>OU862888.1:25000-10025000 GCA_917880725.1 Selenia dentaria | reverse complement strand
TAAGATAAGATAACATGTTAGATATAGATTAAAACGAAGGCTTACGAATTTCGAAGCTTTAACAAGTGCAATTTGAAAAATTTAATACCGACTTCCATTCTATTACTTTGTTAAAAATCAGTTATTGGAGTGGAACTCAAAAACTACTAAACCGAATTTGATAAAATTTACATGGAACCATACTGGAAGCACTTTTTTTTGAACAGCTTACAAACAAAAAACATATTTGGAAATCGGTTCACCCAGTCGAAAGTTATGAGGTAATAAACATTAAAAAAAAGGTTGAATTGAGTACCTACTCCTTTTTGGAAGTCGGTAGAAAATATACACTAAACGACTGTATATTCATTAAAGCCGAGATTCTTCGAAACCATTCCTGATAGATAACTTATTCTGATTTATGTTGACGTTGTTTCCTTGGTTGTTTCTCTATCAATCAGTATGATCTCATGAAATTCCAAGCTCCAATACAAGCTTCAACAATCGTATCTGACTTCAAGGTAATTTAGGTAGGATTTACATCTGATCTTATATAATAGCTATGAATGTAGGTAAATAAAAAACATAAGCATTTAGGTAAGGATTTGCCACACTGGATTTAGTCTGCGATCAGGTCAAATTGAACGCAGCCCGCATTATGTATAAATAACATTGTCGGTCAGGCAATCGGTCAGCGGTCCGAGCAGGGAAACCGGTCAGCAATGCGGGCAGGACCAACAGGGAAATTTTGTAATTTGATTGCATGAATCAGTGGTTGTTCATACATAGTGCAAGCTGCGTTCAATTTGACCTGACCGCAGTTTGTGTGAGTGAGTCGTTTCGACGTTTGTAGCTAGTTTCCGTACTGATTACGATGAACTAACATTCTATTTTTTATTTATGGCAGTGCAATCCCAGTTATTGTCTGTCCCTTATACAACTCGCAAGTGTGAACAAGTGTGGCAAGTATGATTCGATAAAACTATAAAACAGTAAATTAGCAGCAATTTTATTCTGTTTTTTGTTTACTAGCACTAAAACAGTAAAATAGCACATAGGCGACATCAATTTCTCAGACGCTTTTAATTCTGCACAAACTCAAAGCATTGCATTATCGGATTGAATACTCTATTATGCCATAAATCTGAATTAAATTACTTAAGGCGCTGTCAGCTCAGCGCTTCATTTTCCTTTACTTGAAATCAAGCAAGCGCATCTCGTAAAAACGTAAAAAATCATAAAATATTATGTGCACTCTTAAATGAAAAAGGAATCCGTCAATGTATGTGTATTAAAAATTGCTATTTTATGATATGTGTTTCATAACAAATATAATCTATACTAATATTATGAAGAGGAAAGATTTGTTTGTAAGTATGTTTGTAACGAATTGGCTCAAAAAGTACTGGACCGATTTCATTGACGGTGAATTTGAAAACGTTGAATGAGGTTCCAATGGGAAAGCTACATTCACCCTGAGTAACGTAAGCTATATAAGATTCATCATCATCATCATCATCCATCACCGCGCGGGTGAAACCGCGGAGAACAGCTAGTTGGGAATAAGGAGAAAAACTGTTTTAAAGGTGAAATGAAGTTGTATGTTTGAAATTTTTTAATGTACTCTAGTATGTTTTATATGTTTTTAATTCCGTCAATGTGTACTTAAAAGTCTTATAAATGTCACATTATTATTTGTAGTTTTAAATTAATCGCTGCTTATGAGATAAACTGCTTTAAAACCCTCATTTTTATTGACATCATGATATGACAGCACCTTAAGTACATGTATAAATTAGTGTTGATATTAGTATCTAAGCTAACTAATATTAATCTTCTCTTCATACATTGTTTTATATTAAAATAAATTACAGTACATGATTATAGCGACAGTACGGACATTTTATTACCTTAGTGCAAGCATTACTATTTTTGATAAAGATAAATAACTCAACTAATATTGTTAACCGACAAAACACTCACGTTAGGGATCGAATAGGTCAACCCGGGATTCGAGCATGTCTTCTTCAGGGCGAGTGCGCAGCGGCATCTGAGAGCTCCCAGCGAGCCCGCCAGCTAATAGTATTAGTTTAATATATTATGTGTCAAACTCACAAACATTTCAACAATATGTATAAAATATTCTTTCCGTCCTAATCGTGTAAATTATTATTACGCCATTCTTTTTTTGTGCATCGTTTCTGCACGCCATTTCTACATACTTTGCTATGCTCTTAATCTATACCGAGAAATAGCTTATGTGTCGGTGAGTAACTTCTTAAAAATAGTTTTTCTTACTAAATACATGCAACTCAAAGTATATAGACAGTATATAAAGGTTTTTTTTTCTTTTTGTAACTTATACCCAAGGAAAAAATAACTAACATATCTATAAGAAAAAGTAACTTATTAGAAAAAAAATTAAGAAAAAAAATGTTTTTTTAATTTTCCGTTTATCTATTATTTCTCTGAATCGGCTGGATTGAATTTTGAAGAAACTTTCATTGACGGAGAGCTGATTTTATAATAAGTAACATAAGTTACTATTACCTATTTTAGAAAAAAAAATAGAGCGCCACGCAAAAGAAAATTATGGTCAATATCCACGTGGCTGAAACCACGGGCGCAGGTAGTCTAAAATAAAATTTAAACCGTTTTCTATTTTCTGCCACCAGGTGGGCAGACGAAGGAAGAGGTCATTGAGACCAACGAACGACTGCGCGCGGTCCGAGTCAGACTGGATGAAAACTACGACACTGCTAAAAAGGCCCTCGTTACTTTGATGGCCCGGTACAGCGAGTCCAAGACTGAGAGGAACGTGTTCACCAGATATGCACTCCTGAAAGCCATGATCAAGGTTCGTACGAGTATGTCAACAACTACAAACATAAGCAAATATAAACTAAATAGGTCTGCTAAGTTATAAACTTTTGAACCTTTTCTTTAAATTATTCCTTAAAGTGACACCTCTCGCCTGATGGAAAGCGAAGATGGAATCAAGAAGCGGTGACTATTAGTGCAGCCGTAAGCTCCGTTAATCGCCACCCCTATGATGAACTGAGAGATGCTTTTTCACGCCCCGTTTGAAGGTCTCATAGTCATAGCTGCAAGGAAATACTTACGCTGGTTCAACATTCCACAATTTACTTACACGACAGAGATAAGAACTGCTAATCTTTTTGGTTCGTGGTAAGAAATTTTGAACAGCATATGGATGCAATGCTAGGCCGGAACGAGTAGTTCAGGATCGGAATGGTGAGTAAGGAATAAGATTAAAGAGCTCTTCAGAACATTCGCCATGAAACAAACGGTAAAAAACGCTTAGAGAAACTATAGTTCCACGCTCATTCTCTTCCATTTTACTGCTCGGCTATAAATATAAAAAGTCCGTCATTGCTATTATTAAGTAACAAAACTACATAATAAATACAAGAAAATATTATGCAAACACATATGGGAGTCAATGGTAAATACATATCATAGAACCGGCTGTATATTCCGATCCTCCCAGTCACAATGTCATTGTGCTGACGTCGACACTTGCATACCAGATGGGAACGTGACTGTTGGCGTCCTATCTCTCCCGACACTGTTCCCTGACAGTGACTAATAGAACCGGAAACTGACGCTGTTTGAGAATTTCACGAACTATATATCACATTAAGATAAAGAACATGATGTATTGGGGTTCTAGTCTCTGCTTGGCTACAGATCTAGAACGAAAATGTTTTTAGAGCATCACGCTAATGAACATTGTTACTCATTGGATTAAAACCTTGATATTTATATATAATTAGCTCCCGATATTTCAACAATGTTGCAAGCGCCATGAAATATCGGGAGTTCATTATAAATAAAATATCACAGTTTCATCCAGTAAGTAGCAATATGTTTAGTGAAAATAACCGTGAACGTTTAAAAAGTGCATAATTTAAATCATCTCTGAGTTAATTTGCGGAAGGCGTAGCTTTATTCTTTCCGTATTATACTTTCCGTATATCAAAACTGACCGCTTCACCGTCTTAAGGGAATCGCACAGCTAGTACTAAAAATAGGCCGATTTCAGTGCGTTTTCATGCAATCAACACATTGTTTGCTATGCCCTTACGTTTTGATTTTTTCAGTATTTCAAAGTAATACAAAATTATTTATTAAAACTTTAAAATATTACAAACAATGTGTCAATTGCATGTAAAAATCACTGAAATCGGACAATGTTAAGAGGTAGAAAAGAGTTTTTTCTTTTAGTATGGACAAGTACTGGCTATGCAATTCTCGTAAGGGAAAATTTTCCAAAATCCATCCTTAGTAGATGCTTACAGCATAATACAATACAATACAAAAATTCTTTATTGCACTTTAACCAATATACAAAATATTAGTTACAAATTATACTCTTAAATTAGGTAAGTACAATGAGCGGTCTTATCGCTTATATCGATTTCTTCCAGACAACCTTTGTATAATGTCCATACATACGAGTACATCATAAGAAATAGTAGACGGGTGTGCAAAATATGTTCCTTTAACTCTATGTTATCTTATTAAAACTGCAATACATAAATACTAATAATTATATACTAATACATACAAAAAATTACAAGGATAAAAATAATAACAGTGTTAATTACTTGATAGATGGTGATTCTTAACCATGTTTTTGAAAATTGCCAGAGTTTAGCACTTCTGATATCAAGGGGCAGTGCATTCTATAGTCGTACAGCTTGAACTGTGAACGAGTTGTCATAGTACCGGGAAGTGTTCGAAGTTGAATGGTATTAGAGGAACGTAAAGATAATGATATATAATGAGCCCATTATGTTCCCACGGCTGGGACGTGAGCCTTCCGCTCAGAAAGGAGTTAGGCCATAATCCACCACGCGAGCCCAGTGCGCCTTGGTGTTGCCTAACATTGTTAACCCTTCTTAAACCGTGATAATTAAAACAAAAGATTTATGAATGAAACGAACGTAAATGTACGTTAATGGTACAAGGATTAATCGGCTGAGATCGCTAAGTCAAGCTTCTCTGTGAGCACTCGAAGATAATTTAGTAATAAGATTAGTAAAGTACGAAGCACACCGCTATAAGTTATAGTCACTAATATTAAATAATGATTTTCAGGGCTTGGTATGTGTTTTTCATAAACATAGATTCGAACATTATTATTTTATACGTGTCTGTCTGGCTGCATCACATATTACGACATTAAAGCTAGATGCATGTGAGGCTCTGAATCCTTCAGAGTAATTGGTTCTGCTTGTTGCAACAGCTCCCTTGTTTTAATTGCATTTACAAATTACCGTCCCGCCTAACTAACGTTAACTGTGTGTTTGCAGCAAACTATATACATTTCGAATGTTGTTAGGTACAAACACAAACGTGGTAGCACTTGATTGCGAGAATCTTGAATATGTTTACCCATTCTGTGATCCCGATCTGTATACAGGACTTAAATTATAAAGTTTATACTAATATTATAAAGATGAAAGACTTGTATGTTTGCTACGTAAGACATTCATTAGAGGACTAAAAAAGCTTGAAGTACATTCTATGTGCAAAATTCGACATCTGCCGCCTAAAACTAGGTACAGCTACCCTATTTGTATTACTAGTATTAAAAGGGTTGTGATCACTATTTAACTTATATTTATGTACATTTTTATGAACATACATTATAGGAACCTATAATACGGGCTTTGAAATAAGCCAAGTTTGGATACCAGGTGACTCTACTATAATATTATGTTATTTGTAAATGCCTTTTGTGAAATAAGCTTATTATTATATTATTATTATTATGTTAAAAAAATATAATTGCAAATACATATAAGAAAGGCAAAGTTAATATATATTGATTTCTTTAAATACATCTCTCAAAGATTCACGGGGTATATAGCTCGAATAGTACGTTTTTGTAGGATAAAGATGGTCTCTTTATCAGCCGCTAAACCCCATAGCAATATCCCATATGACATTACGCTGTGGAAATATGCAAAATAAACTAACCGCGCCGTAGAAACGTCTGTTAGTTCTCTTATTTTACGTACCGCATATGCAGCAGAACTGAGTCTCCCAGACAGTGCATTTATATGAGGACCCCATTGTAATTTTGCGTCAATTTTAATGCCTAGGAAAACTGTTGCGTTTTCCATTACGAGTCCATCAAGCGTAACGTTGGACTCCAATGGAACAATATATACCTAGTCAAATAAAACTTCAAACATTTTGTCTTTTTGAATTCAGAAGTAAATTATTAGTTAAATTTAAAAACAATGAGATACTAGATAGAGCGTTGTTTACTTGAATTAGTGTGCTATCTTTCCTTCTACTTTGAAATCGGCATTTCAATAAGTTTAACGCCTAGTTGTATGATTGATTACAACCGCTACAAGACCGACCTCGTTTGGACTCAAATATTTTTAACGCAACTTAAAAATGTAAGGTTTTTATTTACTTTATCTTTATTTTCTATTCTTATCATCTTAATGTTATTTTTTACCGACTTCCAAAAAAAGGAAGAGGTACTTACTGAATTCGACTGTATTTTTTTTTATTTATGTTTGTTACCTCATAACTTACCATAGGGCGAACCGATTCTCAAAATTCTTGTTCTTTTTGTTTGAAAGCTGGTGCTTCCCGTGTGGTCCCATGTAAATGTCATAAAATTCGGTTCAATAGCTCTTGAGTTACACTCCAATAACTGTTTTTTTTACCAAAGTAATAGAATGGAAGTTGGTATTAAATTTTTCAAATTGCTCTTGTGACGGTTTAACTTACGCGGTAGGTATAGTCAAATATCTCGACCAGCCGTGCGATTCTCTAACGATTCGTCGATGCGCTCGTCGACGAGCTCACCGATGTCAAATACTTTATGAGATATCGGCCTTGTACATAATGTTGTTTTTCCAACGTTTCTTGTCATCTCGACATTTGTGTCACGGATGTTGTCAAAGATGCAACGATATTTGATCTTAGATAATCGCACGGCAGTTTCGTGACCGTCCACTTCTTCATGGAGTAACGCTCTCGGCTGCGTTCGCGCTAGTACTAGCAGTACGTCGTTCGTTGTTAACCTTGTAAACCCATAAAACCTCAAAATCCTGCAAAACCTTCAAATGAATATTCCCGAATCGTCATCAACTCTTATTAACTTATTTTTATAGTGGCAGGCTTCAGATTAATAATGGTCATTATTATATAAGACTACGTTGAAAGTGCTAACCAAAGTGCTGAATTTGACAGCTATCCAATTTGCTCAATAGGGCTTTAGTTGTAGTTAAGGGTCCCATTGGGCTTAGGAATGAGCTATTTATATATGAAGGTCTGGTTTAAACTATAAAGCTCTCGCTTACCTCCTGTTGCTCTCCTGACAGAGGGTTTTATTAATTTAGAATAAGGATATAATGTATACAAGAGTGTAATGGTTATTAATGCATCAAAGGTCGCACGGCCAGACACAATATAAATTTCATTGTTATAACGGCATCGACCCTTGAAGGGTTAATAATTCATTAAATCTTTATGTATAAAAATCAATCCCTTTTTCCCATAGTCACGCCTTAACTTGAGAACCACTATGACGATTTCATCTACCTTATTTTCCAAAGTTGTACAAGACGTTAAAGTAATTATTAATAATTATTATTATTATTTCTTATTTTTTACAATTTTGCTCTACTTACACAATTTATTACAATATTTACTATATAATAAATAAATAAATTAAAAGTAAATAAATTTAATCTAAGTACAAAGTTACTGATATAAAATAAATCTACCTATTACAATAAAACTAATTCACTAAAATATTTCTAAATTATATATATATTACAGATAAAAAACAGCATTTAAGTCCCTGTCTACGGGTAGAGTGCCCAAAAAGCTGGCAACGTTACCTCGTTGAATAGCCAGGCTGATACGTTGTTCGAGGTAAGTACCAGCTCTTTGGTCACCTGTAATTTCTTTGAGGCAACTGGACAGCTCCTTTACTAAACGCCGTGCATCTGGGCTCCAAGAACCAATAGTTTCAACCCCAAACGGAAGAAAAATATAATTATCTCCAAGACAAGCATATTTTCTCCCTTTGAGGTTTTCTGCAGATTCTGCAGCAGCACCTGCCGTCCGTGAAATCTGCTCGAGGTGAAAAGGCGCAAGTGTGTCAGCACTCGCAGCAAGTCGCATCCCACACCAGCGGCTTCCCATGACTCCATGGAATCAACGTTAAACCGTCAGGCCTCTTGCCATCATCACGTGAAATACCGTTCGGCTCTAAAATAGCCGGCACGTGAAAGGTAGCAAGGGTCCGACGGATAATGTCATTTAAGGCAGCGTGTCTTGAAATTCGTCCAGAACTGCGGCGGCAAGATAGACCTTGATGACCCAAACGCTCTACTTCACCTTATTTCTTAATTATATTTATTTACTTTATAGTAGGTTAAAGAGAAAAAAGTTGCTCAAAAGATAAATACAATTTAAGAAAACTTGCCAACTATATAAACAGCACAATGCGGATGAAACCGCGGAGCGCTGCTCGTAAATAATACAAATAAATGAATACAAAGTGTAATGACCAACTATAACTATAATCACTGTTAACTAGAAGCCCAGTTTTGATAGTTTTCCTTACGAACGTTCATAATTGGGCAAAACATCCTAACAAAGTTAGGAATCTGAAACGTGGTGTGGGAATTTCGACTTTATTATACACAAGTCACGTATTCCGTTCATTCGTGTTTCAGTACAGACCTTACTATGGATGTGCGATAAAACGGATAAAAAATTAAGGAAGTTCTCGTATTTAACCGTTTATTTGCTTTGAAATCTACGGTCTTCATCTTTTGACACACCTTCTTATCAGACAAAGTATACTTTTTACTTACTATAGTAACTAGTATTGTGTGATTTGTCTCAAATACTTGTCATTAGGTTATTAATACATTAGTCTCATATAAGACATGAACCACTTCTATGAGAACATGTCTATTAAATATAATCTATACTAATAATATTATAAAGAGGAAAGATTTGTATGTAAGTATTTGTAACGAATTGGCTCAAAAGTACTGGACCGATTTAAAAAACGTTTTCACCATCAGAAAGCTACATTCACTCTGAGTAACATAGGCTATATAAGATTCATCATCATCATCATCATCCATCACCGCGCGGTTGAAACCGCGGAGAGCAGCTAGTATTCAATAATGTATAACATAAAATAACAAGGTACGATGCTTTAGGGCTGTCTCAACAGAACAATGATTTATATAATCCTGGTTGGATATGCTTACCCGTCTAACGTATTCATTTGCAATCTTTTTAAATAATGTTTTGTCAGTTATTATGTGTTGAGCGAGCCGTTGTTTGAATTCGTTAAACCATCAATTATTTTATTTCCCCGAGGACATTTTGTTATATTATTCAATTTTTTATTTTATACTTCTTCCATTTCTGACTTATTAATTTTTTAAGTTATGATATCGATGACGTCTTTCTGATCATGTTTTCAATTACTGAAAGTATTGTTTATTATTGCTTCATTATCGTAAGTAACATTGTTACCAGCAGTGCTATTATTTATCTCAGTTGCTAACAAATATTGATTGAAATCGAAAAAAAATGCGGCTCTATGTCACTTTTTTCAGCTCCAGTCATCAACTTCCTAACATTTTTGCTTACTAGAATAGTCAAAACTGACATAGAGCCGTCATTTTTCAAGATTTCAATCAACATTTGTTAGCAACTGAGATACATAATAGCCCAACTGTTCTCCTGTTGCTATTTGCACGGCCAAGTGGCATTATTGTTTTCAAGTTACTTCCAAATTACCATCTAACTAAACCCATGTAACTAAATAAATATAAAAATATAAAAAGTTATAAAAAGTAACATTTTAAACCAATGGCTTTGGGTACTTTTGCAGCTTATTCTCAATATTGGCTTTATTTTGAACACAGCAGTAGTAGACCGAGAACCATACCAGGAGACTATAGTCTCGCTCCATAGAGTAATTTACGTAGTATTTACAAATGATCTATTTGAAGTTGTTCAGTGTCTTCATGATGCCTCAATTGAAGAAATGACTTTGAATTTTATTTTCACAATGAGAAAGACACCTCCTGATTCCTTTTTAAAATGTCATTAGAGTAAATAGTAATTTAAACTGTGCTTAATTGTAAACTTGTAGCCAAAACCCTGGGCTTAACAGGGAAATTGTAGCCCACGCAGTAATGAACAATATTTCAATGAAAGTTCCTTTGATATTTGCATCATACCATATAAAGCTCACGGTTGGTGTTGCTATTCGTCAGCTGAGCTTAACGAAATTTGTAACCTTGAGCTTTGAAACTATTGTGCAATGAAACAAATGGTAAGCTCCGTTCGAGTTCCGAGCTCAGTCCCCCAGCTTCGAGGTTCCCATTATATTTCCGTGTGTCTTGAATGTAAAGTGCAGAAACAATTTGCTCCCTGAGAATTCATATTTTTTACTTCACCTCCGCGTGCTATTAAGCTTTTCGACGCGTCGGTAATTTTCAGAATTAAGATTTCTTTTTTAAATGTACACCTGGGGTAAAACAAGTTGGAGGGTTTATTTTATGCCCTTTGTGGCAGCTTACCTACTTGTGAATTCTATTACGTAGGCACCTGCTCAATGTTGCCACAGTCTGTGGAATAGGTAACAAGTGCCTCTTTTAGTTAATTGTTTGTTTATATTTACTTTTGTAAGCTAACTTATTTACTAACTAATTTAACAATGGTTCATGTACTGTAATTGTAATTACTAAGTAAGTGTTGCTATTATTACATTATTATTATTCCTATTATTACTACGCTAAAGTTTTTAGATATCCTGGTAATATCCATCCATAGGTATGCAGCATTTTGTTTCATATGGTGCTTAAGATCTAGCCTTTTTTTAAATCAGTTTATTTACCATCTCCGAGGAGAACCTTAAGTCCATGTCCTATTTAGATTTAAAAAGAACTTTATTTACTTATTTATACTATTACTATAATTATAATATTGTAAAGAGGAAAGATTTGTATGTATGTTTGTAACAAATTGGCTTAAAAAGTACTGGACCAATTTCAAAAATTCTTTCATCATTGGAAAGCTAAATTCACCCTGAGTAACTAAGGCTATATAAGATTCATCATCATCATCATCTTCATCATCACCACTAGGGTGACACCGCGGAGAGCAGCTAGTTTTAAATAAACTAAAGTACCATTTAAATCTGATGAATACTTGGAGAAAATAACTTGTAAGTACTCGTAGTTATAAAAGCACTGGCTTCCTCTATGCAAAAGTATAAGTATTTTTATCATCTAGAATAATGTCGGTTGAACTGGAGTTTTCCATATATTTCGTTTCTTTGCGTCTTATATGTATATCGTAAAAGCCAACTAAGGGATAGAGTGGCAATTATACACGCGATAAAGATAAAAGAAAGCTCATATTTATAAAACCAAAACAAGACTGGCAAAACGTGTGTGTTTACCCGTTTAAGATGAAAAGAGATGTTGTGCGTGTGTCTATATTATAAAGTATATTTTTTATAGTATTACGTTTCTTAAAGCACTAACGTCTGCTTTAGCGATCTCAAACGTTGAAATTTATAAAGAGAAAAATTCACATCCTCGGACGGGATTCGAACCCGCGTCTTCTGACTCTCCGTGTCCGACGCTTTATGAAGAATTTTTCTCTCTTTAGTGCTTTAAAAAACGTAATACTATAAAAATTACAAGGTTGCGATGTCAACACGATAGTTTAAGTATTTCTAAAAAATAATAATTGTTAATGCTTCTTTCGGTTGGGTAGTACTGTCAAAGCTGTTCAATAGATGTCGCTCCGTCCCCGTAAGACGGTTAGTCAGATAGAGAGTTAAAATTCGATGCTCGAACCCGAACCTCGGTGGCCTAGTTGGTCGTTGGTCAATGTCGTTCTACATGGAGAGTCCGAAGACGCGGGTTTCGAATCCCGTCCGAGGATGTGAGTTTATCTCTCTATAAATTTCAGTACTGGCAATAACTGAATGGCGTCTGGCAGTAACTGGATGCAGAGAGCTGAAGATCAAGCTCTGTGGCGTACTTTAGGAGAGGCTTATGTCCAGCAGTGGTCGAATAAGGGCTGACGATGATGATGAAATTTCAGTATTTTTTTACTTAGAGAAACGGTATTACATAGACCCGTTATAGATACAGTGGATGTATTGTACTCGTCTGTTCATATTTTCATCGTTGGAGTGCAACTGCATCGTGTGACAGAGAGAACGCTTTGAAAATCAAATACAGGTATTTGCATCTCACTTTTGTCCTCGAGTTGCCATATAAAACAATGATATATTATGACGTAGATGAATAATTACGCAGGATTGTGTTGCGATAATGGTATAGTAACAAGATCCTGCGAAATTGTTCTCAGTTATCCTTTTTTTTCTGTTACTCATTCTAATTTGATGGTATTGTTATACATTGCATACATTTATTCTCGTGCTTCCTACATAAATGTTGTTACCCATGGTTCTCGTGATCCACACTTATTTCATGGATCTTGCAGGAAATCACAAATATGGTCATAAGCGTTTTTACATATTTCAACCTCACGTAAATTTCACTGATTCTGTAAATGATGACGCGCAAACGTGACTCGGTTACATCTCTACAGCAGAAAATGTTCTGTCTCTTCTGAACGTTTGGTTAACGAAGTGCTAGCGGAGTATCTCGGTAACCTAATTTATATGTAAAACACTACGAAATACTTCCGCGTTTTTGCGCCCTTGTCTTTTAATGAAAGCCCACTTGTTTTGTTTTACAAGTCACGTAGTCACGTTAATATTAAAATTTGAGTAGTAAGAAAATTTCTGCCAGTGAGATTTTAAAGCGAATGTAATTTAGACTAGAGAAAGTGTATGCCCAGAAATCCAGTCATAAACTTAGACACTTATCCCGATTTAACGATAGTGTCTGAAGGACCCAGGCCTAGACAAAATTCAAACCGTCGTGTTTCCGCACACGCTACAGACAAAAATGTGTCTACAAACATAGCGCGACGTCACGTGACTTTTCCACAGGTAATGTAACGCCATACATTTTGAAGTAGTCGTTTGGTGTTAACGATATCAGAAACATCTTTTGTCTAGGCCTGCTGCAGGCCTGAAAGGATGGATAGAGAGGCAGATTTTAGTAATTAATAAATATCGATAAAACATAACATTTCTAACATATTTAGTTACGTATTATTAATCCCAGGACACGAGCATTCCTCTCAAAGAGGAATCATGGACCGTGATCCACCACGATGACCCAGTGCGATTTGGTAGAGAGGCTAGCCCTTGGGCCAAAGTCTTACAGGCCACGCTAATACCTTCGGCTTAGCCTAACGAATGTTGTCCTAAGATAAACAGCTGGCACCAATAGTTTAACATGCTACTTAAAGCAAGTAAAGCGCTCAGTTGAGAATATTTCTAGCGGTCACCCATCGTAGTTAACCACCCTGCAGTAAAGGTTGCCTCACCTTGCTGAACAGTTGGAAACGACAAGGCAAGTTCCACTGCAAGTGCTTTATTCACGCCATGGCAAGCTAATTATTAAAGTGATAGTCAAAGTCAAAGTCAAGTTGCTACTTTAAAAACCTAATTGATCTATTGCAAATGAGCACTGTTATTTTCAAACATACTAAGTTAATATTAGGTATACAAAAATAATTGAAATATCTATATTAGTTATTTTTTTACTTAATCTGTAACGTCTGTCGTTTCTTAATAATAAATTCTTATTCCGCCGTTAATATATTTAGTTTGTTCATACAATACTCGTTACTACTCGATATTTAAGTTAAAATTTTTAGTATTTACATAGCTTTTTTGGCAATCAAACCTCTTGTGTCTTGTAAATGCCAAATTACCGTACCTACCACCGTAAAAACATTTTCCCGGAGTCTCTAATAATAGCAAAATCACGTTAAGATAGGTGCAAAGACGACCAAAAGAAGGAGGTTTAATGGTGACCAGAAAAAAATCCCTCTATACCTATACATCTTTGTAAAAATAATTTATTAAGATACATTTTATATACACTGACTCCTAAAGAAATATCGTCTTTGCGTAATAACAACAGATGAAAATAATGATTGATTTGATTTAGTTTATGTCTTAGAGAAATAGGATCAATCGTTAAAAAAATTACCGTTTAGATTTATTGCTTGGTGTTTTTTTTTTGCAAATTTAAACGATCATTTAATTACATACCTTTATTTAATTAAACTATGTTCATGCACCATTAATATTGACGGAGCGAACAAATTATATTGAAACTGACACAAAATTGTTGTATTTTGAGGACGATTCTCAATATTCTAGAAGAATATAAAGATTTTATAGGAGAGCAGCTTTATTTAGATTTTTTCACGTCTTGAATTATATGGTTAACGCTTAAGGTATGATAATATAAATACACGTCCTGTACAAATGGACGTGTATATATTAACCGACCGAATCTTTTAGGGGTTATAAGAATAAAGCTTAGATTGTATAGAAATAGGTAAAAAGTGGAACCCAAATGTATTAAAAAGCAATATTTTAATGCCGGGCGCAGACCAATTTAATAAGGAGCAGGAAACTGAACCGATCGTCGCGATATTAGCTTGGATATTAAAACGTTTGGATGTCAACGTTTACTATCGTTCATAGGTTTTTTATAATACATACAAAGCAAGTAATGCATAGTTTGTGGCAAAAAAACACAGTTCTGGAGCTATATTTATCCAGTTATAACTCGATATAATAATGGCTATAACTAGGTGTAGGCTGCATAGATAATCCACGGTGCTGGCTTACGCGACACGCTCGTTTACTCATCTGGCTAAAACTTCTCTCGAAGCTTACAATATTTTATCTAGTGTTACTACACAATAGACCTTAAATAGTGACTGCATTATAATAGCAGCTGCCAGAGGACTCCTTTAAGCACAGCGCACAACACCACCTAGCGAGCGGGTGAGCGGTCTGGCGAGCAAAGAGAGACAAGGGAAACTATGTAAACTAAGCGAAGCTATAGCGAGCTAAACTATGTGGGTTCAACCCGAAAACTACGGACGGACAGCGAGCGAGCAGGTGGAAGAGCGAGAGGGGCTTTCCGTTATCCGTCCTTCAAATATGTTTCGAAGTACGGAGCTAAGGTACGCTAACAAGGTGAACTAACAACATCGCTGGCATCGTCGGATATTTTGTTTTGTTTTTATCGCTGATGTAGCTTATCTCTGTTGTCTGCGCTATACGAGTAAAGTCTTCTTGAAAACCCTTGTAACAGCTGCTGTACTTGAGACCCAGTCGCCGCTGTAGATCTAGTGTGATGCCACTTTCGACCGCATCATTACTGACTGATAAGTGATACCACTATAGCCTATAGTATATACCTACTAGTAGGCAAACCACACTTTTCTATGGTATATTATGTGAGTATAGGAATGTTTTCTTATTTATATTCCTTACTAACGTTGTACATCATGCAAAGATTCAGCCGTATTAATGAACGACGTCGTCTGCAATTCGCAAGTGTGATAAGAATCAAGTAGCATTAATTTTTCTGCTGAGAAATCTCGCGTTTTGAAAACGATGTTATTTTTATCATTTCAGTTAGAGGTTATGATTTGATGGCATGTGACTGCAAAAATATTGTTGTCCAACATTGATTCAATTTATAAAGTCAAGTTATTGGTAATGAATCGCTTGATTTGAAATTGCGGGCTCGCAGGCTTTCCCAATACTTCGTGTTGCTTTACATACAAATTAGGTTACCTACCAAGATACTACGTCGGCTGTTCGTTAAGGTGAACGTAAATTGGTCTCTAAGGGAGCCAAGTCACGTCGTCAATTCTCATCTACACAGCCAGACTTGTTATTGAACTTGCTACTTGTTATATTCTTATTCCGCATTGGCGCAAAGGGGCATTTGATCTGGTCGAAGGATCAAAATCAAATGCCTATTCAAGGTTTTAAAAAAAGTGTATAAGCAGCAGTGTCAGATGTTCTATCTTTAAGAATATCTGTAGAGGGAAATTAAATTACGGGGCGTATGCAACTAAACAGCTATGCTTGTTCTTACGAGTGCATAGAAGTGCATCATAGGACAGTGAAGCAGATTTAAGTGCTGCCATAAGCAGACGTGATGCTACCAGACTTGCTAGGCTCGTCAATTTTAAAAGCAGCTATCACAAAGCCGGCTGCAATCAATCAGGTGCAGTGGATACCAGACTAATCAAGACAAACCTGTTTATAGTGTCACAATTGAATGTCTATTATCATTTGTTTTAAAATGTCTTCAATCACAAAGCATTAATTTTACGTTGTCTTTTTTGTGTATTAGAAACTCATAAGCTGCAAGTGTACTAACATGGAAGTTCCATCCATAGAGAAAACCAGATGGTTCCGTCAGACAAAGACGTAATCGAACATGCTGTTTAGCAAATACAAAAGGTCACATCTCTTCTATTGAGGAATTCACACGCAATAATTTCAATTCCTTCTATCCATATACCGGATTAATTAGTTACTTGGAATATTTGCCTTGCTCTAATTGTCTCACCGCCTCGCAGATTTAATCAGCCG
This sequence comes from Selenia dentaria, assembly GCA_917880725.1. Lineage (NCBI taxonomy): Eukaryota > Metazoa > Arthropoda > Insecta > Lepidoptera > Geometridae > Selenia > Selenia dentaria. Next base: position 10,008,415 of record OU862888.1, on the reverse strand, counting down.
CACCTTGTTTCTGCGTTTATTTCGATATTTTAAGATTGGTATGTTAAGATTACGTGACGTGGCGCGATTATATTTTTGTAATGTCAGATCAATTATATCTTTTAAACAAATGTAAGCAACAAGTGCCTGTTACTGATTATATTCTTTACATATGAAATTGGCGTTTTATTTTATGCCATTGGCGGCCTGGTCAGTGAACTCGATACAAGTGCAATTTGAAAATTTTTATACCGACTTCCATTCCATTACTTTGGTAAAAATCAGTTATTGGAAATTAAACTCAAAAACTATTGGACCGAATTTGATGAAATTTAAATGGGATCACACGGGAAGCACTAGCTTTAAACAAAAAAAGAATTTTGAGAATCTGTCTACCCAATCGAAAGTTATGAGGTAACGAAAATAAAAAAATAAAAAACAGTCGAATTGAGTACCACCTCCTTTTTTTGGAAGTTGGTAGATAAAATGACAAAAGTGCATAGATAATAATGGTAAATACTTCGATTGATTAAATGTACTAGTAGTTCTGCAGTACATTTAATCAATCGAAGTAAGTACCATTATTACCTATCCACTTTTGACATTTTATATAGAGTTCACTGGTTCCATTGTTGAAAAAATTTAGGGAGATATAGGGAGATAGAATCAAAAAAATGTGGAAATGTGGAAGTACTGCGACGAGTTAGACAAGAACGCAAACTTTTGAAACTGTCAAAGAAAGCAAAGTAGCGCAATGTACTTAGACATGATAGATATTGCCTTCTTCAATTAATAATGATAGGAAAAGTTGCGGGAAAGACACGAGCTGGTCGCAGGAAGAAATCATAGCTACGAAACATCAGGGACAGGGATTGCGAGTGCCGTTTTTCGCCTCGCCAAGGACAGAGACGAGTACGGAAAGCTGATTGCCAACCTTCATTGATTGAAGAGGCACCTTCAAGACCATAACCTAAACCTAAGAAGGAGAGTAGTTCTGCGAACAGTAGACCTCGCGAGCACATAGTTTTCATCAGCGGCAATTTAACGCAATACTTTACTCCTATTATCTCCGAAAACACTTGACCAATTATACTCATATTTTAGATAACTAACGCGTGTACCAAATTTTATCAAAATTGGTAGGTAAATAGCGTCGTAGCAAACTTTCCCCCTTTTTAGGAAAAGTAAACTCAAAGTCACCGCAGACAAAAAAAAATAGTACAACATGCACACCAAGTTTCATCAAGATTGCTTGAAAATGCGACCTGTACAGAAGACCTACAACCTAACAAACATACGGACAGATGAAAGGCGGTTTGGCTAGTTAAAGCAGAGACGCTTCGCTCGCTCGGTCAATAACTTGACTGTTTTTATTTTCGTTTTACATTTTCCATATACGGTAAAACGCAAATTTCATATGTACCTGTACATACCTAATATAATGACAGATTGTAACTTAATTTAATTGTTTCCCGTGACATTATTATTAAAACACTACCATATTATACCGGCTACTGGCCGTACGGCACAGTTGGTAGCATCCCTTCCTTTTGAGCCGCTGGTCTCGGCTTCAATCCCCGGATCGTGTGCATGAGCATGTCTTTTTGACATACATATAAGTATGTATATCAGTCAACAGGTTACCATAGTACTAGCTCTGCCTAGTTTGAGACCTGAAGATCTTGTGTGGATGTTGTCCCATATTACTATTATTATTCTGGTAGTCTCGAAAGAAAGTGCTGAAGATAGGCCAAGACTTCGTTCGGCAGAACTCAGCAATAAGGAAAACGACGGTAGGAGGAGTCTCGAAAGGGATAATATTTGCATTGGTGTGATTTAATTATGTATTCTTAGTCTTATCCATGCTTTATTATATATTAGTTTTTATTTAGTCTTTTAATGTTAATAAAACTAAACCCTAAAATATTACGTAAGTATCAACGTCACTAAATACTACAATTTATCATTATTTATCAGTGTTACTTTAAAATTTGTTTGTAAATATTACTTTATATGAGTAAGCGTGGAAGCATTTTGATCAGTAAATTTACACTTACAATATTTTTTATAATACCTATAATATCACGTAGGAAATGTTATACTGTATATGGTGTCTGGAAGAGATCGCTCTAAACGACAATACCGCCCGTTGTGACACTTAGTTTTAAGTTTGTCATTGTTGAGTAATGAGTTTCTATTATAGTATCCTATATTTCTTTGTTTGTCATACTTTATAATGTGGTGTTGCAATAAAGAGTTTATCTATCTATCTATCTATGTCTATGTTTCACCCGACTGCGGTGAAGCCCGAAAGGATGGTTAAGTGTTTACCTGTATGTATGTATTCTGTATGCGTGTAGTTGTGTATGTAAAAGGTTTTTCAACGAGAACTTTGTTTTCAATTGGAGCTACACTAACAACATGACAGTTTTGAAATTTTGACATTTAGTTTTTGGACGTATCCGTAGTAGATGCTTTGGCAATAATTGTTACAATGAATTCAATTTTGCTCGAAAATCGCATTAAAATAATTAAAATCCACTGTAAATGGTGGTTCTCTTAAAGTTACATTTCGTAAAATTCGTGATATTTTCGGACAACATAATCGTCCTTCTGAGACCGCTATTTTGTCCTATTATTGATGACGTGGATATCACTGACATGTGGTTTCAACAGAACGGTGCCACATGTCACACAGCCAATGATACGATCAAATTATTTCATTAAAAAAATTCAGGGAATTCAGCTAAGTTCAGTTAAATGGCCAGCCAGATCGTGTGATTTAACACCACTGGGTTATTTTTTGTAGGGTTATGTTAAGGACAGAGTCTACACGGAGCCATTCGAATCGCCTTAAAACTCAAAATCCGTGATGTGATTAACGAAATAGCCGCCATATTGCCAATAAGTGATTAAAAACTTTGATGGCAGAATCGACATCTGTTAGCGTGGTCATGGTGGACATTTGCCTGATATCATTTTTCATTCATAAATGCCGAACTTTTCTCTTCGTATTACAACAAAAAATTTGATCATCTTCATGTAAATTCTGTTTTATTCTGTTTTAGAAAACAAAGTTCATGTTGAAAAACTCTTTATATCGTAACTACTCAACGGCTCAACCGATTTTGATAAATGATACGTCATAGCATAGATATATAGTCTCATGTAAATAGGGCGCATTTCGTGTGTCGTAGATTTTTCTCGAAGGTGTCACTGGGTAGTAACAAAATTGACTGCGGCGGAGCCTAAACGGAGTATGGATTTTATGAGCTTTGATGTACGGCTAGTTCTTTCCGTACACAGGCTATTGAAGTTTTACCTTCATGTTCAGAATTTTACTTTACATAAAATTACCCATAGTTTTGTAGTTTTCAGTTTCTGTACGTCGTAGCCCTCGATACAACTCGTGTGCTCAAGTCGTTAATCAATCAATCAATCAAAATTGTTTATTTCGAGTAACGTGACTCATTAAAATAAAATCAAGCACATAAAAATCACAATCAAATATAAATATAAACCAAAAAATAAAAATAAAAAAATCTAAAATTATCTTATGTCAGTAAATATCCTAGTCAGTATTGTCATTAAATTAATCAAGTCATAAGTACATAAAAATAAAATTGAATAATAATAACAATATATAACAAACAAATGTAATGTTAATGATATGTAAAAGACCCGTAAGCTCTCAATATCTCAACTCTTTATCTGTCATAAATATGCAATTCCTCTGTAAAACCGACAAGGATTTTCACCCATTTCAACTCATCCATCCGAAATGAATCTCTACTGATGGAAATGATTACCAACCAACATGTGATATGGGTTAAATCTGCATAACAAGGTAATTTTATGCAAATTATCCATAACAGTCGCGTTTGCTAAATTATATTTTTAATATGATTTTGAATATGATATTCCGTCGGTGTCACATATCAAATATAGTAAAATATTTATTATAATAAGGGAAAAAAAGATTATTGTATATTGTATTTTTATATGTAACGAATAAATTTAAAAACTTCTGGACCGTCTTCAAGATTTTTGCTGATAAAAAGCTACAGCATCACTGAGAAGAGGAATTAAATACTGAGAGAGAGAATTAAAATCTTTATAATATTTTCAAAAATGTTAGGGATTAGTTCCAAGTTGGAAGTAACCCAAGGTGTGAAAAAAAATCAAATAAAAATAATAAAAGTACTTGAACAATATCAAATTCTAAAATGCCTAAAAACATTTTAAAATATCATCTCAAATAGTATCTGTAGTAAGAGCTCGCGTTATTAACTATTAAGCAAAATTTCAATTAGTTAAAATGGATTGCTCAGGCTACTCTATTCAGACACTTCACTATAATGAAGCCAATCACAATGTTAATCTACTTGTATTAAGATCCTTTGTAGGCTATGCACATTACGTATTCAATGCACTCCGAAATAGTGCAGGTGGCTATGTTTGATAAATTTACTAATCGAGGAATTTTAATAAAGTTGATCATTATATACTTGAGTTATAAAACTCAGACACAACACAACGAGGGCTGACCGATGATCAGGAAATTGTGGGATGTAATTTCACCTCGGAATTTAGCTTTCGCTGAAGTCAACGTTGTGGGGAAACCGACAGCATGGCGGTAGGGCTCATTCTAATGCCTGCCTGACTAGCTATCGCCGACATAATTTAAGTTCTGTCGCCGAACAGTGTGTTCCCGCAACTGCCCTTGAAACGGACCGCTATCCACGCCCTAGTCCTACCACATTCGACGGCATCATCACCGTCCGTTAAGTAAGATAGTATCTATTCAAACGCCAGCGTAAGACAATTATAAAATACTAGCTGCGGTACACACTTTTGATTGCTTCACTTAAATTTATAATTCACAATGGATGATGATGATGACCGCTTACTTTTGATTGCTTCACTTACACAATACTCACGCGTGATCCATTTATTGTCGATGCCGAGACTTATACTGGCAGTACACCAGCTGTTAACATCGTTGAGCTTCGGATATACCTATATTTTCCCCCATAGGATTGCAACTGCCTCTCAACCCACCATAGGCTACGTAACCGCATCTTTTTTTATCAAGTTAACTACACTGGCAAGTCGTTAACCTGGTATATAGTATGGGGCCAGCCTGCCCTGAACAGTTTCACGTATTAGCCGGAGTACACAAATGCTGCGCTTCATACTTTACTTATTGCCGATTATTTAGCCCCATTGGATCAGCAATTTGACAGACGCTTGTATAAAAGTCCAGCCGGCTTCTGACTTTCATCCTCATCTTAGGAGCAGAACGTTTAAAGCTGAACATAGGCCTTCCCATATATTTCCAACTTGTTAGTTGGTCACCTCACTGAGCTTACCAGTCCGTGGTATCCACTCCCGACCCTTCCAGCTCCATCGGCATTATCCATTCTGCATGCTATGTGCCCTGCCCACCGCGACTTCTACTAGCTTATCGTTTGGATTTTGTCGAAGCCTTTCGTTCGTCTACGGTATTCTTATTCTGATTCGATCACGAGAAAACCACGAGGTTTTTGCTGATGTAAAGACTCAACCTTCATACAATAACACTTATCAAACTTTTGATAGGTAATTAAACTAAATATCACCTCTCAGTCTAAAAATAGTAGCACCGAAACACATTCGCGTAACAATAGACTTGGTTATTAATCACTTGGAAAATTAATTAAGCGAAATAAAAGCGCCTCGCGTAATTTCGGACGCTATCAAGATTGTTTTGGACAATAGATTGGGATTGCCGCTTTGAGGCTTGGTGACCTATAAAGATAATCAACTGAAGTTGTAACATAATGGTGTAACATAGTGTATAATTCTGAAGCATTCATTGAACTGTGTGAATAGTATCGCATTAGCATATGCTAATCGTCATTAATCACGTTTTGTAGTGTATGCATCTAAATTGGTGGTAAGAAGTAAAGTTTCTAGAACAACCCTGTAGCTAGTCCGGTAGCTCAGAATGACGAAAACATTCCTCTGGCCCATAACAGGTGAACCTATTTCTTCTTCTTAGTCGTTAACACTCTTGCCAGAGTGGTTGTGGTCATCAGTTCGGGTGGTGGCTTGCCTCACAATCCGTTGACCTATTTACCATTGCATAATAGCACAAGCATTATCGGCCCATCGGCCCCGCATTGCTGAGACTTTGGTCTTCCGCTTAGGGAAAGTAGGAGTGTGAGCTAGAATCCACCACGTAAACCCAGTGTGGCTTGATGGATCGGCTAGCCAAAGCAGATATGTAATATATAAAAGTAAATAAAAGTATATATAAAAGTTTTCAGGTCGCCCAAATGTCTCTGGCACAGCCTAATTGCTGATGTTCTAAGACAGATACCGGGACCGATTGAGTTTACTTGTAAACATTACCCAAGAAACTATTTCGAAACATCAAGTGCTGTATAACAAAAACAATACATTGTAAATATCCCTTTGCAAAAGTCACTTCGCGTATTGACTTTCAACATTTTTAGTGGATAGAAAAGACCGATAAGTCACCTCTTAAATAACTTCGAAATAAAAAAGGGTTTTTAATCGCTTCCAATACATTTTGCAATAAATCTTGTGTGAGGTTAGTTTGTAAAACGTGATTGTCCTATGTCTGTACTCCAGAAGTACCTGCCTACATAAACCATTAAATCCACGCTTGAATAAAGCACAGATCCACTGGGCTATTATGTATCTCAGTTGCTAACAAAATGTTGATTGAAATCTTGAAAAATGGCGGCCCTATGTCAATTTGGCAAATCCAGTAAGCAAAAATGTTATATAATACTTATAGTATATAGTAGTATATAGTTTATAGTAAGTTGAACACTGACACTGACTGACAAAAGTGACATTGAGCGGCCATTTTTTCAGATTTCACTCCATATTTGTTAGCAACTGAGATACATAATAGCCCAGCTGAGTAAATTTTAAATGACATTCCCTGTTAAATCTCCACGCATCAAGCAGCTCGAGATCTCAAGTAAAGCTTCACACCGCAGGGCGCCACACGCAAACAATTTGCGAAAAAGTATTCGTATCGTAAGTGCCAACGCGCCACTCTTCGGTTACAAACTGTGACTTATCTGTGTCACAGTTCCTCTAGATAAATGACAGTTTGTACTATTTGGCGTGAACGACACTTTACGTTTTGGTTATACCTACGCAGTTATTCGTGCTCTGCCTACGGACCGTTTTTCTGGAATGCCGGCCGTCATGCCAAGATTTAAAGTTTTGGTGTACTTACTTTACTCACAATAAAACCTTAGTTTCTTGCTCTTTTTGAGAATTGCCTGCTTTTTTGTCCCTTTTGATTATGTTACGTTACAAATTCTGCTATCCCTTTTTCAAGTTAAGCTGCTGTCAGCGTCCTAAGCGCATTACCAAAGGTTTCCTATTCCTACATCAAGATCCATATTACATCCCAACATGGGTATTCGCGCTATTCAGAACTACGGAACCAGAAAATTATACCGTAGACACCCGTACCTACCGTATTTGTCAAGAAAGAGTTATTTATACAGTATCTTCAAAAGGAATCTTCTTCATGTAAATTGAAAAGCTTTTTACTAAAGTTCTCCACGACACACGGAATCCTAGTGTGGAGACCAGGGTTTACAAAAAATAAATAACTGAAACTGTTACATATCATGTAAATTTACTAGTTTTAAGAATGTTATTATTGGTGGTTAAAATAAATAAATAAAAAATAAAAATAAAAAAGTTTAACTGTATTAATTATTTTGCAGTACGTATAATAGAGTAGGTGTTATACATTTTTTACCTGACTGTTTGCTTGAACCAAAAGGAGGCTTGTATATTTGACCTGTATGTATGACCGTTTCTATCCACTCGCAACTACTCAACGACTCAACCTATTTTGATAAATGATGCGTCATCAGCTACATAAATAGGTAGGTAGATAAAATGCAAAAAAACAAAATGGCACATTGTATGCGTTTTAGTGTGCGGGTTAAATAATCTTTTAGTAAGTTTTTCTATAAAGTTCTTTAAAATTTGAAAGTTATTGATTCATCTTTATATTATATCAGTACATAACATATTATCTAAAATTTGCAAGTGTGTATTTATGTATATTGGCCCCGTAAAAAACTATTACTTATTTGCTAAAACTTAAAAAAATTACCTAAAAGTATAAAAGTTGTAACTTTGGCTAAGTAAAAGCCCAGATTATCAAACGTATGACTGTGAGTTAAACAAATTCTAATCCGCCAAAAGCAATTTTTTTTTTTTTTACAAAAACGTAATATGTTATCTATGTTAGTTTTTATTTATTAATCCATCAGTTTCTTCAGTTCAGTCATGAGCCTGACATATCAACTATTATTATTATTATTCCTTTTATTCAAAATAAAACACGGATTTCATCCGGTCCTTTACAAAGGCATAAGTGGGGCTGTAGCCAACACTTAGAGGCCTGTTTCGTATAAAAAATACAAAGTAGTATAAAAAAAATCAGAAACTTTTGGATGGATGGTGACATGGTATATCTATTATAAAAATGGGTAAAATGACAAGGCTATTGAAATGATTTTATTAGTGATAAAAAGATAGTGGGCTATGGAAGAGACTACGGCACCTGCCGAATTCAGTCTCATTTTAAAATTTTTGGGCAGGTGGTGACTTGCCACCCACTAAACGGGCCCCCCATAAAGGCCACCATGAATGGTGACAGAAAGGGCAACGTTGGTGTGGCTGACTAAAGGGTGTCGAGAGGTGTGCTGCGGTTTCACTGAAGCGCTACTACCGGCGTTATGCCCTTTAACACTTCCACCCTTGGAGCTTTTTGTTACTTGCTCTTGCGTCTCCACCCCCAGACGGCCAATTAAGGCAAGCCGGGGGTCAGGGGTCTCATTTAGCCCCAGGGAGATTCAGAGTCCACGGTGTCGCCACTCACCGACGGCTCGCCACAAAGCCGCCCCTGCGGTTTTATTATTATTATTATTATTAATTATTATCAACCGGCCCAATAATCTATCTATCGCCGGTTTACTTTACTAGAGTTAGATATTTGACACTATTTGTATGGAAGTTATGTCAAATTTCTATCGGTAGTAAGGAAAATCGTGGATAGATAGATTATTGGGATCCTCCATAAGCTAGCTTTGTAACTCATGCAAAATGAAACTAATAAAAAAAATACATATAAAATCTTTCTTCGTTCTACTGACCAAAACAAATTTATTGCTGCATATAGCTAACTTTATAAAGTCAGCAAACCGCGCGAACATCTGCACATTTAAATGAAAAATTCCAAGTAAGTTCAACTTTTTCAGAATACAAAGATTTATCGAACTCCAACGGGTAAGCCAGTGCAACCGAAGGGAAATTAGAATTCATTCATATCCTTCTTTTACTCTTTGCATTCATTCTTTTTCATATATGCTCGTAAGCACACGCTGAGAACTTTTTATGTTAGAAAATCCTGTTGAAATCACGTCTTTAAACTTTGTCCGTGTAAAATTAATGCTAATGAAAAATTTACTTATTTATTAAAATTGTAATTGCACTGATCACAAAGAAAACTGTGATAACATGTAAAAACTAGCTGTATCCCGCGGTTTCACCCGCGTGGTGATGGATGATGATAATAATGCAGGTGAAAAGTAACAAAATTTCATTGCGTTTCGCTCAGCCGTTTAGCCGATTATAAAACCCTGAAAAGCGTTATTGGATAGTTCATAATAATAATTCTTGAGTGAAGATAATTCATGAAATACATTTTTGACTTTCCACTGCGAAGGAATAATATCAGCTGGGCTATTATGTATCTCAGTTGCTAACAAATGTGGATTGAAATCTGAAAAAATGGCCGCTCTATGTCACTTTTGTCAGCTTCAGTGATCAACTTACTAACATTTTTGCTTACTGGAGTTGCCAAAACTGACATAGAGCCGCCATTTTTCAAGATTTCAATCAACATTTGTTAGCAACTGAGATACATAATAGTCCTGCAGGAAGCATAATTCAGACCAAAAAGTGGCCCTTCAAATTAAAGCGATGTACCTAAAAATGTACCATTCCAAATACGAATTAGATTTGAAGCGTGCTCGCTTGCAAGAAAAATGTCCGACCCATGACGTACTAAACACTTTTGTTGGGTAATTTTTTTTAACGCAGGTACGTTTCCTGACTTATTATTTCTTCGTAGACTTTCCAACATTCGAAGCTAACTTACGTCACCAACAAATATTACCTAATATTATATGTGTAGAAGTGAAGATTTAATTATTTCATTGAACCGGACTTAATTCATCGTTCATCATTTTAAAAAATGTTCAATAAATGGAACCGACTTCAATACCAAAAAGTATGAAATAACTTATTGGAGTCGGTACCATGATATTTCAAAAGTACCTATTATCACAACATTGTGTGCATGGTACAATGTTGCATGGCTACAACAAGTTATTTCACACTTTTTGGTGTTGATGTTGGTTTTTCACCCTTTTTAGTGACTTTGCTAATTACGGGATCGATCATCATTTGCCGTCAATGATGATATCATCAAATCAAAATAGGCGCAACACATTTCAGTTATTCGAGTGCATCTCAAAAACTAACTGGACCGAATTCGCTGAAATTGGGACCACCTCAGAATCATACCCTACCAAAGAAAAAAAGAATTTTGAGAATTGCAACCTCCTCCTTTTTTGAAGTCAGTTAAAAAGGCGTATTTTAATTTAACATATTTGCATTCTATTTAATGAGGTCAGTTAAAAATACATACTTAATATACAAAAACATTTATTTCATTCCCACGTGCCAAAGAAAAAATCCAATTACAAGCGAGACTTGAATCCAAGCCAAAAGCGTAAGCTCCACCTTTATTACAAGATTGTTACAAGGCGGGCAAGCATATAGAAGACGGTCTTTATCAGCGGAAACTGGCAGTAGTCCAGCAGAAGTTATCCACTTTAAGACATCATTGCGCTTTCTGCTGATAACTACTTTTAGAACAAGTAGTGAACTGGCGGTGTAATTTTCCAGGCACATGTAGGTACATTTAACTTTGTAAAGAAACTTTATAGTCCGTGAAGGAAAAAAGACATTAGTAAAGTAAGAACGTTTTGTATGAAACTCTATCATTGCATCACTCAGATGCGTTTTATGGTGTGTACAACAAAGTATGTAAAATAGAAAATCACTAGACGACTTTTATTTGGAACTGGTTGTATAGACGGACGGAAGCTAAGCGATGTCCGTAAAAGATTTCCGATTTTGTCTTTTATGAAGTATGGTATATATTGATAACGAAGTTAAAAATGGTGGAATTGCCATGGTGGAGCTGAATTTGATACTGCTTCTATTGTAAGTGTCATCGCTGTTATCACCACTGTGATTTAGCTCCCATAATAAATAGTGATTTCCGCTACCGCAAAGGGGCACACCCAAAAAAAATTGCTGAAGAAATGATATCCCAAAATCCCAATAATGATTGGTCTAGTAACAAAATTTTATTATTTTTATAATTCCCGGCGTTTAGTTAGCTAGGTATTAGGCAGTTTTTCCCCGACGCAAAAAGAGGGGTGCTATAAGTTTGACGTGTCTGTGTGTCTGTTTGTGGCATCGTAGCTCCTAAACGAATGGACCGATTACGATGCGGTGTTTTTGTTTGAAAGCTGGCGTGATCGGAATTTTTTAGCTACATTTTGTTAGAGTTCTTTTTTTATAGGGGGTTTCTTTTATTTTATTTTATCAATTATCACCATTTCATTCCACGACATACATACACAATGGATACACAATGGCAAAATTATAACAAGTTAGTAGCACCGTCTCCTAGACGTTTATATGTTATAATTGTGCCATTGTGAAATACATAACCAAAAAGTACGGTCTTTAAGGCATTTTATTTTTTGCAACTAGGTTTAACTAGTGATGTAAGAGGTATGCTACGAGTAGGTAATAGTGCAGTGCAATGCCACGTAACGCAAGGCCACGTCTTCAACCTAAACCTCTTGGTGGCCGTTCAGTTTTCATAGGTAGAAATACTACTTAACATCAAACGTTCGTAAACATACCCGCCTCGTCAATCAACTCGAAAATAACACTACTCTCTATAAACAAATTTGCATTCTCATGCATTGGCATGTTTTCCGCGTAGAAAATAGCGAGTGTTCTTTACATTTTGCAGCGGGATTTAAAATTCGATGAATATTGGATGCTATTGGATGGCTATTGGCATTGGCTAGCCATTTGCTTGCATACCAACATCATATAACGTTGCATTTGATTCTGAACATCGCATTGCGTCCGTAGAGAAAGGATACTTTTTCATTATATACATAATAGTGCATATTTATATAAAATATTTCGGAAAAAATATCTTAGGTTAATGTTTAGTGTAGGTTTTGCTATAGAGATAAGCACTATATCTCTATTATAAACTCTAAGATATAATATTATATAATACACATTGTTAATATACCTTCACATACACACAGAAATCCTAAAACGTTATTAATATTAGTAACCATCTTGCATATATCCTCCATATATTTATAATAGCTTTAAAAAGTTTGTTCAAGCCTTTTCTTGCTTTCCCCAGGCACTTTACGAATAGCTTTCAAAGAAACAAAAACAAAGAGAGTGTCATCGTGGACAAATTACAACAAAGCTTTTCAATAAAAGTTAGTCGATAGAAGGTTGAATTAAACGTAATTACTTGTAACACTGTTTGCGACAAAATAATGGTGGGATACTTATATGTTAAAGACATGGTTTTTTCCGTATTGTGATAAGTAAGAAAGTTTTGTGATCACGGGTTTGCATGCTGCATCTTTCTCAAAATTACGTTTTGGTAGGTACCACCACATTTGAGGTCATACTGGTTAGGATCAAGTCAAGAATTGATCTGAGACCTCGTCTTCTAGGATTATAAAATATCTATGACAAAGCAGAAATCTAATTCTTATAAATAAACATCTACATCTGAATTATATTTTCATTACGTAAAATCCCTATGCAAGAGTTAGGTAGAGTTTAGTATATATTTTTTTATGTTTTTACGTACATTTCCAAGACTGGCTAAAAAGAATGTATATCAAATTTGTTTTAAGTACTCTCTTTTCTTCACAACAAAACTATCTTGATCACAAAAATTGACTATATAATTTTCCCATCTCACTCCCGTAATTCCTCAGTGCATCCGTGATCGCACTTGCAACAGTGCTGATATATTGAAAACTCAAACCAAATAGGTGTGCGCTGTAAAAATTTACAATGTGTAGATTTATATTGTTTGTGACCATGATACAATGAAAGTCAGTTAAGGCTTATGTTAAGTATATTAGTTATATTGTACCGTAATAGGATCTATTTAGATTGGTAAATAAACATTATTTTTATTATTTTACGATACAAACACTGTATTGCATATCCAAATATACTCGTACAGAAATTGCAAGTATAGACTAATAAATGTGGTTACACAGTCGGCGGTACGCTAATGCAATCTCTTCAAGATAAATAATAAGAATAGAAAACAAAGGAAGGCAATGTAATAGATAGAACATTAATATTGAGTATATTATTTTTAGGGTTTATATAGATAGATACGAGTAAACTCTTTATTATAACATTTGTAACACCACATTATACATAAGTCATTTCGATACAATTGTATACACAAAAATATCTTATTACAATTAAATGCTTAAAACTAATAGTGTCAAAATTGGCGATCTTATCGCTCAGAGCGATCTCTTCCAGACAACCATGTATAACCAACCAATCATATATAACAACATCTTTAGGCAACTCATGGGACTGGAGCGGTTCTGTAGCGCCTCCGGTATGTTCTTTGACGCACAAGTTAACTCCTTCAAAGCTATACAGCGAAGTCGTATTGCTAGATTCATGACTAGAGATGAAACGTGTAAAAATTATATTATAAAGAGTTTTAGAATACTAGATTGTTAATCGAGGGTCGAAAGAATCAATTCCCGAGGTATTTAGACTATAGTCCGAGTAGTTTTACCCGTGTTAAACACTCTACTTTTCATTTCGAATATGAGGAAAATAAAACTAGTTGTTTATCTAAACTATTTATTGATAATATATAATAATATTAGTAGTACCTATTTAAAATTAATTGTCAAATTAGGACAATTCGTGAAATTATAAGTTACATTTTTGTTTGGAATGTTTATGCTGATGACAAATTTGGCTGTTCTGAATATCTGTAAAAGTAGGAGACTCTGGTATTTCAGACGATGGATTCCATGGCGGATACTTCCTGGAAGTTGTCGGCTGAGGCGAATTGGGGCGTATTTTTATAGTTTCAGTTAATTTGGTTGAAATTTTAGTTTTATTTTGGACTGAATCCTCACTGTAGCCTTCGGCGACTGTGCTGGATTTCCAGCCTCCATGTCTTTTTAAGGTTGTCATGTTTGCTCCAGAATCGGCTAAAAGTGTTGCTGACGTTCGTCTATAACAATGTCCGGTATACTGCTCACAGTTTGGTAAATTCAAATATGTTGCTATCTGCTTCGGCATAACTGAGATTTTATTTTTACCGATCACTTGTTTATATCATTTTTCCTTCTGATAGTTGAGAAAAAAACGGGCCGTTTTTACATCACTGGGTCTCATTTTTTGATATTTCTTTACTGTTTGTGTAAACTCTTCTTATACTACAAACGAGCGCTTAATATTTGTTATTGTTTTAGTCAGTTTCACTAGTAATAATTGGCCTTGACTTTCAATGTCCTTAATTGTCAATTTTGTGAGTTCACTGCTTCTGCAAGCGCCGCTTATACTTACCGAGTATCAATACCACCTGTGAAAAACATGTATTTTTTTAGTATCTGTGTAATAAATACATTCTTTTATAGAATAAATCCATAAATACTTAAGTAAAATTACCTTCACTGCCAAATATATCTTGTCAGGAGTATCATTTAAAAAAAATCCACTTGATGAGAGGTGAAAACCTTAGATTTCTTACTCTTGAACCCTGTCTTTGCAAAAATGATGTTAAATTATGGAATTTTTACACTAATGGGGGATCCCAATAATCTATCTATCCACAGTTTTCGTTACTACCGATAGAAATTTGACATAACGTCCATACAAAAAGTGTCAAATATCTATCTCTAGGAAGATAAACCAGCGATAGATAGATTATTGGGACCGGCCGTTAGTGTACTCTTGAGCTTTGAATATCGGCTCCATAGCGTAGAAGGCTGTAGTTTGCTACACAGTCCATTAAAATATGTAAGAAATACACTTTCGGAAAACGATTTTATATTCTTTTCTGCTCGCCACTTCATAAAATCATTGTATGTGTTTATATATCATTCTTTTGAGACTTTTGGCAAAATATTTTCAATAACACAATTTGCCTCGTCTTTAATTGAATCTGGTGTCAACATTTCAGAATCGCTTGAACTCATTTTTAATATTCAAATCTTAGCATAAAAAAATATTACCTATTTTATTTAATTCCGTCACAGATACATAACAGATTAGTATCCCGCCAATTTATGTCGACTTTTTAAATTTTAAATATGGAACTCACCGCGTATCTAATTGTTGCGGCTCATTCCGCTCAACTCTACCCGTGGGTGCGTAAAAATCTGCTAAGGGATAAAAATCGGAAAGTGGGCAGCAGCACCTTCCCAGTATCAAAACCCTAAAACTGCGCTCGCCAACCCGCCTGCCAAGCGTGGCGAGTATTGGCAAAATCCCCCCAATGACGGACACATTAGGAACCAGGCCCCCAGTCCCCGGCAGCCCCGCTATTCCTGGCTACGGTAGTGGCCACGGTAACGGTGGCGCAGGGGGTGCTAAGAATCCCCGGCAGACGCCCAGCTACCACCCCCAACGACGACGACTGGCCCTGGTGACACACAACATAAGCACGATGAGGACAGACGAGAAGATATTTGAGCTGGAAGAAGAAATGAGTAAGTTACACTAGGACATTGTGGGGTGGGGGACCCCCCACAGTGCTTACGTCCTCGTCGTGTCCCCTGGAAACGACCCAGTTCTGACCACCGTAACGGAGTGGCAGACTGGGCTCGGCTAAAGTGCACTGTGCGTCGTAGATCTCATTGCGGGTTGTCTACGACACTGGCGAAGGCTAATATGCCCAAAAAACTAGCGCGGGATTTCAGTCTCATTTAAAATAGTTAGGCAGGTGGTGACTTGCCACCCACTACACGGGCCCCCGATAAGGGCCACCATCAATGGTGACAAAAAGGGCAACATTGGTGTGGATAGTTAAAGGGTGTCGAGAGGTGTGCTGCGGTTTCACTAGTGTGCTACTATCGGCGTTATGCACTTTAACACTTCCACCCTTGGAGCTTTTTGGTACTTGGTCTTGCATCTCCACCCCCAGACAGCCAATTAAGGCAAGCCGGAAGTCAGGGGTCTCATTTAGCCCCATGTTCAATCAGGGTCCACGGTGTCGCCACTCACAGACGGCTCGCCACAAAGCCGCCCCTGCAGTATTATTATTATTATTTGTCGATTTGGCTAGAAGAGAAAGCAGTAAGACCCATTCCAGGATAGTTATACTAAACCTTAACTACAATAACAGATTATCTGAAGCGTTTTTGGTGATGTCGCAACTTAAATTGGCAGACCTCAAAATTAACTAACATTTACACACACCATAGTTGGCCTGTCCCATACCTGATGACATAGAGTGTATTGTGTCGCATCGCATAGGTACGGATATACGCCATGCGGCAAGATGTATACCCATTTTGCCAGCTATCTTCTTTTCGAAGAGATATTCAGGCTTCTAGTGTGTAATGGCTCTAAGCATTCAAATTCTCTATAAAGATCACAAACGCTTGTGAACTTTCCCTTAAAATCGTTTAATTCATCAATTGATCAATGCTTCATAATAATTCCAGGATGTCATACGTCTGGAAACCCAGTACTGGTCGTTGGTCGAGATTCCTCGCCAGGAAAAGGCGGAGACGGTACCAGCATTCGTCCTACGAGCATGTGCCATCATGGAGAAGACCCAGAAGTCCGGAGAAGGAGTCAAGACATCTACAAAGCTTGCTGAAGAGGCCGCTGACCGAAGGGAACGGATAGAAAGACTGAATGGTGAGGATTTCTTAGTCTTACGCGATGTTTATACATTGAAATTAAACAACTTTAAACGGATTAAATCGCGTTAATTTTTTATTATTTTGGACACAGTCTACCCGTGAACATGTTCACTGAAAAGTGTTCGAAACGTTGGTATAAAATAGTATTAAGTTATACACGGTTCAAGTTATTTAATTTCAATGGTATAGATTTTTAAAAACACTGACTAGTAAAAAACATGTAGTAATTTAGAAAAATCAATATTATTTACACTTTTTGGAAGTGAATTTGAATGTTTTTAGTTGAGACAAGAATCGTGACTCATGAGAGATGAACGCAATTGCTTTTTATGCGCCCTCTGAAGCATTAAAGTACTCAGTTGAAAATTCCACTGGTGGTTTCCCTCCCATCCGAACCGTTTAAAAATTAATTTAGCATGATATGCTTTCTAACTCATCATTTTGCTCGAAAGCTACGACCGCCATATATTTTTTTATACATATCGTGTCATTTGGTTTGATGCATTGCATAGGACATGTTACAAACTTGCAAATTCAATATTATGGCGGGTTTTTTTTATATCATCAAGTGAAGAGACGGGCAATTCAGGCTTCTGACGCACCACGCGTGCCTACCTGCCCGTTACCCGGAGACATCAACTTGACAAACCCTTTTTTTCACCAGCATAAATAGATATTTTTAACACAACATTCTGGTATTACTGCTTGCGTAGATTTTTACTACAAAAAGGACCATTTCTATTTAATGAATTTGATTTGAGCCTTCCTGTCTAGTACTAACCGTAAATTTTCATCTATACGAAGTTCCAGTTAATACACCTTAGGTGGGTAAATTCTACTTCAACCTGTCTACGCTACGTTATAACCCCGCATGATCGATTTTAATTAAACTGTCACAGACGAAGGCATGAAACTCAATGTCTAGGTAAATCTGATTTGGTTTCAAGGACCGAATACGCAGAGCAATAAAGCTAAACCAGATTAATTGCTTTTCTGCTCTAAGGGTGGCCCAACGTTTCTTTCGTGATGCTTACATGGTTCGGCGACCTTTACGAAATTGGTGAAAGGCCAAATTCTGTCTCGAGACATTTGCTAGAAAGCCTTGTATGTAGTAGTTAGATTACAGAACAATTGCATTTGTGATTACATTCCCTGTCTGTTTAAGCAACACTTTCCAGAAATTGTAATAGAAAAGGGAAGATGGAAATACCTTAGCGTTGGGAATTAGAGCTAGCTCTAACACTAGAGATCTCTTTAGCTGGAACTGGCTTAATATATTAAAGGGTCCGACTGGTTTCAACTGAAACTGCATTAGAAATGCAGACAGTTAACCAATGAATATACAGTGTCGGAATATCTCTGACAAGGTTAAAACATTACTGTTCATGTTCTAAATTTCGTAATACAAATACTGAAATTTTTATGACTCTGTGCCAGCAATAAAAAGTTAATTTATATCTAGATTTATGCGACCGTTGTTTCTGGGAGCAACTCTTTTAATTAATATTGCTCTTAATAAAATCCACTTGTGCTATAAATTGTTGGGGTTCTCAAACCCAAATTAAGCGCGGTCGCACCACAAACCCTGGGCTAAGCACGAATTAAGCACAAACAATAAAATGAGTTAAGCCTTAGAACCGTGCCGACACGAAATACGGGCTTTTATGTATTTTACGTACGTTCATGGCGAAATTAGAGGTATTAAATTGAATTACTCGTATATTAAGTCGTCGGCTCCTGCGTCAAATGGCAGGCAATTCGCGAGTATGTTGACGCTTTACTTTGTTATGTTTCAGGTGTTTGGTAAACACACGGTTGAAACTCGATTAACTATACCATTTGCGTATGCCTCGAATATACCAAAAAATTTTATCACCAAAATTTCCAACATAAGATACAGAGCGTTAATATGGCTTCGATCAAGTGTTATACATTTTAAAATAACTTCCGAAATAGCAAGGACCATCATATATACTATTGGAAATAGGAAAGGGTCATCATATATATCATCCTTGGAAATAGGAAACAGGGTGTGAAGTTAACGTATATATTTTTATACATATAGATATACCACGCATACATTTTTACTGGATCGTCTTATTTAGACGATACTTTTTAAATTGTTTAAATCGCTTTCGGTTGCAATCTTATTGAGTTATGTTCAATAGTATTACCCATACCTATGATAGTTTCAGGCGTAGATGTAGAGCGTATTAATCTGTCTGAATCAGCAAGCCTCATTCGAGGCAAGTTTCATTCATAAATCTATTGTTATTTTTTGTCCTGATGCGGACAGATTAATGAAATCCCATACTTCATCAGTTAAGTCGGTTAATTTTAATAATTAGTTGTTTGTAATGTAGTACAAACAGAAACATTGTACATGCATTCGGTCACATAGTAAATTCTATTATATAGTATAGTATAGTGCGAGCGTTAAAATGGTATGTATACCAATATATATTTTTGTTTATCAGACTGTATATTAAATTCGATGATTTTTTCTGTTTTCGTCGAAGTTTTGAATTGAACCTACTTGCCAATTGAGATAAATCACACTTATTTGTTAGGATGGACGTTTTCCTTCAGGACAAACCGACGTAAGCTATAAGTCTGTTTTTAACCGACTTCAAAAAAGAGGAGGTTATATGTTTGATTGTATGTATTTTTTTGTGTATGTTAGCCGACTTCTCCCTAATTTGCGGACCGATTCTCAAAATTCATTTTTGTTTGGTCAGAGTCACAGTCCCATTTAAATTTCATGAAATTCGGTCAAGCTTTTTTGAGTTACACTCCAAAAACTGAAAAGTGTTGCGCCTATCTTGCTGATTGATGGTGAATTGCAATCGATCTCGTAAGACACAAGTCACTAAAAACGGCGAAAATAATTTTTTGCATCAAAAATGGAACCGGCTTCAACAGCAAAACTTTTACTTACGCACAATCATAATTTGTCATATTTTTAGGCACATTTTTTAAAGACTACCTATATAAAGCATAATAATTGTGAAGCATACTATTCTAAAGCCTATAATTCCTTACACATAATGATATTTAAGCATAATAAGAGAAAAAGTAAGTTTTTAAAATTTTGTGTTTGCTGTTAATAAAATACTTTTCGTACTTATTATAAAATAAACATGTTGCCGGGGTGGTCCAAGGGTGACTTTATGGCATATACATACTTATACATACATACATACATAAAATCACGCCTCTTTCCCGTAGGGGTAGGCAGAGACCACGGATTTCCACTTACTACGATCCTAACATATCTCTTTCGCTTCATCTATACTCATCAATCCTTTCATACATAAGCGTCGGTTTAGGGTACTTTTGACCTGGCCTTTTTTCAGAACGTCTTCAATCTGATTTCGGAACGTTCGCCTAGGTCCTTCCCTTCCAACACTTCCGTTTACTTGTCCCATGTATACCTGTTTAGTCATTCTCATTTCATTCATTCTCTCCACATGTCCAAACCATACTTATGGTTATAGCAAATTTAACTAGGACATAATAAAATTGTCATCACACTAGTCCGAAAAAAAGTTTTAACTAGAACATGTAACTTAACTTTAAAATAATTGCCCTATGAAAAAAATTTTGGGTATAAACTTATAAAGTTATTTCACTTCATTATCTGGTTTTTTATATGTTTATGTTATTTTTTTACCAAAAAATGGAGCCGACTTCAACACCAAAAAGCCAACACCATTCAAATCTATCATCACAATATTGTGCGCATGGCACCGACTTCGACAAGTTATTACACGCACATAAATTTGTATGTAAAATATATGTAAAATAATAGTGAGCCATCTACGCATGCCTAGAAGATATTGCGCTTATGTTATTATTTTATAATAATGATGAAGGTGGAAGAGTGACGCTTAAATTCTTGCGTATACTCGTAGGTGGTATGTTGCATTGCTGTATGTCTTATCGTCCGATGATGAAATGGGGATGATGAGATAAATTATAACAGTGTGTGTTTTGCTCGTGACATGTTGCTATCTCCGATCAAATGTATTATTCCTCTACTTTTAAGCAATCATTTTGTTGATATGATTTATTGTACACTTTCCAGACATGACGACATCGCAGATAGAGACGGAGAACACACAGATGACTAACGACTTGTACCGCTTGCTCAAGAAATATACTGGACTAAGGAATCTCATCAGGGAGCTGAAGGTATAGCCAACCATACAATTTTATCCATCCTTTTTTGTGTTTTATTTCTACACCGAAGTGTATCGTCTTCCGTTATTCGTAGGCATACCTAATCTATATCTGAAAAGTTAGGACATGGATTTAATACAATATTATATATTAAAGGATGTCATTCATGCTTTATTCATATTATTTCGATTAGCTTTGATACATCACCTTGAATGTTGTATAATCTATTGTCTATCTATTAATTTATTTATTTTTGAACTCGAGAGTCCTCAGATAAAGAAATAAAAGAAAAAATAAACAAAATCAGTGTTACTTCCGAATCTACCGCAAAGTTTGTCAGCTTGTCCCTCCTATGTCAGACACATGTCAATTTCAAAGTCGAGGAATGTAGTCCACTCTAGCGCCCGGATTTCGTCAGCTTTCACATTGACAACCAGTGGCCTCACCATACGACCTGACAAGTTGAAGTGAATATAATTTGTCTTAATGAAACTTAAAGCTAGCCCATTCATTCTGAGAATATAACCATTAATGGTTTTTTACCCGCTTTCTATTAAATTAAAAAGTTAATATTTCTTTTTCAGTCGGATTACGTAAGCTCCAAGGTGTATCCAATGTTTCCACGCTATACGATGCTCAAAGACATGATTAAGGACATCATGCATGACCCCGACTACATGGAAGTGTGTCACGAAGTGGACCCATAGCGTGGGGTGCGCAAATAAATGAGAAGCTCCTTCACTGACCACCAGAGGTCAATCCGTCGCTAGTCCTTATGGGGTCCCAACGATTTGACCTTTACTCTTTTGTATGCCATTTACTAACAAAAATCAACATATTGTCGATAAACAAAATGTACTTTTTGAGTATATACGCCTTTAAAAGTATTAATTATAATTAATAATTCAAACACAGAAACGTGCCATCACCTCACGCCTTTACATCTTGGAAGGGGTTGATAATACATAGGTATATAAAACCTTCATGCCGGCATCTTTGATGATTGATGATCCACATTTATGATTAATAAAAATGAAAACAAACTAAAGTATCAGAGACATTTTAAAGGAGTCCTATTTTGATGATACTAAGGAAATATAATTTTTCTTGTTTTCAATTTAAAATTATGTGAATAAGTTTAAAAGGAAAACAAAGGTACTTCTTAGGATTTTTCATTATGATCGCCACGCTAGTTTATAGTAAAATAATGAATTCTGTGCCACGGAAGAGAAAAAAAAGAAGACGTGCTAAGATTATTTAGAGAACAATGTTGCCATCTCACATGCTCAATAACGTTCATTTTGTAACTATCCGTAAAATGGCGTACTGAATTAGGTTACGTTCAAATTGTTGTGGATTTAGCGACGGTAGGGAGACGAGTACTCGTATTATTTGCGCGTCTTTGTTCGTTGGACTTTGTTAAGTGTAAGGTTAGGTTTAAGTTGAGTGTGTACTCGTGCTTACATAGTTTGTGTTGACATTCTTAGTGGTTCCTTCAAACAGTCTCTTCAAAGTGAAAGTTTCAAAGCGGTGTTCTTGGTTTTCAAATTGTACATTAATGCTTTTACTGTCACATTGGTTTCTCGCATTTTCTTATGTATATTAAAACTTTTAAGTTGTACTATCTTCACATTTTTCTTTATGAAACTTATACATTTCAATATGCATACTTAACCTTAGATACATATCTAACTTTTATCATATCTCTGTGTAATCTTTATCATATCTAGCAATACATATATAATCTTTAAAAGCTGAAGTAATTGTATTCATTAGTAGCATGCTTTAGGATACTATACAAAACAACTACTATACAAAATGTAACGGTAAATAGTACTATTGTATGTTATATATGTATGAATGAACATATTCAAGGCCATTGTATGTGTTCAAAAGAAACTAGAATGTTTATCTCTGTAACTTTAGAACTCTCGTAATCTTATTGTTCATCTGAACCCTATTTCTTCTTCACAAATCGTCTCGCGTTGGAATATTTTATTATAAGGTTTGAAGAGTCCAGAATTTATCATTTATATAATATAGTTATATATTTGTATGTTTACCATGTATTGTTCAGTAATTAAATTTAGATAAAATGGTTTGTCCTCAAAATGTTCAAAAGTAGATGAACATAAAAGCACAATTTTAAAAATGACCGTTAGAAATCTTTATTGAAAAAAATCGGTCAAACTGGTTGCAGTTTCATTGCACTGTCATTGGCAGGCGTTAAATTTACCATACCATACGATTTGTCCTTCACGTCACTTACTAGTATAAATCAAATCAACTGATTCTGTTTTTGATTATACTTTTATGAGAATTCAGCATTCTGTTTCGAAACATTTTAAGTGACCAATTCAAGTTTCTGTTCCGAAACGATTTAAGTGACCAATTCAATTTTATGTTCCGAAACGTTTTAAGTGACCAATTAAATTTTCTGTTTCGAAATGTTTTATGTGACCAATTCAAGTTTCTGTTCCGAAACGATTTCATTGACCAATTCAATTTTCTATTCCGAAACGTTTTAAGTGACCAATTCAAGTTTCTGTTCCGAAACGATTTAAGTGGCCAATTCAACTTTCTGTGCCGAGAAGTTTTAAGTGACTAATTCAACATTCTGTTCTGAAACATTTTAAGTGACCAACATTTTTGTCGAGAAAAAAAAAAGCTCATGACTTTTATAAATAACCAGTTTCTTTTGCCACGAGTAAGAATATTTATATAGCCATTTTTCTTAGATCATTGAATGTTATATTATGACTATTCCGTTATATATAGATATACTACTTGATAATTTATACTTCGTATCTACATTAAATCTAGTTCTAACGTAAATCAAGGAAATCTAACAAAATGTAGTGATGTCAGTACTCTTCATACAAATACACTTTTAAAACTATAAAACTATGAGTAATTTCGTGTCTATATTAATCTGTCTGTACTTATGTAGTGCTTTGAATGTTTAACCCATCCTTATATGCATGAATGATATTTATGTCGTATATAACTTTGATAATGACGTCTAGAGAGACAACAAAATTATTGCAGTGCGTGGATTTGGCTAACGTAGGTAGTATTAATACTAAGAATATATTGTTGGTCTTAACGTAGCTTAGTGTAGATTGAGATTGATTTGAGATCCAATTTTGGGAAGTATAATCCGGCTACTTACTAGCTTGATTCTATACTGTTTTGATACTTTGTCGAGCAAGTCAAATTGTTTATTTTTCCAAAATTTTACCTCCAGTTTTCAGTCTTATTATTACCCATATTATGCTTTTGTTTACTAGCATTTTATACCAATTTTACCAAAGATCGTTTTTACACTGATTCATAAATGTTTGTTAGCAACATTTTAGTGACACTTAAATGTAGTTAATTATACATTATTATTTTCTACCGACTTCCAACTTAATACATAACAAATTCCAATAACAATTTTTTACCAAAGTAATGAAATTGAAGTCGGTATAATTTTTTTTTAAATTGCACTTGTTTTTGTCTTTTATTATTACGTTTTTTTTATTGTTGTATATACTTGATAAATTAAAAATAGACTATGGAAAATACTTTTAAGTGTGCAATATACACGAAAGTTCATGAGTAGTATAAGTAGTACCTTAATTATTATAGATGTCAGCCGCTAGTAACCAATTGACGTTTAGTTTGACAATCTAGGTAATTATTCTAGTATCATTTTGGCTATAGAATATTGACAAACAAGGCGTTGCACATAGGCGTTGCATCAATTTGTGTTACGTTCACGTCACGATTGTCTGATTTTCAACGTTATGGGTTGTGTGTTACATTCACAACACGATTGTCTGATTTTCAGCGTTATGGGTTGTGTGTTACATTCACGTCACGATTGTCTGATTTTCAAAGTTATGGGTTGTGTGTTATGTTCACGTCACGATTGTCTGATTTTCAAAGTTATGGGTTGTGTGTTACATTCACAACACGATTGTCTGATTTTCAGCGTTATGGGTTGTGTGTTACATTCACAACACGATTGTCTGATTTTCAGCGTTATGGGTTGTGTGTTACATTCACAACACGATTGTCTGATTTTCAGCGTTATAGGTTGTGTGTTACATTCACGTCACGATTGTCTGATTTTCAGCGTTATGGGTTGTGTGTTACATTCACGTCACGATTGTCTGATTTTCAGCGTTATGGGTTGTGTGTTACATTCACGTCACGATTGTCTGATTTTCAGCGGTATGGGTTGTGTGTTACATTCACAACACGATTGTCTGATTTTCAGCGTTATGGGTTGTGTGTTACGTTCACGTCACGATTGTCTGATTTTCAAAGTCATGGGTTGTGTGTTACGTTCACGTCACGATTGTCTGATTTTCAAAGTTATGGGTTGTGTGTTACGTTCACGTCACGATTTTCTGGTGCAGGTGTATGGACCTCCTGAGGAATACGATTTGTAGTGTATAGTAGGTGAATTTATTCTACCTACTCATGAACTTATGCGTATAATTTAAAGTTAATTAAAATTATAATATTAATGGATGTCAAGCTTCGTTGTTGTATCATAGAAAGTAAAATAAATGTGAAAGAACATAGTGAGGATAAAAATAGAGTAGATCTTATCTATGAAATTAAATGTATTGCTACCTAATTAAGTTTATGTTATGTTACGTAACAACAAGTTATAATAAATGTAAATAACATTAAGTCCACTTAAGATTTATCCCTTAAGATTTATTTTGGATTATTGCATTCTCATTAATGTAGGTTGTTGTTGATGATTGTCATCTGCCAATATTATCATAGATAATATGGAAACATAATTTGCTGCCAGTATTATTGTAAGGAAAAGGAGGGAGGAAAAAGGAGTTGGGTTATTATTATAATAACAGGCATGTATTAAGACATCAAGTCCGTGACGTCACTGTAGTAGGCGTGGTGTAACTTATTTTCCTCCTTGAACCTTTGCACCGGTAACATGAAAGGGAAAACCTGAAGGTTTTTGTACCAATGAAAATCTTTCCCAGCTATAAGATGCCTACGGAACTTTTATGGAGATTGTGAAACAGGTCCTAATGGTTCTAAAATTATTATCTAACATAAAATGATTTTATAGGTTCGCATTTTATTCCGTACAAAAAAACTAAGTCTTTATAATTTATATGAATGTACTCGTATTAACCTTGGCTGCGATATGCAATATTACTCAAACACATTCCTAAATGTTTTATTATCTTATGCCATAACTATAAATAAATAAATAAGTGCGTAGTTACACGTATGTATCATCAAACAATTATAATGTAACAATATAATATACTCGTAGGTTGAATTCGACTACACCAGAATACCTTTCAGAGCAATGCGTAAAGTCCACATGGTCTGTAAGGACTGTCCCGCATGCGGGCCGTCAGTACGTACGGACTCGTACGTAGAGTGTTTTTCTAATGCCTTGGCCACATCAATGTTCAACGTCATCTCAACTCGTCATCGCCATAAACAACGCTATTAAAAACAGTTCACGTTTCCATATTTAACGAGTGTTAACTTTTATTATATTAATGTACTACTTGCGCCTCGCGATTTTACCCGCTTGGTAATAGATGTTGATGATGATGATAATGTTCCATGTTGTGTGAAATGTTCCATATGTAAACCAATGCCTCATCTATCTACTTACCGAATTTCATTCAAATCTGTTAAGCCGTTATGCGTAACTCAGTAACGTATAGTATTACTTTTTTAAAGCGCTGACACCTGTTTAACGATTTCAAGCATTGAAATTCACAGAGAAAAAAATTTCAATGTTTCAGTAACGTATATCCATAAATCCAAACTTTCACGATTAGGAACGAAGAAACATAAAACACATGACTCTGTCTACAAGATTTCATGGAACTCAATAACTTGTTCATTCATCCTTAATTGGCTTTGTAAAAACACCTGCGATACCTTCACGGTTACGTTGCACAATGACAAACGTTGCAGTGGTCACTTCAACGCAATAAAACGCATTAAAAAGGGTGTTTTTTTAGAGTTATACCTTCTCAAAATGAAATGAAACTAATTTAAATAATGATAATGTCTATGATATTGGTTTTATTTAAAAGGTAATTGATGCCATTATTGTTTAAATATGATTTCCTCCATATAATATGAACGCCGCACGGCTAGATCGATTGAAGCGCACCGTGTAGTCTAATTTTCGACAACTTTATCGAGCATCTGGGGATGAATATCAGCAACAACACAGCGAATTTAGATTTTCAAACGTGACATGATTATTGATGACATGACTAGTGACTTGATATACCCCCAAAGAAAGTTATCTAAAGGTGTGTGATCACACGATTGTGGAGGTTAGTTCACAGGTCCATTACGCGAAATCATGCGTTCATCGAATGGTTCCCGCATAAAACTGATGGTGCCGCCCGCTGTGTAACATGTTGCCCCATCTTGTTGAAACTAAAGCCATGTCTCATCAATGCCTTTCAACTGAGGTACGAAGAAATCAGTGATCATCTTTCTGTAGGGCTCTCCAATTGCGGGAAAATGATGACCGGTATCGTTTTAAGAAAAAGTGGGTCAATGTTTCCACCTGCTCATAAAGCAATTTGAAATGGCAAAACGTACAAATCAACTGTCAACTGCCAAGTTGACAGAGTTTAGAAAAAAAATATACCAGTAAACAAAACCTCTAAAAAAACAACCTTTATTTCTAACATGTGCCAAAACCGCCATCAGATTTATCGCCCGACGTCAACAGCAATGTTAATGCTGTTGTCAAATTATCGCGATAAATAATGGCTACATCTACGATTCACGTTTATCATCGCGATAATCAACGGCGTTTCTCGTTGACGTGGCCGAATCATTACAGACCACTGCACGTCAGTGCAACACGATACTATAACACCCTAGCGTCTGTCCCCGGTCCGGTGCTCCGCAGACAGGTAATCCATAAGGTATTGCTCTAGAGACCTATTTCCATAATTGTCATATTCCAGTTTAATCGAATTCGACCTGAGCGAAAGGTATATAATATTCTAATATATATAATCAGATAAGTATAATTATATGGTTTGATAAAAAACTGCCACTATAATTAAGCATAACAAATAGGTATGTATATGGTAATCAAATATACGGCTTACGTATAACCGTCTTATTGGTTTTCTCACATGTAACTATATAATGAAAATAATATATATTCTTTTCATTTTCAGTACACTAGGCACTGATATTATTTTTTTGCAATAGTTACCAACAACCCATAGTAAGTAATATTCACCGCGATTGGTTTGTACTAGTAACAATATCGTTTTCATAGAGTATTCTAATTATGTTATAAAAACTAACGTGGTTTTCAATCATTATTAATTAAAAATACGGGATTACTCACGTAATATTTATCGGATAGGTCCGACTATAGTTTCGACCACATTCGGTGGCCTTTTTCAAGGAGTGTTCGGGACGCCCGCGTTGATGACGTCTCGCTTAGCACGCTCGACGCGAGCGTCCCGAACACTCCTTGAAAAAGGCCACCGAATGTGGTCGAAACTATAGTCGGACCTATCCGATAAATATTACGTGAGTAATCCCGTATTTCTAATTAATAAGTATTCTAATTAGTTACACATAATAATGTAGATACTACAATATTTTATCTTATTGTTACGTATTGTATCTATCTATTGTTTTTAAATAGCTGCTTGTAATGAACACTTATATTTTTATCCGTATACTATAATTTAACTTCATTTCGAATAAAAAACATCCCTCCTAATTCCATATTTAGTATTTGTGCTAATACACATATTTGAAACTGATACAGATTGGGTAAGAAGAAAATTATCTACAGGAACAGCCATATTAGTTTAAGGTTTCTACGAAACGATTAAATTATTACTTAACATGCGATGCTCCTCCATCACAAGGGGCGGCTTGCCGCGGTGCGTGATTTCTCGGGCCACATATACAGTTAATACCACATCCACAGGTTCGAAGCAGAAGACTACGCTTGGTCATTTGAAAAGTTCTTAGCCTAACATACTTGAAACCACACGATTTTGAGTTTATTTTTATTTTTCAACATACTCTCCTCCGAGCTCAAAACACTTTTTCCATCGACCCGGTAAGGCTTCGATACCCGTTTTAAAAAAATCTTCATTTAACTCCTCAAAATAAGCGTCCACGGCGGCTCTGACCTCTTCATTTGTAAAAAATGTTTACCACCTAAAAATTCTGTCGGCTTTGGGAACAGATAAAAGTCGGACGGTGCTAAATCCGGTGAATATGGGTGATGAGGTAACAATTCGAAGCCACATTGATGGATTTCTGCCATGGATTGCACAGAGGTGTGAACGCGCGCATTGTCCTGATGAAACAAGACTTTTCTTCTCATTAAACCTGGACGTTTTTCTTTTGATTTCTTCTCTCAAACGACGCAACAGGTTGCAATAGTAATCGGAGTTTATTGTTTCACCCTTTTTTAATTAATCCACGAGAATTATACCCTTTGCATCCCAAAAAACGGATGCCATGACTTTGCCCGCCGATAAAACCACCTTTGCCTTCTTTGGGGTGGGCGATGAACCCAGGTTTCATCCATGGTTATAAATCTTTCAACAAATTCTATTGGGTCAGCTTCATATAACTCTAAACAGTCGCGAGAAGTTGTGAGTCGGTTGCGTTTTTGTTCCACTGAAAGCAGTCGCGGTACCCACCGCGCAGACACCTTAGAGAATCCAAATTCAGTAGTAATTGTATGATGTGTTCGCTCAGATGAGATGCCTACAGTCTTAGCTATCTCCTCGACAGTCAATCTTCGATCAGATAAAATTAAATCACGGATTTTTTTCTTTGTTTTGATTAGTGGAAGCAGTCGAAGGCCGGCCACTACGGGGCTCGTCTTGAATGGTCTCACGACCACGTTTAAACTCTGCCACCCAGTTTTTAACAGTCGCATACGAAGGAGCGGACTCACCCAAAGTAGCAGACATGTCTTCATGTATAGCTTTTGGAGTTAAACCTTTCAAATTCAGGTATTTTATCACTGCATGATGTTCAATTTTATCCATTTTCAAAAATAGCTCTGATTTGACTTACGGTATCACGTGTAAACGAACAATGAGTTACTGTGAATAAACTATAGTGCCACCAACTTATCTGTTCAGGTGGGCAAAATTGGAACTAAAATATACATAATATGTATACAACAAACTTTCGCGTTTATAATGTTAGTAGGATTATAATTGCAGAATTTGCAAATTAAAGAGTAGCTTGAAAGACTGCCCTATGTTTTGATTCTCCTTTTTCTTGGTGAATTTCTTAGGCTGCAATACCAAATTATCCACTAGCGACGCTGTCACCTGAACAGATAAGATGGTGGGACTGTAAACTGTGCATACTTGTTGCTAAATAATGTAACTACAAAATGAGGGTAGTTATAAAAAAACCAATGACTTTAACCATGTTAGGCTAAGAACTTTTCAAATGACCCTCGCAGTAACTATAACTCAAACTGTAATGATAGTCCACGCGTAATCACGCACCGTAGAAAGCCGGCTTTATTTGATTGCGTCATTTTTATTTAGGCTCGAGTCTATCCCTAATGATAATTAATTATGTTTGCATTTCTGAGTAGGGCAAATAATTACTACATTATCTGTTCTGTATTTATGTATATCTGTATCTGTCTAATAATCAAGGAATTAGTTATTAAATTCCTGAACTTTTAATTATTTTCACAAGCAAGAAATGTATTTTTTTATGATTTTAAAACATATTCTTCCCAATGTTCAATTCTTGCTTAGCTTTTATTTTTATACACTTAAATGTAATAGTCTTCAATAATTCTTACATAAGAAAGGATATGAGGTCATTGTTTAAGGTTAACATTATTATGTTTTATATTGTAATGTTGCTATTGATATGATATTATAATGTAAGCTTAATGTAGTCCTGTAATGGAAAGTCGCTAATTATTACTTAAAGGAATATAATTAAAGCTTTGTTACATGAAATGTAATACATTATTTTTTGTGCTATAAGATTTTTTATTTCATATCTACTAGGTATATACCGCCCGCGACTTCGTCCACGTGCAATTAAAAGTTATAGCGATGCCTTGGGAACTACCACAGATCACAGAAACAAGGGAGATATGAAAAGGGGCGGGGCCGGTGTCGCAGCAATATGCCCAAAAGCAGAAAACATTGCTCGCGGCGGTTCGCAACTTTTGTATTATGTGACTGAACGCTGGTCTCGATATTGCATATAAACACATATAAACAATTACAGTTTAAAATGCTTGCTCCAAACTTACGAAAATTCAAACGTTAAGTTTTAATACCGCAATGAATAATGAACTTGTTGAAGCTAACAGACTACGTAGAATCGCGGAGCCGCTGCTTGCGACACCAGCCGGGCGATAATTGGTCGATGCGCTCGTCGACGATCTCACCGGTGTCTAATACTTTATGAGATATCGCCCTTGCACATAAGGTCGTTTTTCCAACGTTTCTTGTCATCTCGTCACTTGTTTCACGGATGTTGTCAAAGATGCAACGATGTTTGCTCTTAGAGAATCGCACGGCTGAAAACACGTTCAGCAGCGACGTTGGCGACAGAGATCGACAAAGCAAATCTAACCAGTTTTTATTTCTTTTCCAGATTTATCAGCAAATAAAAAAAAATAACCCCACCTAAGTCGCTACGTTTTGCTGGCCACATCTTCACGAACTTCTCGCAGTTAATTAATCGTCGTACAATTTGTTTTTATTGGTAGGCACGTTTAGAGAAGTACCTACTAGGTACTAAGATTTATCCCAGGCGATTTCTTTGTTCATTGCCAAAATGTTAATTTTCTTGTAAATTTAGTCTTCAAATTCGCACCACTTTCCAGATAAGCCAAACATCGCTGTGAGTATTTTTCTTCATGCCATCCGGGCGGTTTCAGCTGTGTTGCTGAAGCCAAGATAGGTACTTGTAATCAATAAGCCATTTTTTCGGGAGATTCCCGGAGTTCCGGGAGAGTTTGGATCGAGAAAGTTGAATAACGACCTTGACCTACCTTGTAGGTTTCTACTTACTAGGTCGTCATATCCGTGCATGTATATACATACCTTATGTACAAGGGCGAAGTATTTGACATTGGTGAGCTCGTCGACAAATTATTACAGAATCGCACGGCTGTACTTATATGAAATAAAATTTGACCAAAAGTTTTGAAATCGATTGAATAAAGGAAGTATACGTAAAATCCGGAATACAGGTGTGCACGAATTTCAACCTGGAACGCTTCGTGTGCGAGTCCGACTCGCACTTGGCCGGTTCTTTTCACCTCCAGGATTTCCTATCTACTGAGTTGGCAACCCTAGCTGGTAAGTAGGTACTAGCCTCCCTTCAATAAGAAAGTCGTTCAACTATGCTGTTTCACATGAGTGGGAAATAAAAATGCTGCAAACAACCAAAAGTGTTTACAGCTTCGAATAGAACATACTTAAAGCATGTACCTACCGTGTCAACTGATTTATTGGCCGTGACACTGGGATTGGTTTACTGACTGGTCCCTGGGACGCATCGCTCCAAGCCAGAACCTGCTTCCATCCATAGTCAAGATTGAAAATTGACTCACAAATCACATATGCCCCCTATGTTTTTTTTTTATCGCCATGGCATAGAGTCCTCACAGTGCGATTGGAATGTTTCAGATCCGATTAAATAGTCAGAGGATTTTGTTTCAAATAACTACTATAAAAAAAGGTTTTTAATAGTCTGAGCATTTAGATTGCTCTGGAACGCGAGATGTGGACCTACTGAAAGTACAGTTCTGCCATTCCGTACCCAAGATATCCCTGGAAGATACCCCTGGGGGTGTCACGGGAACTTGGATTAGGACCCGTGGCACTCCCAGGTCCTATATATATAATCATACATCTGTGTACCAGTGGTATCATGGGTACAATTTGCTAGTTCCCGTGACTCCACCAATCGAATAGTGATGGGACAGATCAAAAGACCAGTACAAAATAGTTTCAATAATCTAAATTTAATATGAATGAATACCGTCAATAAACAACCTTAATAAATAAACACCGATCTCACGTATAATTAATAATACTAAGTAATCTACTATATAAAAATAAGTCGGGTTTTCCTTCCTGACGCTATAACTCCAGAACGCACGAACCGATCCACGGTATTGCATTCGTTGGAAAGGTCTCGGGCTCCGTGAGGTTTAAAGTAAAGAAAATTCAGGAAAAATGTAAACAGAAAAGCGGGAAAATCTTTTTTCACATACAGCGCCATCTATGATACATAGCATGTACTACAAACCAATATATTAAGTAGATGACGCCAAACGAAATGTTACATAAAACGAAGCCATCTGGTGGCGAAACGGAGTTCGCAGGGTTTGCTAGTATATTTATAACATTCTGGCTGTGACACTGACTACTGCGTAAATCAGGAACTTAAACTAAACAGTTTAAAATATGATTGGCGCATAAAAATATTTTCCAACATTATAATATAACAAGACAACTAACATCCAGTTTACCCGTGAGCATGTTCACTGAAAAGTATTCGAAACGTCGTCGGGATTAAATAATACAAAATTATATGCGACTAGCTGCTCTCCGCGGTTTCACCCGCGCGGTGATTGAAGACGATGATGATGAATCAAATATAGCGTACCTGTGATACTCAGGCATACTTAATATAGCTTTCTATTGGTGAATTTTTTATTAAAGTTTTTATTTAATTTGGTTTTTGCGTTTATCCGGTACAAACAAACTATCAAATCTCTTTAGTATTAGAGAAGATAAAGATTAACACCAAGCTACGAATAATGTCTAGTTTGTACCTACTTAGCGGCGTTAATATTGCATATTTTTGCGATTGCGACATATTATGTAAGTATTATTTAGAGACATATTATACCAATATAGTGCACATTACATACTTTTTTGTAGACATTTACCTATATCTCCTTTATTTAGGTAACTATTAGGCTGTCGGCGCTGTCGCCAACTTTATTGTAGATATTGATGTTTTCTATAAAACTGCAGTAGATAAGTACCTACATCAAATATTACTGTAGATCTTTAATAGTCTATTATAGACTACTATTTGTAAAATGGTAGGTACCTACCTTGCTATCACAAAAACATCACCTTGAAAAGTTTTTAAAAGCGTCATCTGTTGGTGCGAGTGAGTACTTCAAGGAATGAGTGGAGGTTGGTAGGACTATTCCCATTTCCAAATTCGGCACTAAGCTTGTAAAGAGCTTAGATACTCTTTCAACAGATGTCGCTTTTATAAAGTATCTACAGCCGGTGTTGCAGTTATCAACTCTGGTAAAATACCCCTATTTCATAGTAAAATGCAAATAGTACGCTAAAAAGCTATGTTGACAATAAAGGAACCTTATGGGTATTTTTGAACAAATTAATGATACATATACCTAACTGAATACATATTAAATACTATGGTAGTAGTATATAATTAGCAGCCCTTTTCATATAAACGATGTAAGGAAATAACCACAATTACTTACTGTTTTCATTATAAGGTGATTTTAAATAATAAATTGTAACCATCATTTGCAGTACATATAGATAGATAGACTTGACCCAAGTTAGGATTAGTCTACGAAGAAAAAATGTCAGGAAGCATAACTCGGAACAAATTCCATACAAAAAGTGGCCTTTTAAACCAAAACAATGTATGATTGCAAATACGAATTACTTCCGCGGTTACAAATAGACATTTTCGGTGATTGGTTTAAATTCAGAAGGAAATCAGGGATTGGTTCACGCGCATGCTGCAACGTCTACTATGACAGCTGAGTCATAGTGGCGTGAACGATGTTATGCAACAAGTAGGCTGGAATAAATCAATATATTGAAACTCGTATGTCCCGAGTAATGTGATTAATTTATTTAATTTTTGTCTACAAGTAATAAGAAGAGACTCTTTCCTCGAATCGCAATGTAGTGAAGAAAGATTATGAAAAATTTTACGCTTATACATTTTACCAACTCAGCTAAACCACTACAAAATTTGTAGAGGGTGAACTTTTATTAGATTGAAAATTTAAATGTGCTTTAATTTGAACAAACAATGAGCCGTTTTTATAATTCGATAGTATATATACACATTACATACCAACTGTAGGTAATCGTTTATTATTGTTTATTGTTCATTGTCTGTAGCATGTCTTAAAGATCTAAATGCTTCTTCGGGACCAATCATCAGCATTAAAAGATAAAATATGAGATTTTTATAAAAACAAATAAAAAACAGTAGGTATTTACTGTACAAACTAATAGGTACTGAAGGTTTGTGTAACATAGTCCATATAATTTTTAAATCTATATTTTTTTAAGTCAAAAATTAACGGATTATAACTATGGTGGTTTTCACAGGCAGTCATAGGTACTGTTGTTTTTCTAGCTTAAGTGCAGCTAGGCACTTATTTTGCCGCATTGAATCGGCATGGAAACGAGAATAAAACACTAACCAAAAAACATGTTTTATTACATTTCAATATTTAGTTCTGAAGAAAAACATACATCCTGAATTAAATCAAAAACAGACTGACTTCATTTTGCATAGTATTTATTGACTATCTCAATTTGTTAAAGTATTTGAACATCTTTGAATAATTTTAATTTTGCTAATATTTACTAGTAAAAGAAATCCCTGGACAATTTAATCGAGTATTGCTCCTGCATCACTTCACAACGAATGATGATTCAAAACTGAAGTTCACAATGATAAAAATGAAAATGTACGCAAAGATGTGCACGCTTGCAAGAAAAATGTCCAACTGATGACGTACTTGAACACGACTTTTAAGCCCCGCCTACTTGAGCACGACTTTTGTTGGGTAGTTTTTTGAATGCATTTACTGTTCCTGGCTTATTATTTCTTCGTAGGGAAATTTTTGTTTGCATTATTATCTAGGGCACCTAGATTTTAGCTACCGTGTTTAATCAACTGCGATGTCAACCTCAAAGTGATCCACCATGGTCAGAAAGTTTTCAGCAAGTTTTCGGCGATTTTCACACATGGTCTGTGTTGTATTTGAACTATGATGTATCTATTATTATATGCGCTCTAAGTCTAAGTAGCATGGGGTTTTGCGTAGTAATGAATATTTAACTACTCACTGTGCTACCTCACAGTTGTGATAGGTACGTTTACGTGTTGCTTTTGTACCATCAATTGTATAATGTACTTATGTGCCACCACAATTGAATTATCATTACAGTTTGGAATAAAAACGAGCGTGCATGGTTCAAACATAAGTTTACAAATTTACGTTCTCGTACTAAGTAGGTATTTACGGTACTCACAAGTACTTAGATACTT
Source organism: Selenia dentaria (assembly GCA_917880725.1). Lineage (NCBI taxonomy): Eukaryota > Metazoa > Arthropoda > Insecta > Lepidoptera > Geometridae > Selenia > Selenia dentaria. Next base: position 9,971,783 of record OU862888.1, on the reverse strand, counting down.
ACCTAACTGTGGACACACATATAGACATTTTTACAATTGTGTAATTAAGAACCACGAAAAAAACTTTACCATCATTTAGAAACCAGCGTGTAGACTCAGACAAAATAAAAAAGTCAAGACGGAATGTTGTGAACAGAGAAGTGAGGCCGGGTGAAACTACGCCTCGGCGTGTCCATACGTTTTTACATACAAAACCTACAACGAAACTACGCCTTAGTGCGTCAGTCGAACTATCGCGGCGCGTGGAAGCAAAACGTAAAGTTTTAATTATCATTTAATTTAAATTTATTAATTATTGATACATTTTTAATAACTTTAATTTAATTTGAATAATCATGATAGTACTAAGTCACGCACATGTAGTTTAGAAAACCGGCCTCACTACTCTGTTCATAACATTCTGTCTTGACTTTTTATTATGTCTGAGCGTGTAGATATACAAATTAAAAAAAAGACGACAGTAATACGATTCGAATGCAAGTAAGTTCCTTGTAACGTATTTTATTGTATTTTTATTTTTAGTAGGGAAATTAATGGCGTAATACTGGCACCCCGACCGAATGCCGCGCTCGTAGAATTCATTCATTCAACCAGCAGCTGCTGTGGGTAGGCATCGTCGCGTTCGGTAACAAAAGCGAAACATTATGGCGCGATTTCGTGTACGTGAAAAGTTTTCTAAAAACTTTTAAAATTGAAATTGATGAACCAAAACTTAATTCTCAGAGTTAGAGTGTGACGAAAACGCTTTGGTAGGCTGGAAACTGCTAATAAAGTGAAAGTTCACCGGTCAGGATGTCGGTTAATTCAAAGTGGCGGTTACCTGACGTTTTTTGTGTTGTGTTGAATGGATGTCGGAATTACGTTTAATTCGCGTCGCGGGGATGGGTGAGTGAGTACGAGGGACAATTATCGAGATGCCTTTCGTGCAACGTGTGGTGGAGCCAAAATATTTGTCGCGGACGAGTTTGCGGGATGAGAACGGAAAACAGAAGGTTTCTGACGAGGAGCTGCAAGCTGTTACCAATTGTACGCTTAGCAATGCCCTGAGACAGCTCGCCTCCCTCGTCCTATTAGCCGAGGACATATTTAGCGAGCTGACGGCTCAGCTCCAGGGTATTTCGGAGCGGTCGAAGGTCGCACAGTCGAAGATCGAGAAGATAAATGAAATCGTCATCCAATATGACCCAAAGAAGGTTACAGTCCGTAAGTTTTCTATACTTATATTTTTTACATTTGCTAATTCAATTTTTAAATAGGTAAAATGTTTTCCCTGTAAGCCATGCTTTAACATCAAACATACGTTTGTGCTACCACCATGATTCTAGTGAGAAACCTTGTTGAAACCTAAATTGGTAGCCTACTCAGTTGTTCTTTAAAATTAGGTACCTACGAGTATATGTAGGTACTACCAGCTACGCTCCGCGGTTGCACCCGCGTGGTGATGGATGGTGATGATGATGTATCAAAATATAGGTATATGCCTATATATATTCATCATCTACAATGTAGGATTCTAATGGTGAAAGAAATTTTCAAATTGGGCCAGTAGTTTCGGAGCCTATTCAATTCAAACAAATAAACAAATCTTTCCTCTTTATAATATTATTATTATTACTAGCTGCGCTCCGCGGTTGCAACCGCGTGGTGATGGATGATGATGATGAATCAAAATATATATAGGTATAGCATATGTGCATCAGGGACAATGTAGGATTCTAATGGTGAAAGAATTTTTGAAGTTGGTCCAGTAGATTCGGAGCCTATTCAAACAAACAAATCTTTCCCCTTTTAATTATTATTACTAGCTGCGCTCCGCGGTTGCAACCGCGTGGTGATGGATGGTGATGATGATGTATCAAAATATAGGTATATGCCTATATATATTCATCATCTACAATGTAGGATTCTAATGGTGAAAGAAATTTTCAAATTGGGCCAGTAGTTTCGGAGCCTATTCAATACAAACCAAACAAACAAATATTTCCTCTCTATAACACTTATTAGTAGGTATAGATTAATAGGAACAAAGTCTCAGACAGGCAGGCACTTAAGATACATTAAAATCACGTTATATCTTTTGCTTGGAAACCTCGCCAATTCTTTTTTTTTTGTTGTGATAATTATTGTCAAGAGGTACCTATGAAAGAAAAACCGAGAAATGAAGGGAGGTTATGGCGAGGCCGAAAGCCGAGCCTACTACGCGAATGAAGTCGCGGGCGGACGCTAGTACTTATAAAAATGAACCCCTATTTCTTCTGGTCACGCTATACCTAACTTGAGAATGGATAACCTACCTACCTAACTCAATTAATTTTATCTTCTGACTTTATTCCGTATTGAGTTTACTCTTGAGTTAAGTTTATCAAGCAGACTTGGGAGGTACAGTCAAGTGCAAAGCTGGTTGGTCCCTATTTAAAGGATTCAGGATGAACGGCCAGGGTGGTTGGCAGATGGCCGGGTGCATCAGAGAATCTTTCTTAAGAGCAATAGAACTCTTTCTTAATGAGTTCGTTCGGGGTAGTACTGCCTTTGGGTTGGCTTTAGAATCGTTACCCCTGAATTTGGTGAAACAAAAACTGTGGGTGGGTTGAAGGGGTTTGTATAAAGCGTATTTACAACATTTTAGCTGCCGGAGACACGCCAAAATAGTCTAAATAGTTTTTTAAAGTTTCAATAAAACACCGTAATTTCGATAGTGACAGGTGACATAAATGACATTAATGCGTAAAACGAAACGTTTCTAGGTAACTTTTAGCCTTTTTTGACATGTACGTTGTATGTAAGTTCTAGAAACGGAACGCAAACATCGAAGATAGCGTAATGTCACTGTCGGAATACTCGCGTCATTCCGTTACTTCCGAGTGTACGTGAATGTTTTCTCCTGTTTTTCTGCGCTTTCTTTTGATATCTCAACGACTTTGCTACGATTTTGGACATAAGTTCTAAAAATAACAAATTGTTTTTCAATTTTAATTATCAGACCCATACTAGTAGGAATGTGTGCACAATAGTATATTAGTACCTAATGAATTGGCAATGTCAATGACAAACCTATAGGTTAGGTTAGGTTTGAACTGTGACCCACCAGGCTTCATCAAACTACTTTTGTTCCAAATTTGTGCACAATAGTATATCAGTAGCTATCTAATGAATTGGCAAAGTCACTTGTCTGTGACATACCTATAGGTTAGTTATAGTTAGTTAGAACAGGTCGAAGTCAGTGACAGAACCGACTCATAGCACCCCGATTTCAAGCAGTCTTGTCGGATTGCAGAGCCGACGCGGGGGTGGTAGTAGATCGAAATGCAGTACTTAACCTCAAAATACTTAAACAAACATAACTCGAAAACTAATGGTCTCCGGCGGGTGGGGTTTGCGGGGGGGCACTACCCGAAGCCCCCCCCCCTCCCCCCTCGCCCCCGAATTCAGGCGCCACGATTCTAAATGTTTACCCTGCCTTTTACTACCGTGAATCAGTAATATTCGCATTACTGTGTTTTGGTTTGAAGGTATGGTTTCCGGCGAAATACAGGCACTAAGATTAACAACTAAATTAAATAGCAGACTTACCTAACAACTTAATGTATCAGGCTCACGGGCGCAGTGCAGTTAGTCACTTGTGACGAAATACATCTGTTCTAGGCAGATGTTACTACGTAACATCAGGTGGGCCTCGTGCTTGTACAGTTTCTAATAACTTTAAAAATACTGCAGATTCTATAATATTTCAATATGTATTTCATTAAAAATAAGTAGGACTTGCACTTCACAAAGGCTTAACCTTCACGCGCTTCCAACTATTTTTGTGATTAAGTTAGTTTAGCTTAGCTCACATATTTAAATCCGCTCGTCCACCGCCAACTAAACTTAGTTAGTTTAGCTTAGCTCACATATTTAAATCCGCTCGTCCACCGCCAACTAAACTAAGTTAGTTTAGCTTAGCTCACATATTTAAAGGCGCTCGTCCACCGCCAACTAAACTAAGTTAGTTTAGCTTAGCTCACATATTTAAATCCGCTCGTCCACCGCCAACTAAACGAAATTAGTTTACCTTAGCTCACATTAGTTGATAGGATAAACTATCTTACGTAAGCGTAGAAGACGTAGTTTGCGATGGACGTACATGTATGAAAAACTGGCCCCTCCTACTATGTAAGCTAAGGTAAACTTAGTTTAGTTGGGGGTGGACGATCAGCTTGAGAGTAGAAACTATTTTACGTAGCTTAACTGGCGTAGTTTGCGATGGACGCACACGTATGAAAAACTGGCTCAGCTATGTGATCTAAGCTTAATTAACTTAGTTTAGTCGGCGGTAGACGATCGGTTTGAGAGTATATAAACTATTTTACGTATTTTAGCTGGCGTAGTTTGCGATGGACGCACATGTATGAAAAACTGGCTCAACTTGTGAGCTAAGCTTAACTAACTTAGTTTAGTTGGCGGTGGACGATCGGTTTGAGAGTATATAAACTATTTTACGTAACTTAGCTGGCGTAGTTTGCGATGGACGCACATGTATGAAAAACTGGCTCAACTATGTGAGCTAAGCTTAACTAACTTAGTTTAGTTGGCGGTGGACGATCGGTTTGAGAGTATATAAACTATTTTACGTAACTTAGCAGGCGTAGTTTGCGATGGACGCACATGTATGAAAAACTGGCTAAACTATGAGATCTAAGCTTAACTAACTTAGTTTAGTTGGCGGTAGACGATCGGTTTGAGAGTATATAAACTATTTTACGTAACTTAGCTGGTGTAGTTTGAGATGGACGCACATGTATGAAAAACTGGCTCAACTATGTGAGCTAAGCTTAACTAACTTAGTTTAGTTGGCGCTGGCTTAGTTTCGTGACAAATTTCGAAGGTGGTATGAAAACATTATGATTATTATACGCATACAACAATCAAGCATAGAATTTGTAAATTCTATGCAGTGCACTTTGTGACAGTAGTTCGGACGCCAATCCGTCGGTCGTGGGTTCGTATCTTATTTGAAGCTTGAGCTTCTAGTAAATGTTATAATGTGTAATATTATGAGAGATAAAAGCTGAATAGACAGAGAATTTCCTTATGCTTTGCATAATGTTTAAAAGAATCAAGGCGATTATAGCAGTGCTAAAAATAAATCACTCATACTTAGGTATTTCTTCCATTTTTCGCAAATCGCATGTTTACTTATTTTCATTTATAGGTATATGTATACATTCTTAGCATACTATGTATGATGAAATTGTACATTGGTATTTACAAGGTACTATATGTGTTTAAACCAAAGTAATTTATCTTAGGCCGAACATCTAAAGCTCAAAGGTGAATGAAACAATGTGATTTCCACATCCAAATCCTAATAGGAAGGTTCCTTGACATTTTCGTCACATTTACTTAAGAGGTCGTCCTAAGCTCTCAACCTTTTCGGTTGGTACTGATTGCATTTTCTTGAATGGAAATATTCATGATAACATGCTACTAATACTCTATAAAAGGATAAAACAAAGCGTAGGATGTTGAAAACATTAAATAAAAACCAGGTTAATGGTTAACTAAAAATCTTAAGTATGTATAAAATATTTCTTTTGCAACTTTCTATCTCACTTTTGTTTTGAAAGATAATATACTTTTCTATAGTTATGTATACATATATGACGGTAATAATATTATTATATCCTACTGAAACACTTGAAGGGTATGCAATGCAGAGTCTACAACACAAGAAATTAATATATTCAATAACAAGTATTGAACCTTTCATAATATAGGTTTTTTACGATAGCAGACTAAGTTAACAGAAACAATGCAAACCATGGCTTTTTAGTAATGAAGTGTTGGTTTTGGTTTGTAAACAAATTGTACATTATTGAAATAAACTATTATTATTTCAAATGTGATCAGAGTCAATCAAACGTTTCTAATGACCAGAAAGACATTTGGTCCATCGAATTGTATTCGAAAATTGTATCTACGTTCATACTCTCTCGGCCTTCGGGATCTGTGAGCTGTAAGAGCTAAAACCAATGTCTTGGAGTGTATATATAGTACATAGCATACAAAGCAAATACCTACCACGCAAAGACTATATGCCTAAGCTCTGAGTGGCACCGGAACTGTCCCATGAGTCCCATGACAGTACGCCCAACGAGCGTAGTGCTTACCATCAGGCGCACGGCTTGCCCATCTCATAACTTGATCTATTTGATTGAAGGTTTTCATTGCGTCTGGTATTTGAGTGCACTTTGGTGTACCTATACATTCAGCACATAGCATATCTCGTGGCTTGTATTGCCTTGTTGCCCTGATGAGTTAAGGCTTTAAGCTCATTGAAAGGAACGTTCCGAAACCTCATTACCTCGTCCTCCTTGAATGTGCCGCCTTTACAAAAACGTTGATGCATTACTCGAGAGCTCTATCTAAAAACCTGTTTGGGCGTTCGAACGGGCCCGCGATGGGAAAAAAACGCTGCCAGATTCCAATGCGCACCATAAAAACGTTCGAGATAATTTCAACGCATCCAATTCTACAGACCGACGCTTGATTCAAACCGCTCGGGCATTTAGCACTTGCACGATGGAATTCTTATATCTTTTCTAGCCCATTTCTGTTGCAACTATGATTGCGCGATGTTTACTAGAGCATAAAATATCCCGTTATCGTGATAAGGCTTGTGATAAAATTAATCAGTAGCCGCAACAAAGCAAACTGAAGGTGTCTCGGTATATCCCCAGCACTTAGCGTATATTCCAGAGAGTCACGTTTGTTTAACAACAATCTCGACACACACACACGAAAAGCTTTTTAACGTAAGTATACTTACTATTATAATAGTAAGAAAACAAAGTATCCCAGGCGTCTGTAAACAAAACGAAGTAAAGGAAATGGCCGTTGAGTGAGCCAACGATTCCTGACACTATTTTCTGTCGGAGTGTAAACACTGCAATTCATCGGACAACCTTTCACCTGGCGATAAGCGCTAAGTGTTGTTTTTAGTGTCGTCTTGGTGTGGTCTGCTCTTTATGGTCGGTTTATTTGGAAGTTAATATCGAGATGAACCTATGAAATGGCTTGTTTGTTTAAAGGACACTATCTCTAAGCTAACTAAATAACAGATCATCATGCTTTGATGTTTCAGAGTATGTTTTAATTCTCTTTGTAAATAACAGCCGTAAGTACCTATTCTAACTTATCAAGAACTACCCGTATACCTTCTGTAACTTATCCGCGTTTGCATAATTATGGAGTTCGTTGCCCGATAAAGCTCTTATCGTTCTGTTTATAACTTAAAAACGAGTTCATGAGACGTGACGTAGTAATTAATTAGGCAATAAAGAAGTGACCCACAACAGTATTCTTACTTAGCAACCAAGGATCCGCAAGAAAAATGTGTGGTAAGACTGACTGTTATAATCATTCTTTATACAGTTTTATAAATAATCTGTAAAGAGTTCTCTACCAGATACTAGTGTTGAAATTTACTTACACGCTATAAGCTTCAACAAGGTTTAAAATACTCTCATAAACCATGTTCTCATCCATCCCTCATGATTAGCAAATTGGGTGATAGGAATGTCATGCCTAACACTCGAATAAATTCAACATGTCATGAAGATTCAGTAGGATCAATTGCAATTCAAATCTTTCACAATGTAAACGATCAAATGTCACGGTATGTCGAATCGGGAATCGCAAACAAATCTAGTGGTTAGCGTTGGTTTTTCCCATAGTTGATTTATCTACTGCGTGTAAAGGTCCATTCAACCGCGTGTGACACCAGTAACAATCCAGTCAGGCACCTAGCTGTGCAATTCAAGACCGTATCTCTTCCCATTGTGGCGCACTTAAGTCAGAGTCGTGAGTGCCAAATTGATAGTGTTGCTCGAGTTAATTTCAAGGTGGCTACGACTTATTTGTCAGCTTGCGCTAATACCCGCCAAAATGACATGGCTATCTCTTTTTAATGAAGTTGGAAGCCATCGAAATCTGTATATACACAAATGTTGGTACGTCTGAGACCAGTCCCTAAGAGTATAGGGCTATTAACTATGGGTTGACATCACCATAAATCACGATTCTCACTAATATTGTAACTGAGTAAATTATACAGTATTTCCGTGACCCGCATCTCAAACATTAACTGATATAACTGATAAATTCCTACTTAATCATTTCTTTATCGAGTTAGGTTAACTTTCACAAGCCTTGCTTCTTGATTTGATTTATTTCTCTATTTAGTATACTAATTTTTATATATAAACTACCTAGTTTACGGGATACGGCGCCTCTAAAGTAAAAGTAACCTAAGTTACCCTTTAAAACATCAACAATCTACCAGTGAAATAGAGCTGTATCGGATATAAACGAAAAAAAAGTAGACAGATTGTAAAATTTTTTTGCTATATAACTGTACAGTGGATAGTATCATATGAATTTAGGGAAAAGTTATTTTCTTGTTATTTTGGCATTACAAGCAGACTCTTTAATTTTATTCATTTCTATATATAGTAAAATTAATGGGATCTGAGCCTGTTGTTTAAAGAAAAACTATGACTATATATAGCATGATTAATATATAAAGATCGCGTTAGAAATTCTATGAACCAGATTAAATAAATTTCACTCATTAACTGACTAGACTTTAATTAAGACCTAAGTTCTAAGATACTTGGAATATCGCCTACATTATATGTATATTACAACCTCAAACCCATTCTGTATGATGTTGATCTGGTAAGCAACCCAATTCATGTTTTAATCAGTTGTAAGTAAGAAAATATTGAAAATTGATTCCTAAATTTAAAAAGGGGAAATAATACGCTCATTAGGTGAGATAGGCATATTAAATAGCATGACAGTGAAAGTGAAATTGCTGCGCCAGTTTCTAATGATTACAGAATTTTGCTCTTAGCACACGGCTCCAAGTTTCCAACTGCTTGTCTGGCCAGTCTGTACTGTCAATCATAATCGGGCTCGCTAGCGCATACGGGCTGCGTGCACAACGAGACGCAACAGGCGGAAAGACTAACAGAATCATATTGGAGTGCTTATTATCGAAAGCTGCTCGACCCTAAGTGCCCACTTGCATTGAGTAATCGTTCAGTTCGCAAGGGAACGCGGCCAGACGCTCCAAGCCTTCTAATTGTTTGGAAATGGTATCCCCATGTGATATATTATATATGATATTCCCAAGCGTCAGATCAGAATAGCATTGCAAATCTGCATAATAATTAATGTGCAAATCTCTAGGTGGTACCTGGTTACCTACAGATCTGCTTCCACAGGCTTCGGTGTCGCCTTACGTCCCCGATAGCGCCTTTCCTTGGTGTTGTTTTGCAGGCTATTGAATGACTGCAGTCGGTCCGTATTAAGCAAGTCTTCGTAGCGTAATCTGAGACCCAGATTAAAACTAACGGCTTTATGCCTAATGCTTTATGCCTGAATAATTTTAGGAAAAATAATACCTGTATGGTTTTAGAAAGGATACGGGCAATGTAAGTCTGCGACTTCTAAAGTTTCTTTCCACTCGCATCACATGGCTTTGTGAAAGGGCCGATAATTGTATGTTCTAAAGTTAGTTGCGTTATTTTATTATCGCACTCTACAAATAGACGAGGAGACAAAAACCACACTTGAGATCACCCCTCTCGTCCGTCTTCATTGTGGGAACTTTTAAGCAAACAGGGAAGAGATTTTTTGTTAAGTGATTCTGGGAAGTCATGTTCCAGGTAGCTGGGCACTAATGTGAGCTTTTGTATGATGCATAAGATTAGAAAGATTCCGCAAATTACTGGACATCTTGGAGACTGGTGACAATGATTTAACCACATCGATTTAATCGATAACATTACATTACTTCGCAAGCATTTATATCTCGATACTCTTTATATTTTGACGTAAAAAAGGATTTTAAGTTTAAAAATGATTTCTGTGACTTGGTAATGTTTTTCTGTGTGTTTTTTAATCTTTCACATTACTGATTTAAATCATGGAAGCCCTTTCTAATTTTTAGTCATTGAAATTATAGGTCTCATAACACACATATATGTATATTATTATATGATTGTAAACTATTTTGGAATGACATGGTTTGTTTGTTTCGTTTATTTATTCCGTAGTAAGCTATTTATTCAAGTCTAATTTTGCTGAGCGCAGTAACAGATACTCTGTAGCGCCGACTATAAACGTTATTTCAATGAGACATACTTATTATTTCTCCGGCTTCTCGAAACGGCTCGATTGGCGAATTCATACGCCTAAAACACCGACTTTGAATTGAAACGCAATCATTTACTTTGTATAACTGAAAATGTTAGAACATACATCATTTACTACTGCATTAAATAGAAATGTGTGGTAAATTAATTTGCACATTATATCATCACAGATTTAGTAACATGTACACGTCATTAGTAAATGCTGTAATAAATTAATTTCAAGTTGCAAAGCTTCATCTCATATTACCCAAGATATTACCTAACTTTACGGTCACACGGATATATCATGTTCATTCCATCTTACGGTATTGAGAAATTGAACTCCTTCATTATTCATAATTGTAAATAATAATATTTTCACATTAGAACAAGATTTCACATAAATATTTTCTAGAAACATGAATGCTCATAAATGTGCGTATGCATTAGGTCCTAGCTTCAGCGTAGCAAAACCTGTAAAATACAATTTAGTTGTGTTTTTTTAAAATAGTGACTCATTTATTGTTAATGCAGTTGGTGCATCTAACAGTTTTACGATACTTACCTACTTAAGTAGGTCTATTTTAAATCTGATTTCTGAAGCACCGAGGCTGTGACAATGACCTTTAGCAGCCCACGCTAATTATACACTCGCGTCGACTTCGACAACCGGTGCCAGACTAGTTCACGGCATGCCATGTTTCAACACTCGCACCGGCCTATAAACTTCCTGATTCAATGACGTTTTCACTTGTAATCCCTTCAATTTAAAAGTCATTGACCAAGCGGATCCACCCAAGTACGAGTACGTTATTGAGATCTAATACTCGATAACTTACTGAAATAGAATATATTATTACTGTTCACTCCATCGCTAAGATACAAAGTACGTTTTTATACGCGTACGCGTCGCCCTTGAAAGACACAATACAACCTGTCTAATATATTTTCATTGGATTGTGGAACCATCGAAAACAAGCACGGCAGGCCGCCGCGCCATCTTTCAAAAGAAACCAATATGTGATGTGTTGTTTTCAACCCAGAATTAATTAAGCATGCAGAAAAAAGATTAAAGAGGCACAAGATATTGAATTAAGGTGCACTGGTGCTGATGATGTAATAAAGTTAATAAGCCTGGCTTCAGGCAATAAATTTAACGTGCCCCTCCTGTTGCCAGCATATGGCGCAATTGCTAATCTGCTTTAACTTCCTATTGCATATACCCATATTATGATCTCTGCCTTTGAAAATATAAGAGAAAAAACCCTTACTATAAAATTGACGAATGAACAGTTCCTTGTTTGATATCGATTCTTTTGACAAACATCGTGTGCCAACGGTTAACAGCAATAACGCGGCGACAAAAGCAAACGTGGAAAAGCAAAACGTATTGGAAAAAGATTGAACGATTGGCAAAATATGGGGTGAATTGGAAAACAGCCGATACGTGCACTCGTAAAAATGTTCCACTGTTGCTAAGAGGCTCAGAATCTTTATTTTATTAGGAAGTATTTCATTTCGAGGTGTGTTCGGAACATAAATGTTACAATTCTCTCCTTAAATATTGAAGGAAATTTACAAACGGTATTTTTACGGTTTTTTTTTTTGTAATGGTAAATTTTTCTTCGTTAGATTCTAGTATGAACAAAATTCTGACATCAGGGTGGTGTGGCTGGTTGTTATTTTATTTGATTACCGGGATTAGACTCTGAAGTTCCAGTCTTATAAATTTTATAATAAAGGGATGAGTTTGTAAACTTTCAATGAAGGAGTCTGCTCGGAATAACGATGAAGAGCAGAATGAGAAATATGAATTATCTCAATCACATCTAAAAATAAATAGACTTCCGAAGAGTGATTCAACTAACTCGTAATAACAAGCAATTAATCAATCTATCCCTGAAACAACAGTGTTCTGTTTTTGTATCGTAATGAACGTCATTGGCTCCTGTTTTTTAAAACATGTTTCTTTTTACGTGTGACTTTAACACAGTAGTTAATATTAGACGAAGCCCATAAAAAGCGGGGGTGCCGGCAGCTGATCGGAAGTCCTGCCCTTTGTTCGCCTCTCAACCGCTAACGTTGTTGTACAGTACAAGAAAGGAAGAAAGTTCAAAATTACTAATCGATATTGCCCTTTGATATTGTTTTAGTCTGTTTTTAGTGGCGGTATAATACCTAATTTCGATGTTGTAGTTACGAATCTTTCTGATACGATTCATTGTCCATTACGAAATATCCGCTTTTTATATACCTACCTAGTTTTATATGCTTTTTTATAAAGTATAATGAGGGAAAGCTTCCATTATGCAGATGTCAAGCACAATGGTACACAAAGCGACCGGCGCGCGCGCAGCGTGTGACCCGATGCCGAAATCGATTGTTCGCAAAATACTGGGAGGCGTATATTCCAAATTGTTTGCTTTTGTGCTCCTCAAATGCGAATGTAAAAGAAATACACACCTAGACAATTTTTAACATTAGATTTATTAACTGCTTCCTGCTATGCTATCCTGGTATTTCCGCTCTTTTTTGACCTGTGATTTATTAGGTCTCGTTTGTGTGTATATATTAAATAAGTATGTAAGAGCTTGGCCAGGAGATAATTAAGGTAACTCTGAAAACAACAACAGTATTTCGCACAATTTAAAAACAAAAGAGAAACCCAGACCGGAAAATAATTTATCTAGCTTCCTGAGGTGTGTCCCACCCATTTTACAATGCAAGACTTAATTGGCCGCATGGTAGACCAATAAATTAGGTTTGGCACGAGGCAGCTGTGATCGACACGTGCCTTCCAAGAGTTACCCAGTTTTGTGGCTTCTGCAAAATTCAATAATGTTTATTGCTTCTCTCACACGACTATGTTCCAAGGAAATGAAGGAGTTGCTAGAAATCAATACCCAACCCGAGTTTTGGTAACTTTCGTGTTACCAAAACTAAATAGTAGTGTTATATGTACGGCTTCTGTAAGCTCCAGTATTCATTTTAATCCCCTCTCTTCCTATGCTAAAATGTTTTGGTTTTAAAAGAGCTCTATCCGGTATGGAGAAATGTTTGAAAAATAATCTATGTTATGGCCATTTACAAGAAAGAACAAACGTTATCAAATTTTCGTGCATTTCTATATCGCATATTCTATATTCTAGGTATTAAAGCGTCAAAAAACTCATACTTACCAACCAAACTCGGGTACTATAAAAAAAATTGTATGGGTATATGGTAAAATGTAAGGGATGGGTTATTCTTCATTCAAAGAACATTTACACTCTGAAGTACTCCTTCTCGAAATATAAATCACTTACATTTCTTTTATTGTTTAGAAAACATGTGTTAAATCTGTGTTTTGTCTACGTAAGCCGAATCACTGATTCTCTTAATGGTCCATTACAATAACATATGACGTCAGATAACGTGGGAATGCTGTTATTGGAAGAGGAAAGTCGCAGGATATCATTATTATAATTATGGTATCGTAATATCCTGTAGGTGGTGCACGATTAATGGAAGCCTTACTATCTGATCTCTGAACGTTATGACGTTGGTAATAAGTTGCGCTTGTGAAATGTACGTACGTAACTTACTGGATGAATTATAACGATAATCAGTTCTACTAAGTGGAGTAAGTAGTAAATAAGTTTAGGTCCAATCTCGTGTGGATGCTATTTCAACACGTGTGTCTAAATCCACAATAAGACGCGAATGATGAGTGAGGATTTATATATTGAAGCCAAAAGAACCCTTTTTTCATTCTGTTCCATCGTTGCCTTCAACTGGATATGTTAAATGGAAAATTTAAAAAATTAGCCCTTTAGTTTAGTCTTCTGTTTGACATTCCTTCTAGAACTTGAAACGTATGAGCAACATTATCGGATGGTGCAGTAAAACAATGTGATATTTTTTTTCTACATCTACTCGTCGGTTCCCAACCATGAAAATAGAATTTACTAAAACACACATCCATACTCGCAACTATTTTCTAATCGTATAAGTTTGCATCAAATCAAACCGCGATGCTATGCCATGATGATTGAGCATGTATTTATACTATTTATACACTATACTTTATGGTTTTAGAACTTAAAAAAATTACCCATTTTTATGTTCTCATTAGTCATGGAAATTACTTGAGCATAAATTAAGTTCCCGTTCTTATTATCTCTTGTTTATTGAGACGATACGTTTTTTTATGGACATTTGGAGTCCAATTTCTGCTCACAAACACTCAATACCTAGTAAAGGAAATAAGAAACTTCGATCACGATCTTGTAATGGACTTTGTCGCGTAACAAACAACCTTTTGCATTTTTAAAGGGCCTTTCGCTATAAATCTTGGGACAACAAGATTTTTCTTATCTTCGACGCCACAGTATCTTGGGTTTGATTTATTTCATTTTCTTTTTCCTTTTGTAAAATTGTTTGTTTATTTAGTACCTACCTAATTATTTTCTCCACTCACATACATTATCTCCATGTCGCGTTAAACAATACTAACACTTTACTTTGGGCCAACGTATTTAATCATCAAGTCATGGATTTCTACCTCCTTTCCGTTATCCGGCTGTGTGTAACATTATGTACATATTACAATTTTTGTATAATGTTTATTGCAATGTTTTTTAATTGTGTTTCTCTGTATAATGTACTACTGTTATCAGAGAAATAACTTGGATTCATGTTTTACACATTAAAGGTCTTGTAATAATAAAAAGGGATTCACGTGAAAGCGTTGTCGATATCACGATCGACAATTGTTTCGTCTTCGTCCGAAAGCCTTCTTCAGGATCTTGAGTGCGGAGTGCTCTCACTTCTATCATTACAAAATTATAATGAACTTGAGTTTCAATAACATTTAAGGTCCATAGTTTTTTACTATGACTATGATTTGGAGAAAATGTACTCCTAAACATACCTAATTAAACTTTGTACGATTAAGAATTGTACTGATTTACATTTCACCACAGTTTAAATAATATGATTTTACTGAAAAAGGTATACCAGTATCAAGGTCAATGTCAATGACTTAATTTACATGAACCTTCATCGAGGTTTCTATTTGCGCAAGTTTAAGTTAGCTGTTGAATTTAAAAACCTGCTAGGCAACATTTCTGTCCCACGTGTTAATGAATCACACGTAAGCGGTACTGTGACACTGATTACAGATAAGTCAAGTTGGAACAATTCAGAAGTGTCACAACATACCGGTGGAATTTCAACGTGAAACGTTTCCCACATTTTCTTTAAGTTTTAAGATAAACCATCCATCAACGTTATTAGATACCATTAGTATAAACGATGCTTTTATTTATTTACGCGTACGTTTCGTATTTAAAGGTTTTTTAAGTGAGGAATACATTATTTTAAATAATAATCATCGTCGTTGTTGACATTACTTAAAATATGGTCTTTAACATGATTTTGTATATGTACATATATCTTCGGACTTCAACTTGCACGCAAGTAAAAGTTTTAGTTTGCCTTCCTTGACAAAATGGCACTATTTGTGTATTATATGTTTATTGTGTTTTATATGTTAATTCATGTAGAGCAAAATTTTTGTGTGTTGTGTCTATGGGATCAGAAGTCTGGTGGACTCTCCATAAGATATACCGTTCATATTCTTAGTTTAAACAACCTCCAAAAGGTTCATGAAACTACCACGGAACGGCCATTGGTGGAGTTGTAACAAGCAATAGCACCATAAACAGAAAAGTCAAGTCCAGTCGTATTGTGTTTAATTTTGTCTGCAGTCTTGAATTTTTGGCTGCACAAAACGTAGCCGAAAATTTACCCCATAGCTTAAAAATATAAGGACGTGCATGAATTAACTTTAGAAACGGGTTACCATGTAATACATGAACGGAATCGTGATAATACATGGTAAATATCCCGTTCCTAATTTAATTCTTGCATTAGTGACCATGTCAGTTTAAAACTTATATAAGGACGTGTAGGAAGTTGAGTACCAGGTCCCCGTTCCAAGCAGCAGCATCTATAATAAGATTAGCCTTGATGATCAGCTAATTCCGCTAGGAGATGGTACCCCATGAAAAATAATGTTTTTACAATAACTGAGAATCTTTATACAAGTTGTTATTTTAGGATTGTATCAATATAATTTTTAAGTTCAAATATGAACTGATATTGGAGAATTGTTGATATTGGGGTCGTTTGTTTATTGAATTGCCTATTTTGAAATGAAATGATTTTGATTTGATTTAAATATGACACGTATGATAGATTTATTCGTCTAATTCAAGAATGTTTATAATTGTTTTATTAATGCTAGTTTTTTTTAGTTAATAGGTGTTTTTTACTAGTTCTTTGGTGAGGATCAATGCTTTTTTTCTGAAAGTTATTTATTTTAAATATCAGAAAATGTGTTTTACATTCTTAGGTCTCAGTTTGTAGCGAACTACTTGTATTATATAATAAATATCACGTCAGTAGCACCGCTGCAGCCTTAGCAATGGGGTTCCACCGCATACTGACACGGGCTCCTTCTAATATGGACACAACGAGCCTTCTCATACATATTGCAAGCTGCAGACTCCCGTTGGATCAGTTCATTTATATTGCATTCTGTTATTTTTGCCGCATACATACAGCTTCGTTAGTTACCCTGTGGTTGAAGAAGAGATTTTTTTCTCTGCACTTTTGCCATTCTTCGACCACATTACAATACCAACTTTACAAAATATATACCTAACTACTAGGTATGACCATGACCGAACAGAAGATCTCTAAAAGTTCCTACGTAACCAACCTTTTACTTACACTATGTTGTTTCTGTACCTATACCGCACACACACACACACACACACACAAACACACATACAAACATGCCTGTTATAATCACAAATATGCCTCGTTTATTCTTAATCGTTGTTTAAATTCTTAAATTCACAATTAACAAAATTGTATTATAATTAAACTTAAAACACAATAATAACTTATAATCAGACTTTGCCACCATATATGCGCTAAGTATCATGTATATCACAATAATTATACCTTTGTTTCGAGAGGAGGGCGTTGGTACGCCATACCACAGGTTATCCTAGTTTGGGTACCAATGATCTTCCTAGTATTTACTTTTAACTTCACAGTAGTCTGTAACTCAGTAGAACTGTCTCTTAGCTATGCATATTATGTAAAAGTGTAAAGTTATTTAGTTTGTAAACAATATTAATAAATCATTTCATTAAATCATTTCATAAATCATTTCAGGTAAGTCTCGCACTAGAATTCAATACATATTTTTAACCGAATACCAAAAAAATGAGGAGGTTCTCAAGACTGCGCGTATACATATATGTTTTATGTATGAACACGCATAACTTTTACAAAGTAGAGTTTGCTAATTATTCTTTTGTCTTAATACGTCAGATCCGATATGGTCACATTTAAATGTCAGCAATCGCTGTTTTATAGTTACAATCCAATAACTGAAAAGGGTTTCGCTTTCTCAAAAATCTTGGTGATATCGTAATCGACCGTGAATGACAATCGATCCCGTAAGTAGCTAGGGTCACTAAAAAGGATAAAAAACCAAAAAGTGGTCGGTACCATACGCACAATACAGTAGCGTCTTCAATAAGTTCTTACACACTTTTTAGTGTTCAAGTAGTTCAATTTTTTGGTAAAAATGTTATTTACTCAAGATATAAATGTAATCTCGTGTCGTCGGTTGTCGGTTCCTACCAAAACGTCAAAGACTAGACAGACTCGCGAGACTTGTCTAACGTGTGGACGTGTTTGATTAGAATACACATGTTTGATAACATATTCAGCACAGTACAATACCTTTTTCCGAAAAATCACTACTAATGTGGACGGTTATCTTTGAAGATACATGTTTTCGAAACTATTACGCAAGACCAGTCTGGAAATTAATTGCGATATATAGATATATAAAAATTTGAAAGAATTTTTGAAATTGGTCCAGTAGTTTTTGAGCTTATTCGATACAAACATACAAATCGTTCCTCTTTAAAATATTAGTGTAAATTATTGCTTCACATATACATATCTAACTATGTAGACGATATTATTACATTTGAGCGGGATAAAGGGAAAGTGCTGAAATTTAGTTAGTAGTAGGTGTAGGTTCTCCTCGTTCTATCTCAGGTGTTCAACCAGCACCAACAAAAATGAATATCATACATATGCTCGTAATTCAACATTGTGTTCTATAGCAATGTTCCACCCAACAACGAAATTTAAAAGTGGTCAGACAACACCTAGAAATCTTTGGTATTCTACGTACTTATTCCCTTGAAACACTAAGGTGTTATATTATTATGTGTTACGGGCAAGCACCGGTGTTTTAACGAATCAGTATGTTTAATATTATAGTTCTAAATAAAAGATCTTACTCCATCCTCTCAAACATTATTTCACCATTTCGTCAAGACTCGCTGGCGTGCCCGTTAGTTTATCATAATCAAATTCCTTTCTCACATCCAATCTGTTCAATGTTAGAGGCTCGTTCATACAATCAATACAATAGATCTAACAAGATCAGACAATCGAATCAGACGAAATTTTTCCATCCGCTTGTTTATCTATCAAGCCTTTATTATCTTGCATGACTTGGATATTCTAAACATACTCCTTTTATTTTGGGACAACATAAGTGGTATATTTTTGGACATTATCCTTGATGAATAACATTAACCTTCGATACCGTGATATTGTGAAACTGTCGCACGAAGCGGTAAGTTTCTTACCGTCATAAGATGATATAGCTTGATAGATATGTGATAGATAGATAGTAAATAACGATATAACTCTTCTTGTGAACATATCATTGTCAATTAGCATCGTCCTCCGTAGAGATACCTAGTAAGTATACATATATATAGCCTATGCCTTCAAAGGGCACTATAATAGTAGTAAACTGAGTGAATATACATTCTTAAATTACAACTAGCTGCGCCCCATCACTCGCGTGGTGATGGATGATGATAATGATAAAATAAGATGCCTAATTTACTCTTTATTACATCAGCCAGTGAAAAACCTATTAAAATCGGTCCAGCCGATACAGAGATTAGCCGGAACAAGCAGACAGACAAAAATTTAAAAACTGTTTGTTTTTGATTAGTTGTCTGTTTGTGTTTTTTTTATGTGAGGTCCGTGTATCATATGCATTTAGTGAAAAGCTGTTAATTTGGAATTACAAATAGGCACTTCAATTTTAATCTGTATATTACAATAATATTTAAAAATATATGTAAATTACTTTTGAATATGTTCCTATAGAGGTTTTGAGCGCAGTACACAGAACTTTTGGATGCTCTTGCAACTGTCATGTCAAGGATTTCAAGTACAGTGCTCTACCTTATATCTTTCCGTGTTCAACGCATTAGTTGTGACTTAACCCTTTGCGAACCAGAGACGTAAAGTTACGTGGGTTTCATTCATAAATCTTTTGTTTTAATTATCACGGTATAGTAAGGGTTAATACAACTTCAAGGCAGAATCTGGCATTGCAGTGTACACGCCCACCAATTACCATCATGCAAAAGCAGATGTCAAGCTAGGTGATGAGATTCTTGCCACAGGCAACGGATTTGGTGAACAAAAGTGTCGGAAGGTGACTTATCCCCAAAAACAAACTACAATCTAATTTAAGACTAACTAACCTGTCTGAAAATATATATCTGAAAAAAATCCCATGCACAAACATGTGAGTTGATTAACAAGCGAACAATTTAAACACACAAAAAAAGTTGTTATACAGAACCTGTTATCGTGTTTGCAAAAGACGATTACGCTATATTGGAGTAGCATTATGAAACGCGCCATGTTACTATTACGCATATTATGTTGTAGGATAAACATAAAATCGTAACTTTGCGGAAATCCTAGAACGATTGCAAATGACGGGATATTAGGAATATTTTCCATCTTTCCCCATTCTAACTATAGATAGCATTTACATTAGGTTGGTGACCTAATTCGGCAACTTAACCCGTCCGCATCAGCGCAAAAAATAACAATAGATTTATGAATGAAACTTAACTCTAACGAGTCTTGCTGAGTCGGACAGATTAATATAGTATAAGTTTCTTGTGCATCAGTTTGGTTAAACTTTTTAAAGTTTCGCGAATTAAATTCACGTTTTAAGAGACTTATTTGCGCACAGATTATATCAAACCATAATTTTGAATAAACTAGACTCAGGATTGAATCTACTCGTGACCACGGTGGATGCAACTCGATCGAAACGTCGAGGTTAGTCAAAATTATGCTTTGATAATAATCTGTGCGCGTAAATTAATAATAGAAGTTTCTTTTATAAGTATAAGTTAAGTTGAACTATTTAAACTTTTGCTAATTAAATTCATGTTTCAAGATAATATCGACGGGACTTTTTCGCGCACAGTTAATTAACAAAACATAATTTTGACTTAAGTTGACTCAAGAGTCTACTCGTGACCACGGTCGATGCAACTCGATCGAAACGTCGAGGTAAGTCAAAATTATGCTTTAATAATAACCTATACGCAAAAAAGTCCTTCGGATCTAGGCAGAGAGATCCTAGATGCGTGTTCGAAACACTAGTCTATTTATACTTGTCAGTATCCAAAAACAGTTTGTGACCGAATACGTCCGCAGAATAACAATTTATACTAGTCAGACCGCTTACGGCTTGTTAATGAACTATAAAAATACCTAGCCAGAAGACTAACGTTCTTACTTCGGCCTGTCGGAGTCAGATCTGTCCTTTAAATTTTGTTGTTTGTCATTTGCAATCGTCTTACAATTTTCGCCAAGATTAGATTTGTCCTATTATCCTACGTCCTACGACATAGGTGCCTGCCTACATGTTTGCCATTGAGTACCTTCATTATAAGTTGCATGCCTGAAAATCATTAGACTGCACCTAATTGCTGTCGGTGATAGATATAATCGTGCCTCACCGCTGAATCACCGCTGATAAAACATTGTTTCATCCAATGACAATAATAAAGGTGAAATGCTGATCGCAAACGTATGGCGCTGATAAGGCGCCACGTCCGCGCGATAAAGGCTTTTAAAAGGTGCGCCGATGCATGTGCAAGCTGTTTTATGTTTGAGACAGCAAACAGACAACACGACAGTTTGTTTGGTAATGGAAATCTGTCCTTTTAATACGGTTCTTTGATATTTTTTTTGCTCTTCCGTGAAATCGTCGCAAGCTTCGTGGGCTTAATGTCTAGTTTGACATTTGTCTATATCACAAAGGTCAAATTTGCTTGCATTATTTGCCTACCGGTACTATTTCATTAGCGGACAAACAACTCTATAGTAACCAAATCGCGCTTTTTAATATTGGACCTGCCGTGCGATTCTCTAAGAGCAAACATCGTTGCATCTTTGACAACATCCGTAAAACAAATGAAGAGATAACAATAAACGTTGGAAAAGCAACCTTATGTAAAAGGCGAAGTATTTGACATTGGTGAGCTCGACAAATCATTACAGAATAGCACGGCAGTAGACGTCTGCATCGTAAGGGATGAAAGCGAATTACGGACCGCGGCGCTAGTATTGGCACCTAACCGCCTCGTGTACTCATACCTTACGCAACCTATATAATTATAGGTGTTATTAGCCGTGTGCTTATGTTAGAAATGATTAAAGCGATACACCGTTGCCGTGATGACATCGATATAATGACTGCGGTTACATAACAGACAACACACGTAATTGCGAAGACATTGGTGCAATTACTGGGCATAGGGAGTATCTCGCTAGTTAACGGTTTGTACTGCGCGACCAATCATAATAGTTTCAGGTCTTTGGTATTGAAATTGAAATTGTTTTTTATTGTCCAAAAATATACAGTAAGTACACATGCTTAACTCTAATTAATATATTATACTTAACCGTATGTACCTAGTAGTATCCACACTAGGCTCTAGGCCTGTGTTGTGGAAGTGTTTGATAGATACTAGTGGGTTTGATTTTATTTAACAAACTGTCCAAAGAATATTCTCTAGTCCTTATACAGTAGAACCTCGTTAAGTCGAACCTCGATAAGTCAAAAACCTCCAAATCTCGAAAAAATGTTTTGTTCCCTTCCCTTCAAACACCAAAACCTCCATTACGTGAAATCTTGACCCTCTGTTAGTCGAAATAATCACAGAGTCCCTCCAAGCCATTTTGGTACATATTTTCACTCTATAACTCGAAAAATTAAATTTGACCTCTGTATCTCGAACATAGCAACGTTTTATTTTACAACCTTTACAACTTGATCATTTGGAATTTATTACCTCTATTGTTCGAACAAAAATAAGTTACCGACTTTAAGAACTTGCCGACAATGTGAGTACACTATTGTTTCTTAGAAAACATTTTAGGAGTATACGATAATAAATTTATGACTTGCTTGGTGTCAGGTGTTCAATTTTGATTTCCTTTGAAATTTAGCTAAGCAAGTCATTTGTTTTCGACTTAAATACTGTCAGAAGTAGTTTGGTTATACTGCAATACACATCAATTAGTACAACAGTTAACATGAGTGCTGTGAAACGTAAACTAAAAACTTTGAGTCTATGTCTATACAATGCTATAGATAGAGAACAACCAAATTATCTAAAGCAAAAAAAAATTACTGACTTTTTTTAATGCCATATTTTTTACTTTAAAATGATTTGAAATAATGTTGATTTGTAATAAATAAAAATATGTTTGTCACCTCTGCAAGTTGAATTTTTATTTATTTTACCTCTCTAACTCAAAATTTATAACAAAAAACCTCAAACTCTTTATGTCGAAACAAAATCCGCCTAAGTCGAAATCCTCCATAAGTTGAAAACTCTATAACTCGAATTTTTTGGCGTCTCCCTTGATGTTCGACTTATAGAGGTTCTACTGTACTAGGATTCCCTGTGTTATAAGGACTAGTTTCTCCCATTAACCTTTTCATTTTACACATTATAATGAACCATTAAAACTGAGATCAATTCACTAATCCACACTAATATTATAAATACTAAAGTAATTGTATGTATGTTTGTTCGTCACATATTAACAACTACTAGTAGATTTTATCTTTATAAATAATAAATAAATATAAACACAATCAGACGTATTTATATAAAAATACAAATATTATAGTATAGAAATTAATCATGTTTTGAAAACTGGACTTTCAATTTGACACGATAATGCTTGTTTAGATGGTGGGACTAGAAAGACAACAATGGAAATCATTGATTTAGTTTTGATTTTCCTAGATTTGTGATTTTTCAAGTTTGACATGTAAAAATGATTGACTATTGACTGGGTTAGTAACGGTGGACGAAACATTCGTTTTGAGTTTTCCCCGTCGATTGTCTGAGTAAGTTATTGTTTCTAATAATATCTTAATGTATGCTAAAAATTTATCTATACAGTTCCAAGTCCAAATTAACAGCTATTCACTACATAAAAATTTAATTAAATTTTTTTTTGTCTGTCTGAATGTTTGTTAGTTCCGGCTAATCTCAAAAACGGCTGGACTGATTTTAACGGGACTCACTGGCAGATAGCTGATATAAGGAGTAAGTAACTAAAGCTACTTTTATTTCATCATCATCCATCACCACGCTGGTGAAACCGCGGGCGCAGCTAGTATCTTTAACAATGTGACTTAGACAGGACAGCGACTTAATGACACTTATTTATATGACTGTGACTTGACTCTTAAATAAAATTTAAAAATATCACTTGATACTACTATAATTAATCATTAACTGGAGGAATGGCAAATGTTCAAACGTACGAGTCCACTTGTAGGGGAAAAAAAGTAAACTATGTGCCGCGTAGATATGTATTGGATTGGACACGACACTGTTGGTTTATTTTATACGACCATAAAGTACAGGTAAATACTGTGTTACTACAGTATTTACCTGTACTTACGGTTATCGACAACATTAATTATCTGGAGAAAATGGCAACTCTTTCCAATAGACAGGTAAATTGTCTTAGTTTGAAGTTTTGCAACATTGAATTAGTTTCATTACCAGACACAAATCGCGGTAAAAACTTTATATATTATATCGGTTTATTGATTTCATAAATATTCGAGCCATCTATTATACATCCACACAAATCTCGGTAAAAAGATTATTTTATATTTGTTTAATGATTTCATTAATTTTTGAGCCATTTATTTTTTCTACTGATAATCTTACACGGAGAAGCTTTGCGATATTTCCTTAAGATTATTGTTTTTTAAATTAATACTCGTATGTCTCCTCGTGCCAGATCATGTAAGAAGATTTATTTTACGGCAATTTCCGAGCAGGCTTTTAGGTGAACGACCCTGTCATTGCACAACGCACTACAGGTTTGGCACATTGCTGACGATATCCTAAGAACTATAATTACCAGCATACCCGTGGCTACAAGCATATTCACCATGTGGGTATAAAGAAGCCCATTCATTATCGTAACAAAATCTGTCAAGAATAACAACAATTCACAGAAAGTGAATGGATGTGCGAATTGCGTAAAATTATAAATCGATTTATAATCTGATCAGATAAATGTTTTATTGTGTCGTATTCGGCAATCATTATCCGACAAATGGACCGCTTCAATCCATAAAATTAAGTTGGTCGTAATAATTGCTGCCAAACTTTTACGAGATTAAGCACTTCGGTATCCGATATTTTCTTAACAAATTACCCTTTTCGATCGTTACAAAAGGAATCAAAATAAACGATGTCAATTACAATGATTTGTTTGACAAAAATGTAAATATGAAGATTACTCTTAAAAACTCGCATGTTTACGATTATATACAAATTCTAGATTTGATCAAATCAGTAAACATTTTCTAAAGTTCCTGGTCTGTGTACCCGTTACTATCAACTACGATAAAGTCTGTAAATATTGGATCTGGACCCATAACCTTATCGTTTCAACACTTGGTAAGATTGTCAGTAAAAAACTTGATTTACATCGTTAATCCCAGTTAGTGCGAGCAGCTGCCAGTATAACAATCAGTGCCAGCTTACCCACCAAATTATTAAAAGCCATAAAACGAGTCTCTTATAGAAGGGTGAGCCACCCCATGCATTGGATTGACGTGTTCAAAGCTTGCATGAGCGTTTATTATTTCAGTCAGGCTATATAGTATTGATTTTGATTCCATGACGACTCGACGATTTTATTTTTCAAACACTAACACTATACTATTAAGTAATGTAAAATAACTAACCTAATTGAAACAATTAATACATACAATTTGAAAAATTTAATACCGACTTCCATTCTATTCAGTTATTGGAGTGTATCTCAAAAACTACTGGACTGAATTTGATGAAATTTAAATGGGACCACACTGGAAGCACCAGCTACAAACAAAAAATAATTTTGAGAATCGGTTCACCCAGTCAAAAGTTATGAGGTAACAAACATAAAAAACATACAGTCGAATTGAGTACCTGCTCCTTTTTTTGGAATTCGGTAAAAAAACTGTTATAGTTGTGTAACAATATTTATTACTTAGACAAATTCGAAAAATCTAATTGAATAGGTATTAGGACAACAATTGAGTTCGGAACGGCCTGGCGATTTCGCCGACAATGCCTCTGTACAAATTTGAAGTCGACTATAATATGGGACCAAAGGCGATCTGGCTCCAATCATTATTCCGCCCCAGAAAGACACTGATCAAACGCTTCGCTAAACGTTTCCAGTAGCATTCTTTCTCTTGTCGACTCTCCAGTCATGGATACGTGGATGGTCATTCGGGTGTGTGGCAATCCGTGTTTCGTCAACGAAAAGGCGATTTCATTAAAAGTTTTTAGAAAGTTTTAAAGTTATCTTCCGTGTCCTCTTCATCTCAACCTTGCCTGGAGCATCATAATCTGAGTTGCCATCGCGGTTCTCGATTCTTCAAAGTTGTTTGCAGGAATTTGTTGTCGTAACTCAAATTTATGTAAATAATTCCGAATGGTTTTTTTTGCATTCGTGCTTTTCATCTCCAGTAGCACATCACAACTCTGCTCTTAATTTAGTGGCGTTCATAGTCGTATCTTGAGCCGCCTGCAGTCGGATTCTGCTGAACAGTAATTAGTACAGTTGTGCGGCTTTACACGTTAATAAGCTAAGTTACCTGTAATCCGATACTTATGCTAATATCAGGCCGAGAACTCGGCCTGATATTAGCCGCATAGAGTAACTTTCATGACTCAATGATATCCTTCCTCATACAGCTTCATACAAGTCCTGTAGCATTCTTAAACGCCAAATTATAATTTGCGTTCAGAGGATCAAAACTATAAGGGCATTTATAATATGTGTCACCTAATATATGAGTTGATGCTGGGGACCTCACAGTCACTGAATTCAATTACATAAAGTATGTTTCAAATTGGTTTAAATTTAACCTAATATAAACAATAAATTCATGCTCTTAATAGAATTTCTTTTAGGTTATCGTTATATGTCTGTCCTTTGCCTTTTAAAAATTATCATCTAATAGCCATAGTCCTAGCTTTAAATAAATAAACACAATGACCTTTATTTCATAAGCTGTAATCATGCTATATATGACTATGACTAAAAATCCTAAAATAGAAGATAAAACAGGTCATCTTCCTATTAAACTACATAATGTAAGCCCTAACTCAATGATTACCGTGGAAGTCTTCAAGGTTATGTTAACCGTTGAAAGGTAGTTGGCAAATGCCAAAGCGTGTTGTGTTGTAGTGTTGCCTGCTCGTGGTACAATAAAGTCTCAACTATTTTAATCAAATGCGACCATTGGGCCTAGCTCGAAATTCCCTAAAATTTGCGTAGGTGTAACGTAGTCGAATCGTTGACTTATACAGTACAAACTATGAGTTATCTGTGCTACAGTTGTTCTAGATAAATGATAGTTTGTATGATGTACGTCACCTATACCATTACGTTACACGGACCCAAATGTTCGTACTGGGCTCACATACCAATGGAGAAGATCCTACGACACCTACGTTTTGTAAATTTAAATTACACTAAGATTGGCTTAAATTATCAAAAAATAATGATCCTATTCATCCGCGTCGACGTTGGTTTCATTCATTAATCGTTCGTGTTAAATAAGCCTTCATGGTATATGTGTCAATTGATGTTGCTTTATATGCCTTAGAGAGAGAAGTGAGAAGAGTTTTATATGTGAAGGAACCTTCAAAATACACCCTACCAGAATTATATTGAATCACATTATAAACATAAATACCTAATGTAATAAACACGAAATGTTAATAATTTTTTTGTGAGAGTTATAAAAACACATGTTCATCCCTTTGGGACGATTCTTTGTGAATTAAGGTGATGTGGTAACCCTAGCTATAAGGAGGCGGTTAGTTTGTCGCCTGCAACCGGTCACATTGTGTTCGCGACCGTTACTCGCCCACCTGCGGCCTGCGGGACCCGTACCGTGGCCACTGAGCCGAGAGCGACGTGCGTCGATGCTACACGTGTTTTAGGGTTAATAGACTCCATGTTTGCATAATAGTATTAAACTGACATTTAAATTACGGCAACTGATCGAACCGGGCCGTGCGCACACCTTGTGCATTAATTCTTGCTTAACTAGCTATTGGAACTCTTGGTTATAAGTAAACACACTGCGTCGAACGTCGCACCTGTCTAATGAATTTAAACTGTACAAAACAAATGACATTGAAGAAATGGAATTAATCAAAGGAGTCTCCCTTGGCACCACAAGAGATAAATGACGCACATTAGCACAATCTGAAGATTAATTTGCATTTGTTGCTGCCAGCAGTAAGACGGCATTTGAATGTTTGCGATTGTCGTGCAATTAGTAAAAACAGCAGACGGCCCGCTGCGGATGTTTGATAAGAATAAAAGAGGACGAGTTACGTTATGTTACCTTAATTAAATATTTGCTGAACGCGCCGTGCATCGCGATGCATCCGCCGCCATTATCTTAAGTCAACATGTGAGATAAGCGATATCGAATCGTGACGGGCTATCGAGTTACGACACACTCGATACTTTGACACCTAGCCACCTACTCGTTCGTATGTTTGTAATACGATTATCTTTTACGCGCTCTCGATTTGACCTACTTCTACGTAGTCAATAATTCGATTGAATGGTTTAGATATCGAAAATCGATTTAAACTGGCAATCTTTTTTCTAATCAGTCGAATCACATGAGTAGTATTAAGTTAGTTTAAAACAATTACGGCATCACTTTAATTACTTGTTTAAGTACAAACGTTTGGTTTTCATTTCTGTTTTCACGAGCTTCATTTATGCCCTCGTTTCCTGTCCTTTTTCTGCAGTGACCCTAAATCATAACTTGCAATAATAATGAGATTTTATCAAAGACGAATCTTCACAGATGATCATTGCGTGCAATATATTACGTTTCTTCCCCATTTTCTATGGCATTAATATTGTATTATGTTTTCTCTTCAGCCATGTCTGCACCGTTAATATTTCTGCGGATGCGGTAAACTCGTGATATTCGCGGCATTATTTCTAAGAATGGCGATAAGGAAACTCAAATAACCGTAGTTTTTGGAACATGACAAATTGCACGTTTTACATAAATCGTAATGCATAAATACGTAGTATTTCATATTACTAAATTGTTTCCCACGGTATACGAAAGTAAAAACAATAGAAGATATAATATGCCAATTCAATAACATGAGACCACACAACGTCGCGTCGCAGTCGCCTGACATCATTTTCTGAAACGCAATTCTTAAAACGGTAAATAATAAAGATTGCATCGTCACCGTTGATTTGAGTCAAGTTGCTTCTGATTACAAATGACACGCTGACAACTCGGCTGGCTTCGTTACGACAATTTTGGCTCGCGTTTTATGCTTACATATCCATTTTATAACATCGTTTCTTCGTAATTAAGTGAAGGAATTTGGGAAATTTTTCGGTAACCTTTACATTCTTCACCGCCCACAGATCATGTTATCTGAGTAGTCGTATTATTAAAATTGTCTAAAGAATCTGAGCTCTTAATTGGAATAAAAAGGGTAAAGACCTGTTTTTAAGAAATCTTGAACTCTGCTGGAAGTCTCAGTGATTTAAGTAGATAAAAGAAACTGAAGATAGTTGTGCTAGTTCTACGCACTCCTGGTTGTTTCTAATGACAAGTGATGTAAGCAATGTGTAGGTTTTTTTAGATAACGAGTGACTCTGTGAGCTGTAGACCTCGCTAGAATGTATTTGCATAGCTTAAACTGAATACTTATTCACCGCGTACCACAAAATAAAATTACAAATGCCTACTAAAAACGACAAGATCTATAGTATAGGCATCGCCGGATGTTAGTACCTAATCCATCCACATCATCACAAAATCTCAAATCAATGCCACGACCCTTTATTTTACCGAAATTTTAATTAAAATAAAATTTAATTCATAGGATCATAGGTTTTTAGTATAATTTATCGGTTCGTGGCATTGATTTTGAGAATTTGTGATGATGGGGATGGATTACCTCTGGGTACTAAAAGCCAATGATAATTTTATTTTAAATAGTTTCCAAAATCGACTAATAATCTATCTGATTCTGATTCTGATAAACTTAATTGTCGAACTCACAAAATTTATCGATAATCGATTGAGAAAGGCGACTTGTAGCGGAAAACAACCGGACATTCGAACATACGAAATCATATTTGGCCAAGCTATTGCAGAGACGCTTCCCTCGCTCAATAACATAAAATGTATTTGCAGAATGTTTTCAAAGAACTTAAATACAATTCCACTTTACCCTACCCTCATTATCGAGTTCTCATAAAATTTAAAGTTTTATCGCAAGCTATCGATCCTCCTCAGAGTAACGAAAATATGACACGGCTAAAGCAAAGCCGACTCATTGTGATGTAAATATGGTTTGATCACGTACAATAGGCAGTGGGTGTTAGAGCGGGCTGAGGAGTCCCGAAGCCTCCCTGGCCTCCACGTTGCTTGCCTCTTCACTGGTGAGCCGCAGAATCGCTTCGTTACCCCGAATATCTTCTTGAATGTAATTTCCATGACAAATAAGCTAGATACTATATATACTCGTATATAGCAAATATAACATATAATAATAATTGTAAGCACGCTTCTTCGCTTCCAATTAAAATGATATAAAATTTATTATAATTGGGACATCTCCGTCACTTCTAATATAAAGATTCTTACTCTGCACTATAATAAGCAAGAATGTTGGCCTCGAATATACAATGTTGGATAATAATTAACATTATAATGAATAATAATAATTATTTAAGATTATTACTTATACAACGTTATATGTAGGTAAGCTAAGCATAGTTGCTGAGCCGATTAGTCTGGGAGTTTTGATGACAAATTATTTGGGGAAATGGTCCAAAGTTTTATGTAAGCGAACTATGTATGTCGCGTTTCTATGTATATATATGTTATGCTGTATATAGTTCGAATCCACCTGAAATGTAAGTTAAGTATGTGTAGTGTAACCATTTTGGTCGAGAACTATATCAGTCATATCTACAAAGAAAATATAGGATCTGTAATATACATTACGTAAATAGTGATGTGGTTATTTTATTTCAATTATAACTTTACTATAAGAAATAAATGCATCAAAATAAATTTTCCCCAATTTTCTATAAAGAAAAATGTTGTTCTAAAAAGGTAAATTTACAGTACTTTGAAATACTGAATAGAATCAAAACGTACGGGCATAGTAAACAATGTGTTGATTACATTCAAAAATCACTGAAATCGGACAATGTTAAGAGGTAGAAAAGAGTTATTTCTTTTAGTATGGACAAGTACTAGCTATGCAATCCCTTCATAATACACCAATTTCAGCATTTCATGTCTGACCATTTTTAAACATATATCTCGACCGTCGTGAAAACATTTTGCTTTTCGAATCCACAAACAAAAACTCTAAAGATATATTGTCTTTCTGTTAAGTTAATCTCTCAAGCTCAGCATCGTTTACATTTTCTATCTCAAGTCTCATTCAGACTGGTGAGTAAGTTAGCGGGTGTAATGTTTCGTGCATTCACACTGCCAGTAAAAGCAAACATTCACGTTCCACCTAATGCGTGTAAAGGAACGACATCTGACACCATGTGCCTTGTCTGTAGTTAAAGGACTGGGATGCTTTCCTGTATATACAGCGCCAGCTCGACGTGGTTCAACCATGACAATGTTTTGACCAACCATCTGGAACTTACTGAGATGATAAATTAGGTTTATATAAAAGCACATACGCACTCGTACACTTTTGTTTTTGCCTAACCTTAGGGTCACAAAATAATAGAATGGTAGTAGTTATTTTATGTCTGTATGGCGTCTTATGGTAAAGCCAGTTCACGTGATACGCGAGATTAGAAGAATATTCTTAACTTTTTTTAGAATAGAATAGAAATCGCATAATACGTAGGTTACAAAAGATGGAACAATAATTTTGTAAAATGTGCCTGGTACATTTGGCCGAAATGCGGCATGCAAACATATTGTGGATTAAATCAAAATTTTACTTACCCATTAAAATAAATTTTCTACCGACTTCCAAAAAAGGAGCCTCCTACTCAATTCGACTGTATTTTACTACCGACTTCCAAAAAAAAGGAGGAGGTACTCAATTCGACTGTATTTGTTTTTATGTTTGTTACCTCTTAACTTTCGACTGGGTGGACCGATTCTCAAAATCCTTTTTGTTTGAAAGCTCGTGCTTCCCGTGTGGTCCCATTTAAGTTTCATCAAATTCGGTCCAGTGGTTTTTGAGTTACACTCTAATAACTGAATAAAATGGAAGTCGGTATTAAATTTTTCAAATTGTACTTGTATATATTACCAATCAAATTTAATATTCTAGTACAAAATCATTGGATTGATTAATCTGATGCAGCGAATTACGCAATGAACTAAAGCAATGTATCTACTCCATTTATTATGGATCAATACTATTTAACCGTTGTATAAGTAGTTGGCTGCATTAGAGTAAAAATTGTTATATAAGTACATACTTCTAGATACTATTTCCCAATTTCACAGCTAAAACGAAAGCATACTACCTTATGGAAACAGCAATAATATGTGTTTTTATTGATAGAGTTTACACATACATACGTTACAATGCAGCGATTTTGTTATTTGATTTGGCAAATAGATAGAGGTAAACAAGCGGATAAATTAGAAAGCATATAACAATTATATAAAGTTTCACGCTGATAGGGTTGCTTACGCGATTCCAATTTCCTGATCTTCATGGCAATTGGCAACTTCGCTGTGTGCAGTTTATAGTAGTATAGTAGTTAAGATCGATTTCGATTCAGAAATTATTTCAATTTATGAGATAAGACCACTTGTACGTACCTACTTTATACCGGACTATGACGAAGCAAAAGTTTATATATTGTGTTTGATCTATACATATATACACGTATGTTTGTTCATATTTCCGCTCAACCGATTTTGATAATTTATAAGTCATTATATTCGTTTTGATGGTGCGAGTGTCACTAAGTAGGTACATATTTTATTTGGCGGATTTTATACGATTAAGAGGATTGCATAGCTAGTACTTTCCATGCTAAAAGAGAAAACTCTTTTCTACCTCTTAACATTGTCCGATTTCAATGATTTTCTTTTCATGGAACATGACGTTGTTTACTATGCCCGTACGTTTTGATTTTATCAGTTTTTTTAAGTTCTAAAAAAGGAAATGTATAGTACTTTGAAATACTGAAAAAATCAAAACGTACGGGCATAGTAAACGATGCCACGACTCCATGAAAAAAAAATCACTGAAATCGGACAATATTAAGAGGTAGAAAAGAGTTTTCTCTTTTAGCATGGAAAGTACTACGAGTAGCTATGCAATTCTCTTAATCATTTAATTAATCTATACGTCATATAATAAAACTGTAGAGGTCGAATTTTTGTACAATGAAAAAAATATATAAAACCGAGTCAGGGGGAGTGAATTCGAACCAATTTAAATTTTTTCAAATTTTTTGTTTCTCTGTCTGTAAGGGCAAATCTCCGAAAAGACTGGACGGATTTAAATGAAATTTGGTGGTAGCTTATATCCCTGGCCACAATATACGATGCTTTTGATCCCGGTAAATTTAAAAGTTCCCGTGGGATAGTTAAAAACTGTAATTAATCGTATCCCGCGAGGCCACGCGAGTGAAGCCGCTGGCGGATTGGCTAGTTATTCATATTATTAAGCTAAATATTTCCTTTGTCAACTTATTATACTTGTAGTTTGATATCTTAATCAGATTAAGTAATAGTAACTTCACATAATAATAATATTGAAACTTTTAAATGATTGCTTGTATAATAACAAACCATACATAATTTACTTCGTAATTCTCACATGGCCAGAAATTCCATCTATCAAATATTTGTGTTGTTCTCAGACAGCAAAATTACCATCCCTAAATGGGAAATGGTAATTGTTATAATACGATAATCTGGAATCGTTTCCAGTTTATGTTTCGTGCATTTCGAATGCATCTCTCGGTGTGCTGATGCAAACCATGAATATTAATCGATGGAAATCGTCGGCGATTCGAATCATGGTCAAGTTCAGTAACCTCGTGGAGTCTTCGGGATTGACAAATTGACCTCTCTCGCAGACTTTATTACTCTACGTCAACGCAGGCTCACAGACAGCATCATACTCAAAGTATAGACAATAATACTTAATATTGATTGCGTGTTTACGTACTGCGAACCCCTGTGAGCCCCCGTGAAGTCGTGAAAAATTATTACGAGCACAACCGTTAGTTCGGCAAGA
This sequence comes from Selenia dentaria, assembly GCA_917880725.1. Lineage (NCBI taxonomy): Eukaryota > Metazoa > Arthropoda > Insecta > Lepidoptera > Geometridae > Selenia > Selenia dentaria. The sequence goes on along the minus strand of OU862888.1, from coordinate 9,937,828 downwards.
GTTTTTGTCTCAAGTACCCAAACTTCAATTCCGCTGCGCCACTTTGTTTTTCGTATCTTATCTGTTCGGAGCACATAAAGAAATAAATAGCTTTAAAATTGCATTAATGTATCAAGCGTGTTGGATGTAGGTGAACGATACTGAAGATACGTTATCACAAAAATGCGTTTACTCGTGTTTGTAACACGTCTGATTAGATAACTTTGTTCTTTACGGTACTATAATATAACTACTAGCATAACGTAAGTTTTATATTGAAATTAACGTAACTATCATTACGCCATATTTGGAAGGCTCAGCAGATGAGTACATTTTCTAGAGGATGGAATTAAGGGTTTTTCTCTCTACCGTCGGAAATCCGGAACGTAACATGCGAGTACACCACGGGCCTTATTCGCTATGACCATTCAACAAGTTACGCCGTGCTTTACGATATATTCAAGAATCATCGCCAAATTTGTATTGATTTCACGGTCATTCCTTGAAGATGTCATAACGCGCCGCGTTACTTAAATAATAACATAGCGAATAACGACCCAAATATTGTAATTTATAGAGAGAAAAATTCACATCCTCGGACGGGATTCGAACTCGCGTCTTTGCCCCACGCCATTGACCACCGAGGTTCTGGTCCGAGCATCGAATTTTAATTCTCTATTTGACTAACCGTCTTGCGGGGACGGAGCGACATCTATTGGACAGCTTTGACAGTACCGTCCAACCGAAAGAAGCATTATTTAGAAATACTTAAACTTCACATCGCAAGCCTTGTAATTTTTATAGTATTACTTTTTAAAGCACTAACGCCTGCTTAAGCGATCTCAAATATTGAAATTAATAGAGAGAAAAACCTCGGTGGCCCAGGTGCAGGTGGTCAATGGCGTCTGACACGGAGAGTCAGAAAACGCGGGTTCGAATACCGATCGAGGATGTGAATTTTTTTCTCCACGTCATCTTGAAGTACCTGGATGTACAAGCTTTGCTCGTACTCGTAACAATTGATTTTTATGATCTAACCTAAAACCAAACACTCATTGGCTTAGTGTTGCTTAACAACGCCATCTATTGTCAAGTAGCTTTAGTGTTGCTGTGTTGGTAAAATTTTAGTTGTTATTTATGCTGATACAACTAGGGCCTTGTTGTCATAATGATATTGTAGCAGTTTTCATTGCCTGAAAATACGTATAAAACGACGTTTTCTAAAAATGAAATCTAGCTAGATCGATATATCGCCTTATTCATCATCGACTTATTCGGGGGCTACTATATTTCATGAAAATCGTTAGAACCGTTTCCGTGATTCAGATGCATATATACAAGAATAGCACGTTTAAAGGTATTAGAATAGATAGATGGATAGATAAGAAAAAACGCACACACCCATATTACACGACTTACAGTAAAAAATAAATTAACTACGCGATAAATGCTAAGTAAAACGGTTTTCCTCGTGTTGTCGCTTGTCTCAAATACCTGTGAGGAATATTTCCACGAGAGCCGGCGGACATTAAATTCCGTTTCACAAGGTGCGGCATCGGGCTTCCAGTTTATTTTTTCCGGAGGCTTAAAAATGCTTTTACGTCATTACATCATATTACAGGCTCGTAATCACCACGTCATCTCGTGAGCGTGAGCCAGTTTCAGCCATTTAAAGTGTCCATTACTTTTATACAGCTTTTTTGCCACCACTAAAACCATGATTGCGGTTATGAGTTTAATTAAGGTTGTATTATGAATTGTGTAACACCCACAGTGATTATTAATCCAGAAGACTTGAGGTGTTGTGTACTATGATAAATGTTCAGGACTTGTCTTGATAATTTGTTCTCGCTCGACAATTTTGTGGGAACGTTTAATTTGCAGAACAAATGACGATCGTGGATTTTCCTTAACCGCGATAAGGAGGAATTACAAAGACATATCACCTTATTAAGTCCCCTGCCAGCGTGGCAGCCAGACGCTCGGATGAGAATAACTAACACCTATGAATTTTAAAATGCGTTTGCGAGGTACAGTTATGAGCGTGGGCCCTTTGAGGGTTTGAGGTCAGATCCGACGACAAGCCTCAGCCTACGCAACGGCCATTGTAATAGCCCATTATATCTCTATCTTCACATAACATGATGTATGATTCCTTTCGTACATTCTTAGCGTATTATTCAACATATCAGAATAATGGAACGAGCAGTACAAATCAATATTCAATAGAGACTTAAAGAGCTTAAATTATTGTTTATCTACGAGATGAAAAACCGGTTTTCCCTTTGACTCCCCCGCAGGCCATTTGCTCACGCGTGAGGCCCAGTTTATTTTAACAAGCCTTATTCCGAAAATGAAAGCAGGTTAAGTTAGAGTTTGTTTTCAAAAATTCTTGTTTTCTTTCAAACAGTGATTCTATTTTTATTCATGGCTGTCGACGCAATAATGAAGTTTATCTAATCTTGTAGAAAAGCCCAATTTGTTGTCGACTGTGTGTGGCACCCCAATACAAACGAAAATAGATGACTGTTACATGTTCTTAGAGGTAATCAAATTGCATGACACTACACGTGCAAGGTGAGAACTGACGTGAAACGTGCTTTCTCGCCCTCCACTTGTATATTTTCAGCCTAAAAACTGTAAACCAAACAATAAATACGTCTTTGCTTTCTAATGGGCGCTTTACAAGCTCAATACGCGTGGAGACTAATTTATTGATTTTCACTTACGATAATGAACGGTAGAAGTGATTGCGTTGCGCTTTAATCAAAACAAAGATCTGTGCCTTCATACGTTATGTGTGATGAGTCGTATTCTTCATTCAACCGAGCCGTTGTTAACAAGTGAATGACGATGATGCCGGCTTTTCACACAGGTACATTCTACTATTAATGGCGTCATTCCACGCTACATGTTTTTAAACTTTATTGTAGGTCCACCCACCGTGTAGTCAAACCGGTATGGATTCTATGGATCTGTAAAGGCTGAGAAGGCAAGTAGTAGAAGACAGTCACTGATTTTAAGTCTGTGGAACTTCAAAAACTGGACGAGGTTTTTAACAGCATCAGACCCTACCGCTACGTAGTCAAACTACTCACTACGTAGGTACATTATACACCATCATAATAAAGTATTGTAAATCGAAAATATGGGCTGTATAAGCTGGGATTTTTTTTATGTCAGCTAAGTACAACTCACACAAGTCTCTCATACCAGCAAGAAGATACTTTGTGTCTGTTTAAATTGTATCAGATAAATACAATATTTTGAAGTCTAACAATAATTATATGGGACAACATTCACACAAAGTCTTGAGACCCCAAACTGATGACGAATATACGAGTACATACTTATATACATATACACACCCAGACTCAAGTCATAAGGACATATTGATTTATTAGACTTTCCCGATTCTTAAATATTCAAATTAAGCAACATTGAACATTGTGGGCTATCCGTGACCATGTTCACTGAAAGTATTTGAAACGCCGCGCCGGGATAAAGTAAATAATAATATATAATAATAATAATAAAATCTTTATTCAAACAATTGTACAATGTTATTTCATACATTATAATGGGGCTACAAAACATGAGCAAATTTGTGCAAGAGTATCTGCTGCTGAACTAGGTTCATCACCCGTGTTTCAGCATACAGCGCTCTTTCCCCAGCGTTGGACTACTGCTAGCCATTTTGGTACAATACTAAAAATAATGGTAAAAAAGTAATGGTAAATACAACTCAGGGACGTGCGCATCGACGAATCATTACAGAATCGCACGGCGGAACAGTTTTGTAGTGCGCACTACTAAATCACGTCATTTAAAGTTAATCAGCGTTTATACTCGTAATACCCTAAATCTACAACTATCTAGTTGAAACTGACGCATAGACGCAGCCGGCGGCGCCTGAGGCTCCACGTCACAGTAAAACAAACGCCTACACCAAGTACCACGAGTAGATGGTATCTTCAAACGAACACCGATGGTTAGCCGTTTATGTACATAGATAAGTTTCTATAACTTGTGTCGCGCCGATACACCTGCTTATCCTGTCACGTACAAACTTTCGATTTCCTACGGAGTTGCTAGCTATGATTTTATTTATACTTTATCAAAAAGTTTCCTTTCATTTGAGATAGGTATATTCGTTTCACGTTATGAATGTTGTGAAAATTCAGTATGAGAAAGTCTGCAATATCCTAATCCTTATACAGGCGCGCTCGTATCCTGATTATAGTAAAAAGCAGAATTTTCAAACACCTAGTGTAACAAAACAGATCGATAATATATTATGAAAAAAAATACAAAGGTTAGAAAAGGAATAGGAAAAGATCCAAATTCTCAGAATTTACCGCGATAACACTATTTTTTTTAAGGTAATGCATAGCTAACGTACAATACTAAAGTAATAACCAGCAGTTTTTTCAATTGTGTTAGTCGAAAAATATAAAGAAAACGTACAAAATTAACGCATCTTCGCATTACATCGTCCAATCTAACAAGCGATTTTGAACCTTACGTAAAGCATCGTAAATTATTTTAAAATTGGGGTTGGACCGCGTCTTAACTCCAATATCCTAATCCGGCTTTCTAGTTATCTTTCTTGATCCTACTCCTACACAAATCCAACTTCGTATTATAATAATATCATACATCCTTATCCTACATAAACGAAAGTATGTATGTCTGTATGTTTGTTACACAACACTCATCGTTTTAACGTGCTGGTTTACAGATTAGGATCATATTGGCAATGAAGAGTTTCTTCGAGTACTTAGTTACCGAGGAATCGCGATATACGGGGAAGTTAGAATAGCAAGATCCTTGCACACGGATGTAGTCCCGGTAGGGCAATAGGTAGACAAAAATAATAAGTGGGTCAATAAAATAGTAAGGCAATATTTTCATAAATATCTCGGTATGATGTAAAAATGCTTAGGTAATTACATTTTTACAAGTATGTGGGTATTACATATATGAACCAAGTCGGGTTGGGGTTCATTATATTGAAATTGTTTAAGGCGGATGGATTTCTTAAAGTATTTTGGTCTAATGAAAGGCGATATAAAGATTTCAAAACAGTTTAATATACTCATTAGAAACTACGCGTAAAATGTGAGAGAAAGAATATAGCTAAAATTGGTGAATCGTTAGATTTTATAGTTTAGGGTTAGGAACTACGAGTTAGCTCCAATCAGTCTCAACCTAAGCTCCCAAATCAGTGGGCCTAGCACGAAACTGCGTAAGTGTAACGAAACGTATTGTTCACGTGAAACAGTACAAACTGTCATTTATTTAGGGAAACAGTGACACAGATAACTCATAGTTTTTACGCCTAAGCGTGACGCGTTGACGCTTACTATACGAATACGTTTTCGCAAATTGTTTGTGCTACGGCCTCAGTGTGAGTGATAAGGACGGGCCTGCCCTGGGGCCTTACTATGAGCTCTTAAAGCAGGACATCTAGACAACTGCCCGGTTTATTCGTACCATGACAACTTTAAAGCAGGCCTGCCCAGGCCTACTATTTAAGTACCGCACAAAAACCGTGCACCTGTTTTGTTTGGTATGGACTCTCATTAACATGTCGCTATGAATCCACTCAGTTGATTAGCTTACAAACGTCTAGGCGTCTGCAATGTTGGTTATAGTAAATTGTTAAAATGCCAGAGACAATATTATCCGTTCACCTTTGAGAAAACAATATTCAAACAGTTAACCTAAATGAGCGTCATGGTATGATTTTATTCAAAATTGTTTATGCAAGGTTTAAGAACTGCACGGAACTTGCATGGTTTTTAAAAAGCTGATAGTAAGGCCCCAGGTATAATACTAGCGTATTTGATGTAAACTAACCAAGCAAATTTCTACATTATATCAGCATTTGGAGGCTATATCAACTAACATCAGCGAATAAAAAACACCACAAAGTACCTACGCTTGAAAATAATACAGTGTTGATAGCAACACCGCAGAATAAATAGTAGTAGTAGGTGGCAACATTGTCATAGCACACTTTTACTTGATATTTTTGGTGACAATTAAACGCATTCTTGGGAGGCCGTTACGTGATACACCTTCAAAGGTCTCATTTACAATGCACATTACATCCTGCTACTGAACTGGAAGAAGCCCCATTTACCCATTATGTTTTTTACGATGTATTCGTGCTCGAGTCAGCACGTCTACCGTTTAAAATTCGAAAAACATTCAACATCTAAAATTATATCTTCATTGAACTTCTACATGGGAGCTGGTGTTTATTTTACGTTGTCATCAGAAATACTTAAATTTTGGACTCTACTTATGTATAGCTGTGTTGACAATTCCATGTCCATGTGATATTGTGAAGAGTTTTAAATTAAACAGTCTCTTACATTAATATTTTTTGGGGAAAAAGTAGCATATATGTTAATCCTGGGTATAAGCTGTATCTATCCCAAATTTTACTTAAATCCGATGTGCCCTCACAAGCTTTTGCATTTATAATATTAGTGTAATAACTATAATACCAATAATGTGTTTGTGTACTAGCTGCGCTCCGCGGTTTCACCCGCGTGGTGATGAATGATGATGAAAAGTTCTTCTCAGGGATATAATCTATCTCCTTAACAAATTTCATTATGATCCGTTCAGCCATTTAGGCATGAAAGCGTAACAACCAAACAAACAAACTCACTCTCACATTTATAATATTAGTTAGGACTAGATAGAAGATATATACCTTGCAGAACTAGTTCAATTAAAATTTAATAATATGTTGTATTTATTTAATAATAAATATGATTTTAAAACCACTGACGCCTACGTAGCGACACTAAACATTGTAATTTTGGAGAGAAAAATACACACCTCGAAGGGGATTCGAACCCGCGTCTTTCGAAAAGTCAATAATTGAAAAAATCTAAAAAAGGCAATGTAAGTTTAATGAAGCTATAATTTTAGACTTAGAAGAGCTTAAAAATAAAACCAAAATTGCACGTTCACCTTGCTTCATTGAAAATATGAGTAAACACTCTAAATTTCTACGCCGTTTATACGTAATAAAAAATTGTGTGAAGCGAAATTGCCTTCTAAAATCGTTAAAAACCAGTAAAACAAAACCTTGTGTGCACAGCTTCACGCTACATAAACACAGGGGGTGTTTTAATATAATAAATAACGGGGTATGTTTTGCTACCGTCAAAATGTTAATCCTACCTACGTCTTGTCGTATTACAGCCTCATTGTGACAGTTAACACAACTAAACAAACAAAGTGTGGTAGTACTTACTTGCGCCACAAATCACTACCTATCACTTCACTCACTTAAACAAAGCTTTCCGTCACGTTTGTCTGTCTGTGCGTGCTAATCGATATTACTACTGTGAAATCCTCATTCAGTTTTCAGCAATAAATTGGATTTACGACGTAAAGCTTGGTCTTTTTTTTTAAATTTACTTAACACGATTTTTGCACGCCTTGATGAGGCAGAACGTAATGAATCCTTTCTATTTTAACTATAAGAACTATTCTACTGACATTTCTCGCAAATAAAAAATATTCTTAAAACTATTATAAAGAACAAACAAGATCAGCACTATCCACAAGCAAATCAAAGTCGGTACCTATATAATCATCAATTTACATACATGTACATAATCAGTCCATTATGTCCACACTTCTCGGACTCGAGCCTTCCTCTCAGAAAGAGGAGTTGTGCCATAATCCACCACTCAGGCACAGTGCAGCTTGGTGGATAGGTTAGTGGCTAACCCATGTCGAAGTTTTCAGGCCGCTTGAAAGCCTTCTACATACCCTAACTACTGTTGGCCTAAGACAAAAGGACCGACGGCTTACCGTGCTCTCCAAAGCACGGAAGCGGAATGAATAATGCTACTAGCAAACACCCATCCAACTCCTGACCGCAACAAGCGTTGCTTAATTTGTTGATCGGTTAAGATCGCCAAGTCAAGCTCCGCTGCAAGCGCTTCATAATTATAAATACAGCACGAAATCACAACAGTAGATATAGTAGTTGTATACAAGTAAGAGATGCGTTACACTAACAATACGAACTATTCAGTGCCGAGTTCACAACTCGTGAATAATGAGTTACTCAATAGAGTTCTAGAGAGACTTGGCTGCAAGTGGCTATTCAAGTAAATTTATTTGTTTTTCATCGGGCAAATGATGTGTTTTACGAGATTTTGCCTGCTCTTTATGGGAAGCGTTGGTTGATGCATTGCTCGGGGCAAAGGTGATGTTTCCTACATCTATCTCGCGGAGGAAACATTAATATGGGAATACAAACATCTCAGTATGTATAAGGTATATTCTAAAGGGCTGCGGTTAGGAGATTATCTATAAGGCAACATCAAACGCTGCTGCGGTGGAATCGGAAGCTACTGGCTTATTTATTGTTCCTTGCAGGTGGTCATTTACCGGTAGAAATGGCTTTAGAACCGTCTGCCATTTTATCTTTTGCCAAGGCGGGGCTTTATAGGTACATTCCTTCCTATTAGTGGTGACTTTTGTATTTATTAGGCACTTACTTCAATCCTAAACTGTCAGTTATGTTTATTTGTCATTTTTATGCTTGCGCGTTGTAGGTGATAATAATTATTGTAGTTGACATTGAGCGCAGAATGCGCTTTGAGTATGAGAATCACTGTAGCATAAAAAGACATTAAAGACTTTTGAACGTTGTAGCAAAAAAATAACAAACTGAACTTATTATACCCTTAAACCTAAAATACGAGTGTACTTAAGTTATTTTTTTATCTGGAATACTATGAATGTTCTTCTGGAATAAATGAATCTTAGAACATATTCTAAGATTCCAACGAGAAGCTGTTGTAATACCTATATTAGCTATTCTGTGGTAATATTCGTGTGGTATATACTTCATACTAACTTACTTGTAAAACCTTTTAAAACTTGAAGCGTTGTAATCTCTAATCTAAGTATAAGGCATAGAGGAAAAGGGCCTGCTACCCCTCAAACCCTCTATGGATATTAGGGTATCACTGGTCTTTTTGTGATGAAAAAGTTCAATAGGCATCGTACATTTTTATTTATAAACGCACAACGGATAAATTCGTTCCTACCCTCACACTGCACTAATCACTAAACATAGGATATCCGTATCTCGCTTCTTATCTTGAGGAACCTCTCTTACGCCCATTTCCTGTAGCATTTGCCGTCTTCCATTATACTGGAGTAGCTATAACTTCTAATATTCGATGTCATGTTTTATAACAGGCCGGGTTAACCACCCGGAAAATAAACATGCCTCCCTAGGATCGGAGGGAATCGGGGTCGCGAAGATGCGAAGCCAGAGGCTGTGAGTTGACCCGAGATCTGCTATATTGAATTCAAGTTATGATTAGGAAAGTTTCTACGTGCTCTACAGGAAATGTATTTTGTCAAATCAGCCGTGCTAGAATTATAGACGGATTTGAGATTGTTTTTAGGGTTCCGTACCTCAAAGTAAAAGGAAACCCTTATAGTATCACTTTGTTGTTCGTCTGTCTGTCTGCCATTACTCAGGAACGCGATAGGTGTCAAGTTTCAATTTATATCAAATACTTGAATCTGCTGTATGTCTGTTTAAGCTGTAAAAATATCAAACTTGTAAATCAACGCGATCAAAAGATATGACTGATCGTGTAGCATGTAGGCGATTTCGCAAGGGAGATACGGTACTTCCCGTTGTCAAGAACCAATGTCTTACAGCACATGTAAGGGAAACAATCTAAAAAAATGCATTTGAATAACAAAAAGTGAATTTACTATAGTAGATCCAACCGTTTATCCTCTTTTTGACAGATCTAATTTGTCAGTTAAAGTGTTGTGACCAAGTGATTATAGTGGACACGATTTCGATTCATTTTTCTATCGAGTCTGTGCGGAAAGAGAATAGTCCTAGGAATGGCGCCATGACCATGGCTATTGGCCATCTAGAAATACGTCAGCCAATGGGGAATGTTGAAAGGGCGTGGACAGGCCGTCATGGCATGGCCATCTAGAAACGCATCAGCCAATGGGAAATGCTGACGCATTTCTAGATGGCCATGCCCAGATGGCGAGGCCACGCCGTCCGGTTACACCCGTGTAGTTTCCAAGGTAAGCTATCAAATTCTGAGTTATAAGTTTTCACTTCTATCGGCAATTCCTATGACTGCCAATTTTTTTGTCTATGGGTAAGCAGTAGTATTTTATCAAGGTAGTAAAACTCAATGGTCCACCGCCGTTTTGTATTTGTCACTGTCACTCGCAACAAGACGCCCGTGCTAGTAATTATTTGCTGAGTTTTATATTGGAACTATAAAATGCCGAAAGGATCAGTGCTGAAAGGACAGACGAGAGAAATGGTGATCAAGCTTCGTAATTACTTTGAAGCAGAGTATCAAAATGGCGGCCCGCTTTTACCATTGTCGCAAGTGAGAGAGCGCGTTGCGGCCGCGTTAGGTATTAGTGCATCTACGATTACAAAAATTACTACCGAAGCCTACGGAACAAGCGGCATGCAGGAGAATAAGCTTCGTACGCCGAAGAAAAAACGCCAACCACGTCGTGTGACTTCGGTTGACAACTTTGACGCAGACGCTATACGCCGTCATATATATAACTATTACTTACGTAAAGAAGTTCCAACACTTAAAAAACTTGTTGCTTCTTTGCGTGAATGTGATTTGTTCCGAGGTCAAAAATCGTCATTGGTAAAGGTCTTGAATGAAATTGGATTTACTTATAAAAAATCGGACAAACGCAAAATATTGATGGAGCGTCGCGACGTAGCTTTTGCTCGTTGCGAATTTTTGAGCGAAGCCAAAAAAATTACAGATTGGTCAAATGTTGTTTTCACTGACGAAACTTGGCTGAATGCGAACCACACAGTGTCTAAGAGCTGGACTGATGACACCGCTGCTTCCACTACCTCAGTACCGATGGGAAAAGGAGAACGTCTAATCATTTGCCATGCAGGGTCTGTGAAAGGATTCATGCCAGATGCTTTGTTGGCCTTTAAATCCAAAAAAACAGTTGAGTACCACGAAGAAATGAATTCTGAGGTTTACGAAAGTTGGTTTAAGGAAATGGTACAATCATTGGAAGAACCGTCAGTTATTATTATGGATAACGCATCCTATCACTCACGCCAAATTGATAAAATGCCGACCCAGGCCGACAAAAAACAAGTAATCATTGACTGGCTTCAACGACATGGTGAAAATGTTGATAACTCCTTACTAAAAGTACAATTACTAAATATATTACGAACAAAAAAACACTTCCCAAAACGATATGTGATCGACGAAATAGCTGCAGAACATGGTCATTGGGTTCTTAGACTTCCACCCTATCATTGTCAATACAATGCCATTGAATTAATATGGGCTCAAGTTAAAGGACACGCTGCTAGAAATAACACAAAACCCCCATTCACGGCAAACAAAATGGTAAATTTATTAAAAAATGCATGTGTGAAAGTAACTGCGGAAAGCTGGCAAAATGTAATTCAAAAAACACAAGAAACTATAATGGCAGATTGGGATAAACACGTGGCGATAGATTATATGAGTCAACAATTAATTATAAATGTCGGCAATAGCTCGAGTGACAGCAACGATGAATCTGATTTTGATTAATAAATAAATAAAAATAAAAGATTAGATTTCGTTTGCTTAAATTGGAATTGGGGTTGCTCAAACTTTACTATTTTCTGGTACCAAACGGCAGACTTTAATGTCTGCCATCCCCAGCGAGCAACACGGAAGGGAGTAGCCTTAGCTAAAAAATATTGTTCAAATCTTTCTGTCATTTCTTGCGGGAGGGGAAGTTGCACACTAGCGCAAAGCCGCACTATTACATACAAAACATACCTGTACCGATCCATTGCCGATCATACTCACACAACCAAATCACTAACACATAAAAAATAAAGCACCATTCACAAATCTAGCCCCGCCCTCACCCCACAGTATATTATCAAACTCCATGGTCCATGCGGACTTGTACTTTGACAGAGGGGAAACGCTGTGTATGCCTACTCCCTTCCGTGTTGCTCGCTGGCCATCCCAGATTTAACCGGTAACAGCTTCGTCAAGTATGACTTGTACTTGTAATCATCATAGTCATCATAACCTTGTTCTTTTTTGGATATACACCAGGAGATAAACACGTCTTCAAATAATGCTGTATGTTTTCCTGAGGCGCATCAATATAACGGTTTTACATAAAAATAAATCCGATATTATGTGCCGAGAACGGAAAACACCCGTGTAAAAATAGTTCATAAACAATATCGATATCTCAATCGTAACTTCGTAACATCACTATGTTGATAGCCATAGAACGTAATTTTTTAAAAACGTTTGTTATTTTATGGAATTTATAAAAAAACTACTGCACTTATGGACTCATTTTGTGAAAGATGATTATTATACGGGATCAAGGAGCAAATTTAAGCAGTTGTCATATTTTTAAAACCTCGCATTTATAAGTTAACTTTTGCGTAACATCGTCATGTTACGTTCTATTGGTGCTGTCAAAAAGAGGATAAACGGTTGGATCTACTATATTACAGACTAATTATTTGCGGTTGGTGCAGTAACCGTGTCTAGATATCAAACGGCAAAGTTATGTTTGGCAAAAACGTCTTCTATGGACGAACTCTTGAACTTACACATATACACATACACCTTACCTATAAGGTTGTACGGAACTCTCGGTGCGCGAGTCCAACTCGCACTTATATTTTGCGGTAGACACGGACACGATCGATTATCGTTCCATTGTTGTTGAAGCATTAAAACACATGACTTACACTTTTGCAGGACACAGACAAAGGCCTTAATTTTAGAAAAGGTACAAGTTACAAGTCAGCATCTACGCAGAGAAGGAAAGACTATTAATCTGCCCGCATCAGGTTTACGCTATAACAAAAAAAATTTGAATGAAGCGGAGTCTTGCTGATTCGGACCGAATAGTCAAGTGAATTTTTTTTATCAAGTTTTTAATTTATTTATTCATTGCTAGATATTCTACCTCGAAGAAGTAGCTTGGACGTACGTCTGTATGAAGATCACTGTAGGATGAAAAAAAAACTGGTTATTGTTTACCCCAGAAGATACTATATTAACATCGACAGGTATAAAGCTTGGCCTTGTGATGATAAAGGATGTACAATAAAATATTAAACATGACTCAGATAGTCGGAAGACGCGGGTTTGAAGCCAGTCCGTGTGCGGATATGAAACGTTACTCTCAATAATTGCATTATTTAAACATTAAAAGTGCTATTTGCTACATCTCTCTTATTAATAATTTATTGATTCAGGCGTTACTTTGCGGAAATCCATTATCAAAAAAACGAGCGCTCGACCGACGGTGCAACAGTTGCACTGTCGGTCTAGCGCTCGACGAGTCAACATCTCCTGAGGATGCCTCGTGTAGAGGCGAAACACGTGTCGAATCGGTTTTGGTTTATTTGGGGTTTCTTGTGTTTTTATTTTGTATTCTTCCTATTAGCATTTTACGCGGGAGGGAGGGTGGTGCACGCCCCCAAATAGGCCAAAATCATTGTTTTCTTTTCAGCGGAGGTGTCACTAAATATTTTTTTAATATCGTTTTTTCTCTCTTATTAGGCACTTACCTAATTTTGAAATTCTTAACAGTTGCTAGAGTACTCGACTGTTAATCAGAATTATTTCTGATTTGCACAGACGCAAATTTTTAAGCATATGGCCTACACACACATAATCTGACCCCCTGTCTTTTTACTTAACAGATAAAGCTCTATTTGTATTTGCGATAAAAATTGCACTAGCCATGAGCGTTGTGGGGTGCTCTATGTACGGCATAAACCACTCGGTTTTATGGTTATTATGAGACTGCAATAAAAAAGCTTTGTTGTAAAGGGCGCATATTATTCTGTGTAAGGGCGTACTTAGAGTCATCTCTACTCAAATTGAGTATATCGGTGATACTCAATAACGTTTTGAGTAGAGATATAGAGCGCCACTTTATTGCTTCACAACGCCTTAACTTAAAAAATTGTGTTTTATGCAATTCAACAACGAGACGGGCAAGTAGTGCGTCTGATGTTAATTATGACGCTTGCCCATTACTGTTGCATTACCACCCAGAGCCCAAAACTGAAGTGAGTAGCATTGTACTGTGCTCGTCATCTTAAGACATAAGAGCAGTAGAACTCTTTATGAATGAGTTAGTCCGGAGTAGTACTGCCACCATATCTTTTTCTATCGTCAATCAGTACCTAGTGTTCGCAATGTTACCCTTGTCTATTGTTTGCTACTTCTCACTGCCGCACTAACGCTGGTAAACGTTCTCCACTTGATAGACTATAAGTGGATATGGATTTATAGTGGATTCATAAAATAAAATTTTTACTTCTATAGCTATTACTACCTACCTATCAACTGCCACATACATTATGTGTATATACATAAGCTGTGGTAAACGGTGTTGCTGTCACTTATATTACTGTACTCTTAGTTAATACTTTTTCATTATTTAACTTGTGTAACTGTTCGTTTACCCAAATAAACGAAAAAATGGTATAATTTGATTTGAAGGTAGAATTGCCGGCGAATTCACAGGCACATGAGACTGAACAACATAATGTGTCAGGGTTACAGACGCAGTGAAGTTCTGTTAACTAATGCATCTTTTCTAGGCAGAGGTACTACTTAAATTCAGATGTGCCTAGTGTTTTCACCGTTTTCTAAAAACATTTAAAAGTACATTGGTTTTTTAGTCTCTTGCTACAGTGTCCTTTACACCCTAATTCGTATTGCGTAATATTGCTTTGCGATAGAATATCTGGCACTGCGGTGGTACCAACTAAGACAGCCTTTTGCACAAGAGGCCTACCACCTAGTAGTCTGATATCCTTGCCTCCCGCAACTGCCTACGATTTGCAACACGACGGTCGAGATAATATTCTTTAATGTCGTCCGTTTACGGACATAATTTGTGTGTGTGGTATGATGTGCAGCAGATGATAGATAACCAGGATATAGTTGCACAACTGCACAACGAACAACCGTGTCAGTGAGCACAATAGCTGTCTCACTTCGTCGCTTTTTACCCGAACAGCTGTCGACGAGCACGTGCCGATTTCGGAGCTACGACATAAAAGCGCCCTTACAGCCGATACCGAGCCGAGATAGCCACAAACTAAATTAATTACCCGACTCTAAACTATTTAAACAGCTCGTTTGGATTATTAATAGTTAATTACTAACTCAATTTTCTAATATCACTACTGTGTGTGTGTTGTTACAATTTAGGGAATTAATGCGACGCACATTGACGTAATGCGTTCGTGATGTGCGGCATCCATTCAGTCACGCTTGTTGGTCTCGAGCCTTAAAAAACGTTTTTGGATGACTTCACGAGCTAGTACCGAGTCAATGTAGCGTGGGCACTCAGAAATTTACCTCACGTTTCCGTTATGCCGGCTCTCGTAACGAGATTTTGTCGAAATACTACTTTTTCGATGACCATCTTGGGTACTTCACCCATAAAAGTATATAGAACTCGAAAGTTATGGTAAAGCATTCACGAATTGAGAATAAATTACCGCGTTCGCTTCCAAACTCTTGGTTTTATTCAGTGACAATTCGTTTTGAACACGTGTCCTGGAGCCGCGTAAATACTGTTTAGGAAGTAATAATGACCGTGATATGGTTCCCCTCATCCGCGTCTCATTGTAATCACAGTGAATAATGAGTGGATTGTTATTAAATGAGCGAGGCGGTGCGTTAGCGGGCATGCGGTTTATCACGCTTATCTAAATTTAAAATAGTTTTTTGATATACGCCAGATGTCGTTCGTACTCCCCCTGCTTGCACTCACCTATGTGCTTAATAACAATATCGCGTATGTTGATGATGTTAAAGTCCCGCAATGTGAATATAACTTTTTTATGTTTACGTTATTTCGTAACCAGTTTTCGCAATAGCCTTTGGGCTTTAATACAAAGAACAAAATATATAATTTTAAAGATGCATGTAAAAACATAAATCCTCGTTCATGTCTGTAGAAATTATGCAAATGAGACCAGCCGTGCGATTCTCTAAGAGCAAACATCTTTGACAACATTCGTGAAACAAGTGACGAGATTACAAGAAACGTTGGAAAAACAACCTTATGTACAAGGGCGATATCTCAAAGTATTTGACAACCGTGAGGTGGTCGACGAATCATTAGATAATCGCAGGGCAGATGATTAATATAACAATAAAAAATTTAGTATATCATGTATTTGGTTATTTTTCAATAAAGTTATTGCGATCCCTGGGGAACTACCCGTTGAATCAGAATAAATAGCGCCTATGTGTCATATGAACTTGTGCCCTGGGCAAAAAACAATCCCAGATTAAATCCAAAACTTCAGCGTCACGAAGTATTAAACACTCTCTCTCACAAACTTTCGCATTGTTACTCTGTTCGCTAATATTAGTGTGTTGAGATGACAGGATAATAGTTATAATGCCTAAGAATAACAATAATATAATAACTTCGTAGTGCGAGTAAGTAATGAACGTTATATCATTAAAACTTCCTGCTGTTGTTGCACCGGCCCGCATAAAATTGCTCGCTTGGCAATGACGATTCGCCTACACCGATAAAATAAAGTATGCGAACAAAGTGCATGGAAATAGCAATTCAAAATCAGTGTCAGTGTCCGAATTGGTGTCAGTTTCGCAGATTAACATCTGCCCCCAATATGTTTGCGCTCACATGTGTTGAACAACGTCGGCATGATGCGTTTGCCTTCGCGTGTCCTATAGGACTATTATCTATCTGCGACCCATACGGTTAATTAAGCCTATTCACGTATTTAATTCTTATTTCTATCGAATTGTGTTTTATCGGTTTGATGCTCTACCGACAGCTCTACAATGCGCCATTGTTAACTACAGTAGTGACTACAGCTGCACGTGTATCGCTCTTCTCAGTACTGAATACTTATGCCATTCTAATTTCGTAAGGTACTCGTATAAGCTGGTACTTGGTAGGCGCCTCCCAAGTCATAGTATGTAGTATTGATGAAATTGTATATCTCATTCAATAGTAGTACGTACTTGTATGTACTCGTATTAGAGTCGCTCTATGTTTCAAAAGTTCCCGTCAATGCGAAAATATGTATGTTGAGCTAGTTAGCTGTATTATAGCTAGTAACTGTTATCATACAGTTGTATAATCCGAGGGCTGAATGTTCTTTTCACACCAAAACTATCGAATCGATATGCTTACTCGTAGATGTTGACTTGGACTTCATAACACTTCATATAAGTAGTCAATTTCATCGCAGACAAAGCCTCGGGGCGCAGTTCTTCAGCAGTTCTCCATTTATGTTCTTTTCAATTTACTTTTACAACTTGTTATTTTTCCGATTCCTTTTCCATAATTCATCGCTCTCCGGTTCGTTTGCTTGACAAAAATGAAAAACCAATATTTTATTCCCTATGCGAGCACAATGTGCTGAGGCATACCAACCTCACCCAATCGTAAATCATATGAAGTATTCTCGCATCACTTCACAATCGAATTTGTAAGCAATTTTCAATTATCCGTTATTGACCACAATGTACGAACTTATTGGCCTTTTCACAGTCGTAAATAATTTGTACTGGGCCCTTGCGTTTTCAATTCATTGAAATATCAACCCCAAAGTCAATGACAGAAGACTCTAATCGTGGTCTTAGCATTGGGATTTAAATTGATTCCAGAGCCCTTGTTTTCAATGAAGTAGGGTTGACCTACTTGAACATTTCGATTGTTGCCGCCTGCATTTTGTAGAATTTAACTTTATGCAACCGCGAGAACAATTAAAATCTCATTCATTATAAGGACTTATTGCTATTTGTTGCCTTTTCAACCGAGACTTCCAAAAGGAGGTTCTCAAGTTGACGCGCATAACTTTTGCCAGAGTAGTCCGATTTTGATATTTTTTTTATTTTGTAGAGTACTTTCGAGGTGGTCTCATTTAAATTTAATTAAATTTGGTCAAGCGGTTTTTGATTTACAATACAATAATTGAAAAGTGTTTTGCAAACACAATCGATCCCGTCCGTAGCAAGCATCAGTAAGAAGGGTAAAAAAAATTGCGCACAGTATTGTGATTACAGGTACTTTTGAACTATCATGGTACCGACTTAAATAAGTTATATCACACTTTTTTAGTGTTGAAGGCGATTCCATTTTTTGGTATATCTATTTATATTGTATATTTTTATTGTATATCTGCATAGCTCCGCTTACGTCGTAAATGTATATATTCCCCAAGAACTGTTTTTAAGGAATAAACAGTGATCCCATGTTTTCTCCGGTGTTATACAACTAAATGTGTTTACGAGTAAATACAATGAAATTAGTTCTATGTTACATATCTAAATAATAAGAATTGCTCTTAATTGATACACTTTTTCGCATTTATGATTATGATTAAGTACATACCATACTTATTTATAAAATTATAAGAACCTATCATATTGTTCTACAGAAGTAAGATCTTTGTGCTTATTGTTTAATTATTATTACTAATTTAAAATGTTTTTCTTTTCAGGTAAGTAACTCTTCAACTATATTCAAGGGATATGTATCCACCCAATATGCTGATCTAAGGTAACGCAGTTTGTTTTTAAGATGACTTGGTTATTATATTCTCAATCAATATAGTGTCGTAAACGCTTCCGGTCCCACAAATTCAATATTCACGTTCTCACAAACGAATTCCACGATTGCCTGAAGTTCCCAGAAATTCTAAGCCCAAGTTTGTCAAAGTTAAGTCACATCCGCGAAGTGATACGAAGTCTTTGCTCGCATCGGAAGAACTTCATGAAGTTGGGAACTAATAAGACTCGGTGTGAGCTTTGCACTTTTTACTGTGACGGTGTCCATTGGTAAAAGTTCCTGATACTTCTTAGAGAGAAGCCGACAGGACTACGAATTTGTTGAGTTTAATTAAGGTTTGTCTGTCCAATGGCCCTCAATTTGTGCAGATGGGGCATCAAGACCTTATCCCTAAACGAATTGCTCTCATGTTGCTCTTTAGTGGCTGTTTAGCGAAGACCCTTCAAGTAATGATTGCTTATCCGCATCATATGTTTGTGCCTTCTATGAAGCTGACAAAACTGTCTAGAAATTATGTTTTTCTATAGTATAGACGACTGTCAACCGACTGTGTGCGAGGTTTCGGATTCTACTGGGATTAATCGGTGTTTGTATGTTTGTTACACTATTGAGAATGAATAATGGTAAAAATAATCTTGATTAATAGTTGATATTGAGACTGTAAAAGGGTGAGGAAATTTTAACTAGGTCCAGTGGGGTATCAAATCAAAATAATTTTACTTGTATGAATTTCAAAATGGTTTTTTTATTATAATTTAGGTCTCATAGATTTTGAGGTAGAAATTGTAACGTTTCATATAAGGTCTTTGTACTAACACTAAATCTGTGTTGGGTGAAGATCAATGATGCCAGTATCTGTCTATATATCTAATATAAATATGCCATAGATCAAAATGTCCAAATCTTAATACATGGCGAGGTTCTAGTTCGGGATGATTTAGTAACTTCAATTTTAAATAGCTGGAAGTAAGGCTGAGATTACATCTAGAGAAATGCCTAAATCTCAAGTTGACATAATCAGCGCTCAATCTCTAAGGCCAAAATTGCGCTGTTCATCAGAAAGGTAACTTTACTAAAGATTGTGACAATCCGATAGTATTTTACGCCAAAATAGACTTACGGAGCAATAAATTGTCAGTGTAAATAATATCGTAGGCTTATCTCGTGCCGCATCTATGTTAGTCACGAAGGCGGCATGACTGAAGGTACTGGGGTACCCAAGACTGTTTGTCTGTCGGTATGAAAGTGCAATGCGGATTCCAGGTCCCGCCCATGCGGCCGGTGAATTATTTAGGTGGGTTCATTTAGTGAGGCTTTTTATTGCGACTTGCGTGAGTAAGACATTTCTGCTTGTTACGCAAGTTTTCCCTTTCCTCAGTAAAATTGTTTTGGTTACACGTACTAAACATATAGTTACGCCATAATTCCCTTTACTCAGTAAAATTGTTTGGCTAACAAGTACTACAGATAATTATAGAAACAAAAACAAAACCCTCGACTGCAAACAATTCTTCAAATAACTTGGCGAATCAGAGCAGAGCTCCAATGTCTCGTGGTACCGAATAATAGTTTTTTTTAAGACTGTAACTGTTATTGTCGTATTATGGACCCTGTAAATGTTATTTGGATGCATACAATATACATGGGAATAAATAAATAAATTAATACTCGTAGTTTTGTAGCAGTCGTGTGTTCTCACATATATTTTTTATCATTAAATTTTAATAGGGCCTAGCACGAATAACTGCGTAAGTGTAACGTAACGTGTCGTTCACGTGCAAAAACACAAACTGGCATTTATCTAGGGCAACTATGACACAGATAACTCATAGTTTTTACGCCGAAGCGTGACGCGTTGACGCTTACGATACGAATACTTTTACGCGAATTGTTAGTGCTACGGTCTCAGGGCTCTACTCGAATACGCCACCCTTTTAATGAAGTCATAGGTACATGTTACTTGATAACATACATGTTGTAACATACACTAAGCTAGTAAGTAGGTATACGTTGTGCATCGTAATACTTTTTAATATTTTGTCATAATAATTCATCCTTATTTATATTTATTTTTAATTACACACACAATAACACATCACATCATCGAAGAACCGAGAATTAGAAGAATCTACTTATCGCAAAAACATTTGCCTCGCTACGAATCAAACCTGAGATTCTTCATTTCAGTCTGGTGACTAATGGAGGCTTACAACTACCATATTGGATTTCTTGACTGATTACAGAATTTTTCATATATACATTAAAACATCTTTTACCACTGGTGTGGCTAATACCAATCCAATAACATTTAATTCAACAAACTCCTTTAGACTGTAGGATGATCCTAAAAATATTACAAACGAGTACACCTTAGAAACATAGAACTAAAAAAGCGCAAAGCAATATTTTAGTCAAATGACGTAGATGCTATCCTTGACGAGTTATCACAATAATCTAGAGTCGACGGACGGAGCATCTTTAGGTATTACATCATTGTTCTTATCTCAGAACTCATTTGCCATTTTGGAATGCTGATTAAAGACGTGCTTGTGAAAAACAAGTGCATTGCCTGTTTTTCACAAGCAAGTATTTGATAAGACGGGCACGTCGTTCATTCGATTCTAAGCCTGCTATTGACATTTGCTGTGCCACCTAAGCGTTTCCTTTTACAGCCGTGCGATTCTGTAAGAGCAAACATCGTTGCATCTTTGACAACATCCGTGAAACAAATGACAAGAAACGTTGGAAAAACAACCTAATGTTCAAGGGCGATAACTCAAAGTATTTGACATTGGTGAGCTCGTCGACGAATCGTTAGAGATTTGCACTGCAGTTCTGCGTGGCTCTCTCGTTACTTTATGACAAACTAGCGGCGCCCCGCGGTTTCACCCTCATGGTGATGGATGTTGATGATGATGATGAACAGTATCCTATATACTAAAAAAGCATAAATATGAAAAATAGAAAAACACAAATACATAAAAAAATTACGGCTAGCTGTGCCCCGCGGTTTCAAGCGTGGTTATGGATTATGATTATTATGAAAAGTATCCCTTGTCCTCCACCGATATATGACAAATCGAAAAACACAAATATCATACAAAATGGTTCAGCCGTTCTTAAGTTATACATGGTGTAACTAATACGACTTTGTTTTATTTAAGTACTAGCGACTGCCGACGACTTCGTTCGCGTAGTAGGTTCGGCCTACGGCGATGCCATCACCTCCCATCTTTTCTTGGTTTTTCTTTCATAAGAACCTTCTCCTGACAACAATTAACACAACAAAAATAGAATTAGCGAGATTGTTCCATCCGTTCTCAAGTTAAAGCGTCACCAGGATAAATAGGGGTTCATTGTTATATATATAAGTATAGATATAAGATGGATATACGTAATTCCGTTCCTTCTTCTGATCCAGTAATGTCACTATAGCTACAGTGATCTTACCGATACACAAAATTATTGCTCGCAACTGGGGGTCTATTCGCTATGACTGTTCATGCACGAAAAACGGCACTCCACGATATCTACAAAGAACCATAGTAAAGTTGTGTTGACTTCAAGATCATTCCTTAAAGATATCGTCACGCAGCGCTTTACGAGTTTCAATGTTCATAGCGAATAAGGCGAATTGGTTTCATGGCGAAGTCTGTACTGCGTCAGTAGGCCAGTACCCAAAGACAGTTTTCTGCAGAAGAGTTTCCATCTAGTACGTCTCCAAACCAGCAACAATAGCTAGAGACCACGTCTAGGGGTTCGCTGAATCATACCCTCCTACAAACGTGGGTTTTTGGGGTTCGGTATTACTAAAACTCCGTCTGTCTGTCTGTCTGTCATCAGGCTGTATTCCATGAACCGTGATGAAATTTTCACAGATGATGTATTTCTGTTGCCGCTATAACAACAAATACTAAAAAACCGGCCATGTGCGAGTCGGACACTAATTATAGATGATATGGAATGATACGGAACCCTTCGTGTGCTAGTCCGACTCGCACTTGGCGTGTTTAATTTGATTGGGCGCTCAAAATATGTTATATAAATGGTTTACCATTTACTGTTTGTGCGTTTGTGTCCTTTGATACCTTTTCGTGCGAAAGTTTAAACAAAAATGTTACTTTAAATAGTTATTTATTCAGCAGCAAAACACTTTTTAGGGATCAAATACGTCGACACGGGTTTCGAGCATGTCAGATGCTCACGAGAATTCGTAATTCGTATGCAACATGCTCAATACAAGCATGTTGCATTAAATTAACCTCTGAAACCAATTTTACTAATTCATCGACTGTAATATTTTGAATTCCTTTTCAGTTTTGATCGTACACTGAAATGTTTATAGAATGGTCTCGGTCGGTCGATTCAAAATTTAAACATTTTCTATGTCAGATTCGTCGAATATAGGTACCTACTTTATGCAAAACATACTTTCATCATTGTAAATATCACTAATTCTCTAAAATGTGTGACATATAACTACATAGTAGGTTATTAAGGGCCTTGAGCATGGAGACCGAATCCAGAAATTCCGTAACGAAAATAACCTAACACCCCCCACTCCGACTCCATCTATCGATGAATAGCAGAACTTTTAATGACTTTTTTAAATATCACGCTTGTCTCTTTAGTTCAACAACTCGCCTCTAGGTGGCATTGGTTAAATAATTATAATTGCATAAGTTGGTTTGGCATCTATCGATGAATAGCAGAACTTTTAATGACTTTTTGAAATATCACGCTTGTTTCTTTAGTTCAGCAACTTGCCTCTAGATGGCATTGGTTAAATAATTATAATTGCATAAGTTGATAAAAACAGCTATGCAATAGCTTTATCCGTGAAACAAAATGACGAGATGACAAGAAACGGAAAAACAACCTTGTGTATAAGGGCGATATCTCATAAAGTACGACGAGCTCGTCGACGAATCATTAGAGAATCGCACGGCAGACCAGTTAAATGACAGTCGTATTGTAAATGTGAAAGAAATAAGAATGGTACGTATATGTCGTACTAAATTACGCCACAAGGGCTCAACAGATTTGGTTGCTATTTAGAATAGAGATGATTTGTATATATCCAGGATTCGCACATCATCATCAACATCTCAGCCGTAGGACGTCCACTGCTGAACATAAGCCTCCCCCAATTCGCAAATAGGCTATTTTTATCTCTAATTAAGAGGTCGCAATAGCAGTAACCTTATTCCACGCAAACGAAGTCGCAAGCGGATACTTGTACAAACATAATGGGAAGATAAATCAACTCTGTGTTAGAGGCATAATATTCAAAGGATGCTGAAATTATGGCACTATACATTCACTCAATGAGACTTCATGTTTATTGAACGGCTTTTAATAAATACCACGGACTTATTAGCTATTTGTCAGATTCATGCACACCCACATATAAACAAGGTTTAATACCATGGCACGTAGGCACTTTCCTATTTCATAGGTTCTGCATGGATAGAATATATAGTATTTATTAGTCAACGTATGTCTTATCGGTTTTATGCATCATGTTAACACGCCCCAGCCTCTCATACCATGACCATTAACTTGTCAATAATATTAAAATGCGTCAGGTCGGCTCTTAAAATTAATTAATGGCTCCATTCTGTCCTTCACACTTGCTCGCCAATCGCCAGTCATCGGTCCGCAATTATGCACCGTTTTTAATTAATCATTCTCAGAAGGAAACAATATACGGCTGAGTGACTTTATCGTCAAATTTCGAATTCAATATCCTCTCTATTACATCGACGAATGGCGCCGGAGTTCTTAAATAGAATTCGTAATTTGATATTCAGAGTAACCGCAGAGTGACGTAAGTTTGATTGCCGAACGTCCCGACACTCTTTGTCTAATACAGTCCCTCTTCCGGGTCGCAAAGTGCCCTCTGCGGGATAGAGCCGGATGATGGTGAATCGCCCCATGTTACAACTTCCTGTCAAAAGCAAAGTAAGTAGTATACACAAGTACCTACTTATTTAGCGATGCCTCGCTTAATTGTGGGAATTCCATTTCATGCAAAATTTTCGAGCATGTCGGTTACATCTGAACCGTAACGATGGCAATCACCGGAACAAAGACAATGAGTTCAATCGATTTTATGTATGAACCATTTAAATGCAAGCGCGTTCTCTTAAATTAACATAAAACGTTACTATCCCTTTTTAATGGCGATCTACCATTTGTCCACTTGAAACATACTCTGAATAATTCCTTGGGTTTGTCCAGTCAAGGGTCCAATTATACGCATTAGTGTACAGTGGCAATTGAAAAGGATTTTCCAATTAGAGACCCCTCATTGAATTAATGCGCACCCTCAACATTGATAAAATACTTCTCGTCTTCCGCTATGTCGATCGTTACACAAGCATAAGATAAATGTTCTTTCGCATCTAATTATCTTATCTCTGTTTTTACATTTCTGAGCTTATCTTGAAAGGATTCTCGTGCTTCTGACTGCGGTACATTTCTCCGTCACTCGTATTAACTATGAAACAATTTACATAATCGTAAACTAACTTGCATATCAGTTATCCGTTCAGTGAAACTAGGAAGCCATAAATCCTGGGTATTGTTTCGTCGTATCTGTATGTCACAGAGATGCGGGCTCTACGACGAATCTCTCTCATTTGTTACGCTCGGATACGTATTCTATCGCCTGAAATAGGTAATGTGAATCGAATCGCAGCATCAACTGTATGAAATGTGAGTATTAGGCTCGTTAATGTGACAACGACAATGATTAGCTACAGACTAAAGATCGAGCAGCCGTGTGATTCTCTAAGAGCAAACATCGTTGCATCTTTAACAACATCCGTCAAACAAATGACGAGATGACAAGAAACGTTAGAAAAACAACCAGCCGTGCAAATCTCTAAGAGCAAACATCGTTGCATCTTTGACAACATCCGTGAAACAAATGACGAGATGACAGAAACGTTAGAAAAACAACCAGCCGTGCGATTCTCTAAGAGCAAACATCGTCGCATCTTTGACAACATCCGTGAAACAAATGACGAGATGACAAGAAACGTTAGAAAAACAACCAGCCGTGCAAATCTCTAAGAGCAAACATCGTTGCATCTTTGACAACATCCGTGAAACAAATGACGAGATGACGAGGAACGTTGGAAAAACAACCTTATGTACAAGGGCGATATCTTATAAAGTATTTGACATCGGTGAGCTCATCGACGAGCTCGTCGACGAATTATTAGAGAATCGCACGGCTGAAAAGAAACAGCAAATAACGATACATCCCGTCTGGGATTGTCAGGCATTTGGAACAATAGAACCATAACTTGGGAAAGTGAAAAGCTTGCGTTGACAAGGGTAACGTCCTGGAGCTATTTGTGTTGCGCTCCTATCTGCCTGGTGCGAAACTGAATACAGATATTGAAATAGTTTACACTATGCGCATAACTGAACAGAAACTTACGGCATAACTAGTGAAGATATCGCCTGCTCTCCTCTAGAATCATTGCAACTCTTTACTTTTTCCATTTGTATTTCCTTCCCACATATCAAATAAGCGGCACTATCAAATGCTTTAACTGGTTTAATAATGAAAACACGCGCACCGGTGTGTTCAGAAAAAGCTCATGGGCCCGAATAAACAACATTGATACTTCGGTAATAGTATACACCACAAATCATTAGAAACGTGACCGCCAGACGTGATGGAATTTGAAGATTCTGACCGTAAACTTTTTGTTCTACTTCGTGGCTAGTCAAAAGTTTCTAGTCGTAATTGAAGTTGGCTATCTTGGGACACAAGGCTAAGATTTAACTCTAGTAGCGGCACTGATTGTGCAACCACAAGCTGGTTTAGACTTATTCGCATCTAGTTTAAATAACTACTTACTATCGGATACGTAGATACAAATCGTGCCAAAAAAAGAAAAAAAAACCGCCAAACATAACACATGTTTTCGTGCATACATACTGATATATTGTAATTACGTAATGGGATTTTGAAATTACATAGATACGAATACGTTTCATTCGGATGGATACCTGTTTTATGTAAGTATATGCAATTAACGTGCATAGTGCGATGAAAATGCAATGTGTATATATTTTAGTTCTCTCAATATTTATTTCCAGTACCAAATTACCAATTCCATACAATACCAAATTCCAGTTGTTATGACCTGAATTAGACACATGAATTTATTTTATTCTATTTGTTTTAGAAGATTTGGGAAATTCAATTATAAAATCAAGTTCATATCCATCTAAGTTTTCTCTCTCATCTCATCAGTCACATCACCCTAATATAATAAATGTGAAAGTTTGTGAGTGATTGTGAATGTTTCAACCACATATTTAGGTATATTGTTTTCATGGTTCTTTCTTTCATTATTTATTTCCAGTACCAAATTACCAATTCCATACAATACCAAATTCCAGTTGTTATGACCTGAATTAGACACATGAATTTATTTTATTCTATTTGTTTTAGAAGATTTGGGAAATTCAATTATAAAATCAACTTCATATCCATCTAAGTTTT
Organism: Selenia dentaria; assembly: GCA_917880725.1. NCBI lineage: Eukaryota > Metazoa > Arthropoda > Insecta > Lepidoptera > Geometridae > Selenia > Selenia dentaria. The sequence continues at coordinate 9,910,665 of OU862888.1, read as the reverse complement.
CTCTCTCATCTCATCAGTCACATCACCCTAATATAATAAATGTGAAAGTTTGTGAGTGATTGTGAATGTTTCAACCACATATTTAGGTATATTGTTTTCATGGTTCTTTCTTTCATTATTTATTTCCAGTACCAAATTACCAATTCTATACAATACCAAATTCCAGTTGTTATGACCTGAATTAGACACATGAATTTATTTTATTCTATTTGTTTTAGAAGATTTGGGAAATTCAATTATAAAATCAACTTCATATCCATCTAAGTTTTCTCTCTCATCTCATCAGTCACATCACCCTAATATAATAAATGTGAAAGTTTGTGAGTGATTGTGAATGTTTCAACCACATATTTAGGTATATTGTTTTCATGGTTCTTTCTTTCTTCTCTTTCTTTCATTATTTATTTCCAGTACCAAATTACCAATTCCATACAATACCAAATTCCAGTTGTTATGACCTGAATTAGACACATGACATTTATTTTATTCTATTTGTTTTAGAAGATTTGGGAAATTCAATTATAAAATCAACTTCATATCCATCTAAGTTTTCTCTCTCATCTCATCAGTCACATCACCCTAATATAATAAATGTGAAAGTTTGTGAGTGATTGTGAATGTTTCAACCACATATTTAGGTATATTGTTTTCATGGTTCTTTCTTTCATTATTTATTTCCAGTACCAAATTACCAATTCTATACAATACCAAATTCCAGTTGTTATGACCTGAATTAGACACATGAATTTATTTTATTCTATTTGTTTTAGAAGATTTGGGAAATTCAATTATAAAATCAACTTCATATCCATCTAAGTTTTCTCTCTCATCTCACCAGTCACATCACCCTAATATAATAAATGTGAAAGTTTGTGAGTGATTGTGAATGTTTCAACCACATATTTAGGTATATTGTTTTCATGGTTCTTTCTTTCATTATTTATTTCCAGTACCAAATTACCAATTCTATACAATACCAAATTCCAGTTGTTATGACCTGAATTAGACACATGAATTTATTTTATTGTATTTGTTTTAGAAGATTTGGGAAATTCAATTATAAAATCAACTTCATATCCATCTAAGTTTTCTCTCTCATCTCATCAGTCACATCACCCTAATATAATAAATGTGAAAGTTTGTGAGTGATTGTGAATGTTTCAACCACATATTTAGGTATATTGTTTTCATGGTTCTTTCTTTCTTCTCTTTCTTTCATTATTTATTTCCAGTACCAAATTACCAATTCCATACAATACCAAATTCCAGTTGTTATGACCTGAATTAGACACATGACATTTATTTTATTCTATTTGTTTTAGAAGATTTGGGAAATTCAATTATAAAATCAACTTCATATCCATCTAAGTTTTCTCTCTCATCTCATCAGTCACATCACCCTAATATAATAAATGTGAAAGTTTGTGAGTGATTGTGAATGTTTCAACCACATATTTAGGTATATTGTTTTCATGGTTCTTTCTTTCATTATTTATTTCCAGTACCAAATTACCAATTCTATACAATACCAAATTCCAGTTGTTATGACCTGAATTAGACACATGAATTTATTTTATTCTATTTGTTTTAGAAGATTTGGGAAATTCAATTATAAAATCAACTTCATATCCATCTAAGTTTTCTCTCTCATCTCATCAGTCACATCACCCTAATATAATAAATGTGAAAGTTTGTGAGTGATTGTGAATGTTTCAACCACATATTTAGGTATATTGTTTTCATGGTTCTTTCTTTCTTCTCTTTCTTTCATTATTTATTTCCAGTACCAAATTACCAATTCCATACAATACCAAATTCCAGTTGTTATGACCTGAATTAGACACATGACATTTATTTTATTCTATTTGTTTTAGAAGATTTGGGAAATTCAATTATAAAATCAACTTCATATCCATCTAAGTTTTCTCTCTCATCTCATCAGTCACATCACCCTAATATAATAAATGTAAAAGTTTGTGAGTGATTCTGAATGTACAACCTCATATATAGGTATAATGCTTTCATGGTAATCAGTACAAAGGGGGTTACTTCTGTTAAAACGGTACGACAGATTTGAATGATATCTGAAATGGAGATAGCTTATTGTCAGGATTACTTAATTACGCTACTTTATATCCTAACTAGCTGACTCGCCAGCGGCTTCGCTCGCGCGGCCTCGCGGGATACGGTTATTTACAGTTTTTAAGTATCCCGCGGGAACTCTTTAATTTACCAAGATCAAAAGTATTCTATATGTTGACCAGGGATATAAGCTACCACCATACAAAATTTAATTTAAATCGGTCAGTCATTTCGGAGATTAGCCCGTACAAACAGACAGGCAAAAAGACAAACAGAGAAACAAAAAATCTGTACATATAATAAAACAGTGTATGAAATAAAATTAAATTAGTTCGGTTTCACTCCTTACATCCCCCAAACTCGGTTTTTAGCATACTTTTTTTCTCTGGACAGAAATTTAAACTCTACAGTTTTATTTCATGTAGTGATTAAATGTGTAGTTCTCAAGGGATTGAGCCATAACATTATTTTACGCTGACATCAAGGTTATAGTTTAGTACTACATAAATAGGCATTCACCACACAAAGTTCCATGTCGTATGTTAGGGTAATAATATGAAGGTATTGTTACAAATTTAATTAAAATGTCATCAATCCTATTGCAATCTATTGTTATACATACTCCTCTCCATAGCTGACAGGTGGCGCAGATGGAAGCTACCCTGAAAATATGTGTGTGTGTGTGTGTGTGTGTGTGTATAAACATGTCTCTTTGATCTGTGTCTGGGTATGTATTATGTTATAGTAGCTGGCGCCCGCGACTACGTCTGCGCAGGATAAGTACTTCGAGTAGATTATTATCTTATCTACCGCCATATCTATCTTTATATGAAAATGTCATAAAATATTTACATTGTTATATCAGTAAATTTAAGTACTCATTAATCAATCAGTAAACACTAATAATAAAATACAGTACGTACATACAAATATAAAATTATTCTCAGCTCATCTTCAGGGCGAGTGCGCAGTGGCGTCTGCGAGCTCCCGGCTGGCACTCGCCAGTGTTTTGCCGGTTAATAATAATAGTTGACTATCATTATTTAGTTATTACAAGGTTATTTAGGATAGAATACTGTTTTAGTAGCTAGTACCTATTTTCGTATACTAGCCAAACTTAGACAGAGCTATCGCTGACATTTACATTATCATGTTATCCTGTAAAACGTGCTTAGAAGGTACACCAGCTATAATTACAACAACATTCTTTGTATACTGAAATCTAAAGTCACGTTCTAGACCGTTTGGAAAGGCAAACAATGAGAGCTGAGAATGTTGTTACATTATGTTTTCATAATTTTACACAATATAAAATTTCGTACAAAAGATAAAGCTACGCAATAAATAGTAAACTAAAGGTTAGATACTATAGAATATTGAAATTTTTCTCTCTATAAATTTCAATGTTTGAGATCGCTAAAGCAGACGTTAGTGCTTTAAAAAGTAATACTATATAATATGTTTTAATGTGTATACTAAAAGGTATAATGTTGTCTGCACTTAATAAACGTAGCAAAAAGAAGACTTCCGCCCGCTTGGTCTATGTAACATCATAAATTACATTGAATTGCTTAATTCATAGTCTGACTAATAAGAAGCTTTAAAATGTATCACCAACCGCGACTAAATTGCCCACATCATCATTTTTCTAGGACTAAAAGTAGCCTTTACTGGGTATAAGCTATGTCCATTCTAAATTTTACTCTCATTTCTAATATTGGTGTGATGTCATAAAGTCATGTCTGATACGTTATGATTTATAACGTATAAGTTTACTTCACTTTTTTAAGATGCAAATAATCTACCTATACTAGTAGATAGATATATATATATAAATGAACCCCTATTTCTCCTGGTCACACACTATACACTATAACTTGAGAACGGGTTTACCGATTTCATTTAACTTTTTTTATAGTTTCCTAAAACTTCGTATAAGGAACGTTGGTACATTTAAAAAATTAAGAGCATGCGGGAGGTTATGGCGAGCTTAGCCTATTATATGCGAACGAAGTCGCGGGCAGTCGCTAGTACAAAATAATAATGGAATTTAAGTCATCATGTATTCTATTACATCTCCGACGACAGAATATGAGTTTTATGTTTAATAAAATGTAGGTATTTGTAACAGCATTTTGGCGTTTCCTCTATCAGAGGAGGCCAAAATGCTATTACAACTTTATTTAAGTATTGTGTATAATTAAGTATTGTTGATAGTAAAACTCCCTTTAAAAAAAAAAGATACTTAATGAAAAAAAAACATTATTTTCTATATAAATTAAGTTGTTTGTACGGGGCCCTCGGTGTCCGAATTAGACTCCCACTTGAATTGATTTTGGTTTCTTTATTCTTATATTAAAGAACCTGAACTATAACATACTAGTAAGATGAAATGGCAATATATTAGATAATAACACTTGTATAAATGTACAGCGTATATACCGTGCTAATTATAATTAACTTAAACTACACGGACACAGAAATGTTAATTACTCTAATTACATAAAGTCTAATTTACAATATTAATAGTAGGTAGTTATATTAATAAGATTCACAATATAGCATCCACACAACATCACAAACACACATAACACTTAATAAGATACAGAAAATCATTTACATTATTAATAGTGTTAGTTTAATTAGTAATGAATAAGTACTTGTATCTCTTTTATAGGCATTGTGATTAATCTCCGATGAAAGAGCCTGGTACCTATCACACGGGTCTTGAGCCTAGTTTAAGAACCAGGTGTTACACTATAAATTAAAGTTAATTATGCTTTATTTATGTAATAAATTATTATGATTATGAAATATAAACAGGTAATTGTTTTTAGTCTATTTTAATATGATTTTTTTAACTGATTCTATTTCATTGTTATGGACATAAGTATCAAGATTCATATAACCAGGAAAGTATATCTATAGTATAAATTAAATCCAGCTCGGATTTAATCGGAACATTAGTCTCCTTTGAAATACAGCTCTGTAATTTATGGCCAAGGAAGTATTAAGTATACGACACAGACCGTCAAGATAGAAGACCCTAAATTTAGCCATTTAGATTTAATTACATTATTCATACTAATACTAAGTGTATATCAGACTCCCATTTAGATTGATGTGTACTATTTCAAAATTGCTCTGTACTGAAAATAGAACAGTAGTAGGTACCTACATTTCTTGGTTATTTATATAGAAATTTGTTGTTTTTGAAACATGTTTTTTTGCTCAATAGAAAAACAAAGCCTAAATTAAGTGCCCTTCCCTTTCGAACAAAATACTCAATACACATAAACCGTTAAATACGATTTGAAAATGTTATTGGTATCCATTTTAAATTATGAAAATAATTTGTTTTATCAAAAAATAGAACCGTTTTCACCCTTTTTAGTGACCTTTCTACTTACGGGATACACTGTCAATGATGATATCATCAAGATAGGCGAAACACTTTTCAGTTATTGAAGTATAACGCAAAAAATGCTTGATCGAATTTGATGAAATGTATATGGGGCCACCACGGAAGTATACTCTATCAAACAAAAGAGATCAAGAAACAAAAGAATCTTCAAAATCGGTTTTTAAACTACGAAGTTATCCGCGAACATACATTAAAAATATATATACGGTCGAATTGAGAAATATCCTCCTTTTTTTGAACTCGATTAAAAAATGTAAAAACTGTAATTGATTTGGAAAATAATCAGAATGGACATTATACCTACCCTTAACACACATGCTACTCTTATACCTATTCAACAGCTAGGAATCGCCATAAACATATTCGAAGACATATCTAGTGTCATATATTTGTTCTGTGTACATATAAAACCGTATCATTGCTAGTCTGTTTTTTTAATACTGATTAGGGAAATGAGACCAAACGTACAAATAGCAAGTGCAGCGATAAATGTTTCTCCTAATGTTAAATAATATTATGAAGAGGAAAGATTTGTATTTATGTAACAAATAAACTCAAAAGTACTGAACCTATTTAAAAAAAACAGTTTCATTAGAATGCTACATTATCCCTAAGTAACATAGGCTACATTACATATATTGATTCATCATCACCATCATCCATCACCGCGGGTGAAACCGCGGAGTGCAGTTAGTTATCCGTGCCATATCGTATATTGTACGTATTTTTATATCGATATTTTTTTAAACTTTATCCTTTTCAAATAGTAACAACTTTCATTTACGATGACAAAAATACACCTATTATTTGTTCCGGTTTTACTCACGAAAAGCAACATTTTATTCGATGGTTTTGTTTGTGATTGTTTGATTTATAAAGCATTCTTATACCATATGACTGCTTGGCGAAACTAAACTTTGCTATTTTAGATAGATACAGTATGATGTTGGATACTATCAATATTTACCATCTTTGTTATGCGGAAGCCTACCACTATATTTATCCGCCATATCTCTGCCTCATAAATATAAGTAAAACGAACGCATTATTAATTTTAATTGCTTTTTTGATTTTGCAACCTTCACGAAGTTACGAGTTTCAATTTCCCGCTTATTATGATTTATGGCAACGCTTTCGGTATATGCTTTTCTAAAATTAGATGTTCTCGCACATTCAAGAAGCGTAGTTTACGACTTCCTCAGTAAATGACTGTTTAATCAATATTCTTTATAGATTGTAACTATAATTTTGCCTTACGGCGCCGACTGTAGCTTTTCCGAGAACCCATCAGCCTTTATGACGCTTAAAACCACCAAATGGAAGTTATTTTAAAAATATTTAGCCTTTATGGACACAGTGACAGTATAAAAACGTTTAAAGGAATATACAAAAATATGATATGTCGTTACATTTCTAAGAACTTGGTTGTTTTCGAAACGAGTTCCAAGTATTTTGATTCCATATGAAATCAAAATACTTGGAACTCGTTAAATAACAAAAACTTTGTATATACAAAGAAAAATTAAACGTTCAATTTAAAATGGTTAGAGAAAATCGCTCACATAAGTACTTCTACCTAGAGAGTAGCAATTAGAAAAGCTTAGTGGTTTTCTATTTCGAAATAATACTTTTATTTACTGCTTCTCCTTAAAAACACGCACTCTTTTAGTAATTTTACATCTCAAGATTCAAGTCACATCCTACTATTCCTTTCTCCATTTTGAATGCTGTAAAATTTCTATATTTTTACGTATTGTACATTTCAAACATTTCTAGTATTTAGCTGATAAAAGGTTTGTGTATTGTTAAAAAATATGTATGTATAATTATGTATAATTACGTATATAGATTGTAATATATCATAAGCCTTTACTACTAACTTTTATTTTATACTAAAAATAAGGCTTTCCATTTATATTATATACTGTCCAAACAAATTAATGTAAGTAAGTATATTTTGTATTAAACCCACCTTTAAATAAGAAACATTAAAATATTGGTCACTATATTTAACTAGGTGTATATTTACATAACCAAGACCTACAGGATGGCTATATATTAATATTATCATTTCTATACATAAGAAACACGTAAACTTATTGCACTCGAAAAATTCTAAGATAAGCTCGATCTTTCACAAGAACGTTGGCCTGTGGAAAATGTACAACATTGACCCGGCGGCGGTAAATCTCGATCCGAAAAATGCCAAGGCCAGATAATTTAAATGTTACTCGATCGCATATGCCAAGATATTCTCATGTAAATTAGCAAAGTGCTGATCAAATCTATGATAACCATGATACTAAACGAGCATAGTGTCATAACATATCCATTATTCTTATACCATTTCCTGTTCGGGCATTATATTATTTAAACCTGGTATATTTTCTATATCCTTCATGAATATAAAAACACTTTGATCTCTAAATTTAATGATAGGAAACATACCTATTTGAAGGTCTTTGAGAAGGTTAAAGGATGTCTCTAATCTTGATTAGTATTAATTGATTTAAAGCTTACCGCTTCTCTAGTCATAGTACTCGTAGTGAAGTTTAGGTACAGCCGTACGATTCTCTAATGATTTGTTGACGAGCTCACCGATGTCAAATACTTTGAGATACCTTGTACATAAGGTTGTTTTTCCAACGTTTTTTGTCATCTCTTCATTTGTTTCACGGATGTTGTCAAAGATGCAACGATGTTTGCTCTTAGAGAATCGCACGGCTGAGCTTCGCATAGATCTAACTGATTAGATATGTGTAGCTTCGTAATGGCTTAGGAGAGTTGCTTTATTGCTATCATCCTTTGTAGGCTTCTCGATGAATTAACCATGTTCTTCTCGATATACTGTACAACTTGTTGACGTTGATGTTGTTTTCTGCTTATTTTGTGAGTTGCTTTTGCGGGTTTGCTACAATTTCGTCAATTCCACGTGGTCAGAGGTAACAAACGAAAGAGAATGGTCGGTGTATTCAATAAGGACCGTCGTACTTGTTTGACGTAAGTACAAGTGCGTGAGGTCATCTTTCCATCCTAATGGGTACCTGGTTGCTAACCAGCAACCAGCATTTTAGATTGGGTTCTGATAAACGCCTCCTTTTTATTTAAATTTGTATATTATAGTTATTTATATAGTATTGTATAGTTTTATTTATTCCTGTTTTATGTTTGTCTAAAATTAATAAATCGTTAAAATAAATAATAGTGTAGTAACATCAACATGACGATGTGAACCTTACACAAAATGTTCATCGTCATTTACCTACAAATTAAGTGTATGATTAAAAAAAGTATCCAAGCAACGGCGGCTGCACAAAGGGCTTCCGTCCATCTAAAAGCTATCTGTAAGAACACACAGGACTTACGGGTAGATTACATACTTACTTACATTTGTGAAACAAAGCGTTATGAAAGGGTAGGTAAAGGTAAATACATGTCTAACAGATTCTCTATCCGCCCCAAAAGAAAGAAGAAAAAAGATCACTTCCTATCTGGACTAAATTTATTTTATAGAATTTTCTGACAAAAACCAAATGTCTTATAAAACTTAAACTTATTTATAGCATAAAGATAGTGACACAACTATCAATTAAGAATAAAATGTAATGTATGAATATGGTGTGTTACTCAAAGGATATGTCTCTAATCTTACAGCTTTGGAATTCTAATAAGCCTGTTTATGATTAAATGGTCGGGAGCAGGTACCGGCTTGGCGCCGACCTTGGTATTGCCACAGAATATGTAGAAGCTGCTCACCAAGCCAAATGTTGGCCGGCTGACCTCGCGAGCGAATAAGATGGGGTTTAGTCACGCTCATGCTGCTGATATAGTACTATAGAACGCTAATGCGCATTAACCAAATATTGTTATCTGCCTTTGGTCGTATAGGAAGCAGGAAAACCTCTGTCATACTGTTTTAGACTTTCGCGGTTGTTAACTAAATTATAATTACTCACGGCCACGATGTGCTTTAGATATTGGAGGTCCCAATATTTCGGCACAGTTACATACATCATGTTCACGGGTAGACTGAAAATGCGGGTAGGTGTGAAAAAAGAACTCCAAAATCTAGTAAACCTGTGGTCTACATCCCGTGAGTACTAATTATAAATTAACCTCCGTCAGATTTGGATATTTCTCTAAACTAATGTTTTTTTTTTATAATAATAGACCAACAGCAACGGACACCGCACGTAGTATATTAGAGCTGGTCACCAGGCTAACCGCTAGCCTACATTGGGTGCAGAAGGTTTTTCCTTTATATGCCAAAAAATAATGTGCGGAACTGTTCTGCCGACCCCTTCGGCAATGTGGTAACGTGAAGAAGGTTTAAACAACGACATAAAATAGAAATACGCAGGTACGAGTACATCTAACTCTTATAGTAAGATAGGAGCACTTGCAATACAATACTGCATTATGTAGTAACAGATTACATTGATTAAGTGCCAAAGTATAGGTTGTTTCGCAAAAGGTTGGGTACAGAGCTTCTTGGAGCGGTTTTTTGGGTTGACAAGATTCCGTAAAAGGTGAACTTTCCATACAGACCAGACGGCTTGGCGTAATGAGCAGCTCTGCTTTAACACGCTTCGGTTCTAGTAAACGGAAACCGGTTCTAACAAGGAAAATTACTTACGTTTCTTGATAATATCTCCTTGTAACCTCCAAGTTAGGTGGTACTAGAAATTCTGTAGTAAATAATCAGCACTTAATGTTAACGCTACGCTGGGATAAAGATTACATGGGCCATGATTCAACACTCGGGTTTAGTGCAATTTGGGGGATAAGACACATTAATGCTTTGGGGGATACCCCAAAGCATTAATGTGCAAGCAAAGCATCGTCTAATATAGCTGGTGTCAGAGTTTCGATGTGGCCTAATGTTATTGTCCAACATCGGAGACATACAGCCTCCAAAGCATTAAAGTTAACAGCTGAGAACCTCACTTATGTAGTACTATTATTTATTCTATGATAGTGGTCACCTTTCCAACTTGTGAGTTCAGCTAGCTTCGACGTAGTAGAACAGTTTGGAAGACTAAGCAAGTTCCGTTTAAAGTGCATTCTTGACTACTAGCGGTCTTGCTTATAAACGTTGCATATAAAGTTTAAGGCGCTTGCATTTCAGAGCTTGAATTCTCGTAAAAATGTACAAAATTCATAAAATAATAATGTTAGCTATTCAATAAAAACAGTATCCGTCAGTGTATGTATATGTAGAATAAAAATAATTTTAGATTAGATTCTTTGTGTATGGCCCCTGCGACTTGTTTGAGTGTCGCAACTTTGCCAGTATCTGTTACATGATAGTTTCATAAACTGTAGGAGAAATTAAAGTAAACTTTTAGAAGTTGGTCGGTGATTAGAAGAGAGAAAAAATAATTTTTAATACACATAACAAATACAATTCATGACAAATGACATTTCATGTCAAAACTGTTTTCAAGGTGAAATTAAGTGGTATGTGGGTTTTTTTTAATGTACTTTAGTATGTGAATGACATGAATTGACAGTACCTTAAAAAACGTCATTTCTGTCTAACTGTCTGTTAACGTCTTTCGTCTGCGCACTACAAAATCATTCTGCGCCGTACTAAACAACATTAAAGTTAATTTAAATTTGTGCAGTGTTTATAATTAAGGCCATAATATATGTGTACAATGTTTTTCAAATTTTATTAGAGAAAGCATAAAACTTTTGAGAAATTATAAAACTTTTGAGAAATTGACGCTCCATTGTTTACATGGCCGTAGCAAATGTAACTAGTATCTATTAAGAACTTGATAGTTCTAGTCTAATTTAATGGTATGGAGTGTATGTGCGTATCCAATTTGGTTGCATGTCTTCACGCTGCTCATAAAAGTAAATTAACCAACATACTAACGGGCCTTAAAAGCTTTGGACACGAAGTAATATCCCTTGTGTATCCAAAATCCAAAGATATATTTACGAAACGTTAAACTACGTACTTACGTGAAATCAAATAAAAAATAACGAAGTAATGGAATCGACTTGAACACCAAAAGTTTGAAATATCTTGTTGAATTCTGTATCATGTCAGTTCAAAATCAAAAGTACCTATTATCACAATATTGTGCGCATGGCACTGACTTTGATAAGTTAATTCACACTATTGGCGTAAAAGTTAGTAAAATTTTTAGTAAATATTTTTTTTACCCTTTTTAGTGACACTTGCTACCTACGGAATCGATGTCATTCACCGTCAATGATGATATGTATCATCAAATTATCAAAAAGGCGAAACACTTCAGTTATTGGAGTGTAACTCAAAAACTACTGAACCGAATTTAATGAAATTTAAATGGGACCATCACGGAAGTATACTCTACCAAACAAAATAATCATCAAAATCGAATCATAAACGACGAAGTTATCCGCAAACACACATTAAAAATAAAAATATATACTCAGTCGAATTTAGAAACCCCGTCCTTTTTTGACGTTAAGAAGCGCGGGAATTTCCCATGAACTTTGTGCGTAATAATCCACGTTTAATGATATCATTATTTGAAGGTACACTAACATCATAGGGGTGGCGATTAGTGCCGCTTACGGCTGCACTAATGATCATTGCTTCTTGATTCCATCTTCGCTTTCCATCAGGCGAGAGGGAGTCACTTTGATGAAAACATTGGTGGAAATCTCAAAGAGAAATGACCCCACTCGACAAAGTACAATAAAAGAATCCTTATCAAGCAATGTACAAATCTTTCTCTAACATTGTCAATGAACTTTTCTAAGTTCTACTTTTCCCTGTTCTAAGAAAATAAAAAGGCCTGCAGAAAGAGCAACTCTCAACGGGTCGTCTTGTTTGACCCAAAGTTATTGACATTCATTCAATTCTTGTTATGATGGTCCCTCTTCGCCGTTCACAGAAAATCTTTTCGGTGTAGGTAGGAGTATCTCTCATAGTTATGTAACTCGTTTATTCCAAATCTAGTCTAGCAAAGCAACTCTGTTATCAAGAACTTTTTCCAATAAAGTTTATCTTTATATTCGAGAATTATCTGACTTAGTATTATTATGTTATAGTGCGTGATTTGTAGAAAGAAACTTAAAAGATGAACTGTAACGCCAATTTCTATTAGTGTAGATTGCGAAATTTCATGATTCGACTTCGCGAAAACATAGTTTTTCGACGCTTAAACCTAATAACCGAAGTTCAAAAAAAGGTAGTGTAAATTGAATATACGTTTATATGAAGTATGGGAGCCAATACACGCAAACTTGGCTCGATAGAAAAAAATCGGCAACATTCCCTAAATTTAGCAATTTTTCTTACATGCTGCGTGGGAAAAAGCATTTTTACCCAATTATGGGCAAATATATTTCAATGAATGTATTATAATCGAATTCCCAATGAAATTTACTAGTAAACTATGGAATCCTTTTTACCATTAAAATTAATTAATTTCATTGTACTAAATAAATATAAAAGTATTAGCACTTATTCAATTGCATCTTCGCATTGCATCGTCCAATCTGATTAGCAATTCTCAACCTTATGTAAAGCATCGTAAATTTTTTTAAAATTGAGATTGGACCACCTGTCAAATTGGGATTGGACCCTTACGGAAGCTATGTACTATGTAGTGTTACCGCGATACTCACATGAAGTAATGAAGCTTCGCAAGTAATAAATAGGTATTGGTCGTATACAGACTGAATAAATGAAATAATGTAATATTGTACATCGAAGCCCCTACAGTTTTGTGATTAGTTTAGGTACACTGCGCAAACGAGTCTTGTCTCGTCCTACGCCCTGTGACTCATACGTGTCAGACGGTTCGCAGACAGACAAACAACAGAATTATGTTACCATAATATCTTCTAAGCACAGCTCGAGTGGCTGTTATGCAATTTCGCTAAACGTGTATGGCTATTTGGCAAGAAAGTTGTTTGCCTTTAAAATGCGATATTATTTTTGCAAAGAATAGTACAGTATCGTTTTATGGTAAGCTTTACCTACATAAAAACATCTATCCCTAATTCCTGATATGTACTAATGTCGGTCGGAGCCTAATTCGTAATGACAATGTCTAGACTACAAGTTTAGTAATTCACAATATTGATCACACGATCATTATATAGTGGTCATATTCCGGCCTTTTTTGTTTTATATAATTTTATTTGTTGTGTATTTATAACCTACCCAAAATCACACTGATATTATAAATGCAACAGTTTGTGAATAAGTGAGTGATTGAGTGTGCATATTGGTTATTTTCTTTTCGGTAAAACGTCTGAACGAAGTTGGATGAAATAGAGATATTACGTACACTCAGGAACAACACATTAGCTAAATTATTCTGATTTAACCTGTACCTAGTTCGCGAGGGATCGCGTTAATGTTGTCCCTATGGATAAAGTCACGGGCAGCAGCTATAGCTAGTTATATTATTATATTGTAACACATTATGCGCGTATAAAAAACGTTCAATTCCTATTTCATATTTTTTTTTTTTTTATTGCACTTTCAAATTGTAACCTACTATTTCGCATAACTTTAGCTGTCATTGATATGGGAGAAGCCATTGATTTCCGAAACACAGTGAAAACTAGTTTGGAATCAATGGATTCATACATTTATTTTGTACAAAAACCTATGTGAAATAAACTTATTTTTTGTATTTGCATGGAACTGTTTGCCTGTAACAGATTCTGCATTTAACAAGTTAGTTTCTTTTGCTTTTGTTGTGTATGCAAATATTAGCTCACGAAATAAATAAAACATAACATACCAAGAGCATTTCAAGTCGTGCTTAATATAGGATTCTTCAGCGGTGGGAATTTCACGAAGCTGAATGAGTTTCGTAAAACTTCAGAAGTGTGTCATACCGACATATACTAATACCTTTAATGGAACAATAAATGATCAAAGGAACATTGTTTACAAATATCGTTTTTTTAATGTCAATGACCTTGAAATTTATAGAGAGAAAAATTCCATCCTCGGACGGGATTCGAACCCGCGTCTTCGGACTCTCCGTGTCAGACGCCATTGACCAACTAGGCCACCGAGAATCTAGTCCGAGCATCGAATTTTAACTCTCTATTTGACTAACCGTCTTGCGGGGACGGAGCGACATCTATTGGACAGTTTAACAGTACCATCCAACCGAAAGAAGCATTATTTAGAAATACTTGAAACTTTCGTATTGACATCGCAGCCCTTGTAATTTTTATAGTATTACTTTTTAAAGCACTAACGCCTGCTTAAGCGATCTCAAACATTGAAATTTACAATGACTTTGAACTAAGGCGCCTTAAATATTTTACGGTTTTTCCCCTATCAGTCGAAAACTTATAATCAATGTTTCGAAATAATTTAGATAGAGATCCTACGTCACAAAGTTTAGAAATTGAAGGGAGAGGACACATTACAAGACACTTTGTCGCTGGATATTTGTAGTGCATACTCGCAAACAGTACCCCTGACTAAAAATGGTGTATGAAACATTACCTTCCTTTCATAAGCCCTATTCAATTATACTCCACACACGAAAAAAGTCCAGCGAAAAAATTTGTTAAATAAAACGCATGTCTGACATGAAGATATAACCCCACCTCTAGTAATCTAATAATGCAAAAATTATACAATTGATTCTATTATAATTGAGAGATATGTATAAACAATGATTGTATTAAATTTCATGCACTTACGTTTATAACTGTAGGAAATATTACTCTATATAGGGTTATAGGGGCGTACGACAGAACGATCTCTAAAAACAATGTAGAACTCTAAGAAGCATACCTCTATCAAGAAATTTAAGAACTGAGTAAATGTTATAACTGTCCTCATTGATATTTGCATTCAATTATAAGAATAATATCGCTATCAAACTACAACATGGTCATCAGAATAATTGTCTATTACTGAGTGTATTCTACTGTTACTCTTCAATCATGGGTATTTTATAAAGGAGAAAGTATAACTGGTACAAACATCTTTACGGAATATATATTTATTGTTCGTAGTTAGAAACAACCTGACCCAAGATCCCCATCAACACCCACAGTTATTCAACAGTCACTTCGTTAGTTCCATGGTATTGCCCCAGTTGTCGGCAGCTTTTAATTTCCTGCACTAACAATTATCTCCTTAACTTTTGACCGCTTTCTTTATTAGGACAGTACGTTATTGTGCAACTTCCTGTTGCTTCACCTTCATTTATGGTCTCTAGTTTATTTTTTATGTGGTTATACTCTTTAGTGTAATTTCTTAATATTTGACGGCTCCACTACATCACATCGTCCTCTTACTAACATGCTCATATACGAATATACCTGCAACAACATTCCATTGTAGCATAGGTAACTCACCTGAACCGACATGTATTGTGTCCTAGAGCCGTCACTTCTCGTTAAGCTGCTCAGCCAACCGAAAATATGCTATTTCACACCAGCCAGGTTCATTCCCACCTCACAGTCAACGGAGTTAAGGCCGAAATAGATTTCTACGAACCAACTTAAACTAAAAGTGTATGACCAGTTTGACATCATGCATACTGGACAGATACGCTGTAGCCGACAGCCTCAAGTCTAGAACCCTGCTGGGAAGTAAGTTGTGCTTCACGTGCAATTCAAGTTTATGCAAATGACAAGTAAATAAGAAAACATTCGACGCAATCCAGCCAGATTGGATTTCATTCGCAGTTCAATGCCTTTGAACTAGGGTTTGATTATTCTGGACTCAGTGTCTGTTGTCATTTCATTAACATCGTGTTGTTTCGATTTAACTGAAATCCAATCGGTACTGATTTTCAAAGATCGCTTCTTGACCATGATGGTTGGAAAATGTATTATTTTAATTATATCTAAAACTTTGAGCAGAAGATTAAACAGACTGGTCCGTAGTCGTAAAATGTAATACCTATATGAATGAATGAGTATCGTGAGATATTGTTACGAACAAATTTTCGTAAAAATATCTCAAGATATTCAAACAATGTAAACCTTAACAACAAAGCTATAATACCCGTTATTTGCATTGACTCAACCGATTTTAAAGCCAATAAAAAGTTATAACCACATGAGGCTAACACACTTTCCTTACCGAGACTGGCATAAAACCATAAGATGATAGTATCTAACAGCTTAGAAATGAGCTCTACCAAACCAAGCGCTCGCCTTCGTTAATTTAATCACGACTACAAATTAACTGCATGCCTCGACCAACCTACCTATTGAACTCACACGTATGCATAGTAGCCTCGAGTACATAAAAATGAATGAACAAATTTAAATTCATAACATAGCATGTTTAGTGAGCGAAACCGTTGCGCTTAATGTATCTAAAGACTTAATAATTGAAATTCTCTTAAATGAAATATCCGTTATTTAAGATGTCTTCGGATGACTGCTTATAGAGTTTTTACACTTTTTACAAGTAATTTCAATTTAATAGCAACGAAACCAAACACAAAAGAATATTTTATTCCGTATTTTCTATCGGAACGGTGTTTAATCGTCCATATCTATAAAATCGCCGGTGAAATTTTCTGAAAAAACTTTCTACGTCTACTTCGATCGGAACAAAGGGGTGTTCGTATCGACAGCTCTTGACATGGAAAGCCTTTTTTTGCTGTTTCCGATAAGGCACTGTGATGTGGGCCGTTGTCGCAAAAGGATTGAAAGCTTAGGTGCTAAGCACTTTGGCATTTAAAAGCATTCGCTTTGCCGATGACATGTACTCGTATTTTCCTAGCAAACCAGAAAACTATTATTAATATTGTCCATTAATATATCCTTATTTACAGAGTGTAAGAGGATACTGTGAAAGATATTATATTTTCCAGACAAAGCCGTGTATGTTTTCTAGCAACATCAAAGCTGTATAGTTGTCATTGCCCCGCATTCTATTCCAATGGCAAAGTAAGTAAATATAGCAGCACGGTTTAAGTACTTGCCAATGGTGTGTCAGGTACTTACTCGTATATTACACAATGTTAACGATAATCCAAAGACAGTTTTATTATTGTTATATTTTAGAGATAATGCGATTGCATAACTAAATAATGGAATGAACGCAGCATGTTGAAAATAGCGACAAATCATTGGTATTCTATTTTTTAATGAATACAATTGTGATGCTATTAAAGAGGTCAATTACAAAAAGCCTGTAGATGAAATACGGTTAGATTGACATGATAGGTATATAGACACTTTCGGAGAATTATATGTCGTGCAAAGAAGCATAAGAATACGAGAAACTATAATGACCTAACTGACTATACCTAGACGGTTAGGTAAAAGATGTAAGGAGGGAATGTGTGTTATGGTCATCATCATCATTATCAGCCGGAAGATGTCTATTATTGAACTATTATTGAAATATTCCTCATAAATGAATAAATGTGTATTTATAGTATTAGCACGTATAATCATGTCGATTACACGTCCGCACTATTATTTTGTAAATATCATAAGGACTGATGATGGAAAATAAACATTTCTGCTCATCACACATATATTTATCATCGCCAGGGACCTTGAACCTGGGTCATCGTTCTTTTATAGTAGCACCAGTACTAACTGAGCTAACAGGGGGTCGTCACAAAGTTTGCAGCTAAAAATCCACAAAAATTGGATTCATCATTGGATGGATTTTTTTCATCAAAGTGTAATTTCATGACACTTGTATCCTTGGGCTTGGTACAATATAAAAGTAGTACCTACTTAAAGCTCGAGGCGCCTCGTCTGACAAATTGCAGTCCCCGTTTACAAAATAGGAACGCAGGAAAATTCAATTTGGCAAAATAGATTCTGCGCGCCGACGACGTTTACATTTTCGCGTCACCTTTCCTGCGGCATGATCTCAAGCTGGGACCACCTGTGTTGTATGTATTTCCAATTTTGCAGCATGTCTGTGACAAATGAAGTATTAAATTTAAACTAGCTGCGCATCGTGACTCAACCTACGTGAAAAATTACTATCCCATATGAACCTTTTATAAAAACCTCAGAAGCCTTCATCTAGGGTGTAATCTCCAAATCACGCTCAAATCCGTGGAGACATTTCAGCGTGCAAAACTAACATTCAATCACTTACTCTCTCACAAACTTCACATGTAAAATAATTTATTTATTCAGGCGTTACTTTGCGGAAATCCATTATCAAAAAACGTACTACTCACTGTCGGTCTAGCGCTCGACGAGTCAACATCTCCTGAGGATGGCTCGTGTAGAGACGAAACACGTGTCGAATCGTTTTTGGCCTATTTGAGTTTTCTTGTGTGTTTTTTTTATTTTATATTCTTCCTATTAGCAGTTTATGCGGGAGGGAGGGTGGTGCACATACCCAAATAGGGCAAAATCATTGTTATTTTTTTTCAGCGGAAGTGCCACTAAATATTTTTAATATCGTTTTTTACATGTAAAATATTTTTGGGATAATTGTATAACTTTGGCAAATGATAGCACATAATAAGGAGTATACGTATCGTATTTTGGATAAGTTCGATTGTATTTAAACCAAGAAACGCATACATATAATGTGTAGCATTACAAATTACTCTTCGAAGCCAAAGTGGAAAGATAAGGAATGTAATGAATACACTATAGCATATAATAAACGCAGCAAAAGACCACACAAGCAAAGTTGGCGCCTGGAGCTAGTCGTGAACCATAAGTCGCGCACCACAATAAAGACCTTCCACTTTTAATCTCGCTATGGGCTATAAACCCAATTTTATTTGTTGCTAGAATTGCTCAAACCGCTCTAATTCAAGAACGTCCCGCAAACTTTGAATTAGGCAATGAATTATGTTTAAAACTGCTTTTGGAACTCAGTTTTGGAGTTTCAGAGGTGTGATATTGCAATTTCGACACTTCGTTACCAATCGTGAAATTTAATTAAACTACCGCGCGAGACTACTATGAGTAGATTCCCTAACGATACATTTATTGCATTGTTCAGGGGTCAATTCTACTATTTCATAATGTTCAACAATATATCCCGCTGCAACTGCAGTTCAACTCTTGTCGCCGTTCGATAGTTACCCAAAAGCCATTATACTATTTCTATAGACAAATTGGAACGTAACGTAAACGCTACTCTATAACTAATTATTAGAACAAATTTTCCTTAAAACAATAATTACACTAATAACACTAATACCATTAATGTAACACTACTATATGCGAATATGAGTTAGCGTTACGTTCTTGAACTATAGAGTTAGCATAATATAAAGTTTTGATCGATCGCTGGCGTCAATAGAAACGTAAGTGCAGCTTAGCTTGTTTTCAATAGCAGAATAAAAAAACCCATAAATTCAGCTACGGTTCGATTGCAGTTGGGACAGATTTAGTTAGGTGAATCGGCCCCCAGTTTCCTTATGGCTGGTTGATATTGTGCTGACGCTGACCGCTACTTGCCGGAAGCTAGCGCCCTGTCCGCGTGACCGCGAGATTGACAGCCCTGGCACGCCTGGCCTGGCAGAGGCGGACCTCAGCAAACGCTTGACCGCGGCCCGAGTGCCACTCCCTTGAGAAAATCGCATATTGCTACATTCCTTTCATTGTGGCACGATGGGTTTGTTTGTTTAACCTCTTGCATCAATCAGCATGTCATTTATTTTAATACTATTTTCCTTTTGATGTTTATAATTTAATATTCGGTTTTCACAAATATCCAATCAATTAATTACGTTGATTTCGTGACTCTCTAATGACTAGTGATTAATTTAAAGCCTCAATAAACTTCGCATAAATGCCAGCACTAACGATGCAATTAATGCACACTTCCCTATAGTTGTTTGGTCGTATAGATAGCCTATAAACCCTTTAGTCCTTGTAGTAAAATGAAGCAGAAATATTCTAGGTGGCGATTATACAGCTCCTTGGCGTAAACCAGGCGCGTCCACTCCCTATCTTATCAAAGTGATGCTGTAGTAAAATTTTAATGAGCAATACCCAAGCTCCGGCTGGGTCCCGCTAATCGAAGTAAAGCTTACAGTTATTCTGTGGATACGAAATGCAAAGTGAGACATACGGCAACAACATTTGCACTAAAACCAACTCGTATAGCCAGTACAAACATTTGCATAGATTTATTGCTTATCTATTCAGAGAAATATACCATCGATTTTGACATTTATATTCAAAGCAACAAGTAACCTAAAATACATATTAAATACGTATTTCATCATCATCATCATCTCAGCCGTAGGACGTCCACTGCTGAACATAGGCCTCCCCCATGATTTTCCATAAGGACCGGTTGGAAGCGGCCTGCATCCAACGTCGTCCTGCGACCTTCATCAGGTCGTCTGTCCACCGTGTCGGTGGACGACCTACGCTGCGCTTGCCGGTCCGTGGTCTCCACTCCAGAACCTTTCGGCCCCATCGGCCATCTGCCCTGCCCACTGCCACTTCAACTGGCTAATCTTCTGGGCTATGTCGGTGACTTTCGTTCTTCTACGGATCTCCTCATTTCTGATTCGATCACGTAGAGAAACCCCGAGCATAGCCCTCTCCATAGCTCGTTGTGCGACTTTGAGCTTGTCTATGAGGCCCATAGTAAGAGACCACGTTTCACGAATACGTATTTAAATGCAATCAAAAAACTACTAGTAATCAACACTTTACCAGCGAAACCGCATATAAACTTAAATACCATTCAAGCGTCCTTCATACAGATAGTATAATGTATTTTCTATATGTAGATGCTTAGTGCGTCATTAAACTATTTTATGATACTATCATCATTAAATTAACGTTTGTAAGTTTAAAATCATTACTGAAATCACCACATGTTTCCTTTTATCTTCCCAACGATGCTTTTAAACTGTTGAATTTGTTAGCTTAGTTTTCTATTTGTCCCACTGTAGAAAATTCCTGCGCAATGCTTGTTTTGTGTTCCTATGAAGGCCCTATACATTTTCTTACATCCTATGTTATAGACGAAAAAAGGTTCAGTTTCATGATTTTCACTTTCATGGTTATTACTTTGTTGTCTTTTTTTCATATGTCGTTATTTCTTTGTGCCTTAAAGGAACTGAAATCATCACATCTTTGTATCAATTTGCTATGATTTATTTTGTTTCGCAGTTCTAAAACTTAAATTAATTTGCTATGGTACCTAACCTATACTATACCCCTATACTATATACCTGTATAGAAGCTTTATTAGCTGCCATTTTCGATAACAAATTTTACGCTTCTTAATAGTTATTACTCGTTATTTGGTTTTATTCTCCGTACCGTTCAAACGCCCGGTCTTTGTCTTTATTTTAAAACTAGCTGACCAGCCAGCGGGCAGCGGCTTTGCTCGCTTGATCTTGGTGTAGTGGTGGAATCGCTGTTTTATAATCTTGGTGTTCTGGGTTTGATCCCCGGGTTGGACAGTTATTCTGGGTATTCTGACAAACAAATTCTCAATAGCAGTCTGGAGTCTGGAACAGTGACCCGTAGATGGCAATAAATAGGCTCACCAAAAATCAGGCATCATACATGGGAACAAAAGGATATCCGGCGAAACGCAGGTGTTTAAAACACCGCTGCTTACCCCTTCGAGGATATATAGGTGTGACGATTTGTTATCTTGTATTTAAAAATAATTGTATTTAATTATTTTCGTTAAAGTTTATGTTTACCAAGTTTTGAGTAAAATGCACCAGAAATATTTTTGCTTACCTTTAACAATTTCTGAAATTATTACTGCACACCTAACACATAGGTACACCCACCTACACCAGTTTGCAAAAAATTAAATTGACGCGTTACATTCCTAATTATTAGAGTATTTGCTTTACCTAGAAGTTCAGGCGCGCCGAACAGTCAATCGAGACGCCAGTTTTATTTGAGACCGTGTAGCATAGAGAGATCAAACTGCCATCTTAGATTTATGCGACTCTGTATTTTTATAAATACATTTAACCGTCTCAATGCATCCAGGAAAATATAACTCAATTTACTGTCTTGTATTAACAAAAGTTTATATCTACTAATCCTATTAAATTAACTCCAGTAATGGTTCAATAAAACATTATTAATGAGTTTTAATTGTAATTTATGTACCTACACTACGATATCATTGATATTTTTCTCGATGACCTCTCCACTTCGCCTATATTTATCAACAAGAAGTCTAACTGTGAATTCTAAAAACAGTTTTATTCATTGATCATCGAGACGCTTACGGTAAGGGAGATTGAATTCTTTTCATACCTTTTATCCCGATTTGGCAGAACGGCTTCTGTAGCTTCTTGTTATTTGTTGATTTATTAAACATTGTGTTCAGAAACTACGGTCCGTGTATGAATGCACCGTTGCACTGTGGTCACTTACCCATAAAAAGATTTTGAACTTGCAACAAGAATTTGTTTAGTTATCTGAGTGGACTCTTCTTGCTGAAGCGTGTTGTTTTCATTTCTGCTGTTTAGTAGGCAATTGCATAGCTAGTACTTTCGTACTAAAAAAGTAAGTTTTTTTAATTCTAAAAAAGGAAATGTATAGAAATACTGAAAAAATCAAAGCGTACGGGCATAGTGAACAATGTAATGATTCCATGAAAAAAAATCACTGAAATCGGACAATGTTAAGAGGTAGAAAAGAGTTTTCTCTTTTAGTACGGAAAGTACTAGCTATGCAATCCTCTTAAGTGATCAAACTATCAACCAGAGTATATCTTTTAATTTAAATTAAACATTTTAAGGTACGTGCATTGAAATACTTTGAAACACTTTTTAGTACTCCTGTATCATGTAAGCTCGTTGGATTATGGCATGCTAATGAGGATAATGAAGTTGATGAACAGCGCTTTACAAAGTCGTTTTTGTGTCGGCAGAAGGCACCCGAAATTAGGTCGTGTGCGGAAAACAAGGAAATCGGCATAAAGCTCGCTTTTATAATAATGGAAAACGAGCCACTCCAGAGTCTCATCAAAAAAAAATGGCAAAACAACTGACAATGGCTGCTTGAATGCTCTGCTCGTTCTTTCTTATCTGCTTAAACATGCGTATGAAATCTCCTGAACTTGGTGGGTGTGTATATAATTGTTATATGGATATAGATCCGTATCATCTCTGGGTATCATCCAGCCTCACCAAAAGCGTCATGGCAAAACTTGACGCCAACAAACAAACAACTTTGTGCTCTCGTTATCTCTTGTAGTCAAAAAGTCTCTTTGACCGACATTCATACACTATTTACTATTTGTGACGCTTTGCAACAGTCATAAAATGACCACTAACAATCCTAAAATGTAATAAGAAAGCAAAAGAGCATTGACTTTGTACATAATTTGGTCTATCGTTTGAAACCAACAATGCTGACAGCGACCTGATATATAGAGGTAAATAATGGGTCTGTCAAATAGTCCACTGTGCGTTTTGTGTGTGTGATCATCCAAAGAACAGTCCGATTGACGTGTTAAATTAGGCGAAAACTCTATTGACTAGTGCAATGAACTCCACGGCAGCGATATTTAAAACTGATGTAACATGACATAGCTCTTACAAAACAGATAATATACAA
The DNA here is from genome assembly GCA_917880725.1 of Selenia dentaria. NCBI lineage: Eukaryota > Metazoa > Arthropoda > Insecta > Lepidoptera > Geometridae > Selenia > Selenia dentaria. The sequence goes on along the minus strand of OU862888.1, from coordinate 9,886,655 downwards.
TAAAAAAAAATGGTTGACATCTCTCAGACGTTAAAGGACCGAATCTGCAAAACAAATGTATAAATATTAGCCAATATTGAAAAATCTATGAAACACAATCTGTAACAAGACAAATAAGATTATTTTAGAAAAGTAAATAATATTATGCTGAAAATAATATTTAACGCTGATTATGATAAATTATCATTTTCTTACTCATTTAGATGGATTATGGATTATGTTAGAAAATTATGCTCAAAAAGGTCACTTTATAATATATAAGTTACTGTGTTATCCTTATTGCAGACTTACCGCTTGAAGTTTTCCATACATTTTGCAAGGTTGTTGTAAAAGTTGACTAAAGGAAAACAGTGATATAGGCTCGCCAGCTGAAACAAAAAATGATGTCATTAATAATACATATCTATTCAACTCATTTATGAAGTACCGTTCCAACACTACAACTGGTCAATCCAGCTACACCTATTGCTAAGATTGTTTCAGAATATCTCATTCAAATAATAGATTTAGTGAAATTAAATGAATACGTAAAGGAAGGCGAGAGAATCGGTATCAGACCGTAACGCAAATGGGTTAACAACCTTGATTTGTATACTCGTTGAATGACTCTAGGTCGATATTGCACAGTTTCCGTTTTACACCATAACATCATTGTACATTTTGCAACACACGTCCATTATGCCTCACAATATGGTGGTACACTGGGTAAACTGGGAACGCTTACATAAACTATGAAAAATATGCTCATGTTGGTGAGGCACTTGCCAAAATGGCTGCAAATTTAACCATATACGAGGCAGACGCTGCAGTTGGCAGACTACTTAACACAAGTGCTTGCCTATCGTCTTTAATAATAGAACACATTGGGATGTAGTATGTGCATACAATTTCAAAACTATCCACAACCAAGGCCAAGGAGAACCTAGTGCAAAACAATCAATTCTCAACGCTCACTCCCAAACAGTATTTCTAATTTCGCTTTTGCTATTCGGACTCATAGTAAGTAAATTGTCATTTTTTCTTGTACAAAGCTACAACATTAGCATTAGTACATGTAATTCCTGTAATATTTTAAGATAATAAATTTTAATAAGCCAAACCGACGTGAATCGAGATCGAGCCCATCAATTGCGATCAAACATTTTTACATGTGGTTTATTTTATAGTTCCTGTACTTTGATGTTCTTACTTGTAACCAAGTACCGTGCGTAGAGATCGGATGATAAGTACTTTACAGGATCTGCGCCAAGATCATTATTAATGTGGTCTGGGATATAAGATAGATAATCTAAAGCCACGAAGCGGCATGAGAATCACATAAATCCATATTGAGTTTTGTAAGTATGCCTTCAGTCATGAATACTTCAAACGGGTTTTAAAAGATGTCGTCAAATGTGTCGACAAACTGTCCCTGCATCTGTAGAAGACTAATGTTAAACTAAATATTTATATGTGAGTGACCAAAAACTGTAACTTTCTCTCAGGAAAAGTAAATACAGATAACAATTTCACAATTCGTTTCTAAAATCCAAACATTTGTGCCAGACACACTGTTGAAGATGTTAAAAAGCAAAGGTGTTGAGTACACGAGGTTCATTGTTTGGCTCTGCGTCAAACAAAGTCCGCTATCGGTGCTTCAAAGGTGGAGCGTTTAAACGTGGCTTAAACAATGTTTAAACAACTGATACCGCTAATGCAGTCAGTGGGAAGCTCGCGGTTCTGTGCGACCGCCGATTTATTATCAATGCCCGTTGTATTTCGCACGAAGTAGAACATTGCTCTTAACGCTACATTTCCCTACACGTATCTCGCCCTCCTTCCTTATTTTGCCCACAAAGAGTGACAAATGTTCTCCCAAAAATGTCAGTTTCTCAACCGCTACGCTCCACCGCGCCGCATGCAAAATACCCGATTTTCCCTTGAGGTCGCTAGGATTTTTCGACACACTAAAGTGTCAACAAATTGTCGTAAAGGCACCTAACAAACAGCTTAACGGTTCGTATATATGAAAGAGCTTTCTACTTTTAATGTAGCGTATATCTCGTCCTTTGATACAACATCATCGATGATCTAAAATAATCAAAACCATTTGAACCGAATGTGGTGGAAAAAATGAGCTCCCATATTCAAAACCGTAAGCTATGGAAACTGCAGTCGCCAATGTACTATACTTGTTTGGTTAACTCTGGCACTGTTTTTAAATTAACTTACAGTTAAGACCACACAAGTCGAGCTTGCAACTTCCAATACCATGTGTAAATTCATAATCATTAAAACTCGCTGTGCTCGCGGCTTCACTCGAGCAGTCTCTTTTCTGAAGAAAGGTTTTTAGCGCGGATTTTTATTTGTTACTAGCTGCGTCCCGAGGTTTCACCGCGGGTGATAGATGATGGTGATGATGAAAAGTAACATGCCTAAGTTACTCCTTATAACATCAGCTATCTGCCAGTGAAAATCGTGTTAAAATCGTTCCAGCCGTTACATAGATTAAACATTTTAAAATAGTTTTTTTATTGTAAGTACCGTATATACTTTCATATTCATTTAGTGAAAAGCTGTTAGTTTGGAAATTCAAACAGACGCGTAAATTTTATTAATCTGTATAGATTCGTATAAAAAAAAGCTTTAGTTACCTACTTCTTATAACATCAGCTATCTGCCAGTAAAAGACCCACCAATATCGTTCCAACCGTTTCGGAGATTAGTCTGTAGCGTTTTATCTTTCCAGTCAACCGAAACGGTTGATTTGATTTAAATGGCTGTTGTTTTTACATTAAAAACAGACTTCAATTTTAGTGTATATTTTTATAGAAAGTTTTATCTGCGGTAGATCTCCGCCCACTTATATTTATATGTCTCGATTAAACTTATGTGTCTACTCCAAAACTTTATTGGTCCTTTGGTATTTTGAGGCAGGCAAATCCCCCCGACATCTATCGATAGTCGTATGATATGTGTCATAGTATTTTACTACGTTTACGATTCATGACGTCTGAATAATGAATGGCCGCCTCAGTTTATTTGTTCGTGTCATGTTTATGATTTGTTGCCGCTTTATAAGCTATAAAATGTGTTCCATATAACATAATCTAGGAGTAAGCTTCTTATAAAGAGACCTCCAGTGTAATCTATAGTGTATAGCTTTCTTATTTACGTTTAATGTCGATAGGCCTTCTTCATTTGTTGATATGAAATAGTAGTATAATGACTCGTCCACGGCGTTGCTCGCGCGATATGTTTTTTTTGTTACACGGAACACTAGTTTTAGCCTTATACCTAGTTACTTCTTATAACATTATCTACATGTCAGTCAAAATCCCGTCAAAGTTTGTCCAACCGTTTCGGAGGCCAGCCGGAACAGACGGACAAACATTTAAAAAAAATGGTTGATTTTTTTTTTTTTATTACCGTCTATACTCTCATAAGCATTTAACAAAATACTGTTATTTTGAGATTGTAATCTGACACATCGATGATTTGACATTTGACATGACATTTTATTTATTTATATAAAAGTGTACCTATATCTTATGCTATTTTCAAAAAGTTTGTTTTAATTAGTTTTAGTTTGTTTTATTTAGAGTCCTTCAAATTCGTAACGCTTGTTTGACTGAACTTAGGATCCACAGCCTAGAGTTTGATGCGTCATACATATTCAAACTGATCTAAAGAGAAAAGTTTGAGAGTTCTCATCCCAAATCCTTTTGAAACTGTTCCGATGTTTACTTTGAATTCACCTGGAACCGAAGAAATCTATTCTATATTATTTCTTATCATACCTATAAATGCGGATGTTTGGATGGATGGACGTCTGTTACTCAATCACGCCCGATCGGTTGATCGGATTTGGATGCAATTTGGTATATGTAAAATGAGACACTGGAATAACACACAGGATCCTTTTCATCATCATCAACCATCATATAGTTGCGATAACGCTTTGCAACCGCCAAATTAAAGTCTAAAGCCTTATAAATATTTGTCTACTATAAGTTACAAGTCTGAATGTGCTATTAATTTGAAGTGTAGACTTCCTAGAGGGGTTAGTGACACCGCACACCTATAGAGGATGCTGCTGATGCTGAGTACTAACTATTCTTTTATCTACGGTATAAGGCAACAACTTCAAGTACGCCACATCATAGTAACTTGCTGGATACTTGTGTTTGTGTGTGTTGCGTAATATTATTGTGAATATAGCCTTTGATTATTGAAATATATCTTTTTCTTAAATTGCGCTAGTCACTCGAACACCATTTGCGTAAGCGTATACAGGATGGGTCATTAGGACGGGCCGTATCGGCCAGTCTGAAACTATAACAATAATATCTTCTTAGGAACCATGTCATCGGGTTTAGTGGGAAGGAAAACTGCATTCATAGATTTATTTATTATTACTGATATTATGATTAAAAAAAATATAGTACTCAGTTCGGAAATCGAACCCGGTCGTATTGAAGAAAAAAACTTAGACTATTTCGATATCGATCGTGTATATCATAAGCAAGCAGTAAATGTTGCCATGAAAGATGATTATGTATCTGAAATGAACTAAATGCGTTGCTAATTCTAATAGTGATAGAGACAGAACAGAATAAATAACAGTAGCTAAATAATATTAATTTCAAACCAACTGGGACGGATAAAACATAATTAAAACCGCACTTTTTCTCACTTATCTGTTACAACTGATTTGTTTTTTCTTATCCGCGCGGCTCTACCAATGCATTAAATGCGAAAATAAATCTCATTTCTCGATTTTCATAAACCAATTAAAAATAAAATTAAAAGCATTTGATGCCATTTTGATAGAAGCTCTCGTAGCGGAGCTTGACTTGGCGATCTTGACCAATCAACAAGTTAAGCAACACTTGCTGCGGTCAGGACTTGGATGGGTGACCGTTAGTGACATTATTCAACTGAGCGCTTCCGTGCTTCGGAGGGCACGTGAAGCCGTCGGTCCTGGTTGTTTGTCTTAGGACAACAGGCGTTAGGCTTTGTCGAGGGCCTTCGGGCGGCCTGAAAACTTCGACATGGGTTGGCCACTAACCTATCCACCAATCCGCACTGGGCCCGCGTGGTGGATTATGGCCCAACTCCGATCTCTGAGAGGAAGGCTCGAGTCCCAGCAGTGGGAACAAAATGGGCTGATTATGATTATGATGATGTCATTTTCAACGCATAGGTAGGTACTGTTATTTATGTGTGCGTTTACAACAAGTTGAAAACCCCATAAAAGTACCTGAAAAGAAACCAGCAACATATAAAAACCGCAGTCAATAACTTAACGAGGTCAACACTCTTCTAATAATAGTGCCTTTTGTTATATATTTCAACAGCAGTCGCTTATCGTCTTAGAATTCTATCCGCATTACCATGTTGTTCATCTCTATTGTGTACTTGAGTCATATAAGTCATACAAGTACATATAGAAGTTTATAATAGCTTCATTATATGAAAAATTAAAATGCTTCTATTATATCTAACTCATGCATACTTGAACTGATGAAAGCTTATTGTTGAATACACAGTTATATGATCATTTGTTATCGGTTAAGGTTATTTATCTAGTATAACTGTCGAAGAAGAGTTTGTACTATATACTGATGAGATGAATCATATAGTACAGTAAATTACAAAATCCCTGAGGATAATAGCAGAAAGCATCGGATGTTCAAAAACACATGAAGCGCGTCATTACTATTATTAGTACTGGAGAAAAATACATTAAAAATAAGTTTATGTGTTTTCTCGGTTCGACTGTTAAACTCTTGACCGGCAGCTAAAGATCCAATTACCTACCGTCAAGTAAAACGAAGGATAGCTACTGGCAACGTTAAGCGCCTCGAAACATATTCTGAGGATCGAGAAAATAAATCAACGCAACATCATATTTTATGTTTTTCAATTACCATCCATTTCGTACCGTTCCGTTCTCGATAGGTCCATGCAGAAGAAATGAGAACACGTCATTCATCGGACTACAGCACGAAGTAGCGCAAGTTTGCAAAGCTTTTCAAACTGCGAAGTTTGTAACAATAGGCTTTATTTCTTGGACAATATGAGTGGCAATATAGGCGTAGAAATGGCTGAAGCTACTATGATCGTGCTTGTTACGAGTATTATATGCTGAGGAATATCTGTCCGAGTGAGGCTGTTTTAGAAAAACGTACTGTAGCTGTAAAGACCTTAAAGACATTTGCGACAATATACTCTTTCAAACAGTTCACATACTAACAAAGTTGATAAGTATACTCGTAATAACAGACACAAAGACGCAGACACAATGTTGGTCTAAAGTCTAAACTAAGGAACCAAGATGACCTTAATAACTAAGTATAAAAACGCATGAAGAAAAATATGTGCAAAGCTATATCCCATTTATGTTTGGCTAAGGATATGAGCAAAAACTTGAAAACTGACACTAAAAACCGTACAACCACGCCCCCCATTATATTGGAGGCCTCAAATTTATAGCTAGAGCGCTAACGAGCCTCTGTGATACAATCTACTAGCAGTGCTAGCTTCTGCCTAGTTAAATAAATGCCTACAAAACTCGCAAACAACTGCTTTTTAGCACCTTAATTGGCTTCCAATGATTCGAGAAACAAAATCCATCGCAGTAAATTTATTTTTTCGAAGTAATAATGCGAAAATACATTACTCACCCCCTACTCCTCCCCAAGTCGACGGTCCCTTATAATACCTGTTTACGCATTTCTTCGTAATTTGTGTTAAGCTAATGTTGTGCCATAGTCATTAGGTAGAGCGCAGGCCGGGCCTCTTTTCGTATAATTATAATTCATTACCTTATTCGTTGTTATAACGCGCTTTACGTCGTTGTTATAATTATAAAATAAGCACCCAGCCATGTTAGCGTTAACGTTACGAGCAGATTAAATCGCGAAAACGTTCCGAGACGCTGAACGTTTGTTATAAAGAGGAAGTGCATTTTATTTCACGGATGCTGAACATTTATATGGAACGGGATAGCTTGATTCTGTAGTGAAGCTTTAAACGAATACACCGAACGACCATGTGTCACTCGAGATTGGCAGTACGACTTGTGTAGAAACTATAATTTATTCTGCGGTAGACTTGCCCGTTGGTGTGCCACATAGTATAGTATAAATCAATTTTATCCACGCTTGCGGATACCGCAACGAATCACATTACATGCGGTCACTGACATCTTCCTGTATTGCGTGAATTCAATAATGAAGCTAGCTTAGCTCATTTCAATATGAAAACATTGAAAATTGAATATTGTTTAAAATGTAGGTCGTAACGCAAAAACTGTTTGGTGCGTAATGTGCAGATTCTAAGATAGCATTTTGTTTCTAAGATGAGCACTTGGTTTGTTTTATGATGCGCTTACAGAAGCCAACAAAGTTTTACTGCTATTTTATATCACGAAATAAACAGCAATATCCTGTTCTTGAATTCGAAATCGGTATAGAGTTGATGAGGCGATTTCTCGAGATGTGCTCGTATAATATAAAAACCGCAAAGTACGCAAATATATTCCGCAGCGAATCCTTTTGTTTAGCAGGATTTATTGCTAAGGCTGTCGAGGTCCTTGAGTGTATGATGCGGGCTTCACAATGTAATGAATGTCCCAAGAATGCTAGTAAATCGTCCTTTATGGTCATGGTGAAACACGTGTATCGCGCCACCTTGTCACCTCTCCTATGTAACTCAAGAATGCTACAACTCAACAAATAGGACGACAAAAGAGTGGGATAACAAGTAACGGTAACAAACAATACCATGTTTGTCGAACAGGATCCTGGTCCCTGAGACCCACCAGTTAACTGCGATTAGCTTTTTCAACGCCATATCTAGATTCTCGGTATCTTCTTTCATAGACCGGTCTTCGCTTCCTGCTATGATCCTTAAACGGACCTTGAGATCATTTGATCGGTGTAATTTCCTCTACGTAGTTTTTTATCGCAAATACTTGGGTTCACTGTGTGCGCAGAACAGTAAAAAGAGGCTAATCGTTTTGGCCTCGAATGGTCACTGAACTTGAACAATGTAATTAAATACTGTGTTCTGCAGATATAATTGAACATTATTAAATCATGTTTCTGTTTACAATCGAAACATAAACTCCTATGCATTTGCTATATTAATCTGCAGTACTGTTCTCTTGGATCTCATACCATTATGGTGCTTATTGTATTTCCCATACAGTATCGTTTGCGTTTCATAGTACATTTTCAACTCAATTTTCTACACATCTGTATCCCTAGCAATAGCTATTATGTTTTGGCACTGAATCAACTTTTATGTATGCCTTGCGTACAAAGCTAGCATTTATATAGAGATAATTTTTATTCCGTGGGCATACCTTATTTTGTAAAGAAATCAAAATTACATATAATCGCTCAACTTATATACTAATACATACACGAAAAGTTATACAATTGTCAAGTAATAGTATTCAAGATTTTTTAATAAAACATTGTAAGTTATATTATGTCTGCGTCATATAATTGGTTAATTCAAAATTCAAGAGACGGTGCGTCAGCTGGCCCTGTGATTTATACTTGGTACGGGTTCGTGTAGAATCCGGGAAGAATGCCAAAGGCGTTAAAAGTTACTTTCAGAAGAAAACGGGTACGGCATTTTTTAAACTTAGTGAAACAAGTATAAGTTTGGGCTTGAGTATTCAGTGGTCAGGCCTATTGTCAGATGGAATTTTCAGACAGGTTTAAGTAGGCATTAGGCAATTGCATTTCTTAAGGCCCTTTCGAATATTTCATGCAAAATAACTACGAACAACGACTTTTTAGCGTTCTAATTCCTAGAAAAAAATAAGTTTCATGAATTAAATTAGTCAATTGCATAGCTCGATTATTATATTGTATTATTTGATTTATATATTTAATATAGTCTATTTCCGCAAGTAATATACGGAATAAATCTCCTGCGAACCATGAAAAGCTCTTAGTTTTTCATATGCTACAAAATATCTAATTTATTTATTAACTGCATCTAAGTATATTCTGTTCATTTTTTTAATAATTTTATTTAAACACCAGATATATACATCATTTTTCTAGCTAACGAGGAGGAACATAATTTCGCTTATTTCAAATGCAATGCCAATGAAGTCATAGGCACGTGCTAGTTACTTAGTAGTTTCTCAAACAGTATATTTATAAGTAGAGTAGATAAAACGACATTTCTGACGAAAAAAAAAACAATATACAAAAACCGCTTTATAATAACGATAACAACATACGATGCTTTAATGGCCGTTATGATGTATACAACTACAAGTAACTGTACAATTTGTTCAGGTAAACTAGTAATTCTTTTCAAATGTCGATTTGTTCCCAATATTGGCGACCGTTGCCAATCAACTTAACTAGGTAAGTTATACTCTTCAAGTATAAAATCGCACTTTACATATTGGTCCGTTCCATGGTCCGTTCAATTGAATGTTGAAAACAAAGCACAGTTATGCTCGGTAGAAACTGTGGTGTAGGTATAAAGAGTATTGTCAAAGTCAAAACTGTGATATTATGATTTCATTAAGAATAATGTGTGTGTGTGTGTATATACTAATGTGTGTATACTTGTCCCGATTAGCTGATTAGTCAGCCTTAACCGCTGAGAGTACAAACTGGACTTTAGACAACATGTCACAATGAATTTAGACACACATAGTCTTTCCACACACACACACCTTGCTTCAGCCGCAACGAAGCCGGTAGTGGCTTTATAATTCCACAGAATTGTGTCCCATTATGTCTCAATACCATACAATATGTCACGGACTAATTAATGATACTACTTGCTGGGCTCCGCGATTACACCCGCGTGGTGATGGACGATAATAAGTATCCATGTGTTAATCCAGCGCCTCTTCTACCTTCATACCAAATTTCTTCAGTATTTAACAAACCTTTTCAGCGTGAAGTAGTAACAAACACACAAACACACTCACAAAGTTTCGCCTTTATCAATTGTGAAGTTTCGCTGAACATAATCAGTGAAAATATGAATAACCATCGATTATCATCATAGTTGCCACCAGTATGTGGTAGAAGACATCTTCTATACAATTTGATCAGGCTCTGTAGGAACATAAAACAGACCAATGAATGACCATTTTACAATCGATCCAGCCGTGCGATTCTCTAAGAGCAAACATCGTTGCATCTTTGACAACATCCGTGAAACAAATGACAAGATGACAAGAAACGTTGGATAAGCAACCTTATTACAAGGGCAATATCTCATAAAGTATTTGACATCGGTGAGTTCGTCGACGAGCGCATCGATGAACTATTACTGATGCTGACCTTCATTTATAAAACTTCTCAGGCAACAAACTAAACATTGAATCTGCGGAGTAAAATTACAATTTAACTGAAATTGATCCATGATATTGCATGACATAGAAATGATTGAAAATCATGTAATATATCAAAAAACGTAATATTAATAATATATACCCTTTCGCAAGGTATATAAGTTTTGTTTTTTCTTCTTAATTTTACAATTATCACATGTTAACTAAATTGTAACCAGAAACAAACAGAAGCCCTATTTATTTACCTACACCTATGCTTCGCAGACCACCACAAAATCTATTACTCTCCCACTTTATATCTCGTAATTAAAACATAAATATAGCTTTCAGATAAACATCCTTAATTGTTACTTGCCTATTAGAGCTAAAGATAAAATATAATGTGATTTCTAGCGGTAAAGAACAAAGCCTATAATAACGAGAATACCTAATTGATTTGATGACTAAGATTGGTACTGGACTAGCCTAGGCTTGGTGTAATAAAATTTGAGTTGGACTTGCGCACCAATGGTTCCGTACTTCCATACCACAATATATTTGTTTTATGTATTTATCCTGAACCCAACTCCAAATCGGGTTATTTTAAATTATGCTTTTTTAATCATTTATAGATTGCAACCGTACCAATTTTGTTTGTAAATTCTAGGTTACAATAAATGTGAGACCAACTTCGTTGACCACAAATTACGTATAAGTAGAAGTTTGATGAGGTTTAAGTTGCAGACGTGCAAACAGTGTTAATTATTCAAGAAGCTATATAGAATATAATATGGTAAGAAAGGTAAGTATGGTAATATACAAAAATAGAAATATGCAGTAACATTATAAGCTTGTTTTACATTATTGGAGAAAAGTAAACAATAATTGAAACTTCCAATCCTATGTTTTGAGCTGAGTCGCTATAAAATAGTACAAGTTCGTGAACAGCGTCACAATTGGTCGCTGCCTTTACCTCCAAGAAGGTCCAGTACATACCTCCTAAAGCAACACACACTTTCATAAAATATATCTATGCAATTGAAACGATACGATGAACTTGTCATATTATAACTCTTATTGAAATTTGCACCTATTACGATTTACGATTCATATATACGATAGCATAGCAGGAAGATACAGCGTATTTAGTAATATTTTATAATGCCGTCTCGTATAGAACCCTAAAACCGAATTGTATGTACACCTAAAACTACTACTACTAACAGCAAACCATCGGAAATTCCTTCCACCACTGACGCGTATAAAATACACAATCTTGAAATTTTCAAAGCCATTACCCGTAACATTCTTGAAACGCGAAAAAATGTTTGGGTTTCTTCGACCCCATCCTGAATTCCACCATAAGTGCACGTCAGGGCAACAGTATCGAGACACGTATCACGTGTAGCAACTCTTACGATATTCGCCTGTAATGTTAAAGAACAGTACCGCAAACAATACCGTAGTTCGTAAACAAATAGCAACAAAATTAACCGACTTCAACGCTAAAAAGTGTGAAATAATTTGTTGAAGTCGGTGCCATGATAATTCTTTCGACGAGTTTTACTTTAAGCGACTTCGACAAGTTATTTCACATGGCACTTTTTAGTGTTGAATTTTTAAATAAAAAAATCATTTTTTTAGTGATCCTTGCTACTTACGGGATCAATTGTCATTCACCGTCAATAACGACATTATCATGATAGACGAAACACTTTTCAGTTATTAGAGTGTAACTCTAAAACCGCTTGACCGATATTTGATGAAATTTAAATGGGACCACTACTTAACCTCTATCAAACAAAAAAATAATTATCTAATTCGGATCATATATTAAAAAAAAACAATTCGCGTCGACTTGAGAACCTCCTCCTTTTGGATGTCGGTTACAAAGAAACACAAGGGTCCGTGATATCGGTCGGTATACGTTGCTTGTTTACAAAACGCGAATAAAAATTCAGAGTTCATGCTCTCGTTTAATTTAATCCTGTCCGGAAAACATAGCACTTTTAATTTTCTTTTGTCTTTAATCCTTTTCTGAACTCTTTGAGCGAGTAGGCAAATGCCTCTACTTAAAAGGTTATTACAGGCTCTCCCGCGCCCTCTGTAAATTTCCTCGCTACACCGTTAAACTTTAGCACCTTCGATTGAGATTCGGAACTGGAAGGAAGTTGCAATCTGTTCAATCGCCAGAAACTGCTGGGCAAATTTAATGTTATCGAAGGTGCCGATAGAACCCTAACTACAAATCTTTGTAACGCTAAAGCTGTCTTCTTTATAGCAGCAATAATTTGCTCCAGCATACAATGGAGCATTATACCGAAAAACAGGATCACGTTGGCCTGATTTTTCTATAAAACTTATAGCTTAATCAATCTATACTGTAACTGATCTCACGATAAATTGACTTATATCAGCTCTAGTATGGATCTAGCTGTCTTTTACAGATTATTTTATCCTTTCGACAATCTATGCTTGCACCGCTGAGGTATAGAGGTTTCCATTAGTGAGCGCGTTTGAGATGAAGGACAAATTGACGCTTAACTAAAAGGTCCACCATTGTCATCAAAAACGTACATTTAGAGTTTGAGGTAACTCTCTCACATGCCCAGTCATGTTGAGCTAAAACGCGACCCTTCCTTTGCAATAACGTGTTACAATATGCGGTCAACTTTTAGGCCCGCCAACTTAACAAGAAATTATCGTCATCTCACCCAAACCCTTGCAGACATGGATGTTTACATAGCTGTTATGAATTTAATTCTGGTCTGACAAGAACCATTGGGAGGGTTTTTTCCCCAAATTTAGGTCTATATAAACACTATAGGACTGTTTCGGTATAGGTATAAATTGGTATCGGTGGGCCGAGCATGAATATTTGCTTCAGTGTAACGCTTTCGTATCGTTATCGTATAAATAACAAAATATGAGTTATCTGTGCCACAGTTGTACTAGATAAATGATAGTTTGTACTAAATACGTCAACGATACGATAGCGTTACACTGAAGCAAATATTCGTGCTCGGCTCGGCCCACGGTTTAGGGTTCAAGTTCAAACGTTTTCTGTCATTGCGCTAATAAACAGGTTAACTGAATTTTATTTTGGTTGTGAATAAAAACTGTACGGCGCAAGTAATGTAGATGGAAAAAATGCCTATCAAACATATATATAAAAAAATAATGGCTATCATTGATTTTGTTTAATTTTCCTATATATATTTGTGATTCTTCGAGTTTTGACATGTTATAGTGGTGAGTTATTTAACTATTAACCCTTTATATACCGTGATAATAAAAACAAAAGATATATGAATGAAACTTACGTTGACTCGCGATTCGCCATATTTGGCCAATAACACAATAGATTTCGCAGAAATCAACCTAATTTTCCAGGAACTGCAACGTGTGTGGTTAATGGTGCATGAGTGTAAGCAAAGTGAAAAAATCAAGAAACATTGTTTTACGTTTTCCTCGTCAGTCACCTTAGAAAGTTTTAGTAATGCGTCCACCGCACCGACTTACAGCCGGTCCCAATAATCTATATCGCCGGTTTACCTTACTAGAGTTAGATATTTGACACTATTTGTATGGAAGTTATGTCAAATTTCTATCGGTAGTAAGGAAAACCGTGAATAGATAGATTATTGGGATACTCCATTAGACAGGGCAGTGACTTAAAGACTGACTTATTTATGTGACTGTCACTTTACACTCACACATACAAAATTATTAATTAGAAATACGGGATTACTCACGTAATATTTATCGTCATCTAATATCGTAATCGACGCGGGCGTCCCGAACACTCCTTGAAAAAGACCACCGAATGTGGTCGAAACTATAGTCGGACCTATCCGATAAATATCACGTGAGTAATCCTGTATTTCACTTAATAATACATATAACACTTTAATAAAACCACGTTAGTTTTTTATAGCAACAAAAAACTTACGTAAGAAATTAGAATTACAATTTACTGCTATGTCATAAAATGGTCCCCAACTCAGAATAATGCTGGTTTAAAACCAGAGCTGGGCTTCCGTTGGAGCCAGTCTCTGACGTCACGGTGGATTTATACATACATATACATATATCAGGTACTTGAGGAAGAGCAAATGTTCATAAGCACAAGACCGAATATAAAGGAAAAAAAGTAATGTAGAAGTAATAGAGCTCGTTGATACCGCTTCGGACAGTGATTGAGATGCTCATTCCATCAACACGCGAAATAAGCACAAGCTATCCGTACATGTAACGCGACTCCACAGAATAAGTCATTCTTTTATGGGACAATGTATACGATTCTATAATAAAGTTCCCAATGTTATCCGAGATTTGCCTATTAATAAGTTTAAAATTACTATTAAAACTAAACTCTGTCAAAAAGGTTATTACAAAATTTTGGATTACTTGGAGGATAAAACAGCTTGGGACTGATCACTCCAGGATCTATCTACTCGTGTACTAAGATGTCAAAGTGTAATGTGTCTTGCCCTACTGATACTATTATTATGTTCTCTTTTGTAAGGCAACACACTGGAGCTAATATCTGTAGTACCTAAGTAAAAATATTGTAAAAACATCTATAATGAAAAGAATGGCCCCGAGTTTCTTGCCGCTTTTTCTCGGTAGGCTCTATATATTTTGGAACGCGGCGGTAGTCTTTAAAGTACATTATAATGAAAAATTGACGTTCATAAGTGCGTATTTGATGTCTAAATTGAATAAATGGTTTTGACTTTCAAGTCTTAGGGCCGTATTTCAGAAGCATACTTAGTTGTGTATCTAAACTTGAGTACAGCAGGGCTATTATGTATCTCAGTTCCTAACAAGTGTTGATTTGTTAAGAACTGAGATTGAAAAAATGGCCGCTCTGTGTCAGATTTGACAACTCCAGTAAGCAAAAAGTTAGTAAGTTGATGACACGCTGACAAAAGTGTCATAGAGCCGCCATTTTTTTCGATAGCCCTACAGATCTGGGTAAATGTATGGTATTTACTGTCAAATATCCATAGTCGAGATTCTCAACTGAGCTTATTTCTGGAGGGTGCCTAGAACCAATCGCAATATTGTAAAGTAAATAAAACAGACCAAATAACGTGATTAGTCGGTATATACGAGTAGGTACCTTCTTTATGAAAGTACGCTTACAGTAACGTAAGATTCAGAGGGCGTAGCGTAAACAATTTGCGAAAACGTCTTCGTAAGCGTCAACGTGTCACACATTGTCGTACAAACTATGATTTATCTATGTCACAGATGCCCTAGATACATGACAGTGTGTACGGCTTTACGTAAACGACGCGTTATGTTACACTTACGCATTTATTCGTGCTAGACCCACAGGAGTAGGATTATATCGAGCTAACCCTAATGTTATCTTCAGGCATACAATTGCATAATATTTATAATTTATAATATGGGTGTGTATATTATATATTTAAGTATGTATATCAGTCATCAGGTTACCATAGTACAGGCTCTGCCTAGTTTGGGACTTGAATACCTTTGTGTGCATGTTGTCCCATATTATTACTATTATTATTTGTTTTCTTTCTTTCATAATAAATCTTCTTACACAAATTCTTATATCTAATATTTTATGCAATGTCCTTATTTGCAAAAGAGCCATAGAATACAGCTGACATCAGCAATTCATGAAGAGGGGTCTCGCCCTGGCTCTAAAACTGTGTATCTGTTTATTTGGAGCACGGTGTAATTTATCACCGAGTCGGCCATCGAAAACAACTAGTTTTGTTCTCTATTTAACATAAAATGCACCCGTTACATAGTGCTTATTTCAAAGATTAGTGATTTTATAAGGATTACATTAATATGCGTTTGTTTGACAACAACTATTATCTATATCTAATATTAATACCTAGCACCTGGCCATGACTTTTTCCACTTGGAGTATGGTAGTGTCGCCATCTCTCAAAAACTTATCGTTAAATCTGGATAAAAATGATGGGATGTTAATCCTGTATTAAAGCTATCTCCACTACTATACTTAACTATAGCAGTACAGTTGTTAATGCGTGATTGAGTTGCAAACTTTGACATTTATAATATTACATATACATCTTATTGTGTGATAAGGAAGGCACTATAAGTTTTTTTTTAATCGAACGACCACACTTACAAAAGACAATAACCAAATAACTATGGGAAATGGCGCATTTATTTTTTGCACGGCCATCGTTGAAAGTTTGGGGTGAGTCGGGAAAATTAACACGAAAATTGAACGATTTTTTTAATATATGCAGTCTGAGATGAGATATAACACCTCGAGTTATGAGTAAAAAAACTTAATAGTCATCATGTCATCTAAGTTATTGAAAATGCGCTTTCAAATATATAGACATTAATACATATTTAAGGGCGCAGTCGGGTTTGTTTATAATAATATATACATACCATATATATATATATACATACCTATATGTATACATATAATAATAATAATAGAAAAAGGGCCTTGTGACCTTCTTAGGCGCAGTTGTAAACAATCCTAGGCCTATGATTGGCCGGACTCGCTGAGAGCCGGGTTTATCTTTCTGTATCGGATTCAAAGCCACGGCGGCGATGCGACAGGGATAGACATTATAATAATACTAAAATTGAGTTATAAATGCTAGTAACATGGTTTTTTTTTTCAAATATGTATATAACTACGTTCAGACTGATGTTAGGTTATACAATCAAATAATAACTTTTGCTTATTATATTATTTTATACTCAATAACCCAAGTTTGGTTGATGGCCACAGTAAAAAAAAATAGTGCCAATATAGGGCACTGGCCTTTTAAATAAGTATTATTGCTTATTCCTTCTAGATCTCTAGAATTGATATCTTCTATGTACTTCTGAAGTACCGTATTATAAAGGCCATGCGAGCGAACCTGCAGACGGGTCAACTAGTTATAATATTACAATATGTATATAATATGTATATGTTATAATAATATGTATATGTTAATAGTTATTCATATGCTCTTTACTTGCTGTCAAAAGTGGTTAGTCAACCAGCAGTAATAATCTCTTATCATGCATAATTATGTCACATCTACCCTACGTTATGGTATAATCTTTTGGGGAAATTGTACGGAACGTGAAACTTTGTTCAAGGCACAAAAGAAATGTTTAAGATCTGTGTGTCATCTTAAGTCTACAGATTCATGTAAGCCACATTTCTTAAAATTAAAAATATTGACATTCCCATGTCTGTATATTTTTGAAATGGCACTATTTGTCAGAAATAATATTCAGTTATTTGAGTTTAATAAAAGAGAGAGACACAAAAACAAAATAAATATACCCCCACATAGAACCGCAGGTTTTACTAAGGGTGTATGTGGTATGGCTCCCAAAATATATAATCATTTGCCAAGAATAATATTGGAATCGGAAAGTGTAAATATATTTAAAAGTAAATTGTTCAATTTTCTTATATTGAAAAGTTACTATACAATAAATGAATATTTGAATGATAAAATTTCAAACTTTTCTGATGCTATGTTGTATGGTTATTGACACTATGTAAATATATTATATTTTCTATGTAAACTTGACATCATACACCTGACAATAATCTAATATTACACTGACATTAATTTAAAATTTATATTATAATTATCATTTACTACCTTTTTAAAATATTGTATGTTCGCTGTGGACAAAGCTGTTGACATTAATAATTATAATTTAAGAACCCAATGTAACACAGTTTAACAATAAATGAATCTGAATCTGAATATGAAGTATAATGGGACAACTCGATAGACTAACTAGATAGTTTCTGTTTGTAGTTCTAGACGTTCTCAAAATTGGGATACGTTACTGAAAAACTCATGCTTGAAGCTCTTTGCTATAAAATATTTGAATGCCAATGGCAGTGTGACAGTTTCTCAAACCGTCTCATTTTTCTATCAACTCGAAGTTAAAACACATTAATAATGAAAGATAATTTAGTTAACCAATCAAATTCATATTCGATGTTATTGATTGTATGTTATGGCCTCACTATTGACGTCAATTATTATCTTTATAGTTCTTACTGCCGCGATCCAAAATAAATACAGCTGAGAAGAAGCGGCAAGAAACTAGACGGCATTTTTTACATTTTTAAGGAGTATCATTTTTATTACAGTCATAATTAACTACATAAAAACTTATTTCACAACGTTACCTGCCAGGTAACGTTGTGAAATAAGTTTTTATACCTAGTTATTTTATAGTTAAGGCTTAAAACTACATAAAATGTATTCACTTCATAATATGCGTTTTTTATTAACGATAATATTAATAGTTTTACAGTCAACTTAAATTTTGTTCCCGTGATCTCTATTATGTTTCTTTTGATTTTATTGAAAAACCGCATACAGTTATTTAATCAAGACATGTCATATTAATTGCAAGTGAGTGTGGTCGTCTCCCTCAAAAGTCCGTTTATGTAAATGTAAATGCTAGGGACGATGTACATAATAAACACAATAACACCGAATATTGCGATCATGAAATACCGTTGAGGGCTGTTAACATTTTATAAATATGACAAACTTGAGAATAAGACTTCAGCCGTGCAATTCTCTAAGAGCAAACATCGTTGCATATTTGACAACATCCGTGAAACAAATGAAGAGAGAAAACAAAAGAAACGTTGGAAAAGCAACTTTATGTACAAGGGCGAAGTATTTGAATTCGGCTGGAAATTGCGTATTACGTTGAGAGAGGGTGTTATGACTTTTTTATCTATTCTAATATTATAAAGAGGAAAGATTTGTATTTATGTAACGTTTTGTATATAACAAACTACTGGACCGATTTAAAAAAATATTTTACCATTAAAAAGCTACATTATCACTTAGTAACATAGCATAGGCTATATAATATTCAAAGAAGTTAGGGATCCGTATGAAATCTTCTATAATAGAGCAAAGTGATGTGCTACTGTTTTATAGAAAACATCAACATCTAGAATAAAGTCCGCGAAACCATTATGTCTTACTATTACAGTTATGGCATAATAATTACTTTTTAACCGACTTCAAAAAAGGAGGAGGTTATATTATGTTTGTGTGTATGTATTTTCACATGTGTATGTTAGCCAATTTCTCCCCCATTTGTGAACCGATTCTCAAAATTCTTGTTGTGTTTGGTAGAGTATACTTCCGAGGTGTTCCCATTTAAATTTCATCAAACACTCCAAAAACTGAAAAGTGTTTCGCCAATCTTGATGATATCATTATTGACGGTGAATGACAATCGATCCCGTAAGTAGCAAGGGTCACTAAAAATGATGAAAAAATGTTTACCAAAAAATGAAACCGACTTCATAACAAAAAGAGTGAAATAACTTGTCGAGCTCGGTACCATGCGCACAATATTGTGATATAAGGTACTTTTGACTATTATGGTACCGATTTACCGGTGGATGTACCGGTTTATTTAACACTTTTTGGTTATAAAGTCGGTTCCATTTTTTGGTAAATTTTCTGTGCGCCGAAAAATACTTAAAACTATATTATGCCTGAGTAACATACGCTATATTTGATTCATCATCATCAATCACCGCGCAGATGAAACCGCGGAGCGCAGCTAGTATACTAACTAGTATAATAACATAACTGAATAGCTTATAGCATAGAATGTGGAGCTTCAATGTAATTGAAAGAACCCTGTACGCCGTGAAAATTTAATGCTTCCCAAGAAGCCTTGCCAGATTATAGTGGTTAATCCACTGTCCTGTGGTTTGAAGATAAAGCCCTAGCAATTTTACACGCTTTATAAGTTCCTGTGACGAATTGGACCATAAAGAATTTGGATAAAATGTAATATACTTTCATAATTAGAGTAATGCTGAAAGAGGAACATCGTAAAGCAACATTCGAAGTTATGAAGAAAGTTTAACGTCGGTTTCCAATGCCCGGCTCTTTCCACAAGTTCTAAGCCGATAAATTGTTACAGCCGATTGCGTGCGAATTACTTCCTTACAGTTCACCGACTCTTTATCTCAATTGAACTTGGTCAAGTGTTACTCGATAGCTTTTTTTCAGGCACGTCATGATGAACTGCATTTTTTGCAATCACAAATTTGAAACAGTATTCCTCCTGTTAACATGAAACACGTATCAAAGTTTATTAATGGCAGAACACAATCCAGATTCATGCAGTCGTTCGGTGTTACTTTACCATCACAGGTACTGGGTCAGTTTGGATTACTGTCTGGTGTAATCCGTATCGGCCTACGCCCCGCCCAGCTTCTATCCTCCTAATCCTAGAAAACCCCGGTGTGGCGATACAATCCATAGCAGAATACAAATACCAAGAGTAATACTGGCATACTTTTTTTACTTTACTTTTATTGCAAACTGTTTATTGTGCGAACATCATAGAAGCTCCGTAAGTGCTCCTTATACATGTGTCTTTTAGAAGTTGGAAGACTCAAAATCAATGAAGCTCCCACGCCAGACTAACATTGACTTCGTTGTTAGCCATAATTTTCAACACGCTTATGCTAGAAAACCAGTTCCAAACACATAACAGGTTACTTTTACCCGCTGATAATGGCTGCGCCCTTGTGAGACCTTCTCAAAGTCGTGAACCCGGGACCTTGCCTACGGCGTTCTTCCTCAACGTAATGAATAGTAAAACACGCATTATTTATGCAGTTGGAAATACACTGTTTATCCTTTCGATGTAAATCGTAATAGTTTTTCTTGTGTTATATTATTTTTGATGAGTTGGATTCCCAGATCTCCTTTTTTGATATAATTTTTACTGGACCTTCATGCTCACCAAAAACCTTAATTATGTTGATTTATAATATTCATAGTCATTTCATTGCTTGTCTTCAATTTCTCCTTCGTGTACAACCAATACAAAATATTCAATTTGAATCCAATCAAAAGATAAAATGTTACCGCCATTCACAAGTCCGATACAAATAAGTCACTTAAGTAAGTCACGTTTTAATAACATGGTGCCTATTCCATACATATTTGAGTAATAATATGTGGTCGCCATCGCCACCCACGTCGGGTGCGCGTGCGCCCATCCCGCGGGATTCAGGCTGGCTCAAGGCCGGCTTACAATGGGCCTCAGTCCTGCACTTCTTATTGCGATCCGATACTATTCAATCTCACTATCCATTTTATATGGAACTAGTTTCCTGAGGGCATTTCCCCCGTGGAATGCCGCTGCGATACAGTGGCATTGAATGCTTAGTGCAATTTTATATATCAAACTTTCACTCGGTTTGTATATTCATCAGCGTTGATTGGACTGTCATTAATCAATCCGTTTTGTTGTTTTATTTTATTGTGCGGGCTTCTTTCATGTGAATTTCTTGTTAGTTTTCGAGGACGCATCTATTCATCATTTCATTCCTTGCTAGGAATCTTAATGAACTAGTCAACATGTCTTTACGAAACGATATATCTTGAAGTTGAAGCTTTAATGTTATATTCAGGATTCATTAGTAAAAATTGGGGACAAATAGTGGACTAGTGTAATTTGAAAGTTTCTTAAAAGCGACGGTTATTTTGGTCATGGATATGCTAATATGCGCCATCAATTTTGTATGCAACATGCGGTCCATTCTTTATATTCAAGTGGGAACATTGTGGCCACTCCGGTTCCCGTATCCTCTACAATCGAAAATTTATGGCTTTCGCTGGAATTGCGATTTTGCGGATATCATTTTGCATTTTGTTACTCGTTTTGTTAGAGGCTACTTTACAGGGGAGACAGCGCACCGTATGTCGTTAAAATGTACTAAACCGTTTTTAGTTAATACAATAAAATGAATTAATGTGAATCAGAAGTATGCAGGCTATGGTAGTACTAAACCAAACGATAAATCAGAGTATCTAGAGCCGCAGCAACAAGATTTATTCTCTACGCAACAGTAGCAACCGTGGCAATAAAACAGTTTTGTTGTTCCTGGATATTCTAGCCATAGGCCATTCGTTGTATCAAGCCGGTTTGAGTCAAAGTTCACATTTCTTATACATGCCTGTGCAAGTTAGTAGGCACCCGTGGAATGTGCGTTAGTGGTGGAGTTTAATTGCATACTGCGCATTGTTTTATAGACTCCTATTCACTATTCTTAATGCCCTAGGAATCTGAAGTAGCCAGCTCCCGCCGTATTTCTTAGCATCAGCAACTATATTTATTATTATTACCGTGCAGTGCACGACACCTTAAATCAAAAGATTAACGATACTCCCAAGCGTCCCTTCCAACTTAATATTAAAATATTCGCATAATAAATACAGTTCAGACGTCTAACTGATACAAATGTGAATCACGCACGCATTTCTTCATTGATTGCATTCCCTTTATTGATTACTTAATTTATATCCATTGTATCCTCATCAGGTGCTTTGTTCGACGATCCATCTTAATAATCGTAAATGTTATCTATTTTCTTCAGTCGATAATTAGAAATCGGAACAGGATTGGTCACGTCACGATTGTTCGTTGAACACGATCTTCGGCAATGGCAATGGCTACAATTTACTTCCTATTATGACTTTGATATTTTAGCTTAATGTCAGTAAGGTCACATCGTTACTAATAAATATACAGATTTGAAGTGTTCCTATAGAAAATCATATTTAGTTTAGGTTAGATCATCTTAAATCACATAAAATAGAAATGTGCAATTTACCATCAAGGATCAAGAAACCGCAGACCCTATCATTATCAATCGTATAAACAGTCAATTTGCTCATTGCAATAAGCATACATTTGCAACATTTCTTCTCAGAAAACCTGTAAACGCTAGCTTATAATCCCTAATACCGCAATCAAGAAATGAGAAATGGCCGAACTGGTAACTGTGAATAAACCTAACCCGTAGGGCTGACTTAGGGCATACAAAGATAGTGGAATGGAATACTAGGTACCTATTTAATAAAACCTAAAGGAAACGCTCTAATTAAAGCTACTGGTACAATTATTTACATACGTAGGGGTACATCATGTAAAAATACAATAGAACCCTAATACCTTACATCATCACATCCTCTTAAATTCGTTATCCTCCAGTAGTCGAAGAAAGTTTTTAGAATTCATTTACATTCTAAAAATTTGTTGGTAACCCTAAGTGAGATAACCTGGAGGGCGGACAGATGAATAATGGTCTCTTATTAGTCTGCTTCACAACAAAGTCAGTACTTAGAGAATCCTTTCATTATGTTGGTTGGCTAACTATGTTCTAATCATTTATAAATAGACAACCGCAACCCACGGGTTATCGTTGTGACTGAAGATTCTTTATGACTCTTTTACTCTTTCACTTTGAACTAATACCTTATTTATTAAGACTAATACTTTAGTTTGATATGAAAAATATACCTACTAGAAATTTAGACCTCGCGAGCACAGTCATATCAGCGGCAATTTTTCGCAGTCTGAGCTATCTGAAGTTGGATATGGAATATTTAGTCCAATAGGTACAAAATGTTGCTGGTACCAATTGTTTTTGCAAAATATTACCAAAATCGATCAGTTTTTTAAACTTCACAACCTATTATCCTGGCAACCACATGAACAATTAAGCTTATATTTGCAATTCCTCTTTAAAGTCTGGTTCGTAATTTGTGTACCAAATTTTAACCAAATCGGTTAGCGCCGCAGCAAACTTCCCCCATTTTCTCCCCCCACTCAAAAATAGCTGAGGACATAAAAATAATTGAATAGTAGAACATGCATACTAAGTTTGGTTAAGATTGGTAGAAAAATGCGACAGGAGGGCAAATATACGGACAGATGAAAGTCAATTTGGCCAGTTAGAGCAGAGACACATCGCTCGCTCGGTCAATAATATAAATATAAGTACCTTGAGTATTAATAAGTAACTGATTGCACATTTTACATGGTAAACAGGCACGTACTAGTGCTCTTCTGGGCATTAGCTATGTCTGCTATTCCCAATAAGGCATTTAGAGAAAGAAAAATTAGAAAATTTGCCTGGATAAGATAGATAACTATAAATTGTCTCAAAATATTTTATTAATCCCTGATATTTTAGGCTCAAACTAACAGAGCATCATCTATCTTATCGTGCTCGCTTCAATGCGAAACACAATCCCGTCACCTGACACTGGCTGGCCTTTCAATTAGCCCAAAACTAGGTTCCAACGAAAGCTTTTCCACAAGTTTAATTAAAACTTTGTATTGTTTCAGCGGAGGGAAGCCTGTCGGACTTTGCGCTACGTAAAGTCCACTACACGGCGTCAAATAGCCTCAAAAAGGGACTTTTCACTCCTGACACAAGGTAAGTTATTTTCTATCATAAAGTATAAATGTTACTCCTGGAACTCGAGTCGTCCACTAAGCAGTACATAACATAATCATGTCGTGAGCCCAGTGAGGCCCAGGCTAGTGCTCAAGCAGAGTGTCGGAGATTTTAGGCCACCCGAAGGTCTTTGACATAGTCTAACGGCTGTTGTTCTGAGACAAACACCCTGACTGACAACGTATTTTATGTGCCCTTCGAAGCACGGAAGCGTTCACGTGAAAATGCCAACAGCGGTCTTCCATCCAAGCCACCGACATAGCCCAGAAGATATGCCAGTTGAAGTGGCAGTAGGCAGACCACATAGCACGCAGAAGTGATGGCTGATGTGGCTGGCAGGTTCTGGAGTGGAGACCACGAACCGGCGAGTGCAGCATAGATCGTCCACCGACAAGATGGACAAGCTACCTGATAACATTCACAAGACTACGCTGGATGTAGGCCGCTTCTAACCGGTCCTTTTGGAAATATATGGGGGGTGGCATGTGTTCAACAGTGGATATCCTACGGCTGAGATGATGATTATGCTAGTAACCCTGCGAGCTACCATAGTTTGATGAAATACTTACTTATCATATATATATCGGTAATTAAACTCACAGTTATACCAGCAGTAATTATAAAACTTCTAGCAGATTACAGTGAAAATAACTCTACATAAACATCGATAGTCTGAATTCATGGTGATTATTTTTATTTCTGTTCCTTATAAGTGCTTATCTCTGGATCGAAAGTCAATTATTATTTTAATCCGGACACCGCGTGTTGTTAATTAGATACAAACACAATTTTAATTAACGAAAGGCGCCGCTTTGTATTTCTTATTATGGAAAATCTGGGCCAGAAGTACAGTTGGCCAAAATGAATTTATGATTCTATTGTATTGTGCCAAGAATCGTAATTTCGTTTTCACAATTATTGTCCCCCTATTTGGAAATTTTACCTGCATTACGGAATAATTTCAAATGCTTGTTTTATCGCAAATATGTTTGTAGTTATTTCAACGGTTTTGTACTTATTTGGGCATGCCTAGAAACAGCTGGAAACTGGTCTCGATATTTGTAATTGAATACTAAATCTAGTATTTCAATTAGGTATACTGGCCTGCACCTAAAAACAAGGCGGGTCCGAGTATGCAATAGTTACGAGAAACCAACGCGATTATGTATTAATCACAACATGTGACAAGAATGTATATGTTTGTATTTGGATGCGCAATCCATGCAGGTTGTCAGCATTTTCCAAGCTTTATTAGTAGACTAGCTGCTCTCCGCGGTTTCACCCGCGCAGAGATGGATAATGATGATGACGAATTTTATATAGCCTATGTTACTCAGGGTGACTGTAGCTTTCCAATGGTGAAAGAATTTTTGAAATTGGTCCATTACTTTTTGAGACAATTCATTACAAACATACATACAAATCTTTCCTCTCATAATATTAGTATAGATGAGAGTACAAGAACTATTAAGGTGCTGTCAATTCATGATGTCGTTAAAATTGAGGGTTTATGAAGCCTTTTATCTCATAAGTAGCGATTTACTTAAAATTACAAAAAATAATATGACTTTTCTAAGACTTTTTAAGTACACTTGACGGACTTACAAACATATTTTAACATACTAGTACATTAAAAAAACAGTTTTGCCCTTTATTCACAATTGTATTTGTCATGAAACAATAAAATTATCATTAAATTGTTTAATGCACATACACTGATGGATACTGTTTTTATTGAATAGTGAACATAATTTTAAAAACCAGTTAAATAAGTTTTGTAATAATAAAACGGGATAAACGTGAGAATTGTATTCGTTCGGAAACCTTCAGGATCTTGAGTGCGGACCGCTCGTCGTGGCGTCCCGAGAAAGAAACAATTGACGACCGTGATATCGACAACGCGTAAGTCTCACTTTAGGTAATCCCGTTTTATTACTACAAAATTATAATGAAAAGGTTTGTAACGTTAGTTTTATATCTTGCAGACCGCCTATTCTACGCAACCTGTACGAGAAGGCGACAACCGATCGGTTGTCCGCTTCGATACTCGACCAGCTGCGACGAGACTCCAACCATTCCCCGTACCTGCTCTGCACACCTGTCCTCAGCACAAAGCGACGAAGGCAATACCAGAAGGTCGACGTGGAAATCGAAACTCACATCGTGAGTATCCTCTACTTTAGCTTTGAACTTAACAGTTATACATTTTTCTTTAATAAATGGATGAAATGTTTGTACCTTATATTTGACAGGCCGGTTGGCGCAGTCGGTAGCACCCCTGCCTTCTGTGCCGCTGGTCCCGGGTTCGATTCCCGGACAGATCAAACATTTGTGTGCATGAATATGTCTGTTTGATCTGTGTCTGGGTGTGTATATGTATATAAGTATGTATATCAGTCATCAGGTTACCATAGTACAGGCTCTGCCTAGTTTGGGAACTGAAGACGTTGATGTGGATGTTGTCCCATATTATATATTATTATTATATATATTATTAGCCATTCCTCAGGTTATACAGAATGTTTGGTGGAACTATGTAGATATTTACGGAGCTGAGCAAGAGCACCACTTGCGTTAAAAGTTTAATTAGTAATTGCTCAAATTCAAATTTTGAGTACTTTAAAAACACTACTGGCAAAATTTTTAAAAATGCAGTTGCTTTTCTCACCAGAGAGATTCCGAGCGGTAAGTCTTGCGCTGATGGTAAGGACTACGTTTAAGTTTAGTTAATAGCACTTACTAACTTCAAAGTATGTATTAAGTAAGTGAAGTGTACAAGTTTTCTTAAGTCTTATTAAGTTTAAGAAACTTTCCGCCTCTTGTTACTACTTTTGTGAAAGTGTGCCCATTCTTCATTACAAATGCGTTATTTAGAAGGTGGGCTATTTAGAACGGTCAGTATTGGCAAGTCGGAAGCTATAAGACATATGAACAATACCTCTTCATAGGGACCATGCCATCGAATTTAGTGACAAGAAAAACTGAATAGATTTTGAGAGAGACTTCATAGATTTAAAAATAAGCTTATACTCAGTTTGGGCATCGAACCCGGTAGTATTGAAGGAAAAACGGATATTATATCTAATTTCGATATCGACCACATAGGTCATAAGCAGTAAGTAAATGTTTCTATGAAACATGACATCTAAAATGAATAAAATGCGGTGTATTGCATAACCTGTATAACGTTCACACACACACCATTCGGTAGTTTACTCTACCAAACAAAAAAAATAATTTAGAATCGGACCACAAATGGAGGCGAAATCGGTCGGTAAAAATACATACTGTCGAATATAATATAAATAATAATATAATATAATATAATATATAATATAATATCGAATATAATATAATACCTCCTCTTTTTTTATGTCGGTTATAAAGGACGGTTACGGTTACGACGTACCTATCCAATGCTAATAACGTTATTTCTCACACGCTACACCACACCTCGCTATTTCACGTCGCGTCGTCGGTAAAAAATACTTGCGATGGATAAATTGGACGCGAAACACACGCGCTGACGCTGACGGCGCTCTTTTTAGTCTCATTTGTAGAGATAATTTTAATAGGTTTCCTAAATTGGGAAGATGAACCCAGTATTCTCTTTGCTGTTTAATTTTAACTGATACTTCCATGTCGATTGACTGACTTATTTTGTAGTAGCAATTACTTTGAAAATGTCGATCGAGTTGTCCCATAATATCAGTTTATAGTTTGAAACTCGAGAAACATATTCATGAAATGCAGAAATAATAATAATCACTATTCTATATTATTATAATAATATGGGACGTCCACACAAGGTCTTCAGGTCCATAGGTAATTTTACTTGAAATGTCGTCTTACCCAACGGAACGACTCATATGTACCTCATCATCATTATTTGGAGTGATATATATATATATATATATATTTCTATTTTATTCAGTTGATAGTTAAATCAAATTACTAGTAGTAGTCAGTATTTAGTTGATAGTTAAATGTAAGTACTTACAATAATATGAACGTGTAATTCCAGCCATCCATAGTCGAGAATCTCCGGAAATGGACGTCCAAAGAAGCAATAGGCGAGGTGACTGCTCTCACGGACGCATCCATGCGGATAGCGAGCAGCGTTACCCTCACCCCGGACGAGCTGTCGGAGTGTGGGTCGGGAGACGAAGAGCCCATCGACCACAGACTGCCCAGCCCCGACGAGCAACTCAGAGTCATCGCTTCCAAGTAAGTTACATTTGAACAATTAAAAGTAGTACCTAATGTAGTTTACCTATCCCCTCCATCATCTGATTGCCAATGGTAAGAGACGAGATAGCCTGGATAAGAGACAAGAGAGCCTGAATAAGAGACAAGAGAGCCTGAATAAGAGACGAGAGAGCCTGAATAAGAGATAAAAGAGTCTGAATAAGAGACGAGAGAGCCTGAATACCAGTTTAAATCATGGTGAGTTAGGCTTGCGCAGGAAAATATTTCAGGTTCTTCTGGACAGATTTGGCTGCAAAATGCCAGATGCTAACTGTAATACGCAGAGTTTATTAATCTTAAATCTAGGTAAAAAGGATTGTTTACCGAACCCTCTTGTGGAGAGATCCCAGCCAAGATCTGTGTGGGAAGTGTTTCTGCCGATGGGGTAGTAGCGCCCCGATCCTTCAAGTTATCTCCAGATAGCCGGGTTAAATTTCACTTGTAACTTATTACAACATTATAAACTACCTTGAGAATATCAAATTATAATTACAGAATATTAAGCTAAAATATGCGGGGAGTATTATTAATCGTAGGTAATTTTAACATGGTTTAATGTTTTAATTTATGATAAATAGTCTCCATTTGTCTTTTTTCTCTTCATTCCGAAGAGTGATAAGCACTCTGAGTTTCTGCCATCGTCATAGTCGTCTATATCTTTTAATTTTATAGTAGTACATACTCAGCATCATCACGTAAATTAAATACGTATAAATCATTATTTACTACTTAATTAATCTCTATTCTATATATCCATCTTCATTCCATTTATAATATTATGTACTATCCATTTCTTGGTTTTTCGCCAACAGTTCCAACGTTCATAGCAGATTGCGCTAATTCGAACCTTAATTTAGTGGCGTTTTTACACCGCCTGAGTACTTATTTAGGCATAAGTACCTATGCCTTTAACAGCCATCGTCAATCTCCTATAGATGCTATAGATGGCCGTAGTTGAACTCAATTCACTAAAATGTCAACTGCGGTCGCAGTCCATAACATTCGAATACTAATAACAGCTATTAGAGGGCGATCTATTAGTGCCGACATCCGCTATGAAGGAATAGATTGGACTTGCGATATGTTAATTTAGTTTATTGCTTATTCGATACAAATGCCCATTCATAGCGTTAATAGGACTTCACGTCTTGAAGTTTTTATTGCCGTCTTTAACCCATGGGAGTTTTATATGAATCGATCAAGTAATGCCAACATTGATTTAACAGCCATTGTAGGTAATTCGTTTTTCTTCGTCATAGCACCCAAAACGTTTTTTGTGATTTTAGTTTTATCTTTCGTATTAGATCCATGTAAACTTAGTTATATATCTAAATATATTGCTAATTAATATGTTAAGATATATGGACTAGCTGCGTTCCGCGGTTTCACCTGCGCGGTGATGGATGATGATGAATCAAAATAGCCTATGTTCATCAGGGATAATGTAGGATCCTGGTGAAAGAATTTTTCAAATCTGTGCCGTAGTTTCGGAGCCTATTTAATGCAATCAAATACATACATTTTTACGCTTTATAATTTTACTCGCCCGCGCCTTCGTTCGCGGAGTAGGCTCGGCCTTCGGCCTCGCTATAACTTCGCAACTTTTCTTAATTTTTTTAATATAAGAAGTACGGAGAAGTATTAAAAACATTAAAAAAAATATATGAAATCGATAAAGCCGTTCTCAAGTTATAGCGTGACCAGAAGAAAGAGGTGTTATTTTTTATATAGGATAGATAGATAGATATTAGTATAGAAGATAGTTTAATGGCTGAACATGTGCAACTACCAGTTATTTTAGGTGGCTATTTTGTTATAAAAATAATTCCATACGGTGTACATAACAGTTATTTTAACATTAGGTAGCTATTCTGTTATAAAAATAATTCCATACGGTGTACATAACAGTTATTTTAACATTAGGTAGCTATTTTGTTATAAAAATAATTCCATACGGTGTACATAACAGTTATTTTAACATTAGGTAGCTATTCTGTTATAAAAATAATTCCATACGGTGTACATAACAGTTATTTTAACATTAGGTAGCTATTCTGTTATAAAAATAATTCCATACGGTGTACATAACAGTTATTTTAACATTAGGTAGCTATTCTGTTATAAAAATAATTCCATACGGTGTACACAACAGTTATTTTAACATTAGGTAGCTATTCTGTTATAAAAAGAATTCCATACGGTGTAGGGTGGTTGGACCAATAGATGACTGATTAAGCGGAATTCAAGTTATTTTATTTTTTATCTCAACTCCTATTCAAGGAATATTTTATGTTTTTGGTTGTATACGTAGGTAGATATTTGGTGCATCAACTAGATAAACTGTTTTTACTCTGAACTATTTGTAAATAAGTTAAAATTGCAAAAATATCAAATAAATGACTTTGGCCCTAATTGTGACCGGTTTGGAACTAATTCTGACCGAAATCGGCCCTATTTATGACCGACAAAATAAAAGGCGAAATTCTTCATAACAAGAGACTTTATTTGAAAGAAGTGGGGTTCCGTATACCTACATAATTTTGTCTGCATTATAATACTAAGGTAGGCCGTTTAGGAAAATGTAATTTATTTTATTTACGTATTAAAGAAAAACTATGATAGCAAGTAATGTAATGATGACAACAGTTTGTAAGGCCAACGAAATTGGTTTACTTTTGATTACGAAGAACCCTAGTAAAATTCCACAACAGTTTTATTGCAACAGTCAAAATCAGTCGGTCACAATTAGGTTTTGAGGTCCAAATTATGAACGAACAAATTTCTTCGGTCACAAATAGAGCGTTTGGAACAATAAATGACCAGCTAAAAAATACCAGCCCAAAACAACGATTTTTCTGTAATTAACCTCCGGTCATGTTTTGGTTTATAGAATTATGTATCCAAAACCATTAAGATAAACGTAAAAAATCAATAAAAAATCAAAGATACAATCTACAATATCAAAACAAAATTTGCAGCTCGGAGCTAATTCTGACCGCTCGGTCACAAATAGGATTTATGTATCTTTTTTAGACCAGTAATTGAACAGCAAATTTCTCGAAAACCTTATTAAAAAATACTTATTTTCTTTGATTTTCTACTTGAGATAATAGTCATAAATGCAGGGGAACTCATAAATGGGGCCTAATTATATCAAGAAATCGGCAATCTCATACTCATAAGCTTAAGAAACTGGTTTGCTCACCTTAGCTCGTTGTCCATACAAAATGGCGATGGCCGAAACACGTCCGCACTAAATGAGGTCCTGGAGCATGACTGAGGATCCAATGACGATGTATTAATTTTTAAAAGAGGGAACAGTGTTGCCGCTTCTAAAGAAAAAATACGCCACTACAGGGAGTACCACTCAATTCTTATAATTCGAGAAAATGTGCGTTTCGGTCATCTACTGGGGGGTGGTCATCTTTTGGTCCGACTACCCTACATAACATTTTCACAAGCATACCGGGTGTGAAAACGTAGTAACAACCTAGTACAACCGCGAGCGTTCTACACTCTCCATGAAAAATACCACCGGATGTGCTTGAAACTATAGTCGGAAAGATCTGACTTATTTACGTGAGAGATTCACATTTTTCATATTAAAAAAATATTCTATAAACTCAATATTTTCGGGAAATATATTAACGTATTACAAAAGTGCTTTGTTGTTTTTGTGGGTTTTTTTTTGAAATACTAACATGCAATTCATACGCAACAAATGTTCCTTAAAAAAATCATATTTTAATTAGTACTAAAACATTTTCAGATTCCCACCAGAAGTGGTAGCGATCGACACATCAGGGAAGTACTTCGACCGTATGTGCAGCTCGCGGAAGTCCCTGCACATAGAGAGTGGGCCCGGTGAGACGGATACCGTGAAACGACGGACACGCACGAGGAAACCTCGGGGTAAAAGACGAAACACCATATCCGGCACTGATCAGAAAGAGCTTAGAGAGGCTATAGCTGGGTAAGCTTCTAGACTGCACTGTACCTACCATACACAGGTTACATTATCTACGTCGTTGGTCGCAATGAGCCCACGATTTGCGGAACTCGAAACAATAATTAATTACATACTACTACATATTTCGATGCAGATTCAAGACAATTCCAATCGTCTAAATGTCATTGCAATTTAATTGTATCACAAAAAGTTAAACTCTGTTTAGTGACTGTGTGTACAAAATGAATCTTAAAATTTAAAAGCATGAAATTGAAATTAAATGGCGTAAATAAAGGTAATTTCAAATCAACCCCATTTAATTAATTGTTTATTTTCAAGGTATAAAGCAATTGCGTAGTATTGAAACCTTATTAAAAAGATTTACATATTTTATCTTACACCATTACATATATAACCATTATAATATAATTATGGCATATTATATACCTCACATAACAGCGTTTACTTATGAATTTAAAACCCGCAAATACTGAGCTTTTGGCGACCGGCGTTGGATATTTTGTACTTTTTTAATATTCCTCACATTTATGTTATGTGTTTGTTACTAGATAATGTAATCTTTCGTCTCGATTAACTGTTCGTTCATTTTAACCATCAGCACAGTTTGTGTGGTGCCTAAAATTCGTTTAAAATCTTCAGCACACATTTAACAACTCGTCTCGATAATATCTCGTGCTTATGTGAATACATTATATTTAACATTGAATGTCATTGTTTTTCCAAAGACACTCAAATAAGGAGAAACAAAGACAATCAATACTTTGTGCACTTGAACACTAATAGTGCCATTGTTCATTAGCTTCATGATTAATTCCGTCTCTGGAGAACTCCGTCGATACGAGACCAGGCGGTGTCCTTTAGAGATCTCTCGATAGATATGCCTCTAGCGTGTGACTAATGCTTTGCTTGGTTTGTTTTATCGTAGCGATACGTCCAACGCTGTGGCTACTGAGGAAACTGAAGATAGCACTGTCATCAGGTCGCGATCTAGCGATTTACTTAAGAAGAACCCTATCGACCCTATCACCAAGAAAGGACACTTCAACAGCCTAAAACAATGGGGCAAAAACAGGTTAAAACTAATAGGTAGATCTCCGAGCTCCAGTAGAGACAGCTTTAAAGATGTCACGAAAACGGAAAAGTGTAAAGAATTCAAATCTCCTACGGAGGAAATTCATGTACAAGAAACTGTGACAATGAGAAAGAAAAAACCTGGCGAGGAAGACAGAAGAACACATCAAAGATGTGCATCATATTCCTCTTCAGAAAAGAGTATAGGAGTTCCGAGCTCTATACAGACCACGGCGACAATAAACACTGGCGTGAAACTGAGAGGCACGTCTGTGCAAAGGAGGATCCGGAGATCTGGTGTCGGTAAAGACGAACCGCACTCTTCGAGCGGGAATTGGTCGGCTAGTTCCGAGTCCGGTCGGACGAGCATAGGCTCGGAAATAACGACTACAACCGTACCACCCAAGAGCACGACATCTGCAGCCACTTCTAATAACTCTTTGAACGGCCATCACGGACCACCGAGCTCTATTATCAGCCGAAGAAGATTCCTCAATAACTCTGGCTCGGGAAGCGTTACGAGCGAAGGCACGCTAACTCCAGACATCATACATGATTTACACGAAGACATAGAAACAAGTTCAGAGTTCTCTTGCGACACTGAAGGATACTACACGTCGTTCCATATGGATTCGGGCTTGAAGACTTTGAAAGAGGAGGACGTTATTCCTAGTACCCCGATGCACACTAGCAATGCTCTATCAAATTCGTCGAATAGCCAAACGTTAACCGCGGAGAATGAATACGAATTATTTGGCAAAGGTTCAACGAGTACAACCACTAGTTCCGCTGGCACCGTTTGTACTACACTAATGGCCGCTGGTAGCGATCGATCTCTAGTAATAGGACCTACTGTTCCCGAACGTAAAAGCTCATTGACGAAAGTTAATAGAGTTAGAAGCAATAATATTCATAGTGCGAATGCTAGTTTAGACAGGAGTCTGAATTCCTCCTTTTCGAAGTCTCCGTTTAACAGCTTGAGGTACACCACCGGTTTCACGTATCCAGATAAAAGGATCCACAACCAATCAGCGCCAGAAATCAATGATCCTCCTCCTGCTACTGTCACCATAACTAGAAACGTCGGTAACCACAGGGAAATTACTGCAGTTGCAGAGATACACACGGAAACTGAACTTGAAAGTACAAAGAAAAGTACAGGCACGAGTTCTCCTGATTCTGGGCATAATACTTCAAGCTCTCCTATCGAAGACTCCATCTCGAGTGCACATGGAAAGAATAGTCTTTCTGAACAAGATTATTCTGAATCTTCTGACTTGGAAGGCACGGAAAGAATAGAAAGAATACGATACAAAACTACGATCAATAGTTCTAGGATACCTTCAATGTGTGTCATTACCCCCACTAACTCTGATGATGAAAGTGAAGCTAGCAAAGATTCGGAAACGCCAACTAAACCCACATTTACCAAATCAGTTGATAGCATAATCAATAGGCCTAAATTAGAATTGCCAAACGAGGAAGGAAGAAAAGAGGAAAAGCCTAAAGAATTCAAAGGAGCAGAATCCAAAACGGCAATTAAAACAGTACCACAAATGAATCTGAAACTTCATCCTTTTAATAACTTAATGTGCAAACTGAAAGGTGTACTTCCTAAATCTAACAAGAAATCACCTACAATCAAAGATTCAGAAATGGAACCGAATTTCTTTGATGCCGGTGATTACGTGACTATTGCAGATGTCAAAAATAACAACCAAAAGCAGAGTATACACAAAAATATGTATGGAAACAGCGATATCATAGGCAAGAATTTACAGAAAGTACTGTCAGGAAAACCAGAAACTGAATATGTTTCACTCAACGAACTGCCAAATTGCTTGAACGAAAGTAAAGATTACCTCGAACATGGATTAATAGAAAGACCATCGCCAGCGCTGGAAGAAATACAAAGAAAAGGAGCCAAAGTAACGTTAGACTCACAGGGCCAAGTCATTTATTCTTCAGACACGTTGAAACGACGAAAAGGAGCGCACACTACATTCGAACCGGGTCCGTTTGTTCAAGAAGTACCCACTACTTCAGTGATCCAAAGGGAAACGGCCGACGTAGTTACTCTCAGTAATGAAACCGACTTTCCGTACGAGCCACCTCCGCCTTTAAGTAAACCTACATCTCCACAGTTAGGAAAAATGATCATTAAAGCTCCAACCGAACCCGATGGGGCCATCACAACAGAATACATCGCTCTACCATCTCCCAAACCCAATACTATAATAACCGCCACACCGGTTACGGAAACACCCATCGCAAGCACTCCACGATCTCCCATTATTAATAAAAAGCAACCAGATCTACCGCGTGTAGTAGAAGCAATCACTAGAACAGGTGCATATGTAAATATACACGATGCGGACGGTGTCAGCTTGTCTCCGACGAAAGATGATTTAGCAGGTAAGAACGTTTCTACAAAATCTATCACCACAAACATGCTCGACGATTCCCCCGTAGATGTCGACTTAGATGATGTTATTACCCCGTTCGTTCCCAATTTCCAAACAAAAATAATGTTACAAAATAAATGCCAGCACGACCATAGATCTGGAAATAAATACGTAGAAGTACTTAAAATGTTTGCAAATAGAAGTAACGGTAAAGCTAATGGCGAAGTGCTCGGTTCTAATGTCCCTAACGGTGACACTGATGACAAGTCGGACAAGTCGATTCACACTAAAATTAAGCGTAGCGATAGCTACAAGCTAGCTAATTCCCCACTAATGCCCATCAAAAAGCTATTAAAACTAGAAAGTTTTGGCAATAATGCCAAAAAAGTTGACTCTTTAGAGATGATTCAGGCCGAAATCGCAGCCGATTTATTGCGCGATCAAATCAACTACCCGCCGACTGTCTCCCCCAAGCTCGGTCATAAAAGCGTTGACGACTCAGATAAATGCGAGTGTATGAACAACGGTTCTTATATTGACGATAACTTTGAAGCTAAATTGTCCGCTTTAACTTTGAGTCCATTTACTACGCCGCTGCCGAAACGACATTCTATAGCAATAACCGTGGATACTAGAGACACGTCTCTGGATATTTTAACTGCTATTTTGGACTCTGAGCCGGACAACATTTGCGTACTTCACTCGCCACCGTCTTGCCCCCTCACTCCCAGTAAAGTGACCGTACCCATCGATAGCTCTAAACACAGAGCGCGTATTTTATCTATTTCCGAATCGGATCACGGTACCGAAATCTGGTAAATATTTTTTTACATATCTAACCTTCAATCCATCAATTATAATCGCAATATCTCAATTTCTTTAATCTACCAGATCCGCTGTATGACAAGAAATATTTATTGATGTTAGAGACAATTTTATGTAAGTTATCCTCAACACAGTGTGTAGTTAGTTTAAAAATAATTTAATAATTTTGAGATGTGTATGTAGGTATAAGAATTCCGTCCGTGTACTTCCCTGTACTGAAAACGTCTTCCTTAATTTACGCTTTCTGTGATAGATAATGTTTTTATTTTTTTAATTAATTTTATAGTATACTTGACTTGAAATTAAGATGTATCAGTATTTTATTATTTAACGCAATGTATCATTTTTATGTAAAAGTGCAAATGCATGGTGTCCCGCCGCAGTGTGCACAGCTTTCCGAGTGTACATTAATGATCTTTGTAAGTGCATGGTGTGTTATTCTGTACATCGATGTTGTTATATTGTAAATAATATAATTATAAGACTCATTGTGACTTATTGCACTTATTTCATTTTATAATACACCCTTACACCTTCCACTCTCACCCTCACTTCACTCATAGCGAATTGCACTAAACTGAATATAATTAAAACACATTGCTAGAGAACAATTTCGTATTAAAATTGCTTTCAATGTTTTTCCCAGTAACGAAATCAAACTCTGATGACGTAATAAACTGTAATTACAGTAATTCAACTACGAAACTAATATGTTGTAATCATCTGCAACAGAAGTTGAT
Organism: Selenia dentaria; assembly: GCA_917880725.1. NCBI lineage: Eukaryota > Metazoa > Arthropoda > Insecta > Lepidoptera > Geometridae > Selenia > Selenia dentaria. Next base: position 9,848,785 of record OU862888.1, on the reverse strand, counting down.
TTCTTACTATGAAATAATATTATGACGCAATTCTGTAAATACTGATTTCTATTTCACACGAATGGGACGAAATAACAAGCTGAAATAATAGTAACAATCCCACTATCCTTCGCGAGTGAATAACACAACTAATTTGTGGATAACTTTAATTTTAATTACGACGAACATTGTTCAACATAATTTTCTTTTAACAAGAGTTTCTTCTATTTTGTGTTTTATGATAATAGGTGTACAGTTTTCTTTTATTTGCACTCATCTTACCATGGCTTTGCACAGTGATGGAGCTAGCTTCAGTGACTTTAATGTGAAGCCCTTCAAAGGTAAAGTTTTGTGTTGCTTTTTTAGCATGACTACGGATGCATGACGGTGTAAGGAACTAACGGATAACATAGGTACCAAACTGTTTACTAAAATATGGTGGTTGTAATCAGCACTTAGACGCATACACTAAAATTACTAGGAATAAAATACCATGCACTTCTGTCTAGTTGTAGCGCTGACTCTAATTTAATGTTACTTTAAAATATATCTTTTAACACAACTTATGTTATTGCCACAATATTGTTTATGTAGAACACACCTTGTGTAGGTTTTACAAACAATTAAAAAACGTATATGCATCATTTGTTCACAATTTATTATATTAACTTTTTGTATAATTCATGTAAATCTTAGTTGTTACGTAATACCCATATTTAAATTTTTATTTTTGTAGATATGGGATGGGTATATTTTTATATTTGATAACTGTATGTATTGTAGTGTTGTTTTTAGTATACTTATATCTACCTAATTTCGATATTATTATTGGAGCATTGATGATATTTACAGCTATAACAATGATCTTGAAGAAGCCTGCATTCAATAGGCTTATATGATCTGTAGCATTTGGCTTTGCCCCATATACTCCTATAATGCTTCGAATACTTTTAGTGAGTTATGTAAATATGGTAACTATCAAACTGAACGATGGAAGTTCTTAAAACTATTAGAATTTATTGATGTTAGTACTTACCCAAGCAAAAGAAATTAGCTTTCATGTTTGTTAATCTGCCATCGTCTATCGTTTTCAGACTATCGACATTCCAGTGCTGACAAACCATGTCTAAACGCACCTCAAACCCTACATCAAGATAAGGGCCCCGCTGTCGACTTTAACACCATCAACCCCACCCTTCAACGGCATCACACCGCACACCTCCGCGGCCGCCACGGAATTATCAACTATGATAATTCTACAGAGACACAAAAGGAACAGCTGAAGTCATGGACGCTTCCCAAAAGATCAACCTCAGAGCTGAGCCCTCAACCTACACTCGATAAAAGATACTTTAACTACCCACCTAAAACAGCATTTGTTGAATCTCACACTCTTCCACATAGACACACCCAGCCAACGGAAGAATCTATGAAAATATCACCTATTGATCCCCGAACCTCTGGATCATTTAAATCATCCACACCTTCAAACAAAGACAACGTAGTCGACCTTAGCTCCAGGCTGCTATCTCCGGTCAAATCGACCATGACTAATGAAGAGCTCTATGCTGTGATCCATAAGAGCAAAAAGAAGCTCAATATAAAAGATAACCCTGATAGAGCCGAATCTCCGGCGTTGTCTACTGTGAGTTTATCCCCAGTCAGTTCGGAGACATCTCTATATATTAAAGGCTCACAACGATATCCTGAAACAGGATATTTAGGAGACCCAAGAAACAGAGTGAGCTGGTCACCGGCAGATAAGCATAGCTTCCCTACCAATGTGCCTACTTCTCCATATGGTATCCAAAAACCAGAGACCACCTGCGCTGACAGATACGGACCAATACCTCAGACTTCTAGACTTGACTTTAAGAAACTGCTGCTGCAACATAGCGTAAAACTAAATACAATAAATCCTCAGACTAAATCCGCCAAACTTTCAGCAGTAGAACAATTGAAAATCTCAAAAGAAATGATTCAACCACAAACGCCACCTCAAACTCCAACTAGCTGGTCACAAGTTAACATATTAGAAATGAGCGGATCACCCAAAACGTACACACAGAGAAAAGTTATTAAGCCTTCCCAGAACTCATCCCCTGGAAGAACAGGTGCTCTCATAAAGGAACATAAAAATACGCCTAAAATCTTACTATCGCCAAAATCGCAATGGCGGTTTTCAAGCCCTCGATCTGACGTGTTGTCGACTCCTATCCCAGAAGCTTACAACGAAGATGAGACTTCCAATAGCTCAGGCGAAAAGTCGCCGAACAACCCACCGTCTAAAACTGTTCCTATCGTTACTAACCAACATTTTGGAGCGAGACGTAATCTTATACCTATATCAGAAAAACCGTTAGAAATTGATAACGATTTTGCTGACCAGGGAGTTTTCCCTCTTAACATAGACTTGCCAAAATCGCATGGGTTATCAAGATCAGAAATCCTACAAGCAAAGAGAGCAGAGTTTTTCTGTACTTCGCCAGAGGCGTCTCCTCCAAAGTTCACGTCTTTCAAAAGTCCATCGTCTGCTGGTCAGGCGACGAACTCTCGAAGCAAACATTCTCCGGAAAGGAAAGGAGGAAAAGTATCCCCGTCTACTTTAGAAACGGCTTTATGATGAACCTCCACACCTTAAAAAGCTGGTGCTTGTAAATGTTCACTTCCATAACGTGTGTTTGTAACTATGGCAATGAATTTGATAGAAGCTTTAATCTAGTCTCGTGCTTGACGTGCCATTTAACGGGGCACGTTTTATTTCAAATATACAGTGTTACTTGTATGGTAAATGGTACGATTCGAGCTCAATAATATTTCATTCTTTTTCCGTGCTCCCAGGGGCCAATTATGTTTTGTTCTAGTATTATTCTCAAACTACTTGGTTTTAAAATTAATAGGTCATAAGTATTTATTGAGTACATACTAGTTTATAAGTAGTGTTTTGAACTTTTTCCAATTTTTTAAGTTATTCGGAATACAATTTAATTAAAATGCGTTATAATAAAGGTATGTTGGTTTTTCTTGTTACTATATTTCCTTCAAATGGGCCGGCGGAACTTCTATAAGTGAATCCCAACCCTGGTCTAAAAAACCGAATGGTCTAAAGAACTTGAGGTAAGTAGGTAGGTAATCGAACAATCATTGCACCCATAACATGAATGCACCCATTTAGCTCGTTGATAAATTAACTCATTTGGCCCAAGCATAGCTCTGAAAGTATACCGAAGCTACCGAATATAAGTATATACCATGAAATAGTGTATCGGTATAATGCTGCTCCTCATTATTGAACTATACCTACATATAGTACATACCTACCAGAAAATATTATTTAACTTAGTTATGTTGTTAGTTGGCATGCAAGTAACATGCCATATCGTATAACAGGTCGGTGGCAATACAAAATACTATAAACTTTTTAACTGTATAATGAAATAAACTTTATTCCTACTAATATTATAAACGCAAATGTTTGTATGTATTGATATTTGTTGCTCTTTTACCCAAAACTACTGAATGGATTTTAATAAAATTTGGTATGTAGATAAATGAGGCGCTGGAATAACATATAGGATACTTCTTCATCATGATCCTCCACCACGCGGGTGTAACCGCTAGGCGCAGCTAGTTTTAATTATAAAAGGATTGCTAACATTTTAGACGTTTAAAAAAAGTATGCTATAGCATTTATTAAAGGAATATATATATATATATATATATATATATTATATTATATTATACACTGAGTCGATTTCTTTGCAGTGTAGGTCTAGGAAGAAATTAATCATTTCTTCGTAGATAGGTTTAAGTAGGTATATTAAATGAGCATTTATTAATCACCACTCCTTCAGGAGTGAGGAAGTTGGAAAGGGCGAGGCGAGCTAGCCTTTTTGAATTTTGAAAATTTCGAGTGCTATGACCTTTTTTTACTCGGTGACTTTACATATCCTAGAACTTGACACTGGCAGAGTAAGGTCTTCCCAACGTTAAAAAGCCAAAGAAGAAGAAGAATAGTGTTTAATACATAGATTAGAGTATATTACATTTATGCAATTTATGGATCTTTATTGCGAAGATTTCCCTGGTGAGGATTCAATTTAGATGGCACCACGACAATTCGTGTATTAAAGTATGAATTGACGTAAATAATGTAGCCATCCTCATGAAATGCGACTTCAGCTTAAGTCAAGAAACTTCCATGAGCGTCGACCGTTATACGCTCAAGTTTCGAATTCTAGCTTTGGTCGTAAACACTGCAAACCTCATCAACGAAAGGACTACTCCCACTCTAAATATATCTCACGCTCTTTTGGCACCAATTGCTCTGTTTACAACATTTATCTTCTTGGGAATTTTGGCTATAGGAGCGAGTAAACAAAAATATGCTTCAGAGTTCTTGCAGATCTACGGTCTCATTTGTTGCGCAGCATTTCATGTTTCACTGTCCATTTCAGTATTCAACGGCCTCACGTATAGGAATGATCCACGTATAACGCGCAGAGACGTCGGCGTTGTTCTGAATGGCGTGCTTCCTATGTTCACTATTATGCTGATTCTAGCCGACCTTATAGTACTTCTGTTTTCCAAGCGCGATGATTTATCCCTTCCTTCTTCGGATACACGTTCGGAAACACGGTCACCGATATCGTCGGCTGTGTTAAATACTCGGAGAAGATCAAGACCACGGTCTCTATCGCAAAATGAACCACAAGGTAGACCACCGATGGAAACACCTACTGAAGACCAGACTGATTCACGAAATGAATCACAGAGAAATGTACAGACAGAATCTCGGAGAAATTCAAATAAAAAATAAATGTATTTTTTTGTATTTATTTTTGTCTCGACTAACCAACAGACTGGAGTCTAATAACATGTTGAGGTACATGTTGCGGGACAAAATGTCCCATAGTGTATGTGGTGTATGTGGGGCACACTATACCGGCACCGCTCCAAACCAGCAAATAACTTGTCATTCAAATTACAGCGTTAAATCTTGCCGTTATCTTACAACTCGACTCGCAGCCAGTGTTAACTGCGCGCCCGTGTTGAGTAGTTAAGTAGTACGTACCCCGAGACCAGAGTCTCAGAAAGCAGAGCGTAAATTGCAGCTGCAGCTGTGCCGGTATAATGGGCCGATACTTTAATATTCACCATGAAATTTTAAATGCTCAGGCGATAGTCGAATCTTGATTAAAAACCTATAGGTGCTTTCTGCTAGTCTTGCTCGTTCTGAGCACAAAATAGTGTCGACTCGATATTTTACGCCCGTGTCCATCAAACTAGTTTGCTTTTATATTATCAAGTGAGTACACGTGACGCGCAAGTCGTGCGACTGAAGGTAAGTAGGTACAATGCCTGCCCATGTCAGTTGGCTTAGCTGGGCGGGGTTCGAGGTGAAGTTTTGCGTGGCACTGTCTGCGCTAGTCACCTCAAAACATTGGGTTTTAGGGTTCTGTTCAACCTATATTACTAAGCTTCCGTCTGTCTCTGTCCTATGATTAAATGGTTGTATCTTTTAAACCGTAATATAGACTTTACACTTTTGTTTTTGCTCTTATTTAAAATTTATAAAAATCGCTAAGTGCGAGTAGGGCTGTTTTTATAGCCTCCGATTGGCCGGTACAACGACCTACATCTACGAATCATAGACGCGATACGTGAGCGAGAGTTACAGTATATGTAAAACATCCTTGATACACTACAAGTAATATTAGATCAATGTGCAGTTAGAATATGTCACTGAGAAATCTGTATAACTCCTCAAGTGTCAAAACATGCCTACGTATTTTTTAAATAGACCATGGAACATATTGGACATAAAATGTCAATTTATTTCAACTCTTACATAATTATTTTTTATTAGCACAAAGTTGAAAAAATTGGACTATTTTGTTTGACTAAACAGCAATTTGAAAGAAAACAAATAAATATTATTGATATCTTTTATTTACAATACTAAGTTGCTTAGAAGTAATTTTGTATAGAAAGTGCAATTATCTGCCGCTCGGGAATTTCAAGCTGTAATTAATCCAAATTTCAGTAGTGGCACAGAAAAAGTATCAGTACAAAAAGACAATTTATAACATAAATTACAATAAGAATATTGAGCAGTCTATTTACATTGTTTTATAGTCTTAACAATGTTGCTTTTCTTAGCAATTTTGCGATGTCCAACGGAAATAGTATAATTTATATTTTTTAGCGGAACTGTACGATTTTACTAAATAATAAATGCTATTTGCTCTAATGAACTTACTGCAAGTATGTATCTAATAGTGCACTGAACCCTTACACATCTGTAGACATTCGTTTCATACATAAATATTATATTCTAAGCATAAACAGGATTCATTAGGGTTAACCACACACATTGCAGATCCTGGAAAAGTAGGTTGGCGATTCAACGGGACTCAGACACATGTTTGTGGTTAATTAGTCAAATCCATATGAATAAAACTCTGGATTTTGTTGATACTTTATACATCAGCTATCCTATAATTGACCACAGTTACAATAATTTAGGTTGACATAGTGAACCTAAATTTGTAGTACCTATTTAATGTAATTTAATATAACACCCTGTGATAAAAATCTCTGTCAAATACCTAGTTAGTAGCTGGGACATATCCCGTTAAGTTCAACTTCCCTCCTGTTTACACTATGAAATATTTATGAATGAAACTTACGTTAATTGTTGCAGTTAGAGTAGACAAAAATATGATGGCAAGCCAGTAAACAGCTCATATAAGTTATTTTAATAATAATTTAATGATTGCAATTTTACACAGTTAAATACACATCCTCGGATGGGATTTGAACCCCTGTCTTCTAACAAACCATGTCAGATGCCACCGTCAGGTGACTACTGATACTGGTATCCAACCAACGATGGATACCATCCCAGCATGCATATTTGTTTATAACAGTCATATGGGGTATGTGTATTTTATTCTCTCTAAAATTACAATGCAGCAGATGCTAAGTAAGACCAAACATTGCATTTTTAAAGCACTAATGCCTTAAAAATCATATAATAAAAACATTTATAGGTTATTTACACTCATGTATAATTGAAATGAAAATGTGTTGTACCAGTCAGTTGAAATCGAGAAATGCATTACATTTGAGATTCTAAAAAACCACAACCCATTGGTCAACTGCTAGATTGCTACATTAACAATGTGTTAGTTAATAACCTGTCCTTGACAGTAATTCATTAAAACAAAAGATTTATGAATGAAACTAATGTCGACGGTCAGATTTGGGTTACATCAGGTTTGATGTGGACAGATTTGTTAACAAAAGATTTATGAATGAAGTGGAGGTTTGCTGATTCGGATGGGTTAAACTCGTTTGAATTCTGTAGAAGCTTTGAGCAGGATTACAATTTTGCCAATGTCATGTGGATAAAGAGGGAAACAACAAAAGTCGAGACAAATAACACTGCACATTCTACACATTATAAAGGTCACAAATTAAAAACACTACATATACTATTTGTTCATTGGAGGGCCATTCATTAATGGGGGTCTCATTTGACCCATTGGTCCCATTGGGCCCATAGGACCCATGATTGGTCCCATCATAGGTGGCCTCATTCCCATCATAGGAGGCATCGGTCCATGCGGTCCCATCATCATTGGAGGGGCCATAGGTCCTCCTGGGCCCATTGAAGGAGGCATCATACCCGGCGGCCCACCGGGTGCTTGTACTGGCGGTCTAGGGCCACCTGGACCCATCACGGAAGGATCCCACGGTGGGGGAATGGCTGCTCCTTTATTTCCGAATGGATTCTGGGCTATTTTTCCAGCCTTAAAAGCGGCTGTAGTAGCGTCAATGAGGTGTTGAGCTTGCTCTTCCATCCATTTCTGATAATAAAACTTAACGTTGTCTTTATGTTTTCTTCCAGTGCAATGTGTTTTACGCACGCTGGGAGAATCGTGAGTCAAATATGTGTCACAATAATCGCAATAATATTTCGGCATACTGAAAAACAGCAACCCAAAAGCAGAACAGAAAAACGTTGATTTCACGAAAACGGCGAAAACAAATTAAACAGAATATGAACCGTATGTATCCCAATAATCAGATTTTTATTTACAATATGCCGATTATTGTATTTTCATTTATTGTACATAGATTAGAGTTTAGTTAGAGCATAGATTAATCAGACTATATATCTAAAGATAGATGGCAATCACTAAAACAACGGAACGTTAATTTAGTTAGATTTTTAGTTATTTTTTTTAGTGCCAACCACTTTGACGGATCATAGTCGCGCGCCCGTCTTCCATGTGTGATATTAGTGACTTGGAAGTCGAGCGCGCGGGTATCGATATCAATATCGATAAATAGGGATGTGCTGTTTGATATCAAGGTAGCAATAAGCATTCCTAATCTATTAAAACATTGTTAATTAAACCAAGGTTTATGAAATTAAAAATCAAGTTTAAGATAACTTAATCCATTTATTGATGAACACATTCTAAAATAACAAAGATTATAATTTATTTAGAGTAATACATATTGTTTACCTTACATACTGAAAGTACTTATGTTTTGTGAGATGACGATTCAAAACATGCATGATTACAATTTCACTGTACATTAATATGTATAAAATAACTGTAAATATGTACATATTAGTCATGATTATGTGAAACAGATATAAGTAGTGTTTTTTAACGCATGGAACAAGTGTTTACATTGATAATAAAAGAGTTTTGAAGAAAATCTGGGCTAATAGGTATCAAGTAGTAACCTAATACAGGGGTTTTAATAGAAGTTTTATTTACGTAAATGTTACAATAAATGATCATTTCTTAACTTTAATTTTATCACATCATGACAAGATTAAATTAAAATATTCATTAACGTGTGCCTTTAACTGTAGAGAATTCTTGGTTAGTGTGGTTTATCCGTTAAAAGTGCAGTATCTTTGGTGTTTGTACTTGGATCTGCACTGCACTGTATGAATCCTGCATTTGTAACATCTTGGTCTTCACATAGTCTATAGTCAACTCTATATTTGAGTTTTCATTCCAAGTCTCATTGGTTGAACATATTTCGCTAATCCTTGTAACTTTGACATAAGTCTGCAGTGGTTGTTAAGACCTTTTTCTTCAAAAGCTGACCTTAAAACTTACCTTGACTCCTTTGCCATTTTTCTATATATCACGTCAACCAGGCAATGTGATTATATCATCAAACATATCCTCGCTCTTGCTTTCTGGTCTCTCTTTATGCCTTATCCGAATTCACCAGTGTCGTATGAGTGTACTCCACAGGTCGCCATTACACTCAATCATGAATTTCCGTGTATTGTAAAATGAGTTTCCATCTAATTTCTCTATGTATGTTAAACTCATACCCGTGTGCCGGCTGCGATCTATCCAGTTGTTCGCCGCTCGAAGTTGTGCTTGCAACTTTGCCTTCTGTAGCCATAATACTGTTTACACCGAAAAACATCGAATTGACAAATAACCTAGAGCGGGATTGAGTATCTTTGGTCACCGACAACGTACAATGAAGTTACACAACATTTGTGTATAAACATATATTATAGGAATAGAAACACGATAATAAAATATAATTTAGCTCATAGTAATTTTCACCATTGACATACGTCCGTCAATCAATGACAACTCTAAAACACATGATGATTAGACAACGATATGAGATTACGCAAACTCTTTGCTATAATATAAATGAAGATAACGAAGCCACCGTTTAATAGAACACAGATAACTGTGGTGCTGTAATGCGTGATGGCGCAACCATAGACAACATCTTTCTAAAGCCCACAGGGCTGTAAGGAAGTGAAACCCCCGTGGCTTAGAGTATGTATGGTATTGTACTTATCTATGTAACGGATCGGCCACATACTATCTATCGGCATTCGGTTGGCAAAGAATTTATATTCTCTTTGGCATTCGGCATCGCTAGGGTTGCCAAATGTGATTTTCTACTTTTCGCCAAAATTATGCATATAAAAAAAATCGCCAAACTTGACTTAACAAAAATAAAATGTATTTTATCATTCTTTGCTATGGTCATAAAACTTTTCGATGAAGAATGATTGTATTGTAATTAATATATAAAATATTTATTATAAATAGCAGCCTTTGAACGAACTTTGACTGCAATAACTATTCAAATCTTACGCTAATACGATTAACTTGCTTATAATTTATGATTGATTTGATCAACTTGCTTTGTAAGCTAATAAACTGACCGAATACCGGTAGCATATGGACATCAGTCCGTAGAAAAAAAGGTTTTGTCTGCGGTTCTTGAATAGTTGCCTTGGAAGACCTGCTCTAATTTAAGAGCTTATAGTAAGCCCCCTGAACAATGAGCTACAATTCTCTAAACAATTGCAGTTCTTATTTTGTCTACAATAAAATCCACACTCTTGTGTAACACTTCGAATGACAATTCTAAAAATATGATTATTCTGTTCAATGGTGGGTAGTTTTAGATTAGTTTACAATGGTTGACAGTGCACGACGGCTAAATATACCCACAATTAAACAGATACAGCATTTTTTTTTAGAACTGTCATTCACAAGCGTTAAACGAATTTGTACTTTAGAGTGAACAGAATAAGAACTACCAGAATTTACTATAAACAGGAGTTTATTCGGTAGTTTAGTTTGATGTTCCGAATAAGCGAATTGCTAGCATTACATCTTTGTTAGGTAAACATTTTACGGCTTAAGGTAGTTATTTCTTAGAATATGAATTCACTCCACAGAAAAACACAAGCATCCTCAAATTTAGGTAGGTATATATTATAATTGCAAACATAAAATACAAACGAACTAAAATGAGATAATTTTATTTGTAGGAACATAAACAAAGCAGTATTGGAATATAAAACGCGATTGCAGTTTTCAGGTAGGTAAGTACAAACAACATAAAAAAGGCGAACTCTTTGAGTTCTTTATGAGCTGATGAGAGTTTCTTTGACCTGTTAGGTCGGTACAAATTAAGTTACTTGTAAGTAAGCACATAGAAAAATATTAAACTCTAAATTTAACATTCAACAACAGCTAAACAATGTAACCTGTTAGTCCGGTTTGATAAATAATGAAATAAATGATTTTAGCCATTTTACGACAAGTTCATTGCCAAAAATGCGAATTTATAAATAGTGTATACTGTCAAGTTTAAGATAAGGCTTATATAATTAAGGTTATTTACTAACATAATTTAGGTTTTATAAGGTGTGTAGATTGATATAAATTAATTATTTATTTAAAAAGCTTAAAGAGGCGCGTGTACTTACTAACTACTACGTACTGTGTAAATTACTTGTCAGACGACAAGTAATTTTAGTTAAGTTAGGTAATCTTAATAGGTACTTGACCGTGTCTATTGTATATTGTAACGTTTATATTATGATAATGAAGAACTTTTAAAAACAAACATTATTACTAGTTGCTCGAAGACATCCTACTAGTATGGTCAATAAGACGAACTATTAGCGGTGTACTGTTTCGACGCCACGTGGCGCTTATTGCTAATAAAGCAAAGGTATTTTTTTTGAACTATCTATGTATAGTAATAGGTGCTCTAGAGTCGGAATGACGCAATCTGCGTCGACTTGACCCCCGCGCACGTTTCATCTCCCTTCGCTTGGAACGCGACCAGCGCATCACACCATATAAGGAGACGTTTTCGTCGCGGAAGTGATTTTCAACGTCCGGTGGCTTTGTTCTCCTTATATGGAGGCAAAAAAGCGGAGTCACCGTGTGTCTCCTGCGCAATAACAGCGTGGCGCTCTGCCATTTTGACTTCAACCTCGAGACGAACCTCCAGCATCATTATTAATTACCAAGTGCCATGACAGTTGAACTATTGTTGGCGTTGTATCGTCATAGTCCTAAATAAACTCGAGTTGATTCCCCAATCTTCAGGCGATTGAAACAAATGTCGAGCTTATATCTATATTATGCAACTAATTACTGTGATTCTCGTGTACTTTGATTCTAGGTACTAGACTGAGCGATTCTTTATAACCTAATTGCTACCTACCTACCTTTTGTAGTAGGTACTATTGCATTGTATTTATATTTAAGCTTTTTAAGCTTCTGTAAACTGTCGGGAATTATTATTTCACGCTGTACAGTAATTCTTAATCTATCGAGTACCTATTTCTTCCGACTAGGTACTGCAAAACCCTGTTATGGCTCTTCAAGTCTATTTAATAACGCATATAAATTGTTTTTAAATGTCTCTCCGGCCATTCTGTTTGTGGTATGTTATCACATCATGGGGTCTTGTCGAAGTTAAGCTCCCTCGGAGGGACCCTGGACTTCGTGGATGTGACAGCAGGGCCGCTGAAGAACACGAACAACGCTTGAGTTCTGGTTAGTACGGAACTCAAGCGTTCTTGAATCGTGGCATATCAGGGAACTTGGGAACGGCCAGTAACTGCACACATCGCTGGAGCTGTCGCTCCTTACAACAGGACCCTGAATTTTGCTAGGCATCCATGCTTAACCCGGCTGCTGCCTAAGAATCTGCGGCTGCCCGTTTTGCGTTTTGCTGCCCCTTCAGACGACGGCTTAATCTGAGATAAGTCTCCGTAACAAGGGAGTCTATTGCACAATCTGTCTGTAACTCACGACCTTGGGCCAATAAACGTTTAAAACCTGTATGTACATGCTTTTCCATGCTAATCTCCTAACCGCTCTAGGCGGGTAGCTAACAACAAACAAAATAACATACTTATACCTCAATAAATATGTAACATATAAATCAATGCCTTCAACAATTGCCATCAGTAGGTAGGTTAGGTAGGTAAGTACCTTATTCATGTTTTTCCGGTACGGTAAACGTTTCGTTAATGAGTTACGTCGATATTTCAAAACTATTGTATATAATGAAACTTGCAATTATCTGGTAAGTAGGGTAGATGTATCATCTAGTAGGATGATATTCAAATTGTAGTGTTACATTGTCGGGTAGGAAAGATAGTGTACCTATGTGTGAGTAAACAAGCCGGGTGGGTTGCTATTATGTGTAACAAATTGCTCTTTATATTTTAGCAATAGTGATGATATTGTAATTGGTTCTGATGTTTCCGTTTTTTTTAAATTCTTAATTAAAGGGCTTTGTCGCTGATGCTATTAGCCCTTGGTTATTACAACAAAATAATGATAACCTAATAACTAATTGTTATCTTACTTACTAGCAAATAAATTTTTTTAACATCTTCAGATAATGGGTCTGATAGTATATGTCGGCGGCGTACCGCCAGGTTGAGTGATGTTGTCCGTTTAAAAGCGAAAAATATAGAATAGCGTATATTTGATAGCACAGTCAGTTTATAAGAGTAACTATTCTAGTCGAGAGTCGAATAAGAAGAGCGGTATGCACAGTCTTACACTGACTTAAATACAAAATGGCTCCCTCCATTACCATCATGTTGACTAGGCAACAAAACATCTTATAATTAACAACTATTCCAAAAATACTCGTAAAGTTATGATATGTTCATCATTAATCATTATTTGATTTATATTAATAGTATCATAAATAAGCGTAACAAAATAAGTAGTGCTTACATAACGGATGTGATATTTCGTCTGTCATATTTATATAAATCATATCTATTTATGAAAAATCATGTTAGTGGCTTATAAATCGTTAAATAATACTAAATTGATCATTATATTAATATTTTGAGTAAAGGAAAACGTCACTTCCGTAAATGACAATAATCTTATGAATAAGTTTAAATTAAATATTAGTCACAATTACGCTTAAAACCGGCTAGGACTCGCGTAATATTTACCGGAAATATTCTCCGACCAGTTTCGAACTTATTTGAAGTTCTTCTTCTGGGAGTCACTCTTGTGCACAGCGGCGAGCGCGGGCCACAGCACGTAACTGGCGCTGCGACGGTCGCGCTGTGTCTGTAAGATTTTTTTCCGTCGAACTGTCACTTACGTCAATGTCACTTTCAGTGTCACTGTCACTACCGTTTTTTAGTTTATAGGGCTGTTGACACACCACACTTGTTGAGTCGACCTCACGGTTCCAGAGCTCCAAGGTCATCTTGTCAATGTTCAACACTGGTATCCAGGCCGGCGGTATATTCCACCCACGATCCCGATTGAAATTTCAATAGGGATCGTGGGTGGAATATAACAAATAATATAACAATGTCTCAGCAAATTTTTTATCAATTTTTCGTTTAGCTGATCTGTATCCTTTTAACCAACGCATTCGTCTCCACATTTCAGAAGCAGAAGATATTTCATTTAAGGAAGAACATAATTCCCACCTTTACTTCTAGCATTTCTGATAAGGTTTGTGTGCTTCACGAGTTTTTCCTGCAATTTATTTAAATTATCAAGTGTGGGATTCTGTCTTAAAATTGTAAGTGCTAATCGTCTCTCAGCAACAGCTTTAGATAGCTCAGGAACCCAATATGGCTTAGGCAGCCTTCGGGTTTAGGCAGATTTTCACATATGGAATACTTGCGTCTGCAGCTTTATACAAGTTGATGAAATCGTCGTAAGCTCCTTGGAGTATATATTGTTCTGTGGTCGTAAGCTATTTGAGGGTTATTTGAAATGACAAAATGAGAGCACTCCTTCTCTATTACTTGGCGGTACTTCACACGGTAAGAGAATGATTCATAGCCGTCGAGAGTTTAATCCTTAAGTGGTCACTACCTGTTGCCTCGATAGCTCAGTGGTTGTATTATATTGAAAAAAACCAAGAAAATTCCCCCAAAAAGATAACTGTTGCCCGCACTCACCGCTTGTAGTAATATGGAAGTTTCAGATGATCCCGGGATTCCAATGGAAATGTTAGTTCCATCCACTTGGTCACACAGACGCACACACAGTATTTTATAGCGTTTTTGTATATGGTTTTACGTAGATTTTTGGAAATTAACAGCCGCCGGCGTTCTCAACTTTTATTTTGAGTGTGTCTCTGCCAGATCGCAGAGGGCGCTTGCGAGCGCACAAGATGGCGGTTTTGGCGGGCAATTTGAACGTACTCGTACGTGTCGTGTCCCTACATTTCCCCCCACCGAAATCCGCCAGGATTTCCCAGTTATAATTCCAGGAGCATGATAACATTTTGTTGAATAGTGTATTGAATAACAAAATGTTTTAATTGTGGTTTTTTAAGTTTTAATTCGTATGCTTTTGAGTAGCAACTAGTGTACCTAATTGTTATATTATATAATATATATTAGTGATAAACTAGAATGCGTTTGAATAATGTTTAATGTGTAATAATAATTCGATTAAGTGTGGACTGTATAAGATAAAACTATTTTTAAATTTAATTTTATTTAAAAACAGCTTAAAATAAATAAATTTTACTGACCGCTTTAATGTTAAATAGCAGATTCCTGCTCCATTGGGAGAGGACTTAATTTAACTACAGGTCTAGTTAATTCAATGTTCTTAGTGCGTAAGCTGACGACCCGCGTCACGTTATCGGATCCGGTATGCAACTTAGTGACTCTTCCTAACGGCCACTGAAGAGGAGGAGCATCAGAATGTAACAACACTAAATCTCCGACCTTCAGATCTTGACAACCATTGAACCACTTCTGACGTGGCTGTAGTGTATGTAGGAAGTCCTTTCGCCACAAGCGCCAAAATTGTTGAGCCATCTGTTGCACGGCCTGCCAACGACTGAGATGACTGGTAGGGCAACTAGTTAGGTCATATTCTGGAGCGTCTAATAGTTCACGACCTACCAAAAAATGTGCTGGTGTAAGAACCTCAAATTCGGTAGGATCAGTTGACAGGGCACAAAGAGGCCTTGAATTCAATACCGCTTCTATACGCGTGAACAATGTAGTTAATTCCTCAAAGGTTAAAGTTTTATTTAAAGTACACTTCTTTAATAAATTCTTCGCTGATTTTATCATAGCCTCGTACAGGCCTCCAAAGTGACTTCCGGTTGGTGGATTATGCATCCAGACAACTTGTCGTATCTTAAATCCGCTAGAGATCTCATCAGAGTTCGATTTTAGAAACTGTGAAACATCTGCAAGAATTTTACCAGCTGACACGAAGTTGGTTGCATTGTCAGAAATGATAGCATGACATAGACCGCGCCTAGCAGTGAAACGATCAAATGATGCTAGAAAGCATTCTGTGCTCAATGAGGATAGTGTTTCTAGATGTACTGCACGAGTAGCACAACAAACAAAAACACACAAATAAGCTTTGGAGAGGCGCGCATTTTTACGTAAGGACTCTTTTATGTGAAACGGACCTCCTATGTCAACGCCTACCGTATGGAAAACATGCACATCCTGTGTTCTAAATTTAGGTAACTGTCCCATTACAGGCTGCCTAACTAGGGGTCGTACTCTGAAGCACGTTATGCATTTACTAAGACGTAGTCGAATAACACTGCGTGCAGACACTATCCAGAATTTTTGGCTCAGTATACTTTGTAGAGTACGAGGCCCGACATGTAGATACGATGCGTGATGATAATCTATCAGGCAGTTCGTGAAATTGCATTGTTTCGGCAGCAACACGGGGTGCTTCTTTTCGAAGGGCATCTCCGCTAGCGAAAGCCTACCCCCCACCCTGAGGAAACCTTTCGGGTCCACAAAAGGGTTAAGTTTTCGCAGGGATTGCTGAGGCTTGTGGCCTTTTGAGAGAGCCGCAATATCTGCAGCAAAATGTTGCTGCTGCACGGACTGAATTATTTTGTCACGTGCTTCCCTCAAATCACCTACAGAGAGCTTAGTACGCTCACATTTAGGAGTGCGACAATTATTTAAAAATTTATAAATCCAAGCGACGATATTGACCAGCTTATTGTAACTGGAATATGTCTCGGTAAGCACATAAATTATACTTTTTGGCGGATCGTTCGTAGATACCATTACTTTTGACTCATTACAAGTTTTAAGTTCTGGAATATTTTCGTCTCTGAACTCGCTCATGGAACGTACTGGCCATTGCTCACTCATCAACCAATCAGGACCATTTAGCCACTCTGGCATCCCCAACAGCACAGACGGCATTGCACCGCGAGAACAAATGTCACTAATATTGTGGCTGCCACTCACATGAAACCAACTCTCCTCAGAAACTGTGTCTAGTATCTTTGCAACACGAGTTGCAACGAATGTTTTTAGTTTGTAACTGGGCGTGTTTAACCACGCCAGTACCACGGAAGAATCGGTAAACAAAAGCATGTCATCAATATTAATATTTTTCTTCGCTAGTATGGACGTGGCATATTTGACCAGCTTGGCCAGTAAATGGGCCGCCATCAGTTCGAGTCGAGGCACAGATAGCGTTTTTAAGGGAGCTACTTTCGACTTAGCTATGAGTAAGCTAACTTTGCGTTTGCCTGCCTGGTTAGCAGTGTCTAGGTATACATTTGCTGCAAAACCAAGGGTCGAAGCGTCACAAAACCCCAATATACGACAGTATGTACTTTCTTTAACCATGACATGTCGCTCATGTCTTAATTCTGAAAGTAATGGTAGCTCCTTAGTATAAGCCAACCATTTTATTTCAAGGTCTACAGGCAAGCGTTGGTCCCATTCCAATTTCAAAGCCCACAACTTCTGCATGAAACATTTGGCGTAAAAGACGCACGGAGCTACAAAACCAAGAGGATCGAACAAGCGACCGATCTGTGATAGAATGGTTCGCTTAGTGACCTCGTGCTCAATAGGTATCGTACGAAATGAAAAGCAGTCTGTGGCTGGTTGCCATTGAAGACCTAAGACCTTGAGTGACAAGTTCTCTTCATCGTCGAACTCAATGGGTGTTTCGCGGTGGTCTTCTGGCACCGCTGCTAAAACTTCTGGACAATTACTTGCCCATTTACATAGCACGAAACCAGCACTTTTTAAAAGTGAACGTAAGTTATGTTGCAACTGCAGCGCCTTTTCGACCGTTGGCTCGGACCACAAAAGGTCATCCATAAAAAAACCACATTTCAGTACGCTTGCAGCAGATGGATATCTATCAGCCTCGTCATCCGCCAAGGTATGCAGCACCTTGATTGCTAGATATGGGCTAGATGCAACTCCATACGTTAAAGTGTTCAGCTCGTAAACTTTAACAGGTTTATTTATGGAGTTCCGCCACATAATGTGTTGATAAGGTCGTTGATCTTTATGTATAAGAATTTGTCTATACATTTTACATATATCGGCTGACAGACATATTTCGTGTAACCGGAAATTTATTAAAATATTGTTTATGTCCGCTTGAAGCTTTGGACCAGCGAGTACTACATCGTTAAGTGACTTTGAATTGGTCGTACGACTCGAAGCATCAAAGACACACCTTAACTTTGTACTCGAACTTGTAGGTTTCATGATACAGAAATGCGGGATCATGTATTTGGAATCCACGTCCTGTACCTCACCTAGACAAGTCATATGCCCTAATGATTCATATTCGGTCATAAACTTGTGATATTCCGATTTAAGATGAGAGTCGCGATCAAGACGCGCCTCTAAATTTATAAGTCGCCGCAGAGCCATCTGCCGCGATTCTCCGAGACCATGATCTTGTCGAAACGGATACTTAACCGTGTACCTACCCGTTTCCGGATCCCGACTATGATCTTGTGCATATAACGTTTCCGCCATGATGTCGTCCGGTTTCTGAGGTCTCGCAGACGGTATATTCTCGATTTCCCAGAACGAACTCATCACCTGGTCTAGATTTGTGGAACTTGAAAACCCAGTAAACGTGTCGCAACTAGTGGCTACAGTTGTTTTATTCTCGGAATCAAAGTCCACCTGTCCTGTAATGACGTAACCGAAAATGGATTTTAATGCTACCGGCATTCCCGGTCGATCGGGGAAAATCTTCTCCCCGCTGTATACATAGGGAAATATATCACCCGCAATCAACACGTCCACAGGCGAGGGACGGTAAAACGCTGGGTCCGCTAATTCGAGATGCTGATATTTTCCGATTACGTTGATAGGTAACGACATCGTAGGTAAATTGCCGGCAATGTTCGTTACGATAACAGCGTCCGTAGACAAAACCGGCAATGTATCGCTACGCGGTTTTAATTTACACGTCGTCATACCAAAGTTTTGAACTTGGTTGCCACCGAGGCCTATAGGTTTGAAGTCGCACTTGCGGTGCGCTAAACCTAGCTTCCTAGCACAGTTCAAGGTCACATAGCTCGTCATAGCACCGCTATCAATTAACGCGCGCAGAGGGTGGTACTGACCCCACGCGTCTGCAACGTGTATAATCGCGGTGCCCAGCAGTACTGTTTGTTCAGTTGAACAGGTAAGAGCTACCACATTGTCTTGACACTTAGACGTATCTACGTGAAGAGTATTGTGGTGTCTCCGTTTGCAGACCGTACAACTATATTTGGACGTGCAAGCATCAAGTGTGTGATTGTCACGCAAACAGTTCTCACATAGCCTTAACTCTTTAACTTTAGCAGTGCGAAGCTCAGGTGAGAGGGCGTTGTAGACGGTGCATTTATA
This sequence comes from Selenia dentaria, assembly GCA_917880725.1. Taxonomy (NCBI): domain Eukaryota; kingdom Metazoa; phylum Arthropoda; class Insecta; order Lepidoptera; family Geometridae; genus Selenia; species Selenia dentaria. The sequence goes on along the minus strand of OU862888.1, from coordinate 9,829,317 downwards.
AATAGAATGTGGCATATGACAACACGGACACACATTTGATGTCCGTCGTTCGACAACGGTGTCAGTGCTGGCCACAGCTGATGCCAATGTAGGCTTCGAAGCGTTTGATTTGGTCGTGTCCTGATATTTGGTTGGCTTAAACGCAGTCTGTTTGAAAGATGGAGTAGACGGCTTGACGTACCCCACCTTGCATTCCGACATCTCCAGAACACGAACTTGTTTTTCGACAAAATTTAATAGCTGCCTGACAGTAGGTATCTCGCCTGGGGTCGTGTTTTGTTCGAATTCACGCCGTGTCACAGGGTCGAGATTACGCAATGATATTTGGAATAATATGAAACTAGACAAGTCCGGGATATTTAAAAGCTCGAGTGCTGTTATATTTTCCTGATATGATTGCAGAAAACTATTTAAATTCGATGCACTTTCGTTAGTTAATGGTTTGAAGCTAAAAAGTTTATCTAAATATGCGGTCGCGAGCGCGCGCTTATTTTCATAGCGCTTAACTAACGCACTCCAGACGATTGCGTAATTGTCCGCTGTGATTGGCATCGATTTCACAATAGCTAACGCCGGCCCGCTGACACACGATAGTAGATAATAATATTTTTCTATATGGCTAATATCCTCATTACTATGAATCAAACTTGTAAACGTATCGCGAAACGTTATCCAATTTTCAATTTTACTATCAAATTTATTTAATTGCAATTCCGGCAACTTCACTCTTCTAATAGGCCTAACACGTTCCGCAAAGCCACCGAGTTCCGTCTTGGCGGGCAACTCCGATGGCGCAGTGGATGTGTTGGCCACCTTTCGGATTGCATAATAAAGTTGATCGAACGCATCTATGTCACTATACGTAGGAACGTATTTAGGTACATGTTTTCGTTTAATGGAAGTTATCTCGGCTATGCATTGATCGTACTTTGAACTAGGTAAGCTAGGTAAATCTTGGACCCTCATAAAAAATTCTTCCTCGATCGATGCATCTATACCTACTGTTTTTGACATTTCAAATAAACGCTGTACACGGAGAAAACACATTTCTTTACACGTCAAAGATGGTTGCAATAATTCGTCAAGCTCCGAATCGATCTTTTTAGCGGTCATTTTGATTCAGTACTAAAATGGAATACCGCAATATTTATAATTATGTCACGGTTCGGTTTCCAATATCAATAATCTTAAAAAATAGGTCATTAATTTGGAATTGAAAATGCTCAATGATTGTACTTACAAGTCGTAAGTGACTTTAGACGTAATGGCGGCTTGCCAATTCGCACTAACAACAACGTATATAATATGTTGATAAGTACAACAAAATAGGTACCTACAGTAAAGTCCAACTTATTAGTAAAATCAGATACGACACACTTATAGGTTACGGTACGGTTACTATAGAAATGTGAAGTAATTGTGATATTTCTAAAATAAGCCTGAGAATGTTTTGACTACGTGGTCAACACGACGAGCCTACCCACATTATTCATTAGTCAGCCTTTCCACAATTAATGCGTATAAAATTACTTATTGTGTCGAGGTACTGAAATATATAGCTAAGATTGGTGCTGGAACCTGTGTAGTTTTGCATAAACTCTAAATATGTATACTCGTATGTAGGTATAAAATCGTGCGGCGTGTACCTACCATGGAAACCTAAGCGTATAATATATGTGTAGCAACGTAATTTATAGGTGAAATTCGATTGTAATTGGCGTTATAACTGGATAATCGTGGTTCGAATGGACCAAAATGTTGCCTCGATAGCTCAGTGGTTGTATTATATTGAAAAAAACCAAGAAAATTCCCCCAAAAAGATAACTGTTGCCCGCACTCACCGCTTGTAGTAATATGGAAGTTTCAGATGATCCCGGGATTCCAATGGAAATGTTAGTTCCATCCACTTGGTCACACAGACGCACACACAGTATTTTATAGCGTTTTTGTATATGGTTTTACGTAGATTTTTGGAAATTAACAGCCGCCGGCGTTCTCAACTTTTATTTTGAGTGTGTCTCTGCCAGATCGCAGAGGGCGCTTGCGAGCGCACAAGATGGCGGTTTTGGCGGGCAATTTGAACGTACTCGTACGTGTCGTGTCCCTACACTACCTAAACACTCGTTTGTAACATTCCAATTGAACTTAAATGCAATATCACAGGACACTAATGTAATATCGGGTGCAGACTGTTGTAAAAACCGTTAACTAATTTTACACGCGTAGGATAGCCATTATTTAGAGTTACAAAATTATGGTCTACTAATGAGTCTAGCATCTGCGTACCCCTGGTTTATTAGACCAATTGGGGTGATGTGCATTAAAATATCCAAGTATTAGAGTCTTTTCATTAGATAACGAAAAAATTGAATTCCAATCACTACTTGAGGTATGAGCGCTAGGTGGACAATATAACGAAACTATATTTTCACAAATAGAGATTTTATTTTTTTTCAATTAAATATAATCTCGATAGCTGTGTTAACACTCCACTCATGTGAGTCCGCCCTAACAAGTCTAAATACACTGTATTTTTTCAAGTTAAGTGTAATATCCGGGTTCAACCAAGTTTCAGAGATCGCGACCATATGAGCTTTCTCCTGACACAAAAGTTGTTCAAATTTCACTAACTTCGGTTTAATACTTTGTGCATTCCATTGCAAAATATTAGGACTGACTACTATACTATACTCATAATTAATTGAATAAATTTTGCAACAAAGGCAGGTTTGGTATATATTTGAATAACCAAGTGGTTATCCATTCTAAACATAAATGCACTACATGCTGGATTCTACTTTTTAAAGGCTCATTAGTGTCATTAAAGATAAAACTTTTGAGTTGTTTCAGTAATTTAAAGAAAGAAGTTTCTGAAGGTACCTTACGGCCTTTTGTTTTACGATGTTTTGCGTCTGGCTGATCACATACACTACCTTCGGACTCTGTTGATATATTTACATTAAAAATATTCTCTTCTTCACTAGGTACCTGATTTCCCTTCTGTTTTTTCTTGGGTAAGTTCTTACTTTGAACTGATATATTTCGATGTCTATCTAGTTCATTCTTATCAACGGGGATCGATGACACGGCCTGGCGTAGGAACCCGGTGTAGAATACTCCTGAACTGGCAAAATGGAGCTGAAGTACATCGGAGTTACAGGGGTGGGGGTAGGCAATCGTATCTAAACTAGCATGAACGGCGATCGGTGACTGGCTTGGTTCATAAATCGGAGTTTGGGGTGGAACATACATTGTCATAGCTTTCATGTATGAAACATTCAATTTAGCCATTAATTCCCGCAGCTTCTGGTCTACTTTATTACTTGCATGCCAAGTACGACGGTAAAGTCGGCCCTTTAAACCCGACTCGTACGGATTCACTCTCAGTCTAGCCAGATTCTCCGTCCCCCTGCTTTCTACGTTTAGATCGTTTTACGTTAGCCACATCCACTGCGCAAGACATAGATTCCGACAGTTCTTTTTCCGACACATCCAACTCAATGTTGATCACGCCATACGATAGTCCTACTTCAAATGGGCGCTGAAACCTCCAGCCCAATCCCAAAAGATGCTCACTCTGTACTAACTGATCTGCGTTATTTTCTCCATGCAACTCCTCAGTTATCTTATAGGGATATATGTATTTAACTCGAACGATGTTTAGATTCTGACTTTTAAATAATTTGGCAAGGGAAAATTGCTTGGGCAACTTCTCGTTAGACGTTATAAAAATTTCAACGCTTCCTCTTATCTCTTGGGATCTCTTTTTTCTACTTTTTACATGCTCCCACTCTCTTTGATCATCTCCTTTAGATTTTTTCTGCTCAGGCAGATTTGACGGCGATGCTTTCCTTTATCTTTTGCCTAATATCTGGCTACATTCTCTCTCTGACTGCTTCTCGTGCTGATGTTGAGGCTCCAATATTTCTTCCGACATAGTATCTTCCACACTGTATTCTCTTATTTCCTCCACTGACTCATTCACAAAAATATTAGAATCCATTCTCACGCAATAAATCGCCCGGTCTCATTTGGCTCGGCCGTAGCCGTAAAACAAACCACTAAACTGATAAGAAGCGCACACGCATAAAAACCAGCACTGCACGTCCAAGCGACACGAGCATAGTTACATAGCTTGTGGATAGGTTTTATCAAATTGATAGGTACTAAATTTAGATTTTTAAATATGAGTTTATGTGTGTATTGTGTTTTCAGAATCGAATGTAACATTTCAGCATTGGGCTGAATCAAGGTTAATAGGTATTTTTGGAAATGCCTAAAACTATCATGTTCAGTTTTCGACACAATTATATAAAAAAAATATATTGTGGGTGTACCAAAGAGTAGGTAGAGATAAACCACCGAAAATATGAAGTGTAAATGTGTCATGCACGTGTCAAAAACTTTTTACTTTTTATCGGATTGAGTGGCTTCGGAATATTAACGCAATCTTATCACATGATATAAAATGATATTCCATTTGAGGCATGCGATATTTCATATAGGTACCTAGTGTCATTATCGCCATATTTTCGCCCGTTTAAATTTATTATAACCGAACAAAAAATATTGCCAGAATGTCGTAAAAATACCCCAATCTGGCATCACTGGGCATCGCAGTAGTTTATTATGTTAGCTAGAAATAATTAGATTAGATTCTACGAATAATAATAAGTCAGGAAGCATAATTCAGAACAAATTCCACACAAAAAGTGGTCCTTCAAACAAAAGCGACGTATGATTCCAAATACGAATTACTTCCGAGGTTACAAATAGACATGTTCGGTGATTGGTTTAAATTCAGAAGGAAAGCAGGGATTGGTTCACGCGTGTGCTGCAACGTCTACTATGACAACTGAGTCGTAGCGGCGTGGACGATGTAATGCAACAAGTGAATTGGACTAAGTCAATAATATAAACAATGTTTTTTTTGGTTTTTTATATCGGTTACTTTTTAAAATTCAGTGAACTTTATGTCCCGCCAAATATGATTAATTTATTAAGTTTTCGCCTAGAAGTAATTAGAAGAGACTCTTTCTTCGCAATGTAGTGAAGTGAGATTTAAAAAAAATCGCATATTCATTTTACCAAAATTATATTTAACTAGCTGGTGCCCGCGACTACGTCTGCGCAGGGTTAGTACTTCTAGTAGCTTATTATCTTCTCCAAGGCCTCACCCTGACCAGACCTCCATCTATCATTATACCAAAATGACATTAAATATGTACATGGTCAAACGCAATTGTTATAATAGAAGTCCAAGAGAAAATGTAAATACTTAGTGTATCAATCAGTAAACACTAATAATAAAAGACAGGACTTACGAGTACATACACATATATCACCATTAAAAAAACTATCATTTCATTTCATCACCCTTGACGGTATTTGTGTTACATTTGATCCCCTTGAGTCTAGTTTATCGAGCTGTCAAAATAATAGCGAGCGACACAAACTTAAGGCACAAACAAAAAAAAAACTTAAATGTAGGCGTTGAAAACACCGCTGCTTACCCCTTCGAGGATATATAGGCGAAACCGTTTGTTATGTTGTGTTAAAACATAACATGTAAGTATTGCGGGTGATTCACTCAAGACCGCTAGATTGATGTTTCACCTCCGTCGTGATGGCGGAATCGCTTGACTACAGTCGGCTGAACAACAAAGACGGATGACATGCCAACTCTATCGCCGAGCACGTCTAGTGTATCGAGCTGGCAAAATCATTGCGTGCTTTTAATTCGAGGTACGTTCGTTTAGCAATGAGGGCATTGGTGACGTTGCAATTGTTGGCTCTTTTGTTAAAGCGTTCGTAAAGCTCAAAATCGTTATTATTGCCGTTATCCCACACTCTACTCGAACGCTAAACCGTGCATAAGACCTAAAATCGCACGATTGTGCTGTCAAATAGATAGTTGTCAAAAAACGATGAAAAACAACCGCAGCTCCGGACGTGGGTTAATAATTGTACTTTTCGGTGGCATAAATAACTCTTTTTTAGCTTTGCGAACGGTGAACAAAAAGAGCCGTAAACGACATTTTCACCCACAAATTCCCAATTCGAACGCCATTGTGAGCGTTTTTAGCGTTATTTTTCGCCAACTTGGGGCTATTCGAACGCATTATATAATCTATCAGAAACTGACACAACTTCGACAGAACTCTATTGTCAGAAAGAAAGTCATCATTATGATCTTGGTATCGGCGGAGATCTTGTTATTTGGTCTATGCTGTACCCAAAAATATTAGGCCGTTTCACCCGCGTGGTGACAGATGATAATGATGATGAAAATTTGCCTATGTGCTATTCCAGACTATAATCTATCTCTGTGACAAATTTCAATCAGATCTGTTCAGCCGTTCTGCCGTTATTGAGTAACAAACATTCATTAAAATCATCCATCCAAACTTTCACATCATTTATGATATTAGTGGGATATAAGTAGGAAGTAGGATAGGATATTCGTTATTTGCCTGGTGGACGTTTTTCAGTGGTCGCAGAATACCTTCATTATCAATTATTTTAGAAAAGCATTGTGTTGATATTACTGACAGATTTATGAGCAACTCGAGTAAACCACTTCAAAATTTGCAAAGTGTGTATTTTCATTAGCTTGAAAAATTAAACGTACCTACGTAATTTTTTTAATGCTTATACTATGCAACTGCAGGTAATCGTTCATTTTCTGTAGTATTTTTTAGAGATGTTGATGTTTTTTTTGGGACGAATCATCAGCGTAAAAATGATAAGTTTACTTAATATAAGATTTGATATACATAATAACATAACCAAAAAAACAGTAGGCACTAACTATACAGACTGGGAGGTACTGCAGATTTGTGTAACATGGTACATATACAATTTCTTCCAATTTGTTTTTTGATTTATTTCTTCAAAATGAACGGAATAAGTATAGAATGCTGGTTTTCACAGGCGTCTAGTCATACTCTTGTCTTTCTAGCTTAAGTGCAGAGAGGCATTTATTTTACTGCACTGGATCGGCAAGGAAATGAAAATAAAACTAAGCTAAAACTAAATAAACAAAATACATTGCTGTTACATTTCAATATTCAGTTCTGTAAAAAAATATACATTAAACAAAAATAGACTGACTTTATTTTGCATAGTATTGACCATCTCGGTTTGTATACGTATTTGTACATCTTTGAATATAATAATAATTTTGCTACTACTTACTAATAAAAGTGATTCCTGGACATTTTAATCTTGTATGGATCCTGCACTACTTCACAACACATGCTGGCATGATGATTCACAGCAGGTCACAATGATAAAAATTAAAATGTATGCGAAGATTTCACGTGTGCTCGCTTGCAAGAAAAATGTCCGACTGATGACGTACTGAACACGACTTTTAAGCCCCGCCTACTTGAACACGACTTTTGTTGGGTCATTTTTTTAACGCAGTTACTGTTCCTGACTTATTATTATTCGTAGATTAGATTAGATTATTTGTGTATGGCCCCTGCGACTTGTTTGAGTGTCGCAACTTTGCCAGTATCTGTTACATGATAGTTTCATAAACTGTAGGAGAAATTAAAGTAAACTTTTAGAATATGGTCGGTGATTAGAAGAGAGAATCAAACAAACTGTTCCACTCCAGTGATTACTCTAAAACACACAAACACAACATAAATAAGAACAAAATTCAAAACAAAAACATAATATCATTTATAACAAAAATAATACTAATAAAAATTCATACATTTATAAAATAAATAATAAGGAATATATTATAATTTAATTTTATTTCTACTAATGTAATTACATAATATAAAGTTAATTAAAGAAGAAAAAGTAAGGGACAGAAGAGATTTGAATGAAATAGGACGGGATATTTTTGTGGAAGAATATCATACAGTGAATATTTCAAATTTGGACAGCTAAAGAAAATATGATAAGAAATAATAGAAATAATTAGAATAGTCTATGGACTATAGCATTGTACATATCAGTATCTTTCCAGTATCCACAGACTAGGTATCAGATGTAGATGCTAGCGCCCGCCGCCGCGCGCCGCCCACACACCACAGTTGCAAGCACAGACCATTATACCTATGTACTAAGATGAAGAATATCCGGAATATCGATTTAGTTATACCGATTTTAAATTAATAGACCAGAAGTTTCACCACAGGTCAATTGTGGGTGGTCACTTTAAGAATAGAGTAATAATGTATTGATCTGCTGAAATAGTTACATTGGAAAAGTTAAATTTACAGTAAGTTATTAATTGGTACAACGTTAAAATTAACATATATCTAGTCAGTTTGCAAGAAATAAGGTACAATAAAATTATAATTAATTATTAAGATTAATATATAAAAGGCTACGTACAAAGACTAACTCCCTTTTTCGAAGGAATACACTTTGCCGGTGTTATAAATATGCTCTCTGTAACATCCCCCCGAGAGTTCCCGCCTTGCCGTGGCGGGGGGGCTCAGTAGCTGTGGCTTGGGTCACCACGGTGAAGAAAAAAAATTGCTCTCTGTAACACGCGCATGTAGGTACCAGAAAGTTTTCGTAGAGACCCAAATCTGCCATTATTCAACTATTATTCCTCCAAAACAAACAAAACGAATTGCAAAAAGTTCCTCTATATCTAGTCAGTTTGCCAGAAATAAGGTACAAAAGAAAAATTCTAATTAAATGCTCACTTGCCATGATTTGGTTCTTAAATCTCAAATATTTTTTGCTATACTATAAGTAACAAGAGTAGCTCCGGTTGTTTTTGGCATATTTCTTACTACTACTAACTATTGCAAAAATTTACTAAGGAAGACAGATTAGTCGTACAAGTGGGCAATTTTAATTTAAATATTTGAACACATAACAAGAACAAAAAAGTGATTGCTAAATATTCTAAACAATTTTTACTTTTAATAAATGTTATATGAACCCACTAGAGTGCAATGACCGAGTGCTACCTGCATTGTCTCTGTCAATCTGTCTTCCCTAGTAAATTTTTGCAATAGTTTATTAGGTAATTCAAAGAAAAGATCTAATTGTTTGTCAGGTCTGTATGCCACTATTGAGATAAGCTTAGAAGACTTAAGTTATTTTGCTGCATTTCAAAGTCAATTTTAATGGAAATTCTATTTATATCTGTCCTAACTTTAAACTCTTAACCATTCCTAATAAACACAGCTGTCAACCATGTCTGAAAAATATCGTATCTAAATATATTCAGAGCTTAAAGTTCGGAAGGACCATAGTTTCCACTAGATTATATTCTGTCCAAGTCTGCGATGAACATAAAACATCACACTTATAATTGTTAAGCAAGTCTTCAATAGCTAAGTATTTATTAAAGTTAAAACTTCTTTAGGCGCGTTGAGCACTATTTGGGTGAACAAAAATCATGTAACATGCGCCATCGTCACTGAACGCTTCAAGTTACTTAGTTTTCTCGTCTATCGGCAGTCTCCAAAGACTATCCCAATTTTTTTATTAAAGCATTGTACGTGTTGTCACCTTCCTACCTACTCAGGGTAGAAGGGAGCATGAGAGAAAGAAGAGAGATGAGAATAAAGGTATAATAAATAAAAAGGGTCGTGGATCTCAGACAGGTATGGCAATTTGGCAAGCTTCCTTGTTTAAGGACTTAGCTCCGGTCCGCTAGTATTGGCCGATGCTCAGCAGCAGGTCTGCCGTGCAGGGTCGGCTCCACACCGCCGCGCCGGTAGAAATTCCCAGCAATCGCTGTAGAGAAGGGTGGCCGCGGTCGGTGCTGGAGATCAGAGGACGGCCGGAGTTCAGACGTCGTGTACTGGAAGGGTGCCTCCTCGTACTGGAAGGATTCAGCCTCGTACTGGAAGGATTCAGCCTCGTACTGGAAGAGTTCCGCCTCGTACTTGAACCCTGAAAAGCACATGTGCTCCGGTCACAGTGGGTCCAGTAAGGTGTTGAGCTGGCGGGTCCACTGTCCCTCTGCTACTGGGCATATAGTGACTCGCAGAGGGCCTTTAGGGATGTGGCCCGCCAACAAACAAGAGATGCCATAAGGGCCAAAGAGGTAATGCTGCTGGTGAAGGATTCGCATCCGCTAAGGCTTCCGCTACCGAGCATAAAGGGACTAGCTAGGCCCTTCGCGGATGCCAACCACCAGCGGCTCAGAATGCCAGAAGGGCGTAAATAGGTGTGTTGCTGGTAAAAGTGCGCACAATCCACGAGGTCCGTTCACTACCGAGCAATTAGGGACTAGCCTAGGTACCTCGGGAATTGCGAGCTACCCAACAACACCCTTTCAAGTTTGCCAGAAGGGCGTAAAATAGAAACAAGGAGAAAGTTGAGAAGCAACAGAAAACACAGAAAAACACATAAAAATAATACAGTAAATAAGTTGAGAGTACATACCAAAGGTTACAATTGTAGGTTATAATTTATGGTGGTCAAGTACACTTTCATTTCACAACTCAAACTTACCCAATGTATGGGGGTTCTGAAGATTGATGTTCGAATTAATTAAGACTCTGTAGCACTAGTCGTAGTAATTTATAAGCAGTTGCACAGTCGACGGCCGATGGCAAAGTGAGGTTGGTTGCGCTTGCAGTAAAAACAACAAGTTGGGGCGGAAGTCGGAGGCGCATTTCGCTACCTTATATGGTAATGAAAAAGGCTTCAAACCCGTCGTAGTCGTCAGTCCAATCACTACACTGCATTTTGAACTTTTTCAAAATATCAACGTCCGTTCACCGGAACTCACAACTCGTGGCATTATTTTCTCTAAACTCGATTGACATTTGTTTAACTGTCACTGTCCATATTTTTGATTGTTATATGCGACCTCTATCGGTGAATCGCCGAACTACCTCAGCGCGCAGCAAAGGTAGTTGTCTCGATTTAAAGGTTGCTTTAATCTTCAAACGGAATTTAGGTAGTCGTTTGTGAGTTTGCCTACAGATGTCGCTTATTTAAACTAGTTTTTAAGAGAACCGATAATCTAGTAATCTAGATCGGTTACAGTGTGCCTGCATTAATATATTTTACATCTCTCATATTCGGTATGTAGGTCCTTATCACCCCCAAATGGGGCTTGTAGGTGACTAATTAGCGCTCTAGGTTAATAATGTAGCTAGAAATGCCCTAGGGTGGTTTACATCTCTCATTTTCGGTAAGTAGGTCCTTATTACCCCCAAATGGGGCTTGTAGATGACCAATTAGCGCTCTAGAGTAATAATGTAGCTAGAAAAGCCCTAGGGCGGTAAGGAATTAAAAAAAATTCTTCACTCTTTCAAAAAGTTCGCGTACATCTAGCCATCATACTGGTAATAGACATCATGCATTCAGCCCAATGACAAAAGAGGTCGCTTCGCTATTCAGCCTTGTCTTCGTATGAGTATAATAGTCATCAATTTTATTTTTGTGATGCCGGTTTTTTTTTTACTTACCTCACAATCGAGATGTCAAGCAGAGTAGTTAGCTCGGGTGTAATCATCAATTACCCCCTTGAACTATAGGAAGTATCTCGAGCTGCAATTGATGCCTTACAGCCCTTGGCTACTAATCTACTATTGTGGCTGTAAGAATTTCCGTGGTTATCTGTTGTATTTGTACGTGTTTGCCATCGTAGCGATATGTGCAAGGTATTTGTTGATATCTATACTAATATTATAAAGAGGAAATTTGTTTGTTTTTTTGTTTGTTTGTCTTGAATAGGCTCCGAAACTACTGGACCGATTTGAAAAATTCTTTTACCATTAGAATCCTACATTATCCCTGATGAACATAGGCTACAGGATATTTTCCAAAATTTAGGGATCTGTATGAAAACTTTGAGAATGTAACCCAAGATGTGAAAATAACACCCAAAAAAATCTTGATATCGCAACTAGATAATAGAGCAACGTGATGTACAAACCTTTGTATAGAAGACGTCAATGTCTATATAAAAATGTTTGCAATACCATGGGTGCCTTTCGATTGAAGCAATAACTGATATTAGCGCTGTGATTGCCATTCCGAATCAATAAAAGCGCGACAACGTAGACCCATGTGACGTCATGGCTACCGTCATCAAGGACGCCATTTTGCGATTTCAACGACCACGCTGCAAACTAAAATCACCGTGAGCAGTCCGTTAAAAATGACAGTTCGTTGATGTGTGCGTGATGCGCTAGCTATCATCTGTCTGTGTGACGTGTATTCCATGCCGTGAGCAACGTTAGCGTAGTTTCAACCCATTTCTAATGGCTGATAGATCTTATCTGTCAAAAGCGCGATATTGCATCGTATTGGAAAAGTGATAATATCGCCAATATCAGTTTTGATGCCACTCGGAATCTTTGTTGTGTTTAACTTTTAAAGTTATGTCAAAATAAACACTTTTTTATGTTACATATTATGCAAACGTATCGCCGAAAAGGTCATATCGCGTATGCTGCGGAAACTATCAACAATAGAGCAAGTCATGTAGATACTACAGTTTTATAGAGGACATTAATATCTACAAAAAGTCTGCAGTGCCATATGTCTATTACAGTTATGTCAAATATTTCTTGATATTAGTGCTGCTATATCACCATGTTTTATATCATAATTTCTTTCATCAAAAACTTCTATTATTTTCAGGTTTGGCTTCTGGTTTACAATAGTTAATATTTTTATAATTATTTTCTATATTTTTTCTATTCATAATGCTAGTCCTTTTTCAAAGATGTCTGTAATAAAGTATATATATTTTCATTTTCTTTTTTATTGTATGTCTTCGTACTTCTTGTATTGCTTTTGTTTTGTTACGTATATTATTTATTTTGTTTAAAATTTGAAGGTTCAGTTATTTTATAACGCAGTTCGTTGTTTTCTTTCATACATTTTGTACATACATTTTGCATCTTATTTATTTAATTCGCAGAAACGTTACTCATTTTAATGTTGCCAATCTTTACCAATTTTCCTATTACGACGTTTTTTCCCTGTGATTGGGGTATCTCTCAATCCTCAACTCCCTCAGTATAACCCCAATTAATTTTTTTAACGTTGTCTCTTCCCGCCTATTAATTGATAATTATCGGAATAATTAACCCGTTGTTTAGGGCGATGTTGAGCATTGACGTTTAACCTCGATGTGGCCAATGTTTGAAGTGTTGCCATTTACACGGCAATTTGGGTCTACTTAGCAATAAAACACGGTACATGGCAGTATATTCAGTGCCATGTTATGAAACACGGCAATCAAATTAATATTTTTATTAATCTCAGAAATTCCAAAAACAGGTCCTAATCAAGCCATAATCGATATCCACGCGATAACCTTCGGTCCCTTTTGCCGTGAGCGTGATTACGATGCCCACGCTACGTCATCGATGACGTCTTACCTGCTGCCATACTCTCGATTACTTGAACCATGCTCTACACCAAAATCGTCGTGAGCGATCTGTCCATAGTGTGTGAGGTGTTTGTTTATTTCTACAAGGTCTTTACTGTGTTGTCTCTTCACTCTTGTTTTTTTTTATGTAAAAGTTGGTCCATCCATTATTTCTTTTTAATCCACACACATCAGACAGTTAAACCTAAACACTATGCACATTGTTTTCTACCGACTTCCAAAACAATGAGGAGGTACTGAATTCGACTGTTTTTTTATGTTTGTTACCTCATAACTTTCGACCGGGAGAACCGATTCTCGAAATTCTTTTTTGTTTGAAAGCTGGTGCTTCCCGTGTGGTCCCATTTAAATTTCATCAAATTCAGTCCGAAGTAGTTTTTGAGATACACTTCAATTTCTGAATAGAATGGAAGTCAGTATTAAGTATTTCAAATTGTACTTGTTATGCATTTATTTGCGCGCGCGAGTGGTCGGTCGTTATTGTTATTTGCTATTGCTATAATACAACTTATATTCCCTTTGAATACAACTCCGGTCCGATTGATCAACAAGCTTACAATGCCACGAGCTGTCAAAATCGTGATATTTGTCTCGGGCCGGCTATGGTAGACTCGATCAAAGACTTTTCACTTACTAACGATAGTAAGTGTAAAGTAATGAGCAAAAATATTGGGATACGGACCTCACTATTCATTATCGCACGGATCGCACCATTGATATCACATCACTAAAATTTGCAAATTTTGCAAATGGCGCGTAGAGTTCGTACGTGGGGCACGTGTGATTGACATTAGCATTTCCGCAGTAAAGTAAATCAATTAAATTTAGTGAATATTTCCTGAATTCGGAAATATTAATATAAAGTGAGACTGAACGGAGTAGTTTATACAGAAATGCCGGACATGAAGTACATTTTAGTAACCGGAGGTGTAATTAGTGGTGTAGGGAAAGGTGTGATCGCAAGTTCTTTCGGCACTATCCTAAAAAGCTGCGGAATAGATGTAACTTCAATTAAAATCGACCCATACATCAATATCGATGCCGGAACCTTCTCTCCATATGAGCACGGTACAGCTACTCATGATTTTAGGATAACCTAGCAATTTCAATTTAAATGCATGTTGTGAATGCATGTTTCTATTTTTATTTTCTAGGTGAAGTTTACGTACTAGACGACGGAGGCGAAGTCGACCTTGATCTCGGCAATTACGAGCGCTTCTTGGACATAACTTTACATAGAGACAACAACATTACCACAGGAAAGATATACCAACAAGTTATTGAAAGAGAGAGACGTGGTGACTATCTTGGAAAGACCGTTCAGGGTAAGTCTCATGAGTATATCATTCTTCTAAGCCAAGACCTACTTGCGCGACAAGCAAATATTGCAGGATTTTCCCCTTAATTGTGTTTTCTTCTATTATGTCTTATACTTATTTTATTTATTCTGTAAATTGAATGCAAAGCTGGGTACACATACAATTTTGTTTAATAATATAGCTAAATCTTCTACTGTAGGTATGTTAATGTATTTTTTTATAATTATTGATTTCATTGCTGCAGTTATCCCTCACATAACAGACTCTATACAAGAATGGGTGCAAAGAGTGGCCCACATACCTGTGACATCAGAGAACACTCCTCCTAGAGTGTGTATAATAGAGCTTGGAGGCACTATTGGAGATATTGAGAGTATGTCTTTTGTAGAGGCATTCAGGCAATTCCAGTTTAGGGTCAAGAGAGAGAACTTTTGCTGTGCTCATGTGTCACTGATACCTATGGTAAGGCCTGTTGTTAAAATGTATGAATAATAATTGTTATTATACTGTATACATCTATAATATTCCATTGTGCAGCTGAAACAATACTAATCATCCATATTTATTGCAAGTGAAAAAATTGTTTAATTGTCAATATGGTAACGTAAAAGAAACTGATAAAACTAAAAAATATAGTTGCTTCAAGAAACAACCCCTTCAAAATCATAAATTATTATATTCCTTCTGCATATTTTGTTATCAACACCAGTGACAGCTTTATTTCCATTTTGCAGCCAAAATCAACTGGAGAACCAAAAACAAAACCAACACAGTCATCGGTAAGGGAGCTGCGAGGACTTGGCCTATCACCTGATCTAATATTGTGTCGTTCAGAGAAACCAATAGACCACACTGTTAAAGAGAAAATATCCAACTTTTGCCACGTGGGTCCGGAACAGGTAATCTTTTTTATTCATTTTTACAACTATAATTTGGTAGAATTAAATAATTTAAAACTCTTTCACCCAGTATTCATATAGTTTACAGTATATATTCATCCCTAATCATAAATTTTATACTTTATGTGCTCTGTCTCCATACTAATGTTAAAATCAACTAGAGAGTTAAATTCTGTATGCCTTGATGGCCTAACATTTATGGCCTCTAACATAGAAGATGTGGGGTTGAATCCAGCACTGTGTTTCAAAACGTAGTGGCTTAGTTTAGTTTAAATACTATTTTATCGGGATTCAACTTGTAGTACAGAAGGCACATGGACTACAGAATGATCTGAAAAGAGCTCTAGGCTTTAGCTCTAGGATTCATGATAAGGAATATAGTTAATTTGGTTTGTTGGTCTGGGATGTCTTCTCTATATAATATATTTTTATACAATCTAGTGAATGGTTGCAGTATAGCATCCGGTGACTCTTTTAGTCATTTGTTATCTATTTTATTTACTCCCAGTGCTTTACCAATTTTCTATGACATTGCCTTTTTGTTTCACTTTCTAATTTATCTTGGACTTGCTTTTATTCATTATCATAAATATTTTCTACTACCATGGAACCTTTTGACTGAACTGAACAAGTTTTGATAGAAATCCGTAGCTATCTTACAGGTATCACTACTTGTCTTTATTCGTCACATAACCTCACCACAACACATACTGATTTAATACCAACTTCTATTCTCTATTCTCTTTAATTTTTTTGTTATTGTAGTTCAATTATATAGCATAGCAACCAAGTATGTTCTTGGAGCTGGGGCCTGAGGACGAAAATTCACGTACATGTAACGTAATCATATCGTTGACGTATTCGGTACAAACTATCATTTATCTAGTACAGCTGTGGCAAAGATAACTCATAGTTTGTACTGTATACGTCAACGATACGATAATGTTACATTTTAACAAATGTTCGTGCTCGGGCCACTGTTTTAGCTCACTTTAAATTCCTCCTGTTTTATTTTTTAAATTTCTACTTAATACTACAACCCGGTCACAATATCTGTGCACCTGACCTCGTGACATCATATCGGCGGTCTGGGTACGGTGTGAAAAAAAGTTTTTTCGAGAAATGTGGAGGTAAAAAAAAATTACTAACCTTTTCAAATCAATTTATTATTGATGAAGGGTTTGTTATTAAAAAACAATAATTTTGATTACAAAAACATTTATTATTAAACTCAGTCACTATAAATTATTGACTCTATGCCTGACATTGTATCTTCCTCACTCTCACTTTCTGAACTCTCCGAACTATCTTCCCCTAGTGATATTAAAAGTTGTGTGATGTTGTCATCTGCTAGATGATCCTTTTCCCAGTATTATCGCTGTAGTCTCTCCACGTGATTCACTTCTTTTTTCCAGTCAGCTGGCGTAATTGACTTACTCGCATCTTTTGTAAGTTGTTCTATTTTCTTTTCCGATTGGTCAATGTTTTTATCTGCCACCCTTTGCTTTACCAAGTTCCATATATATTCGATAGGGTTTAGGTCACAATGATAAGGTGGCAGACGCACAACTTCTTGGCCATGCTCTCGCATCAAATCGTCGACGACATATTTCCGATTCAAAAAACTTGAGCACTTTCAAGATTAAATTTCTTGATTCGCTGTGTATTGTTTTTCCCATGACTTCAGTTTAACAGCTACAACAATTTTAATAACAACCAAACCAGTCCAAACTTAACAGTAAACTGTCTAAACTTAACAATAAATATTAAAAAACAAAACAACAACAAAGCGAAAATATCAAAATTATCGGGACGTGTATCGGCAACGAAGATGCTAACCGTACTGTCGCACCGGGGAGTGCGCGGAGAGGTGACAGGGGAAGCGGGAGAGGCGCCGCATTCCAGCGAGCTGCACAGATATTCTGACCGGCTTGTAATAGGCTAGTGCCTTTTTTATGTTATTTTATGCACTCTATAATCTTCTTGATTATACCATGATCTTGATCATACCATACATTAAGCCAGGACATGTATTTAGCTCTTTGGTTTATACCAAAGAGCTAAATACCACAACCCTTTGTCCTGGCTTTGAAGATGTGTTACCTTTCTTCTAAAGTTCTTGCTGAGGTCCTTTCTCTTTTTGGAACATATATTGGCCAATTCGTGTGCAAGATTTTTAGCAAACAAAACAAGCATGCTCCATACATATATTGAAACTTCGTATTATCTATTTTCCTCAAAAGACATTTTAGAGTTTACACACCTAAAACAAGGAAATTTAATGATTATACACGTAAACAAAACCAAAACAAAAAATAGTTACACCGACTATGAGGTCGGGATTACGTACACGCTCTATGTTTGCGGCGCAAACTTTGCGCACGTCTATTTCTTTCCGCCGCCGGCGCAACACTGTTACTGTCACTTAAAATCACTCCCCTCAACACCCCCTCCAGCTACCAAGTCAACCATGTTCCAGGAATTGCACAGTTAAGAAGTTTACATTAATGACTTAATATTAGAGAATAAAATAAAAAACAATGTTAAAAACTAGGTGCAACAATGGGCGGTCTTATCACTCAGAGCTCTCATCGCTCAGATATCTTCCAGTCAACCCATGATGTGCGAGCGAGAATGCTGTGGAACAGCAATGGCCTGTTACTGAAGTGTCTCCTCTTGTTGTGTTGTAGGTAATCTGCATTCACGACTTGAGCTCAGTGTATCATGTTCCACTGCTAATGGAATCACAAGGAGTGGTGCAGTATTTGAATGAAAGACTCCAGCTGAACATATCCATGCCACGCCCAGGAAAGTAAGTATTTTTTTATATTATATATTTTATAGTATCTAAACTCTTGCCGCTATACTACCCATACTTGGTACTCAAGGGCCGTCCATTATCACGTGAGGCTCGAAAAGGGGGAGAGCGGAAATGGCAAAAATCACGAAATATCACAAGGTCCCCCTTGTGATATGGGGGGAGTAGTAAGATATCACGTGTATTTTTTTTTGTCAAACGCAATACAATAAATATCTTCATGTATAGCTATATATATTTATCGCATGATTACACTATTCCTATAACATTATTTGTGAGTATGCAGGTCAAAAACAATCTGCCTCCTTTCTGTCTAGACTTTTTATCATGGTCCTTAATTTTCTAGAATTAAATTAGATTATACCTTATATTATTATAGTAGATTATGATACTGTTGCATAATAAGGGTTCTTATAACATGAGTGTGTTTTAAAACAACGAGCCGTAGGCGAGTTTTTTTATAGTATCACACGAGTGTTATAAGACCAAGTTATGTACAGTACTAATTTATCTACTCTCATACTATAATACGTAAAACAATATTGCAAATAAACGCTGAATATAACAACAAATTTATTTTTACTTATAATACTCGTAATTATTGATGTTCTGAATATTACAATTATGAAAATGAATTTGAACCGGACAGGAAGCGTTATTGGAGGTACTCGGAGAGGGTATGTTAATGTTGACCTCATTTCTGTTATTTTCAATACTGTTAAGTATTGAATTGGATATAGCGATCTTGTTAGTCATTGAATCTTTTGTACACATTTTTTCACTTTATCCTAGAGCATCCTATATGTGGACTGATAAAGCATCCCAGCTGCATTAGTGGTTGGCGCAGCTAAAATGCCCTTAATCAGGTTAACGTCAAGGACCTTAAATAGGTCATCTCTCATAGATGCACTCTGGATGCACTCCATCAAAAATGGTGCACATCTTCGTACACACCACATGTGTAACAATTGGGATGAATGAACCCTGA
This sequence comes from Selenia dentaria, assembly GCA_917880725.1. Lineage (NCBI taxonomy): Eukaryota > Metazoa > Arthropoda > Insecta > Lepidoptera > Geometridae > Selenia > Selenia dentaria. The sequence goes on along the minus strand of OU862888.1, from coordinate 9,809,945 downwards.
ACCTAATGAACAAAGCTAGGAGCTTTGCTCATTAGGCACTAGAATTCATTTAAAGACATGTGTCCAGAACGCAACCTGTGACCAATTACTACGAGTTTTCTGCTTAACTTCACGTGGGTTCACCATGGAATATGAGGAGACTCACTTTGTGAGTTGTATATCATATTCCTTTCTCTCAAGAAATAACATCAAAATACTCCTTCCACTGCGATTTTATTTTGTTTTTGTAATGGATAACTTACTTCCGTATATTCGGGTTTCAGGTGAACCTCTGTACCACATACTCTTGCTACCCTAGCTAATGAATTATTATGTAAGGCACGTCTGTGGAGTGTAAACTGTGTTAGTAAACATGCAGATCTACAAAGAAAATGTAAGGAATGATACCTACGTCCTGAGATAGAATTGTATAGCGCTCTACCGCGAAACAGCGGACATGCGCTTTATAAGACGGATGATGTTTACTGCGTTATTTAATTTGTGCGATGAACTAACAATCTAGAAATAGACATAGTTTAGGTTATAGCTACACCATCTAGTTAGGTTTTACGTGTCACAGACCGCTATAATTCATACAGGTGCGATAAACGGATAGCTCAGTATCGACCGATAATTTCGCGTTTGTATCTTTCGTCCTATGGGTTACTAAAAACTGTAGAAAATACGCTGAAAGCCATAGCCACTGACTTGCATATGCTGTCTCTTGATACTTTAAAATCATATAGATACTCAAATATCTACGTATATTACAGATTCATGCGAAAATGGCGAAACCTGGCAAAACGCGTGGACAATCTTCGCAAAGAGGTGAACATCGCACTCGTCGGGAAGTACACGAAACTGGAGGATAGCTACGCGAGCGTCACAAAAGCTCTGCAACACGCGTGTATTGCAGCCGGATGCAAACTGAACCTTACGTACATCGAGGCCATGAACTTGGAGAGGCAAATGAAGATAGATGATCCTGTCAGTTATCATAAAGCCTGGCAGGACCTATGTAAGGGCGAGTAAGTTAATGTTTCTTGTATTATAAATATCCTATACTTCATTGAAACTTTCGTAAGTATTACACATTTTAATAATATTTTGACGATTCAACTTAAGTGGTATAGTCGAGTATCTCGACCGTTTTTGTGATCTTCCCGGACACTTCTATATAGAGTACTTGCGCACCCGGCTGCGTCCATGCTAGTAGTGGCGACCGCGGTGACTATACCTGTACTATACCTACCGCGTAAGTAAACCGTGAAAAACATATTATAATATCTCATACTGTTAGTAATGATTACTAAATAGGTTAGCTTACTAGCGACAGGCTACCATACAGAAACGCACAAGCCAACAATCACACTGAAATCACACCAATCAATATTATAAAGGCAAAAGTTCGTTCACACTCAAACGGCTAGAACAATTATGATTAAATTTAGTATGGAGGTAAAGGATGCACTGAATGAATACATGGGACTTTTCATCAACCATTGCCACGCGGGTCGCGGGTGTGTGTAACCACGGGGCGCAATAGTCTACTATATAAAAATAAGTCGGGTTTTCCTTCCTGACGCTATAACTCCAGAACGCACGAACCGATTTCCACGGTTTTGCATTCGTTGGAAAGGTCTCGGGCTCCGTGAGGTTTATAGTAAAGAAAATTCACGAAAAATTTAAAAAGAAAAGCGGGAAAATCTTTTTTCACATACAGCGCCATCTCTGATACATAGCATGTACTACAAACCAATATTTTAAGTAGATGGCGCCAAACAAAATGTTACATAAAACGAAGCCATCTGGTGGCGAAACGGAGTTCGCAGGGTTTGCTAGTATTTAATAAATCATTCTTGGCATTTTGATTTACTTAATAGTTCTGCTTAACACTCAAAATATAATTACAAGTGTTATTTCTTTTGGAGAGCATATTTTCATGTGCAATTAATATCTTATACAATAACATACATACTTTTACACAGTCATACCTACATATCACAAACATACATAACTCTCACAAACAATAGATATTTCTTTTAAGACTTGTTCTTAACAACGAAATTTCTTGTAACTGGCCTAAACCTTAATATAGCATTTGTTTTTAAATTATTAAGTGTAATTTATTATTACATATTATTATAAAAGCATATGAATATGCCAGACCAGAAACAATGATAATATATTGTATGGTATGCATATATTATACATAATTTTATTATGTTCTAGCGGAGTAATAGTACCAGGTGGCTTTGGTCAGCGTGGTATGGAAGGGAAAATCGAAGCATGTCAGTGGTGCCGTGAAACACAGAAACCAATGCTTGGAATATGCCTTGGTCTTCAAGCTTCTGTTATAGAGTTCGCTAGGAACGTGCTCGGATTGAAAGGTGCTAACAGTACAGAAGTGGACCCCAACTGTGCAGATAAACTGGTGATTGACATGCCGGAGCATCATCCAGGAAATTTGGGCGGGACGATGCGACTCGGCAAGAGGAAGACTTACTTGGAGCCTAGCATAGTTAGTGAGTTTCACAAATTTTAACACGCGTTTTCTATACTAACACAGCTGAAATTGTGTCTAAGCAGGACGGCTTATTGTGTAAGAATCGGTCTTAATGGTTCTCCTTATCACTGCAGTACTAGAAATGGTGCCTTCAGGTATTAGTATAAAAGTATTAGTGTTTAACTATAATATCAATCATCGCCTGATTATGAGCTGTGTGATAAACCTGACGACACATGTTAAATATTGATGGAGTGTGTCCGGAACCAGGCTGAGATGCAATGTAAATAGAACACATTCAGGTGAGTTGTTCAATATGTTGTCATGTCCAATGCCTAGCGGGGAGGGAATAATTTATGAACTAGTGACTCCTTGTCTCAGTTCATGAATCATTTCACCCATCATCGGACTTAACTAAATAGTATATTTATTTTAAGCTTGGGTTCTGTCATATGTAAAGCAATGATTGGACTGTCATAAACATGAAGTTTAGAAGTTCCTGAATTAAAATAAGTAGATAAAAACTATAATATTAGGACACTGAATAAGACTTGAAACATATTTAGGTTAATGAGCTCAGTGAAATGATCCATAGAACTGCGTCACTACAGCATTCGTAAGCAAGTGTGATACTACATGCCAACGATTTGATTGTCTCGTTATTCGTAGAGAATATAACTATAAACCGAATGCAATGATGAATCGCATGCCGCTCTGAAATTAATAATAGATTTCCGTAGTTAAACGGGTATACACTAACCCGTTTAACCCTTTCCGTCCCAGAGACGTAAACATACGTCAGTTTCATTCATAAATCTTTTGTTTTTAATTATCACGGTATAAGAATGATTAATAAACTATTTGAATAAGTTTGACGCAATTCGGTCTCTTATAGTTCTATGAATCAATTAGTATTGCGAAGTCGCGCCTTAACTTCTTGTTTTGCCATGTCATTAATTGTACATGCCTCATAAGTTATATATAACATTTTTTAATAGAATATTTATTTGTTCCATTGTAATAATCAGTACAAGAAACAGGTCAAGTCATAAATATAAAGACCGACACTACAGAGGGCTCGTTTGAACACGTGTACAATGCACAAGTACAGACTACCTTTATTTTGTGATGTTTTTTGGCAAGTTCCAGCCTATAAGCATGCTCATCAATCATAATGAAAGATTACTGGTTATACAATATTATTTACTCACCAATTATGTAAAACCGTAATACAATAAAAAGTACTACACTAGATTGGACACTAGCTGCTTTATCGCTATAGCAATCTCTTACAGGCAACCTTGCGTGAAGAGGATTTTTTAAATATTATTATTGCCGTAGATAGTATGTAAATATACAAAATTAAATCTAGGTAATATGCACACAAAGAGAATTAAAAACAAATAAATAATAATTATATAGTTGTAATGCTAGGCTTAATACTAGAAAATCATTATCACGCGATAAATTCAACAAATTTTCCTTTGTGCCCAACAGCACAACTGTACAAGAAAGATGTGATCGAAGAGCGTCACAGGCATCGTTACGAAGTGAACCCAGAGTACGTGGAACGGTTAGCAGCGGCCGGTCTCCGGTTTGTCGGCAAGGACGACTCTAAGACGCGCATGGAAGTGGCCACAGTGGAAACACACCCTTACTATGTGTCCGTACAGTTTCACCCGGAGTATTTGTCGCGACCACTGTCGCCAAGTCCGCCTTTCTTAGGGTGAGTAGTTGTTTTTAACAGACTTTAAAAAAGAAGGATATGTTCTATTGTACGTATTTTTTACGTGTATGTTAGCCGATTTCTCCCCCATTTGTGGACCGATTCTCAAAATTCTTCTTTATTGTTCGGTAGAGTTTACTTCCGAGGTGATCCCATTTAAATTTCATCTAATTCGGTCCAGGAGTTTTTTAGTCACATCGCATTAACTAAAAACTTATCATCATTTACGGTGACCGACAATCGATCCTGTAAGTAGTAAGGGTCACTAAAAAAGGAACAATCAATAAAAATAATAATTATTTTTTGCCGAAATATTCAACCGACTTCAACACCAAAAAGTGCGAAATAACTTGTTGGAGTCGGTACCATGACAGTTCAAAAGTACCTATTATCACAATATTGTGCGCATGGTACCGACTGGTAAATGTATAATATAATGTAAATGATAAGTATGGTTTGGTAGTGGACATTAAATGTACTAACGAGGTCAGAACTTCGATGTGTCTCAAGAAACTTGCATATGACAAAGGTAGGATATCATTATTACCTGCCATTGAACTATGCCTTCCTAGTGGGCGTGTCGTGAGATATGTTGGTTCGAATAATAGATGTTATCGACAAATACAAGATGTAATTCCAAATATCAATCATAATACTTGCTAAAGCGTAGAATATGTTCTTGCTGGTAATCATTAGGTGAATAATTAAAAGGCAAAACTCTTTGCGTCTGTTTGAGTCTACCGTTATGCTGTAGATATTCTGCCTCAAAACAATTGTCTGTCTTACCAACACCGGATTAGCACTACCCACTACGAATTTCTTAAAGGCCTCGCTTTTAAGGACCTGAATGACTTGGCCTCTGTTATTATTTTGTTGCTATTAATGTCTTTTTTGCCACAAAGTTAATATTGTAATATTTTATTATATTTTCTAAAAGGTGTGAAATTTTTCAGACTTATATTGGCATCTCTGGGTAAACTGAAGAACTACTTAAGTAAAGGATGTCGACTCAGTCCTAGGAACCAATCGGATGTTAGCTCAGGTCAGTATTTATGAAGTGTGATTAGATATTTAATTTTTATTAATTTGAATTCGGAAGTCTTATGAAAATTAGCACACCGGTCAATAACGGTAATTGTAGTGTCATCAAGATTGTGAGGAAATGCACTGCGCTCGTCATCGGGAGACACGAAACTGAAAACTTAAATTGAATCGCAATCTTTTATATATTACATTTATATCTTTTTTTTGATAAATCTTTTTAATTTATTTGTTGTATTTTCTCGCATTAATAATGAAAAGCAGAATGTTCAACTCGGATGTAAGGCAAGTGATACACTCTCGAACTTTAAGCTCGCTTGTGCGTCGAAATATCGGGTGCAGGAATAATTTCAAGGATAACTAAATTATAACCCTAAACCCTGTTATTCTCAATCGCCTACAAGTCGAGACAATGCGAATCGCCTACAAGTCATTTGAGTGGACTTCTTGCTCAGTTGACAGACTGCGAACAAGAGGGTTTTAATGAAAATGAGAGCACTATAAAAAGACCAGAATTTGAAGTATTTACCTATGTTAAAAGGAATAACTTTTTTTTGGCATACATTAATCACCATTTAATAAAAATAATAATCCAACTATCTACTGCTACCCCTCAGTCTCCAAACATATGCAGTTACGTCAATCAGAGCCACGTCTACTTCGTCCCTTGCCGGCACGCAGTCGTGAGTTTTATTTCGAATGAGAAAACTGTCTATGGACTCTACTGTGGGCTTAGCACGAATAACTGCGTAACTTTAACGTAACGTGTTGTTCACGTGAAATAGTACAATATATCTAGGGCAACTGTGACACAGATAACTCATAGTTTGTTGTCGAAGGGTGACTGCGGGTGACGCTTGAATACTTTCGCAAATTGTGCTACGGCCTCTGGTTGGGTGCTATGCTAGCAGTGTATATGTCGTTTATTTTGAACTGTACTCAAGAGTGTATAATATGTATTTGTACATTCTAAAAACACCTGCATTAAAGATATTTTGAACTTTTTTTCTAAATGCATTTTTGTCTCTTACAGATGACGATGATGAAGATGAAGACCTATCAATATCGTCCCTCAGCCTTACTGATGATAAAACAGTAATTGAAATTGGGAAACTCACAAATGGATGTAATAAAATATAAATCGTTGAATATCTTTATCACAGGTAGCTATAAAATATAAAGCTAATTATCATATTTTTTACATATGAATTGAATGTGCCTCATTTGCACTTACAAGACTTAATCGGAAATGACACTTGATACTTGATCTATGTAGAAATACTGAAAGGAAACTAGTTTGTAAAATTACATATGGTAAAACTAAAATGAAAGTGTAAAATGACTTATAGCTCACTAAACTGAATGTTTATTTTTGATGTTTAAAATTAAGTGTATGTAGATTACAAAAAAGTATAGATTAAGCTAGAATGTACAATATAACAGATAAGCAAAGTATGTCAATTTTTTTTTGTATTTGAATCCAGTGATTCTTTTGTTATAGTAGATCCAACCGTTTATCCTCTTTTTGACAGCACCAATAGAACGTAACATGACGATGTTACGCAAAAGTTAACTTATAAATGCGAGGTTTTAAAAATATGACAACTGCTTAAATTTGCTCCTTGATCCCGTATAATAATCATCTTTCACAAAATGAGTCCATAAGTGCAGTAGTTTTTTTATAAATTCCATAAAATAACAAACGTTTTTAAAAAATTACGTTCTATGGCTATCAACATAGTGATGTTACGAAGTTACGATTGAGATATCGATATTGTTTATGAACTATTTTTACACGGGTGTTTTCCGTTCTCGGCACATAATATCGGATTTATTTTTATGTAAAACCGTTATATTGATGCGCCTCAGGAAAACATACAGCATTATTTGAAGACGTGTTTATCTCCTGGTGTATATCCAAAAAAGAACAAGGTTATGATGACTATGATGATTACAAGTACAAGTCATACTTGACGAAGCTGTTACCGGTTAAATCTGGGATGGCCAGCGAGCAACACGGAAGGGAGTAGGCATACACAGCGTTTCCCCTCTGTCAAAGTACAAGTCCGCATGGACCATGGAGTTTGATAATATACTGTGGGGTGAGGGCGGGGCTAGATTTGTGAATGGTGCTTTATTTTTTATGTGTTAGTGATTTGGTTGTGTGAGTATGATCGGCAATGGATCGGTACAGGTATGTTTTGTATGTAATAGTGCGGCTTTGCGCTAGTGTGCAACTTCCCCTCCCGCAAGAAATGACAGAAAGATTTGAACAATATTTTTTAGCTAAGGCTACTCCCTTCCGTGTTGCTCGCTGGGGATGGCAGACATTAAAGTCTGCCGTTTGGTACCAGAAAATAGTAAAGTTTGAGCAACCCCAATTCCAATTTAAGCAAACGAAATCTAATCTTTTATTTTTATTTATTTATTAATCAAAATCAGATTCATCGTTGCTGTCACTCGAGCTATTGCCGACATTTATAATTAATTGTTGACTCATATAATCTATCGCCACGTGTTTATCCCAATCTGCCATTATAGTTTCTTGTGTTTTTTGAATTACATTTTGCCAGCTTTCCGCAGTTACTTTCACACATGCATTTTTTAATAAATTTACCATTTTGTTTGCCGTGAATGGGGGTTTTGTGTTATTTCTAGCAGCGTGTCCTTTAACTTGAGCCCATATTAATTCAATGGCATTGTATTGACAATGATAGGGTGGAAGTCTAAGAACCCAATGACCATGTTCTGCAGCTATTTCGTCGATCACATATCGTTTTGGGAAGTGTTTTTTTGTTCGTAATATATTTAGTAATTGTACTTTTAGTAAGGAGTTATCAACATTTTCACCATGTCGTTGAAGCCAGTCAATGATTACTTGTTTTTTGTCGGCCTGGGTCGGCATTTTATCAATTTGGCGTGAGTGATAGGATGCGTTATCCATAATAATAACTGACGGTTCTTCCAATGATTGTACCATTTCCTTAAACCAACTTTCGTAAACCTCAGAATTCATTTCTTCGTGGTACTCAACTGTTTTTTTGGATTTAAAGGCCAACAAAGCATCTGGCATGAATCCTTTCACAGACCCTGCATGGCAAATGATTAGACGTTCTCCTTTTCCCATCGGTACTGAGGTAGTGGAAGCAGCGGTGTCATCAGTCCAGCTCTTAGACACTGTGTGGTTCGCATTCAGCCAAGTTTCGTCAGTGAAAACAACATTTGACCAATCTGTAATTTTTTTGGCTTCGCTCAAAAATTCGCAACGAGCAAAAGCTACGTCGCGACGCTCCATCAATATTTTGCGTTTGTCCGATTTTTTATAAGTAAATCCAATTTCATTCAAGACCTTTACCAATGACGATTTTTGACCTCGGAACAAATCACATTCACGCAAAGAAGCAACAAGTTTTTTAAGTGTTGGAACTTCTTTACGTAAGTAATAGTTATATATATGACGGCGTATAGCGTCTGCGTCAAAGTTGTCAACCGAAGTCACACGACGTGGTTGGCGTTTTTTCTTCGGCGTACGAAGCTTATTCTCCTGCATGCCGCTTGTTCCGTAGGCTTCGGTAGTAATTTTTGTAATCGTAGATGCACTAATACCTAACGCGGCCGCAACGCGCTCTCTCACTTGCGACAATGGTAAAAGCGGGCCGCCATTTTGATACTCTGCTTCAAAGTAATTACGAAGCTTGATCACCATTTCTCTCGTCTGTCCTTTCAGCACTGATCCTTTCGGCATTTTATAGTTCCAATATAAAACTCAGCAAATAATTACTAGCACGGGCGTCTTGTTGCGAGTGACAGTGACAAATACAAAACGGCGGTGGACCATTGAGTTTTACTACCTTGATAAAATACTACTGCTTACCCATAGACAAAAAAATTGGCAGTCATAGGAATTGCCGATAGAAGTGAAAACTTATAACTCAGAATTTGATAGCTTACCTTGGAAACTACACGGGTGTAACCGGACGGCGTGGCCTCGCCATCTGGGCATGGCCATCTAGAAATGCGTCAGCATTTCCCATTGGCTGATGCGTTTCTAGATGGCCATGCCATGACGGCCTGTCCACGCCCTTTCAACATTCCCCATTGGCTGACGTATTTCTAGATGGCCAATAGCCATGGTCATGGCGCCATTCCTAGGACTATTCTCTTTCCGCACAGACTCGATAGAAAAATGAATCGAAATCGTGTCCACTATAATCACTTGGTCACAACACTTTAACTGACAAATTAGATCTGTCAAAAAGAGGATAAACGGTTGGATCTACTATAGTTACTCCTATTTTAGTTTTGTAAGGTGTCCTTGAACGTTTCAGCATAATAACATCAGTTGATAAGTTGTCAATCTAATAATCCAAATACAAAATTTTCATTTTTCTATCGCATCATCTAAACAATAAAGGGGACTTGTATCAATTTAGTGAATAAAAATTTACTTTGTCAAGTTCTCCAAGGTCAGAGAAATATTTTGATTCCTAAAAATCACCTCGTAACATGTATGTTAACACATAAAATGTATGGTACATCACCAAACAAGACCGGTTGAGGCTAACCAGACGGTAAATAATGATATATTGAAAACTTATAAAAACATATAATAAAACCAATTAAATGTACTGAATTTGGTATTCTGGCTGCTACTTATTTTAATGTTAGGTGCCACTTCCGTATTCTGGATGGTTTTTACGCTTCATTTGTAATTCATTTCTTTTAGCAGATTTATTTTATGGTTGGCCTCTCAAATTAGACGACATTCCTTCTTTAGGATATATCTCCCTTATATAAAAAATAATATTTTATAACATTTTAAAACATGTGCCAATTTGATAAACTTTTTTTTACTTATTGCCTTTTCATTATTTTATATTACACGATGTTTTAAATGTAGGTTAAAAATGTTTGTAATTCAAGTGTGTTTTTTTATTATTATATGTTAAATGATAAGTTTCCTTCATAGATATAAGAGAAAGTATGTTATGCGCTTGTTGTCCCACTATTGCAAAAGTACAGTTGTAAACATAACAAATCATTTACTAAATATGTCTACATAATTTACGTACTTAATTCTCGAATATCTAGATATAATAAGATTATCACCGACTTCATGAAATTTGTATACAGCAAGTAGACATTAAGTGATTATTATTCATTATAGTAGATCCAACCGTTTATCCTCTTTTTGACAGCACCAATAGAACGTAACATGACGATGTTACGCAAAAGTTAACTTATAAATGCGAGGTTTTAAAAATATGACAACTGCTTAAATTTGCTCCTTGATCCCGTATAATAATCATCTTTCACAAAATGAGTCCATAAGTGCAGTAGTTTTTTTATAAATTCCATAAAATAACAAACGTTTTTAAAAAATTACGTTCTATGGCTATCAACATAGTGATGTTACGAAGTTACGATTGAGATATCGATATTGTTTATGAACTATTTTTACACGGGTGTTTTCCGTTCTCGGCACATAATATCGGATTTATTTTTATGTAAAACCGTTATATTGATGCGCCTCAGGAAAACATACAGCATTATTTGAAGACGTGTTTATCTCCTGGTGTATATCCAAAAAAGAACAAGGTTATGATGACTATGATGATTACAAGTACAAGTCATACTTGACGAAGCTGTTACCGGTTAAATCTGGGATGGCCAGCGAGCAACACGGAAGGGAGTAGGCATACACAGCGTTTCCCCTCTGTCAAAGTACAAGTCCGCATGGACCATGGAGTTTGATAATATACTGTGGGGTGAGGGCGGGGCTAGATTTGTGAATGGTGCTTTATTTTTTATGTGTTAGTGATTTGGTTGTGTGAGTATGATCGGCAATGGATCGGTACAGGTATGTTTTGTATGTAATAGTGCGGCTTTGCGCTAGTGTGCAACTTCCCCTCCCGCAAGAAATGACAGAAAGATTTGAACAATATTTTTTAGCTAAGGCTACTCCCTTCCGTGTTGCTCGCTGGGGATGGCAGACATTAAAGTCTGCCGTTTGGTACCAGAAAATAGTAAAGTTTGAGCAACCCCAATTCCAATTTAAGCAAACGAAATCTAATCTTTTATTTTTATTTATTTATTAATCAAAATCAGATTCATCGTTGCTGTCACTCGAGCTATTGCCGACATTTATAATTAATTGTTGACTCATATAATCTATCGCCACGTGTTTATCCCAATCTGCCATTATAGTTTCTTGTGTTTTTTGAATTACATTTTGCCAGCTTTCCGCAGTTACTTTCACACATGCATTTTTTAATAAATTTACCATTTTGTTTGCCGTGAATGGGGGTTTTGTGTTATTTCTAGCAGCGTGTCCTTTAACTTGAGCCCATATTAATTCAATGGCATTGTATTGACAATGATAGGGTGGAAGTCTAAGAACCCAATGACCATGTTCTGCAGCTATTTCGTCGATCACATATCGTTTTGGGAAGTGTTTTTTTGTTCGTAATATATTTAGTAATTGTACTTTTAGTAAGGAGTTATCAACATTTTCACCATGTCGTTGAAGCCAGTCAATGATTACTTGTTTTTTGTCGGCCTGGGTCGGCATTTTATCAATTTGGCGTGAGTGATAGGATGCGTTATCCATAATAATAACTGACGGTTCTTCCAATGATTGTACCATTTCCTTAAACCAACTTTCGTAAACCTCAGAATTCATTTCTTCGTGGTACTCAACTGTTTTTTTGGATTTAAAGGCCAACAAAGCATCTGGCATGAATCCTTTCACAGACCCTGCATGGCAAATGATTAGACGTTCTCCTTTTCCCATCGGTACTGAGGTAGTGGAAGCAGCGGTGTCATCAGTCCAGCTCTTAGACACTGTGTGGTTCGCATTCAGCCAAGTTTCGTCAGTGAAAACAACATTTGACCAATCTGTAATTTTTTTGGCTTCGCTCAAAAATTCGCAACGAGCAAAAGCTACGTCGCGACGCTCCATCAATATTTTGCGTTTGTCCGATTTTTTATAAGTAAATCCAATTTCATTCAAGACCTTTACCAATGACGATTTTTGACCTCGGAACAAATCACATTCACGCAAAGAAGCAACAAGTTTTTTAAGTGTTGGAACTTCTTTACGTAAGTAATAGTTATATATATGACGGCGTATAGCGTCTGCGTCAAAGTTGTCAACCGAAGTCACACGACGTGGTTGGCGTTTTTTCTTCGGCGTACGAAGCTTATTCTCCTGCATGCCGCTTGTTCCGTAGGCTTCGGTAGTAATTTTTGTAATCGTAGATGCACTAATACCTAACGCGGCCGCAACGCGCTCTCTCACTTGCGACAATGGTAAAAGCGGGCCGCCATTTTGATACTCTGCTTCAAAGTAATTACGAAGCTTGATCACCATTTCTCTCGTCTGTCCTTTCAGCACTGATCCTTTCGGCATTTTATAGTTCCAATATAAAACTCAGCAAATAATTACTAGCACGGGCGTCTTGTTGCGAGTGACAGTGACAAATACAAAACGGCGGTGGACCATTGAGTTTTACTACCTTGATAAAATACTACTGCTTACCCATAGACAAAAAAATTGGCAGTCATAGGAATTGCCGATAGAAGTGAAAACTTATAACTCAGAATTTGATAGCTTACCTTGGAAACTACACGGGTGTAACCGGACGGCGTGGCCTCGCCATCTGGGCATGGCCATCTAGAAATGCGTCAGCATTTCCCATTGGCTGATGCGTTTCTAGATGGCCATGCCATGACGGCCTGTCCACGCCCTTTCAACATTCCCCATTGGCTGACGTATTTCTAGATGGCCAATAGCCATGGTCATGGCGCCATTCCTAGGACTATTCTCTTTCCGCACAGACTCGATAGAAAAATGAATCGAAATCGTGTCCACTATAATCACTTGGTCACAACACTTTAACTGACAAATTAGATCTGTCAAAAAGAGGATAAACGGTTGGATCTACTATAAACATACATTGTGTCGTATCTTGAGCAAATTAATGTTTGAAAGAAACCACAAAAAATTCCACACAGCACACATGTATAAAGTATGTATAATTATTATTTTTATTAGTGGGCTCGTATGTTTGTACATTTGCCATTCCTCATGTTATTTGGGTAAATATTTATACAGTATCAAGTGATACTTTTATGTAAATTATCAGAGTCAAGTTACAGACACAGAAATCTGTCATTAAGTCACTATCATGTCTACGTTTTTCGCGGCACAATAACTAAAAAGTAACCTAAATAACACAAAAATCAAGTTCTGTCCAATTAAACGCGGGGCGACCGGTGCGTTCGAGAGACATAAAACGCACCCCTGGTTACATTTTCCTGTAACTATAAAGGTTTAAGATACTTAATCTTATTGTGCCGTCACAAAAACCCACATCATCTGTATATTCATTGATGCACCTGCTGTGCTTTGATAACAGATTACGTTTGTGCAAATAGGTAAGGTAACATCAGCGGAATTTGGTAACCCGGCAAGGTATTTTTAAGGGGATATCACCTCGATGGTATTTGTATATTGTAGATTTACATAGATGTCTATTTACATGCCTATAATATTTAATAGTATCTATGTAAACTATTGTAACTGAAGAATGACTGAAAGCCCCAAACTTATAATTTGTGATGTATAAATGATGAATAATATTGATACTTACGTAGGTTCTTAATATTATATATATTATTATTTCTAGTTCACGCCTGTTGTAATGAATACGTAAAGAGACATTTGTGGTTATTACGGATGTACCGTCAATATTAATGAATTGTATAAAATAGAGTATGTATATGAATCTATAATGTGGATTTAACTGTATCATTTCAATTCAAACTCAGTGTAATCAGCTTTCTTATTTTAACATCATATTTTTTTAATTTAATTGACCACCAGTTATAATAAAAAACGTGAAAAGAATTTCTGGACCTTTTAAATGTTTAATAAAATAAAAAGAATGCAAATACAACTACAAACAAATCTAAAAAAGGCATTTATTTACCTTCAGATTACAAGTAGACATACATTAACGATTGGTTCTGGGTGAATGTATGTTCTCATGTAAGTAGGTAGTATGATAATATATGATAAACCTTTCCTAACCTTCCTACAAAGAAAACGCGAATAAAGAGAAAACACTATCTACCTTTGTGGTAAAAATCTAATCTGACAAGTAAAGTCATTGTGTAGTAGGAATGAACTACCTTTGAGGTAAAAATTTAATCTGACAAGTAAAATCAATGTGTACTCGTAGTAGAAATGAACTACCTTTGTGATTAAAATTTAATCTGACAAGTAAAGTCATTGTGTAGTAGGAATGAACTACCTTTGAGGTAAAAAAATAATCTGACAAGTAAAATCAATGTGTACTCGTAGTAGAAATGAACTACCTTTGTGATTAAAATCTAATCTGACAAGTAAAGTCATTGTGTAGTAGGAATGAACTACCTTTGAGGTAAAAAATTAATCTGACAAGTAAAATCAATGTGTACTCGTAGTAGAAATGAACTACCTTTGTGATTAAAATCTAATCTGACAAGTAAAGTCATTGTGTAGTAGGAATGAACTACCTTTGAGGAAAAAAAATAATCTGACAAGTAAAATCAATGTGTAGTAGAAATTAACTACCTTTGTGATTAAAATCTAATCTGACATGTAAAGTCAATGTGAAGTAGGAATTAACTAACTGTGGTAAAAATCTAATCTGACAACTATTATAGTCATTGTGTAGTAGGAATGAACTACCTTTGTGGTAAAAATCTAATCTGACAAGTTATAGTCAGTGTGTAGTAAGAATTAATTAACTCCCAATGTTCTTGATTGTTGTCTTTGTGAGATTGAAATAATTTTGCCAGTCTAGTGAATGGAATAGAATTGGGAAAACTCAAGGGGTTTGTTATGTACCTTGGGAAGACTGAGATGAATCTGTCCTATTAATTGTTGTCGTTCTTATTGGACAGTTTGCAACAAATGAAATACTAAATCACTCTCACAAGTCTATAACACAACAGTAGGCTTTTAGGCTTTTGTTTTAGATAGTCATGAGCTTTTTCTGATAATGTGGCCGATTCTCACATAAACCTACCATATTCTTAAAACTAAAAATTACAAACTCCACACGGTTTATGACACTAGCAAGTACGGCACAGAAACTACGAACAGAAACAGAATTGTGACCGTTGGCCACAGAAGTCTACAGCAAAGAATGTAAGTCAAACATGGTTGAAATAAGTCGTAGGCTGTAGATAGTGATCTACCGTTCAAGTTCAAATTGTAAGGTAAATTTCATGGCGACACATATACACATCTTGCATGTTCATGCATTCCATTTTATGTCATTATTCTAATTACGGATAACTGAATGTAAAGTGTATAAATTTAATTTGGTTATAGACCAATAAAGAATTGTTATGAAATAATGATGTATTATTACTTATCAATCTACTACCTATAGATTTAACATGTAGTCGCCTGTCCGTGCTGATTAAAGCATACCTACCTAAGCATGCCTTGGAACGCAACATACAGGTAAGCACTTGTAACCATAGTTTTCTTCGGACATGCATTATATATTTAACAATATGATATCATTTCTGGAAGCTCATGTTTGAAGTAAGAATCTAACTCTTCGGTCGCCACATCAATGGTCGAGTTCTGAACATACTCTCTAGTCCTATGTGCGCACTAAAAGTACCGGTATACTGCATGCCATGCATATTATACATACTTACTCGTTCCCTAATACTAGGACACAAACGGTCAGTCACTGCTCATCATCGCCATAAACAACGCGCTAATTATTCTGATAATTATAGCGATAAATTAAGTGGCCATGACGGGTAGGATGGTAACATCAATTGCCGAACGATAAAAAATAAAATATATGGGTGGTT
This sequence comes from Selenia dentaria, assembly GCA_917880725.1. Classification (NCBI taxonomy): domain Eukaryota; kingdom Metazoa; phylum Arthropoda; class Insecta; order Lepidoptera; family Geometridae; genus Selenia; species Selenia dentaria. The sequence continues at coordinate 9,793,809 of OU862888.1, read as the reverse complement.
CTCTTTTCAAGGTTTCCAGAAAGGAATTTTTCCTTCCCTTGTCAAAATATTATCGCAATAACTCGTGGCACTACTGTTAACGACTATCATCGCAATAATCAACGGCGTTATTCGTTGGTGTGGCCTGAGTATGACAAAACAAACTACAAAATTTATATGTAATGCCTTGAATCAAGCCTTATACGCTATTCACAGACTACCAGCGCGCTATTGTTTAGCTGGGCATAGTTTATTTTGCTTAGGGCTAAATCGTTTCGAGCGGCTTTACCAAGACCTTTGATGTTTCTGGCAGCTTGGAAATAGTATTTTACACTAAAGTGTCTATGAAAAGCGTTAGAAACCATAGAAAGTCATTATTTTCTAGTAAATAATGCTAAAAAGGCAGTACGAATTTTTTTTTTTTACATTGTCCCACCCATAGACCAAAATATATACTAGGAAAGTCCCACCCCCACCTTCGTAGAGCTATAATTCACTCCATTCTCAATATTTTGTCGATTGTAATATCATTCAAAAGATTTTATACTTGGCATACAATTTTAAAGCTTCGAAAACCTCCGTTTAAACTAAAAAATCGGTTTACAATAAAATGTGTGTTGTCCTCAAAATCTAGTTCGGTGGACTGTCCACTATACGTCACGGTCTCATTTTTCTCACTACCCCGTAAAAAAATAAGAAACCGACTCCAGATTTTAATAAATCGCAACTTTATTTTGTCTATGAAAGTAGCAATCTTGTGAAAGAAGTGTTAGTTGCTCCGTAAAACGCAATGTAACAAGGCAGTTTTTGAAGGTCCGAAAAATTGTGTCCACTACATTTGCTGCGAATCAAAGTCAAGTTTTATATTATTTTATTCTCAGTCATTTTGCACCATGCGTAATTTACTATATTATTGGTAAACTAACTTAATCCTAATCTATTAGTCCTAGAAATAACTTAAATCTACGATAAAATACCAGCCGACATAAATAAGCCACATCCATTACACAACGTTATGAATTAGAGGACACAATAAGTGACGTAATGGAACCGTTCATATTGCGATAACCGACTTTAAATAAAGAGATATAACTTCTTATACTAGCTGCGCTCCTCGGTTTTACCCGAGTGGTGATGGATGATGATGAATCAAATATTGCGTATGTTACTCAGGCATAATAGCTTTCCACCGATGATTTTTTTTGATCTGGTTATGTAGTTTCTACGTTTATCCGTTTTAAACAAACTATCATATCTTTCCTCTTTATTATTAAAGTAGATAAGGATTAACACCAAGGTACGAATGTGGCCTAATTTGTACTGGCGTTAATATTGTATATTTTAACACGGAAAAGTAATTATTGTGACATAGGTGTAATAGTAAGACAGATGATTTTTTGTAGACATTGATATCCTTTTTAAAACTATGGTACATCACTTTGCTCTATTGTCAATAGTTTCCTCACTGTACGAAAAATCCTATATCGTATAAGGTTTTTCGGTAAATTTATTATAATAATTTGCAATTTCCTGATATACTGGTAAGTCAGTTATTGATTTGAAATTCAATTTGCTGGTCTCAGAAGTAATAAAACATTTCTATTATGCAAAAAAAAATTTAAATAAATAATTTTAGTAATTACTAGCTACTTCACCATTTCTTCCAGTCATTTTAGACATGCCTTTACACGTCAATTACATAACTTTCGATGTCCTATTACGGAACTGTCCAATTATTTTAGTGAAGGACATTTAAATTTATTTTCATTTAAATTAAAATAAACAATAACATATGAAATCTAAAACATAGCTATAGTGCTACTCTTTAATTGAAATTAATAAATAGGAGAAAAATCTATTACTTATATATATATAGCTATATTCAAGTTTTATTTTCCATAAAAATTACATTGTTAGTAATTAAAAATTAAATAAAAAAAGAATAATAATAACTATCTAATCTATAAGCCCCATGGTGGGGGGAAAAGTGGCCAAAACGCTGGCAGCATTGCCACGCTGGATGGCAATGCTAAGTTTTTGCCCAAAATAGGCGCCAGCATTTCGGTCACCCGACGCCTCAAACAAACGTTTCGCCAGATCCCTAAACAAGTTGAGAGCGGACGGCCCCCATGGGCCTTAAGTTTCGACCCCAAACGGCACAAATATGTACATTCTTTTGTTCTGTTTGAGGTCTTCCGCTTTAGACGCGGCAGCGCCAGCTCGATCAATCGTCCCAGGGAGATGAGACGGCGCCAGTGTGTCCACACATGTAGCATCCCAAACCAGAGGCTGTCCCATCTTCCACGGGACGATAGTCATCCCATCTGGGGCCTTACTATCAGCTTCGTAAAAACCATGCAAGTTCCGTGCAGTTCTTAAACCTGTCAGAAACAGTTTTGAATGAAATCATACCATGACGCTTATTTAGGTGAACTGTTTGAATATTGTTTTCTCAAAGGTGAACGGATATTTTGTCTCTGGCATTCTAATAATTTACTATAACCAACATTGCAGACGCCTAGACGTTTGTAAGATAATAAACTGAGTGGATTTAGAGCGACATGTTAACGAGAGTCAATACTAAAAAAACAGGTGAACGGTTTTTCTGCGGTTCTTGAATAGTAGGCCTGGGCAGGCCTGCTTTAAAGTTGTCATGGTACCAATAAACCGTGCAGTTGTCTAGAAGGCCTGCTTTAAGAGCTCATAGTAAGGCCCCTGGTCTCTTGCCGTCATCCCGCATCAATCCGTTCGGTTCCAAAACTGACGGGACTCCAGCACTGACAAATGTCCGACGGATGATATCATTCAAGCTGGCGTGCCGCGGTATGCGCCCCGCGCTCTTTACGCATGAGAGTGCGTGGTGGCCGAACCGATCCACCATTTCACCGCAGAACTTATATTTTACTTATATTGATTCTGATTAGGAAACATTAAGATGACAAATGACACGAAAGTGACGTAATAGACAGAACTTTGGAAATTACAATTAAATAAAAGGGGTTTGATATATTATTTTGTGTAATAATGATAGAATAATACTCCTTTAAGGTATTAATAAAAATATATAAAGTTAAATGACTATAGTTATAGATTTACAGCTCTTTGATTTTAGTTATGTAACGGACCATTTTCTGTGTAGTGTTTCACTTAAACTCGATTTTGTCAAATACCTCTTATTTGATTGGCGAAAACCCTTAACATTATATTTAACATTGTTTATTTTTTCAATTGATTATAAATTCAAATCAAAATATTATATATACATATTATATTATTTTTGGATATCCATTACGTAACTAAGCAAAAACAACGAACGATGCCCTACATTTTAAAAATTTTACTCGATGCAACCGTACACACATACAAACCGTAAGAGTCTACATAAAAAAACAATATGTCAAATGAAAACTGTTGAGATTTATAACAGAGGCCGATGAAATAAAACACTAGACTTTTATTTCATAAAATTGCGAATCCACGCTTACATATTTGGAGCGACTTTTGGCCAGAGAGAAAAACACAGATTATACATACTACAGTAACACATCAATGACAGCTAAGGGCTGCGTTCAATAAAACTTTGATTTACAAAAATAGTTCAACAAAAACAACAAAACGATGTCAAATAAGTATTGACAGTTAGTACCAGGTATTGCCAGTTTAGTTAAATTCCTCGAAATCTTGGGAAACAACTCTAAATTATTTCATAACCTGTAAGTTTAACTTACTTAATATTGCGTCCATTGATTGATATTCAGTGATCAAAGTTATGTAAAAGGTTCAGTGAGGATCACACCTGCAGTGTTGACCAATATAATTTATAGGTCAGTGCGGTGTAGCTCGGAGTAAATAAAACAAAGGCCAAGCTCCATTTAACACAATATTTATATAAAATATTGTTAAATTAATGTTCGTCACAAGAAATAAGAGGATTAATATGGATTAGATTAGCAGACAGATTTAATTTAGTACTTGTCACTACAATCGTAAAAACAGAAGGGCAGAGAGAGCACAGAGACGCATGAATACAGAATGCGTAGTACTATTAACTATGTCATCATAGACACATAGAGAGGTCGTTTAAAAACCTATATTACAAGTTATACTTTTGAAAATAATACCATAACCGGACCAAACGTCCTTACTGTGTATATATGTCCAAATTGTCCAACCTTCTGCTGTCTGTGGCATATAATACCGCACTTTCAGTGTTTTTTACCGTTGGATATGGAATTATACAAACGACTATCCATGTGGATCTGTACATATTCAAACAAAACATTTTCCTGCAACAATTCCAATTCACATATTGGAAATAATTCCATATTAGAGCTTCAATTAAATAACTCTCAAATATATTATCATAGATCGGTACTAGGTGGTAGAGGTCAGTGACGTGACAGCACGGGGCGAGGCTCGATAGATTGTGGCACTTGACCCGAGTCTTGCAATTATTTAGGCCGCGTACCAGGATTGCGAAAATATAAACAAAACAGTGTGTAAACATTTAGTTGGGAAAATACGCACTACCTACAGAAGGATGTTTTAATAAATTACTTAGAACCTACTTACTTATATGAGAACTTAGGCTTTACTATCAGCTTTGTACAAACCATGCAAGTTCCGTGCAGTTCTTGAGCTTGGCTCATCAATCATACCTACCATGGTATATGGCACTCATTTAGGTAAACTGTTTGAACATTGTTTTCCTCAAAAGTGAACTGATAATGTTGTCTCTGGCATTCTAACAATTTACTATAACCAACAAGGCAGACGCCTAGACATTTGTAAGCTGGCTGATACACTGAGATGATTTCGAGCGTCATGTTAACATGAGTTCATAAAAAAACAGGTGAGCGGGTTTTCTGTGGTTCTTGAATAGAAGGCCTGGCAGACCTGTTTTAATGTTGTCATGGTACGATAAAAACCAGGCAGTTTTCTAGAAGTCCTGCTTTGAGTAAGAGCTTATAGTAGAGCACAAGCTGTTTGGGTTTACTACTGTTCAAGGTTTAAAGCCTTGGCTAAATGAGGAAAATTTTGCAATATATGCATACACTTAAATCAAGCTTTAATTCACCTAAAATAGCACCTTAGGTATGGCAGTATTCTTTGGAAATGGGTCGAAAAAGGGTATGTTGAAACAACAATAATTGCAAGCTTTACAAACGCTAAACGCAAAATCCGTTGATAAAAAATCACTAAGAGAATCCCTATAAATATCCTCTTCTCAACGTTTTTAAAATTATTAGCTGTTATATTTACCAACTTCTGCCTAACCTAATGCACTCGTCTTGTAGGGTATGTGAATTTTCAATAAAATTATCAGTGGGTAAAATAGTTTGTGTACTTGCAACACCATTATACTGTGTGTGTCGCGGGTTGATCGCAAAATCTTGAATTTTATGAACGAAAAGAACTATTCATTAATTTCAAGAAATGCAAACATAAATAGACGGATTAATTTATAAATTTCTTACATATTCATATTACGAATATATGTTAATCGGTTAGTCCGAAAAATTTACGCAATAATGTGTAAAGGCATGTTTGTGTTGAGTGTGGAAATGTAATATTTACTTGGATTTTGTAATTAATCGTTCACGATGGTGTTCGAGTCGATCGTGGTTGACGTCCTGAACAGGTTTCTTGGGGACTACGTGGAAAATCTAAACAGGTCCCAGTTAAAACTCGGTATATGGGGCGGTAAGTTTTTTACGCGCGTAGTGATGTCATACCGTCCGCACCGCATACTGCGGTTATTTACGTCTCAAACAATGTTTTTCAGGTGATGTCGTTTTGGAAAATCTTATTCTCAAACAGAATGCCCTGGAAGAACTCAATATACCTGTTCAGACAGTCTATGGACACCTTGGTAAGTCATTTACAATCACTTCGATCATCCGGCAATATCAAAACAAACATGCTAACTGTATTACTAGGTCAAATTCTTTATATCAGAAACAGGCCAGTGTGGTTAATTCAATGCTTAATGTAAAAGCTATTATAGGATCCCGCAGTAACTCTTATGATAAAATTGTGTGGAGTGTATAGATTTTTAGTTAAGTGATGTTTTATGGTATCTTAATTTTTTATGATCCGGAAAATTACTCAGGATTTAAAAAATGAATACTGTCTTTATAACAATATATGTATCTGTCTTAACCTTTCCTATACCGTGATAATTAAAACCAAATATTTATGAATGAAACACATGTAAATTTACGTCACTGATACGCAAAGGGTTAATGGTCCTAAGACTAAAAGCAAACTATGTGGGTAAACTAAAATTCTTAAATTATTGACTTACTCTTCCATTTGTAAGGTATAACATGCCATAATGTAATACTAAAGGTACCAGGCTAAATATCAAATCAGATTCATTTTAGAAATATATAATTAAGCACTAAATGTGAAATATAGATAACCTAACAATAAAATAACATGTATGACTATATCTACTGCTGTACACAACATTATTGTAGTCTTATAAACCTATGAGATAACTTCAATAAGGGATGAAAAAATAAAGTTTTTTAATAAGGTTTTGCAATCATTATCCTAGTTTTCCAAATGATTTAAAGTATTCATTATTGTTATATTATTCGTGCTACAAAGAAAATATCTATTATATTTGATAGTTGATTTTTATCTTGATAATTAACTTACCTAGCTTGCACGTATCATACTTTGTTATAACATTATTTTTCGGATTTTGGTTTAAATCAGTGATTTTTATTCAAAATATTGTGCAATAAAAATACTGATGTACATCAACTTTGTGTGTGTCAGTCATAAATCTTTTGTTTTAATTATCATGGCATAGGAAGGGTTAAATAATGCAACCCTGACTTCAATAAAAAACTTCAATGGTTTATCACCTATATTTCTTTTTATTTAGCTCATTCTCTTCCATATGTTACTACACTCAGAGTTCATATGGCTCTAAATTCATAAGGTAGGATTTTATATATATAGGTACATAGAATTTTATTTTAGAGAAATCTTCATGGTTTCTTAACTATTGTTATCTGAAAAATAACTTAGAATTCAATAGAGTAATGGAATGCCTGCCTGAATAAGGTTCTGTGACTTGACCACACATGTTGCAGTTCCTGGAAATGCAGGTTGATTTCTGTGAAATTGGTTGTATTCGCAAATCGCAAGTCAACGGGTAAATAGGGTATCTGCAAATTGTATACATTCAATTGCCAAAGCTTTGACACCCTTTTCCATGATTTAAGCAATATCTGGTAGGAGCAAAATTAAACTTCAGATAGAAAAACCTTGCAAATGTTTCATCAATCATACTTTGATACTTTGTTCAGTTTAATTGCACTATTTGCTATTAGCACCCAAGCATGCTTTATGCTGCCCTTGGAGTTTATTCTGACATTGTGTTTACACTTAAAACAGATAATTTATCACTGAAACTAACCGAAATGAACCCTTATGCATCGATCAATGTATTTAAAGGTTAATTTTGTTTAATTGTAGCATGACCTAAGCTACTCTGTGTACCAAACACATGTAACCTAACAAATTTAACCTAAACCCTGTTTTAAAGTTGATTACATTAGATTCTTTGTGTATGGCCTCTGCGACTTGTTTTGAGTGTTGTAACTTTGCCAGTATCTGTAACATGATAGTTTGCAAAACTGCTTGAGAAATTAAAGTAAACTTTAAGAATATGGTTGATGATTAGAAGAGAGAGTCAAACAAACTGTTTCACTCCAGTAATAACTCTAAAACACACAAAATAACAACATAAATAAGAACAAAATTCAAACTAAAAATAAGACAACAATATCATTATAACAAAAACTACATCAACATTTATAAAATAAATATTAAAGAATACATAAGAAACATTATAAATTAGTAGCTAACATACACACACAACTAAACGGACATATTCACATATCAACCCTTCGAGTATCGAATATTGTAAAAGCCATTTTGTCCAAATTGACTTTTTGTAATTTTCTTACTAAATAACACATGCTCTATCGAACTGTATATTTAACATTTTGATATGCGTAAAAAAATGCTTATACTACACAAATTTTTAACATCCCACAAAAATATTTCTCCATCAACAATGATGTTTAACCACAAACCACCTTTAGAATACTGAATTTTTTTTTAATGCATTAATAGACTAAATGCTGTGACACATGGCTAATACTACATTTAGTAACCAATAGATTGTAAAATTTAAATTAATTATTTGTCATAAAAGCCAAAGTACTTAATCGAGAACACATTTGATACTCGAACGGTTTATATGTGAACTATCTTAATATGTTCCTATTAGATCACATTATTGTAAACCTACATACCTACTATCATATATGTACCACATAGTTAACTCTTACATACCCATATTAATGTAAGCCAGCCTACCTTCCTAAAAATAAGGCTACCTTACCACTTAACATGCAATCCAGACAGTGCCTATAATTGTTACTCTGTGAACTCTAGTTGGGTGACATCATGCCCTCCAATCGCAATGGCTGATTGTATTGGTGTTTGTGACTCACACAGGCAAAGTTTAAAGGTCAGAGCAACATATTATCTATAATTTTGGGTATGATTTAAGTGAAGATGGGCACAAGATGTATATGAGTTAGCTTTAAATTTTAAAGAGGAATTACTTTATATCAGACACAATAGAAAATATTTTGCGCCTGTCTAGCTTCCGAAGTTAAAAAGTATCTTATCCTAGGCTTCTATCTTATCTGTAAGGTTTATAAAAATAAAATGCAGGCCGCCATGTTTGTTATTTTTCTTATCTTGTGTTGTATTTATTGGCTATTTTGTAAAACAATATGTGCAAACTGATAAGCTACATTAACATTACAGTATCAAGGTTTTATCTTGGAAATTGAGTAATACACCAAACAACTTAGTATACATAAATACCTAAACCACCATTATTCTTTCCAGGGTTATCCTTAATGCCGATTAATCATGGCCCTGACTATCCCAAAAATTCTCTATCAAAAACGTGGAACAGATTTTCATGGGTTAAGCTATTGCAAACCTACTTAACAGTATCTGATCTTTTAATTTCCATATCCCATATCCACCTTTACCTATGTTGTGTTTTAAATAAAAAATGATAGTTGCATGAGCCTTATTCCACATGAGAATTTATGTGGAACCTATTTCAAAATCTACTTGTATAAAGAACCAAATAACCTAGCAATGCTAAGTGGCAATGTGAGAAACAATGCAATTAGCATAACTGGTCTTATGAATACTACCTTTACGCCTAACTCTTTTCTTAAAGTTTGAATGTACACATCTGAATGAAACTATGTACATACAAGTACAAAAAATTTGTTATTGGAATTGGCTTTCTATGGCTGGTGTTCCAGAAGTACTCTCGGCAGTGAATACAAGCTTGGGTTCAAATCTGAGTAAATTTTGTATGTAATGCCAATTACATACAAATACTAATAAATATTTTCTTCACTCTGGTCAAGATTCAACACTTTGCATCTTTTTGGAATATATGAGTAAATACATATGGGATTATAGGTGGTGTTTTAGGCTTAGACGCAAGTTTGGTGCCCCAGCACTTCATAATTATGGGCAAAAGTGCCCATGTGTGTTATATGGTCTTGGAGGGACAGAGTAATCTTTGGGTTTAGTCATCATGTCTTGCATATCATTCTTCTGCATTGTGGGAACAAAATAGATGTAAGATTTAACAAATAAGGCTATAATGTATATCGATAGTACCTAATTCACTGCAAGCGAGATCTATCTACCATTGTTAAATTATTAATTTGCAATTGTATTAACCTTTAATTCTACAATATTGCTAACAGTGGAGACTTTTAAATGACTTTATGTTACCTACGAAAATGTACAAGTTATTATTATATAGTCGATAGTCTTCCTAATAATAAATTTAAAAAAAATAATGGCCTTTATTTTCTTGATTTACTTATGCTTCGTCCAGTTCAACTTCCTGCCCAGTGTGATGATTATGTTTCATTTTCTCGGACAGTTTAAGTTGTGAACTGAACAGACTAGTAGTGTAAGATATCTGAAGTTCTTCTGTATATTTTGTTTATTAGCAATTTAGTTTTGGTTGGATTTATGATGAGTCCGCATTCCATGGACCATTTTTCAATGACCTATAATGCATTATTAAACAGATTTCTTGCCACACTGGCAAAGTTTCCCGTCAAGAAAATCTGATCGACAGGAAACTAAGATGTTTCCAGTCCTGCAATAACACTTAAGATAATAATCAGAAAATTGTTATAGTTTCCTTTGTGTTCCAGGAAAACTCGTTCTTAAAATACCATGGAAGAATCTGTATGGTGCGTCAGTGGAGGCGACAATAGAGCGGCTATTTCTGATCGTGAACCCCACCGCTGAAGTTAAATATGACCCCGAGAAAGAGGAGAAGATGGCCCTGGCCGCTAAACAAGCTGAATTAGCAAGAGTTGAGGAAGCTAAGAAAAAAGAGGCGGAAAAAGGTAAAATAAACTTTAATAATATTACACGCAATTATCAAAAAAAGGATACGTCATATCATATACGTCCCAGTGTCTACATATTTAGTGTGTTCACTGTGGGCCTAGCACGAATAACTGCGCAAGTGTAATGCAACGTCATTCACGTAAACAGTACAAACTGTCATTTATTTTATTTTATTTTATTTATTGAATTAAATTCTTACATCTACCATTACAGGATAACCTAATGCGATAGTGCAGTTAGTAGTGGCAATAGTTTTACATATTTACCCTTAGAAACGTACCTATATTTAACAATTAAGGTATATACATGACTTAAAAATAGATTAAATAAAATTATATAAACATCACAGCCAACACTAATCACTTAACTAAATAACATAAAACATACAGAGCCACTTTTGAGAACTCACTCATCGTACAACAAAATAGGTCCGTCTCCTCCGCCATAACGTTGAGAGTGCGAAGTGCGCGCGTCAGAGGCGCCTCGCTAAGGAGATTAGTCCGAGCTCGCGGCACCACCACCAGTGGCGGTCGTCGCCGTCTCCATATATACCGGTCTGGCACACACATCGATATTTGCGCTAGAACATCGCTATTATTTATGCGCCCTCTAAGTATCTTGAACATGTAAGTTACGAGCGCTAGTTCTCTCCTGATCCGTAATTGGTTATATCCAACCATGCCCAAGATAAAAAGGGTAGGGTACATCAGCGGATAAAAAGGATATACCCCATAGTGCCTCATATATAAGTACCTTATGATCTTATTCTGTATCTTCTCTAGCATTGATACATATTTTGTTTCATGAGGTGACCAAATTACTCCATTACATTCTAATTGACTAAGCACTAGAGCATTATACAACGCTGTGATCGCTTTGATGTTTGTAAAGCCTTTCGCCATTCTAAGAATAAACCCCAAATTCCTATAAGATTTTTTACAAATTTTAATTATGTGGTTTCTAAATGTTAGTTCTGTATTAAAAGTCACTCCTAAGTCCTTCACCTCTGTAACTCTGAGCATCGGAGTTCCATCTATTATGTACCTATGTAGAGTTGGGGAATGTGCCCGAGTAAAAGTAATTGTAAGACACTTAGATACATTAAACTCGAGAAGGTTTTGTTTGCTCCATGCCACTACTCTATCTATATCACCTTGAAGTTGATTGCAATCATCCTCTTTTTTAATTGCTATTGAAAGCTTCAAATCGTCAGCGAATAATAGACACTTGGAATGTTTCACAACTGCCGGTAGATCATTAATCATTAAAGAAAACTCCAATGGCCCTAAATTGCTGCCCTGGCTAACTCCTTATATATAGCAACTATGACAGAGATAACTCACAGTTTGTATGCTGAAGCGAAGTTTGTGTGACGCGTTGACGCTTACGATACGAATACTTTTACGGAAATTGTTTGTACTATGGCCTCTGGCCGCAATTAACAAGCTTAACGCGGTTCTGCGAGCAATGGGCGGGCCACATTGCACCGATAATCGATGAGGAAGACAGGTTCTCTAGTGGCGACCACGCACCGAAATACGATGTGTAGGCCGCCGACCTCGTCAAAACTGCGTGGAATCGCTGGATGCAGGAAGCAAGTAGCCGTTCCAACTGGCTTTCTATGGATGGTGGAGGCATATGTTTAACAGTGGACGTCTTCCGGCTGATAGTGATGATGATGACGGCGTCTGGTGGCTTGTAGTACTTGAGGCCGCGCGTAGACGTCACGTCGATGTCTCTGCAGCTTATTCCAAACGCATTTAAATATAAATACCTTTATTTATAACCGACTGCCAGGAGATTATGTTTCTATGGTGCATGACACACTATTACGAAGTATAAACTAGGAGCTTGTCATGAGCACACATTTAAAGTTATTGATTTCTTAGTTAATTTCCTCGTAATTGTTCAACATTTAAATTAAACAACTTTAAACGGATTAAATCGCATGTATTTTCTAATATTATTTATATTCGAAACGTCGTATATTATTTCTGAAATACGACGTTTCGAAGACTTTTCAGTGATCGTGGCCAAGAGATATTATATTAGATGATAGTTGTCTATTAATAAGAGCTGTGAAAATTATTTTTGTATGTTTTATGACCTATATATACTTTTAATCAAACTGTGGTGTTCAGAAGTATCGCAGTAGGTATTGTGCTGGTTTTGGAATTTTATCCCCCATCAGCTCTATTGAAATTAGGGTGTTTTTTTCAGTTCATAAACTCTATAAACACAAAAATTATATTTACCATGGAATCAGAGAATAGTAACTCTGTATTTTCTAGACACTCAAATCACAATATCAAGTGAGTAGACCGGTAAATCGTCTGATAATAAGCACCACGCCACTTCAACACAGTTATTGTAGAAGGCACCCTTCATCTAGGAAGTGAGGCTACGCTGAGGCGGAAAATAATTATTCTCTCTAAATTTTAAAGTTATAATTAAAACATCTTACAACTATGTTTATGAATATATAAATAAAATTATTCTCTCTAAATTTCAAAATTATAATTTAATTAATATCTTTCATAACAATATAACTTTTATCTTCAATTGTGTTTAGCATATCATGACGTGGTTCTATATTTATTTTTTCCTGTTAAACTCGACCTTGATTGCTATAAATATGACTGAACTAAAATTTAGGCACAGATGATACCGACTCCTGGTGGTTAACACAATCTTTGTGATAATTCAAACCATAATATTGGATGCCCATATTTGATTTAGCACACATTTTGTTTTTATTATGTTATTATTGTCCAGTACGAGTTAGGCAATTGTAGTTTCTTACTGCTGGGCTGGGATACATGCCTTCCCCTCAGAGATAATTATTAGCCACAACATGGGTTATGGCCATGGGTAACATTTGCAGACCTAATTAAGATTACAAGTAGACTTCCGACAGCTCAAACTGCGCTTAGCTAAGTTCCAAGCAATGCCTGCATGGAACTTAGCTCGACCTTGTTGAACAGTTACTAAGGACCATAGGAAAGCGTGAGCACTACGGTGTAGTACCCGATACCTAATATATGCGCAATCACGTTATTTGGGTAGGGGACGAAGCGAACAACAAAAACCTTTTCTTATTGCATAATTTGTATTAAACTCGTGTGGCTAAACTCAACTGATGGTATGCCTGATGCCTGATAATGCTATCACATAATTATAAGTAGCGGATGAGTTCACAGCTATACATTATTGTGACGTGTCCACGTACTCAAATGTACTACAATCACATTTTTTTTGTTGGAGACTGTGTTATTGAAAAAACATTAGTTCAAGGTTCTTTCGCCATGACTAATTCTATGCATAAATCTTCTTAACACTGCCTAATGATGATGGATCGTAGATTTTTACTTGATCTATATGAGCGCTATAATAAATATAATAAAGTTTTACGTTATAACAAAAGATTTATGAATGAACTGGAGGCTTGCTGATTCGGACCGATTAATGTAAACCGGCAAAACGCACGCAGTAGGAATCGAATACGTAGAGACCCGGGTTTTGAGCACATCAGATGCTCATCTTCAGGACAAGTGCGCAGCAGTATTTTCAAACTCGCGTATTGGCTTATGTCATCTTATTAAAGAAATCCAGGTGTTATTATAATACCTACTAGACAGTGAGATAACAGATTTTCGTAAGGATATATTTGACGTGACTAATTCTTGATATCTGACTTGAATATTATTTAGCTTTGTTAATTGTCTGTATGATTTAACCCTTTGCGTCCCAGAGACGTAAATATACGTCAGTTTCATTCATAAATCTTTTGTTTTAATTATCACGGTATAGGAAGGTTTAATCTATTAGTTCGATTGAAATTATATACTGACATAGCAGGCAAGGACAGACATACCAAAAACGTTATATGTGTAAGGTCTCGTTACTGTTCTGTGCGGTTACTTAACACAGACAAGTAAATGAATCTTGTATATATGATGTTTGACTTCGCGAGCACCGTGAGAAAAATGCACCGCATAATTTACCATTTCATTTATTCATGCAAACTTATATTAATTATTACAGACAGGTGTTATAGGTCTTATAGCTAAATATATGTACCCTGTCATGGCGTAGCACTGGCTGAGAGGTGCTCAAGGTGCATTCACTAATATCAGTAATTGTAAATGTCTAAATCGTAAAACGCATCTCAATTAAGGTTTATCTAAATAAAAAACATCTTAAATATAATCATTGTAGATGTCAAATTCAGTAAAATAGTCAATTATGATTACTTATTATAAAAGTAAGTTTGATAAAATCAATGAATTAGTCATAGTCAATTGAACTATATGTAGATTTAAACATAATCTAAGACTAGCTAGAGCATATCCAATAAAGAACAACGGAACAATCAGCGTCATATATATTACTAAAATTAGCATCTTATTTATTTATTTTAATTATCCAGTACCTAGACTATATACATTGACTATATAGTCAATATATATAATATATATATATATTACAGTGAGATATTAATGTTAGTTTAGTTGTAACTAAAGTATATAATGCTATATTTTCATTAAGTCTTAGAGTAACACAAAGTTACTCTTGTAAAATAATTCAGACTAGTGTTAAATATATCTATTTGGTCTTATTTATTATGTTATATAGGCTGGGCTGCTGTGCTTGCATGAAACTGGCGCACGAAAATTTATACATTGTTTCATAAAGTAAATGCTGGATAAGAAAAAAAAAATTAAAGACCTATTTTTCGTAATACTTTATATTTAGTATTTTGTTGGCTGACAGATAATTTTACTATTTTGTGACTGATAAAAAAAAATGTATGTTTAATAAATATGCTTGGTTACCATTACACTAATATTTAATATTTAAAAATTCTCAGATGAATCTTTCGTTGTGATAATAACTTTAGCATGAAAGCGGGCCCAGTATTATAAAATCATAATAGGCTGTTTTTAAACCAAGCCATCCCAGGTTTCTAATCTGTTACTGGATTTCTGTCACTTTTAGGAACACTTTAGATAATGTATTCATTATTTACATACTTTTATTACGTATAAGATTTTTAAAGCACTAACGCCTGCTTAGCGAGACCAAAGTTGGTAATTTTAGAGAGAAAACCCGTCCCCATACGAGGGTTAAAATAAATGAGAGTTAAATGTCAATGCTCGGACGTTGTGCCTCGGTGGCCTATTGGTCATGGCGGTTGACACTGATTGTCGGAAGTCGCGGGATCGTCCCGACCGAGGATGTGTATTATTTACATACATTATTTATTATATCATACATTTTATTTTCCTATTGACTTCCAAAAGGAGGAGGTACTCAATTCTACTGTTTTTTTAATGTTTGTTTCCTCATAACTTTCGGTAGGGTGAACCGATTCTGAAAATTCTATTTTTGTTTGAAAGCTGGTGCTTCCCGTTCCATTTAAATTTCATCAAATTCGGTCCTGTAGTTTTTGAGATACACTCCAACAACTTAATAGAATGGAAGTCGGTATTAAATTTTTCAAATTGTACTTGTTAACTATACTTAAATATTTCATCATTTACATTTTCAGATGAAAACAAGCTGGACGAGACATTCGTTGAAAAGCTCGTGACGCAAATAATCAAGAATGTACAGCTGAAGATTACAGACATACACATACGCTACGAAGACGGTATTACGAATCCAAAAGCTCCATTCTCGTTTGGGATAACGCTACATAATCTATCCGTCCATACGACAGACGAAAACTGGAAACAGACTGTCATACAAGAGGCAGTCACTAAGATCTTCAAGGTAAAGTCAAATGCGATGGTGTTGTATTAAGGACTCTCAGGACGATGTATGCTAAAAACGTTATAATGACTTAATATTACGATAACTTCTTCTTCTGATAAAAATATGTCTCTTTGCGTATCTAATATATGTGTTTCTTTCAGGACATTTGCATTGTCCAGTTTTGATTAATAGAATAGCAAGAATTAACGTTAGAAACGGGATATTTACCATGTATATGTTAAATATCCCGTTTCTAACGTTAATTCTTGCATTACTGACAATGTCAGTTTAAAATGTAATAGCCCTAGAACCTTGAAGGATCGTACGGTGGGAAAACGTTACTGAAAATTAAGTAACTTTAATTATTAAAAATTAGTAGTTCTGCGAATAGTAAACCTCGTGAGCACATAGACTTTTCGCAGTTTTACAATCTATTATAGCAATTACACTCATATTCGAAATTCCTCTTTAAAGTCAGGTATCTAATGTGTGTACCAAATTTTATCAAAATCGGTCGATGAATAGCGCCGCAGCAAACTTATTTATGGAAAAGTACACACATTTATCAAATATAACAACCTAACAAACATACGGACGCTTCGCTCGCTTGGTCAATAAAATTACATAATTATGTCAAATGTTTACTTTTCACAATCTTCCTAATATTTAAGTAATATTAAATACTTTCGCAACGTATATAAACTTTATAGTCGCTAAAAGTTTAAAATTAATGTTTTAAATATCGTAATTGGTATGTCAGTAAGATGAGTAAGGTAACACGAGACCACCGCTCATTCACGGAGGAAATATTTTCTCGGAATAATTTGTCTGATATCTTGAGATCAGGTTTACTGCTCTGTATCTATCTCAGATCTCTCGCGTTTTTGGGTTAAATATTAATGCTACGATTGGTATTTCCAGATCTTGAGTCTGGAAGGTCTGGCGATATATTGGAATCCTGCAACGGAAGTCTATTCAAGATCTAGTGGCCAAGAAATCAAGCTCAGATTACAAAACGAAATCGCAACTAAATCATCTAAACCGACAATTTATCAATATGGTAAGAAAACACTGTTTTAAACTATCACGGTTGTTCTCTAAAATTATATGATTATTAACGGGATATTTACCGTGGTAAGGTTGTGGAATGAGCTCCCGATATTTCGGCGCAGTTACATGCACCATGTTCACGGGAACATGCACCATGTTCACGGGAAGCTTCCCGTGAAGCTTCCCGTGAACATGGTGCAATTTTATGGTAAGAAAAGCTTACTGCTCTATATACTATAATGTATTCCTATTAGTATTATAGCCATAGGTAGAATTTGATCGAAACTTTCGTAAGTATTACACATTTTAATGTTATTTTGACGGTTTAACTTACGCGGTATGTATAGTCGAATATCTCTGGCGCGCGCGCCGCCGCCCTCCGCGCCCGTTGTGACGTCACCGATGCGGGCAAGCTGTATCCGTCAGTTTCTTCGTCACTGCTGCTTGCCAATAACTTTAAAAGGCCAGTACACACCGCACTAATCGTGTCCTGCGACGTCACCGACGTCACAACGCCACCGCGGTCGCCAGTACTAACGCGAACGCAGCCGCGAACGAAGCGCAAGTACGAAGTCCACGAAGAAGTGGCCCGGACGGTCACGAAACCGGTCGAGATATACGACTATACGCACTGCGTAAGTTAAACCATCAGAATAACATTAAAATAGGTAGAATTATCATTTATATTGGAGTTGAGGTCTTAGTCTTATGTCTTATATATTATTACGTGCTCTTAGCTGCAACTTCATCCGCATGGTTTTTAACAAAAAGTTTTTGCTTGGAAGCTTAGAAATTTGGCCACATTTTTTAGTAAAATAATATTATAGTACATACTTATCCAATACCGCTCCGCGGTTTCACCCGGTAATGGATGACGATGATGATGATGATGATGAATCAAAATATGTAGCATATGTTCATCAGAGATAATATAGGATTTCAATGGTGAAATATTTGTTCTAATCGGTCTAGTAGTTTCGGAGCCTATTCTATTCAAATAAATAAACAGATCTTTCCTCTTTATAATGTGTAGATTATGTTTGCAACATATATCATGCATCATTTTGATGTAATAGGATATTATTTCATGTTAGGTTTATATCGCTTTAAGATTCAAGTTATAAATTCTGGTAGCATGCTTTTAATCATAAAACATAAGGATTAAGGTTTAAAATAGATATTAATACTTCAACTTTTATTCCAGCTCTGGGTCCAATAAATGCTACTGCGAAATTAAAACTCAATCCTAAACCCGAGAATGACACTCCGAAATTTAGTTTGCCAAAAGTAATATTAAGTCTACACATGGAACAGCTTTCGGTCAGCTTGAACAAGGCCCAATACCAAGACATGATGCTGCTAGCCGACTCCATGGATCGAATGAGCAAAGGGGCTCCATACAGGTAATGATAGTTTAGTGTCTTAGAATCTACCTAAATTATTTTTTGAGCAGATTTAGGTTTTATTGTTTTAGGCATTCACTTTGCTGTGATAGTTAATTAGGTTTAGGTTGGGTGTGTGTCTGGTTACTCAATGAACTTGACAGTGGACGTATTTGCATCAGATCATATGTTAAGGAATAGGATAGAAAGTTTATTTTTTGAGTAACAATGATTATCATTTATACGCTCGTTAGTTCAAGACTATTACAAAATAATATGTACTTACAATACCAAGGTAATGATAAAATACGCTAAAGTTTTGCATGCACTCTACTTGTGACCTCGGGGTTTTGTCTTTACAGTCATACTCGTCCTGTAATTTAATTTGCTGCAGTGCTCTAAGGGTTTCAGTGAATTCATTAGCATTTGCACGGCATGACCGATAGAGGAGGCATATTTAATAAACGTTCACACTTATACCCCCGTACTATGTCAAAGTCAAAGTCAAAGTCAAAATCATTTATTCAATTTAGGCATCAAAGACGCACTTATGAACGTCAATTTTTCATTATAATGTACTTTAAAGCCTACCGCCGCGTTCCAAAATACATAGAGCCAACCGAGAAGAAGCGGCAAGCAACCCGGGGCCATTCTTTTTATATAGATGTTTTTACAATGTTAACTTAGGTACTACAAATATTAGCTCCAGTGTGTTACCTTACAAAAGAGAACATAATAATGGTATCAGTAGGGCAAGACACGCTACACTTTGACATCTTAGTACACGAGTAGATAGATCCTGGAGTGATCAGTCCCAAGCTGTTTTATCCTCCAAGTAATCCGAAATTTTGTAATAACCTTTTTGACAGAGTTTAGTTTTAATAGTAATTTTAAACTTATTATGATTCCATGTGTTGCGGGAGGCATGAACACACACAAATATTTGCCGGGCATCGAACCTAGAACCTCACGTTCCGAAGCCAGAGTCACAATCAATTGAGCACAACAGAACAGAGCAGTAAACCAATTTTCATACCACCTGCTCGAAAATGTTCTATTACATGTCACGCAATCATTACGTAAAGCAAGGCATTACATACGCGGGGCTGTAAAGTTGTGTGAAACTCCCTGGGGAGTAAAGTGATTTGGATTTGGAACGTTAATTGTAGGAATACTCTTAGTACGGAGACAGCTTACAGAAAAAAAGACGCGAAAAGGTTTAACTATAAGTAGTTGGCGAAAATAACGCTAAAAATGCTCAAAAGGGCGTTTGAATTGGGAATCTATGGATGAAAATGTTGTTTATGGCTCTTTTTGTTCAGTGTTTGAAAAGCTAAAAAAGATTAAGTTTTGCCATCAAAACTGAGCTTGACGAACGTTTTAACAAAAGAGCCAACAATAGCAACGCCACCAATGAATGCCCTTATTGCTAAACGAACGCACGATTGTTGTGCGCCGGTTGCTATGGGTTACACACGGCCCCTCTCTGCGCATTCAAGGTCATAGTTGAAGTCATAGATAATACTATATATTGGTTGAAATTAAAATATATTATTATTTTCAACGTGCATGGTGCATGTAACTGTACCGAAATATCGGGTGCTCCAAAAGCAACTAAATCGTGATCTACATCTCGTGAGTACTAATTATAACTTAATTACCAACCGCGAAAGTCTAGAACAGTGTTATTCATAAAATGTTCCTTCCAAAAATATTACTCTGTCCCTCTATAACGGTACAAATGTGTCCAATATGAATATTAACTATTAATGTATTTTACTTATAAATACAACTGCTATTTTACAGCTGTGAGTTTTTATTATCTCGCAGTAGGTATGAAGAGAAGTATGCACCTCGAGGATAAAGCCTGTCCTCGTCTTGGGCGGCTTTAACCCCTCGCTTCACTCAGGACTCTACATAACTCCCTAGCTACGCTCGGGAATTAAATTTGAATCCCCTCGCTGCGCTCAGGGATTAACCCAAGAGTCCCCGTTACACTCAGGGTTCAATATACCGCCCATGACGTAAGACACTGCTTTACTCCCTTGGTGCATTATCTACCATTAAGATAATATTAGAATTTATTAATTTCAGAAAATACCGTCCATACCTTACCGTGTACAGAGGTCACTATAAAGAATGGTGGCATTTCGCCTACAAATGTATCCTAGAAGAAGAGGTCAGACGTCGTCGTCGGAATTGGGAGTGGACCCACATGCTCTCCCACCGCCGGCTGTGCAAGGACTACGCGTCCGCTTACCAGTGCAAGCTGAGCAATAAGGGGAAAGTGTCCAGTGATCAGCAACTTGTTCTAGAGAAGGCTGAGAAATCACTGGACTTGTTGAACTTAGTGGTTATACGGCAGAGGATTGAACTAGAGGTAAGGGATTGATCAGTTTGTATTCTTTGTGGTTTGTTTTGTATGCGATTGGCCAGTGTAATGATAAGCTCAAACTCGTTTTAAAGTAAGATTATGTAAAATAGGCCAATAAACACAATAGGCTCAAATCCGAAGACTTCCGGATGAAGGCGAAACAATTGTCGATCTTGATATCGACAGGGCGTAAGTCTCACGTAAATCCCGTAATTTAAAAACAATAGGCTCAATTGTTTTTTTTAGCATTTTATTTATTTTATTTCACAAAACAATCGAAATTAACCCTACCATTATGTCCCCTTCTTTCCACCTTCCGTGGCACATGCAGAAGCAGACGTCATAAGTAATGAGCTTTGTACATTGCAAAGCAAAGAAATACTTATAAATTCGGCTTTTTCCTTTACATTTTTGCACACCGTATTCAAACTGTAGTTGATGAGCGATGCAGTTCAAGATGGCGGATTATCAATAAGTATTATGCTTATTTGAATCGCGTTATATACATAAAAATGTAATTTAGCTGATAAAGTTCGCAAGATGACGCTGGATGTCTTTTTGTAAATCTATGGGGAGCCCTATGTTTAGCAGTGGTCGTCCTACGACTGACATGATGATGAGATAATTGGATGATGTTATGGAACCACATGTCACAATTTCTTCTTTCCACGCATCGTGTACAATATCGTGAAACGCACCACTCCTTGGTACCATTTGTTGGACAGATGATAAACAATTTCAGGTACCCAGGTCAAGGCATCTGACACAGTCAGAAGGCGAAGGTTCGAAACCCAACCAGGAGAATATGTTTTCTATCTATATTGTACAGTTTCGTTTCCGCTAAGTAAACTTTAGAGCATTTTTAAATAATAATCTATACAAATATTATAAAGAGAAAAGATTTGTATTTGTATGTTTGTAACGAAGAAACTCAAAAACTACTGGACCGATTTCAACAATTCTTTTACTATTAGAATCTTAAATTATCCCTGAATAACATAGGTTATATATTTTGATTCATCATCCCGATCATCCATTACAACGCGGGTGAAACCGCGGAGCCCAGCTAGTACAATATAAACAACTTTATTCCTGCTTTTACTTTGTAGGTGGCGAGGTTAGGGAAGTTAGAGGAAGAAGCGAAGAAATCCCGCGGCTGGTTCAGTTGGTGGAGCGGCAGTGGTTCGAAAGACGACGAGATTGCCGAAGGGACTGCTATTTGTAAGTAATCGCAAATAATTTGTTAAATAGCAAATTGTTATGTACAAATACCGACAGTGTAGTTGAGCTGTGGCGTACCACGTGATCTCTTGCGCAGTGTTTGAATTGCAGAACCGATTGAAGGCCTGAAACAAACACAAGTGCAATTTGAAAAATTTTATACCGACTTCCATTCTATTACTTTGGTAAAAACCAGTTATTGGAGTGTAACTCAAAAACTATTGGACCGAATTTGATTAAATTTAAATGGGACCACACGGGAAGCACCAGCTTTCAAACAAATAATTTTGAGAATCGGTTCACCCTATCGAAAGTTATGAGGTAACAAACATAAAAAAAATACAGTCGAATTGAGTATCTCCTCCTTTTTTGGAAGTCGGTAGAAAAGTAATCGTATCGTTGACATAAACAAATGAAATTAAACAACTTTAAGAGAAGGCATAGAAATTTAAAAAAAAACCCTAATTTCAATAAAGATGCTAGTACCACCTGCATGGGATCCAGAAGAATCCCAAAGCAAGCACAATACTGCAAGACCTCTGGACACTGAGTGACTACTGTGTGCATCGGGGACGTTTTGATTAAAGTATGATAGGCGGTACATAAAAGTAATTTCTATAACTTTATAACAGACAACTGTCATCCAGTATACGCGTGACCATGTTTATCGAAATTGTACGCGATTTAATCCGTTCAAAGTATTTTTTCAACGTATAAGAATTGCGAAAGCCTAAGAAATAATAAAAACAAAAAATCATTACAAAGTATATTTATCTAGTACATATGTGGCACAGATAACTGATAGTTTGTGAGACAAAGGCTGAGGAGCGGTATTCAATTGTATATGCTGACGATACGAAGATTTTCTCGCATATTATACGTGCCAAGTGTAAGGCACATTCTGAAGGGCTAATCTAGACTAGTACTGGATTGAACAGTTTAGTTTACATTTATTTCCTTTCTTTATTTCTAATTAGTTTATTACAGAATTTATTACGCGTCGGAAGACGCTGGTTCGAATCCCGTGCGAGTATGTGAATTTTTCTCTCTAAAAATTGCAATGTTTAGTTTATTCACTTCACTTATGAGTAACAATTTTATTGCAATAGTCACTAGAAAGAGTCAGAGGCCGTTTTCCAGCAGTTGAAAAATTTATACCAACCACTTGCGGTTAAAGCCCCTAATAATGTTTATCAATCCACTGTAACCGTTTAATCTCTTTTGATTTGACTCTTATCTAACTTCCGTATGTTTTCCAGTAAAACAATTCCAAAACGCCATGACTCCTGATGAGAAAGAGAAGCTGTTCCGTGCCATAGACTACCAAGAAAACACAGCTCCTCTACATTTACCCGCCGAATATGTGGCTGTGGAAAGCTACTTCAAGTTGGACAGACTTCAGGTCTCAGTGATGGATGAGGTCGAAGTCCTCAGGGCTTGCGTTGATAATGTTGAAGTGGATATGAAGCAACGCCCTAGCGCTAATGCTCTAAGGTTAGTATATACCTATAGTAATTTTGTTTTTATTTGGTTTGGAATCAGTTATATAATTTGTTTTGGAAAATGCCGACGTGGAGTGCCACTTTGACAGACATTTCTAGCTACTGTAACACTTGGTCAGAGCAAAGTTTCGGGCTTCGTCCTTTTGGTGTTTTGCCCGACTGTGGTGAGGCTCAAAAGGAGGGTTATGTGTTTGACTTGTGCGTATGTGTATATCCGTTCCTATGTCCGCGCGTAACTACTCAATGGCTCAACCAATTTTGATAAATGCGTCGTTAGATTTGCCTTATTGGCGCAAGTGGCATAAAAAGCTTAAACAATGAGAAGTGGCGATAATGGCTTTAATGTGCTGGCTAATTATTATTTCCGTAGTCTAGTTATTAAATTTATAGTTTGTTTTCCATATTGTCAGCATTTGTACGGGATATTTGGCCAAAGTACTGCACCAGTACGGTAACCTTTGCAGATTTATATCTATATGTTAATATCTACATATCTGTAAAGTCATCAATACTTACTGATTTTGTTTCCAGAGTGGACGTCCAGATGCATACGTTCACCGTAACGGGTGTGCAACAAGGCGATTTCGAACCACGACTAGTCACATCCCAAGAAATCACCGAAAACTCTAACCTGCTCAATGTTGTGTTCGAGACCAATCCACTTGGTAAGAAATCTGTATCTACTCCGTTGCAATCGGGGGTTGGGTGCAAATTGCTAATGGCTACCGAGTTTTCTAAACAAGAGATTATTTGAAAAAATATTGTAGCGATTTAAACTTACGCAAAAGGCCGAGTATGTAGGACTCGACCGTTTCGCGACTTTCAGAGCCGCTTCTTCACGGAGTACGTGCGCTCCCGACCGCGTCCGTGCAAGCACTGCGCGGTTTTTGCGTAAGTTAAAATCGGTTACTAATAGCTTTAAAATGTGTTCAACTTACGAAAGTTTTAACCAAATATTGTGTTGCTTATTGTAACGTGTGTTTTTCTGCAGGCGGTACTTGCGATCAAAGAGTAAAAGTATCTGCTCGTCCGTTACAAATCATCTACGACGCTCAAACGGTCATTGAGATCGTGAACGTGTTCAAACCACCCACCGAATCTACAGCTTTAACTACGTAAGTAATAACTTTATAACGGAACTCTTTGTATATTTTTTTAAATTATCTATCAAACAACTATGAATTTAAATAAAATAACTTACTTTCACTATTAAAGTATGAAATCCTTAATTTACGTGGTACTTATTCGTACCTGCGATTGACAATATTATGATGATATCATTTGGATATGCAACATGCTTTTCCGACAGTCTGATGAAATTTAAATGCGATCAATTTGAAGGTATAACCTAACCATCAAAATAAGAATTTTAAAATCGAACGATTCAGCATAATCTATATACAATTGTACATACTATATGTGGTCATATATAAAGAAAAATCCGAGTCACCTTTGGCACCTACTGAAAATAAATATACGAGACTTTAGAACCTTATTGAAGAAATTGGTAATACGAGACTAGTTTAGAACCTTCCACCTGTTTGAAATTGGTAAATATTTTTTTTTAGATTACAAGCGGCAGCAGAGAATAAGCTGTCTGATTTGAAAGAGAAGTCCGCATTAGGAATGCAATACGCCGTCCACCATCATACGTTCATCGATATCGATGTGGATATCGCCGCCTCATATATCATAGTGCCTCACACCGGAATGTACAAAGGGTAAGAAATAATGCTAAGATTATGTGACAATGTGCTGTGTCAAAAGAATAGGCAATGCCTCTAGATAATTTTAGTTGCTTTTTTGCTTTTTAACGCCTTAATTGTATTATATGCAATGTTTTTTTTATTATTATGTAAACAACTTGTCTACATTAACTATTACTTACGTACTGCTATATGCGTTTGGAGAGGGATTGCTCAGTGCTCAATGGTATAGTATAGCTCAGTGCGCATTAGTGTTTTGCTTAGTTAACAGTTAACGGAGTTTGCTATATTTATTTTTATACCTAGAATTTTAGTGAATCGCACTTTGTTGCAAGGTTAGGACACATAAAAAATCGACCAAGTGCGAGTCGTACTCGCGCACGAAGGGTAATTATCGTTCTACTCGCACTTGGCCGGTTTTTAGTTGTTGTTGTTGTTGTTATAGCGGCAACAGAAATACATCATCTGTGAAATTTCAACTGTCTGGGTTCATGAGATACAGCCTGGTGACAGACGAACAGACAGACAGCGAAGTCTTAGAATTTTTTTATTATATTATTTTATTATTTTCAGTAATAGGATTCTGTTTTGCCCTTTGGGTACGTAACCCTAAAAAGTATTAATGTAATTGTGTAAACATTTATAAGTACTTGAATGATTCAAAATACAGTGAACATATTGTTTTCCAGTGGTGAACCTAGTGTAGTCGTGAAACTCGGTGCAATCTCTATCAAGTCCGAGCCACGCTCGAAGGCGTTGGACATTAACAAAATGTACAAAGAAGGCCGCGACGATGAAGAAATATTGAAGGAAATCACCAACCATAGCTACGATAAGATGGTCCTTCAACTTACCGAGATGCAGGTATTTTGAAAACATTGATAAATACTATGAAATTTGACGGTACAAAAAATTCCCTCTAGATCAACAAAATTAGATGAAGTTCTTTTGGATAAGACAATACCGCAGTTTCATGATTTCTTCAGTTTATAGCAATACTAAAAATGATACGTATCTCCAAGGTGGGGAAAGTATAAAGGTGGATGAACCAAAATGTTAAAAACTGAGGTTTCTTTTATAATTTTTTCAACGGTGCCTTGAAAACTTTATTACAAGTACAAACTCATCGTCATACAGCGCAGTATCTATTTTTTTTTGGTAGACATTGATTATTTCTGTTTCGATTATTTTGATATGTAGCAAAATATATTTTAGATTACTTAATTTTATTTATGGGATTTAATTACTTTTCTGCCGACTTCCAAAAAAAGGATTTTATGTTTGTGACCACATAACTTTCGACTGGGTGAACCGATTCTCAAAATTTTTTTTGTTTGTAAGCTGGTGCTTCCCGTGTGGTCCCATTTCTGTGGTCTAATTTCATCAAATCCGGTGCAGTAGTTTTTGAGTTACACTCCAATAACTGATTTATACCAAAGTTATAGAATGGAAGTCGGTTTTAAATTTTTCAAATTGCACTTGTGCAGTTTGATACATATACATATATGATATTTATGCAAGATATTTCCAACATAAACTAATCAGAAATTAAACAAATAATACAATATATTTTTCATCCCATCTATTCGAAAAGGACGACTTGGTTCGCCTTTATGTGCACCCAAAGGTGGTGTTTTCTATAAGAAAGTTTTAGCGGGCAGTAATGAGTTTTTAATCCTCTTTATAAGTGCGCCGCAATTATCTTTGCCGCGCACTTTTTGAATTTGGAACATCTTAGTGTTCAGCACCAAAGAAATCGAACGCAAATATTGTTTGAATAAAGACTGGCTGGTACGACGGCCCATAGTCACGCCGCCGGATGAATGAAAAAAAAAAACAAATTAAAAAAGCGCGAACTACAGCCCGCGTTTTCGTAAATTTTCACGGATTGTTAGAAATTCATTGTTTTGTTTTGTTTTGAAAAATGAGTTCTTCAAGTGACAGTGAAAGTATAGAATTAACTCCTGAAAGCATTAGAACTGACGCAAGAAATGTGATGGATAATCTATTACCTGCAAAATCCCGGGAGAAATATATGAAAGCCTATGGTAATTTTATTGAATGGAGAAATGCAAGAAGCGCCAAGAATTTTTCAGAATCTGTGTTTTTGGCCTACTTCCAGTACTTAGCCAAAACTAAACAACCTTCCACTCTTTGGAGTACATACTCAATGCTAAAATCAACAGTCAGTTCTAATAACGATGCAAAACTGGACACATATTCGAAATTAATAGCGTACCTGAAGAGGATGTCTGATGGATTTAAACCTAAAAAATCCAAAGTGTTCTCAGTCAAAAACGTGGAGACTTTCCTTAATGAGGCACCCGACAAAGTCTTTCTTGCCGTAAAAGTAAGTAGGTAACTATGTTTACGGTGGATTAGTAAAATATAATCATAGTGTATAAAAATGCACATTTTATTGTAACCTGTACTTTGATAGATACTTGTCTTATTCACATTCGGTTTTGTTACAGGTGGCTTTAATTTTCGGATTACATGGAGCTTGTCGTGGCAATGAACTTTTAAAAATAACTGTTGATGATGTCGAAAATCACTCGGATGATTTACTGTTAGTAAAGCTGACCGATACAAAAACCAAAATTGACCGATCCTTCGTAATACGAGGAGAATACAAAACTATTGTACAGAAATACCTGGACCTGCGTCCTGCTGCTATGAAGACCAATCGGTTTTTCATCCGTTATCAAAATGGCAAGTGCTTCAAACAAATGATGGGAAAAAATAAAATTTCTAACATGCCACAAGAAATTGCTACTTATTTGAAGTTACCAGATATCAAACTGTATACAGGACATTGTTTTCGTCGTACTTCTGCTACCCTTTTGGCAGATACTGGAGCGGACTTAACTGTTCTCAAGCGACATGGAGGATGGAAATCGAGTGCTGTAGCAGAAGGGTATATAGAAGATTCCATTGAGAATAAGGCGAAAACATCTGAACGCATCGTGGAAAACATTAAATTGCAACCTTCAGTTAATCCATCCATACCACTGTCGCCGCGCCTATCTACATCCAAACAACGAGATTCACCGTCACATTTTCCTCAAAATGATCCAGATTCGGACATTTCAAACACGCAGAATATAAAATCTACAACAATCTCTATTCCTAATAAAACTGTAACAATAAATTTTCATAATTGCGAAAATGTCTCAAATGTAAATATAAGTTTTTAGTTGTTTTAATAAAGCATACTATTTAATTTCAATTTAGTTGTTACTCTATGTTTTATTAAATAATAATATTACAATAAAATATGAGGCGCTTTTATTTTCTCATAGTGGGTGATGAAAAGTAGAGTGTATCACTCGGGCGCAAAATATATTTTTGGCTCGGGCAACGTACTTTGAATCCCTCGCTACGTTCAAGATTCTACTAAAGAATCCCTCGCTACGCTCGGGATTCTACTCTGAGTCCCTCACTTCGCTCTGGATTCAAAAAAGCGCCCTCGCCGTAAAAATATTATTTTGCTCCCTTATGATACAATCTACTATTTTGTCTTTATAGATTGTAATCGCAATGGACAAGGAAGACTGGAAATCTGCCATTGCATCCAACGAACCTACACCTATGCATTTATTGGAACCCACAAATTTGGTCATACAAATAGCCAAATGTTTGATCACTGATGATCCCAGAATGCCTAAAGTTAAAGTAAGGGGAGAACTACAAAAAATAGCAATCAGCGCATCTGAGGATAGGTAAGTGATGTATTTGTTTTCAGCTTACTTATGCAATCGAAATGTAATACCAGTGCTGACTTTGTAAGCGTAATTTGTTTTATTTATAATGATAAAGGTACCTGTATGGTACATTAATTTCTTAATGCAACTCGTTTTACTTGCAGATTACTTACGTTGTGCGAGATTTTAGTAGGCATGCCGTTACCGCGCTCGGAAGAAACAACACAGCTTAAGGTAAATCTTCTTTTAAGACTTTTACTAGGCCTTTCTACTATGGCTCATGTCTTGTTATTTGTAATGTAATCAGGAAAGGAAATGGCTTAGTCATTTGTTTGATGATTCATTATCTGGTACTATGACCACACGGCTGATAATGACAGTGTCACTAACAAATCAAATCAATCAATCAATTTCAGGATATAGGTATACAATATGTAGCTTAAAATTACGTAGTTATAAGTTTTACTTAATTTATCCTTATTCTTAAGCTAAGTTGTGAACACTAGCTCCCACACTAGGATTCCCTGTGTTTTGGGAGGCTAGTCTCTTCCCGAGGGTCAGATAGTTTCATTCGAAACAGTAAAATTTAGTTTAGACAGGCCGATTGGCGCAGTTGGTAGCACCTCTGCCTTCTGAGCCGCTGGTCCCGGGTTCGATCCCCGGACAGGTCAAACATTTGTGTGCATGAACGTGTCTGTTTGACCTGTGTCTGGGTGTGTATATATTTAAGTATGTATATCAGTCATCAGGTTACCATAGTACAGGCTCTGCTTAGTTTGGGACCTGAAGACCTTTGTGTGGATGTTGTCTCAAAATTAGGAACCACATTGAGTACATAGACCTGATGACAGACAACTCAATATTTCAAAAATTATGA
The DNA here is from genome assembly GCA_917880725.1 of Selenia dentaria. Lineage (NCBI taxonomy): Eukaryota > Metazoa > Arthropoda > Insecta > Lepidoptera > Geometridae > Selenia > Selenia dentaria. The sequence goes on along the minus strand of OU862888.1, from coordinate 9,763,757 downwards.
GATAACTTAACAGTCTTATCAATTACCTACCTACACATAAAAAATAACTTATGTACCTACTTTAATCACTTCGACAAAAATTATTGGTAGGTATCGATATTTTTAAGCATTCTCTAAACTAAACAAAAACTCTAAATTTAATCTTCTAAAATAGTCTAAATTACAAATTAGCACAACAACTAACTAACTAAGTGTATGAATTTTTATATGACTTATAAAGCACTGATGCCTGCTTAGCGATACCAAACATTGCAATTTTAGACGTCTCCATAAGACGGTAAAAATCAAAATAGAGAGAAGTTCGATGCTCGGACTTCGTACTTCGGTGGTCTAGTGGTCATGGCGTCTGACAACAATTGTCGGATGACGCGGGTTTGAATCCCGATCGAGGATGGGAATTTTTCTCTCTAAAATTGCAATATAAAGTGTATAAAATTTGTGCAACACCTTTAGCCGCCAACAGACCTAAACCTTTAAATATCATTTACTCTGGAATTTCCTTTCCTTCGGTACCCTCCAACTTAAAATGTTGTAATTGGCTTAGATACCTAATATTAGGCGTTGTCACATCTTTTTTTTTATGTAACGAGGCAAGCAAGTCGCTCGTCAGATGTTAAGTGTCACGATGTCACCCTGAGATCGTAAAGTGTTACATCTCATACCTTGTATCACTGAAAACATAACCCTTCAAACCGGCGCACAGTAATGTTTGCACATTACTGTTTCACGGTTGAATAACTGTCACAAAGGTGTTACTTCCCTATCCGGACTCAGCAAAAGTCCTACCACGGCAAAAATAAAAATCTCTTGTAGAAGATTTCTACTATCTGCGGTACTTCTACAGCACAACGTTGTATATTTAGTTATTTATTTTATTTTATTTTCATGTTATTTTCAAAGATAAACGCCTACAAAGTTGCATACATGATGACTGGTAACATTATAGATAATCGCGCTTCCTTCAAAGATAATGATAACTTGAGAGAGACTGATGTTATGGTAAATTGTACAATAGTAAACAACAGTTGTAACATTTGTGTATAAATTTGTGTATTTTTTTATAGAAATATCATGTTTTTTAACAAATTCACAATACAGCTTAGAAACTGTCATAGTCTCACATCATTTTAGTTAGCATATCTTCACGTTGTAAAATTTAGTCAGACGTCAGTATTGTTATCATTAGTTGTATTATATCAATTATTATTTAATAGAGGTTTAAGGGAAACAAGCTCCATATGGTTTTATATGTTTTTAGGCGAGCGAATCGAAAGGATCAAGCCTGTCGTTGCTGAAATATCTAGACCCAGTAGAGAAACAGAAGCGTGACACCGCTCGCTCTAAAGTGAGGCATAATGAGGAAACGGTGCAGTTGACGGAGGTCGAAGCATTCTTCATTATGAAAGGTATTCAGTGCAGATTATAATTTTTTTATAAATATAATATGTTTGTATTATTTAATAATTAAATAATAATTTTTTTATTATATCCTACTAATATTATAAACGTGAAAGTTTAGATGGATGGATGGATGCATGCAAGGATGTTTGTTGCTCTTTCATGTTTAAACTGCTGGCCAATTTTGATGAAAGTTAGTATGGAGCTAGATGATGCTTTGGATTGACACATAGGATACTATTAATCATCATCATCATCATCATACATTACCACGCGGGTGAAACCGCGGATTGCAGCTAGTTTATCCGTATATGTATATACTATTTAATTATTAAATAATATATACACATAATACACCTTTAACAACTCTACATGTTATGGTTATTGAAATTAGTACATGGAAAACTTTTCTCCTGAATGCCATAGATGACAAGAATTAATTTAAATGGTCAGAGATGACTTGGAATCTTGTAATTTTTAACAGAGTGTATTTTATATATTTTGTATTCCTCTGCAATAGGGAGCCAAGATTTCCCTGATTCCTGTCATATTTCTCTGTTCTGACGACCGTGTTGAAGGGTGTTTCACCCTAGTCCTATCTAACTACATATATCCTCGATTGGAGCCTTGTTCTCATTAATAGCTAGCTGCGCCTTTATGATGTAATAGTCTTATAATATCAGCTATCTACTAGTGAAAGTCCCGTCAAAATTGGTTCAGCCGTTTCAGAGATTAGCCGGTATAAACAGACATATAGAGACAAAAATTTAAAATTTTTTTTTTGTCTAAGTACTGTATATACTTTCATATGTTTTTAGTGAAGTGCTGTTAATTTGGAATTACAGTCACTTCAATTTTATTTATCCGTAGAAATAAATTTAGGCATAGTGCGGTTTGGTGGGCAAGTTACTATAGATATTAGTGTGGATAGTATTTATACATCTTCTAGAAGGTCTACAACATAGTCTTACGACTGTTGACTAAAGCCATCAATCGGTACCGACTGTTTAACGTGTTCTTCAAAACTCGGAAGCACTCAGTTAAACATGCCAATTTATATAACTACAAATGTTTGCCTAAAAATCTGTTGAACAGTTGATATCAAGCAAGGCAAGCTTCACCAAGCATTTCTTACAATATCTACAATTCGTCCAAAGTATGTAAATATCTATAAGTAGAACGTATTCCCTACTAGCGTTGATTCGCGCAGGTTTGGCGCGAGACGCGTGTAGGGATGTCAACATCGCCACAAAACAAGTAAACATCGCATCTATGCTTTGTTGATAGCATACAGAGAACAATGACATTTAAAAATTGCCAACCCGACCGCTCTGCCGGCACTCGCGTAATAATTTCTGGCAAGCGTCCTCCGTCCCCACCCACCGCCTCTTCCCACTTTTATCGCCTATTTATCGCGATAACGTTCTTCTTACTCGGGACCGCGCGGTCTAAGTACTTTGCCTTATGCATGTTGGATTCTGTCAAATTTTGTTGAGTTATTATGATTTTTTAAAGTACTTATAAGTGATGATATGGGCAAGTCACACGCCTTATGTTTGCATCATATTCATGCTAGTTGCAGTGCCACCCAGAGCTAAGAACTAAAACTGTGCGTGCCACTGCAGTACACTCGTCGCTGAGACTTTTTACTCTAATTTACTCAGTAATTTCATTTGTTTTGTGAAAATTCTGGCACTGCGATCCGATCCACAGCGATCATCCAAGACGGTCTCTCACACACTACGTTTACAATCAACAAAGTTAGTGACGACGTTTGCGCAACGTGAAAGTTAACTTTAAATATTTTTCTGTACAGAACTTGTGCTCAGCGTGAATCGTAAGACAACGGACGCGTCCAAAGGCTACAACAAGTTCTTGGTGTTCTCGCTTACTCTACTCGAGATAAAAGCCACGCAGAAAACATTTACGTTAGAAGCAGCCGTGCGACTTGGTGCCGTGGATATGAAGCACCATAGAGTGGGTCACAAAGTCATTAATATGGTGGAATCCTTGGAGGCACAGTCTAACCAGATCGCGAAGAAGTCCCAAGTCTCGGACCAGTATTTGTTTACTATTGAATATAGCAATGTAAGTTGTATCTCATATCTCACTTAGGCTTCCACGTTCATTTAGCTTTAGAGGAAGACGTAGAAGTTTTCTAGAGGAGCTTGGTCATGAATTTATGTGATGTTAAAAGATAATTACAGCTTTGAAACACGCTTGCCCAGAAAATAAGAGACGCAGGTGAAAACGTTTATTTTCGGAGTCATCGTGTTTTTTGGTTTCTGTAGTGTATGAAAAAGTCTCTTATCTATTTATATATGTATTTGGTCTAGTCGGTATACTAAAACTAGAAATATATGAAACAGGAAAGCAAATACGTGCGTCCTGTGGTTTGCCGCACCAGTCGCAAGTGAAACGATAGAGTTCTACATAGACCCGTTTAAAAGTTTAAATTGATACAATTGGTCAAAAGCCATTCGATTTCATGCGTTAATATACGAGCTATGCGTTGCATAACTCGTTTATTGTTTTGTTCCAATCAGTGGTAGTGATTAGCTTTTGGAGTACACTAAACTATAATTTTCTAAACTATGGTAGTTCTTATTCTGTTAACAATAAAATCCACATTCGTATAACACTTGAAATGACAAATCTAAAATATGATTCTATTCAATTGTGGGTAATCTTACACCAGTTTAGACAAGTGTAGAGAGCACGAACTTACATAACGATTAAATTGGCACTAAAAACTCATAGTTTACTATACTGTTATACTCATAGTTGAACTGAAAGGGCAAATTTAAGAATTTTCATTCATTATACGACTTTGTACTTAATTTATTTATTTAATTTCAGTATAGATAGAAAGCTAACAGCATTGCCAAAGCGCTAACTACCTTAACTAAGCGTAAACATATTAAGAACTACCATAATTAACTACGAGTAAAAATTAGTTCGCGAGTTTAGTTAAGTGTTCTGAACAAGCTACCAGTGTCTAAATTACTTTAATATTATAAATGCGAAAGGTTTTTAATGACTATAATAATATGATGGTGTGGAAGATAAAGAAGGATCTGCTCATACTGTTATATCTTGCATGATCAGCAGGCCTAGACAAAATTCAAACAGACGTGTTTCCGCACACGCTACAGACAAAAATCAAAGAGTGTATAATAGAGAAGAGACGGGACTTCATAGACAATAAAAAAAAATGTAATATTTAAACGTCAAAACGGGGCTACCATCATAAGCCAACCTGACGAACTTAACTGTTGTGCCAACATTAGGGATAAAATAGGGATGTGCTCCCCTTATATTCGAAATTTATCGATATCGATTCCATAACTACTAGTTATGAGACCTATAACATTCTGCAGCCCTCTCATCTACACTATTAAATTTTTTTGCATAGCCAATGTTTGTGTGTGTATGTGTGTATGTATGTATGTGGCCAACAGAACTTCGTCAAAACAAAAAAAACGCCATAGTGTAAGAGAGTTTAAGTTTATTTATGGAACTTAAATTTGATATTTATCAGCAAACTAAGTATTTATTTACATTGTTTTAAGTTGGTATGGTAATGGCATGTCTCAATAACTTTATGGGACACTTGAAGCAAATTTTGTTCCGGCAACTTTTGAGGGTATAAATCCATATTCATGTAACATAAGTATATTTCCGTTATTTTTCTTCATTTGGTGACTTTTAAAGGAATACTCTGCAACTTTGAAGATAGTATGCCATTTTCAAAAGTAGCTTGAGATAGTAAGGATGAAAATCCTGTTGATGACGTATGGTGCGGTGTTGAATTAGCATCATGGATTAAATAGCTATGCTGATGCTATCTTCTTGCTGAAAGCATAAAATAAATATGTCAATGAACCGCCCCCTCAAATGAGAAAAAGATTTATATTGAACAAGTAGTTCCCCGTGGATTACACACGGTAAATAACACTTATTTACTAATTATCAAAAAGAAGAGGTTATATGTTCGTCTGTATGCTTTTTGTGTGAATGTTAATTTATATTTTCGCTAATTTGTGGACCGATTTAAAAAATCTTTTTTCATTCGAAAGAGTGTACTCCCGTGGTGGTCCATTATCAAGTCAGGATCTGATAATGGAGTCAGGAGGTGGATAGTGGAACTCCACAATAGCGAAATTTTATAAATTGGTTTAACTTTAATATAGCCTGTTCTATACTCCATCAAGACATAGCTGCTGCACCCAGGGTAGACTTTCGGCGAGGAAAGTTTATCGATCGGTGTATACACTTAGTCTTCGTTGTCCTTACATTTGACCCATTTTTTACATCTTAATTAATACATGTACAATAATACAACATTGAAATCGACTTTCGTTCAATTCAGTTATTGGAGTGTAACTCAAAAACTACCGAATTTGATGAAATTTAAATGGGAAGCACCAGCTTTAAAAAAATATATTTGAAAATTGGTTTACCTAGTGAAAAGTTATGAGGTAACAAACATAAAAAAACAGTCAAAATAGCAGAGGTACTCACCTCTGCTTTTATGGAAGTCGGTAGAAAACCATCGATATCGATATTTACAAAAAAAAATGCGGCACCGCACTATTTTATTTGAACTAAGTGGTCGGTATATGTAAAATAAATTTATGGCTATATTAGCTCTTATTATATGAATAGGGGTCGTTATTATGAACTAATATACTACTTACCATACTTTTTCCAGCGGATATCTGGCCATAAAAGAACAATTAGTACCATCTTTCCTTTCTGATATAAAACCGCATATTTCACATTTTCTGTACCACATATCTTCTCTAATTACACTTCCTTATAGTTTTTAGCTACCTTGTACCTAATAACATAAAACAACTTCACAATATACATATATTTGACTATATATGTGCACTAAATTATAAAAACAACTCGTAAACAAAAATTTTCAATGACAAATATGACAATATTGACAATGAGAGAAAGAAAGCGATATATTGCGTGAGTGAGAGAGATATATCCGCCATTAAAGTTCTGCCCCGTTTCATACATCGTTTTCACGCTATGTAGTTGCGACAGTCTGACAAAAATGTGTCTACGAACTTAGCGCGACGTCACGTGACTTTTCCACAGGTAATGTCAATTATTTTTCAATAATATCAACGTCATTTTGAAGTTGTCGTTTGGCGTTAACGATAAAAGAAACATCTTTTGTCTAGGCCTGCATGAGGATTACAGCGAATTAATTAATTAATAAGTAACATGTAATGTTTAAATACTTATTGTATTTAAATTTTACTTTATTTTTATGAAACATCTCTGTTGCCGCAGACTACACAACTTGTCTCAGTCTGAGCTATTTGCACAGGACACTCACTCAAAAGTGCAAAGTCGCAGGGTTGCCCTATAATAACACATTATAACAGATACCTTCTCACAGAATTAATTACTGAAGTGACTAGGCGGTAGATACATTTTTGTACCTATAATTTCAGGTGGATAAAAAATGTCCGGAATTCAGAAGTGTCTACGGGTCAGTGGAACAGATGATCAAACTGGACTTCACGAATCTACGTTTACTTTTACATCTGGAAGGTTTGCAGGAAATTCTGGTCATTGTCAACGAATACCAGGTATGTATGATGAGGTTTAACTTTTTGATCGGGTAATGTGCATCTTCTACTATTCACAATTGTATTTAAACAATGCATTAGTGTTGAAATAAAGGGGCGTTTATAGACTCAAATCATGTTCAAAAATGTTCTAATGGTTACAAAACAATTTGTCTGCAAGATTGGGTTTATTGTTAGTGTGGTTACGCCTGCAAAACAGACAATTTACAGAAGCGCTATAAATAATCACTAAAAATAAAAATAAATAAGTTTGGTTATTATGAATGATTGTTACTCAACCACGCAAAAACGGTAGAATTTGGATTGTATTCAGTATCAACACGTAGGCTACATAACTAAATAATACTAAATTATAATTAAAGTGCATTTCGTTGTTTAACGCGTCCGAATCAGTAAGCCCCCAGTTCATTTATAAATCTTTTGTTATAGCGTAAACCTGATGCGGACAGATTAAACAATTGAATAAATGATTGTCATTCGTTTTTTTTTGTTTTAGACTCGATTACAAACAATCCAAAGCACTGTAGATAGAACAGCAAACGCGGGACCTTTAGAAACTATAATGGAAGACGAAGAGTTGTCTGCTGAGAGTATCAAATCAAAAGGTATACCATCAAGACGTACTGTAGAGTTATAGTGCCTGATTTCACTTCAACGCCAATAATATTTATGTTACTTTGATATTCATATAGCTAACATTTGTAGGCTTTAATACATTAACTTTGGGTTTATATTACAGTGAACGTGGCAAAACCTTCGCGTCGCAAACAAGTGGAAAGCATCCAATTGAAAGTACACGTTAAAATCGGGGCTATAGAGATCGGATTCTCGACTGACAACCGACCTCTGTCCCTAGTACGGTTGCAAGGAGCCACCGCCGGCTTAGTCCTGAAGAGTTCATACACTCAAGTTGATTGCGCAGTGGCTGCAATCAACGTGGAGGATCTTAATCCATATACTATTCATAAAGAGGTAAGTTTTAGAGTCTGTTTTTGCTCCATATATTTGTAATAAGAGGTTTTATTATTATGGTCCAAGTATTAATTTTACGTGGACGGCTTGAACTTACGACAGCTCCAGTAGAGTATAACGACCGATTTCGTGACCTTCCGGCTCACTTCTTCGGAGAGTCGGCGCTTGCACTGTTCATTAGCGTCACGAAATCGGTCGCTATACTCGACTGTACCCGCTGTGTAAGTTAAACCGTCAAAGTAATATTATAATGCCTATACTTCCGAAATTTTAAAACGCGGTATGTTGGTTTGTATTTGCTTACTAATTCAAATGCAATGCAACTTCTACTTAGAACTTTTCTTATTTTATGATCAGCCCTTTAAATTCCCACTATTGGGACAAGGGTCGTCGAGAGAAAGGAGTACGATCCACCATTACAGCTTGTTGATAATATTGGCGTGGCCGAAATATGGCCGTGTATGTGTACGGAAGTAACTGAGGAAAAACACTAGGCGAGATCCGCTATGTGTGTATAAATTTCTTAGTGAGAAGTTAAATCTACAAAATCATTTACGGATACACTCCTCTGTGAACATGAACACCCAACGTGGAGGTCACCTCTCCATCCTAACGGAAGACCAGCGCTGGTGGCTTGTAACTAGCATAGTGCTGAGCTTAGGCTAGGTTGTGACCTTTATTTCGTTTTTTACACCTTCATTTTGTATACTTTTCTTTGTCTGTATTGTGTTTGTTTCTAATAAATTCATTCATTCATTCATTCATTTACTCATTCGTTCATTCATTCATTTACTCATTAATTTACTCATTCATTCATTCATTCATTTACTCATTCATTCATTCAAGTTGGTGTCAAAAACTCAAAAAAGTCAAGAGCAATCTATCTAACGTATGAGATGTTTTTCAGGGAGTTGTGGTTACGCTAGCACATTACGTTGAGTGCTCTGTAATGCAATACTCAGGATATTTTCTTATATATTTTTAGATCTTGAAAGTATTGGGCGGCGACGTCATAAACGTACAAATAGTGATGTACAACCTGGACCAGTATCCCAGCGTTAGTGATGTCAACATGTCGATAGATGCGCAAATCAACTGTTTGCGGATCATATTCTTGAACTGGTTCGTCACGTCTATGTTGGTGAGTTACATTACTGACGAATGGCTGCATATACTTTTACGATTTCCATTACATTTGTTTCGCACTTCTTTGAAATTATAATATTATAATCCTAACTAATAATATAAACGCGAAAGTAAGTCTTTTGTTTGTTTGTTACCCTTTCTTGCCTAAACGGAATCGTAATGATATTTGCCAAGAAGCCGCGAATTAATCCGTCTAAAGTTGTTCAATTACAATTTAATTTGAAGATAAATTATATCCCGGAGATGAACATAGGTTACTTTTCATCATTATCATCATAATCCACACGGGTGAAACCGCGGGGCGCAGCTAGTGAGTTATAAAGGAAAACATGAAGAATTCTGGTAACTTTTTCGGAAGAGCTTGAACGGAATTTTACTCATAGTTTGAAAATGAAGTGAAAACGTTCACCAAGACATGTGCCATAATACACAGAATCTTGCAAGCCAATAGCACGGTAAACTGCGTACAATACAATACAAATACACTTTATTGACAAAAATAGAATGTAAACAAAAAAATATATCTAAAAAAGTAAGTAAAAAGGCGGTCTTATCGCTAAGAGTGATCTCTTATAGACAACCTTTGGATAGGCTAAAATAATGATTTTGAAAGGTGTATCTGTAAACAAATAATAAAAATTATAAAATAAAAATTATAAACAAGTAAAAAGACAGATATAAAAATATGTGCTAAATATACATACTTACATAAAATAATATGCACTACTTATAATTATACGGTACTACATATAAATATACGGTATATATAATAAACATACAATAAATAATTATTATATAACTATTTCCATGTTGGATAAGAAAGTTTCAATCAAGAGAGGACAGATAAAAATTTGCAACCTGCGATTTAAAACTGTTACAAAATTTGGGCATGCCTAATCGTAATAGAGAGTGCGTTCCAGAGGCGCACTGCCTGCACAGAAAAAAAATGAGTGGTAACGCAATGTATTGTGTACCAGGCGTCTTAAGTAGTAAGTTAAGTGTTGACCTAAGAGATAAAGAATGGGTGGAATTGAGAAACTCAAAGCGTTCCTTTAAATAGCTAGGAGAAGAAGGGTTAAAAATTATATTGTAAAGAAAATAAAGTATATAAGTATTCCGGCGAAGACGTTATAGGGAGCCACTTTAGCTTTAAGCGGAATTGCGAAACATGATCGTATTTACGAATACCGATATAAATTGAAATAAATTGAATGCAGAAGTTTTGAAGACGCACAAGCTGATTTAGCTGGTCTTCAGTTAGATCAAGATAACAAGCGTCAGCGTAGTCTAAAATTGGAAGAATAAGAGATTTGTGCGTAGTTTTTGTTGTTTTTTGTATTTTTTGGCAGTATATTGATTCTGTTAATATATTTTTTTATCTTTCAGGAATTCCTAAACAACTTCCAAACGGCTCAGCAAGCGATAATAGATGCTTCATCCCAAGCAGCTGATGCCGCTCGCTCTAACGTTACCGCAGCATATCAAAACTCAACCAAATTGTCTTTGAAAGTGCGTCTAGCTGCCCCCATAATCATAGTACCGGAGAATTCGAAGAGTCGAAATGCAATGCTTATTGACTTGGGTCGGATGACGCTCAATAACAAGTTCGTCGATTTACCTGTATCGGTAAGTTGTTGTATAATATAATAATTATGCAGATACATTTATACAGACCGGCATACTCAGCGTAGGTCGTCCACCGACACGGTGGACAGACGACCTGATATAGGTCGCAGGACGACGTTGGATGCAGGTCGCTTCCAACCGATCCTTTTGGAAAATTATAAGGGACGCCTATATTCAGCAGTGGACTTCCTAAGGCTGAGATGATGATGATGATGATGATGATGAAGATGATTTATACAGTACATAGTAAAAGAGCTATTTAATTTTACGACAACATAAAAATGTCGGACTGCATGCTTAGTATAGGAACCGAAATAATAAATTTAAAAATTATGTAAAAGATTATTAGTTTCTATGTTGCATAATTTAAGTATTGAAAAGGGAGGGTGAGTGTACACAAGTTACTTTGAGGAGCTATATTTCGCAAACGTTTATAAAAAAGTAATGATTCAGCATTGCCTTAATATCAATAGACATATTCACATCTAGCAACTTATTTATTTGCCAGCCCTCAAATATATTAAGTGTACCAGTAATATTAAGTAACCATCCCTCAAATACTTTTAGATATGATCTTTTGTGAAATTTATAAAGGATAGCTTCTCGGTAAAATTTTATGTATGTTTAACTTATGTAGTTACTAAACTGTAAACGATGGACAGAACTATCTTATAAGTTTCTTTGTTGTACTACGGAATCCTAAAGTCAGTACATATGCCTATAATTAAATTATGATCAACTGAATTATTCTCAAAAACGAATCGCAGGAACAGTTTTTTTATGACGTCATGTCACCCTTTCCCTACTGCGCACTTGAATGTCTATAAATGTCTATGGTCACTAGAATCGATCCATTCAGTGGATTGGTTTTTGTATAACACTGGTGACACTCTTTAGCCCGGCGTCAGTATGGTGTTAAATTGTTACACTGATAGTTTGTGTCAAGATGACCCGAAACGGACTTTAATGTACGAAAACGGAATTTAATGGATTCAGCGGACTATGATTACTATTAGAATAAAAAATAAGTTTTAAAGGGTGTTAATTAATCTGTCCACAACAGGTTTACGCTATAATAAAAGTTTAATGAACTGGGGGCTTGCTGATTCGGACGGGTTAATAAAAACCCTTCAAATATTTAATTTAATAAAGGTATTTTTTGAACGATTGTGCAACCAAATAACTACATCAACTGTATAGTTAGGTCATATTTGCCGTTGGGCCGCGTCTATCCACCTGCGCAGGCGCCCCACGACTGAATGGCGGCGAGGAATAGACAGGGAGGACTGTTAGCGCCATATTAATACTGTCTGACTGTTAGCCGTCATATTGACCCAACTGTGCGCTCGCCGGGTTAAAAGTTGTCATCACAACCAATTTCATCATTGTGTCCCTCAGGATTTTGACTAATACATTTTCCCCTGATAATACAATACAAATAATACCCCTGTTGCAGTTTCTGACATTCAGTAAATCCACCTGCCATCACCATAATCATCAAACCATTCAAATTATACAATATATAAAGAGACAAATTATCACAATCGTCTCTAGCGCGCGGATGTGAACATGAACACAAGAACTCCACTTGCACAACAAAAATAGGTCACAGGAAAATAGGCCTTAGACTTGTAAATCAATAAATAAAAAGCTTTTATTTTCCTTACGCACATTTGACAAAATATTAAAATAATAATTCTTGAATTTCATATCTCAATCTCCTTCTTGACTAAACCGTATATGTAGGTAGATGTTTACATGCGAGGACCGCTTTCAGCGGTAAAAGCCTCCTGCTACTATTTCCACCTTTCTCTATCTCTAGCGACTCTGCTCCATGTTCTTCCTGCTACTTTTACGATGTCGTCATCCCATCGCTCAGGGTATTAGTTCATAATTGTTTTTGTCCACCTCTCGTTTTGTATTCTCTGAATGTGCCCTGCCCATTTCCATTAGAGTGATAGAACTCTCTTTACAACGTATTTTGCTTTGGTCTTATTTCTTCGTTCTTAATTTTATTTTTCAGTTTTAAAAAGAGCTTAAAAAAGTTACGAGTTTGTCAAAGAACGATAAAAAGAGGAGATTAGTTATATGGCACTTAGTAATGTAAAAATATATTAATGAAAAGCTATATACGTCCGTTCTAAGCAAAGGTCGGATGACATATGATATTCTTTCGTTTACTTCACAGGACGTTAGCAACAAAGTGACAGTTGACGAACTAACTCTCGACCTGGAAGATATGAAGTTATCCTGCGTGCACTTGGCAGAAGACTACCAGGAGATCAGTCGCGAAAGGAAGTTGCTCCGCCCAACCAGCTTCAAGCTGTTGGTGAAGCGCAGTCTGTCATCCTGGTACGAAACGCTGCCAGACTTGGATGTTTCTGGAAGACTGAAAACCATCGCTGTACGTAAGCCCTTACATAATGGTTCTAAATCAGTTATAATAATACGAGTACAACACACACGACATGTGACAATATCAAGGTCGTCAGGTCCGAAACTAGGCAGAGTCTGTACTGTGGTAACCTGATCACTGAATATAATTATATACGTAATACACACCCACACACAGGTTAAACAGACATGTTCATTACAAATGGTTAAAAACAAAAACTTCCGGAATCGAACCCGGAACCAGCGACTCTTTAGACAGGGCTGCTACCATACCAGGGCGCCCACTGGCCAGTCAAAATCATGTAGAAAGTGTATTACTAAGTTTCAAATACATTACTTACCACTTTTGTATCGCTTTATTTTTGCCCGAAATGATTTAAATAAGCACTCTTTTTAGGCTTCCGTACCTAAAGGATAAAACGGGACCATATAACTAAGACTACGCTGTTGGTCCGTCTGTCTGTCTGTCCAAATACAACAAACGTTTTTTGCTCGTTAAATATATTTTTGTACGGAACCCTTCGTGCGCGAGTCCGATTCGCACTTGACCAGTCTTTTAAAGTAGGTCAACAATACATAATCCAATCGACACATAACAATTATAAATGCACATGTTAAGATTTAGACTGCTTTTTTGCCTTATTATTTATATTAATTACATAATTTAATTATTATAATCATTGATTAATGTCCTATTTGTCTATAACACCAATGTTTATTGCAATATTGTTTTACAGATAACTGTCGGCCACAGTGATTATAAGAGCATTATGAAAATCCTAAATCAAAACCTTCAAGAGGGTCAAAATAAAGTGGAAGAACTGAAGCCACAGAATGTCTCTAAAGTGGTTTCCAAGGCCACAGTAAAAAGTCAGTCCAGTAGGGTGCAAACCAAATCTGTGGTAGCAGTAGTCACGCCTACTGAGTGTAAACTGCCGCGAACTACGATCAAATTCTCCTTTACTATGGACAGTTTAGTGATTGACCTTATGAACACTGTCACTGTAAGTTGCTTTTATATTTTTTATACATTTAATGATAACAAACATTTTACGTTGTTGAGTTGTGAATTGTGTGTGAGAAAAAGTGATGAAAAACTATCGTGAGTATCACACATAACAATAATATAAAGATACCGGTTGCACTCACTTGGTATTATGTCGGTTTAAGTCCGACATCTCCGAGCGTGAACACTCTCTGAAGCAGAACGTCTTATACGTTCGAAACGTCGTGGGACTTAAACAGACATAATACCAAGTGCGTGCAGCCGGTATCTTCATATTATAATTATACCGATGTTCGAGAGCAATGGAGAGGGCTATGCTTGAGGTTTCCCTGCGTGATAAGATCCGAAATAAGGAGATCCATAGGAGATCTAAGGTCACCGACATAGCTCTCAAAATTAGCAAGCAAGTTGAAGTGGCAATGGGCAGGCCACATCGCTCGCAGAACTGATAACCGATTGGGAAGAAATGTTCTCGAGTGGCGACTACGCACCAGAAGATGATGTGTAGGCCGGCCCCCTGCTAGGTGGACCGACGACCTCGTCAGAACCGCGGGGAATCGCTGGATGCAGGAATCTAGTAACCGGTCCAAGTGGCGTTCTAAGGGGGAGGCATATGTTCAGCAGTGGACGTCTTGGATCATAATGACGGTGATGATGATGTTCGAGAGGTTTTTTTTATATATTTTCATCGGACTTTATAAAAAAACTAATTTATTTAATATTGCCTTCATACATATTTATTTTCCCGTATTAAGGTAAATTCGTAAATATAAAAAGGTCACTGATTTCTGTTATGTTTTCTTGTTTACATTAGAAATGTTAAATAACGTTCTCGAGGACAGTTTTAAATTAAAAAAATGTAATGTTTCAACACATGAGAATACACATGGTCTCTTACTATGGGCCTCATAAGTAAGCTCAAAGTCGCACAACGAGCTATGGAGAGGGGTATGATCGGGACTTTTTCTACGTGATCGAATCAAAAATGAGGAGATCCGTAGAAGAACTAAAGTCACTGACATAGTTCAGAAGATTAGCCAGTTGAAGTGGCAGTGGGCCGGACGGATTACAGATGGGGCCGGAAGCTTCTGGAGTGGAGACCACGGACCGGGAAGCGCAGCGTAGGTCGTTCACAAACACGGTGGACGTTGGATGCAGGCCGATTCCAACCGGTCCTTTTGGAAAATCATGGGAGAGGCATATGTTCAGCAGTGGACGTCCTACGGCTGAGATGATGATGATGTTGAATTCTTATGAACCTCGAGAACGTTTAATGTCAACTCAACCGAATTTCCCTTAGTTTTTCCACCGTCTGCAACCGTGATGAGAAGTAATATCATCATGCGAGATTCTCTCGCTTGTTGGAGAATGTGTTTACGATTCTTATCATGTCGTATATTACGTTTACAGTCAGAAGACACAATGTTCACGAAAGACGTGGAGCTAGCCCGCTTCTGTTTGGCACTTCTCTCAGTCAAAGGAAGAATGTTCTCAGACAACTCTATTCACACCGCTGTTCTGCTTGTCGACTGTACACTGGACGATACGAGGCCTGGAAGAGGGGCTAAAATTACCAGGTAACGGCTCGGGTTTCAATGGTGCCTCAGCGGTAATCACCAACAGTACACACTTGTACCATAATGTACTATTATTTCCAACGCACAAACTTACAAAGTCTTGCTTACCGTGGTTGTCTGAAAGAGATCGCTCTGAGCGATACTACCGCCCATGGTGACACATAATTTTAAGCTTTTCGTTGTTGTATAATGATATTTTTTTTCTTATTCTATTATCCTATATCTTTGTTTGTTATATTTTCTACCGACTTCCAAAAAGGAGGAGGTACTCAATTCGACTGTTTTTTTTAATGTTTGTTACCTTATAACTTTCGATAGGGTGAACCGATTCTCAAATTTTTTTGTTTGAAAGCTGGTGCTTCCCGTGTGGTCCCATTTAAATTTCATCAAATTCGGTCCAGTAGTTTTTGAGTTACACTCCAATAACTGAATAGAGTGGAAGTCGGTATTAAATTTTTAATAAAGAGTTTATCTATCTATCTACCCAAAACCCATGTACTCAAGTTACAAGTATAAACTAGATTACACAATAAAATTACTTATTACCAAATTAAGTATTACCTATATGTATAATCAAGTATAATGTACTGTACATACTGCAACACCATTCTATTATTTAACAACTTACACCCTTATCCTCTACAGATATTTAGAAAGACGCAGGGAAAGAAAAGACAGCGGCGAAACTGGAAGCGTGGCGGAAGCACCTGAGACTATCCGCAGCATGATCGACATTACCTACACTATGAAACATTCTGATACCTTCAGTAAGTAGCTGTAAAAGACAAAAACGCCACATCTATACTTTCCAGCCTACGAAGAAATAATATCGGGAAGAGTAACTGCCCTAAAAATGTCCCAATAAAAGTCGTGCTAAATCAATAACATCGTTCACGTTGCTATGACTCAGCTGTCATAGTAGATGTTGCAGCACGCGCGTGGACCAATCCCTGCTTTCCTTCTGAAATTTGAACTAATCACCGAACATGTCTATTTGTAACCTCGGAAGTAATTCGTATTATACGTCGGAATCATACGTCGTTTTGGTTTGAAGGACCACTTTTTGCTTGGAATTTGTTCTGAGTTATGCTTCCTGACAATATTCCTTCGTAGTTTCCAGCTTCCGTATTGTAAAAATTAAATTACAAAACAATATTGAGAAAGGCTTGACTAACCTTAATCTTTTATTATGCGTTTCATTTTTCTGTTCATTATAATATTCCTGTTAATTTATAAGTGTTGTTTCTATTCTGAAACCATAACCACATAAAACTTATTTCTCATAAAATTGAGCCTTATACAACGTTAAAAAGTCATGGAGGAAAAAGAAAAGAACTTTATTTCGAATATGTTTTGTTACTTTTTCTACTATTGTTTGAAATGTAGGGTAAAGGGTGTGCATAAAATCATATATAAACACGCATAAATTGATACAAACATAATATCTTTTGTTTCAAATCTCGCCTTAAACTTTGGCTTATCGAGCAGACGTTCTACAGCTTTGAAGAATTAGTAGAATTTAAAATGTGACATTAAGTTACAATTGAACATTTTTTTTAATTTTAATATTATTATCTTTTCAGTGTTGAAAACGTATAATTATTATTATTAATATCAAATTGATTAATACTGTATATAACTTAATATTACTATAAAATGTTGATAGTCTACGACTATTTAGAGCTTAATATTACTTTTAAGTAATGTGTTCTGACTTTTTATTTTCTATGTTTTTATCGTAAATTGATTTACTTTCTGCTATTCGGTTGACATATTATTGTTTTAAATTTTTTTTTATTCGTTGTATTATGAGAGTTGAATCAACTCTTTATAGGGTTGTCATATTATGTTAAAATTTTTGACGTGTAACTGAATTGTTACCAATAAATTGACTATTGATTATAGAAGATTCAAAATTCTTCAAATCGCTTTATCCATAGATTTTACCGTATGTTTTTTTACTATTTACAAATGACTACAGAAGCAAGCACTTCTGGCAAGAACCACTACTGCCGAAAACAGTTGCAATTGACCAAAATAAACCAAGGCTTGGAACATTAATTTCTTCAGATACTAAAGAATTTCAAAGGTAATTCACTGTACTGGGCCCTTATTCCCTTATGACCAGTCAAACACGTAATGCGGCGCGCTATGATATCTTCAAGGCATGAAATTAAATCTTCAGTGAAATCAATACAAATTTACGATCATTCCTTGTAGATATCTTAACGCGCAGCGAAGCGAATAAGCCCCCTAAGTCCGTCACTCTGTGACTCAGTTTCACTTACTTGTACCTCCTTTCTAATTTAAATCATTCTACCGTTTCATGTAGATTGTATTTTTCTAATTTCAGTCGACATGAGGATATTTAGCTTTAACCTGATACTAGCGATGGACTTCCTGAACAAAATTGCAGAATTCATGACCACTGGACTGGCTGCCGAGCCTGGCCTTGAAAAGGTGGCTAAGGAAGACGTCAGAACTATCAAATCTGTTGACAAATCTGTGGACAGTATAAACGTAAGTGTTTACGTTTACGTTTTACGTTCTACGAGTTTTGATATCTTCGTTACATGCATGAATTTTACTGTTTCAACAATACGTTTGATATGATAAACTGAAATCTTTCAAGTAAATAAGTAGATCTTTCCAACTATAGTTTCATCACATACTGTAGTCCATTACAAGTTTCACCAATAATGACTTCGTTGTTAGAATAATTCATGATTCATGATGATTATTGATTAACATTTCGGTTTAATACATTTTTAATTAATTTGTAGTACTAGACTACATTTATCGTCGGTTCGATAAACTTGTCACCTATATAAATTTATTTTATCTATCGTATCTTGTCTCTAGCATTGATCTAGCCGTGCTAGCTATATCTTGGACAGTCTTATCGATAGTTACTGACAAATTGTATCCTATCGACAATCCATTGCAGTGGATTGCGGGTTGCTATTTTCGAAAGCGGCGACGTCATGGATCAGTTATTGAGACGTGTTCGCTCACAATGAGTGGTCTATACTTGTGGATTTTTTGATGATGTTATACCAGTTAGCTTGACCATGTATATATCTTACTTTATGAGGGTTATATTGTTAAAATGACGACAGATCTACCTTAACAACTGAGTAAAACATAGATTATTGCTGGCTATATATAGTATTAAAACGGTTCTGCGAATGTTGTGATCGATATTGGCGTCAAATTGAATACAACCCTAGTATATCCCTATCCCATGTGACGATTTCAGTTGTAGAATATTATTCTACAGACGTTGATAACTCGGCCCTTGCGAATATAGATAAATTACTCTCAAACGTATTTTTTTGTTTCTAGCGTAAGAGAACGTCAACAATGTCAACACCAACATTAACTGAACCGCAAAAAATGGCGATGATGACTGTCAATATAAAGATTGAACAGCCCGACATCATTCTGGTGGAATCTTTGGAGGAGAAGAAATGCGACGCTTTGGTTTTGAATGTGAGTATTAAGCTTTATGCGATCGGTATAACGTTTTATTTACGAAAAAGTATTCGCTTTATAAGCGGAAACAATTGAATAATGCATCTCGATTCGTCGTACAAGCTATGAAAACCTTTGCCACAGTTGTGTAACATTTAAGATAGTTTGTACTGAAATAATTTGTTTTTCGCTTGAGATTGCATAATGAAGAGGCATTAATGTATTGGTTTGAATTTAGAAATTGTAAATAAGCAGCGTTTATTCAACATCAATAATAGTGTTAGCAGCAGTTATAGCGATTAGAATTAGCGTATCCGTCTAGTGTTAAATTATAAAAAGTAGATAGTAACTCATTTCATTAGACGTTACACAAGTCGCTTTGAGCCTACTGAAGTGAGATATAGATCTATGCGTGTGTATATTATACATGAAATGAGACATACACACGAAGCGCTTCAAGTCTAGCTTCATAATGCGTACGGCTGAAGTATGGAACAACCCAATAGTGTCTATATTTACCGTCATATACAATTTGGGTGTACTCAAATACAGAGTGAATATGTTTCTTTTAAGCAAGCATGTACCACCGTCGACCGCGTCATCACTTTCCATCAGGTGAGACTGATCAAATGCTTGTTTATTTAATGAGAAAAAAGTTACAATTAGGCTAATATTTTTATAACTTAGGTATCGTGTTATATTAAACAATTATGTAATTAAATATAATAGGAAATATAAGCGATCAAAACTCAAGAAAAGTTAAACAGTATAGCCGTTTAATAAAAGAACTTATATTAAATTAACTATTTACAATCATGGGTAAATATAGTCGGCACTTATCTGATAAAAGTTAAATTAAAGCAGTTAAATTTAGCAATAAGATAGCAGCGTGGCGATAGTGCATGGTTGGAAACAGCAGTCTTCGATAATGCCACGCTTTCCCCTCATACCACTATGAGCGTGGTATACCTTAGGCCCGTACCAGCCGATTCGGTTGAAACCGCTGTAATCTATCTCGTTCCTTCCCGATCTCTTCTCTTCGTCTTCCTCACCATAACCGCAGAGTGCAGCCATTTTCTCAGCCAATACTCTGCCACAGTATATTCTTGAGTTCTCGTTGGCTTCAGTCATCGATAGACAGGCGATGATAAGTAGAGCGACGATAGTTAGGAACTTCATGTTTATTAAGTTTTGTTAATCGTTGTTGTAAACTGAAGGGATGAAGATTGAATGTGATGAAAGCTCTGAAACTCGTGGTATTTATACTAGGTTGGATTAATTAATATTCAATCTCAGAATACCTGAGACTAGGACAGCTTGTGTGTGGGATGTGGAATAATTTCCGAGGTTGTCTTCGCGCTTCAATGATCACAACGATGGGAAGTTAAAATTGAACTGAATGTTGATTGTTTAAAAAATCGCGTACGCGGATTTGTTTTCCGTAACCCTGTAATGCTTGTAACTCTAATAATAGGGGCTAAATGTGCAATGGGAAAACGAGAAATAGGTATCTTTCGTGATCCCATTAATAGAACAAATCCTGGGACCAATAGACGCCCTTAATAATTAAATTGCCAATTGCATTTTGAGGCTACTTTGAACTAAAATTAAATCTGCATGGTCCACCAAAATTACATTATGGTTTAAATTAAAAATGAAATGGTAAAAATTCCATAAGTATATAAAGTTGTATGGTAAGGTTACTTATTATTCTGTTATTGAGCTTTGAGAATGTTGAAGGAAAAGTATATAAAGTTGTATGATAAGTATACTATATTGTTGGAATTTCATTCTGTTATTGTGCGTTTAGAGTGTAAAGCGAAAAAATGCTTGTGCCGTTATTAAAATTTAAATACATCATCAATTGAAGTAAATTTCGAAGAAGAGTTTCGACATGTTTGTAAAGCTCGTAATACCAATGCTCTGCTGATTTGCTCTGAGACTTTGATTGAGATCGATGATAAAATTATAAACATGTTTGTTTATAACTGTAGTGATGGGAAGCATGTTACGGGATGTTGAAAGGAAAGTGAATCCTTTTAACCGCATGCATTCACTAGATTTTGACACTTGATGGTTTTTGTGAAGTATATGTGGTATTTAAGTGTGATGCTCAAGTTTGAGTGAATTATGTCTAATAAATATAATTTTCCAATGTGATAGGTACATATTAGTGCTCTTCTGGTTTTGCTACCCCATAAAGGATAAAAATCTGTCGAAAACCATCTAAGGATGTGTTCCGGTAGCTGTCCTTGAGACCTTGTTGTCCTTCTAACCTACAGTGTTTAGAACGTTTGTCAAAGTTCGATCAGCTATCATACGGAATACTGACCGCTGATTGGTCACATATCGCGTCCTAGAATACCATTGACCAATGAGCGTTTAGTAGACCAACTTATTACCGCTTTGATAAACGTTCTAGAAACTGGGAGTTAGTCTAGTGTGCTATCTTCGTTCATTGTGTGAAGCGAGGCAGTACTTAAACAGTATATCCTCAAATTTATTTATATAGTATATTTATTTATGTTAGTATTACGTTACGATACCAAATGAATGAAGTGAAGATGAGAAGTGACTGAAGTTATATTATTAAGGAGAGTTTAAAAAGGTTTATAATTTAGGTTAAAGGATATAATTTGGGCATGTTGAAAGGATGGGCGACAGAAGACTGACATAATAAGCATTCCTGTCGAGCGTGAATCCCATGCAAGATTTAAAATGAGGTTACCTATTTTTAAATACTTAGGTATAATACTGGATCAGAGACTGACCTGGTACTCCCATCTTGAGCAAGTCACTGGCAGAATTGGAAAGTTGAATTGGATTTTCAGAACTTTAAGACACGTTGTCCCAAAGTATGCGACTAGTCACACACAAAACCAAGACCATCTAAAGAATCTCTTGAATGAAATATATGTTGCATTAGCTCAGTCGATTTTAAGTTATTGTATTACGACAAAATTTATAGAAGTTGAACGAGCCCAACGAGCATTAATAAAGATAATGTATTTAAAAAAAAATGATTTCCTACTCAAATCCTCAGATCAGTAACTTATTATCTGTGAGAAAATTATATATCTTACAGACGGTGCTAAACAAACAGTTCATCACCTTACAATGACCTTGCAGGGAAAAGAAGAAACAAAAAAGGTGTTTTGCAAATTCCCTATGTTAAAACTAAATTTGCATGCTGGCAGTACAATTCACGCTCAGTACAAGTACAACAACCGAACAGACATATTATAGACTAATATGGCCAAACTAATATGTCGTAAGCATTCCCATTAACAATTTTCTTACGCTTATATATTGAACAAATCGAAAGATAGTTACGCGGAAAGAGGGATTGTACGGGCATAAACTATCAACTCTCTTCAAACCATTTTCACCTGCCCGTGGTACCTTCTATACCAGATAGCGAACGCAGCTCTGGCCACCCATCAGATGTCTTATAACCTACCTGTTTACGTTAGATTTATGAATTAAAGGCAGCTCAGGCTCAAGGCAATAAGAACATAGCTCAATAAGATTAAGTAAATGCTTCTCTATTACTTGCATATCCTTATGTTGGCGTGATATGAGCAGCTCGTCGAGCTTCTTGATTTCCACATTTCGTTAAGTGTAGTAGTTCCTCAATCTGATTTGCTGTTACTTGCTATTTATGATGCCATTATTCATGCTTTATTTGTTGCCGGAATCAGTGACGTTCTTTAAATTTAAGCAGCGTTTATAAGTAAGACGCTAACCTCTAACATATTCAATAGTGAAGGGTAATATTATACTACACTGGCTGGCTGAAAACTGTATTTGCACACACACATTTTGTGTAGCTAAGATTAAATTTTATTAAATTTAATGATGATTAATATGATATTAGATAATATAGATAAATCACCACATATAATAAAAATGTAAGGGACGAATTTCTGTACAATGAAAAAAAATCGCTAAAAACCGAGTCAGGGGGATGTAAGTAGTGAAATCGAACAAATTTTTTTTTCACATTTTTTGTTTTTCTCTTTGTCTGTCTGTTTGTACGGGCTAATCTCCGAAACGATTGGACCGATTTAAATGACATTTTGTATGGTGCTAGCTTATACCCCTCAAGGTCAAAATATAGGATAGGTACTTTGATCCCGGTGAATTAAAGAGTTCCCGTGGGATAGTTAAAACCGTAACTAACCGTATCTCGCGAGGCCACGCGAGCGGAGCCGCTTGTGGGTAAGGTACTAATCTATAACCTTGCCAAAATTGATTACGATCCGTCCAGTCGTTTAGGCGTGATAAGGTAACAAATAAACAGAGAGACAGAGTTATATATTTTTTTTCTATACTAAAAGTAGCCTAAGTTACTGCTTAGTATAACATCAGATGAAAGTCCCGTTAAAATCAGTCCAGCCGTTACACAGAGAATTTGATTTTTTAAAGTACGTACAGTATATCACAATGCAGCAAATATCACGTATGCAGTTAGTGAATGCTGTTAATTTGGAATTACAAACAGGCACTTCTATTTTATTTATCTGTATAGATGAGATATTTTTCAGTCAAGCTCATATGTTAATATTAGTAGAGGTAATACTGTAGGCGGACAAGTTGATACCTGTCTATAACACCTCAAGGAGCCAGACTAATGTATTCATCGTTCATTGAAGCACATTATTACGTCACACGCGACCTTTCAGTTCCACAATTTAACATATTCAGGTCTCATTAGCGTGACATGGTGCTCACCAGACTAAATTAATTTTAATGGACGTATCCATGGTATAAAAGGGGACACTTCCAGAAATCTCAACACATTCCAACTTCCAGTTTGAACGAGGTATCAAGTTAACAAACATAACCATGAAGTTTCAAGTGGTGATAGCTTTACTGGCTTTAAGCGTATCCTATACTTCTGGTAATGGGCAGTATTACTGCGGTAGGAAGTTGGCGGATGCTATGGCTGTCCTATGTGACTACAGCAATGAAAAGAAATCCGTTGAGTATAATGAAGTTGACTCGGATATTAGGGGCTGGCCGTGGCTTCAGACACACAAGGCGATTGCAATGGCCAAGCCTCGAAGCAAACGAGGAATCGTTGAAGAGTGCTGCGATAAACCCTGCACTATAAGTGAACTTATGAGTTACTGCGATTGAACATTATACTTAGCATATTATGATTTTTTTTGTCCTACCGAATGTGTTATAAATATTGAGCCCTAGGTTATAGTTGTATTTAAAAATGTTATTAATAAAGGAAGGTAATTTTTAAGAATAAATGTTTTTGTTTAAGTGATTCTTCCATACCTCTGTTAAAACCCATTTGCTAAATAAAAATTATATCTTTTCTCCCAGTAATGCCTATGTGGCCCCGACACAGAATAAATTAAAGTAATAGCTCCGGGCACAACTTGAAAGAGTATGATAGGCTTTGTAAATACACCTGTAAATGTGTGATGAGTGATTTATAGTGTAAGCACCCTCGCCTCGTACCTCGCGAATTACTTACGGTAATAAGAGATTAATATACGATTGACTGAGTACATGGATGCATCCAAGTGTCAAACGTATTTTACCCGCCATTATTTAGAATAGCGTGCAGCATATTATAACCCTGTACGTTGTACTAATACTTCTTTACCTACTTACTGATTAGGACTTCATAACAAATACGCTTATACACAGATGGAAGCACGCTTCAAGCTTCGTAAGAGTGAAGAGCGCATGGTGTCAGAAGGCTCTATATCTGGTCTCCAAATGGTGGTGCGTACCATCGGCGCGAAGTCAGCCACGCCGCGTTGGTTACTGGCGCCGTGTCATCTGTCTCTGGCACTATCTCAACCCCCCGATAGCGGCATGCATGTCGATATCACCATCACAGACATCAAGATCACGATATCACCAGGTATTTCCCCTATCTAATACATTGTTTTATGGAAAAGAACATTTTATATTGTCACTTCAAAAGAGCACATACTAGTATATGGTACGGTCGGCGACAAAATATTTATACCTAAAATAAATAATTTGCTTTGATATTTTCTACTTTAAAAACTCATGCATGCTCAGCTATTTGTTGCTGACAGTACTGGGTAGTTTTATATATGTCTTCACGTATATAAAAATCGTGTACCTTGCTAATACGTTCAAGAGACTGTTCTAAAACGGAATATCCATCGTTCACAGGAGAATTGCCGTTTCACCCGCGTAGCCATGGATAATAATGATGATGAAAAGTATCCTACGTCTTTCCTCGGAATATAATATTATATATCCTTGCCAAATTTAATTGAAATCGGTAAAGTTGTTCTCAAGTCCGGAAGTCCGGAGGCCTGATTCCCTCCTCCCCCGTCCCATCCCTCTCCACCCCTTTTATTCCTTCCTCAAAGGCCGGCAACGTATCCTCGAGCCTCTGGTATTGTCGATATCCGGGCGACGGTATCACTTACCAACAAGTGAGCTGCTCGTTTGCCAACCTATCCCATAAAAACAAAACAGGTCATAACTAAATAGGGTTTTATTTGTCTTAAGTTATTATTTCCCGCATGGTTAAAAACACGAATAAGAGATGAGATGATTGTAGCAAGCAACATTAACGAACTGACTAAATTCCTGTATCTTGTATTTTTTTAGCCTTGTAAATTGCCTACCATTAGATGACGACTAGCCTGTCTTGTCACTGGATGATATAAACAAAACTTTCTGCGCAGATATAATAGCTCTTCTAAACCGAGTGCTAGCAACAGTGACGAGCAGCGAAGAGAACAACGTTGAAGAGGAAAAGAAGGCCATATTCTACGAGAATGTGTGGAATATACAACCCTTCAGGCCTAACTCTTACTGGTTCTTAAAGACTGGTGAGTACTTACAGAATACTTTAATACACATTTCTTTACTGACTATTTATACTTTAGTATTTGACATGTCCTTCTGAGCGTCCAAGCATTCGTACCTCTATGGATTTTGTCACAATCAGATAATATATGAGCGAAAAATATAGTACGCGTTGGAACGCATTGGTGTTCGTTTACAATAATATGGAGCCATACATATTATTGTAAACGAACACCAATACGTTCCGGTACTTTTGGACCCATATACTCTAAGCGTGTGAGACGTTTTAGGAATGCCATCGATATGAACAACACTAAAAGAAATATCACAATTATTAGCATCTACCCATCTGCTCTATAATAACTAACCCAGTTGTTTAGTCCTAAAGGACAAAATCAACCCAAGAACCGACGTGCACATTCACATTTATTCTTGTGTAACGGATATCAGGATTTCTTCTATTTGCTGTCTTTTTGCGTAATAAGGATCCGTGTGTTGCATTGTTATAGTACATTATGCAACAAGTGCGAGGAGTTGTTTATTACAATCGAGACGGGTTTTAGAGTAGAGATTGTAATAAACAACGCGCACGAGTTTCATACGACGTTTTTCAATACGCTTACTTGCTTGAAAAAATCTTCAGTTCATAGTATTTTTTATTTATTAATACAATTATTGAAAGTGCAATTGGTAAAATTATAGGTTAACGCTTTGCTATTAAAAACATTATTATTTTGCTCTTGGGTGACTTGAGTAAATGTCCGAGATAGCGGATTGTTCTCGTCGGGAGTAAGAGAAAGTGTTTCATAATTATTATAAGTAGCAGATACTAAATCGGTCTTGACATCGAAGGACGTTGAAGCGGAAAAGCGGTTCTCATATATCCTGGGTTATCCTGGCGCTTATGTTGGCTTTATTTTGAAGTCTTCTACATATATGATTCTTCCACTGCATTGGAGCGCCACCCACCATGGCGCTTTAATGTAAGCAAATCAGCTCTTGAATCAGCCAATAACGTGGCTGACGTTCGCCTAAAACGATGTCCTGTATATGATTCTTCATCTGATAAACCTAGACACTTTGCGATTTGTTTCGGCATGGCACCAAATTTATTTATTCCAATGCATTGACTTGTACATTTACCTTTTTGATAGTTTTGAAAATATCTGTCACTCTTTTCTGTCTCTAAATCTGTCAAAATCTGTCTCATTTTCGCATTCGTGCGGGAATGAAAAGTAAAAAGCACGCGATCGAAATACGCTGCATTTTGATTCTAATTACCGTTCAATAAGATTTCCTTTTCTAGAAGACGTGTTGATAATTAATTTATCTATTCTGCGATGGTACCTTTATTTCTTTGGCGGGGAATAGCAGCTTCTAAATACCTCACTTACCGCTACAAAAACAAACCATATAGTTCGATACCAAAGTTCACAATCGAAGGATAGTCGCCGTATGTAACTTTATCATTAATGATTATTATTACTATTATCTCATTTCATTTAAGAGATGGATTTTCGGCCCTGCTTTTCGATATGCATCAGTGAAGCCGTAGCCAACGCAAAGACGACCTTTAATGTAAAAACTGAACGTAGGGACCTACTAAAGTAGATACCTTAGTAAAGGAAAGATATACTAAGTAGCTAACAAAAAAATGGTTGTCTGTAAAGTCGGTTTGCAGACGATAATTTTACATGATAACGTCTTAACATAAGCCGAACGCTTCGGCCGATCATGCCTCTCTATCGCTTGTTCTGCGCTCTCGCTTGCACGCTCGGTTCAGTCGGAACGTGAAAAAGTATGACAATTAGTCATTATTTTTTCGTGCGTGCAGCCGGCGTTCATCGATTTATAAGACTATCGCATCAAAAGGGTCTAAATTGCGGTATGGTGATGGTTGGACACACGGTACCTAAATTATTATTAATCTCATTACACATTTGTTTTGCAGAAGAGGCAGAAGAAGCGATTAACAGCACAGACCCAGTGATACCGGTCACCAAACCACCCGTCGGCGAGATATGCATACTGTCAAGTCCTTCTATAATTGTGTCACTTGAGATGGAAATCGGTAACGAAACGATACCAGTGCTGGTGATGCAGGCCTCACTCACCGGTCAAGTGAAGGATTGGAGTTCCGATGTAAGTACCTAAATATTAAAATATTATTAGAATACTTATTTACGTATTGGAACTGATTCATTGAACACTGGCATCCCGCTACTTAGAGCGCGTGGATTATGTGACTTACAGTCAGTTGCAGAAACGATCTTATACTTTCAAAGACGTCATTAAATGTTAATCTTACATTAAATCGTTGCACAAAAGACTTTTTTATCAAATTTTAATGTTCCACTAAATGTATCTAATGAAACGTTATATTGTTCATTCCTTTAGAAAATATTTTGGTAGCATTCTTTAAGCTTCGTCTTTAGCTAACGGATCACCTTATTATTAATTTTTCCTTTGGGCAACGTCATTAAAATAATGATTTCATTGGCACTAATGCTGAATTAAATAATGAGGTTTGTGCAACTGGTTGTGAAGGTGATGTATACAATAGAAACTGCCCATTAAATCGGGTAAAAAGTCACATATGTAACCAATGCTGGGTAGACCTTATATAAAAATATCCGAAACTATTGAACCGTCTCAGCATGAAGAAGTACATGCACAATTCACATCTTCAATCCAGCAACACGCTGTTTATTGGTCAGATTAATAACAGTTTTAGTATCATGAAGCAATGGACTTCAACATATTGAATGTAGCTACTTTAATTTTATCACTGAGCGCTTGAACATCGGATTGCAATGACGTACGGCAGATAAAAAGGCGTTAACGAGTTCGCTGGAACTTTTAGTTATGACCCGCGTCACGCCCTCTCAGCGTCCTAATAATTTTGGGCTGGGACAAACATTTGTCGAACATGTATTTAGGTTTTGCACTTATGTTATTATTTAAGTTTGCGCTATGTATATGAAGTTAAGCACTGTTGGATCATTTACCTTATTAATTAAATAAAAAAAATCTTTAACCTTTTACATTTTACTCATAATAAATCTTTTAAAACCAGCTTATTGGAATTTACCGAACATTATTTAATCAAGATGTTTGCGATTTGATCAGTCCAAATTTATTCGTTATGGTCGAACACCACCATAGTATTTAAAATCTTAACTGATTGTAATGTGTTGTACCGCGTGCCCAATTGTCCATTCTATATACAGCATCAGAAATCACCTTAGTGTAGGTTCTGCGCGATAGCAGACTATGTAAACAGAAACAATCCGCGACACATAGAATCCTTATATGTAATAAGTACATGTTTTTTATAATTTTATTGAAATCAAACGCTTGGCTGTATTAAATTTTAATAACTTGTTGAAGTCGGTACCACGATAGTTTAAAAGTACCTATTAAGTATCACCATGTTATGTGCATGGTACAAGCTATTCCGACACTTTTTGGTGTTAAAGTCTGTTCCGTTTTTTAGTAAAACAATAGTAGATTGTATCATAAGGGAGCAAAATAATATTTTTACGGCAAGGGCGCTTTTTTGAATCCAGAGCGAAGTGAGGGATTCTAGAGTAGAATCCCGAGCGTAGCGAGGGATTCTTTAGTAGAATCCTGAACGTAGCGAGGGATTCAAAGTACGTCGCCCGAGCCAAAAATATATTTTGCGCCCGAGTGATACACTCTACTTTTCATCACCCACTATGAGAAAATAAAAGCGCCTCATATTTTATTCTAATATTATTATTTAATAAAACATAGAGTAACAACTAAATTGAAATTAAATAGTATCCTTTATTAAAACAACTAAAAACTTATATTTCCATTTGAGACATTTTCGCAATTATGAAAATTTATTGTTACAGTTTTATTAGGAATAGAGATTGTTGTAGATTTTATATTCTGCGTGTTTGAAATGTCCGAATCTGGATCATTTTGAGGAAAATGTGACGGTGAATCTCGTTGTTTGGATGTAGATAGGCGCGGCGACAGTGGTATGGATGGATTAACTGAAGGTTGCAATTTAATGTTTTCCACGATGCGTTCAGATGTTTTCGCCTTGTTCTCAATGGAATCTTCTATATACCCTTCTGCTACAGCACTCGATTTCCATCCTCCATGTCGCTTGAGAACAGTTAAGTCCGCTCCAGTATCTGCCAAAAGGGTAGCAGAAGTACGACGAAAACAATGTCCTGTATACAGTTTGATATCTGGTAACTTCAAATAAGTAGCAATTTCTTGTGGCATGTTAGAAATTTTATTTTTTCCCATCACTTGTTTGAAGCACTTGCCATTTTGATAACGGATGAAAAACCGATTGGTCTTCATAGCAGCAGGACGCAGGTCCAGGTATTTCTGTACAATAGTTTTGTATTCTCCTCGTATTACGAAGGATCGGTCAATTTTGGTTTTTGTATCGGTCAGCTTTACTAACAGTAAATCATCCGAGTGATTTTCGACATCATCAACAGTTATTTTTAAAAGTTCATTGCCACGACAAGCTCCATGTAATCCGAAAATTAAAGCCACCTGTAACAAAACCGAATGTGAATAAGACAAGTATCTATCAAAGTACAGGTTACAATAAAATGTGCATTTTTATACACTATGATTATATTTTACTAATCCACCGTAAACATAGTTACCTACTTACTTTTACGGCAAGATAGACTTTGTCGGGTGCCTATATTAAGGAAAGTCTCATCGTTTTTGACTGAGAACACTTTGGATTTTTTAGGTTTAAATCCATCAGACATCCTCTTCAGGTACGCTATTAATTTCGAATATGTGTCCAGTTTTACATCGTTATTAGAACTGACTGTTGATTTTAGCATTGAGTATGTACTCCAAAGAGTGGAAGGTTGTTTAGTTTTGGCTAAGTACTGGAAGTAGGCCAAAAATACAGATTCTGAAAAATTCTTGGCGCTTCTTGCATTTCTCCATTCAATAAAATTACCATAGGCTTTCATATATTTCTCCCGGGATTTTGCAGGTAATAGATTATCCATCACATTTCTTGCGTCAGTTCTAATGCTTTCAGGAGTTAATTCTATACTTTCACTGTCACTTGAAGAACTCATTTTTCAAAACAAAACAAAACAATGAATTTCTAACAATCCGTGGAAATTTACGAAAACGCGGGCTGTAGTTCGCGCTTTTTTAATTTGTTTTTTTTTTTTCATTCATCCGGCGGCGTGACTATGGGCCGTCGTACCAGCCAGTCTTTATTCAAACAATATTTGCGTTCGATTTCTTTGGTGCTGAACACTAAGATGTTCCAAATTCAAAAAGTGCGCGGCAAAGATAATTGCGGCGCACTTATAAAGAGGATTAAAAACTCATTACTGCCCGCTAAAACTTTCTTATAGAAAACACCACCTTTGGGTGCACATAAAGGCGAACCAAGTCGTCCTTTTCGAATAGATGGGATGAAAATGTATATCCTTTTTAGTAACCTTTGTTAATTACGGGATCGATTGTCATTCACCGTCAATGATGATATAAAATCATCAAAATAGGCGAAACACTTTTCAGTTATTGAAGCGTAAATTAAAAACTGCTAGACCGAATTTGATGAAAATTAAATGGGACCACCTCGGAACTATACTCTCCAAACAAATAATTATATTTTGAGAATCGGTCCATAAATGTGGAAGAAATTGGTGAATTTACACAAAAAACAAATACATATAGCCAAACATATAACCTCCTCCTTAAAACTATATTTATTTAAAAATCCTCGTCAGTTTGACACATACCTATTTATATAATACGAAAACCGACTTTACTCACGTAATTGGCTGACGCTATCTGGCATGACTGATGGCTCAGGGAGTTAAAGCTGCAAGATAGCGGCGACCAGCCAAGCTACTGTTAGAATCCATGATGGCAACAACCATTTCACTGATATTTCCATTACAGTTCAACATGGAAACAACGTGGGCTATGCAAGTGTCGTACTACAACATAGGACGCGCGGTCTGGGAGCCTCTCATCGAACCAGTTGAAGTGTTGAAGGATTACCAGTACAAGCATGTGCCTTGGGAACTCAAGATGGAGGTACTTATTCTTGTTGCTGTAAAACGAATCATTAGTATTATAAGATACATATAAGTTTAATTATTGTCATAATAATAGTACATACATATAAGTGTGGGAAGATCAACATCCCATACGCGTATCTTACGACGTTTTTCATCACACATGCGAGGAAATAACAGACTTGTATTATTATCGTAATCTTTTAATTGTTGAAACAATTAATAAAAGTACCTACAGTTTTCAAAATTCGCGATTGCGAAACGCGCGCTGTTGAAAGCTAGCACGCGCCCGATATTAAAAAATACACTAAAGCGAATATTTTCATATTTATTACATACATTATTGTGAATTATATTTTTTTTTTTTTAAATATGTTTTATTCATAGTTAATACAATTTTATTAATTTATTGAAAATGTGTACTATTTTTAAACTATGCGCATAAAACTTTTTGTTAGCATTAACAAGTCAAGCTAAAAATAGTCGATTAAAAAAAGTATTACCCAGGTAAATTAAGATTTCAATTAATAAGAGCTTCATTTACATGCATTTAACTTGCAACGAGATACAAATTTAATTTATTCGGGAGAATGAAGTACTTGTGCGGTAATGGTAAAATAAAAATGCACATGTGTTTAAAGTCTTGGATTCCCAAACTAAAAACGACGCAATAAGAGCCACTTTACGACATGTGTGATGAAAAATATATTATACTAAAAGCTGTCTGCAACTTCATTCGTCTTCATTCATCTGCATCTTTGTAGAAGAACATTATCACAACCAGTCGGGAGCTACCCGTTTGAATGTAGATAAAAAATAATGTGTTAATCTAAAATATAAGCTATTATCCTATATTTCATTTTAAATATGTTGAGCGGTTTCAGCGTGAAGAAGTAACAAACACTCTTTACTTTTGCATTTGTAATGTTAGTGGTTAAGGCGCGCTCGTACACTGATTAAAGAAAAAGCAGAATTTTTAAACGCCTAGTGTAACGAATCAGATCGATAGTATATTATGAAAAAAATACAAAGGTTAGAAAAGGAATAGGAAAAGAGTAATAACCGAATAGAATTCATAAATATAACTCTCTTTCAGCAGAAAAAATCCTGAATAGGTCCACAAAAATAAACTTTCACGTCTAAAACTCTCAGAATTTTCAGCGATAACACTATATTTTTTTTTAGGTAATACTTAGCCAACGTATAGTACTAAAGTAATAACCAGCAGTTTTTTCAATAGTGTTAGTATATCGATAAAAATAAAGAAAACGTACAAAATTAACGCATTTTCGCATTACGTCGTCCAATCTAACAAGCGATTTTCAACCTTACGTAAAGCATCATAAATTATTTTAAAATTGGGGTTGGACCGCGTCTTAAGTATAATTATTATTAGGCTTTTAAAATTAAAATTTTCAGTTTATCCATGACGCCAAAAACTATCACAATTTCACAAAAACAGACACTATCTAAAAACAAATCACTGAATAAGAAATTCAAATAACACGGCTTTCGAATAAAACTTTATTTGAATATCGAATTGCGCGCCAATCCAGATATTACCAAAATCTTATAATGCTGGTTATAGAATCTGTCAATTACATTGGTAAGGCCCTATTATTATTGCACAGGTAGACGTAGTGCAGGTGATGACCTACGGTCACGGAACGTGTTGAGGAAGATTGATGATTGACTTCGAAGACTTCGGAAATCTTCGGCTTTTGATATATATTATTATTATGTTGTTTTTTTGTAGGTGGTAATGCGCCAACCGGAAGTTCTCAGCCCAATAGATACGACTGACGAGGCTGTGAACCTGCAGGCGGTCGCTCACAGACAGGCCAATAAGACTATCACTATATCCAGCAGTGAAACTCTCGAGATAACCATCACTAGGACTGGAATGGAGGTAAGATGGGTTTTTTCGACAATGCGTTTAAGGAACTGGGTTTTGTAACATCAAATAATATTGAGCGTCAAAACTTTAAACTTAATTCGGTGATGTATATAGGTACATACGTGTTAGGTTTTTTATACATTTGGTGGATTATTAATTTTTGTGCCTTTTCCCACAAAATAAGTTTATGATTTGGCCAGGAGTTGGCATAATATAAAAAAACAGATATCACATCTTACTATGCATATTATGCATAAATTCTATATATGGTAAACATTCAATTTATAATAATTAGAAGGTTATGGTCTCATAACTATTATATTTTACGTAATGAATTATTATTGTAATGGCGAAATTTGAATAGATGACGTAATAAAAAGCAGAAAAAGCCCAGGTTCCTATTAAAACATTGATACGCCACAAATATAATCATTGAGAATTATTGGCTGAAATAGAAAATACAAGTTATTCATTCTTTACTTTGATTTTGTTAACAATGAAAGTCGCCAGAGTACTATGAAGTCACCCAGAAGCCACTTTAAGTGGTAGGATCCTCCCACAATAGATGAAATCATTACCAATGCGTAGTCACTCCTACAC
This sequence comes from Selenia dentaria, assembly GCA_917880725.1. NCBI lineage: Eukaryota > Metazoa > Arthropoda > Insecta > Lepidoptera > Geometridae > Selenia > Selenia dentaria. The sequence goes on along the minus strand of OU862888.1, from coordinate 9,729,177 downwards.
ACTTCACGACTCAAAGGTCCCGAAGTTGAATCGTCATACAGGGAATATAGTTGTCATATAAGGCAGGCAGAACACTTGCCTCTCCTAAATGACCCTTACTACCGAGTGAAACTCTTACTTTTATTCCTCTTTATTTGGTCTCTCCTTTTCTCTCAATAACCTTCACACAATAAAGTTATAACCTCAAAACACTAAGCCTTGAGAGATTTTCGTTATCTCCTAGTCACGAACACCAATATATACACATATACACATTATGTACATAGTATGTATACACTTTCCTAAATTTATAAGCAATTTTCTCGAGAAATTACAATTGTAACATGAAGCTATCTTCAATAAAAATATGAGTTGCAGAATACAAAGTTCGTAAAAACATGAAATGTTAATCAGCACAGCAGGAGAAAAACAGTTTGAAAAAATGTTGAGTGTTTACATATTGTTGCTGCCATCTATCCTCTTTTTTTTCTCCACTACCGCCCTATTCTATCTTCTCCATGATGTTGCCTTGCCAGCACATAAACACAGTTGGTAGAGTTCTCACCTTGGAATCGAATCTCGTTTCCTGACAATATTTTGTTTAATTTGGATGTATGTTGATATTTGAAGGAACACAAATATTGATGAATTATATAATAGTATATTATGCACCATGGGAGTAAAGCAGTGTCTTACGTCATGGGCGGTATATTGAACCCTGAGTGTAACGGGGACTCTTGGGTTAAAATTTAAGTTTTGTAGAGTCCTGAGTGAAGCGAGGGGTTAAAGCCGCCCAATACGAAGACAGGCTTTATCCTCGAGGTGCATACTCTACTTTTCATACCTACTGCGAGACAATAAAAACTCAGAGTTGTAAAATAGCAGTTATATAGTTAAAAGTAAAATACATTAATAGTTAATATTCTTATTGGACACATTTGTACCGTCATAGGGGGACAGAGTAATATTTTTGGAAGGAACATTTTATGAATAACACTGTTCTAGACTTTCGCGGTTGTTAACTAAGTTATAATTAGTACTCACGAGATGTAGACCACGATTTAGTTGCTTTTGGAGCTCCCGATATGTCGGCACAGTTACATGCACCACGTTCAAAATTATAACATTTTATACACCAAACATAAGGGCACGTAACTTGAAGCTATCTTTTTTTTATATAATATCTATGACTTGAAGTATGACCTTGAATGCGCAGAGGGTCCGTGCGTAAATTACGCATGCGCGTTGCTATGGGTTACGCAGCGTAATCCATAGCAAATGCGCACAACATAACACTCCATAGGTGCGTTCGTTTAGCAATAAGGACATTGGTGGCGTTGCTATTGTTGGCCCTTTAGCTAAATCGTTCGTAAAGCTCAATTTTGGTGGCAAAAATAACTCTTTTTTAGCTTTTCGAACGCTGAACAAAAAGAGCCATTAACGACATTTTCACCCATAGATTCCCAATTCTAACGCCCTTGTTAACGTTTTTAGCGTTATTTTCGCCAACTTAGGGCTATTAGAACGCACTACTAATGGTACAATCATTTCGCGCCTTTTTTCTTATTTTCTCTGTAAGCTGTCTCCGTACTATGAGTTTTCCTACAACTATTGTTCTAAATCCAAATCACTTTACTCCCCAGGGAGTGTCATTCAACTTTACAGCCCCGCGTATGTAATGCCTTGCTTTACGTAGAGATTGCGTGACATGTAATAGAACGTTTTCGAGCAGGTGGTACGAAAAAACTATTAACGCCACTTTTGGAATTATTCGCGGCAATTTTCAATTCATTTTCCTTTTTATTAAGCAGTTATCGTTTAACAAACTGTGAAACTATATATGCCATTGTGCATACTACGATCGGAAAAAGGCTTCTTTCCCGCACGTGTAGTATTCATACATGTATATTAATCATGGACTTTTCTTTCAGGTATTAACTCAGCTTGGCAATTCCTTCGCGATCGCAACAGCGGCGGAAAACGATAGTTCTATCGCGTCCAAAACGAAAATTGAAGATGCTCCCCATAAACAGTTCTACGGCGCTCCATACGTGTTGCACAACTGTACCGGCCTCACCGTCAAGTTGAACTTGCGCGATAACCACGACTTCTCCGTTTTTCTCACCGAAGAGTACAAAGCTGGCGATTACAAGTAACTATGCCAACTTAGCTTATACTATTGTTCAAATACTTTTTCATTTTATTTACAATACGTGCCGCTTAAGATGAGACTTTGTCTCACCACGTGGTTTGACTTGCGCAGTAGATGGTCTCTTTAGCGGAATGAGGTCCGAGGCGGGCAGAGACCGGCAGTGCAAGTACCGAACTTACCGATCGATAAATTTGAATCTTGAATTCGTCATACTTCGAAAAAACTGGCTATATCGATCTTTTATCAATCATTGCAAGTACAAAATTAAGCGATCGGTAGACAAATTTGATAAGTTTTTACGATTATAGCGGTAACCCTAGCATGGAACTGTTAAATTACGTTTGAGATCGGCAATAAGATCGATATTTAATTGATTTTAACGATTGTTTTGTCAGCTTTGAAAACGACCTCGATATAGCTTATCGACAGGCGACGGGAATGGGGATATTGATTAGTTGCGTTTGATCTTACTAATATTATAAACGCGAAAGTTTGTATTTATGGATGAATGGATGTTTGTTATTCTCTTACGCTCAAACGGCTGGCCCAATTTTGATGAAATTTGGCATGGAGCTATATGGGACGCTGCATTTTTATCAACATCGTCATCATCCATCACCATGCGGGTGTAACCGCGGGGCGCAACTAGTATTCAATAAAAAAATAGACTTCAGCCAGTTTTTTGATCGTAGAAGAGCGAAATACTCTTAGAAATCTTCAAATGAGAAAAGGACGCATTGTGGAATGCTAACAATTCGTAATAATCGACATACTGTCGACAATTTGACGATCGTATAAGTCATCGTTATGACTTCCAAACTTGCTAGGGCCCGATACGATTCTTTAAATTTATCGATTTTAGAAATTCGACAAATTTAACGACTATTACGGTACTTGCACTGCGATAAATCTTACCTGTGTATCACAAATACATCATTTGAATTTTGTCATCGGGCGGCGACCGGATGCGCTCCTGTCGCCGCCCGAATTACCGCCTCTCCTGCGCGGAGACGCGGTACGGCACTGCGCAGTACGCATGCGCGTTAGTTGCCCCGTATTATGTATTGTTAAAACCTCAAATGCTTTGCCTCATGTAAGATCAAAAGAAAGCTATACAACTGGCAAAACTTCCATTGCATGCTTCGGCATGATTATTGACTTAAGTAACAATAATTACAACTCGGGTCAATACACTACAGACTAGGTAATATAGCAACAGTAAAAGTTTTCCATATAAAACTAATTGGTTAATTTACCCCATATCTTATTTATTTTGCCATCAATAATTTTTTGCTTTATATTTAAATATTTTTTACTATTAATAACAGTCCTATGGCGGCCCTATGTCAGTTTTGGCAACTCCAGTAAGCAAAAATGTTAGTATCGTAGAGCGGCCATTTTTTCCGATTTCAATCCACATTTGTTAGCAACTAAGATACATAATAGCCCAGCTGGAATACAATTCTACTGTTTCACAACGTTCAACAATGTATCCCGCTGTGACTGCAATTAGACTCCGGTTGTCGTTCGATAATTACCCAAAAGCCATTCTACTATCTCTATAGTCAAATTGGAATGTATCATCTTAAACACTACTATATATTAAATATACATTAAACGCTATTATATACATAAATTAGGTTAACGTCCCGTTTATAAACTATTAAGTTAGCAGAATATAAAGTGTTCATGGATCGCTGGCGTCAAACAAACGTGACTTTATAGCTGGACTGATTTCAATAGCAAAATAAGAAAACGTTTGTAAAAGTACCGTTTAGCTGCGGCTCGATGGCAATTTTATTAGTGAAATCGGCCACCTGAAGATTATGTGGATGTTGTCCCATATTATTGTCCTAATTATATCATGCATGTAGTATTAAATAATATATTTTTCATGTTACAGCGAGGTAGTGTTAAAACCAGGAGCGTGTGTGCCGTTGCAGTTGAAACACGGTGGTCTTAACTTGATGAAACTGAACGAACCTCCGCCGCCATTAAAACTGAATGTTGTGGTAAGTGTTACTTCTGTTCATGTACTACTATGTTAAGTCGCGTTTGATTATTAACCCGTAGACTCGCCAATCGCCATATTTGGCCAATGATACAATAGTTTTCGCAGAAATCTTACTTCTTTTCCAGGAATTGCGACATGTGTTGTTACTCGCTGAGCGCCGCTTCCATCGCGTGGCCTCGCGTGATACGTTGTCTAAATAAAAGTAGTTTACGTAACTTATAATAACACTAGCGCCTGCCCGCGACTTCGTTCGCATAGTAGGCTCGCCATAGCCTCTCGTATTTTCTTGGTTATTCATTCATTCACAAGAACCTTCTGACAATAATTAACACAACAAAAAAATTGCGAAATCGTTCTATCCATATATCACGCGTGATGCGATGCCCAAGGGAAATAGAAATTCATTTTTATATATATTTATACAACAATAACATTATGATATGCCAGTGAAAGTCTTGTGTTCTCCGCTGACAATTTTAAGCCGATATTATTAATCGACGTAGAATATATCGTGTGTGCCCTTATTACCCATACCGAACGTTTCCTTAAAACAGACACTATGAAGTTATTGCTGGTAGTGTCTATAAAACAATAAATGAAATACTTAATATCTATCCTGTCACATATACAAAAGTGAAAAGTATTACTATAGACTGGCTTAAAACTCTCACATATCGACTACTTTGCCCGCGCCACAAAACTGCAACGATTTTTGAGGTCCAAATTGTCGGCGCAACAATTGTTGCGTGTAAGTGTCACGCGCGTTTTTCTTTTGTTTATTTTTTAAAGTCATCCCAATGTTTAACTATAGAGTTTAATTCGTTAGCGTAATATATTTTCTTTCTATGGCAACACTACACACGGACATGTTCTATCTGTGAACTTAAAAAAAAATATATAATCAATGTTTATATTTTCATCTATGTTTGGCGGTGAAGTTATGTTTTGTGCTATAGTTTTTCGTGAATTAATAGGGTTAAACTCATGATTTTGATACAAAATATACATGAATGTGATCGTGAATGTGTAAGGAATACTGTATATATGTGATTTAAGTTCTGACATCAAAATTTACACGAAAAAAATTGGTCACGAATCGACAACTCTCGGTAAGCTAATATCTCATTCTTATGATTGGTTATAATTTGCTTTATTTTGAATAGATTATAATTTTCATTGTAAAATATCACAGAAATAAGTTCGTCAAGTAATTACACCCACTCAGAATATGATAAATACGCCATATCATGTCAGGATCGATAAAAAATCGAAGTCACGTGACAGTTAAATTCGCTAGTACAAAAAATTCAAAATTTGTAATTTTTTTTAAATATATCTGATTTATAATTATTCTTTGAAACCTAGTTTGGTAGAATTTCTAATAAGAATTCCAATAAAATAAAAAAAAACCAACAAGAAATTTACATTTTATAAAAAAAATTTTTAGATATCACCAAGTCTAGAAAATGGGCCCCCAAGATGAAAAAAAAATCATTATTGGCCGAAATTTTCAAGTAGCGCTTATTTTTTATGTAATTATTAATAACCTAAGCATATAAAAAAATCGTCGTCAAATGTACCAATTAAACTATGATGAGATTTTTATGTGCACATTAATTTAGTTTAAATATTGTCATTACTTTAAGTCATTAAATTATTATTATTATTATTATTATTTTATTCACAATGTTTCACGGTTTTCATCCGGAGTGGGGCTGTAGCCAACACTTAGAGGCCTGTTTGGTATAAAATTTACAATGTAGTATAAAAACAGAATAAGGGGGAAGGTGAAATGGTATAGCTATTACAAAAATTGGTAACATAGTAAGGCTATTGACATGAACTCTTAAATGATAAAGAAAATGGCTATTGACGAGACTACGGCACCTGCCAATTTCACTCTAATTTTAAAATACTTAGGCAGGTGGTGACTTGCCACCCACTAAACGGGCCCTAAGAGCCACCATCAATGGCGACAAAAGGGTCAACGTTAGTGTGGACGGCCAAAGGGTCGAGAGGTGTGAGCTAGAGCGCTACTACTTATTATTTTTATTTATACCTTTCTCTTTCAGATAGAAGAGTTAGAAGACGATATCCAAATCCCCGTGGAACGTGCCGACAAGCGGTACTTCCAAATAGGGCGTCGCGTCACGACCGGTTCTTTGGCCAAGAACGTGCCGTTGATCGCTGCTTTGGAGCCGAGAGGACTTATATCTGACGTTGTGATGCAGGACGCGGCTTTGCATATCTATTTGCGAAGTGTACTGCAGGTGCGTAGATTTTTAAGTATGCTATTTACAAAATATATAATAGTTTCCTATCAAAAATGGGCACTACAAAATAAATCAAACTACACTAGCTACAAGCAGAACTGTTAAAGCAAACGAATATAATTTTATTCGATACTAGCTGTGCCCCGCGGTTTGACCCGCGTGTTGATGGATGATGACAATGAAAAAGTATCCTATATGTTATTTCAGCGCCTCATCTATCTATACTAAAGTTCATTAAAATCCATTCAGTATTTTTTGCGTAAAACAGTAACAATAATCCATACATACATACAAACTTTCGCGTTTATAATATTAGTAGGATTGATGTTCTCGTTAGGCTACAATGTAGCTTATTTTAATCATATGGTAGTTTTATTTTCATCATGGAGACATAAATATGCATTATTAATTTTGGTGTGCAAAAATCATGTTGTCAGTCTCACTTGACCTATCACGCTATGTGACTGTTTTTAAAGTTGGTCAAGGTTTTCAATCTTAGAGAAGTAGCCAGACGGACGGTAATATGTGCCTTACCATCACATAACTTTACGTATGATAAGATTGGATTTGGATGAAGAGGCGTGTGGAAAGAAAAGAAAAACCTAGTAATTTCACATGCGTCTGAGCCATTTACGCCCTAACATTGTAGTAATGCTTGCGTAAATTATTGTTTCAGCGTACCACTGCGGTAGTACCCACCAAGACGTACCTATTGTACAAGCAGCCTACCTAGTACGCAGAGTTTCTCGCCTCTTATAATTCGCATAAATATGGTAGAAGGCATATTATGGAATATGTCGCCTCCCGCGTTAATTTGGCGGGAGATAAATAGGTGGCGACTGTCATTTGTTATACGTGGATTGTTTATTGTAATCAATGTTTCATGTATCTTATATCGAACCAAACCGTTTGAATTACGTTCATAGGGGCTTTTGATGCCTAAATTCAATAAATGATTTTGATTTTGATGGAATGCTCTGCCGGCGTACGTTTTTCCATGCAACTATGATTTTGGGCCGTGAATAAGCATCTCTCAGGTCGTCATAGGGTGGCGATTAAGGCAGCTTACGGCTTCATTAGTGGTCATCGCTTCTTGATTCCATCTCCGCTATCCACCAGGCGAGAGAAAACACTATGATGAGCCAATATAAAAAAAAAACAATGGAAGACAAATTTTGTAACAAGTTCAGTAGATAAATGGTAAAACCGGCAAACACTCACGTTTAAAACTGCCGGTTTTACCATTTAACTATGAGTTCTCACGGAAGTTTTTATGACATGTTCAGTAGAGTAAAGCATTAGCAATAACTCCTGTTTTCGCGGTATATACTCGTATATGTATTAAAATTAAATGTTCATTTTGTAGGTTACGAACACGCTGTCAGTCAACGTGTCTGTATATTATATGACTCTGAGCGGTAACGAAGTGCAGTTGTTGGGTGAAGTGAAACCGAACGATATTCTACGCTTGCCGCTACAAGCCGTCCACACTCCCACTGCTGAGATATTCTTCTCTGTCGAAGGTAAGTTAATACCTACTAGAGATATAAACAATATTATAGTGCAATCTGCTTTTCATTCCAATGTCAAAGGAATCGAGACCATATTGGGTTCAAATGAAGATCTACTTTCACAACGTATACCTTTCAATTTTATTTGTTGATATTGTTTATAGGTTATACAATTCAATGCAACACAAATAAACAGCATTTAAAATTGTGTTTTTATACATTTTGACAAGACTTGTTCTCGAACATTCTCCGAGATTAGCATTCTTTCAAAACAATTGTTATGCCGTATGCATCACGGTGTATAACAAAATATCAGGATATCTGAAAGACCCGCCCTATGGAATCTTTCGTAGAAAGCTTAAGTTATGGTTGATAGAATAACGATTCTACTGTTTGACAGACTTTTTAAATTGTATTGAGACTACTTTTTAATCTAAATTAATTCGACATTCTAACGATTTTATCATTTTTAAATTGTATTGAGACTACATTGGCTACGTTCCGACGAAGCACCGTCAACGCTCACAACTGTCGCGCCCCGGTTTAGCGTTCCGGTTGGAATGAATTTCTATATCTAAATGAAAAATTTTAAGTTAACGACAAAATAGACTGAACGAAAATAGCCACTAAGATCTGTTATTACTCTATTTTACGTGAATATAACCATTATATAATTTTCGTTTTGAGAGCTTTGTTCTTAAATAATTATAATACCAAAACTTAAAACGAGATGACTGTATGGTGGATTTAAAAAAATAATAATCCTAAACGGCATTTGCCTATTATTCGACTGCTCGTAAAATTTCTAACTATAGTGTTTCGGTCAACAAAACTGTAAATACGTTTTATTTACGGCCCCTCGCACGACGTCTCTTTAAATACTTATCGCTAACTAAAATTACAACGTTTTATTTCTTATGTTTGTGTTTTGATAGAGACAACTAGATAGATTGACGTTTCAAATACGTTGCAGACCTTCAAACATTAAAAATAAACAGTTATTATATTATATTTTATATTATTCCTATTACGGAATGTTGTTATCATTTCTTAATATAAAACCCCTGGTGTTATACATCATTTTTTGTTACAGGTTTTACAGTGTCCGTCTCACCATTCATCTGGCGCGAGTTACAACAAGAAATGAAAATCACTAAACTTCTGCAGTGTGACTCAAAGGACAAGCAAAGCGGCGAGAAGTTCTATCTAAAGGTAAACAATATAAAAAATTAACTCATGGTTAAGTCAATCAGAGATGTAGGTAACCTATATTCTTTGGAGATTAGAATGTAATCACTGATCATTCAGCTATGACCCTGGGTCTTTTAAGCGGGGCGTGAAAATAATTTCTCAGGTCATCATGGTGGTGCAGCTTACGACTGCATTAATGGTCATTGCTTCTTAAATCCCATCTTCGCTTTCGATCAGGCGAGAGGGAGTCACTTTGATAAACCATTTTTTTTCGTGGGTCTCTACTATCTCAATTTTGTTAAGTTACTTTTAAAACATTTTAAATTCTATGTCTATGAAGTCTTAGAATATTTTTATAGGTTTCAGATTTTTTTTCAAATTCGTAGGGCCGTTCCAGCGTGAACAAGTAAGAAACATTCACACATTTTTATGATTGTAATTATTTACCTTACAGGCTATCGGCACAATGGAGCAAGTATTCTTCGAGCATTCAAACCGTCACACGTTCGCATCGTCTTGCTACGACATAGTCCTGAAGCCGGCCGTGAAACTACAGAACTGCCTCCCTGTCGAAATAATCGTGTCTCAGCTCGGGCTGAAGCGAACTCAGATCTTCAAGCCGGGAGAAATGTTCCATCTATCGCATCTAGCCCCGAATAGAGCGTCGGTCGTCATTATGGTAAGTTATATTTATATGTATAAAACAGTCGGACTTATCGAAAAACCCTTAAAAGCTGGATCCGACCCAAAGAGACCAAATATCTTCTCAAATCATTAATTTTCTAATCCTTTTTAGTATGGCTATGTATGAAGCTCTGCAGGCTTAAAAAGGCCACATTGAACAATTCTTCTCTAAGAAATTCATTTCCTGAACTCGCGGCAATTCCTTAGCAATTCCTCTATTTTTCGTAAAATAGCCAAAGTTTCGAGTGAATCATACGCAATTCAATTCATCAGCAGATTCATATTTGACGATATTATTGCTACACGCAAAAAACAATAAATGAATGAACGAAATAGTAAACCGGCATATATTATTTGGTTATTTTATTGCTAATATTAAGACGTAATAGTGAAGTGTGTGTTTAGAAAAAATGTAATAATGTTTATTTGTTTCATTGAATAGTAAAAAATTAAAACTGTACGCGATATGGTTTATGAATATTTTCATGGTTCACCACAGCTGGCAACAATTTGAATGACAGTACTCGACTTTTTTGTCTGTCTCAGCAGAAAGAAAACAAAACAAAAACATCGAATACCGTAGATGCACGAAACTTTACATGTGTGTGTGATTGGGCTTTTTTTGAATATACGGGACATTGCTATTCGTAAAAGAGAGTTGGCGAAAAATTCTGGACTATCAAGGTTACAATGTTTATTGTGGGAAACTTAGTAGTTTTAACATCTCCACCAGGTGTAAAACTATTATATAGAAGTTATAACTGTATAATGTGTATTATTTTTGATAAAACATAAGCTTACAAACATAAAATTTACTTGATTTTATCGCAATGGTTTACAATTTTTGGTAGCAGTATAATAGCAGTTTTATGTTATTTTGCATGGCAACCTAGAACACAAAATGATGAATTGAAATTTTCTATTTCAAAATAAAAATTGAAACAACTTTTTCATATTTCGCAAGTTTGTCAAAATTATGCTATTTCTTAAACGGATAAACTAAAAGAGGTAGAAAATATATTGCAAACTAATAATCACATTGAGACCCAGAGGTATGCCGCATCCACTCTTCACTCATGACAGATGTGCAAGCATGCACTTAAGTGAGTGGTTATATTTTCAAGAGAAAGGCCATCCAACTTTAAAAAAGAAATAAAATTATAAGTTATTATACAAAAAGCATCAACGAAGCCTCATTGAATTTGTTTATATCTTCACCGAAACAAAACCATTCCTTATATTTGTTTGAACTATGAATAAAGTGAATGATAAAAAATATGTTGCTCACAGGGCGCGATGAATCCAAGGTTATGGTAATAAACGGCCATCAAATATAAGGTATAGTTTTGATTCGGTGAACATACAAATTCAATGAGCCATAAAATCAACCACAACCCTGTCCCATTTGAAGGTACCTAAAGTGTTCTTCATGGAGTATTGGTATAGAAATATATATAACCAAATTGTTTCACTTCGATTAAAATTGTTTTCCTATTATACCAGCTTTTTATTCTATTATCAGATGTAACAATCATAATGTCTAATTGTTGATTAAGTGATTAGGAAAATAAGGAAAAGAAATATAATACTTTAGATAGCTATCCACTTAAATAACTAGACCTGGATGAACAATAGTACATTGTTCACCGAGAGGAGAAAGTGACCGATTACCGTCGAGGGTGTCGTTTGAAGCCCGAGCCGTAGGCGAGGGCTTTAAAACACCCGAGATCGGGAATCGCACTTTCTCTCGAGTGATATATAGTGCTTTATACTACACCTACGAGGAAAATAAAAAACTAAATCTTTACTAATTGAAATTTATATTGAAATTGTTGCAGTTAGTGAAGCTTAATGTAACACTTTTTCCATTAATGTTTGTTTGAGATGTTTGCGATAATGTAGGAGGAATAACTGGCTGTAAGGTTATCAATCAGTATTTTTGCTGTTTCCTTCAACTGCGGCGGAGTTAAAAAATCTTCATCATCACTATCACTACTTATCATTTTGATAGTTTTATTTTACTTTTCTACGAAAACTGAATCCTCAAACAACACACAAATTGAAAATGGCGCCAATGGCGTCTGCAATTTTTACATGTTCTTTTTTCAAATTGTTTGACACCATCCAACACACAGCTAGTGGCCAGTGTCATTTTGCGAACTTGGAGATAAAAACTCACTGTAAAAACTTTTTGGCTTTTGATATTTAGGTTACCAGCGCATAGTCTTACCCAAAATTAAAAAAGAAAAACCACGTAAGAAATGGATTTTCATACACTTTTCTCTCCCGCTCAGGTGCGTTTTCTCGCCGCATATTTGTTCGATATGCAATGACATACTTTCTACCGTAAATTTGATAAAGTATCAAGGTACTTTCCGAGCAGGTGTAGTATAAATATATTGTCTCTTCTTAATTTCCTTTTTTCTTGTTTTCTTCTTACTTAGTTAAATAGTTATTTGATTATGGCAGTAGAATATATTCGCATCTTTTTTGCTGTTTCTATTTACACTTGTAATGAGTGTTTGAGTATGAAAAATGGCCATCTTCAAATATAACGAAATGATAGCATGAACTGATACGAGGGCGGGTCAATAAGTCCGTGACTTTTTGAATTTCTGACCTCTTTACTGAACAATCAACACTACTCCTGTCAACAGGCATCTGTCAGTTGACTCCTGTCAAAATTTGAACTTGCTGCGTCAGTTAGTTTGTGTTTGACAGCTCTCTTTATCAGACTACCCAGTAATTTGAGGAAGAAATGGAAAAAAGTGAATTTCGTGTGCTTATTAAGCATTATTTTTTGCGAAAAAAAACCATTATCGAGACCAAGGCTAAGCTTGATAAATACTATGGGGACTCTGCACCATCGATTTCAATGGTAAAAAAGTGGTTTTCTGAATTTCGTTGTGGCCGTACAAGCACTGAAGATGCCGAACGTCTTGGACGCCCAGTTGAGGTCTCTTCACCCGAAACAATCGAAAAAATTCACGATATGGTGTTGGCCGACCGAAGATTGAAAGTGCAAGAGATTGTGGAAGCCGTAGGGATCTCGCATGGCTCAGTGGTTTCAATTTTGCATGATCACTTGGGCATGAGAAAGCTTTCCGCAAGATGGGTGCCGCGTTTGCTCACAGTCGACCACAAACGCAATCGTGTAACAACTTCACAGGAAGGTTTTGCGTTGTTTAATCGCAATATGGAGGAGTTTTTGCGCCGTTTTGTAACCATGGACGAAACATGGATCCATCACAACACATCAGAGACCAAACAACAGTCAAAACAGTGGGTTTCTAAGGGTGAATCGGCGCCAAAGAAGGCCAAGGTGGGTTTGTCAGCCAATAAAGTTAAGGCGACTGTTTTTTGGGATGCACGCGGGATAATCCACATTGACTACCTTCAAAAGGGAAGAACAATCAATGGGGAATATTATGCCAACTTATTGGACCGATTCAATGACGATTTGAAAAAAAAAACCGATCTCATTTGGCCAAGAAAAAAGTTCTTTTCCACCAAGACAATGCAAGGGTGCACACATGTGCAGTTGCCATGGCAAAAATCCATGAATTGGCTATGAATTGCTCCCTCATCCGCCCTATTCTCCAGATTTGGCTGCGAGTGACTACTTCTTGTTCCCAAACCTGAACAAATGGCTTGGGGGAAAAAGATTTGACTCCAATGATGAAGTCATCTCGCAAACAAAGGCCTATTTTGAGGACCTCGATAAATCATATTTTTTGGAAGGGATAAATAAATTGGAGAAGCGTTGGACAAAGTGTATAGAGCTCAAGGGAGACTACGTTGAAAAATAAAATGATTTATTTATCAAAAAATCTGTGTTTTATTCCAAAAGTCACAGACTTATTGACCCGCCCTCGTATATTTGAGGTTATTACTGTATCATAACCTATATACATTTAGCGGTTGGTATCGTAATAACCATTAATAAAAATAACAACATTCATAAGTACAGGGAAGAGGTAACCTCGTTAAATGTCGCACCAAAATTAGTTTCGCTGGGCACAAACGGGGGTCGCTACTGTGCTACTTGTATGCATTTTCTTTTCACGAAGTTGAGTTTCTTTCCGTTACGTTACAATATTTCTATGATGTCAAAATCACAGACCATTATATGTGCTACGTACAAAAGCTAATCCCTTTTTCGAAGGAATGCACTTTGCCGGTGTTATAATATGCTCTCTCTCTGTAACACGCGCATGTTCCAGAAAGTTTTCGTAGAGACCCAAATCTGCCATTATTTAACTATTATTCCAATATACAAAAAAGTGAAAAGTTCCTCTCGAGTAACTTCTTAGGAATCTGCTATTTGACACAAAGCTTCATAAAAGCAATTCCTATTTAGTGAGCTATTTTACGAATCTCCATAGAAAACTATCAAAAAGATGAATTAAATGAATCTTAAACCGAATCATAATATGAATTCTCTTTAAGTGGTCATTTTGTCATTCCTATTATGATTCCTATTAGAATCATAATATGATTCGTGTAAAGTTGCCTTTTTAGGCCTGCTGCTCGTATCTAAGCGTTAGGCCTGTATAGCCGTTAGCGTGAAATATTAGTCAATCTGACACAAAGAAAGAATACTTCGAAAGTTATTTATTTTTCACATGATTTTCAAATATCAACTGCTGTTGCGCAACTAATACTGCGAAAACCATTTTTTTGCCTTTGTTTGTCAATTAAACAACTTCTTCATATCTATATTCACTTACATCAAATGTCAACCGCCATAGACTCATTATTTTTTTTAGAGCAGTCTCTTTGTGAACGAGTTGGTCCGCCGAACTACTGCCACCATACCTATTTCTACCATGAAGCAGTAACGTTCGCATTACTGTGTTCCGGTTTGATGGGCATGGTTGCCAGTGCAATTACAGGCACTTGAGATTTAACAACTTAATATCTTAGGGTGATGGGCGCGGATGCATTTCGTCACAATGGACGAACTGCATCTGTTATAGGTGGAAGTTACCTATTAACACCAGATGGTCCACGAACTTGTTCCGTAGTTAATGAAATTACAAAAACTCTTGACTATATGTATACTCACTTTTAGATACAAAACTACCTGGAGAAATGCTGGGTTTGCACCAAAAACCTTCCCGACGCTGAAACAGAGCTATCTGTGTGGTCATTCGAATCTCACGACAGTCCGGCCGTGATGACTCTAGACCTCGGCATGCATAGCATGGACACGGATGGTACACAAGTGCTATCGCTTTACTGCCCCTTCTGGATGCTCAATAAAACTGGATTCACTCTGTGCTATAGGGTAAGTTGAACTTAACAATAAATTAGCTCAAAATTAAGATACATTGCGTGAAAACAAACGAATCGCTAAATTCGAAACAAGTATAAATTAAATGGAATCGTAGCAAGTGTCAATGTGTGATTCCTGCCTGCCCTTCAGGCAGCATAACTAAACACTGTCTTTATGTATCTTAAACTATCAGCTACACTTGGGATGATGACTATCAAGATAAGCGAATATATCTTTTTTCTATTATTGTGCACGGTTCTATAACTTTATACAATACACAATCTAATTTGAAGAATTTAATATTGGGACCAAAATACGAGTACATATCGAATAATAAGTCACAATAGTTGTCAGTTGTGTGATAATATAAAAATCAGGTAAAAAGTAATACGAACACTCTTTTATTGAAAGTCGTTTAAAAAGGATGATGGTAAAGTGACATTCTTAATCATTTTTAGTTCTGAAACTGGATTAAAATCCAAGTTTTCTCAGTGTTTTTGGTACTGTGAATTCACGAAGCATGTCCTTAATGTCCTAACTAAAATAAAATACCAAAAAGAAAAACTTTTCTAAGCAGATAAAACGACACATGAAGGATTATGTCACCCCACGACAATTATCTTTCTACTGACTTCGATAAAGGATAATTTCTTAAGCTTGGGTCACAAATGTTGGTTCATTATAGTCCAGGGGGCCTACTCCCACCTTTTACGAAACTATCATATATCAGGAGAGTTTTGTAATAAGCTTAGAATAACATACTTACTATCGTACTCCCATCGACACAACGGTCAACCGAATTGAATGGTAATGTTTGCATATGACTACTTTAAGAGATGGGAGTACGGATCTTCAAAAACTTGACATTGTAGTAATAGAAACGAAGAAATAGAAACTTAGTGTCAAAAGTCACGTCAAAGTACGCGAATTGACTGAAATATTCGATACTACGTCATCAAAACGTATATCGTAATCCAATATTATTTTAAGCTTTTTATATTGACGTGGCGGTACCAAATTTAATGGTAAGGTTGAAACATGACTGCTTTAAGAGGTGGGTAGGGCCCCTGGAATAGTTTAATTCTTTTCACAACTGAAAACTAGACATCATTTTTCGAATTTTTGGATTATGCACAAAACTGGCTAAAAGTTTTTAGATACATAATATATAATCAGAACTAAGGGGTGATCCTGTTACTATTCTATCCCGTAATCGGCTCTTACGACATCTTGAAAATGTTTAGATCATTCCAATTCTTAAGCAGAGAACTGTACGGCATTACGGTAATATTAATCCTAAACTACCATGAAGCCCTATTTAATAAAATATTGCTTTAATATTTTCTTGAATATATTATACCATATTCATTTAACTCTTTAGCATGTATGTCTTGAGAACGCCTGATATTTTATTCCACTGTAGTTAGTCAGGTATGTATCTTTAGTAGTATAGTAAGCTACTTGAACTAACATATAATTATACTTACTTTATTAATATTTTTAAACCTTTTGCAAAATCTTGTATATCGTTTGATTTGAATGGTATGAACGAATCATGTGGAATAATTTGCTAACAACATCTCATAGTCAACACATGATCGATTGGCTATAAACAATTCCGTGATTACAGAAATCAAAGAAACCGGAAAAAGACAGCGGAACTCCGAGCAAGGTATCTTTGAGATGACTATAAAGCTGAACCTTATAGATTCTTCTGTCGTTTATTTTTGCTTTCCTGAAGACTTATAATGCTTGATAATTCTAACCAGCTTCATCTCAAAGTGATATAGATTAGGATCGTTTTTATTTCGTTATTCATATCATCAACGTGGTCCTTATAGCATGAGTCTCTCAGAGGGGTCATAGCGTAATAGAAAATATTGAGCATGTTGTTTGTTTCTTTGATTTTCTAAATATAAAGTACATAACATATTTTAGTCTGCGTTTACCGTATTTAGAAGTATACTAGAAGTAATTAAACGTATTGTTTGTAAGCTTCGAGTAGATTGTTCTGAGAACATAACGTATTTACAGATAAAACATTCATGTTGCAGTAAGTTTATTAGACGCCATACTTCTCGTTTGCCGGTAAGCATGCAAACATAAATATTAGCTTTGTTTTTAGTAAATTGCTCACACGATACGTGCAATGGCGATATTTATGTGGTGCAATCGGGTTTGGTTGTCTAGTTGGAGGGTAACGGTGGACAGGTGGTGTCAAGAACCTAATTTAGTTTTATATTACGTACCTTCTTTGTACATAGAAGAGGATTGATTTTGGTTACAGTTTGCTGCTTTTTTAACAGTTCTTCATTGAAAAGTAAGAAAAGTATCGAAAAAATACCGATCGTTACCAAAACAAATTGTCTCTTTATCTATCTAAGAATTAGTAACTATATGTTGTAAATTGTATGATATTTTGTTTAAAATCATTAGGCAGGTGGAAAAGTTTGATTAAAATGACTGCGCTGCACAAGCTATTATTAATTAATATACTCTTAATAAATTTATGTTCGCATAGACATACAGCATTTTTATGTATGACATAATGTACCTTCCATTTTTTTGTTGCATGGCTGATTTGCACGGTTTTTAACAGGACAGACTTCTTGAATATCATATATTGTTATATTTATGTATATATTACTTATATACTTGCTAAATTAACGGATAAGAGGTCTCTTTTGTAACATAATTTTTCAGATAAGTAAAGTTTCTTTAGAAGGACCAATATTTCACTAAGATGACAAATCTATTGGTTTAAACGCTATGAGCTTTGTGGTTTTGCTTACACAGCTGAATTAAGTTATATATAGATATATGCAAAATTATATTCCACATCAAAATACAATCTCAAGGAAAAACCGTCACTGGTTCAGGGCATACCTGGTTAGGTATTTAAACACTAATCACGACGTTAAAACGTGTTATCTCTTGTAGAACGTAGACGAGACCGGCAACGTGATCTTCCATCCCAAAGACTACAAGGAGCCAATACTGTTCTCGTTCAGAGCTAAAAACTTCTTTGGAAAGAAGAAAGCGGCGATCCGCATTGAGTTCGGAGAATGGTCTGATAAGTTCTCGCTTGACGTCCCCGGAAGCTCTGGCGTTATTATTTGCAAGCACGAGGGCAGAACGTATCAGGTGAGTTACCTTTTTTACTTATACAAGTACAAATTGAAAAATTTAATACCGACTTCCACTCTATTCAGTTATTGGAATGTAACTCAAAAACTACTGGACCGAGTTTGATGAAATTAAAAAAAATAATGGGACCACACGGAAGCACCAGCTTTCAAATAAAAAAGAATTTTGAGTATCGGTTCACCCGATCGAAAGTTATGAGGTAACAAAAATAATAAAAAAAACAATCTAATGAGTATCCTCCTTTTTGGAAGTCGGTAGAAAACTATTATACAACATTAATTTTAATTATCCGGTATATTATATAACATATTCCCGTAAATTCATAAAAGTTTCAAAGGCTCCTTTTTTGATACTATACATACTAAAGAGATAGGGCTTGACGTTTTCTTTTGAATAGAAATTAAAGATCAATGCCGTATATAGGTTAACAACATTAATTTCTGACAAAGTAATGTGTATAAACATGAAACCTTTTTTTTTTTTTTTTTTTTTTTTTTTTTTTTGAGGGGGGGAAATGCTGTCCACTTCCCTTCCGCTACGGGGGTAGACGGAAGGGGGTATGTGGGGCTCAGACCCACTAAAACCCCCCCGTGAGCAGTCCTCCGCCAGATGGTGCGAGATTGGGTTGCGCTGGCATTCACAATCTCGCCCCAGCGGTAGGCCCGGATTGATCTTAACCGGGCCTCAGCGCCTGTGAAGGGGTGCCCTTGCTCACCAAGGGCACTCCTCAGACGTGTGGGGTCGTGCAAGCCGACGAAGAGTCCCCCGACTCTTCACCAGTGACCCCACTACGGAGGAGGGAGGAGGCGAGCAAACTGCCTCCTCCGTACCCCCGTTCGTCTGCGCCGGAGTGGGTCAGCTCGAACGTCATTCTCCCTAACCCGCTCCGCGGCCTCCTTCTGCGCTATCACTGCTTCGCAGAAGGTGGCCACCGCCTGCCACGATCTCTCGCTGCCGAGCATCGAGTTAACCACGCTCGGCAGCGAAAGATCTCCGCCGATTATCGCTGAGAGTGTGTGCCGCTGCAGGCCCCATGCAGCACACACTTCCAGCGTGTGGAGCGCCGTATCCTCCGGCGCCCCGCATTCGTGACAGGCTGGGGTCGCCTCCCGCCTTGCGATTTGGTGCACGTACTTTCCGAAACAACCATGCCCGGAAAGCACCTGCACCAATCGGAAAGTGAGCGACCCGAAACGTCGCTTCACCCACCCCCGAAGGACCGGGCGGATGGCCTCCACCGTCCACTGCCCAGGGACTGGTGGAGCCAGGTCTTCCGTCCACCGCTGCAACAGGGCGGCCCGCGCCTGCAACCGCATGCGTGTCACCTCTTCCCACGCTGGGGGGTCACCCCGCGATCTCCTCGCCGCAACAAAGTGGTACACTTCGGCGAGGATCTCTGCTTGAAGTTCCCAAGGAGGATCACCGGCCAACACGCACGCCGCCGTCCAGGACACCGTCCGGTATCCGCGTATCGCCCTCGTCGCGATAACCCGCTGCGGATGTCGCAGCAGGGCCTTGTTCTGGCGGCTGAGAGCGTCCACCCAAACTGGTGCTCCGTACAGGGCCATACTCCGGATCACTCCAGAGTATAGCCGACGGCAGTTGGCGTTCGGCCCACCCACGTTGGGCAGCAGCCTACCTAAGGCGGCTGCGGCTCCAACAACTCTTGGGGCCAGTCGGGAAAAGTGGCCTCCAAAAGCCCACCGTCCGTCCAGGTTGAGGCCCAGATATTTCATCTGGGTTCCAACCAGGACCGGGACCCCATCCAGGATGACTCGCGTATAAAAAGCCAATGTAAACTTATCCAGTTATGTCAGCGACGCATCTACTGAAATAAACACTTAAAACTTGTAAGCAAGGCGCGAGCGAGACAAAGCATTACGAGTGAGTGAAATAGCGATATGGCCCTCGCTCGCCCCTTGAAAATGTTAACTTGAAATTTAATTGTTATATTTTGAAATATCTTAAGTGCAATTCGATAGTATAGGTTACGAGGAGTTTAGAACTCCAAACTATGTTAATCTAGGTCTCCTTAGTAACGATAGTATGACGTTTTTAAGATTGTTAAGAATTTTTATGAATATTGGTTTTTTACGGGAAATATACGAGACCTAGATATAGGGAAAAATAGCCAAAAGATAGGTAATTAGGTAGGGCATATTATAAAATAAAAACATTTCATATAGACTCGATAACATAGGCAGGGGAAAATGTTTTCCATTGTTTTATTACCCGAAAAATAGGTTTTCAAAGAGATAATGGCTTGTATCTCTATGGTTTAGGCAGGATATAGCTTAAGTTATATGTTGTAAGATAGGGCGCATCACGCTGAATCTAACTATGTGAGAAACTTTGTAATCTAAGAAGGAATAATAAAGTTATGGGGTAAAAACCAGACAATCCAAAGTAAACGTTAGGCGACAAACGATCAAGTTTCACGGCGCGCTTAGGGGCTCTCTGTAAGGTAATTCATCGAGGTAGCTAGGCGATTGAGAAATTAGGCGATTTATGCAGTGAAAATCGGATACCTACTCGCAAATAGGAAGCTCTCTCTCAACTCAAGACTCAAGGAATACTAGGAAGCTAAGAAGCCAGGAATACTTGGAAGCTAGGAAGCTAGGAATACTAGGAAACATTATAGGAAGAGCCGGGGAAATTCGTTGTTTCTTTGGACGGTCCGGGCCCCTTCAATTCGAAGAGAAGGCAGCCGTATTATTTCACCCCCCGGCATCCTTGGACCCCGCAGGTCCAGGCATCACTCTTCGACACTATAACACGCACACCACGAGACGGGTGCACCAGCGCGCGCATAGGGCGAGACAGAGACGGAGCAATCACCTCTCTCCCTCGCACTCTTGATCTCGCTCAGCGCAACTACCGCCCGTCAAACAGCGGTTAGCACACGGTTTCGCCGGGAGCGCGGAGGCGTGGGGCGCCGCAACAAGTTACACATTACTACACATTTGTTTAATAATTTAAGCCTCTCAACAGAATTATTTTTGGAACATGTATATTTGTTAAAATGTCTCTGATAGTTCTTATGTGAATTATGTTACTATATATTAAAAAGTTAAAAACACAAGTGCAATTTGAAAATTTTTATACCGACTTCCATTCTATTACTTTGATAAAAATCAGTTATTGGAGTGTATTTCAAAAACTACTGAACCGAATTTGATGAAATGGGACCACACGGGAAGCACCAGCTTTCAAACAAAAAAAGAATTTGAGAATCGGTTCACCCAGTCGAAAGTTACAATGTAATAAACATAAAAAAATGTGAAATATGTTACAGTCGAATTGAGTACCTCCTCCTTTTCTTGGATGTCTGTAGAAAAGAAAATGCGCCGAGTGTCAGCGCAGTCGTGACTGCGATTCCGATATATCCTATAATGCCCATATATACCGCTCGTAGTCCCGCTTTATTTCCTACCGTAAATAGCTTTAATTTTATTTGTGTGAAGTGATGACGATCACAGTAAGAAATAGCGTGATAATTACTTCACTGACGAATGATTTTGGTCCCTTTCAGGTGGCAGTGACGAACCAACTGACATTCAACAGTTTGACAAAGATGGTGATATTCACGCCGTTTTTCCTTATAATCAATGAGGCACCGTTTGCCATTCAGTACCAGGAGTTGCATCGATCTGCAGATCCATGGAGACAAGTAAGTACCTATATATTACCTTAGGAAATATCCACCTAAAACTGTAAATAGTTTTGTTAAAGGCGCAAACATAAGTTTTGTTAAATTTCGAATTTCGTGGTAAAGTTAGATTGCAAAGAGATTTTTAGCACCCATTGAGTCTAATATGACCGAAAAAAAGTAGAGAGAGAAGCTCTTGTCTATTCTTAGCAGTAACAACATTTTAATTACAATAATCTTATTGAAACTTAATTATGTCATCAAGGTAAGATAAAATGGTACTTACTCCTTACATACATATTGGAATCTTAGAAAATTGCTCTTGAAACGTATGACAATTTCATCAATGTAATTTAATTTCCCTGTACTAAAATTACTTACATTGTTCGTCTTCAAAGTGTACCAATCTGTAATACGTTTTTGTCAAAAGACTGTCTTTTGTAAAACAATTTTTAGTAAAACTAAAGGCAGAGTTACGAGAACCTCTGTATACTATGTAAAGTTTTTCAATAACCATTATTATTGTTTTTATGTTAATTTTTCACAGCTTCAAAGGTAATATAATCTACGGGCCACTCGCCAATTAAATTGCAGGTCGAGGATAGTACATTATGTAACAAGTGCGCGAAGTTCTCTACTCCATTTAGGCCTTCTAACTTCGATCTCAGGCCTAAAACCCGTCTCGATTGTAATAAACAACTCGCACGAGTTTCATACGACGTTTTTCAACATACTTACTTGCTCGAAAAAAACTTCAGTTCATAGTATTTTTTATTTAATAAAACAATTATTGAAAGTACTTAAAATTGGTAAAATTATAGGTTAACGCTTTGCTATTAAAAACATCATTATTTTGCTATTGGGTGACTTGAGTAAATGTTCGAGATTGCGGATTGTTCTCGTAGGGAGTAAGAAAAGTGTTTCATCATTATTATAAGTAGCAGACTACGAATAATAATAAGTCAGGAACAGTAACTGCGTTAAAAAAATAACCCAACAAAATTCGTGTTCAAGTAGGCGGGGCTTAAAAGTCGTGTTCAGTACGTCATCAGTCGGATTTCTTGCAAGCGAGCACACGTAAAATCTTCGCATACATTTTAATTTTTATCATTGTGAACTACAGCTAAGAATCATCATACCAGCATGTGTTGTGAAGTGGTGCGGGATCCATACAAGATTAAAATGTCCAGGAATCACTTTTATTAGTAAGTAGTAGCAAAATTATAATTAAATTCAAAGATGTACAAATACGTATACAAACCGAGATGGTCAATACTATGCAAAATAAAGTCAGTCTATTTTTGTTTAATGTATTTTTTTTACAGAACTGAATATTGTAATGTAATAGCAATGTATTTTGCTTATTTAGTTTTAGCTTAGTTTTATTTTCATTTCCTTGCCGATCCAGTTCAGTAAAATAAATGCCTCTCTGCACTTAAGCTAGAAAGACAAGAGTATGACTAGACGCCTGTGAAAACCAGCATTATATAGTTACTCCGTTCATTTTGAAGAAAAAAATAAAAAAACAAATTGAAAGAAATTGTATATGTACCATGCAGGTTTGTACCTGCAGTACCTCCCAGTCTGTACAGTTAGTACCTACTGTTTTTTTGGTTATGTTATTATGTATATCAAATCTTATATTAAGTAAACTTATCATTTTTACGCTGATGATTCGTCCCAAAAAAACATCAACATCTCTAAAAAATACTATAGATAATGAACAATTAACAGTAATAACCGATTACCTACAGTTGCATGGTATAGCATTAAAAAAATAGTTCATTGCTTGGTTGAATTACGTAAGTACGTTTAATTTTTCAAGCTAATGAAAATTCACCCTTTGCAAATTTTGAAGTGGTTTACTTGAGTTGCTCATAAATCTGTCAGTAATATCAACACAATGCTTTTCTAAAATAATTGATAATGAAGGTATTCTGCGACCACTGAAAAACGTCCACCAGGCAAATAACGAATATCCTATCCTACTTCCTACTTATATCCCACTAATATCATAAATGATGTGAAAGTTTGGATGGATGGATGATTTTAATGAATGTTTGTTACTCAATAACGGCAGAACGGCTGAACGGATCTGATTGAAATTTGTCAGAGATAGATTATAGTCTGGAATAGCACATAGTCAAATTTTCATCATCATTATCATCTATCACCACGCGGGTGAAACGGCCTAATATTTTTGGGTACAGCATAGACAAAATAACAAGATCTCCGCCGACGCCAAGATCATAATGATGACTTTTTTTTTGTCAATAGATGTCGGTCAAAGTTGTGTCAGTTTCTGACAGATTATATAGTGCGTTAGAATAGCCCCAAGTTGGCGAAAAATAACGCTAAAAACGCTCACAGTGGCTTTCGAATTGGGAATTTGTGGCTGAAAATGTAGTTTACGGCTCTTTTTGTTCACCGTTCGCAAAGCTAAAAAAGAGTTATTTATGCCACCGAAGAGTACAATTATTAACCCACGTCCGGAGCTGCGGTTGTTTTTGATAGTTTTTTGACAACTATCTATTTGACAGCACAATGGTGCGATTTTAGGTCTTATGCACGGTTTAGCGTTCGAGTAGAGTGGAATAGCGGCAATAATAACGATTTTGAGCTTTACGAACGCTTTAACAAAAGAGCCAACAATTGCAACGTCACCAATGCCCTCATTGCTAAACGAACGTACCTCAAGTCAAAAGCACGCAATGATTTTGCCAGCTCGATACACTAGACGTGCTCGGCGATAGAGTTGGCATGTCATCCGTCTTTGTTGTTCAGCCGACTTTAGTCGAGCGATTCCGCTATCACGACGGAGTTGAAACATCAATCTAGCGGTCTTGAGTGAATCACCCGCAATACTTACATGTAATTTTTTAACACAACATAACAAACGGTTTCGCCTATATATCCTCGAAGGGGTAAGCAGCGGTGTTTTCAACGCCTACATTTAAGTTTGTTTTTTTTTGTTTGTGCCTTAAGTTTGTGTCGCTCGCTATTATTTTGACAGCTCGATACACTAGACTCAAAGGGGATGAAATGTAACTATATATAGATAATTTTTTTTAATCTCACTTCACTAAATTGCGAAGAAAGAGTCTCTTCTAATTACTTCTAGACGAAAACTTAATAAATTAATCATATTTGGCGGGACATAAAGTTCACTGAATTTTAAAAAGTAACCGATATAAAAGAACAAAAAAAAACGTTGTTTATATTATTGACTTGGTCCAATTCACTTGTTGCATTACATCGTCCACGCCGCTACGACTCAGTTGTCATAGTAGACGTTGCAGCACGCGCGTGAACCAATCCCTGCTTTCCTTCTGAATTTAAACCAATCACCGAACATGTCTATTTGTAACCTCGGAAGTAATTCGTATTTGGAATCATACGTCGCTTTTGTTTGAAATCCCACTTTTTGTGTGGAATTTTTTCTGAGTTATGCTTCCTGACTTATTATTATTCGTAGGTAGCAGATACTAAATCGGTCTTGACATCGAATGACGTTGAAGGAAGCGGTTCTGGACATATTTTTTTTGGTTTTGGTTCTAAATTGATATCCTGGGTTATCCTGGCGCTTATATTGGCTTTATTTTGTATAGAGTCTTCTACATACGATTCTGCCACTACATTGAAGCGCCACCCACCATGGCGCTTTAATGTAAGCAAATCAGCCCCTGAATTAGCCAATAATGTGGCTGACGTACGCCTAAAGCTATGTTCTGTATATGATTCTGCATCTGGTAAACCTAGAAACTTTGCGATTTCTTTCGGCATGGCACCAAATTTATTTATTCCAATGCATTGACTTGTACGTTTACCTTTTAGATAGTTTTGAAAAAAAAAATGTCACTCTTATCTGTCTCAAAATCTGTCAAAATCTGTCTCATTTTCGACTCGTGCGGGAATGAAAAGTAAAAAGCACGTGTTCGAAATACGCTGCATTGTGATTCTAATTATCGTTCAATAAGAGTCTCTTTTCTAGTAGGTGTGTTGAAAATGCTTAAGTAATTTGGTTATCTTTAAGCTGCAAGAACTTTCTAACAATTCTGCAGGTATTAAAACTGTCTACATAATTCAAAATGTGTTATTATCACTATTATTACAGGTAGAAGCAAGCTCCAGCGCACCATTGTGGCCAGTTATAGAGAGAGAAGACAAACTGCTGTTATTAAGAGTGGCCTGCTCCACGGAAGCTGCCGCACCGTTCCTCTACACGGAGCAGAATACTGCGTGTTTGAAGTTGAATAATGAGGTGAGAGGACCACTTTCCTATCTGGACTATTGCTAAAAAGTGCAGTAGAACTCTTTGTAATGAGCTCGCCCGGGGAAGTACTGCTTTTATAACGTGAGGCATTTATGTTCGCAATACTATGTTCTGGTTTGAAGTGTATGGTGGCAGACAAAATTACAGGCACATGATACTTAACAACTTAATATCTGAGGGTTACAGGCGCAGTACAGTTCATCACTTGTGACGAAATGCATATGTTCTAGACAGAGACAAAGTAAGTAAAAACTATAAGTAGAGTGTCTTCCCTACTAGCGTTGATTGACGCAGGTTTGGCGAGAAATGCGTGTAGGGATGTCAACATCGCAATCTACGAACAAATCTTCGATTGACCTTATTTGTTGGAAGCTTGCGTACACAACAGAAAACAATGGCATTTAAAAATAATTTTAAAATTTGATTTGAAGCGCATGAATCGCATGACGTGCCCCGATTGCTCAGCCGGCAGGCCTGGTGGCAGGCGTAATAATCGTCGGGCAGCGTCCTCCACCCCCACCGCACCGCCTCTCCAACTATTATTGCCTATTTATCGCGATGACGTTCTACGTATTCGGGGCCGTGCGCAAACTACTTTGGTAGAGGTAGCCACTTAACACCAGGTGGGCCTCGTGCGTTACCGTCTCCTAATTGCATATATTTTCTTTACTGTTTGTAACTTTTGAGACATTACAAAATTGCAAAGATCGCAGCCATGAAAGTACGAATAGTATTGTCCCTCGTCTGTAGTTTTTCTTATAACAGACATTTGATAAGTAATGAATAAAACCGTAGTGCTCAAAAAATAATATCAGCCTAAAGTTTTTCGTAATTTGTGTTTAATTAATTTCTTTCAAAATGCCAATTGGAAGGTTTCCTGCAATTTTATAGTTGTTCCGTAGAAACCTGGAATATCACAGGTAATTTTTTATTCCAGAACATTTTTCATTTGGTTGAGTCGTGGGGCGTAGCTTCAAGTTTTTTAAATCTTTGCTGTTCTTTCGCAGGTTTTTATTAAACTATTCTCGTGGCCCAGCAAACACACATCATGTTTGCATTTGGCAGTCCAAACTCTGATATTTTTTGCCTGTATTATTTAATGAAGTATGGGTTTCCGTAGCAGCAGATAATGCTTCTAAATATGTTTTATAAATATTTAGTTAACATTTTCATCATATACAAATTCAGCGCATGTTTATTATGTAATAATATATGATATAATACAATGTAATATAAGAAGTTTCCATACTCAGTAAAATATTATAGATATTATCTATGTTCTACCAGTCATCATGCTATGGCCCGTTTCTCAATCTATTTGGTAGTATTTTCTACCGACTTCCAAAAAGGAGGAGGTACTCAATTATGTATGTTACCTCATAATTTCCGATAGGGTGAACCGATTCTCAAAATTCTTTTTTTCGTTTGAAAGTGGATGCTTTACATTCATCAAATTCGGTCCAGTAGTTTTTGAGCTACATCCCAATAACTGAATAGAATGGAAGTCGGTATTAAAGTTTTTCAAATTGTACTTGTTCATTGTACCAAACACATTGTATTTTGCAGGCATACTCTTTGAAAGAAAAATGACTCGTTTGTTCCTATTAATATACCTTAGACATTTTTTTTGCTGTCTGTACTGTCTGTCAACGCAAGTGCAAACCGCTGTTTTAGATTCTATTCTATAATAAACCGGCTTATATATAATTTTAAGCTTTTGGGTATTTAGACGGCAATCATGTCAGATTTATGGCATTACTTTTTTTTCGTGATAGGTTAATTTGCGTTCCCCATAAACCTATACCTGTGATAACTCCCGACAGTATGGCGGTCTTCACGTAGAAGTGCAGTTGAGCGAAGGCGGCACTTACATAACGGTTCGGCAATACCGCGACGGTCACGCTCCTGCATTGCTCGTCAACTTCACGCAGCACATGATCACCGTTTACGAGAGAGAAAATGTTAATACCAAGTGAGTAAGCATTTGTTTTACTTCATTTACAACTAAGCAGATTTTTAAGTAGTCTTTTATACGGCGAAATAATATACAACGCGGTCACATTAACTAGACGCTTGACCATGTGACGTCATTTTGGCGCTCAAGTACGGTGTGCAAAAAAAACCGGCCACTTGGCCTATTAAGATCGAGTAAAAATTTATTAAAAATTAAGTATGTTAAATGAAAAAAAAAATATATTTATTTTGAAAGGTATGCGGCGATGATACACATGCCATTGTAGCCTCTTTTTTATCCGAGTAAGAGTACTTTTTGATATTCCAGTTGCGGCACAGGTACGTTTTTCAACCTGATCCACCGGTATGAAAAAATGTTTATTTTTCTTCTCATTCTCGAAGAACTGTAGCACTTTTAACACGAGATTTCTCCCTTCACTGTTTATAACTTTCCCCATGTTATTCTGGTTTGAACACAGTTCAACAGTTAATATTCAACAATCAACAGTAACATAAAACTTAACAAAACAATAATCAAAACAAAAACTATATAACATAAACAGAAAACAAGCCAAATTTAGCAAGAAAATTAGCCAAATTATCGACGCGTGTATCGGTAACAAAAATGCTGACCGTACTGACACTTGCCGGGCGAGAAAAGGGAATGCGGGGGGAAGCGGGCGAGGACCCGCATATCAGCGATGCGTCGAGTTAAAGTGACCGCGTTGTATGTAGTTGTAAGTTGAGTTTCTCCGGGAAGAAGAGTACGATTTTGAGGCATTTTTAACCCACTTCCAAAAGGGAAGACGTCGCGTATATTTTTTTTAATGTACGACCACGCATAACTTTGCACATTAGTCTGATTTTGATAATTAATTTTTTTGTTCGGTGTGTATACACCGAACAAAATCCGAAATAGCCCCAATTTTGTCAAACTCGGTCAAGCGGTTTTTGAGTTACTTCCAATGAAAAGTGTTTCGCCTATCTTGATGATATCCTTATTGACGGTGAATGACAATCGATCCTGTAAGAAGCAAGGGTCACTAAAAAGGGTGTTTTTTTAACAAACAATGGAACCGGTATCAACACTAAAAAGTGTTAAATAACTTATCGAAGTCATGCGCACGAAATTGTGATATGTACTTTTGAACTATCATTGTTACCGACTTCAACAAGTTATTTATCACTTTTTAATGTTGAAGGCTTTGATTTTGATGCTTCTTTTACATACTCGTATAGACTGTCGTTAGACTAATTTCTCACTTGATGGATGTCGATAAAACCGTAGTCGAATGTCTCTAACTAGACGTAGAATGGGGAGTGGTAGAAGGTGGAGTGGTAGTCTAGGACAGCTACCGGAACACATCACCATGCTTTAACGGTTAGTAACTGTTTCTAAACCTTGAGGGTGGTAGCTAGTCAATCGGCACAAGACAGTTCCAACATGCTGTAGATTATTACAAAAAGTTAAATACTCTTTAAGAAAACCAGGATGATTAATACACGATTTTTTTGCATGATTTTTGATGATTTAATTCAAAATCTGATAAAGGAGCTCCTTAATTAAATACTGGGAGTGCATATTAATCAACTGTAATGTCAAAAATAATGTTAATACAAAGTAAAGTACGATGTATGCAATCTAGGTAAGTTATTTATCCCAATAAAAATCAAAAATCAAAATATATAAGATATATTCTTCTTTGTATCAGTAAAGACATAACAACAATGGTTCGGAATAATATTTTTTTTCTGGTTGATGGTCGGTGTGAAATTTTAATTTTTCTTTGGAGGTGTAGTTGCCAGCACTGTATATCAATTCTACCTAAGTAAAAATGTTGGCCACTAGAAAAACTAGGGTAATGATCGGAAAACCTGATAAAATAGCAAATTAATAAAAAAAACCAATAAAAACCAACTTTATAATAAAATAAAAATAAACATGTTTTTTACGACGGCGATGACCACCTCATCGGCCGATCCTAAGTAACCCCTTGATTAAATAAATAAATTAATAAATATTCCACAATTAATTAATAATTAATTAATTAGATTAATCGTATATTTGTGATAATTTATTTATTATGTTACTCGTGCTGGATTTTTTTTAAGATAGTTTTTGAAAGAAGTTTTCTTATGCAGTTTGTAGGCAATGCTGTGTAAAGTATACTTTTTTTAAGCTTCTGATTTTGATAGCAGTTGAAGTCTGATGTTGATTGTTGCACATGGATCTTAACGTAAAACGTTAGGGTCAGCTAAGAAACAAATTCCACTAGATGGCGCTGTTTTCTTGATAATTGCATATTAATTTATTTTAATGAAATATGGGAGGATTAGATAAGAATGCTTGATTTTGCGCCCTTTATCTTTATTTATTAACACACTACAAACATAACTGAAACTATTTATTACTCGGATTTCGAGAAAATGGATAATAATTTTCAACTCTTGTTATACCACAGATTACGTAATAGTACATAATCCTTAGGCACGCACACATACAAATTAAGAATTTGTAGTAGCTATTTAACAAATTCGTCCGTCTCACAGAGTTCCCATTAGCCTATCCGTAGAAACGTTTTCGCATGGGAACAAAGGTGCATGGTTCGAACCTGGGCTTATCGTGTTATTTTTGGCATTTATGTTTTAGTTTTTTGAGAAACCGTTATTCGTCATTTTAGATAACGATATGAATAGATACTAATATTATCAGTGACATTCTAATATACCTAAGCCTCAACCTGAATTAGATACCTATACTTTATTACCCTATGTCTTTTCTGCTGCTGTAACAGAGCGAAGGATCGTCTTGATTTTGAGTAGTATAGGGTTCCGAGGGTGACTAAGGTTACTTTTTATACAGACGTAACACGGGCGAAGCCGCGGGCAGACACTTGTGTAATAAATAAAAGTCTACATCATTTCAATAGTGTATATTCATAGATCTAAGCACTTAGCATTTTTTTAACCCTTCTTAGAATAATTTCTGGTAAAACACATTTTTTTAAAAATGCTACCAGTTTCGGGACCATTCCAGCAATAAAATCTTCATCTCGTTCTATTTCTATTACTTTTATGGGTTGTTCTGGTGAGATGTAGCACACAAAGTAACATTTTTTCATGTTGGTTACCCGCAGCTGACCTTGCACCTGCAAAAATATATTAGTTTCCAGAATTGCAATAAATACTGTACATACTTTACTTATACAAAGGCTACTATTTATCCTGAAACAACTTGGGCAGCCAGTAGTTTCTAATTTTATATTCATGGTTATATCCAATATCACTATTTGATACTTTATTGAGCAATTACCTGGTAATAATAATTATGATTTTTATTCATTTCCAATTTTCCATCTTTCAATACAAGTGGGAAATATTTTTTTTCCTGTGCAGCTCTTTCAATATTCATATCCAGCCTGGCCAGTGAAGGAAAGAATTTTATTTCAAGAATTGCTTCTTCATTTATCACCACCCCTGAAACAAATTTCACATTACTTATGGCATCAACAAAATTTATTTTATATTATACATCTTGGTTACAAAATTGTTGCATATTTACCGTCTGGACTTGCTCCCAAAAACCCATATTCCTCGTCTATGAATAAGCCAGATGGACGAACTGATTTATTGTAATTTTCATATATGAAATTGAAAACTGTCAAAACGTCCGAACCAGTGTTGCTAGTGGCAGATAGTCAAAAGTAACTCGAGTCATCTAATAAGTACCTATATCAGGCAAAAAACTCACTGTTTTAGCACTCTTTTATTTGGGTTTTTGTGTCAAGGTCATTAATTAATGTAAGTAATTTTGGAATAAGCATAACAAGAGTCGATAATATCGCTGGAAACAAAAAAAATCTAAGCATTAGGTAGCTTCCATTTTTTTACATCAACAGTAAAATAATATACCTAATGAAGGTTATGGTAATTACTAATTTTGTGCAAAAACACTCAACTAATATATTTCGATCGGAAGTAGTGCACAAACGTAAAAAATAACTAAAATAGCTAACAGCTCGAGTCTGGTAACACAAAGACAGCAGAACTGAGTGGAAGAAAATGAATTTATTTTATGTCGCACAGAGTGGCAACGTCGCGTTCAAGCCGTGATATAGCGCGGTCCTACTCTCGCAGAAAATGTACTCTACTAGCACGCACCATCTGACAACGTAGCTTACTTGCACTGTCAAGATATTATAACGTACAATAATAATGTAGCTATATGTATAAAATTGAACCACACAAACGTAAAATCAGACGATTTGGCGATGGTAAAACAATAAGATAACACGCTGATGTTTAACTATATCATTGATTTGCGCAAATATGAGTACAAATTAGGACAATGTTAACTCACAATAACTTTAAATTCGCTCCAGAGAACTCAAAAATGCGTAGTTTAATTTGTATGGAAAACGTTTAACCTTCACCATGTGGGGTAAACACCGTCTAATTTCTACTTCTTTCCTATACTTATTTTCTTGCAGAAACATACCATCTATGAACAAAATGCTATTCACATGGGACAACCCGGCTGGCCCGCGTGTGCTCATATTCGAAGCGTTCAGGAAGAAAGAAATAGAAGATGAACTCCGAAAGGATGGGATTGGAGACTTCATGTAAGTTTCTGGTTATGTTTATCATCAAGTTTCAGCTTTTAAATGACTTCCGAATTTATGTTAAGTATTAAAACACTTATTGTATGCCTGCAAACAATGAGTGCTATTCACTAATGCAATAATCTGTCCAACTGTATTAGTGCATACATTTCAATTTATTTCAATTTATTCAGCAACAAATTAGCTCAATGTTCGGATACATAAATACATACCTAGAGTATTACAATTTAATTATCGCTATAATGGCTTGTTTTAAGTACAAATTTATTTTACCAGAACCTACAGTAAGTTACAAAATAACTTAAGTTATATCTGTAAAATCCGCTTTATTACTGTATGTTAGTAAGGGTGTGTTTATTTAAGTTTGTGTGTGTGTGTGTGTGCGTCCAACTTATTTAACCAATTCATCACTGCAAGCCAGCGTCATATTTTGTTAACTGAACAATTTTTCATTGCCATGTTGGTTCTATTGTGCCTGGTGTTGCCTGTATGTGCCTGGATTACGAGCTTTGCACATAAATAAACAATTGATTTTCTTGGTCTAACCTCAAACCAAACACTCATTAAATTCGCGTGTCTTACAACGAATCTACGAGGGTGAATCAAAAAATTCTTGGAATCAATATTAAAAAATGCAAAGATTTAAATAATAATATTTTATTTTTCTACATAATCTCCCTCCAATGCAATGCATTTAGAATAACGCGTTTCTAACTTCCTTATTCCTTGTGAAAAAAAATTATTTTCTTGACTCTCGAAAAAGTCCTCTACGGCAGCTATAACCGCGTCATTATCGTGAAATTTTGTTCCACGAATTTCCTCTTTTAATTTTGGAAATAAGTGAAAATCACTTGGGGCTAAGTCCGGAGAATATGGTGGGTGGTCAAGGAGATTGAAGCCAGCACAGCGGATTGCGTTGAGCGCGACTTCCGATCGATGAGCAGGAGCGTTATCTTGAAGGAACAACACGCCCAACGACAGTTTTCCACGACGTTTTTCTTTAATCGCTTCACGCACTTTCGGGATTAAATTTGCATAATAGGGTCCAGTAATCGTCTGGCCTTTTGGCATGTAATCAATAAAAAGGATTCCTTCACTATCCCAGAACACAGAGGCCATACTTTGCCAGCGGTAGGAGCAACTCGAAATTTCTTAATGGATGGAGAGGATGGTCGTTTCCAAGACATGCTTTGTCTTTTAGTTTCAGGATCAAAATGGTGGACCCACGTTTCATCCATGGTGACAAGACGACGGCAAAAATTATCCGAATCACGCTGGAACATTTCGAGATTACGCTTGGAAATTTCCAAACGTCGCTTTTTGTTTTCGTCGGTTAACATTCGTGGCACCCATCTTGCAGTCACTTTTTTGAACCCCAGTGAATCAATTAAAATGGATTGAACGCTACCAAAAGATATCTTTAGGATCTCAGCTATATGTTTTATAGTCATTCTTCTGTCTTCCAAAACCAGATTCTCAACCTTTTTGACATTTTCTTCTGTAACGGAGGTTGAAGGCCGCCCAGAACGCGGGTCATCTTTACAGCTTGATCTACCTCTTTTAAATTCAGCCACCCAGTACGCAACCGTATAATAGGGTACAGCATCACCCCCTAATGTCTGCTGAATGTCCAAAAAAATTTCCTTCGTAGACATTTTTTTCAAACTGAGATATTTTATCACCGCACGTAACTCACTTTTATCCATAATTTTGACTTTTTAGCAACTCGTTGCACAAAAAAATTTATTACATGCGAACGAACTGACAAAAACAAGTGACAGTCTGCATAAATATAGTGTGATAGACACTCTTTAATTTGAATATCGAACTTGATCCAAAAAGGTTTCATATATATGCACTTCTAAGAACTTTTTGATTCACCCTCGTATTGTAAAGTAGCTTTAGTGTTGCTGTGTCGGTAAAACAGTCAGTTTTTCATTGCCTGAAAACACGAATAAAATGACGTTTTCTAAAAATTAAACCTAGCTAGGTCAATTTATCGCCCCCGAAACCCCGAAACTAAATTTCATAAAAATCGTAAGGCCGTTTCCGAGATTCAGATTATATGAAGCGTACAGGGGCATAACAAGGAATGTCACTTAAAATTCATCAGTATACATCATTATTAATAATATTACATAAATATTAATGTTAGGTATGGTAACACACTTAGGTTTTTGTGCGTATTTTTCAGTGTCATCTAATAAAAAGCGTAAAAACAATAACAGTCCTTCATATCATCTTTTCTAAACCGTGATCAGGTGCAAAAGTGGGAAGCTCCTTAGTGTAACGGAACAAAACAACGAATGTCCAATTGCCAATGTCATTCATTTGACAATTTTGAAGTTATGTTGTGATTGCATAAAACCGGATGTTATAAAAACATAGTGCTGATACATTAAAAGAGCCATATGAAAATTCCTTTACAATGGTATTCTGCTCAAAATAATTCGCCAAAGGTCCAAACCCTAAGAAGTAAGGGAGAGAATATTAGAAAAAAAAAATTCAGAGCAGAATCAATTAATAAGTCTAAAATCACCTGATTTCTCATAGCATTACTTGCAAATTAGTGCAGAGAAGAACAAGGATCTTACGATCTTAACAATAATTTGCTCCCCTAAGGCACACGCTTATTTTGTGAGAATTGACTATGCATAGTTTTAGATTTAGACATTTCCTGGGGATTCCTTTTCGTACGGGAAGGACAATTCCAGGACATTTCTTATTTTTGCACTATCTAAAAATTATTTACTCTATTTTGTATTTCTATGTAATTGTTAACTATTGCAAAAGCATAATTATTTCTAAACTTGTTCTCTATAAGGTCCTATTAGTCAGTTCTAGGTAAAATAATTATAACAAAATGTTATACACTTTGAAACATTAAAATGTAAATTACACAAAATCTTGTTTTAGAGACATATCTTGTTTTGCCCATGTATCCTTCATATATACAAGAATTGCTCGTTTAAAGTAAAAGTCCTGTCATAATATGAATGAATGAATATTTATTTGTTAAAACATGGGTACCATAAATAGATCTTAAGAATAAAATATAGTAATTAAGTTTCCTGCATGTTTTGCCTTGCGGCGTACAAATATTTATAAAACATCTAATATTAAAAAAAAAGAAAATTAGTGTAACATATTATTCAATCTATGCAATATATTAGGTATTATATTAAAGTATTTTTTCCCTTTAGTCATTTGAAATGTTAAATATAACTATTTCACTTATAATAAAATTTAAAATGTCAGGTTGAGATTTAATGTTAACAGTCTTAAAAATATACAATTCGGTACAATGTCATTATCCTATCAGTTCAAGAATACAATAAATCGCAAATATCAGAAATTTCCTCATTATCTTTAGGGTTTACATTTAAAAAATCCTCAATAGAGTAGAATAAGTAATTAAGTAACCACTTGTGTAACTTCAACTTGAATGCGTGAAGGGGTAAGTCTCGTATTTCTAACGGTATATTATTATATATTTTGATAGCCATACAGTAGGCATTATTTTTATATATATTTAAGTACAGTTTGACATGGCCAAGTTTTTACAAAAGCGAGTGGTCCTTTGCACATCCCCCTTTAATTCGAAGCCAATTTTTCCTTATATTGCAAATTTTACAAATATGCTCATTTCCTCAATATAGATTAATAGGTTCAGCCGTTACGGAGAGTAACCGAAACAGACAGACAGACAAACATAAAACATGATTTTCTGTTAGAAGTAGCGTATATTATACTGTCTACATGCGTGTATACGTCCTTTGATAATTTGTGCTCAATATTGAACGGGGTGGTTTGAGATTTCTCTCACTTTCATGAACAGTTACTAACTATCAATGGCATTATGTATATATTTATTTCTATACATATTAAAGTGCTCATTTCACATTTCAGGATCAATGAAACGTCCCGCATATACTGGGTATCATTCCTGGACGGGTTGCAACGAGTAATTCTGTTCACCGAAGACCCAATCCTAGCGAGTGGCGCTCATTCATTGGGCGAGGCGGAAATCGTCGAAACAGAAATTGTATTGTCTATGCAAGGCATGGGATTGTCTTTGGTCAATGACTATGAGATGCTTGAGCTGGTTTATATAAGTATATCTAAGTAAGTATAGTCACTAAAATATTTTTTCGTGTTTGCTCGGTAAAGTGACATAATTCAGACCTTAATAAATAAATCATATACCCCTTCTGTACATTTCAAAGTACTCGTAATTTAGATAATTATGTCCCTAAAGCTAGAAAGTTTGGTTTAGGAGCTGATCATGCTGGTACAACAGCTGATCAGGCCGGTATTACGAAATACTCTCAGTATTGAAATTTGACTTGGGTGGAGGTTTGACAGTAAATGCAATACAAAATGTACTCAGCAGGGTTATTACATATCTCAGTTACAATCGAATGTCTACTGAAATAAAATATCAAATGGCCGCTTTACATCATTTTTGTCAGCGCCAGTCAGTTCACAGTCACCGAAGTTGTCAATACTGACGAAAAGACGCCATTTTTCAAGATTTAAATTAACATTAGATTATAAATGAGATACCTAAGTGCCCTGCGGATTTATACTGAAGCCTAGATTCACTACTGCAGGGCTGCAGGGTACTATTATGTGTCTAAGTTAATAACAAACGTTGGTTAAAATCTTGAAAAATAGCGGCTCTATGTCAGCTTTGACAACTCTAGTAAGCGAATTTTCGCTTACTGGAGTAAGTTCATGACTGGAGCTGACAAAAGTGACATAAAGCCGCCATTTTTTCGATTTCAATCCACATTTGTTAGCAACTGAGATACTAATAATAAACTAATAATACTAATAAACTGAGATAATAGCCCTACTGGAATACTGTCATTAGAATATAATAGCAAATTGTCATTATTTCAGCTCGGCCATTGTTTGGGAGCAATGCAAAATGGGCGCCCGTCGGTACAAGAAGGTGGACGGGCCGAAATTGGTACAACTAGAAGAGGCTTACCAAAAATATTTGAAAGAAAAGATAGTGGCCGACGATCCTATATCGCCGAGAGTATTTATTGACGAGAAGACAGAGGTATGTTCTTAAATTATTTTGAATATAGCAAAACAATAAAATTTATTCAATTAATTTATTATTCAATATTTTCCATTTAATTTATTCATTCATTTTTAAAACCATGCATATTTTTAGTAGGTAAGTCTTATGAAGAATGCGGAAACCATTAATTAAAAATTTTTGCTGAACCTTTTCATAAAATTGACCTTAAGTATTATTTATGCGGTTAATTATGTCCTAGTATGTATATAAGTTATATATACCTAAGGGTGGATTCCAGGTAGGAAACTTTTGAATAGAGTTCGCTAGTCGAGAACTAGAAATTATATAAAAAGCACACACGTTCGTATATTTTTGGGAAATAATTGATTTGTAAAGTTTGTTTCAAAACCAGTTCTGCTCATTGAAGTAATAACGAAAAAATTACCACTAACATCATCCGGTGCTCTACGTTCGCTTACATTTTGTTTGCGCCTTCGGATACTAACAAAACTTTATATTAAATCACAATATATAAGCTAGTCAGCATTGTGCTTAGCAACCGTGTGATTTAAGAACTGTCACTCACAAGCGATACCAATTTGGAATAAGTATTACCATAATTTACTAAAATTGGATTTAAGTTCGCCAGTTTAGTTTGGTGTTTAGAACAAAGGAATTAATAACACAACTATCCGTCAAAACTGCACAGGTGGACTTCGAAGAGATGCGTATCATAAAACCGGCGCCGCGTCTCCTGCGTCGTTCAGAACAGCCCGCACTGTGGGCCTCATACGGGCTGACAGCCCACTCGCGCCGCCTGCACGCGCGCTTGCACCGCCTGCAGATAGATCAGCAGTTGCCGTTGCCGACCTTCCCCGTGGCTCTGGCGCCTGTACCACCACCCAGATCCGTCGCCAATACGGACCAGTGCGGTGCGTTATTCTATTCGTTTGTTTTCAGGTTCCCTGCGAGAAACCTTTATGAAAATTATACGATCGTTCCGTCAGTCCGCTTATACACCTCTAAACGTTTACAGCGTCACCATATCAGGGGTGGAAAATGGTCATTAAAGTCAGTAGAGATGACTTTTTTTGACTATGGTCAGAAAAAGTCAGTTTTTTCGAAAAATGGTCAGTAAAGCCAGTATCGTCGTTTAGTTCCATAAAGTGAGTGTTTGTAGTGTTGTATGTGAAAAATATAAAGTTAGTTTGCTCGTATAACATTTTGGTCCCTCTTCCAAAAAGAGGCCATTATACATAATACTTTTCTACCTTACAACCACAGTGCATGTTTAATAGAATTAATAGCAGACATACTTAATAACACACGCATATTTAAATGGTAAATTGTTGACGAAGGATCAACACCTCGAGGTTTGGTCAATAAATGGTCAGTATTTTAGATGCTTGCAGCAATCAGTAAAGTCAGTATTTTTAACCTTGGAATCAGTTTCCACCCCTGCAAGATACGATTTTTGTACGGTCAAAACAAATTGATTTCGTGTCACCGACACACTGGGTACGTTCCGGGAAGCGCCGTCAACGCTCACAACTGCTCTCGCTGCTCGCGCCCCGGTTTGCAGTTCCCTTTGGTTGACAGTGACAGCTCGCAATGATCACGTAGACCCACCTTCGAACGGCGAGCGTTGTGGTCGCGGCGTGAGCGTTTTCGGTGACGTCATCGATGACGTATCGAAAGCCGCGAGTGATTTCGGCGCTTCCCGGAACGTAGCCACTGTAGCAGCAGAAGCCTTATTTCTGTCGGCAGTCCCCATTACTGCTTATTTTCAAATGTATATTTTATAGGTTGCAGCTAAACTGCAGATACTACTACTAACTTGTACTATATACTACTAATATTAACTTGTTTTCTGTGGGATTTCTACTCATGCTGCAACTGTTCAAAACTGATTAGGCAAACCTTTGGCGCTGTCTGGATGTGTGTTCGCTAATGGCGTCTCCAACTGAGCGCTTTCGAGCTTTTCCAGCAGAGGGTCGCGGTTTCGGTCCCGGTCGTTGTTTTACCGCTAGTTTCTACAGACTGACTGGTTGAACACTTTACATAAACAAGGACATGATAATTCATGGTCACATGAAACGTTTAAAAAAATAAAATTAAAAAAATACCGTTAAACTACAGAGGAAACCTTCATTCTATGAATGTGCTATAACTCGAAAATTATGGACACCGTCCGAACGGGGTTAATGACCCAAAGCGCCGCGCCGCGTTCAAAGGAATCAAGCTGCGTCCGAACGGGGTTAATGACCCAAAGGGCCGCGCCGCCCGCGCCGCGTTCACAGGAATCAAAGGATGCCGCGATCGTCGGCCGCCCGCCCGGCCGCGCCGCGCCGGTGTAAACAAACAAGTACTTACCTTGCCGCGCTAAGGCAAATTTTATTACTACACGCGCGCCGCGAGTGACCATGTTTATTGTTTTGAGTAGACAATTAAAGTTAAATTAAGTAAATATTAGGCACCTATTTTTTTTTCTTAATTAGAACGAGAATCGAGTACTGAGCACTATATATCAATATGTAAAGTGTTCAACCAGTCAGCCTGTATATTATAGCTATCGACGGTTTGCATTACGAGGGTATAACCATTTGACAAAATGTGTATGGATAATGTTTAAATATATCACATTTGGTTGTAAAACGTCGATACATAGCTTGTAGAAACTGGCCGCTAGAGAACTACTCTTTACACTACAGATATATATGTACAATAGATAACGCATGTCACAGCATCACGATTTGTATTTAAAACCAAACGTGCCGACTTTTTAATGAAAATGAAACACATAGTATAATTTTAAATAAAATTACCTGTGATAGGAAATAGCCACAATATATGCCAAAATCCACTAAGCATGTCCAATGTGGGTTGGTGGATATATACTCCTCTCTCTGACAAAAATGTCTGTGTAAGAATTCAGCAGTAAGGAATGTAAATAGCTGATTAGCTAACTGATCTATGACTGGTATCAAAATTAAACTGCTTAACATTCTCTTCAGGTATGAAACCGTTCATAGAAGTGTCGATAGTGGAGCGTATAATGGAACACAGTAAAGTCCGACAGTACATCTACTACAAGGTGCTGATACAGGAGTTCCATGTCAAAGTGGATATGGGGCTGATCAACGCGCTTATGGGAATGTTCCCGCAACGGTTGCTCACTGAACAGGAGGCGGTGAGTTAAACACTTTCATAGCAGAACACTTATATTTGTGACTTGGGTTTGTTTGTTGATTTTTTCATCACACATGTTTGTAAAGTAGCTCTTATTACATCGTGTTTAGGCTCGGAATCCAAGATTTTAAACACATGTACATTTTATTTTACCGTTACCGCACAAGTAGTTTATAGAATTATCCCGAATAAATTAATTTTGTATCTCGGTGCAAGTTATATGCATGTAAATGAAGCAATCTTGATTTACCCGGGCAATTTCTTACTTTTAAACGACTTTATTTAGATTTGTTAATACTAACAAAGAGTTTTTTATGTGCATAGCTAAAAATAGTACACGTTTCAATAAAAATAAATAAAATTGTATTATTTATGAATAAAAAATATTTAGTTTTATGAAATTGTTTTTAATTCACAATAAATTATGCAATAAATATGAAAAATATTCGTTTCATTGTATTTTTTAATTAAAAGGTTACGATAATAATACAAGTCTGGTATTTCCTCGCATGTGTGATGAAAAACGTCGTATGACACACATGTGAGATGTTGATATTACACACGAGGAGATAAGGGAGCCGAGTGTGTAATGATCAACATCCCACACTTGTGTATCATAATGTATTATGAAAGTAAGCGAAAGACAAGATGGAAGAAAAATAATTGTAGCTAAATTGAATTAATTTTTTAAATAACTCAAATTATAAAAAAACTTTCCTTCATTGAGTGAGTAAAATTAATCCCTTTTCTCTGCTTTAACCAACAAAACCACCAAAATTAAATTGTTCGTTCAATTCATCTGTTTGAAATGATATTTCTTGCAGCTGGACGCTTTCCAACTCGATCTCGAAAAAGCCGGACAACCGTTAGAAGCACTTGCGGCTATGGGAGTAGCATCAGACCAGAAGAACTTCTACGACGATCTACATTTATCTCCTCTAAAGGTTAGAAAAACGACTGTGAAGCTTTAATGGCCTCTTATTTAATGTTCAGAACTAAATCAATAAGGTTTTTTTTTCTCGTATCCAATTCCAATTGCCGTGATATGGTCCAATAAGTACCCTTCTGCCACTGTCGCTTATATTATTTAGCTTATAAACGCTGCTATAATTTAATTAACGTCGTTTAGTACGGCGCTTTGGAACGGGTTTTCTTGTGCGTATTACTGAATAACGTCATTTAAAGTTAAGGAATGTTTATAAGTAAGCCCATAAGTGTTTAAAAATGATGCAACTTTCTTTTTAGGTCCATGTTTCGTTCTCACTGGGCGGTGCTACACAACTTCCCACGTTTGTAGGAACGGTGCTGCAAAGTATTGGCGTTACCTTGACTGATATGAATGATGTGGTCTTCAAGTAAGCAATTTTTGTTTTTTTATAATTATAACTTTTTTTTAAGAGTATTATATGTAATACTTTCTTTCGTTTTTTTTATTCCTTGTAAATAAATAAAATAGAAATAAAGTACACTTTCATTAAAATTATATTATAGTATTATATATTATACTCTTAAATTATAACTTTTGTTTATTTATCGCATAGCTAATGAACTGTTGGCCACTAAAGAAGATTGTCAAACCTCTGTGTGTTTTGTATTTAGACTACAAACCCACGAGAAAGGAAACCAGGCAAAAATAGTAGTCGTACCTAATTGTACCATATTTTTAAGTAGGGTTTTAAATTTATCAAGGATTTTTAAGTCCCAAGTTAGTTTTAGACAGAATCCGATATAATAACTAATTGGACTTTGCAACAGAAATCGATCGTAATAAAGAAACGGGTGTTTGGCAGTAGGTATTGTTATGGTAGGTATGGATGGATGCAGCTACTTGTATAATCATAATCAACGCGAGAAATGGTAAATGGTCTTTAATACAGTGGGTACCTAGATTGACGATTTTCTTTAAGAGCCAAAAGAGTGTTAGTATAGTGTAGTAGTAAGAGTGTATAGTAACATACAATCTCGTATAAAATGCTATATTAAATACTCTGAATACCTAGCTCAATGATTAGATGGTTCCATATTCTCGCAAATGGATCTCGGAAAGGAGATCAAAGTATAATGGCTGGCTCGTCTCCTAGGCAAATGTAGGCATGAATCTAAAAACATAATGGACAAATTTATGGGTACGTACATCTGTGAACCTAGTAGAGTGTTTAATTCTAAATAATTTGTTTGTAGCTTTTATTTTAATGTATTTTTACGAGTGTATACTACAAATTTGCTTTCACAACAATAATCAACGTTTCCTTTTATGTAGATTGTCTTACTACGAGAGAAACTATGAGTTCTTATCTCAGAAAGAGTTGATCAGTCAAGTACAAAGCCACTACACAGGACAAGCACTGAAGCAACTGTACGTTTTGGTGCTCGGCTTAGATGTAATTGGTAACCCCTACGGATTGGTCATCGGCCTGAAGAAAGGTGTCGAAGATCTGTTCTATGAACCATTCCAGGTAAGTTGTTTTTCTCAAACATGCTTGGAAATTTGAGCATTATTTTGACAACTTTCTTCGAG
Organism: Selenia dentaria; assembly: GCA_917880725.1. Lineage (NCBI taxonomy): Eukaryota > Metazoa > Arthropoda > Insecta > Lepidoptera > Geometridae > Selenia > Selenia dentaria. Next base: position 9,685,709 of record OU862888.1, on the reverse strand, counting down.
ACAAATCGGAATAGAGCAGCGGCCTGCAAAACATTTATCAGAATCCATATCTGTCGTGGTTTAGCGGCCAAATAAATTACATAGTAAAATCATATCTGCCGTTTAATTTAATAAAAATGGAACGATATTTTATTCCGAAACATGGCAACCAAGGAGGTAACTTATCAAAGGTTAAATTTAAATTTCGAACTGGCTTGCAAATATAAAGCTGTTAATTGAAAAAAAAAAAAATAACGCGGGAAAAAAATATTGTTCGTTGTTCGTCATTGATTTTGAAAAGTAACCTATATTTGACAAAGTGAGTTCAAGTGTAGACAATGAGACTGATGAACTTACTTTAACGCCACCTGAAATTCAAGAGGCGGCACGAACCATAATAGAAAACTTTACCGCCAAAATTAAAAGAATATAATATAGAATAGGTATTACTTAGATTTAATTTTCGCGCATTATTTGACTATTTAAAAGTACTATTTAAACAAGCCTTGGCCACAACTAGGCAATGATTGACTTACGTATGGGCGCCTCGGCTTCGCCTTGACCCACATTTATACGTTTGTCTATCAATACCTCTTACGCTGGTCGCTGCAGTAATGTACTATAAAACATAATATAAAATAGTATGGTGCATTAAAATTTTATTCAACCTGAAACATAACTCTGATTCGGATATTTGACAAATTCAAGTACCCATCGCAATATGTTTTATTTTGTCTACTGTATGTTTAAATGCATTTTATCTGTATAGGGTGCTATCCAAGGTCCTGGAGAATTCGCAGAGGGTCTCTTCCTCGGAGTGAGGTCCCTCGTGGGCCACACAGTTGGCGGCGCGGCGGGCGCGGTCTCGCGGATCACGGGTGCTATGGGACACGGATTAGCCGCCTTGTCGCTTGACAAGGTAAATCATATTCACGAAATTGGGAAGGCGAGGCATTTATTATACTGATTCGCATGTCGCAGTTTTTCCATTACGCGTCCCCACTGCACTTTCCACCTACAAAGGAAACAATAAACTCATAAATCATGCACACTGACAAATCAACCAATGAACGCTAATAACTCCCGACGCCGATAGCAGTGGCCGCACTACGCGACGATGCGCGCTGAGAGTATCGTTATACGCAATACTACATTGCGGCAGTTGTTTGTGGAGTTGTAAACAATTTCATAACACTACCAGTAATGGATGTCCAAATGAATATTCTACACACTGGCGCGGCGATATTTAAGATTTTAGCTAACAAATTCTCCGGAACTTGTTGCTGCCACGTCTTCTGAACAACACATTCCCTCCCTTCCTAAATCCGGGGTCATCATATGCTATAGCTTACAGAGGGTTTATTTCTGGTGATTTTCACAGTGAGAGGCATTTTATCTCTAGATAACTGTATTTCTTTATCCACTAACTATTTGCAGCCAGCAGAAATAACCTGTTTATTTCGATTTAGGAGGTATAATACAATGATACTTGAAAATATATATTATAAAGTCCGCCGTCGATGTTACTTGTAACATCGTGTTACCAGTAACACAGTATGTCATAACATTCATCTTTATGTATATGTACACTAAAAAGTTAGTATATATGAGTCAATTATAGTGCAATTATTTTTGTAATACAAATTTAAATGTTTTTTTTACTATCATACTTATGTGTTGTGTACAGATTTATTTTTTGCTCTGTTTAATCAGTTTACACATGCCTCATATTGCTACTGTAATTAATTTTATTTTCGGATATACAGACCGATAATTAAGTTATAAAAGTTTTAAAATTAATACATCTAATATATCTAAATTTGATGATTATTTTATGTCTGATGGGTTATCGTTCCAAGTTGGTCCTATTTAACGGTCACCCCGTTAACCTAGTAAGTAATAGTGACCCTGCTTTCCAAGCAGGGGCTTAAGCACGTTTTGGTTTGGCTTCATAGGACTACCAACGACGTCGTCGAGACAACATCAACAAGCCTCCAGCTAACTTGCAAGAAGGCTTGGCCAGGAGCGGCAAAGGATTAGTCATGGTAAGTTCATTTGAATCTCGTAGAGGAAGGAAAAACACATCAAGACATCATTAAGTAAAATACCTTTGTCCCTAGAAAAAAGTTGTGTGTAGGTGAACCGATTTGTTGTGAATTGATAAAAATCTTGTTTTTTTACTTTTTTTGGAAAACCACTATTAGCGTTCAGCCTATGCAATAATGTTATTAACAGACCTTGGTCAAAAAGGGGATTTGTCAATTCCAAGGGCATTTTTATATGCTCTGATTTTTTTAAAGATATTTGGGCTAATTTAAGTTTATTTTGTATATTTAATTACATTTAAATCATATCATAAAACTCTCTGGTATTGGCTCAATAAAATCTCATACGTTTGGTTAATCAGTTTTAATTAAACTGTGACAACAAGCGTAATCTGTATTATGACATCGGAATGACATTTGACATCAGATATACATCTTACAGTCAAATAAATATAACCCTATGATACTGGTAGATTTTATACGATAGGTGTTTATTTATTTATGTGGTTTCCCATGAATAGTTACATTACTTCTTGTGTCTTATACATATTCTTGACTAAGTTGCTTAATGCACTATTTGTTAAAGGAAAACACCACATGCAATATTATAAATTATACATAATAAGTTCTTTTTGCCTACATCTTAAATTAATCATTCCTAATCCTTGTTGAATACAAAAATAAAGTTAACAGCTAGACGTGATACTTAGATAATGTCAATAACCTAAACTCAAATAAGATTAATTTCTTTGCTAAAGAAAATTGTTTAAATATTTAGGTACTTTAGAAGCTAATTGACAATATGCTTTACGAAGCATACTTTTCATTTTGTAAAATGCGTTTCTCTCCAAGTGAATGTTTCTTATGAGAAATAAAATCTCAAAATGAAAAAAAATATGATACAATGTGTACCGGTACCAGGGTTTTGTGGACGGCGTGACTGGGGTGTTCACGAAGCCTATAGAAGGGGCTCATGACGAGGGTGTCGAAGGATTCTTCAAGGGCCTGGGACGCGGTGCCGTGGGACTCTTCGCGCGTCCCACCGCCGGAGTCGTAGACTTCGCCAGTGGTTCTCTGGACGCCGTCAAGAGGTGACTGTGTTACGTGTACTGCTTGTACTCTGCTGTTGCCTGGAAATCTAACATAACTGCTTGTGCAAAAGCTTCTAATAATTTAAAATTACTTGTACACTTCCTAATATTTTGAAATGTGTCCATTTTTTGTCACACTTTTAGTCATAAATAAAATGTCAAAGATTATACGAATCGTTTCCAAAACGATTCGTTTCTTTATAGGAATCCTTAGCAAGCTGTGCAGTCAAGAACTCAAGATAAAGTCGCATGTGCACACGTGTAACTAGTGATATGGTGGTGGTGTATGGAGCCCATAGGAAACTTGAACAATATACGAGTATAATGTAATGTGCGTCAGCTATTGTGAAGCGTTCGGCCGCTGTCATCGTCTTTGACTTTGACAGTCCGGAAGAAGAATGAACGTTTTGGGTAACGTTTTTAATGCGTGATGATTTTGTTGTCCAGTTAGTTATAGTTGGGCCTTTCATGTATCGGTCAGAAATATACATTTATAAAGTGGTCTGCTTTTTGTTATTTTTCAAGCTTTCTTCTGTTTTTAAGTAAGTAAATGTTATGCCAAAGATTAATCCAAAAAAATAGCCCAATTAAAAAGACAATATTTAGGTATAACAAAGTGCTCAAATGTGGCCAATAACTTATCTGGCTGGCGTTTACATTTGGTTTCGCCTCACAAAGCTCTTTACACGATCACAACAAAATAATACATTTAGAAAAATATTTCGTTGACCTGTCGTAATATTTTCCCCAGCCTGGCATTTAACTTGGTATCCCGCGTTCCAAAGGCATACCCAGTGAGCTAACGGGATTGTCAATGATATATTTAGATGATAAGCGATGATACTATCGATATATGGTATTAGACTTAAAATAACACCTGGTTATTGTGTATAGTAGCCAGAACACATCATTACGTACGCGATGAGTTGCAACTTGGGACAACAACGATCGCCTTACAATCGACATCGGTCGGTAAATCGCCACACACTGGAAATTTACCTCAGCTGCGGCCGTCCTCCTAACGTAAAATCCATAATTGCCGCGATTTAACAACTGTCGTTGCGATAGCTAACTTGTGCTAGGCATGTAGAGGCCAGCGTCCCAGGCGTGTACTAGAAAGTGTCGGTGCAATTACCATGTTTGTTACCTTCACAGGACGCTCAGCCAGTGGCAACACTTGGCCTAACAACCGCCAAATCGGTCGGCAACATTCGCTACGCCAGAGACCATAGCACGAATAATTTGCGATAAACTATCCGTATCGTAAACGTACACAATTGAATGCACCGCGCTTCGTCGTACTAACTATTAGTTATCCCTGTCCCAGTACTAGATAAATGATAGTTTGTATGAGTGTAATTGTTACACATCGTGCTAGGCCCACAGAGCCATCATTTTTATGTAAATTCATAGTAATATCGAAACCTACCAGACAGTACTTGTCACCTTGATACTAAGGGTGTCTTAAGGGCGTAGTGGATGGCGTGAAAGGCGTGGTGGTGCGACCACTGCGGGGTGGTCTTGCAGGCGGCGCTGGGGGCTTCTTTATAGGATTGGGCCGTGGCGCCCTGGGGCTCATCGTTCACCCCGTAGGGGGTGTAGTAGACTTCGCCTCGGGACTGCTCTACTCGGTCAAAAGGTTCTAAGACATCTATTAACGAGCTTAATCACTGATTCAGAACTACTCGATAACCAACCCAGACGATTCGTATGGCAATGCATGTACAGTACAGTCGATTATTCATTGGACATTCCGTCACTAACCTCTATTGAAAGTAGTCAGAAAATTATATTTGTTTAGTATACATTACTCATTGAAATAATCTGTATCCTTTGATATTATGCGTAATGTGTAGGTACATACATTTTGTTGGTTGTGTTGTGTATATAAGTAGTATATTGTTTGGATATATTTGTAAAATTATAATAATTGGTAATTAATGAAATGCCGCTCTCTCATTCCCTTGCTTATCTGCATCCAAAGTTTAACTCAACAAGTTCACCCGTTGTACCTACTTCGATTGTATTTTGTTAACTTCTATTGGCGGACAGTAAAGTATGTGTTGCGCAAATATCTCCAAAGTCTGTGAAATCGTGAGTTAAACACAAATATTTGTTACGTATCAACTTGGTATATAGTAAAATAATATATTCAAGCGCAAAAAGTGAAAAATCAGGTGTATTTCGTAAAATTATGAGTCACGTTCCTGCATCGCGCAAGCGAAATTTTTCCTGCGAGTAGCATATGTAGAATTTTCAAAGTAGAACAGTCGGGGAGTCCGTGTCTACACAGGAAAATGGTGTGACTGGGGTTACAAGAGCCATTCTAATTCTTACCCCGTTGTTGAAACAATGAGCTATTGAGGTTTAAATATGCAATTGTGAACACTTGGTATGTTGGCATCTTGGCATTCTGATGAATCCGGTATCGCCCGGTAATGCGAGTACGGCTTTGGCCGGTGTTGGAAAAGTCCTTTCGAGGCAATTAAGCAGTTCTATGAAAACTCATTTGGGAGACCATGTGTCTCAACCCCACTGTTGTAGACAATTTGACTCTCTTTTGCTTTTTCAACGAGAATCAGCTAGATATTTTTTATAATATATGCAAAACTTATGACAACACTTATATATCATAATAATAATAATAATACGAAAAAATATTATTATATTTATATAAAACTAGCTGCTCCCCGCAGTTTCACATGCGTGGTGATAGATGATTTTTATGTTGTTTTTTACATTTTTAATTCACCCCTGTATTAGAGCGAACAAAATAAAATAAATAAATTTGAGTTTTAGCGAGGCTAAAGAACAGCAATAGCTTTTTTTTATTATGCTCTTGTTCACAGATAACAAATGGGTCCGTGACATTGTTGCATTTATATTTGAAAATTTTTAGTATTTTTTTAATTACTAAAGGAATACAGGAGGACAGTTTTTTTACTTACCTAGCCTTAGACACTATACATAATAAATTGGTGAAGGCCTGAAAGGCAATTTGAAAACATTATACTTAGCCTGAGGGGCAAACATACGATATATATAAGGGCCTGAAGGGCAGCAAAAATAGTTTTTTTTTAATTATCAGCAATTGATTTTTGTATATAAGAGGATTATCAGACGTATTTTGATCGCGTATTTCGTGAATGGCTTGTTCCCAACCTCGAGCTAGTGCTCTCGGTGAACATAAGAAATACAAATAATTATAAATTTACATACGAAAACCAAAGCGGTAACTAAAGTAAGTGGCTAACTACATAACTAAGACATGCATATTGTACTAGTTGAACCGTCCGCGGCTTCGCTCGCTTGGACTCGCGGGATACGGCGGATTTAAAGTAAAAGTAACTTTTGTTTTTCGATATATTTTTATTAATGAACTGGTTGACATGAAACAAACACTAAATGTTAAGTGAAGCTTACCAATATATTAGTCATCACCACATCGAAACCGTATAAGCCGTTACTGAGATTAGCTGGCACAGACAGGCAAACATACCAAAATTCTAACATTTTTTTAATTCTATTTTAGTTTTTTATAAGTCTATATAATATTTTTCTGCATATATCTTCCATGTAGACTGCGGTCCGTTTCATTTTTATTATATGTATAGAAATAGATAATATATTAGAGGTAAAACAACATGTTATTTTATTCAGGTCACTCGACATGCGCTTATCGGTATCATTTATATATTAATGTTTAGTTAGACATTGCAGAGTGCATTAAACGATAACAAAATATGGACAGTGTGGAATAAGACGGAGTCGTTCAACAACGGTGTTATCGGGAAGTTCTTTATCAGGGTGTTGAGTTGATCCACTGATCTGATATTGACACGTCTGGCGATATTTTTAAGGTCGTTATTTCCGCGAACGTGACATTAGTCTTTTAACATGCAAATCTGAAATCCATGTTATCAACAACATCCCTCGTTAGTGTTGGACATGTGCCTCATTCAAGCCGTGTCACTGAACCTGCACCTTTGGTTCATCTTTTACTTATTGCCAGCTTAGGGCGCTGTTAGACAGAGGGCAGTCACGCGTTCACGCGGTCAGCTTTGCGTTCGTTGTGTTGTATTGCGTTACATAGATATAACCAAACAGGAGGCGTTCTGACCTCGTCGGTCAACTGTGGGTATATCTATGTAACGTAATACAACACAACGTACGCAAAACTGACCGCGTGAACGCTTGAACGCGTTAACCGCTCTCTGTCTGATCAGACCCTAAAACTACCAAGAATTACCAAAATTCTCGATATTACTTAGCGTACACTAATACTATTTTTATTTGTTTAAAATCTAATACTTTTTTGATTTTGACGTGGGATTGTTATGAATTGTTTGTTCATCTTTCAAGTGATAACGTTTTATAAATCGATGACCGCCGGCTGCACGCACGAAAATGTAAGACGCATTATCGGCGGAACGTTCCGTTGTCACGTTCCGCCTGAGCCGAGCGTACAAGGGAGAGCGTGGAAGAAGCGATAGGGAGACGATCGGCCTAAGCGTTCAGCTTGTCTTATGACGTTATCATGTAAAATTATCATCCGTGAACCGAATTTACCGACAACCATTTCTTTATTTTTTAAATAATCTAACAATTAATTCACGTGTTATGTATAGTTTGTCCACTTTTCTGTGAGTGTTGATTTACACGCGTTAGTCGAGGTTTATGTCAAAGTCAAAGTCAAAGTCAAAATCATTTATTCAATTTAGGCATCAAAGACGCACTTATGAACGTCAATTTTTCATTATAATGTACTTTAAAGCCTACCGCCGCGTTCCAAAATACATAGAGCCAACCGAGAAGAAGCGGCAAGAAACTCGGGGCCATTCTTTTTATATAGATGTTTTTACAATGTTTTTACTTAGGTACTACAAATATTAGCTCCAGTGTGTTGCCTTACAAAAGAGAACATAATAATGGTATCAGTAGGGCAAGACACGCTACACTTTGACATCTTAGTATACGAGTAGATAGATCCTGGAGTGATCAGTCCCAAGCTGTTTTATCCTCCAAGTAATCCGAAATTTTGTAATAACTTTTTTGACAGAGTTTAGTTTTAATAGTAATTTTAAACTTATTAATAGGCAAATCTCGGATAACATTGGGAACTTTATTATAGAATCGTATACATTGTCCCATAAAAGAATGACTTATTCTGTGGAGACGCGTTACATGTACGGATAGCTTGTGCTTATTTCGCGTGTTGATGGAATGAGCATCACTCCTTTTATCAAAACTGCTAATGTTTTTCTTTACATACATTAGATTTTCATAGATAAACTGAGAGACAACAGTTAGAATGTTTATGTCTTATGGTGGTTGCCGATTACGATAAACGAGATATAGACGAAAATATGTAAGGGCGTCTAGGTTACTTCGTGCGTCCAGCTCATCGTGAGAAAGTTAAAATGAAAGCATACACTTGCGAGCTTAGGTTATACAAAAAATAATTGTGTGTCTAAATACGTTCAAGTTGCGCATGCAATAACACTGGTATTGAGATTTATTACATTACATATGACTGTTATTTATCGTTGCCGGTTCAATATAGGATTGGTGGATCAAACTAGACTTAATATTCAAAAGGAAGGAAGTTCTTTAACGATAGTTGTATAACGATGAGAGTAAGCGTAAAATCACCGTAGTTTATGCGTTTTGAGAATAGTTTCGATACTGTGGGCTCCATGCATCTTAGTCTCGAATAGAACAAAACAAAAATAGTATTATAATAGTGTTTGTTTAATCATCATATACTTTGAACTGCTTGCTATTTAAACTTGCTATGTATATGTTGTGTTTTCGGCTGCTTATGCTTGTTTTTGCAATACATTTAAACACTGAGGTTGCTTGTTTTTGTTAGTATTCATTTTCAGTTATTGCCTTTTACCTATATTATTTAATACATTACATATTTTAACTTTTTTGGAAGAAAACATAATTTCTTTTTGATTTTGAATTGAACTCAACAGAAATTTGCATACAGTATCTCTCTTAATCATGAATGTTTTATAAACGTCTTACAACTAGAAAGGTTTTTTAATTATATCACTTTGTTTTTTATTGAAATTTGAATGAGAATTACATATTAGAGCGCGTTTAGAATTTATTTATGAATAAGAGACTATATGTTATAACATATCTGAGATGCATTAAAAGATTCCTAATTAATTTAAAGAAAGGTAATTATAATAAAAAAATGACTCTTTAATACGTCATTGTACATCTCTTACAGAAGAAGCTAAAATATGAATGTATGTTTTTTTTCCTTCTGGCAATCACTTGTAGTTAATATTTATTTGTATCAACTACCAGGGCTGCAGATCTATCGGAAGAGGCGACCAAAAGGCGCGCGGCACGTTACTTACCGAATGACTGCGGAGTGCGGCCCTTCTCTAGGACCCACGCAGAAGGATATAAAATGCTTTTCGAACTTGAAAAGGTACGTATTTGAAAATAATCCTAAAGGGAAAATTCTATCAGACAGTAAGCGGTCACGCGTTCAAGCGTTCCACGTTCGAATTTTGCATTCGTTGTATTGTGTTACATAGGTAATGCACACACCCGGTAGGCTGTACAAACTGCCTGAACTTTCTGTCTGATAGAACCCTATGGGCTCTGTCACATTATATTTTGTCCAAAATATCTTCGTGTATTTTTCGGCGTTGTACCATCAAGAAATAGAAAAGATTTAACACAATCATTACTGAATTCTGTAGATCGGTTCTTTATTTTGTCGTTATCAGCTTAAAACTTGAGACGTAATTAGTTTTATCTATTTATTTAAGGTCGATTTCCGAAAGTAGTTTGCCGCGTAACATATGGCTGGCCAACTTTGAATTCTTATTTCTTATATTTGTTGATACACGATAGTTAAATTTACTATCTGATATTCTGGGTGTGTACTACGGCCTCACTTTGTTATATTGCAATTATTATTCCAGATATTTGTTTACTAATTACATCGTTATTAAATACGCGTTCAGCAAGTAATCACCTAGAAAAGGATCAAATAGGAAAAGAAAAACTTTATGGAAGGCAGTTAGTCGAGAAGATAGATAAAATATGTGGATATGTTTACTTGTAAAATATCAAGCCATTTGCCTGATGGTAAGCCCCGCGTCTGCCCATCACAACCTAGAGCAAGTAATTTTGGTCAAAAAGTAATTTTGAATGGGGTCCGGTATAGTATTGATTTTTTTTGTCAAAGTCCAGCAAAATAATTCTTATAAAGTAGTATAAGTACCCCAGCAATCTATCACTCTCTTGCGCCATACTGCTGTGTGCGGCATAGCCACAGTTATGCGTCTACTTTAGCTACCTAACCTACTTGTTTTAAATGTTTATCGGGACTTATCACGTATTATTTAATATAGGTAAAAATATGTACCTTTCGCTCGACGTTTCGACCATGTTACAATGGCCGTGGTCACGAGCTGACGTGGTCAGTCTCTGAGTAGCTCAGAACATTAAAACATGTGTTCAAATCGCGAAAGTTTAAAAATTACTATGTCTACCTACTTGTACTTAACAAACCAAGACTCTACGACGGTTACGTAGAATCACATATATTTGGCGGTCCAAGTTCCAATCATTCGGGGTCCGGATGCGGACCGCGTTCTGCCTGTTGCTGACCGACGCACTAGAGCTTTAAGCTGAGGTTGCGTGGACTGCACTGTACACCTTCCAATACACTATTTTAATAATTGATGATTTTCTACTCTAGTTATTTCACAAATGTGTTTGGCCTGTCGAACTCGCGCACGTAGAGTTCCGTATCTATAAAAACGAGCGAAAAATCTTGATTGTTGTATGGGAGCACCCTGAAATATTTATTTTATTCTATTTTTAGTATTAATATATAAGGTTATAGAGGCAATGAAAATACATCATCTGTGAAAACTTCAACTGTCTAGCTATTACGGTTTATGAGATACAGGCTGGTGACAGAGGGACAGACAGACATACGGATGGACAGTGGAGTCTTAGTAATAGGATCCCGTTTTGCCCTTTGTGTACGGAAACCTAAATACGTAGCCAAACCTGTCCTCCAACCGGTCCTTTTAAATTTTATGAGGACGTATATGTTCAGCTGTGGACTGCCTACGGCGATACGATGATGATGAAAAACGTAGTGAAGCTTTGTATTGACGTGGTTTTTTTAAATATGTTTCGTACTGTGGCATCTTTTTTAGAGTTTTGCAACTCTTCATCTGACTTATTTTAAACCACCATCGAAACATCTTTTTACCTGCAGATATATTAAATTGCTATTAACAGAAGATTATTGAACAGGGCAAGTTTGTAAGCACGGACACGTACGAGGCGCACGTTTGGGTGATCCCCAACAAGGAAGTCGTGATGTGCACCGACAAACGGATGCTTTATTTGGAGAAAAATAACGTGTTCGGCGGATGGCAGGTGAGAACGTACATAAGCCCAATCACTGAGACAGAATTAGAACTAACAAAAATGATTTTTAATTCAAGAATACATCATAAAAAGAAAACAACTAGACTTAAAAACTTAAAGGTTTCGTTCTGAAACCTCCAAAACTCTATTGCAGTTTGATTGATTTTGTCTAAGTACAGCTGAATTAGAAATCAAAGGTGATAAAGAAATCAGCTGAAGAATGGTCGTAGCTGAAATAAGACACATATCCATATTAATATTATAAAGGGGAAAGATTTGTTTGTTTGTTTGAATTGAACAGGCTCCGAAACTACTGAACCGATTTGAAAAACTCTTACCATTAGAATCCTACATTATCCCAGATGATCATATATAATAATAATAATAATATAATAATATTTTTTATTCAAATAACAAAATGGTTCGGTTTCACTCTTAAAACTAGTTACACAATTCTAATGTATGTTACTTAATATTATTAATAACCCTGATCTCCACACTAGGATTCCCTGTGTCGTGCAGATCAGTGTCGTACACTATGCAACATTGTGATACAACATAATACTGACGTTACAAGAACATGTTCTATTGTCTACACTTCAAAGCATGAAACCATAATAGTAAACACAAATAGGTACACAGTGGAGTTAATACAGCAGTAGGTAATGAATTGATATATTGAAGCTGTATTGAGTAAGTACCTATATGAAAAATAATAATTCTATGTGTGTATACTACATTATATCACATATATATATATTCTACTTATATATATACAAACATATAACACAACATACAATACACATATTACAAGCATGGAATATTTTCCACGGTATATTACTGAACTAGCTGTGCACGCGAACTCCGTTCCGGAATAAAACTACCTTTGTCCCAGCACGTCTGTCTCGCAGGATAATAATATATATATAAATATATATATATATATATATATATATATATATATATATATATATATATATATATTTGATTCATCGTCATCATCGTCCATAAACACGCGGGGAAAACTGTAGAGAGCACCTAGTATATACTATATCATTATATCTCTACGCCTTGGTAGGCCTAGATTGTAGGCCCCTTGTGCAAGAGGCCGTCTTGATAGGTACCGCTACAGTGCCTGGTATTGACTTCAAGAGCAAACATTACAGCGATGATGTTAATTTTTGTTGTATATTTTATAGCTCCTCAGATTAATTAATAATCAGATCAGTTATGGTCAATAATGAAAAAGCGTTTACTTGATTTTTTGCAGAGTAGACATTGAGTATTATGTGTAACTAAAATAAATAATATTATTAATACAGCGGTTCTATACTAAATAGAGACTGAAGTGTATTATACTTCAGTCGTAGTCGTAAATTTTTAATAATTACTTATATTAATTATAAACAATAAACAATTAATCAGACACGTGTTCAACAGATTGTATGGGTGTATCTATGGACGGAACTAACGGAAGTACCCACTGCCGTCAACAAAGGCGTGTACATACCGACCGCTAAAAAGAAAGTAATGGGCATGTTCCCCAGTTCGGGATCAGGCAAGGTGATATTCCTTTACGACGAGCAACAGAAGAGATACCTGATTGCCCAGTGCGAGCGACTCATGCAGCGACGTTGACATGAGGACGTAGAAAGAATGAGCGCGGGCGAATGGATCCGCGAATTCTTTCTACTAATATTCGATTCCAGCACCGCATTATATGCACTCGCTTATTACTTCAATATGCACCATTTGAACCCGAAAGGCTTCCAATAATACTGCGTGCTGTGCTTTCTATGAACTTTTTATACTGTGTCTATTTAGGTCGTGTTCCTTTAAGAGCAGAACTCAATCGCGTTGTTCGCGTAGCCGTTCCCTTTCAGGCCCACAATCATCGTGATCGACCTCGATAGGTATTCGATGACGTTACCGATAACGCTCATGCCGTGGATAGAAGGTGGGTTTTTGCGGTCGTTGCGAGCTGCCAAATATCAATTATGTATAGGATTCATTACATTTTTTGACAGGCAATTTAGCGGGCTTTTGCGGACGCATAAGTGTTCCATTCGGGTTGGTTATTAAAAGCATTGGACCCAAAGGGAACGGCAAACCAGTGTCCGCCAGACGTGAGAATTTACGGCGCTTATTGGAACGTACCCTTAGTATTATACTCTTGTGCGTTTGTTATGCGTTTACTTTTCTAAAGTGTTTTGATCTTTTCAGTACTTGAATAATTAATTTCAACTTTTTATGAAGTCTGTATACAATTTGTACGCTCCTTATATTTTTTGATTATAATGTTATATCCATTGTAAATTACCCTATATCCGACCACATTTATATTGACATTTTAAGTTATCAATATGTGAGGACCTTTTTAATATTGAAACGGTTAACTTTGTAGAAGCAACCTGATTTCAAAAGCACACTAATAAGTCGGTATATTTTTCTAAAGATATGGAAATCAGTTTTCAAAGCTATGTTTAATATTTGCATAAGTTTTATGGTAAAATTTTGTAATAATTTTGGCTGTCAATTTGTTATACACTTCAATAGTTTCAAGAGTATGAATGTTTACTATGATATTGCCTTATAAAAGATGTTTATAATAAAGTGAAGCAATGACATAGCTTCACGTATTTTTAAGCATGTCTGACGTAATGTTTCATGCATGTATGTTATCTTTCAATTTTCCTTCCTCATTTGTTTTTTCATACAGTCATAACACATACCGATTATAAACCAATATGTAATCAATGTAATGTGAGTATTAGAATTTCAACTACATTTTAAATTGTACAGTCAGTAATAGATAACGATTTCAGTCCTCCGTTGAAATTATTCTTTCCTCTTCATTGTACATACATCTATACAGTTAATTTTCATAATTACAAATGGTTTCACTGGTGAACACGTTTATATTATGGTTTTTTGTAGTGTCTTATATGAAGGACTTTTGTTCAGTCTATGAATTAAACAAAATACACGCTTGTGGATTTAAAATGTTGTCGCTCTTATATGACTATTGGTTGTAATCATCATCATCAGCCTGTAGCAGTCCACTGCTGGACATAGGCCTCTCCAATTGCACGCCACTTAGGTCTATCTTGGGCTTCTCGCATCCAGTTTTTGCCAGCCGTCTTGCGCAGATCGTCACTCCACCGTGCCTCAGGACGTCCTACACTACGTTTGCCGAGAACTTTGGTTGTAATAATGCAAGTGAAAGCCTACGGTGTCTGAACACATTGTATAGGATTCAAGTTATAAGTAGATAAAGCTGTATACGCAACTATACATCTATACCAGTTGCATAAATAACGTTTACAATGCAGATTGTCTGTTGAAATGATGTTTAAACATTTTGTTAAGGTTATAATTTTTTGGATTGTTAAAAAAAAAATATTGTGTAAATACTCTGTCAGATTTTATACATCGTTATAGGATCAATGGTTTTCCTGTTGTATGTTATTGTGTAGTTTATGTACTCTTTGTTGTAAGATTAAGTTATACAAAGACAAAATCATTGTACTGCACTAACTACGGGCCAGTTTAACAAGCTAAGAGTACAAACGTGAATAGATTTGAAGTCGATTTTACCTCCAGTTAGTCGGTTTAAGGCTTCGTGTAACAGTGCCTTAACTATATTTATCGTGATCTATATTTAAATAGCTACGTGTTACAAATTACGCTTTTAAGATTATATTTTCATTTTACTTTTACGCTTTGTCTGTGCACAAATGTTTTGTGTTTTGTTTCGTTGTCATATTAGCGTTTTGTTAGCGCAGTAAATTTTTTCATTTTCTTAAATGTATGTTTATATTGAGCATTTACGCGAATATGTTAGATCTTGTACTTGGCATATTGCACAATTTTCTTATTTAGAATATATTTTGTCTCAAGCTTATGTACGAACTTAATTATAAACGTATCAAAGATTTGTGGTTTTATTGACTCATTTTATTTTCTTCTTGTCTTGTTATAATAATGAATACCTAAACGAATTTGGGGAGCCACGTCTAAAGGACGGTTTCTGCTAAACCCTATCTTGAGATACTAGAATGCAGATGAGTTACCATTTTGTCACTGTAGGTGTAATTAGGTCACTAATATAAATCTCTCTCCTATGACTATATTTCATATTGATTAATATCTGGCATGTACTGTCAACTGAAGAAAAATGTTGGCTAGTGCTATCGATATGATATATTATAATTTTGCAACTATATAGCCAGTATTTCCATTAATCCTTCCTATACCGTGATAATTAAAACAAAAGATTTATGAATGAAACTGACGTATATATACGTCTCTGGTAGGCAAAGGGTTAAAAGCTATGTTTTGGGATGAAAAGGTTAAAATCTGGGCCACACTGCAATTATATTCAGAGGGCAGGTGACTTCCGATAAGGCGAGCGACTAGTATAAAGTAAGGGACCGGTGTGATATCTAAAACACAAAACTAAAAAACAAAGTAAGCTAATAAATAGTTTCTAAATATACCTACCTGATATAGGTTGGACCACGGAAATAAACAATACCCTTGGTACAGGTACATGAACTTAGGTGGACCACGAGGAAAAAACTTTCTTACCCCTGGTACACGCAGCAATCTTGAGGTGGACTACAGGAAGAAAAATAGACCTCTGGTAAGCCAATTGAACTATGTAGGTAGGTGGACCACGGGTAGCGACTGGAATTTACTTACTACTAAGCAAAATTTTACGTCTTAATGAATAGCTACCTATACCTATAACTATAAGCTATTATCTTTATGCTGTGCTATTATAATTAAGAGGGGTTTGCTTGATCACTATCTCACTTGATAGTCAGTGATGGTGCTATTAAGCGGTATTATACTAGACCTAGAATAGTTCGTGACTCTCAAAGAGAGACTCCGCAACACACTGTCAGGTGCTTCGCGACACCCAAGCGGGCACCATAAAGTGCCTTACTATGTACCTAGGTCCTAGTATACCTATTATGTACCTAGGTCATGACGCAGTAAACTTCAAAAAAGCTCACGCATGTTATGTACGTCATCTTGCTCTACAAAAAAGCAGATGAGCGACGCCAAGGCAGCGCAGCATTGCCGATCATCGAGCACTGGGAAGCATAATGGAATCGATCACCGAAACCGCTCACACACGGCCAGTAGGCCATGAGTTTACAACGTTCACACTAATCGACGCTCGGTATCCACTGTCGCGAAAAATGTATGCAAAATGAACAGTGGCACCTTGTGGTCAAATGTAGAACTAAAATCACATGCTTAATAGGTAGGCGAGATCGAGTATCGACTATAGATGACATTTACGTCGCCAACTCATGGTAGAGCCACTGGGTAACTTAAATCATTAATATCGCGATTAAAATAAATTTAATCTACCGACTTCCAAAAAGGAGGAGGTACTCAATTCGACTGTTTTTTTTGTTTGTTATCTCATAACTGTCGATAAAGTGAACCGATTCTCAAAATTATTTTTGTTAGAAAGCTGGTGCTTGTTATTTACAAGTACAAATACCGATTTCCATTCTATTCAGATATTGTAATGTATCTCAAAAACTACTGGACCGGATTTGATAAAAATTACATGGGACCACACGGGAAGCACTTCCGAACAAAAAATAATTTTGGAAATCGGTTCACCCAGTCGAAAGTTATAAGGTGGGTAACAGACAAAAACAATACAGTCGAATTTAATACCTCCTCCTTTTTCGAAGTCGGTAGAAAAAAGTGGGTTCTATCTTGAGTACACATACGTCGCCTCTCATTAAAGGCTCAACTCACACTGCCGCAGAGTGCTATATTACTCTCGAGCTATCATTTCTTTATAGGTAAGTACCTAGGTACCTGGATGACCTAGCTCTGCTCGTAACTAAACAATTGATTTTCTTAGTCTAACCTAAAACCAAACACTCATTGGCTTGGTGTTGCTTAACAACGCCATCTATTGTCAAAAAGCTGTTGCTGTGTCGGTAAAACACTTTAGTGTAGTAGTTTTTAATTGCCTGAAAACACGGATAAATCGACGTTTTCAAAAATTAAACCTAGCTAGATCGATTTATCGCACCCGAAAGCCCCTGAGTACTAAATTTGGAATCCTTGAGCCGTTTCCGAGATTCAGATTACAAATACAGACCTATACAGACAGAAAGGCCGGTTGGCGCAGTTGGTAGCACCCCTGCCTTCTGAGCCGCTGATCCCGGGTTCGATCTCCGGACAGGCCAGACATTTGTGTCCATGAACATGTCTGTTTGATCTGTGTCTGGGTATAAGTATTTATTATCATATATGAGTATGTAATATCAGTCATCAGGTTACCGCATAGTACATGCTCTGCCTAATTTGGGACCTGAAGATCTTTGTGTGGATGTTGTCCCATATTTATATTTATTTATATATACAAGAATTGCTTGTATAAAGGTATTAGATGGTATTACATCTACATTTTATTCAGAAGACTTCAACGAAATAAAGATCCTGTCATGGAATCTGGGATTGCATGTAGATGTCAACAATTATTTATTTGAAAATCTGTGACCTTTGATTTAGCGATCGTTGAAACAGGAACGAAAAAGTTGCTTCGGAATATTGCTAGCAATCAATCGGACAGGTGCGATATGTTTCCGTCGTACGGCTATCAAGGAGACCTGTAAATCAAAATGATTGCAATTTTTTATTTCAAAGTTCCTATAGCGCTTCTATCTGGGTGTTTCCCATTGGTCAGATAGAAGTAATATATAATCTGACCAATAAAAATAAATATTTTGGTTTTAATTAACTATTTCTTTTCGTCAAAATGTTAGTAAAAAGTAGTTACCTACAACTAGAGCAAAGTTAACTTTGCATGTCCAGCCATTGTTCCTTTAAACATGATACCTGTCTAAGGTTTATATTCGTATGGACGTTACGATGTTCCGATTACGGGCGAAAAAATAATTTTAAAATATTTCGGCGCAGCTCCGGCAGCTAAAATTGCATGGCAGCGCTTGAGATGAACCCCCGTGACCGCCCCACATTGGCATACTCCTCAAATTCAGGCGACTGGTTTTATTTAAGATCCAACCAAAATAATAGCTATGGTATGCACCTCGAGGATAAAGCATGTCTTCGTCTTGAGCGGCTTGAACCCCTCGCTTCACTCAGGACTCTACATAACTCCCTCTCTTCGCTCGGGAATTACATTTTTACTTTTTTTACTCAGGGTTCAATGTACCGCCCGTGACGCTGCTTTATTCCCTCGGTGCATAAACGACTATTACATCCGAAGATTAAGTTTTCGTTTGCGGTTAAAGTTGGTAGGTTTTTATTAATAAATATAACACCCTATTCATACAGCTCTTAAACAATTGAAGCAATCGACCACCCAGCGCAAGCCAGGCTCTAAGGAACTTCCCAAATGTCATCGATAGGTACATTTAGGTACCCGTGGGTACGTAGTTACGTACCCTCACTATTATATTTAGTTAACTTAGATAATGTCATTCGCTGTTAATAATATAGTATAGGTACTATATCTCTACTAAGAGATAGGTATAAACCTATGTACTGAGGTGCTCGCAGCGGAGCTTGACTTGGTGATCTTAACCGATCAACAAGCAACGCTTGCTGTGGTCAGGAGTTGGATGGGTGACCGCTAGTGGCATTATTTAACTGAGCGCTCCGTGCATCGGAGGTTACTTGCCGTCGGTCTCGGTTGTTTTGTTGGTTATCTTATAGGACACCAGTCGTTATAATAGGCTATGTCGAAGGCCTTCGGGCGGCCTGAAAACTTCGACCTGGGTTGAATACTAGCCAGACTAGCTCTAGCCACACTATGACTACTATCATGATCCAAATATTTTTTATTTAATTTTTCTACCGACTTCCAAAAACAGGAGGTTCTCGACTGTATGATTTTTTTATGTTTGTTACCTCATAACATTCGACTGGGTGAACCGATTCTCAATATTTTGTTTGGAAGCTGCATGGTGCTTCCCGTATGGTCCCATTTAAATTTTATCAAATTCGGTCCAGTAGTTTTTGAGATACACTCCATTTACTGAATAGAATGGAATCGGTATTAAATTTTTCAAATTTTACTTGTAATGATATGACTGGTTGTTAATAAGGCCTACAGTTTTTTTTCCATAGGCCTTATTACCCTTTTTGTTTTATATTAAGATAAAGTCTGAGGTTTGGTGTGTAATGCATGTTTATTTGGTTGTATTTAAATTATAGTTAACATACATAGGTATATGACCTGGCTAGGACTGTGAGGATAGAATGACTGACAAGAGGCAATGTGTCCAATGCAGTAAATGGTATCACCAAGAGTGTGTTGGCTTATCGGTCGACGATACCGATGCCTTTATGTGGCCTGATGGATGTTAGGCACTACAGTTTGTTCATTATTTCTACGTTTTTAAGTTAGAATTTGTTTCATTATGGATCTCAAGCACAAATGTGTCGATACTCCAAATCGGCCAGTGTGCAATCCCGTATACTATCATTCTTTGGACACGTTTCCAGGCGAGACAACGACTCCATAGAGCGCCTAGACCTACCAAATCAAGTGTGCGGTCGGTGGTTCCTTGCATGAGTGCACCAAAGATGAAAGCTGAAAGCACCAAAGAAAGAAAAAGAAGGATGACCGCCAACAGGCAAAAATGGCGTGACATCGTGAGGCGTATAACTTCTGACCCACTACTACTAAATGACGATCGCGACCGCTCTGTCAAGAACGCATCGAAGAAAAAGAAGAAGATGGATCTCAAGTACCGAATTTAGTTATAGTTTGTTTTATTGTTGATTTACAGTACCAAATTTAATTGTTAATTTCAGTATAAGTGTGAGTTAAAAAGTTATAGAATTAGCCATTTCTGGGATCCTGACATCTAGTATCTTGGCATATCGGGTGGTAACCACGGTGGAGTCGATCGATGGTGTTTCGTATCGTTTTCCAAGCCGCTCCGTCTCGCCTCTCTCTATAGCCACGAAACCACGCTCAGAGCTGTATGCTGCCATATACCGACCTTTCCCTTGATGACCATGGAGGTGTCGTTGTCGTATATAGCTGCATCTGCTCCTCGAGCCTCAGTAGTTCAGAGTTCTAATACTAATTCGATAAAAGATCGCTATTCTAATCTATACTATATTATAATATTATAAAGAGGAAAGATTTGTAAGTATGTTTGTAACGAATTTTCTCAAAAAGTACTGGACCTATTTCAAAAATTCTTTCATCACGGAAAGCTACATTCACCCTGAGTAACATAGGCTATATAAGATTCATCATCATCCATCACCGCGCGGGTGAAACCGTGGAGAGCAGCTAGTCTAAATATAAGAATAAAGAGAAAACTTATTAAGGCGCGGTCGTATCCTGATAATAGTAAAAAGCAGAATCTTTAAACATCTAGTGTAACGAAACAAATCGATAATATTGTATGAAAAAAAATACTTAGGTTAGAAAAGGAACAGGCTAAGAGTAATAACCGAACAGAATTCTTAGAGAATTACTCGCTCTCTGCAGTAAAAAAACCTAAATAGGTCCATAAAAATAAACTTTCACGTCCAAACTCTCAGAATTTTCAGCGATAACACTATATTATTTTTTAGGTAATACATAGCCAACATATAGTACTTACTAAAGTAGTAACCAGCAGTTTTTTCAATTGTGTTAGTATATATCGAAAAATATAAAGAAAACGTACAAAATTAACGCATTTTCGCATTACATCGTCCAATCTAACAAGCGGTTTTCAACCTTACGTAAAGCATTGTAAATTATTTTAAAATTGGGGTTGGACCGCGTCTTAAGATTTTATTTTTCTATGGAATCAAACGACAGGTACCTACCTAAGTAGGTAAAGCGTACAGGTAGTTTTTGAGATATATAATAAACTGAAATTAACAATATATACTTAGGTATTGTATGTACCTAAGTAGATTCTGAATAATCCCCGGCGATATTAAACCGAACGTGTTACAATCAAATGGGGTAATAATAAAGGACTTTATATTCAAACAATAAAACGGATATTTTGAATGATAGCTACGTCTCAGCTGTAATGACATCTTCAATTTACGAACGTTAAAATTTAGGGGAGAATCGTTTAAGTTAATATTGCTGTTGGAATCGAACCTACCTACGTGCGAAGGGCTGTTTGTTGCGCAAGTAGCTGTGACGTAAATATCCACGAGATAATATGATTATCTTGAAATAGCTCCATGGTTGTATTCAGAATATATTACCTACTAGAATTTCAGATTCTGTATAGTTATTATTCACGATTAATACAATTGCGATGTACTTTTGAACGCTCATTTATTTATTACAAACTAGCTAGATGGTATCTGTTCGATCCTGGTCAAGGAAAATATTTGCGTATTGAGCAGGAATTTTTGTTTTTGGGTTTTGGATGCTGTGATTGTGTGTGACCATGCCTCCCGCTACACAGGGAACACTATTACACGCCGCTTTGCACGGAACGCCGGGTATTTTATTCCCGAGCACGCTCTTTCGTCTGCTGTCAGTCTGTACGTTAATCCTACCTTTCAATCGTCGTATCTTTTGAACTGTAGAAGGTGCCTAGTTCTGATTTGGATAGGATGCGAGGTACTAGTTACAAAGGATAAAAAAATAAAATAACTAAAAATCTTATGGGGAACACTCCCTATAAAAGACGTGTGTAATCCAAATCTTGGCTTCAAAAAATCATATAAAAATATATAAATATTTTTATATGATTTTTTGAAGCAGTAACGCTTGCTTAGTGAAATCAATTTTTAGAATTTTCGAGAAAACCTATTATTTTTATTTATTTAGCCCCATACGACGGTCATTATCAAGTAAAAATATTAATCGATACTCGGATGGATGTCTCTGTGGCCTAAATGTCATGTCTTCTGACACAAATTGTAGGAAGACGCCGATTCGAAACCAGTCGGAGGTAATTTTTCTCTCAATTTAAAAACTCAAAACTGATACTTTTACAATAATATTTGAAGTGGTTTTTTCTTTCAAGCTCCTCAGGAATCATTTAGATTGTCTTGATCTACTGAAGCGATATTTTATTATAAAGTTCCCAGAAAGTATCCTAGTAACTTTATTTCGCTACTTGTTCCTCCACATCGAAGGACCTCATTAGGAGCCCACTCTGTTGTTCCAAGGTTATGCAGGACAATAAACAAATTTGGCAGAGCAGTCGACATTTTTTAGACTCGCTTGGCTGATTTCGAAAAAACATCTGAATATCTAAATACTCAAAACCCAAATCCCTGAGTTGTACACTTTTAGTTTCTACTACTCTAACATATAGGTACATATACATATATATAGATATACATCCATACACTTTGCCTCATATTTCGATTTTGCTCTGTGTTATAAATTTTAAGTTTACAGCATGCAGTGTTAGCCTGTAAGTGATTATGTAGTCCATGAAACTATATTTGCATGTAACAATGTAATAATCGTTGGTTAACCATAAATAAATAATTGAAAATGTAAATTAAACAACTAATAAAGCTAAAAGAGCCAAACAAGAGTCGAATATAGATAAGATCGGGCACGATACAATGCTGAAAGCTCTTTGACAACAAGTTGCTCCATTAGATACCTATTCCCAGTTACCAAACAGATTAAGTTAAAATTTACATAGAGATTAGCGCTAGCAAACGCATAACCGGAGTAGCGTTGATATTTCCAGTGGAACTGTGCAGCTTATTCAACAACTTATAATCCAGACACCAACCGCAGCATAAGGAAGCTTTGCACCAACTATAGGGTCATAAAAGTAGCCAATGTAGGGACTTGAGTTTGCTATGATTTAATATGTAAATAACATATTATTGCAGTAGGCCTTTTATTTTTATATTCTTTATAGTGAACTTGCGTTTTTACATTTGCTATTTTTCAAATATTAGGTTACTTCACTTACCTATAGTTGCCTCATTTAAGACGCGCTCGTATCCTGATAATAGTAAAAAGCAGAACTTTCAAACACCTCATGTAACGAAACAGATCGATAATATATTAGGAAAAAAATAGTCAGGTGAGAAAACGAATAGGAAAAGAGTAATAACTGAATAGAATTCATAAATATAACTCACTTTCTGCAGAAACACTCTCAGAATTTTCAGTGATAACACTATATTTTTTTTGGTAATACATAGCCAACGTATAGTACTAAAGTAATAACCAGCAGTTTTTTCGATTGTGTTAGTATATATCGAAAAATATAAAGAAAACGTACAAAATTAACGCATTTTCGCATTACATCGTCCAATCTAACAAGCGATTTTCAACCTAACGTAAAGCATCGTAAATTATTTGAAAATTGGGGTTGAACCGCGTCTTAACTAATACAATGAAATTATTGTATGCAAACAAAGAAAAAAATATTTGCAAAGCTCACACTAAGAATTAAATTATATTAATATTATAATTATATATTACTGTTATATCTTATTAGCAAAACGATTGCGCGGATGTACTATATGTGTGTGATGTATGTGGCCCTTACACATACATCACACACATATAGTACATCCGCGTGTACATGTCAGTGTATGTGAGTGTCAGCAGAACAGAAAGTAGAGAGTAATAAGTATTACTAAACTTTAGGGCAAGCAAACTGAACTAACTGGTTAACATAGATAACATAGATAGATAGATGTCATTTCATAACGTGTCTCTGTTTACAGGCGAATCAGTGCGGTGAAAGCAAACTCACTAGCAAAATGGTATTTAAAATGCACAATTTTTGATTAAAAAATCTAAAGGAGATCACTTAGATTGGGCTAATTTTTATTTTGCCGGCCAACAAATATAAATGCATTCTTTTAATAGAACTCAGTATTAAACATATTTTTTATTATGACACCAAAGTCCTAAGGTTATTTTTCAAGATTATATATAGCTTTGAATATTTAATCTCAGAACCTCGAAACACAAAGAAAATCGTCTAAATGACTAACCGAATGGTATCCTAGAGAAGGAACAAGACAGCGAAGGAGACCATATACAAGATGGCGTGACGATTAAAAAAAAGACTGCAAGAGTACTGTTGAGCAGATTATACTCGTATTACAACGGCAACTATTGGAAGAAACTGAAGGAGACTTATGCGGAAGCAAAACAACCTGCGTAAAAAAACTCATGTAAAGAAAAAAAGACTTAATTTACAACTTAACTCTAATAATAAAAAATGTTTTTGTCATGTTCAAGTAAGTTAAAGTAAGTAATATAAGTTTTTTATAAGTTCAACAATATCATGTTTATTTTAGTAGGCCGGCATTTTAATAATTAGCCCAAAAAGTATGGACTACAGTTATCTAGAAAGTGGTACGATTTTGAAGATTAAATTAACAAAAAATTAATACTTTGTCAATGGACGAAGAAATCGCCTGAATTAAAATATCTTAGTAATTTTCTAAACGTGCATACCAATAAAAACTAATTGTACAAATAACGATATTAAAAAATATTTAGTGACACTTCCGCTGAAAAAAACAATGATTTTGGCTTATTTGGGGGTGTGCACCACCCTCCCTCCCGCGGGAGGTTCGGAGGGATCGTTTTTTGATAATGGATTTCCGCAAAGTAACGCCTGAATCAATAAATTAATTGTACATAAATTAATTAACTGCGAGAAGGTAGACTTGGGTTGTTTTTTTTAATTTGCAGATGAAGCCGGCAAAGCCACTGAGCTAAACAAATAGAGTAGCAAACTTCATTACCATGCGTCAAAAAAAGTGTAACCACTATATAACCGCGACGACGTAGCTTTGATACAACTAAACAATTAAAGGAAACATATAAGTATCTATCTCGCTTACACAAATGACAGGACCATTACCGGCGCTGAGATTAAATAAAGATCACGAAATTAACATGCAATGGCGGGTTGGTGTTGCCTACCGTATGAATTTTACCCAAAAAATAGTAAATAAAGATAAAAAAAATATGTCGCTATGTAATTAAATATATTTTCAAACCATTTAGAAATAATGAAATAATTAAGAAATTTTCTCTATCAATATTTTTACTGTTCCTAGATACCAAAAAACCAAACCCGCTATGAAGCATCAGTTTCGTATATAATTGCCTTTTAGGCTCTTTTTTGTTAGTTTGAGTAAACCATTTTTTCCATCAATTGAAATGAAATTTAGCTGCATTTCTTCTTCTTCACCTAACATACATTTATTGTCATTGTGATATATTTTTGATTATTCTTAGTATTCCAGTAGCTACAATTTTCAAACGGTGAATATTTTTCTCACCGCGGTTCGGTTGCGGTGTTTCAGTTATTTCATCTATCTCTTCATCGGTTTCCACAGCATCTACATGCATATCAGAGTCGTCCTGAAAAATATACATGATTAGCTATTGTAGTCGAAAGAGCACTATAACGCCTAAATAATAACAATTCATTGTACTACGAAATTCAGCTAGAGTCGTATTAAAACAGCTTGTTTAAACCGACTTCAAAAAAATGTGGGGGTTTCTCAATTCGACCGTATATTTTTATTTTTTATGAGCGTTCGCGAATAACTTCATTGTATATGAACCGATTTTAATGATTCTTTTTTGTTTGTTAGAGTTATACTTCTGTGGTGGTACCATATAAACTTTAATTATTATTTTTTAATAAATTTTAATTATAATTTATTGGGAAAATTAAAACATGTTTTACTCAATCATAATATTGCAAAAATATTTGAAAAATTTATTCGAAACGAAGTAACTTAATCCATAAATTTCAAATTCTCCAATTAATGTGGTAAAACCAAAAAGATGTTTTAGTGGTAACACTGAAACTAAATCACTATATTCGGTGTTTTATTCCAGTTTTTGTGTTATTTATGTAAATATAATTGCATAAACAGTAAACTTTTGTGTGAAAGTTATTCCACTTGATTTATTATGTTTTTTTTACCTTGAATCGCACTCTTTGACTCGGCATTTACCCATTTTGGAGATCGTTTTTGTCGCGTGTCACTCGGTTGTCATCAAGCAGATCACTGAACTGATGCTAGCTAGTCATATGGCTGTGGCCATAAGTGAAGTGGCAACGATTTAGCGCGGTAATTACTAATCTAGTGTAACATATAAATCAATGGGCAAAGCATTAAAAAGCTTGTTAGATTTGCTGTGTCGATATCTGTCGCAAACGCCGCTGCTGAGCGGGTTTTCAGTATAGGAAATTAAGTTAGACCAAAAATTTCGAAATCGGTTGAATGAAGGAAGTGCACGTAAAATCTGTAATACAGGTGTGCTCGAATTTCAAACACGCTTTTAAAGAGTTTTAAATAATTTTATAGTTATAAAACCAAAAAGCATTGCAAGCTTGTTCAGGGCGTTAAAATATATAACTGGCAAAGGTGTGGTATTTCCCCAGGCGGACTGATTTAATATGCGTCTCCTTATTTACATCACACAGGTCTATTGGTGTACCTATGGGGCCGTCTATTAATCACGTGATGTTGTTTTAGTATTTTTTATCCCTTGATGACACGTGGTGAGGTTTAAGATTTACCCCCTTCCCCACCCAAAATCACGTGTATTTTTAGTCTTACTACTAAGAATCTTATTTTTTTTAGAATATTATCTTTAAATAGGTTACAGGTAAAATTATAATGTAATCTTATTCTAGAAAATTATCCATTAGGATAAAAATGTTTAGACAGAAACGTTTGCAGGTTGCAAGATCACACACCGCTTTTCGGATTAGAAATCGCGCGTTTGAAGAAAAAATAAATACACGTGATATCTTACTACACCCCCCCGTGATATTTCGTGATTTTGGTCGAATCCCCTCCCCCTCCCCTTTTCGAGCCTCACTTGATTAATGGATGACCCCTATGCAACTAGAGTCTCTTCAAAATATCAATTACACGCTTTCCGTAGCTAGGAGCCAAATCACTTTCGCTATGGTGGAGATTAAGTGTCGTATCTCCATGCATAATTCAAATTTCCCATTTTCTCGGTTTTATTCCTGACCTGAGGGTAGCACAGATTAGATTGCTACTTTGTTTATTCTTCATTTATTTTGGTGTTATAGCGAGCTGGTATCCTGATGTTTCTAAAAAGCAGAATCTTTAGCATCTAATGTTGCGAAACATCGATAATATTATTGCTTATTGCTTGTTTACTCCAGAAAACAATCCTAAATAGGTCCACAAAATAAACTGTCACGTCCAAACTCTCTGAATTTTCAACGTTAACACTATAAATTTTTAGGTAATAACTAACGCAGTTATTATTATAATTATTATTAACCAGCAGTATTTTAATTAAAATTTATTCCTGTATTTATATTACATTAATAATAATATAATATACTTACAGGTCACAGTTAATATAATTTGTAATTCAATTTCAATTGTATTAGTAGGTATATATCGATAAATATAAAGAAAACGTACAAAACTAATGCATCTTCGCATTACTTCGGCGAATCTGATATTCCATCAAAGGTCGTTGGTCATCATAGGGCCAGACACAATAGAATGATATGAGATACGCAAAATCTGGACTGAACTGAACTGACGATTGCCGGCCGCCTTACACGTCCAATCGGCATGATCAAGCCAAAATAATTGAATTTTTATTGTGCAGTCAAGTATAACTGTCATGCCAATCCACGCCCACACACTGTCAATTCTAACTGATGCACGATAGGAAGGATAGTGTATGGCGGCCATATCAACTGAACTAGCAGAGCCGTCAAATTAATTGAGTTTATAATCAAAGTTTTTTTTAATTTAAGCTCTATTATAAATAAATATATCTTTAACTTAATAATATAACTTTGTACACATACATACATATTATGATAATTAGGATATTAATATCTGCTTTAGCAAGCTTATTAACCTACTTTGGAACCATCTAAAATAAAATTTTCCAAGGCTCAATTGTGGGACCTTTGCTTTTTTAACGTATATTAACGATACCTATACCTACAAGAAATAGGGCTTAAGGGTCACATCACTCTGTATGCTTACGACACATGTCTCTTCTATTTAAGATAAAAGATTTAATGACACAAGCGCAAGACGATCTAAACACTTTATATGTACAAATGCTTTCAACATAATTAACTAACCATTAATATTTCCAGGACATCTTTCATCAAATTTAAAGCTCGAAACCAACCTATGCCACCGCACGGGGCTCTAACGATCAACAATGTTTCCTTACAGCAAAAAGATCATGAAGAATATCACGGATTACACATGGACACTCATTTGTCATAGAGTGCCCATATCGAACATTTGGAAACAAGATTAGTAACTCTTCTAGGTTCACTTCGTAATATTGCTCGCTGTATTCCACATAAATTACGAATAACAATCTATAATGCACTAGTAAAGCCAGACTTACTATATGTACTATATACTATCTCATCGAAATTTGGGGGAATGTTGCCAAAACAAAATTAGCTAAAATACATGTTCTACAAAATAAAATAATAAAAAATATATTTAATTATCAATTTCTAACATCGACAAAAAAATTACAATGAGACATAGATAATGAATGTAAAACATTATACCATACAACACCTGCATTCTTATCAGAAAATCCCTCAACAGAAACGTGCATAAAATATAACTTTTAGGATACACAAGTACAATTTGAAAAATTTAATAATGACTTCCAGTCTTTTCAGTTATTGGAGTGTAACTCAAAAACTACTTGACCGAATTTGATGAAAATAAATGGGCGGGACCACACGGGAAGCACCAGCTTGCAAACAAAAAATAAAGAATTTTGAGAATCGGTTCACGCTATCGAAAGTTATGAGGTAACAAACATAAAAAAAAGAAAAAGAAAACAGTCGAAATGAGTACCTCCTCCTTTTTGGAAGTCGGTAGAAAAAAGTTTTCCAACCGCTCCACTCGCCGAGGCAGCTATCTCGTACTTTCGAAATCTAGAACAAGTTATGACAAAACAATGTTCACTTTTGCAAGAGCACAACTTTCTCAATTAATTATTTTCAATCATCTACCTTCAAACTCAGATTATAAAACAAAAGGCAGAGTGTCGCCACCTCTATAGTTATGTGTGCGTGACAACGAGCCACTGCACTGTACGTACACGTGCATTTGTGTGCGTGTAAAGTTACCAGATTCGGGTTCCGTACAAATTTGTAGGTAACAAATTATTTCAGATTTTTCTCTTCACAGACTTTGGAGATTAGAAGAGAGAGACCAATTATTTTTTTTCTAACTAATTTAAATAAATACTGGCAACACAAGCGAATGACTGTGTGCTTTGTGTTCCGAGTCACATGTAAAGTTATTATGTTGTATAAAAAATATATAAGCCAAATAATTAATAGTTATCTGTGAAAGGATCTCCATCTTCTTTTTTTTCTTTTTGGGAACAACTTTTACAGTGTTTAATAACACAAGACGGCATTTTTTACATTAAAATTACGAACCAGTCGTTACGTGTAGCTTCGGACAAGTCGCGTATAGCACTAGCGCGGGTTTGTATTAGCTTTTGAATTTGTATTCGCTTTGATGGCGACGCTCGCGTGTTCGGTACGCTCCATCTGCCTTTTGTTTTATAATCTGAGCCTTCAAATATAAAAAAAAATGTTAGCTCATTTAACACATTTAAAAAGCAACTAGCTGAGCATCTTACGAAGGAATAAATGTGTTAAGTACAAAATGATTACTGCCGTGTACGTATCGATTCTGTATGATTCGTCGTTGCGCTCGTCGCCTGTATATAATAATATTTTACTACGGCTGAGTTGATATGACTGGGTCTAATGTTATCACACAATATGTTTTTGTCCTAATCGTAAATAAAAAGTAAAATGATCTATATACATGTAAATAACTGATTGTAGCTCTAAATATGTGTTTTAGTCTTTTGTTTCTATACTTATTATTTTTCCATTTATCAATAAGTTTACACTTGATGTATATATATAAATAATAATTATAACTGAAAGTTGTGTTTTGTTTTTACTAAAATAGATAATTTTTATTACATTTATAAAAAATTGTAAGTATGCATTAATCCTCCGAATAACTTTGTCTTGTCGCATCTATAGAAATACTAATCTTTTTTCCGACATCGTTGCGCGCTATCCTTGTTGCTCTCTTAGAATGACCGATTTTATGTCGCACTCCGGCGCATCGTCGAAACATAATCTATCTATACAAGTATATACATCAATTGACGGCACGGGCGTCGTTTACAAACGTGGTTTTAATACTTATAAAACCACAGACCATATATCCACAAAACGTATCTTTCGTAATCTTTGGCCAACGCTTATTTATTTCATAGTTAAATCAAACATTTACAACTATGTAAATATTAATTTTATAGTTTATGTTTATGTAATAAGATATGAACTACTGTAATGGTATATATAATACTCGTAGCAACAATGAATATATGACGTTATGATTTACATATATTTTATCTCATAGATATATGTTATATAAATAGGGCGAATTCTGTGTCTTATATCTATCTATATATAAAAATTATATTCCCTATTTATCCTGGTCACGCTATAACTTGAGAACGGATGGAACAAACTCGCTAATTCTTGTTTGTTGTATTAATTATTGTCAGGAGAAAGTTCCTAGTAAAGAAAAACCAAGAAAAATATGGGAGGTTACGGCGAGGCCGAAGGCCGAGCCTACTACGCGAACGAAGTCGCGGGCGGTCGCTATTCATTGATAAATAAAAAAATATCCGCATACCAAAATAATATTTCTAATAATATAAATACGATCAGGACTACCACGATAAATATTGCAAATCCTTGAAAATATGACGTTACTGTTGATGGTGGGAGTCGCCTTGCCGCAGACAACACACGGTTTGGCTTACAAATTAAATATATTATATATTATTGTATGAGTATGAACGCAACAGTTGGCCGCAATTGTATGTTCCGTTACTGCTCGTAAACAATACTTTGTAGCATAGAATGCCTGTAGCCAAATACACGAGTTGCTTTTAAGTAGATAATATATATAGGTCTGTATCTAATCTACCTACATATTCATTATAAACTAGTAGTTCTGCGAACAGTAGACTTCGCGACTTCTTGATATCGGAAAGTTTTCGCAGTAGGTACTTTACAATTTATTATCTCGGAAGTCATTTGACCAATCATATTCGAAATTCCTCTTTAAAGTCAGGTACCAAATATGTGTACCAAATTTTGTCAAAATCAGTCGGTAAATAGCGCCACAGTAAAACTCCTTCCTTTTTAGGAAAAGTAACACATGAATATCACCGACGAATAAAATATACCAAGTTTCGTCAGATGAATCCGAAAATATCAGAGACAAAAAAGGGCGTATCGTTTTTTTCGTTCGAATCCAATTAATTCGAAAGTTTCATAAGAAAAAAAGTCTGAGGTAACACACATGAAAAATACAGCCGAATTCAGAACCTTCTCCTTTTTGGAAGCCAAAGAAAAACAACATAAAAATATGTAGAAATACTGTTTGCTTTTGAAAATAAAGATATTATAGACTGTAAGGAAGAACTTCGAAGTAAAAAGTCTTGTAATTATATCTATAAATTAAATGTAAATATAAGATAATCTTTAATAAAGAAATTGAAAATATATTAAACATAACTATTGAATGGCTAGATAAGAACAACCTAAAATTAAATGTGAATAAAACCAAATTGATGCAGTTCCTACCAGTTGACCTACTCGTATCAATCCACTCAGTTGAATATAAACGTATATGCAAATGGACAACATATAGACCAAGTTCAAAGTTGCGTTTTTCTAGGTATGACTCTTGATCAACATTGTTCTTGGAAACATCACATAGAATCGGTTTCAAAAAAAAATTGTGTTTGCTCTTAAACGTATACGAAGGGTAGTATCCCTCAGACCTGCTCTCGCAGCGTATCACGGTTACGTAGGATCTGTATTGAGATATGGATTGCTCTTGTGGGGGAATTCTGTGGATTTGGACAGAGCGTTTATCGCACAAAAAAAATGTATACGTGCTATAAGTTTAGCTGGGTATCAGGATTCATGTAAACCGATTTTCAAAAATCTAAATATATTACCCCTTACCGAGTTTGTATATTGAGGAAATGAGCATATTTGTATAACAATATAAGGAAAAAATTGGCTTCAAATTAAAGGGGGATGTGCAAAGGACCACTCACTTTTGTAAAAACTTGGCCATGCTAAACTGTAACTTAAATATATATAAAAAATAATGCCTACTGTACGGCTATCCAAATATATAATAATATACCGTTAGAAATACGAGACTTACCCCTTCACGCATTCAAGTTGAAGTTACACAAGTGGTTACTTAATTACTTATTCTACTCTATTGAGGATTTTTTCAAATGTAAACCTTAAAGATAATGAGGAAATTTCTGATATTTGCGATTTATTGTATTCTTGAACTGATAGTATAATGACATTGTACCGAATTGTATATTTTTAAGACTGTTAACATTAAATCTCAACCTGACATTTTAAATTTTATTAGACAAATTTTATTAAACTTAAATTACTATTTATTCTTAAGATCTATTTATGGTATCCATGTTTAAACAAATAAATATTCATTCATTCATTCATTCATTCATTCGTTTTTGATAGGTAATAGAAAAAAGGTTAACGAAGAAGAAAAAAGGTAAAGGTTATTGAAAAATAGTAGAAAAAATGGTTAACTTTATAGTTTGAATAATTTTTTTTTTTCATGCTAGATAAAATGGACTTATGTGCGCAGATTTCGAACGGCAAACGAAGTCTTACCGAAGTAGTGAGGCAAAAAATATATAAACGTGTATATATATATATATATATATATATATTACTAGCTGACCCGCCGGCGGCTTCGATTTCAATTAGGGGTCGAATTTCACAAAATCCCGTCTTAGTGAATACATAGGTCCAAAAAAGAAAATGCAAAATTTTTAACTTTTAGAACTCGCAGTAACGAAGTTTCATACAAAATATCAACCCCAAAAAAAACCCTTAGGGGTTGAATTTCATAAACTCCCGTCTTAGTGAGCACCTACGTCCTCAAAAGAACCCCCATGCAAAATTTTAAACTTTTAGCACTCGCAGTAACGAAGTTTCATACAAACTATCAACCCCAAAAATACCCCTTAGGGGTTGAATTTCATAAAATCCCGTCTTAGTGAGCACCTACGTCCTAAACAAAACCCGCATGTAAAATTTGAAACTCCTAGCACTTGTAGTTTCAGAGATTTCGTGATGAGTGAGTGAGTGAGTGACCTTTCGCTTTTATATATATATATAGATGAAATAAGACGTCATTTGGGAGACAAAAATGCTTGGAGTACTTCACATCTGTAAAGTCGACACCCAAACCTAAGTAATTAAATAATAATTGTAAAGTCATTCATAATTAGGTATTATCGTAAAAAGCTTTTGGAAAGGATTGTGGCCCGTATTCATTTATATTAATATTTTATTTTGTATTTGTTGTCATAGTTATTTGGAACGTGGTGCCAATTAATAAGACGTGAGTAATAAATGATTTTGAATTTGAGTGACATAAAGTTAACGGAATACATTTAACAAGCTAATGCCCCTCAGGTCTAGAATTCGAGAATTAAATTTCACGGTTAAATGTGCACACCTACGCGTAGCCTTGCACGTCACACATATACTAGCATAGTAAGTATTGTATAAGATCCAATTACTGGCAGTAAGGTGGCTCACTGCCTGCAGGGTGTCGTCGGCAGATCGATTCTCGGTTCACTGCACACCTATTAATACACCGGCCATCTTATAAGGTGCCTATCGATTAGGGTGACACTGGGATACCTGAACACGTTATAAAAATTAAGCGCTTTTTAAACGCTGCTTAACTTTAAATGATCTTATTTACTAGTTGTTTTGCACCGTGCTAAATGACGTTATTCATACAAGGGGGCAAGAGAAAATTGAGATAGTGATTTGTCGATAAAGAATACCATATTTTACCCCCTTTAAGTCTCCGACACTGGTAAACAGACACATTGTATATAAGCAACGGTTAATAAGGCCGTAGCTTTACTATGCTCTAACAGGTTTTCACTAATATAGACTAAAGCCAAGGTCCAATAGTGGCCTAAATCAGGTATTTTTGTTTATTGTTTTATTACCGCAATAGCACTGCGCTTATCGCTCTGAGACATAGTTATTTAGGCTAACTCACTAATTTTACTTACGGTCTTCAAATGCCATCAAACTTACAATTTTTTACTGGTGACAGGAAATCTAGTATTGCAATAGTAACCACAGTCTCAATACACATGCATCTCAGGTGACTTTTCTATGAAACACTTCTTCAGCATTCAGATTTGATATAACTGAAGGTTAACCACTTGGCTGCTATGATAATATTTTGATAATAATAAAGCTAACACGTAGGTATTTGATATTACGATTTACAATGATTTCGGCTTCATCTGTAAGCTTTCTTCAGGTCCTTGAGAGTGCAGAACACTTGTCGTTGCGTCCCGCCTCGACTTGTCGATCGTGATATCGACAACGCGCAAGTCTCACGTTAATTCGACCAAAAGAATTGACAGATGTCCTGTTCCCACATCTAAATCTATATTTGCCCAAAAAAAGTACGAAATCATCGTTCCTCATATCTACAATAAGCTTAATAAATATCATAACGTTAAAAAATATAGTATCAATAAAATCAAAGACATAATAGTTACCTGGTTAAAAACATTCGATTATGAAGGGCTTGAAAAGATGTTGACAGATTTTTATACTAAATAAATATTAACCATTATTACACCATAAACATATATATTATATACACATACACATACTCGGACCCATACACATACACATAAATCATACACCATAAACATATATATTATATACACATACACATACTCGGACATATACACACACACATAAACCATACACGTAATAAATACAGCACATTTACATTTATGCGCTTTTTAATATCAAAGATCTGAAATAACTACCTGCTAAGTATTTATGGGAGAAGCCACTGGCTCCTGAAACACTCACACACACTAGCTCGGGAGCCTATGGATTCAAATATATAATGTACCTACTTTTATGTCAATAAACTATTTGTATTTGTATTTATTTGTAATCCGGTTCTCAACCGACTTCCAAAAGGAGGAGCTTCTCAAATTGATTTTTTACAAAATAGTCCGTTTGATCATTCGTTTTTATTTTGGTAGATTATCCCGAGGTGGTCCCATTAAATTAAACCAATTTCGATAAAGCTGTTTTTGAGTTATACTCCAATAAATGAGGAGTGTTTTGCCTATCTTGATGGTATCCTTATTGACGGTGAATGCAATCGATCCTGAAAGGTCAATAAAAAGGTGAAAAAAAGTGACTCAAAAGCTGGAACCAACTTCAACACTAAAAAGTGTGAAATAACTTGTCGAAGTCGGTACCATGCACACAACATTGTGATAATAGGTACTTTTTCAACTATCATGGCACTGACTCTAAAAAGTCATTTCACACTTTTTAGTGTTGAAGTCGGTTTCATTTTTTGGTGTTTTTCTATTACCAAACACACTTTATATACATTAACATAATTTTTTTTATTACAGTTAAATAGCATTGTAAGATAATTTAGTCGATATCTACATTCTACACAAGTGTTTCCTTTTATTTAAGTGTAACAGTTTACGAGTACATTTATGACTTCCAATGCCCCATTATAACCTCCTAATCGTGATATTAATGCCAAATCTGTTATGATTGTACGCCGAAAATGTCTACAGCTGACTTTTCCTTCAAGATAATGGAATCCGTTTCGATGTACACTATCGTCTTCAAAGGTAACGTATTCGCAAAGCTTTGAGTTAACTCAGTAATGGATACAGGAGCAACGGAATTAGTTGGCGAATACTTATGTCGAAATCGTCAAAGGGATAGGTGTGAGGTTTCGTAATTTTATGGTTCCGATATAAGTGTCCATTAAAGGCAGTTTTATGGGATATTTTGATAGCATGTATAGCTGATAGTAGGTAAACACAAGGGTCACAGAGTAAATTTATAGTTTACTACTGCATGACGTAAAGGTTCGATTTAATGTTAGTTACATGCTTTACGTACTTGAGCTATTTGTTCTCGAGAGATTTTTCGGGTTCCGTATTTCAAAAGAATAAAGGGACCTTTATAGGATCATATAGGAGACAGGTAAGTCGTGCCTAATGGTAAGCACTACGCTGGCACTACGTTATGAGCGTGCTGCTCAGTGCCGTTGCTTAGAACTGTTTTGCATGCCCCTGTACTGCGCTCGTCGCATCGAGACATTGGTTTGAGAATCTCTTTCGTCTAATAACTTCCACTGCCTACAGTGCTCTTCACACCTTCACAGCCTGCGCACTATTGCTACAGGATAGAATATTTGGCATCACGGTGGTACCAACCAAGACGACCTCTAGTACAAGTGGCCTGCCTGGAGCAAGTGGGCCCAATGTGGTAAACATTGGGCCCACTTGCCTCTTACGATTCGCATCCCAACGGCAAAGTGCTTCTGATGTACCATAATGATGTTTATCCCCAAAGAGACAGAGGTATAGGTATATTTAAACTAGCACATCTCACAATTTTGTAGTAATATAAGGAAATTCACTAAATTACTGGACAAAAGATTTAAGACAGACAGAAACAGAGTTTTGAATTATACGAATTAACGTTAGAATCGAGATATTTACCATACATTGTATTTATTGTGAGCTCTCGATATATCGGCACAGTTGCATGCGCCATGTTCACGAGTAAACTGAAGTATCTGCGGGTAGGTATTATTATGAGCAGACGAAACTGTCGACCCTCTTCCTTTCACGTTTCTTGCGTTCCAGCTTATTACCAATTACACCACAGTCACTTGAAACTCGATCTGGGTCTCGACACACATAACTCATGGTATCTGCTCGCGAGCTTTTTTAATACATGGTAAATATCCCGTATCTAACGTTAATTCGTGCATTAGATACCATGTCAGTTTAAAAACTTATCTTTTGAATTGTAGTTAAAAATTCTGAATGGTACTCAACTGCTACGGACAGTGTGAAGCTTAACATCAGGCGAGAGACTTGCTCTTGTCGTCGATTGTCTTAAAAAAAGGTGAGACTTAATCGTTGGCGACATCACGATGGGCAACGATCGCTATAACATCGATCTTTGTCGATACTCACGGTTAGTATCGACAAAGATCGATATGCTTGCGAATCAAGATCCTGAAAGCTTCCGGACGAAGTAGAAACAAATTGTAGATCGTGATATCGACAACGAGTAAATCTCACGTATCTAAATCACGTTTTATTATAACAGATAGCTCAAGTCTTCAATATATTTTGTCTCAAAAGTCGTTTATGGTTTGATTATAATTTTATTGGGTGCATAACTTGACCGTCATGCCCTGAATTGATCATCTCATCAAATGATGCCATAAAAACATTGCTATATCTTCTAAACTTTCTTATTTATACCTACCTATTAAAATCAGAACAAAGTACGCACCTACATAAACAGTAGTTATGAAAGCAAACCGATGCCTCGATACTTTATAACGTGGAAAACATTGACGAGAAACAATATCCCTAAAGATATACAATACTTACTTTGCTTCGAGCGCCTCCAAGAACCTGGAAAACTGAAGAATTTTACATATTCCTATACTGCACGAGAGTTCACTCA
Source organism: Selenia dentaria (assembly GCA_917880725.1). Taxonomy (NCBI): domain Eukaryota; kingdom Metazoa; phylum Arthropoda; class Insecta; order Lepidoptera; family Geometridae; genus Selenia; species Selenia dentaria. Next base: position 9,647,489 of record OU862888.1, on the reverse strand, counting down.
TCTGTTAACAAAGATAAAATAGACCCTTTTTCCGAGGCAGAGCAAATTGTGCCCAGCACAAAAACGTTAAGGTTTAAAATAAAAAGGAAGGTATCCCGAGATTAAATTGATTTTAAGATCAGTTTATAAGAAGAAAATGACGTAAACAAAATTTTGATTAGATAGCGTCGCGTGACCGAAAGACGCTAGAAAATTAAAGGTCTATTTAAACATCGTTTTACAGTCGGTATATATAACCTATCATGGATAATGCTGTCAAGCTTTCCATAGATGTTGCTCCGTCCCCATACGATGCGATGGTTAAAATCAGATAATTCGGTGCCCGGACCTCGTGCCTCGGTGGCCATGACGTCGGACACGGATTGTCGGAAGACGAAAGTCAAAAGTCAAAATCATTTATTCAATTTAGGCATCAAAGACGCACTTATGAACGTCAACTTTTCAGTATAATGTACTTTAAAGACTCTACCGCCGCGTTCCAAAATATATAGAGCCCACCGAGAAGAAGCGGCAAGAAACTCGGGGTCATTCTTTTTATATAGATGTTTACAATATTTCTACTTAGGTACTACAAATATTACATTTTATGGGTGGCAGAGAGACAGCTTGCCAGAAGTGGAGTATTTCAAACATCTTTATCTTCTATATAACGTCGAACTTTATAGTAAGCTTTTTTTATTAAAACGTTTTTTACAGTCAACTTGAATTTGCCCTCTGTGAGCTCAGTTATGTGTTTTGTGATTTTATTGTAAAAACGCACACAATTTCCTAGGAATGACTTATTAGTCTTCGCAAGTCTAAAACTAGGTACAGCTATCCTATTTTTATTTCTAGTATTAAAAGTGTGGTGATCACTATTAACTTACATTTATGTAAATTTTTACGAACTTTTCACATTTTCAAATACATATAAGGAAGGCAACGTTAATATATTGATTTCTGTAAATAAATCTCTCAAAGATTCACGGGGACCCATTTCGTATATAGCTAAAATAGCACGTTTCTGAAGGATAAAGATGGACGCGGGTTCGAATCCCGTCCGAGGATGGAATTTTTCTATCTATAATTGCAATGTTTGGTATCGCTATGCAGGCGTTAGTCCTTTTAAAAATCATATTATAAAAACCTATCTATCGTCGGTTGCCCCTACTAGAGATATATATTTGACACTATTTCTATAGACGTTATGTCAAATTTCTATTTGAACTAAGGAAAACTGTGGATAGATCAGATCATAGATCTCGAGGCCGCGCTTCCCGGTTTAATGGATTCCGCTTTTCTTCCAGCGGCCCGGACGCTCGATAGACATAACGCTGACGCGAAGGAAAATGTTTAGGGTAACGTATCTTCACACCAAATTTCATAGAATACTACTAGTACAAGCTGATTTTATTATTGCATCACAAAAAATCACCAATTCGAAAATATCACGCATACCGCACCATCAAATAAAAGCCGATTCAGTAGTCTAGGACCTGCGTACAATGGCTAAGAAGTAATCCTAAGTAATCCTCGTCAATGCATTAGTTATTTAGGTTACAGGGACGACGCAATGGTTTTCATATATGGATGCTTTTGCCAGTGGATACACAGATCACAGCTCACGGCTCAGCCTGCGAGTATTGATAGTCAGGGGGTGATTTGATCAAGTTTTGCAAATTGTTTGTCAGTCAAATATGTAAAACAACACAAAATGGGTACACAATTAATTTAAATATGTGCAAAATAATCACTGATCAATTGTTGCACCATACACAAAATACGAGTATTATCTAAACCTTACCAACTACACCCATATTTGTAATTTTGTTCGGTCTAGCTGTATTGAGATCTAACAGTCAAGCTTTAAATAATATTAAATACAAGTGACTACCCGCGACTTCGTTCGTGTAGTAGGCTCGGCCTTCGGCCTCGCCATAACCTCAATCTTTGTTCAGTTTCATACGAATCCTCTCCTGGCAATAATTGCACAACAAAAAGAATTATCGAAACTGTTCCATCCGTTATCAAGTTATAGCGTGACCAGGAGAAATAGGGTTATATATACTAGCAACTGCCCGCGACTTTGTTCCCATCATAGGATCGGCCTTCGGCTTCACCATAACCTCCCGTCTTTTCTTGGTTTTTCTTTCATAAGATCCTTCTCCAACAATAATTAACACAACAAAAAAAGAATTAGCGAAATCGGAGTCGTTTGAAAATATTAAAACAAAATCTGCCGTGCGATTCTCAAATGATTCGTCGTTGCGCTCGTCGACACAAGCGCAACGATGTCAAACACTTTGTGAGATATCGCCCTTGTGCATAAGGTTGTTTTTCCAACGTTTCTTGTCATCTCGTCATTTGTTTCACGGATGTAGTTAAAGATGCAATGATGTTTGCTCTTAGAGAATCGCATGGTTGTTTGCAACACGGATATTGAACTAAAAGTGTTAAGGAATAAGAAATTAGTATATAGTCCTCTAAAAGTCAATAAAAAGGCTATGTACCGGAGTGTTGTATGGAGGTATACAATGTTCATTTCAGCCATTCTTACCATTTGTCTTTATTGGTATCGTATGGTTATGGTAGGTATACATTAAAGTCCTTTCAATAACATAAACCTTATGTGCAGTCGCAGGCCTAATCGACTTCAATTCATTTTCAGCGTAGGCGTAGTTTAAAAAATAATAAGAAATTAAAAAATATTGGCATATGAAAAAAAAACTCTCCCCTGTTTACATACAAGTGGTCCACAGTTTTAATTAAATTTCTCAAAACAAAGATTTATTACATTTGAAAAAATATTTCAACTTTATTATCAGCACATACTTTTGGCATGTGATACGTACACCTAGCTAAGCGAACAGACATCATTTTTCGAGCTTTTTTCGTATGCTAGTTTTTTTTGCTTCAGTGGAAGAAGTTGTCAATTGCTGTTTTCAATTATTATTTTTTGTCAAGTATGTACGATATATGACCACTTCTACACCCCAGATGGCCGTTGATTGTTTTCCAAGGATGCTGTTTTTGTTTTTTTCTCAAGCAGGAGCCGCTTTATTCTCACTGTACACACGCTTTATTCTCATCGCGGTGTAAGCGGGTTAGATTGTTAACCCATTGGAAACAACAGAAGGTTACTCGTAAGTAGTAGTATAGAATAAATACAACTATTAATACGTGTAACTTACCTAGTGGTTGGTATTGTTAGTGTATGTAGTTCGAGAGTGAATGCATCTGTTTTTTAACTCTTTATGTTAGTTCCTATAAGTACCATGATACAACTATTACTGATATGAAGTTTTAAGAAATGTAACATACAATCAATTGAACCAAATCATCCAAAGTACATGGCTTGTCACTGTAGCAAGATAGACATCTTAACTAAGCCTGTGTTTGTAGCGCATAGGTATTACCGTGACATCATATGGTTTATAATAATGGCATTTATTTTGGCTGTATCCATAAAATGTTGATGATTGTACAAATAAGATAATCCGCCTAATACTTACTAAGTTCATATTGTAATTAATATTTTTTTACCTACTGCTTCCACGTACCACGGCATCTGTTATACTCTTTAAATTCACGTCTCTCCTATTGAAAAAAAAAATATATATATCATTTTTTTAATTATTTAGCAAGTAATATATTTTTACCTCTAATTTTTGTATATAACTACTAAAAGGTTTATTATCTTAATATCTCAATAATTGTAAGTAATTGTAAAAAAATTTCATAGCCTTATCGTTGATTTTCCAACATACGTATTAGGTATGCTGGAAAAATTGTTAAATAAGTCTAGTTTAAAGCTATGATTTAAAACAATTTGTAACACGTCCATTTATCTTCTTTATCTTTGAAATTACAACATTTGATTTGAGTTTCGCTCACACATCGTCAAAGCCAAAGTCAAATAATTTAGTCAATTAAGGCATAAAGATACGTATTTTCGGAAGACTCGGGATCGAATCTCGTCCTAGGATGTGTATTTTTCTCGCTAAAATTGCAATTTTTGTTCTTAGCAGGAGTTAGCGCTGTAAAAAGCATATTCTTCTTCCTATCCTTCCTTCCTACTATCCTATCCTACTTCCTACTAATATTATAAACGCGAAAGTTTGTGAGTATGGATGTATGGATCTTTATTACTTATTAACGCACAAACGGCTTGGGCAATTTTGATGAAATTCGGTATGGAGGTAGATGAGGCACTGGTTTAACACATAGGATACTTTTCATCATCATCATCATCACCAAGCGGGTGAAAATAGCGTAATATTCTTGGGCACAGCATAGACGAAATAAAACAAAACGTCAACGGCACTCAAGGCGCGAAGCGCGGCCGCGAGATCTATGCACGAAGGACGCATTTATGTATTTCTAACACAGCATTCCATAAAAAAACTAATCACTACTGAGTAAAAGCATCTTCGTCTTCCAAATAATTAGTCCACAGTACCTACGTTGTTTTTATTTATACAAATTAATTTTCCTTCCATGAGCTCTGTTATGCCTTCTGGAATTTTATTATACTAAACAAATACAGATCTCTGGGTAGGAATTTTTCGTCTTTATTAATAGATACAGTCATCTTCTTCTTATTTCAAGTATTGAAATTGGGATGATTACCCACTGCTTTAATTTGATTTAGATCGTTTATAGTAACGCACTATATATTTTCAAATGTATAATGAAAGGCAAAATTAATATTTTATTTAATGAAGTGATGAATCTTTAAGGTATGCTCTTTAAAGATTCATCGTATAACTCGAACAGCAGGTTTTCTGTCTGAATGAAGATGACCTATATCTACACTATTGTTATAGAGAGGAAATTGTTGTTTGTTTGTTTCAATTGAATAGGCTCCGAAACTACTGGAATGATTTGGAAAATTACTTCACTATTAGAATGCTACATTATCCCTAATGAACACAGACTATATATTTTGATTCATCATCATCATCCATCACCACACGGGTGAAACCACAAAGTGCAGCTAGTAATAAGTAAAATATATATTTTTTTAATTTTATGTTTCTATTTATAAATTCATTATTCATCTCCATGCATTTAATTTTTGTTTTTAATGAAGTTTTAGAGATACATATTTATGTTTGTAATTCAACTTGTTACGTTGTTACTACAACAGTTTTATGAATTAAGAATCACCTAATTCGTTAATCACTGACGCAAATTAGTTCTGTAAACTAAATAACTACTAAATACGCGTGTTTCTCATTTTAAATTTCTTTTAATTTTCACGTATTTTGAAGCTTTGAAGTGAATATGGTCCCCTTTTTGAGAAAAGACCTCATCTATTGTCCTACAGTGTTATCAATTTTTTCCTGTCTATGGCTGTTGTTGCCCACTTCTTTCCTTTATGGTTCTCTATATATTCCACCTGACTAACTGAACCTCTGAGCAATAGCCCGTATGTCATTATGTTTTGAAAGTATGCAAAGAAAACAAACCGCTCCGTGGATGCGTCCGTCATTTACTTTGTTTTATGACCCGCATAATATGCATATCTTTGAGCCGACAGTGCACTGGTAATTGCGTTCACTAAATATTCAAGCAGTTTATGAATCGTTAGTTTACATGTATATAATTATACACTAATTAGCTTCGGGCTGCGTACCAGCAAGTCTCAGATCAAATAATGTTCGACCAAGATTTGATCGAACGTTGCTAGAACGTAATTTACCATTATCTGTCAAAAACGAGTTACATATAATAATGATAATGACATATAATAAATAAGGTCTTAGCTTTGTTGGTTTCAAACTAATATGACAATTTTAATTACTGTCCATCGGTCAGGGAAATGTAAATCCTCTCCATTCGTCGTGAAAATGCAACAAAACATTTTGTTAGACAGGCGTCGTGAAATGGGCGGGCTCAAATCTTGATCCGTGCAAATTTTGGTCTAGAAGCGTCGTGGACCGGCTGTTTTTTTTCAAATTTTGTTTTATCCTGTGGCTTACTGGAACGCAGCCCCGATGTCATGCAGAATTAGAATACGTCGTAAAAAGCTAGTATTTCAACTATCAGACAAAAACATACTACTGTATGGAAAACACAAAGACAGTACAGAAGTAAAAACACAGAATTCTTAGAAATCATTAACCTGCATCATACGAGTATATACCATTCTTTAAAGCTTTACCCTTTTTAAAACCACAATAAAATAATTTAAAATACGTAAGTATACATGTAATAGAACAAACCGGAAAGAAGTCAAACTCAAAGAGCAAAAACACGTCCCGTCCATTCGACTCCATGGTCAAGTTTCATCAGATAATCAAATGCCTACTATCTTAAATTAAATAATCTTTGTTGAGTTAATTACGCCAAGTTCCTCTCGAGGTCCGTTATCTGCTGTCTGTTGGGTGGTTTAACGTAATCTTCAAAATCTACCCGGCGTATTAAAGAAATGTTTTCTGCTATATTAGATTGTGAGCAGTCAAAATTATCATTCGAGCTTTATCTTGTGCTTATTCCATGCTCCATTTCTGCCGAGATCTTACTTAAACAAAGTGTAACTGAATGTGACACAACTTTTAAATTTTCAGTAGTTAATTGCAAAGATATTGTAAGCAGTTTCAAAAGTCTAGATGCAAAAAAAACGGCAGACCTATGGGGTCTTTCTGTGAAGACCGTTTCTTCAATTATAGATGTCATTGCACCCAATCTAGCAGCTGTGTTTAATAGTTGTGTTGCAAGTGGTGTATTTCCTGACCTAATGAAGCACAGTAAAGTGGTTCCTTTATTCAAATCTGGTAGTACTACTGATCCAACAAATTTTCGGCCTATTTCTGTACTACCTACGCTAAGTAAGATTTTCGAAAAAATCATATTACATCAATTAGAAACTCATTTTAGTGCAAACAAAATTTTCCATAAAAATCAATTTGGGTTTACAAGGAATCGCTCTACTATAGACGCAGGTATAGAACTAATAAAAGATGTGTTTGATGCCTGGGAGAACTCTCAAGATGCCTTAGGTGTTTTTTGTGACTTATCTAAGGCATTTGACTGTGTCCGACTTGATATACTTGTCAGGAAATTACAACACTACGGTATTAGGAACATGGCTCTCAACCTTTTGACTTCATATTTAAATGGTAGAATTCAAAGGGTTGACATAAATGGTAAAAAATCGCCCGGCTCTATAATCTCAATGGGCGTTCCACAAGGTTCAATACTAGGGCCGTTCTTGTTTTTAATCTATATTAATGACTTACCTTATTATGTAGAGAAGAATCACGAGATTGTATTGTTTGCAGATGACACTTCACTGTTATTTAAAATTAAAAGGCAGTTATTAAACTATGACGATGTTAACAATGCATTAGCTAAAGTTGTGAATTGGTTCAATACAAATAATCTTCTCCTCAATGAGAAGAAAACTAATTGTATAAAGTTCTCGACACCAAATGTGAGACAAGTAAAATCCAATATACAATTGAATGGAACAGGGTTGGACCTTGTGGAGTCAACAGTCTTTTTAGGAATTACTATAGACGCCAAAATTTATTAATGAAACTTAACTCGAATGAGTCTTGCTGATTCGGACAGATTAAAATAGCAGTTATTTAGTTAATAGTAAAATACATTAATAGTTAATATTCAAATTGGACACATTTGTCCCGTTATAAAGGGACAAAGTAATATTTTTGGAAGGAACATTTTATGAATAACACTGTTCTAGACTTTCGCGGTTGTTAACTAAGTTATAATTAGTAATCACGAGATGTAGAACACGATTTCGTAGCTTTTGGAGCACTCGATATTTCGGTACAGTTACATGCACCACGTTGAAAATAATAATATTTTATGAAAGTTGAATAACGCTAAACACCAGATCGCGACACGTAACTTCAACTATAACCTTGAATGCGCAGAGGGGCCGTGCGTAAACCATAGCAACGCGGCGCACAGCAATCACACTCCTTTGGTGTGTTCGTTTAGCAATGAGGGCACTGGTGGCGTTGCTATTGTTGGCACTTTTGTTAAAGCGTTTGTACAGCTCAATTTTGGTGGCAAAATAATTAGCTTTTCGAACGCTGAACAAACAATAAAAGACATTTTCACCCATAGATTCCCAATTCGAACGCTCTTGTGAGCGTTTTAGCGTTAATTTCGCCAAATTAGGGCTCTTCGAACGCACTACTTATAGTATAATCGTGCCTTTTTCCTTTTTTTTTCTGTATGCTGTCTCCGTACTAAGAGTTTGTCTACAACTAACTTTCCAAATACAAATCACTTTACACACATGGGATTTTCATACAAAATTACATCCCCGGGGATGTAATGCTTTGCTTTACGTTAATATTGTGTGATATGTAATTGGACATTTTCGAGCCACCTGGTATGAAAATTAATATTGCAGCCGCAGTCAAAGAGCATTTATGAAAAGTTTTTATCACAACTGAACTTCCCTATTGAAAAATTATAATGTATAATATTACGACATCGCAAAATTAAGAATATGTAAATATAATAATATGGAAAATCCAGAATATGAAATAAATAGATTTAGAAAAATAATAATGTGGACAATATTAGAACTTGGAAAATGTATATTTTGGAATAAAACCTGACATCATTCCATGGATAAAGGTCCATGACTAAAAACACAAAACATCTTTTCACTTCAGTAGCTCAAACATTTTGCTTTGCTGCCTGAAATGAGAGAGCAAAATGCGATTTTGCTCACTGAGTGAGACAAATTAGCTTTTTTTAGTTAGCCGCGAATGTCTTATTCAGCCTTAGGTTCATCATACAATTCGAAACATTCACACTCTATCTTTTTCTCGCCATTAGGAAGAGAGAGAGAGACAAAGACCAGCCCTTTCGAAGTTCCGATTATGAATTTGACCTCAAAGACAAACACGTTCGGAATAACGTAATAACTAAAGAAATTTTGCAAAAAAGATAATTATGTATTTTAATGTAATATATTGAATTTTTAACTTATTGTTGTATTTGAACGAAAATAAGTATTTACTGCAAATACAACTGATATTTATCCTGTAAATATTTAACTCTAGTTACAAAAAAATTACGTAATATATTTTAACTTTTAAAATGTTCAATTTTATTCAATTGGTACCTCTACCTACAATGTTAATTATTTTGATTCAAAATAAATAGTTATTTTAATCTATTACTGTTTATTATTTTATCTCCTAAAGTGTTCTCGCTGCTGAAGTAAAAAGTTATGTGTGTTACACGAGAGCAAAGTTTTTTGCATCTCGTGCCTTTGAATCCCTCGCCAACCTCAGGATTCAAAATCAGCACTCGTAGCAAAAAACTACTTTTCTCTCTTGTCACACAAATAACTATTTCATCATTTACACTTTGCCTACACTATTACACCGTTACGAACACTTAGCGGTCATAAATCCACCACTAGTATACGTCATAAAACTAGAAGAAACGTATATCTCTGAAAAGCAAACAAAATTAACGATGTCCATTGTTGGGTTTTTTCCCGCCATCACATAACATTTTTAGTTTTATTAGTAGACTAGCAGCGCTCCGTGGTTTCAACCGCGCGATTATGATGATGAATCAAATATAGCGTATGTTACTCAGGCATAATATAGCTTTTTACTGGTGAAAGAATTTTTGAAATCGGGTCGGTAGTTTTTATGTTAAATCGTTAAGTACATACAAAAAATCTATCCTCTTTATATTATTAGTGTAGATTAAAATGGCCTGTAGATTCAATAAATACGAATAAGTTCAAAAATAATTGCGGCAGAATATCCTCATTAATCAGTTAGAGTAAATTTGTCGAAGCGAGGACAGTAAATGAGAGTACAAGTGTTTGCAAATGGCAATTAAAAATCAATTTCAGCGACTCTTGTGCCTATGATCGATTTACGCGTTAATTATGATAAACAAATAGAGACCGTAGCACAAATAATTTGCGACAAAGTATACGTACTGTTAGCTTCAATGCTGGTCACGCTTCAGCGTTCAAGTCAAATTCAAGTTGACTGTAAAAAACGTTTTAATAAAAAAAGCTTACTATAAAGTTCGACATTATATAGAAGATAAAGATGCTTGGAATACTCCACTTCTGGCAAGCTGTCTCTCTGCCACCCATAAAATGTAATATTTGTAGTACCTAAGTAGAAACATTGTAAACATCCATATAAAAAGAATGGCCCCGAGTTTCTTGCCGCTTCTTCTCGGTGGGCTCTATATATTTTGGAACTCGGCGGTAGAGTCTTTAAAGTACATTATAATGAAAAGTTGACGTTCATAAGTGCGTCTTTGATGCCTAAATTGAATAAATGATTTTTGACTTTGACTTTGACTTTGCGTACAATTATGAGTTTTCTGTGTCACTGTTGCCCTAGATAAATGACTATTTGTACTGTTTCACGTGAACGACACGTTAGTTACACTTACGCAGCTATTGGTGCTAGGCCACAGACGTCCTGCCGTGCGATTCTCTAAGAGAAAACATCGTTGCATCATTGACAACATCCGTGAAACAAATGACGAGATAACAAGAAACGTTGGAAAAAAACCTTATTCACAAGGGCGATATCTCATAAAGTATTTGACAACGGTGAGCTCGTCGACGAATCATTACAGAATCGTACGGCTGACTTCTTCGGTTCAATTAGCTAAGCAAACTCAGTATCAAGAGCTGGTTTGGCAGGTTACTATCAAAAACGAAATGGTGGGAATCATTTTTTTTAGCAATAGGTGGTTTGAATTAGTTCTGTGGACCCTACCAAGTATAAGTTACGAAAATTGAACTGATGAGGTCTGCCCAGACTTCTTTCTTTGGCCCGTCTCGTTTATCATTAACTTCCTTTTGGCGTCGCCCTAATCGGGTAGTAAAGAAGTATTCTTGTATAAATGTATTGTATAAAGTACAGTATACATTATAGTACTGCAAAAATATGTGCATAGATGAATTCTATAAATACGGTAAGATATGTGATATTTCATTTTTCTGAAACATGGATGAAAATACTGTCATTATTTTTAAAAAAGTCCACTTGAAGTATCGAATTTACGGACAAAGAAAATCAAATCAATTCCTAGAGCGTTTTTTTAATTTGGAACATTACAACGCTCCAGCCATAAATTCATTCAATAGGGCGAATTCTGTGGCTCCAGCAACGTTGTATGAAAACAGCGTCTTGGAGTTATTAAATACCTACTCTTTGATTGGATGTCTTTTATCAATCTTGGCATACCAATGTAAGTCTCTTTAACTTCTTCTTTAACCGAGAACAAACATTTCTGCTCATCACTAAAATATGTGTCCCGGCCAGGGATCGAACCTGGGATCCTGCGCTTCTCCGAGCTAACGGAGCCGTCTCAGTGTTTACAAGTTTAATATTTAAATTTAACCTTTTACTAATAACGTTTAGCTAAAAAAATAAACCCACTATTATGATAAATAAAAAACATATATAATTAGCGCGTAAGTCCAACGCTCACTTGGCTGTTTTTTTTTTGCATTTAGTAGCAGTATAATATAGGCAGACTTTTTTAGACTTTATGAGGCTATCTTTCAACAGTAGGTCGATGATAAATTAGTTTGAGAATATGAATTTACCTTATTAAAATTCCACCCCTAACTGCTTAACTTGCGGGACTGTAGAAGATGTACATCACGTGTTGGTGGAGTGTACCCGGCTGCAAAGTAGATGACAGGTGGGGAAAGCACCTACGACTTGAATAGGTGCTGTAGCAAATGTTGGCAAACATTGTTGATGTAGCAAACAACAAAATGTTGGCTAAACCAACGTCTGACTCAGCGACAGACTTGTTTAAAATCATAAGTTTCTACAGTAGGTATATATTAACTATTACTTGTATTTAATTAATGTAGTATTACTTATCATATTGTTAGAAAATATGATGGGGCTGACATGTGCTAAATATACAAGTCTCGAAATAAATCGGATTAAAAAAAACTTACCAAAAATACAATTCAAGGCAAGTCTATTAACTCCCTGGCGCTGTATCTATTACAATTACGATTAGGAAAGGTGATATCTTCATTGGAAAATGAAAAAAGATTATTGCTTACTTTTCCTCCGGCCCCGTAAAATTTTCGTCACTCATTCACAAAAAAATTAACACTTTACAGACAAGAAAAGGTAGCAGTTTGGAAATGGGTAATTAACAGGGTTGCCTTTATTTACATTTAACGAAATATATTAAGCCTTTGTTAAAAAGGTTTAATATAATTATTTAATTTATAGCTATGAGAACCTTACTTGTATTACAAAATCTTTTATGCCATACTATATATTTTATGCCACCTTCCTTCACTAGAGCTTACCAAAGTTTAATCGTTATCAGATATGGTGAAGAAAACAACTATTATTTTTATGTATGAGAAGGTATATCGTATAATTGCATAAACTACAACTGTAAACATTATAGCTACTGATTTATATAAAAGTTTTTATTAAAAAAATATGTTAAATATAGAATTGAAATACTGTGTACTCGTCGAGGATGGAATTTTTCTCTCTATAAATTTCAATGTTTGAAATCGCTAAAGCAGACGTTAGTGCTTTAAAAAGTAATACTGTGTACTCATTTAAAATTAATCAATTTTCTACACGAATTGCATTATTGTCATTATTTCAGATTTAGATATCATGTTACTTACAGCAAACTATAGAAAAGCTTAAAAAGCTTTCCGATAAAAATCTTCAAAATACGAGTATGTAGGTTAATCTATTTTCAACAATATCAATATATATAACTGATTTCGATCCTTTGTTGGCACTTTTGTCGATATGTTATGAATGCCATTATGGCATCATTTAGTAATAAGATGCACGGTTAGTAGAAATAAAAAATTTTACCTCTATTTTAATTGTATTAAGTGACAATCCTCTTAAATTTATTTATTTTGAGAGCATTGGTTAAACTGCAAATTCTGAAATCTGATTAACTCTTTCAATAAAAAAATAATATTATAAAATTACATTTATATTTTACTATCTCAAGTACTTCAGTTATAATTAAAATACATTCATTCAATATCTAGAGATTCTATTAATTATGTAGACATGCTTCTTACTACCACTCTATTATTAGTTGTAACTAAGTTATTATTATTTAAATTTTTTGTTTTTGGAAGTCACACTTATTAATTTTTTTTTCATAACCAAACAGGAGTAACGTGAACTTGGGCAATGTGGGAGATGGGATTTAAGGGTGAGTGCACTACACTTAAAATCCTAGATGGACTGAAGAAGGCCTCCAGATGCAAAACTTTTTTCAATCTTTATATCGAAAACGTCTACGCTCAGGTAAATCCATTTGATCATTAAGGTTTTTGCGTAGTTACTACTACGCAACATAAAACACCCAATTTTCAACAGCATGTTCGAGCATTTATTCTTTTCTACCTGCTATAACGGACTAATTAGAGACCGTGACGAATTAAAAGAAGTAACAAACTTAATCCACAATAAGTTTAGTGAAAAAGTTGGTTTGCCACAAGTTTGCGCGCTCGACCCGCCCCGAGGCGGGCGGTAGGCGGGGCGCCCAGCTATATAAGCCTTGCATGCCTGAAGCCTTGTCATTGAATGTGTTCGCTTCAGTCCGTGACTTCAGTGCTTGTCCAGTGACACAATCGCCTGACAGGTAAGTTCGATAACAACTTCACCATTGTTGATCTGCGCCAGCTGCTGGTGACACATTTGTAAAAGTTGGAGAAAATAGTGCAGTTATTTTCAAAAGTTACACTTTACGGGTACTAGTGTTGTGAACAATAAAGCTTAGAAGGTATGAATAGTTATTCGCTCTGAAATAAAACGTGGAAATTATAAATTTATTAAATTTCGTGTAATTAAATAAAAGTATTGTTTTCCTGAATTTCAACGATATATGACTCAGCGTCATTCATATCAAATATATTTTTACACCAACTTACTCGGATTTTACCGTAAATGAGCAATTTTAAACATGTTTAATAGTTGGTTTGGCTAAAAATTCTCTTCTTTACTAAATTCAAGCTAGGGCTACGTAGAGTTAAGGCTATATTGCATTACATTTTATATTTTTACAGTTTTATTCCTTAAATATTAATTACTTCTTCGCTTCTTTTGAAATATGTTCAAACAGTTGTATTGCATTGTTTGTTCTTATATTAATTTATGTAATACTCTATTAAACTCTCTATTGACATCATATGGTTATTTTCCATCCATAAAAACTCAACTTACAAAATAAGTGATATGATATTAATTACGTACAAAAGTAATATTGAAGTTACAAATATTTATTCCTAAAACATTTTGTCATTAAACGATACATTTAGTCAGACCCATCTTTTTCTATATCATAAAGTGTTACATTGACTGGAATGTAACTGACATGCCAGTTATGGACGATTTCATATCTGCTTAAGACATTTTATAGCTACTTGTTTCACGTAATCGCACACAGGTTCTCGAACTTGTCTGTACCGTTAGCCGTCCTTTACGTAAACGTTAGATACTCTGGAATAAAATGTATATCTCGTAGGCAGAACTCGCGTTCCAATACAAACAGCGGTTTATTGTGCCATTCAAATAGCAGTTGGGATGTCTCCCACGTAATTCATATGATAAACGGCAGTTTGATAAAACGCCCGAAAATACGTGAAGGGCCTTCATTTGGTCCCAATGCAGTTAATTTGGTAGAGTAATATTATATTTTAAAGTAAATTGCTTAGCAATATACAATTTTATGTATATATTATACATTCAGTTCAATAGTTTGCGAAAGTCAAATAATGTAAGTAAGTAGACGTATTTACACTTTCACACATACACAAAACACCAAGAGATCGTATATTAAACCTTTCATTATCGATTTCATATTAAAATTGCTAAATATATTCTTGAACTTGATTGGGAAATCATAATTTTATAACACGTTTGTATAATAACAGTATTTTTATATTTCTTTAACTAACATTTTATCATGGGAAAACAACATCAAAATCCAAGCTAATGTATTTACCTATACCTTTTACCAAGATAGTATATACAAACGATGGCTGCAGACTAGTACCTTCTAAAGAAAGACTTGCCATTTGGTTTCCTACGAATCCTACGATTAAGCAGAATGTGCTTAAATCAAACTAAGTAAAACGAAATCAACCGAAATAATTATATTAACGCAGTACTCGTACATCATAATAAAATTATTTGATGCAATCAACCTTGCATTCCAATTTAAAAATAAAAATATCATAACGTGATAACTGCATACATGCAATAAATTAAACTATTATAGGATAATATTAAACTGTATTATTTACAAAAAAACATTATTATATATCATGGTTGTCTGGAAGAGATCGCTCTGAGCAATAAGACCGCCCATTGTGACACTTAATTTTAAGTTTTTTATTTGTTTGTTGTATTTTATAATCTGGTGTTGCAATAAAGAGTTTATCTAATTATCTATCTATTATAGAAGTTGCTAAATTCACTAATATATAGATTACTGTATGGACTGTTATTTTAAAGATGAATGCAAATATTAAAGAGCAATTTTTGATTTAAAAAAGTGTGTCAAGAAAACAGATGCACCTGAAAACTATATTTTCACTTTACTATTATAATAAACAAATATTCCATTTATTTAATGGATATTGTAGCAAGAAAATGATTAAAATTTTTGTTCAAATACATAATTTGTCCGGGCCACGCGCGTTAAACTAAACCAGTGTATATCTTATAACAGAAAGGAAACCACATAATTTTGTGGTGTATTTTATAATTACTCTACCCGCATACTTACTAGAAATTTTCCGCATGTATATTTAATTGCACTATTTTACCAAGTGGTATGGCTCATAAACTGTCTAAGGGTGTCACCGCTGTACCAGACATTGTTTCCTCATAAGCGTGATGGTTATACACTTAAGCTATAAATAACAGATTTTGTGGTAGTTAATATTCGAACCAAAGTTTTAAGCATTCTTGTTTTATCACAAAACTTGTTTAAACTAAAATTAAATCTAACAAATTCAAATTTAAATTCAAAAATTATTTATTCAGTTTAGGCATCATAGACACTCTTATGAACGTCAAAATTTTTAAATGATTCTACCGCTGTCTTCGGAAAAGAACCACCGCCGAGAAGAAGCAGCAAGAAACTCGTGGGCCATTATTTTTTCAAGTCTTTGTACATTGAGGTTACATATGAGTAGTATTAAAATAACAAATTTATTCAATAGTTGGCTATTAGGCAGAAGTGGAAAGCTTCCAGGCATCTTTGTCTTCTAAGTAGTGACTCAATTTATAATAGGCTTTTTTCATTAGTATATTTTTGACACGTAACTTGAATTTCCCTTCAGTGAGCTCAGTAATGTCTTTCGGGATTTTATTATAGAAACGTACACAATTTCCTAAGAAGGACTTATTTTTAGTTTTCGTGAGTCTAAATTTAGATACAGCTATCCTTATTTCTAGTATTAATATTATGCATATCACTATTTATTCTAAACTTCTTTATATTTTTACGAACGTACATTATATTTTCTAGGATATACAAAGATGGAAGAGTTAATATATTAATTTCTTTGAACATTTGTCTTAAGGATTCGCGGGGACCCATTTCGTAGATGGCTCGAACTGCCCGCTTTTGCAATATAAAAACTGTCTCTATGTCCGCCGCTGACCCCCACAGCAGGATACCATATGACATTATGCTGTGGAAAGTAGACCAGTCGAGCAGTAGCTATATCTGTCAATTGCCTAATTTTATGAACCGCATAACGAAGTCAAAGTTTAAACAAACTATAGACGACAACGATTTCAAGCTGTTTTACTTTTACCAAAGTTTCGTAGGCCCCACCCAGCGTTAACGTATTTGTAAGCAAATTGAATTACCGAATCCGTTTTCATATTAGGTACGGTACATCCTTGGCTGCACTGTACCACAGAGCCAAGGATAAATTAATATCAATTTGGTTGGAAAATTTGAGGTTTACAGAAACCGCCGATCTTAAGAGAACTCGAATATTCATCTTTTGAACTGTCCAGTGTACCGTGATATATAACCATCCGTTATTACTATCTACAACTTTAATAGCAAAGTGTGGATGATACTACTACTGTTATAGGCAGGAAGGCCGGTCGGCAACATCAGACGAATGAGATGTGCGTTTCGTCTTAGGAACCCATAAAATAATAAAAGTTTTAATATTAGATTATCTATTTTTATTCCTGTTCACTCGATTTTTTTTGAATTACCAATCAAATATATCATTTGAAAAAAAAAACAAATAGTAAATATTTTCTATAATTGGTTCACTTTTAAAAAGAGATTTATTTAAGGCACGGTATAGTTTTTTATCTTATTAGTTTTGTGTCTTTTTTTAAAGAAGTTCTAAATAATCTTTTCGCTCACATTTTTTATTTTGAACTATCAAGAAACGAGAACACCAAGTCAAGCGCCTGTTGGTAAGCAGCTGTGATAAGCGTTGCAGCACCATTCAGCACAATGAAGTTCATCCCGGAACATTGATTTTATGACTAAATATTATTATTGTAGTTTACTTTATCTTGTACAAGCTAAAATCTTAGGTAATGCAAATACAAAAAACGATTCATTCTATTCTTACACTAGACGGTAAACAACTATTGAAAATCTTTTGTAGCAAGCTCTTAGAACTTAGATTCTAGCTTCTGGGAGATATGTACCTCGACTTTAAATCGTGGGATTATTTTTCCATTCCGGTGGATTAAGGTCTACGCTATACAAAGCTTGAACGCTTACGCGGAAATAATATATATTCATCTTCTGCACTGCTTTGCAAATGCATATTAGGTACGTAATCAATACAACAGTTTATCGTTGTAATATAATAGATTAAAATATCCTATAATCAATACACAGTTTAAAACGGAAACACTATTTTCACTAAGTTTATGTGTAGTTAATCTCAAAGCTGTGGTTATTGAGTAATGGATCTGAAGAATAGATCTGAACCTGACCTACTTTCAGCTATGCCCGTGCTTACCCTGTATGGTTACTTTTCACGATAAACCACTTATACTATATACAGGGAAGTACGAGAATGTATGTTTGGGTGATTGTTATTATTTTTGAATTATTTAATATTCAAACTTATTTTAATTGATTAAAATACTTAATAAGAATTATATTATTGATGCATTTACATAATCATGTAAATTAAAATGCCACATATCTACCAAACACATGAATTGATCTGTGAAGCACTTTTTAGCAGAATTTTGTTTAGAAACGGGTAAGATATTAAACATGAAAATTAAATGCAAAATTGAATGTCACCCAGAACAACGCTACATATTTGTTTAACGGCGAAAATCTAGCTGATTGTAAAGGTAAACTGAATCTACCTGAGTTCATTATGCAAATAGAGAAGGGTTCAAACATTGTCATACTAATCACCGGATTACACAACTTCACACTTTCAGAGCATCAGCACTGAGAAAATGTATGCTCGTTTCTTTATTGTATTTTTATTTTTGTCTGCTATAGTATAGCGGCTATACGATGATCGGGAAAATCCGTAGAAAATATGTCAAGCCGCGAGGTTTCCAGTTATTTAATTGACTACTTTTATAAGTTACTTGTTTATACGACACTGACATATATTTTTTTATGTTTACTATATCAGGGTGCGATTGGACTCATCTACCATTTCCATCCCACCTTCAACTGACATAGTGGTCGAACGGTAGAGCAATTCAAAAACATAACAAAATATAACAATAAAGAGTACCTTATTTTTTTACAAATCCAAATCTATTCTTTTTCAACAATTAGTTCTTTACCTACCACGTTTGTTTTTAATTAAACAAGAAACACAATTGTAAGATACAAATCTAAATACAGTGTTCAGTATTCTATTAAATAAGTTAGTTAATTACGAAAGTTGTAATGTTATATAGGGAACTTAGTCGTTCCATTATCCAAAACCGTAATCAATTTATGAAGAACTGAAAATTAGAGGATTTAAGATCAATTTATTACAAAATTACGATATCTATAATTAGCGAAATACACAAAGATAAAAATACACAAATTCATAATTAATTTGGTTTATATCGCAATGTATAATTCCACTGGATGGATTTTCTATGATTGGAGGGTAATTAACAGTAACTTGTAATGAGATTATTTATTCAATAAGTGAATCGTTTGAATATAATCTAATAAAAAAAAGACAACAAATAGTCATGCTTGCGAAGCAATAGCTGCTTAAAATAAAAATAGTTTATAACAACACGCTTTACAGTTGGGAGGTATTTAACATTATTCACTTAGTCAGTGCAAAAAAAAACAATGCATATTAACAAAATGTACGAGTAAGTAATGTAATTAAAATTTAATAGGAAATATCTACAATCTCGAAGTAAAACATATACACTACAATACCATTAAAATCCGCTGACATCTACGCAATCCATTATATTGAGATTGCTTGGCTTTTGTATCATCGCTCCAAATAAGTAAAATTATATTTGACGCATAATAATAATGGAATTCAAAATGGTAGTATTCGACGGCTTGAAGAATACTATTTGTGACCATTAATGTTTTCCAACCCTGGGGTTAAAATATGTTGTTATAGTGTTATCTCCACGGTATGGGCAATGCCCATAAGTGGTTATGAGTATTCTGGCCCATGCCGTGGGGATTGGTATTGTGATAAGGGATACTCCCACCTCTTAAAGTAGTCATGCTTACCATTAGATGTTGTACCACCACGTCAATATAGCAAGCTTAAAATAATAATTAGTTTAGTTTTGCTGACGTCTTATCAAATAGTTTACTCAGTTCACGTACTTTGCAACCGTCTTAGTTTTCTAATCGGATTGGGCATTATATCTAAAAAGGAACACGCCTTAAATAGTATTGTATGTTCGACCGTTTTGTCACGGTGGTAGTACGATAGAAAGTATGATTATTCTAAGCTTATAACAAAACGGTCCTGATTTATGATAGTTTCATAAAAGATGGGTGTAGGCCCCCCTGTACTATGTATGTACTACACTCTACACAGTCCGTTTGAAGCGACGCGTGTGTTGTTGGACATAACACGATATCGCGTCCTGCAAATCTGATTAAACCGCATGCCGATGAGTAATGCGGCTGCTACCTCAAAATCCGATCTGAAACATTAGCATTAACTACGTTAACCGACCGTTTATAGACTATATACATCTCTGCAGATATTTCATTTAAAAGTGTTTGCTTTCATCTAATAAAGTATTCCATAAGCGCACTCGTAAATTCAACTGTCAGTTCTTTTACGGTATTCTTCCATTAACTTTATTAAGTTTAGTTTTCATAAAGTTCAGATTTAATATTTAACTTAAGTAATCCATTTATATTTCTTCTATTAATAGTATGAAATAGATTTAAAAGCTTCATATCTAAAGTCTTTGAATGTTATAGACTAAAGTCAACATTTCGAGGGATTCAAAGTGCTACTCCGACTACCCCGACCCAAGACCCGTCGTTTTCATTTCTTTAATTAAACTTGTTTCCGGGCTAGTTTACCTATGATAAAAATGATACGTGTGCAAAGACGTAGCTGTAGATCTACGCGACTACGGCGTAGACGCGTAGCTCGTAGCTCGTAGCCTTTGACTTTTGCCCTCTACTAAATACCATAAACTAGATAATCAAGGACAAAATGCCTAAAGGCCATTATTTATGTCAATTGTATGAATTATTGATATCTAACATTTACCGAACATTATATCTAATTTGTGCCTTGACATTTTTTTGAAATTTCACGACCACTCGGGGGTACATACAGTCGTACCACCGAGTTTTTATTTTGTTCACTTCTGCAGTATAGGAGAATTCGCGATAACTTACGAATATAAAGAACTGTAATAGAATACTGATGAAGGTTTATTTTACTCTACATTTGAAACTAGCTGCGATCCGCGACCGCGATCCGCGTCTCTACCGATTCGATTCTCTAATGATTCGTCGACGCGCTCGTCGACGAGCTCGACCGATGTCAGATACTTTATGAGATATCGCCCTTGTAAATAAGGTTGTTTTTCCAACGTTTCTTGTCATCTCGTCATTTGTTTCTCGGATGTTGTCAAGGATGCAACGATGTTTGTTCTTAGAAAATCGCACGGCTGTTTGGAAGATGGTTATCCCCAGGAACATGTTCCGTGATAAAAGTACTTGTATGCTAGTTGAAATCAAAATCTTTCTACGTTATAAATGCTACACAAACCGATGTTTTGGCATCGATGAGAAAGACATCCAACCATCGAACAAGAGGCTATGCCACATATGGCATCTCTATGTCAGTTTTGTCAGCTTCAGTCATCAATTAACTAACATTTTTGACTTTGCAAAACTGACATACAGTTGCCATTTTAAGATTTAAATAATCATTTGTTAGCAACTGAGATACATAATAGTCCTGCTGGTCCCAGAGTGGTTCTGCAAATGTCCATCTTGGTGGTTACCACTACATTACCTAGGTAATAGGTGCCTCGAAGTGGAGTGCATTATTTTGTTAAAGTTGAAAATCACTGTAGCAAGTAAAATTACTGGAAGAATGAGTAACAGCTGCGTTTTTGCTGAGCGATGAGCGCAGCACAGTGCTGCGTAGAACTTCGAATCTTAAAGGTAATTCTTTAAGATTCAAAGTTGTTCGCGGTTTTGCGGTCGCAGTATAACTTTTATGCGCAGGCGTGATGCTTACTAACAAGCTAACAGGTTGCCCGTTTTGTCACTCGCGAGTAGCAATATATACAAAAAGTATAGTATAATACAATAATGTGATAATAGGTGACGTAAAATAGAGAATTATGATTTCATCATAATTTTTTCCTTGTCCGAAATTCCGTAAAATTTTCATTTCGTTCAGTTACCGTTGGCGATGAAACCAAGAAATTTAATTTGAGTGGAGCGAGAGGCCTCACCTCACGAAATGACATGAATTCGATAACGACTTTAGAATTTCTGAATCTGAGACAATTTCAAATGCAAATTCCAATTTGTAACCACTCACTTTGTGTTTGCATACATTAGGACCAAATAATATTAATTGTAGTATTAAACGATATGCTCGATACAAACAACTGACTGTTTTCGAATATAGGGAGATAGATATGATAAAATTCAATTTGATATCACTTACTTTTTGTTTTATTATTTATACTAGCTGCCTGCGGCTTCGCACATGCGGCCTACAGTGGACACATCCGTGGTACTAAATTGTTTAAATAGTTAGTTCATCATTGTATATACTTCGCTTTTTACGAATAAATTAGAACATAGCGAGTAAAGGATATGAATGTCTAAATATATACATCGACTAAAACATTGATCTCACAGCAAAATTATTGTACAGGTCAGCTATGAAATGGATAACTCTTTAATACAGCCATCGGTTAAAACCATTTGCTAACGAAAACATATTTCGATCTAGAAAGTTGTACGCCATAATACGTTATTATAAAGCCAAAATGGTCATTCGCATCACTGATATACTACTACTTGATATTTCTCTGGGTATCATATATAGCTTAACCGCTACAGATTAATTTTAAACTGTCATCTTATCACGTTACTATAAAGTTAAAACTGAACACCTCTGGCCGTTTCATCACTGACATCCAGTACCTTTTCTCTACGCATCAGCAGACCCACAGTAGATCAAGTTTAAACTTAACACGATACTTTACTGTAAAATATAGATATAAGATGATACTAAGTCAAACCTCATGTTTAATAAGAAGCCTATAACTAAGAAAACACTCTTATAAGGTACAAGCAATTAATATAAACAACTCTCTTTTTATTATGTTTAAAGTACAAGAAAAGTCTTCATATTTTTTATCTTATGGTAAGCTTCCGGATAAACTTAGTGGTAATTGGTTCAAGAAATCTAAACAAAGACCATTGAGCTATAAAAGTATTACGATATGCCTTTCTCTCTCGTAAAGAACATAAATACAAGCATGTTTCATTCAGTTAACGTTAAAGAGTTAAACGTTGATAATTAAAGACGGTTTTATTCGTGAAATTAATCTTTTGTCCATTCTATGGCAATAAAGTTATTTTAGTGTCTCATTGACGCGCGGACCGCCCAATGTGCCGGGATAGAGTCAAATTCTCTATTGAATCTCTAAATTCTCGTTTAAGGCGCGGTCCAATCCTAATTTTAAAACAATTTTCGATGCTTTACATAAGGTTGAGAATTGCTTACCAGAATGGACGACGTAATGCGAAAATTCAATTGAATACGTGCTAATACTTTTTATATTTATTTCGTACAATCAAATGATTAAAGTTTAATGATGAAGGAGTCCATAGTTCACTAGTAAACTTCATTGGGAATTCGAAAATGATACATTCATTGAAATATATTTGCCCATAATTGAATAAAAATGCTTTTTTCCACGAAGCACGTAAGAAAAATTGCAAAATTTAGGGAATGTTGCCGATTTTTTTTCTATCGAGCCAAGTTTGTTCAATCGTGTATTGGCTCCCATACTTCATAAGGACGTATATTCAATTTACAATACGTTTTTTTTTGAACTTCGGTTCTTAGGTTTAAGCTTCAAAAAACTAAGTTTACGCGAAGTCGAATCATGAAATTTGGAACTCATTTCGCCTTAAGGGGATTTCGACGCTAAAAGACTCAAAATCCACCCTAAGCGGAAAATCATATTATTTTACATTAGTATCCCCATCCTGTGTAACAGCATGCCGTTTACTCCTGTACCTAATACAATACATAACCATATCATAATCAGCCCATTTTGTTCCCACTGCTGGGACTCGAGCCTTCCTCTCAGAGAGAGGAGTTGGGCCATAATCCACCACGCGGGCCCAGTGCAGATTGGTGAATAGGTTAGTAGCCAAGCCATATCGAAGTTTGCAGGCCGCCCGAAGGCCTTCGACATAGCCTAACGACTGTTGTCCTAAGACAAACAACCGGGACGCGCGGCTTAACGTGCCCTCCGAAGCACGGAAGCGCTCAGTTGAATAATGCCACTTGAGGTCACCCATCTCCAAATCATGACCGTTGCAAGTGTTGCTTAACTTGTTGATCGGTTAAGATCACCAAGTCGAGCTCCGCTACGAGCGCTTCTATTAGAATTAAAACTTTCCAAATTACTATCACATTAACTTTCTATGTATTGTTATTTGATCAGTGACACTCCACTTACTACCAAATTAATTAATTTGTACATCTATACGTATATCATTAATGTGTTTCACTTAAAATACTGTACTGTACAATGTGTCTTTCATATAGTAGGACTATTTCGAAAGTGTCAATCCAAGTCCGACATGTGGAAGAGTCAGTCTATATTTCTACGGTGTAATGTGAAAGCACTGCTTCTTAGACAGATTTTTTCTTGAGTTTGATAGAGACTACAGTAAGTGAAATTACTAGATGAATGTCAATAAGTGAACAGCTATAGTATGTGTGCGATCATCAGTGTCTCGCGGAGTTTTGAAGCATCAATGATCAGGGTCACACTGTTAACATGGGCATATTGGGCATGCGTGTCGTTTAACATCAAACATAATATGTTCATCTTATAACATCTTATAATTAAAAATAAACATGGCCTACGGAACAAAGGGAACGTTGGTTAAGGATTAAATCAGTTATAATATGACCCGTCTAGAATTCTAATTAATTAATTCGTAGCTACGGCTGAACGTAGACATTTGATCCGGTGTAGAAGACGGTACAATGTAATAATATACATACAATATTAATTCAGACATAATGCAGAAGGAGCTACTGGTAATTAGGTAGGAGTCTTTTACGATATTTATATTTGTTTGTTCCTTAATCTAATAACTTTTGAGCAAGATACCGTCTTGTAGACGTAGTGCCACCGTAGAGTCAGACATTCTGCTTCATGTTACAGCAGTGTGTACGTACTAGACGATGCTTAAGCTAAATTAAATTACACTAATATTAATAATGCAAAAATTGAGAGTGAGTGAGTTAAGATATCAGTCAGTGAGATTGTATGTTGGCTACTTCTTCACGCTGAACGGGCTCTACAGATTTAGGTGAAACATGAAATGGTGATAGGTTATTAATATAAATATATTATATAAATACATCCCCAGGACGCATATACTACTAATTTATGTCATACTTCTAGGTTAAATCTGTGGGATTGCCTTAACCTTATTTAACAGGCTGGTAGGCGCAGCAGGTAGCAACCCTGCCTTCTCAGCCGCTGATCCTAGGTTCGATCCCGGACAAGTGAAACATTTGTGTGTATGAACATACTTGTTCGATCAGTGTCTGGGTGTGTATGTGTATGTCATCGTCAGGTTATCATAGTACAGGCTCTACCTAGTAAGGGACTTGAAGACCTTGTATGGATGTTGTCCCGTACTACTTACCTTTACTTACTTTGCCTATTTCACATGCGCGAAGATCTTCGTCTTAGTCTACAAATAAGGAAGGAACTTGGAAGTACAAGTGGCGTTCATATAAATCCCAGTTGACTGCTGGGACATTATGCGGCAAAGTTGAAAACGAAATTACGCCGTTATAATTTTTTTGTGGTAACTTTATTTTATTCGTTGTTCATGCTTGTTTTGTAACTGTTCTACTTAATTAAGTTTAAGATATATTGAGCGGAACTTTAGTCTTAAATTTGTTTAAATTTCATGTTAGACTAGCTGCTCTCCGCGGTTTCACCCGCGCGGTGAAGGATGATGATGATGATGAATCTTATATAGCCTATGTTACTCAGGGTGAATGTAGTTTTCCAATAGTGAAATAATTTTTAAAATCGGTCTAGTACTTTTTGAGCCACTTCGTTACAATCATACAATTCTTTTCTAATTATTATTAATGATTAATTATTAGGTATCCAGTAATTTTTGATCCAATTCGTTACAAACATACTTACATACAAATCTTTCCTCTTTATTATTACTAAGTAAGTATAGAAGTATAGATTTCTTCTTGGAATACGCATTGCATGTCAAGCATTTTCCTACCCTTTTAATTTGTTCTGCAACTAGTTCAGCACCAAATTTCTATGAGATCCGTTGTAAATAAACCTTGTAATATAACTTAGTCCTATCATATAGACATATATAAGTCATACAAGATAGCTTGTAGCTTGGAAAAAGATATAGTAGATATATTTGGTCTTGGAAAAGAGATCCTGTGTGATAGTCACTACATGTGCAGTTGTGCTCCCATGATTATGAATAAATAAAATTATAGAAGGAAAAATTTATCGGTATTAGCGGATTTGACTCCAGGCAGTATCAAAATGTTTTCCTTGGAAAATTTACACAGTAAAACTAGAAACACTTAACTAGCACATAAATGGGTTAAAGAATTAATAAACTACCTTCGTCGGCGTTGTCACATTAATAATATCTAATTACTAGCCAACTAGGTTATTTTCTTAAGATCTAAACTTATTTTGTTCACGTTCAAGTCGTCCTAATAAAACAGTATCATTTGTTTGAACAATACGAGGGACATTTTATGAAGCATCCGTAACGTGCCTCCGCGAAAATTTAGGGGCCTACTGACGATCGCGCCCTTCTATCAACACACAAAATTGTTTTATTCTAGTTAATAGCATTTAATCCTCAGTGTTGACCTTTCCGCCTTGTTTATTTCGACGTTGTGATTCTTGACTGTCTGCTCTGCTTTCTACAACTTCGGGAGATTTACGACGTTAGTTCGTAGCTTTTGTAGATTTTCTTTGCGATTTTTACATTTCAAAGAGGAGTAATTTATTATTAAGATTAGAAACTATGTCTAGACTAAAGTAGCTGCGCCTAAATATAGCAATCATTTTAAAATAATTCAAAACGTATTCCAAACTTGGTTAATACCCTTTTTGGTTAAACGACATTATTTACATTGATATTACTACATATTATATTACACCTTGATATTCTACAAAATATGAATTCCAGTTAATTGTAATAAATTAAGAATAGTAATGAACCTGAGTTTTAAAAATAAAGTGTTTCAGTTAAATTACTGTTCATTAGTTAACAAACAGTAATTAAGTTTAATAATTATTAGTTCCAGGGTTAAGTTTTTGTCCGGAACTTAATTACATCAGTTAAGTTCCGGACGAATATAAAATAGATATTATTTACACACCAAAATTACGGTTGCTATTTAATTCCACAACTATGTTAGTTTTTTTTCAAAATATAAGTGATGTTAATGATAACATCACTTATAAAAAGTCGCTCAAAACACATTGTACTTTATGAAGTAAGCCTAAGAAGAAGGTAAAATTACGAGTGTCGTTTCAGAATGAGTCACATCATTAGCGTTTCTGAATTATGTAGGATTGCTTCATTGTGAGGGTAGATGTGACAATTTGCGAGATGTTCCTGTCCACTGAAAAAAAAAACAACTCCTACAATTTATATTTAAAACCTACGTTTTAATATAAATTGTAAAAAGGTTTAGAGATAAAAATAAGCAAATATAAGCACTCAAAGCATGTGAAAAATACTCCTAAGTTGACATAAAAGGTGAGGATACGTTTTAGGAGCAAGTATTTTTTTATTCATCTGGCCCCGGTTTTTTCATGTTGGAATTATTCTTAAATTGCTTGTCCCATAGCCCACAGCCCAAATTTATATTAGATGGACTGTTTTAACAAAAGGTTTAAGGCGAATACTAGTGCCAATCAAGCAGTTTTAACGGATCAGTGGAATTGTCAAAGGATGTTTCCTAATATAAATTACGCCAATACAATCCATCCGAAAAAGTTAAGGTCAGGCACATCATTTATTTTTATAATTATTTAGTAATGCACATTCACAAAATAGAAATCTAATACATTAAACAACTACGTTGTTAGTTTTTTACACCACTATGTGGCGAGAGGGCTATGCCCTCCACACCTTGATGCTAATCATCCTCCCGCATGATTCTAAGCATCACGCCTGCTCAAGGCGTTGCAGTGCGACTCACTGCACTCCACTGCGCGCTCATCACATCTAAATCAAACCTCTATCAAGTCTGTTTAATCCCATTCGGCTAGTAGTGTCCCTTGAAACCATGCCCTTCAACCTTAACACAGCAGTGCTTGTACAGTACAGCGTCGAGGAAAAATAATGCAAACTTGCTAAAGTATCTTACCACTTTAGTATATCACCCGATATGCAGCATCCGGAGACCGCTTATAGGGTGTATACTATAATTATTTTAAACTGTAACCAACAAGCAACTGGGCTCGCGTGGTGGATTACAGCTCAACTCCCCTCTCTGAGAGGAAGGTTCGAGTCCCAGCAGTGGGAGCATTATGTTCACACCACTAGGGCTTAGTATTGATACTTATGGGCTGACTATGCATCTTTTTATTCTTTTTAATAAATTACGAATGTTAGGGAGAGTACGACCTACCAGAAAATATTTTTTTTTAGTTTTCCTCAACCAATACTCGTGGATTATGCTTTAAAACCGGCTAGGACTCGCGTAATATTTACCGGTTACGTGCTGTGGCCCGCGATCGCCGCAGTGCAAAAGAGTGACTCCCAGAAGAAGAATCAAATAAGTTCGAAACTGGTCGGAGACTATTTCCGGTAAATATTACGCGAGTCCTAGCCGGTTTTAAAGCATAATTATGAACATAACTCGCGATAGTTTTCTATCTCAAATATACGCGGAAAATAGACTGATAACACAAATGATGTAACTATGATCTCCAAGACCCAAGCGTGGAGGCTAAAGATAAACGCATACATACACATTTCTCTTGTTTTAAATGTTCATCGGGACTTATCACGTATTATTTTATATAGGAGTCAGCTCGTGACCACGGCCATTGTAACATGGTCGAAACGTCGAGCGAAAGGTACATATTTTTACCTATATTAAATAATACGTGATAAGTCCCGATGAACATTTAAAACATGTGTTCAAATCGCGAAAGTTTAAAATTACTACATTTCTCTTGTTTCTTGTACGTAATACATATAATAACAAAATAATGAATAAAAATAAAGACAACGTGAAAAGATATAAATGAAATAATAAAAACCTAACGAACCTACGCAATTTAATACAAAGATACATTGCTTCCTACTCGTATATAGAAAGTATCACCTAAAAATGTTTTGATATGGAAATTTTGTTGATTGGGTCCGGGAAAAGTAATTTGTTATAGAGATACGTTTCAATTTTGTTTAGCTTATACCTAAATGGAAGGGATTTAATGGACAGCTTCCTATTGAGATCCATTTAGGAAAAATGTGAATTAATTTATCATACCGTAAAAATTTCAGTTCCTTGTGTGATTTTATGCTGCTGTGCGATTCTCTAATGATTCGTCAACGAGCTCACCGATGTCAAATACTTTATGAGATATCGCCCTTGTACACAAGGTGGTTTTTCCAACGTTTTTTGTCTACTTGCCATTTGTTTCACGGATGTTGTCAAAGATGCAACGATGTTTGCTTTTAGAGAATAGCACGGCGTATATGTGTGCATTTACATTGACGCAAGGCAATGGACCAACTTCATTGTTAGGATCTAAATAGAATTGGGTCCCACAATTGAGAATTGCGCAAAGAAATTTTTGCGATGCGGGATATTGAATCTAAATATGTAGTTCTAATTGAAGCTCTGTTGATGTAAGGTCTTGTTACATATAAACAGGTGTTTATATGTAACAAGGCCAATAACATTAACATACGAAGTACTCGTATCAGCGCGTGACTTCGTTTCTTGTTGTAAGGTTATCTTACTCACGGGAACTACCTGTTGAAGTAGACAGCAGCCTGTGTGCTGAACCCGGGTACAATCTATCTCCACTCCAGTCCAACTTCATTCAAAACCGTTTAGCTGTTTTTGCGTGATTCAGTAAACGGATATACATCCAGAGTTTCACATTAATTTTAAATATATATTTATTATATTCGGAAAACGAACAGTGATACATAGCTAAGAACTTAAAAGTATTTGTAACTATACACTATTAACATGTTTTCGCATATTGAAACTTATTTTTACTTATTTGCTTTATACATAAAAAACAATAAACTGTTTCATATAATAAAAAGAAAGAGTTACGTACATTAAACTATATTAGCCTACCGGTTGGGAAGTCACATAAAACCAATTTTTGGAAATAAGAGTGTGAATTTTGTTTGGAGATGAGTTCAATAGGTCAAATTCTAGTATTTCATCTAAGTGGCTTATATAATTTGATGACGTTATAAAAATGAATTGTGTCTGTTGTGAGGAACTTGTAAATAAGTGAGAATCCGGACGGATTTTGTTGGTACTCTCACTTCTATCCTGAATAGGAGCTTTTGGCTTTGAGCTATTTTTATAAAAATAACTATTTCTGCTATTTTTCATTGATCGTGGAGAGGTAGGATATTATGTCTCGTACATCTTCAGGTAATATCATCGTATTTGAACCCTTTATAAGTAACAAAACATATCAATTACAACTTTTAACCCAGTAAAAAATACGCATAACCATGTTCATTAATATGTGGTCAAATGACCACAGATTAAGTATGGTATGAAGCAAAAGTAAAACCAGCAACTACAGTGCCCTGTTTATAGTATCAATGTCATCCACGCCATAAACAACACCATACGACATAGATTCCTAAGAATCAACCTGCGTGAAACTCTTAGTGTAAATCCATATCAGTGGATTGGTAACCCGGGACTAATCCTTCCTATACCGTGATAATTAAAACAAAAGATGTATGAATTATACAGACGTATATGTACGTCATTGGGACACAAAGGGTTAAGAGCTATACACCATTGCACGTGAACAGATCAATTTTTTTATTAAACTTGACCCTTAAGGTTAAGGCAAGTGGGCTATGAATACCTTTACATATCAATTATGGCAGCAGAATCAGCATATTTGTTCCAAATAGGGAAATTTTGAAGGAATCATCATCATCATCATCATCATCAGCCTGTAGCAGTCCACTGCTGGACATAGGCCTCTCCAATTGCACTTTTTTCACAATTCACACAACTCTTCAAATTTGAAGGAATGCTTTGCAGATATTCAAAGAATAATTAAGAACTTGATATAGTTTAACTTAACCTTGAAAATTTGTTTCTGAGTGCTTACATTCTTTACTTTCCACCCCGAATCAACACGTAGTTCCCGACGGGTAGGGAAAGCAGAGAAATGTGGGGTGGGAGAAACCTTCGCCAGAAAGCTATTGTAATATAAACACATGGCAACTGGTGGATGCGAACCGTGTCTACTAACAAGGAATACTTATCGTATACACAACAGCCTCCAATTTAAAAAGAGGAAATTGTTCTTCTGGTGGTCTTTACTAGAATTTTAAAGTAGATATGGGTTCAATTGCATAGTTGTGGGCTTGACTGCTATAGGTCGTTAACAAGATAAATAATGTGTCAATTTGTCTGTTTATAAACGATTGTAGAGAGTGTGTGCGAGGATGCTGTTAGTTTTATTTTAGACGAAAGCCTACTGTATTAATATAAATAAGCTTGCGTTTGACATTATTAGCAGATTAAATAGAATATGTTTTTATAAACAACTAGCGACTGCCCGCGATTTCATTCGCGTAGTAGGCTCGGCCTTCGGCTTCGCAATGACGCAATGAATCTTTTCTTAATTTTTCTCTCATAAATTACTCTTTTGTGTTAATTATTCTCCTGACAATAATTAACACAAAAGAGATTGCTCTATCCGTTCTCAAGTTGTAGCAGGAGAAATATATATATAGATTCCTTATTTTCATTTAATTAATAATTAATGGAATTTCCTTAAAACCCAATCCATAGGGTTATCTTATATTATTATATGTAAAAATATACCTTGTATATTGTATTTCCGCTTAAAATAGTCACTTACTTGATATTTAATTTCCCATAATATTTTTTTATCTGTTTTTCCTTATTCGACAGTAGTCAAGAACTTGTATCGCAAAATCCTACAGAAGGTCCTAATATGTTCTCTTTGAAAGTAGTTCAGTCCAATCCCATAGGTTTTATGTAAATCAAAATATAGGTAAGTTTATGACAAAGAAGAGCAAAATGAATATAATATTCAACAACCGTGATCAAGGGCCGGTTGCTTCCGGTCCGGCATCCGGAGCCTGTCGCCGTTCTCTCGTGAATAACCCATATACTTTGAACAAATTTATTTTTATTACATATATACATACCCAAGGTAGGTATAGATATGAACATAAGTATTTCAACTATGACTCGTGTATGTAATCAACTGTCGCTAAGGTAGAGTTAAACTAAAATAAAATTCAATAGTCCATACTTCGATGCTTGAGTTATATAATCTTCGATTGAATTTTAATTTATTTTCTCATATTCTTTATTTTTCTCATAGTTAACAATTCAATGAAACTACAAAATTTGTACCTTAATTATCATTATTATTATGCAATAGCTGACTCATCTGTGGCTGGCTTCGCTCACGTGGCCTCGTGCGACTCAAGAAAAGTCTAAGGGAAAGTTCCGCCAAAATAGGTCGTGTCGTTACAGAGATTAGCCGGAACAAACGGACAGATAAATAATTTAAAATACATTTTTGATATAAATACCCTATCTGTATGTATAAATTTATTAAAAAGTATACTTATTTAGACATTAAAAACAGATACTTCAATTTAATTTATTTGTATAGGTGCATAAAAGTTGTATAGATATTATTAGTTGTGATGCTCGTCGTTTATAGTCTTCTGCAAGTATAAATGTGATGTGAGAGCAATCGTTATAGTATCGCACGCTGGTTAGAGACAAAGATAAAAGATAGATATTGGGAGATAAAAGATAGAGATTGAGAGTCATATTATGATAATAGAGAGTCCTAGGACAGACTCAGCTTTGTTGTGGTCTGTGATAGCAGGTGACGTCAGTAAAACCGTATTTCACTTGGCTTCACTTGGACACGTACGCTTCCATCAATGATAATATTCCAGCATTTCGATTCTCTAAAAGCAAAAATCGTTGCATTTTTGACAATATCCGCACGGCACGTATACTACGATAGAAAAACAACCTTGTCAACAATGGCGACATCTTTTATTTGACATTAGGGAGCTCGTCGACGATCGCAACGACGAAGCATTCCATAAAGAGCACGGCAGGTAGCATGTAAGACAAAACCTCTGTAAATTCAAGTGTATCAACAGTTGCGAACAAACTCGCTATGCTGCTCGCAGGCTTGTAAAATGTGAATATCTAACGTAGGTAGGTTTTGGGACCAGCCGTTTATGAGCTTGACCACATTACTAAAGTGCCTAGTATGCGGTCTATAAGGCTAAATTAAATTCGTAGTCTACGATGTCAATTAATACACTTGTAACACTTTTTGAATTTGTGGCAACTTTTTTCAATATTAATAAATTACTTTATTTCATTGTGTGGGATTATAATTATTGTTATGATTTGAGATTATTATTATTGTTTATTGCTTACAAATAATAGAAACACTTGTTATTACATACATGACAAATTATTATAATATAAAATTTATCTTAAATACAGATACATTTTAAGTTGATAAAACTACATTAACATCAATTATTTAATGTTTCGTTCTTTTATTTTTGAATTGTAAATTGTATTATTAATATAAATTGAGTATTTTGATTATTATTATATGTCTACAATCGCTTTAGCACTTCACTACCCGATGAAGCGCGTTTCGCCATATTTGGCCAATAATACAATATATTTCGCAGAAATCAACATACTTTTCCAGGAACTGCATCGTGTGTGGTTCAGACAAAGAGTTATTCTCTTAAATATATTTCGTGTACGAATTAATCGCCTGTTCTTGAAAATAAATTAATGGGGTAGGTACTTATCTACCAACTTCCAAAAAAGGACAAGGTACTCAATTCGACTGTATTTTTGTTGCCTCATAACTTTCGAATAGATGAACCGATTCTCAAAATTCTTTGTTTGAAAGCTGTTGCTTCCCATGCGGTCCCATTTAAATTTCATTAAATTCGGTTTAGTATTTTTTGAGATACACTCCAATATCTGAGTAGAATGGAAGTCGTTATTAAATTTAACAAATTGTACTTTATTTTTATAACAATAACTCACGTGTACGTTAGCCGTCAAGAAAGACGGATCAGTAGACAACTGTCAACTGAAGTATTGAAATAAAATATACTGCGTATCGAAAAAATTGGGAGCGAACTTTTCGGGGAGCAACAAATTTAAGTGTGGCCTCCCAACGGGAGACTCCTCTCCCAGTTCGTTCATTTCATCGACTTCGTTATAACTTTGTAAATATTTTTCCATCCACCAATTAGTAAAAACTTTCTTAACGAGGAAGTGATTAAAACGGTTTTGTATACTTATGTTTTGATACTCAACAGCTACTCCCTAACTATAAGCTACTTTATACCATTTAGTTGTTATTTGTGTTGATATATAAGTTGGTTCTTTTCTACCGACTTCCAAAAAGGCGGAGGTACTCGATTCCACTGCTTTTTTATGTTTGTTACCTCATAACTTTCGACTGGGTGAACCGATTCTCAAAATTCTTTTTTTGTTTCAAAGCTGGTGCTTCCCGTGTGGTCCCATTTAATTTCTTGAGTTTTTGAGTTACACTCCAATAACTGAATTGAATGGAAGTCGGTATTAAATTTTTCAAATTGTACTTGTTATTCTATATAAGTTTTTTTTTGTATGTAATGTTGGAAAACTCATGTTACTTTTTGTGACGTCAATGCGCGTAAACCTATAACGCCTTAATATTAATCGTTACTGATGCAAATGAAAGATAAGTAGATAGAATATAATGTATGGAGAACTGCCATACGATTTTCAAATGATTCGTCGTTGCGCTCGTCGACGAGTTCACCGATGTCAAATACTTTATGAGATATCGCCCTTGTACATAAGGTTGTTTTACAACGTTTCTTGTCATCTTGTCATTCTCGTCATTTGTTTCACGGATGTTGTCAAAGATGCAACGATGTTTGCTCTTAGAGAATCGCACGGCAGTATTGTTACTGCCCAGCTTAACATTTTAGTAATTACTTCAGATCCCGGTTTTAAATGTCTCAGTAGTGTCAGTTATGTTAAATTCCTTACTATAATGGAATTAATTAGAAATCAAGATTGTATATGCCGTTAACTGACGAGACGGGCAAGTCGTGTATCTGATGGTAAGCACTAAGAAATCTTAGAAACGAAGTTTTGCGTAGCACTGTGCACTTCACTCTGAGACATTGGATTTTGAGTCTGTTTAGAGGAGTAATATCACTTGCTGCAGTGCCAGTAATTATTACGTTATATTTACGCTGCTATCGTTATTATTGCTTCGTGGTGGAATGTTTGGCACTCCGGTGTTACCAAACAAGACGGCGTTTTGAACAAGAGGCCTACCACCTAGTAATTCGGGTTTTCTTGAGAGAATTTTCTTATTCTCCTTCTCCTCAAGGATTTTTTTCCTCCTACCAAATGAAACCATAGATTTAATAACCACAATTCAATCAGAAATGTAGTTTTAACGATTACTCTTTGACAAATTATTTGATAATCATTCCTCCTTATAAAGCTTTTTTATATAGTGGGTCTTCATTACGTAGAGCCAGGGGTTGAAAGTTATTCCAAGTTCAATGCCGTCGTGGTAAAAGTCGACCGAGTTGATACTATGTGACACAGTAAAATCGATTTGTTTAATTATACTAAATTGATAATACCATACAAATAGGTTACCAAGACATTTAATTCCCTTCTGAAATTCATTCCTAATAGTCACATTCTCAAATAAGTGGTTTGACCCTTCGGAATCCGATTCACTTAACAGGTAGTTATAAATATTCAGAGGCAGTTAGACAAAATTTAATTGTGTTGGAAAGTTGCAGGCGCCTTGTTTCATACGGTTTAAGTAGAAAATAAGTAAATAAATACGTGATTTTAATTACATACGCTAGTTTTTCTTCGTGACTTTGCTCGTTATTCTAAAGAAGCAGTTTCTTGCGTTTAAAATATCTTTCGTACTTTTGATTTAATAACTATTCGTATACCGAATCGATCAAACCCTTCTGCGGAGTTTTGTACTTATGATGATAAAAATACTAAACTATACACACCCACCCCCCACACACACACACACACACAGACACACACACACACACACACACACACACACACACACACTGTGACGGATCTTTCCTGCGTCTAATTCTTTGTACTGTACCTATTATTCGTAATTAAAACCCTGTCGAATTCTTCATAGTTTTATTATAAATTAAAACCCATTATTGTTTACAATTAAACTCAGTCCACTTCAATATCTAGCTCTTTCGCATAGCGTCCACAAGTGCATTTCTTTTTGTGAGTATAGGGTACAGATAAGTTTTTTTTTTGCAGTCTACAAAACCACAGACTAATAAGCACATATATGAGTTTGTTCGAGATAATCTACAACACACACACACACACACAAACACACTCGCACACCCATACAAACTAATAATATACAAATAAACTTCGTATTTTAGCAAGACCTCTTGTCAATTGGTAGAAATGTCTGTTAGTTTTATGTGATTTTAGCAGGCTCTGTCAGTAATTTCATTTTTATTATAATAATTCTGGATCCATATCTGGATCCCGTTAAATGCCAAGCCACGCCTGGTTTTTAAATTTAGGATTACGTTACGTGTTAACACATCATACATTATTACATTCGTGCACACAGTGGGGTGACAACGTAATGCCATACAAAGAAATATAGACTGTATTGTAATGTAACATTATATAATAATGTAAATGCGAAAGTAGAAAAGTGAAGACTAAATAATTTAAAATATATAATATATATTACAAGCTACCAATCTTAAGATTGAAAATCTGCTTCCAACTTTAACCTAGATAAGATTAAAGTGGTGATAATGGTGGGTTTCAGCAGCGGACTTTCAGAGCCAGCCGCAAAACAAGGTTATAGTATACCACCTATCAACCGGTTTCATCGCTGACTGATCAGTGCCCAAATATAAGCCTTATCATCATAAATCATAATAAGCCCATTTTGTTCCCACTGCTGGGACTCGAGCCTTCCTCCCAGAGTGAGAAGTTGGGCCAAAATCCATGACGCGGGTCCAGTGCGAATTGATGGATAGGTTAGTGGCCAACCATTGTCGAAGTTGTCAGGCCGCCTGAAGGCCCTCGACATAGCCTAACGACTGTTGTCCTAAGACAAACAACCAGGACCGACGGCTTAACGTGCCCTCCGAAGCACGGAAGCGCTCAGTTGAATAATGTCACTCGCGGTCGCCCATCCAAGTCCTGACCGCAGAAAGTGTTGCTTAACTTGTTGATCGGTTAAGATCGCCAAATCGCGGTCCGCTACGAGCGCTTCTAAACCCAATACGTATACAATATTTCCTTAATAATTATGCTAGAAAATTCAAAATTCAATAAAATCCATGTGGTCGAGTGGACTCCTACAGTTGTGCATTTGCTATCCCTCCAGTTAATTTTATAAATATGTACGGATACATAAAGTCAAGATTTTATTCAAGTTGTAAGAGTCAAGTTGCAATCACTTCTAGAAATCTGTCATTAATCACTGATTTTGTTCAATTATTTCTTAATCTTTTAACACTATCATTTCATTAATTACTATCTAATTCAGGTCTTAGTAACGCGTTGGATACATTACCAAAACTTCTAGTGCAGAACACAAAAACAACGTTTGTGGTTTTGTACACTTCGCCTTCACTCGTGCTTCATTACGAACACAACTGTTACAAAATTATCTATCATTGTTACTCGTATAGGTCAAATCAAACTCGAGAAAACAAATCTAACAAAATCCGATAATCTCACATGTCATGTTCTTTTAAAATGAAAGAAACTTATTATGCCTGATAGGAACCAAAAAGGACTAGCGCATAAATTTGGGGACACGGCAGTGCCCCCACCAAGTCGGGCAAAAAAGTGGCACGGCCGTACCATACTTTTCTCGAAGCAGTTCAGGCCAATTCCGACTAATACTAGAAGCCTAAAATTTCAGTAACCAATCAGGCATTTTATACACACAGCCAAGTCAATTTATTTTATTTAAAACAAAAAATCTTTTTATGTTGATATGCTTAAACAGGGACTGAAAAATTAACCGACTTGGTTTTACATGGATCTCAAAACTTTTTTCGATAGAAGAATAGTAACTAAGCGAGACTTGGTTTTTTCCACAAGTTTTGTTTTTGATTGCATAGCTATTTAAAGCAGACAATTTCGTTGGTTCAAACTAACAAAAAACACAAATGAACATGAATGAAGGCGCGTGAAAACTGATTATGGATTGCCGTTGATTCTAAAATTTATAATTGTTGATTAATTTGACAAAATCCACATTATTTTTAAATAAATAGCAAATTTAGGACGTGAAATCTCTAAACAATGGTTTAAACTTGGGACTATCTTTAGTCTACGTTTTATAATAAGGTGGTATAAGTTCAAGCGAAGAAAGTGAGTGACATGAAACTATTTTCACGCCACATGAAATTCAAGAGGTCGCATGAACCGTAATAGAAGACTAGTCTAGATATCATAAATGTTCCGTATATAGGTAATACTTCGTCTGATTTCTCGCGCATCATTTGAAAAAAGTACTAAAAACTCTTGAATAAGTGCCTCGATTTCGCCTCGGCCCACAACGTCATGTTCATCAATACCTCGGCCTCTGTAGTAATGTACGGCTTTTTAATTCGAAAGCCCGGCTCGATTCTAATATTTCATTAATGGTATTTTTCATATTTCACTATTCGGTCTTTTATGCAAAAATCACACCAATTAGTTGCACATTTTGAAAGTAGGACAAAACCACAGTCATTAACAAGATTTTTGCTTTTATTATAGCGTCGAGGTTGGTTTCTCGATTTTAGTTCACTATCAATATCAAATAGGTCAAATCTGACCAAATTAGAATTAGGTTTAAACGTGAATGTATTCAAAGTGACCTAATATCAAACCGTTCCAAAAGTAAACCCTCATATTTCCAACACTGGGACAGAATGAAATTCCGAATACGTCCAAGTGCAGCATCCAATCTAACACAAAAACCACCAAATTCATTATGTCGTACATACCTACATGCAGAGTCCAATTCTGCTATTAGGTATAATATGTCTAAGTGCAGCATTTAGTCTACTCATAC
This sequence comes from Selenia dentaria, assembly GCA_917880725.1. Taxonomy (NCBI): domain Eukaryota; kingdom Metazoa; phylum Arthropoda; class Insecta; order Lepidoptera; family Geometridae; genus Selenia; species Selenia dentaria. The sequence continues at coordinate 9,608,343 of OU862888.1, read as the reverse complement.
CACAATAACCACCAAAGTTTATACGTATTACGTATATCGTATATACAGAGCCAATTCTGTAATTTTGACGATTATCGTATATTTCAATGATTTTAATTGTAGATCTCTGTTGCCATTACGGAATGTTATGTGGTATGTCATCTGGTACTTAGCTGTAGACTCCAAAACGTGTGAATGCAAAATAGGGCGTTTATCTTTAAGGCCTTCTTATATTCATTACCTTATTGCAGTAGAGCTAAAGCGCTCACAATGAATCTGGTATTGTTCTCAACTGATTAACAAGGCCAAGCATTCCTTATTGCGATCACTTCACGGAACATATTTTATCAACGCAGTGCTTACACTTTGAGGTAAGGTAAGGTAGGTTGTTTGTTCAACAAGAGTCATATACAAATATATGACTCTGTCGTACGAGCAACGAGTTTATTTAGTGTTTTATGAACGTACAGCGCCATCTAGCTTGACAGACGCTATACATTCTATCGTACATTAATGCATATTTTTCGAACACGTATCCCTTCATAGTCTTTGGGCGAAAAAATCACAGAATAATTAAAAGTACATTATAAAATACAACTCGCGATTTAATTTTATATGTAGTTGTTCTTGAATTATAGAGTAACAAACATCCCGATACAACAGTTAAAATAAAAAAAAACATGGATTTATGAACTATTGCCTAAATTTAACGCTCCAGACAGGGTTTTTGAAAGTATTTCCAATGTACTGACTTTTGGCTTTTAGTATTTTATTATAGTATTGAATAGAAGAAGATGATCTCACATGTGCGTTATCTGATATGTATTTTCAATAGTACATATAGATTACTAATTAGAATACCAAATGGATCACATGTGATGTGATAATGATGCTATTGTGACCCTATCGAAATAGCAGAATTGCTTTCTGCTCCGCCTGATGGGTACACGATGTGTTGCATCAATCGTTATTACACGCAATATTGAGGGCTTTCAGGATGTTTCAAAGAGAACCACATTCGAATTCATCGTATTAGATATATGATGCTATGGGTTTTGAGGCGTATGAGTGGTATGAACAAAGAATCATAATATTACCAGATGGGTTATAAATAATCAAAATGCAGTTCTGTGTAATTTGAAGATGTTTGCAATCCGATTAAGCAGGAGTTATTCGTTAGTTATGTCCAACCACTGCCACTTAAAAATTAAGAAATCTCTGAAACATATTTGTTGTTTTTAATGCTATTTTCCACATGAAAATTACTTGCCTTATATAAAAAAGTTAGATCAATTTGTTTAATTAAAATTGATTGGTGTAGGAAAAAGTTATTTCGTTGACATTCAATACGTATACTCCGTGAGGAGTTTGATTACATACAAAAAACATACACGTAGATTTGCGATTAACTTCTCCTTCATTGAAACTTTTTAAGTGACGCTTCATACAAAGTTGACAGATAAATATAATTTTCGTTAGAAACGTAATATCGAAGGAAATTGTTTGAGCAAACGTAGAACGTATCACGCCGCATACGGGTACCTTGTTTTTAATTGAAGTCAAGCTTCGGCACCCTTTTGCAGGATTATTGTTCCACACTTAATTAACCAACATTTACTGTATGCTTTTGCTAAATGGTTGTGGTTTATTGCCTGGCATAATATTGTTTGAACAAAAACAACGTCGATTCTGAAAGTGTTTCAATAAATCAAATTATTCTGGATGGTAGAAAAGGCGGACGTGAAATACAAAGGTTTTATTCTTGACGCGTAAATACCTTCGGTTTCCATAAATTGATTAGACAAATTTGTAATTCCTTGTTTCAACAGAGGGTAACATAAATATTATAAATTCGCGACCATTGAAAATTTTGCAAATTTTCTCGCTGAAGAGGCCGCTATTTAAATGGTCGTTCCTGAAAATTACCTGCCCGAATTAGAGACGAACTCTGCTCTCTAATTTGCTATGAATTTATCACCGTCCTACGTTAAATTATAAAAAATATAACTAAGCTGAAGATGTTATAAACAACGTTTAGAAACCAAATGAATGGTAATGTTGATATGTTGATAATGTTGATGGTATAAACACGATACCGGAGTCTAAACATAGTCATGTTTAGACTCCGGTATCGTGTTTATACCATCTTTGCGGGTGTGGCTTTAATTTAGGCATTATTACATTGACTTAGGATGTTAGGAAATTACGGTTTCCCTAACGTTAACTTGCTAAAATTATTTGGGGACTAACAACCAAATTGCGCAATTTGTATATTATGTAGGGTTTAATCACAGTAATGAATTCATTTATAAGAGTGTTACCTAGTACGATTAAAATAATAATGGATACTTACATTGTTTACAACTTGAGGTACAATTTTTCTTTCGGTTAAATTTGGTTTTGTTACAATTATATATGAAAGATATGATCAAGTACAGCTCAATCCAACGATACCAGTTTTGACCGCCAAGTCTTTTTGAGCTATCATCTTGTTTAATTTAAATCCTTGCTGAGAAGCAAGGAACCACCTGATATCATGTTAACTAACAATACGTACTTTTTTTTTCAGATTTCTTTACCAGACCTAACATCTATACAGTAAGTACCAATAGAATTATATTTATATTATAAGTTTAAATTATATTATATTTATAAGTAATCTATTCAATGTTACTTTCAACGTAAATTGTACTACCCAATTTACAACCTACAACCAATTCACACCCTATGTACAACCCAAGTACTTGGTAAGTTTATAAACTACATGTAGAATCAGATCCGCGTGATTTCACCTCATTAGTTCAAATTGATAGAGGTCAGCGTATTTTAAGAGGGGGCGTCACAATAGATCTGACGTCATGCCTTCCTATTTCAGTATAAATAATGAGAATACATGACTGTACACTACGAGTTAGTAATTGATATCCCTAATATACATTAATATATTTGTATTAATGCATTACTTATTAAACAATATGAAACAGTGCTTCTACTTTTTTGGCTTACCGTATCTTCATCCTAAAAATACCGCGCTTTTCTTACTACGTGTATATCAGTTATCTTATCACAGATACATTATTAAAAGTTTGTAAAGATTAGGTTTACTCAACTGTTTATTGTTGACGATACGGGTACTATTCCCGAAGTAAAAGTTTCAGTAGTGATCGTGTAATATTTGGATATAAAAGTAATTTCTATAGCAATTATAGTAAATACTTCTATACTAACGACTATCATAGTCATTATTTCGTACGGAAAATATCGTCTAAGTCTATGTCGTAACAGTAAACAGAAATTTATAAATTTTACAGAAACGTATAAAGTATTTTAAGTCTTTTAAAAGTAGTAGTTCGGCGAACAGTAGACCTCGCAAGCACATAGTCTCAATAGCGGCAATTTTTCGCAGTACTTTACAACCACTTGACTAATTATGCTCATACTCGAAATTCCTCTTTGAAGTCAGGTTCCTAATGTGTGCATCAAATTCGATCAAAATCAGTCGGTAAATAGCGCCCCAGGAAATTTTCCCCCTTTTTTAGGAAAAGTAGCCCAACTAAAAAACTTGGTAGGTATGTATGTTCTACTATTTAATTGCCTAATTAAATAGTAGAACATACATACCTACTAAGTTTCGTCAAGATTGATTGAAAAATGCGATCTGTATAGGAAGACAAACGTACAACCTAACAAATATACGGACAGATGAAAGTCAATTTGACCATTTAAAGCAGACACTTCGCTCGTTCGGTCAATAACAACCGTTTATTCAATTTACACATGAAGGAATCTTTACGATCGTAAAACATTATTAAAATAATTTACTTAAAACTTAATTAATTACTTTAAAAAAACTGCGTTCTTAAATAAATACCTGCGTCACTACGAGTATACTGACCCTGGGAAGATATAACAAAAAAACAGAAGCCTACCTAGTCTGTTCAAGAAGAAAGTTCTTTTCACAATAATTTATTAATGTGCTAGAATATCTAATTACATATGAGGCCAATGGCAACTTTCAAGAACATTTCAACATCTTCTAAATAATGTATTAATCCACAAAATACTTTCTCATTTAAACTTTTTACAGCGATCTTGAGTATAGTATTCATTATAACCTACAACTACGTGTACATTACACCTTATATCTAGCTACTAAATTGTAATACCGTTTCACTAAAGTTTATGAAAATGTTCGTGAACATACATTTTCCAATGTATACAAAGAATCCAAAGTTCATTTAAAGCCTTCGTTAAAATCTCTTGACGATTGCGGGAACCCAGTTTCATTGGGTAGACAATGAACAACCTCAAGCAAATGTTTTCGTATGTAATCTTAACGATACTCGATCCCGTCTAGTCCTCTAGGTAACGAGAGCTAATATAAATGTGGCTTTAGCACTATCTCTGTCGTCTGCACCTTCATATATTCCTTCTATCAAGGGACGATAATGTTCACATATACTCGTAAATAGAGTGGCTTATCGACCCTATTTAATAATACGTGTACCCATCTCTAAGTACCACTCGGTCTGAGTATGTTTGATCGGGTCTATTGCAAACAATCTTAATAGTGCACTTGAGTCTTCTTTTTCCGCTTCGATGCGGTCATGCGTCCCATTATTCTCTAGTCATTGAGCTTTGTATGTCATTTGCTTTATATACGAGGTTATTACATACTTCTTACGAACGCAGTGAAAAGACAACAAGCTAGCTTTTGTAGATAGGATTTGTAAATACTAAAAGTATTCGCCTAGGTTTTGAGAGTGTAGTAAAACTTTTAAATTAATAAGATCATTCTTACATAGGGCTAAGAGTATGAATGTCATAGTAACTGTAACACAACTACTACGTAATTCTTACAATCGTAAGTTTACTTATCGTATGACTCAATAACCAATTTAACTGTAGTGATGCAGTGCCCCGCAAAAGTAGCGCTGCAAAAACCATGGCCAGTGATACTTATGACTTATCTCCCAGGCGCCTTATCAAATAAATTAGGAAAAATATTTACAAAATCATAGTTCAATAATGACCTAAGCCTTCACAACAACAATAAAAAAGCTAATCTAATGCTAAGCTATCACCGTGAATGTTGCAGTCATATAACTTTATTTGATCATGAAAATTGCATCGAATTGTTAGCGACTGGCACTGTCAACAAATATTGGCTGATGGAATTCGCCCAGTAAATAGTTAGGAAAACTCTTGATGTCGCCGTCTCAAAGTGTGCCGGAGAGATAAATTACGGAGGAGGGATAAATATTTGAAAATATATTGTAGAGTGGTACACAAATAATACAAAAATGGTTATACAGTGATTATCACACTTTACACACACACAAACACTCACAGAGATTAATCCTTCCTATACCGAGATAATCACAATCAGTTTCACAAAAGATTTATGAAACTGACGTATATACAAATATAACAAAAGGCATAAAGACAAAGTTTTCGGTATACCCAAACATAATATATAAATATACAAAATTAGCATAATATACAATTCATTACAATTACATAATTTTATGCGCCAGAACTCTAAATCACAAAACACACAATCGTAGTCCAAGATAATGCCAGGTCAGATTCAGTTTGCAGATCACTTCCAGTCCAAATAATGCCAGGTCAGTTAAGTTTTCAGGTCGATTCCAGTCCAAAAAGCCAAGCCAAAAGTCGATAGTATGTACGAGAGCCACGTAAGTTGAATTGGGAACGATGCGCAGTAAACAAAGGAGCAGAGCGTACTGAACTGACTTGCTGAGAATAATAACAGCTTCTCTACCTGCCCTGTTATTGTCTCTTTTTAACGTAAATATCTATCTATCTCTCTCTCTAACATCTAAGGTATGTATGCCCCATTCAAATTCCTAGAAATTGCAACAAGAACCCATTTTGGGCATGTAGTAAAAGTGATTACTGACAATTACAATTTAAGGAATTTGGCCCCTGTTTAGAAATAATAGGCCCATATTTTTTTATAACTTGTTTTCCTAGAGTACTATACCATTTTGGAATGTTGGTTAGTTGCGTCAATTTTTAAAAAACTTGCCATACTAGTGTTCATACTTTTTTTTACACCACGATAAGTTAAAGTTGGTTAAAAGTAAAAGTCTTAAAAAATTTAGGGAATAAAATAAGTTTCATTAATTTTCGTGATAAAACAAGAGCTATTCCGGATTTTTTAAGAATTGTGGTGGATAGCAGTGCTATTCAGGTTGCCTATAAAGAAAAAAGAAACAAATATTAAAAAAATTGTGGTCATGGTAGTGAAAAATATCATAAACGGTCTCAATTTCTGAAGAATTTCATTTTTTTATTATAACTTAAAATATAATATGGCAGTAAAGAAGTTTGTTCATTTAACAAACTCTGACGCTAGGCTGGCAGTGATGAAATGGTTAAATAACTTGGATTACTATAAGACAGAACAGTTACTAACGGTTTTGTCATAAAGGCTACTTATTCTATGATAATAATTCATTCACCCACACACACACACACACACAAACACACGCACACACAGACACACACACACATACACACACACACACACACACACACACACACACAAGTAATAAAAGCATATCAATCGAATTATATAGCAATAATAAGTGTACCACGAAGGATTTTTACAGACACTTACAACATAAGTTATTTTGTAACTTAGTGTAGGTTCTGTGACAAATTGTATGTAAATAACAAGCCAATATAACGGCACTTAAATTGTAATACCCTAGATATGTATTTTGTATTTGAACTTTGTGCTTAATTGATGCTGACGTATATGTAGGTACGTCTCTGTGAAGCAAAGGGTTAAATCTAGAAATAGCGATAGGACAGCTGTAGTTTTAGACTAGTGAAGAGGAATATGCCCATGTAAGGGAACTGTGTGCGATTTCACAAGAAAATCAAAAAGCACAGCAAAGCTCTCGGGAAAAGTCCAGTCGGTTCTTATCCTTATTAGTTTTGGTTGCCAGCCAGCCGTGCGATTCTCTATAGCCAGCCGTATGATTCGTCGTTGCGCTCGTCGACGAGCTCAAATATTTCAAAGATTTCAAATACTTTGAGATATCGGCCTTGTACAAAAGGTTGTTTTTCCAACGTTTCTTGTCATCTCGTCATTTGATTCACGGATGTTGTCAAAGATGCAACGATGTTTGCTCTTACGGCCGTTTTCAATATTCTATTTTTCAACAGTTTACCTTACTACCGATAAAAATTTGACATAACGTCCATACAAATAGTGTCAAATATCTATCTCTAGTAGGCTAAGCCGGCGATAGATAGATTATTGAAAACGGCCGTTAGAGAATCGCACGGCTGCACTGGCGTCCCGGTTGGGGTGTTTTGTGCATTCCCCCCTGCCAGCATTTACTCAAGCCAGCCTAACTCTTTCCTGTCGGTTGTATAACATGATTTTTTATATTATGAACTATTATTTTAAGGCTAAGATGCTTGGATGTCTCTACTTCTGCCAGTTGCTACCTACTACCTACGTAATAAACGTAATATATAGAGAAAAAGCTTTTTGAAATGAATGGCCTCGAGTTTCTCGTTACATGTTCTTGCTTACTCTTTATTTTACGCTTTACGCTGTCGTAGAGTATTATTAAGAACATTTGGTAAATAGTTAACGTCAAAAAAGCGTTTGAAAGTGTAAATAGTTTCGTCCATTCAAATGTTGTCATTTTTGAATATTTTTGCCATAACACCTACCAAAAGTAACCTTTGTGATCAATTAAAAATACAAGAGCTTATTCAAAAAACAAACACATAAATTTTACTATTGAAAAATATGATAATACATATAATATATGTGCAAGTGCTAGTTATCTTCATTAAACGTATTGTGAAGTAAAAAGAAAATAATGTTTACTTCGACAAATTATAATACGTTATTTTGAAACTGGCATAAAATATAAAAACTCGGTATAACATATAACTTCAATACCTATCAACAATCACACACAACATTAGATTCTACATATACAAGCCAAGCTAAATGTTTCATTGCAATTGAGGGAAATCCAAAATATTCAACTAGAAGGTTGTGACCTCATAAACATGCCGAAATCCGACACAAAGGTCCAGTATACCGTGAATCTTAGCAGGATACAGCGAGCGTACATCTCAAATACCAAGAATTCCTAGACGAACCTTAGTATACAAAACATAATAGTATCTAGCTGCGCCCTGTGGTTTCACCCGCGTGGTAATGTAATAGTATAATGATGATAGAATATATCCTATGTTTTATTTCAACGTCTAATCTATCTACATATCGAATTTCATCTAACCCCGTTAAGTAGTGACGTATTGAGTATTGCTACTCATCACGTCATCCATCCATCTAAACATTCGTATTTTAATATTAGTAGGATTTTACACGCTCTCTGCCTCCAATATAAGTCACAAAAATGATTATTTGTCTTAACGATAATAATTATTGATCCCAATCCCTGCGAAACTCGTTTCTACAACTAGGCTACGTACAACTAATAAGCTCTGATTCCTGATTCGTGGTTATGTCGCCAATTTGCGGTTTTACTGCCACGTGCGGTTTATCGGCACCATTATGCTCATTCTTCTTTACACCTTTTCCCGAGCGGATTGTATAAAATATACCTTCATTCACAAGTTGATTCGTTTTGTCTCAGAGTGACACACTTGTGTTTCTGGGATTTATAGCATCTGCCGATTGTGAAGTTATTTATTAAATTCTGACAATTATACTGGAATTGGTAGATGATAATAAAGTGATAATAATTTAAGAGTGGTTGTTTATATTAATTTCTCTTTTGGACCATCCCCTTTAGATGTTTATCTTAATTGATCTATGAAATACAATACCTAGTTTACCAAAGAGGGCTCTTCTACCTTCACTATTCCGTTTGCTTTTTTTGCGTCGATTACTTTTTCAAGCAAACCTTTTAACTTCCGTTGAAAACCCTTTGACACTTTGTAAGTAATATAATTGAATTTCATCTTAATTATTCCTGATCAAAAAAATGTCAAGACATATTGCTATGAGGAGACACAGGTAAAAGTGAAAGTAACACAAATTAAAAAACTTTTCTTTTGAGCCCGTTGGGACCTGAGGTATTTTCAGATGGCATAACGTGAGGAAGTTTTCCTCAAAGCCTCTACTTCTCTTGACCACTAGTTACAAGTAACTGTCCAAAGTTTTAAATTGAAAGATGTTTGTGATTTTCAGATAAATTCTCTAGAATTCATTGAATTTCAATTCAATGAGAACATATCAACGAAATTGGGAAGAACTCACAAGAGGACACACTTAGAAATTTGTAATAATAGGTTATAAGATTTTCTCTCTTTTATTCCTCGAACTTCTACACTCGGAATTTTATGAATAAAAAGAAACTTTAAACACTAATAACAGTACTAATATGACTGTTTCAGTCATATTTTAACAAAAAAGATACAAACATATCACCGCACATGTCACTCCCCCGAAGCGGTTGATAGAGGTGTATAAATACCGACTTTTCTTTAAAATTAATTTCAGTTTCCATGTAAAAGAGAGGAAACCACATTGGCACCAATATTGGAATAGTCATCGTCAACTTAGTCGCTTTACAATTTTTGGATGAATATTATGTAGTCCTAAAACTGAAAAGGGAATAGGGCATTACATGAACATATCCTTTAATTTTAACCAAGCATAGATAAACAACAGATTTTTAAAAAAGATTGAGATAATTCGCGGCTGAATCCTTTATTTCCATCACTGTTTATTTATCTGTAAGCATCCATCCATCTTACAGTTCCACACTTTAACTTCAGCACTCATTGTAACGGGGCCCACACATCAACCAGTCAGCGGAACAGTAATTCTGTTAGGGGCTTAATCCGGGCGGCTGGCCCGCGTGCGGCTTCTTGAGCATCCGGGCCTTAATGAGTAACTGGGCCGACCAGATTTTGAGTGTGACGGCGTCGTTTATCATAGCGTTGTTTTCAGTTTTGGTGTGTTTGTAGGCGTAGCTGTAGGGTGCGAAGGGTGAGTCTGTTATTTGATTTAAGTCCTTCAAATAATGTATAAACTTTTAATGAAATTTGACACCGTAAACTAGACTTCTTATAAAGTATTGTGCTCAACCTTACCAATTTTTCAAGTAAGCCGTTTCAAATGAGCAATAACAAGCCATAAACACCAAAATTTGGCTTCCTATACTCATTAAATACAGTTTTACTACATATTTAAAATAAGATTAAACATAAGTCTGGCTTTGGGTTGGCTTTAGAATCGTGACCCCTGAATTTGGTGAAACAAAAACTGTGGGTGGGTTGAAGGGGTTTGTATAAAGCGTATTTACAACATTTTAGCTGCCGGAGACACGCCAAAATAGTCTAAATAGTTTTTTGAAGTTTCAATAAAACACCGTAATTTTGATAGTGACAGGTGACATAAATGACATTAATGCGTAAAACGAAACGTTTCTAGGTAACTTTTAGCCTTTTTTGACATGTACGTTGTATGTAAGTTCTTGAAACGGAACGCAAACATCGAAGATAGCGTAATGTCACTGTCGGAATACTCGCGCTATAAAATATAAGTTCTAAAAATAACAAATTGTTTTTCAATTTTAATTATCAGACCCATACTAGTAGGAATGTGTGCACAATATTATATTAGTACCTAATGAATTGGCAATGTCACTTGTCTGTGACAAACCTATAGGTTAGGTTAGGTTTGAACTGTGACCCACCAGGCGCGAACCGAGCGAGCGTAGCGAGCGTGCCGCGGCAGCGGCCGGCGAGCGCTTCATCAAACTACTTTTGTTCCAAATTTGTGCACAATAGTATATCAGTAGCTATTGAATTGGCAAAGTCACTTGTCTGTGACATACCTATAGGTTAGTTATAGTTAGTTAGAATAGGTCGAAGTCAGTGACAGAACCGACTCATAGCACCCCGATTTCAAGCAGTCTTGTCGGATTGCAGAGCCGACGCGGGGGTGGTAGTAGATCGAAATGCAATACTTAACCTCAAAATACTTAAACAAACATAACTCGAAAACTAATGGTCTCCGGCGGGTGGGGTTTGCGGGGGGGCACTACCCGAACCCCCCTCCCCCTCCCCCCTCCCCCCCGAATTCAGGCGCCACGATTCTAAATGTTTACCCTGGCTTTATTATTAACATTCACATTTGCATTATAAGGGGTGCGCCCCGCTGTACCCGCTGAGAGCTCGCAGACACTGCAAGGCACTCACCCTGAAGATGAGCATGTGATTTGGTCAAAACCTGACATATTATTCGATCCCCAATATGAGTATTTTGATATTTCAAGTCTATTTTCTTCTGTATTGGATGGACGTAAGTACCTACAGTAGGTGTGCGCACATATAATTTGATACACTGTATATTAATTATCTGTATTGTTGAATATCTCTGGACATATATGGGGATTAACGAATATCATAATAGTAATATACACTGAGGTAGGTATATATTATTATATGTAGGTATATATTATATATACAGCGTTATATTAAAATACGTCACAGCTCAAACTATTAGAAAATGTTGTGAGGTTTTGTACCCGTCTAATATTTGTTTTAAAAAAGTCGTCAGAGATAGTAGGTACAAGTAACAGCCTCCATGAAAGATATGAATGAGTATGGGTAAACTATCAACTGGAGAAAAACTCCACCTTCTCAAAGTGTATATATCTATAAAGTTAGCCACATTCTACTGCATCAGCATATCTCTGATCTGAAGGCATGAGAGATTTAACGAGTTCCTTTGACTTCATTGCCGGTGAGTTGGAATTTTTAATACCGGTGCAAAGGGGTTCGTTAGTGATTACTTCAAATATCTACTGCTCCTTTAACGACCATTTATTTCTTCTATTCTTGTGTGGGAAAGTAAAAACTGATTTCTACATTTACATGTGTTAACTATTCACTTTGAACTTTTCTTGATAGTACATTATTTGATACAAGTGAAAAACTTTGTAAAAGGTCGCACACATCATGCGATGTCTTTTAACCATAGAGATCTAGAGAGATGCCAATCCGTGCACTGGGTACAAAACCTGGTGTCAAGCAGCGGCCGTATTCCGCGTTTCAACGTCTTGTTAGCTTCAATAATTTATCCTCTGCGGTATTAAAACTTAACGTTTGAATATTCGTAAGTACAGAGCAACCATTGTAAACTGTTTACATGCAATATCACGACTGGCGTTCAGTCACATAATGCAAAAGTTGCGAACCGCAGCGATGTGTTCTGTTTTTTGGCATATTGCTGCGACACGGGCCCTGTCTCGTTTTCATATCTCCATTGTTTCTGAGATCTGTGCTTTTAACACACTTGTGTGGATAAAACTGAATGAAATGGTTTCAACACACTTGTGTGCTTATTTAAGATCTATTATATATATAAATATGGAGAAATAAATGATTGTGATTACGAAAAATTATAAAGTCATTTTAACGTAAAACATGCATTTACACGGCTTGATATCTTTTAGACATAAAAACTCTTAGCGATATCAAAGTAGGATAGAAATCACTTGTTCGATCATGTTAAGTAAAGAAGATAATGCGAGCGTAAGAAGAAGATAAGAAAAAAAATAATGGATGGTTATGATATACTGTACTACGCACCGGAGCAAAGTGGCCTACTTTCAAAGCCCGGCGTTGAAACATGGTATCGGAATATATATTCCAAAGTCCAAATCGGAATATATATTCAAAATAATGTAGTTCACATTATTTTGAAATGATACAATTTGCAAAAAGTCCAAGCTTAAAAAAAAACCTACTGCAATAAACACATTTTTAAACTGCAAGCACAGCCGCATATTAAAATATGCCGTGCGATTCTCCAAGAGCAAACATCGTTGCATCTTTGACAACTTGAAACAAATGACGAGATGACAAGAAACGTTGGAAAACCTTAATTACGAGTACAAGGGCGATATCTCATAACGTATTTGACATCGGTGAGCTATCATTAGAGAATCGCTCGGCTGTATGTCAAGCCATCAAGCCATCGTGCACTATTTACTTAGCTCGTCAGTATAAATAATTCACTCTCGGCCTTACTTATAAACTCTACTTAAATTTAAGTAATGTAAATTAGCATTGTGCACAAAAGCAATTAAGTAAAATAAAAAAAATAACGTATGTAAAAAAATTACCTGAGTTAAATTACTTAATTTTAAGTTAAGCACGTTTATAAGAAAGGCCGTCAATTTTAAACAGCTATTCGCACTTTCATCTGGCGCGAAACGTCTGAAATTTCATTGCACATTACCAGTTATCAGGGGTGTACGTACAACTCGTCCATACCAGCAAGGATTATTATACTACAGCATCCTTGATACAAGAACAAAAGCTTCATATGAATTCACCCGTGACAGTTAAAGACTCATAACTGTAAAGATTAAAGATCTTCGTGGCACTACATTGCACTTGTCTCCCCGAGACTTAGGTGTTCAGGGAGCTGATTCCACTAACAAAATTGCAATCGAACCGTAGCTAAACGGCGAAATGGAATAGTTTTCTTTTCTGCTATTGAAAAACAGCAGTTACGTTTCTGTTGACGCCAGCGATCGATCAAAACTTTATAACTCGATAGATCATAAAAGCGACGCTAACTCGTATTTCTATATGTAGTAGCGAATAATAGTAGTGTGCAAGATGACGTTATGTTCCATTTTTGTCTATAGCAATAGTAGAATAGCGTTTTGAGTAATAATCTAACGAAAACAGGAGTAATACTGCAATTAGAGCGAGATAGATTACTGAATGTTGCGAAATACTAGAATTGGCCTCTATTCCCTTTTGCTCAGTAATTTAGTATAATGTCACCAAACATGTGTTGTTACCGGACCTTGTGTTGATCCATAATATCAGCAAACCGATTGGTGTTATATACTACAGAGTATTTGTTTAAGTATACAAACTGTTTTCTCTCAAAAGAAGTTTAACAAGTAAATATTCAATTATAATTAAAAAAATACATAACATTAGCGTAGCTATTCAGCGTGGAAATACTGTCAGCATTCAGGGCGCTTTTCATTCAACAAATGTTGGTTCGTGGTTTACTATGACATTAAAGGAAATATTATTTTTGTCATACATAATCAGCCCTTTATGTTCCCATTTGTGGGATTCGAGCCTTACTCTCAGAGAGACAAGTTGGCCTATAATCCACCACTCGGGCACACTGTGGCTTGGTAGATATGCTATAGCGGCCTTCCATCACCAACTTTTCAGGGCCCTCGAAGGCCTTGAACATAGCATAATGACTTTTATTCTAAGACAAACAACAGGGACCGACGGCTTAAATACCCTCCGAAGTACGGAAGCGCTCAGTTAAACAATGAAACTAGCGGTCCCCCATACAACTCCTGACCGCAGCAAGCATTGCTTAACTTGTTGATCAGTTGAGATCGCCAAGTCAAGCTCCGCTGCGTGTGCTTCAGCGCTTAACTTATTTATATTTTTTCTCTCATTATACAACATGTTGGAATGTATAAGTATATAATTTTAGATATAGCCATGCAATCCCATCTTAAAATACCTGCTCGTATAAGTACAGTACCTATTAAAATTCCATTTGAGAAATAACGGAACACCTACATCTAACTTTTCGAGAGCAATTATAAAAACGGAGTAAATTCAAAACTGTTTTCACAACGCGATACAACCAGCATGCATGAGATACGACATTCCTATCACATCTACAGGAAAACGTGTTTTAATGAACCTCTTTCATGAAGGAAGCGAAAAAAATGGACAAATGACGGGGCGTAGGATGAAAATTGCAATGTAACGACATCTTGTCGACTGCAGTTCGAAATAACAAGACTAAAATTTGTGTACATATGCTGCTATGTTCACTTTGAAGAGTTATCTTTTAAACACAACCAAGTGTAGCTGAAGCGCTCGGAGTGAAACTGGCGTTGACGTTTTTAACCGATCGGTAAAGGTCGATTGCGGTCATGTCTTGGATGGGTGACCGCTAGAGGCATTTTCAATAAATCACCTCCATGCTTCGAAGGACACTTTAAATCGCTGTTTCTGGTTGTTTGTTTTAGGACAAATATCGTTAGGTATCAATGGTTTTAGAACGGCCTGCAGCCTTTGGCACTATACTATCCACCGAGCCGTACTGTGCCCACGTGGTGGATTATAAATCCATCTCTTTCTCCCTCTGAGATGAAGGCTCGATAATGGGAACATAAGGAACAAATATCATGATAAAAATAACATAAAATATACGATTTTATCTCCTTAAAGTCGTTTCGTTTCAATATAAAGTAATCGGGAAAGCCTAAGAAATCATGGGCTTATTCAATTATCTTATGTAAGTAGAAGTGTGTACCACTACAAACACTATTGTTGTCTTTTTTGGCGAAGGAAATAATTTTTGAAATACTTAATGAGGAAGCTTTTTTAGTTTGTGTTGGCTAATAGAAGAGTACAGATCGATTAACGCGGTGAAAAAAGAGCATCTTTAAACTGAATTTATCAGAAAGCTTTGTTGGACGACAGAAAGTTTTAATATTAAACTAAATTTATACAAACATTGAAATTATTAATAGACAACAAAAAAAATTGGTATCAAGCCATATAGGCTTCACCCGCGTGATGACGGATGATGACCATGATGATGAAAATTATCATAATTTTCTTTGTATACGTAAAAGCGTAACAAAATTTATGATGTTAAGATTCTCCTGTTATGTATACATTATTTCGAACATTTGTTAGTGTAGAATTCAACAGGGACCCAATTAAAGTTTACCATTCAGTTCGTGTCCAGTCGAATGTTACGGGTCAGATTTGTCTTGCCTAGGCTATCCTTTGTTAAACCAAAATCTTCATCAGAGGACAATCAATCTATTGTTATTGAATCCGAACTGCTACATAGCCCTTGTTTTGTCCCGTACATACGCTAAGTAACAAGTTCACAAACTTAAGTAACAAGCTCTTTGCCCCAAGACCCAGATTTACTTAAAATCCGTTCTATTTTAAGATTGTGACAATGTTTTCATTAAGGTTTAATTGATTACCGGAACTGTTAATTAGTTGTAAGCAACGAAAAAATAGGTTGTAAGGTATACTGAAAGCATTTAACGAGTTGTTTAGACAAGATAACTAACACTTAAAATACTGAGAGAAAAATACTATTAAAT
The DNA here is from genome assembly GCA_917880725.1 of Selenia dentaria. NCBI lineage: Eukaryota > Metazoa > Arthropoda > Insecta > Lepidoptera > Geometridae > Selenia > Selenia dentaria. The sequence goes on along the minus strand of OU862888.1, from coordinate 9,592,192 downwards.
AATTAACATTTAAAAATAATCATCAAGTAAACTACAAATCAATCTTCGATAAAAATTGAATCATTGGATGTTTTTCTTGTTCTTTTTTAACGAAGCAATAGTCATGATGATGAATGAAAAGAAAGGGTGAAGAGTGAATTGATTTTCATCCCAGTCAACACATAGCTTATCTTACGCGGAAAAAAATGCTGAAAATAGCTAACACAAATTAATCATATTTGTTAGAGTTAACGGTGTAATAAATAATATAAATAAGAGAGTGAGGGAGAAAAGTGCCTTACCAGCCATATTCAAGCGTGAACACAATTACTTAAAAAATACGAAAGCACCTTTCAATATCATTATGAAATTCCTACAATAATTGTATACACTCTAAAATACGATATCATTTACATATACAAACACGTTTTTCTATTATTGAAATGGCTGAAAAAAATTAACCGATCACACTGATAAAAGTTTAATAAGACCAACATACCTAGATCTTTATCTAACAAAGAAAAAATCATAAACACGTACGGTTCAGTAAAAATACGTACTCGTATAGGATCCACCAGCCCAGAAGGGGTTGAAGAGAATACATCGATCGTATAGGTACATATACAACTACAGAAAACGCAAACTGCTTACGATGGTCATTTATTAGATACTTATGGAATGGATTCAAAAATAACACGAATAACTAAAAAGTTCTATAAATGCTTATGACCTCCCAAATATTCAGGTCAGCAAAACTATTAATAATGCATTTCATTTCAATCTCATTACATTCATAAGCAAGTTTCTTTCTGCAAGCAATAACGAAGTTTACAGTTCAATATCTACAAAGTGTCATTAGAAGATAAATGATTATACGCAGGTGTTTTAAAGTATTTTAATCAAGAAATGGTGTTGATGAATGAAAATGTTTCAAATGGCAATTTAATCGAAGTTTATTGAGGTTGCATCTTTGTATTTAGGAACGGGGTGAGCGAAATACTGAATGTAGCGTATATGTGTTTTAGTTAATGGCATTAATTCGCTTTTTCAGAACACTAAACTAGTTTGGTGCTTTAGTCCAAATTTGTATAATGCTTGTAAGTGTAAATTTTTCTAATATGTTTAGTGTAAATTTAATCGTCATGTAAGTTCGTGCTCTCTAAACTAGCCTTAACTGATGTAACCCACATTTAAATAGAAAATCATATGTATAGAATTATCATTTTAAGTGTTACACGAATGTGGATTTTAGTATTGACATAATAAGAACTACCATAGTTTAGAGAATTTTAGTTTAGTGTACAAGCGAATCAATACCATTAACTACCATTTTTAGTCGATTAATGTAGACAGCTCTTTTCCTATTTTGTTTTGTGCCATATTAACGTTTGTTTTTCACCCCATCAAATTATGAAAGTCATAAACAGTGAGTTTCAGTTTTGAAGTTCAGATCAATAACTAAGAAAATGTAAATGGATCTAAGACATTTTCAATATTTCCCTATTTCAGAGCCCTTTCATAAGCAAATCAAATATAGTAATTGAATGTTGCTTGACATTCAAATTCTTGTATATCCATTAAATTTTGGTAGTTGTTTTGAAAGGTAGATTCGAAACCCAATACAGCCTTTATTTTCTGAACGTTTTATTTATAAATAAAAGATATCGTTTTTTTTAATATAAGGGGAATAGTACCGAAATCCATATTAAAATATGGTTCTATTTCAATAGGTCATTACATTTTGCTTCCTCGACGAAACGTATCAAAATAAGCAACAGAAACATGAAACTACGAATAAAAATGAAAGATTTTCGAGTGGTCGGTAAAGTAAACATAGTGTTAGGTATAGTGCACACCTGTGGCACATCGCGGTGTCGGTTCAATTTGCCGCATGGAGGATCAAAGGCAGACAATATACACAGGCATAATATCGACACGCGTCGCCAGTGTAAATGCCACTTTATATGTTGACTGTCTGTGGAATCTCGCAAAATAATAACCCTCAGTCAAGAATTAATAAATAATTCAAACACACGCTGTTAGAAATAACATTCTTAGAAGTAATAAGCATCATATTGAATTTAATGATATATTAGTAAATATCATTCATAAAATCAGTCATTTATTTGATTTATTGCTTAAGTATAGTTAATGTTTATGACGAGTAGGATTATTAACATAGCAACGCGAGTGCGTTTAGGCTAGAACCCTGAGTTGGCACATTAAACCAGTTACAAACTGAATATTTTATAAAAGTAAAGATTTAACTCATTAGACCATAAAATATAGTTAAGTGCACTTACATCGAGCATAATAAAGAACTTTTCGAGCATGAGAAGTGAACATAAACTACTTACCTAATAAGAGGATGCAAAAATCACGAATTAAACTTTTAAAAACATAGTTTAGAAAAAAAAATATTACGATATAGGTGATTTATTACAAAAAATCTGATTATTATCTTTTTGGGTCTTTTGCTTCTATTTGGGTTCTACATTGTTGTGAAATACACTTCTGAAAATCTCCCGACATCGAGGACGACAAAATAACGAGAAAGCTCCCAATTTCAATCATTCAGTGCCATTGGATTTTTTTTCTTTTGTTCGTAAACATACATAAATTTTAGTAAAATTAGTAATTATTTATATTGCCAATAATTATCACTAGAAAAAAAATAATTGAATAGTAAGTAAATAAAATACACAGTACAAGTTAAAAAATACTTTAGCAAAGTTTTGAAAATAAAATATTTAATACAGATGTGGGTTTTTCACTGCCGATGTTTAAATGTTTCACTAAAAAATAATTTATGAAATAGTTTATTGATATTTAATTAATTTAAAACGTTTACGAGTATCGAGTGTGGGCGTCATTCTGGGACAGCTAGAACATAAGTATTTTTTAAATCAAGATAGATATTTGATTGATGACGCAACGTGCACAAGCCATACAAACAAGAAGAAGAAGAAGAAGAAGACGCAACGTGACGAAACAGACTGTCAGCATTCAATACGTGTGACATATGACACGCATGAGGTCATCAAAGCATGTTCGATAACCTCATGCGAGCGACCAAAATCTTTATTAACTTTGGCAGGCAAGGTATTGGGGCAAACGGCGATTTTTGTCCACATTATGGAAATTGTATTGACCTTTATTGGAAATTATGGATGGTTGCTTTAGTAAGCTTATTGGTCAAAGGTCTTCATTGTTCGTGTGAGCACGTAATCATTTATGGGGAAAATATAAGCCGGCTTTCCCTGTTTACAAATGAAAGCTTAAACTCGTCTTACGAAAATAATTGTACTCGTTACGTTTTCAAGTGGTTTTTAATTATGAGTCTGCTGTTTGACATGACGTAATTTACAGTTGGAACAGATAAATAATAGAGATAAACTAGAGTTTGACCAGTATCTCTCTGAGCTGGTATCAAGCTCGTACCACGCTTAAACTATAATGGCGAGTTGTTATCAAGAACAGCTTTCATTAGATGCTTCGAGACAGATCTGTAATAAGTGGTAGCTAGACAGGCACTATAAAAAATCCTACCACCGAATTTTGGATTTTATCCTGATGTTGTCTTTACCGTAAACTCAAGCTCGAGGCAGGGATCAAATCGGAGGAATCAAATCTTTGTAATGGCTATTAAAATGAATAATCAACTACTCTTAGATATAAATGTATTATATAAAAATAAATTTAAACATAAGGCTCTTGGTTACTGGAAAAATGTTATAGTATTAATATTAATATTTGAAGTTTAAATAATTGTATGACTTTTAATTTATTTGAGTAATTTTGACAAACTATTTTAATTTAGAACGATATAGACATTTAGTAGTGACTTCAGTACGGAATATTGTTGTAATAACATTATTATTATTATTATTACAATAATAATATTATATAATATTATTGTAATGTTGATAACGGAGTCGATGCTAACGTAAAGGGGTAAGTTGTAAGGCTCATTTCAATGATTCATAATTGTTATACCTATAACTATCTACAATTAGCAAAAAAAAATTGAATTATCGTTTATCATCATCATCATCTCAGCCGTAGAGCGTCCACTGCTGAACATAGGCCTTCCCCATAATTTTCCAAAAGGACCGGTTGGAAGCGGCCTGCGTCCAACCTCGTTCTGCGACCTTTATCAGGTCGTCTGTCCACCGTGTCGGTGGATGACCTACGCTGCGCTTACCGGTCCGTGGTCTCCATTCCAGAACCTTCGGCCCCGTCGGCCATCTGTTCTGCGTGCTTGGCGCCCTGCCCACTGCCACATTAACTGGCTAATCTTCTGGGCTATGTTGGTGACTTTCGTTCTTCTACGGATCTCCTCATTTCTGATTCGATCACGTATAGAAACCCCGAGCATATAGCCCTCTCCATAGCTCGTTGTGCGACTTTGGGCTTACTTATGAGGCCCACATAGTAAGAGACCACGTTTCAGTGCCATAAGTCATCACTGGTAACACACCTAAATTTATTTTTAAACATTATATATAAAACAGTTCAACTTAATTATTCCGATAAGAGAAGTGAATGTGTTACTGTATACAATAACAAATTTCCCTAAAGCCTACAGCAATGTAATATAATAATACATATAGTATTAAAGTTGTTATCAGTTCTGGGCGGTATAAAAATCTCGTCTATACAGTTAGTTAGCCCGCAAGATAGTTGCGTGTCTGAACAAAGTGACAGGATGTAATGTCGGCTCGTAACCTTTCGAAGTAACAAGCGTTTATAGCGTGAATTGTACCAATTACAATGGTCCATCAACTTCCTAGGCGATACTCTTGCGGAATTAAACTAGGAATAAATAACCGTAGATACTCTGTAAATGACGATAGAGTGAAATACCGTTTTTTTATCAGCACCTAAAAATTTAAGGTGCTGTCATATCATGCTGTCGATATAAAAATGATGGTTTTTAAAGCAGTTTATCTCATAAGCAGCGATTTAAATAAAACTAAATAAAATAATATACATTTGTAAGACTTCTAAGTACACAGCACAACACATATTTTAACATACTAGAGTACATTAAAAAAATTCAAACATACCACTTAATTTCACCTATAAAACAGTTTTTCTCTTTATTCACTATTGTATTTGTCATGAAACACATATCATAAAATAGCAATTTTTAATACACATACATTATTTATTTATAAGTGCACATTATTTATTTTATTAATTTTGTACGTTTTTACGAGATGCGCTTGCTCGATTTTAGGTAAAGGAAATTGAACGTAGCCAAACGCTGAGCTGACAGCGCCTTAACATGCAATCACAGAACTAGAATCTAGATGTATTGCATATACAGACAGATTCTAGTTCTGTGATCAAACACTTTTTTCGAAATTCTTAAATACGTCTCACTTGATAGCTTCGGTATTTACCCCTTCAAGTGCAGAACGAAGTGCGGTGTCTAATATTGGGCTGAGAGATTAAATGTGTATGGTACTAATATTTCTTACGTTTCGCTTTAAGAACAACGGGCGGGTTTCCTTAAAACCGTCTCACAGGTTAAACTAATTGTAAACTTGTGTTATAACTTTACTGATGCTGCAATTCCCCCGTGCTATTCGCAGATGGTCATGTTAATGACGTCACACTTGTTAATTGCTTCTGCTCCGAAGACTCCTATTAGATAAGCTCATATTGCAAATGGGTAAAGTTTGATAATTTTTGAATGCACATCTCGCTAATAGGCAGAGTTTAGAAGTTTGAGTGTACAACCACTGTATGGCAGTTCATGTGATATGTACGTGTTTTTGTAGTAATTGCATAAGTTTTTACTGTTAAGGTGATCATTCTATTTCTGTGAATATCAAATAATGAATAGAAATAGAATTATAAATCCTCTTTACCTGCCTTCCACGAAATGGTGTGCATTTTTTGATAATGCTAATAAATGTTTCTATTCGAATTGAAATCACTTTTATATGAATATACTGCATAATGTTATTTAATTACGTTTACTAAACGTGTAATAAGTATATCATTGAGTCCAGACACGTGTAACGCGTAACAATATGAGCTTAATAACATGGCGCTACAATGGCTACTTTATATGTGACAATGTAGCAATTGGGAGATAACAAGCCATTCGTAGGCCTTTTCTACGGCGTAGCACGCTCCTTTGTAGAAAAAACTTTACATGATATTTGATAAAATTTGTATCAATTCGTTTTGTATTAACCAATTAATTATAAGCATTTTATTATGAATAACTGAATGGTTGGTGCAGTTGGTAGCAACCCTGCCTTCTGAGCCGCTGGACCCGAATTAGATCTCCGGACAGTTCAAACATTTGTGTTCCTGAACATGTCTGTTTTACGGTTTTACTGTTCCTGGGCGAAGTACTTAGACGCGGCCCGAGTAAGTTGACCGTCATCGTGATAAATAGGCGATAAAAGGGAGAAGAGGCAATGGGTGGGGGCGGAGGACGCTTACCGGCAATTATGTTATGAGTGCCGGCAGAGCGGTCGGGGTTAGCAGTTTTTACATGTCATTGTTTTCTGTTGCGTAAGTTAACCAACAAAACGTACATGCGATGTGTGCTTATTTTGTGGCGATCTTGACATCCTTGCACGCATCTCGCGCTAAAGCTGCGTGAATCAAGATAGTAGGGAAGACGTTCTACTTATAGAAATTTACTTACTTTGTCCTGGGTGTGTTTATTACGTGTGTGTATGTATATCAATCAGTCATTAGGTTACCCTCGACTCTGCCTATTGTTTGTGACCTGAAGACCTTGTGTAGATGTTGTCCCATATTATGTTATTATTATAAAGATAGGTATGTACGTGCTACGAGCTAGGGCGTGTAGCATACTGAATGAGGCTTTTATTTTTTGCCGAGCACGGGGTATTTATTCTGGCACTTTAGCGTACAAATATTTTGCAAAGGGGAGCCGTGGTGTGCGTGTGATGTGCCCTCACTTGCGGTGCGATAAGCGTGATTGACGACGTCACGCGTGGCACGCGCGTCCGTGAGCGAAGTCACGCCGCGCACATTAACCTAACTTGTTGAGCTGCCAAGTGAGACATTTGCCGCAAAGTCTGAGTCAGCTTGTATTGACAGTTCATCATAACGTGTCATGTACCCGTCCAGACGCTTCACTGTGACTCAATATTTGTTCAGACTTTAAAAAACTGGTTTATAAAATAGACGCCTTTTTTATTTAGACAACGCATAATTTCTGCTGTATGATGTCTGTTTTAGATGATGTCATCATGTCGCATGTAGATAGCAGTAATTATTGTAGGAATTTCATGATAGTGAGTGGTTAAAGATGGTTTCGTTTTTTTATATAATTGTTTATTAGATGAGCTCTTGGTCGAAATTAGGCGTTATATGATGAAAAAGATTCAATGACAACAGCCAATTCTTAAGGGTAACAAAGATCCACAATAAAAAACAAAAGAAGGTTGTTCCGCTTAGCGTAATGGTACGGCACTAGGTTACCATTGCCGTTTAGCCTAAAGGTGAAATTAGAAACAGTCGTTAATTTCAAAACTTTCTAGAACAAATGGCAACGCTTATAAATGAAATTGATGTAGATACAAATGTCCGGTAACATCTGGTGCCCACGAATGTGGACGATTACAGGGAATGTCATATGTGGGTAATTCGAACAAATGACATTTTTCTGTGAGCGGAAGCGGGAACAAATGTGAGGCTATTTATGAAGTGCTTTGAATATTTCACAGCCACATCATTTGAAATCGTACATACAGGTCGCTTGACCTGTGTTTGAACTTAGCTTGTTATTCTACTTTCGTCACTGTCATCCGTTTATCTTTTAATTTTCGAATTTCCATAGAACTCTCCTTAGGTTTTTTAATACGAGTATATAACCAGCTTCGCCGACTAAAATGATTATTCCTATTGTGAACATAATTATTACTGAGAATATAACAATTAGGAAAACTCAATACCATTTTGTTTTCCTGAGAATCTAAGTAGGTTCAATTCAGACTTAAGCTTCCGCTACTACGAGTAGTTCAGCGAAATATATTGTACTAAAAGAAAGAGGTATATGGATCAGTTAAAACAATCCAATATTTGAGTGATCCATTTTTTCTTCCTTTCAATTTCGTAACAGAACTGGGGGAAGTATTTGAACATGCCTCTTCGGAGAATACAAATTTCCATTTCTATTTGTTCCTAGTTTGTACGTAAAAATATTTATTTGAGATGTCCGCGTGGCGTCACTCGTAAAAATGTTATGTTTAGTTATTGAAATCTACTTACTTACGAGAGTCGGGTAAAGTTCATTTATAGGTGCTGCAGTAAATTTTGCATATCTATATATTTACTATACTACTAAATAAATTATACAGAAGGATAACCTTGTAAAGAGTTCTAAGTTCGAACGTTGACTTCATAATAAATATTTCCATGCTAAATAGTAGCCTTTTTATAGTTCTATTACACTTAAACTTGTAATATGATTTAAACACAAATACTTCGTGAAACAGAACCCAGATATAACGTAAATACTTGTCTCGTAGCGGGAATGGAACCTTAATACGCTACGTAACCAAATTACCCTCATTATCGTAGCCGTTGGGCTTACAGAGAGCAACTGTATCCCCCAAACTAGTAATGCTAATTACAATTCTATTTCCGGTTTTGACGTACGCCTACTTATGCGAATGTCAATTTTATACTATAGAGTGAGGAGTATCGAGTCGACTCGATAGTAACAAGTACTTGTAAACCACTGCACTTGTCATAGGCAGGCTTAAGCAGCGGTTAAGTGCAGCGGTTTGAGCTGATGTTTTGGGTGATCCCGGATTGCGCTCGTCATCCCGAGTCAAGCGAGAGATTTTTAAGTCTTATTTCCCCAGTAGTTTAATTTGCTACAAACCCTTCGAACCCTCGATTCCTAAACATAGTATTATATGTGTACTTTTACTTTACGGTAAAATAATGGCCACTACTGCCGTATGATTTTGTAATGATTTATGAGATATCGGCCTTGTATATAAGGTTGCTTTTCCAACGTTTCTTGTCATCTCTTCATTTGTTTCACGGAAGTTGTTAAAGATGCAACGATGTTTGCTCCTAGAGAATCGCACGGCTGTTATGCTAGTGCCGACCACGACGATTATTTGTACAACTGACATTAGTTAGGTACGATATTTAATAATTAATTCAATTTATTTTATTTTATTTATTTATGTTGTTTGCAATTATCATGTTGACGGTAGAGGCGTAATTCTTTGATCCTGTCCGCTCACAGAGTAAAACTTCCATGGACCCCTCATGAAGAAGATAACCTACGTCATAGTTTGTTTACACCTGTGTTGTATTGTTACAGGCATGTCTCGGAGTTGCGCATTCGCCCTCGCTGTGTGCAGTATCGCCGCTGTTTGCAACTTGCCTTCCACCAACGCCCAGGCGCTTCAGTCTTCATATGAAAGTAAGTAAACGCCTTGCTCGTATTACTCTTTTTAATGTCTTCTATATTTCCTCTTGGAGAATCTAAAATTGGGTGTAAAGACTTTCTTTAAAATTAATTCCAGTGATCTTTAGATAGAGTTTTTTTACTATTTAGATGAAAACAGTTTATTTTATTGGAATTTTAGATATTAGGAATAAAATGTGTCAGGATAAAAAGCTTTCTTTTTTGTGTTAGATCGCTTCTTTTTTACCCAATGTATATAGTTTTTCATTGCTTAAAAGTTGTCCTAACCTGGTAATATATAATACTTACTAGATTTACATTTGTATTAATTGAAACAACTGAAAATACAAGTATATTATTAAATAATATTTTGAGCTATTAAGAATACAAAATAATTTCTATAAGCATGTAAATAAAACATTAAATATGTTAATTCTAATTCATAATCATTTATATCACATAAAAGTCCATAAAATTAAAACATTATTAAATATATTATATACCCATTTCTACCATATCGTCACTGAACATGAATTTATTTAGAGGTCAAACGGTAAGCTATTAATTGTACCTAATAAAGTTAAACTATGGCCAAATTATTCCAATGAAGTAATTAGATAAGAACAAGGAGTTTATATTAGAAAGTATCACCTGATACTACGAGTATGTTATTAAGTGGACACACAGCATGTCTATAGATAAACGGCCTTACTTATATTATACGTGACATAAATTTAAAGTCATTATTTACTTTAGTACGGTGCAGAACAGTTTTGTAGTGCGCACTACTAAATTACATTAATGTCAAAGTCAAATTCAAGCTCTACAAGAACTACTTTTTAATTTATCCATCAATACGAGTATACAGTAGTGTATAAAGGTATAAACTAGTGTACAGCCCGCGGCACGTAACTCTAGCGCTGAGCGAAATATGGAGGGGATAGCTGCGCATGGGTACAGTCGCGCACATGTGACAGATAGAGACAAGAGTCCCTCGTTTTCGATGTGACAGAGAGAGACAAGAGTCCTTCGTCCCTCTAGCCCCCCTGTGATACCCTTATTTTTGACTTCTGCGCAATAACGGTCGGCGCTAGAGTTACGTGCCGCGGGCTGTATATATGCTTTGCACGAAATTCTATGACTCCTGCTCCATGCGTCTCAAACTGATGCGTATTATGTACTGATGCATCTTCAGTTAGTTATGTCCAAAAGCTATAATATAATAGTACCGATTCTTAACATGGTTTGCTTATATTAACCTGTGAAAATCACTTTACTGTGAAGAATTCTAGACAAGTATCAAATGAGGTAAAAGATGATAGAACTTTAATTGAAGATGACACTTGATCACACGAGAACACAACGTAAATGGTAACCGATTCCTACAACGTAAAGGTTGACAGAATAGTGGCTTATAATAGTTGAAGTGTCCGTCGACCAGCTTCGGGTTACGATACCTGAATACTTACACCTACACAAGTGGCGGACCACAGTGTGTGAAGTGTACAAAGTAAATGAGGTGATAAAGTTAAACAAATCCCGTCCTACACTCAGTAATAGATACGTTAAACAATAGAAGGTATTTTCACGCCTAAGAAAATTATGTAGAATCTGAGAAGCTATTCCACAATTAAATATCTGTCTCTTAGTTAGTCTATCGAAATTTATCGAACATACGAGTAGATTAAATTAAGTCCCGTGAGAGTAACAGTTGGATTTGTCAATCTGTTAATCCGAAACAGTAACAATGTAATCTCAAATGTAAACAGCTGAACGACGTACGAGTAAATCTAAACGGCGTGTTGTTGTCACGTAATCTATTAACTAGCGAGTTACAACGGTTGTTACAATAACTTTATCATATAAATTGTTTGATCCGTCGATATTGTGACGTGGTTTAGCAAAGGCATTGGTGGACTTTATTCAATGTACATTACATAGGTACATGTAGGTATAGAATGACACGAAACTTTTCTCAGGTATATTAAATAATAGTTGTTAATAATTATACTATCACATCCTATAATATTGCTAGCCGCCCGTGAATTTGCTCGATTGGTCTACGGGATACGAAGCCACGGAAATGAGTTATACCCTTTCACCTCCAGCTGCACCTGATATTTCTAAAAATCGATACTTACCACATTAAATACATCAACTGCCAAAACGTGTATATAACTCCCCGAGCGGTTTAGCTCTGCGTTGATGAATCAGTCAGTCAAAACAAGGAATTCTGTATGTATAGATAAATGTGATAGTGTTTGAGCGAGTAATTGTATGTACTTGCTACTTCTTCACGCTGAAATAGTTCAACGAGTTTGGATAAAATAGAGAATCTAGAAATAGATATAGTTCGTTTACTAAGGCATAACATATAGGGAGCTTAGGGTTGAATGGTGACCACACAACACGCGAGCCGAGCGAGCGACGCGAGCGTGCCGCGGCAGCGGTCGGCATAGCGTTAGATTTAGGCTAACCTACACCTCGATTAGGATACAACGCAGCACTTTTTATGTCGATTTAACAAGAGGGTCTGAGGAATCGCTATAGCTATATTCCACACAGACCTAGTCTGACGTAGTAACATATTAAATAATTTATTTCGACTTACATTGCTTATACATTTTCGTATATTGTTAATATTAGGATTGAATAAATTTTATAACAGAAAAATATTATTAATCATAATAAGTATACGTCAAACGAATTGTAAATGATTCTCGATATGGGCTCGAAAAGCGTCTCCATGATTTTCCTACTTCTTTGAAGCTATGGAATGTTATTAAAAGTGACACCTTATCTAGTACTTGTTGTTCAGTGGGTCAATAGTCAGTTTTCCGTGTGAAAGGATTGAGACGCAAAAATATGATATTACGTCTTTACAAAAAAAAGTAAAATAAGACTTAAATGTTCGTGTAAAGGCCTCTGTGGGAAGTGGAGCATAAATGTAAAATGGGTGAAATTTTTAACATTATAAAACGCATATTTTTTAAATAACTGCCGACTTTTTATAGAAGAAATTTGATAATCTTATATCCTCGGACATGAATATCGTAATAGCTATGAAGTTGAAGGGGTAGGATGGTAATTTGATAATATCTAATATGCTACAGGTACCAATTATAATGTGTAATTGTAATTATCAGTACTTTTAATAAAATTTTAATTTTAGTATCAGTAATTTTAATTAACTGTCAGTACTCATTATTATGTGTATATAAGATGTATACACCACGATTAGGCAGGTTTTGGAGTTCCCGATATTTCGGTGCAGTTACATGCACCATGTTCACGGGCAGACTGAATACGCGGGTCAATCTAATATGCTAAGTTATTGCTTACAATATTACTGGTGAAGAATGGGATTTAAGGGGGTACGTATGGATGCGCTTATATACTGATATAATAATGATTTCTAATCTGTAAGACAAAAATCAGCATGGCTACATGTTGTCCAAAGGTTAACTTAAAAAGGTAATTTGATTTATAAAAATAAATGGGAATATTTTGTTACAAAAAGACAGTTAGGTACGAATATTATACGCTTTGAATCTAGATAAAAGAAACAAGATAGTTGATACTTCATTTGCAATCTAAAACTAAAGGCAATCACAAAAAAACCTTACAGAAGCTGAATGAAATCCGTTTTTCCAATAGATATAATTTATTTGGAAATTTTTTGTCCTTCCTGTAGGTAAGTGGCTTTGTGAATCCCATCAAAGGAAAATTCTCGATTGTCATCAATCCTGTTGAATATACAGTGGAATAGGGGAACTATGTATAAAATGGGGATTTGAAATCCTCTCCATTGTTAAGAACACTGACTTTAAATGCTTCACTGCATTGTGCTCTTGAGCGCTCACAAAGTTGTATGTTTTCTTAAACGAATAAACACGATATTGTAAAAAAAATAACTAACTCGTGTAGTTGGTTACGAATCTGTTGCTATACAGCTCTTAGTAGTCGGCTTTTACACCATTCTCGTGGATATAACCAAATAAGAAGTAACCCATACGAGCAGTTATACAAAACAAATGTAATTGTGTGCCGTTATAATGTAGGTCGAAGTCAAATTCAAAATCATTTATTATTTTATTCAATACAGGCATCAAATAAGTATGAATCTCATCCGCCGCGTTCTAAAATATATAGAGCCTGCCGAGAAGAAGCGGCAAGAAATTCTTTTCATATAGATGTTTACAATGTTTCTACTTAGGTACTACTATCATTACATTTTATGGTAGTACAGGTGTTACATTAATTATGTATGTATAAACAGCTTATACGTAAAGTTTCCAATTGTTCATTTATTTACGATGCCCAAACATAAGCGAATCCGTTAATACCGCTGTTGGCATGTTTAGTATGTTTTGCTAGTGGTAAAAATACAAAATACTAAAACTATGTAGCAGCATAACGCAGTTTTCAAAATCTAATGAAAAAATTGGCAATTTGAAAGTAATAATCTGTTTTACTTCTTCCTACAATTTATTCAAATTGAAAATATTTAGAATTAATTTTACAAGCATTAAACATTATTTTAAATGTTATCTTATTTTTCATAACCGATCGGTTTTTTTTACGGAACAATGTATTTGTAGTATAACGCTTTTACTTTCAAGGCATAAGGAAGATGACAGGCACATACTAGTGTTTTACGAGTACGTATAAGAGTCAAACTGTTATGAGAACTCTTGATCAACTGGCACAAATAACACGAACACAAGTTCTAGATTTCAAAAGGCAGAAAAGAGAAAAGGCATTCCAAGAAGTAGTAACGGATACCTATATCCTACTCGTATCTATCGGATAGGAAGTTTGAAATACCTGCAGGTTAGCCACACAATATAAGTATAAGTTACGCGACACTGCACGAAAGTTAAACTAAATTCCAATCCCAGATATTAGGAACCACCACCCGTCTTGTCTGGAAATGAGTACTGCAAGGTTTGACATCTCTGTTAATGACATTTGGTATCCCATGATTTTAATTTTATTAGTATTTGACCCTTCCTATACCGTGATAATTAAAACATAAGATTTGTGAATGAAACTTTAACGTATATTTACGTCTCTAGGACGCAAAGGGTTACCTACGAGGAGGTACGTACATGAATTGACAGCATATGCTTGGAGCACATATCTAGTTGTCAATACTCTGATACTAGAAAAATGTATGGCTTGAGCTGGAGACATTACAGGAATAGGTAAGGACCTTTATTATGCTAAGTTCTTCTGGAAAGTTGCATCCAAGCGGATGCAACTTTCCTTGTAGTGCATGATCGACTGGGTATTGTCTATTTATCCTGCTTGACATTTAAGTGCGATATAGGCCTAGTAAAAAAACATAAACTCGTCGCAAGTCCTCATTGTCGAACTATATCTTGAGCCAAAGGCCGGTTTATGTGCACCACGATGCGCTCTTGGACGCCTTCCTTGATACACTTTTTGTCCTTTATAGTGGACTCGTAAATTTGTACATTTGCTATTCCTCAAGCTATGTATATAATTTTTATAGTTTCATCAACAGATATTTTTATCCAGTTAGCCAAGTCAGAGTTACATAAATAAGTCTGCTATTATGTTATTGTTCTGTCACAGTCACGTTCTAGTAAAGCAGTGGACCCATTGCTAAAAACACAAAATCATTTTTCACAACTTTGTACACATGGCCTACACTCGTGCACCGTTTTTCCGACCATCATTCATCATCATCATCGCTGGTACACTAAACTTATTCTTTGACAATTAGAAAATTATTTCGTCCCGTTACTTGACTATTGTGAAGATGTTTAGATTAGACATCATTTTCTATGCAAAGTCGTACAAAATATTACAAACTGTGTATTTCGACATCCTGCCTTTGGAAAGGGGCCCTTCGTAACATCCTCGTATTTTCCGGGTACAATTTAAATAACGGATATGACAATGAAGTTATGTGAATGTAAGAGGTACCTTGATGAGAAGCTACGAGTAGCAACCGAAAATTCTGTCAAGTCAAAGTCAAAAAGCGATAGTGTGTAAGTCAGTTGTATGTCCTACATTTAAACTAATTTTTAAAACATTTTGTGGAGTTATATTGAAGTGGATACCGGACGCAATCTAAGTACTTTCTGACTATATCAATTGTAACGCTAAAAATATACGAAGGCCGTTTTTAGTTAAAATTTATTAGATTAAGGGCCAACTTACCGAAATATATAGGATACTTTTATACCGGGAAAATGTTCGTATGTGTATGTGTGTGTAATGCATGTAAATCGATAGCCACTTACACACCAATGAAGGTCTTGCTTGTGTACATATATTTAATTTTGTTAAAACCAGCCAAGCGCCGATCTGCCGCATCGGGGTTTCTGCACCAAGTAAAATATAGGTATTCATTCATTTACTTCAAACAAATTCTTCATTAATTTATCGGGTATGATGATGCCAACTCGCTTTTAGCTGGTTTTTATTATTTGTTGTTTTTCTTTACAGTTGCTAGTATAATCCCCCCAAATTCGATGGTTCTACGTAAGGATATATGTATTCATGTATATGTATCTGTATTTAACACACATGCTTTTATCCCTAAAAGGTGGTACTTACGAATATTAACTCCTTATCTCTAACCATAATCAGCCCACCATATGCACCATTTACAGAGATGAGATATAATATTTTCTAGTATATCTTTTCTCTACAATGTTCTCGAATTCGCCAAACGTACTGACAGAGGTTGTCCATATCATCATCATCATCTCAGCCGTAGGACGTCCACTGCTGAAAATAGGCCTCCCCCACAAATTTCCAAAGGACCGGTTGGAAGCGGCCTGCATCCGTCCTGTCGCCTGTGTCCGTGGTCTGCACTCTAGAACCTTTCGGCCCCAACGGTCATCTGTTCTGCGTGATATGTGCCCTGCCCCTGCCGCTTCAACTGGCTAATCATCTGAGTTATGTCGGTGACTTTCGTTCTTCTACGGATCTCCTCATTTCTGATTCGATCACGTAGAGAAACCCCGAGCATAGCACTCTCCATAGTTCGTTGTGCGCCTTTGAGCTTAGTTATGAGGCCCATAGTAAGGGACCACGTTTCAGTGCCATAAGTAATCACTGGTAACACACATTGGTCAAAGACTATTGTCTTGAGGCACTGATGTATTTTTGACGAGAAGACATCGCGAAGTTTCCGGAACGCTGCCCCATATAGAGGTATTCTAATCCTCTCTGATTGCGAACAAGTGCGATGGACTGCTCTTTCCGAATAGATTCCGTTCCCGAATTACCCTGTAAAATTGGGTACAGCTTAATTGATCCGGATTCTATATTGTACGGTATATATTGTATTTTTATAACTGAATAGCTAATTATCTCCTCTGACATGATTTGAACCCGCTTCTTCTGACTAATTGGTTCATATCATTTATGCATCTAATGTGTTGCAACACTTTTGCACGCATTTTTTTATGTTACTAGCGACTGCCCGCGACTTCGTTAGCATAGTATGCTCTTCCTTCGGCCTTGCCATCACCTCCCATCTTTTCTTGGTTTTTCTTTAATAAGAACCTTCTCTTGACATCATTTAACATAACAAAAAACAATTAGCGAGATTGTTCCAACGATAAATAGTGATTCTTTTTTATATTTATAGATTAGGAGATGGTATGACGAGGCCCATCTGATGTTAAGTAACCTCTGCCTAGTACAGATGCATTTCCTCATAAGTGACGAACTGCACTGACGTAAGCCTAAGACATTAAGTTGTTTAGTCTCATGTGCCTGTAATTATACCTCCAAACCAAAACGTTAGCCTTTTCCCTAAGTCGCCTTTTAGTACATCCATTTGAATAGAATCCTTTACTGTCTGCTGTTAATCGTTCATTACAATATTACCGTCTCAACTTCGGTAGTTAAAGTACATTTGTAATACTCGATAAAGATTTAACAAGGGAACATTTGATTGTTTATGTCATACCTAGAATTAGGGTAACTTTTGTGTTCAGTCTCGGAGGAATTGTCCCAATAAAACTTAGGGGTAACTTGCTTTATAGTAATCATTTGAAGTGGAGTTGTTTGTGTTAGTTTTCCTGTATCCGCGAACAAATATAAATATACACAAGTACAATTTGAAAACTTTGAAACCGACTTCAGATATTGGAGTTTAACTCAAAAACTACTTGACCGAACTTGATGAATATTTAAATGGGACCAAACGGGACCACCAGGTCTCAAACAAAAAAAATGTTTAAAAACATTTGAGAATCGGTTCACCCAGTCAAAAGTTATGAGGTAACAAACATAAAAAAATACAGTTGAATTGAGTACCTAAACTAAAGCATTCCTCTCTCGGAAAGGAGTTGTCCATAATCCACCACGCAGGCCCAGTGCGGTTTGGTGGATGGGCTAGTGGCCAACCCATGTCGAAGTTTTCAGGCCACCCGAAGGTCTTCCACATAGCCTAAATACTGTTGTCCTAAGACAAACAACCGGGACCGACCGCTTAACGTGCCCTCCAAAGCACGGAAACGCTCTTAATCGGCTCAGATCGCCAAGTCAAGCTCCGCTGCGAGCGCATCCGATGTTACTAATATATTCTAAATTAATTGCCCTAATAATATATACATTATATATTTTTCTACATTAACTAAATTTAACAAAACCCTGGAAGTTCCTATAACTTTTGCTCGCATTTACTATTCACCAAAATATACTGTGTATATTGGAGCCCACAGGTGAAAATGCCGACGTGTTTGTAGACCAAGGACAATTATTGATTTGGGTCACTTGTTTTGCAAAGTGTGAACTTCCACGAGGACGAATTTATAACTATACCTCCCTACTGAGGTATATAGTTTATAACTATATACTGGGCTGCAAAGAAAGCGGGTCGGTTACAAAATTACTTTTATAACGTTTAAGCATTCTTTTTAAAATAAAAACTGAATTGAATTCGTTGTATAATATGATTTTAAAAGTACATAACGCCTGCTTAGCGAGACAAAACATTGCAATGTTAGTGAGAAAAATACACATCCTTGGACGGGATTCGAACCCACGTCTTCCGACAATTCGTTTCAGACTCTGTGACCACTAGGTCACCATCGGAGCATCGAATTTTAAGTCACTGTTTGATTATTAACCGTCATATGTAGACGGTGGGACATCTATTGAACAGACAAGACAAGCATTAAATCATACTACAAAAATTACGATGGGTTGCGACATCAATACGAAAGTTACGTGTTAAAAAGTGTTCATTCAGTTGGATACCGAGGTATACCATCCGAGCATCTAATTTTAACTAGCTATTTAATTTTCAACCGTCGTATGGGGACGGAGCGACATCTTATAAACCACTTGCCAAGAATTAAAAATCATATTATAAAAAAGAAGGGTTGCGACACGAATACGAAAGTTACGTTGTTGAAAAAACTCTTCTTTCGGTTAAATAATGCTAATCCTACTAATACTAGTAGTTCTGCCAACAGTAGACCTCGCGAGCACATAGTCTTATTAGCGGAAATTATTCACAGTACTTCACAACCTATTATCTCGGAAACCACTTGACCAATTATGTTTCATATTTCGAAATTCCTCTTTAAAGTCAGGTACTCACGTAATGTGTGTACCAAATTTTATCAAAGTCGGTTGGTAAATAGCGCCACAGCAAAATTCCCTCTTATTGTACTTGTAGGTAAAGAACATCTCAAATAGTAGAACATACATACCAAGTTTCGTCAAGATTGGTTGAAAAATGCTACCTGTACAGGAAGACAAACGAACAACCTAACAAATATACAGGCAGATGAAAGTCAATTTGGCCAGTTATTACAGATATAGACTACTTTTTCGTCATCATCATCATCCGTCACCACGTGGGTGAAACCGTGGAGCACAGGTTACACTAAGGTAACAATTATATGTAACTCATTATATATAATTGTTACCTTAGTGAAAGGATTAATGGTGATTTTTTCAGCGTAAGAATGACGTGTTTGTTTCCTAAACATATTTATCAAGGTTTTTAGATTCGCGGGCAATGAATTTAACAGCCTTACAGCAGCAACACATCTGAAAACAATGTGATGAGAATAAGTATAGGAAAAATATGATTGTTATAGCACCAGCGGTAGCGTCGAACAGCCGCACCGGCTGGGACGCGCTGGGCGGATTGTACGCGCTGTTGGCGCAACACGACGCTTTGGGCGGGCATGCCCTGGCCCGCAAGTCGGTGCGCTCGCCGTCTCGCAGACTGCGCTTCGGCCGCCGGTCTGACCCCGACATGCCCGTCGAACCAACTGTAAGTAAACACACATTATATAACCCTAAACCAGACAGTTTGCATTTAAAGGCCGAAACGACAACCAACAAATCGATTTTCTTGTTCGTGTGCCGTTGCCCGCACGTCGTTTTTGGTCATTATTATTTATGTGACCACCCTTATTATATTTCTATGCCTCATAAAGGGATATGTAACATGTATAACAAGTTTAAAAATCAATGGATGACGCCGGCGCACCGCTTCGCCAAGTCCAACAGATCAGTCTACGTGTTAGGCCCAGCTGTTATACAACCGCATTCCTGTAGCTGTTGGAGGTGCACCTTCCACCGTGACTTTTAAAAATAGATTAATAACCTGGTTACAGGAGAAACTGTTTTATGACTTAAAATTAGACATTATAATTTAATTGATTGTATTATTAAATTGATATAGTGTTATATAATTTATATTATTTGTTAAATTCAATTCATCTAATTTATTATTATTATTATGTTACTATTAATTTATGTTGTTAACCATTTATGTTAACATGATATGTAGCAACGGAGCTATAAATAAATTATTTGTATTTGTATTTGTATTGTTTTCGAGCCATCATTATAATCATCTCAGCCGTAGGACGTTCACTGCTGAACGTAAGCCTCCCCCATAATTTTTCAAAAGGACCGGTTGGAAGCGGCCTGCACCCAACGCCGTCCTGCGACCTTTATCAGTGGGCCGATCACGAAAAATCTGTTATCTGTGCCTCTATTGTACTAGATAAATGATAGTTTATACTAAATACGTAAATGATACGATAACGTTACACTTAAGCAGCATTTCGTGCTCGGCCCTCTGGTCGTCTGTCCACCTGGTCGGTGGAAAAGCTACGCTGCAACCACTGATCCGTGGCCTCCACTCCAGAACCTTCCAGCCCCATCGACCATCTGTTCTACGTTCTATGTGGCCTGCCCACTGCCACTATAACTGCCTAGTCTTCTGGGCATTGTCGGTGACTTTCGTTCTTCTACGGATCTCCTCATTTCTGATTCGATCAACCCCGTATAGATAGTACCTAATAGAGAAACCCCGAGCATAGTTCTCTCCATAGCGTTCTGCAACTTTGAGTATCACTGGTAACACACACTGGCCAAAGACTTTAGTTTTGTGTTTGTTGTGTCTTGTGTTTTCGAGTATAAAATAATAATAAACAGGTTGAAACGCGCTAAAAAAGTCAGTACTTTGGAAATTATCACGTGATAAATTGAAATTCAGACCACGGTATGAAACTTAAAATTCTGAATATGGCTATATATATTATGTTGCCGTTTTGTTCATTATGCTGAATTCAATTCACTGGTAATTCCCACAACACGTAATTTAATTTCACGTAACGATGGAATTTAATAAAAAGCTTTTTGAAAACAAATGTACGATGGTCTAGTTAACGAACCAACTTATCAAATATTCAACGTACTTTGATAAATGTTAATAAGCACTTCGTTAAACACAAAATAGCTGTATGGGTTTGTTATGAGTCAAAGGGGTTGGAACTCCACTGGTGAGCAATAACGCGATTTGCTTTCATTTAACAGTTGAAATATTTTGAATACGCGATGGTAACTGCTCAGCGTTCGTTATATTATGTAATGCTAATAAAAAGGAAACACCCACAAGTTAAGTCAAAAGCTTCAAAGATTATTTTAATCACAGCCTTGTTTCTTGTAACTAGTAATAATAAATTGTGTATAGTCTTAATGCTGAATGTACCACAAATCACTTATTTAACCGACTTCAAAATAGGAAGAGGTTATAAATTTCGACTGTATGTATTTTTTGTGTATGTTGACTGATTCTAAAAATATTTTTTTTGTTTGGTAGGATATATTTCCGAGGTGGTCCCACTTACATTTCATAAAATTCGGTCCAGTAGTTTTTGAGTTACACTCCCATACCTGAAAAGTGTCTCGCCTATTTTGATGATATCATCAAATGGTACAATAATAAGTATGATAAAAAAATACCATCCCGTAATTAACCAGGGACACTGAAAAGGGTAAAAAAATTTAAACCGACTTTAACACCAAAAAATGTGAAATAACTTGTCGAAGTCGGTACAATTCGCACAATATTGTGATAATAAGTACTTTTGAACAATCACGATACCGACTTCAACAGAAGTCGGTTCAATTTTTTGGTAAACTTTTTTTATTGTATGATTTTCAAACATGGATCATTCGATCAGATGAAGAGAATCAATAGTCAAACAAAGTGGATTAATGGTTTGCGTTATAAAAATATAAACGGATGCTCAGCTGAAACTAAACTTCATAATTTAGCGAGCAAAAGTATTACTGTTTCATCAAACGAGACTCAAGATAATTCAAACAGACTATCTTGAAGATGTGTCTGGTATTACCAAGTACAGTTTACAATAGTACCAGAGGGTCTAATATAAATAATGTTTGAATAGGAACGAAATTATAATCTCATCAATTTAATTCCATGGAAACTGTCATTTTCTTATGTCACATGCTTATAATAACAATAGTTAGTTTGATTTTTTTCACGTTCGATGAATTTATTTTTCACTTTTTCAAAATGAATATCTACTAGCTCGTTATCACGAAAAATTTATAATATTTTGTATGTCAATGTTATAAATATCAGTGATTGGTTTTGACATTTTGTTACAGGCTGGTTTCTGTTCTTTGCAAATATGCAAACGCGGAGGTGGCGTAAACAGATGTCAAAAGCTCTCACCAGCTTAGACACATATAGTTTGTACGATGCGACGTCGTATTCATTTATTTGCGTTGACTTTATCAATACTTTTCCATATGTATCGCTTCACACCGTATTTGCCACAGCCCACTCGGAATGGCATCTCTTTATAGCTATAGGTACCACTACTAAATACAATATTGTATCTCAGGGTTACAACTTGGTCACGATCTCATGCATTGTATAGTTGTGAGACATTTCCGCTGTCATATATAACCCAGCTACATTTAAATAATACTATTACATCTATATTATATGTATATAATAATGAATCACTGTTTCTCCTGGTCACGCTATAACATGAGAATGTATGGAATAACCTCGCTAATTCATATCTCTATCGCTAATATACGAGTATAATTAATACCAAGAAAGAAATACTCGTACCAAGAAAATATGAGAGGTTATGGCGAAACCGAAAGCCAAGCCTACTATGCGAACGAAGTCGAGGGCAGTCGCTAGTATTATTATATTATTAAATATCATTTACATATATATGTATATACTATTCACCACTGTCCCTGAAAATACTATAGACCGCCTTTTGTACAAATATGACTGTTATTTTGTTTAGGATAATATTTTTGTGTTCACCAAAAATCTAAAGGTACATCTATGTATGCATTTCTAAAATATTGATCTTAAACCCGTTTAATTGTTTTACTATAATTAAACTACTCGGCCAACAAAATATGTTACATCAAACAAATTCCAAATTAACACCAAGATATAACACTTTTTTATTGTAGTGCGCTGCAAATATTCTATTGTAACAATAACTATTTTATTCTTCCCCGAAAAATACTGATCGTGCACCAAATATTCCTGAATGTTACACAAAATAGGTTAGGTTAGGTTAGCATTTTTTATTAATAAAGCTACATTGGACATTAATTGGTGTTTGATTCAAATACATTTTGCAGTGCATTATCTGAAGTAAAACTAAAAAAATAAATGCTTGTTTTTAAAATTAGGTGTATTACTATTTTTACAAATTTGCAACAGTTGTTAAACAGATGCTCGTTATGACATATTTTAATGAACATATTTTGGTGCACATTCAGTATATTTGGTGGAACACAGGCAAAATTAGGTAAATTAAATGGGAATAAATTGAAGTACTTTTAAATACCATCCTTTTTTTTATCGTATGTTTTTCTCTTTTATATTTTACTATAGTGTACAAATAAAGAGTTTTCTACTTATCTATCTATCTATACATATATATTATACTATTATACCTACTGGCGCCTACTTTGGGCAAAAACTTAGCATTGCCATCCATCGTGACAATGCCGCCAGCGTTTCAGCCACTTTTCCCCCTACCATGGGCCTTATAGATATTTTTTTAATGTAAGAAATACATGTACAGCAATATATATATATATGATGCGGTCGAAGGTGGTAATACACTAGACCTTAAACAGCGACACTCTCTCTCTCTCTCTCTTTTTGTATATATATATATATATATATATAAGGCCATCAAGTAAGATAGTGTTCACTTTCGAGATATCTTTTTTAGTAGTAGCATGGCGATATAATACCTTATACATGGAATCAAACTTTTAATTGTATGTTACGTTTAATTTGAGAAATTATGAGATTCTCAACCTGTGGATTTGTTCCTATATGTTTATCTACAGAATACGAAATCCTTGATCAATTTGCATGATAGTCATAAATAGTAACGTAACATAAAATTCATGCATCAAATAAAAGTGAGAGTACAATCACGCCTGCCATCCATCATATCAATCTTTTTTGTGACGGAGAAGTGCCTAAACTTTAATATCCGGTTCATGGAAACATGATGGATTTGCCCGAATTAAATACCAACAGTATGAAACGAAAGTCAAGTGTGGTATATATCTATATTATAGTATATATAATATATATCTACTGGCTAACTGAAACGTTTATTAGAAACGCGTAGGCAAATGGACTGAAAAGGCGCAACAATCTTCTTGATTTAGTTATGTGTATTCCAATAAGACTCGTCCAATTATGTTACATACATCTTATATTAATGAATACATATGACATACGACATCAATACATTACATCTGAATAACATAACGCTTCTGCCATGCGATTCTGCCGTGCGATTCTCTAAGAGCAAACATCGTTGCATCTTTGACAACATCCGTTATACAAATGACAAGATGACAAACGTTGGAAAAACAACCTTATTTACAAGGGCGATATCTCATAAAGCATTTGACATCGGTGGGCTCGTCGTCGAGCTGGTCATCCGTTTGACGTCCTCGTCATCTAGTCATTTGTTTCACGGATGTTGTCAAAGATGCAACGATGATTGCTCTTAGAGAATCGCACGGCTGGGCAGTAGAGTAATAAATTACTATAGACTACAACAGCATCTAAACAAATCAATTTACCGTTAAGTTTATCTAAATAGAAAACAAATAAATGAAATAATATCTTCATTCTAATTTTTATTCATCAAAAAATCTCTTTCATGACAATCTAATATTTATCTAAATGTGTGGTTATGACAGAATCCTTGCGGAGACGACAACTTCCCGGATCCTCAAAAAGAGTGCCTATTTGAACGCATTACCACAATTCTTTCTACTTCGTTTATCAAAGACATAATCGCATATTGTCGAGCCTTCCATTTAGGGACCGTTTCGTAATTCTAAAGGTATAGGAAGCTATCTACAAAAAAATCTTTATTGTCAGATCTTAACATGGATCTCTGTAGACAATAAGTGGGCACGTTTACCTTTTATCTTTTGAACGAATTATGTCTTTATTTCGTAGGCCACTGGCCCAACAGGTAATTCGATTTTGTTTAACTGACTGCTTCGCACTCTAACGTTATAAATAGCTGTTAAGTAGTTCTAGCACGGATGTTCATTTTAAATTATATCACAAAAATTATCTCAATATTGAAAGGGAATTTACAGGTTAGTTAGTAGCCGCCACAGTTGGCGGTTGGCCTGAAGATATATTTATTGTCTGTAAACTTATTTATTCATAATTCCGGTTTATAATTATTTACATTAGACACATCAAAATACTTAGAACGATCACGGTAAATCAAAAAATAATAACAATATCTTTTAAAATATTTGAATAGCTAGTTTTTTACCTCTCTTATGATATTATTAGGTACTTTAAATACATCCGAGTGGAACCTCAGAACGGAAACTGTGCAGTACGGCACACGGTATACAGTAATCACACTAATAATAACAATACGAAAGTTGGTTACTTAACACCGGCTACTTTACCTGCAATAACGCAGAAGCTTAATTTATATTTACGGAGATACATTCTTGTAGACTTCCAGCGTAGACTGAGCCGCGGGGCGCGGCTAGTTCTTCAAACAAGCTTATCTTGACAAAGATACAAATGCTTTAGATTGATAATAAAAAAGAGATAGAAAGTGGAATGATGAAGAGGGATACAGACGGTTCTAATATAAATTAGATAATATATAACAAACATTTTTTGTTATTTAATGTTTTTCGTATTTTATTTAGTTTATCAGTAGTTATATTATTATATGAAAAAACTGGCTCGATTTGGTACCCTTAATACAATAATATTTTCACTGGTAATAGACAATACTTTTTTCCCCCATAACCCCGTGTTCAACTCTACGTGTTATGTATAAATCAATTTTGTTAACTTTCACCCGCCCTTTCATCCCTAATTTTATATAGACCCTTCTTATCCCTTGTTCTATTACAAGGGTTTCATACTTTGGTAGTTATAATGAAACTAAAGTGACTTTAATAGATTTGACCCTTCATTTAACTGCGATAACTTCTGTAATATTTACCACTGATGCCAATTTTATTTGTTCACAATTTTTTGTGTTTCGTACTGTATCATAACATTCATAATACAATATACTGCTATTAAAACACGTTGAAATAGAGTGCTGCTTTTGGCACGTGATTCATATTTCTGGCACTCATTTTATGATAGTCTGTGTTTTCAAGTAGGGTACACATCAATTGATGTTATGCATTGTTTCAAGAACATAAAAATAGCCCAAGTTTTTTTTCATTTATGTACTGAGCCTTTCTCTAACCGAACCTAACCTAATGAGCCTACCTATGAACCTAGTGAGTTTACAGCCCGCCTTTGCCAGTTGCAATTCGACCCAGATCTTTAACCTCCAAAATTCTGCACGACATTGCGTTGTACTTGACTTGTCATAGTTTAGTCCCAATTGACCAATACTACTTACTAATATTACTTATAGCGCCCTTTTAACATCCTGACACAGTAACACACAGAACAGTATTGAGGCTGAATATCTGTGGGACTCACTATTAAGGATTTGCAGATGTATCTCAACTAATTGTCACCGCCACGTGTATTGATTCATTACAAACTCCCTCCTATGGACACAAGTGCTTCGGTGCCCAATACAATTACGCTCGTCAAAATGAAATCAAATCATATCATTTATGTCGTTCCGGTTTAATAACCCAACCACGTAAAACCAAGCCCCTGCGTAATAATATGAGCGTTCTTACTAATCCCGCGGGTGTCGTGAGAACAGGCAGATGGAATCACCAAGGAATAAGCCACTGCATTTTTAGTTTAATAATTAACACCAGCTACAATCTCAAAAACATTTCTCAAGCGTTATGCGGAAACTCCTCTAGTTTGGGCATAATCTACCAAAAATGGACGACCAACCACAGCAAACTGTCATCAACAGGTACTAAGGCGTTCTGGAGATAAAACTACCTATATGTTCAAGAGATGAGATCTTCCAGCTGATGATTTGATGTATAATATGATACATTTTTATTCAATGTATTGAAATTAAATTCAAACTGCACATAATTAGATGACAAGACGACTGATACACAGGTCATTGTTGTAGCTGGACGAGATGGACGAGCTTCTGACACTGCGTGACGTGCGCACTCCGCTCCGCCTCCGCTTCGGCAGACGCTCCGACGAACTCGCCGTGCCTCATATTTTCCCTAAAGAAGTAAGATTCTGTGTCAATTTAGGGTAAAATTATGAGCATATCACCTGAATAATGTCCTATCTCTAACTTGGTGTTTACTGTGCCTCTATGATAGAAATCTGAATTTAACAAAACTTTGGGATGTTCTTCGTGGCAGATATCTAGCCAATGGTATAAAAAAACATATGTTGCTGGGGGATCGGATGGAATATCAAAAAGCAGGGATGGATCGGGGGAGCCTAAAGTCATAATAATAAATAGTTTTTGGGACTTGTCACGTTACAAAAAATGGTTTAAACTGACAAATTAACATTAACCCTTTCCATTTATAATTTATGTATATGTATTTTACTCAATGAAATTGACACCATACATGCTAGTGTACAAAATGCGGCTCCTTCAGTATGCGACATTTGGCATGGAAAATCATTTAATTTCTAATTCAATATTGCTAGCCAACAATAAACACAAAAAGTCAAAATGTCAAGTATGTTACTCGTTAAATTACCAAGGCCAGACGCACAAAAGACAGACAGCAGAGTGACATCAGTTTTGCCCTTTCAGTATGAAACCCTAAAAACATAAAGCACTCAAAACATGTTCACACCTTATCAATGAATATGCTGTATCTGAAATTGTTGTTTTGTATGTATGTCTGTGAATAAGATATTATATTGACTCTCACGTATTTGACCCGGAAGCACCCCTTTCACTTTTCATTATGAAATGAATAATCATTTTGTGCGAACTCACACAATTCGAGCAGGCTACGTAATACTATCTACTGGAACCCATGATTTACGTACCCTTTTAAAACTGGATTTTCAGGGCAGGTTTGTTTTTTACTAAACGGTAAGCTTAAAAACAAAATATTGAAATTTCAAAAACTTATATCCAGATCTGTTAGGTCCAGGGGCCCAACTTCCACCTCTTAAAACAGTCATGTTTTAACCTTACCGTTAAATTTGGTACCACCACAGTAATACATCAAGCTTAAAATAATAATGGATTACGATAGACGTTTTGATGACGTGGTATCAAATATTTCACTCAATTCGCGCACTTTGACGTGACTTTTGACACTAAGTTTGATTGTTCCAATGTCACGTTTTTGAAGATCCGTACTCCCATCTCTAAAAGTACCTAGTCATACTGCAAACTTAGCATTAAATTTGGTTGACCGTTTCCTGTCGGTGGGAGTACGATAATAAAAAAGATTATTCCAATCTTATTACAAAACGCTCCTAACTTATGATAGTTTCGTAAAAGGTGGGAGTAGGCCCCGGTTCAGTTGCAGACATGAATGTCACAAGCTTTAAATTCGGCCCTGGCGCGGCTTTCTTTTGTCTAATTAATTTCGCCATTGTCCATGTTCTCGGTTTTGCGTATCACTAGTCAGATTCCTTTACAAAATATCAAAATATCTAAATAAGTATTTACTAGAACTTTCACTAGAAAAAGGCAAAAGTAGCTTCAAAGGTTTGTAATAATTCATTCACAATGCCTTTGATGTAATGAGAAAATGTTTTAGTGACATTCAGATACTATAATATCAAATCATGATGCATATCGATTCATTAAGAAGTGTATAGTTATGTACGAGATAAATAGCATCACTATAGACGTTCACGACTCATAGCCAAACAAAGTTTATCAGCATGGCTGTAAAAAACAATACCCTTAAATCAAAAACAATGTTACAGAGGTTGGCGCGCCTGAAGTAGCTGTAATACCCATTACAGCTATATAGTAGAGATTGCCATTTAATTTTACACAACCTACGTGTCAATAAAGGCCCTGTATGGGTGAAATTGAACGACATTATACGTGATTTGCCTAGATATTATTATACTCTACTCTGTGGTTTGAAATTATCAATTGGAAAGTGTAAATAAGTGTCAATTGAATGTTCAGAACGTCCTTATATAAATGCCGCATATTTTAGATTTAACTGGGTTATTTTATAAATATATGAGTACCAATTACACGACATAGACTGATTACACGAGTTGCAAAGGAAAATAATACAATTCAAATTGGTCACGTAATAAAATTGAAAGACAAGCACTATCCTAAGCCGAAGACATATCGATCGACACGTCGTAAACCCTTGATGCGCTGTAAACCCGTGTAATGAAGTTATTCCCTCAAACAAGCCACTATGGCATCTTTACGACTGGCAATGCTTTGATTTGTTACGATGGCCTATTTCTGCTAACAATCTGAGTAGGCTGGATTCTAGTTTGGAAAGTAAAAATAGAAGCGATACATGTTTTTGTTTCGTTTTCAATTTGTTTTCCGAAATTGTAACTATGTTTGGGTATAAGTTAAACTGTTTGAATCTTTCTTTATAACTCTACTTAATTGTACTACCACTTATAATGTTGTATGGTTTTTGCCTTCTAATAGACGAGACAGGAAAGTTGACTGTGCCATCAAGAGCTATATCAAATTCGTTCCGTCTGAGATACATGTTCTACTTTGACAATATTTTTTTTATATAAAATAGTTATTATTCATCCCTTATATTATTTCATCTATCATCTCTTTGGATAAGGACATAGTGCTTGTGTACTGCTTAGATGCAGAATATTGGCACTATACCGCTATCAAGAACCTTGGCACATAAGTGGCATAGCGAATAAATTTTAAATTTCGGATCAAGTACCTACTAATTTTGATATTCCTTTGTTTTCTTGTCGTACAGTAAAGGTGGTCCCTGAGCTGGAGCATCGGCACCTTTATTATTATTTTTTATTCCACAGGAGCAGGACAGATCTGTGCGCGCCCCCTCGATGCGTCTCCGTTTCGGCCGCCGCTCCGATAACAACATGTTCTTGCTGCCTTTCGAGGTAAGTATACATAACCTTAAGCTAAAACATTTAATGGAACTGACGTAAAATTAAGTATAATATGTCAAGAACCACATGCATTTCGGTGTAGCCTTTTATCGGGTGTATCCCACTATTTCCATTAGGTATTTCTATTGATAAAAATATTGGAATTAACTACTCTAACGCTTTTCTTCTGGCGCATTGCCGACCGCTGCCGCGGCACGCTCACTTCGCTCGCTCAGCTCGCGCGTTTTTGTCAAATAAAACCTAACACTCCCCCTCGTTTCGCTCGTCGTCGTACCTATATATGGCTTTGCTTGTGGCCACAACAGAAATAATGGGATATAATGTTTTAAAAATAAAAAAAGCTAGTCCCACTTTTTCTATTTTGTATTTCCATGGAAATAGTGAGAAACACCCCTTTTATCGAGATTTTGGGTGCCCATGATCGATCCTAATACAAATATTATTTATGTAGAATAGAATATAATAGTAAATTCTGTGTTTTTTAAAATAAACTAGCAAAAAAAACAGATAATTTTATGATAATTTAGTGCAGTTTTATCGGACAATAGGTATATGTTCACCGATGGGCTCCATAAACACTATGTTTGTGCTGGTCCGGTTGTTTTCAGCATATTCCTTACGAGAAGTCCAGAGTTATCAGCATACTCCTTACCTTAGTCCAGAAGAAACTGTTATGCGGGTTATAACTATATAATATAAGGCAAAGAAGGGTTAGGCTATGTAAATTCTTTTGTAAATCCTTTTGCTATATTAGTTGCCTATCAATAAACCATAAAATGAAATAAATAAGTACCTATATGCCTTAATTTTTTTTTACATTTCGAACATATATAAAAAGCACGTTTGGCGTAACATGTGAGGTAGTGTGGTTAGCATGCAAACACAGTGCGTGCAGGAGTGTTTATTCATGGGCATGCTGCTAGCGTTAAAATCTTCATACATCGTTAATGATTATTATGTATTTTCAACTATCAAGGTGGTTGCACGATGTTCACTAAATACAGTTAGGGTTAAGATTATTTAAAAATTCACGCAGTTTCCAAATAAAAGATATAAATAGAGCTATAATGTCATTTTGTATAGCACTAATCGTGTTTAGTGAGACTAGTTTCAGATATGTTTGCATGCTACTACTTCTTGGAGGCAGGTATATTTAAAACTATACTACTACTACCAAAACGGACTTTTTAAAAGAGATTTCTACCATCTCGTGAGTCAGATATCAGAAACTGAGTGATTATACTAGCGGGTGTTTTGATTAGGTTTTCAGTTACCTTCCTTTAAAAGAAACAATAATGTTTTCTTTTCGCGGAATTTTATTGCCTAAGCAGGCATGCTAGCTTTTCACTATTGAGGGGACAGTTGATGCAACGCGACTGGAAGTTTATGCAAGAACCATTTCTTGTATGTATAATAAATAACTGTTTTTTTGTTGCAGTCTACTCTACCCAAAGAAGTGAAGGCGAACAGCGTCGAAGAGGACCGACAACAGGAATAAACAAGCCACAATACAGAGCATATCCACAACGTACCTTTAGATGTAATTCCGCTCCACAAAATATTTTAAACATCTTTATATTTAAAACGTAATCTACGTGTCAACTATCTACCTAATTCAATTCTTAGATGTTATATCACTCGTTATAAGCTGTGTGTACATAATTATATCAGATGTCGTTGTTAATTATTGTTATCATTTCATTTGTTTCCTATGTTTAAAAAGTAGTCAAAAGTTTACTATTTCCCATCCTATTCCTATATGGTCAAACTAAGACTGTATCTTTTTCTTTATTTTAATATGGCATAATGTTGATTTATCTTTAAATACCCCCGTTTAGCGAAATATCTGTACATTTTTTAGAGCTGGGTTAATGTATATATATTTCGCTTTACACAACTTTCTACGAATTAGGTACTTTATAATATTTAATATTAATAATATTCAAATCATGGCGTAAATATGTTATCTAAATTAAGTGTAGTGAAACTATTTACTTTTGTATAGATAGATATTATTATAGTGACATTGAGGAGTTGAAATAAAAAATATTGCCTACGGTATATGTTTGTCTACTTTACAAAGTTCCATTTACACCCTACGAGCATACAGGGAAGAAATATTTGCTATCAGAATCTACAGGACTCGAGCGTAATAAGAACTCGACGGGGGTAATAGAGGATAGGTTCCTATTTCGCCTTAATAACACGCTTGTAGCGTCAAGTAACGTAATGAATGAAGGAAAAGATACATTGTATGAAAATTTGTATATTTAAGCCTTATGTATATTTATCGCAAACAAGCTAATTTAAAAAAAACGTACCACATTGAATACGAATAAAAAAAAACAAAAATATAAATAAACGTTCATTTCAAGAATTATTTATAAATAATAGGTATTTTTATGTCAGTAGGTAGGTAACGAAACGAGCAAATCGTTCGCCTGATGTTAAGCATCACGCTGGCCTAGAACATTTCAGTGCCATTCAGAATTTGTAAAGAACAAAATCCTGCATGGCAAGGTACTGCGCTCGTCATCCTGCGAAATAACATATTGAATTTCTTGCCCTGTAATGTTAATCGAAACACAATAATGTATGCACACTACTGCTTCATGGTTGAATAACTGACAAAGGTGCTGTACTTCCCCATGTGAACTGTACCATAGTACCACTACATGATATGACACTACCTCAATCCGCAACTGAAATACTAATCTTATATAAAATATGCAGATTCACCTAACCACGTAATTGTACCGATGATTTGCGAATATATCTGTTCTCAAATTATCGTAGCCATATATAAGTCCGCTGAGAAGTTACGAGTCGAGGAAAATCGGAAAAGTATTCCCAAAAGAACTACTAAAAGAAATTGTAAGAAATAAAGTTTCACACATAATTAGGTGCTATGAATGTGCTTCTCTCATACGTAGGCATATATTTTGTATGATATAGTCAGAAAAATATGTCGAGAATAATTTAGTTATTTAGGTAGTTTATAATTGTGCAATACTATTTCATATTTTTATTATTCTAAAATTGACATTTAAACGCTTTAGCGTTTAAATGTCAATTGTCAAATGTCAAATGATGCTTTAGCATCATCATTCTCATCATCATCATGATGTTGTCGGTCGTTGTACGTCTGCTTCTGAACATATGCCTCCCTCATGCATAGGCCTCCACAAACGCTAAATAGATTAGTTAAACTATAATTCGTTCGTACTGCATGATGGTGCATATAACAATGTGTTGTGTATAGTCAGCTACAAAAGTAGCTAACCGTACCTAGATGAAACTATGTACATAGATAAAACAATTTTTTTTTAAATCACTAAAATATTTGGCCGCGCGTAGGTTATGCAACCTTGGTTGCGGTCATGACTTGGATGACCTAGTAGATTGCCTCCGTGTTCGGAGAGCATGTTACGCCGCCGGTGTCAGTTGTTAACTTTGGTCAACAGTCGTTAGTCAAGGTCCCTGACTTTCGGACGATTTGAAAACCCAGTCATGGCTATTATTTAGGGCTGGTCATTACTGTATTCACTGAAATGTGTCCAAAAGGAAATCCCAAGCATTAGCATAACGGGCTTATTAGCTTACGATAGATAAAGTAAATCTGCCATATCGTACGTATATTACGGGTTCCGACTAGGGTTTGCACCCGGAAAATCCCGGGACGTAAATTGTCGGGAATTCCCGGGATTTTCAATCTACGCCAGAACCGGGAAATCTTAATCGAATTATCGGTACTTTCGGGAAATATCGGGAAAAATAAATTGTTTCTTGTTTTATACCAACATGTCCTTAGTCATTTACACGTTATTCAACATTAATTTTTCAAATTATTCAAAATTGTTTATTTTCAAGTAACTTAACTCATTAAAAATTAAAATACAATCAAGTATTTGTTATCATTATCAAATAAACGTAAGAAAGTATGTACTTAAACAGCACAAAATAAACATACACATAATAAATAAGTATTGTCAAACCAAATCTCAACATAACTTAAAATATGTTAATCTAACTGATATTGGACCCGAGACTAGCCTCCCGTAACCAACCCAGATACGGGCAGTCCAGTCAGCTGGCAATCATTGGGGCTGCTCCGCATCTTGCGCACCAGGGATGCCGAAAGCAGCCAGTTCGCGGCTCCGCTGATGTCACTGTTGCACTACATAAACGAGGCAGCCCCAACACCGCCCGGAACGCGTTGTTGTACTAGACGCGAAAGGCACTGTAGGATGTAGGCCCTTTCCGATTAGTCGACGCACAAGCTGCACGTCTACAGAGGTGCAGTACAATTTGAAGAACTTGAGTAGTACCTTTTAGCTCCCGCCGTATATCCGTACTTTTTCCAGAGTTATAACTCTGGCAAAAGCTGGAGAGCACGATATATCCTGTCCTTTTTCCTATATCCTCGATTTCCTGTCCTACGATATATCGTAGGACAGGAAATCGAGGAAGAGTATATTATTGCAGAGTGTTTGGGTGATGGTTTATTCGTCACCAGCCTTTACTCGTGTAAAGATTATTTTGAGAAATTACAACTGTTAACATTACCTTCGATGTACATTATTGAGGTAGCATTATTATGTTCGTAAAACGCAACCTTGAAATATTTGAATTTACTCCTGCTGGTACTCGACGGGCAGGGAACCTGCGACATTGCTCAGAGAGTAAACTATTCATGCGCAAGAGTGTGTTCTGCATGGCACACAATTCCAAAAAGAATTTGATGTATTGAAAGTGTTTTGTTTAAAAACGTTCTTAACAAATTTCTTGTAGACAAAACATATTATACAATTAGGGAATTTTTAGAAGATAAGAATCTTACTAGACATTGTACATAACATTTTTACTCCATACTATGTTATGACATAATTGCTATAATTTTTTTAATTTATTTGACATACGAAATTAAAATTATGTTTTTATGTATTAATCTTGCATGTTTCGTATTAATTTTATTATTATTCTTTGTAAACATCTTGTATGCATATTAAGCGGATCTAGTGAAATTATTTAATTTTAACATCACATGTACATGTACTAAGATCCACAAGATTTAAATAAATGATTGATTGATTGATTGACTTTCTCTCTACTACTTAACGACCTACCAAGAGCAACGGCAGAGGGAGAGGTGTTTATGTACGCGGATGATGTCGCAGCCATCGTAACAGCTCCTAATGTAGACGTCCTAGAACATCGATTGAACACCATAAGCTCCGACCTCCTGCTGTGGTTCAAACAAAACGGTCTTAAGACGCGGTCCCACCCCAATTTTAAATTAATTTACGATGCTTTACGTAAGATTGAACATCGCTTTTTAGATTTGACGATGTAATGCGAAAATGCGTTAATTTTGTAAGTTTTCTTTATAATTTTTGATATATACTAACACAATTGAAAAAACTGCTGGTTATTACTTTAGTACTATACGTTGGCTAAGTATTACCTAAAAAAAATTGTGTTATCACTGAAAATTCTGAGAGTTTGGACGTGAAAGTTTATTTTTGTGGACCTATTCAGGATCTTTTTCTGCTGAAAGAGAGTTATATTTATGAATTCTATTCGGTTATTACTCTTTTCCTATTCCTTTTCTAAACTTTGTATTTTTTTCATAATATAGTATCGATCTGTTTCGTTACACTAGGTGTTTAAAAATTCTACTTTTTCTTTAATCAGGTTACGAGCGCGCCTTAAATTAAATATATCGAAAACCCAATCCATAACATTTAACCTGTCAGGTCACGCAGTACGGCGGATTGTTGTGGAAATCGAGGGTGAAGAGATTGAACAAGCTCAGTCAGCTCTTTTCCTTGGTTTTCAGTTGGACTCTGCCTTGACGTGGGAATTTCACATAAACAACTTATGTGTAAAATTAGGTTGGGCTTGTTTCGCGTTGAGTAGAATTGCCTCGACTCTGCCGAGAGAGGAGGTGCTAGCATGTTACTTTGCTAGCATGCAGTCGCTTCTCCAATATGGACTTGAGCTGTGGGGACGCGACGCCGCATTCGGCGGCATTCGGCTCCCATTGGAGCGCGTCTTTCGATTGCAAAAACGAGCCGTGAGATGATTGCACACATTGCACATGATGCAACAGCTAGACCTTACTTTAAGGAGTTGGGAATCATGACCCTGCCTTGTCTTCTCATTTTCCAGGTGGCAACTTACACCAGAGACAACTTGAACTCCTACACAAGGCGGGGCATAATCATTTATATAGCACACGCAGCGGGAACAAACTTGCTGGCGTGACGCGCACATTAACCAAATCTGGGAAGACCATACATGTAATTGGACCAGAAGTATATAATAAGTTACCAGACCACATCGTCAATACACCTAGCATAACCACTTTTCGAGCTAAATTAAAAACCTGGTTCATAAAAGTATAATTTTACTCCTATAAAGAATTTATAGATATTTAACAATGTGGTAAACCTCAAATTAATAAATTGTTTATTTATTAATAATATAAATTTACAATCATTTATGTTTATTTATTAACAATAGTAGTTATCAATCATTTATGGCAGTCACTTTATTATAATTATTATATTTCATTAATTTATTTAATACAAAGAGTTGTATTATAGACTTTAAAAAAACTTATATTCTTATATGAATGTTAATATAGTAAGTTAATTATGATATTGTAGGCATTAATAATCCTTTACATCTCTCATATTCGGTAAGTAGGTCCTTATTACCCCAAAATGGGGCTTCTAGGTGACCAATTAGCGTTCTAGGGTAATAATGTAGCTAGAAAAGTCCTAGGGCGGTAAGTAATTTCTAAAAAACACAAATGGGGCTTGTAGGTGACCAAATAGCGCTCTAGGGTAATAATGTAGCTAGAAAAGCCCTAGAGCGGTAAGTAGTTTAATAAAAAAACTTCACTCTTTTAAAAAGTTCGCGTACATCTAACCATTATACAGGCAATGAACATCATGCATTCAGCCCAATGACAAAAGAGGTCGCTTCACTATTCAGCCTTGTCTTCGTATGAGTATAATAGTCATTAATTTTATTTTTGTAATGCCGGTTTTTTTCTACTTACCTCTCAATCGAGATGTAAAGCAGAGTAGTTAGCTCGGGTGTAAGCATCAATTGCACCCTCGAACTATAGGCGCCCTCGCTGTGCTCGTGCGCCTAAATATCTCGGGCTGCAATTGATGCCTTACAGCCCTTGGCTACTAATCTACTATTTTTGTTTACTAATCACGAGCTGTGATTTAAGTTCCTATATTTTTATTTTTTTGACTTGTAATGAATATTATCAATAAATATATGTATATGTCTATGTCTATGTTAACAAGAACATAGTAGTACATATATCTAACTCCTGAGGAGCTTAGTGACACATGAGCAGACATTATCTATTTGCCAACATAAGCATAATAAGTACGATTAGCAAACTATTACCATCCCACGGGTCATACGGGCCGTTTTCTCAGAGGAATATGGTCCAGGATCTACCCTACCGGAGCAGCGCAAGTTGGTTCTAGATAAACCGGTGGTCAGCTCTGGAGTTAACATTTTTAGACAGACAGTTAACAACATGACTATTGTCCTAAGACCACACCTCGAACAAAGGACGTACCCTTAGTGTAAATTCAACTGGTTACCAGTTAGTACATAAATAGGCGTTACAATAATAACATTACCTTTCCTTGACATTTTGCAGCAAATCTGCAGGAACACAGCGGGGATGTCTCGAAGCTGTCGAGATGGAGAGAAAACGTGTCAAAAGCACGCTCTTGCTGACGTTCGCTTCAAATTCATAATTAATTTAATCGTTGTTTGTAGAAATGCGTCAGAAATGAGGCAAGGACTAGTAGAATGAACTCAACTCATCAATAGCACCTCATTGTGCTATGCAATTTCAGTTAACTGTTTTTGTAAAACGTCTTTCTTATTAGTCGTCAGAATGGCTGGCGTCAAAAACAAATTTAACATAGGTATATGCCATCGCAACATTACATCTCCGAGGAATCAGCAGAATAATATTACCTATAAGTGTAAAAATCTTGGTTACTGTACAAACTACCTTTGATATTACATAATACAGCGTGTAACAATAAATATGTATAGTAGTATTGAAAGCTGTGCATATGTACCAAGTCAGGGTTCACATGGCAAAATGTAAGAATTTACCTCGCTTATATTTTTTCAGACATGTCTATTTTTGGAGTTTGTTGGAGTAAATGCGCCCTGCAATCCCTACCACGCCACCTATTCATTCGCCTCCGCCCCCTACCCTACATGCGCCAACTCCCCGCGCCTCACAATTGCCGCCCCTTGTTTACCTAGTACCTACGTTTAATGGGCTGAGCACGAAAATCTGTTTAAATGTAACGTTATCGCATCGTTAACTTATACAGTACAAACTATGTGTTATCTGTGCCACTATTGTACTAGATAAATGACAATTTGTACTAAATACGTTAACGATGCGATTACGTTGCGATTTTCATGCTCGCCCCACTGGAGGTCACTACCGACTTTGGTCTAGTTTTTCAGGGATGAACCATCTTGAGTGTTAGAAAGACTTTGGTAACTCACCACTCGGAATATTTACTGCCTGGGACGCAGTAGTTAGCTCCCAATTGTATGAGGTTTTATTTTAGTAATACTGCACCCTTTTGTTACACGCCGTATATACAAATAATATATTAATTAGTATAGTAAGGTATCCGTTTGTGACATCGTTCGTGTGGATTAGATAAAGTTTAGCCGTTTTTTGCATGATTTAATAACAAACAATAATCTGACACGCCATTACATCGCAATATATGATATACATAGAGCATACGATTATGCTCTCACATAGTTTAGTTTTTCATCACTTAATGCCACCCTACTTATTAAGAAGCACGACTTACTGTGTACTTCCTCAAAAGCTTTACCCTGCATCCTATCCGGGGGATGAACTCTAGAGAGTTAGTTTGTTTGAGATGATACATATACGAGTAGATGTAATTTGTGCGGGTATATAACTACATCATACTGCAATTTGCAGGGCTATTATGTA
The DNA here is from genome assembly GCA_917880725.1 of Selenia dentaria. Classification (NCBI taxonomy): domain Eukaryota; kingdom Metazoa; phylum Arthropoda; class Insecta; order Lepidoptera; family Geometridae; genus Selenia; species Selenia dentaria. The sequence continues at coordinate 9,552,892 of OU862888.1, read as the reverse complement.
TCTCTTTTGCAATCAAATGTTGATTGAATCTAAAAAATGGCGGCTTTATGTCACTTTTGTCAGCTTAAGTACTAGAGTTAAAACTGATATAGATCCGCCATTTTTCAATATTTCAATCAACATTTGTATGTAACAGAGATACGTAATTGAGCTGCTGGTCTACCAGATTGATTATCAGTGACTACAATGAATTTCAAAAATTTTACATTGAAATTCAGTCCGCTCGTGACCACGATCAATGCAACTTGATCGAAACGTCGAGGTAAATAAATACTATTACTAACGCGATTAAGCCCCGTTAATATATTATAAATATACATTGAATTTTACAATTTTAGATCGGAGTTTCGAGGGGTACCATAATTATATACATAAATATATATCATAAGGATATACCAGTTCATAAAAATATAAGTACATAGCTGGCAACATCTACAAGTCATCTAAATTATTTTTTCTATAAATTTTTTGGGCGGTTCATTGTAGTGAACGTGAGTGCTCACCCGATGGAGCACGATGACCCACAGGGTACATGCGAGATGGCATCCATCTTCAACACCAAGTGACTGGAACCGATGGTAACAAATGTCAGCTGATTACACGGCCACTGGATCGATTATCACTTCTAAATTGAGCTTTCTGTGAATGTAACATCTTGATGAAATCTACAGCATGGTGGTAGAGCACTTCTGGTGTCCGCCTAGCTAACTGCCACGCTCAAGTTTGTACATTCAACCCGGTCAGAATATCTGTGTACCTCGCTGGAATGCGGTGCCTCTCCCGCTTCCCCTGTCACCTCTCCGCGCACTCCCCGGTGCGACAGTACGGTTAGCATCTTCGTTGCCGATACACGTCCCGATAATTTTGATATTTTCGCTTTGTTGTTTTTTTGTTTTTTAATATTTATTGTTAAGTTTAGACTGTTTACTGTTAAGTTTGGACTGGTTTGGTTGTTATTAAAATTGTTGTAGCTGTTAAACTGAAGTCATGGGAAAAACAATACACGAATCAAGAAATTTAATCTTGAAAGTGCTCAAGTTTTTTGAATCGGAGAAAGCAAATAAACAGTACACCATACCTGTAGATCAAGTGGTGAAACGAACCTGTGCTGCAACTGGGATATATATCAAAGAGGACTCTAATGAAAATCAAAAGTGGAGAGACTACAGCGAGAATACTGGGAAAAGGATCATCTAGCAGATGACAACATCACACAACTTTTAATATCACTACGGGAAGATAGTTCGGAGAGTTTGAAAGTGAGAGTGAGGAAGATACAATGTCAGGCATAGAGTCAATAATTTATAGTGACTGAGTTTAATAATAAATGTTTTTGTAATCAAAATTATTGTTTTTTAATAACAAACCCTTCATCAATAATAAATTGATTTGAAAAGGTTATTAATTTTTTTTTACCTCCACATTTCTCGAAAAAACTTTTTTACACACCGTACCCAGACCGCCGATATGACGTCACGAGGTCAGGTGCACAGATATTGTGACCGGGTTGTAGGTCGCTAAGCACTTAAGAGTTGCAGCGGTCCTTGAGAGTCAATCACTATGCTAGGTCTTGTGTGACCACCTTCGACCGCATCATTATTGAAAGGTTGTCTGGAAAAAATCGCTTGCGTCTCAGAAACGTAAATATACGTCATTTTCATTCATAAATCTTTTGTTTTAATTCTCACGGTATAGAAAGGATTAAGCGATACGCGACCGCCTTTTGTACAACTATGTTATTTTTCCTCGTATGTTTTTTTCTTTTATGTTTTACTATAGTGTACAAATAAAGAGTTTTCTATTTATCTATCGTTGACCATCAAGTAAGGTTGTGGTCATCCATCAGCAGGGGCACGTTGTCATCTCTTATCTTACCTTTGCCACCATTAATTAAATCAACAAGACGTCTACATAGAGACTGATCTTTAAATTACTGTACCTTATATAGATAACTACATTTTACTATATCAAATTATACTAGGGTATAAGCACCTAAAATCTATAATAAGCTACCAAATTATATAATAGAAACCAAGAATAGTATAAAGTATAAATATAAATTGAAAAATGTTATTAGATAACTGCTATTATAATGTAAACCATTTCTTTAAGGACAAAGTCACTTGACTTAGTTTGTACTTAGATATGCATTTCTATTATTTTCTTGATGTGACATTTGGTATACATAATACTGTTTTATATTGTTCTTGGTACTTGACATGTTTCATTGACATTTGAATAAATTTTCTTTGATTGGTTTTGATTATTATCATAGATTGTATATTATTAATCTATGTTGTTATTGACCTTTTTTTCTGTTTACGAGGGTGAATCAAAAAATTCTTGGAATCAATATGAAAAAATGCAAAGATTTAAATAATAATATTTTATTTTTCTACATAATCTCCCTCCAATGCAATGCATTTAAAATAACGCGTTTCTAACTTCCTTATTCCTTGTGAAAAAAAAATATTTTCTTGACTCTCGAAAAAGTCCTCTACGGCAGCTATAACCGCGTCATTATCGTGAAATTTTGTCCACGAATTTCCTCTTTTAATTTTGGAAATAAGTGAAAATCACTTGGGGCTAAGTCCGGAGAATATGGTGGGTGGTCAAGGAGATTGAAGCCAGCACAGCGGATTGCGTTGAGCGCAACTTCCGATCGATGAGCAGGAGCGTTATCTTGAAGGAACAACACGCCCAACGACAGTTTTCCACGACGTTTTTCTTTAATCGCTTCACGCACTTTCGGGATTAAATTTGCATAATAGGGTCCAGTAATCGTCTGGCCTTTTGGCATGTAATCAATAAAAAGGATTCCTTCACTATCCCAGAACACAGAGGCCATAACTTTGCCAGCGGTAGGAGCAACTCGAAATTTCTTAATGGATGGAGAGGATGGTCGTTTCCAAGACATGCTTTGTCTTTTAGTTTCAGGATCAAAATGGTGGACCCACGTTTCATCCATGGTGACAAGACGACGGCAAAAATTATCCGAATCACGCTGGAACATTTCGAGATTACGCTTGGAAATTTCCAAACGTCGCTTTTTGTTTTCGTCCGTTAACATTCGTGGCACCCATCTTGCAGACACTTTTTTGAACCCCAGTGAATCAATTAAAATGGATTGAACGCTACCAAAAGATATCTTTAGGATCTCAGCTATATGTTTTATAGTCATTCTTCTGTCTTCCAAAACCAGATTCTCAACCTTTTTGACATTTTCTTCTGTAACGGAGGTTGAAGGCCGCCCAGAACGCGGGTCATCTTTACAGCTTGATCTACCTCTTTTAAATTCAGCCACCCAGTACGCAACCGTAGAATAGGGTACAGCATCACCCCCTAATGTCTGCTGAATGTCCAAAAAAATTTCCTTCGTAGTCATTTTTTTCAAACTGAGATATTTTATCACCGCACGTAACTCACTTTTATCCATAATTTTGACTTTTTAGCAACTCGTTGCACAAAAAAATTTATTACATGCGAACGAACTGACAAAAACAAGTGACAGTCTGCATAAATATAGTGTGATAGACACTCTTTAATTTGAATATCGAACTTGATCCAAAAAGGTTTCATATATATGCACTTCTAAGAACTTTTTGATTCACCCTCGTACTGTATATTAACATTCATTTATTCTCTGTATTTCAAATATATCACGTGTTTAACCCGGCCCTGTACAGAGGCATAAGTGGGGCTGTAGCCAACACTTAGACGGCTGTTTGATATAACAAATACAATGTAGTATAAAAAACAGAAACTTTTGGATGGATGGGACAGGGTATATCTATTATAAAAATGGGTAAAATGTCAAGGCTATTGATATGATCTTATTAGTGATAAGGAAGATAGTGGGCTATGGAAGAGACTACGGCACCTGCCAATTTCAGTCTCATTATAAATTTTTGGGGAGGTGCTGACTTTCCAACCACTAAACGGGCCCCCCATAAGGACCACCATCAATGGTGACAAAAGGGGCAACGTTGGTGTGGATGGCTAAAGGGTGTCGAGAGGTGTGCTGCGGTTTCACTAGAGCGCTACTACCGGCGTTATGCCCTTTAACACGTCCACCCTTAGAGCTTTTTGTTACTTGCTCTTGCGTCTCCACCCCCAGACGGCCAATTAAGGCAAGCTCAGGGGTCTCATTTAGCCCCAGGGAGAATCAGGGTCCGCGGTGTCGCCGCTCACCGACGGTTTGCCACAAAGCCGCCCCTGCGGTTACATTATTACATTTACATTATTACATTACATTAATGTATTTGTTATTATTCATATTATTTTTACTAACATTATGATAGTATTTGCATAAACGATGTCCTCTTTAATTAATTTACTAATAATAATATGTAAGCAATCTCTCAAGTTGGCACGCCTTCCCAGGCAAAACATGTGATACTCGTACAAAACCAAAAACCAATCCATCTTAAGAATGTATTTCAACCATGTTTCTGGCAAATAAATGTAGGTATCTTTATCTTTATCTAACATTGAACCTAAAACCACTGTCTTACATTTCAATTAATTATCTTTACATTTTCTGATTAATCTAAAAGATATTCTGTAAAACAGTTTTCCCTCTGTATGCCAATTATAATACTGATAAAATCTAGGAACATTTCTGTCTCATGGCAATATTGTCCACAAGTGAAACTCGGTGGCGCAGTCAGATGGAAAAACACCTCAACCGGAACATCCAAACGAATTATGGTATCCTCTCGATGGGTTTGAATTAAAATTTTGGTAAATGAAAACGTATCTACCGTGTGATCGTGATCGTGATCTTGCAAGATCTTAATTCATTTACGTGACTGCGACATTTGAAAGATGTTACTTTGACTTTATTTCATTTCATTTGGTCGGGCTTTTGGTCAGGGCAGACCGCTGTAGGACTGCTGTAGGTGGACCTTTTTATAGCTTACCCCACACAACAAAAAATCAAATGCTAACTTAGTAATATAGTAGTAATTTGTATACTAGATTTTACCCTAAATTGTAGCGTACACAGTTTTACGAAAAATTCAAATAGCACGGTATATTGTATAGAAGCACTAAAACTACTTGTAAGCGTGGAAATAAAAATTTTAGGAAACGGAATATGTCTATTTTATGATCACTATTAAGCATGTACTCGAGTGTTATGAAAGTATTTTGACGCCACCTGAAATTCAAGAGACAGCATGAGAAGAAACTAGAAAACTTGTTGCTACTAAAATCAGCCAAATGTTCTACTTGGTAATTTCTTTGTTTTTCCAGGTATTATTTGGGAAATCGATGACGTAGCCAACCGTATCTCTTACGCTGGCTGCTACTGTAAATTATACTCTATACCTATTTATGAATCGGATACGATTTTTGAATCACTATTCCAAATGCAAAAAGCCTGTATAATCAGCTCTAATCTCTAACTAAGCTGTTTTTTTTTCATTTAGATTTGTTTTTGGATTGCGAAGAATTAAATATATATTTGCAACATTTTATGTAAGCACAAGGTATTAAAAACGAGTGAATTTGAAATAAAGGGGAAAATTCGCAATGTCATTTTATAGTTATAGTAGTATAACGTTATATTTGTACGAGCGTCAAGCGCAGCAAGGAGCTGAAACAACTATTGACCTAATTTCCAATGCGTAAATTCACATCAATACAATATACTAATACTTACTACAAATGTGTATTATATTATAATGAACATGAGTTATTATTCCATTAATGTTAGATCTTCATACTTCCTCGCGAACTTGGCTAGTACTTGCGCTACCATGTGCATTAATATTTCATAACTACTGAACCGTCACGAAATTCAGCTGTATGCACCTGTCACATATAACAACTGCACGCCACCTTATGATTCACTCGGTCAGACTGCTCTGCATCAGCATTGACCCTGAAACATTACTACCAAGTATTTCAGTACGATTACGTACGCACCTGTTCAACTATTTGTATGAAATAGTCTGTACATTTTTCCTTTTTGTTCCAAGCGATAGCATGTATATGTTTGATTAAATTATATAGACTATATACCGTTATAGAAATTAAATGTTTATATGTATACTAGAAATACATATGTATAGTAGTTAAAGTTAAAATAATAGACGGGTAGACCGACGCACAAAATAAAGTACAAAGAAACATACCTATAGCCTCTTTATAAAATGGAAAGTAAGGGAGTACTTACTATGATACATTAGACTACAAAAGATTTTCTTCTATCAGGTAAACATCTCATTTCCAATTTCCCTTTTCGTTCGTTGAGTTCAATAGCCTTGATAATTTCAGTGTAAGATACTTTTGCAAAGCCAGACTGGATATATAATTTTTATTTGTCTACTTTATAACCACGCTGGGGCTAAATATAGTCGATGTAAACTAGACAAATTCCCGTATATTCACCGGTAGATTGAAGATAGAACAGTTCATTCGTGCACTGGAAGCCAAAGGTGTCAGTACCTAAGGCAGTACTAAAGCATATCTAAGTTTTAAGTTCAAGGACAAACAGAAGTCGTCTGTTTGTTTATCGCAGGTGAGAATTAATGCGCAGACGTTTATTGATACAAATGGTTATAAAATACTTTTGCCGAGTTACACCAAGTGATTCAAAGAAAACAGACGTGTTAACATAATCTAGAGTGAAAATTAATATTCGTGTTTGAAAATACCGTGAATATCAGCGCCAAATAAAATAGGGATTAATTTGTGAACAGATGAGTAATATCAATGTTTATGTATGAATCAATCAGTGGTGAAGGTAGCACGTGTCGATAGCATCATAGAGCAAAACATATGGAACATTACAGGTGAAGTCGTCGGATTGGAGTCTCGCTGACCGTGGGCGGGCGGCGAACAGCTCAGTCAGAGTCCGGCAAGCAGGCCGCTCGCACGAACAACGCCGCACAAGGTATTACACTAATCGCTTCTCATAACCACTAATAAACGCTTCTAAATATCCGCGTTGTTTTCTTCGACGCTAATCACCTGACCTCGACACCGCACTAACAAGAAAATGTACACTTACAAAAATAAATTCGCCATGACTTCACGAGACTGAAATAGCGCGGCTGAAATGCGCGCGATAGCGTCTCGTAAATCACGCTTTCATCATAAGATGTAACTGCATCTTTATCAATACATATTAAAACTCACGAATTAACGCGTATTTGAATGGAGTAGTTTCATACGCTCGGAAATAATGCATATACTTAGTGCAGTTTGTACGGTCCGAAAATAACATGTGAAGCTATTCCTGCTCAGCGCAGACTGGATTTCACGGCAAGATTATTTCCAACCTTGATGACGGTATTGTTAACCTTGTCTCTCTGTAAACATCTGGAATTACCTCCCAACTATCTAAAGGTCTTTATAGCCTTCCGTTTATTCCATGTCAGGGATACTAAAATTATTATTCTTCTCATCTCATTCCTTGATATTATGATAGTATCGAAGCTTTTCCAAAACGAATACATGATCATGGTGTGTCTATGGCCTCCAATTTTTATTGAAAGTGTGACTTTGAAAGAAACATTGTGAGTTATTCAGAAAACTTGATGCTCATGCCACTTATCACTTTTGTGATGACAAACTAAAAAGTAAATAAGAATAAGTTTGCTAACAAATTCGAATTCGAATTGCCAAACAAACTTCTAGACATTCAATTCAATGAATTTGAAAAGGTAACAATAATATTTAGAAACTCAATGCTTCTGCGCTCACTCCAGCTATCCAGAAATTTATAATTCCGAAAATAAGTGCGCAAATATTTATTACGCATGCGGGCAAAGAGTCCAGGACGAAAATAGACGTACCTCTCTCGTCCACATTGTATATCGTATCTTTTGAACGGCTTGGAGATAACGAACTGTTTTTCTCGCACCTACGCGAATTTTCTCACCAAATGTCTTCTTATTATTGTTTTAAAATGCAGCAGTAACAATATTTTATAGTTTAAGAAAAGTAAAATTTAGCGTCTTTATCTATTTAGTTAGAAGTGTATGTAGCATAAGATTGAAAATTAAGAAAACTTTTGCAAATGCTCTACAATTTTTTGTCAACTTAGTATACGCCAAGTATCCAAAATAGTTTCAAATACTTTGTAGTTTCGCTGAACAGCAATAATATTTCACATGCTCCAAAATATGGTAGCATCAAGCCACAGGCTAAATACTATAGTTCTTAAGTAAACTTTGCGCTAAGTTTAGAGCAGAATGAGCTGTTGAGTTATCTCTTCCGCGTCCATTTCGCAATTATTCTAACATTTAACAGAAATAAATCGTGGCAAAATTGTTCACACTCTCGATGTTAACTGTTTGTTTATATTTTGTTTCTTTAAAACGCCTGGGAATGTTACATAACTTTAAACACTAATGAACGTACAATATGTACATATTATGTTATTTGTATGCATGTAAATTTGGCATTGTACACCTTTTTGTAAAGTAAGGAACCTAAATAAAGGAGTTCAGCGATTTACCAGTAGTGCGATCATGGATCGTCGGTTCGATAAACTGCACGTCGATAAACTAATTTTATGTATCGTACCTTGTATCTAGCATGGATATGTAGTTACACATCCATATATTTGCATATGTATATACGCACATACATATTGCGGGCTATCTATTATCGATAGTTACTGTCACATTTTATCTAACCTCGATTCACGCTTGAAGTGCAGTTTAGGGTTCTTATTATTCTTGTTGTCCGGTCCCTGGTTATCGTTGAGTTTCGGGACACTCGATATATACTACTCTCCATTCTTTGAACCAGAAAACTAAACAGCGATAGTAATCCAAAAACAAACTTACACGTGGAGCTTCTTAATATACTCCCTCAGAGTATTATATTATATCTTGATATTATTAACTTCTAACTACAGCTTCCTACGAACGCCCACATAAAAATAGGTTTACCGTATCCGTTATTTCTAGTCCAGTTTGTCGACGTTTACTACATGCTCGAACGCCAAAAGTATCGACAATGCTTTAGGAGGATTGCTATTACTTTCCATGCTAAAAAATAACACTTTTCTACCTCATAACATTGTCCGATATAAGTAATTTTTTTCCTGTAATCATCACATTGTTTACTATGCCTGTACGTATTGATTTTCTTCATGTTTAATTCTAACAAAAGAAATTTATATTACTTTGAAATACTGAAATAATCAAAACTTACGGGCATAGTAAACAATGTGATAATTACATAAAAAAAACACTAAAATCGGATAATGTTAAGAGGTAGAAATGAGTTATTTCTTTTAGTGTGGAGAGCATGCAATCCTCTTAAGTCTTGACCACTGCACTAATTCTTCAAGGATCCCATTATAAAAGTTAGAATGGTAGGTAGTCTTTACATTGATCACGGGCGTCGTTCATCTAGAAGCAAGAATAGCAAGAATACTTGTCCTCAGAAAATAGACGCAATAACTGAACACATATCAATATAATCATATTCGTATATATGTAATTCCAACACTGAAGTTCTATTTTGTCTGGACCGTGGATGCTTGCTCACTTGTAGGGAACTGCAAAAATAAAATCATACGCGAAGCACTTGACTACCAAGGAATATTGACACGTGCAAACAATTGTCCCAGAAACCAATTTTAAGCGCAGCTAAAATAAAAATGCCAAGATATAAAAAGATCTACTAATAAAACGTAAGCGCCATTGAATGCAATTTTCTTGTCCTATATTGGAAACTTACGCACAAAGGTACCTGTTTCATGAACATTATTCCGAAAAAATATGATACCTTTCGTCGCTAGGCAGGTAGAGCTGCTAATAAAAACGCAATAACACGGCGTGCTCGCAACTACCCCGGGGTATGAATCCTCGAGTACTGTAATAAAATTATCTCACGAGGAGGATAAAATTGTCACCCTAATTTTTAGACGTGTCTAGCGGTAAGCGCTCTCCTCAATATGTAAGAAATACGTTTACTCTCGCGTGTTCACGTGTTTTGAATATGTAAATACTACGACATATTTATTTCTTGGGACATTTTAGGAACTAATTTACTTTTGATTTTGTGACATGAAAACTATTTGCGCATCTTTAAACAGTTTAAATATGTTACTATACAATTAAAATTTCATTAAATATTCTTTACGTAAAATTTGGCAAATTAAATTTAGTTATTTTATTTTCCCTAACAGACATTATATGCCCATAACTAGAAAAGAATTTGAAGATCAGATACTGAATTATATTTGTTTCTTACTCCAATCATGAAAAAACAATTACAAGCTTACAGTATCTTATATATATTTCAACTTTGGCATACATCATTTTAGAAAAGTGAAAGAAAATATGACGTAGGCATCGATATTTAGTACCTATATAACTAAGCATATGGGTAGTTCTTCAAAATTTCATTCTTCGACAGATTCATCTGGCCTAAATTGCGTTTCACTTTCTGCTCTGTCACACATGTTCATATGAAAGAAGATATACCGAAGAATATATATTTCAATGAGGGACTTGTTTTCATATATCACAATCTTGTAACAAAAGCCCTGTGTAATCATAATATTGTTTGATATATCTGACAATACATAACTGACTGTACCCGGTAGCTGGTTATCCTGCATTTTCATCGACATAAACAATTTAATATCTAGAATAATCGAGGCCCATAAACATTACTATGCTTTCAAGCAGGCAGTTAACACAAGTGCATGATTTAAATATGTGAATGTATTTTTATTTCTTTCGCCGACACTTCTCAGTCGTTATTGTTGTCTCAAGTTGACTGTCAAGGATCTCGATGAGACAATGGTTTTGTTTTATTTTCTTTCAGTGGCTTTGAAAGTCATTACGTGGCGTGGTGTTAATAATGTAACGATGCGAAAGAATCAGAAATATAAACTGCACGCTTTGGCGTATACTTAGCTTGGATAACATGACAATTAAATTTATTTTTATTCATTTGATAAATTAAGTGCATCCAGACAACGTAATTGCATCACAAGCTTGACTTTGTTACTACGCCCACTTATTTCAAATTTTAGAATATGTTTAATGTGTATACAGTTGTTCGCAGATATGTCAAATTTCATAAATGAACAATACCACTATAAAACAAGTACAGTTTGAAAAATTTGAAACCGACTTCCATTCTATTCAGTTATTTGAGTGTACCTCAAAAACTAATCGACCGAATTTAAATGGGAGCACACGTCACATCAACCCAAAAAAGAATTTTGAGAATCGGTTCACCCGGTCGAAAGTAATGAGGTAACAAATATAAAAACAAAATACAGTCGAATTGAATAGTGGTGATATTCCTCCTATTGAAAATCGGTAGAAAATACTAATCTAAGTAACTTACACGTGAAAATAAAAACTAACGTATAAGCCCCACGGTGGGGGGAAAGTGCTATCTTATTTCTAAATTTCAGCCGTTTCAATTTGAAGAAGTAACACACACACGCACATACTCACTCACAAACTCACTTCAATATTAGTTTGATATATTCGTCCCATTCGAAGAATTATAAAAAAGTATGTCATTATAAAATGTTCACTCCACGTGAAGAATATTTATGTCTCATATTCATGTTTCTGTGGCATTTCGATTTTTATTCTATTTTCTTCAGAATTATCCGGACAACTTTTTCAGTTTTTCTCTCGCTATATCAGACAATTGCAATCATTTAAATTAGTTATCCATATCAATCCAGGCATTCTCGAGTTAGGTGCCTACCAATTAATTTTTATTTATATCACTGATATATCGTGTTCACTTCTCCTTAAAGGTTTTGTATTTTATTATTAGTAACGTTTCAAATGGTATTTCAATTCCAGCGCTGAAACGAACGACCCAAGATGGCCACCGGCCCGAAGATAGTACACAAGCAGTTCAACTCGCCCATTGGGCTTTACTCCCAGCAGAACATCCAGGAGACGCTCAACAAGCACCTGTCCAACCTTGACAATGGATCTGTGGGGTAAGCTCGGACTTAAAATATGTATATGCAATTAGTATCAATCAAACATAATCAGCAAACGTATATATATGGTGCTCAACAGGTTTAAAAGCCCAAAAGCAAAAAAAACGAAGACACAGTATCAAAACATGTAAGATAAAGATCAAATATTTCAAATATCAGGTGAACAGTTGCTCAATAGCGCGTATAAAGAAATTATGGCAAGTGAATACATATCTTCGAATATATAACTTATATAACAAGGGAGCAGAGGCTAAAAATGCTGTACTTGGAAGAAAAACAAAAAAACCTACCCAAACTAGAGGGTTAGGGGTAGGTAGGGACCTAAGACGGTAAATTACCTACTGAACAAGAATATGACGTTTTTGAAAAAAAAATCGGTCTGTCTGTCTGTCTGACTGTATGCTCACGCATAACATAAAATCTACCGCACAGATTTCGATGGAATTTGGTATATGGATAGATTAGAGCCTAGATCTCCCAACTGTAAACTTTTTATCTTGATATGTCACGTAAATCCAAGATAGCAGCTTGATCTCTCAATGATATACGGTCTCATATAAAACTGGGGTCACGATTGACTGGTCGACGTGCATGAACTTCTATCGTACCTACGTTTAAAAACCGTAATAATTATTATTAAGAATGTAACACGTAGTTTTTTTTTTATTTTGTAAATACACACATTGTTATAAGGTAAAAATATTTCTGGTGCAATTCATTCAAAGCTTGGTAAAAATAAGCTTCAACGAAAATAATACAATACGTGTAAAACACAACATAACAAATCCTTACACCTATATATCCTCGAAGGGGTAAACAGCGGTGTTTTAAACACCTGCGTTTAGCCGGATATATTTTTGGTCCCATGTAACGGGGAGCGCACCTATTGCCATCTACGGGACACTGTTATTGAGAATTTCTTCAGAAAATCTCAATAACTGCCAACCTGGGGATCTTACCCAGGACCCCGAGATTACAAAACAGCGCTTCCACCTCAGGGTCAGCTAGTCTTTAATATGGGACAACATCTACACAAGGTCTTCAGGTCCCAATCAGACATGGATGGTATCCTGATGACTGATAGTATATGTATTTATGTATGTACATAAATACATATACTCAACAAGCCACAGGTCAAACATACATGGTCATGTACACAAAAGTTTGACGTGTCCGGGGATCGAACCCAGGACAAGCGGGTAGAAGGTACGAGTTGTAAAAGTAATTAATAAATAAATAAGTAAAATAAACCAGCTAGTCAGTCAGTTTAGAGTTTCTCTTGGTGGATACCATGTAGGGCCAGATATTCTGCTTCTTTAAAGAAGCGTATACCGTTTGTCAGCTTAGTCAAAAGTCAAGTCAATTTGACAGCTACACTAGACGTGCTCGGCGACCGTCAAGGATGATGAAATGTGAAACAAATACCGTCAAGGGTGATGAAATGTAAAACAAATACCGTCAAGGGTGATGAAATGTAATGACAGTTTATTTACATGGTGATTAATTTCATATTTGTATGTACCTACGTAACTCCTGTATTTTATTATTAGTGTTTACTGATTGATATACCTAGTATTATATTTACTCATATAATACTATTATAGCAATTGCGTTTGACCATGTACATATTTTACGAAATTTGGTATATAGATAGATACGCCCTTGGAGAAGATAATAAACTAGGTACTCGAAGTACTAATCCTGCGCAGACGTAGTCGCGGGCACCAGGTAGATATATATATATATATCTGATATATAACTATTAATGGACGATTGATTAGTGTTTCAGCAAGATCATTGAATTGGCAGTGCAATGTTCGGCATAACATAGTTTTCAACTGGTTCAGTTTAACGAGTTTAGATGAGTTGATGTTGAGTTTCGATTCACGTTTTTGATAAATTTTTGAACGTTCCTCGAAAATGAAACAGAATACTCCAATCGATAATCGAGTTAGAGCGGTAACCGCAACTGCATGTCGAATGTTCAGAACAGCCCGTTAAGTAATTATGTTTGGATCATGTGTTTTATGTTATCAAGTCGACTAGATTCGGTTAAGGCTTTGCAACACTGGATGCGGTCTGCGGTCTGCAGGCCAAATTGAACGCAGCACGCACTATGTATGAACAACATTGTCGGTCTCTATAAATTTTGTGTAGGTATGCGTTCTGACCGTGCGGACACGCGGAAGGAACGCAATGACGCATACGGTTAGGGGGGTAGCGGGCGGCGGAAAACGGATGCGGGCAGGCGGGCGGCGGGCAGGGCAACGGCAAGCAAAATAACACAATATGTTCTTCTTCCTCGGTGATGCTCTTCCTCGATCAAAACGCAACAAAAGAACTGATCACCACTGATTCACACAATCAAATAACAAAATTCCGCTGTTTGCACTGCCCACATCGCTGACCGGTTTCCTTGCTTCGACCGCTGACCGATTACCTGACCGACAATGTTGTTCATACAAAATGCGGGCTACGTTCAATTTGACCTGACCGCAGACCGCAGACCGCAGACTGCAGACCGCATCCAGTGTGGCAAATCCTTAAGATATAGAAAACTTCGAAGTCGGTGGACAGTACACCATTGTGTTAGGAATGACTCACCTGCATTGTATACGTTAATGTCTTCAGCCATCAATTACACGAAAGGCGTTCCATGTAAACCAAAAGATCACATAACATCGTAAGCATTTCCCCTGCTACCCTTTAAACTTTGATATATCGAACATGTAACAACATTCCAAAGATTTTACTCGTAAATGCTGTATATATAATAAATTTTTCTATTGAAATTCTCGTAAGTTTGAAACATATTTAACTATTATTAGTAACCGGCAAAACACTCACGTTTAGGAGCTCACAGACGCCACTGCGCGCTCGCCCTGAAGATGAGCATCGGAAATGCCAGAAGCCCGGGTTGACGTATTCGGTCCTTAACGTGAGTGTTTTGCCGGTTAATAATAATAGTTAAATATAATAAATTATGATAAATTAAAACACCTCCAAAACTGTCCAAATTGACCAGCTGTAATGATTTCGGGCACGTGTAGTCGACGGACTCGGTCTTAGGACAACAGTCGTTAGGTTATGTAGAAGGCGTTCTCATCTCGCGATAAGTTTCAAGGAGCAAGCAGGAATGGTTGTAAGAGTAGGCTAATATTTATATCCAAACTTGACATTAGGGCACTTCTTTATAGTAGCATTATTTATTATGTGACTGGACTGGGTAATAATAGCTTATGTGCCAAGCCGCACTGGAGCCGTGTTGTGAATCAGCAGTCGAAACGGAATGATATGAAACTTTTTTTTGGGATTTTATACTTTACTTACCGTTATGCAATTTTATCAGCCAAAGTGATAGGATATAATGGCTCGCTCAATGGAATAGGAAAATTTTATTGTCACAAACTTCATAGTAATATGATAAAATATATTAACCCGACTGTCAAGAACGAGGGTAATATTTTTGGTGTGAGTAGATCCTCCTTCTTGAGTCGTGATCCGCATGTCTGAGGGTCGTGACCTCCTCCACCCATTGTCCTTTCTTTTAAGATATTACGCCAGTGTGCGTGTCGGATGTTATAATAGTTTTTTAACTTAAGTAAGTTATAGCATAAACGACTTGTTAGATTGTGATACTTGTGGCCTATTGGATTCTCTTAAGGCCAACACGAGTGAATTGAGGTACATGAAATGTCAAAAGAATCCAGCAGGCATATGTAAGTCCCTATAGATATCTAGAATAAAAGCAATACCGAAAGCTAAAATCAAAGGTTCAAAAGGATATTTACAAGACAATTCCATAACATATGTCTAAAGAATATAAGTGCCCCCTGAATGAAGATATATTCATTAAATAAAACTACTTTATATTACGATAGTGCAGAGTAAAGTTTAGCAACAAATTAAAATCTAACATTTCGATGAATTACATTATTAGACCTAGCATGTTCTGATATGGCAACGAGTTCAGGTGCGCTGCAAATACACCTAGAGTACTTACTGTTGAATACAAATTATATATTGGATCATCATCCATCATCTCAGCCGTAGGACGTCCACTGCTGAACATAGGCCTCCCCCATGATTTTCCAAAAGGATTGGTTGGAAGCGGCCTGCATCCAACGTCGTCCTGCGACCTTCATCAGGTCGTCTGTCAGTCCGTGGTCTCCACTCCAGAACCTTTCGGCCCCATCGGCCATCTGTTCTGCGTGCTATGTGCCCTGCCCACTGCCATTTCAACTGGCTAATCTTCTGGGCTATGTCGGTGACTTTCGTTCTTCTACGGATCTCCTCATTTCTGATTCGATCACGTAGAGAAACCCCGAGCATAGCCCTCTCCATAGCTCGTTGTGCGACTTTGAGCTTTTCTATGAGGCCCATAGTAAGAGACCACGTTTCAGTGCCATAAGTCATCACTGGTAACACACATTGGTCGAAGACTCTTGTCTTGAGGCACTGAGGTATTTTTGACGAGAAGACTTCGCGAAGTTTCCGGAACGCTGCCCAGCCGAGTTGGATTCGACGATTGACCTCTTTCTCGAAGTTGGACCTGCCTAGTTTGACTGTCTGTCCCAGGTAATTGTACTCGTCAACAACTTCGAGAACTGAGTTCTCAACTGATATTGGGGTAGGTACAACATGGGCATTAGACATAATTTTCGTCTTATCCATGTTCATCTTAAGACCTACCCGTTGGGAAACTCGATGGAGGCCTTCGAGCATTGTACTGAGGTCTTCCATGGATTCTGCCATGACTACGATATCGTCGGCAAATCGAAGGTGAGTGATGTATTCGCCGTTAATATTAATGCCAAGTCCTTGCCATTCCAGAAGCTTGAAGGTGTCTTCCAATGTAGCGGTGAACAGTTTCGGAGATATAACGTCTCCCTGTCTCACGCCTCTTTGCAATGGAATTGCCTTCGAACTCTGCTCCTGTACTCGAACTGACATGTAGGCGTTTTTGTACAAACACTTCAGCACTTCAATATACCGATAGTCAATACGGCACCGCTGGAGAGACTCAAGCACTGCCCACGTCTCGATCGAATCAAAGGCTTTCTCATAGTCCACAAACGCTAAACAAAGAGGCAAGTTATACTCTTCGGTCTTCTGTATAACTTGCCGTAGCGTGTGGATGTGGTCTATGGAACTATAGCCTTTTCGGAAACCGGCTTGTTCCGGAGGCTGAAATTCATCAAACCTGCGACTGAGACGGTTCGTTATGACCTTCGAAAACAGCTTATAAACATGGCTCAAAAGCGAGATGGGTCTGTAATTTTTAAGTAAAGTGTTGTCACCTTTCTTGAAGAACAGCACCACCACGCTTTTGTTCCATGCTTCTGGCGTTGAACCTTCGAGTAAGACGGTATTAAAGAGCTTCTGAAGGACTTTAAGTACCGGTGTTCCACCCGCTTTCAGAAGCTCAGATGTGATACAGGCGCCTTGTTGTTCTTAAGCTGTTTCAAGGCCATTCTAATCTCGTACAGGCTGATGTACGGGATATCTTCGGCATAATGTCGGGTCAGCTTGGCTCTTGAGTCTTTGGCCGAGCTGTTAACAGGTTTAGCGACCGAGGTGTATAGCTGTCCGTAGAAACTCTCTACCTCTCCTAATACTTCTGCTTTGGTCGCCGCTACACTGCCGTCTTCTCTCTTCAGCTTCGTCAACTGGCTTTGCCCAATAGACATGTCTCTTGCAAACACTTTGGAGCCTTTTTTCCGCTCTATCATCTCTTTAATACGGTTTGTATTAAAGATCCGGATGTCGTGTCGCTAGGACTTCCATAATTGTCTATTGAGCAGCCTATATGCTTCAGCATCATGCGAAGACTGCATTTTCAGTGAGCGTCGTTCAGTCATGAGGTTGAGGGTATCGTTGGAGAGTTTCTGTGGCCTATCTGTACGGTGGGGTTTAAAGTATTTGGAACCCATTGTATGGACAGTTTCTACTAACCTGTTATTGATTATTGATCTCGTCCACTGAAGCGATGTTCTCAAGGCAATCGAAGCGATTGGATAGCTCAAGTTGAAAGCTCTCGGGGTCTTGTATATGGGCACGAGTGGGTCGGAGCGTAGACTTCATCAGACGAGACCTCTCCAGTTTGACATTAATATTAACCGTGCCTCTTACCATTCGGTGATCACTACCGGTTTTAACCCTGTTGATCACGGAGACATCAGTGAATATTTGCCTTTTGGTGGTCATAATGAAGTCAATCTCATTTCTCGTGGAACCATCGGGACTCAGCCAGGTCCATTTCCTGTGAGGTGGCTTCTGAAAGAAAGATATTGGATACCTACACTAAAAAACAATATTCAAAATATTCTAAATACAATAGAGCAAACATTTAGTGACATCCACTTTTGAACATAGTCATCTCCATTTGAACGCCACAATGAAAATGTTCTTCTGTTTTAAACTATCACAGTTGTTCTCTAAAGTTATATGATTATTAACGGGATATTTACCGTGGTAAGGTTGTGGAATGAGCTCCCGATATTTCGGCGCAGTTACATGCACCATGTTCACGGGAAGACTGACTGAGTCTTATATTATAATAATCATATAACTTTAGAAAATGTTCTTCCTGAATTTCTGTCTGCAAATGATATACGAAATTTTCAGGAGACACAAAATTGGTTGAAAATAAATATGTGTCCTCTTTCCATTGCTATAATTGTTTACTTTACCATATAGGTACTAAAGATAAGTTGTCGGTTATTGACAAATTTTGTAAACTCCTCCGGGAAATCACGAAACCAAATGGCTTTACAATCGCAACTGTTTGAATAATAAATGCGAACATATGCAAATAAATCGGGTTACTTTGAAAAAGATTGCGACTCATTGTACCTACTTTGTAAAGAACGTATCCTTAGTATTTTTATGTGATATCAAAAAAACGATATTAAAAAATATATTTAGTGACACTTCCGCTGAAAAGAAAACAATTTGGCCAAACCTATTTGGGGGGCGTGCACCACCCTCCCTCCCGCATACACCACGGCGGACCATGCGGGAGGGAGGGTGGTGCACGCCCCCCAAATAGGCCAAAATCATTGTTTTCTTTTCAGCGGAAGTGTCACTAAATATATTTTTTAATATCGTTTTTTTGATAATGGATTTCCGCAAAGTAACGCCTGAATCAATAAATTTTATGTGATATCTTGATGGCATACACATGATCAAAGTTAGCTTGTTTCATTAGTTTAAAATTGAACGAGTTTAAGATTATGTATATCGGTAAGTATGCGTGTTTGATACATCGTCAAATTAGACCAGCTTGACAAAAGCAGTGATTCCCCAAAATCCTCGATCGACTTAAAATTACAAAGAAGTTTGAAGTGAAGTTTTTATTAGGCACAAAAAAGTTCTACTTGCAACTTCTGTATACATTTTATGCCCTTCTCTTTGCTGGAAAATGATAAGTTTAGACAGATGTGAACACAAATTGATAGGTACTAAATACGGTTGTTCGTGGCCTTAGAGTCCAGTTACAAACCGGAGCCTGCCCACGTTTGAAGGGTAATGAAACCAAAATAAACGTTGCAATTTTAGAGAAATAAATACTAATCCTCGGAAAGAATTCGAACACGCGTCTTCCGACAATCCGTGTCAGAAGCCATGACCACTAGGCCACCGAGGCTCGCTGTCCAAGCATCGCATTTTAACAATCAATCAATCATTTATTGATAACGCCAAGTTACAAGTAAAAAATCCAAGTTACAAGTCAAAACTCCAAGTTACAAATCAACTAACTATTTGATTTTAAGGAGGATCTGTATTTTTATCTCTGAAATTCCAAAGACAGGTCTGGACAGAATTTTATAATACACATAGAAAAATAACACACAGAAAAATAAGCAAGCGTTAGTGCTTTTTAATTTATTGATTAATGATATATATAATGAAATATAGAAGAAGAATAATTTAGAATACCTGGTGTATTCCATTATTAGAAGTGTAGAATAACACATCTGATGAACTTTAAAAAAACTGCGTCACCTACCTGACTGACTAACTAATTAGTGCTTCTAAATGTTAACAATACAAACTTAAAATAGATAGAAGTCATTGCTATGCAATTAGACCAAAATAGAATTCTATAAGTGTGTACCAGTACTTGTAGGAAACAAAACAAAACAAGAGACGCGTGCCAATCATTGATCTCGATGAGTCACTAATCAATATATTAAGATACTCTTAAACGGGTTAGTACGTCAGTAATTTATCGATGCAATTGTATAGCCAGTGCAATAGGTTATTCAGAGTGTACCTTAACAATGTTGCTTTATGATGCATTAGCTGCATGTTGGCTAGGTATACAATTGCGAGTAATTATTGCCGACTTGCTAACTCGTTCACGAGCTTCTTTAACTTTAGACTATGACTGACATGATCCTAATACGAGTCATAGTGAGAGTGATATCTATTGTCTGAGGACTAATACATTACGAGGTACTACTTACCACATAATAAATAATTGTATGGTTATACTACCTTCTTGAAAACTAGGATGACTTTTAGATATCAAACATTAACTTTAGAAACGGAATGTTTATAATGTATTGCATTTGTTTGAGTTCTCGTTATGTTATGTTAGTTGAAAGGACCTTAATATCACGAGTAAACGTTTATTTTTGCATTAGTAACCAAATCAGTTTCTTACTTTATTTATGAACTATTAAAGAATAATTAAATTATGCTCTTTGGTAATCGCATAATGTTCAGAACGGATGAACAAATTTTATGTTTTTTAAATGTTCATCATGTCCAAATATTTTTCGTTATAGAAACTAACGTGGTTTCCACTATTTTATTTGAGAAATACGGGATTACTCACGTAATATTTGTTGGATAGATCCGACTATTGTTTCGACCTTATCCGGTGGTTTTTTTCAAGGAGTTTTCTAACCGGGACGTCATCGACGCGTGCGTCCCGAACACTCCTTATAACTAATAACATTATTTGCACGTAGAAACTATACTCGGATCTATCGAAGTATTACGTGAGTAATTCCGTATTTCTTAGTAAAAAATACAAATGTTATTAGAGAAATAAAGATCATACCAATAGCCGAGTTACACGGCTATTCGAAATTCGGGAAGTCTATCAGTTTTCAAAAACTAATAACATCATCAAATTGATATCTTCGAATAAAGAGTCGCTTATTATTAATTACAGGTGTTTTTACAGGTGACCTGGTTTATTTGTTACAAGAGTATGTACCTATTCGGCGGACATTTTTTTTCAAAGAGTTCACATAATCTCTTGCGCGTCTTTTAGTGGTTTAAAAGCTTTGAATGCACTTTAAAATTATAAAGACAAAAAATGCTGTATATTCATTAGCATACTCCTATAAGAACTAAACTATTCATGCCGATGATCCTATCTACAACCTATCATTAGAAATGGGCGAGAGTCCAAATAATTGTAACAATTTGAACAATGCAAAAAGGACCATTGAGAATGAAATGGCTGACATCGTTCCGGGGAGCAGTCGCACACAGGTAATACAGAAATATCTGTTAGATTTTGATGGGTGATATGATGGGTCACTTTATTCGCTTGGGAAACTTGTGGGCCTAGCACGAATAAGTGCATAAGTGTAACTGTAACGTGTCGTTCAAGTAAAGCAGTACAAACTGTCATTTATCTAGGACAACTGTGGCACAGACAGCTCATAGTTTGTACGCCGACAGACAGGTTGACGTGTACGAGACGAATACTTTTTCGCAAATTGTTTGTGCTACGGCCTTTGATGAGTGTTTCACTATCTCACTTGATGGTCAGTGATGATGTGGTCGAAGGTGGTGTCACACTAGACTTATAGCTACCGGATCTCAAGGACAGTTGCCAGAGCAAACTGTTAGGTTCGCTTCGCATAATATTGCTTCGCGACAGATTTTCAAACTTGAGGGTTGTAGTTATCCATGCTCATACCAGAAGTGCCCTTAGAACGTTACGCTGTGATTTTTATTATGACATTACCTTCACAAAAAGTTCAAGCCTGAGGTGGGGATCGATCCCGTATCCGTCTAATCAATGGCCGATCATTGTTACTCTTGTGTAGCTTCTAAAACAATAAAGTGTTTTCTTTGGTAACGAAATATAATGCAACGCTAAACAGTCCATCACTAATTTCACCACATGAATGCCAGAAAATATATTTGAAAACTATTTAAGTCAAAGTTTCAGAGTTTCCGACACCTATCCATGTTCAGCCACCGCCTTTTCCATGTCAGCCTGGTATGTGTGCTCACTGTACTGATAGTAGAAGCTATATCTACGCGATTCTCATAGTAGACAGTTTTTTTTATCTACGATGCCAATCGGTACTAAAACTTACTTTGTCGTAACTAAAAACAGCAAATACAAAGTAATATCATGGGGTCGTCTAAATGTTGATGTTTCTTGTTTATGTTATTAGGAGAGGGTATAAGCACGAGGCCCACCTGGTGTTATGGTAACCTCTACTTAGAACAGATGCATTTAGTAACAAGTCACGAACTGTTCAGAGCCCGTAACCCTGAGACATTAGTTGTTAAGCTCATGTGCCTGTAACTTCGCCGGCACCTACCATTCAAACCAGAACACAGTATTGCAAACATTACTCACGTTAGAAATAGGTGGGTATTGTGGCAGTTCTTCCCCGGACAAACTCATTCACAAATAGCTCTACTGCACTACAAAAAAATGCTGACCAATTGAAAACATTTTTAAATTTATTGGCTCTGAATGTTCGTGAGATTTTGGCAATCGACTACATAGTAAATTCAAACGAGGCGTTAGTTTTATCTATTTGTGATCAAAGTTCACTTACAAATAAATAAATAATAATAATATTTATTTCCAACTGACAAAGTATTAGATACTTACTAATAGCATATGTACTTAGGCTACAACTATATACTAGATTACACCATAAACATTTATTTTACTTATATAACACTTAAATAATTTATTACTTAAAAGTAATTACTTACTTACTTTTATACGAAATGAAGTATTACCTTAAACACACTTAAAAGAGAAAAAAAAACTTATGCACCATGCTTATTACACAATATGTACCTACCTACCACAAAATAAAAGAGAAGTAGGTATAGGTATAACATGAAACCTGCTATTTTAATATAAATGAACTACCAGAAAGTGAATGAAAAAAGATTTACTTAATTAGCTATAGATTATGTATAGATATACTTACAGGTTTTTTGAATTTTGATTTGACAGGATTTTATTTTTTGATCATCTAATCTATGCTTGCTTTACAGTAAAGGTTAGGTTCGAAGACCCCGTTAGCTTAGTGGGCTCAAATACGCAACTTTAGTAAATACTTATAGAGATCTAAAATGTACTATAAAAAAACAAATAAATGCTGTGGAGAATTCCACCTTCTTCAGAATTTATTTTTCTCTTTTATAACTTAAAATTCGTTTTTACCCAT
Organism: Selenia dentaria; assembly: GCA_917880725.1. Taxonomy (NCBI): domain Eukaryota; kingdom Metazoa; phylum Arthropoda; class Insecta; order Lepidoptera; family Geometridae; genus Selenia; species Selenia dentaria. The sequence goes on along the minus strand of OU862888.1, from coordinate 9,529,486 downwards.
GACCTGCACTAGGTCTAGATCAGTGTCAACAAACTCTGAGGCTAAATGATCTACAGAATATTTGTTAATCTTAGGTATGCACCTACTTACGTTTTATTTCGATGACTCCGTTAGTAAGTTAGTCTCAAATTCGGTGCCTGGTCGGGCCAACATATGTGTGATGAGCAAAATGATTTATTGTTGAGTCATTATAAAATGTATGTGTATGTCCTTACCTCCCGTAACAAATTGAACTCTATTGCGGTAGTATGTGGTGTGAATTTGTTTTTAATATTCTAATTATACTTTTCCTACCATCAACCTGTACTCAGCACAGGTAGCTTCTATTGAAGTCTGCGTACAAAGATAAACGGCGTCAGACCGATTTTGAATGCCGTTGACCGTTCAATTGTGGACCGCGCATGCAGAGAAGTGCTGACATTTGCTTACAATCAGGGTTGCCACACATTCACACTGCAAGACCTGGAAACTATCCTTCTATTAGAACATGTTATTCCCCTGACAGACCTAGCGCTTGACTGACATTACATAACACTTACTATTTTAGCCAAATAGGTACAACTTAATGTGGTGATATTGGAAGTCATGGAAAGAAGATAAACGAATCTATTGAAGGCAGAGTTTACGCCTTAATACTAGGTGGGCCTCATGCTTGTTCAGTAACCTAATCACTTAAACACATCATAAGGATGTATTATAAAATATACCCTTAATTTCATCTGCTTGGAATAATAGCTATCGTGATGCTCATGGCCTCAGGCTTCTAAAATACCTGATGGCCTCAAACGTCATTGATCAGTATTTGATCAGTGATTACTTATGGCACTGAAACGTGGTCTCTTACTATGGGCCTTATGTGTATGCTCAAAGTCGCGCGGCGAGCTATGAAGAGGGCTATGCTTGGGGTTTCCTTACATGGTCGAATCAGTAATGAGAAGATCCGTAAAAGAACGAAAGTCACCGACTTAGCCCAGAAGATGCAACAGGGCAGGGCATATAGCAAGCAAAACAGATGGCCGATGAGGCTGGAAGGTTCTGGAGTAGACCACAGACCGACTAGTGCAACGTACCTACATCGTCCGCCGACAAGGTGGACGGACGTTAGATGCAGGCCGCTACCAACTGATCCTGGGCACATACTCCCAAAAACTAACTGCGAAGTTTGTTTGACGGATTTCACTATTTGAAAAAGCACAAATACAGTCAAGGGTGATGAAATGCCTCTTGGAAATGTATGGGGGACGTATGCCACAATCAGCAGTGGACGTCCTACGGCTGAGGTGATGATTGTTAACATCCCTTCGCAAAATGTTCAGTCATGTAGCGTGAGCAGTGAGCATGGTCACGTAAGACTAGAAACGGTTGTCATATAGAATTATGTATTTTTTTTATATCTACCGCCCAAAATATTTTAATCAAAAATGTTTAGTCACTCACGGAATCCAGAAGTCTTGCAGTATTGGCCTTGGGATTCTATTAGCTTAATCACAGGATTCCGAGTAGGTGGTTATTGCCAATCAGCATTTCTATGGATGTTAGGGTGTTGTTTAATTTATTTTCTAAATAATATAGCCTCTCTTAACAATCTCGGCACAAAGCGGTTGTCCCTAGCTAGGATTTGTGGATTATCGAACCGAATGTAGTAGTTGGTCTTATCCAAAACATGTCCGTGTATATACTGCTTAGTAACTTGGTAATGCTTATGGTCTTCTTCTGCAATATATGGTCTACCGGTATAGCCATAAAGACTATACCAAAACCATGACCATGTTCACTAAAATGGTTCGAATCTCCAGGATTCAAATAATGCAAAATACGCGACTTAATAGTAATTCTAAAATATGTGTTAACAACCCTTAGATGCAATTTAACACCGGGCCAACAGTAAGCATTCCAGTATGTGCGTCATGCCGTCGAAGTAATGCAGAAGTACTCGTAGATGCAATCCACTTTGGCCCAAAGTGGTTTCTGACGAAAGTAGAGCACATTCGTATTTCGAGAAATGAGAAATTTATACCCACTTGTGGAAATCTACCTCTAACAACATTATATAGCCACATGTGTTTCAAATGTATTAAAATTCTAGTTATAAATACAAATGGCAGCCAGCGTAATAAGTAAATTAGACAAAAACCTAGACTCTACCAATTCAGATAAAAGTTTTTATGGAAACGTTTACACGTTCATGCCCACCCCTGCTCTAGTATTCGCTGAGGCATACAAATTAATACATGACAACATCCAAAACCCGACAACAAACATTTTAACTTATCACACAAATATTTGCCCTGATTAGGGATCGAACTTGGGACCCCCGGCGCTTCAAAGCCACGGTCACTTGACTACCAACTGAGCCAACGGAGGTGCATTAGTTACTTCAACAATACCATCAACACTCAGATATTTTGGCTTTGTTACATATTAAATAAACTTACATACGACGACCACGATTTCTGGCATGTAGAAGGATGTAATGGAGCATTACCTCAGCCTTATTCTGAAGATACCAAAAAGGTGTATGATCTGTACCAGGCAATCATAAAGACTCGTAGTCCATAGGGTAATCTTATTAAGTTGTTAATCATCGTTTTCTGTAATTTAGTTTAATTATGATTTCCGAACAAGGGTGGCATATTCTTACAGAATAAACCCTGTATAAAATAAATAAAGAGAAAACACATAACTTTTATAATGAACTGAAATGAAATGCACTGTATTTTATTTACGACGGCGGCATAGAACATTTTTAATACAAGTAAGGAAGAAGAATGACAATTTACTGCCGGTAATGTTATAAAATAGTCCCGAACTCAGCACAATGGTGGTTTAAACCAGCGCTGGTCTTTCGTTAGAGCCAGTCTGTGACGCCACGAATAATCACAACAATCTTAAAAACTTTTGGCTTAGACCTGTTAAAACTATATTGTGTTGGCTGCATACCAGCACGGTCTAAGATTTAAATACTTATTAGTAACCAACGATGAATGCGAATCATAATCATCGAACAAATCGTGCAGATAATTATTGTACTGATAGATTGTTTATCTTTAGTCTGTGTCTGCCGGTTATGGAAAAAAATACTTGTAAAAAATGATCATAAACAGCCGTGCGATGTGTAGAGTAAGCGCACACGCAGTCTTGCCGCGACTTTGTTCCGCTGCGCAACTTGCGCACCACGAGGAATTTGGACGGATTTCAAATATAATATTAAGTACAAATTTTTGATTATAACATAAAACAATTATCACCATAAAATTCAACGACATCATAATCCTTTCATAATAATATTTTTTTTCATAAAAAACAATTCAATTTATTTTCTACAATATATAAATAAATATCTCGTCATCAAAAGTCACTTGCCTCATAAAATACAGACGCGTCGTAAACCTCGAACAAAGCGAGACGCCAGATTTTGGCATTAATTCTACGGTACACTCATCGGAATACCATCTAAAAATATCAAGTGAATAAATCCTGCCATCTACTAATTAATTCGAATTGTTTCGCGTGTGCACCTAATTATGGCCACTGACATACAAACAAATGGGTAAGGACAATAATTAAATGTTATACTTTGTTAGTTATAGCTTTGTAATAATTAGAAGTCTTTGGACATTATTATCATTTCAACAACTAACACGAGGACTATAATTGTAACTATTGTTGCGTTGTCTAAAGTAACTTGATTAAACCATATTTACTTTTAACCATTTGCGTACCAGAGACGTAAATTTACGTGAGTTTCATTCATAAATCTTTTGTTTTAATTATCACGGTATAGTAAGGGTTACAACTAAACATTTTGCTCTATCACGTTAAACAGGCTCTATATTCTAATAATATCTGCAAAAGTATCACTGTCTTTTTCTTTCTTATCACTTCACAAAAGAGTTAAACGGATTTTCGTGAAGTGTGGTACCTGCCTCAGGTCCTGAAGCAAGACATAGGGTACTTTTTATTACACGGGTGAAACTGCAGGACCGTTATTTTATTTTAAACCTTAACATTTTGACCTATATCATACATTTTAGATTTTACATTATTGCGTACGTTACGCACTAATTTATGCAAATTATTTAAATATCTACACTAATATTATAAAGAGGAAAAATTTGTTGTATATATAAATATCAATATTAGTTATTGTAATTTTATGTATATTATAATGTTTAGTACTAAATACTTGTTAAAGAAGAGCGCTGGACTCAATAGCCTATATCAATCGCTAATAAAATCACCAAAATAAATAGTTTAGATATATTTCTTATGGTGTCCAAAAACAAGAAAACAATGAAGATCTATCTCTTCTAATCTCCACCAACAGCCGTGCGATTCTTTAAGAGCAAACATCGTTGTATCTTTCGACAACATCCGTGAAACAAAAGACGAGATAACAAGAAACGTTGGAAAAGCAACCTTGTGAACAAGGACGATATCTCATAATGTATTTGACATCGGTGAGCTCGTCGACGAGCGCAACGACGAATTATTAGAGAATCGCACAGCTGTAAAATTATGTGCCGTAGGCTACACTATCTATCACGTAGTTGTGGGATATAATATATGGGCTATAGCCTGTAGCCCGCCGCACGCTCACCGCTCCGCACAAGAGTGACTCTCAGTCGAAGAACTTCAAATACGAGTAAGTTCGAAATTAGTGGGAGAAAATTTGCGGTAAATATCACGCAAGTCCACGTTCGAACGTTTTAAATTATTAACAACAGGTGCACTTTTCGGCAGCCATGTGTCTAATTCGCTAGGGCTGTCTGCGGGTCTGTTTGTACATGCTGTATTTGACATTGACATCCCATCGCATTACCAATAAAGGCGCACTGAGGTGAATGTAAACTTGATTTCTTGATATGGCAGCCGGTTTCACACGGCCGTATTATTAAGCTATATTTATCAACCAAAAACAGTTTAAAACTATTTTATATATTAAAATGAAATTAAAAACAAAGCCAGCTGCTTGATAGTAGGTATGTGCATACATTTTCTGTCCCCAAATAAATGGTTTATATATATACTCTCAATTTGTGACTCTCTAATTTTACTATTAAATGTAAAAATATTCAAATAATTAGCGCACTCCACACTTAACGTTTTTATTGGAATTTATAATATTGTTTATGTATATTCATTAAGTTCAAAAAGATTTTAAATATTTTTGAGAATAAAATATAAATATGAATCTGACAACATTTCCATTGCTTTATTAATTACTAAATTTACTATAACCCATACAAGTAAATAAATTTAATCTAAGTACAAAGTTACTGAAATATATTCACTAAATAAATAATATTCACTAAAATATTTCTAATTAATTTTTTTTAACCAAAATAATATAATAAAAATAATTATTTAATTTAATAATAATTTAACTAAAGTAGGTAATAAAAACTAATTCAAATAATTCATAAGTCAAAATATTGTCAGTCAGATTTTACAATATTACATTAGCTCAGAAATATCGAAACAGGTTTAAACTTAACACGTAGGTACATATCATCACATTTTAACACCTCGTAGGGTCACAGATTACTGAATAAGAAATTACTGAATAAGAACAGATACTTCACTCAGTAGAAAATTTCCAATACCTATTACGATAATAGCCTACTCCCTCGCGTCAACAACCACTGTATGCTAAAATGCGCCTAAATGCTCAAGCGTACAGCAGTGATTGCTTCGCACCGCGCGATTCCACAGTAATCGCAGGGCTGCCTCTTCAATAAAATTAAATTAACATAACTTTTTATCTATGTTATTGAGAACTGTGAATATGTTCTGACTTTTATGTGGCAGTTAAAAATTTTATAATTTTTATAAAATATTTAACCAACTTAAAAAAAAGGAGGTGATCAGACATACAGGCCAAACTGAGATGTTTGACTTGTATGGTTTGTAGGTATGTATGTTTGTGCGCGATAATCTCGCGTTTGGCTAAACCGATATCGATGCGGTTTTCAGAAAAGGATTTGTTACATTTAGGAGAACGTTTTAAAATAAGTATAATACTTCTTAGTTTGATGATGATCTTCAGAGATGTTCACTAGAAATGAAAAAAAAAGCCTTAAAAAAGAGAACCGACTTCAAATAAAGCACTAAGCCGTAAGTTATTTTATTAACGAGTGTAACACTCTCACACAAAAATACATAAACACTGCAGTTTTCGAAAGTTTTCACGCGAAAAGTCGATGGCCTTCAAAATAAAAAAATATATCTAGTTCCTAGTTGTACATATCTAGGTGTATTGTACTACTACCAATTATCACGAATCAAATTTATTAGGATTAATTAATTTGATTCGTTTTCTCGCAACAAGTCACCTTACAACAGACGCGGCTTGTTCAAAGGTTTTCATCGGGCGTAAGAAAAAGAACTCTCGCTACACAGACTTAAAGCGCATTTTGATTCGTTACGAGCGCGTCAAGGACTTGTAGGCACATTTTTTGAAGGTCACGTCCGTGCTTTGCAATGTTTTATGAACATTATTGCAGTTGTTAGTTTAGCAGTTTATATTCGAATGTTTTCTTTCGAAGAGTGCATCTTCTGTACCTTGTACTATTAATTATTCTGTGGTATAACGTTTCTATGCAACAAAATTATGTAAATCTGTGTCTGAAAGGCAAGCTCATGCTTAGTATATACCTATTAAACTGTCAAATTCTAAGTGGATACTGGTGTCCGCACACCTACTGTACCGTCATTAGAGACATAATTTTAATTATGTCTCTAATGACGGTATGTGAATGGAAAAAAAATTAAACGACAAAAACTAATAGTAATAATTTATCACTTACCATTCTTCATTGACAGGTGAATGGAAAAATGTTAGGTGTTTATCCCTTCTTTTGCTTGATTTACACCCATCTACAGCACATAAGGCACCACACGGCATCGTAATACGCGTACGAACGAACAGCACTATTAAAATTGAACGGCGTGCGCGCGCTTCGCTTGCGAAAACCGCACTGAATTTGACCCGCCGGCGGACCGAGACCGCTCGGCTGGGCGGTAGGCAGTTATAGCGCGCAAGTACATGGAGTGACGGAGGCCTGGTATGGTCGGGAAGCTTTGAGGTGTTAAAATGTGATGGAAGAAGAAGGGGGGAAACACCCCTACGTCTCCCGTTATGTTTTTGGTCTCACCTAATAGGAGGAAGCCTATCTTATATTATCCTTATACAGCTATCATGACAATCATCCAGGGAGGATCTGGATCAGTTTAATTCTTACCTCGGACTGTACTTACCTACGTAATCATTTAATATATGTACAGTACCACATACTTGTAATATTTGAATGTATTAAGTAAATCGACGTTCTTACCAACTTCATCCACTTTTAAAGGTTAGGATTTCTCCATAATACGTATAAAAGAAAACATATTTTACAAAACAATCTGGACAATGTAATTCATTCATTCGAAACACATTTCTTCCTGACAACACAGCTCACCTACACCCTACTATAGCATTTTCATTAAAGTAATTCGTTTAGGAACCTAATGGAACCATTCTGAACTAATTAACTTGCCAGTGTTTTGGTTTTTTCCTTCTCAATTGTTTGTATTTTACTTAAACTATAACATACAAGTTTGAAGGCTCATGTCTGTTATAGTTCAGTTGATAGTAAGCCTACCTTTGAAGCGTGGGGTACCAGGGTCAAGCTGTTGCCGGGACAAATATTTGTGCCATGAGCAGAAATGCTTGATCACGGATTTTTAATGTTGTGATTAATTTTTTTTATTCTTTCGGTTGGATAATGCTTGTCAAGCTGTTCAATAGATGTCGCTCCGTCCCCATACGACGGTTAAAATCAAATAGAGAATTATAATGTGCTGGGACGGTATGCCTCGGTGGCCTAGTAATCTTGGCTTTTGACACGGATTGTCGGACGCGACGGATTTGTAATTTTCTTTATAAAATTGTTATTTTTGGTCTCGCTAAGCAGGCGTTAGTGCTTTAGCAATCACATAATAAATAAGTGTTGTGAGATGTAATTGTGTGTATACTATACTATCTCTTAAAGTATCCGACATCGGTGAACTCGTCGACGAACGCAACGACGAATCATTAGAGAATCGCACATCTTGTAAGGTTGTTTATCCAACGTTTCATGTCATCTCTTCATTTGTTTCACGGATGTTGTCAAAGATGCAACGATGTTTGCTCTTAGAGAATCGCACGGCAGTGCATATTAACGTACTCATTGAATACTCACCTATTTATTCGCTTTACGTCACAAACAACGTTGTGACAGTATGATAAAAAGCACTACCATTGCACAAGTCATCTTTAGAAAGCAAAGGTCACTCAAGAACATACTCGTATTATACGTATAAAGATTATAGACAAGTTAAAAACTTTCAAATGTCTGTAGCTTGATTCAATACCCTGTAAAAAGTGGTCTGTACAAAAAAGGTTGTCATGCAATTAGAGAAATGTTCGATGCATGTTTGTCTACGTTCATTGTTTAACTTCTTAGAGCGGAATAGCTCTCTCAAAGTGTTTTTATTTTTATTATACTGGAATAATAACGTTTTCAACCCAAGTAATGTTTGTATTATTCTTTAAGATCTTTCAGTATAATCCTAGATTATCTTGAGTTAAACACAGTGTTTAGTCATGAAAATGTAAATTTTACTTAAGCTGAGAGTGTTAAATGAGTTTTAGAATTTTCTGTTCGTATTATGTCAGAAAAGCAAACTCTACCTGTGTTGTATAGCTATAAATAAACTACTCTATCTCATCGTTGAGAAACCCCATAAAAAATTAAAAAACAAAACTTACATCCTCATAAATGTAGTAGGTAAGTAATTAAATATTTCGTCATTCCAAATCCACGAAGATTTGAATTATGAAAATACGAGTATTGTCAAATATAATAATTCACGCAATCAAATCTGCTTACATTTGTAATAAATAATTAATTAATGTGAGCTCGATTACAAGTTCCATCACTTGATATCACTAAATGAACTAATCATGTCGCCTAATAGGATATGTAATTGATATCATCGGTTATAATTATGTGTTAATCATAAGATTTATTCGTTACTTTTCCGAGGAACAACTAATGGAAAACCTTGGTGTTCCACGAGTAATAGTTTTGCCGATATAATAACAGGCATGGGTGTTGTTCCATGAAAAAGACTTTCAGCTTTAAAATTTTGTTGATTTTGGTGGTACACCTCAGCATAATACCTAGCTATTTCTCAGATATTATTCATTTCGTTTTATTGGCGATAGAACCGTAGGAAATGACAATTTTTATTTATTAATTCTGTCGACAGAGCACCTAGACTAGAGCTGATGTCTCAGGTAAAAATGTCCTTCGAATTGAAAATCTTGCTGAGAAAATTACAGAGATACAAAACTCAAATCAGGGCCTTAAAATACTACGAGTACATCCACTGTCACTTTGACACCTGTCACATCTGACTCATCCGCATAAAAATGTGTAGGATATATATACGTTTGATCTACAGCTATTCCACCGACAGAATGAATGAATAAAAATATAATTTCTCATAAATGAAGTACCTACCGAGGTGTTTAAACTCAAGTGATCCACCGCCAACAGAAATTAAATAAAACTACTTTATCTTAAGATTTTGCAGAGTTAAGTTTAGCATCAAATTAAATATAACGTTTCGATGAATTACATTTTTAGACCTAGCATGTTCTGAATGTTCTGATATAACAACGAATTCAGGTGCGCTGCAAATACTAATAATAATAATAATATATATAGAATACTTACCCAACTTTATAGTATATATACCTACATGTTTATATCCTTTATATGTGTAAATACTACTCAATACAATTGCATTCCAATTTCCTCTATTGCTCTCTTTATCATCAATTTTTTAGGTAGATGTTATACCCAAATAGCATATTAGTAGTTTTTATCAAATATCAGGAAGAACTTAGTTAAGGCGCAGCTAAGTAGATTAGATATTTGGTTGGCATCACCGTATCTCGCAAGTTCCCACGTAGTACCATAATATTGAGCTAACGTTTTTACAACCTCGATGGGAATCGATTATATCGGAGAAAGTGTATCTGCTGTGAATTACGAGTTAGTAGTATCTAGTCATTATAGTAGATACCGTGCGCAAAAGTAAGTATAAATATCTATATATTACGGGGCCGCGCACTCCAAGTAGGTACCGACTTTGCCGTGTGGTACCACACCCTATATACTGTGGTGTTACTAAACTTGTCAACAATAAACCTACTCTCTTATAGGTATTTTATGTAGGTACTAATATCCACTTCACGTTGAATAAGTTTATTCTGATCCTTCGGGAACTACCAAGTTAAATAGGCATAAAAAGTAGCCCACATGTAATCTCGAGTATAAACCATCTCCACTCCAAATTTCATCAAAATCTGTTCAACCATTTTTACGTGATCGACAAATAGTTTCTACTGAATAAACATCCAAACATTCACATTTATATTTTTACTAACTGCGCCCCACGGGTTCACGCGCGTGGTGACGGATGATTAAAAGTACCGTATTTGTAATTCCAGCGCCCCAACTAATCCAAATCCTTTCACCCGTTCTGTCTTGATTGAATTACAAAGCTCCATCCATATTCGCATTTAAAATAGTAAGATATATCAAGTAAAAATTTAATACCGACTTCCATTCTATTCGGTTATTGGAATATATCTCAAAAACTACTAGACCGAGTTTGATGAAATTTAAATGGGCCTACACGGGAAGCACCAGCTTTCAAACAAAAAAAGAGTTTTGAGAATGGTTCAGCAGTCGAAAGTTATAAGGTAACAAACATAAAAAACATACAGTCGAATTGAGTACCTCCCCCTTGTTTTGGAAGTCGGTAGAGTAGTGAGAAGAGTTTATGAATAGGCAACATAGATGGCTCAATCGAAACGCCACTATCGGGACAATGGCCGATCAACAATAATGGTATCCATGTAAAAAGTTAACACATTTATTATTGTTACAGAATTGATTTCAACAACCCAGCGACGGGCAAGCCTGGCAACCTCGCCAACTCAGCCGTGCTCCGCATGCTTGAGGAAGAAGAGAGAAATCGTAAAGGATTACCAAGTGAGTAGATACACTAAGTAGATATTGATTACTTTATAGAACCTTTATTGTTCTATGCGTGCTCGGAACAATCGATACCTTATTATTATAGAATATCTAATAAGAATAAACATATTGTTACTTACAGGATGTAAACCGTGGTATTCGTTTATAATGAGCTCGCGATATTTCGTCACTGTTGCAAGCGCCATGATAGTGGACGACAAGTTTTATTACTTATCATAAGTACCAGTCAGTCGTATGTATAGTATCGAGTCGTACCGCGACCATAGCGCTTGCAACAGTGTTGAAATTTTGGGAGCTCATTATAAACGAATAACACGGTTTTCATCCCGTAAGTAACAACATGTTTATTGAAAACAACCGTGAATGTTTAAAAAAGTGCTTAACTAATAAGAAATTCAACAGTAACATTAAAAGGGATTTCAAAAGTCTTGGTGACTAAATTTAATGTTACAATAATGTCAACATCCGTTAGGAGGTGGAAACTTTTATATTGTATTACAAATTGGGTTACATTTGACCAGTATCATAATCTAAAGAGATGATGATGTCTAAGCGATAAAACAAAAACGCATATAACTCCGCAAGAATACAGTAAATACATTATAAACTGTACAAATTAAAACCCATCTAGTTTTGGGATTTGTGTGCGTGCTGCATATGAGGAAACAGACAATAAGTGAAGAAAAAATTTAAATTTATAAAAATAATTAAATTTTAGATTGGGTTCTAAGACCTTTCCCCACCAACTTTCAAATTCCTACTTACCAATAAACAAGATTTTTCCTAATTATATCTTATATACATATGGACAGACACGACCTTCAATAGTTTTGGAATCTATACTTTTAAGGGAAAAAACTTTTAAGTACAAATTCAATAATATTTACCAACTGAATTATACTTTATTTATGGTAAATATAGTTAATAGTGCCTTTAGTCGCCAACCGCTATTGTATTTGACACACACTTCGATATTTTGCTATAGTTATTTCGATATACTTAAGTTCTAAAACAATACTCGTAGATTATTTGCTGCCCAATTAATTACAATATTGTTTTGATATATTGGTATTGGTAAAGCCTGTATTTTCTAAAGATTTACTAAAGTACTAAATCAAAGCGACACTCACTTTACAAAGTTGCTTCGCAGCAGATCTAAAACCATTATGCAAATTCTAAAAATAGTCGAGCCTGCATGATCACGGAAGCTTACCTACTAACGCGTAACTGACTGCTTTGCCAGAATTAGACCCTACTCAAGTCGAAGCGATAGAGGGCATCATGGTAAGGGCGAACCGACAATTCGACAAATACTGGCCCCCGAAACTCCCACTTCAACATCGACCATGGGATGGACCTAAGATTGTAAAAGTGTCGAAAGGTACCTGAGTCTGGTAGAGTAGACATATCATAGGCATGTACTCGTATTCTACTCATAGGTCAGATGTAGTTTAGCAACCCGTCGTCCGATCCATTACACTTAGAGACTACATTCATGTTATAAATAATGAAATAATTGTAATCTTAAAATATTTGTATGCAAGCGTAGCCGTAACCCGAACCATAGTATAAAGATGCAACACAGTGGAAACTAGGCCTAGTAAAGCGATAATAAACTTACACGTGACCACTTGTCTTGACGCGGCCTCACTACTGACAGCACCGCGACAACCGCTTAGGGCTCTCGTCGATGCGCATATTTGTGTGAGAAAGTCGAACTTTTGTAGGTAGTTTCCGTACTGTTTCGCTTTTGTATTTTTGTGCTTTTGTAATATTTATAGTGTGCCCGAACTGTTGTATTTTTTCTTCTAACTTTGACATCGGTTGAGTTGAGTTCAAAGAATATAAATCGGATGAGTTAGGAGAAAACAGGTCGTGGAAGGAGAGGTCATAGGATGAATACCGAACAACCCATTCACATAAAAAAAAATACGCGTCGACTTGAGAACCAACTCCTTTTGTTTTGGAAGTCGGTTGATAATTAGAGACTTAAATATCGTACCGTTTTACCACCATTACTTAACTATTGATTTTGTAGTAATAATGTATAAATGAATCATTCAATTTAAAACTAATATTATATTTTCGAAAGTAACGAAACTGTTGAGACCTATCTTATTTTTAAGAACACACTAATTCACACATTATGACTAAATAATTTAATAAAAATTTTATTGGCTTATTGTACATATATGACATAAGGAATACAAATTTTAATTTCACATTACTGGATACTGGCATTCAAATAATATAAAATAGGCCTCAGAACTCTATTAATTAATTAATTAATAATAACTTCTATTTCTATTTCTACATGTATTGCTAGAGATTACAGTGAGAGCGCTGACAACAAAATTAGTTAGGCCGCGTATGCATGAAATAAATTAGATACTAATTAATAATAGATACACATTACCGAATGTGACAACGAAATGATGAATGAATACCTTGCTTGTTGTCCGCTCCATGAAATTGGTTGGAGTGGGAGGTCATCATTTCTAGGTTAAAGTAAATTTTGTTTTGTTGTTCATAAAACAAAACCTCGTTATAGGATTGCTGTTTATTCAGTAGAACGTCTATTTCAAACTAATCACCTACTCGCTATTTTATCCGAATGAAATGTAACAAGAAAATACTGTACGTAGTGTAGAGATCTACATAACAAATGCTGACTCTTACCTCCATCTACATCATGGAAATGTGCATGTTTATTAGAAAATATCCTCAATACTTTTTAAAAGCATGTGAACAGACGAGAAATTACCCCCTTAGACCAACACGGAAACATACACTTTTAACAGCTACTTCTAGACTGAAAATGCACAGTTCCGGTACCAAGGCAATGGCATTTAAAATACACTACCTAACAAAATAAAAGACGAAAATGAAATGAACATATTCAAATTTACACTTAAAAAATTAGTTTTGCAGAAGTGCTATTATAATATTGACGAATTTTTCAATGATAATACATTAAAATAGACTGGTCCTCTCTGCACAATTGCAACACCCACAGGGGGTAATATGTGACATGTACTTATTGTAAACCTTAAGCAACAAAACCTGCATTGTATGTTAACTTGGCACATAAGCAATAAATGATTTGAGTTTGAGTTTGAGATGAGTGAGTTTAACGACACTGTAAGCTACCTCTACGAGCCGAGTCTATAATGATGATTCACTGAACTCTAATGATGAATGGTCGAGCTATTTCCGCTAGGGTTCGTTCTCCCTTTGTCGTCCAGGTTTCCAATGCAGAGACTAAAATCGCCTACAGTGATGCTACAGTTGACGGAAACGGTTGGCAGCGGGAAGTATTTTGGCAAAGATTGGAAGTTTCAAAATGTGTTTTTACTTGCTGTTTTTGTTGGTAGTTCAGAATCGACAGCGAAGGAATAACGACTGGCATCATGCCTGAAACTGTATTTGTTGGTAATTATTCAGTGACTTTAATATAGTGGTGTGTCGTGTGCTTCTGACAGGAGTTTAAGCGAAGTGTCACAAATCAGTTTTAGAAGAATGTCTACATTCGCCCCTGCGTTTTTTAATATATACTAACCTATTAAAGTCTAGTCTGTTGGTTTTCTTAAACCAGACACATTTCACATTATCCTACTTGATTTAAAATAATACATATCCTCAAAGACAGTTCCAGATTGTCCGTCCTTGTAAACTCATTATACTATAACCGTCGCATATTTTATTTCACAAATAGCAGTAATTTAAAATAGTTTTGTACAGTCTGGATAAAACAACTAAATAAAACATACCATGACAAAGATTTCAGTAAACAAGAGATGATATTGCCCGTAGCACGTAACATATCAAACAAAGCTAAAAATCTATCGTTTCCTATTATTCCTAAGATTGAAAAGTATATCCTTCTGCGCATAGCTAAGTTTATATAAACAAAGATATTTTAAACAACTGAGCTTTCTGTTAACATTGCTTTCTTATATAAACCTAGCCTAGTCTAGTCACAGAATAAATAATAGTACTGTCTATTTCAGCTAGCCTAGGCTAATGTTTGAAACTAGCACATTAATGTAATAACGTTTCACATAAAAGTGTTTTAATGAATACTTACACGTTAACCTTCTCAAAGGAAATAAAATTGCGGATAGAAGTAAAAATATCTCATAACTAAAACATTAAAATAACTTTAAATTTAAACACAGATATATACGTGTTACTCCGTGGCATGTAATTAGAGTTAAAAAAGACCTCTGAAAGCACGACTTACTTAGTGAAAGGCTTTTAATATGTATGATATCGTCTTGGATGGAACCTCCAGCGGTACAAATACAGCTTCGAAGCAGAAAAGTACAAGTACAGTAGTTTGATGATTTTCTATTTTATGATATAGTTTTAGATTTCAAGGACACGGTAGCTAGTGATGTTACTGGCCGAGTGTTATTCAGAAAGAAAAATTATAGGGTGACGAGTGTAGATTAGTGCCACGCATGTTTCAGTGTAAAGCTGTCGTCCCTTATCATCGTAGTCGCACGATTCCCGTCTCGTATTATTTTACTTTAATTTACTTTTTAGATACTTATTCAAGAGTACTAGAATCTATATATATATATATATATATATATATATATATATAAATCAACTTCTGTTGTAAAGCTTGCTGTAGAAGTCTCACTAAAACATGAAAATCAATTATATTATTTCTTGTTTGATTTATTCGCTCTGATACTGGTTTAGATTTATAAAAAAAATCATTATTAAATCAGCCATAACCTCGCTGGTGAAACCGCGGGGCGCAGTTAGTATAAGTATTAAAACAGTTCTCAAAGAATCAGATACATGTTTGACTCGAAACACAACTCTAGATCTTCTAGGTAATCAACATGTTTTTAAACCTGCTGAATTTAAGACCTGGCAAGAAGAGAACATAAATTCTTCCACGCACGAGTTTTGTATGTATTTATTTTGAAATTTTCACCTTGATATGCGGTTTAAAAATAAAGATGTTTTGTTTGACGTCATTTGAGAGACTATTTGTAAAATTTTGTTCTGGCGGGTCGTTATTCAGAACATGAATCATTCTATTCCTGGAACAGGTGATGAAAAGCTCCGAACGACAAATGGGCAATGTCGATTGTTCAGGTGCGTTCTCAAATGTTTTGTGAGCTTATTCATCTCTAATTGACGTACACATCTGTTCACAACACTGAAAATAGTCAGTGCAGACGTTTTGGCGACGTAATGCAAGCTACTGCTGACGAAATGCTGTGAGGCTTTGAGGATGTTACAATTTTACATGTATTATAATGGATACGTCTTATAAAAAACATAGAAATAAATTTAAACATAATTAGAAACATTTATTAAAATATTATTACGGGAAAACCAGTTAAATGCAAGATTTACCATTTCTCCAGATAAACGCGTGTGGGTTAGCAAAAACATCGTGTTTTTTTAGTTTTTCGGGATTCTTAGCTCGAAACTGACTAGTGTTGCTCGTCTACGTTGCTTTCTCTCATTATTGCTTGTTGTTTACTTTATAGTTTGCACTAAGCGTAATCACGCTACTCTACATTTAAATCTTTTGTGTATTACAGTATCCACGATGGTACATACCTAACTAAAAGAAAATTAAAAACACTTTTTTTAAGTGGACCACACATTTTTAAGTTACCGTATTTTTTGTTGATACTTGTACTATCCATCCATAATAATAATAAATATACCTACTACGAGATTTTCAACCAGCTTCCTTCGGTCATGACAACATCATCAAGTCATGATCTTTAATAAATAAATTGATAATGTAATAATTAACCTACGTGTATTTCTTTGTTTTTTTTTAATGTTATTCGGAGACGGTACAAGCACGAAGCCCACTGCAGGGCTATTATGTATCTCAGTTGCTAACCAATGTTGATTGAAATCTTGAAAAATGGCGGCTCTGTCAGTTTTGACCACTCCAGTAAGCAAAAATGTTAGTAAGTTAATGACAGGAGCTGACAAAATTGACAGAGCCGCCATTTTTCAAGATTTCAATCAACATTGGTTAGCAACTGAGATACATAATAGCCCTACAGATGTTAAGGTGCTGTCAATTCACGACATCGAGAAAATTAGGTTTTTTGAAGCAGTTTATCTCATAAGCAGCGAATTGTTTAAAATTACAAAAATAAATATGACATTTCTAATACTATTAAGTCTTGAGTCGGACTTAAAAGCATTTTATATCATACTAGAGTACATTAAAAAATTATTCAAACATACCACTTAATTTCACCTTTAAAACCGCTCTTTGCTTATTTGCATTTCCTCTTTGTTCAAAATAGTATTTGTCATGAAACACAAAATTATTATAAAATAACAATTTTTAATACACTTACACTGGTGGATACTGTTTTTATTGAATAGTAAACATAATTTTTCATGATTTTTGTACGTCTTTACGAGATGAGCTTGTT
The DNA here is from genome assembly GCA_917880725.1 of Selenia dentaria. Lineage (NCBI taxonomy): Eukaryota > Metazoa > Arthropoda > Insecta > Lepidoptera > Geometridae > Selenia > Selenia dentaria. The sequence goes on along the minus strand of OU862888.1, from coordinate 9,511,947 downwards.
TGATTTCAAGTGACAGAAATTGAAAGTATTGAATCTCTGAACTGACAGCGCATTCCTATCCCTTCCGATGCAATGAGCTCGTCGACGAGCTCACTGTTGTCAAGTACTTTATGAGATATCGCCCTTGTACATAAGGTTGCTTTTCCATCGTTTCTTATCATATCGTCATTTGTTTCACGGATGTTGTCAAAGATACAACGATATTTGCTCTTAGAGAATCGCACGGCTAATGCATTTCGTCACAACTCACAAGTGACAAACTGAACTGCGCCCTTAACCCTGAGTCTCAATTGTGATGATAAAGAACAATACCTATTAATGTTCAGAATATATATAAAATAATGCTTTACAGGTTAACGAACAGAACCCCAACTTGAAGAAATAACCCATTTTACTGTTGACTGAGTATTTAATCACTTCGCTACTGATATTTTTAGATTCGATAATAATTGTGAATTCTATCAGAGTAATTATACCAATATCCAACACTATTACTGATATACCTGTCCATGCAAGTTAATCGCTTTAGCCTCCTACCCAGCGGCAGTGACTGATCTACCAAGCCAACCACGCAGACTGTGCATAATAATTGTCTCATGGTCCAATAGCTGCAATTATTTCTAATACGAAATGATTCCCTGAATTACCGCAGATATGGTGGTTTCATGTTGTTTGGTCTGCTATATGTGCCTCACAGCGATTAGTCTAATTATATTAATTACTATCTGCTCTCCGCGGTTTCACCCGCCCGGTGATGGATGATGATGATGAATCTTATATAGCCTATGTTACTCAAGGTGAATGCAGCTTTCCAATGGTGAAAGAATTTTTGAAATCAGTCCAGTACTTTTTGAGCCAATTCGTTACTAACATACATACGAGTACAAATCTTTCCTTTATAATATTATTATAGTAAGTATAGACTAGCTACTAACCACGACTTCGCTTGCGTGGAACAAGGCTATTAGGAACTGCTCGTTAAATCCAGATAGAAAATGGTTCGAGGCTTACGTGTTATTTCTAGATATTTAATATATAATGTCTAAGATCTATATTAGTTTTATATATGAGCTATCTTCAAACCAAAGATCATTTGAATCCGTGCAGCTGTTTCAGTGAAAAGTATACCTACACATGTGCTCACTCACTCACATAAACATCATCAACTCCCTCATAAAATTAATAATATGGAAATAATTTAATAAATGTAATTAATGCGATAGTGAGTGATGTTACTTATTCACTAATATAAAAAAATAAAACGCTTTAACTACTGAATCGATTAGGATGAATTATATAGCTAACAGCGTATTTATTACATATTAGTGTACATATTAGCTGCAACTCCGCTGTTTCACCCACGTGATGGACAATCATGATGTTTGTACCATTCGTACCGAAAATTCTTAACTATCGGTACGAATGGTAAGAAGTTTCGGATGCAGATGATTTAGATTCTGATTTAGTTTTCGTGTTTATCCATTACAAACAAATAAGCAATCAAATCAATCAAAATAACAAAAAAGTCTAATGCCCATGTTGTACCTACCCCAATATCAGTTGGGAACTCAGTTCTTGAAGTTGTTGACGAGTACATCTACCTGGGACAGACAGTCAAACTAGGCAGGTCTAACTTCGCGAAAGAGGTCAATCGTCGAATCCAACTCGGCTGGGCAGCGTTCCGGAAACTTCGCGAAGTCTTCTCGTCAAAAATACCTCAGTGCCTCAAGACAAGAGTCTTCGACCAATGTGTGTTACCAGTGATGACTTATGGCACTGAAACGTGGTCTCTTACTATGGGCCTCATAGAAAAGCTCAAAGTTGCACAACGAGCTATGGAGAGGGCTATGCTCGGGGTTTCTCTACGTGATCGAATCAGAAATGAGGAGATCCGTAGAAGAACGAAAGTCACCGACATAGCCCAGAAGATTAGCCAGTTGAAGTGGCAGTGGGCAGGGCACATAGCACGCAGAACAGATGGCCGATGGGGCCGAAAGGTTCTGGAGTGGAGACCACGGACCGGCAAGCGCAGCGTAGGTCGTCCACCGACACGGTGGACAGACGACCTGAGGAAGGTCGCAGGACGACGTTGGATGCAGGCCGCTTCCAACCGGTACGTCCTACGGCTGAGATGATGATGATGATGATGAAGCAATCAAATCTTTCCTCGTTATAATATCAGTGTAGATCATTTAGGTATCATTTGGTGTAGATAGACTAGAATATTGTTAATAATATTGTGACGATTAAACTTACGCGGTAAGGTTCATGAACAGAAAAGGGTAGTACGGTTGATGTGCTGTGTTTTAGTGAAACCTATGTTAAACAGGGAACGGAAACTAATGTAAAACTAAATAAATTTAAAATGGCTGCCAGTTTTTGTCGAGACAAATGTAGAGGAGGTACGTGCATCCTAATTAATAAGTCACTAAATGCTAAATCAATATCAATTCCATCCAAACTAGCTGTAAATTTTTACTTTGAGAGTTGTGGAATTGAAGTACTTAATCTTGTCATTTTTTGCATTTATAGAACACCAGAGCAAAATAAATCACATACTGGTATATTTCTTCATAAGCTAGACAGCCTACTCAACTATGCTACTGATAATTTTAAGCGTAAGAAAATTGTAATTTGTGGCGATTGGAACAATATTATATACAATCTTAATTTTTGAAGTTCAAGAATTCGCACGTCTGCTTGCAGATTGTGTACAATTTGCCACATTTATATTATTTAAGACCTTTAAGACTGTATTCTGGCGAATAAATGATTTGATTGATTGATTGATTGAACAGTTTATATACCTTAGAGGTATTCAAATTATCAACGGGATAATTACCATGTATATTTTCTGAAATATCGGAAACTCTCAGAAAATATACATGGTAATTATCCCGTTGATAATTTGAATACTTCTAATGTTTGTGACCATGATAGTAAAAAAAAAGTTTATATACCTACTCTACTATACCTACCTACGTATAGTAGAGTAGGTATGTAAACCGTTCATGACCTTCCAGACTTTTTTTTAGAATTATATAAGTATATTAGTTTACGACGGATTCACTTATGCGGTACCTACCGCTATTAAAAATTTCTATTACTAACGAAAGTTTCAATACTAATAATAAACCATTTATTTTGCATTAATATATAAGGTTTCCACATTAACTGATATCCTGCCTCCTGGAAAAGCGTGAGCTGTGGACCAGGAGGCAGTTCTCCCTTAAGCATTAGACAATGGAAAATATTATAATATAGGCACTTAATTTCAATAGTTTACATACTTAATCCATAGCATAGTTTACAGCGTATATATAGTGTACAAGTCGTCTGTGAGGGATCATATCCTATAGTCGATATCAGCTAGTTAGGAACTTTGGTATCAGCACAGTTCAAGTAGGTATATCCATACATTAATATGCCGAAACTCGGTAATGTATTAATTAAAGCATTTAATGGTTATATCACGATTAGTTCAGTAATTATTGAATTACCATCCCGTACATGTACCATTCTGGAAATCTAGGTAAACTTTACTTGCTAGAGTTGGTGCATAGAGAAAAGCATCCTAGGAATTGAGGTCACGCTTTTACCGTTTAAGTGTTAGTAAATAAAAATCTGATTAAAATTGCTCCTATTAATCTGATCTGAGTCGAAGTTCACGTTTGAGAGCTGCCTGACAGACATGTAATTGACTAGCTGCTTCCTGCGGTTATACCCACGTGGTGATGGATGATGAAGATGATGATGAAAAGTACACTTGTTGTTGATGTGTATTGGTCCAGCTGTTTGAGCGTGAAAGAGTAACAAACATCTATTCATCCATCCATACTTTCACATTTATAATATTAGTGGGATAATATATAATAGCTGGATGGACTGTGATGATGATCACGATGATGAGGATGATCTGAATCTAAGTTTACTGTAAGGCAACGATGTTTTTTTTGCACATGCCCTCAATGACTGTTTATTGATAGAACATGTTTACTTTTGACTACTAATTGTTAATCCTATTAATATTATAAACGCGAATGTTTGTATGTATGTTTGTATGGATGCTTATCTCGCAAAAGTACAGAATGGATTTTAATGAAATGTACATAGATGAGGCGCTGGAATAACATAAGTATATGATACTTTTTCATCATCATCCATCACCTCGCGGGTGTAACCGCGGTCCGCAGCTAGTTTCATATATGTAGAAGCAAAACAACGCGTGGCTCATTTTTGACATTCTCGTCAAGTCTCTAATTGCAAATATGACGCACTTTTGATCATGTTGATCTTACGTAGGTTGAAGAGAGACAGCAAAATTAGGTACTCTATTTGTTAGTCAGTGATCAAAGTAATGATTCACAAAGTTTACGAGTGCGAAGCAAAAATAACAGTGTCTCATAGCCTCGTGGCCAAGTGTGCGTAACATGTCAACTTCCGGACTAGAAAGTATAGCGAATGAACAAAGCTCATAGTTTTTATTTGCCGCACTATAGTATACAATATGTAGATAATTCATTTCAATTTCCCCCATCAAAATTACTCTCGTTTATTTGAAATATATGGTGCATTTAATCACCGTTTGTATGGAACTTCTGCAACAGGTGAAATATATATCCGTCCTGGAATATTTCGGTATAAATTATGACGTACAGTGCGGGTGCATCCTTAATGAAAATGTTTTAAAGTACGGTTGCGAAAAGCTTCTGCAAATATTCTTAGCTGTTTTGTTTAAAGAGCTTTTCAGAAGCATATATGATTTAGTTTTTGCTCATCTGGTATTCAGGGTATGTAATTTTGAAGAGATAATTATCATTACGGTGGGTTTCGATATACCTATAATAATTTATCGGTGAGCTTTACAGTAAACTAATAAGTTAGAAATTTGACGCAAACTTCACAGCAATTGCGTCTTATTTTCTTACTCTGTTACGTCACGTCACTGATCACCCTTTCTCATTAATCCAGCCGTGTGATTCTCTAAGAGAAAACATCGTTGCATCTTTGACAACATCCGTGAAACAAATGAAGAGAGGACAAGAAACGTAGAAAAACACCCTAAGGCCTCATTTACGGAGACACGGGGCGTCGCGCGTCGCGTGTGGCGTGGCGTCTCGCGGCGCGTCGGACGTTTTTATTGTTTACGTAGCGGCGGCGCGTGAAGCGGCACGTATCATCGCACGCGTAAACACAAACTTATAGCAATATACGATGTTGTTTATAGAGACGCGAGGCGGGAAGAGTGGCGCGGCCCGCCGCTGCGCCCGCGTCGTATTCTCAAGCGTGTAGCGAAGCACGCGGCGGGCATCGCTGCGGCGCACGCGGGGTTCTCAGTTTACCGACTTAGTTTTAGGTTAGCGAGAGATGAGAGCGCACGTGTCGCAACTTACAGCATGAATGACGAAAAATTGGAACTAGTTATTTCTGCAATACAGGAGCGACCCCAGTTGTGGATGGCTGGTCATTCACAGCATAAAAATAGAGTGATAACCAAACGAAAGTGGGTGGAAGTATCAGAAATTGTGGATATGGATGGTAAGTAGGTACCTATTTAAATAACAAGCTGTTTAATATGCTTACTAAATATTTATTTGTTCACAAGTTAAACAGTAATACAAATAGTTATATTATTATTATTCTTTGTTATGGTGCCTCCACACAACATTTATCTTTTGTGGAGCAACCTTTACATGTGCTACAGAGTAGTTCCATCACTATTCAGTAAGTACCTACTATTTAGCATTAGCGTTCCTGCACACGATGCCGTCACCGTGCCGACGCCGTGCCGACGCCGCACAATTACACTGTAGATACGAGTCGCGCGAAGCTCGCCACCGCGCCGCCGCCGCGCCGCCAACGCGCTCGCCACCGCGCCACCGCTTACGAAAGTGCACTTTCGTAAGCGGTCGGAAAAGGAATGAAGACGGAGGGAGGGGAACGCGCGCGGTGGCGGCGCGGCGGCGGCGCGGTGGCGACTCGTATCTACAGTGTAATTGTGCGGCGTCGGCGCGGCGTCGGCACGGTGACGGCATCATGTGCAGGAACGCTTAGCAATAAGTTATCATTAGACAATTTTAAATAGCATTCATATATTAAACAAACGTAATATAATAGGTAAATGTATGTACTAACTGCGGTATGGAGCATCCCATTAAACAAGTAGATATGTTGATAATTCGGTATGCTAAAAAAAATTAACCTATGCCAATTCCGAAACCATTTCGAGATTTTATGTTACAAACCCTTATTTTTCTACTCTGACCTTTTAAAACGATAAGATGCCATTTATTTTAACAAAAAACGATGAAATAATTCGACTTTCATTGACCTCTAAATGACGTCACTTTTTTGCACTTTTGTTTTGATTGAATAGAGACTTACGAATTAGTAGGTGTCACTGTCAAGTGTTCTAGTTTCTTTTTTTTTACTCGCGTGCTTTTCTTGGCTCCTCAACGCAACTACATATTTGTGCAAAAAAGTGACGTCATAGGATTCAAATTTTCAAAAAAATATTATAAAATAACTACTGAATATAAAACAAAAATATTGAAATTAGTTTCTTATAATGACCTAATCTACGAAATAAAAATATAAAAAAAATACCAAAAAAAATCTTTACATACCGAATTAGGTCTATAGTATACCTATTCTATATACAAAAAAAAACATTATAGTTGATTTTCTGTGAAGTAAGCCATAAACATATTACGTGTGCTAATTGCATTTGACGTAGAAGAATTGTTTCTCAGATGACGATTTCTAGAAGTTTCCATCACTATTGGGCGATTATAGTCCTTGTCAGTGTGTCCATCTATGTCGATTATAATATTGTGAATGAGACATATGGCTTTAATTATAATACATGCATTTTGATATTTAGTTTCCAAGGGTTTATTTAAAATTCGCCATTTTGCATTCATTATTCCGAAAGCACATTCTATGCATTTCCTTGCACGACTGAGTCGTTTATTAAAATTCTCTTTTTCGACAGTCAAATTTGTTGACGGGAATGGTCGAAGTAAATGAGTTTTTAAAGGATATGCTTCATCTCCTATCAGCACATACGGTAGAGTATACGAAGACCCTGGAACACGACTTTCTGGCGGAATATTGTATTCGTCACTTTCGATTAGACTATTTATCACTGAATAGTGAAATGTTCCACCGTCACTTTGACGACCTCTCCCACCTACTTCCACTGCTATAAACCTTTTGTGTGCATCCGCTATCCCTTGCAAAACCACAGAAAAATATCCTTTATAATTGTAAAAGTTAGACCCAGTGTTAGAAGGGCACTTTATTCTACAATGCTTCCCATCTATAGATCCAATACAGTTAGGAAATCCCCATAGTTCAAAATAGTCATTGGCAATCTTTTCTTGATCTTGTACTGACAGCTTCGGCATATGTATATTTACAAACTCAGACCATATTGCTGAACATGTTTTAACTATTATGTTGGATACTGTTGCTGTACCTATGCGGTAATGATAAGCTAATCTTCTGTACGGTATTCCGCTGGCTAGAAAACTGAAACAAAATAAAATAAGTTATTTTTTTAGGTTACCTAATGTTTTTATGTAATAAAACCCTAGTTATGAAAATTCTAAAAATACATTATATAATAATATATTTAAAAGTGATTATGTGTATATGTTACTGTAAAATCCCGAAATACGGTAAATCAATTTACCAACTAAATGGTGGTAAAAGTCCGAAATGTAAGTGTCGTACTTACATTTCGGACTTTTACCGTCACGAGTTGGATCCTAGGATTTTCCGTACTTCGGGCTTTTGACAGTGGTAGAAGTCCGAAAAGTTCTGCAAGTATCTTTCATTTCATGTATGTATGTATGAGTATGTCTGTCTAATTCGTGAGCATTCTAAATAATTAGACAGAGATACTCATATATACCACTGCCTGAATCGTTTGACACAGCCATATTTATTGTTCCATTTAATATTTTTACCTTGTCGATTGTTTCAGTTACAGAAGTTAAAAAAAAATGGAAGCACCTCCGCGATCAGTACAGAAAGGAACTGAAAAAGAAGCCCACACCTCGGTCGGGTGCTGCAAGTGAAGATACCGAGTGGATACCGCAATGGAAATATTATAATTTGATGAGATTTCTTCAAGACGAAGTTTTACCGGCACCAAGTTCTGGTAATTTGTCTAATCCAGCTAATTTATCCCAAGATAGTATGTCACCACTCTCTACTATTAATGACGATGATGAAAGAACGACAGAATCACGTCCATCCATTGATACGAATCTGTCGACGTGTGATAGTGCACCTCGACGTTCTCTTTCTGACCAGAGGAATGAAATGTTGAGATTAGAGAAGGAAAAACTTGAATTAATTAAAGCACGAATACAAGATAAGAAAGAAGAAGAACTGAAAAATGATGAAGATTACATGTTCTTTATGAGTATGCTACCTCCGTTTAAAAGGTTAACAAACCTACAAAAACTTCGATTTCGTCACAAAGTAAGTGAAATGATACTGGAAATGACAACTCAGAACGAGTACGCTAATATGTTTGAGAATAATACACCTGTTATGGGCGATTATGTTGTATCTCAATCTCAACCCCAATACTTTTCATCGGATTCACACAATGCTGGTGGTTCGTCGAGCATGTTACCTTGTGCTTCAACACAAAATATAATATCAGGACCTAATATTGATTTTCAAGATGAACACAGGGCTCCTGCAGCGGATGATGGAAATGAAAATGAAAGTTCTGCACAGTGAACTTATAACTTAATTATTTTACTACAAAAATATAATAATTATGTTATTATACCTACCTACATTTAACGCGTTATTTTTTAATCATTTAGCGATTCGCGACGAGAACTGCGACACATGAGCGATTGAAACAAATGTACGAACGCTGACGTATGTGCCTACACAGATTGTTCTGATATTCAGAGAAGCCACATACGTGAGCATTGATACATTTGTTTGTTTCAATCGCTCATGTATCGCAGTTCGTGTCGCGCCTCAATGTAGCCTCAACCTTAAGGGGTAATACAAAAAGTTGTCCATATTAATTGAAAGTCAATGTGTCAAATTAGTTAATTAGTTAAAAAATAGTTGATTTTATAAGAATATGTTGATTAAAAGATCTAAAAAAACACAAGTTTTTATTCTTACCTTAAAGTCAGTAGTAACTTTTCTTCGGCAGATATATTGCTGTTACAAGTACTGATGCGGTGTTGTATTTTGTTTACTATGTAATCAAAAGTTGTACTAGACATCCGTGTATAACCATGAAATACATCATAACCTCTTTCTCTTATTGACTTATAAAGAGTTGCATATTCCCCAAACTTCTCATGTTCCGCTGCTGTAAACACTGGGCCACTCCTTATATTAAATAACTCACTTTTTAAGATACAATTTTCTTCTAAAAAAAAATCGATCATATCATACTCCATTGCGATGGTAACTACGTCTGTGTTGTACGATTACCAAATGAGACTGGCAGAAGGTTCCGCCACAGGCATCGCTTCATCGAGAATCGCCGCAGCGTGCGCCGCCGCGATAAACGCCGCGTGAGACGTGACGATGCCATCCGCGGGCTCGGCCGTAAAACACGCTCCATTTCAAGCAAACGCGTGTAAAATCGCTTCACCGTAAACGCACTCATCCAACGCCCTACATTTGAATTTAGTGCGGACCGCGCAGCCTATCGCGACGCGCGACGCGCCGCGTCTCCGTAAATGAGGCCTTATGTATAAGGGCGATATCTCATAAAGTATTTGACATCGGTGAGCTCGTCGACGAGCGCATCGACGAATCATTCTCTAATGACCCAGAACTAAGTTCAGGCGTGCAATTAGATAATCGCACGGCTGAGCGTGACGTAATATGATTCTATGATAGCATACTAGCAAGCTTAATTCTGGATCAGTGGAGTGATGCCCCAGAACTTGGTTCGGAATCAGGTAGTACAGATAGCACTTTGGGTAGGTATGGTTTCCTACATAATCTGGGAAACGTCAATATCCTTTTAGTGATCAGGATGACTTGATTCCTAATAAAAAATATCAACCCTTCAACTTCAATATGATTAAAAATAATAATGCAACGAATGGAATACTAGAAGAGACATTCTTTGTTAAGTGAAGACAAAATGTTGTCCCCCAGGGTTTCTATGTTGTCTCCCAGTTTGAAGTGATAGATCTTCATTATGATCAGATGGATTTGAGCTCCTATGTGGTTCACTTAACAAAGAATGTCTCTTCTAGTATTCGATTTGTTACATTATTATTCTTATTTTCGTTAATTGCATGTGTAAGTAGGTACGACGACACGACAGTATAGAGTAAAACTACGTTATTTACGAAAACTGATACTTAATAATAATATTTATTTGGTAGTAATGTCTGGTCTCTTGTCATTTGGTTCGGTAGAGTACTAAATCCTGATTCTTTAGTTGCTCTTTAACTTGTCTGCGTCAGTCAAGGCTCTGACTAGATGCCAAAAACGTATCCAATGAGACACGCGACGTTGGGCGATCTTTCCATGAGTCAGGCTTAAAAGTTGCATTAAACCGTACACACAGTATAAAAACACACAATTTTGATCTATGTATAATTGTATATATCTACGTACTCTGCATCCATCTCGAGATTAATTATAAATGCTATATGCGACCACAAAGAATACACGTACCTAATTGAAGCCCAGAGAAAGCTAAACTTTCGTGAATCTATTGTATAGTATTATGAATTAATATAAGTTTTTTATTTAAACATTGTTGGTGACTCGTAGTTTCCTTGAAATTATTCACTGTTCCTCAAAAATAAGTTCAGTATTTAGGTATCGTTTGCCTTACGAACTGGACATAAAACGTGCGTCAGAGCACGAAAATATAACCTATCAATTTACGAGTCCTGAATGTTTAATATTTTCCGTTTACAAAATTTTGCTCTGGTTTAGTTTGAGGCCTGATTAATGAGTGCGTCATCTATTGACATAGCTAAAGAGCCATAAACATGTATGTATTTATATAATATTGTTGGCCGACGCAGGCCTATAAAGAATCACCTTGGACGTATATCCCTACTGTTATCTCACATCTCACGGGTCCATACTCTCTATAGGCTGGAAAGAGACGATGAGAGGTGTCCTAAAAATGCCTCGTCTCAAAATATAGTAGCAGTAGGTATTTGCGAACAACACCTGTGACTGCGCCAAGTAAATGATAGTCACACAGTGTCCTGCCTGGCAGTCGGCAGCCGGCAGTGCTTTGTACAGTGTACATCTAAACGTGAGTTCCTAGTTTTATTTTTGATAAAGGAATTCGGTCGATATCTACCTCAATTGTTTTTTATTCTGCTAGAGTTTCGTTTGTTTTGAGTGAAAAATATAAGAGACAGATAATTGGCACAGATTTTTTTTACATCGTCTTTTGTAATTTTTATTTTGTTCGATACATCTCCTTCCGCATTGTTTGAATGTCAAGAATAATCAGTTAATTTAAATGGTACATAATATTGTACTGAAACGCATGTGAGAGCTAAGGTTTTAATTAATTATATCACTTTTATTTGAATACTGACCATGCTATTGAAAAGTTCATGAATTGATGAAAGAGGTGGCTAACAGTAATCATAGGTTATGAATATTTTTGTACCAATACACAATGACTGTGCAGTTATATCATAATCTTACTCTCATAGTACAAATAAGCAGTTTAATGGACTAGATAATTTATTAATTTGCGAAAATCCATTTAAAAACGATATTAAGAATAATATTTAGTGAGACTTCCGCTGGAAAAATGCTTATGGCAGAAATACAGTGTGCACCACTCTCCCTCGCACATAAAACGTACACGAGTACGTTAAATAAATAGGAATTATACAGAATAACCTACACAAAAAAGAAGCCAATTAACTAAAACCGATTAAAACTAATTAATAATTTGACGTGTTTCGCCTCTACACGAGGCATTCTCAAGATATGTTGACTTCTCAAATGCTATGCTGAGTCTGTATACTTATGCTTATTCTGTATAGGTACTTCCTATTCGAATTTTATGCGGGAGTGAGAGCGGTGCACACGGCATCTCAGCTATAAGCAGCATTTTTCCAACGGAAATGTCATGTGTAAATATTTCTTTTAATATCGGTTTCTAATGGACTAGTTTAAATTACTATCTCAGCGTCTCGACACTAGGGCTGACTACTAATCTATCCACTAAACCACACTACGCTAGATTAATAAGGATATACTCTCAAGAAGCAAGGCCCATCACCTAGCAATGAGAGCGTTTTCGGGTGATACATTACAATATGTACATACCCTTACGCCTTTACAACCTCGAAAAGCACGCGGAGATATCATACATCTATACATCTCCGCGTCCTTTTCGAAAATATATTACTACTTGACCTTTGCCTTGACTAGCAAAATGTGTCCGTATGGATAAATTTAGCCAGTCATTTAGTCATTGAGCCCTGTGATGGTACCCAACAAGAACGACTGTTCCTGAAGTAGAATCCTACCACATAGTATTGCGAAGCGTAGTGCTTCTTATAAGAGAGCTGTTATCATAAAAGAGATATTGTTGATGTCAACTACCATTAAAAGATCTGTAACTGTGTCGAGGCATCGATTTGCTTTTTATGACGTCGATATCATAATTTTATAGCTTACTAAGTACCAACTACTTTACTATTTACGAGTTTACTTATTCTGTGAACAATTCGGATAATATACCTACGTATGTGAGGGAAAGTGGATACAGATGAATATGTAGAGATTGCAGAGTCACAGTATTTGACGTGTTCATTATATTTTATGGGATACCTACTATCGTACGACGACTTTCGAATAAACGAAAAAAAAAATATTGCTAGTAATCAAATTGGCTAACGTGCCAATTTGATTACTAGCAATATTTCGTTTTTTATATTCCGCCAATTAAGTGCTATGAATAAATTAACAATAAAATATTTTATAGCTGTATAACGTTATTTTCTGAGAGGATATTAACAAATCCTCTAAGAAATTTAAGAATTAATAAAATCTTTTTTGTTCATGCTCCATGGCTTAGGGCTTTAAGCAGTTTATTACAATGCTAGTTTCTGCCGGCGACTACGTTCGCGTGGTATAAGGTTATCTTGATCCTTTAGCAACTATCCGTAGAGTTGGGATAAAACTATAGATAGCTCTTATGCACCCAACGTTCCGGAAAAAGTCATGAATTATATTATTGTGTTACCTTTCGTTGATAACTTCGTAAATTGCGCATTGTTATCAAATCGACCATATGTTTTTGTCTTGAGTTTAATCTGAACCTCTAGACTAGACTAATTTAAAGTCAAAGTAAATAATATATAATATATAAAATATCTGTCTTTAAGGCGAAATGAGTGTAGATTACGACAAAATTTCATGATTCAACTTCGCGAAAACTTAGTTTTTCGACACTTAAACCTAATAACCGAAGTTTGAAAAAACTGTGTAGTGTAAATTGAATATACGTTTTTATGAAGTATGGGAGCCAATACACGATTGAGCAAACTTGGCACTATAGAAAAAATCGGTACCATTCCCTAAATTTTGCAATTTTTCTTACGTGCTTCCTGGGGAAAGTATTTTTATTCAATTATAGGCATTCACATTTCAATGAATGTATCATATTCGAATTCCCAATGAAATTTACTAGTCAACTATGGACTCCTTTATAATTAAAATGTAATCATTTGATTGTAAAAACTAAATATAAAAAGTATTAGCACGTATTAAATGGCATCTTCGTATTACATCGTCTAATCTGATAAGCAGTTCTCAACCTTATGTAAAGCACCGTAAAGTATTTTAATATTAGGATTGGACCGCGCCTTACGTAAAAAAGTTGTAATTTCTGTTGTATATACATATACAGTATTGTATGTATATATACAGTGTAGTATTGTAGTACCTAGTGACACTTTTAATCGGGAAGAAAAATGTTATTATACATATGTGTTGATTTCGGGTACAAACCATATCTCCATATTAGTGTGATTTATAATTTTATTGGTACCTACAGTTACTGTCAGTTTATATATACTTAACAAAGATAATTATATATTTATATTAGGCGTGCTCCGCGGTAACACCCACGTGGAGATGGACGATGATTAGTAGTTAAACCAGTTCCTCTCTCTAATTCCAAATTTTCATCTAAATAAATTTAGCCGTCCTTGCGTATTTTATAGAGTAATAAACCTCCATCCATCCAAACATTCGTATTTATAATATATTAGTAAGAAATAAGATAAATATCAGACTCTTTCAAACTAAATATTCATGTCACAATAAAATATTATATATCTTGTCATGAAAAACGTAGAAGAATATGATTTATAATAACAACGGATGTTGGCTTAAACCCAGCACTGAACTATCACAAGTTGCCAATACTAAATACATGACAATAATGTCAGTTATACGCAATTACTTTTGATAATAAATAATTAGCGAGATTATTTTCTACCGACTTCCAAAAAAAAGGAGGAGGTACTCACTTTGACTGTATTTTATTTATGTTTGTTACCTTTCGACTGAATGAACCAATTCTCAAAATTCTTTCTTGTTTTAAAGCGCTGGTGCTTCCCGGGTGTCCCCATTTAAATTTCATCAAATTCGGACTGGTAGTTTTTGAGTTATACTCCAATAACTGAATAGAATGGAAGTCAGTATTACATTTTTCAAATTTTACTTGTGTTGTTATTAGATTAGAAGTAAGAAACGTTTTCCATGTAAACACGTACCCTTAGTTAGGTACCCTTGTTCAAATCTGGTGCTTTACAGGGCTTTTAGCACTGCCTGAACTAAGACTTTAATTTTTTTTTAAATTACTCGTTATTTTTATCGAACGATGTGGTACCTAGTGGTTTGAGATAGAAATTCTACGCAAGATAATTCAGAATTACAAATAATGTAAACGTAATTTATAAAATGTGCAAGATAAATAGTGTCTTGTTAGAATACATACTAGGTATCATATATGAGTTCGTCGGGGGACGCAGGTACAGTCAACATATTTATTTCTACCATTAAGCAGTAATGTGTGCACTTACTGTGCTCTGGTTTGAAAGGGTATGGGTGCCAAAGAAATTACAGGCACATCAGATTTAACAACTTAATTTCTGGATGATGGGCGCAGTGCAGTTCGTCACTTGTTTAGAAATGCATCTGTTATAGACAGAGGTTACCTCTTAACATCAGGTGGGGCTCGTGCTTCTTCCAAAACAATATAGGTATATGATTTACGAATTCCCTTACATCGATGTATTGTAAAACTTTACACTGAGTACTTCTTAAACATTTTAACTCGTACCTAGTTGGTGATCAATATATAATATAATTTTAAAATATATAATGTTTAAGGGAATCTGTAATTTGTGACACTAAGTATGGTTAGTATTGAATCTTTAATTATTTATACAGTATTGAAAAAAAAGACTTGATTTTACTTGATACTTGATACTTGATAAAATTATAAATTTTAAGTGACACACCACACACGAACTCTAATAAACGAATAAATAAATATAATATAATATTGTAGCTCAGAACTATCTAACATAACCATCAATAATATATCAATAATCATAACTATCGTCAACTATTTATTTTGAACATTCTTATATTCAAACAAAAGCAATCCACTTTAAGAGAAAGATTAATATCCGTTAATAAACGAAGAAAAGATGTAGTATTTCATAGTCGTAAATATAATGCAAAAACTACCAAACATCAACAATGTTTTCTTACTACATTTTTGTATAATAAAGTAAGCAAAGTAATACCCAACTTAAGAACGTATACAATTAGACAAGCAAAGTTCTCTATTACAGCTTGGTTACAGACACTGAGTTATGAGGAAACTGAAAATTTACTTCATGTTCTATCATAATAATATCTTTCAAATATATACAAACTTACAAATATTTACTTACATGATACACCCTCTATCTTTATATATTTCACACATACACACACTCTACTCACACACGCAGTCTTACACACACATACGCAAACACACTCACCTCACACCCTCCACGACACAAAAACACACCCTTATTAACACAGTACTAATCACCTTCAATTTCAATTTTCTTTATATTTAGTAATGAATGAACAAGATAAAATTTCTATATTTCAATATTGTATTCTTTTTGAAGGAAGAAAAAAAAAACTAAATTTTTCATTGCACTGTACTCCATTGTAATTAATACTGAGACCTCGAAGGAAGCAGACCCCCACGACACAAGATCTTTTTCTTAGTGTGGGCTTTGCAAGTCACTGATTTAGTAAATAATTATTTTATGTTAAATTATATTTATAGACTTACTTAGTTAAGAAACATAATTTACTAAATTGTATTTTGTCAGTGTTTTTTCTTGAGAAATAAACAATTATGAATTATGAATTATGAATCTTGACCACGTCAACTTTCAAACAATAAAAACCCCATCATAATGGGTCATTCGTTTAGGAGCTACGATGCCACAGACAAACACACAGACACGTCAAACTGATAACACCCCGCTTTTTGCGCCGAGAGTTAAAAAATCTAGTTATGTAACCACATTTATATCTGCATTAAAACCCCGTTAGCCTAGTTAGTAGTAATATTTGTGTGAACAAAATGTTAATAGTAAATTGGGTGTTTGTAAAAAAATATTTCTATATGAATTTTCGGCCTTACTTTGATATTCGCTTCGGCCCGCATCTAGAGACTGGCTAGAAGAAGTCTTATGCTTTAATTAAACACTCGATCCTAAATGATTTTGGCAGGTAGACAGGAAGTTTATCCATTCAGATTTTTTTTGAAACCATATCATCAAAGCAACATCCAATTTACATTCCTATCAGCGAACATGTTACCTAGCGCTGCCCACGTGTAAAAATCCATGGAAATCTGTTATTTTTCGATGTTCTGGCGTGAATCCAACATGTTGGTGGGCTGGCCGGGCTAATTTCACCAGAGATGTGTCATAATAAGTGTTCCAAAGTGTAGAATACAGAACCGCGTCATTCCGAGATCGCATCGCCCGACCACTAAGATTGTACGCATGATATCCGCTCGCAGACGTATCATACAGACATTTATTGCTATCTGAACTTTTACATCATGTAAGCATCCAAGAAATTCATTCTTCATAAACTATTCGATTAAACAAACGATAATTAAGGTTTTAATGATCTTCACAGGTTATAATGCCCGTAATAAACCTGAACAAACAGACATTTCATTAAATTTATCGGTAGTTATAAATAGTGATATCGCATACGAAATCATTAACTTAAACGTCAATAAAAACAGGCGAAAGTGAAATGACGTAATTAATTTGAAATTACATTTACAGGCCAGAAGAAAGTAGTGTGGCCGCCAGTGCCCGAAACCAACGGATACCATTCACCGCAACAACACGTAAGTTCCAACCAGTTTCATTATAGTGGTATGATAAAACCCCAACTTAAACTTTATTTGAATGTACATAGGGTTGGAATTAGAGGCAATTTACATCACTGCTGCACATAGCCCAAGCTTGGTGGGGGAAATAATTGCATGTTATAATAAACCCTATATGACAATGTATTATAGCAAGATTATCCCAACAGCAGAGTCCCGCATTCTACAACAACGCGCAGCAATCACCCCAACCCCAACCGCAACCTCAGTCCCAGCCCCAATACCAGGCACCTTACCAGCCTCCACCGCAAGAGCCGGCGTACCTGCCTCAGAGTCAACCCCCGTACCGGGCTCCTCAGTATCACCAACCTCAGTCCTATAATCAAGCGCACAGCGGGCCGCAGTCACAGGGAGCTTACTGCGACGGCAAAAAGCAGGAAGCTACAGGATTGAGTAAGCTGATCCCTGTGGGGCCGGGCGTGACAGCCTCCCCTAGGCCCGCGAGCCCGTACCTGGCGGGGCCGCCGTCGCCGCAGCCCTACCGCCCCCAGCAGAGCCGCTGGGCCCCCGTTCCAGCACCCCTGTCCCCGCAGGTATCTAGGTCGCCAGAGGTTGCAACGATGACGTCGTTAGTTTGTTAGTGTTCATTACTCACGCTCACAAGACACATGTGCACGATTTGTTTCACTAATCATTCTGAAGAGGCATCAATCTTCGCAAGTAGAATTATAACTTTCAAAGCTATCAACTTCCTTCTAAATTTCACGCAATTAATCAACACGTAAGTTTCAGTTTAACAAAGCTTTTTTTCAACTAAGATTTTATAGTAATGTATAACTGCTTACTAAATACTAATAGAACTTAAAAAAATACACATAAGTTTAAAACACCTGAAGAAATGGATTCAAGAATTCTGTGTTCTCCATTTAGAAATTAAAAAAAGCTATCAGTATTTGAAAAGTATAGTCCTCGAGTTTCTTGACGCTCCTTTGCTGTAGTCACTCTATTTATTAAGGAACGTAGCGTAGATTACCTATATTAATTCATTCAATCATTGACGTATGATAGTACGGTACTTTGTCTTCTTTGACGCCTGAATCTGGATAAATGACTCCAAATTATAACCATTCTTGAATTAGATCTATTTGCCTAGAAATTAATTATATACAAAGATATTTACTAGACAGTTAGGCTTGCCAATTTTTTGTCATATGTAATTTTTTTTACCGATGTGGATTAAATTTACAGGGATATTTATAACATATCCAAAAAAAAATTATTTATTATCTGTTCACGATCGACGAAGAAATCACGTTACAAAGAAGTTCCTATGTTTTATTGAATTGAATTGAAAGTTATAATTGGAAAACGATTTTCATCACAAATTTCCATGATCATACATGATGTAACATACCTTATCTGTTTTCCCCCGTAGTTGGTAAAAAACCTACATAGAAAGCCATATATAAATTTTTATTGAAATATAAACATTTAAAGTTACAAGAAACTTTTAACACTTGAGTTGACTGGATAGATAATAATATAAAAAAGTTAGAACTTTCTGCAAATTGAGTAGCATTTCCTCTCGTCCTAAATTATAACCATTGCTGGTCATCTATTTGCAGCCTCAGAACACACAGCCGGGGTACCCTCAACAGTACTCCCCGCAGCCACAGTACTCTCCCCAGCAATACTCGGAGCCCGCCTATCAGCCCCCACAGAGGCAGTACGAGCCTCCTCCATCCACCATCACTTTACGCCAACAGCAACCGGTGCACCAGAAACCGCCGCCGGTATTCGCTAGCCAGCCTGCCACAGCTTCGTTCCAAGGTAAATATGATGTCAAATAGGCTACTCGATAGAGCTCTTACTGTTCTCTCTACCCAGCATTAAAAGGTACTCCGACTTCACGGATTTAGGAAGGGAGAACTCCGTGTCCCAGTTATTAGCAGACGTACCTACTAACGAGTTTCTATGGACATAAATAAATAAGGCATTTGATAATGTGCACAATATTGAAGTAGGTTTGGAATCAATAACTGGTCATAAAAGTGAAAGAAGTGAAATAGGTATATATGCATATATATCAGCTATGTAGGCCTTTATCAGCATCAACTATGTTGGTAGGATCGTTGTACCTATTTTGAGTAGGTAGGTAGTTATGTCTCGCGTAGTTACTTTTATCTATTCTATGCTGGGATGTATAGCACCATCATGCGTTCAGACCCAAAATGGTTCATAGCCGCAGAACAGTGAATATAATGAATTATTTATTTATTTATTTATTTATCCAAACACTTACATCTATCATTACAGGTAATAAACCAATACAATAGAGTAGCTATATTATCTATCATATTATTTTTATCTTCTATCTATCTATACTTATAATAAAGGAGTAGAGGCCAAAAAGTCTGTACTTGAAAGACAAATTAAAAAAATGTGAGCCAGAAGATGTAAAATTACCTACTGAACAAGAATATGACGTTTTTGAAGTCTGTCTGTATGCTCACGCATAACTTAAAAACTACTACACAGATTTTGATGAAACTTAGTATATCGATAGAAAAGAGTCCAGAGAACTCAACTATATACTTTGTATTAACCGACTTCAAAAAAGGAGGAGATTTCTCAATTTTACTGTCCATATATATTTAAGTGTGTTTGCGGATAAATTCGTCGTTTATGAACCGATTTTGATGGTTCTTTGTTATTTGGAAAGATAAGGAAACCAGGATCTGATAACGGCATTCCAGAGAAATCAAGGGGAAACTCAGAAAATCGTAGTGGCGACTAAAGCGTATGTAATTTTTTTTCATTTAGTATCTTGCAGCACTTCTCATCGCACTCTCATTTCTTCGTTGCTTTCGGCTCCATTATCAGATCAGCTCCAGACCTTCATTAAATAGTAGTGTATTTAATGAAGGTCAGGAGCCGATCTGATAATGGAGCCGAAAGACCTGGTGTTTGGGCTTGATTAATTTGTATTGATGACAACTTTACATCGAGATGGATAGTGACTGTCATCAAGACGAAGAACAGTCAAGAGAAATCCTCAACGTTTTGCAGCTGATTTGTGTTTGTACTTAATTCATTTCCGTTGATAAGATTTGCACCCATATGGGTTATAAAGTCCAGCAGCTTTTGAGTTACACTCCAATACCTGAAATGTATTTCGCCCTTTTGGATGATATCATCATTCACGGTGAATGACAATCGATCACGTAATTAGCAAGGGTCACCAAAATTTGCTAATTTTTTTTTACGCTAATGGAACGGACTTCAACACCAAAAATTGTTAAATAACTAATAACACACAATATTGTGATAGTAGGTACTTTTGAACTAACATGGTACCGACTTCAACAAGTTATTTCAAACTTTTTGGTGATGAAGTCGGTTCTATTTTTTAGGTAATATTTCTTTTTCTTGATCCGTTATATGAATCAAAGAATGCGGCTTGAACTCTCTATGCTACACGGCCAAACTAGGGTCCCGATTAACTGGTCAGCGCGCATGAACTTCTATGACACGGCTAAAATCTACGCTATAACAATAAATTAAATCCAGCACACCGGTGCGTGTATTACTAAGGGTAGGGTATAATAAAGGTGTATAAATATTTTTTCATACCACCGGCTCGAAAATTTCCAATTACATATCACGCAATATCAACATATAGCAAGGTATTACATCCCCGGGGCTGTAATGTTGTATGAAAGTCCGATGAGTTTACTGGGTCATGGGTATCACACAGTGATTTGTATTTGGAACATGAGTTGTAGGGAAACTCTAAATACGGGGACAGCATATAGAATAGAAATAAAAAGGCATTATTGTACTATAGGAAGTGTAATTGTTGTGCACCGCGTTGCTATGGGTTACGCAGGGCCCCTCTCTGCGCATTCAAGGTCATACTTCAAGTTACGTACTACGCGGTACGTAGGTACTACCGGTACGCGGTGTTATTCCATAAAATGTTATAATTTTGAACGTGGTGCATGTACCTAACTGTACCGAAATATCGGGAGCTCCGAAGGTAGCTAAATTATGGTCTACATGTCGTGAGTAGATACTAATTATAATTTAGTTAACAACCGCAAAAGTCTTAAACATTGTTTTCCATAAAATGTTCCTTTCAAAAATATTACTCTGTCCTTCTATAACGGGAAAAATGCCCTCGCTGCGCTCAGGGAATACTAAAGAGTCTCTGTTGCACTCAGTGTTCAATATACCGCCCGTGACGTATGACACTGCTTTACTCCCTCGGTGCATAATGTACTAATAATTAAGAATGTAAGTAGAATACTTTAGAGTAGGTACTCGTACTTTATAATATACATAATGAAATACATGTTATTTTCAAATCTAATGTAAAATTAAAAAAATAAATGTTAAAAATGACATAACAAATCGCCACGCCCTACATCGTTGAAGGGGTAGGCAGCGGTGTTTGAAACACCTACCTTTCGCCAGAGGTACAACATTTTTTTAGGTCCCGTGTAGTAGAAGGCGAGCGTATTGCCAGTTACGGAGCACTGTTCCAGACGCCAGACTGCTATTGAGAATTTCTATGTGAGAAAACAAGCAATAACGGTCCGACCCAGGTATTGAACCCAGGACCTCGAAATCCCAAAGCGGCGCCAAGACCATACGAGTGAGCCGCTGGCGGGTCAGCTCAATCGTCGCAGCTATATTTCTTCGAAGGGGCAAGCAGCGATGTGAAACACCTCAGTTTCGCCGAATATATATTTGGTCCAATGTAATAGAGAACGAACCTATTGTTATCTATGTGACACTGTTCCACACTCCAGACTTCTATTGAGAGTTTCTTTGACAGAAAATCCCAATATCTGTCCAACCCGGGGATCGAACCCAGGAAACCGAGATTCCAAAACGGCGCTTCCACTACTTGACAGAGACCAAGCGAGCGAAGCCGCGGGCAGGTCAGCTAGTATTATATATATTTTTATTATTATGGTTCATAATAATAAAAGATATTTTTCTTTCAATTTCATGAACAGTTATCGATTTGAAGCCATCCCGTTCAATATTGTGCACAAATTATCAAAGACCTTATATATCATTGCTTTACGTCCACATCTACATTGTATCCCAGTATTAAAATGGACCGCTACAAATTAATTTTAAGACGCTGGCTTTAACTTAAAATAACTATGTACTCTCACAGAATTCTACCCCCAACGAGTATTTTGTTACGCATGTGCCAGAAATAAGAGTGATTTTGATACGTATTCGAAACAAGTTTTGATATAAGATCAAAAACACTAAGCCACAAAGATAAATAAGACGCCATTGGACTGTTCCAATAATAGTAACTTTCAGAAAAGATAATCCACGCAAATGAAAACTACAAAGTATGCAAAGAGGAAAGTCTTAATATCACTTATTTGATACAGCAGCCATTTGAAAGAACATAAAATGCTGAGACGACGGGTTGTTAGAGAGTATGCGGGGTTGCACGTAGGTACATTGTTTATAAAACTGCAGGTTTATGTGACTCGTATTGTCGCTTGAAGAAAGTGATTCGCAACCATTTCGCAACACTCAAGACTTTCACGATGCGACCGAGGTTCGTTTGTTTCTTTTATGATACGTGGAATATAAAAATGCGGAAAGAAAACGTACAAGTATAAAAATTTACTTTAGGATTTAGTTCTAGTTTGATCTTCTCTCGGTGCCTCTTCAATCAGTGAAGGTTGGCAGTCAGCTTTCCGTAGGTCATCTTTATCCTTGGTTGAGTTTCCAAGTTTGATAAATAAACGGATATTATCGGTCCTGGACAACTGCACGCACTGCACTGGTGATTCGTCATATTCGCTAGAAAAAGTATTCGGGCATTGATATGACACAATTCTGGTATACGAGATGAGCGGTAATTTGCTCTACATGCCGGATCAAGGCACTTTAAAGTCGTATGTGAGTAACGCCACCCAACGTTAAGAAGACAAAGAAGAGGAAGAAGCTGTGTGTATTATGCTGGAGTTCTAGAAAAACAAGGGGGTACCTATACTTTACTCGTTATAAGTTTTCCCTCGAACTATTGCAGTTCGAGGGAATTGTAAAGATAAGGCTTAATATTTGTAAACCATTTTTGATCATTGACATTTTGGTAAATTTTTAAAATAACGTGAAGTCAAATTTATCTTTAACGTTAGAACCCGCTTGTCATTTTCCAGTTGTTACCAGTTTAATTTTATCGTCAATATTTACTATAGCAATATCATGAAACTATATTACAAATATCATCCAGAAACCGAATTTATAAAAACTAATTTTATGTAACGAATGACATTTAGGGTTCGGATAGATGGTCTCTACCTAAACGTTAAAAACAGAAAATACGTTATCTGGTAGCATTTAGGAGATTGAAATAGGTGTATATTATAACTAACAACTAATATGTGTATTATAAAAAAACATAGGTATACCTACGTAGCAACTCATAGATTATAGATTTGTATGATTGTCAAGAACAATAATTCAATGATATTTCCGTCGTATATTGGCATCGAAAACAAGTTTATGAATATTAGGCAATTAAATCACCTTATTAATCAAAGACCCATCGTATTTGCCTTTAATAAAAAGACGTGCTTTTGCAGTGTCGTACAATTAATGGTAAGCTATCGTTCAAATTAGCGCGGGTTTATCAAAATAATAGCCGTAGAACTTACCCTGATTTTCGAATTATACCTACAGGAGGCGTCAATATGCGTGGAGACCAGAAATGGCCGCCGCAGGCGGTGAAAGAGGCAGTGGAACAGGAGAATGAGGCCAGGAAACAACTCGCGAGGGGCCCTGCCTGCAGACCGCGCAAGGTAACATCGTCATCCTCAAAATTAACTTACCACACAAAACAAAAAAACTATCTTGAAAATCAATACAATACATTAATATAGACTAATTTGTGTAGACTGGAAACAAAACTTAATTAGTATATCCCTGCAATAAAGCGTTAATTAATATAAAGATCTGCAGTTAAATCATAGAATTATGCACCCACTTTTATTATAGTATTTCTGTGTACATTGCTTATAATTAAGCATGTTCACTTGCATTATTTCAATTAACATGATCTAGCGATGAACTTTCATCAGTTTTGTCTTCGATATTGAATTTTTATATCACGTGACGGGACTGCTCTTGGCTACGATAAGAACTGGATAGTTGCAGAGCTGTAAACCGATCGTCCATCGCCAACTAAACTAAGTTAGATTAGCTTACCTCACATAGTTGATAGTATACACTATTTTTGTTGGCGCTTATTGGCATAGTTTGCGGTTGACACACATGTTTGAAAAACTGGCTCAACTTTGTGAGCTTAGCTAAACTAACTTAGTTTAGTTGGCGCTGGAAGATCGGCTTTAAATTTAACATAGCATTATAAATAATAAGACTAAGTTTTAAGACTTAAGTAGCAATGCAATGTACCTACGCGTCAGCCCGAGACTTGGCTTAGGTTTATGGGTCTCGTTAGCCCAGTAATTTCACATGCATTCAATGGTATTCAAACCTAACCACAGTACAGCTTACATTATACTGCTTCGAGGAATCGCTGGAATAGGAAGTGTTTTTTCATGCACTGTAGTGCCTCCACCTCTTGTGGGCATCCACCTAGAACCACCTTCAACTAAATGTTTTAAGCAGTTATTTATTCTGACTTCAACACACACCGAATTTCTTGTACATACTGTGTATATTAGTGTGTAGAAAATGTAAAAACACAACCATAGATATAACAAGGCATGTTTAAATAATTTTGTTATCTAACTAAATTGTTACTCAATGCGTTGTATATATTTTTCTATCACGTTTAGCTACAAGTACTTATGTATTTTTTTGTGTAATATATTTTGTAGTGTACATAAAAATAGTGCCATCTATGTTATATCATCAAATATATATTTACATTTTATACCGATATAGCATTGTCACCGCAGTAACATAAATATGATAAACTTGAGCTCAATCGGATGCCAGTAAATGCTTGCAAAATGAACTACGAATAGTTAAATGGTAAAACCGGCAAACACTCACGTTTAACATCTAGTCGTTATACTCCGACCGGTGTTCGGGCAGTACTGATGCTCATCCTCATGGAGAGCGTGGTCTAGCAGCTAGGGCCGACTAGAGGCCCTCGCTGCTAGACCGTGAGAGATAAACGTGAGTGTTTGCCGGTTTTACCATTTACTTAACTACGAGTTCTCAAGAAGTTTTTGTGACAATGAACTTCGAATGTTCGATCGGGATGACCAAAAATCAAGTTAAATCAAAACTTGTAATCCCTCTTGTAAACTTTTTATTTATGAACTTTTAATATACCTATAAACTGAATTCAAGAACTTCATTATTCGGTGCACTAGTTAACTTGTATTATAAAATGACTAACACCCAAATAAAATAAAAATTAAAAAAGTCCTAAGCACAGAAGGTATTGATAGCCTTTACCATATCAGACTATTTTCCTTTGGCCTATAGATTTACTCGTTAAATTAAAAATTCTTCTACACATTGACATCAAAAAACACCGTTATCTGTTTTAGCTGCGCCAATTTTCGCTTGCCGAACTATTTGGCCTGAAAGAGGTGTAATCTCGCGCACTATGATGCGCGTGCGCAAGGAACCTCCCCCTTGTAAGTGTAGCCAGTCTAGATCGGTGGCCATTTTGTAATCATCATTACTCGAGCTAACAGACCTAGGGCCCTAGTTCAGACGCCGTTATATTTTACTACAGTAATGTTTATTTTAAAATAATACGCACGTATTTGATATTATGGTACTGATAGAATCTCCATTTACGTGCCATTTATCTAGAGCCCCTGGACACTTGGTGAACTATTTCTTTGTAGAACTGTATCTTAGATTTCACTGTAATCTGGCTTTGCTACTATTTCTAGGACAGCTCTGAGTAAGATAAAAGCGACATCTTCTATGTTAATCAATAACTAGAATGTACTTATTGATAATGATTCCACAATAGTTTTATCAAGTTGAAAAATAGTTGTATTTGAATATGAAATAAAGAGAGAGATAAATAATGGTCTCGAACACAGAGTAAAAGAACCGACAGGCTCTCTAATTGGACTCGATAAAAGCATGCAGAGTTATAGATGAGCCCCATCCAATAGTTCGAAAACGGACTGGCATCTACTCATAAATATGAATCGTATTTTTTTTGTAATTTTGAAGCATATAGTTTGCTCAGAGTTGAATCCTATTCAAATTAGTCCATGTAATAAAAATCATATCAAAAAGGGTTCGTCCAGTAATCACTATAGGTTCTAAGTGGGGATTTGGCTAATCGATCTGAAGTGAGTGTTGCGATCACCTGTACTTTTGCGCTTCCAGAAGAGCACCCAGAGTGACTGCATTGAGAGAAATCACCTTAACCCTTTGCATAGCAGAGACGTAAATTTACGTGCGTTTCATTCATAAATCTTTTGTTTTAATTATCACGATATAGAAAGGGTTCAAGCATTTTCCTCTATCCTGATACCTGACGACCTCCTATTCGCAGAAGACCTCCTATACACGACGCGTTCTACTTAGTACCCAGGGTATAAGATTAATGGGCGAACCCGAACTAAAATATCATAGCACACAAATACCTAAACACATTCCATCATCATCTCAGCCGTAGGACGTCCACTGCTGAACAATAAACCTCCCACACAAATTTCCAAAAGGACCGCTTGGAAGCGGCCTGCATCCAACGTCGTCCTGCTACCTTTATCAGGTCGTC
Source organism: Selenia dentaria (assembly GCA_917880725.1). Classification (NCBI taxonomy): domain Eukaryota; kingdom Metazoa; phylum Arthropoda; class Insecta; order Lepidoptera; family Geometridae; genus Selenia; species Selenia dentaria. Next base: position 9,484,747 of record OU862888.1, on the reverse strand, counting down.
AGTCCACCTTGGCAGTAGACGACCTACGATGCGCTGCTAAACACATTACTTCTATTCAAAGCTTATTCTTATAATTATGCTAGTCATATGTAAACACCTATAGGAAATAGGTGTAGCATGCCTAAAGTTACAGAATTAACAACTAGAATAAATAAGAATGATTATGTAATTATACGTAGGTATTTATATAAACACGGTAATGATATAAATACAGTAGAAACTTAATTAAAATGTGAAGTATAAGTATTTACGTGGTAGGTAATCTAATCTAGTCTAATAAGGTTATAAAAACTCGTAAATACATAATATCCACTGTAGTACGAGTAGTTAATATAACTTGGTGGGCTGGCTCTTTTCCGCAACCAGGCCGCTGTGGCGCGGCCCATTTTACGTAGTTAATATAATCTATAGTTCTAATTGAAAAGAAAATTATAATAAATATAGTGCTTTTTTATGTTAGTTATTCCATCAAGCTAAAATAGCATACCTGGTCGAATAAAAAAATACCAGGAAAAAGCCAATGACCAAAAATTGGCGCATTTTTTTTTACCGCGGCCTTCAACCTAACCTAAGTTATTGAGTGTAAAATAATATAATAAGCAAAAGTTATTACATGATTGTATAACCTCAGTAACATCAGTCTGAACTTAGTTATATACAGACTTGAAAAAAAAACGTTTTTATCTACTTGTAACTACGAGTATATAGCATTAATATATATAGCAACTCAATGTTTAGTATTATACAGAAGGATAAACCCTCTCAGCGAGTCCGGCCAATCACAGGCCTAGGATTGCTTACAACTGCGCTTGAGCAGGTTTTGAGGCGCTTTTTTCAGTTATTATTATTACATGGTATATATATATATATACACGTATGTATATTTATGGTATGCATATATTATAAACAAACCTGACTGCGGTATTAATGTCTATATATTTGAAAGTGCATTTTCATTTACTTAGACGACATGATGACTATTATTAAGTTTTTTACTCATGACTCGAGGTGTTATATCTCATTTCAGACTGCATATATTAAAAAATCGTTCATACATTAATTTTAGTGTTAATATTTCCCAACCCACTCCAAAGTTTCAACGATGGCCGTGGAAAAAAATAAATGCGCCACTTCCCATAGTGATTTGGTCATTGTCTTTTGTGGAGCGAGCGAACCTTTTAAATAATAAATACTAAACATATTATATAATATTAAACTCTATTTTACAGGTAAAGAAGGACTACAGTTCTTTTTTTGCGCAGCACGCGTTGAACCACAACTACCCAGGCTACCGCGCGCCTCCGGGCACGCAACACTTTGAGGACTTCTCCGGCCGATCATCCTACTAAATTAGATATTAGTTACTAACTCGATCATTATGTCATATCTTAATCATCATCATCATCAACGACTGACAAAGTTACTCTAAGCTTCAAGGCTACAAATTTTTAAAATGTCGCTACCTATCCTTATTGTAGACAGTAGTAGACTATTTATTATACATGGTGATGGAATTATGTGGACGTAGGTACTAATAAAACTTTCTCAGTGTAAAATTGTTTGTATTGACGTTATGAACGCGTAGTGTCTAGATGTTTAGAGAAAGGGGGTGAAGCAGTGATTGATGTCAATACAAGTAATATCAAAATTGGTCCTTCATTTTATCAGTTGGGAAGCGAAGAGAGACGTGTAAGTACTTGTATTGACTTTAGGGAATAAAGTCTACGCGCATGTACTAAATGGTTTTTAACCATTACTTACTGTGTAGAATTAATTTATTTAACCATAACTAGCTCATAAGTTACTATTCATAACCAAATGAATCATGTTATTGCACGCGGGAACTAAATTATCATTATTTTTGAGGCTATCATTATTTATAGATATAAACTTGCGGCTTTATATATTGCGAATATGCGACACGGCTCTTTAAAATACTGTAAATAATGCTCAATTCCCAATTTCATAAAGATTTTTTACACTGAATTCACTAAAACTTCAAGATTATAAGTACGTATTTTTTTATTGTGATACGACATAATTTGCTGTGTAAGAAAAATATTTATAAAATTGGATTATGTTCGCTTTTGCCAAAGTTAACATTCGTATCGAAATTGGCTAAGCTTAAATTATCTACCTAGTCATGAAGAGATTATACGAATATTTTGTATAGAAAATGCTGAAAATTACCTTGTCGATTTTTGGTATTTCAATGTAATTGTATTAAGAGATAAATAAATTACATCAAATGCTAGGAAATGTTTTAATTACCAGCTTCCCTTCCTTCTTCTTCTTGGAGAACAACAATTATTCGTATAATACGTTGTTTAATTTAAATGTTTAAGAATTGGGCAGCCTAAGACATAATTATTTAAAAGGCCACCGAATGTGGTCGAAACTATAGTCGGACCTATCCGATAAATATTACGTGAGTAATCCCGTATTTTTAATTAGTAATGATTGAAAACCACTATAGTTTTTATAACAAAATTGGGATAAATGGGAATCACGCAAGGTACCGACAAGAAAGGACAAACCAGTGTGGGAAATCTTGTTATCAAAACTAGAAATTCTTCAGAGAAATAAATACAATAAATAAAAAAGAGTGCGTCTTGCGACACCCGACAGAAGTGATAACATAAACTATACAACGCGGTCACATTAACTAGACGCTTGACCATGTGACGTCATTTTGGCGCTTAGGTACGGTGTGCAAAAAAAAACCGTCCAAGTGGTCTTTATTAAGATTAGAAGAGTAAAAATGTATTCAAAATTAAGTTTGTTAAATGAATAGAAAATATTTATTTATTTTGAAAGGTAATACTACAACTACATATTCTGTGAAAATTTAAGGTGTCTACCTGTTACCGTTATTAATATTGAGCATAAAAATAGGAAAAACACACATTTGTTGTATGGCTACCCAATTAATATTTATTTATTTGGCATTTTTCGACAGGAATGTAGTCGATTATCTGTATAAATTTCCCCATGTTATTCTGGTTTGAACACAGTTCAACAGTTAATATTCAACAATCAACAGTAACAAAACCAATAATCAAAACAAAAACTACAAAAACTTAACAAAACCAATAATCAAAACAAAAACTATATAAACAAAAATAGAAAACAAGCCAAATTTAGCAAGAAAATTAGCCAAATTATCGACGCGTGTATCGGTAACAAAGATGCTGACCGTACTGACACTTGCCGAGCGAGAAAAGGGAATACGGGGGGAAGCGGGCGGGGACCCGCATTCCAGCGATGCGTCGAGGTAATGTGACCGCGTAGTCACCGCGTTACCAACTGAGTCGTAGGGCCATAAACGTCAATAGGGATAGAGTTGTGCAATGCATTCTAACATGTTATCGATAATATTAATATAATAAATAATAATACCCGCATTCGACCCTCATTAGCGCTCGCTGTTGTTTGCTATAAGTACTTATTTGTGACTTGTGATTACATTCATGTGACAACTCTCGTCAAGTCTCGTCGCTCACAATCAATAATTTATTTTCTAACGTAGACCTCAAGAAGTTACAAGGTGATGTTAGCCCTCAAACTCGGACTATGATTAATAACGTATTGCTGTTTTTAAATGAACTTAAAAGTGAAACCTAAAAAGCTAGATTCAATTAATTTCAATAAGCCACGTGAAATGGCAGCGCTTATTTGTGGTGTCAGTAGGGCGACAGTAGACCGAATAAAGACTGACGTAGTGCAATCAGGCAGACCCTGCAAACCACGAACAAATTATAAGAAACCAGTTAGTGTAACTAACATTGACGACTTTGAAGTGTGAAGACTTGAAAAGTGTATTGAAGCGCACGATTGTTATCCATCGTAGTATTATTATAGTAGTATTTTCATAGTCTAGCGCTAGGGCTGAGAGTGAGAGAGGATACATGGGAGAAAGGGAAGCAAAACAGACTAGGGCCGCAACGCGTTACGTAACGAATCGGTTCACCCTCCTGTAAGAAGATATCACTTCAATAATTAGGCAAATGTATAACTAAGGAAAGGTTTTATTTTTAATAAAACAAGTATGTGTTAAGAAAATAATATATTATCGTACATTAAAATACACTGTGTACAATCCACGTCGCAAGCAAATTGAGGTGCTCTGCTCTCAATGAACGCTTGTAAACAATAACAACCGACTAGCTCCTCTACTTTAACTCCCGTAAATATTATGTACAAACAGTACAACATCTCCCAACTAAACCATGTAACAATTTATCAACAAAGCACAATTCTACTAATGGTTGACGTACTTCTAATATATGGTCAAGCTCTGATTCTATATCAAAACCAATAAAATCGTTTGTTCTAAGTTACCAACAGTGTGCCTAGCACTAATAACTGCATAAGTGAAACATAACGTGTCGGTCACGAGAAACAGTGGCTCTACCATGAGTTGGCAACATATTAAATGTCACCTATAGTCGATTCTCGATCTCGCCTATTTATTAAGCTTGTGATTGGCGTACTCGCTGTCAATTTTAGTTCTACAATTGACCGCGAAGTCGTTTTTTAGCGGCAGTCGATAGCGAGAATCGATTGGTTTCAAAGTTGTAAACTCATGGTAGACCTACAGTACAAACTGTACTCGACAGTACTCATTTATCTAGGAAAACTTTGACACAGATAACTCATAGTTTATACAACGGTGCGTGACGCTTATGATAGGAATACTTTTCGCTAATTATTTGTGCTACGGCCTCTGATCGCATCTAAAGAGACTATTCGCCTTATGACTAGTAAGTCATCGCAAAATCGATTGAAATTTCAGTAAGACGATCGAGTATGTGTACAGTGTGGTACTTTGGCTACGTTCCGATAAACGCCGTAATCACTCGCGGCGTTCGCACACCCGTTCCCTTACAAGCCCACGATCATCGTGTACGAATGAGCGAGCTCGCTACGTCATCGATGTCACCGAAAACGCTCACACCGTGACCACAACGCTCGCGGATCGAAGGTGGGTTTTCGTGATCGTTGCGAGCTGTCACTGTCAACGTTAAACCGGGGCGCGATAGTTGTGAGCGTTGACGCGCTTACCGGAACGTACCCTTTGTGTTACTTACAGTACTTTACCACTGTATAAAAACAATTTCATTTTTAACAAGAAAATAAATGAAAGTCTTCTAACTGAAGTAGGTACTTACTTAAAAATATTCTTTATTCTTCGACCAATATCTCTCTCCCGTCTTCCGTAGCGTCACCACGTAAGGTCAAACATACGGCGATATATGTGTGTGTGTATATGTATATAAGTATGTACCTATCAGTCATTACTTAGTACAGGCTCCGCCTAGTTTGGGGCCTGAAAACTTTGCGTGGATGTTGTCCCATATTATTTATTATTATTATATAGGAGCGCGTAATAATCGCACTTAATCAAACAAACATTTCGGTATGGACGGTTTCCGCCGTATGTTGGAACATACCGCACAAGCGACACTTATCGCGCCACGTCTTATGTTTAATAAGTCATAATACCTGACTCGAAGAGTCTCGAGTTGGCAAAAATAACAGCGACTTATGCTAAATCGATAGAATAATCACAAGGGCGATCGAATTGGGGATTTGTGGGTGAAATTGCCGTTACGAGCTGTTTTGCTCATTCGTAAAGCTTCAAAATGCCAATCACTTTTCAACCCACGTCCCAAGCATGAGCTACTATTTGAGACTGAGGTGTGACATTTTGCTTCTCCAAAGACAAGCTTCTCAACTCTCTTTTACGTGCACATTATGCACACTCTAAGAATGCCATCACAGCAATTCGGACGCACCTAATATTCACAATCATTGGTTTTGATATTGTAACCATTGCGTGACCAATGTTAATATCACAGAGAAAACCATTATTTAGGTAAGTTATGGCTATCTACTGAGCTAATTCTAAAGTCGACCGTACCGAAGTAAAGTCATTATCCAGTTTCAACGTACTCGTAAATGCAAAACATTACAATCCAGACTTATATAAAATATGTACAATATCAAGATACATTAACATTTGAAAGGCACAAACAGAAGACATAGCTAATATATTATTTTAAATGTGACCATAACTAATTCTTATACTATTTATTGCGGACATTACAAATATATTGTAAAATGGACTGATCAGTAATCCGCTCTAATAGATTAAATTGTAACCATATTTTAGTACAATCAAAAATGAAAGATTTTTTTTATAATGACATTCTAGAGTCAAGCCTGTACGCATTTTTAATGTTAGCATGATGATTAATTAGAAGAGAGTTTGTTGTGATATACAAAAGGTAACTAGAAAACTAGGGCCTCGGGCTGAATGCACTAAATATGAATCTGTCCGCATCATGATTACGCAATAAAAAAAAATTTATGAATGAAAGGGAGGCTTGCTTATTCGGACCGATTAAGTTTTATGGGTAAGGAAAAAAGGTAATGTTTACTATTTTTCGATTTTTAAGTTAGGCCCTATAACAACATGATTTCATTCATCTACATCAACCCAAATATAGATTAACCCTTTACTATAGTAGATTTTAAACAAGGTAATAGATCTCTTACACCCACGTTGAAAACCATCTTATTACTAATGCGAGGAAATAAGAAACGTACACTCTTCGCCACTTGATAACGTACTTTTTTTCAAATTGGAGTCAACAGGTTTGTTTATGACGGCTTTAGGCACAAGCTTTTCTAACGGCCTGATCATTTAATTAGTTCCTAAATCAACACCAGTTGGCGCTACTGTAAATGAGATCAAACAAAAGTTTTCCTTTTTCAAAATAATAAGATAGGTCGAGACTAAATACTCCCTCAAGATATGAAAACCAAAGAGTTTCTATAGTGAATGCATCATCTAGCATACAGTATAGAAACTCCTTCAGTTGAATAGGTGTCCCATCTACACCTGCGCCGCCAAACAGGATAAATATTCGTAATATTCGTGTTAGTAGTTGTTATTCACGCCTCAGATCCGAATCATCATCACATGAACACTTCAGATTACAAATATTTATATACAATAATAGATATATAATAAATATGCAACAACATTTTCAACAATAATAATTGTGAGACGGCAATTTTATACACACATTACTTTATTTAACATATTTTATTATAGAATATTTACGGCGGTGTAGATAAATATTCACTTACATACGTCACTCGTGAACGTAAATCAAATTACATCCCACAGTTATAATTAAACTCTTTATTTTCCAGAGATGTGATGAAAAGTCGATAAGATTACATTTTACTTGCAATTGAATTCCTTAAGGTTAGTTCGACCTCTCACTATAAACGATTCAGGGTAATTATGATCAATTTTATTTATTAATACCACGTTATTATTCTCCTCGATTAATTATCATCAGATTTAATTATAATGTGTAATTTCCAAAATACCTACATATTATTGCTAATATTTTGCTATTATTGCTAATAAGTAATATTTTGAAAATAATAAGATAATTAACAATAAAATTATATTTATGAATAGTATTTGTATTTTTATCATATAATTTTTAGGGTTCCGTATGCAAAGGGTCAACGGGACCCCATTGCTAAGAATCCGCTGTCCGTCCGTCTATCTGTCTGGCCGTCTGTCACCAGACTGTATCTCATGAACCGTGATAGTTAGACAGTTGAAATTTTTACAGATAAGAGCTATACAACAAACGTGATTTTTTTGCTCGTTTTGCTCGATATTTGTTCACGGCAACAGGTACACGCTTGAAATATTCACAGAATATTGAGTTATATTAATCACTTTAAAAATAAATATTTAAATTAAATTAATATTTAAGGAGGGGCTCCCACACAACAAACGTAATATTTTCAAATTTTTTGTCGATCTTGACTATAACAAATAGAAACTTGAAATACTTATTATAGATAATGGGTACGGAACCCTTTGTGCGCGATTCCGACTCGCACTTGTCCGGTTATTGTAATAAGTCTCTTTAAAATAATGATTTATTTCTATACTCAAATAGTATTATTTTATTTGTAAAACAATAACAATGAAAATTTTCAACACTGAAAATTTAGCTTGTACTTTCTTCGATTTTTCGTCATTATAGTGACGTAAAGGGCAAGTGGCCAGCCCGATATTAAGCGCCACGTTTAGCCAAAGCAGTTGTAGTGGCGCATTAACTTATAATTCAAATTTCACAACGCTAATCTCGGGCAATCATGTAGCCAATAATTTGCCCACCACGCCCATGAGCGTTTGATTTCAAAAAACTACTATTAAAATTTACGTTTTCTAATTTTAAACGAAAATACGAGTACTTAATGATATTTGAGTAAATTATAATCCGCCCATTTCGTTCGCATTGCGTTTTGAGAGTTTAAAGACCGCTAGGAGGGTTATGGAATGGTCAACTAATGTTGTATATATTTTTATTTATTTTTTATTATAAAATGTCAACTAGATGTAGACGTAGTCCCAATCACAGATATACGAGTATATGTACAATGTATATGTATTACTATACTACTGACCACAGATATATATATATATATATATATATATATATATATATATAATCTGTTTACGCCGAAATCGTAATTTGTTTGTGATTCGTAAATGGCAATAGACGTTATGTCCTGTCTCTTTCCCACACCCCCATATATCCGTTCCCCTGTCCTTTGCACGCATCTATACAAATGCATACAGAAGAAATGCAATCAGTGTGATCTTGAAAGCCGACACAAATGGCTAGTCCGCGTGTGAATTAGTGGATATTTACATAAATAATATAAACAGTGCCAAAATAGGCAATAAAGGTGTCATAAGAACTATATTGGAATAATAACAACGGGCCGTTCTGCATTGGATTTGAGACTTCCGAGTGAGTACCTAACTCTTATCATCTCCCTTTACGTGTATTGCCAAAATTGTATACATAATTTTACGTTTAAAATTGCCACTGAACAGCGCTTACAATATCTGTGGTCGCGAGTTTAAACCATGGTTTAAGGGAATTTCATATGTGACATTTGCTTAAAGCATGGTTTCAATACAGAACTAGGTCTACGTTTTATAATAAAGCGGTTACTCAGCATTACAGCAAAGGTCGCGAGTTAACGCTTTCTCCAAATCACCTAAAAATATCACTAGTTAGAATGAACATGTAAGTACATTTAGTAAGAGGATATATAAAAAAAGAGATATTTTATAATCGCAAATGTACGACATAATGTATTATCTAATGACTGTGTTTATAATTCGACCATCTTCATGTTAGCTAATCATACTTTGTTCGTAGTCATTTCAAAACATATATAGGTATTGAAGTGATTTCTAAAATGTATATATCAATGGTATTACTACATAGAAACCTTCAACTGCCGGGATATTACGTATCTTAGTTTCAATTAAATGTTGATTGAAAATTTTAAAAATGGGTTCTCTATATCAGTTTTGACAACTCCTGGAAGCAACAACGTTACTGACTGGTACACAAAAGTGGTCACAAAACTGACATAAAACTGATAGATTGCAATTAAAAGCAGTAGAGCCATAAATATATAGTCTCCAGAGGCCTAATACGTAAAATTAATGAAGCAAAAACATGTACTCCTAACAGGGATACATAGGCTATGTTCCGGGAAGCGCCGTCAACGCTCACAACTGTCGCGCCCTGGTTTAGCGTTCCGGTTAGAATGAATGCATGCAATGCTCAACCCAAGCGGAACGGTTACGCGGTCACGAAAAGCGCGGCGACTTTTCTGTCAAAAATCGATAGAATCCTATACATTTGATGCTTGACAGTGACAGCTTGTAAACGACCGCGAAAACCCACCTACGATCTGCGAGCGTTGTGAGCGTTTTCGGTGACGATGATGATCGATGACGTATCGAGTTCGCTCACGATAACCGTGGGCTTTTAAGGGAATGGGTGTGCGAACGCCGCGAGTGATTTCGGTCCTTCCCGGAACGTAGCCTTTGTTTCACTTGTCAAATTCCAAATCAGTCGGCAAGTGTCACTCGCTGTGGATACTGAGTATAATGAAAAATCAAGAATACCTTTTTGTGCGTTTAGATTACGTATAAATTAGAGGATATGTAAATCAACAAATAAAGGAGGCCACGGTCTCCCTTCACGCATAAGAAGTCACCAACATTTATTTTTAAGCGTTTTACAAGAGAGTTTTCCAATAGTATGCGAAACTGAATTAGTGTTACCATTCACGACTCGTTCATTTCCCAATTTATGTTATTTAGGTTACCAAAAGATGCAGTTATAGATATACGTTGGATCAATATACTTATTTTAACTTCTTTTTCTTCTTTTATACTCTTGCTTTTACTTTAGAAAAAAAAACATTTGTTTTAAAAACAAGCTATAATGTTGATTGGTAACTCTTTTAGACAATTTACCGTATTTTATCCTTAATTATATAATAATATCCTAGAATGTCGTCTTTATTTTTGAATTTTGGCTAATCTATTATTTGGTACGATTCGTTTTTTATTTTCACGTAGGCACAATAAACATAAGTATATAAATGTTTTTTCCGATTATTATCTAAAACAGCTTAAGTTTTAATTATGCATAGTTTTCACTAGCATTTTTTCTAGGTGAATAAAAAATATATCAATTTGAGATCTGTGATATTGTATTGCCTGTTGTATATCATATTCGTTTTCTTTTCTAATCAAATAACTTTAACCCAACGTGTGTCGAGCGTACACCATGTGTACGTAACAAAGAAGTGCTAAGCCACGTCGCGCGTACACTAAGTGTACACATACTTATTTATACTCGTACCTCTTGATTGTAACTGATTTTATCTGCTCCAACGCACTCCACCGGTATAAACATTGCTTTTAGTTGGTCAAACCATTCAAATGGAGTATTTTTTTACCTAAACTTTTATGCGTAATTCGGAAAGAATCCTAAATTTAGGCAAATTGAAAAAGAAAAGTCGCTTCTCTCGACTTGACGCGGTTTATTCGGTGATTTTGTGTTTTATTATTGGGATGTGCTGGTATATAAATAAACATAAATATGGATCGAAGAAATAAACGGTGAGTATTTTTCCATAGATATACGGTAAATATAACATAATAAAAATGTTTGTGTTTGTTTTTGATTTGTGGCATAATTACTAAGTGATAAAACCATAAACCTTTTAGTAAAGTAAATATAAAATCTCACTATTCCTATATCATCTAAGTATTTATAGTAAATAAATAAATCATTATACGGTAGGTTATTTCAATACGAAGATATTGGCCTTGATGTTACTAACATAGTCTTGAGTGATGCATTTTCTCCGACTACGATGTACCTAAACAATTGAAATCACCCGATGACTTCGGCACGCAACATATTCGTGAGTCTGGAGAACTAGTTCATAAAGGAAACATGCGATATAGTGTTCTTAAAAAATTTTTCAACGCACTCGAGAAGTTCAGCGTCAATTCTAGTATTTCACAACATTCAACACTTTTGTTACCGTCGATAATTAGGTACCCAAAGAGCCATACCAGTATTTCTATAGACAAATTGTAACTTAACGCCACGTAGATGTAACGTAAACGCTACTTTATAATAAATATATGTTAGACACTATTATATACGAATATGAATTAGTGTCACGTTCAGGATTTATCGAGTTAGCAAAATATAAAGTTTTGATCGATCGCTGACGTCGATGGAAACGTAACTGCAGCTGTTTTTTAATAGAATAATAATAACTCGTATAATTTAGCTACGGTTCGATAGCAATTGGAACATATTTAGTTAGTAGGCCCCCTAGGACGTCCTACATTAAACGGGCGTACTCTACGTGCAATTCTATATCTGTTGTGTAAGTTTCTAGAAAATATTATGCTGGTAAGTATCGAAATTAGTCATTCGCCTGACGGTAAGCGTCCAAACTGTCTATGACAGATGCAGAGCGACCCAGATCTTAAAGAAACGTCTATTTACAGTAACAGTCACCTCGAAAATATATGTTAAGTGTTTAAACTATCATGGTCACAAACATTAGAAATATTCAAATTATTAACGGGTTAGTTACCATGTATATATTTGTTTGTATGTTTATGTTTCGAACTGTAGAACAATACGAACAATAGTAGTGGTACGTCGCATAACAAACGAATACGGAAGAGGGTAGACTGTTTAATCTGCTCATAAACATTCACCCATCCGCAATTCCTCAGTTCATCCGTGATCATGGCGCTTGTAACAGTGAAACTCATAGAAAATATACTGGATAACTATACCGTTAATAATTTGAAAATGTGTAAAATGTTTAATCCGATTAACACAATAATTACAGGCTCGAGGTACCAAAACCGGCAGAATTCTATCATCTAGTATGTCACCTGTGATAGTGGACAGAGCTGGACACCTTTCGAATACGAGCATAATCCCTAACATAGAAGTTGTCGAACAATTTAACTACCTCGGAACTCTTATCAGAAAGTACAGACGGAAGTTGTGTGCCGGAGATAATGAGAAGGATTACAATAGCTAAGGACGCAATGTCTCGTCCAAAATATCTGGCGAAACCGAGGCATCACAAACACCAAGATGCGCCTCACAAGGTGTTAATTCCCTATATTCCTTTACGGAGTGGAGACATGGACCATTCTAGCTCAAGAAAGGCAGAGAATACACGCTTTTGAGATGTGGAAGGATGCTGCGAATACCATGGACAGCCAAACGCACTAACGCCTCAATTATATCGCAATTAAAAATTAAGAACTGGTTGTCTACCTTATGCCATCTTCGTATACTGAGCTATTTTGGCCACATCGCCAGACGTGGCGACAGCAGCTTGAAAAAGCTCATTGTGGTGGGAAACGTGGAAGGGAAACGTTCACGAGGCCGGTCTCCGACCAGGTGGTCTGACCAACTGAAAGAAACACCAACGTCCCGCTTTTACGCCGCGTTGGTGATGGCCACAGACCAGCTGCCTTATTGTCTAACTTAAATGAGAATGAAATGTTACTGCATTCTCATTCCCATTGATGATTCCAGCCAATGGGCTCGCAAAGTTTGGCTTAAAATGGTATTCAAATGTCAAAATGAAGCCCATTCTCCGTAAAGATAGACAATATGGCTGCGGAGCCGATGGAGACAGTTCGTCAGATCCAAAGTGCTGCCGTGATGATCACGATCCTCAGTCATGAAGGAACGACCGAAGAGAGAGAGAGTATGTCACCGTATTGGCACCACCTGGAGACCACTTGTAGGGATTCGTTAAGCCCTCCTACCCGTCCACGGACGTGAGTAACTCGGTCTCCAGATGTTTGTCAATGTTATGTCCGTATCACGTCTACCTCCAAGGTCTACTCCCAAAAGCGAACTTCGAACTTTCGTTTGACGGATTTCACGATTTCTACTGTGAAAGTGTAAGCACAATTACAGTCAATGGTGATGAAATGTAATGACACATTAAAGTGATCAGTGTTATGTGTTAAACTGATATATGAAATCTAAACATCATAATGTGTAATTGGTTAGTGGTCATTAATTTTGAGTAAGTAGGTTGCGTAATTCGACCGTAATATTCTTTTTTTAGAAATTGAATAGTACTCTTGTCAAAACATACTAATGGAGAACATATAACAAGTTAAAATGTTAAATGTTTAAATGACAATTGCAACACAGTATTATGAGTAAATACTTTATTCATATAGTAGATCAATCAGAGACTGCCTATAAAATACTTATATACAAATAAAATTAATCATGAAAAAAACCAGTCATTATATTTCATCACCCTTGACTGTATGCGTGCTTTTCACTTTCACAGTAGAAATCGTGAAATCCGTCAAACAAACTTCGTAGTTCATTTTTGGGAGCAGGCTTCTTGCGCTATCTCTTGAATGCAGAAATGAGCATATTGTTTAAGGCACATGTCAAGATAAACCACCGCGCGTCCGAATTCTCTTGAAATAGAGGGATTATTCAGTATGTTAAACCAAAATAAAATTACAATAAATTAAAAAAAATCCAGCCAAAAAGTATTCAGTCAATTAACACGTACAATGTAATAAACTAATCAGCGAACGTTTCTACAGCCAAGTATGAGGTGATGTGAGCAAGATTTCTCAACATAACAATTAACTAGTGTGAAATAAAGCATATATCAGACAAGTGAAAAGCCCTGCGTTTGTTGTATAGCCTGAAGTAGGTAGTACTTGAGACGTTCTTTCGTTTTGTACCGCGGCAGGTCGAGTAGATTGAAGCATGTGTGTGCCACCGGATAGTATCTGTCGTCTGCTACAGGCTGGATTCTTATCTATAAACAAATAAGATTCATTTTCGCAAATATTTGATAAAACTACAAAATGTAGAGCACTCTTGAATCAAAAACTAAACTTAAACAAAACACATTGAATGTATACAGTTGAATAATTTGGAAGCGCTCGCAGTGGAGCTTGACTCGGCGATCATAACCGATCAACAAGTTGAGCAACGCTTGCTCTGGTCAGGAGTTGGATGGGAGTGTGCTAGTGGCATTGTTCAACTGAGCACTTCCTCGCTTCGGAGGGCACGTTAAGCCGTCTTTCCTGGTTGTTTGTCTTATGACTACAGTCGTTAGGCTACGTTGAAGGCCTTTTGGCGGACTGAAAACTTTCGGCATGGGTTGGCCACTAGCCTATTCACCAAACCGCACTGAACCCGCGTGATGGAGTATGGCCCAACTCCTCTCTGAGAGAAAGGCTTGGGTACCAGTAGTAGGAACATAATGGGCTGGATGTATGTAAAATAAGTTTGTGGTAGTCCGAAACGAGAGTCGAGCGTTACTAACAGGTGGATGGCAGGGCTTTTAGCGGTTAGTTTTTATTATTACGATACTACCATACGCAAACTACCCCCTAAATAATCAAAAGCAGCATTATTAGCAGTTAAACTACTTATGTAAATCAAAGAATTTACTTTTACTCGTTGAGTTGCAAACACAGAGTGGAAACATATGTATCGGTAACAGATTATATTACCTACAAAACATTCGTTTAAAGCGTTCTAATAAATTTTATTGCGGCTAACGGATTCAAATGAAATACGAAATGAATAGCTTATAACCAGAGTAACATAGGCTTCTTTTCCAAGGGGTAGTTCTGTTCAAGTGGTGTGTATGTTGTTACTTCTTCACTCTGAAATCGCTCGGCATTAATTGGATAAAATTTAGAATAGAGATAGGGTATATCCAGGCTAAACAAGGCTAAAAAAATACCGAAAGTACTTTAAAACGAATAGTGAAACGGACGAAAACTACAATGAAATAGAAATAAATTAATTTACCAAACACACATTTAAAACCATCTTCTTTTTACTTTTTCTTTTTACATTACAACTAACGGCCGGTCCCAATAATCTATCTATCGCCGGTTTACCTTACTAGAGTTAGATATTTGACACTATTTGTATGGACGTTATGTCAAATTTCTATCGGTAGCAAGGAAAACTGTGGATAGATAGATTATAGGGATCCCCCATTAAACAGTACCTCATTAACCCTTTGCCTACTGCGCTCTTACGTCACTTTATGAATTTGTTTTGTTTTAAGTATATACTGCTAGGGGACGGATTAAATAATGTTATTATTCCATAGATGAGGTTATGACTCACAGGCACTTGTACGCATCGACTTGTAAGCGACTTCGTTAAAAGACGAAATATTTATACTAAAATTGTTGTGAGTTGAAATGATTTTCGACATATTTATATAAATTTAAACATTGTAAAAGTAATTGACATTAGCATTTGAAATAATTGAGTAGACTTTATGTTAAAATTATTAATAGTATGTTGAAATGTTAATTTCGTAGATTGTATTAAGCTTAATTACACAGACTGTGGACTGTTGCACAGTATGTATTGCAAACGCCCTTACAGGGTACATGTTTTACCTATTACCCCGTCCATATACCGACCTATGTCACATAATTTGATGGATGTACATTCATGTAAATAAATACATAAAAAATAAGTATAACAAACAAACGCTTTAATTATTAATTCAAATAATATATTGAAATAAACATTTTCATCTCACTAATCTAATATTATAAATGTGAAAGTTTAGATGGATGGATGGATAAATCATATAGTATGTTTGTTACTATTTCACGCAAAAACTACTGAATGGATTTTAATGAAATTTGGTATGTAGATGTATGTAGTATGTAGATGAGACGCTGAAATAACATATAGAATACTTTTTCATCATCATCATT
Organism: Selenia dentaria; assembly: GCA_917880725.1. Lineage (NCBI taxonomy): Eukaryota > Metazoa > Arthropoda > Insecta > Lepidoptera > Geometridae > Selenia > Selenia dentaria. Next base: position 9,468,531 of record OU862888.1, on the reverse strand, counting down.
CATCACCACGCGGGTGAAACTGCATGGCACAGCTAGTTTGTAATAAGTGTAGGTACGAACCTTTATATCCCTCATTCCCTGTATCGGCACTCGGTCGCTACCCGTCAGGAACAATAGAAACTTTTTCTTATCTTCAATCGGCAGCTCGTGGAAGGTTTCCCAGAACCATCTGTAACGTAATAAATATAGTATATTATACAAATGGGTTTATGATAAAGATGAGTATTATTATAGATTAAACGGTCTATCTATATATCTGTATATCGATTACTTTGCCCGCGCCACAAAGCTGCAAGGATTTTTGAGGTCCAAATTGTCGGCGCAACAATTGTTGCGAGTAAGTGTCACGCGCGTTTTTCTTTTGTTTTTTTTTTAAGTCATCCCAATGTTTAACTATAGAGTTTAATTCTTTAGCGTAATATATTTTCTTTCTATGGCAACACTACACACGGACATGTTATATCTGTGAACTTTAAAAAAAATATAACCAATGTTTATATTTTCATCTGTGTTAGGCGGTGAAGTTATGTTTTGTGCTATAGTTTTTAGTGAATTAATAGGGTAATAAACTCATGATTTTGATACAAATTATACATAAATATGATCGTGAATGTGTAAGGAATACTATAAATATGTGATTTAAGTTCTGACATCAAAATTTACACGAAAAAAAAAATGTCACGAATCGACAACTCTCGGTAAGCTAATTCTCATAGTTATGATTGGTTATAATTTGCATTATTTTGAATAGATTATACTTTTACATTGTAAAATATCACAGAAATAATGTCGTCAAGTAATTACGCCCACTCAGAATATGATAAATACGCCATATCATGTCAGGATCGATAAAAAATCGAAGTGACGTGACAGTTAAATTCGCTAGTACTAAAAGTTCCAAATTTGTAATTTTTTTTTAAATATTTCTGCTTTATAATTATTCTTTGAAACCTAGTTTGGTTGGTAGAATTTCTAATAAGAATTCCAATAAAATAAAAAAACCAACAAGAAAATTTATATTTTATTAAAAAAATAAAATTTTAAATCCCCATGTCTAAGTCTAGAAAATGGGCCCCCAAGTTGAAAAAAAATCATTATTGGTCGAAATTTCAAAGTAGCTCTTATTTTTTATGTAATTATTAATAACCTAAGCATATGTTACTAGGTAAAAATAATATTTCTGTTCTAAACATTCAAAATATTTATAAATATCAAATCAAAATCCTGTCTTGGTAAGCATTATTTATTGATAAAACTTTATTTTTGTGGTCAGGTTGCAATTTTTTTTATGATTATATTTCTTCTACGAATTCAAATATTTGAATGTAATTAGTTAGAGATGTGTTTTTACTATTTAATTACCGCAAAAAACCTATAGGTATTAATGTAAAATTTTAAAATTACAATTTTTTACACATCAACTCAGATTTTTTCGGCTACGTCAAGTTTGTCTTCGTGCAACATAATATTTTACTAATACATTTGACATGAATGTTTATGTATCAGATTCCTTGGTTATTCAACTATCACTGACAAAAATTTCGTCTCTTAACTCGCTATAGGTATGGCACAAGAGCCATTTATTTTGACGCGGGCGCAGGTCGTAACACTCGGGAGCAATCACGAGGGCGCCACAGGGCTCCTTAGGCAAGTTAGTCGATATCTATACATCTATATCTGGTTGTAATTATAAATTAACAGCTTTTCACTAACTGCAAAAATATGTATTTTTTTATTAATAGGTTCGCAAACTAGACGTTTCAACAGCGTAAAAGACAGAGATTAACATTATATAAACATTAATTGCTGCTGAACGCCTTAGTGCGAACACAGCATGCGTATAAATAAGTGGTACCCAAAAATACAATAATTTAGTGTTTTTACTTTAGTTACATCAGATGGAAAAAAAATTAAGTAAAACAATTTTTGATACTTTTGACAGATGCATTGAAAATATCGAGCTTGTGGCATAAGCTGTTGTAGCATGAGCATAACCGATTCAATGGCGAGTGCTGACCATAGTTCGTTGGACATACAGGAAGTGAGAACGTTTTACGATTTGTTAGACGGCTGCCAATTCGTGGGACGGTAAAATTTACCTTTTCAAGTAATTCTGTAAAATCTATTTTTCCGCTAGTTCTGTAGGAACAGAATATCAGCAATCTTACGTCTGATTTCGAGTTTTGTTACTGTTGTAGTGGTCTAGTCTCGAGTCATATGATTTAAGGCTACGGCAGAGATTGTTAGCGTAGGCAAGATTGTATAAAAACTTCTTTTGAAGTTTTTCTAATCTCTCAATGTGAACGGCGTAGGTCGGGCTCCACACTGGATTTCAATATTCAAGCAAGCTACGTAAACCGTTGAAAAGAATGAAGCGAATTGGGAATTTTAGGTTGTTTAAATGTTTGTGTTTGCCTCATAAAAAACCCTGGTAATGTGGTTCCTTTTTCTGTAATATGTTATATGTGCCCTCTAAAATCTAAAGAAGAATGGCAAACATCTGTGTATTTTGGTACCCTACATAGACGGTCCCACGAGAAAGGAAACCATGCAAAACCAGTAGTCCTTAGTAAGACATTATAAAAATGTACCATATTTTTTTAAGTTGGGGTTTAAAAGTTATTAGCATTTACATTTTTTCTAGGTTAGGTTAGATAGGCAGAACTCGTTAGCTTAAAATACTCGTATCTGACTGCGTTTTTCAAAAGAAAGGTATTGTAAAAGAGAAACGGGTGCTTGGCATTGGGTATCGTTATCGTAGATATGGATGCAACTACTTATATTTTATGTGATAACATGATAAAACTTACTTGAGAAATGGCAAATGTACAACACGTACGAATCCAACAACAAAGGAAAACTATTGGCGTCACTTTGTCATGTCACACACTTTTGGCAGAATATACGTAGTATCAAGAAAGTTGTTTATATAGTATCCTATAGTCTATGAACTGAATAGCGTTTCGTTATTGCCCAAAAGCATCTTCTGCGTATTAATTTTATTGTTTTACATTAAGGTTTTCTCCCTTTCCCAATTAAATATAAATATATGAATTATTTGCATCTACTAATAATAAATAAATTTGGCATATTTTCATTCTCCGTGGTTTTCATTCTCCTTTCGGTAATTTACGATACTTATATTAAAATATCTTCATATAATTTAAAATTTTTGTCTGTTTGTTACCATATCAATCCTAAACTGCTAAACGGATCGTAATCGTCATCCGGGAAATGCCGGGCATGCCTGGGCAGCACATACGATACTTTTCATCATCATCATCTATCACCACGCGAATGAAACCGCGGGGCGCAGCTAGTTTTACAATAATATTAAAAGTTCCCATTATTTCATTATATATTATTGAAGGCCGACTTAATATTAAGAGTTGCCTTATTACATCATTGATGATTCAGTGTGTTTAAAGTCTTGACTGAAATGCTGGCTAGTAGACCATACGTTTCACTGATAAGTAATTGACCAAGCGAGCGAAGCGTCTCTGCTTTAGCTGGTCCTCCTGTACAGGTCACATTTTTTCAACCAATCTTGACGAAACTTGGAATGCATGTCATACTATTGAATATATATTTTTGTCGCCCGCGATTTTGAGTGGGTGGGGGGTGGGGGTACTATCCTTAAAACGGGGGAAATTTGCTGCGGCATTACCGACTGATTTTGATAAAATTTGGTACACACATTAGATAACTGACTTGAAAGAGGAATTTCAAATATGAACCTAATTAGTCTAGTGGTTTCCGAGATAATAGGTTGTGAACTGAGAAAAATTATCGCTGAAAAGATTGTGTGTTCGCGAAGTCTACTGTTCGCAGAACTACTAGTAGTTAGATTTAATATGTTAATGTGATTATATTTTGCAATGTAAATAAGCTTTATGAACTATTAATATTACCTGACTTGTGGATCGGTAGCCGTGTACCCGCCCTTGTACTCGCAGCTATTCTCAAACGCTTCCCAATCGTACTCCTCATTGCCGATCACTACAGACATCAGCTCGTGCGATCTGAATAATTTGATTATTCTACCGCCGCACACCTAGAACACAAATCTTATTTATGTATACCACTAAGATGCTCGCTTAAGAGGTAATATCGGGGACCACAGATTATTATATCAATCATAATCAGCCTATTATAATAGAGTGGTACTCGAGACTTCCTCTCAGAGAGAGGAGTTGGGCCATAATCCACCACGCAGGCCCAGTGCAGCTTGTTGGATAGCTTAGTGGGCGACCTACGTCTAAGTTTTCGGGCTGTCCGAAGGCCTTCCACATAGCCCAACGACTGTTGTCCTAAGACAAACAACTGGGACCGACACCTTAACGTGACCTTCGAAGCACGGAAGCGCTCGGTTGAATATTGACACTAGCACACACCTATCCAATTCCTGACCGCAGCAAGCGATGCTTAACTTGTTGATCGGTTAAGATATACAAATCCCAATACACTCCCCGTTATAAATGAGTTTGTACATTTTTCCGAAAGGCATGGTCATTAACTTACATGTTTTTCTATTTAGACTGCGTCACTTGTGATATATTGAATAAAACACGATGGATTTCAATTCAAACCTGATTTATATTATTTCCGAGGGTAAGACAATTATTAGGCGTCCTAACCTAACTATGCTATCAACATATATTACACTTGTGATAAGTTACTTCTTCAATAGGAGGGCCGGAAAGTTTTGGAGTGGAGACCACGGATCGACACGGTGGACAGACGATCTGATAAAGGTAGCAGGACGACGTTGGATAAAGGCCGCTAACAACCGGTCCCTTTGGAAATTTGCGGAACATAGGCCATGTTCAGCAGTGGACGTCCTACGGCTGATGTTAGGAGGAAAAACCCAGGCAGTTTCAAGCATTTTTCGAACTCCCATTAAAACTACCTAATCAAACAAAAATCAAAAGGGGACATGCTAACTAGTGGTCACTATCTAAGTCACATAAAAAAATAAAAGTACCAATGTCAAGCTCAAGAGAGGAAATTGAGAAATACATTCATACAAAGGTTAGAATAGTTATAGCTAACTACAGACGCATCAACTTGTACTTAATATGTGGTACCTGTTCACTTTTGCACTTGACATACTCTCGTACATTGTCGACCGTTATCATATTACTATGCATTTACTAAATATAAACAGCCATAAAAATATCTTTACAGCACCACGTTATCTGACCTATTTTGAAAATAGCGTTTTCACTAGCGTCCAAAAATATAGTTTATTTAAGTTAAGGTGCGTAAGTCGTTATGTTTTATTGCGAGCATAAATCAGACGCACGGATATTATGATGTAAACATTTTATAGGAGAAAATACCTTCAAGACATTCTGCTACTCCCACAATGTTTCGTGTCATATCGGTTTAGCTCAATCTAATTTTGTAATCAATAAGTGTTTACGTTTCCTAACATTTTTTTTGTTATACGTAGTTAGTGTTGTTTCACACGTACCACAACCACACCACGTGGTCGGGCGCATACTATAAATTGAAAATGAATAGTAGCATTTACACGTACCACATTTTCCGTCAGTAAAGACTGCGTGGGTGATACCGACCACATCGCAACCACCAGCTTCACCATGAACTAGCTGCCGACCACATCACACATACAACGTTGCGTCGACAGACGCAACCACAGGGCGCGGCGCGCACGCCTGCGCTCTCCTCCCTTCATTAATTCTGCGGTGTTTGTACTGAAGTGCAGCGGTAAACAAAATTTCCGACAGCGAGACTATTGAGTCAAGGCGTGTTTACTCTATGAAAGCCGGAATCGAACTGTCTGCACACGACGTAAACACATCGCAACAACTAGCGACAACGCAACAACATCGTCATTTTGTCGGTACCACAACGCAACTGCATAAAGCTGCAGCGACACTATTCACACGTAACTACTGCGTCAGCACTTTTTGTCGCTGCGATGTGGTGTGGTTGTGGTACGTGTGCATAGACCCTTACTTACAATCACTGTTTTCTTATACTAATATAATAGACGCTAAAGTTTGTAAATAATTGAGATTTTTCGTAATGTGTGTTACTTTTCATGCTGGAACAACAGATTTGAGTTAAATTTGGAATGGAGATAGCTTAGTATAACTACATATAGCCAAACAACATCTTATCAAAACGCGCAAAAATTAGCTATGTGTGCTTTGTTTACTTGTCTCGTCACGCCTGCAGACGCAAACATTATACCCTCTGGTAAAATGTTTTCCCATTAAACTTGGGTGGTTGGTTAGTAAAAAAATAATACATATTTAAAATTACGAAGAACTAGATGCATTTATAAAAAGTCGTATACTGCTGTACCGACAGTGCAAACAAAGCGAGCCATATATGGCTTCCAATGAACGGCTTACATTTGGCGCATGTACTTGGTTTCTATAGGTAATTATTCTAAGGGAGAAAGTTTCTCAAAATCAAAATACATGCCACCTTACCGTTAAGATATTTTTTTGTCACACAGCTCATTTCACCATCAACAAGCATACTGGCATTAAGTAGGCCGTGTGGTGAACTTTTGACGTAACAGTGGGATGAGCACGAAAATCTGTTTAAATGTTACGTTATCGCATCGTTAACGTATTTAGTACAAACTGTCATTTATCTAGTACAATACTGGCACATATAACTCATATTTTGTACTGAATACGTAAACTATACGATAACGTGACACTTAAGCAGATTTTAGTGTTCGACCTATTAGCACACATCATCGAAAACTTCATACATTCTGAGTCCGTCATACATAATCCTTACCTTTTGAAAGCCTTCATTGAACGCCTTGAATTGGTTTTCTACCGACTTATTGAGCAGGAATTCTACGTAAAGCTCCACATATTCACTTTTGTTCTCGTGCGTGACTGGAATGTTCACGCCGTCTTCTTTCAACGGATGCACTTGGATTTGATCGAACACTTCTGTATTTACCGCGAAGCATAGGCAGAACATCTGTTGAAAATTTAACCTTGATTACTAAGGAATACGGTTTTTAATATAATAGTCCTACATCGGACGCATTGACGAGGTATACCACGTATTGATGGATTTGCCCGGAATGCTTATAAGAAACGTCTGTCTGTCAGATATAGGTAGATGCTATATTACACTGGCAAATCCAGTTTCAGATGATGAAGTTTGTACTTGTTGGTAGATAAATACAATTAATAATGCTAAGTTAGTACGCATCATACATGGGTAGTACATGGGTAGTTGACAATTTTTAAAAGGTATTAAAAGGTCGATTACGCAGTTTTATTTCAACAAAGGATTAAGATTAACTCCCATATCGTTATATATTACTCCAAACATCCTTCACTAACCTTCACTTGAACTCGGGTCAAGAGATTTTCGAAGCTCCCTCGAAATCTACTTCCACTTAGGTATTTTAGTTAAATTTTTCGAGGTACTCCTTTAAGGCAAATTTACGGTCAAGTCAGGGTATTACGTCATGAATTCGAGTATTATCGAAGGAAGCACATCAAGCACACGAACTCAATGATTTTTTGTGAAATGTCACAAACGTCATAGACGCGTCCGTAAGAAATTAAGAGTTGATGACGATGACGCAGATCAGTCAATATGACTGAAAACTCTGAGAGTGGACACATATTTGACGTAAAGTCGAGTCGAGTCACTTTCGTGTAACACAAAAAATATGGAATTAAGACTAGACCCACCCGCGGCTTAGCATATCCTGCCTAGACAGAATTCCTGTGAATGTGTCCCACAGACCTCAATCAGTAATATTTCTTCAAAATGTCGCTCATCTATGTATTTAGAATACACGTACTACGCTTGCCAAGGACAGTTGCAGTGCCACTCAGAGTTTAATACTAAAGTTATGATAATTTATTGATTAAGGCGCTACTTTGCGGAAACATACTATCAAAAAACGATATAAAAAATATTTAGTGACACTTCCGCTGAAAAGTTGAGTCCGGTTACCGCGCTCGCCCGAGACGGTCGCTAGACGCTTGCGCTCGCTGCAGATTCGCGCTCGATGCTTCACCGCTCAGTTATCGTTCCTGTTACAGTGTTGTGTTGTGTTGTGCGATTTGGATTGCAGTGATAACTTGGACCTTTTTCTGTGCAGATTCGTGTGTGAAGCGACGTTGGCCACCGGGTAAGTGCCTTACGGCACACGTAGGTACACACACGTTAGGTACACACCCTCCCCGCCCTTGCCTGGCGGGGAGTGTCACCCTCTCCCGTTCTCGCATCCTGAGATATCTCTCAGGATGACGTCAGTGAAACGCTTGCCCGACGGCGAAATGGCGCAAGCCTTTCTCAGTTGGGTGATGAAATCCGCTCCCTCAATGTTTGAAAAATTCATGTCCCATCAGGACGTAAATACGCAGGATACTCTGCTTCCGCCCTCCGGCTCGCTTGCGAATAGCTTGCCATCTCGCTCTTCGGCCGTGCTCATGCGCGACAGCCCCCTCTCCCCTGACCGCCCGCCCGCGCGCTTTCGCCCACGCTCGCATTCCCGCACGCGCGGTCGCTCGCGCTCCCCGCTCCCCCTCCCTACCCCTCTGGTAGCATCTGACTCGGATGATTCAGATATGGAGGTTGAAACTTCTCCCCCCGTCCCCTCCGCTATCCCTAGCGACGACGACGACGGTTTTACTACCGTCACCTCAGGCAAGAGAAAGCACGGTGGAAAGGGGGGCTCCCCCGCCCCTGTCCCACCGCCGAAAGCGGTTTGCACTTCCGCCGGCAAAAAACCAGCTCCTCCCGCACCCGTCTTACCTGTATCTCAGGTAGAAAACCCTACGCAGGGATCGTCCGCGCCAAGACGCGAAAAGCCTCCGCCACCTCTCTTTATTCAAGAGAAGGCGAAATGGGACCGCATATCCCAGTTACTAACCGAGCGTAAGCTCAATTTCACCAATGCCCGCTCCACGCAGCAGGGCATTAGAGTTCAAGTCCCGACCTCCTCTGACCACAGAGGTCTCACAAAGATTCTTCGAGAGGCGAAAATTAGCTTCCATACGTATGCTCTCGAGGAGGAAAAACTCCTACGAGTAGTTATTCGAGGCGTCCCTAAGGAGGTGTCGACAGAGTTAGTCAGCACAGACTTAAAAGCCCAAGGCTTCCCAGTTCGCGAGGTTCACCGCATGTACAGCGGGAAAACCAAGTCCCCTTATGACCTAGTATTGGTCATCCTTGACCGCTCTCCCAAGGGCAAAGCCATTTTTAATATAAAGACAATTGTCAATCTGTCGGGTATCACCGTACAGGCCCCCTATCGTAATGGCACCCCTGGACAGTGTCACAACTGTCAATTGTACGGGCATGCCGCTCGCTTTTGTTTCGCCCGTCCCCGGTGCGTTAAATGCCTAGGTGACCACGGCACCTCTAGCTGCTCTCGCACTAGAGACTCGCCGGATCCCCCAAGCTGCGTTCTGTGTGGCAATCAAGGCCACACCGCAAATTATCGCGGCTGCCCTAAGGCGCCCCGTACCGCTAAGGTAACGGGAAAAAGGGCTCCACTACCTTCTAGCCTAGCGAACCCTTCGCGCACACAAGGCGTCAGCCCTAAGCTGACGCTTACTCCTCCAACTCCGGCAACACCTAACGTGCCTAGCTTTCCCCCCGCACACAGTGCCTGGGCCAAGCCACTGAGCATGGTCGAGAAAAGCACTCCCGCTCGAGTAACAGCTTCTCTTACCGCTCATCCCCCAACCCCCGCTCCCGCTAAAGCGACTGCCCGCCCCTCTCCCCCTGCCCCTGCCCGCAAGCCCACTCCGGCCTTACCAAAGGCTGCAATAGCTGAGCTGGGCGAACAAAGCCAATCTGACTTGACGGCAGACCTAGCATTAGTCATGGACTACGCCATGGCTATTGATTTAGATGAAGTACGAATGTTCGCACACAAACTTCGTACGGCAAAATCCGAAAACGACCGCCTACGAGCTACGCTCGAGCACGCGGGAGTTATCGGCGCCATTAAGCGCTACTCAGTCCCAAACACTCACTAGTACAACTAATATGGATTGTACAACAACAAGAGTAAAACCCCGCGCAGTTACGTTAGTCACCTTCAACGCTAACGGCTTTTCTAGTCAACGTGATGAAATTCACGAATTCTGTAAGACCCATCAGGTCGATGTCCTATGCATTCAGGAAACTTTCCTGAAACCGGGAAAAGCAGACCCTAGGTTCGCTAATTACCGGTTAGTCCGTAACGATAGAATGACCCATGGAGGCGGAACACTTATCTACTACAAAAGGTCTCTACACTGCATTCCTTTAGTACCTCCCCCTCTAGTTAACTTAGAGGTGTCACTTTGCCTGTTAGGGATGACAGGTCATCAACCTGTCATCATAGCCTCATGCTATCTCTCTCCGAATAAAGTCTTGCTACGCAGCGACTTGGAAGCGCTATTTTCTATGGGTGACTCCATCCTTTTGATGGGTGACTTTAACAGTAAGCATATCCTTTGGAATTGCTCCCAAACTAACCCCAACGGTAAGATCCTAGACTCACTAGTCGACGTACTAGAATTTGATGTCCTCTCCCCTCTGGAGCCCACAAGATATCCCAACCAGGAACGACAACGACTTTCTGATATACTTGACATTGCCCTTCTTAGGAATGTAAGCCTCCGCATACGCGCCGTAGAGGTGTTACACGAACTCGACTCTGACCACCGCCCAGTCATCTTTCGACTCGGCCCTGACCCGACTGACTCTATCCCTATCACCAAAACGGTCGTGAACTGGAAGCTTTTGAGGGAGTCCCTCCGAGCGATCAGTTCACCCGCTCTGGATAGGATACCTGACGATATACAGACTGTTGATGACGTCTCCTTGGCGATCAAAGCTCTCGGCGACCACCTCCGCACCACACTAGGTGAATCCTCAAAGCAGATCAAGGTGGCGGATGACCGTCGCTTTGAACTGCCCGAGGATGCGAGGAGGCTGCTGACAGCCAAGAACGCAGCCACAAGGGCATATGACTCGACACCAACCCGCGAAAACAAGGCCACCATGCGCTACTTTCAGCGTGCTGTGAGGAAACGCATGAGTGAGCTGCGTGATCAAAGGTGGGACGACACCTTATCAGAACTCGAACCAACCCACCAGGCGTACTGGCGGTTGGCACGAGCTATGAAATCGGATGGACAGACGACTATGGTTCCCCTCCTTAGGCCCCCACCCCTACCCCTAGCATTCTTTGACGATGAAAAGGCCGAGTGTTTAGCTGATAGTCTAGAAAATCAGTGTACTCTCAATGTAGACCACGTAGACCAGGGTCACCTCTATACGGTTGACTCTGAAGTCGAACGTAAAAGCTCTGTGCCAATCTCAGACCTCCCACCCCTCCCACTAATCAAATCTTCTGAAGTGGTCGACCTGATCAAGGATCTAAAATCCCGCAAATCCCCTGGATCTGATGGTATCAGTAATAAAATGCTGAAACACCTCTCAGTCCCACTAATCCATCTCTTAGTCAGCATCTTCAATGCGGCTATGAATAACTGCTTTTTTCCAGACACCTGGAAACATGCCATTGTAATTGGCATTCGTAAACCAGGCAAGTTGGCCTCACTGCCAACTAGCTACCGCCCTATCAGTCTCCTCAGCTCCTTGGGGAAAATATATGAGCGACTCATTGTGAATCGACTCTGGTCCCATGTCAAATCCAACAATCTGCTTCCTGACGAGCAGTTTGGCTTTAGGGCCAGACACTCATGCGTCCAACAGGTGCACCGCATCACGGAGCACATACTCGAGGGCTTCAATAAGAAGCCAAAGCCTCAAGGGACAGTAGCGGTCTTCCTCGATGTAGCGAAAGCCTTCGATAAAGTCTGGCACAACGGCTTAATCTACAAGCTGTACCAACTCGGTGTGCCAGACCGTCTTGTACTCATAATACAAGACTTTCTCAGGGATCGTAGCTTTCAATACCGCGTAGAGGGACAGCTCCCCTCACCCCATTCACGCAGGAGTCCCTCAGGGCTCTGTACTCTCACCCGTCCTCTTCTCGCTGTACACCAGCGACATCCCACGATCCGAACCCAATGTTCAGATTGCTCAGTTTGCAGACGACACTGCACTCTACTGCACTGGCTGGTTCAAGACCAGGCAGAGAAAGTCGGTCACAAACGCCCTGCACCATGTAGGAACATGGTTCCGCAAATGGCGTATCGCTATCAACCCAGAGAAAAGTACAGCAGTGTACTTTCACGAGAGTGCTGGTCCACGGAAACCGCCAGAACCCATTATGTATTTTGGCGAACCGATACCATGGGCTACGTCCGCCAAATATCTAGGCGTAATCCTTGACAGGCGCCTCACCTTCGCTAAACACATTGAAAGTGTTCGCAATAGGGCAGCTTTTATCCTAGGTCGCCTCAATCCCCTTATATGCAAGAGTAGTAAAATGTCCCTTAGAAATAAGGTGACACTTTACAAAACTTGCATTCGTCCAATCATGACCTACGCGTCTGTGACGTTCGGTCATGCTTCAGATAGGCACATTCATAGACTTCAAGTGATTCAAAATCGCTTTACCCGCAAGGCAGTAGGCGCACCGTGGTACTTACGGAACGCTGACCTCCACTGCGACCTAGAACTCCCCTCTATCGTACAGTTCATGAAAGACTGTTCTCGCCGCTACTTCGATGCGGCCCCACACCATCCCAACCCACTAGTGGTGCAAACCGCTAACTACTCAACACACACATCAGATCCATACTTCACCCCGCCACGCCGCCGCCCACGACACCTCCTGGATGACCCGGACGACCCCATCACGACAGCTCTGGCGTCGATCAGTCAGCCTCCTGGTAATATTGGTATTTCAGGTATTTCAGGGTCTACTCGCCGAGCCACGAGAGGTAATATGTCTGATTTTGGATTTCCAGTCTTCACAGTTAGACATCGAGGTCGTCGTAAGCGACTTCGAAATAATCCTAAATCAGACACAAGGTAACCTGTATTATATTTTGGTAATGCGTATTAAGGTAAAGGTAACGTATCGATTTTCGATTAAAAGTTTATAAGTATCATCAATATTAACCTGTGTTTTATTTCATTAACCTGTGTTTTGTTTTCTTTCAGACAGTGCTGGCGGCTACCGGCACCTCTATTCCCTACTAGGCAAGGGTTCGCCCTTGTCGTTGTCTAGCGCTTTATGCGCCCTTGTTGTCCCTCGGTTGAGTGCTGCGTGCGCTCACCAACAGTCCTGTGTCGCTTTTAATGCCCGTAGTGGCAAAAAGCTCTATGTCCTTCCTAAAAAAAAAAAAAAAAGAAAAAAAAAACCGTTGTTCTCTCACTGTCGGTCTAGCGCCCGACGAGTCAACATCTCCTGAGGATGCCTCGTGTAGAGGCGAAACACGTGTCGAATCGGTTTTGGTTTTGGTTTATTTGGGGTTTCTTGTGTTTTTTCTTTTGTATTCTTCCTATTAGCATTTTATGCGGGAGGGAGGGTGGTGCACGCCCCCAAATAAGCCAAAATCATTGTTTTCTTTTCAGCGGAAGTGTCACTAAATATTTTTTATATCGTTTTTTGTTACTAAAGTTATGCTTGGAATTTAACCACGTTCGGCACCTATTGATATTTTGAGTCTTCATTCACCGACTAAAATCACTTGCTACGGCACCCTTCACGACCTAACACAGTAATGCTTTCGCACTGCTGCTTCGCAGAATATCTGACACTGCGAAGTTGCCAACCAAGACAGTCACTTGCACAAGATGCTCACCACTGAGTAAGTCGGGTTTCCTTGATTATTTCGATTAGCAACCCGACGGAATTATTTATATTCATCCTTGCACATAGTAAAGTAAAAGAATAAAAAGGCATAGTGTAACTTCTTATTAGTGATTGAATTTTCATCAGATCTTGAGATTACCTCTTCATTCTAAATTCAAATTCACAAACCATTTCAGTAATAAATATCAACTCTTTAAAACTTTACAATGTTACTGATAAAATACTCTTATGCATCTCTTATTTCACCTATATTCTTGATTTATACATATTCCAAGCTTAAGGAATTTATAGTGACGGAATAGTTCCTTACCAATAATCTCGTTATAACATTCACATAACTATACAGACCTATCTCCTTGTCTTTCATATATTTTTAATAGCAATACTCTGAATTTTTATAAAATACCTTATCAAAAAAATTGGTTAGTACTTACTAGTACTTATTGTGCGAGTATAACAAGCTTACAACATGGTCGGGCTTGGTATAACGTTTGACAGCTAATTTAAGTCGACGCAATTCCGTCTTCTGCTAGTTAAGTTACAGCATAATAACATAATAACATAATACATACAGTTGAAGATTACTATACCGGACCTTATGATTTAAGGCACAAAGAAAGATCCTACAAATTCAAACTTAACAAGTACAATTTGAAAAAATTAATACCGACTTCCATTCTATTCAGTTATTAGAGAGTAACTCAAAAAGTACTGGATCGAATTTGATGAAATTAAATGGGACCACACGGGAAGCACCAGCTTCCAAACCAAAAAATAATTTTGAGAATCGGTTCACCTAGTCGAAAGTTATGAGGTAACAAACATAAAAAAACAGTCGAATTGAGTACCTCCTCCTTTTTTGGAAGTCGGTAGAAAATGTGCAGGTCAGGCACCCATATCGTGACGATAAAAATATATAATCATATCCCGAAACATCTAACAGATATTGAAAAAGATTTTAACTTTTTTCGATAGTCTTAAAGGATATCTTATTAAAAAATGCTACTACTCGTTACAAGACTTCTTTACAGATAAGACTCAGTAGCAAGAATATTTAATTTCGATCACTTTAGAACTAATGCCCACCAGGGTTTCATGATGTTAGTACATATTAAATTATTTAAGATCTATTGGACACATGAATATGGAATACATACAAGAACATGAATATAAATGATCATGATTGTTATGAAGTATTTGTTTTAAATAACACTTACTTCTTCTACATCCTCGTCCGGGTAGTCCAGCAAGCTTTTGAGACTACTCGCCAAAGTGGGATACAAGTCTGATAGATCGTCCAACATCACTGATTCACCCAGCAACTTCTTGTATAGGACCAGCGGAAATGGAACGTAGATTATGATGGAGTTGTATATCGCTAAGCCGAATATGGCACCTAAAAACAAACAATAGTCACAATCGATCTAGTTCTTACCCATAGACTACATTGTTATCGCCAATAGCCGGCAATCTACTACATGCATAAGCTTTTGTTATAGAATTAAATAACTTCATTAATATGGGAAGGTTTAAACTCCACGCTTAATTGGAGTCTTGTGTTTAAAATTAGAACTTGTGTGCCATTATTGTAATGGTACCAAGTGGAACACTAAAGGGTAATTCATACGAGGACCGGAAAACTTATATACTACTGATAAATTGTACTGATCTAATTGAGTAAGTATTCAACATGCGCTTCATATTTTCACTTAAATTTAAACCATATTTGAAAGACGCAAAGATACAATCATTGTCAAACACACCAACCTACCCTCAGATTTATTTATTTATTTATTTACTTTAATTAAAACAGTACAAACCAATTACATTAATTAAATACACATTTATACAATAATAATTGACAAAACAACATTCATATATCAGCTTTTTCACAAAAACGCAAACACTCCGACAATACCTCCATCCATCCATCCGCAAACAGGTCGCAGTCAGGATTGGCGCGCAGGAGTGCGTTAAGATTTGAGTGAGAGCGCGGTATGGGCGAATTGGCGCGGGCCACCGTACGACACGCGGCCACGGCGAACAGCTTATGCCGTCTGCTGCGAAGGTATTTGTCAGGAACAAAGAATCGAAACAGCTCATCATGTAGATCGGGTGCATCAATTTTGCCTCTAAGAATTTTACACATAACGACAAGTTGATGCCTATTCCGTCTGACTTCTAATGAATTATACCCAAGAAAACCTAAAAGAAATTTTGTTGGGTACATAAAAGGATAATATCCGCCAACACGCTTGTAAAGGTACCTAAGGAAGGCCTTCTGTACCTTTTCAAGCAGAAGCGCATATGTGCTTTCGTGAGGATTCCACACACACATGGGACTTTCAAGTTTGCTCCTCACCAAGGCACCGAAGATAAGCCGTATTACATGAGGGTCATGGAAGTCATGGGAGTTTCTGAGAACAAAACCCAATCTTCTAAAGGACTCCTTTGCTAACGCAGCCATGTGGTCATGGAAAGTTAATTTTCGGTCGAAAGTGACCCCTAGGTCTTTCATCGTAGTTGTACGAGTTACGCTATTGTTGTCTAACTTATAGACGTAAGTTATTGGGTGCCACTTTCGTCCGAATGACATTGCGTAGCATTTGGAAGTGTTAAATTCCATTCGATTGTCATGACTCCACTGGAACACGGCATCGACATCTTGCTGCAGATTATAGCAATCTTTGTGGGATTTTACCTCTTTGAAGAGTTTGAGGTCGTCAGCGTACAACAAGCAACGGCAGTGTCTCAGTACACTAGGGAGATCATTGACCATCAGCAAAAATAGTAGTGGTCCCAGTATTGAACCCTGACCGACTCCGGAACGCGTGTGATAGGGGCTAGACTCGTATAATCCGAGCCTGACAAACTGCTGGCGATCGCGCAGATACACACACGCACTACATCCACGCACACACATAAACGCACATGCACAGAACACACCCATGGATATGTGCATACACAGACACACACTCATGCACGCACAAAACGCTCTACAGCTAAATGAAGCGGGTAACGTCCGCAGTGGATCAAATCAGTCACTAAGCGCTGTCTACACACGGAACGGTCAAAACGTTTCATTTAAGTGTTAATAATGTAACATAAATGATGGACACATTTTGGTAAAAGGATGCACTAAAGCTTCTCAATAAAGCAGCAGTGTATACTCAACAAAGCAGGGTTAAAAGCTGAAAACAAATACAAAGATTATTTCGACTGTTTTGCCTTTACAATGCCAAAGAACTACAACTGTACTTAGGTACAGTTGTAGTACTTTTATTGTGGACAATTAACAACAAGTACAAGTACAAGTATACAATTAACTGTGGAGCGACCACTAGTCGTTACCAGGCAATAGTTAGCTCTAACTTTGTATAATCTTTGCATAAACTTTAGAATAAAAACTCACGCCAGAATACCGTTCTGTCGTCCCTTAAGCCTACCGTCAATTAAGCGTTGTAACGAATCTGAAGTGAATCTGAAGTGAAAGTGATGAGAATCTGCCGTGCGAGCATGGATTTCACGATAAACTGCTCGAGTCGATAAACTGACTTTTATAGCTATCTTACCTCGTCTCTAGTATGGATTTAGATGCGATAGCTATACCGCGGGCTGTCTTTTACCGACGCTTTATTTTCTATCGATAGTCTATGCTCGCTGCTCTGTTATTCATAGTGTTACTTACCAATCAAATAGTACATGTCGTCCTCTTCAAACGGATTATTCGAGAACCAGATCATATTAGTGTCTTCCGATTGCTTGAACATTCCGTACACGGGGTCAAATATCTCCTTGAGCAGAAGTAAGAAGAATTCTTTTTTTACACCGCCTGCGTCTTCAGCCTCCTCGCCTACGAATTGTACCTGGGAAATTGCATTACAATAAACCCTACGAAGTTTTGTTTCCCGTCAGTTTAAATTTATTACGAATAAGTATTCAAAGATGATCACAGCCAATGCAATGTGGAATACATGGTTCTCGTAATGTCGATTTTCTAGATTCAAGAAAAAGAATACTTAGATATTAGTTGTGTAACATACTGGTCCAGTAGCTAGGGTGTCCAGCTACAAAGATGCCTGTAGCAGCATTGCATAGTTGGACTATAATGCTGATACAACTTTAACATCGGCTTCATAGTCACGCGCCGCATTCATTTTGAATAATCTATATATAGCGATAGCGAAAGGTCACTCACTCATCGCGAAATCTCAGAAACTACAAGTGCTAGGAATTTCAAATTTTGCATGCGGTTAAGGGGTTTTTTTGGGGTTGATAGTTTATTATGAAACTTCGTTACTGCGAGTGCTAAGAGTTTAAAATTTTGCATGGGGGTTTTTTTAGGACGTAGGTGCTCACTAAGACGCGATTTTATGAAATTCAACCCCTAAGGGTTTTTTTGGGGTTGATAGTTTGTATGAAACTTCGTTACTGCGAGTTCTAAAAGTTTAACATTTTGCATGGGGGTTCTTTTTTGGACCTATGTACTCACTAAGGCGGGATTTTCTGAAATTTGACCCCTAATTGAAATCTGACCCATTGAAATCTGTAATTACCATATCCCGCGAGGCCGCTAGTCTATAATATATTGTATTCTTTAACATACTGAAACGTGGTCTCTTACTATGGACATCATAAGTAAGCACTAAATTGCACAACGAGCTATAGAGCCATCTTCGTATTCTAATTTCTACATTCTAATTCGATCCCATAGGGCATAGAGAAATCCTGACCATAGACCTATACGCTCGGGGGTTTTCTACGTGATCGAATTAGATATGAGATCCGTAGAAGAACAAAAGTCACTGGCATAGCCCAGAAGGTAAACTAGTTGAAGTGGCAGTGGGCAGGGCACGTAGCACACAGGCCGATGGGGCCGGAAGGTTCTGGAGTGCAGACCAGACAAGACGGTCAGATGACCAGGTAAAGGTCGCAGATAGACATTGGATGCAGGCCGCTTACAACCGGTAACATACGCAATTTATGTGGGATGAATTTGTTCGGCATTGGACGTCTTACCCCTGAGATGATGATGATGATGATGAATCTATTGGCCGAATGTGCCTACCATCATGATGATTGACTATATTTGGAAATTGAACACTACTACGGGTCCTGGAGACGGCCATTAATGAGTTCTTTCGGTATGTCAAATATCTCAGTTTGTATCTATAAAAGCAAGGAATGTACAAAATCGATTATAAATAATGAATATAAATATAAATAATATATGCATAACTGCGATCTTTATCGAATTTTAAAAACATTTCAAAATGACATTTATTTTCAGCAACAGTTCAAACTAGATAAAAGAATGTCTCGCCGAATTGCAACATTAGAATAAATAGTGGGCTAATTGACATAGTATGTTTGATTTGGCTTAAATGATTTAATAGTTTTTCTTTTTAATGCATTGCTATTTTTGTAAGCCTTAATATTTGTAGAGACCTACCTCAACCCGTTCCATGTATTAACATTAGTGATTAAAGTCGAATATCGCGAGTTTCATGATTTAGTCTTGTGACTAGAATACGTGCATATCGTGTCATTGTTAAGTGTAGCCTTTAATGTCCCATCTCAAAAATACAGTCTGTATTTGGGGTTAGGTGACTTCAATATAGCCACGATTAAGAAGTTTTAAGCAGGCGAAAACTTACTCTGAGAGGTTTCTTCAACTGCGAGCTGTCATGATTACCGATCTGTGTCATCGTATCCCTCACTATATGGTTCCTGGACACGGAGACATTCAAGAACTGATCCCTCTGGTATTCGTAACTTGGGTCCATGAAGAGTCTTGTGAATATTTGCGTGGCCGCGCGGGATATCGCCATTTGCATTTGTAGCTGTTGGTCGATTTTCAGTAACAGTGATTTGCATTGGACGTCGAATAGGAAAGCGTAGTTGCACATGTGTGGCAATGTCGACTAGAACAAAATAAACTATAATAAAATAAACGTTTCAATATATGAGGTAAACTAAATGAATACTTACGAGTACATCATTATTTTGTACAATGGTCGTGCACATGACTGTTACTGTCATTTTAAAAATAGTTTTTGAGATAGGGTTACGTTTGGCTTCCATGAAAAAAAAAGATGAAGGCGATCTGATAGTAAGTTCAAACTTTGCAGGTATATACAATTTTTTGTTAATAATCTCATCACGTTTAAAATAAATACCAAATAAATTTGCCCTCCCCCTTCGGAACTTCATCCGGGCGCATTTTAAAACCCGCCACCTTTTTCATCAGTTGTTTGAACTTCGACCGTATCACAATAACGTATTATAAAATCATATTTCACCTTTTGAGACTAATACTTCGGTTTAAGCCTACGTGTTGTTATCAGTACGGTGTTCGAAATTGAATAATATATTATTACTTTCTCAAGCCCTCGTGACCTTAAAGCATTAATATGGCAAATCTTATAGGCAAAATTGCACAACGTCTTATGAATTTCGAACCAGAGGCAAATACAACCAAAAATACACAAAAACTAAACCGAGATTACAGAGCTGTTACGTAAAAATGTTTATTATAAACAGTAGACCTCGCTTAAACAAGATCATGTAAGTATTTGGCACATAATAGGTAATTTAAAGTCGATCTTCATTAACTTGATTTAAACAATACTTAGTAAATAAATTTACTCGGTAACGCATATAATTTCTATACCAATATCAGATATTGAGTACTCACATTATGATCTGAAAGCCAGTTGATGTAATCCGTAGCTATGTCGACGTAGTTGCACAAATCCTCTATGTAAAAGCATTCCGCAGGTATTTTCGGTTTCTTTGGATTTGTAAAGTTGATTTTGTTCAGTAACAACAAGGTGTTGAGTATTTGTATAATACTATGAGTGAATAAAATTTTCTGAAATTAAAATGCCCGGCATGAGTTACAAACCTTTTTTCTTTCTCAATATGTACACCAATCCTACATTATACATACATTACTTTCACATCACTAGCTAGAAAATAATGCATTTGTCGCATGAAATTTAACTGATATAGTTTTTAACCTTTATGGCATAACCCCAGATACTCAAGGAATCCTATCCTTGTCGTTAACTACAATACAGTAATCACCGAGTGATCTATACTCCTGATTTATTCACGGCCTGCTGTCATATACAGCATGGAACAAAAACGTGTGCATATGCACCTATTCAGGATACACAAGGCAAAATATCAAAATTTAAATCGCTTTTATCATACATTGTTAAAAAAATAATATGTATCTGTAATTTTTTGGACAGCCCTATTAGACATGTCGTTGGGGTCAATGCACTCTGCAATCCCTACGCCACCTATTTTCCCTTCTGTCCCCGTACCCTGCATGAGCTCTCTCCCCGCATCACACCCCATCCCAAGTCCCGTTTAGGCCTCTTGTTTACCTAGTAAAGTTCTGGAGGTCACTGTCGTATTCGGCCTAGTTTTTCAGGGATGATCCAGCTTGAGTATTATTAAATCTTTGGGTACTCATAACTTAGTATTACTACACGTTTTTTTACACGATGTATAAATAAAAACTTCCGTAAGAACTCATAGTTAAATGGTAAAACCGGCAAACACTCACGTTTATAATCTAGTCGTTATACTCAGTGCGCGACTAGCGGCCCTCGCTGCTAGACCACGCTTTCCATGAGGATGGGCATCAGTACTGCCCGAACACCGGTCGGAGTATAACGACTAGATAATAGACGTGAGTGTTTGCCGGTTTTACCATTTAACGATGTATAAATGTTAACCAAATACCACAGTTTTGAGTAACACATTCAACACTTAAGAATTTCACGGTTCCATCTTGTAAAACGTTGCTAAAGGATAATATCGCAATAAGCTCTTCCACTATTTACATAAGACCAAATACTTAACTGGCGAAATTTACGAATCTCTGCCTGCCCATTCGGGAGGATAAAGACGTGGTGGTATGTAAAAAGCTAGTTAGTTTTTTTTTAAAGTAGTTAGTCAAGTTTGATTACCTTGTTCGCTTGCACAGAGGGTTGCATGAGCTCGTAAACAATGACACTTTTAAATATGTCCACCAACATTTCGAAATATTCCGGCGTTTGCGCCTCCCACCATAAGTTGACTATCTTTTGCGGATGCGCGGACAGATTGTTGAACGATTCTGCAAACGGACCCTGAAATTAAGAACGAACTGAAACGAACATCTTACAGCCTCAAATAGGCTTATAATATTATATACATGTCGGGAATTTTGGCTGGAAATTGAGATTGTAGTTCCAATTTATTATCTCTTATTTGAGTATTTATTCGGGAGTTAAGTGAAATAATGTCGGTTTAATAATGTTTAAGCTTGCGAATTGTCGAGCCCCGGTTCGCCGTTCTCTTTGGTTCCAATGTATAGAATGCCCAACCCGAATAGACCACTCACGCGGTCGTGAAATACGCCCTAAAAATTTTGTGCAAAATCGAAAGAATCCTGTGCTTATTTGATATTTGATGTTTTGACAGTGACCGCTTGCAACGACCGCAAAAACTCACCTTCCATTCGCGAGCGTAGCGTGAGCGTTATCGGTGACGTATCACGATGATCGTAAGCTTGTCAGGGAACGGGTGTGCGAACAACGCCAGTAATTTTGGTTAATAAAGGAACACGCCCTAAGTATCCGTGAATGTGAAAGATGGAGACATAAAGTTTCTAATTTTCACATTTCTTTCAATCGACATTCGCATCTTCAGACAATCCGTGTCAAACGTCATGGCCGATAGGCCAGCGAAATGATCTATCCGAGCATCGAGTTAAACTCTCTATTTGATTTTAACCGTCGTATGACGGATTATTTAATACTAGTTGCTCATGACTCGATCCGTGTGGAATAAGATTATTGTGAGTGTTAATCCTGAATAATCTTAGTGACCTCAATAATAAATATTATATCTGAATTTTAAAATTCAGCGTAATACGTCGAACCGTAACAGTTTGAAGGAGTAACAAACTTACACACTCAATCACTCACAAACTTTCGCTTTTATAATACTAGTTTATGCTCGCGGCTTGCCGCTTGGAAAAACTTATCGCGGTCTCTCGGTAAATACCCCTTGAATCAAGATATCTGCACTCCAAATTCCAAATTTAAATCATATTCGTTCAGCTGTCTTTGCGTGATTGAGTAACAAACATACAAACTGTTAAATTTATAATATTAATGTGAAAAGTGTGACATTAGTGTCAATTCTGTAGCATTCACTAAACTAAAACATTATAAATTACGGCAGTTCTTATTCTGTTTAGGCTAAAATCCAAATTAGTATAACACTTCCAAATGGCAACACTAAAATTAGATATTTCTTTTCAATTGTCGGATATTTTAGACTGATTAGTCGTCACTTGGTGATCGCTAAACTAACGTAAAAATATAAAAATTTAATAGAAAAATCCTTATTTTTAGAAATGTAATTCTAACCTCCAGTTTCTGTAATGTTTGTCAAAGTTTGACCAGCTAACCTACGGAATGCTGACCGCTGATTGGTCGCATATCGCGTCATAGAATACCATTGACCAATGAGCGTTTAGTATTTAGTTGGTCAACTAATCAAGGCTTTGAAACGTTCTAGAAATTGGGGGTATGTCTTACGTGAATTTGGATTCTACAGACTTCCAAAAAAAAGAGGAGGTACTCAATTCGAGTGTTTTTTTTATATATATTTATTACCTCATAACTTTTGACTGGGTGAACCGATTCTCAAATTTCTTTTTTTGTTTGAAAGCTGGTGCTTCCCGTGTGGTGTTTTCATCAAATTCGGTCTAGTACTTTTTGAGATACACTCCAATAACTGAATAGAATGGAAGTCGGTATTAAATTTTTCAAATTGTACTTGTTCTTATTTCTATTTTATTTTTATATAAAATACTTTTTACATGTAACAAATAGGCTTTAGTAGTTTATTTATAATACCTGTAACTCCGGATGTCGTCTCGGATTTCGCATTTCGTGATAGAGAGGTAAGATTAGGAACATTCGTAATGCTTCTGCGTCTGGCGGAGACGACTTCATTTTCAATATTATGTTGTCTGTCAGGTGGCTGAATATCTGGAAAGAAAAATAAATGCTAAAAAAAAAATTGCGTGATAACGTCTTATAAATCGATGAACACCGGCTGCACGCACGAAAATAATGACTCATTGTCACGTTACGCCTGAGCCGAGCGTGCAAGCGAGAGCGCAGAACAAGCGGTAGAGCGGCACGACCGGTCGAGTTGTCTTATGACCATAACACGTAAAATTATCGTCCATAAACCGACATTACAGACAACACTTTTTAATCAATAGTTTATTGTTGAACTTCTATCTCCCCTAATACTAATGCAGTTAAAGACGATTGCTTTCTAGATCTGGGATTACAACTGGACATTACAGTTACGGGAATATACCGTCAGAATCATAGTGAATACTAGCAGCACGCCGTGTGGTGTTCTTTCTCCATACAAACTTTGGACCCCGTTTCATTCCCTTATGGCTTGAATTTTGGAAAATCCTGTTTTAGCGGATACCTACGTCAAAATAACTATTTGCGTTGCTAATTTCAGCGCGATCCATTCAGTAGTTTGAGCTGTGTATTGATAGATTAGTCAGTCAGTAACGATAGACTTTTTTACAATGTGTAACAAAAATATGTAGTAATAATGAAGCCAATACATTACCTCAACTAGAAATGATTTGTAAGGTGTCTCTTTACAGAAAAGTAGTTACAATGTGAAATTATGGGATGTCAAAGCTTTTGGGAAAAACATGCAAAATATAATTTAAAAAACCAAAGGGGAACTCTCCTTTGGTTTTACAATATATATGCTTTATTTTCCGTTAAGATCAAGACAGTTAAATTATATGAACTAATAACTTACTAGCTCTTTAATAGAAGTGTTATCGAATCTGCTGATAAGCGTGAACGCCTCTTCTGCTTTGGCGAGGTCTACCCCGGGCACCTTGGTATTGCAGCCGTAATGCGCGTTCTCTGGTAACAGGAACGATGCGTTGACGCACGCTAACGAACCGAACACTGTCTCTAAGTACGCCATTAGGTCCTGGAATAGATGGAATAGGTCAGTTTATAATAGGTTCTATGACAGTTTTGAAGTGAAAACTTCTTTAGACGCGTTGAATACTTTTTGAGTGAACAAAAATCATGGAACTCGCGCCATCGTCACCGAGCTATGAGCGATGAGAGCATGAGCTAAATGTATACTGTGTATGTACTTTTTGGGTGAACATAAAGCGTGAAACGCATCATCGTCACCGCACTCTTCATCCCACATCCCATCTCGACGTGTATCGTCGAGATGGGATGTGGGATGAAGAGTGCGGTGAATACTTTTTGAGTGAACAAAAATCATGGAACTCGCGCCATCGTCACCGAGCTATGAGCGATGAGAGCATGAGCTAAATGTATACTGTGTATGTACGTTTTGGGTGAACATAAAGCGTGAAACGCATCATCGTCACCGCACTCTTCATCCCACATCCCATCTCGACGTGTATCTTCGAGATGGGATGTGGGATGAAGAGTGCGGTGAAAACTTTTTGAGTGAACAAAAATCATGGAACTCGCGCCATCGTCACCGAGCTATGAGCGATGAGAGCATGAGCTAAATGTATACTGTGTATGTACTTTTTGGGTGAACATAAAGCGTGAAACGCATCATCGTCACCGCACTCTTCATCCCACATCCCATCTCGACGATACACGTCGAGATGGGAACTACGTAACTTGTGAATTGTATATTCACAAGTTACGTAGTTTTCAGTTGAATCGTCAGTCCCCAATGACTGCCCCGTATGTTTTTTGGGGATCTAACTGTATTATGGAAGTTTTCTGTTTCATATGTGTCAACGATTTACCATATTAGAGTAATGTTGGCGTGAGTCATGTTGGCGTAGGACGTAAACGGTGGCTCAGTGTCATGGTGCATCAGTTCCGATCTAGTCCTTATAATAGCGAAGTGGTCGAAACCAGAACTAGTCATACCTAGAAAATGACAAATTAGGAAGTGGTTCCCAAACGTCTGAACCACAATAACAGTTATCTACCAGTGAAATACCCGTCAAAATCAGCCCAGTCTTTTCGGAGATTAGCAGGAACAAACAGACAACAGACAGTTTTTTTAAATATTTTATGCACTGTTATACTTTCATGTGCATTTAGTTAAAAACTGTTATTTACACATTACAAACCAACAATTCACTTTTGTATATACACGGTGGGCTATTTAGATGGGTCAGTATGGACAAGTCTGTACAACAAGACATACAAAGATCTCTTCTTAGGGAAAAATTTCATCGATTTTAGGAACAAACAATTTAGAAAAACTGCATATTTAAATATATATGTCATATACATGTGTTTCTATTTAGACATCAATTGTGAAGGTTAGTGAATATTACACTTATCAAAATATTTTTTTCTTCAATACGATACGTTCGATATTAATTTATGAATCATTGTCCCGAAAATTGATGGCATGGTGCCTAATAAGAGATCTTTGTATGTCCTTATGGTTACAGACTTGCCCATACTGACCCATCTAAATGACCCAACCTGTACAGATATTATATTGCATATGATAAAACATAAACTAACCTGATTGACAACATCGCTGTCTTTAAACACCTCACAGGCCGCCAACTTAGGTAACGTCAACGTAAGTATCTGTTTGGTGTGGTCCGGCGTTCGAAAGTCCACGGGGCCTGTTTTGTCACTGTTCAGTAGAAGAAAGCTGTGGTCACCCCCCGCGAACACTTTGATAGGGCCTCTGAGCGCATCTGCTGAGAACTGCAAAGAGTAATACCTACATCCAGATTGTTATTGCGTTTTTTAACATATTGCGTATTGCGTAATATATAGAGTTCTTTTACGCCCTAATAAGATCTAAGTAGGTATATAAGCAATATTTTCGGTATATTTATTGTTATAATTGGTTTCTTGTTATTTAGTTGAAATTGTTTTTTTTATGTATTTATAGAGTATAGATTGTACCCAAAGAAATGTACATTATAAGGCTGTAATGAGTCCTAGAGTTCAGATTATAATACATATATTTTTATTTGGGTACTAATTGTACCTTACATACATATATAATATGTTACGTATATTACGGGTACAGAAACTATACCAGCATTTTATTTAATTGTGTCTGTAAACAGTAAGTTATACAAAAAAGTTAAGTTAATAAAATATGCGAAATTTTATTCTCTACAATAACACTGAATATTTTTGCCCTAAATTGTATAATTTCCAAGATAGGGGCAAAAATCTTTTTATCAAAATGGCGCTTGAACCTTCATCTGGATCTGTAAGCATTTTGTGATTTTACGACCAGTAAGTGAGCCTAAACCTTATAAAAACATAAAATTGGATCGGAAGTTTAGTGCGAGGTTGACAAAAATAAACGGATGTTTTACTGGCCTGGTGATGAGTTAATGTATGTAATGTAAATATGCTGATTCGGGACCTAAGTTCATGATATTACTCAACATATCAAAACGTATGCTAATTATGTGTGGATATATTGGAATGTACTGTTGCGTGTATATCATGAATAAATATATTCTCTTTCTTTCTTTTCTTTCAGTTACTGCCAGCTGCCTTCCTACACTATCTTTGCCTAAACGTGGACTGCACTCCAGAACTCGTCTACTCCAGCGGTCATCGGTTCTTCGGGAAATCTGGCCGGCCCATTGCCACTTCAGCTTATTTATTCTTTGAGCTATGTCGACTACTTTAGCTCTCTGTCGGATAACTTCATTTCAAATCTTATACCTCAGATAAACCTCGAGCATAGCTCTTTCCGTAGCTCGCTGCTTTTAAATAAGACTGAACAATTATAGACCGACAATATTGCTCATATAACTAACAGGAAAATAACTAGAACCTAACATGCATAAGCAAAATAAATTTACATGCAGACAAATAGCTAAATAATTTTTTAATATTATATACGAACAAATTAGGCAAAGCTACATGATCGTGTTATGTTTAACCATAAAAAGAGACAAATGTATGTGTAAGACTAGGACGTATACATATTAATTGCATGAGAGTATAATTTTGTAATACAGAAATGACTCAACGTTTAGTTTGGATGCGGCCGCGCTCGTGAATCGAGACGTTGACCCGTCGACCTTGCGTTTCTTCTTCGGCTAAACGGTAAAATGATATATTTCAATATTAGTTAAGTTATATTCTTACGCGGGCGAGCGAGACAGAAGCATACATATAAAGGCAAATATAAAGGAGAAAGCAAGCACTCTACAATACACTACACAGTTCTACAGTTATAAAAGATAACTACGTACTATTCACCTTGCTTTGGGTGGCGCTTTCGGTCTGCATCAAAAACAATCGAGTGTTAATAATTCCTTAGTATACTTAGTACAGATAGAAACAAAATTGGTTTATGATTGCGATTTAGTTTTGGACATATTAAGTATAGAGTGCGCTGAAGGGTTAAATTATAAAAGCTACGAAAAATAAAGGTATTTAGAGTAATTTATTATTTCAGACATTACTTTGCGGAAATACATATTAAAATAATATTAATGGAAATATTTAGTGACACTGCTGACAAGTTTAGTGGAACTTCTATCAACTTTTTTTTTGTTTTTTAGAATAATTTTTGCCATTTGCACGTAACGAAAACGTAAAATTGAATGAAAATCTTATCTTTGCGAAATATTGATCAAACCTCTCACTTACACATTTGTACTGAAGTGAAAGGGACAGCTAACTGCTATTTAATGTTCGCGAGTGAACAAGAACGATGCATTATAAAAGTACCGAACAAACGAAAAAATCTGCAGTATAAGCACATGTAAAACCATGACGACTAAAGCTAGTGAGTGGATAATAACGTTGTTAAATGTTGGTATTGGAAATAATTAGAAATTGTATGTATATAATTAAAATATGGATATAATTTTAATAGTTGTAGATTCTGGTATCGTTAGAAAACACAGCTAGAAGTTTGCTCCGTTTCTAGGACCTACGGAATCAAGTCAAATATTAGGTCAAAAAAAGGCAAAATATTTTATTAAATTTCAATTCATCAATACACTTTAACGGTCCGTTAATCAGAAAAATTCAATAAAATTGGAATAGGTTATTGCGTTTATGAATAAAGGCTTCTATAATGAATTACAATAAAAAAGTCGTGCGACGTACGGAAGATTTGTTATTGTTTTTTTTTTATTTGCGGCTCTAGGAAAATTTTGAATAACGGTGTTAACTTACAATAAGTCATTTATAAGCATCATAAACCTTCAGTTAAATTTGCACCTATGTGCAAGCTACGGATCATATCTTTTCTACCGACTTCCAAAAAAGGAGGATTTTCTCAAGTCACGTGTATATTTTTTATGTATAATCATAACATATACGCATAACTTTTTACAGAATGTTTATACGATTTTAATAATTCTTCTTTTGTTTGGTAGAGTTCTCATGAAATCTTCCTGTTTTTGAAAGTCGGTTGAAAAATCCTGAATAAAGTTATATCTAAGTTTTTACTCGATTTAACCCTCTTCCGAAGGTTTACTGTCGTTGGGATTGAGTTAGGCATGATTCTTAAAGCATATTAAACCATAACAAAGAAAAAACAACACGTTCGCGAATTACTCCCACTTTTTGCAAAATAACGCCTAATTTGACTGATCTAGAAATTGTGAAATGACCAATGAGTTGTTATTAAAAACTAATGATATCGCGACAAGGTTGCCGTTAAACCTCTTCATTTTCATGATAAATAATTCAAAAATTATATTTTACAAGTGATAGCAAATACTCTATGATTATTCGTATGTGAGCAGTGGGCCTAGCACGAATAACTGCGTAAGTGTAACGTTTCATATTTTGTACCCCGAAGCGTGACATGTTGACGCTTTGACGCCGACTTTGATACGAATATTTTTTCGTAAATTGTTTGTGCTACGGCCTCAGAATAAGATATTGTTTCTGATTCTCTTTCTTTTCGAAACATGTATATAATGTCAAAAAATTAACAGTTTTGTTATCTTTAAAATGGCTGAATTTGCCGCACTTGCCTTCATCTCGCGGGTACACTCTAGACTTAAAACTCTATACTTATAGCGACAGCGAGAAAGCCGTGTATTACATGCGTAAATAAGGGTAAGATTTGTAAATGACGTACAGTAGGGCCGTTTCAAGCTGACCGCCCTGCATGTTGCCACCACTGCTCATGTACATTCAGGTACATTTTATGCTTTGCTTTTGAAATCATTGTTAATGTTCACAGCAGCCAACTTAAAACGGCCATAATAACATATAAAGTTGGGTAGTATGAGAAAGCATTTCAGTACTTTTTTTACTATTAATTCAAAGATCGATTGTCTGATGGCGCAGCTTACATGATAAGCAAAATTCAGTCGCACATGAATGCAGTCGTAGAACTATTGATCACATCATTAATCAGGCACTAATGGATACTGAAGCGTGAGATATTTTGTCCAAGCAGTCTGTACAAGCATTGATATAGCTTTGAGATACAGCACGTGAACAGGATTAAACATATTTCAGAGTTGCGACCCTACAACTGTTATGGAGCGAAAATACAGAAGCCGTAGAACAAATAATGTATATTAATTGTTTTATTTTATTTTATTTGATTTAATTTTATATTATAACAACTTGTAGCATCATGCTGATTGCTGAGCCTAGAACATTTAGGTAGGACTGTGCATGACAGCGATCTAAGTATTTATTGTATGGTGTTTCTATTTATCTTAGTTTTTACTTTTATTTTTTTATGTATTGTAATATTTATTTTATGTTAACCTGTTGTGAGCAGCAGTGTCTAAATAAATGAATCATTCATTCATTCAAATAATTTCTAATAATAAAGTAAGTAAATAATAAATAAATTTCTAAAATAATAAAGCTTCAGCGTACAAGCTGTGAGTTATCTATGTCAACAGTTGCCCTAGATAAATGACAGTTTGTACTGTTTCACGTGAACGACACGTTATCGTAAGCGTCAACGCGTCACGTTTCAGCGTACAATACTATTTCGCAAATTGTTTGTACTATGGCCTCTGAATATAAAATAGTCTGTAAGAAAATGTCAAAACCAGACATTGACATTGTATGACATTGGTAGCGATTCACTTGTTCAAAAAACTAAACTATTGAACTAAAATTTAATTATGGGACCTAGTCCTTATTCTGTCAACACTAAAATCCAAATTGACGTAACACTTTAAATGATATTTCTAAAAATATATTATTCTATAAAATTTTGGGCATTTTTATTTTTACCTTAGTGCAGCGAGCACCAAGTTACGTGACGACTAATCTGTCTAAAATTTACGCACGATTGAAGAGAAATATCTAAGTTTAGTGCTGTCATTCGGAAGTGTTATACTATTTTGAATTTTAGCCTAAACAGTATAACAACTGGCATAATTTAGAGATTTTCAGTTTAGGGAATGCTTACAGAATCGACACCATTGCCATTTTATTTTTAGCGATTAAGCGATAGGAGAGTTATCGGACGTGAAAAAACTAAATGCAGTTGCTAACTGGAGCAAAGAATCTAAATTTGATTGTAAACTGTTTTGCTTGTATTATAAAGCGATGCAGGACTATTATGTAAAGTCGCAATCAAATGTTGATTGATACCTAAAAAAATGGCGGCTCTATGTCACTTTTGTCAGCTCCACTCAACAACATTTTTGCTTACTGGAGTTGTCAAAACTGTCATAGGGCCGCTATTTTACAAGGTTGCAATCAACATTTGTTTACAACCGAGATACGTAATAGCCCTGCTGTGGACCGAGCACGAAAATCTGTTTAAGTTTAACGTAATCGCATCGTTAACGAATTTAGTACAAACTGTCATTTATCTAGTACAATAGTGGCACAGATAACTCATAGTCTGTACTGAATACGTAAACGATACGATAACTTTACACTTAAGCAGATTTTAGTGCTCCGCCCACAGGTCTCGGATCTTAAATGTTTGTGGTGTGTTAATATCACCCTAGATATATGCTACCTATTTGATAGAAACGTGATGGATGTCACTGCCTGGGATACTGCCTTTCTTAAATTTAATTTTCTTGCCAAATTTCAACGAAATCGGTAAAGTCATTCTAGAGTTATGGCGTGACGAAAGAAAATAGGGAGACATTTTATACATGTTATGACGTTAGTGTATAGTAGCTTACAGGAGAGTCATCATTGGGCACGAAGGGCACCGGCGTGGGTACCAGCGCGTAGGCCAGGTGCGGACACCCCAATTGTCCACGGGCGCCGTAGCCACACGCGAGAATGCGATCTCCCACGCGGCACAGCAAGTGTCGCCGTCCACACGCCAGTTGAGTCACTGTACTGCCCATTAGTTCCATCACCTGCACAATTAATATACCACATATGTACCGGTTGAGTGTTTCAGGGTCACAAACACCCGTTCTTATCTTTCTTTTCTACCGACTTCCAAAAACGAGGAGGTACTCAATTCGACTGCTTTTTTATGTTTGTTACCTCTAAACTTTCGACTGGGTGACCTATTCTAAAATTGTTTTTGTTAGAAAGCTCGTGTGGCCAAATTTCATCACTGACTGTGTATCCCGTAAGTAGCAAGGTCACTAAAAATTGTGATTTTGTACCGAAAAATGGAGCCGACTTCAACACTAAAATGTGTGAAATAACTTGTCGAAGTCCATGTACCATGCGCACAATTTTGTGATATTAGGTAGTTTTGGATTATCATGGTACCGACTTCAACAAGTTATTAATGTGAGTGTTCCTGTTTAATTCCCGGTGGTATTTTTCAAGAAGATTGCAGAACGCTCGCGGTTGCGTCTCGCCTCGCACGGTACTCAGTTCACCACTTGACGTGGTTGAAACTACTGTTGGAACGATCCGTTTTTTTTAAGTGTGTACGTTTTTCATGTAAATAACGTACCTTCTTTGGTACAAGTTCATTCCTCATAGCTCCATGTCCAGTCTGGCCATACTCTCCGGCCCCACATGTGAACACCCCTCCGTCCAATGTTAGAAACACTGTGAAGTCCTCGCCGCACTCTATATGACATACCTGCAAATTTATTTAAAACATTTCACGTGGTTTGTATCTTGTGCATATTGAAATATTTTATTATGACGCAAATCTTATGAAATCTTGACTAATATGAATATGAATCTTGTGTAAGGATATTTATTATCGCCTAAAACCAAACGGTTATTAGAATAGGGGATGAAAGATAAAAATATGAAGTAATTTAACTATTTCATGGATTTTATAAAATTTTCTCTGTTTAGTAGCTAAAAGGTCCAACTTAAATTCTAAGCCATGTTTCATCTCTCTATGATATCAGCGTGCTACAAAAGACCGTGTTGAATTCTAGGTTATAATGAATAGACTAAAAAGTCGAACACTCTGTAATGGTTCAAAGCAAGGATAAGCTTCTTTCGATGCAAATTTCCGGTTTCGATGCAAATTTTTCAAAAGTCCGGTGGCTCAGGCTGCGGGTGTGCGCGTCAAGCGCTAACGGTCCATGACTCTAGTCCAAGCCAAGTCATTGTATTTTTAGGTTTTAAAAATTTCGTTTGTTTCTGTTTTCTAACATGAGCCTTTAAAACTTTTTTAGACCTATTTATATTTATTTTGTGATAAACACTGTTATACTGTACTGTTATATTACTGGAATAATGCATATGCAAATAATGCGCAATACAACAGGCGACAGGCGCGCGATCACCTACGGCCCGTCCCAATAATCTATCTATCGCCGGTTTACCTTACTAGATTTAGATATTTGACACTATTTGTATGGACGTTATGTCAAATTTCTATCGGTAGTAAGGAAAACTGTGGATAGATAGATTATTGGGATCCCCCACTAGTCACCTAGATCGAGTCACCTAGGTTTATATAACGAGAAAATAATTATAGTTTTAAGAATGTAACACGAATTTTTATTTTTGCAATACTATAGTACGTGCAGTGAAGTTCATAAATAATAAACAATCATTAATAATAAATAAACTTAAACGTAAATAATGAAATACATAAACGATCTTAGATAAAATACTTAGTGACGCTTCCGCTAAAAACAATGCTTATGGCCGAGTTGCGGTGTGCACCACCCTCCCTCCCGCATAAACTGCAAATAGGAAGTATATTGAATAAACAACACACAAAACAACTCAATCAACCAAAAACGATTCGACACGTGAGGAAGGGTGGTGCACACCGCAACTCGGCCATAAGTATTGTTTTCAGCGGAAGCGTCACTAAATATTTCATCTAATATCGTTTTTGATAATGGATTTCCGCAAAGTAACATCTGAATCAATAAATTAATGAAATACATGTTAGTTTCAAATATAACATAACAAATCGTGATGCCTATATGTCCTCGAAGGGGTAGGCAGCGGTGTTTTGAACACCTGCGTTTCGCCAGGTCCCATGTAAAAGGGGGCGAGCCTATTGCCATCTACGGGGCAGTGTTCTAGACTCCGGACTACTATTGAGATTTTTTTTTTGGCGATACCCCCAAAAAATTGCCGATCCGGGTAATGAAACCCACGAGAATTCAAAGAGGTGCTCCCATCACTACACAAAGACCAAGCGTGCGAATCCGCTGGTTGCACTCAACACTGTCCAACTTGTTGCACAGCAATATTTGTGAAAAAGCAATATCAAAATGGAAATATTCAATGCCAAGTATGTTGCATCTGTTCTTTGTTAATTCCTTTTAAAATATGTGTACCAATATTTTTAATTACGTCTTTAGCTAACGGGTCATTATGATTATCATAATAAGATATCAACTTATTAAATTATTGTCTTTTGTGCAACGTCATTAAAATATGACTTCATGAAATTTGATTTCATTAGATTTCAGATTCGATTAGATTCATTATGGTGAATTAACAGCTAATGAAGTGATAATGAGAGCTTTCTGGCTGTGAAAGTGCAAAAAAATAAAATTAGAACGAATACGTTTGTTTTTCAAATCATCATGCTATTAAAGTAGTCAGTAATATGTCATCTACTGTAAAATACAATTCATTTAGTTTTCTACCAACTTCCAAAAAAAGGAGGAGGATTCTCAAAACACTTTTTTGGTTTGAAAGCTGGTGCTTCCCGTGTGGTCACATTTTAATTTTATCAAATTCGGTCCAGTAGTTTTCGAGTTACACTCCAATAACTGAATAGAATAGAAGTCGGTATTAAATTTTTCAAATTGTAGTATGCTATAGTATGTTTCAAACCTCCAGCGAAATTCGGACATTGCCGCCTAAGTATTATGTTAGCAAAAAAAACAAAACGATAGAAGTTTCTAGTGTCGCTGCCCATTCATTGCCATTCATAAATTATCATATTCCCTGTCGTTAAGATTTCGCACGCAGGGAATGCGCACGACCAGCTGCCAGCCAGGGGCGGCAAACTTGTTTCAACAAGTTCATGCGGGTTCATTCCGCTGTAGAATGCGAATGTTAATTTTTGCAGTCAAAACGTTTGATTTAATTTGTTATTGAGTTGTTTTGTGATTACGTTTCTCTATTGATATATGGATATTGATCACAGTATCGACAAAACTGTTGTCAGTTTTATTGTCTCTGTGGCAGAGTCAACTGCAACATCATCGGATGATGACGAAACGGACACAGAAGAAGAATCATAGTGTGGTGAACAACACCAATATAATAAATGTAGTACTGATGCATTATATAGAAGTGGTTTTATTCCTAAAGTAACAAACTTATCATGACTTTAAAAAGTTAACAATATTATAGGATACAAGAAATTTGTAAGTTGATTAGTACTCCATAATATTGAAATTATAATACCAATTATTATAATTTCAGTTTTATTATAATTTTCGTTTATAAAATTTCGATTACAATTTAGGTAAGTACCTAACAATTTTCAAACCTTTCTAAAAATGTTGGTTATACCTACAACATGCTCTAAGGTCAATGTCCGAATATCGCCGGAGGTTTGGAACTTACTATAGCAAGATGATATAGACCCACCGTACCGAAAGTGCCTAAAATTATTGATGATTACAATACTCGTACTTACCCTAACATTTCTTAAAGTTTTCAAATGTGTAGGATAGCATTTGTTTTCGCGGTCTTGTATTCCCAACTGGCCATGCGAATTTTTCCCGAAACCAAACACTGCACCGGATCTGTGACAGAATATCTTGTTACATTTCTATACCGCCGCAATACAACTCAGAGTTTCAGTAGAATAGGGTATTTTATTGTAGGACACAGGAAGGAAATATCTGTCAGGGTCAATTTTTACTTCCTTCCTGTGGGAGTATTTAGTTTATACATCCTATATAGTACCTACTCTGACTAGATACAACCCTCAAGGTTCTAATTTTGTATCGAATTACCTATCGGTGGGTTCAGTTAGTCTGCTTATTATGTCTGCATATTAAGTTAGTATGCTTAATCTGCTCAACAAGTCACAATTTCAATGGAAAACGCGCGCGACCTGGAATGAAGAGTGCGGGCGGAGGAAACTGCGCGAGAGCAGTCGACAGCTCGAGCATTCAGTGTATGTCTGACAACTGCTTGACCGCACGATGAAAATTCACCGTGCTGCCAACCGCCCGAAGCAGTTCTAACTGAGCAGTCACTTGTTTTTTTAATTGTATGCAAGTACGTGTTTGCTAGTGTATTATTTAGTAAAAAGTATTAAGTACTTATTATTGCCATTTCGAGTAAAAAATCTAAGAAAAGTATTATGATCCTGCTAAAATATGTTTTTATAGACAGCGGCCATTATTTTTAACAAGAGTGATTACGATTATGCCCTCTATGTGGTATATAATAAAGTTCATATTTATATGAAAATTAATACTACTTTTTAGAAAAAAAATTGATGGTTTTCAAAGTCCAAAATACGGTCGAATCTTTATGTATGATTATTTTACATGTGTTCTAGAGATTTTTATAGTCTGTGTCGAATTATTTCAATTATTTTTTTATTTTAACCTATGTCGTCTCGTTGAGTTATCTGGTTGTTTTTACATCGATGGTTTGACTAAAAGGAAACAGATGACTTATTCTTACAATCAAAGAGAATGTACTGGATACTTAGTATTACTTTATGCCGTTTACAGATGCAAAATATCTTCAATAGGTAATGTACTACAATTAAATTACCGCGACAAACTCGGGCTCATAAATGTGAGTATCGTAGGGAGCTTCATTGGTTAATTGTGGCAGCCTGCGTAATTTATGCGTTTTCCGGGATATGTAAATAGCTATTCCTCATAAATAATTTATTCTGTATAGGCCTAAGGGGGCACTTAAAAGTTGTCATTTTACATTTATTTTTTCTTAAATCTTTAACCGGATTTGGATGGAGAAGATCCGGAAAGAAACTCGGCGGGCTTGTCTTTTTGGACATTTCTTTTATCGCCAATTGCTGAATGTATTTAACAAATGTTGCTTTATTTTTAGCTCCATTGTGTTGCCTTACAAAAGAGACCATAATGGTATCAGTAGTGCAAGACACGCTACACTTTGACAAACTGATTACACGAATAATATACCGAGCAGGTAGATCATGGAGTGACCAGTCCCAAGCTGTTTTATCCGGATATCATAAACAAAATTAGTTTTACAAATCAAACCGATACAAAAACCGCTTTATTAGTATAGATTGTCATAGCGTCTGACACAGATTGTCGGAAGACGCGGGTTTATACATCCGATGATGTATACATCTATTCTTTCTCAAATTGCAAAGCTGAACTAGCTGATCGGTTTGTTCGATTATATTGTAATCATCATTGATATTAAATTTCATCGATTTCTAAATTTTCCGGACAACTATTTCTTTACTTAAAATTAGCTTTATTCCAGAAATATTATTCCCCTAAAAACCTTATTCCTTATTAAATTAATCCGTGCCTTTTATCTTCAAAAAATTGCTAAGCCGTTAACATGAGGGTCACGTAAACATATTGCATTATAGTTTATTATTTAGGACATATGAATATTTATTGGTATCTATTATATATATATTGTATATCATGATATTTATATATTTATTTATTTATGGATATATATATATATATATATATATATATATATATATATATATATATATATATATATATATAGATATGCATTACATATATATATATATATATATATATTACTGATGGGCCGAATGTGGTTTGAACCGAATACGAACTTCGGCCGAACATTCGGTATAAATGAAAAATTCGGCCGAAGTTCGGTTCAATTTCGCCGCGCTTTTTCATGTTGTGACTTGTGTAAACAGCACGGCCGTCGCTCGCTGCAAATGTCCCTCCCCCGCCCGCACTTCACGCTACCCCGCGGGCCCTTTAGGCGGCCGGTCAGTTGTGAATACGTCACCAGCTTCTCACGTGCCATTGTATATATTACGCAAATCAATTGTTTTAAAGTGGTTTAATAGTCCAAAATAATAAATAAATTATTCCTTAATGTTGTAAAAATTAAAAATTTACCTAATTGGTGGTATACCTACGTTACTTAGAAGTATTATTTTTTTAAATTCATATTACGAATTGTACTTTATTAATATATGACACTGTGTTAAAAGAATGCAAGCAAAGTTTATTTAATTTTTGTTATAGTAGATCTGTAACAAAATTTAAATAAACTTTGCATTCTATTTAGACGGTTAAGGTGACCAATTTAATTAACGGCCGTTTTCAATATTCTATCTATCCACAGTTTTCCCTACTACCGATAGAAATTTGACATAACGCTCATACAAATAGTGTCAAATATCTATCTCTAGTAAGGTAAACCGGCGATAGATAGATTATTGAATACGGCTGTTCGACTATTCAGGAGACCAATTTCACTTAGTATTTTTATTAAGTAATACCTATATAAAGATTTCTAAGACTGGTTATTAAGAATTTCAGTTTCACTGTGTTTTTACTAGGTAAGAGATAATTCTAAGACTTGTTGCGAAGAGCAGTTTAATTTTGTTATTTAATTAAGAAAGATATCTAAGGCAAATAAGTAAGGAGAGCAGTTTAATTTTGTTGTTTAATTAAGTAGGACAGATATCTAAGGCTGATTAGTAAGTCAATTTTGTGATTGCTAAGTAAGCAAAGATTTTTAAGACGTTTGATGATTACTTTTCTTTCTTTATTCAAATAAATGACTATGAGTACCTATATCAGACTAATTTTATTTCACTGTTATTATTACAGATATGTTGTTTTAATTTATTTCTATTATGTATGGTAGTGCAAGTGTAATAAAAAAATCGGTTGTTTTGCACCGAATGTTCGGCATATAAACCGAATTTCGGCCGAATGACGAAGTTCGGTTCAACCTGCCGAAGTTCGGTTAAACCGAATGTTAAACGAATTTCGGCCCATCCCTAAATATATATATATATATATATGTAATGCATATCTATATATATCATTATGTATAGTATACAAAGTATTAGTTTTATTACGACTGTTTTTTTTTTGTATAGTTCATACCTCCCTAATATTACCCCTCATTGATGCACACAACCATTTTCTTTTCCGCTGCTGGATGACTGGTAGATAATGCCCTAGCATTAAGTCTTCCTTTTGTACATTTTACTGTGCAATAAAGAAGTAAATAATAATAATAATAGTATTACCAAATTTTGTAAACAATTATTCAAATCTGTCCAGCTATTCTCAAGTTATATGCTTACAAACGAACAATACTTAATTTTTATTTATTTATTTATAGTGTAGTCATTACATGGATTTTGAAATATTTTTATCTGACCACAAAGATATGACTGGTCAGTATATAATTGTTATCAGGTACTTTTGTGAAACCATACAGTTTGTGTCAATTATTTCTAGAATAATAAATTAACAGTACAATTTGTATTATTTCTAGAACAATTAACACTTTTAATAGATATACCAACTAAATTACTATATTCTATAATACAACATCTCCTCAAGCATCTTTAATATCTTATCCTTTACTAATTTGAGTGGATATCTGTTATTATTCTTATCAGACTATCAAATGACAAGAAAGCGTAAGACGTGTCTGTGGGCCTAGCACATATAACTGCGTATGTGTAACGTAACGATCACGTGAAATAGTACAAACTTTCATTTATCTATGAGCATTATGACACGGATAACTCATAGTACATAGACCCTTACGATGCGAATACTTTTTCGGAAATTGTTTGTGCTACGGCCTCAGAGTGTCTGATAGTAATTGTCATGCCTGCCCGTAACAGTAGCAGTGATACCCAGAGCTTTAAGCTAAAATTTTAGGTGTTAAATGAGTTCGTCTCGCCGTGATATTGTTTTTAACACATTTACCCAGTACTTTCACTTGCAATATTGACTCAAACTAATCCAGTCGTAATTACATACTACTGCTTCGGGGCTGATATCTAGCATTGCCGTGGAACCACCCAAGACTGGCAACACAAGAGACTTCCATCTAATAAGTCGGTATTTTCCCGCCTATTAAGACACCCATACCTATCGTCGCCGCCAACCACAAAATTATTTTTAATATCACAATGTCCTTTAGAATCTTAATCATGGTAAACTAATTAAATTGATAAGCCAATGCATCAGGTAGGTTAATTATCGGGTAATGCAAGAATTAACGTTAGAAACGGGATATTTACCATGTATTGTATTTATAGTGAGCTCTCGATATTTCGGCACAGTTGCATGCGCCATGTTCACGGGTAAACATGGTAACATGGTACAATACCTGGTAAATATCCCGTTTCTAACGTCAATTCTTGCATTAGTGACCATGTCACTTTAAAAACTTATATCAGGTAATGCGATTGAAATATATCGGTTCATCGAATGGATTCAATCGATGAACCGTTGAAGGTCTAAATATATGTTTAGCTCTAAATACGTAACATAATTCTGCCTCTACTTTTAATACAAAAGAAAGAGATAATTCCAATAATTTTAAAAAGCAATTCTAATAATTTGTTTAGTGCTAAACATATTAAGCTATATAGACGTCATCATAGAGTCAGGGGTTGTAATGGAAATTGTCCGTTAAACTTACTTAGATAAAACGAAGGTATGATTACTGCCACAAGCAATCAAAGCTATGGGGACGCCAAGTAGTGACGTGATTTGCTGAGGAACCATTTCTTTATTTGACATTGTACCTAAACCGCACTGGCCATAGCTGTTTGCACCCCATGAGTATAGGTCGCCATCTGAGAAAAATTGTTAATAGTTATGCAAGGCGGCCCAGTTTGAAACCTGAACTTGTATTGAAGCCTGTGCAAGTTTAGGATCCTAGGATCGAAAATATCGCGGCACTATAATGTACTAGTTTTTTTAATGTCAGAGGATATGAGAAAGCATGCAGGTAATGCTTAAGTCTCCATGGCTGTAATTACAAAATAGGGGCACTAAGGCTACTGTAATTACTAGGTACTACGGGCAGTTTTACGAAACTCATTAAATGTGCCAAATTTCAGAACTTTGTCATGGCAATATAACACTTACTCAAATAAAAGACTAGTAAGAAGAGCATTATTTCCTAAGATAAGGTTAATTACCTTTGAACTAGGATGCCTTAAATATATTACAGTTACTCTATTAGTTGAAATGTTAAAATCAAGTTATGTCATTATTTGATTTTATGACAATAATGACTAAGGATCATACAGACAGACTAATTGGGGATCCCAATAATCTATCTATCCACAGTTTGCCTTACCACCGATAGAAATTTGACATAACGTCCATACAAATAGTGTCAAATATCTAACTCTAGTAAGGTGAACCGGCGATAGATAGATTATTGGGACGGGCCGTAAAAGAGAGATGCACAGAGAGACAGAAGGACAGACTACACTACTGTATACGGTAAGCGAGACGTCATCGACGCGGGCGTTTCGAACACTGCTTGAAAAAGACGACCAAATGTGGTCGAAACTATAGTCGGACCTTGATAAACATTACGTGAGTAATCCCGTATTTCTAAGTAAAAATGCGTGAAAACCAAGTTAGTTTTTATAACAAAAACACTGTATATGAGTTTCTTGTAGAACCACAGATTGCTAAAAAAATTTGATTGGGCAGGTCTTCCCTTTCGCAAGTGGACTGGTTAAAATCTACACCAAACTATAGCATCTGCAAGCAGTGTCAAAATTGATCGAATTAAACAAAATACTACATTAATATATAATAATAATAATCATATTTAATAATCATAATAATCATATTTAATAATCATAATAAATCATATTTATTTTCGTGACCAAAATTCATTCTTATATCATCTTATACAAATATAAATTAAACAACATAAAATAAAAATAACGTAAGATATACATGCAGCCCTAGCTCTCACTATTATATACTATTATAGTTATATAATAATAGTTAAAAAGCAGAAACACTTACTATTTGTTAATGCTATTGAATGATATGCACCACAAGCAATTTGTATGACATGCTTAGTAGCCAGTTCTTTCACAAATTTTGGTTTGTCCTGTGCATGAGCTCCGAGGTTGCTGCCAAGCTGGCCCATACTATCGGAGCCCCAACTGAATGACTGTCCCCATTCATCTACGGCTACTGAATGCTGCAACCCGCAGGCTATTGCCGAAATTGTGCAGTCTTTAAATGTTTCTACTTGACCTGGAAACAGATATGGAGACATGTATTTAATCTTTTAGCATATTTATTGTTATAGTATTAGAAATTCTGGCAGGTTTTCTATGATACTTCTATGAATTTTTTTTATTCTGTAATAAGTAAAGGAGCTTTTGGCCGCATGGGTCGCAGCCATGCCAACTCCATCGGTACATTCATTGCTTATTTAGTACAAAGAATGTATTCTTCGTAATTAAAATATTTGTAAGTACCTACTTAACATACAGTTCTTAAAAAAGTATGGCGCAATAAAGGAGTAGGCAGAGACAAGTTAACTCATTAAATCAACTGATAACTGGTGAATGAAGAATGCAACTGAATTGTAGGCTTATTGTATGATTTGTATGTACACAAAACAGAGAAAAATTAACCGAAATAAAAAAATAATGTTGCAGACAATACAATCTAGGACTCAAAAAAGATGTTAAATTAATTACATTCACCATACTTCTACATTGTAACATAATTTCATATAGTATATCAGGTATCATATAGTAGGTATCATATATCAGGTAACTTTGTATGATTTTTTTATAACCCCTTTAGTTGCTGAATTGTAAGAACAAAGAACAATAAAATTGCCCTGGCAATCTGAATCACAGCAATAGTAATGAAGAAAAAGCAAACCAAAATTTTTGCCGAGTTTCTCAACAAGCACTACTCAATGTGCATACCTAACATTGAGTTTCCAAATAATAAATACAATGAATAGGCCGTTAATAAAGGAAATGACTGTTATTTTTCTACTGTATTTATTGTGTCCAACTGTAGTAGTAAATATAACACAGGCCTATAGATACCATTACAATGACCACAATAGGTAAACAGTACACATGTACCAATCCATGTGATTTCTGGTAATACAGGTGTGGAAAGTACAATGATAGGTAACCACGTAATGTAAACTTTTAACTATTAACAATTATTGAACCCTTAGCCACTATGAACTTAAAAAATTATACAATACATTTAATTATTTAATTTACAAACAATAGTATAAGAATGTTTCATATACAGTGGCAATCAATGACAATAGTCATTGGAAAGTGAAATGGAACAATTTTATTACTATGGTACTTACAATATTCAACAATGGTCCAAGACAATGTTAAAGTCAAAGTCAAAGTCAAAATCATTTATTCAATTTAGGCAAAGTTTTTAAGAAAAAACATTAACGAAAATAAATTATTTTTGCAATATACGACAAAATATCAAGTTCTCGGCCTACAGTAAGATCTTTTTTTCTTCTCTCTCCTACCCTCGATTGATAAAGCAGTGTTGGAAGTCGTGTCGTATTTTAAATTAGAATTAAATAGTTAAAGAGCATTATTTTTGGCAAAAAATAGTTTTTTTTAAATAATCTTTTACGTATTTATTGTGGTAAAAGCATTGTAAAAAGACTTGTGAAAGTGGTTGTGAAGAGACAT
Source organism: Selenia dentaria (assembly GCA_917880725.1). Lineage (NCBI taxonomy): Eukaryota > Metazoa > Arthropoda > Insecta > Lepidoptera > Geometridae > Selenia > Selenia dentaria. The sequence continues at coordinate 9,424,673 of OU862888.1, read as the reverse complement.
AAAGTGTAAAATTCGTAACGTATTTTCGTGGCCTGATCTTGTTTGATTCAAATCCTTGTTAACAATGTCTAATAAAATAAAGTGTTTTCAATGTGAAGATGATCATAATGATGAAAATGTGGTGCAGTGAGGTGCGTGTTATGGGATTAAAGGGCAAACGCACCCTCCTGTACTTGTGTTCTCCATGCCGAGAGGCCCTTTTTCAAGTACGATGGATTAAGAGAAGAACTCGATGACGTAAAAAAGCAGCTCGCCGAAGGACGCCTTACACCATCAAACACCGCGGGAACTGCGACGATTATGACCGAGATGCCCACGGACACTAACGCATTATTAGAAGAAATAATGGAACGGGAGCGTAGAGCCACTAATGTAATACTTGTTGGTGTTAAGGAAAGTGACTCAGACATCGGCAATGAAAGAAAGTCATATGATGAATTATGTGTGAAGAAAATCTTGCACGACATAAACAACGGCTCTGACTTCTCAGACAAAGTGGTAAAGGTACAACGTCTAGGCCGCCGTGAAACAGGTATAGTAAAGCCGCGCCCATTAAAGGTGATATTAAAGTACCGTCAGGATGCTATTTGGTTACTGAAAAACAAGAACAAGGCTCAAAAAGAGGTAAGAGTATATGATGATAAAACTCCTAAACAACGTGAAGAACTGAACAAGCTCCGGGAAACCTTAAAGGACCGTACTGGAAAAGGGGAAACCAGCCTCACCATCAAATATATAAAAGGTAACCCAAAAATTGTCACACAAAAAAACTAGCCAATGTCAATAGAAATCCATATGCTGACCTTACTTTCACCTATACCAATATACAATCGTTACCATCTGAGTTTGATCTTTTTTTGAACTACATAAACACAAATAGTCCATGTATTGCAATCATCACTGAAACTTGGCTAAACAGCAATGATCGTAATGGCACATACAATATCCCAGGCTATACACTATTAAGACATGACCGGATGCATAAGAAAAATAAGGCTGAAGGAAAGACTAGAGGAGGTGGTGTAGCCATTTATATTAAGGAACATTTAAACGGTATTCCTATTATAGCAAGGCGCAACAAAAATTATATGTGCGATGGAGTTGAGGCACTATATGTAAATATACAATTTAGTACCTATAATTTCTTGGTTATTGGTTTATATCGAACAGGTAGTCAGGATAAACTTGTATGGAAAACTCGTGACACTACATTACTAAATAATCTCATTACTGCTACTAAAAGAAATACAGTGATCATTGCAGGTGACTTCAACTATCCAACTATTAAATGGCCTATTCCGCCAGGCCAAAGTTATTCTGGCCCCGAAGAACTCTTTGTTATTTGTTTTTTTTTTTTTTTAACTTCTTATTTCAAATGTTCCGAGACAGCAATCTCCATCAGTTGGTGAAATGCCATACACGCTTCAGACAAGGGCAAGAATCATCCTTACTAGATCTTGTTATGGTAAATGAGGATTCTCTAATTGATGAAGTAATGCACAAACCTCCAATCGGTAAAAGTGACCATGCTGTACTAGAATTCAGCCTTCAGTGCCTAGTAAGAAAATCTACTGATAAGCCTAAGTTTAAACGTTACTAGCAATATATTAACTTTGACAGTTTCAATAATGATTATAGGAACAATTTAGAGGAGGTAAATTGTTTCAATGATACAGAAAAATTGTGGATGGAGATCTTGTCTGCAATCAACACAACTGTTGATAAACATGCCCCAGAAAGAAAAGTCAAGAATAAACTTCGAAATAAACCATGGATTGATAAAAATGTTTTAAAACTAGTGGCTGAAAAAAAAACTCTGTGGGACAATTACAGGACCTCTGGGTCAGAAAATGACTACCAACTCTACAGAGAAACAAACAACAAATGTGTTGATATAATATATCATATAATAATATATCATATATCAAGGAAACAAAAGAGCTGCTATGAAGCCGAAATACTTAAATATGGGGACAAATCATTTTACTCTTACATTCGGAGATGTTCGTCTTCAAAAGTGAGCATCCCAGCAGCCATCCGGAGCCAGAGTGGTGACCTGGTAACGCAGCCTTCTCAAATGGCTGATGTTTTTGCCGAAGAATTTCAAAAAACATACTCATTAGAGCCCTTTTTGTCACAACTGGTGAAAGTTGGTGTGGCTCGTGTGGAACATGATCTATGCAATATATCCTTTTCTGTAGAAGACGTGGAGAAAGCAATTGCAAGCCTGCGTATCAACTCATCTCCTGGCCCTGATCAAGTTCCAAGCCTTATATTTAAGAACAGTACCCACATCTTGGCTCCTGTACTTAGCATACTTTTTAATATGTCCTTCAAAAATGGTTACTTACCTCAAAACTGGAAGCATGCCCTGGTCACGCCGATTTATAAGAAGGGTGACAAGATGGTCACCGGAAATTACCACCCTATTAGTCTTACCAGTACTGTTGTAAAATTAATGGAAAAAATTATAAGCATAAAATTGACCCAATTTTTAAACAGAGAATGTGTAATATCTATTAAACAGCATGGCTTCACAAAAAAGAGGTCCACCATTACAAATCTGCTGTCATGCATACACTCATGGACAAAAAGCCTTGACAACAACAACCCTGTGGATATTGTGTACTTAGACTTTGAACGCGCCTTTGACAAGGTCCTTCACCAACGCCTACTGATTAAACTAGAGCATTTTGGAGTATTTAGTGGCGTTCCCCAGGGGTTGGTGCTCTCAGCTCATCTATTTGGAATTTATATCACTGATCTGGTAGAGGTGATTCAATCCCAGTCGCCTTCTTTGCTGATCATGGTAAAATCTTTGCCAACCCACTAATTAAATCCGGACAGCTACAGGAGGACCTTAATTGCATCCAAGCCTGAGCCAGGGATTGGATTATCAAACTGAATGCAGCAAAATGCACTGTATTACACTTGGGCTCAGCAAACCCTAGAGCAAAGTATAGGTTAGACAACTATTTTTATATGTCATACGGAGATCATTCCAACTCTTCACTGTAGAAGTCTTTCTAAAAATATACAAAACATATATCAGACCCCTGCTAGAGTATGGCTTTCAAGTTTGGAGCCCATACTTCCAAAAAGATATTAACCTTCTAGAAAGTGTCCAGTGGAAAGCAACCAAATTACCACAGGTCCTGCGTCACAAGTCCTATGAAGAGAGACTCCTAACACTATGCCTCACTAGTCTAGAAGAAAGACGCCTTAGGGGTGATCTTATTGAGACATTTAAGATAATTAATGAATATTATTACCTACCTAACATAGAAGACATTTATATAATCAGAGAAAGCTCAAGGCCAAACCGGGGACATAAAATCCAGCTTACTCAGGATTTGGCCAAAACAAAGCCTGCACACCATTTCCTGAGTAACAGAGTAGTGCATAACTGGAATAAACTACCAGAACATGTTGTGTCAGCCACATCAATAAACAATTTTAAAAATAAACTGGACAAATGGCTATCTACAGAAAAGAAATCTCTTCTGAAACTATAAATCCAACACTGCAGAGATATGGACATATCAGCATATTGCTGCTCGTCCATTAATAATAAATAAATAAATAAATAATATTTACGTCAATACCTACCACAAATCATATAGAATTCTCGCCGTTGAAAGTTCCGTTTTACGTACGGTTAAGCTGTCATATGCCCGGTAACATTTTATTGTACATAAATTTACATAAATTATATTTTGTAGTAATTTGAATAGTTTTCATGCACACATATATTTCACAGTAGCAGACAGTAGCAGAGTATCCCGTCAGAGCAAAGTCACAATAGGTAGGACAACGAGCAAAGCGAGGAGGAGCGTTAGGTTGAATGGTGACCACACGGCAATGGCCGGCGCAGGCTAACTTACACCTCAATAAGGATATATAACTTCCTCAGAATTAATAATATAAAAATCTCAAAAGGGAGGGGCTCCACAGTTTTTCCTTTGAAAGGGGGTTAGTACCCCTCTCCCCTCCACCCCTCTCAACTTGACGGATGCTAATGGAAAGTTGTTAAAGTACGCAGCACAGTGCCATCATGCAATTATTCAACTTGAAGCTCTGGGTGGTACTTCAACTGTAGGTGGCAGAAAACTTGCCCATTTTATCCTTGATAGGAGGGAATAATTCATAACACACAAACAAAAACCGAATAGGTATAGACAATAGCAAAACATACATTTTACACATCATATCCAAAGATCAGTCAGATGGATAGGCTTCTGCTAATTCTGTGTGACTGTTCCCAAAAACTCAATCAAATTCAATGTAACTGATGAGAATGTATTTCAGCTATTTGCTATGTTTGAGCAGATAATAATAAATTACAACATCATTTCAATCAAATACAATATTCCTACCTGGATTCCCACTATTAGTAGCATCTGTGCGACGTCCCAATTGACCCACATCATTGTTACCACATGAGTGAAGATGACCATTACTTGTGAGATACATTGTATGGAACTCTCCAGCTGCTACAGACTTTACATGGCTGCTTTCTTTCCATTTTGACAGAGTTGGTTTTATCACCTGAAGCAATAAAATACATGTTATTTAGTTAAAAACAAAAATCAACCATATTATAGGGAATTTAAGGATATTATATATTATAGGTAGGTATATATTTTGTCCATGCACATAGAAATTATAAACAATCTAAATAAAATAATGTTTATATCGTAGGTAAATATAGTATTTCAGTGTATTTAAAATATTGAATATAGTAACAGTACGGAAATCTTCAAAAATAAACTCACCAAATCAATATTCTCCGGACCTTCAACGCACAGTTCATGATGAGTTGCATTACCCCAACAAAACATTTCAATGGGCCTATTGCCTCAAACAAAATAAATAACCTGTACAAAGAATTTTGATCAGTTTGATTGCACGGAGAGTAGTGGAGAATTTTGGATTATAAGGTTTAGATGGTTAAAATCACTGATAATTTTTCTGTGACATTGTAAAAGTAATCAAAAATATTAGAAAAAACATTACAAAAGTCGAGAACAATCTTTCAGAGGACTTGTCACCAGTGTTGACAGTATGCTAGAATAAAATTCCAACCATAAAAACCAAATTAATTATGTTCTCCCGGCGGCGGCGCGGCGGTTTCGCCTGTGGTGTGATCTCTCGGTAGAGAGTTAAATATTCCTTGGGTGTGATGAAAGGTTATGATGAAATTAACAAAAATATTTTTATTTCTAAGTAGGGAAAAAACTGAAAACCCTTTCAGGTAGGTATGTAGTTTTGAAAAGGTAACCAACAGGTTGACTAACAGAGAGAGTTCTTTATCTATAATTAGAGTGGTGCCATCAGATCCCTTGCCCAGCGAAAATATAGAATAGGTATATATAACATTTCTCACTCTCACTCACAATCCACCTACCTACTCCACTCTACGTTTTAGAAATCAGTTCGAGAGTTCATACGTCAGTTAAACTACTCGTTAGCATCTTTGCTTTTATACACGATATCATATTTATGTTATGTGTTCGAGTTATAGGCTTTAAGTAACATGACGATCACGTTGCGTCACGATTTTCATCCGCATTTTTTTCATAGTTAAGAGGATGGAAGTGTTTAATGCAATACATATTATATCAGTTACTATTAGATCCAACTTCATTAAAAAACTGAGCATGATTCTTTTAGCTACATCTACCTATAGGAAGAAGATAAAAAGTCAGTTCCTCTAGCAAGCGGAAAAAAGATTACTTCATAAAAACTTTTAATTATAATTTTAGTACATATATTCTGGCATTATATTCTTTCTATTTTTGAATGAAGTATAAAGTAGGTAACACTAATTATGGACAAAGATAAAACACTCAAATATGTAGTAAACCAGTTGTAGAAGAAAAAGTGCCCAGAATGCTGGCTGCATTTTCACGTTGAATATTTGTGCTTATATGTTGTTTCTTAATGTTTCGTATGCCTAGGCGCATACGAAATATTCAGACACATCAATTGGCGTGGCTAACCAAGGATCCAAAGTTCTCTCATGGTTATTATCTCATTTCCAATGTGTTCAAAACCGAAGACCCAACGTGGTGATGCCCAAGACACAAAAATTTGTAAAATCTCTGATACTGGCATCACTGCCATTGTATTCTCATTTTGAAATGTCACTTTGACAGGTAACATGAGAGGTGCGTTCGAATAAAAGCTTAGACTAGTATGACGAGTTCACGACAGAACCTCGGTGAGAGCGCACTTGTAGTGCGTTCGAATAGATCACTTCTGATCGTTTTTGGCGAAAACACTCACAAGGGGCGTTCGACTTAGGAATCTGTGGGTGAAAATGTCGTTCATGCCTCTTTTTGTTCAGCGTTCGGAAAGCTAAAAAAGACCCCCACGCCAAGGATTTGGCGTTGAGGTCCCCAATGACGATCACGGGGCGTGGGTGGGTCTGACCTATGAAGGTCCCCACCTCGCCGAGAAGAGCCTCTAGCTCGTGACGGGGCCTGTTCGGGGAGTGATAAACACCCACGATGACGACAGGGGCCACTCCTGCCGCCACGAAACCCCTGCCTCTCGCAACCCCTACGAAAGGGGGGGATGTATTCGGCGACTGGGTGGTGATTGCCACAAAGCCGTCAAGGCCCCCCATCCAGTCACTCCTGGGTGGGACCGTGTACGGCTCGGCAGCCACCGCCACATGCACTGCAGGAGTAAATCCTGAGCGCGGGCGGAGTAGTTGACCTGGAGGAAGGTTAGGGCCATACTAATCTACCTCCATGCTGTCCGCCCTTCCTTCTTCAGAGGGAGACGGTCGCGGCTGGGCCTTGGCCTCAGTCGCGACGGCCTTACGCCGAGCCCCTGGCTTGAACGGGGGCTTGGCGCATGCCTTGCCCCCGGAGAGGTGGTCCGCTGGTTTACCCGCAGCCGCACAAAGTGAGCAGCGGGGGGGCAGCGGAGCAGTCGCGGGTCTTGTGAGCCTTTTGACCGCAGCGGTAACACTCGTCGCTGCGGTCAACCTCGGCGTTGCATTGGGCCGCTACGTGGCCCAACGAAAGGCAGCGGAAGCAGCGACGTGGCCTGGGGTCAAGGATGCCGACTCGCGCCGACACCCAGCCCACCAGAACGCGCCCACTGGCCGCAACCTTTTTCGCTGCGGAGACGGGGCAGCGCACAAACGCCGTCCCCATCCCCGCTGGTCCCCGACGTATCGGGCCGATGGCTACTGACGCCACGGGGCACTCGCCCAGGGACGCCAGCGCGTTCGCCAACTCCTCGGTGGAGGCCGAGTCGTCCAGGCCCGTGACTCTCAAGTCAGCGGTGGTGGTTGGCCTGGAAATCTTGACCTCGGCTTGCTCCTTAAACACCTCCTGGAGTCTGTCGGCAAGGACATCTGCTTTCGCGGCACTGTCCACGCCGGGGACCTCCAAGATCCGAGCTCCAGCGGCTGCCGTTCGGATGGTCAACAACGGCACACCCAGTTAACCCAATTTGATCTTGGTCTTGGCTTCTGCCAAGACTCCAGCATAGGTCAGCCCTTTCTCCGCTGCCCCCAGTTGCAGCGTAATAACCACAGCTGCGGTCCGGGGCGAGCGGAGTTTGGCCGTGCCCTTTGTCTACGGGGCAGGCTTCTTCCTGGTGGGCGGGCGGTGGTGGAGGTGGGACCGGTTTCGGTGTCGGAGCCGGACGAGCGGGCCCCTTCTCCTTGGGTTCCGCCCGCACCGCCTCCACTCCCCTGTCTCTCCTTCGTTCCAAGCCGCGCCTGGCCACCACTTGCCATGCCTCGGTCGTGACCGCAGGAGCAGGGCCCTTCACAGCCTTGCCTTTGGCCTTCTTCTATTGCCCCGGGGTGTTCACCGGGGCAGCTCCTTGGCTTGTGGTCGCAACTGGTTGCTCCCCAGAGCCAGGCTTCTTCCTCTGCACCAGGGCGATCTCCGGGGCAGCTCCTCGACTCGTAGACGCTGTCGGTTGCTCCTCAGACACCCCTCACCGATCTGCAGCGAGAGGGGGTCTGAGGGTCTTCGCCAGCAACAACCGCTCCTCTAAGCCTTCGAAGCGAGCGTTGATCATGGTGCCCACCTGCACAATGACCTTCCGCATCGCCTCGTCACTGACGAGGGGGGTGGAGGCCTGCGCAACTGGCGCCGTAGCCCGGGCTGCCCTCATCTCGCCCATTTGGCGACGGAGCTCCTTTAGCTCCGCCGCCAGCTGCTGATTGGCCTTGACCAGCAAGGCCATCTCCTCGGGCATCGTGCGGGACCGGGATTCCAGGAAGGACGCTTTGATGGTCATCGCAGCGTTCTTCAGGGCCCTCATGCATGTGCCCTTCAGATTTTTGGACTTGGTGGCCACTGTATGGACAGTGTCCACCGAGTCCAGCAGGATCTCCTCAAGGTGAGCGGCATCGCAGTTGCCCAGCCTCAGATTGGTAGCCGGAGGCTCCGGTACCCTCAGAAACAGGGCGGCCGTAGATGCCACCCTCTTCCGCTGCAGCTCATCCGCCAGTTCCTTCTCGGCCATGAGCCTCAGCTCCTCCGCACGCGCCCGGTTCAGCTCGGCCTTGGCTTTTGCCAGGCCGACATACTGACCGGTCGTGGGTGGCTTTCCTCTGCCACGTCCTTTGCCGCGTCGCGCGGCTGGGACCTTAGGTGACGGTTAAGGGTCACTTAGGTCCCCTTCGTCCTCCTCCAGTCGTCTCTTCCTCCTCTTTTGGGAGCCGCGTGATGACACGGTCTCCCACGTCATGGCGTCGGACTCCGTCTCCGATAAATTCGGAGACGGGATCCGAAGCACTTTGTGAAGTGGGGTCACTCCTGCGCCTGCTTCGGACGCAGAAGAGACGCTCACGTCCATTGACTGAGTGCCTGGTTTGGCGCTGCCCAAGCGCTCCAGGACAACACGTGGTTCCCGTTTTAAAAACGGGTTCAAGTCACTGCACCTAGATGGTGCTTCCTTCTCCGAGCAGTCCGTGATCTTGCCTTGTTTGTCAGGTTTTGCAGAATCTGTGTCCTTTTTCGTGCCAGTTTCGTTGGTGCGCGGGCCGGAGCCCGCAAAGCGGTTGTTGCCCCCCCCAGATACGGTAAGGCAGCCTTCTTTCGAAGGGTGGGATTTACCCACCTGGGGACTGTTTTCAATCGCTTGCTTGTCCATGTTTTTGTTTTCCTTTTTGAAGGGGTGAGGTCCCCTTGTGGTGCCCTCGTCGCCGGGTTCCCCCCGACTATACATCCCCTGTGCGGGCACCAAACAACGGGATTTGGAGACACATAATGCCCGACAGGGGGGCCGAGTTGACCCTCCCTGCCGCGCCGTGAGCCTTGAAGGCCCGCCATCCCATGACCCGAAGGTCCGCTGCAGTCGCTGTAACGCGACTGCCGTCCGAGTGTGCCCGACAGGGTGGCCAAGTTGACCCTCCCTGCCGCGCCGCCGGCCTTGAAGACCGGCCATCCTACGACCCGAAGGTCCACTGCAACTGTTATAAAGCAACTGCTCCCCAAGTTTGCCCGACAGGGTGGCTGAGATGACCCTCCTTGCCGCGCCCACCGTCAAAAGCGACGAAGCTCCTCCTCATGCACGACAGGTAAAACCTGTCGGGCCGCCAGCCTTGTAGGCCGGCCATCCTACAACCCTACAGGTCCGCTTTCCCTTCTCGGGACCCCACCTCCGCAGATGAACCGCCTGCTCATCCACTGTGCCCTATGCTAGGTTCATAGGGACACGCGGAGAGCACCTACGTGTCAGAATTTTAGCCAGCAGCCAACAAGATCTCATATAGAGAAGTTATTGACTGCTGCCCAGGGTGCACCGGCCCAAACACTTCTGTACTCCCCGGATAAAAAGTATCCGTAAGAGACCAGTAGCATTAAGGCACACGGGGAGGTATTCTGACCAAGCACCCCGAGTAGATAGATCCTGGAGTGATCAGTCCCAAGCTGTTTTATCCTCCAAGTAATCCGAAATTTTGTAATAACCTTTTTGACAGAGTTTGGTTTTAATAGTAATTTTGAACTTATTAATAGGCAAATCTCGGATAACATTGAGAACTTTATTATAGAATCGTATACATTGTCCCATAAAAGAATGACTTATTCTGTGGAGACGCGTTACATGTACGGATAGCTTGTGCTTATTTCGCGTGTTGATGGAATGAGCATCACTCCTTTTATCAAAACTGCTAATGTTTTTCTTTACATACATTAGATTTTCATAGATAAACTGAGAGACAACAGTTAGAATGTTTATGTCTTTAAACTTCTGTCTAAGGGAAACTCTGGGAGCTAAACTGTAGATCGCTCGTATAGCCCTTTTTTGCAGTATAAAAATGGAATTGATATCTGCAGAACATCCCCAGAGCAGTATGCCATAAGTCATAACGCTATGGAAATAACTAAAATAAACTATTCAAGCTGTGTCTACATCAGTTAATAGTCTAATTTTTTTAACAGCATAAACCGCTGTACAGAGCCTACTAGACAATTTTTTATGTGGGGACCCCATTGCAATTTAGCGTCTATAGTAATTCCTAAACTAACTCCATAAGGTCCAACCCTGTTCCATTCAATTGTATATTGGATTCTACTTGTCTCACATTTGGTGTCGAGAACTTTATACAATTAGTTTTCTTCTCATTGAGGAGAAGATTATTTGTATTGAACCAATTCACAACTTTAGCTAATGCATTGTTAACATCGTCATAGTTTAATAACTGCCTTTTAATTTTAAATAACAGTGAAGTGCCATCTGCAAACAATACAATCTCGTGATTCTTCTCTACATAATAAGGTAAGTCATTAATATAGATTAAAAACAAGAACGGCCCTAGTATTGAACCTTGTGGAACGCCCATTGAGATTATAGAGCCGGGCGATTTTTTACCATTTATGTCAACCCTTTGAATTCTATCATTTAAATATGAAGTCAAAAGGTTGAGAGCCATGTTCCTAATACCGTAGTGTTGTAATTTCCTGACAAGTACATCATGTCGGACGCAGTCAAATGCCTTAGATAAGTCACAAAAAACACCTAAAGCATCTTGAGAGTTCTCCCAGGCATCAAACACATCTTTTATAAGTTCTATACCTGCGTCTATAGTAGAGCGATTCCTTGTGAACCCAAATTGATTCTTATGGAAAATTTTGTTTGCACTAAAATGAGTTTCTAATTGATGTAATATAATTTTTTCGAAAATCTTACTTAGCGTAGGTAGTACAGAAATAGGCCGAAAATTTGTTGGATCAGTAGTACTACCAGATTTGAATAAAGGAACCACTTTACTGTGCTTCATTAGGTCAGGAAATACACCACTTGCAACACAACTATTAAACACAGCTGCTAGATTGGGTGCAATGACATCTATAATTGAAGAAACGGTCTTCACAGAAAGACCCCATAGTTGCACTTTATGTTCTCAACTTTCTTTTTATTCTGTTTAGTAACTTCTTTTGTTACCAGGACTTCCGGGCTTCTATGACTTTCTTGTTTAGCATTTACTGACCGTTCGTAGGCGCATATATTGCTCGTCAAGTTGTCAATCATCCTGTCTTGCTTGTTTAACAAAAACCAGCTAGATTTAAATCTAGCTGGTTTTTGTTCTTTGCATTTAAATGCAAACAACTTTTCATCTAGGGAATCTAAAACTTTGCATATCAGAAACATATCGGGTAGCTTCACGCTTCTATCTTTTTTGGTGAATTCAGCATTTAAGGCACTCCATATATTTTTCAGTTTTGACATAAGTGTATCCACGCTGTCTTGCCGATTGTGCTCGAACTCGAAAAATTGAAGACATAGCTGGTAAGCTCTATTTTCTGATTGTCCGTCATATATGCGATGTAGTTCTTCCCATACATCTTTCGCAGTCTTAAATCACATGACTTTTGTGTCATATAATTCTATATTAAGTATGAGTAGAGCGCATCTGTCTGCCTGCTTGAATTTGGCTAGAGCCAAATTGTATGCCGCGACTGCTGCGTAACCTCCTCTTTGGTATATAACTGGTTCTCGTACAGTGCCTTCACATACCTCCAGTGCGTTCTCGCAAGTGCTCAGAAGTATTGAGACTTTGTATTATTGTATTGTATTGATAATACGTGACATTAACATTTGAAAATGATTTCGGGCATATGGGCACCGCGGCTGTTCTTGACGAAGCGCATTCTGGACGTCCAACTTTGGGCCACTTTTTCGAGCACTGCTGGCCGTATGTCACGAATAACACGAACAAGGCCTCTAAGGCGTCAATTGTTGCTGGTTTATCAGCATAAACCAGTGACTTCACGTAGCCCCACAGGAAATAATCGAGAGGTGTCAAATCGCACGACCTTGGAGGCCAATTGACAGGTCCATTTCTCGAAATCAAGTTATCGCCAAATTTTGATTTCAATAAGTCGATGGTTGCGTTCGCCGTATGGCACGTAGCGCCATCCTGCTGAAACCACATCTCCTCTGGATCAATGTCATCCATATTTTCAAACAAAAAATCATTGATCATGGTGCGGTAACGATCTCCATTGACCGTAACGCGAGCTCCGGCCTCATTTTTGAAGAAATAAGGTCCGATGATGCCACCAGCGTGAAAACCGCACCAAACGGTGCATTTTTCTGGATGTAATGGAGTCTGTAGGGTCTCACTTTGTCTTGTGGATTGGTCTCACTCCATATGCGGCAATTTTGCTTATTAACAAACCCGTTAAGCCAAAAATGCGCCTCATCGCTGAACACAATTTTGCGATAAAACAACGGGTCAGTTGCCAACTGCTCTAGAGCCCAATCGGCGAAAGAACGACGCATATAATGGTCTCGTGGCTTCAATTCCTGCACCAGCTGGATCTTATACGGGTGTAGGCCGAGATCTTTGCGCAAAATTTTCCACGTAGTGGACGGACAGAGCCCCAATTGCTGCGAACGACGACGAATCAATAAATTTGGATCTTCTTCCACACTTTCGTTTACAGCGGCGATATTCTCTTCACTACGCACATTCCTTCGACGAGTTGGTGTTATTGCGTCCTCTAGAGAGAATGTGGTACGAAATCTATCCACAGTTCGACGAATGGCTTGTTCAGATGGACGATTATGTACGCCATAAAAATGACGAAGTCGTCTATAAGTTGCGCGAATCGACGACTGATTTTCAAAGTAAATTTGGATAATTTCGTAGCGTTGTTCAAGCGTGAGTCTATTAATGATGATTTGTCAGAGTATACTGAAACAAATAAAAAAAAATGTTTTATCAAAATTTATTTTTTTGTGTTACTTTTTACAATTTAAAGTTCTATCTAGGTTAAAAAAACACCCTCTACTACTGATTGATTTTATTTTACTTTTATAACTTATACACACATACATATTTCATTCTTATTTTACGTTACAAGTTTACACTTTATAATCTCAAGTATACAAGTTATTCATCCTAGTTAAATTATCATTACAGAATCGCTGTTCAATGTAACGCCGTCTTAACCTCCGGAGACAGCAAAATAGTGGAACGTATTACCAAGAGTCCTGGCATTCTCTTTGATCCCATGGGTACTCTGAAAATTATAAATGATCGATTTGATATTGTCATCCCAGTAGATGTGACTACTTTTAAAAATCATATTGAGAATATTCAAAACGTACTCAATACAATTAAAGTCCAATGCCGCGAAAATAAAGAAATACATGATAGCAAATGTCTGAATATGCTAGAACCATTAGAATCTCTATTTACAGATATTCTACGCGACTTTAACTCTATTTCTCATATAGTTTCTAATAGTTTATCCAAAAGATCCGCATGGTTTGCTGGTGTTGGTAGCGTATTCAAACACATATTTGGCACCATGGATGAAGATGATGCCATACGTTATAACAAAGCCATTCAAAACTTGAATAATAACGATAAAATCCTAGCAAATTCGATAAAGAAAAGTATAATTATATCACAGTCCGCTATTTCTAACATGAACAAATCACTTCATGAATTGAATGAAAATGAAGCTAAGCTAAATAACGTCATTGATGAAGTCACCACATCTCTCAACAATATATCTCACATTGTATTAGTAGATAATTTTAAGATTAGAATTAATACTGCATTGAACCTCTTACAAAGTAATCTATTAACCATTTCCTTCAAAATCGAAGACATCCTTAACACTATGTTATTTGTAAAAAGCAACAGTATTCACCTATCTATTGTCACACCACGTCAATTATACGAAGATATTATAAGTAACCTTAAGTTAGTTCCTAAGTACAGAGACTTCCCAGTGAATCTCGAATTTAACAACATTCACACCTTAATGAATATTGCCGATCTAGTTTGTTATTATTTAGACGGTAAAATAGTGTTTGTAATTAGAATACCTTTAGTTAGTGCATTAGAATATAACTTGTATAAGAATGTACCTTTACCTACTCCACATTCTTCCGAAAATCCAAATTCTTATATAATGATTCTACCTACCGAAGAATATTCAGCTCTTAGTAAAGACAAATCTTCATTTACATATCTCAATAACCTGAACCTCTGTAAACATATCTTAAGTGAAACCTACCTCGCACTCTACCGCGAAATCAGCGACATCTACAGTGTTTCAAGTAATCCATCCTGTGAAATGGAAATCATTACCAAAGCTGTATCTTCTTTGCCGAATAATTGTCAGTTTAGATTCCTCTATGGAGAAATAGATATTTGCCACAGGTTAAATAATGGTAAATGGATATTCGTTCAATCACACCCCACCAAAATTTCTATTGAATGTCAGAATAACGAGCTAACTGAATTAGTATTATCCGGGACGAGTGTACTTGATATTCCACTTGAATGTATATTATAAGAATATATTATAAGAACGTTAGAATATTTAAGAAAAGTTTTCCTAGAATAGATGTACCTTATGTAACCTCTGATTTTAATATTATTAATGATAGCTGATGTAATTTAGGTCGCCTTAACGAATTAAATATTCCATTTTCTACTATTAAAAACGTTAACTTAGATAAATTAAGAAATATGAAATCTGTATCTGACCAAATCATACAAGATTTAGAGAAAGTAGAAAACTCAAATGTTTTAAGTAATCACATTAGCTTTCCAATCCTCACTATTTTATCAATAACCTTATGTATTAGTTTTATTTCTTTATACTTTTGTAAAAAGAACAAGTGTTTGAAATCGTTGTTTTCCAAATCAAATGAGACTACAGTTCCTTCAGACGATAATGAAAGTATAGAATTAAATCAACCACGCTTACGTGCAATTTGAACTCATGTATGTAAACTTACATTTTCCAGTAAGTTTCCTCTTAGCGTGGGGGTTGTTATATCCCTACTATAGTATGGAGACCCTACACGCCTAAAGCAATATCAGCATTTTCTCTTTGTTTCATTTTGATTCTTAGTTCATACTTCAAGTCAGTCTCAATCCGTTATCAGTTCCAAACACTTGTCTCTTTCTTTGTAAAATAAGTTATAATTATTTCAAAATCAATTAAAACCCTGTGTTCAAAAAAACTGTTCTTTTTTAAAAAGACATTTCCCGAGTCCCGTATAACAGTTCGAATAGGGTGTGGGCAAAAGTAGCAAAATTGGCAAAAATAACGTTTACGAACGCTTTAACTAAAGAACCATCAATGACAACGCCACCAATGCCCTCATAAATTAAGCTAAACGAACGCAGTACTAATTTTCTTTGAGAAGTGAGAAGTGTTGAAGTTGTAAGGAGTACCTATATAAACTATTCAACACAAACCTTTGTAGCACTGTTCTGTACCGTGTCTGTGTAACCAGATACTTCTTGTTCAGTCAGTTTGTCTTGTCATTTACTTTTGTTTATGTTTTGACAGTGTCATGTTGTTACCAATTTTCTGAACTGTAAATAAAACACGTCTTGTTGTATTTTTACGATATTTATTTCTGGAATAACATAGTCATTCTATTTCTACGCAAGTTTCACAAACTTTGTTAGGTTATGATCGCCCCGTAATTGAGAATGGAAGGACTATCGACGAACTTCCAGATTGGATCGTTGGATGGAAGTAACTGGCCAAGTGGGGAATACAAAGTCTCAATACTTCTGAGCACTTGCGAGAACGCACTGGAGGTATGTGAAGGCACTGTACGAGAACCAGTTATATACCAAAGAGGAGGTTACGCAGCAGTCGCGGCATACAATTTGGCTCTAGCCAAATTCAAGCAGGCAGACAGATGCGCTCTACTCATACTTAATATAGAATTATATGACACAAAAGTCATGTGATTTAAGACTGCGAAAGATGTATGGGAAGAACTACATCGCATATATGACGGACAATCAGAAAATAGAGCTTACCAGCTATGTCTTCAATTTTTCGAGTTCGAGCACAATCGGCAAGACAGCGTGGATACACTTATGTCAAAACTGAAAAATATATGGAGTGCCTTAAATGCTGAATTCACCAAAAAAGATAGAAGCGTGAAGCTACCCGATATGTTTCTGATATGCAAAGTTTTAGATTCCCTAGATGAAAAGTTGTTTGCATTTAAATGCAAAGAACAAAAACCAGCTAGATTTAAATCTAGCTGGTTTTTAACTTTGCATATCAGAAACATATCGGGTAGCTTCACGCTTCTATCTTTTTTGGTGAATTCAGCATTTAAGGCACTCCATATATTTTTCAGTTTTGACATAAGTGTATCCACGCTGTCTTGCCGATTGTGCTCGAACTCGAAAAATTGAAGACATAGCTGGTAAGCTCTATTTTCTGATTGTCCGTCATATATGCGATGTAGTTCTTCCCATACATCTTTCGCAGTCTTAAATCACATGACTTTTGTGTCATATAATTCTATATTAAGTATGAGTAGAGCGCATCTGTCTGCCTGCTTGAATTTGGCTAGAGCCAAATTGTATGCCGCGACTGCTGCGTAACCTCCTCTTTGGTATATAACTGGTTCTCGTACAGTGCCTTCACATACCTCCAGTGCGTTCTCGCAAGTGCTCAGAAGTATTGAGACTTTGTATTCCCCACTTGGCCAGTTACTTCCATCCAACGATCCAATCTGGAAGTTCGTCGATAGTCCTTCCATTCTCAATTACGGGGCGATCATAACCTAACAAAGTTTGTGAAACTTGCGTAGAAATAGAATGACTATGTTATTCCAGAAATAAATATCGTAAAAATACAACAAGACGTGTTTTATTTACAGTTCAGAAAATTGGTAACAACATGACACTGTCAAAACATAAACAAAAGTAAATGACAAGACAAACTGACTGAACAAGAAGTATCTGGTTACACAGACACGGTACAGAACAGTGCTACAAAGGTTTGTGTTGAATAGTTTATATAGGTACTCCTTACAACTTCAACACTTCTCACTTCTCAAAGAAAATTAGTACTGCGTTCGTTTAGCTTAATTTATGAGGGCATTGGTGGCGTTGTCATTGATGGTTCTTTAGTTAAAGCGTTCGTAAACGTTATTTTTGCCAATTTTGCTACTTTTGCCCACACCCTATTCGAACTGTTATACGGGACTCGGGAAATGTCTTTTTAAAAAAGAACAGTTTTTTTGAACACAGGGTTTTAATTGATTTTGAAATAATTATAACTTATTTTACAAAGAAAGAGACAAGTGTTTGGAACTGATAACGGATTGAGACTGACTTGAAGTATGAACTAAGAATCAAAATGAAACAAAGAGAAAATGCTGATATTGCTTTAGGCGTGTAGGGTCTCCATACTATAGTAGGGATATAACAACCCCCACGCTAAGAGGAAACTTACTGGAAAATGTAAGTTTACATACATGAGTTCAAATTGCACGTAAGCGTGGTTGATTTAATTCTATACTTTCATTATCGTCTGAAGGAACTGTAGTCTCATTTGATTTGGAAAACAACGATTTCAAACACTTGTTCTTTTTACAAAAGTATAAAGAAATAAAACTAATACATAAGGTTATTGATAAAATAGTGAGGATTGGAAAGCTAATGTGATTACTTAAAACATTTGAGTTTTCTACTTTCTCTAAATCTTGTATGATTTGGTCAGATACAGATTTCATATTTCTTAATTTATCTAAGTTAACGTTTTTAATAGTAGAAAATGGAATATTTAATTCGTTAAGGCGACCTAAATTACATCAGCTATCATTAATAATATTAAAATCAGAGGTTACATAAGGTACATCTATTCTAGGAAAACTTTTCTTAAATATTCTAACGTTCTTATAATATATTCTTATAATATACATTCAAGTGGAATATCAAGTACACTCGTCCCGGATAATACTAATTCAGTTAGCTCGTTATTCTGACATTCAATAGAAATTTTGGTGGGGTGTGATTGAACGAATATCCATTTACCATTATTTAACCTGTGGCAAATATCTATTTCTCCATAGAGGAATCTAAACTGACAATTATTCGGCAAAGAAGATACAGCTTTGGTAATGATTTCCATTTCACAGGATGGATTACTTGAAACACTGTAGATGTCGCTGATTTCGCGGTAGAGTGCGAGGTAGGTTTCACTTAAGATATGTTTACAGAGGTTCAGGTTATTGAGATATGTAAATGAAGATTTGTCTTTACTAAGAGCTGAATATTCTTCGGTAGGTAGAATCATTATATAAGAATTTGGATTTTCGGAAGAATGTGGAGTAGGTAAAGGTACATTCTTATACAAGTTATATTCTAATGCACTAACTAAAGGTATTCTAATTACAAACACTATTTTACCGTCTAAATAATAACAAACTAGATCGGCAATATTCATTAAGGTGTGAATGTTGTTAAATTCGAGATTCACTGGGAAGTCTCTGTACTTAGGAACTAACTTAAGGTTACTTATAATATCTTCGTATAATTGACGTGGTGTGACAATAGATAGGTGAATACTGTTGCTTTTTACAAATAACATAGTGTTAAGGATGTCTTCGATTTTGAAGGAAATGGTTAATAGATTACTTTGTAAGAGGTTCAATGCAGTATTAATTCTAATCTTAAAATTATCTACTAATACAATGTGAGATATATTGTTGAGAGATGTGGTGACTTCATCAATGACGTTATTTAGCTTAGCTTCATTTTCATTCAATTCATGAAGTGATTTGTTCATGTTAGAAATAGCGGACTGTGATATAATTATACTTTTCTTTATCGAATTTGCTAGGATTTTATCGTTATTATTCAAGTTTTGAATGGCTTTGTTATAACGTATGGCATCATCTTCATCCATGGTGCCAAATATGTGTTTGAATACGCTACCAACACCAGCAAACCATGCGGATCTTTTGGATAAACTATTAGAAACTATATGAGAAATAGAGTTAAAGTCGCGTAGAATATCTGTAAATAGAGATTCTAATGGTTCTAGCATATTCAGACATTTGCTATCATGTATTTCTTTATTTTCGCGGCATTGGACTTTAATTGTATTGAGTACGTTTTGAATATTCTCAATATGATTTTTAAAAGTAGTCACATCTACTGGGATGACAATATCAAATCGATCATTTATAATTTTCAGAGTACCCATGGGATCAAAGAGAATGCCAGGACTCTTGGTAATACGTTCCACTATTTTGCTGTCTCCGGAGGTTAAGACGGCGTTACATTGAACAGCGATTCTGTAATGATAATTTAACTAGGATGAATAACTTGTATACTTGAGATTATAAAGTGTAAACTTGTAACGTAAAATAAGAATGAAATATGTATGTGTGTATAAGTTATAAAAGTAAAATAAAATCAATCAGTAGTAGAGGGTGTTTTTTTAACCTAGATAGAACTTTAAATTGTAAAAAGTAACACAAAAAAATAAATTTTGATAAAACATTTTTTTTTATTTGTTTCAGTATACTCTGACAAATCATCATTAATAGACTCACGCTTGAACAACGCTACGAAATTATCCAAATTTACTTTGAAAATCAGTCGTCGATTCGCGCAACTTATAGACGACTTCGTCATTTTTATGGCGTACATAATCGTCCATCTGAACAAGCCATTCGTCGAACTGTGGATAGATTTCGTACCACATACTCTCTAGAGGACGCAATAACACCAACTCGTCGAAGGAATGTGCGTAGTGAAGAGAATATCGCCGCTGTAAACGAAAGTGTGGAAGAAGATCCAAATTTATTGATTCGTCGTCGTTCGCAGCAATTGGGGCTCTGTCCGTCCACTACGTGGAAAATTTTGCGCAAAGATCTCGGCCTACACCCGTATAAGATCCAGCTGGTGCAGGAATTGAAGCCACGAGACCATTATATGCGTCGTTCTTTCGCCGATTGGGCTCTAGAGCAGTTGGCAACTGACCCGTTGTTTTATCGCAAAATTGTGTTCAGCGATGAGGCGCATTTTTGGCTTAACGGGTTTGTTAATAAGCAAAATTGCCGCATATGGAGTGAGACCAATCCACAAGACAAAGTGAGACCCTACAGACTCCATTACATCCAGAAAAATGCACCGTTTGGTGCGGTTTTCACGCTGGTGGCATCATCGGACCTTATTTCTTCAAAAATGAGGCCGGAGCTCGCGTTACGGTCAATGGAGATCGTTACCGCACCATGATCAATGATTTTTTGTTTGAAAATATGGATGACATTGATCCAGAGGAGATGTGGTTTCAGCAGGATGGCGCTACGTGCCATACGGCGAACGCAACCATCGACTTATTGAAATCAAAATTTGGCGATAACTTGATTTCGAGAAATGGACCTGTCAATTGGCCTCCAAGGTCGTGCGATTTGACACCTCTCGATTATTTCCTGTGGGGCTACGTGAAGTCACTGGTTTATGCTGATAAACCAGCAACAATTGACGCCTTAGAGGCCAGCATTGTTCGTGTTATTCGTGACATACGGCCAGCAGTGCTCGAAAAAGTGGCCCAAAGTTGGACGTCCAGAATGCGCTTCGTCAAGAACAGCCGCGGTGCCCATATGCCCGAAATCATTTTCAAATGTTAATGTCACGTATTGATCTTTCGAATAAAAAAAAAATTTTGATTACAATTTAATTTTTTGTGTTATTTTTTACAATTTCAAGTTATATCGGGCTTAAAAAAACACCCGTTATATAGTTTTAATTTTAATTAAGGATTTTCATGAGCTAGTTTAACTTCGTCGAAGTGATGTTTGACATGGCGTCGATTAATTAGGAGGGATAAAGTGTTAAAGCCATGAATTTTAACGACTTTATATGGGCCTTTCCATAGGGGTGAGAGGGCTTTCCGCAGTCTTAAATGATTTTTTAAATATACATAATCACCGACTTTGTACTGGACTGGGCGAGATTGTTTGTCGTAGTATGTTTTTGATTTTTCTTTTGTGTCGCGGATATTTTGCAGTGCTTTTTCGCGTGATGTTTTCAGTCTATGATGCAGCATTTTAACATATTCCGGGTAAGTGACATCGGGACGAGAATCAAAGATAGAGTCAGGGATAAACGGTTTATGGTCAAAAACGAGTTCATACGGAGTGAACCGAGTTGTGCTATGAACACTGCTGTTGTAGGTTAGCATGGCGGTGTAAACGAATCTATGCCAGTTAGTTTGATTTTCGTTCACGTATGATTTTAGGTACTCTTTTAAGGTTGAATGACTGCGTTCTAGGGCTCCTTGTGTCTGTGGATGGTAAGGCGTAGACCAGATTTGCTTAATTTTAAGAAAATCACAAGTTTGTTTAAATAGATCAGCAGTAAAGTTTGTCCCTTGATCTGTTAGTATAGTTTTGGGAATACCGAATAGGGATATGAAATGGACTAAGCATTCACAGGATTCTTCAGCAGTTACGTTAGAGATTGGGTAGGCTATGGAAAATTTGGTAAGGTCATCTTGTAGGGTAAGTATGAATTTTAGTTTTTGTAATCCGGCTTCAGGAAGAGGACCAACGATGTCAAGGCTAATTCTCTCAAAAGGACGAGTAGAAGTGGTCGTTATTTGCATAGGAGATTTGTTTATTTTACGAAGAGCTTTGTTTGATTGACATAATTTACAGTTCTTTACATAGTTTTCGGTACGACTTTCCATTGACTGCCGCCGAATTAAGGGGGGAGGGGGAGGGGGAGAGGGGTTTCCCTCCCCCCTCTTCTAATAATAAGCACGGGAACCCCCCCTTTTTTACTTTTTTTTTAATTTTCCTAATTTTATGGATTAAAATTAAGATAATATTTTTTAATAGATTGGCATGAAATAGGGGGTTGAAGGGGGGAAGGATAGGGTCCTCCCCTCCCTTTTTCACCATTTTTATTACAAGGTAATGCATAGTTTTTGAGTTATGCTTATTTTTGTAAAATCATGACCTCACGTTATTTAACACTTCGCTGATCTAATTTATTGTTTTGTTGGATGTGTAACTGACTTTTTAGCGCTTCGCCGGCCGCAGCCGCGGCACGCTCGCTTCGCTCGCTCGGCTCGCGCGTTGGTTGTCGCAGTTTCAACCTAACCTAATTTTTTTTCGTGTGGTGTTCTTATTTATAATGTCGTTAGATTTCTGTATATTGTTTTCTTGTAAAATATGCATAAGAGGGTTATTGTTACCATCAGAGACGCCAAACCCTTACCCATCCCCACAACATTTAATATCAATCTTGTGCCAGTCAATTCATAATTCAACCCAAAATTAATAATAATTGTAAAAAACAAGGTAAGACCATCACCTCCGCAGCTTCAGCTTGTTGGTCACCTTTGACAACCAGCCTCAGCGGCTCTGGCTCGTCTGATGCCTACAATTATAACAAACAGCAGGCAGAGGCAGCTAAGCGCTTCAGACTTTATAAAAACACTAGAGGTAGGACATTCTCGTACCAAGTAGAGTGAGAGTCAATCAATTCAGTTCTTTGATTTAAGTTGAACCTAACCTTTATTTGATATCTGCCCTAATAGGTACTGTTAAAATAAAACATATTAAATACTAATTAATAATTTATTAATCAATTTTATACACATATTGTATTGCTTTTATTAGTTCTTCAAAAACATCTTTATGTGCTATTTTTATTTTTCTTCGCCATGAATATTCTATTAACCAGTCTGTGAAGTTTCCCTTATAACCATCCCTACCAAACATCACTTTTAAATTTCGCCAGTGGCTTTCAATTCTCTGAGTGTGTGTCCCGTCTGGTGCCACAAATTTATTTATGGGGTCACTGTGATTGACCTTCTTGTGCAAGTATCCATATTGAGGTAGGCAATCATAGGCTCTCCAAAAATCAGTATGGATTTCAGTGCCTACCTCCACATGCTTTTGTATTAGCGGCACCAACATTTCTGCAGATCTAACATTATCGGGACACACTTCTAATCTCAGATCATCTTTCCGATTTTCAATCATGCCTAGCACCCAGTGGCCTTCAATATGTCTCCCTCTGTTATACTTTCTTTTTCCAAATTTTGATTCGTCGATTTGCACTATTTTGCCTGGACCACCAATCTTGCCACTAATTTCCTGGTGCTCCAACTCATAAATAATAATTGTCTCCCGACAGTAAGAAAACCAATCTGCGATTGTCCTTGTTGATAAAACACTTTCTCTATTTTCACGGGCAGTCTCTAATTTTACTTGATGATAACTGTACTTTTGGCTGAACATATACATTAATAAAAATTGTAACTCGATAGACAGCCTCGCATTCTCAAACCATGTTCCTGCTGCCCGACTAAATGCCTTAGAGCGACAGTTGCTCTTCCTGCATCGGAAGAGGCCAAACTGCCCGGTCTTGCTGCAGGAGCTTAACGACATTGGTTTTTATGGTGTGAGCATATTTTTTCCCTAAGAAGGAGCCCATTCTCTTCAGCAAATGCAATGCACTGAGCTGGGGTATTGAACCTGGTTATGATTTTAAACATATTCCAGTGAGACCTAAAACAAACAAAAATTACCATTATAGAAAACTAATTACTGCTCTACTCGTCAGCTTTTTCTGTGAAGTTTACACATGTGGCTTTTAAAGAAAACACTGCGAACCAACCTCATTTCATCGGAATTATATTGGACTCTTCGGCCAGATGACCCAGGAGCTCGAGGCTCCGCATCACCCACGCTGCTCTCAGACGATGTTGGAGACGCAGGCGGCAGTACCGACACGGTACTGAGAACGGCGCGGGAACTACCAGCTACTGGTTTTGATGGCACAGTCATGGGCACAAGTGGCTCACTAGAGTCCAACACTTGCACACACGGGGGGCCTGCAGAAGAGCTCGCGACAAGTGGCTCATCAGAGTCCAACACTAGAACTACACTCGATTCTACAGACGGAACGGCACCACACGAGGGGCCTGAAGAAGAGCTCGCGACAAGTGGCTCATTAGAGTCCAACACTTCCACTACACTCGATTCTTCAGACGGCACGGCAGAACACGAAACCTGGGGCTTCGGAGACGCCATGTTAGTAGTCAAATGTTGTTTACCGACAGGAGTACGAAAACGCGCTCAACTGCAAGGAACACAAAAGATGACTGACTGACGATGACAATGACAATACGAAATGGCGTCAATTTTACGTTTCGTTTCACAAACCGGCAAGAGACGGTAAATACTACCCATTTTAATAGCTAGTAATGAAAAACAGCTGAAATAAGTACGAAATATAATTATTTACGTAAAAGTAATGAAAAACAGTTGAAATAACTTCAAAATATAATTATTTACGTAAATTTATATAAAATAAAATGTTACCGAATGTACCACAACTTAACTGTAGTTAAAACGAAACGTTCAATTGCGAGAATTCTACATAATCTGTGGTATGGATTCACGTAAATATTGCAAAAATAATTGATTTTCAATAATTTTTTTCTCAAAAACTACGCGTTTTCTGGTATTTTGTTCCTTTCTGTGAAAAAAATATCAACCCTCAAACCGACGTCAGGCAATGGAAAACTGAGCCTAGTTTTCAATATCTGATCGCATGTTTTTCCAGTAATAACGTTCATTGACCCGGTCATACATTTTGTTAGAGCCTAAGTGTCCTGCAATGGGGATGTCATGATTTTCTCTTAAAACTTTAGCAATTTCAGTAGGTACAAGGTAAATGATGCTGTTGCGGTGAATATTTACAGTGACATTAGTATTGTTGAATAAGTACATTAGCATACTATAAATGTTGACGTAGGAATACTGTTGGAATAGATCTTTGAAATCGGATATAGCAAATTCATTTATGGTTCCGGTAAGTAAGATATCGTCTCGTACTGATTTCAGTGTTTTAAAGATCTCAGGGTATGTGCAACCATCGAAATAATACACTTTTGTAAAGAGTAGGTAATAGGTTTTGTCGTTGTGTTGCAGTCTCCGGAATGAATGGAGTTCTCGTTCTTCGTTAATAAAGGTTGTTGAGTCGTCGAGTGTAGACAGGATATCTTGAAGGTAGGGATTTGATTCGTCAAGGTCGATAGATACGGGCATAAGAATAACTTTAGAGCTGCTTTTGAGAAGGCTTTCGTTATGCTCCCGAATTTGGACATTAAAAGTTTCGTTTTTATTACTCATAGTTTTAAGAAAGTCGGAATAGTCTTTGTTGATATTTGATGGAGTCGGTTCTGTTATGTCACTAGTCTCACTAGGAGAGCCTATTTGAGTAGGAATAGAAGGAAGACTTAAGTCGATGTCTTGAAGGTTTACGTCAGGTGGACTAAACTCCAAAGCATCTAAGTCTGCAAGGTCGTCGAGAAGGTCTTGAGGAAATTCTGGTTCCATGTTTGAAACAGGGTTGTTGATGGGGACAGAATTGTCTACTGCGTTGGAAGTAGATGGTTGTGGATTTGGTTCATCTTGGACAATTGGATGAACTGGAAAGCGAGATAATGCGTCGGCATTGCTGTTGATTTTGCCTTTTTTATATTCGATTTCGTACTCAAATTCTTCGAGTTTGAGCCTCCATCTTATGAGTTTGGATCCAGGGTCTTTACAATTAAATAACCATTGAAGAGGTCTGTGATCTGTTATTATTGTGAAGCGCCGACCATAAAGATAGGGGCGAAAGGTTTTTGTGCCGAAGATGATAGCTAGGCATTCCTTTTCAGTGACGCTGTAATTGCTTTCAGCTTTATTTAGGGTTCGAGAAGCATAGGCAATAGGGCGGTCGTTTCCTATGGAACCTTGGGAAAGTATAGCAGAGATAGCAAAGTTCGAGGCATCGCAAGTGAGGATAAATGGTTTTGTGAAATCAGGGTAGGCTAATAAAGGGGCTGAAATCAGAGCATATTTCAGCTTTTCGAAGGCGAGTTGGTGTTCGTTTTGCCAGTTGAAAGGGACGTTTTTCTTCAAGAGGTTAGTTAAAAGTTTAGCTATTTTGGACAGATCTGGTATGAAACGACGATAGTACGACACTAATCCCAGGAAAGATTTTATATCTTTAGGGCATGTGGGAATTGGAAAGTTTTCTACGGCTTTGGTCTTTTCAGGGTTTGGTTTTACTCCTTGATCTGTAATAATATGGCCAAGATAAGATACTTCATTGTGGAGGAATTCGCACTTGTCGGGTTGGAGTTTTAGGTTGAAATTACGAATTCTGTCGAATACGTTAGAGAGGTTTTTCATGTGGGTATCGAGGTCAAACGAGTGAATTACTATATCATCTAAATAGACAAAACATTGAATTCCCTGTAGGCCTGAGAGAACAGAGTTCATGAGTCTCTGAAATGTTGCGGGGGCATTTTTTAAGCCGAAAGGCATCCGAGTAAACTCGAAATGCCCTTGTGGGACAGAAAAGGCAGTTTTGGGCGCGTCTTCTTTTGACATTTTGATCTGGTGAAAGCCAGAAGCTAAATCAAGGGTGCTGAAGTATTTGCATTTGCCTAATTGATCTAAAATCTCAGATATGTTAGGTATAGGGTAAGAATCTCCGATGGTTATATCATTTAATTTACGGTAATCAATGACGACACGCCATTTGCGTTGGCCAGAGGCATCAGTCTTTTTAGGTACGACCCAGATAGGGGAAGACCATGGGGAAGTAGAAGGTTTGATTATTCCTTCGTCAAGCATTTTATTTATTTGAGATTGAACTTCTTGTTTATGTATGTCAGGGAATCTATAGGTTTTCGTATTGATTGGAATAGTAGAAGTTGTAGTGATCTCATGTTGTAAAACGTCAGTCGTAGTCAAGTGATCGTCAGGAAGGTGAAATATATCAGAGTAAGTAGAACAAAGGTCGTACAATGCATCTGTTTCTTCTGAATTTAGATGAGACACTCGTAGTAAATTAATGACTTTTTCGGTTCGATTCATGGCATTTATCTGGTTCTCATCGAATCTAGGCGTATAGAAAATGTTATGTTGGTCACTTTTGTCTAAAGGTATTATTTTTAATTTCAGATTTGAATCTACTTTAATCGGGGATTCTGAGGTGTTAACAACGGATATATTAATTCTGGAATTTGGTTTTACTTTTACAATACAGTTTGCTATTAATAGATGTTCGATAATATTTTGATCGACAATAAGTCCTTCTCTAATTTCAGGGTTCAGTACTGAGCACTCAATCACTGTTTCGGTTCGAGGCAGAATGGTGTACATTGGTTCGGTAAACTTCAAGGTAAGTCTCGTGTTATTGATAGTAAGAGCATTTGCTGTGTAGTCTATTTTGGAGTCAAGAGTGGATAGCAAGTCGTTACCTATTATTCCATCGTAAGGAAAATTTATTCTGGGTACAACGTGAAAGTGATGACTTATTGCATTAAAATTGATCAAAATGTGACCTAATGAGTGCATTGGATTTTCTGTAGTCCCTATTCCGCTGAAGGATATAATGTGGTTCGTGATTTTTGGCATTTTTTCGATTGTATTTACTTTTAGGACACTGATGGATGCTCCACTATCAACGAGAAGTTTTAAAGGTTTGCTAGAGACAGATGATTGAACTTCTACGAAAGGTAAGTATTTTTTCACTGGGTTAGATATTATATTATATGTTTTTAATGTGTTTTCTTCTTTTACAGATGCTGTACAGGACGGGCAAGACTTGGATAACAGTTTGTTAGGTGGTAAGGCGATATCACAGGTAGGTTAATTTTATGTGAAATTTCAGTTTTGGTTTCAGACTCTTTGTCCTTGTAGTTAGCAGGTATAGAATTAGTAGTTTTCATGTGGGCACTATTTATTTGGGGTTGGTTACCCTCGTAGTTAGTGGATTTAGTAGATTTAGAATTAAAAGTTTTAGTATGGCCACTATTTATTTGGGGCTGGTTACCCTTGTAGTTCGTGGATGTAGTAGGTTGAGAAGTAATAAATCTCATATGACCACTATTTATTTGGGGCTGGTTACCCTTGTAGTTAGTGGATGTAGAAGTAGTAAATTTATGGCCACTATTTATTTGGGACTGGCTACCCTTGTAGTTAGTGAATGTAGTAGATTGAGAAATAGTAAATCTCATATGACCACTATTTATTTGGGGCTGGTTACCCTTGTAGTTAGTGGATGTAGAAGTAGTAAATTTATGGCCACTATTTATTTGGGACTGGCTACCCGTGTAGTTAGTGGACGATTTACAGACGGTAGAATATAATTTTGAAGTATTAGATATAGCGTAAGCATCGATTTTATCCCTTATTGTTCCTGTACGATGTTGAGAGGAAGGGTTTCCTCGTTTAAATTTTGGCCTATATAATCGACTTCGTCTCGTGAGTCTTGTTCTTCAGGTAAGTTAACAGTATGGATAGGTTGATTATTCCGATAGGTTTGTCGGTTTGGTTGTTGAGTTTGGGAGTTTCCAAATCGACGGCTGTTATTGTACTCACGTTTACGGCAAACGTCAATGGTATGACCTATGGATTTGCAGTAGCGACAAACGGGAAGAGTAGAGTTAGGTGATATTGGTGCGGGTCTTTGATTATTAAACCTGTTCGGAACATTCACACTATTTTGAGTAAAGTTTCAATTTTGTTGAAATGCTCGCTGAGGTGAGCGCTGTTGAAAGTTAGGCGAGTTCGAATTATTATTAAAGGAAGAGGGTGAATTCCGCTTAAAAGAAATTTGATATATTTTTTCCTCCGAAACGGCAAAGTTAATAGCATCGTTTAAAGTTTTGGGGTCACGACATCTCACAACAGTCGATAAACGTGGAATGAGTCCTGAAGTAAATGTATGCAGAGCTAAGTCCTGCATTGCGGCGACACGGCCAGGTAATTCAACTTTCTTAGTTGAAGGTATTTCAGTCAACAGCTTGGATAAAGTAGACTCTACACGAAGAGCGAATTGATTGACTGTTTCATTATTAGATTGACGACTTTCCTGAAGGTCTGAGAGAAGTGCAGCATAATGCTTACGTTCTCCAAATTGCGATTTAAAAAATTCCTCTAGTTGTTGCCATTTTTCAAATTCTTTTATTGAACATGCACTTTCGGCACGGCCTTCTAATTGACTTAATATATATACTAATAAAACGTCTTGTTGTGATTGTGATGCGAGGCTCATCGCATTTCTACAGTTATTTAAATAAGCATTTAATTTTTCACGATTTCCATCGAATTTACTAATAAATTTACACAAAATATTCATGTCGATTTCTTTCGTAGTCATTGTGTTTGGATCGGTTTGATTGTCCTTACTGTCTTTAGGCATAGTGTGCTAAGGCGTTAGTCAAAACAAAGTAAGACGCGAGGCTTAGACTCACGATAAGAAAGGAATGTTGCGCTAAACTCGGACCTTAGTAACTGAGTTAAACAATTGTTGTACAATATGATTAGATCTATGTATGTTATTGAATACTAGTACTTACGTAAAATATATTTAGGTGAATTGCAATATTATAATTATCTTTGTAAGTATTATTTAAATAAATCACTGATGCTGATTACACAATTATCTTCACAGACAAGTATATTTAAATTCAAATGTTCACTTTGATATATATGTTTGCGAAAGTTAATAATTTGTTTCAAGGACTTACAGGATCGTGACGACTGCAGGCGCGATACTGGTCATCTTGGAATGGCGAGGTACTCCTTCTCTTGAGGTGAGTTGGTAGTTGATGTTATGGGCTTCCGACGGCAGGACTAGTAGGTGAAGAACAGGTAAGTTTCACAGGTGTTCACAGGATACAGCGGCACTCGGCAACAGGATATGGCGACAGGATACCAAGGTAGGTACGGCGACGAAGTACGGGCGTGGAATATTGACACGGTGATGCGACGACAGGTTTTCTCAGAGTAGAGCAGACAACACGGCGATAGGATACTGAGACAGGATACAGTGATACGACGAGATAGAAGGTTTCTTCTTATAGACAGTGTATGCGGCGACTGGTTGCGATGATTTATGTTCTTGATTTCTTGTAGACTTTTGATGATTTTTCAGTTTTCTTGAATTTTCTTCCAAAAGAGGCGATCCGAGGATTTTAAAAATCCCACCGCTGCCACCAATGTTATACGGGACTCGAGAAATGTCTTTTTAAAAAAGAACAGTTTTTATGAACACAGGGTTTTAATTGATTTTGAAATAATTATAACTTATTTTACAAAGAAAGAGACAAGTGTTTGGAACTGATAACGGATTGAGACTGACTTGAAGTATGAACTAAGAATCAAAATGAAACAATGAGAAAATGCTGATATTGCTTTAGGCGTGTAGGGTCTCCATACTATAGTAGGGATATAACAGAACGCTCAACTGAGCATAAGACCTAAAATCGCATGATTATGCTGTCAAATACATAGCTGTCAAAAAACTATGTGCCGGACGTGGGTTGAAAATTGCACTTTTTGGATGCAAAAATTCCTCTTTTTTAGCTTTCCGAACGCTGAACAAAAAGAGACATAAACGATATTTTTACCCACAGATTCCCAATTCAAACGCCCCTTGTGAGCGTTTTTAGCGTTATTTTCGCTAAAAACGCTTACAAGTGGTCTATTCGAACGCACTATACTATATGTAAGAATCAAGTGAACTGTCAATGACGAATTTGTAAAGTCTGTTTGAGGCTTAGACTATATACCTAGGTATATAGTCTAAGGTTTGAGGCAAAGATATTATAACAGAACAAGATTGCGCACTCATGAACGAAAGCTCGAGCTGAGCGAGATAGCGCTTTTATGGTGTGCGTCCTTCTCTAGTAGGCTTACTACAAAATTTGGTTCTCCCAGGACAATTTATAGTTGACCTTGATTGTATAATTGAGTAATTATTAAATTTAATTTGTTTTATGTATACTTGTATTTATTAAAAGAGGGTCGAAGGATTTGAAAGCTATACCTACAAATAATAATAGCAACCGGACTTGGTTGTGAACTATGAGGGAGGCCTATGTCCAAGAGTGGACTGATGGATGGATGGAATAATAATTATTATTATTTCAAACAAATTTTACAATAACGGTGCATAGGGGGAGATTAGCACCACATAGCCGGCATCATGACAGACATCACAGCCATACACTTTTTTAATGAGGTGATTCTTATGTAACTTTAGGTATTCTGGTAGGTGTATGTTACGAAAATAAAAGCTGTAGAGAAATAAAAGTCAGTTTATTTTTCTATACATTGCTAAATAAAATTGTTTTGCGTAACTTTTGACGCATCGTGGCTTTGTATCCAATTAATTTTAATGTTTCGCTTTTAGCGTACGTTTTTAGTCTTAAGTTAAAATATTTCGACGTTATACATTTAATGAGTTCTGTTTCATGCCTGTTCTCACATCTAATTGACAGAACCGGATGCCTTGGAACGACTATATCATTTAATTTTGGATAGAAATGACGAATTGCGATGAGAATTAATTTATTCTTTAACTGATCTTGCCAAATTCTATTAGACGCAGTACTAAAAAGCATTTCAGCGTATTTCACTACATCGAAAACAAATTTTGAGGCATATTTCAGACCTCCTTTATCAACAAAGGCAGTAAATGAAGAAAATTCACAGATATCCACTATATACGAGTGATCGTCATGCCGTTTCTTTACCAACAATGCAGCTCGGCAATGCAGGCAAGTTATTTTGTCCAGTATTTTATTGACTATATAACCAGAAATATAATAAAGGATATTGTTTTTAAAATCAGATACAGTATTTTTGTCTGCCTGATCCATGAGCATGTATATGTAATTTTCTTCGTTTGCGTCACTAGTTTGTGAACTGACGGGAAAAAGAGTTTGTAAATCACGTTCTGTACTTCTGAACTCGAAAATTGGTGTTGTTTCGTAATTTGCATCGGTGCAATTAGAGTTAATGCTAGGCTTGATACTATTTCGGAACAGTAGTTTTCGCATCGTATACCTGAACTGGAGAGCGTCCGGATTATCGTTAGAACCACCTATAGCTCTAATACACGAGAATAACATCTCAAGGTGGTCCTGAGAGCATTTGTAAGTTAAAAAGTATGGGTTTTTTTCCAAGAGATCTTCTGCTAAACCGGCAAAGCTTAAGGTGTCAATTATAAGACCTAAAGCGGGGGTCTTTCGCCTGTGAGATAAAATGTTCTGTCCATTTACTTTTAAACTTGACAAATAATCTCTTGTATCACGTAATACATTTAGCCAGATTTCTTTGTTTTCTCTACGCATAGGCGATTTAAAACCTATTCCAAAAGGATTTTTAGAATTGAACAAGTCAAAAATTCTATCCAGCATTCTTATATATTCGATAGTTGCTTCACTGCCAAAAAAATCTGGATGTTTACTACATTTTAAAAATTCGATGGCATTTGCAACCGAGCTACTCAGAACTTGAACGGCTAATCGTACATTCATTTTTTTGCCGTAAAAGTTCACGTGTGTATTATTGATTTTGTTCGCCAATTTGAGACCTTCTTTTTCTTGCAATGCATGTAATCGTTTGACGAACTGAAAATCGATGTCACCATTTTTTGAAGACATTAACGTTTCAGCAAAAACGTTTCTAGCCAACTTGACCATATGGGCAGGGTCTAAGATACAGTACACTTTAACGGATACTGAGGGATGATTGAAGTATGTTTTAATGTGAGGAAATTCAAAAGAACAGCCTAATATTTCGAAAGTGCTTATATTCACAGTAGTTCCATCTGCAGTTATAGATCGGACCACCATACCTATATCCGCCAATTTACGAATAGCTGTTTCAACAAGTTTAGCTTGAACCGACGCTAATATTTTGTCAACAAAAAAATAGGCGATGGGACATTTTAGTTTATCTTTCAGCGAAACAATCTGAAACACCAATGCTTCAGTTGCAATTTTTTCTGGATCTTCGGGCACAACGCCTCCAAAATCTATACGTCCCCTAAATTTGTCTGTTGCAGGGTCATATTCAAGTTGAGATTTTATGTGCATAGAATCAAAAATCAACGCTACATCTCGGAAATTAGGATTTTCGGAAACCCTTTTTTGAAGAACATTTAAAACTTCTGCCATGAAACCTACATCACAGTCGTGAGTCGATAAAATGCGACGCAATTGCAGGGTGAGGCAGCGAAATATGGTTTCTTAAAAACTTATACGCTTTACCCGAATAGTAATACAACGACAGTGCGAAGGATTTAACATCGTCATTATATCTAGCACCACGGTTTGACACATTCTTGTTTAATTGTAAGTGAATATTTTCAAAATTGAGTTGTACCATGGACAAACTATACAAGAAGACCAGCAATCGCCTAGAAGAAATCGTACCTCGATAATTAAGTGTCTTACATGCCGTAAGAGGTCGCTAAGTGTATCGAATAATCGAATTGTGCAATAAATTATACCTATCAATTTTCTGTCTCGAAACCTATAGATATTATCATACTCATTCGTAGTAGTACAAAACAAAATGGATAGATGGCGCAAAAAAAAATATAGAGGTCTGTGACTTGCGAGCATTTCATGTTTGTTGCCAGCTCGTGCAACGCGGCGTTTTCCACCCGCCGCAGACAGAGAACGCTACATACACAGACACTATCTTCTCTGTCTGCGGCGGCAGTCGCAGAAAAATGAAACGTTGCCGCTCGCCGATATTCGATCATCACTTGGGACAAATAGAAAAAGCATGAAATGTGGATTGTGGAACGCTCAGGGCGCCCTACTACCGTACGCCGAATCACACCGAATTACGTAGTTACGTGTTTCGTTCGTGTGCATTGGTACTCTATCTAATGTTTAATTACATAGTAATCACATGAAAACTTACGAGTTATGTTTTGCGGACGGGGCGTACTTCGTTCGGTGCCGTAACTGCGTGTTTTTACTTTTAGCATAGTAGGGCCCGGTCCGAATTTGTGGACTTTTTATTTATAAACACTTCAAACCTTTTATGTGCGCTATGGTTGAAATAGACTAGCGATTTTAACATTGATAGAAAGCTATTACAATTTTCTACAAAGTATTTAAAACATGATGTGTGTACCTATGTGGTCATATTATGGTTGCGATTGCGAGTTAGAAAAGAGCGCGTTTCCCACCAAAACCGCGCGTCAGCTATTTTGCCGAAAATTTTATGTTTTCTTTATAGTAATATTATATACTTAAGTATCATTTTGTTTGTAAATAAACGTTCTTTCAAATGGTATAATTTCAAATGAATTGGTTTAAATAATTTTGAATTTTCAAGTCAAACAAAAGAGTAGATAGGGTAGGTGTGAATCATTCCAAGAATTTTATAACCTGGATATCACCGGAGAACTGAACCTTTGGCATAATTTATGGGTGACGAAGGCTTTATCAGATGATCAATTAAGGGACATAGAAGTAATTGATCTGTTCAACGAAGCCAACATTTTTTACCCTGCTGTCAGAAAGGCATTTATTATTTTAAGCACTATCCCATGCACCACGGCGACCGTAGAACGGTCCTTCAGTACGCTGCGAAGAGTTAAAACGTGGCTTAGAAGCACCATGGGTGAAGAAAGGCTTACGGGTTTATGTCTGATGAGCGTACATCGCAACTATTTAAAAGACAACAGTGAGTTTATTGAAAAGACTGTCATAGACAAATTTGCGGCAAATCCGAGAAGATTACTGTTAAATTAATATATACATACATAATATAATAATATATATTATACATAA
This sequence comes from Selenia dentaria, assembly GCA_917880725.1. Lineage (NCBI taxonomy): Eukaryota > Metazoa > Arthropoda > Insecta > Lepidoptera > Geometridae > Selenia > Selenia dentaria. Next base: position 9,389,766 of record OU862888.1, on the reverse strand, counting down.
TGTATGGTATAATTATGTAGGGGAGAAGGAGGCAGTTTAGGACAGAGGCAGATTAGGACAATGAAGATAATTCCAAAAGCATCGACAATTTTTTATCACGATATTAAGCATTTAAGTGGCAACACTATCACTCAATACCATCAGATGTCATTTAACGAAATGTCAGCAGTCAAACTGATTCATAACCTGTTCTTCATATTCGTCGGCTACCGTAAATTTTTTCGCCCGCAAACGTAAGTATTTTTTGGCTAAAATAGTGCATAAATGATAAGTTACTATATGTTTTGGGTATGTTTGGTTACACTTTCACTTAATAAGCTCATTTTCAAAACGTAATAGCATGTTTAATTTGCAATATGAGTCTTAAGATTTGCAACAAGGGGCATGAGGTAGATTAGGACACAGGACATGGGGCACTTTTGGACATATCCTAATGTACCCCTCTATACAAATAAATATAAATAAATTAACTATATAAATATCATATATATATATAAATTAACAGCATATTTAGAAAGACAAAAAAGACTTGAGAAATCAGGACTCCGAAAATCTAAAACCATGATAACTAAACTGAAAGCTAAGAAAGCCAAACCAATTATAGAAAATGTTGAAACAGATACTACCGATGACGATACTCACTATTCTATATACAGTGATACGGATTGCTGTTTAACAGACGAAGACGACAATATAACGTCCTTTAAAGAAGATGCCAACATGGAAAATATCAATCCTGGTGATTTTTGCCTAATTCAGTGCTCATCGACAAACAGCAAAATATCTTTGGCATTCGTAGGCAAATTGAATTGAATTTGTAAATGAAAACAATTTAATTGTAAATGACTTAAATAAAAAACCAGTGTTCAATACATTTTACTTTCCTGAAAAGGAGGATAAATGGCCCATATCCATTATGGATGTTTTAGCAAAACTGCCACCACCCAATGATGCTGGAAGCACGTCAAGAACTGCTGCAATGCTTACATTTAAATTCAATTTTTTCCCCGTTTAAACTTGGGTAGTACTTCCTACTTTCAGATTATTAATAAATAGTATGTTTGACTCCCTAAATTGGCCTTTTAAATCGTTAGTCCTATACTGCCCCAGTAAAGTCCTAAGCTGCCTCCCTATGAGGGGTAGATTAGGACGATGTCAAGGTTTTTAAAAAGTAACAAAATATATATTCCGCTTGATAAATATGTTTATTTTTAATTTTTTTCTGAAACACAAAATATTGCTTTAGTTTTTCTAGTAATTTTACATAATTTGCGTTTAAAACTGAAAAAACTAAAAATAATTGAGTAAAAAGTGTCCTAGGGTGCCCCCCTCTCCCCTATAATATTTTGTTTTGTGTCATCATCAAAATTAATGAATAAAAGTCAATTTTCATGATTTTTTGTTTCAATATACCCGACAGACGATCTTTTCGAAACAGGTATAAGCAGCCCCCTGCCCCCTCCTAGCTGAAATCCTGGGTACGCCTGGGTGTTGCCAGGCAACACCGGAGTTTGTTGTGCGAAATGTGCGGTAGCGGTGTGCGATTGTGCGTTCGTGTTCAAGTGCTTTTCGTTATAATTTCAGTGACTTTCTGCTTCCCTAACCACGTTTCCTGCTCGCCTACCGGACTTTGATTACGCCTAACTTTGTGACCTACGCTTTTCGTTTGGATTCTGAGTTTTGCCTACGTTTTGGACTGCCTTGGCAAGATGTCGTATACCAAGTGTGTTTATCACAACTGTGGTAATTTAAGCCGAGACATTTCAATGTTTCGCTTTCCTGTACACGATCCAGGCCGTCTAGTCCTTTGGATTCGCAACTCAGGTATGTGGATAGATTGTCTATTTTATATGAAATAAATAACCTCACTAAAAAGCTAAATCAGAAATTATCTACAATAGGTATATACCTATATAACTCCATCAGTGAAGTCTTTTGCATGTAATTATAATATTTTATCTGCTTCCAGGAAATATTTACTTGGATTCTTTAAGTAATGAAGAATTGAGACGTCGGTACATTTGTGCTGCACATTTTCTGCCTTCCGACATCCATAGTGGTGTACGAAGCAGATTAATTGGACCTGCTATCCCAGTGCATTTTCAAAGCATTGAAAGTGGAGAAGGGACTTCAAACCAAACTCTAGAAACTGCTGATGCAAATATAGAAGATGGTGAGTATGAGAAGGGGTGGTTACATTATTAAGCCAGACAGACTATTTAATATATGAATACTATATTATATCATAGACTAACATATTATATGAATAAATTACTATAATATGATAGTGTATGTGAAGACATAATTTTACACTTTATTTTACTGTGGTTTCACTTTTCAGATGTGATAAAGTCACCAGAAGTTTTAAAAGTAAAAACACCAACTAAATTTTACTTTAAAAAAACTCATGCTGCTGCTGATGAGAAGAAGTCATCAACACCATCATCTCCACATTCATTGTTGGAGAGACCATACATTGCCACTACACCAACCCAAAGACAATCACGAAAATGCCTATTTGAAGGCCCTAAAAGGAGGTTATCAAGAAAATGCCTATTTGAGGAAAAAATTGAAGATACGCCTAGAACCAAGCGATTAAAAAGTAGTGCTTCTACGTTGTTAAGAAAAAATAAAGCGCAAAGGTCACTAATTGGTAGACTTCGAGCGAAATCAAAACCTCTTAACAAACCATTACATGATGGAGATTTTCGAAGTGAGGTGTCTAGAACTTTAGCACTAATGCAGCTCAGAAAAAAAAACAACAAGAAAAAGTGGACAGAAGAAGAAAAAAATTTGTGCTTGTCATTATTTTACAAGTCTCCAACAACTTATAACTTTTTGAGACGACAAGGTGTAGTTTTGGCAGCACCCTCGACAATTAGGATGTGGTTATCAAAGTCAAATTGCTTGCCGGGATTGTGCCCTGACATATTTGAAAAAATACAGAAGAGATTTGAAAATGCCTCTATAAAAGAAAAGGCATGTGTCATTTGGCAATAATGTCTAATTTGGAATATTCCAAAAAATATGATTGTATTGAGGGTTTTGAAGACCTTGGAGGAAATCACCGATGTAATAAACTGGCCAAATATGCCTTAGTGTTTGTTGTTAGGGGTTTGTATGGAAGGTGGAAATTACCCATAGCATACTTTTTATCTAGCTCAAATGTAAAAGCAGAACCGTTACAACTATTATTAAAAGCAATCATCAATAAACTTTTTAATAATGGGCTCTTGCCTAAAGTTGTGGTTTGTGATCAAGCATCAACCAATCAGAATGTTTTAAAAAAATTAGGGGTTACAACTCACAGCCCCTTCTTTTTTTGCAATGGGAGAAAATTATTTGCCTTGTTCGATGTGCCCCATTTAATAAAAAACATCCGAAACAATTTTCTCCAAAATGATTACACTAATGAAGGAGAACAAATATCGTTCCAAGACATAGTTAAAACATACCAAATAGACAAAACTTCGAATTTTAGCAGATCACTTACAAAATTAACGGACCGCCATATTGACCCCAACTCATTCCAAAAGATGACAGTTAGCCTAGCAACTCAGATATTTAGTAATTCCGTTGCCGCTGCCGTAAAAACTGTAAAAAGTACAGGCCAATTAAAAAGTGAAACTGCAGATGCTACGGCCAATTTTATCAAAATTGTCAACAATATGTTTGATGCCTTAAACAGTAGGCAACAATTTGACAAAAACCCATATAAGCATGCTCTGTCAAAAACATCTACATTAGCAATGCGCGCTATTACAGATGCTAAAATAGTTTTTCAAAATTTACATAAAATATCTTACAAAACATATAAAGATGGCCAGAGGAAAAAAGTTTTAACACGCCCACCTTGCTTCGATGGAGTCATTCAATCGTGTGAGGCAGTTTTGCAATTATTATTTGAAGAGTGTTCAGATTCATCTGTTGATACAGATTACAAGAAAATTAAATCAAGATATAATTGAAAATTTATTTGCACGGTTTAGGCAGAAGGGTGGCTCAAATAGAAATCCATCAGCTAAGTTGCTTTGAACTATATTCAGAAGCAATTTAATTAATTCACTTATGAAACTCCCTACCACAAAAAACTGCGAAGACGAAGATGGACAATATATCCATTTAACAGTTGAAGACCCTTTATCTCTTTCACAAACATTGCAGGAGCCATCTCCCATGCTATCGTCTTTGTCAGATATACCATCTACGGAAATCCCTAGCTGTTCTGCCAGAGCTGCAGACAATGCCGAAGCGGTGGCTTCAACATCTGCAGAAGCCTCAGTAACATTAGAAGAATGTTCTTTGATATATTTTGCAGGATATTTAGCTAAATCATGCCTATCAAAAAAGCAGTGTCAGATTTGTACTCTGAAATTATTACAAGAAATTGACATTGATGATGAACGACAGCTGTTGATTTTACACAAATCATACGATTTTAGTAAAAATATCAAACTAAAAATGCCAAGCGACAATTTGTTAAAACTGGTCCATTTGGCTGCCGATTGCTACAATACACACTTTAACAACATTGTACATTGCACAAAAATCAAATACCGTTTATTCAATACAATATTGGCCTATTTGAGGTGCGAAGCTCCAGAATTACTAAATATGAGTTGCGAAGAGCATATATTTTACATTATTGATCAGATGATCTTGGTGAAGATTCATTTTTATTGTAAAAACAAAAAGACCAACATTTCTGCAAGTAGGAATCCAAAATTAAGAATATTAAAAAATAAATGATTATAGCCTAGATCTAGCCGAAGATCCTAATATAAAATAGTACAGACACAATTATATCTGTTAAAGATGATAGCTAACAGAATGTGCTTTGACTTAGTTTGCATGTGTCATTTACATATTTTTTCTGTAAAATGCTCAAATAAAGGCTTATTACTGTTGTGGCAATTTTTTATGAACAACCTCTCAATGTTTTACAAAAGTTAAATAGGTAGGTAGGTATATAAGCTTTGGCAGTAATTTGGGGAGATAGACTCACGTTACAATGACCCGTGACTTCGCCATAGCATGTTAGTCTATGGCTATAGCCAACATTTTTAACGTTTATATATCAAAAGCCTCTTTTGCCTGCCCCTACAGTGACGATGGAGATACTAGGTATTTTGCCTATTTTATTTTAAAGAAGTAGTTTGTTGTTACCCATTATTGTACATAGATACCTACTATGTTTCTTTTATATAAGTCTTGAGCATATAATGTTACACATGGTACTCTGAAAGTTTAATAGTTCATTTTTTATTGAAATTCTGTTGTGTGTAATTATTGTTACTTGTGGAATGAGTGTTTCATCCTACAAATGTGTACTGTACATTGAACCCATAACTAACCAACCATAATTAGATTGTGTTTTATAAATAAAACCATGGACTAACATATACAAGTACTTGTATATGTTAGTCCATGATAAAACACATTTATTCTAAATTATTTCCTAACAAGTATGAATATATTTATTTTGTTATAAGACATTAAAAAAGGCGATGTTAGCCTGCATACTATGAATATTTAAGTAAATACTTGACGTTCATTTATGTTAAATAAAGATCTTTGAAAACACAAACAAATAACAATTGTTCATATATTACAAACTAAAATTAAAGAATAATGAGAAATAAAAGTTATTTATCTATAAATTTCGTTGTTTTAGTAATCCTGCATAATTAATAACATATTATTATAGGAAACATTAAAAAGACAAGAAAAGCAAGTCGTTCGCCTGATGGTATTCGTCACGCTGCTACCCTTAACATTAACACTGCCAACAGTTACATACTGCACTCCTTAAGCCTGGTTTTCATGCCTAGTAGCTGGCAGACAGTGAAGGACAGTTACTAGGTCCGTGAAAACAAAGTTGAGCCAGCTCTTTTGTAGGTCAAAAGTACTGTATAGATAGCAGAATGTACAGTTGCTGACTACTGACCATGTGAAACCCTTACTCTGCCACTGAAAAGACTTAGATGAACCACTAAAAAATATTTATTGTGTAATAATACCTGGGAACTACAACAATTAATATGCCTTTTTTGCAAACTCAAAATACTAGTAGGCTTTTCATTTCAATTGATACAATTTTACGTTGCCAACAAAATTAGGATCAATTTATTTATGTTGAGCGCCACCTAGCGAACCTAAGATGCGATATTTTGAATGCCATCTTTCAAGCTATTGCAGCTCCATCTGTCAATAAGCACATAAATAATGCTATATTATCATTAGGAAACTAAATTATTAAAGTACGTAAATGAAACATTATTTCGTATCTAAAAAAAACTACACAACTTTAGGGCTGAATTTCCCTCGAAGTAATCCAAATTGAGCAGCTCTAAGTGTCCAAACTAAAAATTCCGGGCTATTTGATAGCGCCATCTAGGAATAATACGGGATTTTGATCTTTTTGCGGTGTACGTTTTTTTTGTATGTGATTGTTGGTCTTCTTGTATAGTTTGTCCATGGTTGTACCATATTTTCTACTTCGTTGTAATTTTCACACTTTTTTTTTATAACATTAAGCAACGATTTCAAACTATTTATGGTTTTAGTTCGTCTTTTCAGTTTTTGAGATAGGATTTTAACTTCACGTCGCAGTTTCGTTTTCCTTGGAGTATTGACTGTTATTGACGTTTGTGTGCTTGCACTTTGATGCAACTTCATCTTCTTAGATGGTGGCTCGGATGACATTCCAGGACACTGAGGTATTTCTGGACATATTTTAATAGAACTCAGTATGTGCACTTTTTTAGTGTCAGGTACTATCTGAAAGTTAAGAAATTAATTATTTATTTACAATCCATAAATGTATATGTTTGTTTATTTAGATTTCACACACAATGGTACTGATTCGCTTGTGCGTACACTACACTAAAATTCTCTAAACTATGGCAGTTCTTATTATGTTATAACTAAAATCCACTTAGAATGATAATTCTAAACATATAATTATTCTATTCAAATGTGGGTAGTTTTACATCAGCTTAGACTAGTTTAGAGAGCACGAACATACATGACGATTAAATTTGCACTAAACATACCCATAAACGGAAATGGCAAATTTAAGAATTGTCACTTGCAAGCATTATACGAATTTGGATTTAAGCGTGAACACAATAAGAACTACCATAATTTACTAAAAATAGATTTTAGTTCGTTAGTTTAGTTTGGTGTTCTGAACAAGCGAATTACTACCATTATCACGCTTGTAATCCCTGAAGGGGTAGGCAGAGCTGCACACAAGTACTAACACATTTCGCCGCGGTGTTTGGGTCCCATGTGATAGGTGGCGAGTCTATTGCCATCAACCAAGCACAAATCCAGACTCCGTTTTTTACTGAGAAATTCCAAATGGAAAAAAACTCAATAACACTTTGCCCGACCTGGGAATCGAACCCGGGACTTCGTGTTTCGCAGTCGCGCTTGCTACCACTAGACCAACGAGGTAGTCAGATTTATTTATATTATTACTTATGATCTGTTATACCCTGTATATGAGTGACTCACAGACTTGCCCGTGGCTACGCATGAGTAACTTTATAACTCAGCTTCTTTACAATGTATGGAGACGGAATAAAGCCTTTGTTACCTAATAATTAAGAATTTATTCATTACAAATATACAAATCTTTCCTCGATATAAATATGTATATATATATCTATATCATTGATAAAGGATTATATAAGTGATATACTTACAATAGGAAAAACTGAAGGTATAGCATTAACTTTCAATATTTTTCTTGATGCAGCAGGATGGGTCGCGAAGTCATCAGCTTTAAAATGCAAGCTGCAAACAGCTGAATATTGAGTGACCTTTCCAGGTATAACGGTTAGCCATTTATTTTTAATTTCTTCATCTTTAGGAAACCTGAAACAATTATTTATTTTGGTAATATAGTAAGCGCTCGTGTGGTCTGCATCGTCACCGTCGCGCCGATTTACCAAACCACTAGACACGTTCTTAGAGATAAATTGCTAGCTGCGAAAAGCGTATTCGTCCGTGACAGCAATCTATTACTAAGTCATGTCTAAAATGATGCGGCGTCAGCCAAGCGGCGCGTGGCGGTCCGTGTACACAGCATAGCGGCGCAGTGCGGCGGTCACGGTCCCATGTACACGAGCGCTAACAAAGTAAATTTAGGTCTACAGACTACAATCAACATGGACACCCTATTCTAAACAAAAATAAAACTTTACCTAAATACTCACCTGTGAAAAGATACGCCGCTTCCTTTGTATGATTCGCTTTTGCATTCTTTCACGCAACATGTGAGAACCATTTCTATATATTTAAACACAATTATAACAATGTAATTACGATTTTTCACCATGTTTAAGCACTACGCATCACACAGTTGACACAAATAATCACAATCGCCATATTGATTGACGACGCCTAGTGTTGCATATTAAATATTTTTAAAACTACCATAACGCCGACTACAAAACGAAGCAAGTGATTTACCACGGTTTAAAATAATACAAATGCTATGGACATCATTAAATAAGCTAAACATTGCATTTAACTAGTAAATATTTTGAAATAATCTCGACAACTGGGAATAAAATATATAATGATATTCTACAACATGATAAAATATTTTACAGTGGCAGCCCAGTAGACAGAGACGCACTCCATAATAGGGGCGTTTTGCTCAGACCGATTTTCCGTTTAGCGTAATGGCATAGGAAAGTAAACTTTATTATAACCGCATAGAATTCCGTTTACATTGTAATAATTTTATAGTGCACAATCTTGTTCTGTTATAATATCTTTGGTTTGAGGTTAGAAAACAACCGTGGCCATTCCGTACCTCAGAGCGAGTTAGAAAACAACTAAACAACCGCGCTCTGAGGTACGGAACGCCCCCTACAAAGAGTAAGTGACTACAGTAGGTGCGTTCGTTTAGCTTTTAGGGCATTGGTGGCTTATTTGTTAAAGCGTTTGTAAAGCTCAAAAGTTATTTTTGCCACTTTTGCCCAAACCCTACTCGAACGCTCAACTGATAGTGCGTTCGACTAGACACCTCGTGAGGGCCGTTCGAATTGGGAATCCGTGGGTGAAAATGTCATTCAATTAATTTTTTGTTCAGCGTTCGGATAGCTAAAAAAGAGGTATTTTTGCCACCAAGGAGTGTAATGCTATGTAGCGCGTAAAGCTATGTATTTGACAGCATAATCATGCGATTTTAGAGGTGCGTTCGTTTAGATTTTAGGGCATTGGTGGCGTTGTCATTGATGGATCTTTTTTTAAAGCGTTTGTAAAGCTCAAAAACGTTATTTTAGTCACTTTTGCCCACACGCGGCCTTGGGGTACCAGTTTAGAATAGTACCCCTAACTCTCCCCGCGGGTGCCGTAGAAAGCGTCTAAGGGATACCTAACCAGAAGGTGGGCAGCAGCACCTTCTTAGTACAACACCCCTCCATAATCTGCGCTCGCCAACCCGCCTGCTAAGCGTGGCGAGTATTGGTAAAAACCCTCCATGAACATGACAAATAGAACCAGGCCCCCAGCCCCCGGCAGCCTCGCTATTATCGGCTACGGTAGCGACCACGGTAACGGCGGGGCAGGGAGTGCTAAGAATCCCGGGCAGACGCCCAGCTACCACCCTCAACAAAGACGACTGGCCCTGGTAGCACATAACATACGCACAATGAGGACAGACGAGAAGATTGACGCGCTGGAAGAAGAAATGAGTAGGTTACACTGGGACATCGTAGAGTTATCGGAAGTCCGTAGAGCGGGTGAGGACACCATAACCTTAAAATCGGGTAACATGCTCTACTACCGGGAGGGCGACCGACATTCCCAAGGTGGTGTCGGGTTTCTCGTCCACAAGTCCCTTACTAACAACATTGTAACAATCAATAGCGTTTCCAACAGGGTCGTATACTTAATACTCAAGAGTATACAAAAGATACTCGCTGAAGTTTATTCAGGTATACGCACCGACTAAGTCGCACCCGGATGATGAGGTAAAGGATTTATATGAGGACATTAGTCATACATATCTCTGAAACGCACTTCCTTGTGGCTATGGGGGACTTCAACGCGAAGTTGGGTAAGAGAAGTAGTGGGGTGGATTTACTTAATAAAATTTTCTTCATACAAACAATCAAATTTTTTTAATACCGATTGGAATGCGAGTTAACCTAGATTGAATTACTGTGCGATAACTTTATTGTATATAAATAATGTTTAGACCAAACTGTAAATCGTAAATTTAAAGTTATTAGCATTTAAATATTTAAAGGTGAGATGGTGATGACAACTGTGGTATGGCGATGATTTATCTATGGCTGTATATATTAATTTTTTTTGCCGGTAAACGTAAAGAGTCGCAAATTTTTCACAGGAGATGATGATTTTGATCCATGTTTTATGTTTTTTTCTAAAAATCTATTGACGTCAAGGGCATGTGGATAAAATCACTTAATTATACATCTACAAAGCCAACATGTAAAAAGGATATGACCCTCGAGAACGTTTTATTTCAATGTTTATTCGCTGTAACATGATAATTCGACAAAATTGTAAATCCACCCAGTGATCAGTTGAATGTGGGGCAATTTGGCTATGGGCAACGGAACCGTAGGGGACAGAGGTTGGCCGACTTCCTGGAGAAAGAGGGACTCTTTATGATGAACTCTTTCATTCAGAAATCACCGCACAGGAAATGGGTTTGGTTGAGTCCCGATGGTTCCACGAGAAATGAGATTGAATTCATTATGACCACCAAGAGACAAATATTCAATGATGTCTCCGTGATCAACAGGGTGAAAACCGATAGTGATCACCGACTAGTAAGAGACACTTTGAATATTAATGTTAAACTGGAGAGGTCTCGTTTAATGAAGTGCTCCGCCCTACTCGTGCCCATATTCAAGACCCCAAGAACTTTTAACTTGAGCTGTCCAATCGCTTTGATTGCCTTGAGAACATCGCTTCAGTGGACGAGATCAACAACAGGTTAGTAGTACGAGTAACTGTCCATACAGTGGGTACCATCTCGTACTTTAAGCCCCACGACGCTCGTTAAAACTGCAATCTTCCGATGATGCTAAAGCATATAGGCTGCGCAATAGAGAAATATGGAAGCCCTTGCGACACGACATCCGGACCTTTAATAAAGCAATAATGCAAACCGTATTAAAGAGACCTCTATGGTCTCTTATTATCATTTTCGTCCCTCTTTGCAAGAGACATGTCTATTGGGCAACGCCAGTAGACGAAGCTGAAGCGAAAAAACGGCAGTGTAGTGTCGACCAAAACAGAAGTGTTGATGGAGGTCGAGAGGTTATATAGACAGTTATAAACCTCGGTCGCTAAACCTGTTAGCAGCACGGCCAAAGATCCAAGAGACAAGCTGACCCGACATTATACCGAAGATATCCCGGACATCAGCCTTTACGAATTTAGGATGGCCTTGAAATAGTTTAAGAACAACAAGGCGCCGGGTGATGATGGTATCACATCAGGGCTTCTGAAAGCGGATGGAACACCAGTACTTAAAGTCCTTCAGAAGCTCTTTAACACCATCTTACTCGAAGGATCAACACCAAAAGCATGGAACAAGGGTGTGGTGGTGTTATTCTTCAAAAAAGGTGACCACACCTCATTGAAGAATTACACACCCATCTCGCTTTTGAGCCATGTTTATAAGCTGTTTTCGAAGGTCATCATGAATAGTCTCAGTCGCAGGTTTGATGAATTCTAGCCTCTTGAACAAGCCGGTTTCTGATAATAACAACTGAGGTATGGAAATATACGGAGAGAAGAGTAGCGTAGCGTTTGCAAGGCGTCAGAACTCGTACCGCGTACTGACCAATTGTTCTGACCGCAGTATCGGGAAAAGTGCGAGAGAGCATTGAAAATGTGACTGTGTAGCGTACTTTAGTGATTAACATAATTGTACTTAAGTAACATGATATTATATGTTCTGGAAATAAATAACGAATTTATAAAATTTTATTGATGTTTGTTTTATTGTTTCATGTAGCAATACAAACGCAATAGTTCAAAATCAAAAGGTATTTATAATCAATATGGACATCCCTACATCTCGTCGATGACGGGCCAATATCGATAGTAGTGTCGTTACTTGAGTAACAACACTGTCTCTGAGCGAGCTGTCAGTCATTAGGTATCGTTCCGGTCTCAGAACAATAACAGGGCATGGAAGCCGGGCTAAAATCAGAAATGAAATGCCTATCTTTTTTTACTAAAGATGTTAATAGTGCGTAGGAAAGAGACATATAATACCGTTTTGTTTCGTTATCATGCAGGTTCATCATTCATTCTCATTTTTCTCGAACTATGGGATTAACATAAAACAACAAAAAGTTGATAGCAGACTTAAAGTATTTTGACGTATTCGATAGAACTTTTGTACTTGTTAGCATTATAAAATGACCAAAGGTAACCATTTGACATTGCTCATATTTTGCTTGTGACACGTTCAAAAATGATTAAAACAAACTGCAATGGTTTGTTTCACTCACACCTTAGGACATGCTATTCGACATAAATGAATAAAGTATAGAGTACTCGGTTCTGTTTTAGCCCGGATTCCATGCCCTATTGTTCCGAGGTTTCGGTCGTCAAAAAGCTGCTTTCTAGCTGTATATACATATACTTCCAAGTCTGTGCTCCAGACATGGGTCAAAAATTTTACTTTTTGGTGGCATAAATTACGCAACTCAACTCTTTTTTAGCTTTGCGAACGCTGAACGAAAAGAGTCCAAAAGAACATGTCACCCACAGATTCCCAATTCGAACGCCCTTCAGTTAGTCCAAATCAAGCCATAATCGATTTCAGCGCGATAACAGTCGGTCCCTTTCCCCTTCACAGCATAATTACGATGGCCCACGCTACGTCATTGATGGCGTCATAATTGCCGCCATATTGACGATAACTTGCACCACATACTACAACAAAATCGTCGTGAGCGTTCTGTCAAATGTTACAGTTGTTTGTTTGTTTTTACAAAGTATTTACAGTTTGGTCCCTTGTTTTTTATGTAAAAGTCGGTCCATCTAATGTTTCTATTTAATCATCACACACCACACAGTTAATCTTCACACTATGCACATGTTTTTATGCATTTGTTTTTGCGCGCGATTCGATGTTCGTTATTGCTACACTCCGGTCCGATTGATCAACACGCTTACAGTGCCATGAGCTGTAAAAATCGCGATATTTATCTCAGACGGCTACGGTACGGACGACAACATTGTGAGCAAAAATATCGCGAAACGGACCGCAGTACTTGTGAGCGTTTTTTCGTTTTATTTTCGTCAACTACTCAACTAGGGGCTATTCGAACGCACCTTCTATAAATAAAATCTTTTCTTTTTATTTGTTGAAACGTGCCATCTATTGTCAGGTAGCATAAACCGAAACAGTCAAATGCTATTTTATTTATATAATAATAGCTTCTATGCTTTTACCAGCAAACTTCAGAAACATTACTTTGTATTATATTAATATCCATCATTATTGAAGTACATTTTACCCTGGATTCTAATATGGTGTACCTTCTTTGGAATTAAAAGTTGATTCTCAGTGACGTATTTCCTTTAGATACTAGTACAAGGGACGGGAACGGGAATGTGTGCGTATTATAAGCAAATCACTTCATTTCATTTCGTTTGTAGTAGTTTATATAAATGAAACGGAACGGACGGGACGTTGTTCGGCCATATTTGTTGTTGTGCTGAATTAGATTTATTTATATTATTTGAGTTTCAGCTACGAATTTCCTACATTTTGTAATGTTTTTTATTTTCTTGCATAAAATCTGTAAGAGTTTTTGCTTTGTGACGTAAAACCTGTTATTCACTCAGTAGTTATGCTTATTCATTGACCGTGGATACCCCCAGTGGTAAGGTGATTCGCTGTAGTGATCCAGCTAATTTATTGAGAAGATATATCAAAATATCGTTCTAAAGTGGCGGGGGCATCCAGCAGTAATGGAAGAGGGGGACGACAAGCCGCCCCCGTCGACGTGGGGTCCCCTCTACTCGACTGGGAAGAGGGTGACCATTTCAGTTTCGAAGACTCTGAGAGGTTTGAAGAAGATTCCCTGTGTAGCTGGAGTTCCGAACCTGAGAGCCTGTGCAATAACTGGCGGGGATGGAAGAGACCTAATCCTCCAAACACGTTTGTTCCTCGCTCGTCGAAAAAGTCTATTCAAGGTAACACAGTACAGCTGATCCTTTGTTTCTAAATATTTTAATGCTGATTTTAGTTTATTGCTCAATTATTTATTAATACATATTTAACAGATTATATATTTTATTTCATAATCTTGCGATACGCGATCGTGCGCGTGATTCTAAAAAAAATGTGTTCTTTTTATTATTTGATGTGTTGTATGTACAAAGAACAGGTGCCATGAAGTCATTTACCTTTGACTGGATTGAGCAGATAATAATACCCTTTGGTTTGAAATCCGTGCTATTTGCTTGTAACCTTTTCTTTGTTTTGTTGTTCTAGCCATTGTAGAGGCTTTGCTATAATTTATTTATATGAAAGGAAAGTTCTGATATTGTTCATACTTTCACAACTTTCACTGTTTTTGTTTGCAATAGCAATTATCAGCCAGGCATCTATGTTCGGTTTGAAGTGGCCTAGGTTATATTTATTTGCTACCTATAGGTACTATATTTAGCAAAATGGTATCATATGTCATTACATACCACCTAGAACAAATAAAAACCTAGGCTATAATCTGATTGGCAACTGATCAGCTGATTGAAATCAGTTGTATAGTTTGAGATAAATAAATTTAGTAACTCTAACTTCATTTAGGTGCAGAAAGTCTAATCTCCATTAACCCTTTGCATCCCAGAGACATACATATAAATCAGTTTAATTAAAAAATCTTTTGTTTTAATTATCACGGTATAGGAAGGGTTAAGATGAATTTCTTGTTCAATCCCTAAAATGATAATTCTGAAAATGTTGAAATTCCAAACTTGTTGAACTAATCATTCCTGAATTGTTATGTTCTAATAAACTATACTACTAAAATAATAAACTAAACTAAACTATATATAGTTCTAATAACTTGCCATGAGATACAAAAATAATAACATTCAATAATCATAATCAAAGCGGGTAGGGTGGTGGGGGGAAACTGGGTGCATCCAATGAACCCCCATGTATGTTCTACGATTTTCGATAGTTTGGGAGTTATAATTTTTTTTTTGCATTTTTAACCAATCTCCAGATTGGAGCAGAAATTTTTTTTTTTGGCTAGACCTTTTCAGCTGGAGTGTTAATTTTTGCAGGAAACATTGCTCAATAGTAAGCCTATCGAATAACAGTATCACTTTGTCACTTTAAATGTTACCGTTTTTGCAATAAAAATAAAACTAAAAAAAACCAGTAGTTTTCATCCATCACCACAAGTTTCAAAGGTAAGTATAAAAAAATATTCACAGAATATTTTTTTATGGAAACTACTTTAAAAACTTTATTAGGTATCTAGTTAGTGATCCTCTAAATTTCATTTGTCTAAGTTATTGGGTTCACTTTGAAATTGACTAAGTAAAATGAGCTAACAGGTCATTGATAAAAAAATAATGTAAAACATCGTTTAAGATCATCAGAGTTGTGAAGTTGATTGTTCAAATGGAGCAGGTAATAATAAAGGGTCTGCAATGAAAATGTCCTCGAAAGTAGGTAGTTGTTTATTTCCGGGAAACCAAAGTGACAATAGTAATTATTACTAACTAGAACTAGATTTGTTAGTTCTACTTGTGCTTATCTAAAATTTGTTTAGTCGTTTATCGTCTGCCCTTCCGTACATTCGCTACCTCTTTTGTTTTTATCTTTTGACTTGGCTTGTGTTTTTGGACTTTTGATTTGCTGTGATTTGGACGTGTTGGATACCTTGGAACGATAACTTTGGCACGTTTACCGGGCTTTACGTTATTTCTCTGTGAATACCATGCCCTACTCAAGCCGATATGCTGAAATGCATTTTTACTACGGCTTAGCTCAAGGAAATGCACGACGAGCTGCACAGCTGTATCGCGATCTGTTAATACGCCGAGGTGGAAGACAACCCGTCAGCTATCCAGATTATCGAGTATTTCTTCGGGTTCATAACGCTCTAATGGATGGCCGAATGCCAGGAACTGTTTGACGGGAAGGTCAGTCAAGATTGAGGCTTGATCGCGTCGATGAAGTTTTAGAAGAAATTGAAAGGGACGCCTCTACTAGCACCAGAGCAATTAGTCGCCTTACTGGTATTCCACAGCCAAGTGTGCACCGCATATTACGTCAAGCAGGTTTAAAACCTTATCATATCCAGAAAGTTCAAGAATTGGTTACAGCTGATTATCAAAAGCGACTAGAATTCTGTGAAGAAATGATAAGAAACAATAATGAGAATCCCGATTTTTTTGATTCGATTCTTTGGACAGATGAATCAAATTTTACTAGAAATGGAATTTTCAACATGCACAATTACCATTCTTGGGCACGAGAAAATCCTCATATGATACGACGACATAATTTTCAACATAAATTTTCTGTAAACTTATGGACAGGAATAGTAAATAAGCAACTGATCGGACCTTTTGAACTACCACCAAGACTCGACGGTCCAAGTTATTTGAGATTTTTAACTGAAAAGAACGAGTTACTGGAAGATGTTAATTTACATGTGATGCGAAATATGATATTTCAAAATGATGGAGCCACCGTAATTCTATCACAATTGGTAGTTTAGTACGTAGTACAGTAAATAACCCAAAAGTTAGTAGAATAGGTAGGTAGTTGCTATTGCTGTCCCTTTTCATTGCAGACCCTTTATTATTACCTGCTCCATTTGACCAATCAACTTCACAACTCTGATGATCTTAAACGATGTTTTACATTATTTTTTTATCAATGACCTGTTAGCTCATTTTACTTAGTCAATTTCAAAGTGAACCCAATAACTTAGACAAATGAAATTTAGAGGATCACTAACGAGATACCTAATAAAGTTTTTAAAGTAGTTTCCATAAAAAAATATTCTGTGAATATTTTTTTTTACTTACCTTTGAAACTTGTGGTGATGGATGAAAACTACTGGTTTTTTTTAGTTTTATTTTTATTGCTAAAACGGTAACATTTAAAGTGACAAAGTGATACTGTTATTCGATAGGCCTACTATTGAGCAATGTTTCCTGCAAAAATTATCACTCCAGCTGAAAAGGTCTAGCCAAAAAAAAAAATTTCTGCTCCAATTTGGAGATTGGTTAAAAATGCAAAAAAAAAATTATAACTCCCAAACTATCGAAAATCGTAGAACATACATGGGGGTTCATTGGATGCACCCAGTTTCCCCCCACCACCCTACCCGCTTTGATCCAGGTATGATGAATCACCCTGTATAAAATCAAAGTATACTTTTATGTTAAAATTCAAAATGAATGGAAGGTATCTATCACAAACACTTTTTGGATAAATGTATGTTACCCCGCATTTTCACCAAGGTGATATACACATATTTTACAAGTTATAGCAATGTTTTTGTTTATTGTACACACTCATTGTACATGTATAAAACTTGTATAATTTTTTTACCAAATTATGGAACCAACTTCTACACTAAAAAGTGTGAAATGACTTGTTGAATTTGGTTATAGTTCAAAGTACCTATTATGACAATATTGTGTGCATGGTACCAACTTCGACAAGTATTTCACAATATTTAGTATTTTTTTTATTCTGCAATTAATTAAAGGAGCTTTTAGCCGCATTGTTCGCAGCCATGCCAGCTCCATCGGTACATTCATTGCTTATTTAGTACAATTTAAAATCTTATGGCATAACCTTTAGAGTGCTCTAGCAGTGTCGAATGTAGACTCTGCTAAAACACTCTGAAATACACCAACATCCAAATAATTAAGTTTATCTCCTAACTTAATTCTAATTGGTTCAGTTCGGCACATTCCATTAAAAAGTGTTGGATATCTGGCTGGATTCTTCAATGCCACAGATATTAATATTTAGTGTAGAAGTTGGTTCCATATAAAAAAAATCTCTCCCTTTTTAGTGCCTTGCTACTTACAGAATGGTTGTCATTCTCTGTGAATTACAATATCATCCAGATAGGCATAGTACTTTCAGTTATTGGATTGTAACTCAAAAACTGCTTGACTGAATTTTATGAAATTTAAATTAATCTGATGTAGGCACACTCTACCAAACAAAAAAAGAATTATCAAAATCTGACTACAGTAAAAGCTCCTTATTTACGGGGTATATGTTCCATAAATATGCTGCGAATACAGAAACCGTGAATACGGAATGGTAATTTATATGTAATTATAGGGTATACATTCTAAGGTGACAAAACAAAAAAAAAAACAATACATAAAAAAACAATTTAATTGAAGTTTTTTACATTTTTATTAATTACCTTAAGGCTTAGGCAATGGTTTGAAGAATTTTGTAATTTTCTCTTGCTTTGCAGTTTTTAAAAGCTATTTCAATTCAGACTCTTACGCAACAGTCGCACAAGCAATTTTCCTTTTATAAATATGAGGCAAGATAGGTAGAGACGTGTTACTTGATCACAATTTTTGTAATGAATGTAATAGTCGAAACAATAAAACACGTCAAGCAGCTTTTACCATAGAACAGAATATCAACATTTTAAATTAAAATTTGTTTGCAGAACGATCAGTATTGACCTTAAGCGAACTAGCCGCTAAGTGCGTAGCATGCCACATACCTTTTGAGCTGGTAGAACATGTTTACCCACCGGTGCCGGAACAGCTGCAACTGCAGATTGCATTCTGGAGCTTCCCCGACAGTGAAGATGACATCAGACTTTACTCCTGCTTGGCTAACGGATCAGCCGATGAATTCTCTAGGGGTGAACATTTGTTCAGAGATAGAGCAGTCAAAGATGTGCTACAAATTGGTAAGTCATCAATAGTACATTCTGCAACATAGAAACTTAGTATTACTGTAACAGTGTAAATATGCTTGTTTCAAATAGAAACACATGATGAATCTTGGTAAATTGTTATAATCTTCCATCTTCTTCTTATATATATACATACATATATATATATATATATATATATATATATATATATATATTGCAGAATATAAATAAAATTATTCTATATAAAGCCAATTCTAGTCAAGCCGTTTTTGAGTTTTAGCCAGACTAATAAACAGGAATTGATTTATATAATATATATAAAAAACTAAAATAAAACTCAAAAACGGCTTGATTAGAATTGTCTTTATATAGAATAATTTTATTTATATTCTGCAAAATATTTATGTACATACTAGCAAACCCTGCGAACTCCGTTTCGCCACCAGATGGCTTCGTTTTATGTAACATTTCGTTTGGCGCCATCTACTTAAAATATTGGTTTGTAGTACATGCTATGTAACAGAGATGGCGCTGTATGTGAAAAAAGATTTTTCTCGCTTTTCTTTTTATATTTTTCGTGAATTTTCTTTACTATAAACCTCACGGAGCCCGATACCTTTCCAACGAATGCAAAACCGTGGAAATCGGTTCGTGCGTTCTGGAGTTATAGCGTCAGGAAGGAAAACCCGACTTATTTTTATATAGTAGATTACAACTACTTCTTATCTACAGTTAGCCAGTATTCAACCCTAAAGCAGTAGTGTGCAAACATTACTGTGTTTTGGTTTGAAATGTAATGTTTCCAGCGAAATTACAGGGCATGAAATTTAACATCTTATATCTCAACGTGAGTAGCGCAGTGACATACCATGCAGGGTTTTGAACTCTTGTAGTTTACATTTTTTAATGGCACTGAACTGATATTGCCAAGCGTGACGCTTAACATCAGGTGAACGACTTGCGGCCGGTGCGAATAATCTATCTATTTACCTTGTCAGAGATAGATATTTGACACTATTTGTATGGATGTTATGTAAAATTTCTATCAGTAGTAAGGTAAACTATGGATAAATAGATTATTGGGATTCGCCATTACTCGTCTTGGCATTGATTGACATAAAAAATAATTTGTTAACAGAATATTGCTACTGCAAAATGTATTGTTTTAATATTAATAGCTATCTGTACATAGCTTTAAGATTATCTAACTACTTAATATGAAACATAAAATTTAAAATGACTATATAAATAATAGCAGAAACTTGTGTCTGCAAATCCTGTTTTAAGCAGACACATTTCTCAGACAGACAGTGTGCTCTATTATGATGTCGATACCTCTACAAACCTACTATGACGTGTGCCCCCTATGGTTTTGGTTGGAGGTAAGGGACCCTTATGCTCGAGTACCCATCAAGGGTATACTTAGATGAGCGTATTTTTTTTTTAGTTTGCAAGTGCAATAGAAATATCATCCAACAAATGGATGCATAACAATGTCATAGTTATGCTCTATGTGAATAGAATGGCAATTGTTGCGAAATTATCTACTCTGTTTATTTTCCAGGTTTCCATTTATCAGCAACGGTTGTTCTCAGCATGCCTCGAGCCCAGTTCAACGTAGCAGTAACATTCGACCGACAAAGGATATCGTCGTGCAACTGTACTTGCTCTGCAAACGCGCATTGGTGCTCTCACATCGTCGCCGTTTGTCTTTATCGGATACATCTGGTTAGTTTGTTATTGTTTTATCTATGTCATTGATCTTACCTGCTTATTTCAGTCGCCATAACCTGTCTTATCACCTTTCCTCTGTTTCATCAATCATACTGCCTAAATTGTAGCAGCTGCTTATGAGAATAAACTGCTGCGCTGTCAAAGTAAACCGGCAGGACAATTACATATCTCAGTTAAAATCAAATATTGCTTGAAATCTATAAAAATTGTGGTTTTATGTCACTTTCGTCAGCTCCAGGCATCAGCTTGCTAACAGTTTTGCTTGCTGTAGTTGTCAAAAGTGACATAAAGTCGCCATTTCTCAAGATTTCTGATTGCAAATGAGATACGTAACTGGCCTAGTTAACCATTGATCTACTAGTTATTCCTGTTTACTTTTTTCTATTATATATAACCTTGTGTTAACATTAAGTATCCGCGAATGCCTCATTTCCCTGACAGATTCTTATTTGAAATTGTTTATATTTTTGTAATCTATTTGTGTAAGTTTATGACAGAATGGTGTAAGTAAATAGCTGATATTCTGTTCATAATATTTATTAAACAAAATCCACAGCTCTTTAACATAACATGTAAAGATTATGTCTAATCTTACAGCTAATGATGAATTTTCATTTTATACAATTTCTTATTAAGCGTAAAGTCACTAAATAGTTACATACATAATATTATTTTAATCATACATGTCACAATTCCTAGAAAAGTGGTATGATTTCCGAGAAATCTGTTATTATTAAGTATTATTGGCCCAATATGGCGACTGGCGAGTTTACGGGTCATGTTATTCATCAACCATGGAGTATAGGTACCTGGTAAGGACCGGGCCAGTACCCAGAAAGTAAAGGTACATACTGTATTGCAATTGTAATTCATACAATACATATACACTTTCACTCTGTGAGGGGACAGTGTTATAGATTATTCCTTCCGCTGTCGGGTTGCGAAGGGTAATAGGCGAGGAAACCCGACAACTAGGTTTAGACATATTGTGGCCGTATTAGTTGGTTGGCAGTGCCAGAGATTCTACCGTGTAGCAGTAATGCTCAAGCATTATTGTGTTAGGGTTTGAAGAGCACTGTGAAATTACTGAGCAAAATAGACTCAATGATCAATGTCTCAGGGTGACGTGCACAGTGCTACGCAAAATTACAGTTCTGAACACTGGGTGGCACAGCAACTGTCATAGGCAAGTGTTATGCTTACCATCAGGCGCACGACATGCCTGTCTCGTCTTAATTGCATAAGAAAAACCCAGCACATATCTTTAAATTAAGGTTTTTTTTTTTACCAAGTAGACATAATAGATCTTATGATTGACCTTTTAATTAAATGCCAATTGCTTCAATCCTGATATACCTATTTTAACAAATTCAAAGCTTCTGTGTTACCTATTTCTAAAATTTATTGTCTGACTGGTCAGACCTGAACTATTATTTATGTATTAGAGATGGAATAAATCAAAGTGAATGTTGTCATATTATTATATATACGAGTAGATATTTTATTATTTCGCATAAGATCAATACCATCATTCATATAATGTTAAGATTCCATTTAAGTTTTGTTTATGAGTGTCAATATAATATGGAATATTATATACATTAGTGTTGTAAGTTGCCCTTATATATTTATATATCGTCGGCTTACGGCGAAAACCAAGTAACTGCATCGTTAATCGTTTTGAGTTAATCACATTTGAAAGTTTTTCTTATAATTTTCGCAATAAGTATTTATTTTTAAACTGATTTTTACTTGCTTTTTTTTTACAAAATTTGGATAAAAAAAAACAAAAATAAAACTGATCTAGAAAATTTCAATCTGAGGATAATTTTCCCGAGAGCCCAAAATGCTATTTTGAAGGACGATCCCTCGAAAGTGATGCACAAGTGACAAAGGCAATGATCAAAATAAAATATGGGTCTCTGAGAGAGCTGGCAATGTGTAATCTAGAACTTAAATGACTGATGAGCATTGATGATTTAGCTTTGACTTAAAAAAACACAAACATAGGAATTGTTGAATTTTAATACGAATGCACCTTGCATATTTATACATTTTTGCTATGCTGGTTATATAAGCCATAAAAAATTTAACCCAAAAATGACTTCACAAGTTATTGTAAAGTAAAAATTCTCCGACACAAAACTGTAATGAAGAATGTCTTAAGAATGTTTTTCTAACCTTATTATTAAATGAATAATTTTCATTATACTTACCATTGCTATATTTACATTGTATAAATATTACTCACTATTAATGCTATATTAGATGGAAAACGTGATTCAGGACCAATTAAAGTTTTTGTAAAAGTTTCGCGTATAGCTCGTAGTTCTCGTATTACACCTCCATCGTATATATCATAGTATATTACTTCAACAGTCGAACGACCCAGACACAATAGAAATTTCATTGTTATATGGACAATCGACTATAATAATATTACGAACTAAATGCTCCCCGAGGTTTCACCCGCGTGGTGAAGCACGATGATGAAATAAAAGTAGCCTAAGTTACTCCTTATAACATGAGCTATCTGCCAGGGAAAGTTCGTTAAAATCGGTCCAGCCGTTTTAGAGATTAGCCGGAACAAATAGACAAACAGGCAAAAATTAGAAGTTCTGCTGTAGAATAATAATTGACCGAGCGAGCGAAGCGTCTCTGCGGTAACTGTCCGAATCGACTCATTTGTCTGTATGTTTGTTAGGTTGTACAACCCGGTCACAATATCTGTGCACCTGACCTCGTGACGTCATATCGGCGGTCTGGGTACGGTGTGAAAAAAAGTTATTTCGAGAAATGTGGAGGTAAAAAAAAATTACTAACCTTTTCAAATCAATTTATTATTGATGAAGGGTTTGATATTAAAAAACAATAATTTTGATTACAAAAACATTTATAATTAAACTCAGTCACTATAAATTATTGACTCTATGCCTGACATTGTATCTTCCTCACTCTCACTTTCTGAACTCTCCGAACTATCTTCCCCTAGTCATATTAAAAGTTGTGTGATGTTGTCATCTGCTAGATGATCCTTTTCCCAGTATTCTCGCTGTAGTCTCTCCACGTGATTCACTTCTTTTCGTGATCACTTTCAAGATTAAATTTCTTGATTCGCTGTGTATTGTTTTTCCCATGACTTCAGTTTAACAGCTACAACAATTTTAATAACAACCAAACCAGTCCAAACTTAACAGTAAACAGTCTAAACAATAAATATTAAAAAACAAAACAACAACAAAGCGAAAATATCAAAATTATCGGGACGTGTAATCGGCAACGAAGATGCTAACCGTACTGTCGCACCGGGGAGTGCGCGGAGAGGTGACAGGGGAAGCGGGAGAGGCGCCGCATTCCAGCGAGGTGCTCAGATATTCTGACCGGGTTGTATGTTGTTCCTCCTGTACAGGTCGCATTTTTATACTAATCTTGACGAAACTCAGTATACATGTCACTATTTAATATAAAATTTATGTCGTCTGCGATTTTTGAGTTGATGGCTTGTTTTTCTTAAAGGTATATTTTTTTTTTTTTGGTATATTGGCATATAAGGTACCTAACCATAAAGAGTACTAACCCACATGGAAAAATGATGGCAGGACAGTAATAGTTAAATTATATCTAGAAAAGTAATATGCTATGTGGAGCAGTACGTACATATAATGTTGATGATATTCGTAGGCGTCGTAGCTTCGTTAACTTAGGTATCTCATTACTTCGAAGTTACAATTAGCAGCGTCTTAGGTCTAGAACACATGGTAATAAGTGGTTTATAGTGAAAAGCTCAGTATCGTGCCACAAACGATCCAAAGTTCTGAACGGAATACAATTACGAGTATATCTGTTACGAGCGGATAAAGCCATACAAAAAGAAAAGTTTGTAAACGGGTAATTCGATTATATTATTATCACTAAACATCATCCTCCTTTCTTTGTTTCCGAACGCCGGTCACCTTTTTAACGGACGTTTTTTTCCGCCCAGCCAACACAAGTATGCCTCCGAGCGCCAGTATCGGAATCCCTTACGAGGCTGCGACGGGACCAGCTGCAGAAATTCGCACAGTACCTCATATCTGAGCTGCCGCGGCAAGTGTTACCCACGGCTCAACGTATACTGGACGAGCTGCTGTCATCCCAACCGAACCAGATCAACACGACCTGCGGAGCGCCCGATCCAACCGCCGGCGCCTCGGCCTTCGAGTACACTTCGTGGTTTCTCGATGAGAAAACTCTACATAATAATATCAATAAGATATTGGTCAAGTTTTGTGTACCGGCTCCAATTGTGTTCAGGTAAGAGCTTAAATATTTTTAATAATATGAAAAACGGGAATCACTCACGTAAATAAGTCAGATCTTTCCAACTATACTTTCTTTCAGTGCGAGGCGAGGCGCGAGTTTTCTGCACTCTCCTTGAAAAATAACAACGGATGTAGATATAATATAAAGAAAGATCTGACTAATTTAAGTGAGTGTTGTTGTGAGTGAAGTTACAACTTACAAAACTTTTCTTTTTGAAATTATGGATGTTAATGCACTCCTTACTTCTTACCCAGCGATGTAAACTACCTAAGCACAAGCGCTCCGCCCGCGGCTGCAGAATGGTCATCATTACTGCGGCCCCTGCGAGGCAGAGAGCCGGAGGGCATGTGGAATCTACTGTCCATAGTGCGAGAGATGTTCAAACGGAGCGACCGCAACGCGATACCATTGCTCGAGATCATTACTGAAGAGGTTATGGCTTGTGAACAGGTATGTTTAACTTACTGCCCACTAATTTATTGATTCAAGCGTTACTTTGCGGAAATCCATTTTAAAAAGGATAAAAGATATATTTAGTGACACTTCCGCTGGAAAATGCTTATGGCAAAATGCAGTGTTCACCACCCTCCCTCCCGCATTTCTTTCTTCTTTCTTTCAACACCAAGTAAAGGAGATAGCAGGCAAAGTAGTTGATAGACCGACACATTGGTCTAGCGCTTGAGGAGTCAGCAACTCCTGAGGATGCCTCGTGTAGAGGCAAAACTTTGAAGAATCGTTTTTGGTTGATAGGCGTGTTTTGTGTGTTTCTTATTCTGTATACTTTCTATTTGTATTTTATCCAGGAGATAGGGTGGTGTTCACTTCATCTCAGTCATAAGCATTTTCCAGCCGAAGTGTCATTAAATATTTCTTTTATTATCGTTTTTTACTGTCGTCTACGCTAGAATGGTCAATACGCTAACATTACACAAGGCCATCGCTCTAGTTTTACATTAGTCGAGAGTGAAAACTGCTACTAGTAATTTTTAGTTGATTGAAGGAATTATAATTTTATGTCAGCAAAGTTTATATTTGTCATCAACTTGTAATCTAATTAATAGATTTGTCGACACGGAATATTTTTATTCACAGATAAATACATAATAACTTTTTTTAAATTTTGGCCATCGATTCTAGTCCTTTAGCTCGTCTTAATTGAAAAAAATATATAATAACAGATAAAAAGTGTCGCCAGGTATGAATTACCATTTTCAATGTCAATAAGTATCTAAAATAGATAAGAGATGGTTTATAAATAAAATTGTAGATCACTGCTTGAATACAAACTTTGTTTTAAAAACAATAAGGTTATGAAAAAGCTAATAGTGTTTTCAAAACAGGTTAAATAAAAGCTAATAATTTGAAGAAATTATATAGTTATCTAGGACAAACCTATTATAATAAATACATAACTATTAATTTGGTGATGAATGATTATCTGTGATTAATTACAACACAATACATGCATATTTCAATGGTGAATTGGTTGATGAAGGGTCGGCACCTCTCATGTTTTGGTCAGGAAATGGTCACAGATGCTAATCAGTATGTTTAACTATGGAACCAGTTTCCATCCCTGTGTACTTCCACAAAACTGTGACACTTGTAAACTTGTGTAACATCTATTTCTAGATAATCGTTTGGTGGTATAGCACGAAGGCCGCTCTAGTCGCATGGGGCGGTGGCAGCAGTGGCAAACATGGCCCGGGCGGGAACTCCTCGGCACAGCACGCTTGCTCTTCACTATGTGATGAGGTAAACACAATGCAAATCATACTTTTTAAAGATATAAATGTCATCCATTTCACACAATCGGGTCTTTTTGCGCACAAAACGTTAAAGTAGTATTGTGACTAATGTAAATGTTTTGGGAATGTTGCAATGAGAGAAAAAAAACGGGTGTTATCGCTTTCATAAAACTACTAACAACTATCAATTTTTAACTTAGTCAATAGTAGTTAGTTATGTTTAGGGTATGATGAGGCTGGCATACCATGTTGAAAAGCTCCTAAATAAACATAGCATAAATAAATACTACCAATTATTACCAACTACTCGTATTTGTTATATATATTGTGCTGATCCATGTCACTTATACGACACAATTAGTGCGTTCGAATGACTCACTTCTGATCGTTTTTGGCGAAAATAACGCTAAAAACGCTCACAAAAGGCGTTCGAATTGGGAATCTGTGGATGAAAATGTCGTTCATGCCTTTTTTTGTTCAGCGTTCGGAAAGCTCAAAAAGTGCAATTTTTGACCCACGTCCGGAGCATGATTGTTTGTGATCGTTATTTAAAAGCTATGTATTTGACAGCATACTCATGCGATTTTAGGTCTTATGCACAGTTGAGCGTTCGAATAGGGTATGGGCAAAAGTGGTAAAAATAACGTTTTTGAGCTTTACGAACGCTTTAACAAAAGAGCCATCAATGACAACGCCACCAATGCCCTCATAAGCAAACAAACGCACCTTACTTGTATAGAAAGTCCCGCGTTGACATAAATTGCCATGCGAGCACTTGATTATGACCAGATTGAATGGCGCAGATAGTTTGAATTCGTCCTCGCATTATAATAAACATTTTGTATTTCTGATGATATACAGAGTGTATCAAAAAGGTGTAGTAATACTAAAACCACACACATAGAAGCTTGCATACAATTGGGACCTAACTACTGCGTCCCAGGAAGTAGCAAAAATTCTGAGCTATGAGTAATCTAAGTTTTTCTAATACTCAACTAGGTTTATCCCTGAAAAACTAGGCCAAAGACGGAAATTACCTTCAGAACGTAGACTAGGTAAACAAGGGCCTAAGCAGAGCCTGGGCTGGGGTGCGGCGATGGCTAGAGGGCGCATGCAGGCAGGGTAGGGGAGAAGGAGGTAAATGAATATTGCAGAGTGCATTGACCACAACAATCTCCAAGAATATGCAAGTGTAATAGGGCTGTCCAAAAAAAAATCGGACATGACTTTTCACTTTTTACAAAAAGAAAGCTATTTACATTTTGATACTTTGCCATGTGAATCCTGACAAGATACATTATGCACACCTATTTGTTACACGCTGTATAAGTACAAACAATATATTTTCAACACATACCTTTTATGCCTTTGATTAATATGTACATCGTTACATATCCACAGGTGGTGGTCTTGTGGCGCCTAGCAGCGTTAAACCCCGGCCTGGCACCTTACGAACGGGATACGTTACACGAACAATTCACTCAGTGGCATACGAAAGTACTCGATAAGGTAAGCTTTCAACATGTTATAATTGGCTTTTTAGCTAGCATTATATAACAGCATGATAAATTCATAATTAGGCCAATAAGATGCCTGCTGTGACACGGGATTTTCTCGCAGAGAGTGAGAGAGATATATAGAGAGGAATGTGGGCCATAATCCACCATGCGGGCCCAGAGCGGCAGGGCTAGCTCTAGAGTTTTCAGACTGACCGAAATACTTCCATAAAATATGGAGTAAAAAATATATATTTGGATGACGATCGTCAAGGGCATTTTCCACTGAGTTCCACGCGTCATAGAAATCTTTAAGCTATCGATTATAACTTTCTTAAATCTTTAAGAAAGCTCGTTTGCACATATCGAAAGCCTTCGACATGGGTTGGTCTATAGGATAATAGGATTAGCCTATCTATCAACCCGCTAAACTAAACGTGCGAGGTCTATTATAGGTATTTCTCTCATAAGGTCTGTTTCCCATTGATGAAAATTGAATGGTCTAACGAAAGGATTTTGGGTTAAACTGCAGATACAATTTTATCGAATGGTTGGTTGATTGATGATTGGTTTTAGAACAAAGTCCCTGCCTTTGAGAACTTGGTACTTTAAGTACTTTCTGCTAATTAAGAATTATCTTGTTTCCCCAGGTGGCGAAAAACCGCAACAACACACACATAACCACAACCACGACCCACACGCGTCACACGACACGCACACACACACACCCGCCATACATCAACGGCATCAGCGAGAACGAAGTGTTTCCCGGCTTCCACCCAGCCATGGAAGCTTGCTTCTTAGAATGGGACGACTATCAGATACCCGGAGTCACATATACTAAGGACCTGAACCCCATGTATCACAGTCCGTTCACAATATTCAGGCATATGGAGAAAAATGATGGTGTACATCAGGTTAGTGATAATGTTTTAACCCTTTGCGTCTCAAATACGTAAATATACGTCAGTTTCATTCATAAATCTATTGTTTTAATTATTACGGTATAGGAAGGATTAATAGTCTAAAGATCGCTGCGTACTGTTATGAGACTTCGGGGTTGAGCCTTTTTAAAAAAATAAATAATATCCAAAGTAGATTTAAAGACCACCGTCGGATTTGGAAGTTCGATGAAGACTAACTAAATGGAAGGGTGTCTGAGGCAATACGAAATATGAAATGATGATTAGGCGGAAAAAGGAGGGAGTAAGCAGAAATGGGTGCATTTAGTATATATAACAGTACGTAACGAGATAATACCTCGGACGGGACGTGAACGGGACGGAGAGTGAGGTGTGTGCCACGTTCCCTTCCCGTCCTTGTCTCCGTGACATATGCTATTTCATATACATTTACTATGAAACGATATTTCCAAAACTTCCCGTCCAGTATGTATAAAACCCGTCACGCATGCAGCGGCCTTAAGAGGATTGCATAGCTAGTACTTTCCATGTTAAAAGAGAAAACTCTTTTCTACCTCTTAACATTGTCCGATTTCAGTGAATTTTACTAGCTATGCAATCCTCTTAATATGTAGGATTTTATGATTGTATTATTATTAGCACTCTCTGGCAAAAACAAAACTATTATATAAAACTATTTTCAGACGTTACCTTATATTATAATTTATTACTGGTTTTGGTTGTTTTATAAATTTATTCAATTTAACTTATGCTGTTTATATATTTAAAATGTTATGTTTTAATATTTAGAATGACATGGTCATGACTTATGAGAAAGTGACAATTTTTCAAATTCATTAATGTGTATGCCCAGATCCCTATGACACATCTAGCCTAGTATAGAGTTCTGAGGCCTCTTATATTATTTGAATGCCAGTATCCAATAATCTGAAACTATAATTTGTGTTTTATATGTCAGAAATATTAATAAATTAATTGTTATTATTATATAAACAAAGGCTTGCACAACTAATTTAACGTTGTGGTTTAGGCAGGATATGCATATGTCTAGCAGTGAATGGGTATAAGCTGATGTTGTGATGACTACCTTTTTCATTGTACTTTCCGCGTTATCCTCATAATTTTAGATTTTTGTAAAAACAAAATAAATAGAGATCACTGCATAGACAACACAGAGAACTGAATTAAAAATCAAATTTAACCGATTTTAAACTGTTTCTCTAATGTACAAAATGGGAAACAAGCAAGCAATTGCAGATTAACATAAGTTTCTACTATAGATGCGTGCTATTTTCTTAGCTAAAACTTTTGATATCCGACATCGAATCTCATGATTCAGCCTAATGTCTAGCTCAGTTAAGAGTTAGACTAAGCCATATGATAAAAGTAAACCAAGAGATAAGATGGCTATAGTGAAATTAGATCAAAATACATAATAAATAAATTAAAGTGTTTATCCCCGAGACTCCCCGCGACTTCGTTCGCGAATTAGGCTCGGCCTTCGGCCTCGCCATAACCTTCCAATTCTTTCATAAGGACCTTTTCCTGACAATAATTAACACTACACATAATAATTAGCGAGATTCTTCCACCCGTCCGTTCTTAAGTTAGACCAGGAGAAAACAGGGTTCATTTTTATATACATAGATTAAATATCTAACTTTAATCTTTCCTTTCCAGGTGAATTCGTCCAAAGCAGTACTTAACAACGAGATGTCCCTAAGTTATAGACTAACGAACCCCGATCCTGCGCATCGACCCGCCGTTTTACGGAGAAGTCGACTCAATGTAGACTTGGGCATGCCCGGATCATCGAACCAGGTGAGACAAGTTGATTTTTACCTTAACTCGTGAGAATAAAGTTAAATTTGTAAATGTGATTCCATTGTTCGTAGAATTGTGGATCAGGGGACGGCCCAGGCGTTGCTCCTAGAGATTCTGGACCGAGTGATGAAAATCACTCGAGCGTCTCTTCCGAAGGTTAGTTTTACAGGTGATCACGTAAGTTTTTATGTTATTTGCAGTGCCGCCAGTGCCCTAGGTTAGACAGTTATTTGAAAGTGGTGTAAGTATTGCAAGTACTATAAGAATTTACGTGTATATTTTGTTAAGATATATAACATTATTGGCATCGGGCAACATCACCATTGTAAACAGCTAAATATAGGAAGCACCTGGCTAGTAAATTAAAAAGAAAAATTAAATTAAAATGTAAGTAATCTATAAATGATATAAGACACATTTAGTCTTCATTAATATCTAATGACTTGTTTGTACAAGTGCACCTGGTAATGCGCAAATGTGAAGAGTGGTTCTGGGTTTTGCTTTTTACTGCTCTCTTAAAAAAACAAATCTCCCGTGGTTAAATGTTCCTTAAAATCTAATACAACTAAAGCATTTTTGATATAAGGCCGCCCGTTTATAATTTGTATTCTAGCCCCCAATTTCTAGGAACTTTGCCAAAGCCTTGATTAATTGACCAACTAAAAACTAATGACCAAGTGACCAATCAGCGGTCAGTATTCCGTATGTTAGCTGATCAAACTTTGACAACCGTTACAGAAACTGGAGGTAAGTAATGTATAATTTTCTGTTTAGGTTTCTGTGAGAACGAAGAGGAAATACTGCAAGCAAGCAGTGGTGACACTGACTCTCATTCATCATCGTCACCGCCCGTGTCATCAGATGATGCCACTAGACGGGTGTCTCATGATGAATCTGTTTCTGATGACGAATGCAACATGTATTTCTACGATACTGCTGCGGCGCGGAGGCTTGCCGTTTCTTCGGGAGAGGGCAGCAGTGTTGGAATTTCTGGTGGTGTAAGTATAATGGTAATCGACCGGTAAATTATTGAATGAACAACGTAAACGAACATCGTTAGCCAATTCTATATATGCAATTTTGGAGAAATCTGTCTGATATGCTATATTTATTTCGATAATACAGTTTAGTAAAGAGGCTTCAGCAATACTGCACCTTCTAGATGAGAGTATTGCGTGAAGGAACCGCGTGAAGAAAGATCTTTTATACAGTATCTTGTAAATGAACCAGGGAATGAATGAATGATTCTCATCAGGAAAAATGGATTATTTTCATTTATTCTCGAGTTTCTAACTACTAATGCGATTGCAAATAAAACATGCACTTTCTACCGGTTCCCGTAAGGAATGATGAGACTACATAGCTGTCTCTCGTCTGAGTGAGGGATGAGCCAAAATGATCTCTGGAATCATTTCGAAGGTGGGACTCGAAATGAGTCAAAACTAAAGTTGAGCTTTGTTCCTGTTTCCAACCGACTTCCGTAAAAGGAGGAGGTTCCGAATTAATATGTATTTTGTTACCTAGGTTATTTGATGATTCATTTTTATGTTCGAAAGCTGGCGCTGCACATGTGGTCCCGTTTAAATTTGATGTTTAAAAAGTTATTACATTACATATCCAAAATAAGTTATTCCAAATATCTTTGAACTGCAGCTTACACACAAATAAACTAGCTATGTAATAAACTTATACAAAAGAAAAAAAACTGGGCAGTATTGGATTTGAATAAGTGCTTTGCAATTTTAGAAAGAACATACTTGCTTAATGGAGAAGATTGAGGGGATATTCCGATTTGGGTCCGCTATTAATTTGTGAGAGTAATCATAATGTTAATTATGTTGTGCTGCTTCTTCTCGGCGGTGGTTCTTTTCCGAAGACAGCGGTAGAATCATTTAAAAATTTTTGACGTTCATAAGAGTGTCTATGATGCCTAAACTGAATAAATAATTTTTGAATTTTGAATTTTGTTGTAAAGAGCAATGTTATTTGTTCAGGCGGGACCATCAAACAACCCAAACAATGGCGGAGGCACTTGGCAGTCGAGTTGGGAGGTATCGTTCGCGCGAGCGGAAGGACTACAAGCGCACGGTCACGCGCGTGAAGCGTGCGCGTTGGGTGCCAAACTAGCTAAGGTATGCTAACTTTTAACCAACTTCCAATTTTTGTGTATTATGTACGCGATTCCTTCGTCGATTGTGAACCTATGTTTATGATCTTTCTGTTGTACATCTAATAATTCCAGAAAATATAAATGAACATATTAATTTAAATGTCTTCCACGTCAGTTAAAACGTTTTTGTATAATAAAAAGTACATACATTACTAGAATATATGAAAATATTGCCATACTGGCAATCACAGATGTTTTTATGCCAATCGGTGAGTGTCGCACTTACCCATACCGGTTCAGTGCCATTTAGAATTTCAATCTACAACAGTTCAAAGCCATTTATGGTATTTCACTGCGCTCGAAACCCTGAGATATGTTAAATCTCTTGCCCTGAAATTTCGCTCGAAACATTGGCCTTCAAACTGAAATACAGTAATGCTTTACTAATGCATCACGGTTGAATAACGGGCAAAGGAGTGGCACTTCCCCAGGTAGACTGCAAAAGTCCTATGACTACAATGTAGATAATTAGCACGTATTGTATGGATTTCATACTTTTGTAGTACCAATCCGTTGTGTATTTGATTATTTTGTTTTACGTGAAGAAAGACAAACAAACATACTTTCCCTTTAGTAAAATTGTGTTGCGGATAACTTGTATTACAATTTTCAAGAGCACTAGAACTCTTTGTAATCAAGTTCGTTCGAGGAAGTACTCACCACCATACGTATTTCCACTATGAAGCAGTAATAATCGCATTACTGTCTGGTTTGATTGGCACATGAGATATAGTACATAACTGCAGAATCCAGTAAGTAAGCCTTCCTGGCCAAGTATGAGACCTCACCTGCGGTTCGTTCCGGTTATATACAAGACCAGGTTGGCTGTTTTACAGGTTAAGGCTTGTATAATGCTTTTCTCAAAAAAGATTGACAGTTTTTGCTAATTCGGCCTCAGCGTTTAAATCAGGAGGAGTGCCATCTATTTTTCTGAATCAGTTTTGCTTGAACTCATTTGTTGGGATTATCTATGTTCACGCGGTAAATTTAAAATATCTCACGTGTACAGGCGCAGTGGTTACGGGTTAGTATGGGCTAACATGAGACATGGGAAATACTGGATAAGGTTAGCAAGAGACAGAAATTAATGGTCGAAACTGGGAGAAGCCTGCGCCGATGAAGTTACATCTACACATTTTGATACTTATTACCTATATAACTCTATTAAAATCTACGAAGAAATAATAGTCAGGAACGGTAACTGCGTTAAAAAAATGACCCAACAAAAGTCGTGTTCAAGTAGGCGGGGCTTAAAAGTCGTGTTCAGTACGTCATCAGTCGGACATTTTTCTTGCAAGCGAGCACACTTCAAATCTTCGCGTCTATTTTCATTTTTATCATTGTGAACTACAGTTGTGGATCATCATGCCAGCATTCGTTGTGAAGTGGTGCAGAAACAATACACGATTAAAATGTCCAGGGATCACTTTGACTAGTAAATAATAGCAAAATTATAATTATTCAAAGATGTTCAAATACGTTAACAAATCGAGATGGTCAATACTATGCAAAATAAAGTCAGTAAATTTTTATTTAATTTAGGATGTATTTTTTTCTTCAGGACTAAATATTGAAATGTATGTAATGTGCAATGGTTTTGCTTGTTATGTTTTATTCTCGCTTGCTTGCCGATTCAATGCGGCAAAAGAAGTGCCTAGCTGCACTTAAGCTAGAAAAACAAGAGTATGACTGCCTGTGAAAACAAGAATAGTTATACTACGTTAATTTTGACTGAAAACAATAAAATTATAGATAATAAAAAAATTATGGACCATGTTACACAAAACCTACCTACCAGTTGGTACAGTAAGTACCTACTGTTTTTTTAAATTATGTTATATAAAATATCATATTTATCTTTTATGCTGATGATTTGTCCCGAAGAAACATCAACATCTTTAAGAGCCTTTATTATGCGCAGCGCTGCGCGAGTTTAGGTATTTTACATTAGCGAGTTACTTACCTAAGGTAACATAAAAAGGTATCGCGAAGACGATTTATATGATCCCAAACACGGTGTGTATTATATTATTACTTACTTAGACCTAAGTGGCGTGCAATTGGAGAGGCATATGTCCAGCAGTGGACTGCTACAGGCTGATGATGATGATGATGATGAGTTACTTACTAGCGCGCCCCGCGGCAGTGGCCTTACCGCTTGAGCAAAATAGTGCGCTTTTTTTATCTACTTTGGTTTTTATGTCACAAATAGACGTAGGTCAAATAGGTGAAATCACGCAGGACACATTTTATTTTTAATATCGACATTAATTAACATAATATGATAATTATTAATCAAGTACATGTTATCTACAAGAATGCTCTTGAAAGTCTATGCAGACTAGAAAAAACTAAGATTTAACTCATGTACCTACCAAAAAGAGATGAGAATAGCAAATAAAACAACCATCAGGTAGTTCCTGATACCAGTTTCTGGATCCAGCATCAGGCCCTGGTCACCAGCTAGAAAAAAGGTATCGCGAAGACGATTTATACGATCCCAAACACGGTGTGTCTACTATTAACCATCACATAGTTCCTGCTACCAGTTTCCAGCTTCAGCCTGGATTCCTGGATACCAAGTATAAGCATAAGAAATTTGGTTAATAGTAAAATACTAGCCTCTCAAGGGTCGATGTCATTATAACAATTAAATTTCTATTGTGTCTGACCTTTGATGCACTAGATGTCATATAAAATTATTTGTTAGAATCCCACTTAGAAATGTTACCTCATTATGTATCAGGAAGTTTTGGTTGTGTAAGTGCGGGCGTCAGAGCGATACGTCCTCTGACCTCTCTCTAAGAGGCCTCAGCCACGTCTGACGATTCGTGACTGGTGCGACCGAGTTTATGATTGATATTAAAAACGTGTGTGTGTAGAAACCGCTCGGCAATAACAAACAAATTAACAATTTCTAAATTTAGTCTATGGAACTTGAACTTGTTAATCAAATAATGTTCTAGTACATCAGGTAAGAATAATTGACATAATATTCTATATCAATCATTATTATGTGACCCTTCAAACACTCGGCAAAAACGCGAATTGGCGCTTCCAAAGCGTTTACGCTCTAAAGAGATACTATAGACAATGAACAATAAACGATTGCCTACAGTTGGTATGTAATATAGGTAACTATATAGCATTAAAAAAACAGTTCATTGTTTGGTCAAATTAAATCACGTTTAATTTTTCAAGCTAATGAAAATTCACCATTTGCAAATTTGAAAGTGGTTTAGCTGAGTTGCTAATTAATTTGTCAGTAATATCAACACAGTGCTTTTCTAAAGTAATTCTATAAATTGATTGAATTTTCTAAATTGATAATAAAGGTATACGGTGACCACTGAAAAACATCCAGCTGGCAAATAACGACATATTTTTTTTTGGTAAAATGTATAAGCCTAAAATGTTTCATAATCTTTCTTTACTACATTGCGAAGAATCTCTTCTAATGTCTTCTAGACAAAAACTTAATAAATTTATCATATTTTGCGAGACATACGAGATTTACGATTGATTTATTATTAAGTTGGTCCAGTCCACTTGTTGCATAATATCGTCCACACCGCTATGACTCTGCTGTCATTGTAGACGTTGCAGCACGCGTGTAATCCAATCCCTGCTATCCTTCTGAATTTAAACCAATCACCGGACATGTCTATTTGTAACCTCGGAAGTAATTTGTATTTGGAATCATACGTTGTTTTGATTTAAAGGGCCACTTTTTGTGTGGAATTTGTTCTGAATTATGCTTCCTGACAATTATTTCTTCGTAGATTAAAATACATAAAAATAAAAGTGACTTTTATACTGTAATTGAAGTAATAAATAATATGTAATCATATAATCAAATAAAAAAATATATCAACAAGAAATGGAATTTAATATAAATGAACCAAATATTTTTTTAGTTGAATAACAGTTTTTGTCGTGATAACGTCTTATAGATCGATGAATGCCCACGTAAAAATATGACTCATTGTCACATTCCGCCTGAGCCGAGTGTGCAAGCGAGAGCGCGGTCAAGCGATAGATAGGCATGATCGGCCTAAGCGTTCGGCTTGTCTTATGACGTTTCACGTAAAATTATGGTCCGTAAGCCGACTTTACAGACAACCATTTTTTTACTTTACTTTTACTACTTTTTCAAGGAACTCTTGGCACGACCACCATCTCTAACCGGATCGTCGATGTCGCCCAACGACAAGAAAGCGAGGAAGAAACATCTGCTGCCGCCGAGGATGTGCGCCGCGGCGCATAGACTGTCATGTCTAGCGTCTGCTACGCTGGCCAAATGCGCATTTTTGTGCACGGTAAGTATCTAAAAACAAATATTATAAGATGTATTCCAAATATGCGCACGAATCAAAGCCATGGGTACTCTGCCTCAGTCTTTGTACACTGAAAAGTAAACGAAAGGTTAATAAAGTTTCAGGAAAAACATTTATTTATTACTGACGGTGCTTCTGTAGCTTAGTTAGAAAAGATAGTCCTAGATACCTGTTGGTAGTCAATTACAAAATTGTAACTATATGATATTCACAGATCTAATTATTTTTAAAATTTAAATATACCATAATAATTTTCACAGATTATTACTTGAATTTATTTTTTATGGTATCAAGTTACAAGGCAGGCAGCCGGCTTTTCATATTAAGACACTTTCACTTGCTGCAATACTGCAAAAAAGGCCTATACGAGCTGTCTACAGTTTAGCTCCTAGTTTCCCCTAGCCAGAAGTGTAAAGATATAAACATTCTAACTGTTTTGTATCTCAGTGTATCAATGAAAATCTAATATAGAAAAACATTAACAGTTTTGATAAAAGAAGTGATGCTCCTTCCATCAATACGCGGAATAAGCACAAGCTATGTAACATGTAACACGTCTCTACAGAATAAGTCATTCTTTTATGGGACTACGAGTATATTGTATACGATTCTATACTAAACTTCCCAATGTTATCCGAAATTTGCCTATTAATAAGTTTATAATTACTATTAAAACTAAACTCTGTCAAAGAGGTTATCACAAAAATTCGAATTACTTGGATTGGAGGATAAAAGAGCTTGGGACTGATCACTCCACGATCTACCTACTTGTGTATTAAGATGTCAAAGTGTAAGCCCTACTGATAACCATTATAATGGTCTTCTTTATAAGCCAACACACTGGAGCTAAAAATAAATGAACATTTGTTAAATTATATATAAATTAACAAATGTTATTTAACAAACAAACTATATATATATATATAGTGGCGCAAAAAAATATATTAAAAAGACGAGCCCGCTGAGTTTTTGGCGGATCTTCTCAGCCGTGGTCGCGTTCCGATCCGGTTGTAGATTTAAGAAATAATAAATGTAAAATGTCAATTTGTAAGTGCCCCCGCAGGCCAAATAAATAAATGATTTGATATTAATTTTGCTAAAGTGCTCATTAACAGCATTACAAAAAAATTATAATTACAATGGTACCCACTATAACCGCCACAAGAATCTATAATTATAGTCTATTGCCAATAAGTTAGATAGATACGTCACATGTCTTAAAATAAACTATAGGTACTAAAACGTCAAACGTGAAAATAATTTGTAAGCGTTGTAGACGCTTACTAATTCACATTTTCCTTTTGTCTCTAGTCTATGTCAAAAATATTTATGTATATACTCGTATTAATATAATACAGAGGAAATATTTGTTTTGTTTTTTGTTTGAATTGTACAGGCTCCGAAACTACTGGACCGTTTGTTCTTTTACCATTAGAATCCTACATTATCTGTGATGAGCACAGGCCATATATTTTAATTCAACATCATCGTCCATCACCACATGGGTGAAACTGTGGAGCGCAGCTAGTATTGAAGCAAGCATTCTCTAATCTCAACAGGTTTTAGCAGAATTCAGCGAACATCACGAGCTAGCATTTTGCGTGGGCTTATACGCTCTAGAAATGATCCGGCCGCCCGCAAGCACTAAGGCATTAGAAGTCAAACTGAATAACCAGGAAAGCGAGCTGGTTGCTTTACTGAAGAAACTGCCCACTGGGCATGAACAGTTAACTCTGGCGAGGGAAAAGGCAGAGCAACTAAGGGACGGCATGTTGAGGTAATTTTGTTTGGCTTTATTTATTACAATTCATAATCATTTCAGCCATAGGATGTCCACTGCATATGCCTTCGTTACAATTATTATATATTTGCCTTATTTGCATGCTATATTAGCAAAAAATATGTCGAGGGAAAAGGCAGAGCAACTAAGGGACGGCATGTTGAGGTAATTTGGTTTGGCTTTACTTATTACAATTCATAATCATTTCAGCCATAGGATGTCCACTGCATATGCCTTCGTTACAATTATTATATATTTGCCTTATTTGCATGCTATATTAGCAAAAAATATGTCGAGGGAAAAGGCAGAGGAACTAAGGGACGGCATGTTGAGGTAATTTTGTTTGGCTTTATTTATTACAATTCATCACCATTTCAGCCATAGGATGTCCACTGCATATGCCTTCGTTACAATTATTATATATTTGCCTTATTTGCATGCTATATTAGCAAAAAATATGTCGAGGGAAAAGGCAGAGCAACTAAGGGACGGCATGTTGAGGTAATTTGGTTTGGCTTTACTTATTACAATTCATAATCATTTCAGCCATAGGATGTCCACTGCATATGCCTTCGTTACAATTATTATATATTTGCCTTATTTGCATGCTATATTAGCAAAAAATATGTCGAGGGAAAAGGCAGAGGAACTAAGGGACGGCATGTTGATGTAATTTGGTTTGGCTTTACTTATTACAATTCATAATCATTTCAGCCATAGGATGTCCACTGCATATGCCTTCGTTACAATTATTATATATTTGCCTTATTTGCATGCTATATTAGCAAAAAATATGTCGAGGGAAAAGGCAGAGGAACTAAGGGACGGCATGTTGAGGTAATTTGGTTTGGCTTTACTTATTACAATTCATAATCATTTCAGCCATAGGACGTCCACTGCATATGCCTTCGTTACAATTATTATATATATGCCTTATTTGTATGCAATATTAGAAAAAAATACATGTTCGGACTATATGTTACCTACATAACATCTTTAAATTTGCCTAACATGTTTTGGCAAATAAATATTTATGATTATAATTACTAATTTTCAAAGGGACCAGTTAGAAGCGGCATGCATCCAACGTCATCCTGTGAACTTTATCAGGTCGTCAGTCCATTACAATTACTTTTTTAATACAGTTGCTCAAAAAGTGGCGTATTGCAGGGACGTATAGCGTTCGGCATGTGGGTTATTACATAATCGTGTTTCTTTTACCTTTCACGAACTCGTGCGTTGTCTTTCCCAACTGTCAAAATAATGTCTATTAAAAAGAAAAACCAACCATGAAGTTTTTACTAAAAAAAATTCATAGAAGTTTTTATGATTCATGCAAATACGTATATTTCTAAAAAGAAGCTACTAATTTATTTCAATATCAGATTTAATGATTTGATTGAATGAGTTAGGTTAGGTTTCATTTCATTTCATCTCATTAAATTTTATTTCATATCAATAAAAAAATTCTACTGAAGACTTGGATGTATGGGCATAGTTCCCTTTGCCTACCAGAATGGATGAAGAAAAAAAATCTCTATTTATTATATCTATTATCTCTATACCTCTATTCTATATTCTACGGTTGGCGCCATTTTCCAGTAATTTTCTTTGCGAGTTTATTTTACCAAATTCCTTCATTTTTCGCAACTGTATTAAAAATAGTCGTTCAGTACACGTGCGGAACCCTCATTGCAACTTGTTCTGACTGTCAACCCTCGCCTTCGGCTGCGCCTCGGCTCGGGTAGACGTTTGTCGGAACTCTTTGCAATGACAGCCTTACCCCACTTGTAATGAAATATACTATTTCAAATTTGAAACTTGTATCATATAATTGGTAGGCATAGTACAATTAATGTACTGTGGTCACAGAATAAATTATAGTAATACGCTGTGGTGTAGGTTCTTACCTATTTCTATGTATAGACGCATAATTAGCTCCACAGCTTGTTTTGTATAATGTATATAATGCTCGGTGAGATAGGCAGGAAGATGCCGTTCTAGATTAGTGTACCGGCTGCCATACATATGTTAAATAATATGGGACAACATCCACACAAAGGCCTTCAGGTCCCAAACTAGGCATAGCCTGTACTATGGTAACCTGATGACTGATATACATACTTATATACATATACACACCCAGACACAGATCAAACAGACATGTTCATGCACACAAATGTTTGACCTGTCCGGGGACCGAACCCGGGAGCAGCGGCTCAGAAGGCAGGGGTGCTACCAACTGCGCCAACCGGCCTATAGTACTTACATTGATTTAGTTTAAGTAGATTTTCTAAACCTTAAAATTTTACTGTAGATTTTAAGTACCTACCTAGATTTTTATAAAAGGACGAGATACCCACGACAACCCTCGGTTTATAGGGTATTTTTGTTACTTTATCTAAACTTTGTGATAAGATAAATAAAAAATAAAACATTACTAGTATCCACTCACGATTTCATTCACGTGTAACAATTCACGTGGTTACATCGATTTATCTGGAACTACCTAGTATCCACTCACGATTTCATTCACGTGGAACAATTCACGTGGTTACATCGATTTATCTGGAACTACCTAGTATCCAATCACGATTTCATTCACGTGGTTACATCGATTTATCTGGAACTACCTGTTAAATCGGGATTGAAGTAACATAAGTAACCATCTCCATCTAAAATTTCATCTAAATCCATTCAGCTGTTTTTGCGAAATCGAATAACAAACATCCATACATTCAAACTTTCACATTTTATTAGTGTGATTCATTATCAAGAATGTTGTGTAGATACATAAAATAGAACTCTTAAATTATATGTATATTACATTTTACAATAAACACAATACAAATTTAAAAAATATACACAGTGTCAAAATATTAGTACTGAGTTAGGGCAAAATATGAATAGATTTTCAGTTTTAAATGATCGATGGATCGGCTAGTATCAATTTGTATCGTTAACTTGAACCTTGAAATTACTGCAGATAATACAAAGCTTACTTCAGTGTAATATAGATTGTTATTCCGATATTGCCAATCTGATTAACATCTGCTCATTGATTCACATACAAATATAGCGAAAAACATAAGCTATACAATTTAAGACAACAGATAAAAAGTAGACATTCATTTGATGTTTTTTGTTTTCAGGAATCGAGGCCCAGCACTGTTACCCATTGCTTTGGCGAGTTTTCTGTTCGATGTCCTAGTTCTATCGGCGAACGATAATAAATACTGTGTAAGTATGAACATACTACTATTACTATAACTATTATCAACTTATCGGCAAAACAATCACGCTTGGGATCAAATGTATCGACTGCTTTCGATCATATCAGATGCTCAAAAGAAACCTAGTTCGGACTAGGCCAGTAATTTAGTAGCTAAACTACTCGCTACTGCCCAGAAATCGTTTGCATTACATACATACATACATAAAATCACGCCTCTTTCCCGTAGGGGTAGGCAGAGACCACGGATTTCCACTTACTACGATCCTGACATATCTCTTTCGCTTCATCTATACTCATCAATCCTTTCATACATAAGCGTCGGTTTAGGGTACTTTTGACCTGGCCTTTTTTCAGAACGTCTTCAATCTGATTTCGGAACGTTCGCCTAGGTCTTCCCCTTCCAACACTTCCGTTTACTTGTCCCATGTATACCTGTTTAGTCATTCTCATTTCATTCATTCTCTCCACATGTCCAAACCATGTGGAGAGAATGAATGAAATGAGAATTACAGTCGAGTAAATTACACAAGTGAGTGGTGTTTGCAAAATGAACGGACTGCAACGCAATAAAGTGAAT
Source organism: Selenia dentaria (assembly GCA_917880725.1). Taxonomy (NCBI): domain Eukaryota; kingdom Metazoa; phylum Arthropoda; class Insecta; order Lepidoptera; family Geometridae; genus Selenia; species Selenia dentaria. The sequence continues at coordinate 9,346,726 of OU862888.1, read as the reverse complement.
AAACTGATTAAGCTAATAGTAGCGGTTATATCAGAAGAGATGGATGACGAAATTCGTGTGACTAATTAAAAGAAGTTATGGATACGAAAATGGATCGACAGAAGAAATAAACTAGGAGCTACTACTTAATTGTCTTCTGAAGGAATTAGCATTGGAACACTTCAGTAGTCCAGCGAAACGACATTTTTGCGGCAACTAATGAACTCGACGAATCGACAGACTCGGACTTGTTTAGCCGGTGAATCAGTAGGCACGGACGCATGGTGGGAGGTGCTACTCGGCCGAAAAAAATGGATCGACTCTACTAAATCGTTCACTAAACTAGTAGACTAAATTGTTGTGGTTCGCACACTTTTAGCCATTAAATTACTCGCTATTCTACTAAATTACTAGCCTTGTCCGAACTAGGCTTTAGGGCGAGTGCGCAGTAGCGTCTGCGACTTCAAGGCGAATGCTTTCACTTTTTAATAATATTCTCAAACAAGAATTTTTAATACAAAAATAGTTACTAAAAAAAATATTACTTCATTTCAATGGGGTGAGAGTAATCGTATTAATTTTTTTTAAAGTATTTCAAACGAAATCACAACTATTTAAATATGTACAAGGACCATTGTATTCAATGGGGGGTTCTTGGTATGTTAACTATCTCGTGGCGCACGTCACCTATCTAGGTTTATATGTGCGCCCTGATTTCTTTCATATGCGTGTTCTGCCTGCCTACCGGGATGGGTATGTGAAAGTATAACAATTTGGCGATCACCATTCATATTCTTGATTATTCAGAATTACATATTTATTAAAAAGTTACAATATTAAGGTGGGCCAAAGTACGGACATTCTGTTCAAAGTGTACAAACGCAATATTGAGTGAACTGAGCGCATGGCGCGACTTTTGCAATAACAGCAAATTGCGCTCACGTTGCATGTGTCGTGCATTGTATTATAGTACACACAGCCTCATTATTGGAAACTAAATTAAATAATAAAAAAACATTATGTCAAATTTGTGCAGTTATCGCGTGTAACAAAAACAGTTCCCCCGTAAAGTTAATATTGTCATCATAGATCGATAAATAGTGAAATAACCACTTTTTTACAAGCAATTTTTGTAATAGCTCTATTTTTTACAGGCAAGACTACCCCACGACGAGGTTCTAGGTTTCGAAGCAGCGGTATCGGCATTAGGTCTAAAAGCGAATGTGTCAGAAGCGGAACATCCCTTACTGTGTGAAGGCACACGGCGACAACGCGGTGAACTGGCGATAACTCTACTGGCTCATTACAAGGACGATCCGGTCAAACTTGCTAGGATTATGAACAAGGTAAGAAATTGTAACTATTCAGATTGAGAAGTTAGATCTATACAGATTGAAAAATTATAAATAGTCAAATTGAGAAAATATAGCTACTCAGATTGAGAAATTAGATTTATGCAGATTGAAAAATTTGAACAATTCAGATTGAGAAATTATTCACTTCGAGAAATACAACTGAATAGTTGTATTTCTCGAACTGTACAATCTGAATAGATTGAGAAATTAGAACTAATCGGATTGCGAAATTACAACTATTCCGATTGAGATATAGACAGCAAATACATAAAAAAAAATTAACAGAACCAAGATAGAAATATTACTTCATATATAACGTTCTATACACCCATAGACGCCATACCATAGTAGATAAAATAGTATTATATATAATATTAGTATTAGTAATATTATAGATTAGTCTGTCCAACGAGAAAAGCTACGTATTATTTCTATGACAATGAAAGGAACCCCCGAAAAGATGGAATATTTCGGAATAAGCCCAACCAACTCTCGAAAATATTACTTGATATTGTTTTTATTTTTTTCTCTATTTGTAATTGTTTATCACAGTGACACCCTCTCGCCTGATGAAAAGCGGAGATTGAATCAAGAAGCGATGACCATTAACCCTTAGTTAATCGCCACCCCTGTGACCTGAAAGATGCTTTGCCCTATTTATCATATAAAAGTATGGTTATTGAATGCATTACTTTAAGCCAATTATTCTATATTTAATTTCAGTTATTAGATCGAGATATCCACCCGCTAACAAAGGGTCCGATGGTGAGCATGTACTACTCGACCAATCCCCGCGTGATGTACCGGTTGGAGCCGCCGCAACACCAGTCTCACGCGTCCCACGCACCTCACGTGTCGCATGCACCACACGTGTCGTATCCGTCACACGTGTCACACGCGCCATATGCGCCACATGTGTCACATGCGTCACACGTGCAACACTCCAGTCATACGCAGCATCCCACGCATACGCAGCATCCCACGCATACGCAGCATCCCACGCATACGCCACAAAGGATGCAACCTCAGGTAACTAGTGTAACTAAATTAGGCCCACTTGCACGTTTGCTCGGGTTGAATAAATAAGTCTACTAGTTTGTAAGCTTGCGTTAGTCATATCAATTTTTAACTCTCATTTTGCCTTGCACGACTATAAAAGATCACCGGTTTTGCTAAACTGACATTTGTAATCTTTAGATGGGAACATTGAATTGTCTATGCGCTTATATTGTAACCTGACCAATAATGAATGAATCGAAAAAAAAGTGAAACTGTAATCTATCTTATTGGCACTACAGTACAATGTATAGACTTTCTTGTTTATCCTTTGTTGTATAATATTTGACAACTTTTTATTCTATACGTATTGCCTCGTGTCATTTCGTCCAAAGAGTCGTCAATTTCTTTTGACACCAATCTTCACTAACCCTAGTTAAAGACTTAACCCACATTGCTGGGTTAAATATCATTATATAACCTTAGATTTACTCCTAACCTGCAAGAAAAATTAATTATAAAACCCCGTTTTAGCAGTTGACTCTGAGTTATTGAAGCTAACTCTGGAACGTGCAAGTGGGCCTAAGTGTAGTAACTAGGAGTAGCACTACACCGTCTCATACAATGACCGTGCTATGAACGTATCAGGCAGGCCTTCTCTCAAAAACTAGCTACGAAGTTTCGTTTAACGGATTTCACGATTTCTGCTGTGAAAGCAAAGCAAAGCTCTTAAGCAAAAAGTAACCATTATTGGATCACTTTGATGTCTGTCTGTCCGTCTGACTGTCAAGATCCTTTTTCAACGCGTAAAGATTTTAAGTTGAAATTTATATAAATTACTCGGATCTAAAGTTTCATACAGTCGTGAAAAAATCTAACTTGTAAGTTACTGCGATTAAAAGATATGACCGTTTATGTTCACAAGAGAATCAAAACCTATAAACTTTGTTCCCGTTGACCTAGAATTAAATTAAATAGAATGAAATTTGACAAGAAGAAATATGCTACAGCACTTAAAAGCCAAAATCTGAAAACGGTAAACATGTATGTATCTTAATTATAAAAAAAAATCGAATTTACTATTACAAACTTATTATTTGCTATCCTGTGTTCTTATCCTACGCTAAGTCTTTCTCAGATCCATCGTTATTCAAAATCGGCTTGTCATTTGTAGGAAAACTCACAAATGGTTACAGTGCTTGACCGACCGTACGCACGCGTATACCGTACGATCGGTTGTGCGTATCGTCAGGACCTACGGTACGCGCGGACGGTCGGGCGAGCACTGTAACCAGCCTCAGTAGTTTAAGCGTGGAAGGGCAAACTACTGATACAATTTCGCATAATAATACGGACGTTTATTATATTATGTTGTTGTACAGAGTGGGCAGTGCATGTTATCGAACGATATGGAACGGCTCATGGTGTCGGAAGGAGGGCCTTCACCCCCTGCTCTGCCGCCGCACCCCCCTCCGCACACTTCACACCCTCCACCGCCAAGACCTAAGGATTCCAGGTTAGTACCTAATTATAATAATCAATTAATAGTTTTGACGTGCATACGTGAACTGATGATAACAAAATCGGGGGATGCAGTTTGGCGTTGTAGTTTCGAATCTATGCTATACATCCAAAATTAAATTATACCACTGGATAGCTAAAGGATCAAAGAATTCATTACGATAAACGAGAATAGTGACGTATCGCGCGGGTGAAGGGGGAATCGCCGTTATTTTGAGGTTATTTTGCTGCGTATCGAGATTTGCAATTAGTATAACTTTTAACTCGGAGATACGTATTCACGTGTCCATGACACAGCCACACCCCATTTTTATAAACTGGCCGGTTGGCGCAGCTAGTAGCGCAACCCTACCTTCTGAGGCGCTGGTCCCGGGTTCAAACCCCGGACAGGTCAAACATTTGTGTGCATAAACGTGTCTGTTTGACCTGTGTCTGAGTGTGTATATGTATATCAGTCATTACGTTACCATATTACAGGCCCTGCCTAGTTAGGAACTTAAAAAAATCGTGCGGATTTAAAAACACGTATTTGGCATTCTTATTTTTATTCGTTTTGGGGGCGATAAGGCCTGCACTGACGTCCCGCTGGGGTGTTTTGTGCATTCCCCCTTCCAGCATTTACTCAACCGAGTCTAACTCCTTTACATAGCGGAGTTTGGCTTTGGGTCGCTGGCACTTATTTGGTATATTATATATTGCAATTTACCATTTTGTACGGACTAAATCGCGTATAATTATGTTTTTTTGTCCCCACGGTTGGAACACTTTTCAGTGAACATGGACACAGGTACTCTATCCGTGTTAAAGTTGTTTAATTTCAATTTTCTATATCTTGAATTTGGAATCACAAATTAACAAAGTCTTTTAAGTATACTATTAGTTTTTAGGCTTTATTTCCTTTAGAATGCGGCATTTCGTTTTTAAAGTACATTAGATTATAATTGATGTTCATAAGTGCATCTTCGATGCCTAAATTGGACACATTATTTAGTATTTAATTTAGCTTACACCAGATTAGGTTAGTTTTTGTTGTTTTTTCACAGATATAAAGGCAAACGCGCCTACCCGTCCGTGCCAAACCAGCCGTCCGAAGCGTTTGCCCACTTCATGTTCGAGCTGGCCAAGTCAGTACTGTTCAAAGCCGGAGGCTCTTCAAGTACTAGCTTGTTCACTCAAACGTCTTGCGCGAGAGAGCACCATGGACCACACAGGTACGATCATATTGTTTTTCCGATAATCCGAACATATATGTGTTTTAAAGGCAATCAATTGAATAATAGTATACATTACTGTAATTAATAATAATAATACCTAACCGTGTATACATCAAGAAGTTACTAACTCGTAACTTAGTAACCCGTTCTTATCATATATAAATGCTATTAGAAATAGGTGACCTGGTAGAAATACACATTTTTAAATGTCTTTTCAGCGGCAATTTTTCGTAGTACTCACAATCTATTATCACTGCAACCACTTGACCAATTAGGCTCACATTCGAAATTCCTATTTAAAATCAGGTAGCTAATGTGTATACCAAATTTTATCAAAGTAGATAGATAAATAGCAAAACATACATACCAAGTTTCGTCAAGATTGGTTGAAATATGCGACCTGTACAGGAAGTTAAACATACAACCTAACAAACATACGGACATATGAAAGTCAATTTGGTCAGTTAAAGCAGAGACGCTTCGCTCGCTCGGTCAATTACGTTTATTTTGGTGATTATGGTTTTCTAAAAGTCTTCCAATAAGATTCCAAATAGAAGCAGAAGTATAGTCTGTCTTTAACAAACTATACTTCTGCTTCTATTTAGTTATTATAATAATAATTATAATGGTCTAGGTCTCTTTTTCTGGTAATTTGAATGGGCTCTGGTCATTTATATTTAAATAATAGTATAGGAAGATACCATTGTCTCGGAAACAATTTATATTAAAGGCATTTCCACAGGGGTCTTCACATGGCTGCGTTTCAGTTGGGATTGTACGCGTTAGGGCTACATAACTGCGTCAGTGCGAATTGGCTCAGTCGTACCTATTCTTCGCATGTTAGTTGGATTACAGGTAATATTATAATTTGTTAAACCCTTTGCGTCCCAGAGACGTGAATATACGTCAGTTTCATTCATAAATATTATGTTTTAATTATCACGGTATAGGAAGGATTAAATATTAAATACGTATAATTTACGTCTCATTATGATGCCAGTTGTTTGGACATATATCTAAAAAGTGCTGAACAAGATTTTTTTAATCACTCATCAAATTTGTTCAGTATACGCTTTATTGTTGATTTAACATGTATACAATTGAAACTAAAATTAAATGGTAAATTCATAAATTAATAAATTTTATGGTAGCTATCTGCTCGTTAGAAAAGCCCTGACTTGTAATTTTTCTTGTTATATTCGACTAAGTCTTATTCATTGGTTTACAGTATTAGGTAACTGATACAAGAAAACTCATCATGTATATGTACAGTTGATACTTTAAATCAAAGTATATGAGTCAAATCTTAATCTTTCAAAAACAAGTCCTAACAATGTTTCATTTTTAAGGCAATAAACGAATGTAATAAAAATAATAGTTTCGTGTTTTTGTCCTGCCCGGAAGTGCAATGCCCCGGCCGAACTACCTACTATTGTGTTTTAGGGCATAATGTCCCGTTTATCATTTAATTTATTTGGAATTTGCAGGTCAAGCGATGGATATCGGAGCGCCAGCCATTCTATTCCTGATTGACGCTTGGGAAGGACATTTGACGCCGCCTGAAGCGGCTGGTATTGCTGATAAGGTAAGATTTAGTCTACAATATTGGTGTCTTTATAAGGGCGGCTTAACCGTGTAGCTGGTACACATTTGTCTAGTAAGGCCGGGCGCCTAAAAAAGAACGATTCGTTTTGGTTACGATGTTTAGCTTTAATGACACACTTATGTATGAGATGAATATCAAAACCTTCGGCTCGTAACCAAAACGATAAGTTTAGTTTTTCTTAATCGTATATGTGCGAATTTGCCGGAATCGTATCCGGCATAATTAAATTACTATTATACCTACTCAATACTCGTAATATACCATAACATACTTTGCCAGAATAAAGCCGAGTTTTTTGGGCAGCCTCTGATGTTGAATCTAAACTATTATAGATGCGGGAAAACGGCCTCAGAGGGCCCAGTTGCTATTTAACAAAACATTATTTTTCGTTATTTATTGAAAGACCGGCGAACGGAATTAAAGTTTGATTTGATTTGGAATCAAGATAACTTATTACTTGAACTTTAACCCGATTCAACGGATAGTTCCACGGTAACTATCCGTAGTCAAGATTATTTATCGAACCTTCGATAATTGAAATGAAAAAGAAATAAAATATATTTATTTGTAACAATAACATCGCTAATCATAAAACAAACTGCACAAAGCAGGGGTCATAAATGGTCAGTAAGGCCGGTAAAAGACATTTTTTTAACTCTGGTTAGTAATGACTTACTTTATTAAAAAATTGGTCAGTAAAGTCAGTATTTTAGCTACTCACACTTTTAATACGACCGATTTTCTGATTTTGACACAATCCTATTTTGAGACATTTCAATCTGCCACATTTCTATATCGACAAAATTTCATAATGACACATAGTAAATGCTTAATTGTTTTTTAGTAAAAAATATTTAAACAACGCATTTCGCCTTCTCTAAGCTGGTTATTAAAGCAAGGCATGCAAGGGTATACACATTGTGCAGGAGAAGTTATCACGAAGTCTATACGAGCCACACTCTTAAAAGTATTGCGAAAATCAAAAAATCTAAAGGTAACCATTTTTTATTAAATCTTTTCAATCTTTGGCTGGTTTGTGACGTCACGGGGGGTATATGATAGTTACAATAGTTTCCCTAATAATATAAGTAATAATAATAATAATTTATTTCCATAAATCATACCAGAAACCTATAATGAAGACAAGACTTATACAATGCTTTGTTTGTTGTCTTAAATAAAATACAAGTTTGGTATACATTAATACGAGTAAGACAGCAGAACCTACACTAAGAATAAACTTGTATTGTAGGTTTCTGCTTGCTGTAACTAATAAGTACTATTTGATGACCATACAAAAAAAGATACAATTGAAAAAATAAAATAAAATATGTGTAAGTACACTGATAAAAAAATTCCATTATCCTTAGCTAGTGTTTAAGTGACAGGAAAATAAATAAATGTCTAGTCTATAATACAAAAGCCATAGTTTTATTGTTATTAAGTAGGTATAAGTTTTTTGGCCCTACTAACAGCTAGAACATACTACGGCAAAAAATACTTACATTTGTCACAACTATTATAATAAGATACCCTCGAGCATAAAAAATGTAAACTCATTCTACGTATTCAAAAAACAACTCGCTCAATATTTAATCGCAGATTACAGCCTCTTAAGCAAATTAATACGTTGGGTGGGTAGGTAGCTTACTAGATACGACATGACGATGTTATCATTATGTATATGTTTCAAATTGTTCTCAAGTAAGGGATATGTAATGTCTTTTTTGAGAATGAATGTCTTTAAACCTAAGTAGTGATAATTCGGTGTTCTATGTATATAATTACATTTTAATATTTGTACAGGCGTCATCAGGCCGCGACATGCAAACCGTTCGTGCAGCCTCAGAATTAGCCCTCTCAGTGTTGCCACACGCACACGCACTAAACTACAACGAGATCCAACGCGCAGTGTTGCAATGTAAAGAGCAAAGCGACCTCATGTTGGAACGGGCCTGTCTCACCGTCGAAGCCGCCGCTAAAGGTAACCCCTATCCGTTTGGTTTATACAATATAGTAAAATTGAAAAAAAAAAACCGTCCAAGTGCGAGTCGGATTTGCGCACGAAGGGTTCCGTACCATTATCTATAAATTTGCCATACAACAAACATGATTTTTTTTATAGATAACCCTTCGTGCGCGAGTTCGACTTGCACTTGGCCGGTTTTTTTAGTTTTTATTGTGATAGCGGCAACAGAAATACATCATCTGTGCAACTGTAGACACTAGCACAGTGCATAAGATACAGCCTGGTGACAGACGGACAGACAAACGGACGGACAGCGAAGTTTTAGTAATAGGGTCCCGTTTTACCCTTTGAGTACGGAACCCTAAAAATATGTATTATATTGCTTTATAAAGTAACATTCCTACATTGTTAGGATACGTATAATAAGAATAAGAATAAGTTTATTAACTTAATAAGTAGGTACCGAAGTAGATGTAGGTAGGTCTCCAAATTGAAAATAGCTAAACATCAATACCCCCGTAAATTGAGTTTTCAGAGTTTACAAGTTAAATTTACATATATATTTTATTTAGATACATAAATGGCCTAAGGTGGTTCACAATTGTGGGTAATTTTCTTACATTATATGATTTTCTGTATTTGGTGCTACGAAGCAATTATTTCCTCGTAGAGTGGCACTATCCTATGGAGTATCCTAGTTAGTACCTAAAGAGGAGGGCGTAGATGTCCACAACACAATTTTCCTTTAAAATTTTATCTTCTAAAGGATTTTATCAACATTGAATACGTGAGACATTATACCCCAATGAAAAAGGTGTAAAAAATTTAACCCTCTCTCTCTCCCTCTATTAACAGGGTCATGTCGCATTCCTATCACATGAAGTATGTTGAGTGAGTAGCCGCAAGTCATGAACATTCATGTTATTGAGATTCCCTTGTATATTTCGTCTGTTCAAAGATCTAATGTATCCTCAGTTAAGTGTCAGGTTGGTGTAGGAGTATTTCTAATTATAAAAATAGTCAACATTTTCTACAGACTTCCAAAGAGGATTCTCAATTCGACTGGGTGAACCGATTCAAAAAATCTTTTTATTTTGAAAGCTGGTGCTTCCCCTGTGGTCCCATTTAAATTTCATCAAATTCGGTCCAGTAGTTTTTGAATTACACTACAATAACTGATTTTTACCAAAGTAATAGAATGGAAGTCGGTATTAATTTTTTCAAATTGCACTTGTTCTAAATAGATAGACTGTATGTGTGGATTGCAACTACTTTGTCCTTTTGTTAAACTGATAAAAAGCGCGTACATCAGTAGCCCTGCCGGTCAAATACCTGTGAGCCTGTGTGATAAAGCTAGGACCGTTTTCGTTGTTCAAAACGCGCGTTCCCTTACTTTTCTATTTACTAGGTCGTGTTACATTGCAATTACAGCCAGTTTAGATGTCCCTGATGATGTATCACAGTAAAATGTCATGCAGTACAAAGCGTTCGATATTCATAATTATTCAAGTTTAGACATCCGTAACGCAGGCGGAGGCGTGTACCCAGAAGTACTGTACACGGTCGCGCGTTACTGGCACGAGTTGTACTTACGACAAGCGAGCGAAGAAACGGAACCGCTGGAGGACGCTCCGTGCCGAGCGTCACACCACGTAGCCGTGCCGTTGCCGTATCCACTGCCGTATTCCTTCACCTACCATCCCTACCCGCCGCACATCTATCAGCTGCAGGTCAACGTAAGTACTGTGCTCTGTACCTTACTAATCATAATGAACATTACAAATTAGAGAGAAAAAATCACTTTCTCGGACAGGATTCCGACAATCCGTGTCAGACGCCCTGACTATCAGGCCACCGATGCTTATCGTCCGAGCATCGAAGTTTAATTCTATGTGATTTGAACCGTTGATTAAAATCATATAGAGTGTTAAATGTTCTCTCTAAAATTGCAATGTTTGGTCGCTAAGCAAAGGTTAGTGCTTTAATAATCATGTAAGGCCCACTTGCACGTTCCAGAGTTAGCTACAATAACTCGAAGTCAACTGCTAAAACGGGGTTTTATAATTAGTTTTAGGAGTATTATATGTTTTTAGGAGTAAATCTAAGGTATATAAGGCTTATTTATTGAAATCTTTAACCCAGCAATGTGGGAGGGTTAAGTCTTTGACTAGGGTTAGTGAAATTTTTTGTCAAAAGATATTAAGGTTACATTCTGCTGTATAATGTACTCTTTGGACGAAATGACACGAGACAATACGTATAGAATAACAAGTCGTCAAATTTCATACAACAAAGGATAAACAAGAAAGTCTATATGCATTGTAATATAGCGCAGAAGAGATAGATATAAGTTTCACTTTTTTTTCGATTCGTTCATTATTGGTCAGGTTACAATATAAGCGCATGGACAATTCAATGTTCCCATCTAAAGATTACAAATGTCAGTTTAGCAAAACCGGTGATCTTTTATAGTCGAAATGAGAGTTAAAAATTGATATGACTAACGCAAGTTTACAAACTCGTAGACTTATTTATTCAACCCGAGAAAATGTGCAAGTGGGTCTAATACAAATAATAATTATAATCTCTGACTTAACTGAAAAGAAGATGCGTTACCGGATAACGCATCTTCTAGATCTTTGATCTTGTGGATGTCCGTGGGGCGTTTTCGACGTATTTTTGACGTGATAACTGCTTTTACATCGACGAACGCCGGCTGCACGCACGAAAGTATAGAACAATCTCACTAATTATTTTTTTGTTGTATTAATAATTGTCAGGAGAAGGCTCCTATGAAAGAAAAACCAATAAAGATGGGAGATAATGTCGAGGCCGTTGGCCGAGCCTGCAACGAACGAAGTCGCGAGCAGTCGCTAGTAAATTATGAATATGCAACTATTGGTGTGACGTTACTTGATGTATTTACGTCCTAACTTATTTGTAAAAGGTTATAATATTGCCGTGTAACATTACAGTACGGCACAGCGGGCGGCGCACACGCAGGCGCCGGGTTCGCCCTCCCCCCGTACTTCGTGCGCGGCCTCGTGCCTCATCCTCCCGCACACCCGTCACACCCTCCGCCTCCACTCCCCGTCTCCGTGAGCACGGTACACACTGCGCAGGTAATCTTTTTGTACACATTGGAAGACGTCATAAAAATATTACTAAATTAAAAATAAATGAATTCTAAGTTAATGTTATGTTGGATGCGCTCGCAGCGGAGCTTGAATTAGCGTGCACCATTATGTACGTGCAAAAAAGTGCTAAGCCATGTTGCGAATACAGCACATGTATTACACATTTTATACCTCGTTTGTAACTAATTTTATCAGATCCATTGCACTACTATTGAATAGTTGGTCAAACTATTCAATAGTAGTATTTTTATCTGAACTTTTTTGCATAGTTCGAAAAGAAACCGATAGTAGTAGAATGTATACTACGGACGGGTTAAACGATCAACAAGTTAAGCTCACAAGTAACACTTGCTGCATTCAGGAGTTGGATGGGTTTGTGCTAGTGGCATTATTTAACTGAGCGCATCCGTGCTTCGAAGGGCATGTTAAGGTGTCGGTCCCGGTTGCTTGTCTTAGGACAACAGTCGTTGGGCTATGTCGACGAAGGCCTTCGGTCGGTCTGAAAGCTTCAACACGGGTCGGCCACTAGCCTATCCACCAGGCCGCACTGAGCCCGCGTGGTTTTTTATGGCCCAACTCCTCTCTCTGCGTGGAAGGTTCGATTTCCAGCAGTGGGAACATAATAGGTTGATCATTACTTCATCAGTCGAACGACCCAGACACAATAGAAATTTCATTGTTATATTGAGAATCGACTGGTGAGGGGTTAAGTAAATCTTAGGTTGTAAACATGACACTGATCTGCTTACAACTTACATCTTTGCCTAACATTAGTTATAAAGCATAATAAAATCTTTGACTTAAATTTATAATACACAATAGCATAGTATTTAAGGTCTTTGTTAATTAGTGCACAATATTGAATGAGGTGGTTTGGAATCGATGACTGGTCATAATAGTGAAAGTAAAAATTACATGATTTTTATTATTATGAATCTATATTCATTGCTCCGCAGCTAATAACTAATGCGCGTATATACGCCAATCGGCGCCGCTCCTTTACAAAATATAGATAGCAATAACGAGACATACCTTATCATCATCATCTCGGCCATAGGACGTCCACTGCTGAACATAAGCCTCCCCCAGGAATTTCCAAACACAACGGTTAGCAGCGGCCTGCGTCCAACGTAGTCCTGCTAACTTTATCAGGTCGTCAGATCACCTTGTCGGTGGACCTAACATAACCTTCAGGCTCCATCGGCCATCTGCTCTGCGTGTTATGTGGCCTGCCCACTGCCACTTCAACTGCCTTATCTTCTGGGCTATGTCGACGACTTTATTTCGTCTACGGATCTCCTCATTTCTGATTCGATCAAGTAGAGAAACCCTCTCTATAGCTCGTTGTACGACTGAGCTTACTTATGAGGCCCACAGTAAGAGACCAAGTTTCAATGCCATATTTCATCACTGGTAGCGCACATTGGTCAAAGACTCATGTCTTGTCTTGAGACATACCTACCCCGTTAGAATAGTTACTACGACGTACGAACCTACCTACATGCGAATGTTTACACAGCTGATCCACGGTTATATTATCTAGATAGATATAGATTTCTAGATAGGTACTATTATTAACGTGGCTGTATGTCTAAACCTACTTCTTATACGACGGCGGGCCCGGGCCGGGCAACAGCTGGCTGAGTGCCATCTGCGCTCGCCACCCATCCGGAGACGCTGTAAATGCCGGTAAAGGCAAACAGCATTTAGTCCTTTCGAAAAAGATTGATGGAAAAAGTTTAGCCTCGGAGCAGTGAATGTGGGTTCATAATAATAAATAACATGCATTTGTTTTTCTTTTAATATAATGACCAGTTATCGATTCCAAACCACTCCATTCAATATTGTGCACTAATTAACAAAGACCTTATATATTGTATGTTTGTCGGGAATTATTAATAATTGTGACATTGTGTTGACAGATGATCCCACAGCATCCTGCCCCGTTGCCGCCACCGCTGCCCCCACCACAGCTCAATATAAGTAACGTGGGCGCCGTGCCGATAAATAACGGAAACAATGGTAAGTTCATATTCTTTTTATACCGGCACTTCACATAGCTATTTGTATATGTGTATTTGGCCTATTTGGCAAACAATTACCATGTGTGGACAGCTTATTTTACAAAGTGTTGTTCTTATCGCGTTACCGTACGATCGTTTTTTCGAGTCACATAAAAAAGATCAAATAGGCAAAAACTCAAATAAACCGTCCACACATTAGCCATATTCAGAAGAGCACGCGCCGTAGTCCTGTACGGATGTGCAGTATTTTTGTGTCTATGTTGTGGGCGACAGTGTTAACTACTGAAATAAAATCTTGAATCAGTATAATTTTGTTGTTATCTACGAAAATTACTAACTGGGTTAGATTTATATGCATAGTCAGCATTCACCAGCCCCGTGCAAGTTCTTTTCAATACCTTGTGTTTTATTACTCACAGTATGTAAGTTGAAACACGTCCATAGTGTTGGGAACACCTAGCGATCTGCTGACAAATGTTCGTGTGTGCTTGTTGTTTGTCTGCCAAGTGTGGATGGTCGTGTTTGCCTCTATTTGCATGAACGTCATATATTTTGCCAAATACAACACCTAATAGCGAACAGATTGCCATGTGAAATGCCACCATTATGTGTACAAAGCAGGATGGCAAATTGGGCTTGAAATGGAACGGCAGTGTAAACGATGCGATAGATTTCGGATTATAATGGAACACTTTATATTTTAAACACGTGATGTCTAGGTTTCTAAGATGTTTAATTTTAATTGTATTAAAATACACATTGTTTATTTGCTAAATAGTAAAACCGCTAAGTACATTAACTAAATAAAATTATTTAAAATTAATATTACAAACATCTGACTAAAAGCGCACGTAATTTATAACTGTCGTTATCGTCCGTACTTCCCAGCTTACATCCCTAGAGGAATATATAGCTGCTGTGCCTAAATTTCAATTTATGTTTTAAAACCGGGGCAATTCTATAGAGAGTTTTTACTATTATCCAACGTTTGGGATTAAAAATGTATACATCCAATGATTTTCATTCATTTATCCTAATTTATTGCTTTAGAGGTATTTTGAAATAATTATCTTCAGAACCAGTGAGTTTTCTTCTATGAATCTCTAGGCTATGTGCTTAGTATTCAGGTTTTGTAAACATAAATGAGAAGTTATTTTACATTCTGCAAAATCACCTTTAATGGACGGAGTCAATTTTGTGTCCCTGTTACACTCGTACCTGTAGTATATATTATACTCGTACTTTTTCCCTATGACAACTACAAAAGGGTTACTTTTTAATAATAAAAAACAGTTGAAAATGGGACACACGAAAGAGTGTGACTCATTGTTCCGTCTGAGCCGAGCGTGCAAGCGAGAGCGCGGAACAAGCGATAGAGAGGCACGATCGGCTTAAGCGTTTGGCTTGTCTTATGACGTTATCACGTAAAATTATCTTTACAGGCAACTATTTTTTTTTATCTACAGGCAGTTGTGGCAGCGGCAGCGGTGGTAGCAGCGTAGGCTCGGGCAGTCCGAGTACAGTCAGCCCGAACAATGTCGGCAATGCTCCAAATCTGCCCCCCGGACAATTACGCAGACTTCTCGCCGCGTACCGAGTGGGCATGCTAGCCTTGGAGACGCAGGCACGCAGAGTGCACGATGACAGGCCGCAGAACAAGTTTGGCAAGTGAGTGATCGCTAAATTTTTTATATACACTCGTGCGATTTGTACATTTGCCATTCGTAAAATTACTAGTAGTTTACGACCAGTAGAACTCGCGAGCACAGTTTTATCAGCGGCAATTCTTCGCAGTCTGAGCTATCTGCAGGCACTACTTAAAATCTTATCAAAATCGTGCACTTTTTAAACTTCACAACCTATTATCTCGGCAACCACTTGACCAAATATGCTCATATTCGAAATTCCTCTTTAAAGTTAGGTACCTAATTTGTATACAAATTTTATCAAATTGGTAGGTAAATAGTGCCGCAGCAAACTCCCCAATTTAGTGATTAGATCTAATTTTCCTTCCAGGGGAAGCATTAAAAAATCGCAGACATAAAAAATTTATTAAATAGCACATGCAAGTTTCGTCAAGATTGGTTGAAAAATGCGACCTGTACAAGAAAACCAACATACAACCTAACAAGCATACGGACATATGAAAGTCAATTTGGCCAGGTAAAGCAGAGATGCTTCGCTCTGTTAAAGGATCCCAGAGAGCTTGGTTTAAAAAAAAAGGATATTTGAGGATACTAACCTTATTGGGATTTTACTCTAAGGCTCCTTTTGCCAACCGTTCCCGACTTGTGTGGAATGTTGTGCTTAAAAAAAGACAGACTTCAACCTACTAGTAAACTTCCAAGTTGCTATTATATTGCATGTTTAGCAATATACGGGATGTCATTGCATTAGATAGAGGGTGCATTGATGGGATGCAACAGCTTGCTCGGTAAATTAATTTCTATCCACTGCAAAGTTGCTGTACAACCTGTTTTGTAAACTATTATTTGTTTTTCTTTTATAAACTCGGTGTAGAATAAAGTGTTTATTGTATATTATCTACTGTTCGCAGCACAACTATATGGTATATATTTTAGTATTTTTAAGTTTGTAATATTTATTTAAGTGATGTTCAATAAAGGGTTGATCTATTTTTTTGAAGTAATGTTAAACGGATAATATTTGATTTCTTACGTTTTCGCGATTCACATACAACTTTTCAACCACCTTAAGCTTTAAGCTAATAAAATCCCAAAGCCAGCACAATACTTCAAGATCTCTAGACACTGAGTGACAACTGCGTGCATCGGGAATGTTTTGTTTGTAATTTGATATGCGGTATATTTTTCCATTACTTTATATTAGACAACTGTAATCCAATCTGAACCATCCCACTGAATAGTGTTGGAAACGTCAGGATAAAAAATATAAAATCATAAGCGATTTAATCCGTTTAAAGGTGTTTAATTTCAACGGACAATATTTGTTTCAGAAACCCTCCATACGGCGAGCACGTCAAATGGCTCCTGCGAGTATCTAAACATCTCGGCGCCCAATACCTACACCAATTCTGCGTCTGCGCAGTAAACTCTGTAGTTTCTCCGTTTGTTTTGTACGAGCTATGCGTGGAGTCCGCTCATTGGCTGGCGAGAGGCGGCGGACATCATCTGGTGATGCAACACTTGAGGGGAACTCTGGCGCCGCTTGTGCAGAAGTGTCAGCAGATGTGAGTCATACTTTTACAAGTACATAATCAGCCTATTGTGTTCCCACTTCTGGGACTCTAAGTTTCCTTTCAGAGTGAGGAGTTGGGTTAACCCATGTCGGAGTTTACAGGCCGCCCGAAGGCCTTCGACATAGCCTAACGACTGTATCCTAAGACAAACAACCGGGACCGGCGGCTTAACGTGTGCCCTCCGAAGCACGGAAGCGCTCAGTTGAATAATGATACTAGCGGTACACATCAAACTCCTAACCGCAGCAAGCTTTGCTCTAGTAGTAGGCTTTTAATAGTAACTAAGTATTAATAGTTTCCTTTACCTGGTTTTATAATCAGAATGGCAGTTCCTGAATTTTAAATTTTGGGGCCTTTATTGTTCTTAAACACTAAATACAGTTTCACTGGCAGGCTGGCGCAGTTGGTAGCAACCCTGCCTTCTGAGCCGGTGGTCCCGGGTTCAATCCCCGGACAGGTGCACGAACATGTCTGATCTGTGTCTGGGTGTGTATATGTATATAACTATGTATAACAGTCATCAGGTTACCATAGTAGGATCTGCCTAGTTTGGTACCTGAAGATTTTATGTAGATGTTGTCCCACATAGTTATTAGTATATGTGTTTCTTGTCTTTATCTTATCATCGTTAATATTACAGCACACTTTTACCTCTCCCCAGGTACATCCAATGCATCCACCAGAAGCTATACCACATAACGGCGGTGGAATACGAAGAGTTTGTTAGTATCGTGCTGTCGGCTCGCACCGCCTTCCAACTCACTCCTGAAGGAAACACGCAGTTCAAAGAGTGGCTCGCCTCTTTGCGCAGGTGAGATATAAAACAACAAAAATTTTCACAAAATGATGGAACCGACTTCAACACTAGAAAGTGTGTAATAACTTGTTGAAATCTGTTAAGTATTTCAGAAGTACCTATTATCACAAAATTGTGCGCATGGTACCCACAAGTTATTTCACACGTTTTTGTGCTAAGTCGGTTCCATGTTTTGGTTTAAAAAAAACTCCTTTTTAGTGACTTTTGCTACTTACGGTATCGGTTGTCATTCACCATCAATAAGCATATCATCAAGATAGGCTAAACACTTGTTGTTGGAGTGTAACTTCAAATCCGCTTGACCGAGTTTGATGAATTTTAATTGAATGGGACTGCCTCGGAAGTATACTCTTCCAAATAAAAATATATAAAAATTTAGAGAATCGGTCCACAAATGGGGAAGAAATCAGTGAACAAGTGAACATACATGAAAAATACATATAGTCTAATTCAAATAAGAACCTTCTTCTTTTTTGAAGTCGACAAAAACAGAGAAACATACATATAGTCGAACATAGAACCTTCTCCTTTTTTGAAGTCGAAAAAAACAGAAACACTCTCAGATATACAATAAAACGCTATCCGCGGTTACAAATAACCTTGTGACTCATACGATACCTAAGCCTCTTATATCCTATGGCTATTGTAAACAGGAAATCAATAGATTACATCTGTTTACTACTTTAATATCTATCCCTAGATATCCAGTATACGCACACAGGTACACTGTGACGTAACTATACTTTAGTACTTAATTATTATTATCTGCATTGCATACGTAGGGTAATTATATATCTCGATTACAATCAAATATAAGTTGTAATCTGGAAAAATATGCCAGTTTTGACAACTCCAGGAAGCATATATAATGTTTGTAAGTTGATGGCTGGAAATGGCTAAAGTAACATAAAGCCGCTATTTTTTAGATTTCAATCAATATTTGATTGCAACTAAGATACATAATAGCCCTGCAGGTGCAGGAAAATATATCACCTCTATAAGTGGATATATTGTTGTAGACGTTTAGAAAAAAAATAAAACAATATTTCGATTGTGGCACAGCCTGCGCCCCCCAAGATATTGGTTTCTTATTCGCCCAGTAATAAAATATGAACATTTTTTTTAGAGTTTCTGATCTGGTGTCTAGTATATTCCTCGTGCATGCTCTTTATTTAAATGCAACGAACACACACGTTTGCGCTGGAGAGAGTTTCAAGTGATAATAATTATCTCTATATATATACAAACCTCCATAGCTTTAGCCGATACATTACCTAAATTGAAGATCAAACGAATTGTTTTTAATATTAATTGATACCGTAAAATAAAGGGCATAAACGAATTACTGATAGCATCAAAATATTAATACATTTCAACCATTGCTTTTTTGGAATATTGGTGTTTGGGAATGACGTTAATTTGTTTATTCATTTGAACTATTGAAAATGTGGACAATAAAATAATGTTTTAGGTCGAAGTCGTGCAAAAAGGATCTTTGGACGCAGTTGAACGCAGCGCTGCAGACAAACGGCAAATGACGTCGGCAGCCGATAGTTTGTATGGTGCGGTGCTCCGCGCGCAAACTGTCACTCTACAGGCGATGGCCGCGGTATCGGCTATACCACCACACACACTAACTGTATAAACAATTGTGTTATTTGTAATTTCAGTAAAGTCGTCACTAGTTCGTCGCACCGGCTCACGTATTAGTGTAAGAGACGATGCGCCAGTGTTTACCCCTTTGCGTACTATTAGACCGTAAGACACGTAACGCGGCTTTGTTATTACGTATTCTAAAATTAGCGCTGTTGTAAGTGACTCGTTTCATAAATCTTGTAAAAGTGAACGAATGGTAAATGTACTCTGAAGAATCCGGTTTATATATGAGACGTGTGACTTCTGCATGGGATATAACCGCCGTTATCGGCCAATGAGCGCTTAGCGCAATTTTCAAAATTAACCGCCAGTTTTATAGCGGTCGTATGATGAATGAATCGATGAATTTAATTTTTTAAAAACGTTCATTCGCTCGTTCGTTCGTTAGTGTTATTTCTGATCTCTAGGAGATCTAAATAATTCCGGTTGTTCTTCTAAGTATTAATACCGTTCGTTTGCGTCTAGTGACTTTAATTACAAATAATATGATTCAGTTTGTTTGATTCTGTATGTAGGATACGTGTCCGTTAGTAATAGTTTAAACGCTCAGTTCGAGTGATCGATCTCATTGGAAACCCACATTGTATTGATGATCACAGAATAATGTTGCTAACTCCTGAATTATATCAAACATTACGTTTTGTATGAGTACATACTGCGTTACATATACTTGTAAGGACGTTGGCAAGTGTCTATTTCTGTACTCGTCGTCAGTGACTAGATCTCAGTATGTAAATATTTATTAGCGTTCTGTAAATGTCATCATTATCATTATATCATTTGACATTGTAAAGTTTGAATTCATAAACGGAAAAGGCAAATTCAAGCTCATTTTGAAGGTTGTGCTTAAAATAGTCTGAGGTTCGGTTGTTATCAGAGTTATGATGTGGGAAATTACGAACTGTGACTTTTCATGTTCGTCTGGAGAGGAGTTTAGCAACGTTGAATTGTTAGAGATTTGGGTAACGCGTAAAATTCGCGTTCTAATGACAAATTTTAATCACTTTTAGGCCGAATATTGAACAACTACATAAGATATAAAACTTACCGTCTGTTTCTTAACAGATAATGCAGAATATGCAAATAGTCTTTCAGCTATTACAAAATTGATTAAAACTACGTGTGCAATACTAAACAATAGTTGTTGCTCTTAATCAAGTTTGTTCAAAGTTTGGAAATTCTATTTGTATATCTAACTTAACTTGAATATTTCAATACTTGACATACATAACTAGTCAGTGGTTTGAGGATCCGTGTATAGTGAACCAGTGGAGCTTCGTAACTATAGCTCATTTAGTTTTCTTTTTCTTAATAGTTATAATTTAGGGCAAATGTTTGATTTTGGTACCAATTACTGCGCGTATGCGGTACTAAATAACAAACGACCATCGAAATGCTTAAACAACGTTTGAAATTACATTTGTAGAGTTTACTACACAATTCTTATGTGTAGTTTCAAACATTGTTAACATTATTTTAGTTAATTTTGCGGTGGACAACTATCGACTTACATGTACTTAAAAGTATATATTATATTTATTTCTACTTAATTTACACTCGTGTATCTTAAAAACATTTTTAAATAGCCTTATAATAATAAATTTAATTTATAATAGCGGTATATATGGTAGTGTAATTTGCACTACTGAGCTTAATAAACTGTATTCTCTTAATTATATAGATGTAAGTTGTCCGCCGAGGCACACTCATTACATCGTAAAAAATGTACATTTAGCGAATTAATTTGAAGATCTCGACACATTTTTTTTTTGTTTAAGCTTTGACGAAGTATAGACTACAGCCCGTTCACTCTAGTTATATCGTTTGCTTTGTGTAAGTGATTTTCATTTTATATAAAACCAGTTAAATTATTATGAAAAAATATTGAGTGAATGTATTGAGAAAGTATCGCTGTACCGGCTGTACTGAAGCGCAGTTTCGATTGATATATGGAATGGATTTTCTTGGTAACAATAGTATGAAAGGAGCTTTATAGAATGGCTATTTGATCTGTAATTTCAAAAGTGCGCTTGTGTAAAGTATTCACAAGATAATAATTGAATACTTATGCCATTTAAGTCATGAGATAATGTAATAGCCATTCTTTACATAGCATTCCTTTTCATACTGTTTCGTAAGGGAGCGGAAAGACAAGTTTTTAAACGTTGACATCACTTCTGGCGATTAATTTGATGTCGACGTTTTTTAATTGTTGTCACAGGAGTTTGGGAATATATGAAGGTCATTGGAGAAGAATATGGACAAAAATAAATTCAAAATTTAATACAATAGTTCACGGTAAGGAGAAATTGGCGTAAGGTGTTCCAAGTGACCTAAAAATAAAGTCGTTAGGCTACAATATATTAGACAGAATGTAGATGATGACCGTCGATTCAATATTTTTGATATTATCTTGTCGAAATTGGAGTTTCATGAATGTTTAAATGACGTCTCGTGGAGATTAATGTAGATATGCGTACGATTTAACTATAGTAACTTTATTTACACGTTTATATTATATATGATTATTATATTGTAATGCAAAGTAGGATCTTGAGAGCCTTCGGATAATGACTATAACTTATGACGCGAGCGCTGGCAACAAACGGAACTCTGTAAGTGTGGGGACAAACCGAACGGAATGTGCTTGTCACTCAGCTGTCAGTTTCAGCTCATAATTGTTTATTTAAAAGTCAATGGTAATTGTTTGCTGACGCTCTGTTTGGTGCGATCCCACGCTTCTATATTTAAACGCCACTTTAGTACTTCTTGTTACAGGCCTGGCAATATCGTCGTCATGTCGTCATCGAATGCAAATAACTGGCAACCATGGTTTTCTATAATGCTATGAATGTCAGTTCTCATAATACATGTTTCACCATCTACTGCAGATGTGTCATGTTGTTGCCAGGCAATAAAATTTCCATAAATTGTTATTTCTTATACATTAGAATGAGCTAGCTTAGAACACGCTAGACTAGAGAAGTACGTGAAACTCACTTGATGTTTAATAATATATGAGACTATTAATAATTATATATAAAACTGGACTAAAAGTGACGTCACATCAGTACCCAGTTATTCCATCGTCTTATATAATAACCATATAATTAATATAGCCAGTAAATACGTACCGATATATTTGAGATCGCCAAATGGTTGCGCGTATTAACTGTAAATGAACGTAAGGATCTTCCAACCATAAAGCAATATTAAAATATCATTTTATAAACGTATTTTATATCGTATTAGCGTTTTACTATGTATGAAATAGTTTTCATGTTTGGGCAAAAAACTATTGTGTAATTTATAAATTTATTCATATACAAATTGATGGATTTATATTGAGTATATATATATACGTACTTACATTTATATTAATGTATTCTTGGATTGATTACATAAGTCAGACTTGAATATTTTATCTATATTATAAATATGGGGTCATTCCCAAGTTTGATACGCGAATGTAAAGTGAAATAAAAGCAAATCAAAAGGGATAAAATAAATTTCAAATTGAGAATTTGTGTTGGAGGAAAAAGCTAAGAAGCAAACGAAAAGCCCGATTGTCAGTACTACTTATTTGCTAATATAATGTTTGCAGTTATGAAGGGATAGCAAATTCGGGGAGCATGATATCTGAAAGGTTTAAAGTTAACTTGCCCGTATAAAATGCAGGCATTTTAACTACAGTTATCCATATTGTGCCTTGCTCGATTCCAACATTTAGAAATAAAACACCTTCTATACATTGATGTATAGAAAGTTGTGTTCCGGAATAGTACACTATGATCAAGACTGACTCTCGATTCTCTCTTCCGCTATTCGTATAAAATAGCATTAAAATACAACATACAATACGTAGACATATTAAATGTCAGTCTAGTACGATTGCAACGAATTTTCTGGTTTTTTCATACAGTTTTTGATACTAAGCATTGAAGTAGATGTGATTAGCGGCGTAGTAAAAAAGACCACGTAATATGCACAAAATAGATCGTATATCGTGTTAATTTTTTTTACATAGCATTCTCGTAAATGTGGTCGAAAGATGTTACGAATATAATAAAAAAATAAAATAAAAAAAATTAAACTTCATACCTTTGAAAAATATTATGCGGTGGTCGACGGCCTGTATAACTTCGCACAACCTTTACCTACGGAGATTTTGGCCGAATTTTCCCCAAACAAAATAAATGTGGAATCTTTGAGGAATATTACCTCGTCATCTCGTCAAGAAACTATCAACTCTGCGGTCAGTGTCGATATGGCGTGCGAAGACCTACGAACACTTTGATCACGTTGAAAAATTAGAAAAAAAAAAAACATCAAGTGTTAGGATCCGCGACAGATAAAAAGTAAAAATCGTCAATAATTAGTACAGTATGTCGCTCTACGCTAGAAAAAAAGTTAGATGCTAGATTTGTCAACAAAATATATTCATAGACGACTTTGGAATAACATGTTTGTTGCCAGCCTCGGCGAGATGTAGAATTAGTTCCATCGTCTCTATAAATTTAGATGTTTACGTGCATTCTTAAAATGTGGGGATGTTTCTTGGCATTCATTTAGATAGTAAATTTTTAGAATGCTAGTTAGTATAAATTGGTGTTCTTATCGATAAAGCTACGCGGAACACTTGGTTTTATCACCTTTCCAATATTTATGAAATGTTTCATCGAATAGGTATTTATAGTATTTGTAAAACGGAGTACTTATTGTCGGTTTGATATGTAAGTGTACCTTTCGAATAAAATGTAGCACTACAGATTTTCATGTTACCGATTCGTTATTAATCGACGCACGTCTCGAGTATCTGCTTACGAAGGGATAGCAATTCATGTATGTAATATTACCGTTTATATCATATTACGATATATTTAGCTTCCATTCCAACTTTAGACTGTACATTTACCGCAGTTTTTATATAATCATTACTAAAAAAACTAATAAAAGTCTCTCAACGCCGAGATTATTTGCTGACCAGTAAATATATCTTGAGTCCCGAAACTAAACTATAACCTGGTACCGGGCGAGAGGCCAATGTACCTATACCAGTTATTAAAAAAAATAGAAAGAAAATCCATGTCACTGCCAAGCGATAAAACCTATATATCGAAAAAAAAAAATTGTTAATAATATAGTGCTATTAGTTGCAATCTATCAAAATAATAAACATTGCTAACTACGTAAAATAAATTAAGTTTTGACGAGTTATGGTGTACAAAATTATTATTAGTTAACTTTGACACTCCATGTTGGAAAATTACGGATTCTTTTCTTAAATTTTTCATAACTGGTATGCTTTCCTTGGCCTTCTATGTTGATGTCTTTATGTGTATACATCGTGCGACACAGTGAGTTTTATTGCGTGGATATAAGAAAATGCTATTTCTTGGTTTGCAGCCAACTCTACGCCACATTCGAAATGCCATAAGTTTATCACGATAACTTTGCCGTCCATAATTATTTTGCGCATGGAAGCACTTTCGTAGTATTTCAATTCAAGTATTTCAGTTTTATAACATGAGTTTTTACTCCCATTAAATCCATCACCTTCCTTTTAATTAAATAGTTATATTTCGTACTCTTAATGCATAAATAAAACTGTTCGGGCATTATTTACTTTATGGGCCTATTCCACTTGTTTCTCGTGAGTGTGACTATTTGTATAAACGCGCACTTTAAAGTTAGATTTCACAACAAGAACATATAAAGATAATCAGCTCTTTACGTTTCCAATGCTTGGACACGAGCTTTCATATTATCGAGAGAATTATGCTTGTTGCAAACTTTAGGTTTGGCGTTTTCAGACCCTCCGAATGTCTACCCGAAATGGCCTGAAATATGTGCTCCTACGGAAATAACCCATACGCCAGTTTAAGGTAATCTCCGAAGCACAACCGCGCTCCCCATCCAAGAAGTGATTGCAAAAAGGCTTACTTAACATACGCTACGAGCGCTTCAACAATATACTCTTTCAGAAAGACATGTCAGTCATATAAAATGTCACATAAAATTGATACAGAGTTAGTTATTTAATATGAAGCTTTTTGCCGGCGTGTATGCAGCATGACGTGTGGAAGTTGTTTCCGTAACACCAAGGATTCATATCCTTAGTAACACTCTAGAACAAATGCTCGTGAAATAAGGTCCTATCTGGTATTTATTTTAAGATATTTCCGCGTATTATGGCATTGGAAAAGTGCTTGACATAATTGTCTCAAAGAACTATTTTTACACGTAAAAAATATGTATTAAAATGATAAAAAAATATGATTCATATAATATCGTTAGTTTGGTAATTGTATAACGTTAGTTTGGAACATATTTTAAATAGTCATTTAATGCATGTTTATAGTTGTAAACAGCCATGTTTCAGGCGCGTTTTCGAGGCGTTATAAAGTGTTGCAGAATTTGATTGGTTTGCCGGTTTATCTATAGCACATATCTGTTGGTAATTCTCTTCAAAACTGTACAACATTAAAATGAATCAAATATTTCTTGGCGAATATAATCAAATACATACATCAATATTAAAATATACGAAACATTTACACAATAGTGTTTGATAACTGAAAAGTTAACCGAATAATCTCATCATAAATAAGAAATAATTACATTGAAACGTTTGTGTAGATTGTCCGAACGAATTAAATTAAGTTTTTAATGAGAAATATAATTAACCTTATATGTATAATGTGTGCAGATTTTTCTGTTATTTATGACAAAGCGACTATAGCCTAGTCAACGTAAGTCTTGGATTTTTTTATTGTAAGAACATATTAAATTAAGTTTTGTCTGTAATACTCATTGCAATGCATGTAGAAGTACGTCACATCACAATGTTTAGGTTTCAATTTAAGTACAGTACTCGGCAAGATTAATGTCACCCTGGATAGACTAGATTATCGTCATAGACATGTTACATTTATGTCTGACTCTTATTACTTGTAACTGCAAAAAATAATATTTATTCAATGTCGCACTGGCTGGTGTGCAACTATTCTTGCAGGGTACTGTTACCAGTGTATTAGAAGTCTGTTTAGTTCTAATGCGACGATGCATAATGATTTATACATCTGGATTTGTAGTTTAATTAATACACATTGTGTGTGTATTGTCTCCGCCTATTAAATGTAACCATTGCACCGTTTGTATGGATACTTATTAGTGTACGTCATAAAATTGTATGTTACTTTGCTAATTTCGAACTCTGTTTAAAAATTCAATATCATTAAATTGTACAGTGAAGAAGGTATCACTATTACGTGTAATGCTTGAAGTTGAATTGTTTAGCTTCTATTTATGTGCACAAAATATTTACTAAAATGTACTTGCAGCAGATTACACTTACGACACGTTTGATGTTTCATGTATGTATTGTCCATAACTGTTTCTTTTTTCAGGGCGTAAGACTGACAAGAACATTCTATTGAAATTAACAGGATGTCTAAAACAAAAATACAAGTACTGCTCGTATTTTGCCACACACACACACACACACAAACACACACACACACACACACACAATACCCTCTCAAGCATGCAAACACACCCCCTTACACATGTACACACACCATCATTCCCTTACGAACACAAACACACCCTCCTTTACACACATACAAACACACACACACACACACACACACACACACACACACACACACACACACACACACACACACACACACACACACACACACACACACACACACACACACACACACACACACACACACACACACACACACACACACACACACACACTAAAACAACCTCACTGACACTCGCATACACAGTACATATTTGATTAATCTTATTGTTTATGACATCCTGAACCGGAATCGGTACTTTAATATTTATTAAACCAAGCACTAAACATCCACAGTGCTCCATTGTTAAGGATGGTTGTATAAAATATAATTATAATAATATAAATTAGTGAAATGATAGACTGTTTTGCACTATTCCTGTCTAAACGTGTATTACTCACAAAACACGTGTACGATCGCCATAACACTTTGTGATGACAAGTATCCAGGATTGGATAACGCTGAAGCTTGCAATGTCGATCAACAGCGTGGATTTCGATATTTTACCTATTTTCGGTATTATACCTATTTGCAGTATCCCATTTTCATTAAAATCGTCCCCTTCCAAATATTTTGACCTCTTAGACATTTTCCTTATTAATTTTACTATTACACATATTATAAGTCTTTTTGGCGTCATATTTGAAGTAACATTATTTAATTATTCAATATACTTATTCTATACTAAGACTTAATGTGTTTTATTTATCTTTTTAATTAACTTTTATAATAGCTTCTCGTATAATATCGTATTAATTGTACTCATAATAATATTAAAATTGTTCTTACTGATTATCTATTTTGTTTTTTGATCCACAATGTTTCGCTATGTTTTAGCTATTTAAAACATTTTAGGTCTTGTTTTTTATTTATTATTTACCGACTAGCCTGATGGCGCAGTTGGTAATAGCTCTGCCTCCTGAGCCGCTGGTTCGATCGCCTTCGATCCCCGGACAGGTCAAACATTTGTGTCCATGAACGTGTCGGCTTGACGTGTATCTGGGTGTTTATTATATAAGTATGTATGTTAGTCATCACGTTAACATAGCCCAGGCTCTGCCCAGCCGTGCGATTCTCCAAGAGCAAACATCGTTGCATCTTTGACAACATCCGTGAAACAAATGGCGAGATGACAAGAAACGTTGGGAAAAGAACCTTATGTACAAGGGCGATATATCAAAAAGTATTTGACATCGGTGAGATCGTCGAATTGCACGGGTGTTTGGGATCTGTAGACGTTGTGTGGATGGTGTCCCATATTATTATTTATTTATCGTATTTGAATAAATAAATCTTTTATCAGTTTTGAACCGCCGTATTATAACCTAATTCGTATTGATAAAGTAACATGTATTGATTAAGTGTGCCACTTATTGCCACTGATACGATACGACCTCTGAGTCCTAGGTGTTCCTTATTTATTATATGACCCTGGAGCAACTAAGTTGATAGATACGGTAATTTAGGTGTGATTTTGTAAACAACGATTGAAAAAACAGATTGTCAAATGTAAGGTTTTTAGTTTATTTCCTAGTGTTCACTAATCTACTTTTAGTATTTATGTAAATACGAATTCGAAAACTTTATTTCAGGTCTTACATCAAGGTCCTCAACATAGACCATATTTTGGTCTTTGGTCCTCAAGGGCTTAAAAATTACCAAAAAGTTGAAGCTTGCTTATGAGAAAGTAGATAGATACTACAAATAACAAATTAACTCCCGATAAAAAACAGGAGTGATTTAATCTGTCCGCATCAGGTTTACGCTATAACAACAGATTTATGAATGAACTAGGATCTTGCTGATTCGGATGGGTTAACTAGACATACTCGTAAGTGTATATGTAGGTATATGTATATGTTTGACATAGTAACTCCGAAATGTGTATTCTGATATATATGCGTCTTTTTAATTTGAAAGTCTATTTTTGCGTACTTCTTTTCAGCAATTTTTGATTAAAATCCGTTTTACTACCTTTAAGATTTCTGTTTCATGAATCTGAAGTACTGAAGCAGTCGGAAACATAGTATTTGAGATACCTATAAAGTTCAGAAGCAGTGTTATGTCAGGGTGTGTTTATAAGTTATGTAATATCATCATAGTTGTGCAGAATATGTATTTACATACATATAGCAGTCAACGGAATACCGTATGCTGAACAAGTGTTATTTGATTATAACTTGAAAGATATTGCTATCTGTACATGTTCGAGTTGTGATTGTCTCATTATCACTAACTGCCTCTTCTATTGCGTCAAAGGGCGGTGTTTATACTCCAAGAGAGAAGCGGTGAGTACTTTGTATCACATGGGTACTTACTTTGTATCTTTGATTATAATTTAATTTAGTATTATATCTCGATGGCTTTTGTGTCACCTAACATTATTGCAATGTTAGTTTTCCCTAAGGATACTTCTGATTTCCCTAACAGATTTAAAACAAAAAAGAATTAGCGGAGAAATAAATAAAATATCAGATGTACTCGTATATAAACCTATTCGTATACGTTGCATATATGTAGTGTGTGATAAAGTATGTGTGGTGGCCTTACTCCTATCTGATCAAGGGATCTTTCGCTGCACATCCGTCCAGTCGAGTGTCCAAAAAGTATGGTAGTATTGAATCCTTGTTTTAAGTTTGTACTAAATTAAATTGTTATTCGTTCCAGTAAATTTAAATATCACTAAAGTTCTAAGTTTCATATTACGTCAAGTGATGTAACTAATAGATTATACCACGAAACGCGGTGGGCTATTCAGTTCTTTGCGATGACTATTGGAATATTTTTTGGAACTTATTTGTGCTCAGCAGATCAATTACGTATATCACTTACAATCAAAAGATGATTAAAATCTTGAAAAATTAGCGGCTTTATGCAACTCCAGTGAGCAGAAATGTTAGTAAGTATATGGAGCCGACAAAAGTGACATAAACATAAAGGCGCCATTTTTTTAGATTTCAACCATTGATTGCAACTAAGACACATAATAGCCCTGCCCGTCATCTATTAAAAACTGGCCATGTGTACTACAAATCCATTGAACAATGTTGACTATTCCGCTTGGCGCTTACCCTTTGAAGTTTACTATACATTTTCAAGTCAAAGGAGTATGTTCTGAAACCTTGTGAAATAAATTATTTTTATTACAGGTCTCTCACGGTCTCGCTACATACAGTGTGTGATTTCGCTAGCAGTATGGACGCAAAAGCTGACAGTGCGCACAGCGGCCTGCGGTGATAAAGTGCCGACGAGTGCACCGCATGGATCCCACGCTACGTAGCGTGACTACCACGTGCGCGGTACAGTGTCACGGGTGACGCGGCGACCGGGTACCGTCAGCAAAACAATCCGATAATGAGGTAATCTATTTCATATACTTGTAAAGATTGTATGTTCTTTTCATAGCTTTTGGTTTTATCAGGTGTATTTTGCGATTCCTATGTCCACACAGACGTAAAGATAAGTAAGATGTAAAGTAAAGAGCAAACATAATCAGCCCATTATGTTCCCACTGCTGGGACTCGAGTCTTCCTCTCAAAGAGAAGAGTTAGGCCATAATCCACCATGCGGGCCTAGTGCTGCTTGTTGGATAGGATAGTGGCCAACCCATGTCGAAGTTGTCAGGCCGCAGGAAGGCCTTTGACATAGCCTAGTTGTTCTAAGACAAACAACCGGTACCGACGGCGTAACGTTCCCTCCGAAGCACGGAAGCGCTTAGTTGTATAATTCCACTAGCGGTCACGCATCCAACTCCTGACCACAGCAAGCGTCGCTTAACTAACTTGTTGATCCGTAAAGATCGCCAAATCAAACGGCGCTGCGAGCGCTTCAGTAAAAAGCATAATACGTGTAAATGAAAAACTAGAGAACGGCTGAATAATTTAATTAATTGGATTATTTGGATATATTGTACTAACCCTGATACTGATCAGGGAATACAGATTAGTATAATGTAGTTAGTACAGTCTTTGGCGTTCTCTTCATACAAAAGTATCCTCCAATTTCCGTAGATTTTTTTATTTCACATAGATATTCACTACGAGTTGACCATATGTTTAGACAGTCCGTGTAAGATTTATTGGCAATGGAACATTTGAACTTTTGCCCAAAAAATGGAAAATTTAGCTAAAACTGAAAATGCTTTTTTCTATATAATATATGACAAGATCTGACACGCTAGGTAGATAGATAAGAAAAGCGGTGGGTGTGCGTTTGATAGTTTAATAGTAGAACTATGTTTAGAGTTAATACAGGACTATATAAACAGTATTGTTAAGTTTATTCCATATATATATATATATATCAATATGATATGATCACATGCCCTATAGCTCCGTTTTTATCTCTCATTTCATCAGAAACCATTATTTCCATGACATGAAATGCGTTACGTCAATTTCTAAACATCATATTAATTTACTTATGTATTCAAATCAAAGTATTTCTCTAATCAGCAGTACACATGCAATTTTATCTTGACGGAGAATAACAAAGAGAAATAAAGCCGATAACATAATGTCAACTAAGAATAATAATATTATTTAAAAATAGATCTCGGATGCATTGTAGTGACGCTGTGTTTGTTTTCGAAACACATCGTGCGTGTTCGTGTTTTACTATGATAATATTGTTTCAGTCTATTTATTGATATGTAAATATGTTTATACTGTAAGTCTATAATAAGCAACCTTCTTATTAATCTAAATATGGTCGCTTCCGTTCTCGCTTGTACATGCTACCGGAAATAAACTCTGTGACAGATATAATTTATAGCGTTGTTTAAAGATTATCAGAACATTGAATCAATATTTTTATTAAAGTAATGAATTAAATATTAATATAATTTATATAGTACGTTAAATATAAATTCAATTAAAATTTTACTAAATATTGAAATATTAAAAGCAAATAAGGGTTAATA
Source organism: Selenia dentaria (assembly GCA_917880725.1). Lineage (NCBI taxonomy): Eukaryota > Metazoa > Arthropoda > Insecta > Lepidoptera > Geometridae > Selenia > Selenia dentaria. Next base: position 9,314,716 of record OU862888.1, on the reverse strand, counting down.
TAAAAGTGAACCTACCACACTTTCAAAATATTTCCATATACGAGTGCGCCATAAAATGAAGTGTTTATGTTCTCTGGCGCCAGCAGTCAAACAAACACAATTGCAAATCAATCGCAAATCATACGCGAATGCATTTTGCTTTATAGGAAAAATATGAAAAGTTTTAGTTTCATTACCATAGTTGAAACGATTTGTGGAAATTCGCAACATTGGTCAATAGGTCAATAGAACAAATACAAACCCTAGGACAGAAACCTATTAGTCTTGAAAAGATTGCAATCATGTTTACGGTAAAACAAAATAAATAAATAATACTTAATGCGCCAAAAGTTTTATGTAATACAATATTCAGATATTTAAAAATTCGAGAGTGTGTTCACTCTTTCCTAGGGTTATTTTGTTATTTTTTGATTATTAAATTGTCTCGCACGGTACGCAACGGAGAGCACATATCATGCACATATCACCTTATTCTTGTAGATGGGGTACCATGCAGGGCTTGATGCCTCTAAGCCGGTGTCTGGTGGTAAAAAACTTGATGAAAATGGTTTTTCAACGATGAAAAAGTTGGCAAAAAATGTTTTAACAATTTAGTTATCACAATTAGAGGTGCTTAAAGAAATGCGTTGTTAATAATTGCTCATATTGATTGGACTAAAAATAGAAAACCTTTTCTTATGATTCTTTCAAGCAAGTCTAGTCTCTGCAAACTGATTCTTGTTTTATTTGTGTGGCTCTAACAAAATTTAAACGAGTAGGAACAGGCACAGAACGAATAAGTGCCTATATACATTTGAAAAATCCAGTGATGATGAAGTATGAGATAACGAACAGGACAGAATAGAGGAAAAATACATGTTGTGCCGACCCGACTTAGCGTGGGATAAGAACAGGAAGTAGCACAAAAAAATACACATTAATTTCCTGAATCGTTTATGCACGGTTCAATAATATTTAGCTATGTTTTATTAATAAAACTAAGTCCATGTCTAATGAAATCCAAGCTGAGTTCGGTCTAAGCATCAAGAAGCGGTACAGACCGGGTTTATTCGGTCAGGACGAAGTTGAATAAAATGCATACGTATTATCCACAACGCGTTAGTTCTTGTTAACCCTTATTACTCGTATCACACAATTATAATTAGTGTTTCTATTAGTTACATGATAAGTATTATAATTGGGGAACTTGTTACAATTCCATACCAGTCCAATTATATCGTAAACAATTTAACCTATTAAAATATCTACTGATCATTCTTCAAATGTAGATCCTAACATACAACTTATATACAAAGTTATTCAGGAACTACATTACCATTATTTATTGAACCGATATAACAATAATTATGTCGTTTCAGTAGGTAAGTCGTAGAATTATAATTAGATATTTGATTACTTAATTACCTTTGTTTGACATACTCATTGGTAACTATTTTCTCATGTTTGCTAAAGAAAGTAGCTGCAGATGGCTTACTACAATTAAGTAAACTTATCTCTTACTCTGTACATAATCACAGGGTGATATTTTTTATTGTGTAACTATAGCTGACCCTGTTAATTACAGATTTTAACTATCCCACGGGAACTCATCGCGATCAAAAGTATCCTATATGTTGACCAGGGATATAAGCTACCACCATATACAATTATATATATATACAATATCTAATACAATGTACATATGATTGCAATAAATAATTGAGTATGAGTATAAGTATAATTAAATCGGTCCAGTAGTTTCGGAGATTAGCCCGTACAATTAGAGACACAGTGAAACTAAAAAAAATTAGAAAATCTAAATTAGTTCGATTTCACTCCTTACATCCCCCTGATTTTTATTCCCCCTGACTAGGTTTTTAGTATTTTTTTTCATTGTACAGAAATTTGACGTCTACAGTTTTATTATATGTACAGATAGATTATAACAGGCCCTTGAAATTAAAAACGTCAGTAACTCTAAGCATTTTTAGTGACATGTTTTTTAAAGTTTATTCTTAAAAACATCGATAATTCAATCAACCCATTTCGTATCAGTATTCACGAAAACTTTGAAACTAATATATTATGTATTCTGAATGTTTCTCTCTAAATTGCAAATATTTCGCTAAGCATGCTTTATTTAAACAAGTACAATTTGAAAAATTTGAAACCGACTTCCATTCTATTCAGTTATTGTAGTGTAACTTAAAAACGGTTTAACCGAATTTGATGAAATAATATGATATGAATAAATGGGACCACACGGGAAGCACCAGCTGTCAAACAAAAAAATAAAATAATTTTGTGAATCAGTTCACCCAGTCGAAAATTAAGTAACAAACATGAAAAAAAAACCGTATTAAATACCAAAAATAATAGTCGAATTGAGTATCTTCTCCTTTTTGGAAGTCTGTAGAAAAAAATATAAAAAACATATGTATTTATTAGACAAGGGTGACACAAGATAGTATTTATTCTTTAGATTAGAATTAATCGCCGAAATATTTGCGAGCTAATTATTATATTGCGAGTTCCTTTTTATTAATCATATATATTTCCATAACAATTGAAAGGATTTCGGTCGTAATGGTATAGGGGTAAGCGAAACTGCATGTGTTTTAGTATTTTGTAGTTCAGACGCAATTTTCTCCTTATTAATGTCACTCGCATATTCGAACGAGTTCGGGTAATCTATACAAATAACAACGAAACTTTAACTGAGACAACTTTGTACTATAATATTTTTTGAAAATTCTAATTGAGGTGTACTTTGTTATCGATATAGAAGCCAAAAATATATTATTTTCAATTTTAGTTTCTGTTGTAATCTCTATGAAACTACGAGACATATTTTGATGAAACTTGACACAGTAATTGTTATGTTATAATATAACAATGTGTATTACCAGTGATGACTCAAAAAAAAGTAAGACTACCGATGTATCAGAGTAAGTATCAATATAGTTGTCACAGAAGTAATAATATACCTACTTAGCAAGTGTGCCAAACAGTTTTAAGAGATTTTTGTAGGTCTAGTGAAATCTGACATTACAATGAAAAACGGTCTTGTATCGAATACAAGATTTGTTAAAAACGAAAACATAACCTTATTTTATTCGTAAGTCCACAATTTTGACCTCATTTTTACCTTGTAAATATAAATAAATATATATTATATCAAGACTTGCACTGAAACGTGGTCTACTATAGGCCTCATAAGCAAGCTCAAAGTCGCACAACGAGCTATGGAGAGGACTACGCTTGGGGTTTCTCTACGTGATCGAATCAGAAATGAGGAGATCCGTAGACGAACTAAAGTCACCGACATAGCCCAGAAGATTAGCCAGTTAAAGTGGCAATGGGCAGGCCACATAGCACGCAGAACAGATGGCCGATGGAGCCGGAAGGTTCTGGAGTGGAGACCACGGACAGGCAAGCGCAGCGTAGGCCGTCCACTGACAAGGTGGACTGACGACCTGACAAAAGTAGCAGGACGACGTTGGATGCAGGTCGCTTCCAACCGGTCTTTTTGGACATTAATGGGGGAGGCATATGTTCAGCAGTGGACGTCCTATGGCTGAGATGATGATGATGATGACACAGTAATAACTAATATTATGGTGTAATATATAGGATATTTTTATCACATAAAATGATTTTAATGTTTAAAAAAATAAGTAAATTAGCTACTTGACGGATTTTTATGCAAATTAATCTGTTGCATAGCTGAAAGGTTAAGTTACATTTTATGCCACGTTTCAAAGACCGTCTCAAAGACTTTCATTAAGACGTCTTAAAGGTTTCATGAGTAGAATAACTACGTCGAACACTCGCAAGGATCAGCTTATTTCAATGTAAATTATCAAATTCCGATGGCTTAGGCTGCGAGTGAGCGCACAACAAAATTAACACGTTTTTAAACCCATATAGGTATGTTCATTTGTGGTACTGTTATAATGCTGGAATTTATGCGCAATGCGATAGGCGATAGGTGTGTAATTCGAGTCCCTAGGTATACTCAAAGAGAACACAATTAAGAATGTAACTCGTACTTATTTATGTTTTTGCAAAACTTGGAGGGAGTGCGGTACAAATCCGAAAGTATATATGAAATATAATATGCTAAATATATTTCTAGCGTTCACTCAAAACTTGGTGAATATAAAGTTTAACAAATACAAATATCTTTATTGCAAAATTAAAGTAGGTACATATGGTGTTAGTACTCTGCCTTTTGTTTTAGTTAACATAACTGTGGTACAAAAGGCAGTGTCTTCCCTGAAAAGCACAGTTTTACAATAATAAGTTATATACCCGTGGGTGCGTAAAAATCTGCTAAGGGATAACAATCGGAAGGTGGGCAGCAGCACCTTCCCAGTTTTAAAACCTCAAAACTGCGCTCGCCAACCCGCCTGCCAAGCGTGGCGAGTATTGGCAAAATCCCCCCAATGACAGACACATTAGGAACCAGGCCCCCAGTCCCCGGCAGCCCCGCTATTCCTGGCTACGGTAGCGGCCACGGTAACGGTGGGGCAGGGGGTGCTAAGAATCCCCGGCAGACGCCCGGCTACCACCCCCAACGACGACGACTGGCCCTGGTGACACACAACATACGCACGATGAGGACAAACGAGAAGATATATGAGCTGGAAGAAGAAATGAGTAAGTTACACTGGGACATTGTGGGGTTATCTGAAGTCCGTAGAGCGGGTGAGGACACGATAACCCTAAAATCAGGTAACCTACTCTACTACCGGGAGGGCGACCGACAGTCCCAAGGTGGTGTCGGTTTTCTCGTCCACAAGTCCCTTACTAACAACATAGTTAAGATCGATAGCGTTTCCAATAGGGTCGTATACATAATACTCAGAGTATCCAAACGATATTCGCTGAAGGTCATTCAGGTATACGCACCGACGAAGTCGCACCCGGATGATGAGGTGGAGGATATGTAAGAGGACATTAGTCGGGCCATACATAACTCTGAAACGCACTTTCTAGTTGTTATGGGGGACTTCAACGCGAAGTTGGGTAAGAGAAGCGAGGATGAGTTGAAAGTGGGGCAATTTGGATATGGACAACGGAACCGTAGGGGACAGAGGTTGGCCGACTTCCTGGAGAAAGAGGGACTCTTTATGATGAACTCTTTCTTTCAGAAGCCACCTCACAGGAAATGGACCTGGCTGAGTCCCGATGGTTCCACGAGAAATGAGATTGACTTCATTATGACCACCAAAAGGCAAATATTCACTGATGTCTCCGTGATCAACAGGGTTAAAACCGGTAGTGATCACCGAATGGTAAGAGGCACGGTGAATATTAATGTCAAACTGGAGAGGTCTCGTCTGATGAAGTCTACGCTCCGACCCACTCGTGCCCATATTCAAGACCCCGAGAGCTTTCAACTTGAGCTATCCAATCGCTTCGATTGCCTTGAGAACATCGCTTCAGTGGACGAGATCAATAACAGGTTAGTAGAAACTGTCCATACAGTGGGTTCCAAGTACTTTAAACCCCACCGTACAGATAGGCCACAGAAACTCTCCAACGATACCCTCAACCTCATGGCTGAACGACGCTCATTGAAACTGCAGTCTTCGGATGATGCTGAAGCATATAGGCTGCTCAATAGACGAATATGGAAGTCCTTGCGACACGACATCCGGATCTTTGATACAAACCGTATTAAAGAGACGATAGAGCGGAAAAAAGGCTCCAAAGTGTTTGCAAGAGACATGTCTGTTGGGCAAAGCCAGTTGACGAACCTGAAGAGAGAAGACGGCAGTGTAGCGTCGACCAAAGCAGAAGTATTAGGAGAGGTAGAGAGTTTCTACGGACAGCTATACACCTCGGTCGCTAAACCTGTTAGCAGCTCGGCCAAAGACCCAAGAGCCAAGCTGACCCGACATTATACCGAAGCTATCCCGGACGAGATTAGAATGGCCTTGAAACAGCTTAAGAACAACAAGGCGCCTGGTGACGACGGTATCACATCTGAGCTTCTGAAAGCGGGTGGAACACGGGTACTTAAAGTCCTTCGGAAGCTCTTTAATACCGTCTTACTCGAAGGTTCAACGCCAGAAGCATGGAACAAAAGCGTGGTGGTGCTGTACTTCAAGAAAGGTGACAACACTTTACTTAAAAATTACAGACCCATCTCGCTTTTGAGCCATGTTTATAAGCTGTTTTCGAAGGTCATAACGAACCGTCTCAGTCGCAGGTTTGATGAATTCCAGCCTCCGGAACAAGCCGGTTTCCGAAAAGGCTATAGTACCATAGACCACATCCACACGCTACGGCAAGTTATACAGAAGACCGAAGAGTATAACTTGCCTCTTTGTTTAGCGTTTGTGGACTATGAGAAAGCCTTTGATTCGATCGAGACGTGGGCAGTGCTCGAGTCTCTTCAGCGGTGCCGTATTGACTATCGGTATATTGAAGTGCTGAAGTGTTTGTACAAAAACGCCTACATGTCAGTCCGAGTACAGGAGCAGAGTTCGAAGGCAATTCCATTGCAAAGAGGCGTGAGACAGGGAGACGTTATGTCTCCGAAACTGTTCACCGCTACATTGGAAGACGCCTTCAAGCTTCTGGAATGGCAAGGACTTGGCATGAATATTAACGGCGAATACATCACTCACCTTCGATTTGCCGACGATATTGTAGTCATGGCAGAATCCATGGAAGACCTCAGTACAATGCTCGAAGGCCTCCATCGAGTTTCCCAACGGGTAGGTCTTAAGATGAACATGGATAAGACGAAAATTATGTCTAATGCCCATGTTGTTCTTGTGATTATGTTCTCGAAGTTGTTGACGAGTACATCTACCTGGGACAGACAGTCAAACTAGGCAGGTCCAACTTCGAGAAAGAGGTCAATTGTCGAATCCAACTCGGCTGGGCAGCGTTCCGGAAACTGCGAGAAGTCTTCTCGTCAAAAATACCTCAGTGCCTCAAGACAAGAGTCTTCGACCAATGTGTGTTACCAGTGACGACTTATGGCACTGAAACGTGATCTCTTACTATGGGCCTCATAGAAAAGCTTAAAGTCGCACAACGAGCTATGGAGAGGGCTATGCTCGGGGTTTCTCTACGTGATTGAATCAGAAATGAGGAGATCCGTAGAAGAACGAAAGTCACCGACATAGCCCAGATGATTAGCCAGTTGAAGTGGCAGTGGGCAGGGCACATAGCACGCAGAACAGATGGCCGATGGGTCCGAAAGGTTCTGGAGTGGAGACCACGGACCGGCAAGCGCAGCGTAGGTCGTCCACCGACACGGTGGACAGACGACCTGATGAAGGTCGCAGGACGACGTTGGATGCAGGCCGCTTCCAACCGGTCCTTTTGGAAAATCATGGGGAGGCCTATGTTCAGCAGTGGACGTCTTACGGCTGAGATGATGATGATGATGATGATATGTGTGTGTGTGTACATGTGTGTAAAGGAGGGTGTTTTTGTGTTTGTAAGGGAATGATGGTGTGTGTACATGTGTGTTTGTTTGTTTTAACGTTAATAATGAAATAGATGTTATTTATAAAAACAACATAACAAACCGTCACGCATCCATACTATCAAATCAAATCAAATCAAATCAAATAATTTATTTGCTAGAACACATGTACAAAGTCGAGATCTTATAAAATATAGGTCACAATGTATTCTGTCTGCTAGCAGACGTGCAAATTTTCTATATCTAATACTCTAAAAAAGTCGAACACAATAATCCCGAAATTCATGTACATTATAAAAACAATTCGAAAGAAGCCAATCTGATAATTTACTTTTAAACAGATTTCCATCCAATGCCTTAATTACATCTGGTAAATAATTATATAGAGTTATGCACATATTGTACACATTCCTTTTATATAAATCCTTACGGGCAGGTGGTTGATATAGTAAATTTAGAAACTTCACTCTTTTTTGGCGGGTAAAAATTTGTCCACGTTTTTTAAAAAAATCAGGCTGTTGTTTCACTAAGACACAAGCATCTCTAATATACATACATGGTAGAGGAAGTATGTTACATGCTTTAAACAGCGGTCTGCAACTGTCTAAAAACCACGCCCTGTTTATGACTCTTACACAACGCTTTTGTATTTTAAATACTCTGCCTATATCGACTGAGTTGCCCCATACTATCAAGCCATAGCTAAGCAACGAAGACACATGACCGTGATATGCCATCAACGCAGCCTCCATAGACACAGTTTGCCTTACTTTTTTTAGCGCAAATACGAAGCGTTCTAATTTCTTACACAATATGTCAATATGCATTTTCCAATTCAGGTGTTTGTCAAGGGTTAAACTTAAAAATTTAAAATTATCAACGCTTTCTACGATTTCGTTATGGTAATGAATGTCAATTGGCAAAGGAGTACAGTTATACGATAGAAATTGTAATAATTTGGTTTTATTTATGTTAATTTTTAAATGGTTCGTTTCCATCCAATGGATCACTTCTGATAGGGCTTTATTAACTATATGTTGAGCCTGGTTTTTATTAGCGCACTTAATAACAATTGTAGTATCATCTGCAAAAAGTATAGATTTATGGGGAGTAGCTTCAGGAAGGTCGTTTATATAAACTAAGAATAGTAATGGACCCAGTATACTCCCTTGAGGAACTCCTGAGTTATTAATTAAAAGTTGTGATTTAAACGTTTGTTTTGTAAGTGTATTTTCTTTACTTGTAATAATTTTGGATATTTCAGTATACTGCTTTCTATTTTTCAAATAACTAGCTATCCATTTATTAGCTGTCCCTCGTATGCCATACAATTCTAATTTATACAATAGTATTGAGTGATTAACAAAATCAAAGGCTTTCGTCATATCGAAAAATATGGATATTATAGGGGTTCCTTCATTTATACTCTCTGTTATATATTTAACTAAGTCAAAACACGCTAGAGTAGTTGATCTTCTTTTGCGGAAACCAAACTGTTCTGTACGTAGAAGTGAAAACTTTGTAAAGAAGCTATTTAATCTAACAAGCATTGCCTTTTCTAAAACTTTCGAAAGAACTGGGACTAATGTTATGGGACGATAATTATTTGGATCGGATTTATTACCTTTTTTGAATAAAGGTTTCACAGTTGCCGTCTTTAGTTGTTCCGGAAATATGCCCTCTATGAATGACAAGTTAATAATATGTGCAAGTGGGTAGCATATCCAAGAAGCACAATGTTTGAGTACTTTAGTAATAACATCGTCATATCCACTTGTCTTACTGTTATTTAGACTCATGATTATATTAAAAACTTCACATGCGTTTACGGGGGTCAAAAAAATTGTTCCTGTATTTTTATTTATATTATTTAATTGTATGTCCATATTATCACATTTAATGTTTGATGTCAAATCTATAAAATAATTATTAAATATATTGGAAATGTCAATTGGATTGGTGTACGTCATGTTATTAAATGTAATTTTTTCAACGTCGTTAGTCGTTAACTTATCGGAAGTGGATAACATTCCATAAAGCTTTGTTTTTATTTTTATTATTTTTTATACGTCTCGCATTACAAAATTTTTGTGCTTTTATTACAGCTTTTTTAAAAATCCTATTGTATGTATTATATTTAATTTTATTTTCTTTTTTACTTTTATTACTGTTACAATATGTTAAGTATAATTTACGTTTGGTTCTGCTACATTTTTTAATACCTATAGTAAGCCAATTTAGTTTCAATGGTTTATTGTTCATTTTAACTGTAATTATAGGAAAACATAAATTGTATAATAAACAAAATATTTCATAGAAATGTGCAAAAGCTACTGATAATATATTTGATTCAAAAGTTGCCTCGAACGAGAGAGAAGATATACTATCACAAAACTTTCTTATGTTAACTTCACTATAGTCACGTCTGCGTTCAAACCAGGTAATGAATGCTTTTGGTTTATTTGATTTAATAGTCAAGGTTTGTGCCTTTTCGTGATCTGAAAGTCCTAGTACGTGAACATTAGATTGTACATTTTTAATGTTGCTTGCAAATTGATCTAGGCAAGAGTTTAGTCGTGTGGGACATTTAATATGGGCTTGAAAGTTGTAACTCTGTAGTAAATTTAGGAGATATTTGGCAGCTAAATTATCTTTTAAAATATCTATATTCCAGTCGCCACAAATAACAACCTTTTTACGTATATATTCATCGGTTAAATAATTCAGTAAACAATCTAGCTTATGTAGAAATATACCAATCTGTGTTTTTGTCTGCTCCAGTGTTCTGTATATACATAAGATAATGATGTTAAGGCCTATCAATTCTATTCCACAACACTCAAAATAAAATTTTACGGCAAGCTTTGATGGAATCGTTACTGGTTTAAAATTAATAAAAATTTCTGATAAAGATGCACGTACCTCCTCTACATTTGTTTCTACAATATGCGGCAGCCAATTTAAAATCATTAAGTTTTATATTGCTTTCTGTTCCTTGTTTAATAAAAGTTTCACTAAAACACAGTACATCAACCAAACTGCCATTGTCTGCTAATTCAGCTAAACATATCTCTAAGACTTCGAGTTTGCTACGAAGTCCCGCAATATTTTGATGCATGATTGTAAGATTTCCTAAATCTTTGATTGCTCCTATCTCGCCGTATATCGAATTTTCACCAGATTTATCTACACGAGGGACGAAAAAACAAGTTTTGACTTTGAGAATCATGGGAGACACTACACTCGACCTGGTTAGAATTTTCATTACATACGTTTTGTCCATACATTGAGTCAGATTTCCAAAGTTCAATTACAAAAATCAATTTAGCGGTTATAAAGTCTGAGACTTTTTCTGTCTTGTATTTACAAACAAATCCTTAATCTTAATAAATTTACAATTAATATAGTTTTTGATTAACATTCTTAATTCATAATTTAATTCATTAACATTCAAATAATAATTTTTGTACACATTCAATACTAATACTTTACATTTATTTAGTTTATTTAAAGCATTCAAAATATTTGTAAATAATTTGTACGGATCGCTATCGTTATTTCCAACAGACAGAATTACAATATCATCTTCGGCCGCTGATCTAACAATATTATTTAAATTCGCCAATATTTCAGTAGAAGGCGCATTAGGTTTTACAACTCCTTGAATAAAATAATTGTTTTTTCATTTTCCAGATGTCGAATTGATCATATTGGTTGCTAATCCTTTAACTCGTTCATCTCCAACTATAAAAATATTTTTCCTCTTGACTGATTTTTGAAAATCCTTATTTGTTATTGGCTTATTTTCCTCTGGTATATTATATTGTTTTTTTTCTATGGAACATCTATTCTTCGTTTTATATATATCGAAGGAGTAGGCAGCGGTGTTTTAAATACCTACGTTCCGCCAGAGGAATATGTTTTGTATGACCCATGCCTAATAGGGGTAGAGCCTATTGGGATCTACGGGATACTGTTCCAGACTCTGGACTGCTATTGAGGTTTTCTTTGTCAGAAAATCCCGACAACTGTCCGACCCGGGTATGGAACCCAGTATTTCGAGATTACAAAGCAGCGCTACCAGCACTACACTAAGACCATGCTAGCGAGCAAAGCCGCTGGCGAGCAGCTAGTTGTGAAATAAATTTGTCATAAAACGATAGTTTTATGTTAATAGTTGGTTTCTTTCGCGTCGTGGGTACTTAAAAGTTCTATTTTATTACTTCATAAAACTATATTAATAAAAATGCATAACTATAATGCACCCTTTATTTTACTTACGGAAAACTCCGCAAACAACAACTTTGTTTCACAAATATTTGCTAATACGTATGTACTTGGTAATTATATTACTACACTTATCGCTATCGTTCCGTGTATAAACAAGTGTACCTTTTTAGACCACGGTACGGTTAGTAAATAAATCACTTGCTTGGAAATTTGTTAGATACATTAAACTCATAGGTACAATAAAAGGATCGTATACTGAGTCTACGTGTGCAATAGAGTTATAGGTATCTATGTAAGATTGACTCAAGGCATTGTGCAAACTCTCGATTTCAAAAAAAAAGAAGCTCTGTTATTTATCCATGCCACGTGCCCATAACAGGCAAGTGTAACGCTTGCCCATAACAGTTCAGTAACATTCAGAAGTGTACTATATATACTATATACTAATTATACTATATATACTATACACTACACATTTTAATCCTTTCTATGCCGTGATAATTAAAACAATAGATTTATGAATGAAACTGACGTATATTAACGTCTCTGGGACGCAAAGGGTTAAAACCCTGCATGGCAATCCACTGCACTCGTCATACTGAAATATCAAACGTTAAATCTCTTGCTCTGTAATGTCACTGGAAACATTGCCCTTCAACCTGGAACACTTTGTACTTTGTTGTATGTTGCACACTACTGCTTGCTAAAATCTGGCAAAGATGTGGTACTTTCCCAAAAATACTACCATCACTAAAACAGGAATAAGTTGTAAACGACACAGGATCAAACGACGAAGTTTTCTCTCAGTCTCGATCTCAAATCCTATAATTAGTTTGTTATGAACAATAGAAGTACATAATGGAACGATCGAATCTGAGAGAACAAAGATGATGAGAACTTCATAGAAAAAATTTGAGCATAATTATTGTATCACAATGAAAGCCAAAGGCAAGAAATTTAGGGATACTGTAACGTTTTTATCATGCTATTGCTAACCAAAATGATGTTTGTTGATTTTATATATATCTAACCTTTACGTTTCACTTGTGTTTATTTTGTGTGAGCCGAATTAAGAGTATCTTGTTGTACAAATCTATGTTATAATAATTTACTAAATATTGCTGAACAGGCAACATTTTTTGCACAGGAATCTTCCATATTTTAATAAATTTATATCAAAATTATTTATTCAATTTAGGCATCAATGACGCACTTATGAACGACAATAAGTCATAAATGTAGTGTAGTCTGTGCTGCAGTATTCTAAAAAAATAGAACTACTACCGAAAATAACGGGCAAAAACTCTGGGTCATTATTTTCAATTATGTTCATAATTTTGGCCTAAGATGCAAGCCAAGAATATTCTTTCTGTGTCGACTTTGTGTACTTCGATTGTTAACGTGTATAAAAGAAAATATACCTAATGATTAAAACCACCAAAAAATGTAATAGTATTTATTAATATTGGAAATAAATTATACTACGTCATAATCGTACATATTTGTTTTAGTACAATTAAATTAAACTAAGACTCGCAAATAAATAAAGCTAGGAAAAGTCCTAATTTCGTTTATTTGCGAGTCATAGCATAATTTAATCATACCTCTATAACCGTATAGGTACAAAGGTACTGCTATCATTCTAATATATCAGAAACTCGATAAATATCCATCCCCTAAATACCAAGCGATCGATAAATTAACATAGAAGACCTACGATTTATCACGTATATTTTTAGTGAATAACAGGCAAATCACACTTAAAATTATCTTAATACCAGCCTTTAACGCAATCAACATGTATTACACCTGTTAAGGCACATGATTCGATCAAAACCACCTCAAAAAATATAAAATATACCTACTTTAAAAAGCTGGTATCTATCTAGACTCTCTAGACTAGTGTCATGACTTTTTCAAACGTTTGTATACCTGCTGGGTGTTAGAGTAACTTTGAAACGCACGCGATAATGAAAGTTTTATGACCCTAGTCAATAGTTTTTCGCTGTTTATATCGGGTTCGCATAAAGCTGTTTGGTTGCGCGTTGGCCATTGGCCTTAACAAGCATGCGTTAGAGCCATGCCTCCGTAACACCGCGCGCGTGGTAGCTTTACTCGCGCTTCTTGTCTTATCAGCCATTGCATTGATAACCGCGTGCTGATTCCATTGGCCGGCATGAGGGCGTGTGAGCCTCCGCCCGTTGCTATAAAACAGACGCGCAAAGCACGTGCGACAGCATTAATTGCTCGTGCACCGGCCGCGTCATACGTGACTCGCTCCTTGCGAACCCACTCAATTTCTTTTCAGTATTAATTTTTTAGCTTTATTATAAGGTAAGGTTCAGGACTTTTCTTTCGAACTTCGAGTGATATCAAACTTGTATTATTTTTTAGTCTTATGCACTTACAGTTTGTTTATATTGTTGATATTGTTTTCAGAATTATCTAGTCTTACAAAATGGCTTATCTTCAGTCGATGCCAAAATCTGAGACTATCAGGCTGCGTGAAAAACATCTTGGGTACGCATGATTTACTACTGTTTTAAACGTGTTCTATATGAGGAATCTGATTTCATGTAGTTTTTGTACTTATTGTGATTTTTATTTGCAGGGCTGCTTGCCAACTGTTTTTCCGCTCCACCCCGCTGAAAATCGTGCGTGGTATCGCTCAATATATGTATGATGAGACTGGAGAGAGATACCTTGACTGCATCAACAATGTGGCTCATGGTAAGATTTTTATTCATTTTCTTACAAACGTTTTACATAATCATAAATATAAATATTTATTTGCATCAATACATGGTAAGCAAATATACAGATGTCATGTAGGTAACATATAGTTCGAAAATGTTTTTTTGCTGACATAGCATGCACATTTTGTAATATATTTTAATTATATTAATAATATAAAAAATAATTAATCTTAATAAAGCCATCAATGACAACGCCACCAATGCTCTCATGAGCTAAACGAACGCCCCTATAGATTCCATATGTTGCGGGAGGTATGGGCAAACAATGACATAACAACATCCAAGACCGAAAACAAACTTTACAGATCATGACACAAATAATTATTCCGGCCAGGGATCGAACCTAGGACCCAATGTTTTGAAGGCAGGGTCAATACCAACGGAGCCGTTATTCCAATTAGGTTAGGTTAGGCCTATGATACGACATGTGGTTCCGGGTGGTGGTTTTCAGGTGACACATTGAGCATTAGGACGATTCTTACTTAAATATGTGGCGGTAGGTATCACGCAACTGTGTTAAGTTTCAAGCCGCGAAAGGCACTCTATTCTATTGCAAGTGAAATTACTGGACGAAAGCGATTAACAGCTATGCCTTAAGGTAACGAGAGTAGTTCAATGTCGCTTAGGGTTCTGTAGCTTAAAGCCTGACGCGGTGTACTTATGTGTCTCAGTATATAAAGTTCCCTGTAAATATATTTCTTTATTTGTTTGACAGTTGGACATTGCCACCCACACGTTGTGGAGGCCGGTAGAAACCAAATGTCGTTGATATCGACTAACAATCGCTACCTCCACGACGAAATCGTGATATTAGCCGAAAGGCTCGTGAAGACCCTTCCTGAACGTCTATCAGTGTGTTTTTTCGTGAACTCTGGCTCAGAGGCGAATGATCTAGCACTTAGGATGGCCAGAATACACACTAACAACAAAGATGTCATCACCCTCGACCAGTAAGTGTCATTTGTTTTATCAATATTTATTGTACGACCGTAATGACATATTAAAAGAAACTTTTATCTAGAATGTGACAGGGCACAGAATAATAATTATAACTAATTTAGTTTGTGATAGACACTCTCTTTTTCACTTATCAATTCCCTAAGTTTGGACTTGTTTCATCTAAAGTAGGTTGTCATATTGACACCGAAAAACTAGGCAGTAGTGCTTACCATGAAGCCTACGACTGGCTAATCTAGTAACAAAAAAAGTGTTTTCCATCAACACGTTAGATAATTTTCTCCCGAATATTAGTTGTTCTGTTTACTTCGAGTAGCTCGAAGTGTTTTAAGGGTGCTACTAGCCCCTGTTTGTTACAGCTCTTATCATGGCCACCTTACTTCCATGATTGATATCTCACCCTACAAATTTAACCTACCCGGAGGGCCAGAGAAACCAGACTGGGTCCACGTGGTGAGTAACTCCTGTATCCCAAGATATGATGATGTGGGAGACCTTAATTGTCTTTTGAGGATGTACTTATATTTTTTTCTGATATATACAAAATGTAAATGCAATTTCTGTGCATTGACAAAAAAAGGTTTGATATATTTTATTATGTATTCAATTTATTTCGCCTTACTACTTTTTGAATTACAAAGAGTACACTTCGTAAAAGATATTTCCAAAAGCCTTTAAGAAACATACAATTATAAGAACTTACATTATAGGTACTTCAGACTGTTTTTCCAAACAAACAGAAAAATGCCGGAACAGAAATGTTATAAAAACAGATAATATTATGAAGTATATATAAATAACCATGTGCGTACTCCCAATCGACTAGAGTCGATTAGGTACGATTATTAAAGAATACGAAAAAGTAAGACGTTTTCCAAATGTTGTGCTAGTAAACTCTGAGTATTACCCAGCTTGTAATAGTTAATCCTCAAACGACAGTTACAGTTAAAGATACACACATTGCATAATCGTACAGACATCACATTATCATTTCTACATAGTTGTATGTCGTGCGTCACAATAAGTATAATAGCTTTCTGATTAATTTATCTATTAATATAATAAACTTAATTTTAATGATAGCACATGACCTCGTTCCTACCATGCGTCTGGTGCCTGAATGATACCGACTTGTTACTATGTATTCGGAATTTATCATTACATGCACTTTGTTGACACAAATGTAGAGAGATAAAAAATCCGATAAAAATGCAACAGTAAAGGTCTGAACTAATTATGTATATTGTTCTGTACTTCATTGAAATCCGGGGTTCAAAGCCGTAAACATCAAAAAAATCTTTAACTCCCAAAATGAAACTAACCACTGTCTTGACCATTAAACTAAACATCTGTAGTTCGAGAATTTTCGCAGGCATTTTTTTCATAATAATATCATTTTAAAGATACATATATTTCCAAATTATTAAAAGCATAAAATAACTACCGTATAAACCTCATCGTAAGGGGAAAAGTGGCCAAAATGCTGGCAGCATTGCCATGCTAGATGGCAATGGTAACTTTTTGATCAAAG
Source organism: Selenia dentaria (assembly GCA_917880725.1). Classification (NCBI taxonomy): domain Eukaryota; kingdom Metazoa; phylum Arthropoda; class Insecta; order Lepidoptera; family Geometridae; genus Selenia; species Selenia dentaria. The sequence goes on along the minus strand of OU862888.1, from coordinate 9,297,810 downwards.
TAGACGCCAGCATTTCGGTCACCCGTCGCCTCAACCAAACTCATTCCTAACTATGAATGTCTGTGTTTATTTGACATATTCTAACCTATTTGTTATGTAATGTAGGCGCCAGTCCCAGACGTGTACCGTGGCAAGTACACATACCCCCAAGATGCTACGTCCGAAAAGCAACTAGGAAAACTGTACGCAGATGAAGTGGGGAAAATCTGTGAAGATGCTAAGAAGAAACACGGGGGCGTTTGCGCTTTCATTGCGGAGAGTTTGCAAAGCTGTGGCGGACAAATCATTCCACCTGAAGGATACCTAAAGCGTGTATTCCAGTGAGTAAATATATTGTACTATAATATCATATATACCATCTTGATGTGGGTACCATCGTAACCTGATCACTGATATACCATACTAAAGGCTTATTCAGACCTGGGCGTTATTCGCTACCGCGAGCGATAGAAAAATCCGAAAGGGTATGCGTTAATTTCCCTTTTTACACCAAAGCGGATATCGCTAGCGCGCGCGGTAGAGATATCCGTTGGCAACGGTTATCGGGGCGAGGGCAGAAAGCATGTCGCTGCTACTTGCTCCCGCGTCGCCCGGCGGAACTAGTTTCGCCAAACAAGAGAAAATACCGCCTCACTAGGCGCTACAAGTTTCGCTGCAGTTATGGAATTTCATACTGTTTACCCATCGAGTTCCGCGTGGTATGTTTGCTACCCACAGCGGTAGCGAATAACGTTCAGGTCTTATAAGCCTTTATGCACATATATTATAATATCTCACCCAGACATAAGTCAAACAGACATGTTTATAAATCCTTACTTACGGGAATCGAACCGAAAATAAACAACTACTTAGTATTTGTTGCACGGCTGTGTTAACCATAGGTTTCTTCTCTTTTTTCACTGTAACACTCTGTCTATACACTAATAAACTATCATTGTGCATTAAGAAGCCACTAGGCGTTCTGTCAATTTCTCCACATATACGTTTAATTGGATACTCTTCATATATATTTATATGAATCAATTGCTGTTCGTTAGTCTCGATAAAACTCAATAAAATGGCTTTAACGATTTGGGGTGGTATAGAAAGAAGCAGGCAAAATCTACATGATCCATCACCACGCAGGGTTACTTCGGGGCGCTGCTAGTTTAGTATTAAAGTATATCATCTCAAATTAGACACCGATTTCATGTCACGTTAGCGTTTCTGTAGATCAAAAGGTGTGTGCGTAATGATTATCTCCACCCAAACCTCGTATGCCATAAAAGGTTTTCCCATTCATATCCGCGTCCTACTACGAATCATAATGATACTGTAATAAAAACTCGTAAGGGTGTTGTTCATACACGTTTACCATTCGGGATGATGTACAAGCGTTATGTTAATGAATATACCGAATCTCCAAAAGTTAGAGTTGCGCAAGCTAAACAGTTGCCGTCTCGACTGAATATTAAATAAATTTTGGAAAGAACCCAAACTGTACAAATACGGTTTAAATTTTCCACACAATCATTCACGTATACAATGTAAGGCAGGTAAAGAGTGTGCAGTGTTAGCTTACTTTAGTACGTCCTTACCTGACAACGTATAAGTTACAATTCTCTATAATTGGCATCGTATTTGTAACATGAGGAAATATCACGCATCACAGAATATTATCAAGTTACTGCATCTTTGGCGACTTTTCTATAAAAACGGATGCTTCGATATACTTCCTGGATTTTGAGTGCCAGTATTTTTATTATTATAAAAACTGGACTGTATGAATAAGACTGGACACTCCAGTCTTTATATGATGTAGGTAATTTTATACATTACTAGCTGACCCGCCAGCGGCTTCGCTCGCGTGGCCTCGCGGTTTACGGTAATTACAGATATTTAATTATCCCCAGGGGAACTCTTTAATTTACCGGGATCAATAGTATCTTATATGTTGATCAGGGATATAAGCTACCACCATACTAAATTTCATTTAAATCGGTCCAGTCGCTTCAGAGATTAGCCCGTACAATCAGATAGACAAACATACAGACAAACAAACAGTTTGAACTTATTTTTCACTTCTTCCTTATCCAGTTATCAATTTTCATCACTCTAGCTCCAAAAACAAAGAACTTTTGAAAAAAAATATCCCCTATTTCACCCCCTTAAGTCATCCCTGACAAAAATATTGAAAGCATCACTATTTATTTTAAATAACCTATCCAGTTATCAATTTTCATCACTGTAGCTCCAAAATCAAAGAACTTGTGAAAAAAAATTATCCCCTGTTTCACCCCCTTAAGTCAACCTTGTCAATAAATATTGAAATCATCACTTTAAACTGTCCAAATGCTAATTTTTACCACTGTATGTTCGAAAACAAAAAAACTGTCCATACAAACTTTCACCCCTTCATTTCACCCTCTTAATCTGTCCGAATCAGCAAGACTCATTCGAGTTAAGTTTCATTCATAAATCTATTGTTATTTTTTGCGCTGATGCGGATGGGTTAAACCACCACTATACAAAAAACAATTATGACCTATCCACATACAAATTTTGACAACTATAAGTTCAAAAACAAACGACTAGGGTAGAATTTCGAAAAACCCATTCTTAGTACACCTCTACGCATCAAGGACAATACACCCTCCAAATTTAAAGTCTCTACGATCAGTGGTGTAGGCTGTGCGTTGTCTGTCAGGACTTTTATGTCTTCTTTCATATATATACGATATTGCATGCATTATACTAAACATTTGTTTACCTACATCCTGAGGGTCACACCACCTACTGGAACTAACTAACCAATAAAAACAATATCGTTGTCCTATAAAAATGTATTACTAGCGTCAGGAGGAAATCGGGAAAAGAGGTACGCATGGGGAAGACGGTCTAACTAGATATGTCACTCATTATGTGTAGATTTTTTCATAACTTTAATGCTAATTAGGAGGTAGAGTCAATTTGCCCATCAGATTAGCATTAACGTATTATTGGAATCATTAGTTCAATTTAGTAATTGTAAAATATTTACTACAAAGAAATCTTAATTTAATTAATGGAACATTCAATTATCTGATGTTGAACATTTACTAAGTTTTATATATTCTTAATTGGATGAAACGTCATATACAGTATTATGTATATACTACATGTTGTATATATATGTATTGGTTATGTATATTTGCTTAGATAAATTTGTTATGTTTACATATCTCCTAGATATTTTCATATAAATTGTCAGTTTCCAACAGCATTTATTAGATTTTTTGTCAATCAGTGATTAGTAATATGAGTGTGTGTGTATCTACCCCTATCAGAATCGACCTCAGTCAGTGAAACAGTTACAAAAATAACGACAGCTTTCCTGGTGTGTTTATAGTACTAGCTAGTTTCCGCATAAAGGTTTGGTTATATCGCGATCATACAGAACTGTTAGTTTAATACGGATGAAAATATAGTCCTTAACATTTCTTTCTCCGGCCGTAAACTGTTTAGTCTTTAATTTATTTTTCATTTAAATGGTAGAAGGTGTTTTTAAACTTAGCCAAACGGCCTGCTATCTTTTATGTTAGCTTATCCTGCTGACTCACTACACATAGTATTTTTTATTATTGGAATTTTTTATTGATAGTCACATTTATTTCTGGACTTTAGTCTTATTTACATATAGTATATTATCTATAGTTGTGAAAATCGTAAATCGTATCTTAAGGCAGCATTCCAGAATTACGCTCGGTAGTGAATTAAGCCTTAGATCTGAGTAAATTTTGTATGGCAAGAGTTTTCGAATATGCACTCAAGTCGAGTGAGTTTTTTAGAATGCCGGGCTCGGTGTATCTCTTTCTAACTAACCTAACCTAACCTCTTTCTGAATTTTCCGAACTGCTCTTTAAAAAAACGAATACCAATGAGTCCATGTCCAACGTTTTTCGTTTATCCAAATATCTTTCCTACTTCCAGACACGTACGCGAAGCTGACGGCGTTTGTATCGCTGACGAGGTCCAAGTGGGCTTCGGTCGTGTGGGCACCCACATGTGGGCATTCGAGACCCAAGGCGTGGTCCCAGACATCGTCACGGTTGGGAAACCTATGGGCAACGGACATCCGGTCGCCGCGGTCATCACCACTCCGGAGATTGCTAAGAGCTTCGCTGATACCGGAGTGGAATATTTCAATACGGTAACTGTTTTTATTAATTCGATTTAAACTTTAGTAAGTATTAATTTTTTTATATTAATTGATATAAAATACACATTCTTGGACGGGAAATGAACCTGCGTCTTCCTACAATCTGTGTCAGACGCCATGAACGTTATGTCACCGAGACATACCGTCCGAACATCGAATCGAAGGGACCCAAGTTACAATTTAAAAGAAACAGACGCTTGAATATAAACATGCATCACTCCTTAGCCATTTGTATAGCAAAAACTGGTCATTTGCTAAACAATCTCTTACATGTGCTTGGATACACGTTGAAAAACTGAGAGAGAGAGTGGAAAAGTGACTTTGAATATTGTCACTAGCTAATTCGCAGCTATGTTAGTCCTAGACTCTAAAAAGTGACCGAAGTTTCATTTTGTGAGTCAAGAAAGTTAATTTGACTTCCAAACTGAACCGGGGCATTCGAAAAAAGGAAACGATTAAAAGTATGCAAAAGGGAGAGCTAGAGGGAAATAAAGAGAGGGGATGGGGAAAGCAGAAGAGATGGAGAGAGATAGCCATGTAAAAAGAAATAAGGAGGAAGAGAGATAGATCATCATACTTTTAGTTCTCTACATGCTTAAAACGTCATTCCACCTCTACCAACTTCAAATACAAGGCATAAATAAAATGACCCGTATGTTATTGATAGTGATTTATTTTTGTTTACGTTTACTTGCATTGAATGTCACATAATGCAAAGTTGTTAACATTTACAATGCTATAATGACAAATCGGGGTTAATTAACGTAAGAATTACATATTGGTGATATCACAATTGACAACTTCCCGAACGCACTCAAGTTCCCGAAGGCTTCCGGACGAAGCCGAAAAGATTATAGCTCGTGATATCGGCAACGCGCAAGTCTTACGTTGATCTCATTTTATTATTACTTAATCATATGTATATAAAGAAGCGCTTGCGATAATCGCGCTTGATCTTAACCGATAAACAAGTTAAGCAACGCTTGTCAGGAGTTGGATGGGGCCACGGATTTAGGAACAACGGATAGACGGATGTAGAAGGGACGCTAGGGGCATTATTCAACTGAGCGCTTCTGTTCTTCGGAGGGCACGTTAAACCGTCGGCCCCGGTTGTTTGTCTTAGGGCAACAGTCGTTAGGCAATGTCGAAGGCCTTCGAGGGGCCTCAAAACTTCGACATGGGTTGGCCTATCCACAAAGCCCCACTGGATCCCACTGGTCCGCGTGTTGGATTGTGGCTCAACTTCTCTCTCTGAGTAGGAGTGAGAGTGGAAACATATTGGGCTGATTATGATATGCATTTAAATAGAAATTAATAAGTATGTTTTATATCTTTATGTAATTTTAATTACAGTACGGCGGCAACCCAGTATCTTGCGCGATCGCAAACGCAGTTCTTGACGTGATCGAAGAGGAGCGACTTTTAGAACGAGCTAACCGCGTCGGTAACCATCTGCTGACGCGATGCGAGAAGTTGAAACACAAACATAGACTTGTCGGCGATGTGCGAGGGAGAGGTCTGTTCGTTGGCGTCGAACTGGTAACAGACAGAGAGAGGAGAACGCCTGCCACTGCTGAGGCTAAACATGTTGTGAATAGGTGAGAAGGTTTATGAATGAAATTTGCTTGTCTTTGCTTATGATCTATACTCTACTTCTATGCTCGTCGACGTGCGGTAGTGCGGTGCCACAAAGCGTCATGGACAGTGCACGTTGTGTATATACGTCTCGTGACTTGATGGTATAAACAATATTAGATTCACAATGATATATAGATTATATTGGCCCCATGCTTTGAAGTCTTTGACGCTACATGCTGACTGCTATATAATATCTCATATTATTAAAAAAAACACAATTTTCTTCACAACGTGTATGTATATTCAAGTATCACGATATTTCACATTTTTTATTACTTAATATTGTAATATATTTTTCACATCAATTTTCTCCGCTATTTAATACGCCAACTGTCTGCTAATTGAAAGAAATAGTACATTACTGCTGCGGCCAGCAAAATATTGGCATTGAGTTAGTAGTAGTAGTAAAATTGAGATGGTAATTTTCTTAAATAATGCGCAGAAATTATAACTAAATATGTACTTATGCAGAACTTTTTATTTAAATACTACATTCCCGCGTCAAAGTGTTCATCAGTTTTTATTGAAACAGCTTTCTATTTGCAAGCACGTTCGAAATTTAAATAAAACATTTGATAAGTTACCTCCTTGGTTGCCATGATTCGGAGTAAAACATCGTTAAATTTTTAAATTACACTACAGTTAATGTATGTATGTTATTTATTTTGCCGCTAAATCACGACGATATGGTTTTTAATACTACTTTTGCCGGCTGCTGCTCTCATGTGTTTGGCCAGTACAGCAATTTCGAGGATGTCAAAATAATGCTCAAATTTCCAAGCATGTTTGAGCGAAAACCTTTTTTTATCCATCACGTATTTGCATCCGTGAAAGGGTCTGCAGAAGTTTCTAAAACATTGCATCACAAAATGTATATGTAAGCTATAAATGTATCTTGGAAGAAATGTGTATAGTTCTAAAAGTATAATATGTTACAGAATGCGAGAGGAGAAGATTTTGATAAGCCGTGACGGGCCAGACAGCAACGTTCTGAAGTTCAAGCCGCCGATGGTTTTCTCAAGCCAAGACGCAGACAGGCTGGTGGATACCCTCGACAGAGTTCTGGCAGAATTGGACGGCCAGAGGATTAACGTCACGAATCTTAAACTTGAGGTATGTATTCATCCACCATATTCATACACTACGGTAGATTATACAGAAGACCGAAGAGTATAATCAGCCACTGTGTCTAGCGTTTGTGGATTACGAGAAAGCCTTTGATTCTATCGAGAAGTGGGCCATACTGCAGTCCTTGCAGCGATGCCAAATTGACTATAGGTATATCGAAGCGTTGAAGTGTTTATACAGCAAGGCCACTATGTCAGTCCGATTACAGGACCAGAGTACGGAACAAATTCCATTGCAGAGAGGTGTGAGACAGGGAGACGTCATCTCTCCGAAACTGTTCACTAACGCATTGGAGGATGTTTTCAAACTTTTGGACTGGAAAGGATGTGGCATCAACATTAATGGCGAATACATCACTAACCTTCGTTTTGCCGATGATATAGTTATAATGGCGGAGTCGCTCGAGGATATCGGCACCATGCTCAACGACCTCAGTAGTTTCCCAACAGGTTGGTCTTAAGATGAACATGGATAAGACGAAAATCATGTCCAATGTCCATGTTCCACCTATACCGGTAATTGTTGGAAACGATACACTCGAAGTTGTAGACGAGTACGTCTATCTGGGACAGACTGTCCAATTAGGTAGGTCCAACTTCGACAAGGAGGTCGCACGAAGAATCCAGCTCGGATGGGCAGCGTTCGGGAAGCTTCGATCCATCTTTTCGTCCCCAATACCTCAGAGCCTGAAAACCAAGGTTTTCAACCAGTGTGTGTTGCCAGTGATGACTTATGGCACTGAGACGTGGTCCCTTACTGTGGGCCTCATTAACAAGCTTGAAGTCGCTCAACGAGCAATGGAGAGGGCTATGCTTGGGGTTTCCCTGCGTGATAAGATCCGAAATGAGGAGATCCGTAGGAGAACTAAGGTCACCGACATAGCTCTCAAAATTAGCAAGTTGAAGTGGCAATGGGCAGGCCACATCGCTCGCAGAACTGATAACCGATGGGGAAGAAAGGTTCTCGAGTGGCGACCACGCACCGGAAGGCGTAGTGTAGGCCGGCCCCCCGCTAGGTGGACCGACGACCTCATAAAAACCGCGGGGAATCGCTGGATGCAGGAAGCGAGTAGCCGGTCCAAGTGGCGTTCTATGGGGGAGGCCTATGTTCAGCAGTGGACTTCTTCCGGCTGATAATGATGATGATGATGATGTATTCATCAATTAGATATGTACGTGTTACATTAACAACATATAATTCGAATGAGTTCAAAGTGATTAAATTTGTTAATTTAATCATAATCTTAATCATATTTTATTGGTATAAAATCCATACACGTCAATATTGTTAATAAAATAAACAATGTGTCAAAAATAGAAGTAAAAACTTATGTACTATAGTACATTTGTACTTTGTTGTTCATATATTATATACTTATGTACAAGTAGTAATGACTCAATAACAAGTACGAATGAAATATAAAGATAGGGTGTTCCTTCTCTCTTGATCTTGATCTTGATCTTGATGTTTCATTCGTCTCTCTTTGTTTTTTGTATAGTCATAATATCAACGCATAATATTGCGGGGGTATAATGTTAGGGCTGTTCAAGGAATCGCAAAAATACATGTCCGAGATAAAATTATAAGTTTGTTACATACAATCACCGTAGTAACTTTTTGATATTTCAAGTATGTACTTGACTAGTAGGTCTGCGAACACAGTAGACCTCGGGAGCTAACTTCCCCTTTTCTTGGGTGAATACCTCAAAAGCCAATCACCAAAAAATCTACGGAATCGTAGAACTTGTATACGAAATTTCGTCACAATTAATTGAAAAATACGACTTGCATGCGAGTACGAGACGAGACGTACGAGAGTAAAGCAAGTTTGTCGAGTCGTTGCATTTTGTGTTCAATAAAGTGTAGAGCACATTTTCATACTGTATTTAGAAACTAGTTGCATCCTGCGGTTTCCCCCGTGTGGTGATGGATGATGATAATGAAAAGTATACTATGCTGTTCTCCGGGCTATAGTCTATCTCCTTCCCAATTTTCTTTACGATTCCGTTCAGCCGTTTAGATAGCGTAAAAATAAACAAACAAACTCACTTTCGCTTATATAGTGATATATCGATACTGTTAGATAATTTCGAAAAAATATAGAAATTGTGCATGCGGAACCTTGCTTTAGTTGGTTAAATCAGCCCATAAGTCCACGATGAAGAAATTAATCTTTCTCATTCACTACAGGTCCTAGTTACCCCAATCGATGATGACGTATCCAGTACCCAATCGGCCCTCAAAAGTAATATACAACAAAGCGTGAAGAGCTCCTGATTTAGTTAATAAAACCTATCATAAGTATTATCGAATATTAATGTTTGTAAATATAGATTAAGATTTTGGTATTTGAAATGTGGTTTAAAATTTGCTATGTTTTGAGCAACTATTTTTTATATCCTGTAAAAATATAGTATTTTAAATGTGAACGCATTATAATCTATATTGTGTACTCTACTTACTTCTAATAGAACAATTAATTTCTTTGAGTTTAATAGTTTTACATTTACATAATATATAAAACTGTTTATGGATTTATATCCGACTTCAACAGTAAGTATATGAAAAACTGTCATCTCATTTTGTTGTTACCTCTCGCAGTTTTTTATGTAATTATATAGTAACATGCAACGAACCAATGCAATAATCAATGCAAGAAATCTAGAAATAAGACGATTAAGTACAAAATAAGCAATAATAATAATAAATTAAAAAAATATTTTAATTTAAATACGATTTTTATTACTAACCTATGTAGTAACCAGCACAGATATGCTATAGCTGACGCAGTTCGATTATTGGTTTGATTCTACTCGTTTTGACATACTGGAAATAATCGATGAATGGGATTGCATAGCTAGTACTTGTCCACACTAAAAGAAAAAACTCTTTTCTACCTCTTAACATTGTCCGATTTCAGTGATTTTTTTTCATGCAATCGACACATTGTTTACTTTGCCCATGATTTTTTCAGTTTTTTTAAGTTTAAAAAAATATATTTATATTTTTTGAGAACAAAACGGATTTATACCTGAGCAGAGGTGAGGGTAAACTTGTATCATTCTATTATCACGTTTACTGGCAATTTTACGCGAAACATGGTTACAGCAATAAAATACAATTTCCTACAATTTTGGCTCTGATAATTTTTTTTGTAGGATCGTTATTTTTCAATTTATACTAGAATAGAGGTGAGGGTAAAATGTTACTTGTTTATCATTGCATTAGCACTTTTATTTTCAACTTTACACAGAAAATTGTTACAACCAAAGTTGCTTGAAATGTAATTTCCTACAATTTTGTCGTCTTGAATTAATAAAAATTGAAGACAAAAATTTCTCAAAATTTTCTCATAGTGATATGAGAGAAAAATTCTCCGAACAAGAGACACACGTCCAGCCTAATCGCCCTAACACGCTTTTATACACAGGAATCACGTGAAGGTATCCAGCAACCCCTAAAAGGCACTGCAGCTGCTGCGTACAGCAGCGTGAGAGCCTCATCAGCCTGGCTAGATCTAGCCCTTTATTTGCTTGTTCAGCCCCCATAGCAATGACAATAAAGACCCTAGCCACAAAATTTGCTCAAACATATCATGTATCAAACAAAACCATAGACAAGCTAAGAACAAGGGAAGTTTTAAATAAAAGTTTAGCAAAAACTAACTAAATATCGATCCTACCAAAAATGTATATGAACCAAAACTAAGAAATTTACATTCAAACAACTTTTTGTGGTAAAAATTTTCCATGTAAAATTGAAAATAAACGTGATTATGCAATGAAAAGATTTTACCCTCACCTCTTTTCAGGTATACATCGGAAAATATCGATCTTAGGGAGAAATTTATGGCCATCAAAATTTTATTGTAAAAACTGAATTCTAAACAATGACAGTTTCTAACTGTCATTGATTCTAAACAACTTTGTTTGCAACTATTTGTCATGTAAAATTTAAAATAAACGAGTAACTGAAATAAAAATCCGCCTTCTCTTTTGGGTATGAATCCGAAAACATCGATCTTAGGAAAACAGTTATAGGGATCAATATTGTAGAAAATTTATTCCTAAACAACTTTAGTCAAACAATTTTTTGTGTAAAATTGAAAATAAAGGCAAGATGGCGGATGACACAACGGATCGATTACCACGCAAAGCAAAATTTAGACTGCCAGTGACATTCCCCAACAAATTCCGAAGGAAAATTGTTACCATAATGGTCTTAATAACTTTTGCTCTATAGTGCATAGTTTCTGAGATATCGGCCAAAAACTTTTTTCAAAATGGCACTTAAAGCTCTATCTGAATCTGTCAGCAATAACATTAAATCTTCCTTGTTTATTAAGTTTTTAATTTTCAAACAACTTTGGTTAAAACAATTTTCTATGTATAGTTGAAAATAAACGTGGTAATGAAACAATAAGATTTTACCTTTCTTTTTTTTAGTATTAATCGAATGCTTGGGGTTTCCCTGCGTGATAAGATCCGAAATGAGGAGATCCGTAGGAGAACTAAGGTCACCGACATAGCTCTCAAAATTAGCAAGTTGAAGTGGCAATGGGCAGGCCACATCGCTCGCAGAACTGATAACCGATGGGGAAGAAAGGTTCTCGAGTGGCGACCACGCACCGGAAGGCGTAGTGTAGGCAGGCCCCCCACTAGGTGGACCGACGACCTCATAAAAACCGCGGGGAATCGCTGGATGCAGGAAGCGAGTAGCCGGTCCAAGTGGCGTTCTATGGGGGAGGCCTATGTTCAGCAGTGGACGTCTTCCGGCTGATAATGATGATGATGATGATGAATTGAAAATAATTGCGATAATGCAATGATAAGATTTTATCCCCACCTCTTCTCGGGTATAGGTACAATATCAATCCGACGAAAAAAATTTTTACAACCAAAACTGTAGAAAATTTAATTCTAAACTCATTTCATTTTCACATTATCATGTAAAATTGAAAACTAACGACTTGTTAGTCAAACAAGATTTCTCCTCCTCTTTGGTATAAATCGAAAAATATCGATCTTAAAAAAAATTACGCCAATCAAAATTGTAGGAAATTTAATTATAAACAACTTTTGTTATACCTATTTTTTTGTATGAATGTAATGTGTTCTGCCTACGAACATTTAAGGTGGTCATCCACGTCACTCACTTTCATTAGGTTTGAATCCTTTCGAGTTAGGTATACTTACTTATTAGGTACGTGTTCGGTCACGCAGAGCAATTCCAAGCGTTCCAAGCATTCTTTCCATCCTTTCTGCATGCGCGACTTTGAATTTCTCTACGGACTTTTTAGTGAGTGTCTTGATTGGTTTCAGTGTCGTTACCAGTGAGCACGAAAATCTGCTTGTGTAACGTGATCGTATCTTTTACTTATTCAGTAGCTCTATCATGAGTTGGCAACATAAATGTCATCTATAGTCGATACTCGATCTCTCCTACCTATTAAGCTTGTGATTGGTGTACTCGCTGTCAATTATAGTTCTACGATTGACCGCGAGGTGGCACCGTTCTTTTTTTCATACATATTTTGCGGCAGTCGATACCGAGCCTCAATAGTTGTCAATGTTATAAACTTGTGGTAGACCTACAGTACTAAATATGAGTTATCTGTGCCACAATTGTACTAGATAAATGACAGTTTGTACTAAATACGTTACGATGCGATTACGTTACACTAACACAGATTTCGTTCTCGTGCTCGTCCCACAGTGCTACCTTACCGTAGTAAGCATGACACATAGCTCGAAAGCGCCAGTAATTTAACTCGCTATAGTGCAGATTCGAACCTAATCACAGTAGCGCTTATAAACACCTGTTTGGAGCCAGAATATCTGACACTGCGTTACCACCACAATGGGTTATTGCTGTTTCCATGTCTTTTCGACCTATTCTGAATTTCTCCGCGGACTTTTTAGACTACCGCCGCGTTCCATAATATATAGAGCCTACCGAGAAGAAGCGGCAAGAACCGAGTTTCTTGGCGCTTCTTTTTATATAGATGTTTACAATGTTTCCACTTAGGTACTACTAATATTACATTTAATAGGTGGCAGAATGACAGCTTGCCAGAAGTGGAGATTCCAAGCATCTTTGTCTTCTATACAATGTCGGACATTATAATAAGCTTTTTTTATCAAAACGTTTTTTACAGTCAACTTGAATTTTCCCTCAGTGAGCTCAGTTATGTGTTTCGGGATTTTATTGTAAAAACGCACACAATTTCCTAGGAATGACTTATTAGTCTTCGCAAGTCTAAAACTAGGCACAACTATCCTATTTGTATTTCTAGTAATAAAAGGGTGGTGATCACTATAAATTTAACATATATTTATGTAAATTTTTACGAACCGTTAAAATTTTCATGAGCGGTTATTAAAATTAAGTATATAATATATTGACAATAAAAAAACTTATACGCAACTATAGTAAGACAGCTAGCTTTCTCACATCATGTCTTCAAATTCAATTCGTGTTGTTCCTTGAGGGAACGCGGTGACCTTATTCCACAAGAAGTCACAGGCAAGTACATAAAATTATAATAATATCGTCGAAAAGTGCTCTGCAAGTAAGGCTCAGTTCTTGGATCCACAGGTACAGATCGCGCGGCGAGAGTTTGGCTTTGACCTTCGGGTGGAGGGGATTACTGCGCATGGGTACAGTCGCGCACATGTGACAGAGAGAGACAAGAGTCCCTCGTCTTCGATGTGGCAGAGAGAGACAAGAGTCCTTCGTCCCTCTAGCCTCCCTGTGATACCCAATTTCTGATTTCTGCGCAATAACGGTCAAAGCCAAACTCTCGCCGCGCGATCTGTAAGTAATATAGACAGACATGTGGTGGCTATTACAAAATATTCAGCCGTTGTCTGTAGGCCTACCATGAGTTTACAACATTGACACCAATCGATGCTCGCTATCGACTGCCGCGAAAAAATAGTATGAAATAATGAACAGTGCCACCTTGCGGTCAATTGTAGAACTAAAATTGACAGCGAGTACGCCAATCACAAGTTTAATAGGTAGGCGAGATCGAGTATCGACTATAGATGAGATTTATGTTGCCAACTCATGGTAGAGGCACTGTTCATACATTACTTCAAATAGTGTACGATAACGAAACAAATCACTTCTTCTAAAACCTGTTTAAAACCGACACAATCGGATTGAAAACGCGGTTGTGATTTTTTCGATTTTATGTGCCACCAAAATTGTAGAGTTGGTGCATGCATTCAAGATCCAAATTAAAAGATTGAAATTTTATTAGCATAGATTCAAAAGACTTAAGAATAAAGATTTTTAGGAACTTAAGGCAACATCAAATATCAAAACATGCATCATCAATAATTAAAATATCAATATTCCATATAAAATGATAAGCCTCAGAACCCTATGCTAAGCTAAGAAGCCTGTGTTATAGGGTTCTGTGCTCCCCCAGACAATATAATGACAAATATTATAATTATTATAAATTGGGTATATATGTGATGACAAATTGACAATAATGGTGTAAATTAAATTTACATGAACAATGATAATATGTGATGATAACATGATCTGAATATAAATGCGTCTGCATCGAATTGAAACGTCCAATTGCTTACAGTGTTTTATCATGAGCGTCACAAAATAAGTATATTCTATGAAATACTTATATACTTGCAATCTGCGAATGAAGTATCTCAATCTACGAAGGATAACTATTCTACAATATATTTTTTATCGTGTACCTATGTATTTTTATAGGTTGGGCAGTATTGCGCGAATGGATCACGAACGATGGACTCGGAGGTTGCTGGAGTGGAGACCACGACTACACACAAGACCCCGAGGAAGACCACCTAAAAGATGGAAAGATGACATCAGACGTCACGCAGGTCATGATTGGATGATAAAAGTTCAAGACCGTAGAGATTGGAGGAAGCCTACATCTAGGAATGGATATGTAAAGACCGCTATTGATTGATTTTTATAGGCGTTGAACGTGTCCAGTTGGATCTACTGAATCAATACGAAACTGAGTCGGATTATGGGCGGATAAGAATCGGACTCCATAAAAGATTGTCGAAACCCATTTTCAGTCGTATCATTGTATCTCTACTGATCTGGATCACCGTGAAACAAACTTACTTGTTTGATTATGCTATGCGATTTTTACTATCGGGTGGCTCCAGTAAGACCCAACCACATTTATTATACGATACGTTGATCTCGCCACAATGTCTGGTACTCGCAAAGACCTTACACTTAGTAAGTCTAAGGTCTTTGGGTACTCGTAAGCATTATACAAATGAATAAGCGTGCGTGCGCTTCTTGTCAGGTAGGAAGTTCCTTTTCCACTAAGAACAAATATTTAATTTTCAATGCGACGAGAACTATATAACCATTTTATCGTAGTGTTATTGATAGGCTCGGTCCCAACAGAGGGAACATAATGGACTGATATATTGATATATATTTATTTGTATATGAGATATATTTATTTGTATATGTTATTGATCGGATTTTCTAAATAATCATATTATTTTCCCTTTCTTGTTGTTTCATTATTGTGCCTACAGACTTTTGCTATATTGGCAAGAAAGGCAAGTCGCTCGCTTAATGTTAATACTACACTTGCCTATGCCAATTGCAGTGCTATCAAGAGCTAAGAGGTGTAGTTTGCAGTGCCTACGCAGGGCACTGCATTCCGCACGCAACCATAAGACTTTGGTTTATTAGTCTCTTTCGCCCAGTAATTTAAATATCAAATTATTTATATGCATAATGTAGATATTTATTTATCTACAGACAAATTAACGATGTTACAATGATTCATAATGTAGTTCTTAGACATTGTTTCTATGTAGATAGGGGGAATTGGAATCAACCTGTTTGGTAGCATACAAAATGGTGTGCAAATGGATGTAATAAAATTAACTTACAATTAATTAATTATCGAAATTAAAATGTCTATTAATAATACACAAATGGCACTACATTATAACAATTTGGTCATATAAAGTTTAAAAAGACTACTTAAAGAGCCAAGTAGATAGATAGATAAACTCTTTGCAACGCCACAGTACAGAAAAATAACACAGTAAAATATACTAACAAGATAATTTTGTCAATTAAACATTATGCAAAACTTAAAACTTATAATTATGGGTCACAATTGGCGATCACCTAGAGCGATCTCTTCCAGACAACCATTAGTACAGATCGCGCGGCGAGAGTTTGGCTTTGACTTTCGGGTGGAGGGGATTACTGCGCATGGGTACTGTCGCGCCATGTGACAGAGAGAGACAAGAGTCCCTCGTCTTCGATGTGACAGAGAGAGACAAGAGTCCTTCGTCCCTCTAGCCACCCTGTGATACCCAATTTTTGACTTCTGCGCAATAACGGTCAAAGCCAAACTCTCGCCGCGCGATCTGTACCTAGGCATAACATTAAAATAAATATTGCATATTAGGTCCAAAATAATATAACATTTATTAGCGAACCGTTATCGTTAGACTAGAAATTTAAATATTTTTAATAACAAGATTCTACTATTCTTGTAAGATATGATCTACTATTCTCGAATAATACATACAATAAATACTAAATTTATGCACTTCAACTGCAACACTACCATTATTAATAATATTGCTTGCTACAGTTCCCTTCACACCCTAGCATAGTGAAAGAAAATAAAGAAAATAATTTTATTCAGGACATCACACAACATAACACACAATAATACTGACAAAATAGGACAACCATCATAATAATGTTGCGTAATCCCATGAGAGAGCCCCGACTCAGCATACGCTAAGATAAACCCAAGCACTGATTTTCAGTCAGCGCTCCTCAGTGACATATATATGGCAATGACATAATAGTAATGCTTGCGCACTATTGCTTCGCGACAGAATAACTGGTACTGCGGTGGTACCAACCAATCTCTTGCACAAGTGACCTATCACCTAATGGATCGAGTTTCCTCGCCTATTACAATTCGCTTCGCGAATGCGGGGGAGGATATTCTAATCCTTCCCTTAACCGCGTTAGTACACTTGGAAAAATATTTTGAAAACATATTCCAACTCTTACTTTACTCTATTTTATCTTACTTTCTCTTACTCTATAACTTATTCAGTGGTAGTGTCACGCTGTAACCCCACAGGCGAAGGGGCCGGCACGGAAGTACCACACTCCCACATAACACCGAAGTAACATAGCTTGCTATTGCGTTTCGTCGGTTTGTGGAAGGTTCACCCTCAACCGTTTTATCTCTTTCTTCCTATCATCTTTCCTCAAAGGTCGGCAACGCATCCTCGAGACCTCTAGTATTGCGTATGTTCGTGGGCGACAGTATCACTTACCATCAGGTGAGCCACTTGCTCGTTTGCCAAACTATCCCATAAAAAAAAGTTTAAGCCCTCGCAGCGGAGCTTGACTTGACGGATCTTAACTGATCAAGTTATGCAACCTCAAGTCAAAACAAGAATCCAGCCTAGGTCAGATGGGCAGCGTTCGGGAAGCTTCGATCCATCTTTTCGTCCCCAATACCTCAGAGCCTGAAAACCAAGGTTTTCAACCAGTGTATGTTGCCAGTGATGATTTATAGCACTGAGACGACCAAGGACGACGAAGGGACCACCCTTACTGTTGGCCTGTGTGTGTTACTATAGCCCAACTCCTCTCTGAGAGGAAGGCTCGAGTTCCAGCCATGGGAACATAATGGGCTGATTATGTATTCCAAGTCAAGGTACCTTAGTAGACTTCTAATACTGTTAAATTTACAAGCACAAATGAAATGAATAATTGCTCTAAGATCCGAATTTTTAAGCTTTAAATGTGATGGCTGGTTTCTATGACGATGCCACAGATCCTATGATAGTTTCTAAGGAAAGGTACACAACAGCTGGCATCGGCTTTAGCACGTGCGCAAACTTGCCGACCGTTACATCAATCTTGTCTTTCTATGAACGCAATTTTTTTAATTGATATCTGTAGCCTTGTCCTATTCACTATGGTTTTTATAGCTGTGTATAGTTCCTTTATAGGACGGTACCGTTCGCAGACAAAGGCTATTCATTCAGTATCTGGACAATACAAGGAGCTCTGTGAGTTGAGAGGCGAATATCTGGATTCTTTTTAACGGTTCGAATCCCAAGGCAAACGTCTTTAATATCTGGGAGATAAGCGCCCGTGTTTTATAGCGAAGGGTTGGGGATTGGAACGGTTATGATTTATTTGTTCACACGGGGTGAATTATCTTTACCTAACGGTTTTGATATTTGATTAAACTTAGTGTGTGAAGGGCAGACATGTCTGTTGACATTATGGAAACTAACTTACGATACAGCTTCAGAGTTTACAATAGACTTTAGGTACGGAGTTCTGTAACTAATTTGTATATTTGATTATTCGGTCTAGCACAGCTAAGTCTAAATGTAATTGTAAGAAGGAGAGAGTGAGCTTATAAGGGTCATGTCATGGATTACTGGTAGATTACATTCAAATATAATTCTAATTGCAAAACAGCCGATCTATTTTCACAAAGCGAACCCAATTCCAATTAAGATAATTGCGTTGCCAATTTTCGTAGATATAACGTTCTTTAATACCAACAGTCGTGCATAATAAAGTGATAGGGGAGTCATTATGTCAGAGAGCGATTACCGAAAGTGGTTTGGCACGCGCGCTCTACCCGCATGTGACGTCACATGTTTTGATGTCACTCGCCAATTTAGGAAACCGCCCGACTCACTTCCTAAAATCAAAGCCGTGTACAACTTGTAACTGAACATCTGGTCACAGAATACACGATAGTCGCTGTACACGTCAGCGGTTGGCTGTGACATGCGTTATATCGACGCTACACGATACTTCGATGAGATTAGTTAAGTGACAATCGACGTAACCGAAATCATACCTGCTTTAAGTACAAGAAGTGCTCAATTACCGTCTTCTCATATTATGAGAGGGCTTTATGAAATCGGTAGACTCAAGTGCTCGAGCGGTACCTACGAGATTAGATTTCAGATATCTACCTCAAGGAGTGCCTACTTGAATCTTGGGTAGATACTCGTATCATTGAACTGAAATAGGTTTGTACCTACTATTTAGGTACCCTACATTTTGTAGATCCACTTGCGCGGAACTGGGTTTCTTTGGCGTTAAGAGGAAATTTGTTTTCAGATTTGGCACAAAGGAAAGGATACGGCCTGCCCTACTTACCTGATATTTTGTTTGATTTGTGCTACAGTACTTACCTATTTTTCATATCAAAATGTAGACTGTACTTACGTGCCTAGACGTACCTATAAGCACTTTGGTTGTACACGTGTTTTTTATCATATAACAACCTATATGGTTAACTGGGATTTTTTACTCTCTAGGCAAGTAATAATGAGTGTGTTGACCTTCATTATTTTTTTACCTTTAGAAAAAAATTGAATGAAAGAGAAAAAGAGGTGAGAGAACAAATACGCCGCATTTATTTCAGTGAGCTTTATAATTAGGAAGACAAAAACAATATTAAGTTTTTAAAGAGGCTAATAAGTAAGGTTTATAAGTTTATAAATAAAATAATTAGTTTTTTTAATAATATAAATAAATATTCAATTTTATACTTAGTATACTGCTTATAAATCTCATATCTAAGGTTGCCTGGAAGAGATTGATTTTAGCAATAAGGCCGCCCATTGTGACACAATTTTTGTAATTATTATATTTAAGTTTTCATATTGTTATGTTTTTGTGAACAATAAAGTATTATCTATCTATCTATTTATCTATCTGCTAACTTATTCCTATATAATTGTTATGCATGTAAAATTGAATATCTATTTTAGACTAGTAAGGGAATAATAATATGTACATGTAGGTATACTTATTTCGGTTCTTGAGTTCGGAAGTTAATATAAAAAAATATATCTGTAACATTAGACTGGTGAGCCTTTCGCCAAGCCATTCGGCTTGAAGGGTAAATGCAATGCATCTGAATTCTTGCCAACGTTATCGTTCCCGGTATAAGTAAAACTTCCATAAACTATTTCGAATTATTAGAAATATACATATTATAAAATAACGGTTATGCCGTGTATACATGACTATCTACCTAATTATTTAATAATAAAATAATCACAAAATAACAACAGCAAAATAGGAAAATGGATTAGAAAACGCATTATCCGGAACCTGTGAAAACTTCAGTATTTAATAACTTAGCTGTAACATTGAAATATGAATAAAATAAACACTACTTTTGGAAACATCGTGAGTGAGTGATCGTAATATTAAAAACATTACTGCTTACTACTAATCAAAATTATGTTATGTTACTCCAAATTGACAGCTTTTCATGAAAAGTTGTAAAAATGTATAGTTACATATGCATTTAGTGCACTAAATGCATATGAAACTATACATATATACAGTATCTACTTACAAAGATTAAAAGACACTTAAACATTTAACCATTTGTTGAACGAAATGTGCCTAGAATTGTGGCTGCATTTCCACGTCGAATAGCTATGCTAATTTTTTGTACAAAATAGGAACCATACAGGTCACCTGACGCTTCAACCTAACGTTTGACCAAGTCCCTGAAAATGTCTTATGCACCTGGACCCCATAAGGAGTTTTCTACCCCAAACGGCACAAATATGTAACCTCCATCGAGATTGGCATATTTGCGCCATTTAAAGTGTTTTCGTATTTGTCGTGGCCATACCAGCCTCAGCGGAAGTTTCTGGAAGATACGACGGAGCCAGTGCATCGACACAGTAGCATCCCACATAAGAGGCCGTCCTATCTTCCAAGGAAAAAGAGTATTCCATCAGGCCTCTTACCATCGCACCGTATCAGTACATAAAATTATTTTTTATTTAACTATACTTATTTTATTCCATTATATTATCTTTCTTACTTATGCTCTTAATTATTTCTCATAAAACAAATTAATCGTTGAAGAATACTTACATCGACCTCCCCATTCCAGATTGACTTATTCATATTTTTAAGATTGTCGAAAATACGAGTAGGTACATACTAAAAATGTTGGATCGATATTTAATCGTTGTAATTTTGTTTGAAGATTTAACTTTGTAGCTCGATAAAATCGTACGAAAATAAAACCCTCATGGCTCCCATAAGCATAATTTTTAAAGGGAAAACTTAGTAATAAATAATTAAAAACCGTGTGAATATCTATTATATCGATGCGGATATTATAACATGTAACAGTGGGCATCGCATATTATGCGGGTGGCACACGACACATAACTTATGAATAGGTGCATCACAGCGGCACGCGCCAATGTGAACCATTGTCGGTTTGTGTGAAAAATGCACCTATAGTTTTATGAAAGAGGAACTATGTTATACAAATACCCCCGATAAGTCCATTGCTTGCCATTTAGATACAATTCTTATATTTTATAAGTTACATAGGTACGTAAAACGAGGCAAACAAACGTAGGTATACTACATGCTTGAACTTTAATAGTACCTATATTATGCACCGAGGGAGTAAAGCAGTGTCTTACGTCACGGGCGGTATATTGAACCCTGAGTGTAACGGGGACTCTTGGATTAATTAAAATTTAATTCCCGTGCGAAGCGAGGGAGTAATGTAGAGTCCTGAGTGAAGCGAGGGGTTAAAGCCGCCTAAGACGAAGACACTTTTCTTATTACTGCGAGACAATAAAAACACAGAGCTAAAAAAAAACAGTTTAACGTTAAACGTAAAATAAATTAATAGTTAATATTCAAATTGGACACATTTGTCCCGTTATAGAGGGACAGAGTAATATTTTAGGAAGGAACATTTTATGGAAAACACTGTTTTAGTCTTTCGCGATTGTTAACTAAATAATTATTACTCACGAGATGTAGACCACGATTTAGTTGCCTTTGGAGCTCTCGATATTTCGGTACAGTTACATGCACCACGTTCAAAATTATAGATAGATCTCTCCAACGTCCGTATTACTTACATTCTGCTATACTTAGCTACTACTAGTAGTAACTAAGGCTCTTATTTTGTAAATAAATACTAGAGTACGTACTTACGATATACGTAGGTAAGGGAATTTAATAGACATATGTTTCTAGCAAAGGCTAGAACTCTACAGTATATCTAAGTAACTCCCGTATTTCCCTGAGGCAATAAATAAACCTGAGCCAAGAGTGAACCGTCAAAGTGTCTCCCACTGCATTGCCAAAGCACAGATGACATCGACCGAGTGACATATTGCTATACTCCGACCGTCTCGATCCCTTACATTTGTATTCCATTCCCGAACCGAGATCCCAGATAATGCTTTTACAATAACGCTCCTAAGATGACGACCGATTCCTTTACAAAACGGCCCGTCGAAACTTTTTCGATGCAGTTAATGTAATTCTAATTCAGCCTTCTAAGAATAGAGAACCGTTCTTATTACAAAAACAGTGGGTAACAATGGGATATTGAATTAAACAGTTGACCCTTAACTAAATATGTATGTAGGGCAGATGCTAATTAGACCTAAAAGTTGCCCGACCCGTACATCCGTTAAATCTACCTACTTGAAAGTAATTCTTTCGTACAATTTGGATTCATGTAATCTATGTTCAAACGGTGATAGAATCTCACATTGCACTGTAATAGAAGGTGCATCCTTTTTGCTTAAAGTGGAGCTTTGAAATCGTGCAATTTCGCCGTATCCAGGCAGATGGTAGAGCAAACTTGGTTAAGAACGAGTCGACTCTATTTCAGAATGTTCTCTTGTATTCTGTAGTATATTTAAAGTGAAACCCATTTTGGTTTAACACCACATACAAATACCAAGCAGTTATTACAGCAACCATGTTGGAGTACCCAGTGGGTCACTTTAAGAACACTCATAGTGTGCACGAGAAACTTTGTTTTTATTGCATTGTTTGGTTAGTAGTTTAGTTAGTTGGGCAAAAACAAAGTTAGAAATCTCTATATGTATAATGATTAACAGACATACCATCACGATTCTATATCCTTGAAAGGGTTGCCAAAGTTCACCATCCAAATTTCGCCAGACTTCAATAAGAAAACATCTAATTGCTTGTAGTGAATGATCAATATAGAGTATAAATTAATCCCTATAATATTTCCCTTGCCTCGCCATTTCTTGAGAATGGCTTTACTGATTTTGATGAAATTTGGCAAGGACATAGATTATATCCCGGGGGAGGACATAATATGCCTTTACGTCATCATCATCACCATCACGCGAGTGAAAACGAGGGGCGCAGCTAGTTATAACTTTAAATAACTTGAAATTATTAGCGATTGCAACGGTACTTATACTTCTTCAACACGACTTTTTCTATTCTATACTCAACACTAACAGTAGTTTATCGTAATAGGTAAATAGCAAAAATCTACTATGGGATTATTTAAAAAATACTAAGGCTATATATTATATAAAAAGGTCAATTATAAGCGAGAGTGTGGGTTCGTAAATAATATTTTTGTATCATGATAGGAATCATCAAATCATTGTATAGGAACGCAGAGAAGACGAACATTCAAACGAACACACATAACAATATAAATAACAAGTACAATTTGAAACATTTGAGTACCGACTTCCATTCTATTCAGTCGGATTTGTATGTGGAGTGTAACTCAAAAACTACTAAACCGAATTTGATTAAATTGGACCACATGGGAAGCCAGCTTTCAAACAAAAAAATAATTTTGAGAATCGGTTCACCCATTCAAAAGCTATGAAGAGGTAACAAACAAAAAATATAAAAAGTTACAGTCGAATTGAGTATCTCCTCCTTTTTGGAAGTCGGTAGAAAATAACCCCTATTTCTTATAGTCATTACACGCTATAACTTGAGACCGGATGGAACAATCTCGCTAATTCTTTTTTCTTATTTAATTATTGTCAAGAGGAGGTTCTGAGAAGAAATTAAGAATGAGAGAAAAATCAAGAAAAGATGAGAGATTATGGCAAGGCCGAGCAACTTAGTTCACGTAGTAACGTGAACTAAGTTGCGGGCAGCCGCTAGTCATTAATATAATATTAGAAGATTATATGTAGGCCCTTAGAGAACTGAACAATATTATCACCACGTTTTGTTATGGATTCCTACATCCACCTAAGGAACCCAAATCCGTAAAAGGTTGGTACACCTTGCCTGCGTTCCCACGATATCAGCAGCGGTAAGTAGGTGCACCAGCCATCTGCTAATATATTTGTATATACGAGTAGTATGTAAAAACGGGATTCAAACTAATCAGCCTCTTTTACAGCTCAAGCTCAATAGATATCATAATCAGCCGATTTTGTTCCCACTGCTGGGACTAGAGCCTTCCTCTCAGAGAAGGAGTTGGGCCATAATCCACCACGCGGGCCCAGTGCGGATTAGTGGATAGGTTAGTGGCCAACCCATGTCGAAGAAACCATCTCAGGCTGCCCGAAGGCCTTCGACAGCCTAACGACTGTTGTCCTAAGACAAACAACCGAGACCGACGGCTTAACGTGCCCTCCAAAGCACGGAAGCGCTCAGTTGAATAATGCCGCCAGCGGTCACCCATCCAAGTCCTGACCGCAGCAAGTGTTGCTTAACTTGTTGATCGGTTAAGATCAAGATCAAGTCAAGCTCTGCTACGAGCGCTTTTAGGTATTATTATCCTCACTAGGTATAAAGATATTGATTTTCAACGAGACCAATATCAATATAAAAAAATTTAGTAATGTGCCAAAGGATAGACATATCATCATTTTACCATATTCATCTCCAGTAAAGAGGGGTTCCGTCATGAGACGTAGGGATCATTCATGATGCAACAGAAAAAACAACCAATTCAGTAGATAAAACCTTCCCTACTTCTTATATAAGTTAACAAACTCGTACCTCGCAATAGGATTCCCTGTGTCGCCAGTGGCATGGACATAACAGATCACAACCAAGAGCCGACAGCAATCATTTACTGCTCATTACACAAATATTTGAGATCGAACCTAAGATCCCGCGTTTCCAAGGCAAGGTAACAAACTGAGCCAAAAAGAGCCGTCAATGTACATGACACTAATAACCAGCCATGTGATTCCCTAATGATTCGTCGACGAGCTCGTTGACAAGCTCACGCTTTACTAAGTAATAGAAAACATAAAAAAAAATATAAATTAAATCGGCTAGTAATCTATAGAGATACTAGCGACCGCCCGCGACTTCTTTCGCGTAGCAGGCTCGGCCTTCGGCCTCGCCATAACCTCCCATCTTTTCTTGGTTTTCTTTCATAAGAACCTTCTCCTGATAATCATTATCACAAAAAAGAATAATTAGCGAAATTGGTCCATCTGTTCACGCGTTATGGGATGACCAAGAGAAATAGATATTTAATTTTATATATACAGATGGTGTTTTTAATTCATGTCTACGGTAATAATAATAGTACATATAATAACTCTCTACACGATACTATATATTCATGATTTCAAGTTTCAAACCTTAAACATGGCAGTTTTTGAAATGGAACTTGTAACACAAGTGGTGTAACTTTTTACAGCGATATATTATTTTATGAGCTGTAAATAAAGGCTACGTGACTTCGGCTAAAAGAAGTTGATTTTCTAAACCTTTGTACCTTGCCTTTTTGAACCCCCTGAAATGTTTGGCTCCAACCTAATATTTATATATAACATATTTTTCAACACACTTACTAGAAAAGGGGCTCTTATTGAACAGTAATAAGAATCAAAATGCAGCGTATTTCGAACGCTTGCTTTTTACTTTTCATTCCCGCACGAGTGCGAAAATGAATTTTAAGTTTTTAAAAAAGAGCAATAAGTTCTTACCTTAAAATTAAAAAAATACTTTTTCCAAATAATAAAACTGTATTCGCCGAAATACAAGACAAAACAATTACATTTTAGCAAATAATTCATTTATATGATTTATATGTGTGCATCAGATTGAAAAGTTAAAAAATAATAGCGGTTTAATAGCAAAATTATACACATTTATTTTCGGAGGATTAATACGCGCGTCGTGTGAAGTGCGAAGCGTGCTAACAGAAAGAGTTTGATTAGGTATGTGCGAAACTCAGATGCAGAACCTCTTTGGTCTCATTTTATCTGCGCGCGCATGTTTGCAAACGCGGGAAAATAGAAAATTGCATTTTCGGCTTTTGCTCTTGCTTGGATTTAAATCAGAACAGAAAGTTAAACTTTAATAGATAATTAATATTCTATAAATAAATTCTAAGCTATTTGTGGCTATTTATTCTGAAAACATTTCAGCTTCTAGCAATGTAGATGAAAACGAACTCAACAATATGATACAATCTACGCCACGGGAAATATTATCTGAAGCTCAAATTGCAAGTGAAAGCTTTACAAGCATGTTGAAGAAGTGTGTTGAAAAATCGTCGTATGAAACTCGTGCGCGTTGTTTATTACAATCTCAACTCCATTTAGGCCTGAGATCGAAGATCGAAACCCGTCTCGTCTGTACTCGTAATACACAACTTCGCGTACTTGTTGCATAATATACTAATATAAGTATAATATGTAAGTATAAATACGAAAATTTACTATATATTGTTGAAATGCAGGTCAGAAACTAATTTCTTTTACAAGCTAAAGACCCTTAACAAATACGGATGGACAGACTGCAAGTGAAAGGGTACGAAATCCCTTAAAAGTATTTTTGATATACGTTTTCTATTCAAAATACGACGATCAAATCTAACAGAATATATTAAAGAAAGAAATTAATAACGAAGATTACATTTCAGTTGAGTTTATATTCAAAACTTTCACAAGTATCCACCTAGACACAATCATTAAGAGCAATCGACGTTTATTAATAAAGTCTAGGTCTATTTATCTATTGATTATTATGACCCGTGACTCGCAACGCTAATGTTCTAACTTCAGTAATAAAGATAACTTTATCTATCTCAATTGTTCCACTTAAATAAATGGGGTATAGAGAGGTATTAGAGAAATCTATTGTAAGGGATGAGTTACTGTAGAGGAGCATATTTCGGTGAAATTTATTCAAGCTACCCTCATTGTATCGGATAAAATATTTTATTCCCAGTAAGGCTTGGGTCACGGACTATCTGACACCTTTATCGAGATGTAGGTCTCGAGTTACCATTGTTGATACGAACAATTATACACTGCGTGTTAAAGCTATGATCTAATGTGTAGTTCGGGTTGTTAGGTTTATCTAAATGGTTATATGCCTATAATAATAAACTGGGTCTATATTGAGAAGGGTACAGTAGAGTAAATTTTTAATGTATACTTTCCGAAATGTCTTTTTAGGGTGTACCTACAGGGTAAAACGGAACCCTATTACTATGACTCCGCTGTCTGTCTGTCTTCTGTCCATCTGTCACCAGGTTGTATCTCATGAACATAGTTACAGAGTTAAAATGTTCACAGAAGTTGATTTATGTTGCCGCTATAACAACAAATACTAAAAAAACGGACAAATGCGGTTCACAGTACGGATCCCTTCGTACGCGAGTCCGAGTCGCACTTGGCCGGTTTTTATGTTATTAAGAAACTGTAGAAGCACTAGGCCCACCTGCAGGGCTATTATGTATCTCAGTTGCTAACAAATGTTGATTGAAATCTTGAAAAATGGCGGCCCTATGTCAGTTTTGGCAACTCCAGTAAGGAAAAGTGTTAGTAATTTGATCACTGAAGCTGACAAAAGTGACATAGAGCGGCCATTTTTTCAGATTTCAATCCACATTTGTTAGCAACTGAGATACATAATAGCCCTACTGGTGTTATGCAGTTACTTCTGCCTAGAACAAAAGTATTTCCTCACAAGTGACGAATTGTACTGCGACCGTGCATAGATACATTAAGTTGTTAAGTCTCATGTACCTGTAATTTCGCCAGCAACAATACTTTCAAACTAAAACGTAATATTGCGAACATTACTGCTTTAAGGCGCGATCGTTAAAATAAAATAAATAAAATAAAAAATGATGATATAATGATTTAAGAAAAAGTTGAATTTTTAAAGTCTTAGTGTAACGAAACAGATCGATGGTATATTATGAAAAAAATACAAAGTTTAGAAAAGGAATAGGACAAGAGTAATAACCGAATAGAATTCATAAATATAACTCTCTTTCAGCAGAAAAAAATCCTGAATAGGTCCACAAAAATAAACTTTCACGCCCAAACTCTCAGAATTTTCAGCGATAACACTATATTTTTTTAGTTAATACATAGCTAACGTATAGTACTAAAGTAATAACCAGCAGTTTTTTTTCCAATTGTGTTAGTATATATTGAAAAATATAAAGAAAACGTACAAATTTAACGCATTTTCGCATTACATCGTCCAATCTAACAACCGATTTTCAACCTTACGTAAAGCCTCGTAAATTATTTTATAATTGGGGTTGGACCGCGTCTTAAGGTAGAAAAGGTGTGGTGGCAGTACTACCCGGACGAACTCATTCACAAAGAGCTCTACTGCTTTTTCTTTCTCTGCCTAGTTCATTATATACATTTTGATAATTGTTTTGATCGTCATAGAGAATATTTGTCTGTATTGCATGGTACTTAATATAAGAGTAGTGCCAACAAAAGATCTTGTATGCAGCGTGCAGTACGTACTACTAATATTTATTCTGTGGTTCAGCATAAATTATTACAAATGCCCAAACAATTAAGGTGACATATTAGGGCGTAGATAATCATCTAGTTACTAAATTCTTAGTAATGTTCTGTATAGAAAAGTATTCTGCGATTTCCTGCTGGATCTTGACGCTTGTGTTACATCTATACTGAAGCCTATCGCACCCTTAGTTCTATAGTAGAAATAAAAAACATAATTTCAATCAATAAAAGTATAAGAGAAGGGAATTAACTTAACCAACAGAGCCATTAGTTGAACACAATAAAGGTAATATCGCGTGACCTAAACTTATAATTAGTTTCATGTTTCATTTTCATTATAATCCTCAATTAATTTAGTGAATATAAATTTCAAAGTAGAAAATAAATATATTAAAGCTTACTCTTACTTACTAACCGATTTCTTTATAGGTATTCGTTATAAATACTTCTCACCATTACCTTTGAATGTGAACATTTTAGAACAATGACCACGCTGCTGCTTAGTTACTCTGTTTGTTTTACCTTGGTTCATTTGCCCAAGACATGACGCAGAGATTTGAGAGAGAAGTACAAAATAGTATTCCCAAATGTTTATCTCAATTACCTAAATTAATTTTATTTCTATCCACAATTCTGCCAAAATCTGAAACATATGCCATTTTCCGAGCGTTTCCACGGTACGAGAATAAATGGTATATTCCGAAATTCGGCTCCAAAAGTTTAACAGGCGCCGACCTCTATATAATATCGGGGCTACACGAATATATCAAAGAATAGTACGTCTCAATATGCAATAAAATAGGGAAACGTATGCGACCTCAGATCCGAGAGGATTTCTCGAGAGCACACCTGAACTAGATTACTTGTATCCGTTCGTACTATAAAAAACCTCCGTCGAAACCTTCGTTGGATCACACCTCTAAAATGAGGGTGAATTTGAAAAGGACCCTTTCGTTATTTCGTTTGTATTATATCAAACAGAGAGAGGGCTGGTATTTTGTTCTGATTAGCATAAACACGTGCAAAGAGCCGCTAGTACTAACATTTTGGAACGTTAGAATATCATCAATTTTGATTATAATTATTATACATTATTGTTGTATATGGTTTATTTATCTATGAGTGAGAATTTGTAATTGACCTTTTGAAGGTAGAATGCTTTCAGTATTATGTTGTAGACAACTAGCCGTAAGTTTTCCTTATACATTAAATTAAAATAAATAATTAAAGCTTAAATATGTCCCTAATAACTAATTACTACAATAAATACTATGAGAGCTTTAAAAATAGTTTAACAACCCTTTCAGTCTAGATTTGTGATTAGAGCGTATAAATTACCTTTTTTGAACTTAGCTAATGCTTACCTAGTTCAAAATAGGTTAAGTACTTGCCTGTGGAATTAACTAATAACACCTTGGCCTTAATGATAAAGGCCTATTCCTACAAAGAAGAATTACATACTACGCATTTAAAAGGAAGCTGTGTCTTTTATAGTTTGTTGCCTCATGAGAAGAAAGAAGGACTCAGTAAAGTGAAACTGGTCAGGTCACGTTACAGAAAGAAGGACTCAGTAAAGTGAAACTGGTCAGGTCACGTTACAGAATGAAGGACTCAGTAAAGTGAAACTGGTCAGGTCACGTTACAGAAAGAAGGACTCAGTAAAGTGAAACTGGTCAGGTCACGTTACAGAAAGAAGGACTCAGTAAAGTTAAACTGGTCAGGTCACGTTACAGAAAGAAGGACTCAGTAAAGTGAAACTGGTCAGGTCACGTTACAGAAAGAAGGACTCCGTAAAGTGAAACTGGTCAGGTCACGTTACAGAAAGAAGGACTCAGTAAAGTGAAACTGGTCAGGTCACGTTACAGAAAGAAGGACTCCGTAAAGTGAAACTGGTCAGGTCACTTTAGGTCTATTTAATAAATTTATATTTGTAATCTTACTTTTTATTTCTTATTAGTTAGTTAGGCATTCTTCACAATGTAAGTCACCATTACATTACACGTTGCCAACGGATATCGCTACCGCGCGCGGTATATATATACGCAGTATATATCCGCTTTAGTGTGAACAGTGAAATTAACGCATACCCTTTCGGATTTATGAATAGGCCTTAGGCACCATTTAAACCGAATACTTACTTAAAAGTTCATTATGATTCAGCTCATTTACAATCTGATATGAGCACAGCAAGAAAAAAAGTTGTTCTATTTTTATTCATAAAATATATATATAAACAGATATAAAGGACTGTAGTAGCAATACCATTCGATTATTATACTAATACAACGAATGTACTGTTTCATCGATTTTGTCTCATCGTCAGGTTTATATCATCAGCATGCCCGACCGTTTAGATATAAAATTTTCATATTTAAAGTCGAAACGTAGGCTTGTTCTTTCTAGCCGTGTTTAACACCGAGTTCTAGATGATTTCTCCCATATTTTCAATCGACTTCAAAAATGGAGGAGGTTATATGTTCGACTGTATGTGTTTTTTGAGTATGTTAACCGATTTTTCAGCCATTAGTGGACTGATTCTTAAAATTATTTTTTTGTTTGGTAGAGTATAGTTCCGAGGTGGTTCCAATATAAATTACATCAAATTCGGTCCAGCAGTTTTTGAGTTGCACTCCAATAACTGAAAAGTGTTTCGTCTATTTAACCGACTTCAAAAAGGTTGGAGGTCATATGTTCGTGTGTATGTATTTTTGTATGTGTATGTTAGCCGGTTTCTCCACCATTTGTAGACCGATTCTCAAAATTCTTTTTGTTTGGTAGAGTATACTTCCGAGGTAGTCTGTTTAAATTTCATCAAATTCGGTTAAGTAGTTAATGAGATACACTCCAAAAACAGAAAAGTGTTGATTATCTTGATGACATCATCATTGACAAACGATCCCGTAAGTAACCGCCACTTAAAACTGTGAAAAAAAAAATACCAAAAAAATAGAACCGACTTCAACACTTAAAAGTGTGAAATAACTTGTCGAAGTCGGTACCATGCGCACAATATTGTGATAATAGGTACCTACCTACTCGTACTATTGAACTATCATGGTACCGATTTCAACAAGTTATTTCATATTTTTTGGTGTTGAAGTCGGTTCCATTTCTTGGTAATATTTTTTTAATTGTAGACAAAGACTCAAGAGTGCAACTCTATTGTTTTCAAGTTTCATTTCATGCTAATTAATAGTATAACCATGGTAGGTTTTACTTCATGTTTTATGTAGCTTTATCGTTCGTAACCCTTCTTTGGTGAAGGGGGCTCACGAGTTAAGTCGTTACTGTCTGGTAAACACATTAATACCGTAGTTTGTGAATTATGGGCTTGTATTTCAAAGGTAAACAAATATAATTTTGTAAGTATATTTAACAAGACAATTATTGTCTTGTTAAATGGAACAGTAAGATATAGAACACAATTACTTTTTATACATTCACAATATTTCATCAATTAAATGTTTCTGATAGGCAACTTAGTACAGGTTCAAGACTGCACGATAGTGTTATGTTATGGGCTGGATTTAAACGGTTTTTTTGTTACATATATTTAAAGTAAAATGTATTTATATCATATTGAATTTTGCCGCGCTTTGCGACGTCGGTAAAAGCGTTAGAATAGAACTTAATGTCGACTCAGTGGTAATCAGATGTAGGTACAGCAGATAAGAAAATGTCAGGATGGTGGCAGGTGAAGAGAATCGTGTTTATTGTTAAAATAGTATTTTGGAAAGTTAATATTAAGAAGTAATAAGGAATTGGCATAGTAGATTATAAGCTTTGAATGTCGTTTCTTTGTTTACAGGTAAGTTTTAGCAAAATAGTGTTTTCATGTAAGTAAATAGTTTGGTATGTACCTAACGTGAAACTACTAATCAATAAAAACTTTGTTTACAGAGCAACACACTATAGTTTATTTTCAATTATCAATCCTGATCTATAAGATTTATAATATAAATCTTATAGATCAGATTTATAATATAAATCTTATATATATTGTAAGGGGACTGGAGAGTAGAAACAAAAGTTTTTTTCTTTTTCAAGTACGCCCGAGATTTATTTATCAACCTTTTAGCAAAATTATTATGAATCGTATGTAGCGTACCGCATCCCAGTGGGCCTAGCAAGAATAAATGCGTTAGTATATAACGTAACGTGTCGTTCACGTGAAGCAGTACAAACTGTCTTGTATCTAGAACAACTGTGACACAGAAAATTCATAGTTTGTACGCCGAAGCGTGACGCATTCTCGTTCTCACTTACGATACAAATACTTTTCCGCAAATTGTTTATGCTACGGCCTCAGATGATAAAGAAGAATGAGCGAGAACGAACTCATTTATACCATAGATTGAACTACTACAAGATGTATTCTACGGTACTTATACCAAACACACCGAAAGGTACATTTTGGGTGTACCTCTACAAATTAGGGTTAGGTACAACGAATTCAAACGTTGACATCTCGCGGAAAGGCAAAAAGGTGGGGTAGGCATGTTTACGCACGAATAAAATCCCTGTATTTTAAGCTTTTCTTTTATATCTGTAGCATTGTCATGAGAGTAAAACAAAAACGTCACGTAACAGCGTAGATACGAGTAGGTACTATGGCATGCAATATTTTCATTTTAATACGCCGTGCTTGTATTTAGGTTTTTGCGTGTGACGCTGACGGCGAAAGGTAATATTGTTGGCCCGTTGCCGCTTAATATTAAAAGTATACATATACATAGGTGGTGTGCGCCGACCTTTGAAAAGTTTCCGTTGTTGCCACGACCTGAATTCTCCTTTGTCCTATATGAAAAGAAACGGGCGCGGAAAGCAAATGTGTATGTGAATTATTGAGGAGGTGCTCCTCTTGTTGGAAGCGGCTAAACGCATTGAAGTGAGCTTTGGAGCATGCACGTTTGTAATCGCATATACCTTATAAACATTTTACTATTACATAATACAAACTGAAATATGATTTGAATTTACACGCTGGAAAGTTATGTAACGCGCATTAATGTATCACACAGGGTAGTTGACACAGTCAATAATAAATTACAATGCAATGTTAACTTAATAGTAGTTGGAACAAATAACCCAATTAATTAAAAAAAATAATATGCATAGGATTAGCCTTATTTTTAATAAACAAAAGTTTCTAAAAGTCACGTGACCAAAAACGGATGTAGTTGCGGAAATGGTGTCATAACGGCAAAACATGATAGCGTCGTGCCTTATCAACAGATTAAGAATCAAATACATACTAGGTAAAGGACAAACTGTCGATCCATTACCACGGTAATAAGTTATGTTTTTATTGTTATTGGTCTATCAAATACAAAATTCAAAGATTTTCATCGTTCGTGTGAAATTTAACAATTTGAAAAAGTATCTTCTAAATAAATTTGACAATGCTATTGTGTAGCAGCCAACATCTGTTCTACGAGTA
Organism: Selenia dentaria; assembly: GCA_917880725.1. Taxonomy (NCBI): domain Eukaryota; kingdom Metazoa; phylum Arthropoda; class Insecta; order Lepidoptera; family Geometridae; genus Selenia; species Selenia dentaria. The sequence goes on along the minus strand of OU862888.1, from coordinate 9,263,819 downwards.
CTTAACAAAGTGTTATTTAAGTACAAATACATTCTTATGACGTGCGCTATCTAATTATTTAATAGATCCATTTCAAAAAATAAAATCTTGACGAAAGTGGAACACTTTGCCTCCTAAACAATCTATTACTTCTAAAATATGACTTTTAAAGCACAAACGCCTGCTTAGCGAACCAAACATTGCAAATTAAGCGAAAAAGCCCATTCAGATTCTTGGACGGGATTCAAACCCGCACCTTCCTACAATCCGTGCCAGACGCCATGACCACTAGGCCACCAAGGCACGACGTCCGAGCGTCGATTTTAACTTTTGATTTTAACCGTCATAATGGAGACGGAGCGACATCTATTGAACAGCCGCATTATCCAACCGAAAGAAGAATTTTTCATACCTACTTAACTTTTGTATTGATGTCGCCACCCTTCATAACTTTTATTATATTTTAAAGCACTAACGGCTACTTAGCAATACCAAACATTGCAATTATAGAAAATCTATTACTTCATTATATCTATTGCCACTAACTCATTTCTCACAGGCAACTTGAATTTTCTCTCCATGTGTTATATTTTTCATTACTACCTGTATTCTGTATTCTAACAACCTACGGCGTTATAATACATGTTATATACATTGTTAATGTCTGAAAGGATCCTGATTTCATCCGAGGTAGCCTGATCGTAAATGAGATGAGGCTGTACGACCTTACATTCCACTTAACGGCTAACTCGCACTTAACTTGCGAAATTAATATAAGCTTGAAATAACAGGGTAGTTATATTTTATGGATCATTATACTACAACGCGTGGTGAATCAAGAAATACTTTAAATGAAAAAGGGGTTGGTGTATTTTCTAATATCTGTAGGATAGGTACCTACCTCTTATATACTTAGATACAGGCATACGTGTTCTGTTTTATTGTTGGATTTTCCAAAATCCCTCAATATAAGACTTTGCTTTAACGTAAATCTTCTAAGACGCTCTTTTATGTGAATTGTTAATTTTGAAAGACCACCGTTTAATACAAATTGATTACCCACAATCGTGACGTGAAACAGTCTGAAAAAAGTTAAGTCATATTTACTTTGATTTATTACACATTACAATAGTTTACTTCTAGCGACTGTAGCGAGGTTTGCCTAGTACTGTAATAAATAAGTATAACATTATCTATACCTTAGTAGATACAAAAAACTGTGAAATAATCATAGCCCTACAGATTGTTATATATGTCGGAGAAGCATTATTTTCGTCGACATCGTCATTAGTGGTCGCTGGCTTAGTGGGCGTCATCAGGGTAAAATGCGGGCACAAAACACAATGATCACAATTTCACAATATTTTAATTTAGGTTAAATAATATTTTGTCACTCCACAGTAATATCGAAAGAAAAATCACAGTTAAGACCGAGCAGCGGGTTCAGGGCACCGATCTTACTTTAACCAACGAATATACTTTTCAACGATCCAACTCGATCTGTCGCTATCTTTCAAATGTGTCGCAAAAACTGTCAGCCTTCCTAAAGTAAAGATGGCGCCTCGACCCCACTCGAGGCACGTGCTCTGCTCTGATTGGTCGTTAAGTAAATTACAATATTCCTAACTTTTATTACATTTGTAAGGTTTTTAAGCTATAGAAAAATGGAACAAAACAAATTAAATTAAATTAAGAATTTTAAAAGTTATTAAGAATGTAAACAAATAATATTGTGCGTTTTACATGCGAACAACAATCAACCCGACTTGTAGCTTCCTCCGACACGGCCGTCCTGACGTATTACACGCCCTCGTGTGATGTTGACGGCCGCGCATCATCTTTATCTGCAGAATAGAAAGAGATGTTTTAGTTCGGCCACTCCTGACCAAGGAGGTCGTGTACATTATTACAATTACATCTTCTGTGCAACAACTTTATTGAAGATATTTTCATAAAATAGGTGCCTTATAGTAATAAGCCAAACAATTATCATAGGCTCCACTCTACATACTAAATTAAGTCAGTAGTATTGAAACTGCCACCTCGCCGTTTATCGCGTTACACATTTTGGATTATTAACAATATCTAAATGGCCACCTCGCCTCTTATTCTATTGATCTTACTTTTCAATGGCCAACTCGCCTCTCAGTGGCCAACTCGCCTCTCAGTGGCCACCTTGCCTGTCAGAAGCCACCTCGCCTCTCATAAAGCTTAACTAATCCTTAACAACCACCACGCTGCTAGGATTTATTTTAGAACTTTATTCGCCACACTCACACACATACACACTCTATTAACTAATCATTTCAAGCAAAAGAAATTAGTATGAAGATCTTATCATCATTGTCATCCGAGAGACACGGATCCAGCTCAGTTGGGACGTATGATTGGGGGAGTGGACGTAAGCGCTCTCTTTAATCAAGGAACAATCAGCACCGGAATCAAAACAAAATGAGAACTGTTCACCAAATTGCGTAATTATCCCGGTGACAGGTTTCATTCCACACACGTCCACTCGCTTCACAACGCTGGGTGCGGCGGCGGGCTGTGCGCTGCTGCTTGCAACTGGCCATGTTTTTGAGCACCGCGATGCCACATGACCCTCAACACCACACTTGTAGCAAGTCACAGGGGCCCGCGTAGCAACGGCCGTGTTGGGGCGCTCAGAGGTCGGAGTTGTTTGCTGCTTGTCATACGATCGACTGAAACATTCAAAAGATTTATGACCAAGTTTTCCACAAGAGTAACATTTTGTTGAAACGGAACTTAACCTAGGACGCTTATTATCTTGTGTAGTGCTTGCAGCGGTCTTTGTTATCTCGTGGTAACTTCGCTTGCGATAAGAAACAGCCATTAGTTCACGTTGCATTTTACAGCGGGTAGTTATTTCTTCGGAAAAAATATTGCGTTGTAACCTTGGCTCGATCTGCCCCATGTGTGCAAGTATTAAGGATACTACCATTTCTTCCTTGTCTACATTATTCCATCGTGACATGAGTAATGTAAATAAACGGCTTGCATATGCAGCAAGACATTCACCTTCTTGCGGTTTACCCGTAAGCACTTTTAACATCGTTGCTGCACATGTTTCTAACGTATCGAAACGAGAAAGAAAAATTTCCTTAAAGTCTACCCACTTCATATTAGAAAAAGCTATCTGGGAAAACCAAGTTGCGGCCGTACCTCTCATGGCCTTACTAAGTATGAGAATTAATTTACTTCCCTGTATAGCACGATCCGATAAGCAGATGTCCGCCGTTGTCAGCCAAGCCCGGGCGTCAGTGTCTGCATCTTCCGGTTAAAATTTAGGCAGCGTGATGCCTTTATCCTCGGTATTCGGTGAGTTAGTTAGCGCCTCCACGAGAAGCCTCATGCTGGTTTGTTGCGCTTCGAATAACGCGCGCCATCCGCCATTTGCTGTTGTCTGTTCGCTAACGTTTTGTGCCTGCATCGATCCCACTTCTGATGTCGGAGAAGCATTATTTTCGTCGACATCGTCATTAGTGGTCGCGGGCTTAGTGGGCGTCATCAGGGTAAAATGCGGGCACAAAACACAATGATCACAATTTCACAATATTTTAATTTAGGTTAAATAATATTTTGTCACTCCACAGTAATATCGAAAGAAAAATCACAGTTAAGACCGAGCAGCGGGTTCAGGGCACCGATCTTACTTTAACCAACGAATATACTTTTCAACGATCCAACTCGATCTGTCGCTATCTTTCAAATGTGTCGCAAAAACTGTCAGCCTTCCTAAAGTAAAGATGGCGCCTCGACCCCACTCGAGGCACGTGCTCTGCTCTGATTGGTCGTTAAGTAAATTACAATATTCCTAACTTTTATTACATTTGTAAGGTTTTTAAGCTATAGAAAAATGGAACAAAACAAATTAAATTAAATTAAGAATTTTAAAAGTTATTAAGAATGTAAACAAATAATATTGTGCGTTTTACATGCGAACAACAATCAACCCGACTTGTAGCTTCCTCCGACATATATATATATATATAGAAAGTGTATATAGGTAAAGGTAAAATGCATCAGGTATAGTTTTTAACATTACAGGAAGGCAGCTTGCCTAAATAAACAGCATATTTATATATCCCTTCAAGAGTCGTTATATTATAACAATGCAATTTCTATTGTGTCTGGCCCTTTGATGACCAACGACCTTTGATGGATTATATCACCAACTGTTCTTAAGTACATTTTTATATAATAAGGCGACTCAGTTCATACCCAATTTGTCGACATGTTAAACAAGAGAAGCTAAATTTTCAATTACCAGGTAGCTGCAAACAGTTAAAAATGAAGAAACTGAAAATTTGTTACGTGTGATTTCATAATAATATCTTTCACTACTCATTTCCCTAAACCCGTAGGTATATTTCCCTACACTCACATACAAACATCACACACATGCACTAAAACCCACACACATACACACCCTAACGCATACACTCTCAAACACATATGTATTGCCTACACATGTTATCATTATATACACCTCCTCTTGCATTACTTTTAAGATATTTATATTATAACTGTTAATATTGAGACCTTGAAGGAAGCAGACGCCCACGACACAAGATTTATTCTTAGTGTGGGCTTTGCGAGATTTATTTTCCTTTGTGTAAAAAATTATAATAATGACCTAGTGCTAATTAAGTTTTGTATTTACTTTTTGTAATGTGTAATGAGTGTCAGTAATAAAATTCTAATTCTAATCCTAATATAGTACTCCATTTAAAAGTATACAAAATAATGACTTTATTTCATTTCATAATAGTAAACTAAATTAATTACCTAAATTTAAGTACCAGGTACTTAGAACATGGTTTAGTATAATGTTCATTGGCTGTATTTATATTTATAAATATAGTCAATGAACTAAAACAAATCGACTTAAAACATATGTATTACGATATAAAGACAAAATAAAAATCGTAAAATTAAAACAATGATTTGACTTTTACTAATTCTAATACTACTATCCATAAAACCCATTCATAAATATGAAATCTCTCTTGGAGTCTTGGTTAATAGACAATAATTCAATAGATTAAAAACGATTATCTTTACCTAATATGTATATGTAGTACTGTGTAGATACTAGGTAGTACTGTACTACAATGCCAGATATTCTGCCCTCCAAGCAGTAGTGTGCAACTATTACTGTGTAATACTGACTTAATACTGACATAATAACTTGCACAGCAATTTTTTTTTCACACACGTGGCAATTTCCACGAGATGAATGTCTCATGGAAATCGCCTGTGTCAATGCCTGTATCTTAGCGTGGCAAAATTACATAAGATAGAATTTACTTCACGTTAGAAGAAAGTCAGAAATTTCTGCGAAGAAACGAGTAAATCCGAATGGCAGGATATGGCTATTGGTAGACAGGAGACAATAATCAAATATTAACAGTGACGCTAATTTCGTGTTCGCCAATTGATTTGTCCCAAAGCAATATTAGTTATCTGTAACTACAAGATATTGGCAATCTATGGAGGTGGATACGAGAAACGTTAAGAGTATTAGTGCTGCCAATAAGTGACTTCATGTAGATGTTAGTATAAATGCCGAACGATGTTTCCTTGAAGTAACGTGCATTGTGGCTTCAACTACGCTTAATGAGAGAATGTCGAATTTGACGTATCATTTAATTATTTATACACAGACTAACATAAACTTAATGAAAGTACAGCTAGACAAGAAAAAACCATATATATAGGTATAGTTTGAGTGTGTAGACTATATGTAAAATTTTCACATAAATTTCAAGCGAAACGATTTTCTACAGACGTTTCCGTATTACGGTAAAGAATACGAGTAATGTCCTATTTTTATAGGAAAGTTTTCGCGAGTTCGTTAAAATATATGTAACATAGAAACCTACTTTATTCGCGTAATAAGCCGACATTACTGAGTTCAATTTTGGGTATGTCCGATACCCATCTTCAGGGATACGCTGCAAGATGTGATTGCCGCGATCTTGCAGCGTAATTACATGAGCAAAGTCTAGCTTTATCAAATAAATAATGCGCTATTTACTGTTGCATAACATTGACTGTTATAACAGATATACACAATGAAGTTTTAACAGGTGTAATGTCTATCGAGCTAATATAAATTGCTCGCCGATTGATTTGTTCCCGAAGCAATATTCATTATCTCTAACTACCAGATATTGCCTATGGTATGGCAACCAACATAGGTAGATACGTCTAACGTAACATGTATTAGTACTGCCGATAAGGAGCTTGATATACCGGTTTCATCAAACAAAACAATGTTCCGTCGGAATAAAGTTCATATTAGCGCGTTCATACTTGGCTCTTACGACCGGCGTAATATCCGAACAACACACGCATTGTACTTTTCAGGTGCGTTCGTTCAGCAATGAGGGCATTGGTGGCGTTTCCATTGTTGGCTCTTTTGAGCGTTCGTAAAGCTCAAACATTATTTTTGCCACTTTTGCCCACACCCTACTCGAACACTAAACTGAGCCTAAATAAGCCTAAAGACCTACAATCGCATGTTTATGCTGTCAAATACTTAGATAGTTGTCAAAAAACGATCACAAACAACCATGCTCCAGACGTGGGTTAAAAATTGCACTTTTTGGTGGCAAAAAAACATTTTTTTTTGCTTTCCGAACTAGAATTATTATTAGTATATATATAGTTTCCCAATTAGAACGCCCTTGTGAGCGTTTTTAGCGTTATTTTCGCCAACTTGGGGCTATTCGAACGCACTATTTATCATCAGTTCCAATACGAAACAACTTTTAAATATCAAATAAAAAAATTCAACATAAAAACAGGAATTTCTAAGGGGTTCGCGTGTTCCTATTGGGGTCAAGTTTGTGGCTTACTCTTATATAGGTTCACAGTTATCATGAGACGATAATGAAATTGTATATTAACAGTTATTAGTTAATGCTGTTATTAATAATACGCCTATAGTACGGCAATATTCATCGTTCGACAATTAACTTATCCCGAAGCAATATTTATTACCTGTAACTAAGATATATTGCGTAATATAGTAGTTAAAGGTCTTAGTGCTGCTGTTCATGAGCGGCTAGATGGGGGTCGGTATAAATGACGAACGATGTTTTGTTTGAAATTGTTGTTCATGTTGAATTGAGTTGAAAACGTGCATTAGCGTGAGCTCCAACTTTGCTGTTACAATGAACACTCCAAAGCAAAGACCTAATTGGACGCTTTCCATAATTAGCCCATTATAAACATAATCGAATCGAGTCCACTACTGGGACTCGAGCTTTCCTTTCAGAGAGAGGAGTTGGGCCATAATCCACCACGTGGGCCCAGTGCGGCTTGGTGGATAACGGACACTTTATTTGTTTCTTATTCATAAATCATATTAAAATTTTAAGTAATAATAGAAACTGTGTCTTTATACATTAACAAAACCAAAGGTTACAAGTGATAAATCTATTAAATCTTAGGGAAATTTACCAGAATAGGTAAATGTTTTCGTCTCAGTGTTTTTGAAGCGTTTTTTATACTTTGTGTCCTTTTCTTTGGGTAAAAATCATTCGTTCCGATGTTCCAGAAATAACGTATATACGATTTTAGTTTCGCATAACTATGCGCCTTAACCGCTTGTTCTGGCTCTAATAAAATAGTCATCTGTGCTTAGAGATTACAGTGTCGCAATAAAATTAATTCCTATGTAATTAATTGATGAATCATAAGTAGATCGAAAATAATTTTATTAGACAAAAGATACGTGGAGTATGATATGAGTCGTATAAAATTACTCTTTGAGGGGACGTTAAGACGGAGTGCAAGTTAAGTATATACTTAAATTATTATTATTTACTTATATACTTACAGTCCTTCCATCGTCGGGATAAAATCTTAAGAGGTGTGGAAACCCGACTTCCTGGTAGGCCATTTTCAACCGACTTCCAAAAAAGGAGGAGGTTCTCAAATCAATTTGAAGTTTTATTTTTTATGTATGATCACGCATAACTTATCACGCATAACAGAGTAGTCCGATTTTGATAATAATAATTACGGGTATGGTAATGGGACCCATTTAAATTTCATCAAAGGTCTAGCTGTTTATGAGTTACAATCCAATAACTGAAAAGTGTTTCGCCTATCTTGATTATATCGTAATTGACGGTGAATGACAATTGATTCCGTAAGTAACAAGGGTCACTATAAAGGCCTATTCAGACCTGGGCGTTATTCGCTACCGCGAGTGGTAGAGAAATCCGAAAGGTTATGCGTTAATTATATCGCTATCGCGCGCGGTAGAGATATCCGTTGGCAACGGTTAGGGGGGCGAGGGCAAGAAGCATGTCACTCTCGCATCTTGCTCCCGCGTCGCCCGGCTGAACTAGTATCGCCAAACAAGAGAAAATACCGCCTCACTAGGCGGTACAAGGTTCGCTGCAGTTATAGCTTTTCATACTATTTACCCATCGAGTTCCACGAGGTAGGTATATTAGCGAAAAATACCAACGGAACTCGATGGATCTCTACCGCGCGCGGTAGCGATATCCGTCTCTGGTGTGAACAGCGAAATTAACGCATAACCTTTTGGATTTCTCTATCACTCGCGGTAGCGAATAACACCCAGGTCTGAATAGGCCTTAAGGGTGAACTTATTTTTTACCATAAAATAGAAGCGACATCAACACTAAAATGTGTGAAATAACTTGTCGAAGTCCATGTAACATGCGCACAATTTTGTGATAAAAGTACTTTTGAATTAGGTATCATGGTACCGACTTCGACAAGTTATTTCGAACTTGATAGTGTTGAAATCGGTTGTATTGATTGGTAATTTTTTTTTGTAAGTGTATGTGCACACGGGCCTGCATACGCAGCAGATATCGATGTCTCCGAGCACCTCCCGCACTTCACATTTTCGAGGCTATGAGGATGACCACATCCGTTAATTAAGATAACATTGATTTCGAACTCAAATGTGTAAGGTCTTGCTGCAGTTCAAACCATAAACCATAACCTTGGCTAGGAAGGCAGCCCCAGGAGCAATCAATAAGTGTTTGTTTCGGTCATTTAGTTATAAGAAATTTTAGCTTTGACCTCTTTTCATTTGAAACAACTTTTGGTGCACTGAGATTTTTTTGTCAGCAATTACAGATATACTTACCTAAGTGATGTAATTTTTATAGTATTACTTTTTAAAGCACTAACGCCTGCTTTAGCGATCTCAAACATGGTTGGATGGTACTGTTAAAACTGTCCAATAGATGTCGCTCCGTCCCCGCAAGACGGTTAGTCAAATAGAGAGTTAAAATTCGATGCTCGGACCAGAACCTCGGTGGCCTCGTTGGCCAATGGCGTCTGACACGGAGAGTCAGGAGACGCGGGTTCGAATCCCGTCCGAGGCAGGAATTTTTCTCCCAATTTAAATTTCTAAGTGTAATGTAATCTCCATTAATGACATTTAAAAATTTTTTTTATGGGATAGGTTGGCAAACGAGCAGGCGGCTTACCTGATTGCAAGAGATCACCGTCGCCCACGGACATCCACAATACCAGAGGTCTCGAGGATTTGTTACCTTTGAGCAAGGCATAGGCTGTTTTCTTGAAGGCTCCCAAGTCGTATCTGTTCGGAAACACCTCGAGTGGCAGCTGGTTCCACATATAGTACCTAGCAGTGTGAGGCAGAAAGTGCCGTCGGAATCGCACGGTTGAAATGAAATGAAATGAAATATAATTTATTTATGACGGCAGCATATAACATTGATTGATAAAAGTAAGAAAGTAGAATTACAATTTACTGCTATGTCATAAAATCAAAAGGTCTCCAACTCAGCATAATGCTGGTTTAAACCAGCGCTGGTCTTCCGTTGGAGCCAGCTGGTCTTCGGTTGTGGACTCGCAGACAGAAATAGGATGTGTAAATAAAGATTTATAATTCGTATATTTACACATCGGCTTTTCAATTTGGTTCTATTGCTGAGTAAAAAGTTAAAGTAGGTATAAATATGGTCCTACCTGAAAGAGTATTTTATGCTTTGTTCAAAAGAAATATAGGTACCAATTTTCTATTACAGCTTTATTCTCTTTTTTACTTAGTCTGTTATGTTTCCCCAGGTATTAGAAGACCCAAACCTATCAATCGTGCTGACGTATCTGACATTTATTAAACGTAAAAATAGTTTTGCGCGGAGTTCATGAAAACTTCAATTGAATTCTGAAACTTCAGCTGGCACATACCTGAGCTAGCTTTTGTCCAAAGTTTGTCACGAGCGTGCGATCGGACTGTTTACGTTCCCGTTTGCTGAATTTGTTGTTTTTGGAAAAGTTATAATCAAAGGACAAACGAATGGGGAACTCACTAATTGGGTAGTTACCTACGAGTTCACTCTATGTTTGTGTCTTGATTGAAACTACTAGTTTTTATATTCATTGTATGATTATGCTAGAGATGACTTGTTATTTTGACTCGTGCACGTAAACTTATTGACCGACCGAGCGAAGCGTCTCTGCTTTAAATGGTTAAATTGACTTTCATCTGTCCGTATGTTTGTTAGGATGTATGTTGGTCTTCCCGTAAAGGTCGCATTTTTCAATTAATCTTGACGAAACTTGGCATGTTTTACTATTCATTAATTTTTTTTTAACGTCGGGGATTTTTGAGTGGGGGTACTTTTCCTAAAATGTTTGCTGCGGCGCTATATACTATGATAAAATTTGCTACACACATTTGGTATTTCAAATATGAGCAAAATTGGTTAACTGGTTGCTGAGCTAATAAGTTGTGAAGTTTAATAAACAACAAGTACAATTTGAAAAATTTAATACCGACTTCCATTCTATTCAGTTATTGGAATGTATCTCAAAAACTACTGGACCGAATTTGATGAAATGGAATCACACGGGAAGCACCAGCTTTCAAACGAAAAAATAATTTTGAGAATCGGTTCACCCTGTCGAAAGTTATGAGGTATCAAACATAAAAAATACAGTCGAATTGAGTACCTCCTTTTTTTAGAAGTTGGTAGAAAACTGGACGATTTTGTTAATATTCGGCTATAAAACTTGGTACCAATAACACATAAAATTGTAGCATAATTGGTTAAGGTTATGTGTTGTCTTGTCGAAATAAATGACTTATTCCAGAAATCCCCTTAACATATCCCTTGCGAGGGGATATTTATGTAATTTTTTTCTGATTTTCGACGACGTGCCAATAGCTCAAACTGCGAAAGACTATGCTCGCGAGGTCAACTGCTCACAGAACATGTTGTATGAATGAGCCATAATATTTTGCTAGTTTAAAAATCAAGTTATAGAAGTAAATATCCCGAGTAGCGATCACTGTAGTACGGTCGCGCACAGTCTTAAACCTGATATGTAATATTATTATTTAACTTATAAGATATGATTATCCCATAATACGAAACGGTTCTTCCGGAATAGGGAATGAAAGTTTAAATTTTGTAGTAAATTAACTACTTGACGGATTTTTGTGCAATATTTGCCGTTTGGTAACTGAAAGCTAACTAAAATTGAATGCATGTTTCATCTCTGTATGATATCAGAGTGCTAAAATAGACCGTGTTGAAGACTATGTTTGTAGAGTAAAGCAACAACGTAGAACACTCTTTAATGATTTATATCTTTTCACGAGTTTCTTGCTGCTTCTTCTCGGCGGTGGTTCTTTTCCGAAGACAGCGGTAGAATCATTTAAAAATTTTGACGTTCATAAGAGTGTCTATGATGCCTAAACTGAATAAATAATTTTTGAATTTGAATTTTGAATTTGAATCTCCAGGTTCAGAGTTCCAGCCAGTTCATTGTCATTTTGTGATTTTAAACTTTTCGTTTTGTTTTCTAATATGAGTCAGTAAAACTGTTTTAGACCCATGAATATTTATTTCGTGATTTATACAGCCTATTATTACTTACATTTTATTTACTGGAAACTATGCGCTTTACTATAAGTATACTAAACGAGAAAAAAATTGTAACAATTAATAATATAGCATGTACTTTTTATTCTTGCAAAACTACCTCGGGTGTGCAGTAAAGTTCGGAAATGTGTAATATGCATGAAATATTTTTGGTGCGATTCAATCAAAACTTGACGAAAATAAACTTTAACGTAAAAATGATATATAGGTACATGTTATTTGTAAATACAACTTAGTGATGCCTATATGGATATATAGGCGTCACGATTTGTTATAATATATTGTTATTGATATTGTTGATTAAAGAAGTATGCAGCGGAGTTCGATAAATCAACGTTTTGTCAGATACATTTTGGTTCCACGTAATAGGGACGAGCCTATTGCCATCTACGGGGCACTGTTCCAGACACCGAACTACTATTGAGAATTTCTTTGGCAGAAAAATCCATGGCGGTCTGACCTCGTGATCGAACCCGGAACCTCAACATTCCAAAACGACGCTTCCGCCACTACACCAAGACCAAGCGAGGGAACCCGCTGGCATGTCACCTAGTAATCAATAGCACTGCATCGCCATCTACGAGTGCCCGTTGACAGCTCGCAGACGCCGCTGCACACATGAAGATGAGCGTCTGATAAGGTCGAAGCCCGATTTATACTTACTACTAATATTATTATACTACAAGATAACAATCGAAAATAGACGTTGCCGATACCTAACGTGAATGTATTGCCTTTCAATGAATCCAGTAAATATAATAAAAATGTAACGCATCGCTGTTTGTACATGGAAGATATATGAGAAAAAATATTATTAGGCAAAAATATAGACGAAAATAGAATGGGTCAACTAATATTTTAATATGTATCAAACTCACTATATAACTCACCATATAAAAAGAATGGCCCCGAGTTTCTTGCCGCTTCTTCTCGGTGGGTTCTATATATTTTGGACGCGACGATTAACACGGCGGTAGAGTCTTTAAAGTACATTATAATGAAAAGTTGACTTTCATAAGTGCGTCTTTGATGCCTAATTTGAATAAATGATTTTGACTTTGACTTTGACTTTGACTCACTCAAAAATCCATCATAGAGTGACTTCTCATTTAATTTTGTAAGTTAAGTAACTGCGCCCCGTGGTTACACCCGCGTGGTGATGGATGATGAAAAGTATCATGTGTGTTAAATACAGGGCGTCATCTACCTCCATACCGAATTTCATCAAAATTGGTCCAGGAGTTTGATCGTGAAGAAGTAACGAACATAAAAACATACTCACAAACTTTCGCTTTATAATATTATTGTTATACATTACCATTTCATAACATATAAAATAGTCATTGAAATGTGTTCGATGATTTACCATGCTTGTATGCGTGGCTAACTTTGTGATAAAAATCTTTGAATATGCTATTGCATGTGGATTAAATAGTTAAGGTGGCACTGGGCATGGCGCATAGCTTATAGCAGAGAACATTTATGTGGTATTTTAATACCAGATGGCTGGTGGGGCCGAAAGATTCTCGAGTGGAGACCACGGACCGGCAAACTCAGCGTAGGTCTTTCGAGTAGAATCGATAAAAGAAATTCTTTGGGTTCTCTATGCCACAAAAGTCGTTTGAATGAGAGTAAAGATATTTGGATACCGGTTATAAGTACTTAAATTATACCTTATTATACTTAAACGATTTCACAAAATTTACCAACTAACAATCAGTGACGCATTTACCCAGGCATCTGCTGCGTACTTAAAACAGATTAGTACTTAGTTTGGCGAACAAATTACTCGCTTGATGGATGCGAACAATTTGACGATAATAGCAAAGATTAATTGTTCAGTTAGTGGCAATCAATAACGATTTGCATTTGAAACAATAACCATAGTGACGTCATCACAATATGTGTAGCTCCATTATTTAACATGCGTGAGTAAAAACATCAGATAAGGTAGAATAAAACGATAGCTTATTGATGAATGATGAGCGTTGAGGTCTCCGTGACTGCTTAGCTTAGCTTAGCTTAAGGGCTGGATTAAGCCCCCCCGAAGGGTTCCCGCATTGACGTGGCGGGGGGGCTCAGTAGCCGTGGCCTGGATCACCATGGTGAAGCCAAGAGGAATCCAGGGACCGGGCGCTTTGGCGCAGACTCGAGGAAGTGGGGCCCGGGCGCTTTGGCGCAGGCTCGAGGAGGGGGGCCCGGGCACTTTGGTGCAGGCTCGAAGAGGTGGGGTCCGGGCGCTCGGCGCAGACTCGAGAAGGTGGGGACACGGGGGGGTTATTCCCCGTGGCTGACGTAGCAGGCGGTGATGCTACGTATCCGACCCACCGCAGGGAGACCACGGGCGTCCAAACACGGGGAAGTCTGGCACCCATTGTTGGCGGGTTTGGTCTCTGAGGCAGTTGCGGCGCGCCATGTGTCCTGGCGTGCCGCGAAGAGAAGGGTCCGGCAACGGACAGTCGCGGCGGGTTCGCGGTCGTGTGCAAAATCTGTCCCGCGTTCCCGCCAAAAGCGGCAGTGACGGAACACCCCGGGGTTTTGGTGGGTATACGGACTCCCACATAACCACCTACCTCCCCGTGGTAGGTGGTATCCATAAAGGATTTCCCCGGGACAAAAAAAAAAGGGCTGGATTAAGAGCTGTTCTAGCGCTTCTATTACTGCTGAAGCATTGGTCTATTAAAGTTAAAATGTATTACCGCACTCATACATTTACATAAAAAAGTACGTCCATATTCCGTATCCCGCTAAACGTTTCGTTCCCCACCCATCACAACAGTTTTTATTATTCGTGTTAGCAATTGAAAAGATGGGCAATTAAAAACTGGCGCGGATTCAGCCCACAAAAAAGGTTGTGGTCACAGCCACCTGAAAATCAGCAAAGTACGAGTCGGAGTTTGAACTCACTCATGATCGATATAGTATCAAGTCGCTCGCCTGATGTTAAGTGTCACGCTTGCCCATATTAGTCCAGTGCCATTCAGAATTTTGAACTGGGTACAACACTTTAAACCGTGCATGCCAAAGCACTGCGATTTTTACTGGAATATATAAGATGTTCTTGCGCTGTAATTTCGCTGGAAACAACTACAAAGGATATCAAATGCTCGTTAATTTAAATTTAAACGAAGCTTACGTTTCTTTTCCGGGAAAGCGTTAATAATTTCATCGATATCCAGGTTTTGTATATTTTATAAAACGTCATATCATTGGCCTGTCGAATATACGAGTATAAGTATGACGTCTGATAAATGTCACAACTCTTTTAGGGTTGTGGGCATGCACATCGTGCCCACAACGGTGGATCCGCGCTTGATTAAAGAAAACATGATATGGCAACTGAGAGTCGTCCAGTACGGCTATTATGTATCTCAGTTTCTAACAAATGTTGATTGAAATCGGAAAAAATGGCCGCACTATGTCACTTTTGTCAGCTCCAGTCATCAACTTACTAACATTTTTGCTTACTGGAGTTGTCTAAACTGACATAGAGCCGCCATTTTTCAAGATTTCAATCAACATTTGTTAGCAACTAAGATACATAATAGCCCTGCCGATCACATATTACCGTTACCAAATCAACACAGTCAGGTTTAAGACCGTACTACAGTGATCGCTACTCGGGATATTTACTTCACTAACTTGATTTTAAACTGGCAAAATATTATGGCTCATTCATACAACATGTTCTCTGAACAGTAGACCTCGCGAGCATAGTCTTTCGCAGTTTGAGCTATTGGCACGTCGTCGAAAATCAGAAAAAAATTACATATGTATCCCCTACGCAAGGGATATGTTAAGGGGATTTCTGGAATAAGTCATTTATTTCGACAAGACAACACTTAACCTTAACCAATTATGCTACAATTTTATGTGTTATTGGTACCAAGTTTTATAGCCGAATATTAACAAAATTAACACTGTGTCAAATTTCATCAAAATTGGTCTTGTAGTTTTAGAGTGATGCGCGTACAACAGACAAACAAAAATTTTGAAATATATATTTTTTACCTCTATATCGTTCTCAAAATATAGCGTGACCAGGGTTAGGGGTTCATTTTTATATTTAAACTAGCGACTGCCCGCAACTTCGTTCGCGTAGTAGGCTCAGCCTTCGGCCTCGCCATATATCCTCTCTTTTCTTGGTTTTTCTTTCATAAGCTCCTTCTCCTAACAATAATTAACACAACAAAAAAGCATTAGCGAGATTGTACCATCCGTTCCGAAGTTATAGCGTGACCAGAAGAAATAGGGGCTCATTTCTATATGTATAGATTGTTGTACAGATAGATTCTGTGCCGATGGCCTTATTAATAAACTTGTAATAAACCCGGAGTAATTAAAACATCTTTCTGTCAAATATTGTCTTGCAGTAAATGTCACGCGTGAAAGCAAGACAAAGCATGTTACGCCTAATCTATGTTTACGCAACGTTTATTAATAAAGGCCTCAGGTCTTTCTTAATAAATAAGTGTTTACCCGGTGAATTTATAATTTAATGTATTTCAAGGTGTCATATTTTAGGATTTATAATGTTTTAAAGTTGCTACGTCGTGTTGGAAAATGTTATTGTCTCTACATTATCATCATGTACATATTCATTCTATTCCATATTGCTACACTATTGGCGATTGGATGCCACAAAATATTATGTGTAAAGTATTTAAATTATCTTTACTGGATATAAGGAGCAAATAGATACTATTAACATCATTTTAACACATTAGCACATTAAACATTCAGTTAACAATATTCCACACGAGTCCATATTTGAATAAGCGTTATTATAACTAATTTAATACCGGCCTCAAAATGCTTTATGAAATCGTTATTCAAATATTGTAGGCACGAATCAAATAATAAGTAAGAGTAGGTAATGTGAATATACCGTCTCACAAAGTGGGTCGTACAAAGTACAAAGGAGCAGCTGTGTGAAGTATGATTTTCTCCAAAGTAAATTCTCCCCCAAATAAATAGCGAAGCACAGTTTCTCATTGTCCGTGTGGGATTGTACTGTACCTACAGCACACGTGCATTTCCCTCGAGTGGAGTCCGAATTGTGTGGAACCTATACATACCTATACACTTAGTATACCTACACTGCTTGATGTGATGCCAGGGACTACCAAATAAGTTTTGCTTCAGGAATATGTAGGTTGATTATGTTGTAATTATTTCAGAGCGTTTTGTTTTAAGAATGCTGCGATAAAGTAGAATAGATTGTGGTTACGCGCGGTGGATACTTTTTTAACCCGTTAAGCTGCCTTGGCATACAGGAATGCCAAGGCCAAATCAAATAAGGATCTAATTAAAAATGTTATCTATTCAAATATACAATAGATTTCAGCGAATGTTTTGTTTTTTTGATGCTGTAAGGGACCTGGGATTTTTTTTACATAACAAATTATCATTTGAAAAATACCAGATCGGTAATATCAACGAAAAAGCGACAGTCACTTGTTTTTTTGCGGGGTTTTTGCAACTCTGGTTTGCAAATTTGATCATAGTCGGAAGCTCACTAGCGGCCGGTCCCAATAATCTATCTATCCTCGGTTTACCTTACTAGAGATAGATATTTGACATTATTTGTATGGACGTTATGTCAAATTTCTATCGGTAGTAAGGAAAACTCTGGATAGATAGATTGTTGGGATCCCCATTAGGTTAAAGATAAACGATTGGTAAATAATCTAGAAGACAATGCCCTGTATTACTTGTTCTTTAAATCGTAAAGAAGCTAAAAGCCCTTTAGAACTCAGTCGACATATTAGTTTCTTAAGTCACCAAGAAGAACCTTTCACATTTATCTTAAGTTTTAAACTGGCTTTTAGGTTCTTGACAATTTCCGTACATTGGCTTGAATTAGTGTCCAGGCGCTTTCGAAGTGCGGTGCTGTCGTGCGATTCTCTAATGATTCGTCGATGTGCTCGTGGACGAGCTCACCGATGTCAATTACTTTGAGATAACGCCCTTGTAAATAAGGTTGTTTTTCCAACGTTTCTTGTCATCTCGTCATTTCTTTCACGGATGTTGTCAAAGATGCAACGATGTTTGCTCTTAGAGAATCGCACGGCTGGGCGTAACAACGCTGTGTGACGCGCGCAGCCATGAACCTGATTGCATTGGCTGATATAAAGCTGGGTTGGAAACTTAACCAAGATATATAACAAGTAAAAATTCAACTCGTAACTCTGGATGTAGTGTCAGAAGGATTACTTGTAGTGCTTGATATGGGTACTGAATTAGATTGTAAGAATCAAAATTATTTTACGCAATCATACTAATTTTATAAAGAAATAAGATTTGTATGTATGTTTGTAACGGATTGGCGCAAAAAGTACTGGACCATTTCAAAAATTCTTTCACCGCTGGAAAGCTACATTCACCTTGAGTAAATTAGGCTATATAAGATTCATCATCATCATCGTCCATCACCACGCAGGTGAAACCGCGGAGAGCAGCTAATAAATAATAAAAAACACCTGAATCTTTGAAATCTGAATCAGCCACACAACCTACCCGTCTCGTCGCTGTATAGTGAACAAAAATACTTTCCATAACACTTAGGAAAATACACTGAATAAAATGCTTTGAGAGCGAGAGCTTTAAAGATTTGAACAGGAAAATGCTTAGTATAAACTTCATAGTACCTTTTGGAATACCAGTATTTTGAATAATTTTATTACTCTATTTACTAGTACATATATAAAAAGACAATACAAGAGCCTCAAAAAAAGAGTGTTCGACCAATGTGTGTTACCAGTGACGACTTATGGCACGGAAACGTGGTCTCTTACTATGGGCCTCATAAGTAAGCTCATAGTCGCACAGCGAGCTATGGAGAGTGCTATGCTCGGGGTTTCTCTACGTGATCGAATCAGAAATGAGGAGATCCGTAGAAGAGCGAAAGTCACCGACACAGCCCAGTAGATTAGCCAGTTAAAGTGGCAGTGGGCAGGGCACATAGGATGCAGAACAGATGGCTGATGGGGCCGGAAGGTTCTGGAGTGGAAACCACGGACCAGCAGGCGCAGCGTAGGTCGTCCATCGACGGTGGACAGACGACCTGAGAAAGGTCGCAGGACGATGTTGGATGCAGGCTGCTTCCAACTGGTCCTTTTGGATAATTATGGCGAGGCATATGTTTAGCAGTGGACGTCCTACGGCTGAGATGATGATGATGATGATATAAAAAGATGTTTGTCATTCTTGCAACAATTAGTTTACCAATATACGATACAAAGTATTATAAATGCGCAGGTAGTGGTGTAACGCAACAATATTCTACTGTTCTGGCTTCACAATTACCTATAACTTAATACGTACGCCCAAATGGATGTTGTCGACTAAGGGATGCCAACAACGTATGAACATTGTTATTAATATACTGTAATGTATAAACATAATATAATATTTTACATTTTCCTTCAAGTGGTTGCAAGAAAATTTTGCATTATCCACAGATACACGTAAGTACGTAAGTATACTATAATAATGACGTCAGTGAAAATGTGAAATGCATGAAACACAAAGTATTATTATGTTCTGGTCCTTAGATGGTCCTGCAAAAGTAAGGTTAAAATTGCGACACCCGTAAGAATAGTCAATTATTCTACATAACCTATTTAGTTTTTGGGTCTGATTCCCATTACCCACTAATATACGTAAATAAAACTTTTATAATGTAAACATTACTTTATGTCCTAGATTTATTAACAAGTTTTTAAATTACCCAAACAGTTGTCTATAGAATGCGCCCATTGTGAATGAGTCCCTACGGACATAAAGCCGCATATACACGACAACCTAACTTTACAGTCGCTCTACATTCATCCCCGCTCGACCTAAACACGATACAACAAAGAGACAAAACGCCGTTGTCATACCTATAAAACGATATTTTGTTTTGCTTTTATATGCATTTTTTCGCACACTTTTTCGAGGCAGTTCCAATATCGAATCATGTACCGGACTCAAATGCATGCAATTTATTTTGAACAGAAGCGGTATTTATGGTCACACTCGTGGACGCCAAATACAGCGGGCGTGTCCCACTAGATTACATTTTCACTGTTTTCAGAGATTGGCAATATTGAGTCGATGGTAATTTCTGACAAACGTATCTACTTAAAAGTAGATAACGTATCTACTTAAGACTAGGTATGTATTTTACCTGCTGTATGTATTTTAATTAAATTTTTGACGTGACGTTAATTTATATCTAGGTACCTAATTCATCAATGTCGTAAGGTCTTAACTTTTAAGTTAAATCTACATCTCACCTCATGTCGTACAAGTCGACTAGTTAAACAAAGTCTCTACTTGGATTGGTGGCCAAAATAGTATTTATACTGAGCACGCCTCGGCACGTAGAGTCCAAATGTTGCCTTAGGATAATAGTAAAATGATTCTTAAAGATAGATAGATAGATAGATAATTCTTTATTGTTACACCACTTAATATACAAAAATAACATAAAAGTAAAAGAAAGCTTAAAATAAAGTGTTACAATGGGCGGCCTTATCACTAATAGTGATCTCTTCCAGGCAACCTTAGGATGGAGAGGAAATACAGGAATAACAAGACGGGGCGTAATATAAAGATAAAGGTACAATCAAATCAAGACAATAATACATTACTAAATCGAATTAATAATAAATTATAAACAAGAAAAGAAAAATATCTACTAATACATAAAAATACACTAATACATATTGAAATATATATAAACATATAATTAATTCATTGATATATATATATACACTACAATAAAGTCATTAGTCATTTTCGGAAATGTGAGAGTGGTCTTAAAACTCGGATACTAGGGCTGACCTATCCGCTAGCCTACGCGAGGCACGCAAACGAATTTGTGTTATTGTAGCCATTGAGGAACATCCATTATTTACACGCGAGAATAGATAAGTTTCCTACGTTTTCGTATACGTGGCTGTAACGAATTCTCGCTGCATTCAAGATATCGATATCTAAATTTAAATATATGTTTGATTTCTTTTAATACAAATATATCTTAGATTTGCGCGTGCATATGCATACAGTTAGCAGATCTTTGCAATGAAGCTAGAAAGAAGATACAGATTAAGTCCAAATCAATAATCTTTATGGCATTATGCTGTGGAAATACGCGAAGTTTATTAACCGAGCCGTAGAAACGCCTGTCCATTGTCTTAATTTACGAATCGTATATACAGTTGTTCTACGAGTAAGTATCACACACAGAATCTTATGATATACACGTAAAATATTACATATACACGAAAACTCCATTGTTATCAACATCAGTAGAACGTTGCGACAAACGCAAAAGGTGTCGGTTTGTTCTTCTTTCACGCAGCAACGAAGACACTGATTAAAATATTATTTTGCATTATAGTTCATCATCATCATCATCTCAGCCGTAGGTCATCCACTGCTGAACATATGCCTCCCCCATAATTTTCCAAAAGGACCGGTTGGAAGCGGCCTGCATCCAACGTTGTCCTGCGACCTTTATCAGGTCGTCTGTCCATCGTGTCGGTGGACGACCTACGCTGCGATTGCCGGTCCGTGGTCTCCATTTCAGTTAACATTACATACATTCCAGCAGCTGTAACAGGTCATACAGAACATACAAAATCTCCAATCAAAAACGGAGAGATCGCAATATCGAGAAATCTGACGCAGAAGTCCTAGAAAAGCTCAAAGCTTATAAATAAAGTGTTTGAACTCAATAGAGAGTTCCCTGCCGTGTTCATTTATAAATCAGCTAATAAAACGAATATTGGCACTCGATTGCTTACCGTCTGGAGTCTTGACTCTTGTCGTTTTACTGTTAAACAGCTTTCCAGATCGTGATACCTACGATGTTATTCTTAGATTCGCTTTTTATAATGCTCATTTACCCGGGAGTAGCTTAATCCAGAAATCGCCTTCGAGTTTCACAATGAAATCCTCTATCGATAGTTATTTTATTCATAAGTTAAGGAAGTTTTACATTTATCCAGTGACTGGCAACAATCACTGTCACCGACGCACGGCGTCACTGGACCGTGATGTTTACCCGTGCCCAGTCTGTCGTGCCATTTTTGTTCCGTAGTTCGTTAAATACATTTTTATGCAAATAAGTGACAAAGCGCTCTGACCGTACACCTGATGGTAAGCGGCACACCTGCTCCTGTCAGTTGCTGTGTGACCCAGATCTTTAAGCTTGAAAATTCTACGTAACACTGTACAGCGCTCCTCGCCCTGAGACATAGCTTTTCAGTCTCATCCGCACACCAATTTCACTTGCTACCGTGCCCTTCAATTCTAACACACCAGTGCTTTCACACTACCGCTTCGAGGAAGAATTTCTATGTACATCTGACATCTGAAAGAAGTGTCCTACCGGCTAGTAAGGTGACATAAAAACATTAAAACATGTTACAGAATAAAAGTAATCGTTTTTATTACAAACCGAGCTTGTTCAGCAAATGCTTTCATTTCTCTAGCTACGGGCAGGGATTATTGGAACTAAGGGTGCAACGGCATTTGTGCAAGCGTTAAGCGTGAGAAAGTGGGATAATGCTGCGTACACCTGGCTCCTAACCACGACACAGCTACGTATCTGCGATACAATACAAGTTGTCGATAAATGCATACGATACAATTTAAAAAGACAACACGAATTTGGTATCGAATATTACTTGTAAAATTTACACTTCACACTAATATTTTAGAGCCGAAAGTTTGTGAACGGTGTGTTTATATGTTTGTTCCTTCTTCACCTTCAAACGGTGGGACCAATTTTAATGAAATTTTATATACATAATATACATGGAGATAGGGCGCTGGATTAACACATAGGATACTTTTATCATCATTACCATCCATCTCTACGCGGGTAAAACCGCAGGGTATACACCTAGTAAAGTATATATGTACATTTTATGCTTCCAAATTCGTCTATTGAGTTTACCGTAGTCCGACATATCAACTGCAGACTGCAGTCTCATTTCGCTCCGTTCTGCCATTTGTTTCAGAGTTTCTTTTGAGAGTTTTTGAGCTTTCCTG
This sequence comes from Selenia dentaria, assembly GCA_917880725.1. Lineage (NCBI taxonomy): Eukaryota > Metazoa > Arthropoda > Insecta > Lepidoptera > Geometridae > Selenia > Selenia dentaria. The sequence goes on along the minus strand of OU862888.1, from coordinate 9,240,855 downwards.
CGGCGTTTGGTCTCACAGAATTTGGACCCAACCACTTGGACAGTTTCCACCAACCCGTTGCTCAACTCATCCACTGTGTCACATTCAGCTAGGCACTGAAAACGGTTTTGAAGTTCCAGTTGAAACTTTTCGGGGTTTTGGATTTGGGCAGGATTTCAGGACGGAGCGTATACTTCACCAGACGTGACCTCTCAAGCTTGACATTGATATTTAACGCGCCTCTTACGATGCGATGATCGCTGCCGGTTTTGAGTTTTGAGTTCATCATAAAGAGTCCCTCCTTCTCCATGAAGTCAGCCAGCCTCTGTCCCCTCGGGTTCCGCTGCCCGTACCCAAATGGCCATACTCTTAACTCATCACGTTTCCTTGTGCCTAGCTTTGCATTGAAGTCTCCCATTCCAACAGTGAAGTAGGTTTCAGAAGTATGCATGGCCCTGGATATATTGTCGTACATACTTTCTACTTCATTGTCTGAGTGTGCCGAGGTCGGTGCGTATACCTGTATGACCTTCAGCGAATACCGTTTGGTTATTCTGAGTATAAGGAACGCTACCCTAGCCGACACACTATCGACTTTCACTACGTTGTTAACGAGAGACTTGCGGACGAGGAACCCGACACCACCATGGGCTTGTTGGTCTCCCTCCCGGTGGAAGAACAAGTTGCCGGAATTTAGAATTATCGTATCTTGTCCCTGTCTTCGGCCTTCACATAATCCCATGACATCCCAGCGTAACTTGAGCATCTCTTCCTCCAATTCGACCATCTTTTCGTCGTTCCTAAACGTGCGTGTATTGTATGTTGCCAGGGCCAGGGGTCGATTGGTAGCCGGATCTCTGCCGGAGATTCTTCGCACCCCCTGCTCCACCGTTACAATGGCCGCTACCGTAGCCACGGATAGCAGAGCTGCCGGGAACTGGGGGCCGTGGTTTAATGTTATTTGTCATGGGGGGATTTGCCTTAATGCACCACGCTTGGCAGGCGTCTTAGTGATCGGAGTAGATGTTGACGCAGACTGCGGGAAATGTTGCAGCCCATTTCCCGGATATTCCCTTAGCCGCCTCTTACGGCACCCACGGGAAGAGTTGGTGGGTACAATTCGAAGCCGGTACCCCACGGTGAATGTAATTGTAGTGTGTAATTGTAGCTTTATTTTAATGCTTAACTTTATTTGTAGTTTATTTTTATCTAACAAACGTACTGTATCTACTCGTATAGTTTTAAAATATTTAAACTGATTATGAACTTTACCTTGCATTCGACACAGTTGATATGGCAACACTTTCGATATCGTCTCGTAAGATCAAACTAGCAAAATTGGACGAGTAATTCAATTTCATTTTTAATTACAAATTAAATTAACTAATGTGGTTTTCACAATTTTTTAATATATTTCTAATTAAAAAGGAGTGATAACCACGTTAGTTTTTATCACAATAATTCAATTCCATACGTCATGAATACGGTTTATTTGCGACCTAACTAAAGATGAGTCACTATCGAATTGTGGTCTAAACTCGAAACGTCACATGCCTTGTATGTATTGTGTTTTATCCCGAGATAAATAAACCTAAAAATATAATGCCATTCTGTTTGTGTTGTTTAATTTCAATAATTAATAATTGCGAAAGCCTAAGAAATCATTATGAAAGTATATTCTTGCAGTTCCTGCTTTTCTGTGTACAAACGAATGCAGACAATAAAGGTACTTATTCTAAAATTTGTCTTTGATCGTGTATAACACGCCTAGCTGACTCACCAGCGGATTCGCTCGCTTGGTCTATAGGCCACAGAAGTAAAAATTTACTCCATTGATATTGTTTGATGTTCACTGTGTTCGAAACGTCGGGCGAAAGTAATATAAAATTATAAGCGATTTTATTCGTTTAAAGTTAATTTTAATGTATATAAATCGAAATCCTAAGAAATCGTTTAATTCACCCCTTTAGCGGTGAAAGTCACATAAATCATTCCTTAGTGGATGTTTACAACATAAACAAGATAACAAGATATCAAGTTTGACGCCCTTAGCTGTTTAGGTTATGCGTTGATGAATCCAACTTAATAATATTAAGTAAGACAATGACATAAATATTAAGTTAATAAGCTAAATGCGAAAGTGAATTTGTTTGTTTGATGTATATGTAGTTAATTATATAAATGTAAATTCATGCCTCTAAATGGCTGAATGGATCGCAATAAAATTTGCAAGGAGGTAGATTAGGTATACCGAAAAAAGACATAGGGTACTTTTCATCATCATCATCATCACCACCACCACCACCACCATCATCATCATCATCATCATCATCATCCATCACCACGCGGGTGAATACCGCGAGGCGCAGATAGTCAGTCATAAGATGGTATAGTTGTGTAGCGTTACCGAATTAATACAAACAATCGAATCAAATTAAACCAAAGTGTTTGAATAAGTCGGTTAAACCAGGTAGACATTAAATCAAAACAAAAAAATTTTACTAAAAATGGAATCGACTTCATCACCAAAAAGTGTGAAATAACTTGTTGAAATCGGTACCATGATATTGCAATAGTAGTTACCTGTTATCACAATATTGTGCGCATGGTATACCGGTATGCATATATGGTATACATATTCATGGTATACATATTCAACAAATTATTTCACACTTTTTGGTGTTGAAGTCGGTTCCATCTTTTTGGTAAACATTTTTTTTACATGTTTAGTGACCCTGCTACTTAGGGGTCATTTGTATTACAATCATTGTAAATGATGATATCATCAAGATAAGCGTAACTATTTTCAGTTTTTGGAGTCTAACTCAAAAACTGCGTGACCGAATTTGAGGAAATTTAAATGGTACCATCTCGGAAGTATACTCTACCAAACAAAAAATTGTTTTGAGTATCGGTCCACAAATGGGGAGAAATCGGCGAAAATACATAAAAAAATATATAGACACGATCATATAAACTCCTCCTTTTTTGAAGTCGGTTAATTAGAGGAGACGTCGCTATTGAAGATATTATAGCCTTAGACATAATGATTATACGAGTCCCGATGTTTTGTTTTCTCTATGAGTGTAACTGTATATTTTAGACCCAAGCGTTATGAGCGTATATTTATGTCTGTATAACAAGTAATAAACCGGTACAATTGAATGAAATACAGCACAGAATCACTAATAGACTACAGGATGATTAAATTCGCAGCTTAAAGCTACGCTCAATATTGCAACTGACAAGGGCTTATCGAACAACATCAAATTTTAATACATCGAAGTGAATTGCATCCCTTGCGCTAGCCACTGCAAACGGAAATCATTTCCTATCTCTCCCGGATCAGATAGTACCTACCAGGCAAATTAAACGATTGGTTTGGCCTCAGTGAAGAACGACGTGAACTATGCCTTTCGCTTTGCTAATACACTACTATATAAATTGTAGATGCACTCTGACAATGAAAGAGTTATCTACGAAGAAATAATTCTTCGTTGGTTTTCACCATGTATTTTGTAATCTAGCCGCATAAGTTAAATTGTGAAAATACACTCGAGAGCAATGAATCCGGGTCACTTAAAGAATGTTAAAAATCTCGGAAACTAAAAATGATAGGTTAATGCAATAAATTGTATTTAATAGACAATGTAATACTCCTTAAATGAAAGTAAAAAAAAATATGAGTCACCATACATTTTATTAACACAAAATTACATAAAGAAAAAAACTGCTGATCTCTCCTTAAAACAAAAATAGGAAACATGAAATTTTTGAACTTTATTACGTATTTCTTGAATTTTAATACTTCGTATTGCCTCCTCGTGCTTCCATTACTGCGTTTACGCGGTTTGGCATGCTGTACACCAAGTTCCTTATACGATTTTGGGGAATATTCTCCCATTCCTCTGTGAGAGCAATTTTGAGCTCACGAAGCGTGATTGGGGGAGGGTTTCGTTGTTTTACGCATCTGCCTAGCTCGTCCCAAGCATGCTCGATCGGGTTGATATCCGGGCTGCGCGCTGGCCACTCCATACGAGTAATGTTCATCTCTTGAAGGTAGTCATTCACAATCCTACCTGTATGAGGTCGGGCATTGTCATGCATAAATATAGCATCCTCACCTAAATTGACCATAAATGGACCAACGTGATCATTGAGGATTTCTTCCACATATATTTCGCTAGTTAAAGAGCCGTTTTCTATGATCACCAGCTCTGTGCGACTTTCAGAAGAAATTCCGGCCCACACAAGTACAGACCCACCACCGTAGGCTACTTTTTCTTCGATGCATGCTTGCTTGAATCTTTCCCCTGGTCTTCGATACACTCTGTGTCTTCCATCGTGCTTGTAGAGCATAAATTTTGATTCGTCGGATAACATAACTTTTGACCAATCTTCAATACTCCAATTTACGTGGCTCTGGGCATATCTTAGTCTTGAAATACGATGCCCACGCTCCAGTTTAGGGCCGTTTGCAGGTCTAAGGTTGCCGACGTCTTACTGTCCATGCACTTGGGTTACTTCCTCCGAGGCGTCGAAACTGATTTGTGAGTTCAGTTCCTGTGAGAGAGTGATTTCGAAGCATGGTGTTCACCAAGTATCGGTCTTCTCGTGCTGTGGTATACCTGGTTCTGCCCGTTCCTGGTCTGCGTAGGTTAGAACCAGTTTCTTCGTAATGTCGGAGAACTCTTTGTACTGTTGACAGCGACACACCGACAGTCCTGGCTGTATCGCGCTGACTCCGGCCGGTTTCCAGCATTGTAAGTATTCTGGTGCATTCTTCAGGCGTAAGCGACATAATTTCAGCTTGAATAATGAATATAGAGCACTATCAACATGGTTTATGTACCCACATAAATGACAGATTACAAACAAAAGCAAAACCAAATGCTGTAATTTCGTAGTTCCATCTTCGAAAGTGGCCCTTTTTCAAATTTGATTTTTTTATGTTATAACTTTACAATAACTAAGAAGTTTTAATACCTTCATTTAAGGAGTATTACATTGTCTATTAAATACAATTTATTGCATTAACCTAGCATTTTTAGTTTCCGAGATTTTTAGGATTCTTTAAGTGACCCGGATTCATTGCTCTCGAGTGTATACGGATAATATATAACGAGTAATTGTCTTATACAAATCAGAAGAGTTTCAATAGTCATAATTACACCAACACCATGCTGTGTTTATCACAATGCCACCTTCACCGACCTATACTTTATCTGACAACTAAATTCTACCTAATTTATAGTTACGTGCATTGAGGTCACCGAGATCATTTCCGCACGGCTAAATGTTTTAAACAAGCCCAATTAAGTACCTAGTACGGACAAAGCGCATTCTTTTTCCTTAATAAAATAAAGTCTCATTATTTTAAGTCAAGCACGTTCTCCAGTATCGCTGAAAAGATCTTTTGTTCGGCAGCAAAACACTTGGGGCAAGTCAATCGGCGGCCCCGCTACTACCGCTAGGCTTTGTGAGCGTTCGCAAATTAATGAGTCACAAGTTCCGAAGCTCACAAGGTATGCACGCAGTGTTAAGTTTCACCTCTTGTTCAGACCCTCGCGGACTTTTGTGCTGGCCTCCGTAGCCCTGTAATCAAGGCTTATGTTTAGAGGTGCCTCTTAAATGTTGAAAGTGGGGGTGTGATTCTATTAAAATTGCGATTACTTCGACTTTGCGTAGTTTGAGTTGGGAGCTATAAATATTTTTACAGATTTTATTGAATACATATTTGATCATATATATATATATATATATATATATATAAATTAACCCTTATTTATTCTGGTCACACAACAACTTGAGAACGGCTTTACCGATTTGATTCAACTTTTTTAAAATGTTTTCTAATACTTCGTAGAAGGTATAGATTAATAGTACATTACAAAAATTACCTAACGCAGAGCCTACTACGCCAACGAAGTCGCGGGCAGTCGCTAGTATATAAATAAATGAACCTGTATTTCCCTTGGTAATCGCATCACGCGTGAATGGATGGACAAATTTCGCTAATTATTTTTTTGTTGTAGTAATTAATGTCAGGAGATGGTTCTTATGAAAGAAAAACCAAGAAAAGATGGGAGGTTATGGCGCGGGCAGTCGCTAGTATATAAATAAATGAATCTCAATTTCCCTTGGTCATCGCATCACGCGTGAATGGATGGAAAAAAATTGCTAGGATGGATAGTAAGTAACTAGACTAGACTAAGGTAGACTAAGAAAGGATGGGAGGTTATGGCGCGGCCGAAGGCAGAGCCTACTACGCGAACGAAGTCGTGGGCAGTCGCTAGTAGTGAATAAATTCTCTGCACAATTCAATATCTAAGTATATTCATTGATCTTCATTGTGAATCGCATGGCATAAAATAGTATCGATAAAATTGAAATTTACTTTTATCTTCTTACTACGAAACTTTCTAAGAATACTTAAATTCGTTGAACGTTTTTGTTCTGCTCTTCTCAAACATTTTGTGGTAGGTTTACTAAAAAGAATACTGCCATAGGGGAATACGTTATCTGGACGGTCGATCGATATCAGCCGTAGAGCACGATAAGAGCGCTATCTTCTCCCACAAACCGCTTTCCCGTTTGCCGCAGGATAAGAGAATTCCCCCAAGACCTCCTTTTGTTTTGTAAGTACCGATTTCATAAAACAGTAAGCAATGACTCTTCTCTCAAACAAACGATTGCAACAGTTGATTGTAGATATTTAGTACCTACAGTACAGGCACAAAAGAAATGCGTTAGAGCTATTTGCAAATAAGGGCAAACTGAAAGTTGTGAACTCTTATTTAAAAAACTTAAGATCATGACATTACCTTCTGTGTATATTTACGAAATTGCAGTGTTTGTTCATTATAACTTACATTTAATTAATACCTATAGAAGTGACAGACATTGTAATAAAGTTTGCTATGCCGTTAACCAGACAGCTTTTTCAAATAAAAGTGTGTTGTTTATGGCTCCGAGGATATACAATCATTCACCAAAAGAAATCCTTTACATCCAATCGACTAAACTATTTCAAAATAAAATTAAACGTTTCAATTTACAAAACTTATTCCAGTCTAAATGACTATCTAACAGAAAATTCTTGTGACTTTTTAATATATTGTACTTTATCTTATGACATTTTTATTATATTAAATGATAATATTTTAATTTGTAATCATTAACTTCATATTGGCCACATGGGCCTTGGATATTGATGGCCCTATACATCAAGGAGAGTGCTTTCGCTGAAGTTAACATGTGATGAAATCCATATCATGGTGGTAGGGAACTTTCTGGCTAGCTACCATCCTCATGACCCTCACGAAACCACCACGAAGCACGTACAGGTGTGTTCCGGCAGAGATCCTTGAATGTTGTGTGATACCACCTCGACCGCATCATCGCTCACCATCAAGTGTGATAGCGGTCAAACACCAACCAATTAATTGTTTTTAACCGACTGCAAAAAGGAGGAGGTTACTTAATTCGACCGTAGTTATATTTTTTATCATGTGTGTTCGCGGATATATTGATAATTTGTAAGTGCCCTCGTAGGCCTATATATACAGAATAAATGATTTGATTTTGATTTAGATTTTACTAACTTCGTCGTTTATGGACTGATTTTGCTGATATTGTTTTTGTTTGGTAGAGTATACTTCTGAAGTGGTCCCATTTAAATTTAATCAATTTCGGTCAAGCCGGTTTTTCTTAACTTCCACAAGTTGTTTCACACTTTTTGGTGTTTAAGTCGGTACCATTATTCAGTAAAAAAGTTTGTAAAGAATAGGTTATGTGTATTGTTCTTTTCACAATTGTTTAATAAGGTTTATTTACTTAATATTTCATTCATGTGTCCACATGTACTGATAAAATGATCGTCAAAATTATAACTCCACGGGTAAAAGCTGTTGAAAAACGTTAATATAGAAAGGGTGGTCTAGTTTGTGTAGGTATGGGAACCTAAGCTAGGATTCCGTAGCCATGCCAGTCTTCACTTATCATATTCAAATTATCGTAAACCACAGACGAAAAGCGTTTTTATACAGGTGTTATGTTTATACAATTCTGCCCAATATCACCCAAGAACTCTCCAAAATATTTGCTGTAGATTTAGAACAGGCAGACACGTCAATCTTTAAGGGTTCCTTGTACCGAACCCTAAAAAGAGATATAGCAGAACGTTACATACGTTTCCTGAAAATAATATTCTATTTGAAACTCTGCACAGATTTGCTCGAATAAAGAGGTAGGTAACGAAATCTTACTGCGCAATAACAGTAAAATGTGACGCAATAAACACTTCGAATCCCCAGAAGACGGAATTTCCATAACAATACGTCGCGTCCATACCGTGTGAAAGTAGACTCAACGGCTCTTAAACCCCCTTCCTTACAAAATAAATCATATGATTACCGTGAATACAATAATTCAATTTTTAGTTGCGTTGCGATTCCCACCGGGCGAGATTTTCCCCCTAACTTTACAGGTAACAGATAAAACGGTAAGACGTTCGGAGGGTCAAATTCAATGAGGTGAAGGAATAGGGTGCTTTTGTGTGCGCATACGCAAGGAACCACGTGCGCGGTGGCTCCCACGGTCTCGCGGGGAGGGGGGCCCAGGACACATATATAACGGTGCCGGAACATCTAACGGACCACTTCCGAATTCGAAGAGCTAAAGTGAACTACCCCCGGGGTGCCACTGGCCCCCGGAGGCTAAACTTCGCAAATTGCCCATACACTTATAGTTTGTCCATTAAAAGTTTCGAAGTGAATTCGCTCGTTGTGTAATTAGTGGGAAAATATTTTACGACTACGAAGCTACGAGTAAAGCGGTGCATGTTAGAAGATGTTTAATGAGTGAGTATTGCTTTCCTTTTTTTTGTTTGTTTTCACTTGTTAATAATTTATCTGTCCACATACAAAATATGCTTGCGGTCTAGTTTATTTTTAAAGTTTTTTATAAGTCAATAATTAATTCATTAATTTCACAAAGTCGTCTTTAAAAAAAAATGTTATATTCTGTTCATTGGTAAGCGTTTTACTTGAGAACGGCTGGATTAATTTGTTTATTTTTATAGAAGTTTGTTATAGTCCGAATGAGGTTTTTATGGTTTTGGAGAAAAGTTAAAAAGTTCTAGAGAAAATTCAAGCAAATACTACAAGTAGATACTTGTTTCTATAGGAACGGGACAACGTCTGTCGCCTTAAAATTCTTTTATTAGGTACGCTGACATCTACGAAGAAATAATTAGTCATTTCTTCGTAGACTTAAATGACAAACAATGTGCAATTGGATTCGACAATCATACTAAAAAGCAAAAGTTTGTGAGTGTGCGTGTATGTTTCGTACTTCATCTCGCTGAAATGGCTGAACGTATTTGAATGTTTATTCGGAATGGTTATAGTTTAAACCAAGGAATAATACTTAGACTAAAGTTATCCCAATTCTACAGGTAGATACGAGGTATCGCAATAACCTTATTCCAGACGGACGCAGTCATGAGCCGTAACTAGTATACAACATAATGAATCACCTAGAAGAACATAAATGATTCAAATAACTATTCCAATCATTATATTATTAGCACCAGTATCTATTTTAGTGAATCGATGCTATTATTTTGTTACTATCACAGTAAATTCAAAACCTTTTGCATTACCATTCATAACCTCCACCTATTAATTTGTTTGTTCTTCATATATGGATTCAGTTCGATATTTATTACAATTTTGATTTACTCTTGAAACACTTCAATATGACTGGTAAAACAAAATGTAACTGCTACAGAACTCATTAGGAATGACTCCACAATTATGCACGTAAATCTATTAACATTAGTTAATTTATGGATTAAAATAAGTTGCTTTTGATATAATTATTATGATATTTTATTGAATCACCAATACGACTCGCTGTAGGTAGTACTAGTGCCAAGATACAGTTTTACAATATAAATCTTATTGCATTTAATTGTTTCAGATGTAAATATAACAAAACTGAACATCGCAAGGTTTCTAGATCCCATACATCTGAAGTTACTGCAGCCTGACATGCTATGGAGAGGTACCATAAAGTTTTTACTCGAAGAGACTCTGATTTCAATAGAAGTATCGACGAATATACGATTAATCGTATGTGCGAAATTCAAACGAACTGAAAATACATAACAGTAACCAAACCATAAGAAAATCTCAGCAATCAACCAAAGGAATTCAAAATGAACGACCAAAGGCGATGGACAAAGGTGAATACACATATTTTTAAGATTTACAAAAATAGGTTAGGTTTAGTTAGGTTATAGTTAAGGCTTTAGTGTCTTTTTAATAAAAATAAGTGTAAGTAGTACGTACTTTTGTGTTACCGATATTTCCATAGGTTAGAGTAGAGTCTGTAATGTTAGGGAAGCTTTAGATCTGCGTTTAAGAGCATCGAAGTTCAAAAATGTTTAATCTCAGTGCCTTAATAGTCGGCGTTGTTTGTTGAAGTTAAGTTTCACGTTTTTTGTTCTCGTTTCATTTGTTTTTGGTTTTGTTAAATGTTAAGTTTCAAGTTAAAATACAACGAAATAATGCTTATTATGAAAAAGTAACATCATTCTAAGTATTAATTATCTTGTAAAATAATAATGTTAAAAAGTTGTATAGATTAACCAACACTTATTGATTTGAGAATTCCGGATTCAGGATGTGTATATCCCTTCTCAAACATTAAAAGGCCATAGATAATAAGTACCGTAATTAAACCAACATTTAAATCTAAGTTGGCTAGTATTTGTTCTAAACTAATTGTGTCGAATACGAAGACGTGACGATACAATTCTTGGTTGATTGTTATTTTCTATTGTTGACAAAATCAATGTTGATGTGTTCATGTTTTTCAATATTGTTGTTGATTTTTTGTTTGGCTTTGTATCAGCTGGACTGGTATTTCATTGAACTTTTTGTTAAGTTTAAGTTTTTTTATAAACGCCCGCTGAACTTGAATGGATGTGTTTAGTTATTTGTTGCAGTTACTGTTTTTTGTTTGTTTTAATGTGCACATTTCCAGTTGGTTACATGTTTAGCTGTTTAACGTTAGCAGTTTGCCGAGATAGTTGAGTTTTTGTTTTGTTTATATATCTAATCCTGGTTACGCTTTGAACCCAAAATTGTCAGTATCGAGATGGAACCTTACTTTTTTCGTTTTATAAATATTTATTACTCCAGTGGAATATATTCAATATCAGCTTTACTTTTGAGATAAATTTATTTGTATTGATCTAATTTTAAAGATAACAGTTATGCGTTTAATAGTAAATTGTTATAATTGTTCACGGATTGATTTCTTGCTTTCTATGTTCTAAATGTTTCCCTTAACATGTATTACTTGGTATTTGTTAAATTGTTTACATGTTATTCTTCTTTTTTGGATATTCAATTATATTCATCTTTATAGACTATAGACTCGCAGTTTCATACAAACACTTTTAGACTACATAACACACCTTAATTTTGAACTGCAAAATTACTTTAACTTTAAAACGAACAATAACATAGCATCACCATTTCTTTTAAAATTTTGCTAAATTCACGATTTATAAAATTTTTTTGCTATATGGTTCGTACACGCTTTTATCGCGGTTTTAAATTTTCAGTTTGGCTTTTTGTATTGACCTTTTTCGACCTTACAAATGTGTAATCGTGTGTGTTCGATCAAATCTACAGTTTTCTGTAAACATTTTTCAGAATACTTTTTTCCGCTCTCGCAAAACAGAATATTCTTATATCCCATTGTTTTAGTACACAAAACTTAAAAACTTATTCAGATTTAAGATAGAGTTTTTAGAACCACCCGCAGTACTAACAGAAATTTCTTCAACGCGTATGTTGTTACACATTAATTGTTGATTTTGGTGTTTTATATTGTTGAGTTTACGTTTTGTTTATATTTATAACTGTTGCACATCTTCCGGTTAAAGGGCCCCAATTAAAAACCAGAAGAATAAACAAATATAATTTATACAATAACAGGACTTCTAAGAATTCTAATTCATAACTTTTGTGTTATAAAGGTGACTTTTTGTTATTAGTTTTGAGGTTAAAAATTCTGAAATAAGCTATGACATTAGTTATTTATAACTACAATTGTGGATCTCGTGTTTGTTTATTATCGCCTCATGCGTAAAAGTTGACATAACAATGAAATTTCTATTGTGTCTGGAGGTTTGACACTTGATGGATTATATCAAATTAAAATATAAAAATACTTCAACTAAAATGTAACAAGTTGCTTCCCTTAACTTTGTTTATACGTTATTTGTTCAATTGAATTTTTAAACATCGTTTGTTTTAAATCTTTGTCTACTCACAAATCAATAGAACTTTTTTTAGTTGGTATATAATCCACCTTAATTTTGCGCATCAAAATCAGTCGTAGTTTTAACTGAACTAAAATAAAAAATCGTCATTTTGATCTGTAGTGCCGTATTTGACTTAACCCGCAGTACCATCCGAAAGTACGTTATCCAATAATAATTGTTGATTTGTCTGTTTTATATTGTTGAATTTTGGTTTTGTTTGTATTATAACTGTTAAAACATCTTCCGGTACACTAGATACACCAATGACCAGAAAACCAAACAAATTTCATTTATATAATAACGAAACTTACATTTTTCACAAGTAATAATTGAAATCCATAGCTAATAAATTAAAATTCATGTAATACTTCTCATAAGACAGCGTTTTTAGAATTATTCCGCAGCATCAACCGAAATTGTAAATACGTCGTTAAAGTTGTTCGTTGATTTCTCTGTTTCATAATGTTAAGTTTTCGTTTTGTTTGTATTTAGACTGAGAAGCAATCATCCGGTACAGCACACATGTTAATACATATAAATATTATTAAGGCCTGTAAATAAAAGGCAAACTAATATATTTTATTCAAAAATAAACAATCTTTAGAATTAGCACGCATTACCAACCGAAATTGCTACTACGCGTACGTCGTAAAACATTACTCGTAAATTTTTCTGTTTTATAATGTTGAGTTTTCGTTTCATTTCTATTACAACAGCTGAAACATCTTCCAGCACAGCATACGTCTCAATAAATTTATACGATAACGTGATAACATTTGAAGGCCTTCAAATAAGACCAATCAAATTTCATACAAAAACAGAACTATAATTCATCAACATTAATTGTAATTCATATAATTATGCTAATAAGACAGCGTTTTTAGAATTATTCCATAGCACCAACTGAAACTGTTTATATGTCGTGAAACGTTATTTGTTGATTTCTCTGTTTTAAAATGTTAAGTTTTTGTTTTGTTTGTTTTAAACTGAGAAGCAATCTTTCAGTACAGCACACATGTAAATACGTACGAATATTTATGAAGGCCTAAAATTTAGACCAAACTAATTTCTTTTATAAAATGATGAATACCTAATGTTTATAGTATTAGCCCGAACTACCAACCGAAGTTGCTACTATGCGTACGTCGTAAAACATTATTTTGCTGATTTATTCGTTTTGTCCGATTAATTTTTCATTTCGTTTATATTGCAACTGTTGAAACATCTCCCGGCACAGCATACATCTCAATAAATTAATACATTATAAATGCCCCCAATTATAGACCAGAAGGCTAATCAAATTTGTTCATACAATAACTTGTATAATTCATCAACATTAAATTGTAATTCATATAATTATTCTAATAAGACAGTGTTTTTAGAATTATTCCACAGCACCAACCGAAATTGTAAATACGTCGTGAATCGTGATTTGTTGATTTCTCTGTTTTAAAATGTTAAGTTTTAGTTTTGTTTTTATTTCAACTGTTAAAACATCTTCCGGTACAGTTAGATACATCTCAATAAATGTATATATTATGAAGGCCCTCAATTAAAGACCAGAAGTCCAATCCAATTTTGTTCATACAATAACAGAACTTATTTATTTCATCAACAATACCTAATTGTAATTCGTATAATTATTATAATAAGAAAGTGTTTTTAAAATTATTCCACAACACCAACCGAAATAGTAAATACGTCGTGAATCGTTGTTTGTTGATTTCTCTGTTTCATAATGTTAAGTTTTTCTTTTGTTTGTATTTAAACTGCGAAGCAATCTTCCGGTACAGCACACCTGTAAATACGAGTACATAATAAATGTTTGAAAAAGGCCAGTAAATAATGGCAAAATTAATTTATTTAATAAAACAATTATTAATGTTTCTGAGTTAACCCTCAGTACCAACCGAAATTGCTACTATGCGTACGTCGTAAAACTTTTTTTGTTTACTTCTTTGTTCTGTAAAATTGAGTTATCGTCATGTTTATATTTTAGGAGTTGAAAATATTTCGATACTGCCTACATAATTAAGAAGTAATTCAGAAAAATATTCAGAACTTCATATTATTAATTATTATTTTAACTTTTATTGAATTCGTAATATATTGGCTCCGTGGAAACCCACCTTTTAAAGTACAATGACTATAGCATTTCAAAGTCTAATAAAAATCATTATAATTTACTTTAATATGTAAAACGCCTACCAAAATCAGCACAGTTTATTTATTTGTATTTATCCTGATCAGTTATTATCCAAATGTCTGATACGATTTTAATTCAGTTTTGTGACTATTTTCGTTTAACCTTACCAGTATTTTAATATTATATTTCATAATTTAAAATATTTTTTCTGGTAATGTTACAATTAGACAATCACGAAGTGCCTTATTACCTAATGTACCTCTTTGATGGTTCTTGTTAATGACATGTTTTTAAGCCTTCTCTTAAGGTTTTAATTTTTATTAGAACCTTCAGAGGATGCTTTCTGATTTTCATGTATTAAGTTTGTTCTTCGTCGAGTTATGCAGTTGTCAATGTTAATTGTTTATAGACACCTACATGTCTCGCCGTTTAAAACAACTATTTAATCTGTTTTGAAAATGTGTTTAAAACATTGTTATATATTAATACGCGCCTAGTGACTGTTTTATTCCCATAATTTGGTTCTTAATCACAAATATTGCCGGTAATTTCCATGCATTCACATCGTAATTTATTAATCTAGACCCGGGAAAGCGAATCAATTGTGTTCACTGTTAATAAAATTTGATTATCGCAAACATTCACGTTTCATACCCACTTCATAATGATCGATCGATACAACTATTATATTAATTAAATTGATTCATTGTTTCCGGGAATAAAATTGTCATTATGCACCAATTGTTTCTGTTGCACAGTTTGTTGCTCAATCAATCGTTAATGTTGAGTAGTTTTAAGCGTTGATTTGTTGTTAAGTTTGAATTGTGATATTGAGTTACATTAATATGGCTGTGTTTGTTAATTTTATGTTAAGTTTTCGTTTTAACCTTGTTTGATCTGTTCTTTGTTACTTTGCCGACATTAAGGCCGCCAAATCTCGACAATCCGACTGTAAACCATTGTAATATATACTTACTTTAGATTTATGTAACTAAAGCTTTTGTAAATCTGGTAGTTAAAACAGAAGCTTTGTATAAAATTAACAAATAGTAGATTTAGACAGTTATTTATTAGGATTTAAGCTCTTAGGTATTAAATCTCTACATCTGTAGAGTTATAGATGTTTGAAACATTTATTTTTACGGACGTATCACCGTTTGAATGTGTGAGTGTGCATAATAAAAATATAAATAATACGTTTGCTGTTTTACTGTTCTCCTTTCCAAAACTTTTAATGAGGAGTAGCTGTTTATATGTTCGTGGCTGCTGGTTATGTTAGAAAGCTTGAAAGTTGCTCCGCGATTTTAGTAAAAGATAAATATTCTTATAACTTCTAGATTCAATGATTTGACCATTTTGTAAATAAGTTATACTGTTTGCCAAAGTCTACTTACGTTCGATACCGTAGTTTCCTCATAAATAATTCTAAGAAAATTAGCACTTTATTTTGCATTTGTAATATACTCGTATGTACAAAACTAAAATCATTTTGAAAGCGGATCGTAGAGGAAGCGGCTGGACTTTGGCCAACTGTTTTAGAATCGAAGTATGTATCTGTATTGTATTGGTACTTACAGTCAGCTACAAGAAGATTATCAGCAACATACAACACCAGCAGTACCTAATTCTGTTAATATGATTACCTGACATTATACTATACCAGTTAGTTGGCTGAAAGAACCAACAGTACAGGTGGGAATATTATATTATTAGGAATATTTACATTATTACCTGGATAATTGTAATGTGTATTTTGTTTAAATTTCCGATAATTCGGCACTATTGCAAGCGCCTTGATCACGGATGAACTGTTTTTTTTTATAATTTAAAAACTACACAATAGATAATTACATTATAATCAAAATTTGCGCCATTTTGCAAATGACAAGCGCTATTTTATTGATACTTATAAAGACGACCCAACATTAACTATAATACTACAACGAATACTTACAAATTGACTCAAATATATAATATCGGAAACTGAAAGAAAATATACATGGTAACTATCCAGTTAATATTGTGAATATCTCAGGTGTTTGTATCATATATAAATTTGTTGATCATGACAGTTTAAAAACTTATGCATTATATTATGTATTCGGCACAGCTGGTTTAGTTAGGAAGTACCAGAATAAGCCATTTTGCTTCTCGGCTTCATTAGCATCAGTTTCATACATTAAGAGATTCATCATAACAATCTCAACCGTAGGACGTCCAATGTTAGAGATACGCCTTCCTCGTGTATTTTCAAACGTACCAGTTGTAAGTGACCTGTATCCAACGTCGTCTTGTGACCTTTTGTGAGGTCGTACGATCTACGCTGTGCTTGTTAATCCGTGATCTTTCCTTTCGAACTTTCCGGTGGTCCCATCTTTGGTCTCGTGACCTGTTTTTTTTGTCGCAATATAATATTTTATAGATACCACCGGCCCCGGGGGGAGCATGGTGCATGGTTATGAGGGGGTCTAGCATACCCACTAATGTACTGACCACAGTGGGACCGGTGTGGCAGTGATGGATACCGATCCATCACTGCCAATACCGACAGTCCTTTTCCCCTGCGGCTCCACCGCGTCCGCTCTCTAAAGGTGGCGGCCCCGTCAAGGCTGCCGAAGGCAGGCAGAGCGGTTCACCGTAATACCGGCACTCCTCTTCCGCCGCGGACTCCAACTCTCAGCTGCGGTGCCGCCCACACGACACCGCAACCCGCCTCAGTTGCAGTGGACTTGGAGGACAGAGCCCATAGGAGCGGCCCCTCCTCGGGCTAGCTATACAGCATATAGCAGGCCCATTGGCCCTCTTACCTTCACCGTGATGACCCAAGCTACAGCTACTGAGCCCCCCCTGCCACTGCAAGGTGGGAAACCTTCTGTGGTCTTGTGCCCTGCCACACACAACATGACAGGGGCCATTGATCCTTTTGTTGATGACTTTTGTTAGTCTATGTATCTCACTCATTCGATCCCTCAGAGAAACCCAGGGCACAACCCCTCTTCATAGCTTGTAGTGCTACTTTGAGCATACATAATGATGACCAGATTGCATCATATTGTCGTATTAGGATTATGTTCGAATTTTATTGAATTCATAGAATGAAAGACTTAACATAGAAAGAAAAATAACGTCCAGATGCTAGATTAAAACCCCATGGCTCCAGAACGACATCTTGTCAACTATACCTTATTTGTAAACACGAAAGAGCAGTATTCTAGATTGTACCTACGGTTATACTTGCTACTGCACCGGACTGTACGTGCTGCAACGGGGTTATATGAACGCCACTGCGGTCGCAAAACATAGTTCCGTTTCGTGCTTTAGATGTTAGATACACAGATCCAGTGAAATGGAGATAGTTTTGGCGAAAACAAGAACTTGGCTTCACGCAATCCCAACTAGCTCCTTAATTGCTTAACTTTACCCAGAGCCTCTTCCTGCTGTCACTAGATTCGTTAAACTTCACACATATTTACTTCTTGGGAAACAAGATCGCATTTAAATAGTACAGCCGGAATAGGGTTCTCGTTTACACTAAATGAATATTTAAATAGCTTTAAATAGGAATAGTGAATTCCTCACGCTATACATTTGATTTTAATTTTATATTTGAACTAAATTATCATAAAGTTATATGATTATTAACGGGATATTTACCGTGGTAAGGTTGTGGAATGAGTCTTCCCGTGAACATGGTGCATGTAACTGCGCCGAAATATCGGGAGCTCATTCCACAACCTTACCACGGTAAATATCCCGTTAATAATCATATAACTTTAGAGAACAACCGTGATAGTTTAAAACAGTGTTTTAAATTATCATAGTATTTTCACAACTCTATGTTTCAATATAATAATATTTGTTGTACATAATGTATTCAATCGTTCTAGCTGTTAAACTATATAACAATTAAGGATGTCGACATATTCCATGGTTTTCATAAAACACAGTATTAACGTAAACAGATGCAGAGTTTGCACTATTTAGGTTGATAGAATAAATGTGTAAGTAATTAATAATAGATTAATGTTACTAACTCAAATTAAACTATATTTTTCTACCGACTTCCAAAAAAAGGAGGAGGTACTAAGGTAACTTTCGACTGGGTGAACCGATTCTCAAAATTCTTTTTTGTTTGAAAGCTGGTGCTTCCAGTGTGATCCCATATAAATTTCATCAAATTCGGTCTAGTAGTTTTTGAGTTACACCCCAATAACTGAATGAAATGAGAAACGAATAAAAATTTCTCACATTGTTTTAAATTTATATTTTCAAAACTAAACAACAGGTAAGTGCTTAAGTAAAAAATTGGGTAATTTAGAAAAAGAAGTTTTTTGTAGATGTTTAGTACCTCACAGTAATGGCCTCTCATTTTGTTATTTTAAAAGTACTCGTATTTAAATGACATCGTACGGTTTATGCATTTGCTATTCTTCAAGTAAATTAAACGATTTATTGAAATTTCTGGGTAACACTAGATTGAGTACTACTAGACCATAGTTCCCACGGGATGCAAGACCAAGACCAACATTTTGAAAGTAACTTTTTAAATGTTGGTCTAACTCTAATCCGACCTTTTTCATCAAGGCAACGGGTTAGGTATCGGACTTTTTAAACGACTTTAATTTGTAACTACTTTATAGCTTTGTTTAAAGGCTAAAAGGGAAGTATCTATACATCGGGACTTAGGGTTCTAAGCATTATTTTGAAATCTCAACATGAAGTCAACACAAATAAACTTTTAGTACGGGGCGAATCAGAAATAGGCGGGTAAGAAGGGGCGGTTCAGCTACCGTTGTGTAACTCTTTAACTAGGTTGAGAATTAAGAAGCCAAAATCTATGAGATTGAGGTAACCAAGGGGTGGCCCACTATAGGGATTGCTCAATCAAATTCATCGTTTATAAGCTACGAGAGCCTTTTTTAGAGATAGTATGATAGTTGGAATAAGTTCAATAATCTACGATAGTACGAGTACAATCTGCAAAACTCGTTCAATCTGAAAAAAAAACTTTCGATGGTTTGAAGTGTTGCTCTGGTCTTTGGCTGTGGTACGTAGTACATCCTTGTACATGGAGTCCAAGGAGTATTCCTTGGTTTTATTTTCTAATTATCATTAGTTAGGGTAGTGGTATGTGCATGTGCCGGCAACAAAATAATTATATTTATTTGGAAGGTGAGCAAGTAACTTTTTGGTATAAATCAAAGAAAAGTCTTTAGGTTGAACTTTTTGCAAGAAAGTATCAATCATTTATTTGATGAGCCTAAACCGCTTCAAATTTGATTTTTTGGCAGATGATGCCTTTTATGTCGTCGTGTCCACCAAACCGCACTGGGCACGCGTGGTGAATGGCCCAACTCAAAACTTTCTCTGAAAAGAAGGCTCAAGTCCCAGCAGTGGGAACATTATGGGTTGATTCTTCTTCTTCTTTAGCCTTTATTCGTGCATTTTTGCACATAAGCCTCTCCCAATTTCTTCCAGGCTACTCTGTCTGCAGCTTTTTCATCCAGTCATGGCCTGCATGTCCCCGGATATCATCTACCCATCCCTTAGGTGGGTAGTATCTCGTGGTCTGGTGTTCGTCCACGGTCTCCATTCTAGGATTTTCCGTGCCCTGTCCATGTTCATTCGGGCTATGTGACCTGCCCATGTCCACTTCTGCCTTGCAATGGTTTCCACCACGTCCCTCACGCGCGTTTTCTGCCTTATCCAGTTGTTTCTTTTTCGGTCGCGCAACGAGATCCCGAGCATAGCTCTCTCCATCGCCAGCAATGTGTTGATTATGATAGGAATTCACTAAGAAAGGATTTATGGAAAATTTATTTTTTGGTTTTGTATCGCATAGATAAAACAAGTGAAACCAGTGGCGGGTTAAATAGCCGACCCGCCAGCGGTTTTGCTCGTTTAATAGATATAATCGGCACTAAATCCGAAAACCATCAGAGGCCAAAACCGCAGTCTTGCTACCAGGAATGTATGCGCGAGCGTAGGTACGAGATAAGATAAGGAGTTCAAAGCGGGTAGTTCCTTGTCTCCTTTCGAAGGTTGGGCGGTACAGCTATCTTCCTCAAATCTGCCGCTCTTGTACTAAGTACAGTAAGTGGTTCAAACCAACATTGGACAATATCGCAGGTAAAGTGGTATGTATTGACTTTCTATATTTATCAAAATATTAAACATTGATTTATTCTTTCTGGTTTAAGGTGTAGAAACGAAGGCTTTGCGCATTTTTTTTAAGAAGCAATCAATGAAAGGTTATAATATAACCATTTTCAATGTTGGTTTGCTTCATTTCGTTTTCTTTTCCATTTTTTTTATGTTTTTTTTTTAAATCAGATACTGTATCTGATTTTTATTTTATCTTCACATAAATTAGATATATTATACACATATATTATATTTGAAGTAAAAATAAAAAGCGGTCTCTTACTATGGGCCTTATAGATAAGTCAAAAAAAAACTCAAAGTCGCACAACGAGCTATGGAGAGGGCTATGCTCGGGGTTTCTCTACGTGATCGAATCAGAAGGAGATGAGGAAGAGGAGGAGAGAATGAGGAGATCCGTAGAAGAACGAAAGTCACCGACATAGCTCAGAAGATTAGCCAGTTGAAGTGGCAGTGGGCAGGGCACATAGCACGCAGAACAGATGGCCGATGGGGCCGAAAGGTTCTAGAGTGGAGACCACGGACCGGCAAGCGCAGCGTAGGTCGTCCACCGACACGGTGGACAGACGACCTGAGGAAGGTCGCAGGACGACGTTGGATGCAGGCCGCTTCCAACCGGTCCTTTTGGAAAATCATGGGGGAGGTATATGTTCAGCAGTGGACGTCCTACGGCTGAGATGATGATGATGATGAAATATAAAAACTCTTAAGTTAACTGTAACAATGTTCAGTAAAATACTTAGTTACTAGGTATATATGACAATGCTTATTAAATAATATATTTTGTAAATAACGTAACATAGTATTTCTCATTTTATTTTATTGGACCTTACTGTGACTATAATATATAAGTACCTGAGATCTCATTAGGGATTTGTAAGGTTTCAACGTAAAATTCACAAATGTTTTTATTATGTAATTTTTGTATTAGGTAACACCTGCTTAGCAAAACAAATGTATGCCATTTAAACGAGTACAGTTACATATCTTCGGATGGGATTCGAATCCGTGTCGTCTGCCAATCCATGTCAGACGCCACGATCACTAGACTACCGAAGATCCCATCCGAGCTCAAGTGTTTGTTAGAACTCTTTTTTCGGTGGGATAAAGCGTGTCAAGCTATTCGATAAATATCGCTCTGTCTTTATACGAGACGGTTAAAATCAACTAGTGGGTTAAATTCAATGCTTAGTTTTCTCTCAAAAATTATAACTGTTACCAGTTACAGAAATTATTTCAAATTCTTCATAACCATTATATTTTTTTAGCTGTCGCAGGGCTTGTGTAAGCTTTAATATAAGTAAGTAAATAATGTGTTATTCAAAGCAATGAGGTACAATATACTAGATAATATTCGTATGCACTGTTTCTTATATTCATGATTTATATTAATTATGTAATTCTAAAAGGTACAATATATTTTTAAACTAAAAATAAACATGACTAGACTATAGATATCAAGGTAGTTATGGATGCACCTGGCCCCTCCGTACTAGATTAAGCTGCTGAGTAAGCTTTATTGTGCTTACTCAGCATAGAAACTCTTAGAACATAAGATTGTCATTATGCAGACGCAGCTGCCTGTGTCTCGGCAGGTGTGAACTGCCCATGTACTTTAGATCATAATTATATTAGCCTCCAAATCGGCAACACGTATTTTTTATTTTATAATTTTAATTAAATTAATAATTAGTTTTTAAAAACATAATTATACGCGCCCAAATCAAGAGTGGCGCAGCCGTGCCGGATTTTCACCAGTTTCGCGAGTGTGTATGGAGATTTCCCGACGTACAAAACCGTTGAAAAAACCCCGCGTAAGCCGCGAGTGAATCCGTCGAACCAAATAAATTTCTTTTTGATCGGGTCAAAGTAAGCGTATAAACGAGTATGGGAGAAAGAGTGAGCATCGGCTGGTGAGTCAAAATTTTCGCCATTCCTTTGTTTCCTAAATCCTCCTGTATTTCTCATTAGGGTAATTAAGTAACGTGATTGTTATTATTGAGATTGGAACTCTCTCAATATAACGTGCTTGGTTTTCTTAATATGAATTTTTAGTAAGGATAATCTAAATATAGAATTTACATAGAGTAAAGAAACATTCAGACAAAACAGAATATAAATTAGATTCTGTTATTGTCTCTCATATTTAGCATAGAATAAATAACTGATCTCGAAATAGATCATTATTCTGTAATAATTGAATCATATATTATGCTAATATGATATAATATAATTAAAATATTTATATTTAAAACTATATTTGCATATAAAAATATTACTTCACATTTACAAATTTTACAAAAATATTTTCTTGTGTACGTGTGTATTATACTGTTTTATTTCATGTGTTTTTGTGTGTGTTAAATTTATAGTATTATTCATAATTAAGTGTTGTGTACTCTCTAAACCTTAACTGCTCTACAATGTCGGTCGAAAATGTAGCCATAGTTTCTATTCCAAACGAAGTGATTAGAATTATTCCACTTTTTAATGGTGATAAGCGACATTTAAATTTATACATTAAAAAGTGTGAATATGTCATAGAAAGATTTAATAGTAGAGGCAATGAAGAGCAGAATCTATATGTGTTTCACACGATAACTAGCAGGCTTACGGAGAACGCAGCTGCGCTGTTATCGGAACGTGACGATATCGTCAATTGGTCCGCGTTAAAAGACTTACTTCAGCAACATTTTGGAGATCCGCGTAGCGAAGCATGTATTGGTATTGAATTAGAATCTATGAAAATAAAATCCGGTGAAAGTTTTCTAGAGTTTTGTAACAGGATCCAGAGTGTTCGGTCAGTGTTAATTTCAAAAGTTAATTTAATTACGGACGCAGAAATGAAACGCGCGAAAATAACTATTTACAACAATACAGCTCTGAACGTATTCTTATACAACCTTCCGGAAAATATGGTTCGTATAGTCAGACTAAAATCACCTTCAACATTGGAAGTAGCTTTGAGTATAGTACTCGAAGAAGTTAACATCCTCGAGCAGTATAGCGCGCGTAACCGATTTCAGAGCAACAGCCAAGTTTCAAAACCAGCTATAGGTATAACCGTGCATACTCCAAGTGCACCAGGGTTTCGATTTGGCAACGTACCTCAACCAACTGGGTTTAGACCCATCATGCCTATTAACACACCTAAATTTAACTTCGGTATTCCTCCTAACGCGCAAATGCAAGGTCAAAACCGACCGCAGCCACAATTCGGCTATAAGCCACAACTGGGGTCTCAGCCACAGCTTGGGTACAGACCACCTCAACAGTTCGGCTATAGGCCACCTCAACAGTTTGGCTACCGACCACCCCAACAGTTTGGCTATAGGCCACCTCAACAAATTGGGTATAGGCCACCACAACAAATGGGCTATAGACCACCCCAACAATTCGGCTATACACCACCACAGGTACAGAAGCCCCAATTGCAAGTAAGTGACGTATCCATGAGGACAGCGCCTCTTAGGCCACAACAGGGTTTTAGACTAAACGAACTGACATTAGACAGTGATGAAGGACATAATAACTATGATGACGTGTATTACTATCAAGACGAATACTCTTATGATGACGGATCATACTATTATAGTGATGAACCTAACACGGACGAACATAGTGAAGCATTAGAACAGACTGACGTTCCTCAATCTCAGGATTTTTGCGAAACCGCTTCGACAGACAAGAAATCTTAGAACTAAATTGCGATCCAAATTTAAAACTTCCGTATGTGTATATAGAAGAAATAGACTCAAATTTTATGATAGATACAGGAAGTATGAGATCATTCATAAGCCCTCGAAAAGCATATGAATATTTTGGTGAATTTGTACGTAAGGAACCATTCCAAGTAGTCAGTACTCATGCATCGAGTAGACATGATGAGGTTATAGAAATTCCCCTAATGCCTACCTTTAATAGCAACGATTATCACAAATTTTATTTGTATGACGTTGATGCACGTTACGATGGGCTTATTGGAAACGATCTTTTGCAACAATTAGGCGCCCTTATTGATTTAAAGGACAAAGTATTAAAAACTAATGCGGCTTGTATACCAATAATCAACAATAATTTAAATTACATTATTGAACTACCACCACGATCAGAACAGCGAGTCAAACTGCCTATTGACCAACATTCAGGTGACGCTATTCTTGATTTCAAAGAATTTGCAGATGGTTTGCGAATGCCTAGTGCAATAGTGAATTGCATTAATGGCTATGCATCTACGGTAATTCAGAATACCTTAGAGCGTTCTATGACTATAACTATAAAACAACCTTTAACAGTAGTTCAATTTGAAGAAACAGAATGCAACCTTAATTTCACGAAAAATATGACAGACATTGACACAGACAATTTACTTACTGAAAATTTTGACAAAATTAGACTTGACCATACAAACGACGAAGAACGTGAGAAAATTTATAGACTTTATCTAGAGTACAAGGACATATTTTACTGTGACCAACTACCCTTGACATTTACTAATCAGGTCAAACATACTATACGCACCAAAAACAAAGACCCGATATACGTTAAACCATACAGACAGGCCCCGACTCAACAAAATGAAATAAATAGACAGGTAGAAAAGTTATTGACAGACAATGTTATACAAGAGTCTCATTCTCCTTGGAGCGCACCTGTACACCTGGTGCCCAAGAAGATGGACGCATCAGGAGAAGTGAAATATAGAATGGTGATCGACTACAGACGACTGAATGACTTAACAACCGACGACAAATACCCCTTGCCGAATATAAACGACTTATTTGACAAGTTAGGAAAAAGCGTTTACTTCAGTACGATAGATTTAGCTAGCGGGTACCATCAAATCGAAGTCGAGGAAGAGGACAGACAGAAAACAGCATTTAGTACACAAAACGGCCATTTTGAATTTCTCCGTATGCCATTTGGCCTCAAAACGGCACCAGCAACTTTTCAGCGCACAATGGACAATGTGTTAAGAGGCTTACAAGGCCTCCACTGCATGGTGTACCTTGATGACGTAATTATCTACTCAAGTAGTCTAGAGGAACACTTACAAAAACTAAGATTAATATTTGATAGACTGAGACAGACGAATCTAAAGGTACAGTTAGATAAATCCGAGTTTTTACGGAAAGAAGTACTGTACCTTGGACACACTATAACTAAAGATGGATTACGACCTAATGACGATAAAATTAGAGCTGTTCTTGAGTTCCCTTTACCTAAAACTACGACTGAAATTAAAAGTTTTCTTGGCCTTGTCGGTTACTACCGACGATTTATACAAAACTTTGCCAAAATCACCCAACCACTGACATCATGCCTGAAAAAACGAAACAAGATCATCATTGACCAAACTTACATTGACGCCTTCAACAAGTGTAAAGAGCTATTGACTCATGCTCCATTGTTACAGTACCCTGACCATGATAAACCTTTTATTTTGACTACTGACGCTTCGAATGTCGCTTTAGGAGCAGTCTTATCCCAAGGGCAAATAGGTAGTGATAAACCGATTGCTTACGCGAGCCGTACGTTAAGTGATACAGAAACGCGCTATAGCACTATAGAACGTGAGTTACTCGCCATAATTTGGGCAACGAAACATTTTAGGCCATATCTATATGGACGAAAGTTTTACATTTATACGGATCATAGACCTTTGGCTTGGCTTAATTCCCTTAAGGATCCAAATAGTAAGCTCACCCGCTGGAGATTGCGCCTGCAAGACTTCGATTTCGAAATCATATATAAGAAGGGTAAACAAAATACCAACGCAGACGCCCTCTCTCGCATTAGGGTTAATGTTGTAGACTCGGATGATGACGATGGAAACTCAATGAAAGTTAACGTAGAGAGAGAACGAAAAATTCAAGAGCAAATGGAGGAGGTCGTTCAAAGCATTGTTCAACTTTCACCCAAAAAGAAACATAGTCCCAAGCCACCTGTATTAGATAAACCTATAATAGTAGATTCAGATTCTAGTGGTACGATATCAGCTGGTCCTATGTCTATATCCGACGCTTCAACATTTTCTAATACTGAAGATATATCTATATACCCTGTAAGACAACCTTCAGACCAAAGTAGCAGAACACAGACCATACATTCTGCTGGTGACTTAGACTCAACAGGAATACCAATTTTAAATGAGGCTATAGACACCAAGCCTAACCAAATTTTGGTATACTCATGGCTTAAAAATGAAATGCATGTTAATGACAAATCTGGGAAACAACAAAAGGTTTTAGAAGTGTTTTTACCAATTAATAACCTGGAATTAATAAAAGAATTCTTAAAAAAATACATTAGGCCAAAAATTAAATATTTCATTTATTTTGAGGAAAGTGAACACCGAAAACAATTTAGTAACATAATAGTTCAACTATTCAAAAAGGATACGATTCGATTATATGAATGCACAGAGCGTGTCGTATATGTTGAGGATGAAAACGAACAAAGAGCAATAGTATTAAAATACCACGAAGGCAAAACGTGCCACCGTGGGATTAAAGAGACATTGGTTAGAATTCGTAGAAGTTCTGGCTGGAGTAACATGCAACAAACAGTTACTGCAATCATCAACGCATGTGCAGCCTGTAAAAAGATGAAGTATGACCGTAAACCTATGAAACCTACTCTGCAATTAACGCAAACACAAGATTCACCTTTCCAAGAAGTATTTATAGATATTTTTAGTATTGAAGGGAAATACTACCTGACTCTCATTGATGCCTTCAGCAAATTAGGACAAGCAATAGAAATTCAAACTAAATCAACTCCCGAAGTAATTAGAGCTTTAATGAAGTACTTTTCGTACTATGGTATACCCAAAAAGATAAGTGCTGATCCAGGAACTGAATTCAATAATGAGCTCCTGAAAGAGTTTTTAGGCTTACATAAAATTGATCTGCACATTGGCACCCCTAACAATCCAAATTCAATGGGTCTCATTGAACGTTTTCACTCAACGATTATAGAAATATACAGACTAGCCAAATATGAAAAGAGATGTACAGACGCAGCTTCAGTAATGACTTACTCAGTAATGGCTTACAATCACACAATCCATTCTGTTACCGAACTAACACCTTTTGAAGTGGTTTTCGGGCACACTGATGCAAGTAACCCCTTTAGCATGAATTTTGAAAGGCAATACTTGCAACAATTAGTTAAAGATCACGCAAAGCGAACAAGAGTCTTGTATGAATTATTAGCTGGGAAAATGGTATCAATAAAAGAAAAGGTTAGAGAGAAGAAAGGGGGAGAAGCGGAAATAGAGTTTCCTGAAGGAAAAACTATTTACGCGAAAGATGTAAACAAACGGAAAAGTAAGGATAAACCCAGATATGTCAAAGCAAAAGTTTTAGGTAAGCCTATAAGGAATGTAGTGCCCGTGCAAGTAAGAGAAAGGGAAACAAAAGTTCCTGTTAAAAATATAAAACGCCCTCCACAGGTGGTGCATACTGCTGGTGACGGTGCCGGCGCTGGCCCTTCATCTGCAATCTCTTGAAGGGAACCCGGGGATACTCCCGATTAAAAGTGGTCAAGCATACGTTCAAACTGAGCACTGGATTATAGTAAAGACTATAAACCTAGGAAGAATTTATAGCGATCTCAATTATATAACGAACAGTTTTAAACAACTATGTAATCTAATCGATAGGAATAAACCTTATCGTGAAGAATTTATTAGTATCAAAATGCATACAGAGTTTATACGTAATATAACAATAGAAAAATACCGACAGCTTGTTCCGCGACGCTTAAAAAGAGGCCTTATAAATCCATTGGGATCAATTATTAAAATCATTACGGGAAACCTGGACCATGACGATGCTCTAAAATATGACAAAATGACTTTTCAATTAAGCGAAGATCAAGTAATTATTTCCAAAAAGCTTACTCTGGTCTCTAAAATGTTTGACAGCTTTATTAATGTAACGGAAACGATTAATCAAAATTCTGTAATTTTGGATAAACGTCTCCAAAGAGTAGAGACAATGCTACAAGATTTAGCTGCTAAAGAAAGTAGTTGGGTTTTTTCTACATATATTTTAGGTTTGTTTAATGTCTTTATAAGCAGTTTTCGTACTATATTTATTAGACTAAGTGAGCTAGAAACAGCATTAGCATTAAGTAAAGTATCTATCATGCATCAATCGATTATAAACTCTACGGAGCTATTGTACCACTTACGAGTAATATCTAAGTTCGCAACACTAGTATATCCACCTAATGAAATGAACTTGATAGACTTAGAAGAGACCATTTGTGTAAAAAGTTTTATTAAGAAAAACCAAATCACGTTTATTATGGAAGTTCCACTCACTGATAATTGTACCTATAATTAATATAAGATTTACTCCTTACCAATTTTCCACCATTCCAAAAACATAACCACGTCTATTATCCCAGAATATCCTTACCTTTTGGCGAAAGGAACGAAGTACATACCAATAGATAAGCCGTGCCGCTCACTTTCCGCTGGCGACAACTTCCTATGCACAGAAGATAATATACCTCTGCATCAAGGGTTCAGTTGCATTGAACAGCTGATGAGATTTGACAACGATCTAACATACTGTAGACAGCATGAAATCGAACTCGAAGAAATCAAGATCCAAAGAGTAAACACTGACAGTTGGATACTATTTGCACGTTTGCAGACAACCCTAACTAAGCAATGTAACTACGAGGTCAGTAAACAACCTGTTTTCGGGACTTACCTCGTCACGATAGATGAACCTTGTGACCTAGAGATCAACGGAATCTGGATTCGCCATCATATCTTTATGGAAACTAGTGTAGTAGAACCCTTTCCAGTCATAACATTACCACAGCTACCTATGAACGTGAGCCTACGAAGTGCACATGCACTTAACATGCATGGGATCGCCCTCGACGAGTTGAAGTTTATGTCGTACTCGCTCAAACAAAGTGAAGTGAACAAAGTGATAGAAAGTGTTTTTGATGAAAAACATAACTTTAGTGCGGGCTTAGGATTCGTAACTTTAAGCTTATTAGTTTTAAGTATTCACATTTCTATTCTCTATGTTTATCGAAAAAGAATAACGAAAATTTTGTCAATTACGCAAAATTATCGGAATAACCGTAAAATGGATTCTTCCGATAATTTTACACTTAAGGAGGGAGGAGTTATGGATGCACCTGGCCCCTCCGTACTAGATTAAGCTGCTGAGTAAGCTTTATTGTGCTTACTCAGCATAGAAACTCTTAGAACATAAGATTGTCATTATGCAGACGCAGCTGCCTGTGTCTCGGCAGGTGTGAACTGCCCATGTACTTTAGATCATAATTATATTAGCCTCCAAATCGGCAACACGTATTTTTTATTTTATAATTTTAATTAAATTAATAATTAGTTTTTAAAAACATAATTATACGCGCCCAAATCAAGAGTAGGTTGACAATTTATTGTCGTTCATATTTTATTTATTTATTTATTGCAATCAACAGCGTAATATATTAACTAATTACAATTCTTAACTATATAAATAAAAATAAGGCCAAAAGTGTAAGAATAGTATTATTCTACTATTCACGCTATTGCGTAAAATCAAAAGCCGCGTATGCACAGTTGCTAATAAACCTGTACAGGCGTTAAGATTTGTACATTGAAAATACTTTCAAAACACCAATTAGTGTCATTTATAATATGACATTGATCAAAAATCCAAACAATTTTAAAACTTATGTTTGTCTGTTTGTATGTATGGATATTTGTTACTCACTGCTCGATAAAATTGGATCGCTTTTTCACTGTCAATTTGCTTTGGGTTTCATTTCAACGTGACGTCAATGGCCCAGCTATAATGCAACTTCTGGTAAGATATTTTAAAATTCTTATTTATTACTTCACTACTTTTAGTTACTACTACCTACTTTTTGTTGGTGGGAGTGCCACACTGTGCCCCCTTCCACCTCTCCTTCCAGTACCCCTCCACCCTTATCCCTTCTATTCCTTTCCTTCCTCAAAGGTAGGCAACGCATCCTCGAGACCTCTGGTATTGTGGATGTCCGTGGGCGACAGTATCACTTACCATCAGGTGAGCCGCACGCTCGTTTGCCAACCCATGCCATAAATAAAACTACTTACCTACTATTGTGTAACCTTATACACGCAGACGAAGTTGGTGCCAGTAGCTAGGCCAGCCAGAATAAATAAACTTTCCGATGGGGCTTGAACCCATTCTTTAGTATTCATAACTCTATTTAGTTTCTATGATGGTATTTTACCAAAAATTCAGCAACGACATCCTTATTTAAAATCATCTGCAACGCTGAGCAAAGCCGTTCCTCCAAATTAATTGTCTTTTGAACTGTCTCGAGTCCAGCCAAGTGTAAAGGATGGGAATATAAAAGATATTTCAGTCGCTTTAGCAAACAGTGGTCCGCCCCCGATCCGAATCTCGCACGAAATTCGTAAATATCGCACGAGAGGTAAAAGAAATTCCAGTGGCCATCGTCGGAAATGCTTTTGTACTTTTCATTTCACACTTTATAAAAAGATTTACAGTACGTTCTGGGTGAAATACAAAATAAATTTAATAAATACATTAACTAACCACAAAGTTATTTTACAAGTTTTATAGAAGCACGGTAAGATTTACTAAGAACAGATACATCAGAATATGGTTCCTTTTGTTCTAATCAATGAAACTATGACATTCGCTCCAGGTAGCTCTACGAGTAGAACCTGGCATACAGTCTCGTTCTTCAGTGGTCAGTATAGTCAGTTGCTGGTTTCCATCTTTATTCAATGAGCCTCTCAAACTGTTCACAACTCGCTGGGACTGTTGAGTTCTTTTCAGTTGTTTTTCTGTTCTTTCTTGAGTCGACATCAGCCTTTTTTGATCCATTTGAACCCGTCTGACTTTCTTTCTGACTAAGTTGATGTAGCAATCGATTTGGCTTTGGAATTTGTCTAGAGACCAATAGAAGTTTAGATCAGAAAATACCATCAGCAAAAAAGCACTATAGAAGCAGAGAAGACCTAATCCAAAGTAAAATAGGTTAGGGTCTATGTTTGAGGAAAATGGACATTCTTCTTTAAGAGTGATGCAGCTCCAGAAATACGATGGACTCAATGTGACACTATTTATGTTGTTCATGCTGATGGCAAAATGCACCAAAATTTACTTTATTCAAAATTTCTTTCCATTACATAGTACTTTCAAAAGATATGTTTTTCAAAATAATGTGATTGTATGCCCAGTCATTTTGATATCTTGACACATATAATTGTCTGTGATCTTGACCATTAAGTACTTATTTTCATTGACAGACTCTCAATCTGTCAATTAATTGTAGGTACGAACCAAGGAAGTTTGCTTTTTGTACGGACAATCAAGAAGAATAGCAAGGTTTTAATCCCTCTAGCTACGAAACGAAAGTTCCTTTCAACCTTTGCAATTTAGGGAGAAAAATGCACAACCTCGAACGGGTTCCCGCGTTCATTTCAATGTTTTAGGGTTTAATACCTAAACGATAAAAAAATACACACTTTACTAGTACTTTGATATACGTTTGTGTTGTGAAGTTATACTCCAACTTCACAACACAAATTGAAATTAATCATGAATTTAGATATCCCTATTATTTAATCCACACATGCTTGTTTGCATCTTGTTTACATCGTCGCGAGTTTCAAGCACAGGGTTTTGGCGTAGAAGATAAATGCTCTGTGGTTGTCGCGACTACGGGTGACGGTGTTCGAATCTACATCCGGCATTATCTTTTGTTATCTAAACTTAAAGGAGCCATGTGGCTTATGGGAGCTAGCAAAGTTGAGACATTAGGCACAGAAGCCATATATTTTTTTAGAGCAGCATAACTCATTGCGAATGAATTCGTCCAGGAAAGTACTTCCCCCATACCGTTTTCTACCGTGATACACTAATATGTGTATACTGTGTTTTGAAGGTATGTTGTGCTAATGACCGTCTTGGTACCCCCTTTGTATCAGATATTGCATCGCGTAGCATTAGTGCGCACGCATTATACTGTGTTAGGGTGTGAAGAGTTCTGAAGCAAGTCAAATTCCTGGGCGGACGAGACTCAAAACCAATCCCTCGGGGTGAAGTACATACAGTGCGACGCAAAACTATAATTCTTAACTCTGGGTGGCGCTACAACTGTCACGACTTGCCTGTCTCGACGATTAATTACATAAAACGAAGAAAAAATACGTTTTTGAAGGGTTGGGCATGTAAATATTGTAAGAAGCGCTCGTAGCGGAGCTTGACTTGGCGATCTTAACCGATCAATAAGTTCAGCAACACTTGCTGCGGTCAGGACTTGGATGGGTGACCGCTAGTGGCATTATTCAAGTGAGCGTTTCCATGCTTTGGAGGGCACGTTAAGCCGTCGGTCCCGGTTGTTTGTCTTAGGACCACAGTCGTTAGACTATGTCGAAGGCCTTCGGGCGGCCTGAAAACTTCGACATGGGTCGGCCACTAAACTATCCATCAATCCGCACTGGGCTCGCGTGGTGGATTATGGCCCAACGAAGTGTGAGCAAGTGGGAAGAAAATGGGCTGATAATGATAATGAAGGGGCAATGCGAGCGTCTGACCGCCACATTATACATGAGGACTTGAATTTTCATCATTCAATATTTAATGTGTAAATTAATACCTACACAAAACATTATTATTCACCAACTCAAACAAGGTGTATACTTAACTTATATAGTTATATGAAACTGGAGTGCCTGAATTTTAAACGACCTCGTGAAGTTACGGGCAAAAGTTTTGCTCGAAACTTAGATACGCATTCGCCAAGTCGCCAATGTTCCATATTTTCAATACAGATCTCTTTGAGTGCTGTTTGTATAACTAGAGAGGAACTTTAAAGCAAGTTTGGAATATAAAAGATTTGTTCATTCAACAATGTCAACATCACTGATTTATGATCAAAATGTTATGCCCTCTTTGAAATCAGAGTTTTAGTGTATTTTTACATCGATTTTATGTATTGCCATTCTCTATCAGCCATTACATACAGTCTATATTACTTTGTTGTACAGTGAGACATATCACATTATTTTGGAAAATACGTATTATAAATTATTTTCATTATACATATAAGGCAGGCAGGCAATTGCAAAGAGGCGTGAGACAGGGAGACGTAATATCACCGAAAGTGTTCACCGCTGCATTGGAAGGGACCTTTTAAGCTCCTGGAATGGCAAGGACCCGACATCAACATCAACGGCGAGTTCTGGAGTGGAGTACGGACCAACAAGCGGAGCGAAGGTCGTCCACTGTCAAGGTGGACAGACGACGACTTGATAAAGGTCGCAGGACGTCGTTGGACGCAGGCCGCTTCCAATCGGCCCTTTTGGCAAATTATGTGGGAGGCATTTCTTCAGCAGTGGACGTCCTACGGCTGAGTTGATGATGATGAGAAATATTTATGTGTGATCTTATGTGTGAGAAAATGTAGTTCCTACTATTGGGTTGTCTGTGCGTGTGGGTATTGGACGCGCCTTGGACAATACCACCTGATGTTATGTAGAAACGGTTTTGGAACGATACCTACTGTTTATTCACGTGTTTCTTGTCTCGTATTTATTTTATTTTCAATTAAGATGTGGTTTTCTTAAACAGTTTAGGTATATTCTCGAAACATAAATAATGTTAATCGAAACATAAATAATTACGTTAGATCACTATTATGATTATTTTTGTCGCAATATTTTGCCTATTATTGACTTTTATAATTGCCCATTCATTTTATTATACCTACCTATCATAACTCGCCTGAAGGATAATATGAATCAATAACCCTAGAAGAGACACTTACGCCAATGTTGCACTAGCTGAGTAACTATTGATTCGCTAAGGTGGTCTATTGCAGTTTGAGATAGTATATGTAGCTAAAATCGCCTAAATGTAAAATGTATTAAAATGGAACAGTGCGAAAGCATAGTGCCAGCAAGACGAGACGTTTCTTCAACGGCACATTCATTACAACCATGTAGATACCATTAAACGTTTAAAAACTAACTATAAATACTAAGCTACTTTTGCTATGTAATCATAGTAGCCGGCTGCGTCTGATTTGTTGACAACCATACGCGTGGACGGTTCTTTGGCGGCATAAGCGTAAGCCAGTGCCCAAGGCATTCAAACCAGTGCCACTTCTAGTTAATTTTTTTTTATGACCATAAATCAGATTACCTTTAAGGTACTTCCGGTTGAACTAGAACCATTTCGTTTGACGGGAAGCTACGTCTTACAGCTAGAGAACGTAAGCAAAAAACAAAAATAATTTGTTTTAGTTATATCACTATAAAAAAATCGACTACAAACTTACATTTGCATTCGGAGAATTAAACGTATATAAAGTTTATAGATGTGTGAGAGTTATTTTACAAAGCCTACAATATGTGTTTGTACATTTTGAAGGTAATCAATCTGACATAATATTCGTAAGAGCACGCACTAATGTGCGTGAGACAAGTTCTGGGGCTGATATTAAGCACGATGCTTGTCCATGCCATTTGCAGTGCTCCCAGAGCTTAGAATTTTGGCTTTGCATAGCACTGCGCTCGTCACAATTAAAAATTTGTTTTTGAGTTTCTTTCGCCCAGTAATTTCACTTGCTACAGTGCCCTTCACACCCAAAAACAGTAAAGCTTGCCCGCTATTGCTTTGTGGCAGAATACTCTGATACCACCCAAGACAGCTTCATGCATAAGAGGCCTATCACCAATTAGGTTGGGGTTCTTCGCCTCTTATGATTTTTTCGCCTTTATACATCCCGACGGTGGACGGGATATTCTGCTCCGTCCCTTCACGGCGTTAGCTTGCACATGTCTATTTCTAACCGACTTCAAAAAAGGAGGAGGTTATATGTTCGTGTGCATGTAATTTTTTTTGTGTATGTTATCCGATTTATCCCCCATTTGTGAACCGTATCTCAAAATTATTATTTTTTCTGGTAGTTCATACTTCCGAGGACGACTGACCAATTTCGATGAAATTTATAATGGAGCCATCCATTTAAACTTTTTAACGCTTATCTTGATGATATCATCATTGACGGTAAATGACAATCGAGCCTGTAAGCAAGTCACAAAAACAATGAATAAAGATTTTCACCAAAATATTGAAACGACTTCAATACCAAAAAGTGTGGAATCACTTGTCGAAGTCGATACCATGCGTAGAATATTGTGATAATAGGTACCTTCTTTTGAACTATCATGGTTCAACAACACTGACACAACACTTGAAGTCGGTTTAATTTTTTGGTAATTTGTTTTTTATATATAAATGGTATAGGTACAATTTTTACACTTTCAGTTTTATGTTTGAGTTTTATTACAAATAAAATTTGCACCAAATGATGTCCAACAAACTTTTAATTTTGTGAGTTAAGAATTGTTTTGAATTGTCTCACAGATCTCCATCATTCGGACGGAAGTCTAAAAACCTTTAAACATGTTATCCAAGTGTGAAATATTTGAGGATGTATAATATATAATAGACAATTTTATTTAATTCAGATAACAAGTTGTTGCGTCAGTTGTTACCTTGAAATAGCCTCGAATTATAGTAGCTTATCTTGAAAAGTTGACTATTGGTAATTAATGATTATATACAAAAAGGTGCATTGTATCCTACAACTAAATCATAGGCTATTTATTGAAAATATATATATGGCTATTGAAAAATAATTCATCTTGCTACTTAATTAGGTACTTATCACATATGTTATGTAACTGGAAAAGATTAGTAGTAATGTCCAGGTTCCAGTAGTATGCTCTATATCTATGTAGTAGTTGAACGTATTGCTGTGTGTAGGTTTAAAGGCGCTCTATTTAGGCAGTGGAATCTCAGTCTATCAGAGGAACTGGACTGAGATCCCTGGAGTAGACTTTACATTCTTTTGTAACAACTCTACTGGTTCCCTTTACATTTGACTGTGAAGGAAAATAACTACAATTGCAACTTGAAAAATTGTATACCGACTTGAACTCTATTACTTTGGTTAAAATCATTATTGGAGTGTAACTCAAAAATTACTAGACCGAAAGCACCAGCTTTCAAACAAAAAAAGAATTTTGAGAATCGGTCCACCCAATCGAAAGTTATGAAGTAACGAACATTAAAAATACATTCTAATTGAGTACCTCCTCCTTTTTGGAAGTCGGCAGTAAATATAACTTTAAAGCTGTGACATAGTTTAATTTTAAAATAATTGTATGCTTTCAGAATACTGAGAAAAATGTTCATGTAATCGCCTCTAAATCGCAATCTAAATACATATCTGAAATTCGATGGTTGGCTGCTTCCTTTCAGTTCCTCAAACATTAACAAGTAAGCTTTCCTTCCTTTCCATTACGTTATTAGTTGTATAGAACAATAAAACACATTAATATAATGTGTAAAATGGAAAATAACTTTGCATTGTCAACCCTATCAACAAGATATAAAATCAGAAAGATTAGGCACATACCATGAGTTCTTTATTTAAAAGTTGTTATTTCACATGTATGCTTAGCTTAGCTTAATAGTATACTTAAATATCTACAGAACTAGTAGTTCTCTTCAGTTTGACCACTCTTTCTGACACCTCCCAAACTTTCTGAGCTAGATCTGGATCTTGCGCTGCGTCTGTTACATTGGATATGTGACAGTCACTGAAGTAGAGACCACTTACTTCGTCCACCTCATGAGACACTGCCAGGTATATGGAGGTTTGTGCCCCTTCCCAGGGAGTTTTACTCAAAAAACCTAATATGTTCAGATATTTCACCCATGACGTATCAGTTCCATCCATAATAGAAGTTTTCACACCACCAGGATGCAAACAATTTGTAGTAACTCCAGTATTTCTCAGTTGTCTCGCTAGTTCAACGGTCATTAAAATGTTGCAAAGCTTTGTCGTACTGTACAATTTCATCATGCTAAATTTATCATCATCAACCTTTTCAAAGTTTAGAAAGTCAATTTCACCTGTCCGGTACGCCATCGATGAAACATTGATGATACGACTCGGAGTCGACGTTTTGAGGAGTGGTAGCAGTAGGTTAGTCAGAAGGAAGGGTCCAAAGTGATTGATTTGCATTCCCACTGACAAACCATCTTCAGATGTTTTATTTTTATCTTCTACTACGCCTGCGTTGTTGATAAGGATGTCAAGACGTTTCTCTGTCGCGATGAACTGTTCTACGAATTTCCTCACAGAATCAAATGAAGCCAAGTCGAGATGACGATAATGCACATCTTGATTTTCAGATGCAGAGATGATTTCGTCTCTAGCTTTAGTTCCACGCCCCTCGTTTCTGCAAGCGATAATGACACGCGCTCCTCTGTCGGCCAAGTCTTTAGCAGTCTCGAATCCTATGCCAGCGTTGCCCCCAGTAACAATCACTACTTTGCCCACGAGATGCTTGCTGCACTTGTTGATACCACATGTTAAAACACAATATAGTTTTATGCAAATTATTAGTAAAATATTAAACACTACAAATGAAAATAACATCGTGCTGATATATTAATGTAGTGTTAACTGTATCGGAACTATCGAACGAATGGCTAGATTAGATTATGAATGGTAAAGATAATGTTTCCATAGTGCGAATTATTTCATTATGATGACGGGTGCGTGTTGTACATATAAAAAAGGTACACAAATGAGTATAGAAAGTTCAGGTTAACTTGTTACAACGGATAAGAAAATGTATTTTTATCCTTTGCGGAATCCGACAATAATTGTCTTGTCAAAATATGTGAAATCATACTTGGACTCAGTAACTCATACAGAATAAGAAATAGTACTGCCACTTAATTAAGTGGACGTGTTTACGCAGCTATAGAAAGAATTATGAATGAAACGTGTGTCACTAGGTTGCGCATCTCACTCCGCTAGGTCTCTCTTTCCTCTGTGAAAATGAATGAATTGTGTAGGGTTATCATAAGGGCAATGCAAGAGTAATGATTAGTAGTTTTGTAGTGGTAGGACTTTTGCGGAATCTGCCTGGGGAGGTAACACACCTTTACCAATTCCACCGTGAAGCGGTAGGGTGAAACCATTACTGTGTTTAGTTGAAGGGCAATATTTCCTGCGAAATTACAGAGCAAGCGATTCAACGTCTTATATCTCAGGGTGCTCAAGCGCAGTACATTGCCAAGCTGCTTTGAAGTCTTGTAGTATACAATTTTGAATAACACTGAACTGTTATAGGCAAGCGATACGCTTAACATCAGGCGAGCGACTTGCTCGCCTTGTCACCGAATGACATGAAAACAACAAATAAATATTTACACTTCTCCAATTTCAAACTAAACAAGACATGTGCTACCGCCACTGAGTTACATGCTGCACCGGTACCTCGAAATACCCCGCAATCCGACTGTTTGCGCACTTTGTGACGGTTTGTTATGATCACGGATGTTGTAATTTCTACAACTACTACTGGGTATGTTATTATACACCAGAGGTTATTACATCGTAGAATGACTGCTTCCATGGGTAGGATAGCGTACTGTTATATTGAATGAACCGCAGACAAAAAATTGGGCTGTGAGTTTGAAATCAGTGTTTGTACAACTGTCGCGTAGTAGTGCCTAAACTTGCGCTTTTTCCTCCGGTTTTGGTGAGGTCTATATAATTAGGAAATATTCTGCCCCAGGAGCAATGCGCAAACATAACTAGTATTACACAAAGCTAGAAATAATAGTTTGATCTAGTATCGTCTAAATAATAAAGACAAATATAATCTATTTATATAACATCAAAACCGACTTTACTCACGTACGGCGACCTCCTGTGGTCGCCTCGATCTCGCAGCGTAAACTTCCTGAGGATGGGCATCGGATATGCTCGAAACCTAGGTCGATAACGTCGGCTAATTACGTGAGTAAAGTCAGTTTTGTTATTAAATTAGTATGTGTCAAACTCATGAAAATTTTCAAACTAAAATATAATCTGTTAATCTGAAGTAATGTCGACATGAATTACCTACACGTAAATATGCTTTGAATGATTTGCAAAAATGTTGCTCGTAAATCATGGGGATATGTATATACAGATGTATATACATGTTAACATACCTATATAATAGTAGAACAAGGATGATGGTAATTATTACAACGGCGTTCTCCACCGATCGCTGTTGTAGCAGCATAACATATTTACACTGACATATAAGTAGTATATCAGTTACGTCTGATGTTTACATCTATTTATAGAATATATTATCTAATCGTACAAACTTTATTCAGTTTTATACGACTCGTAAACGAACAACCATGTTTCTAATATTATTATTCATAATCGTGGCTGTGGTTGGATTTAAAGTGTACTTATTTTTAACAACCGGTATAGCGAAGTGTAGTAAACATTTGCATGGCAAAGTGGTGATTGTCACAGGAGGAAATGCTGGAATAGGATACGAGACCGCAAAAGACCTCGCCGATAGAGGAGCTAAGGTTATCATTGCGTGCAGGAACGAGGGCCGTGGAACTGCAGCAAGAGACAAGATTATTGAAGCGACTGGTAATCAAGACGTGCAT
Organism: Selenia dentaria; assembly: GCA_917880725.1. Taxonomy (NCBI): domain Eukaryota; kingdom Metazoa; phylum Arthropoda; class Insecta; order Lepidoptera; family Geometridae; genus Selenia; species Selenia dentaria. The sequence continues at coordinate 9,200,672 of OU862888.1, read as the reverse complement.
TACCGAAACATTGACTTCGGCTCTCTGGACTCCGTGAGGAAATTCGCTGATGAATTCATCAAAATGGAAAAACGTCTCGATATTTTAGTAAACAACGCCGGCGTCATTGAAGGTGACAATTCAAAGTCTGAAGATGGTTTATTACTTGGGATGCAGATCAATCATTTTGGTCCTTTCCTACTCACCAACCTGCTGTTGCCGCTTTTGAAATCGTCAGCACCAAGCCGAATTATTAACGTTTCGTCAATAGCTTACCGTGCTGGAAATATTGACTTTGATAACTTGAATGTAGAAAAAGAAACACTGAGCTTTCCGAAATTATACGCCAATACAAAACTTGCAAATATTTTGATGACTGTTGAATTGGAGCGGATCCTTAAAGGTACGGGAGTGACTGCAAACGCCCTTCACCCGGGTGCAGTGTACACTTCAATATATGATAGAATGGAAAAAATATGGATGAAGTATCTGTATATTCCAGTGTTCCGATTCTTTGCTAAAAACTCTTGGGAAGGAGCGCAGACAACTATTTACTTGGCTGTGTCTCCTGAAGTGAAGGATATAAGCGGACGTTACTTCGTAGACTGCAAAGAAGAGACGCTCAAGGACCACGCGCGGGATCCAGCTGTCGCCAGGAAGCTTTGGGAGGTTTCCGAAAGAACAGTTAAAATGAATCAAGCATCACTGTGATAACGCGATGAGATAAAAATTACAGATGAGTCTAAAGCTAAAATAATTTCTTTTTACAATTCAGTGTTAATCAATGATAACATCACATTTCGTATGACTATACATGGTTAGTTGTAATTCCGAAATTAATAAATAATTTACCAAAAGTTGTATGTGATAATTTCTTAATTTACGTGATTTAAAAATAAGGATAACTATGAACTACAGCCATACAAACTTGAATTGTGATACTATAATTAATTTATGAAATAATTTATGAAATGTAAGTGAAAAAATACCAAAAATGGAACCGCCTTCAAGACGGTACTATGATAATTCAGAAGTATAAGTAAAAGTGATACTGGATATCACAATATTGTGCGCATGGAACCGACTTCGACACGTAATTTCACACTTTTTAGTCATAAAGTCGGTTCCATTTTTAGTTAAAACTTGTTTTCATCCTATTAAGCTATTGACCCTTGCTACATACGGGATCGATTGCTGTTCACCGTCAACTTTACAGTTATTGCACTGTAACTCAAAAACTGCTTGACCGAATTTGATAAAATTTAAATGTGGTCCCATTTAAATTTCATCAAGTATATTCATCATTCAAGTTTTATCGGAAGTACCTATACTCTTCATAAAATTAACAAAATCTGACTAGTATGTAAAAGCTTATGCGTGATCATACATAAAAAAAATATATACGCGTGGACTTGAGAACCTCCTCCTTTTTTTGGGAATCGGTTGAAAATTCATCATCTGTCATATTCATGTAGAAAGTTTTATATTCTTATACGGCTATTGGCAAACCGTGAATCTTCATTAGTGTAGCACAAGTGCTAAACATCTTAGAAGTATGAGGTTTTGTGCCATTATGTACCGAGTTAAATTATTACATTACCGAATTTTGTAACGAACATAAATATAACAAAACTTATTTTTAAAACATAAAATACATATTGAAACTTAATGTTATTTCATACGTTAGATTTAGTTGTTTAAATCTTTTGCATTTGAAATTCATTAAATTGAACGTAGTACTTGCATTAGTATCTTACAGATCACCATTTATATGTTACAGTTTCAGACTTCTTTTATTTATTTAATTTCGTAAAGAGGAGTGAAGTCAAACTCTACCCATGACTTATGTAAAGAACTACATAATATTTCATTTTATTTTTAGGGGCCTATAAGCCCTAAATTCAAATATTTAAATTCATATACCAGCATAGATCTAATGAACATAAAAATATAATACGACTTTCCATATTATTGAATTTTTATACCTTAGATCAATAATAGTTCGGGACCTTAAAACCTTGTTGAAAAAGTACTACTTGAGCTATGTTGTAGTAAAAAAAAATTTTAAGTATGTCTTTTTGATGAAATTTGGTGGGAAACGAGCCCGACGTTAAGTCTCACGCATGTCTATAACAGTTTAGTACAATTCGGATTTTTAAACTATTTTTGATTACTATATACTATATCTACTTATCACACGGGGAAACCTAGTTTGAGTGCCAACTTACACTCATGTGTCCATTATTATTGTGAAGTCAAATTTTTCACTAGATTTAACTAAATTTACTCTGATGTGAATTAACGATATCAGTTTACGGATTACTATGATGGTAATATTTAGGTAATTCTATAACTATGTGTAATTGTGTACCTATTTTAGCTTGACTAAATAATAGACAACATGTTTACTTTATTCATAATCTAAGTTTTAAATTAATAAATATTATCTATGTTATTATCTATATTGATGATTGCATGTGCTTCTCAGGCTAAGAAACGAAAATGAAATAATTTGTGCCTTCCGGCCTTTAGAAAACATCGTATATGTGCCTCTCAGGCCGAAAAACTGTGCCACTCAGGCTAGTAAATAATAGTTGTCAAAAAAAGTTTTCAATGTGCTTTTGCCAATGTATACTTGTAATGTCTAAGGCTAGATAAGTAAAAAAATCTGTCCTATAAAAAAATATATCTATATAAATATATATAAATTTTAAAATAGTACAAATAATGTCACGGACCCATTTGTTGAGTCTATCGAATTTCGTAAAAATAATCTCGGATTTCCTTTCAAATCATTGTATTTCTCGAACAAAGTGTTGTGGGAAGTAATCGTTAGGTATTATTAAATAGAAAAATTACAGGAATACTAATCTTAATCAATATTATTCATGGGCGTTATACCTTCCACATAGTTTTTAGGTGATATTCTAGAACTTGAGCAAAGAGTTGCGATTTCATCTTCTGTGTCAGTTGAAGAATCCAATTCAGAATCACTGCTATCAGACTCTCCGACTGGATTTTAAATTCTTCCGTCATATTATCGATGTCGTGGTTTCTTTTGACGTAAGTTTTTTTGAATGTATTGACGCTAAAGTAAAACACTTGCGTCCTTGGATTTGATGAGTTCGCAAACGTTACTAGTATAAAGCACAAGAAAAGTTAAATCTAGTTATGTAAAAAAAAAATCAAGGAAAAATAAATCTGTTAATCTGATGTAATGTCGACGAGAATTATACATGCAATATTCATTGAATAATTTGCAAAACGCATACATATATATTTTTTAGACAGCAAACCTACATAACAGTAAAAGAACAAGGGTCATGATCATTGCATCTGCATTCTTCACTATACGCTGTTGTGGCAGCAAACATATTCTTAGTGCCATAAAAAATAGTCGGCTAAATAATCACCAGTGCCAAATTAATAAAAATTCGCTCATTTAAAAACGAACAACCATGTTTCTACTTTTATTATTCTTAATCGTGGCTGTGGTTGTTTTTAAAGTGTACTTAATTTTGACAACTGGTATAGCCAAGTGGCGTAGACATTTGTGTGGCAAATTGGTGATAGTAACAGGAGGTAATGCTGGAATAGGATACGAGACCGCAAAGGACCTCGCCGATAGAGGGGCTAAGGTCGTCATTGCGTGCAGGAACGAGGGTCGTGGAACTGCAGCGAGAGACAAGATTATTGACGCGACTGGTAACCAAGATGTGCTCTACGGAAACCTTGACTTCGGCTCTCTGGACTCCGTGAGGAAATTTGCTAACGAATTCATCAAAACGGAAAAACGTCTCGATATTCTAGTAAACAACGCTGGTGTCATTGAAGGTAACAATGCAAAGTCTGAAGATGGTTTATTACTTGGAATGCAGATCAATCATTTTGGCCCTTTTCTCCTCACCAACCTGCTGTTGTCACTTTTGAAATCATCAGCACCAAGCAGAATAATTAATGTTTCGTCGATAGTGCACCGTGCTGGAATAATCGACTTTGAAAACTTGAATATGGAGAAGGCAACACCGAGTTTTCCGAAATTATACGCCAATACAAAACCTGCAAATATTATGATGACTGTTGAATTAGAGCGGATCCTTAAAGGTACGGGAGTGACTGCAAACGCCCTTCACCCGGGAGCAGTTTATACTTCAATATATGATGGATTGGATAAACTGTGGATGAAGTATTTGTATACCCCAGTGGTACGATTATTTTCAAAAAACTCTTGGGAAGGAGCGCAGACAACTATTTACTTGGCTGTGTCTCCTGAAGTGAAGGATATAAGCGGGTGTTACTTGGTAGACTGCAAAGAAGAGGAGCTCAAGGACTACGCGCAGGATCCAGCCGTCGCCAGGAAGCTTTGGGAGGTTTCCGAAAGAGCAGTTAATTTGAATCAAGCATAACTGTGATGATAAAATATGAAAAGATAGTTCTGTAGCTCAAATAGTCTCGATTCACATTTAAATGTAAATTAATGATCCCGCCGATATTACGTTTTTCTTATAGTCTACTATGCACATTTAGATTGTACTAACTAATAAATAATATAATAAATAGTTAAAAGCTATGTCGCAAAATGTAGACTTTTATATTTGCGTTGCTTTGAGTTCTTCAGGAGATAGAGCAGAAGCGTTATTAAATACTAGCTGCTCTCCGCGGTTACACCCATGCGGTGATGGATGATGATGAATCTTATATAGCCTATGTTACTTAGGGTGAATTTAGCTTTCCAATGGTGAAAGGATTTTTGAAATCGGTTTAGTACTTTTTGAGCCATTTCGTTACAAACTTCTGCATTTTTTATTTTACTTGCAAGTAGAAGATGTACAAGCCAACTAAGGGATAAGTTGGCTCAGGTTGGGCTTATCACTATTACGTGACGTGAGACCAAAAACATAATTTGCACAAAGTGAACGCTGTCTGCCCCTTGACGGTGTAAAGGCGTTATAGATTGAATGTTTTTATTAGGTATATATTTTGTTTCAAAGCCCGTTGAATGATAATAATGAAAGGACAATAAAGTATTAAGTTAATTTAATGAAGTAAAACTATTCACGTAAACAGATTATATATTCAGCTATTGGCATACTTACACAAACTAGCATACATCTAAAAGTAAGTAAGTTCAAACCAAGTCTCTGAAATCAATATGGCATGTATGTTTTTATGATCGAAAGACGCCAGCATATCTGGATAATGAGCCGGGATGCTTTGGGCATTAATATGAAGGACACATTAAAATTTTTGGGAAATTCGTCAACAAACAACTCAATACTGTCTGAGAGCGAGGGTATGCTATGAAAGCTTACAGTGTCGTCAGAAGAAGAAGAACAAGATAGATAATCAGTGCTATCATCATTACTACAAATACTCATAAATACAATATTTATATATATATATATATATAAATATTAAAAATTGGTAAAAATATGGAAAATTGTCCTCATAAATCGCAAGGAAGAAAGTATTTCCACTGCAATGAATTCGGTCATATTTCTCCAAATTGCCCATTAAAAAATATGGCGGCAGCAAGAGCAAGTTCGAATTCGACGAAGCAAGCTACATCGAGCATTCGGCAGAGTTCGGGAACGATCGGAGGACACGAACAACTTCCTAAGGTTGGCACAACTGAACGTCAACGAAAACCGACCAATCAGATGTCAAAGCAAGCATTCTTCAATTTGTTGCAAGAGGGCGCCACCAGCAGTACGACTGAAGCGAACGAAGTTCAAGGCGAAGTTTACATAGCGACGATTGACGTGAACGCAGGCACGAGTGGTTCGTTTTACAGTCCCACCATCTTATCTGTTCAGGTGACAGCGTCGCTAGTGTAGAATTTTGGTATTGCAACCTAAGAAATTCACCAAGAAAAAAGAGAAACAAAACATAGGGCAGTCTTTCAAGCCACTCATTAATTTGCAAATTCTACAAAGAATCCTACTAATATTATAAACGCCAAAGTTAGTTGGTATGTACACTGTAGTTCCAATTTTGCCCACCTGAACAGATAAGTTGGTGGCACTATACGAGGTTGACAGTATGGAACCGCAGAGCAGGGCCACGATTGGTTATAGCGATAAGATGTCGGATAACTTCAGTGATAGTGATAGCAGTGATAATGTTGTTGACGTCTGCAATGTCAACAAACATACCAGTTTCAGTGTAAAACGAGTGAAACCTTTTAAAAAAGTTATGATAAATTCTAAAACGGCAAGCGCACTGATCGACTCAGGGTGCGATAAGATCTATACAACGAACTTGGTAAGCCGCAATGCAATAAGAACTATAATATCACTCTAACCGGGTTAGGTTATTCTCAGGTGCAATCTTATGGTGTTGTAACGTTAGATATAAGAGTAGACAGTTGTTTATATTGTGACATTACGTTCTATATTTTGCCTAACGACTCTGTGCCATTTCCAATTACCCTTGGTAATGATTTCTTACGAAATGTTATGATGTTTATGAAAGATTGCAATGTTTGGTTATTGCCGAAAGATGACTGGATGAATCCTAGCTGTGAGTGGTTGCAAGATGTTGCATGTTTTTCCAGTTCTGTTGATTGTTTAGGTCATGTCAGTAACCCAGCTGTCAAAGAAGAAGTGTTGAAGTTAGTTACGAGTTACGTACCACAGAAGACTAAGGAAGCCCCAATAGAATTAAAGATTGTGCTGAAAGATGACTTACCTGTGTCTCAGTGGCCACGACGTATATCATTCAAGGAACAGGAGGATGTGAATAGACAAATCCAGGAGTGGCTCGATGAAGGAATTATAAGGGTAAGTTACTCTGAATATTCAAGTCCAACGGTAAGGAAGAAGGACGGAGGTTTAAGAATATGTGTAGACTATAGAAAAATTAATAGTAAAATGGTGAAAGATGAATATCCACTTCCGATAATAGAGGACCACATCGACAAGTTGTCCTCAGCTAAAATAATTAATGCATTAGACCTGAAAAATGGCTATTTTCATCTACGGGTTCATGAAGATTCAATTAAGTATACTGCTTTTGTAACGATGACCGGACAATATGAATTTTTATATGCTCCATTCGGTTTAGCAACCTGTCCCAAAGTTTTTACAAGATTTATCACAATCATCTTTGGTGACTTGATTCGCAGAGGTATTGTCATTATTTTCATCGATGACATTTTAATTCCAGCAAAAGATGAATACCAGGCTCTAGAGCGCCTGAGGGAAGTGCTGAATACTGCATCAGAATATGGGCTGTGTATCAATTGCTGTGTGTCGTGCTGAATGGGCTGAAGAACTGTTGTTCACTTGTAGTTATAGTTTGTATTGTCTTATTGATGCACTGGTTCACGCACTCGCGTACGCGTATTTTACGTCGGTAAAATTTGGGGGCGTATCCGGGTCGTAGCGAAATGCGGCGGCGCAGAGCGGATTTAGCGGGATTTAGCGTGCGCGCGAGCTGATTGCGTCTCGGTCACTGGTTTACGGGTAAACACGGGCTGATTAGGCAGTCACTCGCGGCGAAGTCAATCGCGGTGACTCGGGGCTGATAATGGCGGTTGCCATGTGGTCGCGACGCGTAAGCGTAGCGGTAAACGTCCGCTAGCTTCGACTCTAAAAGGGTGACTGGTTGGCGGGCGAGAGCCGCCTCGCTCCCGTTTACCCCTTGCCCGGCCGACGATCGTCTTATCGCGCCGGGGCGGCGGGATGCGCGCGGGAGGTGAAGTGACGTCACGCTTTCGCGTGAACATATTCCCCACGCGGCAAAGGTGTGGTGTGGTGGTCAATCGACAGTCAGGTGGGCGATCTTGAGTTCCACCACTCGGGTGACGCCATCCCTTCATGGGTTCGTCTTGTGGCTCATGCGCCAGTGTAGAGGCGGCACCTGGTCGGCCACTATCAGTACCAGTTCCCCGACTTGAGGTGGGCTGGATCGGGAAGTCCATTTGGAGCGGGTTTGGAGGGTGTGCAGGTAGGACTTGGACCAGGATCGCCAAAGGTGTTGGGATAAGGGTAGGACGAGCTTGAACCTTTTTGTGTGCAGAAATGGCTCGTCCTCCTACCGAATACTCAGGTAGGGCATTGAGCTGACGTTTTAAAAGGACATGACCCGCGGTGAGTAATTCAAATTCCGCGGGGTCAAAAGAGAGTGGGCTGAGAGGGCGTGCATTGAGCATGGCTGCAATGCGCGCTAAAAGAGCTGAAAGTGTAGGTGCGATATTGTTATTATTGGTTGCAAGAAAGTCTTGTATTTCCCTAAGTTCATTTCTAGCGCCTACATAAATTGTACCGCAATTATATCTAAATAACGTTGTGACTTTGCTGAATACGAGCTGAACAATCACGCGGTCGGCGGGTAAGTCGGCCAAGTACGGAGCCTTGGGTTTAGCGCGGAAACGTAAACAATGTATACATTTGTATACTCGATGTCGCATTACGTGACGAGCTTATAACGTCCAGAATTGCTGGCGTAAGGGTGAGTGCAGAATGTCAGCACCTAGCTGACTTAAGGTGTTTGCGACGACAGTTTGTCGTCGTGTTGTGTGTGTGCGCTGAAGAATTGTGGGCAGGTAAAATGTGTGCGGATTATCTGCGTGCTGAGATTTGTGCTGATTAGCTATGAGCTGAGCTGATATGTGCTGATTCTTTGTGGGCTGAGTGGATATGTGCTGAATGTGCCGTCCTAGTCATTGCCTAGGCGGCGGTGAAGAACGCGAGGTAGTGCGCGGTGGAGTACGACGGGAGTACACCATCTGGCCCGTATCAGGTGAGGGACGGCGCCGTGGTACCTCGCGCTGTTGTACCGGCAATAAGCGCACTGGTGGTGCGTAGTATCGGGTACATACCCGTAGCTTGTGACCCTTTACATTACACCATGGGTAGCAATGGTTGTCACCATAGCGAGGTTGCGCGTTCGATCCCTGTTTGGGTCTTGGTGCAGAGCTGAAAGGTCGTGAGTTCGAACCCTGCGCATAGAGCGGAGGTTGCGGGTTCGAAACCTGCTGAAGTGGAGGCGAGAAGCGCACGGGTATAGGCGCGGAGCTGAGAGGTTGTAGGTTCGAAACCTGCGTATAGCACAGAGGCTGTGGGTTCGATACCTTCGCAGGTGGGGGCGAGAAGCGCGCGGGTATAGTCGCTGAGCTGAGAGGTAGCAGGTTCGAAACCTGCGCATAGTGCGGTGGCTGCAGGTTCGATACCTGCTGAGCTGATGTTGAGAAGCGCGCGGGTATAGGCGCGGAGCTGATAGGTTGCAGGTTCGAAACCTGCGTATAGCACGGAGGCTGCAGGTTCGATACCTGCTGAGCTGATGGCGAAAAGCGCGCGGGTATAGGCGCGGAGCTGAGAGGGTGCAGGTTCGAAACCTGCGTATAGCACGGAGGCTGCAGGTTCGATACCTGCTGAGCTGATGGCGGAGGGGGCGCGGGTTGTGAGGTAAACCTTGGTAACTCAGTTAGGGGGATGACCGAGTTTACCGTATGTGGCGCAGTTTTTACATCGTCATTGGTAGCTGATGACCATGTTTTTTGTTCTAATTTTACAACGAGAATCTCGTAGTAGGCGTCTATTGTCCTTTCATACTGCTCGTTGTAGAATTCCTCCTCGGCGTCTGATAAACCTACGGTGTCTAATATTATGTAATACGCCGCGTCGAATTTATCACGAGTCACTCTTACGCCAGATGCTCTGGCATCGAATTCTGGGCTATAATGCTTTGATTTGCTGGACTTCAATGATAACGCTTCCAAATTAAGCTTAAGAATAGCGATCTGTAGATGCGATCCTCCCTAAATCTGGCTACCTGTGATTTGAAGGCATCGTTAACGTCGAAGGCGAAGTCAGGCATAAGGACGCAAGCAAAAATAAAAGGAAATAAAAATATTAAAATATTTAATCGTAGGTGAAATTCCGCACCTCCTTTTTCGGAAGTCGGTTAAAATAACACCTAAATAAATAACGCGTGTACCAAACCTTATGTGAGCTGAGGGTTTAATTACTTAATTAATTATAATCCGTAAATTTCGTTATGTACAGAACCTTTAAGACTCTCGTGCAGTACCTTAATTGAATGTAAACAATCAATTTACATTAATTAGTTCATGTTAATCACGAACACAAGTAAATCTTTTAACAGTACTAAGTATAATTTTATAATTAAAATCAACAAAGTACCTGGCGTAGGTAGTTACTAGTACCTAGCCTAAGAATCTTCTTAATTACCGACTTTCTTGCAAACAATTATTAAACTATCGTGAATAACTGCAGTTTGTAGTTATACGATATATCTACGTGCAATACAGTATCGGAGTCACTAGGTTAATCCGTCAGGAATGTCAAACAAACAACTCTGCAGCCGCGCTAATGTCAAACGACGTCATTAGGTGATTAGTAAACGTCGCCTTGACGGGTCGATTTCGCTTGGCAATATGTTTGTTCCTGCCGAGTGGAATTTTTGCTAGAAGCTTCTAAGTGATTTGTATGACGGAAAGGGATTTAGATTAAATTAATAAGAAGGAGTTTGGGGTAATATTCGATATTTAGAAATTAACTAGAGCTGATATTCGGGGATGAAATGTGGACTGTATTTAGGGGCTAGGGGGTGATAGCACTGGTTTATCCGGCAGCGAAGGAATATGTTGCCGGATATCCGGCTCGAAGGAAAATATAGTTGAGCAGTTTCCTGCAACTATACGATAGTGGGAAAGGGTGTTAGGATAGATACCTGGTTTCCGTGGCGGGTGTCGAGAGGCTCTGGATCTGACGGGGGCTGGTGACCGTGAGTCCTCGGTGGAGGCGTCTTGCTGTGAACGTCGTGCTGAATGGGCTGAAGAACTGTTGTTCACTTGTAGTTATAGTTTGGATTGTCTTATTGATGCACTGGTTCACGCACTCGCGTACGCGTATTTTACGTCGGTAAAATTTGGGGGCGTATCCGGGTCGTAGCGAAATGCGGCGGAGCAGAGCGGATTTAGCGGGATTTAGCGTGCGCGCGAGCTGATTGCGTCTCGGTCACTGGTTTACGGGTAAACACGGGCTGATTAGGCAGTCACTCGCGGCGAAGTCAATCGCGGTGACTCGGGGCTGATAATGGCGGTTGCCATGTGGTCGCGACGCGTAAGCGTAGCGGTAAACGTCCGCTAGCTTCGACTCTAAAAGGGTGACTGGTTGGCGGGCGAGAGCCGCCTCGCTCCCGTTTACCCCTTGCCCGGCCGACGATCGTCTTATCGCGCCGGGGCGGCGGGGTGCGCGCGGGAGGTGAAGTGACGTCACGCTTTCGCGTGCGCACTACCACTTCAGCTGATCACATGAAAAGATGGCCAGATAGTATTCAGGATGTAAGTCAAGTAAGTATGTAACATTTATGAAGTGAATGAGATAGTTATGATTGTGAGGTTTATGCGTTGAGTGTATGAAAGTGATTTATGAAAGTTGATAAATTTTGTTTTCATTATTTATTTTTGTTTGTATACTAAAACCTGTAATTAACACAACATTACACAGAGTTGGCAAATGTCACTAAGTTTAATAAATTGTAAGTTGTTGGATGTCACAATCTTTTATATGTCTTTAAAGGTAGAGCTATAATCAGAAAATATTAAACCTACAGTTCATTTAGTTTTAAGTCAATATTTAATACTTATGGGTTGACGATGCTTTGTATTTCTTTGTTATGTAAAGTTATTTTAAGATGTTTCAACGGTTATGTTTACTAGGAAATAAAAGTTTTCTTTTACGTGTCGTTTATGTATATTAGATGTTTACATATAACATGTTCTTATAAATGTAAGGCTAAGTCGTGTAGTCTAAGATGCTATGCATTTATTGTTAAGGTTGTTGAGGAAGTGTACGATGATTGAATGTGTATGATGATGTAGAGTTTGAAAGATTATGTTCGGTGTTGAATGAATGTATGTATGTCTGAGGGCAGACATTATGCAGGATGACCGAATGTGGGATGACAGAATTATGAATGGAACGGAACGTATGTATGAGAGTGAGGGAAAGGGGTATGCGAGTGAAAGAGAAGGATGTATGGAAAAAAAGGAATATGGCGAGAGAGACGATTACGACGATACGACAAACAACAGCACGATATAATTTAAAAATAGTTTCCTTAAAAGTTTATTTGGTTTTCTTTATCAAAATATAAAGTTTTCATACGATACGGCCACATTATTTCACATCCCGATCCCACACATATATATATATATAAGAAATATAATAAATATACGTACTATTAAACTATAATCTAATATATTAAAATAAAAGTACAAAACAATTTTTACCTTACTATCAATGAATAGCATTAAAGCCCTGCCAGTTGGGCTATCATAGAACAAATTAAATTAAAAGTCAAAGTTTTCTGTGTCAACGACGGCGAGTTATTACAACACACAGCAGAATAAATTATTCAACACGTATTTCTTTTTTACAATAAAATATATATAATAAACAATATTTCTTTTTTACATATAAAAGGTGCAATTTAGAAAAACAAAGACGCATGAAACGAAAAAATACACAAAAATAATATACCTATCTATGTTACCTAAGCTGCGTGGTTGTGGCGTATACAGATCTTAAAATATGTTATTTAATAAAATGTGTCTAGGGTACGGCCTCAATTGTACAATTCGTACTCGTTGACTTTACCGTACATAAACTGTGTACAAGTATCTCTAAAATGGCAAATGTACAAAATGTGCGATTCATAATGACAAAGCGTAAAAAACAAACATACAAAAAATTACAGCTTTCTCTGAATAGTCTGCAGACGGCATTATGTTTGATAATTTAAAACGTCTTCCAATGTTAAAAAGCCACAGAAGAAGAAGAAGGTACTCATAGACTAAAATATATATTAGGATGGCACATTTTTTTCACTGATGCTTCAAAATTATCCGATGAAAGTGTTGTTGGGGCAGCAGTTTGGTTTCCTTCTTCCAAAATTATTTTGAGTTTTAAATGTCCTTCTCATGCTTCAGTCTTTTCAGGCGAAACTCTTGCTGTCTTGGAAGCGATTCGTTACATAAAGTCTCACAAGCTAAACAATTCCATAGTTTTCTCTGATTCTAAAAGTTGCCTTCAATCGATTTTATCCAACCCCTTCCGCTGTTCTTCTCGCTTCCCCGTAATTTTTCAGAAAAAACAATGTCTATTTGAGTGCCACAGTATGGGTTTAAAGGTTGTTCTTGCCTGGATTCCTAGTCATTCTGGAATTCCAGGTAATGACACTGCGGATTCATGTGCCAAGGCAAATATTGGTTCTCTGGAACATTTCAAGCTATATTCTCACGATCTCTCCCTTCTCCCTAAATCTCATCTACATGATTCTTGGTCCAAATACTGGGAATCATCAAAAGTTCTAAAAGGAAAGTATTATGGCGACATTCAACCGTTTCTTCCCAAAATTCCTTGGTTTTTTCAAATTTCGCAAATTCAGCAAAGTCACTACATCGACGGTCTGCCGCCTCCGGCTGGGTCATGCTTGTACTCCCGTTCACTTGGCCAAATTGAGGATTCGGGATAGTTCGTTATGCGAATGTGGCTTAGATGAAGGAGGCTATGATCATATTTTCTTTAGCTGTCCAAATTTGAAATATTCACTGTATGATATTCTTCCACAAAAAATATCCCGTCCTATTTCATTTAAATCTCTTCTGTCCCTTACTTTTTCTTCTTTAATTAACTGTATATTATGTAATTACATTAGTAGAAATAAAATAAAATTATAATATATTCCTTAATATTTATTTTATAAATGTATGAATTTTTATTAGTATTATTTTTATATTTTTGTTTTGAAATTTGTTCTTATTTATGTTGTGTTTGTGTGTTTTAGAGTAATCACTGGAGTGGAACAGTTTGTTTGATTCTCTCTTCTAATCACCGACCATATTCTAAAACTTTACTTTAATTTCGGGTTGGCTTTAGAATCGTGACCCCTGAATTTGGTGAAACAAAAACTGTGGGTGGGTTGAAGGGGTTTGTATAAAGCGTATTTACAACATTTTAGCTGCCGGAGACACGCCAACATAGTCTAAATAGTTTTTTAAAGTTTCAATAAAACACCGTAATTTTGATAGTGACAGGTGACATAAATAACATTAATGCGTAAAACGAAACGTTTCTAGGTAACTTTTAGCCTTTTTTGACATGTACGTTGTATGTAAGTTCTTGAAACGGAACGCAAACATCGAAGATAGCGTAATGTCACTGTCGGAATACTCGCGTCATTTCGTTACTTCCGAGTGTACGTGAATGTTTTCTCCTGTTTTTCTGCGCTTTCTTTTGATATCTCAACGACTTTGCTACGATTTTGGACTCATATTTTGCTGCTTTACTGTACGACACCTGCTTGCTCACTGGACACTGCGATTGCCTTTGGAAGATTGACTAAAAATAAAAAAGACCCATTCATCGAAACTATATGTAAATGCTATAAATTATGTCTATAAAATATAAGTTCTAAAAATAACAAATTGTTTTTCAATTTTAATTATCAGACCCATACTAGTAGGAATGTATGCACAATAGTATATTAGTACCTAATGAATTGGCAATGTCACTTGTCTGTGACAAACCTATAGGTTAGGTTAGGTTTGAACTGTGACCCACCAGGTCCAGCTTCATCAAACTACTTTTGTTCCAAATTTGTGCACAATAGTATATCAGTAGCTATCTAATGAATTGGCAAAGTCACTTGTCTGTGACATACCTATAGGTTAGTTATAGTTAGTTAGAATAGGTCGAAGTCAGTGACAGAACCGACTCATAGCACCCCGATTTCAAGCAGTCTTGTCGGATTGCAGAGCCGACGCGGGGGTGGTAGTAGATCGAAATGCAGTACTTAACCTCAAAATACTTAAACAAACATAACTCGAAAACTAATGGTCTCCGGCGGGTGGGGTTTGCGGGAGGGCACTACCCGAACCCCCCCCCCCACTACCCCCCGAATTCAGGCGCCACGATTCTAAATGTTTACCTTCCTTTCTCCTACAGTTTATGAAACTATCATGTAACAGATACTGGCAAAGTTGCGACACTCAAACAAGTCGCAGGGGCAATACACAAAGAATCTAATCTAACTAAAATATATACTAGGAAAAAGGTACTGAAAACATTACGGAGAATTTGTATTGTGTTAATTATTTCGAAAACAAGTGGAGGTAGTAATATTTGGCTAGCGCTCACAACTTCTGTACACATTTTACTCAAGCCTACCATATAGTACGCAAGCTTATACTAAAAATTAAAACGTAATAAGCACAACATACGTGAATGAACAACCCGCACCGTTTAGAATATATGAGAAATTACGAATTACAACACTTTTTCGACGCAGCAACATGTCTAGCTTTTGACGGTCCCGCGAGAGTCTCCTTGGCTGCTGCGACTTCCTTCACTGCCGCTGCTGGGTCGGCAGACTTGGACTTGATTCGATCCAGATCGCCAAAACAATTTGTACGGCGCTGAACCCCGTCAGAACCGAGGACAATAACATTACCCTGGTTCGTCCAGAATTTCATCATTCCGAAATACTGTCGAGCGGCCAAGAATACGTCGTGCCTCGTTTTCGTCAAGAATTCCGATAAGGTTATACCGGAACCTTTAAGTTTAGTTTTAGACGACCAGATCCTGTCTCGGAGGTTCACATCATTCAGTTTGAAGAGTATTGGACGAGGTTTATCAGGCCCAGATAAGCGGCCCATCCTGTGACACCGATTGATATCAGTAGAAGTAAAACTGCCCAACTTTAAACGGTCTACAACTGCCTTCACAACTTCTGATGCAGTTTCTTCTTGACTGGATTCAGGCAAGCCATATATCATAAGAAGAAGTTTCGCCTTCCTTGCATCTCTACAATATCAACTTGATTTGCAAGTAATCCAATCTGACTTTGAAGTGCTCGCAAGGACATAAGTACAAATGTCTTGAAGGATGCAAATTCTGTGGCCAGATCACCAGAGCTTACTGTATCAGGCTTAGCAAGCCGTCCCTCAATGGTGTCTAAGCGTTGAGTGAAGAAAGTCATCATTTGATTCAATGAATCTTGTACAGCATCCATTTTGGATTAATGTGATATGTAACAGTGATGAACAAATGTTTGTATCAGTGAAACTTTAACTAATTTGTGAATGAAAACACTTACTGGCAGGTGTGGTGAGTGTCAGGTCTCATATATGCATTTAGTATTTAATAAAAGTAAGTATATGTAATTTATTTCACAAATAAAAGTGAGAGCTCCTTTAAGGTTATGTTTCTTTTTTGCTACCCTACCGCCGAAGTAAAAGTTTATACATTCCTTAAATTATAAATTATCTGTACGTTATTGGTGGCCCAGTTTCGTGATGTAATTTATCAAACGTTTATAGTCTACGACATCATACGGACATGCACATTCGCATTTGTAAATGCAAAAGTACATGTGAGTTTGGATGGACATTATGCCAGGATAATATATGGATTGATGGTATTTGAAAATATAATGTATGTTCGTAAAAATTTACATAAATATAAGTTAAATAGTGATCACCACACTTTTAATAATAGAAACACAAATAGGATAGCTGTACCTAGTTATAAACTTGCGAAGACTTATAAGTAATTCCTAGGAAAATGTGTGCGTTTTGCAATAAAATCCCAAAACACATAACTGAGCTCACAGAGGGCTAATTCAAGATGACTGTAAAAAATGTTTTAATAAAAAAAGCTTACTATAAAGTTCGACATTATATAGAAGATAAAGATGCTTGGAATACTCCACTTCTGGCAAGTTGTCACTCTGCCACCCATAAAATGTAATATTTGTAGTACCTAAGTAGAAACATTGTAAACATCTATATAAAAAGAATGGCCCCGAGTTTCTTGCCGCTTCTTTCTTGGTGGGCTCTATAAATTTTGGGATGTGGCGGTAGAATCTTTAAAGTACATTAATGAAAGACGTTCATAAGTGCCTCTTTGATGCCTAAATTGAATAAATGATTTTGACTTTGACTTTGATTGAATGAAAGACATGTACTTTACAATACGCATAAATTGATTATGTAAGTATTTACTAAATTATATGTAAATAAAACTTAAAACTGCACATTTAACAGGTCACTTCAGTTTTACCACTCTTTCTGACACCTCCCAAACTTTCTTAGCTAGATCTGGATCTTGCGCTGCGTCTGTTATATTGGATATGTGACAGTCACTGAAGTAGAGACCACTTACTTCGTCCACCTCATGAGACACTGCCAGGTATATGGAGGTCTGTGCACCTTCCCAGGGAGTTTTAATAAAAAAACCTAACATACTCAGATACTTAACCCAGGAATCAGTTCCATTCATAATGGAGGTTTTTACGCCTCCAGGATGCAAACAATTAATCGTAACTCCAGTATTTCTCAGCCGTCTCGCTAGTTCAACAGTCATTAGAATGTTACAAAGCTTTGTCGTACTGTACAATTTCATCATGCCGAATTTATCTTCATTCACCTTTTCAAAGTTCTGAAAGTCAATTTCACCTGTCCGGTACGCCATCGATGAAACGTTGATGATACGACTCGGAGTCGACGTTTTGAGGAGTGGTAGCAGTAGGTTAGTCAGAAGGAAGGGTCCAAAGTGATTGATTTGCATTCCCACAGACAAACCATCTTCAGATATTTTATTTTTGTCTTCTACTACGCCTGCGTTGTTGATAAGGATGTCAAGACGTTTCTCTGTCGCGATGAATTGTTCTACGAATTTCCTTACAGAATCAAATGAAACTAAGTCGAGATGACTATAATGCACATCTTAATTTTCAGATGCAGAGATGATTTCGTCTCTAGCTTTAGTTCCACGTCCCTCGTTTCTGCAAGCGATAATAACACGCGCTCCTCTGTCGGCAAAGTCTTTTGCGGTCTCGAATCCTATGCCGGCGTTGCCCCCAGTAACAATCACTACTTTGCCCACGAGATGCTTGCTGCACTTGTTGATACCACATGTTAACACACAATAGAGTTTTATGCAAGTTATTAGTAAAATATTAAAGACGACAAATGCAATGAACATCGTGTCGAATCAAGAATGTTGCGCTAACAGTATCGAAATGAATATTTAATAAGATAAGATTACGCAAGTAGGTGACGTTACTGTTTCCACTGTACGAGTTGTTTTACAGAGCCAGAACGTAGCGACACTCTCATGTTTAATAACTATTGTATTTTATGGAATAAGCCAAAAAATTATACAAATAGAGTATTATGTTCCTTCATTACTTATTAGGTAAATTAGTTTTCTATTAAAATAAATTGAGTATATGTATACTTGTGTTAGATTGGGCAGCATTTGCAAACACCGTTGAGTTTCACGTCGCCAGTACCCCTATGCTTGATGTCATAACAATTTTTTTTATTCAGCGCATCGTACCCGTAATGGCATACCACCATGATATATCATGGTATGGTATGGTCGCTCCGTAGAGCGAAAACGTAAACGCGGCAGAGTTCGATCACTCGCTCAAGGTCACGCGTTAAATAAAAAAGACTTCTATATAATAGTCTTAATGTAACTGTATTTAAGTCTTATATATATATATATATATATATATATATATATATATATATCGGCGCAACTACAACAGTTCGTCGAGAATAATTAAGTTTAATCATTTGATTACCCTAAAAATAGTTTATAAATCATCAGTTGATTATTTTTGAGTTGATTACGATGTAAAATTAATGTTATGATTGTAATTTCAATACTTTACCAACAAACTTGTAAACTCGTGCACGTGCGCCGAGTCCTATAAGTACGGCCGCACTGTAGGCGCTCGTCTATGTATCCTCCGGCCCAGCAAATGGCTGCGGACGAGGTATTACACTTTCTTATTGTAGCCCCACCCAAAGTACAGTCATGAGTGCACAACGCGACGATCCTGGTCGCGGTGTGGACCCATGTCGCGGAAATGGGAGGAGGCGAGGTACACAAGGTTATGATTTAGTGGTAAACACAGTCAAACACCGAGCTCGCCGGCGAGCTCGAGGCAAAAGTTATGTCTTGGTTAGATTCTCTCCAAATAGTCGTAGAGTTAAAATTCATAGGGCCCACTTTCAACGGTACACTTATGTACCGGGGCGATTCTCTCCTACTCCCCTCTCTCCTGGCGACGGCCCAAGCCGAGGTCCGTACCCTAGTGGTGCCCTTGAGCAAGTCGCCTACTCCTCTCCTTGCGGCGAAGCGTCTTCAACGCTCGCCTTAGGCGGTGCGCCCTCTGCGCCCGCATCTGGCTGAGTGCCATCTGCGCTCGCCAACCGTCCGGTGACGCTGTAAATGCCGGTAGAGGCAAACAGCATTAGTCCGTTCTAAAAAAAAAAAAAAAAAAAAAAAAAAAAAAAAAAAAAAAAAAAAAAAAAAAAGGCGCTCGTCTCAGTCGCTCTCGAGTCGCCGTACAGTACGGACCTCTTTGTGACGTTGTTACGCTGCTCGTTGAATATACGAAGCTTATAAAAGTACTTGTGAAGTTTTACTTCGAGGACCCAAAAATGAGTGATCATCATGAAAACAACAATTGTGACGTCAGCAATGCTGACGTCACACTTTTTAAAAAACACTCCGGAGGTGCTTTCTCCGTCATCAGAAGTGGGATCAGAACAAGCTCTGGTCCCAACCACATCCTCATCGACTTCGGTTCAACCTGTCACGACTGGAACAGCGCAGGGCAGTACCAGGCTGATAGGCCCTGCCTCATTGAACACTTCAGGAGTGCCAGCAAGCAGCTTTAATACCGTGCAGCCCATCACAACGGGAATTACCACAGGCATGACGTCTACACCAATCGCTGCGGGAATATCAGCTTCCGTCGGGATACCATTCATGTCAATGGGACCCACATCTTACAATCAAGAAGTATACCTTTCAGGGGTACCCATCGCTGCTGGATCGTCCCACACAACGAATATGCATCCAACTACTCATATAGTCGGATGCCCTCCCCAGTTCATGATGCAAATGATGGATATGATCTCAATACACTGCAAAACAACGTTGCAACCGCCCCTGATTAAGTGTGATCCACATCTCAAGCTGGCCAGTCAGTCCAGATAACTCACGACGACGAACACGCATCATCGGATTAAAACCGGCGAGTATAACATTTATTATGTTTCACGATATTTGCAACTAGAATCTAAAAGAATAAAATGTCTGGAGAGTGATACCTCTGAGCTAAACCATGTGTTACCCTTGAGCTAACCACGGGTCCTTGATGCATCCACAAGTGAACCCTGAGATACCGTGGGGACGCCTTGTGGAACTATGGGTAGACACGTATACACCACAGATTCTAAATTAATAAGGCAGTGCACTTAAGATGTCTTAGTGTACTGTTGTAATCTACAAAAATGTCTGGAGAGTGATACCTCTGAGCTAACCATGTGTTACCCTTGAGCTAGCCACGGATCCTTGATGCATCCACAGTGAACCATGAGATACCGTGGGGACGCCTTGTGGAACTATGGGTAGACACGTATACACCACAGATTCTAAATTAATAAGGCAGTGCACTTAAGATGTCTTAGTGTACTGTTGTAATCTACAAAAATGTCTGGAGAGTGATACCTCTGAGCTAACCATGTGTTACCCTTGAGCTAGCCACGGATCCTTGATGCATCCACAGTGAACCATGAGATATCGTGGGGACGCCTTGTGGAACTATGGGTAGACACGTATACACCACAGATTCTAAATTAATAAGGCAGTGCACTTAAGATGTCTTAGTGTACTGTTGTAATCTACAAAAATGTCTGGAGAGTGATACCTCTGAGCTAACCATGTGTTACCTTTGAGCTAACCACGGATCCTTGATGCATCCACAGTGAACCCTGAGATACCGTGGGGACGCCTTGTGGAACTATGGGTAGACACGTATACACCACAGATTCTAAATTAATAAGGCAGTGCACGATGTCTTTGTGTACTGTTTACTAATCAAAAGACTCCTAAGGTCACATAACAGTTGTGTTAATGTAACAAACAAGATAAAGCAACGTAAGTTGTTTACAGACTCACTACTCAGAGAATATCTCATTCTTTGCAGGCCAGCCATAATTAACAGCAGTCTGCGAGAGTTAACGAGTCAACAAGGCTGGTGCAGAGCGCGCACCGCCTGTCAGTATGGCCGTATCGACGCGGATACAATAATTAGCCAACAATAATTAGTCAACGTTTAAAACGACAACATGCTGTTGCCTTTATGAGCATGAGAACCACGGAAGCCGAGAGCCGGTACCACTCCTACGAGTTGGAGACACTGGCAGTGGTACGAGCCATAAAACACTTTATATGGGCGAAAATTCACCGTGATAACAGATTGCAACGCATTAAAAGCGTCAAAACACAAAAAGGACCTTCTGCCAAGGATTCATCGCTGTCGCAATCCAGTTGAGCTTGCAGTCAATGTTATGACAAGAGACTTGAACTGGCTCAAAATTGAACAGCGACGGGATGAAGAACTGCGTCCGATAATGGACAGTCTCAGTGACAATAACCCAGTGGAAGACTATGTGTTAGAGGACAACGTTTTAAAAAAGGAACGTCAATGATCCTGTCTTCGGTCAGCAGCTCAGTACCGTCGTTCCCAAATCATTTCAATGGAGCATTATAAACTCATTTCACACTGCACTAAAACACCCTGGCTGGGAAAAGACACTGCAGAAGATCAGAGAAACCTATTGGTTCAACAAAATGAGTTCCATTATCCGAAAGATTTGTGGATAACTGTGTTGTATGCCGAACATCTAAAGGAAGATCAGGGGCCATTCAAGCCCAGTTACACCCCATACAAAAACCAACGGCCGCCTTCCAAGTTATTCATATGGACATAACAGGGAAGCTGGGCACTCCAGATGATCAACAATACGTCATAGTCACCATTGACGCTTTCTCAAAGTACGTTTTACTGTACTTCAGTACCAACAAAAACCCACACAGCACATTGGCCGCTCTAGAACGCACTGTGCATCTATTTGGTGCGCCGCTTCAAATAATAGTGGATGGAGGAAGAGAGTTCCTTGGCGAATTCAAGGACTACTGTGACGCCATCGGAATAAATATCCATGCTATCGCTCCAGGAGTCAGCCGAGCGAATGGCTAAGTTGAAAGAGTCGTTGCAACCCTCAAAAATGCTTTGGTAATGATTAAAAATTACGAAGCAGAGCAGTGGCACACTGTACTCGAGGAACTTCAGCTGGCAATGAACTGTACAACCCACTGAGTCACCGGTGTTGCTCCACTGACACTTATTACGCAACGAAAGCACTGTGTACCTCCTGAGCTTCTCAACCTGGTGGATATTGACAACGAAACCGTTGATATTAAAGCGCTCACTCAACAGGTGCAACAGAAAATGATTCGTTGTAGCGAACAAGACAGACAACGCTTCAACCTACACAAAGCCAAAATCCATCATTTTCAAAGAGGAGACTACATATTGGTGAAAAATAATCCTCGAAGCCAAACCTCGCTTGACCTTAAATACAGCGAACCATATGAAGTTTGTAGAATACTGGATAATGACTGATATCTGGTAAAGAAAGTTGTCGGTAGAGGACGACCTCGCAAGATTGCCCATGATCAGCTGCGCCGCGCTCCGCAACCTGGGGATCAGTTGACCGTATCGGCGGGAAACGAATCATCTATTCAACGAGATCCCACTGCAGAATCAAATGAGCCCATTCCGTCGACCTCACGAGAAGGGCTGCAAGTACAGCCAACACGACTCGAACCAAGATGACCCATCAGAATAAATGGTCTACGAGAATCCAAATAATCTACGAGAATCCATAACAATCTACGAGAACCAACGAGGCTGGTGCAGAGCGCGCACCGCCTGTCAGTATGGCCGTATCGGCGCAACTACAACAGTTCGTCGAGAATAATTAAGTTTAATCATTTGATTACCCTAAAAATAGTTTATAAATCATCAGTTGATTATTTTTGAGTTGATTACGATGTAAAATTAATGTTATGATTGTAATTTCAATACTTTACCAACAAACTTGTAAACTCGTGCACGTGCGCCGAGTCCTATAAGTACGGCCGCACTGTAGGCGCTCGTCTCAGTCGCTCTCGAGTCGCCGTACAGTACGGACCTCTTTGTGACGTTGTTACGCTGCTCGTTGAATATACGAAGCTTATAAAAGTACTTGTGAAGTTTTACTTCGAGGACCCAAAAATGAGTGATCATCATGAAAACAACAATTGTGACGTCAGCAATGCTGACGTCACACTTTTTAAAAAACACTCCGGAGTTGCTTTCTCCGTCATATATATATATACCTACACTTTCAAGACATCAAAATTGAGTCTGTAACCACGCGCACCTTCGTGTAGACGACTATGACATGATTATTTATTGTGAAATTAAAATGTAAATATTATTGTTTTAATAGAACAATTGTTATTTATACTCATTCACACTAATTGACCGAGTGTGCGAATTCTCTGTAACGACTCGCCGTCCAGGTCGTATTTATCAACCAATCTTCACTACATTCGGTGTACAGGTCCTACAAGTTTTTTGATCGGAGAAGTATTTCCTCAAATGAGAGGGATGTTGGGTGCAGTTTCGTACACACCGGTTGATTTTGATAGTATCAGTAAAGGTTTCTTCAGCCTTTTACTTTTACTTTTTTAATTTAATTCAAATTGTCATTAATAATTGTGCGATGTTAATATAACTAGCGCTACAATAAAGGCCTATTCGGACCTGAGCGTTATTGGGTAGCGAATAATACCACGCGAAACTCGATGGTTAAATAGTATGAAGTTCCATAACTGCAGCGAAACTTGTACCGCCCATCGGAGCGGTAATTTTCTTGTTTGGCGAAACTAGTTCCACCGGGCGTCGCGGGACCAAGAAGCGAGAGCGACATGCTTCCTGCCCTCGCCCCGTTAACCGTAGCCAATGGATATCTCTACCGCGTGCGGTAGCGTTAATTAGGTAGAATTGGACACTCTGTCCCAGGTAGACGTACTCGTCTACAACTTCGAGTGTATCGTTTCCAACAATTACCGGTATAGGTGGAACATGGCCATTGGACATGATTTTCGTCTTATCCATGTTCATCTTAAGACCAACCTGTTGGGAAACTCTAATAAGGTCGTTGAGCATGGTGCCGATATCCTCGAGCGACTCCGCCATTATAACTATATCATCGGCAAAACGAAGGTTAGTGATGTATTCACCATTAATGTTGATGCCACATCCTTTCCAGTCCAAAAGTTTGAAAACAGCCTCCAATGCGTTAGTGAACAGTTTCGGATAGATGACGTCTCCCTGTCTCACACCTCTCTGCAATGGAATTTGTTCCGTACTCTGGTCCTGTAATCGGACTGACATAGTGGCCTTGCTGTATAAACACTTCAACGCTTCGATATACCTATAGTCAATTTGGCATCGCTGCAAGGACTGCAGTATGGCCAACTTCTCGATAGAATCAAAGGCTTTCTAGTAATCCACAAACGCTAGACACAGTGACTGATTATACTCTTCGGTCTTCTGTTTAATCTGCCGTAGTGTATGAATATGGTCTACGGTGCCAAAGCCTCTTCGGTAACCGGCTTGTTCAGGAGGCTGGAACTCATCAAACCTGCGTGCGAGACGGTTCGTGATGACTCTCGAAAACAGCTTGTACACGTGGCTCAAGAGCGATATGGGCCTATAATTCTTCAATAAGGTTTTATCACCTTTTTTGAAGAACAGCACCACCACGCTCTTGTGCCACGTTTCCGGTGTTTTGCCTTCGAAGATGACAGAATTGAATAACTTCTGGAGGACTAAAAGTATCGGTCTACCACCCGCTCTCAGAAGTTCAGTCGTAATTCCGTCCTCTCCTGGCGCCTTGTTGTTCTTAAGCTGTTTGAGAGCCATTCTAATCTCGTACAGGCTGATGTCCGGGATGTCTTCGGTATAGTGTCGGACTTACTTTGCTCTGGTGTCCTGAGCTGCTTCAGTACAGATATAAAAGTTATGTTAACTTAACCCACCACACACGGCGAGTATATAATATATAGCAAGCGTACATTCTATCGGGGTCCGTCTCGGGAGCCGCACGTCTCGATCGTTCACACTAATATACAGAGTGTTCATATTTTTTATTTTGCGATGATTCGTATTTTGTTGCTAGACCTGTTGGACAGTTCCTCAGATGACGATTGGGACTGTGAATATGATATAACCGTCATACTAGCTAAAAGTAAAAAAACGAAAAATCTGGACAGAAGATCACATAAAACACAGTAACACAAAACATTGTAAAGTTTAAATTCACTATTTAAACTTTACAATGATATTTCAGAAAAAAACAGCTTTTTCTTGCACTTTAATATGGTTATTTGCACGATACCTACCAGTTTTTTAATTGTTTGTCTGTCTGCCTCTATAATCCGGGTAATTTCTGAAAAGGCCAATTTTGATGGGGTTTATACTGAAAGCATTAATTAAAGGGCCACGTGAACGAAGTCGCGGATGCAGCTAGTCTAATAATATAACATAGCCTTATTTCATCAAGAATACTACCATCGATTTAGTAGTTACCTAGTTCTACAGTATACTACCTACAACCTAGAAAAACCTATAGAGGTTAGGCCCATAGAATTTAAAAAAAAATTGTCATACCGCTAGTTCGGTTAGTACGAGTAGATAGAAAGTCTCACTTTTTCGATGATTTCCTTTGTTTGACACATTTGCGTTAGTCAGACGTTAGTTTCATTTTTATTTACAAAAAATATTTCTACTGGTTCGAAAAAATATAGGTACATAAGATAATGTGAAGCTTTATTAGTTTTTATTGTGAAAATATAAATTTGTTCGGTAACTGAAGACCAGACGTCCACTTACTGCAACGGTTTTGTCAACATTTAATCTTAAGATCAGTATCGGACATGATCTTAAGATGTCTTCATGATCTGCAGTAGTCTTAGTGAATGTTAACATGCCGTTCGAATATCGGTGGCATCTTAAACTACTCTAAGGTAAAATATTATAGTATATTCACCATGTGTGGTCGCTCATTGAATTATATGGTGAGCGATTTGTCCGAATCTGCTCTAAGATTATTTATATTTTATAGTATCTTCATCGTGTGTGATGGGCTTTACGAACGCTTTAACAAAAGAGCCATCAATGACAACGCCACCAATGCCCTAAAAGCTAAGCGAGGCAAATACTAAACTATAGAATAAAAAAAACATTAGTTAGAGCTCAGATACACGAGCGGCTTGGAGCAGTCAGCATGGACTGCTTCAAGCTGCGACTGCACAGTGAACTACAGTCTTCTATGTACACACATACACGAAATCGCTCGAGCGGTTGCAACAACTTCGGGCGGTTGGTCGAGCAGTCGCCAGGCATACACTGACTGCTCGAGCCTCGAGCTGTCGACTGCTCTCACGCATTTACCTCCGCCCGCGCTCTTCATTCCTCGCCCAAGCATCATAATAAGCTGTATATCAACTGTATTTAAGTTCAGTTTTATACAAAAAGCTGTTTATTTAGGCTGTGTAACATCTGTAAAAGCGCTTATACAGACCTTATAACCGCAAAAAGGGCCCCAAATTAAACAGCTTTTTGTGTTATTAAAACTGCACAGTAGCTGTATTAGCTAAAAAACGGCGTTATAATAGCTGTACAATTGCTGTTATTCGGTGTCAAAGGAAACCATTGCTCTACAGTTATTATTTAATAAATCTCTTATAAAGATTGCAGTTCTTAATTAGTTTTTGAAAACAATTACAAAACACTAAAAACAAAAATCTCAGTTAGTTGACTTAAGTAATAGTCGACCGATTAAGATATAAGGTAAGCGTATTTTACACTTATAACTGATTGATTATAAGAGAATTCGAGGTGCAACTTCATATTTATCGTAAACATGAGTATTATATCTCAACAAAATATTCACGCGCCAGCTAAATCTTCTAGTATTTAAGGAGAAAATACAAAATATGGGCATCAAGTCATTGTTTTTATAAATTTTCAAAATAGTAGGCAAGTGGGTAGAGTAATAATTTATTTTAGTTGATAAGCATAGTACAGCTTTAGTTATTATCGAATATTGTCAAACATTCAATATTGATTTCAAATTGGATTTTTTTTCATTAAGAAATGGCGACTTTTGGTTGTCCAGCCTAATGAATACTTGTAGCATATTATAGTCCCAGTAGCTGTAATTTGTTACGCGATAGTTCTGTTGTACATAATTTATTAACTTTTAATCAGTTTTATTATAGAGTATTATTACTAATTTGGCTGTATATCAATCAGTACTCATAAAAAACTGATAGGATGAGGGATAGGTAACCTATAATTAAAAACCCTTTTTAAATATTTCATATATTTATACTTTTTTATCTAGAACACTAAAACTATATTTTACTTCTTTTACTACTTGCAAGACTATGGCTATAATATATTTACTTTTTTCATTTTATTTCCTATTACTACTAACAAAATATTATTGCATAATCTCATATGTTTAGGTTAGGTAGTCTATAATTATGATTTGAATTTTGCGTTTTAGAAACAATAACTATATTTTATTATATTTAGGTAGTTCTAAAATCTATTTGTAGAGATATATCATAATTACGTATGATTAAATATATATATCTTTGCCTCATGTGTACTATATCGATTGACGATTACCGGTGGCGTAATTTTGATCTCATTTTAAGCTACGACTGTAATTGAACGTTTTGTTTAGTGAATATCTATCTCCAAACAAGCGCGTACGCACTTTGTTTTCCTTGTCACTTTGCCGATAGTTCTCGTATTCAACCGAACGATAGTGTTAGCAGTTTCATTGTGTTGTGTGCCGTATAAATGTTAGTACATTTTATGTTTCGTTTAACAGGAAAACAATATGCTGTTGTATAATTGAAACAATTTAAAAAGGGCAAAAAAAGGCTTTTTGCATTATAACAAGTTTGTGGAACCAAAGGGCGAGTTAAGATGACCTAGAAAGCGATTAGAAGTCTACGAACTTGTCAAGGATGAACATTCTAAGCCTTTATATAATTGGTCTACCTCAAACTGCAACGTAAAAAGACCACAACTCTCAAGGAAATCAGGCTTTGAACCAGAATGCTATTAATACAAACGAACAATGTATAATTGACAAAGACGCTACGAACGAGAAAGAAACGATTGAAGAAGAAGAGTCTCTTTGTTAGTATATAAAGATATTCGCCGGTTCTTGTTGATTGATTAAAATGTTTAATTAAAAAAAGTTAATTTATTTAGTTTCACTTTTTTAACGTCAAATTATTAAATTTGTCTTTTTTACTATATACATTTAAAATAGATTGAGATCAAGATACCTTCTTTGAATATATATTAAACGTGGTAAAATTATATTAGTAGTTTTTTATTTTTTATTTTCTTGTTTAGTTAGTTAGTATTTAAGAAGAACCCGTAATTGCGTGGCTGTGATTGTCCTTATGACTATATTACCTATATTTTTGTTAAATAACTTACCTGATTATTGCATAGATAAATACGTAATTGACGTACCGTGGATATGATTGTCAGTAAGTGAACGTAAGTAAATCAAAACATATTAATAAAAAAATATCTCATAATGACATGACTTTTTATTTCTCATCATACTGTGTGCACAAGAGGTATAAAGTATAATTCGTTTCTGTGTTCAGTATATACTAATTTTATTTTTACATTTTGAGGACTAAGTACCTAATCATGTTCTCGGTCCGCCTGTCAGCTTGAAATTTGGCCTTAAATATGTTCAAGTGTGATGATTTCACTGGCTGTTCAAAAGCTTGGAGCTTGAAGTCGATGGAAACGGTGCTTGACTGTGCCTTTCCGGAACGAATAGTTCACTATGACTGCACAGTGTATTTGCTACGGAACCTTCTCTTAAAGCCGATGGAATCGGCGCTTGTACTGTAGGTTTTTGGAACTATTGTTCACTATAATTTCTGGTATTTGTTTGGTTTAAAATACTCATATATTATTTTTCAATCCTCCTCTTGATAGCTTCAGTTTTTATTTTCCACATTTTCCAAAGATAACAACTTATTAAGTCACGCATACGGCTTTGTCAGAAATACAGATTAGAACTGTACTAAAGCTATGATTTATTTTTTGGTTTTAAAACACCCTCATAGAAAGACGTCATAGAACTATTCGATTTACATGAGTGTACAATTACGCCATAAAAGTAAATTTTAGAACAGAGTTTGGCTATACCATACAGCAGAAACTATAATTGAGTGCTACTATAATAATACTTAAAGCTGCTATTAGTAAGTTATTACATAAGAAGTACAGGTTTTATACAGCTTTTACGATAAAATATGTTTTAAAGTGTCAACAGACACTTAAAGTCGTATTATAGAGTTTGAATATTCTTTTAATACACCGGATGTCCTTACCATCAAGTGCCAGATATTCTAACTACAAGCAGTATAGTACCACTAAACAAATATTTGTTTTATGGTATTGCGCAAAGCTCAATAGTTTTAGAGCACTAAGAATGAAGATACATTTTTAGTTTTTTCGTATCTAAAGTATTTTGCAGTACCTACTGGAAGTTTAACTATATACACCATGAAGCAATAGCGATAAAAATTACATGTTCATACTTAAAAAACTCAGAGCATCTGAGCACTTACGTTATGAATGATTTGCAAAAAACAAAGTCTGTGAATCATGCGATATGGTATATCCAGATGATTAGACACGTTTACTTTGGTATATAATACTAGCACAACTCATGATAACCATCATATCTGAGATCTCTGTTGAACGCTGTTGTTGTGAAAATATATATTTCATGGTCATTATAATCAGTCATGTTATCTAAACATACTGGTATCTATGTATTATTATCTGATAATACGTTTCATTTTGTTTTGTTAGTTTAAAACGGACCGACATGTTTCTCTTATTATTCCTTATAATCGCGGGCGTAGTTTGTTTTAAGGTATTCTTAATTTTGACAACTGGTATAGCCAAGTGTAGTAAACATTTGTATGGCAAAGTGGTAATAGTAACAGGAGGAAATGCTGGAATAGGATACGAGACCGCAAAGGACCTCGCCGATAGAGGGGCTAAGGTCATCATTGCGTGCAGGAACGAGGGCCGTGGAACTGCAGCAAGAGACAAGATTATTGAAGCGACTGGTAACCAAGACGTGCACTACAGAAACCTTGACTTCGGCTCTCTGAACTCCGTGAGAAAATTCGCTAATGAATTCATCAAAACGGAAAAACGTCTCGACATTCTTGTAAACAACGCCGGCGTCGTTGAAGGTAATAATGCAAAGTCTGAAGATGGTTTATTACTTGGGATGCAGATCAATCATTTCGGCCCTTTTCTCCTCACCAACCTATTGTTGCCGCTCTTAAAATCATCAGCACCGAGTAGAATCATCAATGTCTCATCGATGGCGTATCGCGGCGGAAAAATTGACTTCGACAATCTGAATATGGAAAAAGAAACGCCTGAAACATTCAGTTTCTTAAAATTATATGCTAATACAAAACTCGCAAATATTTTGATGACTGTTGAATTAGAGCGAATCCTCACAGGTACGGAAGTAACTGCTAATGCATTACATCCAGGCGCCGTATACACTTCAATACTAGACGGTTTGGAAAAATGGTGGGTCAAGTATTGTTATTCTCTAGTGTTTCGTTTCTTTGCCAAAAACTCTTGGGAAGGAGCGCAGACAACTATTTACTTGGCTGTGTCTCCTGAAGTGAAGGATATAAGCGGGCGTTACTTCGTAGACTGCAAAGAAGAGGAGCTCAAGGACTACGCGCAGGATCCAGCCGTCGCCAGGAAGCTTTGGGAGGTTTCCGAAAGAGCAGTTAAATTGAATCAAGCATAAATGTCATGAGATAATATGAGACAGGTAGTTCTTGATAACTATTGATAATTCAGTTTCACATTTTAATGTATGTTATACTATTGATATATTATTGACGAAATCTTATGAACAATGCCCAACTTTAAATTCTTCACTAATATAAGTAATAAAATGTAAGTGATAACTTAGTACTTATAGTTATGTTTAGTAGAAAGATAGCAAAAAATATAACTTTGTGGTACAGTAATGCTTGTCTATGATGTAATGAGGATTCTCTTGTGTTTCCCTGACCAATGCCAAAAAGTTTGCAGAGGCGCATTTGTTTATATAGTTTCTTTAATTAATTCCATAGTTCCATTACTTTATAATCCACCAAGCCGCATTAGGCCCGCGTGACGAAATACGGCCTATACTCTGAAAGGAAGATTCGAATCCTAGCACGTTCTGAGAGTTCTTACTTATTTTGCTCAATAATAACATGGACGTGTCAAGCCGACTAACGTGTACTATTACGTATGATAATCAAGGCTTTCTATCTCTATTAGGGTAAGCCATAAATAGATAGGTTGTAGATGTTAAGTAAAAAAAACGCGCGTCTAGACTTGTTTTAACTGGTCAAACTTGTTTTGTTTGAATTATAGGATATTGGAAGAGAATGACTAAGCTGTACAATGTGTGTAAACGCCCATGCCATGTCCAAATTGCAAGCAAACATAAATAGTAGTAAAAACTATTTAAATCACATTGATACTCACCCATAAGTGACTTGCAAAGGAAAGTCAACAAGTAATCTATATATAATAAAACTGTAAGTAGTTACATATAATGTAACTGTCTCTGAAAAAATATAAATGAAGGTGATAGAACCTAAAACATTTTTTTTATTTTCCTGTCAATCTGTCTGTTTGTTCTCGCATCACGTAACGTAAAAACTACTGAAAAGACGTTGATACCGTTACTACTGACAGTACGTTCTGTGGAAATCGGGCTGCCCGAAAAGAAGTTACGAGCATTAAACCTTGAGCAAAAATGCAATGGGGAATATTTTTGGGACAGCTTAGGTCATCCCCTATCACTCGCATCACGTAAGCACTTCTGAATAGACGTTAATACCGTTACTGAATATATTCACTAGAGGCCTGCGGCGCTATTGCTTTTTTATTTTATCCAAATTGGTTCACCCAAGAAGAATTTTGTCTCTGATAGTGATAGCTGAATAATGGTCTGGAAAATTATAGTTTGTTCCGTATAATTCTAACAGATGGCGGTGTGAGAAAAACTCCATATCAAATCTTTTTCGTTGTGGACTTATACGTTTCTACATTTGCTATTCCCCATGTTGTGTTAATACGTATAGTTGGCACCAAGTGAGTGGCCTACGTGTTTAGTACTAGATCAGCGATCGAGTTTACACTAGGTTCTCCTTGATTATATGAACCTTATTTTAAAGGTTCATGCTTGATTAGTATATTTTTGTAGGTGGTTATACCGATTAGAGTTTTGTTCGGTGAATTAGAGTAAGTATACAAAACAATAATATATAAACTTGGTAAGAAATGGTGTGGATGCAAGTCCAACTTTATTAAAAGTTGAGCTATAAAATCTGGTAAAAGCCATTAAGCCGTCCAAGCTCCGCTATGTAATCGATGAACTAGCCCTAGAGCATGGACACGAAGTTATGCGATTGCCTCCCTACCATTGCCAGTATAACGCCATCGAGCTTATTTGGGGCAAAAATAACGGGTCATGATAGATAGATAGATAGATAAACTCTTTATTGCAACACTATAAAATACAACAAACAAATAAAAAACTTAAAATTAAGTGTCGCAATGGGTGGTCTTATCATTCAGAGCGATCTCTTCCAGACAACCATGCAGCGCGGAACAATACTGAACCACTCTTCATTACTGCTAAAATGATGACTCTGCTACAAACTGCGTGTGCAGAAGTCACTACAGAAGACTGGAGAAAAGTCGTAGAGAAAACAAAGAAAATAACTTTACAAGATTTTGAACGAGATGTGAGAATAGACAGTATTATTGAAAATGAATTAATAATATCTCTGAGTGCTGACAGCAGTGATGAAGATGACAATACTAATAAAAGTTCTGATAGTTCAACTAAATAAATGCAATTTTTTTGTTAAATTATGTACTTGTCTTATTTTGCTTCTTAAATTTACAAAAGAAAAAATAATAATGGGACAGGGATTCTCCTGATGATTTTTAAAATTCACATATATTTCAAGTCCGTATCGATTCATTCACTTTAATCGATGCTTTTAAGCTGGTCACCTCACTATAAAGATAACACTGACAGACGTCAAATGTTACGTATTAAAATGACTCCTCCTTAATCAAGAGATAAGAAATATAGATGTTTAGACATATTACAATAATTCTTGTTAGTGAATTAAAATTATTAAATTCATTATAAATAAGAAATTATTTCATTTTTGGAAATCTTGAAATAAGTATCTACTGCTCTATAATTGTTTTATTCATGGACATTCCGATAAATATATATTTAATGTAACTACTAGCTGCGCTCCACGGTTTCACCTTCGTGGTGATGTATGACGATGATGATGAAAAGTACTTAATACTTATTCTCAGACTTACTGAATGTACACACAAAATTTCATAAAAATCAGTAAAGCCGTTTCGGAGGCGTTTTGTAAAAAATGTGTAACATGAGAATGTTATATATATTAGAAGATAACTAGGTAACTGTAGTGTTACAAGTCTGTAATTTTTTTTATGAACACGACTTATATTTTATTTTACTACAATTATTATCACAAAATATATTATGTGAAACCAAGGATGATTACTATATCCTTGGTGAAACATAAAAATTATAAACCTTTTGGGGTGCGCGTACTGGTTACTAGCCACGCACTCGAACTGTAGTATTGGTCTGGGTCACGTTGGTTACGTTGGTTACCTTGTAGTGCACTGGTTAAGGGTCGCGATGAGAATGAAAGATTTAGTACTGAGCGGCGTGTTTTATAAATTTTTTTTTTTTTTTTTTTTTAGGAAGGCCATAGAGCTTTTTGCCACTACGGGCATTAAAAGCGACACAGGACTGTTGGTGAGCGCACGCAGCACTCAACCGAGGGACAACAAGGGCGCATAAAGCGCTAGACAACGACAAGGGCGAACCCTTGCCTAGTAGGGAATAGAGGTGCCGGTAGCCGCCAGCACTGTCTGAAAGAAAACAAAACACAGGTTAATGAAATAAAACACAGGTTAATATTGATGATACTTATAAACTTTTAATCGAAAATCGATACGTTACCTTTGCCTTAATACGCATTACCAAAATATAATACAGGTTACCTTGTGTCTGATTTAGGATTATTTCGAAGTCGCTTACGACGACCTCGATGTCTAACTGTGAAGACTGGAAATCCAAAATCAGACATATTACCTCTCGTGGCTCGGCGAGTAGACCCTGAAATACCTGAAATACCAATATTACCAGGAGGCTGACTGATCGACGCCAGAGCTGTCGTGATGGGGTCGTCCGGGTCATCCAGGAGGTGTCGTGGGCGGCGGCGTGGCGGGGTGAAGTATGGATCTGATGTGTGTGTTGAGTAGTTAGCGGTTTGCACCACTAGTGGGTTGGGATGGTGTGGGGCCGCATCGAAGTAGCGGCGAGAACAGTCTTTCATGAACTGTACGATAGAGGGGAGTTCTAGGTCGCAGTGGAGGTCAGCGTTCCGTAAGTACCACGGTGCGCCTACTGCCTTGCGGGTAAAGCGATTTTGAATCACTTGAAGTCTATGAATGTGCCTATCTGAAGCATGACCGAACGTCACAGACGCGTAGGTCATGATTGGACGAATGCAAGTTTTGTAAAGTGTCACCTTATTTCTAAGGGACATTTTACTACTCTTGCATATAAGGGGATTGAGGCGACCTAGGATAAAAGCTGCCCTATTGCGAACACTTTCAATGTGTTTAGCGAAGGTGAGGCGCCTGTCAAGGATTACGCCTAGATATTTGGCGGACGTAGCCCATGGTATCGGTTCGCCAAAATACATAATGGGTTCTGGCGGTTTCCGTGGACCAGCACTCTCGTGAAAGTACACTGCTGTACTTTTCTCTGGGTTGATAGCGATACGCCATTTGCGGAACCATGTTCCTACATGGTGCAGGGCGTTTGTGACCGACTTTCTCTGCCTGGTCTTGAACCAGCCAGTGCAGTAGAGTGCAGTGTCGTCTGCAAACTGAGCAATCTGAACATTGGGTTCGGATCGTGGGATGTCGCTGGTGTACAGCGAGAAGAGGACGGGTGAGAGTACAGAGCCCTGAGGGACTCCTGCGTGAATGGGGTGAGGGGAGGAGAGCTGTCCCTCTACGCGGTATTGAAAGCTACGATCCCTGAGAAAGTCTTGTATTATGAGTACAAGACGGTCTGGCACACCGAGTTGGTACAGCTTGTAGATCAAGCCGTTGTGCCAGACTTTATCGAAGGCTTTCGCTACATCGAGGAAGACCGCTACTGTCCCTTGAGGCTTTGGCTTCTTATTGAAGCCCTCGAGTATGTGCTCCGTGATGCGGTGCACCTGTTGGACGCATGAGTGTCTGGCCCTAAAGCCAAACTGCTCGTCAGGAAGCAGATTGTTGGATTTGACATGGGACCAGAGTCGATTCACAATGAGTCGCTCATATATTTTCCCCAAGGAGCTGAGGAGACTGATAGGGCGGTAGCTAGTTGGCAGTGAGGCCAACTTGCCTGGTTTACGAATGCCAATTACAATGGCATGTTTCCAGGTGTCTGGAAAAAAGCAGTTATTCATAGCCGCATTGAAGATGCTGACTAAGAGATGGATTAGTGGGACTGAGAGGTGTTTCAGCATTTTATTACTGATACCATCAGATCCAGGGGATTTGCGGGATTTTAGATCCTTGATCAGGTCGACCACTTCAGAAGATTTGATTAGTGGGAGGGGTGGGAGGTCTGAGATGGGCACAGAGCTTTTACGTTCGACTTCAGAGTCAACCGTATAGAGGTGACCCTGGTCTACGTGGTCTACATTGAGAGTACACTGATTTTCTAGACTATCAGCTAAACACTCGGCCTTTTCATCGTCAAAGAATGCTAGGGGTAGGGGTGGGGGCCTAAGGAGGGGAACCATAGTCGTCTGTCCATCCGATTTCATAGCT
Organism: Selenia dentaria; assembly: GCA_917880725.1. Classification (NCBI taxonomy): domain Eukaryota; kingdom Metazoa; phylum Arthropoda; class Insecta; order Lepidoptera; family Geometridae; genus Selenia; species Selenia dentaria. Next base: position 9,164,678 of record OU862888.1, on the reverse strand, counting down.
CGTGCCAACCGCCAGTACGCCTGGTGGGTTGGTTCGAGTTCTGATAAGGTGTCGTCCCACCTTTGATCACGCAGCTCACTCATGCGTTTCCTCACAGCACGCTGAAAGTAGCGCATGGTGGCCTTGTTTTCGCGGGTTGGTGTCGAGTCATATGCCCTTGTGGCTGCGTTCTTGGCTGTCAGCAGCCTCCTCGCATCCTCGGGCAGTTCAAAGCGACGGTCATCCGCCACCTTGATCTGCTTTGAGGATTCACCTAGTGTGGTGCGGAGGTGGTCGCCGAGAGCTTCGATCGCCAAGGAGACGTTATCAACAGTCTGTATATCGTCAGGTATCCTATCCAGAGCGGGTGAACTGATCGCTCGGAGGGACTCCCTCAAAAGCTTCCAGTTCACGACCGTTTTGGTGATAGGGATAGAGTCAGTCGGGTCAGGGCCGAGTCGAAAGATGACTGGGCGGTGGTCAGAGTCGAGTTCGTGTAACACCTCTACGGCGCGTATGCGGAGGCTTACATTCCTAAGAAGGGCAATGTCAAGTATATCAGAAAGTCGTTGTCGTTCCTGGTTGGGATATCTTGTGGGCTCCAGAGGGGAGAGGACATCAAATTCTAGTACGTCGACTAGTGAGTCTAGGATCTTACCGTTGGGGTTAGTTTGGGAGCAATTCCAAAGGATATGCTTACTGTTAAAGTCACCCATCAAAAGGATGGAGTCACCCATAGAAAATAGCGCTTCCAAGTCGCTGCGTAGCAAGACTTTATTCGGAGAGAGATAGCATGAGGCTATGATGACAGGTTGATGACCTGTCATCCCTAACAGGCAAAGTGACACCTCTAAGTTAACTAGAGGGGGAGGTACTAAAGGAATGCAGTGTAGAGACCTTTTGTAGTAGATAAGTGTTCCGCCTCCATGGGTCATTCTATCGTTACGGACTAACCGGTAATTAGCGAACCTAGGGTCTGCTTTTCCCGGTTTCAGGAAAGTTTCCTGAATGCATAGGACATCGACCTGATGGGTCTTACAGAATTCGTGAATTTCATCACGTTGACTAGAAAAGCCGTTAGCGTTGAAGGTGACTAACGTAACTGCGCGGGGTTTTACTCTTGTTGTTGTACAATCCATATTAGTTGTACTAGTGAGTGTTTGGGACTGAGTAGCGCTTAATGGCGCCGATAACTCCCGCGTGCTCGAGCGTAGCTCGTAGGCGGTCGTTTTCGGATTTTGCCGTACGAAGTTTGTGTGCGAACATTCGTACTTCATCTAAATCAATAGCCATGGCGTAGTCCATGACTAATGCTAGGTCTGCCGTCAAGTCAGATTGGCTTTGTTCGCCCAGCTCAGCTATTGCAGCCTTTGGTAAGGCCGGAGTGGGCTTGCGGGCAGGGGCAGGGGGAGAGGGGCGGGCAGTCGCTTTAGCGGGAGCGGGGGTTGGGGGATGAGCGGTAGCAGAAGCTGTTACTCGAGCGGGTGTGCTTTTCTCGACCATGCTCAGTGGCTTGGCCCAGGCACTGTGTGCGGGGGGAAAGCTAGGCACGTTAGGTGTTGCCGGAGTTGGAGGAGTAAGCGTCAGCTTAGGGCTGACGCCTTGTGTGCGCGAAGGGTTCGCTAGGCTAGAAGGTAATGGAGCCCTTTTTCCCGTTACCTTAGCGGTACGGGGCGCCTTAGGGCAGCCGCGATAATTTGCGGTGTGGCCTTGATTGCCACACAGAACGCAGCTTGGGGGATCCGGCGAGTCTCTAGTGCGAGAGAAGCTAGAGGTGCCGTGGTCACCTAGGCATTTAACGCACCGGGGACGGGCGAAACAAAAGCGAGCGGCATGCCCGTACAATTGACAGTTGTGACACTGTCCAGGGGTGCCATTACGATAGGGGGCCTGTACGGTGATACCCGACAGATTGACAATTGTCTTTATATTAAAAATGGCTTTGCCCTTGGGAGAGCGGTCAAGGATGACCAATACTAGGTCATAAGGGGACTTGGTTTTCCCGCTGTACATGCGGTGAACCTCGCGAACTGGGAAGCCTTGGGCTTTTAAGTCTGTGCTGACTAACTCTGTCGACACCTCCTTAGGGACGCCTCGAATAACTACTCGTAGGAGTTTTTCCTCCTCGAGAGCATACGTATGGAAGCTAATTTTCGCCTCTCGAAGAATCTTTGTGAGACCTCTGTGGTCAGAGGAGGTCGGGACTTGGACTCTAATGCCCTGCTGCGTGGAGCGGGCATTGGTGAAATTGAGCTTACGCTCGGTTAGTAACTGGGATATGCGGTCCCATTTCGCCTTCTCTTGAATAAAGAGAGGTGGCGGAGGCTTTTCGCGTCTTGGCGCGGACGATCCCTGCGTAGGGTTTTCTACCTGAGATACAGGTAAGACGGGTGCGGGAGGAGCTGGTTTTTTGCCGGCGGAAGTGCAAACCGCTTTCGGCGGTGGGACAGGGGCGGGGGAGCCCCCCTTTCCACCGTGCTTTCTCTTGCCTGAGGTGACGGTAGTAAAACCGTCGTCGTCGTCGCTAGGGATAGCGGAGGGGACGGGGGGAGAAGTTTCAACCTCCATATCTGAATCATCCGAGTCAGATGCTACCAGAGGGGTAGGGAGGGGGAGCGGGGAGCGCGAGCGACCGCGCGTGCGGGAATGCGAGCGTGGGCGAAAGCGCGCGGGCGGGCGGTCAGGGGAGAGGGGGCTGTCGCGCATGAGCACGGCCGAAGAGCGAGATGGCAAGCTATTCGCAAGCGAGTCGGAGGGCGGAAGCAGAGTATCCTGCGTATTTACGTCCTGATGGGACATGAATTTTTCAAACATTGAGGGAGCGGATTTCATCACCCAACTGAGAAAGGCTTGCGCCATTTCGCCGTCGGGCAAGCGTTTCACTGACGTCATCCTGAGAGATATCTCAGGATGCGAGAACGGGAGAGGGTGACACTCCCCGCCAGGCAAGGGCGGGGAGGGTGTGTACCTAACGTGTGTGTACCTACGTGTGCCGTAAGGCACTTACCCGGTGGCCAACGTCGCTTCACACACGAATCTGCACAGAAAAAGGTCCAAGTTATCACTGCAATCCAAATCGCACAACACAACACAACACTGTAACAGGAACGATAACTGAGCGGTGAAGCATCGAGCGCGAATCTGCAGCGAGCGCAAGCGTCTAGCGACCGTCTCGGGCGAGCGCGGTAACCGGACTCGTGTTTTATTAAGAAATCTATCCTACATATATACTAAAAGACAATAATTTACCGAGCTAGGTCGGCCCCTTACCTTCTGGAGAACCCAATAGAAAATGGCGACTCTCTGTAATAAACTGCGCAACTACTGCTACCTAATCTGTGACATTATTTACTAAGCTATGACGGTTCCTTACCGTAAAGAGAGCCCCAATGTCAAGCTACCTAGACCTTATTTCTACAGTGCTAAGGTTCTTATTAGTTTAACTTGCTAACTTAGTGCCTAGCCTAAATCCTATTAATCTACCTAGTATTGATATAATTAACTCTAACTCTAATCGGGACAAATAATACGACACTAATTTATATTTATTACACCTACATTACTAACTACGCTATATACAAATAATTACCTAAAACTACTAACTATGTGGTGCGTCACCACAAACCCGAGGTGCTAACTTTTGACTTAAAGCGAAGAGTTTGGGTCTTAACTTAGGACACTTAAATGACTCGCCTCCAACCCGACAAAAATAATATTATTAAAATATGGACTTTACATATATTATATTTTTATATAAAATTAGCAGGCAGCTCGCTGTCAGCGAGCTTGTTTGCTTGTTGCCAATGTAAAGTATTTCTCTTCTTCTTCTTCTAAAAGTGCCTCTCCAACTAGTAGAGGTTGGCGATCAGCGTGGTACAGTGCTTCTTGTTTCTGGTTCGCTGATGACGGAGGACATGGCCGAGTTAAGAGATTTTACGCATCGTGACCGTAAGCATGAGGTTGCGTTTTTGACCAATCCGTTCAAGAACACGTAGGTACATTGGTAACCCCCTGAGTCCAACTAATGGTCAGCAATTCAGCATGCGTCTATATGTCCACATCTCAAAAGTTTCAATAAGTTTTTAAAGATCTCCTTTAATGGTCCAAGCCTCACATCCATACAAAATAATGGGCCAGATGCAGCAATAGAGTAAACGAGTGCGTAAAGCGATGTTGATGCTTCGACTACAAAGGACGTTTTTCATAGTATTGAAAGCACTGCGAGCAACTTCAATGCTGGACTTTATTTCTAGCTTGCTATTCCACTCCTCGTTTAATCATAGTCATAGCGTATATCTAAAGACCAATAAATAAAACCCATATTTGAAATATATTATTTTTGCCAGGTGGGAAGAGAGTCATTTAAGTGTGACTTAAAACATATAAAAGTGTTGGGACTAGACATTCGCTTTTGATAGTCTGCTTGTCTGTCTGCTGCTGAGCAGAGAAAGTCAATTAGATCTCGGTGATGTGACTATTCACACCCAGGGGAGTCGAGCGTTTGACTTTATAATAACGTGTTGGGGTACAGTTCCAGATTTAAACTCTTGAGGGCTTGCCGATGAGCAGAAAAAGGTGGCTGGATCTTAGTGATGGACACAGCCATATGCGTGAAGTTTATATTTTTTAAAACGTGTTGTTATTAAGCTTCTAGGCCAGTACTTTTCAGGCTCGACGAAAACGATCAGTCTGCGAGTTTACACTCTAGGTATACCTACATAGTTGTAAGTCACATAGATCGCTGAAAAACGAAGGAAACCATTTATATATATATTTATTTATTACCATTTAACCATTATAACCATTTATTCATAATTCAATTAATTATACAACATACATAGTCTATTATTAGTAACGTGTGCGGGTGACCTTTTTATATTAATACTTGAGCTTTTGAGTCTGCTAATAAGCAGGGAAGTCACGTGTTTTTAGTGGAATGAGCGAGTTTTGTCATTAAATTAACGTAGGTATTATTTTACTTACATATAAATTCCTTAGAGTTAGCAGCAGCTTGATTACAATATCGTAAATATGGTTTTATGCCGATGGCCGTGCCTGTATTAAAAAGTGATCTCATTAAAGATCTATATAATATGGTAATTTTCTTATACTTAAATTCCAGCACATAGATAGCTCGTTTTTCCAGTTTACTATGATTAACGTAAATCTTAAAACAATGTCCAATAATTTCTCTGGCTTCGTCTCCCGTAGACCAAGCGAGCGAAGCGGTGGGCAGCTCAGCTAGTAAACAATAAGTCGGTAAAATACGATTTTTTTTACTGTTAGATACCATACATAAAACTAGGGTCATTATACTGCAACCTGCATAGAGGTAACTTAAACAGACATTAGCTACCGCATGTTGTAAATAGTCGCAGTAGATTACTACCTACTTGAAGTCATATAGCTAATATTACTATATAAGAGAAGCTAACTTACACAAAGGTAATGTACGCATTTTGTTAAAGTTTGAACTAAAGTTCGCTGCAGCGCTGAAATAATAATTAGTAGTCTAAAGAAACTGCACTAGAACTCTTTTTTGTCATTGCATATGACGCAACATGGCGTTCGCTAAATATTTAGTTCGAATTCAATTATTTCTTTGGAATTCACCGTATTACTTACTTGAATTATTAGTGTAATATCGTAGCACACACTAGGGCATATATAAATGCGTTTGAATGAGTTTTCCTCTACAAACAAACACTGCAGCTGCATGGCCGTCCACACTTGTACGGAATAGAGAAGTGATTTGTGCCGTCTTCTCTATACGCAAGTAGTAATAGTAACTCAACGCTTCAAGTCAGAACATCTGACACTATGGCGATGCCAGCCTTTTTTTGCTCCGTGATAATAACCAATTAGTACTTTATTTCAAGGAGAATTCAAAGTCCGTTTGAGTTACGCAATCAAGGTTAAATATGAATGAGCAGAAACACTAAATTATTACCCTTTAATTTTGTCACTGTGGAACTATCTTTAGCTTGGAGTTAATTTTCGTGGCACCTTCGCTTGGACGCTTTGAAAAAAGGTTCATGTACTTATACATGCTTTATGAGGGTGCAAATCATCATCTGGCGGAAAAGAGGACTTCAAAGAGCTTTAGAGTATTGACAAGTATCTCTTAAATACCGTATCTACTCTGGTAGGTATATTATTTGACCCCAAAAATACCAAATGTGAACCAAGTGTTAGTATTCGGAGAAGAGACCCTTCTAAATATTTTTGTGACTTGACCCTCAAAACACCAAAATTTTTTCGAATTGGTTGAACTACTGGTCTGCACCTCTGCACAATGCAACTTTTGGAAACGTGACCATGTGCAACGCATGTGGCTAATTGATAGCAACTATTGAATTTATTTTGATTTATAATAATGAGACATCATCATCATCTCAGCCGTAGGACGTCCACTGCTGAACATAAGCCTGCCCCACCCACAATAATGAGTATTGGTAGGTAAACAAAGTACTTAAAATTTTATTTAACACATAGGTCAAAGTACATTATCATTTATAAAAAAAGTTCATGTGAAAGTTAACATAAAATACTCTGTGCTTGTGTGTCAAGCTCCTTTTTCTCAGGGACGAGTGAAGGTATCAAGTTGAAATTTATATCAAATATTTGGGCCTACGGTCTCTATCAGATGGGAAAAAATTAAACGTAGTATTCAACGCGACCAAAAGATATGACCGTTTCTGTCGCTTATTAACGCCTATTTTACGATTTCAGGGAATCCAAACCTATAGGCATAGTATAAAGATGAAACAGTATGGAAACTAAGCCTAGTTAAGCGGAAATAAACTTGACCGAGTCTAAACCAAAAGTTTCCATAGATCGAGATTTAGTAAACTGAGGTTTAAACCTTCAACCATAATAAGACGGATCGTGACCACTCGTCTTGACGCGGCCTCACTACTGACTGCTACTGACAGCACCGCGACAATCGCTTAGGGGTCTCGTCGATGTCGATGAGTGAGCTGTTTCGAACGTGTGTAGGTAGTTCCTGTACTGTTCTCTATATTTATACTGTGCTATAGGTCACTTTCCGTTGACTTAGAATAATCAAATTTGGCATGAAGCAATTGTCTTAGGGACCATATAGAGGAAAAACATCTGAGAACCGTAAATATGTAATATAAAATCAAAAATAACGAATAATCTATAATATAATAAGTAAAACAAACCTATTATTTGCGTTTCGTGCAATAATTTGTTCAAGATCGAACGGCAAAGCTAAGTTTGTCTTTTAGTAGTAGAGCGATATTGTAAGATGCTTTCTTATTGTACGGAACCTTTTAAGTGCATCTCGCATTTGGCTGGTTTTAAATTTATTATTATCATAAGTACGAGTTGCTATGTTAATGGTCAGGCGTAGGACGTAGTCACGAGGACGTGCGTGGCGTCGTGATGTGGAATGTGCTTCAATAAGAAAGATATCGGCTAAATGTGAAGTATTCCAGGTGGTCCAATTCTTCTTTGATTATTTGTATTAATCTGACCAGCTTATTTAGCTCATACTTATTCCTTGTATGTCTATGTTCTAATATTTCCCAAGAGAATACCAACGCTGGTAGTTTACAGCAAGCAATATGCTGAGTAGGAGTTGGCAGGCGAAAATATAGTAATATGTATTAGTATAGGCTACATTTTGTTAGTTTTAATGATTTTATTTCTTACGTAATATGTCTGATTTTTGCTACGAAAATACAGTTATGTCTGTGTCTTAATAACGTAGGTTCTTCCTAATTTTCATTACCCGCATTACAAATGTGTTGGCTCGTATATTTTTCAAGGCGTTAAACAATGTTTGAGATTGAAGTAAGAGAAACTTTATTAAAATATTCCAAGCCATGAAGTTATTTTTATTAGCTTACTATAATTGTGGCGATGACTTGACTATATTTATTATATTACTATTATTTTATTTACATACCTATATTAAATTATTAATATGATCCCTGGATGACTGAGTTTTGCTCGATTTAGATACGAACACAAAATAGAAACTCATCTCACAAATCTTGTCACCGTGATTTAGGGTTTGCAATGTGACTGTTACGCCATCTAGTTTCAACGCAACAAACAAACTATTTTTGTTGTGCCTAAAAACACGGTTAAAACTATGTTTTCTAAAAATTAAACCTAGCTGGACTAATTTATCGCCCCCGAAACCCCTGCATACTAAATATCATGAAAACCGCTAGAGCTGTTTCCGAGATCCTGATTATATATATACAAGAAATGCTCGTTTAAAGTATTAGAATTAAGGTGAGAGTCCTGTCAGCCTGGCTGTTGGTTCGATCCTTGGCAGGGGTAGTAACTTGTGTGATGAGCTGTTTATGTGTTGTGTACATGCCTCCCGCGATACAGCGGAATCCTATTGCAGGGATATGAGTACTCTTTACAAAGTATGAAACCGAAGAAGAGTATGTCTCCGAAGAGACCAGACGCCGCAGGAAACCTTAAAAAGCTCTTAAAACCAACTATAGAACTTATAGCAGAACAGAGCGAATTAAGACTGCAGTCTGCATTACATAATTATGTCGGACTTCCTGGTGCCCGCCAGGCTAGCTACCATCTTCAAGATTGAAAATATGCACAAAAGTATTTAACGGTACATATGTTCTGGCAGCTGCCCTAGAAGCCATACCATCTTTGCCCTAGAAGTCAAACACTTGATGAACACAGACTAACACTACTACTAACAAAATATACAAACTACTTGTAGGTATCAATAGTGAAAACACTTGTAGCTCAGGAGCAACACGACAGATTTTGGTGAGATTTGGTCGGAAATGGTTTAGGTCACAAAGCTTTATACAAATTGTCATACCAGTATAAGTACCTGTCTGGTATGATAGATCATACAGCATATGGGGTTGGTAGAGTGTGTGATTATATTGCCAATTATGTGCCTTTGTTTATTTTATGGCCTGGCACTTGGCCGACATGAATCCGTTTTGGTCATTGTCATTGTAGGTAGGATGTCTGAATAGCCCAGAGCTCCAAGAGGAAATCCTCGACGAAGTTTACCACGTCGTTTACCAGGAAATTCCGAGGAGAAGCCCCAGGCTAAGGCAAGGAGGTCCCGCGTATGCGGCAGCAGGCGCGAACCACCCTGTTGCGGCGGTGGGAGGTGGACCTGGTTCCACCGATCCCTGGTCAATGGACGGTGGAGGCCATCCGCCCATCCTCCTAAGGTGGGTGAGGCGGCCTTCCGTGTCGCTGACCTTCCAATTGGTGCAGGTGATCTCCGGACATGGACGTTTCGGGAAATACTGCACCAAATCATCTACCAGCACCTTCCGTCACCCACGTGGCAGTGCACAGCATTTCGCCACCAAAACAGGTGTTTGTCTATATGTGTATCTGGCTGTTCAAATCGTTTTTCTCAGGAGTTATTTATAGATAAGGCAACAGCTGATGCAATCAAAGTTACAATTTTTATTTTGTTACTAATTTATTTGTTTATATATGATTTGTTAATGTTCTCAGACCGTTCTAAATAATTTAGGCTTTACTAAAAACTAATAATAATTTATAAAGAATATTATTGACAATGACTTCTTTATAAATATTAGTTTATAAAGAAGTCATTGGTTTTATTATGCTGCATAACGTTTGTTAAAAAAGGCCGCCGTTTACCAAAGCGCGCGGAATCACGACCAAAACTTAACATTTTGCACAAACATTTTACGCTTCTTCAAAGAGTTATGAGGTCTAATTTGAACCGTAAGACTTTCAAACAGTTGTAAAGTGCCCCTCATCCTATTTTACCGGTTGTTCAACTCGATTACTCCTGATGGGTAATTAGGTAAGTAGCTACTAAGTATTTCGCTTGATTAATTTAATACCACGTCAGCACGTCTTACTTTGGGGAGACTTTTTGAAGTGTTTGAGGCTTTGAAATTTCAAACGCAACTATTTCGATATGTTTTAGGAAATATTAAGCCTTCGGTCTATCTGTGGGTGGATAGTGCACAGGCTGGTCAGACCTCGTAATTGTCACAAACAGACATTTGCCACATTGGGGGCTACCTACTTATGCATTCCTCTTTTTTACCCGACTGCCAGAGAAGGATTGTGTTTTTACGGTGTGTATGTATGGAAGAATCTTAGGATCTCTTGTAAGTGTCACTCCAAGCCACCGTTGTTTAGACCTGTAGTATATTGAATTTTCTATGGAAAGGAAATTGCCTATATTTTTATACTTATCAAAATTAAGCTAGGTGTTTAAAAGCCTTTTCTAAGAAGGTGTAGCACTTATACACTTAATAAAAATATTGGAATAATATCATCATCATCATCATCATCTCAGCCGTAGGACGTCCACTGCTGAACATAGGCCTCCCCCATGATTTTCCAAAAGGACCGGTTGGAAGCGGCCTGCATCCAACGTCGTCCTGCGACCTTTCTCAGGTCGTCTGTCCACCGTGTCGGTGGACGACCTACGCTGCGCTTGCCGGTACGTGGTCTCCACTCCAGAACCTTTCGGCCCCATCGGCCATCTGTTCTGCGTGCTATGTGCCCTGCCCACTGCCACTTCAACTGGCTAATCTTCTGAGCTATGTCGGTGACTTTCGTTCTTCTACGGATCTCCTCATTTCTGATTCCATCACGTAGAGAAACCCCGAGCATAGCCCTCTCCATAGCTCGTTGTGCGACTTTGAGGAATAATATAATGAAGAATAAAACAAAACACAAAATTGAGACAAAAAAATATGAATAAATCTTATGACTATAGTTAGGACTTAAGGATACGAATCCGGTTCTGTTGACTATACGTGTCAGACGCCATGACCGCTAGGCTACTGGAACACCCATTCTAGCGTCGAATTTATCTCTATATTTGATTTTAACTGTCGTATGGTGTAACTATTTTTTGGGGTTTTTGACTGGGAAGGTGCTGCTGCCCACCTTCTGATTGTTATCCCTAAGCCGGCTTCTACGGCACCCACGGGTAGAGTTGGGGAGGTACTATTCTAAGCTGGCACCCCACGACTAACTGATGTCGTTGGTCCAGTGTCGCTTAAATTCGCTGGTGTTATTTTAAGTGATATATTATTAATCCATCTATAAGCATATGCCATAGATGTATATAGTTGTAAATAATTCGACGTAATACGTCACAATACATGACTATGTCACCCATTTTCGCAGTAAATCAATTTTTATGCCAAACTTTTATAGAATCACCAAGGCGTAATGGAACTCATACTTTAACTTGAATGCATTCTTATTCATAATAATGTGCTGTTTACCTTTTATTTTACTTAAAATATAAACAGGTACTTATGTTATTATTACGCCATACTTATACTTATATAGATTCAGTGAGCAATTACTTAGATAACATGCTTCAATCTAAAGCATACCTGACGTCGTTTTGCTAACATCCGAAGGCAAGACTTTTCCAGCAACAATTTATCACATCACCTCACACCAAAGGGCTTGATAAATGTCAGGAGTTTGATGTTTGCTGAATTAAACATCGTTTCTGATTCTCAGTAGTTATAGGTGTTCTTTGGTGTACTTATACAATATTTACACAAGTATTATGTATTGTATATCTATTTCTTAAGAAAACATTTTACCTATTCGAATATAAATTAAAGGAAGAATACTCACAAAATACTCAATAGTACATGTGCCCTCATACAAACTATAGTAAAGTTTCGTCAACTGTGCGATAGATGACACTATGTACTCCAAACTGCCGCTATCACAGTAACGCCATCTTAAAATAATTATTCGAACCACTAGGTACCGGCGACGATAGTTAGTTTTACGTGAGTTTTGTACTGATGTATGACATTATAGTAGATCCAACCGTTTATCCTCTTTTTGACAGCACCAATAGAACGTAACATGACGATGTTACGCAAAAGTTAACTTATAAATGCGAGGTTTTAAAAATATGACAACTGCTTAAATTTGCTCCTTGATCCCGTATAATAATCATCTTTCACAAAATGAGTCCATAAGTGCAGTAGTTTTTTTATAAATTCCATAAAATAACAAACGTTTTTAAAAAATTACGTTCTATGGCTATCAACATAGTGATGTTACGAAGTTACGATTGAGATATCGATATTGTTTATGAACTATTTTTACACGGGTGTTTTCCGTTCTCGGCACATAATATCGGATTTATTTTTATGTAAAACCGTTATATTGATGCGCCTCAGGAAAACATACAGCATTATTTGAAGACGTGTTTATCTCCTGGTGTATATCCAAAAAAGAACAAGGTTATGATGACTATGATGATTACAAGTACAAGTCATACTTGACGAAGCTGTTACCGGTTAAATCTGGGATGGCCAGCGAGCAACACGGAAGGGAGTAGGCATACACAGCGTTTCCCCTCTGTCAAAGTACAAGTCCGCATGGACCATGGAGTTTGATAATATACTGTGGGGTGAGGGCGGGGCTAGATTTGTGAATGGTGCTTTATTTTTTATGTGTTAGTGATTTGGTTGTGTGAGTATGATCGGCAATGGATCGGTACAGGTATGTTTTGTATGTAATAGTGCGGCTTTGCGCTAGTGTGCAACTTCCCCTCCCGCAAGAAATGACAGAAAGATTTGAACAATATTTTTTAGCTAAGGCTACTCCCTTCCGTGTTGCTCGCTGGGGATGGCAGACATTAAAGTCTGCCGTTTGGTACCAGAAAATAGTAAAGTTTGAGCAACCCCAATTCCAATTTAAGCAAACGAAATCTAATCTTTTATTTTTATTTATTTATTAATCAAAATCAGATTCATCGTTGCTGTCACTCGAGCTATTGCCGACATTTATAATTAATTGTTGACTCATATAATCTATCGCCACGTGTTTATCCCAATCTGCCATTATAGTTTCTTGTGTTTTTTGAATTACATTTTGCCAGCTTTCCGCAGTTACTTTCACACATGCATTTTTTAATAAATTTACCATTTTGTTTGCCGTGAATGGGGGTTTTGTGTTATTTCTAGCAGCGTGTCCTTTAACTTGAGCCCATATTAATTCAATGGTATTGTATTGACAATGATAGGGTGGAAGTCTAAGAACCCAATGACCATGTTCTGCAGCTATTTCGTCGATCACATATCGTTTTGGGAAGTGTTTTTTTGTTCGTAATATATTTAGTAATTGTACTTTTAGTAAGGAGTTATCAACATTTTCACCATGTCGTTGAAGCCAGTCAATGATTACTTGTTTTTTGTCGGCCTGGGTCGGCATTTTATCAATTTGGCGTGAGTGATAGGATGCGTTATCCATAATAATAACTGACGGTTCTTCCAATGATTGTACCATTTCCTTAAACCAACTTTCGTAAACCTCAGAATTCATTTCTTCGTGGTACTCAACTGTTTTTTTGGATTTAAAGGCCAACAAAGCATCTGGCATGAATCCTTTCACAGACCCTGCATGGCAAATGATTAGACGTTCTCCTTTTCCCATCGGTACTGAGGTAGTGGAAGCAGCGGTGTCATCAGTCCAGCTCTTAGACACTGTGTGGTTCGCATTCAGCCAAGTTTCGTCAGTGAAAACAACATTTGACCAATCTGTAATTTTTTTGGCTTCGCTCAAAAATTCGCAACGAGCAAAAGCTACGTCGCGACGCTCCATCAATATTTTGCGTTTGTCCGATTTTTTATAAGTAAATCCAATTTCATTCAAGACCTTTACCAATGACGATTTTTGACCTCGGAACAAATCACATTCACGCAAAGAAGCAACAAGTTTTTTAAGTGTTGGAACTTCTTTACGTAAGTAATAGTTATATATATGACGGCGTATAGCGTCTGCGTCAAAGTTGTCAACCGAAGTCACACGACGTGGTTGGCGTTTTTTCTTCGGCGTACGAAGCTTATTCTCCTGCATGCCGCTTGTTCCGTAGGCTTCGGTAGTAATTTTTGTAATCGTAGATGCACTAATACCTAACGCGGCCGCAACGCGCTCTCTCACTTGCGACAATGGTAAAAGCGGGCCGCCATTTTGATACTCTGCTTCAAAGTAATTACGAAGCTTGATCACCATTTCTCTCGTCTGTCCTTTCAGCACTGATCCTTTCGGCATTTTATAGTTCCAATATAAAACTCAGCAAATAATTACTAGCACGGGCGTCTTGTTGCGAGTGACAGTGACAAATACAAAACGGCGGTGGACCATTGAGTTTTACTACCTTGATAAAATACTACTGCTTACCCATAGACAAAAAAATTGGCAGTCATAGGAATTGCCGATAGAAGTGAAAACTTATAACTCAGAATTTGATAGCTTACCTTGGAAACTACACGGGTGTAACCGGACGGCGTGGCCTCGCCATCTGGGCATGGCCATCTAGAAATGCGTCAGCATTTCCCATTGGCTGATGCGTTTCTAGATGGCCATGCCATGACGGCCTGTCCACGCCCTTTCAACATTCCCCATTGGCTGACGTATTTCTAGATGGCCAATAGCCATGGTCATGGCGCCATTCCTAGGACTATTCTCTTTCCGCACAGACTCGATAGAAAAATGAATCGAAATCGTGTCCACTATAATCACTTGGTCACAACACTTTAACTGACAAATTAGATCTGTCAAAAAGAGGATAAACGGTTGGATCTACTATAGCAATCTAGTCTTCCAATAATTTATCTGTGGTCTATATATTCTATATGGTCTGTATAATATATAAGGTCCAGGTATGGTGAAATATTCATCGATATAGTATGTATTTCTATCGATATAGTTAGTATGTGTACGATATATATGCAGTATTCGCATATAGTATGTAATAATATTCTTATCAAAAATATAATAATTTCTAATCTGACCATAATGGATGACACATAAATGTTATTTTATTTTAACCTTACATGTACATAAAGTTATATGATTATTAACGGGATATTTACCGTGGTAAGGTTGTGGAATGATCGGGAGCTCATTCCACAACCATACCACGGTAAATATCCCGTTAATAATCATATAACTTTAGAGAACAACCGTGATAGTTTAAAAACAATGTTTTACATGTACATTTTATTATATTTGACTTATCTTTTATAATTATTCTTTACTAGCGACTGCCTGCGACTTTGTTCGCGTGGTAGTCTCGGCCTTCGGCCTCGCCATAACCTTCCATCTTTTCTTGTCTTTCTTTCATAAGAACCTTCTCCTGCCAGTTTTTAACAAAAAAAAAAAGAATTAGCGAGATTGTTCCATCCGTTCTCAAGTTATAGCGTGACCAGGAAAAATAGGGGGTTAATGTTTATAAATATAAATGAAATTTAGTCACCAAGAGGCCAAGCTGTAGTGCTATTTTAAATTTGCGTATTAATTAGTTATAATTACATTTTGTTATGTCCATTAGCACACAATTTTGTATGGTAGAATGGCAAACAACTATATATAATAAATAATATAAATTATAGAACAATTCATTAAATAAAACTAACTGGCAGATCTGTGGCTTATTATTAGTTAAGGTACTGATAGACATGCGAGTAACTAGCATGCTTATTACGAGCATGCTTAAAAATCACGCGCATAATAAGCATGCTAATTACTAGCAACACTTAGTAGCAATTGCTCATCTATACATACCACTAAGTAGCAATTGCTCATCAATAGCATGATTTCGTGCTAGTAATGAGCATATCTACCAGTACCTTTAGTTCTAATAACATTCGCTACCTGCCTGTGAAAGTCACATCAAAATCAGACCAACCGTTTGGGGCCAAGAAGGAACAGACACATAATAAATTATAAATAATGTTTTTGTCAAAATTGCCGCATTCTCACATGCATTTAGTAAAAAAACGAATAGTAATAATGTTGATATTACAAACAAATACTTCAATTATGTTTGTTTGTATGATGTATAAATATAGCATGCATTATTATAAATGAAGATCATTATAATCGTCGTCATTCAACCGTAAAATTCATTTTAAATGAACAAATCTTATTATAACGTAAGACGTTATTTAGAAGGTAAGATGTTTGAAGTCCTCCACTCCGCCAAGTGTCACATCGTCGAGTTTCAAGTCAGTGCCACCAGCTATTTAAGTATACTATGAATTGTATTAAAACGCTATTTGAAAATATTAGCACACTCTCGGTATTCTTCTTTGTAATACATAATAAGGTCACAGTAGGTACATTAATTTATAATTCACGTTCATGAGCGAGTTCTTGACGATTTCATTGATTAAAATCCAGATATAACACGTACATTTAAAAATGTAATACCGACTTCCATTCTATTCAGGTATTGGAGTTTATCTCAAATACTACTGGACCGAATTTGATGAAATTTCAATGGGACCACACGGGAAGCACCAGCTTTCAAGCAAAATAAAAAAGAGTGTTGAGAATCAGTTCACCCAGTCAAAAGTTATAAGGTAAAATTGAGTACCTCCTCCTTTTTTGGAAGTCGGTAGGAAAATATGTATTGAATTGTTAGTATCAGAACACCTACCGCTGTTATCTAAAAATGTAATTACCTTGGACCAAGTTATACAAATTATTGATTATCTGTTGCCAGACTTAAATACTTACAATCTTTGATTACGTGTTGCGAGATAGCGAAAATTTACACGACTACGGTGAAACCCAAAAGGAGAGTTATATGTTTGGCCTCTATTTATGTATGTAAATATATATGTCCTTCTTATATCCGCTGGTAACTACTCAACGGCTCAATCGATATGATAAATTATACGTCATTAAATTTGTCTTGATGGCGCGAGTGACAAAATTATCTCATCGGGTCAAACCCGAAGAGAGGGTTTTTATGTGCTTTAATGGATGGAACAATTATTTCCGTAGTCGGGTTACTAACACTAATATAAAACTTTATTTTGTTTTATTTTTGCAGGAAGTCACGGGCCCCAAAGCAAACTAGTCAAAACAAAATGACACGCATCTTACTTGGCAGAATATTCAAACAAGAGACGGTAGTATTGCTATTGGTTTTCTTGAGATTAGGGAGACTGCTCGCTGAAGTCTCTGGACCCTCGATGTCCCTTGTCTACCCGGTATGTATTTAAGCGTCAAAAGCAGTGGTTGCAGTTCTCGACACTCGGCTACCTGCACCTTCTACCTAAACGATAGCTCTATGTAGTAGGCGCTATCGGCAAATACATCAGGCTGGCGATTGAAACGACACCGGCGAAAATAGAAAAACACATCCTGAAAACGGCAAAAAAAAAACAGAGACTTGGTGAACATGGAGGCGATGATTTAGTCCATGCGCTTGAAGTTGATTTCTGTACCTGGGGGTCCAGGAACACAGGTCCTTAGTACAAGCTCTGTCTAGTTTCGAACCTAAAGACCTTGTGTGGAAGTTGTCCCACATAACTATTATTATATAGTAGTATCAAGAGAAAGTCTAGAATGTAAACATGTAATAAGATAAATAGTATTACATTATTTGATAGTTAGAAACTAATTAAGTAATGTAAAATGTATTAAAATAATAAAAGAAAATTAAATGATAAAAAGGGAAACGGACCACGGTGTTTGTAGTTCATAAGACTATTTACAAAAAACATTAAAAACCGTATTCAACCAGTTTCCTGAGCTTCCGATAGCTACTTTTGCTCAGAGAGTCATGAGGGCTGATCGTTTGTTTCGTGTGTTCATAAATTGAAAGTCACGTGAATTTAGACTTCGTATCCGCATGATGCAGCTGGCTATGTCTTCTTAATTTTTTATTATAGATTAGTTGGCTTTAAAGTGCCTTTTAACAACAGAAAGAAATAGGATCGATTAGCAACAAAAATATTGAGTCGATTTATCGTTTTTCAGTACTAAATTTATGGTAAAAGTTTTTGGCACTCTGTAAAATTTATAATAGGTACTCAAACCTGACAACTAAGAGGTTTGAGTTTTTAAAAGGATCGATTGGCATACACATATTTTGATACGAGTATTTAGCATTTTTTTCGCCGACTGTAGTTTTTCCCATTATATATGAAATCAGATCAGAATTTCTGAAAAACTTATGGATGGTCTCTTAGGACAACTGAAAAAAAGTGACAATGGCAATAGAATCGTAGTCAAGCACTGAAAACTAAACACACGTTTAATTATTATTTTGTTATATACAGTGTCATTAAAGTTAAATGTCTATCTAGGTCATAACTCACGTATCTATTCTGTGATCAAGACTATTTTATGAATTTCTTTGAAGCTCTCGATTAATTTGACCTAATTTATTTCCAGACTTAAATCAGCCTATGTAGTACATAGTTACAAGGTGATATCAGGTCGAACACTTTGGGCTCAATGACAAATTGTGTAATAATTATTCTGTCTACTACCGCGCTTGGCAGCAAATAGTGCTGTCGGAGCAGCGCGTGCGTCGCGCGATTTTACGATACGTGAACAATCTCGGCACAGTAAAATAACACGGACGTATTTTATCTACGATAAACCAATGGATACGGAACTCACAGGTTTATCGCCACTCTTGTGACCTCCATTACAGAACTCAAACCTGTGACAACGATTTAACGCGAGAAAAATACTTGCGTATAATAATTTAAACAGCAAAGATGTTTCTATACATATTGGCTGCAGTTGTGATATTCATAGTGATAACGGTGAAAGTATATCAGAAGTTAACCGTTGGAATTTGTCGGTCGAGTGCTCATATGGTAGGGAAAGTTGTGATAGTGACCGGAGCGAATAGTGGCATCGGCTTAGAGACGGCTAAAGACTTGGCATCGCGCGGCGCAAAAGTAATTTTGGCTTGTCGGAGTATTCGTCGCTGTGCTGAAGCAAAAGATAAGATCATCGAAGCTACTGGAAATAAGGAAGTGCATTGTCGCCAGTTAGATTTATCATCTCTAGCTTCTGTTAGAGAATTCTGCAGTGAAATATTGCGTACAGAGAAACGGCTCGATGTCCTAATTAACAATGCCGGGGCCGGGGGTCTGGGGAATTACAAAACACCCGACGGACTCCATGTCGGAATGCAAGTTAATTACTTTGCACCCTTCCTATTGACGTGTTTGTTAGTTCCTCTACTAAAGTCGTCCGCACCCAGCCGTATCGTGAACGTGTCTTCAGTGATCCACAAGTATGGAGAACTAGATTTCGATAACTTAAACATGGAGAAGTATTGGAGCGATTATTTAGTTTATTCTAATAGCAAGTTATTTCTTAACTTGATGACTTTGGAGCTAAGTCAGAGATTGAAAGGGACCGGCGTCACGGTCAACTCGTTGCACCCTGGGATGGCAGCGACCAACATTTTTAGAAATATACCAAATGCCTTTATAAGAAATGTCGTTGAGAAATCCATTGGATTTCTGTTTCAAACCCCGTGGGAAGCCGCCCAGACTTCCATTTACTTGTCTGTTTTGCCGGAACTAAGCGAAGTAACTGGAAAATACTTCAGTGACTGCCGGGAGAAGACTCCATCTAAAGTGTCTCAAAATCAAGAACTAGCTAAAAGACTGTGGACATACTCCGAGAAATTAGTAAAATTTTCACTACCTGACAGTAAATAGACAATTATATATATAGTTTTCTAAATAAAGTTACTCCTAACAAAAAAATTATGGCAATATTTGTGTAGTTGTTTTAGTAATTTTATTTTAAAGTTTATGTAGTGTCACTGACCTTTATACTTTTACTAGTACATACGATTATATAGAGTGCCTTGATAATTTGGTTTGACCTCCGTTTTCTAATACTATTAAATGAAATACTAAATTATTTAACATGTATTCTAACCTTGAATACTTAGTTTTTATATTTTGTTACTTTTGTAGTGTTAGTGTTGCTATTTTATCAGCAACTAAGTAGGGTGTGGTGATGATTGTAATGAATCTCGAACTGATACCATATATCTACTAATAGTGGGACACACGGTTGGAAACATATTGCGATCTATTATACTTATATTCATTGTCGTTAACAACTACCTTCTGACTTAGTTTTAGGTAAGTAGTTATTATGAACGAGTAGGTATACTAACGTAATTACTTACCTAGTTACTTCACAAAAACAACAACAATTGTTAATTCGTTAGCTTAGTCGTTTTTACTCTTGCCACAAAATACCTACGTACTTAGTAGGTACTTAGTTAGGTAACAATTTACATAAACAGTTAGTTAGTTATCTAAAATACAACATCTATTGTATATTATATAGTATATTTAAATTTTGGATACAGTAGTTGTAGAGTATACGATTATTATGTTACCCAAATATGTAGGCAACTTAAGGCGCATCCCAGAGCCAATAAACTTTAGAGCCTGATTCTGGGCTGTAGTCGAAAGTCGAATCTTGATCGGGGCTCAGAGAGACAGAGGCGACGGCCGACTGCCGCGTACCCCCTGCGCACAGCAATCTGCCGAAAATTTACATATGTTTAGAATCGTTAGTTATAGAACATATAAAATAAGTGAACACTTTTAAACGTTTCATAAATCAATTAAATGGTGTATCCATCAGTGTACACAAAATTTCAAAACAAGTAGTAGATAATGTGTAGATGCAAGAATTAATGTGTTATTACCCAATTTATAATCTAATCCGTTTGTTTAGAAACTAATTTCTTAGATAAAATTACCATAGATATATTTTTAACACGTCATAATAAGAGAAAATGTTAGAGATTGTCATAATTTTTGTTTATTTGAGTTTTCTTTAATGTCCTTGAGATAACGCGATGATATCTTCCAAACATTAGGGTCTGCGCATTTGCTATGGGACACGCCTTAATGAAATTGGCATAAAATAAATTAACTTTCGAAACTCTCAACTGTTTTAGATTGGTTATGTTATCACTAATTGGCAAACTTAGTGTGGGGCTCCTATATAGGAAAGGCTTAATGACGATTTACGTAAAGTGGTTGTGAGGATGGACCCGACAAAGTTCATTTAAAATAATGACATAAGGTACCGTTTGAGTGAAAATCAACGCTAATCGTAAATGGTAAGTACCCTGCTTAGTTTTAGAACTGACCGCAAGATGGCACTGTTCTATTTTCATCAATTTTTCGCCTACAGACGATGCCGAGCAGCTGGTGTGAATGTTGTAAACTGATGGTTGAGCAACTGATCAAAGTTCTACCTAATTAACATAATAATTAAAGTTGGCCTTTAGTTCTTATGATGACGCCAAGACAGAGTTTGCGTGGTATCTATACCTAAAAAAATTACTTCCCAAATTTTAAAAATTAACTTCAATACATACCTACTTTGTTATTTTTATGGTAGTACATAACCCTTTGCGTCCCAGAGACGTAAATATACGTCAGTTTCATTCATTAATCTATTGTTGTAATTATCACGGTATAGGAAGGATTAATTACAAAACAAACAAATAGGTCGTCTATTCTTGTGACACAATTATAAATATGTTTTGTATTTCAAAACTATGAAATATGTATCAAATAGCTTGTAGCTGTACCGAGTAGCTACAGTATTAAAAATATGATTCAGTGATATTTCAGATTCGTGTGTAGTTTTATAATTGATTGGCCTGGCTTACTTTTTTTTATTGGTATATAATGGCAAACGAGCAGGCGGTTCATCTGATGGTAAGTGATACCGTCGCACACGGACATCCGCAATACCAGAGGTCTCGAGGATGCGTTGCGGACCCTTGAAGAAGGAATAGAAAGTGTGATAGTGTAGGGGGATGGGGATAGGAGGGGGAAGGGGGAGGGGTTAATAAGGCCTCTGAAACCCCCCACGGACTGACTGAAACACAATAGCAAGCTATAATATTACTTCACGTCTGTGTTAATGTGGGAGTGCGGTACTTCCCCGGTCGTGCCGGCCCATTCGGCGCTACCACCAACTACTTATATGGGTATTCACCTATATAGTTTAACAAATAATAATAGTACAAATATAAGAATTCTGACCACGGTTGGTGAGAAGATACGGGTACGAATTACATCCGACTATATAACTTGTGCCTCTATAGTTGCATAGTTTGTTTAAACTAAGCAGCCGTTAATTCTTTACTTTATTAATGTTATACCTACTCACTGAAATCTTCACATCACAAACTATTCCAATTAAAATATTGGTGTGAATTGTCAACGCAGAAAACTCAGTCCAGTCCTACATTACCCGGTCTATAAACATAGTTTGTGTAGTATGCACATATACTGCCATACGTGAGCTGATACGTATTTAAACTGTCAATTGATATTTATATAAAAGAGTAATTGATGTCTACAAATGCCAGTGTGTTGGACAATAAGATCATTAGGCAGGTACATATAATATAAAAAAAAAGATTTTTACGATTAGCTGGAGTTGTAGGTATAACCCGCGGCACGTAACTCTAGCGCTGAGCGAAATATGGGGGGATATCTGCGCATGGGTACAATCGCGCACATGTGACAGAGAGAGAAAGGAGTCCCTCGTCTTCGATGTGACAGAGAGAGACAAGAGTCCTTCGTCCCTGTAGCCCCCCTGTGATACCCAATTTTTGACTTCTGCGCAATTACGGTCAGCGCTAGAGTTACGTGCCGCGGGTTATATGAGATATAGAAATATCGACTTCTCCGGCCCACTCGCTACAATTATCTGACAGTTTACCAGTGTCCTTGATGCTTTAATTGCTAGATGCTGTAATTTTACCTTAACAGATAAACTAACATCTTTGCCCTCAATTGAATTTTCCTCTTAATTATTGTATTTTGTCTTGTGTGTGTGTGTGAAGTGCCAACTCTATGTACGTATTTTTATCTTTACGTTTACGTCACTGTTTGTTAGACTGTATGCTAAGTATGGGAAAAATCTAAACCGCTTTATCATAGAACGTGGACTAAAAATAGACCCGAGTTTAAACCATGGTTTATGCAAATTTCGTATGTGAAATTCCCTTAAGTTATGGTTTAAACTCGGGACTACCCGACATTTAATAATAAGACGGTATAGAGTTCAGTAGCTTTCATGACAATCAGTCTTCAAATAAGGTATTATAGTATACACAACAAGTAAGAGTTTGCACACAGAATCCTTAGCCACAATCAGTGGCTAAGGATTATGTCCTTAGTCCTATGCTGAGTCGGGACCCATGTTCATGACACGCACAGCATCACTTTGTTTCCTATACGTGTTTTGTTGCCCATAGTCATGTATGTAAAGTATTTTGTTTTGTATTATGTTATAATTTCGTACTTATATGTCTGTATACTCAAAATGTAATGTGATATTGTGTTTGTCATGAATAAATACGATTTCATTTAATTTCATTTCATTATTTCACAAACTTAAACTATTCAATCGTTCCTAAATTCAGTGAACCAATTAATTAATTAGAAAACTAACACTAAAATAGAGACCACGACCCAAAATCAGTTAATTTGACGTATTGCATAGTAATCGATTAGCGCGAGCTAATTAGTGGACACTAACGAGAGAACCAATAGTTTGTGTGTACACTTCACATTAATTTATTGCAGCTAGGCTGGCGTTAAATTGAAATAATTCCGTTGGATGGGAGGGAGTCGCTGCGGTCGTTTTATTCGCGCATAAATCTCCGGCGGTACGTCTGATTTACAGTAGTGCGCTCTGTGCTTGTTCACCTCACTGTTTGCGAGGCTTTGTGGCGATATACTCACACAGTTATGGCTAACGCCTCGTGTCGAGATTTTCACCAGCCGTCAAAAAGTGCCAACATTTGGCACTTTTTGTGTCTGATGAGATTTTCTACAGTAAATTTATTCAACAACTAGATAATGTGTCCTATGTATACATACTAGTTTAATATAAATACTATTATGACAATAGTTTAATTACCAGTAGGGCTTTTATGTATCTCAGTTGCTAACGAATGTTGATTGAATCGTACTTTTGTCAGCTCCAGTCATCAACTTGCTAACATTTTTGCTTACAGGTGTTATCAATACTGACATAGAGCCGCAATTTTTCACGATTTAAACCAACTTTTGTTAGCAACTGAGATACATAATAGCCCCGCTGATAATCATCATCTCAGCCGTAGGACGTCCACTGCTGAACATAGGTCTCCCGCATAATTTTCCAAAAGGATCGTTTGGAAGCGACCTGCATCCAACGTCGTCTTGCGACCTTTATCAGGTCGTTGTACGCTGCGTTTGCTGGTCTGTGGTCTTCACTCCAGAACCTTCCAGCCTCATCGGCCACCTAATTACTAGATATGTAGAGACATTAAATGTAAAAAAAAACTGAGCTCAGATCGCTGTCCGCAGGTAAATAGGGTCCCCAAAAAGCTGGCGATATTACCTCATTGTATAGCCTAACTTATTCGTTGACCGTGAAAATGCAATCTCCTTGGTCACCTGTTATATATTTTCACCTGTTTCTATTTATTCAACTTCATTAACATTGCGGAATATCTGGAGATATAATCTAATTAAAATAGTACTATCCTGCACTAGTCCCTTAGAGACTTTAAGAGAACACTAAAGACGATCGCTCAATAATTTTATTTTCTGTGCTCTTTTAGCCTAAATAAAGTAATGCCTGCACACTATCGTCTGGATCTGGCACTGCGTCGAGTATAATCTATTCTAGTCTAATATTTTTTAACTTTGTGAAGTTACAAATCCTTTTATTCTCCTCTTTCAGCTTCCATGTTTATTTTGTTGCATAATCCCGTTTTTATCCCGTTCACTTCAAGGTGCCGACATTCGTAGAGCTGCCGTGCGATTCTCTAATGCTTCGTCGTTCGTCGTTCGTCGACGAGCTCAACGATGTTAAGTACTTTATGAGATATCACCCTTGTACATAAGGTTGTTTCTTGCCATCTCGTCATTTGTTTTACGGATGTTGTCAAAGATGCAACGATGTTTGCTCTTAGAGAATCGCACGGCTGATTAAGCTAGCGGTCCCGGATGTTGTCTTAAGTCTGCAGTAAAAAAGCCATAGTATTAAGACATATGAAGACATTTGGTTGGCGGAGTTTCCAGGAGTCGTCACTAGTACTTATATACTCGTATATCTAACCCACGATAGTCCTCCGTGGTGTTTTAATATAATACAATACTATAGATAGAACATATCTATCGATATTGTTATGTTATTGTTTTACTACCTTGACCATTGCACTGTATTAATGGCATGTAATAAATACTATTATGTTATAAAATATATCCTCAAAAACGTAGCTTAGCTTTAATTTGCATCACATTTTTGCAATTTTCATTATAAATTACCCGAGACCTATTACAATAATTAACAAGGGGAACGTTTTACATGTGAGTGCGGTAACCAGCGTGATTTGCCGCCCGGATCGCAGCCGGGAAACGGGGAAAATAGGCGGTTTGCCGACGGAAGTGCGGACAATATTAATGTCGTCCATAAGTCAGGCGAGAACTCGTATTTTTCTGCCACACAGCCAGGAAGGACACCGACGCCTCTAATTAACAAGATTAGCATATTCCCTGGAACGAGCCTTTTTGCAACCGGCTGCAAAATAGAGTGGTGCGAGCTTTTCGGCCTGTATCCGGCATACCTGATATACAGATATATTAGAACATTTTTGATGTTTTTGACTTGCATCTTAAAATTAACTTTTTATTCTTAGATTTTAATTTTCTAAAATATAATCGGCTCCAAATGTAATAATAATAATAATATTTATTTCAAAAAATATCTATATACATGTTAAAAATCACTGGTGGTCCCCACACTGGGTCAAGCCTGTCTCGTGGGGGCCTTAGAACCACGTTAATAGAATGTTTATAAACTGACGACAAGAATACAATTAACATAACTAAAGTAACTAAATATACACCGAATTAAGAAGCACAGTACACGATTGTGTACTGTGTTAAAAACAAAACAGAGTTAAACAATTAGAGTAACGATACACAAACAATACATGATGTAAACTAAGATTTAGAAAACGTCCTTATTAGTTTTGTAACTGCAAATAGGTGACGTTTTGACGTTATAATAAAGTGTGCAAAGATGCTGTACCGACCTAAACAGCCTAAATATTATACGAACGTAACGTACGAAATGAATACCATAACATTTCCCAAAAGCCAGAATACGCCAATTCCTTGTGCCGCAAATTAAACTGTCCTTATAAAAAATGCGGTAGGCTACTTTTAAATTATTTGGATAAAGACTCTGCCATCAAGCGAGAAATACAGCTGGTATGTGGTTTGGCATGTTTAACAGCTTGTGGTATACAAAATACATAAATGTGTACAAATTTTATATTAGGTATCGTCACCCATTTTTAGAAATCTAGTGAAACAATCAAAAATAAATACAAACTTCTTCCTACATATTAATGAAATAAACTGTAATTTAATTTTTTAATTTAAAAGAAATAGAATTGCTACGTACATTACGTACCAAATATGTTATAAGCGATCCCTTTTTACAACCAACCCGCTTTTGTTTGCAGCCCATAGTATATCAATAGACATTGTAATCCGACATAACCAGTTTCAGCCTATCTCTATTGTAAATATATCTCGTCGTATGGAACGTTGGGATTTTTGCCTAATTTTCATGTCGGCCACCCACTCTTTGTAAACGATCTTATTTGCATGAGGTTTATTGCCCTTTTTTGGGACATTATTTCTGTGTTATCGAATTTTTTTACCCTTATTCTCGTTTTTACTGCATTTTAAAGGACATTATTAATTGGAGTAATCTACATTTGTGTTTTCTATTTGAAGTTGGGTTTTAGTAAGAATTTATATGACTAGAATATATTTAATTTAATTTTATAATATACTTCTATTTATGTTATTTCTTGGTATCCGTGCTTGGGGCACAGGTAAAACAAATGAGGACTAATGATTATACACGTAATTTGTATAATTACCAAAAAAAAAACAGCACT
The DNA here is from genome assembly GCA_917880725.1 of Selenia dentaria. NCBI lineage: Eukaryota > Metazoa > Arthropoda > Insecta > Lepidoptera > Geometridae > Selenia > Selenia dentaria. Next base: position 9,137,893 of record OU862888.1, on the reverse strand, counting down.
ATATGCTGCTGGTACTTAATACATACATGGGAAGAATATTTAAAACTACTTTAAAAAAAAAATCCTACATAATCATCAATATTTGGTCAAACGTCTAGATTGATTCACACCTACAAATTTTATTCTAGGCATTTCCACTATTCATTAAGATATACTAAATGCGCGCGGTTTATGCATGAAACTTAACACCCCTACATAGAAATGTATCATTCATAATCATAACATTCGGCAAACTCGCGTCCTAGCTCGTTTGTACATATTATTATTCATTCTGTGCGCTCGGGCATTCTAGCAAGACCTGGCCACCGGACCAACCCCGCACCCTCCGCCCTGCCACCGCGCGGCCTTTGTTTCTTACGAAAACGAACGAACGAAAGCCGAAACTCGACAATCTCTTTCACACCGAACGCTCGGGTGGGGGGTGTAAGAAAGAGTAAGAGAGATATTTTTTCACTGACGCGAATCATGTGTTTTCATTAATAAGTTGTACATAGGCATGTAGTATTTTTGTTAAGATGGTGTCCATACTTTTAGATGGAATTTTCGAAAACTTTAACAATTAATAATTATTTCACTGTGAAGTAATAATAAATGTTGACTACTATATCTACAATGTATTAACACTTTTGTACCGCCCATTTTTTTTTGGTAATTATACAAATTACGTGTATATATAATTATATGAGTTAATTAATATAATTAACACATACCCAACTACAGTAATTCAATGTATTCAAATCTAAATTATCTCAATAAATATTTGTGTTTAGTATACTGCTATATATAGTAAAAGATACAAAAATCGAGACTATCCTGTTTGCATACGTACGAGTCCAAATTATGCAATTCGAAAGGTACTTTCTAATCAACCTCAGAACGAAAAACGTTATTTATATTAATAATTCCATTAAAATAATTATATGGCTTGGAAACTTTTGTGACTAGAAGTTTAGCATTTGGAATGACAAACAATACATTCTTAACTTTCGTCCAACATAGAAAGATAGACGATGGTGGACCTTGGTAAAAAGTGTTAGCCGTCGTAAGCCAGTCGTCTACTAGTCATCACTGAAGGTAAAGTAAGTTAGTAGTCTATCAAGTATAAAAATCAAAGACCTTACACTTAAGTGTAAGGTCTTTGTTATAATATATTTCTAGAGTAACTTAATTTTCTGAATTCAAAAGGCAATTTTTTTTTGACTTTACTAAAGTTGTACAGTAAAAAGTTATTTGTTCAAAAAATTCGTGTTATTCAATAAAAGTTATATTAAAAGTTTATATAAAAATACAAAAAACATCTTTTCCATTCATTTGTAGGCCCAGCACCTTAATTTAATTTACCCTCTAGAGACCGCCTTCCCTCCACTGTAAAGATATACAACAAGAATCTTCCTTCGACGCCAATTAGCATAGAATATCCATAGCTCCGAGAAAACACGAGTACACGGGTACACCGACTGCGACTGTACAAGGTATTCTTAATTACTTATTAGCTAACTCGGTACAGCGAAGTTCGTGAGGTACAAACATCAAAAGGGACGGAAATTGCTTGTGCATCTTATAAATAATCTGTTTTCGAGAAGTTACCTATATAGCAGTACACGAAGCTCTATAAGTTATAGAACTTCGTCTACTGTTATATACTCGCAGTATAGTGCTGTGTAACCTTTGTACTATTGTATTGTTGTAGTACTTATCTTAAGATTAAAAATGTTATATTTCATGGGGCGACGTGCTGTAAAGGTCTTCAGGTTCCAAACTAGCCAGAGCCTGTACTACGTTAACCTGATGACCACGGATTTAGGAAGTGAGGGGATATGTTGAGAAGGCGTGGCACGTGTCGTAGCAACAAGTTCCAGAGAGCTTGTTGGCTAAAATAGTAAGTATCGGCGCACCAGTGAATAGCATATTCATTTCGACATCCATTGCTGATAGTGTCATGAAATTGTTTACAACTCAACAAACAAATGCCGCAATGTACTCGTAGTATTGCGAATAATGATACTCTTAGCGCGCATTGTCGCGTAGTGGAGCCGCTGCTATCGACGCCTGTAGTTATTACCGTTCATTGGTTGATTTGTCAGTGTACATTGTAATGAGTTGATGTAAGAAGCTAATGAGAGCGTTGCGTTCAGTGTATTACTTTATGAGTTTATTGTTTCATTTGTAGGTGTGAAGTGCAGCGGGGATACGAAATTGAAAATCTGCGACATGCGAATTAGTAGAATAAACGCCTCGCGCCATATCCCCTCCTTCCTAAATCCGTGCTGATGACTGATATATATACTTACGTGTTCATGCACACAAATGTTTGACCTGTCCGGTGATCGAACCCAAGACCAGTGGCTCTGAAGATAGGCATCTAGGTACTGTGCCAACCGGCTATTCTATGTTTCTAAGTCAAGGTAACATTGACGAACATCTAGGTAGCCCTGCATCTGTATCTATATTGAAATAGGGCACATATAATATATGTCATATTTTTTTTTAAATTCAGTTATCTGCTTTCAGATATTGCCAGTCACCTGGCCGCTGAGCATCCTACACTATACGTTTGGCTAAACGTCGTATGGTCTCCACTTAAGAATTTGCCTAAAACAGCGGTTATCTGTTCTAATGGAAATAAGATCGACAAAACAAATTGCCTAGCTTGCTTCTTCTTTGATTTTATGTTAAATACTAAAGTCAGCTTGTGACGAAGTGTTACATTAGTATCAACGATTTTTCTAAAAATAAGAACCTACTTAGGTTATTATGTAGCTATCGGGATACTTCCGAGTGACGTCAGGGCAGATCACCGTGGAAAATAAACGCAGTACTTTACACGCAAAATACTCTTAATTTTACGACGAACGATTTTTATTAGAAAAATGCAAGACGTCATTTCAAATTAAAATTATAATTTATTCAATTTAGGCATCAAAGATACACTTTTATAAGTCAATTATTCATGATTGTACTTTAAAATAATCTACGGCTGCGTTCCAAATTGAACAGAATCGCTTTCAAGAAACAATAAATTTGGAGCTATTAATTTCGAATTGTTTTTACAATCTTAATTAGTTAAGTAAATGGGTGATGGGATGCTCGGCAGATAGCGACTTAAGAATCCATAATATGTAATTTTGCTCCCCAAAATCGACCTAGAACTCTGGTATCTACGAGATATAGGAGTTAGTTTGTTTTTTTAAATGAAATTTTGACGTTTATTCTTTAGTTTTGTAAAAGTAAACACACGATTCCATAAAAAAACTCGATAACTTTTTTATTTAAAAATGCTCGTTTTTTACGTGTTTTTATCGAGATCTCGGGAACCCGACGTTATTTAAAGATGATTTTTACTTTAATAAGTAGGTAATATCTATTTCTTCAGTTCTGTAAACAATTTTTTTATTACTATAGTAGTTTTCTTGTAATAAACAATTTTATGATTTGGCGCTTACGACATTTTTAAATACTTCTTGCGCTCACACTCTGTCCTTTTCTCGCGCACTCCAAATTCATTAGACCCGATTTGTTTTACTCTTCCTTCAATCAGTCCTGCCGCGGCATTTGCACGAGACGGGTCTGTGTTCGGTTGCGCTTGGAAATACCTTATTTGTTGCGAAGTAAGAACATGGGGAAACCGAAAAATATGACTACTAAAGATTATGCAAAATATTTGAAGGAGAAAGCCCGTAAAATGAGAGACAGAAAGAAGAAGTAAGTACCTACTTTATCTACCTAACCTACCTAGAACATTGAAAAACATAACTAAGAACTATTCCCCTAACTAGGTACTTATCTATTATATCTAGTTTATTATTTTCTCATCCATCTCTTAGTAAAATAGAGAAGGTGAAATAGGTACCTATCTAGTTAGGATATTTCGAAATAAACAAGTTTAGAAATAAACAAAACATATAAACAAACTGAATAAATAATGTAAGTAAAAGGTACGTAGGTATATAAGTAAGTATCTAAGTAGGTACTTAGTTATAATTAGGTAGGTATATGTATGTTAGGTAGTTATAATGTAGAAACTAAAAGTTGCATTTTCGTAGACATGCCAAGTGCTCAAACTGTGCAAGTGGGTTGGTACCTATACCTAGTAACAAAACTCCTACACAATAATATCACAAACTAGGTGGTAAGTACCTAGCTAGGTGTATGATGTGGGTACGTACCTACTAATATAAATAAATACATCTTTTCAGAACAAATCTTTCATCGATCCAAAACCATTCATTCATTGAGCTTGTGAATGTGACGACCGAGCCCACACAAGCACACGTGGCCGCGGGGCTGGAAGTGCTGGAACAAGCAGGCGCGGGGCTGAAAGTGCTGGAACAAGCGCGTGCGGCGGGAACTACTACGGGTAGTTTCATCATCTTATCAACAACTCCGCTTCCGACTGAGACGAGGTCGTTGACCTTGCCGTCGGAACAAAGTGCGGCAACAATGTCGGTGGACTTGCCGAGGCTGGAATTGCTTGACAATGAAAATACGGCCAGGTACGAAAATGTTCAATAATAAAGAATAATAATATTTCTAATATTTTTCGGCTTTCGCAGTCGCCAACTAGAAACAGACACGAACACGCGAACTCGGTCGTATAATTTGCGGTCCTGCGTAAATATATAGAGAGGTGAGGGGAAGGGTGACATGAAATCCATCGCGTAGCGCTGCTATGGCGCACTCTTAACAGAAAAATATTGCTCCAAGCAATTATGTCATGCCATCGAAATTATACATTTTGTCAGATCTAGAGACAATAGACTAAAATATATGCTAGGGACCAAGTTACAAGTATACCTACAGAGCTTAAATAATATTATTAAAACAATTACAAGGGCTGCGATGTCAATACGAAAGTTTAAGTATTTCTAAATAATGCTTCTTTCGGTTGGATGGTACTGTTAAACTGTCCAATAGATGTCGCTCCGTCCCCGCAAGACGTTTAGTCAAATAGAGAGTTAAAATTCGATGCTCGGACCAGAACCTCGGTGGCCTAGTTGGTCAATGGCGTCTGACACGGAGAGTCAGAAGACGCGGGTTCAAATCCCGTCCGAGGATGGAATTTTTTTCTCCATACATTTCAATTTTTCACTTTGGCATTAGTTTTAACCATACTTACTTAATACACGCCTGCCTGCCGATATTAAGAATATCATACGGCGGCCTATTAGCACAAAATAAATAATAGTACAATGACAACCTATCAACCATTGTCACCTGCAGTCGTTTTGAAATGGTTTTGAAACCAATGAGAGTGAGGATGGCAAAAGAATTACTCTCATTCCATGTGTGCTTTTGGTGTACGACTCTGCTTGTGTAGATAACTTTGCGCCAAAGTCAAAGTCAAAGTCAAAATCATTTATTAAATTTAGGCATCAAAGACGCACTTATGAACGTCAATTTTTCATTTTAATTTACTTTAAAGACTCTACCGCCGCGTTCCAAAATATATAGAGCCTACCGAGAAGAAGCAGCAAGAAACTCGGGACCATTCTTTTTATATAGATGTTTACAATGTTTCTACTTAGGTACTACAAATATCACATTTTATGGGTGGCAGAGTGACAGCTTGCCAGAAGTGGAGTATTCCAAGCATCTTTATCTTCTATATAATGTCGGACTTTATAATAAGCTTTTTTTATAAAATCGTTTTTTACAGTCAACTTAAATTTGCCCACTGTGAGCTCAGTCATGTGTTTTTGAATTTTATTGTAAAAACGCACACAATTTCCTAGGAATTACTTATTAGTCTTCGCAAGTCTAAAACTAGGTACAGCTATCCTATTTGTATTTCTAGTATTAAAAGTATGGTGATCACTATTTAACTCAAATTTATGAAATTTTTACGAACATACTTTATATTTTCAAATAGATATAACGAAGGCAAAGTTAATATATTGATCCGCCTTCAATCTTCCCAGAACTGTAAATAAGCCTGGTGCTGAGGCTGAACTGGGCCTGTTGTTGAGGACCTCAAAACTCTCGAAATATGTAAATATATAGCATGTTTGATAGGATATTGTATATGTTGGACTCTTTATTAAAAGAACTTTTTAATTATTATATCAAGTTACGAGAAGCGGAAGTCCCTAACTAAGTTATAAACACATGCCTGGCCAACCTAGTTGAGGCTTTAGAGTTTTCAAGTGTTTCGCAGTTTTGCAAAGCGATTCTATTATAATTAAAACACTATATACAAATCGCGTTCATTCAGTAATTTAATCCGTTATAAGGTTCCTTCTAATATAAACACGGGAGTTCTTGTATCCTGTATGTGTAGAGACAGAACATTTGGCATTGCGGCGATGGCCACTCGGATGCACTCTTCCTCAACCTACACTGTAGGTGAAAGGTAGATAGTCAAATATAGAAGAAACTAGATATTATAATATCACATTCGTCATTTGTCGGTGGTAGTGCCACGCTGTAACCCCACAGCCAAATGGGCCGGCAAGACCGGGGAAGTACCACACTCCCACATAACACCGACGTGAAGTAACACAGCGTTTCAGTCGGTTTGTGGGAGGTTTCGGAGGCCCGATTCCCCCTTCTCCGTTCTCCTTTTCCTCCCCTTACACCTTCACCATCACCCTTTCTATCTTTTCCTTCCTATCTTCCTTCCTCAAAGGTCTACAACGCATCCTCGAGACCTCTGGTATCGCGGATGTCCATGGGCGACGGTATCACTTACCGTCAGATGAGCCGCTTGCTTGTTTGCCAACCTATTCCATAGAAAAAATATCATGTACCTATTTCGCGCAACTTTAAATTAAGTATTACATTGAATAACACTATTAATAAAAGATTTTCTATATTAATATGATAAAGCTTATATTACAGTAGAAAATATACGGGGAGTGGACGTTATACGGCACAAATGATGATGATATATGAGTAATGATATATACTACTTTAAATAACACACATTAAAAAAAACTTTTCGATCACTTTGCACTATAACGTACGACGTTATAACGCTATGAGTTTGAGTATGAGTATGAGTAGTAGTATGAGTACGAGTACTCACGTTATATACTAACGTTAAGGTCAATCGTCGAATCCAATTCGGCTGGGCAGCGATCCGGAAGTTTCGGGAAGTCTTCTCGTCTAAAATACCTCAGTGCCTCAAGACAAGAGTCTTCGACCAATGTGTGTTATCAGTGATGACTTATGGCACTGAAACGTGGTCTCTTACTATGGGCCTCATAGATAAGCTCAAAGTAGCACAATGGTAAGCTATGGAGCTATGGAGCTATGGAGAGGGCCGACACACACAGACCTGTACTTGCATGCCACCTCTCACCATCATCCCCGGCATCTTAATTCTGTGGTCAGTTCACTGACAAACCGGGCCTATGATCTGTGCGATACAGAACACCTTGAAGAGGAACTATCCCACGTACAGATGGTGTTACGCAGGAATGGTTATAAGGCTCAGGTCGGTATAACCAAGCCAAGGAAGAAACTGATGAAACCGAAGGTGGAACGACAGCCGACCTTTTTGCCATATGTTAAAGGAGTCACAGACAAAATAGGTCGAATTCTTGACAAATATGCTATCAAGACCATATTTACTCCTCATCAGAAGATTGCGCAATGTCTGCGTTCCCCTAAGGACAAGATTCCTTTTCAGCATCCCGGGGTGTACAAAATTAACTGCAGCTGCGGAAGTTCGTACATAGGACAGACGAAGCGAACTGTTTCATGCCGCATCAAGGAACACATAAAGGCAGTAAAAAACAATGAAAGACACAAATCTGCCATAGCTGAGCATCTGCTGGACGCGGGTCCTAACCACTGGATTGAATTCCATAACCCTAAAATCTTGTCCACCGAACGCCATTACATACCAAGGCTAGTAAAGGAAACTATTGAGATCTCGAAATGCCAGAATTTTAATCGAGGTGATGGGTTTCAACTCGCCAGTGCGTGGAATCCAGTATTAGGTTGTTTTAAAAATAAAAGTCCGCGTTCAAAATGTGTTCAAAATACTATACGCAGTGATACAGTGAGTGTGTTTTGTCGGGACTTAGGATCGAGTTCGAGTTCCAGTGATAACCGTAGCAAAAGACTAAGAAAGAGGGTAGATCGTTATGTCTGCACCTAACTTTTAAACTTTTTGACCAACCACCCGCATTCTTCAGTCTTCCCGTGAACATGGTGCATGTAACTGCGCCGAAATATCGGGAGCTCATTCCACAACCTTACCACGGTAAATATCCCGTTAATAATCATATGACTTTAGAGAACAACCGTGATAGTTTAAAACAGTGTTTTACCAACCGGTACGGGCCGGAATTATATAAACAAATACGAGATCTTGAGCGTTTACGGAAAAAGTGTGAGTGTATACGGGAATCGTTGGTGTTTTTAATTAAGTGCCGCGATAATGACTTGATACCCGTCTGTGTACGTATTAAACCGCGACTTAACATTCCTGGCTCCGCAAACGTTCTACACAATGCGAGTGAAAAATTGCTACGGAAACTCATTCGGCATAACCGTTTCCTATTTGACAAACATCAGTGCGAGTTATATAAACTACATATATGGTTGAGTTCTGTGTTGTCAAAGGATGATTTTGAGCAATGTGACCATCTTACATACCTACAAGCACAACGTTCTCGCGAATTGAGTGTTTTGAAACAACAGCGCAAGTTTGAGGCCCTACTACGGAAACATAACTCGAATCGTGAAGATGACAATAACTGTGCGGTTCAGACTGTGGTTAATCGATCTAGTAAGTTATTGAATGAGGTTACTATTGACGCCTTAAGGAAAGGGTTGAACTTTGCACCTACACCATCACGCATACCTTTCGAAGATGTCATTGGCTGCATAGAAGAAACCATCGTTAAAAACAAGGTGCCAACCAATGACGCCGACGCATTAAGGCAAGATGTCGCGACAGTGTTACGTCATGCGAAACCACCGTGTAGCAACATCACGCCGGAGGAACGGGCAGCACTACGTGAGTTGCGCGAAGATGAGGACATCTTGGTATTAAAAGCTGACAAAGGTAACGCGACTGTTGTACTCGATGTGTCCGAGTATGACCGTAAGATGGAGGGTCTACTCAGTGATAGTGCAACATATAAACCAGTGAAGTACAACCCTACAGCGAGAGTCTCTCGGCAGACCATCCATTTGATAAGAGAATGTCACGAGGTCTTCTCTGATGACTTTCTGAAAAAGCTCCTACGACCCAGAACTCCACAGCCACCGAAAATGTATGGTTTACCTAAAATCCACAAAAGAGATGTGCCACTGCGGCCAATAGTCAGCCAAATTGATTCCCCAACTTGTGACCTGGCGCGACAAGTCTCACGTGTACTTCAGGGACTGACAAGTCAGACGCCATCTTTTGTGAAAGACTCTAGACATATGGTGAGCCTTTTGAAGCAGACTAGGGTTGAAAGTGATGAGATCATGGTCAGTTTTGACGTCGAATCTCTATTTACGAAGGTACCGGTACTGGAATGCTTAGAGGTAATAAAGAAAAAACTGTCTGACAACAACATTTCGATGGAATACGCCAAACTGCTGGAACACTGTTTATCTTCCAGTTATTTCTTATACAGAGGCCAGTTTTACCTGCAGATAGATGGAGTAGCAATGGGTAGTCCAGTGGCCCCTGTGGTTGCTAATCTGTGGATGGAACACTTTGAAGACCGGGCTATATCCACCTGTCCCGTAGAAATCAAGTGCTGGAAGAGATATGTGGATGATATCTTCTGCATACTTAAGGGCGGTGAAACAGAAGTGAGCAAATGCCTGGAACATTTAAACAGTGTTCATCACGCTATGCGGTTTACGGCTGAGATTGAGAAAGATCGAGTGTTGCCGTTCCTGGATGTTCGAATAACAGCGAGGGAAGACGGGTCTCTGAGCCACACAGTGTACAGAAAACCGACACACACAGACCTGTACTTGCATGCCACCTCTCACCATCATCCCCGGCATCTTAATTCTGTGGTCAGTTCACTGACAAACCGGGCCTATGATCTGTGCGATACAGAACACCTTGAAGAGGAACTATCCCACGTACAGATGGTGTTACGCAGGAATGGTTATAAGGCTCAGGTCGGTATAACCAAGCCAAGGAAGAAACTGATGAAACCGAAGGTGGAACGACAGCCGACCTTTTTGCCATATGTTAAAGGAGTCACAGACAAAATAGGTCGAATTCTTGACAAATATGCTATCAAGACCATATTTACTCCTCATCAGAAGATTGCGCAATGTCTGCGTTCCCCTAAGGACAAGATTCCTTTTCAGCATCCCGGGGTGTACAAAATTAACTGCAGCTGCGGAAGTTCGTACATAGGACAGACGAAGCGAACTGTTTCATGCCGCATCAAGGAACACATAAAGGCAGTAAAAAACAATGAAAGACACAAATCTGCCATAGCTGAGCATCTGCTGGACGCGGGTCCTAACCACTGGATTGAATTCCATAACCCTAAAATCTTGTCCACCGAACGCCATTACATACCAAGGCTAGTAAAGGAAACTATTGAGATCTCGAAATGCCAGAATTTTAATCGAGGTGATGGGTTTCAACTCGCCAGTGCGTGGAATCCAGTATTAGGTTGTTTTAAAAATAAAAGTCCGCGTTCAAAATGTGTTCAAAATACTATACGCAGTGATACAGTGAGTGTGTTTTGTCGGGACTTAGGATCGAGTTCGAGTTCCAGTGATAACCGTAGCAAAAGACTAAGAAAGAGGGTAGATCGTTATGTCTGCACCTAACTTTTAAACTTTTTGACCAACCACCCGCATTCTTCAGTCTTCCCGTGAACATGGTGCATGTAACTGCGCCGAAATATCGGGAGCTCATTCCACAACCTTACCACGGTAAATATCCCGTTAATAATCATATGACTTTAGAGAACAACCGTGATAGTTTAAAACAGTGTTTTATGGAGAGGGCTATGCTCAGGGTTTCTCTAAGTGATCGAATCAGAAATGAGGAGATCCGTAGAAGAACGAAAGTCACCGACATAGCTCAGAAGATTAGCCAGTTGATGTGGCAGTGGGCAGGGCACATAGCACGCAGAACAGACGGCCGATGGGGCCGAAAGGTTCTGGAGTGGAGACCACGGACCGGCAAGCGCAGCGTAGGTCATCCACCGACAAGATAAAGAAACGATCTGATAAAGGTAACAGGCCACATTAGGATCAGGTCGCTTCCAACAGGTTCATTTGAAAATCTATGGGGGAGCCGTATGTTCAGCAGTGGAAGTCCAACAGCTGCGAAGATGGTATAGGGAAAATGCTAACATTTCAAAAAATCAACGTGAAAGTAGTGTAAGTACTCACCACAATAGATGATCTCTATCTTAAAAATGTATATACATTCGAAATGAATAGTTACCAACATTTCTGAAGAAGATGCTAAAGTCCGGCGATAAGCAGTCAACAATAAATCATTAATCGACCAAGCGACGGTGCGCATACAACATTTCACAAAGTCAAGCCGAAAGAAGAATATATGTCGACGGATTGTGAACGACTCGCATAACTTTGAAACTGTCTCGCAGTAAGCTCACTAACTCAGCAATATTGAGCAGTGGACTGCAAAATATGTGAAAGCAAAAATATTCAGATAAACACTTGAACGGAGGATTACGGTCTTCTTTGTTTAAGATTGCCGTTATGAAGTTTACTTTACTTTGAACCGACACGGTGGACAGACGACCTGATAAAGGTCACAGGACGACGTTGGATGCAGGCCGCTTCCAACCGGTCCTTTTGGAAAATAATGGGGGAGGCATATGTTCAGCAGTGGACGTCCTACGGCTGAGATGATGATGATGATACTAACGTTATATACTCATGTTATGTACTCACGTTATATACTCAGGTTATATAGTCCCGTTATGTACTCATTTTATTTAGTCACGTTATGTACGTGTGTTAAGTGAAGCTTACCACAATATATTAATGAAAAGCACATCTAAATAGGATAAGCCGTTTCTGAGATTAGCGTGCACCAGCGCACAGACAAACAAGCAAAAATTTAACAATATTTTTTTTAATTTAAACTTAAAAGCGTTACCATCATTTTCATTTCATTACTAGCGACTGCCCACGACTTCGTTTGCGTAGTAGTCTTGGCCTTCGGCTTCACCTTACCTCCCATCTTTTCTTCGTTTTTTTCCTTCAGAACCTTCTCCTGACAATTATTAACACTAAAAAAATTATAAGCGAGATTGTTGCATCAGGCAGGACAAATAGAGGTACCTATATACAGTAGATAGATAGATACAAGTTTTGTAAACAGTAACACAATGGAGATGCATTATATGATAAGATGGATAACACATTATAAAAGTCTTTCATATCTTAATAATTACAAAACGTGACGACGTTGTTCACACTCGGTGAAGTAAATTATCTAATAAATAGAAACAAAACAAACACCACGGCAAGGCGCAGTGTAACGGTTTTTATCAAAAGTTGTCGGCTCGTGACATTAGAACAGCGAGTGCAAATTTGCCAACAAAACTAATTTAAACAGAGTTGCAACTATTTTTATGTTATTCTTTATTATGTAGGTATATAGTTTAAATTGAGTGATGTAATACTTAAAAATGTGATGTCAAATAATTTGGGACCCCCGCCCCTTGTCACACAATGTCACACTTCGACGACCCCCTCCCTCTCTCTTATCGTGTGACGTAATTTATGGATGGCCCCTAGTTAACTGCAGTAACAATTAATTATTAATTTAGTTAAGGATACTTCTAAATATCTCCTTTATCTTAGTACATATCTAGTCTTGTTTGAGCCACTGTTGCCAGCTCTATTTACAATATTACGAGTATAAGCTTATTAAGATTAATACCAAACCTTTATTGAATATTCCATGTAAATCCTTAGTTTGTTCTAAAGTTACACATCAAAATTTTACTTGCAACTGACTGAAATATTAATAATTGATTATATTAAAACCATAATCGATTAAGTCAATTCACAAATCGTGATTGGCTTATATACCATTCAATTTGTAATAATTAGGTAGTGAACTCTAAACTGAACGAAACCTGTAGACCATTGCCTTCGGCTTATAAGTTATTCAGAAACACTCTCGACAAATTAATTAAGGTAAAGTACCCCTAAGCGGCTATATCTAATTCCTTGTTGTACAGAACACTTAATGTAACTTAAGCTGAAGTAACCGTGTACGTAATACGTGATAGCACGTAAAACTGTTAAAAACTAGTAAACAGGTTTTAAGAAATGTGTTACGGTGTACCTGAGACATTCTGAGTAGTTTGTTGGACGGGAGATCTAGGCGCTAAAAGTGTCATCGACTCTTGCGCGGTTCGAGTTTCACAGAGGGCCCGCGGAGCAGCGCCCCTACGGCGGCCGATTCTCTTCAGCATGTTTGCGTCGAGTTGGTAACAAACGGCTCTTGTGCCATACCTATTGCGTGGACGAAATTTTTGTCAGAGATAGTTGAATAACCAAGGATCCATACATAAACATGTATGTTAATTATATCAGTTAAATATTTTGTTACACGAGGAATCGCTTATGTATACCAAACTGTAAGCTGTCATATATATGCCGGTCCCATTGCGTTCCTATGCAATATGAGCCTAAATAGTGGAATAGTACCTGACAACTTCAAACTGGCTAATGTCACACCTATTTACAAAAATGGTGACACAAAACTTCCTTCGAATTATAGACCAATTTCTTTGCTCAGTTGCCTATCAAAAATTCTAGAAAAAAATTCTAACAACCGACTTCTTAAGTTTCTAGAGTCATCAAATATACTCTCGGAAGAACAGTTTGGGTTTAGGGCTAATAAGTCTACTGAGGATGCTGTAACCAGTTTGAGTGATTATGTGGCCCGCAGGCTCGATGAAGGCTCCAGATGCGCTGGTGTCTTCCCCGACTTTTCAAAAGCCTTCGACACGGTGTCAAGACCTATACTTCTTAGAAAACTGGAGCTAGCGGGGTTACGTGGATTACCATTACAGTGGTTTTCATCCTACCTTTCTAATAGAAGGCAAAAAGTGTGTGTCGGAGGTGTATGTAGTGACATGGTAAGTATTAGTGCCACAAGGAAGTGTCTTAGGTCCAACACTATTTTTAGTTTATATAAATGACCTTTGCGCACTAAACCTTTATCATGGCAAAATTTTCCCCTTTGCAAACGACACTGCGATTGTTTTCCATGGTCACGACTGGAATTCTGTCAACAAAAATTGCCAGCAAGGAATTGACATTGTTGGGAACTGGCTTAACAACAACCTTTTGACATTTAATGCATCTAAAACTAAACTGATAGCATTTAGTATATCCGTTAGAACAGCACCATTCCAACCTCTTGTAGTGAAAATACATAATTGCAGAAATATTTCTAGTAATGCCCGTGACTGTATCACACTCGAGCCAGTATACTCTCTGAAATACCTTGGAGTTATCATAGACCAAAATATCTGCTGGAAGCAACACACTGTCTCAGGCAGGTTGAGAAAACTTATGTTTATTTTTAAAAGAATGAGGTCTGTAGCAGATGATGAAGTAATACGGCAAGTTTACTATTCTTTATGCCAATCAATTCTTTGCTATTGTGTGGTGGCATGGGGTGGCGCGTTCAAATCATATTTGTTACCGCTTGAACGTGCTCAACGTGCTATTATTAAAATAGCACACAAGAAACCACGCCTCTACTCTACTGATGATGTCTATCAGGGCAGTGGATATTTAAGGGTTAGACAGCTTTACATACTATCTGTTATTTTAAGATACTATAAAATTGCTCCAAACAAGGTTATTATCTGCCGCAGATACATCCGATGGAAAGTTCCAACTAGACATTCTGAGTTCTACCGACGGACTTACTCTTGGACAGCACCGTACATATACACTAAGCTTAACAGACTTCTTAATATATTACCCCTTACCCGATATAAATGTAAACAAACAGTAAAGCTTTGGCTATTGAATCTAAGCTATGAACAAAATGAACAGATAATCCAAATTGATAAATAACAACACAGATAAATATATAGTAATTAAAACACTTATAGTAGTTTAAACACTATACACACTATTTAAGATTTATTGATTACCAAATTGAAAAACATATGTGCGAGGATATTATTACAGAATAACAACTTGGTTATTTACAATAGTATATAATATAAATTTAATTACAGTTCATAATGGAAACATCTATTTTTTTGTACTGTTTTTTAAAAATCATTTTAATGTTGCTATAAGTATCAACTGCGTAGTTAGTTACATGAAGTGGCGACTACACTGTTTAGACTGTCGCACTTTTACAGAATAACTTAAGTAATTTCTATCTGTAACCTTAAAAAAATTAAAGCACATACTTGTAATTCAACTAGATTTAAAACCAATTTGTGAGGAACTGATCTCCACAACACAGGGAATCCTAGTGTGGAGACCAGGGCTTACAAAAAATTTAAAACTGAAACATACTATGTAAATTTACTAAAGTTCGGCCGTTCAGAGAATGCGTTCCTGACACCTATCAGTTAGTCACGACTAGTGATCGGCACAACATAACACTGAGTTCGTTACCGTTCCTCCAAAATGAACCGCCGCGTTATTTTTAAGATTATTTTCGTTTTAAATTGGCGGAATCATTTAAAATTTATATTTTAGTTATTTAAGTGGAAACCAAAAAAGGGTAATATTAATATAATAAAATTGTTTTATTTATTCTTTGTTACAAAGTTACAATCTGTATTTCTATGCAATAAAGTACATTGAATTGAATGTGCGTACAGAATATTAATCAGACTCCGATTCGCTTGAGGAGGTGGTGTCTTCATCATCATCTTCGCCTACATGTATAATTATATTATTATCAATAACAGAATCAATCCTGATATCTTGGTCAAAATGTTCCACAATCAGATTTTTAGTCTTCTCAACAACCTTTGCCCAGTCATCTCTTGTGACTTTCCCGCAGGCTTCTTTTAATAGGGTCATCATCTTTTTCGTGCTGAATGGCGGGGAAGTATTGTGGCGGGCGGCGTAACCTTTTATTTGAGCCCAGATTAGCTCAATCGCGTTATATTGGCAATGATACGGTGGAATTCTTAGAACGCGATGACCGTACTCCAGAGCCAGTTCATCGATTTCGTATCGCACATTTGCCGCTTTATTTTCTTTAACTAATTTAATTAGCTCTGCTTTTAGCATCTGCATATTTGCGTCAATGCCTTTTGCTTGTAACCAAGCCACCATTTCTTCTTTTTTATTAGCTTGGGTAGGTGGTTTCTGTATTTGAACCGAGTGATAGGAGGCATTATCCATGAATATTACAGAAGGCTCTACCAGGGGTCCGCAATTTTGCCGCTCCCGCTCAAAGTAATCTTGCAGCTTGATGATTAACTCACGGGCTCCACTTTTCAATGTTTGTCCACGTTTAGGCATTATTATGCACCAAAAGTCACAAAAACACAATCGAAGTCCGATTTAGCGCCGATGTCAGTTTGAAAAGCAGAAACAGTCCATTAAACAAAAGCCGGGTAATCAAATAAAAACAGATCGAAAACACTTGAAGAACGTGGTCTATGCGCACGAAACGACAACAGACGACTGTTTTAGCGTCACAAAATGGCGGCCCATAACACCATTTGGGGTTACCGTTTTCAACCTAAATATAAAAATGCTACTTTCTTTCGCGCGTTCGGTTTGGTCGTAGTTTTATTTTTATATTTAATAAAAGTTATCTTATAGTCCATTATTTTCAAATTCTTAAAAAGAAAAACAAAACGTATTATTTTATAAAGTATAACTGTATAAGAACAGATTACGATACTATTATTGCCTGTTATTGTTAGCACAGCACTACAAATATAAAGCGCTGACATAACCTTGTAATAGCGCAGTTTAGATTTAGAAAAATATTGTTTACCAAGTTATTTGACACTCAGTTTGGCACAAAATTATAACATTAATTGATTATTGATATAATAATGTTGTTTTAATGCTCATCAATTGTTAAAACGGTAAACAACCAGCAATAATATTTTTATGGTAACTGCAACGCCATTACAAAGTTACGTCGTCAGTTCAATCGCGACGTGTCAGGAACGCATTCTCTGAACGGCCGTAGTTTAGTTTTAAGAATGTTGTAGTCATTATTGGTGGTTGAAATAAATAATTCTTAATTCTTCTTAATACAGAAAAAATGTACGTTTCATGGCCATTAAATCTTTAATAATCTTCCAGATACAATGAAAAATTTATGTCTTGGCATGTTAAATTGCTATTAAACAACTGCTTCTATTCTGTTCTGTTAATGATTTCTTCAATTTCAATAAAGTTAAATAAAATTGATCAAGATTGTAAAATTGATTAAACAATTAATACGGCAGTGTTGCTTTATTTATTAGACATTTGCATATTCTATTATTGGTGAGGCAATATGCCATTATACGCTCGATGAAAGGGGGTGTGAGGATAAATACCTGGTCTCCAATTGGGATGTCGGATGAATCTGGAACTGGTGGGAGCTGGTGACCGTGAGTCCTCGGTGGAGGCGTCCTGCTGTGGACGTCGTGCTGAAGGGGCTGAAGAACTGTTCACTCGTAGTTTAATGTTCGTATAGTCTTATGAATGCACTGGTTCCCGCACTCGCGTTCGCGTATTTTACGTCGGTAAAGGTTGGGGGCGGATCCGGGTCGTAGCGAAACGCGGCGGCGCAAGCGGTTCTCGTGATTTAGCGTGCGCGCGAGCTGAATGCGTGTGGCTCAGTGATTTACGTGTAAATACGAGCTGATTTAGGAGGTGGTGTGTGGCCGTGCCGAACACACCCTAAAGGTCACTCGCGGCGAAGTCAATCGCGGTGACTCGTGCTGATAATGGCGGTTGCCATGCGGTTGCTACGCGGAAGCGTGGCGGTACACGTCCGCCAGCTTCGACTGTAAAAGGGTGACTCGTTCCGCCGCCCTTCAGCCGCCTGCTTCTAGTTATGACAGCTGCAGGACAGCGGCGGTGGGGCGCGCGGGCGCGGTGCGCGCGCCTTGAGGTGACGTCACGCTTTCGCGTGAACAATTATGTTATAAACCTAAGCTATTATGAAGAGTGACTATCCCTAAGACCTACACTAAAAGAATATAAAAGAAACTTTATAGAATTATAAACATAATTAGGAAACTGACCTGACGAAGTTTCCTCTTTCTAGAGATGACCCCCCACGGTGTATAACTGGGTACTATCCATTATTATTGGCCTCGAGCCAGTCCTTCTTTGGCCCAATGGCTCCATTGTCGATGGGATCTTCGCAAAGCCCATTCAATTCATAAATCCTTCATTAGGGGATATACGACACATAGTGGTCTGCGTCTTCATTTTTTTCGCCTGATGATATCGAGCCACTCCTTAGGATTCCTGTTTTTCTCTGTTGTTTTCTGCTCTTGTTGTCTGTGGTCTTCTGTTATTGTCTGTGGTTTTCTGCTCATAATTTTGTGTCGCCTCCTGGGTTCATATTCATTTTCTGAGTCTATCTTCCATTATTTTGGGCCCTTCTGTACAATACATTTTCTAAGTCTTTGTGTCTTGTTTCTTCTGTGAATTTTCCACCTCTTTCTTCTGTTGACTTTTATTGTTATCCCTTTTTTTCATATTTTTGAATTTCACGTATCACTGGTCAGTTACTAATAAGTTATATTATAATTATAATATAAAAATACATAGGTTTTAATGGGTAAATTTGAGATGATACGACATGGTATGAAATATTTATTCAAAGGCTTATGGTTACACGTGTTGTGAACCCCATTATTTACTAAAGAAGATTGACCCCCCATGGTAAAGTTAGGACGCTTGTCCTAACTTAACTCCCGTTACATAAGACGTTTTATAAATAGATTATATTATAGATTATATTGATACAAAACTACGGGTATCTGAAAAATGGATAGTATGATCACCGATGCAGACTGAAATCGGTAGCGGGGACATGACTTCTTTCGGGACATTTTGAAGAAGATCGTAGTGGACCGCAACGTTCAGAAAGAATTGGAAGAAGGTATTTGCTCAGTAGCAGAACAATATATCGTAAAGTAGCTGCGCCCCGTAGATCTGCCCGCTAAGAAAAAGACTATCCAAATCCAACGCAGATTTTTTTTATATGGACAGTCAAAATAAAATTTAAATCATCTAAATCTTTTATTTAATTTTAAAAGTGATTTTTCTAACAATTAAATTAATAAAAACACAAAGTAAAGTAACCATGAATAATGTAACAATGTTAAATGTTACCTACGATAGGTCCCAACTCAACGTTGCTATTTATAAACCAGCGCGGAACTTCCGTAGGGGCCAGTATGTGACGTTATCTTGACACAGATACATTGAATATAACAGTTTTTCTTAAAAATAAGTACTGATTTATGACCATAAAAACAAAAAATATATTACTCATATTAATTAAAAAACCGAGATATGGATTCAAAATAAAATTAGAAGATACAAATACTTATTAAAAAAAGAACATGAATGTATATTGGTCGGAAGTTTCCATCCTGCTATGTGGTAAAGATATATATGATATAGTAGATATGTATACAATAAAGATGTTGCAAAAGAACATTGTATCTTTAGATGCAGTCCGGAGAGTCTGTCTAAGGGTACAGAGGATATATAAGTAACTTATTTATATATAAACCTTATCTTTGAGCCTTTGTTTAGCGTTTGTTTAGTATTTCTAGACTTCTAGATTCTAGACAATCGAGATGTGGTCAGTGCTTGAGTCTATTCAGCGTATTGACTATCGAAGTGGTGAAGTGTTTGTTTGTACAAACACTTCACTACACACGCGTTGTTGTACAACTACAACGCCAACATGTCAGTCCGGGTATAAGAGCAGAGTTTAAAGGCGATTCCATGGCAAAGTAGCGTGTGTAGAAAGATGCGTGAGGAGACGCAATAATATCTCCGAAACTGTGCACCGGCGAGTACATCACTTCGATATGTCGAAGGTATTGTAGTCATTGCAAAATCGACGGAAAACATCAGCAAGATGCTCAATCTAGTTTCCCAACTGGAAACTATATCTCGAAGTCGTTGAAGATTTTTTTTTTTTTTTTTTTTTATATATATGGGACAACATCCACACAAAGGCCTTCAGGTCCCAAACTAGGCATAGCCTGTACTATGTTAACCTGATGACTGATATACATACTTATATACATATACACACCCAGACACAGATCAAACAGACATGTTCATGCACACAAATGTTTGACCTGTCCGGGGATCGAACCCGGGACCAGCGGCTCAGAAGGCAGGGGTGCTACCAACTGCGCCAACCGGCCTGTCAATTATTAGCCTGTAGATTATTGGCCTGTAGATTATATGTATAGTGTTCTCCTGTTAAGCTACAAGACAGCAAACTGGCAAGCGCATCGTAGGTCGTCCACTGACAAGGTGGATAGGCTATCTGATAAGGGTCGCAGAACGACGAAGGATGCAAGCTTCCAACCGGTTCTTTTGAATACTTCTGGGGGAGGCTTATGTTTAGCAGTAAATGTCCTACGGCTGACATGATGATGCCTATCATCAAGACGCAAGATTGAACATCAATTTATAATATGATTTTTGGAGATATGAGAACGTATCGCAGTATGATTGTAATATTTAGTTCGTCTGTAGCGTACAAACCATTTAAAGGACGGCCCCGTTAGTCAAGCTGGTAGTGACCTAGCCTTCGAACCAACTATTCTGTGTACTTTATGTGTGTGTATGTTCTTAATAGTAGGCGTATTGAAATAAAATTAAATACAGATCACAGGAATATATGGATAACTGCCAGCGGCCTCGCTAACTTAGTTTATGGGTAAGCTACAGAAATAATATAATTCACACAAAATTCATACGTTATTATCGGTGAATGCGTGGTCCATGCAGCGTGGGTCTTTGTTTTCTCATATGTTATATGAACTCATATTTAAATGAAAAAAATTGCATTTATGATTATACTTGCTGTGCCCCGCGCTTTCACCTTTGATAAATGATGATGATGTTGATGAAACGTATCCTGTATTTAATTCAAGCGCCTTATCTATCTATCAAATAACTACACTGTCAGTTGTACTGGCGCGATTGAATAACAAACCTCCATCCATCTACACATTCACATTAATAATATTGGTGTCCCAGCGTACAGACACCCAGGTAGCATAAACTGGTCGTAAAGGCGTCCAATTTACGTCAGTATATGACCTTTTGACGTCCTAAAATTGATCTTAAAGAACCCCTAAAATGACTCAAATATGTCACATCCTTATGACGTCCTCAGTGTCTGAAAAAGACGCCTGGGGGACGACTTCGATGACGTCTTGAAGACCTATGATACATATTTATATATATATAATTGGGGGCTGCAAAAATACGTCTTTGCGGAGGGTAATATGACGTTTATGTGCACGTCAAAACAACGTGGCTTTGTTATCTACAAAGACGTCGTTCCGACGTACTGTGCCCTCAGGATGGTGTTGAAGAAAGAAACTAATAAATCTGCAATATAAAAAAAAATATTTAAAAAATACAATATAATCTCTTGCTTGAGTATTTATTCTTATAATAAATTTAAGACCTACATCTTAAATATTTGCCATTAGAATATTTATCAAATTACTGTTTGTTCAGTCATTCAATAAGCATTTTATATATTTATACTTTCATGTTTTAGTTTAAATATTGCAACCATAGGGTGAATTTATTAACAACAACCGAGCTTAGGCGAGAACACACGAATCACATGCGACAAACGCTTGCGCGATGTAGAATTGCAAATTAGTCACGCCATCTAGTTCAAAAATTTTGAGCTACAGTTTCGACTTTGACATTAAATTGTACAAAATATACTTCTACGATTACAAAACAATTTGAATTGTATCGATTTCATGTCAAATATATTAATAATACACCATTAAAGTTTATATGCACTGCTTAGCTAAACATAAAGAGGGAACTTCCGTAGCACAAAATATTTCACGATAGTGAAATATTTTGTGAGACTCCTGATAACATGACGTCTTTACGACTTAATAAGGACATCTTTGACCAGATGTCTTCCATTGGTCAATTGAAAGACGACGTTAGGATTTGGAATTTTTGTAGGCACTAATGATATGACGTCTTATTGACTTCATATAGACGTGTTCATATAGAAGGTCTCTATATGATATTATCATACTATTTTAGGACGTAGTGAAGACGTCTAATTTGTGTCCAAAGACGTACCGACCTTAATTTACTTTAAATGGACGTCTGTGCAACGTCACTTTTCGTCTTACGTCATCGGTCTGCTACCTGGGCATGACTTGGGTGGCAAGCACTGCCGCGCATAACTATAAAACTGTGGCACGGCGGTACTGCAACTATTTATGGACATGCACTTGCCATCAGGCGAACTCGCCACTTAGGTACTACTCGTAGTATAGATAATTCTATAAAACTTAGTAATCCTATGCAGTAAGGTATAACTTTCACAGCGTCGAGTTACAAGCCCACGTCCAACTTCGCAGCCAGTTCCTAAAAGATTATTGAAGAAGATTTACCAAACATATTTTTCATCGAGCACAAGAGGCGTGCCAAGGGAACCCCTGCGAAGTTTGTCAAAAAGTTTAAAAAAGTTTTAAAGGCGAGCTTGGCAAGGCATTGCAACTCGCCACTCTGTTTGCAAGTAACCTTGGTGTAGACGACGCAAGTTCTGGAGATATGGTGCGCTTTTATAATATAAACTAATTTGTCAGTTTATATACTTCTAATATTATAAATATCAAAGTTTATATATTACATGTTTGTTTTTTATCACGAGAGTAAGAAATGGAGATGGATTGCACCCGAAATTAGGTGATACTTTTTCTCGCTTCAACGGGTCCCGAGGGATCACGATAACCTTACTCCACGAGAACGATGTCGCACGTATAAACAAGTTATTAAATAACTGTCAAGTTTTTATTTGGTATCGTTCCTACTACTCCTTCACTACATTTCTCCTCATATTACATATACATACCGTGAGAAGCAAAACGAAGTCACAAGTGTTCTGCACACCAAGTCAAACCTACTCGTACTAGGTAGATGTTGTGTTATAGTAAGTCATGCAAGGCGCAAGTCGTATTCTTCATAGTAGACTCTCATAATGCCTAGCCATGACAGATACAGAGTGGCTCAGATTTTTAAGCGACACATTTCTGAGTGACACTCTCTCATCACGAAATCTCAGAAACTACAAGTGATTTTTTGGGGTTGATAGTTTGTATGAAACTTTGTTACTGCGAGTGCTAAAAGTTTAAAATTTTGCATGGGGGTTCTTTTTTGGACCTAAGAGGCGAACATATTGTAAACTTCGGGGCACTCCTTCAAAATTTATTGGGCAGAAAAAGCCAGTAACTGTCCAACCCGGGGATCCACCCAGGACCT
This sequence comes from Selenia dentaria, assembly GCA_917880725.1. NCBI lineage: Eukaryota > Metazoa > Arthropoda > Insecta > Lepidoptera > Geometridae > Selenia > Selenia dentaria. The sequence continues at coordinate 9,114,460 of OU862888.1, read as the reverse complement.
CGAGGTTCCAAAACGGCACTTTTACCTCTATACCAAGACCAAGCGAGTGAAGCCGCTGGCGGGTTAGCTAGTTCTACCATATTAACGCAGTCGTTCTTTCACACTATAACTTCAAAGAATTATTTTTGGGCTTCGGATTGTATCTAGGAGATGGATACTTGCAGAAGAGTTCTACCCTCTAATATGTCATCGCATTCGCTGAAAGTAACTTTCTATGGACGTGACTTGATTGTTATGGTACCATAGGCGTACTAAAAGTTACATTGTAACGAATGATGTGGTTGAAAGTATAGTTGAAACAGTTCGAATCGCATGCGTCAGAAATTGTCATATTCCATGTTACAGAAGTCACAAGTAAGTCATGTCATGCCACCCAGATATGATGTTCGGACAATTATTATCTTTGATCTCTACTATAATAAAGCATATTTTTTAACTAATTGTTTTGTTATTTATTACATACGTAGGTAAAAATTATCACGCTGGCAGAGGTCTACACACATTTATATTTCAAATAGGTTTTGTTTCCGTATCCTGTAATGTGGGTGAGCCTATGGATGGCCACTTTTGACCAGCTTACTGCATCTATGTGAGAGGATAATTTGGACGGTCCAATATTCCAAGGCAAAAATATAATTTCTGCAATGTAATTCAAGAGCATAGATAGAATTAAGAAATCCACGGTAAAAACCACTGAGACAAAACACCTTTCTGAGACTGTAAACTACATAGTAGCGCTAGTATGAATAACTTAAAAAAATCTTAACTGAGAAATAACATTGATATAGGAAACCATTATTCGAAAAGCGAATATTCAAAATACTTAAGTTTGATTATCTAATATTAAAATAATAATTATAGAATAGAGTTCACGCCGGTATATACAATATATATCTATATAATTACTTGTCTTAGCAGACTGACTGATTCGTCAATGCAGAGCTTAGATAGCTTAGGCTACAAACTTGTAATTTTGTAAATATTGCCTTTTATGGTGTAAGCATTATTATAAAGAAGTATTTTTGGAAATATCACTCACTAAAATAAGTCTGACGGGTCCACTGGTACAATTATGAAGAGCTGTTATACATTCTGTAATCGTTTGCTAAAGTCAGTCAGTAAGTAGATGTTAGTCTAAAAAACGGTAATAATCATAGGACGCATGAGTACGTAATATTAATACAGCGTCTGGTTTCTTTAACTCGAAAGCTAGCTTGCTCGTCTATACCGTGTTACTATTATTTGTGTTACTTGCGATGATGCGAGAAGTAGTTGGAAATATATAAAAAAAAACACAAAAATATGCTACATACAATTTTCCGAAATCTCAACATTTATTTACCTACAGTTTCAGGAATAGACACAAACAGTCCTGCGCCATCTAGAATTTTTAATGACAACAGTACAAACCCCTGCATGGAAATGCAGTTCTCATCATCCGGAGTTATTACATGTTGAATCTCTTGCTCTGTAATTTCACAGGAACCTTTCATATCGAAGCACAGTCATGTTTACACACTAGGTACTAATCGGGGGGAATAATTGGCAAAGGTGTGGGTACTTCCCTAGATGGACTTTTCAAAAGTCCTATCACTACATAAATAAGGTTTAGTATCTACTGTGTAGTGTAGTAGCACAACGCTTCGAAACTTTAAAATTACCGTAGTTATTAAACGTGAACCTCCTACGATCCTCCTACGGTCCTCCTTAAACGTTCCTTATTAAATGATTTAAACTCGGAACTATCTTTTAGTCCACGTTTTATATTACGGAACTGAGTGAAAGCTATACCTACACATAGTGTAACGGCTACCAGCAGGTACCACACAATAACTCAAGTAAACGACTTAATTCTCACGTCACTTAATAAAGTAAATAATTACAATCATGCCTCGCGCCTGCTCCTTAACAGGCAGTTGACGCCCGATGGGAAGCAGTTACCTCTGCCCATTACATACAATGGCACCCGAGACATTGCACTGGAACGGCTTCCGACTTACGAACCCATTACATTGCGTTATTCACCCTGTTACATTTAACTTTCCAGTTGCGAATTTCTTCCGGTATATCGAATAAAACATGGTTACAATAAAGAAATCTCAATTGTATTATGTATTTTTATAAATTTTATACTTAGCAACTGTTACTTGGTTAATTAACCCCTGACTCGCCATTCGCCATATTGGCCAATAATGCAATAGATTTCGCAGAAATCAACCTACTTTTCCAGGAACTGCAACGTGTGTGGTTAAGCCATAGTAGCACCACTTTGTATTGCTAAAATTCTGCCACATCGTACGGGTTATGTTCAAACTATTATTTGGGACATTTTTTTTGGTGGTAGTGCCACGCTGTAACCCCACAGTCGAATGGGCCGCCACGACCGGGGAAGTACCATACTCCCACATAACACCGACGTGAAGTAACATAGCTATTGCTATTGCGTTTCGTCGGTTTGTGGGAGGTTCTGGAGGCACATTTCCCTTCTCCTCCCGTCCCCCTATCCTTTCCAATCCCCCTCCACCCTCACCCCATCTATCTCTTCCTTCTTCAAAGGTCGGCAACGAATCATCGAGACGTCTGGTATTGCGGATGTCCGTGGGCGACGGTGTCATGGATGGTAAAGCCATCAGGTGAGCCGCTTGCTCGTTTGCCAACTCGTCCCATAAAAAAAAAGCTTTTTCGTTCCAAAAATATTAACTGTAGTACACTCTTCTACAATCTAATTATTTTATGTTACGAGTAGACTGTACAAGCACGAAGCCCACCTAGTATTATGTGTAACCTCTGCCTAAAACAGATGCATTTCCTCACAAGTGACGAACTGCAGTGAGCTCGCAATCCTGAGACATAAAGTTGTTAAGTCTCTGTAAAGTGCCTGTAAATTCTCCAGAAACCATACCATCAAACCAAAACACAGTATAAACAAAACACAGTCAACAATACTGGATCACGGTAGACAAAGGTATGGTGGCAGTACTAACCCGGACGAACTCATTCACAAAGCGTTATACTTACTGCACTTTATTTATTTATACTGAAAATTTATTTCTTTCTTCTTCTACGTCTTCTTTTCTTTTTTTCTTTATATTTATGAATTGTACACTAACCTTTATTTAAATAATCATCGTCGCAAAATAACATTGATACTTAATCATTTATATTATATCAATTTTTATGAAATAAATAAATCTAGAAGTCCTTGAAGTGGACCTCGCAGCGATAAATTTACCACCCCTTCACCAATATTGTAGGTACATACTCAAACTAAAAAATGTATTGTCCTAAACTGAGTTCACAGCTGAGAACATACTTAAGCGCCTCGCAAAACTTTAGTAAGCTCAAAGTCGCACAACGGAGTCTCCTAAGCGAGGACTATGCTCGTGGTTTCTTTACGTAGTCGAATTAGAAATGAGGAGATCCGAATAGAATAGAATAACGGTAAAGTTATCGACAGAAGATTAGCCATTTAAACTGGCAGTGGGCATCCATCAAGCGAATAGATGTTCATGTGCCCACATAGAACATCTGTTCGCGTGATGGATACTGTGGCTGATGGGGCCGGAAAGTTCTGGAGTGGAAACTACGGATCGGCAAGCGCAGCGTAGTTCATTCACCAACAAGGCGAACAGACTGCCTGATAAAGGTCGCAGGACGACGTTGGTGCAGGCCGCTTCCGACCGGTCCTTTTGCAAAATTATGGAGGAGGTCTATGTTCAGCAGTGGACATCCTACGTCTGTGATAGTGATGATTATGATGAAAACTTTAGTTCTAAGCTATGGGAGGCACTGCAACTATCATGGGCAGTCCTGGTTCTTACCATCAGGCACACGACTTGCCACTCTCATCACTTGATAGTATAAAAAAAATACGAAGATCAGATCTTCAAGATATCGTCAAAACATACTAACAGATTCCGTTTAGGCCAAGCTCCCGCTAACCTCGTTTCTCTCGCTCGATCAGTACTAACGATAGGAGTTATATAACTTGAACGAGCTCATACGCACTGTCTACACAAATTGATTGCACTCCTTCTGCACGGGTGAACTACAGGGCTAGAGTAATCTTAGAGTTTGGTGTTTACATCTCTAGCAAGCTCGTAGCGTGACTTCGTGACGTGATTAATTAGTAATAAAAAAAGCAAGCAGTAAATAAAAATACTTGAACGAATGAAGTTTATGGCATTGCAAAACTGTTGAAAAGTACTTTAGTATTAAGTGTATTGTAAAAAGGGTGCTCTCGTTTGATAGATTACTATTTTTGTCGTTGATCCCGGTTGTTTGTCTTACAACAGTCATTAGGCTATGTCGAAGGCCTTTGGGCGGCCTGAAAACTTCAACATGCGGGTTGGCTACTAGCCTAACCACCAAACCGCACTGGGCCTGCGTGGTGGATTATGGCTTGACTCCTCTCTCTGAAAGGAAGGCTCAAGTCCCAGTAGTGGAATTGGGAACAAAATAAACTGGTTATGATTTTTTTATGTACTTCAAAAATAAACGTTTGCACACGCCAACCCTCCCTGGGTTGGCGTGTGCAAACGTTTATTTGTCACAATATATCCATCATAAACATCAAAGAAAAAAAACCGGCAAAGTGCTAGTTTTGTAACGTGGAAACGTGGAAAAAGCATGAGACACAAGTTGATCCCTACGGTTACAAAATTAGTTAAATAAAAAAATAAAAATTTCTTTTTAAATAAAATAAGTTTTTATTTCTAATTATAATTCTACTATATACATTTTCACATTTAACTAATTTTAAAGATTATAATTGTTAGTCAATTACAAATTTTCGTAATTCTCTATTTGGAAATCAAATAATATTGATACTGTTTAGCTATTTTTGTACGTTGTTAAATGATAATATACTGTTTAGTTTCAAACAAGCTATGATTAAAAATGAAGTAGATAAATAATTATTATTTATCTAATAAAATATATTCTCTAAATATGGGAATACCACCTCAGTGGTCACAGATTATGTTACAAAGATTTATTGATGAAAAGCATCATTCTACAAATATATATATATATTTCATATGAAATATTTTTTTTTTAAATGAAATTACACGATAATCTAAAGTTTACAACATGACAAACAAAATAACCGTTCAGCACATCACCTATACGGACAGGGAGTCAACCAATGCCTGAAAGATATCCGATGTCGGCATGAATCTATACACGATGCCCTTGTCCGTACACGATGCTTTACCGATCGCTTACTTTGATATACGTATGTCTTTATAACATCCAAAATACACAGAATACATAAAGAAGGTTAACGGTTGTAAAGATAAAAGCTGACGATGTATAATTAACCGTCTCATACAAACATACGTTTCTACTTATTCAATACGGATCCCACGATCAGCACTGATCAATATTGCACATATTATAAATTAGTAAAATACCGTACGCGAGATATTTTTTTTTTACGGAATATATAATCGAATGTTCACTAATTCCACATGACACTATCCAAGATTTGTTTCATAATAATTCACTGCCAAAATAAAAAGACGTGGAACAAAATATAATCACTGCGAATTTGTTCGCACTAGAATTGAAGGTAGGATATTCTGACCTTAAAGGCTGCTGGTGCATAACCTTAAAACCTCCGCTGCATTCATGGAGCGGATGATGAGAAGAGGCCGAAACACCCGCAACGCGGTGTCTGCCTTGAATTCGCCCACGACGGAACGCGTCGTGTGCGGCAACAAATGTTGACGTACAACACTTATTTAGCGTCGAGGTCCTTACTCCTGAAAATCACATACAAAATATTATAGTACACCGTCAGGACCTCGTTTATATTTTACCCACATATGAAATTACTTTTACACAGAACAGGTATTTTTACTATAGATTTTCATCCGAGAATATTAAATAGGTATGCATTATGAAAATTTATAAATCGTAATTTTGAAATATGTAAAATAAACCAAACCCCTTGCTTTTCTGAATCTACGACGTTCCCAGGCCGCAGTCTGACATCTCGGGCATCAGACACATCAAACCATTGCGGTAGCACCTGAATCTGGAATTTTACTACCCCGATCTGTAAAATTATGCTTACCACGAATTCATCAGCGGCCGGAGTAGGGACGACCAGACCCCGTGTCCTCAGGAACTGGCTGCAACCGTGGACTTTGCGATCCGCAGCTCGCGAGGGACAAAATGTTGGCGGAACGGTCGCTAGCCCACTCGACGCTGTAACGAAACTCAAAATATAACTTCGGCTTCCACTATATTTGATTTCGCGAACGCGCGTCGGCACTCACCTAAAAAATCAAAGGTGTTTCCGTGTTTCCCCTCGGAGCCTCTCGTTCAAAGTGAAGTCGGCGGCTCGAAACGTAGTATATAAACTTGCCAACCGAATGTTCTAGAAGGAATTACATCCCCGACACAACTACTTCTCACTAGATGTCTCCACCATTGTGATGTTAAAATAAATACACCGACGGCATCTGAAATAACTTCAGTTGATTTCAACTTATATCTCGAAATACTTACTTCAAAAATTGGGTATGTTCATTACATACCACAAAAAATAAAATTTAGATGAAACAAGCGTCTGAATTTCAAATCCTTCAGAGTTTTATATTTACTTTTCTGATTATCCAAAACGCCCTCTCGGGATTTCACGTTGTACTAACCCGTTACCTATTCGATCGATCAACCTACGAGCTGTACCCACTCGCCGTTGGAGGTCGCCTGAATAACGGATACGGCATTTGCCTTGAAAGTAGTGACCTCTCTGGAAGAGTTGCTGTACTATCGATTTCACACGATACATGTGTTAGTTTTATTTAGCTGTGTGCGTCTATATTTATTGACTACGTCATAAAATCTAAGAAGGGCATATATTAGAACCATAAAATTATGGGTTCAATAATTAAACCGTTGCAATACCCCCTCAACTATTCAAAGTTTCGCGTGCCAACAAGAAACGTTTGCTTGCCCTCAAGCGTGATAACAAACATCCTTTATGTATCTTACTGCAACAATAAAATTCATCAACAAACGTACTATTACTTGTTGTTTTCAAATTCAACTTATGTCATGATAATAAAAACAGAATAATCAATCTTGCGATTTCTGAAACAAAACGTTTAGTTCCACTACCAATATATAGAGGTCGTGGCATTAAATATTAATATTTTTAATCTTGTTGTATCCTTCCTGGAACGAAAAATTCCTTAAACTAAACAAAACTAAAAAATAGGTTACTATTAGATACCATATTTACAATAATCGTGCCTGAAATCAATATTGGAGCATAAAATTGTCTATAAACATTGCAAATTGTGATTCAATAGGTGATCACAAATGCTAAGACATGAAACCTGATGTTCTGTGACAACTGCCGTAAATAAATGATACTAAAACTGTTATATTTTATTATATCTTACCATATATAATGGGTGTTAACTATCATACTTAAAATTAACCTATACGCTTTCCCCCCATTTTTGAATAATTATGAACTCATTTTTTTTTTTTTATTATTGTTATTAAGTTACAATCTTAAATTTATTTCGTTCCCATTTACTATCGTATCTCTTTCAACCTGACATTCATCTCTGTCGGGCCCTGTTTTTTTTTTTTTTTTTTTTTTCATACATATTCATTCATCACCATTCACGCAATAAAGGCTCGTGTATTAATAAACGCGCAGACTCGTTCCTTTCAATTCGCGTCAGGACATCATCACCTGATATTACCTGCGCGTACGGCTCTTTCACACAACCCCCCGTGATAGTTAACAGTTTTGAACGTAAAACCAAAATTTCGAATTTATAATGACAGACTTTGATTTAGGCTTTTGATTAAAGAGGTCTCATAACCGCCTCTAGTGTTATGGCTTATTACTAACCGCTCCTTTCCTGTACGGTATTATGTCATGTTATTAATTAATGATTTAGGCTTTTGATTATAGAGGTCTCATAACCGCCTTTGGTGTTATGGCTTATTTTTCTTAGAAGTCACTACCCGCTCCTTTCCCGCGAAGTTTCAACAATTAATATTCATATGTGACGTAGTTACTAGACATTATTTGCGGTATTTTCTTATCGAAGTAAATTCCAAAAAAAATCGTCACATTTATGTTGATACCAAAAATAACATATTAATTCTAACTATGAGTTCATAATATTTACCCCTTTATGATCTGTTCGAAGTTGCATTCTTCACCTTTATAAAACCATCTGTAAGGACTATTATTCTCCTTTCAAAATATCTCCTACATGACCGGGCTGTAAAAATATTAATTAAAACTACAACTACTCCTTAACTAATTACTTATCTAAATCTTTCCATTTTTTGTGAACAACCATTCCTTTAAAAACCCATCCATCCATAGGTAGACCACACATGTAAAATCACATGTATTGTGGGTTTTTTTTTTTTTTTAATAAATTTTATATTGGATAAAATCTAACGTTTACGTCCAATCACCTAAGTGAATGAATGGAAATTCAGCTACTTGATCCCGATTTTATTGGTTACATTAGCTATATATTATATGATGACCTATATTTTGAGGTTTTTCATATGCCACTCTCCGAGTGGCTTTCCATTTACATCTTCTAATTCGAAAACCAATGGTGATTTTACCTTTGTTACTTTACATTTTTCATATTTTGGACACAATTTTGCAGCTTTGAATTTGCTGGCGTCACTTAGCGGATACATTTTCTTCCAAACGATGTCCCCTACTGCCACCGTTGCGTTTCTTCTCCTGAAATTGTAGTATTTGGTATTTGCGGTATGTGCCTTGAGAATGCGCTGTCTCACCTTCTCAAATACATCTTTGAGCGTTCCCAAATTCCCTGCGTACTCTTCTCTAGGAACCCCTGGCTCATAGTCTTCATGCGGCGCAGTATAGACCTGACCACCATTGTGCATTATGACTGTTTCTGGTATCCCGTGGATTAACAGAACCCCTGTCTCAAACGCCTTCGCTACTAATGCGCTGGTTGACTTGAAAAAATAATGGCCCACGAGTTTCTTGCTGCTTCTTCTCGGCGGTGGTTCTTTTCCGAAGACAACGGTAGAATCATTTAAAAATTTTGACGTTCATAAGAGTGTCTATGATGCCTAAACTGAATAAATAATTTTTGAATTTTGAATTTTGAATTATGTTGCCCTTCGGAGTGGAAATAATAATGTGTACTTTGAAAAGCAACATGTAACCACCAGTAAAAATGTGTAACCGTTTTTTGATCTGGGAAGCGGTCCCACTAGATCTGCGGACAATACCTGGAATGGTCGGTAGCACGTTTTAGGTTGCCCCATAGTTCCCGGTGTCTTTTTATTACTAGCTTTATACGCTGAACACACATCACATGATTCTACGAATTTTTTTATATCATACCTGGCCAGTAATACCTCAGACTAACTCTCCGATGTGTCTTAAATACACCCATATGTGCTGCTGTTGGTTCGCAATGGTATGTTTCTAAGATTGCTTTTCGATCAGTTGGTTTTACTACCTCCTTCCATTTAAATTAATTTTTCAAAGAATATGTAGCTTTGGAGCGTCTATAAAGCCTTTCGTCTTCCACTCGGTGGTTGGGATAAGCACTAGGGTTTGCTTGCACTTCCTTCCTCAATTCATCAATCCTCGTGTCTGATAGTGTGTTCTCAGAAACGTTTATCGCGTCGACTTTTATTAAGCGCGACAGTGTGTCTGGAACTACATTATCTATTCCTTTACGATGTTCGATATCAAAGTTGAACTGAGTCTGCAACCCCATCGTGCAAGTCTACCCGTCGGGGATTTTTCAGGCGCATAAACCATTTTAATGAAGCATGATCTGTTACTACCGTAAATCGCCTCGGCCCTAAATATGCCTGGAATTTCTCCACCGCGAATAATACCGCCAACGCTTCTCTTTCTGTGGCGCTATAGTTCCTTTCAGCTTTGCGAGCGCCCGGCTCACGTACGCAATAGGGTGCTCTACGTCGTCGAATGATTGTGTAATCATTCCGCCTATACCGAAAGATGAAGCGTCGCAGTGAACTGCAAATGGCCTGTTGAAATCGGGACAAGCAAGAAATTTTACCAACAATGGTTTTTTTTAGAAAGGGTCGATGAGTTAGCTCAAGTCCACAATTGTAATGCAGAAAAATTGTTTTCGTCGGCATCAGAGTTCTTTTCTGATCAGGCTTTATTATGGTTCAGAGGTATTAAATCGGAAGTAAGCACTTGGCAGCAGGTACACGAATTGTTGTTGCAGGAATTCGATGCAGTGGATTACGACTACCGTCTTATGGGGGCTAATAGGGCACGAACACAGGGTGAAGATGAAAACATACATATCTATTTTTCTATAATGAGTTGTATGTTCTCTAGGTTGAAGCGCTCACTATCGGAAGAGGAACGTTTGGAGATTTTATTGCACAACATTAGGCCTATTTTTTCAGAACAGCTGGCTTTGATAGAGGTCTCCTCTGTACAACAATTGAAACAAAAGTGTAGGCTTTTGGAAGCAGCTCGTCAAAGGTCGGAGTTGTTCATTGAACCAGTAAAGTCAAACCAAAAATGTTTAACTTCGGTATTTGCGTATAAACCGACAAAAGTCAAAAGTCAGGTAGCAACAATCGCAAACCCTCAAACCGAGAAAAATATAACGCGTTGTTTTAAATGTAATGAGCAGGGTCACGGATATAAAAATTGTATAAATAAATACGAGCATATCAGGATTTGTCAGCAAGTCAAAGGAAGCGAGCAGACGACCTCATGAAGAAATTCGAAAATATATCTTCCGACAAGAAGGGGTTAGGACGCACTACATTAATTAGCCACACAATTGAAACGGGAGACTCCCCGCCAGTAAAGACAAAGCAGTACCCACTCTCTCCCGAGAAGCGTGAAGCCTTACACAAAGAGCTTGACCGCATGCTCGAACTAGGAGTAGTGGCACCATGCGACCATGGAACAATCCGGCATTGTTGGTAAAAAAACCAAATTTGCGCTGCAAAGTCCAAATGGCATGACATTAAATTTAAAAAGTCCTCTCCCTGGAACTGTGAAACTCGTTTTCTCTTTTGAACTTTCTTCTAAAAGAATCTGCCAAAAAGAAGATGCGAGATCGATTGAAGAGAGATAGCGGGCTTGTTTCAAGCTGTCCAGTATCTGAGGGATGTATGGTATTGCGTAGGCATCACCTTTTGAAACTGCGTTCAACTTCCGACAGTCTAAACAAAATCTTTATTCACCGTTTGGTTTTTTTACCGTTTGGTTAGTTTAGCGTCGAGGTCCTTACTCCTGAAAATCACATACAAAATATTATAGTACACCGTCAGGACCTCGTTTATATTTTACCCACATATGAAATTACTTTTACACAGAACAGGTATTTTTACTATAGATTTTCATCCGAGAATATTAAATAGGTATGCATTATGAAAATTTAAAAATCGTAATTTTGAAATATGTAAAATAAACCAAACCCCTTGCTTTTCTGAATCTACGACGTTCCCAGGCCGCAGTCTGACATCTCAGGCATCAGACACATCAAACCATTGCGGTAGCACCTGAATCTGGAATTTTACTACCCCGATCTGTAAAATTATGCTTACCACGAATTCATCAGCGGCCGGAGTAGGGACGACCAGACCCCGTGTCCTCAGCTCGCGAGGGACAAAATGTTGGCGGAACGGTCGCTAGCCCACTCGACGCTGTAACGAAACTCAAAATATAACTTCGGCTTCCACTATATTTGATTTCGCGAACGCGCGTTGGCACTCACCTAAAAAATCAAAGGTGTTTCCGTGTTTCCCCTCGGAGCCTCTCGTACAAAGTGAAGTCGGCGGCTCGAAACGTAGTATATAAACTTGCCAACCGAATGTTCTAGAAGGAATTACATCCCCGACACAACTACTTCTCACTAGATGTCTCCACCATTATGATGTTAAAATAAATACACCGACGGCATCTGAAATAACTTCAGTTGATTTCAACTTATATCTCGAAATACTTACTTTAAAAATTGGGTATGTTCATTACATACCACAATAAATAAAATTTAGATGAAACAAGCGTCTGAATTTCAAATCCTGCAGAGTTTTATATTTACTTTTCTGATTATCCAAAACGCCCTCTCGGGATTTCACGTTGTACTAACCCGTTACCTATTCGATCGATCAACCTACGAGCTGTACCCACTCGCCGTTGGAGGTCGCCTGAATAACGGATACGGCATTTGCCTTGAAAGTAGTGACCTCTCTGGAAGAGTTGCTGTACTATCGATTTCACACGATACATGTGTTAGTTTTATTTAGCTGTGTGCGTCTATATTTATTGACTACGTCATAAAATCTAAGAAGGGCATATATTAGAACCATAAAATTATGGGTTCAATAATTAAACCGTTACAGTTCGACTTACTCACCGGGGAACAAGAACTGATAAAATAGGTTGAAGCACAAACTTAACCTTGCCGTACGATGCCTAGACACGGTTACTGCGCCGACGGTAAATAATAAGTTTGTAATCGTAATATCGCATTTTTTGTTATTTAACTACATATTACTGTTTTCAATTTTCTATACAAAAATTTGTAAGTACTTGGTTGGCAAATCCTTAATTAATCTTTAAACTATGACATGATATATATGTATGCAAATTGTATTCAGTTATTCACCATTGTTATAATTAAAAGCAAACCTATAGTATATTACCCACGTCCTAGTTCTTCAGTACTAAATTAGGTCTGCGCCAGCAAACAATACTTGCTCTTGTGCTCCGACGAACAGCGTAATTATAATAGAATTTCGCTCCGAAACGGAAACTAGCGAAGTTGATACGTAACATGTTTTCATAGATTCCGCTATGCAGGTGAAGCTCAAAGGTAAATTAGATGGCGACCGCAGCGGTTGAGCCCCAACGCTCATTGACTTTGGGTATACAGAGCTGATTTTGTAGTCAGCATTTCTAAAGTCGCCTGTCGGTAGTCGAGGCACGTTACCTGTTTAAACACCGCACCGTAATCTCTTACTATTTAAGCTTAAAAGGAACAAAGCAAATGCAACACGTACGAAAAACTCCATCCGGACTGGACTGCGCTTAGGAAACTAGACCAATGATTGCGACATGAGCATTACCTGCTAGATTAGGTAAGCTGTTTTATTTACATTCTTTTAGATTCTTACTAAGTAGTGTTCGTAAATCATTACAAATTCGAGTAGACATACTTGCTTACTGTCTAATTATTGCCTGCACTATTCTCTTCTAGATAGATGTATTTTATCATATGTATTTGTACATTTTAATAAACTAAAGCGACTTGAAGAGATTATAGTGGTTTATTAATTAATGAGCCTTTTCTTTACCTTATTTTTAAGTGACCCAGTGATCTAGGTCAGGAATGTCGCGTCACTTGCAGCTACGTGTGGAAACTAGAAAATACGCTATATTTTAACAAGATTAATCAGTGGGTTAAAACATGGCGGTTGTGTACAGTGGTACATATTTACAAACATTAGGGTTTGTAGAGTATTTCAGGAGAGGTGTTTTGACTATTTAACAAATACACACAAACTTTGAAATATTAGATAGAAAAGTTACATCAACCTCGGGTATTCGAAGCATTAACTTCCTTCCTACCCACCGTGTCAGAGATAGGCCAGCTTAGCATCCATCCCACGACTGAATTTCTCTAGATGTCCTATGGAGATGGAGCACCATCTATCAAATTAGTTAAAAAGCTTTATCGGAACTAAAGAAGAATCGGCAACAGTGAAATTAAAACTTTTCTACATTCGGCTGTGTAAGTAATGTCATAGTAATGCATGAGTTGCATGTCGCCTCTTTCTAACCTTATAACACTATCAATGACGTCAGTATTAAACAAAAACAGGATCTGTTGGATGGTGACTCAAAAAAATAAAATGAGTAAATGTCATTTTTGTATTTAATCTGGCTGGAGTTTCATAGCCAGCGGTATAGGTGTTTTTTAAAAATTAACTCTGCTATCAATCTGATCCAACAAACTTAACCGATTTATGTTTATTGTAACTGTTCTGAGGAAACATTCAAGAGATTTTGGTAACTTAAGATGATTACCATCTTAGTGCCATATTTACTTTAAATTAATTCACGTTTTATTTACAAGGTACCTATTAAAATAAAAATAAAAGTAAAAACTAATCTATAAGCCCCATGGTGGGGGCTGACGGCATTGCCACGATGGATTTGCTAAGTTTTTGCCCAAAGTAGGCGCCAGCATTTCGGTCCCCCGTCGCCTCAACCAAACGTTTCGCCAGATCCCTAAACAAGTTGAGAGCGGACGGCCCCCATGGGCCTAAAGTTTCGACTCCAAACGGCACAAACATGTAAATTCCGTCTAAATACACATATTTATTCCGTTTGAGGTCTTCCGCTTTAGACGCGGCAGCGCCAGCCCGATCAATCGTCCCAGGGAGATGAGGCGGCGCCAGCGTATCCACACATGTAGCATCCTAAACCACGGGCTGTCCCATCTTCCACGGGACGACAGTCATCCCATCTGGTCTCTTGCCGTCATCCCGCATCAGTAATATATACTCGTATATATATAATATAATATTATATCAGTGCCATAATTAATTAACATGTAAACAGTTATAAAATATTCCGTGAACGCTCAAGTGCTCGGGAGAGAGGTTTTTAATCGTTTGCTATTTATCATTTTATTAGATTTGCTAACGTAGGTATTAAGGCTCAGTAGTGCCAGCGTTCGGTATAGTAAGAATATACCCTACTTTTTTTAGTAAGTGGGGTTCGTGCGACCCTAAAACGTGTGGCACGCAATGGTATTGGAATTTTTGTCGGCATTCGACCTGGGCACGACTCTTTCAGAGGCGAGAGATAGGGTTGTACCGCGGAAATAATTGTGAGCCTCCTTTTATAGCGCGTCGGCGAGTCCGTGGGTATCCATTTTTATTAACGCGGGCTGACCGTTTCAAAGGGGTACAAAAGAATTTCGGGTGATTCGGCATGTAGCACTGCGGTAAGCGCGTGTTATATTCCAAATATGTTTTGTATTAGAAAACGGTAGAAATGCGAAGAATTCTAACCATCATTCGTTGTTTTATCTTTGATAAACCAAACTATTTAGGATATTAATGAACAAAGGTATTATGCTAGTTATATGCGCATACAATTTTGCTTGTAAGCGTACGGAAAAGCCATTTTAAACTACTGACCTTTCACAATGACTTTGAAATTTCAATTTACATATTACAAGCGGGAGCTGACTGGACACCTCATTATCCCATATAATGGCAGTGGCGGGTGCACTCCCACAAGACTTAATTACCCCTAATCTGGCTTTCTGTGAATCTAACAGAAACCTCGGTTGCGTAATTACGGTCCACTGTTCTAAAGCTAATGGAGTCGTTTATTTATCTGTTGATTATTCGGTACGCGAATTGGCAATTGCTCGCTTGATATGATGATTTTGAAGAGATAAGCAAAGGTTTATTTTGCTTAAAAGTTAGAAAGGGTTGACCCCAGGCGTGTTGTACTTCTGATTTCAATTAGAGAGATAAGGAATAGTTTGCACTGCTGCGGTAGGATAGTTCCAAGTGTATCAGTCGGTATTCGCTGACCTCACACTTATACATGGGATATCGTTGGAGAGAGAAATAAGTA
This sequence comes from Selenia dentaria, assembly GCA_917880725.1. Taxonomy (NCBI): domain Eukaryota; kingdom Metazoa; phylum Arthropoda; class Insecta; order Lepidoptera; family Geometridae; genus Selenia; species Selenia dentaria. Next base: position 9,098,817 of record OU862888.1, on the reverse strand, counting down.
ACAGGTTTTGTTATATAATAATAATAATAATAATAATTAACCGCAGGGGCGGCTTTGTGGCGAGCCGTCGGTGAGTGGAGACACCGTGGACCCTGATTCTCCTTGGGGCTAAATGAGACCCCTGACCCTCGCCTTGCTTTAATTGGCTGTCTGGGTATGGAGACGCAAAAGCACGTAACAAAAAACGCTCTAGTGAAACCGCAGCACACCTCTCGACACCCTTTAGCCACCAACGTTGCCCTTATTGTCACCATTGATGGTTGCACTTATGGGGAGGCCCGTTTAGTGGGTGTCAAGTCACCACCTGCCTAAATATTTTGAAATGAGACTGAAATTGGCGGGTGCCGTAGTCTCATTCATAGACATCTATTCTCCTTACATGTATAAGTTCATATCAAAAGCCTTGTTATTTAACCCATTTTGTAATAGATAATCCATGTCACCGTGACAAAGTAGTATAAAAAACAGAATTTGGAATTGTATTTTTTTATACCCAACAGGACTCTAAGTGTTGGTTACAGCCCCACATATGCCTTTGTAAAGGACCGGATGAAATCCGTGATAAAAATTAAATAATAATGATAATAAATTTAAATAACAAATATAAAAGTTTGACACGCCATTTCACACATATGAAAGCTTAAGTTAAGTATTATCTGACTCTAGATTTATAATTGGAAATTGTAGAGGTAAGAATTGGCATGTGTTATTTATTATAAATAGAATTGCATTACTTAAAATGCCGTGCCCTACCTGGTCCGGAAGGAAGGTGTACTGGTTGGAAGTGAGCTGAACTTAGAGGGGACTGTTACTACCTGTCACCAGGAGTGACAATCCGGTATTTTCTCAACAACCGGAACCGGACTTACAATAGTAGGTATACTTGTAACCAAGTATTTCTATATATCAAGTTTATCTATCAAGTAACACTATTACAACAACGCAATAGATTCACCACTTCATTGAAATTTCAGAAACAGCAATTGTTTTCTAGCTCTGTTATAATAGAAAATACGAGTATATGTTTGTGTCAAGTCGTATTTTCCCACTACTTTAATATGAACCAAATGCGTTTAAAGAAACATATCGCGTGCACAAGTAGGTTTTAATAAAATGGAAAGCTTCATAAACCCGCCGGCAGTCTCGTTTAAAAGTCGTGTGTAAACGTTATGATATCGCCCAACCTGCTTACGTACGCTCGTAGCACTTTGCCTGCCCCTTAATTGTAGGGGTTGCCTTAGTTCAACACGCTACGTCACGCCACTATACATACAGGCAAACAAAAATAGACCTTTTCGCTTATACACCACAGCAGAGTATGCGAGAGTTTTGTAAATAGCGCCAACTAAGGCTAGCGATTTACTGGGAAATAGTTCATGAAAAGGCGCACTAATAGCCTCATAATAATATAGTTGCGACATAAAGTCACTCAGTATGTAGTTTGTATTACGTAGGGATTAAATCATGTAGGGTTATGACAATGAAAGGTTGGTGTGGCGCGAGGCAAAGATTTTGATTTACTTTCTTGATATTGGTATTCTCATACACTACGTTCTTTTCTTTATATATAATGCTATAACAATAACACACAAATAGCCAAACTGTTCTGTATAGATAAGTGTCTATACCTGTCTTCTTTGTTCTACCACAAAATACATATTACATGACATGTGGTTTTTAAACGTTTCGTCTTATAGGCAAATACGCATTGACGTAATTGACCGAGCAACGAAGTGTCTCTGCTATAACTGGCTAAATTGACTTTCATCTGTCCGTATGTTTGTTAGGTTGTATGTTTAACTTCCTGTACAGCCGTGCGATTCTCTGCAAACATCGTTGCATCTTTGACATACATCCGTGAAACAAATGACGAGATGACAAGAAACGTTGAAAAAACAACCTTGTTTACAAGGGCGATATCTCATAAAGTATTTGACATCATTACAGAATCGCACGGCTGGGTCCTACGAAGAAATAATAGTCAGTAACTGTAACTGCGTTAAAAAAATGACCCAACAAAAGTCGTGTTCAAGTAGGCGGGGCTTAAAAGTCCTGTTCAGTACGCCATCAGTCGGACATTTTTCTTGCAAGCGAGCACACTTCAAATCTTCGCGTACATTTTCATTTTTATCATTGTGAACTTCAGTTGTGGATCATCATGCCAGCATTCGTTGTGAAGTGGTGCAGAAACAATACACGATTAAAATGTCCAGGGATCACTTTTATTAGTAACTAATAGCAAAATTATAATTATTCAAACATGTTCAAATACGTTAACAAATCGAGATGGTGAATACTATGCAAAATAAAGTCAGTATTTTGTTTTAATTTTAGTATGTGTTTTTTTCTTCAGGACTAAATATTGAAATGTATGTAATGTGCAATGGTTTTGCTAGTTATGTTTTATTCACGCTGCACTTAAGCTTTAAAAACAAGAGTATGACTGCCTGTGAAAACCAGCATAGATATACTACGTTAATTTTGACTGAAAACAATAAAATTATAGATAATATTAAAAATATGGACCATGTTACACAAAACTGCAGTACCTACCTACCAGTTGGCACAGTAAGTACCTACTGTTTTTTTTAAATTATGTTATATAAAATATCATACTTATCTTTTTATGCTGATGATTTGTCCCGAAGAAACATTAACATCTTTAAGAGCCTTTATTCTGCGCAGCGCTGCGCGAGTTTAGGTATTTTACATTAGCGAGTTACTTACTAGCGCGCCCTGCCGCAGTGGTCTTACCGCTTGAGCAAAATAATGCGCATAAATATTTGGATCTTTTTTTATCTACTTTGGATTTTATGTCACAAATAGACGTAGGTCAAAAAGATGAAATAAAATATCACGCAGGACACATTTTATTTTTAATATCGACATTAATTAACATAATATGATAATTATTAATCAATTACATGTTATCTACAAGAGCATAGACTAGAAAAAAGTAAGATTTAACTCATGTACCTACAAAAAAGAGATGAGAATAGCAAATAAAACAACCATCACATAGTCCCTGCTACCAGTTTCCGGCTCAAGCATGGATTCCTGGATACCAAGTATAAGTATAAGAAATTTAGTTAATAGCAAAATACTAGCCCCTCAAGGGTCGATTTCATTATAACTATGAAATTTCTATTGTTGATGCACTAGATGTCATATAAAATTATTTGTTAGAATCCCACTTAGAAATGTTACCTCAGTAAGTATCAGGAAGTTTTGAGCGCACAAATATTTAGTTGTGTAAGTGCGGGCGTCAGAGCAATACGTCCGCTGACCTCTCTCTAAGAAGCATCAGCCGCGTCTGACGATTCGTTTTTTTTTTTTTTTTTTTTTAGAACGGACTAATGCTGTTTGCCTCTACCGGCATTTACAGCGCCACCGGACGGTTGGCGAGCGCAGATGGCACTCAGCCAGATGCGGGCGCACAGGGCGCACCGCCTAAGGCGAGCGTTGAAGACGCTTCGCCGCAAACGATTCGTGACTGGCGCGACCGGTTTTATGATTGATGTTTAAAACGTATGTGTGTAGAAACCGCTAGCCAATAAACAAACTAATAAACTATTTCTAAATGTAGTCTATGGAACTTGAACTTGTTAATCAAATAATGTTCTATTACATCAGGTAAGAATAATTTACATAATATACTATATCAATCATTATTATGTGACCCTTCAAACACTCAGCAAAAACGCGAATTGGCGCTTCCAAAGCGTTTACGCTCTAAAGAGATACTACAGACAATGAACAATAAACGATTGCTTACAGTTGGTATGTAATATAGGTAACTATATAGCATTAAAAAACAGTTCATTGTTTGGTCAAATTAAAGCACGTTTAGTTTTTCAAGGTAATGAAAATTCACCCTCTGCAAATTTTAAAGTGGGTTAGCTGAGTTGAATTTTTTTGTCGTCTGTTATTTTGAGTGGAGTGGGAGGGGTACTTTTCTTAAACTTTTACTTGACTGATTTCAATATAATTTGGTACACACATGTGAATTTTGAAGAGGTATTTTGTATATGAGCATAATTGGTTTCCGAGATAATAGGTTGTGAAGTACTGCGAAAATTGCCGCTTATAAGACTATGTGCTCGCCAGGTTTACTATTCGCAGAACTGCTAGTTTATAAGTAGTAAGGTTAGGATTTAATCAGTTTTTCTAATGTACCTACCTAAAAATTATTCTGTTTTAGTTCTGATTAGACTTAGGAGCAATATAAACGTTGATTTGACTGCTGACGACTCCTTGCATGGGACCGATCATGGCATCGTGTAGACCAATTTAGTCTTCACCAGACCTTGACGCAGTAAGCACATCACTACTTATACAATTAACCAAGTGTTTTATAACTGGAGTGTCTAATTAAGGAAAAGTTAGTGCATATAGTATCAACACATCCGTGTTGATATATCAAGAGTTCTATTACCTTATGACGTACCAAATAATTAAAATTAGTATTTAGAAGACAACTTGTTATAAATGGAAACAAATTTTACTGCTGTAGGTATATCTACAGCAGTAAAATTTGTACAACAGCAACATGATTCATCATCATCATCATCATCTCAACCGCAGGACGTCCACTGCTGAACATATGCCTCTCCCATGATTTTTCCAAAAGGGCCGGTTGGAAGCGGCCTGCATCCAACGTCGTCCTGCGACCTTCATCAGGTCGTCTGTCCACCGTGTCGGTGGACGACCTACGCTGCGCTTTCCGGTCCATGGTCTCCACTCTAGAACCTTTCGAGCCCATCGGCCATCTGTTCTGCGTTCTATGTGCCCTGCCCACTGCCACTTCAACTGGCTAATCTTCTGGGCTATGTCGGTGACATTCGTTCTTCTACGGATCTCCTCATTTCTGACTCGATCACGTAGAGAAACCCCAAGCATAGCCCTCTCCATAGCACAACGAGCAGCAACATGATTGATTTCCAATAAAGGCACTAGATTAACAGTAAGGCTATTAAGGTTTTTCTTGCAACCTTCTTCCGATGTTTCATGGTTACTAACACACTTCTGTGTAACCAATATACAACTGTAAATGTCATTGGTATTGTTTTATAAACGTGAAGACGCATGAGTGCCTCGTCGTGTCGTCGATATGGCAACATCAAGTCCAAGAGTAATTCGACTGTCAAGTTACTCTAGCGGAGCGTCGTGTCTGTGGAAGCGGGCCGGCCATCTTGTTTTTGACAGACTGAAAACGAGAACTGCAAGCGCACCACCTCTTCGACGAATCGCTTTAAATCTGTCTAAAAGTTGTGTGTTACATTAAGATTAAAGATATTGATTATAACTGTATGTTGATTATAGACTTTGTTACTACCTTATCACCTCAAAGAACCCATTTTAACTCAGTTCCGATCCCAAAGGCGCCCACGATACGATACGATACGAAATCTATAATGAGTTCAAGAAGAGAACAATGATCCTACAAACGTTTATACGATCTTTGAATATGTACACTGTATTTAAACATACGCAGTGTTAAATGACATTATTTAAATTTATGCAGCGTTTATAAATAAGGTCGTCACTTGACAATTGTAACTCGTATTTGTATATTACGAGGAGTATCCCATCGTGATGGGATGGTGTAAAAGAATATCGCATCCGCCGTCAGGATACGAATCGTAAAAGGCGAGGAAACCTGTCATATTAGGTGGTAAGTGTGCATGAGGCCATCTTGGTTGGTAGCAAGTGAAATTACTGGAAAGAGACTAAAACCATTATGTCGGAGTGCCAAGCACAGTAAAGTGCAAGGCAAAACTACAGTAAAGCGAAACTGCAAGACTGCAACTGTCATAGGCCTTAGTGTCATTTAAAATCATAAATAAATTCTTGCTGGTATGTAATATATAAATATTTAAAATAAACGCATAGTCTTCTTTAGATATGGAAAGAACACCTATTTCTCCTTGTCACGCTATAACTTGAGAACGAATGGAACAATCTCGCTAATAATTTTTTTGTTTTGTTAGTTATTGACAGGAGAAAGTTGTTATGAAAGAAAGGAAAGTTAAGATGAAATTTTGTAAACTAAAACATTATATTTGATGCGATTCGATTGTTTTGGCTTATTTTAACCTTGATGGAATCGACAATCAGTCAATTAGACAGTACTCAGTCATATATACAATCCCGGTGTGATATTGCCAGTAGCCTCTTCTTACGACGGTTACATGGTCGATACTATCTAGTGAAACATCTGGAGCAATGTCATCACAAGCTTCAACCAGGACTCCAGCAGTCCCTTGTGGGCAACCCTGTATAAAAAAACAATGAAGATCTTAAAATATTTATAATGTAATCCCACTTATATTAAACATGTGAAATTTTGGATAGATCGATGAATAGATAGATGGATGGATGAATGGATGGATGTTTGTTACTCAATTACGGCAGAACGGATCTGGTTGAAATTTGGCACAGAGAAAGATTATAGTCTGAAATAGCACATAGGCTACTTTTTATCATCATCATCATCACCATCTATCACCACGCGGGTGAAAAAGCCTAATATTCTTGGGCACAGCATAGACAAAATAATAAGATCTCCGCCTAGGGGAAGGTGGTCTGAAACGGCATAGCGGCTGAGATGGCATAGTGGCAACATCTCCGCCATTTTTAGTCCAGTGGCGCCACTGCATGCACAGATGCAGCCACGACGCAAACATATCGCGACTGGCCCGATCCCAGTACGCGAGAACGATCGAGGTGGACAGCACGTCGGTTTTGGTAAAAATAGTATGCGAGAAAATTTATTTTTGCTTATTTACTTTAGCTAACAGGCAACTGTCAATGTTTTTTTTTAGACCTGAGTATGACAAATATGTTGTAGTAAGCCAAGTTATATAACTTGTAGAATAAAATAAGTGTAGATTATTTTCTAAATCACGGACCTACTGGGTGAGATGGCACAGGGTGTATGCCATCTTACGCAGTGGCGAATGCAGAGAGCTAGCAATGGACAGAATGGATTTGCTGCAAGTGGCATTTTCCCGCTGAACGAGAATATTTTCCCCGAGTAGTTAGATGTTCGCGCCTGCAGATGTTACTGACAATGATAATGGAGATTCATCAGTCTCTATTCTGCCAGACAATGTCAGAAATCAGGAGCCCCAGTTGAATAACCACAGTGAGGCGCCACCTTTACATGTGCAGAGTTCCCAGTCTAACGACCAAACCAAGGCAGGGCATGCAGATCTTACGAGCTCCCAGAACATCGACCAAACCGAGCAAAGTCCAACAATAGCAGATATTTCCCCACTGCCCAAATCTACAGCAATGAAACGTTTAGTTAACCATAATAAGGGTAAATTTGAAATGCTAAACGCATCGCCAGATATAGCAAAGCTGAAAGCTATTGTTACATAATAAAACGGCCGGTTTGAGAAAAAGAGTCATGTTGGCAGGTTCTAGTGACTCAGACGACGAAGACCCATCCTGCATTTATTGTATGGAGCCTTGAAGTCATTCCCGTTCCAGAGAATGGTGGATTCAATGTCAAGTCTGTCGCCAATGGTGTCAAGCAGAGTGCATTGGCTACCAAAAATGGCAAAACATGTAATATGTAAAGTTTGCCAATAAAGTAGTGCCTACGGTTGAGTGTATGCCGTCGTAAAATGGATTTTTAGACTCTTCATGTTTCATTGTTTTCCAAAGAAAGGATAGTTTTATTTAGTTTTTTTAAATTGTTTTTATGATGACAATAATCCACTATTTGTTACAAAGTTGCTATTTATTTCAATTTGGTTATGAATTTCCAAAAACCCATTATTTTCGAAATCTATGCCATCTCAGACCACCTTCCCCTACGTCAAGATAGTATTGATGACTTATTTTCTGTCAATAGTGTTCTGTCAAAGATTTGTCAGTTTCTGATAGCTTAGTCAAAAGTACGCAATGATTTTGACAGCTCGATACACTAGACGCGCCCGGGGATAGAGCTGGCATGTCATCTGTCTTTATTGCTCAGCCGACTGTAGTCGGGCGATTCCGCCATCACCACGGAGGTGAAACATCAGTGTAGTTTGTGTAATTGTAATTGAGTGAATCACCCGTAATACTTACATGTTATTTATAAACTCAACATAACAAATTGTTTTGCCTATATGTCGTCGAAGGGGTAAGCAGCAGTATTTTATTTTAATAGGATACTTCTCCTCATTGTCACCATCGAACCCATGACCTCGAGGTTCCAAAACGACACTTCCACCATTACACTGAGACCAAGCGAGCGCAGCCGCTGGCGAGTCAGCTAGTACTTAGTTTAATATATGTCAAACTCACAAGAATTTCAACACAAACATTAAGTAAGCATCTATTTAGTAGTATATAGTTTTTTAGTCCAGTAGAGTGTTACACCAGCCTGATATAGTTGACCTTTAAAGTTATGCACAGTACTGCACGGAATTGCACTGGTTCTATAAATGTTAGATATGTAAGAGTGTATAGGGGTGGTGTACATATATATTACATTAAGCAAAATAGCCGCGCAGAAAGGGCCTAGTTCCGGAAAAAGAGCTCGCCCACCGAGTTCCGAGTAAGGTAGTGTACAAATAACAAAATGATTTTATTTTGATATTTTATTCGCAAACCTATAGTGCCAAAATAAACATGAAAGGTGTATTGCGATTGGAGTTAAGTTTTTAAGGTGTTGATGAATGGCACATTAGGTCTATTGTGATTTGAGTGTTCATGGACCTTTATGTACCGCGAATCAGTAATGTTCGCAACACAGTGTAATGGCAGAGTTTGTAAATATCCTTTAAGTAGCACGTCTTCCCTACTAGCGTTGATTCACGCAGGGATGGCGCGAGACGCGTGTAGGGATGTCAGTATCGCCACAAAACAAGTGCACATCGCATCTATGTTTTGTTGGTTATTTGCTACTAACCCCGATCACTTCAAAGTCAAAGTCAAAATAATTTAATCAATTTAGGCATCAAAGACGCACTTATGAACGTCAACTTTTCATTATAATGTACTACCGCCTGTACTAACTAAGACTCTACCGCCGCGTTCCAAAATATATAGAGCCCACCAAGAAGAAGCGGCAAGAAACTCGAGGCCATTCTTTTTATATAGATGTTTACAATGTTTCTACTTAGGTACTACAAATATTACATTTTATGGGTGGCACAGTGACAGCTTGCCAGAAGCGGAGTATTCCAAGCATCTTTACCTTTTATATAATGTCGAACTTTATAGTAAGCTTTTTTTATTAAAACGTTTTTTACAGTCAACTTGAATTTGCCCTCTGTGAGCTCAGTTATGTGCTTTGGGATTTTATTGTAAAAACGCACACTATTTCCAAGGAATGACTTATTAGTCTTCGCAAGTCTAAAACTAGGTACAGCTATCCTATTTGTATTTCTAGTATTAAATGTGTGGAGGTCACTATTTAACTTATATTTATGTATTTTTTTACGAACACATTATATTTTCAAATACATATAAGGAAGGCAACGTTAATATATTGATTTCTTTAAATAAATCTCTCAAAGATTAACGGGGAACCATTTCGTATATAGCTCGAATAGCACGTTTCTGTAGGATAAAGATGGTCTCTATATCAGCCGCTGAACCCCATAGCAATATCCCATATGACATTACGCTGTGGAAATTTGCAAAATATACTAACCGCGCCGTAGAAGCGTCGGTTAGCTATCTTATTTTACGTACCGCGTATGCAGCAGAACTAAGTCTCCCAGACAGGGCATTTATATGAGGACCCCATTGTAATTTTGAGTCAATTTTAATGCCTAGGAAGACTGTTGCCTTGTCCATTACGCATTTAACTCCATCAAGCGTAACGTTGGACTCCAAATATGGAACCATTGTAGTTGAGAACCATTTAGAGATACTAGATAGAGCGTTGTTTACTTGAATTAGTGTGCTATCTTTCCTATCTATTTTGAAAATCAGAGATGTGCCATCCGCAAATAAAACAATATCACAAAGATCCTTGGCCATAAGTGGAAAGTCGTTAATGTATACTAAGAACAAAAAATGCCCTAAAATGGACCCTTGTGGAACACCCATTTTAATTATAGATCCCGAAGATGTTACACCATTTATGCCAACCTTTTGCATCCTGTCAGATAAATATGACTCGATGACATCAAGCGCAGCTCCTCGAATACCATAATGGAAAAGCTTTCGAATCAGTATACGGTTTTCCACACAATCAAATGCTTTAGAGAGATCACAAAAAACACCAATAGCATCATGTGAACTCTCCCAAGCCTTTAAGACATACGTCATTAACTTTACACCGGCATCCGTAGTTAATCTTGTTTTCGTGAAGCCGAACTGATTTTCGTGCAGTATTGAATGCTCGTTGAAGTGCGCCAAAAGTTGTTTGAGCATAATTTTTTCAAAGATCTTACTTAAAACTGGTAGTATAGATATAGAGTCTATAATTTGAAGGGTCTGTTTTCTCTCCAGCCTAAAAATTGGAGTGATTCTACTATATTTCATTAAATTAGGAAAGGTACCTCTATCTATACAAAGATTAAATAAGCGGGCCAAAATAGGACCCATACAACTAATAATTGGCTCTAAAATTTTTACTGACATTCACCATAAGTCTTCAGTATTCTTTATATATAAGCTTTTAAATGTTTTTATAATTTCGACAGTTGAAGTATATTCAAAAGAAAAACTGGGTACTTCGTTCGTGAAATTAGCTTTGAGAATAGCTTCTGCTGCATTGGGGCAAGAATTCAGTGATTTGGTGGCTTCTAGAGGTAAATTAGGGAAGAAATTATCAAAAGAATTTGCTACATTTATTGGTTCTGAGATAGTCTGATTGTTAATTACAAGGACACGTGCAGTGTCTTTTGGTTTATTTTTGCCGGTCTCAGTATTTATAGTCTTTCTTCCAAACTGTTTTTATTTTGTTATTCGATTTCCGAATTTTGTCTCTAATAAACAAAGCTTCAGCACGCATACAAACAGTCTTAAATAATTTTGAATAAGTTTTGACATAGTTATGATTATGATATAACTCATACATGGTATCTCTACTTTTTCGAATACCTCGAGTAGCCCAGTTACCAAAAACTAACTTCTCACTTGTACACATTTTAACCTTTGGACAAACTTTATTGATCTCGGTACTAACTAAAGTTAATAATCTATAATAATAATCGTCGGGTCCTCTTCCGAAAGATTCGCGATGCAAAGTTTTGCTTCAATATTTTGCTGAAGCTTTCCGAGCCTACTAGTTGTTAACGGCCTATGTTCGATTATCATTTTTTCATGTTTTTATTGCCATTAAATTTTATCGCAAGGCTCTTGTGATCAGACCTAACACAGGTCATAATTGTAGTTTCCTTAGCCTTACAATTTGAATAAATATTGTCCATGCAGGTAGCTGAATGGTCAGTTATTCTAATGGGGTCAAAGAATAAATAATTCAAATGGAATGATTTAAACAGTTTAATTAGGTTTGTTTTATCTGATTAATCTGTTAATAGATCGATGTTGAAGTCACCACAGATATAGATTTGTTTGTTACATTTAGAGATTTTCTTTAAAATTGATTCCATTGTATCCATAAAATTTTGTAAATTTGATTTATTCTCTTTACCATATGGTGGTCGATATACACACAACACTAGATGCTTTTCCACCTCTACACAAGCTACCTCACATACACGTTCAATCGCCCATCCGACTAAGTCATGCCGCTCTTTGAACTTGATATTGTTTCTAATTAATATAATACAGCCTCCTCCTTCAGTGAATGTGCGGTTGTTAAACGAGCTAGCCACCTGGAACTTACTTATATTAAATAACATCATATCTTTTTTAACCCATGTTTCGGTAAAGCACAACACATCAAAAGGATGTTTATTTAAATGAAGTTCAATGTCAAGTATTTTGCCAGAGAAACGATTGATGTTTTGATAATACAATGTCATATCAGATTGTTTCTCTTTTGTCTTACTTAAATTTTAAACAATTTATATTATTAGTACTTGTACTTAGTACTGTTATGTCATTTGAGCATTTCGTTATATTTCCTATAACTGCGTTAATATTATATGCTACTAAAGTAGCAATTAAATTCATATATCTCTTAGGTAGGTACATCCTATCCCGGGTCAATTTAAAATTAGTAATACAATTATAACAATAAAAAAAAATTGTCACTGCGATGATATGTCATATTATACATTAATGTATTTAATGAATGAATGTGCTCATTCTGTCTTTTTGTTAGTACATTCGAGTATGGAAAAGATATTAACATTATTTTATAAGCATTAAGTTCGAGAAGAGTAGTTCTAGTAATAATATCTTTTCTGTCAATACCTAAACTTTGCCCTAGATAGACAACCACTATTGTGGTAATATCTATTTCAGAAGCCATGATTTTCTTTTCAATCTCAACATATGAGGCTCCAGGCATGCAGTGATTTATTACTGAACAGTGCTGCAAGTTATCTAATAATGATCCAAAAACTCTGCCGGCAATCACGTAATAATTGCCGGCAAGCGTCCTCCGCTCCCACCCACCGCCTCTTTCCACTTTTATTATACTTCCTTCTTTTCCTATCGCGTTTATATCACGTTTTACTTACTCGGGGCCCCGTGGTCTAAGTATTTTGGTTATGGTTTGAAGGTATGAGTGCCGGCAAAATTAGAGGCAAATGTGACTTAACAACTAAATTTCAGATTAATAATTGGTCTCGCTCTCGCTTCGACCATTAATCTAAGTTATTGTCTCAGGATTGCGGGCGCAGTGCAGTTCATCGCTTGTGATGCCAGATGCATGTCAGCGCGACCGTATTACAGTAAACGATAGATGGCGCTTTACGTCGCACTAACGCCATCTAGCGAATCCTGTGTTTAATCGAAGCTGTTTTATCGACGTTTGCCAAGCCGGCCAATCACAGCCGAGCAAATGTTACGCCCACTTTACCCCCACACAACGGACATTTCTTGGATCAGGAGGAGTACTAAGGACGGCAGTCTTAAGCCGACTGCCGATCGGAGTGTACGCCTTTAAAATACGTGTTAATCTAACCTGAATCATACCTAGTTTTAAATAATATTGTAGTTATTAAATATTCTTTGTGATTTGAAAATAAAACGGTTATTATATCAAAAGGAAGTTTTTACTGTTTAAAATGGAGGATGAAGGAGCTTCTACTGATGAAGGCAATGGGCCTCCATCCCCAATCGTTCGTCGATCTCACATCAGAAGTGGGATAAATCGTGACCATGTCTCCGATCTGCCCAAACGCCCGTTTGAAGGACCATCCCGTGGTACTAATGAAAACATCCTGAATCGAGAACATGTCACCGATCCACCCGAACGCATACCTGAAGGACCAATCAGTGTTACAAATGAGAGGATAACTAGAAGTGAAAACGTGAGTAATGTTGATTCTAACTCTGCTTTGATGTCTTTGGCTGCCATACTAGAAAATTTGACTCATCAACAACAGCATAGCATGCAAACGAATAACGAGTTTCTGGCTAGCTTGCTGTCTAAAACGACGCAGTCGTCATCACGGCCGCGTGTAAGTGATGTGTATATAGCATCATTTGATCCCGATGGTGACGTACCGGTTAGAGATTGGTGTGAACACGTAGACCGTGCTAAAGCACACTGGGATTTAACTGATTACGAAATCTGCAATAAGATAGCAAGTCTATTACTGGGACGAGCAAAACGCCTTGGTGATACATGGCTTGTGAAGTCACCTATATGGACGGATATGCGAGAAGCATTGATACAAACATTTGAGCCTGAGGCTAGATACTCAAATGATGTCTTGAAATTACGCAACTTTAAATTTGATATTACTAATCCTGTTGATTCCATTACAAAAGCGTGGAACATTTGGAAGAGGGTGGTTAATGGTGATGAAGAGAGGGATGCTGTGGAAGCCGTTATTGGTTGCATTGATAATGAACACATGCGATTACGTATGCTGTCTAGCAAATGCTCTTCTGTTCCTGAGTTGATTTCAATGGCGTCTACTATGAAGTGCAAGGAATCCAAAAATGGAGAACCACCAGCTAAACGTCCAAGAAGAATGCGTGACGATCCCCTTACATGTTACCGCTGTGGCCAATTCGGACATATTCAATTCAACTGCACTCAAGGCAAAGTAAGTGAACCTAAACCATTATTATCTAGTGATGGAAATCATTCTTCAGATCACTCTCGCAAGGAACGAACCAAACTAAAGTGCAATTATTGCGATAAGCTGGGTCATGTAGAGTCACGTTGCTACAAAAAGATGAATGATGAATCTGAAAAGGTGAACCTTGCTAAAGAAAACACTACTTTAGCAACTCCAATGGTGATAAATATAGAGAACCGTGAGATACTCGCCTTATTTGATAGTGGTTCCGATAGATCCTTACTTCGAAAGACTGCCAGTTACTCGCTACCTGGGAAGCATGAAGATCATACCTTGATGCTGAAAGGTTTGGGTGATAGCGTACCTGTGGTATCACACCAGCGTATTTGTACCACGTGTAATATTAACTCTGTTTTTGTCGAAATTGCATTTCATGTGGTAGAAGACCATGAAATACCTTGCGACATGCTTATCGGATCGGATTTAATAAAAACTCCGGGCTTGTCAGTAAATATCACAAAACAAGGTGCAACGTTGACAAGGATTCCAATAGTGATGACCATCAACGCAAATAAGGACCACTTTCAAAACTTGGATACAGACGTCACTGACCCCGCACAACTTTCCATACTAAAAGCGCTTTTACAAAAACACTACGAAGTTTTTGTTGACGGTATTCCAAAAACCAAGGTAAGCACTGGAAGCTTAGAAATACATCTGAAGGACCCGACTAAGGTTGTTTCCCGTCGACCCTATCGACTGGCTCCCGTGGAGCGCCAAAAAGTTAAATCAATTGTCGACGACCTTCTCGCTAATGGCATTGTTCGCGAAAGCACTTCCAATTTCGCTAGCCCGGTTATCCTCGTTAAGAAGAAGAATGGAGATGATCGTTTGTGCACTGATTATCGTGAACTGAACAATAATACAATACCCATAAAGTTCC
Organism: Selenia dentaria; assembly: GCA_917880725.1. Classification (NCBI taxonomy): domain Eukaryota; kingdom Metazoa; phylum Arthropoda; class Insecta; order Lepidoptera; family Geometridae; genus Selenia; species Selenia dentaria. Next base: position 9,083,754 of record OU862888.1, on the reverse strand, counting down.
CATTGCCAATAATCTCCGACCAGTTGGACAGATTATCAGATGCTTCGTACTTCATCAGCTTGGATATGACTAAAGGGTTTTACCAAATTCCAATTCAGGAAGATTCAATTCATAAAACCGCCTTCATAACACCCGATGGCTTATATGAATACGTTATGATGCCTTTTGGCTTGATGAACGCCCCTGCCGTGTTTCAACGTGCCATTATGACAGCACTACGGCCTTATCTTGATGACATCCTTATTTACATGGATGACGTACTGATAAAATGTACCACTTTGGACGAAGGCCTGGTTATGCTTGATAAAGTACTCACAACTTTAAACGAAACTGGTTTCTGTGTAAATCCACGTAAGTGTTCATTCTTTAAGACGAAAATAGAATACCTTGGAAACATCGTCTCCAAGGGAACAATACAACCCAGTCCTCGGAAAATTGAGGCTTTGGAAAAATCTCCCATTCCATCAACAACTAAACAAGTCCGCCAATTCTGTGGACTGGCGGGATATTTCAGGCGTTTCGTTCCATCTTTCTCTGAAAAAATGGTGCCACTCTATAATCTCACAAAGAAGGACACAAAATTCACCTGGACCGTTGAATGTGAAAATGCTCGTCTTGACATTATAAGACGATTAACGGCAGCTCCAGTACTGTCAATTTTCCAAGAAGGACTTGCAACAGAACTGCACACTGATGCCAGTAGTACAGGACTTGGAGCAATTCTTATTCAAATTAAAGATGGACGACAACATGTTGTGGCTTACATGAGTATGAGAACAACTGAACCGGAAAGCCACTACCATTCTTACGAATTGGAAACGTTAGCCATAGTACGAGCAGTTAAACATTTTCGGCAGTACCTTTATGGTAGAAGGTTTACCATCGTAACGGATTGCAATGCTATTAAAGCTTCGATGCAAAAACATGAGTTGTTACCTCGGATTCACAGATGGTTAGCATTTCTACAACATTATGACTTCAAGATCGAGTACCGTCAAGGACTACGAATGAAGCACGCCGATTTCTTCAGTCGGAATCCAGTCGCTTGCATACACTTTGCAAGTAGTGCGAATACTTGGTTGAGAGTTGAACAAAGACGTGACGCTGAGTTGGCTTCTATTATAAAGAAAATAGAGCAAGGCATTCACATCGAAGAATATCGTGTAGCGGACTCGGTATTACAAAGAAAACTAATTGATGATGAACCTGGACGAAAAGGTTGGAAGAAAGTGGTTCCAAGGTCATATCAATGGAGCATTATAAACGCCTATCACACTTCCCTAAAACACTTTGGCTGGGAAAAAACTTTGGCCAAATTACGGGAAGAATATTGGTTTCCAGAAATGTCAAGCACAGTAAGACAGTTTGTGGACAACTGTGTGATTTGTAAAACCAGTAAAGGACATTCCGGGGCAAGACAGGTACAAATGTATCCTATACCAAAGGAGCCCATTCCTTTCAATACAATACACATCGACATGACCGGTAGATTGACTAAACGTAATGACAAACACGAGTGCGTCGTGGTAGTCATCGATGCCTACACGAAATATGTATTGCTCACATACGCCACGAATAAAACATCACAGTCAATGTTGTTTGCACTTAAGAAGGTCGTGTCCCTTTTTGGAGCTCCAAAACAAATAATAAGTGATCAAGATACGGCTTTCAATGCAGAATTCCAGGACTACTGTAATGAACTTGGAATTTATCAACATTTTATCGCTCCTGGAGTGAGTCGCTCAAATGGCCAAGTTGAACGTATGATGGCTGTAATAAAAAATGGTTTGACTATAATACGTAATTACGAAACTGAAAACTGGAAAAAAGGTTTAGACGCCCTTCAGCTTGCCATAAACTGCACCAAGAACAAAACAACAAATGTAAGCCCACTAAAGGCACTGACAGGCAGGCAGTGCGCTGTCCCAGCAGAACTAGTGTCATTGATCGATGAATCGGAAGGCACTGTTGACCGGACACAGCTAGACGATTATATTCTGAAAAGGACTGAGATGAAAGCATTAGAGAACAAAAAACGTTTTGATAAAGGAAAAGCCAAGGTTAAAAGATTTCAAAAAGGTGAGATGGTGCTCTATAAAACTAACCCGCGATCACAAATCGGACTTGACTTGAAGTACCCAGATGCTTACGAAATATGGAAAATTCTACCGAATGATCGTTATTTGGTAAAGAAAGTGGCTTGTCGTGGTAGGCCTAAAAAAGTCGCTCACGACCAACTTCGTGAAGCTCCTAAGCCTCAAACGATGAACACTGATACCGTGTCAGCGGATGAAGTTAACGACGATGGTATTATTAGTGGTGAGTTCTTTCTTGTGTTTGTTTATACGATATTTGAGAAGTTGTAGGCGTGGAGCCTCCTTCCAGCGATATCCTCCCACTTGAATTTAGATGTGATCTTTGGAGAAGTCGTAGGCCTGAGGACTCCTTCTATCGATATTCTCCCGCTTGTGTTGAATTGTGTTGTTGGAGAAGTTGCAGGCCTGGGGCCTCCTTCTTTTGTGGGTATGTTGTAGGCCAGGGGCCTCCATACGTTTTGATACACCTGGAGTTGTGGTAGGTCAAGGACCTCCTTCTCTTGGTTTTTGTAGGATTTTAATGTTTGCCAAATTGGTGTATTTATATGTACACTGATTGGTGATTGTTGTCAGTGATAGACCAAGCGATAAGTGATAAACATTAGTGTGTAATCATAGTATGTGGAGGAAATACTTTGCCTAATATTTTGTTTTAGAGCATGTCGAGCGCGACCTGCTGCAGGATGACCGTGTCAGCGCGACCGTATTACAGTAAACGATAGATGGCGCTTTACGTCGCACTAACGCCATCTAGCGAATCCTGTGTTTAATCGAAGCTGTTTTATCGACGTTTGCCAAGCCGGCCAATCACAGCCGAGCAAATGTTACGCCCACTTTACCCCCACACAACGGACATTTCTTGGATCAGGAGGAGTACTAAGGACGGCAGTCTTAAGCCGACTGCCGATCGGAGTGTACGCCTTTAAAAAACGTGTTAATCTAACCTGAATCATACCTAGTTTTAAATAATATTGTAGTTATTAAATATTCTTTGTGATTTGAAAATAAAACGGTTATTATATCAAAAGGAAGTTTTTACTGTTTAAAATGGAGGATGAAGGAGCTTCTACTGATGAAGGCAATGGGCCTCCATCCCCAATCGTTCGTCGATCTCACATGCATGATACACATTTTGTGCGATTTTTTGACATTCATCTATGATACCACCGTATAGAAAATGTCAAAACTAATTTTGAAATTGTAATACAAACTATAATCTACTTCTAGCGATAAGTGTACGCGCTAGTAAAGTAGATGAAAGTGAAAATTTCACACAAGGTTAAAAAAAGTATTTTGGTGTTCATGAATGATTCGCTAGCTTTATTGTGTTTGTAGTGACATATTTTAGTATCGATGTGACATTTCAGGTCTATTTGTGAGAGGTGCTATTCGCTATGATAATTGCACGTAACACTTCACGATCATTTCTTCACTTAAGGTCATAGCGAATAGCGCCCCAGTTCTTGATCTAATATCGTCAATTTAACTTACCAGATTAATGTTTATACTTTTAATAGGCTCGTTAGGAGTCAATGCCACTGGGTCGAGAATACGCATTTCTGGAGTCCTCTGACCTGGAAAAAAGTTACCAATTGATATCCTATTAGATATATATAAATTCACTCATCAAATAAAGTTTGCGATCACTTTGAAAATACACGCCTTTGATCCCGTATCCAGGCTTTATGATAGCAGACATTTATAGAGCAGTTGCTATTGATAGAATTGTCAGACCATTCCGGGTAAACCATGGTCACCAATTTGTACTAGTCGATGATAATGTGCCTGCCTATCAAGCTCAACGAGTCAATGCTGCTCTCTGAGAATACGACATCACAAGGTCAGACTGGCCTGCCAGCTCGTCTGACTTGAGCCCAATAGAGCACGCGTGGGATGCTCTTAAACGAGCTGTTTGGAACCGTCAGCCACGTCCCCAGACAGCTCCAGAGCTCAGGGAAGCCGCTATTCAAGAATGGGACAGGTTACCCCAAGAAATGTTGGATAACTTGATTCTCAGCATGCCCAGGAGGATCACCGCATGTGTTCGAGCCAGGGGAGGAGTTATATTATATTGAATGTAAACCTTTTATTAATAAATTGTTGATTAAGTTCAATTTAAAAATATATATCAGCTGCTAGTGATCAAGAACTTTTTTGATGTGTGTATATTTATTAAATATGTAAAATCAAAAACTATTGTAATGACTTATTGACTTCTTATGTATTATAGGAATTCATATCTATACATGTTATATATAAAATGAACAAATTCTCCTGGTCACGCATAACTTGAGTACGGCTTAATCGATTTCATTCATCTTTTTTAATTTTATTCTAATACTTCGTAAAAGGTTAAGCTAAAACTTAGAAAATTTATTCTATATATATATATATATATATATATATATATATATATATATATAAATAATCTTTATTTCCCTTGGTCATCCTATGAAAGAAAAACCAAAAAAAGATGGGAGGATATGGCGAGGCCGAAGGACGAGCCTTCTACGCGAACAAAGTCGCGGGCAGTCGCTAGTATATAATAAAAATGTAACGGATCCCGTTCTGTACATGGAAGATATATGAGACAAAATATTATTGGGACGATTTTTATAAACAAAAACAGAATGAAAAAAAAATTGTTAGAATTTTTGTCTGCTTGTGCACGCTAATCTCAGAAACAGCTCATCCGATTTAGATGTGGTTTTCACTAACATATTGCGGTAAGCTTCACTTAACACTTAGGCCGGTTTCAGTGCTCGACCGACCGTCGGTGCGTACCATCGGTCCTGACGATACGCATACTTAACCGATCGTCAGTTTGTACCGTTCAGTGCTCTCCTGATCTACCAAACTGGCCGGACTGGTACCGTCACAAACACGTACACGAAATGGACGCGTTTACACATTGTTTAATTGCTGCTTACTATCTTCGTAAACGTTTAAGGAACAGAAGACGTGGATATCACGTACACCCAATCGTCACCCAAAGAGCACTTCAAGGCGAATATTATTTGGTCCATAAATAAAAAGTAATTAAAATTTAAAGAATAACTTTCTCACCACTACACCACACACACAAGTTGCAGAGCCATCCAGAGCTTAGAACTGAACTTTTGCATGCTGCACTGCGCTCTTGTCACTTTAAGACATAGGTTTTTGAGTTCTCACTGAGTAATCTCACTTGCTAGAGCACCCTTAGCCTAGCACAGTAATCTTCTTAACCCTTTGCCAACCAGAATTGTAAATTTACGTGCGTCATTCATAAATATTTTGTTTTAACTATCACGGTATAGGAAGGATTAAAGTGCTTCTCCAACTAGTGGAGGTTGGCGATCAGCGTGGTACAGTCCATCTTGTTTTTGGTTCGGCGGAACAACTCAGACGCACCCGATATCCCAGTCTACTCTCGGATATTCCGCAACCACGACTTTTTTCTTCCCCCACCTTTCTTTTTCCAGCAATATTACCCATTATTACCAAGGTCATATCGCTGATGACGGGGGACATGACCTAGGTAAGAGATTTTACGTATCTTAACCGTAAGCATGAGGTTGCGTAAGGAGCACAGTAATGCTTGTGCATTATTGCATCGCTGCTACGTCTGGTACCAACCATAACGTCATCTTTCACGAGAGGATTCGTCGCCAGTTACGATTTGCATCCGGCGGTCGCGGAAATATTCTTCTACTGTATCCCGTCATGAAGTAAAAGACATAACGTACTCGGAGTTTCGCAGTTTTTTAGTTGTAGATCTTTTCCAGAGTCTGCCTGTGCTAGTACCCCTTTGCAAGTTATTTAACTCTGAACCAGTCCTCCTCCGCAGTCATTCCTTCAGTGTTGAGGATCGTGAATCTTCGAAGTCTTCTAACTGCTTCCGTCTCCACTCCCTCTTCCACTCTCTCCACCTTTTTCGGTCTGTGGCTTCATGGAGAGCTACGTTGGCCGGCATATCAAGCTGCTGCGAAACCTGGTCATACCACCGTTTTGGGCTTCTTCCTCTTCGCCTTTTGCTCTCTATTTTTCCTGTGACAAATTATCTTTCTAGGTTGTCAAGGTTTTTTCGTGCTACATAACCGAAATACTGCAGGACCCATTGAAGACAAATAGTAGATAGCTTTCTGTTTTTTTTTTTTTTTGTTCTGAACCAGTAATGTGCAAACAATACCATGTTTCGGCTTGAAGGACAATGTTTCCAGTGAAATTACAGGGCAAGAGATTTAAAATCTTATATATTAGAGTGACGCTGACGTGACGCTTAACATCTGGCGGTCGACATGCGCGTCTCGTCACCAATTGACGTAAAAAGAGCCCCCACTAAGGTGGACTGACGACATCGTGAGAGTCACAGGGAGCCGAAGACCACTGAGGTGTGATGATGACGATGATTAATTATGTTCTTCTTCTTCCTTAATCGTTCCCTCATTACCGAGGATCGTGACTCCTCTGTTGAAGTTTGTTTACTGTTTCTCTCCACCGAGTTCTGTTGCTGGCCTGATGTAGAGCTGTGCTGAAAGGTATCTCCAGCTGTTCCGATACCTGATCCGTCCATCGTTTAGGGCTTCGTCCTCTTGGTCTTTTACCCTCAATTTGCCAGTTACTATTAGACGCTCAAGGTTGTCAGAGCTTCTACGCGCAATATGATCGAAGTACTGTAATTCTTGGTGTAAGCATATTGCAGAGAGTCTATGGGAACGTTCTAAATTTAGCTCTTCTAAGGCAGATACATTTGTGCGGCGAGCTGTCCATGGTATTCGTAGAAGACGGCACCAGACCCACATCTCAAAAGCGTCTATCCTTTGTCTGTCAGCTGCCTTCAGAGTCCAAGATTCAGCACCATACAAAAATATGGAGAAGACCAGAGAGCGTACTATTTGAGTTTTGGTGCGTATCTTGATGTTTCGATCTCTCCATATTCTTTTGAGTTGGGTCATTGCAGTCTTAGCCATGCCAATACGACGTCGAATTTCATGTTCGCAACTTCCTTGTTTGTTAATGGTTGATCCGAGATATACAATTTTATCTTATTGAATTTTGAATTTATGATGAAAGAAATTGATTATGAATTATGTTAGTCATTGTATAATAAACGGAAGGTTTCTCACCAAACAGTTTCTGAGTACATTCATCATCTAATGCGCTGCAGAATGGAGCACAGAGCCCCATGATTAACAGAAGACACTTCAAAGCCATTAAAAATATTTTCCTCTAGTCTTTGTAAAAGTATCGCAACCTCAAGTGAATACTTAATGTCAACCTCACCTTAAATACTGCTTCGGTAATGCATGGTGCACAATAGTTATAAAAATTGGCTCCAGTAATTATTATAATTATCATTTAAATTACTATTAATTAAGTGAGACGAATGGGAAATTTTATTAGATGCAGAATAATTATAGGGGCAACTATTTGGTGGCTTACTCTAGACTAGGTATTGTTCATTATTTGCGTTGCAGTTATCATGTAGTAGTTTTTCCTAAAAAGCAGGATCGTGGCAGTTTTATCAGGAACCCGGTAAGACAGAACTCCGCTGCCCCCGAAGCAGTTCAACCTTGGAAGTTCACCGGGCGGCCAGGAAATGAGTACATGAGAATTTCCAAATCGACTCCCTGAAGGAATATTGGAAATTTTCCGTACCTCATTTTCCACGTAGACTAATCACGAAACTGTTAGTCTGAAGAATGTTCTGCTTATTAGACCTCTCCCAATTTGAAATGTCAGTGACAAATCAATGATGTTTTAAATTACTTGGCAGAATATTAAAGAAAAATGGCAACTAAAACTATCAGAGATTCAGTTAAAATCTACTTACTAAATGCATTATCGTCCAATTATATCAACTAAGACCGGTGGCGACGTAATTTAACAATGTGGACCAAGTAAATATCGTTAGAATAAGTGCTTAGTATGATAAAAAAACCGGCCAAGTGCGAGTTGTACTCGCACACGAAGGGTGCCACCATTTTCAATAATTATCGTACGAATCGCACTTGTCTGGTTTTTTAGTACTTGCTGTTTATAGCGGCAACAAAAATACATCATCTGTGAAAATTTAAACTGTATATCTATCACGATTCACGAGATACGGCCTGTTAACTGTCGGACAGACGGACATCGAAGTCCTACGGCCGGTCCCAATAATCTATCTATTGTCGGTTTACCTTACTAGAGATAGATATTTGACACTATTTGTATGGACGTTATGTCAAATTTCTATCGGTAGTAAGGAAAACTGTGGATAGAGAGATTATTGGGATATTATTAGTAATACGGTCCCGTTTTACCCTTTGGGTACGGAGCCCTAAAAAGCTACGACAAAATAAAAACAAACAATTAAATTTCCAAAAGCAAGTCATAGGTCAACGCAATTTTGAAATCCCATAAAAAGTAGATAATGTCCGTTGAACCACATGTTAAGTGAACGTTAAACGTAACTTCCTGAACAGATTTTTCTCGGACCACTTTTTTCCTTATTCCCGCACTAATCGACAGTTAGTTATTCAATTTGGAGGGTCGCCAACGAGCCCGCTATTGAATTATACCGGACGGGGGGCATTATCCACTTTCTATTCCAAAAGTTGTCATAAGCACTTTGGTGTTTTTAGGGTTCCCCTTGATACTGTGGATACCAATTACAAAGCCTAAGCCGGTATGTCTGTCCGTCCGTCTGTTGGTCGTATGCTCTTAAAGAGCTGTGTATCCTTTGAAGCGCCTGTAGCGGAGCTCGACTTGGCGATCTTAACTGATCAAGAAGTTAAGCAACACTTGCTGCGGTCAGGTCTTGGATGGGTGACCGCTAGTGGCATTATTCAACTGAGCGCTTCCGTGCTTCGGGGGGTACGTTAAGCCGTCGGTCCCGGTTCATTGACTTAGAACAACAGTCGTTAGGCTACGTCGAAGGCCTTCGACATGGGTTGGCCACTAACCTATGCACCAATCTGCACTGGGCCCGCCTGGTAGATTATGGCCCAACTCCTCTCTGAGGGGAAGGCTAGAGTCCCAGCAGTGGGAAAAAATGGGCTGATAATGATTATGTATATTTTGAATCGAATTATATAGCCTGTGCTTTTTTGTTTCGAATATTCGTTATTAAGAGGGTTATCCGTTACATGCACCCATGCCACTATTTATTGAGTTGAAGTGCTATCCATTTGTAATCATATAAATATACAATTTGGCGAGAACGCGCTTGTACCACTGTTACTAGTTACCCGTTTCTCCCAAGCGTCAAATAACGTGTGATAAGTGTAAACTGTAATAAACAATAAAACCTGCCAAGTGCTAGTCAGGTTCTCGCTGAGGATCTCTAAAGAAACACATACTCGTAACTCAAATACTTACATTTAGTGTAAGATAGTAAGGAATCCTCGATATGTGATACCACCTAGCCCTTGATTATTTTTTGTGATCCTTGTTTGGTATAACAGTTTACGGGTTGGAAAGACATCCTGAGATCATGAAAGTTTTTGTTGTTGGTTATATTCCTATTACGGTTGGAAAGGTAGCTGTAGATTGTACAGTTATTGGGCGTATCATTTGTAGAAATTTAGAACGAAGCGCCTACTGTATTTCAGATAACAGAAACATATATTTTTAAAGTATACCAATAAGTAGTTTTTCCATAAGTATAGGTACACACAAATTTAAAAAACAGTAATTAAAGTGTTATCCATAGATTAAACTTAATATTAAAAGGTTCATTTATTCGTAACATGTCAATTTTCTAAATAATTATGAGTCACAAAAACAGTAGTTTTTGTATTAAACGTTTTTGCAGATCAACAAATACTTTAATTACCTAACTTTTAGAAGAAAACTAGCTGACCCGGCAAACGTTGTTTTGCCACATCATTTTTAGGAAATATTTTAGTACAATCTAAAAATTGCGATTATAGTGGACAACAAGGGTTGATAGTGGAAGGATGAAAATTTAAATTTGTATTTTCAATGTTAAATCATATTAAATACAAAATTAAAAATTTGACACAAAATAAAAATAAAATATTTTGGGTTGGGTCACCCGTATCACTTAACTTTAGGAAAAAATTGATGTTGGCCGATTCACAGACCTACTGAACATACACACAAAATTTCATACAAATCGGTCCAGCCATTTCGGAGAAGTTTGATAATAAACACCGCGACATGAGAATTTTATATATTACAATGATTACTGGGAATCTCGGACTCGAGTCAAACCCATTCTGAATCAAATGCTTTAACCAATTATGTTCTCCGTAAAGTCCAATTCAAGGTACAAGTTTATTTTCGACTTGTTTGACTAACCTCACAAGTATTATAATCTTAACTTATTTTCCATATAATGTAAAGCGATCAATCGAACCCATTAAATCTTTGGGTCCTTCTCATCTCCAACTTTTAATAAATTAGAAATCTCAGTACCTATTTACATACCTAAGTAATCAACGGTAAAAACCTATTCTAGTCACTTCAGCATAATTGCAAATTTGGTTCAGTCAATAAAAACTTGGAGGCAGCCGCTACGGACCAATTAAATAAAACAAGTTTACTAAATCAATTAGTTGCAATGTTGGCTTTTCACAACTTGTTATTGAGTTCCCGAACTCTTAATACGTGTAGGTATGTCCCGCGGTTTTTGTTCTCCCAGCTTAATTTAGCTAGGGATTAGTGTGAGTGAGTTTATAAATCTACTAGTATATTAGTTTTGTTTTTGTTACGTACAGGTTTCGTGGTTGATACTCAGAAGTGGGTTTGGTTGTTGATTGCTTTTCAAAATGTTAGATAAACTTCTAATAATTGTGTTAGGATGTTTGTTCATAGGACAAACAATCTCATAGGAGTGCGTGGAGTTCACTACGATTTACACAAGTAACAATAATTTATTGCGTAAGTTAGATGTAGGCTTTATGGTTTTCAACCGACTTCCAAAAAAAGTAGGAGGTTCTCAAGAAGACGCTTATATATTTTTTGTTTTATGTATGATATTTCCGGTAAACAAATGATCGTGTACCAGTCACTATTCACGGTACGAAGATTTTCTAAAGCAACAGTAGCCACGTGTCCAGTTTTATAAAAAAACGCAATCATCCGCTTCGAGGCACTTTTCACGCGTGCCACGTTGGTTTGTTTCGGATCATCTCTATAGACCCATACGCTCGATTGCTGCTTCGTTTTGGGATCATAGCTGTAAATCCATGTTTCGTCATCTGTAACTATGTCCCACACCAAATTTGAAGCCGCTTCGTTGTATCTGGCAAGCATAACATGGCACCAAGTGACGCGGTCCGTTTTTTGAGCATCGGTCAAATTGTGTGGGATCCATCGAGAACACAGCTTTTTCACACCCAAATGTTTAAGTAGGATTGACTCTATTTGACTCATACCTTTGTTCAAAGATGTCCGGAGCTCATGGTAGGTCACATGCCTGTCTGGTTCAATCATACGGCGCACAGCATCGATGTTCTTGTTAATAACACACGAAATTCATCATGGAGATTGACACAACCGCGTTTGAATTCTGCAAATCAGCTATAAATGGTCGTTTTGGAAGGTGCTTCTTCGCCAAAAGCACATTGAAGCCGAACAAGGCTCTGCTGAGCTGTCAAATTACACTTAAAATCGTAAAATACATGCAAAGAGAATTTTACCGAGCGAAATCAATATTATTGTAATCACGCAATTTTTAAAATGACGCCACAATGTGAAAACAGTTGAATCAATCAGATGAAACAAATTTTATTCCACGGCTAAAGAAAGGTTCATTTACAAATGTAGTAATAACTTTTTTAATATTTTTTATATAAGTGGCCAAATCCGGAATCTTTTAGTGTCAAAATTCAAAATTCAAAATTCAAAAATTATTTATTCAGTTTAGGCATCATAGACACTCTTATGAACGTCAACATTTTTAAATGATTCTACCGCTGTCTTCGGAAAAGAACCACCGCCGAGAAGAAGCAGCAAGAAACTCGTGGGCCATTATTTTTTCAAGTCTTTGTACATTGAGGTTACATATGAGTAGTATTAAAATAACAAATTTATTCAATAGTTGGCTATTAGGCAGAAGTGGAAAGCTTCCAGGCATCTTTGTCTTCTAAGTAGTGACTCAATTTATAATAGGCTTTTTTCATTAGTATATTTTTGACACGTAACTTGAATTTCCCTTCAGTGAGCTCAGTAATGTCTTTCGGGATTTTCTAGTGTGACCTATGTATATATATACACTATATAATTATTCTGCGAAAATATAATAAGTATTACCAGAGTATGACCCTGGGTCGCTGGCACAACTCTTCTGGTGATATTTGTGGTGTTTAGGCCAATAATGATCTGGAACTATAGTGATCCTCAAGTAGTCCGGTTGTGTTCCATACATCCTCTGCACAGTGGACTATCCATAGCACCAGTCTTGTACAAATGCTAGTTGAGGATTAGTTAGTAGAGATCTACGTCAGACTTAATCCGTAGCTATGATGCCAGTGCTTCCTTCTGTACGTGAACATGCAAGGATTTTAGACCTAAGCTTACGTCTAGGGCTACCGATGCGTTTTTGTTTAACCGATCTTATTCTTATTCGTTTTGAAGGCGATAAGGCTTGCACTGACGTCCCGCTCGGGGTGTTTTGTGCATTCCCCCTTGCCAGCATTTACTCAAGCCAGCCTAACTCCTTCACATAGCGGAGTATGGCCTTGGGTCGCTGGCACAGCCTGCAGTGTAGTTTGAGATGTTTTATGAACAACCGTCGATGATGCTGATGATGCCTAATGCGTTCTGGAGTGGACCTCCAGTAATCCTGCGTTTTTGCTCTAACTTCTTCCGTAGCCCTACAATGCAGTAACACATGCTCCACAGTCTCGTGCTTCTGCAGACAGCCTCTACATAGTGGGCTGTCCGTTGCTCCAATCTTGTGCAACTGGTGATTTAGATTACAGTGACCAGTGATAATCCCCACCATTAGGCGAAGGTCCTGCCGTTGTAATCGTAGTAATTTGTTGGTAGTATCTTTGTTTAGGATTGGAAACATGGATTTCGCATGTTTGCAGTCCTTCCTGTCATCCCAACAGTTTTGGTGTTTTCTTTCGGTGTAGCGACTCAGGAGATTCCGCACTTCCATTGCTGAAGGTCTGCAGAGTTCCATTTCCTCAGTGCTACCCTGCTTTTTGCATTTTTCATATCGACAGTCCATATTTTGTGCTGATGGTAAACGTAAACAAACATACTATCGTGAGGAAAAACAAGCCGTTACTTACTCAGCTTTTACCATTAAAGGGTGCACCAGACGGTAAGTAGGTTATCGCAGGATTGAACGTGTCTATTTCGAGCGTTAGTTTTTCTTGTAGGGTAGCCTTATTAGTATTGTTTGTTAATGATTTTCTTCTTTGCAACGTATTTTCTACAAGCTATTAACGTTTAAACCACTTAATAAAAACAGATTACATCAAATTTCCATTTTCAAAACCGATATATTCAGCCAATAATGTTTTTATTGGTGTAATATTTTGATTGATTACATATCTATTAGGTTCTTATAAGACCAACTGTTAGGTGAAAGCAGAAAATATGCCCAATATCAAAAGTGCTGACTCATCGATTACCTCGAAACTTGCCTCTCTACGTTCGTTACGTATTTGCTACTCAGCGGAAACTTCGCCTTAATATCATATTATAATTATCGGAACTTCTGGGCATCTTCCAAATTACTTTGCACAATTTGATTGACGGCTTTTTTGATGTAGCAATTTTTCGTGTACAATTTTTGTGGAAACTCAATTATTTTGGTAATGTTAATATAACATTTTTTTATCCAATAAGTACTCTATAGAGTACTTACTTTATTTAGTTGTGCCAATAAAGCATTACTTTGATCTTATTTCTTTTAATTTAATAAATATGTTCATCTTATATAATCAAATTTCCGATAGAATCAATTTGAGCTTGGAGGTCGAATCGAGGAAGTTTTCAAGATGTTTGGGTCACCGGGTGGAAAATTTAGATCAAAGGTTTAAAGTCAATGTTGAATTTAATGTTCAAAATGTTCATCTTCCCTCTTATTAATTAGCCATAACGCCATGCTTTCCGGCTTTTATTTCTCTTCTAGCGAAGTTATGATAAAATATTTCATTCGGATTTAAACTGACTTTCGTTTTTAGGAGATAAAATAGGAAATTGGAAATGTACTCGTCGAACCAATGAACGTGAACATTTTGAGATTGATTTATCAAATATTTTGTCCGACAGTGATTGACGTTAGGATAATTGACAGACGAGGAAATTATTCAAAACATGAAATATATGTACCGGAATAATTTTATATGACAGGAAAAAAAACTGCTTCCAGGATACAGAGAGAAGTGTTTTTAATTTTATTATTGATATTTTACTTACTTTAGTGAATGTGTAAAGCAGTAGGTACCACATTAAAGTGATCGATTTTTGCCTACTTTATTTTTTGCCCATTTATTAACCGCAGTTTAAAAAAAAAAACAATCAATTCGACCCCATTTCACGTGGTAGTTGTAACAACTTTTTAGTTTTGCCCATATTAAGGTTTATTTATATTTTGCAAAAGATATTTATCTTGTACAAGATATTAAAAGATGCCTAGCTGGCATTCGAGATTAGACCTCAGGCTGTCTTGTGTTTCTTTACCTCAATTTTGCTCTATATAATATAAGAATCTCCATAGTTTTCATTTACTAACTGACCAATATACAAAGACAAATTACAAAAAATAATATATATCAAAAATAAAAATATCATTTTAATAATAAAATTGTATATATGCGCTGAGCGCAATAATCAAATTATGTTGACACAAAGCAGACATCATAGATTATGTTATTAAACCAATATTAATCATAATACAAGTGCAAGTTTGAAAAATTTTATACCGACTCATACGTGTAACTTAAAAACTACAAGACCGAATTTAAATTTATGTAAATTTATGAAGCACCAGCTTTCAAACAAAAAGAGAATTTTGAGAATTGGTCTACCCAATCGAAAGTTATGAGGTAACAAACATTAAAAAAAAACAGTTGAATTGAGTACCTCCTCCTTTTTTTGGAAGTCGGTAGAAAAGGCATTGTATCGTAATTGGATATTGATAATTTAAAAACAATAAAGAACTTAACTTTCGGCAAATCATTGATACTAAAAAAACTCAATATCAATGGCCTTTACAGTTTTTATGTTAGTTCAAAGAAAAAGATGGTAAGTGTACTCGTAGCTTTGTATATTTCTCATTCCTTCAGTAATATCCACCAAGCCGCACTGGGCCCTCGTAGTGGATTATGGTCCAACTCCTTCCTCTCTTTGAGAGAAAGGCTTGAATCCTAGCAGTGGGGACATAATAGGCTGATTATGATTGTTGGGTCCTCCCCCCATCCGAGAGAGAGTTAAAAAGCTTGAATATAATAAAATCTCACACATCTAGTTAAAGCTGCCAGACTTGAACGAATGAAAAAGATTCGCACGTTTAATAGAATCAAATCGTATGCATTATCTGAAACGTGTTTCATGTTACCCATTTAAAGGAGTGAGAAGGAAGCCTCCCTATAGAGTACCCTTTCAGGGCCCCGCTTATTTGCATCTGAAAGAACGTCATGTTCCAACTCTCGCACAGTTGGGAATGTGTAGACAACGCAGCAAATTGTTTGTATACATCTCAAGCATCTTCAATAAGCCAGGTACGATATTGGTACCTACAACCTCGAATTAAAGTTACTTCTTTTATACCAGCTTTCTACAACGAGAAGGTTCTCAAATCGGCTCTTTGTTTTTTGTATGTTTACGCGAAATCTCCATCAAGTGTGAACCGATTTTTATGATAACCATTTATTGGATAGGTGGCATTTCAAGGGAAAAGTTGTTGTTATTTTTGTCTATATCTTTTTTTTCGACCTCCGTATGGGTAACATTTTCGAAGAAACTTTTTTGAAGAACCCTTTCTAAGTGGATGCTATGAATATTTAGGGATCAAATGCCAATATTTAAAAATGTGTCTATGAATCTGTCAGTCAGGTCTAGTAATTATATATTTTGTCATAAAACGCATTCATGTATAGATAAAAGCCTATCGTCTACCGCCATCTAAACTAAGTTAGTTTAGCTTAGCTCACATATTTGAGAGAATAAACCCTTTAACGTACTCGTAGCTTAGCTGACATAGTTTGCGGTGAACGCACAAGTATGAAAAACTGGCACAACCAAGTGAGCTGTAGCTAAACTAACTTAGTTTAGTTAGAGGTGGACGATCGGCTTAAGATTATTTTGCAGTAACTGTGAAAATTTAAATTAAATCAAGTTTTATTATATTTTGCGTCACATTATACAGACCTAGTAAAATTACAATATTTTTTCACTTATATGAAATGTATTGTTTGCGAGCAAACGCGTATTATTTTCAGTTCGAACAACTTTCAGCTATTTTTATTACACATTACCTAAGCTCAATCGTGTGAATGAAATCTCAAAGTAAAAATTTATTCAATTTGAAATTTTCTTATCGTTATATTTATGCGTTTCGTAGCATTGGTGAATAAATATTATCAACGATAACAGAAATAGCAAACCATAAAAGTATGCATAATCTTTCGATTTTATGCAAATTGCCATTTACTCACGACCGCTGTTCACATTCAAGCTAGTAGGCAATTACTTACAACACCAAATTCAATTACTATAGTTGTAACAATCCCTTAAGGCGAAATGTGTGCAGATTACGACCAAATTTCATGATTCGACTTCGCAAAAACTTAGTTTTTCGACGCTTAAACCTAATAACCGAAGTTCAAATAAAAACGTTGTGTAAATTGAATATAAGTTCTTATGAAGTATGGGAGCCAAAACACGATTGAGCAAACTTGGCTCGATAGATAAAAATCGGCAACATTCCATAAATTTTGAAATTTTTCTTACGTGCTTCCTGGGAAAAAGCATTATTATGCAATTATAGGCAAATATAATTCAATAAATGTATCATATTCAAATTCCCAATGAATTTTACTAGTGAAATATGGACTTTATCATTAAAATTTAATTATTTGCTTGTACGAAATAAATATAAAAAGTATTAGCACGTATTCAATTGAATTTTGGCATTACATCGTCCAATCTGGTAAGCAATTCTCAACCTTATGTAAAGCATCATAAATTGTTTTAAAATTAGGATTGGACCGCGCCTTAAGGTCCATTATAGCAGGATAGCACAAGTGCAATTTGAAAAATTTAATACCGACTTCCATTCTATTACTTTGGTAAAATCAGTTATTGGAGTGTAACTCAAAAACTACTGCACCGAATTTTATGAAATTTAAATGGGATCACACGAAAAGCACCAACTTTCAAACTGTTGGAAATTGTTCAAAGAACTGTTTATAATAAACAAGTGACACCAATTTGAAACCAACTTCCATTCTATTCAGTTATTGGAACGTAACTAAAACACGACTGGACCGAACTTGATGAAATTTGAATGAAAATGAATTTTGAGAATCGGTTCACCCTATCAAAAGTTATGAGGTAACAAACATAGAAAAAAAACAGGCGAATTGAGTACCTCCTCTTTTTTTTGGACGTCAGTAGAAAATATGGATCACTTATTAGATAACACCGCAAAGAAGGCGATATGTAAACCATATGTAACAATTGATTAAGCACTGTCTGTTTATTGGTTTCCAACGCAAATACGTTCAGGCCCGGCTGTTATTGTCCAAGAATTTTTCTGTGCAAAATCACGAAGAATACGGCTGATTTATAAGAAAGAGGATATTGATTTTGCGATTGAATAAGCGGCTCGTTGACTCTGTAAAAATTGGACTTTTAATTCTCTATTGTCGGATGGAGCGAGGTTCAGTAATGGAATCAAGCAGCCGGGTCACGTCTCGGACCCTCAAACGGCTGACGCTGGAAGATAAACTTTACCTTCATTGTCAATTTCCTTGAGTCTTGAGGGCACTCCGCGCGCCCGGAACAATGAAAGAAAAGTACTCTCTCAGAGTTTCTGTTGACTCTTTAAATGGTGCTTTGCCCAACGCACTCGTAATTTGTGGAGGTGCGTTATCAAAAATCACACTATCACATTTATAAATGTGAAATTTTGGATGTATAGATGGGTTGCTCAATCACGCGAAAAAAGCTGAAAGGATTTGGATGAAGTTTAAAGCGGAGATGGTTTGTAGGTACCTGGGATTAACACAAAGATTACATTTTATCCTGATTCGGCAGGCAGTTCCCGAAGGATTGCTGTAACTTTATACCCCGCGATTGAAGTTGCGAACGGATACTGACTGTAAATAATTGCGTAATTAGTGTTAAACGTAAACACAAGTTTCAACAAGAACCGAAAATTCGGGTCCTCTTCTAACTGCGACTAACACAATAACCACAATCGAAACTTATTAATGTTAAACTTACCGAAATGCTAGCTAGCTTCAAAACAGATATTTCGATACAGTTGAAAATTAGAGTTCTTTTTAACAGTAACTCATAATATTTTCGGAATACAATGTAAATAGAAATAAAGAACATTTATAAAACTCGACAATATAATGTTACTCAAATAGAAATATTTGACACGTGTTTTCAATTAGAACTCCTACGCATTTCCAGGAGGCACGAACACTGTCTTCGCTATATAGGTACACCCAACTAAGATTACGATTTGTCTCATAATGTTCTTTTCAATGTTCTTTCAATCAGCTCATTATGACCCCACTGTTTGTACTTAAGCCTTCATCAGTTGGGCCATAATCCACCACGCGAGTCCAGTGCGGCTTGGTGGATAGGCCAGTGGCCAACCCATGCCGCTTTCAGGCGCATTCAGGCCGCCTTCGACATAGCCTAACGAATATTGTCCTACGACAAACAACCCGGACCGGCGGATTATCGTGCCCTCCGAAACACGGAAGCGTTCAGTTGCGTAATAAAACACTAGCAGTCACCCATCCAACTCCTGACAGCAGCAAGCGTTGCTTAACATTGTTGATCAGTTAAGATCATCAAGTCAAGCTCCACTGCGAGCATTATTTTGAGCATGGTGCCTTTTAATTTTTGACGGACCTTATTCCCATGTATGTTTTCTAAGTAGGCTAACTAATTAGAATTGTGTTTTGCTATCAGAAAATCCATAAAATATAAATGGACTGGGCTTCTACAGGGCACACATAACCATAATAATTGCGGGTAACAGCTGTTCCGATAAAGCAATATAAATATATAATATGCTGTAGAGCAAGCAAGCATTGATTGTTTTAAATCGGTAAAACGAATTCATCTTAAAAAGTAATTTGAGCATTGTGATCGTTTGTATGGTAAAATTACAATCATGTCTACAATACCAAAATTCAATTTCAGTAGGTATCTACAATGCTTCATTCCAATTAACACAGTATTTTAAACAAACGATACACTCGCCTCGTTTATAAACCAAAATTGGTAAATGTGCTAATAATCTGCGAGGCTCTAAAATTATAGATAATAAACCAATTAATTATTGAAGGGATTATCCCTAATGCGAAAATTGATATTCCACATGTGTGTAACAGAGAATGGATTACACCTGAAGGTGGTCAATATATATTGTTAAACGATATTAAATTCAATATTTTCATTTCCCTATTTTATGTGCGGTAAAGAAGCTTACATCCCGCCTAAAGGGCGAGTGGCTACCGGCGCCTATGGACATTTACAATACTGTCGATGCGATGCCGACCCTTGAAGACTCTATTTAGGTACACCCCTTTTAAAGATCCCATGATATTAAATCTTTAAATGAAGACGAAAGGAGGAAGGACGTTTTTTCACCTTATACGGGTGGCTGCGTCAAAAATGAAGACATGAAGACATGAAACAGCTAAGGGAGAGATTTTGGCATTGTCACATATAAGCAGTGTTTATCTACTCTTCTACATCTATCTACACTTACAATATTATAAAGAAGAAAGATTTGCATTAGAATCCTACATTATTTCTGATGAACATCGGCTACAGGATATTTTCAAAAATTTAGGGATCTTTACGGAAACTTTGATAATGTAACCCAAGGTGTGAAAATAATACCAAAAAAATCCTTATATCGCAATTAGACAATAGAGTAAAGTGATGTACAGACCTTTATAGCGTTCCGCACTAATAACTCTATCCTCAAAATACTTCAAATTCAATTTTGACTATTGTCGATTGTGCAGATGCGAATGATGAAGACTCCTATCCTCATCAACTTCAACTCATCATTATACTCAAAATCAAAATGGCGGATTTAGCTTTTTTTTCGCAACCACTACAGAAATACCGATTGTTTCAAAACGGTTCATTACTTATATGTGATATAAAAAGAGATAAACAGAATAAACTATGTTTTACATTATTATCCTGCACTATTTGTATGTTTTATAAGATAACATATTGAATTTCTATCACTAAGTTATGTTTACGAACAAAACCGTTACGTTTCATATTTGAATATAATGTCTGAGAATAAACGAAATTCTTTATAAAAGATATTGAAATTGTAAAAGTTCATATTTTATAATGATAAAAATAACAATTAGTCGGTTGGATAGTGCTGTCAAAGCTGTTCAATAGATGTCGCTCCGTCCCCGTAAGACGGTTGAACCAGGTAGAGAGTTAAAATTCGATGTTCGGACCAGAACCTCGGTGGCCTAGTTGGTCAATGGCAAGACATGAAACAGCTAAGGGAGAGATTTTGGCATTGTCACATATAAGCAGTGTTTATCTACTCTTCTACATCTATCTACACTTATAATATTATAAATAAGAAAGATTTACATTAGAATCCTACATTATTCCTGATGAACATCGGCTACAGGATATTTTAAAAAATTTAGGGATCTTTACGGAAACTTTGATAATGTAACCCAAGGTGTGAAAATAATACCAAAAAAATCCTTATATCGCAATTAGACAATAGAGTAAAGTGATGTACAGACCTTTATAGCGTTCCGCACTAATAACTCTATCCTCAAAAAACTTCAAATTCAATTTATACTATTGTCGATTGTGCAGATGCGAATGATGAAGTTCTTCGGGTAGGTATATCTCCAGGAACAAAAACTCGATGGAGAGATTAATAGTGAAAGGCCAAGTGGAATGAAAGAGATCCCGAGGTCGTTTCGACGAATTACACCTTGACAAATACAATGTGCTCGCAAGACTAGTAACCGTCAGAAATGGAGAGACATTGCGAGGAGATCAACAGCCCTGGAAATGGAAACTGGCGAGGATCCCCCGTTTACCGTCACCATGACCACAACCACTCTGCCCGACTAAGAAGATTATAATAATAAAGAGGAAAGATTGTTTGTTTGTTCTTAATGGATTCACGTAAAACTACAGGTGAAGGCTTAACTGCTTCAAACAATTCTTTCACGAGTTTAGAGCTAATTACATTATGCCTGAGTAACATACGCTATATTTGATTCTACCTCATCATCATCCATCACCACAGAGGCGAAACATCAGTCTAGCGGTCTTGAGTGAATCACCTGCAATACTAACATTTTATTTTTAAACACAATATAACAAATGGTTTCGCCTATATATCCTCGAAGGTGGAAGCAGCGGTGTCTTAAGCGCCTATGTTTCGCTAGACATGTTTTTAGTCTTATTTCATAAGAGGCGAGTCTATTCCAAACTACGGAGCACTCTTTCAAAATTTATTTGTCAGAAAAGGCCAGTAACTGTCCGACCCGGGGATCAAACCCAGGAACCCTCGAGGTTTCAAAACGGAACTTCTACTTCTACACCAAGACCAAGCCAGTGAAGCCGCTGGCGGGTCAGCTAGTTTTTATTATAAAAGAGATGTGGTTTGTTTTTACGGTTAAACTGAAATATTACAGACAACCGGCACTTACCTACTCCCCAAAACTAACTACGAAGTTTCGTTTGACGGATTTCATGTTTATAAACGGTTTTATTTAGCTTGCCCTTTTTGTTATTTGTTTGGGTCAAATTTAGTAATTTAAGTTTTACTGCCTTTCTGTTTCCTGTCCAATTTAATATATTCAGTATCATTGCAAAACTGACCGCCGCTACAAAATGAAGGATGACATATTATTTCACAATCCCCTCAATATGGGTATTAAATGGTTGATGCTACCTGCTTCCCGCCTCATGTTATGTTCATCAAACGCGTTAGTTATGAGTATGAAGATATTTAATAGGTTACCGAAACAATTCAAAACACAAAGTAGCGAAATTATATTTATATTTTTTTTAAGAATTATTATTACAGAAAGATATTACAACATTCAAACTTATTTCAATGATAAATTATTATAATGAAAATAATTAAATACATAATATACATTTTACCTACCTATAATAAAGCCTTCCTCTCTCCTAATTGCTGTGCCCGACAGGGTTCACAATCACCTTTCTATTAAGACCTGTGATACAACGATTGTGAAATGCAGTAAAATTTGAATTTGAATTTAAATAAATGGGCTTGAATAGTAGAATAACACAATGACATATTTCAAATCTAAGATGGGTGCCGATACGAAATACCAGATTTCATATTTGGTTCAATATTTCTAATTTCATATTTCTGCACTAATATTATAAAGAGGGAAAATGAGTTTGTTTGTTTGTATTGAATAGGCTCCGAAACTACTTAACAGATTTGGAAAATTCTTTTACCATTAGAATCCTACATTATCCCTGATGGTAACAGGACATAGGAGATTTTCACAAATTCAGGGAAACGTATGAAAATTTCGATAATATAACCCAAGGTGTGAAAAAAATTCTTATATCGCGTACGCTATCGAAAACTATTGACAAAGAGAAAAGTGATGTACCTTTTTTTAGAAGACGTCAATGCCTACATAAATGTCAGCAATATAAATATATATAAATAAATGCTTTTTCATGTTTACATATGCAATTGTTTAGCCAAAAAATCCTTAAATCGCATACGCTGCGGAAATTATTGATTATAGAGCAAAGTGATGTAGGTAATATAGAGGTCATTAATAACTTTTTTTTTTTTCTTCATCAAAACTTCTGACAAAGTAAGTAATAAAAGAATAAGCAAGAGAACTAAAGTACCAGATGTAACACAAAGGATAAGACTTTTGAAATGGACATGGGCAGGCCATGTCTTGTTTGGTTAGCTAAATACATAATAATTTAAAAATGGCTGAATAAATGTACCGACTTGGTATTACATGGATCTCACAACATTTTAAGGTAGAAGAACTGAGTTGCGTTGCGAGGCTTGGTTTTTTTTCAAGCTTTGTTTATTGTGGCATCTCATTTCTTGTTTTTTTTTTTTTTTTTTTTTTTTTTTTTTTAAATTATATAATACCTACCCCTATTTATTATGGGGTATCATTGAATGCAGTTATTTTAATTTACATCATTACAATCACCTTGATCCTAACTTATTTCTACTTACTAGCTAGGCATGCCTATGCGTCATCCTTGGCATTGACTGATGGTATCAGTCAACGCAAGGCTTTTGCAAATAAATAAAGCATGCATGGGAAATACCACCATGCACAAAATACAAAGTGTGTTCCCATTCCTTAATATCTAAGTTGACAGCTACACTTGACATGCGGACTTATGTATACGTGAAAGCTTGGACACTAGATCCAGAACTACCTAACTATTAACATTGCTCGGTCTTGCTACACATAAATTGTAGTCGCCTGCTTATATAAATTTGCCTATTAACTCGAACTGAACTGAATATGCCTTCAGCGGAGCCGA
This sequence comes from Selenia dentaria, assembly GCA_917880725.1. Lineage (NCBI taxonomy): Eukaryota > Metazoa > Arthropoda > Insecta > Lepidoptera > Geometridae > Selenia > Selenia dentaria. The sequence goes on along the minus strand of OU862888.1, from coordinate 9,059,935 downwards.
ATAATGAGACACATAAATTGATTACATAATTAACTAGAATAATCAATCCAGGATTATCTTTAGTTCAACTACTGGATTGTTAGTAATTTCATATATTAAACTTCTTTTTTTTTTTTTTTTTTTTTTGGTTTTTTTTTTTTTTTTTTTTTTTTTTTTTTTTTTTTTTTTTTTTTTTTTTTTTTTTTTTTTTTTTTTTTTTTTTAGAATTCTGTGTATAATCTTTCAGCTTACTGAAACCTACAGATAACAGTTGTTGTAATAAAATTAATAAAATTAGATCAAAATAATAAATCAAGTAAGCTACCAGATACAACAATAATAAGTTAAATTAATTGAACAAGATCCATTATTCAATTAATTCCAATACATTGGTTAATTCGATAATATAACTTTATATCAATACTACCACGTAAAACAATAATAAGTTCAATTAATTGAGCTAGATCCATTATCCAATCAATTCCAATACATTGGTTAATTCGGCAATATAACTATATCAATTAGCTAATTCTAAAATGTATGTATAACATTCATATCTCATTTCTTGTTGTAGATAGTCCTACTTTTTTCCTTTCCGGTACCTTCTACTTCTTGAATACCAACAACGGATTTTCTTAAAGTCCACTCTCTATCTCATGAGGTGTTCTTATTTTTGTAGGTAGTCTTCCTCTTTTTCTTTTACGGCCCTCACTGCCGCACTCAAAGTTTTTAATGTGAATTAATTACATAACATTACCCATTATTTTTGGAAAGAATTAGATTTATATGAAGATTATTTAAATATTTATACTTACTCATACTGACTGATTCGATTTGCTTAAGAAAAATAAAACGTGGTTTGTGTTGAGTATAGACCTGCGATATCGCAGTAAGACCCAAGTAGAAAACGCGATATCTGTCAAACAATACTTCTATTTTTATATGAGATAGGTTGACAAACGAGCACGCGGCTCGCCTGATGGTAAGTGATTACTGTCGCCCACGGACATCCACATGTCTTCCGGCCGTTGAGGAAGCAATAAAATACAGATGAGAAATAAGGAATATTTAACAAGTTTTATTTATATTATGCTAAAATGTTTGTAACTCATTTATATTATAAGTACATACAGGGTGAATTTTAGACGGGACAGAAAGGGCCAGTAAGTAACCTTAACCGTTATAGTTAACCTTACCTTACAAGAAGTGCGGCGCCATATAAAGTCTATATATATAAAAAATGAACCCCTATCTTGCTCCTCTTGGTCACAATATAACTTGAGAAAGGATGGCACAATTTCGATAATTATTTTTTTTGTTGTGGTAATTATTGTAAAGAAAAGGTTTTTATATTAAAAAAAAAACTAAGAATGGATGGCAGGTTATGGCGAGGACGAAGGCCGAGCCAACTACGCGAACAAAGTGGCGGGAAGTCACTAATATAAAATAAAAGTCCTTGGAGGTGTCTTTTTAAAATTAATTGTACAAAAACAAGTGTAGCAAACGACTTATTGGTTTTGTACACGTTCAATATCCTCTACGTGTTTTCACTTTGGTAAAGTTCGATATTGGGTCTCCCTCGTGTGTGTGATGACGAATGCCGAGCGTTTTTGTAATTCTAATAGGAGGATATATGTGAGAGGAAAATGTTTTTCACATTTCCTATCCAATATGTGCACGTGAAAATATATACTTATACAGATAGATAGGAATAGCGGGAACACTATATATTATGAGAGATTGTGTGATATTCCCTGTTTAAGTAATTTTAATAGTTTTTAGCTCTTTCGATCGCCTTGGAGATGTACAGGAGGAAGAGTGTGAGGTTATGTGATTTGTTATGTTTGGAACCGAATAGCAAATTGCTTATTTTTCAAGTCTAACGAAAAGAAAGGCCTCTTTGTTGACAGATGTATTGACAATCTGTGACACCTTGCTGTATTCTCTTTGATGCGCTTGCAATTTGGATTTTGGAAATGGCCGCCTATTACTTTATTTTATTTTTGAGTATATTAATGATTGTAAAAACACTACCTATGAACCGGACTGCAGACTAGTGAATGGTTTGTTTGTAATTTGGACGAAAGGTAACTGAGCGCTAGTAGTAGTAATTGAGTGGCAACTTGTGGCGGCACTTTGTTGACGTTGTGACACGTAACCCGCCCCGATGCCCATAGAAGTTGAAACCTGAAGGCAATTGAACCTTGCAAAACCCTTCGGTAGAAAGAAGTTAAGTAGCTTTTACCTTTAACCCCTCAGTACACTGAGTACCTACCCAACCCTATAGGTATTTTGCTACTTAATTCATCCCAATTTGCAGCCGTCGAGACCTTGTGAGTAAACTTTGAGTGTATTCCTATACTTAACCTAGCCCGGTGCTATCGCCGGAATTTAGGACCCCTTTTGCAGGCCTGCGCCTTGGCTTGAAAGACTCTGCTATGATATACACACAGCAGCGTGGTCACAGCCCCAACATGTTAAAATCAATATTTTAATTTTGTGGAACGAATACAAAAAAGGAATACAAAACCTTGTTTCACGATAGCCTCGCTTTGACATACGTAGTTAGAATGTTTACGACAATTACGCTGTTAACAATCAGTCAAACGACTTACGGGAATTTGGTATCACATTTATTCAACGATATTGCAAGAATATAGTATCATTGACATGATGCTGCAGCTGGAATTTGAAACATAGCCAACTGATCACCTTCTTAAAGCAGATGTGTCGTGTTTGAGTTTTTGCGATAGTTTTTAAGCTGGTATAGTCATGTAAACTGAACTGCTCATTTCCAGAATATTTGGCTGATCACCAATCAGTCAAAAAATAAAATTCCGTAAGACGAGCAAGTATGACACGAAATTACGTTCAAAATATAATACATAAGTAAGTGAATAGTCCGTTGATATTATTGGTCTAGTTAATGCTCTCACCAAGTACCACCAGGTGATCTAACATGTGCAGGCATAATTTGCAAGTGCCACAATTTGTTGTTTTTAACTTCTAATATGTAGGTTTTTGTTGTTTCTTTCCTGTCTAAACATGGCTGAAATATGAATACTAGTAGTTCTGCTAACAGTAGACCTCGCGAGCACAAAAGTAATAAGACTACCAGCAGCAATATTGCAAAATATGTTGTTTGTACCTACCAAATGTGCTTGCAGAATATTACTAAAATCGCTTAGTTTTAAACTCATTTTAACCTTTTATCTCGGCAACTACTTGACCAATTATGCTCATATTCGAAATTTTCCTTTAAAGTCAAGTAGCTAAAGTGTGTACCAAATTTTGTGAAAATCTATCTGTAAATAGCTCTGCAGCAAACCCTACAGACTTCCAAAAAGAAGGAGGCACTCAATTGTATGTTTTTTTTTATATTTGTTACCTCATGACTCTCGACTGGGTGAACGGATTTCTAAAATTCTTTTTTTGTTTGTAAGCTGGTGCTTCCCGTGTGGTACCATGTAAATTTTATCTAATGTGGTCAAGTATAGTTTTTGAGTTTTAAACACAACTTACCAAACATTATGGACAGATCAATCAGTGTCAATTAGTGCGGCAATTAGTAAACACATACGGCAAATCGTCCTCAACAAAAAATCCTTTTTCGATATAAAAATAAACCAAATCTTGTGGGAATACCTGTGTAAAGTTGCGCAACAAAGTGAACGTGCCACTGGGATAACTTATTGGCGTCTAAAATCGTGCAATTAGTGATTATAGACAAAAACCGTAAGTTGTCTAAAAATAAATACCCTTATTTTTTACACACCGTCAGAATAATAAAATACGTCTCGGATGGTACTCATATACTTGCTAACACAGAGAACTGTTGCATAATTTCGACACTGCCATTATCGGATCACTAGCCCAGTGGTAAGCCGTAGCGAAGGAATCGGCTGATTGTGTGAGCTCAGGGTTCAAACCTCGTCTGAAGAATATCTTTTTGCACTCGTACTTTTTGTTGTGGACAAAATGGCAACAAAATGCAGTGGATGTGGCAAAGCCATCCAATCCCTGGACTTCCTGGAATGCAGCAACTGCCAAGAAACTTACGACCTTTTATGTGTTGCCATGGATGGAAATACCTTTTCAAACCTTAGTCAAGAGGCCAGGGATCGTTGGGTTTGCCCCCTGTGTGCTTGCTCCAGACCCAAGGGGGACAATACACATACCCCAATTGGAAGCCCCGTAGGCTCCCTGAACAGCACGTATAACACTACGGATCGTGCAAATACTACCTTAGACCGGGTAAATACGCTTCGGGGCAGTCGCAAGCAACCTCCTGCTCCGTTCCCTACGTGCAGCAACTCGGACTCTGATAACATATCACAGCTAGTCACCGAAGTGAGATATCTCAGAGAAGAAACACAAGAACAAAATAAGGCCATTGACTTGCTGAGACAAGATGTGCACTCACTCAAAGAGCAGCTAACTACGATGCCTCAAACTTTTGCTTCAAGCATAGAAGTTTTGGAAAACAAAATTGTTGACCAAAATACCAAAATAATTGTACTGGAAGGGTCCCTTAAAAACTTGCAGTCACTATTAAATATCCAGGAGCAGAATAACCTGCGTAACGAGATGGAGATCTCAGGGATACCAGAGGCTGATAGCGAAAACCTAGAACATATTGCACTTGTCACGGCATCACGCATAGGTGTCGAGCTATCTGCAGCCGACATTGATTGCGTCATGAGAGTTGGGCCCAAAAGCCCCCCGAAAGGCTTAAACAAGGACTGGATGCCGCGACCAATAGTTGTCAAACTACTCCGCCGCTCGAAGAGAGATGAACTTTTACAAACGGCCAAGTCTAGGCGCAATCTAACATCTGACATCGTGGCACAAGGCACCTCCAAGAAACTATACTTCAATGAAAGACTGACAAAGGTTAACCGCGCACTCTTTAAGGAAGCAAGAACCCGCGCCCAGCTGCACAACTTTCGTTTCTGTTGGGTTCGAAACGGTGCAATTTACGTGCGTCAGTCTGAAAAGAAACCTGCGTTTCTCGTCCAATCAAGTCTTGACCTCGACCAGCGCGTGGGTCACGCGGCTGCAGCCTCCTTCACAAGAAGTTCGTAAAAATTTTAGTCAGTTTTGTATAACTTCTCATATACTAATCTGGAACCCTCATTCACTAGTTAAAATTGTATTTTATCTCTTACGCACACATTTTTCAACCTTGAATAATTACTCACACTACACCAACTCACACCTTTTTTCTCACACTCTGGCACCTCAAGACAAACACACCTGCATAAATACATCGTTACCAGCTAAATTCTCACCACCAAAGTTTACACAACCTATCTATCAAAGTTCTAGAACTGACAGTCAATTTGTCCACATAATATTTTTGTTTATATTCATATGGTAATGGCAAACCTAGACGTGGATACTGTAAATGATATTGATAAGGCTTTTACCATTGATTGTCAGACTTTTCACATGATAGAAGACTGTAAAGAATACCTAACGGACATATACAACTTCAAACTACTTGTTTTAAATATAAGAAGTATAAACAAGAACTTTCGTGAGTTCCTAGTAGCTTTTAAACGACTTAGCTTAGACATAGACATAGTGGTTTTAACGGAATGTTGGCTTGGCAGCAATCCAATAATAGGCCGAATACCGGGATATGATAGCATCAGCACAAAGGTAATTCACAACAAAGCCGGGGGAGTAGTTATTTATATAAAGGAAAGTTTAAATGTTATAGTTACTGAAATAGAAGTCAAGGAAGCCGAGTGCCTTAAAATCGAAATCCCAAATACGCTAACCATCTTCAGCATTTACCGATCTCCCTCCTTTACAAATATAAAGAAATTCTGTAACTCGTTAAGCCGTACATTGGAGAAATTAAAGTCTGGTGCACCAGTTATCGTAGCTGGAGACATCAATATAGACATAATGAGCCCTTTGAACGAAGAGGGAAATGAATACCTTTGTATGATGTCAGAATTAGGCTTACGGCCGGTAATTACGAACATTACAAGAGACATGAGCAGTGCATGCCTAGACCATATCTTCATAAAAGGCACCCAAGGAAAAATACAAGGGGCAATCTGTCAGACTGATGTAACCGATCACAATATAGCAATAATGGGGATGTCGACTAAAATCTATAATAGCAAACAACAAAGGAATAGATTCTGTATAAAAACCGACTATAAAGCAGTAGGTCAGGAACTACGGCAAACAAACTGGAATAGTGTAATAAACGAGGCAAATGTAAATGTTGCGGTTGAAAAGTTCGAAAATATAATCTCGTCAGCAATCAGGAAGCATTCAAGCAAAAGGCGAATCAGCAGATCCCAATTTGCATTAAAGCCATGGATCACCCCCGGCCTTATTCGCTGTATGAGGCATCGTGATAAACTACATCAAGACATGAGAAATCACCCTAACGACCCCATCAAAAAAACTGTTTATCACCGCTACAGGAACTTTTTCATTAACCTTCTCCAAAGGCTTAAACAGGAGCACGAAAGTAATGACTTAGAATCCAATAAGCACGAACCTAAAAGACTATGGAAATCTATAAAGACTATCATCGACAGTCCATCCAGACAGTCTCCAGCAACAGAACTCTTAAACTGTAAGCCTAGTTGTCAAGACTCAATAAACTATTGTAACGAATACTTCACAAACGTAGGCTCCCAGCTCACCAACCAGTTGCTCCAAACGCATAACACAACGGAAACAGCCCTTGCAGCTGAGACCAATTTCATAAGCTCTCAATCGGCTAACTCTTTCTACCTCCAGCCTACGGATGAATTTGAAGTAGCGAGATTTATTGACCGATTGAAAAAAGATAGTGCTCCGGGTTGTGATGGAATAAAGCCATCTCTGATCAAAGAAATAAAGCATGAGATTTTGGTTCCTTTGACACACATCTTCAACAACAGCCTAATGACGGGTATTTTTCCTCAGCAGTGGAAAGTAGCAACTGTGACACCAATTCACAAAGGTGGACGCAAGAACCTTCCTGAAAACTATAGGCCAATATCGCTCCTGTCCACGTTCTCTAAAATACTTGAGAAAATCGTGAATCACCGTCTCGTAGCTTATCTAGAGAAATTTAACCTGATATCAGGACAGCAGTACGGTTTCAGGCAAGGCAAATCGACGGAAGATGCAGTTGAGCTTCTATCTAGGAAAGTATCATCTAGTCTGGACATTCGTAATAAAACTATTGGAGTTTTCCTGGACCTGGCCAAGGCTTTTGATACCATTTCAGTGGAAATTCTATTAAAGAAATTTGAGCTTTTTGGGATTAGAGGACTACCACTGAAATGGTTAAAAAGCTACCTAAGTCATAGAAGTCAGTGCATAAAAATTGGGGAAACGGTTAGTGAGACGCTACCCATCTGCTTTGGCGTGCCACAAGGTAGCGTACTCGGTCCAACTTTCTTTATTCTATACATAAACGACATACATCTGGCAAATCAAACGGACTCTGAACTCATCTGTTATGCGGATGACACGGTAGCCTTGTTCCATGGAAAAACTTGGAAGTCAGTCTTCCAGAAGGCAGAAACTGGGATGAATAATTTAAAGCGGTGGTTAGATAAAAACCTACTCACCTTAAATCTCAAAAAAACAAAATACCTCTGTTTTTACAAAACTAAGGCATCAGAACCTGACTCTCAGCCTTAGCTCCAAATCCACTCATGTGTTGATGGCCCTTGCCAATGTGACTTAATTCTTAGAGCCTCATCTATCAAATACCTGGGAGTTATGATCGATGAACAATTTTCGTTTAAGGAACAGATCTCAATCCTATCAAAAAGAGTCCGTAAGTTAATATATGTCATGAAAGCTCTGCGAAACTGTGCAAAGGCACGAATCCTTCACCTTGTGTATGTAAGCTTGTGCGAGTCAATACTCTCCTACTGCATCACCACCTGGGGAGGATCTGGAGTTACTGCTATGGTGGAAGTGGAGAGAGCGCAGAGAGCGGTCCTAAAAGTTATGTATAAGAAACCGTATAGGTATCCTACGGATAAAATATACTCTGAGGCGGAAGTCTTAAGTGTTCGTCAATTATACATTCAAAAGATAACGCTCGCTGTGCATAGGCATACTATTTCACAGACTCCGACTGGGCCACCCAAAAGAAGATTACCTCGTGCCATTGAACCTAAAGTAAATACCGCTTTTGCACAACGTCTTCCAGACTTTAGATTTCCATATGTTTACAATAAAATGACAACACGATGTATCATTCGTGATAAAACTACTAGACAGGCTAAAATAATACTAAAACAGTATTTACTTTCACTTACTTACTCTGAAACTGAAAACCTACTCAAAATATTAAAATAAATTGCTGGTCACTCTCTCCCTCACACACACTTATAAACAAACACACACACACACATACATTCTTAATAATCGTACCCTTTTCTCATAATTCCAGACTAAGTATATTTTTAGCTTCTTAGGTATATACATATATATATATATATATATTATAATATTCACATTAATTAAAACAACCGAAAACCTTTCGCCTACGCAAATGTTGTAATTATGTCACCGCCCCACCCCTTGTCATAACTATCGGTAAAGCGAAACACGCGGGTGCCTGCGATACAAGTTTCCATACTTAGTGCAGGGCTCGCAAGTGCACTATTCAACCTAACTAGTTTTGTACTCGTAAAATATCTCATAGATTGTATATTAGTTTTAAGGTTCAATGTAATCTATTAGTAAATAAACCATTATTATTATTATTATTATTATTATTATAGATGAAAGTCAATTTGGCCAGTTAAAGCAGAAACGCTTCTCTAGCTCGGTCAATAATAGTACTTGACTCGCCTATTGTGTGGAAGATGATTTGTCAGTGCATAAACCACTCTCAGACTATCATACTCGTATGGGGCGCCACAAGCTCACGATTTTGACACTTGAGTCGTTGTTGGAACGCAGACAATACCCACTCGATGTCGATGGTTCGAAAGCTATTGAACTGTGTTTGAGTTTTATGATACAGTTTTTTTGAAATATTTTCATCTCTTTGGAAAACATAACGGTATAGCGCGCATTTGCGTAAAAACCTATTAACACGTACCTAATAAACACGTAACTTAGGACAATGCATACTTCTGTATTAATGACAAGTTTATAGGAACCGTTTTAGGCATGATGACGTCTTATCGACGACTGGCCGGTTGGCGCTTTTGGTAGCACCCCTGCCTTCTGAGACGCTGGTCCCGGGTTCGATCCCCGGACTGGTCAAATATTTGTGTGCATGAACATATCTGTTTGGCTTGTGTCTGGGTGTGCATAGGTATACAAGTATGTATATCAGTCATCAGGTTACCATAGTAGAGGCTCTGCCTAGTTTGGAACCTTTGTGTGGAGTTTGATGAATGCCGGCTGCATGCACGAAAAAGTATAACTCATTGTCATGTTCGCCTGAGCCGAGCGTGCAAGTGAGAGCGCGGAACAAGCAATAGAGAGGCAGATCGACCTAAGCGTTCGGCTTATGACGCATCTATATCAATGTTTTCTTATGGCGTTATCACGTAAAATTATCGCACGTAAACCGACAGACGACCTTTTCTTTTTTGTATATTGTTTCTAATCTCCGGAAAACATGATAAAATTGCGCACAATTGCTTAAACACATATTTAAACGGTATAAGCACATTAATTCAACAAAATGCATATTTTCAGTGTAAGTCAAGTTTGTTCATTTTTCTGTTTAATAATAAATTGAGTATACCTATCTCCAAATTGCATTGAATTTTGCAAAAGCAAAATTCAATGCAATTTCGAGATAGGCTCGATATCGATCCGATTTAAAAAAATCGGACAAACCTTATTCTAAGGCAGTTGAAACAAACATGAAAGCTCAATTGTCTTATAATAATTTAGCCCAACGTCGGCTTGATATTAAAATTTTCGTGACAGTGACAAACTTCAGGTTTAATTAAGAAGGCTAAAGTGGGAAAAACTTATGACTTCGCAGGCGTAGAACGGTCAAAGCAAGTAGGTATAGCGATAAATCATTGAAAGGCTCGCCTTATTGACAGCCAGCGTAACATTTCGGCTGAGAGCTCTTGAAATCAATTTCCTTGTCGAGTTTAAAGGAAAATCCGATATCGCGAAGCTTGGAACGTCGACGAAACTGCGCGCCTGGAGCGCTGGGACCCTCGGACAAGCTGAAAATTAGATTTTAGTTGCTGCTGACATATGCCTCGGCCAATACCGTTTCTCCTGCCTGAAATAGCTACCATCAATGCAGGACAGAACATGGCTGCTAAAGCTCATAGTTTATTTTTGTTTAAGTATTTTCAACAAAACTATACAATAGAAAATAAAGAGTCTAAAATGTATTGCGCTTGTAAAATAGATATCCGGTTTGTTTTTGTAAAGCCGGAAGACAAAAACTATTTTTCGATCCACTCAAGTATCAGCGTACGTAGATGACTAAACAATTAATTTCTCAAAAAGAACCGACTTCACTTAAAAGACGTGTCAAATAATTTTGAAGTCGATACCATGACAGTTCAAAAGTACCTATCATCACAATAACGTGCTTATGGTACAGACTTCGTGAAGTTAGTTCATACTTTTAGTATTGAAGTCGGTTGCTCTTTTTGGAAAAACATTCCCCCATTTAGTGAACCTATTATTATTATTCACATTATTTATTTCTATTTCTTAAAATTACATTTTTTACAATATTTCTATATAAAATAAAAACATTATAAAAGCCTAATCCTAGATTGCCATCGGCAGTGGAGCATGACCCAAACTACCGGTGGTTAGGGCTGCAGACTGAGGAACCTCCTGACAATACGTGCCGTGTCAAGGATTACAGTAATCTACCTTCTGTATCTGGCTCTTGATCCAATTATAATATATATATATATATAATCCAATCTATTATTATTATTATTATTCAAAAAGTTTCACCGATTTCATCCGGTCCTTTACAAAGGCATAAGTGGGGCTGTAGCCAACACTTAGGAGGCCTGTTTGGTATACAAATACAAAGGAGTATAAAAAACAGAAAAATGTTGGATGAAGGGTAACATGGTACTTATAACTATTACAAAAATGGGTAAATTGGCCAGGCTATTGATATGAACTTATTAGTGATAAGTGCGATAGTAGGCTATGGACGAGACTACGGCACCTGCCAATTTCAGTCTCATTTTAAAAAAATTTGGCAGGTGGTGACTTGCCACCCACTAAACGGGCCCCCCATAAGGGCCACCATCAATGGTGACAAAAGGGGCAACGTTGGTGTGGATGGCTAAAGGGTGTCGAGAGGTGTGCTGCGGTTTCACTAGAGCGCTACTACTGGCGTTATGCCCTTTAACACTTCCACCCTTGGAGCTTTTTGTTACTTGCTCTTGCGTCTCCACCCCCAGACGGCCAATTAAGGCAAGCCGGGGGTCAGGGGTATCATTAACACCAGGGAGAATCAGGGTCCGCGGTGTCGCCACTCACCGACGGCTCGCCACTAAGCCTTCGGTATTATTTCTTATTATTATTATTTTTATGGAACCAATTTCACGGGTTTCACCCGGTCCTTTACAAAGGCATAAGTGGGGCTGTAGCCAACACTTAGAGGCCTGTTTGGTATAAAACATACAAAGTGGTATAAAAAACAGAAACTTTTGGATGGATGGTGACATGGTATATCTATTATAAAAATGGGTAAAATGGCAAGGCTATTGATATGATTTTATTAGTGATAAGAAGATAGTGGGCTATGGAAGAGACTACGGCACCTGCCAATTCCAGTCCCATTTAAACATTTTTGGGCAGGTGGTGACTTGCCACCCATAATAATTATTATTATTTATTATCATTACACTTACGTGATCGATTGTCATTTACGATATCATCGAGATAGGAAAAATATTATCCAGTTATCGCAATATACCTAAAAAAACCTCTTGACCAAATTTGACGAAATTCAAATGGGGGTCCCATTTGAATTTCGTCAAATTTGGTTCTCGGAATTATAATTACAAAATAAATAAAAAATCAAAATCGGTCTATTCTGCAAAAAGTTATGCGTTATCATACATAAAAAATATATACCCGTCAACTAGAGAAAATCTTCCTTTTTTTGGAAGTCGGTTGAATAACCACGATGTCACTAAACGGCTTCCTAGTAAATACATAATGTGTTTTTGTTTTATACGTAGAAAAAATGTAACTGGTTAAATAATTAGTAAAATTATGAAATAGATATTGAAATTGGCAGACAAGATTCGACGTTTCTGACATCTTGCCGAACATCAAAAAATATCACGTTTAAGTAGGGCATTGATTTTTAAAAGCAAGCAAATACGCGTTTTATTACCGTTGTTATCATGCCCCGAACGTTTATTAAGGAAGTTGTTTCGGGTGTAATAAGTTTCAGCTTATCTTAAAAAGATATAAAGCAACATTTATTACGCGTGCTTGTCGTTTAGAGTAATCAGATAATAAATTCACTTAGTCGACGTAAAAATGATGTACTAGTATCGTCCAGAAGTCGTCGTCCCCGGAAAGCGGCGGCGGCGGCTTAGCGCCCTTGTTAAGTGCCACCCATAAACAAGCGAGCCCTCAACACGACATTTGGTACAAATGGACTCTTTATGCCCTTGTCAAATATATCTTTCGAATATCTTCCTAATTTTCTATTGGAACTCTCGACTTCGTTACGTCGCTTTTATAAATCATCCATTTTTATATCAATATTGGCAGGAAATGCTATTTTAAAATACCTATATTCGACACATTGTGATAGCTTGTGAACACGTATTGAACGCGTAACAAACTGATTGTCATAGTTCAGTGCACCGAACAAATCCAAGTGAACAGTTTGCTTTTGTCGGACGCGATAGTTTTTGATATATGGACTGGATAAAAAATGCATAATACGAGTAGAGAAATGTTTGTCCATCCTCGGTAGACTGGAGCCATGGATGTTGGAAAAAATTCGTTGCAGTTTGTTAGGAGTTTTAGTACGAGCAGTGTGAAGCGTGGCGGTGTGTCAAGAAGTGCTGACAGCGCTCCCACTCACAGTTACGATGTTTTCTCTCCCGTTCTACTCCAGTCGAGCATATTTTTTCGTTTCCTTTGGCTACAACACAGCAGTGGTTTGCAATTCAACGCTCGTTTTTCGTTTACTTCCCTTCAACGTTTGCATTGTTTGCAATCGGACAGACGCCGCTCCACCGCTTTGTAACGTATGTGTTCCGGTGGGTTTTTTCGATTTGCTTAATGGTTTGTTGGATACGATTTCGCGTGCGAGGAAATCCACAGTGGATAAAAGGAGTGATAAAAACCACAAAATTTACACCACTCAAACAGAAAATTTAATGTTTGACTTGAGCCCTTGAGCCCCGCCATTACTCAAAACAAGTGAGCACCATAAAACTCGTTTTAATACTTTATTTCAGCTTAAACTTCCGTACCTTTTAAATTATATGACTGTAGAGGCTGGAGCCATTCCAAATTAAAATTATACGTAGAAAATGTATATTCACAATGAATTCATGATGATTTTTGGAAGATAAGTTTAGAGAAGTTGAAGTTTAGGTAATATTCATATTTACAACAAGCTGACAGACTCTTTAAAAAATATACGAGTAAACAACGACATTCGTTTTTTGCAAAAATTAAAACATTTTCTTGTTGACAAGGCCTATTATTCAATTGAAAAGTACTTAAATGAAAAAAAAAATGAAATAATAAATAATTATATAATAATAATACTATGACATGCATGACATTCTAAAATTAAATTTCAAAATTGAACTTCTACTATAATTTACATTACATTATAAATTTACATAATTTGAATACTTCTAATTTACATTAATTAATTATGAACAAGACATATTTACCAAAATAATCTAGCTAAATAATCTGTAGTATAATTTGCGTAATATCATTTAACCTCCTATATCACCCTTCTCTCTTCTAGTTTGCTGTGCCCGACGGGAACTGTTTTGCTTCCTGTGTTATGGTACCGTTGTGGGTTGCTAACTTGCTGTAATGACATCGAACATATCTTATTCAGTTAAATATGTAATAATATTAGAAATACCTGCAACAATTTAATATATACTATTACAGAAAATTTATATTTTAAATATGTGTCGGATTGAACAAAATTTGTTAAGGAACTTATGAAATCAGTATTTTTTTGCACTAGGCTATGGCCCATGCCTTTTACTAATCCCTCCTGCTATTGGTGAACATGGGAAATCGTTTGAATATAATAATAATAAAGTGTGGCACAAGCCATGGACTGGAAGCTTTACGGTGAAACCTATCGATGGCATATTTTCCATTACGAAAAGATAGATCATTGTGCCCATACGAACTTATGTACATATAATTATATATTATTTTAAGACCTTGTACTGTATGGTTGCAATAATGAATCTGAATCTAATCCACTACCAGAAGTTGGTAAGCAAGTCTAGCAATTAAATAGAACTGAGGGAGTTGACGTGATTACTGCAATAACAGTTTGGTTGTTCCAAGCATTTGTTTTGATGCGACAATATAAGTCCCCTTAATTCCTTTTCATTACTCAAGAATAGTCAAAATAAGGTGTTAACAATTTGAAACTTTACCAACAAGTAATTATAAAGCCTTTGTCTCTGGTTAGGTATTAAATGTGTTTGACACACTTCAAAACAAGGAAATTGTTAATAATGAGTTTGGATAACTTTATTTGTACGAATGATTAAAATTATTATATACATACATTTATATGTTGAGGTACATAGTACCATAAATACGTGATTCATAATAAGAGGTTTTCTTGATTGTTACCATCACAGTACCAGATATTTTATCGCGAAGCAATGGTACGCGTGAAGGGCTGCAATATAGCAACTGAAATAAACTAAAAATATTGCAATTTAAGAGACTTTGCAATTTTTGATTCAAACAATTTTTACCAAAAAATGGAACCGACTTCAATACCAATAAGTGTGAAATAACTTGTTGAAGTCAGTACCATGATAGTTCAAAAGTTCAACCTTTTATCACAATATTGTGCGCATGGTACCGACCTCGACAAGTTATTTCACACTTTTTGGTATTGATGTCGGTTCAACTTTTGGGTGAAATGTGTTTTTCACCATTTTTAGTGACCCTTGCTACTTACGGAATCGATTATCATTTACCGTCAATGATGATATCATCAAGATAAGCGTAACTATTTTCAGTTTTTGGAGTCTAACTCAAAAACTGCTTGACCGAATTTGATGAAATTTAAATGGGAGCACCTCGGAAGTATACTCTACCAAACAAAAAAATTAGATTTTTAAGAATTGGGCCACAAATGGGGGAGAAATCGATTAACATACCTACACATAAAAAAAACATAGGTACACACGAACATATATCCGCCTCCTTTTTTTGAGCTCGGTTAAAAATCCAATGATTCGTGGTGACGAACACAGCACACAACTAGGCAAAACCACAGTTCAAAGCTCTGGGTGACACTGCAATTGTCATGAGCAAGTGTAGTGCCTTACCATCAGGTGCATAAATTTGTGTACATTTACATTGTTATATATTATACTTTAAGTACTTTATTATGTACATTAATAATGATAACGGGTTAGTATCAATTTCAAAGTTTCATATATATCTGAAAAGCCCAGTTATTATTTCAACGTAATCGTATATTTGCGAAATGAGATAGGCGCACCGCAGCCACAGCGCATAGACCACCGCTGCGGTCGCAGATTGTTTTGCAACTGATCAATTCCATCCGACTGTAATCAACTCAGATATTAATATTTCACCGCAATATACATTGACCATATATTATGTATCTGAGTTGCTAACAAATGTTGATTGAAATCGAAAAAATGGCGGCTCTATGTCTCTTTTGTCAGCTCCAGTCATCAACTTACTAACATTTTTGCTTACTGGGGTCGTCAAAACTGACATAAGGCCGCAATTTGTCAAGATTTCAATCAAAATTTGTTAGCAACTGAGATAAATACTAGCCCTGTGGTTTGTTAGCTTATTTTTAGTTACTTTAATAAATCATTTCATATATATTGCATTGCATATTTCACTCTATTTTTTTTTCGGAATAACCGCATCATTATGAGACAACATCCACATAAGACCTGCAGGTCTGTACGATGGTAACCTGATGACTGACATACATACTTATATACGTATACCTACGAATAAATATTTATTCGTAGACGTATACACACCCAGATACAGGTAAAACAGACGTAATTATTTCTCAGGATTCTTCAACTCTTAAACATTGAAATTTCATATTATTTTATCCGTAAGTTTCAGTTAACATGTCTAGCCGTTACTGAACTTAAATTATACGCGATTTAACCCGTTTAATGTTGGTTAATTCCAATAAAACAGACATGTTCATGCACAATAATATTATAACTATCCTGTGATCAAATCCAGGACTGACGGCTTAGAAGACAGGATTGCTGCCAACTGAGCCAACCGATCTGGTCCGCCGCCTGAATGTTTGTATGTAAGTGCGTTTGTATTTATGTGTGTGTCTCTGTGGCGTCTAAACAGATTATTACTGTTTTATATTACTAGATGTATCTACTTGTCATGGTCAGGCGTGAGATATACCATCAGGCAGATGACTTGTCTATCTTATCAATTAATAGTAAATAACTAAAAGAATGTAAACCAACATCTGTAGTATTCTAAAGAACCAACCTCACTACTAGAACAGCATTAATTCATAAGTACAAAAGAAACTTTGCAACTTCGAACATCTCACAACCAATAAAACTTCCTTGGAACAATAGAAATTCAAAACAGAAGAGAAACCATTTAAGCTAACAAGTAAACGTATTAATCACTCGAGAAAAAGATATCGGAACAAAAGAGGGTACTTTCTCAAAGAAATCACGTAGCCGTGTTACATAAAAAAGTGGTTCCGAACGGGAAACGTAACCGCTTAACTTTTAAACCTTATACGTGATTCAATTTAGAAGTTGTATCTCTTCGCGAGACAAGCCCGAAAACTGTCACCAGTATCTATTTAACTTTCTTGCCATATTTTTAAATGGTATTGGCAAGCACCTATAGTTGAAAATGCTATAAGTACAAACAGTTGCTACAAGTGAGAGGCAAGCAGCGGCATATCTTATGATTCACAAATATGTTTGACACGAGAGATCAAAACAATTTTCAGGTTTTGTATAAAAAAACAGCTTTTGAGTTATAAGGAATACCTTCGGCAGAGATTTTAGATATTTGAGTGCAGAACTGTATAAAAGACAATGACCAAATCACTATGGAAAGTGGCGCATTTATTTTTTTCCACGGCCATCGTTGAAACTTTGGGGTGAGTTGGGAAAAATTAACACGAAAATTAATGTATGAACGATTTTTTTATATATGCAGTATGAGATGAGATATAATACCTCGAGTTATGAGTAATAAACTTAATAATAGTCATCGTGTCGTCTAAGTAAATCAAAATGCGTTTTCAAATATATAGACATTAACACATACGAGTATTTTATGGCGCAGTCGGGTTTGTTTATAATATATAGATACCGTATATACCATAATAAGAATAGAAAAAAGGGCCTCATAACCTGCTCAGGCGCAGTTGTAAACAATCCTAGGCCAATCACAGGATTGGCTGGACTCGCTGAGAGGGTTTATATGTCTGTATCGGATTTAAAGCCACGGCGGCGATGCGACCGGGATAGACATTATAATAATAGTAAATATTGAGTTATAAATGCTGGTTACATGTTACTAAAAACGGAATAATTTTTTTTTCAAATCTGTATTACTCGCTTCAGATTGATGTTAGGTTTTACAATTATGTAATAACTTTTGGTTATTATATTATTTAACACTCAATAACCTAGGTTTGGTTGATGGTCGCGGTAAAAAAAAAACTTTGCGCCAATTTTGATCATTGGCTTTTAGTATATCATTGACTGACAAAATTCCACTCCTTAAATCCGAGTATCCTTCTGAAATACTGGTTTCATTAGGGCCAATTTAAAAATATCACATTTGGCATCTATCCGTCTTAGCTTATGTGAGGAGAGCTGCTTAAGAACATTGATTAAGTGGAATGAATCAATACGGACTTCAAACGCAGTTATTGTGATGGCTTTTTAATTTTAATTGTTCCATTGAAAATCACGAGTAAAATCCCTGTCTCAATATTACTTTTGTAAATTTATAGAACAAAATAAGTCAAGTAGTTTCGACCACATTCGTATGATCGTATTCGATGACGTCTCGCTTAGCACTAATTAGTGCTAAGTCATCGACGCGGGCGTCCCGAACACTCCTTGAAAAAGGCCACCGAATGTGGTCGAAACTATAGTCGGACCTATCCGATAAATATTACGTGAGTAATGCCGTATTTTTAATTAATAATGATTGAAAACCACGTTAGTTTTTATAACAAAATAAGTCAAGTAGGTTACACTAATACATAATTTTAACATAAATGCATTTATTCAGTTGGGTTACTTCATTGGAGTTTTATTACAACTAGAGTTGTCATCGTCAGTCATCGCTAATGTCAGCACTAAGATATAACATAACAATTCATTTTCTACAATATTGTCAATTTTCGCATTTTGTTCGAAATGATGTAAAGTTTTACTTTTGGGTTTGTTTATTCAAGCTAGCTAACCGAGTTATCGGTGCCACAGTGGTACTAGTTAAACGATAGTTTGAACTGTATACGTAAAAATGGTCGTGAAAGTAGTCTTGTGTGTTCACCACGATACCTGGCAATCATTCTCATTTAAATATATAGCAGACAAGATAATTTTATAAGTTACTTTATTCAGTCCAATATCTGTTGTTAGTTTATGACTTTACTAGTTCATGCGCGCGACTTTGTTCGGTTTCAATAAAGTTAAAATTATCCATCAATAACTGCCTTTGAACCGGATTAAAAAGTTATAAAGAGCTTATATATTAATACCGGGCACAGACCATCTCCCCTCCAAATTTTATCCGTTTTATTTTATTTTTGCGTGGTTGAGAATGAAACATACAAACATTTATAATAATAGAAATATTGTAAATCACTATGCGCAGAATATTCTTACAGCAAACTGTTTGCTAGTTTATAACTTTTGTCTCTTACTATGGGCCTCATATATAAGCTCAAAGTCGCATAACGAGCTATGGAGAGGGCTATGCTCGGGGTTTCTCTACGTGATCGAATCAGAAATGAGCAGATCCGTAGAAGAACGAAAGTCACCGACATAGCCCAGAAGATTAGCCAGTTGATGTGGCAGTGGGCAGGGCACATAGCACGCAGAAAAGATGGCCGATGGGGCCGGAAGGTTCTGGAATGGACGGGCCGGCAAGCGCAGCGTAGGTCGTCCACCGACACGGTGGATAGACGACCTGATAAAGGTCGACGACGTTGGATGCAGGCCGCTTCCAACCGGTCCCTTTGGAAAATTATGGGGGAGGCATATGTTCAGAAGTGGACGTCCTATGGCTGAGATGATGATGATGAAACTGTTTGCAACAACGTAATTAAAAGATCAGCCATTTGTCGACGAACAAGATCGGTTTCCACTTTTAGAATATTTATGAACCTTAATAAACATTGCTATAAACGTTTTCTTCATTTCCCCAAATTCACCCGACGCAAAACGTTAATTACGAGGTCCATAATCATTGTCCTTAATAGGGAAGCCCCTGTGCGGTTTTATTAAACGCTACTATACTGTGAGTAAAAGCTTAATAAACTAATTTAATAAGCCATTAAAGCTATCTGGACCAGGGATAGCCATGGTGATTTATAGCAATATGAGAACATTAAAAACGCATTACGAAAACATGACTTTAGGCGGAAAATTTTAACAGCGCCGTATATAACCCAAAACGGACGTTTTGTGTTTTTTTTCTCGACATAATATATACCTGCAACATTTTCCAAGTAAATCACATTTTCTGTATGAGTTATTGGGAATACTTACAGCACTCTGGAATACGTACTTTGAGTATCGTTGTTTCAGTTGTTTTAATTATATGGCAATTTTTCTTTTACGTACATTTGTATGCTGTAGGTCTAGCACGATAGTTTGTATAATTCGAACGTAATTGTATCACAGTATGAACTATGATTTATCTAGCACAGTTGTGGCAAATATAACTAATAGTTTGTACTGTATACGTAACCGATACGATTAGGTTACACTTACGCAAATTTCAGGCTGGGCCCACTGATAACGTTGCACCCGTTATTAAATATTACATGTAAACTTTTTCAAAAAAATAAATCTAAACCACTTATACGCTAGTATCATCTAAGCACACAGTGCTTAATGTTTTAATATTTTTGATGTACAACTTGAATTCGGTATGTAAAGTTTTTTTTTGGTATTTTTTTTATATTTTTATTTCGTAGATTAGGTCATTATAAGAAACTAATTTCAATATTTTTGTTTTATATTCAGTAGTTATTTTATAATATTTTTTTGAAAATTTGAATCCTATGACGTCACTTTTTTGCACAAATATGTAGTTGCGTTGAGGAGCCAAGAAAAGCACGCGAGTAAAAAAAAAGAAACTAGAACACTTGACAGTGACACCTACTAATTCGTAAGTCTCTATTCAATCAAAACAAAAGTGCAAAAAAGTGACGTCATTTAGAGGTCAATGAAAGTCGAATTATTTCATCGTTTTTTGTTAAAATAAATGGCATCTTATCGTTTTAAAAGGTCAGAGTAGAAAAATAAGGGTTTGTAACATAAAATCTCGAAATGGTTTCGGAATTGGCATAGGTTAATTTTTTTTAGCATACCGAATTAGATCAACCAACGAAAATCATCATCGTCATAGAATTATCAAAAGCAGACTTCCAGTAAATAGTTTTGCGTGTTATTAGTTTGATATAGTACTACTTTTTTAAAGCACTAACCCCTGCTTAAGCGATCTCAAACATTGAAATTTATAGAGAGAAAAATTCCATCCTCGGACGGGATTCGAATTAGATGTCGCTCCGTCCCCGCAAGACGGTTAGTCAAATAGAGAGTTAAAATTCGATGCTCGGACCAGATTCTCGGAGGCCTAGTTGGTCAATGGCGTCTGACACGGATAGTCAGCAACGCGGGTTGGAATCCCGTCCGAGGATGGAATTTTTCTCTCTATAAATTTCAATGTTATTAGTTTGACTTTAGAACATCGGCTTATTTTGGAAATCGGTTAAAATACGTAATGTTTTTATTTTATATTGGTCTTAAGTATAATTATCTTCTTAAATCCTGTTTTAAATATAGTATAACACCAAAGAATTTTATGAGGAGACTCATTCCCTTAAGCACATTGAGTGTTGATTAATTTGAAATGCGCTTACCTTCCATTACATCGAGCTATTCATGTATGCCCTAAAGTGATTATGGTGAATTATTATAATTATAAAGACTACCTACCTATATAATTCTTAACTTCTATATCCATTTCAACTGTCATTGATTTAATTTGAATAATTCAGTCACCGACGCATGCTAAGTTAAAACCAAACTTGTAAAAATTAAACAGACAAGTACAATTTGAAAAATTTAATACCGCCTTCCATTCCATTCAGTTATTGGAGTGTATCTCAAAAACTACTGGACTGAATTTGATGAAATTTAAATGGGACCACACAGTAAGCACCAACTTTCAAACAAAAAAGAACTTTGAGAGTCGGTCCACCCAGGGAAAAGTTATATTACACATACAAAATACACTTTTTACACACTTACTTTTTTGGAAGTCGGTAGAAAATCAACATCATCTAAGCTTAAAGAAAAATAGCTTTTTAAAGTTAATATGCTCTTGGTTTAGATACAAATTTAAAAGCATAGATTTCATTATCTTGTGAATAACCTCGTTAGTAAAAGTTAATCATGTGATTCATGAGATTAGAAGACCGACCTTCACGTTATTTTATGTAGATGGGTTGTGGCTGCTAGTGCAACTTTTAAATGAGCTTTGATGCGGAGGTCAATCTAAGCAAATGGTCTTGGTTGTTGTGTTAGATCAACAATCGTTAGGCTATGATGCCGTGCCCTTCAGGATGTATGACAAATCCCCCACTAGAGCTAGAGTCACAGTATACAGTAGCTACAATGCTTCAAGCAGCACTAATCTCGCGTACTGAATTCTAACTTTAACTCCGTTCCCAAAGATGAAAGCTCAGGTGCCAGCTGTTTTTTTATGGGAGTGTCAACGTGTCCGGACTAAAAACTCCTCCCTGTGGTTTGTCCCTCTGACATGATCAGAGACTGTACTGGCAAGAATATTTTTATTTCAATTATCAATTTTATAATTGTGGTTTGCCAGCTGTTGCAGATGACAAATGTTAAAACATTATTTTCACATTATGCTTTTTTCTATAAAAAGTATTACTTCTGGCAAACTGTCATTCTGCCACCCATAAAATGTAATATTTGTAGTAACTAAGTAGAAACATTGTAAAAACATCTATATAAAGAATGCCCCCGAGTTTCTTGCCGCTTCTTCTCGGTAGGCTCTATGTATTTTGGAACGCGGCGGTAGTCTTTAAAGTACATTATAATGAAAAATTTACGTCCATAAGTGCGTCTTTGATGCCTAAATTGAATAAATGGTTTTAAATTTGACTTTGACTTTGGTATTAAAATTATTTACTTTCTAAGTGGGCAGAGTCAAAGCATGCTCCCTCCGCTTATGGTATGCGAATCGTAAGAGACGAGGAAACTTTATATAATTGTGCTCGAGGCAGTCTTGGATGGTGCCTCCGTAGAGCTAGATAATATAATGACAAAGTTTATAAGCAAATTGGATAATGGAGGATAATCTAACATTTGACATTTCCATTACATGGGCATCTGATTCCAAACTCTCCCACGAGAGTCTAGAGACATTTATTAGGTAACACCACGATCGATCAAAGTCTTTCCGCTTCATTAATCTTGCTCATCAACGTACAAGATGCTATATTTTCTACAATATAATCTCATTTTCCTTATTTCGTTAATGTAACAAATATTTCGTTCGCAGTAAGTATTAGGTAATTAATATGCCAATGATTCCGACAAATAACAAAGTAATGAACATCCTGAATTCACTAACACATTATCTATAATGCCTCATTATTGGGTTACTGGGAACTATACGAAAAATCATGCATCATATATTGGTAAACAGATCGCCATTTTGATTAACATGAGTTTATAATGACAAGAAGCAAATCAGAAATTTCTATAAGATCTTTTTCACCTTGCTCGTTAAGGTTAACTACATTTTGTTGGTTAAAAGCATTGAGCAAAAGTCAATTCAAGTACCAAAAGTTAAAAAACATTTTAGATTCAGTGTGCCAAAGCCCTTTTCGTTTACTCAGTAAAGCAGTGTTCTGAAAATATTTAAAACTGGAAAGCTTATGTAAATTTAACTGAATCAGTGAAGCACTATTTATACAAACCTACTTTATTATTTAAAAAATGTAGCTTTGATTTTAGTTCTAGATTTTGGTATCGAGTAAGCGGTTTATATTTTTGGGTAGTGATGCGTGAACATAACTTCAGCAGCTAAAAATAATGTTCAATAGCCTCTCAAGGGATTGGAGTAAATAATAGATTGAGATTTTATAAGTTTTAATTTGTATGCCTAATTCATATAGTTGTATAGTTGTCGAGGATCCTTATTGAAGTTGTTAGATGTTTAAAATTATAATAATATGGGACAATATCCACACAAGGTGCCAGGCCTCAAACTAGGAAAGCGCACTATGGTAACCTTATGACTTAGGTATATGATATACAAACTTACATACATACATACATATAGATATAAATAAACATACATACAATATATCCATTCATATTAAAAACGATGTTAAAAGAAATATTTAGTGACACTTCCTCTGTAGAAATGCTTATGGGCGAGATGCAGTGCATGTGCACCTCCCGCATAAAATGAAAATAGGACGTAAACAGAGTAAGCAACCACAAAACAACCCAAACAACCAAAACCGCTTTGACACGTGTTTGGCCTCTACACGAGGCATCCTCAGGAGATGTTGATTCGTCAAGCGCTCGACGCTAGTGACAGTTTTTTTTGGTTATTTCGTGTGATGCTTATTATGTGCGGTTGTTGCATTTTATTCGGGAGGAGGGTGATGCACACCGCATCTCTGCCATAACATTTCTCCAGCGGAAGTGTCACTAAATATTTCTTTAAATACATTTTTGTATGGATTTCCGCAAAGTAACGTCTCAATCAATATATTTTCTTAAGTTCGTTTTTCTCTTACACTGTTTATGTACCTAAAAACTTTATTATATGCTCAAAAATAACCGTTACTGTGAATGTGTAACATATACAAAACAAGTCTAACCTATGGGTTAGATAGTATGTAATCTATGAACGATTTGGTTTGAAAACCTTTAATAATATAAAGATGCTCAAACAACCACAGTAACATGATTAAATAATAGCAGAAGCAAATTCAGAAAGACTAACAAGAATCCTGAATACAGAATATCAGCAGAACTCACCACTGATTCAATTATTTGTACAACCAAATGTTAGGCCCGACCCCGCTTTTTTGAAACAGCCACCGCGAGTTTAACTTAATTAAAAAAAGGTCGGGCTATGAGCCCTGTCTCCATTAGCCTTAAGCGACACCAAAGCGATTTTTTTCCTGTAACTCACCTGTAATCTAATTTAAAAACAGATGCGGCACGGCCCTTTCCGACAAGGTCAAACTTCTGAAGACTTACGGCTGGGTACTGCTACGTATGATTATCTATGACAGCTTAAATCTATTGCTTTTTTTATCTAACACTAATCAAATGTCAAAAAAACGTACCAGAACCCATTGAAGTAAGCAATTTACTACATCAATGCCGAGTCCAATACGGGCATATTCTAAGGATCTTCGCATAGCAAAACTCAATTCTAATTATGTCTACTTAAAAAAAACATCAATACCTAGAAATATGAATTCGTCAAAAATTAAAAGGCACCATAAGCTTATAAGAAGCTTGGCTTGGCGATCACAACTGATTGCTGCGTTCAGGAGTTCGATGGAGGACCGGTAGTGGCATTATTCAACTGAGCACTTCCGTGCTTTGAAGGGCACGTTAAGCCGTTGGTTCCGGTTGTTTGTCTTAGGACAAACGTCGTTAGGCTATGTCGAAGGCCTTCGGGCAGCAACTAGTCTATCCAACAAGCCTACCCTGGGCCCACGTAGTGGAATATGACGCAACTCCCCTCTCTGAGAGAAAGGCTCGAGTCCCAGCAGTGGGAATATAATGATGATAACAATGCCAAAAAAGCGCCGTTAAATAACTTGAGGAGTGTCAAATGTAGTATAGGCAGATCATACTAATCACACTAATAATAGAAAGGCGAAAGTTTGTGAGTGTGTTTATAGATTTGTTACTACTTCATGCTCAAACTGCTCGACCAATTTTGACGAAATTTGATATGGGGTAGATAAGGCGCTGGACTAACACATAGAATACTATTAAGTATTCATCATCACCCATCACCACGCAGGAAACGGGCGCAACTAACATTAATATTATAAAGGCGAGAGTTTGTAAGTACGTTTGTTAGGTAATGCTTCATGCTCAGACTGCCAGCAAAAGATTTTTCCAGATGTTTTTTTTTGATGAATTGGTCCAGACCAAATTTGATAAGATTGGTCTACTGCTCCCTTTTAACACATAGAATACTTTTTATTACTACTAAACTAGTCACACTCATATTATAAAGGCAACAGTTTGTGAGTGTGTTTGTATGTTTGTTGCTTCTTCAAGCTCAAACGGCAGAGCCGATTTTGATGACATTTAGTATGGAGGTAGATGTGGCGCTGGATTAACACATAGGATACTGTTCGTCATCATCATCATCATCCATCACCACATGGGTGTAACCGCGGGAGCAGCTAGTACAATATACATCCGTATAGTGGGAACGTAATGGCTTGATTATGTGTAATTAAAATTTAATAAATCTGTAATATACTGCAGAATGGGTGATACTTTCAGATATTTCCCACAGATAATTCAAAACATCAATATATAACTTGAAAGTACTTAAAACAATATTCATCCTTGCCTTTGAAGCACTGGGTCCCTAGGTTTGATCCCTGACCGATCAGTTGTATAATGAACAGAAATACTGGTTATTGGATCTCACGGCGTCGTGCGTTCAGTCGCACGTGGCTCTTTCGCGGAGCTTTGAATATGGGTTCATAATATAATAAAAAATAAGTTTTTTTTCTTTCTCTTTAATGACTAGTTAACGATTCCAAACTACCCCGTTAAAAATTGTGCACTTACTTACAAATACCTTATATGTTATATAAGTACGGTAGGACCATAGCTTTGTTATACCTGCTAGCACATTTTTTTCAAGTTTTCCTTACGCTGTGAATAGATTTCTTAATGGGTTTAAGTTAGGCAAGTTTTATGATAAAACGAAAGTTTTGCTTCAAGTATCTACGTAGATATTATGAACTCATAAACTTACATCCGTACCTTCTCATGTAATCTCCCTGATCGCGCCAAAGGCGCGACGTCACCTCAAGGAATGCTCCCCGCCCGCGCGTCCCACCGCCGCTGTCCTGCAGCTGTCAAACTACAAGCAGGCGGCTGAAGGGCAGCGGAAACAGTCACCATTTTAGAGTCGAAGCTAGCGGACGTATACCGCTTCGCTTCCGCGTCGCGACCGCATGGGAACCGCCATTATCAGCCCCGCGTTTACGCGTCAGCCCAAAAGTGACCTTTAGGGTGTGTCGGCACGGCCACACACCACCTCACAAATCAGCCCGAGTCACCGCGACTAACTTCACCGCGAGTGACTGCGCTAATCAGCCCGTGTTTACGCGTAAACCAGTGCACAAACCCTAAAACAATACCAGGACTTTATACCTACAAGTGAACAACAGTTCTTCAGCCCCTTCAGCACGACGTCCACAGCAGGACGCCTCCACAGAGGAACTCAGGTCATCAGCGCCCATCAGATCCAGAGTCTCCCGACATCCCGATTGGAAACCAGGTACCTACAAACCTTCCCTAACGATCGTATGGTTGCAGAACAATTTGCTTAACCACTCCCACTAATGATAATGTTACAAACCATTGGATGTATAGGGTATAAACGATATGTGTATCGTGGTATATTATCTTCCCCTACAGCTGACCGAGGTGGAGGAGTGAAGCTCCACCCAACTAAGTATCTACCTGCCTAATTGGAGACTATTATTGAAATTAAACAAATACATGAAGTGTTCAATACAATGTTGGTTTACAAATTCTGCAGGCATTCA
The DNA here is from genome assembly GCA_917880725.1 of Selenia dentaria. Classification (NCBI taxonomy): domain Eukaryota; kingdom Metazoa; phylum Arthropoda; class Insecta; order Lepidoptera; family Geometridae; genus Selenia; species Selenia dentaria. Next base: position 9,032,652 of record OU862888.1, on the reverse strand, counting down.
AATCAGTTACAATAAGTAGGTAAGTACTACTTCAAGAACACACCTCTCTACATGGCAGTATTGTACTAAAAAAGGTTGCTCGCTTGCACCTGACTCTGAACGGACAGTCACCCTATATGGACTGAACCCACGATGGATTGAGGTCTGGTGTGAGCAAACAACACACCACGAATTTAAATAAAATGATGACAATTTAGTTAATTTCTGTGTACCAGCAACGTATGATAGTTATGAGAAAAATTAACAAATACTTTGAAATTAGATTATACTAGGATTGCCCCAAGCATTTAGGTAGGTACCGAGAAACCATACAAAATAGGTACCTTCCTGCCAGCTAGCTCGGAACTTCAGGGTCAAAGAGAAATCGTGGGTCGCTTAAGGTAAAAGACAAGTTCCGTCTGACTGTATGATCACAAAAAAGGAAGGGAGCCATCGGCGGTCAATACGCCGGCAAAAGTAGTAAAACACTATAAATACCGGAACATTGGATGCTGAGAGGTTACAACAACCAGCAGACTGTTCCCACGTGGCGCTTTGCCGGGAACACTTAACTGGAGCTGGGCCGGGCCGGTCTGCCCTTCCGAATCTGGGAGAGAGCTGTCACAGCTCAGCACCGCGTTTGTGGTAGGCTGGGCACGTGTCACGTGGCACACCTCTGGACGACGAGTCCACCCCACGAGAAAGACGTGTACACTCGTTTATCAAGCGGGTTTGCAAAATGCTGGGGTCGGAAGAAAAGGCTGGTATGTGAGGGTGGCGAGGCCAAGTCCTGCTCTTGGACGCTGAAGAGACACGGGGCTAACACTTTTCCCAAGCCGGTTTCGGAGAACCCTTTTTCTGGGATGTTGATCGAGCAGGCCCGGCAGGGAAAGAAAGCCCCCGCTGTTCTACCACTACTTATAGATCGGATTTCACGAAAAAACCTTCTCGAATATTCCAGAATATCTACTTCAGTGTGGCCCTTATGCAATTCTCATAACCTCAGATGGGAGTCGGAGCAACATAGGTATTCGAATTCAAAACTCGCATTCACGCGGAGAATCCAGCATTAAAAAATGTCCGAAGTAGGTCCCCGCATGGGTAGAATGACCTGGAAAAGGTGACTGAGCACCTGGGCACTGGAATATGTGGCGAAACTGGCTTAAGTTCGTGCCAACATCACTAAGTCACTCCGTAAGTACTTCTGTAAAGAAAGGAAGGTCGTTCCATGCATTCTCTGAAAACTAATTATCGATCCCAAGTTAAGTTAATTTTCCCCAACTTTTTTTTATCGCCAATTCTACCGTCATTGTGTCAAATTCTCCACAAGCTGGCCACACCGAACTTCTTCAAACAACCAACTCGCCACTTGACATTGACAGATTGAAAGAACTTGAGGGTTTTTTACTCTAATTAAGGGAGGGCCTATTAGTACATTGGCCAGCCATAGACTACACCTTTAAATCATGAGTTTTGGAAACTCGTATGCGTACAATTAAAGGTTGTCAAGGGACTATATCAATGAAGCGATGTATCGAGCAAATGCTCCGAGGGTACAGTATAGATTGACCAAAAAAAACCCGTAACAACAAGATTAGATAAGATCATTATTATTGGCCTTTTATCTGTGGTTGTTACATTGGGCATGTCATGCTTACATAATAATAACTTATTTATTACTAGCTGGCAGCTGGTCCGCAACGTCGTCTGCGCAGAATTAGTACTTCGAGTAGCTTATTATCTTCTCCAAAGCCATATCTATCTTTATACCAAAACGTCATAAAATATGATAAATGAGTAAACTTAAATAGGTACTTAGTAAATCAAGCAGTAAGTGTTTACTGCTTGATTTACTATAAATAATAATAAAATACAGTACCTACGTACATGCAAATATAAAATTAATCACCATGAAAAAACCTGTCATTACATTTCATCACCCTTGACAACATTTGTGTTACATTTCATCACTCTTGACGGTCGTCGAGCACGTCTAGTGTATAGTGCTTTTGACTTAAAAACTGACACACACTTTGACAGAATTGTCATCATAATCTTGACGTAGGCGGAGGTCTTATTATTTTGTGTATGTTGTGCCCAAGAATATTTTTTTGGTTTTTCACCCGCGGGGTGATGGATGATGATGATTATGACGATTAAAAGTATCATATGTGTTAATCCAGCCTTTCATCTACCTCCATACCAAATTTCATCAAAATTGGCCCCACCGTTTGAGCGTGAAAGAGTAACAAAGATCCACAGATCCACACATCCATACTCATAAACTTTCGCGTTTATAATATTAGTAGTATGTTCTTAAATTAAAAAAAAAAAAAACAATACCAATACTATAAGAAAAAAGATCAATAATAATTACAAACTGTGACATGATAAAAGAAAATGAACAAAACATATTAAGTACTCAGCCAATAAGGACTGGTTTTAGGCAGAATCGTACAAGAATGAAAATTCAATCCGACACAAATTCATATACTTACTCATTAATCGAAATCATTGGATTCGACTAAAACACTTTTAATGTAGACTTACCTACATTTTATGAAACATTAACATTCTCTACGTGATCGAATCAGAAATGAGGAGATCCGTAGAAGAACCAAAGTCACCGACAAAGCCTGATCTAAGGCTTCAGATCTAGAACTGGCTAATGCCAGTTAAAGTGGCAGTGGGCAGGGCACATAGCACGCAGAACAGATGGCCGATGGGACCGGAAGGTTCTGGAATGGAGACCACGGACCGGCAAGCGCAGCGTAGGTCGTCCACCGACACGGTGGACAGACGACCTGATAAAGGTCGCAGGACGTTGGATGCAGGCCGCTTCCAACCGGTCCCTTTGGAAAATTATGGGGGAGGCATATGTTCAGCAGTGGACGTCCTACGGCTGAGATGATAATGATGATGATGAGATAACACCATTTCTTTAGTGTAATCTGCTGTGGATGCGATGTCGTTGTTTTTTTATTACCCTGTCGTCTAGTTCTAGTTTTGAGTTGCCTTACTTTTCTATTACTATTCTTAGGAAGGCACCACGCCCGCCCGATGTGATAACCTTTGCCTAGAACCATGCCTGCATTTCCTCACAAGTGATGAACTGTACTGCGCCCGTAATCCTGAGATTGTAAGTTGTTAAGTCTCATGTGCCTGTAATTACGCCGGCGCCCATACGTTAAAATCCATTATTGCTTCATTGCAATTCATGCAATTTATTTGCAATCACACATATGCATGGGCGAGGAATCGATTCTGGGACCCGCGCTTTGAAGGCAGGATCAATATTAACTGAGCGAAGAGAGCTATTATGTATAATATTATCTTTGCAAAATAGTCAATTTATAATATTTATTAGACACAACAAAACTTATGTTCAAATGCTTCTACAGGCCAAATTTTTTACAGAAGCTATTGTGTAACGAAATGATATTGATTTTAAAGATAAATACCATTCATTTGCCTGAAATACTACGGCAATATTTATGTATTTGAATAATTTAATTGATTGCCAGTTCCCAGGATGGGTCGCCGAGGAACGCGCTCGCCGAAGATATTTGAAGTACGCGGCATATTGAAATCGCTGGGCCATCATATCGGACCAAATGACGCTCTATTACTCGGAAATATTCTATAATGGGAGATGGTATTTAATATAATTTGTTTTTCTCATATAGCTTTGAAATAATCAGCATGGAGGAAATGCGAGTCAATTAGAGATAGTTGTACTGTAGTAAGATGCTATCAAGCTTTTTAAAAATGCATGATATCATATAGAACTGCACACCGATAACCAAAAGGGTCGATGGAGGTGTAATAGATATCCATAAAGATACATAAATATTTATGCTGACCTGATTCCAGTAAATCTAGATTAAACGTTCAAAACCAGTTCACTGGGTTAATTAAACATGAGGGGGTGACAGCTTTTGGGATTTCTATTTCCAGCTGTACGCGACATTGCTTTAGAGAGCGCATTAAACAGTTAGTCGCTCATTTAGAACAATAGTCCTTAGGTCTGTTGGAATGTTTATGTAGTTCAGACTTCATTAAAAGTCTGACTGCCGACTGAAATATAGCCTATAGATAACAAGCGGGTTCAGTCGCTGTTTTAACAAAAATCCTAAGGTTAGTCGGAGTTTTAATGTAGTCTGAAGCCTTGGATTACAGATTGGCGTGTGATTCAAGTTGGTCACCTGTATCTGAGAGGAAGATTCAAACGATACGAGTAGTAGGTAATAGACATATGTCAAAGCATTTTTCTATAGACACTGTTTTTGTATTGTACAGGATTTGTGTTTAAAACCTTATGTGTAATTAATAAGGTTTTTGCACTGGTTTTTTTTTTATTTAAACTAGTTTAACCGGAGTGATATCATGGTACTAAAAACATGTTTGTTAAATACGACGACGGCCAAACCTATAAATAGAAGTTTAAAGACTCTGTGGCCACTTCACATAACGTAGCTGGTAAGTGAGATTGAGAAAATGAACGCTATTTTAATAAGGTGATGGCAATGATACCAGATTAAACCAAAATTCTGCATATCTAATAAATTTTAATGTTATGATGCGCTAACAATGTTTGTATATCGTTATAACACGAGGTATGTTAGAGACACAAATATTGTTCACTAATAGCGTCATCAGGAAAGCCTGATTGTTCGTTATGAAGCGTAACCTCGTAACGCTGTGCTCCGAAGCTCATAGGCCGTAGCGGCGTAGCTCCGTTATTGCATTGAGCTTATTTGCTACGATAATGGCTCAAGCGTAAAGGGTTTTCAACGATATACTGTACAAAATATTTCAATGTTAACACATTCATAAAAAAAACTGCAACTATAAAAAACACGTAACTGATAAAAAAATTATAATAGTTGCGGGTTTAAATTTTATACAGTATTTGCCTTTTCATATGTTTTGTGAGGTTTTGATAAAATTAAGTACATTCCAGCTTATGCCCACAACTTTGCCTGCGTGGAGTTTTCAATTCACTAGTTTTTACTCACACTTTCACTTTAATATTAGAAAAAAAATCGACGAGCTTTAAAGAAAGTCGTTAGTTCGTTGTTCAGCTTACTTCAAAGCCTTTCTATATACTAAATATATATTAAGAAATTAAAAGAAAAAAAATATATATATACCTAATCAATCGAAATATGGACCTATTCATTATTATCTATGCACTTATGCCATCTTATAGACAGTTCATTGATTCCAGTGCTAAAAAAATGTGAGAGCAAGAAGATAAGAAGAAGAGCAATAACTTTGAAGGCGGTTTGGACAGCCCATCGGATTCGGAATTGAATTTTTTCTTCGTAAGAAATATTCATCGATGGCACGATGATAAATAGCGGCAGGTAGAACCACGTCATCGTTCCTTTATATCATTCTACGACACCAACTAACTAGTAACAAGACATTAAAACAAACTTAAGCTTTTCAGAGTTGTTCTCTGATATTTTAATGTATAGAATTGGGTGATACTGGAATTTAGTGTCGTCTAGTTTTTATTGTAATGAACATCAACAACATCTAACTCTGTGGCTGTGAAACTGTGTAAACATGTATTTATATTGTTTTATTTATGTTTAAATATAGTGAAATAAAACCACCAGCCCTCACGCTCGTAAAACTATATGTCTCACATTCTCTCACTAACAAAACGTAACTAACGTCAACTACTGCTAAAATTAATAACTATTTTGTCCGCTTGATTTCTACAATCCTTATTATAGCAATAACTTCTAAGGATCTTATTTAATGTTCTCTTTAAACGTTTCCAAGCTATTAAGTGGCTAACATATTCTAAGCCAAACGCCAGTAACGAGTGAGGCCAATACTCGACGTTACATTGCGCCCCTATCCCACTGTTGAAGCCAAAACGCTGTGTGCTGTAGAGTATTCGTATCAAATTAGTTATTTCAAAATAAATAAGGACAATCTCACATGAAGTTAGTTCATGCTTAAATGCGTTTTCTATTTTATTTTATACTAGCTGCGACCTGCGGTTTTACCCGTGTGGTGATGAATGATGATATGACAAGTTTCCTGTGTCCTTTTCCGAAATATGACTACAAAAAAACAGAACAATCATAAAAGTTTAACCGCTAGCTGCGCCCCGCGGTTTCACTCATGTGGTGATGGATGATGATGATGGTGAAAATCATCCCATGTCCTATCCCCGTGATATGACTAATCGAAAACACAAAAATTGTAAAATTGGTCCAGCCATTCTTGAGTTACAAATGCTGTAACTGACACGACATTTTTTATATATGTATAGCTATAGGTATTGAATAAAGAAACTTTACCTTTTTGTTAAAACTAGTAGTGAGATTGATATAAGTTTACTGTACGTATAGTTCAATGCCTCAATAAATAAAAACAGGTGACTTTTCTCCTATACATGTTAAATGAATTCGAAAATGGTTGAAAATGGAACAACTTGGTCACTCGGAACAGCTACAAAGATCTACTGCGCAGTGAAGCGGGCGAAGTTCAGGGTGATCCAGCGTCAGCTTTCAAGTTACGTCTGCGTTGTTTCTACGTTAGTGCGAAAGAGCAACTTTGTTGGCAGAGAACATTTCCAAGTGGCATGGGTGCGGGGTAAGTTAGTTAAGTAAACAAACACACAAGTCACAGCAATCGTGACGTGACCATCGCCCAGATGCTTTGCTTTCCACAAGGATATAGTGCGATTACAATACAGCAACGATATAAATTAAACTATTTTAATTTTGTTCCTGAAATACTTTATTCTCATCATCCCATTAAATAACAAATAATAAACATAACATACTCGTGAAAGAATTGTTTGAATGGGTTAAATAGTTTTACGTGTGTCCATTTCTATTATAAAAAAACAAACAATCATTATATCTTTCCTCTTAATTATTAGAGGATATAAGGATTAATACCAAAGCACGAAGAATGTGGCCTGGTTTGTATCAGCGTTACTATTGCATATTTCAAAATGAAAAATGATCTATTGTGACAACTGTAATAGTTAAACACATGGTCATGTGAAACTTCTTTGTAGATATTGAGGTCTTCCATAAAACTATGTAATGTAGTACATCACTTTGCTCTATTGTAGATATTATCTGCAGCGTACGTGATATAAGGACTTTTATTGGTATTTTTCCACACCTTGGGTAACATTATTTAAGTTTTCATACGGATCCCTATACCCTTATACTTTTTGCAAATATTATATAGCCTATGTTCATCAGGTATAATATATTTTTTTTTTAATATCCCTTGGTGAGCAAGGGCACACCGGTTATTAGATCAACCCGGGCCTACCCCTGGGGCGAGATGGTGAATGCCAGGGCAACCCTATCTCGCACCATCTGGCGGAGGACTGCTCACGGCGGGTTTTAGTGAGTCTGAACCCCACATACCCCCATTACGTCTATCCCCGTAGCTGAAGGGAAGTGGACAGCATAAAAAAAGGATTTAATACTGAAATAATATTTTGTATCAGGCCTGTAGTTTCGGGCCTATTCTATTCAAACAAAACTAACTTAGATGTAGACAGACAACTGTCATCTCGTCTACCCGTGACCATGTTCACTGAAAAGTGTCCGAAACGTCGAGATAAAATAATATAAAAATATTCGCGGTTAAACTCCGTTTAAAATTGTTTAACCTTTCTATAAGAATGGCGAAAGTCTAACAAATCATTGTCTATAAGAGGGCTTCAGCGAAACGTTACACGTGGTCCATGAATAATGTCAACAGGTACTACAATAAGGTGTCTTCTGAGAGTGTTCGTCTCTATGGGTACTATTATAGTGCTAGATATTTTGCAGTGATCTACGTGTGATAGCACTACTCACCGTTTTAGGGTTGAACGGCACGGAAGCAAGTGAATTAACCGGACGAATATGACTGAAAAGTTATGTCCCGTGATGACGAGCACAGTTCTATGTCACCAAATCTGAAAGATCTGGGTCGTACGTACTATGAAACCTTATTTATTTCGCTTGAGTCATTATAATAGCTCTGTTCCAATTTAACTTTAGGTGCTGTCATATCATGATGTCGATAAAAATTAGGGTTTTTAAAGCAGTTTATCTCTTAAGCGGAGGTTTGATTGAAACTACAAAAAATTATGTGACATTTCTGAGACTTCTAAGTACACATTGACTGAATTAAGAACATATTTTAATATACTAGAGTACATATTAAAAAAAAACAAATATACTACTTAATTTCACCTCTAACACAGATTTTCTCTTAATTAAATTTTTAAGACACATACATTGACGGATTATTTTTTTATTTAAGAGTGTACATTATTTTTTATGAATATTGTACGTCTTTACGAGATGCGCTAGCTTGATTTCAAGTAAAGGAAATTGAACGTAGCCAAGCGCTGAGCTGACAGCGCCTTAATACTTTATTATTACTATGGAAAATTGAGTTGCGATATTAATATAAAATTAGTATGCTCAAATTAATATTCCCTAAATATTAATTTAACTCAACGTAATGGCAATATATGGTAATTATGCAGTTTAATCAGCTCTAGTTACATAGCCTAATGGAAATAAGCAATTTTAAACAGTAATGTATTTTAGCAACCAAAATTAATAAGCGCGATATTTATATAAAAAAATTACTAAACTCATATTAAAAAAATATATTTTTTTTTTTTTTTTTTTTTAATTTATAACAGATGGCGGTGATGATGGATGATGACGATGATGATGACGATGATGATGACGGTAATGACAATATTCCATCATATTTATAAGTCCCCAGGATAGAATCTGTCTCCATGCCGAACTTCATTAATATCTGTTCAACCGTTTAGTCGTGAAAAGGTAATAAACAGGTATTTTTGTCGAAGTTATGGGTGCAATCATTGACAAAGAATTTTGGTTACGTTTTGTGTGTAGTATAAGTGTCTAAACACACTATGCCGAAGGTACGCGACCGAAGTTCTGCGGCCGATTTTACGTTCCGACGTATTCGGCTGATATGACACACCATTAGAGCCGAACTTACAGAACAAGTTACAGAATAAGTTGTCGCTGAACTTACGCCCGACCGAAGTAACGCTGTACGCTATAACGCAACGTGATTTTGGCATAGTGTGTCGTCAGTAGTTCAAATAGCATTGCAGACGTAATCATGCCGAACTTCAGTGGCGTACCTTCGGCATAGTGTGTTTAGACACTAACAGCGTTTAGTGTAATAAATTATTACACTATGGTATAGCGTAAGGGTAAAATATAATAATATGTTTTCGAGCACTTTTCGTATATAACTACAGTAAAATATTTGCGAAAAATATTAGAAAAAGACATCGCAATAAAATGTATGTGTAATATTCAGCAGGTCCTCGGCGTACAATCTAATATTATATAAATAAAATTTGTATTTAAAATAAAATAAAATTCGGATGATAAATGTAAAATCTGCTCCTTTGTGCGTGGCTTTCTATTGTAACCATTTATTTTGGGCTACTGAAATAAATTCAAATACATTTTTTACAGACCGAGTTGAATATGTGATCAGAATACAGGTAGTCGAATGGCTACGTGTCTATTGTTTAATAACAATAACAGAAAAACGTTCGTCTTTTTATAAGGCTCTATATGCTCTTTTATAACAGTTGAAGTCCAACCAGAACATGTAAGTCATAGAACGCTGTTCGAACTGTACTAGGGTCATTCATGTTTTTGAGACAAATTACAAACTTTGTATAACAGTAATGAATGGACGTCACTATTTAAAGGAAAAATGCCACCAGTGCCTACATGTCTACACCGAACATTAAAATATTTCTACACAATACAGACAAGTTCCTAGAAACAGTGCAACACGACCATTATTCGAACACAACTCGTACTACTTGTCTATGAAGCATGTAACATGCGATGAGACGGAAGCTAAGATGTTATTTAATTATTATCATCATCTCAGGTATAGGATGCCCACAGCTGAACATAGGCCTCCCACATAGAATAGTCTGTCCACATTGTCGGTGGACGATGTACGCTGCGCTTCAATGTCCGTGGTCTACACTCAGAAGGTTCTGACCTTCCGGTCTAATCAGCCTTCAGTTCAGCGTTAATTCAATACAGTGCCGTATCTAGTCCCATGTACATCTGCGTAAGGACACTACAACAACTGTATCTTTCACAATAAACTACAGTTTACATTTCGGCTTTGTTGTCCTTATTTGTGTTTCTCCGTCCAGTCCCAGCCACCGGGGTCCGAGAGGTTACTTATTCAAGAAATTTGAGAACCGCATGCCCACTTAAATAACATGCTACTTGCTCTAAAATAACAGCTGTGTACTGTGTACAAGTAAGTTTTCGACGAGTGTTGATAGCTATTCTGTTGGATACAGAGTTTATTTTGACTTTGACAAAGTTTTAAATCGATTTTTACTAGCAACTACTGTGGTATTTAGGATGCACAGTCTTATATGAGCTTAGCGCTACGTGAACGACGTTTAGTTAATTACGTTTAGTTCCAAGCAAAATTACATAACCGTTGAAATGTTTCTTTATCTTTTGTGTAAAAGTTTGTAGCCATTAAGTAATGCTTCAATACTTAGTCTAATGAAATAGCGAGTAAATCAAGAGTTTTGTTTCTGCCATCTCGTTTTATTTTGGATATTACTCAAAACTTAAATATAACTCCCAAATAAACATATTAATAAAACATCCGGTTGAGCGAACAGGGTAGTGCGGAGCTCAGAAGCGAAGTTCACAACACTTTCCGCCGGTACACGAAACTAGCACTAAATACCATAGACTAATTAAGAAAACAAAACCCTGCTGGACATGCATTTGTAGGTTATTATTAACATGATTAGGATCTCTTATAATGAAACTGTGACACCAATAGTTTTGAATAGAGCTTATTACCCTGAGCACATAACGAAGTGCTTAACTTTGGTAAACTATTTCATTCTACGCGTAATGTTCCTTCCCCAACTTTGGAGTGCAAATTCTTGGGTACTACAGTTTAATTACGCCGTTCGATACATCCTCAAACAACGAAATGGCTTTAGTTAATTCACGTTGAGGACCGTAGCATAGGGAATCTAATACAGCTCTCTATGCTTGTTGTTCGATGGAAACTGAAATTGAACATAATATTTATTACCATTATTTCGGCTAGTTTCTTTACAATTAAATAAAACCAAATAATACTCTTTTTAATAAATACCAGCTGCGCTGGTTTCACGCGCTTGGCGATGGATGATGAAGGATCACAGTATATGTAACCCTATGTTAATCAAGAATAATGTAGGATTCTAATGTCGAAAGAATGTTCAAAATCGTTCCAGTAGTTTCGGAGCATATTCAATTAAAACAAACAAATCTTCCTCTTTATAATATTAGCATAGATCAATAACGTATAGGTAACATGCTTAAGAAGCACACGAGAAATAAATAAAGTTGAGACTACAACCAGGATATTAAGCAAAAAGATCTTAAAACCTTTTCTAAATACGAGTGAATATTCCAGGTGTAACTAATTGGTTTCAACAATATTTATCAAAAAGAAGATAAATTAATATGAAGAAGCCAGAATACATGCGCTAAACTAGAATTTACATGATATCTCAGTATAGTACGACATTATTTATTCACTGAACTCTTCAAATTTCATGTAATAATTTAGCGTAATCATAGGAAACTTTCTTCGATATTTGTATTGCGCTGCAAAACGCTGCTCATTTAACCACTTGAATCACGATTGCCAATGAATATTTGTATTTTATTTATTTATTTAATGATATAAAAACGACAAAATCAATTACATTTACATCAAAATAGATAAAAAAAAATATAACAAATTCACATAGATTAGCCTCCAGATAGTTAGATATAATTAGAGTTATTGTATAAATAAATAATCGTATTTAATGAGTACTAGGAATTAACATTGTGTTGAGTGGCGCTACTGAACATTAACATTGCATAGGTGTATCTCCTGTATCGTCGCATTTGCGAAAACTTACTATGTGTGTGTTGGAATGTCTGTGTGTTTGTTACTACTTCACACAATTTGCAAATTTTGTACAATATTTGCCGATACCCTGGATGTACACTTATGCTCTGTTTTTTCACTATCATTATCATTACCACGCATTACGTAACCGTGGGTGTATATATATGTTAAAATATATACAAGAGCTTGAAGGCGTCTTCCAATGCAGCGGTGAACAGTTTCGGAGATATAACGTCTCCCTGTCTCACGCCTCTTTGCAATGGAATTGCCTTCGAACTCTGCTCCTGTACTCGGACTGACATGTTGGCGTTTTTGTACCAACACTTTAGCACTTTAATATACCAATGGTCAATACGGCACCGCTGGAGAGACTCAAGCACTGCCCACGTCTCGATCGAATCAAAGGCCTTCTCATAGTCCACACACGCTAAACAAAGAGGCAAGTTATACTCTTGGGTCTTCTTTCAACACAAAAAAAAACAAACTTTCCGCCCAGCTTTGGTCTCGTAACGCAATCAAAAGTCAATCAATCCAATAAAATTCAATTTAGAGCCGAACATCTAAAATAAAACAAAAACGCGGCTTGGTGTTTTAAATTTATTCGATCAGAAAAGAAAACGGATATACAATTGACAATAATATATTAAACACGTTGCTGAAATTGATACTATTTTCATTCACGTAGAATGACTTTGCTAGTGGAAACTACGCTTTATTAAAACTTAAGGCGTTTTATATAATAATCCGAAGAAATAACTGTTTATTAAAACTAGTTTTACCAAATAATAGTTTAGCCAAAGTCCAACAATACAGATAGCATTCCAAAATATTATTAATTTGCAATAAATTGTCTGTAAGAGTTACCAATCTTCATTATAGCTTGTTCAGATAGAAACTCATAAGGTTTTTTTGAAGAAATAGTAAAGGTATTGTATGGTACAAATTAAACCAAGTATATTTTGATCGAAGGTATATCTATAACTGGATCTTTTGGAAACTTAAAACTAATAATTTTATAATAAATAACTATAAAATTGCGAAATCGTTCAGGTGGTAATACTAATTCTATTTTGCATACTATTAGAAAAATTTCTCTAAAATACTTAACATGAAAACGTATGCGTGAAGGAAGACCGTGGCCTCCTTTATTTTTTCATTTCATCAAATTTTTACGCAATCTAATCGCACAAGACGGTTTTTTTGGTTTTGGATCAAACTCAGTGCCCACAGCGAGTGAAACTTGCCAACTGATTTTGAATTTGACTGTTGAAATCCAAGTACCCCTACCTAGGGATCCATTTTTTGGCTTCATTAATTTTGACGTATTAGGCATCTAGAGACTATACATATATCTATAGCTAAACTCCTATAAGTATAGCAATTCGTACTATTTTATGTTTAGAAATTAGCAACACATCCACACTTTTAGATAAGAGCGATCATATTTCTGTGAATAAAATATTTTGAACGAGCTCACGATTAACCGTTTTGTACAGTAAAATTAGCGAGAGGGTTCGCTACTTTGTCTGGCAGATTTATTTATATTCATGCGGTCGCTACACTCGCTACAACCTCCCCGGCTGTCCGTCCACATCTGATATTTCATTTCCCAACTTTATTTGTAATTTTAAAACGTAATTACACATTTCAGTGGCATTTCACTCACTGAAAACATGTCCGCTTTATTGTTTCAATAGTATACTTCCAACTAAATTGTATGTTGGCGCGTCGACCCAAGTGTGACATACCTACCTTTACATTTTAAATGCCAGTGCGGATTACATTGCTATGAAAATTATAGACTATAATGAAAACCTTGGGACTTTTTAAACGATTATGTCAGATTTATAATTCAAAAGTTCCAAGCTAAACCTTACTTGCGGAGCGAATAGAGTTTTAATTTTCTTACTTAATAATATTAGTTCTAGCATATAAAACTGTGTGGCAAAGTTGACCACAATTTGTGCTTTGGGCTCGAGCCAGATTATAATACTTTCTCTTTATGTATAAAGTTAGAGCATTCCAGCGTACAAATGCTTATCTGGTCTTTTATTTTATTATTTATATGATTCTTGCTAGCAGCCAGAACAATGGTCCGTCTTAGGTTTTCTCTATCTCAAAGCAATAGTTAAAGTGATAATGGGAATTTAGCCAACACCCAGACTAAGAGATAGCTTAACGATAATGGGTATTAATCACAAAAACGCATTAGTAAAGCGAAATAAGTTCAGTACAATAATCATTAGTTTTTTGTCTCGAATATAGTTTGACATATCAGTTATATGCGATTACGTACCTAAACTTGTTGTACATTATATGGTAAGTATAACATACCATTTTATTATACAGGGTGTTTGGTAGAGGGACCGACAAACCAAATGAGCGTGTTCGGGGGCCCACTTGGAGAATACAAGTTGGCCAAAAAAATCCCCGACACCCCAATTTTTTTTAACTAAATTAGTTAGTTAGCTCTGTTTTGTATCCAATTTTGCTTTGCGTGGCCTGAAGGTGTATAAGAGACCAAATTCAACTAAAACATCCGGTCTAAAACAGATTTTACAAATGTTATGGTGGTAAATAGGTAAAATTTCGGAGAAAAAGGGAAAAATCACAAAAAAAGTTAAACATATTGGGGGGTCGGGGATTTTTTTTGGCCAACTTGTATTCTCCAAGTGGTCCCCTGAACACGCTCATTTGGTTTGTCGGTCCCTCTACCAAACACCCTATATGTATTACCTACCTGTAGTAAACATAAGTTTGTTTACTACAGGCATTACAAGACTTTTGTATGTCTTTTTGCAACAAGAAATTTTCACATTTCACTCTTTTAATTTTTTACTGACATCGTACATATATTTTTAAATGATATATTCTCTGTACTATAACTAGAGCACTGTCAGTTTAACACCTGCTCACACAATATAATATAACAAATGTGAAAGTTGGAATGAATGGAGGGATGGATGTTTGTTGCTCTTTTTTTACGCTCAAACGGCTTTGTCAATTTTAATGAAACTTGGTGTGGAGGTAGGCGCTGGACCACGTAGGATAATTTTCATCATCATCATCACCATCACCCATCACCACGCGGGTAAAAAGCGGAATATTCTTATGCACAGCTTAGAACCTCCGCCTACGTCACGTAGATGTGCTCGGCGATAGAGTCGGCATGTCATCCATCGTTGGTGTTCAGCCGACTGTAGTCGAGCGATTTCAACCCCATCCAAAAGTACATAGGTACTGAATTTTATTAATAGTGTTTTAGTTACTGATAGATTTACTGTTTGACTACTATGTTTAATGAACAAACTATTTAAAATTACTCATATAATACAATTATAGCAATTGCGTCCTATCCTATCAGACAGAAAGCGGTCACGTGTTCTGAGTTCCACCTTTTCGTTCTGCGTTCTTTGTATTGTATTGGATTATATTATAGACATGCCCATACAGGAGGTGTTCTGACCGCGACGGTTAACTAGAACGCGCCCGTTCGCGCGTTCAGTGTAGCTTCGGTAAGCAAATTGGAAGGAAGATGCGAGACTGAAAAGCTAAAGACATAAACATTCTAACTGTTGTCTCTCAGTTTATCTATGAAAATCTAATGTATGTAAAGAAAAACATTAGCAGTTTTGATAAAAGGAGTGATGCTCATTCCATCAACGCGCGAAATAAGCACAAGTTATCCGTACATGTAACGCGTCTCCACAGAATAAGTCATTCTTTTATGGGACAATGTATACGATTCTATAATAAAGTTCCCAATGTTATCCGAGATTTGCCTATTAATAAGTTTAAAATTACTATTAAAACTAAACTCTGTCAAAAAGGTTATTACAAAATTTCGGATTACTTGGAGGATAAAACAGCTTGGGACTGATCACTCCAGGATCTATCTACTCGTGTACTAAGATGTCAAAGTGTAGCGTGTCTTGCCCTACTGATACCATTATTATGTTCTCTTTTGTAGGGCAACACACTGGAGCTAATATCTGTAGTACCTAAGTAAAAATATTGTAAAAACATCTATGTAAAAAGAATGGCCCCGAGTTTCTTGCCGCTTCTTCTCGGTAGGCTCTATATATTTTGGAACGCGGCGGTAGTCTTTAAAGTACATTATAATGAAAAATTGACGTTCATAAGTGCGTCTTTGATGCCTAAATTGAATAAATGATTTAGACTTTGACTTTGACTTTGACTAAGATACTAGCTTTAAACAAACACTTAACGCCTTTATAATTATTAACCCTTTGCGTCCCAGACGTTACGTACATATACGAGTACGTCAGTTTCATTCATAAATACTTTGTTTTAATTATCACGGTATAGGAAGGATTAATCAATTCTACAGCTTTTTCATAACACCGCCTAAGTTCAGAAAATTATAATGCACTTTAGAACGGTAGTGTTATATTACCGTGGCTTTGGTCTTGATTTGCTTTATTTCACATAACATGTTGCGCATCATGTAATCATTCAATAATGTATATGCCAATAATTGTTTCTTCGCTTGTTCAGAATACCAAACTAAACTAGCGAACTTATATCAATTTTTATTATAGTCAACGTTCCGTGGTAACATCTCCACTTTTCATCAGGCCATCACTTTGAGAAACCATTATAAAAAAACGTGTGGTGACATTTCACAGTTCCTGATATTTCTGTTCATTTTCAATTTGTTATATGTTACATTTTACTACATACTATGATACTTATAGACAAATAGGTTTCTAAGGTTACAGCCGTTCAGAACTACGATCTACATTGCATAACCATCAATGGTACCTACACTAAACAAGAAATCGAAAAATATACTTTAGGAATATATACATATATATATATATATATATATATATATATATATATACATATATAGATATTCTAATAAACAAAATGTATGCCT
Organism: Selenia dentaria; assembly: GCA_917880725.1. Lineage (NCBI taxonomy): Eukaryota > Metazoa > Arthropoda > Insecta > Lepidoptera > Geometridae > Selenia > Selenia dentaria. The sequence continues at coordinate 9,015,776 of OU862888.1, read as the reverse complement.
GGCAGTCTCACCACTTGTACTGAACTGTTTAATGTTTCAGAAGGACTCTTCATATGAGGTCCAAACTGGCGACATCGGAATACGGAGAGTATTCCGATATCGCCGGTTTGGATTATGGGCAACGACGCCTCAACTCGTATTCGCCATGGCACATGTATTCTTCAACAGCTTACCTTCACAACAATAGGGCTAAGAATTTGAAAGGATCTTAGAACCCCAGTTTCACAGGAACTCCACCATATCAAACTTCTTGTATCAAGTTAGAGCTCTGTTAGATCCTCTATCCTACGCGTTGGACAGACCTCATAAAAGCTGCAACACTGACGTCCGTAGTCCAAAGCACCCGAAATGCAGAAGACCGCAATGGATGGAGGCGCATCGCAAGGGCTGCATTATTTAAAGAAAAGGCATCGTCTTCAACCACGACCACTCTGTCAACGAGTCAACGTCTGTCAAGAGTGAACGACTAAGGAGAAAGAGAGATCCTCTATCCATTTTACCACCAGAATCCGATCTACTCTGTAATTTTTTTGTCATTTCAGTCTTGGATCTCCTACTCATATCTATCTCCTGAATCGTTTTCCCTTTTTTTTACTTTTTGCTCTCTCTCAAATATCTTAGAATGGTGCGATAAATACTCATATAAGCAATAATGTTAAATAATATACTATTAAAGTATCATCATGTCAGCCTGACGTCCACTGCTGATCGTAGGCCTCACCATAAATTTCTAAAAATACCGGTAGGAAGCGGCCTGCAAACAAAGTGATCCTGCGATCTATATCGGGCCGTCTATCCATTTTGTCCGTGGACGGCCTACGCTTGTCGGTCCGTGGTCTTCACCTCTTCTGGCATCATCGGCCATCTGTTCTGCGTGCCCTTCCGCGGTCCCCGCGCCTCATAAAAATGGTTTTTTTAGTGTGTCTGGTAGTTTAGGCTATAGAAGGCATATGTCCGGCCCAACTGAGAACTGATTTCTCAACTGATACTAGAGTAGGCACAAAATCCTTTGGGAAACTCGATGGAGGCCTTTAAGCGTCGTGCTGAGATCTTCCATCAATTCTGCCATTAATACAATATCTTCGGGAAATGTTTTTGTATAAAACTTACAACTATGATGCCATTTTTGTTCTATTTTTACTCAACACAAATTACAGAATGCATTACCTTATTTCCTTGCTCTGAAGCCAATTTACAAATCGAATAGGCACCATAGAATCATCCCGAAATAATACGAGTATCAAATCAGTTTATTATAGTTAATTCCGATATTGTCATCTTAGTGTTGAGTGCTTACTATAGTAGCAATTACAGTATTTCACACAATATGACTATTTAACTAGAATATTTATCCGGAATAAATAACAATATATATACTAAATATATGTAAATATTATACGCTGTGTTTCACCCACATTTTATAAAAATACATTTACACACTGCGGCGCGAAGAGAGAAAAAACATACACACACTATCTTTCGTATTTATTACAATTAGTGTGCGGTGATAACTTCTGTTGCTATCATTAAACATAATAACTTGTTTATAATGCCACAATAGCAACCACAATCCATCCTATTTTACCAACATTTCTGAATGGATGAATTTAAAACATGTACATATAGGAGTTACCTATTCCATTTGCACAGAGCGGTATGGCGTTTTTGGTGAGTCGGCAATCGAATTGCAATGCAAGCTATCCCCGATCCCAAACCAAAGTAAATATCTATTCAGTTTGGTTTTGAATAAGTCGTTTTGGTTGTGCTAAATTAAAATATTTTTCAAAATGTGTGTACTTTTTTACAACTGCCAAGTAAGATATAAACTCCCACATTTTTTTTTGAGAAATACAAACTTGAATGAAAAACAACCAGGAAGTTGTATGCTTTTATCTGCCTTGTAACAATAATTGCCTTAACAATTCATATTTCTTGAGATGATTGGATTTATTCCGGGACCCCGAGGGCAGGTGCAAAGCGTTTTGATCATTAAATAATTCAAGTGCACAAGCCCGGCTGGTTCCTGACGTAGCAAACACAAAACGGTGGCATGGATTTATTCGCCAAATTGCTTTGAGCTTCTATATATATAATTTATCTAGACAGAACCTGAGCTTGCAAAAGCAGGGCAAAAATAAAATGTGTAAAATTGTTGTGTGAAAATTGTGTGTGCTTAAAGATCCAGAGGGAAATCCACCATTGTGTTGAGTGCTGGTAATTATGTATTTTACAGCATTTAACTCGAGTAAATTAAAATAAAAGCAAAAGGATCTGGAGGTGGAGGAATGGATGATAATAATTTCCACCGGCCTATTACCATCACCAAACGTGTAGTAATTGTTAGCATACGTAGCATTGTTATCATCATAATTTTCAACATTATCAACCGGAAGACTGATACTGATGAGTCTGAGTAGGTTCTACGCTTTTTCATTACGATCGAAATGCGGATAGCAAATGTATATCACAAAAATCACACGTCACAAAAATCGCCCCAATCGCCCTAATCTTTTTAGTCTTACCATATTATCTAGATAAAAGTTAACTCTAACTAAAAAGTACATAAACAAGGGTAATATAATTTAATAAAGTAATAAATAAATAAGATAAAACGGTACCGGTTTAAAAATATGGTCCATTTTGAAGCTGCACAACTGTTCGACACTGTGTCGACATTGCAAGATTTACGTTCTAAGATTTAGCACTTCCACTTGTATCGAAACGTTAAAACATTTGTAACTAACTTGAAATCCATACCACAGCAACTGAGGGAACGTCCGTTTTCCTCTCGTTTTCCGCAGTGTATGCGATATAAGGATATTTCCGTGTTACTATTGCGTATTTTAAAAAGTAGTTATTGTGACATAACTGCAATAGTAAGATATATAGTACTACAAATTTTATTGTATATATTGATGTTTTCTATAAAACTGCAGTACATCACTTTGCTCTATTGTAAATACACTCGAGAGCAATGAATCCGGGTCACTTAAAGAATCCTAAAAATCTCGGAAACTAAAAATGCTAGGTTAATGCAATAAATTGTATTTAATAGACAATGTAATACTCCTTAAATGAAGGTATTAAAACTTCTTAGTTATTGTAAAGTAATATCATAAAAAAATCAAATTTGAAAAAGGGCCACTTTCGAAGATGGAACTACGAAATTACAGCATTTGGTTTTGCTTTTGTTTGTAATCTGTCATTTATGTGGGTACATAAACCATGTTGATAGTGCTCTATATTCATTATTCAAGCTGAAATTATGTCGCTTACGCCTGAAGAATGCACCAGAATACTTACAATGCTGGAAACCGGCCGGAGTCAGCGCGATACAGCCAGGACTGTCGGTGTGTCGCTGTCAACAGTACAAAGAGTTCTCCGACGTTACGAAGAAACTGGTTCTAACCTACGCAGACCAGGAACGGGCAGAACCAGGTGTACCACAGCACGAGAAGACCGATACTTGGTGAACACCATGCTTCGAAATCGCTTTCTCACAGGAACTGAACTCACAAATCAGTTTCGACGCCTCGGAGGAAGTAACCCAAGTGCATGGACAGTAAGACGTTGGCTTGCTGAATCTAACTTAAAACCCCTTAGACCTGCAAACGGCCCTAAACTGGAGCGTGGGCATCGTATTTCAAGACTAAGATATGCCCAGAGCCACGTAAATTGGAGTATTGAAGATTGGTCAAAAGTTATGTTCTCCGACGAATCAAAATTTATGCTCTACAAGCACGATGGAAGACACAGAGTGTATCGAAGACCAAGGGAAAGATTCAAGCAAGCATGCATCGAAGAAAAAGTAGCATAGGGTGGTGGGTCTGTACTTGTGTGGGCCGGAATTTATTCTGAAAGTCGCACAGAGCTGGTGATCATAGAAAACGGCTCTTTAACTAGCGAAAGATATGTGGAAGAAATCCTCAATGATCACGTTGGTCCATTTATGGTCAATTTAGGTGAGGATGCTATATTTATGCATGACAATGCCCGACCTCATACAGGTAGGATTGTGAATGACTACCTTCAAGAGATGAACATTACTCGTATGGAGTGGCCAGCGCGCAGCCCGGATATCAACCCGATCGAGCATGCTTGGGACGAGCTAGGCAGATGCGTAAAACAACGAAACCCTCCCCCAATCACGCTTCGTGAGCTCAAAATTGCTCTCACAGAGGAATGGGAGAATATTCCCCAAAATCGTATAAGGAACTTGGTGTACAGCATGCCAAACCGCGTAAACGCAGTAATGGAAGCACGAGGAGGCAATACGAAGTATTAAAATTCAAGAAAATCGTAATAAAGTTCAAAAATTTCATGTTTCCTATTTTTGTTTTAAGGAGAGATCAGCAGTTTTTTTCTTTATGTAATTTTGTGTTAATAAAATGTATGGTGACTCATATTTTTTTTTACTTTCATTTAAGGAGTATTACATTGTCTATTAAATACAATTTATTGCATTAACCTATCATTTTTAGTTTCCGAGATTTTTAACATTCTTTAAGTGACCCGGATTCATTGCTCTCGAGTGTAGTTTCCGCAGCGTACGCGATATAAGAATGTTTTAAGTATTTTTTTCACACCTTGTGTTACATTATCGAAGTTTTCATATGGATCCTTTAAGTTTTTGGAAATATTATATTGCTTACGTTACTTTGTGATAATAATAATAATAATAATAACCCGCAGGGGCGGCCTTGTGGCGAGCCGTCGGTGAGTGGCGACACCGTGGACCCTGATTCTCCCTGGGGCTAAATGAGACCCCTGACCCTCGGCTTGCCTTAATTGGCCGTCCGGGGGTGGAGACGCAAGAGCAAGTAACAAAAAGCTCCAAGGGTGGAAGTGTTAAAGGGCATAACGCCGGTAGTAGCGCTCTAGTGAAACCGCAGCACACCTCTCGACACCCTTTAGCCATCCACACCAACGTTGCCCCTTTTGTCACCACTCATGGTGGCCTTTATGGGGGGCCCGTTTAGTGGATGGCAAGTCACCACCTTGTAACTATACCAATTCTCTCATAAGAACGAACTACTCTCGTCATGTTTTGGCCAAATGATCGTCAACCCATACGCTATGTAAATATAAGTAACCTTGGTTCTTTTAGAGTTGTAGAGACTTTCAAGGTAATTAATGTGTGCATATATAAGTAATAAAAATTTTGTTTGTTATATAAGATTGTGGGCCCCATCCATCGCCCACAACTATGAGTGCCATCCAATGTCTGCACTCCCTTGGAGGGGAAAGGATAGTATAGGAATGGTTAACTTAGTGTATAACAATAACCATTCAACTCTGCTTGATGGAACTTCAATTCTGTTGCACTAGCCTTGACTAGTATTGTAGTAAAAGGACTAATTGTCCTAAGTTTGTAAATTGGCACACAACAGTGGCCTAGCAATCAATACGATTATAAATCAGTGTTCTGTTGCACTAGCCTTGACTAGTAATGTAGTAAAAGGACCAGTTGTCCTAGGTTTGCAAATTGGCACACAACAGTGGCCTAGTAATCAATACTCAATACGACTATAAATCGGTCATAGTTTTATACCTGTATTATAAATACAGTCAGATATATCTCCTTGCCTCACAAGATGAGATAAAAGATTATTATTTTGGGGTTCAAACCAATCTGGTTATTCATGATAGTAAACAAGAACCATATCATACTGAGGTTTATTACAACCAAACTGTTTAACAGTTAAAGAAAGTTAATTTCATCTTGAAATAATAATTAATTCTATATGTTTCATATAAATTATTTTTTTCACATAGAACTTAGTATGTGTATAGTTTAAGAATAATTAATTCTATACTCATAAGTAACATCATGCTAGGGCTGAATAGTTTTATTCAATTACTTGTAATAATATCAATTCTCCTTTCTAATATATAGGAACAGAAGGGTAGGAAGTGATTAAATGGATTAGGGTAGGACTTCAACCTCCCGCGATCAATTAATATTAACCCAACCATAATTCGATGATGTCGTGTATAATGTTTGTAAATGGTTCAATAAATAAATAACTCTTTGGCCGTAGAGCACCCTTTATCGAACCTGTGTCCAGTGTGGGGAAAATTTCTCACCGACGTGTATAGTACTTATGCTTGCAGTCGAAGCTTTCCAAATTAAGCAATCATGCGAGGGAGTTTATTAATCCCGGGGGTTGTGAGGCCCCAAAATCGCAACTAGCTCAACATTTATTACATAATTATAAAAGCACTCCAGTCTGATGAATTTATCAAACTATTGTCAGGTTAAATATATCACAATTTAAATACTTGAACGAATTAACGAAAGAAGGACTTAGGGTTTCATAGTTAAGTTCAATTAACAAGAATCTAATTTAATCAAGTCAAAGGCAACCAGTATTATCACAACCGAATCGATTATGAAATATGATTTCCGAGTCTTGGCACTCAATAAATGGTAATTGAACAGATACGCCTTAACTGCATTAACTTAATTATTCATCTTAAGAGACAGAATGATAACAAAGCTGGGCTGCAATACGTTACTTTGAAAGCAGATTACTTCCGGTCCCTGTTCATTTCTAACTCGTAAGTGAATCTATTTACGCTTAATTGCTTATCGATTAAAGATCAATATATTAAATCAAGGCTATTCCATATATTCCCCATACATTCCTGTAAGAGTAATAAATTCCAAGCCAAGAACACACTGACCCCTAAGAGTCGCCTTATTTGCTATAACTTTAAAATATCTTGTGAATATTCTACCACCCACCATAAAGCTTAGGTAAGGTAAGATAATATTAACTATTCCGTAAAATGATTAAGTCTCCTTCGAAAAATCTATAACAAACGGTGAATACGTCAAACATACTCATATTAATAATATTCCGCTAGATTAGGTAGTTTTAATTAATCGATGTGACAATCTCTGAAAATTGGTTAATTAAAGTTCAATATAATGTTCCATTGACATACCTATAAAAAGTTGTGTAACCATAAAACATAATATAAATTAATACCAATTAAACAATGACCAATTCTGAAAGAATTTGGTTAAACAAAAGCACATAAGTTCCCTTGATATACAGTAGTATTATGATATACCTAGAAGTAGTGATCACGTCAACATATACTTAACTATAATATACAGCAAGATAATATAAAACGTATATGTAAACATCTCTGAAAACAAATGGATAGACAAGTTCATCGTATTTCCTTGTTATACAATAAGTGACTTTGTAATTATTTACTGTTAATAAATTAAATGTAGGCAAAGCAATCAGTCACCCATTGTATTAACTAGGATTTCCCATATCGGTTAAGCATACACAACGTTTCATCTTGAGAAATGATAGTTATATTAGAAATAATATAATTCAAAATATATATTTTTTTAGTAAAACAATTATTTAAATTAAAATATAATTTTAATTTTATAGTACAACAGTTGGTTGTAAACAAAACCGATATGGTGAGTTTAAAATAACATGCCACAAACCTTCGAAGACTTCTTTTAGACTGTGAGTCGTCATGTAATTCAACCTGGAAATTTACCTATTAGTACCAATCTATTATTTAATCCTCACTACGCTTGAATTTACGTTGAATATTATTTCGTCGACTTCAGAAGAATGATTTGTATTTTGGAATAAAATAATTCAAGTTAAACATCCAGTAAAATATAGTTACTTGCTTTAAGATTCAATTACGTCGATACGTCCTAGTAAGTCTCGTTTAATCAATGGATAAAATTTACACATCTGTATCTACTCTAGTACACTACTAGTTTAATACGTATTTTCAGTATTGACGATATTAGAATAATTCAATTCTTTACGATAAATCTACATGACAACCCACAGTTCAGCAAACAGCCCTCGAACTTCCTGTGTTCTGGAAGAAACAGAATTATCACCCCCCCAAATCGAAGAAATAACGCATTTATTACAACTATACAAATAAGAATTTACCGCGAAGGAGAAAGAAGCGGATCCGACTGTCCATCACTAATGGTTTCATGTTTCTAACTACACTTAGATCTAATTAAATCTACACGTGGACGCTGAAAGAAAAGATATTAACTTAAATCTACATGAAACCTCCGGCACACGTCATCGGATATCCACGAGTTGATTATTTTTTGTCACTTTCTCCTCTTCATTACCTTAAGAGTATCAAATCCAATTTCGGATATTTTTGATATTTCCAAAAGTAATGTTATATTATTTAACTTCGACAGGATTTTATTATTTAATAATTTTAAGATTATACTCGCGTCTGTGTTCATATTTAATTACCAAATGATTAAAGTTATTAAGTGCATTCACACATAAAAAACCTAATTAAAGATTATGGCTTCTTACTTGCAAGGGAAATAACTTCATTCGAAAAGCAGTCGCCCTTGTTAGCGCTTCGCTCTAAATAACGAGCATACAAACTAAGTTTCTTGTTATGTAACACAGTCCCTATTAAATGCCCTAACTTCCCACTTAAACTAGCTGAAAACTGGTGAACCACTCATATGTATTTATTTAAATACACAGAAGGTGTATTTTACTAAATTCATTATTACAGAGATTTAATCTCAAGCCTTGGTTTAAGTACCGCCCTAATTCTTAAAACTAAAATCGAAAGACCTCTACAACAGTCTTGTACTACTGACTTAAACCAATAGCTTTAAAATTGTTGTTAAGTAGTGTTGTGTACTTGCGTGTTGTTATTTATGAACAAATTTGAATTTTGACACAAGGGATGTCGATAGGATAATCAATAAATTGAAACCCATCGACAATGCAAGATTATTTTGATATCGTCCGGATAAGCTCGGTTTAATACCGACCAGTTAACATCATCAACCTTTGCCCTTGTACCACAATACAAATAATTTAATACAGACGAAATTACAGTTATTCAATTATATATGATGTCGAGGCTCCCTTTTATCTTGGTAATTGAATTATGGTGTGTAATTTATGATGTAAAAATGTGAAGGTAACTACTTACTTCTAAATGTTACTTAAATTTAAGCTGTGTTAATTTTATGTTGTCACACATTCATGATTTATTATATTCTCCTAAGAGTAATAAATCATTACTTTTATTGAGTAAGCATTCCCTAAAATTCATTTAGATCCGTGGATTATATTAATTCACGTCCAATTGAATTTAAATTATATATTATAATGTAATGTGTAATTATATGAGTGATACAACCAAACACAAGAAATAAAATGAACAATACAATAAAAATATGATTATGACAGAAGTAATAAAACACTCATTAAAATATTACTTTACAACAACAATTTTTGATACATTTAATGAATGTTCTACCCTTTCAAATGCATAAAAGATACCATCACTCTCAGACAAAGCTCAGAAGGGTTATAATATTAATAATAGAATAATGAATATGTTCTTCTATGCTAAGTTATACTAGAATTCGATTTAAACTAACTACATAAATATTAGAAAACATTTAATTAATTGTGTATTGAATCAATATTATAATATATGTAAATCATTTTATCATACAATAATTATTTAATTATTTTGGCATGATAATGAATTATTAGACAATTTTTGCTATGTTTTAAATGACAAAATTTTATAAAAGACCATAAAATTATAGGAATTATCCCGTTAATAATAATCACTAAAAAAAAACAGCAAGCTTTGAAATATTAAAATTTAAATAATAAGTCCAATTTTAAAACAAAACCCACGGAGTTTCGCTGAGAGGTTAAAATTAAAGAACCACTTACATAATCAGCCTTGGAAGACACTACACTTCACTTGACTCTAATTTAATTATGTTATCAATTTAACGAACGCGCGACCGTCGTTTTAATCCCGGTACACACCCTGACTTCAGAATATTTTCCAAACAAATGCGCGCGCGTCCGACTTTCAAAGAATTCGGGTTCACACTCCTGAGCACCGCCGATCTCTGGAGCAAGCGTCCGTTCGCTGGCCTGCCCTGATTGGTCGACTGCACCTGTTTTTGCCGACCTCCCGACCATTTTACTCTATGCTTTGATAAGCAAAAATGTGACCTTATATTCTTAATAATAGAATTTAATTCAGTGTGAACGTTTATTTTTTAACCGCAATTGATTATTTGTAATGCATTCGATCCGTGTTTACACTATAGCTATCTCCCTTTAACTCTTTTATGTGTTCAAATTGACGATAGGTACATTCACCCCCCAAAATTTTATGAGTGTTAAACGAATTAAATTTTGTAATTAACAAATATATATTATATTTTTTTTTTATAATTCCCTAATTAATAACACTTATCCCTATCAATGTTTTTTCTATTTGTTTGGCTGTAAAACTTGTTATGTCCATCTTCTTAAGTTTCTTATTAACGTTTTACTCCTACTTATTCCAGCACAATTTTTTTATAAAAGATTTATGTTTAATTTTGAGCGTTTTATATTTTAAATCAATCTAAGTTATTCACACATACAATATGATTTAACGAAACACATAACTTTACTTAATAATAATCAATATTCGCGATTTGGATATTGTTCTCTTAGTTTCTACTATAGAGTGAGTAGTACCAACTACTTATTTTTAAATCATTATATTTATCACTAAATGGTCGTTGGTATCCATTAACGTCAATATTATTAATCAATTTACTCTAAATTAAACTCTACCAAATTATCTGGATAAGTAAATAGCATTACAGTAACCTGTTAAGTTTTAGGTAACTAGGTCCAAAACATTATTTACGTTTGGGAAAAGGGTTACTTTTTACAATGTCGTCCCTCATATATTTATTCAGTCCTGTTCGTGATTTGTATAGCATTTGATTAGTTCTGCTTCAGGAACATGACGTAATCTAAGTTAATTTTTATCAGTTTATGAGCTATGTTGTTTTGCTATTAGTATTTTAGCTATGTGACATTAGGCATTTATGGTATACTATCATAAAATAATTATTATAAAACAGATGTTCAAGTTTCGGAAGCCACAAAGAACCTTCTTGAATGCCTTTTATTACAGTAAGTCCGAAATAGACCGCCCAAGTCTTTGTTGACCGTTCAATAGTGTTTGGTCGAGAATTGTTGTTGGTAATTAGTTTCAATTCAATTTCTCTTGTTGTTGCTTTTAAGTCCTTTTTATAATTTGACTATTATTATCCTTTATGATCGAACGGAGCGTTGTTTTAAATTCCAGTTTGTAACCTACTAATTTTATCTAGGTTTCCGCAATTAACAATACATTCTTAACTTACTGAACTAACCTCGAATGACTATCATTTATAAAACTGCATATTTACCTCTTGACTCTCTATGACCCTATAAGCCTATATATACAAGATTCCTAATATTTCCAGATTTATAGATTGACAAGATTTAACTACTCGAATAATTTTACTTTTAGAAGCTAGCACATAAGTTTTTTTTTTTTTTTTTTTTTAATTATTTGTTTTTGTTATTTTTTTTGTACCGCGTGTTAAACATCTTTAACGTATGATCCAATGGTAATATTCATTATGAGACTATAAATAAAATGTATACTTCAAGTTCTTCAATAGTTTGTAAACCGATTAGTGTTCCATCTAAAAAATGAATTTGCTTATTTACGCTCTTTCTCTTTATGTATTTATTTGATTTATTTATTTACTGGAAGACCAACAGCTATATAATATGTACTTTCAGAGACGGTAGAATTGTAAAGCGAATTATAGATGCTCACTGATAGATGTTATATGAATTGTTACTAAATAATTGTGAGCATGAAAAACCATAACGTAGTCCGGTACTAAACACAAAAATATAAGAAAAAACAACTCTCTGCTAACCAGTCACCTAGCGGACGCTACCTTTGTACAGAACAAATCAATACCCACTAGTCTAGTTAAGTTGTTAAAGTTATTATTAGCTCTTTACACATATGAATTGTGATTATAATTACTATTGACGGCAGGCGCTCTTAAAGGTAGATTAAACCTCAACTGTCTTAGATGACCTTGTAAATTTATATTATCTATTATAACTTTAAATTTTTACTATTATTAAAGTGCTTTATGTAAAAAAACTGTATGAAATGCTTGAACTTTGAAATAATTAATCTCATTTTTATTTGAATTCTAACAGTTAGTTATTTTATTTAACATGTTCACCTAATTTTTTCTGTGCTTTGATTTTCTTTGTTTAGTTATTTAGTATTTGTATTAATTGGAAAAGCTTGTTTTCTTCGTGTGTTTTCAGGGCTCGCTTTTATTTTATTTGTGTAAGACCACACTAAATAGCATGTTTACTTCTCTACTTCGTCTAGTACAATGCTGACATGTCTCTAAGTTACGTTTGCTCTTGATAGCTAAGTCGTAATAATTGACGCAATACATAACATATTAGTGCGGTCATTCTTTTACTAATCTAACTACTAAAGTATTACATTTTCTACTCCATAAATTATTATGTAAGAAAGATTTTATTTTCCGAATCTGTGAGTATATATATTTATTGATGTCTCTTGCTTCAAGCAAAAAAAAAATGTTAGCCTGCCTTCTCGAATTCAAACGCGATACAAGGTGGACGCTAGAATTACTATCTCCCTTTTCTTTTATTTAATTACCTTTTAAATAGCTTCTGTTAAGGGATTATAACTTTAAATGATAGGAATATATTTTCCCGTTTATTTCTTATGTATAAATTATATATAGTTAGATTCTTTATTATTTCACCATAGCGTTTCTATACTCTACTTGCGATTCAACTACTTGTGAAAAGATTTTTTTTTTTTTTAAGCATTTATGGTCAGTTAAGGTATCAGTGATTTTATCATATTAGTGCACAACCACATTTGTAACCAACGATATAATACTTTCTAGATCGTCAGAATTTAAATTTTAAGTTTCCTATTTTTTTAGCAATCTGCAAAGGGCTTGACTTTATATATTTTTTTTTATTTCCTACAGTTTCCTCACCCCCCTAACTCTAATCATCCTAATTCCCATATCCACAATAACTATCAATCCATCTTTACTCAAAATTCATTAATTTCAGTGTCATTACATATACTTTTTTTTTAATTCCTCAAAATACTCTAACTCTTTCCGTCTTCACGAACACCAAATTGTAGGCTGTAAAGCCTACATTTCAAGTAGATAACTCTACTGAAGTTAATAATCCTGGTTCCTAAGGCACCAAATTGTAACTATACCAATTCTCTCATAAGAACGAACTACTCTCGTCATGTTTTGGCCAAATGATCGTCAACCCATACGCTATGTAAATATAAGTAACCTTGGTTCTTTTAGAGTTGTAGAGACTTTCAAGGTAATTAATGTGTGCATATATAAGTAATAAAAATTTTGTTTGTTATATAAGATTGTGGGCCCCATCCATCGCCCACAACTATGAGTGCCATCCAATGTCTGCACTCCCTTGGAGGGGAAAGGATAGTATAGGAATGGTTAACTTAGTGTATAACAATAACCATTCAACTCTGCTTGATGGAACTTCAATTCTGTTGCACTAGCCTTGACTAGTATTGTAGTAAAAGGACTAATTGTCCTAAGTTTGTAAATTGGCACACAACAGTGGCCTAGCAATCAATACGATTATAAATCAGTGTTCTGTTGCACTAGCCTTGACTAGTAATGTAGTAAAAGGACCAGTTGTCCTAGGTTTGCAAATTGGCACACAACAGTGGCCTAGTAATCAATACTCAATACGACTATAAATCGGTCATAGTTTTATACCTGTATTATAAATACAGTCAGATATATCTCCTTGCCTCACAAGATGAGATAAAAGATTATTATTTTGGGGTTCAAACCAATCTGGTTATTCATGATAGTAAACAAGAACCATATCATACTGAGGTTTATTACAACCAAACTGTTTAACAGTTAAAGAAAGTTAATTTCATCTTGAAATAATAATTAATTCTATATGTTTCATATAAATTATTTTTTTCACATAGAACTTAGTATGTGTATAGTTTAAGAATAATTAATTCTATACTCATAAGTAACATCATGCTAGGGCTGAATAGTTTTATTCAATTACTTGTAATAATATCAATTCTCCTTTCTAATATATAGGAACAGAAGGGTAGGAAGTGATTAAATGGATTAGGGTAGGACTTCAACCTCCCGCGATCAATTAATATTAACCCAACCATAATTCGATGATGTCGTGTATAATGTTTGTAAATGGTTCAATAAATAAATAACTCTTTGGCCGTAGAGCACCCTTTATCGAACCTGTGTCCAGTGTGGGGAAAATTTCTCACCGACGTGTATAGTACTTATGCTTGCAGTCGAAGCTTTCCAAATTAAGCAATCATGCGAGGGAGTTTATTAATCCCGGGGGTTGTGAGGCCCCAAAATCGCAACTAGCTCAACATTTATTACATAATTATAAAAGCACTCCAGTCTGATGAATTTATCAAACTATTGTCAGGTTAAATATATCACAATTTAAATACTTGAACGAATTAACGAAAGAAGGACTTAGGGTTTCATAGTTAAGTTCAATTAACAAGAATCTAATTTAATCAAGTCAAAGGCAACCAGTATTATCACAACCGAATCGATTATGAAATATGATTTCCGAGTCTTGGCACTCAATAAATGGTAATTGAACAGATACGCCTTAACTGCATTAACTTAATTATTCATCTTAAGAGACAGAATGATAACAAAGCTGGGCTGCAATACGTTACTTTGAAAGCAGATTACTTCCGGTCCCTGTTCATTTCTAACTCGTAAGTGAATCTATTTACGCTTAATTGCTTATCAATTAAAGATCAATATATTAAATCAAGGCTATTCCATATATTCCCCATACATTCCTGTAAGAGTAATAAATTCCAAGCCAAGAACACACTGACCCCTAAGAGTCGCCTTATTTGCTATAACTTTAAAATATCTTGTGAATATTCTACCACCCACCATAAAGCTTAGGTAAGGTAAGATAATATTAACTATTCCGTAAAATGATTAAGTCTCCTTCGAAAAATCTATAACAAACGGTGAATACGTCAAACATACTCATATTAATAATATTCCGCTAGATTAGGTAGTTTTAATTAATCGATGTGACAATCTCTGAAAATTGGTTAATTAAAGTTCAATATAATGTTCCATTGACATACCTATAAAAAGTTGTGTAACCATAAAACATAATATAAATTAATACCAATTAAACAATGACCAATTCTGAAAGAATTTGGTTAAACAAAAGCACATAAGTTCCCTTGATATACAGTAGTATTATGATATACCTAGAAGTAGTGATCACGTCAACATATACTTAACTATAATATACAGCAAGATAATATAAAACGTATATGTAAACATCTCTGAAAACAAATGGATAGACAAGTTCATCGTATTTCCTTGTTATACAATAAGTGACTTTGTAATTATTTACTGTTAATAAATTAAATGTAGGCAAAGCAATCAGTCACCCATTGTATTAACTAGGATTTCCCATATCGGTTAAGCATACACAACGTTTCATCTTGAGAAATGATAGTTATATTAGAAATAATATAATTCAAAATATATATTTTTTTAGTAAAACAATTATTTAAATTAAAATATAATTTTAATTTTATAGTACAACAGTTGGTTGTAAACAAAACCGATATGGTGAGTTTAAAATAACATGCCACAAACCTTCGAAGACTTCTTTTAGACTGTGAGTCGTCATGTAATTCAACCTGGAAATTTACCTATTAGTACCAATCTATTATTTAATCCTCACTACGCTTGAATTTACGTTGAATATTATTTCGTCGACTTCAGAAGAATGATTTGTATTTTGGAATAAAATAATTCAAGTTAAACATCCAGTAAATAGTTACTTGCTTTAAGATTCAATTACGTCGATACGTCCTAGTAAGTCTCGTTTAATCAATGGATAAAATTTACACATCTGTATCTACTCTAGTACACTACTAGTTTAATACGTATTTTCAGTATTGACGATATTAGAATAA
The DNA here is from genome assembly GCA_917880725.1 of Selenia dentaria. Classification (NCBI taxonomy): domain Eukaryota; kingdom Metazoa; phylum Arthropoda; class Insecta; order Lepidoptera; family Geometridae; genus Selenia; species Selenia dentaria. Next base: position 8,999,822 of record OU862888.1, on the reverse strand, counting down.
TTCAATTCTTTACGATAAATCTACATGACAACCCACAGTTCAGCAAACAGCCCTCGAACTTCCTGTGTTCTGGAAGAAACAGAATTATCACCCCCCCAAATCGAAGAAATAACGCATTTATTACAACTATACAAATAGGAATTTACCGCGAAGGAGAAAGAAGCGGATCCGACTGTCCATCACTAATGGTTTCATGTTTCTAACTACACTTAGATCTAATTAAATCTACACGTGGACGCTGAAAGAAAAGATATTAACTTAAATCTACATGAAACCTCCGGCACACGTCATCGGATATCCACGAGTTGATTATTTTTTGTCACTTTCTCCTCTTCATTACCTTAAGAGTATCAAATCCAATTTCGGATATTTTTGATATTTCCAAAAGTAATGTTATATTATTTAACTTCGACAGGATTTTATTATTTAATAATTTTAAGATTATACTCGCGTCTGTGTTCATATTTAATTACCAGATGATTAAAGTTATTAAGTGCATTCACACATAAAAAACCTAATTAAAGATTATGGCTTCTTACTTGCAAGGGAAATAACTTCATTCGAAAAGCAGTCGCCCTTGTTAGCACTTCGCTCTAAATAACGAGCATACAAACTAAGTTTCTTGTTATGTAACACAGTCCCTATTAAATGCCCTAACTTCCCACTTAAACTAGCTGAAAACTGGTGAACCACTCATATGTATTTATTTAAATACACAGAAGGTGTATTTTACTAAATTCATTATTACAGAGATTTAATCTCAAGCCTTGGTTTAAGTACCGCCCTAATTCTTAAAACTAAAATCGAAAGACCTCTACAACAGTCTTGTACTACTGACTTAAACCAATAGCTTTAAAATTGTTGTTAAGTAGTGTTGTGTACTTGCGTGTTGTTATTTATGAACAAATTTGAATTTTGACACAAGGAATGTCGATAGGATAATCAATAAATTGAAACCCATCGACAATGCAAGATTATTTTGATATCGTCCGGATAAGCTCGGTTTAATACCGACCAGTTAACATCATCAACCTTTGCCCTTGTACCACAATACAAATAATTTAATACAGACGAAATTACAGTTATTCAATTATATATGATGTCGAGGCTCCCTTTTATCTTGGTAATTGAATTATGGTGTGTAATTTATGATGTAAAAATGTGAAGTAACTACTTACTTCTAAATGTTACTTAAATTTAAGCTGTGTTAATTTTATGTTGTCACACATTCATGATTTATTATATTCTCCTAAGAGTAATAAATCATTACTTTTATTGAGTAAGCATTCCCTAAAATTCATTTAGATCCGTGGATTATATTAATTCACGTCCAATTGAATTTAAATTATATATTATAATGTAATGTGTAATTATATGAGTGATACAACCAAACACAAGAAATAAAATGAACAATACAATAAAAATATGATTATGACAGAAGTAATAAAACACTCATTAAAATATTACTTTACAACAACAATTTTTGATACATTTAATGAATGTTCTACCCTTTCAAATGCATAAAAGATACCATCACTCTCAGACAAAGCTCAGAAGGGTTATAATATTAATAATAGAATAATGAATATGTTCTTCTATGCTAAGTTATACTAGAATTCGATTTAAACTAACTACATAAATATTAGAAAACATTTAATTAATTGTGTATTGAATCAATATTATAATATATGTAAATCATTTTATCATACAATAATTATTTAATTATTTTGGCATGATAATGAATTATTAGACAATTTTTGCTATGTTTTAAATGACAAAATTTTATAAAAGACCATAAAATTATAGGAATTATCCCGTTAATAATAATCACTAAAAAAAAACAGCAAGCTTTGAAATATTAAAATTTAAATAATAAGTCCAATTTTAAAACAAAACCCACGGAGTTTCGCTGAGAGGTTAAAATTAAAGAACCACTTACATAATCAGCCTTGGAAGACACTACACTTCACTTGACTCTAATTTAATTATGTTATCAATTTAACGAACGCGCGACCGTCGTTTTAATCCCGGTACACACCCTGACTTCAGAATATTTTCCAAACAAATGCGCGCGCGTCCGACTTTCAAAGAATTCGGGTTCACACTCCTGAGCACCGCCGATCTCTGGAGCAAGCGTCCGTTCGCTGGCCTGCCCTGATTGGTCGACTGCACCTGTTTTTGCCGACCTCCCGACCATTTTACTCTATGCTTTGATAAGCAAAAATGTGACCTTATATTCTTAATAATAGAATTTAATTCAGTGTGAACGTTTATTTTTTAACCGCAATTGATTATTTGTAATGCATTCGATCCGTGTTTACACTATAGCTATCTCCCTTTAACTCTTTTATGTGTTCAAATTGACGATAGGTACAACCTGCCTAAATATTTTAACATGAGACTAAAATTGGCAGGTGCCGTAGTCTCTTCCATAGCCCACTATCTTCCTTATCACTAATAAGTTCATATCAATAGCCTGGCCATTTTACCCATTTTTGTAATAGTTATAAGTACCATGTAACCCTTCATCCAACATTCTTACTGTTTTTGATACTCTGCATTTTTATACCAAACAGGCCTCTAAGTGTTGGCTACAGCCCCACTTATGCCTTTGTAAAGGACCGGATGAAATCCGTGAAACTTTTTGAATAAAAGGAATAATAATAATAATATTTTATTTACTCAAAATGTTGGTTCTCTTACAATAACTTACGTGTTATGCTTTAATGTACAGATCATCTACGTTGAACAATCTATGTTGAGTTGAGTAATTCAAAATAAATCTAACGATACCTGTGCTTATTGCACAACTATAATAAGTGATAATAATAATATATGCAGGTCTTAGATGATAAGTTTTATCGCTCACAATAATAATAGTTTTACATATAGTAAACACAGTAGATGAATTATGTTTATCTCTAGTCCTCACGGTAGGATACCCTGAGTTTGTGAGGACTAGTTCACTTCCAGGGTGCTGGTGAGTAAGTCCACGATGAAGCACGTGAGCCGTGTTTATGTCAACGAGTGAGATAGTGATGAGTGCAGGTTGTATAAATAAGGGACAAGATAAAAAACAAATAATAAATTAGGCATTATATATGGAATAAGTATGAAGTGGAATAAGTAATTAGAAATAATAATGTATATTACGGATTTTATAAGACTATTAGATTTTTTCAATTAAATTTCGATTATTAGATAGTATTAATTAATTGTTTTTATTTATAAATTAATTATTTTCATATGTTTATTCTTAGCAGATTTTCCGTGCTAGTATGATCAAGTGATAGAAGGTAACTTAATATTTTCGTTCTACATACGCGTGAGGTGTCATTAATTATATTAAGTGTCTTATTTAGCTGTTTGTAAATGTATGGCCCTAAATAGTTGTGACACTTCTGTCCTATCCTTCCAGATGTCTTTGTTGAATCCCATTTTGGTTTCCTTCTGGATCTGATAACGTTGGTGGTTACTAGAGCTGTTTTGTGAAAACGTAATGCAGTGGCCAAAATAAATAGCTGGCGTACCCTTAGTTCTTCGGTTTCTTTGTTCACACGATCTTAATTTCGTGAATGAAATAAGCCAGGATTTTGGGTGCGTGGCCAAGTCTTCGGTCGACACATCTGTAGGTATATTAAGAGGGAGACCATACGGCGGATTAGCCATAATGTGGAACAGAACGAAGTTTTCTTGCGTAGAACCTATTGACTGTTCTAGCGATCGTTTAGCAGCCGTGCGTATATCTACTGATAATGGAGATGTAGTTGTTGTCAATGTATACATGCCAGTAGACAACGCTGAAAACTTGACCGAGTTTATTGATTGCTTGGGCTCTATCCATGCTATCATAGAAGAGAGTGACGTACAATGCGCCTTTGTAATGGGGGACTTTAACTCGCACCCGTCGGCTAGATTTGGCTTAGAATTGTCTAGGTTTTGTACAGATGTGGAGTGGGAATGTGCGGATATAAACATAATAGGTAGTCATTCGGACACGTTCACGTTTCTCAGCGATTCCAATGGCAGTAGGCGATGGTTGGATCACTGCGTTACTACCAAGGCCGCGTGGGATACTGTGGCCGCTGCGGACGTCTTGTATGACGTCACGTGGTCGGATCACTATCCCTTGCGTATTGTTTGCGAGTTATCCAGTCTAACAGTAGAAAAGGCCATCGCTGGCGGCCGGGACCCGCTGAGACAAGTCAGGTGGGGGGAGAGGTCTGTTAATCAAATAAACCGTTACGCTAAATATTGTTTTGAAAATTTAGACGGCATCTGTGATATTTTTAATTGTAATTGTTTAGTGTTAAATGTGTCATGTTTACACCGCGATGAATACTGTAGATTTATTGATAGTTACTATACGCATATTGTTAATATTTTACAAAAGGCTTCAATACTAAGTTCACATTCAGGTGAACAGAAAAATTATAAAAAGGTAACGGGGTGGAACTATCATGTGAGAGACAGCCATCAGAGAGCTAGATTACATTTTCGTTACTGGATTAACGCGGGTAGGCCTTCGCATGGTAATTTGTACGAAAATATGCGTAGTAGCCGAGCTCAATTTAAGAATAAATTAAAATGGTGTCAGAACAATGAAGAGAGGATAAAAATGAATATTTTAGCATTACATAAAAAAGAAAATAACTTTGTCAAATTTTGGAAGTCTACAAATAAATTAAACTACAAACAAAGATTACCTGTCTCTGTAGATGGCCTTCAAGAACCGTTAAGTGTCGCTGAACTTTTTGTTAATAAATTTAAAGTTGATCCACTGCCTGCGGAGTACATGCCTTGCACTGAGGCCGCTGCGACAGAGCAACTGCCACCTTTTACAGTAGAAGGCATAGCAACTGCTGTCAAAACTATGAAACGTGGTAAGTCGCCTGGTCATGACGGCCTCAGTGTGGAACATCTGCTATGGGGTAGTGAGAAGTTGTATACCCATTTATGTAGTTTATTTAATCTTTGTGTAAAGTACGGGTACCTGCCTAGCCCACTAATGAAGACTGTTGTGGTACCAATAGTAAAAAATAAAACTGGCGATCTGAGCTCGTCTGCTAACTACAGGCCGATATCTCTAGGTACTATAGTAGGTAAGTTGCTGGAACGTCTCTTGCAGCCTGAACTGGTAAAGTATATAAAAGTAGATGATGCACAGTTTGGCTTCCGGGCAGGACTCTCCACAGACTCGGCGATCATCAGCCTCAAAAGCACTGTTAAGTATTATACTGACAGAAATACAGCTGTTTATGCCTGTTTCTTGGATCTGAGCAAAGCATTTGACCTGGTGAATTATAAAATTCTCTGGGGTAAATTAAAGAACTCTCGGGTGCCAGGACAAATCATAAGTCTGATGGAGTTCTGGTACGGGGGCCAAACGAATAACGTTAGATGGGGCGACACACATTCTAGCGATTATAGGCTAAAATGTGGTGTTCGCCAAGGAGGGTTGACGTCTCCCGACCTGTTTAACTTGTATATCAACGGTTTGATTGAGGAACTCAGGGAAACTGGAATCGGCTGTCACTTAGGAAGTTTGTGTGTGAACAGCCTGAGCTACGCTGATGATATGGTTCTCCTGAGTCCCTCAATCAAAGGTCTAAGAAAACTTCTCTCAGTCTGTGAGCATTATGCTAATGCGCACGGACTGAAATACAACGTGAGTAAGACGGAGGTTATGGTGTTCAAGTCAAGGGCAGGTCCGGGGCAGATACCTGAAGTGTTTTTGAATGGACAGTTGATAAAGTATGTGACGCAATTTAAATACTTAGGGCATATCTTAACGGAGCGATTGCAGGATGATTGCGACATAGAACGCGAACGAAGGGCCCTGGCAGTCAGAAGCAATATGCTCGCACGCAGATTTGTGAAGTGCACCGAGGATGTCAAGAACACTCTCTTTCGAGCCTACTGTTTGTCCATGTACACCTGCCAGCTTTGGTGCAACTACACAAAAAAGACTCTTGGCTCCATGAGAGTCCAGTATAACGACGCTTACCGGACTCTCATGAAGCTGCCGAGATACTGTAGTGCGTCGAACATGTTTGCAGAAGCGAGGGTACCAGACTTCTTCGCAATCATCCGGTCAAGAATCGCTTCGTTATGGTATCGCTTGAGACGTTCTAGCAATAGCATACTAAGGGCTGTCTCTGACAATGTTGACAGTGCAATATTTAGGCACTGGATTTCTGTTCACCTGGACGGAAACTATAAAAATGACAAAAATAAATAATGACCTTGTAACAGTATTATGTTATTTAATAAGCTGACCTGACCGAAGTAGGTACCTATACATACCTACTTCACATATTTTATTATTAATAGTTTTAGTGTTAGTTCATAATTTGTTTATAATGTCTTTTGTTTTGCCGTATTGTGAAATTATGGGATTTAAGCCTGCAATAACGACTAGTTTGCCCGCGCAACAAAACTGCAAGGATTTTTGAGGTCCAAAGTGTCGGCGCAACAATTGTTGCAAGTAAGTGTCACGCTCGTTTTTCTTTTGTTTATTTTTTAAAGTCATCCCAATGTTTAACCATAGAGTTTAATTCTTTAGCGTAATATATTTTCTTTCTATGGCAACACTACACACGGACATGTTCTATCTGTGAACTTTAAAAAAAAAATATAATCAATGTTTATATTTTCATCTGTGTTTTGGCGGCGAGGTTATGTTTTGTGCTATAGTTTTTAGTGAATTAATCGGGTTAAACTCATGATTTTGATACAAATTAAACATGAATATGATCGTGAATGTGTAAGGAATACCGTAAATATGTGATTTAGGTTCCAACATCAAAATTTTACGATATAAATTTGTCACGAACCGACAACACTCGGTAAGCTAATTTCTCATTGTTATGATTGGTTATAATTTGCTTTATTTTGAATAGATTATACTTTTACATTGTAAAATATCACAGAAATAATGTTGTCAAGTAATTACACCCACTCAGAATATGATAAATACGCCATATCATGTCAGGATCGATAAAAAATCGAAGTCACGTGACAGTTAAATTCGCTTGTACTAAAAATTCAAAATTTGTAATTTTTTTTAAATATTTCTGATATATAATTATTCTTTGAAACCTAGTTTGGTTTGTAGGATTTCTAATAAGAATTCCAATAAAATAAAAAAACCAACAAGAAAATTTATATTTCATACAAAAAAAAATTTTTGGAAATCACCATGTATAAGTCTAGAAAATGGGCCCCCAAGTTGAAAAAAAATCATTATTGGCCGAAATTTCAAAGTAGCTCTTATTTTTTATGTAATTATTAATAACCTAAGCATATGTTACTAGGTAAAAATAATATTTCTGTTCTAGACATTCAAAATATTTATAAATATCAAATCAAAGTCCTGTCTTGGGAAGCATTATTTATTGATAAAACTTAATTTTTGTGGTCAGATTGCAAGTTTTTTTTATGATATTATTTCTTCTACGAATTCAAATATTTGAATGTAATTAGATAGATATGTGTTTTTACTATTTAATTACCGCAAAAAACCTATAGGTATTAATGTAAAATTTTTAAATTACAATTTTTTTCCACATCAATTCTGATTTTTTCGGCTACGTCAAGTTTGTCCTCGTGTAACATAACATTTTACTAATACATTTGACATGAATGTTTATGTATCAGATTCCTTGGTTATTCAACTATCTCTGACAAAAATTTCGTCTCTTAACTCGCTATAGGTATGGCACAAGAGCCATTTATTCCCAACTCGGCGCAAACTTTTGACGCGGGCGCAGGTCGTAACACTCGGGAGCAACCACGAGGGCGCCACAGGGCTCCTTAGGCAAGCTAGTCGATAAAGATTATTATTATTATATTATTATTATTTGTACAGTTCGTTAGTCGGGTATCGAAAAGCTTTTTTGTAAGCGACTTTAAGAACTGCGCGTTGTGCACGTTCAACTTTAACAAGATGTGTTACATATGCTGAACCCCATGAAGTTATACAATAATAAATAAGTGACTTACACAGTGCAGAGTAAACCATTCTTATTGTTTTTACGTCTGCTATTGCTCTAAGCTTTTTGAATATAAACAGTAACTTTCTTATGCGATTGCTAAGTATCTGTGTTTGTTTTGTCCAGGATAGAAGTTCGTCTATATATATGCCTAAATATTTAATGTCAGTGACTTGTTCTAATTTCGGGCAAACGTCGGTGCATTGGTGTTGTGAATATATTGCACATGTGTGAAGTTGAATACATGGCGGCTTAGAGGGCGCGGAACGGCATGAGACTCTAAATGCAACAAATTTCGTCTTGTCAGCATTAAGTGTGAGCAAGTTGTAGTTAAGCCACTTAATAATCTTGCTTAGTCCCTCGTTAGTTATAGTGGAAAGCTCATTCCAACTCTTCGCATGGAAAATAATTGAAGTATCGTCGGCGAAAGAAAAAAGTTGAGCTTGGGGGATTTTAAGTTGACATAAATCGTTAATATATGTCAGAAATAGTGTCGGTCCGAGTACACTTCCCTGTGGAACTCCGAAAGCTACTTTCCGATAGTCACTTAAGTGCTCGTTTACTTTAACTCGCTGCCTTCGCTCTGTAAGGTATGACTGAAACCACCGTAATGCTATTCCACCAACTCCGAGGCTCTCCAACTTTTTTAAGAGTATAGGATGCGAGACGGTATCGAACGCCTTCGCCAGGTCAAGGAAGACGCCGATACATCTCTGACCTGCGTCCATTTTGCTGCCCACGAAGTCAGCTAGAGCAGTAACAGCATCCTCCGTTGATCTTCCAGCACGAAAGCCGTATTGATTGGGTGACAACATATTTCCTCTTTCCAGAAAGCTCATGAGACTTTTGTTTACCACTCTCTCTAATATCTTAGATAGTGAGGTCAGTAGTGATATAGGTCGGTAGTTCGATGGCAGTTCTGTGTCCCCCGCTTTATGGATGGGGCAAACATTTGCATCTTTCAAGGAGTCTGGGAATGTACCCAATTCTAAGCTCAAATTACAAATAAATGCGATTGGGGCAGACAAAATGTGTTTAGCAGATTTAAGTAACTGATTAGAGATGTTATCAGCACCTGGGGCAGAGTGAGATTTTAGGGAGACAATTATTTTAGAGATTTGGGTTAGGTCAGTTGGACCTAAATAAAGAGAGCTGGAAGGACCATGTTTAAATATTACTGAATTTGCTAATTCCTCCTGAGTAGTGTTCAATTTTAAAAGTATATCATTTGCTAAATTTTCTCCAATTGTAGCAAAAAAAATATTGACTTTATTTAAGGCCTCAATAGGATTAGGCAAACTTCTAAGCAGATCTGTGTTTTTAGTTTTTGCAGTATTAATGCTACATGCATCTTTTATCGACTTCCACAACTTTTTACTGTCATTAATATTCATTTTAATTAGTTTGGAATCATGTTCATTTTTAAGATTCTGTAAAAGATTGTTACAATAATTTCTGTATTTTTTATATGTATCCTGTGTAGTTTTATCATTTGGCTTCATTTTTGCTTTTAACTGTAGCGCATCTCTCCTTCTAATACATTTGATTAAGCCTGGTGTAATCCAGTTTTTTCGTATGTATTTGGAATTACGTATTAGTTTTACTGATTTATGGGTATTTATTATTTGGTCTAAGGTTTGCACAAAAACAGTAACTGCCTTATTCGGATCAGTGTGTCTATAAAAATCAGACCAGTCAATTTTGCTCAGGTCATTGATGACCTTAGAATAGTCAATTTCCTTTACCTGTCGACTCTCAGGACATATAGCGTTTGGTTTCTCAGCAATAGCAACAAGTGTGGCATCGTGGTCGGTCACATTATTGCAGCATACTATTGTTGTGGACTGCAGGGAGCTTTTGATGAAAACATGGTCCAAACAGTTAGCAAAACGCGTTGGAAATTGATGGCCTGGTGTGTACCCATGATATGCAAGTAATTCAAGATACTGTTCAGCTCTGGGATCTTTGGTTGTCAGCTTAATGTCGATATTCATATCACCGAGTACAATACATGATCGACCTGTCATTCCGTCTAGTATTACTTCTAGTGAGGATAAGAAATTATCAATACCATAGGAAGAAGGAGATCTGTACACAGCCAAAATTGAATATTCATTTGCAATATTGACTAAAAGGCCAGATGATTCCAACATGGAAGGTTCCGTAATGCTCAGTTGAATGCCAATTTTAGATAGAATGACAACACCATCATTTTGGTTAACATAGTGGGTCGTGAAAGCACAATTATAGTTGTTCAGCGAGACTCCTGTGAAGGATGAATTAAGCCAACATTCAGTTAGTATGATCAGATCAGGTAAAAAGTTAAGGCGATTGAGAAATATAACGAAATCATCAAAGTTTTTACGAATGCTTCGAATATTTTGAGAGACAATTAGAAGTTGTTGTTGATTTTTCTCGAGATCCAAATATATTTCACACATTTCTGGTACGAATGTTTGATGATTCGCGACAAAATTAGTGTTGTCCATGTCTTCAATAACATAGCGTCTACTATCCATATAATATAATAATAATTGATTTTACATAATAATTATAAGATGAGAGAAATATTGATAATGTGGCTCTCTTTCAGCAAAATGTTTTTTGAAATCGGTCCAGTAGTTTTTATGTTTATTCGTTACATACAAAAATACAAATATTATATAATATAATAAAATAATAGGTATATTAAAATTGCAGGAGTATTATTTAAATACACATATTACGTGTTTCAATAAAACCTATTCACTACGGTTTTTTTGGCGTTAACATCATTGTTTATAATATGGCCAATACTAACGCGGTCATCAAGATGGTGCTCCTCTGCTTTACATTTCACTCGCAAAACACGAATTCTAAACTCTAATTTAATAAACTTTAATTATTTGCAGATAACAGCTAGGAGAAGCTTGGTAAAAAGCTTCCGACGGTTCTGAATACTAAACTAACTATGCGCTACTATTGATCGACTTGTATGAAAAATGACACATAAATGAACTCCGTAATGTATGACATTTAAATGGCATACATTAAACAAGTAGCACCTACCACAGTACTGGGCATAGAGTAGAGGTACTACCACTATGACGAACTAAAGAACGGTCAAGACAAATACGAATCTGTCTTTAGAAAAAAAATACCTACTGCAATACCATATAATAGAAAGAAAATAGGGTAGTTGACACAGTCAAAAATAAATTACAATGTAATGTTAATTTAATAGTAGTTGGAGCAAATAACGCAATGAACTAAAAAAATATTTTGATTAACTTTATTTTAAATAAACAAAATTTCAATTAAAAAAAACATAAGTAATGTTTTACGATTTTATACACTTAACTGACACTCGTGCACCATTGTGAACATCATCGGTTAATAATCGGTGGATTATGAATCGGTGACTATTATTCGTCAAATCTTTAGAATAAACACAAAAGAAAATAAATTATTATAATCATTGTTGGTTTTTTCTCGCCATCTGCATGTTCCAGGAATTGGTATCAAAGCATGCAATTGATATCAAACGATGCAATTTTCTCTCTAAAAATTGTTTGGTATCGCTAAGCAGGGGTTTAGTACTTTAAAAAACTAATGCTATAAAATGCTCATATCAGTAAAAGTACAATTCAACATAATTACGAAAAAAAGATACGAACACATTTTATACAGCCTACACATTCGTTTCAGTAAAAAAATACATTTTAATCAAGTACACCCAATTCGTTAGCGGTTTCACTAAAGTCTCTTTCATAAAGTGGGTTAATTAGATCCGCGCCGAGTGTACAGAGCGTGTTTTTAATATTATCGTGTGGTCGCGCGCTCGCACGTGGATCGAATACAAAGCTGTTAATTATCAAACATTTGTATAATTCCCCACAGAAACAACAATAACTTATGCGGTCGCAATATCCTATACCGAGTTAAAGCTTTTACGGTAGTAAAATGTTAAACCTGTACATTTATGTGAGTCGGCTATTCTATTATTTAAAGGACACGCCGCCAGCAAATTCCAAATCTGGCGGGATTCCAAATTGAATTAAACGTGAGCATGGCTGGCCTACGAGCGAACTTTGATCGCATAGCAATGTGTCGGCTTCACGTCTTTAACTGCCCACTGACGACAGAAACTAGAAACTGTAATAACTGTCGTTCTGGAGCGAATCAACGTGTTAAGCGCGAACACATTGAATTTATACGCCCATATAATATTGCCTTTAAAACAACATTGAAAGACCTAATTACAATTTCTGTAGGTTATTGAACTATATGTCTCAATGTCGTAAACCTATTTTAAAGGATTGTTTTAGGGTTCCAATTACACATGAAGAAAACGAATTTAGCATAGTTTTTTCATGGCGGGTTTCTGTGTGGCTGTTATGCCCCAATTACTGTCGCTTTTTTTATCTTGTATTATTTATCCAATGACTATTGGTAGTCTATACATAACAATTTTAGAAGAAAATATTTTCTTGTTTCATATTATTTAGAGCGTGATTTTACAGTAGTCGAGTTTTAGCTTTTGATCTTAGTTTTATTTAAGGTATTGTGGGTTTTTGCAGAGCCACATTTTTTGCTTTGCTGTTTAGCGTATTTTGATAAGATAGATAATGCCTAGATTACAATATTCGTTTTCATGACTGTGAAGGATCGCAAACGGTACGCGAGTCGAATTTAAACTATTTTAACCGAATATTTGAACGTTTGAAAAAAATATGATCTTCCAAAAGCTAACTTAATTTTAAAACCCCTGTTTAATGATACCACACATAATGGAGTGGAGCAAAAAACATACCCCGTCAAAGGCACTATTACTTAATGTAACGTCATATTTTCTTTAACCAGCGGACAAACAAGACGCATCCAGCGACATTTCATTTGTTACATTATGATAAGCAGTTTAGAAGTTATGAGGGAACAGATGAACATACACACATACCTGTCAAAAATATAACCTTACCTTTTGCTTCACCATAGTTGGGTAAAACATAACCTTTTTTGCTTTAATTAAATATTACCTATTTATGTTATGAGTGTTGAGTGATAACTCAAGTTATGATGCCAAAAAAGACAGATGTACAAGTAAATTTGTAATAGACGATCGGAAATATAAAATATTAAACTATCAAATTTATTGCAGTAACGGAACCTCCTTGTAGACCTATATAGAATGCGCTTGACGATTTTCCACATTTCGTAATATGAACCCTGTAACTGAATGAGAGCGATGGACAAGAATTAATGGATGACAAATTTAATAAAATCTCGCCTCAGAATAACAAGCTTTCAGTTTTTATTTTGAGCAATATAACAAAACCTTTTTATGAACGAAAATGGATGCTAATTTAATAAATAGTCCTTTTGCCCAAAATATATTGCCGTAATTGCAAAAGAAATATTGAGTACCAAATGGGAGGGTGAGCGGTGCGTGACTTGATAACTGAAAATCTTGCTATGATAAATTCCATCATAGATTTACTTCGGACTGGCTGAGGCTTTAAGCATAATGACCGTTACGTTTATGAAGTTTTGGCCAATGAAAATAATGTAAGTGCTTTATAATAATTTACGATTTTAAATAGAAAGTCTAGTTTAGCCGAAAAAATAGGAACATATATTTTTTTAATTTTCTAATTACTTTTGTTTAACCAGGTAAAAAGTTATGAGGTAAGCACACCTAAAAAACAGATGTCTTGAGAACCTTTTTTCCTCTTTTTTCATTTTATTCTGATCTAGATCATCATCTGAATACATATTTTTTATCGCTGATAATTGGTACTATTATTGAGATCAGTACTAAAATAATAAAATTTTATGTTTCTTAAGATTAGGTTGGCTGCCTCTTTGTCGGCCTTTGAAATAATTACCAAAATATAATATTGTGTGAGTTTTCAAACCAAAAAAATTTAAAGTTATAAGATAAGAGAAGTTTTATTTGCGGCTTTGCTCGCTCGGTCTTGGTTTTTGAGATAGTTTAATTCTTTAAATTCCAATAACTTTTTTTATTTATAAACCGATTGACATGAAACAAACACTAATTGTTAAGTGAAGCTTACTACAATATATTATAACACATCTAAACCAAAAAGTCATTACTGATATGAATAATAAGTAAGAACGAATAACTGAGATAGATAACTTACCAGAACCGTAATACGTAGTCAGTTAAAATGTTCTTAAATTTTGTGTTATATCGGATATCGTAACAAGTTTATAAAAACTATAAGTAAAATATAATCCTTTATTTATAGAATGACAAAAATCGTGTTTATCGCAATTTTTTTCCTTATTGTCCTATCATTAATATTATAATAAGAATACAATGTGTTTTATACTAGTTAAAACAAAAGAAAAATGCGTTAAGTGTGTGCGGGTATCGCAGTAGGTACATAGTTATATAAATAAAACAAAATGATGTGGTTGTACGAGAACAAAAGTACGAAGCCGGTGCCTGAGTCAGACTCAGTTGGGCTTGGCTGGTTATTTTGTAATATTATTATTTACTTTATTCTACACTAGCTGGTGCCTGCGACTACGTCTCCGCAGTATTAGTACTTCGAGTAGCTTATTATTTCTCCAAGGGTATATCTATCTTTGTAACAAAATGTCTAAAAATATGTACATGGTCAAACGCAATTGCTATAATAGTATTATATGAGTAAATTTAAATACTTACTATATCAATCAGTAAACATTGATAATAAAATAAAATTAATCACCATTGAAAAAACTGTCATTACATTTCATCACTCTTGTGTTACAAAATTAGTGTTATATTTCAGTACCCTAGAAGGTCGCCGAACACGTCTAATGTATCGAGCTGCCAAATTAACTTGGCTTTTGACTATGCTATCAAAAACTGACACAAACTTTGACAGAACTGTCATCATTACGATCTTGACGTAGGCGGAGATATTATTATTTTGTCTATGCTGTGCCCAAGCATATTACTCTTTTTCACCCGCTTGGTGATGGATGATGATAATGATGAAAAGTATCCTTTGTGTTAAGCCAGTGCCTTATCTACATCCATACCAAATTTCATCAAAATTGCCCCAGCCGTTTGTGCGTTAATGAGTAACATAGATCCACACATCCACACATCCATACTCACAAACTTTCGCGTTTATAATATCAAGTAGGAAGGATGTTTAAGGGCACGTTAAGATTCACCTATTAAATACATTGTTTATACTGGTTTTTTCAGAGAACTTTTGTATGGAATGATCGAGGCTTTAATTATAAGATGGACAGACTAACAATTTAAAACGCAATATCTTACTCCATGGAGTTACTTTTATTATATAAAAGCACGGAAATTTGCAAGGAATTTGCTACCGTATTGTTTTCTATTAGATATTCGAAATAAATGAAGTCGATTTGCTTAAGATTCGAATTTTAAGCACATTAAACGACATACAAATGCTAAAATGTCGCGCTTTCACACCCATCGGAATAGTCCGAGAAAGCTTAACATAGTGATTGGTCACAACACTGACAAATGTGTAATTGATTTCTTATTTCTTCTATCGACGAAACGACACAAGCAATCCATTGTTACGTGTCATTTTCAGTCGTCAAGTAACGGTACTGTTTAGTAAATGAGCATTATATGTGATGGGTTTGTTTTAGCGCCATCTGACGTTTCAGCTGAGCATTGATATCAGGAATCAATTGCTATGACGAAAGTGGGCTCAAGAGGTGAGAAACTGGCTAGCTTTTTGAGTGCGTTCCAGTAAGTACGTAGTAGTAGAAAGGAGATAAGCATTGCATTCTATATATTTAGTTTATTTTAGTTTTAACATATGTTGAGGTTAATCAATAACCATAGATTGTTTAATAAGTTAATTGATTTAAATAGTTGGTAATGATTTAAAAGTAGAATTTAATACATATAGTTATGCTGCAGCACTCATGGTCTGACAGTTTGCTAAAATAAACAAAGAAGCTAAGTGGAGTAAACTTTTTTCTTGTAGTACTTCAACATAATATAATGTACTTTTAGGTCTCAATGTTTTCTTCTAACTACGTAGCACCCTTCTTTAGTTCAGCCAGTTACCTGTAGCTGTAGGACACCAGTAGCCGCCATAACATCTTTCAAAACACGTCTAATTGTTGACAATTAAAATATATAATAATACGTTACAAATTGGCAACCATTAGAGGGGCAAAAAAAAAAAACTAAATGTTACACCATTTTCTTGATATTAATCGACTTACATACTAAAGTTGCAACTAAAAGTTGGGCACTGCAGTTTGCTAGTCCTGACATAACATTATTTAGCACCTAGTAAATAAAAACAAATATCATCTCTTATAACTTTTTATTATTAATTCTGGCATGCTTAACATTCATATTGGCTCAACTGAATGAATATAAAAAGATGATAGAGCATTGCAATGTACCGTAGGTACTGCTTTGATTTTTGTACAGATGAAAAATTGTTGCTCGAGGCTTAGAGGGCTCCTTGGTCGATTAATCTTCCGGGTCACCTATTGTTGGTCTCGGGAAACTTTTGTGCCCAAACTCTTGTGAGTTCAAAAGGTTGCGATGTTGGACCGCCATGATTTTGAGAACGGGTTGGCCTTTCTGAGGACGGGTGACCTTTTCTTCTACTGTGGGATCCTCGTGATATAATGCCACAATTTGTAAATACAAACAAAACAACGTTAACTTGGAGTATTTTCCGCACACGCGTTAATTCTAATAAGCTAGAAAAAAATACTATATATTATTGTGTTTACAATAACTAGATCATATAATTTGTAATACAATGATTATTAAAACACCAATGACTGCTTAGCGAAGCGTTTTGCAATTTCGGAGAAAGAACTTCTTTCTAGTGGAATTCGTACGGTATAGTTGAGTTTGAATCATCTAGTACAAATTATGGAGAGTTGAGACATAAAAAGTTCTTATTTCGGTTGAACATTTCAAAAAAATCTATAGATAGCATTCCGCCCCCATAAAACAGTTAAAAGATAAGGAAAGACAAATGATTGAAATCCATTGTTGTTGTTATTTAAATAGGTATGATATATGCTAATGTATCAATCAATCTCCCTTACTAAATATAATATAATTAAACAAAAAAAATGCCACCACGGTCACGTTATCCATTGTTGCTAAATATTCAATACGAGTTACGTATGCCGCAATTATAGCCGAAATAATTGGCTGTGTCAGAGCTCCACAACCAGGTCTAGTCTGTGTATATAATATATGGTATAAAATTATAATTGAAAATAAACATAACGCTTTACCAATATGGAAGCCAAAAAGGCATTTTTTTAAGTTTTGTTTTGTCTGTGTACTTGTGCATACTTCACGTAGAACCCACAAGATTAAATTGATCATACTTGTGTAGCGTAGATTTAGAAGTAAAAAAAACACTTTTAAAATGCTCCTTTATGAAGGATCTTTTTTCACGTTTGATTAGTAGTCCATGTGCCAATTTGCCGTCTCTCTTATGTATGACTGCATCTGCTTGACCCATAAATATTTCCGCAATATTTCAAAAACCATAGCTGAAAAGTACTGCAACATTGTTGACGTATTCTCCACACCCATGACACTGGATATACAATTGCGGCAATGTATAAGCACAATATTTATCTTATTTTATTTTATTTTATTTTATTCGGAAAACAAACAGTGATGTTTAACTAAGTATTCTTAAGAAAATTAAAACTATACACCAATTACATACTTTCGGATATAAACGTCTATAACCTACTTGTCTGCTAACATTTGACAGTGCGAATAAATAAAAACATACCGATAATTAATTATCTTAACATAACATTAACCTTAGTGTTTTATCGATATACTTTTACGGCCTTATTAATAAACTTAGCTTACACCCGGAGTAGTTAAAACATCTATCTGTCAATTTTTCGCTTGCAGTAAATGTCACGCGTGAAAGCAAGACAAAGCATGTTACGCCTAATTATAGGTTTACGCAACGTTTATTAATAAAGGCCTTGATGTACAAGAAATGCTAGTGAGACAGTTGGGAAGTCGTATCAAACCATTTTGAAGTAATAGTTTAATTATACAAGTTTATGGAAGAATTAAACAAATCATACTCAGGACAGTCAACCAGTCTGTTTAAACTGTTTGCCGTTCTTATGAAAAAAGAGTTCTGTCTATAATTGGCAGAACTAAGAGGAACATGAAGAAGGTTGTTTTGTCTCAAGGAACTTGTAGGAAATTCGAGAGTTATCTTAGAGAGGAGGTACAGTGATATTGCGTCTCACATGGAGAGGTAGCATGTGATGTCTCCTGCATCTTGACTTATAACTGTCGTCATCATTCTTATTTAGAAATTGCAAGCAATGCATAAATCTGCGCTGAATAGATTAGATTCAATATAATTCAAAATGTAGAGATAATAGCATAATAATTTGAGTATAATTCCTAAATCTTCACCAGTTGGCGCTACATTGGATAACACTTAGTTTGCTGGCATTTCCGATATTGAACTTTACGGTGCCGCAGTTGATGTTATCGCTTTCAAATGTGCGTTTATATTATTAGTTGTTAGCTTACCTAATAACAAGTTATTATTTAAGAACCGTTAAGCTATGAAACACCAATGTACCTACATTTATCATAAATAATATATAATATCATTCAGGAAAGAGTGACCACTAAAGTTTTAAACAATATTCAATTTAATCTAAGTACAAAGTTACTGGTATAAAACAAATCTACCTCATCATCATCATCATCATCAGCCTGTAGCAGTCCACTGCTGGACATAGGCCTCTCCAATTGCAAGCCACTTAGGTCTATCTTGGGCTTCTCGCATCCAGTTTTTGCCAGCCGTCTTGCGCAGATCGTCACTCCACCGTGCCTCAGGACGTCCTACACGTTTGCCGAGAATCTACCTATTACAATTAAACTATATCACTAAAATATTTCTAAATTATAGATAAAAAACGTCATTTAAGTCTGTGTCTACGGGAAAAGGTCCCAAAAAGCTGGTAACGTTACCTCGTTGAATATTTACTTCAAATATTCTTATTATTGAATCTACATTTGAATTATTTTTTCTGAACAAGTACTGGTCTGCCCGGCTAACAAGTATTTTTGTAAATTAATATTGATTAAAAACATTTTTTTAAAAAGTTAAGAGTGCTTAAATAATAACTGATATTATCATTAGTTCATAACCAGCAATATGCGTTTGCACATTTGAGTTTTAGATATATACTGATTAGTTAAATGTAAGAATAAATACCAATAAATTTAAAGACAATGAAAAAGTTAATTACAAAACCAGATAAACGTTTAATTTTTCCGCAATAAGCAACATTTTCACGTGAACGAAACAGAAAAACCAACAACCTCGAACAGTAGAACAGTAGGTACTATTAATCATGGAAAAATAAAGTAAACATAAACCCAGCTACAATTTTTATAAGTAATAAAGTGACAAGATAGGGCTAGTCTTGCGCTTGATATTACTATCAATTGCAACTGTCCAGTGTCACTGCGCTCGTCCTCCCGAGACATTGGTTTTTTGTGTTCTATCGCCTAGTAAATTCACTTACTGCAGTGCCCTTCACACCTTAGAATAGTAACATTATTGCTTCATGGCAGAATATCTGGCACTGTGGAAGGTCTGAACTCTCACGATCCCATCCCTAGGGCGGAGGGTATGCCCTCACATGTTTTTTTTAATCTCTCGTGTTTCTTCTCGTATTTTCCTTTGAATTTAAAGAAAAACATTCAACAGGTATATTTTTCAAAAATATATCCTGGATATTTAGGTAATATCTCGATATACTCCTTCTGAAACTTCTCGCCGTGAGAGAGGCGTAGTAGTACATATATCAATAACTAAGAAACACGAAATATCAAAAAAAAAACAAGTGATGAATTTACCGTTTTAAAACTATACCTATAACAAAATTTACCGTCAAACGTGTGTAAATGTATTTGCAGATTTGCAAACGCATATTTTGTTAATAGAAAGATGTTACTTCTCTTATTTTACTTCACTGGTCATGATGCACAATATCAGCAACATCAAAAGAGTTCATTAGCTGCTACAGCTGCGCGAAATATTTCACAGCTCTACAATTTTGCCTGGACACTTTTGCTGCATGTGA
Organism: Selenia dentaria; assembly: GCA_917880725.1. NCBI lineage: Eukaryota > Metazoa > Arthropoda > Insecta > Lepidoptera > Geometridae > Selenia > Selenia dentaria. Next base: position 8,979,711 of record OU862888.1, on the reverse strand, counting down.
ATATAAAACATCTCCAATTACAGAAACGATATTAAAAGATAGATATGCTCGACAGGCTGTCGGTCTAGCACTTGACAAGACCACATTTGAGGATGGCGAACCACGTGTCGAATAGTTTTTGGTTGATTGGTTTGTATATAATTGAATATTTGATGTAATTGATAATAAAGTATCACCAATTATTATTTTTTTATGCTCTAGTTCGCCCATGTGAGTTGCAGTTCTGGACGGAACACCAGTGCATCCTCTACGAGTAAACATCATTGCATCTTTGACAACATCCGTGAAACAACGACGAGATGACAAGAAACGTTGGAAAAACAACCTTGTGTTCAAGGGCGATATCTCAAAGTAATTGACATCTGTGAGCTCGTCGACGAACGCAATAACGAATCATTATAGAATCGCACGGCTGCCCAGACCAGACGTAAAAGTAATTTACCTGTTGTAACCCTCAATAATTGAAAGAGACTGTAATATAATTTCTGGATGAATACACTGCTACTCGTACCTGTCATGGCCTGCCTATTCAAGCCATTTCCATGAGGTCCAGCTATTTCATTACAGGACTTTCAAACACTGCAGCAGAATATCTGTAAACCGAAGGCCGGTACGACCCTTATTATTACGCTACTATCAAGAAAAGTGCCTACAAAAAATAAAAATAAAAAAAGTTTTGAAATATATATAGTTATAATAAAAATAAATATGGCCTGGCGAAGTATCACATTACTCCTTGTAATCTAAACCAGCGACACCGGACTATTCCTTATTAAAGGCGCTGACGCCACATCTCGTTTTCACAATTGCATATTTTTGTTTCTCAATGGCTCATTGTTTCAACATTAAGGCAGAATCCTCTTTCCATCTTGACTTTTCTCTGTGAATCAAATATTTCTTTCATTTTCAAATTTAATACATCTGCTGGCCAATTCCAAGATTAGGTTTAATCAAGGATTCATATAAATTGAATCCTTGGTTTAATACATAAAGTTATATCAAAAACCGGCTCCAATGAACACCAAATCAAAATGAATGATCCATGAAAATATTACACCCTGCACCGCACTTGTCAACTTCTTGACATGATTTCAAATAATTAATTTCAGTATAATTTCACTTGATACTGCCCTCGTACTCTAACAAAATATTGCTCCTGCATTATGGCTTCGCGGGTGAATATCTGGCGGAAGTAACAATCAGGTAGGCCTCTTCCACAACAGGTCCACCCCCTACGTATTCAAAGTAACGATAAGCGTTGGTTCTTTACAACCGGCACTATGCTGACTTGGGACCGGCTTGTGTCAACGAAAACCAGTTCATTTTATTAATTATGTTTTATTTCCTTTGTCTGTAACCTGTTTTTGTTGGCACAATAAAATTTATGTCTATGTCTATGTCTATAAATACCATCTAGATCTGAAATAAACGGCATGGTATTAAACATTTTCATGCTATAGTTGTTATTCCGCTATTATAAACACGAAAAATAATAATTTACTTTCATATGTTTTATTCTCATGCAAATTAAAAAATAATATCGTCTGTGTTTTTGGACAATTCTATGAATGTGGGAAAGATTAATGTATTGGAACCCCAATACATTTGTGTCGGACGTTTAGGCAAGATTTGCACATTGAAATTTATTTATAGCTTCGTATAAACGACACACGTTTTCGCGTTTCATTGGTTCTACAATTTATGGGGACAAATGACGTATTAATATATATTATAATATACTAAAAAAAATTGCGAGTATCACAAAAAAAATATCGATCAAAATGTCAAACATAGCAGTAGCGCGTACTTCTTACAAATAGCCCCCCGAGTGTTCCTGCCTTGCCGTGGCGGGGGGCTCAGTAGCCGTGGCTTGGGTCACCACGGTGAAGCTTAGAGGAACCAATGGGCCTGCCAAGAGTTAGCTAGCGGGCCCGAGGTGGGACCGCTCCTATGGGCTTTGCCCTCCAAGTCCATATGGGAGCGGTCATTGTAGGTTGCGGTGGTGAATGGGCGCCAGGGGAAGAGGACTGTCGGTATTGAGAAGCGCCGCTGTCCCTATACTCTGCGGCCAAAGTAGCAGGCGGTGGGGCTACTCACCTGACCCATAGTCGGGGGAGTTAGGGCGCCCAGACTCGGGGAGTCTGGCGTCCATTTGCGGGTTTGGTCCCCGGAGGTGGTTGCGGCACGCCAAGTGTTCTGGCGTGCAAGAGAGATCCAGGGTCCAGCAACGAAAAGCCGCGGCGGGTTCGCGTTAGTGTGCGAAATCTGTCCCGCGCTCCCGCCAAAAGCGGCAGTGACGGAACACCGCAGAGGTTTGGTGGGTATGTTGCCTTACTGGCAGAGGCTCCCACATAACCACCGTGCTCCCCCCGGGACCGGTGGTATTCATAAAGGATTACTCTGCGTCAAAAAAAGATGAGCCGTAGCAAGGTACCTCCGTCCTCGTGAACAGCGCCTACTTGTGGCAATACAGTTACTTAATATAAAATTACAAATAAATAGTTTGTCAACAAATATATTTTTATCCCTATTCGATATTAAATATCAACACCAAGTATTACTTCTCAACAGTTTGCAAAAATTTTGTACATAAAAATGCATCACACATTAATGACTTTATCGCTGGTTATGCACTTATCAAACTATTGAAAAAAATTCGAACGACCTGAATTTTTCTCTATATTATTTTAAATCATATTAAATGGGTAAGTAAAAACTTGACAAAAAATAAAACTGTACTAAATCTGTGCCAAATTTCATTTAACTGAACATTTCCTTTGTGTTCGATTATTAATTATTATACTCGAGGAGCCTTTGTTTCGTCGCGACGTTTTATTCACCAAGCGCTCAAGTAGTTACCTACGGCTTTTGTGCACCAAGTTACTGTTCCCGTCTCGAGCGACGTTTTATATTGAAAATCCTTGAATAGTTCCAACGAAATAAATGATGTTATAAATCTTTATTATACTTATAAGGAGAGCATAAAATCGCGGAGCACCCTTATCGTTTAAGTTGAAAAATTTCGTAGCTCAGAAAGGAAAATCAGCTGAAAGAGCCCATCTATCATCTTGCGAGGCGATCTACAGTCAACGGAAGTTATACGTCTGACGTACAAAATAATGTGGCTCTCATCGTATGTAAAATTTCGTATCATGCCCTTAGGCTGACAATATCGTTATGGAAAACCTCTGAATGGAGACCTTAATACCTCAATAGGAAAGTATGTGCTTTATAACTGATACTGAAGTGATAGTCGAGATTAATGCTAGGACACAGTAATTTTCATACTCTCCGCTAACCTTTAGTACTTTATTACAAAAAAAAAATCTGCTCCAATGACAAGTGACATAGGCATGTGTCAAGTGACAATGACATTTTAGGCTTGTGGTGTAGTTGTCCAACATCTTTTGATGGAATGTGTCCGAAACGATACGCAACGACAAGGTTTTTTAAATATATAAATATAATAATATGCTAATCCTTTTTTTTTGGTTGAGCTATTACCACCACGTACTGAGCGCGGTTGTGAATATTATTTCTACGAACCTTCCTTCTATAGTAGCATCCGTGCGCATAAAATTGCTCTGTTACTTTTGCTTTTCAGCTACATAAACAGCCGGCGTTATACAAATTGAAACTTTTATTCGAACTCTCCTCATTTCAGAAGCCATTACTCAAACGTGTAGGTTCGCTCTCAAATGAGATTTCATAATTAACGTAAGCCAGGTCGGCCCGTCAAGTGCATGTGAAAATTTAACGAGAACGAGCGAGGGTTGAACTCGAGATCTATCTCAAGCCTCATGACTGCGAGCACACCTACATGTGTTTGACGGGAAAAACACTCGTAAATAAACGATATACGAAAGCTTTTTATTAATTACTGCGATTAAATTAATGAGCGAGACGTATCTGCGAAGTTAGGACGTTATTGCATGTTAAATTTGAAGCAATTACCTTGCATATTCAATGGGTAGCTATATATACTTAATTAGGGCGCGCTTAGCTGTACATCAGTGTTTACCAGTTTTGCGGGTCCCTTAATACTACGAGGTACCCATGGAATGTGTACACATTCCAGTACATGTGATGTGTTATTATGTGTGTCTATACCTACTACGCTAAAGGGTATCCTAGCGCAGATGTGTGAGTGTGTACCGTACACGTTACCTATTTTCTCTATCTTTTAATTATGCGAATGGCAAAGAAGTGGTCATTCTCTGCGTAACGTCGCTTACATTCCACTTGCCTACGTCACGGCTTGACAGTTTTATCAAAAAGTTGATTATTAAATAATACTTGTCTGAGACGAATCGATTCGTTTAGCAACAGCGTTGTTTTACTATGGGAGCGCTTGTAACCATGTCAAGAAAATAAAAACGCGACAGGTACCTACTTCCCGTCACATGAGTTAAGACTCATGTGCTCCCGTAGACAGAGAAAATCAATGACCAATATTGATTGGTTTACTTATACCTACTTAAAACAATATTTTAAGATTAACTAAACTAAACTATCGAAATAAAATGTATTTATGTTAGTGCTTATTCTGTTAACACTAAGATCCAATTCATGTAACACTTAAAATGACATTTCTAAAAATAGGGTTCAAATTTGAGTATTTTTACGGTAGTTTAGTGAGCGCCAAGTTAAGCGACGACAAATCTGTATAAAATATACCCATACTTAAAGAAACATATCATATAAATGTGGATTTTAGCCTTAGCAAAATTAGAACTGTCATCATTTAGAGAATGCTTTCAGAATCGACACCAATATCTGGTAATACTCTCTCTACCAATATCTGGTAATATCTAGTCTACTCTTACCCAAGCTATAGCTGAGCGCCGCAGATCATCTACAATCCTGGGTACAACTTAAAAAAATAAAATAGCAGGATGAAACCCATTGGAAAAAGTAAAGGAAATACAAGAAAAATAATTCTCAGGTGATATGAGGTCGTGAAGGGGAGAGGGGTGAAATTTTAAGGGTAAAACGGTGTATCGCGATTTTCGAATAACTACAGATATGGAAAAAAGTTTCATGGCAAAGTTGTAAGTAATAAAAAGATCTCCTTTTATTTGTTTTCCAAGTTTTGTAAACCTTACCTTTTTATGTCCCAATCATACTGTATTTTAACCAAGCTACCTTTAATTCGAAATGTCACTCAAATTTGTTAAACTATTTCACCGTGCAGAAGTTTATAACTTCTTCTAGATACACACTCACTCATATACATTGAGGCCTTTATTAATAAACGTTGCGTAAACATAGATTAGGCGTAACATGCTTTGTCTTGCTTTCACCCGTGACATTTACTGCAAGCGAAAAATTGACAGATAGATGTTTTAACTACTCTGGGCTTATTACAAGTTTATTAATAAGGCCGTGATAGTATAGAGTTAAGTGATATAGTCAGCTTCTGTATTCTGAGGTGATATATTTAACTACCATAAATCTGAAATCTCGACGTCAACAAATTGAATGTATTAAATAACGTATTTATGATTATATAATGTATAAAATTTATATGATTAAATAAATCGAACATATGTTAATACCTAGTAGAACATGAAAAATCAATTTCGATATTAATTTCTTTTAAGGTCGGAATTTGTCACAGAATTAGATTGAATGTTTTATGATCTCTTTTGTCGAGATTAATTATGAATATAGCATCATGGCACATTAGAGGAATGGTACATAAGCCTTGTCGTTGGGGCAGACGTTTGGCATTCGAAGTGCACATCCAAGATGGCCATAGCTGGGAGCTTTTCGTTAGTGCTAGGAATCTGGCTGTTGTTTCATTCGGCTTACGCTAGGCCCGAAGGGACACTTTGTACTGAGAGAACGTATGGTATGTTTATATTTCCATTCAATTAAACACATGAAAAATCAGTAATGTACAGCTCTACTACTCTTTATGTACAGCATCATCCAGTTGTAAGTTATATACCAGATATTCCTATCATGTCTTCGTCGTGTGTTACAAAACGAAAAATGATCATGTAAAACATATATATTTGAAATTAAGTATATTTTTTTACTCCTTGAAGCTAGAATTACTTGATCCTCTCATTAAAAGCCTTTCAAATTATTATTTTTATTACTATTACTAAGACTCCGCTGTCCGACCGTCTGTCTGTCCGTTTGTCCGTCGGTCACGAGGCTGTATCTCATGAACCGTAATAGTTAGACAGTTGAAATTATATGATGATGTATTTCTGTTGCTGCTATAACAGAAAATACTGAAAAACAATAAAATAAATATTTTAGGGGGCTCCTATAAAACAAACGTGATTTTTTTGATCGTTTTGCTCGATATTGTTACTAATAAAATCGACACTTAACATATTCACTGAATTTAGTTTGATAATTACGTTAAAGGCACGGAACCCTTCGTGTGCGAGTCCAACTCGCACTTAGCCGGTTTTATGATATATTTTTATATTAATTTAACATTCATGACCTGCGTACAAAATTAAAGTTCATTATATACATGATATAGTTGAAAGTAATGTTTTAAATTATTGAGTCATTATTTTCCAGTTGGTATTTTTAAGAATGTTTACTGATAATATTATCTACAATTACTTACTTAAAAATTAGACTATTCCCTACACTCACATAGCTGTAGTAATAAATTACTGGCTATTAGAACGACAATTTTCTTTTTTATTGCCAAAAGTAGGTAGATAGGCAGGCGGCCCACCTGATGGGAAGTGGTCACCGTCTCCTATAGACGTTTGCAACACCAAGGGCGTTGTCAACGCGCTGCCGACCTCTAAATAGTATAAGTAGTAATAATAGGAAAAGAAGGGTGAGGGTGGAGGGGGAAGGGGGGAAAGAAAAGAGAGGAAGGAGGGGATGGTAGGATTGGACCTCCAGAAACTCCCACAAATCGACTGTAACGCAATAGCAAGCTATATTACTTCACGTCGGAGTTATAACTTGAGTGTGGTACTTCCCCGGTCATGCCGGCTCATTCGGTTATAACCCATAGGGTTACAACGTGGCACTACCACCAAGTACTTATAGTTATTTTGGCCAGTCAGGACAATTTTTGCTAACCAAAAATGTATTTGTTTCAGGGTCCCCATCAGTCTATGCATTGCCATTAGGCATAGCATATCTCCAGGACGCAAATGTTTACACATATGACATCAGCATTCCGGAGGTATGTTTTTTATTCATTTCGTTATGTGCCAAAATACATTAAAGAGATAAACTGTAAGTGTGTATATATGTAATTAATAATTATTGTCTACAGTAGATAAGATCTACTGATGAAAAATCATTTAAAATATAGTTTTTCAGTTCTTTGTATTTTATATATCCCTCAGTTCTTTTCTGAATGTATATTTTTTAAAATTTTAAAAACTGAGAAAACTACATTTCAAAGGACTTTTCATCTATAGATCGTATCCACTGTAGACAATAATTATTAATTAGGTACATATTATGATACAACACTTATTTACACTTGCTTTAAATTCTCACTATGTTATTCACTTTATTATATACGATGTTTCTGTAAGTTACTTCTCAGTTCGGCTCGGGGATTCCCGCACGTACCCTCAATAGTTTGTGCAACTATCGTACGTTCATTATATTTACCAGCACTTTAGTTTTAAAATGCGTTTCTCTGCAAGTGGATTATTAATTCATCGGAGAAATAAAGTTCTATAACTATTATTATATCGACTCCGAAAGAACAAAAATGTTATAATTGTTTATAGGATGTTGATGCAGATAGTTCATCTACAATGAATTCTAGAACAATAGTTAGCAATAATAATAGTATAACAGGTGAAAAAGCTAGCTGAGATTAAACTTTTATAAATGCATACTATGTTTCGCAGGTTTGCAGCGGGGGCAGCGTGGGTGTAAGATTAACAGTTTGTGACTACAATGAAGAGCCGGATGTTTTAATTATTTCCAATTATCAAGCATACACGACTCGCAACGACGGACTATTTTATCCAGCTTCCGTAACTGGGGTCGTGTACTGCTCTGAATATATCCCGTTAGCATCCGGAGAAAACGCACCAAAAGTATTGGTTAAAGGAATATCTGCATCTCGAAGAGGGTACCATGCATATAATCAAGATGCTGCACGAGCTGACATTCTGCAAGCCAGCTTGGATCAAACACAAAATCAACGTTCAATCGAATCGCGTCGCCCTGCTCAAAGCGCTCAAATTATTAACGCCCGCCAGGCCACTGATCTAGTCCGTGAAGCTTTAGCAGCAAATTCGCGCCAGGTTTCTTCGGATCCAGCTCGCCATAATTTAAGAGACGCACGGCTATCTGATCAATCCTCTGATGCAAGCCGCATTAATTTACGCTTAAATTATAAACGCTTACGTCGCGCTTCACACTCATCTGAAGCTGATAAACCAGACTTAAACCATGATGTTCAAGTTGATAAGGCTCGCCAAGCTGTAGTAGATCAAGTCAAAAATCCAGAAGTGCACCATGCTGAACAAACGTCAGAGGCTGTAATAAAAAATCAGCTTCCTACTGTTCAAAAACGAACACGTCGCGCTTTGCGATTAAATATTGAAGTACCTGAAACTCGTCAGGATGTAGATGCATTCCACCAAGCTTTACCAGTGGATAAAGTACGCAAAACTTCTTCAGACCAAGCTCAAAAGCAAGCTGTTTTGGATGAACGTCGAATTTCTCAAAAGCCTACAATTACGGATGCCCGCCAAATAAATGAAGCAGTTCGAGAAGCCGCTTCAGATCAAGCTCTTCGGCAGTTTATAACTGAAACACACCTTCCCGAACAAGTATCTGATACTAGCCGTCTCAACCTACGTCATAAAGTCTATAAACGTTTGCGCCGTGCTTTACAAACATCTGATATTCGCCAATCTGCTACTTCGGCAGATACACGACGGGCTGCCGAAATCATACGCAAAGTTTTAGATGCTAATATACGTCAACCTATCCAAGATGAAAACCGTGCAGTTCAAGCTGCTCAAGCATCTACTACTCGTCATGCTGCAGAACAAACTCTTCAATCTGTTACTGGTAATAATGAACGTCAAACAAACTTTGAGCAAGCTCAACAACAGGCTATCCAGAATAGCCGTGCTGTTTTAGCTGCTAACAACCGCCAAGACGCAGAAAAAGCTCGTCAAACAGCAGAAAAAGTTCGTCAGTCGTCGTCAGCTTTAACATCAAGTAATATACGCCAAATTAATGTAGATCAAGCCCAACAACAAGCTATTCAAGAAGCTAATCGGGCTCTGCAATCTGCCCATGAATCCAATGCTCGCCAGATAGCGAACAACGCTCGACAAACTATAACAGCAAATGATGCTCAGCAAATAGATTTATATCAAGCTCAGCAACAGGCTATCAAAGAGGCTAACCGCGCTGCGCAATTGGCTCAAGCATCGGAGGCTCGTCAGATTATTGGTAAGGTCCGTGAAGCTATAGCGGCTAATAATATACGCAGAACTGGTCTTGATCAAGCTAGACAAACAATAAGCCGCACTGCTCAAGTGAATGAAGCTCGCCAAACTGAAGATGTAGTCCGTGATGCTTTAGCAGCTAATACACAACAGGTTGCTTTAGATCAAGGCCGCAAACTATCTTCCGATGTTCGCCAGGCCAATAAGGAAGTAGGTACAACTTCATCGGTTAATATACGCCAAGCTACAGCAGACCAAGTTCGTCGTCTTTCTGAGCAACCCTTGGGTGATAACCGAAGTGATTTGTCTGTAGCTGCTAGACGCTTTCGTCGTTCTTCACAATCATCGGACACGTTGAAGGTTGCTGACGCTGTCCGTGACTCCAAAGAAGATAAATCACGTCAGGCTGTATTAGACAAAGTTCATCAAAAGGTTTCTCAAGAAAGTCACAATGATCAAGTAGACGCTCAGGGTAAAAACCCTCTCTTAGTAGACCAAACACGATTACGCCGGGCTTTACTCTCACCTGACAGTCTTTTGGCAGATATTAAGCAGCAGAACGCTTATTCGGTTGATTTGGAGCGATCTTTGAATGATGCCCATTTACAAGCTATACGTGATGCCACTCAAACTCGACAAGTGCAAGATGTTCGCCGTGTGGCTGATGCACTCCGAGACACTGAAAGTATCTACCAGGCCCCTGGCACTCACACGAGAGTAAATCAGGCACGCCTTCAAGCTTTACAAGAAGGAAGTCTCACTGATCCAACAGCTCAATCAATTGGTGCCCGCCAGGTGTCTGACTTACTCCAAGAAGCTTTCGTTGCTAATGCTCGTCAAGCTGCCTTGGATCAAGCGCACATGCTTCTAGAGGCTTCTAGAGGCCTTGGATACGGTCAGCACTAGTCCAGCAACAAAAGCTGCGTATATTTTTGATGGGCACAAAATATTATAGTTATTTGCTAACGCGACAGCAGTTCATTATATTTTAGAACTAATTATGTAGCGAGTGTAATTTAATACCCAATACTGATTTTTTATACCATGACGTGCTAGTAAATAACAATCAAATACAAAACTGACTTTTATTTCATTAACTTAAAAGTATACTATTATAAAACTACTAGAAATAAATCTGAAACTAGTATTTTTTTATAATTTTATTATAATTTTTCAATTAAAACATTTTTATAGTGCCCGTAAAGTAAGAATCAGCAATCAAAATTTAAGACAACCGGTCTTTATGTGGATTTTAAGGTCTTCACGTGAATATAACGAATGAAACACCACCCTTAATAAAAAAAAAAATCCGAACATATCAGTTTAGGAGGTACTTATAACTAAGAGTATAGTCGACTTTTGTATTTATTATGTTTCATCATCATCCTAACCGTAGGACGTCCACGGCTAAACATATACTTCCCCCACTAATTTCCAGAGACCGGCAGCCTACATTCAACGTCGTTAGGTGATCTTTATCAGGTCGTCTGTCCACCTGTGGGTGGATGACCTACGCAACGTTTGCTGGTCCACGGTATCCAATCCAGAACCTTTTAGCCCCATTGGCCATCTGGTCTGCGTGCAATGTGGCTTGCCCACTGCCACTTCTACTTGCTTATCTTCAAGGCTATGTCGGTAACTTTCGTTCGTCTACGCTGCTTGAGCTAACTTATGAGACCCATAATAAGAGATAATTCAGTGCTATAAGTCACCACTGATAATACACAATTGTCAAAGACATTAATTTGTCTTGAGGCACAGATATATTTTTGAAAAGGACACTTCGCGAAGTTTCCGGAATGTTGTCCGGCTGAGTTGTATTCGACGATTGACCTCTTTCTCGATATTGGATCTGACTGGGCTATTATTTTAAGTAGAAGTATTCGTCTACCTAAAACACTAAACCCGTGTCCCACACGCAAGTCTAGCACGCCGATCATCCTATGACGCCTGGGTAAGTTCATTTCCCTCATGCTAGCCATCTAAATTTATAGTGTAGGATTCAACCTTTCCGCACTAAGGTCTTGTCACCTTTATTGAAGAGTTACACCACCACGCCCTTGTTCTATACTTCTGGTGTTAAACCTTCCAGTAAGATAGTGTTAAATAGCTTCTGAAGGACTTTGAGTATTGGTGTTCCACCCGCTTTCAGAAGATCTGATGTGATACCGTCATTACTCGGCGCCTTGTTGTAATTAAGGTATTTTAAAGCCACTCTAGTCGCATACAGGCTGATATCAGGGATATTTTTGGTATGATAGCGGGTCTGCTTGGTTTTCGGATCATTGGCCGAGCTGATATCAGGTTTAGCTACCGAGGTGTATAGATAGCCGTAGAACCTCCCAACCTCCCAAACACTTCTGTTGTGGTCGATGCTACACTACCGTCTTCTCTCTTCATCTTCGTCATCTTCTTCTAGCTTTGCCCAGTAGACATATCTCTCGCATCACACATCACACTTTTAAATCTTTTTTCTGATTTATCGTGCTATGGCGTGTCGCAAGAACTTTCCTAATATGTGTCTATTGAGTAACTTAAATGCTTCATCGTTATTGGAAGACTGTAGTATAAATAAGCGTCGTTCAGCCATGGGGTGAAGGTATGGTTGGAGAGTTTCTAGACATATATCAAAACATTGAACTTGGCTCTCATTTTTATATATATATTTTTGATCGGATAATATACCATCATACTCCTTGGCTTTGTAGGAGCCTTTGGTTCCATAAATATGGTATCACTTATATTAAAATAACGCCACTACGGATTTGACAGGTAGCACAGTAAATTGGTTTCATTAAGACATTATTTATTCGTAGTAGACACCCTACAGTGTGACAAAAGCTATATTTATGTAACATATTTCAAAGCAAGTTATACAATTACTTAGAAAACAGCATCGCCTTCTTATGCTGAACATTTCAGAGAAGTTCCTCAAAGTTCGATTTTGAAATTTACGCTTCAAACAGTACAGTGCAGATATTATCCGTTGCATGAAACATTGTTAGTATCACACAAAACATTATTATAGTTATGAGTTAAAGGGCGACCGGAGTTTTTGTTCTGAAAACAATTATAACTATGGAGTAAAAAATATTACAGCAGGCTATTTCTACATACTGGCGAAATGGGCAAGAAAACTTTAAGATACTAAATGCTATTTTTTTAATTCGAACCAGACCCAGAAATCGAGTCCCATTTTTGATCTCTGGCTAGGAAAATATTTCTGTGATCAGCAAAAAATGTTTCTTCTCGAGTCTTCGTTGTTTTTAATATGTTAATATGCGTGTCCACGCCTCCTGCTACAAAGGGAACATTAGCGCGGGGTGTGAGTTTTAAAAGTTTGTTATTTTAAACAGCACAAATCAACAAATCCACAACAGGTAACGTACTATATGGCTTTCAAAGTAGTTTCGGGTTTGCAGCATCTCGACGCTAGAATACATAAGAACTCCGCCATTGCGAACCATGAAACAGTTTTAACCTCCTTAAACTTAAAAAAAACACTTTTTGATAACCCGACATATGTACTCTTGCCTAAAGTTATAATTAACTCTATGTACATACACGAATTGTTATTTATACTGTTTGTTCACAGCAACTTAGTTTTGTATAAATTATTTTATTTGTTTTGCACGTTCGTGATGACGGTTATTAGGTAACTTTAATCTTAAGTAAATACAAAAATATACGTAAATAAGTTTAGTCTATGTTCCCCTTTGGTATGATACGATGTAGTTTAAAAACTCTTCAATAAAAAAGTCGAGAAAACGTTTAAAAATAGTGTGAACCCCGGAGTCTATGAAGTGATTTAGTATTGTAAACGTGCACCAAATCAAACGTGTGTCGGGACTCATTTCTGGCAACACGCAGTGTTAGGAAACATAATATCTGTATATTTAATAATTAATTATTTATCTATAATGTAATGTGTAATATTGTTTTCTTCTATTTTGTTTTTGTTAATGTCTTTCGTTAGAATTACACAAAAGTACACACATCAAAAAAGTCTAAGCAACATGCATCATGTCACAAATTTAACCAATAATATTAATTAATTTTTAAGTCTTGACTCAAGGTGCGTAGGTATGTACACTTTTTTGTTTTTGATGACATACTGGCTGATTATTAAAAATCTATTCGATTATTCTTTGTTTATTAATAAAATTGAAAATAATGCGAATTTGTTCAAATTTAAGTGCGTTTTATTGCTACGTTTAGTCTTGATTTTATAATTTACCAACAATTTGAATAAAGTTAGCAACAAAATTGGATTGTGAGACATTTTTTACACCACGGAGCGACATCTTTTGACGGCAGATCAAATGCAGAGAGCTCTAGCGATGTTGCAAGCGGGAAATAATCAATCTCAGGTATCGAGATACTGCTTTTATGAATACCAAAATGCCTCGGCATTTTGTTATTATATATATATTCATAATGTAATAAATAATAAGACCCCGCTGAACAGCATCCAGGCCGTGGAAGGAGTATAACCACTTGGCAAGACCGGTACATACAACTGACTACAAGACGCCAGCCGATGTTAACCGCTCGAGAGATAAGTTTGAGGCTACAGAATTCAAGTGGTGTTGTTGTAAGTCTCCAAACTGTGCGAAATCGACTGCATGAGTACGGCCAACGAGCTCGACGCCCAATCAGGTGCCCGCCGATACGTCACGGGGATCGCGCTCGTCGAATTAATTGGTGTAGAGAACGTAGAACATGGACCCAGGAGCAATGGAATAAAATTATGTTTTCCGATGAGTCGCGATTCAGGTTTAGGCCTGATACAAGAAGGGTGATGAGAGTGTACCGTCGGCCCGGAAATACTGAAAGGCTCAGGTGCGTTTAGGAAGTTCATCCATACAGCGGCTCAAGAGTAATGAAGAACATGCGAACTGAGTTTTTGTAAATGGAAACATGAACGCTGAAAATTACGTTGAGGATATTCTTAGACCTTATGTCCATCCATTTGCACAAACCTTTGGCTCCGGTTTTACGTTAATGCATGACAATGCGCGTTCGCATACAGCTTGGCGAACCAGTGAATACTTGGCATTGGCAACGGAGAACATCCGGGTAACGCCCTGGCCTGCACAATCGCCACACCTCAACCCCATCGAGCACGCATGGGACATGCTCCAGAGACGTTTTGAAGGACTTGGACGGAGTGACAACAACCTAACAGCTGAAGGATTTGCTACAATTCCATTGGGAACGATTGCTGCAAGATGACATAAACAGTTTCATTAATTCTATGAATAATCGTTGCCAACAAGTTCTGAATAGCAGAGGAGGCCATACATTGTATTAAATTATCCAGTTCTTTCACAATAAATTAATTTTTAATAAATTTAGAAATTTCATTTTATTTAAAAAAGTTTACCTTAGTTTGTACAGTACATTATAAAATTATTAATTTATGTTATTAAAAGAACTATCGAAGACAAGAGCTGTCATTTTTACATCATTAAGACCCTAAAAATACTTAAATAATAAAATATAAACGTTATAATGTGAAGAACCATCCTAAAATTTAAATAAGTACATGTTGCTTAGACTTTTTTGATGTGTGTATTTTATTTATGGTCGTTGGTCCTCTCTAAATTGCGGAGATGATGTTTAAAATTTTTGTGTAAATTAAAGGACTTATGAAAAAATCAACGCCATGCAACAATGATTCGACACATAAGTAATTAAAATACTTAATTAATATTACCGATAATAATCGATGACACAGTTCATTAAAGTATTAGTATTTAAAAATTCCATCGATTATTGAAATCATTAATTTATATTAGTAGTTCTAGCCTTACAGTCAACTTGGAAGTTCAGGCTAGGAAAATATTCATAATGATCTGCATCCAATATTTTTTATTGGTTATAGGAGTCTGCGGAATGTCTCAAGCTTCCATTCCTTATCAGTGCGGAAATAGCACGTGGGGTAAGATTTCAGAAATACCCTTTGGCATTATATTATATAATCATCATCATCATCGTCATCATCTCAGCCGTAGGAACTCCACTGCTGAACATAAGCTCCTCTATAAAATGACTGGTTGGAAGCGGCCTGCATCCAACGTCGTCATGCAACCTTTAACGACCTACACTGCGTTTGCCGGTTCGTGGTCACTCCAGAACCTTCCAGCCCTATCGCCCATCAGCCGTGTGATTCTCTAAGAGCAAACATCGTTGCATCTTTGACAACATCCGTGAAACAAATGAAGAGATGACAAGAAACGTTGGAAAAGCAACCTTATGTACAAGGGCGATATATCATAAAGTATTTGACATCCGTGAGCTCGTCGACGAGCGCATCGATTAATCTTTAGAGAATCGCACGGCTGTTCTGCGTGCTATGTGCCCTGTCACCTGCCACTTTATCTAGCTAATCTTCTGGGCTATGTCGGTGATGTTCGTTCTTCTACGGATTTCCTCATTTCTGATTTGATCACGTAGAGAAACCTCGAGCATAGCCCTCTCCATAGCTCGTTGTGCAACTTTGAGCTTACTTGCTTACTTAATGAGGCCCATAGTAAGAGATCACATTTCAGTGCCATAAGTCATCACTGGTAACACATATTGGTCGAAGATTCTTGTCTTGAGGCACTGGGGATTTTTTGACGAGAAGACTTCGCGCAGTTTCCGGAATGCTGCCCAGCCAAGTTGGATTTGACGATTGACCTCGTTCTCGAAGTTGGACTGCATAGTTTGACTGTCAATAATTATAAGACAGTCAAACGTTGCTGTGGTCTGACCACAGCAACTTGGATGGGTGACCGCTAGTGCCATTATTTAACTGAGCGCTTCCGTACTTCGGATGGCACGTTAAGCTGTCCGTCCCGGTTGTTTGTCTTAGGAAAACAATCATTATGCTATGACGAAGGCCTTCGGGCGGTCTGAAAACTTCGATATGGGTTGCCCACTAACCTATCCAACAATCCGCACTGGGCTCACGTGGTGGATGGCTCGACTTCTCTCTCTGAGAGGATAGCTCGAGTACCAGCAGTGGAAACAAAATGGGCTGAATATGATGAAATATGACAGTAATAGTATATATGTAATAGTACCATTGCACAGAAATTCATTTGATACAGTGCCCTTCCACACTGAAAACAAGTTTAGTGTGCATGTAGAGTACAGCTGCTTCGAGGCTGTCTATCTATGTGTATCTGTCTGATAATCTGTCATTGCAATTGTCTTTACCAAAACGGACATTTGCAAAAGAATTGTTCAATTCTGCAATTACGAGGCGATTAATTACTCCGAAATTTGAACTTTTTATCAATCACAAGTTTGACTTTGGTGTGTCTTGTTCATTTACTTTACAACCATTATACATTAACTATTATTATTATGTTACATTAACCATATCATCGGCACTGACAGTCCTCGTCGTACCCTTTTGGACAGCTGGTTATAAAATAGTACAGTGATATGTTTATTTGATTTTCAGGTTGGCTTGTGTACCTAATTTCTAGTTACAAAGGTCCTCGATAATCCACTGTTTTCACGTACTGCACTCTTTCTCGACCGATCTTATTATTTCTTGCCTTACTTGCTAACTTTGAAATATCTCAAAGAGTATATTAATAATGGAACAACATGCTCACAATATATTGAATAATTTTCAGGGATCCAAAGCAGTAATATCATAAATTCGGCGAACGCTCCTTTAGCCATGGGACAGCGGGCTGTAATGCTTAACGTACCGGATGGCCGTCTGGTAAGATTGATAACCAGATAATTAGTATGAATATTTATGCCCGCTCATTTTATATTCATATGCCTTTATATATATATATATATATTTCCCACCTTCCTGACATGTATATTTTAATTTTGATGGTCAATTCTTAACACCTAATGTTGACGATTACATTTATACATATATTTTGTTTTACTTTATCTGAAAAGATCAAGAGTCATATAAATAAGGAGTGTGCTTGGGTTTTTATTTGATGTCTTTTTGATTCTGCTTTAGAGCCATACCTTCATTATTTGCAACTTACATATTGTGTAAAAGTTTAATGTTTTTTCAGATATGCCCAAATGGTTTTCTGGGTGAAACAGTGACAGCTTGTGATTACGACATAGCTCCGACAGTGGAGCCAATCCAAGATCCCTTAAGAACAATTATCTACAGAAAAGGTTCATTGCGCATGGATGGATATACTTTTGTGACTTATTATTGTCAATAGCCCATACATGGTGTTTCAGTCCCGGTTGCCGAAGTACCATAATCCGTTTTTATCCGATACCTGGACAATGTTGACACAATATTTGGCTCTTATTACAATACATATAAACAACCAAAGCAAGCAATAATTTTATTTTTTATACCTTGATCACAAGTTTTAAGAAATCCATTGTTCTATGTCGTCTATGTATGTATGTATGGGGTCATTAGCCCCACGGAGGATTTCCTGAAAACACGATTGGGCTATCTTCTAAATAATCTTAAGTCTCTAACATAACTCTAAAATAATCTAATAATTTTAATCTTACTGAAATCAGGGCGTTGAGTTACTTACTTGAGTTGACTTGAGTTACTGGGAGTCGACACGCTGGATTTTGTTATAAAATAGAACTGATTAGACTTGTTACAGTTCCTTCCCGTTGCGAGGGTTTCGGTGGAAAAGTTTGAGGAAGAGCAGATCACCTCCCATAACTTTTAAGTCTTAAGTCTTCATTTGACAGTGACTGTTTATCTCTGTTGCTTGGTCGTTTGCATTGGCAATAGAGCAAGCTACAGACACACCACCATAGAGTAACTGGAGTGGTGTGTATTTGAAGAAGCATTTTGCATTACCTAAAATGCGAAGTAATGAGACATTCGGCATGGAAATAGAGCTTGTCGTTTTTGCTGAGTTCCTCCACAAACGCTTACTCTTTCCTTAAGCTCAGTACAACACTGCAGCAATATATTTCCGTTTTATTCTTAAACCTTGATAATATCCAAATCAGTCTATTTACATTGAGGATCACACTTATAAACCAAGAGTGCGTTTGATCAGAATACTTAGCACGGTAATTACCTGCTGCTAATGGATGGTGATTATGATCTTCTCTCAGATAACACTCGTAAGTGGGCCTATGAATTTGTGCTTCTGTGCCTAGTGACTCTTCCCTAGCAAGCTGGCACACGGATTTTCCATGAAGAAATGAATCTCATAGTAGCAACATCTGTTAAAATATTTGCTTTCTTGCATAAAATATCTTCCTTTTGTAGCTTATATTATTATTATATTGTATGGTACCTTATTAGAATGTTAAGATACAAGTATACGTCATATCTTGTATCTACGTTATCCTTCCAGCCAAAGCCACATAGCTGCATGCTCGTAAATTAATCAGTTATAAACGGTTAGTTAAGCAATAGCCGATCAATTATAATCAGAAATTAGTCATACTGCAACAATACACTAGTGTGTAATTGTGATACTAATAAGTATTTGTGGTTTTGCGTGTGTTTCTTTTTATCGCAGTGATATTTTTTATGGATACCACTGGGCCCGGAGGTAGCAGGTGGTTATTTGGAAGTGTCCGTAGCATACCCACTAAAAGACTGCAGTGTCTATCACTACCTATAGCATAGGGCAGCGGTCTCAATACCGACAGTCCTCTTCCCTTGCGGCCCCACCGTGTCTGCTATCTAAGGGTGGCGGCCCCGTCAAGGCTTCGCAAGGCAGAAAGAGCGGATCACCGTAATAACAGAACTCCTCTCCCGCCGCGGTCTCTATCTCTAAGCCGCGATGCCGCCCATACAACACTGCAGCCTACAATGACCGCTCCTATGTGGACACTTTATACTTAGGTTATTAGAAAATCTCTCTTAAGATGCCTCCTTATTCTAGCTTCTTTATGGCCAAATCATTTATCATCCTAGAAGTTCGTTTGTGGAATGCGTTGCCCATTTCAGTTGTATTTGAAATCTGGTAACCTACTCTAATACCTGGAGGGTGACCAACAGATTATTCAGGTATGCACCGACAAAGTTGCACCTGGATAATAACGTGTAGGATATATATGGCAACATTAGCCAGGCCTTACATACCTCCAGAAACCAAGTTCCTTGTAGTTATGGTATACTAAAACGTGAAGTAGGGTAAAAGAAGTGATGATGAGGTAGTGGGGCAATTTATCTATGGGTAATGGAACCATAGGGTAAAGAAGTTAGCCGACATTCAGGAGAAAGAGACTCTTGAGAAGATTTCTTTTTTTCAGAAGCTGCCTTACAATAAATGAATCTAGCTGAGTCCCGACGGTTCCACAAAAAGTTAGATTGACTTCATTATGATCAGCAGGACACAAATATTCACCGATGTCTCCGTGGTCAACATGGTGAAAACCTGTTATGATTACCGAATGGGACGAGGCCCGTTTAATATAAATGTCTCGTCTTATAAAGTCTACGCTCTGACCGACTCGCCACATTAAAGACACTGAGAGCTTTAAACTTGAGCAGTTTTATCGCTTATTGCCTTGAGAACATTAATTCAGTCGACGAGATCAACAACAGGTTATTGACACTGTCCATACAGTGGGTTACAAGTTCATTAAACCCCACCGTCAGATAGACCACAGCCACTCTCCAACCATACCCACACTACATGGCTGAAGGGCGCATATTAAAACTGCAGTCTTCCGATGACGAATAAATATTTAAGCTACTCAATAGTCAAATATTATGGAAGTCCTTGCAACACGACAGATCACGATAAATCAGAAAAAAGGCTCCAGAGTGTTTGCAAAAGACATGTCTACCGGGCAAAAGCCAGTTGACGAAGCTGAAGAGAGAAGTCGGCAGTGACCCGAAAACCAAAGATATCACGGACACCAGTCTGTATAACACTAGGGTGGCCTTAAAACAGCTTAATAACAACTAGGCGCCAAGTGATGATAGTATCACATCAGAGTTTCTGAAAGCGGGTGGAACACCAGTACTCGAAGTTTAAACACTAGAAACATCGAAGAAAGGCTGGTGGTGCTAATGTACAAAAAAGGTGATCAAGCAGTGCGGAAAGGTTAATTCCTATAACTACACTAACTATAACTTTGGATGGGTAGAATAATGGAAATGGACTTACCGAAGCGTCATAGGATGATCGACGTGCTGTACTCGCGTGTGGGATACGGGCTTAGAATTCCTCCTGTAGTTGCGTAGGTTTAATATCATATAATAAATTTACTGGATTATTATGTGTTGTAGCTATTCTCACCATCACTTAACCTCTGTGCACAAGTTTACGAGCTAAAACAATTTGTAGATTAACATGGATAGGACAAATTACATCCAATGTCCATATTGTTAAGAACTGAGTTCCAAACTGGACAGTTAAGTTGCAGTGGCAGTAGGCAGGGCACATTGCACGTAGAACAGACGCGGCTTAAAGGTTTTGGAGTGGAGACTACGACCAGCTAGCGTAACGTAGGTCATTCACCGACAGGTGGACAATCAAGCTGATAGTCATCTGTCCACCTAACGATAAAGGTTGCAAATGCAACGATTATCAGGTATTTGCGTTCGATGCAAACCGCCGGTTATTAGTGAGGGAGGCAAATGTTTAGCCATGGACGTCCTACAGCTGAGATGATGACGATGATGATGGATGATGATCATGATTTGAGCGCAAATAGCCAAAGCTATTATGAGATTTGATTAAAATATTCGTAAGTATTAGACTTTTGTGTGTCGATCACTGTAGAGTATCTCAACTCTGTAGGTGTTTCTATACTCCTGGCGACTCCTTCAGGGATTTAAAGGGTAAAATGATATGTATTAATGTAGAAATGGTTATAGACGATACAATTGTCACATTGCTAGTCACTCTGCCTAGAAAGATCAAGGTCCCAGCTTTAAATGCTGGCCAATGAAACCTTTTCGTGACTACCATATTGACCGGTTTCACCCTTACGTCATCGTTAGTTTCATTTATAAATATTTTTTGTTAAGCGTTATCAGGACGCTGGTGTATATTATACCGTGGAAGTTTACCTTTTGCAGGAAGCGTATATATTCTTCGAAATAAATGATCATTATTGTCGATATAATGTGTAAATATTATGTACATATATACATAATATTTACACATACATCGACAATAATGATTGTCTTTGAATTTTTTTCTTTAAAACGCCATGTGTTATTTTGGTTCGGTGCCTAAAATCGGAAATAACTTTATCAATGTAAGTACGAGTATCTCAAAGTGACATAATTACTGCGTATATCATAAAAAACAAGATTTATAAATAATTCTAAGATGTTTTTACAAAGTCGTAGTTTTAATTGAGAGTAAGGAAATGAAAGCATTTTTTATGCAAAAAA
The DNA here is from genome assembly GCA_917880725.1 of Selenia dentaria. NCBI lineage: Eukaryota > Metazoa > Arthropoda > Insecta > Lepidoptera > Geometridae > Selenia > Selenia dentaria. Next base: position 8,957,961 of record OU862888.1, on the reverse strand, counting down.
TAAACGAGCCCCATAACTCGGGCGCAATTACTAGCATTTATCAACAGCTGGCTTGCTAAGTTACAACCGTATAGTAAATAAATAGACAGTGACCAACCTAGCTCTGTATTGATCTAATATTTACGAACTAGTGGACTTGATAATTCGTATAATTTGATCACTTATTTAGTTGCTCAAATCAATAATAAAATTTTCGAATTCGATGACAGAACAAGTACAATTTGAAAAAATTATAACCGACTTCCGTTCTATTCAGTTTTTGTAGTGTAACTCAAAAACTACTGGACTGAATTTGATGAAATGCAAATGTAACTATACGGAAAACGCTAGCTATCAGAAAAATAAGAGTTTTGAGAATCGGTTCACCCAGTCGAAAGTTATGAGGTAACAAAAAAAAAATTACAGACGAATTGAGTACTCTCTTTGGAAGTCAGAAGAAAAACTCAATAATTGCAATCCTTGATTTTGTTAATTTCCTAGATTTGTGTTTCTTCTAGTGTAGCGTATAATAGTGATAAATTATTAACCGCAAAGTGCTCATAACGGTTCACGAATGTAGCCAATCAGTGCTCGCAGAGGAGCTTGCCTTGTCGTTCTCAACTATTCAACAATGTTAAGAAGAAATATGTTTCAAATTTGATTATACATACGACGAGTAATTAAAACTAGACATTTGAAAACTGTAGATTGATATTTTTTTCCAAGATATAAAAAGATATGTAATCCCAATAACCATTCAAATACTTTAATCAACTAAGTTTTATGTAAAATCTCAATTATATAATATAATATTATAGTGTATATGTTATTGTGTAGACAACCATACAACTTCACTACCATTTCGGCATCCTTGCCGCAATCACGCTTTGGATGGGAAACCGTCTCATTTTCAACTAAGCTTTTTCACATTTTTCACTACGGCGGGCATGTTAAGCTCTAGTCCGGGCTTATTGCCTTAGACTATGTCTGAGGCATTTGCGCGGCTTAAAGTTTTCGCAGCTAGTCTACTCTCCAGTCTGCTCTAGGCCTACAATTATTTCTCTGGAAGGACGGCTCGAGTCCCAACAGTGAGCACGTAATGGTCCATTACTAGTTTTACTTTTAGGTAACTAATAATAATAAGATATAATTTGTGCAGTAATATTTTTTGTATTCATTTCTTACTTGTAGAAACTAAAACTCGACAGTGTTCACATAATTTTGGCAAAGCTACCATAATTGTGTAAATGAAATTGGAGTTAGTGAGATAGACTTAGTAGTGTGCGTAAGACAAAAACAGTCAATATAGAGAAGTTATTTCACTTCTTCGCTTCTCGCTGCCTTGGCTAATTAACCGGGGTGGCGCAAATTTTGGTTAAAAAACTTTACAAAATGTCTAATACCAGCCTGCCTAAGCGGTCACCGGATGTTTTTCCTGTTTTGGTTGCCAAGTGATTAATATTCCACTTTTTATAAATTATTATTTAGTTTTATAAACAAGGGAGTAAATGACAACTATAACACCTCGTGTCACCAAGATACAAACTAAATACTTACTAGTTGAATACAAAATTTGTAGTATACTTCAAAAAACATAGTAGAGGCGAAACACGTGTCGAATCGTTTTTGGTTTATTTGGGTCTTCTTGTGTGTTTATTTTGTATTCTTCCTATTAAGCAGTTTGTGCGGGAGGGAGGGTGGTGCACACCCCCAAATAGGCCATAATCATTGTTTTTTTTTTTTTTTTCAGCGGAAGTGTCACTAAATATTTTTTAATGCATTTCCGCAAAGTAACGCCTGAATCAATAAATTATCTGTAGTATACTTGTCAAAACTTAAGTATTTATTTTATAAGTATTCTTATTATTTGAAAACAATTTTTGTTTTTTGTTAATTTATCTGGTGTTTTTATACTGCATTACCAGATGATAGTTCAATTTTATACAGTACATTTTTTCATAATTGTTAAATGTTACAAAATGTAGTTTTTATTAATATCAAGTGGCGTGACACATCCGTAGTACACTTGCTTGCGAGAAATCGCAAGCGGCCTAGCAAGTTCAATGGAACTTGTTGCTGCGACTCGAGAGATGGCACCTGTATATCTACTTGCAAACCCATAGGTAAATGACACATTAACATTTTTTATCCCCAAATTTCCGCGGGACCTTTTACGTTTTCAAACTCTACCGAATAGAGTGGCTATGGTTGATTAGAATATTGCTAAGATCTTTTTTATCATTTTATTTGGCCCAGAATGTGCTAAAAAGAACTTAAAGTTAAACAGTAACCCAGGCCATCCTTTGCCTCTACAGTCTACGCTAGCCTAAGATTATGAATGTACAGTTTCGTTGTGAATGCTTTTGCAACAGACGTTAAATTGTTCCAAGCAGCAAAATTATATTAATTTTACGAATAAATATAACGTGTGTAAGTCGAAACGGACCTCATCGGTTTCTTTAATTTGAAACAATTCTAGCGGAAGCTGTATAACAATGATTAATAGCTTAAAATGGTTTGATTAAATAAAAGAACATCTTACTTTGTTATAACAAAAATCTGCTAAAATATATTTAGCGGAAGTGGTCGTTTAACAGTATAGCAACTTCACTCAAAAAAAGAATCAAAGATTATTACAACAAATCAAAGAAATCCAGTCCAGCGTACTCTGTACCACAGTTTTTCGTGCGTCCATAACTATTATTTTGATATGGTAGTATCAGTGTATCTCAGATCAGCCGGCAGTAGTAGAGCAACTGATATTCAATGGAACAATGTTCCTTTACGAATCAGTAGACTTCGTGCTAGATACGGTAAGTATAATAAGTATTGGTCTACTCCTATATTCTTTCTGTCACGCCTTAGCAGGCTCCTATATGCTACTTGGTAAATTTGAAAGATCTTTGTTAAGTACATAATATTTTATGATGCAAAATAAACTAATATGAAGAAATACATGTTTCTAAATTATTAAATGTTTTACGTTTTATTAGGATCTATATAAATATCAGCTTAAACTATTAACTTTATTTACTAATAATTGCCAACCTTTTGTTTTGAGACTTACTTACGTTTCGAAATGACCTAAAATCCGCACAACTTTTTTATATTTGATTATTACTTTACTATAACATGATCTCCTTATGATTTATTTGGGCCTGGCCAAAAACGTAATGGGATAGGATCTACCAATATTTACCTCAAACTATCTCTTAATGAACATACGTACATGAGTGAAATAGGCACTGAAGACATTGAAGAACTTTATCGCTCAGACTGTTCTGACGGTCCACCCTTTAAATAATACCATACAATTGATATGGGGGCCGAGCCACCCACATCCCTCGTCAAACCCACAAATCCCTACGGAGCCCCGAGTATTACCAATCAAGTGACACACTAGGTGATAGGTCACCTCTCTAAGATATACCTTCTTCTACTAGAGACCACCACAATGCCAGATATTATTTCTTGCAATGCAATTATTATGAGCAGCCGTGACGCATCTCACAATCACTTGTCGGTGAAGTCACGTCTTAGCATAGTATATTTCTTTCCTATGTATAATTATTAACAAGTACAATTTGAAAAATTTAATACCGACTTTCATTCTATTCAGTTATTGGACTGTATCTCAAAAACTACTAGACCTTTAGTAAATTTGATGAAATTTAAATGGGACCAAACGGGAAGCACCAGCCTTCAAACAAAAAAAGAATTTTGAGAATCGGTTCGGGAATCGGAAAAAATACAGTAGAAAACCTCCTCCTTTTTTGGTAGTCGGTAGAAAAGTCTGCGTAAATATCAAATACATATATTATGCACTACACGATTGTTTGTGATGCTGAGTATTTGGCATTGCAAGTCTAGTGTGAACGATTCTTAAATTAAATAATGGATATCTGCATAACTCAATTCATACCTGTTGTCAAAACAATAGAATCGAGAAATCGGCAAAATATTTTCTTCTTTACCCATACTGAGTATACAACCATTATATTCCAGGGGTCTACATAGCTCCAATATTGCGGTAAAACATTTTTGTGACAAATTGGGGGATCCTCACAATTAGTGGCATCGTCGCGTCTCTCAAAGAAGTGTCGTATTCAACTAGACTAATGAATGTCATAAATTTTCACGAAGAGCTCTTCAAATAATTTGGGAGAGTTATCGTGATGGGACGGCCGTGCGCTGGTTGAGCGAAACCCCTGATTTATTGTTGACTCGCGACGGCTTATTTTTTACCCAAAATAAGATAAGCTTGATTTAAGATAACAGAGATAAAATTAGAGTTATTTTTTGATGGGTGGTAATAAAAACACTTTTATAATAACTTTCAAATAAACTTAATGTTTTGCTTTAAGTGATCTCATTTTCGACATTAAAATGTTGCGCTGAGTTATTTGCGTCTTGCGCAGTAGTCTTTAGCCCTTCACTATTGAAAATTAAGAAGCGCTAGAATTGGTCCCTGTCTCATTAATGTATATAGGTACATTTGCTAACCGAGCGGTCTTATGTGGGTATGGTAATGAGGTGTGATGCATTTAGTGAAGGAATCATCAGTGAAATATTGTTCACACTCGCGCTTACTACAAGTGGTCACGCCAGACTTAGGTCTGGCGTAACCACTTGAATGCAAAATTATAGGTTCACGTTTTTGATACATAATCACTAAACAACCTAATAATAAAAAAAAACATGTTTAAATTTAGCATATGTAACATGTTATGTCTAGGTCATCAACATCATCATCATCTCAGCCGTAGGATCCACCGCTGAACATAGGCCTACCCCTATAATTATCCAAAAGGACTGGTTGGAAGTGGCCTGCATCCAACGTCGTCCTTCGACCTCTATCAGGTCGTCTATCCACCGTGTCGGTGGACGACCTACGCTGCGCTTGCTGGTCCGTGGTCTCCATTCTCATAACTCCATGTTCTTGTAATAAAAGTTTAAAAGAAATGCATATAAAACAGCTCAATGAGCTCTATTATAGTTGTTTCTTGGACCACTCCATTCTTGATCTTTTTCCCTTATGAAAAAATGCAAACCGAGTGTTAAAATTTAAAAATTTGTGCAACCACCATGAATAAATTTTAAAACTTGTTTGTATTTAGTTCGTGGGGCGCACTAAAAGTTTCCGGAATCAATAATAAAAAAATACTATTAATGGTCAAAAATGAATTCTCCCTTTGCGTAAATGCACTTTTTCATACGATTGAACCAATTTTTAAAACATTTGTGCCACTCCTCCGTGGTGACGTCAGATACGTGTTTTTCATACTCTTCGACAACCTCTTCTGGTGATGAAAACAGTTGATCGCGTAATTGGTTCCTGATTTTTGGGAACATAAATTATCACACGGTGCTAGGTCAGGACTGAACGCTGGATGATTTATAAGTTGTACGTTTTTTGTCTTCAAAAACTCATTTGTCTGTCTGGGACGCAAAGGGTTAAAACACGGCGGTTTCTTGAAGGTTAAAAAACGCTGTCTATGTATCATACAAGTTAGGTCAGTTCAGAGTTCGAATTCTTTCAATTTCTTTCATTGAAATCAAGCAAGTGCATCTCATAAAAACGTACAAAAATTCATAAAAAAATAATGTTTCACAATACGATAAAAACAGTATCCGTCAGTTTATGTGTATTAAAAATTGCTATTTTATTATATACTAGCTAACCCTCCAGCGGTTTCACTCGCTTGGTCTTGGTGTAGAGGTAGAAGTGCCGTTTGGGAATCTCGAGGTCCTGGGTTGGATCCCCGGGTTTGACAGTTACGGGCTCTTTTTGACAAAGAAATTTTGAAACAGTGCCCGTAGTTTGCAACAGACTCGCCTTTTATGAAATAAGACTAAAAACATGTCTATATAGCGAAACGCAGGCATTAAAGACACCGCTGCTTTCCCCTTCGAGGATATAATATAGATAAAACTATTTTTATGTTGTGTTTAAAAATAAAATATAAGTATTGCAGGCGATTTACTCAAGAACGCTAGACTGATATTTCACCTCCGTGGTGATGGATGACGATGAAGATGAATCAAATATAGCGTATGTTACTCAAACATAATGTACTTAGCTCTAAACTCGTGAAAGCATTGTTTGAATCGGTTAAGTCTTTACCTGTAGTTTTACGTGAATCCATTATCCAACAAACAATCTTTCCTCTTTATTATTATAATCTTCTTAGTCGGGCAGAGTGGTCGTGGTCATGGTGACGGTAAACGGGGGATCCTCGCCAGTTTCCATTTCCACGTTCGTTGATCTCCTCGCGATGTTTCTCCATTTCAGACGGTTAGTGGTATTTCGAGCACATTCTACAATAGTGGAATTCGTGTTCTTTTTAATAGAGTAAGTCCAACGTGTTGGTGAAAGATCTCGGGTTCTCTTTCCTTCCACTTGGCCTTGCAATGTTAATCTCTCCATCAAGTTTTTGTTCCTGCGGATATACCCGAAGAACTTCATCATTCGCATCTGCACAATCGACGATAGTCTAAATTGAATTTGAAGTTCTTTGAGGATAGAATTATTGGTGCGGAACGCTATCCACGGTATTTTCAGTAGTCGTCTCCAGCACCACATGTCTAGTGCATCGATTTTTAGGCGATCCTGTAGTTTTAGTGACCAAGTACCCGCGCCATAAATAAAGATTGGAAACACCAGACATCTCATTAGAAGAACCTTTGTTTTCTTGGTTATGCGCCTGTTCTTCCAAATCTCTTCTACTATTAGAGTAAATGAGGATTAATACTAAGGTACGAATATTGTGGCATTAATTGGACCGGCGTTACTATTGCATATTTCAAAATGAAAAAGTATTTATCGAGACATAACTGTAATAGTTATACATTATGGTGATGTGGACTTCTTTGTGGATATTGTCGTCTTTTATAAAACTGTAGTATAATTGTCACCTTCCTACCTACTCAGGGTAGAAGGGAGCATAAGAGAAAGAAGAGAGATGAGAATATAAGTATAATAAATAGAAAGGGTCGTGGATCTCAGACAGGTATGGCAATTTGGCAAGCTTCCTTGTTTCAGGACTTAGCTCCGGTCCGCTAGTATTGGCCGATGCTCAGCAGCAGGTCTGCCGTGCAGGGTCGGCTCCACACCGCCGCGCCGGTAGAAATTCCCAGCAATCGCTGTAGAGAAAGGTGGCCGCGGTCGGTGCTGGAGATCAGAGGACGGCCGGAGTTCAGAGGTCGTGTACTGCTAGTAGTTCAGACTTCAGCCTCGTACTTGGAGAATTCCGCCTCGTACTGGAAGAATTCCGCCTCGTACTGGAAGGATTCCGCCTCGTACTGGAACCCTGGAAAGCACATGTGCTCCGGTCACAATGGGTCCAGTAAGGTGTTGAGCTGGTGGGTCCACTGTCCCTCTGCTACTGGGCATATAGTGACTCGCAGAGGGCCTTTAGGGATGTGGCCCGCCAGCAAACAAGAGATGCCATAAGGGCCAAGGAAGTAATGCTGCTGGTGAAGAATTCGCATCCGCTAAGGCTTCCGCTACCGAGCATAAAGGGACTAGCTAGGCCCTTCGCGGATGCAAACCACCAGCCGCTCAGAATGCCAGAAGGGCGTAAATAGGTATGTTGCTGGTAAAAGTGCGCACAATCCACGAGGTCCGTTCACTACCGAGCAATTAGGGACTAGCCTAGGTACCTCGTGAATTGCGAGCTACCAACAACACCCTTTCAAGTTTGCCAGAAGGGCGTAAAATAGAAACAAGAAGAAAGTTGAGAAGCAACAGAAAACACAGAAAAACACATAAATTAAACAACAGAGTTAGCATGTAAGACACATAAAAAAATACAGTAAATAAGTTGAGAGTACATACCAAAGGTTACAAATTGTAGGTTATAATTTATGGTGGTCAAGTACACTTTCACTTCAAAACTCAAACTTACCCAATGTATGGGGGTTCTGAAGATTGATGTTAGAATTTAATAAGGTTTTTGTAGCACTAGACGTAGTAATTTATTAGCAGTTGCACAGTCGATGGCCGGTGACAAAGTGATGGCGATTTCTATTGTTGAAAAAACGAGAAGTTGGGCGGATGTCGGAGGCGCATTTCGCTACCATATATGGTAATGAAAAAGGCCTCAAAACCGTCGTAGTCGTCAGTCCAATCACTACACTGCATTTTGAACTTTTTCAAAATATCAACGTTCGTTCACCGGAACTCACAACTCGTGGCATTATTTTCTCTAAACTCGATTGACATTTGTTTAACTGTCACTGTCAACATTTTTGATTGTTATATGCGACCTCTATCGGTGAATCGCTGAACTACCTCAGCGCGCAGCAAAGGTAGTTAGGTTTCTCGATTTAAAGGTTGCTTTAATCTTCAAACGGAATTTAGGTAGTCGTTTGTGAGTTTGCCTACAGATGTCGCTTATTTAAACTAGTTTTTAAGAGAACCGATAATCTAGTAATCTAGATCGGTTACATATCTCCCCACCCAAGAAAAAATTTTTTTACTAGGAAAAAAATTCACTGGCCTTGAGCAGTTCTAAGAAAGAAAAAAAAATACTTGACCTAAGACCTAACTTTGAGTATCTTATATAAGCTACAGAAACTCCAGTATATGATCTTAAGTTATTAACTATGTCTATGTGCAGACACATACCCAAGTATCTCCTAGAATTCCCCCCCATCGTTTGGATTAGATATCCCAAGAAACGATTATTGACAGCAATATTGAGAGGAATGGAAATTGTAGGCTGCAGAAGTTAACTTCTAAGAGCAGCTAGCTACATTATAGGTATGAATACACACTAGAACATAGATAAGTTAAGTACTTATTGCAGACATTCATGGATAATTTTAATTTTTTTGAATATAAGTTCCATAATTGCCTAAGTTAAATTAAATTTTAAGACAGAGAATTTAATCAAAAGGAAATTACATAGATAAAGGCTTGTTTAGTGAGTTATCTACCGCTCAGACCAATAAGGCTTGTTTTTAAAGAGTTTGGACACCGCTCTCTATTTGAAGAATTACCATGGCTGGCACGTGAAAGAATGATTTTAGCTATGTTATAACACCATTCCATTGAAAGTGGAGAGTGACAAAGAGTATTTAAGGAAGTTAAATTAATTCAGTAGGTATATAAGTTAAGATGTATAGTTTGTAGTACATTATATGTATTGTAGTAAAGTTATAATATATCTTATGCCATCGTTGTATATAAGATATAAATAATGATCAATATAAGAAAGGATCACAAGTTATTAGAATTCAAGAAGTATATAAGATACTGTTACCTATAAGATTTATTGTATATAAGGATTTATTTTTCCTTTATATATAAGATTATTGTAAGAGATTAATAAAAAGTTGCACCCTATGAGTTTGGTTGCATTAATCAAATATATTTTAGTTATTTAAGATACATAGAATATGCGTTTTAGTTGTAAGATTGTATATTTAAAGCTTTATTAATTTAATCATAGCATGAATTTGGTTTTATTTGAGAATATTTATTTATTTTAAGTTGTCAACAAGTTATTCAGTGCAAAGATTTGCAAATGTTAAAAAAGTGATTAATTACTAGGATATGTATTTACTTATTTTAAAATTGTTGTTATTATTATTATTTTTGTTGTAGGAGTTATTATTGTAATTTTTATTATAGGCAGAGTTATAATTATTATTATTACGGTACTGGGGTGTAGTGGAGCTACTGGCTTTAGAATAAGTAAATTCTGGAGCCAATGTTTGTGAAGTGCATTGAGGTGGGTCATGAAATTGTGTCAGACGCGACTGAATACTTTCAAAATTTTTGCATATAGCTTTAAGAGCATCAATAGATTGTATTTCAGGAGAAGCAGCTAAGGTACTAGCATAAGATGGCCTAATATTATGAAGGAGAATTTCAAGTTTTTCTTCTTCTGTTAAGGGTTTGTCGAGTCGAGAGAACATATCGTGCATTATTGCAACATAAATAGTTATATTTTCTCGCTCTCCCTGTGTACGAGACCTTATTTCATTCATCAGCCTGTAATCATAGTCAGTGATGCTGAAGTCTGATTTTAATAAAATAGTTAATTCACTCCATGATTTCACATTGTCTTTTACACAGCGGAACCAATGGAGAGCTTCATCCGTGAACATGTCATATGAGTGGGTTAAAATTTTTTCATAAGAAATGTTTCTAGATTGTACATATTCTTCCACCCTTTGTATGAAAGCACGGACACAATTTTTGCCATTAAATTTAAGTTTACTAATATCAGATAAAATTGAATTTCTTTCACAAGTTACAGATAGCACAGGTTGCTCTAAGGGGGTCTCAGGTTGATTATTAGTTGAAGGTTGTGACGTTGGTAAAATAGTTTTTAAGATTTGTAAGTCCTTGTTAAGAGAATTTAGTTTAGAAGACACCGACTTAAAATCTTCACTATTGGATGCACTTATCCTTATCAACCTGTGGTTCATATGGTTGATTAAAACTTCTGTTCTTAAAAAAAGATTTTTTCAAATTTAGTTTTGAGGAGAGCAATGTTGCTTTTTGCTTTTGCCATTGACTCCTTGAGTTCACTTATATCGACCTCAGGGTCCAAGTGTGACTCCAATATATCCTCAGAAAGCATGTCTTTGGATAGTTTCACAATCTGTTTCCTTAAATCCTGAACAGATTCAGTATGTGAGCCACCACGCAGTGCCACTTCATATGCTAATTCAGCCTTTTGCAGAGATAAAAAGTTAAGTTGTAGACTCATGTTTGTAGTTGTGAAAGTATACTTGACCTATATACCCAATGACAACAGTGTCATACAAGGTCAATTTAAAAAAAATATTTAAAAGGGTATAATTTTTTCAGATGAAAATAACACGTAGGTAGAAATACAAATAAGGTGTGTGCTATTTATAAGTTGAACAGAGGTGAATATAGAATATTAGTTATTTATTAAGAAAAGTTATTAATTATGCAAGCTGTAAAAAAAACTAAAATTTAATTTTAGGTAAAAATAAAATTCGTTGAAGACGGTAATGGGTGGATTACTGACCCCCTGGGTGTTACCCGTTGTCTTTCAGTCGCTTCTTACGACATGCAGAGCTGCAGCCGGCCTATTCTCAGACCCCGGGCCTGCACAGGGCCAATCACAACTTATAACTAACACACACGAAAGGAACACAATAAGACACAGTATACAGAATAAGTATGGCAGAGCCACACCCAAGAAAGTTTGCCAAACCAACCTGTCTGATCCTACTTTTTAGGGGCGCCAATGTCACCTTCCTACCTACTCAGGGTAGAAGGGAGCATAAGAGAAAGAAGAGAGATGAGAATATAAGTATAATAAATAGAAAGGGTCGTGGATCTCAGACAGGTATGGCAATTTGGCAAGCTTCCTTGTTTCAGGACTTAGCTCCGGTCCGCTAGTATTGGCCGATGCTCAGCAGCAGGTCTGCCGTGCAGGGTCGGCTCCACACCGCCGCGCCGGTAGAAATTCCCAGCAATCGCTGTAGAGAAAGGTGGCCGCGGTCGGTGCTGGAGATCAGAGGACGGCCGGAGTTCAGAGGTCGTGTACTGCTAGTAGTTCAGACTTCAGCCTCGTACTTGGAGAATTCCGCCTCGTACTGGAAGAATTCCGCCTCGTACTGGAAGGATTCCGCCTCGTACTGGAACCCTGGAAAGCACATGTGCTCCGGTCACAATGGGTCCAGTAAGGTGTTGAGCTGGTGGGTCCACTGTCCCTCTGCTACTGGGCATATAGTGACTCGCAGAGGGCCTTTAGGGATGTGGCCCGCCAGCAAACAAGAGATGCCATAAGGGCCAAGGAAGTAATGCTGCTGGTGAAGAATTCGCATCCGCTAAGGCTTCCGCTACCGAGCATAAAGGGACTAGCTAGGCCCTTCGCGGATGCAAACCACCAGCCGCTCAGAATGCCAGAAGGGCGTAAATAGGTATGTTGCTGGTAAAAGTGCGCACAATCCACGAGGTCCGTTCACTACCAAGCAATTAGGGACTAGCCTAGGTACCTCGTGAATTGCGAGCTACCAACAACACCCTTTCAAGTTTGCCAGAAGGGCGTAAAATAGAAACAAGAAGAAAGTTGAGAAGCAACAGAAAACACAGAAAAACACATAAATTAAACAACAGAGTTAGCATGTAAGACACATAAAAAAATACAGTAAATAAGTTGAGAGTACATACCAAAGGTTACAAATTGTAGGTTATAATTTATGGTGGTCAAGTACACTTTCACTTCAAAACTCAAACTTACCCAATGTATGGGGGTTCTGAAGATTGATGTTAGAATTTAATAAGGTTTTTGTAGCACTAGACGTAGTAATTTATTAGCAGTTGCACAGTCGATGGCCGGTGACAAAGTGATGGCGATTTCTATTGTTGAAAAAACGAGAAGTTGGGCGGATGTCGGAGGCGCATTTCGCTACCATATATGGTAATGAAAAAGGCCTCAAAACCGTCGTAGTCGTCAGTCCAATCACTACACTGCATTTTGAACTTTTTCAAAATATCAACGTTCGTTCACCGGAACTCACAACTCGTGGCATTATTTTCTCTAAACTCGATTGACATTTGTTTAACTGTCACTGTCAACATTTTTGATTGTTATATGCGACCTCTATCGGTGAATCGCTGAACTACCTCAGCGCGCAGCAAAGGTAGTTAGGTTTCTCGATTTAAAGGTTGCTTTAATCTTCAAACGGAATTTAGGTAGTCGTTTGTGAGTTTGCCTACAGATGTCGCTTATTTAAACTAGTTTTTAAGAGAACCGATAATCTAGTAATCTAGATCGGTTACATAATCTGAGGCACGTAAGTTGACCCAAAACGGTGGTCGTCCGCTCAGGTACAGTTATAGACAAATGTGATAGATTATTATTATTATTATACTTACTCTGCGGTCATTAAAAATTAAACGCATGTTAAATCAAATTTCAGATTTCATAATAAAAATATCGGATTTCCTTTCAAATCATTGTATTTATCGAACACAGTGTTGTGGGAAGTAACCGATCGGTATTATTAAATAGCACAATTATAGGAATACTAATCTTAATCACTATTATTCATTGGCGTAACACCTTCTACATAATTTTTGAGTGATCTTCTAGAACGTGGGCAAAGTCTTGCGATTTCATATTCTATGTCAGTTGAAGAATCCAATTCAGAATCACCGTTATAAATTCTTTCTTCTGGGTTATAAATTCTTCCGTCATATTATCGATGACTAAGCTTTTTCGATTGTATTGACGCTATAGTATAATTAGTATGATCATTTATGTTGTTGTATGTAGTAAAGTTGGTTGTGGTCTTGTCATTTTCTTGAAATTAAATTTAATGATCAGATATTTAATAGATATATTATAAATGTCGAAGAAATGAAACCTTTTTGCGCGATTGTACTCCAGGTTCACGCAGAGCATACGCGGGCTGCGAGGGGCGGAGTGTGATTGTTTGGGAGCAGGTTGCTTTGGTTACGCACGGTCTCTCTCACCGTACCTCATACTGCACTTCGATTGAGACTCGAAAATGTGTTCTGCATATAGTTCAACTTACGTGCCGCGTTCTGTACGTTACTTTATGCTTTATTGTCATTTGTGCATTTGTTTATTGCATGTTGTGTAGTATAAACTAATGTTATATGGTCAATAGTTTCCGCAGCGTTACTATAAGGACTATTTTTTGAGTATTTTTTCCACACTCCCTAACTTTTTTGAAAATATTATTATCGCCTATGACTATCAGGGAAAATGTAGGATTCAAATGGTGAAAGATTTTTTCAAATCGTTCCAGTAGTTTTTGAGCCTATTCATATCAAACAAACAAACAAATTTTTCCTCTTTATTATATTATAAGTGTAGATGTAGATTAGTGTAGATAGATGTGTTTAATGACAAATACAATAGTCAATAAAGAGCCAAACTGTTTTAAAGGCGAATTTAAGTGGTATATTTGTTTTTTTTTTTAGTTTACTCTAGTCATCATCATCATCATCTCAGCCGTAGGACGTCCACTGCTGAACATAGGCCTCCCCCATGATTTTCCAAAAGGACCGGTTGGAAGCGGCCTGCATCCAACGTCGTCCTGCGACCTTCCTCAGATCGTCAGCGTAGGTCGTCCACCGTGTCGGTGGACGACCTACGCTGCGATTGCCGGTCTGTGGTCTCCACTCCAGAACCTTTCGGCCCCATCGGCCATCTGTTCTGCGTGCTATGTGCCCTGCCCACTGCCACTTCAACTGGCTAATCTTCTGGGCTATGTCGGTGACTTTCGTTCTTCTACGGATCTCCTCATTTTTGCCTCGATCACGTAGAGAAACCCCGAACATAGGCCTCTCCATAGCTCGTTGTGCGACTTTGAGCTTTTCTATGAGGCCCATAGTAAGAGACCACGTTTCAGTGCCATAAGTCATCACTGGTAACACACATTGGTCGAAGACTCTTGTCTTGAGGCATTGAGGTATTTTTGACGAGAAGACTTCGCGAAGTTTCCGGAACGCTGCCCAGCCGAGTTGGATTCGACGATTGACCTCTTTCTCGAAGTTGGACCTGCCTAGTTTGACTGTCTGTCCCAGGTAGATGTACTCGTCAACAACTTCGAGAACTGAGTTCCCAACTGATATTGGGGTAGGTACAACATGGGCATTAGACATAATTTTCGTCTTGTCCATGTTCATCTTAAGACCTACCCGTTGGGAAACTCGATGGAGGCCTTCGAGCATTGTACTGAGGTCTTCCATGGATTCTGCCATGACTACAATATCGTCGGCAAATCAAAGGTGAGTGATCTATTCGCCGTTAATATTTATGCCAAGTCCTTGCCATTCCAGAAGCTTGAAGGCGTCTTCCAATGTAGCGGTGAACAGTTTCGGAGATATAACGTCTCCCTGTCTCACGCCTCTTTGCAATGGAATTGCCTTCGAACTCTGCTCCTGTACTCGGACTGACATGTAGGCGTTTTTGTACAAACACTTCAGCACTTCAATATACCGATAGTCAATACGGCACCGCTGGAGAGACTCAAGCACTGCCCACGTCTCGATCGAATCAAAGGCTTTCTCATAGTCCACAAACGCTAGACAAAGAGGCAAGTTATACTCTTCGGTCTTCTGTATAACTTGCCGTAGCGTGTGGATGTGGTCTATGGTACTATAGCCTTTTCGAAAACCGGCTTGTTCCGGAGGCTGGAATTCATCAAACCTGCGACTGAGACGGTTCGTTATGAACTTCGAAAACAGCTTATAAACATGGCTCAAAAGCGAGATGGGTCTGTAATTTTTAAGTAAAGTGTTGTCACCTTTCTTGAAGAACAGCACCACCACGCTTTTGTTTCATGCTTCTGGCGTTGAACCTTCGAGTAAGACGGTATTAAAGAGCTTCTGAAGGACTTTAAGTACCGGTGTTCCACCCGCTCTCAGAAGCTCAGATGTGATACCGTCGTCACCAGGCGCCTTGTTGTTCTTAAGCTGTTTCAAGGCCATTCTAATCTCGTACAGGCTGATGTCCGGGATATCTTCGGTATAATGTCGGGTCAGCTTGGCTCTTGGGTCTTTGACCGAGCTGCTAACAGGTTTAGCGACCGAGGTGTATAACTGTCCGTAGAAACTCTCGACCTCTCCTAACACTTCCGCTTTGGTCGACGCTACACTGCCGTCTCCTCTCTTCAGCTTCGTCAACTGGCTTTGCCCAATAGACATGTCTCTTGCAAACAATTTTGAGCCTTTTTTCCGCTCTATCGTCTCTTTAATACGGTTTGTATTAAAGATCCGGATGTCGTGTCGCAAGGACTTCCATATTCGTCTATTGAGCAGCCTATATGCTTCAGCATCATTCGAAGACTGCAGTTTCAATGAGCGTCATTCAGCCATGAGGTTGAGGGTATCGTTGGAGAGTTTCTGTGGCCTATCTGTACGATGGGGTTTCTACTAACCTGTTATTGATCTCGTCCACTGAAGCGATGTTCTCAAGGCAATCGAAGCGATTGGATAGCTCAAGTTGAAAGCTCTCGGGGTCTTGGATACGGGCACGAGTGGGTCGTAGCGTAGACTTCATCAGACGAGACCTCTCCAGTTTGACATTAATATTCACCGTGTCTCTTACCATTCGGTGGTCACTACTGGTTTTAACCCTGTTGATCACGGAGACATCAGTGAATATTTGCCTTTTGGTGGTCATAATGAAGTCAATCTCATTTCTCGTGGAACCATCGGGACTCAGCCAGGTCCATTTCCTGTGAGGTGGCTTCTGAAAGAAAGAGTTCATCATAAAGAGTCCCTCTTTCTCCAGAAAGTCGGCCAACCTCTGTCCCCTACGGTTCCGTTGTCCATATCCAAATTGCCCCACTTTCAACTCATCCTCGCTTCTCTTACCCAACTTCGCGTTGAAGTCCCCCATAACAACTAGAAAGTGCGTTTCAGAGGTATGTATGGCCCGACTAATGTCCTCATACATATCCTCCATCTCATCATCCGGGTGCGACTTCGTCGGTGCGTATACCTGAATGACCTTCAGCGAATATCGTTTGGATACTCTGAGTATTAGGTATACGACCTTATTGGAAACGCTATCGATCTTAACTATGTTGTTAGTAAGGGACTTGTGGACTAGAAACCCGACACCACCTTGGGACTGTTGGTCGCTCTCCCGGTGGTAGAGTAGGTTACCTGATTTTAGGGTTATCGTGTCCTCACCCGCTCTACGGACTTCAGATAACCCCACAATGTCCCAGTGTAGCTTACTCATTTCTTCTTCCAGCTCATATATCTTCTCGTCTGTCCTCATCGTGCGTATGTTGTGTGTTACCAGGGCCAGTCGTCGTCGTTGGGGGTGGTAGCCGGGCGTCTGCCGGGGATTCTTAGCACCCCCTGCCCCACCGTTACCGTGGCCGCTACCGTAGCCAGGAATAGCGGGGCTGCCGGGGACTGGGGGCCTGGTTCTTTTTGTCCAATCCATAAGGGGTTTTTGCCAATACTCGCTACGCTTGGCAGGCGGGTTGGCGAGCGCAGTTTGTGTGTGTTTGACTGGGAAGGTGCTGCTTCCCACCTTCTGATTTGTTATCCCTTAGCCGCTTTCTACGGCACCCACGGGTAGAGTTGGGGGGGTGCTATTCTAAGCCGGCACCGCCACGGCAAACGTTTACTCTAGTATGTTAAAATATTGTTTTAATTTTTGTTTTTACAAGTATTCTGCAAGATTTGTACAAACTATTATTTTGCTTGTTTCTTGGTTTAAATGAGAGGTTATCGAGCTACAAAGCTGTGTACAGACCGATACCAATGTGTAACTTATAACACCTATCCAAATTTAATATCAATTAATAAAATGTAAGATTAAAATTGACCCGTTCTACTTCACAAGTAAATTTCGATTAAGGGGATTGCATAGCTTGTTTACTACGCCCGTACATTTTGATTTTTGTCAGTTTTTTAAGTTCTAAAAAAGTAAATTTATAGTACTTTGAAATACACATCCACACAATGTGTACTATGCCCGTAGGTTTAGATTTTTTTAATTTTTACGTTCTAAGAACGTAAGTAAGTAAAGTAAAGTAAAGTAAGTATTTTGAAATACTGAAAAAATCAAAACGTACGGGCATAGTAAACAATGTGTTGATTACATGAAAAAAAAAAACCACTGAAACCGGACAATGGTAAGAGGTAGAAAAGAGTTATTTCTTTTAATATAGACAAGTATCTAGCTATGCAGTCCTCTTAAATCACTGAACAAATCCACCACAAGGAATAATTACCCCAAAACTAACTTCTAATGCACTGTCGATTCCGTCTGCTATTACTATGCCCGTACGTTTCGATATTTTAATTTTTTTAAGTTCAAAAAACGTTAGTTAATAGTACTTTGAAATACTGAAAAAATAAAACGTACGTGCATAGTACCTAAACAATGTATTGCTTACATAAATCGGACAATGTTAAGAGTAGAAAAGAGTTATTTCTTTTAGTATGGACAAGTACTAGCAATACAAGTATATGCAATCCTCTTAATTCACAGAACAAATCCACCACAACGAATAATTACCGCAAAATAACTTCTATTACACTGTTGATTCCGTCTGCTATTCCACTCTAATCAACTTGCAAGGGTGTAATATAACTATAGGATCTAAAAGTATGTTCCTAAAGGACCATTTATCGATCACCATCCCTGCTTACGATGCACTGTAATACCTACTCGCTGCAGGTAGCAATGTACACAAATTAATATTCATCTTCTATATCACCTCACACACCTGGCGTGTTGATTCAGTCCACATTATCTGTGAGGTACGGTGTCCTTGCGTTACTGAATTAGTGTACGTGAGAGGTGTTATGTGTGGAGTGCAATAGACGATCGTATTACGTTGCTTTGAAGTTAATGGATCGATTAATGCTGCTTACAAATAGATAGTCATTTCTATCGCATTAGTTTTAAATTTAGTGCAAACTGCGCCCGCATTTTCACCTGCGCGGGAAATGTCTGTAATAAAAAGTTTATTTAGCGTATTAATTAGCCTAATTATTTTTGTAAAGAAAAAGTAGCATATGTCACTTCTAATATAACATTAATTATCTGCCAGTAAAAGTTCTGTCAAAATCAGTGTAGTCGTTTTGGAAATTAGCCAAACAAACAGATAGACAAAAATTTTATATCTTTATTATCAATATCGTTTATATTTTTTAAAACCATGTTCTCTTCCTGCGCTAGTTTCTACATTGTCTTGTTATAAATCTACTTAACGTAACTTAGAAAAAAACATGTTATTATTTCGACTTCAATTTAACTTTATGATTAAGAGAAAGAGATACAAATATATTATATTTTGTATATTTAGCGTACCTTTATTATTTCTACTGAATAGTTTTGTATTAAAATTTTAGGTTGTACATCACTTCACGTATTTATACCCCTTCGCATCAACGAAAGGGTCGCCAGTGATGCATACAATCTTCATAACATTTATGTAACTTATTAGTTGATATTTTTTAAATATTTAGATGCGTCTTTTTATTTTCTTTTATGTTTCTTTCTATTTATTTTGATACGCTATTCTCAATAGATTCCAGGTATTCTTGATAACTTGAAAATAGATTTGTCAAGATAGAGGGCGTTGATAACGGATATAAAAATAACAAGATAAAGTTTTCATAGCATAACACACATGGTTACAAGCAGATGTGTCATATTATATCCTATGAAAGAGATCACTAGACACATTTAAGAGATACCATACACAAACACAATACATACACATACAGCAGTATTTATAACAAGAAATATAACACTTAACTTTCGGCAAACAGGAAGTCTTGATGCAACAGTCACTTGTGAAGTAAAGAAGGCTCGGCATTTTTTTTTAGACGGACTAATGCTGTTTGCCTCTACCGGCATTTACAGCGTCACCGGACGGTTGGCGAGCGCAGATGGCACTCAGCCAGATGCGCGCGCAGAGGGCGCACCGCCTAAGGCGAGCGTTGAAGACGCTTCGCCGCAAGGAGAGGAGTAGGCGACTAGCACCACTAAGGTACGGACCTCGGCTTGGGCCGTCGCCAGGAGAGAGGGGAGTCGGAGAGAGAGAGGGGAGTCGGAGAGAGGGCTCGGCAATATGAGATATTGGATTATATAGCAACGTCTGCCGCCAAGAGACTGTGTACCACCACTATTACACCTCCCACCAAACCTCATAACCAGTCAGAAACAAGATACTACCCGCCATACCAAAATAGCCTATCAGAAATCAAGAGGATGCTACGTCACTCGCTACAAATTAAACGAGGTAGTATTTCGGTGTGGCATTTGCAAAAATTGTACCAATTACAGTTCCGTTAACATTTAGATATAATATTCTTATAAAGTAGTAATTCAGCAAATTTATACAGTTTACGAATTTTTATCAACATCTGACGTATACAATTCTAACACCCGCATCTATCGATAATGAGTTTAAAATTCTGATACAAAGAGTTTTATGTATCGAATTATTGGTTTCGTTTGCCGTGGAATATATCGCTCACATAGCACTCGAACTTATCAGTAGAATCTAATGTAACCTACGACCTAGTTATGAAATCTAAGCTATCGAGGCTAACTGCTGGCAAGCAGCCGCGCCGCCGCCGGCCGCACCGTTCCGTTTCCCGGAACTTGCAAACCTTTGTCGTAAACTGGCATTATTGACGACCACTGGGGGCTGGTTAATATACAAGTAAATTGATAATTTCAGTTCAACAGTTTCCACCAAAGTTAATACAACAGTTAGTATTTTTGATGCTAGCGCGGGAATGCAATTTTCAGCTCGCATTATGGTGTTTTAACACACTTGTGACGAGTGAGTCTGCAAAGTGGTGTACGCTTACCAACCCTAAAAACAAAGTAGACGAAATAGCACATACATCATAAGTTGCTTAAAAATGATAGTATATTTTTAATGCAATTATGACGACGAGATAGCTAAGACATGGGCTGATGGTAAGCGTTCTGAAGTGTACTTGCAATGTACTTGCCAGTCGGTACATTGGGGTTTGAAATATTTTTACCGAGTAATTTAAAATGTGTCTTAGCTAATCGCGCCGCCAAATTGAAAAAGCAGTCCAAAGACTGTTTTTTGACGTTGTTAGCAATTTGCTTATTTAGAAGATAAACTAAATTATGAACGTTTAATGACTGTTCTTAAATTTGTCATCTGTTCAATTGTGGTATGTTTAGTGAATATTTAGCCGTCATGTAACTCCGTGCTCTCTAAACTAGTCAGAACTGATCTAAAACTTGAACAATTGGATAAAATAATAATATTTTTAGGATTGCCTTCTTAAGTGTTACACAAATGTAGATTTTAGCCTATACAGAATAAAAATTACCACAGTATATAGAGTTTCAATTTAGTGTTCTGCAAGAGCGAATTACCTACTACTCATACCAAAAGGATGACTATATAATTCTAAGGTAAAATCTATTCGACTTCCGAATTTACTGCAGTACAGCTTTTACCGTAATAAATTAAACAAGAAAACATGTCGTGTAATTCATTTTAGAACTTTTTTTGTAAAATACATATTACAAACACTAAATGCTTTATGAATCACTAGCTGCGTTTCGTGGTTTCACCCGCGTTGTGATGGACAATTATAATGATGAATTAAATATGGGCTATATTTGACCCATTTCAATGTTACTCAGGAACAATGAAACTTTCTACTTTTTTAATATGAAAAATGGGATTCATTCGCGTAAATAAGTCAGATCTTTCCAACTAGTTTTAACACAACATCCGAGAGCCAGACGAGACGTAACCGCGAGCGTTCTGCCGAGCGATTCTCTAAGAGCAAACATCGTTGCATCTTTAACAACATCCGTGAAACAAATGACCAGCCGTGCGATTCTCTAAGAGCAAACATCGTTGCATCTTTGACAACATCCGAGAAACAAATGAAGAGATGACAAGAAACGTTGGAAAAGCAACCTTATGTACATGGGCGATATTTTATAAAGTATTTGACATCGGTGAGCTCGTCGACGAATCATTACAGAATCGCACGGCAGATGACAAGAAACGTTGGAAAAACAACCTTATGTTTAAGAGCGATATCTCATAAAGTATTTGAAATCGGTGAGCTCGACGACGAGCACATCGACGAATCATTAGAGAATCGCACTGCTGCACTCTCCGTGAGACCTTGTTAAAACGATATGTAGTTGGAAAGAACTGACTTATATTCGTGAGTAAATCTCGCTTTGCATATTTAAAATTTGTATAAATCACGTTAGTGTTCATAATTAAATTCGGGTTACTTTGACTCTTACCGAAATATTCTATTCCGTGTTATGAGGGCATAAAGGAAATTCTTAGGCATCTATAATAAAAACAATATTCAAAACACTCCAAATACTTTTTAATTAAAACTACCAATTATTTGCTCTATCTAGCGTGCTTAACAACGTAGTAACAAACGAAAGTTAATTTTTACCAACAAAAACGTTAAGCTGTAAGTCAATTCCGAGCCTGCGGTAATTGTTGGGTCGGGGCCACATGCAAGTCGGGATCATAAAACAATACCTATTATTGAAGGCATGATATTTTCCGTCAGTCGCCTCCGGCCTTTAACGGTCAGGTTTGGCTGAAGTCCAATTTTTTGCCTGTTGTTACAACGTGTCTTTTGACAACATTATGGCTTTTGTGCACCGTTATAACAGCGGTTTGACGGTAAACAAAAGTCAGTCAATTGCCTATCGATTATGTGTTCCTGGTACCTAGCAGATTATCTTTATAAATAAATAAATATCATATAATCATAATCAGCCCATTTTGTTCCCATTGCTGGGACTCGAGCCTTCCTCTCAGAGAGAGGAGTTGGGCCATAATCCACCACGCGGGCCCAGTGCGGATTGGTGGATAGGTTAGTGGCCAACCCATATCGAAGTTTTCAGGCCACCCGAAGGCCCTCAACATAGCCTTACGACTGTTGTCCTAAGACAAACAACCGGGATCGACGGCTTAACGTGCCCTCCGAAGCACGGAAGCGCTCAGTTGAATAATGCCACTAGCGGTCACCCATTCAAGTCCTGACCGCAGCAAGTGTTGCTTAACTTGTTGATCAGTTGAGATCGCCAAGTCAAGCTCCGCTACGAGCGCTGCAATAAAAAATAAATACGAGTATAAGCTAACAAAAAAAATGTTACATCTGTCTGTCTTTTCTTCAAGACCTTGGATGAAAATATACTAATCTACCAGGTCTATCTATCAAGTAATCTATCAGGCTGCCTTTCAGAAACGGTGACACCAATTTTGACGCGACTTTCACGGGCAGATAGCTGGTGTTATAAAAAGTAGCTTAAGTTACTTTCATCATCAGGTTTCATCGCGCGTGTGAAACGTCAGGACGCAGTTAGTTTCTACTGTTGCTTTTTGTATAACTTAATATACTTTGTGAAACCCAGTACTTGCACGTTTTCTGTTTGTTTGGATGCAGAATATCTGCACTGCAGTAGGAACTGTCCAGGTGGACTTATATTGAAGAATCTGCTCTACCTGCTAAGCAATTTACAGTATTAATTTATTACCAACAGGTAAGGCGCTAGTCCTTCACGGCGCTGGTATTTCGGCACATATACGCTTACATTTCAATGTATTCTTTACTTATCTACACTATCACTACTGATCACTACATAGTAGCTATAAAACAAAGTCGCTGTCGCTGTCTGTCCGTCCCTATGTATGCTTAAATCTTCAAAACTACGCAACGGATTTTGAAGCGCTTTTTTAATAGATAGAGTGATTCAAGAGGAAAGTTTATATGTATGACACATGCATAATTTTGTAGAGAAACACTGATAAATTCACAGGTTTCTAATGTGATGTCGTAAATAAACACATTTTTTGCGCTTACATCGCAAACGCTGACTGAACCCCACGAGATAAATCAAAATAATGTACAACGGTATTGTACACCTTAAAAAGGTCAACATAAAAGTCAGCGATGGTATATGTCTATCTCTTAAGGATAACCAACAATAACCATTTTTTATCCTTTACATTTTACGGGAAAAATGGCTTATTTGGAAGTTATTTTAAGCATTACAGCATTAATCCTTATCCAATTAAGTATCTTAAATACACTGTCCATTCAATGTAGATCAATATATATACAGCATGTAATTTAAATAATTATTTCCAAAGATATTACAGATTTAAAATGCAGGGACATAGCGACACGGCGGTTAGATTTGAGCGTTGAGTGTTTTTCTCATGGTAATGTCAAATTATATGTCGCTCTTTCAAGAGTAACTTCTAAACAAAATATGTTCGTATTGTCTAATGACAAAAAAGCTGTGAACGTTGTTTATAAAGACATTCTGTAGTAGGTAGGTATATTATTTAGTATCAGCATTGCACCCGTGCGGAACCGGGGCGGGCGCTAGTAATATACTCGTATGTAGTATAGTGTAAATAAGTAATTCAAAAGTAAAAAAAGTTAAATAAAAACCTATTATCACAATATTGTGCGCATGGTACCGACTTCGACAAGTTATTTCACACTCTTTAGTGTTAAAGTTGGTTCCAATTTTTGGTTTAAAAATATTTGACTCATTTTATAGTCCTTCAAATCTAAGAGATACCGTTTGATAGTTTAGACTTTAGACATATTGTAAAACAGGTAAGTATCGGGTCAAAAAAATCGGTTACTGCAATATCCGATTCTGAAGTGGTATCGATATAATTTCTCTATATTTAAAAATCGATAGTAATTTCATTGTTGTAAGTTTCCTTCATAATTTGCGCTTATTTAATTATATGGCATTATAAATTGTTATTGTTTACGTAGAACGCTGCTTCGCATTCTCTGTTAGGTATACGTATAAGTGATGTGTTTTGAGGATATGTACTTGTTAAAGAAATTGTTTATGTTTACTGTAAAATATGGAAATACTCACATATACTTGTCGGATAGGTCCGATTCACGCTCAAAAATTGGTGTAATTTCACCACCAATTAACGACCCTGGGCGTTTAAAGTACGTCCTCTTTTCGACCCTATAATCACTTGAGTAGTTCGGAGTCCAGCATAAACATTACCCATGTAATCGAATACAGAATTTAGGATTAGTTCATAAAAGTAATAGCTAAGTAGGGAACTATCATGAAACACACAAACGGAAAAAGTACGCGCACAATCAGTAAGTTTATATAATGGCGCGAGACTGCAAAGATTTCATATAGTTGGCAGTGTTACCAGATTAAAAAAACAGGGTTTTTATGAATATTTGGACATGAACAATTTGGCCTACAAAGATTATTTAAAATTACATAAAAATCAATACTTTAATTAGTAAAATTCATTTAATAAGTTAATTATTCTTATACTTCTTAATAACGTCATATAGTACTGCGCAAAACAACTGCTGCTATGCGCACTACTAAAAAAAGCCATTTTAAGTGAAGCAGCGTTTGTAAGTAAGGCCATAAATTCTTAAAGACAGCTGGATTGAAAACGGCTCGTCTACACTTCTACACTATAATATTAGAGGAAAGATTTGTTTATTTGAATTGAAACGAAACTACAAGACCGATTTGATAAATATTTACACCATTAGAATCCTACCTTATCCCTGACGAACACAGGCTATAGAATATTTAAAAAAACTAGGGATCCGTATTAAAACTTCGATAATGTTACCACCCAAAGTGTGAAAAAAATACCCAAAATAATCCATATGCTGCGGAAACTATTGACAATAGAGCGAAGTGACGTACAGTTTTATAAAAGACATTAATATCTACAAAAAAGTCAGTGATTTCATTATGGTACCTATGACTATTACAGTTACGTTAAAATAATAATATATTTTTTAACCGAATTAGATGAAATTTAAATGGCATCACCCAGGAAGTATACTTTACCAAACAAAAGAAAAACATTTGGCTTCAAATCCAAAATGATGATTTCTAGAAAAATTGCGGAAAATGTTGGATTAAACTTATAATTAAAAATAAAGTCCGAAATCGGACTACTCTGTAGTAAAAAGATAGGCGTTATCAAAAAAAACAGCTGGATTTGAGAACCTTCTCAATTTTTTGGAAGTCGGTTGAAAATGTATGATTTGCTTAATTCTTATATTTTCAATTTCCTAAGGTGAATTCAAACACAATCACGAATCATCTACTCATATCAATTATAAAGGATCAACCTGTCGCTGATTCAGAAATCTAAGGAAAACTTGTATTGAAATTTAAGGCACCTTTTTGTTATGTAAGCCGTAGAGGACTATTACAGTATTTTTTCCTGTAAGCAGACCAAATCACTGCATCTCATGACACTTAGCCAAAGCCAACCATCTCAAAGGCCGTAAGGATATTCTGTATATCTACGAACGTACTGCTTTTGCAGAATTTAGACTACTCCACGGAACGTACAAAATTTGGAACTGCTCTGTCTTGGAAATATATCGCCGACGATATTTTTTAAGATAGAGTTACAGTAAACACTGCACTACATCCGACCACTCGATAGATTTTTTCTTTGAAGAGACGAGGTTGGCAGATTGTGTGCCTGATATTAAGTGCCACGCCTGTCGGTGACAGTTACTCAAAGCTGAAGTGCGTGGCACCTAACGGCACTTGTCACCTTTAGCAACTTGCATTGACTTTTGAGGCTCAATCGCTCAGCAAAACATTTCTTCGGAGCCCTAATTCTACCTGTATTTAAAGATATACCTTCTGAGTACTTAAAGATTTTGCTATATATCGCAATGAGACAGTAAGTACTGTAGTAGAACAGGTAACATGTTCATAGGTTCGTTTACAAGAAAAATGGATTGACCATTTTCGTTAGAAATGTACTGTAGTGATGAAATATTTAAGCAATTAGTTTATTTACGTTTTACATCTTTTGTTTGTCTACTTTACTATTTTTTCTTGTTTTATGTCCTTCCCTTTTTGACCTGGCACACATTTTTGGACTGGCTTTACACACACACATTATTACTAAAGTAAATTCATGAAGAGAAAAAGCTGTCTATGCCGTACGTCTAGCACTACAAAGAGAACATTTCAACCGCTCATAATACACTGGCCTGCAAAACTAAGTATCACATTTTTAAAATTGTAATATTTTTAAGTATACAAGATATTATACTTTCGAAATAAAAAGCCTCCAAGAAGAGTTTAATTTTGTACATAAAAACTTATCCGGTAACCTTCTTTTAAGAAATGGCTGAAATAAACTTAAAAATCAATAATAATATTTTTAGAGTTACAATTTTACCATACATTTTTCCATTTTTGTTATTAAATTATTTCTTGATACAAAAGCTAGCACATACACTTATTTATCATGAAGATTTATCCTGAAGAATGTGCTAGGATCATGACTTTAGTACTAGGCATCAGTATGCGTCGTAGGTATTGCAAGAATGGTGGCTGAAGCGAAAGTACGAAGAGACTGGAAACCATTTGAGGAGACCTGATTATGGCAGACTCAGGTGTACTAGTGCCCGAGAAGACCGTTATATTGTTTCCACTGTGTTGAGAAATCGCCACCTAAATGCAGTTGAAGTCCAGCAACTGCTTCTTCAGACCCTAAGGGACTACATTATTGACAGTACAGTGAGAAGAAGACTGGCTGAAGCAAACCTGAAACCCTGAAGACCAGCGAGTGGCCCCTAACTCGAGAGAGAGCATCGAGTAGCGAGACTGCGATACACCCGTGAGCACATACAGTGGGATCAAGAATGGTCAAGAATTTTGTTTACAGATGAGTCTCGATTCTCACTTTACGCTTCTAATGGAAGACGAAGTGTCTACAGGCGACCTGATGAGCGATAATTTCAAGCCTGCTCTAGTACAGTGGAGGCAGTGTACACATGTATGGGCTGGCATAATTATCTATATGTGCAAGAGTATATTCCGGAGGTTGGTATCAGCGCGATGGCTTGGCCATCACGAAGTCCTGATATGAACCCGATTGAGCACGTCTAGGGTGACCTAGAGAGGCTAGTCAGAAGCCGTAGACCACCACGTACCACCCTCAGGGCACTAAAACAGGCCTTGATAGAAGAATGGGAGAATATTCCCCAACACCGGCTCTGAGTAGTCTACTGAACACGAGGTTTAGCCTCGTGTTCAGTATGCCAAATCGACTCGAAGCTATAAGCAGAGCCCGAGGAGGCAATACCAGTTATTAAAAATTATACCTATAACAGGTAAAACATACTTATAAATGTTAATTGAGTTTTATGAAATTAGGCAAAAATGGCTATTTTTCTTGTTTTATCTATTTTAGACTTAAAAATGTACATATTCAAATTCAAATTCAAAATTTGTTTATTTGGACAACTATTTGGATCCAATATTAGGTTAGTGTAAACGCAATTAAACTTAAAATTAATGTTAGTACAAATTAAGCTAAGTAATTAATTGTTATAAAATTTGTTTAAATTAAAATAAAGGCGTCCGCCAAGGATAGAACGAGACACAATCTCACTCGATCATCACCGTGACGAAATGCCTCCACACAGGTGCCCGTAAGTCTTCAGCAACGATTTTCAGGATGCTGTTGTGACTTCCTCGCACCCTCCTTATTAATGACGCGACTTTCTTGCGAATGACGGCATGGAACCCGTCAGTACGCAAACATTCCAGAGGCACTGCACCAGCGAGGGAGTCCCAACATCATCCTGAAGATGTTATTATACTGCACACGTAGGGTATTCAGCGACTTTTTGGTGTAACTGGCCCAACAGACCTCCCGTGTACATTCCCTGACAGTACGCCTTGAAGAGCGTGAAATATATGTTACTAATTTATAATTTACTCTTGTTTGAAAGAAAGCTGATAAAAATTGCTATAAAAGTTTTTTTTAATCTCTAACTTCTTTATTTTAGAAAAACAATCTTAAAGTTGCAGACCAGTGTACTGGCCTGCAAAATAAGGACTACACTTGAAATTAAAATAAAAATTATATATATATAATTTTAACCACATTTTGCCTTATTGTAGTATTTTTAATACTACGAAACGGAGTATTTTGATAGCGAGTACTGAACATGTACTGCATAATTAATCTCTCACACACTTGGGTATATGTTAGCAGATTAGAACGTTATTTTATGTTCTCACTCATAAATTATCATCATAGTTATATCTATTTGAACAACTACACCTATTATTGCCACACGTTGTTGTTAAAATATACTTATTTTTTTTCTATAGTATAATGGACTCGCATGTTTGTACATTTGTCATTCCTCATGTTAAATATGTCAATACTAGAAGTTGCATCAAATAAGAGTTTTAGTCAAATAGTCAAAGTCAAGTGACAGTCACAAGTTTGTCATTAAGTCACTGTTCGTTCGGAAGCATTACTAAAACTTCCTAAGGTGATTGACGAGGAAATCACACAATATACAAAATTTCATGATTTTGTACAATTTTCCTACTCGTGTATCATTCGGAACACTAACACTCGTATTTATAAACAAGTAATTACTTGTTGCTTTGCTTGACGATAAATACTTTTTAATGGTATTTGACGGTTTAACTTACGCGGTAGGTAGGTATAGTCGAATATCTCGACCGGTTTCGTGACCGTCCGGGCCACTTCTAAACCGTCAAATGACATTAAAATGTGTAATACTTACGAAAGTTTCAATCAAGTGATAGAATACTTCAACAGAAAGTCTTATTCAGTAGTCGAGCAATGAACTTTACTTACTAAAGTAAATGTATAAGTAAGTAATGACATAACCCTATCAAAACTGGATGTACCTATCTTTTTACACTTGTATTAGGTTGTTGTTATGGGATTTTCGTTTTTACAGCATAATCGATCATTAACAGTTCAGTGTGCGAATGTAATTTTTATACAATTTCACTTTTGCAATAAAAACGAAAATGGACGTGTTCTCGTTGCTTAAGTAAAGGAAATAGTAAAGTAAGTAAACTTAATTAATAACAAATAATAATTACTTACTTTTACTTGTTTATAAATACGGCAGAACCCACCACAATTGCACTTTAATACTTAAAGAAACACAAATATGGGAAAACTTAACCAAAGCAAGGATAGCCATTGTTGGTTTTTAATCCCGCCATCTTCCACGTGTCATTTCTAACTGGTAGCACGTTCTGCGACGCTTCATGTGCTACACAACTAAGCGCAGCAGTACGGTACCAATTAGTCGCCGGCGTCAGTTGGTAAATATTAACACTGATAATTGTAGTCTGAACGTCAGCTCCCCAATGTTCGTTACAGGGGGCACTTGCAACCTGAATACAAATGAATCCATTATCCGAAAGTGCGGAGTAGGATCGACGCAATATCACGTAGCGTCATGTATGCCGATCTGCTAATGTGCCGTGCGGCCCTTATCTTTCATGTTTTCTTTGTTGATCATCGTA
The DNA here is from genome assembly GCA_917880725.1 of Selenia dentaria. Lineage (NCBI taxonomy): Eukaryota > Metazoa > Arthropoda > Insecta > Lepidoptera > Geometridae > Selenia > Selenia dentaria. Next base: position 8,928,124 of record OU862888.1, on the reverse strand, counting down.
AACCTATACGTATATCTATTGTGATTGCTGTAACGAACATTTTTATCACAGTTTTTCGTGTATACAATGATCTGAGACCGTAGCACAAACAATTTGCGAAAAAGTATTCGTATCGCAAACGTCAACGCGTCACGCTTCGGCGGTCAAACGATGAGATGTTTGTGTCATAGCTGCCCTAGATAAATAACAGTTTGTACTGTTTCACGTGAAGACACTTTACGTTTCGCAGTTATTAATTCTAGGCACAATGTTCTTATCAACGTTGATACAATTGTCATTTGAAGAAAGTTTTCTTAATTCAAAATAAATAGTATATCAATTACTAGCGTTTATTTTTGTTTTTATAAATATAATAAACAAGCTGACCCACCAGCGGCTTCGCTCGCATGGCCTCGCGAGATACGGTTAATTACAGTTTTTTTAACTATCCCATCGGAACTCTTTAATTTACCGGGATCAAAAGTATGCTATATGTTAACTAGGGATACAAGCTACCACCATACAAATTTTCATATAAATCTATTTAGTCGTTTCGGAGATTAACCCGTACAAACAGACAGACGAACAGACAAACAGGCAAACAGAGAAACACAAAAATAAAATAAAATCTGAATTAGTTCGATTTCACTCCTTACGTCCCCCTGACTTGGTTTATCATTTTTTTTTTCATTGTAAAAAAATTCGACCTCTACAGTTTTATTATATGTAGTGATAAACTCAATCTTACTTACGTCCGGTACCAATAACCAATCTATCGTCGGTTTACCTTAATATATCTGACAATATTTGCATCAATGTTACTTCAGATTTCTATCAGTAGTAAGGAAAATTGTGGATAGATATATTGGATTTAATGGGGATCAGCCTTTAATGGCCAATGATGATGCAGACACGATCCTTTGCGGAGAAAAAATCAACATTATGTGGTTTAAGCAGAAATGTTGGTACTTGAGTGTGTCCATGCCTTCCGCGATACATGATAGTCGTAATCGGTCCATTACATACATATGCATATACTTAATTGTGTATAGACGTTAATGTATAATACGTTAAACGGTCTGTGATTCAGTTTTAAGAAACGTCGATGATTGGCCACGATATTATCACGAACATTGTATTTTTTTTCTAATTATGGACTCACATAATAACACAGCAAAACATCCCACACACATATATAAGGGCGACTCCCAAAAAACAAACGGGTTTTTTTCTCGGTGGTCATAACAGGTAGAAACTTGAAATATTTATTATAGTTAATTGTACGGAACTCTTCGTACGGGAGTCTGACTCGCATTTGGCTGATTTTCATTTTACAATTTGCCACGGTTTCAGTGACAAGACACGACAGCAAATTTATTTTAAGTTTGTTTTACAATACGCCGCTATTCATTCATGGGTTTCAGGGACTAGATAAGACAACAAATTTAAATTAAGTTTGTTTTACAATACGAAGCCATTCCTTCATGGGTTACAGTGACTAGACACGACGACAAATTTAAATTAAGTTTATTTTACAATACGTCGCCGTTCGTTCATGGGTTTCAAGGACTAGACACGACAGTAAATATGTATAAATTAAGTTTCTTTTAGAATACGACTCTCATTCATTTATCGATTTCAGTGACAAGACACTACTGCAAATACAAGTTAAATTTCTTTTACAATACGCTGCTCATTCATTCATGGGTTTCAATGACAATACATGTCAGTATATATAAATTAAGTATTATTTATAATACGCTGCTCCGTCATTCATCGATTTCAGTGACAAGATCCAACAGCAATTATAAATGTAGTTTCATTTACGATATACCGCTCGTTAATTCATCGGTTTCAATGACAAGACATGTTAGCAAATATAAACGAACTGGTTTTTTACCGCTTTCAGCTTCACCACATGGTGAGAACCCACATGCATGTGTGTTGAACACACACCCACACAACCCACCGCTGAAAACCGCATAAGAAAAACGATTTTAGTAAACTGTAATATGTGAACGCGCGGTTACATGTTCTGAGAAAGATGTGGTCTGGCTGAAGTCATCAACCTGCTTTTATACTTAGTTTTGCGCAATTTGTATTTATTTTACGTCGTAATTGGCTTGTCTATTAATAAAACATGATTACCGTGAGACTTACACGTTGTCGATATCATGATCGACAGTTATTTTGGTTTCGTCCGGAAGTTTCCTTCAGGATCTTGAGTGCGGTGCGCTCGTCTTTGCGCCCCGCATCACACTGGCTGTTTTAATTACCGTTAGCTATAGGAATATATTATATATTGAATTTATGACTTTCCAAGTATATTCATCATTCATGTTACCATAGAATTTAATGATAATGCTAATGCGATGCCTGCAATGTTGCATATTATGTAAAACTAATCCTAAAACCTAAATTAATGAAACTTGCGCACATACAACATAATTTTACATTTTCGATAACAATGAGCCGATATCTGTATATTCATCCCACGGCTGTCGGGGATAACCAGTTATTTATTTTGAAAGCGGGATTTATTTGCGGAAATGGGTCTGACCCGCATTACTCAAGGGAGATTTCGCTGAATAGGATTGTAAAGTATGCTGGTCGGTTTCAGATAAGTTATTGTATTTTGAAGTGGATCCATGTCTGTGTGGAGTACGCGGTAAGTGCGGTGGCGGTGGTACATCAATTGTGAGGATGATTATAAAAAGCATTTTTTTTGTATTTTTATGCCATAACGACTCCCGTTGGTTTATGTTGGCAGCAGGTGTTAGTCGGATCCAAATAAAATAAACAAATTTTAATGAAAAGCTGAGGGCACTTTTGTAGAACATCTGCACTCTTTTTATCGAATTCGTGAACTGGACCGTGTAGGGGCAGGATACATGCAACGTGAGCGCAATTTGCTGTTATTGAAAAAGTCGCGCCATGCGCTCAGTTGCCCTGCCGCGTTTGTACCGAGTGTCCGTACTTCAGCCCACCTTCATAATGTAACCTTTTGATATATAAATATATGAAATGAAGAATAGTAATGGTAACCACCGAAATGTTATACTTTTATTGACCCATCCCAGTAAGCAGACAGAACACGCATATGGAAGGATCAGGGCGCACATATAAACACATATAAACCTAGATAGGTGACGTGCGCCACGAGATAGTTAACATAACTAGAAACCCCACAGTGGTGACCCCGACGTGATTTGAACACACAGCCTTCTGATACTTATCCTTTGCCAAATTACCATTAGTAAAATATTGTAATATTGATCAGACATAATAGAAAATTATAGATCGTTTATTGGGGTCTGGTGTGTAGGAAGTATACAGTCAGTGAGTGGTAGAAAATACTCTACTACAATGTTATTTGAAAGAAAATTACTGAGCAAAAGAAATTCAAAATCAATGTCTCGGGCGCAGTGCTATGCAAAACTACAGTATTAAGCTCTAGGTGGTACTACCACTGTTACGGGCAAGCAAGTCGCCCGTCTCATGATTTAGTAACATAAAATAAATCATCTTAGTATTATATTAATAAAAACATTAAAAGCGTTGCCTGTTTTAACCTTATTAACGGTACCACCTGGTATGAAACCGTTTATCCGGACCTAAAAGGTAACAAACACACATTTATACAACATAAGGCTTTCGTAATTATCATCATCATCATCTCAGCCGTAGGACGTCCACTGTTGAACATACGCCTCCCTCATAAATTTCCAAAAGGACCGGTTAGAAGCGGCCTACATCCAACGTCGTCCGGCTACCTTTATAATGTCATCAGTCCACCTTGTCGGTAGGACGACTTTCGCTGCGCTTGCCAGTCCGTGATATCCACTCTAGAACCTTTCGGCTCCATCGGCCATCTGTTATACATGCTATTTGGCATGCCCATTGCCATTTCAACTGGCTTTTCTTCTGAACTATGTCGGTGACTTTAGTTCGTCTACAGATCTCCTCATTTCTGATTCGATCACGTAGAGAAACCCCGATTATAGCTCACTCTATAGCTCATTGGCCTCTCCATAGCTCCTTGATTACCATCCAAATTATATATATATTATAAAATACCGGTTACACTTATATATGTAAGACAACATTGTTATCTTTCATGTTAATTATACAATGTAGGCCAAATCCTCAAACAACGTTTAATCTCAGAGTGAAACTGAACTAAGAACCCGTAAACAGGGTTTGAATAAACATGAAAGTTTACTTCGAATTATAATTAGACGTCAAAACGACCCTTAAAATTAGAGATGAGTAACATTGGTTTGGCCGAAAGTGTGATCCGGCTAAATACTGCCACATCAATCTTACTTTTTTGTTTTTGGTTATCTAAATTATCAAGTAGTTTGTAGGACGTAATATTTCTTGAACGACTTAACCAATATTGAAAATTCTGTAGAAAGCTAAATTATCCTTAAATAATTACTAAATTAATACCTATGCAATTATTAATGTTTTTATTAATATAATATATTCAAATATATATAATACAAGCAAAAGTCACTATGCTTGTTTGTTTCACGACTAAACGGCTTAATAGATTTTCTACACGTGGGTGAATCTGCGGAGTGCAGATGGTTTGCTATAAAATTCCACAAACGAGAACTGTAGTGTGAATTTATTAAAATTCACATATATCTATAAAGTATATCTATAAAAACATATAATAAAATAAATAGGTTTAATAACCTATTTATTTATTTTATTTTTAAAACTACTATCTGGAATGTATATAATCGTTATTTCTAATTTACTCGTAGAATAATAAAAGCTTTAGTTTTTTGATTGTCTAACTTAGTTGCAATTTTTTTTATATTAAAATTCAGATTCTTATTGAACAAACAACAGTACGCGAATACACAGGTCATGCGCCCAAACACCGGCCTTATGTAAATATGTCGGTTAAGTCATCTCTAATTATAAGTAGAGCTTGCCTCAGGAGGTTAGTGAAACAGGTCAAGTATAGTTCTCATAACGCACGGATAACACGCCACCTACCTTACCACACTTATGTTTCTAATTCACAGCAGAGCAAAAGGAATAAACATATGCTCTACTTACTTAGGTTTTCTCTGCTTTAATATTGAAGGGGTATTTTGCGAAAATATAGTTTTATTAAATCCAATCCAGTAAACCTGAAACGGGTCTCTCTTAGTTTATTTGAAAATAGTTCATAATAATAATAGAGCACAATATCCACTCAAGGTCTTCAGGTTCCAAACTAGGCAGAGCCTGTATACCCTTTGCCTGATAACTGATATACATACTTATATACACATACACACCCAGAACACAGGTCTAAGAAATATGTTCATGGACACAAATGTAACTGTCCGAGGATCGACCCCGGGAACAGTAGCACAAAAGGTTTCCTTCCGCCGCGAGGGTGACTAGGCGGGGGGGGGGGTATGTGGGGGCTCAGAACCACTAAAACCCTATCACCATCACCGCTTCGCAGAAGGTGGCCACTGCCTGCCACGATCTCTCACTGCTGAACATGGAGATTAACACGCCCGGCAGGGAGAGATCTCTACCTATTTCCGCTGAAAGCATGTGCCACTGCAGGCCCCATGCAGCACACACTTCCAGCGTGTGGTGCGCTGAATCCTCCGGCACCCTACGAGGGTGGCAGGCTTGGGTCGCCTCCCGTCTCGCGATTTGGTGCACGTACTTTCCGAAACAAAAGCAATAAGGAAAGCACCTGCACCAATCGGAAGGTCTGCGAACCAGCTCACAGGGCTAAGTTATGAATTAGTAAGCCGTACTAATATTATAAACCCGAAAGTTTGTACACATCAAAAAAAAAATTGCGATCAAAAAATCTAAATATTTTTTGTTACGGTAGATTATACGAGTATTATGATTTCTCCCTCTTTTTAGTTGATATTGATGAAATTGACAGACCATTCTGAGTAAACCATGGGCACCAATTTGTAGTGGTCGATGATAATGCGCCCACCTATCAAGGTCAACGAGTCAATGCTGCACTCCGAGAATAAGACATCAAAGGTAAGACTAGCCTGCCGGCTCGCCTGGCTTAAGCCCAATAGAACACGCGTGGGATTCTCTTAAGCGAGCTGTTTGGAACCGTCAGCCACGTCCGCAGAGAGTGCCAGAGCTCAGGGGAGCCGCTATTCAAGAATGGGACAGATTCCTCCAAGAAATGCTAGATAACTTGATTCTCGGCATGCCCAGGAGGATCACCGCATGTGTTTGAGCCAGGGGAGGAGTTATATTATCTCACTAATAGTATAAATGTGATAGTTTAGATGGATGAATAAATGGATGTTTATTACTCAATCATGGCACAACGGATCTGGTTGAAATTTGGCACAGAGATCTATCACCACGCGGGTGAAAAAGCCTAATACTCTTGGGCACAGCATAGACAAAATAACAAGATCTCCGCCTACGTCAAGATCGTAATGATGACTTATTTTCTGTCAATAGAGTTCTGTAAAAGATGTGTCAGTTTCTGATATCTTAGTCAAAAGCACTCAATGATTTTGACAGCTCGATACACTTGACGTGCTTGGCGATAGGGTCGGCATGCCATTTATCTTTTTTGTTCGGCAGACCAAGGCAGACTGTAGTCGAGCGATTCCGCCATCACCACGGAGGTGAAACATCAGTCTAGCGGTCTTGAGTGAATTGCCCGCAATACTTACATGTTATTTTTAAATACAACATAACAAATAGTTTTGCCCATATATCCTCGAAGAGGTTTTTTAATATTATAACTTTCCTCATTGTCACCATCCATCACCACGGAGATGAAAGCTCGGGGCGGTAACATCAGTCTAGCGGTCTTGAGTAAATCGATACTTTTGCCTTTATATCCTCGAAGGGGTAAGCAGCGATGTTTTCAACAACTACTTTTTGCCATATATGTTTTTAGTCATGTGATCATGTAATAGGGGGCGAGCCTATTGCCATCTACGGGGCATTGTTCCAGTCTCCGGACTGTTATTAAGAATATCTTTCTTTCTCAGAAAAAAAACCCAATAACTGTCCAACCCGGAGTTCCAAATGGGCACTTCCACCACTACACTAAGATCAAGAGAGCGAAGCTGCTGGCGGGTCAGCTAGTATTGAATAAAAACCTTTTATTACTAAATTGTTGATTAAATTCAATTAAAAGAAGTATATCAGCTTATGCTAGTGATCAAAAACTTTTTTGATGTGTGTATGTTTGTATGTATGTGTGTATGTATGTATGTATGTATGTATGTATGTATGTATGTATGTATGGATGTTTCTTACTCTTTCACGCTCAAATGGTTGATCCATTTTCAATGAAATTTGGTATGGCGCTAGATGAGGTGCTGGGTTAGCACATAGGATAATTGTGTAAACAATCAGATTTGCAAATGTAAGTAAGTACTTTTAATTTACGGGTAAGTTGTGTGATGGTAAGCATCACGCCTGGCGTAACATATCACAATGCAGAGATATGCCAAGTAATCTCGCAGGGTTCCATTTTAGTTAACAAATTATACCTTCATGCATATTTCATGTGACGTGTTTTGACCGACTTTCATGCGGAACTTTTTAATTTAAAACTTGAAATTTGAAATTTAAAATGTGGGTTAAGAGATATTCGTGCTGTTGTGATTAGATTATATTTAATTTTAATATGAATATTTAAATTAACATTTACCTTACTGCCTGATAGAAGGTTGTGTTTAGAGTATGTACGAAAGTAGGTGTATGTTCTTCTTCTTTAAGTGCCTCTCCATTACTGAAGTTTGGCAGCAATCTTCTTAAATTTTTCCTCCTCAATCGCAAATCTAAACAATTACTCCACGGTCTTAATCCCGGTCCACTCCCTGATATTACAGAGGCAAGACGTCTTTCGTCTACCCGATTTGCGCTTCCCGGGTACATTTCTCATCATGATGGGAAGGTCTACGTAAGTTTTAGATGTTCATGTATTTTGATTAATTAAGTATTATTGAATTTGTTTTAACAATGCGATTTTATTTAATTGATAGTTTTATGCGTGCGTTAGTGTATGCTTACGACTTTGTATTTAGTGCTTACCATACTAGACCAAGAATGGTGACTGTTCCCAAAGACAGTTGCCGGAACACCCCATTACATGCTTAGCGACAGGTCAGCCTACGTTAAGATCGTAATGATGACACTTCTGTCTGTCCAAGTTTGTGTCAGTTTCTGATAGTTTAGTCAAAAGCACGCTATCATTTTGACAGCTTGATACACTAGACGTGCTCAGCGACCGTCAAGGGTGATGAAATTTAATTACAGTTTTTCCCATGGTGATTAATTTTATATTTGTATGTACGTAGGTACTGTATTTTATTATTAGTGTTTACTGATTTACTAAGTACCTAAATTTACTCATACAACCATGTAAATATTTAATAACATGTTGGTATAAAGATAAATATGGCTTCGGAGAAGATAATAAGCTACTCGAAGTATTAATACTCCGCAGACGACGTCGCGGGCACAAGCTAGTTAATAATAAATATTATAATAAGCACCCTATAAGCACTTAAAACAATTTACATATTGCATCAAAGGTCGCACGGCCAGACACAATAGAAATTTCATTGTTATAATGACATCGAACCTTGAAGGGAATAAAGCAGATTAAATGCAAATTATTAATACAAACGCTGCACTTGCTGGTCCGTGGTCTCTACTCCAGAACCTTCCATCCCCAGCCTGTTCTGCGTGCTATAGGTATGCCCTATCGACTGCCACATTAGCTTATGTTATGATGATGTTGTATTATGTTTAATGATTATGATAAAGAGCAACTTTACAAACCAGACATTGTTGGTTGATTAGTTTCGGCCTCGTACTCTAATGTAACTATTGTCAAATCAATGTTCCAAAGTTCTTGTTAGTAGAACCGCTGCCCTTACACGACTCGATACGATTATCTTGAAACTTGTACATCATCTTTATCAGCTGCAAGATACCCAGAATTAACGCGTGGCCTATTGCCGTATGCGTGGTATTTTCTTATCTTAGTATAAAATCTGAATTTTACAGCTCACTGTTATGGTCAGCTGTCATATAAAGGATGACTTACTCTATACTTTACCGGTTAGGCCGAGGTCTGAGAGTCCAACATGAACTCAACTTTATTTTCTTACAAGCTGACCCGCCAGCGGCTTCGCTCGCGTGGCCTCGCGGGATACGGTAATTACAGATTTTAATGGGTCAGATTTCAATTAGGGGTCGAATTTCACAAAATACCGTCTTAGTGAGTACATAGGTCCAAAAAAGAACCCCCATGCAAAATTTTAAACTTTTAGAACTCGCAGTAACGAAGTTAAATACAAACTATCAACCCCAAAAAAAACCCTGGTGAGGCAATCTGCCTCCATACGCTCGTGAAAAAGAGTGTTAGGATAGATACCTGGTTTCCGATCGTGATGTCGGGAGGCTCTGGATCTGATGGGGGCTGGTGACCGTGAGTCCTAGGTGGAGGCGTCCTGCTGTGGACGTCGTGCTGAAGGGGGTGACGAACTGTTCACTTGTAGTTATAATGTTTGTATTGTCTTATGGTTTGTGCACTGGTTTACGCACTCGCGTACGCGTATTTCTACGTCGGTAAAAGTTGGGGGCGGATCCGGGTCGTAGCGTAACGCGGCGGCGCAGAGCGGGTCTCGTAATTTAGCGTGCGCGCGAGCTGAATGCGTCTGGGTCACTGGTAGGTATAATGTCCTTATAGTGTTCTATTGGTTGTGCACTGGTTTACGCGTAAACACGGGCTGATTTAGGAGGTGGTGTGTGGCCGTGCCGAACACACCCTAAAGGTCACTCTGGGCTGACGCGTAAACGCGGGGCTGATAATGGCGGTTCCCATGCGGTCGCGACGCGGAAGCGGAGCGGTATACGTTCGCTAGGTTCGACTCTAAAATGGTGACTATATTGGCGGGCGAGAGTTGCCTCGCTCCACGTTTACCCCTTGCCCGGCGATCGTCTTATCGCGCGGGGGCGGCGGGGTGCGCGCGGGGTAAAGTGACGTCGCGCTTTAGCGCGAACAAACCCCTAGGGGATTGATAGAGAAAGACAAGAACACATTGACGCCCTGCTCGCAGGTTCACAGGTCGGATCGAGTGCAGACATTGTATGATATACCTTTACTGATAATGTTTCAATAGATCTGGCCGGCTCGACCTGGGTTTTTCACGGTATTTCAACATCACAGCTATAGGGCGTTCACTTCTGAACAAATGCCTTCCTCATTAATAGAACATATGAAATACTTATAGGTAAAAATAATGGTTAGAGGCGACCTGCGTCCAACGTCGCTTTGCTACTATTGTAAGGTCGTCTCTTTCAAAAGTGTATCAACGTTACACACATTTTCCCTGAGTAGGACCAATAAGCTGACCTATTTGTTTCCAGCTATATTCTGTAAGTATCCGACTTGGTGAGTATCGTCGCATTGTCAGATATTTGGCCTTGAAACAATGTGTAAAAAATAGTGTTACGGTTTGAAAGACACTCTGTAGTGAAGTTACTGCGTGAATGGGCCTTAACTGTTACGTATCGAGTGCCGTCCGCAACAACTTATACATCTAAAAATTTTAAATATTTTATTTCAATTGCCGTGGAAAGGCGTGACCATTCACATCAGGGAAGTCATTCCATGATATTAATGACCATTACTACCTAAGTAGATACTGTACAGCAATACAGTAAACTTGGATGTGGTACTAATGACCTGATGTTATTGGTCACTTAGGTGCTAACTACTAATACATTTTATGTATCCATCATCCTTGCGAATCTGCGAAATAAAAGAAAATACCAGACAACCCCGAACACGGTTTCCAAACAAATATTTCCACACTCCCTTCGAGGACTTTTGTACTGAGTCTTTACGTGGTGTATAAATGTCTTTGAAATGTTGTGGTGTGTTTCAAACTTTGCTGGTTATATGCTGAGTGAATGTGTACAAGACCATGACTTAAGTCACATTGTTCGGTTTAATATAATTGACATCACAATCACGACACAAATATACTCGTGGGAGATGTTCGTGACTATCAAAATATCTACTGTATGTCGTCTTAATAAAATCGTAACTACTTGAATTATTCATATTCAAAGGCTTGATTTAAATCAATTTGTTATTGGGATATTGGCGTGAACAGTCTTGTTTTTTTAATAATCTACTTTTAATAACGTAGAGTAAAGTGGTTATCATGAAATGTTTACAGGAGGCAGTAAGAGGATCAACATATGACGTTGCAGTAAGTCCTTCCACAGAGTAAATATATAAGTAAAAACTTAGAATTTATCAAAGCGGTTTTCTCGAATCGCCATATCGAATCGCTCGAGTTACACTTACGAGTACTAATTTCAAGCAATTCGATAGATCCCAAGCGTGCCCAGGACAGTTTTAATACGACACAGATTTTTAACTTACTGCTTTGGGGACGTTCTGCAGATCTTAATTCTATGTTCATACTGCAAAAAAGGCTATACAAGCTATCGACGGTTTAGCTCTCAGAGTTTGCCTTAGACAGAAAATTAAAGATATATATTATAACTGTACATATATAGATATGACTGTTGTCTCTCAAATAATCTATAAAATGTAATGTATGTCAAGATAAACAATAACTCGTCTACGATCTACCTACACGTGTATTACGATGTCAAAGTGTAGCGTGTCTTGCCCCTCTGATACCATTACTATGGTCACTTTTGTAAGACAACACACTGGAGCTAACAATAAACGAACATACAATTATATGAAATATAGATACGAGTAACATATCAATTAAGAAATTGGCAATAAAAAAAATATTTAAAAGACAAGCCCGCTGAGTTTCTTGCCGGATCTTCTCAGTCATGGTCGCGTTCCGAACCGGTTGTAGATTTAAGAAAAAATAAATGTAAAATGACAATTTGTAAGTGCCCCTTTAGGCCTATTTGGACTAAATGATTAGATTTGATTTGTACTTTCTGTACTAAGCTGATACCGACGCGTTACTATTTAGCCTATTTGCCCGCAGAAATTTCGAATGCTACAGCGCCCTTCAACCTTAATAACATACAATACTTCAAGGTAGAGTATCTGGCAATGCAGTAGCGCCAAGCTCCGGCTTGGCGCTACTGCATATTGCCATATATATATATATATATATGAAATAAACCTCTAAACATCTTAAAAAACTTTTTCTCGTGATCTATCATTAGGTTAGTTAAACACTTAGATTATATGCATTTAACGAAAAAGTCACCCGCAGGGCTATAATGACTCTCAGTTGCTAACAAAAGTTGATTGAAATCTAAAAAAAATGCGTCCTTATGTCAGTTTTGTCAGCTCTAGTCGGCAACTTACTAATATTTCAGCCTGCGTTTCTCCAATGATTCGGCGATGTGCTCGTCGACGAGATCACCGATGGCAAATTCTTTAGAGATATTGGCCTTGTACACAAGCTTGTTTTTCCAACGTTTCTTGTGATCTCGTCATTTGTTTCACGGATGTAGTCAAAGATGCAACGTTGTTTGCTCTTACAGAATCGCACGGCTGCTCACTGTAGTCGTGCAAAACTGACATAAAGCGGCCATTTTTAAGGTTTCAATTAACTTTTGTTAGCAACTAAGATACATAATAGCCCTGCTGTCCTTACAGTGGAAACAGACCCTAAGAGAAATCGATATCAGCCACTCTTTTATAAGCACGCTAGCAGTATAGTTGGTATAATTATCCACTTATTCATCCATCAAACATGTTCGATTCAGAGTTTGGGAATCAGCTTAGAACAATGAGAACGTTTAATTTCCGGAAAATTCGACCAAGCATACATTTTCTGGATTATTCTCTGTTACAAGACATTAAGAAAACCACCGAAGACTAACCTATTTATAATATCTGTGTTGAAATCATACTTACTGTCTAACTAGAAGTACTCGCGAATTATATTACTCAATATTATTTATCTAGGACTTTTAATGTGATATGTGACAGAGACCTGCAGGGCTATTATGTATCTCAGTTGCTAACAAATGTTGATTGATATCTTGAAAAATGGCGGCTCTATGTCAGTTTTGATAACTCCAGTAAACAAAAATGTTAGTAAGTTGATGACTGGAGCTGACAAAAGTGACGTAGAGCCGCTATTGTTTTTATTTCAATCAACATTTGTTAGCAACTTAGATACATAATAGCCGTACTGATAGTTTGTACGATTGTATGATGAGCAGTGGTGCGTTCTTAAATGGTTTCTGACAATACGAATACGTATATACTTGTATGTTTATCCTTCAAATACACTTTATCGATTTTCTATCTATCAAAATATCTATGGTTCAAGGCACAAGCGCATAAAAAACATAAGTACGGATACCAGGGGTCTTACTATCAGCTTCGTACAAACCATGCAAGTTCCGTGCAGTTCTTAAACCTGTTATAAACAGTTTTGAATGAAATCATACCATGACGCTCATTGAGGTGAACTGTTTGAATATTGTTTTCTCAAATTTTAATTGAAAATATTTTCTCTGGCATTCTAACAATTTATTATAAACAACTTGCAGATGCCTAGACGTTTGTAAGCTAATAAACTGAGTGGATTTAGAGCGACATGTTAACGATAGTCCATACAAAAAAAACAGGTGAACGGTTTTTCTTCGGTTCTTGAATAGTAGGCCCGGGCAGGCCTGCTTTGAAGTTGTCATGGTTAGAATAAACCGGGCAGTTGTCGAGAAGTCCTGCTTTAAAAGCTCATAGTAAGGCCCCAGAATAAAATTAACCATATTTAACATGTGAAACAAATGCTCTGAGACAATATGTTGACAATGACAGTTAACATTCATGAAAGTACGGTTAATCAATGTTTTATGCAATTAATCAATCAATTTTTACACATGTAGAGAGTATTATTTTGACAGGCCGGTTGGCGCAGTTGGTCGCACCCTGCCTTCTGAGCCGCTGGTCCCGGATTCGATCCCCGGTCAGGTCTAACATTTGTGTGCATGAACATGTCTGTTTGATCTGTCTGGGTGATTATATGTATATAAGTATTTAATATCATATATAAGTATGTAATATCAGTCATCAGGTTACCATAGTACAGGCTATGCCTAGTTTGGGACCTGAAGACCTTTGTGTGAGTGTTGTCCCATATTATTATTTCATTAGATTGTCCTACATTTATTTATATCCAATGTCTCCATGATTCACTTTGCTACGGTCAACTATAATGACATGAATGCTAGTCGATAGGTAGGTGACAATAATACAATCTATCTGCCTCACGAGACTTTCAATGTTTTTAAAAAAAATATATTAATTATTATTAAAATATTATTTCTTTCTAACTTTATTAAGTCAATATTATGTTCATAAAACAAAATTAAATGCTGATTATTAACGGGATATTTACCGAGGTAAGGTTGTGGAATGAGCTCCCGATATTTCGGCGCAGTTACATGCACCATGTTCACGGGAAGACTGAAGAATGCGGGTGGTTGGTCAAAAAGTTTAAAAGTTAGGTGCAGACATAACGATCTACCCTCTTTCTTAGTCTTTTGCTACGGTTAACACTGGAACTCGAACTCGATCCTAAGTCCCGACAAAACCTTACCTCGGTAAATATCCCGTTAATAATCATATAACTTTAGAGAACAACCGTGATAGTTTAAAACAGTGTTTTAAAATTAAATGCTTTATGTACGTACGGTGGCAGCCGTGTTCGAAGGATTGGTGGGAAAAGGCACTACGTTGGAGACGGTCAAACGCAATTGTCAATTTTTACGTCATTGATGTCCCAAATGATCGTCTATATAGGCAATTGAAGCCATTGTCATTCGTGACTACGTGATTGAAGGTGAATGATGGAAGTTTTAATTGAAGCCCATTGACTATCGCGAATGACGTAATCAATTGAACGTCTCGTTATGCAATTGATAGATTTTGGTCATTCGCTCGCTAGTCTGTAGCTCTACCATGAGTTGGCAACAGGTTAAACTATAGTCGCCCGGTACCCGCGGGGAGGGGGGAGGGGGGGCGGAGGGGGGGGGGGAGGGGGAGGGGGTGAAGCCCCCCCTGCATCCCCCCCCCGCCGGAGGCCTTTAGTTTTTGAGTAATAATTTTTTTAGTACTTAACCTCACTTTCGGCTATATCAGTATTTTTTACCTATTTTTTGTTTCACACCTAATCTATTAAGGCGGTTCGCTTCTGGCACTTCGCCGGCCGCTGCCGCGGCACGCTCGCTTCGCTCGCTCGGCTCGTGCGTTGTTTGTCATGTTCTAACCTAACCTAACCTATTTTTTGTTTCACACCTAACTTATTAAGGCGGTTCGCTTCTGGCACTTCGCCGGCCGCTGCCGCGGCACGCTCGCTTCGCTCGCTCGGCTCGTGCGTTGTTTGTCATGTTCTAACCTAACCTTACCTATTTTTTGTTTCACACCTAATCTATCAAGGCGGTTCACTTAACATTGTATTATATAACAACAATAACATATCCAGTCCGTCTCAGAGTTATGTTGATAGATGAGAAAAACTTAATGTTAAAGGGCTAGGAGAGACACAATTAAACAAACATTTTAATACATTACTTGTTTATTTCATAAACATGTTTAATTGCTTTCATTAAATGTACAAAAGAGTCTCTTTTATATTTATACACGTCTCTTCGCCACCAATATTCAACAATTATATCACTAAAGTTTTCTGGGTTGTTATAATTTTGTTTTTTGAAAAACCTCTTCACTGCTCGCCACTGGGATTCTATTCTTTGGGTGTGGATTCCATCTTTACCCACAAATGGGTTCTCTGGGTCTGAATGATTCACTTTTTTGTGTATGTATCCATATTCAGACAGACAATCGTATGCCCGCCAAAAATCGAAAAACAAGAGAGCACACATTCACGAAACTACGAGAGAAACGGAATGAATGGATGACAGTCCATCTGTCAGTAAGACAAAATGGCGCCTTTTTTTTTCTTACGTTTAACGATAACGATACGTTTCGTTTAACTCAGTTTGACAACTTAATTTGACAACTTAATATTGTACCATTTTCTCAACATTGCGTTCCATTTCACTTTTTTTTATCAAATTTTAATTTAATCATAATTAATTTAAACTACGTTTCCGGCAAAAAAAAATTGCTGGAAGGGCTTCAGGTGGACCCCAATGATACCCCTAAACTCGCACCTTCATCAAAATCAGGTACCGGACGGCTATAGCCAACCCGCCCTGTTTTTTATTCATACATTTTTGTGGCAGTCGAGCATCGAGCATTGATTGTTGTGAATGTTTTAAGCTCGTGGTAGACCTGCTAGAAACATTGTGGATGTGAATTTGACATCATCATTCGTCTACCTTTCATACTGGCCAGAAAGAAAAAGTGGGCGAGCAACGCATCGTATGAAGCTCCATCATTCGCACCTTCAATTGAAACGGTCAATGACGTAAAAATTGACAATTGCGAATGACCGTCTCCGGGGCACTTAATACCTCTACGGCCGCGGCCGTATAAACATGCGCATTATAGTATACGGCCGCGTGGAAAAAGAAAGTAATAAGTTATGCGTTGGTGCCAAAATCTACACCTGAAACGAGCTCTTCAAATCCGAATCATTTATTTATTTTTCATATCCTCTTAATCGGGATTTCCCGCCACCATGATATTTATTTGTTATTAATGCTTGTATTTTGGTTTCATGTACCCATCTAATTATCCCACTATATATTATTAATATTATAAATATGAAAGTTTGGATGGATGGAATGGATGGATGGATAGCTGATGTTTGTTACTCTTTCACGCTCAAACGGCTGGACCAATTTTGATGAAATTTGGTATGGAGGTAGATGAGGCACTGGTTTAACACATAGTTTTCATCATCATCATCCATCACCACGCGGGTGTTACCGCATGCCGCAGCTAGTAAATAATATATCTCACCTGCTATTATATATTTTTTTTTTTTGATTATGGAGAAGTAAATGGATTTAAATAAATAATTTCAACAGAGATCGTGAATGGGCTCTTCCGCCAGCCTGGACACTTATTCTTAATGCTACCATAACTCTGAAAGTTCTAGGGAATCAAGAGTGTGACACAGTCAGCAGCATTGGCTCCGGCACATGCGGCGATGATACAGATCACACTGACGAATAAAATACACCACCAACAGTCGGGCAATCTTCGTGCATACGGGAGATGACGCGGCGCACTGCCAGTACCGAGCGCCCCTCCTCACCTCCTACCGCGCCCGCGCCGCGGTTCTCACGCCGGGCCGAGCGCAATGCAGCCAGCCAGTGGTCGCTGAGATATTGCAGCGTAAACTCCATGAGATAGGCATCGGATATGCCCGAAACCTAAGGTCAATAACACCGGCTAATTACGAGAGTAAAGTCAGTTTTTATATAAAATATATATTTGATGGATAATGGCCTTACAATATTATATACTAGATAATTAATAGTTCTAGGATATTTACCTACATTGTAGAAACCTATAAGTGTCTCTAACACACAATAACTCTGTTATTTCAGTCTATATCCAATAAATAATTAGTTTCTTATTCGATTTTCAATCGAGGAAACTCACGAACGTTTAAATTTTTTTATTGCTAACCGATACGGGCCGGAGTAAATGTTTATTTATTTATTAATATGAACGCACTTGCAATTATACATATTATTAGTTCTTAAATGAAACAAAACAACTTTAAAAACTTTAAAATCTACCACCGTACTTTAATGTTTTATGGTATTTGATACTGACAGTAGTTTCTACATGAGACCAGACCTACTTTTTATAATAATTATCCAGAATTGCTGCTAAGGTATAATAATTATTATTAATAATTGTTTCATAGAAAAGGAAATATGTTTTACCTGTAGTAGGGATATGTGAAAAACTTATGTGCTGGTTGTCAAAACACAGGAGCCTGTTTATATACATACATCTTGTTATGAGGACCTAGTCACCCACGTCCATGGCATAAATCAGGTAACTTACCAAGTTGTAGGCCAATTCTGCAATTGTTCGTCTTAGTAAATACCACCGTCGTGCCAGATATTCTGCTTCGTAACTGTAGTGTGAAAGTACTACTGTGTTAAATGGCACTATAGCAAGTAATTTGAGCGACACTAGATGAACATTTTGAAACTTTTACTTCGAACCTTCAGATCATCAAATCAGTCAAAGTCAGGCTTACATCAAATATATATTATAAAAGCAATAGCCGTGCGATTCTCTAAGAGCGAACATCGTTGCATCTTTGACAACATCCTTGAAACAATTGGCGAGATGACAAGAAACGTTGGAAAAACAACCTTGTGTACAAGGGCGATATCTCATTAAGTATTTGACATCGGTGAGCTTGTCGACAAGCTCGTCGAAAAATCATTAGAGAATCACACGGTAGGCGGCGTCCAGGCGTTTTGAATCAATTAACTATATATACTTTTTTTAATGTGAGTACCGTATATACTTTCATATGCATTTAGTGTTGTTTATTTACTTCAATTTCATTTATCTTTCACTAAATGCATATGAAATTATATACGGTACTTACATTAAAAAACAATGTAGACTTTCACTCGTAGATGGCAGATATGGTATAAGCAGTAATTTTGTCTAAATTTAATAATATTACAGATTATATCCCGGGGAAGAACATATATATACCTATCATCATCATCATCATCATCATCATCATCATCATCTATTTTAGGTTTGCCTAAACTAGTTATTAATACTATTACTTTTTTATCCAGTCCAAACAAAGTTGTTGTTGTTTGATGATCAAGCTGTATCAATACCTTATCCAACACCATCCTTATTCTCCAGAGAACATGTAGTCAATATTGAATGTGTGAATAAGCTCATTTCCTCGGGCCAGTCACTTACGCATCAATTAGACTAACCACCTGTCCAAGTGTCACAGACGATTCGGTCGGCATAATGTTAAGTCCCAGAAGCGTTTCTCATTAGTTAATTGTCTTGTTAAGACATTGAACTCCGATTTACAGAACATCTATTTACATTGAATAACTAACTACCCTACAGGGATTTTGCTTTTAAATCATATTTTAAATATATGAAATTAGTATTTTAAATGTGTTGAGATTGGAGCGTGCTATGGAAATAGATTTTTTTACTAATTCTTGGTTCAGGATCGATACGGTCATAAATACAGAAAAGGTCCACGAAACGGTAATTTTTAGTTATGGGTTCGATTATGTAGGTACTACTTGAACCCTGCGTCTTTGGCCGCATTGATAATTATACCACAGGAAAATACTTCCTACTTACTTAGTAAAAAAATGTCCTATTTTTTTTATTTACTCATCTGTATACTAAAAAAGAGCCGCTCATGCTCCTGGTCACGCTATAAATTGAAAACGGCTTTACCGATTTCATTCATCTTTTTTTAAATGTTTTTTAATACTTCGTAGAAGGTTTTTACATTAAAAAAAATTAAAAAAAGCAAGGCAGTTTATTCGCGAACGAAGTCGCGGGCAGTCGCTGGTATATACATATATAAATGAACCCCTATATCTCCTGGTCACGCTTTAACTTGAGACCAGATAGAATTATCTCGCTAATTCTATTTTGTTGCATTAAATATTATCCGAAAAACGTCTTATGAAAGAAAAACCAAAAAAAGTTGGGAGGTTATGGCGAAACCGAAGGCCGAGCCTACTACGCGAACGAAGTCATGGGCAGTCACTAGTCTATATATTTAAAGTTACGCTATAACTTGAGACCGAATGGAACAATCTCGCATTTTTTTTCGCTTTACTTATTGTCAGGAGAATGTTGTTATGACCGAAAAAACCCAAGAAAAACGGAATATAACGGCGAGGCCGAACGCCGAGCCTACTACACGAACGGAAATCGCGGGCTGTCGCTAGTATCAAATTAAAATCAATTATATATGTCACTGTATTACGGATCATGTGAAAGAAAGTGTGACAAACGTGAAAAGATAAATTGAGTATTCAACAGCTCAAAAATATAAGTGACTTACGTAAATAACGATGTTCAGGAACATTTCCTTATACCTATTTTACCAGAAAAGCCACTTACTTAAATTAATTTGATTTCGTAAGAGTCTACATCCTTGAATGTATACTTCAAAGGCAGACTTTGTTTTCCTCAATAGCTCTTGATAATCAAGATGTTGCTATAAGAAAAAGTTACTTCTTTATGTACAGAAAAAAATGGTTTTCGAGAACTTTTATTAACTCATTTTCCACTTCTTAAGTATCTCGTTGGGTTCCGGTTTAAGAAACGACGACGTCAAACGATCTTCTTACTTTCTTTTGGTTTTGTAAATTGATCGTAAAATCCAATTCTACTGTAAGGTGGCAAAGGTTTTTGCCATACCAAAGATAAGAATAATATTTATTAATAGAATTTTACACATTTTATTTATAAACATTGTACGCCTATTTAAAATAAAACATTTACGAAACATGCTAACAGTTTATTTATCTACAGTTTAATAAAACACTACGACTAAAAACTACGCATATTATGATACAATTTAAAAACTCTACCAAGTATTCTCTCTAGCCATTTTACATACTACAATATTTTCTTCTTTAACGTTTGTAAAACACTACACTACAAGTATTCAAAGCTTTTCTCATATGCGTGTAATTAATAACAATTCTTGATAAATATCAAAATCAACAGTGTCTGCCTTTTTATTTTTTATATAACTTTATAATTTGACTAGTTATATAATATCAACCATGAAAAAAATTTCCAGCGTCTAATGCCATCTAAAGCATCGATAATATTCATCGACTTTTAGCCATTCCTAGTAAAATATTATCAGTAGAAGCAGTCGTAGAATGCTGTATAATGTCATCTTTACTTGCCATTGAATGGTAATCGTTCATTTCTGACCATGCCGGGTCAGATTTTGCTATTCTTTTTCTATCTTTAATTTTTGTATATAATAGAACAGACACCATTATAAAGAAAACTATGCACCCTAAAACACAACCAACCATTAGACCCAATCTACGATTTAAAATAGTCGATAGATTATATTTTGCAGTTGGATTTATTTCGATTGTTATTTGTCTCTTGTATGTGTTGAAAGAAACACATTCACTTGAAGGAGATCGCATAAGAATATTAGATGCTATGTCTTGTGTTATAACTGATGTTATATTTACTTCCCCTTTCACGGTTGCGTTAAACGATGTATCTAGCTCATAGTCCATTGTTTCTTCTGAGATTGCGACCACACAAACTACGTAGTTAGCATTGGGTTCAAGATTTTTAATATTGACTGAAATATCACTTTTGTTTAAATATTTCGTTTTTACCTGAAAATAATATTATGTAATAAAATTTCTTTGATTGGCACATAAGAGATAAAAAGTTATCTAAATAAACTACTTGATGTATGCTAACTAACTTACATCTGAGTTAACGTCTTCAGCGTAGTATAAAACTTGAAGAGCTTTTATTGCAGTTCGATTTCTAATGAACCAAGACATTGAAACGGAACTATCCTTATGTCTATCTATAGACAATTGTGATATCACTGGAACATCGCATTTTTCTTTCGGATACTGGTCATTCACACAGCTCACAGTGTTTCTTTTGATAATATTAGGGTGATCTTGAATCCACACCCAAGCATTATCTCTCTGACAATTGCATAATAAGACATTTCCTGGAAAGGGAAAGATGGTATGTATATTAAATATAATTTATAATGCGATCAACTGATTTTCTCTTATAACTCACCTTTGATAGATATATCGTGAACATGGTTCTCAACTGTATTCAGCAGTTCAACTGGAATTGTCTGAAGTTTATTCTCTTCTAAATCGATGTGTAATATACTGTTTAAATTGTTAAAAGCAGTTACTGATATATATTTTATGTTATTGTAACCAAGATATAAAACAGTGAGTTCTCTCAAATTAACCAAATCATCATTTAAAATATTTTGCAGTTTATTATGTGACAGGTCTAAAAGATTCAAACTGTTTAAATCCTCAGGAAAATAATCTAACGATTCAATGTTATTGTTAGATAAGCATAATGATTTAAGCTTAGATAAACCTCGAAAGTTACTTGTTTTCAGCTGAGAAATTCGGTTAAAGCTTAAATCCAAAGTTTCTAAAAAATTTAATGTTGAAAAGGGGCTTACTGATAATCTTCTTATTTTATTAAAGGTTAAATATAAATTTCGTAAGTTAATCAGCAAACTAAATGTTGTATCATCTAAGTTTGTCATATTAGTGGCACTTATGTGAAGTTCATATAGTTTCGTTATAAGCATATTATTGTCTCGCCTAGAACTAAATGTGGTCCAAATTACTGCTTGGTTTTTACTAAGGTCGATATTAATAAGAGACATTTTATTATGTGTGTTAATTTTTAAAAAGTCAAAATGAACAATGTCGTTGTACGAAATATTTATATTTAACAAATTAGGAAAAACTTCAAACAAGGTATTAGGTAAAGATTCTAATCTATTAAAACTAATATCAAATAAAACAAGATTGTTAAAAATAACTTTTTTTCTAATAGTTATCGTTTTTATTTCATTTTTTTTAATATTCAAATATTTAAGTTTAGCTAGTTTTTCTAAACCACTAAGTTCCAATTTAGGCAAAAGATTATCAGCAAGATCTAAATTTTCTACTTGAGTAAAATTATGGAAAGTATCGTATGGTACGTAATCTAAGAAATTATTGCTTATGTTCAATTCTGTTACTGAATTGTGTTCATCGAGTAATTTAGGTGGAATTCCACTAATTATATTCTGTGCCATATTCAGTCTTAACAGATTTTGATTGTATTTAAATGTGCCTTCAAAAATATTTTCTATATTGCAATGTTCTAAATATAAACTCTCTAAAAGAGGGAGTTGAAAAAATGCCTCTAACGGTAAAAAATCAAGCACATTAAAAGACAAAGATAATAACCTTAACCCGGGAATATTAATAGATAGTAAGTCACTAGATTTCAATGAATTGTTTTTTAAAGATAGCGATTTCAAATTGTTTAGTCCCATAAAAGTATTATTTTCTATGAAATTAATTTCACAATTGTCTAAATACAATGAGCTCAAAGGTAAACCCTGCTGAAATATATATTTGTGCAAAACTTTTAGCGGGTTGAAAGATAAGTTTAGACTACGCAACTTTTTTAAGGTATCAAAAGCAAAATCAAAAATAAACATAATTTTATTATGAGATATATCTAAATCTTCTAGTTCAGATAGACCATAAAAAGTAAAATTTGATATGTTAAAAAGCTTGTTATTTCGCAAATCAAAATAAATAATGGAGTTTAAATTTTGTAATGAAAAATCTTCTATTATAGAAATTTCATTACTGTTTAATTCTAGTTGAGTTACAAGAGACAAGTTACGAAATGTATTTTTGGTTAAAAATTTTAAATGGTTATTATTCAAATTTATATAATTAAGCTTTTCTTGAGCTAGTAGCATTGTGTTACCTATTATTGAAATATAATTTGATTCTAAATGCAATGTTAGTAAGTTTGAGTTCTGTTTGGGTAAGACATCATTAAGATCAACAAGGTGATTATTATGAAGACTGAGATATTTTAATTTATTCAATTTAATGAAAGCCCCGGGTTCTACAAACGAGATCGAATTATGGTCCAAATATATATCTTCTATTTCTAAACACGTAGCAAAGTAATGCCTTGTAATGATTTTAAGCTTGTTATTATTTAACCTAATTTCATTCATATTGACTAAGGGTCCTAAAGTGTCGTTTACGATATCCAATAAGTTATTATTGTCTAGACTAATCTTTAGTATATTTCTAGTATTTATAAAAATATCATGTGGCACTTGATTTAGATAATTATATTCTAATCGCAGCTTAACTAGATTATCTAAGGAACTAAAGCTCTCACTATTCATGTTGTTTATACAGTTCTTGTCTAAGTGTATTGTATTTATACTTTTAGAATTTAGAAATGAATCAATTGGCACATCCAAAATATTGTTATGACTTAAGTATACTTCAGTAAGAGAAGGCAAATTGCAAAATATGCCATGGATATGATGTAAATGATTATTACTTAAGTCCACAGCCTCTAAATGTTGATTTTTTTGAAAAATATTGGGATTTAATGATTTTATCCTATTATGGCTTAAGTCGATTGACTTTAGAGCAACCAAAAAATTAAAAGCTCTATAATGTATGCTGTTAATTAAATTAAAACTTAACAATAACGTTGTCAGGGACGGACAAAATCTAAGGCAGTCTTCAGAAATAAATTCAAAATTGTTTTTGTATAAATTTAAGAACTCTAATGAGTCAAGTTCTAAATTCTCGACTACAGGGAAAGAAGACATTCTGTTCCAAGACAAACTTAGAGATCTGAGATGCCGTAAATTGATTAGTGCCATTATTGGGAATACAGTTAGTTTATTTTCGCTGAGGTCGATTTTAGCAAGTGTTGATTCCAATCCAGAAAAAGCTGATTCAGAAATATTTTGCAACTCATTTTTTATGATTTTCAGTTTGACAAGTGGAAGGTTATAAAAGCTGTAGCTTGGTATATCCTCGATGTAGGTTGAGATTAACTCGACAGATGTTAGCTTTTGTAATTCAAATAGAGCTTTTTGAGGTACATATTTTATTTTGCTGGAAACAATGCTCAACTTTTCAAGGCATTTCTTGAGCGACATAAATGTGTCATCGTTAATGTCTTTTATGTTTGTATTTGATATATGAATACGTTTTATGCAAACGCCTTGAGGTATAAAATGGGGTCCCAATGCTTCTTCCTTAACTTCGAGATCATAAATAAACAGCGAATGTAAATTAGGCACAATTTTCAGTGCATTTTTTATGTCTTTTAAGGCAGTATAATAGCAATCGAGAGACAACCCTGAAACAAGGAATGACATGTTATGATAAAAACTTTCATTTACGGTACCTTCTTCAAATACAACACATTATCACGCATAATTAGTATAATAGCAAAATTATATTTACTAATATTGTGGTAAAATATAGAATATAACATTATCTAGTATCTACATAACTTTACCAGAAATTACAGTGTTATATCTGCATTCTATCATTATAGATAGGTAACGCTGCTTCAATATACATATTACAAATTAGGAGCAAGCCAGTGAATGGTGCCTGATCCTCACTTTTAAGAATATTTTTGTTCGTTTATTTTATACCAAAGGCGTATTACTAGACGATATTGGGAACTTAATCACTAAAGCTTCTATTTGAATATTGATAAAATTCCGATATCCATACAA
Source organism: Selenia dentaria (assembly GCA_917880725.1). Classification (NCBI taxonomy): domain Eukaryota; kingdom Metazoa; phylum Arthropoda; class Insecta; order Lepidoptera; family Geometridae; genus Selenia; species Selenia dentaria. Next base: position 8,902,868 of record OU862888.1, on the reverse strand, counting down.
CACTGTACGGAGAGTTAAAATCGATGCATATTGTGCATCTATCCACGCACTATCCAAAAGTATTACAGTAACATTACGGTGCAGGTGATTGAGAGAATGAACATGTGGCCATTATTCTACCTACAAGCTGCTATACATAGGTATAAAGTAGCTAACGAGAATGTAGCTTAACTCAATGCGGGTGTTCAGTCAATTTCTCAATAAGTTTAAGTAACAATTCAGTGCGCAAGGGAATGAGTAAAATATTATACTCGTAATTGTGTCTAAGTCTCTTTTGGTAACGTAAATATTGACCACTGGAAGGTAGGGGATTGGTCTATCAGGCAGTTAAATTATATTCTGGGCTCATTTCTCCAACTAGAATAAAAACAGCTAAACAAATGATGTCTAAGTTTGTTAGCGATGAAACATGATTACTGAATCTACTATATGTTCTGCTATAAATTTCATTCTAACCTAGAAGAGGTTAGATTGAAATTTTTATTGAGTACTTGTAGGCTACGTGAATAATTGTCTTACCTATGATCTTACCTTTCTCAATCGTATGACATGTGCATTTAGTTTCGGTTAAATCAGGACACTCCAGGGTATTTTGAGCTCGCAGAATGGAGGGTAAAACCAGTAATAAAGATGTAATTTGCGATAAGTTCCAGCCATTTTTCCTTGTCTTGAGGCAGGCAATTCTTTTCATAGTTACATTATTATAATGTGTATAAATTCACATTGTTCATAACGCTTGCTCGTTTGTTCTGGAACAAGTTAGAAATGTTAGTTTTTATAGATAACAATTTAACTAAGAAGACAATGACAAAAGTAACGTATGTATTGGCCACATTAGTTCAGTAGTTTTGATGTAAAAAAACTCAGCAACCAATCTATCCATCAACACATACTAACATCAAAACATACTTTACTCGCGTAGTTATATAGTCGACGTTATCGATTCAGGTATCAGTCAGGCCTAGCACGAATAAATGTGAAAGTATAATGTAACGTGTCGTTCACGTGAAACAGTAGAAACTGTAATTTATCTAGGGCAACTGTGCCACCGAAAACTCATAGTTTGTACCCCGATGCGTTGACGTTTATCATACGAATACTTTATGCAAATTTTTGGTGCTAAGGCCTCAGGCATGTCCGATGCTGGTGATGATAAAACACATACTTACATGTACGTTTATAATATCAGTAATATTGTTATATTTAATAATACAACAGAGATTTTAGCAAAAAGAAAGACACTTTTTTTATTAGTAGCTGCTAGGTCCACAGACATAAGGTCCGTGCCCTTGGCAATACAAGTTTTTTTTTTTTTTATTAAAATTTTAAATGTATTCAAAGTCCTAGACGAGATCAAGTGCAAATAAAATATTTTCATATATGGATGACTCCTTATTAACTTCTTACAAATACTTAATATCTAAACTTATCTAGTACTAAATCTTATAATTAACATTAAAAGGTTTGTATTTTTCTTCTTTTTTTGCTATTTTGGGTTTTCCCTTTTTTTTCTTCTATTGCTCTTTTTTTTTGTTTTTTGTCCTTTACTCTTTTTTTTCCTGTTTTTTACAATTTATCTTATCTCTAATTAAATAAATTTACAAAACAAATCCAATAAGGAGTCGTCCAGCAGCTCCAATCTACTTAGTACAAATCAACCTTACTCATTTCTCGCCGCTGCGATTCTGGCAGCCTTGCTCGCAAATGCCAAGAAGGGTGTTCTAGAGGCCTGGCTCTCCATGATGGTCGGAAGAGAGGATTGATCTGCGTGATACTACGTGAACGACACGTTACGTTCCACTTACGCAGTTTTTCGTGCCAGGCCCACTGAAGTAGATTTCGTTTGGTGATATACATTGATTTGCATCAGCGGAGAGCTTACCATTCTGCTTCAAAGTTCAAAATAATTCATGAGCGAAGTACCGTACCCTGCCAGTCACAGGTCTGGGTAGACTGTTCACAGGATGCTTGCCGTTTGGCATGCGACTCGATCATCCCATGACTTATTATTATTTCAAAATAAATTAGATACAATAAAATGGTTGATGAACCGCGCTGCTTGTTTGAACTGTTTGCATGTCACACGGCATGGCGGTTAAGCTATAATTTAGTCATGGAATCAATATTCACTAAGAAATGTTCAAATACGTGATGTTTTCGGGAAGTGAGGTACGGTTTTCTCAAATTCTAATCATAATCATAATCATTACCATTTATTGTCCCTTCTAATTACTACATGCTAGCTGCGATTCGCGGTTTCATCCGCGTGGTGATGATAATGATGATGAATCAAATTAAATAGCCTACGTTCATCAGGTATAATGTAGGATTCCAATGCTACAAAAGCTACTGGACCAATTCGAAAAATATTTTACTTTTTCGAATTGGTCCAGTAGCTTCGAAGTCTATTCAATTCAAATCTTTCCACTATTTAATATTATAAATGTAGATAGTATAGATAGTAAAAATAATAATAATCAAGGGCGATTCGTACTTGTGCTAAGGATCCCTAAAACCTATTATTTTGTAAGACACAAATCCACACTAATATTATAAAGGCGAAAGTTTGTGAGTATGTTTGTACGTTTGTTACCTTTCACACTTCACGGCTGGGCCAATTTTGATGAAATTTTTCATGGAGGCAGATGAGGCGCTGGATGTTAATCCATCGCCATGCGGATGTAACCGCGGGCTGCAGTAACAGTAATGCATAATAACAGTAAATAATAAGTATACTTTAAATTGTGCGCTAATTTTGAAACTATGTGGTCTTTCCTTAACTTCACAGATTTGTTTACGTAGCTCTCTGTTTGAGTGTCCAATAAGTGTGGGTGCTGTTAATCCTGAGAGTACTTTCAATATAACATGAATTAAGCACTTAAAAGAAATGCGAGACTTATGCTAAATCATCTTTATATAGTAGTTGTAATAAAGGATGGTTATTAATCGACAGTTTATGAAATAAATAAATTTCCTTTGCAATTTTTAATCTTATTTATCTTCACTACGTATAATAAAACTGTAGAGGTCGAATATTCGCACAATTTTTTTTTACTAAAAACCAATTCCGGGGTATGTAAGGAGTGAAATCGAACTACCTTAAGTTTTTTTCAAATTTTTTGTTTGTATGTTTGTCTGGCCGTTTGTACGGGCTAATCTCCGAAGCGACTGGACCAATTTAAATGAAATTTTGTATAACGATAATGACAAAGAGTAGTTGGTATGGATATTCGAAGCAGTCATGCTCACGAAAAGGTTCTGGCTTGCGGCGGCGTCGTGTGTCGGGTCGCCATCTTCCCTCTAATATGGTTGAGGAGGGCGATGGCTGGCACATGCGTCAACTCGTGAACGGGTGCTGCATGCGGGAACCGGTCTGCTTCGAATGCCCATAAAAACTTTGAGAAAAGTAATTAACATGTATTTTAGTAAATAAGATCATTGGAGAAAAATTAAAAATTATGGTGGTAGCTTATATTATCCCTAGTCAACATATAGGATACTTTTGATCCCGGTAAATTAAAGAGTTCGCGTGGGATACGAGTAGTTAAAACTGTAATTAACCGTATCTCGCGAGGCCACGCGAGCGAAGCCGCTGGCGGGCCAGCTAGTCAACTCTATTTCTTTGCCATGTTCACATTAATTGTATACCAAATTCTAAAACGTAGTATATTGACATGTATAAAAAATCAACGAAGTGTGAATGAGATACGGTACGTGAACCTAGCACGAATAACTGCGTAAGTGTACTGTAACTTGTCGTTCACGTGAATCAGTACAAACTGTCATTTATCGAAGGCAACTGTGGCATGGATAACTCCTAGTTTGTACGGCGAAGCATGACGCGTTGACGGTTAGGATAGGAAAACTTTTGCGCAAACTATTTGTGCTACGGTCTCTGATGATAAGCTTCACGCATACCTATGCCTGTTGCAGTGTGACCTGGATCTACGAGCAATGGCTGTACAGTCCATACCATTGAAACGAAAAAAAGTCCTATACTCGTACGGCCTTATTAATAAACTTGTAATAAACCCGAAGTAGTTAAAACATCTATCTGTAAATTTTACGCTTGCAGTAAATGTCACGCGTGAAAGCAAGACAAAGCATGTTACGCCTAATCTATGTTTACGCAACGTTTATTAATAAAGGCCGTATAGTTTAATATTGCTACAATGTCCTTCAACCCTTACACATAAGTACTTTCAAACTAGAATTATTTGACCAAGCAAGCGAAGCGAGCGAAGCGTCTTAGCTTGAACTGGCCAAATTAACTTTCATCTGTTTGTTAAGTTGTATTTTGGTCTTCCTGTAAATGTCGCATTTTTCAACCAATCTTAATGAAACAAGTTTCATGCATGCATGCATGTTCTGTTCAGTATAATTTTTTTGTTGTCGGTGATTTTTGGGTGGCGGGCGTACTTTTCCTAAAAAGGGGAAACTGTTTGCTTTGTTTGATTTCAATAAAATTTGGTAAGTACACAAATTAGGCACTTGAATTTAATTTCGAATATGGGCATAATTTGTTAAGTGGTTGCCGAGATAATAAGTTGTAAAATTTAAAAACTGCGAAAAAATGCCGCTGTTATGACTGCATGCGAGGTCTACTGTTCGCAGAACTACTAGTTAAGTAGTAAGCGTGTGACATCTTCGAGGCTGAATATGGCGCATTGCATACTAATTGTAGTATGATGTGTGGCATGTACCATTGGGTACCTGCCGTGCGATTCTCTAAGAGCAAACATCGTTGCATCTTTGACAACTTCCGTGAAACAAATGACGGGATGACAAGAAACGTGGGAAAATCAACCTTATGTACAAGGGCGATATCTCATAAAGTATTTGACATCGGTGAGTTCGCCGACGAATTATTAGAGAATCGCACGGCTGCAATCCTGTCACGTCGTTTGCAGCACCCGAGATCACCTGACGCAGAAGTCTATCCTTTTACGAAAGTGGCTTGACTTGCGGTCCCAAAATCATAGTTATATATAGTCAGTATTTCGCCAGCAATCAATATTGACTATAAATAAGACCATTGAAGCGAAAGCACGGCTGATATCGTTGCATTTACTGTGTCGGAAACGTTATGAACACACAATAACACATAACGACATCCAAGACCCGAGAACAAATATTTACCCAGGGCCAGGGGTCGAATCTACAACCTCGCGCTTAGATGGCAGGGTTACCAACTACTGAGCTAACCGAACGGAGAGTTAATACCTCAACATATTTTTTTTCCATCAAGCATTCAAGCCTTAAAGTTAAAATAAACAAAACGACAACTTTCTTCCCCTTCTCGCTTTATAAATTCCGAAACCAATAATATCATTGAAATAGTCATGATTTGTGTAGTATTCAAGGGCTCTAACTCTTTACAGAGTTCCAATAAACACCACATGACTCTACTAGTACTCAACACACGTTTATATATATGAAGCTTACCTCACAGCTACAAAAAAGTACTTACCAAGCTATCCCTTTGCGTTGTCGCAGCGTTAACATCGTTAATTATGAGACAGCGCTATTCCAAAGCAGATAAGGTCCATTTTCGTACGCAGTTGGCGTCTGCTCGAAGTGCGCGTATCCTGGCCGCAGAAACGTTCACCACGCGTGAAACAGGAGTCTCGATCACGTTTAAAGTTTTTTTATAGGTTTATTGTGTGGTTGCGGCGTAGCGCGCAGCAGAAAACGCCTGAGGTCATTAGAAAGCTCAACACAAGACTGCCGCGGCGGCGCGCGCTGTGTAGGTCACCGCCGTTGTTGCGGCACCCCCGACCCACTATTATTATACTTTTATGACGAATCGGATTTCGCTACCCGAACACACCGCTTTTTGTGAACGTGCAAGGGTTTATCTCATACCATATGCTGATTTATTCGGAGCGTTTTCGCATTGTGTCGCCTAAGCTGTATACCGGCGTATATTTCCCTGTTAACTTTATCGCGCTTCGATATTAATACGGTTGTGAAAATACCTGTATGGTTTTTGTTAATATTTTATGTGGGCGGCTAGTAGCCTCGTTTCCGAGCGATATACAGCGTGTACAAAAAGGTGTAGTAATACTAAAACTACACACAGAAGCTTGCATACAATTAGGACCTATCTATACTGCGTCCCAGGATGTAGTAAACATGTCGAGTTATGAGTTATTAAAGTTTTCTAATGCTCAAGCATGTTCATCCCAGAAAAACTAGGCCAAAGATAACCTCCTAAACGTAGACCAAGATAAACAAGGGACTTAAGTGGGGCCTAGGCGCATATTTAAGATTCCAAAAATAGGCATTACTAAGTGGGCTGTCCAAAAAATTCGGATACATTTTTAAAGTTTGTTTAAAAAATATAGCGCTACTGTATACTAAGTACATGTGAACTTCTTTCAGTATTCCTACACCTTTTTTTTACACGCTGTATAAAGTCAAGCACCAGATATGTGAATGTAGGTCGAATTAAATATTCATATACGGAATAGTATCCACGATAAGGTTTGTAAAGCTAACGGAATGATGTATTAATAAACCTAACAGGTGCTTATTGATCCGATATCATTGATTTGGGTGAAATTAAACTATTATCGGCCTGTTACTCTTGAACTAGTTTGAATCAGGTTTTTCTTAAGGTACATATTCCAACATGCAGAAACCATACTTAGGACATAGGGAAAATTTCTGCATATTTCTGATAAATAAGACCAGATATTGCACTTATGATACATTTATCTACCGACTTCCAAAAAGGAGGACGTACTCAATTCGACTGTATTTTTTTTATGTTTGTTACCTCATAACTTTTACCTGGGTGAACCGATTCTCAATTTTTTTTATTCTCATTTAAATTTCATCAAATTGGGTCCGGTAGTTTTCGAGATACACTCTAATAACTGAATAGAATGGAAGTCGGTATTAAATTTTTCAAATTGTGCTTGTTCCTAATTGTTGTGTTAATTCAATCATTTTTGATTTCGCTGGAATTATTGAAAAAGCCTGGGACCAGTCTTCCTTAGGGACCTCTTCAATGGCTTCTTGGAGCGTATTCACTGCCAATTCAGGCCTCGTAAAACGTGGGGCTCTAAATTTGTCTTTTATTTTAGGTAAAAAACAGAAGCCTTGGTTAAGGAAGGTTGCGTGGTCCGGGCTGTATGGCGGATGCGTCATTAGTAATACAATTAAAGCCTTCAAAATGCTTCCATTACCTTAGCGGAATTTTAGAACGCGTTATCGTGGAGAAGGACGACTTTGCTTGGAGGACGCTTTTTACGAACTTATTAAAAGCAAAGCAATTAATAGCAAGCAAGCATCTGCTGACGTACCAATCTGCGGTGACAGTACTTTGGTATTCAAGCGTTACTGTTGTATTAAATCCTGATTTGGCGAAAAAGACACAACCATTTTCTTACCATTGCTTTGATTTTTCTTAACTTTCGTCGGTAAATCTTCAAAACGAAAGATCCATTCTGCCAACTGGCTTTTTCTTTCCGGCTTAAGCAGTACACGTAGGTTTCTTTACCTGTTACGATATTATAGAAGGCAATTTAATGACTGCACCACTCGACACGCAGTCTTTTCTGGTCTTCCTTTAAATCATGCGGTATCCATGTGCACATCTTTTAAACCTTTAACTCATAGCAAAATGTTATGCAATTGGCTCATTGCAGAGCATTGGTTAAAGTACGAATTGGGTGATAAGTATAATAATAATATAATAATAATAATAATTTATTTGGAACCATAACACGATTTAGTTACAAACATATAGGATTCGATGACACCTGCAGAAGTATTAACTGTGTCGCAGATGTCAACGCCCTCCTCTGAAAGTAAGCTAATTACATAGTTCCTTAGTAACAAACAAAGTACAACTATATAAGTATTTTTAGTCAGTTTAAATCATTTGTCATACAGTATCAGTATTTGATTCAGCCATGCGATCCTCTAAGAGCAAACATCGTTGCATCTTTGAAAACATCCGTAAAACAAATGACGAGATGACAAGAAACGTTGGAAAAGCAACCTTATGTATAAGGGCGATATCTCAAAGTGTTTGACATCGGTGAACTCGTAGACGAACGCGAGACGAATCATTAGAGAATCGCACGGCTGTAGTCTGAGTCGTCAGCCGGCCTTTACGTACCGCGTTATGAACATGATCACGTCCACTTCTCAATTCTCCGAATCACGAATACACAGAGCTGCGACATGGAGATTCATTACCAAATACCAATTGAAAGCAACTCTCTGATTGACTTTGAACTCTTACACATGAGCGGCATGTTGCCGACGGTAGAGGTAACTGCAGCTGTCGACACGCGCGATGGCAGTTGTTGACGCTTCGACGGCAGCCGTCGACTTTCTAACTTTGAAGATCAGTGGCGGTTATCGTTAGCACGCTACAACTGCAAATCGCTATAGATCGACGGCTGCCGTCAACATTGGCAACATGCCGCTCGTGTGTTAGAGCCCTTATGCTACAATGAAAATCCTTAAGAATCACCAAGGGAAAATGTTTACGATATAAATGTATTGTGAAAAAAACAAATTACAGTCTACCAAATTAAAAAGTTATAATATGATCCTACGGAGTTCCCTTCTTTGAATTTCGCAACTGCTTTTTTATTCATTTAAGTGGCAAGTTCTTAAAACATTCAGTATGCCCCACGTAACCTCGGCCAGACCCGTGTCAAGACAAACATATGAGCCTTCCAAAGGATGACAGCTCTCAGTTACAAATCCCACTAGAGGTCACCCATCCAACTAAAGACCAAAGTACGATTTAATTACCATCGTTCATGATTTTAGAACAATATACTTCACTGCGAGCGTTTCTGTAAATCTATGGGAAGCTCCAATAATATTTTTTCTTAAAACCTCTAGATAATCTCGAAGATGAGACATCACGTAGCAGGTGTCTACGAACGTGACTCTACGTGCGTAGACAATGTGTAGACTCCATTTCGCACTATCCACGCAATTTTTTCTAACATTGGCATTTATTTTCCGATAGTATTGTTAGCATTAAAGTGACATTACAAGTGAATTAAGTTACGTATATTTGCGTGAAATATTAGATATCTAAATATATAGTGTTTTAGTTAAATTAAGTTTGTTAGCTAGAGACTTTTCGATGCTGCTAACCAATGGAGAAACAAAACATATAACAATACGAAATATAAGCAATAAATTCACAAAATGAATTTGCCATGTTAATAATTTTCCCAAATACAATATTTCGGTAATCACTTGAGATCAAACAAATAAAAGGGTTTAAGGGGTTACTGGCACCTTAAATTCTCGATAAAAAAACAACTATAACATTCACTTTCATTTCAAATTTTGTCGTCAGATTTCACTCTGTGTTAGTAAACTAGAAGAGGAACTGGAGGAACTAGTAACGAAGAAACATAAAACTTTGGTTTACATCACTACAGGCCTTTACAGAAGTAAGTACTTGCCCCAGTTTATACCACAATGTCACCTCACGGTCGGATCACGTGAGTACCTTTACGATCATAAAAATCGTAATTTCGTTTCAGCCTTGAGATCACTGCAGTAGTTGGTTGACTGTAAATCTGTAGGTATACTTCGTCCGTATAGGCGATAGCTGCCAGCACTTTTCTGCAAGATTTAGGTCAGAGATCGAGACATATAGCCGCCGTATAGTGGTGATATTTCTGGAGCTCCAAGATTGCTTTAAACTTGACTAAAGATTTTTGGTTCCAAGTACCTACATGATATTCAGTTATAGAAGTGCAAACGGGCTTATTTGGTTATATACCTTGTTGTTTATGTTATAAAGTGGTTTATTGTTAGTGATTCTGTGAGCTTATTAGACTTCGCGAGCCCATAGAGCCGATATACACGGACTGCTCGGCAGTTAGCAATCATAGTCAACAGTTTGAAGCTGCCATTGACAACTGCTCCAGCAGTTGGTATTAAATGCTCAACAAGTCACATTTTCAATTCAAGGGCGGGAAGGGCGCGCGACGTGGAATAAAAAACGCGGGCGGAGATAACTGCGCGAGAGCAGTCGATGTATGCCTGTCGACTGCTTGGCAGCCAACCGCCCGAAGCGTTTGCAACTCGAGCGGTTTCGTGTATGTGTGTACGTAGAAGTCTGTAGTACACTGTGCAGTCGCAGCTTGAAGCAGTTCATGTTGAATGCTTCAAGCTGCCTGTGTATTTGGGCCTTTATAATCGTGCAATAACTGACATTTTCCCCTTTGTCAAAAAAAACCTCATTTCATAACAATTCTTCAACAAAATTCTGTATAGTAACATTATAAAGGGTGTTTGGTAGAGGGACCGACAAACCAAATGAGCGTGTTCGGGGGCCCACTTGGAGAATACAAGTTGGCCAAAAAAAATCCCCTACCCCCCAATTTTTTTTTGTGAATTTTCCCGTTTTTTCCGAAATTGTACTTATTTACCACCATAACATTTGTAAAATCTGTTTTAGACCGGATGTTTAGACTCTATAAGCTCTAAAAAAGTTAGTTAGCTCTGTTTTGTATCCAATTTTGCTTTGGATGGCCTGAAGGTGTATTAGAAACCAAATTCAACTAAAAACATCCTGTCTAAAACAGATTTTACAAATGTTATGGTGGTAAATAAGTACAATTTCGGAAAAAACGGGAAAATCCACAAAAAAAAATTGCGGGGTCGGGAATTTTTTTTGCCCAACTTGTATTCTCCAAGTGGGCCCCCGAACACGCTCATTTGGTTTGTCGGTCCCTCTACCAAACAACCTGTATAGTTATACTCGTATAGTTATAGGTCGTCATGTTCGAATCACAAAAACAAAAAAAAATCCCGAACCGGATGATGAACAAAACTATCACCGCTGTATACATTGGTTAGTTAATCTAAAATAATAAGGTTCTTTACGATAGCTTCAGATCTAGGTCAACATGTTCGTCGTCAGGTCACCTGTCTGTATAAAAAACTAGGTCTGTCGGCAGCACGGTTGGGTTTGCTAATTGCGATATTTTCCGTCATGTGGTCGCTTTGGCTATTGCTTGTGTATGTATAATATTTTTGTCGTTGGTGGAATTTGGAAGCAAAGCAGTATTTTTTTTTATATCACTCCTGCTTTTTGCAGCTTTACTTTTACATAGTCATCTGATTTTTTCTATTATATGTTGAGGATTTATAACTAGTCGTTGTATGTACTCTATTCACAAACTAAAACAGAATATTACGTCATTATTTAAAATTTAAATAGGTACCAAATAATATATTTTGATACACCTATCATAGGTACAACAAAATATGTTTAAGTGTGCTTATCCGTATCAACAAATAAATATTAGATATGCATTAATTATGATTTAGATCCATTAACAAGGCCGCAAAAAGGCAGCATAAAAATGCGTTAACTTTTAAAATAAATGAGAATCATTTATAAAATATCATCGAAATTAATGTTTGAAATTTTTCATTGAAGTATAGGAAGTATGTATAACTTCTTTTCGTTTTGTTGATTGTAGTATTTATAAAGTTTCTACAACTAATTCTAAACCATTTTGTTTCATTTTTATATAAATATGGCATTTATTTTGCATATATTTATTATACAACTAAAAGGTGCCACAATCCACCGCCCCTGAAGAGTGTAGCGGAATTCTGGCAATGTTGGAAGTCGATCGGAGTCAAAGTTATACAGCAAAAACTGTTAGTGTGGCGCTATTTACTATTACACTACTATTACAATAAGTGATTCAATGATTCAAAGATATTTGATCCAATATTCCCAAAACAAAAACAGGCAGAACAAGGTAAACGACGACGCGGAAGGATCGATATATAATGTCTGCACTGAGTAAAATTTCATTTTGAGATAACCTTATAATACCGTGACGTTGTACTAAAATTGGTGTATTGTCTTTTATTATAATGATAAAAGGTAAAATTGAAACTATAATAAAAAAATTAAAGGATGTAATTGAATTGATTGGGTAAATAAGACAACATATGATTATTGTCACCATAAAAATTGGTCACATAAAATAATATTACTTTCTTCATAAATTAATAGCACGTAATAGTAAATAATCCGCTCTTATACGAAGTTGAATGACAGTAACACTATTTAGTAAGATATAAATAATGTGCCAATCATCATGCATTTCCAGGTATGTGTATCGAATTTTGAGATTATCTTTCATGTTAATTTATATGCAACCCATCAAATACCATTACAGAAACATCTCATTATAGAGTAAGCATTAAAGTAATAATGATGTCATATCATTTTATGTGAATCACCTTAAATACGATTACAGAGACTGATATAAGAGTATGCATCAAAACTATAGGATGGTCCTACAATATTAGTGTGACAGCACGACAACTCGACGAATTGAACTGTCACAGATAGGTTTCGACTGCAGTCGGTGCAGACGCCTGGTTTCGGAATGTTGTTTCGTAATTTTCTCTCACGTATGACTCAAAACAAACAAAGAGTAATAACTGATTTTATGTACATTTTCGTAACTTTTCATCATATCCAGTATGCACGTACGTATTTAATGCAACTAGATTTCAACTATTTTGTGTATGGATTATTATTTATGATAAGAGGTACCTACATAAATAAATTTCTTGAAGTACAGTATTTATGGTGGCGTGATTTCTATAGTGGCATGATAGCAATTTCACTCGATAACAGTGTGCAACAAGTTCAAGTTCAACCTTAACACAGATGTGCCGTCACACTACCGATTCAAGGACACATATCGATCAATCAAGTCATCGTTTAATAATAGGAATACTAATACGCATGTGTAATATAGGTCGGACATAGGTAGGAGTTATTATTGTTATAATGACATCGACTCTTGAGGGGTTAAAGGTGTGAGGAAATCATTGATAAATAGTGGGAAAAATAATATGACATAACCAACGAAAAAATAATGTCTATTTCTTCGTAGGACATAACCCACAATATGAGGAAAGTATACTATTAATGGTATACTATAACTGTATATATGAGAAAGTCATCGATTATATCTAGGAAATATAAAAGGACATAACTTGAGGTATGAGAAAAGGAATCAAAAATAGTAGGAAAGGCATACATTAATCTATGCCCATCCTACTAAAGCCATGGTGACATGTCATCTTAAATACCGTTTTAGCAACAGTGATACGGGTATCATCGTACATTTGGTGATATCAGTATGCTCCCTACTTTAAGTGAATTCAGCATACTTTAAGCTGAATTCACGTCATTTATGATTGCCATTTTTCTCAGTGAGCACGTGTACAGTAAGACGGCGTCTTGTTGAAGTAAATTTGAAGTTATTTAAAACCTCAAATGCTCTTAAACTCGAAAGGCAGTATTGAAATGTATTTTTGATAAACGGCCCGCTTTCTTTACGGCCCCGTTTTATAGATCGAAGTCATATTTTTTGCATACCAGTAGAATATCATAGAATTGAGTAGCCGGTATGGTTTTCTGCCAGTGTCAGTTTTAAGGTAAAGCTGCTTTAAAGATATTGCAGACACACGTGGAGCAGATATTTGTTCAATTGAAAATAGAGATTTATACATGGATTAAACGTTTGTGGAATAAATGTTTCTAAAATCTGATATAGATACAACAGAAAAATAGAATTCATTTAGTTTTATTTTGCTTGTAGATCTATAACGGTCTCAGATTGCATGATCGAATTGAGTATACCGGTCGCCGGCTAAATCAAACTAGGCCACTTCGATTTGATTCGCTTTTAACTTGAGTGCTTTCAAACAAACTTCTTTGTCTTTTGTTAAAGTTAAAAATATGCCAACCTGCAGGTCAGTCGATATTTCATGTTATACTTTTACCGTGTTATTATGGTTGAAGGTTTAAACCTAAGTTTACTAAGTTTCTATCTATGGAAACTTTTAGTTTAGGATCGGTCTAAGAAACATCCGTATTATGGTCGCAGAACTATAACAGAACATAGTCTCGAGTTTTCCCACAGATAAAATATTTATTCATTCATTTTCATTACTGTTCATTCAAAACGATCCTATTTACTCATCCGTATACTTTTAACATGTACTTAAGGTTAAAAAATAAATAAAGAAAAAGTATGAAACAATACAAAATTCCTAAACGACAATTCGGATAGATAATCGCAAATAAATTTTAGCACTAGGTAGCTGGCTATAAATACCTTAAAATATCAAGTGAAATAAACTACTCGTAGTATTTACGAAGTAAATGTAACGGAACGTATACTTTTGCGAAATTTAATGATAATTATGTAAACAAACTTTATGATATTACAAAATTAAATACCTATTTTTTGATTTGTGTGGAAGTATAACTTTTTTTGTTTAATAATAAACAAGTTGAACACAAAGTTAACCAACACCAAACAAGTTAACCAAAATTTGGCGTGAGAATTGGAGAGAGGTAGAAAAAGTGAGAGTCAATAAACACATCGTTTGAAAGTAAAATGTTTGCTCCGATCCACTCGATTCATATTTTACGTCAGGATCTTATGCGACAACTTGTTATGCAAGCAGCGTAGCCTATTCATATCACTGATTAGAAGAAGAAGCTTAGACTCAGCTTTTCTGTGATTTCATATTATTGAGAACAAGGTGAAAGCTCAACTCGACTAGAAACAAAAAACAAGAACTAGTGAAATGATATAGCAGTCTGGACTTCCTTGTAGAACTTCGAAATTAAAAACCAGCATGCAGCGATTCCGCACTTGTAATAGTAAAAGATGAACATGTCATCATATTGGAATAATAAATCAACACAGCACAACCATGCGCGGATGTTCAACCAGCTTTTCAAATACAGTTGGATACCGCAGACCAAACCTGTGTATATAGTGTGGTTCTGAGATCCTGATCTCATTGAATGTGATTGTAGTGCTCCTACCTAATCCGTAGCACACCTGGACTATGAAATGTTGACGTCAACGAGGCCACCAAAAGTGTGATTCAAGTGGACAGGTATACTTTAACTCGTAACGAACAACTGTATTTGTTTATAAAGAAATCGATAGCTAATAGAATTAAACTATTTTCTTTATTTCTGTACATATTATTCACTTAAATATCTAATATTTCTCAACTCATTTTCTTTTTTATCAATTGCTCAACAGCCCTCTTTTAGGCATAAACACTTCTCCCAAAGTCACTGGAACTTTAACACATCCAAAGATAGGAGCTGTTCGGATCTCCAATATTCTCTGTCTCGAAGATCATAGTTCATAGTTCTTTATTCATAAATTCAAATTTAAATGTCCAGAAAATATTTATTAAAAATAATATATATTAAAAATAGTACAAATTAAGTACATATACTTAATTTAACATTAAATTAATGTGTACTTACAATTATAGATGTACAATTAATAACAAATTGCTAATATAAAAACAAATTACCTATTATTTAAATTACTTATCATTGAGCCAGGTGTGGATGAATATGAATACAGTGATAGGGCATCAATTCATAACAATAGTTGATCCAATAAGACAGTATCTAATGTGTCACGTTATTTTTGCCTATAATATATCTTCTTCACCAAATTGAAATAGTGACTCCTCCTAATTTCTTGTCAAAGCGAATAGTCCGTCCAATAGCTTACTACGAGTATAATTGTCTTCTTGTTGTACATGTATATGAGTGGCTGCAAATTATCATATATATCCGTAGTATCATATTGTATAATAAATTAAAATATATTTTTTTTATACATGGAATGGAGTTTTTGAAATGTAAATAGAGCTAATTCCGAGTAGGTGAGGTTGTAAGAAACATTTTCTCAGTATATAGGTAGTACAAATAGTATAAAGTCTAATGCACTCTGTTTCCTTTTCTCTGATTTTTACTCAGATCAAAACAATCATACCTAGGTACCTATTTAAACTTGAGTACATAAGTAGGTAACATACACCAAGCAATTTTAGACGACTTCGAATTTAATGAAAACACTGTACTGGTAAACTTACTTCACTTCGGGAGAAATCCTTCTCAGGTCGCCTTTTACCAAATTACAAACGTTCTAGTGTGTGGTTCTGTTTGTAAATTGTAAGGATACTCTTGTTCGCCCAGTTCCTCTCCCAACATATGCTTTGTTGCTTGTATATATCACGGAGTCATCGAATAAAAATGTATTTTTTGTTTCTTGCCTTTATATTATATGTATCTATCCATTTTCAAGAAATACACAAACAAAACCACTTCTGGAATAAAGTGAAATAACCTCAACTCTCGATGTCAATTTAACGTCAAAGTCAAAATGTCGGACATGAACCAATGTTTAAACTGGCCCTGGCCTGGTTTGGCGATATAAGTTTAAAGATATTTTATCAGTCATAATAGTATCTGAAATATAATAGGTGTAGCGTAGTAAGATATAGCGTAGCGAAATACATTCTTTTATATTATATTCTTGATTTTGATATTCGTCAAATTTGTAGTTTTTTTCATTGGGAACCCGATACGAAAATCTGTTTTAGTCCGAGTTGAGTTTCTAGATTTGCTATGCGTGCGTTTGTGCGTAAGAACATTGTAATCTCATTTGCGTTAAATATATTGCTTACCAAATTCCCGTACTGCTTTATGTACTGCTTAACCCGTCCGAATCAGCAACTTTCATTCCAGGCAAGTTTCATTCATAAATCTATTGTTATTTTTTGTCCTGATGCGGACGAGTTAAAATAGAGAAAACGTAGGAGATGAAGATTTAGTCCAGCCAATACTGGCTTAGTAAGTAGATGAAAGTGCTTTAGTGCTTAGGTGAAGTTGCCACTGAATAAGTTAATTTTATGAAGGTTTTATGAATGAAGAATTGGAAGTTACCTAATGAAAATGTAGGCAGTATTTTCTGGTACTCATTTACTTTGACCGTCAACTTCTGTTTATAATATAATATACAAAAAGATACAAATATATATATATATTTGTTATAGATGTATTGTTGGTTTTTATGGTCATCAAATACTTAGTACTTCAATTCTTAGGGAAACTGTTGTAACTATAATATACCTCCGTGACGTCACAAACCGGCCCCAACGGGAGACCAGCGCTGGCTTAGAACTAGCAATGCTGAGTTGGGACCGATTTGTAACATTTGACAATGTTATTTTTCTTGATTACTTTTGTCTATTACTTTGTTTTATATTTGGCAATGTTGTTGTTACAAATATATATATTTTCATTTAATTTAAAAAGAGGTAATTGCACGCTAAGTTCCAACTGTCAATACCATCACATTATAAAAAAATGGTTGTCTTTCAAGTCCGTTTACGAACGATAATTTTACGTGAGACAAGCCGAACACTTAGGCCGATCATTTCTCTATCGCTTGTTGCGCGCACTTGTTTGCACGCTCGGCTCAGGTGAAACGTGACAATGAGTCGTAGTTTTTCGTGCGTGCAGCCGGCGATCATAGATTTATAAGACGTTATTATATAAAAACAAATATATAGCAAAACATGTTTTGTACGCACAGCCACTCACTCATTTGTTAGGCAGACCCAGACAAAGAGCGGATCCGAACCGACATAACGGCGTACGTTTAGACCGCTTTTATCGCTCCGCTTACCTAAAAACATGGGACTTAATTCGAATTCCTATGCTAGGGTACACGCAGCAATTAATTCAAACAGCGTACTTATCCACAATACAGACGTATCAAACCGGGCTCATCGATTGTTGATTCAAACGACTTGTCGCGTTCGTTCCGAGCGAAGGGAGGTTACGTACGCGCTGTCACGGCCTCGGTATTAAAGAGATACTGCGCAGCATAAATTTACCAGTGGGATCTGTGAATTAAGTGGGGTTTTATTTGTTGCGTCACGTGCTGCGGGGTCTTTTAGATCCTACGCCTATTAGGCCGCAATAAACTTTCTGGTCTCCCTTCCTGTGGATTCATAATAACCGACGTAACGTCCCGTTGAAGTTATTGTTGGGTATTTTTCTTCAGTAAATAAAATAGAGCGCATTTCTCGGCACGATTTTTCTGTAGGCTGGCGGCGTTTTTCATTTCCCAAAAGCCGCAAGGTAAAGGGTTCACACGTCCTCGAGTGCCGCGGTTGCAATTTCCTTTTGTGGCGGTCATTCGTTAAATTTTCATCGGTAGGGTCATGTGCTGCAGACACCAGCCGGCGGGTTTTATAATTTAATTTGAGCCGGATATTTCACTCTCATAAATAAAACAAACTAAACTAAATTCACGTAAATTTATAATTCACATCCTCCCGGAGAGCGGGCTGCGTGTAATTACAAATGAATACACTGGTTTGTGTTTGTTACGACTACATAAGTAGTTAGTCGCAGTAGGTTAGTGTCATAAATTAATTCAGAAAATTGAAATGAAACCGGGGAAACTACAGACAACGTGAATGTACTCGATACTCATATCGCACTGAAGGGAATTGATATTTAGGAAATTAGCTTTTAGACGAGAACGGCTATACTCTGCTGTTCATTGAAATATCGTCGTTCAAACATGAAACCTATCAGCAATATTATAACCTGGATTTTAACATTGTTGTTATGCTTCGAATATCTTTTTGTAAATCAACTATTAACTTTATTTAGTAACTAAATTTTAAAGTCTTCTATATTGTACCGTTATTTGTGTACATATTTTTTTCCGTGCATCTCTGCAGAGCTCTGAATAGCTCGCTCTGAGCTATCGCTTAAACCGTCCATTGTGACACTTAATTTTAAGTTGTGTATTTTTTTTAATAATATTATCTTATTTCTTTGTTTGTATAAATATTAAATGCTATTCACATTGTACGTTTTATGTGCCCTTACCTATTAAATTACTCATAATTTTTATAACTTGTTCGCTGCAATTCATTACCTATACACAATACAGTTTGTTGGTCGCTAACAAATTAATTAATAACAAAATACTGTTTGCGCAGCAAAAGCGTGCACCAAATTTATATAATTTTGATTCAATGTGAACTTCTTTCTTGGGTATGTTATAAGCGGCGGCATTAGATATGCTAATTATTATTGCAAAATAATTTGAGTTATTACACTTTTCTTGACGAATTTATAACGAAAAAGGTGGAAAAGAGGTTCAATGCTATCGTTTCAGAGCTCACACCACATAAAGGTCTACAATATGCTCCAACTGTAGTTCTCAGACAAGAACCGGTACTGACGTTTGTGCTCTGAAGCACATAAGTGTTCAGTTGTGGTGACTATAGAAGTCAATAACAAAGTATTATGCAGTTACCTTCCTTAACCGACCGCAGTAAGCCTTTCCTTACTCTCAGTTTAGTGACTAAACCACGCAAGCTACGCAAGAAAGCTTCTTAGGCTGGATTTCACCGTTGATGTAAACACGATCAATTTGAGCTCTAAACTCCTTTACGCATCCAAACGTATACTGTTTGTACGTTTTGGCATTCTTTTTTCAAAATAAATGTCACCTTTCAAGTTTAACCTTGTTTAAGCCAAACCGATTTCACCGGCTTTTTTCAGCTGACTTTTGAATGCGTTCACGTAAACAAAGATGACATGAACTCAGTCAAATGGGAGGCAGTAATGTACGACTGGAATGTACAGCCAAGTATTGCACAACCCGTATTGTATAGCCCGTATTACGTGTAGGTACATGGCCTCTAACAAATCAGAAGGTGGGCAGCAGCACCTTCCCAGTCAAACACACACAAACTGCGCTCGCCAACCCGCCTGCCAAGCGTGGCGAGTATTGGCAAAAACCCCTCAATGGATTGGACAAAAAGAACCAGGCCCCCAGTCCCCGGCAGCCCCGCTATTCCTGGCTACGGTAGCGGCCACGGTAACGGTGGGGCAGGGGGTGCTAAGAATCCCCGGCAGACGCCCGGCTACCACCCCCAACGACGACGACTGGCCCTGGTAACACACAACATACGCACGATGAGGACAGACGAGAAGATATATGAGCTGGAAGAAGAAATGAGTAAGCTACGCTGGGACATTGTGGGGTTATCTGAAGTCCGTAGAGCGGGTGAGGACACGATAACCCTAAAATCAGGTAACCTACTCTACCACCGGGAGGGCGACCAACAGTCCCAAGGTGGTGTCGGGTTTCTCGTCCACAAGTCCCTTATTAACAACATAGTTAAGATCGATAGCGTTTCCAATAGGGTCGTATACCTAATACTCAGAGTATCCAAACGATATTCGCTGAAGGTCATTCAGGTATACGCACCGACGAAGTCGCACCCGGATGATGAGGTGGAGGATATGTATGAGGACATTAGTCGGGCCATACATACCTCTGAAACGCACTTTCTAGTTGTTATGGGGGACTTCAACGCGAAGTTGGGTAAGAGAAGCGAGGATGAGTCGAAAGTGGGGCAATTTGGCTATGGACAACGGAACCGTAGGGGACAGAGGTTGGCCGACTTCCTGGAGAAAGAGGGACTCTTTATGATGAACTCTTTCTTTCAGAAGCCACCTCACAGGAAATGGACCTGGCTGAGTCCCGATGGTTCCACGAGAAATGAGATTGACTTCATTATGACCACCAAAAGGCAAATATTCACTGATGTCTCCGTGATCAACAAGGTTAAAACCGGTAGTGATCACCGAATGGTAAGAGGCACGGTGAATATTAATGTCAAACTGGAGAGGTCTCGTCTGATGAAGTCTACGCTCCGGCCTACTCGTGCCCATATTCAAGACTCCGAGAGCTTTCAACTTGAGCTATCCAATCGCTTCGATTGCCTTGAGAACATCGCTTCAGTGGACGAGATCAATAACAGGTTAGTAGAAACTGTCCATACAGTGGGTTCCAAGTACTTTAAACCCCACCGTACAGATAGGCCACAGAAACTCTCCAACGATACCCTCAACCTCATGGCTGAACGACGCTCATTGAAACTGCAGTCTTTGGATGATGCTGAAGCATATAGGCTGCTCAATAGACGAATATGGAAGTCCTTGCGACACGACATTCGGATCTTTAATACAAACCGTATTAAAGAGACGATAGAGCGGAAAAAAGGCTCCAAAGTGTTTGCAAGAGACATGTCTATTGGGCAAAGCCAGTTGACGAAGCTGAAGAGAGGAGACGGCAGTGTAGCGTCGACCAAAGCGGAAGTGTTAGGAGAGGTCGAGAGTTTCTACGGACAGTTATACACCTCGGTCGCTAAACCTGTTAGCAGCTCGGCCAAAGACCCAAGAGCCAAGCTGACCCGACATTATACCGAAGATATCCCGGACATCAGCCTGTACGAGATTAGAATGGCCTTGAAACAGCTTAAGAACAACAAGGCGCCTGGTGACGACGGTATCACATCTGAGCTTCTGAAAGCGGGTGGAACACCGGTACTTAAAGTCCTTCAGAAGCTCTTTAATACCGTCTTACTCGAAGGTTCAACGCCAGAAGCATGGAACAAAAGCGTGGTGGTGCTGTTCTTCAAGAAAGGTGATAACACTTTACTTAAAAATTACAGACCCATCTCGCTTTTGAGCCATGTTTATAAGCTGTTTTCGAGGGTCATAACGAACCGTCTCAGTCGCAGGTTTGATGAATTCCAGCCTCCGGAACAAGCCGGTTTCCGAAAAGGCTATAGTACCATAGACCACATCCACACGCTACGGCAAGTTATACAGAAGACCGAAGAGTATAACTTGCCTCTTTGTTTAGCGTTTGTGGACTATGAGAAAGCCTTTGATTCGATCGAGACGTGGGCAGTGCTTGAGTCTCTCCAGCGGTGCCGTATTGACTATCGGTATATTGAAGTGCTGAAGTGTTTGTACAAAAACGCCTACAGTTCAGTCCGAGTACAGGAGCAGAGTTCGAAGGCAATTCCATTGCAAAGAGGCGTGAGACAGGGAGACGTTATATCTCCGAAACTGTTCACCGCTACATTGGAAGACGCCTTCAAGCTTCTGGAATGGCAAGGACTTGGCATCAATATTAACGGCGAATACATCACTCACCTTCGATTTGCCGACGATATTGTAGTCATGGCAGAATCCATGGAAGACCTCAGTACAATGCTCGAAGGCCTCCATCGAGTTTCCCAACGTGTAGGTCTTAAGATGAACATGGACAAGACGAAAATTATGTCTAATGCCCATGTTGTACCTACCCCAATATCAGTTGGGAACTCAGTTCTCGAAGTTGTTGACGAGTATATCTACCTGGGACAGACAGTCAAACTAGGCAGGTCCAACTTCGAGAAAGAGGTCAATCGTCGAATCCAACTCGGCTGGGCAGCGTTCCGGAAACTTCGCGAAGTCTTCTCGTCAAAAATACCTCAGTGCCTCAAGACAAGAGTCTTCGACCAATGTGTGTTACCAGTTATGACTTATGGCACTGAAACGTGGTCTCTTACTATGGGCCTCATAGATAAGCTCAAAGTCGCACAACGAGCTATGGAGAGGGCTATGCTCGGGGTTTCTCTACGTGATCGAATCAGAAATGAGGAGATCCGTAGAAGAACGAAAGTCACCGACATAGCTCAGAAGATTAGCCAGTTGAAGTGGCAGTGGGCAGGGCACATAGCACGCAGAACAGATGGCCGATGGGGCCGAAAGGTTCTGGAGTGGAGACCACGTACCGGCAAGCGCAGCGTAGGTCGTCCACCGACACGGTGGACAGACGACCTGAGAAAGGTCGCAGGACGACGTTGGATGCAGGCCGCTTCCAACCGGTCCTTTTGGAAAATCATGGGGGAGGCCTATGTTCAGCAGTGGACGTCCTACGGCTGAGATGATGATGATGATGATGACATGGCCTCGGAATATTTGGCTCTGCAATACGGGTCGTACAATCCGGCCTGACCAAAAAAGGTACGGGGTGACAATGCACAGCCAGGAATGTACAGCCCGTATTCCATGTACATGGCTTTGAAATGGTGGGCTGTGCAATACGGGGCGTGCATTATTGGTCGCGTAATACTGGCACGGACCGACTTTGCACAGCCTGGAATGTACGGCCCGGAAATAGAAGTAATTAATTAATTAGAATAATAGTGTTGCATAACACACAGGCAAATACAACGGTTCTGCATCACCAGTTGCCATTTTCAAAACTACAATAATAACTTAACTTGTGTTTGTTAGATTGCTGGTTTGTCCTTCATTCACGGAACTAGAGAACAATTAAGATATAAATCGATGTGATTTTTTGCTAAGATATATTTAACTTTGAGTTAATTAAATCACAATTACTGCAACTGTAACGTTTTTGCATCCCGGAGGAGACCTTAATATTGTAAACACAGGGTATCCTACCGCAATATCTAGTGCTGCAAATGTAACAAATTTAATTAAGTACTTATGTAAATTTGTACATAATATGTCCAAGTATAATATTGTTGAACGAATACAATTATTATTATTTTGCTTATTAGTTCCTACGGTTCTAAAAAACATTGTTGTTATGGTATCATCCCGGTGTGTAGATAGACTACACGGGATAAAAGAGCCGAATGATGACATAGTGACGTCACTCTCCGACCTAGTCCCAATAGTAGGGCTGTGTGATTCTCTAAGGAATTCTTCATCGTTGCGGTCATAGACGCATCGAGATCTGCCGAACTTTAGGTCCGTACTTGGCGCTCAAAATCATTGCAGTGAATGTTGACTATTAATAACTTTACTAAAATATAGTTAACCCGTCCCGTGTATAGTTTATATGTCATCATCATCATCATCTCAGCCGCGTAGGACGTCCACTGCTGAACATAGGCCTCCCCCATGATTTTCCAAAAGGACCGGTTGGAAGCGGCCTGCATCCAACGTCGTCCTGCGACCTTCCTCAGGTCGTCTGTCCACCGTGTCGGTGGACGACCTACGCTGCGCTTGCCGGTCCGTGGTCTCCACTCCAGAACCTTTCGGCCCCATCGGCCATCTGTTCTGCGTGCTATGTGCCCTGCCCACTGCCACTTCAACTGGCTAATCTTCTGGGCTATGTCGGTGACTTTCGTTCTTCTACGGATCTCCTCATTTCTGATTCGATCACGTAGAGAAACCCCGAGCATAGCCCTCTCCATAGCTCGTTGTGCGACTTTGAGCTTGTCTATGAGGCCCATAGTAAGAGACCACGTTTCAGTGCAAGTCATCACTGGTAACACACATTGGTCGAAGACTCTTGTCTTGAGGCACTGAGGTATTTTTGACGAGAAGACTTCGCGAAGTTTCCGGAACGCTGCCGGAAGTTTATATGTATGTACATATATATGTTTTTCGGTTTATTTCCGAACTACGCATAAAAGTTCAAATAAAAAATACTACTCCTGAATAGTTTGACCAACTAAAACTAAGTTTATACCGGTCGAGCCTATTGGATCTGACAAAATTAAAAACAAACTCGAGGTCTAAAAACGTGTATACAATTTGTGTACGCGCGACATGGCTTAGCAGTTTTATAAACGTACACATGGTGTATACGTGACACGCGACGGGTTAATATAAATCTATGATGCAACGATATTAGCACTAAGAGAATCGCAATGCTGTGCGGAAAGTCATATCCCCAAGCGGCACCCACTGAAAATAGCCAGTAGCGTAATAGTTCTTTCACCTCTGATAATAAAATGTACTAGTCTTATATTGCGACTACTAAAATGATGACGCTATAAAATTTAAACAAGATTACTGTATCAGAAAGGCGCGCGGTATTCCATCGGTTTTCGCAGTCAGGCCACGTTCCAGCTGTAATTTTGCAAAAGGGGTGATTGTAAAGTAGTGTGAGATCTCACTCGTCCGGTCGGGATCGCGACGAAGGCGGTAGAGCTTCTAAATGAGCAAACTTTACCCATTTATACCTACATTACACCCATTAACTTCGTCGCCGCTTCAGAATATGTACCCAATTTTCAAGTGCTTCGCCTAATTACAGACAGGTACTTCAATTAACGAGATATATCGTCGGATCTAATCTGTTCTCGGTAACTTATTTATGTTAGCGTCGTTAGAAACGCGTGCAAAGTTAATGGGTTTCTACAATAAAGTATACTTTTATCGCTTATCATAAATCGCATTGTAAGCAAGTACAATTTGAAAAATTTAATACCGACATTCTATTCAAATATTGGAATGTATCTCAAAACTACTGGACCGAATTAAATGAAATTTTAAAGGAACCACACGAGAAGCACCAGCTTTCAAACAAAAAAATTTAAAATTTTGAGAATCGGTTCACCCAATTAAAAGTTAAGAGGTAGCAAACATAAAAAAATACATACAGTCGAATTGAGTATCTCCTCCTTTTTTGGAAGTCGGTAGATGAATTATATAGTTATACACTTTTGAACCTAAAATGAATAGAAAGCTAGCATAGACAATTATCATTCATATTGTTGTTGTTTTGTTTAGTGACATTGTTATTCCATTTTGTTAAACATACACATACATCCATAGAGCCACGCCTGTTTTCTGGGAATGTATATTTATATAGGCAGAGATAATTGATATCCACTCCCTAAGGCCTATTTACACATTTGAATTTAAATTTTTAGCCTAGTGTTTGATGACTTGAATGGTCTTTTAGGATGCGGTCGCAGTTGGTATTACACATACATAGTGGTAGGACACTAGACTTAGTATGGCTAGGTACATTTCAAGAGAACTGATCGATATATGGTAGATCAATCTATTGGTTGCTTGATTGGCAGGCAACCTCAATTGCCCTTGAAATCTGAACGCCTTATAGGTACAGTAATTATACAAATGATTTGTAAATCAATATTTAGACACTTCCGCTGGAAATAAGCCTGTCTGTCGTTCTAGCGCTTGGCGAGTCATCATCAAAGTCAAAGTCTAAATAATTTTTATAAGAAATACACGTTAATAACTTATTTTAATGTACTTTAAAAACTCTACCGCCACGTTACATCTCCTGAGGGCGCCTCGTGGAGAGACCCCAACAAAATAAAAAATAAAATAGTAATCACTACATCGACTACCCTTCTGCTCAACTCATACATTTGATTTGTCCAACTTCTTTCATATATTTTGCCCACATGTGTAATATAAATCCAAATCACATCATACCTCATTTCATTAAATCTTTATTTGTATTTTATATTAAAAACGGTTTTACTGACCAACAATATGTGTATAGGCGAGTAAGGGGTAAGGAATTCAAAGTAGGACGTACCAGTGTTATCCAGTCGCAGGTGAGGCGGCCGGGCATTCCTCCACAGATTCGGGCCGGGAATAGATCACTCGGGATTTTCACAACACAACAGTACTAGGAAGATTATCCAATGTCGTGCATTGAGCCGTAGGCACATATACGAGTAGTATATCACAGGTTGAGACCGCGGGAAAGATTTCACGTCGCGAGCACACCGTTGTCGGTTCGACGTACGCGCAGAGACTCACAAGGTACTAGGGTAGGGGGTAGGAAAAAGTAATAGGTGGGAGCGGGACAAAACATAGGTCGAAGACAAGGAAACTACATAAATACAAATAGTTCGCTAAGCTCGATTTTGGCCTGAACATAACCTCCGCCCTAAACATGATCTAATGTTTACGATAAAGGCTACTCTAGGGGGAGGCGGGCTAATTTAGAAAGGGATCGAGTTAAAACCCCAGTAGAGGTGCGAACATCAACTACCCGAATAATATTGTCATTACCAGGGTGCACCTTTAAAATGCGGCCCCGACGCCACTCAAGGGGATGAAGATTATCATCCTTAAGTAAAACAAGTTCACCTACTGTAGGGGGTTGACAAGGGTCAGTCCACTTTTGGCTAGATTGTAGGGTCGATAAGTATTGGGTATGCCACCGCTTCCAGAAATGCTGGGTAATTTGTTGAATGAGCTGAAACCTTTTCAAATTAGGAATTTTTATGTCAGTCAATGGGTACTCAGGTAAGGCATTAAGGGGCTGACCAATAAGGAAATGCCCAGGAGTAAGTATTTCAATATCACTAGGGTCATCATATGACATAGGGAACAAGGGTCGCGAAATCAACACCGCTTCAATCTTCGTAAACACTGTTGCAAGTTCCTCAAATGTGAGGGGGGTTTCACCAATTACGGATTTCAAAAGTTTTTTGGCCGATTTCACTGCTGCTTCTAAAATCCCACCCATGTGGGGAGTAAGGGGGGGGGGCTAAACATATATGTAATGCCACGTTTTGACATTTCATGTCCAAGGGTGGCCTGATTCTCAAACATAAAACTGTACACGTCACGTAAATAGTTATTTGCCTCAACAAAGTTCCTGCCATTGTCGCATCTGATTAGACTAGGGACACCGCGGCGAGACACAAAACGAGACAGGGCAGCTATGAAGGCGTCGGTGGTAAGGTCAGACACAACTTCGAGGTGGACAGCCTTTGTAGCTAGGCACACGAAGACGCAAAGGTAGGATTTGACGATTATCCTATTTCGGTAGGCTTGAACTCGAGTATAGAATGGGCCAGCTAAGTCTATCCCTACTCCATCAAATGGACGAGCCTTAGTAACTCGGTCTCTGGGAAGATCACCCATTGGAGGTGTGGTCGTTTTAGGATTCAGACGGTAACAAGGCATACACTTGAAAATTATGTGACGTATTATGCGTCGGGCAGATAAGATCCAAAATTCTCGGGACAGGATAGCTTGTAAGGCATTTGGACCCACATGAGAGTTTTCTACATGAAAGTGACGTATAAGCAGGCGCACAAAGGGGCCATCTTTAGGCAAAAGGTAAGGGTGACGGGAGTCATAGGGCAAGTCAGAGTGTCGTAGACGACCTCCTACTCTAATCAGACACTTTTCATCTAGAAAAGGGGTAAGACGTCTAATGGCGGTACGAATAGGCATATTAGACCGCAGGGATTTGATTATCTCAGGAAAGGCAACTTGTTGAATGACTTTAATGAGAAACAATAGGGCATCTCTTCGTTCAAAAGCAGAAAGAGAAGGATCTGTGCGACGTGACCCGGGGTTCCAGCATTGTGCTGAAATCTCAATATAAAGCCTACAACACCAATAAGCTTTGAGTAGGAACTAAATCTCTCCAGGAGGAAGGACGGGTCCGGAAGGGGAGGCTCAGCTACTGCTAACAAGCAGCGCATTCCGGGCAACTCACGAGGTAAAGGTGCAGTATTAACAGGCCAAAGGTTAGGAGGTTGACATAGCCAAGGAGGAGCCCACCATAAAGAATGGTCAACTAAGGACGTAGCTGATAGACCACGAGAGGCCGCGTCTGCGGGATTCAAACTGGTGGGTACGAAACGAAAGGTAGATTGAAGGTCTGTGCAGACCACTTGGCTAACTCGGTTCGCTTCGAAGGTTTGAAGGGTATGAGGCGGAGAATTTATCCAAGCCAGGGCAATTTGGCTGTCTGTCCAGCAATGAATGGAATCTAGCACAATTGTCTTCTGAAGGCAGAGGACGATGTGCGAGACTAATTTTGGAAGGAGCACAGCTCCCATCAATTCCAATTTGGGAATCGTAAGGCGAGTCCGGACAGGGGCAACTTTAGTTTTGGACATCAGGAGGTGGACAGAGCCGTTGCCAAGGGAATCCTCAGTTCTCAGGTATACCACGGTTGCGAAGCCAGCAAGAGATGCGTCCGAAAATGCGTGCAAGGAATAGGATACGCAATCGGGAGGGAAAATACGACGGGGTAAAGACACACGGTTTATATTAGGGAGGTCAACGACAAAAGTGGTCCACTCATGTAATAAGTCCGGAGTGAGAGAGTCGTCCCATTTCATTCCTGACAGCCAAAGTTTCTGCATAAAAACCTTGGCCCTAAACACTACTGGGGAGATCCAGCCACATGGATCATAGGTTCGCGCAATAAGCGACAGGACAGTCCGCTTAGTTACACACGTTTCAGGGGGCATACAAGACTTATAGGAAAAGGTATCAGTCACAGGGTTGTACTGCACACCCAGTACTAAAACCACTTGAGGGTTCTCCGGGTCAGTGAACTGATGAGGGCTTTGTAGATGATCACGAGGCAAATCGTCTAAGAGCTCAGGGCAGTTAGAAGTCCATTTTCTCAGTTCGTAACCACCGGCCGACATTATACCATTGAGTTGGGATTTCAGCTCCCGAGCTGATGTGAGGTCTGAGGCACCAGAAAGGCAGTCATCAACATACAGGTCGTTAATCAAGGTGTCAGCCGCTAAAGGGAATATATGGCGTTCTTGTTCAGCCAGCTCGTGAAGGACTCTGATTGCTATATAGGGACTCGAACGTAATCCGTAGGTATTCGTGTTTAGCTCATAGGTAAGTAGAGGATCTGAGGGGGACTCGCGCCATAGGATCAGCTGGTTTCTAAGATCCTCAGGATGTATCCAGGACATCCGAAACATCATGCGAATGTCGGTTGTAAATACTACAGAATGTCGTCGGAAATTTAATAAAATTATGCTTATATCATTCTGCAGTTTTGGACCTGTGTGAAGGCACTCATTTAGAGAAACACGATTTGTAGTAGGAGAAGATCCATTAAACACTACTCTTATTTTTGAGGAATCACCACTGGTTTTAAAAACTCCATGGTGGGGGATATAATAATGCTCTAAGGAAAGGGCTTGGGCATCATGCGGTAAGGGGGTCATGTGATTCAACTCTATGTATTCTCGCATGAAGTCTTTATATTTTTCACGAAAATCTGGACTACGAGTCATACGTTTCTCAAGGCTGAAAAATGTCCGCTCAGCAGTAAGACGAGAGTCACCAAGGACGGGTCGATCTGACAAGAAGGGAAGCCTGGTTATAAATTTGCCTGAAGTATCTCGGATTGTAGTAGTTTTAAAAATATTCTCGCACTCTGATTCACGAGGGTCGTGATTGGGGGCTTCAGGGGGTTCCTCGATTTTCCAGAATTTTTCTACGACTTGTGATAGGGATACATTGGCCAGAGGGCCAGGCTTGACTGCTGGAACACCTGGAACAGGCCCGAGGATCAAATATCCAAAAACAGATGAGAACGCCGTTAATCCACCGGACTGTAACTCAACCTTGTCACTACCAAATATGGTACCACAAACATCGGCCCCCAACAAAATGTCTATAGGTCCAGGCTTGTAAAAGGAAGGATCCGCTAATCGTAGGGAAGGAGGTATCAAATTTTTAGGTAACTCAATTTCAGGGTGTGTACCGGCAATTAAATCGATTACTAGGGCAGGCGCTGATAAACGAGGGCAGGGACTATATATTGAGCTAAAGGTAAGAAACAAAGAACCGCGGGCTCGGGTAGACTCAACATTTCCTACTCCACGAACGGGGGACACCGAAGGTAACACGGGTAGATTGAGGCGGGAAGCCAACTCAGTAGTTATGAGGCAGCCCTGGGCACCGGTATCACAAATAGCACGGGCTTCCATGTCATATCCAGAGGAAGTGCGGATATGAATGATTGCGGTAGGCAGGAGAACTAAGTTAGGTAGGCAATGGGTGAAGAAGGTAGGGAAGGAAAGGCTGTCTAGCTATGCCGTTCGTTGGCGAGCACCACCAGCCTCGGGGCGGATAGGGGGAGTCGTATTTCGTACCGCATCACTGTAGTCTCGGGGAGGGGATCCACGGTGGGTGGGTATATTTTCAGATCGGGGGCTCTCACGCAGGGGCGATTGGCGATACTCGTGCCGGGAGTAATCGCTTCTATGGGCTTGACCGACCGGATGATGTGGCAGGCTTGTTATTATTATAAAGGCGATTGTCATCACCGGAGGGGGTATTAGGGGGTCTCGTAAAACCGCCTCCGCCCATGCGAGGGGAGGGCGACCGCTGAGAGCGATCAGGGTTCACGGGGGGATACTGAGGACTACGGGAATTGTTAAAACACAACAAAGTATGGTGTGAGGATTTACCACACGACGAACACTTATACGCTTTAGGGCATCTATCAATATGGTGTTTAAGGCAACGGTAGCACAAAGAATGGGACTTCACAAATTGGGCACGTTCACGGGGTGGTAAGCCGAGAAATGAGCGACACTCTCGTAGGTAATGGGACACGCTAGCACAATAATAACATTTAGGGTTAGGCTTTGCCGGGACAGTGGTATCAACCAGGTAAGTACAGCGGGGTAAGGGAGCGCGGGTAGGTACAGTCTTAGTAGTCACTGAGTCGACCACCATGTTGCCGACAGTCTCGTTGTGGCGGCACTCTTCCTCCAGGTAAACAATTAATTGATCAAAGGTAGGTAGCTTCGACACGTCACCACCATGACGCCTTTCAAACCGGGCCTTTATATCCGCGGGTAGTTTATTTAAACACATGTGAACTAACAGGTAAGACCACTGATTGACGGGAAGCCTTAAGCGTTCCAGGGCTCTATAGGCAGACAGTAAAGGGTTCAGGAAAGAGGCACGTAGGCCAGTAAGGCGCGGGGGTATCTCGGGTAGGTTGAGCAATTGAGCAATCAATGTGTCCGCTTGAAGTCGCAAATTATGATAACGATTTTTAAGTAGGTCACAAGCTACTTCATAATTTGAGTCTTCAATTCGCAGGTGTTGAATTAGTCTGCGAGGCTCGTCCGATAAGGATCCGACCAAGTACTGCAACTTTTGGGTTTGTGTGAGGTCAGACCGCAGATCGAACATACTTTTAAATTGGTCGTGGAAACTGACCCAGGATTCAGGGCTCCCGTCAAAACGAGGCAGGGGCAGGTCAGGAAGAGATTGACGAGGAATCGCATAGTCACAGTTAAAGGCGTGGGAGGGTCTCGTGGGAGCACTAGAGGCGATAGGAGTCGGCCTAAACTCGGAAAGTTTGAGGCGAAGCTCAGTAACCTGATCACGAGCCAGATTAATTTTGGCTTGCAAATCGTCGTACTCTTGACGATCTATAGAGGTATCTAAAAATCCTAGCAGTGTCGCGCACGCATCGTTTAATTTTGCATAATTTGGTTCTAAGTCCATAAGTCGCACTATTAACCTATCTTTCGAAATATTATCCTTTTCATCGAAAACGCTTTGAAAATAACTGCAGGTTAATCTTACCACACCAAGTAGGGATTTAAATTCTCCAGAATCTGTGTAGAGAGAAGCGTTTTTCTCTCGGCGGGCCATTATTAGACGGTGTATTAAAACCCAATACTAAAACAACTAAAATAAATTATTGTCACTCCGGGATGACGTTAGGCTTCGAAGAACTTGCAATCAGGGTCTCCAAAGATAATATTACACAATGCACACAAAAGGGAACACAATACAATTTTCAGCTAATTCATTGGTCTCTGCCGACCACTTCAGGAAACAGAAGTCAATTTAAGGTATGTACGTAGGTATCAATAGGCACAATCTCTATTCACAAGATCGCATGAATATAAGAATAGGTATAAGGTATATGAATTACAATGATAATGGAATATGGTTTATTACAAACAGCGTGACCGCGCTATTTACTAGGTATATGTAATTAATAACGTGACCGCACTCTAAAGATTTAAGTAAACAAAGGGGTTTGCAACAAGAATTACTACAAAACACGGGAAGGTTCGAACAAACTCCGAAAAACGCGCGAATAAAAAACGCTTGTCTGCCCAATGCTAACTGATAAGGAAATGACAATATTTCTATTACTAACTACGATATTATAACCCGTTCATTTTATTTAATTCTGATTATAAGGTAGGTACGCAAGATAGGTACCTAATCGAAATAATAATTGTGGACATAGACTGGTAACAAAATTCTTAACTTTAAATTCTGAAGGTAGGACCAATAATATTGTATGGTAAAATCATTCACATTTATATTTGCGGGTGGTTATTACACTTATGTGAATGATTTATTGACGATAAAATGGGACTAAATCTCGAAACCAAAGGCCAAAACCACGCTCTGCTACCAAATGTATAGGCGAGTTAGGGGTAAGGAATTCAAAGTAGAACGTACCAGTGTTATCCAGTCGCAGGTGAGGCGGTCGGGCATTCCTCCACAGATTCGGGCCGGGAATAGATCACTCGGGATTTTCACAACACAACAGTACTAGGAAGATTATCCAATGTCGTGCATTGAGCCGTAGGCACATATACGAGTAGTATATCACAGGTTGAGACCGCGGGAAAGATTTCACGTCGCGAGCACACCGTTGTCGGTTCGACGTACGCGCAGAGACTCACAAGGTACTAGGGTAGGGGGTAGGAAAAAGTAATATGTGGGAGCGGGACAAAACATAGGTCGAAGACAAGGAAACTACACAAATACAAATAGTTCGCTAAGCTCGATTTTAGCCTGAACAATATGGAATATTTAAAAAATTAAAAACAAAATGAAGAATGACCCGGAGGATGTCAAGAGAAAAAAGGATTTCAATTTGGATTTCAAGAGATAGAGAATGGATTCCTGAAAAAGAAAACTAATATTCTTTTAAGATTGGATCGATGCTATAAGGCCAATAAAATAAAACGCTTATCACTATGTGTCGTTTATCCCCATAGAAGTATGGATTTTGGAATGGAATAGGCTTTGCCATCGACCATGGGGCCATTGGGCTTGAGAAGGACTGGCTCGAGGTCGTAGGCCAATAATAATGAAGAGTTCGCCGTTATAAAAGGGACTCAGTAAAGTGAAACTTCTTCAGGTCACGTTATAGAAAGAGGGACTCCGTAAAGTGAAACTTGGTCAGGTCACGTTATCTATTTAATATATTTATATTAATAATCTTACTTTTTATTTATTATTAGCTAATCTTTTTTTCCAATCTCTTGTCACTCGTCTGATCAACTGTGATTCGCGCTCGTTTTTAAGTAAATTTGTTTTGTCAAAACTCTTTCTATTCACTGATATCATCTAAATCTTTCTCATTTCTCGTCACTAGATTCTATTCAAGATCTCGATGAATATTAGTCTCGTCAGTGAGACATATATTTTTACCATTTTCATAGACCTTAATATTTAGTAGCGTGTTATTTTTACTTGAATCATAAATATGAGTTTACACAAATCTTAAAAATTTAAATGGTGGAAAAGTAGGGCGTGCTCGTAATTATCATGTTGCGTGCCTTTAGCCTTTTAATAGCTACTGTAGCCTCACCTTAATTTAATATTAAAGCCCTAATAGCTGCTTACATGACTACCGTAAATTGAATTCTTCATGAATTCACTGTTGTTTCTCTTTCATTTAACGTCATATAATACCTCTGAAATGGAAACACTACCTTTTTAGAATTGTATCTTTAAAGTTGTTTATGCTGACCTGAATATGATATCTATAAAACTTAACATAGAAATGAAGTCACTGAAGCGAAAATAATCAATATAATACATAAAAAATATTCAAATTAATCCGATAGTCCAAAGCCAGGTAGAATTATTGCAGTTTTTTTAAATCAAATCGTACAAAATGTCTGACTGGCATATAATATATACAGAAAAAAAAACAATAACAGTAATATCTTGTTGATATTCTCTTCGAAAAAGAAGAGCCGAACTTTTACAAAAAGTTTATTAACTGATCAGCAGAGCACGAATAATTGCGTAAGTGTAACGTAAGTTCACATGAAATAGCACAAACTGTTATGTATCTAGGGCAACTATGACACAGATAACTCATAGTTTGTACGCCCAACCGTGATTGCTATACAATACTTTTTCGCAAACTGTTTGATATTTCCTCAGCTCGCAGCTACGCTTGAAAGTTACACGCTTTACTCTCATGACATGTCAGAGGGTACCTACAGTTATAAACTTCAATACCTTTTTTAAGGATGTCATAAACAATAACTAAGGTGTTATTGGCTGGTGCACTATTATATGGTATATATGGATCAATTGCATAGCTGAAATGTGGGCGGTTATCTACCGACCTCCTCAGTTATATAACTGTGTATGTAAAATAAACCTGTAGCGTTACCATTTACAATACAGCCAAAATAATAAATGTGTTTTTTTACCTTGATCCTACTGTTTTAAAACAATATCAAACTTTAGCAGGATATAATCAAATGTTTGTATTTTCACAATTCTCGGTTTGAAAGTATTATTGTGAATGCGATTGCTATTTTCCGAGTTAGGAACTTGTATTTGCAAAATGGCAATCACGTTTGCTGTGAGTTTTATTCTTATTGTAGTGAGGTTACTTGAACTTTGCCGTCTCTTTCCAATTATTTGTTTAAACGTATCTTATAGTAAACGTATTCTAATAAAATATTAATAGCAATATTCGATCTTTAGTCTGAAAGATGACGGTTCGATGGAAGTTGCGAAATTTTTCTTGTTATATTTAATTAATAAATTGAGATTAATCTTTAACGTACCTACTTTTATTTAACTAAAATATTAACGTTATATTAAATTTATTATTTATATTTATAAAAATGAAGCCCTATTTCTCCTGGTCACGCTATAGCTTGAGAACGGATGGAACAATCTTGCAAATTATTTTTTTGTTCTGTTTATTATTGTCAGGAGAAGGTTCTTATGATAGAAAAACCAAGAAAAATTGAGAGGTTATGGCGAGGCCGAAGGCCAAGCCTACTACGCGTACAAAGTCGCGAGCATTATAGTATATGTATAAAAATGAATCCCTATTTCTCCTGGTCTCGCTAATATCTTGAGAACGGGTAAAACAATCGCGATAGTTCTTTTTTTGTTGTGTTAACTATAGTCTGGAGAAGGTTCTTATGAAAAAAAAAACTAAGAAAAGATGGGAGGTTATGACGAGGTTGTAGGCCGAGCCTACTACGCGAACGAAGTTGCGGGCAGTCGCTAGTAATATATGAAAATGTTATACGAGTAGTTAAGGTATTGGTACGATGATTCATAGATGAGAGATATTCATCAAAGGTTTCAAAGCAAAACAAACCTTACTCGTCTCTGCCTTACAATTTCTAATTTGAGATTGAAATGCATGTTGAGGCCATAATTGACTTACAATACTAATTCATCGTCACAAACTGATTCATAAAACGACACCAAAATAATGATTAAAACGACATATTGAAATTAAATCGAAAATATTTAAAGCCAGCTGTTCATATTTATTCTCAGCCCACAAATTTAAATTCAATCCAAAGCTTGAGTGGGGGACGTTGTTATATTGCACTTTATAAAACAATTTTCAATTTTAAAGCACTCGTATAGATATTTTAAAATTCCCGTCTGAAATCCAGTCTGCTTTAGGTCCATATGTCTCATGAATTATTCAGTAGAAGCCGCGGCTTGTCTGCCTGGTGACATTATAATATGTGTGTTACTACATAGGTACGGTTCTCGTACGAGAAACAACAAGAAATGCAACTTGTCTTGCTAGTTTGTAATTAATTATACAGCAACAAAGTACCACGTAGTGACTGCATTCGCATACATTTTAAAATTAATTTGTAACCTATTTTGAAAGAAAATATGTGGA
This sequence comes from Selenia dentaria, assembly GCA_917880725.1. Lineage (NCBI taxonomy): Eukaryota > Metazoa > Arthropoda > Insecta > Lepidoptera > Geometridae > Selenia > Selenia dentaria. The sequence goes on along the minus strand of OU862888.1, from coordinate 8,866,641 downwards.
TGATTTTATCACGATTCTATTTTAATCCTCTGATCGAAGTTTTGAAAGACTCTTTGTCTTGCAAAATTAATACGACAGTTGGCTAAGTCTCCAACTCGACCTACTTAGGTGGTAGGCCTCTTGTGCAAAAGGCCGTCTTAGTTGGCACCACCCGAATGCCAGATATTTAGCCGCAAACCGATACGGAAGTCACCGTAGCAAGTGAAACTACTGGGCGATGGAGACTTAAAAACCCGTGTCTCGAGGTGAAGAGTAACATATTAGCATATAAAATGAGCTACTAAATTGAACCTAGTTTAGGATCCAGTAGCTCTTCTTACTTCAAATTGTGAAAATATTGCCTTTTACCGAAATAAATATTATTATTATTATTATTATATAAAATGAGCTCGCACACCAGCATAGAAGTTCAACGAGGTTAAGTAGAATTGCCAATTGCGTTAAGCTGCAAACAGCAGGGTATGCCGTCAATCAAAAACAGGGACTCTGCAGTTGCCTTAGGTAATCAGTCTTTAGGCCATTTTGAAGATCTTCAAGTAGGCTAAAAACTCTGATGCTAGAGCTGGCCGCCCTACCTAACTTCTTCAAGGTTCTTCGTCTCACTGGTGAATACCCGTATTTCAGCAATGAGTACGCTGTTTGTGATGTATGTATATGGAATGTATTATGTCCGTAGACCAGTGGCAGCGGATACGAGTTATAGATATAATTCTAGTTGTTAGACGTATGGTCAGCAAATTTGGTGACTTTACGGTACTTTCTTCTACGCCTTGTTTAATACTGCAGTGACATAACGCAGCCTCAGAGACTTACTACCACCTCTAAAAGTGATAATATATAAACCTTACCAGTAACTTCTTCCACGTCAATATAGCAATACTAAATTAGTAATATATTACATAAAGCGTTTTGATGACTTCGTAATAAATATTTACCTCAATTTGCGTACCAAAGTCAAAGTCAAAGGCCAATACTCTGACATGACTTTTGTCGCAAGGTATAACTGTTCCAATAGTAAATTAGGTATGATTATAAGTATGATTATATGTATTGATTATAAATATGTTTATTCTAAGCTTATTACATAACGTTTTAGTTTTATGATAGTTTCGTAAAAGGTGATAGTAGGCCCCCCGAGAAACTTCATTGCGTACTTTGCTATACATAGGGCACAAATAGATACAAATTAGATGAAACGTTATATGAAGACTCCGTTATATCAGTAGGCAGTGACCATGCCATCAAAAAACGGGGTTCAAGCTTCAATTTTTTGCAAGGTTTGCTATCGGGTCTTGGATATTGTGATATATGTGTCCATTACTATCCATGCCTCCCTTAACACGGGGAATCCTAGTGCGGGAGTATGAGTATGCAGCTTTTATATCACGAAGAGTGCGAATGGATTTTTTATGCTCCACATGTATGACTTTCTCAGTTCATCAAAGTCAAAGTCAAAGTCAAAGTTGTTGTTCAAGTATACTTTGTGTCTAATGTTCGTTTCAGCCAACAGATTAACTTCGTCTTTTGAGTAATTAAAACAATTAGTTACAAAATTCAACGTTTTACATTAGTATTCAGTAATTGATACATTGACTAAGTTGAACTTTAGATAGCCTGAGGGAAAAGAAACGAGGTTTTCTACTTCTATTTCCAAACTCCTATTTTGCGTCTCGAGGGTACGTACTTAATTTCTCTTGTAGTTCGTCTTCCAGGGATCGTACATTTAACTATGTTTATGAACTTTCAGGTAAAGTCAAATATTTTATATTTTATTTCACTAGCTGCTCCCCACGGTTTCACCTCCGTGGTGACGTTTATATAGAAATTTTTGTTTAATTTCAATTTTTTTTGCGCAACTTTCTTAATTTTTCTTGTGTAAGAACTTTCTACAAAGTATAATTTTTTTTTATAAAAACCTTATTTAAAGTCGTTCTCAAGCTATAGAGTGACTAAGGGATTAATTTATTTAATCTAACTTAAATTTAATAAGTACAAGGTACACACAGACATTTACAATTTACGGATTGAGAATGGGCAATCTAAGTATGCGTAATTATGACTAGTAGAGTCATAATTACCAACTTAGCAAGTGGCAAATTTGTTACACAAGAATAGAAGAACTTAAGTTACGAAATATAGTGTAGCCACCATGTATTTGTTCAAAAGCTCTGCACAAGATCTGTCGTTTTTTTTCAGTATTAACATTGTTTCAAGATAAGTTTTAGGATAGCTAGTGACAATGAGTTTAACCCTTCATATACCGTGATAATTACAACAAAAGGTTTATGAATGAAACGCACGTAAGTTTACGTCAATGGTACTCAAAGGATTAATAAGTACACACTGTACTCTTAGATTAATGATTAGTCTCAGCGTGCGCGGTCGAAGCAAGATTGAGACCAATGATTAATCTAAGACTGTACTATGTGTAAACAAGAAAATGCTATATCGTGTGTCAAAAAAGTCTACCGATACTTTTACACATTTTGCAGTCATATTCTATGAATGTTACTTTACCAGAAACCAGTCAAAATATGTTACTTAGATCCATAATCCCAACGAAGGGCGTTGTTGTCTGCAATCTCGTACTTAACTTCACTATTGCAGACATCAACAAGTAATTAGGATACAGAGGTTCAAAATATATTAAATCTAGGATACACCTAAATATAATTTCAAGCAAATGTATATAAGAAAGATGTCTATAAAAACATTATTGTTATCGTATGTAAGTTTAAAAGCAAGCGTTTAAAAACCCAAGTAAAGAATGGATCAGCTAGAGCTGGGTATATACTAGACATATTCAAAAAATACCCGTGCTAGCATATTCTATAACGTAATATACAGCAATATATTTTAAAGCCTCCACTTGACGTACAAAGCAGGTGTTATTACGAAGATGGTATCGTATAACAAGTATAGGCAGGTATTGATTAATGCTGCGGCGGCACGCGACGATTTGGGCAGGTGTCGTGTTGTCGGTAAATTGATAATTTAATGTATGGTCGAAACCAAGTGAACCGCTTCAAATTCAATTTCTAAGCTTGTACGTTCGATAACTAACTCGTTGATATAGTCGACTGGAATATATGCTGGTAAATTAAATGGCTTGCAATAATTATCGCATGGATGTCGTAATATTTTCTAAAACTTTAACTACGAGTATAAAAAACATAATACTGTTGGTTCCAATTTGTGGAATAAAAAATGTGGTTACTAGTAGAATATAAAGCTATGTACGACTGTAGTTTAATCTTACAAAGTTGTTAAAGGACAATCTGTACCTTTGCTAATTTAGGCCCACCTTTTTTTTTGACGCAGGAAAACCTTTATGGATACCACCGGCCCCGGGGTAGCAGATGAAAACACTGCGTTGTCCGTCTCTGCTGCTATTAGCGGGAACGCGGGAAAGCTTTCGCACACGACCGCGAACCCGCTACACGCGGCGTGCCGCTTAAGCTCTGGACCAAGACCGCGTATGGATGCCAGACACCTCCGAATCTGGATGCCCATAGTCCCCTGTGGTGAGCCGTATACATAACTCCACCGCCTGCTACGTCAGCCAAAGATACAGAGAGCAGCGTGTTGACCCTACCTCTTCAAGTCTGCGTTGAGCGCCTCGATACTACCTCCTCGTGCCTGTGCTGTAGCACCCGGGACCCACCTTATGCAAAGCGGAGTGGCCCCTTTTGAGCCGGCCAGCCTAGCCGAACGCCCCGGTGCGAACCTTTTTTTTTTTTTTTGACGCAGAGTAATCCTTTATGGATACCACCGGCCCCGGGGGGAGCACGGTGGTTATGTGGGAGTCTCTGCCAGAAGGGCAGCATACCCACTAAACCTCTGCGGTGTTCCGTCACTGCCGCTTTTGGCGGGAACGCGGGACAGATTTCGCACACGACCGCGAACCCGCCGCGGCTGTCCGTTGCCGGACCCTTCTCTCTTGCAGCACGCCAGAACACTTGGCGTGCCGCAACCGCCACGGGGGACCAAGCCCGCAAATGGACCCCAGACTCCCCCGAGTCTGGGCGCCCTAAGTCCCCCTACGATGGGTCAGGTGAGTAGCCCCACCGCCTGCTACTTCGGCCGCAGAGGATAGGGACAGCGGCGCCTCTCAATACCGACAGTCCTCTTCCCCTGCGACCCCACCGCGTCCGCCATCTAACGGTGGCGGCCCCGTCAAGGCCACGGAAGGCAGGGAGAGCGGCTCACCGTAACACCGGCACTCCTCTCCCGCCGCGGCCTCTAACTCTCAGCCACGGCGCCACCCATACGACACCGCAGCCTGCCTCAGTTGCAGTGGCGCCCATACACCACCGCTACCTACAGTGACCGCTCCCGTGTGGACTTGGAGGGCAAAGCCCATAGGAGAGGTCCCACCTCGGGCCCGCCAGCTATCGGCTATCACTGGCAGGCCCATTGGTTCCTCTTAGCTTCACCGTGGTGACCCAAGTCATGGCTACTGAGCCCTCCCCGTCACGGCAAGGCGGGAACTTTCGGGGGTTCCTCTTAGCTTCACCGCGGTGGTTGCAAGCCACAGCTACAGAGACCCCCCCCCCATCCCACTTCAAGGTGGGAGCCCTTTGGGGGGGAATTGAGGCACACCTGTGTCATACTGAGTGGCTGTTAAGACCAACATCCCAAAAATTTAAATTGAGCTTAAAGTAATTACAATGTTAAACTTTCATACTATTAAACCATTTACTGAAATACCTGTGACCAGCCAGTGTTTTCGCTCGCTTCACACCCTAAAGGATTAAATTTTCGATAATCCTTCTTTAGAGAATGGTTTCATCATAAAAGGCATAAATCAGTACATACAAGCGACTGCCCGCGAATTCGTTCGCGTAGTAAGCTCGGTCTTCGGCTTCGCCATAGATGTCACAATAAATACTTTTTCATTTTGAAATATGGAATAGTAACGCCGGTACAATCCAGGCCAGATTATTCGTACCTTGGCTATAATCCTTATCTACTCTAATAATAAAGAAGAAAGATATATGATTGAATGTTTCTTTGTAATGGAGACACGGAAAACTACTAAACCGATTCAAATAATTCTTTCATGGGTTTAGAGATACATGATGCCTGAATAACATATGCTATATTTGATTCACCCTCAGCATCTTCCATCACAACGCGGGTGAAACCACGAAGCGCAGCCAGTAAGTAAATAAAGGTACCATAGAAAGTACAGTGTTAGCTTAAATCATGATCTACCTGTATCTACGTTAAAGTTTCAGTCATAAAGTGATCTTGTTTAGTTTAGGCTTAAAGTAGTTATGCATCATTTGCATAAACAGATACACTTTCATATATATGAGTTACATTATAAAGATAAGAAATCATCAGGGAAGATCATTGCGATTTGTTAGAATCCTTCCTAATTACAGGCGCATTTCTATTCTGTACATATTGCGTGCTAGGGTTAGGCTATGGCGTGCACTGTCGATATATATCGCTGGATAAACCTCGTGTGGCATGTTGGAGCTTGCTACTTAATACATGGAATTTATAGCCATTTCAAATTATCGAATGCAATATGTTTTAAAACAGTCTGAAAGGATTCGTTTGATCATAACTATTTCTTTGAAAATAAATACACTCTACAGTGCCATAAGGTGTAGGTATATTGGGACAATATTATTTGATCCACTAAAATGTAATTTATCTAATGTAAATACGAGTTTTTATATTTAAACAAAAAAGGACTTGCTGTTTAACTTTAAATGATGTTATTCAGTAATGCGCACAGCAAATTTAAATTTACGTGACGTTATTTAAATTTAAGCAGCGTTAAGTAAGGCCGACAAATTTTATACAAAAATTACATTTGATCCTCTTTTTAAGTTATTATGTAATGTAAGTAGTTTTTTTACCATTTATGCCAAATTAGCGTACTATTACCACCTAAACAAACTTTACAGAGCCGGCGCGACGAGCCGAGCTGCCGTGCGATTCTCTATAGATTCGTCGTTGCGCTCGTCGACGAGCTCACCGATGTTAAATACTTTATGAGATATCGCCCTTTTGTAGTTCCAACGTTTCTTGTCATCTCGTCATTTGTTTCACGGATGTTGTCAAAGATGCAACGATGTTTGCTCTTATAGAATCGCACAGCTGAACCTTGGTTTAGTATTGCTTTGTTGGAGCGTCACTTGTCTTCCCCTTTTGAAACCGTCATTGGTATAAACTGACATACAGCTACGGCTGTATGATTATGTCAGTTGTGTGTCAGTGTGTTTCATTTGTTATTATATATTAGTGACAAGAATACACATTACTGTAACGTGTACTAGTACGTATAACATCGCGGGCACTGTATTATTTAGTGCTTTAGTTTATTAAATTGTATAGTATAAGAAAAACGGTACGTGTATAGTGAAAACAAGCTCTAATAAAGAGAAGCCGCAATCCACAGATATGGCAGAATTGAAATGGGTCTCAATCGAAATCACAGCCAGTTAACTTGTGTGTTCATACCTTTACATATTTTTAATGAAACAATTTCTATATCAAAAGATTAGGCTGAAATAATCCGACGGTTGGGCAATTTTAGGCAAAAAATGTTTCAAACCAATTCACTTTAGAATTAGCTTTTGTAATCCGCGATAATTCGGAATTTCTTTTCATCTCTAATCGCCTGTGAAAGCTGAAAACATTTCAGTGGATATTCAAATTTATAATACATTTCACCTTAATAATAAAATGCAAATATTACTTTGATTTACTTTGTTATTGACATAATAGGCTTACGTATAACTGAAATCGTATTTGGGATATAATAAGTCTCTGTGCAGGTCTACTTACGATAGTTTCATTTTAAAGTTACGTAAAATTGTATTCGAAACATATGTAAGAACTGAGGGGACCAGATACTGTTGATTTTTTTGGAGGCAAATATTTTATTGAATTGTATTCGAATTGATGCTTGAGGTCAACAAAACCCGTTCTTGGATTACATTTACCTATACTAAAAATGCAAAAGTAGGTCTGGGTGTTCTAACTTTCATGCTAAAAGTAAACGAGCGTTCTGCTTGTAATTAACCGACTTCAAAAAAATGAGGAGGTTTCTCAATTCGACCGTATATATATATGTAATATGTTGAAATTTATAGAGAGAAAAATTCACATCCTCGGACGGGATTCGAACCCGCGTCTTCTGACTCTCCGTGTCAGACGCCACTGACCAACTAGGCCACCGAGGTTCTGGTCCGAGCATCGAATCTTAACTCTCTATCTGACTAATCGTCTTACGGGGACGGAGCGACATCTATTGAACAGTTTTGACAGTGCTATCCAACCGGAAGAAGCATTATTTAGAAATACTTAAACTTTCGTATTGACATCGCAACCCTCGTGATTTTTGTAGTATTACTTTTCAAAGCACTAACGCCTGCTTAAGCGATCTCAAACATTGAAATTTATAGAGAGAAAAATTCGCATCCTCGGACGGGATTCGAACGCGCGTCGTCTGACTCTCCGTGTCAGACGACATTGACATTGACTAGGCCACCGAGATTCTGGTCCGAGCATCGAATTTTAACTCTCTATCTGACTAACCGTCTTACGGGGACGGAGCGACATCTATTGAACAGTTTCGACAGTTTTTCTCTCTATAAATTTCAATGTTTGAAATCGCGCAGGCGTTAGTGCTTTGAAAAGTAATACTATAAAAATCACAAGCGTTGCGATATCAATACGAAAGAATCTACACTATAATATATAGTTAATAATATATAATAATATAAAGTATTTATATGAATATAAATAATACAACTTATTTCTACAATAGAGTACAAATCACTGTTATTAATTACTAACCTGTATAGAGAAACAACATAAGCTATTGCTTCAATATTTTTTGCATAATTTGAAGAATATCTCCATAAAAACGTGTTCACATGTTTTTATGGTTTTACCTATCTTTATGCTATCATCATTGACGGTGTATCCTGTAAGTAGACTGAAGAATGTAAAGAAAAACATTAGCAGTTTTGATAAAAGGATGCTCATTCCATCAACACGCGAAATAAGCACAAGCTATCCGTACATGTAACGCGCCTCCACAGAATAAGTCATTCTTTTATGGGACAATGTATACGATTCTATAATAAAGTTTCCAATGTTATCCGAGATTTGTCTATTAATAAGTTTAAATTACTATCAAAACTAAACTCTGTCAAAAAGGTTATTACATAATTTCGGATTACTTGGAGGATAATAAACAGCTTGGGACTGATCACTCCAGGATCTATCTACTCGTGTACTAAGATGTCAAAGTGTAGCGTGTCTTGCCCTACTGATACCATTATTATGTTCTCTTTTGTAAGGCAACACACTGGAGCTAATATTTGTAGTACCTAAGTAAAAACATTGTAAAAACATCTATATAAAAAGAATGGCCCCGAGTGTCTTGCCGCTTCTTCTCGGTAGGCTCTATATATGTTGGAACCCGGCGGTAGTCTTTAAAGTACATTATAATGAAAAATTTACGTTCATAAGTGCGTCTTCGATGCCTAAATTGAATAAATGATTTTGACTTTGACTTTGACTTTGTAGCAAGGTCACTAAAAAGAGAAAAAAATATTAAAGAAATAGAACCGAATTCTACACTAAATAGTGTGAAATAACTTGTCAAAGTCGATACCATGATAGTTCGAAAGTACCTATTATCACAATATTGCGTGCCTGGTCCTATTTATCGACAAAAAAATAATTATGCGTCGATATGGATAATGTGAATACTATTATGGAAAAATAAGACAGATATGAAGAAGGTTATATGTTATATTTTTCTGAATATCTTAGAAGAGTACTTTGATTGAAAAATAAAACATCTCACTGTTTACAGATGCAGAGTTCATTAATTTAAATTATAGAATGCCAGGGTAACTAAGTAAAATTATTTCTTAGTAAACTAAAATTTTCCATTCTCAGCTTCAGGCCTCAAAAGATTATAAGCGAGTATTATGAAAAATTTAAGTTATAAATTCACAATAATCACCCGCATTTAGAGACTAATCTACTTCGTACAATACAACAATGTCCCAAAGTTTCGCATTCACTCGCATTATCAATGTTTTTTCAATTTACTTAGTCTAAGAAAACATTGGCAAAGTTCTACAGAATTTGTTTCAAAAGCAGATTCTAAAGCTTTATTTCAGCTTTACTTTACTGGCTTTTTAGCTTTAACGTTGGCTTAAAATGTAAAAGGGCACGCGTACGGCTTTCAATAAAATATTCTCTCAGGTATAAGGTGATTCTCCAACCTGAGGGTGTAACATTTGCCCCCAAACAGGGTCGTTACTTACCCCAATATTTCCACAAAGGCCTTCCTATACCCGGAAGTTCTATTCAATTCGTTAGTCCATTATTTAGTTTTGAAGAATACCACAAAACTTTTAATGATATCTTATTTAACTTCGTATACCTGCCCTTTTTATTTTATTGTCAAGCATTTTATGTAGGTACAGGTAGGTTCAATAGCGTTTATAACTCCAGTAGCAGTTCATAACTTGAATATCGGCCCACGCTAGCCACTACGTTGATTATCGCCTAAAATGGGAGGCCGAACGGTCCACTTTCTGTTTCTTATAGGGGTAAAAGAAGACATTTCATTGTTTATTAAGTACAGTATCAACACTGACGACAATTTGGCACGTTGACGACAACTCGGCGAGTTGACGACAAATCCGTGTCTGTTTGTAATTCCAAATTTACACCTTTTCACCAAATAAAACAGTTGGACCATTTTTAACGGGACTTTCACTGGCATATAGCTGCTGTTATAAGAAGTAACTGAGATTACTTTTATTTCATTATCATCATCCATCATCATCATCCATCACCACGTCCATCCATCATCCAGGTTACGCAGCTAGTTTTACTAAATTTAATAACTAAATGTAATGTAAAAAAAAACAATCTGAAAACTATTCTATAGATATTATATATAATAATAAGTGCCAAGACTTACATGATAATATTATAAATGATTTTATCATCTGTTTTAAAATTGCTATTATTTTACCTACAGAAGAGTCTGTGATTTTACCCAACACCAAACCTAATAAACTTGTAAATATTTGCGCCGTGGAGCTTGACTTCAAGTTCTCAACTGATGAATAAAGTTGAGTAACCCTTGCTGCGGTCATTACTTAGATGGGTGATCGTTGGAGGCATTTTCAACTGATCTCTTCAGTATGCCTCTTTTGTATCCACGAAAATTAACACTACAAGAAGTCCTAAAACATTCATTTATAAGGTTGTATTGCCATTAACATAATAAGTGTGTACGCAAGGCAGGCTATCGTAATATGTGTTTCAGAAAGTTTATACGTTTGGTACTTACCTACTCGTATTCAATTCGGGTAAGTCCCTAACATATGTTCGATTATAAAAATATATAAAGGCATAAAAATAATAACTTATGATTATACCATTCGTTTGGTATATAATAAGTATAATATAATAAACCTTTGATCAAAATTCAAAACAAATAACTTTAAATGAAAACCGTTTATAAACTATTCATCCATGTGATACCTATACTCAGCAAATGAAATAACTATTATAAAAAATATAATAACTACATATACTTACTTTTAGTCGAATTTTAATATACATTTAAAATGAAACGTCGAAACCTAGTAATATATTTCTAAAGTAAACAAATAAATGCCTGACTAAGACACAAGAGCAATACTCTCGTACACGAATTGCAATACGCTGATCAGTATTTTGTCGTTCTTACTATTGAAGGTAATATTGTTTAATATGGTACAAAGGCAGTTAGCATAATAATAAAAAACAAGTCTTGAGGTTTTATTTATAAATACTAACCTAAATCAGTACCTATAATTTATCTGCATTCCTCGCTTTGCTAGTCGTCGCACATATAAAAGACTGCTGGGTGTACTCCTGAATTTCGACAAGATCAATACTTCGACAAGTCGCTTACTTCGAAAAAACATACTTATATAAGTCATCGCTTCTACAGGACATATGTTCGACAAGGATTTTATCCCAAAAGTGCTGCGTTATATCTTTATCGAGATGTAGGTTATTCGCCGGCCGCTGCCGCAGCACGCTCGCTACGCTCGCTCGGCTCGCGCGTCGTGTCGTGTGGTCACCATTCAACCTAACGCTCCTCCCGCTCCTCCTCGCTTCGCTCGTCGTCGCACCTATCGTGAATTAGCCTTAGACTAGTCGTGAAAACTGGATACCATTAAACATACTTACATCATTTTGCTAACGGAATAATACTCGTACCAAAATGTATAGTATGCCAAATCGTTATTTCAACAAAAATTAATATATTAAAAATATATATTGTTACAGTTTATCGATATATCAAGTGCTGGTATAGATCTTAAATTATATAACAACTATATCATATATCAAATAAAATTATATTAAGTGTCCGTAATGGCAAGTCTTATATATCCAGTAAAGGGTATTAAAATAAAAATCTGTAAAATGAATTTCAACAACAGTCACGCACTCATTAAATTCAAATACTTATAAACCTTTCAGTAAGTACTTTACATACAACTTTGTATACGTCATAAAATAAACATTATTTAAGACGCACATGTCATACGCTCACTGTGATCTTCATTTGGGATTCCTTGTAATTAGAGACTCAGTTATGTCTCACAAGTCATTATTAACCAACAAGCAAAATCACATTACCCACAAGTAAATTTGATAAAACGAGCTAATCCAGATCATTCGCATAATTAAGCATTAATCTTTAATAAGCGACGACGATAATCACATTCATATTGTGTGCTTTATCTTAATTACGTTTCATATAAGCACAGAGGGTTATTTGTTTTCATCACCATCTTGGAGAATGAGATTGAAAATTTCCGAGTGGCTTGGCTGATACATAGCCGTGGTTTCAATTAAATGGCTGCACTGTTGTTACATTATGCGCAATAGTCGGGTGAAGCTGCGTGTAATTATTACTCGAGAAATGGCGTGAAACATCAATTCACATGAAAGCATTTAACCAAGTTTCTTCATCTAATAGTCAGCAACACTGCCACCATGACAGATAACCAAAGGGGTGCAGATGAAGGAGAACGGAATCCGACGCCTGGCGGAGACATTTGTGGTATGCCGCAAAACGTCTGTGGCGTCTCTCATACAGGTGGAATTGCTATCAAGAATCTCACATGCACTTGGACGTATTTAGTTTACTTACTAGTCCGGAAGCAAATATATTTTTTAATAGTATACCTATTTCATTAGATTTCTGAATTCCCAATAAGTGTGACGATGAAACCTTATTATTTTTTGTAATAATCGGCCTTTTTATAACAGTGCAAAAACAGATCAACTATTCGATAAATTGTTTGGGGTCAAAGAATATTTTCTTCTTTGCCAAAATCAGGATTACGATCAAGACAAACCTTAGGATTGGATCGCAAAGAATTATTTAAATTTGTATAGTTTGTACAAGTAATTCAATAGCTGTATTAATTTATAATTATGCTATGAGAAACCTACTGCTGCTATCGGATAGACGGACAGGTAAACAGACGGGTAGACGGCATAATCTTATGCCTCTTGTGCCTCTTATACCTCTTATACCTCTCGTATGCCGACCCTGGTCTTCGGTAGAAAATAGGATCAGCTGTTAGTAAGTTTTGTTTCACATATATTTCATAAATCACCCTTTGCAATGATTATAGTGTAGGTTACACCCACTTTATAAATATAAGTTATACTGACACCTAATGCAACATAAATACGTGTGTAATATTATATATATTATGTATGTGGTATTATGTGTCATTCTAAATTATATGAATAAAGTGGGAGTAGTCCCCATTAAAGCGGCAGTCAAGTATTTTCAGATTCAAAATCAAATTAATTTATTAATTGCTCATATGAGTAGGTACACAAGAAAATATACAGATGGAAAAGTATTAATTATAGAACACCATATTTGCTCGTAACCAATGAGGTATGCAATTCGTTGTCAAGTTAATGATTACAAATTAAAATATTATCATTTTATAAAATAAATAAAAGTTGTTAAAATGTCACAAGATAAAGCATTATTGTTGAAATGTCATAAGCACAATAATATTAAAAATCACAAGAATTTTTCTGTCAAATAATCATTTACACTGTCATTAACTTTTGTCAATTAAGAAATGTATAATTTTATTTTGAAATAGTTTAGTCGGTTAGATGTCAAGGATATCTATTGGTAAATTATTGTATATCCTCAGAGCCATACACAACACACTTTTATTTGAAAAAGCTGTCTGGTTAACGGCATAGCAAACTTTATTACAATGTGTGCCACTTCTATAGGTATTAAATAAATGTAAGTTATTACAAACAAAAACTGCAATTTCGTAGATATACATACAAGTTATCTTAAAGTTCTTAAATAAGAGTTCAAAACTATCAGTTTGCCCTAATTTGCAAATAGCTCTAGCGCATTTCTTTTGTGCCTTAAATGCCATCTTCCTTTCGCTACAGTTTCCCCAGAACTTAATTCCATATCTAATCGCTGAATTTTATTTATTATAGTGTCAAAATATGGAATTAGTTAATTCTGAAACAGATGTTGCCGAGTGCAAAGTCTCTTAAGATCATTTCATATCTAAACAAAAGTATTTCGAGATATTATGTTTTGTAGCATTTTTATAAAAAATATGTATATATATATAGATACGCGTAACTAAACGCAGCAATAGCTCCCACCAACTTTTGCGAGATATCTCGAGGGTCTGAGATGTGTACTGGAATGAAAAATTCGGTGCGAACGTCGTGTATATTTAACAAGGCTGGGCCGCTGTTATTTATTAGCAAAGATAAATTTTAGGTCTAACAGAGCGGGCGTAATATATACTATTGATACTGTAGCCTGCGCAAAACAAAGAATACAGAATAAAATACTTGCTACGCTTCGTAGATCTGGGAGCTTTAGCGCGTAACTGGTGATTGTTTTGCGGTTGCTGCAGTTACTTCAAATTTACGAGTAAATTTGTCACATCACTGTAGAACGGATGCGCACATCAAAAAAGTTTTGATCACTAGCATTAGCTGATATAATTTTTAAAAGTGAACTTATTCAACAATAAATTATTTTTATTAAAAATTAATATAAGGTTTATATTCAATATAATATAACTCCTCCCCTCAAACTCATGCGGTTCACAGTATTTTTTTGGATAACCTATCCCATTCTTGAATAGCGGCTTCCCTGAGCTCTGGCACTGTCTGGGGACATGGCTGACGGTTCCAAACAGCTCGCTTAACAGCATCCCACGCGTGCTCTATTGGGTTTAAGTCAGGGGAGCCGGCAGCCCAGGTTAATCTTATGATGTCAAATTCCCGGAGAGCAAGAGTGACTCGTTGAGCTTGATGGGCGGGCGCATTGTAAACGACGAGTACAAATTTTATTGGTGCCCATGGCTTACTCGAAACGGTCTGACAATTCCATCAATAGCATCTAAAAAGAGGTAGAAATCTTAATATAATTTGTTATAATTTACCGTAACAAAAGAGATTTAGATGTGTGTATTGTACATGAATAAACAGTGCAAATTACAATACGAAAGAAAAGCAATTATATGCAAGCTGTGCGAGTGGTGCAGCAAATGAGTCAGTTAAGAGTAGAATTCAATTGACTCCGTTATATAGAATCTTACAGAGCTGTAATTTTCTGTGTATTTAATTTGTATTGTAGACATGTAAGCTCTAGCAACAATTGGGAGAACACCCTAGTTTCTGTAACGCAGTACCCACTATTTCGGGAATCAGTGCCTTAACACTTATAATTGGAAGATAAAAATCTATAATAATAAATAGTTTCCTTTGATTGAATCCTTTCCTACCGACTTCCAAAAAGGAGGAGGTACTCAATTCGGCTGCATTTTTTGTATGTTTGTTACCGCATTACTTTCGACTGGGTGAAGTGATTCTCAAAATTATTTTTTTTTGTTTGAAAGCTGGTGCTTCTCGTGTGGTCCTATTTAACTTTCATCATATTCGGTCTTGAAGTTTTTGAGTTACACTCCTATTACTGAATAGAATGGAAGTCGGTATACAATTTTTGAAATATTTTATTATAGTGGTTCAATAAAGAGACTCCCTCTCGCATGATGAAAAGCGAAGATGGAATCAAGAAGCAATGACAAATAGTTATATTCAGTTTAACCACACATGTTGCAGTTCCTGGAAAAGTAAGTTGATTTTTGTGAAATCTATTGTATTATTGGCCAAATACGGCAAATCGCGAGTCAACGGGTTAAGCACTAACGCCTGCATTGCAATGACTTTGTCTTCTGACAATCGGCAAAATTCGATGCTCAGCTCGGTGGCCTAGAAAGCATGAAATTTGACTCTGATTGTCGGAAGACCAGGACTCGAATCCAGTTCGAGGTAAGTATTTTCTTTTTAAAACTGCCATGTATATATTAGGGTTATACATTGGCAAATTCTCAAAAAAGTCGAGACTACGTTTGATAAAAACTAATTAACCAACGAAAATAATCTGGTATATAATTTCGATATGTTACTATACCCTGTAGTGTCATATGTTTACTTTAGCAGAATAACACCTATGTATTTTTAAGATTTATCGTATAGCACGTATGTGTGCAATAAAAATGATAAAATGATGATAATTTCGATGATCTAAAACTTAACTACAATTTAGACTCTAATTCTGGTTAAAATTTTCCAAAGACTATTACAGTTAAATTTTCATTTATTTATTTATTCCTGGAAAGAATGGTTACCTTAAAAGGGAATATGTTTTGTCGTTTCAATTAACCAAAAGGGACAAGCATTTACGAATTAAAATTTTAAATACCTTCATCAAAATACCGCGTAACGACAAAATACTGCTCATTGCGGACGGTTTTATTATCTTTAATCAGCGACCATCATTTTGTCGTCCCGAGAGGAACCCACAAACAAACTGGCAGTTTGTATTTATATTAACATGTAAGCGATAAAGTATTCTGAATGCTTAAGTCGATCGTCCACCGCCAACTAAACTAAGTTTAGTTTACCTTGAGATGGTTGAGACAGGTTTTCATACATGTCCTTAACTCATCCCCCGCAAACTACGCCAATAGGAATACGCTAACAAAAATAGCTTATACTTACTCTCAACTATGCGAGCTAAGTTTAACTAACTTAATTTGGTTACTATGGGCCTCATAGATAAGCTCAAAGTCGCACAACGAGCTATAGAAGGCTATGCTCGGGATTTCTCTACGTGATTGAAGAAATGAGGAGATCCGTAGAAGAACGAAAGTCACCGACATAGCTCAGAAGATTAGCCACTTGAAGTGGCAGTAGGCAGGGCACATAGCACGCAGAACAGATGGCCGATGGGCCGAAAGGTTCTAGAGTGGAGACCACGGACCGGCAAGCGCAGCGTAGGTCGTCCACCGACACGGTGGACAGACGACCTGAGGAAGGTCGCAGGACGACGTTGGATGCAGGCCGCTTCCAACCGGTCCTTTTGGAAAATCATGGGGGAGGCTGAACATATTCAGCAGTGGACGTCCTACGGCTGAGATGATGATGATGATGATGAATTTGGTTGGCGGTGGAAGATCGTTTAATTATTTAATAACTATCGTTTATTGAGTAATGTAGTTAATAAATAAAATGCGATTCTACTGCAAGAGTCCATCTTAGATAACCATCTGGATGGGCAAAAATTCGTTTTTGTTATTTTCTACTAGCTGTGCCCCGTGGTTTTACCCGCGTGGTAATAGATTATGATGATTAACAGTATCCCATATCTTTCATAGGGATGTAAACTAAAGCTCAGCCTTCAGCCTCGCCATAACCTCACATATTTTCTTATCTGTTATCTTATTCTTTCTCCAAAGTATAAGAAAATATTAAAAAAATTACTAAATTTACGAATGGGATTCAAACCTAAATTAAAACAATGTTTAGCACAACTATCGATTCGGTTAAAAAAATAATTTTAACGTGGCTCAACAGTTTAGATTACGACGATGTTGAAGAAATGTTATCAAGTTTTTATTTTTAATTATAGTACATTTTATTATTTTGATTTATTGCTGTTATAGTAAAGTAATCCCCTTCCCCTTCGCATTCATACACCCTAACACAAACACACACTTACACAAATACACGTTACACACACAACACACAAACACACATTGTTTTAAATTAACCTGTATTTAAAACAAAAAATAAAAATATTGCGTCTACTTACGACATATTTCGAGAGAAGTCTTTCCTGAGTAACTCTATTTCGGGAGCCTATGCTCCCGAAATAGAGTTACTCAGGAAAGATTCAATAAATTTGTGTAAAAATGTTTATGTCAATAAAGTATTTTTGATTGCATTGTATTTAGTCCGTGACTAACTCACATAATATTTATCCAACAAGCAGTAGTGCCTTGTTTTAGATTAATATTCTGGTAAAAAAGAGTGGTTCTATAACGGAGGTAAACGTTATATATTATATCTACACCCATACAATAAATCTTCTATAAAAGTTTCTGAAAGCGACGCCAACTCATTGCCAACATTTAAACAACCCGAGCTATATTATGTATGTCAGTTGCTAAGAAATGTTGATTGAAATAAAAATGGCAAAAAAAAATTGTCAAAGGTTCATTTTCATTTTCATTTCATTCAGTGACACAGAGCCGCCATTTCCAAGATTTCAATCAACATTTGTTAGCAACTGAGATACATAATAAATAGCCTTGCCAGTGTCGAAGTAACTATAATAACATCCAACCGAGTGTTATTACGTTGTACTGAATTTCATAATGCAACTCCTTTTTTTATTTAAAGGGCTTTGTTTCTCAAAATAATATAATATAATATTAAATAGAAAATAAAAAAATGAAGTGGTGAATATAAATATTCCGAGTACATCAGGATCTGCCAACAATAATTACTATTTATAATTCAAGTAACTAAAAAAACTGTCATGTATACATTAAACTGGCCTTGTAGTAAAGTGGTAGATGGATTACAAAACATTCTTGGGTGATTGACGAAGAGAACACAAAATGAAATATTCTTGATTTTGTGCACTTACTTGTTACCTATATAGTGCATCAACACGATTCTAAGTAAATGCACTAAGAGCAGTCTGATCCGCATCAGCATGTAATAAACGTACAGATAGAGAGAGAGAGAGACAGGCAATTTTATTTAAATAGTTATTAGGAGACTTTACATGAGGCCAATCTGGTGTTAAGTGGTAACCTCTGCCTATAACACATCCATTGCGTCACACAAACTGTACTGCGCCCGTAACCTTGAGTCTCATATAGTCTACCCTGTAATTCGCGCGGTGCCCATACTCTCCAAACACAGTATTGCGAACATTACTGATTCGTGGAGTTAAAATCATAATAGTAAGTAAAATTAAATTAAAGGTTAAAAAAACACTCCCGACACAATATATTAATATAAGTAGTATGAAATACCCATATTGAGAAAGTTGTGGAAAACAAATGTTATTCATCATTTTCTTGGACCGATATTCAGCAAACATAGCTAAGAACACTCCCGACTAATTCACCTTTCAAACAAAAAAAACAAAATCAAAATCGGTCCATCCGTTTAGGAGATACGATGCCACAGACAGACACTTCAAATATACAGATACTTCAAACTTATAACACCTTGTTGGTTTTTGTTAAAAACACCTTAGGTATATGTTGTTTTGTATAAACCAGAAAACCAATGTAGCTCCTGAACAAATAGATAATTTAACATTTTCACCAACATTTATGCAACATCTAAAGCAAGTTAGGTGTTACTTTTTTACTGCTAAGAGTCGCCTAACTTAGGTTGTTCCATAAACATGGCTGCAAATGCGCATTATTATCTTAACATATGCTAAGAAATAACTTTTTACGTAATACCAACCTCACCTTGCAGTATCGTACGGGGAAATTACGGAGAGCGACGCCATTTCAAGGTATTTTAAGGCACCCATGAAATGTGTTACATAGTCGTTTGAGTGACAGCTTTACATATACTTTGTAATTCGAGCGCGTGTAAAATTTACTCACGACTTACGACACGTGCTACTAAATGATATTTTGTTTCTGTAAAATGAAATTTTATGAAAGTGTGAATGTGTTTAAGCAGGAAGGAATTCGGTTATTGCTTATCAGATGCTTTTCAGTGTCTTGATCTTATTATTTATTGTGAAACTATGTTATGTGAAAACTTAGAGTGATTTTTAAGGCACTAACGCCTGCTTAGCGAGACCAAACTGCAATTGTTAGAGAATAATACACACGTTCTTTGATTCCGTCCGTTAAAATTAAATTGTGTTATAATTGTATGCTCAGATTGTATGCCTCGGTGGCTTAGTGCCCATCGCGTCTGACACGGATTGTCGGAAGATACAATTTCGAATCCCGCCAGAGGATGAGTATTTTTATTTTCAAACATTTCAGAACTTGGGTGACTTGAAC
Source organism: Selenia dentaria (assembly GCA_917880725.1). Lineage (NCBI taxonomy): Eukaryota > Metazoa > Arthropoda > Insecta > Lepidoptera > Geometridae > Selenia > Selenia dentaria. The sequence goes on along the minus strand of OU862888.1, from coordinate 8,847,169 downwards.
CACCTAACATTAACGCCTAAAGTTAAAGCTACAGCCCAATCAATAGTTACTAACGTTAACGTTAAATTTACCGTGAAATCAATAGTCAATAATGTTAACGTTAAAGTTACCGTCAAGTCAGTAGTTATAAACGTCAAAGTTAAATTTACCGTTCAATCAATAGTTACTAATGTTAACGTTAAATTTACCGTGAAATCAATAGGCAATAATGTTAACGTTAAAGTTACCGTCAAATCAATAGTTATAAACGTCAAAGTTAAATTTACCGTTCAATAAATAGTTACTAATGTTAACGTTAAAATTTTAAGCGTAACTATTGATTGACATTAACGTTAACGTTAGGTGGTCGACTCACCCTTAGAATTATACCATGCTTAAATAAATGTACTGCAGGAAAAAACAACTATCACAATAACTAATAATATAATATACAACTGTAAAGTGATGACAAACAAAAAAAAGTTAATAATAGATAGCAACTTTACCAATGAAATTGCCTTTGTGCCATACTGGCTACCTGGTTATTAGATTTAATTTGTAATGTTATTATAATTAAGCTTAAGAAATATAAAAGGGAAAAATAATAAGAGGAGAAATAAACAAAAAAGAAGAAATAAGCAATAAAGACTTATTATTATAATAAATATTATAATAATAAGTCTTATTAATATAATAAAGACTATATATTAGATATTTTTAGATAAAAGCTAAAAAAATGTAAGAAACTTTAATTTTATACTTTAGTTATAGTTACACATATGAAAAGTGCAAGGAGCCGTCCAAATATGAAATTAAACAAAATTATTAGTTTATATTAACTAAATGTTTATTTTTACCATCTTGAAAATAGTTTTGTGAAAATTATTAGAATTTATTAAATTAAATAAAACATACTTGTGTTAAAAAACATGATTAAGATCAAACAATAACATAGTGTGACGTGATTTTAAAGTTTGCATTTACTTTTTTGACGTAACATAAATACCTGCAGGGCTATTATGTATCTAAGTTGCTAACAAATGTTGATTGAAATCTTGAAAAATGGCCGCTCTATGTCAGTTTTGACAACTCCAGTAAGCAAAAATGTTAGAAAGTTGATGACTTCAATGCATAATGCAGGTGACAAAAGTGACATAGAGCCGCCATTTTTTTCGATTTCTATAAACATTTGTAAGCAACTGATATACATAATAGCCCGCCAGATGTTTTAACGTTAAAGAAAAAAAACCGTTATAAACATGCTTCTCAAAAAGAGGACCCCTTCTTTCTACCCAACAACGGTGAAACCCAAAAGTAGGTTCTTGTTTGGACCCGTATGTATGTACGTATGTCCGTTCTATGTCCACTCGTAACAGTCAACGGCTCAACCGATTATGATCTATCATTCGTCTTGATGGTGCGAGTGTCACTGGTCATCAGGCACAAAATTACCCAACTGCGACAAAGCCCAAAATGAGGTCAGATTGTATGCCCTTTATTTTGTAGGCTGTAATGTATGTTTCCGTATTAGTTAGTAGGTTACTAAACTTTTAGATTGTTTCTTGTTTGATCTTATTTTATAACAATATGTACAATAACAATATTTTGTAAACCCGTTGCCTATAAATGTTCTGATTTCTTTAAAGGTAGGGCAAACAGGCATACGGACGGATAGCAGTGTTTTATTAAGCTCTCATAGAATCATGGTACCGTATACAGAGTCTTGAAAGTAATTGATCTAATATCAAATGCTTAATGCCTTCGAAGCGCGAGGTTCTAGATTCGACCTCTAATTAATTACAGATTTATATGTATTTTTATTGGTAAAAAAATATGTTTACAAACTCATGCCGCACTAGGATTCACTGTACATATAATATCATATGAAGACCTGACATCAAATATATCCGCTCATAACAAAAATATTACCTTCAGCCAAAGGTCGAACCTAAGACCTCGCGCTTCGAAGGAATTGTGAAAAAAAAAACATCTGTAAAGAATTACTTATATACTAATAACATTTTTCTGATTTATTTTTTGTATAACATCTCAAGCAGTTGAGCTATAAATCTTCAACTTAACGGCCTACTTCATCACAAAAAGCGTTCTGAAGAAAAACTGCTTGCTGCTTGCTGTCAATTTATAACGGAATTAAAAATGTGAAGGGTTTGCATTTAAAAGATGCGCGCGCCAGCTGTCACTGCTACCATATAAAAACCGCCTCTATTTCCACCCTTATAAAGCTCAAGCTGAATTAAAATTGCTGTGAAATTAAAATAAGATGAAAACTCTCAGCAACGCGAGCGTATGAAGTGAGATGGGTAATGGGTAAAATGTGTACAAAGGCGACCCTTCGGAACGAAAGCAAAGCATGCGAAAATGTAATTAAGTACAGTGGGTTAATTCCCTTTTCACGTGCCTATTCGAATTAGCGAAGTTACAGGGCAGGTATTAGGTACCTGGCCCCGAAATAAGGGCTAATGGACAATCTGCAACCACATACGTTACCTTGTGTTTTATACAATTTATATTGGTTGTATGTGAATTGTTAGCTTCAGAGATTATCTGATAATGAAAGAAGTTGAGGTATAATAGCGATTAATCTATATTTAGTTATTGTGAAAACTAACGTGGTTTATACACATTAATGACGTAAATTATCTTTTCAACTTTAGTTACTGGCGAGTGCGAGGCGAGACGCAACCGCGAGCGTTCTGCCGTGCGATTCTTTAATGATTCGTGAATGTGCTCGTCGACGAGCTCACCGATGTCAAATACTTTATGAGATATCGCCCTTGTACATAAGGTTGTTTTTCCAACGTTTCTTGTCATCTCGTCATTTGTTTCGCGGATGTTCTCAAAGATGCAACGATGTTTGCTATTAGAGAATCGCACGGCTGCTATCTCCATGAAAAAGACCACCGGATGTGGTTGAAACTATAGTCGGAAAGATTTGACTTATTTACGCTAGGGATTCCCGTTTTATTTCATATAAATAGGAGTATATTTTGTTTCTTAGTGATATTTTATTAATGTAAATTTAGAATCTAATTTTCCATTCTGTTTTCATTTCCGTTTCTAAATTTCCACATTTTTACAATCACAATCTAAATATTGTATTATGTTATGTGATTAAATAAAATAAAATCTAATTAAATACAGTAAAATCAAATTAAAATAATAATATAAACTATATACACAAAAAAAGAATATATACAATAAATCATGGGTATAGCTCGAGTAATGAATAAGCGGTATGCAAAGTTTCTCGAAATATCCTTGTTTTGCATAATATTCCGCTTATTTTGTAAATATTTTTAAGTTATTCAAATCATTAGCATGGCCACAAACTTTAATTGAAAGTGGAAAAATGTTAATGTGGCTGAGAAGTTTCCGAGTTCCTTGCAAAGGCTTATAGTAAAACACTGATGTTGGTGAGCATTTGCTTTTAATTGTTCCCGGGGTTGGACGAGCCACAATCTGTGCGGGCTCACAACTTTGGGGGAACATTTATAGGAAACGACCCTGGAACATTAAAAATGGGTGGAATTGCCTGTTTTCGAATGTCAGTCAGTTTACTTTTGGAATGGTAGACAAGTAACGTTTTTCAGCTTATTATACATATATTAATCTCAGCCAGTGTTTGAACCTGGCCTTGTTTTGTTGGCATGGGAGCTACCAACGATTTAACGGAGCCGTCGAAAACAATAAATGTATAATTTGACGTGATAACGTCTTATAAATCGACGAACGCCGGCTGCACCCACGAAATAGCATGACTCATTGTCACGTTGCGTCTAAGCGTTCGCCTTGTCTTATGACGTAAAATTACCCTTCGTAAACCGACTTTACAGACAACCATTTTTATAACCAGACAATTTTTATAATAACAATACTTACACACTTTGTACCTAACGCATTGATTTAATTTATACTAGTCTCATTAATCAAGAATGATAATGTAAGTACTTGTTATTAAAATAATGCCTTTATTCAGCTTTTTCAAATGTGGCATACTAATTAATATAATAATTTATATAGGTACTTATTATTATTAATATAACTAATATGTCACAATTAAGATAATAATAAGTCATATATACAAGAAATTATGCGCCACGTTGACATCGCTTTTGGTACACTTGACATTTCTTACGCATTACTTCTATATTCAGTGGAAACCATGGAGATATCGCCTTAAAAAGGGTTTGTCCTGGGATTAGGATGAAATCTTATCTTCCAAAAATATATATCCCTTATAATATGCGTTATGTTTGCTCATGTATTTTCATGTTTTAGTCGAGCTGTCCCTTAGGGTCGTCATTTCTAGTTAAGGGAAGGAAGGTCGTGCAAACTAACGACGTGTCGCTTGTATCCCAATCTACGATTACGAAATCCACTTACCCTTGGCCCTCGAGTGACCTTATAGGGGTATCTGTTATCAAAGCTTAATTGATGTGGAAATTATTAACGTATATAACTTTAAATTGCGTTAAATCCTGCAAGATGTTTGACTACATTCTCTAGTTTACGCCATCGCATGTATAAGTCTTCCACCATTAATCCAGAATAAAAAGTATCCGATGTTTTATTCCAGAGCAAATTTTATTATAATATGAAGTTAATGTGCAAAAAAGGATAAACACAAGGCAAACCGAAATGTAAACGTTTACATTTATAATAGCGTTACTTTTTACTAATATAAGTTTGGCTTCACTTGTTAGATTATAATCTACAGTACTATTACCATACTTTTCACTGCTTGGCCACGTTTGACTTAGAAACCACTTCCCGGCTGCTTTTGTGCAACGCAAGCATGGTTTAAATGCTAGTCGTTACTTGCAACACAGTACTGGAATGGTAGCATCGCTAACAGTACTGTCCGTACCAGTATGGCTAAAACTAAGACAAGGACAAAGACCTTCAGCTAGCATTAAGAAATAAACGAAAATAGTTGCTGCAAATTCATAAAATTGTACCAGTTTATTTTTAAAAAGCTCTTTTACGGGTTTTTGATACCTATGTTTGTAATTAGGAATCGTTATTATTTAATCCGTCACTTTACTATTTATGAGTTTTTAGTTGCGCCCCGCGGTTTCACCCGCGTGGTGTTGGATGAGGATGTTGATGATTATCAAAAGTATATCCTATGTGTTAGTCCAGCACCTCATCGACCTCCATACAAAACTTCATCATCGTTGGAGCAGCCGTTTGAGAGTGAAAGAGTAACAAACATTCATACATCTATACACACAAGCTTTCGCGTTTATTTACAATATATATTACACATTATAACATTATTAGTTATATTACTAGGACTATAAATGGCAAAATTATATACAAAAATAATAAAATTTAGAAAAGTTTAGCAAAATACATTTTAGAAGGCTTTTTCTGAATTTGTGCCTCAATATTTTAAATGTTTGCTGCCAGAAACCTAGATGTAGTGACAAATTATAAAAAAATAAAAGTTTATACTACGTAATAATCACGTATAAGCGTTTGTATAGAAATTATGACAGGTTGGCACTTCAGATGAACTTCTGATAAATATCTGTGATAATTTTTTGAAATAATACTCGGTCTATACCGAGTCACTTTACTATTTAAGGAAGCCATTAATATTATTAATGTGAAAGTTTGGATGGATAGATGCATGGATGTTTGTTACTCTTTAACGCTCAAACGGTTGGGCCGTTATACTCCTCTATATATCTATATATACCTCCGTACCAAATTTTTAAGAAATTTGGAGGTATATGAGGCGCTGGATTTACACATAGAATACTTTTCGTCATCATCATCATCGTCATTGAACACAAAGCGGGTGAAACCGCGAGGTGCAACTAGTAAGTACTATATGTGAAGGAAACATAATTTCAAAAAGTATTTAATCGTTTTAAGTTTAAGCAATGTCAAAATACGGAAATTTTACAATTCAGTGGAGATAAATGCAGCAAAAAAGAGAATCTATCATAAATATATTCTATATATCTAGAAAATACTTATTTAGAGAAACTATCATAAATAACATTTAAAACTGATATTTATTTCTGTTTTGCAACTGATATGACTGACTGCCTCTTTGATTCAATAGTGTAGATGCCAAATTCATGAGATCCCGTGCCGAGTCCAATTCTCACGACAGACTCAATTCTATTTTTGTTCACAAGAACTGCTTAGTAATGTTCAGTATGAAACTGTGCGGAAAACATAGGGGTGTAAGACCAAAACCAAATACTGAAATATAGGTTTTTACGTTGCTGACTACTTTGGAGATGAATCAGCATGTTGGTATAAATAATGTAGAGCTATGTGAATGTTTTATTGTTGGTGTCACGCCTCCGATAAAGCAATTTAAAATTGTGACTACATGATAGTAATCCACATCCATTACTCCACCACAGTATTTTCTTATAGCTACGTAAAGATGTCATCAAGCAATGTAATGCTAACTAATCCACCACTGATTCAACACGACTGACAAAGTGGAATCATGACGTGACTTGCGATGTGACTGTTTTTTTCGAATGTGTAGAGTCGAATCGAGTTAAAGATGTGGTTGGTGGATGGTGGCCAACCGCTAGTGGCTGATTTGTGATAGTAGATATGTAACTAATTTTTTAAATTTTGTGGCCTCGTACGGTTAGTACATTTGCCAAATGACAAGTTAATAGTAAAATTGTTTCATCGAGTAATATTTACATTCATATACTCGGGTTCAATTATTATTTACAGTCACAGAAGTCTTATTCTGTAAGTCACATCATGTCTATATCACGTTCTAGTAATGCAGCGGATACATTACTAAAACTTACAGGTGCGATAGACTATAAAACAGTTCTTGTTAGAGACTAAAATGTTTAAGCTATGCAATGTCTTTGATAATGTTCCAATACGATATCGTAACGGATCGTGAAATCGCACCCCAACTTCACCAACTTTCCTTGTCAGGGAAATATAGTTGTTTACAATTTGGCTGCCGAATACGTGATCTGATTGGGAAACGTTCAATTAATGCGTGACTTATAGCGTCGCCGAATAATAAGAAGGCTAAATTGGATCGCCGGTTGGTTGTCTCTAATTCTATAAAGGTAGGTCAAGGCCAAGGTACAATTTGATTTTGTGGTTTGGAGGTATTTACTTTTGTTTCTATCATTCGACTCTTACTTAATTAACTTTAATAGGGAAGAGATCTTACACGAGAGTAATTGTTTTCATGTACACTGCTGGGAAAACTTAATTTTTAGTTGAATATAGGTATATGAAATAACGATTCATATCGTTATATAAGTAATCAGTTCCGTTGTGTTTGAAATTTTATTCAATAATAAATTAATATAATAAACTAATTAAAAATAAATAGCCTACAAATTTTCTAAATTAGATGATTAGTCAAATAATAACACAACACCTTAATTTTTTCCAAAATTTGGCCCATTTCTAGCGGGTAATTTGTTATATCAAAATAGTCACTAGTGTCTGCTTTTAGCAATTTACGCTGATGTTATAGTTTTCGATTTTATCATCGACCCGACCTCATAAAATTCATCTATATTTTAATAACTAAGAAATAAAATTCATTTTTTTTGTTACATAACTGGTCCACCAGCGGCTTCGCTCGCGTTGTCTATGGAATACAAATCCACAGAAATAAAATGAATTCTTCTCAGAATTTTCCACATTAGTTGCTTAAAACATAAAAGGTATCAACTGCCTAAATTTCAATTTTGTAGCGCTTTAGGTTCTGTTTTGATAAATCAGTCAGTCTGTCAGGTCAGGACACGTAATTAAATATTTATAAACAAAAATCTAGTTACTTAGATACAGAAGTAAATGGATATATATTCATTCATGTTCCTAAAGCTCATGCGTATTTAAAGTGAAAATGTTATCCGACGTCAGAAATGCAATATTAAATATGGCTTCTCTCTCTCTGCTTTGAGCTTCGCTTTAAGGTATTAGTTGTCTTTGCTACGAACCGAAAAGATACAAGCCGAAATGTTAAACATTACAGAGGGACTTTAAAATATAAGCAGTGATACAACACTAAAACAGGGAAATGCACGATACACTTTCCTTATAAACATATTCCGTGCAAAGGCAATGGGGGGTTTCCTTATTCACGCTGAGCGCACCTGGCGCACGCCGACTCGCGATTCAATGAAAATTTGTCGTCTTCTTGCCAAATTTGAACTTATTCTTTGCAAAGGTGAAGATGTTTTAGCCCTCAAACTCTTATGATCAATACCAGGATGCATAACCCGCGTTGTTTCATAAATGTTCTGTTAAATAAATAAAATAAAGAGCTGTAAATTAAACATATTATCTTCAACATGTATCCTTTGACTTTTCATTTAATTATAAATTTTAAATGGTTTTAACATTAGTCTAGACATAAACTTAACATAAATATACCATTGTTATAGCTTTATAAATTGTTAAGAAGCATTACATTTTGGTTATTTCACTTCCGAACAGTTCCATGTGTCATATCCACCTGCTTCTACAAGTTATTTTATTCAAAATAATTTAGCTAGTGTGAAAGTATTGCCACCTATATTGCGACACAATCTACGAATCAAGAGACGTGTAAAAAGAATTCCCGTTATTGCGACCGAACACGGCAGAGGCGGCGACGTTCCTGCGTTATTCATGATCTCGTTCCACACCTTCGCTCCATCTGGACAACGCCAAATTTGTCTATTTCTTCACCGCCGAATTTTTCAACACTTAAACTTTCTGAACCTTCAGCGAAATGAGATCAACTTTGAAACTCAATCTTTTTGATACGACTTAACCCAGATAGGCCTGAAACTAAAATTTTCTGAAAATTTTGAAAAAAGTTACATTATTTAGTTTATTAGATCTTATGCAACATAAAAAAAATTATGAAAAAAAAATTAAGTGTAAGGCTTTCAGGGAAACAGCCGTCCTATATGTAGGACAGTAGGATAATAAGAGGAAATAAAAGACCATTTATGACAAAACAGAATGTAATCAAAAAGTGTAGTTTATTAGATAACTATTGATTATATTACCCATTGTTATATGTAATTTACTAGATTAACACTATTTATGAATGATATGTTTCAAAACACTTGACACACACTCCAACATCACATTTCTTGCAACGTGTCAAACATTTTTTGTGACATTGACGACAGCGTGTTTGCTTCGATTGAGGAATAACCAGATGATTCATTTGGTCTTTACGACTATCAGCATGTTCATGATGGGAGGGTCGGCTAGGCCCTCTTTTGGCATTTTTTCTGTTTGATTCAATCAAAGCAATTGCTACCCTTCTGCGAAAGCCAAGATGATCCAGTTTTCCATGATTTATTTTATATAACTGCCATGCATTATGTTCGGCAAGATCAATCATGTGTGTGAGCAACGGCATGTACCATTTCTTACCTCGTATACCAATTCGGTAATGTGAAATATTTTCATCAGACCGATCCACTCCTCCCATATATTTGTTATAGATGGACACCATATGTGGTTCTTCTATGACAATGTTTCTCTTTTCACTTTGTGAGAAGCGTTTGGCAAATTGTTTAGGATTTATTCCTACAGCATTAGAAGCAATACTGAATATATTATTGTCATGCCATTTAGCAATAATGAACGTGTTGTCATGTGTCGTTCTGTAATCGACAGCACCACGTTCCTTTTTTTTCAGTAACTTCGATGTAATCAGAGGACAACTAGATGTCCTGTTTTCTCGAACTGTCCCAGTGCAACGAAGGCCTTTCTTTGTTATCTCTTCCAGCAAGGGCGTCCCAGTGAAAAAATTATCAAAAACTACGTGGTAAGGAAGGTCGAAGCCACGTGAAATAAGCACATCGCAAAAAGTGAGAACAACGCTTGCACCCAGCCCCAATTCTTTATATATTGGATTGCACATAGTTGTAGCACCTTGGTATGGTTCCATCCATAAAACATACCCTAACCGTGTAGCACCAACCCAAGCTTTGAACCCGTACCTAATAGGTTTACCTTTTATGTGCTGTTTGCAGCCATGTCTACCATAGTAGGGGATCATGGCCTCATCTACACTGTAATGCTCTTCAAGAGGAGAAAACTCTAAGAACTTTTTATTTAGAAGTGTAACTAGGGGGCGTACTTTTGTGTATTTGTCTTGCAAATCCAGATTATCATTGACATGAAGGTGGCGAAAAATAAAGTCAAATCTATCCCTAGTCATAGCCGAGCTGATCAATTCATTCTTTGTATCAGGGGAGTTTTCCCAATACATTCTTCTACGGGGGAGCCATGAATAACCACTAACCAACAATATGCCGATGAAACATTTCATATCTTCAGTGGTTATGTCTCCAGGCAAATTCTTTTTGACAGCATATTTATTGCTCTCTGACACCAACAACGAAATAACATCTTCATCTAAGAAGTTTTCAAACCACTCAATTGGGCGCTTATCTTGGCAAGCGCCTTGAACATCTGGCCAATTCACGGGATTTTTTGCCAAGTCCCGTTTTCTCCATGCGTAGGTACGCCTACGTTTAGTTCGACCTGTAGAATCAGAAGGTTCTTCTTCTGTATCACTCACCATAATCTGCCCTTGAATCATTACTTCAGCCGGTTGAAGCAGAATGTTTCGTGGCAAATTATTCAAAGTTACATTATCTTCTTCACCCGAATCTTCGTCAGTGAGACAGTCAGGATCAACAGGAGGAGGTAGAATACATACCAGTCGTTCTCTATAATCTTCTTCATTATCAGAAACATTTTCTAAAGCATCTAAAATTTCATGCGCAGCTAACGGTCTGTAAAGAAAAAGTTGTATTATTGTACTAAAATCATGTATATTATCCTACTGTCCTATATATAGTACGCTAGTATTTGTAACAAGTTATACGTAATTTATTTATATTATTTTGCTAGAATATTTATTTAGTACAAAAGTTAAGGTTATCAACTAGATATTAACACAGAAAAAAACAACTCACGAGTAAAATATAACTTTTTATACATACCTGTGATTTGCCATGTCTGCAACGCACTTTTATTACACACTTATAAGGTAAAATATAAGGTAAAAACTGTTAAAATAACTGTCTTTTTATTTTATCTAATAAAGCTGACACGTTTCTTACTGCAAATCATAAGACTAAATAATCTTAGATGAAGAGGGTATTCTGATATTTTTTTTTATTTCTACTGTCCTAAATATAGGCTTATCTGGGTTAACTTCGCAAAGTTTAAACTTATCGCGATCTGTGAAAATATGAAACGTGGGCTCATCCGTATCGCTATCCGTATATATCTAGTCTAATCAAAACTGAAACAGAATCTTGAAGATTTGCAATTCTCGAGTACTTTGCATTCAATGGCGGATCATCATTTCCGGACATATGAAATAATTGATATAAATTTGAGAGAAATGAAATGAATCTTGATCACGTAGATCCAATATCAAAGTCTGAGCCAAGATTCTGAATCTTAATGAGAATTCCGCACTAATTGGAATGCTCGTTTGATCCCGGCTTGTGATAGGGGATTTAAACTTTATTATTACTGAATGATTTCTACGTGTCGCACATGACTACAATGATACTAAAACACTGCTCTTTCTCATAAATTTGTAACACTAATCAAAGTTCCTGTGCTTTAATGTATTCGTTTTACAAAGAAACTTGTAAATTGTATTTTCCTGTAGCGAGCATCCGTTTGCTTCATTGTATCTAGAGACCGAGCGTCGGGGAGACCTCTTTAGTCCGGTGCTTCCGGACAAGAAAGGTTAATAAATTACATGATACAGTTTTCTTCGCCACAATCTTTTTCAGTGATGAAAATAGCAGCGAAACTTTTTAAATCGGTTCGTTTTCCTTTTTTTGCTTTTGTAGCTGAAGTTGAGCTTATATCCCAAAGTCACGGAACATTCTTTGGAACATTATAAGATAATAGTAACTGTTACATCGCACGGAGTACGTTCAATAAGCTTGACTCCCGTCTTCAGTTCATCGTCAGTTCATTTCTAGTAGGTATCATAGTAGCCAGTAAAGCTGGATGTCAACGGCTCCGACATCAATCACTTGTGATGCCGGGGATTACTGAAGCCGGAGCGTCATCCTACAGCGCTGAGGCGACGTGCATTTACATAAATAAGCTCATCTGTATTCAACATGCAAGCCGAGAGGAGCCCATGCAACAACATGTGGCATTCAACTTGCAGACCTCCATTATTAATTGTGGACAAGAGACGCGAGGGACCCGTCCCGGCAACTAGTCTCTACTGCCACCGACCTCGTTGTTTCTTGTTTAATGAAACTTCCCAAGTGCTTTCAGGTCCACTTTATTTATTGATTCATATTCACGCAGCTTACGAAACAGATTACTTTTGTTAGGTGTATTTCACCGAGCTCTATTGTTCTGTGTGAAACTTGAAATTTATGCCGGAAAAGTTGGGACGCACGGACAAAATAAAGCTTATAAGTATGATGTCTAAAAGCAGAATAGTGAAAATATTAAAACATTTCGTTTAAGCACAGCTTAATAACGGAGTTTGCCTGAAGGCTACAAACAAGTTGGTCGTAGATTTAAATTTTGAGCTCGTAAATTAACCCCTCATCCTTTTGAAATAGCTAAGGGATTGGGGCGTAATGGTCTATTTGTGAGACGTAATGGGCTAGCCTGGCCGGGCATTTCGCAATTTGGACACATTTCGACTTAATTCTATTCATATACTGACTTAAAGACAGTCTTTAAATTTCCCTAAATAATACGCTTTTGAGTTAATGTATCTGCACATACAACGGTAATTCAGACAAATATCAAAAATACGAAAGCATCATCATGTAAATCACATGTTACTAGGTTAGATTCACAAGACATAAATTAGATTATCTGAATATTTATTGTGACATAATTATAAGTAAGTTAAGTATATAATATAGAAATAAACATGAATATGTGAACGCCTGCTTGCAGGTTGAGTACATCGAAGTCAATTATTCATAATGTCTGAAAATGTATTATGTGTATTCTGACAAATAAATAACTGATTTGATTTGATTTGATTTGATTAGGATAGACGTCGAATATAATTAATTGTGATTTAGATTGAGACTAAAAATGTTCTCAATAGCTTGCTTTTTTACCGTTTCATAAAGTATAATGTAAGATGAAATTGAACACAACGTTAAAAAAAAATTTGTTAAAAATAACTAAATAGAACTAACGTGATAACAATAGCACTAACTTAGAATTAACTCGTTAAATATATCACGTCACAAAATTAATTATTTCCAAAATTAAATAAGAGTTATTTACTTTTGTTTCTAAATCTTATGCCGAGTCTCGGCCAAAAGCTATTTTATAATAAATGCTATTTAAGTATTTATATTGTTATTTTATTTATTGTGAGGTATAATTTATTTATATTGTTATTTTATTTATTGTGAGGTATAATTTATTTATATTGTTTAGGAACTACAATTAATTGTAAATGAACATTTAAAACATATAAAAAAGTAACTTAATATTTTGTTTGAAAGGTAGTGCTTCCCGTGTGGTCCCATTTAAATTTCATCAAATTCGGTGTAGTAGTTTTTGAGTTACACTCCAATATCTGAATAGAATGGAAGTAGGTATTAAATTTTTCAAATTGTACTAAACTTCTTATGTTTTCTAGTTTTAATAGTGATATTATGACTGTTTCCTCAAACATTTGCATATATTTGTTTGATAACGAAGAACCTTTTTTCTTTAGGAGAATCATAATAGAACAGAACATAAATTGATAGTATAAAAACAAATGTTGTAACAATAATGTATATGATTTAAATGTACCGGTTCAAAAGGGTCAAACACTTTGTGCATCAGTAAGTTTGTCTCCATTTGTCAATGTAAAATTTACTTTAATTGTTAGGTGGAATCGACTACAAATTTCTATGGAAAGTTGATTTGTTCAAAGAGTTGTAACGGTCCTTCCTATAAAGAGAATAGATAAACAGATCAAAGCAAATTGAAAATGATGTCGACCAAGTGAAGTCCTGCCCATTAGTACGGATTCTCTTGTCATCTATAGAAGCGGAAACTTTTGCGACGATGTTATCAATTAGCCAAAAATAGACAAACAAATTGGCTAAAATGCTTACTACTGCTTAACTAGGTGTTTTTTATTTGGTTTACTTAGTATATTTAATTTTATTAGTATGTGTATAAATTGGTTATTTTTTCTCACATCCACACAAAGGTCTTCAGGTCCTAAACTAGGCAAAGCATGTACTATGGTAACCTGATGACTGATATACATACTTATATACATATACACACCTAGACACAGATCAGACATGTTCATGCACACACATGTTTGACTTGTCCAGGATCGATCCCGGGACCAGCAGCTCAGAAGGCAGGGGTGCTACGAAACTGCGCCAACCGACCTATCGCTTTATGTAATTTCATAAGCACATTATATTTGGTATATACTCGTAGTAATATACCAATACTTTTATTATATATTTTTTTTAATATGAGAAAAGAATGAGATAAGATGCAAATAAAAAATAATGCTGTTCATAAAAATATACTTTATATGTGTTTTAATCATACATTCCGAAAATGAAACACTGTGATGTTGTACTGACTCTGTTCGTAACTTTTCAATTAGATTCACTCTACTTACCTTGTTGCTATTTCTACTTGGATGGGTGACCGCTAGTGGCATACATCTGAGTGCTTTCATGCTTTGGAGAACATGATAAGCCTTCGATCCGGATTATTGTCTTAGTATATTGACTAGACAACTCGAACCCGGCCCGCGTGCGAACTTTGGCCCATACTCTCTGAATAGAAAGCCCATGCCCCAGAAATACGAAAAAAAATACAGATGAATTTACATATATGCATGTGTTTATTTATCTATAGCGATTTCCAAAATATTTCTATCGTTAAGACATTTCTAACACAATTACATTTTATTCCATAATTTTTTTTTTTTTTTTTTATATTTTACTTTTTAAGTAGCTCCTATTTCAAAAGTATAAGGGACCTTGGATTTATTTAAAGCATTATGAACATCTCAATATTTAAAAATATTATGATACTCTCCCATAACAATTTAATAATTTATATCATTAAAATTGTATGGTGCTTAATTACATTGCAAATTAAAAACACCGTATATACCTATCGCTGTCTGAGATACGACCTGTTATGTACCTCCATGTTTTTTGTCTTTTTTCGTTGAATGTTATCCTTAATTATGATCGCTAGACAGGCTCGCCGTAACAGCATTCATCATCGCTAATTTACCTATTTGAATCGGACTCTGGAATAAGTGATGGAATTAAGGTTTAAGCTTGCCGCACTTGAAGCTTATACTGCAAAAATGAGTCAGCCAAAACGGCCAGTCTTTTTATTTAAACTGATATTTAGATTCACACGGGTGTGACGTAGATTTATTGTTATACATTTTAATGTTATTTTAACCCGTAAGACTGAAGAAGAGCAGTAGAACTTTTTGTGAATGAGTTCGTCTGGGGAAGTTCTGCCACCATATCATGTTCTACCATGAACTAATAATATTCGCATTACTATGGGCTGGTTTAAAGGAAATAAAAGACACAAGAGACTTAACAACTCCGGGTTGCGGGCGCAGTGCGGTTCGTAACTTGTGATGAAATGCATCTGTTCTACACAGAGTACTCTGAGACCCATCTGGTGAGATCTGAGTCTCATCACCATATGGGCCTCGTGCTAGTACCGTCTCCTAAATATTATGTAATATATTAAATAATAGGGAATAATTTAGATTAAAAAAAAAACTAATTAGTGATGAGTCGTTTGCCCGATTATAAAAAAAAACTCGTTCTGAGCGTTACTGCACTATGGCACGGTAATATTCGGACGGACATTTCCATAGTCCATTGCCTTTCAAACTCTGTTAACACTACACTATTCAAGCATTACGTAAGATGTTTTGTGTAATATTAATTGCTTTTACGTGTTTTTTCTGAATTGCGTTTCAAATAAATACACAAACGAAAAAGATTTAACATAATAAGTGTAGAATATCTGACACATACATATTAATGAGATATTTATACGAGTAAATTTTCGTGTCGTGTATCTACCAATTTTCGTCACATTTTATTCTTCGTTTTTTGTTTCGATAATTACGTAATCAATTTAAAGAGTGACCTTTTGAAGTCATATCCAGAATGAAGTATCTCCTACTCTCGCCTCTTATTTATACATATTCAAATCAGGAATTCGTGTACAAATGTTCATGTACGGATTCAAATTATTTATTCTTACGTCTCGTTACTTCGTCTAACTTTATAAAGTATAGGTTCGGTAAGGAACTGTCACAATGCGGTTGTTCTCTGCTGCTCTTGTAATAATTTAACTTTTATAACTTTTTGATGATTTTACCATACACATTTATAAATAGAAGTAGGTAGTAAACATTTAAAACTCCGAATTTATAAGACTCATGGTCGGGTGAAAAGTGGCTAAAATGCTGGCAGCAATGTCACGCTGGATGGCAATGCTAACTTGTTGCCCAAATCAGGCGCCAGCATTTCGGTCACCCGTCGTCTCATACAAATGTTTGGCCGGTCCCTATACAAGGTGAGAACGGCCCACGGGCCGAAAGTCTCAACCCTAAACGGCACAAACATGTACATTCTGTCCAAATACACATATTCATAACGTTTAAGCTTTTCGGTTTTAGATGCGGCAAATTATTATTATTGATAAGCTACTGTATAACCTTATTTTTATCAATTTTGTTTTATAGCTCTGAAACCTGAACACTGAAAGCTCGTGTGCGCTCTAGAATTGACGCTTATGTAATGTGGTGCTGGCGCAGATTGCTGAGAGTATCCTGGACAGAACGTCGGACAAACAAGCCAATCCTTAAACTACTAAATATAAAAAGACCACTCACTACAATCTGCAGACAGAGAGTCCTCAAGTTCTTCGGGCACACAGTCAGGCGAGACCTAGACAGTCTAGAAAGACTGATTATAACTGGCTGTGTCGAAGGAAAACGAGGCAGAGGAAGGAGGGAAACGCTCTCCGAGGAGATGGACACGCACCACTCAAGAGGCAACAGGGGCCACCTTGCAATCATCCATACAAATGGCGCAAGTTAGAGAGAGCTGGAAAAAAGTGGTGGCACACTACACACCAAAATAACGTCCCTCAGTCATAAAGATACGACCAAGAAGAGTTTATAACCACTATCTCACTTTGATGGGGAGCGATGATGCGGCCGAAAGAGGTATCATATTAGACCTACAGTGGCAACTGGTTCTCAAGTATAGCTGCCATAAATCCCCGATAGCTGTTTCGCGATCACTAGAAAGTGTTTTACCTACGCTAAGGATTTTCTCACAATATCACGTAGACCGAAACTTCAAGTAGATACTAGAAAGGTATCGAACCGGTGACTACCAGTTCTGCGGCTTACCCTCACCCTTATCTCCAGTGCCACCACCGACGCAATAAACACTAAATAAAGTTTCAACACATCATTACTCATGGTGTAAACACATAAATATAGAGCCTATGATTTTCTCACAAGATTCGCGTCGTTTATGTAAATCTCGCTGGTGCGTGCAAACGTATTCACGGCCGCTGATTTTTATCGCAGCCTCCCAAGTCACTGAGGTGTGTGATATATTTATACTCTATCGGATAATATTATGTTTATTTGAACGAAAATACGGAAATGTAAGCCGTTTTCGAGGAAAGTAGTCATTACGTCAATTCGGAGTTATTGATTTCGAAATCGGATTATATCTTGTTTACAAAAAGTTCAGATTATTATCAAACTTATACCTATTATTATTAGAAACGTGAAAGTGTATGCGCGTGCAGGTAGGTTTGTTACTTTTTAATGTTGTGAATGTTAGTAAAACTGTCGCCCATTATAATTTTGGAACACGTGAAGATTGACGTGACACTCACGTTACTTCTCATAAAACTATTGGCATAAAAGTTAGGCAAGTACATCAACATTTAAATGATATATATAATATATAGACCGCCGATAGACCCCAAACTAGTGTGAACCATATTTCAGGAGCCAGTGACATTTCCTATAATTACTCCTTCGGTAATCGTTTACATGATGATAGATAGATAGATAGATGGATAGATAGATAGATATATAGATAGATAGATAGATAGATAGATAGATAGGTAGATATATAGATATATAGATAGATAGATAGATAGATAGCACTTTATTGAGACACCACATTTATGACTTAATATTAGACAATAAAATAAAATTTAAATGTTATAATTAGTCATCATCATTATCAGCCGGAAGACGTCCACTGCTAAACATAGGCCTCCCCATAGAACGCCACTTGGACCAGTTACTAGCTTCCTGCATCCAGCGATTCCCCGCGGTTCTGACGAGATCGTCGGTCCACCTACCGGTGGGCCGGCCTGCACATCGTCTTTCGGTGCGTGGTCGCCACTTTAGAACATTTCTTTCCCATCGGTTATTAGTTCTGCGAGCGATGTGGCCTACCCATTGCCACTTCAACTTGCTAATTTTGAGAGCTATGTCGGTGACCTTAGTTCTACGGATCTCCTTATTTCGGATCTTATCACGCAGCGAAACCCCAAGCATAGCCGTCTCCATTGCTAGTTGAGCGAATTGAGGCCCACAGTAATGGCCACGTCTCAGAGCCATAAGTCATGTCATTATAGTTAGTTAAATTCATTATTATACTACCACAACTGCCGAAAAATTTCAATGCACGGATAAATTAAGCTGAAGATCTAGAATATTTTTTCGAACTTAGTGACCATGTAATAAAAGCAGAACAGTGCGGAATAAGAAATTAAAAATGCGTATTCACGTATTCATTGAATAAGAGCGAACAAATGTTAATTTAGACGTGACTTTAGAATATGATTGTACAAAAAGTGGAATGAAATTTTATTTTCACTACATAATAGTATTCCTACTTAGCATACATCCATATTTATACCATTTCCATATTAATATCAAAGTAAATGGGGCAGTATATTTTTGGATAGCATAGATCATCTGAAACCATGTGAAGTATTAAAAACAACAAAATCAGTGATCGCGCCAAAGGCGCGACGTCACCTCGAGGAATGCCCCCCCCCCGCGCGTCCCGCCGCCGCTGTCCTGCAGCTGTCATACTACGAGCAGGCGGCTGAAGGGCAGCGGAAACAGTCACCATTTTAGAGTCGAAGCTAGCGAACGTATACCGCTCCGCCTCCGCGTCGCGACCGCATGGGAACCGCCATTATCAGCCCCGCGTTTACGCGTCAGCCCAAAAGTGACCTTTAGGGTGTGTCGGCATTGCCACACACCACCTCACAAATCAGCCAGAGTCACCGCGACTAACTTCGCCGCGAGTGACCGCTAATCAGCCCGTGTTTACGCGTAAACCAGTGCACAAACCATAAGACAATAAACATTATACCTACAAGTGAACAGTTCTTCAGCACGACGTCCACAGCAGGACGCCTAACCCGAGGACTCTTAAGGTCATCAGCCCGCACTACCAAGTCACCCCGACGTCCGTAAGTACCTACATAATTTCCCTAACGACCGTATGGTTGTCGTCGCACTGCTCAACCAATCAGTGAGCCAATCAAGAACATTAATATGTATAAGTATTTAAACAATCACGATCACAAACATTACAAATATTCATGAATTGATAGCCTGTTCATCCGTGATCATGGCGCTTGCAATAGTGCAGAAATATCGGAAACTCACAGAAAATATACATGGCAACTATCCCGTTGATAATTTGGATATTTCTTATAAGTGGGTATGTTTCTTTGTAAAACTATTCAGAGACTTATCGTTATACTTAGTGATACCTATGTTATTCTTAAATTATCCTGAAAACTGACAACCCGGCATATATTCCACAGAAATGCCTTTACGTGATGATGACGTTATATCTACTTTATCTAAAAAAGAGTTTTTATCATAGTTCTCTATTCCTACATCAATTTTTTTTATGCACAGATTTGGTTAAACTGTCGTTCATGTAATAAACTCTTAATTTATATAATATGGAAAACACCCCAAAATTTGATTATATTGAGTATATTACGAGTATAAGTCTTGCACTTCCAATGAAGATTCTAATTTTTAACATATGTCTCACAGACATGCTTATTAGTTTTTTCATTAAGCTCCGGAACAAGTTTTACGCATTTCGACATGGCTCTATTCTCAATACATTCAAGATTGACATTAGTATTGTGTTAAGATAACAAAATTCCGTCATATTAAATATCATATTAAGATAATATGATAGAATACAATACTCATACGATATTCAATTATATTGCCTGATTCTGTTTCCCTTTATAATGTATCTTAAATAACGCATTGAGTTTATTTTAACACTGGGCATAATATTCCATAGAGTATATAAAAAACATTTTTTTTCTGTATTATAGTTTTGTCCTTGGAATAATACGTATATAAGTTTCAATTTGTAATCTAAGTATATTAAATAACTCCATACATTTTAGTGACAATAGTAATATAAAAAAATATTAAAGTATAGTTAAAGCGAATTTACTTGTTTGTCAAACGATACATAGAATGATTATCATATTTTAACGATATTTTAACATTTATTATATATTTGTCTTGTGTGCGTGTGGTCCGAATGAATTCGTTCTCAGCGATTATATTACTATTATACGACTATTTATTGTATGTATTTTAGTAACTTTTTATTGTTCCTTTTTATTATTGTGTGTGTGTGATTATTTAGATGTATGTTCGTAGCTAATTAATAATAATTTTGCGTTTTTGTTTAGATGCTATTTAGGGTACCGTGCGAGGCTACTGTTTGTCTATCCTAATTATCATAATTGATATCTGGTTGAAATGTTCACAGAATATGTTTGTGTTTGGAACTTCTTATTAAATAATAATAATAATAAAGATAAAAGGCTAACGTGCATAGATGAATCTGGAGTTTTGAATGATTTTATTTTAGTAATTCATAAAATATGAACAGTGGCCCAAGTACGAGTCGGACTTGTGCTAAGGATAAGTACTTAGAACAAATGTATTGCATGTAGCAAGGTAGGTAGGTAGTAAGCAGTGTAGGTAGCAAGCAACCCTCAGTGCGTGAGTCCGACGTAATTGACTGATTATAGATTTGACACAGTCATTAACAACTCAGAATTTACTTGAATTCGTCAAAGATCTTGACCTGATTTCCGAACATTTCGTAAAACATATGGAATTTCAAAGGAAATTGCTGGAGGCTAAAACTCACTCACAATAAAATTACATACAACTATAGCTGGCGTCTTTTTGAGTATCGTGGCAAGGTTGACTTTCCTCAAAGACGCTTATCAAAATCATTAAAAGCACGTTTGTGTTAAATACAATTTAATCAAAAATGCTTGTAATGTCCATCCATCCTTTGTAGAGTTTTGTTAAAAAAAAACAATTGCACATAATAGTTGAATGTTGATGTGTTGTGTACGATATGTACCAACATAACATAAAAGGGGCTCTAGCCCTTTGTGCATTATTGATATATGTCGTAGCTAGTTAAACAAGTATGTATTCGTTAAATATTTACACCAGCACTGTGAGTATTGTAAATAACATTCGCAATTCAGCATTATTTACGCGGTTAAATGAAGACCGAAAGAGAGTTCATTTTAAAATTTAAATTCCCAAAGTGAACGACACGGTAATCAACGTGCTTCAATAAAGTGAACTAATAATAATGATTTGCATATTTTTTGGGATATATCCTACATTAATACAATATCCATACTAAATTTAATTTATTACAAGAAGGTATGTTGATACCCAATGTGTAACAGGGGTTGACTGTCACGGTCACGGGATCGACCCTCACCTTCGGCTTGAGCTTTTGATGAAAGGATCATCGTGATGAAACAATGATCGTGATGAAATAATCATCGTGATGAAATAATCATCGTAATGAAATAATCATCGTGATGAAATAATCATCGTAATGAAATAATCATCGTGATGAAATAATCATCGTGATGAAATAATCATCGTAATGAAATCCACAGCGTGATGGTTGGGCACTTTTAGTGTCCGCCTGGCTAGCAAGTACCCTCATGTTTGAAAATCTATCGTTGAGCACGTAACGGTTTGTTCCGGCAGCTGTTCTTGAGATTCAGTCGCTATTCTAAGTCTAGTGTGATACCATCTTTGATTACATCATCACTGACCATCAAGTGAGGTATTAGTCAAATATTAGCCTATCAAGTCTTTTGTAATTCAATTGTAATTTTGTGAAATCAAATGTTCAACTGTCTGTTAATTTTTAATGTCTATTCTTAAAAGTATGTAAGGATTTTTGTTAAATTAAAACAGATATTAGTTAGCTCATTGTCGATATATTAAAGTATATTTTGTTGAGTATGGTAAGTAACGTGTTAAGTTGTATACAGAATAATAGTCTTTGATAAAAAAGACCGCTTCCAGCCGGTCTTGTTGGAAAATGCGGGAGGATATGTGCAGCAGATGACATACTATGGTTGAGATGATGATTAAAAAAATACACTGCCTTATTTCGAGTCGTCCCATCTTACAATATTAGTTTGGTTACAATACCAGTATCTCAACAGATTCACGTCATTATTTGGTACTTCGTAGTGTTCTAACTTGTTCCAGAGAATATTAACTAATATAACTAACCAATTTAATATTATCTAACCAATTTACTCAACCAAAAGCCCGACTCAGATCCAGAAAGCTGGCGTACACAGATGTATCTTGATTAATGTAGTATTGAGCTGTCTACTTCAAACCAAATATTGCTGAATCCGTTGATAGACCCCGCACAGAAACCAAACGATTTGACTGAAAGACATTTGCTTTATTTAAGAAATATGTGAATAAGTTTCACATCTCTTGCAATATTACTATTGAGCTGTCTACTTTAAACTAAATAATATTGCTAAATCCGCTGAAAGACCCACACATAAACCATCCGGTTTGACTGAAAGACATCAATATTTCTATATATTTTATACATATATTTCTTAAATTCATAAAGCAAATTTTGCTTTATGCATGATTATCATATCTCTGTCAATGTACGTTATTTGAATAAATGTGTACGAATTACTCGAAATGTTGTAAACAATTATAATAGGTAGGTACCAGAATGTAAGTAGTTAACTTCCGTTTTGATTGCGTATAACGAAACTTTGACGTAATCCGGCCTCCAGCGTGTGCTTTAACAACTCAATTTGTTAAAGTTAACCTTCCGTAATCCATTAACTCGCTGCTTTTAAGCACAATAAACATACCCCTTATTGTAGGAAACTTTTACCCTCATTATAGAACCGTTTAAGAATAAAATTTTGCTAATACATACTTTGTGAAACCGCGCAAATGCTAACGACTTATGTAATTTAACTTTAAACTGCGAAATCTTTTTTCGCACTAGTTTACCGAAACTTTGTATAGACAATACGCAAAGAAGTAGATGACAGCGAGTGCGTGCTTTATCTGTCCGTATGTATGTTCGTTTGTATGTTGGTCCTCCTGCACACACACACAGGTCACATTTACAACCAGTCTTGATGAAACTTGGTACCTATACATGTTCTACTAATAAATATTTATTTATGTCGTCGGCAATTTTTGAATGGGAGGATTTATTATATTTAAATTAATATCACTTTCCCTAAAAAGAGTGGAAGTTTGTTGCGGCGCTATTTACCGAGTGATTTCGATAAAATTTGGCACACATATTAGGTACCTGACTTTAAAGAGGAATATCGAATATGAGCAAATTCGAATTGGCCAAAAGGTCGCCGAGATCATAGGTTATGAAAAAACTGTTCGGCAAGAACATTTGGTACCATATATTTTTGTTCAAAAATTGGTAAAATTCTTGTCGAAATAAATATTCGTCAAATTTTTCTGAATTTTTATGACCTGCAAATAGCTCAACCTGCGAAAAATTGCCGCTGATAAGACTGTGCTCGCGAGGTGTACTTAAAAGACTCTTTCCCGTACATCCTTAGTGTAACGCAAGCATGGTGTAAAAGTATGTACTCAGTTTACTGCAACGCAATGCTGGAAAAGGTAAACACTATTAGTGAAAACTTGAGTTCAAATGAACAATTAAAAAAACGTATGCCGACTTCCATCCTATTATTGAAAATACCTCTCCTTTTAAATTTGTCATTGACAAATTATTACTCAAAAATATCTAGTAATATATTTATGAGACTAGATATTCTTGGTCAATTTCCAAAAGAAATTCCCTTGTTATAATTATTCAATAAACAGTATAAACAAACCCTGTAACACAATAACGTTGTTATTACAATCAGGTGGCTGAAAGGTTTTTATATCTCATATTTAAGAAGAAAAAATCAACACAATAATAAAATGGAGAAAAAATAATGTACAAAATAAAGGCGCATCTCAAAGCAAATTATCTTTAGAATCTGGTTTTAGGCGGTAGGAGACTGCCGACAGCCGCGTGACCTAAGCGCATGGTTGTCTGCCGATAATTCTCATCGATTTTTGAATAATTTGTTAAAACACATATAAAAATAGGTGTTTGTAAACGTAATTAATATAGGGTGTTTGGTAGAGGGACCGACAAACCAAATGAGCGTGTTCGGGGGACCACTTGGAAGTATGTTTTAGATCGGATGTTTTTAGTTTTTACGAATTTTACAAATGTTATGGTGGTAAATAGGTACAATATTGGAGAAAACGAGAAAATTCACAAAAAAAAGTTAAAAAAAATTGGGGTGTCGGGGATTTTTTTTTTGGCTAACTTGTATTCTCCAAGTGGGCCCCCGAACACGCTCATTTGGTTTGTCGGCCCCTCTACCAAACACCCTGTATAAATGATTTTGACATTTACCATTAGCTTTTTTTATTCAACAACACTACATACTCTTTGGTCTGTAGCTTTTTCAGATTTGATTTGTTTTATAAGATTTTACAATTTAATGGAGATTCCTTCTCCAAAATCCATTAGCTTACACTAACTTTAAAAATAAGTTGTAGTTCTGTTATAGTACTCACGGGATGTAGATCACAATTGATTTGTTTTTGGATTTCCCAACAAATTTCATAACTTAGTTAAATATTAATTATAAGGTAGTTAACCGCGAAAGTTTTGGGTAGTTTGTATGCAAGGAATCCTTGTTTTCCATTCAGTTTTGTCGGCTTTTAGAATTTTGATTTCTTAGACTTTTAGAATGATTACTATAAATACTATATTAAACGTAAAATATGTAGAGTAAATGTTGCAAGTAGTTACAACATTTTGTTTTTGTTCAATGTCCTTGAAATAACTCAAAGATAGCTAGTTATGGTTCCCCCTCGCCCTTGTGTATTAGACTAAGGGGTGATTCAGCAGAGGCTTTATACTGACATGATAATTGTATTAAGGTAGCGTTAATTTTAGTAATAGCCTCCAAATCGGTAACAAGTGTTATTTCTATTTAAAAAATTTAATTTAGTTTTGAAAAACTTATATCAGTTCGCCCAAAACTTGACTAGCTTGTAAACATCAGGTTCTACGCAGCATTTGCTATGGGACACGCCTTAAGTAAATTATGTACTACGATGACTCACCTGGAGACTTCGAGACGAAAAATCACACCTTCCGATGCATTATAGTGACTGAGAGTGAAAGATTAAGTTACTTAAATGTATTTTTATGTGAACTTACTATAAAGTCTCGCTTAACTTTTGTTGTTCATAAAGTTCCGTGAGCTCGAAGAGGTTATAAAACTTTATTTTTCTTCTGCCAAGTCTCACCAAAGTAAGACTTCTCCTTGTAAAATCATAAGGAACAATAACAAAATTTTATGTGGATAAATAAAATGGAAATACAAGGAATGAAAATGTAATGGAAGTAATAAAGTAATGAACAAAACACGCTTAGAGATAGCGAGTACAAAGTTAAAGAATATTGGATCACGTTTGTATTGGGACTTATTTATAAACTGCTACATAATAAATAACATACACTAACAATATTATACATATTTCGTTTTCTTTTGTAAGTGGACTCTTGCGATGGTGCGTTTGGCATTCTCCAAGTTAATTATGTAAATGTCTAATGTGGGATCAAGTGAGATTTTTCAAAAGAGAAGAAGATTTAAGTAGTAAAAGTCAAGTCACAGCCATAATAATAAGACAATGGGTTTGGAATCGCGAGGGCTATCTACTGACGCGTGTTTTTAAAGACAGCTTCCGATTTAAAGAAAGCTTATTAAAGACCTTTATTTTCATTTAGAACTCATACTCAATTACGAAGTTAAGCAGATGCCATAAGATAAATATAACTAGTATATATATATATATAACATAAGATCTATAAAGTGTTTGGTATAAAATTCATCAGAATTAAAACGTAGTAGTGATCCTGCCTTCGAAGTAAGAGTTACCAGTGGGCCGACCACGAAAATCTGTTTAAGTGTAACGTAATCGCATCGTTAACGTATTTAGTACAAACTGTCATTAATCTAGTACAAGAGTGGCACAGTTAACTCATAGTTTGTACTAAATACGTAAACAATACCATAACGTTACACTTAAGCAGATTTTCGTGCTCGGCCTACAGGTTCAATCCCTGTCCGGGTTAAATATTTGTGTGATGAACAGAAATGTTTGTTTCACAGTCTTGGAAATTTGTGATGTGTCAATGTGTGTGTCACTGACGACGCAGGTATACATAGTGCAGTGGTATGAGTGTGTGAAAAATTACGTCCGAAGGTTTGAAAAATGCTTACATGATCAAACACATGCATATAAACTATAGAACACCTAGAATATTTAAAAAATATGTCCAATACATCTAAAAACCACGTAACAGTGTTACTCGTTACTGTTCAGTTGCAAGTTACAACGTTTACATTGTTTTCATATCGCCAACACGCAGTCACACGGCACGTGACTCAACAATGCAATTTAACTTTTAAAAACGTGCATTTCATGACTGCCATACAAGTTATAGCACCAGAAATTTTGTATACTGTGCTATTTCACAGCTATAGTACATTGACAAATAATGGCATTTACATTTGGTAGATATGCTTTAACACTCTGCATACTTGATTTATGTTTACTGTACAACTCTTATATGTCACACAATCAAAAGAGTTACATCGGATTATTTTAATAATAATCACACGTAATGTTAATTTGTAGTATTTATTTTACAGATAATTCATCTGGTCACAGACTTCTTGTCTTGTATTGTCTTGTCTATGTCTAAGGTTTTTACACAGAACACTCTATCACTGATGTATGGCGGAAAAAACAATGCATTGTTGAGTATTTTTGCTTATCATGGCTATCGTTGATTTTGTTAATCATCCTGGATTGGAATTTGTTCGGTTTTTGATGTGTAATAGCGGTAGATTATTAACCGTTAAACGTTCGTTATGGTGCATAAATGTAGGCAAAGTGAACACAATTATGAAATGTTTTCCCTTGTCAATCACCTTAGAAAGTTTTATCTAATACATAAACCGCAAGACTAGAACGGACTTAGACAAGACAGTGACCTAATGGTAGCGGTTCACTTGTTAAAAAAAACTAAACTACCGAACTAAAAATGTATCATGGTGGTCCTTATCTTAACATCAAAATCCAAAATCATTTAAACTTAGAATGACATTTCTAAAAATAGGATTATTCTATTCAATTTTGGGTTATTTTAGGTTAGTTTAGCGAGCACCAAGTTACGTGACGACTAAACTGTCTAAAATATGCCCACAATTGAAGAGAAATGTCTAATTTTAGTGCTGTCATTCGAAAGTGTTATAGTAATTTGGAGTTTAACCTATATAAAATAAGTACTGCCATAATTTAGATATTTTTAGTTACGAGAATGCTTACAGAATCGACACCAATGACTGACTTATTTATATGACTGACTTGACTCTGATTGCTTGAATGGCAACGTGACTTGATGCAACAATAGTTATTTATTTATATATCTTGAGGAATAGCAAATATACAGAATTACAAGATCAGATAGTCAAATAAAAACTATAAACTTTCTACAGACTACAGACTCTCAAGGTTGCCCTGTAAAAACACATAATGATACCAAGGAAATGTTGACGAATGAAGACACAATCTCTAGACTATTATACATACGTATAATAAGCAAACGATGAACCTAACGGGGTAAAACGTATTGAATTTGCGACAATTTACATCTTAACCGTGAAGGAACGCAGTTAAAGAATAGTCTCTTGCCGTTGGAATACGAATCGTAACAGGCGAAGAAACCTGACTTACTAGGTGATAGGTCTCTTGTGCAATGTATCGTCTTGGTTGGTACCATCGCAGCGCCAGCTAGTATTACTATTTGAGGGTGTGACCTGCACTGTAGCAAGTGATAACTGTACAAAAGATACTCGACACCCTATATGCCTTGGGGTGACGATCGAAATGCGGTGCCTCCCAAAACTACATTTATAAGCTCTGGGTGGCACTACAACTGCCATAGGTAACCGTAGTGCTTACCATAAGGCGCACGAATTGCCCGTCTCGTCACTTGATTACATTAAAAACTTCTAAGTTTCGATTATACGTAGATAGATAGATAACAATTTGTTACACAAATATGAACTAAGACCATAATTAAATGTAAGAATGACTAGAAAGATAATAAAAACAAAGTTTCACAATGAGTGGTGTAATAACTAAAAGGAGACTAGCTAATATAGTTCTGTTAGCCATCGCATCATGTAGGCCACGCGAGTGGAATCGCGAATGAGTCAGCTAGTTTTAGTTATCCTAATTGCTACGTCTCAAATATATGTACGCCTGCTAAGGCAAAACATGATCATCATGGTAAAGCAAATTTCAAATATAAAATTCTCATAAACCATGGTTTAAACTCAGAAGCTTAAGCCGCGGTCCAACCCCAATTTTAAAATAATTTACGATGCTTTACGTAAGGTTGAAAATCGCTTGTTAGATTGGACGATGTAATGCGAAAATGCGTTAATTTTGTACGTTTTATTTATATTTTTCGATATATACCAACACAATTGAAAAAACTGCTGGTTACTACTTTAGTACTATATGTTGGCTATGTATTATTAAAAAAATAATATAGTGTTATCGCTGAAAATTCTGAGAGTTTGGACGTGAAAGTTTATTTTTATGCACCTATTTAGGATTTTTTTCTGCAGATAGCGAGTAATATTTATGAATTCTGTTCGGTTATTACTTTTTGCCTGTTCCTTTTCTAACTTAAGTTTTTTTTTTCATAGATTATTATCGAACTATTTCGTTACCCTCGATGTTTAAAGATTCTGCTTTTTACTATTATCAGGGTACGACCGCGCCTTAAGTCCAAGTTATAATATCATAGCGGTGTTCAAGTTTAAAAAAAATAACATATGTAATAACTCTATATATTCTTACTTTGAATTCTCAAGTTATTTTAGAAATAAATGATTCTGTTAATGAAAAATCTCTGGAGAAGGTTGTGATACCACTGCCACAAAATTAATTTAGCTGCCAGCAAAACCTCATTATTCTACGAAATAAAAAAATCTTCTTTATCTTACATCGCAAACTAAGGCTAACTTTTTATTTTATTCTCAGTTGATTGTCATAATTTTTCACTGTCTGGGTTTAAACAGAGACGCGTGTTTTTGTAGGACAGAGCCTCCAAGAAACCGTCCCGGTCAACATAGAGCACTGGAATAGAAGTCTTATTCTAGCCAAACTCATATAGTCTTAATTTAATAACTATGAGATATTACATATACACAGCCCATGAAAACCGATTATCGCAATGTGTAGTTTCATGATCGTCATGGTGTACTCATAATTTTTCTTTAATTGTAAGTAAAACGAGATAAGGGGAAAAACGCCACAAAAAATTGATTATGTTTAATTTTCCTAAATTTATTTATTTTTACTTTTGACGTGTAATTGTGTTGGCTTATAAACCGTTACGTGTGTACAGTGCATGCGTGTAGGCAAAGTTTACAAAATCATGAAAGGTTGTTTTTGTTTTTAAGTATCCAACGCTGTACTAGAACTTTGTCAGGGCATAATAACATACTCAATAAAATGACTGTGATTTGACTCAGACTACTTTAAAATCTTAAAATAAAGTACAATATGGAACTAACCTAAATACATTGAAATATGGCAATTGTAGAAACTTACGACTCCCACTTGTAATGGATAAAAAGTAAAAACAAAATTAAAGGTAAGTGGGAAATGTGTGTACTTAGGACTTACGGTAACGGTTTTTCCTCAAAATATTTCAACCGCTACGGAGTTAATCAATTCACACGTAGGTACTTGTAGACTAATCACGTTTTTTGTTTACATAGACATCTCATGATACAACATTGCGTTTCAAATTCAGTGCGCTTAAATGAGTAAGTACAAAAAAACTAATTAGATATCAAGTATCACTCGTAATCATGATAAGATGTGCGAGTGTAAAAGATTCAGCTATATGTTACCAGAGTCACTTGAAATATTATCCCGAAACGTCACACTCCACGCACGGTCACTAAAGGACTAATAGAAAAATGTCCCAATAGGGACATAGCTTAGGCACGTTTTGTGTTTGTGATTTAGCATAGCTATATATTTGCTTTGTAAAATGCCAAAGAGTTGCGATTGTCATAGAGATTATGTCGCCATGCTAGAATTGCCCTTCTGTCCTGGTTTTTATTTGGCACAAAGTTCCATCTACCCCCATTTTGGTAGGGTATCCCATTACGCATGCCAGGAAGTATGAGAGCACAAAAGGAATGAAGGAACGGTGTGGGACGGCCCTCATTTATTTATTCAGGACCTCGCCGACGAAAGTAATTCATGCGTGTTTATTAAAAAGCTGAGTGGTTTTATCGAGGAAATAAATTAAAGTTGCCTACGGTAATGTCACTCCAAAGGTGAGTTTTGAGTGTGAAGACCATGAAAGCCTTTTCATAAAGCTCACTTCCGTTTTCTTGTTATGAGATTCTCAGTGGTCGGAGTGGGCGTGTTCAGTCGTTAGTCCTGGATGGAAGTTTGAAGGATAATGGTCGTTAGGACTCTTTGAAGGCTTGTTGAATGGTGTAGTCGAACTACCTCGTTATTCTATAATATACTGCTGGATATTTATGTGAACATTATGACTAGCGGCTACCTGAAAATGTGTATTCAAACTTCTATGAACGTCGTTAGGGACCGTTGACGACCTAATTTTGAGGGTATATTAATTTTATCAAATTTACTATAGATATTACTCAATAGAGGCATAATTTATAAGTTCTATAAGTATATGTTTCCTATAAATTCGAAAAAATTACATACGACACCGAAGGAGAATATTTCTTAATTCTCTACCACTTTTCTCGGTTTTTTTTGCAGACAGTTCTCTTCCTCGCGTTTGTTACATGAAGCTTATATTACGACATAGACCACGTTTTATATATATTTTTATTATAAAATCATCTCCCATTTACATAAGCTTCATCAATATCCCACACAATAATAAACTTAGGTAGGTCAGCGGCGAATGAAAAGAACGTCTACCTATTTATTCCTCCAATTTTATTTTATCTTGTATCAGTGCAATACCGATTATATATAAGGAACAAAAAGAAAAAAAATAAGAATATTGAAAATTCACGAGGCGTTATAAACCGAAATGTCTTTGACAATATTTAACTAAAAATACGGAAGAACTCCCAAATATTATTAGGAGTTATCCCGTATATTATTATTAACCGTAATTATATTAATATTATTCCTTTTAAGTACAAACATGAAACTTTTCGTACGTGTAACGTAATCGGATCGTTGACGTAAAACAGTTGAACTTAGTACAAACTATAATTTATGTAGTAAAATTGTGGCAAAATTTTCGTTAATAAGTAGTCTCCTATGTTTGTAAATATGCAATTCCTCAAACTAATTAATTTGCAATCAAGTGAGACTTCTACTCAATTAGTCAAGAGTTAAATCACATTTACATAAATAAGTCTGTCACTTACGGCCGTTTTCAATATTCTATCTATCTATTGTTTTCCTTACTAGCGATATAAATTTGACATAACGTTCATACAAACAGTGTCAAATATCTATCTCTAGTAAGGTAAACCGACGATAGATAGGTTATTAAAAACGGCCGTAAGTCACTTCTGTGTGGACGGATCCCAATACACTGTAACTTATAATTACTCGTATATGCATATTTTTGATACTTTTATTATGTAGTGTTTGCGGACCTAATAAACATTTTTCATTTTCAAAAAAAAAAAAAAAAAAAACTATCTAACCACAGTTTTGCTTGCTACCGATAGAAATTTGACATAACGTCCTTACAAATAGTGTCAAATATCTATCTCTAGTAAGGTAAACCGGCGATAGATAGATTATTGGGACCGGCCATAAGTCACACTCTAGTAAAGCAGTAAATACATTTCAAAAACACTCTATTTTAGAAATGCATTCACGGTTGATGGGGAAAACGCAAAACAACCTTTCATGATTCTGTTCCCTTTACCAATACTTAGAACACATAACTGTTAATTATCCACTACTATTACACGTCAAAAGTAGAAGAAACTACAGGCTTGTTGGCGCAATGGGTATATTAGTTCAGTCAAATTAAGCGATATTTTGCAAAAGAGTGGAAATAATTCGCAGCAGTGAGTTTTTTATTTTATTATGGATTCAATATGCTTTAAGAATCACACCTTACTTAATCCCTGCGAAACTTCACCTCCGGAAGAGGGTTAAATCGAGTAAAAACTTTGAAATTGCATAACTTTATTCAGGAAGGAGTGGCGATCGCTATATTGTTATACTATACCTACGCAAAGTATTATAATCTATCTTCTAACTATTTTTCAATCAACTTCCACAAACAGGAGTATTTTATCAAGTCGAGAAAAACTTTTTGCAAAGTACTCCGATTTTAATAATTATTTTTTTGTTTGGTAGAGTACATGTCTAAAGCAGTCCGTATGGTTGTCTGGAAGAGATCGCTCTGAGCGATAAGACCGCCCCTTGTGACACATAATCATAAGTTTTTCAGTTATTACTTTTACAGTTAAACTTACATTTTACAGTTGCTTATTACTTTTGTTAACAAAATTAACGTTTATTTTATTTTACTGTGCTATTTTTTGTATTGTGGTGTTACAATAAAGAGTTTATCTTTCTATTATTAGGTCCTTACATATGAAATTGGCGTTTTGTATGGGAGGAACAAAAAATCGAATATTTTTTAATATAATATATTTATTTAATCAAAGTATGAACCATTATTTTCTATGCAGTTTTGCCATCTTATAGGTAGTTCATTGATCGTTTTACTAAAAAAACCAGTCGGAAGGGAATCAATAAAATCTTTGAAGGCGATTTGGACTGCCCCATCGGAGTTGAATTTTTTCCCTTGCAAGAAGTTATCCAAATTTCGAAAAAAATGGTAATCTGTTGGAGCAAGGTCCGGGGAGTACGGAGGATGTCTTAGACTTACCAATTGAAGCTCTTCTAATTTAGTAGCCGTCTGTTGCGCAGTGTGTGGTCTAGCGTTGTCGTGAAGCAGCAGTGGCGTGGAGCGATTGACCAACCTAGGTTGTTTAGCCACTAGCTTTTCCATCATGGTTTGCAATTGCTGACAATAGACATCAGCCGTAATAGTCTGGCCAGATTTGAGAAAACTGTAATGAACAATACCGGCACTAGTCCACCAAACGCTTACAAGTAACTTTTTTGGGGTTAATTTTCGCATGGGGCAGGATTTGGCTGGCTGGCCAGGATCCAACCATTGCGCTGAGCGCTTCCGATTATCGTAAAGAACCCATTTTCGATCACAGGTAATGATTCGGTTTAAAATACCTTCATTATTGTGCCGGTTTAGTAATGTAACGCAGCAGTCGACGCGCGTTTGCCGATTTGCTTCAGTCAATTCGTGAGGTACCCACCTTTCAAGCTTTTTAATCTTCCCAATTTGCTTCAAGTGAATTAAAACAGTTTTATCACTAACATCGAAGCCTGCAGCTAACTCGGACGTGGTTTGCGATGGATCCGCTTCCACAATAGCTCTCAACTCTTCATTATCAACTTGAGTCTCAGGCCGTCCACGGGGCTTGTTCTGCAGGTCGAAATTTCCAGAACGAAAACGTTGGAACCAAAAACGAATGTGTTTTCTTTTGCAACACGACCGCCATACACATCATTCACCCTTCGAGTTGTTTCCGCAGCACTAGTGCCACGGCGGAACTCGTACTCGTAAATAATGCGATATTTTAAGTTTTCCATTTTGTAAAATGAGTGACGCAAACAGAAAAAAACAGAAGAAAAAAAACAAATGAATGACGAACATCGAAGCACAAATGCATGAGTCTATAGCTGTACAAATTTGAATTTGGAATTCCTTACCAAAGAGGAAAAATTCGTGATTAAAGTGGCCAGTACGAAAAACGCCAATTTCATATGTAAGGACCTTATATTAACAATGCCAAATGGTAGAAAAGATACTCGTATATAGCGTAGTAAGAGAAGATGCGTAGCTTGCACATAGGTGCAAATTTAGCTAAACTTTTATGATGCTTATAGATACCTAATAGTAAGTTCCGTAATTCAAAATTTTACCAGAGGCGCAAATCTAAAAAAAAACCTTAAAAAAAAATTTATACCGACTTCCATTATATTCCTTTTTTGGAGTGTATCTCAAAAACTTCTGGACCAAATTTGAAGATTAAATGGGACCACACGGGAAGCACTAGCTTTCAAAGAAAAAAATAATTTTGAGAATCGGTTCACCTAGTCGAAAGTTATGAGGTAACAAATATTTAAAAAAAAACAGTCGAATTGAGTACCTCCTCCTTTTTTGGAATTCGGTAGAAATCAATAAATAATATTCCGTATTCGTAATCCATTATACATAAAGGAAGCCTTTATTAATAAATACAATAAACTATTCCAACTTCTTTATTTGCTTCTTATTAACCGACTGTTAAAGTTTATATTTAACATGATTCCGTAGGTGCTAGAAACAAGCTGTGTTTCCTAACGATTTTAGAAGAATCTACAACTATCAGAATTATGCCCATACTTGATCTTAATTTGACTGGACTTTACAACTACATCCGCGTACAACACGTAATGGGTAATATGTTTACGTTTACTTATTTTGTGATAGTGCCACACTGCAACCCTTCAGCCAAATGGGCTGGCACGACCGGGGAAGTACCCCACTCCCACATAACATCGACGTGAAGTAACATAGCTTGCTATTGCATTTCGTCGGTTTGTGGGAGGTTCCGGAGGCCCGATTCTCCCCTTCCCCATTCTCCCTCTCCTTCCCCCTCCCCCTCCAACCTTGACCACTTCTATCTTTTCCTTCCTATCATCCTTCCTCAAAGGTCGGCAATGCATCCTCGAGACCTCTGGTATTGTGGATGTCCGTGGGCGACGGCATCACTTACCATCAGCTGAGCTCTTACTCTTATGCCAACAAATCCCATAAAAAAAAGACTCACGCATACCCCGCCTTAAAGTTCCGATAGGATGGATAAACATCGAAACATTACAAACATCCAAGTATTGAGAACCTACGTGTTTGCTAATCACACAATCATTCGCACCGCCCAGGGATCGACCTTGGGACCCTTGCTTATAAGTATAGGCAGGTCTAAAGCCTATGTCTTGGCAAGACTAAAGCCTTCAAAATGACCAAATGTGCCCATATGAGCATGCCCAATGCCCAAAAGACTTTATTTATAAAACCTGTTTTACTGAAAAAAGAGTTCATCCACGGTTTCTTATCCCACTTGTCTTGTCTACCCAAATAAAAACAAAACTCTTAACGCCCGAAAGGGAATTTTAATTTGTGTAAGGAAATGAAATTAATTAGGAGGTATTTATCGGTAAGCCTTTGATTAAACTCTCCTTTACAACCTTTTAATTAATACCGAGAAATGTTTTTTTTAGCTCCGTAATTAAAGCGAGTTGGACGGTTTATAATGGGAAGGAAGGGTATTGAGTTTTTCAGTTTAGTTTTCTATGCGTTTTTACTTCAAGTTTATTTATAAAAATAGGGTTGCTCCCGGGTTTACTCGCGTGGTGTTTGGGATGCAGATATAAATAAATACTTGGTTAACATAATTAATCCAATTTCTTGCCTTCCTTTCAGAGAGAAAAGTTGTATAATAATCCACCACGTGGGCCCTGTGTGGCTTAGTGCATAAGCTAACGGCTAGCCCATGTCGAAGTTTTCAGGCCCCCAAAGGCATTTAACATAGCCTGTTGACTGTTGTCCTAAGACTAACAACCGGGACCGATGAAGAACGGACGCGCTCAATTGAATAATGCCACTAGCAGTCACCCATCCAACTCCTGACCGCTGCAAGAGTTGCTTAAGTTATTGATTTATTAAGATTCAAGCTCCACTGCGAGCGTTTCACTTGGTTAAATCTCAATAACTTAATATTGTTATTCTGATATTAATCATTATATAATTATAATGCTGCGCGCACTAGCGACCCTCGCTGCTAGACCACGCTCTTCATGAGGATGGGAATCGGTACTGCCCAAACACCGGTCGGCGTAATAACGATAACATGATAGACGTGAGTGTTTTCCGGTTCTACCATTTAATTAGGTACTATACTACATAGTTTGATTTTAGTAGTACAATCAGCATTAATGATACCTAGAATCATTTTTCATGTGCATATTGCTTATTTTTTTACCAAAAAGGGGAAACGCCTTTAATACTAATAAGTATGATAGTAACTTTGAACTATGTATCATGGTACCGACTTTTAGTAAGCCTCACTAATTAGGGAACACTTTTCAGATATTGGAACGAACTTCGGAAGTATACTGTAGCAAAAAAAACATCAAGATCGGTTCATAAACGATGAAGTTATTCGCGAACACACATAATACTCGTACAAGTAAAAATTTAAAAATTTAGTACCGACTTCCATTCTATTCAGTTATTGGAGTGTAACTCAGAAACTACTGGACCTAATTTAACGAAATTTAAATCGAACCACACGGGAAGCACCAGCTTTTAAACAAAAAAAAATTTTGAGAATCGGTTCATCCTATCGAAACTTTATAAGGTAACAAACATATAAAAAAAATACAGTCGTATTGAGTACCTCCTCCTTTTTGGAAGTCGGTAGAAAATATACGGACGAATTGAGAAATCCCTTCCTTTTTTTGAAATCGGTTCAAACTGTAAATATATACTTCTGTAATCATTACAGCGTGTTTAATGCCCATGGGATACTTATATGGAACGAGATTTCAACTCAAAACAATATTATCAGCTTTTAAGTTACATGTTCCCCGTGGGAGATTATAATGGACGATCATGATAACAGCCGGCCCGATAATTACCGCCTCGATAATTGGTGACCAGGGTTTGACGTCCATGTACATGATTTGTCTGTCCTAATTGAACAAAATACAAAAATATACACTATATACAAAAACTGACAACATCAAGCTAAGAACCACCGACTTTAGATTTACCACCCGATCATTGGAAACCACTTAAATTAGGGAAAGTTTAAGTGCACTTCAAAACGAATAACTAACATTTATCAGTCCAAGAAATATATTGTTTGATCTTTACACGCACGATTCGCCAATCTTGTCATTTGATAGGTACTACATAAAGAAAAGTTTTATTTTCTTCCCGATCAATGCCTGTAAAAACGGTATTTATAAACATGAAACATATCATCCAACCTCACTCGATTAATTCTCGCCCTAATATTACTTCATATTTCAACAGTACCCTCGTCGCATGACTTTAACTGTATATATAGTATTTATCTGTAAATGTAGCATCTGACTTATGGACTTAGAAACCATTTCTAGGGCTATGCTTGGGGTTTCTCTACATGATCGAATCAGAAATGAGAAGATCCGTGACCGACATAGCTCAGAAGATTAGCCAGTTAAAGTGGCAGTGGGCAGGGCACATAACACGCAAAACAGGTGGCCGATAGTCCTGGAGTGGAGACCACGGACCGGCAAGCGCAGCGTAGGTCGTCCACCGACACCACCGACAGACGACCTGATAAAGGTCGCAGGACGATGTTGGATGCAGGCCACTCCCAACCGTTCTTTTTGGAAAATTGTAGGGGAGGCATATGTTCAGCAGTGGACGTCCTACGGCTGAGATGATGATGATGATGATT
The DNA here is from genome assembly GCA_917880725.1 of Selenia dentaria. Lineage (NCBI taxonomy): Eukaryota > Metazoa > Arthropoda > Insecta > Lepidoptera > Geometridae > Selenia > Selenia dentaria. The sequence continues at coordinate 8,809,000 of OU862888.1, read as the reverse complement.
CAAACCATTTCAACGTGTTCGATGTGTTGCCATTATAGTGTTTTCGATGCTAGATCTAGCGGAATCTTCTAATAATTTATTTTCTTTTGATTCTATAAAGTGTTGTCAGTGAGTTGTCAAATATGTTAATACATACCCTTTTTTTTAGATTCCGTACCCAAAGGGTAAAAACGGGACCCTATTACTAAGACTCCGCCGTCCATATTTCTTTCTGTCTGTCTGTCTGTACATTGCACCAGAAATTAACTCAATTAAAATTCTTCATAAAAGGCTTACACCTCTTTAAACAACGTCTCGAAGTCCCGGGATTTTTATATTGTCGGGAATTCCCAAACCCTACATTACCGCTACCGCGAGCTGTAAATGTTAAAAGTTTTTCAGAGAACTGTACTGAGCGTTTCTCCTTGAGACTTTAGTTGCTATAACTCATTTGCACATTAGCTTCAATTGCTACTGTGCCCTTCAATGCTATAAAGTAATCTTTTATGTATATTTATCAGAATAAGCTACTCAAACTGATAAAACGAGTTGAACCTAGTAACAAGTACAATTTGAAAAATGTTATACCAACTTCCATTCTATTCAGTTATTGGAGTGTATCTCAAAAACTTCTTTAACTAAACAAAAAAAATTTGAGAATCGGTTCACCCAGTCGAAAGTTAGGAGGTAACAAAAAAAAACGTTCAGGCGAATTGTGTACCTCCTCCTTTTTTTGGAAGTCGGTAGAAAAAAAAGTAATCTAAACTCACCGTGGGCGTATAAAAAGTGACACCTAAAGTTTAATTGCCCTAGGTCATTATAAACAGTTCAACTTCGATATGCGACCTAGTTGTTGTCACTCGAGTATCAATATTAGCAGTAAGGAAACTAGGCAGCATACGAATAACTAACAGAATCTAGTTATTGCATAATGTAAGTTAAAATCAATGTAAGTAGTTAGTAGTAGAAAGTTTAATCGTTTTTGGAGTGCGACATCCAAACGTTTAACCACACACGTTGCTGTCCCTGTAGGTCTACCATGAGTTTACAACATTGACAATGATGATGACATACAATAGATGCTCGGTATCGACTGCCGCGAAAAAATGTATGAAAAAATGAACAGTGCCACCTTGCGGTCAAATGTAGAACTATACAAACTATAGACAATTGACAGCGTATACGCCAATCACAAGCTTAATAGGTAGACGAGATCGAGTATCGACTATAAATGACATTGACATACATTTACAGGAAAAGTAGGTTGATTTCTGCGAAATCTATTGTATTATTGGCCAAATATGGCGAATCGCGAGTCAACGGGTTAAGATGAAATAAGTAAATTTTTATCCTGTTATACTTACTCATTATTCTCTCACACACAAGTAACTTATACAATTTAATTAAATTTAAGTTTTATATATAAATTATAGTTATCGGTCACATTTGTATATCGAGGCGAGCATTGAATTTAACTGTCTAGTTGATTTTAACCATAAATTCGATGCTTGGACGGATCGCCTTGGTGGTTTAGTGGTCATGGCATCTGACACGGATGGCTGGAAGACGCAGGTTCGCACCCTGTCCGAGGATGTCTAATTGTTCTGAAAGTAATGAACATGTTTTCTTTTGTATAATCTCTAGAAATAATTTTATTTCATTATTTTTTATTAATAATGGAGTTTGACTTTGTTCATGTAAATAATATTAAATTTCTGTTAACGGATACAAGTAAAATATGGGTCGGTAATTATTGGCAGTAGTCGTAAAATCACATGGTGCTTACCAGTTGGTAGAACTTGACTAGAATAATACTCTAAGCTGACACTACCCTAGGGCCTGTCATTCCACTTTCACTGTGCTCATGGCATTTTGGTTGGATGGGCAGCATATGACATTACTACGACAGTAAAAAAGGTAATTTGGTAAACATTTTTTTACACTATTTTCAGTGATCCTACTTAAGTGATCGATTGTAAATGATGGTATCATCAAGGTAGGCGTAACACTTTTCAGTTTTAGGAGTGTAATTCAAAAACTGCTTGACCGAATTTGATTAAAATGTAAATGGGACCACCTCGGAAGTATATTTTACCGAACAAAAATATAATTTTGAGAATCGGTCCACAAATGGAGGAGAACTCGGCTAACATACACATAAAAGAAATACATAAATACGAACATATACACTCCACCTTTTTTGAAGTCGTTAAAAAATAACAAGTACCGTCTTGAATTCAAGTTCGCGATACATCTTTTTTAGTTATGAGTGGCACTGGCTTACTGCAAGTGTCATGTGTATTCATGACGCCTACCATTACTTGAACGTCTTTCCAATTGGCACTGATCACTAAGATACAAAACACTAGTAACTCGACACAATAGATAATAGCGACTCCCTGTATTACGAGTGCAAAAGCAATTAAAGTTATCTCGCACGTAGTGATACCACATTGTAATATTATATAAGGTATTTGTTAATTCATCATAACATCATAATCAGCCCATTTTGACCCCACTGCTGCGACTCGAGCCTTCCTCTCAGAGAGAGGAGGAGTTAAGTCGCACTAAGGCTCTTAGCCGTGTAGCGGCGAATATGGTTTCACAATAATAAAAAAAATATATCATTTTTTTCTTTTACTTTCATGATCAGTTATCGATTCCAAACCACCCCATTCAATATTGTGCACTAATTAACAAAGACTTTATGTACGTTAGCTAGTGTGTTCATTTTAGCTAACATAAATAATATTCTAACTCTATAAAAATTAATACTTAAATCTTTCCCTACTGGACTCATATATATTATATCGCAGAAGATTCTCCCAGAAGATTCCATTAGCCGGCATAAGCGGGGATACCTAGTAAACACCCTAAATCATATAAAAAAGTCGAGTCCGTAGATGTCAAAAGTTCATTTACTGTTAATAATCTGTATTGCCTCGTGAAGCTTGCTAATGGAATCGTGTAGTCGCTCCCAACACCATTCCAGATTAACTTTAATTAAGTGGATGTTATTCGAAACTTCAAGCCAGATGATATTTATCTTGTTTGTTAGATAAATCTTAACGGAGAATACAGTTCTCTCAGTCATTCTCGTTTCAAGCTGATCTGAAGACTCATGGCAAAATCATTCAATATACGTACATCAAGTATCGCAGAAATAGATCTTAATGACTCATGTTTATATGATACGGACCAAGTAGTTAATAGGACATTATAAGAAATGCCCTCGTAGTTTATGCCCAATATGAAAGGGTAGTGCATAGCCGTGCGATTCTGTTATAATTCGTAGATGCGCTCGTCGACGAGCTCACCGATGTCAAATACATTATGAGATATTGCCCTTGTACACAAGGTTGTTTTTTCAACAATTCTTGTCATCTCGTCATTTGTTTCATGGATATTTTCAAAGATGCAACGATTTTTGCTCTTAGGCCCACTTGCACGTTCCAGAGTTAGCTTCAATAACTCAGAGTCAACTGCTAAAACGGGGGTTTATAATTAATTTATCTTGCAACAATAAAGCGTAGGAGTAAATATAAGGTTATTTTTTGAAATATTTAACCCAGCAATGAGGCTTAAGTCTTTAACTAGGGTTAGTGAAGTTTTGTGTCAAAATAAATTGAGGTTACATTCTGCTGTATAATGTACTTTTTGGACGAAATGACACGAGACAATACGTATTGAATAAAAAGTCGTCAAATTTCATACAACAAAGGATAAACAAGAAAGTCTATATACATTGTACTGTATTGCCCAAGAGATAGATATAAGGTTCACTTTTTTCTATTCATTCATTATTGGTCAGGTTACAATATAAGCGCATAGACAATTCATTGTTCCCATCTAAAGATTACAAATGTCAGTTTAGCAAAACCGGTGATCTTTTATAGTCGTGCAAAGCAAAATTAGAGTTAAAAATTGATAAGACTAACGCAAGTTTACAAAGTCGTAAACTTATTTATTCAACCCGAGCAAACGTGCAAGTGGGCCTTAGAGAATCGCACGGCAGGTTTAAAGTTGTCCACACAGAAGTATTTTTATCTTTGTAGATAATAATTAGCAAAATTGGTTGTCTCACCTTACTGATTTGGGTCATATACAGAATGTCCCGAAACTTAATGATAACCTGGTACCGGGCAAGAGGGCAATAATACCAGTTATGAAAAAATAAGAAAAATAATATTTTTTTATCATGGAGTATCTAAGTGAACTGACAATAATTTTGTAAAACCATAACTCGTCTAAACGTAATTTATTTTACTTAGTTAACAATTTTTCTTACTTTGATTTGTGGTTGCGATTAATAGCACTGTTATTTGAGATGACGTCTTCTATAAAACTGTAGTACGTCACTTTGCTTAATTGTCAATAGCATAGACTAATATTATATGACCATGTAATAGATTCTGCAGCAGTAGATTTTCTTGGTATTTTTTCACACCTTGGGTTACATTATCGAAGTTTTCATAGGGATCCCTAACTTTTATGAAAATATTATTATAAAACATGTTCCCTTTTTTGAACATATTATGAATCCTACATTTTCCCTGATGAACATAGGCATGTTCTTCTCTATGTAGGATTCTAATGGTGAAAGATTTTTTGTAATCGATCCAGTTGTTTCGGAGCCTATTCAGTTCACACACACAAACATTTTTTTCCTTTTTATAATATTAGTGTTGATATAGATGTAGGCAGAGGTGCGAGGTCTTTGGGTATACTGTGATAAATCAGTGTTTGTATGCTTCTACGACGATTTATGATCTTGGCAGGAATCTTGATCCATTTTCAAGTTAATGTACTTAAATTATATAAATAGGATACAAGCTTAATCAGATTGAGGGTTGTTAGTATATGGGTTGTAAAATGAGGTTGTATTATTTTTTTAATTAATTAAAATGGCGTATAATTTTTTTTTTCAGTCGCGACCTATATGAATAATGATTTCCTGGGATCCTTGCTATAAAACAAGAATACACATATCGAAAATTACTACCTCATGAGGTTTACGGTGAATTATTAGTAAATATCTATAATTTCTTTAAATGGAATGTTTTTAAATAACGTTCCATGGTTTATCTATGTATAACGCGTGATATACATAAATGAAGGAGACGGTGAAGTCATCTGCATAGTGTTAAGAAATATGTACGAGTATTATTAAAACCGTAGTTTCATTTAATCAGTTAAAAGTTGTTTAAACTAAAGGTAGTTAAAACTATCAGCTTTATGCTTCGAACTAGTGGCTATCGATCTGTTTGTTTTCGATACAACGTACTTACGAACCAAAGACCCACCTGAAAATATTTTCGCAACAGTGTGCATCGCACTGACGTTCTTCGAAACAACGTAGGACTCCCGGTCAGACAGTTAACACTCTCATGTAACTAGCCTAATGTCTAAGACATAGCTATCCTCTGTTCACATTCGTAAAACGACTTTACTTGCTAAGTGCTCTTCAACTCTAAGCACACTAATACAGCTTATGAAAAATGTCTGACACTGAAAACAGGAGTCTTACTAGTACCCCCATAGTATGTCACCTGATTGTCACCACGAGTACCACGTATAAAGATTTGAAGGGTAAGTAAATTCGTACGTCGAGTGTGCGTGATTTGGTTTCCAGTTGTTTAAGGGAAGGGCGGGCAAGATGGGTAGGGCGAGCAAGACGGACACTAGGTATATTTGAGAACGCGGCAGAATGTTATGATGCAGACGTAGTAACAGCGTTGCCTCGGTGACAGCCACCTCCCTCGCTCAATATTCGCGGGCCACTCGCGCGCACTGGTTGTGGGCGAACATGTTGAAGGTTTCTGTTACAAACATTCCATGTTTTCAAGGTAAGTATCAGTGAATATTTAAACTATTTTCGTGTTGATTTGGATGTCATGTTAATTTTACCGTTTGATACGTATTAAACATACTTGCTTGGAATTGTCGTTCATTGTAATTATTTTTTGAGGTAATCATATTTTACTTCACCGAAACCCTAACGGGCAAGATGGATCATGTTATTTTAGCTATGTTCATTTTGCCCGCCAATTACTAAAAATTGTATTTATATATTTTAATGTCTTTCAGATAGTTTACATGACTAACTCAACATGGATCGTGATCTTCAGAAATCCTCGACCGATCTATGACAGGAGCAAAAACTTAATCTATGCGTTAAACTTCTCCCAAATATAGCATTTCATATGTGACGTTATATACGCATATTTCATAGATTACAGTCTCCAAACCACAAGAAGTTACTAGTGGAATACGTTCAGATAGTAAATTCACTTTTATATGGTTTGACGAGGGTAGAATCCATAATCCATACAGGTAGCAGGAAAGTTTGCGAAAGTCAAAACTAAGGGAAAAATCTTTAATTAAAAATACTATTACTATACAGCAATCACAAACCTATAAAAAGCCTTCGCCGGGTTAATCAAACTACCTCCGATCAAACGACCTCTCGATGTCTTATGAATGAATATGAAGAGGAAGACTATAATTTGAACCAGAAAACTCTACTCGACGAAAACTCTGACCAGCCTACTTACTCGTACTTATGCACAATCTGCAAAAAACCGTATCAAACTTCCATAGCTGAAGCCTTGATAGTGTGATTCAGGATGTTAGAAGTAGACACATACTCTCTGGGCATCCTATCTAGGTTATGGCTTGTACTTTTAAAACGAGTGCGATGACTGAAATAAACATTATACCCATGATCCATCTTACCCGACTTCGCGATCCATCTTACCTACCCTATTCGGGTAATTTTTATTTTTATTTTAACTGATCTCTTTGTTGCCAATAATAGATTAATAAGTAAACGATTACTCTAAGTTAAGTTTTTTAGTTTAATAAAAAGATTAACTATATTAATAGCAGTTTGTTCTTATCATATCCATCCTGCCCACCCTTCCCCTACTATCCATACTATGAACCGATATGTCTTTGGGCTACCAAATCGTCTGAGCAGAGGATCAATAAACGTTGGTTGGATACTTGAAAGTCGCTACTTAATTAAAAATTACTTCACAAGCGGACCTGTAACCGATAGCCTCACTAATCGAAATATATTCAATTTAATTTCAAGAGTCTAAGTTTATTTACTTTAACAGGGTACATAGTCAATATACTTAACTAGCCGCCAGCGGCTAGTTAAGTATGTTCGCTATATTATATATCGCTCGCTTGATCTTGGTGTAGTGGTGAAAGTGTCGTTTTGGAACCTCGAGGTCATGGGTATAGAACCCATGACCTCGAGGTTCCAAAACGACACTTTGTTGTTATTGTTACCCCGGGTTGTTGTTATTGGGTTTTGCTGAGAAAGAAAGATTTTCTGAATAATAGTCCGGAGACTGGAACAGTGCATACATGATGGCAATAGGCTCGCCCCTTGTTACATGATCACATGACCAAAATCATATATGGCTAAAACGTAGGCGTTGAAAACACCGCTGCTTATCCGTTCGAGGATTATATAGGGAAAAGTATCGATTCACTTAAGACCGCTAGACTGATGTTACCGCCCCGCGGTTACACCTAAGTGGTGACGATGAGGAAAAGTATCCTATTAAAATACGGCTGCTTACCCCTTCAAGGATATATAGGCGAAACTATTTGTTGGGTTGTGTTTAAAAATAACATGTAAGTATTCGGTGATTGGTTTAAATTTCAGAAGAAAAGCAGGGATTGGTTTACGCGCGTGCTGCAACGTCTACAATGACAGCAGATTCATAGCGGCGTGGACGACATTACGCAACAAGTGGACTGGACCAACTCAATAATAAATCAATCGTAAATCACGTATGTCTCGCGAAATATGATTAATTTATAAAGTTTTTGTCTAGAATACATTAGAAGAGATTCTTCGCAATGTAGTAAAGAAAGAATATTATGAAACATTTAAGGCTTATACATTTTACCAAAAAAAAAAGTCTTTATTTGCCAGCTGGATGTTTTGTCAGTGGTCACAGAATACCTTCATTATCAATTTAGAAAATTCAATCAATTTATAGAATTACTTTAGAAAAGCAGTGTGTTGATAATACTGACAATTTAATTAGCAACTCAGCTAAACCACTTTAAAATTTGCAGAGGATGAATTTTCATTAGCTTGAAAAATTAAACGTGCTTTAATTTGAACAAACAATGAACTGTTTTTTTAATGCTATATAGTTACCTATATTACATACCAACTGTAGGCAATCGTTTATTCATGTTCATTGTCTGTAGTATCTCTTTAGAGCGTAAACGCTTCGGAAGCGCCAATTCGCGTTTTTGCTGAGTATTTGAAGGGTCACATAATAATGATTGATAAAGTATATGAAGGAGAAGAGACTTCCATGATGTTTTTTAAAAAAATGTGACGTCGTCACTTATATTCTGTTCCAAATAAAACTCCACAAATCACTGATAGGTTTCGTTTATTCGACCGGTAGCGTAACGACGTCCCAGAAATGTCCGTACTGTGCGGCGGCTCGAACAAGAAAAGAACGGGTGGGTACACCCGTTGCCAGTGCGACCGCCTTTATAGGTTACATCGTACTTGCACGTAGTCGTTTTAAACATAGATTGCGATACAAAGTGATGACATGAGATTTATAATTAATTGTAAATCGTAATAAACTTAAATCATTTAGAGAATAATTAAATTATTAATTTTAATTGGAATAATTTACTGTAAACAATTTCAAAAGTATGAATCTATGTTTTACAAATCAACTCAAATAATCAATTTAACAAATTGCTAATTGTTATAGACTAATTATTATTGGCTAATTAAATTATCATATCTGCGCCGATACGGCCATAATGACAGGCGGCACGCGCTCTGCACCAGCCTTGTTGACTCGTCAACTCTCGCAGACTGCTGTTAATTATCGCTGGCCTGCAAAGAATGAGATATTCTCTGAGTAGTGAGTCTGTTAACAACTTACGTTGCTTTATCTTGTTTGTTACATTAACACAACTGTTATGTAAACTTAGGAGTCTTAGCGATTAGTAAACTCTCGAAGATCTCTTTAGCTGCTGTTGCTACAACAGTACACAAAGACATCTCAAGTGCACTGCCTTATTAATTTAGAATCTGTGGTGTATACGTGTCTACTCATACTTCCACAAGGCGTCCCTACGGTATCTCAGGGTTCACTGTGGTTGCATCAAGGATCCGTGGTTAGCTCAAGGGTAACACATGGTTAGCTCAGAGGTATCACTCTCCAGACATTTTATTTTTGTAGATTACAACAGTACACTAAGACATCTCAAGTGCACTGCCTTATTAATTTAGAATCTGTGGTGTATACGTGTCTACCCATACTTCCACAAGGCGTCCCTACGGTATCTCAGGGTTCACTTGTGGTTGCATCAAGGATCCGTGGTTAGCTCAAGGGTAACACATGGTTAGCTCAGAGGTATCACTCTCCAGACATTTTATTTTGTAGATTACAACAGTACACTAAGACATCTTAAGTGCACTGCCTTATTAATTTAGAATCTGTGGTGTATACGTGTCTACCCATAGTTCCACAAGGCGTCCCCACGGAATCTCAGGGTTCACTTGTGGATGCATCAAGGATCCGTGGTTAGCTCATGGGTAACACATGGTTTAGCTCAGAGGTATCACTCTCCAGACATTTTATTCTTGTAGATTTTAGTTGAAAATAACGAAAATGAATTTTATACTCGCCGGTTTTAATTCGATGACGCGTGTTCGTCGTCGTGAGTTATCTGGACTGACTGGCCAGCTTGAGATGTAGATGACACTGAATCAGGGGTGGTTGCAACGTTGTTTTGCAGTGTATATATATAGTATGTATAAAATACCTAAACTCGCGCAGCGCTGAGCACAATAAAGGCTCTTAAAGATGTTGATGTTTCTTGGGGACAAATCATCAGCATAAAAAGATAAATATGATGTTTAATATAAGATAATCAAAAAAACAGTAGGTACTTACTGTACCAGGTACTGGTAGGTAGGTACTGCAGTTTTGTGTAACATGGTCCATAATTTTTTTATTATCTATAATTTTATTGTTTTCAGTCAAAATTAACGTAGTATAACTATGCTGGTTTTCACAGGCAGTCATACTCTTGTTTTTCTAGCTTAAGTGCTGCTAGGCACTTATTTTGCCGCATTGAATCGGCAAGCAAGCCAGAATAAAACATAACAAGCAAAACCATTGCACATTACATACATTTCAATATTTAGTCCTGAAGAAAAAAATACATCCTAAATTAAATAAAAATGACTGACTTTATTTTGCATAGTATTGACCATCTCGATTTGTTAACGTATTTGAACATCTTTAAATAATTATAATTTTGCTATTATTTACTAGTAAAAGTGATCCCTGGACATTTTAATCGTGTATTGCTCCCGCACCACTTCACAACGAATGCTGGCATGATGATCCACAACTGAAGTTCACAATGATAAAAATGAAAATGTACGCGAAGATTTGAAGTGTGCTCGCTTGCAAGTAAAATGTCCGAATGATGACGTACTGAACACGACTTTTAAGCCCCGCCTACTTGAACACGACTTTTGTTGGGTCATTTTTTTAACGCAGTTACAGTTCCTGTATATTATTTCTTCGTAGCTCAAGACCGATAGACTGATGTTTTAACTCCATGGTGATCGCGGAATCGCTCGACTACAGTAGGCTGAACAATAAAGATGGATGACATGCCGACTCTATCGCCGAGCACGTCTAGTGTATCGAGCTGTCAAAATCATTGCCTGCTTTTGACTGCGCTATCAGAAACTGGCACATCTTTGACATGACACTATTGACAGAAAATAAGTCATCATTACGGTCTAGACGTAGGCGGACATCTTGTTATTTTTTCTATGCTGTGCCCAAGAATATTAGGCATTATACCCACGTGGTGATATATGTTGATGATGACGATGGTGCAAGAAGTCTATGTGCTATTCCAGACTAAAATCTATTACTGTGCCAAATTTAAACCAGGTCCGTTCGGCCGTTCTGCCGTGATTGAGTAACAAACATCCAGATATCCATCTAAACTTTCACATTTATAATATTAGTGGGATATATTTTGCAAGGTCTTGAGCTAGCAGCATTATAATTCACTTTGAATTACACTATATCATATAGATGGTTGTACGATTACCTATATTTCGAGGTGATAAGCACAATGCTGTAAAGCTTTTAAAACTTCAGCAATGCGAGCATGGATTGTCCACAGGATAAGATAGGATATAATGAATGAACGATAAAAAATCTGTTGAGACGGCACGCATGGTCAGGAAGTTCCTCACTCTGCTGCCCTGACCACCGGTAGTTTGGGCCCTGCCCCGCTGCCGTTGATAAACTAGGTTTAGGTTTTTATAATAATTGTATGTTGTTTTATAAATATTATAAAAATGTAAATTTAAGACAAGAAAATATTACAAAAATAATAATAAAAATTTGAATGAAAAAAATAATAATAATACCGCAGGGGTGGTTTTGTGCCGAGCCGTTGGTGAGTGGCGACACCGTGGACCCCGACTCTATCTGGGGCTAAATGAAACCCCCTGACTGCCTTAATTGATCGTCTGGGGGTGGAGACGCAAGAGCAAGAAGTAACAAAACGCTCCAAGGGTAGAAGCGGTAAAAGTCATAACGCCGGTAGTAACGCTTTAGTGAAACCGCAGAACACCTATTGACATCCTTTAGCCATCCACACCAACGTTGCCCCTTTTGTCACTATTGATTATGGGTTTATGGGGCCCGTTTAGTGGGTGGCAAGTCACCACCTGCCTAAAATATTTGAGATGAGACTAAAATTGACAGGTGCCGTAGTCTCGTCAATAGCCATTTTGTTTATCATTTAAGAGTTCATGTCAATTGCCCTACTATGTTACCAATTTTTGCAATAGCTATACTATGTCACCTTCAAACAGGCTTTTAAGTGTTGGCTAGCCCCACTTATGTCTTTGTAAAGGATCGGATGAAATCCGTGAAATAAATGCGTTGAGATAATATTAATATTTATTTTCGTACCAAAATGCATGCTTTTATTATCAAATATAATAATAAAAAAATGAGCATAACACATACATACAGCCCTAGCTCTCACAGTAGAATTCCCTGTGTTTGTGAAAGCTACTTTACTCCCTTGTGTTCTCTTAGGATTGATTGTAATTTTCTTTCAATTACGATATCAAGATAGGACAAAGACTTTTCAGCTATTGAATTGTAACTCGAAAACCGCTTGACCGGATTTGATGAAACTTAAATCCCAATTAAATTTCATAATTTGAAGTATTTTCTACCAAACAATAATTATCAAAAAAATATAATAAACAATACATGTATATTAAAGAACCCCGATCTTTTTTTGGAACTCGGTTGAAAATCAAGTTAAACAAATCTTATTATATCGCCTCGTGTCTAAAAGTCAAAGTCAAAGTCAAAGTCAAAATCATTTATTCAATTTAGGCATCAAAGACGCACTTATGAACGTCAACTTTTCATTATAATGTACTTTAAAGACTCTACCCCCGCGTTCCAAAATATATAGAACCCGCCGAGAAGAAGCGACAAGAAACTCGGGGCCATTCTTTTTATAAGGATGCTTACAATGTTTCTACTTAGGTACTACAAATATTACATTTTATGGGTGGCAGAGAGACAGCTTGCCAGAAGTGGAGTATTCCAAGCATCTTTATCTTCTATATAATGTCGAACTTTATAGTAAGCTTTTTTTATTAAAACGTTTTTTACAGTCAACTTGAATTTGCCCTCTGTGAGCTCAGTTATGTGCTTTGGGATTTTATTGTAAAAACGCACACAATTTCCTAGGAATGACTTATTAGTCTTCGCAAGTCTAAAACTAGGTACAGCTATCCTACTTGTATTTCTGGTATTAAAAGTGTGGTGATCACTATTTAACTTATATTTATGTAAATTTTTACGAACATCATTATATTTTCAAATACATATAAGGAAGGCAACGTTAATATATTGATTTCTTTAAATAAATCTCTCAAAGATTCACGGGGACCCATTTCGTATATAGCTCTAATAGCACGTTTCTGAAAGATACATATGGTCTCTATATCAGCCGCTGAACCCCATAGCAATATCCCATATGACATTACGCTGTGGAAATATGCAAAATACACTAACCGCGCCGTAGAAGCATCTGTTAGCTCTCTTATTTTACGTACTGCATATGCAGCAGAACTGAGTCTCCCAGACAGGGCATTTATATAAGGACCCCATTGTAATTTTGCGTCAATTTTAATGCCTAGGAAGACTGTTTCCTTGTCCATTACGAGTTTAACTCCATCAAGCGTAACGTTGGACTCCAAATATGGAACAGTAGGCAAAGAAAACTTCAAACATTTTGTCTTTTTTGAATTCAGAAGTAAATTATTAGTTGAGAACCATTTAGAGATACTAGATAGAGCGTTGTTTACTTGAATTAGTGTGCTATTTTTCCTATCTACTTTAAAAATCAGAGATGTGTCATCCGCAAATAAAACAATATCACAAAGATCCTTGGCCATAAGTGGCAAGTCGTTAATGTAAACTAAGAACAAAAAAGGCCCTAAAATGGACCCTTGTGGAACACCCATTTTAATTATAGATCCTGAAGATGTTACACCATTTATGCCAACCTTTTGCATCCTGTCAGATAAATATGACTCGATGACATCAAGCGCAGCTCCACGAATACCATAATGGAAAAGCTTTCGAATCAGTATACGGTGTTCCACACAATCAAATGCTTTAGAGAGATCACAAAAAACACCAATAGCATCATGTGAGCTCTCCCAAGCCTTTAAGACATACGTCATTAACTTCACACCGGCATCCTTAGTTGATCTTGTTTTCGTGAAGCCGAACTGATTTTCGTGCAGTATTAAATGCTCGTTGAAGGGCGCCAAAAGTTGTTTGAGCATTATTTTTTCAAAGATCTTACTCAAAATTGGTAGTATAGATACTGGTCTATAATTTGAGGGGTAGTTTTCTCTCCAGCCTTAAAAATTGGAGTGATTCTACTATATTTCATTAAATTAGGAAAGGATATCTATCTATCTATACAAATATTAAATAAGCGGGCCAAAATAGGACCCATACAACTAATAATTGGGTCTACAATTTTTACTGACATTCCCCATAAGTCTTCAGTAGTCTTTATATTAAAGCTTTTGAATGTTTTTATAATTTCGACAGTCAGTAGACAGGTAGTACCTAGTTTTTCTTTTGAATATACTTCAGTATATTCAAAAGAAAAACTAGGTACTTCGTTCGTGAAATTAGCTTTAAGAATAGCTTCTGCTGCATTGGGGCAAGAATTCAGTGACTTGGTGACTTCTAGAGGTAAATTAGAGAAGAAATTATTAAAAGTATTTGCTACATTTATTGGTTCTGAGATAGTCTCATTGTTAATTACAAGGACACATGCGGTGTCTTTTGGTTTATTTTTGCTGGTCTCAATATTTATAGTCTTCCAAACTGTTTTTATTTTGTTATTCGATTTCCGAATTTTATCTCTAATAAACAAAGCTTTAGCACGCATACAAACAGTCTTAAATAATTTTGAATAAGTTTTGACATAGTTATGGAAAACTTTATCAGATGTCATAATTTTTGTATGATATAACTCATACATGGTAACTCTACTTTTTCGAATAACTCGAGTAGCCCAGTCACCAAAAACTAACTTCCCAGTTGTACACATTTTAACCTTTGGACAAACTTCATTGATCTCGGTACTAACTAAAGATAATAATCTATAATAATAATCGTTAGGGTCCTCTTCCGAAAGATTCGCGATGCAAAGTTTTGCTTCAATATTTTGCTGAAGCTTTCCGAGCCTACTAGTTGTTAACGGCCTATGTTCGATTATCATCTTTATCATGTTTTTATTGCCATTAAATTTTATCGCAAGGCCCTTGTGATCAGACCTAACACCGGTCATAATTGTAGTTTCCTTAGCCTTACAATTTGAATAAATATTGTCTATGCAGGTAGCTGAATGGTCAGTTATTCTAGTGGGCTCAAAGAATATATAATTCAAATGGAATGATTTAAACAGTGCAATTAGGTTTGTTTTATCTAATCAATCTGTTAATAGATCGATATTGAAGTCACCACAGATATAGATTTGTTTGTTACATTTAGAGATTTTCTTTAAAATTGATTCCATTGTATCCATAAAATTTTGAAAATTTGATTTATTCTCTTTACCATATGGTGGTCGATATACACACAACACTAGATGCTTTTCCACCTCTACACAAGCTACCTCAGAGACACGCTCTATCGCACATCCGACTAAGTCATGCCGCTCTTTGAACTTGATATTGTTTCTAATTAATATAATACAGCCTCCTCCTTCAGCGGATGTGCGGTTGAACGAGCTAGCCACCTGGAAATTACTTATATTAAATAACATCATATCTTTTTAAGCCATATTTCGGTAAAGCACAACACATCAAAAGGATGTTTATTTAAATGAAGTTCAATGTCAAGTATTTTGCCAGAGAAACGATTAATGTTTTGATAATACAATGTCATATCAGATTGTTTCTCTTTTGTCTTACTTAAAAGTTTAAACAATTTATATTATTAGTACTTGTACTTAGTACTGTTATGTCATTTGAACACTTCGTTATATTTCCTATAACTGCGTTAATATTATATGCTACTAAAGTAGCAATTAAATTCCTATATCTCTTAGGTAGGTACATCCTATCCCGGGTCAGCTTAAAATTAGTAATAAAATTATTACAATCATAAAATAAAAATGTATCACTGTGACGACATGTCATATTATACATTCATGTATTTAATGAATGAATGTGCTCATTCTGGCTTTTTGTTAGCACATTCGAGTATGGAAAAGATATTAGCATTATTTTAAAAGCATTAAGTTTGAGAAGCGAGGTAGTTCTAGTAATAATATCTTTCCTGTCAATACCTAAACTCTGCCCTAGATAGACAACCACTATTGTGGTATTATCTATTTCAGAAGCCATGATTTTCTTTTCAATCTCAACATATGAGGCTCCAGGCATGCAGTGATTTATTACTGAACAGTGCTGCAAGTTACCTAATAGTGATCCAAAATTTCTGCCAATCGCATCTGAGAACACCAGAACTCTCTTAATATGATTTCGACTTATGACATTCTCAACCTCCCCCTGGTCCGTTGATAAGATGATTTTATCAATTGAAGCTTCTATTTAATCAGACCCAGCTCTAGACAGTGACTTACTGTGAGAGCTTGGTCTATTCCTCTCAATGTCTCTCACACTTTCCCATTACTAGTAACCAGGTCCATCAGCCCAATTGCTTATTTATTATGTTCACTCCGATGATTTTGAGCTAATATGTAGCCAGAAAAAATATCTTGCTAGATTTTTTCTTTCTCAAGTAGGTCAGAGCGGAGCTTCAGAATGTCATCATCATACAAACGCTTAGTAATTTCCAATTCATCAGTGCAGCCTTTCTTCTAAGAGTAACTTTTCTTTGATTAAATCTACATTTTTGAGAAAATAATTGCGTTTTTTAAGTGTTTTCTGGCATTTGCGTATAATTTTTTTAACTTTCAAATATTTTTTTATTTTTTTATGACTTTTAAAATTTGAATTACTACATAAAGAGTGATCACTTGTTAGGTCTATGGTAACCATCGGTTGAGGGCCACTAGACTCAATGCCACTACCTATCAGTTCATTGTATAGACTGACAGTGTCAGCTGTCCGTTCATTGAATTTAGAAGACTTTAACACTAGGATTTCTTGATGAGCCTTATTCAAATCAAATTCTAGCTCAGTTAAGCGGCTTAAGGCCTGCTCGTAGGTGTCACTACACTGTTTGAATGATACAACAATGTCCTTGAGCTGTTCATTTACATGAATCATGATTGATGATGAATGACAGATAACTTTGTGTGTAGATCAGCAAGTTCACATTTTAGATCAGAGTTCTTTTGCAATATGTTGTTCACTTCAATCTCACTATCTTCTCTTTCTTGTAGTAATTTGTCAGACAGGTCCTTATATTTTTTTAGTTCTACGAGTGTCACTCTGAGCTTTTCTTCTAAATCTCTAGCTGTGGCTTTTCTAGTCATCACAGACATCTTGGTTGTCTATCCTCAGTCAATCTGTAAAAAATATATAAATTGTGTTTAAGTATATTCAAAACACTAGTGTTTTGTTCTCAAACTGTATGCA
This sequence comes from Selenia dentaria, assembly GCA_917880725.1. Taxonomy (NCBI): domain Eukaryota; kingdom Metazoa; phylum Arthropoda; class Insecta; order Lepidoptera; family Geometridae; genus Selenia; species Selenia dentaria. Next base: position 8,791,815 of record OU862888.1, on the reverse strand, counting down.
TAATAAACATGCACTCAATCAGCGCATTTAAAAAGCACCTCGCTGATTATTTGATATCGGACATCAAGCTTTTAGAATAGTGTTACAAGTGATGTAAAGTGAGTATAGTAAACAAATCAAATGTGTGAAGTTGGCTGTAAATATTTATTGGATATGTATTGCAAAATAGAATATATTTTAATGTATTATTAGAAATTATATGGCGAAGTATATGTATAAATAGTTAAGTTCTCAAGTAAGTGACTCTGTATGTGTCTTATTGAGAATAAATGTCTTTAAACCTTAAACCTTATGTAACAGCTACACCTTGGAACTTTGAGTCTGAACTTATATGAATTGTAAAGTATTTGTAGTGTGGTGTTGTATGTGGTCAACGTTCCGCCATCAACTTTGCTTCCACTAATTAGTCAAACAAAGTGAGGCCAAACTGGACCTTGTGTGTATCTCGACGTTGCTCACTAAAGTGAGTCCTGTGTCAAGGTCCTGTGATGTGAGTACCTAGATAAATATTAAACACAAATACTCCCCGGGAAAAGCTGGCTTAGGAATCCAACTTTTAAATCCGTCGTTTTTCGTAACAGCTGTTTCCAATCCAAACGTCAAGTCCGGGTTGTATAAATACGACACAAATTTACTGGCCGATGAACCCGCACTACTATACGAACACTATGTTATGTTTCTTAACTATAATTAACTAATTCTATGCTAAATAACAATAAATTTACTTTAAAATTCAATTAAAATTTTTAGGTTACAAATTTTAAATGTTATCTTTAATGTTGCCACACGGCGAAAAAAAAAAGTTAAAAGTTATTAATGAATTAAAAAAAAAGGAAAAAATTAAAGTTATGAATTTTAAATTCAAAAATTCCCGATCCTAGTAATTAAATTTAAATTTGAATAAATAATTTTTTATTTGATTTTACAACAAATTAACTAAAAATCTTAAAATATTAGTCGGTATGCCTTTAAAAGCAGACTGCATGCGTGGTAAATGGCCAATTGTTTTTACATCATGAAATCATACTTGAATTTATAATCTATTATGACAATTATAAATTATTATTATTATTTAATTAAGAATAGGATATTAATATTTTACGTCTACTTGTAGGTTGAATACAATTTGTTCATAACATCTAAAAATGTAAATGAGAGAAATAAATTATACGATTTAATAGTATTTTTCTGTAGTGGTCAGTAGAACGAAGAAGTCAGTCAAAAATACTAACGTAGGTAAGATAGTGAATAAAACGCTTAATAAGCATAATCATTCATATAATGCTTACAAATATTTTTATTGATTTTTATTATAGCAATAAAAAAATAAATAAGAAAATTACGTTATGTGTAAAAAAACATGGTGCTCTGTCCCCATTCGACGGTTAAAATCATATAGAGAGTTAAAACTCGATGCTCAGATGGTAAGCTCGGTGGCCTAGTGGTCATGGCGTCTGACACAGTTTGTCGGAAGACACGGATTCTAATATCGTCCGAGGATGTAAATATTTCCCTCTAATTACAATTATTACACCATTTAAATTAAGGCATCAAAAAACCTAGCTTTAAACTTTGAAGCCGTTACTACTTTACTACACGCACATTGACTTCTTTGAAATGTATCCTCGAAATACACGGAACGGAGAATACTTTTGAAAATTGCACGTTATCAAAAAAGTTGTTACTCAACGTCAATGTAAATATTTAATAAATTGCCTCAAGACATGAAAGAAATGCTCTTACCTAAGTTTAAAACTGAATTAAGAACCTGGTTGCTGCATCGCTCTTTTCTACCGTCTTCCAAAAAGGAGACAAACATTAAAAACCACGCCATGTGGTACACATGTTGTGTGTCGTGTGTTACCTCATAACTTTCTCTATTCGATTCTCAAAATTCTTTTTTTGTTAGAAAGCTGGTGCTTTCTGTGTAGTCCCATTTAAATTTCATCAAATTCGGTCCAGTATTCTTTAAGTTACACTCCAATAACTGAATAGAATGGAAGTCGGTATAAAATTTTTCAAATTGTACTCGTTACTCTCTAAATTAATAATTAAATTAAAAAGTTTTTGAATTGCTTGGTTTACCTAAGTTCTTAAAAAAGTATTTAATTTATTTTAGTTGATAATCATAATTTTTGCATGTCATTAATTTGGCCCAATGTGTAAGCTCTTCAATGTTTTATTTTGTAAATATATATCATGTTTAAAGCAAATAAATAATATTCTATTCTATTCGCGTTTTGATTATCAAGCTATTATTGTATACGAAAAAGTTTATAAGTGAGTGAGTGTAGCTGTGAGTGAATGTATGTTTGATATTTCTAAATGCTGAACCGTCTTAACAGATTTAGATGAACCTTGAAATATAAACAGCTTATTTTCAGAATTATTGCATAGGTAACTATTTATCCCGCTTTTAATCCTGAACTAGCAATGGGTAGTTCTTGGCGGATAGCGTAAACCTAGTTTACCAGGATGAGTTAAATTAGCAGGCAGAAACTAATAAAATACTGACAACAAAGTAAGCGAGAGTTGCTAAGCATGCCAAACCGTAATACAAAATAAATGTCTAACAATTTTACGAAATCTAGTCTAAAATTTACATTCGCAAAAATAGCAAGGTTTTACTTCTTCCTGCTTTATAATGAATTATATTTTATGTAACTACATAAAGGGTAAATTGTGTATATTTTAATATATTTTACGTACAATATTATAATCTTATTACCTTTATAAAAATAACTTTTCAGAAATCCAGATCGCAGGTATATTCCCACCATCGATCAATCTCCTTCGTTTATTTTCCAATCCACACGAGATTGCCCAAATTATTTTAATCTATAATTTTCTGATTTACATTTCTAGTCCCGCAGAGGCCATAATCCTATAGCGAAGCCTTTTGAGTCGTTTGTCTGTTTTTTCAGCAATAACTCGAGAATCATTGATCTTATTTTCATAAAATGATTTTGCAATTGTGCAGGAATTAGTTGGGGTAAATGCAAGTTTTTTTATTCCGCCTAGGCCATTCAAAGTTAAACGGGTTATTAAGATATGGGGCTCACTAAGATGTGCAAGTTTGGGGCAAACTACCATTGCACAAAGAGATTATATTCTATTACAGAATTATGAAAAAATATATTTACAAAGCATGTACTTGAAAAGAGCATTTCCATACAGCCACATCGTGCAGATGGTGTTACTTTGCCGTACTAGTATTTCTTACTTTTTTATTCATTTTAAATTGTTACCCTGTAGTCAGCCCGAAACCAAGTGTTTTTATAATATGTAAAAAAGTTTAACTAACTAATCAATTACTTACTAACTTCAACGAACTTGTAACTAATTATTTTACGTTTTGATTATATATTTTAATAAATACATTTTAAATGTTTTTGGTTGAACGTATACAGGTATATTTTCCTTGTGCATTTTTGCCACACGATATGGCGGCTATTTGCACGTGGGCATTATTAGATATGTTTAGCGAGCTCACCAATTTACTTATTAAATTAGATTAATTTAACCCCAGTAAATGTTATTAAAGAAGCACAAAATGCCAATAATAGCCTTTTACCAACTAAATCGAAGGATATTTAAATGAGACAAAGATAATGAATATAAATTTCAATTATATATATATATATATATATATATATATATATATATATATATATATATATATATATATATATATATATATATATATATATATATATATATAACCATACAAAACCTGCATTCTTATCGGAAAATCCCTAAACAGAAACGTGAATATAAATATAAATTTTACCGTTGGCAAAAACCAACTAAATCAAAAGATACATACTTAAATGAGGCAAAGATAATTAATACAAAAACATTATACCATACAACACCTGCATTCTAATCAGAAAATCCCTCAACAGAAACGTGCATACAAATATAACTTTTACGTATCAAAAATGTTTCTAACCGCTGCACTCGCCGAGGCAGCCTCTCGTACATCCAAAAGCTAGAGCAAGTTATGCCAAAACAATGTACACTTTTGCAGGAGCACGAATTTTTAATAAACTAAACTTTTTTTAAAACTACCTTCAAATATAAAAAAAATTTTAGCTCATTTAACGCATTTAAGAAGCAACTAGCTGAGCATCTTACGAAGGAATACATGTGGTAAGTAAGTACAAAATTATTACTGTATAATAATTTAGATTGTATAATATTTGTTTTGTTTAGTGTATTGACGAATGAATATTAAGATTTTTTTAAGTATCGCTATATTTTCAAGAAAGTTAGTGTCTTATTTGAGAATAAGTATCTTTAAACCTTAACCTAAATACTTACAGTGATGTTTTGCGATGGAAAGAAAATATAACGGCTAGGTTTCTAAAAATATTTTATATATTTCCTAGCACAATGCATAGTAAAACGTTGTATACACTTTTTACAAGCTTAAGATGATATCCGACGCGTGGCGACTTATACTCGTCGGATATCACTATTTTTCAAACTTGTACAACTGTTTTTATTGAAATTTTGTTTTCGTGTTCCGAGACATTGAAGTATTTTGTAGGCGCCGCTTTTGTATTAGCTTGTAAAAAATAAAAAATAAAAAAAATATATAGAACCAATGAGATTGACTAATAGAGGCGTTTTACTCCTTGAATATGAAGTATAAACAAGGCAAACTTTATTTTATACCTACCTATAGCTAAAGTACACAACTCGCACAATGACATTAACTACATTAACAAGATGCAAAACGTGATTAGCCAAGCGGCAACGTCGCAGCAGTTATTTTAAATTAAAATACAATTTTTTATTTTCCGTTTTTGTTAAATAACATAGAAAAACAATACTTACAAATGAAAAGATACATTATTCTTGTTTTTCACACTTGTTCCACACATGTTCTGCGGTTTCTAACACATAAGAATGCATTTTTTCCTAAATGTAGTAGACGTGCTGCGTCGTTGCCAGACAGGCTGGAACTAAGTTGACTCAAGACAACTAGCTTGTGTTGATGTCGCCAAGCCGAGCGACATCATTGTATAGAACGTTAACGAAATTTTTAAAGTTGGTAGCGGTATTTTAAATTGCTTTTTGTATCTGGGTGACTGTGGTACCTACATCACAGTTCTTGTAACAACAGGAAGAGACTAGCATCCCACAACACAGGGAATCCTAGTGTGGGATCTAGTATTACCTATGTACAACATAATACCTGACTAGTTTAAAAACTGTGGTCAGCTACTAAGATAGCATGTAATACTCGTTCCTATATTTTTTTTCCTCTTATAAAGCTAGTTATTACATATAGTGCCTATGTTACCTGTAATGTTGTTATGTTGTTAGTGTACCTAAAACTATGGTGAATAAAGAAATTTATTATTATTATTATTAACTCGCGTCTTTGTCACCGAATGTTTTCCATGAGCTATATATATACTATGTATGTATGTATGTGTATTTTTTGGGTGACTATATATAAAACGCATGAAATTCACGTCATCGTCCCCGCATGCTCATTTACTTAATTTTCTTTAAACTTTTGTCCCCAAAGACTGCCGCAAATGTTTTTTTTTACAAAAAAATTGAACCGATTTCAACACAACAAAGTATGAAATGACTTGTCGAAGTCGGTACCATACCAAGTGCACAATATTGTGATATAATAGACCAGATACTTTTGAACTATCATGGTACCGACTTTAACAATAACATTTTATTGTTGAAGTTGGTTCCATTTTTATGGTATTTTTTAATAATGTAGTGACATTTATATATGTTTATTCACAAAAATACTTGGAATAAATTTGTTGACTGTTTGTTTTAATTTAGTGCGTTTTAATGTTTACTGTGCAAATCAGTAGTTATACACAACTACTGATGTACTTTCAATTTGCAGTCAAAACATTTTCATGCAGATTGTACCTACAAGCAACAGTTTTGCATAATTGGAACAGCAAATCGGAATCTAATTCATGTTTAATCTCGTCATCTGGCGTATCTTATTGAAGTTGTCTCTATGCCGAATTAGTCGCACAGCCTGCGTCGACGGGGCGGATTATTGCTTGTATTAGGGATGCTGAGCTTGTTCTAAATTCAACTGCAAAGATTTTTGTATTCCACTATTAGTAATTACATAGGTTAAAGTAACTAATATAACCGTTTTATAAAATCGTAAAAAGAAGAAAATAAACTTTATATTAAAAATATTAATATTTATGTTTAAGTATTATATAATTTTTTTTCATTTATGATTGGGAATGTTATTAAGTCTGTGCAATTCCTTTAATGTTTATGCATCTTTGCATGTTGGTCTCATACATGTTGGTTTCCCTGTTATTGTTAATAACTATTAAAATTAAATATTACATACTTAGTATGTACCAACATAATATATAATTAATATTAATAAATAGTGTACTAAACTTCGTATTGCTCTGAGAACTTTACTGCTATTTTGATAATCACAGTACGTATTTTGACTATAAGAAATCTTGCTCGATAATACTTACATAGTATGCGGATAGGAACAATACTTTTTTTTTCCGTATAGTAGCTTCACTTATTTCAGCTTAAAGCTTACTAGTGCCTAACGAAAAACAGTTTGGGGCTTAATTTTGGAGAATCCTTCTCCTAGATAGATTGCCAACCAGTGCTGTTAACGCCTATCTTACAAAATTACACAAGTCAGAATATGAAGTCGACCAAGGCATACCTACTTTTATTTTAAATTCAGCTATTAATGATTTCAAAAAACTCCTGCATATACAATTTTTGAAAAAAAAAAAAAAACATTTGTAACGTTTTATTATTTTCGTATTCAGAAGATGACACGAATAAGACCGAAGAGGTCTTATTCGTGTTATTCTGTGCCCCTTTCCATATCGTAGTAAGTAATGCATAATATAAATTCTCCAAAAAATAAAATCTGCCATCTTGGATGGTCCCCATATTTTGGATTTAATGTGACGTTGTATTAGCTACTCAGCAAGCTCTTACATTTTATACCCATACTACACTACTACTGTAGAAAAAATAACTCCGCCATCTTGAATGATTCGTCATATGGGAATTAGAATTACGTCACATACCTAAGCACCCATTGTCATCCAAAATAAGCGTGTATGCCAAATTTCAGCTCATTCTGATTTAAAATTCCGTTGCAAGATTCCACCGGACAAACATACATATGCAAAGGCTTTTAAAAAAGCATGACTATATGAAATAGTTCAATTTATTGTATACTGTATATGAAACTTTCGTATTGGGTATTTTTAAGATAAGATTAACGACTCATAATCATAGTGGCGGAATCCGATCGAGGTGCTCGGCGAACCTACAGCGTTACCATCAATATCTTATTAAAAACTGTATAAGACCATTTATAATAACTGTATATTAATAAAAAATACGGGATTACTACAGGAGTGTTCGGGACGCCCGCGTCGATGACGTCTCGCTTGACGCGAGCGACGCGGGCGTCCCGAACACTCCTTGAAAAAGGCCACCGAATGTGGTCGAAACTATAGTCGGACCTATCCGATAAATATTACGTGAGTAATCCCGTATTTTTAATTAATAATAAGTGAAAACCACTTTAGTTTTTATAAAAAATAACTGTATATAATATTTATGTACCTAATAGTGTTCATTGAATAACGACTGGAGTTCTTATGTCCTCTTATCTTCACATTTCAGCGCTTAAAAAAGAACGCGACTTTTAAAAAAAAAACCGAAGTAACGGTAAAATATCTTCATAAATTAAAGGTGTCGATGGATGAAAAGCGTTTGAAGTGGAGAGAATTCAATTCCTCTGAGGGCTCCGATATCGACTTACAAACTTTAATGAAAATGTTTTAAGATTTTTCTTTGCATTATTATTAGCCTTTGTATCAATATCCACGTTTTATACGGGAAAAGAAGTTAGTGATTTCGAATGGGCAGTGCATTTACGGTATAATTAAATTTATAAGTAGCTCCTTATAATTTTGAAGGAATCTGGGTATGAAATGAAACTGGAGCTTATATTTTTATTTAGTTATATATACTATATATATATATATATATATATATATATATATATATATATATATATATATATATATATATATATATACATACATATATATATATATATATATATATATATATTACTATATATATACTATATTATACTATATATATTATACCTGTCATAGATTTTTTGTAAGTACAAAGTAAACTAAGTTTGGGAATCGAACCTAGACAAGTAATCCAAGTTCCAATTTGAAAAATTTTATACAGACTTCCGTTCTATTGAGTTATTGTAGTGTAACTCAAAAACTACTAGGCCGAATTTGATGAAATGGGACCACACGGGAACACTCACACATTCAAACAAAAAAAGAATTTTGAGAATCGGTTCACCCTATCCAAATATAAAACAGGGGAATATCACGATTATATAAATTTCGTGAATTTCAGTAAATGGATAAATGAAAAGCTGATGCCTAATATACCACCAAATTCTATTATTGTGATGAATAATATAGCTTACCATTCGGTTGGAGAAGAAAAAAAGCCGACTATATGCAGTCGTAGTTACGATGGCATGACGTGGATTTGATGATAAGCTTAGAAAGGACGACTTATTAAAATTGATTAAAAAGACAGAAGCTGAAGATATTTACAAAATCATGTAATTAAAATCGAGGACGAATACAGCAAACATGATGGAATTCGGGATGATGCTGTTGATTTTATTATTAACACTCAGGACGACTCTGATGATTTCGATGATGGCTGCTTCGAAAGTAACAAATCAAGTGTCACCGATATTAATATGGACATAAGTGACTGATTTATAATTTTGCTAATTATTCTATGTAATAAATAGTACACTAGTTTATTACGAAATATTTAATTTACTTACCTATTAGCTCATACATAGTTCATTCAAATATTGTATCATAATTAATTTTCATTTAATAAATCACTATATCACACACAGCTAAACATCACAGCTAAAAACTATGACGTCACATATCTTAGGAACTATCTCTTAGGCGCATTTCTTCTCGTGTGTATCACACTAAGCGCCCCCGCCCGCCCGCACCTCTCTCAGTCCCCTTTTTTGTCATACCCCCACTTCCTTGTAGATAGATAGATAATTCTTTATTGTTACACCACTTAATATACAAAAATAACATAAAAGTAAAAGAAAGCTTAAAATAAAGTGTTACAATGGGCGGCCTTATCACTAATAGTGATCTCTTCCAGGCAACCTTAGGATGGAGAGGAAATACAGGAATAACAAGACGGGGCGTAATATAAAGATAAAGGTACAATCAAATCAAGACAATTATACATTACTAAATCAAATTAATAATAAATTATAAACAAGAAAAGACAAATATCTACTAATACATAAAAATACACTAATACATATTGAAATATATATAAACATATAATTAATTCATTGATATACTTACATAATATATATATATATATATTATGTAAGTAAGTAAGTATATATATATATATATATACTACAATACAATATACTTCCATACATATATTTATACATTAATTCTTTGATGTATTATAATCAAAACCCAAGTTCACACGGGTTAAACTAATTGGCGAGATAGAAACTTTTTACTTGGCTTTTGAAGGTTGACAAGGATTGTGCACGCCTGATAGTAACAGGTAATAAGTTCCATAAGCGAACAGCTTTCACTGAAAAAGAGTGATCATAAAATACTGTGCCATGCTGAGGCATACTGAGGGCAAGATTTTCTGATGACCTAAGATTGAGAACGTTGGCATTGTGAAGGAAATTGAAACGTTCCTTAAGATAGCGCGGGGTCACAGGATTGAACAAAATATTGTAAAGGAGAGAGAGTATGTGAGCATTCCGGCGAAGACGTATAGGGAGCCACTTGAGCTTTGATCGATATTGAGATATGTGATCATACTTGCGCAAACCAAATATAAATCTTATGCAGAAGTTTTGAAGACGCTCAAGCTTATCTAGTTGATTCTCAGTGAGATCTGGATAGCAGACATCAGCGTAATCTAGAATTGGGAGTAGAAGAGATTGAACTAGAGCAATTTTAGTGGTGATAGGAAGAAAGTTGCGCAGCCTTTTTAAAGCGCCAGCGGTGGCGTACAATTTGCGACTAGTAACTTGTAGCTGAGGAGCCCAACTTAAGCAAAGATCGATTGTCAACCCTAGATTTTTTAAAGATGTACTATAGGGAATAGGGACTCCATCCAAATGAATGGATGGAATCGTTGACAAGTCCACCTTTGAGATTAACTGCGAACTTCCCACAATCATTACCTGCGTCTTGCTATGATTTATTTTCAGACCAAATTGTCTGCACCATGTTGTGATGCAATTTAAATCAGCATTTATTAGGTCTACGGCTCCAGAAAGCTGGTCAAGAGGGGCTTTAGAGTAGATTTGTAGATCGTCTGCGTAGAAGTGGTAGGAGGAAGAAAAATTATTTCAGATTGAATTAATAAATATTGCGAAAAAGAGAGGAGATAAAACGCCGCCTTGTGGAACACCTGCAATTGCATCACACCAGGAAGAGAACTTATCTTCTAGACAGATCCGTTGCACCGCGCAGGCAAGGACTAAGTGGCCAACCTATCCCAATCGTATGCAAACTTCTGTGTATGTTGTTTTAGTATTTCTATCAGAATAGTTTATTTGCAACAACCAAGTAAAATTTTAAACAAAGTAACAAATAAAAATAAAAAAGGTATTTGTCGCAAACCGGCCTCAACTCAGCGTTGTGCTGATCGTTCGACCAGCGCTGATCTTCCGTTGAAGCCGCTTGGGTGACTTCACAGATGAACTAAAGTTATAGAACTTATATAATTATCTACATCAACATACTTCTTTTCTAAAATACACTAATATGCAAATACTCGTATATAAAAGAGTGCTGGCTAAAATTGTGCATAACTGAATACTATAGTATATTTATTTTCATATTTATAATACATGTATATGTACCTGACCTGATATATGTTCTAATATATGATATATATATATATATATATATATATATATATATATATATATATATATATATATATATATATATATATATATATGTCGGAGGAAGCTACAAGTCGGGTTGATTGTTGTTCGCATGTAAAACGCACAATATTATTTGTTTACATTCGTAATAACTTTTAAAATTCTTAATTTTATTTAATTTGATTTGTTCCATTTTTCTATAGCTTAATAACCTTACAAATGTAATAAAAGTTAGGAATATTGTAATTTACGTAACGACCAATCAGAGCAGAGCACGTGCCTCGAGTGGGGTCGAGGCGCCATCTTTACTTTAGGAAGGCTGACAGTTTTTGCGACACATTTGAAAGATAGCGACAGATCGAGTTGGATCATTGAAAAGTATATTCGTTGGTTAAAGTAAGATCGGTGCCCTGAACCCGCTGCTCGGTCTTAACTGTGATTTTTCTTTCGATATTACTGTGGAGTGACAAAATATTATTTAACCTAAATTAAAATATTGTGAAATTGTGATCAAATGATGAAATTGTGTTTTGTGCCCGCATTTTACCCTGATGACGACCACTAAGCCCGCGACCACTTATGACGATGTCGACGAAAATAATGCTTCTCCGACATATATATATATATATATATTCTACACCTTTTTGTTACTCGCTGTTACCCCACAGATAAAATAAACAAAGTGCCGTAAAAGATCAAATAAATTAATCAAAAAAGTGTCGCAGTTATGTGAAAATAATCATATATCTACATAATATGTAATATGACTAATAGAATCAGCATTCACGCGGGATCGATGTGTAAGCACTTACCCGAACACGGCTGCCGGTGGCAGTTTCCCGAGGACATCCTTTTGAAAAGATGAGAAATAGTTATTTTCTCGTCGTGGACTCCCCGCGGACTATTAATCATCCTTACTCGGTGGGTGGCACAGATTGACCTCTGTACAACTTACGTCACTTTGGAGTTTGGCCATTGTTTCTTACGCTGCAAAATTGTCCGGCTCCATTCCTTGCGTTTAACAACCTCTTAAGACTTTTGACTTTATCCTTTAGGGGCGTGATCGCGCATTATTAAGTTAGGGCGAGTTACGTTTTTTCATTCAATATAAGAGGCACTGTGTCTGGAGAGTCAAAAGTTATATTGTTAAACTTGCTAAGACCTTTCAAAGAACCCTTAAAATAGCTCTTAAGAGACGTCGTGGTTGAAACTTTTTAGTAAGTTGATTGTGTTATTGCGAAAAATGTATTTAAAGGGTTCGTTTGGAAAATGTTATGTTATCATTTGACTAAAAATTTTTAGAAATGTATTTTAGTCTTATAAATTTCATAATAGTAAAATTGTAGTTTGAGTAAGATGGGTATATCTAAGATACTGTTGACTGAGACTGTTGCACAATAATGTATTTATACATGTCTACGAATAATAATAAGTATTATTCGTAGATACATGTTTAATACATAAGTCTAACATCTATTTTTATTGTAATTTTATAGTTTAACGATTAGACTCGAAGATTACAATAAAACATATTGTTGTGGTTAATCTTACGGGGTCGAGTCTGGTAGGACTTATACGGAAAAAAAATGTTATTGGCACCACCGCAGTGTCAGTTATTTTGCGTCCGCATTATACTGCTTGCGGATTACTGTTTGCGTTTTAAGGGCACTGTTTTTTATGGTTCATCCTCTCGCCTGATAGAACGCGGAGATGGAATCAAGAAGCGATGACGATTAATGAAGCCGTAAGCTGCTTAATTGCCACCCCTATGATGATCTGAGATATGCTTTTTCACGCCCCGCTTGAAAGACCCAAGGTTATAGCTGCAAGGAAAACGTACGCTCGCAGAGCAATCCACAATTTACTAACACGTTAGAGGTAGGGACCGCTCAAGTTTTTGGTTCTTTGATTATACAATTAATATAATAATATAGAATAAAATAAATTAAAATAAATAATAATATCGAAATGATTAGTTTATGATTGTTAATGAGGTGCAGTGCCGCGTGGAGTAACTGGCAGGAGTGACGCTTCTAAATAAGATGACGATTTTTCATCACTGATTACTATTTCTCTTTTTGTCGTAAAAACCGTGCCGGCATATCTAAAACCTCCAACACGCAGAGCAAAATTTTACTGCATATTACTTTTGTCGTTGGAAATATAGGACTCGGTAACCAAACACATTACCGCAAATAAATCGAACCTTTACCCCATATAGCAGCAAGTTTGTTCAACACAAACCCACATCAGGGCGAAGTAAAGGCAATAACGCTGTTAGTAATAGGAATAAATCTCGGGATCGTTCGATGACACTGAGTGACATTCCGACCGCGGGGAGCGCGATCCATCACGCCACTGCTGAGAGCACATTAGTTACAATTTCTTTGCTTTCAGTTTTTTATTCCGTCTTATTGATTGAAATGTACCTTATAATTTGACGACTACGCGAGTTTCTACTGATGTCTCTTTATGCATTAACACGCATGTCGCAATTCTTGGAAAAGTAGTACGATTTCTGAGAAAACAATTGTATTATTGGCCAAATATAGCGATCGGCGAGTCTACGGGTTAAGCCTTATTTTAACACTTACAAATGCATCGAATTCCTAAGTCTAAGAGGTATCGCTGTGTTTTTGAAGCCTCAACATGTGTAAAGGTGCAAATAAGCGAAGTAAATAATTTACAGTAATTACCAATAGAGCTATTATGTATCTCGGTTGCTAACAAATTTTTATTGAAATCGAAAACAAAATATGGCTCTATGTCACTTTTGTCAGCTTCAGTTATCAACCTACTAGCATTTTGGTTACTGGAGCTGTCACAAGTACAATTTGAAAAATTTAATACCGACTTCAATTCTATTCAGCTACCGGAGTGTAACTCAAAAACTACTGGACCGAATTTGATGAAATTTACGTGGGACCACACGGGAAGCATCAGCTTTCAAACAAGAATTTTGAGAATCGGTTGACCCAGTCGAAAGCTATGAAGTAACAAACATGAAACAAATAGTCGAATTGAGTATACCTCCTCCTTTTTGGAAGTCGGTAGAAAACTGACATAGAGCGGTCATTTTTCAAGTTTTCAATCAACATTTATTACCAATTTGATACACAAAATAGCCCTGCAGGTAACACCTACTACACCTATACCTATTCCATGCACACCTACTATAGTAACTGACGAGACGGGTAAGTGGTTCGCATTATTTTAAGCGTAAACTATTTGGTTGACGCAACATATATACCAGTTGTTTCTAATCTTCCTGTATTGATATATTAGCGCTGGACATTGATATAATACAACACAAAATCAGAAATTCAAAGAGATCGTGCAAAACGATACTGTAAAGTTAGGCAATCGTTCAGTTAGTGACCAATTTGACAAACCAACCTAATTTGAGAGGAATATAAAACAATACAACTTTTCAATAATAGCGTATACAACTTTGAAAATATTGTTACGATTATTATATTCCATTAATAGATAAATAGATAGATATACTCTTTATTGAACACCTTAAAATTATACAATCATACAGTTATACAGCTTAGAACTGTGTACAAATAGGCGGTCTTATAGTTCAAAGCGATCTCTTCCAGACAACCTCTAAATGAAGAGGAATATAAAAGCAGAAAGAGGGATGGTGTAAATATTAGTAAGAAAAAATATATATAATAGATGTGTTACTACTACTACTAATTATAATTATAACACTCATCATCTCAGCCGTAGGACGTCCACTGCTGATCATAGGCCTCCCCCATGATTTTCCAAAAGAACCGGTTGGAAGCGGCCTGCATCCAACGTCGTCCTGCGACCTTCATCAGGTCGTCTGTCCACCGTGTCGGTGGACGACCTACGCTGCGCTTGCCGGTCCGTGGTCTCCACTCCAGAACCTTTCGGCCCCATAGGCCATCTGTTCTGCGTGCTATGTGCCCTGCCCACTGCCACTTGTGTGTCTGTAAATGATAATGATAATGATAATGATAATATTTATTGATAATAACAAAATTACAGGTCAGATAAAATGTACAAAAAAATTTTGCGTAAATTACAATTTACATACTTCTCTATTCTCTAGTCTATTAATAAAAATAAATAAATCAAAAACTGATAATAATTATTAAAATTTTATATAAACATGTCAATGATAATAATTAATAAATAAAAATCTATTTCAAATTTGGGACGAGTTCCTCGACGCTGTAGGGTGCCATGTCGAGCAAAAAGCGTTTTAAGTTTATTTTTAAATATGGTTAATGCCTTGGTGGTACGTATGGGCTCAGGAAGAGCGTTGAAGGCTTTCACACCAAATACCCGCGTACATTTACTCGACTTAATTAAACGATGAGGCGGCAAACGGAGTCTTGGTGCATTTCTTGTGGTTATGTGCCGGTCAAATGTTTCAATACAGGTAAAAACATATATACATGCATGATATATGCATAATGCCGGCAACGTCAATATTTTTAATGTGATAAAAAGTGATTTTGCTGGTGTCCGTGGTGCGACTCGTGCCACGACGCGCACTGCCTGTTTCTGCATGACAAAGGCTCTGTGCCAATCTGCGGAGAGAGCCCACAAATCGACACCGTAAGTCAGCAGAGACTGGACAGTGGCGAAGAAACAGTTGCGGACCGCTTGTTGCGACAGGACTTGAGCAACTCGGCCCAGAGCGAAACAAGCTCGACCCAGCTTATCGCATAGAGTGTTAAGATGTCCGACCCAGTTAAGAGATCTGTCGATTTGAAAGCCTACCATCGTAAATGCATCCACCAACTGTAATGTTTCTCCTTCCATGTCTACTATCACTTCAGAGTAACGTCTTCCCGATAAGTTAAAGTGAAGGACGTTAGTCTTCTTCGGGTTAAGTGCTAAGCCGTTTACTTTGAACCAATAGGCCAGTTGACGTGCCACGGTATTCAGTTTCCGTTCTAGCTCTTTAGTTCCTGTGGCAGTAACAATCGCAGCCACGTCGTCCGCGTACATTAACAGCTGTGCGTCCGGAATGGAATCCGGTAGATCGTTCATTAGTAATGTAAAGTTAAGGTTTGACACACAGGACCCTTGAGCCACATATTTGTACAACATTTGTATAACATTGTATGTTCAAACATAACTTACAAAGTTCCACATTCGATGTAATTTAGTATTTGGATGGAATATAACCCGAGCTCCCAACTATAAACTTTTTATCTTGATCCGTTAAAACTGGGGTTTCGATTAACTGGTCGGCGCACATGAACTTTTATGGTACGGCTAAAAACCTACGCTTTAACAATAATTTTCAATATATTTATATTACAGCCCATAAATACCAAAGTAATTTATCACTTATGAAATATCTTTGTTTTTGCAGTTTACTATGATTCACGTAAATCTTTAATGTTACAGCTAAACATCTAGTTGTACCCACATAATATGTGTAGAAAGGTAAGTGCAACCGGTTGTCCAACTTACCCAACTACGACAACTTGTTGAACCTTCTTTTACCGATTGAATCTAGCTTATCTAGCTAAGCCGAAGCCGAAAATTGAATGATTAATAATAGATTGTTTATTGAGATAAAAACGTCACAAAATACAATTACATATATCTCACAAAATTGATTAAATCAATAGTCCCTAATTAATAAGTTTAGTTTCATGTCAAAAACATATTCTAATTGCATATATTTAAGATGATAATTTATTACATGTTTCGGTCAAATGTATATAATTATAGATTAAAAAAACATACATGGTAATCAATCAATTATTCATTAGTATCAAAATATCATATTTTATTGAAAATCATCGACGACGACATCTGTCGTTTTCATGATTTTGATTCGTCATGATTTTCATCGAAAGATGTCACAGATGTGACCACGACCTTTACCCGATCTTAAGTTACTCTTGAGAGTCGATACTCTCATGTATCGATATACAAGTGAACATAAAAGATGGCTTACTGAGCGATATATTCCCTAGCAATATTCTTAGAATATCAGATACCATCAGATCAAAGAAAGGAATCGAAGTTGAGTACTTGAAGATGGTTGTTTGTCTTTCCCGACATATTTACACAATACAAGATGAAACCAACAGACTTCGTATCAACGATGATGTATAACATTTTTTAAGAGAGGTCAGGACGGTGAAAACGTCTGAAATATTGAGGATGTCAGGTAAATTTATAGGGATAATATTTTGTAGGTAGGAGAAGTTCAATTTCCGAGAGAGTTTACTGTGATTTTTTTCCGCCCCACAAAAATAGATAGCAACGAATGTTAGAACATCGCGGAAAGTTTGCCGAAGTTGTGCGCGGTTTTGAAAACGACAGTACTTTTTCACGCGTCTACTTAACTTCTTACTGTTTGAGAACAAAAGCTAATAATGAAATTTGGGCGTAGAGTTTCACCCATTTGCGGGAGTTACGAGTTGCGTTGCGGCCCATAACAGTTTGCCATATCGCTTTTTATCCCGGAATGCTATGAACGGATCGTAAAAATTTATATAAAAGCAAATTCTATCACGGCTCGTAAATGGGGCACCATAAAATTGTAGGTGCGCGTGGACTGCCATCAATACAGGCGACAGCTGATGAGAGCGATTATGTTATGGTATGTATGTAATGGTGCTCGCATTCCGGTGGGGATTGGGACACTCTAGAGTCTGTGCATAAGGCGTGGTAGGTCGAATTATGCTTATATATCATTTCATACCTCTAGTCGAAGTGAATTAGCAGACAGAGATACGAGACTTGAACGTGATAGTCGTTTATATCTGTCCTGTGAACGACTGTTGCGGTACGGTTTAGGGTGTTATTAAAACTGCGCGCAGGCGATGATTTTATTATGATACGTGACAGTTAACCGTCTCATATACGAGTAACATACACTTGCAACCCAATGATGAGATAAAAATTGTATGTTGCGTACGGGTCACTTTGAACTGTACGAATCTGAACTATTGTTTGCGATCGTTCTGATCGCAAACAATAGTAGGTCATATTCAGCGTGATATGGATTTTGTACGTCACACAATTTAAATTGTAATACTGTGTGTAAACAAATCAGTTGAGTTCTTTCAGCTTAAAGGAGTAACAACAACTCAAGAACTCACCAAATTTTGCCAACTTTTGTTCACAGACTCAATGGGTCCGTGGCATATAAGAATATTTATAATTTAATTTATAAAAAAATTTATTTTTTATAATTACTAACGGAATACAGGAGGACATTTTTTTTCTTAACTAAACTTGCATAATACATTTGTGAAGGCCTGAAGTGCACTTTGAAAACTTACTTAGCCTGAAGGGCACAATACGATAAGAAAGAGAAAAGAAAAGGCTCAAAACTTTTTTTTTAAATTTCTTAGCCAGAGCCATACAATTTAAGAAGAGGCCAGAGGGGCATTTTTACTTTTTTTTTTTACATAAATAGACTTTTAACTAATTTCTAAATATCGTACATACCGAGAGCATATCGGCTCCCGCATGCAGCGCCCGTTCACGAGCTTGACACGTGTGCCAACCATCGCCCTCCTCAACCATATTTGAGGGAAGAGGACGACCCGTCACACGAAGCCGCCGCGAGAAGAAGCCTTTTAGTGAGCGTGAATGCTCAAGGTATACACCACAGATATGGTCTGTGGTATACACGCATACATAATACAAAAGCCGTCCTTGTCTAATTTTTTTTATAACAAATTTTTATATAATACCGCTTTCTCCACCCGGCCTAGGGTCTCCGTTACATCCACATTCCGATCTTACTAAGTTAGATCTTATCCATAATGCGTGATTCTTAATAATATTATACTCTTGAAAATGTGTTTGTTGGTGTTATAATACCGCTACCTCACCTTAGCTTATCCTGGTGATAATTAAAACAAAAGATTTATGAATGAAACTGACGTATGTGTACATCTCTGGGACGCAAATCAGTTTAATTTTGATATTTTTCAAAAT
Organism: Selenia dentaria; assembly: GCA_917880725.1. Taxonomy (NCBI): domain Eukaryota; kingdom Metazoa; phylum Arthropoda; class Insecta; order Lepidoptera; family Geometridae; genus Selenia; species Selenia dentaria. The sequence goes on along the minus strand of OU862888.1, from coordinate 8,772,833 downwards.
TATACTCCTCAACCATATTCGAGGGAAGAGGACGACTCGCCACACGAAGCCGCCGCGAGAAGAAGCCTTTTAGTGAGCGTGAATGCTCAAGGTATACACGCATACATAATACAAAATTTGTGTTATTTTTTTGTATAATATGTGTTTGTATATATGTAATAAATTGTCTTATTTTTTTTATAACTAATTTTTATTTAAGTCGGCTTTCTCCACCCGGCCTAGGGCCTCCGTCACATCCACATTCCGATCTTACTAAGTTAGACATTATCCATAATGCGTGATTCGTAATAATATTATACTTTTGAAAATGTGTTTGATGGTGTTATAATACCGCTACCTCACCTTAGCTTATCCTGGTGATAATTAAAATTGTTTTAATTATCACGGTATATGCAGGATAAGCTAAGGTGAGGTAGCGGTATTATAACACCATCAAACACATTTTCAAAAGTAAAATATTTACGTTCATATTTTTGAAAATGTGTTTGTTGGTGTTATAATACCGCTACCAGTATAATTTTGATAAGAAATATTTTAAGCATTTTTGCTATTAAACGTCACAAAGGGAAATACAGATACAAAAAATTAAATCAGTATATTCTAGCTACAGGTTTTAAAATTGAATTTTTATAAAAGTGTTTCTCCTTTTCAGAAGATTATTGAACATTAACAGTTTCATTGTTTCATAAGTTGGTAAGTATATACGTGTTTAAGAAATATTTGAATTGCATTTGCTATCGAAGGTCACAACGGGACAGTCAGATACATAAAAACAAAACAACAAAAGCAAAGGAGCAAAAGGATTTTTAATTGATTAATTAAGAAAATATTTTATCTTTCCAGTTATTTGACAATACCAGTTTTATTGTGCTGTATTAGTAGATACTCTAACTTATAATACTGGTACGGAAATAATGCTAAATTCTGTTATTCAAGATAGGTTAAGTTCTAGTCACCTATCACTGCACGTGCACTACGCGGTGATGTTACGTAGCGATCCTGAAGTTTGGTTAACAAGAATTTAATCCAAAGTTTGTCTAACAAAGTTACCGTGCCACTAACGCAGAATTACTAAAAGCAGATGCCGAATATTCTAATGACGTTTCGGAATAGAAATCGGTGTGCTATGACATCTCAGACACTCGGCAATGACTTGAGTATTGAATTGCAGTTTTAGAGAGAAAAAATCACATCCTACGAGGATGTGATTTTTAAAAAAATAAAAATAAAATAAAAAACGTGCAAAAATATTTTTTTAAACCAAAAAATGGAATGACTTCAACAACAAAAAGTTTAAAAAACTTAAAGTCGGTACCATGATAGTTTAAAAGTACTTATTATCACAAAATCGTGCGCGTGGTACAAAAAAAATCACGTTTGTTTTATGGGAGCCCCCTTTGTCCAGTAATCACTATCCAAGTTATGATTTATTAGTTTTATGCAGATTCTACTATTTTATATACTTTTATGAAAATTCGGTGAGGAATAAAACTCAATATTATTTCGTAATTTTTCACAGAGTGTACCTATATACCATAGACACATACAATCATCTTAGAGTTCAGTCCAAAATAATAAAATTACACTATGGTTTTGTAACGCTCTTAAAGGTTTTATTTTATTATTTTTTTAAGTGAATGTATAACAAAATATTCTACCTGTTGCCGTTATCAATATTGAGCAAAATCAAGCAAAAAATCACGTTTGTTTTATGGGAGCCCCCTTGAATCTTGATTTTATTCTGTTTTTAGTATTCGTTGCTATAGCGCCCACAGAAAAAATAATCTAATAAAAAGATGTAAACTGTCTAACTATCACGGTTCATGTGATACAGTCTGGTGACAGACGGACAGACAGACAGATAGATTGACAATCGGGCGGTCAATGGAGTCTTAGTAATAGGGTTCCATTTTACTCTTTCGGTACGGAACCCTAAAAAGAAGAAATTAGCACATTGACGCAGAAATTTACTATTTAAATAAAAAGTTTTGCCTAGGAACTACTTAGTTTTAATTTCCTCATTATTTGAGTTAAGTGCTTATACAAGCCTTGGCCACAACTAAGCATTGATCGATTTACGTATGTTATGCCTCGGCTTTACCTCGCCCACATTTACACGTTTGTCCATCAATCCCTATTTTGCTGGCCGCTGCTATAACGTACTATTATGTTACATATTTTATAGAGACTAGCTGCTCTCCGCGGTTTCACCCTCGCGGTGCTGGATGATGATGATGATGATGGTGGACTTAGGGTGAATGTAGACTTTCCTATGGTGAAAGAATTTTTGAAATCGGTCCAGTACTTTTTGAGCCAATTCGTTACAAACATAAATACAAATCTTTCCTCTTTATAATATTAATATTATACTATAGGCAAGACATCAAATTAATACATTCTGAAAGCTTTAATTTCAATATCGCAAAACCATTAAACCAACCATTGTATTAGATCGGATCTTATGACATTTGTATGTTTTTAACTTTCGTACATTTTACAAGCGTACATTCCTTGAGAAAAATGTTACAATATCACATGTAGAACCACATTAGATAGAAAAATAGAATGTAGAATGGTTTTGGTTAGAAATAGAATCGTTAAAAATGTTACGTGCTGTGGCCCGCGCTCGCCGCTGTGCACAAGAGTGTGCACAAGAAGAAGAACTTCAAATAAGTTCGAAACTGGCCGGAGAATATTTCCGGTAAATATTACGCGAGTCCTAGCCGGTTTTAAAGCGTAATTAGAAATAGAATCGACATTGCATTGCACATTTGCTAACACTGAGCATTGAAACGCATCAGCAGCGAATCAATTCTATAAATATCACCCTTCCTTAATACAGGAAAGCATATTATGATTCCAGACGATGCGATGTATGAATAGGGCTGTTACCTGTTAAAAAAGGTTGTCCCTTTGTGTACGTAAAAAACATTATTGTAAAATCTTGACACCATCCGAAAAGTCAAAGTGTTACGGAGATGAAATAAAAATATTCCTTCCGCCCCGGGATGCAAGCCTAAACGAAAACAAGGTAAACCATGTATAGAGATTAGAGACTATCTTAGTACCATTATAATGCCGCTGTGTTATGCTGCTAGAACTTTCAAACATTATTTTTATTTAGGTTTGAAGGGCCCGGCAGCAATGTTACATGCTACATGGGGTTGACCCCCAGAATTTGCGTGGAGGAATTTGGGTGCAGACGACCGCTTCTAATCGGTCATCCAACTACGGCCCGTTTTAGTCAGTGTCTAATTTATGCCGACTAAATGCACACGTTCTACACTGACCGGCTGCCTGTAGTTATCTTTACGGAGAATGGGAATGGGCTTCATTTTGACATTCGAATCTCATTCTGGGCGTAATCCTGCAACACTATTGGCTGGAGCCATCAATGGGAATGAGTATGAAGTGACATTTAACTCTCATTCAAGTTAGACAATAAGGCGGCAGCACTGCAATAGTGGTTCTCGAGTGAACGAACACATTGAAAAAGTACAAATATTGATTTTGTAAAATATTAATGCACTCTCTCTATTTTACATTATTTTGCACCACAGTGTACTTGGTTATTATACACTTACGATACGTAACGTGCAGATGAACAGAAATTTACTGGTAAGTACTTATATAATGTATTGACCGCAACTCAAATTGAAAATACGAGATACACTGGTAATAATTATCAATGAGAATACAGTCAGTGTGTAATAAATCTACAACCACAACAGATAGATAAATATTTATTTATTTAATTCTTTATTGCACAGTAAAATGTACAAAAGGAGAACTTAATGCTAGGGCATTATCTACCAGTCATCCATCAGCGAAAAAGAAAATGGTTGTGTGCATCAATGAAGGGTAATATTAGGGAGGTATGAGATATACAAAAAAAAGTCGTAATAAAACTAATACTTTGTATACTATACATAATTATATATATAGATATACATTACCTATAAATGTAATAGGACCGTATACAGCCGTAGGACGTCCACTGCTGAACATATGCCTCCCCATGATTTTCCAAAAGGACCGGTTGGAAGCGGCCTACATCCAACGTCGTCCTGCGACCTTCATCAGGTCGTCTGTCCACCGTGTTGGTGGACGACCTACGCTGCGCTTGCCGGTCCGTGGTCTCCACTCCAGAACCTTTCGGCCCCATCGGCCATCTGTTCTGCGTGCTATGTGCCCTGCCCACTGCCACTTCAACTGGCTAATCTTCTGGGCTATATATATAAATAATAAATAAATTTCATCCTTAGGTAATATTATAATAATTCTTCCATAAGTTCCGAGTGAACCTATATTATAGAATAAGAAAACATATCGATGCTTCTAGAGAATGTAAATTAGTACTCCATCAAAAAACGAAGGATGCCAACCCTGAATAACAGATAACGTATGCCTTTAACGATGTTTTATTTTTAGCTATTTGTTATTTTAGATGCCAAACAGTTTCCTGGGTATTTCAGACGAGCATAGTTTTATAAGGATATTTAGACATAACTAATTGTTTATATTCAATGTGTGAATTATTGTTTACTGTTAAATAAATAAATGTTCTCATAGCTCAAATAATAAACAAAACTAGACGAGCTCAGTGGCACTGAAAATAAAAAATGGGGTGTGGCTGTGTCATGGACACGTGAATACGTATCTCCGAGTTAAAAGTTATACTAATTGCAAATCTCGATACGCAGCAAAATAACCTCTATATGACGGCGCTTCCCCCTCCACCCCGCGCGATGCGTCACTGTTCTCGTTTATTGTAATGAACTCTTTGATCCTTTAGCTATCCAGTAGAATTATTCAATTTGGATGTTGAGGATAAATTCGAAAATAAAACGCCCAACTGTATCCCCCTATTTTGTTATCATTAGGTTTTTTGGATTGCACCCGTATGGTATTGCATACGGGTGTATGGTAGCAAATTTAAAGACGTTTGCGTATTCACGTCAAAAAAAATGTGCGCTACAATAGTAGATTAGTAGCCAAGGGCTGTAAGGCATCAATTGCAGCCCGAGATCAGCGAGGGCGCCTATAGTTCGAGGGTGCAATTGATGCTTACACCCGAGCTACTCGTAACTACTCTGCTTTACATCTCGATTGTGAGGTAAGTAGAAAAAAACCGGCATTACAAAAATAAAATTGATGACTATGATACTCATTCGAAGACAAGGCTGAATAGCGAAGCGACCTCTTTTGTCATTGGGCTGAATGCATGATGTCTATTGCCAGTATGATGGTTAGATGTACGCGAACTTTTTGAAAGAGTGAAGTGTTTTTTTTAAATACTTACCGCCCTAGGGCTTTTCTAGCTACATTATTACCCTAGAGCGCTAATTGGTCACCTACAAGCCCCATTTGGGGGTAATAAGGACCTACTTACCGAATATGAGAGATGTAAAATATATTTACTACAATGTGTTATGTAACACATGTACTTGCTTCAGAATAAATATGATATGCACATGTTTCATGAGTAACTAATGACTATTTATAAAAAAATAATAATAATAATAATAAATATTATTATTATTTTATTTTAAAATATTTTGTTTATTTTCCCATTTTACCCATTTTTGTAATGGATATACCATGTAACCATCCATCCAAAATGTTTCTGTTTTTATACTACATTGTATTTTTATACCAAACGGGCCTCTAAGTGTTGGCTACAGCCCTACTTATGCCTATAAAGTAAGGGAAGTAAGTAAAAGTAAAGGACCGGGTGAAACCCGTGAAATATGTCAAATAAAAGGAATAATAATAATAAAACCGCAGGGGCGGCTTTGTGGCGAGCCGTCGGTGAGTGGCGACACCGCGGACCCTGATTCTCCTTGGGGCTAAATGAGACCCCTGACCCCGGCTTGCCTTAATTGGCCGTCTGGGGGTGGAGACGTAAGAGCAAGTAACAAAAAGCCCCAAGGGTAGAAGAGTTAAAGGGCATAACGCCGGTAGTAGTGCTCTAGTGAAACCGCAGCACACCTCTCGACACCTTTTAGCCATCCACACCAATGTTGCCCCTTTTGTCACCATTAATGGTGGCTCCTATGGGGGGACAGTTTAGTGGGTAGCAAGTCACCACCTGCCTAAATATTTTAAAATGAGACTGAAATTGGCAGGTGCCGTAGTCTCGTCCATAGCCTACTATTGCCCTTATCACTAATAAGTTCATACCAATAGCCTGGCCATTTTACCCATTTTTATAATAGATATACCATGTCCCGTCCATCCAAAAGTTTCTGTTTTTTATGCTACATTGTATTTGTTATATCAAACAGGCCTCGTAAGTTTTGGCTACAGCCCCACTTATGCCTATGTAAAGGGCCGTGTTAAACCCGTAAAATTTTTTGAATAAAAGGAATAATAATAATATAAAAATGAATCGCTGAATGTGTTGCTAAGCGCAAATCTCGAGAGCAGCTGAACCGATTTAGCTATTTCATTTTTAGAATATTCCTTGAAGTTCGAGGATGGTTCTAACGGAGAGAAAAATTTAAAAATTGCCTAAAAAAGTCTAAAAACAACCTTTTCTATACTCCAATGCAATCGATTCGTAATAGTCTTAAAGAAGTGCCCATCCGGTGACGCTGTAAACGCCGGTAGAGACAAACAGCTATTAGCCCGTTCGAAAATATAAACAAAGAAACCTCTTAAAGAAGTCCATTACTAGCAGTCAACAGAGACGGTCGTATTTTACATTATGAACTGAAGTATATACATTTATTTCAAGGTTGTATACAAGTAAGTATTATGTTTCATTATGCGCATGAATTTCGCCAAAGGAAAATAAAGTACTGATATTGTAGGACGTAGTCGTACAATTGAAAGGCAATTGTAAACACCTGTATCGAAAACAATTGTTGAAACCTATGCCACATTCAAAACATAGTTCACACTACCTAACCCATAACCAACGGCTAAACACCAATCTCTCAAACTTTTCTTTGTAAAGTCAATGGTTGAATTCCGATACCGGGACCGTAGAGGTGATGAATAAACCATTCCGCGATGAATAATGCTCGACTGCATTATGTATTGGAAACGGTGGAACTTAGAGCTCGATCGAGAGGTGCAAATGAACTATTTGCTGGTCATTTAGCGGTGAATACCTTTGAGGACGTGAAAGCGGTTTATGTGATGGTATTTGAAAGCTTCCTTTGAATATTACCAAAGAAGAATTATACCTTTATCCCAACTAGTGAAGAGATGGACAAAGTCACCTTCACTATGTTTTGCGACTATGTGACAGGGAATAGTCTGTGTGGTAGGTATGTATAATACAAGCATTATATAGTAGAGAACACTGTCATTTTAGAGGTTTCTAATGTGATGTTAATTGATTAATTGACGTTAAACAATAACTAATAACACAAATAATACTAAGAGTCGTAAAACGGGTTTCGATAAGTAAATTATATATGTATAATATACACAATATTAACTTGTCAAGCTGCCTTGGCATACCTGTATGCCAAAAACATTCTGTAAAGCCGCCTTGGCATACAGGTATGCCAAGGCCAAATCAAATAAGGATCCAATTAAAAATGTTATCTATTCAAATATACAATGATCTGTAAATTTATTTTACATAACAAATTATCATTTGAAAGATACCAGATCGGTAATATCAACGAAAAAGCGACAGTCACTTGTTTTTTTGCGGGGTTTTTGCAACTCTGGTTTGCAAATTTGATGATAGTCGGGAGCTCACTAGGTTAATGAGTGTGAAAGGGTGTGGGTGTTTGTATGTGTTTGTGTCAGTTTCGAGGCAGGATAAGGATAATTTATTCGATTTAAAACTATTTCTTACTATTTCAAGAATCACATATTTCCTTAAGAGCTAAAATAAACTGTTCCGTTTCTTGATATTTAGATTTTTGTAGTAGTAGTAACCTACATAGAAGGCGAAAATGATGTATGGTGGGATTGTGTGTCGTATATAGGTCTACAGAAAAGTTCGGAACGACATATGTCTATCTCTTAAGGATAACATATATAAATACTATATCCATTTTAAAACTAAAAAAAACGGACAACTATAAAGCGGTAATTGGAAATCTACAAGTACGGTATTAATCCTTATCATTTTAAATAAATTAGCTTTAAAGTAGGAGGTCGACATCCACGATGCCAAAGTGCGCGGGCATCAGCTCTTTTTCTCAATAACACCCGAACGAGCCGGGGTGGGTTGCTACTCTATACTAGGAAATATTTGAGAATATAAAGAGGAAATACTTGTATCTTTGTATTTATGTATTTTGTATGTCACGAATAAACATAAAAACTACTGGACCGATTAAAAAAAATATTTTGCCGTTAGTAAGCTACATCATCCCTGAGTAACATAGACTAGAATATATAATATTTACAAAAAGTTAGAGATCCGTATGAAAACTTCGATAATATAACCCAAGGTGTGAAAAATATACAAAAAAACATCGTTACATCGCGAACGCTGCGGAAACTATTGAAAATAGATCAGAATGATGTAGTATCGTTTTATAGAGGACATCAATGTTATATACCGTATGCAATACCGTATTACCAACCATAACAGTTAAGTTACGATAACTACTTTTCCGTGTTAAAATATGCAATATTAACGCCGGTACTTACTAGGCCACATTATTCGTATCTTGATGTTATATAAATATTAAGCCTGAGTAACATACGCTAATAATATATATACATTACATATTTGATTCAGCATCATCATAACCCATCACCGCGCGGGTGAGCGCAGCTAGTCCAACTTGCCTATTTGGATATTTATGCAGGAGGCATATGTTTAAAAATTACTATGATGATGATGGTTAGAAAGATCTCGAGCAGAGACCAGTGACCGGAGAGAGTGCAGTGTAGGTTGGTCATCCACCTACAAGATTGCTGACTTTATAAAGCTTTCAAGACTTCGCTGGGTACAAGGCTGCTTCAAACAGGTCAAATCCAAATTCTAATCCAAAACCATTTATTCAATGGAATAAAGGCGTCCAAAAGCATATTTAGGCTGCTAAAACTGAGCTTAAACAGAAACTTTACGGCCTTTATTAATAAACGTTGCGTAAACCTATATTAGGCGTAACATGCTTTGTCTTGCTTTCACGCGTGACATTTATTGCAAGCGAAAAATTGACAGATAGATGTTTTAACTACCAAGCCAAGTTTATTAATAAGGCCGTACAAGCATGACATATTGAAAAGTGTTTACTTTGACTGTCACTTAACATAACCAAGAAATAAATATTAATTTCTTTTACTGCATAAAACTAGCTTAAACTACTTTTTTCTTCTGACTTACTTAGAGATGAACGCTTGGCAAACATGCTCTGGAGGTTATATATGTAGTTTTTATACGATATGAATTTGTTTTCGTCTCCCCGGCAAATGTGTTTACGGTGTCCGTGACTGTGCATAGCTGAGGAATAAAATAAAATTACATTTCTGTGAGATTCTGTTTATGTGAACCAATCACTTTTCTATTGAGATTGATTTACTGAAATACTTTATTTTGATGATGTATCTCGGGAATGAAATTTAATTGATTGATTGAATGCCTAATTGAACAAAAGAATTAGGATAATGAAGTGAATTTAATGCTAGAAAACATCTATTGTATACTGCGATTGTATATACGACGACTTGTATAAGCGATGCACACGATACTAGCGGATAAAATTCGAGCCTATTTAACTTTCGAGCGGTTATCTATTAAAACAAATGGTCGCGGGAGCAGGGAGGCAAAGGGGCATGAACATGCATCTGCGCATGCGTGATCCCCGGCTTGTGGCATTAGAAAACCCTTTAAAACAAACACACTACACATTATTGTATAAAAAAATCTGTTAAAAATCTCGAACTTTGCGCCGAAACCATGTAGCGAATGGCACTAAACGAGAACATATCTTTTAGCCATTTTGCGTATCACCGTCTTCCAAAATATAAACGTTATACATTTTCTTGCAAGTCACTTTACGGTATGTAGATCGACACTGTAATGTTGCAGAAGTTGAATCACAGACTATTCTGTGATTCAACGTCTGCTACGTTACAGACTAGTCTTCTATACTTTTTAGATTGTTTGATAGAATATACATTTTAAGTTTCATTAAATTCGGTCAAGCGGTTTTCGATTTCCAAATATATTTTACCTCTGACAAACAGGCGTTTTTTATTCTCCCGCAGAGAAATTCATACCGGCACTGAGACACCTTTATCCACGACGCTGCCCGTGCTGCTTGTCCCCAAGCCTGTGCACCCGACCACCACCTGCTCTCCGGTAGACGTCCCCTCCTGTGCAACGTGGCTGCAGCTAAGTCCCACCTGGGGCAAGTACACACTCGTACCTACCCTGAACTCACTACCTGAGATTTTATATTAAAGCATACTTACTGGTTGCACTGAGCTCCATCTTTTATTTCTTCCCTAAGTTAGGTTCAGAGCAATTTATGCCATATTCGTCCCGAGTTTTGGCCCAAGAAATTAAAAAGTTTTGTTCGTCGATATTAAATTTGACTTTATTCGTCCCACATACCAAAATCAAAGTGAGTACAGTTATCGAAAAAATGATAGTGGTCTTCATCAGCTGAAGCTCGTATTACTAAATGCATAAATCAGTAAAGGATATGTTTGTGCCCTGGCGTTATTTTTGTACTGAGAGACAAGTGCGTAATTCTTGATAAAGCTCAGGCAACAAGGCTTCTTTGGCACTCAATGCAGCGCCCGCGACGGGGCATAAACGGGAGCCCTAAGTTTCTATGATACGGAATCTGATTCAGCCTTGACAATGACTTTCCGTTACTAATACCAAGGACACACACCACAGTATCATGAACACATTCATCTTCTTTCTTAGTTTAAAATACAATTTATGCTATTAAACACGTAGTTTTGTAGCATAAAAAGTATGTATAGTTCGATAACTGTATAAACTCTAAGCAATATGTTATTCAAGGTGGGAAGTTAAACAACTTTGTACGAGTTTCAAGTAAATGCAGACAGGCGACAACTTTCTCGCTTTGTCACTTACTTACACACAACTTACACTAAGTATAAGTACTTTACCTGCATCAGGTAAACTTACTCGTAAACAAAATAAATTTCAATGGAGCTAGTTTAAATTGTATCTTCCAGAAGTGGTATTGCAGGAATCACTCCAATATTATATGTGCAAGTTTGGATGTATGGAAGTTCGTTACTCAATCACGCAAAAAAGGTTGAACGGATTTGAATGAAATGGAGTAGAGATTGATATGGGCTTTTTTAATCCCAATTCAACGGATAGTTTCCAAAGGACCATGATAAATTCCACGCGGACTAACGGCCGTTTTCAATAACCTATCTATCGTCGGTTTACCTTACTAGGTATAGATATTTGACACTATTATGTATATATGGACGTTATGTCAAATTTCTATCGGTAGTAAGGAAAACTATGGATAGATAGAATATTGCAAATGGCCGTAACTCGCGCGCAGATACTAGTCATAATATATATTTAGTTCACGAGTTACAATATGGATCATACTGCAGCCAACGAATTACAGATAAAGGATATTTTATTTAGTGTTTTCGGGAAAATCTGGAAAGTGACGATAACGATCTTTCATCGAAAACCATTATTAGTATTGCTGTTAATTGTGGGTACATAAGATCTAAGTGTGCTTAATGAGAGTTCAAACACAAATACCTTTTACGAGTGAACGTTAGTATGTTCAAATTTGCGACTGAATTTTATAGCAATTTCACCTTATCCGAAGCTGAAAATTGTGATACACCTTGCTTTTGATGATAGGTTGTATTCTATATTGAAAAATATTAAAAATATCGCTATGTGGGTTAGCACCTAGATGACGGCTCAATAACTTCTCCAAGCCTCTCGACATGGTTGTTAAAAGCAGGTTTTTATTGTAATACTAGTGACTGCCCGCGACTTCGTTCGCGTAGTAAGCTTGGTCTTGTCATCACTTCCTTTCTTTCTCTGTTTTCTTGGTTTTTCTTTCATAAGAACATTCTCCTGACAATTATTAACACAACAAAAGGAGTTAGCGAGATTGTTCCATCCGTTCTCAAGTTATAGCGTGACCAGAAAAAACAAGGGTTAATTTTTTATATAAAGATAGATTTGTGACTAGCTGACTCGCCAGCGGAATTTGGAATCTCGGGGTCCTGAGTTCGATCCCTAGGGCAGTTATTGGGATTTTCTGACAAAGAAATTCTCAATAACAGTGTCCCGTAGATGTAGATGTTGTGTTTAAACATAACATGTATTGTATAAATAACTCAAAACTTAATTACAAAACTAAAGTTTATTTTTACCAAGTTTTGAGTGAATTGCACCAGTTTTTTTTTTTCAATATTGTAATGATTTCTGCAGAATGAATTTTACTGCTCACTTTATATAGCTAAAATCGCAAAAAATAAAAAAGACGTGTTACATTCATAACTATTACGGTTTGTAGCCGTACCATGGATGATAATACGCGCCGACCATTCAATTGAGACCCTAGTTCTATATGAGACCGTTTAGATCTATCTTTGATTTTGAAAAGTAACACACCTTTGCCAGTTATTCAACCGTGAAGCAGTAGTGTGCAAACATTACTGTGTTTCATTGAAGAGCAATATTTCCAGCAAAATTATATGGCAAGAGATTAAATATACTATATCTTAAGGAGACAGACGCAGTGAATTTGCTATCCAGGATTTTGAAATTAGGCAGATAATAAAAACATGCCAAAACTTGGAACCGACTTTAACACTAAAATTAGTGTTTTAATTTGTTAAAGTCGGTTCCATAATAGTTTAAAGTATTATCACAATATTGTGCACGGGTTACCGACTTCGACAGGTTATTTCACACTTTCTAGTAAAGTATTATCACAATATTGTGCACGGGGTACCGAGTTCGACAGGTTATTTCACACTTTCTAGTAGAGTATTATCACAATATTGTGCACGGGGTACCGACTTCGACAGGTTATTTCACACTTTCTAGTAAAATATTATCACAATATTGTGCACGGGGTACCGAGTTCGACAGGTTATTTCACACTTTCTAGTAGGGTATTATCACAATATTGTGCATGGGGTACCGACTTCGACAGGTTATTTCACACTTTCTAGTAAAGTATTATCACAATATTGTGCACGGGGTACCGAGTTCGACAGGTTATTTCACACTTTCTAGTAGAGTATTATCACAATATTGTGCACGGGGTACCGACTTTGACAGGTTATTTCACACTTTTTAGTAAAGTATTATCACAATATTGTGCATGTGTACTGACTTCGACAGGTTATTTCACACTTTCTAGTAAAGTATTATCACAATATTGTGCACGGGTACCGACTTCGACAGGTTATTTCACACTTTATAGTGTTGAAGTCGATTGCATTGTTTGGTTAATAATTTTGGACACCATTTTTAGTGACAGATTACGGGATCGGTTGCCATTCACCTTCAATAAGGATATCATCAAGGTAGGCGACTAAAAACCGTTTCAGCTAATTTGATTATATTTAAATGGGTTGTCCCATTATACACGTTGACTTAAGGTGCTATCATATCATGATGTCGATAAAAATGAGGGATTTTAAAGCAGTTTATCTCATAAGCAGCAATCTTATTAAAACTATAAAAGTCTTACATAAGTCGTAAGTACAGAAGTCTTAACTTCTTGACGGAATTAAAAACATATTTTAACATATCAGAGTACATTAAAAAATATTCAAACATACCACTTAATTTCACCTTTAAAACAGTTTTTCTCTTTAATAACTATTGTATTTCTCATGAAACACATATCATAAAATAGCAATTTTTAATACACATACATTGACGGATTGTTTTTTATTTTAGAGCGCACATTATTTTTTAACTTAATGAATTTAGTCCAAATGAATTTTGTACGTTTTTACGAGATGCGCTTGCTTAATTTCAAGAAAAGGAAATTGAAAGTAGAAAAGCGCCGAGCTGACAGCGCCTTAAGAAGCTTCTCCTTTTGGAAATCAGTGGAAAATTCTCAACAGTTCTGTTATGCGGAAGCATGACGATTAACATAAAAGTACAGCAAGCGACTTCCCATCGCCAAAAAAAAACAGAATAAATTAAAATCAATTTTATTTCTCATTCTGGAAATTGGTATAAGTATATTTAAAAAAAAAATATGCACAGTAATAAACACTCATATATGTTATTCAATAGTAATAAACTCTCAACGTTTGTTACTGTTAACGACAAGTAAATGCATATACAAGATAACAAACTAAAATTGTAATATTTTGAAATAATTAGATCGCACATTATAGTGCTTTAATCAAATTTTTATGTATCCAGTGGACGAATCTAATGATGTATCATTTATCAACATCAGTTGACCCAGTGAGTAGTTACGAGCGGACATAGGAACGAACATACATATACAGTTCAAACACATAACCCTCCTTTTGGGCTTCACCGTAGTCGGGAAATAGAAAAGTATATCGAAGGTAACGTGGAATCAACTTATATTTAAAAGTAATGAACCATTCCCTTTCGGTGAAGTGGCTTCATAATCATAATCATCATAATCAGCCCATTTTGTTCCCACTGTTGGGACACGAGCCTTCCTCTCAGAGAGAACAGTTGGACCATAATCCACCACTCGGGCCAGTGCGGCTTGGTAGATAGATTAGTGGCCAACCCATGTCGAAGTTTTCAAGCCGCCCGAAGGCCTTCGACATAGCCTAAGGACTGTTGTCCTAAGACAACCGGGACCGACGGCTTAACGTGCTCTCCGAAGCATGGAAGCGCTCAATTGAATAATGCCACTAGCGGCCACCCAACCAAGTCCTGACCGCAGCAAGCGTTGCTTAACTTGTTGATCGGTTAAGATCGCTGAGTCAAGCTTCGCTATGATCGCTTCGTTTACGACTTAAGTGGCTTAAACTACTCGAAAACTGAAAGTTCTTATTCTGCTTATCACAAAAAAAAAACAGGCAAAGATCAGACATTGCACACAACTGACAGCACGCACGAGGCACTTACAATTGAACTGCCATAAAAAAACAAATCTAAATATTTATTCGCACGAATGTGCAAATATTTCACAGAAACTCGTTCAATTCCCAGTACGTATCTCAATCACTAGATTGTTTCTCAACAGAGACAATCAAAGCGTTCCTGATTGATAAATTCACTCGATGCACCCCACATTTCATGACTTGCGTTGGAAAGCATCCAACGTTTTCAAATCCTTTAATAGGTTTCCGTATATTCAACACAGTTTTAGTTATGTTTACGAAACATGAATATTATGCCGGAAGATGAGCAAGTTATAATAAGAGTTTGCTTCTTAACGATCCAAGATTTTTTATTATTACATGAAATAAATAATAAAATGAACAAGTATTTATATACTAATTTAGAATTAAAATATTTTTTTCAAGTTTTTATATTGAAATTATCGTGAGTTTGACACATATTAATGTATTATTAATCGGCCATACACTTAAGTTAGGGATTGAATACGTCGACCCGGGTTTCAAGCATGTCAGAAGTTCATCAGCGGTATGTGCGAGCTAGTGCGAGCGGTGTGAGGCGGGCACTGCCTTTTTAACTATATTTAAGTTTCTAATATTTATTTTCTACTCATTATATTATACTAATGATTAATAATAAATTAATAAGTACACTATTCTTACATTAAATATTTATAATAAACTTGCATTTTTGTTGTGTACATAACCAATTGTTTTTAGTTTTGCTCTTTCTAATAAGAAGTCATGAAAGGTCATGAGGGGTTCTCAATGAACTTATATCTGTCTATATTGTTTTTTTTTTTAAATTAAGCTTGTGCATATATAATTACTTGTAGCATCGCTTTGGTAGTACTGTTACAATGTTGCAAATGGCTAAATAAAGAAATTAATAAAAAAATATTTTCAAGTGTGCAAGTCTTTGTAGGTACTTCGAAGCGATAACGGAAAATAGGACTTGCGTTTTTGAAATATTCAGACATTACTGATATAAGAATAAACTGACGGTTAAGTATAGTAACTCACTAACAATCACGTAATGCAACACAATATGTAAGTACGTATATAGGTATAGACATTTCTTAACTTTTATTATAGACAAGAACTCGCTCTCAAAAGAACTTTAGGCGCACTAAGTTTGCACTGAAGTTTGTAGGTATAAGCAAAACCAAACAACCATTATCAACCGCCCAGTCAAAAGGAGTTTTCACCGCGTCTGGTAAGTCTTACTCTAACTTTGTTGCGAAAGGAACTTTTTCTGGTATTTTAACGTTGTTGAACTTGCTTCAGAACAGAATTTTAAAGTGTTGACATTGAATGAATATGCGACAGTCATTGCTATTATAACATGAGTTCCTTTTATAGACGTGTAGAAATTTGACGCACAAAACACACAATTTGTGATGATATGATATGCTTCCTTTGTTCTTGTTCAAAAGCAGTGTAGTATTTTCATGTGACCCCGTGATTGAAGATGATGCAAATATTTTATTCTACTTGATAGTTTAAATTCATATCAGTTCTGAAAAAGACCAAACATTTACTACGAAATAGTATACTGTCACTCAGTGAGTCAGTCAGTGAATGGTAAAAAAAGGTTTTTTAATATTATTTTTTTAAATTAGTAATATTTGTATATTTGCATGTCTGTAAGCAATAAACACAAACAGTACTGGACGATTTCAGAAAATATTTCACCGTTAGAATGCTACATTATCCCTGAGTAACATAGGCATACATTTTGATTCATCATGATTATCATTATCGTCATCCATCACCACGCGCGTGAAACCACGGAACGCAACTAGTATATGATGATTTTAGGCTAAGCGTATTCATACCTATATGCATACACTAAAGGTAGATATAAAAGATGAAAAAGTTACAGTCTCATATTTAAAAAAGCCCCGAAATAAACTCTGGATAATTCCGTAAATGAGCCCTTGCTTTAAAACCATTCAAGTAAATACCCTGAATGAAAAAGGAATGTATTGAAACGGACAAAATGTTTAAATATGCACGTTCGATCAAACAAAATACTACACAAATAGTGAATGCATTCATTACCATACAGAAATGTATATTTTTGTTATTTTTAGCGTATTTTGAATGAATGTGCAACAAATTTACAAAATGCCACTCAGTATTTTGTTTACCCAGATCGCTATAGCTTCACATCGTATCATTGAATTTGACAGGCTATTTGGACGCCAACTCATCCTGCCGTGCGATGCTCTAATGATTCGTCAAATACGTCAAATTTCAAATACTTTATGAGACATCGCCCTTGTACACAAGGTTGATTTTGCAACGTTTCTTGTCATCTCGTCATTTGTTTCACGGATGTTGTCAAAGATGCAACGATGTTTGCTCTAAGAGAATCGCATGGCTGTTTCTGAGCTATTCGTAATTCATTATCACCCTTTGTAGCACAGGCGGTACGCGCTATACGTCACGTTTTGTAGACGGGACACTGAAATGCCCTAAGAACGGGGTGCACTGAGGGTTAAAATTATATATCCGTATTGTTCCGAAGTAAACATTATCAAAGAAATTTTTAATGAAACAAGATTATATTATAATTTAAAAAAATATACATTTTGTCCTCTGATAAGGAGTAAATCTGATCAAAATCTTAACAATCAATGTGCTGGAAATAAATAATCTATATATTAAATGTATTGCACTGTACACTAACAAACAATATTAGCCTACAAATTTGGTAAAAGGCGGAGTGTGCACTATATAAATTTATATCGATGATTCTTATAATAGTTCGCTGTATAATAATATTATATGATATTATTGAAATGTGATACACATGCCTATTATTCTTATAACTCATACGCTAATTATGACGATGTTCTGAAATTCAACTAGGTGCTTATATTTCTGGATTAAAGAATTGAGGTGTCAGGAAAAAATTATCCACCCATTTCAGCACCAAATGATAAAAAGTCGTATACAAATTTCTGTATGTGTAATATAAGTAAGGTTGTAAAATATTAGTCTTGGTTATGTCAACATATTGTCGGCAAGAATTTACCTTCCGTTAGAGGTCGCAGCAATCGATAATTTAAACTAAAAAAAATTGGCTCAGTCGAATTAGATAAAAAAGGGACAAACCCGGAAACATATAAGTTACAACTTTACATGTAATATTAAAAATAAACGAGTTGTAAACAAATAATTCTCTTTTGAATATACAGCGCAAAATATCAATCTTAAGAAAAAAAATATTGGAATCAAAATTGTAGGAAATTTAATTTTAAACAACTCTGTAAAACAATTTTTCGAGTTGAATTGAAAATAAACGAGTTATGCCATAAAAAAAATACCCTTATTCCTTGCGTGATGATTAAAACATAAAAAAAGATTTATAAAGATAATGGATGACGCAACGGATCAATTACCACGCAAAACGAAATTTTCCCTTCCCCAACGAATTCCGAAGGAAAATTGCTACTTATTATTTTGTTCCGGGTCTGAATCCTTATTCGACTGGGCTATATACTTTGAATACTGCACATCTAGAGGCTATTCTCAAGTTGATAGATAACAATAAGCTCAATACGACAAGACTTACGTTCTCTGTACTCTTTGAATAGCGTTTCGCCTTTGTAGATTCTCGTTTACAATGGAAGCATCTGAACTAGACGTGGATGCACAAGATAAATTAGTCGGATCGCTACTAGTTAACTGACTAATCAGAAACATCTCTTGAAATCTACTGGGAGTGAAGCAAAACTAATGGATTGCTAAAAGCACAGGTCAGTTGAATATAATTTCCTAGTTGGTAAACATTTTTAATGCCGTATAATGTGCTAGGAAAAGTAAGAAACTGGCAGTTCAATTTGTGCAAAATTTATGTTTCTGTATTGGCAAGTATTGATCCTAACACTTTCTTGAATTATTTATTTATACAGTTAAATGTACAAATAACTTAAACGAATAAACCTACACATCTAAGTTAGAATAAAACGGTGGATAAAATACAAAATTTAGTATTTTTTTAAATATGACATGTAAACAACGTTTCATCACTTTTAACGATTTATAATTGACGACTGTTACACGTCAAAACTCGGAGAAACACCAGTCTAGAAAATTGTATCAAAATCGATATATCACTATAAAAATACATACATTATGAATCAAAACATAAGTAGTATGCGCTAATTCCGCTTATTTTGACACTTGAAAAAGCATCTCTGGGGACAATAATGTATGTGAGTGTCAATGATTTTGATCAACCTCATATTTAACATAATCCGCACACGCTTGTAAATATTTTAACACACTCCATATAAATCACTCGCGTATAACAACACCTACTTATTCAAACTGATACAGCCATTTTCACTAAATGGCTTCATACGATAACCCACGCGACGCGTGTAAAGACATACCTGGTTTCCCTAAATATCTTCCCGTAAAATCGCTGTCTAAGACGAAAATTTACACAGGTTTACGATACGATTATAAAACTAGCTATTAATCACAGAATGTCGTTATTTTTCGTTAAAATTACCTCAACAGCATAAATAACACAAGTCCATGAATGAAATGCACATTTTAAACATAAATAAAGTTGCTTTTTGTAATAGTTAAGGTGCTGTCAATTCGTGACGTCGATATAAATGAGTGAAGCAGTTTCATAAACAGCGATATACTTAAAATTTTAAAAAATAATATGATATTTCTAAGACTTTTATGTAGACATTGGCAGACTTAAAAGCATATTTTAACATACGAGCGAACATTAAAAAAAGCGCGAATTGTACTCGCACGCCTAGGGTTCCATACATTAAGAAGACATCTAACATTATTGCTCTAACTAAAGACCACAGTTTTCAGATTGTTTCCTTTATATGTGCTGTACGACTATGATTCTTGCCAAATTACATATTTCTAGGTTAAAGGCTAAATGAATGCTTGTGCAATCGTAAAATATGCGAAATACGCGACATATATTATAAATCTGTCATATCTTTTGATCGTTTTGACTTACATGTTTAATTTCTTCACAGCTGAAAGAGACCGTAGCCTCGAGATTTGATAAATACCAATTTGGTACCTGCACGTGTTCCTGAGATAATACTGAAACAAAAGGTCTTGACACATTGACAGACGGACAGACGGACAACAAAGTTATATAAGGGTTCCTTTTTCCTTTTTTAGGTACGGAACCCTAAACAGCAACATTTTTATTAGGATTTTTTATTTACTAGCAAGCAGTATATTAATACTTGCGCGATCTCAATTCCTAGGAAGCTTCTCTTTTTGCACAAACTGTACTCAATGGAAGTGGTGCTACGTTCCAAGTGTATTTGTCTAGGTAAGATTTCAAGGCACTAAATGGGCGGATGTCACGTCGGCGACACTTGTCCTCAAGTTTGCTGCTTCGCACTAGAGCTCTACACTCTACAGCGTCTCCGCAACTTTTCACATAAACTCAGCAACTTTACAGGACAGAACTTATAACAAATTGCCTTTTGCTATTCAACATATTGAAATTTTTGTAAAACTTTCCATCATGTTTTCTAGATTCCACTACGCGAAAAGTTTAAGAGCCAACTATCAGGAAAGTTTATGGTTTTCTTTGTTCTGTGAGGAAACTGATACGTAATTGGATATTTCTGTGCAAGCAGTCTGACTTGACATAAACATTGTTTCCGAAGTTTGATAACTAGAAATAATTCCATTATTCACGGGATAGTTACTATGTACGAGTATAATTAGTTTGAGTGTCCGATATTTCGGTGCTGTTGCAAGCGCCATAATCACGGATAAACTGCTGAGCCGTTAATAATATCAATATTACTAGTGTTTGTGACCAGCTCATATATTGATGACTATATTTAAAAGATTTATTTTCCTTATATCAAATTAAGTGACAAGTCGGGCAAGTCATGCGCCTGATGGTAAACACTACGCCCACGACAGGTGCAGTGCCACCAAAGCTTAGAACTGCAGTCTTACGTAGCACTGTACTGTGCTCGTCACCGCAGCTTAGAACTGCAGTCTTACGTAGCACTGTACTGTGCTCGTCACCGCGAAACGTTGGTTTTTGAGTCCCTTTTGCGCAGTAAATTCACTATAAATTATATTCATGGATCATGCATTTTCATTCACTGACAAAATTCGAAATACTATGACACATCGTCGTGCTTTCCATTAATATAATAAAATATGGGTGACGTATGGCGTAGAAATTTTGCTTATCGGAATCCACGCTTTTTAGTTGTTCGTTATCCCCTTGACATTTCTATGTCAATCTCATCTATTTTCTCATTCATTTTCAAATTTAACACAATCATCCGGGATATTATGTATCTCAGTTGCTAACAAAAGTTGATTGAAAACTTTAAAAAATGGCGGCTTTATGTCACTTTTGCCAGCTCCAGTCGGCAAATTACTAACATTTCTGCTCACTGTAGTCGTCAAAACTGACATAAAGCCGCCATTTTTTAAGATTTCAATAACTTTTGTTAGCAACTGAGATACATAATAGTTCTACCGCTTGCCAAATCCAAACTGAGGTTTATTTAAGAAAATACATTAGGTTATATTAAAAATAGTTTCAATCATCATCATCTCATCATCTCAGCCGTAGGACGTCCACTGCTGAACATAGGCCTCCCCCATGATTTTCCAAAAGGACCGGTTGGAAGCGGCCTGCATCCAACGTCGTCCTGCGACCTTCCTCAGGTCGTCTGTCCACCGTGTCGGTGGACGACCTACGCTGCGCTTGCCGGTCCGTGGTCTCCACTCCAGAACCTTTCGGCCCCATCGGCCATCTGTTCTGCGTGCTATGTGCCCTGCCCACTTTCACCACAGTTTCAATAGGCTGCGAATAAAAATGCATGAATATATTATTACAACTTGCTACAATGCTCTTCATACTCGTACCATAATGCTTCGCAGCAGAATATATATTGTGTTGGTACTAACCAAGACGGCCTCTGCTATAAGAATCCTACCACCACGTGGGTCAGGTTTTACCACCTCTTACGGTTCATATTCCGGTGGCGCAGAGAATATTCTACTCTCCTCACTGTAGCATAGAACTATTTATATACGATCCTGCTGAGTGGAGTTTCATCATTAACACTGTAGTAAACTCATGGTCGAGATATGCTAATGTTCAGACCACAAATTGCGCGCGTCTTTAAGTCGCATGTTGTGGGTTTGTATAATGGGTAATGGGTACCCAGAAGCAGAACAATGCGGGTTCGAGGTGCTTGTTGTGTGGCATGTTCTCAATGGAGAATCTGTCCGTACAAAGCGTTTAGTTCACCGTTAGCTACTATAACGTACATGCTCGTGTTTCAGGGAACAAGTAATATATAAGGTACTAGAAATCTTTTTATCAATGAGTTTATTGACACAATACTACAATATTCAACGAACTTGCTTTTAAATTATACTGTCGTAAGTTAAATGATATCATATTTTGACTGAATTTTTGATGGTCCTTTTTTAGTTTAAAATTGTATATACAGCAAGCCCTTTAAATATCAACGTCAAGTATTGTTGAAAAAGGAAAACAACACTTGTATGTGTCTATGAACCATAGCTCATATTATTCTATGGTCATATTCGTTTTCCGCCCACCACTTGCTCTTTGCTGTACCTATGCATGTGAGTTGCAATAAAACGTCAATGTAACTGCTCCAAAGTGTTTGCAAGAGACATGTCTATTGGGCAAAACCAGTTGACGAAGCTGAAGAGAGAAGACGGCAGTGTAGCGTCGACCAAAGTATTAGGAGAGATAAAGAGTTTCTACGGACAGCTATAATCCTCGGTCGCTAAACCTGTTAGCAGCTCGGTCAGGGACCCAAGAGCCAAACTGACCCGACATTATACCGTAGATATCCCGGACATCAGCCTGTACGAGATTAGAATGGCCTTGAAACAGCTTTAGAACAACAAGGCACCTGGTGACGACGGTATCACATTTGAGCTTCTGAAAGCGGGTGGAATACTGTTACTTAAAGTCCTTCAGAAGCTCTTTAGTACCGTCTTACTCGAAGGTTCAACGCCAGAAGCATGGAACAAAAGCGTGGTGGTGCTGTTCTTCAAGAAAGGTGACAACACTTTACTTAAAAATTACAGACCCATCTCGCTTTTGAGCCATGTTTATAAGCTGTTTTCGAAGGTCATAACGAACCGTCTCAGTCGCAGGTTTGATTAATTCCAGCCTCTGGAACAAGCCGGTTTCCGAAAAGGCTATAGTACTATAGACCACATCCACACGCTACGACAAGTTATACAGAAGACCGAAGAGTATAACTTGCCTCTTTGTTTAGCGTTTGTGGACTATGAGAAAGCCTTTGATTCGATCGAGACGTGGGCAGTGCTTGAGTCTCTCCAGCGGTGCCGTATTGACTATCGGTATATTGAAGTGCTGAAGTGTTTGTACAAAAATGCCTACATGTCAGTCCGAGTACAGGAGCAGAGTTCGAAGGCAATTCCTTTGCAAAGAGGCGTGAGACAGGGAGACGTTATATCTCCGAAACTGTTCATCGCTACATTGGAAGACGCATTCAAGCTTCTGGTTTGGCAAGGACTTGGCATCAATATTAACGGCGAATACATCACTCACCTTCGATTTGCCGACGATATTGTAGTCATGGCAGAATCCATGGAAGACCTCAGTACAATGCTCGAAGGCCTCCATCGAGTTTCCCAACGGGTAGGATGAACGTGGATAAGACGAAAATTATGTCTAATGCCCATGTTGTACCTACCCCAATATCAGTTGGAAAATCAGTTCTCGAAGTTGTTGACGAGTACATCTACCTGGGACAGACAGTCAAACTAGGCAGGTCCAACTTCGAGAAAGAGGTCGATCGTCGAATCCAACTCGGCTGGGCAGCGGTCCGGAAACTTCGCGAAGTCTTCTCGTCAAAAATACCTCAGTGCCTCAAGACAAGAGTCTTCGACCAATGTGTGTTACCAGTGATGACTTATGGCACTGAAACGTGGTCTCTTACTATGGGCCTCATAGATAAGCTCAAAGTCGCACAACGAGCTATGGAGAGGGCTATGCTCGGGGTTTCTCTACGTGATCGAATTAGAAATGAGGAGATCCGTAGAAGAACGAAAGTCACCGACATAGCTCACAAGATTAGCCAGTTGAAGTGGCAGTGGGCAGGACACATAGCACGCAGAACAGATGGCCGATGGGGCCGAAAGGTTCTGGAGTGGAGACCACGGACCGGCAAGCGCAGCGTAGGTCGTCCACCGACACGGTGGACAGACGACCTGAGGAAGGTCGCAGAACGACGTTGGATGCAGGCTGCTTCCAACCGGTTCTTTTGGAAAATCATGGGGGAGGCATATGTTCAGCAGTGGACGTCCTACTACGGCTGAGATGATGATGATGAACTGCATCATATTTCTTTTTATTTCACTAAGCCCTAAGCAAATAATAACAAGTATAGATAAATAACGTAATAAATATCCAATATAGAACGTAGTAGTTATTTAAGTAATGTTATTGGAGATTATATGATTTATTCAAATATGTACAAAATAGAAACAAGTATTAGAAAGAAAAAATCTATAAGCCCCGAGTAATACAATATACATTTTTGCGACGTGACTTTAGCATTGAGTATTTATAAATCAATAGAAAGTCCATTAATCTATAAATGCTGTCCATGAGTCAATTGTCAAAGAATGTAATCTAACATACATTACATGCAGAATATTAATCACTTTCACTCAGTTATTTTCGTCCGATCATGACCTACGCGTCTGTAACGTTCGGTCATGCTTCAGATAGGCACATTCATAGACTTCAAATGATTCAAAATCGCTTTACCCGCAAGGCAGTAGGCGCACCGTGGTACTTACGGAACGCTAACCTCCACTGCGACCTAGAACTCCCCTCTATCGTACAGTTCATGAAAGACTGTTCTCGCCGCTACTTCGATGCGGCCCCACACCATCCCAACCCACTAGTGGTGCAAACCGCTAACTACTCAACACACACATCAGATCCATACTTCACCCCGCCACGCCGCCGCCCACGACACTTCCTGGATGACCCGGACGACCCCATCACGACAGCTCTGGCGTCGATCAGTCAGCCTCCTGGTAATATTAGTATTTCAGGTATTTCAGGGTCTACTCGCCGAGCCACGATAGGTAATATGTCTGATTTTGGATTTCCAGTCTTCACAGTTAGACATCGAGGTCGTCGTAAGCGACTTCGAAATAATCCTAAATCAGACACAAGGTAATCTGTATTATATTTTGGTAATGTGTAATAAGGTAAAGGTAACGTATCAATTTTCGATTGAAAGTTTATAAGTATCATCAATATTAACCTGTGTTTTATTTCATTAACCTGTGTTTTGTTTTCTTTCAGACAGTGCTGGCGGCTAACGGCATCTCTATTCCCTACTAGGCAAGGGTTCGCCCTTGTCGTTGTCTAGCGCTTTATGCGCCCTTGTTGTCCCTCGGTTGAGTGCTGCGTGCACTCACCAACAGTCCTGTGTCGCTTTTAATGCCCGTAGTGGCAAAAAGCTCTAGGTCCTTCCTAAAAAAAAAAAACTCAGTTATTAAGTAAGTATATAATAAATGTATGATCAACCCATTATATTACAACTCCTGGTTCTTGAATCTTCCTTTCAGAGAGAGGAGTATGGGTATGTAAAACACGTAGGTCTAGTACGGCTTGGTGGAGAGGATATCTATAGTGTCGATGCTTTCAGACCGCTCGAACGTCTCCGAACCGTGACCGGGCTTAAAGTGTCCTCCAAAGCTCGGAAGCGTCTATTAAAATGCCTCTAGCGGTCACCCATCCGTGACCCATTCGTCGATATGTTCTCATACCGAATTCTTTTGGTTTGTGACCGAGTTCTTTTGTATGTTACATAAAATATATTGTACAGAACCCATATACAGTGAGATAAAGTTAGGAATGTCACAATACCATACCATGTAATTTTAGAGACAAAAATACCCATCCTCGGACGGGATTCGAACCCGCGTTCTGAAAATCCGTGTTAGACGCCATGACCGCTAGGCTGCCGAAGCGATCCGTCCGAGCATCGGATTTCACTTTCTAGTTGATTTTCACGGGCACACGGGGACGGAAATTACCAAGTTTGGTCTCATTAAGCAGGCGTTAAAACCATACAACAAAAAATACCAAATATTGTCACTGAGTTCAACACTAAAAAGTGTGAAATTATTTGTTGAAGTCGGTACCATGATAGTTCAAAAGTACCTATTATCACAATATTCTGCGCATGGTAACGATATGGCAAGTTATTTCACACCTTTTAGTGTTGATGCCTATTACATATTTAGTAAAAAAAACTCACCCTTTTTAATGACACTTGCGACTTACGATCAATTATGATTCAGCGTGAATTACGATATCATCAAGAAAGATGAAACACTTTAAATTGTCACTCAAAAACCGCTTGATCTATTTTGGTGAAATTTGAATGGGATCACCTTGGAAGTAGGTATACTCTACCAAATAAAAAAAGGATTATCAAAATCGTACTACTCTGTAAAAATTAATGCATGTTCATAAATAAATAAAAAATGCGCTTGCACTTGAGAACTTCCTCCTTTTTTGAAGTCGTTTGAAAAGGTGATAATATTTTTAAATTATTCGTAAGTATTTAAACCAAATACTTTCATGAGTATATTTAAACGATATAAAATGCAATAATAAGTTTTAAAATCTAAGATTTATAATTGTCATCGTATATTTATCAGACTGATAAATTTTCTTTTCGAAGAAAACCAAATAAAAATTGTAGAGATACACTAAAAATCCCGCAGTGAGTGGGTGTTGAATTCAGGCACCACACACATATCCTCCACGTATTCGGTATGATACCGGCTTGATTGGACCGTGAATGCTAACAAGATCGATCGACGGTAATTCGTCCATAGCTAGTATAGTTCAGCCATACTGCCAACTTTGCCTTTAGCTTTAGTCGTATGTATTGAAGGAGAACGCAGTGTTATTGTAATTCGAAACTTGTACCAAGCAACGGAGACAATTTATAAAGCTTCTGCGTGATTCTTTTGCTTACAAAAGTAATCACCTCAAGTAAGAATTGAAAATTTAAAATAAAAATGAACCTGTGTTAACCTCGCCTTCATACTTAGTCATTGAATTCCATCCGCTGGCATTGCTTTAGCTTACAGCACAATAGCTTTGTATGGAGCCGGTCCCAAGCCCGGACAAAGAGGGAGGGCACCCGGGGTGGTTGCGGAGGACGGCATAATCATCTCATCCGATACTATGCCGAGCTCTGAAATCCCCTTACTGCGGTAGCCCGTGGCCGCCGTGTCTATTTGGGGGAGGCTCAACCCCTGTGTTTCTTGGGATGAACTTTTGCCCCCAAATAAATACGCAAAATATCGGGGGTAGGCAGCTTGGGCAACTGCTTGCACCATTGCTTTGCGCCCACTAACCACTTTCTGCTCCACAGAACCTATTTTTTAACTATGAACACGGAAAATATGATAAATAAGATGCCTTGCGACCCGGCTAGCACCCGGCGCCCTTTGGTTTCCGGGCCAGGGGGTGTGAAGTTAGCTACCGAAGGCGACCGCGGGGTGGAGTCCCAGGCCCCGTCGGCCGCGGATGTTACTGGACCGACGACGACGGCGAAGGAGTCTGGACCAGTGCCTGGACCAGTGCAGAGGAGCGGACCAGTTCCTCATGGAGCCCGCCACAACTCGCGCAAAAGGAAGCAGCTGCGGCGGCTTGAGGCGGCGGCGGCGGCAGCGGCGGGACCGGACGCTGTGTTGGAGATAGGTAACGGGCGGGGGAGCGGTAACCCTGACAGGCGTACCGTGAACCCGCAAAACTCTCACCGCGGCAAATCACGCCGCGAAGAAAATAAAGAGCGCTGGCAGCGCGAAACAGAACTGGCGGACGCGCTATACCAGCAGCAGAGGGAGGGAGTAGTGCACCTGCCTGGGCTGTCGGCGCTTGCGCCGACGGTCACGGCATGTATGCTGCGCATCGACCCACACGGAGCGCCCGCTGCTATCACGAAGCAGATCCAGTGCCCTGAGACTCAGCTGAGCTTGCCCCTCACTGCTATGCACAGCGGGCCTGCCACGATGTCTACCGAGGCACAAGGTGAAGCGACGAGAGAGCAGCGGACGAAACCGTCTGCAGCTGACGGGAATGCCAAGATAGATCAGACGAGTAAGATAGACTACATTTTACCGGAGGTCGCGCCCTCACCGTGCTCGTCTCGCCCCCCTTCCACACCTATACCCAGCCAGGACAAAGGTAAGGGTGAGGTGGAAAGTAAGAAGGGATGCGTCGTGGCCGAGTGTGATGAGGTTGCTTCTGATGGGACGGACGCAACCAGAGGCGCGAAGCGACAACGCAGCTCTGACTTAGTGTCACCATCACAGGCGGTCGCCGATAAAAAGATTCGCCTCGAAAGTGGAGCCGCTGCTGGCGTCGGCAACAAACATGGCGCGACTTCGTCCTCGTACGCGGAGGTGACCAAAGCGGCCTACAAGGTGGTCGTTTTGGATCGCAACCGAGTACTGATGGACGAACGCCGCGCACTTCATTTAAGAAAGGCCATCGACGAGACGATCATGGGCATGCTCCTGGGAAACGATGGCAGCCCCGCCATTCGCTTTCCTCGGTTCACGTCCATGCCGAAAGCGTTTCGCGGTGGTGTGCGATATACGCCCCGGGACGACTTCACCCTCGCCTGGCTCACCACTACAGTGGAACACTTACCGACCCTGTGGGAAGGGTCTGGTGGTTGTGTGGTCGTACCGGAGAGTAAGGTGCCGCGGTATAGAACGGCAGTAGTTTTCATTCCGGATTTCGGGCGAGGCAGGCAGGAGCTGGCGAAACGCTCGGATATCCTCCTGAACTTGATCATCGCTCAAAATCCAGGAGTCGGAGTAGAGAGGTGGCAACTGTTCACCCATGAGACGCGCCCTATGGGAAACACCTTTAACCACATCCTCGTCTTTGGTATACCACCCGAGGATGTGGAGAATCTTCAACGCGAGGGCTGTCGCCTACATTATATGTCGGCGACAGTCTTCGTAAAAGTGAGAGGAGGCAAAAACTTCGGCAGCGCCGTGACGGCGGCGCCGGCGAAGGGGATGGATGAGGTCATCGCTACAGTAAGCGATGATGCAGCGACCGTTCCCTCCGACGCCGACGCGGTCGCGTTGCTACCGGGGATAAAGGGCTGGTCGAGGAACGAAGTGGAACGGCTGTTGGGAGTGGAGGACGAGGGTGAGGAGGATATTGCAGACGATATAATGGGTCTCAATATTCTCTCACCTGCGTCCTCCATGGAGACGGACCGTGCCGCAACTTCCTCGACTCGCCCAAATGTGAATTAAGTGGGTGTTTCGCTTCCCGAACCAACCCACAAAACCTACAGTGATCAATTAACTGTCGTAATGGACTCGCAAAAAACAATAAACAGTAAACACTCGAATTCTAGCAGTGCTCAGAAGCTAGATGAAAATAGTAAGTTTGACATCATTCAAGCCAATCTACAACACAGTGTCACAGGTTTCGCCGCTCTGCGCAGAACCCTGGAGGAGCAACCAAACACGATAGCACTGGTCCAGGAACCCTATCTTAATCGTGGAAAGGTGAGTGGTTTCAATGCCTTAAGGGGCAATGTCTTTAATGCCCCCCTGCAAATTAAAACGCGGGCATTCATCTATGTACCGAATTTATACAAGGCCTCTTTGTTAACACACTTGAGCACTGATGACCTTGCTGTAATCAAGCTGGAAACGAAGCTACATGGACCACTTAGTAGCGTTATCATAGCATCGGCCTATATGGATATAGACGATGAAGCGCCACCTGCAGCTCTAGAAGAATTAATGCACTATTGTGCAAAAAATAAACTTGAATGTATCATTGGATGTGACAGCAACGGACACTGTTCTGTCTGGGGAAGCACTGACACAAACGAAAGAGGTAAGGATCTACTGAACTTTATCCTCAAACACAACCTAAACGTTCTTAACCGAGGCGCAGAACCCACTTTTGTGACGTCTAGGGCAAGGACGATAATCGACATCACACTAGCTACGAGCACAATCACCGAGTTGATCGACGGATGGCACGTAGCAACAAATGAAATTTCTGGCTCTG
This sequence comes from Selenia dentaria, assembly GCA_917880725.1. Lineage (NCBI taxonomy): Eukaryota > Metazoa > Arthropoda > Insecta > Lepidoptera > Geometridae > Selenia > Selenia dentaria. Next base: position 8,742,658 of record OU862888.1, on the reverse strand, counting down.
ACCACAGAAGGATTAGATTCAGCCTACAAACGGGAAAGCACGAACCACGTACATATAGAAATCCCAAAAATACTGACAAGACCCTCTTCAAGCATACTTTGGAGGAGGCATTGACAACAATACCAAAAATAGAGGCGTCTACACAGTTGACTCCGCAAGAAATAGAGAAGACTATTGATCTATTAGTAACCTCTATTAAAGGGAGCTACGAAAAATCAAATCCTCTGAAAACTGAGCGAAATACAATTTTGCAAAAAAAAGACAAATGGTGGAACAAAGAACTCGCCAAATTGAGAAAGAACATGCGACACCATTTTAACAGAGCTATGAACACTGATCACAAGCATGATTGGCAGAAATATAGAAAGACACGACATCGATTCAAAATAGAAACAACTAAGAGTCGAAATAACACGTGGAAAAAGTACAGTAACTCGATCCAAACGGAAAGCGAAACTGCAAGACTGAGAAAAATCTTATCTAGCAACACGCAGGTAAGGCTTGGGACATTGAAAAAGGCCGATGGAACATACACGGCTTCGGACCAAGAACAGTTTGAGCTTCTTCTTCAAACACACTTTCCAGACTGCCACATAGTAGAGAACGGAGACTGGGAAATGGAAGCAACGCACGAGCCTGGTAATGAAGACTGGGTTTATGCAAATACCATAGTAACGGAAGAAAATCTTCTATGGGCAGTAAGTACATTCCAGCCATACAAAGCTGCAGGGATTGATGAAATTTTTCCAGCACTACTTCAGTGGAGCCTGCATATGATAAAAGAAAACCTCTTGGCGCTTTTCAGGGCATGTCTAGCATGGAAGTACATACCCAAACCGTGGAGGGAAGTTAAAGTAGTCTTTTTACCTAAACCTGGCAAATCAGTCTACACAAATCCGAAGTCCTACAGGCCTATAAGCCTGAGCTCCTTTCTCCTAAAAACACTGGAGAGACTTTGTGACAAATACATAAGAAGTGGACCACTGGCGAACAATCCCATCCACAAAAATCAGCATGCCTATCAAGCAGGTAAATCTACAGAGACTGCACTTCACCATGTGGTTCATAAGATTGAATCCGCAATGGAGAACAAACAATCCTGCCTCGTTACCTTCATTGACATTGAGGGTGCTTTTGATAAAACAACGTTTTCCAGCATCGAGACCGGGCTGGCAAAGCAGGGCGTGGACAGCAAGATGAATATGTGGATTACAAACATGCTCTCAAATAGAGCTGCACATATAGAGACTTCTAATAGGACACGCTGCCTTGTCAGAAAAGGCTGTCCGCAAGGAGGTGTACTATCACCACTGCTATGGGTAGTAGTGGCAAACGAACTAATCGAGCTCTTAAATAAAGAAGGAATTGTCACAATAGGATACGCAGATGACCTGGCTATCATGACCTCAGGTCTTTTTGAGTCCACCCTCTGCGAAAAAATGCAGAGAGCACTCCGGGTAGTAGAGGCATGGTGTGGACGGCACTGCCTATCTGTCAACCCTCAAAAAACCGAAATGGTACTATTTACACGCAAAACAAAAATAGGAAACCTTAAACTTCCTATCTTGTTTGGACAAAAACTTGAACTAACCAAGGAAGTGAAATACTTAGGCGTTTGGCTCGACAGCAAACTTTTATGGACAAAGCAGCTTGAGCACGTCACCACAAAAGCCACAAACATTTTGATGCAGAGTGCTAGAGCAGTAGGCAAAGACTGGGGTCTCAAACCGAAGCTTTGTCGATGGCTCTATACAGTCATAGTAAGACCAGCTCTTACTTATGGAAGCGTTGTATGGTGGCCCCGAACAACCCTGGTGACCACAATGACTAAACTACAGCAAACTCAGAGACTGGCGTGCTCTCTGATAAGCGGGAGCACTAAAACGACACCATCAGCTGCCTTGGATGTAATCCTTGGCCTGACACCGTTGCATCTACATATACAGCAAGAAGCAATGGCGTCTGCGCTAAGAATAAAATCTACAGATCAATGGAAAGGCACGCAGTCCATCACAAATCACTGTAGAATTTTAGACATGGCGACGAAAATAATCCCGGAATCACACAGAGGCACCGACAGGATAGCCAAGACGCACCTCACAAACAAGAAGTACGAGCTGACTACCGAAAGCGGTGCCCTGGAGAGTCTAACACCATCCTATCATGTGTACACCGACGGCGCAAAAAACAAAACGGGAACAGGTTGTGGATTCCATTCACCAGAACTTGCAATTTCCAATTCAATAGCCCTGAACAAAACCACAACGGCATTTCAAGCAGAGGCTATGGCCCTGCTACTTGCTGCTAGGGCAGTATTACGCCTGAAATCACAAAGTGAACAGGAAGACAAGCTGCTGGCCTTCATCACGGATAGTGCAGCAGTCGTTCATGCACTGAGAAGACCGGTAACAAGGTCAAGAGTCCTAACGGAATGTCATGCTGCACTCCAAGGACTTTCAGAGAAGTACAAAATAATTATATCATGGACAAAGGGACATGGCCTTTGTACTGGCAACAAAAGGGCAGACATACTAGCTAAAAAAGGAGCCAAAAAGCAGGGTAGCACTGAGGAAATGGAACTCTGCAGACCCTCAGCAATGGAAGTGCGGAATCTCCTGAGTCGCTACACAGAAAGAAAACACCAAAACTATTGGGATGACAGGAAGGACTGTAAACATGCGAAATCCATGTTTCCAATCCTAAACAAAAATACTACGAACAAATTACTACGATTACAACGTCAAGACCTTCGCCTAATGGTGGGCATCATCACTGGTCACTGTAATCTAAATTACCAGTTGCACAAGATTGGAGCTACGGACAGCCCACTATGTAGAGGCTGTCTGCAGAAAGACGAGACTGTGGAGCATGTGCTGCTGCACTGCAGGGCTACGGAAGATATTAGAGTAAAAACAGGACTACTGGAGGTCCACTCCAGAACGCAAGATGCATCAACAGCATCATCGACGTTTGTTACAACATCTCAATCTACACTGGAGCAGTTGTGCCAGCGACCCAAGGCCATACTCCGCTATGTGAAGGAGTTAGGCTGGCTTGAGTAAATGCTGGCAGGGGGGAATGCACAAAACACCCCAAGCGGGACGTCAGTGCAGGCCTCATCGCCCCCGAAACGAATAAGAATAAGAATAAGAACCTGTGTCAAGAAGTTATATCGGAGCTTAAAGCATACTTTTCTTGGATCCGTTAGATCTCACGGTAGCCAAGCCTTCGAAGTGAGGGGTACCAGGTTCGGTCCTTAACCTGTGCAAATATTTATGTGACAAGCAGAGAAATGTTAGCCTCGGGTCTTGGATGTTTTCATGTGTTATTATGTGTGCCTCCAACGATACAAATAACCCTAGGATGAGGGGTGAGTGTTTATGAGTGTGTAAGCATATCTACGTGTATAGCATAATACTTTATAGCCTGTTTAGCTATCGCGGTGCCACTGTAATCCATAACAGTTCCGCTAGTGTGAACAGTTAATATCCCACAGAAATTATATTATTTTCTTAAATGTATAAGTATTCCACTTAAAAATATTCTTGAACTTGAACCAGGTGGTTAACTACTCCCCCGAGGGTCCCCGCCTTGCCGTGGGGGGGGGGGGGGGGCTCAGTAGCCGTGCCTCGGGTCACCAGGGTGAAGCTAAGAGAGGAAGCAATGGGCCTGCCAGTGATAGGAGATAGCTGGCGGGACCGTTTCTATGGGCTTTTTGCTCCAAGTCTATGGGAGCGTTATAAATCTTGTTGGTAATATATATTTTCTTACTACATAAGTTTTTACACACTACGCTTATCAAGTGAAGAAATTGCTCGTCACTTTCTAGCATTAAAACAGAAATATTCTAATAAAATTGCTCATAAAACAAGGACGACTATCATAAATTAAAGAATAATTAGTAATTAAGTCAATTCAAAGATTTGGGAAATAAGGTGGAAAAATATCCGACTTTATTCCAAAGACATTTTGTACTTTGATACTTTCATTCCTTTCGGGTAATTGGAACAGAAAGAACAAATTACAGGGAGGGATCTTCAAATTTCTTCATTTACTTTTGTAATAGGATAATAATTATTGTCTTTTGACTAAGCGAAATGGATTTGTTTTGTTTATTTCGGGCGCTAGCTTTATTTGGAATTGTATTGATTACGTACCATGCGATTGCATTATAAAGTATTTCATAGCAGTTGGTTTTTGATAAGGAGATGTAGTTCTTTGATCTTATTAAAATGACAATAAATTGTTGTCATGGTCCTGTAACTAAAAAATGGAGCCTAATTGCTTTCTGTCCTTCTGTCTGTTAGTATGTCTCGAGTCTCTAGCTTGTAAGCAGAATGATTTACAAATGTGAAAATTTAATGTTTTTTTCTGTAGGACGTTGATTTCAAAGTGAATATAGATATATAAGTTGCGAAAAAGTGTTCGTATCTTAAGCATCAACACGTCACGCTTTGGCTTACAGACAATAAGTTGTGTATGTAATAGTTTCCCTAGATAAATGACAGTTTATAATATTTAACTTGAACGACACCTTACGTTACATCTACGCAGTTATTCGTGCTAGGCCTACTAGCGTAGTTTCAGACACATTGAAAGGTCACTATAATGTATATGACGGCGTCGGCCGCCTTTTGTGATGGAGCATGCGCAACGGGCGAACGGTTGAGTCATCGCGCACTCACCGCCACAGTCGCCTATACAGGTTGTTTGGTAGAGGGACCGACATACCAAATGAGCGTGTTCGGGGGCCCACTTGGAAAATATAAGTCGGCCAAAAAAAATCCCAGACCCCCAAATTTTTTAACATTTTTTTGTGAATTTTCCCTTTTTCTCCGAATTCGTACCTATTTACCACTATAACATTTGTAAAATCTGTTTTAGACAGGATGTTTTTAGTTGAATTTGGTCTCTATACACCTTCAGGCCAAGCAAAGCAAAATTGGATACCTGGATTTTGAATTGGATTGGCCTGAAGGTGTGTAGAGACCAAATTCAACTAAAAACATCATGTCTAAAACAGATTTTACAAATGTTATGGTTGTAAATAGGTACGATTTCAGAGAAAGAGTGAAAATTCACAAAAAAAAGTTAAAAGATATTGGGGGGTCTGGGATTTTTTTTGGCCAACTTGTATTCTCCAAGTGGGCCCCCGAAGACGCTCATTTGGTATGTCGGTCCCTCTACCAAACACCTTATATAAAGGCTACGCTTGGAAACCGGAGCTCAGTCAGTTTGCTGCACAAACTAGTATAGATGCTAACGCATGTATGCTGCGAGCGCTCGCCCCGTGCGGATGTCTATGACTTGTTATAATTTAATAAGCAATTGAAGATTAAAACCTGATTGAAAATTGCATATTCCTAACCGACAAAATTGTCAAACACCGTAACCAACCTATATAATTTAAAAACCATATTCGGACTGGACTCTTACTTGCTTCCTCTAGTATTTGAGACAAACACATATTATACTTGACGACCGCTCTCTATAATCAAACCGCCGAGCATAAAGCATTTTATGGTTATTTTTAAACATGACGCCATCTATCGAACATCTGGAAATGCTTTATCATATCAATCTCTCACCAGCTTCCATCAAGCACATTTACGATGAATAATTTTGCTGACAGAATCCCTTTCCAATAAACATTAAAACTTTTAAATAGCCATTTTAGAGACACTAGACGTCATTAGGTACTTATTGCAAGGCTCAATATTTTCAGTTTAGAACAGTTTTGTGCTGCGCAATACCAAAATATGTTATTTAATATTAAGCAGCGTTTATAAGTAACGGCGTTTATCTTCTTCTCTTGTACATAGTTTTATTTATGTTTTTAATTCTCGCTAAAACTCGTAAACTGTGAGCTTTAGTGAGAATGATTTGATTTTTTTCGTAATGTTCGTTCTAAAACGGGGGTGGTTTAAGAATGATACTACTCATCATCAACATCATCCATCACCTCGCAGGTGAAAACGTGGGGGGCAGATTATAATCGATAAACATTTTCGGTAGGTAACATAAAGAGTGTTCTAGTTATACTACGTCTTTATAAATAGAGGATAAGAATGGTATTTATTCAATGCCACGGCCACACCATATGCATGTATATGTATAATGGCAAATAGATGGGAAACCAGACAGCGGTGGCGCAGTGTTATCACATATGAGTAAAATGATCAAACACGCGATCCATTAGTCGAACACGCTCGCGACCGATGTGTCTACAAACAACGTAACCCGTCCGTTCATATTCGATTACTAGATCTGTAGATGATGGAATATTACCGACAGTTAAAACAGTGGTTCCTTGTGAAATCATGTATTTTATTGGAACTTTCTTAAATGAGGCAGTTAAATGCATTTTACTCTCTGTAATTCTAAGTAGTTTAAAACAATGGCAGCAATTCGGTTGTTCAAAACACCAAATTAAACTAGCGATCTAAAATCTACTTTTAGTTAGTTATGGTAAGTAGTTCTTTGTTCATGCCCGAGTTGGATCTCGTATAACGCTTGTGAATGACACTGTTTACACTGCCATTCCTGCCGTGCGATTCTTTGCCGTGTGGTTCTCTAAGAGCAAACATCGTTGCATCTTTGACAACATCCGTTAAACATATGAAGAGATGACATGAAACGTTGGAATAACAATCTAATGTACAAGGACGATATCTCAAGTATTTGACATCGGTGAGCTCATCGACGAGCGCAACGACGATCATTTGAGAAACGCACGGCTGAGCAAACATCGTTGCATCTTTGACAACATCCGTGAAACAAATGAAGAGATGACATGAAACGTTGGAATAACAATCTAATGTACAGGGACGATATCTCAAGTATTTGACATCGGTGAGCTCATCGACGAGCGCAACGACAAATCATTTGAGAAACGCACGGCTGAGCAAACATTGTTGCATCTTTGACAACATCCATGAAACAAATGAAGAGATGACATGAAACGTTGGAATAACCATCTAATGTACAAGGACGATATCTCAAGTATTTGACATCGGTGAGCTCGTCGACGAGCGCAACGATGAATCATTTGGGAAAAGCACGGCTTAGCAAACATCGTTGCATCTTTGACAATATCCGTGAAACAAATGAAGAGATGACATGAAACGTTGGAATAACAATCTAATGTACAAGGACGATATCTCAAGTATTTGACATCGGTGAGCTCGTCGACGAGCGCAACGACGAATCATTTGGGAAAAGCATGGCTTAGCAAACATCGTTGCATCTTTGACAATATCCGTGAAACAAATGAAGAGATGACATGAAACGTTGGAATAACAATCTAATGTACAAGGACGATATCTCAAGTATTTGACATCGGTGAGCTCGTCGACGAGCGCAACGACGAATCATTTGAGAAAAGCACGGCTTAGCAAACATCGTTGCATCTTTGACAATATCCGTGAAACAAATGAAGAGATGACATGAAACGTTGGAAAAACAACCTAATGTACTAGGACGATATCTCATAAACTATTTGACATCGGTGAGCTCGTCGACGAGCGCATAGACGAATCAATAGAGAATCGCACGGCTGTTTAATCGTGGGTACATTAAGTGCAAATTTAATCATCATGTAATTTCGTGCTTTCTAAACTGTTGTAAAACTACCCACAACTGAATAGAATAATCATATTTTTAAAATTGTCATTCGACGTGTTACACGAATGAGGATTCAAACATAAGCAGAATATGAACTATAGTGCCACCAACTTATCTGTTCAGGTGGGCAAAATTGGAACTACAGTGTACATACCAACTAACTTTGGCGTTTATAATATTAGTAGGATTCTTTGTAGAATTTGCAAATTAATGAGTGGCTTGAAAGACTGCCCTATGTTTTGTTTCTCTTTTTTCTTGGTGAATTTCTTAGGTTGCAATACCAAAATTCTACACTAGCGACGCTGTCACCTGAACAGATAAGATGGTGGGACTGTAGTATAGTTTAACTTGATTGAAACTTTCGTAAGTGTTACACATTGTAATATTATTTTGACGTATCAACTTACGCGGTAGTTATAGTCATTATGATGATAACAGAGAGCTACATTAATGGTATTAAAACCCACAGCAGTGTCCCCATGGTGGTTCTGTACGAAAACCTAAGGGTATGTTCCTGCATCTACCCTCATCTCAAAGCAAATTGCGTAGAATCTGGTTCTGGGCGGTAGTCGACAGTTGCGTCCCAAACGGGAGTTCAAGAGGCGACTGCTGACTGCCGTCATTCTGCCGAAAGCCCAAATCGATTTTTGAATAATTGGTTATAACATATAAGAATAGGTAAGTATTTCGAAAATATTTAACCCGTCCCGTGTCTAGTGTTTATTGGTTTATTTCCGAACTACGCATAAAAGTTCAAATAAAAAATACTACTTTTGAATAGTTTGACCAACTAAAAGCAAGTTTATACCGGTGGATTGTATTGGATCTGATAAAATTAGTTAATTACTCGAGGTCTAAAAATGTGTATACAATTTGTGTATGTGCGACATGGCTTAGCACTTTTTTAAACGTACACATGGTGTACGCGCGACCCGCGACATGTAATTAAACAAAGTTTTTAACGGTTAATCAATTAGTGTAAGCCAAATTTTAAAACATGTTTCAGTTCATGTGAAGATGCAAGGAATCAGTGTCTTTTTCCAATTTCATTCGTTTTTTAGATACTGATTTCTTTTTTAGGTATCGTTGGAATAATGCTTCTAAATACCAGGGTCTGTGCAGCACATGCCCTGCGACGCGCCTTAAGCTTGGTCTCGCTAAACAGGCGTTAAAAATCATACAGTAAATTATGAAGAGTTCTGAAATCAATACGAAAGTTAAGTAATTGAAAAACTCTTCTTTCAGTAGGATAATGCATGTCAAGTTGTTCAACAAACATCTAGAATAGCCTGTTCAATACGACGGTTAAAATCAAAAAGAGATATAAAATTCTATGCATGGACGGTATATATGTCTCGTAGGCGTTTAATGGTCATGGCGTCTGACACAAACACACGTCTTGTTCGAAGACGTGCGTTCGTATCCCGTCCAAGGATATGTATTTTTTCTCTAATATAACAATGTTAAAGCAGTCACATCTTTTTTTTATATATTCCATAGTTTAATAGTTACTCAATAATAATGTGCGTACTAGCTATGTTCGAAGTTTCGTGACGTGATCGAATCAGAAATGAGGATATCCGCGTAGACGAACAAAAAATCACCGAAATAGCTCAGAAAATAATAAAGTATGTGGCAGTGGACACATATCACGCAGAATGAATGGCCAAAAGAGCTGGAAGGTTCTGGAGTGGAGACTATTGATTGGAATGCGCAGGGTAGGTCTTCCAACAAGGTGGACAGACGACCTGAGAAAATCTACAGGACGCTTCCAGTCGGTCCATTTGGAAATATATAGGGGAGGTGAATGTTCAGTAGTGGACGTCTTAGGGCTAAGATTTTGAATGATGAAGTGTCTTATTCTCTATTTTTAGCTCAGTTTCTTTTAAAAAGGCTTATTAGCACGGGATCATCGTATTTAAGGGACCCTTGCAGTAGTTGTAGATTTATTAGTCTAAATATATCCAACAAAAATAGATTTATTTTATTCAAAATGTGATTGAACTACAGGAAGTAGAATATATATTTATATATCATTACATTTTTTCCCCCACAAAATATCTAGGCTTTGATAACGGGATTACAAAATATCAAGATGATTAAAGTCGATCTAAGTTTTCTCAGCTGAATTAGCCTAAATGAATTATTCAAAAATGTGCCGGAATTTAAAAAGCATGTTGTTTCTAGTTAAGTTGATTATAATTGTATTAATTTGCTCACGTAACTGATCTTACCCAAATTTACCTCATTATAATAATTATTTGTAGAAACCGATATTTTATCCAAAGTTAACGAACTATTTGCCGTTCCGCAGTAGGTTATTTCTGTTTATAAGGATACATGGTGATGTGTAAAATACGTATAATTATTTAGTGATGTGAAACGATAAGGTGGCATAGTATACTTCCTTATCTGCAACAAACAAATAAGAATAATATAAAAAATCTAAAAAAGTATAAGCTCTTGGTGGAAAATCATGTAAGTATGCAGAAAAATTTAAATTGCGATTGAAAAAGTTTTCATGAATAAGCTTCACGAATTCAAGATGCTGTATATTAAGAAATAATACTCTTGGTAGGAGTGTCTCGTTATGTTTGTTTACTATTGTATGTTTATTATGTGATTTTTTATTTATATTATATGTTTTTTTATACTAACGTTTAAAGGACAATTTCAAATAAAATTGTAAAAACACACAAATAATGTAACTCACTCAGAAATAAAACCTTACCTGTGTTTTTACCTAACCTGTGAAATAATGTTCAACCCTTTAAAGTATTATAATAGAAACTTCTTGGTTTATTTGATGTAGGAAAATCTTTAGGTGACTGGCGGCAAATAAAACAAACAAAACCTTACACGATGTAGGAAGCGCTTGGCGCGAAAACACCCAACAATGGCTGTCAATGTTTTGATTGTTTTGCTGAAATTTGTTTAACGAGTTGTACGTGTAATAATGGCGTTTAATCGATAAGTGTTCATGATGCTGTACGTTTGTGAACGATGCGTACAAAATTGTGAAACGTTATTTTTGTGTTCTTGCTAATAGCTATATATATAAATATTGCTCTCCGCCTTAAACGAGGACTAAAGACAATGCAGATTTAAAGTATGTATGTATATAGCAATATTTTTATTAGAAATTTCCTTTAACCACGTTTTATAATAAAAGTGGTTTAAGGCGAAATGAGTGTAGATTTTGACCAAATTTCGACCAAATTTCATGATTCGCCTTCGCGAAAACTTAGTTTTTCGAACTAATATCCAAAGTTCGAAAAAAAATGTAGTGTAAATTGAATGCACGTTCTTATGAAGTATGAAAGCCAATGCACGATTGAGCAAACTTGGCTAGATAGAAAAAAATCGGCAACATTTCCTAATTTTGCCATTTTTCTTACGTACTTCGTGGGAAAAAGCATTTTTATTCAATTATGGGCTAATAATATATCAATGAATGTATGATATTCGAATTCCCAATGAAATTGACTAGTGAACTATGAACTCCTTTATCATTACATTTTTATCATTTGATTACACGAAATAAATATAAAAAGTATTAGCACGTATTCAATTGCATTCTCGCATTACATCATCCAATCTAATAAGCAATTGTAAACCTTATGCAAAGCATCGTAAATTGTTTTAAAATTAGGATTAAACCGCGCCTTAAGTTTAAGATTGTATCCACAGAATGTATCCAACGTAACTTACAGGATAGGTACTAAAAGAATGGCCGTGAGTTGAGTCTGACTGTTCGAACAAAAATCTTATTTGAATCAGCTATAAATATCTGCTTACAGAGTTAACTTAAACGAAAAGTACAATAGTATTAGACCACTATAAGTGGTAACCGAACCGACCACTATAAGGTGGTCTCATATATCACGATAATATAAATAAAGGAAAGACTTTTTTTGGTATTTTATCCACACCTTGGGTTACATTAATGAAGTTTTCATATGGATTCCACTTTTTGAAAATACTATATAAGGTCTATGTTCATCAGGAAAAATGTAGGACTCTAATGGTGAAAGAATTTTTTAAATCGGTCCAGTAGTTTCAGAGCCTATTCAGTTCAAACAAACAAATAAATCTTTCCTCTTTATAATATTATAATATTATAGTGTAGAAAAGATATGTAGTAAGTTCCTAAAAACGCTTATCGCACAGAAGATGCTATAGTATATAAATATTCTTATCCACCTAAATGTTAATACTCTTTGATAGATTTTTTTTGCGGTGAATTTGAGACCAATATTTGTACTTTAACATTTATTAACCCAATGTACGGGTACATTTGGAACGCGTGAGGCATCTACCTGCGGTTTTGGGCGGGTCTAAATCCACCGTCGTCCGTAATTACGCAACTTTGTTGTGCCGCAACAGCAATTCCGCCTCATATGTGACCATCTTTGGAAACCACATTATGCATTTAAATGTAAATTCGAATGTGTTTCGTAAACCAGATGCATATTTTGCATAATATGAAAGCGCTGAGTGCACCTACTCATTTTTGGTGTAGCGAAATTGAAATGCATGAAAGCATTATCTCCAATGTGAATCTCTTGACGTGTAGCGGGAGAGGCGGAGGTTCGAGATATTGTTTGTATTCACACAAAGATATTCTATTAAAAATAATATGCTAAAGAGAATATTATTTTTATACTTAATAGAGTAGTGCATATAACTACTATCTCTCTTGAAGATCAGTGATGATGCGGTCGAAGGTTAGCGCCTTAAGGGAAGCTTCTGGAATAGACCATTAGGTGCTCGGTGACAACTTTTCAGTCTTGATAATGGTCACTAGCCAGATCTTAATAGGGAACGTGTAGAAGAAAACAAGCAATTTTTAATTAGTCAATTTTTAAGCTATTGCATAGCTTCTATCGCGGGCCTTAAGCGTGGAGACCGAATCCAGAAATTCCGTAACGAAAATAACCTAACACCCCCCACTCCGACTCCATCTATCGATGAATAGCACAACTTTTAATGACTTTTTGAAATATTACGCTTGTCTCTTTAGTTCAGCAACTCGCCTCTAGATGGCATTGGTTAAATAATTATAATTGCATAAGTTGATTTGGCATCTATCGATGAATAGCAGAACTTTTAATGACTTTCTGAAATATCACGCTTGTCTCTTTAGTTCAGCAACTCGCCTCTAGATGGCATTGGTTAAATAATTATAATTGCATAAGTTGATAAAAACAGCTATGCAATAGCTTTACCGCGGCAGTCTACGAGTGCCATACGTCGTTTTTTAAGTATGTGTATTAGGTTAGAAGATTTAATCTGTATGCTTAACAAAAAGTACCCGCTTCCCATTTCTATTAGTAATTTTGTTCCTATTAACTGATAAAGAAATATAAGAAACTGTAAATTCACAAGTTTGTGTAAATTTTTAATATTCCCACACATTTACGGAGACTTCACATTAAAAAATCCTCTTTTATCCACCACATATTATAGCCTATAATAACATAACTAAGATTTTGCGAGCTCGAAATTCCGCAAAAAAGTAAAATGTGACCATTAATTATAACGTATATAAGTAACCTTATCGAAAAAAATAAGTTAAACAAATCCGTACCTTGTACTCAACACAAGTTCACCCATCAAAAATTCAATTAATAAATTAATTAAATCTACGAGTTTCTCATTTTTCTGATTGATTGGAAAACTTACGGCTGTCGATGAAAAAATAAATCGATGTTTAAAACATTTTCCATCTAAAAAAAGCTCTCGGAATTCGATTAAGCTCTATTAAGGGTGTAGTCGAAAATTTCAATCTTGCTGGGAAAAATCCTTTTATAGAAGCTGTATTATGAAGACGGTGGCTGAAAGGAGTAAATGGTGCGAAATAATCCGAGCTCTTAGTTCTACGTGGCTGAAAACGAATTTATTGCCTCTGGATACTCATGGCGGGGCGTTTTATTGACACCTCCCGATAATAGACTGTCTAATACAGGTGCACAGTTATATAGGCCGGGGAATGACTGCTCCACACGAACATAATCAGGTGGGACGCGACGTCGACGCTCTCAATAGGAACTGATATCATTATTTCTATGCCATTCATTTTATTCAATGACTTTATTGCTACTCTACTTGGATCTGTTCTATTTCGTGATCGTTTCAACTTGGGTACATGTGTGAGAAAAATCACTTTTACTGTCATTAGGAATACTGAAACGATTTAAAAAATAACATGGTGATACAACAATTGCTGAACAAGGTATACATGCCAATGTAAGTGATTATTAAAATACAATAATTTGAAATATTTACATATTTATGTCTCGGATTTGGTTGCTTTATGGGTTATAATTTTAATATTGAGTGTATACATTTTTTAACCGACTTCAAAGAAAGAAGGTTTCTCAATTCGACCGTATATGTTTTTTTATTCGTGATCGCGGATAACTTCGTCATTTATGACGATCATTTGATGATTATTTTTGGTGGTCCCATACATATTTCAACAAAATCGGTCACCTATCTTGATGATATCATCATTGACGGTGTATCCAGTAAGTAGCAGGGACACTAAAAAGGGTGAAATTTTTTTCTAGTTTTTGATAAAATTTAATATTAAAGTGGTTAGTTTTTATCAGACCATAGTGGGCAAACTGTAACTACAAATTTCTATGAGCGTTTTCTTCCATTTACTATGCAACTAGAACAAATTTGTAATTATATAAGTTAAGGAAACAGGTTTCACTGCAGGCATCCTATGTATGAAGCGTCCACGCGTACGCTTCGTGAAACACCAAACACTCGCAATAGTTTGAACACTAGCTAGGTTTGCGTCCTATTGACGACGCGACGGAACGACACAAAAAACGCAAAAAAATCACGATGTTGTTAAAACTTGCACGTAAAACTGAACGAACTTTTGCAAAATTGTTAACTGTACGAAAAACTATGTTTTGACAGCAAAATAATGGAAGGTATAGCATTCGTTCAGCGAAGTAATTAACAGACGGTTTTTTAAAATAAAACTTGTGTCGTAGCAAGTGGCAAGCGTGTATGTTTGCGTAAATAGTTTTAAATTTTACTCATGTAATATTAAACTCTACATGTTTCAACGTACAAAAGAAATAATTTCAAATAAACGAATACAATACAAAAGGATTTAAATATCGAATCTAATTTACTTATAAATTGATATTTTGTTTCTGTCCGGTCCAATTATGATTTTTTTACTATTGCTCACCGAAAAATTTATCATTTTGTTCAAAACCGATTCCCAGAAAAGGCACAAAAGTTATTCGTTTCATCAGACGAAACATTAAAACAAATGGACTGCGCTTCCATTCGCTTGAATTATTCATGTTCACAATCTATAAAGCAGACAACAGAGAGCATTTTACAAAACAAACAAATTTTATTGATCTCTCAGGCGTTGTTCGTGCCCCCACAATAAAATATTTACATTTACTTCGTAGCACCTGGCCTACCTAGGCTCGGAAACCGCAAGCATTAGAATAATGAAACGTTTGTTGCCGCCACCTAACTCTCTTCTATTGAATAAAACATTTTTTCCGAAATGTTACACGAAAGTGCTACGGTTGCGTTGCAAAGAGATAGAATTGAACGGGTTGTCTGATCACTTCGTTTACTGAATGTTGTACAAAGCTGAAAAATGCTTCACGTCGAACTTAATAGGGTTCCATAGGAGGCTACAGGTTCGTGTTACCACAGCATAAATAATAGTAAATGATAAGTGATTGCGAGGCTGACTCCGTCTGTGTGTTTGACTGTCACACCTTTAAAGAGCTGTATCTTCCAAACTGCAATTGGTAGCCGGTTAAAACATTTCCAGAATATGTGCTGATATGGCGGATTACCTGAAAAGATTGTGTTCATTTTCAACGTTTATTCTTTTTACTCTGTCGAACAAGTACAATTTGAAAAATTTAATACAGACTTCCATTCTATTCAGTTATTGGAGTGTATCTCAATATCTACTAGACCGATTTGGAAATTGGAGTGTATCTCAAAAACTACTAGACCGAATTTGATGAAATTTAAACGGACCACATGGAAAGCACCAGCTTTCAAACAAAAAAAATATTTGAGGATCGGTTCACCCAGTCAAAAGTTATGAGGTAACAAACATAAAAAAAATACAGTCGAATTGAGTAACTCCTCCTTTTTTTGGAAGTCGGTAGAAAAATGGTGATAATTACAAACGTCAAACACTGTTTTAAACTATCACGGTTGTTCTCTTAAGTTATATGATTATTAACGAGATATTTACCGTGGTAATAGTCTTCCCGTGAACATGGTGCATGTAACTGCGCCGAAATATCAACCTTACCACGGTAAATATCCCGTTAATAATCATATAACTTTACAAACGTCAAACTTCAAAGTATAAAACGTATTGGCTTAGTCTAAGACTTATAATATAAAAACTAGACTTTAAATATATAAAAAAACATTATTTTGTTTGATAGCGCGGAATCCTCATTGCACGAGTCCAACTTGCATTTGGCCCGTTACGAGTATTTATACATTCGTTCTATACTATCATAGTCATTTTCTTTTTGTATTTTCATGTCTAGGTTGACATTATAACATAATTATTCTACGAAAATGTTTTTTTCCTCTGTTCGTGGTCTTGTCTTCCCCCGTCTTTCCTACTTTATTATTTCAATGGTACAAAACAATTAACAAGAAAACAAAAATTTTACATTAAACATCCTTTCATTGAGATTGAACTTTCCATAATGAGAATTTAATAAGAGAGAAATATGTGATATTATTAAAATGACTTTTTAAGCTAATTCTGATATTCTCTCAAATATCCAATTGAAATAAATGTAATACAAGTACAATTTAAAAATGTTATACCGACTTCCATTCTATTTAGTTATTGGAGTGGATCTCAAAAACTACTAGACCGAATTTGATGAAATTTAAATGGGACACCATGAAAGCACCAGCTTTTCAACAAAAAAATTTGATAATCGGTTTACCCAGTCGAAAGCTATGAGGTAACAAACATAAAAAAACATATGAGTACCCCCTCCTTTTTTCGGAAGTCAGTAGAAAATTAGTATTAATGCAACTAGTATGAATGATGTGGCATACAATTTCACGTTTCCATTTTATTTTGCAATTTCGTATGTTCTTTAGTGTCTATAATCTGTCCTATGACGCTTTGGCGAGTAGGACTGATGACAATGATTTACTAAAATGGGAATTACTAATGAGCGAGCCTGTTAATCTGACGGATGAAATGTTATGCAAACAAATCGTACCAAATATACTAGTACAAAACATTTTAAAATATTAACTATCTTATAACTAATTTAATAAGTACAGCATTAATATTGCGCCATAAGAGTTCATTTTTACAATGTTGTGAATTGGTTATACCCTGAGGCATCATTCTCGTAGCAGTTTGTATTAATCTGTCCCTTTTCAACATCAATACAGACATGAAAAAAGTGAATTGCAACATTTCTTAGTAATATAAGGTTTAATGTTTTTGTTTCTTACTAGGAGCAGCATCTGCACGTAAGGTGGACCTCATTGGACGTACCGGTAGATTATATACTAATCGACGGGTAATGGACTGGTCAATAGGGAGTCAGGCCTAATAGTTCCTGTATTCGGTACGAAAGGACGAAAAAAGGTTACTTGATCAGCCTGCATATCTATTTTTATTTATTTTACAGAACTTAAGATAAAACCAGTGCTATTTGACATATAACGTGTAAACCCTGACATTCTAGAGAAGCTCATAGTAGTTGGTTAGGCCGACGGGAAAAGACCACGGTCGCTCACCTACCCGGTGGTCAGACGTAGTAAAGACGCTCACTGGCATAAAAAAAACTTACATATATCGACATACGCACACTGCTGAAAAGACCTTCTTTTGAACCTCTCAAACCGGACACACGATTTATTAGTCCTGGCTCTCTATTCGCCACTTCATTACCCGTCAATTCATAAATAGTCAACCAGGGATCTTTTTGTGCTGCCGCCGCTTGGGCTATATCTAGAGGTTCTCAGCGGATGGCCGACTTTTGTATGAGGAAGTCAATCGCCTATTTTGCTACGTGATTCAACTAAACAGTGGATGGTAATTATTTCCTTACTCCTTACTCGATATAGACTGACGAAATCTTATTTAGGGACAACGGAGCATACGATGTATATATATTAATACTCGTAATTTTACGGATATAATGTTGTTTCCTTTATATTTCATATATACACACTATTTGTAAGACGATCGAATGATTATCTATAACTGTTTTAAGCTGTCAAAGAGTATAATATCTATGTATAACACATAAAGCTACTAGCTTAAATTATACTCGGTGTAGCTACCGTACCTTATATATTGATATATATACGGTATGAGTGAGATATGAGAAAGGTCTTTGTAGATATGCAAGATGGTGAGCCAAGAAACGGGTGGTGACGTGCAGGTTTTTATATATTTACGCCTTTTCAATAACAAACATCTTGGCCTTTATTAATAAACGTTGCGTAAACCTTTAGGCGTAACATGCTTTGTCTTGCTTTCACGCGTGACATTTACTGCAAGCGAAAAATTGACAGATAGATGTTTTAACTACTCCGGGTGTAAGCCAAGTTTATTAATAAGGCCGATACAGTATATCTAGAATGAACTTAAGTCTCGCGTTTTGATATATAAAACATTGCTTTGTAACCGGTTGTCATACATTTATTAATCGTTATTGTAACCAAGAAACTAATGCGTATGGCTTCATACACGTTAAGTCAATAAATAAAGTGATAGGTACATATAATAATAACAAAGATTTCTCAGGGATAAACCCATGACCAACCATGTTTTGTTTCAAAATGTTATTGCATGCAAACAAGAATCAAAATGTTAATTTTTCGAACGGATTACTGGGTCTAACAGCCACTTAGCAGCGCACGCGAACCGTTTCATTTCATAAATAGATATTTAAGTCACCCGCCTAAAGCTGCTTAAATAAAATCCACAAAAGCAAACAACACAATTTTCCATCAACGACACTCTTCCAATCCAAAAGCAATTCTAAAATGTATAACCCTGAATAATTAACCACTTCCTCGGTATCTTTCTGGAATACAAACATAAAAGGCACAGAAGTTGCACAGTAATCATGGCCGTAAAAGCGTGCCGGGTCACGGCGATCTGTTCAAATGTTTCAGTTTGTTATTTCCCTACACGCAGGTAATGTGTAGGTAAATATTTTAACACTTTGAGAACGAACGAAGGTGTTGGAGTTATCCCCAGTTTGAAGGTTTTTGGCTGAAATATTCCTGTTAAAACTACTCGTATGTTACCTATGATATTTGAATTTTGTAAGCGATGTTAAATTGGTGCTTAAAGTTGTTGAGCACCGTTCTGTTGTACAGATGTAAGTATTATTAAACTTTTACTTCTAAATTATTTACTATTTGAATGCTATGATTTTTGTGACTAAGTGTACTTAGTAACTGGTTAGTAAAATATAATGACAAACAACGTAGAATCCGTATCATAATAATAATATAGGACAACATCCACACAAAGTCTCAATAAAGGAGTAAAAATTCTAATTTACGAATTTGCCTGCATTCGCTTGGAAAATGACGTACTGGATTTTTCGGAATAAAAAGCCGTCGAAATGCGGGCGTAAGAATCAAGTTATTATCATCAGGCGCATGACATGACATGCTCGTCTTCTCACTTGATTCCAAATAAAATGCAGGAGTACAATGTTCTTATTATTATTATCATCACAAGGTCATGTTATTAATAAACACGATAAAAATAAATATTTATCTATACATATAAAAATGAACCCATATTTCTCCTGGTCACGCCATTACTTGAGAACGGATAGACCAATCTCGCTTATACGTTTTCGTTGTGTTAATTATTGTCAGGAGGAGGTTCATATGAAAGAAAAATCCAGAAAAGATCAAGGCCGAAGGCCGAGCTCACTAGAAGTTGCAGTCGCTAGTACTAAATAAAACGTTGGAATTGATGATCATATACGAGTATTAAAAAGATATAGATTCGTAATGTTGCAACTGGCGCGAAGTCAATATTGTCCAATTTTGTGCGCATGCAAGAACGTATTTTGATGAGATTCTAATACGTAATTCTATCACGGAAAGCATTTATATAACATCATTGGTTGGAATAGTCAAATTGATTACTAATAAACGCGTATTAGGCCGAAAGCGGGATAGCGTCGACATAAATAAACTGTCAAACGCTATACCGACAACCCATCCCTAGTATAAACTTGCTATAGGCACAGAATAAATGCTAGTAAGTGCTGACGAATTTTATTTAATTACTAAGCAATACTCTGAATATGGATAACAAGGAGGTGGTCTGTCTTTTATGGATTGCCTACAATAACGCGAAACGCCGTTGATTATCACCATATTATCAGCAACCCTAGCACGTGGTGGAGAGTAATAGTCTTTCTACCGTTTTAATCCACCTGTCAGTGGAAATAATTGTCTTCTCCACATTACAGAGCACGGCAACCGGGGAAAGAGACAAAATGATTCCTTTTGACGTATCTCGTAGACAGTATGTCCAACTACTCCCGCTATAAAGCACGGTCTCGTCGTAAGGTGGATATGATTCTCTCCAATGGACATAACACGGAGAACACCTTCTCTGAAGGTGGTGGATAAAAGTTTACTTTCATCCAAAACCTTCTCGCGCATATTATAATTTACATTTTGTAGAGGGAAATGGAAATAATGGAAAGAAAATTACACCGAAGGTATATCCGAAATGTCACAACCCCTTCGATTACCCAGATAATTAATTCAGGCACATATTTCGGGTCAATAAAGAAATGGCGTTGTAATGCATTGCAGTTTCGAAATCATACGAATGGTTTGCCGCATACTCGTATCAAGGTTATCATTGTATTACTTTCATATCTACATTTGTGAAATATCTAAGTAATTTTTTTTTTATTTGTTTTTAATCTACAATAGGTCCCCACGTTCATACGCTTATTGAGTCTTAGTAAACGAAATAGAATACTACGTATGGATAGCACACGCTACTCAGAGACTTTTGTTACCTTTGCTTTAAAGGGCACCTACGAAGTCCAAACCATAGGAAACGCTACTCCCGCCGTCTATCCACGTGGATAAACTATCATCTGGCGTTGCCGTGCTCGCAAGGGAGATAAAAATGACATGGTGGAATAGATTTCTTTCCTCGCCACGGGGAGAAATATTCCACTGCCCGTGCTAGCCCTGCAGGATCATGTACGTTAACCGTAAATGTAGCTACTTATCGCGTTAATCTAACAACGACATTAACACGGTTATTATTGCCGTCACATTAACGATGCCATACGTTGGGCGATGAATCAGATGGCGGTATTTTTTGCACATTATAGAGATTTAACACGAGAGTTATCGCGTTGAAGCGGTCACAACAACGTTTGTCATTGTGTACCGTGATCGCGAAGAGTTCGTACGTGTTTGTACAAAGCCAATTATGGACTTGACGAATGAAAAAGTCATCGGGTTCCAGGAAATCTTGTGGACAGAGTAATTTTTTTTTTCATCTCTAAATTGTGAAAGATAGGATGTATGGATGTCAGTTACTCAATTACGCAAAAAGGCTTAACAGATATGGATGAAATTTGGTAGGTAGATTGATGACGTAGTGCTTTATACATAAATTACTTTTTATTATCATCATTATCCATCACTACGTGGGTGAAACCGAGGGACGCAATAGTACATTATATAATAAAAATAACACTCGTTGCATATGGAAACGTTATTATTCTGTGACATTATCGGCAGTGAAATGTGACGGTTCCAGTGTGGCCGCTCAGCTTTTCGCGATAGTTATCGGAACAATTACCGCGTCGTTAAAGGCGTTGAAAGTTGATGTGGCCAAGCCATTATACTACGAGTACTTGCAGTAAAACTTTTCAATGTGCAACTATCATTCACAGTGAGTGGCAATGACAGCTAGGTTAATTACTGGGCACAAATATTGGCAATTTTACCTTTTTACTGTATTTCTCAAGGAATTGCCGTTCCTTTGTTTCGAAATAATTTATATGTATATCAAGAATAACGATGAAATAAAAAAAACATTATAGACATTTTATTAGTATCCAACACTGTATGTTGTTATGTGACTTATATTGCAATTTATACCAGTCTTTCGAGTATTCTTTCAAAGTACAACCCGGTCAGAATATCTGTGCACCTCGCTGGAATGCGGCGCCTCTCCCGCTTCCCCTGTCACCTCTCTGCGCACTCCCCGGTGCGACAGTACGGTTAGCATCTTCGTTGCCGATACACGTTTTGATAATTTTGATATTTTCGCTTTGTTGTTGTTTTGTTTTTTAATACTTATTGTTAAGTTTAGACTGTTTACTGTTAAGTTTGGACTGGTTTGGTTGTTATTAAAATTGTTGTAGCTGTTAAACTGAAGTCATGGGAAAAACAATACACAGCGAATCAAGAAA
The DNA here is from genome assembly GCA_917880725.1 of Selenia dentaria. NCBI lineage: Eukaryota > Metazoa > Arthropoda > Insecta > Lepidoptera > Geometridae > Selenia > Selenia dentaria. Next base: position 8,720,543 of record OU862888.1, on the reverse strand, counting down.
TTTAATCTTGAAAGTGCTCAAGTTTTTTGAATCGGAGAAAGCAAATAAATAGTACACCATACCTGTAGACCAAGTGGTGAAACGAACCTGTGCTGCAACTGGGATATCAAAGAGGACTCTAATGAAAAATGAAGCCAATGTACAACCACCTACTTCGCCGAGCGCTAGTCCGACTCCAAGTACTAGTAATAATTTAGAAACCCACCCAGAACTAAAATTATCGACACCGGGTAAGAAGCGTAAACAGTAGAAAAAGCGCATCGAAGTAGATGATTTTGACATTTGCGCAATACGAAATATCATCAACAGTTGAACTGAAAAAAAGACTTGACTGGAAAAAATAAGTGAATCACGTGGAGAGACTACAGCGAGAATACTGGGAAAAGGATCATCTAGCAGATGACAACATCACACAACTTTTAATATCACTAGGGGAAGACAGTTCGGAGAGTTCAGAAAGTGAGAGTGAGGAAGATACAATGTCAGGCATAGAGTCAATAATTTATAGTGACTGAGTTTAATAATAAATGTTTTTGTAATAAAAATTATTGTTTTTTAATAACAAACCCTTCATCAATAATAAATTGATTTGAAAAGGTTAGTATTTTTTTTTTACCTCCACATTTCTCGAAAAAACTTTTTTCACACCGTACCCAGACCGCCGATATGACGTCACGAGGTCAGGTGCACAGATATTGTGACCGGGTTGTATTATAATATATAATTATTTATGATAAAGATGCTTAACGTGGGTCATATCGCCCAGTTGATATCATTTACATGATATAAAATTTTTGTAGATTAGCTATTTCATACCACGATTCAATATTGCCTATACATATAATTGCCAAGTAAAAATAAAACCTTGTAAAAAGGTCGATGGTTTGCAGACCTCCACGTTTCATTAAGCGGGCGTTTTGCCAAGCCCTAAATTGACAAAAAACTAAACGGAGAAAATCGACGTGCAATTGAGAGTTAGGTCTGTAATGACATAATTTTGGTACTTATTTTACTACTATTGTGTCACATAGTGTACATAGTAATATTCTTTTAAGTTTTTTAGGGGTACTGTAACTAGTGATTATGTCATAGACATAAGAAATGAAAGTACATGCACATTTTAATAATGATTTTTGCGTTTGCAGTTTTGTAAAGTTGGAACCTGATATAGGAAAAATTATTACTAACCTGTTTGCCTGCCTAAGCTAGGTGCAGATCAATCCTAATACTAATCTTATATGCAAAAATGAACCCCTAATTTTTCCTGGTCATGTTATAACTTGAGAACGGCTTTATTGATTTCGCCATTTTTTTTGATAGGTTATTTATTGTCAGGAGAAGGGTCTTATGAAAGAAAAACCAAGCTAAGAGGGGAGACTATGGTGAGGCCGAAGGCCGAGCCTACACCGCGAACGAAGACACGGGCAGTCGCTAGTCTATATATATATATATATATATATATATATATATATACCCCTATTTCTCCTGGTCATTACCATTTACCACACAAACAAAAACAGTAGGTAAATTAACTAATTAATCTACTTACAAGTAAGGATCTTAGATCTATGCTGGTAATTTAATTGGCGGTCTTATCGCTAATGCAATCTCTTACAGACAACCTTTGAATGGATTGGACAAAAATAAAAGTTTAGACGGTGGTGTGCAACAAGATAATAGTTAAAACTAAACAGAATATTTCAAAGAAGAACAATGAGAGGGTAACTTAAATATCTACACAAATATCAATAATATAATATATATAATATTATAAACTAATATTTATATATTTGAAAATACATAAAGGAAATTCATATAAATTGAGATTATTCAGTCGAATGTGAATAATTTATTAATATGTATATACGATCTAATATATACACTACAAATACATAAACATATTCCTAATATATCATAGGAAAAGTGAAGCAGATTAGCAGGCAGAGGACAAATAATGATCTTGAACCATCTTTTTAAATATCCCTATCGATTTTGCTTGTCTTATAGGAAGAGGCAGATCATTCCATAGCCGCACGGCGCGCAACAGTAAAGGAATTGCCAGAAAACTTTGAAGAGTGAACAGGAGTCCTTAACATTAGAGAAGATGAGACGCGCAAAGGTCGAGAAGTCGCAAAAGATAGAAATTCAAATCCCTCCTTGAGATAGCAGGGTGTAGAACGAAATAATAGTATGGTGTAAAGGAGAAAAAGTATATGAGTATTCCGGCGTAGGCGGATAGGTAACCATTGTAGCTTATGACGATATTCTGAGACGTGATCATATATTTGAAAACCAAAAATGAAGCGAATACAGAAGTTTCTAATTTATTCTAAGACGTTCTAATTTATTAAGCTGTACCTCTGTGAGATCCAAATAGCAGGCATCAGCATAATCTAGTATCGGGAGTAAAAGAGATTGAACTAACGCAATTTTAGTGGAAGTTGGAAGAAAATTTCGTATCCTACGGAGAGAACCTGCTAAGGCGAAGAGCTTTCGACTGGTTTCCGCTAATTATTGAGGTTCCCATGATAAATGCCTATCGAAAATTATTCCAAGGTTTTTGAGAGATTCACTAACTTCTACATGAGTGCCGTCCAATAAAACTTGTGGGAGCGTAAACCAGTCGATTTTGGAAATCATACGAGATTTGCCGATGACTATCACTTGAGTTTTCGCAGGGTTTACGCTGAGACCGTACGATTTGCTCCACGTGAGAATTTTTCCTAAGTCCAAGTTGATGGAATCTATTGCCTCAGGTAATTTATCTATTTGTGTATGCCTGTATATTTGGAGATCATCTGTAGTGGGTAGGAGGAAGTAAGGTGATCAGAAATGGAGTTAATAAATATAGCAAACAGAAGAGGAGATAATACGCCGCTTTGCGGAACACCTGCAGTCGTAATACACCATGTAGAAAAATAATAATCAATTCGGCGCCCATACAGATAACTGCGAAACCACTCAATACCACCTACAGTGGTAGGAGATATGTTAAGAGAACGAAGGAGTCCTAGAAGGACGTCAAAGTCCACGTTGTTAAAAGCGTTGCTGAAGTCAAGAAGGGATAATACTGTCACTTGGCCATTAGCCATGCTATATCGAATATCGTCGGTAATTTTAACCGGGGCTGATACTGTGCTATGTCCAGGACGAAATCCGGATAGAAAAGGGTTGAGAAGATCATTTCTATTTAGAAAAGAACTAAGTTGTTGGTGTATGAGACGTTCTAGGACTTTGGAGAGGAGGGGTAAAATAGACATTGGACGAGAATCATTGTATGAGGTTGGATTAGATTTTTTCGGGAGAGGAATTATTTGGGCTTCTTTCCATGATGGAAAGGTACCACTCGTGATGGATGCATTGAGGATATGTTGAATAACTAGACGGATTTCATCAAGTATTAGCACGATCATATTGCAACTGACACTATCGCTACCGACTGCATTGGACGAGATGGGCAATATTCTCTTAACATCACTATCAGTGAATTGACGAAAGAAAAATGATGAGTAGTCAGGAGTTGGAATTAAAGAAAGTTGATTTAAAGTAGATGCCTTTATTATCGCATAGAAAGTACAAGAATTAGAAAAATGCTGATTTAGTAAGTTTATATCAAGATGATTAGGGAAATGAGCTTGGCGTTGTTTTCCTACTCCCAACGTTTTAAGAAACTTCCAATATGCTGGCGTAGTGCGTTCCTACATGCCCTATTGATAAATTACGACTATAGATATACTTTGCTTTGTTCAAGTCCGTCACCTGATTCTTAAGCTTTGCCTTCGCTATTACTTTTTTATGCATCAAAGATTTCGATCGTATTTCATTGGTAAGCCAAGGCGCAGGGAGATGTTTGATTTTAACTGGTCGGAGAGGGGCATGTTTATCATATAGCTTTAATAACACGGTATTGAATCTGTTTACTTTTTCATCGACAGTGATTGCATCGTACACGTCGGGCCAATCTATTACTAGGGCATCTTTACACAAACAATTAAGATCAATACCACCAAAACTGCGCTGTAAAAGGATTTTAGGCTTAGCTTTGGGCGGACGGATTTGATAAGAAAGATATACAAGATCTTGGCAAGAGAAAGCATCAGCCGCACATTGACCATGCATGCCAACTTGTTCTGATGAAGATACAATGATTAAATCAAGAAGAGAGGGTGCTGAATTTGGAAAGAAATGCGTGGCATTTGATGGTAGAATAGTTAAATTGCTAGATCTGGTAATAGATTCTAGTTTAGACGAGCGAGAGTCTTTTTTAAGCAAGCAAGTATTGAAATCGCCCATTATAATAGAGTGATCGTAAGAAGGAGAGTAATTTTCCAGAAACTTCTCAAATGAATCAAAGTAATTAACGTGCGAAGAATGGGAATAAAAAACTCCAAGAAGTAATTTAGTATGACATAAGGAAACTTCTACGAAGAGATATTCACCAGCATCAGTCGGAGGTGGTTGCGCTGACATATCTACAATGGTGAAAAGAAAATGTTCGCGAAGATATATGGCAATAGCACCACCTCTACTGCTAGTGCGGTCGTTACGGATTATTCGAAATCCAGGTAACGAATACGATTTATGGCCGGTCCTGATATCCAATCTGCTATCGAGAGATCGCCTCAATCTAAGATTGAATGCGATCTTTCGATCGATCCCTTATCTGCATCCCAATAACAACGGATAGCCAACATCAATCGATTTTTACTAGAGATTGCCGATTCATCTGTTCCCTCCCATACGTTCCATTCTATGCAGTCATCATTATGAATGCGTTGTATAGCTCTTAAATCAAATAAAATAAAACTAACATTTTCATAATTTTGTTGTTTTAGTCCCAATTTTTATATGTTTAATAACACAAAATATGTTTTTTTACACGGAAGTGATACGTTTTTGACATAAATTCAAACTAAATGTAATAACTAGCACGATCTCAATACTTAAAAGGCAACGTAATTGTGATCTCAACTTGTGTGACTGTGGTGTCATGTTATGTCAATCTGTGCCCTGCCCTGCTGTGGTGTTAATTTCAACTGACTGCTTAGAAAAATAAAATACTTTTCTTACGTGTTACTTTCGTTAAATATTTGTTTAAATCGAACTAAAAATAACTATATAACCAAAGGTAAGCAAAGATATATTTCATTAATTGAGTAAATGTGTGATTCGTCTTTGTTAAATAAACGCCACGAACTCCCACTTAGAGACACTTCGCTCCTAATTTTTATTTATATTTTGTGTGATTCGTCGTTGTAAAATAAATGCCACGAACTCCCACTATAAAGACACTTCGCTCCTAATTTAAATTTTTTGTGATTCGATTTGTAAAATAAATAAATGCCACGAACTGCCACTATAAAGACACTTCCCTAATATTTATTTTGTGTGATTCGCCTTTGTAAAATAAATGCCACAAACTTCTACTACTAAGACAATAATTAATCCTAATTTTATTTTTTAGGTATCGGCCAAACCCCTAACAATAGAAGAAACAAAAACTATGCTGTGTTTTATTGAAACCAGCAAAATTATCTATAATAAAACAACAAACGCCACCACAAATAAATGAAAAACGAGGAATGGGTACGCATAGCCGAGCAATTCAACGCTGTGGTGACTACAGCCTACCGAACCCCACAACAGTTACGTTTAAAGTGGGAAAACTTGAAAAAAAAAACTTTCGCAAACGCAATACGCAAATACGTATGAACGACATTAAAACTGGTGGTGGTAATCCTGATTATATCCCTCCAGATGATGTGCTGGATAGAGTGGCTGCTTTACTAGGGAATACAGTTGACGGGTTTACTGTTGCATATGGAGGTGATGCAGAACTGGTGCCTGAATCTCTTCCAGTTATTAGTGTTGGTGATGATGAAAATGCCAGTATTACAGGTTTGGATGGTATCACATCCATAATCACGTCTGGAAATGCTGTTTCAGAAGTGTTTGTGGTCACTGACGCAGGGCCTTGCACCGTGACACCTTTAAAAGCTAAGAACTTTATCTCCTAGCTAGTGGTTACAAAAGAAAACTCAAGACTGATGAAAACCGGGCCGCTAGGAACAATGCCATAGCAGATTATTATACTATGAAAAGGAAAGTTTTACAGGCTAAAAGCAAAATGTTTTATTAGAAAACAAAAGGTTAAAGTTAGAATTAGAAAAGCATCAAAATAAAGACTGAATGTATTATAACTAGTATTGTAAGTTTTATGTTATTATTTAATATAAGAGCTATTTTTAGAACTAGACACTGCCAGCGGCGTTACCAAATACTTTACCAAAAAATAGTTTTATTTTTAGTTTGTACGCTACATTATGGATAATAAATGTTTTTTTTTACGATAAGTTGTGTTTTATAAAATTAAGCAAATAAGACATAAACTAATGAGATAGTGACTGTCTTCCTTTCCCATTCAAGAAACGACTGGGCTAATGATGGCAAAGGTGTATGCCTCCAGTATTTCATTCAAATCTGTTGTTACTCAGTATCACAAAACTAATTGTTTATTGTTAGGTACCTTTCCTAAAGAGACAGTAAGATATTCAATTAAACTTGGCATTACATATATGTATATATATATATATATATATATATATATATATATATATATATATATATTAGTTTGGTATGATACTCTCTAATATATATCACTTCTTCCTTAATATAACATTTACTACTCTAAACTCTATCTCTCTATTGATGGGATAAGAACATGCACATACACACATTCTAAAAACACTCAAACAACTATATTATACAGACAGGAGGTAGTTAACATACACATGCACACAAACAAACATTCATTCATACATAAACTCCAAAGATATACCCACTTTTTTCCAATCTGATAGACACGATATGTACCTAACACTTGTGCTTAGGTATGACTTACCGTTCAATAAGATTTCTTGTTGCAATATGTGCATCATTATATTTCTGTTCATTCCTACTACTTGGATTTAAAACTGGTGTTAATATATAGGATCTATTTGGATAAGCACTGTCAGCAAGCAACCAGCGATTGGCAAAACTCCCAGCTTCACACTGTGCTGTAAAAATTGAGGTTACATATTAAATAACTTCAATATATACCTATATAACATTTTAACAGGAGATGTTTACATTTTTAATACTTCATCAGTCGAACGACGCAGACAATAGAAATTTCATTGTTATATGGACAGTCGACTGGTGAGGGGTTATAGAAATGACTATATACAATACCTCTTAAAACTGAATTATTAAATATAGTAGCATCATGTGCAGATCCAGGCCACCGAGCTACAACATTCATTAGTTTTAAATCAGCATCACAAACAGCTTGGACATTTAATGAAAAGTAGCCCTTTCGGTTTCTAAACTCACTTCACCAATAGTGTGATCTGAAAAATAATGTTACAAGTTTACTACATAGGCACTTACATGACTGTAATTAACTATAAAATTATTTTATTACAAAATCTTGACGTAGGTACTTACTTGGAGACTGTATGCGTATGTGAGTGCAGTCAATTGCACCAAGGATACGTGAAAATTGACTATTGGTAGAACTTGTCTACACTATTTAAGTGCATCACTACATATTTGTCGTAAAGCATAGCTATAGCTTCAGACACATCTTGAACTATTCGGCTGGCAATAGATTTTGACACTCCAACAAAATCTGCTACAGAAATGAGCATTGTACGCAGTGCATAAAACCTGAGTGTCAAGAGGAGCTGTTGAAGTGGTGCAACTCCATTATTTCTGTAAATAACAAGATGATTGATTAATAAAACTTGAGAATCTCGCTAGGTTTTGCAGTTTTCATGACGGCTGTGTACTCGTATCGTACTTACCGCTTTGAGATTACTTTTAGATAATATGGTATTATTTCCGAAAGAAGCAACTCTACAGCGGCTTTGTTTAGCCGAAATCTGAATGTGAATTCAGTATCAGTTGGGCACTGAGCGTGATTAATGCGGCAATATTGCCTTGGTGTTGATGGACGTTCGTTAGGCCGCGCCTACAACGCAAACGAAGACACGGGCAGTCGCTAGTCTATATATATCTATTTCTATTTCTCCTGGTCATACTATAACTTGAGAACGGATGAAACAATCTTCGTAATTCTTTTTTGTTGTGTTGTCTATTGTCTGGAGAAGATTCTGCGGGAGGTAATGGCGGGGCCGAAGGCCGAGTCTACTACGCGAACGAAGTCGCGGGCACTCGGTAGTTTTATAAATGCGAAAGTCAGTTTGTTGGTGTTTGTTTGTTTGTTTGATACGCTCCCATATATATGTAGGATAGAATACTTTTACATTACTACTTGACATAGGATACTTTTCATCAACATCATTATCCATCACCACGCGGATGAAACCATCGGACGCAGGTAGTAGGAGATAAATCTTAAAACACTAAATAATCAGCAATATCGCTATGTCTAATTATTTGGTAAACAGCTAGAAATAACACTTGATATATACGGAATATAATGTATAAACATAATATATAAATATAATAAATAATAATTAAACATAAATGTAATATATTAACCTCAAAGTTAGTTTATACAAAGCTTACCTAAATATGTTCATGGTAACTATACAACAACCGAGCTAAATGAGCACGTAAACACAAGTAAAGGTACCTAATGTCTTAGCTAATCTTAGAGCAGATTACGGGTGCACGTGTGCTTTGCTGTCATCGTAGGTACCTGCATATAAAACCCAGTTAGTTGCAAAGCTGGCACTAACAAGAGGTTTCCGAGACTAAGCGTTAACGCTTTGAACACCTTTGTACGGGCCTCGGATAGAACAGGCTTGATGTTATTAGAGTGAAAATTCGTCACGAAGAAATTAAGAAAAAAGTCGCAGTAGCATTTTCTCTGCGTAAAGCGACTTTTATAAGAAATCAACCACTATAACATTTTGGTAAAAAAATTATATATATACAGGTTGTCCCACAATTCAACGTTAATCTAGTACCGGGCGAGGAACCAACGTTTACCAGTTATGAAAAAAAAAAAACAAGTACATTTCAACATGGAGTGTCAAAGTTAACTGACAATGATTTTGTAAATCATAACTCGTCAAAACTTAACATTGTTTTACTTAGTTAACAATGTTTATTACTTTGATTTTTGGTTGCGATTGGTAGCACTGTTATGTGAGATTACAATATTAAGAAAATCTCTGTAAAACATACGTTATTATATTTGATCACATCCATGGCGCATATATTATTGCATAATTTCGAAACATGACCAATGTTTTTTCTATCTACTCTTTAAATGCTATATGGAACCAAATCTTCTAATCTCTAGCTAAAATAATATATCTTGGATCTCTTTTTCGGCCATGTTTATGTCCTAATTGAATTCGGCATTACGATATTTGGCATATTATTTTTTGTGAAAATAATAATTGGACATAATGAAAACTCACTTAAATTAATAATACGTATTGTGTAATAGTAGGTTAGGGTCCCCCGCCGATATCTTCACAACATGTTTACTAAGTACGCGAAATTTACAACACTACTTCATTTTTAAATTCTCTATGTTTCTGTAAAGAGATCTATGCAATTGAAATAGCCCCTGAGAGATACACAGATCGATGGCGGGTAGTGTAAATATTGCGGGGTATGCGCTCGGCCTTTTTGCTCTATCTGCAGGCTCTTTCCGTGTGCATAAGGCCTTTTGATTGACGGAAAGGAAAATTTTACGTATTTTATTTTAAGAAAATATCTTATGTCTTTGACATGTTTTATTCCTCATGTTTTAACACATACGGCCTTATTAATAAACTTGTAGTAAACCCGGAGTAGTTAAAACATCTATCTGTCAATTTTTCGCTTGCAGTAAATGTCACGCGTTAAAGCAAGACAAAGCATGTTACGCCTAATCTATGTTTACGCAACGTTTATTAATAAAGGCCTTAATGTTTAACTATTGTGTTAACCCTTAATCCATAAAACAATTATTTGTTAAACTTGGTTTATTGTGATAACTTAAAGCTCAGTTACTCAATAGTAATTGTATCCTTCCTTCGAGTTTCCCATCGAGTAGGCCTTAAGGATAAGACGAAAATTATGTCTAACGCCCATGTTGTGCCTACCCCAATATCAGTTAGGAATTTAGTTCTCAAAGTTTTTGATGAATACATCTACCTGGGACAGACAATCAAAGTAGGCAGGTCCAACTTCGAGAAAGAGGTCAATCGTCGAATCCAACTCGGCTGGGCAGCGATCCAGATGCAGTGCCTCAAGACAAGAGTCTTCGACCAATGTGTGTTACCAGTGATGACTTATGGCACTGAAACGTGGTATCTTACTATGGGCCTCATAAAAATATTCAAAGTCGCACAACGAGATATGGAGAGGGCTATGCTCGGGGTTTCTCTACGTGATCGAATCAGAAATAAAGAGGTCCGTAGAAGAAAGAAAGTCACCGACATAGCCCAGAAGATTAGCCAGTTAAGTGGCAGTGGGCAAGGCACATAGCAGGCAGAGCAGATGGCCGATGGGGCTGGAAGGTTCTGGAGTGTAGACCACGGCCCGGCAAGCGCAGCGTAAGTCTTTCACCGACACGGTGGGCAGATGACCTGATAAAAGTCGCAGGATGACGTTGGATGCAGGCCGCTTCCAACCGGTCCTTTTGTAAAATTATGGGGGAGGCATATGTTCAGCAGTGGACGTCCTACGGCTGAGATGATGATGGTGATGAACTGGGCTCCGCAATTTAACCCGCGTGGTGATGCATGATGACTATGGTGATTATATAAAGTATGCTTTGTCCCCTTCCCCGGAATACGAGTATAATCTATCACCTTGCCAAACGTTACGATTCGTTAAGCCGTAAAAAGGTAACAAACAAACAAAGTTATATATACAGAGATATGCATGGTTTCTTTGTTTTCTTACGTTTTGCTGAGAATAAGTACCTACAGTGTTTGATGGTTATATGTGTGTGTGTGTTATAAAACTTCAAAAACGAATAATAACATTCGAATCCAACTCGTATCTCAATAGACAATAGCGGTCGTTCATACAAAGACAAAGAGGAAAATGTAAATCGGACGGTACATCTGTGTATCTCGTTGGAAATAAATCAAAAAGGAATCGTATTAACATGTCTGCTCTGTGTCTGAGCACCGTCAAAACACGATTTTATGCGCACACGAAAAATGAAATGAGCAAATATTGGTTCAGATTTTCTTACATTTTCACTTGCGGCCGAGACTCGGCTGGCTGTGGCCGGCTGAAGAATGACGTTGCATTATGCATTTCACTAACGAACACGTGCCACGGACGAGGACCGCGTACAGAAAATTTGAATAGAGAACGTTAACTGAGCAAAACTTTTCGAGCTAACTTAGAAAGCTTTTAAAAGAAATAAAAAGTAGTTAACCAACTTCCGTGCTGACGATACCGCTATTATATTTTAACCGACTTCTATGCTGACGATACCTCTTAAATTTTCTGAGCTTTTAAAGGACTTGTGATATATCAGACGTCTATTAGAGTCTATAAGTTAATACAGTATGACTTTTACTGCGATAAGTTAATGCTCCGCGTAGTGCTGAGATGCAATAGAGTATCCGCATTTTAGTCACGTGCTTCATCGTCCATTGAAACATTAGACAATGTTTCAAAGTGACAGTGAAATATGTATTATACCTACCTAACCACAACTATATGCTTGACTGTAGTTACCCTTAAAGAATGTACCTTTTTATACTTGCATTTAAGGCATTGCAATAATTTATTTTCGCCTTGCCAAGGATAGAGATGAGTACGAAACCTGATTGCCAACTGTCATTGATTGAAGAGGCACCGAGAGAAGAAGACGAATTCAGCACGTAAATTGTCAAGTGTAAGGCTATTAGTTCGATTGAATGAAAAAAAACACATATTTAACTTTGTAAATATTTTTCTCGCTGTCACTTGCACTTTATTGAAGGTAATAATACGAGTAAATTTTATAATATATTAATATAAAACAACACCTGTGATTTCCGTGCCTATTTCATAATTTTGTATTTTTCTATCGTATTGAAAAATAAGACGTTCTGAAACCTAGAAAATCGTTTAAGATCTTTCAGTTTTAACCATTTCGTATTTTGAATAAAATAATACTTCATCAAAACAATATGAAACAGATAATTATATGATCAACTAATTTATAATATTATTGTTTTATTTTTTTATTATCATTTGATACTAATTAATTAGTAATATATGTAACTACCACTGTAGGGCGCAAGCTTGAACGCTATTTCAAATTATACATCTTCAGATAATTGCATTAAGTTAACAACATAAAGTTTCTCGATTAGCGATATTCAAAAGAGCCGTGCAGCGCGGCACTGTAGTGCGCGCGAATATGAATGCTATTTAAATGATAGATCTTTTGATAAATGCATAAAGCTAGCAACATAAAGTTTCTCGGTTATCAACGTTCCGAGGTGCAAAGTGCCGTACATAACTTTGAAGCTATGGATATGTGTCGCTATGTGTCAAGTTGTAAGTGTTACACTTAATATCGGGCAAACGACTTGACAATCTCTCACAATTATAAAAACCATTCGATGCTTTGATCCACTTACTACTACTTCTTCTTCTTCTTCTAGCGGCTCTCCAACTAGTGAAGGCTGGCTGTCAGCTCCGCATATTTCACCCGGTCTTTGCTGAGTTTAAATAGCTCCGCGACACTTCCGATTCCAGTCCATTCTCAGATATTACGCAGCCACGACTTCCTTCTACGTCCAACAGCTTTTCTTCCGGCTACTTACTACTACCACTATTTTTTTTCATCGTGTTTAGGATCATTAAAGCACTGCAACAAAACTAAATAGCTGTACAACTCAAACCAACAATAACTGGGATTCTCCTATATACACATGTCGCGCCTCAAATTTCCCGCTTCAATACACGTCAAAGACGATCATTCTCGGGTTTCATTACAATCATAGAAACTCGCAGTGTCTCGCGAAGACAACACAGTTTAGTGCCAGGCATTATTTCAGCTTAAGCTTTGCGTAGCACATCGTCATATACCTGCGTGGTTCTTTCTATCAGGTGCCTTGATGCGTCCCGAGTTCCATCTTGGCACATCATAATCAGCCCATTATGTTCCCATTGCTGGGACTCGGGCCTTCCTCTCAGAGAGAGGAGTTACGCCATAATAATCCACGACGCGGGTCCAGTGCAGTATGGTGGATAGACTAGTGGCTAACCCATGTCGAAGTTATCAGGTCGCCCGTAGCCTAACGACTGTTGTCCTAAGACAAGCTACTGGGACTGATGGCTTAACATACCCGCCGAAGCACCGGAAGCACTCCGTTGAATAATGCCATAAGCGATCACCCATCCAACTCCTGACCGTAGCTTGTTACGCGTTAAGCGTTGCTTAACTTGATGATCGGTTAAGATCGCAAAGTCAAGCTTCTTTGTGCTTCTTGGCACATAAAACGATCTAACTAATCTTCCTAATCCTGTTTTTTATTTTTTGCGCGTTTTAACGTTTAATAATTTTTGTTTGTAGAGTTGCCACTTATACAATGTAATGTAATTAAAGGACGATCTGAAAACGTGCCATTATGAGGGTGTCGATCCACCGTTTATATTCAAATTAATCGAATTACGCGGTAGCGCAGGTAATTATAAAGGGTGTATACTGAAAATTGAATTTAGTGGTTAGTTTTGTTTGTGGTATTCGTTATATGGTTGTGCGTTGTGTAAGCATGATTAGATAATAAACAATTAAAATGTAAAACAAGCATCATATGAATAATTTAATATACTTTAGAAACAATTATAACGAGCAAGCGTATGTATGACTTGCAAATATCCTTTGTATTTTTATACTCACATAGTCTTGGAAATTTTGTGTAGTTATAATGTGTATTATTCGAAAATCACAATATTTGTGCGTCGAAATGTATTACTTTTATTGAGAAATAAATCAGAAATTTACATCGAAAAAAATCTTGCCGGAGTACGGACATCAAAGAAAGCGATTAGAGATGTGACGTCGTTCAAGTTAGTACCAGTGGACTATATCAATGAGAAGATTTTTTACCTAATATTTATCATAATCTCCAAAGTTTTTAGTCAGGTATCTATTCTAAAAAGTTGATTCATAGCCAGACGTAAACAAATACAAACCAAACTAAACTTAAAGCATTATTATGTTTAAATTTAAACACGACGAAAATTTTAGTAACTGCAAATAAATGGACTGGCATGCCTTCCAATTCAACGTAAGCGAAACAGCACCTCGCATCTTCCTAAAATTGTACATTGCTCATTTCGCTCACTGTACGAGCAGGTTTATTGGATTAAGTCCAGAAAGCTTTGCCCTTAATTGGGGCTTTCGTACAAATAACTTTTCTGTTTTCTCAAACTCGGACAGCTCTTAAATAATGCTCTTAATTAAATTTGTACACGAAATGAATAGTACATAGATCCCGTTTATTCTGTTATGGTAGTTTACAACTCGGCGTTGGTGTTATGGATTCATTTTGTTAATTACGACATTTTGCAGAGACTTGCTCTTCTGATTTCTTAATACAGTGGGATTTAAGGCTTACGGAATTAAAAGGAAAACATTATTTTTCGACCAGCATGTCTTTAAAATGAATAAACTGACAATTAAATTTACTTACATTCCATTGAAATTAAACTATAGTATTTCATTGTCATTTTAATAAGATTGTTAATTTTAAGACATATCCCTGGGGGAAATGAGCAGTCTGAAGTGGGGCGATTATATACAAAAAGGAACTTTTTCTCATATTGTTTATATTATATATATTGTTTATGCACTCTAACGTGATTGTTAAGGCGTTTTGTTCATAGCGTAGGACATAGGATTTATCAAATTAATTTCGAATTAAAATCGGTCACAAATTTTTAAACAGATTAAATTTTGATAATGAAACAGTCATCCAATTGAAGAGGCTGGTAAAATAATGAAGCTCTTTTTTTTAAAAGAACAAATAAGTGTGTTTTAATTGTAAACTATTAAAATACATTTAAATAATCCCCATAAGGTGCTGGCTGAGAATAGTTCCCTGAGCTCTCTGAGTGATGATCTTGGAAGTGACGGAGAAAGCGGTTAGGCGATAGCAAGTAACACCAATCAATATGGGCTATAGCACCATCTATAAGTAAAACATTTTTAAACTGCGCTCGTCAACTTGCCTGCCAAGCATGGCCTGCCGTGCGATTCTCTAATGGTTCGCCGATGCGCTCACCGATGTCAAATACTTTATGAGCTATCGCTCTAGTACATAAGGTTGTTTTTCCAACGTTTTTGTCATCTCGTCATTTGTTTCACGGATGTTGTCAAAGATGTAACGATGTTTGCTCTTAGAGAATCGCATGGTAGTATTGACAAAATCCCCGATAGGTATATGTTTAGACGTAGTACAGCAGCTGTAAAATGATATTATTATAAGTTTAAAATGAAAAATGTCGCCGGGATATTAGATACGTTTTAAGCTTGGATTTGTATTATTTTTTACCATAATTAGAGATGCAAAATAATAACTTAAAATATAAAGCTATTTGATCTATGATAAGGATTATACCTATCAAAACATAATTTAAATCAATCCGCGGCCTGTTAAATACTAAAGGTATAATAAATATCTACCTGAAATAGGTATACATATTCGGTAATGATTTATACAAATGATGCCATGTATGCATATCGCCAAATACCCAAATAAAACTATACAAACACTCAGTTTACTTTTGAAACTGTATTTCATTCAGAAGGCAAACATAGAGTAAGCTGATACAGTCACTGTTGTTTTTACGACAAAAATGATGATACGCGTAATAAACAAGTATACGGAAGAAAGTAGACATCTTTGTCTCTTCGAAAATATACGCACCCATAATTCCTCAGTTGATCCGTGATCATGGCACATACAACAGTACCGAAATGTTGAAAAATCCAAACAAAATATACATGCCAAACGGTCCCGTTAAACAAGTGCAATTTTAAAAATTTAATACCGACTTCCATCCTATTACTTTGGTAAAAATCAGTTATTGGAGTGTTACTCAAAAACTACTGGACCGAATTTAAATGGGATCACACAGGAAGCAACAGCTTCCAAACAAAAAAAAATTGGGAATCGGTTCACCCTATCGAAAGTTATAAGGTAACAAACATAAAAAATACAGTCGAATTGAGTACCTCCTCCTTTTTTTGGAAGTCGGTAGAAAAGTAATTATTTCCAAACATAGTGCGTCGAACTTTACCAGAGTTAGACAAAGCACCTACCATTGACACAATGATTGCTCCAGATAAGACTGAATGAAGATCGGTTCAATTGTCTAAAGAATTACTGGCATCCTTTTGCCAATAAAGATTGACGTGCGTCGCTGGCAACAACCTAAGACAATAGAATAATTATAAGGCAAGCCAACATAATGCTTTACTATTTTGTGAACACTGACACACATGCCTCACAGTTGTTCGGTTTCTAGTTACTAATTAGCAACCATTGCTACAATGTCATGTGTCTAACTCGTTGCTTATATTTAAATCATGAGTATTTCTCAAACCAGTGTCTAGTTTGCTTAGACGCATGCTTTTATGAATACCAAACTGTGAAATGAAGGGTTTTGGTTGTACATACAAGTGCATAATATACATATAAAGAAGGAACTGAATCTGCTTACTAATACGAGTAGCAGTAAATATCTCTATATTTTTAGGTGCCATCTTTATAAGCGATTTGTTTCCTATGATTGACTCTTTAGATAGATATCATAATATATAAGTATGTATTCAATATTGGACGGTCCCCGGCTCTGACTTGCATTTTGCTTGAATGCAGTGGTTTTCATTTCCAAAAATTTATAAAGATGTCCTTTGATTTGCTAACTTTCATATTTAGGGTATTTTCCTCCAGTGAGCATTGGTTTGGTCTATTTTATATACGCCCAACACTAATTTACCCTTCAACACACGCGCATAAAACGTACAGGTTTTTTTTTGCTGCATACCTGGCTAACTACGACCCTCAAGACTGAAAATCGCTATCCTCTTTGACATGACATGAAACGTACATCACGTTCCATGCGTGTCCTACAGCTACATTGATGTGTCATTAGATTTTTCTTACCCAGTCAAGTGCTTTTGAATAATATGTACAAAGGCAAATTATTTATAGAAAAACTCTATCGGGTATCAAATTGAAGCTTTAAACCATTAAAAAACATAGCAAGTACTTACCTAAAACAACAGAAAAGAAAGGGTTGATAAATTAAATATTAATTTTGAAAGTAAGACTGCAAACAGAACAGTACTCAAATCTGCAATTCTAGACGAATTATAATGCGTATTGCTGTTAGTCGTATTTCATTTTCAATTTCGAAATGATGAACAAAGATATTAATTACCGAAGAGTTACCTTCAGTTGCATATTACATTGCTACATATACAATAATCAATTAAAACACGTTTTTGTAGTATGTTCTTTTGCAGGTGAGTTTTTGTTTTCTTTATTTATATTCATTTTATCATGTGCATCAGTAAGTACTAAAAGATAATAAAGATGTGTTAAAATTAACATTATTATGATGTGATATTTTATGGTATATTATCTTTATGCTGTAATGGCAGGACTTTTGTAGAGTTCGCCTGCGGAAGTAGAACAACTTTGTCAGATATTCAACTAAAGTAGTCATGGGTAAACATTACTGGGTGTGTTCGTACAGGTGACGAGATTAAACATTTTATATCAGTCATATATGAGATGATATGAGATGGTTGCTGCCCGACTTGACTGTCCCATACAGCACAAATGGATGTCTGTGCTCATGGGACAGAAGATATAATAATTGTTTTGTAATAGTGTCCCTAAATCTGTTTGTAATGTCGTGTGTTTTTGTGTCTGTGTTTCGTAGCGAAACAATATTTTCTTTAGTGTATAATATTTTTATTTAGCTTAAATATTTCTTTAACTTTGAATGTGACCGCACAAAAAACACCACCTTTTTTGAGAGTTGGTAGCGAGAAAAGCCACGCGACATTGGGCTTCCAATTTTATTCGGTTGGCACAACCGAACAAAACTGCTGCATGCGCTCGCGCCGTGCCCTTGAGAGTCGTCCTTCAAAACTCGCCGCGAACAGACGTCAAGGTCGCCTGTACCTCAATCGCCATCGCGCCTACCATACGCTTCATCTAAAGAACGTGGCATACTTCCTGGAGACGAGCTCCAGGAGGAAAGACACTTTGTGCTGTGTTTCATTCGCATATACTTACGTTTTATATCGAGCCTGGCCACGCCGCCATTGTGGGCCGTGGTGGCTGGGATTGGAAGAAAACACTAACCCAGGACCTATGGAAACTTAACCAACGCTGACTGCGCACCTGGACAAAGGCCTGAACCATCCAAACGGATGTCCCAAGTAAGTTCGTAGGCTTATCGCTTCAACAGTCTGTTTTCAATGATTTTCGTTTTAAAATGTTTTAGTTATAATATGATCGTCTAATTAATAATGATTTATAATATATATAAAAATTTAATTAATCTAATTAATTTTAATGTATAATATGGATTTTTATGATCTGAAATAAATGACATTAATTTTATTATTATTATTATTATATAGTTTTAAATTCTAAATGACACTGAACTATTACGGGCAAGCGTGACACTTAACATCAAGCGAGCGACTTACTCATCTTGACACCGATTTACATAAAAAAGGTTATAAAAATTTTAAAGGACGTGGATTATCATGCATATATGATAAAATGACCTATTACGAGTTATAGTTTCTCAACATCTAGTATAGTGCCAGGCAAAACTCTGAGTGGTTATGCAACTGTTAGAGCAGGCGTGGCGCTGAGAATTTGCCCATCTAGGGTGCGTTCCGGCAAACGCTGTAAGCGCACACAATTGTCGCGTGCCGCTTTGGCATTCTCATTGGTTCCAATGCTTTTATTGCCCAACCTGAAAGAAACTCACGCGGCCGCGAAATGCGCGTCTCTGTCAAAAATCGAATGTATCCTATACATATTTTGACAGTGGCAGTTCACTACGACAGCAAACATCCACCTTTCATCCGCGAGTGTTGTTGACGCGACTTGAGCGTTATCTGTGACATCGTCGATGACATACCGAGCTTGCTCACCATTCTGGGCTTGAAAGAGATTGGGCGTTTTCACATTGGACGATAACTGTTACTACACGATAACTGCAAGATATCGTAGGACTGGTTGTTTAATACAACCACTACTAAATGATTTAACACTGTGTCGTTGTAGTTAACGTTAACATCGCCGACAGATTATCGTGCCCATATCGGGTGACGACACATGACGGCTTGGGTAGGCACCAGTATAACACGCTGTTGGTTATATCGTGTCACATACCTATATAACATAACGTTGTCGTCCGAGCTGACGAGTGTCAGTGTCGTTATCGTCGCAGTGCGAAAACGCCCATTGGCTATGAGAACGATGCGATTGATTTCGGCTCTTAAAGAAACACGACATTCGATAGTTTTTTATGCGTTATTTTTATCTCACTTGGTTATGGATATTGGCTCTCATACATAGCTGAGCACGCTATTAAGTATTTACCGGCAGTTTTTCACTCTTGAGGGGAGTAGCTAGCTAGGTTTGCACAAAAAATTACCCTACCACCATGTTGTGATCATCACGATGTTTTTTTTCCGAAAGCTCCGATCTAAGACAAGGATTGATCCAGATCGTCGGATTGGTGCACGATCCTCATCACCTTTGGACTAACGGTCTTTACTTTAAATATTCTGTTTTTTCTCCAATAGATATCCATGTAAACAACAGAAGCTGATAAGTAGTTGGTAAATGTCGGTGGCCTACTTGTTTGATTTCTCAATACATAAAAACTGAATCTATCAACGCTTTATCAGCGGAACCGATGTGTGTAACAGAGTGTCAACTCGGTCACATAGTTTTAAAAGTATAACGTTGATACTAGTAGTAAGTGAACTCCACAATTATTACAAACTAGCGCACCGCAGTTTCACCTACGTGGTGATGTATTAGACTGTATTAGACCAATACAAAATTTTAATAAAAAAATCGTATATACTAGGCTGTCCCGAAACTGGATAGGTAACCTGGTACCAGGCGAGATGCCAATGTATACTAGTTCTGACAGTACAATGTGAAAAATTTTATACCGACTTCCATTACATTCATTCCATTACATTGGAGTGTATCTCAAAAACTACTGGACCGAATTTGATGAAATTTTATTGGAACCACACGGGAAGCACCAGCTTTCAGACAATAATTTTGAGAATCGGTTTTTATCGAAAGTTTTGAGATAACAAACATAAAAAAAATACGATTGAGTACTTCCTCCTTTTTAGAAAATATAAGAAAAAATATCATTGTTTTTCCAACATGGAATGTCAACTGGCAATAATTTAGCCTCGCCACTGAACGTCAATACTTAATTTATTTTCCATAGTTAACAACGTTTATTACTTTGACTTCTGGTTTCGATTAATAGCACTGCTATTTAAGATTACATTATAAAAAAAAAACTAAAACATAGTTTTACAATTCGAAAAATGCATATTTAATGTATCGCTTGGCTAAGTGACATGGTTTTTTTTGTTGTTAATAACTGGTATATCTTGGCCTATTGGCCTATCTCCCGGTACCAGGTTATCGTTGACTTCCGGGATACCCGATATAAAGAAGAATACGGAGAATATTTATTAAAACAATTATAAATGAAACACTGCGGGTACCAACTGTGAAAACAAAAGTATGGTTTCTAGCGGTGTAACTCAAAGGACGTCATAAAGAGTACTGAAGTTAGTTAACTTTTTTACGCAATTAAGCGACGCGATGGGCCAGTCGTTCACCTGATGGCAAGCGTCACGCCTATACATGACAGCGGAAATATTAATCTACCGTGCGATTCTCTAACAGTCATCGTTGCATCTTTGACAACATCCGTGAAACAAATGAAGACATGACAAGAAACGTTGGAAAAACAACCTTATGTACAAGGGCAGTATCTCATAAAGTATTGACATCGGTGAGCTCATCGACAAATCGTTACAGAATCCCACGGCAGATCTTTAATTTCCAAAGTTCTACTCAGCACAGCACTTGCTCATCACCCTGAGACAACATGTTGAATCTCATTCGCCCAGTAATTTCACTTGATACAGCGCCCTTTAATCTTAACAAA
Organism: Selenia dentaria; assembly: GCA_917880725.1. Lineage (NCBI taxonomy): Eukaryota > Metazoa > Arthropoda > Insecta > Lepidoptera > Geometridae > Selenia > Selenia dentaria. The sequence goes on along the minus strand of OU862888.1, from coordinate 8,699,324 downwards.
GTGATTTCACACTGTAGTGATTCGAAAAAGAATATCACTGCGGTAGTATTTACTAAGACTGGACTTTACTAGATGATGGAACTCTTCAGCTAGTGAGCTGAAGTCGTGAGTTCGTCAACAGTATGGTATGTTAGCCAGTACAACTATAGGGAGTAGGTACTACCTCAGTGCTGAAAATTCTGCTTCCCATCAGTAAGTGGCACACATTATCTATGATTAGATTTGTAAAGTAAGTTAAGTGAATGAGATTGATAAATACTAAGAGCAGTAGAACTCTTTGTGAATCAGTTCGTCCGGAAGTCAACCGTGAAACCGAAGAGTGAAGTTCGCAATACTGCGTTTTGGTTTGAAGGTGCCGGCGAAAATACAGGCACATGAGACTCAAAAATTTATTGTCTCATGGTTACCAGCGCAGTGCAGTTCGCCACTTGTTCTAGGCAGAGGTTACAGCAGAGGAGCAGAGGCTTCGTACTTATACAGTTTTCTAAAACACACAAATATAAAATACTATGGGTGGCACATTCCGGCTGATAATTATAATGATGATAATGGACGCACAGTACAGTCACGCACCTGTATGCCAATGCTTCGGATAGGTGAAACCTTGGTGTTTCAGCTAGTGCTTTCTATGTCTATTGATTGTCTTACAAGCTAACCGGGTCGCGGCTTCGCAGTTGTTGCCTATGGGATTCAAAGTAAGTCAAAGAATTGCCACAGCATGAGATCAATAGATTGTGGCATCCAACTTTTTATTGCAGTAATTTTAAAAAGGTATCTGCACTAATATTTTTTTAAATTGTTTAAGCTTTCATAATATTGAATATAAATTAGTAATAAGTGACTGCCCGAGACTTTATTTGCGTAGTCGGCCTTCGGCCTCGCCATAACATTACATATTTTCTTAGTTTTTGTTTCATAAGAACCTTCTCCTGAAATTAATTAATACAACAAAAAAGAATTAGCAAGATCGTTCCATCCGTTCTCAAGTCAGGAGAAATAGGTAAGTCTGTAATTGAAAATATTTTCTTAAAAACGTACCTGTCTGTTAATTAACATTATTGCACCGCTTCGAGGTCGAAGGCCGAGCCTACTACGCGAACAAAGTCGCAGGCAGTTGCTAGTATATAATAAATATGATGATTGGCATAACACTTTTGTATTATTACACCTACTGCTCCAATATAAAAAATAAAAGCCACGTTGGCGTTGACAAATTGAAATTAGGTTAATTAAAATCGCTCAATGTGAACTAATTTACATGTACGGTATCCATTGTTAGCAGATGAAGTTTGCAATCAAAACTTTGAATAAGGTCGTGTGTCATTTAAACGCTTCTAACCATTTTGTGATTCATCCGACACAACGAAAGACTTGACTTCACGAACTCGCAGAGTACAAATGGCATCAAGGAATTGGGTCCAACGTTTGAGTACTTTCAAAACAAGGAATGAGCGGCATTGCAGTATTAATCTGGTAATGAGTACAGTGGGCCGAGCATGAATATTTGCTTAATTGTAACGTTATCGAATCGTTTACGTATTCAGTACAAACTATGAGTTATCTGTGCCATGATTGTTCTAGATAAATGACAATTTGTACTAAATACGTTAACGATGCGATTTCGTTACACTTAAAAAGATGTTCATGCTCGGCCCACAGTACAGTAACACCAAAGAACAAGGAGCTATGAACAGTATTAATAATATCAGATGAGGAAGAGTATTCTTCGAATAAGTGACAGTATTACTCTGCGTACAATTATCTGCCAGGAATGAGAAGAATTATTGATTTGATCATGAGTACAGTAACAACAAGGAATGAGAAGCTCTGCACACTATTAATACCAGCAGATGAGTTAGTCTATTCTTCTGAGCATATTTAATACCAAGGAATAAGTTATGGCATAAACCTGTGCAGAAATATCTGCGAGGAGTGAGCAGCAGTATTCATCTGGTAATGAGTTCAATAACATAAAGGAACGAGAATTTCTGAACACTATTGATACCAGCAAATGAGTGAGTGTATTCTTCTGAGCACAGAAACACCAAGGAGCAAGTGATAGTTATTACACTGTGAACTATTATCTGCCAGGAATGAGCAGCAGTATTGATCTGTAAATAAGTCCAGTAACGATAGGGAAAGATAAGTTCTCAACTGAAAACTATTAATACCAGCAAATGAGTGAGTGTATTCTTCTGAGTATTTAACAAAGAGAAACTAAAACGCCATAAGCTTTAAATTCTATACAAATAAATAAAATGTAAGTAACTGTTTGTAATGTAATTAAATGTAATATACTCTAAAATAACAGTTTTTTACTAAACACATTTGAAAGTATATGAATCTAGCACTGTTATGTTATGGTACTTATAACATATTTTTCTCATTTTTGTCTGTCTGTTTCGGCTACTCTCCGATACGGCTGCTGGTTCGATTGTGACGAAACCTATACTGGCAGATAACTCATGTTATATAGAGAAATTTATCTACTTTTATTTTAGAAAAATAATTAGGGTTTTGTGTATAAAATAATAAAACCCATTATCCGCGAGGCTATGTGAGGGAAGGCGCAGACGGGTCAGCTAAATAATAATAAACAAAACCAACATCCGCCACTGAAAAGAGTGAATTATGCGACTCGTTGTCATGAATCACAGTCCACTTGATTACCATTCGCATACACTGGTATCCACACACAACGACAGAACAAAAGAAATTTAGATTTCATAGTGACGAAACGTTACATTTCAACACTTCAAAGATATCATGTAGATTGGCTACAAGAATACAAAATAATTCCTTATAATAGCAGAATACAACATGTCCTGTAGAAACGCTGGCAGTGGAGCTTGAATTGATCTTAACCGATCAATAAGGCCAATAACCAACGCTTGCTGCGGCCAGCAGTTGGATGGGTGACCGCTAGTGGCATTATTCAACTGAGTTGTTCCGTGCTTCGGTCGGTCCCGGTTGTTTGTCTTAGGACAACAGTCGTTAGGCTATGTCGTAGGCCTTCGATCGGCCTGAAAACTTTGACATGGTTGGCTACTAGCCTATCTACCAAGCAGCACTGGGCCCGCGCGGTGTTTTATGACCCAACTCATCTCTCTGAGAGGAAGGCTAGAGTCCCAACATTGGAAACATAATGTGCTGATTATGATAAAATAATTTGTTGTAGTTTGAAATATTAAACAGTAATAGCAATCAAGTATTACACAGTATACTAGTGAAGATTGTGGATAGCTAAAAATCTGAACCTACTCTTGTTGTGTCGTTTTGTGTAGAGACCCTCTGGTCTCTTTGGTCAATTAATGGAAATCTTTCAGCCAAATGATGATGAAGCAAGCAAGAGTTTCAAAACTACCTCTGTTTTTAACAAGCACGATTTTCATAACATGATTAGTTAGGACAAACTCCTTAATAAAATTCATTACAAAAACTCACACTATTGTTTTTAGGTCACTTCGATTCTACTACCTACTTACATTGTAATAGTCTGGATTCTGTCCACTGCAATGTAAATTGGAAACTATTTGTTGAAATAGTCCAAACTCCACTCAAATAATACTATTACTACTATAATTGAATAGTACAAGTGTGTGGCTCATTCGGGACTTACATTCGGAAAGCTTTTAGTGCGTACCAAACTACTTACAGCCTTCCACTTTGTACAAAACGAATTTTATTAAGTTAGCTTCTGAAAGCCCGGAGAATTTAATCATTTGTACAAAATACGTTTTATCTCTCAGCTTTCGACAGAAAAATAACACTTGTTATACTCTTATTATATCTACCTACCTCTACAAAGTGGCACGAAAAAATGTGAAGAATCGTTCCGTTAACAGAGATGACGAAAGAAAGTTTATTTTTATCGTCATATAAGAATATAAGTATGTTTATAAAATATATTTACGCTCATATATATTACAACTCGTGATAGTTTTCGACATTATGTGTAGATAAAAAAGGTATACAATTCAAAATCATCACAAAATTTGTGGTTTCCTAACAAACTTTGATTGCGTCATCGCAGGCGCTTCGAAGCGAAATCGTTTTGATATAACAAAATTATATTGTACCTATTAAGGGTAAACAGGCTACAAAATAACACTGTTGGAGTTGGAGTTACTAAACGTGTAGCGGAATATGGGCCCACAGGCGGTTGCAATAAGAGGCCATTCACGGTGACAGTTAGCTAGTTGGTTATATAAGGTAAGTGGGTACATAGAGTGCAGTTAGCGCGACAGTAGGGGCGCGCCAATCGGCGCTGATAAAAACTTCTTCCAGGCTATACAAACATCCGGGCTCAGTGCACTCAATTACTACAGTTTGTTGCGCAAGGAATTTCCCCACATTCAAGCTTTTTCTCTCATTCTATTTTCTTCTACAGCAGCTTATTAACGCTGAGACAGAAACTTATATTTGCTAGTTACGGACATCAAACAACTCTCGTGAACTTATTACAGTGTCTGGTGTTCGATATCCTTAAGAGCGTGTGTGTATGTGTGTATTTATACTACAGTACAACTTAGTATTGCCCTGTAGGTTAACTATGCACACAAATTGGCAAAGTTGAGGAGTGGGGAAGTTGAGAATAAATCAAAGTATCAAGATCCGTGCTCATGGTCACAGTTCCTAATTGCACGCAGTCTTACATTTTGGTCTATCAAAATATACACATATCTATAATCTTACTCTATAATACGAGTATACTATTCATTTGTGATAAAAATGGTACTGTTTAATATAATAGCTATTCTTAACTCCCTTTCAAATCGTTTTTTTTTCTATGAAAAGACTCTCTTAAAAGTTGGCTGTGGCTGCACTAAAGCCTCACAAAGGACTTGACAAAGACCCTAGACTGCAAAAGCATATAGAGAATAAGAATTGTAAATTGGTAATCGCCATTTTGTATTTTCGGGCGTTATGATAAACGTTTTGAAAATACACATTTGTTTATATAACATACAAGCGACTGCCTGCGACTTTGTTCGCGTAATAGGCTCGACGTTCGGCCTCGCTACAACCTCCCATCTTTTCTCGGTTTTTCTTTCAACCTTCTCCTGACAATAATTAACCAAAAAAAATGAGTGAGATGGTTTTATCAGTTTTCAAGTTACAGCTTGACCAGGAGAAATAAATACAAATACAAACATTCAATTAACGTGTGTAATTATGGTTCTCTAGTATAGGTGTTATGGGAACATGTGACTCACAGTTTTTATACGTCGAATTTTCACAATTATAGCGATGGGTCAAGATTCTATGTGAGCCATCGTTGGACGCTATTTATTTATAAGAATATATATAATTTTCAAGAAACAATTTCATTGTAGTATAAAATATAAGTGTTTTCCGCTTACCAGCATAAAGGTCAGACGGGATAAAAAGTCTTCTCTATTTACTTAAAAGATTTATGTGCTTCTTTTGCTAACCCGTTTTAATTTGTTTTCGTTTTGTTAAGACTCAATAAATCTTCTTAAAAAGTAGAATAGTAGAATGCAACTGGTATTTCAAAATGAGACTTGGATAGAAAACACATGGGAAGACGCGTTTAGATTTATTTCTTAGGGGCATAAAACATGCATAAAACTGCTGCTATAGTACTCGTTATTTCGAAGAGAGCTTAGTGTGCATAGCTTGCCCTGCCTTCGATACGAGGGGTATCATGTTCGATCCCTTGGTGGGGCAACTATTAGTGCGATGAGCAGAAATATTTGTACTCGGGTCTTGAATGTATGTGATGGGTGTATTTAAGTACGTGTGTTTCTTCTGCGACACAGGGCAACCTAGTGCAGTGCTATTGGTGTTTTAGAAGTCTCAAATACTAACAAACAACCAAAGCAAAAGTTCTACCAACCAAAGCAATCTACCCGTATTTACAGCTCGCTAATCTTGGTTCTATAGACCTTCTCTTTTCTTTCTTTATTCAAGATACCCGTAGTAACTATTACTTTATAAGTGCCCAATAGTTATTTTGCCATGCATTCTTGTATCAAAGTCAAAGTCAAAATCATTTATTCAATTTAGGCATCAAAGACGCACTTATGAACGTCAACTTTTCATTATAATGTACTTTAAAGACTCTACCGCCGCGTTCAAAAATATATAGAACCCACCGAGAAGAAGCGGCAAGAAACTCAGGGCCATTCTTTTTATATGGATGTTTACAATGTTTCTACTTAGGTACTACAAATATTACATTTTATGGGTGGCAGAGAGACAGCTTGCCAGAAGTGGAGTATTCCAAGCATCTTTATCTTCTATATAATGTCGAACTTTATAGTAAGCTTTTTTATTAAAACGTTTTTTACAGTCAACTTGAATTTGCCCTCTGTGAGCTCAGTTATGTGCTTTGGAATTTTATTGTAAAAACGCACACAATTTCCTAGGAATGACTTATTAGTCTTCGCAAGTCAAAAACTAGGTACAGCTATCCTATTTGTATTTCTGGTATTAAAAGTGTGGTGATCACTATTTAACTTATATTTATGTAAATTTTTACGAACATACATTAAATTTTCAAATACATATATGGAAGGCAACGTTAATATATTGATTTCTTTAAATAAATCTCTCAAAGATTCACGGGGACCCATTTCGTATATAGCTCTAATAGCACGTTTCTGAAGGATACATATGGTCTCTATATCAGCCGCTGAACCCCATAGCAATATCCCATATGACATTACGCTGTGAAAATATGCAAAATACACTAAACGCGCCGTAGAAGCATCTGTTAGCTCTCTTATTTTACGTACTGCATATGCAGCAGAACTGAGTCTCCCAGACAGGGCATTTATATGAGGACCCCATTGTAATTTTGCGTCAATTTTAATGCCTACGAAGACTGTTTCCTTGTCCATTACGAGTTTAACTCCATCAAGCGTAACGTTGGACTCCAAATATGGAACAGTAGGCAAAGAAAACTTCAAACATTTATATATAATATATAAACTACAGTCATTTAGGAAGAGTATTAACTCTAACGTCACAACTAACGCTTTAGATACTGATGAATTATGTTAAACAGATATCATCCATAACCGATCACGTAGTATCTTGTATACCATACAGGTGTAACTAAAATGTAATCTTTTACATTGAAACAGATTCAGCGATTATCGACATAAAAGATATTCTTGCCAGTAACAAAATAGAAGAACCGTCAAAATTAAATTTTCATAAAATAAGTCATGAATAATAAAACATCACGATATATTTTGTGTGAGTTCTCAAGCGTATTTCCTGCTTTTCCTTATTTCCCTAGGGATAAGTCAACTTATAGAGGACATAAGTTGTACCGATGCCGAAGGAGGTAATGCCGTGTTTTCACGAACGGGATTTCACGTTAGCTTCATTTTGGTTTCACACGGTCGGCGTATTTAGCCAGTGTCAAGTATGATGTTAGTTGTGTACGCAATGTAAGGAAAGAGGGCATACCGGCTTAACTGATGTCTTTCAAATATATTTATAATAGAATACATTATATCTATTCATATAATACATTTATAACTATTATGTTCTTGCCTTATCCCGATCCTTTTTATTGCAAAGAAAGGGACACCTTAATTTTTCCGTCTTCGTGTCGTGTTGTTCACTTCTTGGAGTTAAGTAAGAACTGAAAATTTGGCACGAACTCAAAATTTTATTATAAGCCGTAGTTACATATATTGTGAAAAATAAAAGTGAACAAAACATTCAACGGTTCAACTTCCTGCTCTATTATCACATTTGTTCCATAATGCTTGTTTGTATAAATATCACGTAAAACCGTAATATTTTACATAAAATTTACAACTAACACAAAAATATAAAAAAGAAAGAGTACGTAGAACAAAAATAACTGTGTATGCTCAATTAGCGAATTTATTAAAATGCGACATTAAATTATATTATGGATTCAACCAGACCATCTGTTAAATTTCGTTAAGATCCGATCGTTCAAAAGTTATATTATATTAATAACTTACAACAAACATATAAACGCTAATCCCCTAACCGTTGACAAATAACACATCATGCTCAGTTATAATAAAAAGAGAAGACTTTAATCAACGTTCGTTGTGCCAGTAATGACTATGGAATTGAGAAGTAGTCATAAATTGTCACCTATTTAAACAAACTTAGTGCAGCAGAAAGTGCTACGAAAAGGAATATACTTAGAGTTTCTTTGCGCGATAAAATCCATAACAAGGAAATATTCCAAACGGTAATGGTCAGGTCACATCGACAACGACATAATGATAAGTGATGGATTCGAGGGGACAGGATCGATGCAATAAGTAACATATACTTAATAATAATAAATGCATTAATAAATATAATAATTACGGGCAATGATGATGATAACAATAATCGTTATCTTGAGATATTCATTATCAACATTAAAAATGGGAAAGTGTGTTTGTTGATTTGCCGTTTTGTCTTTCTTTCACGCTTAAACGAAGCTATGTGACTATTGCTTAGAGAAAGTTGAAATGCTGGAATGGGTGGCATATAATACTCGTACTTGCATACCGAAAAAAATACATTTACGTGTGATCGCTACACACATCACTGCTAATGGCAGTTTTAACTAAGCTCGTATGTGCTTTGGAAGGTCCGCTCTTGGTTGTGGTCTTAAGAATTCAGTCGTTCATGCGGTTTGAAAACTTGAACACTGGAGCTGGTCGCTAGTTTATCTGTCGCAAAAGGCTCATATGGTGGAGAGGTTTCGCTCGCTTGATCTATGGAAAAATTGAAGCCACAGAAACAAATTGAATTCACCCTTTTATAGGTGACATTTCCGAAATTCCTACTAGAGCATCTACTAAGATGCTCATTTCAAGTTTCAATTTCAGGTTTTAAAACTCAGCGGTTTAGACTCTGCATTGATAAATCAGTCAGTCATATATACTGATATCTATATAACCAATATGACCATACTTGAAAGGTAGTTATGTGAATAGGTTGGGCTCAACAATAAAGAGCATATTAAGCTTTTAAGTTTTACTTTTAATGTTTTCGTGAAAAAAATATCCTATATGTTTTTGTGTAATTTTTCTGTACTGTGGTATTGCGATCAAATTTTATATATCTATTTTTTATATATCAACATGCATGTGATTGAAGAAAAAAAGGGTGTATAATGCAAGAACGTAGCAAATGAAAATCCTTGTACTCTGATAGAAAATAAAGGTGCATAAAAAAACTCTTACACTGTGTATAAATTCGTGTAAACATGGCCTTACAAGACAATCCTGAAACGAGACTCCACCCATTATTTATTCAAATTGTGTGATAGATTTGAAATAAAGTAAGGTAACAGCTCGCTTTCCTGGTGGAAGAAATACAATGTCGAATACTTTACGGTATAAATTTACGCAAACTGAATAAAGTCTATTGTACTATCTTCCTACGTATTATAAGTGAAATTGATACATTATGATGTTAACGTGATGCTGTTGCTTCGATAAAAATTCCAATTCAAGTATTTAGATTAGGCTGCGTTAACATTATAAACGGATTATTTATCGGGAATTTTCATGAACGTCCACGAGTTTTCGAAAAAGCTCACTCATGAACCTCCACCTATTCCGGCTTAAAATTTCAGTTGTAGATATTTCATTTCTATAATAAAAAAATATATCTACCTATTAACAATATTATCACACACATACCTAATTATGAGGTCTTATGCGACGTGCTGGGTGTATCAACCACTTTAAGGTAAGCCAATATATATTTTTCACTTTTTGGTTGGTATCGGTCGGCAGTCCATAGCGAGATAATACTCGTACACTCTCGCAGAATAGCACTACTAGTAAACCGTAGAATTATAACCAGGGACATATTATATACTGAAAATATAACAGTGTTTACTTACAATGGCGAGACACGAGACATCCCACTAACTCTTTTCTATTTTTGAGAAGTATTGTAATGGGATCAACCTACTAACCCTACAATAAAATTGACAGAAGAGTCAAACTACCGAGGAAAATGACTAGCTAAAAGAAACTTCTTGTTTACCCGAAGCCGACCGCCGCTCGCCCATCCGGAAGAGCACCGCAAATAACCCGTTTTGCATTATGAAAATAGAATAGATGAAACAAAAACACAGGCTCATGTTTATTCAAAAACCATCTCATTCGACACGACCTCCGGTGCTTCAATACTCTTTCGATCGAAAGAGCGATCGAGCAGAATCGAGGGTCAAAGGTGTTCGTACAATCTCTTGGAAGAAGCCACCTGACGAAGTTGACCACAGCTAGTGGAGAAGTCGTTGCTTCGAAGCCGGCAGTCCTTTCGGAAGTGGAGGACTTCTATGGCCGATTATACGCATCGCATGCATCTCGACCTGATCCCGAAAATGATCCTAGAGCCACGTTAACACGCCATTTCACCGAAGACTTGCCAGAAGTCAGTATTGGCGAAATCGAGATCGCTCTTAGACAGCTTAAAAATGGAAAAGCCCCTGGAGAGGATGGCGTTACAACAGAGCTACTAAAAGCAGGAGGTAAACCCGTACTGAGGGAGCTCCAGAAGCTTTTTAACGCTGTCCTGTTCGAAGGGAGAACTCCAGAGGCGTGGAGTAGGAGTGTGGTCGTCCTGTTCTTCAAAAAAGGAGATAAGACCCTGCTGAAGAACTATCGACCCATATCCCTTCTAAGCCACGTCTATAAGCTGTTTTCAAGAATGATCACGAACCGTCTTGCGCGTAGACTCGACGAATTCCAACCACCGGAACAGGCTGGGTTTCGGAGCGGATACGGCACCATAGACCACATTCACACAGTGCGGCAGATTATACAGAAGACCGAAGAGTATAATCAGCCCCTGTGTCTAGCATTCGTGGACTATGAGAAGGCCTTTGACTCGGTTGAAATCTGGTCTGTTCTGGAGTCCCTGCAGCGTTGCCAGATAGATTGGCGATACATCCAAGTGATGAGATGTCTTTACGAAACCGCCACCATGTCCGTCCAAGTACAGAATCAGCAAACAAGTCCCATACCGTTGCATCGAGGAGTGAGACAAGGGGACGTTATTTCCCCGAAATTGTTTTCAAATGCAATGGAGGATATGTTCAAGACGCTGAACTGGAAAGGACGTGGCATTAATATCAACGGCGAATACATCTCTCACTTGCGATTTGCTGACGATATCGTCATCGTGGCAGAGACGCTGCAGGACCTGCAACAGATGCTGAATGACCTGGCTGACTCTTCTATACGCATCGGCCTACGGATGAACTTGGACAAAACCAAGGTCATGTTCAACGAACATGTTCTACCGGAACCGATTGCGATACACGGCGCCGTTCTCGAAGTTGTTCAAAAATATGTGTACCTCGGGCAGACATTGCAGTTGGGAAAAAACAACTTTGAAAACGAGGTGAATAGAAGAATTCGGCTGGGCTGGGCAGCGTTTGGGAAACTACGTCGAGTCCTTACTTCGCCGATTCCACAGTGCCTGAAGACGAAATTCTTCAATCAGTGCGTCCTACCCGTCATGACATACGGAGCCGAAACGTGGACACTGACGGCTCGAATGGTCCACAAGCTCAAAGTCGCTCAGCGGGCTATGGAAAGGGCTATGCTCGGTGTTTCTCTGAGGGATCGCATCAGAAATGAAGTGATCCGTCAGAGAACCAAGGTCATCGACATAGCCCACCGGATCAGCAAGCTGAAGTGGCAGTGGGCTGGCCATATTAGCCGTAGAACCGACAACCGTTGGGGTAAACGAGTTCTAGAGTGGAGACCGCGTCTCGGCAAACGTAGTGTAGGACGTCCTGAGGCACGGTGGAGTGACGATCTGCGCAAGACGGCTGGCAAAAACTGGATGCGAGAAGCCCAAGATAGACCTAAGTGGCGTGCAATTGGAGAGGCTTATGTCCAGCAGTGGACTGCTACAGGCTGATGATGACATCTCATTCAAAAGAGCCATTAGCCTTCTAATTGTATGCTTTATACGGGTTTTAGAAGAGGTTCGTGAACAAAGTTGCTTTTTGTACGAACTTACCATTCTGTACTACTGTAGACTCCGTAAATAAGTGTAAGCATTTCTCTAGGTACTGAATGTCTGCCTTTATTAGGTTAAAGACTATCTTTTGCCGCTTTTAGAATAACTGTGTAAAAAGTTGTCTCTTTTACATTAGTTGTAACACTGAAGGAATAGTAATCGCACCATTTTCGTAAATGATCTGAAAACGACATTGTGTGAAAGTGAACTTGAATTGTTTTTATTTACATAAAATAAAGATTTAGTTTACATGTTTTGTGTTCATTTTTTATACTTTAAAATAAGAAATGATAGTCACACTAGTAAATTGCAAAGGTATGTCAGTTTGAATGGATAAATGTTTGTTACTTCTTCACATGCTCTAAAACTATAGAAACGATATAGATTTAATTATTGTTTACGTAGGTAGTTAGATTATAACCTGGAACACAACACTGGCTGCTGGGAGTGTTTGCTGTGAGACATAATTTAAACGCACGGGTAGAAAAATGGAATTATATTTGGCACCATTAAATCGTAAGCAGTAAGTAGCATTCTTTTTGTGCACAGGTATCAGATTAATAACACTTAAACAGCAAACTAAAAATAAATACATGTATTTAACACTCCCTAACAAAATAATAAGTATAAGCATATACGAATAACTATTACTTATGTAATTACATAAGTAAGTCGACTATAATAGTTTTAAATCAGTACTTAAAAAAGATCTAAAGAAGAAACACTTCACCCAAAGCCAAATAGCTAAGCGGTACCTGTTTATTTTCAAACTATTCGTGACTAAATAAACGCAAGCACCGGAAACGCAGACCAATATAAAGCTGTGAAAGATCATATGATATTTCAACTTCACACCTCTAAGTACCACTCAACGGCGATATATTGAAAGACTGCCCTTTCACTAACACCTAACGAAATAAAAATCGAAGGATAAACGTTTACGATAGCAGTTCCCGAAACGCGCTTAGTGAGCTTAGCGTGTATATCTGACACATTAGCGGCCGACTTCAAACTAATCAAGAACACGGTTTCGTTCGCCTTACTTGTGTACGATGTTCGTAATTTATTAGCGTTTATTCCCATATAGCAATCTGTAGGGATGCCGTCCTATTACGCAGACTCCGTTGAGATCCCTGCTCCAGTCAGCTACGGGGACGAGAGCGCACTAGTCGGGTCGCACGCTCTGCCTGACCCATCTCCGTATTCGAACTCGGCTCGCGAACGTCGCGCCACATTTGAATTCTGTGTTTATTCATAAGTTCTTCCACCCGTTGATTGGATAACCGGGATTCTGTGTTGTTGGGACTATGGAGATTCAGCACACTTGAAAGTTTGAAACTAATTTGCATAACGGTGAGTACTGAACCACGCATTAATTTTAATAGTATACCTACTATTTTCATATTAAATTGTTAATTGGTATCATATCAAAATTGTATGTATAAAAGTTACCTGTTCTTAACGGTAATGAATCGTCGGTCGACCGCTTGGTTCGTTTAGAACTCTGCAAACTTTCCGCTGCTATTTAAACAAACTTTCTCGAACCAATCCGACGGACTTTTTGGTTGATTGCTTTTCAATGTGAGGATCGAAATTTAAATTTACTTTTGTAATTAACGTTTTCTAGCTAAGAATTATTTTGATTACAAATACCGATTCCAGAATTCATGAAGTGTTATTAGTGTAGCTATTGCATGTTATATCAGTTATTACAAAAGTAGGCAAATTAAGTTCTTAGTATCCAATTCAAAGAAATCAGTTTAATAATAGCTAGTGCTTCCTAATATTCCAGATAAGTGGCTTTCGTATTTTTTTACTACATATATATCAATTAAAAACTGGTCAAATACGATTTGAATCTCATTTTACAATAGTCCCGTACTACGTCTCATTAACATGTAATATAACATACCTACATACATACTACATAATTTGCAAACTGAGTTATGAATCAGCGTTTTCATTATTTGTTGTTAAAACAGTATACGATAGATATATAGTATATAGTATACATACATTCTTACCTTTTAAATTACAATTAAGTTTGGATCTAACAAAAATCATAAATTGTACCACTGCATACATACAATACACAAAAATTAATGAAAAATATATTTCTGCTCCAATCAATGAGCTCCACATAAATGCCACACCCAACATGCCAGATAAAGAAAAATAAGTTTTCTGCTTCTTTTTTATCTATGTGGTATTAACCTCGGTGGCAAAAGCATGTGTTTTTATATTAGGTTTGTATCAACGTTGTGCACCATATATTAAAATTTCAGTTTCTTTATCGTTCGAATTGATTAAAAACTCATTTCATTTACGAGATAGGGACCCGTGGCATATGGATGGACATAGGGTCAGACAGCAGAGTGACATAAATAAGGCTCCATTTTGCCAATTGGGTATGGAACCCTAAAAATTAAGTGGTAGCTATCAATAAGACCGACGCGATGTGGGCGTAAATTTCAAGGGGAGATTTATTTTGTATTCAAAAAGTAGTCCATGTGTCCTACAGTTTAAATTGTTTCCTTTTATTTTTTTTCAATTCATTGAAAAGATGAATGTAAAAAAGCAGATATTATCTACCATTGTTATGTAGGATGTTGGCTTGACCACAGCTTTTTATAGTAACTTACTGAGACGTTATGGTATTCGTAAATAAATGAAAATATTACGTGTCATACATCTTAGTAATTTTATGATTTAGAAACTTGTTAGATTTTTTTATATTTACATATTTTATAAATATATAAATTTTATTGGTGATAAAATAAAACCAGTCCATGAAAAAGGAATGACTTAACTCCTTTTTTCAATAACAAGGCAGCGGTTGATCTCTTTAGCAAATGTGCTTCTTAGAGAAATATTTTTTTTCTTATGCTCACAAATGACGAAACAAGCAATTCATGCGCTGTAGGTAAGTTATACGCCTGCTTATCACAGTTGCGGTGCCAGCCACAACCTAAAATTAAAAAAATAAAATTAATTAAGTCTTTTGCATGGAAATGTACTACGCTCGTCATCACGAAACACTTTTTCACGCGTCTCATCTGTTTTAGCAATTTCACTTGATACAATATTCATTACACTGTACCAGTAAATAATTATTGAGCACTATCGAGGCAGAATATCGGGCACTGTGGCACCAACCAAGACTCTTGTTCGTAACTCACTCCGGCCTAGCGAGTTAGATTCCTCGCTTCTTACCATTCGTATTCTAATGAGGGATGGAATCTTATATTAATTCCTGCTCTCACCAAGTCTTCACCAAGGCCAAGTCTCGTGTTGACGAACGCATTGCATTAAAGCACTAAGTAATAAGTATCCAAGTATATGACTATAAAGCCTGGAATCCAGAGAAGGGTGGTACTTAGGTCACTTTATGACGTTCGCATGGCTGATGTCAACGTGTCGCTAAGCACCTTTTGGTGTGTTCCGGTTGCTGTCATTGAGAGCTTATCGCAATTCTAGATCAAGTCGTGTAATACTACCTTAGACAGCATCATCACTGACCATCAAGTGTGATAGTAGCGAAACACTAGTTTATAAGTAAAAGAGACAAAGAAATTTGCCGGTAGGTACCGATACCAATTTATTCTCGTATAAATAAAGAACATAATTTCGTATCACACAACATTATTTTATAACAATTAGAGATTTAATTATTGCGCATATTTTAATCATAAGGCAATGCTCGTTCAACCTTAATCACAACTACTGAATGAAGCAAAAATTTAAAGAAATCTTTAGCCATTTTAATATACTATTCAAATATCACACAACATTATTTTACAACTATTCAACCGGTCCTTTTGGAAAATCATGGGGGAAGCTTATGTTCAGCAGTGGACGTCCTATGGCTGAGATGATGATGATGATGATGATGATTCAAATATTTTAAATATCTGGTGAATTAAATTATACCACCATTTATTAGCAGTAGACTAGGTGGTTGGGGCAGTTTTGAACCCAGACAGCGCCCAATCTTTTGGTTATATCATTATTAAGGTGTGGTTGCTGGATCAGTGTTTTTATTCTCTAAAGGATTATTTAGAATAAGTGATCTTCATTATAATTATATTCTTCATTTTAATGTGCCTAATGTATGAAAAAATAACTAGATAGTATTAGGTACCTATATTATAAGTTTTTGCATGCTATTTCATTAGCAAAGTGTGTAAGGTCTTACTGTTAATGATTTAATCCACCTAAACTGTACTCACATTTTATGCAAATAAATATTATTCTATTCTATTCTATTCTATTCTATTCTAATTGCATTACTCAAGAACCAAAATACTACAAATCCCCCTGGTGTACTTTTCTGGGATTAAAAGTAATTGTCTAGCGTTTATGTATTAGAATATCAAACATATACGTGTATAGTTTGGTACAACAATGACTTGAATATCCATTATAATAAAATATTAAATTGTCTTAATCGCAAAATGGACGAACATAGAATTGCATATTCTCTTAAAGAAACGTCAATAAATGTCTAAATAGCTGACGACGATATGTTGTTCAGTTGCTGCGTGAAAATAGAGAAATTAACAAATTGACACATATACAGCATTTGTAATATATGTATAGAAATATAAGAGGAATTTTACCCAAAGATAATACTCAGTAACATTTTATGCAAATCAATGCAACATTTGTGAAAAGATACGCCTTCCTGTTCATAGTACGTAATTGGTCTAATCTAGCGGTATCCTTATAAGTAACAAAATCTAAATAAATTGTCTTTATTGCACACAAAACTTTTATACAGGATGTTTGGTAGAGGGACCGACAAACCAAATGAGCGTGTTCGGGGACTTGGAGAATACAAGTTGGCCAAAAAAAATCCCCGACACCCCAATTTTTTTTAACTTTTTTTTGTGAATTTTGTCGTTTTCTCCAATATTGTACCACTATAACATTTGTAAAGTATGTTTTAGACCGGATGTTTTTAGTTTTTACAAATTTTACAAATGTTATGGTGGTAAATAGGTACAATTTCGGAGAAAAAGAGAAAAATCACCAAAAAAAAGTTAAACATATTGCGGGGTCGGGGATTTTTTTTGGCCAACTTGTATTCTCCAAGTGGTCCCCCGAACACGCTCATTTGGTTTGTCGGTCCCTCTACCAAACACCCTATATAAAGAAAAAATAAATTTACATGCAATGTATTATAAATCCTAATGACAAACTTATAAATTACTTTATCTGAGTATGATATGCAATGGAGTCGGCCTTAGCCGAATACAATTATAACTATAATTATAATACGAAGTAACTTGCATTACTTATAATGCAAGTTACTTCGTATTATAATACCTACTTACTTGAGTACTCATACTCTCGCTCAGGTGAACATAAATCCAGTACCAAAACATGAGACTGCCAATGTGGACAAAGACAACCCTTAGTACTACGTATATCATAAAATATTGTAACTTAATTTAACATTAAAGAATATGAGACATTTGACAAAAAGAACGTATGTGTTTTAGTTTATTTAAATATTGTTTCAAGCGGTTATTGTTAGTAAGTTTATCCATTTATTTAGTTGAATTTATTTAAGGACGCAATATTACATAAAACCTTTTTAAAAGACTTGTATTAAAACAAACAACAATAATGCCGCTTTTTGTTTATTCGTCAAATCAACTTTCATCAATCCAGATTGCATTCAACTTATCAGAATCAAGTCACAATCCCATAATATGCCAATAAGTTATTTTCTTAGTCACGGTCTAGTAAAAAAGTAATACATCTAGCATCAATAGGCATTCATAACAGTAATAATCAATTATTTATGTATAAAGCGAAGTCACTATAATATAATTATTATATTTCATTACTTTATTTATATTTCAATTTTATTAATGTCTGGAATAAAATAAGAACTTTATATTCTTATATGAATAGTAATACAGTAAGTTAATTATGATATTGTAGGAGTTAATGTTCCTTTTTTGTTGCCATTTTATTATATAATTATTATATTTCATTACTTTATTTATATTTCAATTTTATAAATGTCTGGAATAAAATAAGAACTTTATATTCTTATATGAATAGTAATACAGTAAGTTAATTATGATATTGTAGGAGTTAATGTTCCTTTTTTTTGCCATTTTTGCTATTTACGAGCTGTGATTTTAGTTCCTTTTTTATTTTCTTGACCTGTAATGAAAATTATCAATAAATATATGTCTGTGTCCATTACTAAATGGTTCAGAAATTATTGACCAACAAAACACAAAAACTACATTTCTTGACACTACGCATACCTATGTTAGTGCACAGTGCAGAAATCACATGACTTATTAAAACAAACAACAACTTTACTATGCCGCTTTTTTGTTTATTCGCCAAGTCAACTTCCATCAATCCAGATTGCATTCAACTTATCAGAATCAAGTCACGATCCCATAAAAGTTTGTCAGTAAGTTATTTTCTTAGTCACGTTCTAGTAAAAAAGTAATACATTCAGCATTACTCAATGGTTCAGAAATTATTGACCAACAAAACACAAATACCACATTTCTTGACACTACGCACCACAAACATGAGGAAGTAAAAAAAAAAACTTAGAAAATGACACAAACTAAATGAAAGATATTTTCGGACTCCCCTCGCCAACCTTATTGCTGTTACTTCTATTTAAGGTAAAATATTCTCTCGCGCCAACGCTCGTACGTATTTTCCCACTCCGTATTATAATTATGTACCTACTCATAAATATATTTTTCTACCTTTCTTTTTATTATTTCGAAATTAGCTTTTACTATAATAACAGGAAACAAATTTCTAATTAAGTCCTCCAGAAAGTCCATTAAAGATAATGTTTATGATCTTATTCTTACACGCTCAGAAGCAAAATACCAATTTCTTTTCCTCCATGCCAATCACATTATCCGATATAACCGAGTGCCGTCATAAAATATAATGACATATACCAGTGCGAAGAAGTGGCGTAATCCTATTTTTACCTACACATAAACTGGGTTATATCGTCAACGCATCACTTGCCTTACTGCAAAGGCCGTGCTTAAAATAAACTACAGTTGGTCATAGAGTTGAAAATGGCGATAGAATCGACAGGCGTAAATGGCTGTAAGTATAGTTCAACTGACAAGCTTTGACACTCGACACTCGTCAACGCCCGTATCTGGAGGGTGACATATAAGCATCATTTGTTAGCTCAAAAGCGGTATGCGACGCTGAAACCAGTGAAAAATTCCTGTAGAGATAAATGCGGTTTTCGTGTTGGGAATCATACACGCTAATATATGTTCAGGTAATAGAATGATGGTCTTTTTAGGTCAGGTGATAGAATATTAGTTGGCAAAAATGTTGGCGTGTAGTACCGTGACTTTTAGTACGTAATACACAAACAATTTCGGATAGTAATTTTACTGTAACGGTTGAATTCCTACCTCATGAATGTTAGTTTTGTCATGATATATTTAAATATATACTCGTAGCAAACAGAAATATTTTGGTGCGTCTAGGTAGACTTAGGTGCCCTTTCTAATCATAATTTTACAGTTATTTTTGTAATTGATTAAATTACCATATTCATTTCCTACAGATTTACCGGGCGATGCATACTACATAGTAGTGTATAATCGAATGATATACATTACATGGTTATAAATCACACGACAATCCTTTTAGGAGCTTTTTCGAAAGAAGGTTAATAGATAGATAATACTTTATGGTTATGCAAAAATATTACATGGGAAACTTAAATTTAGGAAATACAAAGGTAGTATACACTATACATAGAAGTATATATGTCATACTTCTTCATAATTTCATATTCATAATCATCATAATCAGCCCATTTTGTTTCCACTGTTGGAACTCCAGCCTTCATCTCAAAGAGTTGGGCCATAATCCACTACGGGCCCAGTGCGGCTTGGTGGATAGGTTAGTGGCCAACCCATGTCGAAGTTTTCAGGCCGCCCGAAGGCCTTCGACATAGCCTTTAGACTGTTGTCCTAAGACAAAAAACCGGGATCGACGGCTTAACGTGCCGTCCGAAGCATGGAAGCGCTCACTTAAATAATGCCACTAGCGGTCACCCATCCAAGTCCTGACCGCAGCAAGTATTGCTCAACTTGTAGATTGGTAAAGATGGCCAATTCACGCTCCGCTGCGAACGCTATTTTTCATATTACCCTGCTAATAATAATAATATGATCGTTTGTGTGTGTATGTGGATGTGTGTGTATGTGACATATGGTAAGGGTGAGGGTGTCTGTGAGTGTTTGAGGATTTGTGTGTGTGTGTGTGTGTGTGTGTGTGTGTGTGTGTGTGTGTGCGAGTGTGTGTGTGTGTGTGAAATATAGAGAGGGTTTTTATATTTCTCACTCTTTATAGACTTCTTTATAGACTCAAAAACATTTTGATAAAGTATGATCATATCCTGAAATCTAGGTGCATAATCGTCATTACGATTCGTAAGTAATGCATCACGTGGTAATAATAGCGGATTGCTTGTTGTTTTAAAATACAAATATGGTTGGCACTCAGAGTACGAAGCGTAACAAGCTGTTTCTTATTGCGGTAGTTAGTACATACTACAAAAACAACTAACAATAAAAAATAAATTAAATCAATTTTCTCTTCATTGTCAGGATGCCAACCGGCAAAAGGGAGGAAACTCACTAGGAGGTAGATCGTTTATGCAAGCCAGTCTTGCATTTAGACTCTACATGTCATACGGGCTGTTGTTTTCAGGCCACCCGAATGCCTCCTACATAGCCAACGGCTGTGTCTTATTACAAGCAAACTGGCTCACAGAGAGCACAAAACCTAAACTTTTTACTAAATCAGATAGTACGAGCATTACAGGAATGATTAAAAACATGTTTTTTTCAAGGCATGCGCCTGGTAATCCTACATCTGCCGATTAAAGTTCCAGTGCCAATTACGTTTTCGTCACACTGCGCTGCCCTCGACATCCCTCGACATTGGTTTTCGAGTCATCACACAGTTACATCACTTGCTTCAAGTAGTCTATAGTCAAATATTCCAAGCTTACATGTATTCAGTTTCATACAAAATAATATGCAGTTATCCGTTCGCTACCCTTTAATGTGTCCGGTCTGAAGACGTGAATGTTCGTAATTGGCAGCCGTTCCTTGACTCGACAGAGCGAATGCATGTGCACATCAATAGCTAGCCTTAAGGGCTCCTTATAGATAAGAAGGATGGCGCTATAGACTTCCGCTTGCAGATGAAAGTGATGGAGAAAGCAAGCACGCGCTAGTCATAATATAAACTGTTGCTAAATACACGAAACATCAGTCCATTATGTTCCCATTGCGTGAAACTCGGGACTTCCTCTCAGTCAGATGAATATGTGCCATGTGTTGGACACCACACGAGCCAAGTGTGGCTTGACGGAAAGGCTTATAGGTGTTTTTGTTGTGTTGTATTTAACAAGACAACTCTCATTCGTGCACACTTTTGAAATATTAAAGTATGGAAACGAGTGCTGTAATTCAATAGTGAAACGAATTTAAAATTTATTAACAAACTGTACTTAGAAACGTTTCTGAAAACCTTTCCCTCGACGTTGTTAAATGTATAATTACCATGGACAAAGTTTAGAACTATGATTTCCCTATAGCCCTGAAACAAATTAAACGTTATATTGGCGAATTCAGGATATTTTTAATTATTTTTGTTAGTAACGTGCGTAGCTGGACTTTGAAAAAATACGGTTGTTTTGTATATTTTCTGGCATAGTTTCTACTCTTTATAACCACACAAATAATAATCTTTTTTTTGTATACTTGCTGATCCGCCAACGGCTTTACTCGCTTGAGCTAAAGAATAATGCATGTCGCTCTCTTAAGAGTAATGTTTTCTGAATGTTTACGACACAAAAGTGAACTGCCTAAATGTCAAGCTTTTAACTACAGCGGATTACAAGAAACCTACTAAGAAGAAATAGTTACATAGTAGTAAAGTTACTACACACGAACAAGAAACTCTCATTTAAACCGTAACTCGTGTATCTATATGTTGTTAAACATTGAAGATATATGGCTTTAAAGCTTTGGGTTTTAATAATGTCAATTTTTTAACACTCCTCTGCCCTTACTGCAAACGGAAAGGGCTTAAGAAAATAATTGTGGTAGCTACATTTGTACCCCATTCGATTAGAAATATTTATTGGAAAATGTACTTAGAACGTATCTAATTTCGGCAAAGAAATAAATTGCACCAAGCTTATCAGCTGAATCCTTACGTGGAGTGAATTTGATGTAGTTTTATTATGTGCGGTGGAAACATTTCGATTTTATAGCCCTCGAACGAAACAAGCCATGGAAAATCTTTTGATCCGTACAAAAGGGAAACTTACGTTGCCTTGTTTATTTTGACGGAGGTAAACAACTCCATACATTTTTATACGTATACGTGAATCAATTTTGTGAAGTCTGAACACAAAGATGTAACAACTGTGCCACGACAATGTCGGAATACTAATCGACGGAGTAAAATTGTTTTATATACAAAAACAAGAGAGATACGCCAAAAAATATAATCTACTTAAGCAATTTGCCGTATCTTGGCTGGTTTTTTGTCGTTGGCTCAGCTGCTTAACCCTTTCAAGTTCTTTTTAATGGTTTTGGGTTTGAGCTGTAAAAAAGCGGTTATATTTTTTATAGAGTCTTTTAGCCGTGCAAAGAAGAAATTCTAAATTTGACCACGATTATACTCACGCGTGTCTAATGTATTGTATTATGAATACTTATTTATTTGTACTTGAAAAAACATTATGTTCTCTAAGTAATTGTTTTATTACCGATAAATAGGTTGTAGCGTCCGCACCAAGGCTAAATAGTTGGTGGCTTAACTACTACACTTGGACAATTGCAATAAATATCGTAATTAGATTTTGTAGCGGCTGCGAGATGTCAGAGACAATAAACCAATAGTGCGTACCTTGGTATGCCTCAGCATCTAACGCAACTTCCATCTAATCCACCTTCGATTAGTTTACGAGTCACCAGTCTTGCGAATCTTCTTGACAATTGATTGGATGACGCACGTATGATGTCCAGACTTCGGAGGTTGTGCTGATGTCCAGGTGCTGATGTGCAGGTTCCTTCTTTTTAATGTAAAAGTTGTAAAAGTCGGTCCATCCATTCCATTATTTCTTTTTAATTCACACACCACATAGTTAACCTTCACACTATGCACGATATTTTTATGAATTTGTTTTTTGCGCGCAAATAGTTCGTTATTGCTACATCTCTGGTCCGAATTATCAACACGCTTACAGTGCCACGAGCTGTCAAAATCGCGATATTTGTCTCGGACCAGCATTGGTAGACGATAGCACTGTGAGCAAAATTATCACAAAACGGACCACGGCATTAGATTACCTTCTATTGTAAGGTACCTACGATGCGTTGAGATAAATATTTATGATAACGGAACATAGGTCTTTAGAAGCACTCTTTATAAACGAGTACGTCCGGGAAGTACTGCCGTCATACCTATTTCTACCGTTAAGTAGTTATGTTCGCATTACTGTGTTCCGCTTTGAAAGGTACTGGTGTCGGTGGTGAGTTCGTCACTTATGACGAAATGCATTTGCATATATAGGCAGAGATTACGGATTAGTTCCAGATGGGTCTCATGCTTGTTCTGTTAGATAATGAAAAAAAAAATCTGTTTCGCCACTTGATCGAGACTTGATTGCAGTTTGATTCTACTCGCAGTATAATGAATTTATACCTAAATTATATAGAGCTAAAGTATTATTTACTTTTTTACACTTTAACCAAATCGTAAATCATTATCGATTTTGAAATCCCGTAGCTCACTATAGTAGTCAGTCATGTGCTTACTTATTTATGAAACAGTTAAATACATTAAAACACTATTATTAAACCCTATAAAATACAGGCGTTAGCTTCTTGTGAAATGATCCGTCTAAGAAAATACTGCCACCATTATGTATTTTTGCCCTTTACGTTCGGTACGCGTATGACTTGTATGCAAGATCGCATTCTATTGGAGCCGAAGGACCTTAATCTGTCCGAATCAGCAAGCCTCATTAGAGGCAAGTTTCATTCATAAATCTATTGTTATTTTTTGTCCAGATGCGGACAGATTAAAACTCCTACCGTTTGAAAAATTACATATCTCAACATAAAACAAGAACTTGGCAATCATGCCAATTGATACTTTACAAAAATACAATTGCACGTCAGATCTGACAAAATTATCTTTAAGGAATTATATAAGCATAACGAAAGGAGACAATTAGTTAGGCCCGTTCAGCTACAGATTAGTGACCCGGGGCCCAGGGACGGGTCATTTGTCAATGTAATCATCTTTCCGTAGCAGAAAGGGTATATTTCAGGCGAACGATTAAGTAATACCTTTATCAGGCTAACTACCGACTGTTTGAGTTGATTGGTATGGAGAAATGTGTGGCGGTTGGACGTTTTGATAAACCGTTAGCTTGTCCATATTTTAATATTGATATGGGATGGCATCCATAAAAGGTCTTCAGCAGTGCGATTCTCTAATGATTCGTCGATGCGCTCGTCGACGAGCTCACAGATGTCAAACACTTTATGAGATATCGCCCTTGTAGGTTGCTTTTCCAACGTTTCTTGTCATCTCCTCATTTGTTTCACGGATGTTGTCAAAGATGCAACGATGTTTGCTCTTAGAGAATCGCAGGGCCCTAACTAGGCAGAGCCTGTATTATGGTAACCTGATGACTGATATACTTACTTATATACATAGACACAGGTGAAATAGACATGTTCATGCACACTTTTTTAACAGATATCAGGACCAGCGGCAGGCAGGGTTGCTACCAACTGCACCAACCGGCTTTTAAAAAAAAAACTTAAATTGTATTAAATTTTGTAAGCTAACTAAAAAGCTTAAGTAAATGTTTGCAAACATTTTAGTTTTTAGTCAATTCATTGATTACGTCTGAAGTTTACGGATACGGAAATTATGAAGAATATTCAGTTTTTTAGCGTCGGATGTATATTTTTTATACTAACTTTAATAATTTATTTTATTGTTGGTTCGTTGAGTATCCCCGGAGACGGAACTAATGACGTACCAATCTTGAAGCTGAGAGCAGAAAGCAGAAAGTTACAATTCATGAAGTACTGGATTTGTGATCGCTAACGTGAACTTTTTAAGAAGTGATTCTTCAATTGAAATTCTTCAATTTTAATGTTTTTGGCGGTTTTGCGACGAGGGTCGATCCGTGCGATCGACCGGCGCCCGTGACTACGTGCGTGGATAGTGCGTTACAATTGCCGCAGTATTTTGTAAAAGTGGACGAAAACGAGACGGAAATTTGGAAGAATTTTCAGTTTATTGTATAGTCGGGATATGTGTGTATTTGTGTCGAGTGTGTTATTTGTGAACTTATAGTAGGTGTATACATATACCTTTATATACATTTACGGATACGCATTTATGCGATTACGATTTATACGTTTTGATGCTATGGACACTTTGTATAGAATTTGAATTGATGACAAAAAAAAATATTTTTTCAGTAAATGTCTCTTTAATCCAGATGCATTTACAAGAGAACAGTACCTAACAAAAACGATTACCTAAAAAAAGTAAAGCTAAATCTACATAAATTTGTTGTTCTGCGAACACTAGACAACTATTTTAAGGACCTTTTTATCATAAAAACTAACGTGGTTTTCACTCATTTTCCGTCAAGCTGCCTTGGCATACCTGTATGCCAAAAAACATTCCGTAAAGCCGCCTAACACTTACCTTTTTATCATAAAAACTAACGTGGCTTTCACTATATATATGTATGCCATACAGGTATGCCAAGGCCAAATCAAATAAGGAGCCAATTAAAAATGTTATCTATTCAAATATACAATAGATTTTAGCTAATGTTTTGTTTTTTTGATGCTGTAAAGGACCTGGAAAAAAATTTTACATAGCAAATTATCATTTGAAAGATACCAGATCGGTAATATCAACGAAAAAGCGACAGTCACTTGTTTGCGGGGTTTTTGCAACTCTGGTTTGCAAATTTGATGATAGTCAGGAGCTCACTAGGTTAATTAGATATACGGGATTAATCACGTATATTTATCGGATAGGTCCGACTATAGTTTCGACCACATTCGGTGGTCTTGTTCAAGGAGTGTTATACTCACATGTACAAGAAGTGTACTATAGTCGGACCTATCCGATAAGTAGACTATTTGTCTACTGTTGTCACTGTGGTCTATTGTTGTTACGATTGACGACGATATGATTACATACAACGAACAATTGCCCCTAATAAGACTGTTCTTAATAGGGGAAATCTTTCGTTGTAAGAGATATCTGCAGTTGGAGGTGGAATATTATTCCAATTGGTACAGTCAAAGCCACAGACCAAAATTATAATTTCATAATGATATATTATGCCAAATTGAGAGTAGGTAAATAAACTAAGTAATAATATTATTCGCCAGATTGTGCTCGTGTGGTCTACTGTTCGCAAAACTACTAGTTTATGTAGATTCAGCTTTATTTTTTGTAATCGTTTTTGTAACGCTTCGATCTTTTATAAAAGCATCTGGATTAAAGAGAATATTTACGGAAACATTTAGATTTATTAGATATCATGAATTCAAATCCTATACAAAGTGTCAACAGCATCAAAAGGTGTAAGTCTGATACTCGTATCAGTATCTGCAAATATATAAACCGCTAGTATAAGTACACAACTTATACACTCAACTGTACATATTCCAACTACACAATAAACTGAAAAAAATATTCAAAATTAGTTTTCGTCTGATTTTACAAAATTCTGTGGGAATTTTAACGCACTTTCCACGTACGTCGTCATGGGCGCTGCTCGATCGCGCACGGATCGACCGGCGTCGCAAAAGCAAAACGTAAAAATTGATAGCGATGATAAATCCAGAATTTATGAATTGTAACTTTCTAAGTTCTGCCCTCAGCTTCAAGATTGATACGTCGTTAGTTGCCTCCCGGCGGTACTCGACATTTCAATAAAATAAAGTTCGGTACTACTAAAAATATATACCCGACGGTAAGAAACAGAAAATTCTTCAAAATTTCCGTATTTGTGTAATTATTTCCGTGATATTTTCTACTTTGTCAAAATGTATAATGGCATTTAAAAATATAATGACAATAATGTCACAAAAGTAATACATTTTGGTGGGTTTGGTGTGTAGGTGAAACAGTTTGGTCATTACTCTGATGACAGGAAATATAAAACCGTGACGTTATGAAAAGAGCCACACGATTATAGACCAAGAGACCGTCTACAGGCAAGGCGAACAAAATCAAATCCGTAGCAGGGCATAATTGGGAAAATTCGCTACTAATAGGCAGACTTGGAATTATTTGGAGGAAACCGTTACCCTTCGAAAGAATAATAAATAAAATATGTAGTTTCATTGAAATTACGGCGAAATGAGTGTAGATTACGACCAAATTTCATGATTCGACTTCGCGAAAACTTAGTTTTTCGACGCTTAAACCTAATAACCGGAGTTCGAAAAAAAAAATTGGGTAAATTTAATATACGTTCTAATGAAGTTTGGGAGCCAATATACGATTGAGCAAACTTGACTCGATAGAAATCATCGGTAAAATTCCCTAAAATTTGCAATTTTTTTACGTGCTTCGTGGGAAAAGGCATTTTTATTCAATTACGGGCAAATATATTTCAATGAATGTATCATATTCTAATTTGATAATATTTACTTGTAAACCATGGACTCCTATCATTAAAATTTTATCATTTGATTGTACGAAATAAATATTAAAAGTATTATAGCACGTATTCAATTGCATCTTCATTTTACATTGTCCAATCAGATAAGAAATTCTCAACATTATGTAAAGCATCGCAAATTGTTTTAAAATTAGGATTGGACCGCGCTATTAACAATTTTAGCGGAGTAAATCGCGTATGTAATATAATTTTGCCCCGATTTATTATGCAATTAATTGTACCCATTTACGTGAACATAGTCACAGGTAGATTATTATATGTACATATTTCTTTGTCAGTTTATTAATTCATCTAACAAGATGATTTATCATACATTGGGCAAACAAAGAGAAGCATTGGTGTCTGCATAAAAGAACATATCGCTGACATGAAGAACAGACGCTCGACCAAGTCTGCAGTATATGAGCATGTTCTGGATAAACCAACCATTACATCCGTTTGATAACTCACAAATTCTAGCTAGGGAGAACCGCTATGTGCCGAGAATGCTAAAAAGACCATAGAACTTTAAAAAACCCTAATTTCAATAAAGATGATGGTTGGCAAGTACCACCTGCATGGGATCCAGTGATCAAACTAATAAAATTCCAAGGCCAGCTCAATACTGCAAGACCTCTGGACACTACGGGTGTAGACTCTAGACTACTTCGTGCATCGGGAACATTTTGATTAAAATATTATGCGGTACATAAAAATAATCTACCAACTTCCAAAATACTCAATTCGATTGTATTTTTTTTTAAGTTTGTTACCTTATAACTTTCGATAGAGTGAACCGATTCTCAAATTTCATTTATGTTTGTAAGCTGGTGCTTCCCATTTGTTGGTCCCATTTAAATTTAATTTCGTCCAGTAGTTTTGGAGTTACACTCCAATAACTGAATAGATTGGAAGTCGGTATTATTTTTTTCAAATTGTACTTGTTTTTATAACTTTATAACAGACAACCGTCATCAAGTCTACTTTGGCCAAGTTCACTGAAAAGTGTACTAAACGTCGCGATAAAATAATATCAATACATACGTGATTTAATCAGTTTCAAGTTGTTTAATTTCAATTTTAATCTAACAAGATTTGCATTGTAACTAACTTACTTAGTGGTAGGCAATTTGCAAGAGGTCGTGTTGGTGGATACTACGGCAGTTTCAGATATTCTACCGAGTTAGAGCATGAAGAGCACTGTAGTAAGTGAAATTACTGGGTCAAAAATGAATGCTGAGTTGGGGGACATTGGGGTGATGAGCACAGCGCAGTGATTCGCAAAGCTACAGTTTCAAGCTCTAGGTGATACTGGAACTGTCATGGGCAAGCGTCATGTTATAATAATAAAGGCGCACGACTCATCCGTCTTTGCACTTATTTGCATAAATAAAATAATAATTATCTATTCATATGAAACAAACCCCTATTTCTCCTGGTCATAATTTGAGATCGGACGGAACAATCTCCCTAATTATTTTTTGTTGTGTTTATTATTCTTAGGAGATTATCTTTAAAATATTTTCATATCTATCTATTCATATTATATTATGTGGAATAATCCCATATTCATATCAGTTGAAAAAGGTTATCATGTAAGTAATGTTATTAATAAGGCTTTTATTTATTTGATCATTAAACAGTTACCGAATTTCGTACGAAAACAAAAGTTTTTACCTAAAAATGAAACAGACTTTAACACTAAAAATGTTCACTAAAAATGGATAAGTTATCTCACACTTTTTAGTGTTGAAACCGGTTCTTTGATTAACATTTTACTAAAAAAAACTTTCACCCTTTTTAGTAAATTGCAACTTACGGGATACGCACTATCAATGATGATATCATCAAGATAGGCGAAACACTTTTCATCTATTAGAGTGTAACTCAAAAATAGCTTCACCGAATTTGCTGAAATTTCAATGGAACTAATTCAGATTTTGCAAATAAACAAACAATTTTGAGAATCGGTGCACAAATGGGGAGGAAATCGGTGAAAATGAATAAAAAATACATACAGTAGACCACAGAACCTCCTCCTTTTTTTAAGTCGGTTAAAAACGCAGCCTTATTTCCATATTGACTTTACATTCAAAAGTGAAATGTACAAGTCATAGTAAAATAATAAGTTACCTTTGAACACTCCCTGATACAGATTTGCGTTCATATATTATGTTAAATGTACTAAGTCTGATTTCGTGGTCCATATTAGCTTAATTGCTAGCTTTCTGACGCCATTACCGTTTATTTTAATGATGATTAGATCTCTGTATTCGTCATTAGTTGCATAATTAAGCTTTGGCCTATTTCTATATGTCTGCTTGTTATAATGTTCGCAACATTTCGTCATCACGGTTAAATACAGATGAAACTTTACAAATTATATATTGGTGTCCCAGAACTCAACTTCAAGCGGGCACGGGAAAATAGGGGTATACCAGCTCCACGAAAAATAAAAAAAACTCCATATCAGATGGTTAAGTTATAAAAAAATGGCAAATTTATGAAAAAGAGGAAAATTGACACCTTTATTCATATCTTTAGGTATTCTGACCTCAAACTTAACTATTTTACAGTGATTTTTATATAAATATTATATTATATTTATTATATATACATATTAATGTATGTATCTCTATATAACTTCTCGCTGGAATAAAAACACGCAACTCGATTCCTGCCAGCGGGGGAATACATACACAATTTGACAGGCCGGTTGGCGCAGTTGGTAGCACCCCTGCCTTCTGAGCCGCTGGTCCCGGGTTCGATCCCCGGACAGGTCAAACATTTGTGTGCATGAACATGTGTGTATATAAGTATCTAATATCATATATATGTATGTATATCAGTCATCAGGTTACCATAGTACAGGCTCAGCCTAATTTGGGACCTGAAGACCTTTGTGTGGATGTTGTCTTATATTATAATTATTATTATTATTACAATACATAACATTTCAAATTTGAATATGTATATAAGGCCCCGCGGTTTTACTCGCGTGGCGATGAATGATAATGATAACCATGCTAAATTTGTTTACTATCCGTTCAGACGTTTAGGCGTGATAAAGTAACAAAAATACAGAGAGACAGAGTTGTTTAAATATATAAAAAAAACTAAATATAAAAGTCTAATCTACTTCACCAACATCACCTAGTGCAAGTCCCGAAAAATTCGGTTCAGCTGTTTCGGAGACTAGCCGAAACAAACAGACAGAATAACAAAAAACAAATTAAATAATTTGTTTTTTTTTTAAGGTCTGTTGCTCCACTGCGGAGAGATTTTTTGCCTCGTCTTTTAAAATTTTACGAGTAAGTATTTCTAATCAATGTTTTTCGTTATCTCTTTCTTTTGAGATACTATGTTATTTAAGAGGAATTATGATTTTCTGGCAATTGTTTTATGAGTGTTTTTTTCCCATATTAGTCGGTTCGATTCCCAGGCAAGGCAAGTAATTGTAAGAAAATCTTTGAATGCAGTATTACTTACTTTCAAAAGTAAAATAAAGTCTCCTTTCAACTAAATGTCATATCTACAATATTTAAGTTACTTTCATACATACTACATCTATAATTTTACTTTCCCACGCACATTAGAACTTTGTCAAATAAAACAGTGCAAAAACATCCATACACATTACAAATAGTTTATCATGTGTCAGATACACGTTATTATTCGTAGCTGTGTTCAAGCGTTTGAATCACATAAACGCTGTTGGTATAGCCCAATGTAATAAAATACAGTATCGGATTTCCAGCTGTCACATATTCTCACAAATTAAATGTATCAAAGTAAAGAGAACCATGAAAAATATTTACACACAGAATTTATGACATGTGGTAGATGTACGTTCAGTTATCATCCGAAGTTTACGCCTGAAGGCATGACCCCAAAATAATTAAATATTGTATTTATACCAAATATACGTATAAGGCTTTCTAGGTAACATAAATGTAATTAGAAATTTCAGTTACATTACAATAGCTGCGATTAAGTTCATCAACTCAAACTTTATACCCTAAATCAGTCACTAATAAATGTCAAAACAGACGGAGAAATCTATATATATAAAAATGAACCCCTATTTCTTCTAGTCACGCTTTAACTTGAGAACGGCTTTACCGATTTCATTCATCTTTTTTTTATATGTTTTCTAATACTTTGTAGAAGGTTCTTACATCAAAAAAACTTTGAAAAGATTGAAGGTGATGGATAGGCCGAAGGCCGAGATACATACGTAAACGAAGTCGCGGGCAGTCACTATTATTTAATAAAAATGGCTGCCATGGGTCACTTCTAGCTGAATAGAAATAGTAGCTAAATAATAATATAACTTCAGTTTTTAGAAAATTACAAGCATACAATTGCAGCATTTCTTACTTTACCAAATACAACGAAGATTTTATAGTACCATAGGCACATTTGATCAATATAGCCCAATATCGACAACTCAGTGCAACTACAGGCATGCCCAGGATTCATGACGTGTGGCAGATGCACGATTAAACTATCATGCGGGATTGCGCTCAGTTGCTTGGATGAGACAAATAGGTTTTTGGCACTACATCAGAGTATAGACCGGAATTGTTATAGGGACTGTTGTTATAGGTAAAGAGACAAGAAGACGATCTGATATACCTTTTAAATGTATAATGAAATACGTTAAATATTAGGGAATAGGAAAACAAAATTGTTAGAGCGGGCTCATTCGGTATTTTATTAAGCAGTGGACTTCCACTGTCTGTAAGACTGTCGTGCGATTCTCTAATGATTCTTCGATGCGCTCGACTGTCGCCGATGTCAAATACTTTATGAGATATCGCCCTTATACACAAGGTTGTTTTTCCCACGGTTCTTGTCATATCGTCATTTGATTCACGGATGTTGTCAAAGATGCAACGATGTTTGCTCTTAGAGAATCGCACGGCTGTATAAACCACTGTGACATATGTAAGACTTTATAGAGCGTAACGAATGATAATAATACACTTAAATTAAGTTATAAAAATCATTTAACGACGAAACCTTGTTGAGGTGAGTCTTTATAGCTATATCCAATCGTTGGACATGCTAGAGTTGGCAAAAATGACAGCTAATAATGTTAAATATATTGAAAAGGGCGTTCATATTGGAAATCTGTGGGTGAATTTGTCGTTATGACCTGTTTCGTTCAGGATTCGTAAATCTTCAAAATATTAATCGATATTCACATTCAAGGCATGTGGTGATATTTGAGGCGTGATTAGGCAAAAGGCACGAGTTGCAAAAACAACAATATTTTGCGTCTAGAAGCAGAAAGAAATTATTGGAAACGATGCCATCATTGAAATTCGAACGCACCTTACTTTAACAATACACTCTGCATTATAAAGTTATAAAAAAATAAAATGTGCAATGGTACCCGAGCTTTACAAATGAAAACCAAACAAGTTTCACCGAATCGCCATGCGTTAATGAAGTTTTCTTCCGAATATTTGCTTCGGTCGTTCCCTTATGACTGAGGATCGTGATATTCACGGCAGCACTTTGGATCTGACGAACTGTCTCCATCGGCTCCGGTCTGTGGCCATCTCCACCGCGGCGTAGAAGCAGGACGTTATTGTTTCTTTCAGTTGGTCAGACTTTCAGTTGGTTGGGGACTGGCTTCGTTATGTTTCACTAAATTTGTATGTACCTTAAGATATGGGAAGATTAACGTTATAAAGTGATAAAACAATAAATGTGCAATGGTACCTAAGCTTTAAAAATGAAAAGCAAATAAGTTTCGCCAAATTGCTATGCGTTAATGAGGTTGCCGAATATTCGCTTCGGTCGTTCCCCATGTCTGAGGATCGTGATCATCACGGTAGCACTTTGGATCCGACGAACTGTGAACTGAAGCAGGACGTTATTGTTTCTTTCAGTTGACCTGGTTGGGGACCAGCCTCGTTATGTTTCACTAAATTATTTTACGCCTTAAATATATATATATATATATATATACATACATATTATATATATATGGTTTGGTTTGGGCATGTGGAGAGAATGAATGAAATGAGAATGACTAAACAGGTATACATGGGACAAGTAAACGGAAGTGTTGGAAGGGGAAGACCTAGGCGAACGTTCCGAAATCAGATTGAAGACGTTCTGAAAAAAGGCCAGGTCAAAAGTACCCTAAACCGACGCTTATGTATGAAAGGATTGATGAGTATAGATGAAGCGAAAGAGATATGTCAGGATCGTAGTAAGTGGAAATCCGTGGTCTCTGCCTACCCCTACGGGAAAAAGGCGTGATTTTATGTATGTATGTATGTTATATATATAGCACGATGTCTACCGCTGACTGATATGTTATATTACGTAAATGTCCTAATTATCTCCATATAATATATGTAAAAAAGTGTTGCTCTCCTGTTTATGCCATGAATGATAATATCAAAAAAAATATGCATAATCTTATAACATTATTCGTAAGCATGAGCAGAAATAGATGACGCTACCGTCTTTTTGTGTGTGCCCATGCGTAAACATGCGTCGTAAAATATTTGCAATTTCATGTCCGTACAATATTACAATCTAAGTGTACACGCGTGGGTAGTGTGTAAAAAATATTACTTTTCGCCTTTCTTTACGAGATCATAAAAGTGAAACAATACAAATTAAATCACAGTAATTGTAAAATTTCGAGCGAGCGAGAATGTATGTTTACTTGTTGTGTTTTAATTAACCCTGAAACGACTGAAGGGATTTGGATAACATATGAATTTAAGTTAACTTATAGCCAGGAATAATGTGTTAAAATATTTTTATCCCAGCTCAAGGGTTTGGAAACTATTATGAAACTATTTTAAAGTTTTCGATCCCGATAACCTTATTCCATGCGAACGTAGTAGAAGACAGGCAAGATGTCTAGCGTTTTATAAAACGAGGCCTACTTGCGAACTACCTGATATTGAAGTACACTCGAGAGCAATGAATCCGGGTCACTTAAAGAATCCTAAAAATCTCGGAAACTAAAAATGCTAGGTTAATACAATAAATTGTATTTAATAGACAATGTAATACTCCTTAAATGAAGGTATTAAAACTTCTTAGTTATTGTAAAGTTATATCATAAAAAAATCAAATTTGAAAAAGGGCCACTTTCGAAGATGGAACTACGAAATTACAGCATTTGGTTTTGCTTTTGTTTGTAATCTGTCATTTATGTGGGTACATAAACCATGTTGATAGTACTCTATATTCATTATTCAAGCTGAAATTATGTCGCTTACGCCTGAAGAATGCACCAGAATACTTACAATGCTGGAAACCGGCCGGAGTCAGCGCGATACAGCCAGGACTGTCGGTGTGTCGCTGTCAACAGTACAAAGAGTTCTCCGACGTTACGAAGAAACTGGTTCTTACCTACGCAGACCAGGAACGGGCAGAACCAGGTGTACCACAGCACGAGAAGACCGATACTTGGTGAACACCATGGTTCGAAATCGCTTTCTCACAGGAACTGAACTCAAAAATCAGTTTCGACGCCTCGGAGGAAGTAACCCAAGTGCATGGACAGTAAGACGTCGGCTTGCTGAATCTAACTTAAAACCCCTTAGACCTGCAAACGGCCCTAAACTGGAGCGTGGGCATCGTATTTCAAGACTAAGATATGCCCAGAGCCACGTAAATTGGAGTATTGAAGATTGGTCAAAAGTTATGTTCTCCGACGAATCAAAATTTATGCTCTACAAGCACGATGGAAGACACAGAGTGTATCGAAGACCAAGGGAAAGATTCAAGCAAGCATGCATCGAAGAAAAAGTAGCCTACGGTGGTGGGTCTGTACTTGTGTGGGCCGGAATTTCTTCTGAAAGTCGCACAGAGCTGGTGATCATAGAAAACGGCTCTTTAACTAGCGAAAGATATGTGGAAGAAATCCTCAATGATCACGTTGGTCCATTTATGGTCAATTTAGGTGAGGATGCTATATTTATGCATGACAATGCCCGACCTCATACAGGTAGGATTGTGAATGACTACCTTCAAGAGATGAACATTACTCGTATGGAGTGGCCAGCGCGCAGCCCGGATACCAACCCGATCGAGCATGCTTGGGACGAGCTAGGCAGATGCGTAAAACAACGAAACCCTCCCCCAATCACGCTTCGTGAGCTCAAAATTGCTCTCACAGAGGAATGGGAGAATATTCCCCAAAATCGTATAAGGAACTTGGTGTACAGCATGCCAAACCGCGTAAACGCAGTAATGGAAGCACGAGGAGGCAATACGAAGTATTAAAATTCAAGAAAATCGTAATAAAGTTCAAAATATTCATGTTTCCTATTTTTGTTTTAAGGAGAGATCAGCAGTTTTTTTCTTTATGTAATTTTGTGTTAATAAAATGTATGGTGACTCATATTTTTTTTACTTTCATTTAAGGAGTATTACATTGTCTATTAAATACTATTTATTGCATTAACCTATCATTTTTAGTTTCCGAGATTTTTAACATTCTTTAAGTGACCCGGATTCATTGCTCTCGAGTGTAGATACCACAACTAACAGCTGTTTTGACGAAAAGTACAGGGCAGTGCAAAAACATAAAGTTCTGAGTGGTACTACAACTATTATAGACAAGTATGGGTTTCTACAATGCAAATAATTAACCCAATTCATCGCTTTGACGAAAATAAAACCCATTCATACTTCCTAAATATCGCTGTTAAACTAATGAACAGAATTTTTGTTATGGCATAGCATTGAAAGTTGAAGAAAAAACTTATGCAGGCACTCATTCTTTAGAAGCCCGCAAAGCGCTGTAAACGGTTTATTCTTTCCCTTTGAACAAAGAACCGCATAAATAGTTTACGTCTGAGGTTCTCAGTTTAACAACTTACCAGTCGTAATTTAAAAAAAGACTTACTAGGTCGCACTTCTGTAGGATTTATATCGTCGAGAAATCGTATAATGTTAGATAACCCAATATCTTCTATAGTAGCTATTAATAAAACTTATAACATTATATGTTATAACTATAATGGTAGGTAGTATAATGGTAGCAATTCACTTGTTCAGAACCCAAACTACACATAAACAACTAAGGCTGGTTTTACAATGACGCTTATCATCTGCCTGGGTGGTAAGCGCGGCCAAATTACTACCGTCAGCGTGGGCCATCCGCGCGTGTTGGTATGTAAGGATTCTAGAGACGCAAAGCTCGTGGCCCGCGACTCTTACCAACCGCGCTGGTGAAAGCGTCACGGTAAAAAAAGTGCAAGTTGGTAGCCGGCTACACGCAGCAACATCAGACGACTTGTCGTCGCTTCATGTCGCTGCAGTCATGATTTCGAACCCGACTGCAGACCGCAAATGCAGATGGCATTAACCATTTAAAAAGCGATACGAAAGGTTTAGTTTAAAAGATTTTCAGATTTTTTACTTGCTAGATTGCTATCCGCGAGCGACACTACTGCCGTGCGATTCTGTAATGATTCGTCGATGTGCTCGTCGACGACTTCAACGATCAAATACTTTATGAGATATCACCCTTATACATAAGGTTGCTTTTCTAACGTTTCTTGTCATCTCGGCATTTGTTTCACTGATTTTGTCATAGATGCAACGATGTTTGCTCTTAGAGAATCGCACGGCTGATCTGCGGTTGGGCGACAGTGTCGTCGCTCGACGACATGACGCTAGCTTCGCGTCGCTAACTACAAATGGTATTTCATAGAAATACATAGAAACCAGTAGTGTAGCTGCGACACGTCGTCTGCTGCGGCTTCATGTAGCCGGCTACCAACTTGCACCTTTTGTAGTATTTGGAGGAATGACTAGAAAAATCAAATTTATCTACGCACATCTTCAACTTCAAAACCTGTAAATGAACAACAGAGATAATACAGTTTCATCAAACAAATACAAAGATCATACCTTCATCCTTCGTAGATAGTCTTAACCTAACTTTTTACGATGGTAAATAAAACCAAAATACATCCCGATTAGAATCACAGTAGACGAGAAAAACAACAGACACGAGACAGACGTTACTTAGTAGGCGAATGCTATAAAAAATGAATCCACTTCCAAATGATGAAAATGTATAGGTATATTCTCTACATCTAACAAAATGTCCCCAACCGTAATTTAATCAACACAAAAGCT
This sequence comes from Selenia dentaria, assembly GCA_917880725.1. Taxonomy (NCBI): domain Eukaryota; kingdom Metazoa; phylum Arthropoda; class Insecta; order Lepidoptera; family Geometridae; genus Selenia; species Selenia dentaria. The sequence goes on along the minus strand of OU862888.1, from coordinate 8,661,412 downwards.
AGACAAAGCATAAATAGAAGTTACTTAGCGAAAAAACACTATCCAAAAGATAAAGATTTATATTCTATTGGCTGCAAATAGAATTTTATAAGAAGCGTATATTTTGTTAACTCTGGAAGAACCCGAGGCGAGGTAAAGACAAGTAAGGCTTGTTATTTTTTGGGATGTAAGTTTTGAAGAATAGAATAGCCGTCCATTTCTAGTACTAGCATTTTTTTTACCATAATGTATAAATGTGTTTAGGTGAAGATTAAGTTGTTAAATATATTGTTTAGATCATACTTAAAACATCAAATTTAACGTGTTTTGCACTATATGTAAGTAATGCAAGTGGACAGAAACGCCGGTCAATCAGCTTGCACAAGAGCTTTCTAAGCTGAATTCAACCTATAAATGAATTAAAAATAGCTCCCAAGCGGAAGCAGTGCGCGAGTTGTACTTGGTACCGTTTGAACGCTTCTTTGATACACTTTTCGTCGGTTCAGTTACACCACTCTGAACATGTGTTATGTATTTATGTAAAAATGTGTGTTAATTAACATTTTTGGAATAAATAGTATGAGCTCAACTAGAACTTCATCATTATCAGACGGAAAACTATCACTGCTGAACATATAACTCCCCCCTAGAGCGCTATTTGGACCGGCTACTTGCCTCCTGCGGTCCAGCGGATTCCCGCGATTTTGGTGAGGTCATCAGTCCACCTAACTAGAACATGGCTGGTTTTGGTTGCAATAACAAATAAAAAAACTAAGTACTTTAGAGTTTGTCCTAAAAAAAGAGTTATGAATTTATTTCTTGTATAGTTTCCTCTTTATTTATTTACTATTTAGATGAACTTCTACCATAAAACACATTTTTCAAAATGCTACTGGTAGTTATATATCACTGTGAAAAATGTAAACCTTTAAAATATGAAAGATTTTATGACAGGGCAGCGAAAGTTTAGTAATTGGGGACGGCACGGAACTCTAAAAAAAATAATAAGAAGGTTAAAAAGTACACCTCTAGACAACCGAAGTTTAATAAAATAATTTGCAAAAAATATTCCTTAATTTGTTTTTAACTTACGCTAATCTAACAAGTTGACAACTAATTACAATTTTAATGAGCTTCTATCTGCTCCCAGCCTCATTAATAATCAAATTTCGTAATAGCCAATCGCCAGGACTCGTAAATGCCATTTTAAAACATGATAAAGAAACAAAGTAATTAAGATAATTCATTCTGGAAAGAGATACGCACAAACTTTAACTTCGAATTCGTACAAACTTTTCCAATCTCGAAATAGATGCCCGATACTTTACACAAACGTATCACATGATGGTATAGAAAATAAAACGTGTTATGTAATGAACTTAGTCAGAGTTTCCTATTTCAATTCTAGTTGGAACGTATTTACTGTTCTTATGAATTAGAGATTAGTGTTCTTAGTTCAAAACGAAGTTAGCAATGGATAAGAAACGGATGAAGGGGAAGAACTGAGTGTTGTTGTCGTGAGGAGAATAATACAATTTAGTTAATTCTTGCGTGAAAAATCCACTGGGTTGCGTTTCTAGGAGTATACTTGAAATGATATTATATATTTAAATGGCCGAATATGGCTTATGGAGTGTCTACAAGTTTAGATGCGATATAAAAAAAAAGTGGTTGGTCTAGTGGAGTTAGCCACGAGGTGCTGATTGCAATTCAGTTCCAGTAGTTTAAAATGAACCAATTATGTTCCCACTGGCATACAGACCTTGCCCAACGATCAACGGTGGTAATTTTATCGTTTTCTAAGTAACTTCAATAATGAATAATCTTGCTATACCCAACACATCGAAAACTAAACTTATTTCCAAATAGGTAGTGACAGTAATTATTATTTTGAACGTTTACACACTCATACGCACTAGGACTTCTTGTGTCGCAACATGGACATACATATTAACACACTACGGAGATGCAAGACCCGAATACCCGAGAATACACATTCCTGCTCGTCAAACAAGTATTTGTACTGGCTAGGAATCGAACCTGGAACCTGGAACCCTTTTAAGTCGCGTCACTACCAACTAGGTCAGCGGGGCCGTCAAAAAGATAAAGAAATATCATAAAGATAGAGATAAAGAATATAATAGTTCGAATAAATACCTCCTTATTATGTATTGTTCATGTTCCTAAGTTGTCTGATGTTCTATACAACAAAATCTGTACGTACTCGCTACTCGTAAACCAAGTATATACATAACAGCATTCAATTTTGTTATTTATTCTTTAGGCATTATATATATTTCTTGTCATCAATCTGAAACCGAACCACCAGGGAGTCATAAAAGTAAGTCGATAAATACATTTCTATAGCTTTTATCGACGCAATATATCCATAGCACGCACTTAGCGTCGTGATGTCATTTACATGCCATTATTGTATCATCGATGTCTCTGAAATTGCTTTTGGTAAATTCACGGACATTATAACCTCGTATGTTCACATTGGATACTCAGCAATAGTCATTTCGTTTGCTGCACGTACTTTATTTTTATGGACAAATAATTTTGTGACCATTAAACGCGTTTCACTGTTGCGTGGAATTCTTGGCACCGACATGACTCGTTGGCACCGTCTATTTGCTGACACATCAACACGCTCTCCTGACGCGACGTCTTTTTCCCGTCCTATTTGGCCAATGCGTGTAAAATACGATTACAAGACTGCTGTTTCAACAAAACTGCCTATATGTCCAATAAACTTTAAAGAGACATTAACAATGACAAATGGCCCGCAGTTAACATTCACAAAATTATACTCGTATCGTGATTTGAGAATAATCGCGTGATGAATGGCCCAGTCGCAAGTTCCACTTCTGTTGGATTTATCTAATAATTCCGAGTCGCGACGTCTTACAGCTTTGCGTCGTCGCAATAATAATTTAATCTAATTTTATCTTTTAATTACACGCTGTGAGATTCAATTTTCGTTCGCCTTTTACGTTTTGTCTACAAAACAAATATGAAACGGAAATCATTTTGAGTAACTTGAAACAAATAGATTAAATCCTTTTATTGAATCCGTTTTGGCTAAACAAACAAAACAAGAGAAGAGAAGATTTTAGGAGGTAAACAGGCGTGCTACAAAATAGCTGATTGCGTAACAAGAAAACGAATATTATCTTCTCTAAGTATGAAAATATAGGCGCATTCAATGAGATATTATATTTTGGTAAAGTTGTTCTCAACGACCGCGCCGGTATGGCTTGGAGAAAAGTTAAGCCGCAGAACGTAATTTCGTACTTTATTATTTTTTAGTATCCCCTGAGGACGTTTTGTCTAAAATAAACGTTTCAAGAGCAAATCGATTTTTAATTTCGCCCCTTTTTCAACTTTAGCTGCTGGGCTTGGCCTCGCTAATTTACTTTCAAACCCACTTGGCGATGCTATTAATTTTTAAACATAACCTTTCACATAATTGCTTGTAACTTTTATTTTTTAATACAATTTTATTGCATTTAGCTCAACATTTTATTGTATAAACTCGGATAGATCGTAAAGATTCAAATTCTTAAATCCAAGAAACACTTCTTGGATTTAAGATCCATAGCACAAATGTTTCCGATGGTACGCCTATATCGATCCAAATAAATTTTTATCACATATCTGTTGTAAGTCTATACATCTGTCCGTCAGTCAGTCTCAGCGGCTTCACGAACACAAACAAAAGGATAGGTTACACTTTTTACCTAACCTTTAGTACGAGCGATTTTTTAGGTTTCCGTACAAGACTCAGAACAAATTCCACTCAAAAAGTGGTCCTTCAAACCAAAAGGACGTATGGTTCCAAATACGAATTCCGAGGTTACAAATAGACATGTTCGGTGTTTGATTTAAGTTTCAGAAGGAAAGCAGGGATTGGTCCACGCGCGTGCTGCAACGTCTACTATGACAGCTAAATCATAGCGGCGTGAACGATGTTATAGATTTAGCACGATTTTTATTGGGTCATTTTTTAATCAATCAATCAATCAAAATCATTTATTGCATTAGAATGTAGGTTTTAACAAGTTCTTATAAGTAAATAATGTGCCATACAATCTACCTCATTTAGAGGTGTGCAACATTTTTAATCTAATATATTATAATGAAATATTAAATATTTATGTCATGTTAAAAATATAAATTGTGAAATTAATAATTGTACATAAAAAATAATAATAATATCTTAACCAAAGTATTAATAATTCATTTAATATAAATGTTTCAATGATGTTAAGGATAATTTACTTTATCAAGGAAATACTCATTAACACTGTAAAAACATTTGCTAATAAGCCATGATTTTAGTTTATATTTAAATTTATTACAGGTCAAAGTCTTTATTCCAGTAGGTAGTTTATTATATATTTTGATCGCCATAATATAAGATTTTTTCTTAAATATTTCTAACCGACTCATTGGTAAGTAAAGTTTGTAAACCCCTTGTATTTCTTTGCACTATGTCCAAATGTTTGTCAAAGAAGTCTGGATGGTCGTGTACAAACATGCAAACTTCCATTATGTACATGCAGGGCAATGGCAGAATGTTGAACTTCTTGAAAAGGGGTCCACAGCTATCGGTAGACCAGGCACCGCTTATTGCCCTTACGCATTTCTTCTGCACTATGAATGCCCTGTTAATGTCAACAGAGTTTCCCCATAAAAGTAGCCCATATGACAAAATGGAAGCTACGTAGCCATGGTATGCACACAACGCAGATTCCACTGACACTAAAAGTCTTAACTGTCTTATAGCATACACAAAACGATTGAGCCGGTCACAAACTTCCTGTATATGGTATTTCCAATTGCAGTTTTTGTCAATAGTAATACCTAGAAATTTACACTTGTCTGCTTCTTGAACTTATGTAGTTTGGAATTTAATATTTGAATTAGGTTGTATAGATTGATATGAGTGGAATTGCATTACATTGGTTTTGTTTATATTAATTTTTAATTTATTTTTATTTAGCCAATTTACAAGATTATTCAACGTATTATTAATCTCTATGTTAAGTTGATAATTGTTATCAGCCTTTATAACAACAGTAGTATCATCGGCGTACAGAATACACGTTTGGAATGTAATTTATGTAGGCTAGAAAAATATTAAATAAAATATTAAAATTAAGGCAGTTACTCTTCCTGATTTTATATCTTCGTAAGTCTACGCCGTATTTAAAGATAAATTGTTCACAGTAGATGCGATTGGCTCCTGAAATAAAGTAACACAAGTTCGGTTCGGGTGCATATGGATTTATTTATTGTTTTTCTGTCGTAAACACTGTTATACATGCATACACGTTATAAACTTTCGCTGATTGAAGTATAAACTCTATAGAAAAATAACAAATAATGATAACAGGCGCTTGTTTGCACTAGGGTTTCCTAAATATGACAAACGCATTTTATTGATATTATTACAAACGGATTGTACATTTTTTGCTTTATAATTTATGAATGATATTTAATTTGACATTTTATTAGGAACTATAATTTAAAAGGACAGTTATAAGTAAATATTTTTATTTATATAAAAAAACACTACATTATTGCTGGCGAGTTTATACTAGAAATATGTTTATTGTGTTGTGTAGCTTAACGCATATTACGTGCCCCAGTTTGACTCGTACTTATTGGTATTTTTCGTTTTTTTTGTCAGTCATTCAATTTATGTTAAGCGTCACGCTTACCCACAAAAGATCAGTGTCATTGAGAGTTTTAAAAAGGACAACAAATCCAAACCACAGATTACAGAATTCCAAACCCTGCATGACAATGCACTGTGCTCGTATCTCTGAGATAAAAGATGTTAAATCTCTTGCCCTGTGATTACGCTGGAAACATTGCGCTTCAAACCGAAATACAGTACCTAATGTTTGCACACTTCTGCTTCAGGGTTGAATAACTGGCAAACGTGTGGTACGCCCCAGGCGGACTCTGCCAAAGTCATATATAATGTCACATAAACACTGTAGTTGGTTGAAAAAATCTTGTGTCTTTGTTGGGTATGTGCTAAGTAAAAACAATATTATTTCTTTCTGATGCTTCTAGCATGTAGTTACCCTTTTTGATAATAGATTGTTAAGAATCACAGAACCACGTCTTACCCAAATTTATTCCCTCTCGCCTTAGCGCAGAATGTATAAAACCATGCTGGATCATGTAAAAAATATGGTACACCAAACTTACCCTTCTTCCCTTGCTACCAAACACTACGCCAAACACTTTTCGTAAAACCAACATTCAGATGGTTTGCAATTAGTTTCAATATAATTTGCTGTAAACTTAATGTTATACTTTAGGTCATGTAATCGAATAACTAAAGAAAATTGTAAGTGTGTAAGTTTGTATTTTTTTGTTACAGAATCACGACGGCTACTGTCCGGAACACCGAATGCGCCATGTTATTGAAATGACGTCACGCCAATATGGGCATCATCACTCGACTGTCACGCCTGAAATGCAGCGTGTACGCATTTATACTCGTCATCCATATTCCGATACTGCAAGGAGAAGAACAACCGCAGTGTCCAAGCTTAGCAGACAACCCGATTTGCCCCTGTTATAACTTTAAGGAAGGTACGTCTAAGTGATTCGAAATCGAAAAATGCAAATGGTTTATACCACACGGGCAGTATAATCGATTTATTAAATATTTGTAATTCGATATTCCTCAGATGGATATAGTTAGAAAATAGCTTATATCAGAAAAATAATTAATTATTAACTTAATAAAATAATCACCCACATATACTTCATTCGTAAGTAAGCGTTGGAGAGGGAATTATTTTTAACTTGATACATTTTGCAGGTCTATTTTTGGAGTGTCCCAGCGCAACCCCGGGTGTGGTAAAAAGCGTGCTATCAAAAATAAGAGGAACCATCCAGTCACTTTCCATTTACGATCTTGAAATCACAACAACAGAACTCAAAGCGGACCTTTTTCCACAGAAAATTAAAATCATCAATTTACAAATTTCACAATCGGCCATAAACAAGATAAGTTCTAACGCTTTCAGCACGATTCGGGACTCCTTGGGATCTTTGAGCATAACTTCCAGTAAATTGAACACAATTCCGCATGAATCATTCTCCGAACTGTACAACATTGAAGCTCTGGATTTACAGCTCAACGACATCAAAGACGTTCAAGCAAACACTTTCAGAAAACTTAGGTTGAAGAAACTCAATTTGAAAGGAAACAAAATAGCAAATATCTCCGAAAATGCATTCTATAACTTAGAAGAGTTTTTGAATGATTTAGACTTAACAGAAAATTTTCTCGAAACTTTTCCATTAATATCTTTTGGGAAACTAAACAAGCTCACCAATTTAAAACTTGCTTGGAATAAAATAAGTTCCATACCTGAGAGTATCAATGTTACTATACCACATCTAGTTAGTTTAGATCTCAGTTCAAACCAATTTGTAAAAATCGAAAACAATTGGTTCAGATGTATGCCGAACATTAAAATATTAACGTTTTTCAGTAATCAAATCCAGATCATTAATGAGGAAGCATTTTACTTCTTAGAAAAACTGGAAACTATAGACTTAAGCCGTAACAAAATAACAAATATAGGCAAAAATACATTTCAAAAGAATCGTAACATACGTACAATAGATTTAAGTCACAACCATCTCCACCACATCAGAGGAGTATTTTCTAATCTTCGTCAGCTCTCAGAAATATTCTTGTCGGAAAATAACATTCTAGAAATATCTGAAGACGCTTTCGAAAATGCTGTGGGTCTTACAGTTCTTAATTTGGAGCATAACGCTATACAATATTTGCATCCAAATTGCTTTTCTTCATTACAAAATTTAACACAACTACACATGGGAACAAACTTTTTGAAGAAACTTCCTCGTAATATTTTTCGATTTAATCATAGATTAGTTACCTTAAGTTTAGATAACAATGATATTAACGAATTAGATGAACTAGTATTCGATAAATTTAAGGAACTCCGGGAAATACGCCTTCAAAATAATAAGCTGAGCCAAATAAAAAGAAACGTATTTAGTCCTTTACCAGGACTTTTGGAATTGCATTTACAGAATAATGTGATTCAGAATATTGACTCACAAGCATTTATTACTCTTAAGAATTTGCAGCACATTAACTTACAAGGCAACCGACTCACTACTATTGGAGATGTCTTTCCAAATAGAGACTCTTCGTTAGTTTCCATACAACTTGGTGCAAATTATTTGTCCCTATTGAAAAATACCTCTCTTTTGGGACAAGTGAATGTGCAAATAATGTGGCTAAGCCAAAATAATATTAAGGTTTTAACTGCTAATCTATTTAATGATTTGATAAATATTCAAAGGCTGTATCTAAAAAACAACAGTATTGTACATATAGAAAATAAAACATTTGTTCATTTAAAGAAAATTAGGTTCTTAGAATTGAGTAATAACAAATTGATGAAGCTATGTAACGAAACATTTTATAAACTTGTAACGTTGGAAGAATTGTATTTACAAAATAATAATATCAATCAAATAGCAAAAGACGCGTTCCACTTTTTGACAAAATTAAAAGTTTTGGACTTGTCAAATAATGAAATCATCGTTTTAGATTTCGACATTTCCTCGCTTCCCGTCAAACAACTTCGACTCAATAAAAACTCAATATCAATAATCGAAGCCAACTCCCTCAAAAGTTTACCCAATTTAAGTGACTTAGAAATGAGCAGAAACCGTCTGACTTGGGAAGATATTATTCAAGTGCAAATATCTGGATTAAAATCTCTGATCCTATCAAAAAACAACTTTACTACACTTGAAAATAGAACGTTCTCGCATCTACCATCATTACAAACTTTGTCATTAGAATTCTCAAACATATCTCAATTGCCTCCGGCAACTTTCATAAAGAACCAAAATCTGTTGAGAATAAATTTAGCTTTTAATAACTTGCGGGACTTGCACAAAGATGTATTCGCTTACACGACAATATTACAAGAATTAAACTTGAAAGGCAATAATTTTACGGATTTTCCACATGTTGCGCTGTTTAATATAACTTCATTAGAAGTTTTGGATTTGTGTCACAACCAATTACACAACGTGGATTTCTTCAAATTCATTGGCTTACAAAACTTGAGAACTCTGAATTTATGTGATAATACAATATCTTTGTTGAACGGTTTCAGTTCACCGGCTTTGAAAAATTTAGTCACGTTAAATTTGAGTAAAAATATGTTAACAGTTCTTCCACCGAACTTTTTTCAGCATTCGTTAGGCCTAAAGGAAATAGACTTGTCATATAATCTTTTTAAGTATATTCCTAGCAATGGCCTATCAGAGGCGGTACTGCCTGCACTAACGACGCTGAACATGTCATCGAATTCTTTAGTGCAATTACTACAAACATATCCATCAAAACTATTTCCTTTGTTACAAGAATTACACATCACTAATACAAATTTAACAATTATAACGAGTAAGGATTTTGAAAACTTCCCGTCGCTAAAGAGATTATTGCTGACACAGAACTCTATAATTCGATTATCACCCGGAGCGTTCTCCAAACTGCATAATGTAGAGATACTCGACTTAAGCCAAAACAAATTGGAAAATATTCCAAGAGAGAGACTCCAAGGATTATACTCAACTCGGCTTTTGAATATATCACAAAACACAATAAGGGAACTGGAAGAGTTTACATCAGACTTGCAAAGTTTGCAAAAGTTAGACATCTCCTTTAACCATATAACAAGAATCAATAGAGATATATTTCGAGGACTACAAAGTCTCACGGAATTGTACTTGAGTGGAAACTGGTTGTCTGCGATATCTTCAGATGCATTTCGAAATATGAATAAGATTACATTCATAGACTTGGGCCGCAACTACTTTGAAATAATACAAATGAAACTATTGATGTCGTTAGAAACTCAAGTAAAGAGCTTATCGTTTAATGGTGAGTTAAAGAACAAAATTTTTCATGTTTTATTTATTTCTGAAATGATTGGAGCGTAAGTAACTGTTAACGCTTTTTTACAGAAAATCCCTTGACGTGCAACTGTGAATCTCAAGATTTATGGAAATGGATGCAAGACCACTATAAAATAGTACTAAAAGAAAACAAGAATCTACGTTGTGAACATCCAGAAGAACTTCACGGCTATAGTTTTATTGAGCTGCCTTCTCAGAAATTGTGCGATATCCCTATCGTAATCCGTATTGCAATACAAGACATCCAGGCGTACTCCGTTATTGTGTCTTGGCAGAGCCGGAACCAAAATGGCTTAACTGGATATCAAGTGGCTTATTTCGGAGAGCAAACCCCAGCTACAGTAAGTTCTCATTACTTTTTATATCCCTCATTTAATGTTTATAAAAAAGATAAAATGCACCTGCTAGAACTAAAAGCTAACAATTTAGACTAAACAAAAATAAAACGTGCAAGGCAAATATAACAACAAACATTTGAATACAAAGGCTGTGCATCACTTCAATGGTCCATAAAAAATATTTATGTTTCTCGCCCGTAGGTATTCCGCTGTACTGTGAATCCGTTTAAATCTTCCAACCAACCGTTGAACGGTTTACACTCGTATCCTCAAACTTTAAAACGATCAAAGCGTTCACTTTGATTTACTTATAACAGTTTTATTCTTTCACAGATAAGGGGAAAAGATTTAAACTCTACAGCAAGGTCGGTGAGACTGAGTCGTTTGACACCAGGGTCCCGGTACACAATCTGCGTAATAGCGGTTGGCAACTTTGGCACATCGACGCCGAGCTCATCCACGCCCGACGCCAGAATCGCCCCCTCTTTAGAAAAATCGACAATCAATTCATACGGAGATGAAAGCATATTGAATCATCTTCGTCCTCTTATGAACGACTCGATGACAAGTAAATGTGCGACTGTGCGTACAATAGAAATATTTGGTGCATCCATAGAAAGTCCCTTCTCTAATACTTACAAGGGTATCGCAGACATATTAACTAGGAGACTTAGCTTAGTTGTTGGGTGTTGTATTGGATTTATAGTATTTGTGGTTTTAGTCTCGGCTTTAGGTTTTCTGAAGGCGAAAAAACGCCCAGTTGTTGCAAAAGCTGAAGTACAGCAACCACCACAGTATATATCGTATGACAATTTCAATGCGCCGAATGTTGAAGTTCAAACAACGGAGATGGATATTAATACAATAATGGATAAGACCAAAGTGCCATGCAAACACGAATAAATGACAATCGTGACCATGCATGCAAATTCTAACTTAGAGAACTTAAAAAGCGATAAGGGATTATCGTATCGTATACCCTTGTCATTATGAATAAAACGCCACTCTTACCGGGTTAAAACGTTTCTTCTTTTTGAAACTTCTTTAAGAAGTTTTGGCAGATAGCTATGACTTATTACTAGGTACGAGCTACTATCAATAACCGAATGTTTAATAATCGAAAAAGTTTCATGTCATCAGAATTTCCCTTGTTCTAACAAATTATTTTCTGGAATAGATATACCCAAAATAATTTAATCATCATTTTTGTCTTGGATTGGCAACTTTCTTAAGTACGCGCTTCCACTGTTTGTAATCCTTTCTGTAATATAATTGTAAGTAAATAAAAATGTTTTTTTGATACGTTATTATTTTAAATTATATTGTTTATCTTTATGATGTATGTCATAATTAATATCTTGTTATTTTAAATAATTTACATAATGTATGCCAAAACGTAAAACGTACACCTTGTTTGTTTACAAGGATAAACATTCTATTGTGATTTATTATCATAGATTTAAGTGTATATTTTAGAAATATTTATAAAAATACCTAATATGTTGTGTATAAAACTTAATGTATTAAAATATCTACTAGGACTAAGATATGTATAGTATATTATAAAATTGAAAACTCTCTTATTTAACTAAAACGTGACGAACGAATATTTATACCTTGAGAATTTTCTAAGTACATGACGTTTACTATAGATTAATGTAACTACTTTTTAATATATAAACGAAAATATCAAAATACAATATAGATTAATGAAAATAACAGAGAATAATGTACCAACTCAGTTTATATCTGTTTTAAATTCATTACAATCCATTCGAAACTAGCGTAAAGACTGTAGTATTGGTAATAAAAAAATAATTTAAAGGTTGTCTCTTATTTTATTCGTGTATTATTTAACTGAAATTGAATATGAAAGTTGATAAGACGAATTTTGTTTGACCTACAAACGAATTACTACAAAGACTACTAAAAGTGTAAACAAAGGTCAAAAACATGCCAATAATTTTCTTCCTCTTAAAAGTATATTGACATATAAACACACAGTGACTCTTATTTTGGTACTTTTCAATCATATTTTTTAAACAAATAAAAGGAGACAATATTTGAAATTAATTGCGTGAGTCTATGTTATAGTAGATGTACGAGTATGTATATAAATTATTATAATACAATCTTGCCGTCTCCAAGCGTGAACGAGCTTGCGTGCTAAATGTTAGAATGTTTACGGACTGTAACATAATGTTGCAAAATGTAAATGTTCTCATAAGAGATAATATCAGGGCTTTATTGTTAGTTCACATTTGGCATCTTTTCCATGTAAACCTGTTCCCTGAGTTTCTGCCTTAATCTTAACAGTGGTGATAAATCTTTTAATGTGACTGGCCCTGAATTTACTTTTGATTCGGTTTTAAAGGTAGGAAATGGAACCGACTTCAACAAAAAAAGTGTAAAATAACTTGTTGAAGTTTGCACCATGATAGTTTTAAAGTATCTATAATCACAATATTGCGCGCATGACATCGATTTTAAAAAGTTATTTAACACTATTTAGTGTTGGTTCCATTTTATGGTAAAAAATTCTTTCACTTTTTAGTGACCCTTGCTACTTACGGGATGGATTGTTATTCACCGTGAATTGCAATATCATCAAGATAGGTGAAACACTTCTCTTCTCTCGGTGCCTCTTCAATTAATGAAGGTTGGCAATCAGCTTTTCTTACTCGTCTCTATCCTTAGCGAGGCGAAAAAGTTCAGAGGCATTCGCAAGCCCTGTCCACTTCCTGATGTTTCGTAGCCATGATTTCTTCTTGCGACCAGCTCGTCTCTTTCCCGCCACTTTTCCCATCATTTTTAATGGAAGTAATAAGTAAATGGCGCAAATATGCTAGTTTTCTTTCTCTAAGAGTAAATAAAGGAAACTAGAACGCAAAATTTTGAAAGCCGTCAAAGAAGTAAAGTATATTCTACCAAACAAAAAAGAATTATCAAAATCAGACTACACTGTGAAAAGTTTATCGTCATCATCAGCCTGTAGCAGTCCACTGCTGGACATAGGCCTCTCCAATTGCACGCCACTTAGGTCTATCTTGGGTAAAAAGTTATACGTGATCATAAATAAAACAAAACATATATATACGCGTCGACTTGATAATTTCCTCCTTTTTTTGTAAGTCGGTTGAAAAGTGCGGATGCGTATTGAATAATAAATTTTAGTCAACGTTAGGATTTTGATATTTGTAGAAAAAGAAATCGAGACCATTTTTGGTTAAAAATTGTACGAAACTATATACTCGTAGGACGCTATTAGCCAGCCTACACTTTGTGTTCAAAATAAATGAACAATAATAAGAAACCAGTTGAAATTTACGCGGAATATTCCTATGAAGCGCTCGTAGCGGAGCTTGACTTGGTGATCTTAGCTGATCAACAAGTTAAGCAACACTTTCTGCCCGGGGGTTCCCGCCCAGAAGTGCCCTTCTGGCAGAAACTCCCACATAAACACCGTGCTCCCCCCGGGGCGGTGGTAAGCATAAAGGATTACTCTGCGTTAAAAAAAAAGGACTTGGATGGGTGACATTATTCAACTGAGCGCATCCGTGCTTCGTAGGGCACGTTAAACCGTAGGTTCCGGTTGTTTGTCTTAGGAAAACAGTTGTAAGGCTATTTCGAAGACCTTCGAGCGGCCGAAAACTTCCACATGGGTTGGCCACTAGCCTATCCTCCAAGCTGCACTGGGCCCGCGTGGTGGTTTATGGCCCAACTCCTCTGTCTGAAAGGAAGGCTCAAGTCCCAATAGTGGGAACATAATAAGCTGATAATACATATGTAGGTGGATTTATAAAAAAAACAAAACCCAAAAAGTTATTTCATGTATCCTTTATAAATGTTTATAATAATCGTTCTTCGCTGCACTCGAGTAATAACCATTCTTTTGAGTTTCAGGCTGTCGAGTAAAAGATCTTTACTTTTATGAAACCGATCAAAAGGGAGATCATAAAAACCAAACCCTTCATAGTGTAAGAAATAGAAAGTCCGTGAATAATAATAACATAAAAACGTTAAATTTGTAATGAAAAGGAGATATATACAGAGTCAAAATAAAATTAAATGCAGATTTTCAATAATATTTTTTTTATATTATTAACAAGGGATATATTATAGATACGTATAATGATATATTCACTTTTCTTATCTTCATAGTATTTAGTTCTTCATAATCTGAATAAATTACGCCAGACGCCATTAAATTGCAAATTACTTAGTTAACGCGATGTACCCTTGAGCATCGTCTTCTTCATCTTGTCCTTTTGAATTTATAAGTTATTGTAACGTTTCATGACCTTTATTTAATTCAATATACGAAAGAAAGATAGGCCCTTATTATTATATTATTAAGTTTTTGATCAGTATCATAAAACAGCTTTTTTCACATCAATTTACTTCTCGATTCCCGGATCAGCCATTTGATTTTTCAAATTATGTAAATGTAATTTTTCGTCACTGAAAACAAAATGATGGTTTCATTGATTCACATTTTAGTCTATACGTTTTAAAACTAGCACAGCCATAAACATTAGAAATGTTCACGTTAAAGCATTTTTTATGGGAATGGTTGGCAAACAAGCAAGCGGCTCACCTGATGGTAAGTGATACCGTCGCCCACGGACATCCGCAATACCAGAGGTGTCGAAGATGCGTTGCCGACTTAGAGGAAGGATGATAGGAAGGAGGAGATAGAAGGGAAAGGAGAGGGAGAAAGTGAAAGGGGGAAATTGGGCCTCCGAAACCTCTCACAAACCGACGAAACGCAATAGCAAGCCATGTTACTTCACGTCGGTGTTATGTGGGAGTGTGGTACTTCTCCGGTCGTGAGGGCCCATTCGGCTGTGGGATTGCAGCGTGTCACTACCACAGAAGAATATACCATGCATAGTTACCATGTATATATGATCTGATCAGAGTTTATGATACATATTATCTCGCTGTTGCAAGCGCCATGATGTCGGGTTGAACTGAGGAGCTGAAGAACAGCGGGTAAGTGTCTGTTGAATACCTGATGGTAAACAGTCGTTTATGTTATAGTAGATTAATGCAGAATCCAGTAAGCAAGCTTTCCAGGCCAAGTACATAACAGGTTACATACGAGGCTTACATGCGAGGATTTCTTACTGGTTGACGCTTGTATAATGCTTTTCTCAAAAATGAAAGAAAGTTTTTGATAAATCGGCTTCAGCTTTTAAATCAGGAGGAGTGCCATCTATTTTTCTGAATCGGATTCGCTTGAATTTTTTTTAGGATTACTTTCCTATGGTCATGCAGTAAATTAAAACACAATTGTCGCAATTGAATGTAAAATCCCGCCAGTCAATATTTTTTTACAAAAAGTTTGCGTTTAGTTTTAAACATTGGTATATTTTTAAATAACAGTAATGTTTTATTAAAAAAAAAAAAAAATTGTTTTTGAATCTTTATGCTAATTTTAGAATGGAAAGCTTTAATCCAACATGATTTATAAACTGAAATTATTACATACAAACATAAAACCCACACTATACTTCTACAACATTACTAAGCACAAAACGCATCGTGCGTACTTTTTCTGCGTCGCGTTAAGTGTCACAGACTAAATTATGAGATCCTCCTATAACCCTCAGACAAAATAAAAAAGTCAAGACAGAATGTTGTGAACATAGAAGTGAGGCCGGGTTAAACTACGCTTCGGCGTGTCCATACCTATTTGCATACAAAACCTTCAACAAAACTACGCCTTGGCTCGTCAGTCGAACTATCGCGGCGCCTGGAAGCAACACGTAAAGTTTTAACTAAAATTTAATTTAAATTTATTAATTATTGATATTTTTTTAATAGCTTTAATTTAATTTGAATTACCATGACAGTACCTAGTCACGCACATGTAGTTTAGAAAACTGGCCTCACTTCTCTATTCACAATATTCTGTCTTGACTTTTTTTATTTTGTCTGAGCTATAACTATGTTATAATAGCTAAAATCTAATCTGTTAAAACAAACACGAAGTCAAGAAAGAATATTACAACAAAATAATAAAAATGGAAGAAAAATAATAAATAGAAACTGAAAATAATACTTCACACTGGCGGATGGATAAGAAGTGCGAAGCCATAATTCCCTTAGGGGACAAAGAAACAAAACTCTAATCCGTGTCTGTTACTGTGTTTTTCTCTAAGCAGATCTAAAGAGGATGATCTACTGTCCAGTAAGTAAATAACATACTTACAAGACAGTAGGAGTTTCCAAATTAAAAAATCTCGCTTCTTACTGGACAGTTGTGAATAAGTCTCCGGTAGAGTTCACTTTCTGGATACTTTTTAGAGATGTTATAGTAATACATACCATTTTTGAGAAAATAATAATTATAAACAACTATAAATTAATAATGTGGCGAAGTCACGAAAAAAACTAACAAGATATAGGTTGTGAATCTTTCAGACACAAATAATATAAAAGAATCATCATCTCAGCCGTAGGACGTCCACTGCTGAACATATGCCTCCCCCATGATTTTCCAAAAGGACCGGTTGGAAGCGGCCTGCATCCAACGTCGTCCTGCGACCTTCATCAGGTCGTCTGTCCACCGTGTCGGTGGACGACCTACGCTGCGCTTGCCGGTCCGTGGTCTTCATTCCAGAACCTTTCGGCCCCATCGGCCATCTGTTCTGCGTGCTATGTGCCCTGCCCACTGCCGCTTCAACTGGCTAATCTTCTGGGCTATGTCGGTGACTTTCGTTCTTCTACGGATCTCCTCATTTCTGATTCGATCACGTAGAGAAACCCCGAGCATAGCCCTCTCCATAGCTCGTTGTGCGACTTTGAGCTTTTCTATGAGGCCCATAGCAAGAGAATGTATCCCTACAAATATATTTATCATTGACATGTATTGGCTTGTAATGACATATATTTATTTTATAGTCTCTCCGGGACGTAAAACATCGTATAACAGAAATTAATGTTCTTTATGTCAAACTATTCGCTTTGTCTTGATGCCATTAAATGGATTAAATGAATAATTCATAGGCAAGAGTTCGCGACGGAGCGCGATTTCTCGCTAGGATCCATTCGCCATTCATAGTGTTTAAATTACATCGAATTCAAAGAGCTTGAAGAGGCTGTTCATAATTTTTGCACAATTAAATCTTTAACCCGTCAAGCTGCCTTGGCATACCTGTATGCCAAAAAAATGTTATCTATTCAAATATAAAATAGATTTCAGCTAATGTTTTGTTTTTTTGATGCTGTAAAGGACTTGGAAAACATTTTTACATAAATTATCATTTGAAAGATACCAGATCGGTAATATCAACGACAAAGCGACAATCACTTGTTTTTTGCGGGGTTTTTGCAACTCTGGTTTGCAAATTTGATGATAGTCGGGAGCTCACTAGGTTAAACGATAAGTTTTCCTGAAATTAATGTAATAAAAATCTCTATTCATTTTATGGATAAATTACTAGTTTGCATTGGGCGGAACCGAATTACTACTTTTGTATTGGGTTTTGTGTAGTGATTATTGCATGTGTTTGTGCTATAATGCTTTCTGTATGACGAAATTTTAATAGGTGAAAAAGCATTAACTGTATAACAGTTCCTACCTCTGTCGTGTAAGTAAATTGTGGAATAATTTGCCGGCGTACGTATTTAATTGCAGCTATATCCCTGGGTCTTTCAAGCGTAGGCGTGAAAAATCATTTGTCAGGGGTGGTGATTAGTGCAGCTTACGGCTGCACTAATGGTCATTGCTTCTTGATTCCATCTTCGCTTCCCATCAGGCGAGAGGGAGTCACTTTGATGAGTCATTATAAAAAAACAGTGTAATGGATATTTTATGCATACTTACGTAACTGGAACCTTGACCTTTGACCATATTGACGGCTGTATTATCAGTTTTGACAGCTTCAGTAAGCAATAATGTTAGTAAATTGCTGAAAAAAGTGACATTTTTTTGATTCCCATCAACATTTGATTGTAAGCTAATAGGCACGTAAGTATCCTTAAAATATCCATTACACTGCTATACATTGCCCTGCTAGATTTTATCTGATAACAATTTTCTGGATTCACTATGATCATACACCAAATATACATATTCACCTACATAACCGTCCTTGCCACATCTTTACAGCTTCCACAATAAAAACCAATCTAATTCTGCCTTAAATCTAAACGTGTTCTAACTTGTAAACTCATCTCAAAATACTTCTTGACGGATTGAAAAAAGTAAGTACTATTAAATTTCTCAAATGGCTGTTAACATCCGCTATCCATTAGACGAGCTAAAAGCACAAACAGTGGCGTGTATCGCGGCCGTTTGGCCGTAAAAAAACAGGCAGCAACAACAAAACGCTGTTGTTTTATGTACCCGGTTAACTGCTGTTCAAAGAATTGCGAGTTGAGCGAGGTGGGATGCAGGACGCTGGGATGTGGGGTGATGGCATTGGAAAGGTTAAATTATCCTAAGAAAAGGTATGGTATTTTTGTAAGTTATTACTATGAAGTTTATATCGCTAATTAAAGTTAAGGCTAGTTAATGTTGGAGTAAAGCACTGAAATTTTGATGTTTTTTTAGCTAATGGTACCTAGAAACGAATGTCTTGGGGTGACAAACGCAGAGCAACGCCATAGAACTTTAAATTGATAAGCTCGAGGTGTGATTCATACAATCTTAAGCATCTTGACATGGACACTGGCATAGTTTCATGCTTATATTAACTGGTCGCGAATATTAATTAAATCTTGTTGCCCTTTTTTTTGAGGGTGAGAAATGCTGTCCACTTCCTTTATGCTACGGGGGTTGACGGAAGGGGGTTTGTGGGGCTCAGACCCACTAAAACCCCCGTGAGCAGTCCTCCGCCAGATGGGGCGAAATAAGGTTGCGCTAGCATTCACCATCTCGCCCCAGCGGTAGGCCCGGAAAATGTTGTTGCCTATTCAAACCTAAATTAACGAAATGTAACCCCAGGGACACCAGCCTTGGGCTATCCCTGATACAGCATAGGTATAGTAAGGATAAAGAGTTGGTATATTTCAAAGTACGTCCGACAGTTTTGCTCTTTGATACGCGGCTCATGTTTCCGCTTTCACTCGTCATAATAAAATATCCAGCTTTGATGTTCATTGATAATGCAGTTTGTTGTGTGGTTTTTGGAATTGCTTGAAGATTCACAGAAGTGATATTTGATAATCGAAAGAATATTTAACTTGTTAATATGTAACGTGTTAACTATGTTTTAGCATACTAAGTGTAATAATATATTTGTTATTAAAACAAAGTTTAAATTTTATCTTTATATGTAGGTACAGACTTACTATTTTTTTTATTATGATGATATGGTTTAAAATATAATATGTTTAGGACGACGTTGGATGCAGGCCGCTTCCAACCGGTCCTTTTGGAAAATCATGGGGGAGGCCTATGTTCAGCAGTGGACGTCCTACGGCTGAGATGATGATGATGATGATGATGGTTTAAAACTTTCGAAATTTAAGCTGTTTGTGCAAGGGGGATTTTAGTATTGGTTTTGCATCGATGTCATTTGCCCTAAATATTAGACATTTTTCAATAACATGTGATGCACGTCTATATAGTGTATAAGTACCACATACGTCACACTTGTGATCATTTGTACTAAATTAAATTGTTTTGTTTTCTCGACACGATTAGTGTGACTGTGTTAAGTCTACTGAATTAACTACACACACTTGGTCATATCGCTTTCAAGAACCGGCACTTTTATCTCCTAATCGTGTTACTTTTTGGTAACGCCGGATCACATATAACAGTCTTGAACTTGACATTTGCAACTCCAGCAGTAGATCTTTCTAGAAACTTCGAGTCCTCGCAATATTTCCATTGGAACGAAGAAACACACATTTGTAAGGAACTTTATTTAGGTGGACCATTAATTGGTTGAACATTTACACGAAAGTATTTGTGTAAAAGTCTTTACGTGTACTTTTATATAACAAGTCATTACGAGGATGGAAAAGAATGGAGCGTAACATGGAATGTATCTACTTCAAAGAATTAACATACACATTTAATAAGAATTGATATTGTTTATCACACTATTCCACATGGATTGGTGCACAAGTCAGGCAATACAAAGAACATTTTTTACAGTTGAATTATTATTTGAATTGGTTATTGTTGAGCACGAACCAATTAAATTGTTCAACTGTGGCTACAGTAGAACAATCTAAGGCTAAGCTTTGAGTAAACGATAAACTTTGTTGCCATTGTAGGACCTAGATAACATTGTTAATACCTATTTTTAAACGTTGGAAAAGTTGGCTCCAATTAAATTGTTTCATTCTTGTTTCCCTATAATCTACTCTACTCTACTACAGTGTAGAGTTTCAGTTTTTTAGTCAGTGGCGTACGAAAGGTAGATTCAGTAAAAAAATAACAAAATATATACATAACTGGGGAGAAAGAGTCAACTAGTCTGTAAAATTCGATGCTCTGACTGGTCGTCTCTGTGACCTAGTTGGACGTAGCGGACACAGATTTGAAGACTCGTCAGAGGATATATATTTTTCTATCTAAAATTACAAAGTTTTATAAAACTTATTTCACCGTCAGGGTAATTGCAAGAAGGTAAGGAACAGGACTTACTAAATGAAAGATAACTTACATGTGCAATAAGCAGTCTTAGTTGCCACTGCCACAGTGCCAAATATTTTCCACAAAATACAAGCAGCGCATTGTTAAGATTTGAAGGGTACTTACTATAGCAAGAGAAATTACTGGGTGAATGTGACTCTAAGACTAATGTCTCTGGATGAGCGCAGCAACCAAAATGTCATCTTAATAAGGTCTGAATGGCAACTGGCGCTCGAAGACAGCTACACACACCGTTACGTGCGTCGTGACAGGTTATTAGCCTAATGTGTGGCAGGCATAGGTGGCAGGTTTCAAGGCAGGCAACAAAAAGTCCCCTTCCGTCATGCACGGAAATTTCGGAATTCACCGGAAAGTCAAACCCGACGCAGGTATCGATCCTGAGGATGATTAAATGATCGTCAACTTTCATTACCTCCGAGTCATAAATATAGGATCAAAAACATAGCTTTATGATAGTGGTTTGTTAATCTGTTAAAATTGACTCCCCAGAAAGTCAAAGTAGTGGGACTAATAGTAAGACCCCAAATTACTGAACACCATTCCCGATAGCATACCTGTGACGTTATTTCAATTAGTTGCTAATAAAAATTTAGACAAATTCAATGGTATTCGAGAATGGTCAAAGAATCATATAATAGTAATGTACATGCTAATGTACATGTTTTCCTTGGAAAGAAGTGAATCTGAATTTATTCATCCAAATACAGTTTAAAATGTATCATTTCTTTTATATATGATTTGTTATGTACCCCTTCTTATTTAGGGTGTGTTAGGTCTTAATGCTTTCATACAGGGTTACATACAATTCTGTAGGTCTGACCAAACGGTATAGTCAATAAAAAAGTATATTTAAGTGATTAAATAGTGCTGTGCCAAGCAGTTTTATTATTCTTTTACAATAAAACTTAATAGCTTCATTTTCATAAGTTATAAGACAACTAAAAGATATATAGCCTGTATCTAGTTAAAGATAGGTTTATCAAAATAATGCTTAGACTAGTAACTACCTGGTATTGCCTGTATTGACATGGGGCCCCACTTCCATTTAGGACTTGGCGTAGGAATCGGCCTGCTAGTTTGGACGTCTTTCACCATAATACAAAATACCATCAAATAGGTACCTACTATAAATTCCCATAATGTCAGTACGAAGACATTAAATGGTTAATCCCACGGCTATCCCAAACTCTATAACTCGATACGTATATTAGCTCGTTCATAGAGTGATTTAGGTCGAGCGTGACTGAATGAGCCTTTGTCCTTATAATACCTACTTGCTTTTGTCACTCAAGACCACGCCTCATAAGATGGCTTCACAGAATACTGATTGTTTCCACTGTTTACAGTCCCTACTTAATATTTGGGTCAGATTTTTAGCAAAATTGTATTTGACTTGAGTTTTGTTAGTGGCCTACGAAAAATGAACGAGGGTCGGGAAGGGAGAGGAAAAAATTGGCTTGATGCCCTTAAGGATCGTTAGCGAATATTTCTCTCCATAAAGTTTATTTGTGTAAGTTTAAACTGACAAAGTCCTTGCCTGCAGGTTTATCCTTATAAATATTCTGGTTATTTAGATTTTTTTATAATTTCGAGTGTTTAACGCTTAAAATTGGGAATTGTGTTTTCCTTTTTTTAATATTTAAAGATAATTAACATTTATACGTAGACGTGTTGATTTTATAAAGAAATGTGTCTTAGATCTCTGACATTTTCTTTTTTGTTTTTTTATTAGATATAAGTTTTTAGAACTGGAGAGCTCCAGACCTTGCACAGTAGTATAACGTCTGGAGCTCTGAGATCTAAGCCAAAAGGTATATACGACAGGTACATAACATTATTAAATTCGAACGTGCAAATCTACCCTTTTGTGGATCTTTTGTTGTCATGGTTAACATTTAGAAGTAAATCAACATAGTTGCAATAAACTGTAAAAAACATAGACAGGATCTGTTTCAAAAAAATCTGCACAGCAAATAGAAATTTTTGTCTGAATAAAAAAAGAAATGATTTGTCAATTAGAATTTTATTTATAATACTTTTATAACAGGATGTTTTAGTTAGCTAACACATTGCTTACACAATTTTAATATATCTTGATTAAGTTTAGTAAAGACCGTTTGATATACAAATACTGTTAGAAACAAATATTTATGAGCGTTTCTTTTCGCTTTTTTCGGCCTTGGCTCTATTATATTATTAATGAAACTCAGCGATACAGTATTACTTACAGTATTTATATTATATTAAATAGCTTAATCGCTTTAGTAATACTCGTAGTATTTATTTACCTCGACGTTTCGATCAAGTTGCATTGATCGTGGTCACGAGCGGACTGTTACTAACGCGATTAAGCCCCGTTAATATAATATAAATATGTGTTCAAATCGCGAAAGTCTAAATGCTATTACTTACAGTACTTATGAGTCTTATTAATCAAGAATTAACACTCATAAGTATTCAAAGTCCATATTTCTAATTTCTGACGTTGCAAATTCAGCTTCAATAAAAAAATACTACTTATTGACATAATATAACTTACTAGAAAACAGCCCTAATGATTAGAAGTATTCAAATTAACAACGGGATAATTACATCCGTGATCATGGCGCTTGCAACAGTGCCGAAATATCGGAAACTCACAGAAAATATACGTGTACATAATTATCCCGTTGATAATTTGAATACTTCTAATGTTTGTGACCATGATAGTTTAAAAACGTATAGCCATAATAATATTATAGTGAAAGTTTGTGAATGAATGAGCTTGTTTTATTCACGCTTAAGTAGCTGAATAGAAAACTAGATTTGTAATTAAAATTGGTACATAGAAAATTGTATAGCCACGATCCAGATAAGTACGTAAACTTATATTTTAGATTCCCTGTGACTTCGAAATAGAGTCGCCTACCGCGATATACAGTTTAAAGATTAAAGTTTTTCTACCGACTTCCAAACAGGAGGAGGTATTCAATTCAACAGTTTTTTTATGTTTGTTACGTCATAACTTTCGACTGGGAGAACCGATTTCCAAAAATATTTTTAAAAGCTGGTTCTTCCCGTGTAAATTTTATAAAATTCGGTCCAGAAGTTTTTGAGTTACACTCCAATAACTGATTTTAATCAAAGTAATAGAATGGAAGTCGGTATTAAATTTTTCAAGTTGCACTTGTTGGTAGCAATATAACATATCTATATAATTCCAATATTGTAAAAGTAGAAGTCTGCAGTATTTGAATATAAAATAATACAACAACTAAATTACTGTTTAAATATTAAAAAAATTGGCGCGATCACGCGAAGTAAACACTCCTTGCTGGAGTCTGTGTTTCCTGAGAGATATTATTTGGAAGTCTTCAACTCAAGAGTTTATAGGTACTTTCTAAGAAAAAATAACACATATTAGACCACATCGTCACCAAACACCAGGGGAAATAACAGTATGGCCCAGAACCCATACAATACCGCCTTATTATAAGAGATGTACTAAACATAGTCTCGAGTTAAAACCATGGTTTAAGCAAATTTCGTATTAATAATTACCTAAAACCATTGTATAAACTCAGGACTATATTAAGTACACGTGTTCTAATAAGACGGTAACTGTTTAAAAAAAGATGAATATTATCTATGCTAAAAGGGCGAATCTGGATAACATTACCAATAAGTAATACAAAGGTTCTTAAAACCAAAATGCGATATAAAACTCTTAAACAGTAATGTACAATATACACGTTTTATGTTGCAAGCACAATCTAAAAAATAAATCTCAACATCTCACGTTGCATAACAGGATACACTCTCTTTGCGGCTTATGCAAGATCAGTCAATGCAGAAATAGACTGCAGTGAAACCAAAGCGGAAACGCCGTGCGTAATGGTCTGCCCATCAAACTAATATTTGCGGCGAACACAAGACAAGTGTTTCTAATGGGCTCCATATCCTTGTTGGGCCGCGAACTCAGCGGCGACGCGTGCAGCAGCGCGGATATGGTGGCGGCGCGTGTGTTGGCGGCAAGCGGCGGGGATAGGCATAGGCAATACATAATGAAAGGGTGCTTATTGAAAAAAAATATTTAAATGTTATTAAAAAACAATTCTCTTATTCGAGACTATTTAGTATCGAACTGAAACGTGAAGTACGTTAACACGCGCGCGCTGTGTAAAGCGGCTACATTACCATATATCAATAAATAATAATTAAACTACATATAATTCATCACAATAACAAACATGTTATTTCAAATTCTATTACGTATTAAATGTATAGATATACTACTCTGTGTAAAAAGTATCGGGAATATGTCAATAAAAAGACCCGTGTAAAAGAGGTCGTTCTAATTTTTTTACTGCATATTGGTAGCACTGTACTGATTTAGCGCGCAAAGTTTGAGCGGGATCTGTCATTTAATTTGTTTTAAACTACACTTTTTGTTGGTCATAGTTTTGAGTTCTCGGCGATTTTTACAATGGAAAATATTGTTGAACAAAGAGTGTGCCTTAAATTTTGTGTTTCGAATGATATTTCATGTGGTGAATCACTAAAAATGTTGCGAAATACCTACGGCGAATCGTGTATATCGAAAACAAGGGCTTATGAATGGTATAAGGCTTTTAAAGAAGGCCGAGAAGTAGTAGTAGACTTGCCTCGTTCTGGTAGACCTTCAACCGCTACGACCAAAGGAAACATCGACAGAATCAAGAAGCTAGTGCTCGAAAATCGACGTATGAGTCTGAGAGAGTTGGCTAGTGAGGTGAACATATCTTTTAAGTCCGTCCACAACATTCTCATTGAAATTTTAGGCATGAAACGCGTCGCCGCTCGACTAGTTCCAAAAGAGCTCAATTTTGTTCAAAAAGCGCAGCGAAAGCATGTCGCTGAAGACATGCTTTCCCGAGCTTCTACGGATCCGACCTTTATGAAACGTATAATAACTGGCGACGAGACATGGGTTTATGAGTACGACATGCAAACAAGCCAACAGTCTTCAGAATGGCGTCTCGAACACGAGCCGAAACCCAAAAAACCGCGGCAAAGTCGCTCCAAAATCAAGGTGATGCTGACAGTTTTTTTTGACTACCGTGGTGTGGTTCAGTCCGAATTCCTTCCAGAGGGAAAAACAGTGAATAAAGAATATTATTTAGGCGTCATGAAGCGTTTGCGTGAGAGTATCCGCCGAAAACATCCAGATTTGTGGCAACACAACTCATGGATGCTGCACCATGATCACACACAGCCATTATAGTGAAAGAGTTTTTAGCGAAAAATTCAACAAAAGTTCTCGACCAAGCACCGTAATCACCTGATATGGCTCCGTCTGACTTTTTTTATTTCCCAAGTTAAAATTACCACTTCGAGGAAAACGTTTTGAGTCGATAGAAGCCATAAAAGAGAATTCGCTGAATGAGCTAAAGGCCATACCGCAAATAGCCTATGAAAAATGTATGGAAGACTGGGTGAAGCGTTGGAGATGTTGTATTGCAAGCGATGGGGCCTACTTTGAAGGCGATAAAATAAATTTAGATGAATAATTTGTATTTTTTGTTTTATTGACAAATTCCCGATATTTAGTAAACATAATGTATATGGAGTTAATACCGATAGTAAACAAATAATGGCGATTTTTGTAACCAAAAACCAAAGTTTTGATTGTTTTAGTTGCATATTATGTTGACATTGATAGCTAAATGTCCTCAAAAGAACCTCAAATGTCTAAGCAAGGCTTAGTAAACCTGTAATAAAGGGATCTGCATCTAAATAGTGCAAATGGAGCATTTAGACAGATTTAGAGAAATATCATTTTAAAATATTCTCAAAGAATATAGAGATTCGATGAGCACTAGTCACAGATGCAGCTCTAAAAATATGTTTTCTTATTAGATTTAGAGAGTACCTAGCGAGAACAGAAGTAAAGAAGTGATGCAGAAATTTTGATTCCTTTCGACGATCTAAACAGCAACTAGGGCCAGGGAAAGAGCAATTTCAGACGCCGCGTCGCATCGCTGCCACTCTCACTCGCCGTTGTCAAGTTCACAGTATTTGCACTTACCATATTTAGTTTCATACAATTCCACATTGGAACACAAACCCGGTTCCCGGACGCAATCTCGAAACGCTTTATATATCACTGGCTGCGCCTCGCGGGTACACCTGCGTGGTGATGGATGATAATAATGATGATGATAAAACTATATCCTACGGGTATGAGTTAATCCAGTACCACCTCCATACCAAAATTTCATTAAATTTGTCCAGCGTTAGAGCGTGAAGAATTAACAGACATACAAACACACTCACAAACTTTCGTCCTATTGCGATTATTTACAGTATGATCACACTTATATGCTATACTGTATCGCGATGCAAACAGGTGAGTTCGCATGTCTATACCTAACCCTACATACTTGAAATAGTAATTTAAAATAGAAACAAAATAGTGAATTATGCTCTAATGCTAATGCTATTGCTTCTTATT
The DNA here is from genome assembly GCA_917880725.1 of Selenia dentaria. Classification (NCBI taxonomy): domain Eukaryota; kingdom Metazoa; phylum Arthropoda; class Insecta; order Lepidoptera; family Geometridae; genus Selenia; species Selenia dentaria. The sequence continues at coordinate 8,633,994 of OU862888.1, read as the reverse complement.
ATTATTAAGGTCCGAGTCCTGTCGGAAGACGGACAGCTGCAAGGCAAATTTGATCTTCAAAGCCGCTGCTTGAAAGAGCGAGATTGTAGGTACTATAGTAAAGAGCCAAGTATAGCAGAACTAGGTCCTCAGATTTAACGAATAATAATAGGGTTACGATCACAATGTATTTCGTCAATTGGAAGGTAATGCATTTGAACCATTTCCTAATAAAATATTGGAAAAAGTTAGTTAGTTTACGTTTAATCTAACCAGGAAAAATGAATAACTTTATTTCTTGTAAGTAAGTAGGTAGTTTATATTTTTATTTTCCGCTCAGCTCACTTTCTATTTTCAATTATATAATAAGCTTATCTTAATAGTTTTTCGTTGAGTAGCAGATATTAAAAACTGAATCAATGTCGGAATTAATTACTATGAATTGACGTCAGACGAATCAGTTGGAAGCTCAGTTCTCGAAGTTGTTGACGAATATCTACCTTGGACAGATAGTCTAACTAGGCAGGTAAAACATCGAGACAGAGGTCAATCGTCGAATCTAACTCGGTCGGGCAGCGTTCCGGAAACTTCGCGAAGTCTTCTCGTCCAAAATACCTCAATGCCTCAAGACAAAAGTCTTTGACCAATGTGTGTTACCAGTGATGACATATGGCACTAAAACGTGCACTCTTACTATGGGCCTCTTAAGCAAGCTCAAAGTCACACAACCAGCTATAGAGAAGACTATGGTTGAATCGGAAATAAGGTCCTGTAGACGAACTAAATTCACCAACATAGTTCAGAAGATAAGCCAGTTGAAGTGGGAGTGGGCAGGCCACATAGCACGCAGAAAAGATGGCCGATGGGGTCAAAAGGATTTGGAGTGGAGACTACGGACCGGCAAGAGCAGCGTAGTTCGTCCACCGACAAGTAGCAGGACAACATTGGATGCAGGACGCTTCCAACTGATCTTTTTGGAAATTATTGAACAGGCTTATGTTCAGCAGTGGTCATTCTACGTTTGAGATGATGGTGATGGTGTCAGATGTAGATTTCAAGCGGTACATTATAGGTTATACCCTAACACTGATACACAAAAAGTCACTTATCTTATTCTTCTTTTTCTATAATACTCTTAAATGACGGACAAGTCAACCACCTAGTAAGCCAGATTTTCAATCGTGTACGTTTAAAAAGTGAGATATAGGTAATAGCAAAGGATCCATTAAAGCTGAAATATTTACACCACACACTAGACAAGTGTCTCTAATGGGGCGTATCTTCCAGTTTACTTAGTGAGCCACTTGTAATCTGAACTCGATCCTCACGGCAATTGGCGGATCTAGGGTACGGTTAAGAGGGGCACTTGCCCCATCATAGTACTGGACTTCCTTGCCATCTGCGACTTAGCCATCTACACAGAAGATAGTATATTGTCGTAGTGAATGGCCATTATTTGACCCATGCCTCACTCTGCAGCTCGGTAGCCAAGGTGTGTGTGAATCAAAAGTTCGTCATCCAGAATTAATGGAGGGCTACTTCGTGCTTAAACAGAAGGTTCTTATTAAACATGGCATATAAACACACACTTTCTATTACTAAAACCAGAAAGCCAATTGTGCTTATATTTAAACGAAATTCTAATTTCAAGTCAAATACCTAATATGTGTACCAAATTTTATCGAAATCAGTATTAAATAATAGAACATGCGTACCAAGTTTCGTCAAGATTGGTTGAAAAACGCGACTTATACGTGCATACAACCTTACACACATTCGAACAATTTTGATATTTATGAAATTAGAAAAGAATTTACGTAAGTCAATTTGTCCAGTTCAAGCAAAGACGCTTCGCTCGCTCGGTCAAAAACAGCCGTGCGATTCTGTAATAATTCGTTGATGCGCCATCACCGATGTCAAACACTTCATGAGATATCGCCCTTGCACATAAGGTTGTTTTTCCAACGTTTCTTGTCATCTCGTTATTTGTTTCACGGATGTTGTCAAAGATGCAACGATGTTTGCTCTTATAGAATCGCATGGCTGAAATATTTTAAAGCTTCAATGCTACATATGTACAGATAAAAAGACACGGCATTAGTCTTCTATTTCATGGGTGGTTATAAAATGCGCAGAAAGTGTACACTTCATTAGTTCTTATCACATGGAAAGTTAATAAAGAAAGAAAGTAATAAGTATGTCCTGTTTATTTTGGCTTTAGTCACTGACTAAAGCCAAAATAAACTGACTGACTAATAGTCAGTTTGGCCACTTATGAAGAATCCTTGCTACGCCTATGCTCAAACTAGGTCAAGAGTCCAATGATGTCAGGATATGACAATTTGCTTACTCCGATCGACGGCTTACAGATCGTGTTTATTCGACCCGTTGTTTTTGAAGCCGCAATATGGTTCGGAATATTCCGCCTATTTACTTAGGCCTTCATTTAATTTTGCCAAAAAAAGTGTTTCGAAAAGTTGTCAGTGTTGTTGTGATAACAAATACAGGCAATAGAAAAAGTATAGGTAGATCAATTTTCATGTAGTACTATACGACAGGGAAGGTCAACGATACAATCAATGATGCTGGACTAGAGGATGCCTATTTACTCTTGACTGGAAATCTCCCTAATTGCAGCTCTCTCGGGAAATACAAGCTCAAACAAGGATTTCCATCTTCGGGGTATGCGTGATCAAAAGTACAAGCAGAATGCTTTGTACATATATATTTAGAATTACCATCATACATTGATGATACATGGTAGTAGGTCTTATTGTTGTTCGATAGTAAAGTGGGAACTTTTGCAAGGCAATTCATCAGTACGCTTAATTTATAATAAAATGAAAAATTGTGGTGGCCTGGTAATTTCTTTAGTATATAACCAGAATGGCATATTGAATTGCTTCACCATAGCCGTCCATTTGGATATCTTGACACCCCCTATAGTTTTCACTAGATACAGTGATGTTCGTTAGCTGATCTATTATGTATGGAAATATCCTATTAAACTTCATACTACTACTAATAACATACAGCAAAAGTGTGAGTTTTCGTTACTACTTTAGATAGCCTGCTGGGCTGAGTGAAGTTGGGCCGCTTGTTGGAGTTGTGCGTGTAATATAACTTGAACTTACAGTTCCAGTGAAACTGTATTTAAATTTCAAAGCGACTACAGTTCAACAAAATTGCTTAGCTTCAGATATCAATCCCAAGTGACGCCATCACACAGTAACTAGAGTATATAAAAGCAGATACGTCTCTTTGACTTGATTATTCGATAATGAGTGTCAGTCACCATTCAGGCGGCCCTTGAATCGATTCCTACCTTGGGCTTTAGCTGTAGGCAATATCCTGATGAAACCCACAAAATGGTGTAGAACACCTTTACACATAAATTAAAATAAAATTATTCCTGATGAACATATAAAGGCTATAAGTTTTTATACATCATTATCTTCATCATTATCATCATCATCATCACCACGCGGGTGAAACCGCGGAGTGCAGCTAGTCTATAATACAAACCTACTTAGTATTATTTTATTGAAGCGAAGGGGAATCTTCATTTAAAGATGAGGTTTTTTTCCTTATTCACAGTATGACCTCTAATTTCGCTTTTGCATCTTGGCACGTTTTAAAAATGAGTAAGTACCTACGTTTAAAAAAATGTTTTATTTTCGTTTAACATCAAAAGGTTAATTCAAAATAATATATGTCCAAATAAGTATCATGTATGATCATAATCATTATAACCAATCATGTTCATCAATGGTCATTTGTTGTAATGAACAACTTGACTCCGGATCTCTCACGGCTTTTAATATCATGAATAATTATAAGGGTACCTATCCGCTGTATTCACTACATGAATCGTACTAAAAACGATCCAATTCTTTTACAGTGACAGTGGTTTCTGAACACTGAACAGTAAAATGCAATTCGATAGAATGAATTTCCGGGTTTTAGCTTTAGAAAGGCGAAAGTATTGGCTGAGAGTCACACTGATAAATTTTCCCCACGTAATTTCATTTCTAATGATGACAGACAATGAAATGACTGAAAAATTATCTCAACCTCAAAAGTTACAATGGGATAAATAAAGGTTCGGTGGGCAAGTATGTATATATCTACATAAAGTTTAAGTTGAATTTCCTGCATGTGAACAACAACAAAAAACCTCAAAAAATTAAGTTTTACTTTAATAAAGGGCACCGGAGCTTCCTTTAAGGGACATGGCGTATAGAATAAACAAACAATACATGTTTGCCTTTGCCCTCGGAGAGAAACTAAAGGAAGCCGTGGGCTCAGCCCCGTAGGGGTCACGGTGAAATTGTTTATCTTTTCTTTAGTAAATAGACGTGGTTTCCTCTTATGCGGAATACTTCTAACCATAATAATTGCTCAGGAGCTAAAAGTAGGAACTATCGTAATTTTCGTAACTTTATTTAATGTATAGCTGCCTTACAAGTCTTTGTTTGTGGCCTACGGGCCATTCGCAGCACTAAAATTATTGCGTTTATTCATTATAATATATGAGTTAGAATATTCTATAGTGTTGCGGTAAAATTGTATATGTAAAAACAAACCTACCTACTACCTATACCTATCATGAATAACACTGTCACGTCCCTTGTATAATACTAGCGACTGCTTGCGACTTCTTTCACATAGTAGGTATAACTGTCTTTTCTTGTTTTTTCTTTCATAAGAACCTTATTCAGACTAAAAAAGAATAGCTAATTAAAAAAGGATTAATGAGATTATTCAATCCCTTCTCAAGTGATAATGTGGCCAGAAGCAATAGGGGTTCATTTTTATAAATATAGGCTAACGATTGCTCGCGACTTCATTTGTGTAGTAGATTCGGCCTTCAACCTCGCCATAACTTTCCATTTTTTTTGATACTTCTTTCATAAGAACATTTTCCAGACAATAATTAACACAACAAAAAGAGAATTAGCGAGATTGTTCCATCCGTTTACTAGTTATAGCGTAACATCGTTATCGTAATCTTATTCATTACTGCTGTTGACAAACTATCTATCTCTTAAAAAAAAAACGATATTAAAAAATATTTAGTGACCCGCCAGCGGGAGGGAGGGTGGTGCACGCCCCCCAAATAGGCCAAAATCATTGTTTTCTTTTCAGCGGAAGTGTCACTAAATATTTTTTAATATCGTTTTTTTTTTATAATGGATTTCCGCAAAGTAACGCCTGAATCAATAAATTATCTATCTCTTCCTGAAACTCTTTAATATCTCATTAACTATTGCATGAATATGCGATGTGATGCATATTGCTTTAATCAAGTAACGTCAAGGGACTCGGACATAAAAATGCGACCAAGTGTGAGTTAGGCCTAGCTTGCTCTATTAGAATTACATCATGTATTTATGTTTAAGAGAAAATCGGGACCTTTTTCGACAACTATTAATATCTTTTGTGATAGTGCCACGCTGCAACCCCACAACTGAATGGGCCGGCACCACAGAAGTACCACACTCCCACATAACACCGACGTGAAGTAACATAGCTTGCTATTGCGTTTCGTCGGTTTATGGGAGGTTCCGGAGGCCCAATTCCCCCCTTCCTCGTTCTCCCTCTCCTTCTCATTAAAAAGCTCTATCTGTATTATATTATAAATTATTTATGTACCTAATTCTTTTTTTTATATTCTTCTTCTTATTATTCTAATCTTATTATTAATTGGTCTGTTCTATCTCTAATAATTACCAAATCAACTGGGGCAGGGAATAGTCAGAAGCTTGATTGGGTTTCATGTCGTGCTTGCGGCTGTACCGTCTTAATGACGTTTAAAGGACGTTGCAATACAGACCTTTGGGGATAGTATTTTGGAGATGACAGACGTGTATAATTTGAATGTTACACAACTAGCTATAAACCCAGCTTTTGTAGTGTGATGTTTTAGGCTGGACCTACGTGTTTGTTTGGTATGAAAATGTTGCTGTCACTGTACGGCCTTTTGATAATATTAAAACAAATTATTATATTCGTAAAAACACATGTTTGATGCTATAATATTATTAAATATGTGTAATACAATCTAGCCTAAAAAGGTAATAAGTAATCTAAACTGATAAATGCACTATACTTCAAAATGTGCCCAATAAAACTATTTTCATTGTCCTTATTGAAGGGGAAAACACTAAGTTCTTGAAAGAAATGCTTTTAGATTTAAAAACAAATCGCCTGCATAACACTAAGCAAAAACATATAGTAGAAAAATATACTAGGGTGGGACACGAGCCTACGTCTTTTTAATAACCGCATCAGACATCATGACCACTAGGACACAAGCTAAGCAGAGCCTGTTCTATGGTAATCTGAAAGCTGATATACATACGTATAAACACATCCAGTTACAGATCAAACTGAGGTGGCTTAGTCTTAGTCTTAGTAGGATTCATGCAGTGATGCACACAAATGTTTTAACTGGCCTAGGATCAAACCATGCGACCAGTGACTCAGAATAGTTACTAACAAGTGCGTTATAATATTATATTGTATTACGAACAGACCAAATCTATCAAAAACGATTAATGTAACAGACGCTATAAGAGTGTACATTGTTCGTTGTAGACAGCCGTCTAATACATTTATCACGGGAGATGGAATTGAGCAGTTTGTTTATTCTTTGTCAATGTAACGTTTTCCTTATAGTCCGATTTCTTATTAGATTGTTGTTGAGTTAGTCCGCATTTCACCGAGTGGGCTAAGGTTCGATTACATGTGCCTAGTAAGCATGTCAGTCATGTGTTTGATACTTATAACATATCATATAGCATAAATCAAAATATATTGGATATACGTAACTAATCATATCTTTGCATTGTTTCAAAATATAAATATATATCAAGTGGTATTATATATATTATATACACTACTAGTACATTTTATATAAAATTTCCTTTGATTTATAATTATAGCTAGAACCGCATTATAATATCATTCATGTATCCAACACGCATTTACATCCCTGAAGGGTCAGCAGAAGTGTATAAACAACAACATTTTGTCAACCATGTTCTCATCACAGAAGAGGAGGAGAAATACTGAAGCCTTGAACACTAACGTCCCTAGTTTTATTTGGAATCCTTGTGTGCGTAAGCATCTGTTTAACCTATTGCCATTCTAACGCTTAGACTGCTTTCATGTTACATATGGGAAAGAGCTGCACGTCTGGAAATGAAGAATCTTTAACTTGGTCTGAATACATTTTAAACTATAAAACCATCTGACATCCTAAACTTCGGGATATACCGTTGGCCAAAACGAATAATAGGCAAAATACGTTCTTGATTCTTCAATATTTTTTCTACTTCTTTCACAATGTTGAAACGCTCACTTAGTGATATTTTTCTCAAATGATAACTTATATCTCAATGATACATTTTGTTATTTAGACTAATAAATGATATTTACCGACTACTTAAGTAGTAGTTGTCCATTACAACTTTTCTTGTTCACGAGTAGTTAAATTAGTAGTTAAATTCAGTTCTTAAATGTGGAAATTTAAACCGGCTTTCAGTTGTACAACTTGTTCTGTGTTTAATATATTTAATATCTAAATTGTAGCTAGGCGTTAGTTTCCCAAACATGTTTAAAATAAAAATAAAATATAATAAATAAAATTTTGTCTACCATGTTCTCATCACAAAAGATCAGAAGACCTATTTAAGTCTTGAGGATACCGATGATTAATTTTAATATCTTGTGTCCGTAAGCATTGGTTGAGCCTATTGCCATTCTACCGCTTAGTCGGCTTTTATGACATATATGGGAGAGAGCTGTACGTCTGGATGCGAAGATATCTTTAACTTGGCTTTTGAATAAATAAATTAAAGTTTATCGTAATCATGAGTTTGTGGTTGACCTAACACATTCATTTTTTCTACTTTCAAATAGCAAGACGGGCAAGTCGTGCAATCTTATGTATGTAAAGAAAAACATTAGCAGTTTTGATAAAAGGAGTGATGCTCATTCCATCAACACTCGAAATAAGCACAAGCTATCCGTACATGTAACGCGTCTCCACAGAATAAGTCATTCTTTTATGGGACAATGTATACGATTCTATAATAAAGTTCCCAATGTTATCCGAGATTTGCCTATTAATAAGTTTAAAATTACTATTAAAACTAAACTCTGTCAAAAAGGTTATTACAAAATTTCGGATTACTTGGAGGATAAAACAGCTTGGGACTGATCACTCCAGGATCTATCTACTCTACGACTGGGTGCTTCGTGGCACGCTACCCGCAAGCATTCGGGTCGCGTGCTATGCGGATGACACGCTAGTCGTAGCCAGAGGGAGGAACCTCCGGGAAGTAGTGCGGTTGGCCGAGGTGGGCACAACCCTCGTGATCGACCGCATTCGTGCCCTAGGACTGGAGGTTGCTGTCTCCAAAACCGAGGCCCTACTATTCCACGGGCCTCGGGGTGGGGCCCCTCCAGGAACGCGAATTATCCTGGACGGGGTCCTCGTGCCGGTTGGGGCCAAGATGAAATATCTTGGCCTCAGCCTGGATGGGAGGTGGGCTTTTGGGAGCCATTTTGCCCAACTGGCCCCAAGAGTCGTGAGAGCTGCAGCCGCGTTGGGAAGGCTGCTGCCCAACGTGGGTGGTCCGAACGCCAACTGCCGCCGACTGTACTCCGGAGTGATCCGGAGTATGGCCCTTTACGGGGCACCAGTCTGGGTAGACACCCTCGGTCGCAATAATCGGAGCTTGCTGCGACATCCGCAGCGAGTCATTGCGACTAGGGCGATTCGCGGATACCGGACGGTGTCATGGACGGCGGCATGCGTGCTGGCCAGTGATCCCCCCTGGGAGCTGCAGGCGGAAATCCTTGCCGAAGTCTACCACTTCGTGGCGGCGAGGAGATTCCAAGGAGCAGCCCCAAACTGGGAGGAGGTCACACGCATGCGACGGCAGGCGCGAGCCACTCTATTGCGGCGATGGGAGGAGGACCTGGCTCCGCCGGTTCCTGGGCAGTGGACGGTGGAGGCCATCCGTCCGGTCCTTCAGAGGTGGGTGAAACGACCTTTCGGGTCGCTGACCTTCCGATTGGTGCAGGTGCTCTCCGGACATGGATGCTTCGGAAAGTACGTGCACCAAATCGCAAGACGGGAGGCGACTCCAGCCTGCCACGCGTGCGGTGCGCCGGAGGATACGGCGCACCACACACTGGAAGTGTGTGCTGCATGGGGCCCGCAGCGGCACACGCTTTCAGCGGAAATAGGGGGAGATCTCTCCCTGCCGAGCGTGGTGTTCTCCATGCTCAGCAGTGAGAGATCGTGGCAGGCGGTGGCCACCTTCTGCGAAACGGTGATGACGCAGAAGGAGGCCGCGGAGCGGATCAGGGAGAACGATGTCCGAGCTGACCCGCTCCGGCGCAGACGACCGGGGGAACGGAGAAGACGGTTTGCACGTCTCCTCCCTCCTCCGTAGTGGGGTTACTGGCGAATAGTCGGGGGACTCTTCGCCGGTTTGCACGGCCCTACACGTCTAGGGGGTGACCTTGGTGAGCACGGTCATCCCTTCACAGGCGCTGAGGCCCGGTTAAGATCAATCCGGGCCTACCGCTGGGGCGAGATGGTGACTGCCAGCGCGACCCTGTCTCGCCCCACCTTGGCGGAGGACTGCTCACGGGGGGGTTTTAGTGGGTCTGAGCCCCACACGCCCCCTTCCGTCACCCCCGTGGCGGAAGGGAAGTGCACAGCATTTCCCCCCTAAAAAAAAAAAAAAAAAAAAAAAAAGGATCTATCTACTCGTGTACTAAGATGTCAACGTGTAGCGTGTCTTGCCCTACTGATACCATTATTATGTTCTCTTTTGTAAGGGAACACACTGGAGCTAATATTTGTAGTACCTAAGTAAAAATATTGTAAAAACATCTATATAAAAAGAATGGCCTCGAGTTTCTTGCCGCTTCTTCTCGGTAGGCTCTATATATTTTGGAACGCGGCGGTAGTCTCTAAAGTACATTATAATGAAAAATTGACGTTCATAAGTGCGTCTTTGATGCCTAAATTGAATAAATGATTTTGACTTTGACTTTGACTTTCTGATAATAAGCAGTACGCGTACTCATGACAGTTGCGGTAGGTATGGGGAAATATTACATTAATAGATAAATATTGGAACGAACGCCAATACGAGTTGTCATTTAATATTACATACAAAAGACAGTAAGTGTTCAAGTTACTGGCCTAAAAGCAAACACATAGTTGCGGTTTTACTCTCTTATTGTTATTATTCAATAAGCAAAGGGAGTAGTGACGCGCAAAACTAACTTGACTTGTTGTCCTCGACGTTACTGTTTATTGTATTAGCTCACTTGTAAGTATTATTGCTGTGTTTCGTCAAGTGTGATAAAACTGACGCGGCTTATAAACGCAACGGCGGAATGAAATAATTTGTGTTATTTTATGATGAAGGTTGCGAGATGTTGTAAAAGCTTCATAATAAGCGCTTGTGGAGTCGGATCTTACTACGTAACTCGCGTAGTGGTGGTTAGCCGCGGATTTGACTATAGCAAAGCATAAAATTATATAGCTCTGCGTAGCATTGAACTGTAATCGTCACCGCAAGACATAGCCTCATGTCACAACTTCTGGATAAGTAGTACCTATGATTTCTGAGAAAACTATTGCATTATTGGCTAAATATGGCCAATGGGGAATCTACGGGTCCCATATTAACCAAGAAATTGAATTTGTTAATATTACTCGTACAATTGTATACCTTTTAAAACCTAACCCTCTATAACCTAAACAAAAGTCCTTTAAAAATACTGCTTCGAGCTAGATTATCTGGCACTGCAGTGATCCCACCAAGATGGCCACTTGGAGAAGAGTCCTATATATCGTATGCCACCTAATTGGTACCACCCGGGAACCATTGACAGGTACCCTACAAACGTAGGCGAAGAAATCTCCAAGCAAAACACTGAACTACATCACAGTAAAAATATTGAGAACAGTACGGAAACTACCTTAACAAGTTCGAAATGTCCCACTGACATAAACATGCGCATCGACGAGACCCCTAAGCGGTTCTCGCGGTGACGTCAGTAGTGAGTGTTACAAACTGTTTCTACATCTTAACCTTTTTTATATAATCTAAAATATGAAATGTTACACTTGACTGACTGCTATCATCTTATGTTATGTTGTTCTTACAATTATAAATATTGCTTAAATAAACATGTTTATTTTATAAAAGTGGTCACTCACTTAAAAGCATTTCCACGATCTTTTTAAAAATGCCACGTGCATATTACGTAGTATACGGCTGTTTCAACTATGCCAAAACCGGAGCTACAGTTTTATAAACGTCCTGCTGAATTTGAAATGTGAGAATAATTAATTGATATAAAATTTAATAGTCTTCTTGTATGATCTATCATAATAAATTCGTAAAACATAACACAATATACAAATCTTAGATGGCAGCTGCAATAGATTGATATTATTATGTGAAATATATTGTCAAGGTTCGTTTTCATTATTTTTGAGGGATTTGAAGCGGATAGTGCCGACTAAATTAAAATCCAAGATGGCGGCTGGTCGAAATTATGAACTTTTTCGTTTGGGTCTCGTTTACATGGCTTTTGAGGGCGTTGAAGCCGATAGTGCTGACAAATAGAAGCCCAAGATGACGGCTGGGCGAAATTATCAACTGTTTCGTTTTTATAGTCAATAATTTGTAATTTATCCGCTCGCCCAACCGTGCGCTCCCGCCAAAACGTGTAAAAGGTTACGTCATAATGATAAGTTAGTGGTGACCTACAAAAAAAACAAAGATCTACAAGTTTTTGTGTGTCAATACCAAACTGTTTTCCGTATTTTACACTATCAAGATTAACTAACGGCATGATCAACATATTTAAAGTCATTGTTAATTTGTGCACAATATCCAATGGGGTGGAATTGGAATCTATTACTGGTGATTATAGTGAAGGAAAATTCGCGTATGTACTGCTATCTATTCTGCGATGTAGCGATGCATCGGGTCGTGCGTGTAGTTGCACTATGGCTCTTAGCCGTGGAGCGGCGAATATGGGTTTATAATAGTAAAAAAAATATGTCAATTTTACTTTTACTTTCATGACTAGTTGTCGATTCCAAACCACCCCGTTCAATATTGTGTTCTAATAAATTCCTTATATAAATTTTATTTGTAAACTAGAATTAATTAGATTTGATCACTGCAGAATATAATAATGTTTTATTTAAAAAACAATACCTTAAGAGATAAAAGTGACAACCCCATGGCTTCAATGGATCATAGATAATTGTTTTATCAACTAGGCTCAGTTTCCATACTGTTACATCTTAATGCTGTGACTAAATCGTTGAAAATGTGACAAAATAAATTAATTGAAATCATTTAAATTATCACGACGGAATCAGATGAGGCCATTTTTTCTGATACTTAAAGACAGAGTGTCATTCCGAAATGATATTTTTTTCATTTCATTTTTGTCGGTAATATCAGTAATAATCCATAATAGTTATAATAGAGTTCATACTTATAGTTATATTAAAGTTCTACTGTTTTATGACTTAGGTCATAAAACAGTTTTTAACACCATTTAACCTCAGAAGTGTGTGTTGGTGTTATGTTCTTTGCTCCTTAAACATTGTTATTCAAATAATTACACATTATGTATACACCTAATATTAGTAGTTAACAAATGATAATTGACCGAGCGAACGAAGCGCCTCTGCTATAACTGGCCAAATTTGACTTTCATCTGTCTTGTCATCCGTCTGTATGTTTGTTAGGTCGTTATGTTGTCTTCTACAGGACCCCTTTTTTAAAACCAAGCTCTACGAAACTTGGTACGCATGTTCTTATGTTTAATATATTTTTTTATTGTTTTACCTTTCCTTAAAAGGGGGAAGTTTGCTGGGGCGCTATATACTGACTGATTTTGATAAAATTTTGTACACACATTAGGTACCTTGCTTTAAAAAGGAATGTCGAATATGGGCATAATTGGTCAAGTGATTGCCGATATAATATAGGTTATGAAGTTTAAAAACTGGACAACTTTGGTAATATACGGCAAAACTGTTTGGTATCAAAAACATATAAAATTTTATTAAAATTGGTCAAGGTCTTGTCAAAATTAAGGTTTGTCAGTTTGTTGCCTGAATTTCGATGACCTGCAGATCCTCCATTAAAAAACCAAAAAAACGTTCCAAAATGTTATTTTTTAAATATTTCTGAACAGTTTATTGATGTTTCCAGAGCATATGCAACGCCAGGCACCGCCTAGCATTTTTCATATTTACTCATTCTTATGAAATGTCGTTCATATCAGCTAAAAGCTTTTCATTAGAGGCACAGCTGCACGATTGTCTTCCGCTTAAGGTCACATATATTTGTTTTTTATCCTTTTCCCAGCTTATGAAAATAAACCTCATAAATATTAAATGTTGCCAAAAACATAGTAATAAATTAACTAAGAAATAATTGAACTTTGCTGAACTTGAACGCTTTGCCTGCACAAATTGTAAATGCCAAATCGACGGTGTACAAGTTTTAGTTTATAAACATTTAAAAATGAGATTTTTTATTTATATTACAATTAGAGAGAAATTGGAGAACATTAGGTAACATATTCAAAAAGTATGGTGTAATAAAAACTAAAAAAAATTGTATGAAGGTGCCTCGCACTAAATGAAAAATTAAACGTTGTTACTTATTACACAATTGCACAGCATATAAGCTGGGAACTGTGTCACTTTTTTCGGATCAATACAATTAAAGCTTTCGCAGTAAGAAGAATATAATTGAGACTTCATTGCCTTTATAACAAAGTCACGATTGGGATAGGCAAGAGTTGTTTTGTTTTTCAATGTAACTGTGCCTTGTGCTCGTACCCCCTCTTATAATGACTTTTTAATAAAATTGAGATTAAATTTAAATTTCTAAATTTTTATATTTAAATACTTATTTAACAGACACAAACTTCCTATGTGTTAATCCTGAGTATAAGCTATCTCTGTTACAAATTTCACTGAAGACCGTTGTAAACCGTTTCTGCCTTAAGAAATCTAAATTATAATATACACCTACTTGACCAGACTGTCTGACTAATATCAACTAATATATCAACGCAGAGGGTAAATGGTTACAAACTAGAAATTTTGGCAGTTGTTGCCTTTAATGAGTTGGTTAATTCAATTTATTTCTGAAGCTTCGTATTCTATGTACCAGCTAACGACGCCGCTAGCGTGTCAGTTGGTAACAAATATACTGTACTAACTAACTGGCAAACTTTAGACTAGATTTTCATTAAGTTAACCACTTTTTTACTTGCAATTTACTCAGTCGCATATGTAATAACATATGCGAATCCGTAACGTTGAAGATACCGCTTTGACAGTCTTTATTAGCATCCTTTATCCGTACCCGTCAGGGTAAAAATTTGATTAAGCCTACTTCTGCTGGTCCCATTTTTGGAAAGTTTGCTAACTAGCTTTTCCCGTCAATTTTGACTTTGATGTCCTTTGCGGAGTTGAATGTGCGCGGAAAATATCTGGTTATCCTTATCGTGGGGTTGAACGAGTTTTGTCTTTATTACGTAACTGAGCCATGACGGAGAGATTTATTTCTGGAGAAGTTTGCTTTAGATTACCTGCAACGGATTGATATTACCTACACTAATGACGTATGTGATTTATTTTAGAGAACGATTTCTTGGTTGAATAACAAAACATATCTACAGTTCTGGTGTGATCATGAGACTGTAAAGAAACTTATTACGTACTTATGTTATTTATGCTATAAAGTTGCCTATACAAATTAATGATACATGAAATTAGTACCAACGCATTATTGCGTGACTCGCACTAGAAAAATACAGGAACCGTAGATAAGTGTCTAGTTAATGAGACTTTCATAAAGTCACAGTCCTGTCTAAGCCCGTTATAGTAATGCGAAGGATGCATTAACTACTTAAACTTTCTAAGGAGATTAACGAAGACAACACAGATCAAAGTTTCTTGATAACGAACACTTAAAGGTTAATAATCCACCACTACGACTCGAAAACTAAATATAAATCAAAACTAGAAAAAGAAATAGAAATCTAGGAAAATTAAACTAAATCCAATTGCCATTGTTGGTCTTTTTCCCCGGTTCATCTTTGGATCTGTTTGTCACGCCATGAAAACGGTTTCATCTTTGGATCTGTCTGTTGGCAACTAGACTGCACACATACCAGTGGTGTAAAAAGTTAACATAAGGCTCATAAACGTGAACGGTGCTCTGCTAAGCGAGAAGTGCGGCCTCGAGATCTATGATCTCACTTCGTTTAGTTTTGCACAAACACAACAGGTAATGTATAAATCTTAACCCTTCATTGCTGACCATTATAATGAGCAGGTAATAATTTGAGATACTCGTATTCATCAAATAAACCATAATTAATAAGCCGAGGATTCAGATTCCAGTCTTTGCGTTAGGGACTTTAACTCATTAAAACTTTAAATTGCGGCTACCTAAAATTAAGCAATATAGAGCAACTTCAACCCTTCGCAATTTAAACTCGGCTATTTTAATAGACTTCGTACTAGTTATGACGTGCGTAGCTTATATGAATATTAATGTCATACCTGATCATATATTCAAAGCCTTATTTCATTTAAAATTTTATTGCATTTTAGTGTGTGTTTCCTAGTGTGTGTGTGAACACACATGCGTGAAAATACTCGTGTTTTATGTATTTTACTCTTGTCTCTGTGTGTTTGAACCTATCTGAGGCCTTATTTGCTATGACCTTTCAAATACCTAACACGCTGGCTTACGATATCTTCAAGGAATGATCGTGACATCAATAAAATTTTACTAACGTTTCTTCTAAATATTATAGCGCGCCGCGTTTCGTAACTATGGCACTAAATATACTTATATTTATGATTCAATTTTGAATGCAAGAACCACTCACAAATATTTGTTTTATAGGTAAGCATTAGAAAATAAGGTGACATGTTTATCAACTAAATATATGCTTTTAACAACCAATATTATTTAAAATAAATATAATGCGTACAAACTAAGTTTTAGGTCGAAGTATATACATTTACTTACGTATCAATTTACATTATATACTTATCAGGGTTATCTACCTCATACAAAACGAATAGTTGCCTTTATCTAAATCGAAAGTATAACAAAATTAAGAATAAGATCCAAAAAACTTACAAGATAATCTTAAATGCCATATCTAAGACAAGAGTTTGACGTTATAATTAATGTATATTTGACAGAAAGAGTTGCACCTGCCTCAACGACAACTTGGAGATTGTGAAAATAAAACACCCACACAATGACTATAAGCCAAACAATGACCAAATATTTTGTTTATATTTCCTAAATTTGTTTTGACGTGTAATTACGAGTATGGTGGACATTTAACGTTAAGCATTCGTAATGCTGCACGATTGGAGGCAAAGTGTAGAAAATCATGAAACGTTTCTTATTTCATTGTTTTACCATTTTTAGTGATGTTGCCACCGATTGCCTAGAACGTGCCATGACAGTGAATTATTTACAGACTTACTTAAGGAATGTGACTTGACTCTTGTCTATTTGCACAAAATCTTACTATAATTATTTTCTAAAACTAAATAACTAGAGGAATGGCAAATATACAAACGTACGAATCCATTTATAAAGGAAATACTTTTGCCTTGCAATGGGTACACTATGTAATAATCTTTTTAATTTTTAGATCGCAGCGACCACTGTCCGCGCCGTTGTCGTCGTGATCGAACTCCCTGAAGATGGGCATCAAACATGCCCGAAACCTAGGTCGCTAACGTCGGCTCATTCGGTGTGTAAAGTAGGTTATCTATGTATAACATGAGAACGGATGGAACATACTCGCTAATTCTTTTTTTATTGTGTTAATTATTGTCAGGAGAAGGTTCTTATGAAAGAAAAACCAGTAGTCGCTAATTCATAATAAATATATGTCAAACTCATGATCTTTGCTCATATTGTAATGAAATATTTGACAGTAGCAATTGTCCTATGAAATAAAATGATCATTTATAAAAAATAAAGTAATATACAGATCTTAGTTACTCCTTTCCTTCAGTCTATTTTGCCGTTCACCGGCCGCAGAATACAGTATTACACATTTTTGTTTTTTAAATAAAACAGAAGGCGAGGTAATGTATGTCAGTTGTGTATCTCATAAGGAAATTATTTTATATGATAATTCAATAAAAAATATATAAGTAGTAGATTTAACGTGACGGTTAGAAACATCAAATTTTTCAATTCCATCATCTCAGCCATAGGACGTCCACTGCTGAACATATGCCTCCCTCATAATTTTACAAAAGTACCGGTTGGAAGTGGCCTGCATCCAACGTCGTCCTGCGACTTTATCAGGTTGTATGTCCACCGTGTCGGTGGACGCCCTACGCTGCGCTTGCCGGTCCGTGGTCTCCATTCCAGAACCTTCCGGCCCCATCGGCCATCTGTTCTGCGTGCTGTTCATGTAGGATAGCGGACAGAGCCTCGGGATTTATTAATTACCGCTTGCAGTTTTATTAATTCACGCTGTGAAACAAACTGAATAAGTAAGTCTTATTTGCACACAACCTCGTTGTCGTGTTTCTATAACTATATAAGTGGTCAGCATGTACAATAATTATATTTTATTCTGGAACAATTACCATTTGTCAAAAGTGTAAAAAATTAACAACTTGAACTATCTACATACATATAAATTAATCCCTCTTTCCGTTGGTTTCTCCATAACTTGAGAACGACTTAACCGATTTCGATGAAATTTGGCAAGAACATAGATATATAATATATCCCGGGGAAGGACATGGGATACTTTTTACCATCATCATCATCCATCACCAAACGGGTAAAACCGCCGGAAGCAGCAAGTAATTGATTTCTTTTTATAATGGTTCATCAAAGTGACTCCATCTCGCCGGATGGAAAGCGAAGATGGAATCAACAAGCAATGACCATAAGTGCAGCCGTAAGCTGCACTAATAATTAAGAAATTTATAATAAAGATATGATCAAGGTTATCGTTTTGGTTCTTCCTTAATTTAATGATATAGGAAGATGGCACTAGAAATATTGTAAATCATTTAAAAGCCTGGCAATCGGAGCTTCGAAGTCGTTATTTAGGATATTCAGATTTCCGTCGAACATGCTCAAGGTTTTTCTGAACGCATCAATAAACACGCCACTTTACCGCCATGTGACGTCATCAAGAGCTCTGGAATTTCAAAGAAATAAGCATTCCTCTCCCGTCTCCCAGGCGGCATCATTAAATTAGTTAAATTGTAGCAGTTTGTTAAAGTCTCTTTTTAAGTTTGGGTTCTGTTAACTGTCTTTTTATATTTTGTAACGTATTTTAAAATGTAGAGCAGCTTCTGATTTTTAAATGTCGAGTCTACTTATAGCCGTACTTGTATAAAAACGACTAATATATACTGTAAATACACAAGATAAAATGTCTAGTAAGCACTACATTTTTGTCCTGAGAGAACAGAGTAGAACATTGCCTCCGTAGTATGTATGCGAGTCGTAAGAGGGGAGACAATCAGACCTACAAGATGGTAAGCTCCTTGTGCAAGAGGCCGTCTTAGTGCTTACCCCAGGAACACGACTTTAAAAAACCTTGAGCCTTAGAACATACCAAGACAGCTAATGAGCATTAGGTGGTACATCATCATCATCATCATCTCAGCCGTAGGACGTCCACTGCTGAACATATGCCTCCCCCATTATTTTCCAAAAGGACCGGTTGGAAGCGGCCTGCATCCAACGTCGTCCTGCGACCTTCACCAGGTCGTCTGTCCACCGTGTCGGTGGACGACCTACGCTGCGCTTGCCGGTCCGTGGTCTCCACTCCAGAACCTTTCGGCCCCATCGGCCATTTGTTCTGCGTGCTATGTGCCCTGCCCACTGTCACTTCAACTGGCTAATCTTCTGAGCTATATCGGTGACTTTCGTTCTTCTACGGATCTCCTCATTTCTGATTCGATCACGTGGAGAAACCCCGAGCATAGCACCCCTCTCAATAGCTCGTTGTGCGACTTTGAGCTTACCTATGAGGCCCATAGTAAGAGACCACGTTCATTGCCATAAGTCATCACTGGTAACACACATTGGTCGAAGACTCTTGTCTTGAGGCACTAAGGTATTTTTGACGAGAAGACTTCGCGAAGTTTCCGGAACGCTGCCCAGCCGAGTTGGATTCGACGATTGACCTCTTTCTAGAAGTTGGACCTGCCTAGTTTGACTGTCTGTCCCAGGCAGATGTACTCGTTAACAACTTCGAGAACTGAGTTCGCAACTGATATTGGGGTAGGTACAACATGGGCGTTAGACATAATTTTCGTCTTATCCATGTTCATCTTAAGACCTACCCGTTGGGAACCTCGATGGAGGCCTTCGAGCATTGTACTGACGTCTTCCATCGATTCTGCCATGACTACAATATCGTCGGCAAATCGAAGGTGAGTGATGTATTCGCCGTTAATATTGATGCCAAGTCCTTGCCATTCGAGAAGCGTGATGGCATCTTCCAATGTAGCGGTGAACAGTTTCGGACATATAACGTCTTCCTGTCTCACGCTTCTTTGCAATGGAATCGCCTTCGAACTCTGCTCCTGTACTCGGACTGACATGTAGGCATTTTTGCACAAACACTTCAGCACTTCATTATACCGATAGTCAATACGGCACCGCTGGAGAGACTCAAGCACTGCCCACGTCTCGATCGAATCAAAGGCTTTCTCATAGTCCACAAACGCTAAACAAAGAGGCAAGTTCTACACTTTGGTCTTCTGTATAATTTGCCGTAGCGTGTGGATGTGGTCTATGGTACTATAGCCTTTTCGGAAACTGGCTTGTTCCGGAGGCTGGAATTCATCAAACCTGCAACTGAGACTGTTCGTTATGTACCGGTGTTCCACCCGCTTTAGAAGCTCAGATGTGATACCGTCGTCACCGGGCGCCTTGTTGTTTTTAAGCTGTTTCAAGGCCATTCTAATCTCGTACAGGCTGATGTCCGGGATATCTTCGGTATAATGTCGGGTCAGCTTGGCTCATGGGTCTTTGTCCGAACTGCTAACAGGTTTAGCGAACGAGGTGTATAGCTGTCCGTAGAAACTCTCTACCTCTCCTAATACTTCTGCGTTGGTCGACGCTTTACTGCCGTCTTCTTTCTTCAGCTTCGTCAACTGGCTTTGCCAATAGACATGTCTCTTGCAAACACTTTGGAGCCTTTTTCCGCTCTATCGTCTCTTTAATACGGTTTGTATTAAAGATCCGGATGTCGTGTCGCAAGGACTTCTATATTCGTCTTGTGAGCAGCCTATATGCTTCAGCATCATCCGAAGACTGCAGTTTCAGTGAGCGTCGTTCAGCCATGAGGTTGAGGGTATCGTTGGAGAGTTTCTGTGGCCTATCTGTACGGTGGGGTTTAAAGTATTTGGAACCCACTGTATGGACAGTTTCTACTAACCTGTTATTGATCTCGTTTACTGAAGCAGTATTCTCAAGGCAATCAAATCAATTGGATAGCTCAAGTTGAAAGCTCTCGGGGTCTTGAATACGGGCACGAGTGGGTCGGAGCGTAGACTTTATCAGACGAGACCTCTCCAGTTTGACATTAATATTAACCGTACCTCTTACCTTTCGGTGATCACTACCGGTTTTAACCCTGTTGATCACGGAGATATCAGTGAATATTTGCCTTTTGATGGTCATAATGAAGTCAATCTCATTTCTCGTGGAACCATCGGGACTCAGCCAGGTCCATTTCCTGTGAGGTGGCTTCTGAAAGAAAGAGTTCATCATAAAGAGTCCCTCTTTCTCCAGGAAGTTGGCCAACCTCTGTCCCCTACGGTTCCGTTGTCCATAGCCAAATTGCCCCACTTTCAACTCATCCTCGCTTCTCTTACCCCACTTCGCGTTGAAGTCCCCCATAACAACTAGAAAGTGCGTTTCAGAGGTATGTATGGCCTGACTAATGTCCTCATACATATCCTCCACCTCATCATCCGGGTGCGACTTCGTCGGTGTGTATACCTGAATGACCTTCAGCGAATATTGTTTGGATACTCTGAGTATTAGGTATACGACCCTATTGGAAACGCTATCGATCGTAACTATGTTGTTAGTAAGGGACTTGTGGACGAGAAAACCGACACCACCTTGGGACTGTTGGTCGTCCTCCCGGTTGTAGAATAGGTTACCTGATTTTAAGGTTATCGTGTCCTCACCCGCTCTACGGACTTTAGATAACCCCACAATGTCCCAGTGTAACTTACTCATTTCTTCTTCCAGATCATATATCTTCTCGTCTGTCCTCATCGTGCGTATGTTGTGTGTCACCAGGGCCAGTCGTCGTCGTTGGGGGTGGTAGCCGAGCGTCTGCCGGGGATTCTTAGCACCCCCTGCTCCACCGTTTCCGTGGCCTACCGTAGCCAGGAATAGCGGGGCTGCTGGGGACTGGGGGCCTGGTTCCTATTGTGTCCGTCATTGGGGGGATTTTGCCAATACTCGCAACGCTTGGCAGGCGAGTTGGCGAGCGCAGTTTCCGGGTTTTAATACTGGGAAGGTGCTGCTGCCCACCTTCCGATAGCAGATTTATACGCACCCACGGGTAGAGTTCGGGGGTACTATTCTAAGCTGGTACCTCACGGCCTATATATATAATCCCAATAGAATGGGCCATAGTACAAATATGATTCTAATAAAGCAGCCTAACTCGCATTTTTATAGATAATGTATATATTTTTATTATAATATATTTTTGTAAACCGCATAATCGCTTAACATCAGGCGTGATGGTAGTCAAACGCAAGCCTATTTACTTATAAAAAAAAGAAAAAAATATGCGATTTTCTTGTCCTTCTTGTTCCTTGTCTTATATTTAAGCAATATGCAACACATCGCATCTTATTCATGAAATAGTTAATAAGATATTAAAGAGTTTCAGGAAGAGGTAGATAGTTTGTCAACAGCGTAATGAAAAACATTTTATAATAAATAAAGATTTCAACGTGTATAACTTTACTGCGTTAAGTATTTTGTTCGTAATTATACATATGTTTGTATATGTAAAGGAGAGAAAAAAGAACATAAGTAACGTATAATATATTATAGTTATATATATTTCAATTACTACGAGTTGTACCGAAAAACATTAAACACTTTTTTAAACAGCTTGGTTACCCCGTGGAGGGAAAGCACTGAAATACTCTTTGCTATTGGGAAGCAAACCACAATTTATCGTGTGCCAAAATCCATCTTGGTTGGTACCACCACTGTCCCCATTATTCTGCTGCAGCAGATTAATGTGTAGAAGGGTGCTAGCACAGCTGTATTAGGTTTTGTTCAATGTGGCATGTGAAATAGCTGGACGAATGATTCTCAAAAATCGATGTATATAATAATAATAATAGTACTTATAATTTTATTATGATTACTAACGTGATTTATACACATTTTTTTAATCTAAAGAACGTTAGCCACTCACGTACATAAGTCAGATCTTTTTAACAATAGTTTCAACCACACCCGGTGGTCTTATTCAAGGAGTGTAAAACGCTCGCGGTTGCGTCTTGCCTCACACTCACGTCGGAAATATCTGAATTACTCGTATTTACGTTAGTGATTCCAGTTTGTCATATAAAAAATGCTAATAATATATCACGCAAAATGGGCCGCGCCACAGCGGCCTGGTTGCGGAAAAGAGCCAGCCCACCAAGTAATGCTAATAATAATAGCCATTTATTTCAAGCAATGAACCCATGCATATTTAACTATATTATATTTTAAAATATATATAGATATGACTGCGTTAGAGCCACGTAAAAATCAAGCCTTAAACTCTGGGTTGTGCAGGAACTGTCACGGACATTTGTAATACTTACCATGTGGCCGCAACCCGAATAACTTACTCCTTACGTCACTTACTAGTATTATGTAGAAATCTAGTTGACATTCCCCCCTACTTCATCCCCTAATTCTTTTTCTGAAATGAAAGAAACCTAAAGTAGCCTGCACGTTAAAGCCTCATCAAAAATGTTCCAGCCGTTACGGGTATTATCTGGAAGAAACACACAGACAGATAGAGACAGATGGGCAAACAAAACAAAAAAAAATGTTGTTTAGTTTTTTTACAGGATAATACTCGTATGTTGGCAAACGAGCAGGCGGCTCACCTAATGGTAAGTGGTCAATGTCGCCCACTGAAATATGCAATACCAGAAGTCTGGAGGATGCGTTGGCAGCCTTTGAGAAAGGGATAGGCTCTCTTCTAGAGAGAGGGTCTCTTTTTGTTATATATCATATCATCATCTCATATATCATAAATACTTTCCTACCTATGCGTTTATTTAAGTATTTGTAAAGTTAAACTTCGAGTATGATTATCATAGCGAACCTGCACAGTTCCAGGCAAATTAGCTAATACGACTAACCAATAAGTCAATCACGGTATACGAGTACCCTCGAGACTCATTTCCGCTACATCTGTAGCTTGGTCTGCTCTCATGTTCCGTATCTAGGAATAGAATAGATCATGCTAATTGCTTGTAGTTAAAAGATCTTCTGTGCAATCTGTATTAATTAGTATATATATTTTAGTAAGTATTTAAGTATGTATTATAAAGCTAAGTCGTGTACTATATATACATATTTTACATATAAGTTTTAATAATATGTAAAGGTTTGGAATACGAAACATGAATTTTTAAATTTCTCGTTGTATGGACATACACGTCCCATTTAAAGTTCTGCTAGTTCGCGCATCTGCAGTTGTATTGTTCAATAAAAAGTATTTATAAGGAAGTAGGTACCTAATTCGAGTCTATCATATTAATAAATAATTAATTAAGTTGACAAGCTGTATGAGTAGGCAGAGGTGTTTAAAATTTACATAATAAGTCGCACCTTAGGCCAGATTACATTTAAGTAAGAATAAGAATACTCTATAGCCTTCATCAAGAATGTCAAGAAAGGGGACTAAGCGATCTTATTTTCTGTGATGATGAAATATGTGGATGTAGATCCCCTGAGTACCCGCTAGGTGGGAAGGCATCAAACAACTTAAATTTGAAGCCAAGTTTGGGAATCGTATACCTAGTTACGTGTATGGTCAAACACTTATACATATACATATGGATAGAAATAATCATTGAACACATGTTCATAAAATGTTAAGGAATGTTATAATTGTATAGGTATGCATAACATGTTCTAAGTTTCTATTTATTTTCACGAATGAAAATGTGGAATAACGAGAAAGGTGAGCCTCTAGCGTCGTGGCATAATGTTCCCTTTTGTAGACCTAATTTATGACGTGGAGCACGTACCGTGTAAAAATGGAGGATGTGTACGAATATGCAGGTTTATTTTAAGTTCTTTTGTAAGATAATGAATAAGAGGTTAGCCTTTAACCCGTCCGAATCAGCAACTCTCATTCCAGGCAAGTTTCATTCATAAATCTATTGTTATTTTTTGTCCTGATGCGGACGAGTTAATTATGAGAAACCTTGTGGCGTTTATAAACTAACTCCATATAAAACAACACTTGAAAGCGATTCTGTCTGTTCTTTTTAAGCGGAAAATGCTCGGTTTTCAAGCGAGGATAAGTAATCGCACACCAAAATACAGCTGCTTTGATTCCTATCTATTTCAAAGAATGTGCTTAAAATTTTGAATGGGCGTTCGAGAGCGAGGAACATAAATCAGAGCAGAAGTAAAAACAATGCACCGAGCAATAATTTCAGGAAAGAGCTGAGTTTAAAACAAATCGAAACACTGAATGGGCGTTGTTGACACTTTGCTGACAGTCGCAAATAATGTCTGTGTGTATGCGGCTAGGTAAATAAAAATGTTTATTTCGAGCAAACGTTTTGACACACTTTGAGGACCAACATTTTCTATGTTTACTTATACGCTTTTGATCAGGGAAAATAAATTGCTTCTGTTATGTACTTATTCCTTGACTTACACATATCCGGTAAAAACCAACATGTGTAGGTTTTGCTTATTACGTACGTAATCTTGATTTCATACGTTTACTAGGTTGTAGGTCTCTTACCTCTTCGTCTTTCTTTTTTAATCATCTTGGTTAAGTATTTGCCTATCTAATGTCGCTGTCCTATCTAACTACGTTTCCGTGATGGATGCATTACTATAACATTATAGGGCGATTGACGAGGAGAACACTGTACCACCGTTTCATGTTTTAGTAGACTTGCATAAACTTGTGCACCGTCAAAAACAACGGTTTAAGGTTATTAATCCCCATTATTACATGTCAAATAAATTTAGTAGGTAAAATAATCACAGACAGATCAGTCACAAAAAAACATATCTTTATTTTAGTCAACGCACGACGAGTCATCCCGTACTAAACACGCGCGCTACATGTTACGAGTACTGACTGTTTGTCGCGAAACTAATATCCATATAAAAAACGCCACCACAAAACAAAGAGCTAGATCCAGGACAATAAAAGATAAATAAATTATCAATATGTCTGTGAACTATGTTTGGAATAGATGCTAGTTGATACCATTCGGTTGGATCGATCGTGTGCATAAATCCGAAATGGCATTCTATTTTACCTTGAACATTTTTTTCGGGCTAGTGTGTGTTTGGTGGCGGCTTTAATCGACCAAACTTGATGCTATTTTTGCATTAGATATTGTTTGTGCAGTATGGAGATTTCTAAAAAGCTTTTTACCGACTGCCAAGAGGTGTTATATTTTTAAAGGTATGAATTGTACTAGTTTAGGTTGTAGACACTTCTTACAGTCTTACCTTGATGAATGATAAATGACATGGCACTAGAAGTTACATAAGATTTAATGATTAGATTATAAACCTAGATAGTGGCCCTAACCGATATCTTTCACACTTGACGACACGGATATCACCGGGCGCTGGTTGATTTCCAATAACAAGGTCCCACCAACTGTCCCAACAGGTCCAAAGATCACAGACGTCATGTATCACGATAAAGACCGCGAAGAGTAGAGGGAACTCTGCCACGACAAGGACAGGGAGCATCAAGACGTTCAGCATTAAACTAACGACTAGAGGAGGGGTGGCTCTTAGACACCGTACTAAAATACCAATAATTAAAAAGTAATATGTTTAACTAGATATACTACCCTAATAAGTTCATATACCTATTAGAGGTAGGTTAATTGACAATATATCGTTACACAAGAAGTATAAAAGTCACTAGAGCAACCCAATGAGTCACATAGTTGGTACTCACCCGAGTACTACAATCTGGGATCTCGGAAGGCCAGGCTGAAGATATATCATTATATATATATACTTGGCTGCCTTGACCCTTAAAAGTTGATTATTGTTAAACCTACATAGCAAGTTGCCATGCCTCATAAGCGAGAGCCCGTCTAGCAAAAATGTACGTTATACTTCGACCTAAATAAATACACAGGTACACATATACATTTATGAAAAAAATTACAGAAATCTTTTTTTATTGTAAATTAGGTACGTAAAAAACCAACTGGAAAATAATTATACTATTTCAACATTACCAACAAACCTCTGTCTGTTTCATAAGTATACACATACATACGTATATGACAAATTTCAAGTTTGTATGTTTAGCTGTTGTTGTTTGTACTCGTATGACGTTTAGTTCACCAGTAATCACAAAACTACATCAGTTCTACGCTCAGAGGCCGTAGCACACAAAAAAACACTATTCCACTACAGTATGTACGTCGATATTTGTAAGCTCATTAGTGCTCTTACTGCAATATCTAAGCCATTGTATGCCTGTAGGTAACAATGGATAACGGCATTTCTGTCGGCGTTATGTAGGTTCCAGATCTAACGCCCTCCGCCGCCGCCGCCCGCTCGGGATTCCGTCGAACTTTAAAACATATTGGCTGTGTAGGAAGTTCTTTGTATATAAATTGCTATTTTGCCGGCTTTGTACAAACAAAGTAATCTTTTCCATAAACTTACATTCAGCATACATCTCAGACATAACTTTAGCACAAGTTATGGAATTCAATCTTGCTCCGGGATCTTGACAAAGAATAATTAGTGTTGTAACTTGCTGGTTTTGTTTTAGGTTATTTTGATATATTCATGTTTATTTTGTCGTATACTGTCGGTAAATGATGATTTAAGCAAGTCGTTTGCCTGATGGTAAGCGTTACACCTGCTAATGGCAGTTGCAGTGTAACGCAGTCATGCTTCATATATCTATGCAGCACTGTAGTGTGCCCGTCACCTCGAAACATAGCTGATTAATCTCACTCACCCAGCAGTTTCATATGGAGTAGTACACACTACAGTAATAAAACAGATTATACCACAAGCGCTGGTTTTACTCCGTGAGGCGACCGAATTATACAATATTCTGACCGCCGCCGGGACACGAATCGTAAGAGGCGAGGAAACTTGACTTACTAGGTGGTTCTTGTGCAAGATCCTATCGTAGTTGGTACCACCGCACTGCAAGATACAGCGAAGCAAAAGTGCACTAACATTTTTATGATAGGGTGTAAAGGGCTCACTAGCAAGTGAAAATATTTGGCGATAGAGACTCAAAAATCAATATCTCAGGGTGACGAGCAGAATGCTTTGCAAAGTTACAGTTTTAAGATAGGTAGCACTGTAACTGTAATGGACAGTATAATCCGTTAGCATTCATACATCGCCATTATAACCCACATAACTACGAACACTTATACAAAAAAGCACTACAGCAAAGTGTGTCCTCACTCACCTTTGATTTGCCGACGATATTGTAGTCATGGCAGAATCAATGGAAGACCGCGCGATGCTCGAAGGACTCAATCCCAACAGGCCAAGACATAAAGTATGTTCAATGTTCGTGTTGCGCTTACCCCAGCTGGGAATTAAGTTCTCGAAGTTATTGACGAATACATTTCACCTAGCACAAACAGTCCAACTAGGCTGATCCATTTTCAAGAAAGAGGTCAACCGTCGAATGCCACTCAGCTGGGCAGGTGACTTTCGCTCTTTTACGGATCTCCTCATTTCTGATTCGATCACGTAGAGAAACCCCGAGCATAGCCCTCTCCATAGCTCGTTATGCGACTTGGAGCTTACTTATAAGGCCCATACTTAGAGACCACGTTTCAGTGCCATAAGTCATCAGTGGTAACACACATTGGTCGAAGACTCTTGTCTTGAGGTACTGAGTTATTTTTGACGAGATAACTTCGCGAAGTTTCCGGAACGCTGCCCAGCCGAGTTGGATTCGGCGATTGACCTCTTTCTCGAAGTTGGATCTGCCTAGTTTGACTGTCTGTCCCAGGTAGATGTATTCGTCAACAACTTCGAGAACTGAGTTCCCAACTAAAATTGGGGTAGGCATAACATGGGCATTTAACATAATTTTCGTCTTGTCCATGTTCATCTTAAGGCCTACCCGTTGAGAAACTCGATGGAGGCCTTCGAGCATGGTACTGAAGTCTTCCATGGATTCTGCCATGACTACAATATCGTCGGCAAATCGAAGGTGAGTGAGGTACTCGCCGTTGTTATTCATGTCTAGTACTTTAGTAAATCAGTTTTCGCCTCTCTCAATTTACACTCCGACAGTGGATTCGGTTGTGGTTTAATAATGGATTGGTAAATGACTCTAAAAGTACACTAAAAGACACATAAATATATTTATACAAAAATCTGAAAACTATTATTATTATGAATTAAGTACGTCAAAACGAATTTAAAAATAATAATATTATTTTGAACATTACCAACAATATTTGACTTAATTTACAGGTAGTTTCTGTATTATCTATTTAATATCTTTTTATGTGTTGTTTTATTATGTAAATACGATTGGTGTAGATAAGAGTATGGTTCTAAAATAATCAAATTTAAATATCGAAATTATAATTATATCGTATCACACAGATTTAACGTATAGGATGGTTTTCATTCTTTTGGAATAATTTAGCAATAAAACATACCTATCGGGACTCAAAGTGTTATCAAATCGAATAAGGTGATTGGTCAATAACGGCATTTTTTATTCATAAGCGTTTAGGTCGAACTGTTAGTAGAATACTGTTTTAAACTATCACGGTTGTTCTCTAAAATTATATGATTATTAACGGGATATTTACCGTGGTAAGGTTGTGGAATGAGCTCCCGATATTTCGACGCAGTTACATGCACCATGTTCACGGGAAGACTGAAGAATGCGGGTGTTAGTAGAATGTTTGATCACTATATAACTGTATAATATGAGGCTACCGAGGAAACATTCATATTAAGGCTTGTTATGCACAAACCTCTTAATCAATTGAACTTTGTTCGTTTATACAAGTATATTTTACTTCGTTACGCAGTATATATAGGGTGTTTGGTAGAGGGACTGACATACCAAATGAGCGTGTTCGGGGGCCTACTTGGAGAATACAAGTTGGCCAAAAAAATCCCAGGCCCCCCAATTCGTATATCCAATCGTACCTATTTACCACCATAACATTTGTAAAATCTGTTTTAGACAGGATGTTTTTAGTTGAATTTGGTCTCTATACACCTTCAGTCCAATCCAATTCAAAATCCAGGTATCAAATTTTGCTTAGCTTGGCCTGAAGGTGTATAGAGACTAAATTTAACTTAAAATATCCTGTCTAAAAGAGATTTTACAAATGTTATGGTGGTAAATAGGTACGATTTCGGAGAAAAGGGAAAATTCACAAAAAAAACGTAAAAAAAAATTGGGGGGTCTGGGATTTTTTTTTGGCCAACTTGTATTCTCCAAGTGGGCTCCAGAACACGCTCATTTGGTATGTCGGTCCCTCTACATAACAACCTGTATAACAGTGTATTTATTAAGTACGATATAACGCGATCTTAAACCATACAAAATATAAAGAGTCAAAGGAAATAAAATTTTCTCCGTGTAATGGCGAGAAAACATAAATTTCCTCATGACAGAGTATAAACCCGATTCGCGAGAACAAATTAAAAGCGAATCTAGTTTAGAATTTTATTTCACGAGCGACTTTTATCGGTTAACGTTGTAAGTGCAGTCGTCCGGTTGTAAACTCGTTGTCGACAACAGGCATTGCATTGGTTTTAGTAGAGTTGTCTTTATAGCCTGAAAGATATCCTGATATTTTAAATTACACAGATGACAGTTAACACCAAGGAGAGCTTTCTTAATATTAACTGTATGTATTTTACGAAGCATAGTGCCTATGTGCTGTGGTATAAATAATCTACTGAATTAGTTTCTACACAAGCATATTATTAAAATGAATTTTGAATACGTAAATATTAGAAACAAACTACTTATTAGAAACCAGCATATATAGTTTTAATTATAACATTTTTGAGGTACTTACGCCTGCTTAGCAAATCCAAATATTGCAATTGTTGAGAGAGAAATTAAAATTACATATACTGTCCGAGGATTTTAAATAGTTAATTAAAATAAATTAAAAACATATAATATTTTTTGTACGAAGATTTACCGCAAAAAATTGCTACGTAGAAAGTTTCGTGGGAATTTTATTGAATTAATGAATGTGTACTTTAGCTGTAATAAAAGTTTACTTGCAACCAGATTGTGATTACTTGCCATTATCACATGGTCACATGAGCTTAGTCACAAAGCTCCTATGACATTGTGATCATGGTGAGACTTTAGCAACATTGGTTTGTTTGTTTATCATAGTTCAATGAAACATGACTGTCGATGTTGTTGCCATTTGTTTGCCGATACCTGGTAGATTAATTTAACCACAAGCTTGTTGAAACGAAAATTAAACCTTGTAATAGTAACTAAGTTGCTTTACTATGAAACTTAGAAATATATATTTTAAATACATTATACTATTGCATTATGTATTGTGGATACATACATAAAATGAACTTCCCAAGGTCTACTTTTTATTTCTTGGTTTTTTTCTATACAAACAAAGCAATATTTATTAGAAATACATATAGACACCGATACTGCATTGATGTCCATTATAACTGATGATGCAATGCATTTATACTGTATCAGAACAATATCTCGAAGACAAATTTTCCGATGCTTATCTTGTCATAGCGAGTTCGTAGTTATCCTAACCGCGATGAATTTCATTCAGGGCCGTTCTGTGTCTATTTTTATGAAGATAGTTCAAGTTGTTAATTTTTTACATTTTTGATAAATGGTTAACCACTTATATGGTTATAGAAACACGACATAGAGGTTGTAGGCAAATAAGATAATTAGCCAGTTCGTTTCAGAGCGTGAATTAATAAGTCTGAGAGCGGTAATTAATAAATCCCGAGGCTCTGTCCGCTATCCCACATGAACATTATCCCGGGATAAAATGTTTATTATATATGATGGTATGTATATCTTTTCATTCTCAAGCTGGACAGCAAGTGGCGTGTATTTATAGCATGATAATTGAAAATTTTGACGGTTCCAACAGGTACTAACATTAAATCTACTTTTTATTTTTTATTGATTTATCATAATGAACAATTTCGTTATGAGATACACAACTCACATGTATAATTTCTTCTGTTTGTATAAAAAATCAGAAAATTGCAGCCGGTTAACGGCAAAATAGACTGAACGAAAGGAGCAACCAAGATCTGTATATTACTATATTTTTATAAATAATAATTTTATTTCATAGGAAACTAACAATTGCTACTGTCAAATATTTCATGACAATAGGAGGGGAGATCGTGAGTTTGACACATATTTATTATGAATAAGCGACTGCCCGCAACTTCTAACGCCTAGTAGGCTCGGCTTTTGGCTTCGCCATTACCTGCTATCTTTTTATAGCTTTTCTTTCATAAGAACTTTCTCCTGACAATAATTAACACAACAAAAAAGATTTAGCGAGATCGTTCTATCCGTTCTCAAGTTATAGGGTCACCAGGAGAAATATGGTAAGTAATAATATATATATATATATAATTATATATATATATATATAGACAACCTACTTTACAAACGTAATTAGCCAACGTTATCGACCTAGGTTTCGTGCATGTCCGATGCCCATCCTCAGGGAGTACGATAACGGCGACAACGGCGCGGACAGTGGTCG
Organism: Selenia dentaria; assembly: GCA_917880725.1. Lineage (NCBI taxonomy): Eukaryota > Metazoa > Arthropoda > Insecta > Lepidoptera > Geometridae > Selenia > Selenia dentaria. Next base: position 8,601,878 of record OU862888.1, on the reverse strand, counting down.
CTGCGATCTAAAAATTAAATAGATTATAACTCAGTGTACCCATTGTAAGGCAAAAGTTTATCCTTTATAAATGGATTCGTACGTTTGTATATTTGCCATTCCTCTAGTTATTTAGTTAAGAAAATAATTATAGTGAGATTTTGTGCAAATAGACAAGAGTCAAGTCACATTCCTTAAGTAAGTCTGTAAATAATTCACTGTCAGGTCACGTTCTAGGGAATCGGTGGCAACATCACTAAAAAAGGTAAAACAATAAAATAAGAAACATTTCATGATTTTTTACACTTTGCTTCAACTCGTGCAGCATTACGAATGCTTAACGGTAACTGTCCACCATATTTACATGTACAAACAAATGTAGGACATATAAACAAAATATATATTCATTGTTTGGGTTAATTAATGAAAGTCATTGTGTGGGTGTTTTATTTTCACAATCTCCAAGTTGTCGTTGAGGCAGGTGAAACTCTTTTTGTCTAATATACATTAATTATAACGTCAAACTTTTGTCTCAGATATAGCATTTAAGATTATCTTGTAGGTTATTTGGATCTTATTCTTAATTTTGTTATGCTTTCGATTTGGATAATGGCAACTATTCGTTTTGTATGAAGTAGGTTACCCTGATATGTTTATAATGTAAATTGATACGTAAGTAAATTTATATACTTCGACCTAATACTTAGTTTGTACGCATTATATTTAATTTAAAATAATATTGGTTATTAAAAGCTTATATGAAGTTTATAAACATGTAACATTATTTTCTAATGCTTACCTATAAAGCATATATTTGTGAGTTGTTCTTGCATTCAAAATTGAATCATAAATATAAGATTATTTAGTTCCATAGTTACGTAACGCGGTGCGCTACAATATTTAGATGGAACAATGGTAAAAATTTATGGATTTCACGATCATTCCTTGAAGATATCGTAAACCAGCGTGTAACGTGTTTGATTGGTCATAGCAAATAAGGCCTCAGATAGGTACAAACATACAGAGACAAGAGTAAAAGACACACAAACGCGAGTATTTTTACGCATGTACACGCGTACACACACACTAAGCAACACATACTAACATGCAATAAATTTTAAATGAAATAAGGCTTTGAATATATGATCAGGTATGACATTAATATTCATATAAGCTACGCACGTCATAACTAGTACGGAGTCTATTAAAATAGCCGAGTTTAAATTGCAAAGGGTTTAAGTTGCTCTATATTGCTTAATTTTAGGTAGCCGCAATGTAAAGTTTTAATGAGTTAAAGTCCCTAATGCAAAGACTGGAATCTGAATCCTCGCCTTATTAATTATAGTTTATTTGATGAGTATCTCAAGTTATTACCCACTCATATTAATGGTCAGCAATGACGCGTTAGATTTATACATCACCAGTTAGTTTTATACAAAACTAAACCTCGAGATCTATGACCTAAGTCATAGATCTCGAGGCCGCTCTTCTCACTTAGCAGAGCACCGTTCACGTTTATCAGTGCCTTTATGTTAACATTTTACACCACTGGTATGTGTGCCGTTTCAGTAGTCAACAGACAAATAGCTCTAAAGATAAAAACGGGAACGGGAAAAAACCCCAAACCGGCAATTGGATTTAGTTTAATTTTCCTAGTTTAAAATTTTTTTTTAGATTTGACGAGTCTTAGTGGTGGATTACTAACCTTTAAGTGTTCGTAATCAAGAACCATTGATATATGTTTTCTTCGTTAATCGCCTTAGAAAGTTTTAGTAGGTCCTTCGCATTACTAGAACGGGCTTAGACGGGACTGTGACTTTATGAAAGTCTTATGAACTAGACACTAATCTACGGTTCCTGTATTTTTCTATTGCGGGTCACGCATTATTGCGTTGGTACTAATTTCATGTATCATTAATTTGTATAGGCAACTTTATAGCATAAATAACATAAGAATATAATAGAATTTATTTATTTCAGACTAATATCTGTCCATATTATTAGTAAAGGTACATACACATAGTCATCTAAGGTAGTTAAAATAATCAGTATTTTTAATTTAGTTCAGATAGACATTAAATTATTCACATAAATACCATTACAAACAAAATTTATAAATTCAATTAATAAAAGATGAACTAATAACAATAACATATAAATGTAAAAGTTAGGTCGGGTGTTTGTTATTTTTAATCAGCATAACAGCTTAAAGGATTTAAATGAAATTTGGTAGATAGATAAATGGGATCAACACTTAATATAATACTTTTAATGATCATTCATCGCCACGAGGGTAAAAACCTAGTTAGAATAACTACGAGTACCCTGTGACATGCAAACTTCTAAATCTGCCTAGCACTGTTCTGGTCGCTCGTTAATCATCTCTAGGATTCTGTTGGTGCTGCCTCGAATTCGGCGTACTAATGAGCTTGACTTTTTGCGCATAATGGCATAAAAGTCATCTATCCTCGCATCGACAAACATGCCCGAGGCGCTGCAAAATCGAGGCAGCCTCACCAGAATCCTAAATGCATTATTATACTGTATGCGGAGAGCATTATAGGTTTTTTGTGCGTAGTTAGTCCATAGTGCGCTGGTATAAAAACTCTGACAGTAGGCTTTAAACAGTATAACTTTAACATCTACTGAACACCGCGCAAACCTATGTACCAACATGTTTGCACGCACTGACAATGCTCTCCGTTCCCTCTTGACATCTGCATCGTCACTCAAAGTCTCTGTCACTATGTGCCCTAGGTACCTAAATTGCGTGACACGAGCCAAAGATACACCGCTCAGATAAACAGGTGGTATATGTTCAGGCTCCTTATTTTTACCTCTGATGACCATATGCTCACTTTTCTTTGCGTTGTACCTTAAGCCATGAGCTACAGCGTAGGACTCGCAGATTCGGAGAAGTTTCCTTAAACCGCCAACCGACTCAGCAACACCATATCGTCCGCGTAGCTGATGTTATTAACAAACATATAATATAAGAACGTAATAAGTTTCTTTTCAGTCTCAATATCACACCAGAATGATATATTCTGTTTTTCAACCAAGAAATCGTTCTCTAAAATAAATCACATACGTCATTAGTGTAGGTAATAGCAATCCGTTGCAGGTAATCTAAAGCAAACTTCTCCAGAAATAAATCTCTCCGTCATGGCTCAGTTACGTAATAAAGACAAAACTCGTTCAACCCCACGATAAGAATAACCAGATGTTCCCCGCGCACATTCAACTCCGCAAAGGACATCAAAGTCAAAAGTGACGGGAAAAGCTAGTTAGCAAACTTCCCAAAAATGGGACGAACAGAAGTAGGCTTAATCAAATGTTCACCCTGACGAGTACGGATAAAGGATGCTAATAAACACTGTCAAAGTGGTATCTTCCACGTCACGGATTCGCATATGTAATAGACTGAGTCAATTGCAAGTAAAAGGTGGAAGGGGTGTATGAATTCCAATTCGGTGATCAGGGAAAAGCTGGATTCGCGTTTGTGATGGTGTTAACTCAATGAAAAACTAGACTTAAGTTTGCCAGTAAGTTAGTACAGTAAATTTGTTACCAACTGATACGCTAGCGACGTCGCTAGCTGGTACGTGGAATGCGAAGCTTTAGAAATACATTGAATTCACCAACTCATTAAAGGCATTAACTGCCAAAACTTCTAGATTGTAACCACTGACGCTCTGCGTTGATATAATGTGAGGTAATATTAGTCAGACAGTCAGGACAAGTAAGTATGTATATTATATAGATTTCTTTAGGCAGAAACGGTTAACAACGGTCTTCAGTGAAATTTGTAACAGAGATAGCTTATACTCAGGATTAACACATAGGTAGTTTGTGTATGTTAAATCGTCATTATAAGAGGGAGTAGGAGCATAAGGCACAGCTAGTGATTATATTGAAAAACAAAACAACTCTTGACTATCCCAATCATGACTTTGTTATAAAGCCAATAAAGTCCCAATTATATTTTTGATGCAGCGCCTGCGTAAGCTTTAATTGAATTGCTGAATAATACTGAATTGCTTGAATGTTGTACAATTATGTATTAACTAATTAAGTAGCAACGTATAATTTTTCATTTCGTGCGAGGCAACTTAACATATTTTTTTTAGTTTGTATTACACCATAAATTTTGAATACGTGACGTAATGTTCAGCAAATTCATTTTAAATATATATATTTTTTAAATTCCTTAATAATTTTGCGTAAACATTAATATAAATAAGAAGGTTGGTGAGTGCGTGTGTATGTTTGTAACTTAATTACACTAAAAGGGCAGAGCTGATTTGGATGTAATTTAACGCGATGACGTTATTCTACGCTGAAGAAGTCACGCGTCCCAATAGTTTCAAATAAAATTTATATGAAAATATTTTACCTGTCATTGTTTTATATCTCTCAAATTCTTCTATTATTATAATTAAGTAATATCTACTTTTTCAATGTTTGTTCGATAATAATTTGGGCACCGTCGATTGACATTTACAATTTTTAGCAGGGAAAGCGTTTAGATGAATACAATTTTAAGTTCATATATTCCTTAGTAAATTTATAACTAGGTTTTTGGCAACATTTAAAATTTCATGATGTTTATTTGGATAAGCAGGGAAAACGTAAAAAACAAATATTTGTTACTCTAAGCAGAAGCCAACCGTGCAGCTGTGCCTCTAATGAAAAGCTTTTAGCTGATATGATGGACATTTCATAAGAAATGAGTAAATATGAAAACTGCTAGGCGGTGCCTGGGGTTGCATATGCTCTGGGAATATCATTAAACTGTTCAAATTTATTTATTTTTAACATTTTCATAATGTTTTTAAAGAAGGTTTAATATTTAACATAATATTTACAGTTGTTCGTCTTTATACTTATAGGTAAGTAGTTACTATATCAAATTGTATTCATGTGAAGATCATGGTTCAGGACCTATCACAAAAACAATTTCAGTTTAATTATTTTATCTAGTGGTTCTATGAATAGTAGACCTCAAGAACACAGTCTTATCAGTAGCAATTTTTCGCAATCTGAACCATGTCCGTGCTACGAGAACTTGCAGGTTATCGAATTTCAGGCAAAAAATTGACTAATGTTCATTTTGACAAGACGTTGATCAATTTTGCTAAAATTATATGTGTTTTTGATACCAAACAGTTTTGTCGAATATTACCAAAATTAGCAAATTTTTAAACTTCATAACCTCGGTAATCACTTGACCAATAATGCTCATATTAGAAATTTCTTTTTAAAGTAATGTACCTAATGTTTGTACAAAATTTTATCAAAATCGGTCGGTAAACCAACGTTTGTAGGTTATATCCTAAAGTGAATCACCATAAGTAGATCTCAGGTGGTACCAATTAGGTGGCATACGATACCTATGTAGGACACTTCTCCAAGTGTCCATCTTGGTGGGTATCACTGCAGGGCCAGATATTCTAGCTCGAAGCAGTATTGTGAAAGTACCTACTTTTGTTTAGGTTATATCAGGTTAGGTTTTCAAAGGTATACAATTGTACGAGTAATATTAGCAAATTCAATTTCTTGGTTAATATGGGACCAGTAGACTCCTCATTGGCCATATTTGGCCAATAGTGCGATAGTTTTCTCAGAAATCATAGGTACTACTTATCCAGGAGTTGTGACATGAGGCTATGTCTTGCGGTGACGATTACAGTTCAATGCTACGCAAAGCTATATAATTTTATGCTTTGCTATAGTCAAATTCACGATTAACCACCACTACGTGAGTTACGTAGTAAGATTCGACTCCACAAGCGCTTATTATGAAGTGTTTACAACATCTCGCAACCTTCATCATAAAATAACTCAAATTATTTCATTCCGCCGTTGCGTTTATAAGCCGCGTCAGTTTTATCACACTTGACGAAACACAGCAATAATACTTACAAGTGAGCTAATACAATAAACAGTAACGTCGAGGACAACAAGTCAAGTTAGTTTTGCGCGTCACTACTCCCTTTGCTAACTGAATAATAACAATAAGAGAGTAAAACCGCAACTATGTGTTTGCTTTTAGGCCAGTAACTTGAACACTTACTGTCTTGTGTATGTAGTATCAAGTGACAACTCATATTTGCCGTTCGTTACTAATACGTATCAATTAATGTAATATTTCCCCATACCTACCGCAACTGTCATGACCACGCGTACTTACTATCAGAGGCACGACTTGCCTGTCTTGCTATTTGAAAGTAGAAAAAATGAATGTGTTAGGTCAACCTCAAACTCATGATTGCGATAAACTTAAATTAATTTACTCAAAAGCCAAGTTAATGATATCTTCGCATTCAGACGTACAGCTCTCTCCCATATATGTCATAAAAGCCGACTAAGCGTAAGAATGGGAATAGGCTCAACTGATGCTTACGGACACAAGATATTAAAATTAATCATCGATATCCTCAAGGCATACATAGTTCTTCTCATCTTCCGTGATAAGAACATGGTTGACAATATTTTATTTACTTTATTTTTATAATACACCATCTTTGGAAAATTAACGGCTTGCTATAATGATAGACACAGAACAGGCTGTACAGGTGTAACTGAAGGCTGGTTAAAACATTCCACATATAAGAACTTAATCAAATAAAACAACTCGTGAACAACAAAAGTTGTGATTGACAACTACTACTTATATTTCATGTATTAGTCTAAATAACAAAACGTATACATTGATAAATAAATAACCATTTGAAAATGTATCACTGAGTGTGCGTTTCAACATTGTGAAAGAAGTAGAAAAAATATCTAAGTCTTATTTAGTAGACAATTTGTTGAAACATCCGCACGATCGAATCAAGAACGTATTTTGCCTATTATTCGTTTTAGCCAACAGTATATCCCGAAGTTTAGGATGTCATATGGTTTTATAGATTAAAATTTATCAAGACCGAGTCATGATTTCTTCATTTCCAGACGTGCAGCTCTCTCCCATGTGTGTCATGAAAGCAGACTTAGCGTTAGAATGGCAATAGGTTTAACGGACGATTACGCATACAAGGATTACAAATAAAACTAGGATCGATAGTGTTCAAGGCTTCAGTATTTCTTCTCATCTTCTGTTATGAGAACATGGTTAACATGGTTGACCCTTCTGGGATGTAAATGCGTGTTGGATACATGAATGTAATTATAACGCTATCTAGTTTTAGCTATAATTATAATTCAAAGTAAATTTTATATGAAATATACTAGTGGTGTACATAATATATATAATACCACTTGATATATATTTAAAAAAATGCAAAGATTCGATTAATTACGTATATCCAATATAATTTGATAAAATTTATATGTTTATACGTATCAAACATCTAATACATGACTGGCATGCTTTACTAGGCACATGTAATCGAACCTTAGCCCACTCGGTGAAATGCGGACTAACTCAACAACAATCTAATAAGAAATCGGACTATAAGGAAAACGTTACATTGACAAAGAATAAACAAACTGCTCAATTCCATCTCCTGTGATAAATGTATTAGACGGCTGTCTACAACGAACAACGTCCACTTATAGCGTCTGTTACATTAATGGCTTCTGATAGAAATGGTCTGTTGGAATAAAAAAATATATACCAAACGACGATACTATAAACGACTCGTCGGCTGGCGCACTTGTTAGCAACCGTTCTTAGCCGCAGGTCACATGGTTCGAACCCGGGCAGTTCAAAGATTTATGTGCATGGACATCTCTGTTTGACCTGTGTCTGGGTGGGTATGTACGTATATATAGCTTTATATATCCTTTAGGTTACCATAGTACAGGCTCTGCTTAGCTTTTGGCCTAGTGGTCATGATGTCTGATGCGGTTATTAAAAAGACGTAGATTCGTGTACCACCCGAGTGAGTATATTTTTTTACTTTATGTTTTGGCTTAGTTTTATGCAGGCAATAGTGGTTTTTAACTCTTAAAGTATTTTAAGTATTTATTCCATGAACTCAGTGTCTTCCCCTTTAATAGAGACAATGAGAAAAGTTTTATTGGGCACATTCTGAAGTATAGTGAATTTATGAGTTTAGATTACTTACTAACTTTTTTAAGCTAGATTGTATTATAAATATTTAATATTATAATTGCATCAAACATGTATTTTTACTAAAATAATAATTTGTTTAAATATTATAAAAAGGCCGTACAGTGACAGCAACATTCTAGTCTAGCCTAAAACATCACACTACAAAATCTGTGTTTAGCTAGTTGTGTAGCATTCAAATTATTTACGTCTGTCATCTCCAAAATACTATCCCCAAAGGTCTGTATTGCAACGTCCTTTAAACATCATTAAAACGGTACAGCCGCAAGCACGACATGAAACCCAATCAAGCTTCTCCCTTCCCCAGTTGATTTGGTTATTATCAGAGATAGAATAGAGACAGAACGGCCCTGAATGAAATTCATCACGGTTTGGATATCTATGGACCCGCTATGGCAAGATAAGCTTCGGAAAATGTGTCTTCAAGATATTGTTTCGATACAGTAAAAGTGCATTGCATCATCAGTTACAACGGACATGAATGCAGTCGGTGTCTATGTATTTCATTGAAGAAATGAAATATTGCTTTATTTGTATAGAAAAAACAAAGAAATAAAAAGTAGACCTTGTGAAGTTCCTTTTATGTATGATTTTACCATACGTAGATTAATAAAAACGACATCCTTTACAATAGTATTTTGTAAAGTTATATGATTATTAACGGGATATTTACCGTGGTAAGGTTGTGGAATGAGCTCCCGATATTTCGGCGCAGTTACATGCACCATGTTCACGGGAAGACTGAACAATGCGGGTGGTTGGTCAAAAAGTTTAAAAGTTAGGTGCAGACATAACGATCTACCTACCTATAATCATATAACTTTAGAGAACAACCGTGATAGTTTAAAACAGTGTTTTAATAGTATTTTGTATTTAAAATATACATCTCTTAGTTTTTTCATCAATTTCTAAGTTTTTAAGTAAAGCAACTAAGTTACTATCACAAAAATTAATTGTCGTTTGAACAAGCTCGTAGTTAAATTAATCTACCAGGTATCGGCAAACAAATAGCAACAACATGGACAGTAATATTTTATTGTACTATGATAAACAAACAAACCAATGTTGCTAAAGTCTCGCCATGATCACAGTGTTACAGGAGCTTTGTGACTAAGCTCATGTGACCTTGTGATAATGGCAAGTAATCACAATTTTGTTGCAAGTAAACTTTTTAACAGCTAAAGTAGACATTCAATAAATCAATAAAATTTACACGAAACTTTTTTGCTATTTTTGAGTTAAATATTCGTAAAACAAATATTATATATTCATATTTTATTTTATTTAACTAGTTTAAATCCTCGCATGGGATATGTATATGTAATTTCTCTCTCCAAAGTTGCAATATTTGAATTTGCTTAACCTCAAAATGTTATAATTAACGTCGGTTAAAAACCATATATGCTTGTTTCTAATCAGTAGTTTGTTTCTAATATTAACGTATTCAAAGTTCATTAAAATAATATGCTTTTGAAGAAATTAATTCAGTATACTATTTATACCACAGCACATAGACTATCAAGGAAGCTCTCCTTGATATGAACTGTTATTTATAATATCAGGATTTCTTTTAGGCTATAAAGTCAGCTCTAGTCAACCCAATGCAATGTCTGTTGTCGACAACGAGTTTACAACCGGACGACTGCACTCACAACGTTAACCGATAAAAGTCGCTCGTGGACTAAAATTCTAAACTAGATTCGCTTTTAATTTGTTCTCGCGAATTGGTTTTATACTCGGTCATGAGAAAATGTATGTTTTCTCGCCATTACACGGAGAAAATTTTATTTCCTTTGGCTCTTTGTATTTCGGATGGTTTAAGATCGCGCTATATCGTACTGAATAAATACACTGTTTTATATACTGCGTAACGAAGTAAAATATACTTGTATAAACGAACAAAGTTCAATTGATTAAGGTTTGTGCACAACAAGCCTTAATATGCAAGTTTCCTCCGTAACCTCATTAAATACAGTGATAAAATGGTCAAACATTCTACTAATAGTTAAGCCTAGAAGGTTATATAAAATGCCGTTATTGACCAATCACCTTATTCGATTTTATAACTCTTTGGTTTCCGATAGGTATTGATCGCGCCAAAGGCGCGACGTCACCTCAAGGAATGCCCCTCGCCCGCGCGTCCCGCCGCCGCTGTCCTGCAGCTGTCATACTACGAGCAGGCGGCTGAAGGGCAGCGGAAACAGTCGCCATTTTAACGTCGCCGGGAGCGACCGCTTATCAGCCCCGCGTTTACGCGTCAGCCCAAAGGTGACCTTTAGGGTGTGTCGGCACGGCCACACACCACCTCCTAAATCAGCCCCGCGTTTACCAGTCACCCGAAGTGTATAGTCGCGTGCGCACGCCAAAGGTCGAGATCCGCTCCGCGCCGCCGCATTACGATACGACCGGATCCGCCCTCATCTTTACCGGCGTAAAAATACGTGTGCGTCCTAGTGCACAAACATTACACCACACAGTGATACAGGCATACAGTGATACAGGCATCCAGAACACTTCAGCACGCAGTCCACAGCCGGACGCCTAACCCGAGGACTCTTAAGGTCATCAGCCCGCAATACCAAGTCACCCCGACCTACGTAAGTACCTACTCGACTTCCCTAACTATCGTATGGTTGCAGACAAACTGCTTAACCAGGTATGTAATTATTGCTTAATTATTACAAAAGAATCAAACCATCGTATACGTTAAATCTGTGTGAATTATTACGACTCAATTATAATTTCGAATTTTAGAGTCCCATAGTAAGAGATCACGTTTCAGTGCCATATATCACTAGTAACACACACTTGTCAAAGACTTTTGACTTGAGGCACTCAGGTATTCTGGACGAAATTCGCGATATTCCTGGAACGCTGCCTAGCTAAGTTGCATTCGACGGTGGACCACTTTTTATTTTTTTATAATAATTCATCATAGTGACTTCCTCTCGCCTGATGGAAAGCGAAGATGAAATCAAGAAGCAATGACCATTTTGGCCACCCCTATGATGATCTGACAGATGCTATTTCACTCCCCGCTTAAAAGACCTAGGGTCATAGCTGCAAGGAAATACGTATGCCGGCAAAGCATTCTACAATTTACTTACACGACAGAGGTAGGAATTGCTAAACTTTTTGGTTTGTGGTAAGAAGTTTTCAACAGTATACGGATGCAATGCTAGGCCGGAACGAGTAGTTCGGGATCGTAATGGTGAGGAAGGAATAAAAATAAAATAAATTAAAAAGCTCTTCGAACATTCGCCATGAAACAACCGGTAAAAACGCTTAGAGAAGCTATAGTTCTACGATTTTTTAGCGGTTCTAGGTGTTGAGTGATTTCAGTGTCTCCAATAATACGGACAGCGCGACGTTGCAGTCTATCGAGAGCATCTGCATCAGAATGGATCCGCTAAGTTCCTTTGCATTTAGCGGATCCATCCCAGAGGTTGCAACAATATTCAATACATGGGCGCACCTGAGTTTTATAAAGAAGGCACCGCTGATCCGAAGTAAAGAAACGCCTCGCTCTGTTCAGGACTCCGAGTTTGCGGGAAGCTAACTTAATAATACTCTCGATGTAAACACGCTGGTTCAGGTCACTACGGATGTCCATGCCAAGGATTTTAAGATTACACTGTAAAGGTAAGGTTATATATAAGAGAGGGAAGAGGAAGAAATGGAGATGTTTTTATAGCTTTACCCAAAAGGTGTGTGACGTACGCCAGAAGGTCACCCGTGGACCATTTCGGCCTAAAGCCATATTGCCGGTCATTTTGTGATGGAGTTTTATTGAAGTTGGATCAGCCTAGTTGGACTGTTTGTGCCAGGTAAAATGTATTCGTCGATAACTTCGAGAACTGAATTCCCAGCGGATACTGGGGTAAGTGTAACATGAACATTCATCATCATCATCATCTCAGCCGTAGGACGTCCACTGCTGAACATAAGCCTCCCCCATGATTTTTCAAAAGGACCGGTTGGAAGCGGCCTGCATCCAACGTCGTCCTGCGACCTTCATCAGGTCGTCTGTCCACCGTGTCGGTGGACGACCTACGCTGCGCTTGCCGGTCCGTGGTCTCCACTCCAGAACCTTTCGGCCCCATCGGCCATCTGTTCTGCGTGCTATGTGCCCTGCCCACTGCCACTTCAACTGGCTAATCTTCTGGGCTATGTCGGTGACTTTCGTTCTTCTACGGGTCTCCTCATTTCTGATTCGATCGAGTAGAGAAACCCCGAGCATAGCCCTCTCCATAGCTCGTTGTGCGACTTTGAGCTTTTCTATGAGGCCCATAGTAAGAGACCACGTTTCAGTGCCATAAGTCATAACTGGTAACACACATTGGTCGAAGACTCTTGTCTTGAGGCACTGAGGTATTTTTGACGAGAAGACTTCGCGAAGTTTCCGGAACGCTGCCCAGCCGAGTTAGATTCGACGATTGACCTCTTTCTCGAAGTTGGACCGGCCTAGTTTGACTGTCTGTCCCAGGTAGATGTACTCGTCAACAACTTCGAGAACTGAGTTCCCAACTAATATTGGGGTAGGTACAACATGGGCATTAGACATAATTTTCGTCTTATCCATGTTCATCTTAAGACCTACCCATTGGGAAACTCGATGGAGGCCTTCGAGCATTGTACTGAGGTCTTCCATGGACTCTGCCATGACTACAATATCGTCGGCAAATCGAAGGTGAGTGATGTATTCGCCGTTAATATTAATGCCAAGTCCTTGCCATTCCAGAAGCTTGAAGGCGTCTTCCAATGTAGCGGTGAACAGTTTCGGAGATATAACGTCTCCCTGTCTCACGCCTCTTTGCAATGGAATTGCCTTCGAACTCTGCTCCTGTACTCGGACTGACATGTAGGCGTTTTTGTACAAACACTTCATCACTTCAATATACCGATAGTCAATACGGCACCGCTGGAGAGACACGAGCACTGCCCACGTCTCGATCGAATCAAAGGCTTTCTCATAGTCCACAAACGCTAAACAAAGAGGCAAGTTATACTCTTCGGTCTTCTGTATAACTTGAACATGAACATTAGACAAAGTTTATGTCTACCCGTTGGGAAACTCGATTGAGGCCTTCGAGCATCGTGCGGTCTTCCATCGATTCTGCCATGACTACAGTATCGTCGGCAAATCGAAGGTGAGTGAGGACACACTATGCTGTAGCGCTTTTTTGTATAAGTGTCCGTAGTGATGGGGGTTATAATGGCGATGCATAAATGCTAACGCATTATGCTTGTTCATGACAGTTACAGTGCTACTCAGATCCTAAAACTGTAACTTTGCATAGCATTCTGCTCGTCACCCTGAGATATTAATTTTTGAGTCTCTATCGCCAAATATTTTCACTTGCTACTGAGCTCTTCACACCCTAACATAACAATGTTAGTGCACTATTGCTTCGCTGTAGAATATCTTGCAGTGCGGTGGTACCAACTACGATAGGATCTTGCACAAGAGCCACCTAGTAACTCAAGTTTCCTCATCTCTTACGATTCGTGTCCCGGCGGCGGCGAGAATATTGTATAGTTCTATCGCCTCACGTAGTAAAACCAGCGCATTGTTATATAATCTGTCTGGTACTGTAGCCTGTAAGCATCGCTATATAAAGGGTTGGATCCATGTGAAACTGCTGATTGAGTGAGATTAAACAGCCATGTTTCGAGGTGACGGGCACAGTACAGTGCTGCATAGATATATGAAGCAAGACTGCGTTAAAATTCAACTTCCATGAGCAGGTGTAAATCTTACCATCAGGCAAACGACTTTCCTATTTCGTCAATTACCAACAGTATACAACACATGCGTAAATTAAAGAAACTTAAAATAAAACCAGCAAGTTACAACACTAATTATTCTTTGTCAAGATCCCGGAGCAAGATTGAATTCCATGACTTGTGCTAAAGTTATTTCTGAGAATACGTATGCTGAATGTAAGTTTATGGAAAAGATTACTTTGTTTGTACAAAGCCGGCAAAATAGCAATTTATATACAAAGAACTTCCTACACAGCCAATATGTTTTAAAGTTCGACGGAATCCCGAGCGGGCGGTGCGGCGGCGGGGGCGTTTGATCTGGAACCGTGTAAATTCGCGAGCGATGTACGCCGGGCCGGGATACGCCGACAGAAGTGCAGTAATCCATTGTTACCTACAGGCATACAGTGGCTTAGATATTCCAGTAAGAGCACTAATAAGCTTACAAACAGCGATGTACACACTGTAGTGAGGTTGCATAATGTAATCAAACCGTTCTTGTTGTGCCATAATTGAGCTGTTGTTTGTGTGCTACGGCCTCTAAGCGTAGAACTGATGTAGATTTTTGGTAAATAATCGTGATGAAGTAATCTCAATTAGAGCTATTTTATAAACTATAAAGTATACAATCTTGAAATTTGTCATATAGAGTGTATGTATACTTATAAAACAGACAGAGGTTTGTTGGTAATGTTGAAATAATAATATTATTATTTTCAAATTAGTTTTTACGTACCTATTTTACAATAAAATAGTTTTCTGTTTTTTTTTGTATAAATGTATTGTATATAATAATGTAATAAATAATATAATATAAAAAATAATATAATAATATAATAAATGTACCTAAGTATTTATTTAGGTAGAAGTATAACGTACATTTTTGCTAGACGGGCTCTCACTTAAGAGGCATGACACCTTACTATGTAGGTTTAACAATAATCAACTTTTAAGGGTCAAGGCAGCCAAGTATATATATATAATGATATATCTTCAGCCTGGCCTTCCGAGATCCCAGATTGTAGTACTCGGGTGCGTACCAACTATGTGACTCATTGGGTTGCTCTAGTGACTTTTATGCTTCCTTTCCTGTACCGATATATTGTCAATTAACCTACCTCTAATAGGTACATGAACTGATTAGGGTAGTATATCTAGGTAGTACGGTGGCTAAGAGCCACCCCTCCTCTAGTCGTTAGTTTAATTCTGAACGTCTTGATGCTCCCGGTCCTTGTCGTGGCAAAGTCACCTCCACTCTTCGCGGTCTTTAACGTGGTACAAGACGTCTGTGATCTTTGGACCAGTTGGGACAGTTTGTGGGACCATGTTATTGGAAATCAACCAGCGCCCGGTGGTATCCGGGTAGTCAAGTGTGAAAGATATCAGTTAGGGCCACTATCTAGGTTTATAATGTAATCATTAAATCTTATGTTACAGCTAGTGACACGTCATTTCATTCATCACGGTAAGGCCGTCAGAAGTGTCTTCAACCTAAACTAAAACAGTATTTACCTTTAAAAATATAACACCTCTTGGCAGTCGGTAAAAAGCTTTTTTAGAAATCTCCATACTGCACAAACAATATCCAATGCAAAAATAGCATCAAGTTTGGTCGATTAAAGCCGCCACCAAACACACACTAGCCCGAAAAAAATGTTCAAGGTACAATAGAATGCCATTTCGGATTTCTGCACACGATCGATCCAACCGAATGGTATCAACTAGCATCTATTCCAACCGTAGTTCACAGACATATTGATAATTTATTTATATTTCATTGTCCTGGATAGTACGATAGATATTTGTGTTATGCTGGCGTTTTTATATATGGATATTAGTTTCGCGACGAATAGTCAAAAACATGTAGCGCGCGTGTTTAGTACGGGATGACGTGTCGCACGTTGACTAAAATAAAGATAGATATACATTTTTCTTTTGTCAGTGTTATTATATGTCTGTCATTATTTTGCCTACTAAATTTATTTGACATGTAATGAAGGATTAATAACCTTAAACGTTTGTGATGGTGCACAAGTGTATGCAAGTGTACTAAAACATGAAAAGATGGTACAGTGTTCTCCACATCAATCGCCCTATAATGTTATAGTAATGCATCCATCACAATGCTTGGAACCTTAGATAGGACAGTGACTCAATGACTCACTTGTGACTGCGACGACACGTGCAAGTTTTACGTAGCATTGCTCTCGTCACTTCATTATTCTGTTTTTTTTTCTTTCACGCAGTTATGTCACTTGCTCACATTATAACACAAAGTAGGTGTTTAGAATATGCTTAACCAAGACTATTAAAAAAAGAGAGATGATGAGGTAAGAAACCTACAACGTAGTAAACGTATGAAATCAAAATTATACATAAAAAGCAAAACCTACACATGTTGGTTTTTACCGGATGTGTGAAAGTCGAGGAATAAGTACATAACAGAAGCAATTTATTTTCCCTGATCAAAAGCGTATAAGTGAACATAGAAAATGTTGGTGCTCAAAGTGAGTCAAAAACGTTTGCACGAAATAAACATTTTTATTTACCTAGCCGCATACACACATACATTATTTGCGACTGTCAGCAAAGTGTCAACAACGCCCATTCAGTGTTTCGATCTGTTTTAAAATCAGCTCTTTCGCCTGAAATTATTGCTCGGTGCATTGTTTTTACTTCTGTTCTGATTTATGTTCCTCGCTCCAGAACGCTCATTCATTATTTTATGTACATTCTTTGAAATATATAGGAATCAAAGCAGCTGCGTTTTGGTGTACGATTACTTATTCTCGCTTGGAAGCCGAGCATTTTTCGCATCGCTTTCAAGTGTTGTTTTATATGGAGTTAATTTATAAACGCTGCAACGCTAGAGGGTTTCTCATAATTAAAGGCTAACCCCTTATTCATTGTCTTACAAAAGACCTTAAAATTAAACCTGCATATTCGTACACATCCTCCATTTTTACTCGGTACGTGCACCACGTCATAAATTAGGTCTACAAAAGGGGAACATTATGCCACGACGCTAGAGGCTCACCTTTTCTCGTTATTCCACATTTTCATTCTTGAAAATAAATAGGAAATTGGTACTTATTATGCATACCTATACAATTATAACATTATTTAACATATTGGGGTTAAATTTATGAAATTGCCTCGAGACATGTCAATTCATGTCGACCTAGAGACGAACCAGTCGCTAATTACCTACTTAGTGCCGTCCTAATAACTCAAGACAGTGAAACATTGTTGGCGATTCAAATCAAAGCTATTAACGGTACACTTGTGCAAGTCCCCGCGTCTAGGGTAAGTGAACAAATGTCTACCTAGTCTTTCAAACTGTAAAATCATTGTGTGATCAGTGTGTTTCAATTCTAGGAACCTACTAATGCTGACGTTTTTATAACTACTGTGTCTTTTAGGTAGGATTGTGCAGGCCTTGTTATAACTTAATTGGTACCTACCTTTTTCTAGTAGGTACGGTGATATTGTGTCTCATAAGCATTCTTCAAACCAATAACCTTACCTAGTCTTTAAGTAATACCTACCATTTTCTACCAGGTACTGAGAAGGTCGCGTTTTATTAGTGCTCTTCAAGCCAATATTACTGTTACGTGTTTGCAATTTCCTCACGACCACTCTGTTTGCGGCCATGTTGTTCCACCACGGGTCTTGTCGAAGTTAAGCTCTTTGGAGGAACCTGGACATCGTTTATGAGACAGCAGGGCCGCTGGCGAACACTTGCTAACGGGAACCCTTTCGTGGCATTCCTGGGAACTTTCACCGGCTAGAACTGCAGGTCTTACAACTGCTCACTTCACCGGAGCCTGTCGCTCG
Source organism: Selenia dentaria (assembly GCA_917880725.1). NCBI lineage: Eukaryota > Metazoa > Arthropoda > Insecta > Lepidoptera > Geometridae > Selenia > Selenia dentaria. The sequence goes on along the minus strand of OU862888.1, from coordinate 8,584,216 downwards.
GGTCCTTGGACCGCTGGTTATCCTGCCGGTGCCGAAATGCGCTACGTCCGTGCCCATACAAAGCTGTGGTCTACCCATGCCCCGGTATCCACCACTGCCCTTTGGCGGGTTGCTGCGTCATCCACATCATTTCATCGAGGCCTCCATCTGCTTAAACTGAGATAAGTCTCCGAACACAAAGTAGTTTATCGCATACCTGCAATGTCTATACTCACGACCTTGCTCCGGGAATTAAACGTCTGACCTACCACTACTTGTTTTTCATGGTAATTTCCTAGCTGCTCTAGACAAGTAGGTTACAAATGTAATATGGCCTAACGTGTGACGTTGATGATATAAATTTTACACACCTCTGCTTAAACAAAAGTCACCTTCCTGCCGTAGACCTTCCACAAAAGGTCTACGGCAGGGCTATTATGTATCTCAGTTGCTAACAATGTTGATTGAAATCTTAAAAAATGGCCGCTCTGTGTCAGCTTTGACAACTTCAGTGAGCAAAAATGTTAGTAAATTGATCACTGAAGCTGACAAAAGTGACATAGAGCGGCCATTTTTTTCAGATTTCAATCAACATTGTTAGCAACTGAGATACATAATAGCCCAGCAGGTCCCAAACTAGGCAGAGCATGTACTATCGTAACCTGATGACTGATACACATACGTAATTATACATAACTAGACACAGTTCAAACTTTGTCGTTTATGTCCATGCACACAAATGTTTGACCTGTCCGGGGATCGAACCCGACACAGGTGACTCATTGCAATGCGCCAATAGCCAGTTAATATTGAAGCAAGACATATTTGTTTATTAACTAGATAAATATTAACTATAAAAATTAAAAATATCCAGAACTAGCGACTGCCCGTGACTTTCTTCGCGTAGTAAGCTCGGTCTTCTGCCTTCCCATAACCTCCCATCTTTTCTTAGTTATTCTTTCATAAGAACCTTATTGACAATAATGAACAAACAAATAAAATAAATAGCGAGATTTTTCGAACCGTTTTCAAGTTTTAACGTGACTAAAAGAATTAGGGATCAATTCTTATATAAATATATTATTTAGTAGTAGTAGTTAAGAAGTGTTTATCAATAACTACAATAAGAGCAAGGTAATTCTTCAAAATAAGTAAATCGTGTTACGCTAGTAGTTCCTAATTGTATTGTTTTGCTTGTATTTATTTAAACAACTAGCTGGTGCCCGCGACTACGTCTGCGCAGGATTAGGACTTCGAGTAGCTTATTATTTCTCCAAGGGCATAATTCTCTTTATACCGAAATGTCAAAAAATATGTACATAGTCAAACGCAATCGCTATAATAATATTATTTGAGTACATTTAAATACCAAGTATATCAATCAGTAAACAATAATAATAAAATAAAAGTAATCACCATGGAAAAACTGTCATTACATTCCATCACCCTTGGCGGTATATGTGTTACATTTCATCACCCTTGACGGTCGCCGAACACGTCTAGTGTATCGGGCTGTCAAATTGACTTGGCTTTTGACCATGCTTTCAGAAACTGTCACAATCTTTGACAGAACTGTCATCATTGCGATCTTGACATAGGCGGAGATCTTATTATTTTGTCTATGCTGTGTTCAAGCATATTACGCTTTTCCACCCGCTTGGTGATGGATGATAATGATGATGAAAAGTATCCTATGTGTTAAACCAGTGCCTTATCTACCTCCATACTAAATTTCATTAAAATTGCCCCCGCCGTTTGTGCGTTAATGAGTAACAAAGTTCCACACATCCACACATCCATACATCCATATTCACAAACTTTCGCGTTTATAATATTAGTAATATTAGTAGGATAGTAGGATGACATTACACTAATAAATAAAAACAGTTTTAGCCACAAATACATAAATAGTAAATTTATGTATTTCAGTAGTAAATCAGATTTTACTTAGTAGATATTCGATTATTTAGATTTTCTTATGAATCATTCAGAAGTAATTAATAGAGTAAATAAAGTTGTTTATTGCCTTTATTGTTGCACCACTGTTAAACTGTTTGTTTTGTTCCGTTAACCAAAAAACTACGCAAATATTACTCATTAACCCTTCAAGGGACGATGTCATTATAACAATGAAATTTCTATTGTGTCTGGCCGTGCGACCTTTGATGCATAACAAACATAAAATGTGATATCCTCCTCCAGGCGTCGATTCCCCAATGCTGGGGGTCGTGACCCATCATGGCATTAGCCTCTCCCGTACGATATTTCTCCATCTATTCCGGCTTCCAGATGCACGAACCGCTTGACAACAATTTAGGTACACACGCTTTACAACAAAATGTGATATAGCTTGATAATATTCATAATTTATTTATAAAGAACAGTATTGCATTAATTTAACATTTTACCGACATTTATGTAAGCAATAGTTACAAATAATAAATTATAATTAATTTACACTACATACAAATAATAAATGATCATTAACATACAATAATGGATTACTCCCGCTTTACGCGGGAAATAGTTTGTACCATTTCATGAATGGTTTGTCGTGACGAAGTTGCACACGAACATGCACACTCGCTCTTTATTAATATTTATCTATTTCTCACTTTTAATAATATATTAGTGCAATTATACCATATAATATAATAAAAGTGTGATAAATCATTTATTTAAACATATCAGTATATGCACAACTATATTTTGCTATATTTATATTTATAAAGCGTATTGCTATTTCAACTATTGGGAGTATTTCGTATTCCCAAATTCCTAACATTACCATGAAAACAACAACAATTTTCTCCTTATTTTATAAACTGATACAACTTTCAATTACGCCCGGCTTTTATAAAGAATTTTATCTTCGAGCATTTATTTTGTTACTCAAGAATGTCTCATTAATTTTTACAGAAAATAAATGTCTGGTGGTCTTCGAAAAAAATGCAGATGAATTTATTTGTCGACCGGCCCTGAGGGAATAAATAAGGAGCCATTTTGACGTCAATCACGGGAATATTTTATCTCAAATATTTCAACATTTCTTCAACAAGATCGTGAAAGCGATATAGGCGATATGATACCTACTCTGTGATGTAATGTAATATGATGTTCAATAAAATTCCACAAAATTAAGAAAAAAATACTGTTTCATTATAACATATTGGTGAATTTGTCTTTTCCTTGATCGTACAGAAATGGTCCGTGCAACGTTTGGAAATAAAACGAAAATACTCCTCATTAACGGTTTGGTAAGAAACCGACTAAGTGCGAGTTGGGCTCGTGCACTGAGGTTTCCGCATATTAAGAAACATCTAACATTATTGCTTTAACTAACAAGATTAAAGGATACACCCAACTTTGCCTTTTGATTCCTATAGACGTAGGTGTTTACAGTTTTTATTTATACCTAAGTGCTTTATAACATTACTTTTTGCCAAATTTTCTAATTCTAGGTCAACAGAGTCAACCTAGGTAGGTTTTGATTCCTTTGTAAAGATCGCATTATATGCAAACATTTGGGACACAAACAGTCATTTATTTACATCGAGACTTACAAATTAAATTTTTCTCAGCTTAATGAGTCCAAAGACCCGAGATTGTAATATAGACATGGTACCTGTACGCCTTTCATAGAAAAAGGGTTTTGACAGACAGACGAACGGACGGACAGACAAAAAAGTACTGCTACAAGGGTTTTTTTGCCTTTTGAGGTACGTAACCCTAAAAATCCTTATTTACATAGTGCTGTGGTAAATGTATGAAATATAAATGTAAAGTCATAGCTACTCGTATTACAGAAAACATAACATTAAAATATTGTAGTATAAAAACCACGCGGTTGAACGGTAGTTTTCATCTTAAGAATGGTTAAACTTTCTAGGATAAAAAAACGTTTTTAATAAGCTTAAACCAAAGTTTCGGTATTAAAATTTCTTCGCTTAAGTAACTCCAGTTAATTTCTGAGATTATACGAGTCTTGTAAGAAAACTTTGTGGGTACGATGTCTGCTCTTATCCAGCTGCGTATCTATTAAAAAACGTGTAATGTTTGCCGCATGCGATAAGGTTTCTTTTTACACAAGGCCTTATTTAAAGTATAACAATATGTAAAGTGGATCGTACTATACACAAGTACAATTTGAAAAATTTAATACCGACTTCCATTGTAATTGAAACTAATAGACCGAATTTGATGAAATTTAAATGGGACCACACGGGAAACACCAGCTTTCGAACAAAAAAAGAATTTTAAGCATCGGTTCACCCAGTCGAATGTTATGAGGTAACAAACATTAAAAAAAATACAGTCAAATTGAGGCACTAAGATTTTTTTCTTTACTTCAATGAATATTACAAGAAATATGTTTTATTAATTTGCCGATGTTTTGGCATGCACTTGAAGCATCCTGGCTTGATTCTGTATATATATATATATATATATATATATAGTACGTATACCTGTCAGCAGGTTACCGTAGTGTAAACTCTGTCTAGTTTGACCTAGTTGGACCTGAAGACTTTGCATGGATGTTATAAGACAAAATCCAAAAAATATCACTCCTTTTTATCGTATAATATGCTTGCCATTTTGGAGTGGATACTATTCAATAACCTGAAATAGGTACTCCTATTTTCCTAATGAAAATTTTCCTAGGTATTTATTATCATGAATACTACAATTACAATTTATAATTGCAAAACTTTGCATATTAATAATTGTGGTTTTATACGATTTTCTCCATTTATACGATACGAACTCTAACAATATACTGCACGCCATACTGAAATTGAATTTTCATTATAACAGTGAAATTTCATAATATAAAAAGAATGCATATCGTATATGTTTGGGAGTTGTTTTCGCAAACACTTTCGAGATTGCTTTCTCATAAAACAAGATTGAATTACCTATTTACCGATGACTTTAATATTCTGAATATTGATTGATTAGAATCTACACAATTTATCAGGCTTTTGTGGATTTATAATGTAGTCGTGACTGGTAATAAATTTAGAGCAAATGGTTTTTGCTTGAATTGAAATCTATTCAATTCTCCCTTTAAGTATAAATCAATATTATTTTGTATAAGTGTCTGATATCTTATATTCAGTTGAATAAATGTTTGCAAAGTTTAAGTAAAAATTGCACCAGAATATATAAGTTGAAGCAGTAAGATTGAGAGTTCAGTTCAAGTTGGTTAATATACACGTCCTTATAAAGGAATAGATATCACTAAGTTTTCTACTGCCTGTACTTTGATAAAATAGCCGAACGCAAATAAAATTTAGTACATTTTTACTTTTGTAAAGCATATATATAATTAATATATAAGTTAATATTATATATATATTTGACTTGCTTGACTTGGCGATCTTAACACAACGCTTGCTGCGGTCAGGAGTAGGATGGGTGACCGGGATTGGCATTATCAATTAGACACGTTAAGCCGTCGGTCCCGGTTGTTTGTCTTAGAACAACAGTCGCTATGTAGAAGGCCTTTAGGCGGCCTAAAAACTTCGACATCGGTTAGCCACTAGCCTATTCACCAAGCCCCACAGGGTCCGCATGGTAGGATTCTGGCCCAACTCTCTGAGAGGAAGGCTCGAGTACCAGCGGTGGATACAAAATGGACTGATTATGATTAATAATATAGGATCGGTAACACTGACGCTATTTGTGGTCAGGTAACTTTCAAAAAGCTTCTAACCTAATATATTCAATCCTCTTTTATAGGAACCCAACATAAAACCTACAAAAGATAAATACTAAACTTAGATTCGAACCAAAAAATAATTTTAAATGGTACATTTTCAGGTTCAGGTATTTATACATCATTTAAAATTCCCAAGTATTGGTAGATACTACTATCTTGCTTCAGTTTCCAAAATACAAGTTTGGCCTAGTAAAAGCATTTTATTATTAGCTACTGACTGTCTTATCAACTGGGTATGATTATTAATTAGGTAAGTTGGGAGCAAATATATGAAATGCTGTTTCAGTTTTGTACTGCCCTCAAAATTTTAAAATTATACCGTCCTTCTGAGAGAGCGACCCTAATTACAATATAAAACCCTTGACCCTATGACGTTAAACCTCCAGCTTACAATAAGCAAAAATCAGTCCGAAACGCTTGTAGGAGCTAGTAATAACCTGTTCGATCCGAAAACCCGTTCCAATTACTACCTTATAAAAACGTAAACGAATCGCGAAAATGATTACGTTTGCTAAAATAATAGCGAGCAAATAACTACTTACACGTTAAATTTAGATTGAACCGTGTCGTCTGCCCCTTGTGGAAAGACTCGGGCATTATTCTTTGCCAAACTTACTTTATTTTTAGGGAAACATTTTTCCTTTTTTCGAAAAAGCAAGCTTTACTTGATTTTCTTACACCAATTGAAATGGAGGGATTACGGAAAGCGAGCGACTTCCTTTATGTATTTTCATTAAAATGGCACAGTACAAAATAATAGTTAAAATAGTAAAGTGATCAGCCGAAGACAAGGTTCGGTGGCGCGTTTTGAGACATGTCCAGCAATGGACAAGCCTGTATCAACAGGCTGTTGATGATGATAATGATGATGTAAAAACAAGACGAGCTTATTCTTGATGGTTGAAGCGCTACACACATGCACTATCTCGTCACTCACACATATTAAGCTTAGGGTGTTTTGTCACAAATTATTTCATGTTTACCATCAAACTATCACAAAACATGTAACAAATACCAATATCAAGGCGAATACTTGATCCTGAGATCTTTCACCTGAAAATTCTTCTGGCCATTTCACAGAACAGCTCCAGTCTTGGATAACATTTTGTATTTATAAAGGAAAATTGCTTTTCTGTGGAAACTGAATTTTTCTCTTGTTACATTAAACTAATCTCTTGTTTGAAGCTTAAGTCCTTTTGTGATTTTATCCTAAAATACAACATATAACATAAATATTTCGGTATAATTAAAGGAAATAATTTGTTTTGTTTCCCTAAAGGTTAGATTTTTTACGTATATGTACAGTTATAGGTACTTATAATTTATTCTGCATATCCAATGATGTTATATATTAATTGTGCATATCATTCATACGTACGAGCATTTTCACTAAAATTGCGTGTATAGTGTAAGAATAGGAAATACTTAATTTGTTTTTCTATTTCATTAAAAATTAAGAAGGTTTTCCTACTCGTATATGTCCTACGAGTATATCTGAGTTTGATGCATATCGTTTACATCCTACGAAAAATGTTCACTAAAGATTACATACAAATTACCACTTATATAGCACTTATAATGGAAATTGACGTTAGAAGTGGGTGAGATTGGACCCTTAGAAGTGTAACAAACCATAGTTACAGGCGATGTTAAATAAGAATGAAAAAAATTACTGCCACCCTGACTAATTGATTACAAATCTTCAAACATAGAAGCTAATTGAATGAATCTGTAATAAATGCCCGTGTTGTTTCAAAGCCAATATCGAATCATTAATTAAATCTAGGCATCCAGAACGCTCGGCCAAACGTTAATTAAAATATAGCCCGAATAAACCTAATCCGTACCTATGTAGCTTTACTACCTACTATTTACAAAAAGGTATCAATGATGGCTTGGGACAGTAAGTATTGCCCGCACGTATGTCGACTACTGATTCTAATGCTTGAGTTTGTATATCGTTGCATCATATTCTAACATCTCTATTAATGGTTTCATAGAAAAACGATACTGGAGTAAAATTCATTTTCTGTGTAACCATCGGCCAATGGGTACACGATTAAATGATTTTTTATAACTACGGAAAGTAACTGGATAAAACCATAAGGAATCTAAAGTATCTAACACCTCCAAGACAGCATCATCACTACCATATCGATGGAGATAGAGGCCTGACACTAAATATAATAAATAAAATTGCTACGGAGAAGAATAACAATACATTTTAATGTATGGGTGTGTTATCTATAAGATCACGGAAGACCAGTTCGGAATAAAGGCTTACGATACATGATTTTTACAACCAACTTGACATTTCTTCCGAAAGATATATTATGTTAAATATACGAGTACTAATTTACACTAGTTACAGTATCGTTCGTAAAGTTTTGCGGATTGAACCCATATCGATAACAATGTTGTGTTATCAATATATATATTTTATATTCCTGGATCTACACGTGGAGCCAATCCATGGTGCTAAGTGGATGGAGGATAATTTTCCGTGATCCGAATACTGACGCTTACTTTGGTTTTATCAGTCCACTTGACGCGTTGCTGGAGAATGTGCAAAAATTCCGAATTCCAACGTTTCCAAATGCTCTGAATGAGCTGCCGAACCATATCAAACCGCAAGAGACTATAAGGTCTCAACAGATGTCATCAGGCAAACCGACAACTGGCTGTCCAATCAATAAAATGGGCCAGTGTAAGGACCTACAAAACATTAGGGTCTGAGGAGACCGGGCACAGCGGTCTAGAATTGAATTCGGCCTCGATCTTGCAAAGCACAGTTGCGAATTCCAGTGGAAACAAAGCTGTCATAAAATAACCCATGATATGGACTGGTCAAATCAAATCTGCGATGGGCGGTACCCTGCTTCAGTATAGCAGGATAACCTTGAATAGATGGAGTGAGATCTTGATGTACATTACATCTGCCCCCACCACTACTACATGATGAGCGCGACCGCTCGGTCATTTTAAACAAGATTATCATTCAAATCTATCATTTTTATCATTCGAAAAGTACAGAAATCAGAGAATAAATGATTGGTTTCCGCTGCAACATTCGCACCAACATCAAACAGATGGCGATCAGTAGCGACACTTCAAATTATCTACTTGCAGGATTTACCGTCGATGATACTGTCGCGATGCGCGCGGATTAAGCCACCACGAAGTGCAGATAGAATTGTTAGAAGAATACTTGAGAACTACAATTGGTATAATTTAACTAAAAAGCAAAGAGATCGATGTGAGAGAAAATTTTTCATTGAATTTGAGTTACTGTTATGTGTATATATAACGACTATCTGAAGGTTTAATTTACATCAAGGGTGAGTTCCCGTTAATTCGCAATCGGTAACGAATTTAACGAGTTGTTGACTACACGGAACGGTGCTTCAGACATTATTCCTGCCTGTCGGATTATCAACTCAATCTGCATTAAATGTTGCGCTCAATAAATAATCTTTTTAAGGTTGTATTAGCTTTGGATTGGAATTCATATTGGAAATATATGATGACATACCACAAGCCACTCTTGTTTTTCCACGTGTGTTTGGAGAATAATAAGTATTCAGGTTTTATATTTAACTAGCTGCGCCCCATGGGATCACACGAATTGTGATGGATGATGACGATGATGATGATGATGAAATAAAAGTAGCCCAAGTAACTCATTATAACATCAGCTATCTGCCAGTGTAAGTCCCGTTATAATCGGTTCAGCCGTTTTAGGGTTTAGCCGGAGCAAACAGACAGACAAAAGTTTTTAAAAATTGTTTTATTATTATGTAAGTACCGTCTACCGTAATGTTTCATTTGCATTTAGTCAAAACCAGTGAATCTGTTATTATAAACAGACATTTTAATTTTATTTATCTGTATAGATAGAAACTCGTATATAAGCTATTGAGTCCTGACTTCAACCAGATTAAACTGTCAAACAAACATTAACTTTTATAATGTTCCTAATGACGTAACAAGAATCTGATTGATTTGTGAAGTGACGACCTTCCCCAAAACGGACACGGCGCCGGAGGCCGCGGAGAGGGTCGGAGAGAACGCAGTCCGAGCTGACCCACGCAGACAAATGGGGAAATGGAGAAAGCAGTTCGCACGCCGACTCTCTAATCCGTAGTGGTTTCACTGATGGATAGTCGGGGAGACTTTTCGTCGAATTGCACAGCACTACGTTTAGGGGTAGCCTTAGTATGCAAAATCAGACGCTGAGGACCAGTCAAAATAAATCCAGGCCTACCCAGGCGAAATGGTAAATGCTAGCGTGGTGGTGGATTGCTCACGGGGGTTTCACCTCCGGGGTCCAAAATATTTTTTTCTGTTCTTTCATACGTTTCATTCTGAATTTTCTACGTATTTTTTCCCCCACAGAACAATTCATTTTTCCTGAATTCTTATTGTAATTCTCTATTTAATTATTTTTTTTTAACTTCACGTATCACTGGTCAATTACTAACAAGTTTTTAATATAAAATATATAATGGTTTTAAGGAGTAAATGAGATGATATGACAATTATATATTACAACGTGTCCTCCGAGGTACAGAAGCGCTGAATTGAAATGCTACTAGCGGTCACCCATTAAACTCCTGACCGCAGCAAGCGTAGCTTAACATTGTTGATCGGTTTGATCACCAAGTTAAGCTCCGCTACGAGTGCTTCATTTCTTAGGGTAGGCTACAATATGTAATATTTCTCCTAAATTAAATTTTAGCCGAAGTATCTGTCAGAATAAAGACATGTATATGTGCGGTGACGAGCGAAACGAGGTGGATGTGGATCGTTAGGTTACTTGTGACTACAGTAACATCCAATCCGAGAAACAATAGTTAAACAGGTTTTATTTTTAGTAATCATTTAGTTATTTATTTGACGTTATATTTCTGTCATAAGTTAAACATAAACTAACACTCCCGAAAGACTCGGACATAGCCTAAGATAGTCTTATGGGATTGACGCCCCAAGAACGAAAGTCCTCCGTTGAAAATGCCATGGTGGCCGCCCTTTACCAATAGTGGCTGCAGCAAGCTTAACTAAAACTAGTTGAAAAATTATATCAATATTAGCTATGCTATGAAGGCACTATTAAAAAGCGTTTATAGTGATAGATTGGCTGAAACTCCACACAGACATATAGTTTATATATATGTTCTTATATATCCATAGTTCTATAACTCTAGGCCAGTTTTCCTCGTAAATATCCAATAACACGTACGTTTTATTTTGTGATAACATGTTCAAAGCTCTCATTTCTAAATAACACAAAAAATAGAACGAGCGTCAAAAGACAAGCCAACTGGTACGTATTATTCAATTAAATTCAATGGGATATTTCTCTCGTTATTTCTTGTTTTATGAATACCCTCGAAGATACTTACTAACAAACGTTCAGTCGATTAAAGTCCCATTTACACGATGTCAGCAAAGGAGTTGCAAACAGACGATTACTTGTACTTCTTAGTGACGATACGGGAAGTTCCTCGTCTGAAGTTATAAGCTACTACTGCCCATAACAAGCACATTGCCACCCAGCACTTTTTATTTTACTCTGTATGGCAATGGACTGTACTCATTACTCCAAGAAATATAAGTTCTTATACAGTGTAATACTTGCAAGTCTGGCACTGCGGTGGTACATACCAAGTCAAACTCTTGCAGTAGAGTTTTACCCCCTGGTAGAGCTGTCCTTCTTTCCAAAATATGAACGTGCGCCTGATGGAAAGTACCACGGTTGCCCATGACGCTTGTTGTTGCACTCAGAGTTTTATGTGGCATTACATTGCGCTTTCCCCCCGAGATTATGAGTCATATTTGCTTCGTAATTTCCCCATGCACTCTTCACACCCTTACATACTTATGCTTGTGTACTATTGACCCTTAATTTTGCAAAAAAGATCTGTCAACTAGTAAGTCGGGTTTCTACATTTTCTATTTGTACCCCGACGGTAGACAAAATAATCTTTAAAATTTTCATCCCCTCCCTGAGTGAGGAAATTCAGAATGACACTTCTTATAGATTATATGACCTTATGTGTTTTTCCATCGCCACCTTAAACCCATCATCGCTTACCATTAGTTAAATGGGAGGTTATTTTGAATAAATAATATGTGTTCCATCATCAAAAATAATGTAGTTGATAGCTGTACGAGAACACGGAGTCAATTTATTTTATACCCGATTTGAATATATAACATTTATCTCTAGACTTTTAACGTGAACAAGGATACAGGTACATTAATTAGAGAGCTTTCCACGAACACACATACTCAAAATAAACATAGTAACATGAAGACTGCATAGTCTTCAACCAGAGTGAAAATAATATAAGAACAATTCAATCTATAATGTAATAAGTGCCGTGTAAATGGATCTTTAGGACAAACATTCAATCGATTTACCCGCATAAATCAACGGCAGGGGAAGCGCTAAACGCAAATTGACAAGTCGACTGTCACGCTGAAATAGGGGCTCGATGGGGCGCACTCATGGGGAATCTACCTTCTTTATCCTTTTTATGACTAAAAAGTGAAATAGACTGATCGTGATTCTAAAAGCTAGGTAGTACCATCAGTACCATCCAGTAAAAAACGCGTATCGATACTATGCCGTTCAAAGTGCTTGCAGAATACGGCTTTGTGGCAGATTATCTGACACTGCGGTTGAACAAAAAAATTACTCTTATACAAACAAGGCATGCACGCCTCTTTTATATGAGGCGGGGGCAATGATATTATATATATAAAAAGAGGTTATAAGGCGGGGATATATTTTTAACTCTGTCTTTTCACTGAATATGTATTATTAGTCAAACGGAAAGCTTACTGGTATAAAAAAGAAATGGTTACTTAATGTATGTATAAACCACTGGCCTAATAGTAACCGCCAAGTTGTACAGTCTGCTAGTCTCCTCTTAGTTAAACCACTAGCTTTCCTCTCATTTCGAAAAATAGATAAATCTATATTAATTTGTGATAATTCAAATTTGAAGTAAAAAGAATAACAAAAAAACGTGTCAGTGATTTATTGCAGCGCGATACTAGTCTTTGTAAATAAATAAAAAAAAACAACTACAACGGTCACGTCTAAAGTCCTATCTTTCCGCGATAATCTTCTAACGACGAGTCATTAAAAAGAGAAATGAGTATAGCTATATCGCTTTGTCCTTGAAAGGAGCAAACGGCCGTGGGAAACTGAGAAAACAGCTGGTCGCAGATTGCGAAATGGCCAGTTGAATGAACGATTCACTGAGACCCATTAGCCTCGTCGATAGCTTATCGCGTCAATTCCCATCTCCTCGCGCCGTACATCATCGACGATAACAATGACGTCATGTCGCCTCCGAGTCTCCATTCTACTCACAAAGACTCGTTAAAACAATCGTAATTAAGTCTCTAATTTATGGCTCGCTTCGGCTTGACGTTAATATCATACTACACGACAATGACAAGTGATTTCGGAGTATGATTGTGTTTTATTTGTGTTCTTAATGTATTACGCACTTAAGCAACGTGATGTGGTTGTATAAGTACATTATACTGCCATATTCTATGATGTTCTGAGCTGGAGTTGATGCGATGTAGACTAAGGAAGGATAACTTAGGAAATCATCTCGTGTGCTCAATACGGCCGGTTCACATAATACCAAGGACATGTAACACATATCATGGCTTTTATCCTTTGACTACCACACCTTGTCTTTCTTAATATTATCATAGTGAATAAAGTAAGTTGACGCCACACATTCAAAAACTAACGGACGGAAGTGAAACTGGAAACTATAAAATTGAAAATATGCGGACAGAATATATGTATAGTACTAACATTATTGAATCCTTCTGTTATACTGTGTGTGAACGTTCAAACGTTCACACGTTTAAATCCCTGCAGTAGGAGTTTTTGTGTCAGCCGGCGGCACACAAGAAATCCTCACACTTTAACAATTAACAAACATACAAGATCGAAAAACAAACGTTCCTGTTTATCATACAAATATTTGCTACGATCAAGGAGCACATCACGCAAGGGTTCCCACCCGTGTCCGCGCTTTGAAGGCCAGCTACCATGGCTATAGACAACTAGTGGCCTAGATGGATCACGGGGCCGTCACTACAAGTACAAAATTACATTCTTATCCCAAGTCTATTACATGACTTTATGTTCACAATGTTCACAAAGTAAGCCCGATCCGTCAAAAGCTACATCAAGAAAACATAGAATGTCATCAGAATGACATCGCTTTATCCAAGACGAGGCGGAAATTATCGTTAGCTCCAGCTTTTTCCGAATGTCAGAACGGAATCAGTGGGCTTATCGCCAAATGAGTCTACTGAACTCAGTAACTTACATTTTATTTCCATCGATCTTGATTGATTCTGTTTCTTTTCGTGACAATAAGGAAAAACTTTTGTAAGTGGCTATTAAAGTTGTTTATATCTTTTATGAATGGAATAGACAAGCGTGACTCGAACTTTCTTATTAAGAGCCTCAATCTTTAAACATTCTTCACACTGACAATGATTTTAGCATAAAATAATGATTTGATTTATGAAATTCGTGAACAAAGTAAGATTGAATAGCAATGTAACAAAAATAACAAATTAATCATTTGCAGTTTGGTTTTACTGTGTCATTTAGTATTTTTCCTGAACTTTAGGATATGCACACCCATTGGTATATAACTACTACCTAAGATGGATCACATAAAGATGTATGTATCACTTTGAATGCATTTTTTTTGATAAAGATGGAATCAGCGTCAACTCGAAGGCATTAAACTCTATTACATATTGTAAAGATACGTAAAGCCATAAAAACCAATGAACCAAACCAAATGAACCACATATTAACCAGTTTAAGTTCAAGTGGCAGTGGGCAAGGCAGTCGTTCTGCATGCTATAGCACGCAGAATAGAGGGCCGATAGGGCCAAAAGGCTCTGGAGTGGAGACCACGGACCAGCAAGTGCAGCGTAGGTCGTCCACCGACACGGTGGACAGACGACCTGATAAAGGCCGCAGGACGACGTTGGATGCAGGCCGCTTCCATCCTTTCCTAGGTCCTTTTAAAAAATTATGGGGGAGGCATATGTTCAGCAGTGGACGTCCTACAGCTGAGACGATTATGATGACATTCGCCAGAACTAGTCAGCCTGACAGAGTTTTAATATAAGATAATTAAGATTTAATGTAATATTATATACATTACAATAAGTAATATTGTTTTGTCCCCTAAAGGATTCCTGCCTTGCCGGGGAACTTAATTAGGGCTCAGTAGCTGTGGCTTGGGTCACCATGGTGAAGCTAAGAGGAACCAATGGGCCTGCCAGTGATAGGACACAGCTGGTGGGCCCGAGGTGGGCCCGCTCCTATGGGCTTTGCCCGCCAAGTACACATGGGACCGTTCACTGCAAGTTGTAAGTAATATTGCCATATTTGCCCAATAATACGAGTACAATAGATTTCGCATAAATCAACCTACTTTTCCAGGAACTGCAATGTCTGAAATTAAAGTGGAATCATAGGATAGCTGTATCTAGCTTGATACTAGTAGAACAAGACAGAAGACAAAATAAGCCTGCTTAGGAAACTAGGTCTGTATAGACTATGTAACTAATAATGTAACTAAATAGGTCTGTATAAAATTCATCCTTCACACATTCAGTACCTAAGTGGAAAAATTGTAAAAAACGTATGAAAAGAATGGTCCCTAGTTTCTTGCCGCTTATTCTCGGTAGGCCCTATATATTTCGGAACGCGGAGGTAGATACTTTGGTGTACATTATAAAGAATAATTGACGTTAATACGTGTGTCTTTGATAACAAAATTGAATAAATGATTTAGACTTTTGACTTTTTTGACATCCCAGATGTTTAGAATTCACGCAAAGAAACAGCTTGAAGAAATCTGTTTAAAAATAGCCAAACTTAATACAAGATTATACTATTAGCTTAACCCTATCGGTATCAAGGACCATCGACACAAGATATAAAGATAAACAGACAAATCGTCGAACAAGTTTATGTTAATCCCGTAAAGGGCCGGTCGAGATAAAGTCCTATGGGATTACAGTGTCGTAACTCGGCTTAGAGCGGACACTCTTGACACTATCAGCCGCAGTCATTGAACTATTTTAAGAGGATATAAGGATCTCACCAACGCCGTTTTAAAATGGCAGTAATATTTAGGCGCTAAATCAGTTTGACACCAAATTGATTACCGGAGATATTTCTTTAAGGTATATATTCTTATATAAAACATTTGTTGCTCAAGTTACAAAAACTGCTTAAAAATAAGTATTGATTTAATATAAGTTACAAGTATTTACAGGGAAATTGAAAGAGAAAGTCTTTGTTAAACAATTACTTTGTTTAAAATAATACAGTCTCGTTCGAAGCTCACTGCCATCTGTTATTAAACCTGACTCCCTAAATCTAATCAATGAGGTCCAAATTACTATAGCAAAAGTAAATAAAAGGGCGTAATTTTGCATAACGACTTTTAATAATACGAGTGCTAAGCGAGACGTCATAGACGCGGGCGTCCCGAACACTCCTTGAAAAAGGCCACCGAATGTGGTCGAAACTATAGTCAGACCTATCTGATAAATATTACGTGAATAATCCCGTATTTTTAATTAATAATGATTGAAAACCACGTTAGTTTTTATAACAATATTTTTATAACAAGACTTTTAATAATTCTGAATAAAGATGTAAAAAGAGGTTATAAGAGTTACACACTATAATGATAAATAATGACGAACACCAAACCACGAGGCCGTCCACCTCAGAGATGGGTAGATGATATCCGAGGACATGCAGGCCATGACTGGATGAAAAAAGCTACAGACAGAGGGGCTTGGAAGAAATTCGAAGATGCATATGTGCAGAAATGCACGAATAAAGGCTAAAGAAGAAGAAGGAAGACTAATGAAAACTCAAGATGTTTGTTTAGTTGGTGTTTATGTTTGTTACTTCTTTACGCCGTAATTGCTCAATGGATAAGAGTAAAATTGAAATATGCTTGTGTCTTCTAACACATAAACTACATATACAATTGTTTACTGTGCGTATGAAGCCGTGAGGCGCAGTCAGTATAGTTAACACAAATCTTACAGAACAGAATTACTAGTAAAGAATAGAATAGTAAAGAAACGAGACTGACAATAAGAAGATACTTTTAAACTCCACATTGTCTTTAGAAATGGTTTGATAAATTATAGTCAGGTAGGTATACATTTTTGTTGAGGTCACCTGGAAAGTAACTTTAAAACTGTTTTTGAAGAGTAACTATTAAATCATAATGCTCCTAAGACTAAGAAAGTCCTAAAAGAATTTATAAGCGTTTCCTAGCTCTTGAGTTTTTTCTTTTACAGCTTTTTAAAAAACAGTATGCTGACTGTCTTCACTATTAGCATAAACGACTCTCAAAGAAAGAACTTCAGAAAAGCGATCGCAAGACCATATCCGTACATTGCATTCTCACCCATCGCAATATTACGCAGATTACTGGGGATTACAGTTGCCATTACCCACTGCATATCGTTCAGCTAATTAATACCGGAGCCAAGGAAGTTTCGCCAAATTGAACCCCCACTTCGAACTTCTGAATATTGTGATCAGTGAGACACGACCGATTATTCTCAATGAATAGTATAACAGCTACTAATTCTCATTGATATTGCATGTATTCGTCACCATCACCAACACTGGACTTCATCAGAGTTAAGTCTTCTCGCTGATAAGCTTCTGTCGGTGCTACTTGCCACTATGCCATATGTTAGCATTCAATGTTGACATCTGTCATTTGGATACCACCCAGTAGGTATAATAATGACGAATACGTTAGCGTTGAATGATTAAACTGGAAAAAAAGGCATTTAATTAATTGCACTGTAATCCCATTCCATTATTAAGATGATATAAAATAATGGAACTAGTGCAAATTAAAAAACTCGCAGTAGATCCATCACGGAATAAGCAATTAACTTATTACGAGTGATTCAGAGGGCCTCACCTCACTCCTCTCTCCGAGAGGAAGGCTCGAGTTCCAGCAGTGGGAACATAATGGGCTGATTATGAGTGCTTCCGATTTAAAGTTTGACCTTCACTATGCGAAGGCAAACTAAAACCCACTTAAACGACATAAATCTTATCATGATACAAGTGAGCAGATATCTCAAATTCAAAGTTTCTCAACACTTTCACGAAAGAAAAATCAAACATGTATTGCGATAAATTCGATAACAACAAAATATGAAAATTATAATGGCGCACAAGTTTATTTTTTCACGCGCTCAGTGCAAGTTGCCTAAAAGCAAAGTAATAAGGCTCATTTTACGAGCAAGTGTGTTGAAAACAACGTTATATAATGACGTGAACTGTTATGATGATAAGTTATGTTTCTCAATTCATTATATTATTATTATTCATACATACTTTGTACTATTCCATGGCATATTTTAATAGGGAACATTTTATAAAGCTCGATGGGCCCATGCGTTCTAATAACTCTGCCTCTGGACTGAAACATAAAAAATACCACTTAACAAATTAAATTCTTACAGCGTAAATGTACTACAGCTATTTAACTACTAAAATTAAGATATAATAAGTACAATTTGAAAAATTTCATACCGACTTCCATTCTATTCAGTTATTGGAGTGTAACTAAAAAACCTACTAGACCGAATTTGATGAAATTTAAATGGGACCACACGGAAAGTACCAGGTTTCATACAAAATTTGAGAATCGATTCACCCTATCGAAAGTTATGAGGTAACAAACATAAAATAAAATGTCGAATTGTACCTCCTGTTTTGGAAGTTGGTAGAAAACATCACAAAAGACAAAGTCACGTCTTGCTCGTACTAATGACTGTTATAAAATCTTTATTTTATATAATAACATGATCCGATGGTTGCCTCTCTAGACTATTTTGTTTTTCTACGTTGAACAAGTGAAAAATAAAATAAAATATGTGCATTTTAACGATACTTTGACAGTAAGCCGGCAAGAATGAGGCGAGCCAGAGAGGCGCTCGCGACTTTCGGCGCTGAATTATTCATTTAATCCTTTCAATATCTCCGTCTCAAGTTTTTAGCATTTTTTTAAATATTCCATTGTATCGGATTAGTGGTATTACGTAGGTAACCTTTATTTGTACAACTTGTTTAACTAACGAAAATTGTTTTGGATAATCTGAAACCTTTTCAACTTTCATTTACCAATGTATAACTCTATAGTTTTTTTTGCTAAATACGTCAAATTTAGTTAGAAAAAGAACAGCCGTGCGATTCTCTAAGAGCAAACATCGTTGCATCTTTGACAACATCCGTGGAACAAATGACAAGACAAGAAACGTTGGAAAAACAACCTTATGTACAAGGGCGATATCTCATAAGTATTTGACATCGGTGAGCTCGTCGACGAACGCAACGACGAGTCATTAGAGAATCACACTGCAGTTCTTTGTAAAATCTTTGGCATTTTATAATTATTCTTGTTAAACAAACTTCTCATGCTTCTAAGATTATCGAAGTACGACAGCACAAAGAGAAACTTGTGGGTGTACTTAAAAATAATAAATCAAGTGACAGTCATATCACTAAGTTTAATTTGTACTTACTATCTGGTTTTTTTGCTTCAAGGAATCCAGAAGCAGAACTTCGGAGTCGGGTCTGACGTGCCCGCTATCCCAGACTAAATGCTCTGGAGATATTTAAATCTAAAAGAAGTTGTTCTTTGACTGTGAACAATTCGAAAAGTATCTCGGACAGTCTCAGAAGAAAAAAATATTGCGTGAACGTAATTGAGGTTATTAATGTTTCTCTCTGAGTTAGCATTTAATTTGCAAAATAAATATTTGTGTTGCAACTTAAAATGCTAGATCGCCGTTACAAATTTACATTTCAGAGGAATTATTTATGAGTTGCTTTGCATTGGTGTTTCGATTAAACTGCAGATCGAGCAATGTGTTATGGGTGGTAATAGTTGCCAGAAACAACAAGACAAGACTGTGAACTCGATAGGGGTTTGTGCCAAATGGTTTGACCAAGTTTGGTGCGTGAGATTTGTCCCACAGGACATTTCCGCGTTTGAATTTGATTCGATCTCTTGAAGTAAAAACAAGGGAGAGGAGGAGCGAGGATGTCACGAAGGCGCGTAGTCAGCGAGAAATGGAGTAACCCATTTTAAACTGGAATGAATTGCACGTCGTGGACGGCAGGTTTGCTGGAATACTGCCCACTGACATAGTAGCACACACGGGTCCTCCGAATAACCAACTTATTGAATAATAATTAATGCCTGGATTAACCTTTCACGAACTTTATTAATGTTATTAAGGAGATTAAAAGTATGCGTGCTAAGCGAGACGTCATCGACGCGGGCGTCCCGAACACTCCTTGAAAAAGGCCACCGAATGTGGTCGAAACTATAGTCGGACCTATCCGATAAATATTACGTGAGTAATCCCGTATTTTTAATTAATTATGCGTGAGGTAGTAATCCTAAATACTCATAATAGTCAAAAGTTATTCACGTAAAAATAATTATATATACGAGTATATAGGGTAACTATCCTAATTTTCATTACTTAATTAATATTATAAAATCATTACGGTAATCAAACGTATTACGTCAACTAGTTTAGAAATTCCCTCTGTTTTATAATATCTGATTAGGCAGTGTCCATACCAACCAATTATTTGCTAGGTTTTGGGATTGTGTGTGCACTGCCCAGCGAGATCTAGACACGCCTTGGTAACCGGGGACAAACTACCCCGCACCAATATTGACTTTAACTCCTTAAAACTTCCGCATTCTGTTCCTAATTATTTTTGCTTTTTTTATGATTTGATCCCACGTTCAAACTCTTGCTATGATCGATTTAATTGGGAAGAGTGGAGTACTTTTTTGCTTTGCTTTCGGTCACTTTTAACAAAGAGCTTCAATATGTCTTGTACTACTTGACGAGCAAAACTGAATAACAATCAATACTTATAATAAAGGAGTCGAAGCGAAAAGTCTGTACTTGGAAGAAAAATAAAAAAATTGTGGGTCAGAAGACGTATTTTTCTATTTGCAATACTATTCTACTATACTAATATAGACTATTTTATACTATACATAATGAAATACATGAAATACATACATAAAACCTACATCTTAAAAGGGATATGCAGCGGGAGGATAATATTGTTTGGTCCCATGTAATAGGAGGCGAGCTTATTGCCATCTACGGGGCACTGTTCCAGACTCCTGACTGCCACTGAGAGTTTATATGTTAGAAAAACCCAATAATGTCCGACTGGGTATTGAACCCTTCTGGAAGTGGCGTCCTCATCACTACACCAAAACCAAGCGAGCGAAGCCGCTGGCGGGCCAGCCAGTTTACAGTATAGGTATACTAGAGAGGGTAGATGCAACACATTTCATCAGCTCTACTTAGCGACATATGTTACACGATATGTTACTTGTATTAATTAACCTTCTAGCCATAATAAGTTTCAAGTAGGTATGAATATTAATGCATTTTTTTTATAATTTATACATTACAAGGGTGCCCCTTAATATTAATGTAGAAATAGAGTAAGTAAAATATGACTTGGTTTTTTTTATTCACATCTACAAAGGTGCGTATATATTTCAAAATAAAAATGTGGGGAATGTATAGCTTTATTTATGAACGTAATTCTTTACTTATACCTAGAATAATGAAGGAACTGATTTTTGCATCTGCACGAAAATAAAATACAAGGCACCGAAAAACAAAAATCACTGGCGATACTTATTTCTGTTGCCTGATTATTAGTTTGCCTCTTTGATACAATGAAGACAATAGCATTTAACACATACCGCGCATTCTGTATTTACTTGTTTGGTTTGCAAGGGATTACTCCCTTCAGCTTTCTATTTAGCATAACAACCGACGTATTGCCTTCGAATCAGTATATCATACTCGTATATGATGCATTGGACGTTAGTCATAAAACTTCACCCCATACGCTCATGCATCACATATGGTGCATTTTATTATTTTTATTTTTAGGCAGGTATTTTACATTATATACAGCCTAATACCTAAATATAACTAAACATTTTGGTTATACAGGCAAAGGTATATGTCCAAAGGGTTTAAAAAAATCCCTTTGGACATAGACATTAGTTCAAAGTTATATGTATGGGGACAGCGAAACTGTTTCATCGTATGCGGACGGATGTTATTTTTCTATCTAATATTACAATTTAGGCATCGTTAAGGAGGCGGTAAAATTATAGTTAGTATTACAAGTTTCTATACATTATTTGATAAATATACTTTCACAATAGCAATTATTAAACTCAATTAAAATAAAACGTGACGATTTCTTCCACTTAATATACGAGTATATATAAAGAATATCTATATTCCTTGGTTATTACAGCGCGCGCTAACGGATGGAACAGTTTGTCTAATTCTTTTTTGTTGTGTTATTTATTGTCAGGAGAAGGTTCTTATGAAAGAAATATCAAGAAAATACGCGAATGAAGTCGCGGGTCGCTAGTAATTAATAAAAATAAATATAAGTAACAATTTATAAGGTGCTGTAGATGTTTAGACATGATAGACGGTAAGACAGCAGTTCGGGGAATAGCTGTTGTCGACACAGTGGGTTGAGGCGTGTCTGATGAGACATGTGAATGAGATGCATCTGAGCGGGTTGTAACTCAATCGCAACAGCCGCTACTGTTGGGGACAGTCGAAACTTGATATTCCGGCAGCTGAAATCTATGAAGATTATGTTCACAGATTGCCGTGCTTAGTGGCACCATCTGTATTACGTGTCAGTGTCGTTTGCAAACAGTATTATGCATTCACTTTCACTAAAAAGTATCTTACCTAGCTTTTTCATAAAAGTCTCTAATACCCAACTAAGTTTCCTAGCTATGGGCTATCGCACCCAAACTTTGTCATTAACGTCACAATTCCTTTATTTATGTCTGTGGTGCTTGAACGAGGAAAAATGTGATTTAAAACTGGTAGTAACAAAATATCTAGTCTGCTCTGTAGCCTCCGGCTTAACATCAATAGTGCAGGCGGGCAACACATGGTGCAGTGAGAGGCGTTACAGTATTCAAACAAAAACCATAGCAATAAAATTCTTCACTTACAGACTTATATATATTTGGATATATTGGTATTTCCAATATTCTGCATTTTCACTAAAAATGAGGACTATGAACCATAAACTGGAATCTTATTTTTTTATTTGCCCTAACCTTAATCTGATGTTATATGTTCTTCTTAGGTGCTGTATGCGAGTGATAACTAGAATGATTTAATAATATTTATATTTGATCCAAGGCAGCTTTGTTCCTATTGGCTTATTTTCAATCGTTTCGTTGTACTTCCATATATTTTATAGTATCTATTTGTAGCTACTAGTTATATTCGTGCAAGCCTATTAAAGTACTAAACTAAGTAATGATGTAACTTCTCATGACCCCAGAACTGTTGTACTACACATACATGACCCGTTAACCTATTAAAATCTGGTTTAAACTGGCTCAAGACCAAAACAAACCATGGCATGGTCCGAAGACCAATTCATTAAAATAAACTATACCTTGACCACCGACGATAAATTGTAGAAGTTTGCGAGTCATAAACTTGAGTATTTTAGTTTGTTGTTATTTCCAGATAAGATCTTAGGAAGTTTATATAAGTCTCTTTTACAAGTCAGCCGTTTGATTCTGGTTTGTTGAGTTTTGAATTTATTGAACGTTTCTTGAAAGTCCGATAAGTGCTACAAAGATTCGAGCGCAATAAGTCAATGACCGTTTTTCTCCAGTACATTACAGCATGGGTTTTAAAGATTTTCTGGAGTTAAGTTACGACAATTGTTAAAGTGCGATCATTGTAACTTGGCCGTTTGTACATATGCATATTATGTAATATGGCCATTGCTATTTACTGCACATATACCTAAACTTAAAGATTTTTAACTTTGTTCTTATAAATTTCTTCCCCGCGATGCACATGAAATTCAGCCGTGAAATTAAAAAGCGTTACTGTATGTTATTTATCTAAAAAGTACACGTCTAGAAATAACATGAAACCACCATAATAGTAAGTTTTCTTTGCTATCCGTATAGGTCACCATAGACCAACATTAACACCCACATTTCGTCAGTTGCTTTTGGTATCATGAACTACTCATATTCAATCATTTCTTGCAATCATATTTACATGTATAGATCTTAAAGTTATGGCAGGATAAATATGACACTATTAGGGTTTAGCAATATTAGTTTATGATAAAATGAATCCCTATTTCCCTTGGTACACCGCAACACGCGTGAACGACTTTTACGATTTTAATGACACTCGCGTGAAATGAAGGAAGCGCTCGTAGGGGAACTTGACTTGGATCTTGATCGATTAACAAGTTAAGCAACACTTGCTGCGGTCAGGACTTCGATGGGTGACCGCTAGTGGCATTATTCAACTAAGCGCTTCCGTGCTTCGGAGGGCACGTTAAGCCGTCGGTCCCGGTTGTTTGACTTAGGAAAGCAGTTGTTAGGCTATGTCGAAGGCCTTCGGGCGGCCTTAAAAACTTCGACATGGGTTGGCCACTAACCTATCCACCAATCTGCGTGGATTATGGCCTAACTTCTCTCTCTGAGAGGAAGGCCTGAGTCCCAGCAGTGGGAACAAAATGGGCTGATTATGAATAAAACTTGGCAAAGAGATAGATTATATCCCTGAGAAGGTCATAGGATACTGTTCATTATCATCACCATCATCATCCATAACCACGCGGGTGAAACCGCGGGCGCAGCTAATCGTTTTTTAGAACTGTTATCTCTTTTTTTAGTTATTAATTCATTTAGTAGTTAAATATCTCTAATGACATAACATTAGGGTTTGCATTTTAGTACGGGTGATCCTATTGCATTACGTAATGCATGTATGATAATAATTATGGAATATAATATAGTAACAAATTGTACAAATATTTTTAAGCTATTGCATAGCTTAAAAAACGAAAATAACCTAACACCCCCCACTCCGACTCTATCTATCGATGAATAGCAGAACTTTTAATGACTTTTTGAAATATCACGCTTGTCTCTTTATTTCAGCATCTTGCCTCTAGATGGCATTGGTTAAATAATTATAATTGCATAAGTTGATTTGGCATCTATCGATGAATAGCAGAACTTTTAATGACTTTTTGAAATATCACGCTTGTCTCTTTAGTTCAGCAACTCGCCTCTAGATGGCATTGGTTAAATAATTATAATTGCATAAGTTGATAAAAACAGCTATGCTATAGCTTTACCGCGGCAGTCTCCGAGTGCCACACGTCTTTTTTATTCTCATACCACACATGTCTGATATACTGATATGTGTAATAAAAAATGGAAAATTATGTACTCATATGAGTATCACTGGTTTATTTATTAAGTAGTCATTTAAAATAATAGAAAAATAAAAGGACATATTCAGAAATAAGAAATGAGATGTCTGATTTCAATCCTTCATGTATTTTTGAAGTGTCATTGGTACAGCCGTCTTGCTGTGAAAATGTAACGAACATCGTAAAATAATTTTCCATTTTTTTTATTTTAGTGTGAAGTTTGGCAGTAACATAAAGATTACTAAACATAGACAACTTTGATAGAATCGTCTGGAGTTCGAGTCTGGTCTTTTTTGTCTATTCAAAGTGGTATACAATTTATTTAATGTTGAGTATTTTTTATTTAAAATAGAGTAAAGTTGGGCAAACCATTCGTCCGACTGTTTAATCTGCCCTTAATAGTTGCAGTACGACCCAGAACTTTAAGTTTAAACGAATTATGGAATACTGCACTGCGCTCGTAACCCATAAAATAGCTGTTTATTTCAAAGCTGTCCTTTGCAAAGGGTGCGTTCCGGTAAGCGCCGTCAACGCTTACAACTGTCGTTCCAATGCTTTTAATGCCCAATCCAAATCGAAGACTAAACACGGTCTCGAAATCCGCGCTAAATTTTCCGCCAAAAATTGAAAGAATATTTTATTTAATTGATGTTTTAACAGTGAACGACCGCTAAACCCCCCTCCCACCACGAGCGATATGGTCGCGAAGTGAGCGTTATCGCTTACGTCATTGATGACGTATCGAGCTCGCTTTCGATGACGGTGGGCTAGTAAGGGATCGGGTGTGTGACGCTAGAGTTCGGCTCATAAAGGAATACGACCAAAGTAATTTCACTTACAAACAGAGCCTTTCAAACAATAACAGTCGTGATTTCAGATTTGGATTTTTGGCACCACAGTGGTACCCATAACGACCAAGTAATAGAGCTTATCTAATCACTTACAGTAGAGCCGCCTGATTGGCACTATATCTAGGGAATACTTGTGGGAATTCACCGAAGGGTACTCTATAAAGCCCCTTACAAATAATATCTAAGCTACCTAAAATCATGGCTTCTTGAAACATTGTTAAACATTATAATTCTATTCCTTACATAGTAGTTGGTTTACTTTGCTACATATTGACATATTTGTGTTTAAATAAAAAGAAACGTAGGCTTAAATGACATAAGTACAACCAAGAAACACACTCGAAATCATCTCACCGCAATGTATCAAAACATAGAGACCGCATTCATCTCGGATAACAATCACTCCACGGTAGTTCACTTGATTGATCTGGGAATATAACCCCGGCTTCAGCCAATAGAGATCTTTTTCCCAATTGAACCAAACCACAGACTAGTTAACAGTAACTATCGCAAAGCTCTCCCGAGGAACGTAACATGGATTACCGCAAGTGGATTTTGACTGGTAACCTCTCGTCTATGTATACATAAACTGCTTTAGACCCGACATCAACCGAAATTGGGAAGGGAAAACATACACGAGGTTATCAGATAGATTTTGGTGTGTAGATATAGATTTATTAAGACATACGAGTATATACATAGCTATATGATCAACATTCTGATATTATATATGCGAAAGTAAAAGTAAATCCAAACATGTAATTCTGAAGATTGGAAGGATAATGAGGTCCATACAACAACGGATGGTTGTTATTCTTTCAGACAACACTACCAAAAATTTATACTGGCCAGCTACTTTTTAGTGAATCCCAAAAGGAGGGTTATGTATTTAACCTGTGTGTATGTATGGTTGTAAGTATAGTATGTCCGTTTTTATGTTAGCTCGTTATTATTTTACTGCTTAACCGATTTTGATAATACGTTATTGAATGTGTCTTGATGGCGTGAATGTCACAGGGACATAATAACCCAACTACGAGGAAGCCTCCAAAAGTAGGGTGGATTTCATGCCATTCAACATACGGGATAGTTATTTCCGTTCTCAGGTTATTAAACTTTTTTTGTTATTCTGGTGAAATATTGGTTTCATCATTTTCATAATTATAGGGACATTATATATATTTATGTGCAGGAATGTCTGTTCTTAGCTCTTGGATATTTGTGGTGTCTAAATCTGTGTATATCTATTACATTCCCACTACTAGGACTCGGTCCTTTTCAGTAGAGAGGAAGAGAGAGGAGATAGGCCAGAATCCATCACGAGAGCCAATTCCGGCTTGCTGGTTGTGCTGTTGGCCGGACCTATTGTTAAAAGTTTTTAAAGTTTTAGGCCAACCATATACTTTCTACATAGCCAGACGACTATTATTCTAAGACAAACAATGTGCTTTCTAAAGCACAAAATCACTCACAAGAAAATGTCACTAGTGATCACCACTACTGCTCAAATACGACCGCATATTGATCACAGGGCAACGCAAAGCAAATCCCATTGCAAGCACTTCACACTTATTGCTTATTTAGGCATTGGATTGAAATTCGAAAACTTTCATTATTGAAAGTAGGACCAGTCTTCATTTTTATGAAGCTTACCGTAGAGCTTAGTAGATATCTTTACAAACAACAAAAACAAAAGCTTACCTTCCTATAACAATAGGGCGATAAATTACTACATTACATACAATACATGTAATTTAATAATCTTTTCATTTAAACAGTATTTTACACATTTTTCATTGTCCAAATGAAATTCTCAACTCAAGTGGAACTCCTCACTAGGAAGATCAAGCTTTAGTTGAATAATAAACGACAAAGATGCGTGCCTGAGAGGCAAAACATGCACGTACATCTTGCAATTACTACGTGCGCGTTTTTGACAGTTCACAATAATCGCGAATCACAGTAGATAGGGTACAAATATACACGTAGTGTAGCTGACATCGCGTGCTTGCGTAATCATACTAAGTATTATTCATGCGAAAGTGTGTTTGTATGTTTATTACTCAAGCCTATATGACTCAACGGATTGTAATGATATTTGGTGTACAGACAATTAAGATCTCTATGATGTATCCTGATTAAACGTTTGCTGCATAGTTCTTGCAGAATACTAACCTCTCACTGGCTCGTGCAACTTTAAGCAGTGTTTGAAGTACAATTTGTATCAGTACCGTCAAGTGATAAAATAAAATAGTACTCATAAATAAAAATAGTATCCAGACTGATGAAGCGTGGTGAGGAGTTCCATGGGATGATTTTTATCAAACCAATATTGCAGCGAATCACTAGCTTCCGTCTACTAAGAAATCAAGTGTGCATCGCATTCGCTCTCTATATCAATGTACTGTAAACGTCCGTCAACTCAACGCACACTGCGTTCGTGCGTCGATGAAGAAATTATGATAATAATCATTCTCATCATCATAATTATCAGCCGGATGATGTCCACTGCTGGACCTACGCCTACCCTATAGTGTACCACTTAGGCTACTTGCCTTCTGCATCCAGCGGTGCCCGCGGTAAAGATACGGCTGGCTGTATGTCCACCTACCAGGTGGCTGGCCTACACAACATCTTCCACTGCATAGTTGTCACTCGATAACCTTTCTTCGTCATCGGTATACGGTTCTTTGAGTGATGTGGCCCGCTCATTGCCACTTCAACTTGTTAAGTTTGAGAGCTACGTCGGACTTTAGTTCTTCTACGGATCTCCTCATTTTGGATCTTATCACACAAGGAAACCCAAAGAATAGCCTTCTCCATTGCTCGGGTTATGCTTGGAGTTTCCTTGCGTGATAAGAACCGAAATGATAAAATAATAAGCTCAGACAAATATTGTAATTGACTGCTTCAGTCTTCTGTAATTAGTAGTAACTAGTAACTAAAGTAGTTTCATCGTACATTCTGATGACTTTGCCTTCCTGCATATATACAATACAAAATTTTCGAATAAATAATAATACGTACAATCAATAACAATAGATGTCAGGACAAGTGTAATATTAGGACTATAGGGGTGAAACCATAACATTGTTTAAACCTCAAACAATTCGTCGATAGTTTCAAATAATTGAGTTTATAATTAGTGAATGATCAAAACGGAAAGTTCGAACCCCGCCAACACCAAAATTGCGGTATATTTTCAATAAAACATGAGTACTTCAAAACGGGAATTCTCGAAATAGGTTCGTTAACAAGCCAACTTTATTCATTAACGTGTATTGTCTTCAAAATTATCCGTCAGGTTCCTCGGGATAAAATATTTCCATCGTATTTTGTTTATCTTAAAGAAACAGAATGCTAACTTTAGCCATAGTTTCGCTAGAGCTTACTGTATTTTGAACGCGAGAGAAATTTGTTAAAGAACCTGTTATTCAATGGTTTAAAAGTAAATCCCAAGTGTATATCAACGCTCGCATTGTTATCAAAATGTTTGTAAGGGATTTAAGTGTTTTTGCATTACGACAGCCCTTCGCACATTATTTATACACCCAATTATTTTCCAAATTTGTGAGAAGTTTAAATTTATGGTCGTAGTCATTATTAATTTTGTAATATATATGTATATATATATATTTGCCCGCGAATTCCAACACATAATATACACTTGGATTTGGATTTTGATAGCAGATGCCTGAAAATATTTGCTGTTCAAAACCCTATGTCTGTTTTGCGAGACTGATTTGGCTTTCTAATAATTTCACGTATAATTTTTAAGCTACGTTGTTAGGCTTATGTAGTAATTTATTCAAATTGTTCGTAATTCGTTTTTTTTTAAATATTGTAATAACAGTCCGTACTATAAAAAAGTTTCATTAGTCCAAAGTTAAATAATATATAATTGCGCAACATTTGTTACCAAAATGATAGACTTTTATCTTTCCTACTTTGATTTTGTCTCTGTTACTAGACCCTGACAAACTAGGACCCTCGACAATATTAATTAAGCGTTACAAATTACATTACGATGACTATCGACTCAAAATAGGTTCAAACTACGTTTGTATGGAGATCTTCAAGTTGCAATACTATGAAAAGATTTGATCAGAGCAATCTATATAATAATATTATTTTATTATAATAATAAAATGGTTATAACGAGGTAATGTTGCCAGCGTTTTGGGCACCCTACATGCGAACATCAATCTGAACTCTGTGGGCCTAGCAGGAATGTCTGCGTAAAAGTAACGTAACGTGTCGTTCACGTGAAACAGTACAAACTGTCATGTATCTGGGACAACTATGACACAGATAACTCCTAGTTTGTACGCCGAAGCGTGACGCGCTGACGCTTACAATATGAATACTTTTGCGTAAATAGTTTGTACTACGGCCTCAGTATTTTAAAGGATTTATACCACATAGTTATCTTTTTGATGTTATGTATTTGTTTTATTCATGTATATGTTCATAAGCTTCATTAAATATTTCAGAAAAAAAATCTCTATTTAAGTCATGAAATCAATACATTGTACGTACACACTTATAAATAATAAAAACATATAACATTAATATTAGTCAACTATACTATAATAAAACACGGAAAAAATACAAGTATTTGGATTAAGCTAGTGCCCACCTTCAACAGCCAAAATAAGTAAACAGATCAATTATTCAAGCAATCGCGTAACGCATTAAATCCTGTGATAAATGGGAAAAGTTCGAAATAGCATACGAAGCTCCATCTAAGCCATGTTCACTCAGAATTTTGTCAATGCGACTGAAGAAAACTTAACAAATGACACCTAGTAAAAGTTTTATAAGCCGTGAATTATTCATTTTCTTCCAAAGACAGTTATTGAAAACGCTAGACCCTTTCTTTTGTTATTGTCCGAACATAACTGTTCTCTTGACTTTTGAATACTTTCAGGTTATTTAAAGTTTCCACAATCTAATTAGGCAAGAGCAGTAGAACTCTTTGTGAATGAGTTCCTCCGGGATAGTCATGCCACCATACCTTTTTCTGCCGTGAATCTGTAATGTTCGCAATAATGTATTTTGGTTTGAAGCTATTGTAGGAAGTTACAGGCACTTAAGAGACTTACAATTTAATGTCTTGGGGTCACGGGCCCAGAGCAGCTCGTCACTTGGAAGGAAATGCATCTGTTCCAGGCAAAGGTTACCACTGACCATCAGCCGAGCCTCGTGATTGTACCGATTCCTGATTTTATTAATAAAAAAATATTATTGCATAGGTAATTTCATTTTCTACCGACTTCCAAAAAAAGAGGAGGTATTCAATTCGACTGTATGTTTCTTTTTTTATATAATAAAATAAATAAATTAACCATTTATTGCCTTATAAGTACACAATTTAATTAAAAAAAAACACAATTAAAATATATTTCCAGCAGGCAAAAGGGTTGTGCTCAGCATAAGCAGCGCTTGCGTCCATCAGACGAGCGCAGCGCTGTTTTACAGCATATTCCTGCTCGGGCAGATGTTTTCCGAGAAACAAGTTAAATTAATTAATTTTTTTATGTTTGTTACCTCATAACTTTCGACTGGGTAAAACGATTTTCAAAACTCTTTTTTTGTTTAAAAGCTGGTGCTTCCCGTGTAGTCTTATTTAAATTTCATTCACTGAATATAATGGAAGTCGGTATTAATTTTTTCAAGTTGTACTTGTTTTCATAATCTTTTGTAATATTAACCCTTCAAGGGTTAATATTACAAAAGTTTAGCTTAAAAATAAAAATATTTTGGCGAAAATTCACTATTTAAAAAATTAGCGCGTGCCGCAAACGTTTGCAGGAGTAAAATCGTAGTAAACAGCTATTTGTTCTATTTTATATCTGTAAACGGTGTAAATTTACACTGATTACCTAGTACATCTTCCTTTATTCTATTAATATGTTATCTGTTTCTTTTTAATCAAATTATAAAGGCAAAGTCAACCGAAAAAATACATAAAAACTTGAACCGCAACCAAAAAAATAACAAATGAAATAAATTCTACAAAGTCCAATTTTATCTCCCAAGCAGGTGTAAAAGGAGTATACATACAATCACAACGGTGTAATAGACTTTGAAAATCTATACTACCTATTTTATAAATTATCCATAATAAATCCACAAATTGTCATACAAACATATACTCTAAAGCTAACCAAATAGATCTCAAAACAATATGGCGGCTGCCTTTATCAAATTACGGGAATTGCTCACAAAACCATAATATAAGAGAGATTATAAGCTTTTTCTTAGGTTTTTACTTTGAAATTATTCACCAAAAAAATACACTAGCACACACATGCACAGCTGCGAAAGTTTAAGAGATATGGTATCGACGTCCATTGTTTGTTTTACTAGCCTACTGATAACCAAAATAATTTATATTTTTATGTAAAAATGATTTCTAGGTGCTTATTAGTATTCAAAAAACATCTAATAAACCGAAATGTATTATATATTTGAACAGTTAACGTTTATGTTCAGTCCTGATATGGGTTTTGACTGCGGTACACCGGTGAACCAGCGCCGCTTTGTGCAATGTATAGATTTGGCCACCGGTGTACCGGCGCGGGTTTATAGGTTAATCATGTTACACTGTTAGTGCTCGGCTGCTAAACTTGCAGACAAATATCTATATCCTGTTTCGGGCTTGACCTTCCGATATAGTAATTAAAAGTTCCCTCGTTATCGGACAACTAATTTTCAATACTTATCTTGTCTGTATTAAAATTTGAGTTGCACGTATTTTACCTATTTTCCCTTTTGTATTTGGTCTCGTACTTATTTCCCTTTGCCATTGCTCAAGTGTTTTAGTTATTAGTTGCATCAATTTAGATTTTATTCAAGTAGTTAGAGTCATATCACAGTCATATAAGACAGGCTGGTTGGCGCAGTTGGTAGCACCTCTGCCTTCTGAGCCGCTGGTCCCGGGTTCGATCCCCGGACAGGTCAAACATTTGTGTGCATGAACATGTCTGTTTGATCTGTATCTGGGTGTGTATATGTATTTAAGTATGTATCAGTCATCCGGTCACCATAGTACAGGCTCTGCCTAGTTTGGGACCTGAAGACCTTTGTGTGGATGTTGTCCTATATTATATTATTATTATTATATAAATATTACGTTTTATGATTTTATTCTCTTGCACTTTCAAAAGGAGTGGATGGTGCATATGACTCCGTTCTGTTGTGGAAAAGGATGGAAGAAACCTATGTCCACCTTAAACAATACGATATGGATCTAAGACGATATAGCATCTACCGAAGGGTCATTGTTGTATGGGTTGTACTACCGGGGGAAAACTTGAGGAAGGCCATACACCGATTAGCGAGGTTACACCCTGAATAGGATAGAAATACCATTGTACGTGAGTATAACGACCCCCGTAAATTCTTGAAGGAGTATAGATGTTGGTTTAAACCAGGCGGAAGGCACATACGTAATAATGAGCGTCTGTTTACGTATTGGGAACGGATTATTTGTATTATTTTAACGGTTATTAACCGTTAAGATAATATAAATAATCCGTCCACAACTTATAAGACAGGCTGGTTGGCGCAGTTGGTAGCAGCTCTGCCTTCTGAGCCGCTGGCCCCGGGTTCGATCCTCGGACAGGTCAAACATTTGTGTGCATGAACATGTCTGTTTGACCTGTGTCTGGGTGTTTATGTGTATATAAGTATTTAATATCATATATAAGTATGTAATATCAGTCATCAGGTTACCATAGTACAGGCTCTGTCTAATTTCGGACCTGAAGACCTTTGTGTGGATGTTAAAAAATAAATAAATAAATCTAGTTTTTTTAAACTAAATCAAAGATAGCCATTATTGGGTTTTTCCCGCCATCTCAAAACCATCCTTTAATATCCTTATCTTTTACAGTAGGAAAATGCAATAGTGAATGCCAATTAAAGTGTGCCTCTCTGACGAGCAGCTCTGCGCCGGTTCATTGCACAATACCCGCGCCATTGAACCATGATATCATCGCAGTTTCTGACGTGCACACCTTTCAGTTATGAGGTAAACTTTGTACATAAATGTTATCATAAATAGCTCACTTAGATTTACTTAACATGAGTAAATTTTGTATACTTTCCAGTGATAAACGGGCAAGTCTTGTGTGTGATGGTAAAAATCACACATATGCTCAAACAGCATCATCCATAGCTGTAAGCTGCAGTTTCGCGTGAACCTGCCCTGGGCTCGTTACCCCAAGGTATTGGTTTTTGATTAACCCTTGAACCCAAACTCGCTCCCTCCACCTTTACGTATACTCAATAGTAAACTTAGTTTTAGAACATTGCATAAACGCCATTTACTTGAACTACAGAAACAGCTTCATGATATATAGTACTATAAACCTGCTATAGTTTTATATCAATTTCTTATCCTCCTTATACAATTTATATTATTATTTATTTATTTCACAATAATTACTTTAAGGCGAAATGAGTTCCAAATTTTATGATTCGACTTCGCAACAGCTTAGTTTTTCGACGCTTAAACCTAATAACCGAAGTTCGAAAAAAAAACATAATGTAAATTGAATACACGTCCTTATGAAGTATGTGAGCCAATACACGATTGAGCAAACTTGGCTCGATAGAAAAAAAATCGGCAACATTCCCTAAATTTTGAAATTTTTCTTACGTGCTTCGTACCAGTATATTTCAATAAATGTATCATACTCGAATTCCCAATGAAATTTACTAGTGAACTATGGACTCATTTTTATTAAAATTTATTCAGAATTAGCACGAATTCAATTGAATTTTCGCATTACATCGTCCATTCTGGTAAGCAATTCTCAACCTTATGTAAAGCATCGTAAATTGTTTTAAAATTAGGATTGGACCGCGCCTTAAACGTATGACTATTTTTCTATGGAGATACGCATCGCACTTAGCATTCAGGTTCTTGTCCGTTAAATGTATATACTTGATTATAGACAGAATTAATTATAATTGTCAATTATATACATGGTGAACATGCTTTATATGTCCTCATATAAACCATGTCCACTTTGATTTATTTATAACTATATTGAGTAATTAATATTATTTTGCTTTAATGAATTGTAAACACGAATATTGTCTTTAAACATGTATTTTCTTTCTTTCTTCTATTATAACAACGTTGCTCGACAACAAGGTTAAGGCTGAAAATCAGCTCAGATCAGATTTATTTATTTATTTATTTATTTACTTCACAGCATATACTAAGCATACTATACATATATTAATACTGTAACTATTTTAAACACTTTACAATCATAGAAAAGAAACAATAGCTTCTTATTACATATTACATTACAACATAATTATAAAGAGTTGCTTAATTTTAACAGTTTTAACAGCGTACTAGGTCAGCCTGTGTTACGCTGTTAAAGACCTTCCTATAAGGCAATTATTTATACTAAATCATTATTACTATTACTTAATTATATAAAATATTAAATACTTACGAAACATATTAGAATTTTATAAACTTACTTTCCTAACTTACTACTACATAAAACAATAATAAATCTAAACAATAATAAAAAACCCCACAGCCATTGCTGCAAGGAACAAAATTATTACAATTGAAATACCTATACAGTTTCAATAACATAGTTTAAAAATACTACTAATAGCTTACCGTACACAAAGTGAAGTAAGATCTGATGCAAGGAGACTTACATTTTTGCATCATCATGCTGAGTCTAGACCGTTTTAGCAGGACTGTTATGTGCATGACAGCGATCTAAATTATTTATGGCATATCCGACTATCCGTCCTTAGTTTTTGGCCCAAGACATTGAAAAAATTGTATTCGTCCCGCATGATAATATTTGTTTTTATTCGTTTCGCATACCGAAATTGTAATAAGTACAGATATTGACAACCTATGTGTGTGTGTGGCCTTCAATCATCTCTGAAGATGAATAAATAAATGTATAAATCTGTAAAGGATTTACGTAATAATAAAAAAAAAAGAAATGCGGCTGAGAAATATTTATAAAAGTATATATACGAGTATATATTGTAGCACTTACATCACAATAAATCACAGAACAAAGAAAGAATTCTATAAACTTTCAATTTGTTTTTTTGAAATGTAAATTAATATGAAAACCTATATGCACTTTCTGATAGCTACTATACAAGCCCAGTGCTTAGTTTGGAGCTCGCCGATAATTCTCCTCTTTAGCTAATAAGTTTACATACCACTGTGTTAAAAGTTATATGATTATTAACGGGATATTTACTGTGGTAAGGTAAATATCCCGTTAATAATCATATAACTTTAGAGAACAACCGTGATAGTTTAAAACAGTGTTACACTGTAGTGATATTATATTAACGGGGCTTAATCGCGTTAGTAATAGTATTTATTTACCTCGACGTTTCGATCAAGTTGCATTGATCGTGGTCACGAGCGGACTGAAGAGGCGGGTGTCACTGTCTTGAAGTATGGAGATACTTTTTAATATACCCCCAACAGTTGTTATAAAAAGTCATTGTCCCGACACATGTTTTTTAATCTCAACCGCTTCACGTACCATTCTCGAGTAATAGTGACGCTCCGTAGAGAGGATTTTGGGGTCGTGAAGTTCAATCCAGTGATTAAGTCCTGACTCGAGCAGATGTTCAGCGATCGCAGATTTATTTATTTGGCGGTTCTTTACAGCTGCAATATGCTCTTTGACTCGTTCATATTGCAGCATATATGGTACGTGAAGCGGTTGAGATTAAAAAACACCGTAACTTCAACCGGG
The DNA here is from genome assembly GCA_917880725.1 of Selenia dentaria. Lineage (NCBI taxonomy): Eukaryota > Metazoa > Arthropoda > Insecta > Lepidoptera > Geometridae > Selenia > Selenia dentaria. The sequence continues at coordinate 8,547,457 of OU862888.1, read as the reverse complement.
AGGATGGTTTCAAACTGGCGGCAACATGGAATCCAGTGATTAAAAAGTGTTCCCGTCGCGATTTATCCTCAGAAAAATCTGTCGATATCGTTAGTGTTGTGTGTCGGGACAATGACTTTTTATAACAACTGTTGGGGGTATATTAAAAAGTATCTCCATACTTCAAGACAGTGACACCCGCCTCTTCAGTCCGCTCGTGACCACGATCAATGCAACTTGATCGAAACGTCGAGGTAAATAAATACTATTACTAACGCGATTAAGCCCCGTTAATATAATATAACTATGTGTTCAAATCGCGAAAGTTTAAAAATTACTAGTGTTACACTGTGTTCAAATTGTTGACTTTTATTACCAATAAATATTATCTTATCTTAAAATTTTATCTTAATTCACTATTATACTAACACCATTATGTTTATTTTATTCGTTAAAATTAATTAAATTTTACAAGAAAAAAGCCGTAATTCGTATTAAGATTTTCTTTGTTACTGTAAGTGATCATGATTAGAAACGCAACTACCTATATTTTTTATATTAACTAATAAACAACGAAACACACTAAAAGTAAAGTCATTATTTACAACACGTTTATGTATAACTATTTGTAAAAGCAATAATCAGTCTTACAGTGGCATAAAGCGTAGTTACGTCAGTAAAATAGATGATTAGAACACCAGAACTATGCGCGGGGTTTCCTTACGTGATCGAACCAAAAGAAATCCGTAGAAGAACGAAAGTCACCGAGATAAGCCAGTTAAGGTGCCAGTGGGCAGGGCACATAGCACGCAAAACAGATGGCCGATGGGGCCGGAAGGTTCTGGAGTGGAGACCACGGACCGGCAAGCGCAGCGTAGGTCGTCCACCGACACGGTGGACAGACTACCTGATAAAGGTCGCAGGACGACGTTGGATGCAGGCCGCTTCCATCGGGTCCTTTTGGAAAATTATTGGAGGCCTATATTTAGCAGTGGACGTTCTACGTTTCTGATGGTGATGATGATTAATCTTAAAATAAATAGAGCTTTGGGTTCAACGAGCCACCTTCCAATGTAAAACTGTGTGCGAATGAATTTATCCAACTCCTCACTATGCTAATAAACCAACATTTCAGATATATGACACTTTTTCAAATTTATTGAAAACTAGCGACTGCCCGCGACTTCGTTCGCGTAGTAGTCTTTGCCGTCGGCCTCGCCTTAAACTCCCATCTTTTCTTGGTTTTTCTTTCATAAGAATATTATCCTGACAATAATTAACACAACTAAAAAAAAAAAATAAGCGACATTGTTCCATACATGCGTTGACGATGACGCGAGTTCTGTGATATTTGTTCACCAAAAAAATGCTCAACGCGACGACTAAAGAAGCTTTCACTTAAAAATGTTATGTTTATTGTGTGCCAGTTACAACCTAATAACAACAACGGAGAGTCCGTATGGCACTCTCAGTTCCGTATGACAACGTTTTCGTAAGCTCCGTGTATATTCAGTACAAGAATTGGAATGAGTCTTCTCTAGAAAAACTTGTACAGTATGGAATAAATGTCTTTCACACAATACCGTTCATAGCAATATAGCCTGCAAATTGTGAAAGGACTGTGCTACTCGTAGTAGCTAAATTATACGAGGGTCATTTGAAAAGTTCTTAGCCTAACATGGTAAAAGACATTGGTTTTTTTTATAACTACCCTCATTTTGTAGTTACATTATATAGGAACAAGTATGCACAGTTTAGTTTATTCACAGTAACTCATTGTTCGTTTACACGTGATACCGTAAGTCAAGTAAGAGCTATTTTTGAAAAAGGATAAAATTGAACACCGTGCTGTGATAACATACCTGAATTTGAAAGGTTTAACTCCAAAAGCTATACATGAAGACATGTCTGCTACTATGGGTGAGTCCGCTTCGTATGCGACTGTTAAAAACTGGGTGGCAGAGTTTAAACGTGGTCGTGAGACCATTCAAGATGAGCCCCGTAGTGGCCGGCCTTCGACTGCTTCCACTGATCAAAACAAAGAATAAATCGGTGATTTAATTTTATCTGATCGAAGATTGACTGTCGAGGAGATAGCTAAGACTGTAGGCATCTCATCTGAGTGAATACATCATATAATTACTACTGAACTTGGATTCTCTAAGGTGTCTGCGCGGTGGGTACCGCGACTGCTTTCAATGGAACAAAAACGCAACCGACTCACAACTTCTCGCGACTGTTTAGAGTTATATGAAGCTGACCCAATAGAATTTGTTGAAAGATTTATAACCATGGATGAAACCTGGGTTCACCACAATACACCCGAGACAAAAGAACAGTCGAAACAATGGAAAAGAGCAGGATCGCCCACTCCAAAGAAGGCAAAGGTGGATTTATCGGCGGGCAAAGTCATGGCATCCGTTTTTTGGCATGCAAAGGGTATAATTCTCGTGGATTATTTAAAAAAGGGTGAAACAATAAACTCCGATTACTATTGCAACCTGTTGCGTCGTTTGAGAGAAGAAATCAAAGAAAAACGTCCAGGTTTATTGAGAAGAAAAGTTTTGTTTCATCAGGACAATGCGCGCGTTCACACCTATGTGCAATCCATGGCAGAAATCCATCAATGTGGCTTCGAATTGTTACCTCATCCCCCACATTCACCGGATTTAGCACCGTCCGACTTTTATCTGTCCTAAAGCTGAAAAAATTTTTAGGTGGTAAAATTTTTTTTACAAATGAAGAGGTCATAGCCGCCGTGGACGCTTATTTTGAGGAGTTAGACGAAGATTTTTTTAAAACGGGCATTGAAGCCTTACCGGGTCGATGGAATAAGTGTTTTGAGCTCGGAGGAGAGTATGTTGAAAAATAAAATAAACTCAAAATCGTGTGGTTTCATTAAGTATGTTAGGCTAAGAACTTTTCAAATGACACTACTTAGGGAAGTGAAGGGATTAATATCCCTCACGATATTATTATTTGTTATAGTACAAATAATAATATTGTTTAATTTATAAATTTACAATCAATCGAGTGTAAATTAAATCCAATGGTCATTATTCGCCATTCGTACAAAAACAATATGTGAACTAAAATAGCAAAATATAGAACACTATATTTTTAACGTAGAGATAAATTCGGATTTTTAGGAAATCTCTTCCAGACTATTATAAGCACAATACTGACACATAGTGATTGAAAATTGGCACTGAATATATAACCATTACAATAAAATAGGTTCGGTGACATCACCGGTGACTCCCGGTCTGGTTCGTTCGTGGTGCAAAGACTGGCCATAGTTATTCAGCGTAGGAACGCAGCGAATGTGATGGGCACCTTTCCACCGGGAGCGGTCACGGGCAGGTTATTTAATATTGACTAAAGGCTTATGTAATCTTTGTAATTTATTTAATAATTGACTTTTTTCTACCGACTTCCAAAAAAGAGGAGGTACTCAATTCGACTGTTTTTTTATGTTTACTTTTTTATGTTACCTCATAACTTTGGACTCGGTGAACCGATTATTAAAACTCTTTTTTGTTTGGAAGCTGGTGCTAAATTTCATCAAATTCGGTTTAGTAGTTTTTGAGTACTTCAATAACTGAATAGAATAGAAGTAGGTATTACATTTATCAAATTGTACTTTTGTATTTATGATAATAAAATTATTACAATACCTATATTTTTGGGATCTGCTATATTTTCAATATGCGAATACAGCTTTATTGTGGACATATAACTTATAAATGTACTTCATTTAAAATACTAACCAGTTCGTTAAACATTTTATGCAAATCTAGTTGAATAATTAAAACGTGCATGCATAAACACTTCGGCGTATTGATTAGTTTACGAGTGCTACGCCGTAGCACACTGTAACCAGTTGCTACCTAAGTATCAAGAGGTTAAATATTTTATATATGAATAGGCTTGTAATAGAGCTTTAATGGCGTCGTAATACGTTTAGGTGCTTTTGCAATCTTATAACATATATTTTGCTTAAACGAATATCTAGGGATTAGCACTGGCATGCATGTGGCGGACGTAGCTATTATTATATTATGTTTGTTTTAGACACTGGCGCTCAAATCAATATTTCAAGTCTCAATTGTTATTAATAATTATTTTTTACTAGCTCTCCGTGATTTCACCCGGGTGGTGATGGATAATGATGATGATGAATCTTATATAGCCTATCTTACTCAGGGTGAATGTAGCTTGCCAATGGTGAAAGAATTTTTAAAATCGGTCTAGTACTTTTGAGCCAATTCGTTACAAACATACAAATAAATATTTTCTCTTTATAATATTATGTATGATTTAATTTGAAACGTGTTCTAAGTATTGTAGTCGAACTGGTAGGAAATATTATCTACTATCTGCTCTCCGCAGTTTCACCCCGCGGTGATGGATGATGATGATGATGATGATGAATCTTATACAGCCTATGTTACTTAGAGTGAATGTAGCTTTCTAATGGTGAAAGAATTATTGAAATCGGTCCAGCTCTTTTTGAGCCAATTCGTTACAAACTTACATACAAATCTTTCCTCTTTTTAATATTAGTATAGATTAAAAGTGTATTACAGATGTGGTGCTGGAGATGCTGCGTATACCATAGACAGCAAGAAAGGGCCAATGGCTCTGTACCGAACCTACTGACTATCACAAGGAGACTTTTATTGGCATGTCTCTCCATAAGAGGACGGAGTAAGACTTAAAGTCAATGTTGCGGGGTGAAAAGCACAGTCCAGTGCCAAGCAAAACTACATCCGTAAGCTTTGACTGGCACTACAACTGCCAAAGCCAAGCGTTGTGCTTTTAAACAAGTGTAAGTTACAAAAAAGTGTATAACAATTATCGCAAAAATAGGCATAACCATAGGTAATTTGCAGGCCCTACTTTATTAATTTTCGATTTTTAACTTTAGCTTCCATAAATATAATAGAAATTTGCAAATTTGTCAGAAAATATCCTCTATTCTTTGATACAGTTAAAGATTTCTATACCGGACCTTATGATTTAATCTGTCCGAATCAGCAAGACCCATTAGAGGCAAGTTTCATTCATAAATCTATTGTTATTTTTTGTCCTGATGCGGACGGGTTAAGGCACAAAGACAGACTAGCCCTTCCAAATTCAAACCTAAAAATGTGCAGTTCAGACACCCATATCATGACTATAAAAATATACAATCATATCTCAAAACATTTAAAAGATATTGAAAAAGATTAAACTTTTTTAGATATCTTCGGGATATCTTATTAAAAAATGCTACTACTCGTAACAAGACTTCTTTACAGATAAGACTCAGTAGCTACAAATATTTAATTTCGATCACATTAGAACTAATTTTTATTAAGATAATAGTATTAAACTTTAGTTCTGCCCAGAGTTCAATAAACTCTAGAGTGCCCACCAGGGTTTCATATTGTTAGTACATTATTTAAGATCTATTGTACCTACACATGAATGTAGAGAAATAAATGATGATGATTATTATACTTCTACACAGTAGTGTTTCTACACCACCGTTAGAGGTAGAATATTGGCAACTGTGGTGGTACCAATCTAGATGGTTTTGGACAAGAAGCCTTCTCCTGTACATAAGTATAGGGCTGCACTCCACAGGCCGCACGCGACAAATTCGTGACGTGGCGTCACAATCGAAACAGTGTTATCGTGTGTTCCGTACTCGGACTGGATGAAATTACGGCTCAATATCTCTGGCACGATATTAATATAATTATTTACTGCAAAATAGCGTAAAATATTGTAACGTAGAACACTCACTTGAACGGTGAAAAGGTGCCGGAGGTGAAAAAAGTACCCATCCGGCAGTGTTGCTAGCGATCGCTAGCAATGTGCCCGTACATCGTGTACCAAAAAAGTGTGAACGAGCAATAATCTCAAACTGAACGCCAAAACTAACTCCCGTACTGAACGGATGCATATTGTGCGAGGCAGAAAGTAACTATTTTGTATGTGTATACTAATAATACTTATACATACCTAAAATTTGTACTTTAACACAGGCGACCCAAATTGTCCGGCCAGTACACGATAAAAAAAGACAGTATTCATACGAAATGTTCAGGGACTTTCCAAACGTTTGGTTGAAGCGTCAGGTGACAAGCCGTGCGATTCTCTAATGATTATGTCAAATACTTTATGAGATATCGCCCTTATACATGAGGTTGCTTTTTCAACGTTTCATGTGACCTCGTCATTTGTTTCACGGATGTTGTCAAAGATGCAACGATGTTCAATATTGAATATTGAATAACCATGATAGTGTTGTATGGGAGATTTATAAATAATAGTACGGAACCCTTCGTGCGCGAGTTCAACTCGCACTTGGCTGTTTTTTTTATAGATAATCGAGTCGGACTGGATATATTTATATACACAATATACATATAATTAACTTTCCAGGGTACTTTAAGATGCAAAACGCCGTGAGACTTAGGTAATAATTACATTGCATAGAAAAGAGCCTGACTGGTTACATACTAAATCTACTGTCATTTGTTTAAGCGCATTCGGGGACAAAACAAACCAGGTTCAATAAGTGATTGTGGCCGTGTTTATTTGTCAAACGTAGCAAACTCAGTGCGTATTATAAGTAAATATTTAGGTAATATGGTAATTGACATAATCACATTGTAGCGTAACTAATATTAGTACCTGCTAAAAAATACCTTCTTATAAAACAAACTGTTTTAATACGACTAACTGGAGTGTCTAGTACAATGAATTGTTATTTTTAACTTATTATTAGGATGAATGGAACATACGTATATTTACGTCTCTGGGACGCAAAGTGTAAATGAAATAAATAACGTAACTATGCAAAATATGGTATGGTATTCACTATTATAAAAGTGTTGGTGGAAATAAATTAAAATGTCACGTTACCCGTCTCTAAACTGCACCAGTTACTTCTAGGGAGAAGCAATCTTTTTGCCAATTGCCTCGGAGTATACCAGATGGAACTTTTTCTCTGTTTATACATACAACGTTGTTTGTCGTGGAAAATAGAATAACAAGAAAACTTTGCGTCATCCCTAATTGAACACATTGGGACTCTGTTTAACGTTATACTGTTTATTTACTTGCCTGAACAGAAAAGGGATGGTATTTTATGGAGTTTTATTGTTTTAACGCATTTTTCGACAAAGTTGATAAATTGCCGGATTATATAAACTATTAATTATTTATCTTTCACGTCGCTGATGCTGTTAATATTATTTTTTGACCATTCATCAAAATTTGCCTTAAAAATAAATACGTATATAATATGCCGCATTTTTAAGTAAACAGTGTAAAATCGTATTTATTAGAATTTTTATTATATGATTATTTAAAAAGCACTAATGCCTTCTAGTCTATATCCAAATTTGCCATTTAAGAGAGAAAATTTCACATCTGCAGACGGAATTTAAACCCGCGTCTTTCGAGAGTCCGTTTCAGATGCCATGACCACTGGGTCACTGAAAGATACCATCTGATGATCAAATTTTAAGTCTATATATTGTTTTCAACCAATCCAACTCAAAAAAGAGTTTTTACTAAGTGTTTATATTTTCGTATAGATGTCGCAATTCTTAATTTTTTTTCTATATAACTTTTTTAAAGCACTAATAGCTACTCATCTAGACAAAACCACAGAAAATTACATGTACTACGGACAAAACTTTGCAATTTTAGGGAGAAAAATCAAAATATTTCCTTTTTCATAAAAAACTCATTAAACTAATTTTAAAGAACCACGGTGGAAAGTTCAATAACTGACAGCCGTTGCTTAGTTGCAATTTTAGTAGCAGAGGCACCACAAAGTATGGAGTGTTCGGTTACATAAAAGTACACAGGATGTTAAATATCATATTTGCATAAAATATTATAAGTAACCCTATTTTAGCCTGGCGTTAGCCCAAGTCATTGAAAAAAACATTTAAACTCGATATGAATACATTATTAACCACTTTTTGTTTTATGTGGTGCTATGTATATGTATTCAAAAAGCAATCACTTATGTCTAAGTCTGTCCCTTGTCTAAAGAATGATTTGACTAAGGTTAACGCCAAATTTAAAAACGTTTTTAATTCCAATGATAATCAGTTATACCCATCATATTGTATTTGTTTTTTTTTTAATTATGGTAGAGCATAAAGGTTTTTAAGTTATTAACAAATTGTTAAAAATAGTGCTTCGTCAATTCACTTCTTTCGATTAAATTGAAAACAAAATTAGATTGTACAATATAGACCGAATTCTCTAGAAATCTGACAGTAATCTGTGATTTAATTAAGAAAGAGAGTGGGTGTATAATAACCCTTCGACCCAGACATAACCCATGATTGGGGTCATCACAAAACAATACTAAAGTTCACAGCCTCCGAAAACTACAATATCTCTTCCGCCATCTTGTTCCAGCAGTGATGTAGTTTCGTAGTTGTCTGTTTGAATTGGGGTCTGAAACTAATACCTAGGGCACTAGCAGACCCGTCCTAACAGATACATTTAACCTGTTGACTCGCGATTCACCATAGTTGGCCAATAATACATTTGATTACGCAGAAAGCAACCCATTTTTTCAGGAACTGCAACGTGTGTGGTTAACAAATATAGCTTTTGTCAATCGCCTGTAAATAAAAATATTAATGTAGCCAAAAAATCATAATTAGTATGGAAATGAGCAAGAAATATTTTGGAGAAAACGTTTAAACAATAACTGTTACCCGGCAAAATACTCACGTTAGGTATCGAATACGTCAACCCGGATTTCGTACGTGAGGCCATAGAAAATAATCGGAATCCAAATTTCAACAGAGATGTACTATGCACTCTACCAATAGCCCGGATACCTGCTCTGAATGCCACCCTCAAAGCGGAAGGTGTAAGGCAGTCTATAAAGCGACACAGTCAGAATTGTATGTCACACGGTACTTTTGATGATGATGCGATAGTAGACGATAAAGCGGTTCCACCAGGTAAGCTCGGCCGTCATTTGGCACCAGTAGCGCCGAACTCGTACCAGTGGCACTGAGGAGCGCGCGCTCCACAGTGGGAACTCGCAGTCACTGCTGCGCACTCACCCTGAAGATAAACATATGATGCCTTATAACTTGATGCAAACCAAAGTTAATAAAAAAAACTATAAATCTAAACCATATATATGCTTACTGAAATAGTATGCCAAAAACAATTATGTTATACTATGATTATGACCAAAAAAATGCGTTGCTCGTTATGTCAAATCAGAAGGGACAAAAAAGCAATGCGAAAAAAGTGTTTCCCTTACGGCTACCACCCTTAAGAATGAAAAGCTAAGCACCCAATGGCGTAATCCAGCAGCTGTCCTAAAGAGGCAGTCACCGTACTAGATCTAGTGTGTATCGTTACTGACCATCAAGCATGATAGTAATCACAACACAATAGCCAATCACATAACAACATTTTCGAAGAGTCTGCAAAGTTGTACCTACAAGCAGAGGTGAATATGTTGAATATTTAAACAAGGGTCATAGTAAAGTGGTTTCAGTGAAATAAAAATATTTGCGGAATTAGATTCAATAACTACTGGAATCACTACTGACTAAACTACCTTATCGTTTTGCAAGCGTATCTATTCAATTATAGTAGCGCCACTCCGTATGCTGAATTTTTGTTTATCGCATTTTAGGTGGGTAGTTTGCAGTTTTTTTTCTGATTAATAGTTTAATGAAGATAATAAGAGTGATTAATTTTTGTGTATTTTTAGGGCTCCATATCACAAGAATAAAAAACTTATAGGATAATTTCGTTGTATGTCGACAGACAGAAAAAAATACTTGACATGTCAGGTATTTTTTTCTCTGGGAAACGTGGAAGTATCAAGTTGAAATCAATCATCAATCATCTCAGCCGTAGGACGTCCACTGCTGAACATATGCCTCCTCCATAATTTTCCAAAAGGTCCGGTTGGAAGCGGCCTGCATCCCACGTCGTCCTGCGACCTTTATCAGGTCGTCTGTCCACCGTGTCGGTGGACGACCTACGCTGTGCTTGCCGCTCCGTGGTCTCCATTCCAGTACCTTCCGACCCCATCGGCCATCTGTTCTGCGTGCTATGTGCCCTGCCCACTGCCACTTTAACTGGCTAATCTTCTGGACAGTTGAAATCAATGCTAGATACTAATGTCTAGCGTCTCTTGAATTTGAGCAAAAATAAAGTCTATAAGTCTACCAACCGCCAACAATATTATTAATTAAAGCATATAGGACACTGTATTAATACCCTTCCTGTTGACATAGTAACATAAAATGTCAAGAAGTAAGGTTACAGCACATGTAAAGGAAAATATCCGTTTTTAGAGACCCCTTGGCACGCGAGTCAGACTTGAACATGTTCGGGTTTTATTTATATATAATTTGTCCTTCTCTTCTTATTGTTATGCATTGGCTTTTTAACGGTCAAAGAATATTTAATTTATCCGCAGCCGTTTTTTAATGGCTTTCAATGCATTGTAATTTTTAAAGTTGAATTCATAAAGTCACTTATAGTCTAATATAAAATACTAAAACTACCTTTTTGCTTATGCTTATTTTTCTATAAACAATCAATTAAACTTAGGCTAGTTACATAACTAGTCTTCGGACCTTATTACGGACCTGTTAAAAACCTAGAACTGCTCGTCGAGTTCCTTGCTTGGAATTAGCTTTATTACACGAATCTAATTACTATACATTGATGATCTTAAGTTCTAATGTAATACCTACACTAAGAAGAAGGCCCAGCTACTTAATAGTAACTAAAAAGTAAGATTAGAAATATAAATATATTAAATATAGATTATATGACTTGTAATGCACTTCACTGTAGATTCTAAAATCACTCTTCTTCAATCAGTCTTGCATTTCCTAATGTAGACACATAGTCCCAAATAAGATTTTATAGAATTGCTTAATTGGTTCGAAAGGACTTTTCAACATCGGACACAAGCCGTTTTCGCATTACCGGGCTACACCGGATTCATCAGAAGGCCAAGATGCCAAACCACTTTATTTTTAAATATCTTTGGGCCACTTATCAGCTCCGAACTTCCTTTTCTCTTCTATATTAATCCCAAACGTAGTACGCATTCTCTTGGGGTCAAAAAATCTTAAAAATTAGTCTGTTGTCTCTCAAGGAATCCATCATCTCTCTCTCAAATCAAAATTGTTTCTCCTTCGACGGCTTCTGTGTCATTCCTCGTTTTATTTTAAGTCTTTAAATTTTCCGTGTTGCTAGTCAGTATCAAAACAGTTTTTAATCTAAAATACAAAAAAAGATTTAATGAAATGAGATATAATGTAATTTGAAATTATATTACAAAGTATACAATATAATAATAATACTCGTATTTACAATATAATTACGAGTAGTTATTAGACAGGTGGATCAAGAGTACAGAATAAAGTACTTCTTGACACAGCACGTATCGTCAGCAGGTTCCTCAGCCTGAAGTGCTAACCAAAGGTACAGTTTAGCACATGCCCCACTTCCAGTGACAATCTAGCATAAGGTTGGAATAATGTATTTATTACGTACAGAAATAATGTAAAAAGTAACTATAGTAATTATCCTTTTTATTAAAAAATAAAAAGGATAATAAATATAGTGAATACTAACTTGAGTAATATAAAGCTGGCCTCAGACAGCCGGAATGGCTCTCTGGATTCATAATCTTAATTCCGGCACCTTGCCTCACACATATCTTAAAAACCAGATTGATCAGTGATCTCGTGATTCCCGGCACATGCACACGTCTTTATGGAAGAGGAATTAATACTAATCCCATAACTTTTGGCTCTACATAGTAAAAAAAAAGATATGCAAACGCAAAAACTAGATTAATCCTTTAAAAGTGAACAGAGTAAAGGAGAGTCAGTATCACATTACGGCAATAAAACAACAACAGTACCCTGACAGATTCTTCAATTACTACAAAATGTCAGTAGCATCATATGATGAATTACTATGTAAGCTGCGGTTTAAATAAAAAAAAAAATACGCACACATGAGAAGATCCATTTCCGCTGAAGAGAGACAAAAAAAGCAATCCAAAACTTAAGGCCGGTCTTAGACTGTCTGAAGCCAGCCTTATTGAAGTAGTTACCAGTGACATAAATTGTATTCTCTCAAAAAATCTTCTAGTTAATGACGTATTACGTCGTCACCATTAAAACAATGTCACAGTGATTTACCGATCGAGCGAAGCGTCTCGCTTTCAAGATTGGCCGTAATATGCTTTTGTCCGTCTGTCTGTCTGTTCTCATCTACTGTCGCATTTTGCAGTTATTTTGATGAATATTAACACACAATGATTTTATTAGGCTTTCGAAATTCTTATACATTGAAAACCCGTTGACTCAGGATTCGCCATATTTGGCCAATAATACAATAGATTTCGCAGAAATCAACCTACTCTTCCAGGAACTGTAACGTGTGTGGTTAAACAACTAAACGGAAGAAATCGCGTATAATTTTATCCCGATTTAATCCGTTTCAAGTTGTTTAATTTGAATTGATGTACAATTTCCTTGATTTATTATATTTTTAGGAGATCGTGATATATAATTGGGGGGAAAGGAGGAAAGGTTGCAGTAGCGTTATTTATCAACAGATTTAAATCATATTTAAGATGCACACTAAAGACTTCATTTTACACAAGATGTTGCGAAAAATATCCATTAGGCATAAGGACAGTGGAGGGGGTAAAAGGGGGAGATGTTTGCTGTATCATCATGAACGGATTTCAACTAAGCTTAAAACTAAACTAACTAGAAAGGGGAAAGTCTGGGCCATTCAATAGTTACCTATATGGACTCTCGAGCTCTACTATCACATTAGATACATAAGCTTTATATTTTTTAACATGAATTCTACTATGTCAAATTAGTCTCTCTCATATATATGATCTTTCCCTCAACAGTATTAAATTGTATACTCTGACCCAAGGAAACTTAAAAAAGAAAATAACCTCTTAGCCAGTGTCACTTGATAAAGATTTAGCAAAAAATATATTAAATGAGTAAGACTTCACTTGTGACTATTTTTACATAAAAATCATACTTAATGCAAATCAAAAAAAAAGACAGGCCGGTTGGTGCAGTTTGTAGCACCTCTGCCTTCTGTGCCGCTGGTCCAGGGTTCTGGGCAGGTCAAGCATTTGTGTGCATGAACATGTCTGTTTGATCTGTGTATGGGTGTGTATATGTATTTAAGTATGTACTCGTATATCAGTCATCAGGTTGTGGATGTTGTCCCATATTATTATATAAATACAAATATACAATAACACAAGAACTTGAAGAATGGCAAATGGAAAAATAGTACGAGATTAATAGTAAAGGAATAAAAATGTCAATTCATACATTCCACAAAATGATTAGGGATAGCACAGGAGAAAAAATAAACGTTATGACTGGCCTGACAGGAAGGGTATATTTTGTTAATAATTATTTATGGATAAATAACGCTATACAATATATACCTAATAATAATAAAAAACTGTGTTAACACTGCGTTGCAAAGCTATTCTATCCAATTTTCCATATACAATCGTTTGATAATGCCGATTAGGTGACATACTCGGTGATTATACTTCAAGAACCCGTCTTGGAAGTCATTTATTTAAAAAACCGGCCAAGTGAGAATCGGACTCGCACACGAAGGGTTCCGTAGCAATATCTATAATTATCGTCCGACTCGCAATTGGCTGTTTTTTATATATTTTGATGTTATAGCGGCAACAGAAATACATCATCTGTAAAAATTCTAAGTGTCTAACTATCACGATTCATTAGATACAGCCTGGTGACAGACGAACAGACCCAGACGGCGGACTCTTAGTAATGGAGTCCTGTTTTATTTACTCTTTGGGTATATATATATATATATATATATATATATTATATTATGTATATGTATACGTATATGTATATATGTATATGTATCTGAGATATATATTATATATACCTATATTTGATAGTTAGTATCAATAAAAGGATTTGGTCCTTCCACGAGATTACCCCTTTCTGTTTCAACAAGATTATTCCAGCACTTACACGACTTCGAAATAAATGACAGAAAAACCAATAGTTTTCACATTTACAATTACTGTAGTGAATCTTTGTTGACAAAGAACTTACCATTAGACTGGGTTTGTTCCATTATGTAGCAAAATATACGAAAATCCTTTCAAAGTGTTCTCCCACGTGCGATATTACCACGTTGCAAGGATACCTACGTAATGGCGCGATCCTCATCTCGCGCACTCCGCCATCGGCTATTGTCAGCGTTCCGTCTCGGGTTGCTTATTCAACACGCTTCGTCCATAGTAGAAACAGGCAAGTATGTCAACAAAGATACCCGTAATTAATATACCTACGTACTCTTTCTACTCCTCTAGATCGGATAAGCATGGATGTCGATATAGCAGTGCGACCATATTGATTGTGACGTTACGTCAGTGTACCGTGTCTTTAGCATGGATCTATAAGAGCTGTATTTTATCGATAACTAGCTGATAACGGCTGTCCGCGACTTCGTCCGCGTAGTATCTTTGGCCTTCGGCCTCGCCATGACCTCCCGCCTTTTCTTGGATAATCTTTTATAGGAACCTTTTCCTAACAAAAATAAACACAAAAAAAATAGATTGTATCATCGGTTCTCAAGTTATAGCATGATCAGCAGAAATAGGAAATAGGGGTTCATTTATATATATATATAGATTACTGTATCTCAATTTTTATTATATATGTCATATCGATAATCCATTTTCGCAGGGTAGCCATATTAGTACGTAAGTACCTGTGTTTAAAGTACCTAATGTAGCTCGGAGAAGCATGATTGTCCATATTTATAAATTTGATATACCATTAGGATATATGATTTTTATAATGAAATATACTTACTTAATCCTTATGAATTGTGTTTTCACATTGCATAAGGATTCCATTCATAAAAATAAACCAATGTACATAAAGCATCTACGACCTTATTTGGGTCGTAGATTGGGGTGCAAACCCCTAAATAAGCCAAAATCATTGTTTTTTTCAGCGGAAGTGTCACAAAATATTTTTCAATATCGTTTTTTGATAATGGATTTCCGCAAAGTAATTCCTGAATCAATAAATCATTAAAAGAATATATTATTTATTTATAGATTTGAAGCGCTCGCAGCGAGGCTTGAATTGGCGATCTTAACCGATTAACAAGTTAAGCAACGCTTGCTGCGATCAGGGGTTGGATAGGTGACTGCTAGTGGCATTATTCAACTGAGTGCTTCCGTGCTTCGGAAGGCAGTTTTAACCGGGCACACGTGGTGGATTATGGCCCAACTCCTCTCTTTGAGAGAAAGTCGAGTCCCAGCAGTGTGAACACAAAGGGCTGGTTATGTATTTTACTATATACTAGTAGACGCGTCGCTCGCGTAGCCTCGTAGGATATATAACATAAACATAAACATAATCAGCTAATTTTGTTCCAACTGCTGGGACTCGAGCCTTCCTCTCAGAGAAAACTTGGGCCATAATCCACCACGCGGGCCCAGTGCGGCTTGGTAGATAGGCTAGTGGCGAACCTATATCGAAGTTTTCAGGCCACCCGATTAAGGCCTTCGACATAGCCTTACGACTGTTGTCCTAAGACAAACAACCGTGACCGACGGCTTAACGTGCCCTCCAAAGCACGGAAGCGCTCAGTTGAATAATGCCACTAGCACAAACACATCCAAGTGCTGACCGCAGCTAGAGTTGCTTAACTTATTTATCGGTTAAGATCGCCAAGTCAAGCTCCGGTACGAGTGCTTCCCAGGATATGCCTTTAAATTAATAGAAAAACGAAAAAAGAGCCTCTAAAATAAAAATAACCTAAGTGACTCCTCATAACATCAGCTATCTGCGAATGGAAGTTTTGTCACTTCAATTTCATTAGTTTGTATGTATTTAGTATGGATATAACACCTATATCGTAGCTAACATACATATAATAATATTAAATTCACTTTATAGGCCCATTTCTGTTTGACCTAGGTGTGTACATGTATAAAAGTATCAATCATCAGGCTACCATAGTATAGGCTCTGCTTTATTTGGGACATACTATAGGTGGCACTGAATACTTTGCGTGGATTTTGTCCCATGATAGTATAAAATATAATATTATGTAACAAGTAATTTTGAAAAAATAAACATCTTAAAATCTTGTATACGTACAACATCCGGACCTTTTACCGTCCACCTGGTCAATTGCGCCAATGTCTGCGCTCACCGAAAGATAGAGAGCCACTGAACGTGCCAGGCGTATATAAGATCCCCTGTGAATGCGGCAAGAGCTATATAGGTGAGACTCGACGCAATATTGCGACGAGGCTCACGGAACATATAAAAAGTGTGAAAAATTTAAATACAGATAGATCTGCTGTGGCACAGCACACTTTGGAGTCGAGCCATTTCATGAGGTTTGATAAGGCTTCCGTATTATCCGTTCCGTATTAGAGAAGTTCTTAATACCGCGAAAAGCGCGTGAAGCAATAGAGATCGACCGTCATCCCATTTTTAACAGGGACCATGAACTGACTTAGGCCCCAGCGTGGAAACCTGTTCTACATACTTATACACGAAAATCCAGCTCAGCAAACATCTCGTCGCAGGACACGATTACTGCGGTGTGTACTGGCCTTTTAAAGTTATTGCCAAGCAGCAGTGACGAAGAAACTGACGAATACAGCTTACCCGCACCGGTGACATAACAACGGGCGCGAAGGCGGCGCGCTCCGCTGCCGCCACCGCGGTCGCTAGTACTAGACTAGCGCGAACGCAGCTGGTTGCGCAAGAACTCCATGAAGAAATGACCCGGACGGTCACGAAACCGGTCGAGATATTCGACTATACCTACCGCGTAAGTTAAACCGTCAAAATAACATTAAAATGTAAAAATCTGTTACGACGATTGGGGTATAACAAAATAATATAATAAGAGCTCATGGTCAGACATAAAATTATCTTATTTCACAATAGAAATGATTTTTCTGTATACTTTCATCCTGACAAATAACTTCTTAAAATATTACTTTGAATAGAACGGGTACAGAATACTCTACTTTGCATACCTACTGAGAGACAATAACTAAGGGCTACATAAAAAAACATTTATTTAATAGTAATATAAATTAACGTTTTAATTAATAATATTGGACACATTTGTCCAATTATGGAGGGACAAAGTAATAGTTTTGTTAAGAACATTTTATGGAAATTGTCAAAATAACACTAAACACCGTCTTTTATTTCAAATTCATTCAATCGCGCCTTTTTCATATTTTCTTTGTGCTGTCTGTGGTGTCCAATCCGATTTTCGAGTAAACTCTCTTCACAATGCCCGTATATTCGTAGTACGACATACTAAGAGTTTTTCGACAACTAACGTTCCAAATCCAAATCACTTTACACCCATGGGAGATTCTATGTATTCCATGCATCTTCATCTACCAGATTACCAAAAAAAGATATGCAAATGTTAACCGAAGCTCCGAAGTTGGTTGAAATCTGTACACAGACAGTAGAAAATGACATAGTTTCAGCGAGTGTCAGCAGTCAAACTTCTAGATCTCTCTCATTAGACACGCCACGGAAAATAAAACTAAAATCTGATCTTTTAGAATGTAGAAACAAATTAAATGATATGGCATTGATAATAAAACGGGAAAATATCAAAGAGATAAGTTACCTAGACCTTCACTTAAGTTTAGTTAAGTCGGTGCGGTAGAGGCTGTATGTCGAAACGTGAGACAAGGTGCAAAGTTGAACTTATAATAAATAGTTCAATTATTTTATTATATACGTTAATATAATCCCGTTTGGAATTAGCCCAGTCGAATTAGGATTTGACCCGGAATAAATTATAATAGCAAATTTCCTTCGAAATTTGTCAAGGAAGGTCACTGGCAGTCTTAATTTTGTTTTGCGTCGTAATAGATCCATTGCGTCATCCACTATCTCTAACCCCTAGACTCGCGATTCGCCATATTTGGCCAATAATACGAGTACAATAGATTTCGCAGAAATCAACCTACTTTTACAGAAACTGCAACGTGTGTGGTTAAGGGTTAATTTTTGTTTAACTTGTTAAGAATTAAGTTTTATACAATTTTGGTTCCCATGATTTTTCTTTGGTTCGATTTTTATATGTCGGAGTGATGATGGTATGTCTTGTAAGCTGTCAGTCGTCAGTCATTATATTTCCAAAATAAACCTCTGTTCTATTCTGCACAGTGTATTTAGGTGTTAACTTCATTCACTTTACTTCATCATACCCAGGTAGCTCATTCTACACTCTGCGGCGCGTTGCAGACTCGCGATTTCATTTTGTTGTGACTTAGCTTGGAGCTTACAATCTGATAAAAGCACAAAATGCACAGCATTTGGTACGTTTAACGTATAACAAACAAATTAATAAATTCCTTTCCTTTGGTTTGGAAGCTTATAGAGACAGTATGAGTTTTAAATATTTTTTTCCTTTATTTAAATAGAGTTTTACGGTTGCCTATACATTTGCCATTCTTCAAGTTATTTAAAGTAAAATATTTATAGCTGTAGCGAGTGGGATTTTATTCAAGTAGTCAGATTCAAGTCATACGTCTGTGATTAACCCTAACTATACCGTGATAATTAAAAAAATAATTGATGAAATGAAATGAAACCCTCGTAAATATAGGTCTCTGGTACGCAAAGGGTAAGTCACTGTTCTGTCTAAGTCATGTTCTAGTAATGTGGATGCATTACTGATACTTTCGAGGAAAATACCAAAACATCGTTAAACGGTTTCGTACACTTTGCATACACTCGATCACCTATACGAACACTAATTGGTAAATCCAGCAGTTTTAGACGGTAATATTCGAGGGAACACTAATCTAGAAAAAATAAACAAAATCGATGACTGCCTTTGTTGGCTTTTGGCGTTATCCTTTCCATATGTTAAACGCTAAGGTAGGTATTTAGTGAATGTTGTACAGGGCGGTATTTAAATTACATGTCTGTGATTATATTGGTAGTAAGTGTTTATTTTCTATTAAAAGCTACGACATTAAGTCTAATATTATCGCAAAACATTATTGGAAAAATTTGTTGTAAATTTAAATTTAATTAATAATAAAAAAAATATGTAAAAAAATATACGTCATCATAATAATCATCATAATCAGCCCATTTTGTTTCCAGTGCTGGGACTCAAGCCTTCCTTTCAGAGAGAGGAGTTGCGCAATAATCCACCACGCGGGCCCAGTGCGGCTTGGTGGATAGTCGAAGTTTTCAGGCCGCCCGAAGGACTTAGACATAGTCTAACTACTGTTGTCCTAAGACCAGCATGCAACCGACGGCTTAACGTGCCTTCCGAAGCACGGAAATGCTCAGTTGAATAGATCTTGATATATCTTGATTGAATAGATATAATGCCACTAGCGGTCACCCATCCAAGTTCTGAACACAGCAAGTGTTGCTTAACTTGTTGATCGGTTAAGATCGCCAAGTCAAGCTCTGCTACGAGCACTCCTAAAAAATCTATGTACTAACAATTAAATATTTTATAATAAGTAATTAAAAATTAAATAAAATAATAATAATAATAACATTCTAATCTATAAGCCCCATGGTGGGGGGAAAAGTGGCCAAAACGCTGGCGGCATTGCCACGCTGGATGGCAATGCTAAGTTTTTGCCCAAAATAGGCGCCAGCATTTCGTCACCCGACGCCTCAAACAAACGTTTCGCCAGATCCCTAAACAAGTTGAGAGCGGACGGCCCCCATGGGCCTAAAGTTTCGACCCCAAACGGCATAAACATGTACATTCTGTCTAAATACACATATTTATGACGTTTGAGGTCTTCCGCTTTAGACGATCGAATAATAAAATAGGCCATGTGACAATTTATTTTTAGTAGGCGGTCCGAAACTGAGTTAAAGTTTTGAATTTTGTCATCAACAAAATCTTCAATTGACTCGTCTAGGATTGGAGACCCTAAGAGGCGAAGTGATCGATTATCTAATATTTTGATATTGGGAGCAATTGGTTCAAAAATGTTTACTATCTTATTTCTTAGTAGTGTTGTAGAATTTGGAATGAAAAGTTCGCATTTTGAAAAGTTGAGAGCAAGACCTATTGAACTAAATTCTGAAATAAAATTTTGTAGGTCTTTAAGAACAGTGTCAACATCTCCGCCTAGGGACCCATCATCCAGGTACCAGACATTAAATTTCGATTCTAATTTTTTGATGATAGGGTGGATTGCTAGGCTAAAAATAGCTGGTCCAAGTGGATCACCTTGTTGGCATCCTACTTCTGAAGATAACAATTTTTTTTTGTATATTAATTTTGAAGGTTTACCATAACATTGCCAAATGAAATTATATATAAAATGGATTTTATTTTTAACTTGTGTCAAAAGAGTGTTTCTATCAAGAGAATTGAAGGCGTTCTTAATATCAACCTTCAGCAACACTTCACATCCTTCATTTGTTAAAAATGTTCTTAGGGCATGTACCGCCGCCTCACAGCCACCCTGTGAACCAAATCCCAACTGCAAGGGTTGAAATTCCTTGCAGAGAGATTGTTTGATGTATTTAACACAAATTTTAGCAGTTAGACGACGGTACACTGTTCCAACAGCTATGGGCCTTATGCTACGATCTTTTTTAAGAAGAGCGCATAAATTAGCTCCGTATAAAACATTTGTTATTGCGTCATTCACTTTACCTGTTAACATCACATTTACTAGTGAAGTGAGCTCTTTAAGCAGAGAGTCCCCAATCTCACTGCAGCTTGCACTGGTCAGGTCTTTTAGGTGTTGTGGCGTAAAAGATTCGAGGCCCCCCGCTGAACCACTTGGGAAGGATGCTAACGCATACATTAGGTCGTCGACAGTGGCGACAATAACATCCTCCCCAGTAACGTTAGCAGGTAAAGGAAGAGCTTGAGCTGCGGAAGGTGGATGTTTTTCTATTAAAGCCAACAAAATTTCCGGAGAGTTTGGTGCCAATGTATCGTTGGAAAATAAAAGTCTAGCCGAACCTCTGATGTCTCCTTCACTTAGCTTGTCTTCTACGAGACGGCAGGACGCAGAAGAATATACGGGTCGAGCTAAATTTGGCGAAGTGAAGCAGTAAACAGGACAGCGCTTTGAGTTGTCTTTACAATTGTGTTTTATTTTGCTAGTAAGAGAATTTTGATCAGATGGGTTTTTCGAAACATGAAGAATTCTATACGGGAAAGTCAACAAGTGCTCCCAGGCCTGAGGAGAGTTACATGAAATAACATTTCTGATGTCATCAATCAGACATTTAGCGACGCTAATACGTGCACCACGAGGAATTCTTTTTAAAACTGGCAAATTCGTTTTTAAATTACCTAAATGTTCACAAAAACTAATGCAGTTATTGTTTTGTATAGGCACTTCTTTGGTTAAATTTGGAGCCGAACGGTGTGTTTTACTCATATGAATTTTGAGCCCAATATTATTTATAATAATACAAAATGTATCTTGCCTTATTTATGACAATAATATAATGACAATAATTACATTAATAAATCACCACGGCTCTTGCACGGCGCAGTTTGCAACAATTTAGTTTGCCATGAATACTTAAATATATATATGAGACTAAATAATATGCAAAACCAACCGAAACTAAGCCACCATTGAACCTAAGAAACTATAGAACAACATATATATGGATTTTTTGTGCATTATACTTGCGGCTCCCCTGACGGTTAAGTGATCACCGTCTCTTATTGAGATCCGCAATACCAGAGGTCTCGAGGCTGTGTTGCAGGCTGTGATGAAGGAATTAGCTTTCTTTTTGAAGGTTCACATCGGTTCGAAAAATACTTCAAATGGTTGCAGTAGTCAGCCCTAGTTTCGAAGGATTGCTTAACTTCACATTCACCAAAATGGCCTAGCGATCGTTGGCCTAAAACAAACTACAAGAACCCAGTTCAATGTGCCATCCATAACACGGAAGCACACAGTTGAAAAAAAATCATTAGCAGTGACCTATCGGTATAGTTACCACATCTAGGTTTGCTTATAATCTTTTAGATCAGTACATTACGTCATAGGTTAAAGCAAGCTGTGAGCGCTTCATTTTGTTCATAACCCATCCTAAAATGTTGCTTTATACTGATTATAGTGATCATCAACCTTTTGGTTTATTTTCATAGTCGTATGCGCATCGGTGAATGTGCCATATTTTGTTTTATATATCCACAACGATGAAATATTCATGTCACATTTCCACGGAGATCTGGACGAGCGTTCATGTGTGAAATAATGCAAATACGATAAAGTTATGACTGCTTTAGGGGTTTGCATGGCGTTTGTGACATCAGCTTGGTTAACATGAGACGAGTTACTGGACTAAGGCCTAATTGCACGTTCCAGAGTTAGCTTCAATAACTTAGCAATGTGGTAGGGTTAAGACTTTATTTAACTGGGGTTAGTGAAGTTTTGTGTCAAAAGAAATTGGGGTTACATTCTGCTGCATAATGTACTCTTTGGACGAAATGACGCGAGAAAATACGTATAGAATAAAAAGTCGTCAACATTTCATACAACAAAGGATAAACAAGAAAGTCTATATACATTGTACTGTAGTGCCAAAGAGATAGATATAAGTTTCACTTTTTCTTCGATTCATTCATTATTGGTCAGGTTACAATATAAGCGCATTTACAATTCAATTATCCCATCTAAAGATTACAAATGTCAGTTTAGCAAAACCGGTGATCTTTTATAGTCGTGCAAGGCAAAATGAGAGTTATAAATTGATATGACTACCGCAAGTTTACAAACTCGTACACTTATTTATTCAACCCAAGCAAACGTACAAGTGGGCCTAAACAAGATAAAATTAAACTGAAGTCATACCGTTTATGACCGTTCCAATGAAACATGACATATAAACAAAATTATATTTATATTTCCAAATTAGAAAACAACAAAGTAATTAAGCTCTTACACTACCTTTGCTTATGAAATTATCTGAAAGGACATCAGCATGTTAGTATTTTATAATTTGTTACGATGGTATATATATAAGTTACATATCCAAATCAGCAACAGTTTTACTTCTACTTATCTGCTTCTGTGTGATCCTTTGTCTCCCTTTTATTTTAGTTCTAGGCTGGCTGTAGGTATTTTGTGTGGGGAACTTAGCTTTTATGTCTGTAAGATGCAGCGAGAAATATGGACAGCCCATCAACATTTTATTTCTCTTTTTGAGTGCAGCAGCATCAACCGCTGATCAACATCAAGCCTGCATATTCATAATCACTGTGAGCTAATATAGTTTTCCTGTGTACAGCAAGTATTCTAAAAATGTATGCATACAGGATAGTTTGAGAGAAGGATTATGTAAACACATCACAGTTTTGAGAATCCTACAGAAAGACAGTACGCGCTGAAGTTGGAGCGGGTCGAAATAACAGAGCCGAACCGAATGTGCGTCACAGATCAACGGTAGTAAGCTCATCATAAAATACATTTAATTATTTTCTAACTACCCTCATTTTGCATAGAAAGATCGAACGGAGCGATCGGAACGAAGGCAATGTGTGAGTTGAAGTGTACTGGTATGTTAACTTGCGTTATGTAAACCAGACTACACAATGTACATTCTGTTAAAAATTACCACCATTTTTTCTTTCGCCGAGCCGTATGTGTGAAAAATCGTCTGTATTTTTATATTCGTAGTAAAACGTGACGAATTGAATGTTCGTGTCATTTTTCTGGTGATTTAGTAACTATTAAGTATTTTCGGGCTGAATGTTCAGCTCATGCAGTCAGAAATGTTGTAATAAAAAGGAAAACTTTTCGTAGCACATAGGCATAGGCATAAAACACTTTATGTTTCTTTTTGTTTACTTTCTACCAATATAATGGTATACACTCTGCCAATACACCGGAAATTTAGAATAGTGGTTGAAATAGCGAAATCATTTTAGAAGTCCGTTATTTTAACAAAATTCATTCGGTAACTGGTGTCTAAAAATCATTAAATTTAACAGACAAAAGGTTCTATAACAAAATCTCAATAATAGAATCCGATATCAAGCAACAAATAATCTTTGTATTTTGATATCCAATTAAATGTGAAATAGCTGTGCAGCAAAAGTTTGGTCGGGATAGAAAAACCTCCATGTTAAAAGTTTCAGCCAAAATTTTATACATATAATAAAAAGGTAACGGAACGCTGTCTACACAAGGAAGATATATAAGAAAAATATTATTGTGACTTATACAGGAATATAATATGAAATGTCGGTTTGTCTGTGCGTTGGAACACGCTTATCTGAGAAACGACATAACCGATTTAGATGTGGTTTTCACTAATATATTCTGGTAAGTTTCACTTAACATTTAGTGTTATTAGTTGTTTTATGTCAATCGGTTTATAAATAAAAAGGTAATTGAAATTTAAAGAATAATTCTCACGCTACTGCAACAAGACCAAGCGACCGCAGCCGCTAATGGGTCAACTAGTATATAAATGGGTTTGGATAACGTAGATCCATCTACCTATTTTTGCAATTTTTATTATTAACTACGCTATAGGTACGAGTATCTCCACTCCGCGCGAAAAATGTGTAAATAATGACACACAACACTTTTGCCAGACATTTTTTTAAAGTTTAATATACGCGCAATAACACATTTACAACATCCAAAACCCGAGAACAAATATTTCTGCTCATCAGGCAAACATTAGCTTCGACTAAGGATCGAAACAAAGACCCCACTCTTCGATGGCAGGGTACCACTACGATCTGAGCTACCGGAGTCGTCAAAGTAATTCAATAATTTTTCTGTCTATCGGCTGCTATACACTTCTGCTAATATATTTTTAATATTTCAATGCATTTAAACTTGCGCAATTCTCTGATAAAATCTCGACTGGATGCCAGTAAATAAGTTTGATGTTTTATTTCAAAGAAAATAACGTCACTGGAAAACATTTTTGTAGAACCGAAGTAAGCTTCCTTTTCGGATACATGAGACGTGATCCGTTTGGCTGTAATCCAGCTTTTGGAGATGCTAGAGGCTGGTTTTTGTTTTTACCAAATACCAAAAAGGTGCATTAAGTTACTTATGTGATGATTCCAACAACAGAAATTGAAGCAGTTTATATCCTATTCAGAACTTATTTCATTATTAGTATAATAAGGTGCTTTATTGTTTGGGTCGAACTGGGGATTCGACCTTTGACCGTCGGAATCCTACAGACTGAATCTACAAAATGAACAATGGATAACAAAAGATCTATGTCAGGCCCATGTACGGTTGAGTTTTAAAATTAAATATATTAAAGTTTTCAAACCAAGAGTTAATGCAATCCGCTTCTAGAAATATAAGTAGGTACTATAAATAAACGCTGTATTGTTCCCATCTTCCATCATCGTATGCCGTACTTTTGGACTGTTATGTAACCTCTCACGTCAAGGTTCGTGTAACTCAACTAAAGTCTAGGATGGCAAAAGGCTCGTTTGCTATTAGATATATATTATAAGAGCACATACATTGCTATATTTATATGGTTTAGAAGCTATGTTACTTTCTATCCTGAAATATCAACCACTTACTCACCAGCATACAATTTTATTTTAAAATAACTCAGTAAAAATACTCCCCCAAAACAATTCACATGTAACTTTCGAATTACGCACACCTGCTGCGATTTTCAACAAGACTTGTAAATAATAAACAGGAAAGGTTTTTGCGAGAGCAAAATAAAAATGTAAAATACGTTACATTTTCAATCCGTACTCTTCAATGTGCTCATGGTCCTTGAATAATGATATCCGGTTCCGTAATCAAACCCACCTTCGCGTGCCAATCTAAATTAACGCTTAGTTAGGAAACTAAATAATTATCTGAAGTGCCTTTTCCTTCCAAAAGGAAGCGTAGCGGAGGCTTATTATTCCACGACTCACTTGTTAAAACTCCACAGTGCACATTTTTTAAAGAAAAACGTGAAGTGGTTCACTCTTTATTTATTTTTTAATTCGTGAAATAAAACTTTATTTTAATATTACGTATGTGGGATTGAAAATTTCAGGTAACAAAATGGATCAGTAATTTTATGGTGCCTATAGTATTTTATATTTGCGATACTGGAGTTGAACTTTGTAAAAATACGACTGTTATAGAGATTTTAAATGACTGACTGACTGTTTTATACTAATTGTTACTCAATAAAACACTAGCATCACTAGAAGAACCAAATCTGCCTTTTTACCAATATCTTACAGAGATTTGAAGTATGTACTTCAATTTAAATAAAATGCTGGCATAAGTATATTCTGTTACTTCTTTATTTGAAGATTAAAATCGTTAGGGATTCTGTTTAAACAAACTTATGCCTGCATCTTGGGCGGAGAGACAAATATTGGTTGTCTGCAACGAGATACATGGTTCCGGGGTAGTTACGAAAAGATTGCTCCCTTCGGGAAAAACACTTCGTAATTTAAGTACGGTGGTACTTTCTGTTTTCTGCCTGTCTAGATAGTACCCTTAAGATTGAAAAAACTGTCCTAAAGGTGTGTTCCGGCAGCGGTTGCCATTCTAGTGTAACACATTCAGCCAAATCATAACTGACCATCAATGTGAGATAATAGTTAAACAGTAGATTATCAAGCATTAAAAAATGTCAAAAGTATTGATAGTCTTGACATGACCCACGCATGGAAGGAGCTTACATTCGTTACCCGCAGTAAAGGTTCGTGCGCAATAATTTTCATGATTAAATAGAAATCGTACTGACGAAATAAACTATACGCAACATCTATATTTGAGTTCTGTTCTGTCAACTCATAAATAAATATAGCTCACACGCCATCAATCTAATATCACCCATTTCGAAACTAATTAGCTTGAGTGCCTGTGACAACAGATTAGCTAACAGTACGCACATGTTAAGCTAAGTGTTTCGCAATACTAGTTTTGTTGATTTAAGCGATAACGGTTGCCGCGTAATAATCCTCGAAACATCGAAAATGTTGAATACTTTGGATAATTAGTTGGATAAATAGGTATGCAGTAAAGGTTTAATTTTGCTGAAAACAGTTTTATTGGTCTAATTATTTACAAGTGCAGAGATTAATGTGTTGCGTATTGTATTATACGAGGAAACAAGACTACTACTAGGTTCCTCTATGCAAAACGCTTTCTTGGGTGGTACCACCGCAGGGCCAGATGTTCTAACGCGAAGCAGTCGTGCGCAAGCACCACTGTGTTACGGTGTGGAGGGTAACGTAAGCCCACCCCCACTGGCCTGTCTCCTCACTTGTTTCCACAAAACTTTGATGATTACTGATCCACTAAGGTTTTTTTCACCACATGGATATGTGGCTTATTAGGACCGTGTTTGAACACGAGATATCTTAATCATAATATTATAAAGTGGGTTCAGTAGTAACTAATTAATTTTATTTAATAAGTACTAGGTATATTACATGATATAAGTAAGTACTGATATTAATCACGTGCAGTGGTTTAATATATAACATATCTACATCAACAGCCCATTATGTTCCCACTGCTGGGAAGCGGGCCTTCCTCTCAGAGAGAGGATTTGGTCCATAATCCACCGTGCGGGCCCAGTGCGGGTTGGTGGATAGACTAGTAGTCAACCCATGTTGAAGGTTTTAGGCCACCCAAAGGCCTTCGATATAGCCTAACGACTGTTATCCTAAGACAAACAACCGGGAACGACGGTTTAACGTGCCCTCCGAAGCACGGAAGCGCTCAGTTGAATATTGCCACTAGCGGTCATTAACTAACTCCTGCAGTGCGATTCTCTAAGAATACCCGTGAAACAAATGATATGACAATATACGTTGGAAAAACAACCTTATATACAAGGGCGGTATTTCAAAGTATTTA
The DNA here is from genome assembly GCA_917880725.1 of Selenia dentaria. Taxonomy (NCBI): domain Eukaryota; kingdom Metazoa; phylum Arthropoda; class Insecta; order Lepidoptera; family Geometridae; genus Selenia; species Selenia dentaria. Next base: position 8,519,517 of record OU862888.1, on the reverse strand, counting down.
AAATCGGTAAGCTCGTCATTGGAGAATCCCATGGCATACCGCAGCAAGCATTGCCTTGATGATCGGTTATGTAAGTTCCTCTGCGAGAGCTTTGGAAGTTTAGTGTTTATTGGTAAATAATTAATTTTGTTACAAACTAACACCGTGAGTTGCACTTAGGTAACCAGCGTAGCAATACTATAAATATCATTAAATATATGTATTTAACAACCATACATATACCAGAATATATTAACCAGAACGACCAATATCCCTCTATAAATCGCAAGCCGCGTCCCATGACGCCGATAAAAAAGTTTCAAAGCCCGTTTAGGGGAAGTAAACAGTTGTAGGCATAAGTTGATCCGAAACGTATGGGTTTTATGTTTGTTTCATTGAATCAATAACATGTGGCTATTACTGCTGTGTATAATATTATTTGTTTTAGTAATTTAATATCTAATCATTGATTGTATATACCTAAGATGAATGGGAGTCATTGGTTTAATAAAGGGTTGCTTTTTAGAGGTTTGGTTTTAAACTCGCAATATTATTTCTACAGACTGTGAATTTGCCAGTTGACAGTTGAGTTGTAGTAAGTACGTTTTACCATTTCATCGTCTTCTATGAGGAGATGGAATCATTTACTTTTTTTTTTAAAACGATGCCGTACTTATGGCTAGGTTTTTGTAAATGTATGGCCGTTTTGTAAATTCTGTAACTGGAGAGCTTTACATAAAAGAATATTGCTGAGTTCTTCGTATCTGAGTTGAATGGCAAGGAGAGGCTACATGCTGCACAGTAGGCGGCACTATCAATTTTATGTGGGAAACATTTGGTGAGCGCACAGTTTCGCGTAATGGACCTGAGAACTAGCCTCTAGAATCGTGTGATCAACCACATTTAGATAACTTTTTGTGTGCGTATGTGTCTATGCTGATACACCAGAGATGTCGGACCATTTGGAAATCTGAATTCGGTGTGTTAATGCTGATATACGATGCCAGCTGGCATTAGTAGGCATTAAGGCTGGAGAGAAAACAGACACCTTAAATTATAGAGCAGTATCTATACTACCAATTTTGAGTAAGATCTTTGAAAAAATTATGCTCAAACAACTTTTGGCGCACTTTAACGAGCATTCAATACTGCACGAAAATCAGTTCGGCTTCACGAAAACAAGATCAACTACGGATGCCGGTGTGAAGTTAATGACGTTTGTCTTAAGGGCTTGGGAGAGCTCACATGATGCTATTGGTGTTTTTGTGATCTCTCTAAAGCATTTGATTGTGTGGAACACCCTTGTTCCACACAATCAAATGCTTTAGAGAGATACTGATTCGAAAGCTTTTCCATTATGGTATTCGTGGAGCTGCGCTTGATGTCATCGAGTCATATTTATCTGACAGGATGCAAAAGGTTGGCATAAATGGTGTAACATCTTCAGGATCTATAATTAAAATGGGTGTTCCACAAGGGTCCATTTTAGGGCCTTTTTTGTTCTTAGTATACATTAACGACTTGCTACTTATGACCAAGGATCTTTGTGATATTGTTTTATTTGCGGATGACACATCTCTGATTTTCAAAGAAGATAGGAAAGATAGCACACTAATTCAAGTAAACAACGCTCTATCTAGTATCTCTAAATGGTTCACAACTAATAATTTACTTCTGAATTCAAAAAAGACAAAATGTGTGAAGTTTTTTTTGCCTACTGTTCCATATTTGGAGTCTGACGTTACGCTTGATGGAGTTAAACTCGTAATTGACAAGGCAACAGTCTTCCTAGGCATTAAAATTGACGCAAAATTACAATGGGGTCCCCATATAAATGCTCTGTCTGGGAGACTCAGTTCTGCTGCATATGCGGTACGTAAAATAAGAGAGGTAACAGATGCTTCTACGGCGCGGTTAGTGTATTTTGCATATTTCCACAGCGTAATGTCATATAGGATATTGCTATGGGGTTCAGCGGCTGATATAGAGACCATCTTTGTCCTTCAGAAACGAGCTATTCGAGCTATATACGAAATAGGTCCCCGTGAACCTTTGAGAGATTTATTTAAAAAAATCAATATATTAACGTTGCCTTCTTTATATGTATTTGAAAATATAATGTATGTTCGTAAAAAATTACATAAATATAAGTTAAATAGTGAAGACCACACTTTTTTACACACTAGTTTTAGACTTGCGAAGACTAATAGTTCATTCCTAGGAAATTGTGTGCGTTTTTACAGTAAAATCCCAAAACACATAACTGAGCTCACAGAGGGCAAATTCAAGTTGACTGTAAAAAACGTTTTAATAAAAAAAGCTTACTATAAAGTTCGACATTATATAGAAGATAAAGATGCTTGGAATACTCCACTTCTGGCAAGCTGTCTCTCTGCCACCCATAAAATGTCATATTTGTAGTACTTAAGTAGAAACATTGTAAACATCTATATAAAAAGAATGGCCCCTATATATTTTGGAACGCGGCGGTAGTCTTTAAAGTACATTATAATGAAAACTTGACATTCTTAAGTGCGTCTTTGATGCCTAAATTGAATAAATGATTTTGACTTTGACTTTGTCTGAATATTTTCTTCTTGTTGTTCTCACGGTGAATAATTTTATATATTTTTTTGAACAATTAAACGTTTGCGCAAACGTGACGAGCTTACGACAGGACATTGTTACTGTCGTTGTTTGATAACGTGAAAAAATCCTCCAATACCTCCAATGTATCATACCAATATTAACCTAATAACCAATATACCTACCTGAAAATTTAAATTAATTATACCTTCACTCATTGCTAACTTATCCCTCGCCAATTACTTGTGATCAATAAGTACAAAGGTGTGAGTTTGGTGGCGTTGCGGTTACTGTTCCTACTAGCAATCAAAGTTACCGCCTTTGACTCCGGCAACTTTATGTGCTACTTTGCCATTAGAAGGAACGTGCGAAATTAACAAGGAGGCAAGTACGTATTGGTAGTTTTGTTTACAGAAGACAGATCCAATTTCAACTCGTGTTCTTCATATTTATATAGTGTCAGAGACTAGGTGGTCACGAGTTCGGGATACAGTTTTCGGTGTAGGTTGCATCATGTGGAAATCCACAGCACGATGATAGGTCGCTTTTAGTTACCGCCTGGATAGCTGCCACGCTAAATATTAAACATGTATCACTTAACACCTAACGTTGTGATTCAATAGCTAAACGGTTTGACGGCTCTTTTAGATCAGTTGATAGTGAAGCTATTTTTGGGACGTGGGTTCCCAAGTTCAATCCCTCGCCCGGACAAATATTTGTGTGATGATGACGAATGTTTGATTCTAGATGTTGTGATCTGTTGTTGTGTGAGTCTGTATAATAATATGTCTTCCTCACCACATCGAACGTACGAGTGTGAATGTAAAAAAGAGCTGTCTGTTTAAGTCAGTCAATACATTAAGGCCTAGTGTATCATCACCTCAATCTAACAATCTTAATTGAACCAGTTTACGAGTATATTGTGGCGTCCGTTTCATAGACGAAAAAAAGTGCATTTAGAAACTGATTTATAATTTAGAATAAGTAGTAGTTCAGTTTATGTTATACTGTTTTTCTGAAATTTAAACAAAATTTTCATGCTTAAGGGCTGTAGTAAACTCACTCAAATATTATTATATCATACCCCAGACACTATAGAACGCAATCGATTTGAAATCGCTACACAACGACATCTTTGCTCACAGTCCATGACAGGGAAACAATATTATCGCTTAACTATGGGAGCGTTTGTAAAGGTGTTACAAACACTGTATGAAGGAGCTCGTAGCAAGAGAACCCTTTGTAAATGAGTTCTTCGGATGAAGTGCTGCCACCATACCCTATTTCTACCGTGGAGCAGCAAAATTCCCATTTCTATGTTCTGGTTTGAAGGTATGGATGCCGGTGTAATTTCAGGTAGAGATACGTCAGACTTAACAACTACTACGACGTAATACTTAGGAAAATGCTTAATTCACTGTTATTTGTTGAATAAAATTATTCGAATTTGAATTTGAATATTTTATAAGAACCTTTGTAAAGAGACAATAAACAACATACAACAACTGTCTCAGAATTATTCGCACAGTGCAATTCGTTACTTGTGACAAGATACGTGTATTAATGGCAGAGATTGCCATTTAACACCAGGTGGGCCTCACCATCTCCTAATAATATGAAAAACTAAATAAACCGCAACTGCACAAGGTGGAGTGACATCGAGGGTGGTAAAGCGTGACCATTCTGTACGTAGTACTATACTGCTTATACAGAAGGGCTAGAGCTCATCCGTTTCCCTAAGAAGTTAGTTACAAAGTTTTTTCCCACGTGTAATCGAGCTAGTCCGTTTCTCTCCGTACCAGAGAGCCCGTAGTGCCGCAACCTGCATGAGAATGATGCTCTTACCATTCATTACGTCGCTTCCGGATCCATGACTAATCATTTGTCCCGTCCCTCATTAGCACATGTTGGTGAATGGGGAATGACTGACGTGTTAAATAAGTCTTGTTTTTCTATTTATAATCTTCTCTGAAATATTGGAGATAGCTGTCTGGAAGAGAGTCTGGATAATACCACACATTATGGCACAGTTAATCTTAAACCTTTAATTGTAATTTAATGGATGTTATACATGTTTGTTTCATCATCATCATCATCATTTCAGCCGTTGGACGTCCACTGCTGAACATACGTAGAGTAAAAATTAAATAAAACATGACTGGGAACTAAAAGTTGATGATAAAAAGAAAAAGAATGAAAGAATAAATATAAATTATTTCTTAGAAAATTTTGATATTGCACACATGATTTAACTGAATCCCTAAAATTATCCCAAAAAGCTCTCTATAAATAAATACTTACATGTATTTCTACAACTCCTGATGCGGAATTATAACATTCCTATAATAGCACAATTAAAAAAAACATCATTAATTATGATGTTATTTTTATGCACTATATTTTAGTAAATCAAAGAAATTACATAAGTGGCGAAATAGAAGAGAAAACACTTATTTTAAATATGAAGTCTAAGTAAGTTATATAATTAACTAAAAGCCAATACCAAAATGCTCACAGACAGCAAATTCAAAAATGCTGTGGAGCTATTTTAAGTGTTAATAACTTAACAACGTTGTATATTAAAAAAAAAGGACATTGTGAAATGTATTAAACAAAGCAACAAAAGTGTTTTAATTTATAGATAAATTGATTAAATAATTAACGGTTATATTATAAACGTACTAGATGCATATATTGATGTAATAAATAGTTTTGAATTGAACAATGTAGTATGTTTAATTTGGTTACAGGATTAGGGAAGTCATGTTCCATATTACACAAACTTTCAAATTAATTTATCGTGATCTTTCGCAGAAGGTCCCTTCACTTTCTTCACAAACAGGATAAAGTAGATAAATATAAACAAGTAGATATCTTAACAGAATCGTTGTTTCCGAAAGTATTAGCAGCAAATAAACAAAGTTACGGACTAAGCCCGCGGCCACATGGTCAGACAAAATCCTGAGATAATAAAATATATCCGCTTTGTCACTGCCCGATCAGAAGACTAGGATCAGTCCAACAGTTTTTTTACAGTAAGTATACAATAACCATGTCATTACTCTCCAACAGCTGCGATTTAGGCCTTCCTTTTAGAAACAAGATCGTAATTATCTACCCGAGTCTAACCAAGACCTCCCACGCAGGCCCAGAGAAGGTTTGTGCATGGGCTAGCGGCCAACAGAGGTTTCTAAAAGGCTGACTGCTTCCAACAAGCCCTGAAGACAGTAATAAGAAAACATCCGGTACCGTAAGCTTACTGTGCCCTCCTTCTGTTGATTAATCAACTGAGCACTTCTGAGTGTTAACTTTTAGCAGTCATCCACATAAGTAATGACCGCAGCAAAGTTAATATATTTTCGACGTTTACAGAACAACTTTCTTCATCTTCTTCTTCTTGTTTGTATGGCTTGTGCGGCGTAACCACAATTTTGCCAATAACAGTTCGCACGGATAGGAAGGACAACAAACGATGGAGAATGATCGGTAAGCAGCGAGATGATCGGTAGTTTATGGACCATTTAACAACTTTGCGTCTGAGGATACTTTATCTGAAACAACTTTTATAGGACAACACAGGACGGCACAAAAATCAAAATAAATACAACAACTTTGTTAGATATAAGCATAAGCGCTTCGACTATTATATACAGATTCAGGATAGAAAATCTGGTACTGCAACCTTACTAGTAGTACCTACCAAAGGTAATAGCGAAAATTGCACTTTGATAACAGTATCTACTTGCTGACAACCATATCGAAATATGTGCTACCTGATACCGATACCTAGGACCGATTTGCTCTTAACGCTACCTGGATCCGTGTTGACTTATAGCAGCTTTCGCAGGTTGACAACACGAAGCATTAAACCAGACCACAATACTACCAGCGAACTATTTCATATACGATACCACTGTTTGTGCGCGCAATAAGCTCGTAGTTACGTAGTACATACATGTAATAGATGGTGAATTCTAAGAAATATTTGTTACTAACGGGATACTTACTATGAATATTTTGTTTGAATTTCCGATATTGCGATTAATCCTTTAAAATTACAAAGGTTATCAAGTAACGTAGAACTTGAATAACTTTCCTGTTCGAGAAAGATGTAGAACTACCTACCGTAACCAGCCTCATGCATAATAATACACTTACACAATCCCACACATTTACAACCACACCATAAATTTTTGGTTTTTGTTTCTTACAGAACTCCCTGACACGGGAAACTATTCATATGTCCACTAGAACGCCACTTTTGATTGAACGTAATCGTATATTATAATCATATAACGTTCAATTTCTGCTGTTTTTAAGAGTGTTTATTTTATTTTTGTTTCTCGCTTTTTTCACCTCTTTAATGTGAGGTACATTATAGAGGAGGTGAAGACCATAGACCATAGAAAGGCATAGACCAAAGTGCGAGAACAGGGATGGGCTTCAAAAACAAGCGTTGTGCTTACATTACGAATGTAAACGCAACACAAGCTGAGTCTACCCCTTTTGCCCTAAACATGGTACTGTTGTCTAGGCTTATTAAGTAAGGTCCTTACTCTGGCTTAATGTTAATTAGTTCATTGTTTTGTTTGTACCTAACCGTGTTATTTTAGTGGAAATATATTGATTTATTATTATTCCGAAAATTAATTAAAGATTTATGAATGAAACTGTCGTATATTAACGTCTCTGGGACGCAAATGGTTAAGCGAGTACGCGAAGATTACTCAGTCCATCGTGTGATTGTGGCACTTGCAACACTGCCAAAATATTGAAACTTAAACACAATATAAATGGTAAGTACACCGTTAATAAGGAGGAATATTTATAAGGTAAATTCTTAGTCTAAGATTAAACTTTTGTAGTTCAAAAAACGTGGCATTCGAGTTTAAAAGGCACGATCTGACTATCGCCAAACCACAAAAAGGTTTTAGCAGAAATCACCTGACCGTGTGCGCTCGGGCTAAATCTCATCAATGATTGAATGAGCTCGGATTTGCGATAGGTACAACTTTTCGGGCTATCGGTACTTACCAGACTTCAGGTAAGTAAGTCGTAATCAGCTATTCTGCTTTTTGCTGGCGTCTTGTTTTATTTTGTTTCGCAATACTATAAGATAATTTCAGTATCCCTTATAAGCATACTTTGGTTATTGCCCGACTTTTCATCTGTCTGACATATACGATTATATCAACAACTACCAAAGGTCCAGTTGAAATTTTTTTGGTGATAATTTTAGTTATTTTTATTTCTTTCTACTATTTATGCATTTTGTAGATAAATAATTATTAAGGCCCATATAACGATGAAAACTATATTCGCACATACGCGTCAACTACAGGACCACTACCAACTTTTTTGAAAAGCTGATATAATACGGTACACAAGAATAGTTAACATAGTCGACCAAACACAAACAAAGTAACTCGCAAGATAACCAAAATTTAAATACAGATCTTTAAAAACGTGTAAGTTTGAGAAAATAACTGCAAAAACATAGGATAGCAAAACTTTTTCTTTCTACACTAATACTCGTATTATAATGAGGAAAGATTTGTTTGATTGTTTGTTTATTTGAATTGAATAGGCTTCGAAACTATTGGACCGATTTGAAAAAATCTTTTACGACTAGAACACCAAATTACTGTGATAAAAATAGGCTTTTATAATAATATTTTTAAACGTTAGGGATCTGTACGAAAACGATCCGTGTGAAAAAATCCTTCTATCGCGTATGCTGCGGAAACTATTGAAAATAGAGCAAAGTGGTTTATGACAGTTTTATAGAAAACATCTACAAAAAAATCCACGATACCGTGATACTTCACAATAAATACTTTTTCATGTTAAAATAAGCATTTGTAACGCCGGTACAATCGAGGCCACATTATTCGTACCTTGGTACGAGTATTAATCTTTATTACTCCATCAATAAAGAGGAAATATTTGATTGTTTTGTTTTAATGGATAAACTAAAACCTATTTACCGATTAAAATATTCTTTCACCAGTAGAAAGCTACATTATGCCTGAGTATATTGCATCATCATCATCATCATCATCATCATCATCATCATCATCATCATCAACATCATCATCATCATCCATCACCACAAGTGTAACAACACGGAGCGCAGCTACTATATAATAATTTGTGATGTCAAGTGAGGAGACGGATAAACGCGATGTATCCATTATCATTCACATTGACTTAATTAGTTCACTTCATACATAATAGCTACGAAGAAATAATATCAGGAAGAGTAACTGCCTAATAAACGTCGTGCTAAATCAATAACATCGTTCACGCTGCTATGACTCAGCTGTCATAGTAGACGTTGCAGCACGCGCTTGAACCAATCCCTGCTTTCGTTATGAAATTTAAACCAATCACCGAACATGTACGAGTATATTTGTAACCTCGGAAGTAATTCGTTTTGGAATCATACGTCGTTTTTGGTTTGAAGGACCACTTTTTGTGTGGAACCTGTTCTGAGTTATGCTTCCTGACATTATTTTCTTCGTAGCATAATAGTCATTCCTGAAGTTATCTGCCGTGCGATTCTGTAATGATTCGTTGACGAGCTCGTCGACGAGCTCATCGATGTCAAATACTTTGAGATATCACCCTTGTACATAAGGTTGATTTTCAACGTTTCTTGTCATCCCTTCATTTGTTTTACGGATGTTGTCAAAGATGCAACGATGTTTGCTCTTAGAGAATCGCACGGCAGTTCGTCACTTGGAAAGAAATGTTTCAGGCAAAGTTTACCACTTAAGATCAGGTGAGCCTCATGATTGTACCGATTCCTGATTTTATTAATAAAAAATATGATTACATAGCTAATTTAAATTTTTTTCTGTAATATTAATAATGCAACGATGTTTGCTCTTAGAGAAAAGCACGGTTGAATGTATAACACTGCAGTGGGGCCCATCAAAACAATCCCACTCTGAAAGACATATTATATAAGTGCTAGGTTTAACGACATTTGTGGTCGAAACGTGAAAACATAATTTATATAATAGGCGTCAAAATTAATAAAGCAAGTTTCAATTGTGCTCACGTTTCAACTTAAGGGTATAGTTACGAGTATATCGACACCGATACACCAATGTTTCCGTAAAACAAGCCAAATGTATTGGGTTTATGTTAAAAGTTGCGAAATTACAATACATATTCCGCCTTCAAAGTTTGTTTTCAATCTAAACAGTCGTGGCTGTAGTCAGGAATTTGTTCAGGGGGAAGTTGTTTTCGGAGTATTTCAACCGTCAAAGAACTTTTTACAATTCAGATAAGTATGTATTTCTTAACTGATACCCCTACAGCTACGCAGGCTTGTTCTTAGTATGTTTTTTACTCATATATTTTACGATAATATAGAAATATTGAAACAACAAAAAGAGACGGACTTTAATTATTTTAAAAATACGATAACTAGAAGTAAACTGGATGTATTTCTGAGCAATACTTTCTGGCCAGTGGGCGTGAAGTATAGAAAGTTCCGTGAATATACACGTCGTCCACAAGACAAACGTGATTCATAAAACCAGTATGGATGTTAACAATACAATTTTTTCTATTGATTCTTTTAACTGCAAATCAGCTAAAAGAAGCGTACAGCATATCAGGACGCTCTGTTAGTGCATGGACATTATTTTTTTACAAGAAACCTGGGTATGAACCCTATGAACTTGATTTTTTTAACGTTATAGATAAGGATTTCGACTGAGTTGCCAAATCAGCTGTGGACACTAGTCAAGGCCCAGTTTGGGGTAGGCCCTGGGGCGGAGTCTCAATCTTATGGAGACGGTCAAAGTTTAGCCAAGTAAATATAAAAAATAAAATAATAAAATAAATATTCCACAACTATCACACAACGCCATCTAGTCCCAAGCTAAGCAGAGCTTGTGTTATGGGTACTAGACAACTGATAAACATACTTATATATTTCTAAATACATACATATTATAGATAAATTACACCCAGACACAGAACAAATGATCGTTATTACACAAACATTTGTCCTGGGTGGGAATCGAACCCACGACCTCCGGCATAGCAGTCAGGGTCACTAACCACTAGACCAACAGGCCTGTCAATATAGTCGAGTGTTCAAGTGACCGTCTTGCGGCCATACACATTACTGTAGGTATGAAATCATTTTTAGTGTTTTGTGTGTATATGCCACAAAATAATATAGATAATATACCGGAATTCACAGATTGTCTGGCTACTATGTGTTCTGTTATCGAAGACTGTCAAGTACAAGTAGCTTATATACTAGGTGACTTTAATTCACACCCGTGAACCATCTTTGGGGATAAATTGCAAAATATCTGTGACGAACAGACATGGATATGGGCTGACCTTTTGAAACTTGGATTCAACAGCAATACCTATACCTTTCTCAGTGAGGCGCACGGTACATGTAGCTGGTTGGACCACTGTCTAACGACACTAGCTGCATTCGACACTATTCGTTATTTGAATGTGATGTTAGATGTTCTCTGGTCGGATCATTTTCCATTGGTAATTAATTGTGATGTTAGCGATATACTCGTATGTAGAAGTAAATGCGTTAGTGAGGTTGATAGACCATTACAGGGCATTATAGCATTTTTATGTAATATACGTATATATAAATAATCATAATTAATTAAAATTACAATTTTAGTATGATATAAATATATGTTTCAATATAAAGAAGCTTCCATAACGACTAAAGCGCTTTAAAGTGCCTTAACGGTCGCTGCGGCGCCCGAGTAAGTGTTGCGACCTGCGCCCGCGTCAATAAAGTTTAAAAATGTTTTTAGGTATAAGCTTAGATTAATGATCAGTCGCCGCGCGCGCGCTTCGACCGAGAGCGAGACTAATGATTATGATCTAAGGGTATAAGTTATCAAAATATAAATGTCTATCTTTCCAGTAAACTGTTAGTAGTATATTCTGCTCTTTTTAAAAATGTTGATTATAGAAAATAAATCCGTTATTGGATGTAAGAAGATATATAATATCTCAGATCCATAAGATCCGTGGATTTTGTGAATCAAATACTTAAAAATAAACAAATATAATTCAGTATGATTACTAAGTTTTAAGTAGTACTCACGGGACCACGATTTAATTGCTTTTGGAGTTCCCGATATTTCGGCACAGTTACATGCAACATGCTCACGGGTAGTATGATTACTGCCTAATTTTTTCAACACCTCTAAGTCAATTTTTATATATATACATGGCATAGGTGTTTTATAAATAGCTTTTAACGCCAGTCAAGCAAGCAACCATAGACAATAAAACTGAAGCTTAGTTCTTAGTTAAGTTCTCTTAATCACCAACAGGATGCAAACTGAGTTCTACTCGATTTAATTTAGATGTGAGTTGATGTGAGCAATACTAAAAGTACCATTATGTTTTGTATTGAAATTTACAATACTATTATATCTAATGCATTGCACACATTATTGTCACCCTCAACCTGTATCCCAACCTCAAAATTCACTAAATGATATATACCTAATACAAATACATAATACAAATACAAAAAATAATGATATATGAAACATTTGCCATTAAAAGCGACAAAAAAGTTTTGTTTGGTTTCTGCTTGCATGATCTTAAACAGGCGTCCATATCAGTTCAATTTCTTTATAATATCAATAATTATAGTGCCAAAGTGATAACCGTACGTCCTGAACTGTATATCAAGCAGATCAAAATTAGATAAATGATCTTTTATAAATTTATAGTTGTGACAAATTTTGATTATAAACAGATTATAAATTTTATACAATCATTAATTTGAAATAAACAAAAGTTCTATATTTTATATTTATTTAAAGATAAAATTAATTTTCTATTATTATAATCAAAACTTGTAGGGATACAAATTATGCATAGTGAATAAGTGATAAATAGGTCGTCGTTAGCTTGTACATAGATTATCTATACGCAATAGACGTGCGAACCTTTATAATGTATATAGATTTAACTGGGCATCGCCACAGTGCATACCCCTACTTAACCCTATGGGGAGTGAAGGTAGAAAAGCGTTTAATAAATAAATAGTATATTATTAAAATATAATCTTACTATTGAATCAGTGTCTCCCCCGCTCTCTTACCCGTCCTTACTACGTCCATGTAAACAACCGCTGATATAATGCAAAACCGATCGCGATAAAGGTGAAACTTCGAAATGACACGCACATGTTACTGATTACGATTTTGCGAAACAATGTTCTGATGATAATCGAAATTATTCTGAAAGCGTAGGTATCGAAGTTGCGTTTTGACGGTGCGATTATTGATCAACTAGGTTTGACTAATGTTATTTCATTCATGTTATTTTATTTCTTAGTAATATGATACAATGTAGAGCAAGTTCATGATGATAGTACTATCTGTAACGTTGTTTTCCAATAAATAGTGGTTAAGGTCGCAAAGTGATATCGTAGAAGTCACCATCACAAAACGTCTGACCAACAAACTTCAAACTGAAACAAATTGAATATTTGAGTAGATTGTACTATGTGTAATGTTCAAAGCACTAACGTCTGCTTAGCGAAAATCTAGTTATTTATTTGTAGAGAAAATATATCCTTTATCCGTTTTCCGGACGGGTTTTCTACCTCTCTGTGCTTATTTTTACCTCTGGCACCTGGTTGTACTGGCCACCGATTGGTAAGATCTAGAAGATTCTTGATGGTCTGGTTACTCAGTGCCCATGTTGTCAAGCCATATGAGCCGATGAGCTAGAAGATCCGGTTCCAGACCCAGTAATGAAACTATTGTCCGCAAATTATGATGTTTTATTACATTTTAAACATCATACAACGAACATGTTATAAAAAGTGAGAACTTTAGTAAAACGGGTAGAGTAATCACGCGATCAGATCCCTTGAAAGTTTCTTAAATACGCCTTCATATTTTCACACGGGAACCCTCTAACGGGCTATACGGTAATTCGTTGCAAGACAAGGAACACAATTTATGAAGGTATAAAACGGATCTTAATGCGGTAATTCATTGAAAAATCTGCACATTTCACGGTTTTGAAATCTCTTTGGTGTTTTATTCGCATCACCATCCGCGTTATACTTTTTCATTAGACTACATGCGATTTAAAATTTGCTTTTATTTAATTCTGGAAGTTGGAACATACAATTTTGCTTTATTTTTTATATGGAATACCTAGTGTTTTATGTTTTATTATTGTTGCTAGCTCTTAAAAAATATTCAACACCTAGACTCCGACGTAACTGTTTTAAATTATTTATAAACAAAAAGAAACTGCTATTTTTTATAATTTTTACGTTTTCTGCCTTATCTTTAGATTAGACTTATTAACCAAACTCACTAAATATCCGATAGCGGCGAAGCCTAAAAGAAGGGTTATGTATTTGACCTGTAAGTAGGAATACTTAGGAACATCATAATAAATACATACGTATTTATTATGATGTTCCTAAGTATTCCTATTTCCGCTCATAACTACTCAATGGCTCAAACAATTTTGATAAATAATACGTCAATAGATTCGTCTTGATGAAACCTCACATGCCTATGTTTTATATTTGTGTAAGCACTAAAATTATCGTGAAAATATCTAAATTTGAGGAGACAATCAAAACTACCGAAGTTGGAGTATTACCAACTTCATTCGGAGAATATTCTACTTTTATAAAATTATTACTTGATTAAAATCAGGTTGTAAGTCCTTATTTGGTGTTAACATGTTAATACTTAGAGTGTAATTACAAATTCATAAATGAGATAAATATTCATATCGCAATGGTATGAGTGTGGCCGGCAGGGTTATTATGTATCTCAGTTGCTAAAAAGTGTTGTATGAAATCTTGAAAAATGGCGCGCCTATGTCAATTTTGACGACTTCAGTATGCAAAAATAGTAGCTTAATGTCTGAAGTTGATAAAAGTGACATAGATAGTATTTTTTTTCGATTACAGTCAACATTTGTTAGCAACTGAGATACATAATAGCCCTACTGCACGTTCCTAGTTTTATATTACATTCACATTCCTAAGTTTATGGGTATTAGTCATACTTGTACGTCATACGACTGTTACTTGTATACATACTACAATTCTAAATTTATATATTGCTTTTAAAAACAATTAAAGGCACACCCCAAATGATCTTTATAATCTGGTACTAGGCGCCTGCCGACCGCACGTGACCTCTATGCACGGCCATCCGCCGAAAATTCTCATCGATTTTTAAATATAAAGTTTTTTTATCAAAAAATGGAATTGACTTCAACCCTATACAACAGACTTTGTAGTAAAAAAATAATATTTTCACATTTTTTGTGCCTCTTGCTACTAACGGAATGATTGTCATTTGCCGTCAATAAGGATATCATCAAGATAGGCGAAACACTTTTTAGATGTTGGAGTGTATCTCAAAAACCGTTTGACAGAATTGCATGAAATTACAATACTACAGGAGAAGCACCAACTTTCAAATAAAAAAAAACATTAAAATTGCTTCACCCAGTCGAAACTTCTGAGGTAACAATCATAAAAAGAACAAAAATTACAGTCAAGTTGAGAACCTGCTCCTTTTTTTTTTGTTGATTGGGTTGATTGAAAAATATCAAAATAGGTTTTTTGAAAAATCTTAACTCTTCCTCTACCATGATAAATAAAACAAAAGGAAATGAAACTGACGTAAATTAACGTCTCCGTCGGTTATCGAAACTTAAAATACATTAATTTTTTAACGGTTAATGTATTAGTTTACAACAAAAATCAAAACATGTTGTTGTTGTTCCAAGATGCAAAGAATCTGTGTTTATTCCCAATTTCTGTTGTTTTTTCGAAATCTATTTCCTAACAATTTTAACGTAAAATATGTAGAGAAAATGTTGGAAATTGTTATGATATTTTTTTATATTTTGTTTATTGTTTTTGAAATATCGAGAAGCTACTAAAAACCATGTTCTGCAAAGCGTTTGCTATCGGACGCGCCTTAACACAAACTGAATGTTTAGTCTAAATGTATTTTGCTTTGAGAGCATTTTTAAACAGTAGCATTGTGGCCACTTGGACGATCAGACACATATGGCAAAACAATTACTGCAGATTTTTATTTGAGATAACTGTACAAAAAGATACATTTCTAACTGCCTCGAAGCTAATGAATAGAAACGATGTTCTTAGACATACTTGAGATTAAGATATGCTAGTGATAAGAGTTGGATGTAGATACATTCATAATAAGTAGATGTTTTCTAGTTTGATTATATCAGAACGTCAGATAGCACTCGCAAATTTTAAACGCATGTGTGCGCTTAGATCTAAATAAATTTAATAAACCATGTGTAGAGTGATTTGTATCATCATAATCTCAGTCGTATTACGTCCACTGCTGAACGTGTGCCTCCCTATAAATTTTCAAAATGATCTATTGGGAACTGCTTGCACTCAACGCCTTTC
Source organism: Selenia dentaria (assembly GCA_917880725.1). Taxonomy (NCBI): domain Eukaryota; kingdom Metazoa; phylum Arthropoda; class Insecta; order Lepidoptera; family Geometridae; genus Selenia; species Selenia dentaria. The sequence continues at coordinate 8,503,490 of OU862888.1, read as the reverse complement.
TGCGATCTTTATCAGGTCGTCCTACGCTGCACTTGCTGCTCTGTGGTTGGAGACGCACTCACTTCAGAACCTTCTGGCCTCACGGGGCATCTATTTTGCGTGACATGTGCCCTGCTCACTGCCATTGTAACTGGCAAATCTTCTGGGCTATGTGAGTGACTCTCATTGTTTTACAGACTGATCTTCTCATTTCTTATTCGAACGTGTAGAAAAACCTTGAGCATATAGACCTGTTCATATATCTATAGGCCTATATAGTGAGAGACCACGTTTTAGTGCCATAAGTCAACACTGGCAACACATATTGATCAGACTTTTGTCTTGAGGCACTGAGGTATTTTTTTAAGATTACTTCACGAAGTTTCCGGAACGTGGTCTAATAGCCGCATTTATAAACAGGTAATTACTCTATGCTAAGTAAATTCTTAATGAAGTAAGCACTTCACGATAGAAAACTTCAACATAAAATCTTATTCTATAGACGATCAATGGACGTTACTTAGTAAATGCATGACATAACCCTATCAAAATTGGATGTACATTTTCACACTTGTATTAGGATGTTGTCATGGGATATTAATTTTAAAGCATTATTATGCTGTAAAAAGGATCTATTGATCCTTCACAGTTCAGACTTGTGTGCGAATGTCATTTAGGTATATACAACTTCACTTTTATAATAAGAAAATTGACGTGTTCTCGTTGCTTAAGCAAAGAAAAAAAAAGGTGACTATTACTCGGCTAAGAGTTCTAGCCTTTGATAGTACGATAATTATAGTAAGATAAATACGGCAGTTACTTTAGTAAGTAACGTACATTGCTCGACTATAGAATAAGATTTAATGTTGAAGTATTCCATCGTCAAGTAATTATTATTTATATTATTATATTGAGAAATTACTTAGCAACAAGTATAGTAATTTGTTTATAAATACGGCAGCTAAAGTTTTCTCTCCGCGCCACACATCTAACGCAGGCGTACAAAGTTGATGGCTGATATTCGGTAGGAATGAATATAGGCTAGTAGTAGGTATAAGTATCAGAGTTTTACATAATCATCATGACATGACACATTATATCACACTTGAGCATGCCAACGGATCCCTGATCGATCAATAATACTTATAAGATGACTAAACTTATGTACGATATCTGGATCAGTATAATATATATATATATATTTATATAATATTATATATATTTATGCAATATTTATATATATCTATATATATATATATATATAAATATTGCGTTTTAGTAAACGCGATAAATACGTTTTTGGATGGATTTATATATTTTGACCCTTTCACGCATAAACTACAGAAACGGGTTGGGCTTAAAAATTAACAGGCCTGAAAGGCCAGGAGGCCGATTCTACTATTTCACAACGTTCAACAATCTATCTCCCTGCAACTGCAAATTGACTCGTTCAACGCCGGTTGTCGTTGGTTAATTACCCAAAAGCTATTCTATTATTTCGAGAGACAAAATTGTACGTAACTTCATCTTAAGCATTACTATATGTTAAATATATATTAAACAATACAATATACGGTTATGAGTTAGCGTCGCGTTCATTATTTATCGAGTTAACAGAATATAAAGTTTAGATCGTTCGCTGCCGTCAATAGAAACTTACCTGCAGTTGGAATGTTTTTCAATAGCACAATAAGAAAACTTATAAAAGACACCGTTTATTTACAGTTCGATTACAATTTACTTAGTGGAATCGACCCCCTGATCGGATTTTGCTGCGGATTATTATATTAGAGTAAGTTGGTTTTTTGAGATGTTTCTAAGTTAGTTATGTATTATTAAAATATACTCCGTACTTTTAAATTATGAATGAAGAATAATCATGTCGGTACCTAGATAATTGTTTGTCATGGTCACTTGCTCCAATATTGTTAAATTGTTTATTAATAACGTAATCTCTCAATTGGCAGCCTTTCTCAGTATAATAATCTCTTACAGTTCCGGCTGGCACTGGCACATTGTCTACATTTGAGGAGTATACGTTTGCACTTTAGGTAATGGCGCCAAACATCTGTTGCAACCAATTAATTTTTAAATATTTGCCGAACAATATGAACACTTTTCTACCGACTTCCAACAAAAGGAGGAGGTACTCAATTCGATTGTTTTTTTTTTATGTTAGTTACCTCATAACTTTCGACGGGGTGAACCGATTCTCAAAATTCTTTTTTGTTTGAAAGCTGGTGCTTCCTGTGTGGTCATCAAATCCAGTCCAGTGGTTTTTGAGATGCACTTCAATAACTGAATAGAATAGAAGTCGGTATTACATTTTTCAAATTGTACTTGTACAATAATAATAATTTAACTATGCACGTTTATTACAATGTTTACACTATCTACACTAATATTATAAAGGGGAAAGATTTGTTTGATTGTGTGTTTGAAATAGATAGGCTCCGAAACTGCTGGACCGATTAGAAAAATCTTTCACCATTAGAATTTTACATTTTCCCTAATGAACATATAGGCAATATAATATTTTCATAAAAGTTAGGGAGTATAGGGTTAGTTAGGGTAGTAAAAATCCGTATGAAATCTTCGATAATGTAACTCAAAGTGTAGAAAAAATACCATACCACACCATTATATCGCGTACGCTGCGGAAACTATTAACTGTGAGAGTGATGTACTACAGTTTTAGAGAAGAAGACAATTTGTACAAAGAATTCCACATTACCATACTATGTCCAACTATTACAGTTATGTCACAATAAATACTTGTTCATTTTGAAATATGCAATAGTATCGCCGGTACAATCCAGACCACATTATTCGTACCTTGCTATCAATCTTTATCTTCTCTCTCTAATAATAAAGAGCAAAAATGAAAGAGGAAAGATATATAATTGTTTGATTTTTTGTAATGGATAAAACTGAAACTACTTAACCGATTCATACACGAATTCTTTCAGGAGTATAAAGCTACTTTATGCCTGAATAACATACGCTATATTTGATTCATCCTCATCATTATCCATCACCACGCGGGTGAAACCGAGGAAGGCAGCTTGTAGGAATATATAAATAATGTGCCTAAGTTTTACATATTCTGCTGGTTGCAATCACTATTGACATCAAAGAGAATACAAATACAAATGTAAGACAATAAGTCATAAGCAATAAAGAAGAGCTACGTTGGGCCGGGAAAAACCCCAACAAATATTATTGTTGATATTGCTTCATTTTTTCATATATGTGCTTCTTCGAATTTTGACGTGTCAATGGTGCACGAGTCTAGGTCTAAAGTGTAGAAAATCATGAAACGTTATTTTTGTGTTTCCCACGTCAATCAACTTAGAAAATTTTTGTAATGTAGTGTGAGTTGTACAGGAGTGTTTTAGTGATAGACTTATTTATATGAATTTGACTTAATAATAATTATTAATTATATGGAATGGCAAATGTACAAATGTACAAGCCAAGATATAAAAGAAAAAAATCAAAAGCGTTTACTAACCGTTATGTTTATTTTATACTAGTTGAACCGCCTGCAGCGTCGCTCGCATAGTCTGGGTGTAGTGGCGAGAGTGTTATTCTTTAAATTTCAATTAATTTAATTTTTACTTTGGGTGGGGCTACAAATAGAACCTTGAGCCGTTACCTGGGCCGGAAACTACATCGCGACCGGGGCCTCGGTGACTCCTGCCCGCACCGTTGCACCACATCCATAGTAAGTATTTAATTTATTTATGACTGACATGAAACACTAACACCAAATGTCAAGTGAAGCTTACAACAAGATATTTCTGAAGACCGCATCTAAATTGGATAAGCTGTTTCCGAGATAAGCGTGCATGAACGCACAGATAAACAGACAAAAATTCTAAAGATCATTTTTTGTCATTTTATTTTCGTTATAGAAGTCCCAATAATATTTTTTCTCTTATATCTTCTATGTACAGGCATCGATCCGTTATTTTTATTATATGTATAAATTAAATGTTGATAAATGTCTTGTGTGAGCTTATTCATTTGATTAAAATCAAGTAGGTTAGCATTTAAATCAATGTTATTTCAATGAAACTGCCTTTGATATTTGCATGGTCATTATCTTTTAACGTTCACTTTGCGATGATATTCGCTGTAAAACTTTACGATCTCAAACTCGATAGCAGAGTGAAGTAGCGAGTATTGTAGTATATAGTCACAAGTAAAATGGGCGTTGACTACGCAAACCTGAATATTATTAATGCACGTAATATCGCCCACCGCGCACTCAGCGGCATCTCGCATTACGACCGGATATTGTTGCCAAAATTTTGCATTTTACCTATTATAGTTTCATTGTTATAAATTGCTCACGATACCCTTGCCGCCAATTATGAACGCTAAAACAACAGCAAGATATATTCAGCCAGCTCTGTGTTCTCTATTGTACAGTCACTTTCATTAGTTCAATAAAGATTGTATTCCCTCTGTCAGTGCACGTTAAAACGTAGTATTTATATTCTCTTTGGTGCACGTCTGTCGTGTGAGTGAAGTGCACGCAACATAATAAATAAACTTGCGTTGCTTTTTGTCTAATTTATTTCTGTCTTTTGTCTAATTCGTCAAAGTTCTGGCTTGCGTTTTGTCTAATATCACTTGCTCGCCAAACTAATCCTTCCTTAGTGAAGCCTTGCATCATAAAATACACCAACTGCTAAAATCGCATGTTTGTAGTCAAGCTTTAAGACTCCGTGTTGATAAATAAGTCATTCAGTCAATGCTTTATGTTTAAAGACCATACGTTCGACGATGCAGTACGTTTGCATAGGAGATATACCTATTTACTCCTGACTTCTCAAGATTCTCAAATTGAGCCTCTCGGGCAAGACAGACCCAGTCAGGCAAGGAATTCTATTACCAACCGGTACGCATGATCGACGTTGAAGCAAAATGCAAAGGCAAATCTACCATATAGAATTTATATAATATTATATTATTAAGTATTTAAATACATAAAAACTCAGCAAATTCATTTGCGTTCGACAAAACATGTCTAATTGGATATTTTTTTACTACTTACTGGACTTATGTTCGTACCTGTACCTGAAAGTTATTATGTCATGTCAAGAAAGAAAATTATGCATCTCGACTCGAACCCATCAAAATGTAGCGCAGACTTCTCCTTGGCTTAAGAAGCGTATACACTTCAAGTTACGAGTCAACTTGTTACAGAAATGTTTTCTTTAGATGTTATGAAATTTTACATATAAAGTTCTCATACATAGGGCTTGTAGCCGAGATTTGTTTATAGCGTTCAAGCTGTGGAACAAAAGAGAGACAATAAGGGTAACTCATAACTATTTCTCCTTAGATGGAGGGTTGCTATCATCTAGCTATACATATGTAGATAAACTTTGTATGTACAAATCTGTAAATAAAATCAAAATGTAAGGATATTGAAAATCTGTGGCAGCCTGCAAGATCAGAAGAATATTGCATGCTATCGCACGTGCAGAACGCTCATTCTCCGCCCCGTGCAATCTGCGTCCAGTTCAGGAGTCAGTTTAGAAGTTCATTTTGATTCGTCTCTTTGCGTAGGTAAAATGTAACACTATCTCCGCCAAACTTTCTTGGTCTCAGTAGTAATGATCTGTGATCACGTTACGTGGTGATTTCAAATTGTTTTCCTTCTATGGAGTCCTAGGGTTGAAGTCACATCCGACACCAAGGTGGTACCGATCAAATTCTTAAACAGATTATTACAGGTATTTATCATTTTCTACCGACTTCCAAAAAAAGGAGGAGGTACTAAATTCAACTGTATTTTTTTTATCTTGGTTACCTCATAACTTTTGACTGGGTGAACCGATTCTCAAAATTCTTTTTTGTATTTGTGCTTTCCGTGTGGTCCGATTTATATAATTTCATCAAATTCGGTCCAGTAATTTTTGAGATACACTCCAATAACTGAATAGAATGGAAGTCGGTATTCAATTTTTCAAATTGCACTTGTTATAATATCACATGATTGGCAAACAGAAGAATCATGTTACCAAAGTCCCATAAATTGTAAACCTCCAGACTCAATATAAACGATTATACGATACAAAACATACAAAACCGAACAAAGATTTTCATATTGCTACAGAAATAAATATATATCCTAAACAAAAATGTACTCAAAACTTCAGCGGCTACCACAGTTTAGTTCATAAAATTGGAATATTAACCTAGCGTGAAACCCAATCCCATTTTCAGAGGAACTGTGAGCCGAGCATATCGCAAACGTTCCGCATAAAACCTAAATATAATACTCGATACACCGAATTCTGGTAGGAATATATGGACTAGGAGATATTTCCCATAGGGCCGTATTTGCATCTTTCGCTGTATCGGACATTTTAAGAGCCTCGTAAGAACCGGTTTTGATATCTATATTCTAAAGACCACTTCTTCAGGCTGTATATGTCGCGATCTTACAATACTCTTCCCAATTGATTTGAAATGTTTGTTGAATTAACTGATTAGATTTTTGTTTATTAAGACGCACATAAAACTCAGGGTTTGTAATTGACAAATGGCTCTAAATATTTTAATTAAATTAAAGCATAAGCTCGAGTATAATTTCATTTTATATATTTTTAATATAAGCATTTGTCGTAAACAACGTTTTCATATATCGCTCCTTGGATTTCGGAGGTGGTAAATTGTTTTTTGCTGATTCGGCCTCAGGTTTTAAATCAGGAGGAATGCCATCTATTTCCGAATCAGATTCGCTTGAACTCATTTTTGTGATTATCTATGTTCAGGCGGTAAATTAAAACACAATTGTCGCAATAATAATTGAATGTGAAATCTCCCAGTCTTTTTTTACTAAAAAGTTTGCGTTTAGTTTTGAACATTGTTCTATTTTTACATTACATGATTTTTTTTGTAAAAAAGTCTAAATTATTGTTTTTAATCTCAATGTTGATTTTAAGTATTAGTTATTAGTTTATTATTAGTTCAGCGAGCGTGGGATGATGTTTCGTTGAAGCGGATCCAAGGCAATTTATTGGAGGCTGCTACGGGAGCGGATACGGCCAGACTGCGGGCTGTGTCGCAGACAGAATCTGGAGCATGGTTGCATGCGCAGCCTTCACCTCACCTGGGCACCTTACTTGACGACGACTCTCTTCGTGTGGCGGTGGCCCTCCGCCTAGGCTGTAAGGTGTGTGAACCTCACAGATGCACCTGCGGATCCATGGTGGAGGCCAATGGTCATCATGCACTGAGTTGTCGTCGTTGCACAGGGAGGTTTCCACGACACCATGCTCTCAATGACATTGTCCGTAGAGCCCTTGTATCAGCAAACGTCCCTTGCGTGCTTGAGCCTTCAGGTCTGAGCAGATCTGACGGTAAGCGGCCTGACGGGCTGACCTTGGTGCCGTGGAAGAACGGCAAGTGCCTGATTTGGGACGCTACTTGCGTCAGCACTGTTGCCCCCAGCCACCTGACTCGCACCGTCAACTCCCCGTCAGCAGCTGCGGAAGACGCCAGCATTAAGAAGAGGCTTAAGTACGCTGCCTTGGAGCTGCTTTACCATTTTGTGCCCGTGGCTGTGGAGACCATGGGCAGTTGGGGGGCTGAGGCTAAGAGCTTTGTGGGTGAGTTAGGTCGTAGACTCTGTGACATCACCGGTGACTCCCGCTCCGGTTCATTCCTGGTGCAAAGGCTGGCCATAGCTATTCAGCGCGGGAATGCAGCGAGTGTAATGGGCACCTTTCCACCGGGAGCGGACAGGGGCGGGTTATTTAATTTTGACTAGAAGGTTAATCTAGCCTCTGTAATTTATTTTATATTTTTAATATGTGTAATTTTAAGTATAATATATATTTACTAAATACAAACATAAAATCTCACACTTTACTTCTACAACATTACTAAGTACAAAACGCATCGTGTATACGACTATAAAATGGCTGTTTAAGGCCCAAAAATATATCTATACCATAAAATGTCATACAAAAAGAGAATAGATATATATTTGGAGCCTCCTTCCTATAACCATATTATAATGGCAAAACTCTAATCTGAGTCTGATACTATGTTTTTTTTCTTAGCAGTTCCTAAGAGGATGGCCTGCTGTCCAGTAAGTAAATTGCATACTGACTTACTGGATAGTAGGAGATTCCAAATTTAAAATCTCGCTTCTTACTGGACAGTTGTGAATAAGTCTCCGGTAGAGTTCACTTTCTGGATACTTTTTAGAGATGTTATGGCAACATTACATACAATTTTTGAGAAAAAGCAATAACGATACACATTCTTGTTAAATTCCTTTTTACGAAATACGAAATGGGTCCCCGTGAATCTTTTAGAGATTTATTTGAAGAAATCAATATATTGACTTTGCCTTCCTTATATGCACGAGTATTTTCAAATATAATGTATAAAATTTACATAAATATAAGTTAAATAGTGATCACCACCCTTTTAATACTAGATATACAAATATGATAGTTGTACCTAGTTTTAGACTTGCGAAGACTAATAAGTAATTCCAAAGAAATTGTGTGCGTTTTTACAATAAAATCCTAAAACACATAACTGAGCTCACAGAAAAAAAATTCAAGTCAACTGACAAAAAAAGTTTTAATAAAAAAGCATAATATTAAGTCCGACATTATGACAAAGATGCTTGGAATACTTCTGGCAAGCAGTCATTCTGCCACCCATAAAATTTAATATTAGTAGTACTTAAGTAGAAACATTGTAAACATCTATATAAAAAGAGTGGCCCTGAGTTTCGTGTCGCTTCTTCTTGGTAGGCTCTATATATTTTGGAACTCGGCGGTAAAGTCTTTAAAGTACATTATAATGAATAATTGACATTCACAAGTGCGTCTTTGATGCCTAAATTGAATAAATGATTTTTACTTTGATTTTTTCAATTTTAGTTTTTTCACGTAATATGCATTCTCGGTCTATTCTTTTTGATTCCATCTAGGGACACAGCAAACTTTGGATTTATAAAAAAAACACAAATAATGGAAGAAAACAAAATCAATAAAAGTATAAAGTAGTTCTAATCATTTTACATCATTTCTCGCAGCAGTCAAACTAAATAAAACCCATTTTGTCGAGGCCATGTTCCAGTGAAATATAGTTCGCAATTTTGCTCCATCAAATTTTAATTTATAACAATGGCACCATGTTGAAAACACCTGTGTACTCGTATAAGTTCAGTGCTGATACGACTAGAAAGTTGAATATTTTTGATGACTCGGACACACGGTCCGCCGGCAATTTGCTTCCCACCTGACGTCAGCAAATTGGTTAAATTTCAGTATACACGCAGAACTGTGTAGAGATGTACCAGTTTACGACCATTGTTTGTTGATAGCCAATTACTCCGCTCTAATCAAAAATACGACTACCTCTAAATTAGTATTGAAAAAGTTTGTAATTTAATTGCACATACTTTAATGTTTTTGAATAGTAAATGATGATGCTGGTAATACTATCCCGTAAGCCTATGTAATAGACAAAAGCCAAACGCAGGAATATAAAAGAATCACTATTCGTATTAATAAAAATTTACGTACTCTTAAATCATTAGGTGTACACATAAAAATACTTATCAGTACAATACATGGTTTTTTTATCATCTTTTTATACCAATACTTAACTTCTCTAATATATAAGAGCATGGTCGTAACGGTAAAGCTATGAGCGGAAATTGTTGATGGAGCCAAAGACTGTCCGGTGTTTTCTTACTATACCTACCTCTTTACACCGTCAATCACTTAGCAGAAGTACCATTTGTCACAAACATTATATTCTGACAAGATTCCGTTGTATCCGTAAAATCAGTACTTTTCGTTGGATTGGAAATTGTTTTGAATCAAATTTACAAAGTCTAGCTATTTTTTTCTGGTATCCATAGATATGTTTATGATAGAGTGGCCCTCTTAAGGTTCTTAATTACTACAATAAGCGAACATTACGATCCTGCCACGGCAGCGGGCGGCAAAGCGCCAGGTCTCAAACACAAACAAATGACAAAAAATTGGTGAATTCATAAAAAGGATAATTGAAAATAAAGCAATCGTGTTTTCGGTAAAGGGAAATAATAAAAGGCCAAACGTTTCATGTAACAGAATACACGGAAATGAAAAAATCTATTTAGGTTACCGGCAACAACAGAGATCAGATTTTATACCTGTTTGTTTGTATAATATTTTATCAAGTATGACACGGGCAAGTCGTGCACCTGATGGTAAGTAACGCCTTTGCCCCTGACAGTTGTAGTGTCACCCACAGTTTTCGCGTAAGTTTTGCTTGTCGTTGCTAGGCGCCTATCATCGTTGATTGACGCTGAGACACTGGTGTTTACACTAACTTTCTCAACAATTTCAATAGCTGCAGTAAACTCCTTCCTTTTTTACATGATTTTATACTCTTACAGAGACTTTTTAATAGCATACATTTTGTATATAGCAATAAGTAACAATTATACGAGTACTTAGATTAGTTTTTGAGTTTATATACTATTTATATTATAATTATTAGTTTGTTTTACATTGACTATTAAAACAGTGTTAAATTTTCTTACTTCTTATTAAAACTTATGGGGTAGATATTTTAGAAGACTGACATGAAGTTTCTTACATAATTCATACTGTGTTTGTTTGTTCGCGCCTGGAACACTCTCCCAGAGAGAATAAATATTGTTTCTCCACTCACAGATAGTAAAAAATTTCAAATTTACAGTAAATGCTAATGGTTTGTGCGAACTAACAGCGTTTTGCTTACGTGCAGCAAGCATCGGCACCTAAGGAACAATAAGCGTGTTATGTCGCCGTTGTCACCGCCGCCGCCGGTTTTACCGGAAATGCGCCGGCACTCGACGGCAAACTACGAGCGTGCAACACTGATAGCTTATTATATATGCCAACTACAATGCAACTCGTCCGTGAGAGTACAGTACAAGAAATATATGCATAATAAACATATTGCTACTTACGGGATGAATACCGTGGTAATTATTTTAATGTGGTAATTACCACGGTTTTCATCCCGTAAGTAGCAATATGTTTATTAAAAACAACCGTGAAAGTTTAAAAAGTGCTTAATATATGCATAGTTAAATGCTAGTAGTGTCGCGCTTCCTATGTCATAGCAAGATGACTGTGTGTGCCCGGTAAATAATCATACTAAAATAAACACACGACAAAGAATATAAAGAAGAACACGTGGATGAAACAATGAGTCGACCACCAACGCACGCAATTTAGGCAACATTTGGTGCTAGGAGGCTTTGCCTCATACAAGGGTCCGTTCAGTTACCCTTTGATCGACTATGGCTCCAGTCAGAGCGCAGTACCGTGTTTACTGCGCCCGGGTCTTCCCTTTACATTAGATATTGCGTATATTTATATAAATTATCTCTCTCATTGGGTTCGTGGTCAGTACAGTTTACCCCAGGAATGACACCAGCTGAACATGGGGTGTTCCCCACGAGGACCTCCACCATCCCCATAGTCCTGCCCATATGCTCCAACAACATAGCCGATCATTTTGCTATCCCCTGTTGGTTACACCCGGATATGGATGCTCAGGGGGTGAACTCGCTAGCTCTTCAGTCCAATTTCCTTGACTACCAGTTAATGTACATTGTACGCAATCATTGGACTCTGCCTAACCGTAAAACTTGACTCGTTAACGGTCGTCTCATTATCACATCACACGGTTCTTGTAGAACTAGGAATCATGAGCTAAAAGCACTTACCAGGACCTCTGCTGGTTGTTTTCCATCGAGACCTCAGCCAGTGCCTCACACGTGCTTACCCATCCGCCATTTTCTCCGTACTCTCCTTCCTGCCGGCACGCCATTCGTAGTCTGCCCCAGAGATGCGTTAGCATCTGCTAGTCTGTGCCACCGAGTACCTGCGTCAAATCACTTACAAAAGGCAGAGTTACCATAGTGCAAAAATAGATTGACAATAAGGATACTGTTACACTCACAAATTTGTTCACGGAAACTCGTACAAGTAGTTAATAACTGCGTCTCAAAATATTGACGCTATTGTCAAACTCTGGAGAAGAAAGTTGAGAAATACGTGTGTACGTATACGACGCAGAAAACGTACTAACTGGAGACTATCTGTTGTCTCTGTTCATTTTTCTTAGGTTTTTAAGATTTTACGAGGCTGTGACTGCACTTTACTTACTCAATATCAATACTATACAATTATGTAGAAATATATACTCGTACTATTTTGAATATAATACAATATTGTTTTACTGATTTTAGTTCAAAATGTTAAGTAATGAATTTAGCAGCTTACAAGTGCAAAGTGGACAGCAAAATGATCATCTATAAAAAAAAATCTTTTGGTTCTTTGTGTCTGTATGGATTACCCGTAATTAATAAACTCTAATCAACTAATTATATGTATAAACTAGCTGACCCACCCACGGCTTCGCTCGCTTGTTCTTGTTGTTATGGTGGAAGTGCCGTTTTGGAACCTGGAGGTCATGTGTTCGATCCCAGGGTTGGACAGTTATTGGGTTTTTCTGGGAAAGAAAGATTTTGTCAATAACAGTCTAGAGACTGGAACAGTGCCCCATAGATGGCAATAGGCTCTCCCCCTATTACATGATCACATATATGGCGAAACGTAGGTGTTGAAAACACCGCTGCTTACCTCTTCGGGGATATATGAGCAAAAGTATCGATTCACTTAAGACCCCTAGAGTGATGTTACCGCCCCGCGATTCCATTCTCCGTGGTGATGGATGGTGACGATGAGGAAAGTATCCCATTAAAATTCTCCTTCGAGAATAGGCGATACTATTTGTTATGTTGTTTTATTATGAAAACTAATGTGATTTTAAAACATTTTTAAAATGAAAAACGGGATTTACTGACGTAAAAAGATCAGATCTTTCCGACTTTAGTTTCAAACACATCCGGTGGTCTTTTTCAAGGAGAGTGCAGAACGCTTGCGGTTGCGTGTCGCCTCGCACACAACATTGTTATTTATTTGTTTATTTATTGCATCGAATGAATGAGTTAAAATAGGTCTTACAAATGTCATAATGTTTAAAAAAACATGTAAGTATTGTTATTTATTTGTTTATTTATTGCATCGAATGAATGAGTTAAAATAGGTCTTACAAATGTCATAATGTTTAAAAAAACATGTAAGTATTGTTATTTATTTGTTTATTTATTGCATCGAATGAATGAGTTAAAATAGGTCTTACAAATGTCATAATGTTTAAAAAAACATGTAAGTATTGCGGGCGATTCACTAAAGACCGCTAAACTGATGTTTCACCTCCGTGGTGATGGCGGAATCGCTCGACTACTGTCTGCTGATCAACAAAGATGGATGACATGCCGACTCTATCGCCGAGCACGTCTAGTATATAGAGCTGTCAAAATCATTGCGTGCTTTTGAATAAGCATCAGAAACTGACACATCCTTGACATAACTCTATTGACAGAAAATAAGTCATCATTACGATCTAGACGTAGGAGATCTTGTTATTTTGTCTATGCTGTGCCCAAGAATATAAGGCTTTTTCACCCGCGTGGTGATAGATGTTGATGATGATGATGATGATGAAGAAAAGTAGCCTATGTGCTTATTCCATCAGACTATTATCTATCTCTGCCAAATTTCACCCGGATCCGTTCAGCCGTTCTGCCGTGATTGAGTAACAAACATCCACTTAGCAATCCATCCATCCATTTCATCCATCCAAACTTTCACGTTTATTATATTACTGTGATTGTAACTGAACAAGGTGAAATGGTGGAACATTATGAAAGTGATCACATTCTACCTATGCTAGCTAGGTTTTGTAGACATTAATTACATCATACTCAGCGACACCCTTAGAGCAAGATTTCGATTGCTTAGTCGGTAAGGCTAATCTATATCTGGCAACCCAGAACATGCCGATTTCGAACTTGTCTTAGATTGCATTTTTAATCTAACTTGAAAACTAAGCAAATCAGTTCAAAAAACAAAAGAGTAGGAGTGTAACGTTAATAGAAATGAATAACTACCTTCTCTCACAAATACTTTTCATATAATGGTACCGTGTTTGGTAAAGTTTGTCTACCTAAACAACAATGCAAATATTATAAGAGTAAGTATATACAGGATGGCCCAGGTAAAAGTTGCATTTTAATATCTTATTAATACATACTTATATTCATCATCATCTCAGCCGTAGGACGTCCACTGCTGAACATATGCCTCCCCCAGTAGCCTGTCATACTTATATTGAAACGTTATATTTGCAGCTTATTTAATACGAGTACACATAGTATAATTTTAATTTTATGCTATGTTTATTGACACTACTTAGACAACAGACATTATACAGATGTTAAAGAGGAATTCTGAGAGCTGATTTAAGAAGAGACACTAACTAAATTCAAACGTATGCATTCTGACATAGTTCCTTGATATGCGTTGTTCGGGATGGACATGATTATGGCGTACAATGCGTTAAACACGGATTTACCCATATCATCGCAGGGAAAGATGAGAAGAGCAAAGCTGTGCACGTATTCTACTCGTCTTCACAAAACGCTATTATACATATATTTGCTTGTGTAGCATCTCGGACAGGGCATCGTAGTGGATCCCGCCATAGATATAGCAAAAGATTTCCTATTCTTGTGGTTAAAGCCTCGCTTTACGTCTTCCAAGAACAAGGTTGCATTACGCGCCGCACAACTTGATCGTAAACGTGATATGCGAATCGCACCGCATATTTAACAATGAGCCCTTACTTTACTGCACTTATGAAGCTGTACAGGCGTGACGTGTATATTTTTTACATAAAAACGTGAGCGTAAGCTCATTGAGAGACCCATAACAATGGAATAATATTACTGGCAAGTTTAGTAGTCGTTTGTTTACAAGTAGTGTTATGAGTATGTAATTATACGTTACTGTATGTGGAGTGTTCCAGTTTGTCAACCAGCTTTTATTTTATATGATGTGGAGCCATGCGATTTTTTTTAATTGAGTGGTCGGTTGTAATACTTAGTTGTTAGTATTTTACTTTTATATTTCTTTCATAATATACCCAAAATTATAGTCCAAATGCAATGATTACGATTTACGATGATAACGATAGCCAAATGGCATCATTCCTTATTATTATAATACTATATACTTCCTTATTATTATAATACTTAATTAATAATTTTTTATACATAATTAAAAAATAATTTACATAATTTAAAAATAATAATTTGGTAGAATACAAATCAAATCGCAAATGACATCAAATCAGATTACACTTTTACGCAGAAGAGGTGTTTAGTCTAAATTCGCCTCATAAAGTGAGGTATGCTAGCGAAAAGTGAGCAAAAAAAGCTTAAAACAAATTATGTAATGAAAAAGTTCAAAGTTTAATTGTTCAACTTAGCAATAAAACTGCAATGATTACATAATATGCACTGATCTGTGTGTATGTATATTCATATACATATGGATCAGATAATATTTTCTGAGCGTATAACTTAAATTGAAAGCTAGAAATAGTTTTATTTATTTAGTCAGGTGTTTGAAATGTATCTTACAAATGTTTCTTGGCGTGCCTCTACATTTTTATATCGATTTGCAATACCTGCTTCCATTCCGTAGAGACAGCTTATGTTTTCATTTTACATAAACGTGAGGGATGGAACAAAACGTTTGCAACCGTAACATTCTGATCATAAAATACTATAGCTATATCTCACTGAAACACAGGACTTAAGTATTTTATATTGATGTAGCCCGGAGCACAAACCCATTACAGAGACAAACGAGCAACAAACGGAAATAAAAATTTGTTTCATTTGAAGTTCTGGTAAATTTATATTCTAACAAAACACCAACAGCATATTGTGAAATAAGTCCTCCTTTATTTCTGATCTAGTTGTGTGTTATTCAAGGCCATTTTGGGGCAAAAGGATTTTACGATCGAAAAGAGTACGTGGGTGGCATGGTAAGGAAAGAGATCTGTATCCCTATCCTCACTACCCATATTACACGGAACGGATGGCTGCGATACGACTCTTTTTCTAATGCTCGGTATGTATCGGGCAATAAAAGGATCGTCACTCTATCCCTCAAACTAGATCCGATGTGCTAAGGAGTAGTTACTTCAATGGACATAAAAGTTTTTTGCGTGATAAGAAATTCAATGAGCTGATATTGAATTTGTCGGGTTAAGGAACATTGACAATGCGGGCACAATTTGATCAACGGGAGCGTTATTTCCAAGGAAAATCATGGCTTCCGTCTTCACTTAAATTTTAATTTAAATGCTTCATTTCTCGAGGCGTTCACCGTGACAGTGAATAAAGCAATTAGAAAGGGTCTATCACAAACACGCGCAAAATTGAATTTTATTTTGACGGTGAAAAGAAATAAAGTGAACGTTGCAGAATACTCTCTTGGATCTCTTCCGCTAAACCACGGAAGCAAATCTTTTCAAAAAGGTGTGTAGATGTTTTGATATCCCAATTCAATTTCCGCTACTGCCACGTGCAGTAAATAGGCGACATCTTCTGGGATACCCCTTAAAGTGTCTAGTCTATATAATTTAAAAATATAAGCATGATTATTACTTTTTATGGTCAGAACTGAAAAGACTTCGTTAATCAATGCCATGCAAAGTGGGCACAGACTGAAATGATTTTATCAAAGAAGGTCTATTGCAGTTAGAGGCAACAATTTAATATAATTATAGTTATCTAAATACCGATGTTTGGTGAATTTGTTAATGAATCTATTGCCAGTTTTTTACCGTTTTTGCCAGTGTTTTCGCCTCAACCCTGTAGAAGAGAGTTATTTTTAGTTATAATATACAAGTCGGATAACCAAAAAACTAACTTATTTTGCATTAAATAAAGTCAATATTTGCAATAGCACGTATTTTCATGTTGATTGGTTACATTTCTGCTATTACTTTACACTACGTAACTGATTTAGCAAATATTATTTTTTATCAAGGCAGAGTCTAAACCAATGAAGCTTTAAACTTAATTATTTAGCAGTTGATGACTTTTATGTTATAAATATCCATAAATAATATTTTTGGAAATTTGATTCCTAATAGGGTGAAGCGAGAAAAGTCACTGGACGGTCAGCGGATTCCAAACATGGTTAAGGACAACAATTTTAAGGTTTACACTCACAAAGGTGTGTAAACCTTAAAATGACACCAAGTTCAGAATCCTTATTTATCTGATATTCGATGCACACAAGAACTATATGGTGTGTGACTTTTATCGTTTGTGTCGCACGTGTCTCTAGACATTTGACCGCTACGATCTCTACGAGAGCTACAAACCTACAATGCTACGGAGCTACGTCGCTACATAGCTACGAGGCTGTAAAACTAAGAAGCTACAAGCTATACTCCACTTAACATACCCAATATTCCTGTGTGGAACCGCACCATCGAGTTCATTATCCTGCATAAAATATTGTGTATGTAATTTCTTTAGGGCCGTAGGGTAGGATGAAATATAAAAGTTTACATATGTATGAAACCACTTTTCTCGGTGTGTTTAATTAACAAGTACAATTTGAAAAAATGTATACCGACTTCCATTCTATTTAGTTATTGGAGTGTAACTCAAAAACTACTGGACCGAATTTTATTAAATTTCAATGGGACACGGGAAGGACCAGCTTTCAGCTTTTTGAGAATCGGTTCACCATATCGAAAGTTATGAGGTAACAAACATAAAAAATACAGTAGAATTGAGTACCTCCTCCTTTTTGGAAGTCGGTAGAAAAATAATTTTGAGAATCGGTTCTTCCTATCGAAAGTTATGAGCTAACAAACATTAAAAAAAAACTATCGAATTGAGTACCTCCTCCTTTTTGGAAGTCGGTAGAAAAAGAAGAATTCGCACTTTAGTTGCAGGTGTGACTAATGACATTTATTTTGTCAACTTCTTATAAATATAGATGAAACCCTTTTTAAAACGATCATCCAGTTCTAAACATTGTTTTTTCCTTTATGATCAAATATAATAATATATGTAACTTATCACATCAAGCTGATTTACGGTGATGCTGCGCGTCGATCTGAAGCCACGCTAGGAGTCGAGAGATGTGCTGACACTTTGCTACTATATACTACTTTGCACTGCTGACTCAAAGACTTCTGACGGTATCGACACCGGTCTGAAATAACTCACTTCCGACGGACCAATAGACAGGCCGGTTGGCGCAGTTGGTAGATCCCTGCCTTTTGCTGGCCCCGGGTTCGATCCCCGGTCAGATCAAGCATTTATGTGGATGAACATCTGTTTGACCTGTGTTTGGGTATGTATATGTATATAAATAAAGTACGTATATCAGTCATCAGGTTACCATTGTACAGGCTCTGCCTAGTTTGTTTGGGATCTGAAGACCTTGTGTGGATGTTGACCCATAAAAACATCCAAATTGGGATCCTTTTTAGATATGGGAATTACTCGTGTTATTTTCAACATTCTGGAAATTGAGAAGCGTCAAACATTAGCGTAGAAGTGGTCTCGCGAACATACGCGACAGTATTTACGACAAATTAAAGAATACCATGATGCAATGCTGACTGCTGCGCGTACTTACCTCTAGCAGCGTGAGGTGCTCGGCGAGTCACTGTATGAATAACTCAGTATGATAGCTTATGTTTGATAATTCTTCAGGTTGAGGTGGTTTATTACATTTGGTTTAAAAAATATCGATCATCCTCGGGAATAAAACATAGTTAAATTATCTTGAACCAACGCTTTATTTTCTTATCAATACCAAGAACCTTATTTCACGCAGTTGGAATCGCGGGCAGTAGCAAATTTCACATGAGACCGATTTAAGGCTTTACCTTTTGCAAATACATCCTATGCCCATCTATAATCGATGTGTCACTAATATGTTTTTTTTTTAAATACATGATTCTACTAATTAATATCACATTGTACACCGAGAGGAGAAAACGATCTATTTCTTTTCGAGAGTATTTTAAAAGAAACTCAAGAACAGAAATAGAACTTAAACCCGAGTGATACATAGTGCTTTATACTACTTCTACGAGGATAAGAAGATAGTTAAATTCATTTTGTAAAAAATAAAAGACATCTTATTTCTGGTGGCTTCATCATTATAATATCGTCACTTTCACTATCAGATAACAATATTTAGAAAAATTGTTTAGAATAATTAAAATTATCAATTTAAAAACAAAATTTTACAATACAGTAACAAATGTCTGCCATATTTTTAATGGTTTCTCTTCCTTAACAAATTGTTATATAACAATTGGAACTTATATAAGTTCAAAGTTATTATATATTATTTCATTACCTAAAACACTAATTATTGTCATTGTAATATTTAAATGTATCTTCTATACATTAAATCAATCAATACTTCAGTCACAACAAATATCAACAATCTTATTAATATCCATATATTTAATCTTATTAATTATCTTAAATACACTCTTCTTAGTTTGGAAGCGATGACGTTCATTTGTTCATAGTGTTTGTGTCTATTGGGCACTATTGCGTGTTCATACAGTACCATGTATTTTTTCAGTTATGTCATTGATTCATTAATTCTCACTAAAAGACCATGTCAACTACTTTCTACGTAAACCTAATTAACCTTAATGCGGTGTTCTATCGTTAACAAACTTTCGCTGGCAAAATGATTTAGATTCAATTTCCTGTTTCGTCGGCCTCGGGTTCTGTACACGCGTAAATACCGAAATTTATCTCGTAATTTGAAATCCCTGTATTTTCGTATTTAGTTAACATGTACGCGCTGCATAATTACTAAATTTACGTACGCGTTGCACACATTCATTCAGGTTACGATGCTATCTTCAATAAACGTCAACAATATTATAATAACTTTATATTAACGGGCCATTGTAACAGCAAATGTGAGATGAATTTTAATAAAACACAGGTGAACTTACAAGATAACTTCGCAAAGATTGTTAGATTAAAGTAGGGATTAATTTCAGGGTGAAAAGTTTCACATGCCGAGACACGGCCAAGTTCCTGACTGTACTTAACTTTGGGGAGTCCACGGATAATAGTTAAGTAGAGAGTTTAATTGCTTCGAGTTTTGAGAAGCGACCGCTGACGTGAAGCAGTCGGTTCATGATGTTCTACACGCCATGATCCGCCGCAGGGTAAAAGCTAGCACAACCAGACATAATCTGCTTCGAGCTAGTCTGACTATGAATACGGGAATAGCTGAAATTCAAAGAGCTAGAAAGCTGTTTTAACTTAAGCTACTGAATGTCTTGTGGGAAACTTTCCGACCAGATTTTAAATGTAATTTTAACCTTTTCCTTTTCTACCGACTTCCAAAAAAAGGAGGAGGAACTCAATTCGACTGTATTTTTTATGTTTGTGACCTCATAGCTTTCGACTCGGTGAACCGATTCTCAAAATTCTTTTTTGTTTGAAAGCTGGTGCTGCCCGTGTGATCCCATTTAAATTTTATTTAATAACTGAATAGAATGGAAGTCGGTATATTTTTTTTCAAATTACACTTCTATACTTTCAAGTTACAGGAAAGCAAAGTCATGGGCTTTATAATGATAAGCACCACACCTAAACATCACAGTTGCAGTTTCAACCCAGATTTAAGAAATAAGGCTTGGTATGGCACAGCCAAGGCCCCTCACTTCAAGACATTAGTTTTTTAAATCGCTCCCTCTTATTAATTTCACTTTTTGTTCACCATTCGCACAGCTAAAAAAGAGTTATTTATGCCACCGAAAAGTGCAATTTTGAACCCACGATGGGAGCATGGTTGTTTGTGATAGTTTTTTGATATCTATTTGACAGAATATTCGTGCGATTTTAGGCCTTATGTTCAGTTTAGCGTTCGAGTAGAGTGTGGAAATAGTGGTAAAAATTACGATTTTGAGCTTTACAAACGCTTTAACAAAAGAGCCAACAATGGAAACACCACCAACGCCCTCATTGCTAAACGAATGCACCTCAAGTCAAAAGCACGCAATGATTTTGCCAGCTTGATACACAAGACGTGCTCGGCGATAGAATCGGCAAATCCGTATTTGATGTTTAGATGGCGATTCCGCCATCACCGCGGGGCGGTAACATCAGTCTAGCGATCTTGAGTGAATCGATACTTTTGTCTATAGGTATACCCTCGAAGGCAGCGGTGTTTTGAACGCCTACATTTCGCCATATATGTTTTTGGTCATGTGATCATGTAATAGGGGGCGAGCCTATTGCCATCTACGGGGCACTGTTCCAGTCTCTGGACTGTTATTGAGAATATCTTTCTTGCTCAAAAAACCCAATTACTATCCAACCTAAATACACCAAGACTAAGCGAGCGAAGCCGCTGGCGGGTCAGCTAGTATTCACATATTAGTAAGAACATACTGGCTGATGTTATTTTAATTATCTTAATCAAGCTGTTTTTTGAATAACTTGAAGTTGTTTTATTAGTACACTAGATGTGCTCCGCGGTTTTACCCGCATGGTGATTGACGATGATGATGAATCAAAATAGCGTATGTTATTCAGGCATAATGTAGCTGTTTACTCGTGAAAGAATTTTACGAATCGCTAGTAAAAACAAACAATCAAATATTTCCCCCTTATTAATAGAGTATTTGTACCAGCGCTAATATTTCATATATTAACATGGTAAAGTAGACATCATGACATAACTGTAACAGTTAAATAATGCAATTTAAATTTAATTTCATGTCATATCGTGTATATAGTATTGCAAACTTTTTGTAGATATTGGTGTCTTTTTTAACACTGTAGTACATCATATTGCTCTATTGTCAATAGTTTCCGCAGCGTATACGGATTTTCTACACCTTAGGATACATAATCGAAGTTTTCATACGGGTTAGTCTAATAAACGAGGGATAATTTTTCAAGAATAATATATAATTTATAGCCTATGTTCATCACGGATAATGTAGGATTCTAATGGTGAAAGAATTTTTCAAATCGGGAATAGCTGAAATTGAAAGTTACAGAGTATATTTAACACATACAAATAAATCTTTCCTCGTTATTATATTAGTGTACATGTAGATGTAGATAAAATAGTAAATTTATTTCAAAATCAGGGCCGAAAAACTTTGACGCCTTAACCTGTGAGTAAAACTATACAACTGCAATCGTAGTAAGGCATTGCTTACTGGTCTCATACACATTTATGTTACATAATAATATAATTATTTGAACTTCGGAATAAATGTTATTAAAAATCGTATTAAACTAACACAATATATAACCTATGAAATTTGGGAATTGTATAAAAAACTAAATTTTGTTATATTTATCTATTAACTTATCATCTGTACCTGCCGTGCGATTCTCTATTCTCTAAGGGCAAACATCGTTGCATCTTTGACAACACCCGAGAAACAAAAGACGGGATGACAAAAAACGTTGGAAAAACAACCTTATGTACAAGGGTGATATCTCGAAGTATTTGATATGCTCACGGATGTTACATTACGTCCAAATTATCTACACAATTGTGCCGTGTTGAGGGCAGTTGTTTATCCCTTTACTGTAGAAATCAACTACGTAGACTGCCGGATGAGAGGCGATGAAATCAACGAAAGCGTTTTTTACTGCCTCTAGGGTGTTGAATTTTTTCCAACTTAAAAATTGTCTAAATTTGGAAAAAAGTAGAAATCTGTTGGGGCAAGGCCCGGTGAGTACGGTGGGTGTCGTGTAGTGTGCGCTCGCGTGTTGTCGTGGAGGAGCAATGGGGAAGAGTGATTGACCAATCTTGGTTGTTGACTTGCGAGCTTGTCTATCATTATTTGTAATTTTTAGCAATGGACATCTACCGTCATTGATGTGCCATTCGGTAAGAAGCTGCAATGTACAAGTCTGGCACCTGTCCACCAGACAGTCACCATCATTTCCCTATGAGTAACTTTTTTTTAGCGAACTGATTAGGTGCTGTACCCGGCTCCACGCGCTGAGACAAAAGGTTACGGTTTTCGTGCAGGATCCACTTTTGATCCCAGGTAACAATTCGATTCAGAACTCTCTCGTTACTATACTCTTACGTGTTTATGCAAGCAGTGTTAGAATCGTACACGTCGTTAAAAATGCTTCGTGTTGTTTGCGAAGCGGCATTTCCACGTAGGAACTCAAATTCTATAATTTTCAGTTTATTCACGGTGCCAAAAATAAACCAACCACAATCCCTGAAAAACAAAACACTATCTAAAAACAAATGACTGAATTTGAAATTAACATAATACGGCTTTCAAATAAAATTTATTTGAATTTCGAATTGCGTGCCAATCCACAGATAATTAAATCTGAAAATGAATATAGAATCTCCAATTACGTAGGTAAAGGCCTATTGTAATAAAACACAATTACTCACTACCAGTCAAATCACCCGGGGCTGTACCACAGAATAAATATAAATAATAGTAATACATAGGTATACTGAAATATACCAACGATCGTGAAGGACTTAAAGAAGTAACAAAGTTACTCTCACACTCTCCCTCACAAACTTTTGCCTCATAATATTAATATATAATTAGTTTGCATGAAATGATTATTTAGTATGTACTATTTCTTAAAAATGAAAATGATTGTTATTATTGTAGTACTTAAGTAAAACACATTTGTTTAGTTATTCAACCATGAAGCAGTAGTGTGCTAATATTAATGTGTTTGGTTGAAGGGCAATGTTTCCAACAAAATTACAGTGCAAGATATTATCTCAGGGTATCAAGACCAGTGCATTGCCATGGAGGTTTGTGAACTCTTGTGGTTTACATGCATGCTGGCTAGTAAATTGCTGTATGATATTTATAACATAAAAAGGTGTGCGTTTTGGAACGCCTACAGAAGTGATAAACTAAACTAGCACTATGGGTTAGAGTGAGAAAGGCTGCGTGAGAGAAAGGGAAGCCAGACAAACTGGCGCAGTAAAGCGTTAGGTAACGAATCGGTTTACCCATACATAAGAAGTTATTACTTCAAAAAACCAAAGATGCATGGAATGGGATCAAATTTGGTCAGATTAGGAAAAAATTGGTAGCACGTAAGGACGAGCCTTTTGCATTCTTATTTCTTAATAGCTTAATAAACTACACACGACTTCTGATGGGTAGTAAAGCCAGTTATATTTTGTACCAGCAATTTTAAGGCACTCCGTATGTCGATAATAGATAGTCAGCGCTGTACTTAGTTCTACAAGTAAATCACATTATGAGCAGTCCATTTGCGCCTAGGTTATAAATAACAAGTTAGCTGCAAACCACGGAGTATGTTGGAATAAACAGCCAACTACTTCTAATTTCACAGAAGCACATCGGGACATGGAATACATAAATGAATTTGGAAGTTTCCACCTGCGCTAACAGATTTATCTGCATGTAGGGTAACCATACCATATCACTTTGCTTTTTGAACATTTATATTATAAGCAAAATAGTGTTACTTTCAATGCACTTTAATATAATATGGCGGGAAAAACGCAACAATGGCCAATCTTTGATTTTATTAACTATTCCTAAATTTGTGTTTCTTTCAAATGTTGATGTATACATCAAATTTTTATTATTAACCGTTATGTATTCGTAATGGTGCATAAGTGGGGTAAATTGTATAAAATCATGAAACGTTGTTTTGTGTTTTCCTCGTTAATCGCCTTGTCACCTACCCTGCCTAGCGGCTATGAAATGAACATTAAATG
Source organism: Selenia dentaria (assembly GCA_917880725.1). Lineage (NCBI taxonomy): Eukaryota > Metazoa > Arthropoda > Insecta > Lepidoptera > Geometridae > Selenia > Selenia dentaria. Next base: position 8,478,774 of record OU862888.1, on the reverse strand, counting down.
CGAGAAGGTTCTAGTCGTTCAATTTTCTAGAGCAAGGGTCATAGGTTCCAGACAGGTATGCGATCGACTCCCTTGTATTCGGAGATTCATCTCAGTTTAAGCAGATAGTGGCCTCGACGACATGAATGACGCAGCAACCCGCCAAAGGGCAGTGGCAGCGACAGGGGTACGGCAGGCCGCAGCTCCGTATGGGCACGCACGCATCGCTGCTAGGCACCAAGCAGGACAATTAGCCGTCCTGTGCTCGGAGCGTCAGGCTCCGGCGATGTCCGCAGTTACGAGACCGGCTTTCTAGCCGGTGGAAGTTCCCTGGAAAGCCACGAAGGGGTTCCGATTAGCAGGTGTTCCTCAGCGCCCCTGCTGTCACATCAACGCAGTTCAGGTTCCTCAGAGGGAGCTTAGCCAAGACTCGTGGTGTGAAGACATGCCCGCAAACAGATTGGTCGGCAGGATATTGAAAAAAAAAACAAGTTACAGTGGTAAAAGTGGCTTGAAGAGCCATGATAAAGTATTTTCTCAGTACGTAGTCGGAAGAAATAGGTATACTGTGAAAAAAGGTTAGGTTATTGGCTTGAAGAGCACTAATGAGACACAATATCACCGTACATAGTAGAAAAAGGCAGGTACCAATTAGGATATAACAAGGCCAGCACAATCCTACCTAAAAACACAGTAGTTATCAATGTTTGAAGAACACAGAAAACAATTTACAGTTGACGATTTACAGGTTATGAAAATCGTCAACATTAGTAGGTAGGTACCTAGAGTTTAAACATACGAAAGTTACACAATGATCTCACAGTTTGCAAGGCTAGGTAGACATTTACTCACTTACCCTAGAGGCGGGGAGTTTGCACAAGTATACTATCTTTAGTTGTTAAGATAAACTGATAAAATATTGGATGGATAGTGCTGTCAAAGCTGTTCAATAGATGTCGCTCCGTCCCCGTAAGACGGTTAAGCCAGAAAGAGAGTTAAAATTCGATGCTCGGGCCTCGAACCTAAGTAGCCTAGACGGTCATGGCGTCTGACACGGATAGTCAGAAGACGCGGGTTCAAATCCCTTTCGAGGATGTGAATTTTTCTCTCTATAAATTTTAATTGCAAATTAATTGCCGCATAAATAACAACTTGGCAGAAAATAACAGGAAGCATTAGGAAAATAGTAAACTGGTAACATTAAAACGTGCGTAGTCAATAAAAATTATAACTATATAGTTCTCGTTTGGGCTTTTCCTCACAGCTAGGGTATCGATATAAGAAAAAACGGGTTCTCACGAACGAAGCGGTATAATCGCACAATAGGTAGGTATTTACAACTCACTAATTAGGTATACATAAAAACGACCGGGAATAAAACAGATTTTCACACGCGACGCAGTCTCTCGCGCGGCGGTGCGTCTCTCTCTCTTTCTCTCTCTGTCGAGCAGGGCGGAGGTGTGCGGAGAAAACCGAACGCACTAGTGTTACGCTTCGTTCACAAACAACCCAAAATTAAGCTCGCGCTACATAACTTATATCCGCAAAATTTGGAAACACGTTGGACACACTATTGAGTGCCGCTCGCAGACATGCATAGTTTGACGGATGTTATGCTCGATACAAATCTGAAAGTGAGTTATGCTTAACTTGTTGAAATCGCTGTGGCGGGTTACGTAGGGTATTTTAATACTAATAATTTATGTGAAGCATTTTTTTCATGTGATTATCTTTTCTAGTAAATGTTTTATTTTTAATGGTTCCAAAACTACACTATGGAAGACTTGATAATGGTATGATTTTTTGTAGAATCAGCGTTTGTCCACGCATACAAAATGCGCGCTACCTAGCATCACGCAACGTGTGAAGGCTCGAATGAAGACTTTTTGGAGGTTTAATCCGCTTAATCAATATCAATAAAAATAAAATATATGGCAACATCTAAACAAGATCTTCAGTTCTCATACTGGGCAAAGTCTATACGATGGTAGCCTGATGTTGAGATACATACTTATACATCAATAAGACATATACTCGGACACAGATCAAACACACCCTGTTCATGCTGCTGGGTACATCTCCGGGCAGATCAAACATTTATCTGCCCGGAGATCTACCCAGCGGTTCAGAAAGCAGGGTTGCTACCAGCCGCACCAACCGGCCAGTCAATCAATGCGCGCGGAGTAACAGGATAACAATGCATGTCTGTGTGCTAAGGTTAAATCTGTAGGTTTTGTGTTCGCTACACATTGTTTTTGTGACTTATTCTTGATTAACCATTAGGTATTATTGTTATGTCGAAATTGATGTAGAGAAACAAGTATAATTTAAAAAGTTTAATAACGACATCCGTTCTATTCAGTTATTGGAGTGTAACTCAAAAACCTACCTAATTGGGACCACACGGGAAGCATCAGCTATCAAACAAAAAAATAATTTTTAGAATCGATTCACCCAACCGAAAGTTATAAGGTAACAAACATAAAAACAATAGTAGAATTGAATACCTCCTCCTTTTTTAAAGTCGGTAGATAAAATTAAAAACAAGAAATGTTATTAAATATAACTGTTTATTATTACGAAAATACAGCAAATGAAGATTACGGTTATACTGTACTTTTGTCAAGTCGGAAAAAAAAGTCGGTTGTTTTTCTTGACAAAAATGCACTAGGTATAGTTATTTACATTACCACAGTTACTCAATGAGCGCCAATTGTTGCCAACCTATGGAAAAGTTTGTTCCAAGTACCCATAATTTTCAAACTCGCCGAATTAGACATAAAATCAATCGGAGTGACGAGTGCAGTAAAGTGCCTTACAAAACTTCAGAGTAAGGTATTAGTTGAGACTCTGAACCTGAATTGGCAGGCGTGGTCGCCATGTTATGGGAAAGCGTGGCGCTTAACATCAGGCCGAAACTTGTTTGTCTCGTCCCAAACTGACATAGAAAAACATGATGCACAAGTAGTGCCTGGTTTATAGATAGTTATAAAATTGTCGATGTAGAACTGGTGCAGAATATTGCCACAAACTTTTCAGTGGATATTTAAGCTACGGTCATATAGATGTCTATAATCGAAAAAAGTCATAAAAACAATTTAGCATTTTAGCGGAGTTTGCTACTAATATTGCTTTTTAGAATAATTTTACTGTGTATTTAAGTGGGTTATGAAAGTAAACGTATAGGCATATTGAATGTACAATTTAAAACTTTATTTTGGTGCAATAATATGTAAATGCGCCGAAAGTCATTTTTAGTAGGTTTTGAAATTACATCACAATACTGATAAGAGTGTAACATGGTGACAATAAAATTATACGTACCAGAAACTAAGAACATGGTTGTATGTTTACTTTCACCGTGGCTGAAACTGAATGAACTATGCGTCCAATTCGGTATGCTAAAAAAAATTAACCTATGCCAATTCCGAAACCATTTCGAGATTTTATGTTACAAACCCTTATTTTTCTACTCTGACCTTTTAAAACGATAAGATGCCATTTATTTTAACAAAAAAACGATGAAATAATTCGACTTTCATTGACCTCTAAATGACGTCACTTTTTTGCATTTTATTATCTGTGTGACTATTGAAGTAAAACTTTATCTAACAACACGAGCGGACTTTTGTTTTGATTGAATAGAGACTTACGAATTAGTAGGTGTCACTGTCAAGTGTCAAAGTAAATTCTAGTTTCTTTTTTTTTACTCGCGTGCTTTTCTTGGCTCCTCAACGCAACTACATATTTGTGCAAAAAGTGACGTCATAGGATTCAAATTTTCAAAAAAATATTATAAAATAACTACTGAATATAAAACAAAAATATTGAAATAAGTTTCTTATAATGACCTAATCTACGAAATAAAAATATAAAAAAATACCAAAAAAAAACTTTACATACCGAATTGGTTAACATATTTTAATAGCGTCTGGCGACGGGCACTGTCGACGGTACGCCTTAAAATTTTCCTGTTTCCCCTCTAATGTGCCTACTTAACGAACTTAACTTTCTTATCGTACTAACCAACAACTCTCCCCAGAGTTTCAAAGTAATATCGTAAAATAACTACGACCTTTTGTCAGCTATATCGCATAAAACGCAACAAAGATGAGGCATAGATTTACATGGAAAATCTGTAGTCATGTTTTAGTGGGTCTTAAAAAAGGTTTCGCTTTGAATACGGAACGGTTTGTCTATAAAAAAGCATGTAACTAATTAGATTCATTATAACATTACTACCGCGTAAAAAATAAAAATTTTGGCGGAAATTGAACAAGTCTAAGCCGATTAAATCGCTTCTATAATATTGAAAATGTTCAGATAAAAGCATTGGTTTAATTAACAATTTTTAACAAATTTTCAGACAATTATTTATTAAAGCACTATTAAAATGAAATAATCAGGACATCACTAAATTAACTCTTGTACAATGTACAACTATCATTCAACTACGAGACTAAAATGCAAACGTAACAATATATTATTGTTCGGCATTTGATGTTTTTTTTCATGTTATGATAGGCCGGCATTTTACCACTTTCATTACAGCTTATATTAATTGATGCTTCAGTTTATGATGGATCTTTTAATAGCCAGCCTTCCAGAGCCGCCTTAATGCAACACAAACATGATAGGCTTGTGAAAAAGTTGCCTGAAACGCATTGTTGCAAAAATATAGTAATATACGTACGACATAAAGAAGCACAGTGGCAGAGTTCTCAGTTTCAGCATTTAAAACATTTCGGTGCGAAAATATTGCACGAAAATATGTGCGTATAAATTCATTATGCTTCTTCCCGGACTTATATTTTTGTATGAAAAGAGTTTAGAAATATTTATTTGTTGGACTTGAATTCTTGTAGAAAAGAGTTTGGAGATAATTGTTTGTGATTTAGAATTTTTAGAAAATGCAAGGTTTCTACTATAGTGTTTTCAATATTTTAACATTTTATGAGTATATTATTATGAACGACCTACATCCTAAAACCAACTGTGCATAAAACACATTTGTGTCCTGTTAAAATGTATATTTAAAATCGAATATTTTAATTGTGTCATCATCCTCATCATCATCACAGCCGTAGAACGTCCACCACTGATACTCCCCCATAATATTCAAAAACGACCGGTTAAATTAGTGGAATAGATAAAATAAAAACCTAGTTAGAGCACAATATATATTTTTTCATAACATTCAAAATATTTAAGTAAAAAGCTGATACAATGCCATAATCACGTACGAGCGTTTGTATAAAAGTATTATGGGCTGGACGTTCTTCACTCTTTACTTAAAATAAAAACGTATTCAATTGGTTACAAATCAGCATTAACGGTACTCCGCATAATAAAAATTCGATCTCTACTTATACCGAAACCCCCGTCTATACAATAAGACAGCTTGATCGATGTGTTTGCGATGTTTTGTAGGAATCCAACGAACATAACGACCAAGGACGCAATTTTATTTATTAAATACCGAAAGAAAATTTCACAACCACGAAACTTATGTGCCTCGATTTATTCTTTGAATAAAACATTGGGACCTGACACTGAAGATCAGTGATGTGAGGACATTAGAGAATATCAAAGTTTTGATTTAGCCAGGCTCCTTGAAAGCTGAATAATATTAAATTTTTAGGTATGATCACCATAACACTGATATTTATTCATAACTAATTTATACTTGTTAAGAGCTGATCTTTTTAAATTGCATCATTATTACTCTTATTATCAAAAGTAACTTGTATTCACTCGCGACTTTATATATATAAGGTTATAGCGATCTGTTGGCGAAATACCAATTGAATCGAGATAGAAAGCAGTTTATGTGTTAATCCCGGTTACAAACCATGTCCACTATAAATTTCATTAAAATCCGTTCAGCCATTTTAACCCGGTGACAAATTTTAATATTAGTGTGATAGTTTTTCTACCAAATAAATCTAGTAAGTAAAAATATTAAAATAAAAAAATATATTACAATTCAATTCAGATGAATCAATAATAAATAGTTTATTTTAATGTTCTACATGCACGAGACCCACATGGTTTAACCCTTTGCGCCCCAAAGACGTAAATATACGTCAGTTTCATTCATAAATCTTTTGTTTTAATTATCATGGCATATGAAGGATTAAGTAGTAACCTCAGTCTATGACAGATGCACTTCTAAATTATAATTAGTACTCACGTCGGGATGTAGACCGCAATTTACTAGATTTTGGAGTTCCCAATATTTCGGCACAGTTACATGCACCATTTGCACGGGGAGACTGAAGATGCGGGTGAAATAAAAATATTATTTAGTTAACAACCGCGAGTCTAAGACAGTGTGTTCCAGATACTTTTCGTCACAAGTGGCGAACTGCACGGCGCCTATAACCCTGAGACATTAAATTTCAAGTGCCTGTAATTTCGGTGACATCCATAACATTCAAACCAGCCGTGCGAAAAGCAAACATCGTTGCATCTTTGACAACATCCGTGACACATAAATGACGAGATGACATGAAACGTTGGAAAAACAACCTTATGTACAAGGACGATATCTCATAAAGTATTTGAGAGCGGTGAGTTTGTCGTCGACGAGCGCATCGACGAATCATTAGAGAGTCGGCAGAACATAGTAAGTAGGTATTTCAAGAATTGTAACTTCGCTGTAGAAATAGTTATGGTCGAAGTACTTTTCCGGACGAATTAATTCACAAAGAGTTCTGCTGCTTCTAATGACTATACGGATACTTCGTGTGAGCGTGTGCGTATTACTGATTTTAAGGTTATAAGTGATACATAAGTTCAAGACCATTACATTAACCGAAATCTTAATAAGAAACTGATTTGTATAACACCTCAATCGATAGGTTTCTTCATTTTTGCTCTGAGCAAAATTCAATATGGCGGCTACTAACCGCTTTATTGATATCTGTTTTGTACGTATAGGACAAATCCTATGAAACTTCATTATCAAAATCTATCACACTGTTCAGACTGATATACGCCTAATTAATATACACAAATAATAACTTACTACGTATAAAGAACGTATACGAATATTATACGTAAACACAAACATAACTATAACAGTACTGTGTATAACAATGCAATGGCAGTAATTTCATTCCGCGGCAATAATATTAACATTTGAATCACTGCATTGGCTAGCGAATAACATTAACTGTGGACTGATTCCGGTACTGTTGCATTAATATAATTGAGTGCTAGCAACCCTGTTATGTAGACAAAAGAGATTAGCAAAAGTTAAGCAAAAGTGCATGACACAAACACATTAGGAGAATGTGCGATGCTTATCACCGCTACATTGTGCCAGGCAATTTTCTGAGTTACTTATATCACCGAGGAGTGTGTTATTCAGTAATGTATGGTTTCATTTGGTTAAAAGCTTTATGTATTTGATGTTCCAAACGCATTTGTAGTAGCAACGGAGCTATTATTTAAATTACGTCAGGCCCAATAAAATTTATCAATAAAGTTGAGTTGGCGAAGCGATTAATGTCAGCGCCACTTTATAATATATCAAAATGAGCGAAAAATCTTTTAATACTGATGTATGACTGCGGCGAATACTATACCACGTACAAGTTCTCTCTACTTCTTGGTACGTAGAAGATTTACCTTGTTTATTTGAATTGAGACTCCATACTAAGTATGTTTATTATAAATATATTATATTTAAGTTTCTTATTGTAATGACACAATAGTTGCTTTTAACTAAATACATATCAAAGTATATACGTAACTGAGAACAAAACAGTTTTTTTTATTAGTCTGTCTGTTCGGGCTAATCTCCAAAACCTCTAGACTAAATATTTTGAAGGTAATTTCACTAGGACATAGCTGATGTTATGAAGAGTAAATTAAGCTTAAATATTTGTTTAGTAAAACAATTAGGGTACCACGCAAAAAAACTAATACCCAATGCGATTGCATTTTGCTAGAACACGTGAGCGAAACCGTCGATGGATCAGATATATTTGAGAAGAGTCTATAGCTACTCTTAAAGATGCGTTATCGAGTTATTATTAGATAAATTGGTAACTACGATTAGCCTTTGTCTATTCACAAGAGAACAGACTTCTGACTCTTCCATTCACTCGAGTATTGTTTCAGCAGTACATCAATCAGAACTGTCGTTAGAGTACTTAATTAGGTCGTTAAACATTACTTATACATCGACATCAGTAAGAAGTTTCAGTTTTTGCCACCGCACAGAGCAAAGAGTTTTTTAAATGAACATTATATTTTATGTAGTGTTTTTCATCATGTCAAAGTCAAATTATGCAATTGTTTTATTGCTTCAAGATCAATAAGACAAATTGTTTGGGACCAAATGTAGCTAGAGGGTTCCGCTTGTAACGTCACTTGGTTTTGTATTGACTTTTGTTATGCTCTCACAATAGTGTACACCGTATTTTATTTCTAATGATACTGTTATATCTATCTTTATACCAAAATGTCATAAAATATTTACATGGTTATATGAGTAAATTTAAGTACTTAGTAAACCAATCAGTAAACACTAATAATAAAATACAGTACCTACGTACATACAAATATAAAATTATCACCATGGAAAAAACTATCTTTACATTTCATCACCCTTGACCATCACGATCGCCGAGCACGTCTAGTATATCGAGCTGCCAAAATTATAGCGTGCTTTTGACTAAGTTATCAGCCGTGCGATTCTCTAACAGCAAAAAACGTTGTTCTTTGACAACATCCGTGAAACAAATGACGAGATGACAAGAAACGTTGGAAAAACAACCTTATTTACAAAAGCGATATCTCAAAGTATTTGACATCGGTGAGCTCGTCGACGAATCATTACAGAATCGCACTGCAGGAACTGACACAAACTTTGACAGAGCTACGAGCTCGAATCGTCATTACTATCTTAACGTAGGCCGAAATCTTGTAATTTTGTCTATGCTGTGGCCAAGAATATTCGCTTTTTCTCCCGCGTAGTGATGATGATGATGATGATGAAAAGTATCATTTGTGTTAATCCAGCGCCCATCTACTTCCATATGAAATTGGCCACGCCGTTTGAGCGTGAAAGAGTAACAAACATCCACACATCAATCCATACATCAATACATCCATACTCACAAACTTTCGCGTTTATAATATTAGTAGGATGGCATCGCTTTAAACGAATAGATCGTCCATTGTTCTTACCTTAATAAAAAAAAATTATAGATAAAAATAACGTGCAGTACCAGTTGAATACAATAAAGAGTTATTGTATAGTATTCCAGAATTCGGAGTAAAATATACCTACCGTCTGCTAATTAACATGCAAACCTATAATTGAATATTCTAATAGGATAACCGTGTTGACGTCTTCACACAACCATATTGATTGAGCCTGTGAGACAAGGCATCTTCATTTGTGCACCCACGTTAAGTACGCGCACTTATAGTATATAACTATTATTGGTAGAGTGAGAATGCCTTTGTCTTGGAACAACAATGGATGGATATACTAAGTTCTTTCAAAGGATAATAGTATATTCCTAACAATTATATTTGCCACAATTGCGTAAAATCCCAAGCCTTAACTTATAACGTAATTTATTTTGTTTACTAGCTGACCAGTGCGCGGCTTTGCTCGTGTTGCCTAACGGGTTAATTGTTATTTTAAAACCCTACACTATTTTTTTAAAAGTGGACCACTTACGTGTCAGCTCTATTCCATTGGAGATGGAATAGATGGTACTCATCTAAATAGGGCACAACACAATTTAACAAAACAAAAAATAAAAATTAGATATATAACATATAATTAACTAGCTGACCCGCTAGTGGCTTCGCTCGCTTAGTCTTGGTGTACAGTAGTGGTGGAAGTGCCGTTTTGAAACCTCGAGTTCATAGGTTCAATCCCCGGGTTGGACAGTTATTGGATTTTTCTGAGCAAGAAAGATATTCTAAACAACAGCCCGGAGACTGCATTAAAACTAAATTAAATATAAACACCATTTCACAAACCAAAAAAAAAACAAATTTTAACAAATATTAAATATGACGGAGAAAGCACCTCCGGAGTGTTTTTAAAAAGTGTGACGTCAGCATTGCTGACGTCACAATTGTTGTTTTCATGATGATCACTAATTTTTGGGTCCTCGAAGTAAAACTTCACAAGTACTTTTATAAGCTTCGTATATTCAACGAGCAGCGTAACAACGTCACAAAGAGGTCCGTACTGTACGGCGACTCGAGAGCGACTGAGACGAGCGCCTACAGTGCGGCCGTACTTATAGGACTCGGCGCACGTGCACGAGTTTACAAGTTTGTTGGTAGAGTATTGAAATTACAATCATAACATTAATTTTACATCGTAATCAACTCAAAAATAATCAACTGATGATTTATAAACAATTTTTAGGGCAATCAAATGATTAAACTTAATTATTCTCGACGAACTGTTGTAGTTGCGCCGATACGGCCATACTGACAGGCGGTGCGCGCTCTGCACCAGCCTCGTTGGTTCTCGTAGATTGTTATGGATTCTCATAGATTATTTGGATTCTCGTAGACCATTTATTCTGATGGGTCATCTTGGTTCGAGTCGTGGTTTGGCTGTACTTGCAGCCCTTCTCGTGAGGTCGACGCAATGGGCTCATTTGATTCTGCAGTGGGATCTCGTTGAATAGGTGATTCGTTTCCCGCCGATACGGTCAACTGATCCCCAGTTTGCGGAGCGCGGCGCAGCTGATCATGGGCAATCTTGCGAGGTCGTCCTCTACCGACAACTTTCTTTACCAGATATCGGTCATTATCCAGTATTCTACAAACTTCATATGGTTCGCTGTATTTAAGGTCAAGCGAGGTTTGGTTTCGAGGATTATTTTTCACCAATATGTAGTCTCCTCTTTGAAAATGATGGATTTTGGCCTTGTGTAGGTTGAAGCGTTGTCTGTCTTGTTCGCTACAACGAATCATTTTCTGTTGCACCTATTGAGTGAGCGCTTTAATATCAACGGTTTCGTTGTCAATATCCACCAGGTTGAGAAGCTCAGGAGGTACACAGTGCTTTCGTTGTGTAATAAGTGTCAGTGGAGCAACACCGGTGACTCAGTGGGTTGTACAGTTCATTGCCAGCTGAAGTTCCTCGAGTACAGTGTGCCACTGCTCTGCTTCGTAATTTTTAATCATTACCAAAGCATTTTTGAGGGTTGCAACGACTCTTTCAACTTAGCCATTCGCTCGGCTGACTCCTGGAGCGATAGCATGGATATTTATTCCGATGGCGTCACAGTAGTCCTTGAACTCGCCAAGGAACTCTCTTCCTCCATCCACTATTATTTGAACCGGCGCACCAAATAGATGCACAGTGCGTTCTAGAGCGGCCAATGTGCTGTGTGGGTTTTTGTTGGTACTGAAGTACAGTAAAACGTACTTTGAGAAAGCGTCAATGGTGACTATGACGTATTGTTGATCATCTGGAGTGCCCAGCTTCCCTGTTATGTCCATATGAATAACTTGGAAGGCGGCCGTTGGTTTTTGTATGGGGTGTAACTGGGCTGGAATGGCCCCGGATCTTCCTTTAGATGTTCGGCATACAACACAGTTATCCACAAATCTTTCGGATAATGGAACTCATTTTGTTGAACCAATAGGTTTCTCTGATCTTCTGCAGTGTCTTTTCCCAGCCAGGGTGTTTTAGTGCAGTGTGAAATGAGTTTATAATGCTCCATTGAAATGATTTGGGAACGACGGTACTGAGCTGCTGACCGAAGACAGGATCATTGACGTTCCTTTTTTAAAACGTTGTCCTCTAACACATAGTCTTCCACTGGGTTATTGTCACTGAGACTGTCCATTATCGGACGCAGTTCTTCATCCCGTCGCTGTTCAATTTTGAGCCAGTTCATGTCTCTTGTCATAACATTGACTGCAAGCTCAACTGGATTGCGACAGCGATGAATCCTTGGCAGAAGGTCCTTTTTGTGTTTTGACGCTTTTAATGCGTTGCAATCCGTTATCACGGTGAATTTTCGCCCATATAGATACTGGCGAAAGTGTTTTATGGCTCGTACCACTGCCAGTGTCTCCAACTCGTAGGAGTGGTACCGACTCTCGGCTTCCGTGGTTCTCATGCTCATAAAGGCAACAGCATGTTGTCGTTTTACACGTTGACTAATTATTGTTGGCTAATTTTTGTATCCGCGTCGATACGGCCATACTGACAGGCGGTGCGCGCTCTGCACCAGCCTTGTTGACTCGTTAACTCTCGCAGACTGCTGTTAATTATGGCTGGCCTGCAAAGAATGAGATATTCTCTGAGTAGTGAGTCTGTAAACAACTTACGTTGCTTTATCTTGTTTGTTACATTAACACAACTGTTATGTAACCTTAGGAGTCTTTTGATTAGTAAACAGTACACAAAGACATCGTGCACTGCCTTATTGATTTAGAATCTGTGGTGTATACGTGTCTACCCATAGTTCCACAAGGCGTCCCCACGGTATCTCAGGGTTCACTTGTGGATGCATCAAGGATCCGTGGCTAGCTCAAGGGTAACACATGGTTAGCTCAGAGGTATCACTCTCCAGACATTTTTGTAGATTACTACAGTACACTAAGACATCTTAAGTGCACTGCCTTATTAATTTAGAATCTGTGGTGTATACGTGTCTACCCATAGTTCCACAAGGCGTCCCCACGGTATCTCATGGTTCACTTGTGGATGCATCAAGGATCCGTGGTTAGCTCAAGGGTAACACATGGTTAGCTCAGAGGTATCACTCTCCAGACATTTTTGTAGATTACAACAGTACACTAAGACATCTTAAGTGCACTGCCTTATTAATTTAGAATCTGTGGTGTATACGTGTCTACCCATAGTTCCACAAGGCGTCCCCACGGTATCTCAGGGTTCACTTGTGGATGCATCAAGGATCCGTGGTTAGCTCAAGGGTAACACATGGTTTAGCTCAGAGGTATCACTCTCCAGACATTTTATTCTTGTAGATTCTAGTTGAAAATATCGTGAAACATAATGAATTTTATACTCGCCGGTTTTAATCCGTTGATGCGTGTTCGTCGTTGTGAGTTATCCGGACTGACTGACCAGCTTGAGATGTGGATGACACTGAATCAGGGGCGATTGCAGCGTTGTTTTGCAGTGTATCGAGATCATCTCCCGCAGCGATTGGTGTGGACGTCATGTCTGTGGTAATTCCCGTTGTGATGGGCTGCATGGTATTAAAGTTGTTTGCTGGTACTCCTGAAGTGTTCAATGAGGCAGGGCCTATCAGCCTGGTACTGCCCTGCGCTGTTCCAGTCGTGACAGGTTGAACCGAAGTCGATGAGGATGTGGTTGGGACCAGAGCTTGTTCTGATCCCACTTCTGATGACGGAGAAAGCACCTCCGGAGTGTTTTTAAAAAGTGTGACGTCAGCATTGCTGACGTATTCGAGAAGAAGCTTCGTATATTCAACGAGCAGCGTAACAACGTCACAAAGAGGTCCGTACTGTACGGCGACTCGAGAGCGACTGAGACGAGCGCTTTTTTTTTTTTTTTTTTTTTTTTTTTTTTTTTTTAGAACGGACTAATGCTGTTTGCCTCTACCGGCATTTACAGCGTCACCGGACGGTTGGCGAGCGCAGATGGCACTCAGCCAGAGAGACGAGCGCCTACAGTGCGGCCGTACTTATAGGACTCGGCGCACGTGCACGAGTTTACAAGTTTGTTGGTAGAGTATTGAAATTACAATCATAACATTAATTTTACATCGTAATCAACTCAAAAATAATCAACTGATGATTTATAAACTATTTTTAGGGCAATCAAATGATTAAACTTAATTATTCTCGACGAACTGTTGTAGTTGCGCCGATAAATATATTACATAAAATTAATTATATTTCCAAAATTAAAACAAATTAACACAAATATAATAATAAACAAACCGATAGATTGGCAGGCAGGTCATTTTTTTGTAACCAATACCGTATATTTAGTCAAAATTTATTATTTTCCCAATACAAACAGACACTTCAAATTTATTTAGTTAGATGTCTTTAGTTAAGATGATAATGAAATAACGGAGTGCCTTCAACAATAAAAGTTACCAGACACAATAAATACACCATTATAATGAGGCGAGTGGACCACTTAGGGGTAAGATAATCTGTGGGGGATGGCGAGAAAAAGCATAACAATATAGCTGTCGGTGATTTTATTTAATTTTTCTAGATTTTTGTGTTTATTCAAGTTCGAAGTGTAAAAGTAGTGGATTATTAAGTAGGTATAAAGTACTCGTAGTCATGCATCAGTATGGGCAAGTATAAGTGAACGAAATCATGAAACGTTGCGTTATCCTTGTCAATCGCCTTTAGAAAGGTTTATCGGCCTTATTAATAAACTTGTAGTAAACCCGGAGTAGTTAAAACATCTATCTGTCAATTTTTCGCTTGCAGTAAATGTCACGCGTGAAAGCAAGACAAAGCATGTTACGCCTAATCTATGTTTACGCAACGTTTATTAATAAAGGCCTATGAGTTTACCGCATTACTAGAACGAAATTAGACAGGACAGTGACTTAATGAGAGACTTATTTATTGACCTTAATTTGACTTTGATTACTTAAAATTATATATAAATATATATTAACTTTTATATATAAATATACATTAACATAAATTACTTGAGGAATTGCCAATATACAGAAGTACGAGCCTAAATATAAAAGAATATATATTATATTAGAAAACATTAATAATTAAGCTGCTTTTATGATTTGCGCCTTGGATTTAAATGTTTTTATATAATACACAATACGAATAGAAAAATAAACCTAAACTTCTCTAACTCTTACATAATTTTCCATTTCACTGCACCTTTACCTACTCATAGAAACAAAATTAAACAGACATAATATATGATGCGTAAACTACATTAAATTAAAACGGTATGATTTTTTTGTTAAATATCGTATGGTTTAATAGTAGTTTATGAACCTATCTCTGTGAGTGAAGATTCTTTCAATGTGACTTATTTCGATATTTGTTTCGAGACCACATAAAACTGCTCATATAAAGCTGCGTAGATTATAATGTAGCTTGCTATTAGCAAATGTGGCTCTTACCACGAACCAACAAACATTCCCGTACCGTCAATTATTGTAATTGAAATATAATATAAACAAATCACTATCTCATCATTCTTATTCAAAAGCCTTCATTGGCACGAATCAAAATAAATATAACTCACAATAACATCCTAATTAAATTTAAATAACGTCATATAGTACGACGCCGAACAGTTTTGTTTTGGCAGAACGAAGGCTGCCTGTCCACTGAAGCGGAGCATGGCTGCGAAGCGGAGAAACGGAGAAATATTAACCAATAGGATTGCCTAAAATCTCAGCTCCAGCTCTAATGGACAGGGATTTGCATGTTAGTTTTAAAATTCATACAAATTTGGAAGTAGCACGTGGTAGCGGTGTGGGGCAGCGGAGCGAGGCTGCGGGGCGAGACGGCAGAGCGAGACGGCGGAGCGAGGCGGTGGAGCGAGGCGGCAGAGCGGAGCAGCGAAAGGAGGCGGCGATGAAACAAACCGGCCTAGGGTGGATGGGATAGTATGCCGCTGTCTATGTTTCTATGTGTATTTCAAGTTCTATGTTTTTGTCTATTTATGTTTTCTTATAGAAATATTAATAAAGTAGTAAGTAATTCGGTTCGGTAACTATTAAACTTTTTGTCGACAACTATTGCGGAAAACAGACGTTTTCCGTAATATTTCGCGTAAACTGAACTGACTGCCCAACGCCCTCCACTTAAATGACATATCGTATGAACTCGGCCTAGCTCCACACAGTCCACAACGCCGCGCCGCTCTGGAATACTCGCTCGCATCGCGCCGCTGCCACGCTCCTCGTTAATGGACAGGCAGCCTTAAGAGGATTGCATAGCTAGTACTTTCCATGCTAAAAGAGAAAACTCTTTTCTACCTCTTAACATTGTCTGATTTCAGTGTTTTTTTTTTTGGAATCATGGCATTGTTTACTATGCCCGTTCGTTTTGATTTTTTCAGTATTTCAAAGTACTTTACGTTTCCTTTTTTAGAACTTAAAAAAACTGAAAAAATCAAAACGTACGGGCATAGTAAACAATGTCATGAATCCATGAAAAAATCACTGAAATCGGACAATGTTAAGAGGTATAAAAGAGTTTTCTCTTTTAGCATGGAAAGTACTAGCTATTCAATCCTCTTAAGAACGTCATTGAAAGTTAAGCAGCATTTATAAATGTCAGGCTAATTGAATTGTTCCTTATTCTAACTAACTTACTCGATCCATAGGTACTGTACGAAACTTTACCTATGGAATCCTATCAGATTTTTGTCTATCTTCACTGCAACCTGAATTCTATATTTTATAGCGAAGAATCAAGCACGTTCCTCTATATAATTAGTGTTACAACGTTATAATATCTTGATATGCGAGATCCAAAACTTGTCTACTAGAAGACAGTATATAAACTCGTCCAATTTGATAGGTGTAGTTAATAGGCCTGACGGATGAACCCATCGCTACCTAGTCAACCATGGCTGATAATTCAAACGCATTAAGGCACTTAAGAACGGGGCTATTTCGTCTTGCTTTATCACCAAAGTGTATCTGATTGTAATTCCACGATCAATCATTGCTAGAAAGCGTAAGGGTATTTAGGTGAATGTCTCGTGTATGAACTTAACTTCTTATGAAACACGAAAAAATGCGCAAAAAATATGTAGTTACCAATGGCTGGCTGGTCAATTGTTACTCTAAACAGTAGATCTAGCATGCTGCTTTATTACCGCCTGCAAAGATGATTATAATAAGTTACTCCTCCCCAAATCAGCCAAACCTTTCGCTGCCTCTGTATCACAGTCTAGTAAATCATCGTTATTACTAAGTTACTATTATATAATCTATGCCAGAGCGGGAGCTCCCACCTGAATCTAATTACAAATGTGTGCTTTGACTACGACCTATGATTGGCAAATGCTTAATTTATAATTTAGACGTGCTTTTATTCGCTTGGTTTGTTCGTGTGATTAGAAAGATGGAATTGGACCCCTGTCATTTGGTACCTGTACTATTTGAGTCGTGAAATTACAACGTGTTTCGTTAATTAATGTGATTAAGTTCCTCATCTTTTAGCATATTACTTCCGAAAAGACCAACCATGTGTGAACAAATTCTATTGTGAATGAAGCTATGTTAGTTTTGGTGTAGTGAGTAGGGTCGGCTGGTTCGATTCTAATATATGTTGGATCTGAGCTTATGGCGGAATTAACCTCGTGAGGTATATATAATCTACAGCATATAAATATTTATAACTCAATTCCCTGAAGTTTATTGAAAAGTAAATACTATATGTGGGTATATGAAGTAAAATTTCATAGCAATAAGTTCTGAAAGGCAGCTTTGCCTTATAGAATGGGCTTGTGATAAAGAATATTAATACAGAGATACTAATATAAATATACTTATAGAATAAGACTAATACACATTCAAAATCTGCTTGTCCATTTTTAGTGAGATTGTACTTAGGGTGATGTGATGATGCTACGATGCTCTGGAAATGAGTTCAACGATAAAACTTTGTTGTATGCTTGTACCGTAATAAGGATAATTGTAGCTCCAAAAAATGTGTCGCATATTTTTTTTTACCGACTTCTACACTAAAAATAGTGAAATAACTAGTTAAAGTCGGTACCATGATAGGACAAAAGTACCTTTAATCACAATATTTCGCGCAAAAAAAGTTTACAATCACTTTGTAAAATAAAAATCTTTTTGTTAGGTTAGCTTATATTATATCTTCGTCTTTTTAGTTGATATTAATAGAATTGTCAGACCATTCCGAGTAAACCATGGGCATCTTTTTGTACTAGTCGATGATAATGCGCACACCCATCGAGCTCAACGAGTCAATGCTGCTCTCCGAGAATACGACATCACAAAGTTAGACTGCCATGCCGGCATGCCGGCTCGCCTACAGCCACGTCCCCAGACAGTGACCGAGCTCAGGGAAACCGCTATTCAAGAATGAAACCAGCTACCCCAAGAAATGCTGGATAACTTGATTCTCAGCATGCCCTCCTGGGCACCACATGTGTTTGAGCCAGGGGAAGAGTTATATTATATTGAATATAATCCTCGTACTACTCGTAATAAATTGTTGATTAAGTTTTATTTAAAGAATTGTATCGGCTTATGCTAGTGATCACAAACTTTTTTTGATGTGTATGTACCTCAGCGTTTAATTTTACACCATCATTTTGCTCGTAGGTTCCGTACTCAAATACCGTAAATAGCCTTTTAAAATAAGGTTTACCAAAGCTTTGTTAGCCCGATCACTTGTTGTAGAAGTTTCTCGAATTAATAATCGTAGAGCTTTTCCTACTACCTACTACCTACTACCTAACTACTTTTTAAAAGGAGGAGGATATGCAATTTGATTGTATTTTTTTATATTTGTTACCTCATAACATTTAATTGGGTAAACATTTTAGTAGTTTTTAAGCTACACTCGAATAACTGTATAGAATAGAAGTCGGTGCAAACATTTTCAAATTGTACTTGTTTTCTGTATGAACGTAATATCGAACTTAAACTGCTACTTACGCATTTAAAATAAAATACTTAGATAAAGAAAATATGGACAGACAGACGATCATCCTGTAGCGTAATAATAATAGATCTGTTTGATTCTATGGGTGCATAACCTTAATAATCTCTGCGCAGCCATTTGTTTTAAAGAGTATATAATTGATAATTTACACCACAATAGTACATGCATAACATTTTCGTGTAACAAAACACATCATACTCGATTGTGGCCGCATTCAGGTAACTTTGATCTAGAAAATATTATGACAGGTGGGCTATTCGATAGAGAAAGCAGATTGCTTTGATAATGATCTCCGAAATCTATCAATCTATTTCTGTAAGTAGAACACGAACATTGGCCCCTATTGCCATCTAAAGCTTACTAAAAAACACTAAGTTAAATATTTAAATTGAAAAAGCTTACTTTTCCAGATAAGTCCTGTATCTTTTAAGACGCAAAAGAGATCATAATGATACAAGTATTTTATGGCGTTAACGTATCCGAGATAAAATTTCCCTTCACAAGAAGAATATATTTACTTTGTATACCTTTTGAATACTAATAGACACAAAATTATTGCTTAGACATGGTTACTTTATTCACAAACACTTTCCAATTTTATATATACATGTAACGTAATATAAACATACTAGCTCTTCACCCAACCCAGTTTTCTTTGAATTTGCACTTTTGCCCACTCCGTCTAGTTTATCGCGATAAGTTATTATCTGAATAGACAAGTAACTATGTGACACTATATGCTAGATGGGTCGCCGTAAGGTAAGTTGGTAGCGACCCTGTCTTCGAAGTCATAGGGTCCAGATTGGCGGGGAAGTTGATAAGCAGAAATGTTTGCTCTCGGGTATTGTGATGTGTTATTGCATGGGCCCATGGCACTGGGTCTATGATGCCAAGCATTAGGAAACGCTCCCAGAGGAGCTTTACTTGGCGGTCGTAACCGATCAACCTTTTCAGTTGGATGGTGACCGCTACTGGCATTATTCAACTGAGTGCTTCCGTGTTTCAGAGGGCACGTTAAGACGTCGATCCTGGTTGTTTGTCTTAGGAAAACAGTCGTTGTCGAAGCCTTCGGGCGGCCTGAAAACTTTGACATGGGTTGGTCACTTGCCTATCTACCAAGCCGCACTCGGCCCTCGTGGTTTATTATGGCCTAACTCCTCTCTCTCACTGAGAGGATGGTTCAAGTCCCAACAGTGTGAACAAAATGAGCTGATTATGTATGTGTGCTGCCAAACAGTTTCAGAACATCTGGTATTTGTTATCGCTGATAGGCAACCACTGTTAGGTTCTCAACGGTTATTATAGTGACTAGTGTATTTATACTAAGCTTTTAGGTATATTCCTTGTAATGTCAAGTCACTGGTGAAATTTAAATAATCTGTCGCTGTTTACTTCCTCTCTCCTGACTCCCTATCGCCTGATGGAAATCGGAGATGGAATCAAGAAGCGATGACCATTAACCGTAAGCTGCGTTAATCGCCACCCTTATACTGACTTGAGAGGTGCTTTTCCACGTCCGCTTGAAAGACCCAGGGTCTTAGATGCAAAGAAAAATGTACGCCGGCAGAGCATTCCATAATTAACTTACACGACAGAGATACAAACTGCCAAACTTTTTGGTTCGTGGTAAGAAATTTGGATGGAATGCTAGGCCGGAACGAGTAGTTCGGGATCAGAATGGTGAGCAAGGAATTTAAGATTTAAGAGCTCTTCAGAACATTCAAGAACATTTGGTTACGTTTACGCTATAAAATAGCTTACAACTACTATCGAGTATGCAGAAAAAAGAGCGCTTGACTAGTCAACATGTACTGATAACCTTACATAGAGGTGAAACACATGTCGAAGAATGTTTGGTTGGTGAGTTGCATGAGTTGATAATACTCTGTGTGCTTACGTCCTGTATGCATTTTTTTTCGGCAAATGTGGTGCACACGGCAACTTGCAGGGAAACATTTTCTTAACCGGAAATGTTACAAAATATGTTTCTTTGTATTCAATACAATATGATGTTAAAATGTTTTAAAACTTTATGGAAGTATGTTATTTTGATTTGATTAAATAACGAAAATTATTAGGTACAAGTTTCAGAGGATGCAAAGGCAAAAAAAACCTATTAACAAAAATATCCAAAGTAATGCACAAAACGATACCCGAATATGGATTTCCTACAACTTTTTGTAAAAAAACTGATGGAATGGACAAAACAAATTAGTAAATACATAGTATTAGTGAAGGCAAACAAAGGTCCCTGAATACATTTACGTTGAATTTGAACTAATTTGTGACATTGATGTGAAACACGCACGTGCATAATTTGGTGTAAAGTAGATGATAATTCAGTGATATGTTAACATTCACCAGGGGCTTTCAGAGGGAAAGGGGGTGGGGAGGGGGTGTTTTAGGCGAAGACGCTTGATCGCTATAGTATAAGCCTAGACTAGACCTAGACCATTTTTTCCAACACTGTATAAGTCTGTTGTAGTACAAAATAGTACAACAACAAACCTACAAATCCTAACGAGGGTAAGGGCCAATTATTGGGACTTTTAGAAACGAAAATAGCAGTAGAATAAAAAAAAATGCATGATAGTATTTTTTTTCTGTTTATCTGTTTGTTTGTGCGCGCTAATGTCAGAAACGGTTCATCCGATTTATATGTGCTTTTCGCTAATATATTTTGGTAAGCTTCACTTAACATTTAGTTTTCGTTTCAAGTCAATGGGTAGATAAATAAAAAAGTGATTGAAATTTAAAGAATAATTCTCTTGTTACTGCATCAAGACCAAGCGAGCTAAGCCACTGACGGGTCAACTAGTAGGTACAGAATAAACGCGAAATACGTGCGAAAGTGTCAGTACGCGTGAAACAAATGACGAGATGACGAGAAACGTTGAAAAAGCAACCTTATGTACAAGGGCGATATCTTATAAAGTATTTGTCATTCTAGAGCTGAATCATTAGAGAATCGCACGGCTGTTGATTTTAAGGCTTGTTCTTCTTCCACGCAACTTTTTCTCTCTTTCTCAACAGACAGACGTAATAGTGCTTTTCATACCAATCATACATTATGGTTTGGTTTGAGATATCTTTATTTCTCATAAGAAAATATTTAACTTACTATTATACTATGAGAATAGCTTAAACATTATATTATTATTGTGGTCGTAAACGTTCAAAGTACTTGTATATGTATTGCTTTTGAGATCCAAGTGCAAAGTATTTAACCACTGACACAACCTAGTATTTAATGCGTGATCTCCATGCGACAATTTCGATTGTGTCGCCCGCACATGTCGCGTGATTGACGTGCTCCATACTCGCACAGAAATATCGAATATCGACAATATTTTTTACATATAAAGTACTTCCTACGCAGCTAGACTGCGCCCTTATAACTTTCAACGTTATTGCAATATCACATTTTGATGGAAGTGCAATGTCTCTATATTATTTTTTTGACCGAGTCCCTTATGGTTATTACCCGACCTGATGGGGATAGTCAACACAGTCTGGGCGATGTGTAGGTGGTGACAGATTTGCACGTGTAATAAACGGCTTTTAATTATACATGATTAAAAAATCCAATACTATAATATTTTATAAAAGAAATTTGGTCTCGTTAGTGCTATACAAAATCGTGTAATATTTTTTTAGATGTTACAATATCGATACAAAACCAAGTGTTTGTAACAACTCTTCTCATTCGGTTGGATAAAACTACATTTTTAATAGATGTCGATCCGTCCCCATACGACGGTTAAAATAAACTAGAGAGACAAAAAATTTATGCTCGGGCGGATCGCAGTGGTCATAGATTCTGATACGGATTGTGTAAATTTTCTACTGAGGACTTTTCGACTTTTCTTTTTCATTTTAAATAATTGAATAAGGATTTTTTTCTTATATTTCATTTTGAATTTTTGTCTCGCTAAGCATGCGTGCTTTATTTAGTAATTCAGATTTATTATTTTGGTAAGATTTTTCATTTGACACGGCATTTTACAAGTGAAGTAGTATAAGAAATAGCAAGTTAACATAAGTCATGCTTGTATACGGCCGTGTCTGTCTTTTCTAATGGCTCTCACACAAGTTTGAAGAGCGTATAAAAATCCAAATAACTTGATGGTATAGCCACTCAAATTTTTAGAACCGACTTCTACACTAAAAACTGAAATGACTAGTCGAAGTCGGATTATAGTTCAAAAGTACCTATTATCACAATATTGCGAGCATGGTACCAACTTTGAAAAGTTATTTTACACTTTTTAGTGTAGAAGTCGGTTCTATTTTTTATTAAAAAAAAGTTGCACCGTTTTTATTGACCTTCTTCTTACGGGATACACCCTCAATGATGATATCATCAAGATAAATCAACACTTTTCAGTTTTTGGAGTATTACTCAAAACTACTGGACCGAAATTGATGAAATTTAAATGGGACAAGGAAAGCACTAGCTTTCCAAAAAAAAAAAAATTTTGAGAATCGGTTCACCCTGTCTAAAGTTATGAGGTAACAAACATAAAAAACAGTCGAATTGAGTACCTCCTCCTTTTTGGAAGTCTGTAGAAAAATTATACGGTCGAAATGAGAAACCGCCTCCTTTTTTTGAAGTCGGTTATAAATAGCATTATTTAGCTTAATTCCAGTTCAGATTTTTGGTTAAAAGACAGTTAAATATTCGAAAATTGTGCGGTGCGGACTGGCTTCCGCGGTATTAGCAGTATGAACTCCTATTATATTATTGCCGGTATTATGAAACAGACGAACAAAATAGGCATATTGAGTCTTTGTGAAAGCTATCTGTCATATCTGGTTGTCGATTCCAATAAATGTGTTAGCATTAACAAAGAGCTACCCCACGAATTGAAAGGAAAAGGGTATTGATTACCAATTGTGAATGTTTTTCATGTTGTACTGAATGTATTTAAAACAATATGTGTGCTTATATCGCCAGCTTCCACACTTAAAAGGTACCTAATTAGTATACTTAATTATATCAGACTTGTTTACTTGTTCATACTTAGTGCCAATAAAAAAAGAAATATAACTGAAACGAAACATACAGTGACAAAAGCTGGCTTTTACAATATATACATTGTTTTTGCTATTAACAAACATCTCTCTATGCAACATATGAAGTAAGGACACGACCGTAATTTTTAAATATGAGAAATATAATAAATCACTACCAGAATACCATATTAGATTACCTCACATTAGGGCGAAACCTCCAGACACAATAGAAATTTCATTGTTATAATGACATCGACACAAGAAGGGATAATTGGCATCAAACTAAAAATAAAATGTCTAAGTCCAATTCGTTAAGCAACCCGTGAATATTATCTGCCGTGGTCGGCCATCGGTAATTCGAAAGTATCCACAGCGTACATAATGCACAGGTCTGCAGAACTGCAAATCCAATTTCCATTGAGGACGGCAGGGAATCGAATGTAGACGCCGATTGCGGCCAGGTAACACCGAGTTCAATCCGATTTTCACTTTGCCTACATTCTTCTGGGGATGGTGGATTATAAATCGAACCAATGGAGTCGACCTAATAACGACATTTTGTTCGTACTTTATTGACTTTACTCTACTCTACTCCACACTCTTGTTCTTGGATTTACGTTTGTATACTAGATATTTTATTATGTTTTAGATTTCGTGACGTAATGCATTTATTATTCTTTAGGGGAATTGTAGCCAATTGATACATAATACAGAAGAAACCAAAGCTGTACAATACTCTCACTGCTTGCGATTGCTTCTGATTAATACCAATCCCCGGAATAGACCGTAGAAGATCGTAAATATATATGAAGATTTCAAAGGTTTATAGTCACTGGTAATAGATTGATGGAGTTTTTTTGCAATAATTAAAAGGAAGAAGAAGAAAGTGTGTATAATGTGTGTGTAAGAATGGAGTAAAATGGTAACGAAATAATGTGAAATTGCAGTTTCGAACGAAATATGGATCGTGTATGAAATGTTGTTATTAGCAAGCTCCTGTCTGCTGTCACTTTCTGTGATCTAGAGTACATTCGAAATGCACAAGATATGAGTTGAGAAATCGTTTTTTTATGTAACTTGGCGCTGGACGAGCATGGCGCTCGTCTGAAGTTACATTCAGAATTAAAAACTACATCAGTTGAAAACCCTTCATGGCAATCTACTGCGCTGATCACCCTGATACATGATGTTAAATTAACTCGAAAGATAGCCGTTCAAAATGAAATATATTAACCTTTGCACACTACTGCTTGTTGAATAACGGCCAAAGGTTTGGTACTTCCCGAGCAGACTCTGCAAAAGGCCTACTACAAAAAAAAACATATTCATGTACCCTCTGATTATCCTTCTGATATTATTTTTAATCTCTGACATCTTACCAGCCTGTTGACTTTAGTCCCTCAAAGCAACAGAAATAATAAACCAGCTTTTCCTCGAATGTCCTACAAAATTAACTTGAGATGAGTTTCATTGGGTCTAAATATCCATGTATTATGCAACAACGTTATCCCTGCCCCCTTTAATCCTCCCAAACGATTCTTTAATAAGCTCCAAAGAAGTTTCTCTTAAAAGGCCGTTCGTTAAATGAATCTGGCTTTCTTTGTGGGAAGGAAAAGGGCTCACGAAAAAAGTCTGGGCCATTCACAACGGAACGGTTGGTTTACTCGGGGGAGTTAAAAAGTTACCCACGCTCCCGAAACCTTAAGGCGAAAACATGAAAAACATAGGCGGATTTGATTTCTGTTCTCGTGAAGTAGTCTGTTCTTTAACACAAGTTTTGTAAGAAGTCACGGCAGAGCTGTCCTTTTCAATTTATTCAATCGCAAAGTTATATTTCTTGTTAGGTTTCACTTGAATACTCTTTATGTTTGTCTATTTTTTATCCAGGTGATTGATAACACGTGTATATTTATACAGTAATATTTATATTTTTATTGGAATATATTATAGTATGTTGGCTTTGAAAAAGGATCAAAATATGGTATTCAACAGGGATCAACTAACAAAACTGCTTCGAATTTCGGAAGGTCTGGCTTTATGTAATGCCTTGAATAAATTGATTTCAACAGACTCCGTAACTTTAGTATATACTTAGAAACTTATTACCCGAATACAGCGAAACCCAAAAGGAGGTTCTGTGTTTGACCTGTACATATCTCTATTCCTATGTCCGCTCGTAAAAACTCAATATTTTATTTGCAGATTTTCATAAAACGACACCTCATTAGATTAACAAGGTTGTTTTTCCAAAACCAGCTGTTAGAGAATCACACTGCTGATGGCGCGAGTAACACTGGGTATACAAAAGGCTTTAAATAAAAGGCGGATTTGAGGCGCTTTAGTGTACAGGCTAATTATTTCCGAAGTAAGGTTATTAAACTGATTGTTTGATGATTTGTCAGCTACAATGTACTCGTAGATCCGCTGTATCTATGAGAAATGTTAATCCGGGTCGGAAGCTCACCTGGAAGGATACTATAACGTGGTGATGATTGATTGTGCTTGATACCGTCTGTCTGAAGATAATATATGAATGGTTTCTGTGTTCGTGATGGTTGAAATCATTAGGGGTGGTACATTGTAATATCCAAGTTTTCAGAATAATTGTATTAGTTCGATACAAAGTAAGTGTCGGGATAAAATCATGTACTAATTGATCAGATCAAATCAGAACCAAGGTTTAGATGCTAACAGACAATTTACTCGTATTACTCACTGCCTTTACACAGGTACTTATGTCAAAAGTTAACTTGAGGCGTGCCGTTATAATTTTCTAGACATTTAGTACTAAACAGTAAGTATATTGACTGACACCTTAAACAAATAACTGTAATGCCAGTCACGACCAGTCTACCATTTTGTTCTGTACTGTCGCTCGGTGTCGCAGTTAATGCCCGTAGTGGCAATTAGCATTTTGTTCTTTCTAAAAAAGTCGTGACGAGTAGGTCCATAGATACTTAATATATTGACGTTTGAAACTATCTGCGTTTTAGACAAAGTTTATTATAAGTTATTTATAATTAAATGGTATATTACATATCAATACTTTGGTATATAACAATACACACTAATATTATATACTAGCGACTGACTTTATTCCCTTGTAATAAAGTTCAATATACGTCCAGTCGAAGCAGTGACTTGCCGAACTATGTTTTTTCGAATAAAGAGACTTGTCGAAGTATTGAATTTATCGAAAATCAGAGTCAGAGGTACACCTCAAAAAAATTCCAAAACTTACTTTTTCCCTCATTAAACATCATTATGCGTAAGTAAATATAGCTTTCAGAATATTATTATATAGTTATGTTTTAATAAATTGTGCCAAAAAAGTTATGCCAAATGAATAATGTGCGTAACTATGTATTTTTATGATAAGTGAAAGTAAGTTTGCCATGTTAAATTATGACATAAAATTATATGCAAAAAATAGGAAACCCGCGAACTCAGGAGCGTGTGTGTGTAACATAACATAATCAACCTATTATGTTCCCACTGGACTCGAGCCTTCCTCTCAGAGAGAGAAGTAGGGCCATAATCCACCATGTAGGCCTATTGCGGCTTTGGTGGATAGGTTAGTGGCCAACCCCTGTTAGAAGTTTTCAGGCCGCCCGAAGGCTTTCGACATAGTCTAACGACTGTTGTCCTAAGACAAACAACCGGGATCGACGGCTTAATATGCCCTCCAAAGCACGAATGCGCTCCGAAGTGAATAATGCCACTAGCGGTCACCCAACCAACTCCTGACCGAATAAGTGTTGATTAAATTTTTGATCGGTTAAGATCGCCAAGATCGATGCTAGCACTTCAGTGACTGTGTAAATATATTTTTTTAATTTTATTATAAATACTGCTTCTTTACATTATCACCATTTATACAATAAATGCTACATTAAATACTCTAAAAGATAAATTTATTGGTTGGCAATAAAAAAAAGCTACACTTATATCCAATGAACGAGCGAATCTATATTTACTCATATGAGAGGCCTTAATGAACTTGTATGTACAAAAATATAATATAAGCGTTTGATTGTGTTTTCATAATATTATGAGGAAATTTGAGCTTTATTACTTGCCGCTATCTTTAATTTTGGCACATAACAGGAGAAGCTTATATTATTAACGATTCGAATACATTCCAATTTTTATATAACAAGCATATTTTTGTATTTTTAAATATAACACTAATACAGTGTTGTCTCTAATATTTCGAAGAAAAGACGAAATATAAAAGGAGAGTCAGAAGACGCGGGTTCGAATCCCGTCCGAGGATGTGAATTTTTCTCTCTATAAATTTCAATGCTTGAGAGATCGCTAAAGCAGGCGTTAGTGCTTTGAAAAGTAATACTAAAAAATATAAAAGTGTTTAGTTGCCTATTTATCACTAAGCAGTTTGGAAGGGCTTGAAATCTTTTTCATGTAAAGGCTGATTTGTACGACGTTAAGTAGTTACTAGTAAGTAACAAGTATATTTTATTTAAAAATTAAGTGAATTAATCGTAGGGAAACTATTCAAACGTAATTATACACTTAATTTTAGTCAAAGCTCTTTAGTCTGATCAATTACTGATAACCAACAAGCCATTGTATTAATGAATTACATTATAACATTCGTGTTAAGTGCGATTTTTCATGAAATAAAGAATGCTGTGGATGAAACAACAAAAATTAAAAATGCCGCACTCGAGCACGTGTCTCTATATGTATTAACTAAATATTAAGTGGATAAGTGCAGGTTTAAATGAGTCAAAAATAATTAATAAAATAAAAAATGAAGTAAAATAGACAAAAATGCATTTCACTAAATTCTCTAGAAGTTTGGATAATTTTTTTACTTGCATCTCATTAGGTACTAAATTTTCAATTTGCGTGTTTATTGTTATATTGTTATTATTGCGTTATTAGTTATCTACTTAACGTCGTGTATATCAGCTTTTCTAGACAGAAAGACGATATTTAAACTTATTTATTTAGTGAGGCGTACTAGACGCTAATGTATTAAACATTAAGAAACGCGGGTCCCAACCTCACGCGAGTTTCAACCCTGCGTTGTTTTTTGATATTAACTCTTCGAGTACTTCTCGCCGTTACCAACAAAAGATTTATGCATGAAACCGGGGATAGTAAGAAACAAAAAGAAAAGTTTTATTAATTAACACTCACAATATCCATGCCTGACGCGAATACATTAAATATAAGTTTAAATACATACTTTTCAGTCGAGCGTTTTAAGGTTTCTGTAAAATAAATTTACTGGTTCAACTTGAATTCGAAATTGTTTATAATGTTGTTTTATAGAGTAAGTGTAGATATTTGAAATAATCTGAATTGTCTGAACAGACTTATCCACAGCATTCATTAATGAAACAAGAAATCGTATGGCAAATTATTTTAATCTAAAGGTGAACCAAAGTTCATAAATGTATACTCAAGGTGTAGAGGAATATTCAATAAGGGCATATATTTTAACCTCAAATTGCAGGTTACGGACTAAATAAGTACTTAATTGTGGAATACAATAAGAAAATATCATTCGTCTTTCTGCCGTCCTCGAAGTTCATAGTGTAACATTTTTATAGCATTTTAAACACACTAAT
This sequence comes from Selenia dentaria, assembly GCA_917880725.1. Classification (NCBI taxonomy): domain Eukaryota; kingdom Metazoa; phylum Arthropoda; class Insecta; order Lepidoptera; family Geometridae; genus Selenia; species Selenia dentaria. The sequence continues at coordinate 8,449,528 of OU862888.1, read as the reverse complement.
TGGAACCTGGATGAGAATTTCTGAAGACCTTTTTTGGTTATAATGCTTTGTCTATTTATGTGAAGAGCGAAGAAAGAACACGAGCCATTGAAGAAATATTTTAAAAGATCATTTGCCAGCACAGAGGAGATAAGAGTAAAACGAGCTTGTAGAGTGGCAACGAAAGGTTTAATCAAAGCAGGTTTGCGTCTACGACCGACAACGTTGTATGTATAATTTATAGAGCACAAGGTAATAATGAGGTTAGAGTTCTAAGAAGAGATTTCACCAAGGTTATTATAAATCTGAAGAATTTAAAACAGTTTGATTTACTTTGTAATTTTATAGAGAAAAAAAATTAATATCCTCTGATGAGATTCAAATCCGCGTCTTTCGACAATCCATGTCAGACCACTAGGCTACCGAGGCGATCCATCAGCACATCGAATGCACCTCTCTGGTTGAATTTAACCATCGTATGGGGACGGGTAAAATCAATGAAAGGATATATTCGCACGTTTCTATGCTGCACAATTTATAAATAGCAAGGGGAGTCATTGAAGCTACTTTGTCCTTAATCCACAATATGTTCTTCTTGTGGTTGTGGTCGTCATGTAGTTGCGGCAGTTGGTTTGATATATTCGCGTGAACAGCCATGCGATTCTCTAAGAGCAAACATCGTTGCATCTTTGACAACATCCGTGAAACAAATGACGAGATGACAAGAAACATTGGAAAAACAACCTTATGTACAAGGACGATATCTCATAAAGTATTTGACATCGGTGAGCTCGTCGACGAACGCAACGACTAATCATTACAGAATCGCACGGCTGTTCCACTGAATTGCGGCACGGCGCAGCGATGCTGCGGGACGATTCGCGCGTGTTATAATTGTATACGTCAGATATTTATAAAAGTTCGTAAACTGTGTAAATTAGCAGAATTATTAATAGTATTATATCTAAATTGGAGTCGCCAAAGCGGGAATGCTAGGGGCGAAGCCCTACGACAATGTATTGGACTGTATAAAGAGTAAATGTGATTTCAAATCTTGCACTATGCACCAACCTTTTGCTGCTGCTTCCAGTCTGGTATGTCGGTTAACGGAACTGTAATTTTTAGCAAATGCCACAGCAAAATACTACCTCGTTTAATTTGTAGCGAGTGACGTAGCATCCTCTTGATTTCTGATAGGCTATTTTGGTTTGGCGGGTAGAATATTGTTTCTGACTGGTTATGAGGTTTGACGGGAGGTGTAATAGTAGTGGGACAGTCTCTTGGCGCCATACATTGCTATATAAGCCAATATCTGAGATTGCCGAGCCTCTCTCCGACTCCCCTCTCTCCTGGCGACAGCCCAAGCCGAGGTCCGTACCTTAGTGGTGCCCTTGAGTAAGTCGCCTACTCATCTCCTTGCGGCGAAGCGTCTTCAACGCTCGCCTTAGGCGGTGCGCCCTCTGCGCCCGCATCTGGCTGAGTGCCATCTGCGCTCGCCAACCTTCCGGCGACGCTGTAAATGCCGGTAGAGGCAAACAGCATTAGTCCGTTCTAAAAAAAAAAAAAAATTGCCGAGCCCTCATTACTTCACAAGTGACTGTTGCATCAAGACCTCCTGCCGAAAGTTAAGTGTTATATTTCTTGTTATAAATACTGCTGTTCTCAAGTTATAGCGTGACCAGGAGAAATAGGGGTTCATTTTTATATATAAAGATTATATTGCTTTCATGAATATCGTTGGAGCGGAATGGTTACAAGTGGTAAAAATATATTGAAGAGGTTTTCGCATTATTATTTTCACAACATTCATATCATTAATATATATCATAATGAAACATAAAAAAACACGTCATTCAGTCACGATTTTTTACAATATTAAAGTGATAAAATGTTAGTAAAAAGCTTCCGAAGAAATGTAAAAGTAAAGTTTTCATTTGAGCTAAGGGTCTTAAAAGTTTTTGGTACACGCCTTCACATTTACGGGAGCCCCCCAACGGGCTGTACGGCAATTCGTTGCAAGACAAGGGGTACAATTTATGAAGGTATAAAACGGCTCTTCACATGGCAATTCATTGAAAAAATCTGCACAACCGACGGTTTTGTAAATTACTAGTTGCACCCTTGGCTTCGCTGGTGTTTTTTTCCGGAAGTATATAATATTTTCCTTGAAGATCTATTCGGTTTATATCTCTATAAACTATAAACTAGATAAAATATATATGTAAAAAATTATATATGTGCGTATTTTTTTATGTTATAAGGAAACTGTGCAAGCACGAGGCCTACCTGATGTTAAGTGGTTACCTCTGCCTAGAAAAGATTCATTTCTTCACAAGTGACGAACTGCGCTGTGCCTAAATACCCTAAAATGTTAAGTTGTTATATCTCATGTGCCTGTAATTTCGCCGGCAATCATACCTTCAAACCAAAACACAGTAATGCGAACGTTACTGCTTCACGGTAGATATATGTATGGTATACTACCCCGGACGAACACATTCACAAAGAGCTTTACTGAATTACTTTATTAGTACTATAATCATCCCATTTGGTTCCCACTGCTGGGACTCGAGCCTTCCTCTCAGAGAGAGGAGTTGGGCCATAAACCGCCACGCGGGCCCGGTGTGGCTTGGTGGATAGGTTAGTGGCCAACCCATGTCGAAGTTTTCAGGCCGCCCGAAGGCCTTCGACATAGCCTAACGACTGTAGTCCTAAGACAAACAACCGGGACCGACAGCTTAACACACAAGCCACAAGGAGCATTGGAATAGCAACTACCGCGCCAGTCGTTGAGAGCAGAAGGTAGCATCCGTGTGTCTGAGTATTTAAAAAAGATAATCTATAAGAACACTATAATATCGATGAATATTTATCAACCAATTTCATTAAATACTCGTGATCTTGCTTACTAAAAGTAACGCTTCCCTTGCGCGCAATAAGAAAGGTTCGGATAGAAAAAAGACTATATACAGGCTTTACAATCTGTGGAGTAGAAGGAACTATTGCGGCCGAGGAGAGTCGTGAACAGTAGCTTATAGTAGGTAGCACAATTGTTAGTCTTAGTATATATACATCAAAAACTACCATATAGAAATAGAACTTTAATAGGGTGAATTTTCGTAAAAAAGTCATTTAAATACTATTTATCATCATCATCATAATCGGCCCATTTTGTTTCCACTGTTGGGACTCGAGCCTTCTTCTCAGAGAGAGAAGTTGGGCCATAATCCACCACGCGGGCCAGTGCGGCTTGGTGGATAGGTTAGTGGCCAACCCATGTCGAAGTTTTCAGGCCACCCGAAGGCCTTTGACATAGCCTAACGACTGTTGCCCTAAGACAAACAACCGGGACCGACAACTTTACTTGCCCTCCGAAACACGGAAGCGCACAGTTGAATAATGCCACTAGCAGTCCCCCATACAACTCCTGACCGCAGCAAGCGTCGCTTAACTTGTTAATCCGTTAAGATCGCCAAGTCAAGCTCCGCTACGAGCGCTTCACAGCTTCGCTTAAGCTGGAATAAGGCTTTTTGATTATGTAAATATTTCTCGACGACTTGTCGACGGCCCGACAGCTCAGTTTATAGTGACCCTGCCTTCGAAGTTTGGGGCCCCAGTTTCGATTCCTTATCAGTTATTGAACAAACATTTTTACTCATTAAAGGCATAAATGTTTGTTCGCGGTTCTCGGATGTTGTGATGTCTATGCTTTCCGCGACACAGGGAGTCCTAATGTACTTAATATTATGATTTTTTAATTATATAAAAATATCACGTCACTCGTATAATTATGTAGAATAAAGACTACACATATGTCACTAGACACATATGCTTCTTTTAGATTTATACACTTCGCATTTATTATTATTGTAAAATATGTATCACCTTATCTCTATTTTTATTAAATACATAATGTTTTAAAAGACGAACAATTACATATGTTGAACGTAATATTCTGTCTCAAAAATCTTTTTATATATAATATTATGTATTGTTGTATTACTTTATATTCACACTAATTTACAACATAATTTGGTGACTTGAAGCCTGCTTTTTAGATATAGTTTATTGTAGTATTTTTGTAAGTAGATAGATAGATAGAAAACTCTTTATTTGTACACTATAATAAGATATAAAAGAAAAAAACATACGATAGAAGTTGTTGCTCAGATACGGCCTGATAATGTGGGGTGACTCGGTAGACGTAGACAATGTGTTCAAAATTCAAAAGAGATGTATTAGAATTATAAATAAAGCTTGGTTCTTGGACAGCTGCAGACCGCTATTCAAAGCATGTAAAATACTTCCTCTACCATGTATGTACATCCTGGAAATTTGTATTTTTGTGAAAAATCATCCAGAGTATTTCAAAAAACGCTGTGAAGCTCTTACCCGGCAAGCGCGAGCAAGGTTTGACAACCTTCTGTACCAACCCCCAGCACGGAAGGATTTGTACAGAAGGAATGTTTATAATATGTGCATAGTAATATATAATAAAATACCAAATGACATTAAAATATTAAATGGCAATAACTTTAGACGAAAATTAACTAGTTATTTGCTGGACAAGAGTTTTTATAGTGATTAAGGAGTTTAGAGACTCAAAATTGTAATGATTTGGTAATAATTTGATTTTAATGCTATTTATTTCTTTATTTTGACATTTATCTATTTTAATTACAATACCATTTTTTCTTTTTCTAACTTGATATTTACTTTAATATTATATACAATCTTAATTTTTTTAAGTTCAAGAATTCGCACGTCTGCTTGCAGGTTGAGTACAATTTGCCACATTTATATTATTTAAGACCTTTATGACTGTATTCTGGCGAATAAATGATTTGATTTGATTCGATTTGAAAAAATATAACATAGTTGTTTTGATTTTTAAAGATATTTAATGAGGGAGAATGACGTACTGCTCATCGTAAGTATTACATTATATATACTTTTCTGCTGAAAAGATATGATGGCGCCCTTCGACACAGTCTTACTACTACTATTAACTTAATCAAAAAGCAAATCAAGCAAAAAAAACTACTTTACTTACTAGTACTAGTCTTACTAGTACAAAGACGGTTTTTTTTTTGTTTCTTTAGGGTTTTATTATAAAAACTAACGTGGTTTTCACTCATTTTTAATTAGAAATACTTGATTACTCACGTAATATTTATCGGATAGGTCCGACTATAGTTTCAACCACATTCAGTGGTCGTTTTCAAGGAATGTTCAGGGTTCTTTAGGATTGTTTTTGTTTTCACGGAGCATCGCGAATGATTTTATGTTTTTGAATACAGTTTGAACTAAGTCTGCAAGGATATATGCAACCTATAATGTTGGTTTTTATCACAAAATTAGAAGGGATGCTTTTATAATGTAGGATATGTAGATATTGTCGATATGGTAATGTAGGATACCATTTTCAAGGCACCAAAATTACAGACTCTATCTTATATTATTAAACGTGGAGATGCTGTCAGTGTTTAATATATATAGTGTACTTCTGGTAACTATTTATTAAGTTAAGAAGCCAACATTTATTTACAAATATTTATAAAAGGCCTTAAACTATTGTTCTGTTTTATTGAGAGTATCTTGCATTTTTTTCCAGGCAAACAGTCCAAAAAATGCTCATACAATTTGTTCTGGTCCATAAGATTAAAAAAATTTAACAGAAAACAAGTCTAATAATGTAATGTATACGTTATGGAAATGGGCTCGGCCCTTAGAGAATACTCAGCCCTTATTATATGCAACCAAAAACATAACGGGGTGAATGTAGATATTTATTTATGATGATGTATGTGGTTTTAGAATTGACAAGCTGCTGTTTTGTTTTCACCCGGAATATTTTTTTTTTAAAAGCAGCAAAGTTACAGAATTGGTCTAACCGTTTTGAAAATTAGCCGGAACAGACAAACAGACAAAAACATTTTGACAGTACAATCAGACACTTCTTTATCATTTATCTACTGACTTCCTCAAAAAGGAGGAGGTACTCAATGCGACTGTTTTTTTTATTGTTTGTTACCTCATAATTCTCGATAGGGTGAACCGTATCTCAAAATTATTTTTTTGTTTGAAAGCTGGTGCTTCCCGTGTGGTCCTATTTATTTCATCAAATTCGGTTCAGTAGTTTTTGAGATACACTCCAATAACTGAATAGAATGGAAGTCGGTATAACATTTTTCAAATTGTACTGTTTGTAAGGAGTATAAAATATAATAAGTTGTAAATACTTTCATTTATTACACACATATATTTCACGGCTTTGCCAAGCAATTCCAGCCGACGACAAAGATATTGTAAAAAATACTAAAGAGTTACGACATGGACTGGCCAAATGTAATGAAGTACCTCAGCTGACCCTTATCGAAATGTAATATCTAGAGGAGGATGGAGGATGGAATATATTATTTTATTTTATTTTTATTTAATTGGACGAACAAACACTGTCTATGTACTATGTCTTAAATATGTCTTACTAAGTAGGTAGTAGGCACTAAGCACATGTCATCGTTGTAAGGTTGTCAGTGGCAAGAAAACAAACTAAAGGATTAGTAACGACTAACTGATGGATGATGATGAGGATGAATCAAATATAGCGTTGTATTACTCAGGTTTAATGTAGCTTTATACTCGTGAAAGAATATTTGAATCGGTTAAGATTTTTACGTGTCTCCATTACAAATAAACAAACAATCACATATCTTTCCTCTTTATTATTAGAGTAGATAAGGATTAATACCAAGGTACGAATAATGTAGCCTGGTTTGTACCAGCGTTACTTCGAAAAATTCTTTATTGTGACATAACACAAAAGTAAGGCATGTGGTAATGTGGACTTCTTTGTAGATATTGACGTCTTCTATAAAACGGTAGTACAATTTTATATACCTAGTCAATAGTTTCCGCAGCGTATGCGATATAAGGACTTTTTTTAGTATTTTAATTTTTATTTCCACTCGTTGGGTTACAATATCGAAGTTTTCATACAGATCCCGAACTTTTTGAAATAATTATATAGCCTTTGTTTATCAGGTGAAATGTAAGATTCTAATAGTGAAATATTTTTTCTAATCGGTCCAGTAGTTTTGGAGCCTATTCAAAACCAACAAACAAACTTTCCTCTTTATAATATTAGAGTAGATTATAGTGTAGATAACACGCTATTAATAATAATTAACCTACACACTAAAGCGCATAAAATCCGTCATTTTGACTTTAACGAATCTAATGACGTATTGCTTAAAATGAGCAATTTATTAGTAAATATTATACATAGGAACGTACATACAAAACAGACAAACCCTTCCTTTTGGGCTTTGCCGGTATCGAGTGAAAAAACGTAAGATAACCAAAATTGTGATAGCGATAAAAATAAGCTTGTAAAAATAACATTGGAATACATTTTAACCTAAAACGTCTTGGATTTATTTTTAAATCCCTTTTAACTGTATTAACACAGATACCATACATATTTATTGCTCCCGCGTGTTGAGATAAAGCCTATTCTATTCTATTTAATTCTTAGATATATAATATTATCACACTATGGTAAATGCGAAAGTTGGATGAATGAATGTATGTTAGTCAATTACGCCAGAATGGCTGAACAGATCTATCTGGATGAAATTTTGTATGTAAAATAAGGTTCTAGAATAACATACAGGATACTTTTTATCATCATCATCCATTACTATGCAGGTAAAACATCGAAGCGCAAATAGGGCAATGTTTTACTTTAAAAAATATAACATATTTATATATGTTATATTTTGTATAAGTCTGGAAATGTTTGCATGTTTGTTATTAACGCAAAAACGCCTAAACGGAGTTGAATTATATTTGAAGTGGACATGGCTTGGACACAGGGTCACCACATAAGCTACTTTTAATTCCTATCAACGGTTAGTACCCGACCACTCGCGATATTTATTATTTGTTAGTTCACAAACATAAAGTATAGCTAAATATATAACCTGAGCTATCAAACGTCTTTGAGAAATGTTTTATGTTAAAAAGTTGTGGGTGTCAAAGAACTCCGTACTACCTCAGATAAGATCAGATGATTCTGTTTCATCATCCTTTTCTTAACATTTTCAGCATTCAATTTGAAATAAAAGTTACTGTAAATTTAATGACTATTTTGAACATGATTTCGTAAGACCATGAGCACATTTAATATTGCTTCTAAATTTACCATATAAAATCCTTGAAAACTGTGAATGAAGTCATATATCTTATTTTTATACTAATGAGTCACTATTTTTTATATTTTCGTATATATTATACTCTAACGATTAAATTAATCCAACTATCGCGCGTAGAGGGCGGAGCAGAGCGTATACATAAGCCCCATATTGCAGCGTCAGCTGATAAGTACGTCATACACAGAAAGTAAGCTCTTATAGGAACATTTTTATATAATATAGTTAGAAACCAGTTTGTTATATAAAAGAGTTATAATTGAGTTTCAGAACATTAGTCATCGTACCTATCACGTACTACGACAAGTAGAGACTACCAAGTACCAACATAACTAGACCGTGCTTCAGTAACCACATTATAGTCATTTAATAGGACAGTCTGTTGATAATACCGTTCATTTTCAGTAAGAAGATAAGCCTCATTATAAAGTTGATACAGTAAATGCGGGTTACTTTAGCTATTTTTTTGATATATTATAGTGATTTGTCAATACTAACGATGATGGTGAATTTCTTACTGTTTTAATGGTTTTATTTGATAGAGAAAAATTTAGGCTAATAAATAGTGAGTACTATTATTTTTCTTAAAAAATACATCTGAATATTTTTATTTATTTTTTACTTTTGAGCCAAAGTTGTTGTAGTAATCGGTTACTTTGACCAGCATATAGTTTCGATCGAAAAACTATATTTAATAACTGTATTGAGCCAAGCTAAGACTTGTTGAATAATATATAGTAATAATACCAATGATTAGATGTGAAAATAAGTACGTATATAAAAATAAATAAAAACAAATACGTAGGTATATAAAATGTAATAAATTTACAGATTTAATAGGTTTTCTTTGCAATTAGATATCATTATCTTATTTGTATTTAAGATGCCATGTTTATAAGAGGGATTTGTTGTATACGATTGACTCGAAAGGTGTCATAAAAATACAGAATGTTTATTTTATACATTTGGGGCGTTCTTACTACTTAGGTAATTATATTACTTAACTTATTTTACTTACTTTGGTACATGTAACTTTACTGTGGTGGGTCTTAGTTGTCAAAATAACTGAAAGTAAAGGCACAAGCCCGAGAGCGATTGCAGACTGCAAACTGCAGCCGCAGGCTGCAGGCGATTCTACCGGTTTGTATGAATCTATAAGAAAGTGATTCCGTAAGCGGCCGCAATGCGGCCTGCAGCACCAGTGGGTGTGGCGACCGTACAGAGTTCACAATGATAAAAACATCGACTGCTTCTGAATGTGATCGAGAAATATATATTACTATATTTATTTATTAATTTATTTATCGTCTTAAATTTAAATAGGTACGAGTAATATTAAAAAAAAATACTAATAAAATTAAAATTATTATTACACATAAAATATTTTTTTGTGCTTAAATATTTTTTTACTTATATTAAAAAAAACGTAATTAATAAACTATCGGTAGCATTTGTGCTTTTCAATTTTATATTTGACTTTCGATTGGTGCATTCAATAATTGAATGCGTTAACGAATGCAATGCCAATACAGTCATTTATTTGAGTCGTAATTTCTGTCAGCTTTATGAAACATTTGCGTTGAAAATATTTTACTTGGTGGAGTATGTGCGGCTTACTTGGTCATTAGAAGTTTCAGAATAAATACAGCCAAGAAAAACGTTTTGGATACGAGATTACTATAAAAATCTAAGTATCTACTAAAGTGATTATGAGAGAACTACAAGACGATTAGATATTCCAAATTCACAAAATATTTCTAGTCACATTTCTTTTGAGCAGTTTTAAAACTCTGCATTAGAATGGCCTGTGTCGCAGAAGACTTGGACATACACAATAACTCATCATAAACATCCAAGATCCGAGAGCAAACATTTCAGCTAATCATACAAATGTTTGCCCCGGCCAGGGGTTGAACCTGGGACGCGTCGCTTCGAAGGTTTCAACTATCATAATGGTCAACAGAGTTTTAGCACTAGCATTCCAGTATTTACATCAGCCACTGAGCCAAGGTAAGCCAGCCACCGCAATCCCAAAGGTCGTCACTTGTACAAATCTCGCAACATTTCCACACGTGGGAAATTCCTTTCTCACATTCATCGAGTCTTTCTGACAGGGGGACGTTTTATGTTCAATCGGCGGGAATGTGTTTGAAGGGAAACGTAAAAGCGATGCATAAACAGCTATAAAACGCCACCCAATCGGGTATAAACGTGTGCAGTAAAATAAACACTAATATATTCACTGAGGAGATTTTAGTAGATTTTATGCGAGTTAGATTTCCAAATTGATTTCCGTTTATGACCCAAATAACGATTCAATTTAGCGGGCACATTGCTAGATGGAATTAAAATGGTTAGGTATATACCGAGCTGATTGTAGTAATAAATCATCAAGCCGAAATATTTGGAGTCGATCACGTGGAGTGGCGTGCGTGATATGTTTACGGATGAAATTGAGTTTTTAGCTTAATAAAATCTCTTCATGTATTAATTAACATAGGCACTCGACAAACAGCGCGCGCGTCACATTCTCTGGTGTGTTATTTCACAAAATTGGCTTCATTTTTCAGCTCTACCTTTATGAAGGGTGCGTTCATTTATTTAATGATATGCGTAAGAATGCGTCGACGCCATACCTGTGACGAATTGAGGTAATCTATCATGAAAAGCCAGACTACTTTTTACACTGAAGACCCTGTTGGCTCAGTTAGTAACGCATTGGAAACGAGGGGTTTTCGATCCTTGTATGGCGCAAATATTGAGCAGAAAGGTTTGTACTCGGATCTTGAAATTCGTGATCTGTTATAGCGTGTATTCATAGCTCCCGCTCAAGGATTCATAGCAAAAGTGAGTCGTAAAAGTTTCTACTTACATAAGTAATAAAAATGTGTTTGCTGTAATGATTTTAAAGCTTATAAAAGCGAATATAATACTCGCTTGGTAGGGGTAATTGTTTCAGTGTTCTTTGCCTACTTGGCTTTATGTGTCTTTATCCTAAACCACTGAATAGCTCTCCGATCGGTCCATAAAACACAACGAGAACTGGTTGGGGTTTAATCGATTGCAATAACCACAGTATAAAGGAACTTCAATAGTGTTTCCGGTCGAACGTTCGAATTGGAATCAAAGGCAATATGAGTAGAGGGATTCACGGATAGCAGAATTCGAAGAAACAGTTTTAGGTATAGGCGAAGGGCGCACGTTTGTTCACAGATCTAGAAAAGTATAAATGGAAAATTGAGCCTATGGATTCCAATATATTATGTTTCTTTGTATTTGTACATCATCTTTGGAAAAAACATAAATTAATCCTTTGAGATTTGGAGTATGAACCACGAAGACCTTGTTTGTCACTCTCGATACCACAAATTATTGGATCTTGTGTCTGAATTTGCTAATAATGGTTTCAACTCGAAAATTTACTACTACTATAATACGAAATTCTTTAACTTAATTCGACAGAAATGTTTATTAGTATAATTTTAGTAATTTCTTCTTTATAAGGACCGTCCGTAGCGGTAAAAGCCTGTTCGAAATATTTCTAATTAATCTATATAAACACATATATAAGCTTTTTGGTTACAAAATACATCCATCATCACACCTAAATCAATAAAGTCAAGTCTTCTATCAATGTAGTACTTCTATCAAATATATCAGAAGTGAATTGACATCCATATTTCAATATACAGTTTATTTAATACTTAAACTTTTTATCAATAACGTTAAGACAATGTAAATATCCCTCATCCCCGTTTTATATCGACCATCAAAATTTCACTAATATCACTTTTGAGGTACCTTCCGTACATTGCAATTACATAACATTTTACGGTGTTGCTAAAAACTGCCGTAAAAACTTCTACTGTCAACGCGCTATAAAATAATCGTAAAGTTCGGCTACCTTCTTTTATCCGTAATAGGCTTTGACAACAATGCGTACAAAAATATCCTCCTTTCCGTGTTTATCGTACGACATAGATTGAATTATAGTAACATAGGGCCGATTACACGAACTACTAAATAATCAGCGGAACCACCCAGATGAATTTAAAAGTATCGGTTCTTATACAGTTATTACATATAACTATACCTTTCTACTGTGTAGCAGAAATGTTCGCAAAACTCTGTTTTGGTATGGTTGCCGGCGAAATTACAGGCCAATTGTCGTAATGGTGAATAAATTTCTGATTCTGATTCATGAAGAGAGTTGATAACTTAAAGTCTAAGGTTACAGGCGCAGTGCAGTTCGTCACTTGTGAGGAAATGCATATGTTCTATATAGACAGAGGTTACTATTTAACATCAGGTGGGCTGCACGCTTGTACAGTTTCCTAATTTTTTTTATGGTTTGCAAACGGGACAATACAACTTTTACATACTAAATTAAATTGTAACAATAAAATCAATACTTTGTTGAACGCCCTTCTAGGTGCAAAAGCAACATGCACACAAATTATTAGTCTACATTCGTTAATAGGTACAACATTACTGCAGAATCCAGTAAGAAAGAATTAACCAAGCCACTAACCAAGTATGAGTTAACCGGCCTTAATATACGAGGCCAGGATGGCTTTCTTACTGGTTGAGGCTTGTATAATGCTTTTCTCAAAAATTGTATTTTCAGACCAATTGTTGTTTGTTTTTCTGCCTTACACTTTATACATTTTTCATAAGTTTTAATATATCGCTCCTTGGATTTTGGAGGAAGTAAATTGTTTTATGATAATTCGGCCTCAGCTTTTAAATCAGGAGGAGTCATCTATTTCCGAATCAGATTCGCTTGAACTCATTTTTTGGGATTATCTATGTTCACGCGGTAAATTAAAACACAATTGCCGCAATTGAATATGAAATCCCGCCAGTCGTTTTTTTTACTAAAAAGTTTGCGTTTAGTTTTGAATATTGTTCTATTTTTACATTACATTAATGTTTTAGTAAAACAATGAAAATTATTGTTTTTGAATCTCCATGTTAATTTTAGAATGGAAAGTTTAATCCAACATGATTTATAAACTGAAATTACTAAATACAAACATAAAACCCACACTATACTTCTACAACATTACTAAGTACAAAACGCATCGTGCATACTTTTTCTGCGTCGCGATAAATGTCATAAACTATAAAATGGCTGTTTAAGTTTAAGGCTCCAAAAATATATCTAGCACATAAAATGTTACACCAAAAAGAGAGATAGATATATACTCGTATTTGGAGCCTCCCTCCTATAAAAATAAAATAAAAAAGCCTTTTATTTCCACCATTTTTTAACATTCCCTAAAGTCTACTTTTTACTTAATATAATTTATGTGTATCCTATGTATTACATCATAGTATTTATAGTTACTTAATGTTTATTTAATCTACCGGAACCCCAGAATGGGTGAAGGCCTCCTCCAGTGATGCCCATTTGACTCTGTCTTCAGCTACTTGTCTCCAGTTTGGACCAGCTTTTGCTTTTATATCATCTTCCCATCTTGTAATAGGTCTACCTCTTGTTCTTTTGCCTAGTGGTCCTTTCCAGAAAGTTACTTTTTTGGCCCATCTATGGTCTGTTAGCCGCGCAACATGTCCTGCCCACTTCGATTTCATTTTTTGTGCGTAACTCAGAGCGTTTGTTGCTTTAGTTATTCGTCTTATTTTAGTGTGTTGTATTTTATCTAGCTTCCCTATCTTTAGCATACTTCGTTCGAGTCCTCTCTGACAGATGCTTATCATTTTTCAGCAGTGAATTTCCACGTTTGGCAACCATACCTTGAGTTCATGACTTTTGTTTTAATGGCTTGTGGTAAATTACTTTTAAAAATGTCCTTGAGACCCCAGTATTTGTTCCATGTTAATTGTATTCTTTTCTCCAATTATATGTTTTTATTTTTCCTGTCGAAACTTATTGTTTTTCCCAGATAGACATATTTTTCAACGTATTCTAACGGTTTGCTATTGACTTTTATTGGTCTTTTCAAGCTATTTGTCATTAAGCACTTTTTTAAACTTTCACGGTTGATTTTAATAATCATATTGCTACTTACGGGATGAAAACCGTGGTAATTATTTAATTGAGCTCCCGATATTACGACACTGTTGCAAGCGCCATGATCGCGGGACGACTGGAGAATGCGGATGGGTGGATGAAACATTAAGAGCAGACATATCTGTCTACCCTCTTTCTCTGTCTTTTGCTACGTGCACTGTTGGAACTCGATCGTAATTCACGACAGAATACGCTCACTGTGTGAGTACCTTTTTTCCAAATCCATATTAGGCCGTTTATTGTCCTTTATTGAGTTTAACACGGGGTTCCATGTGCTTGACAATCTAAAACCTTCTTCCCGATTGAAATTACTGTGTTTAGTAATTTCAATCGCTTCTTTGACCAACCTTGGAATGTAATGGCGCTCTGTCGATAGGATACGTTGCTTATAAAACTCAATCCAATGGTTCGGGCCCGATTCCAACAGACGTTCGGCTATGGCAGATTTGTCAACATCATTGTTTTTCACAGCTTTGATATGCTCTTTGATGCGGCAGGAGATCCAGAGTCCGTTTTGTTTGTCCAATATATGAGTTTCCGCAGCTGTAATTGATTTTATAGACCCCCGGGTGCTCAAACAACAATTTGTCTTTTGGGGAACGTAAACATTGCGCAATTTTCTTGTGGGGAGTAAAGATGGTTTTAATCGAATATTTACTCAGCAACCGACCTATCTTGTCTGTTACTCCCTTTACATATGGCAAGAATGTTGGCTGCCGCTCCACTCTAGTAACGGGTGATCGTACATTGCGTGCTCTGACTCGGCTAATGTTCACCTTGTATCTATTTCTATGTAAGACCTCTTGAACATGAGTAAATTCTCCAGTCAGATGTTCTAAGTTGCACAAATCACACGTGTTCTGTCGTGAATTACGATCGAGTTCCAATAGTGCTCGTAGCAAAAGACAGAGAAAGAGGGTAGACAGATATGTCTGCTCTTAATGTTTCATCCACCCACCCGCATTCTCCAGTCGTCCCGCGATCATGGCGCTTGCAACAGTGTCGAAATATCGGGAGCTCAATTAAATACGAGTAATTACCACGGTTTTCATCCCGTAAGTAGCAATATGTCTATTTGTCATTGTCTTAGTCTTTGTAATGTTCATCTCTAGTCCCACCTTTAGTGTAAAGGGATATTATGGATGAAGGCTAGATTTAGGGTTTCTACCATGTTCTGTAGTTGGGAGGATGACTCGGATAACAATACTAGGTCATCAGCAAATCTCAGGTGGCTTAAGTAGGTGCCATATAAGTATAATCCTCGTTTGCTCCAGTCTAGCTTGTTTATGATCGCCTCGAGGACCGCTATAAATAATATTGGAGACAGCGGGTCGCCTTGTCTAACTCCCCTTTCTATTGGGAAGCTAGGGCCTAAGGTTTCAAGCTTAATTTTACCCTTATTGTTTTTGTATATGGATTTTATGATCTTTACATATATTTCCTCCACTTCTTGTTCCTTTCCCAGATACTTGTATGTCTTACCGTATCAAAGGCTTTCTGGTAGTCGATGAATGATATATAAAGTGTTTTTTGGTTTTCCTGGTACATTTCCATTATCAATTCAAGAGTATGGATGTGGTCAACCGTTGAAAAACCCTTTCTGAAGCCTGCTTGCTCTACCGGTTGCTTTTTTTCCAAAGTGTCACTAATCCTTGTATTTATAATTGCGGAGAATAATTTGTATAGACTCGGTAGCAAGCTGATTGGTCGGTAGTTTCCGATGTCCTTCGGGTCGCCTTTTTTGTATATTAGTATGATGATGGATTCGGGCCACTGGGTCGGTGTTTCAGAATTTTGCAAAATCATGTTAAATAGCTCAGCTAATGGAACAGCCAAAGTTATGTGACCTTTTTCAGTGCTTCGTTCGAAATGTTATCTGAAGCAAGGCTTTTGTCTAGCTTCAGTTTCTTTACTGCTTCAATTATTTCTGTTGCGTCTATTGGTTTAATGTTTCTTTTTTGTGTGTCATCTGTTTCTGTGTCGAAATTTATCGTCGTTGTGTCTCTGTTTCTGTGTAGATTTCTGTAAAATTCTGTTGCGTTAGCAATGATATCGCCTCTAGTGTACAGTTCTGTATCATTTTTTCTCCGTCCTTCTATCCATGTTGTATTAGTTCTAAATTTCTTCCTTCTTTGTACTTTGTAGATGTTCTTTTATTGTGTCTTGTCTATATTTTGCGTAATCTGCTTTTATTTTTTTACTGACCACTTTATATAGTGCGGTCAGTACATTTTTTTCACTTCTTGATTTGTTTTTAGTTCTCTGTTATTCTATTCTTCTCTTTAATAGCCTTACTGTACTTATCAATAGTACACTCGAGAGCAATGAATCCGGGTCACTTAAAGAATCCTAAAAATCTCGGAAACTAAAAATGCTAGGTTAATGCAATAAATTGTATTTAATAGACAATGTAATACTCCTTAAATAAAGGTATTAAAACTTCTTAGTTATTGTAAAGTTATATCATAAAAAAAATCAAATTTGAAAAAGGGCCACTTTCGAAGATGGAACTACGAAATTACAGCATTTGGTTTTGCTTTTGTTTGTAATCTGTCATTTATGTGGTTACATAAACCATGTTGATAGTGCTCTATATTCATTATTCAAGCTGAAATTATGTCGCTTACGCCTGAAGAATGCACCAGAATACTTACAATGCTGGAAACCGGCCGGAGTCAGCGCGATACAGCTAGGACTGTCGGTGTGTCGCTGTCAACAGTACAAAGAGTTCTCCGACGTTACGAAGAAACTGGTTCTAACCTACGCAGACCAGGAACGGGCAGAACCAGGTGTACCACAGCACGAGAAGACCGATACTTGGTGAACACCATGCTTCGAAATCGCTTTCTCACAGGAACTGAACTCACAAATCAGTTTCGACGCCTCGGAGGAAGTAACCCAAGTGCATGGACAGTAAGACGTCGGCTTGCTGAATCTAACTTAAAACCCCTTAGACCTGCAAACGGCCCTAAACTGGAGCGTGGGCATCGTATTTCAAGACTAAGATATGCCCAGAGCCACGTAAATTGGAGTATTGAAGATTGGTCAAAAGTTATGTTCTCCGACGAATCAAAATTTATGCTATACAAGCACGATGGAAGTGTATCGAAGACCAGGGGAAAGATTCAAGCAAGCATGCATCGAAGAAAAAGTAGCCTACGGTGGTGGGTCTGTACTTGTGTGGGCCGGAATTTCTTCTGAAAGTCGCACAGAGCTGGTGATCATAGAAAACGGCTCTTCAACTAGCGAAAGATATGTGGAAGAAATCCTCAATGATCACGTTGGTCCATTTATGGTCAATTTAGGTGAAGATGCTATATTTATGCATGACAATGCCCGACCTCATACAGGTAGGATTGTGAATGACTACCTTCAAGAGATGAACATTACTCGTATGGAGTGGCCAGCGCGCAGCCCGGATATCAACCCGATCGAGCATGCTTGGGACGAGCTAGGCAGATGCGTAAAACAACGAAACCCTCCCCCAATCACGCTTCGTGAGCTCAAAATTGCTCTCACAGAGGAATGGGAGAATATTCCCCAAAATCGTATAAGGAACTTGGTGTACAGCATGCCAAACCGCGTAAACGCAGTAATGGAAGCACGAGGATGCAATACGAAGTATTAAAATTCAAGAAAATCGTAAATTGAGTGGATGAATATAGTTCAAAAATTTCATGTTTCCTATTTTTGTTTTAAGGAGAGATCAGCAGTTTTTTTCTTTATGTAATTTTGTGTTAATAAAATGTATGGTGACTCATATTTTTTTTACTTTCATTTAAGGAGTATTACATTGTCTATTAAATACAATTTATTGCATTAACCTATCATTTTTAGTTTCCGAGATTTTTAACATTCTTTAAGTTCTCGAGTGTATTTTGTGTTGTTTATTTTCTTCTCTCTTTGGGCGGGCTTGTTTCAAACTACAAGTGATAGCCTTTTCTATCCTGTCGTAGCAATATTGTACCGAGGTGTTTTCGCAGATAGTTGGAGCTGCAGATAACTGTGATATTAGGCTTTCATTGTACTTGCTTGTTTCGTCTTCGGTCTTAAGTTGACTGATTTGGCTATTTGTAAATTTGGCTCTAGATATTTTTCGTTTGGTTAGTGTTATTGTTGATCTGACTATTCTATGGTCCGAATGGTAGTTCAGGTTCAACGTCTCGATGTTTTGGAATATTCCTGGTTGGTTTAACAAGATAAAATCGATTTCGTTTTTTATTATTATGTATATTGTCCATTAGGGGATCTCCAGGTCCATCTTCGGCTTAGTTTTTTTTTGAAGCATGTGTTTATTATTATTAGTTTATGTTCGAGCGCAAAATCTACCAGTTTCTGTCCTCTTTCATTTCTCTCGCTATAGCCGTGCTTTTTAGTGACCAAATATTCCTCAGCTTTGGGAGTTCCAACCTTGGCGTTAAAGTCTCCCATTAGTATTGTGGTTTTGTGTGCTGTGTCCAAGGCTTTCTTGATTGTAGTGTAGAATTCTTCAATATCATATTCGCTTGCCGCTTCTGTTGGTGCATAAGCTTGTATGATGGATATCTTTTGACCTTATATATTTATATTTAGTGTTGCGACTCGCTCTGTTATTCCGTTGAAGCTTATTATGTGGTTTTTGAGGGACTTATTTATTATAAAACCAACCCCATATTTGCCAGGAGTTTGTCCTATGTAGCACATTATAAAGTTTTCGTATTCTTCTATTTTGTTTCCATGTCTCCTCATTTACGATATTCCAATGATATCATATTTTATATTTCTTATAGCCTCTTTAAATCCAAGCAAGCGATCATATAATGAAAGAGTCCGGACGTTGTATGTTGCAATCGTTAGTTTATATTTATCTAGGGTATTTTTTTCCTCTGTTGGTGTGTTCATTGGAGGGTTTTGGTCGTATTCTTCCACGGTGACCAACCGGGTAGGATTTTTTTTTTAATATGTGTTTGTTTGTTCTTTTGTTCAATTGTGGCATCTGTGTGGTAGGAGGGGCGTAGTTGCTATATATTCTCGCTGTTATTTTCTTGGTTATTGTTAGCTTTGGTTGCATTTTTGTTGATCAAGAAGATTGCTAGGTTTTAAAACTCCTTCTGAAATGCTGTTAGACCTAGTGTCAGTCTTGCCAAACTGTTGTGTCTTGTTTTTCTTACTAGCCTGAGTATGTTTGTCCATTTTAGTTTGTGTGTTGTTGTCTGGTGATGACCGGAATTTCCTTTTACTTTGGCATTTTGATACAATCAGTTTATCATATTTGAGTATAGCTGTATTTTCCTTTTCTCTCTAATTTCATTTGCTGCTGTAGCTCCTTCCTTTTTTCAAGTACGTATTTAGGGAAGTCTTTTTTCATATAGTACTGTGTATCTTTCAGCGCTCCTTTTTGTTTAAATATTTCGATTTTTATTCCTAGTGTACTGAAAGTTACAACAGTATACGTGGTCTCTCTCCTTTCTTTTCCAGTCTTTTTATCTCCTGAATGTCGCTGTAGGTCAGTTTAGTAGAGAAATATGGCTCACTCCATTTGATTAAATTTTTTCATAACTCTTATATATGATGTTTTGCTTTCCTCGATATCGAAAAATACTAAGTTTCTTACTCTTGCTTGTTTTTCCGCTTGGGGCTATTGGAAGCTGATTTGCATTATCAACAATCTGTAAGGTTATGATGGTTCGCACTTTTTTTTTCTGCACTTTGATCTGTTGTTTTCACTGTTACACACAGAAAAGTATTCTGGCTTATAATGTTGGGACTCAAAACGACGCAAAATGCTCTCAGAAGGCCTTGGAGTTCAAAGATTTGCAGGTGGTTTGCACAACGTTTGGTTCAAGTTTTAACGAGTTTCACATTAGTGTTTCCTCTGTGTTTTATCTTTACCAGCACCCTAGGCACTATGTCTCACTACACTTCTATACAGTATCACTCAAAAGTCATTCAGTTTATTTGTGTATGTGGCGCTGTAGAACTTGCAATGTGTTTATTACGAAGTGGACGTTTCTTGAGCTGCGGCTGCGTCAAGAAAATCGTAAGTGCCGTGGATTTTGAGGCGCTTACGCGTTTCGTCGAACGAGCGCCTCAGTTGGTGATATTTACTGCACTGTTAGTTTTAATTTGCTTAGTTTTATATATTTATCACGATTGTTTCCAAATTAATGTATGTTTTAGTTTAACAGATATAAAAGCACTAAATCCACTGTTTATTTTATGTTTAAAACACTTTGAAACATTTTATATCTTCGAAAATGCACGGGAGCACACACAACGACGTTAGTTGGACGACGGTACCCACCCCTCTCTCTGTTCTTATACTCCCTCCTCCCTCCTACAACCATGTTATAAATGGCTAAACTCTAATCTGTGTCTAGTGCTATTTTTTTTTCTAAGCAGATCTAAAGAGGATGTACGATGATGATGTGTAGGAGGACCTACTGTCCAGTAAGTACTTACTTGCTAGATAGTAGGAGATTCCAAATTTAAAATCTCGCTTCTTACTGGACAGTTGTGATAAGCCTCCGGCAGAGTTCACTTCATAGAGTAAATAATATATATGTAGAGTTCACTTTCTGGATACTTTTTAGAGATGTTTACATTACATTATATACCATTTATGAGAAAATGAACTAAACTTAATTATAAGTTACGTTATTAGAAATAAAAGAAAAAAGTACAGTGTTAAGAATTACACATAGTTGTAGGTAGCGTTATTAGGAAAACAAGAAAAATATATGATTAACCAAATAAGGAAAAATTGTGATATAAGAATGATTTAATACTATTAACCGATGCATTGAAGATATCTAGCTCCTAATAAACATCGTTGTAATAAAAGCAAAAACGGTAGAGTGGTGAATGCCGGACGTAGTTGGCTTGACATGAAGGTAGAGTTAGTACTGTGGGTTTTGTAAACGGCTGCTAGAACGAGACACGGTAAAATGTATCATTTCGATAAGCTCAGGGCTGTCAATTTTTTCTTGAATAATTTTTGAAGGAACACTACGTCCTCAATTTTGCGCCTGCAATCGAGCCTCTTCAGATTATATTTGTCGAGTTTAGATTCGTCAGTATCTAGATCACGACAGCGATTATTCGCGTACTTGAGGTGGTACAAATTTTTTTTTTAATCTTTTTTAATCAGTTGACATGTATGGCATAAGTTGGACTCCAAATTTGACTGCCGTATTCATTAGAATTTCACTACTACGCACGTTACAGTTAAATAAGATAATAAAAGTTTCGGGTTCTTTAAATTCCTTTGTTTCTCTTATCACGAAACCAGTCAACCTTGCTCCTGTTTTAGCTATGTGGTCTATATGTTCTCGAAAATCTAGTTTTCTGTCCACAATGACGCCCAGGTCACGATTACTTGTAACTTCTTTGACCAGAACTCCATTGATAAAGTAGTTTTTATCGCTTCGGTTCGTTTTACGGCTGTATTTTATGTGCGAGCAATAAATAGCAAAGCCTAATAAATTAAAATAAAAAAAACAAATTGGCGAGTTTGGTTTTAAATAATAACATCATTTTTAAAAAGTTATAAAAAATCAATAATATTATATAATACTACATTATACCAAGAACGTTGATTCGGCTCTCAAGAACGGCTGCAGTTGGGTATAAATTGAATTCACAATGTGCACATGGTACATTTTAATATCTACAATGTAATGGAACCGAGTTCAATATTAAAAAGTGTGAAATAGTTTAAATCTGTTCAATGATAGTTAAAGTTTCGACATTTTTTTTCACACTTTTTAGTGTTGAAGTCGGTTCCATTTTTTGCTAAAATTTTTTTCATCCCTTTTAGTGACCCATGCTACTTATGGGATCGATAGTCATTCACCGTCAATTCCGATATATCATTAAGATAGGCGAAACCACAGGGCGAAACACTTTCCAGTTCTTGGAGTGTAACTCAAAAACTGCTTGACCGAATGATTAAAATTAAATAGATAAACGGACGTAAACTTTACCAAACAAAAAAATAGTGATTAAAATTGGACTATTCTGTGCAAAGTTATGCGTGATCATGCATAAAAAATATACGCGTCGACTTGAGAACCCCCCTCCTTCTGTTTTGGAAGTCGGTTGAAAATAGTTGCCGTTGAAAACTTTCCGTCCCGCAGTAAGTCTCCGTCGAGCCAGTATCAAAGGATTAAAGGTCTTTGCCGCTACTGTTTATATTGTAACCTTATACTGAAGTTAAAATTAAAGTAATATTGTCGTGATTTGCTAATTTTACTTTAAGTTCATCAAAATTTTAAAGCTTATCCAAACAGTGTGAGATAAAGAAACCCCTAAGTAAGACTTAAACTATAGTCCCTTCCTATCCTGAAAGTCGACTGAAAAATCTGACATTTCAGTTTTGTGGTACAGTCTTGAGCCTTCTTTTAAAGGTTGTAGGTACTGTATTCTATATCTTTCCAAATGCATGTCGTAAAATCCGAACAGATTTGATGCCAAAGGCTCGTGCCTTAGAGTATGCTACTCATATCTTCTGCATATTCTTTCTGTGATGAGACCAAATAAGTAACTAGCGAAGCATGAGACTTCACACACCCTGTAGATGTTGATGATGATGAGTACACAGAGTTAAATGCACTAATATTTCACAATTTCTTCTGCACAATTAATAAAATAAATTCGGTGTACCCCCTTAATCACTACACATTTTATGATATTTATTATACTTTTAAGCATTATACGAGTATATTTACGAGTAAATCCATTGTTAAAGAGACCCTTTTGTAATGTTTTCCTTGTACTTACGTGAGTCTTAGCAGGTTTGTCCAAATTTAAGTTGGATTATGGAAAAGAAAATGGTAATTGTTGAAATTAGTGTGAAATGGGTATTACTTACTTTTATCTAGTAGACTAGGTAGAATCAATTACTCCATGATGTGACTTGGTTAAAGCCTACTCCCTCCGCCATGATATGTTTATTGATGTCTTGGATGTTTGTGAAGCGTTAATATCTCTGTCCATGCCTCTCGTGGCACAGATAATCCGATATTGCTACTATCATAACAGTGTGTGAACGTTATTAATTTAGGGTTTATGTGTTTAATTTATATGATATAACTGATAACCACAAAGAGAACAGGATATCGAATGTGATATTTTAATACTAATTTGCATCGGCAAATTAGTAATAAAATATCACATTTGATATCCTGATCTACCGTAGTGATATTGGCAGTCCTTGTTCTACTCTAATAGGTCTCCCCCCGAAGGGTTCTCGCATTGACGTGGCGGGGGGGCTCAGTAACCGTGGCTAGGTACACCATGGTGAAGCCAAGAGGAACCCAGGGGCCGCGCCGGCGTTGGGGTGCGCTGGCCGGCTCAGGCGGGCCGCTCCTATGGGCTTTGGCCGCCAAGTCCACATAGGAGTGGCGGGGTCCGGGCGCTTTGGCGCAGGCTCGAGGAGGGGGGGCCCGGGCACTTTGGTGCAGGCTCGAGGAGGCGGGGTCCGGGCGCTCGGCGCAGACTCGAGGAGGTGGGGTCGCAGGGGGGCTATCCCTTGTGGCTGACGTAGCAGGCGGTGGGGCTACGTATCCGACCCACCGCAGGGAGACCACGGGCGACCAGACACGGGGAAGTCTGGCGCCCATTGTTGGCGAGTTTGGTCTCCGAGGCAGTTGCGGCGCGCCATGTGTTCTGGCGTGCCCGGTTTTGGTGGGTATACGGACTCCCACATAACCACCTACCTCCCCGTGGTGGGTGGTATCCATAAAGGATTTCCCCGGGACAAAAAAAAAAAAAAACTCTAATAGGTCTGCACTTTATAAAATAAAAATAACTCTTAGAACAAAAAGGTCATATATTGACACAAGAATATTATCCGTCAAGTCGGAAGTAAATAATATCGAAAATTAAGTGTTCCCTGTATAACTTATATATTTACCTTCCGTGAGTCTTCTGAGCCGTTGAAATTGTGACGTATTTCCTTATTCTGACATGTCACACAGCACATGTTCAGGACGCGTCAGTTAAAATTAATTTCTATTCCATTTTGACACCGGCTTTATTTGTAATCTCAACGAACTTTTTACTCGTTTGTAAAATCACATATAGTGCCTATAAAACCTCACACAGGGCTGATTATTCTAAAAGGATTAAAGAGAAACACCTTAGAATGACTTTCGGATTTATTTTTATCAGCCTACTTAAGCAATACACATCTCTAGAATAGATTATTTACTTAAAAGAAGTTATTAGTGTTGGTAGTAGTTATTCGTTCAATTATTAGTTACGGTTTCATAATTACTATGCATTGAAATTAAATACCGTCCTTGAAATGAATTAAAACTTAAATTGTGATTTTTTTTAGGCACGAGTATTAGGCAAGATGGCAGCTGTCTGGTATGGCAATACGTAAGTCGTGAAAATTATGTTTACCTACCGGACGATATAATTTAATCAAAAAACGTTGCCGGTACGCGCTGTAAGTAGCGGTATAGACTAACATATAAGCTATAAAAAACAGCGTTTTATAGTAGAGTTATGTACGTTATATTTCATAGCAATGTTGTATTCATTCATGTCGTCGTAAAGAGGTCTCGCACTATTGTCCGTTGTACTTGTACTTGATCAGATTCCAAAATTCGTAGTTTACCAACTATTGTCTTTATTAAATTTTACTTTGTATTTATAATTTCAATACATTGTAACATTATTAGTATGAAGTGGTTCTCTTTCTGTATGTATGAAACAATTTTTTTATAGATTTACGCTTGTTAATTTTTTATTATTATAAGTAACTTCCTTAAGTAACGCCCTTTAGCCAAGAGTCTAAAACTAAGAGTTTATTAGTTAGATTTACCTTCTTACCTATTTATTAAACTATTTATGCTTCTAATATGTCACATATATCATCAATATATCACTATCATAGATCATGAACATCACGTTAAATTAGCACCCCAATATAATTCCCTTCACGCTAATCTCTCTCACACACATCCCTATTTTTCCTCATTAAAATTCTTCAATAAACACCGTACGGTGCAGAGAGGCACGTGTAATTGATCACGTCTTAATGCTGGCCCAGAAACACCCGCCCTGCTGGGCGGCTAGGCGGCTGGTAGATTAAACTGATCTGTTATTATACCCTGGACAGGTTTCATTTTGTCTACCTCCATAAAACGGGACAGCGAAAAAACAGTGTAGTAAAACTAATTTGTTCAAGAAAATTGGGAAAAATGAACGAAGTATTTCTAGTGACTAAAGAAACATTTTTGTTTTACAACTTCTAAAGAAACATAAGGTATATGGACATAATAAGACCCGACTTTTTGTTGAGAGAGAAGCCACTCCTTTGAGCTTAAAAAGTTATTAGGTCTTAAGTTTTCATCTTAGTTTTAGCGGAGGCATAAAATTCTCAAACCACATTTTTATCTCGACACTGAATAAATCGGATATTATAAAAGCGAAGTGAAAAAGTGACATCGTTGCTTTGTCCGGTGGTTTAGTTGAGGTGAAGGAGATTTTGTAAGCCCTTTGGCGTAGCCATCTAATATTCTGGGTATAATGTCCATACACTTTAATTAGTTCGAAAATTTGGAGTTGGAGTGTTTGTTTGGATGTTTGCCTGTTAATTTTTCTAACACAGTACAATGAATTGTTATTTTGCATACAAATAGTTAAATGACCGTAGAGTTACATAATTTTGAAGTAACAATACATACAAACTATTCTTAAGAATTATACATGGTATTTGTAATAAAACCTTTGCATATAAATATGACTTTCTGAACTTAAATTACTTACCAGCAACACACCAGTTGTGTGTGCCATCACTATAACCACAGGCCAGTTTAATCACTGTGTGGGCGGAAAGAACAGTAGACAAGTTTTCAGCGTATATAGTATGAGATGACAATAATTCGATATAACTATGTATACTATATTACGCAAAATTTTCCGATACGCAAATAGAGACAAGATACGAGTACATACACGTTGTCCTGCTCGTACACACACAATTGAACGTTATACATTTTCTCACTCTTGTAATCAATATTGTTTTATTAGCTGGTCTATTTGATCTATGCTCAGTCTAAGAATCAATGTCACAATGTATAAACCACAGGTTTGTTTTGCTATACGGTATGTATGTAAACGCCCATTTTAAAAATCATCGTTTTCATCATGATGACATTTTTGATATGAAAACTCTAATGAAAACTGTCTTAAAAACTCATTATTTTGTAATTAAATTTACTACAAGGGTCACTTACAGTTATTATATAACATGTTCTATGTTAACAAACATTCTTAAGTAACTTGTAGACCATATAAATTTCCTTTGCATAAGGTTATGTATCTAATAAGCGAACTTGCTCCTTTGTGGGCCAATCAACTTTGCCCATTCTTCCATTAGATAATTTACT
The DNA here is from genome assembly GCA_917880725.1 of Selenia dentaria. Classification (NCBI taxonomy): domain Eukaryota; kingdom Metazoa; phylum Arthropoda; class Insecta; order Lepidoptera; family Geometridae; genus Selenia; species Selenia dentaria. The sequence continues at coordinate 8,422,919 of OU862888.1, read as the reverse complement.
ATTTACCTTCTCATCCAATACTAAGTTTCAATATTAACTTACCATCCGTGAAATGGAGCAGTCGTAACACTCAGCAGAAAATCAAACTACTAATAGCTTGTAACAGAGGCCGAATAACAACGATGAGGTTAGCTTTAGAGCAGACATTTCGTGACTTGTTTAAATCAGAACCTATCTACGAATTTCTCTTAGTGTCTACACTGTAAAAGATAATGTTGAAGTCAGGTTAGAAAAATAATACTCGGATCGGGATATTTTTGATTTTTTTGATATTATATTGTGTTAAGCTCAAATAATATATTATAAATACTTATGCATTATACAATAACATCTAACGTATTTTACAATATTTGGTACTGTTACAATCTTGTCTTTTATTGCTTTTATGGAAATTCATTATGAGTAAAGTATGTATTCGAAAAACAACATGACAATAAAAGTACGTAAAAAATATTTTAAATGTACTATCGGTGAAATATTAATAAAAACTCCTGCAGAAGTTTTTGTACATGACAGTACATGACATTATATGCGAACACATGTTAATGGTAAATCGTCTTTTATATTGTTATTTGGTTAGTTTTGTACACTGTTTGTTTTCCAAATAAAATAAAATAAATTATGTTATGTTACTGAAAAGATATAATTGCGATATAATTATAATTAATTGCTTGCAGTAATTTTACAGTGTGAAAATATTATTGGACAAGTTGAATAAACAATTACAGTTTTACATCTATATTTTTGGTCCCGCACAATATGAGGCGAGCTTATTGCAATCTACAGGGCACACACATTTATTATTTTCTATATACCTACTGATTCACAATAGTACATTATCGAAACGGCCGCCAAAACATTGACGCAGGAACATACGTTTGTGAGTCCATCAAAAACCTAGTTGCGGCCAAGTATTGTATGATAGTTTTCTCAAATAGAAGCGGAAATTGAAACTATTTAGATACTTAATATACCTACTCAGAACATATTTTTTGACGACACAGACACAATGTTATTCAAATATGTTACTTTGATTTTGGCGGCAATTAGTTTTCTATAACGGCTCTTGCCGCCTCTTTATTTTCAGGAGGTTTCTAAATATTTGTTACACACAGCTTATTTGCTTTGTTTTTATCGACACATGTCTAAGTATTCGTAATGTATGTTCTTTTTTTTCAAATTAATTTTGTTTATTATATAAAATCTTTAATAAGATTAACTTCTCGATTGCCATGTAGGTACAATAGTAGATTATGCACTAAGAGAGTAAAGCAGTGTCATACGTCATGGGCGGTATATTGAACCCTGAGTGTAACGGGGATTCTCGGTTTAATCGGGGATTAAAATTTAATTCCGAAGCGTGGGGTTAAAGCCGCCCAAGACGAAGACAGGCTTTATACTCGAGGTGCATTCTCTACTTTTCATACCTACTGCGAGACAATAAAAACTCAGAGCTGTAAAATAGCAGTTATATAGTTAAAAGTAAAATACATTAATGGTTAATATTCATATTGGACACATTTGTACCTGTTATAGAGGGACAGAGTAATATTTTTGGAAGGAACGTTTTATGAAAAACACTGTTCTAGACTTTCGCGGTTGTTAACTAAGTTATAATTAGTACTCACGAGATGTAGACCACGATTTAGTTGCTTTTGGAGCTCCCGAAATAATTCGAATATATTTTAATTTCAACCAATGTATTATAGTATTGTGTGTTCACACCGGGGTGTTCCGTCACTGCCGCCCTCGGCGGGAACGCGGGACAGATTTTCCACACGACCGCGAACCCGCCGTGGCTGTCCGTTGCCGGACCCTTCTCTTCGCGGCACGCCAGAACACATGGCGCGCCGCAACTGCCTCGGAGACCAAACTCGCCAACAATGGGCGCCAGACTTCCCCGTGTCTGGTCGCCCGTGGTCTCCCTGCGGTGAGTCGGATACGTAGCCCCACCGCCTGCTACGTCAGCCACAAGGGATAGTCCCCCCGCGACCCCACCTCCTCGAGTCTGCGCCGAGCGCCCGGACCCCACCTCCTCGGAACTGCACCAAAGTGCCCGGGCCCCCCTCCTCGAGCCTGCGCCAAAGCGCCCGGGCCCCCCTCCTCGAGCCTGCGCCAAAGCGCCCGGGCCCCACCTCCTCGAGCCTGCGCCAAAGCGCCCGGGCCCCACCTCGTCGAGCCTGCGCCAAAGCGCCCGGGCCCCACCTCCTCGAGTCTGCGCCAAAGCGCCCGAACCCCGCCACTCCTATGTGGACTTGGCGGCCAAAGCCCATAGGAGCGGCCCGCCTGAGCCGGCCAGCGCACCCCAACGCCGGCGCGGCCCCTGGGCTCCTCTTGGCTTCACCGTGGTGTACCTAGCCACGGTTACTGAGCCCCCCCGCCACGTCAATGCGGGAACCCTTCGAGGGGGCAGAGAGGGGCCGTGGCGTAACCCATAGCAACCGGCGCACAACAATTGTGCGTTCGTTTAGCAATAAGGGCAGTCATTGGTGGCGTTGCTATTGTTGGCTCTTTTGTTAAAGCGTTTGTCAAGCTCAGTTTTGGTGGCAAAAAGCTTTTTAGCTTTTCAAACACTGAATAAAAAGAGCCATAAACGACATTTTCATCCATAGATTCCCAATACGAACGCCCTTTTTAGCCTGAGCATTTTTAGCGTTATTTTTCGCCAACTTAGGACTATTCGAACGCACTACTTATAGTTAAACCTTTTCACGCCTTTTTTCTTTTTTTTCTGTATGCTGTGTCCGTACTCAGAGTATTCCTACAATTAACGTTCCAAATCCAAATCACTTTATTACCCAGGGAGTTTCATACAACTTTAAAGCCCCGCGTATGTAATGCCTTGCTTTACGTAGAGATTGCGTGACATGTAATAGAACATTTTCGAGCAGGTGGTATGAAAACATTTTGCTAATCAAACAGATATTTGACCCGCCCAGAGATAGACCTGGGAACCCTCACTTTGAAGGCATGGCACTAAAGTTGCTATGAGACAGTGATTATCAGCGTAGGGGGGCTGCGGGGAACAGTACTGTAAAGAAAGTATTAATTATTTATCTGTTTCTCAATCCATCCAATTTACTTTCTAGAATTATTTTCATCCATGACTAAAGGTTTAGACAGTCGGGAGTCACTTCATGGCGTGAGTCTGCGAAAACAGCTTGTAATTAATTGTTCGACTAAAGGCTCAAACACAATGCAGCTACGGGGCAAAGTTATTAGGGTCAGATTAACCTGAACCCTTTTGGGGAAAACTATGTGGAAAATATCGGGTTAGCAAAAGTTAAACTTAATTTTATTTAATAGGGCATCGTAATCCCCTTAACGATTATTATGAATTTCCTTTGAAATTGTGTGGCTTAAATTAGATAGTATTTGGTCAAAAGAGATGATGAATTTTTGTATAATTTAGTAAGTATATTATGTATAGTGAAGGTACATCAAATATTTGTTATATTGTTATTATCATTAGACTTGCTTCGGAGATTTTGTGGATGAGTCACCACCATTTCACCAGTGTCACGTAGGTATAAGTGATTTTTTGCTAAAACTACCCGTTGAATTGTGACAAAAACTGGCATAGATTTTAAAGTAGGTATAAGTTATCTCCATTTCAAACATCGTCCAAATCCGTTCAGTTGTTTATGCGTGAAGAGTTGACACACATACATGCTTACTCAGTCATTAATTTAGCTACATATGTACGGAATTTTTAATAATTTAAATACTATTAAAATAAAATAAATATATTGTTAATTACTGACCTTAATTGTTCAATATTCAAATATTTCAATAATACAAACCTTTCTGTACGCAAACCGATTAGCGCGCAAACTGTACAATTACGAACGTCCATTACCCGAATGATCGTCAGGATTATGTGAAGGAAATCCTCCACATAATCTAAACTTCATCATACATAAAAATAATAAATACATATATGTTCAATTCTAGAAACACGTATCACAACCCAGACCCTGAGGTCTCAATTAGATGAGCGTATATATGCACAACCACAAGTTATAAAGGTAGAAGCAACTAACCCAACCACTATAATATGAAACTTACTAATTACATTCCCTCACTAATCGGTCTACTACAAATATCCAGTTGAACGACCCTCGCATTTTCCAACTAATTTAATAAATAAACTTCACTTATTATAAACCGATACAAACTATGAATCTGAACATTCACACTGATATTGAGAAGCCTTTATAGATAAAGAGTGGAATTCTGTACCAAATCATAATTGAATGTAATGAGTGAGACAGTGTTTTTTCGTCACTTTGCAGATGAACATTTCTTTAAAAAGCCATTATATAATAAACAGAAAATCTAACTTTAAATCTACATCTGGAATCAGCAACGTGTTTTTATTATATAATTTGATGAAACATTTACAAAGTAGAAACCTAGATCCCAACTAATTAAGACTGAGCCCGGGCTTGATTTTTAATTCATGACACAAAATTTCATGGACTGCGAATTCTAAAATTCTAAATGCTTAGCAGAAGAATATACTTATGCGGAGAGATTCATTGCGAGTAAATCTGTGATATAGGTGATGTGCCTATTGTACGTATAGATAATATAAAATTATAAAAAGGTAGTGGGGCATTGCATTAATAGGCAGTCTTAAAGAACAGGTGGTGCAACCGACTGGCCTGTCACCACTTGCTAGCATTAAAAAACCAATGATGCTTACCACCTGTATCATCTAGCATGACACCTCATCAAATGTTAGATAAATAATGATTAAATCAAAAATATATATATGTCAAAAGTATTTATTTTAAACATAAAAATGCGAAACTTATTTATCGGATTGTTGTTCGTTGGTATAAATTTCTTTTTTCAAGCTTAAACTATTATTTCGATTTTGTTGAAACTTGGCATAAAGGTAACTTGTAAAAGGCATAGGATAATTTTATCCGAACATAAAATCCTGTGGGGAAAGTTACTATGTGTGCAGGTGGAGAAAGTTGTGGTGTAAACCATCTTGCAACCAATCGGGCTTGAGGACACCACGTAATCTACAAAGCCTTTTTCCAGAGGATACGAGGAACTTTAACAATTATACGATAAATTTATCACACGTTATAATAAAACAAATTCAATTCCCTCTCACTAACCAATTATAGGAAATAATCAGTTATTTTCATACGAGAGCTTTTGCGAAACAACTGACTCAGTTCACGGTAGGTATTGACTTTCAATTATTTTGTTATAAACTACATCACTATCCAATTATCGATAGCCACTCGACCGCAAAATCATTTTCACATAACTGACATGATTTCAGAACAAATATGGTCGTATTTGGATGTTATTATATATTTTATTCGTTTAAATGAATGCTTCATATTATATCCTACTTACGTGGGGTTCACTACAATTTCGGCTAAAGTTTCGTATAGTTTATATTTTAAGAGACGAGACTTGTATCTTCTTTATTGATGTTATACAATCCAATTTAAGGATGCGATGACATAGGCCTCCAAATGAGATACTTTTATGTGATGAGACTAGAACTAGTCTTTAAGAGGATTGCATAGTACTTTCCATGCTAAAAGAGAAAACTCTTTTCTACCTCTTAACGTTGTCCGATTTTAGTGATTTTTTTTCATGGAATCATGACATTGTTTACTATGCCCGTACGTTTTAATTTTATCAGTATTTTAAAGTTCTAAAAAAGGAATTTATAGTACTTTGAAATACTGAAGAAACTAATTGTACGGGCATAGTAAACAATGTCATGATTCCATGAAAAAAAACAGTGAAATCGGACAATGTTAAGAGGTAGAAAAGAGTTTTCTCTTTAAGCATGGAAAGTACTAGCTATGCAATCTTCTTAACTACAAACATTTGGGTGGTTATATGCCTTTGCTGAACCACGTGCTCTTATGTAAAGGTATCTTATGATAGCATGTTTCCATGATCACTTCAATCATTCGTTAACTAAATTGCATTCATTTATGCATATAAAAATCCTTCAAAACATTTGATTCAATTTTGTTTTTATTCGCCAAAATTAAACACAAACAAAACTGATTTGCCAACTATTGAAAACAACATGCAATCCTGAACTGGGTGATGTCAAATATAATTAGTAATTCCAGAAACCATGAAAATAATCAACTAGATTCTTAAAATAACATTAATAAATGAAATTCAAATAAGTAATCAATTGTTGTTCGTAGGGTCTACACAAAGTTGAATACAGTCGGGCAAGTTCCAAGTTATTTAACTTCGTTAGCTTCATGAATTTCTATAAACATTGATACCTATTATTCACTAAATAAACATACAATCAACAAAACAATTTCACACATCTATTACTCTTCTTAAACTGGCAGTATTAATTGTACGTCCCATTTACAATGTTACATTTAACAATACACTGAAAATGAACATTCGTACCAAGTTTCAATTCGCAAACGCGAATTAAATTAAATTAATAACCGTTACATAAATTTCGTTATTCCGTTACAAACGAATCGACATTTATTCCGCGCGGTGCTATTGAAGTTAGCTTTCAACGTACCGCCGCTGTTCAGACGTTGATAAATCCCGTACATCTGTCAAATGTAACAATTTACGTTTGCTACGATGCTGACTTGAAACGCTGAAATTACGGTGCTGAGGAGTTTGTACATACATACAACTTCCATCGTAGTATTTACACGATCGCTTTGCTTACATCACGGAAAAACACTACCAAATGTTGAAAATTCTACTTTCTTTTACTTTTTTCCTATTTTAAATGTTACGTCTGCTGGATGACATTAACATGAGAAATACAATAGTTTGTGTTTTTCTATTAATGTTTTTTTTGCAAAAAAAACGGATTTGGATGTTATTTGGAATGAAGATAGCCTATACAGGATTAACATATAAACTATTATTATATTTTTTTCATCACACATGCTCGTAAAGTGGCTCTTATTACATTTTAGGCTCTGAATGAAAGATTTTACACACCATGCGCATTTCATTTTACTAGAATTATCTCGAATAAATTTAATTTGTATCTCGTTGCATGTTGTATGCATGTAAATGAAGCTCTCGTATCTTAATGTTGCGCGCTATTTTGAACCCGTTAGTTATTGTATTTGTATACATTTAAACCAGATATTGAAAACAAGAGTTTAAAAACTATCGTTAGTATCACACATTATAATAATATAAAGATACCGGCTGCACTCACTTGGTTATTTGTCGGTTTATGTCCATATAACGACGCTTTGAATGTAAAAGACGTTTTTCTTAGGGAGGTTCTTCACGCTTGGAGGTTACGTTGCGCATGTGTGGGATTCAAACTCTAAAATAAATATATGCAACTAATAATACATATACGCACGAACCAATTGGCTATCCCGTTGATAATTCGTATCGCAAAGGATTAAAGAGCTCCGTGCTTGAGTTTGCTTTTCCTGAGACTAACTTAGAAGTCTTCAAGTCAAGAATTATTAGGTATCTTCTAAATAAGCCTGCTATGTCATCGACCGGTGAAACGTCATAATATAAATTATATTAACATGTACACACTCATACTTAATATTCCCTGTGTCACGCGAGGCATTAAGACACAAAACATCATATCATGCAGACTACAAACATTTCTACTAAGCACACAAATATTTGCCCGACCAGGGTTCAAAGTTGAACCCCGCGCTTTTATGACAGGATCACTACAAACGAGCTATCAATTATATATACATACACGTCATTGTTTACGTAAACTTCCTCCTACATAAGCAACTTCATTCCGCCACTTAAGGTAACAGCAGTTAACCTACAGGAAAGCTCTACTAATGAAAAAGCACCTGAAGTAGTGCTCGGAACTTGCAATTTATTGCCAGCACTTAGCAGCCCCTCTAACTAACACACGGTTTAAGTCAGAGATACCGAAGTAGCCGTTTACTTAAATATACAACACAATCCAACCCCTACCCCTAAGGAAAGTGATATTACAAGGAACAAGGGCATGTGGCTCACGCGCGTGCCTGGTATGTATCCTTTCGGCTAATAACGAAAATATAAAAAAAAATCATGTCACAAGATTAAAAAACCAGACAGAATGAAAGTTTCCTAATAGAATTGAATATTCTTACTTATTTTTGTAGGGCTGTCACTCGGTTATTGAAAATAAAAAAAAACTGGACAATTGTGAGTTGGGGTACCGTAATGAGTAACGACGGACGGACGGACGGGATAGAGGAACAAGCGGACGGAAAGACACTGTGACTCTTTTTGGAATATTTTGTTAGAGACATTAAAAATAAACTTAGCTAAAAATATGTTTATAGCTTCTTTAAAATTACAAGTAGGTTTTATTTGTTTTTTTTCTGACTTAAAAAGGAGGAGGTTATATGTTTGTGTGTATGTATTTCATTTTTGTGTAGGTTAGCCAAAACCGCCCCCTCCCCCCCATTTCTGGACCAATTCTTAAAATCCTTTTCATGTTTGGTAGAGTATACTTCCGAGGTGGTTTGATTTATAATTTATCAAATTCGGTCAAGCAGTTTTTGTGTTATACTCCAAAAACTGAAAACTGTTAAGACTATCTTGGCGACATCGTTTACCGTTTGTAGGTTCACTAAAAATGGTAAAAATAATCAATACCAAAAAGTATGAAATAACTTGGCGGAGTCGGTGCACAATGTTGTGATCATAGGTACCTATTGACATTTGAAATATCATATTGAAGTAGGTTCCATTTTTTTTTTTTTCATGTTCTCTCATGTCTGACACGGGTTGTCATAAGACGGAGTTATGAATACCGTTTGGAGATAGAGGCTTTTCTTAAATTGCAAAATTTTATTTGCCAGACGTTATCGTTTCAAAAACCATATTACAAAAATTATGAAGAGTTGCGACATCAAAGTTAAGTGTTTGTCAAAACTCTTCTTTCGCTCGGGTGATGCTTGTCTGGCTGTTCGACAGATGCCCCTCCGTCACCATACGACGTTTTAAATTAACTACAGAGTTAAAATCAATGCTCAGACGGTTGCCTCTGTGTTCTAGAGGTAAATGCGTCTGAAACGGATTGTCTGAAAATGTGGGTTCGGAGATCATCTGAGGATCTACAATTTTACTCCCGAATTTTTTATTTCATTTAAGCATGTACTTTAAAAAATATATCAAAAACATGATTCTTTTAAGTAAGCTATAGATATATAAAGCTGTAAGAATCTATTTCTTGGTTATATCATGAAATATTAGCTCTACGAGTATCTTGTTAACAATAAATTGAAAGCATTCATTTTTAAAAAGAACATACACTACCTAAATTAACTGCATTTATATATATTCGTACTGATTTTATTTATTTACCTTTATATAAATGAAGCTACGAAAAGGTAATTAAAAATTGTTTTGTACTCAGGATAAGCAATAGAAACGGCTAAAATTAAAAAATAATTATCCATAACAGCCATGAATACCTACTCTAACCGCTTGGTATATCATACCAGGAAGGCGCTGATAAAATGAATAAAGCGCTGATCAAAACACAAACACAAATATAACAGGTATGCTCGAAATTTATACACGCAAAAATAAAAATTATGACCTTAGTTTCCAATATTTCCTTTGAGATTATAAGCAAAATGCCTCAGCGCTGAAAGAAAATCCTGTAGGCAAATGTAATAAGTCAACAACGTACAGAGCGGTGATTCGAGAATCAATTTACATAATACACGTGGCATAATACTGGTGTTTTAAAATCAGCTGTACGCGAGATGATATTGAGAGATAAAGTTTGGCCTGCCTTGATTCTACTACTTAGATTATGATTGGTAGCATATGTTTTAGTAAGTTGGATTTAGCATGTTTTTGGTTATTCATAATTAATCATTATTTGTTAACCTATTTTACAATTCCGAGGTTGCATTGTTAAACTCAATGTTTTTGGAGCATATGAACTCAAGAATTTGAAGATTAGGGTAACCTTTTGAGACGTAGTCTAATTTTTATTACGTGTCTGTCATAGGTACACTCGCCTGCAATTAGATGTATACATTCCATAATTTTCAAAACTCTGGTTTAGTACCACATTTTATAACAATGAAATAATATAAGTATCTGCACATTAATATAATATTGATGGTAACTTTTATGAAATTGAATGTGACTATACGTATACGAAGCGTCTCACTATTCTCTTAACATAACTAAACCGCAGTTTTATCCGATCTTGTCAGCACAGTCCCTATGCAAACCGTCACTGTCTCAGCCAACGAGGGTCTGGCACTGGCATAAAATGCAAGCTGAGAGTAAGTACCACTGGCAAATATAATGTTGCAATCGCGTAAGACAATACTGGCTGTTGAATGGAAGAATGAGACTTGAAAAGAAAATGTACGAGTAGTAGGTATAAATAAATTAAAGCTTAAAATAGAAAGTAAATATTCCGTTCATCGGTGTAGACTTTATTTGACGTAATTGTTTTAATGACCCTGCACCAGTGTCCGGGAAATCAATCATTACTTCTATAGAACACGTTTCCCATGAAACAATATCTATTAGGTAGTAGCTCTCTTATGCAAGAGGCCGAATTGGAGTCGCGATGCAATAGTGCGCAACCGTTACTGTGTTCAGGTGTGAAGAGGGCTCTGTTGCAAGTGTAATAACTGGGCTAATGAGTTCAAAATCCAATGTCTCAGAGGGACGAGCACAGTGCAATACCTCACAAAACTTCAGTTTTTAGCTCTGGGTGGCGCTGAAACTGTAACAACAATTGTATGATGCACGAGTTACTGTCTCATCACATGATACGAGTAGAATTAAAAAGTTTAACTCAGTTATGCTTCCGCACTAGTGACTAATATCCGTCACTGCGGTGGTACCAACCACGACGGCCTCTTAAACAAGAAGCTTACCATCCAGTAAGTAAGGTTTCCTCGCCTCATACGATTAGCATATCGACGTCTATCTAAAAACTTACCTATACATGAATATGACATGAAATTTTGCATTTACCTTTGATTTCCTAGAGAATACACTAATGCTGCGAGTTTCCATAAAAAAGTAACAGACCATTTTAGTTACGATTCCGAGCTTTTATACAAATAAACTGTTAAAAAGTAACTGGCCTTAACTAAAACGATCCTTAAATCTAGATATAGAGGACCCGGCGTAAATGCTGAAACAATTTTGCTACTTTCATTTCGCCTAAAGCTCCAAGGTAAATACATTGTGCTTTTATTAAAAGTTGGTATAGAAAGTTTGAAAGTTACCACAAAAATGAATGTAAGCTTGAAGGTTTCTTGAAATAAGTATATCAACGAGTTTATCCTGAGGTTTCCAGCATAATGTTTGGTACATAGCGCTAGAAAGTCACTGAGTTTACCAAAATGCGTGGACCTTTTCAAAAGCAACGACACATATCCAGGATCCGACAACCTTGCTCATTACACAATTTTTTACCCCAGCCAGAGATGGAACCTGTACTTATATAAGGCAGGCTTACTAATACCAAAGATCCGAAAGGTATCGGGGCCGCTAATTTACATAGTTATCTTAGGGACTTATATCAGTTTATAGTTTAAGTCAGTTAGAAGGTTCTAGAGAATCGATATACTCGACTTTTCTCCCGGGACGATGACAGTTATGGCAACTCGATCCCGGCCTTTTGAAGCGCGATGCAGGGCGCGCGTCAGACTCAGTTGTGGTTTTGTCATGTGGTTGTTTGTGAAAGCTTCCTTGTTTGCCTTCAGCGTCTGACTCCCAAGACACGTGCGATTCAGCTATGCTGCGTTGCATTGAAACCACAGCCGAACACAAGCGTAGCAATCAGTGCATGCATGGTGATCAAAGAATATCGACATTCTTCACTGTTTTAAAATACAAAGTAACAATAATAGATGTGAAAATTATAAGGTACATTTATCATCTGCAGGAGGATTCGATTACATTGCAAGCACAATTTAATATTCACTAAGAATTAATGATATCTTCTAAAATAGAAGTCAGGGATTCTCGAATATTTCAAACTGTATAGTTTCTCACAAAATGAACGATCTCATATTATAAAATACTCTGACAATATAAATAATTTCATTTTTATTTGAGAGTAGGTATTCGTCATTAGTATCATTATATATTACTATTAGATATAGGTAGGTATAGGTGTTTATATAATTAATTATATAAATATTATATTTATGTATAATTATACGGAATATAAACACTATATATTCGTGATAATATACGAGCCAAACGGCGATAATTTTAAAAAGATTGGAAATGTACCGATACTGGGCACTGAACCAAGGATTCAAAAATTAGTAAAGAGTTATGCAGATATAAAAATAAAATAAAATAATAAACAAACTTATGTACCTAGTTATGGTTCCCCCTCGCCCTTGTGTATTAGACTAAGGGGGCTGATTCAGCAAAGGTAGGCTGATTCAGCTCATGCACTCAGCTTTATGCTGACATGATAATTGTAATAAGGTAGCGTTAATAATAGATGAATTTTAGTAATAAACTAGCCTCCAAATCGGCAACAAGTGTTATTTCTCGTTATTAATTTTAATTTAGTTTTTAAAAACTTATATCAGCTCGCCCAAAACTTGACTGGCGCAGCCGGAGCGGATTTTTCTCGCTACTTTCAGTGTTTTCCCGCGACTTCAAGCTTCCAAATTAGCTAGAAAAGTACCTACGAAAATACGCGAATAGAGTAAAATCCAACGAACCAAATAAATTTGTCAACGGGTTGCTGATTGAGAGCTGAGTATGGGTGCGGTCGGTTGGTAAGTAAAACTTTTCGCCATCCTGCCTATCTCCTGTACTTTTATATTATTTTGAGATTAGACTTCTCCCATTATAATGTGTCTGGTTTGCATAGTATATAACTTTACGAAGCGCCTTATCAGTTAAGCTGAATAGTATATAGTAATTTTAACACATAAACATTTGTGTTCAATGTTTTAGGGAAATGATTAAAATTAACTGATTCGCTTAAGGTCTTATAAATAAAATAGTATTTTAATATTTGTGAAATAAAAGTGATATTTAAACAGCTTATATATTAAAAGTTTATATAACTTGTTAATAAGTGTATTGAAAACTGTTGCAAACAATTCACTTTTACTTTACTGTGTGCTTTTATTGTACCGTGTGTCTTTCTAAATTGTTATCGCGTGTGAATTTTGTTTAGTGTGATTTAAGTTGTGTTCTCATACTTGCTAACCTATACAATCATGGAAGGAATTGTATCAATCCCCAATGAAATGTTACGAATGATCCCTCTTTTCGGAGGTGATAAAAGACAGTTAAATTTGTTTCTGCGAAAAAGTGAATATGTAATTAGCAAGTATAGAGGTTGTGAAGCACAGAATTTATATGTGTACCATGCCATAACGAGCCGTCTTATCGACGATGCAGCTGCGTTATTATCGGAACGCGAGGATGTCTTATCTTGGTCTCAGTTGAAAGAATTGCTAGAGCAGCATTTTGGGGTTCCGCGTAGTGAACTATGCATTAGCATTGAATTAGAATCGTTGAAGATTAAATCGGGCGAAAGTTATTTGGATTTTTATAATCGAGTTCAGAGTGTTAGGTCTTTATTGATTTCTAAAGTGAATATGTTAGGCGACGCGGATTTAAAACGAGCTAAAATTGCCATTTATAATAACATGTCTCTAAATGTGTTTCTGTACAATTTGCCAGAAAACATGGTCCGGGTAGTAAGGTTAAAATCACCTGTTACGTTGGAAGCTGCTCTGAGCGTAGTACTAGAGGAAGTGAATTTTCACAATCAATATAATATGCGAAATCACATACATGGTAATTCTGGTACCGCAAGTGCATCACGCTTTTTATCAGTTCCAAATCAAGTACAAGGTTTTAAATTCAATAGTAACCCACAAGTCAACCAACAGCCAAGTGGTTTTAGGTTTATGACTCCATCACCTAATAATGCAGAACAAAAATTCAATTTTGGAATTCCACCACAGCAAAGGATGCCGCAAGTCAAGCTCAACCACAAAACTTTGGTTTTCGCCCGCAATTCGGTTACAAGCCACCACAATTTGGGTACCGCCCACAGTTTGGGTACCGCCCACAGTTTGGGTACCGCCCACAGTTTGGGTACCGCCCACAGTTAGGTCAACAACAGCCGCAGTTTGGTTATAAACCGCAATTTAACAACCAACAGCAGCAATTCGGGTATAGGCCTGCTAATAATGGAGCGATAGCTCCACAGCAGTTCGGATATAGGCCTCCGCAATTTCAAAAGCCACGCTTTCAATATTCTGACGTGACAATGCAAACTGCCCCTAATAGGCCACAGGAAGGTTTCAAGGTTAATGAACTTGACCTGAATGACTATTATGACGAGCAGTACCAACAATATGACTATGAAAGTTACTATGACAATGACTTTAACTATGACGGTTATAACCCTGATGATACTGACGCGTTGCCTATAACTTATGAAGAACATGATGACCCCACTTCTACGACAGACATAACTCCGGCTCATGCAGTGGAAAATTTTTCCAAGCAAGCCTCGATCAAAGAAAAGAAATCATAGAATTGAACTGCGACCCTACCCTTAAATTGCCATACATCTATATTCCTGAAATTGATGCAAAAATGATGATAGATACTGGCAGTACTAGATCATTTTTAAGTCCAGCAAAAGCTTACCATCATTTTCACCAGCATATCCAAGAGGAACCATTTGAAGTTGTTAGTACACATGCATCTAGTCGGCACAACGAGGTTTTTGCAATTCCACTTTTACCGACTTTCCAAAGTAATGACATACACAAGTTCTACTTATACGATGTAGATCCACGTTATGATGGCCTTATAGGTAACGATCTTCTAAACCAATTAGATGCAATAATCGACCTAAAACGTTTAGTGCTAAAAACTAAAACAACCTGCATTCCAATCACTAACAACAATCTTAATTATACAATTGAGCTCCAACCACGATGCGAGCAACGCGTGAAGTTGCCTACAGACCAGCATTCAGGTGAAGCAATAATTGATTACAGAGAGTTTAGTGATGGCGTACGTATGCCTAGTGCTTTGGTGAATTGTGTGAACGGATACGCCTCCACTGTAATCCAGAACACATCGGATAGGCGGCTGATGTTAACCATAACACATCCCCTAGAGGTTACAACATATCAAAGTACTGACTGTCATCTGAACCTTACGAATAATACAACAGACGGACTAACGGACATACTATTGGAAGAAAACTTAAATAAACTTAGGTTAGACCACACTAATAGTGAAGAACGTAGTAAAATTTATAATCTTTGTAAAGAATATCAAGACATATTCCATTGTGATAAGTTGCCATTGACTTTTAGTTATCAGGTCAAACATAGAATTCGAACACGTAATGAAGACCCAATATATGTGAAACCTTACAGACAGGCCCCGACACAAGCCAACGAAATTAACAGACAGGTACAGAAATTACTACAAGACAATGTTATACAGGAATCACACTCCCCGTGGAATGCACCGGTGCATTTAGTACCCAAAAAGATGGATGCATCTGGGGAAGTGAAATTTCGAATGGTAATCGACTATAGACGACTTAATGACGTAACTGTTGACGACAAATATCCTCTACCTAATATAACAGATTTATTTGACAAATTGGGAAAAAGAGTCTACTTTAGCACCATCGATTTAGCCAGTGGCTATCACCAAATAGAAGTAGAGAAGCAAGACAGATAGAAGACTGCCTTTAGTTTGCAAAATGGTCATTTTGAGTTCCTAAGGATGCCGTTTGGACTGAAAACAGCACCCGCAACTTTCCAACGAACTATGGACAATGTTCTGAGAGGAATAAATGGACTACACTATACACTATGGTCTACCTAGATGACGTCATAATCTTCTCATCTAGCTTAGACGAGCACATACAGAAACTTAGACTTGTGTTTGACAAACTCCGACAGACTAACTTGAAGGTACAACTAGATAAATCTGAATTTTTGCGTAAAGAAGTGTTGTACCTGGGACACAAGATTACTAAAGATGGACTGAAACCAAACGACGATAAAATTGAAGCTGTACTTAATTTCCCTATACCAAAAACTACGACAGAAATCAAAAGTTTCCTGGGACTTATAGGATATTATCGCAGATTCATACCAGACTTTGCCAAAATAACGCAACCACTTACATCATGTCTTAAAAAAAGAAACAAAATTATTATTGATCAAAAATATCTCGACGCATTTAACAAATGCAAAGAACTATTGACTAATGCTCCGTTACTGCAATATCCTGACTATGAAAAGCCTTTTGTCCTAACGACAGATGCCTCAAATGTAGCGGTGGGTGCAGTATTGTCTCAAGGCCAGATAGGTAGTGACCGACCTATTGCGTACGCGAGCCGTACGTTGAGTGATACTGAATCACGTTACAGTACAATCGAACGCGAATTACTAGCAATAATTTGGGCAACAAAACATTTCCGACCATATTTATACGGACAAAAATTCTTCATATACACTGACCATAGACCCTTAGCATGGCTCAACTCTTTGAAAGACCCCAATAGTAAACTTACCCGTTGGAGGTTACGCTTACAAGACTTTGACTTTGAAATAATCTATAAGAAAGGCAAACAAAACACAAACGCAGACGCCTTAGGTGTTACCGCCAACCTTACTTGCCGCGATAGGAAACTTCGAGACCACTTAGACAGCGTAATCAAAGATATTGTAGACCTTACGACTGATCAGAAAAATAATGATGACTCTGCAACTTTAACTATTTCAGACTCAAGTAATACAATCTCAGTCAGCTCTGAAACACTTTCAGAATGCTCTACATTTTCAAACAAAGAGCTCTTTAAATATCCTGTCAGGTCACCTTCAGAACATAGTGTTAAATCACACACTATACATTCTGCTATTGACTTGGAATCTGTAGGCATACCAATCTTGAAAGAGGCTATAGACAACAAGCCAAATCAAATTTTAGTATTTTCCTGGCTCAAACACGAAATGCACGTTAAAAATATATCTCGACAAAAACAAAAGATATTAGAAGTGTTCCTGCCAACAAATAACCAACAGTTAATAAAAGATTTCTAGAAAGAATATATACGCCCGAAAATTAAATATTTTATTTATTTCGAAGAAGATGAACACCGGAGGTAATTTAGTAATATAGTGATTCAGCTGTTTAAGAAGGATATGATACAACTGTGTGAATGTACCGACCGTGTAGTTTATGTGGAAGACGAAAACGAACAAAGGGCAATCGTGTTGAAATATCATGAAGGAAAGACGTGCCACCGTGGCATAAAAGAAACGCTAGTTAGGTTACGTAGAAGTTATTGTTGGAATAAGATACAGGAAACGGTAACCGCAATCATAAACGGGTGCGAAGCATGTAAAATAATGAAAAATGACGGAAAACCTATTAAACCGGCACTACAATTGACACAGACACAAGACGCCCCCTTTCAAGAAATATTTATAGACCTCTTTTCCATAGAAGGCAAGTACTATTTAACATTGATTGATGCATTTAGTAAATTAGGGCAAGCCATCGAAGTATCAAACAAATCTACACCAGAAGTGGTACGAGCACTTATGAAATATTTCTCTTTTTACGGAATTCCGAGAAAAATTAGCTCTGATGCCGGGATGGAATTCAACAACGAACTATTAAAATAATTTCTGAGCTTACACAAAGTAGAACGCCACATTGGTACACCTAATAACCCCAACTCTATGGGTTTAATAGAGCGGTTTCAATCTACAATAAATTAAATATATAGACTTGCAAAATATGATCTTAAATGTACAGATGCAGCCTCGGTCATGACATATTCAGTCATGGCCTACAATAATACCATTCACTCCGTTACTGGACTCACTCCATTTGAAATTGTTTTCGGTCATACAGATACGGATAATTCCTTTAACACAGATTTTCAAAAAACTTATGTTCAACAGTTAGTTAAGGACCATGAAAAAAGAACAAAAGTTTTGTACGAGTATTTAGCTGAAAAGATTGCAGGAACTAAAGAAAAGATTAAAGAAAAGAAGGGTGGTAAATCAGAAGTAGAGTTAACAAAAGGAAAGACTGTTTATGTGAAAGGAGTGAATAAAAGAAAAAGCAAAGATAAAGCTAGGTACGAAAAGGCTAAAGTTACTGACAATGTAGTAAGGAATATAGTCCCGATAAAGATAGGTGAGAGAAGCACTAAGGCCCCTATTAAAAACATAAAATGGCCTTCGCAGGTGGTGCATCCTGAGAGCAGTGATGCAGGTGCAAGCTCTTCAACTACGATCACTTGAAGGAAACCCCGGAATCCTGCCTGTAAAGGGGGGTGAAGCATATCTGCAGAGTGACCAATGGACCATAATTAAAACCATTAACTTAGATAGAATCTACGATGATCTGAATTTAATTACATCAAAATTTACAGAATTTAAGAAGCTCATTGCATTAAATAAATATTTTCCGCATGAGTTTGTTACTATGTTAATGCACGCAGAGCACCTACGCGATATGACGGTTGATAAATATCGGCAGCTGATGCCACAGCGTTTTAAAAGAGGCATTTTAAATCCATTAGGCTCTTTAATAAAACTAGTAATAGGAAATCTCGACCACGTAGACGCACTTAAATATGATAAATTAACCTCTGAACTTGGTGAGAACCAAATAGTTGTATCAAAAAAGTTTACTATTAACTCCAAAATGTTGGACAGTCTTATCAACACATCTGATATACTCCATAATAATTCTGTGATTCTCGATTCCCATCTGAAAAAGGTTGAATTAGAACTTAAGGAGTTAGTAACTAGAGAAAATTATATTGTACTATCATCTTACTTCCTAGGATTATATAATCTATTTTTAAGTAGTTTTCGTTCAGTTTACATTAAGCTAAGTGAAATTGAGACTGCATTGGGATTGAGCAAAAGCTCAATACTACACCAGTCGATAATAAACTCGACTGAACTATTGAACTATTTAAAACTGATATTTGGCGTTGGTAATCTAATATATACTCCTACAGAAACTAATCTAATTAAGTTAGAAGAAACAATTTGTGTGAAATCTTATATAAAAGCAAACCAGATCACATTTATAATGGAAATTCCTCTTACAGATAATAGTACTTATAACTATTTTAAAATCTATTCCTTACCTATCTTCCACCAAGCTGAAAACCAAACCTTAGTAATATTTCCTAATTACCTTTACCTTTTGGCGAAAGGAATGAATTTCTTACCGATCGTTACACCCTGTCGCCCTCTCGCCGCTGGCGATGAGTTTCTATGTACCGAAGAAAATAAAGCATTGTACGCTGGCCTCACTTGCATGGAGCAACTTATGAAATTCAGCAACAACCTTACCCATTGTATACAACACCAGATTGATATTGAAGAGGTTTAAGGTGCAGAAAGTCAATCCCTCAAATTGGATCATATTCTCTAAAGTTAAGAGCACCCTCAGGAAACAATGTAATAGCGAAATAAATAACTATCCGATCTTTGGAACATACCTTGTGACCCTGGAAGAGCCCTGTGAGATACACGGAATTCGAATCCGTCGACACCATGTCTACACAGAGCAGGATGCTATGATACCCATTCCTATAATCAATTTACCGACTCTACGAACAAACCAGTCACTATCACACTAAGTGCACGCGCACTCGATATGAACGAGATTTACCTAGACGAAGTGAAACATATGTCATACGTATTAAAGCAAAGTGAAGTGTTTGAAAAAGTGTTAAATCGAGAAAGTGACTCTAAATCTAGTGCATTGGTTTACACCGCATTAGGCCTCGTACTGTTAAGTTTTGTTGTATTTTCATTGTATGTGTTTAGATCTAAGATTATAAAAATTGTGCCTTTTATACAAAGTTATCGAGAAAATTCTCAAATCGAACATTCTGATAACTTTGGTCTTAGGGATGGAGGAGTTATGGTTCCCCTCGCCCTTGTGTATTAGACTAAGGGGGCTGATTCAGCTCATGCACTCAGCTTTATGCTGACATGATAATTGTAATAAGGTAGCGTTAATAATAGATTAATTTTTGGTAATAAACTAGCCTCCAAATCGGCAACAAGTGTTATTTCTCTTTATTAATTTTAATTTAGTTTTTAAAAACTTATATCAGCTCGCCCAAAACTTGACTACCTACTTTGTGGTAGGTACTTACTTTTCTGTTATGTAAATCTTTCGTTATATATCTTAATACAACATGTTATGTATGTACATATATGTTAGCATTGTAAACTTAGCGTTGCAACATGTATGTATAATGTTTGCTTTAAACAATATTGTGCATGTTTTCTTTACTTAAAGAACAATTTTTACTGTGTAGTGCCTCTAAACAGTTGTAGTCCATGCGAGACAGAAGTTTTGCTAACTGGTCCCTCATCACTAAAAGGTTAAGAACCACTGCTTTAGAAATATATAGGACTATGTACAACAAATGACGTTGTAATACTGAGAATCTGATGATGAATATATTATATAATATATATATTATACACTATAATTTAATTCATCAGTTCTGTTCACACATTGATTTATTTCAACTGCTGAAGAGTCAGATTTCATTATTCATACCCTGTTTGAGATGTGAGATTATTTTAAACAGAAAAAATAAATGCTACTTAGCTAAACCAGACAGTACTAGCTGAATTAAGCATACTAACTAGTAACTGCTCACTGGTTATAATATATTATTTTATTTCTAAGTCTTATACGTAGAAATGTATCATTTTGCTTAAAACACACTCATTTGTTGACGAATTTTCTGATACAATTTGTTTCTTTATATAATAATGGGTCAAATAATAATGAAGATTAGCATATTTCAATCACAACTGCAATAAATCACACTGCAATCTAATATCGTTCAAGAACGTGACAGATGCTAGTGTAAAAGTCAGAAAAAACTATGATTGCAGAAATACCTACATGATTTATTGCAGTGCATCGGCACTCAGATGTTCGATATATTTCTGCGCTATTCTGTACGTGAGGCACGATATCCACCTTCGCCGCGGTGGAAGCCTGAAGTTCCGCAAGAACCATTTTAGGTCGGGAACCACTGCTCGGTTTAATCACTACAATGTAGTCATACATCCGATTAACAAGTAGAAGTCGCTCTTGAAAGAATGTTATGCGTGATTAATGGTACAAATAAATTTCTGGATTCAGTGTCCACATAGTAATATACTTACCTACATTCGATTTAATTTATTTTTTCTAAAAAATACTAACAAAACTATATTTAAATTGAAATCGTGTGTTGGCCATAGTATTGCAACAAACGCTGCACAACCAAAATAATCTACCAATTAAATATATTCGAATTATTGTTGCATAATTGTTATAAATATCATCATCATCATCTCAGCCGTAGGACGTCCACTGCTGAACATATGCCTCCCCCATGGTTTTCCAAAAGAACCGGTTGGAAGCGGCCTGCATCCAACGTCGTCCTGCCACCTTCATCAGGTCGTCTGTCCACCGTGACGGTGGACGACCTACGCTGCGCTTGCTGGTCCATGATCTTCACTCCAGAATCTTTCGGCCCCATCGGCCATCTGCGCTGCGTGCTATGTGCCCTGCCCACTGCCACTTCAACTGGCTAATCTTCTGGGCTATGTCGGTGACGCTTTAAATATATTATTAACAAACTAAATATAAAGTTAGTCATTAATATTTACATCACTACAAAATCTTGTAAGTTATAATTAATTATACTCGTAATATATAAAAATATATTTATACTAATATTATAAAGAGGGAAGATTTGTATGTAAGTATGTTTGTAACGAATTGGCTCAAAAAGTGCTGGACCTATTTCAAAAATTATTTCACCATTGGAAAGCTACATTCACCCTGATTAACATAAGATATATAAGATTCATAATCATTCATCACCGCGCGGGTGAAACCGCGGGGAGCAGCTAGTAATTAATATTTTGAAATGGAGAAAAATGTTACTCTAACATCAGGAAAATTATCGTTGCTCAATTGAATAACATTTAAATAATTTGTATGTACACTTTAAGAGAAAATTAGTTGTTTAACGTTATTGAAAATATAGGTTGCATTCAAATGACGATGAAGCGTGTGTTAAATATTATATGATTTTCTATGATTTTAAAATGATAGAAGACAATGTTTTGAAATTATCAACGGCGTACCAGTCATTACATTATAATCAATACCGTTCAGTCATTTTCGGCGCACTACCAAACTGCACTACTGGTAGTGCTAAAGAACATTATTATTCCCCCCATAATGCATACATTGCCGTTAACAAATATTATTTTTTACATATTATTCAACACGTCTATAGGGTTCTGTGTTTATTTGTGTGACTACACACATGTACTGTTAATATTCTTAATTGACCTCAAATAATCATTTTAAAAATAAAAAGACCTATGGACATAATTTGATATGCGTAAAATCACCACACATATAGGTATAGCTTGTTTTAGACTATGCTCAATAACTTACTTAAGTTTTGAATGTCGGTTGAAAAATGGGTTCTAAATGATTATTGAATCCTAAAATAGAAACAAAAGATATAACACTGATTTGGCAATAAATCAAGATATTACCAAAATCTAGAAATCAAACAAGAAACTGTTATCCAGTAGAATCTTGTAAATATTTAATTCAATGTATATTTCTTAGAATATTTAAAAATATTTTCTGTGTCAAGAAACCACAGCCAGCAGTTGCGATATTTCAGTATTTTATAACAAAATCTGGCGTTTCTCTCCTGCAATCTAGTGGAGAATCACCTATAAAAGCACGACCAAACCACCCTTTAGGTAAATATTTATTTAAATAACGTAACAGAAACGTTCAGAAGTACGTTTTAAATTTTATAACGTTATTTTATTAGCTTTGTATCTTGTTTTTCTTCTTCTAAAAACTATGACTGAAGGTTATTCTGGTACTTAATTGTTCAGACCTAGTTTCAGATCTGTTTTAAGGGATTTAACAAAATTTGGTATACAGAACTTTTTTGACCTTACTCTGATATCATTAAGTGGGTTTGAATAGTACCTACACAATGAAAAACAGAGAAAATGACATATCGAAAAATCTTATTTATACAACGGTATCATTATATTTCGTTAACGTTTTTTTTTCAATTTATTTTGTCATTTCTAAACCATACTGTGTGAAGAGACAAAAACACTTTTGCATTTACAGTATATTTTATACTGTAAATGCAAAAGTGTTTTTGTCTCTTCACACAGCAATATCTGAACGGATTTGGATGAAATAAAATATAGGAATTACTCATATCTAGTCTTGACATACCTATTGTATTTAGAAATGTTTTAAAGTATATGTCTACTATTAGTTGTAATGTGTTACCCGTTAACTATTCAGAAGTGCTCTGTCAAGGGTTCATGTTGCCCTGATGATCGCTGACCTTCATATAAGAAGTTGGCACCCCAAGAAGAACCATACAACAACAAATAATCATTTATACTGACAACTACTGACATGTCATCGAATTTGACCAGCTACACTAACTGGTGAAATAGAATGGACTACATATAGGTAGACTATATTCTGACTATATTCTGCGCGGCCCTGCACTACTTTGCTTTATTTGTCAATCTGAGACATAATATACTGAGACAGGCTATACATCTTAACGGATTATTTAAATATTTTTATAATGATTTCTAAGATTTTATTTATCTGCGTGACCCGGTCTTTATCTCCATTGCTAGTACTATTTAGATAGATAGATATACTCGTTATTGAACATTTTAAAAATTAAACAATCATGCAGTTATACACCTTAGAGCAGTGTTATAATAGGTGGTTTTATCGCTCAAAGCGATCTCTTTCAGACTACCTTTGAATGGAGAGGAATAACTGCAATAGGGGATGATAGTGGTGCACACATAGTATAAAATTAAGTAGAGAAAAATATACTTAAAATATGTATTGGCCTACTAATTATACTAGAGATACTGATATATATATATATATATATATATATATAGGGTGTTTGGAAGAGGGACCGACAAACAAAATGAGCATGTTCGGGTGACCACTAGGAGAATACAAGTTGGCTAAAAAACATCCCCGACCCCTCAATAAGTTTAACTTTTTATTTGTGATTTTTCCCTTTTATGGTGGTAAATAGGTATAATATTGGAGAAAACGAGAAAATTCACTAAAAAATGTTAAAAAAAATTGGGATGTCGGGGATTTTTTTTGGTCAACTTGTATTCTCCAAGTGGGCCCCCGAAAACGCTCATTTGGTTTGTCGGTCCCTCTACCGAACACCCTGTATGTATATTACCTAACAAAATATCAAAATAACAAAGAGTACATTCTAATTAATTCTAACAGTAATTGTGTAAATTACTTGCGAACTGGCTTGCAAAGTTTCTAATTTCAATTAAAGTTTAGTACGTACCCTAACTGCATCATTGCTGTGTTAGTACATGAGCACTTTAATATATATTTATAACTTTAAGAACGATAAAATTTGCCTTATTCCTAGACGAAGTTTTTATAAACAGCATCTTCCCACCTATTTATTTCCCCGTCTCGGTGGAATGCTGGGATTATCCCGGGGTTTCCACAACTTGCGTCCCGACGCTCTTTTTGTTGGGTAGAGCGGCGTATCGATTACACAAGAATTAAATGGTACAAACATCTTACTTGAAACTTTGTGGTTTCGTATGAGATTTTATAACGTAGAAACGTGATTTAGAGTACACGTGCATTGCAGTTACTCTTCACACAAAATGTTTTTGAGCTTCGATGGGCTGTCTCCGATGTACATAAATAATTATAGTTGGTATATTTTAAGGAAATCGTTAAAATACTTCGACAATTTTTAATAGTGTTTTGACAGCTAGACGACTGACAAGTTAGTGATGTCCTAAAGAACGTAATAATCTATATCGATAAATGTACATTTTTGATATATATAAATCTGTGTCTTTGCGTCTTTATTTTAGGAATATGAAAATAATTGTAGTCGTAAAATTTATATATAAGTCAACTGGCAACATCAACCGACCATCCTTCAAGCCGCCATTTTGACGTGATCTGTCACTCGCAACAAAACTCCCGTGCTAGTCACACGCATTTACTTTCGCTTAATGTTCTCTCGCATTTGTTATACTTTTGCAACTTTTGGGAGCACCTACTTAGATTGGGCTGAGTACATTGATCGTGATAATGCTGAAAGGACGTGTGTTGAAAGTACAATCGAAACTTCAGCGCTACAACCAAAGTTTAAAAAAAACTTTTCGTGTAAAAACTCACATTAAAGAAAAATATTGACGGAACGCACTGATATTGCTTTGGCACGATGTGACTTTTTAAGAGAGGCAAACAAATTCAAGATTGGACTAATATTGTCTTTACCTATGGATGAAACATGGCTCAACGCTAACCACACCATATCCCGATCCTGGACTTACGACAATGTTGCTTCCACCTCCTCAGTACCAATAGAAAAAGGCAAACGCCTCATCATTTGCCACTAAGGTACCTACACCAAAAAATTTTATACAAGACGCACTGCTGGCATTTAAATCAAAGGAATATGGCGATTACCACGAAGAAATGAATGCGGGGGTGTATGAAGAGTGGTTCAAGAACATGATAACGCACCCTACCATTCTCGCCAAATTGAGAAAATGTCAACGCAAGCTATTAGAAACCATGAAATTATCAATTGGCTACGCGAAAATGGAGAAAATGTGGACTATTCCATGTTAAAAATATTATAAACCGAAATGGTATGTGATCAATGAAATGGCAGCAGAATATGGTCATATCGTCCTTAGGATTCCTCCATATCACTGCCAATACAACGCCAAAGTATTTATATGGGCACAAGTAAAAGAGCATGCTGCAAAAACAATACAATCCCCCCATTCACAGCGAAGCAAATGTTGCAATAACTCAAAATCGTTTGCATCCACGTGACGGCCGAGAACTGGGCAAGTGTGGTGGAGATAACTAATGGAATAGTAATGTCTGATTGGGACTGTGACATTGCATTTGATAATTATTATTTACAAAATACTTTAAGTTAAATTATTTGCTATGTATCACTGTTAGTTTTCCGAATAAAATTAAAATAAAAAAATAAATGAAATAGACGGCTGAACGGATCTTGATAAACAACTAGAATAACTTTTATCATCGCCATAATCATCATTATCATCTTTTTACCACCATGCGGGTGAAACGGCGAGGCGCATCTAATTATAATATTTTAAAAATATGACCATACAGATATATGATGATACAGTACTTCTCTTCTGAATAATACTTACTCGGTTGTCTATTGTTTGCCCGACAAATATAAGCAATAATACTCATATGCCCGAATTTTACTTGCCCGATTGTTTGTTAACCATATAAGTTATGTGACATAATATATTCTTGTTTGCCCGTACATTAGATTCCATAATGATACGAGTGCCATACGTATTGTTATCCATTTTATTAATTGCAATAATATTATTTTACAGAATATTTCCGCGGCACGCTCGCTTCGCTCGCTCGGCTCGTGCGTTGTTTTTTCATGTTCTGTTTTTTAGGAGGGAAATGCTGTGCACTGCCCTTCCGCCACGGGGGGTTACGGAAGGAGGCGTGTGGGGCTCAGACCCACTAAAACCCCCCGTGAGCAGTCCTCCGCCAAGGTGGGGCGAGACAGGGTCGCGCTGGCAGTCACCATCTCGCCCCAGCGGCAGGCCCGGATTGATCTTAACCGGGCCTCAGCGCCTGTAAAGGGATGACCTTGCTCACCAAGGTCACCCCCTAGACGTGTAGGGCCGTGCAAACCGGCGAAGAGTCCCCCGACTATTCGCCAGTAACCCCACTACGGAGGAGGGAGGAGACGTGCAAACCGTCTCCTCCGTTCCACCGGTCGTCTGCGCCGGAGCGGGTCAGCTCGGACATTGTTCTCCCTGATCCGCTCCGCAGCCTCCTTCTGCGTCATCACCGCTTCGCAGAAGGTGGCCACCGCCTGCCACGATCTCTCGCTGCTGAGCATGGAGAACACCACGCTCGGCAGGGAGAGATCACCGCCTATTTCCGCTGAAAGCGTGTGCCGCTGCGGGCCCCATATAGCACACACTTCCAGTGTGTGGTGCGCCATATCCTCCGGTGCACCACACGCGTGCCAGGCTGGAGTCGCCTTCCGTCTTGCGATTTGGTGCACGTACTTTCCGAAGCATCCATGTCCGGAGAGATTTTCATGTTCTAACTTAACCTAACCTAACCAAACCAAACCAAACCTAAACCTATTGATCGTTTAGTTTAAACCGGTTTTTTTTCTAAAAGCAATTTCAATGGCAAATGATGTTATGGCATATGATAATTATGTCTTGCAATGATGATAACAAATGATGTTATTGAAATTTACTTTATGTGAAGCAAAGTTTCTAGCACGTGATTAATTTAGTAAACTAATTATATTATTAATAATTATTAGTAATTATGAGAAACAATATATTGTTTGTTGACCAGTATAGCAGATGAAATTCTAGCAAGTGCGTGTATATTACCAACTCATATCAGAGTGACCGTCAAATAATTATTGTTACATAGGTAATTCATATTTTCTGTTAGATTTGTTATATGAAATCTCAGTAGGCCAGCCGTGCGATTCTCTAAGAGCAAACATCGTTGCATCTTTGCAACATCCGTGAAACAAATGAAGAGATGACAAGAAACGTTAGAAAAGCAACCTTATGTACAAGGGCGATATCTCATAATGTATTTGACATCTTAAATTTCAAATTAAGATTCAATTTTTTTTCAAATTCAAATTAGTTTATTTCTCTTTAGTACATCATTATACATTTCAGCTCTATCTGCCAAACTGGGTGTATAGTACACCCGTATCTTGGTAGATAGTTCCTTCTAATTAATTACATTCGTACTTAGCATTACAAGTTACATCAAATTACTACCTAAATTTTATTTTATCATTAGAACAAATAATTATTAGAATATTATTAGTATATTAAAATGTTAATTAAGGTAAATTTGACATCACAAATGATTACTAGTCGTCGACGAATCATTACAGAATCGCACGGCAGTATCGTTTTATAAAAGTCAAATATATAACGTTGGTTTAACAAGACAATCCTATGTTTGCTCTCGCGTGCTAAAAAGAGTATAAAACAGGGTTGTGTCTGTATATGACAGCGAAGTCGCAACTGCAGTAAAAATGTGCACTCGTCTTGTGCCACGCCACGATGCATAAGAAAAGAATCTTTTTACATTTTCAGTGGCATCACCAGAGATTTAGTTTAAAAGTGGATATCAAGAAAAATAACCCTAGAAATAAAAGTTTTATTAATTTTGTCTCGTTAACAATGACTATCACTACCTACTATGACTTTATCTACATTTATCAGTTTTATAAATTTCTTATTCCGAAAGCTAAATACCAATCATATTATATCATCATATCTAAATATCTGAGAAAACAAGCCAACATATCTTTTTTTATATAAAATTAGTTGAGGAAATTTAAATTGAGTTAGAGCGGGGTTGCCTAGTGCGTACTCGACGAATTTTCAGCTTCAAATAAATAATCGACACAAAGGATCCTAAAACCGTTCTTCCGTTAAACTAACAATAGTTCTGTGGAGAGTCGGTTTCTCTCCGTGCTTTTGACTTTACCCAGAATTTTAAGGCTCGTTGTTTCGTTTGTTTTATGTATTCTGCTTTTGAGGTGCAACGGCGCCGGTGCCGTTTCGTATTCGCCCTTTTGTGCTTATTTGCTTTTAGAAATATTCCAGAAATAGGGCCATTATTATTTACCTAGCTCGCTTTTCAAATTATTTGCTACCAAAGACTGAAATATAATTTAATGTGCACGTAGGTATCTTATCTTTAATTATTTAGATATGTAATATTAGGTATATTCAATATTTAATAGAATAAATGGGTTACGGGGTTAACGTATAAGAAAAAAGGACATGAAACCTATATCTATATAGTCTATATAGACAGCATACAGATTTTCATAAAAATTAACTTGAATGATTAGGTAAATAACAAAAACAAATACAAGTCCATGCTTATCCAGGAGAATTGTTGATATAGGATAGTCAATTTCCATCATGGTGGGGGTGCCGCGGGGTGTTCATGGTATAAAATAAAATATCATTTACACGCGGCATCGCTCACAATATTTGTTTTTTATAATTACGAAACCATATCTCACATCATCAGTATAATATTTACAACGGGTAATGCTTAGTTCGAAATTGTGGTAAAGTAAATTCAATCTTCTTATTGTGGCTAGGTAAGACTAAGTACCGTTCAATATTTGCCCTCGGCTTACTCTAAAGTTTGTTAGTTTCTAGTCTATGTTTAGAACACTGTGAAAGCAACCACGGAGTTAAGTATATAGATTTATTTGTAAGTGCATAATAGTTTAGATATAGATATATTAATAGGTACGTTTTAAAAAAAACATATATTGTATACCTGTATACCTAAATAACCTACGCTTGTCAGTTTTCCAGCTAATGTTACTACGAGTATTTGTTAATCCCAAAAACTAAGTATTTTTATTCAGGTATTTGGGTTTTGTTACAGTTTATACCTTTGCAAATGTCCTTGACTATACACACTAACTGTGCGGGCTTAACATGCACGAAATCAGTTAAATTGTAATTTATTATTAATTTTCTACCGACTTCCAAAAAAAAGGAGGAGGTACTCAATTCGACTGTATGTTTTTTATGTTTGTTACCTCATAACTTTCGACTAGAGGAACCGATTCTCAAAATTCTTTTTGTTTGGAAGCTGGTGCTTCCCGTGTGGTCTCATTTAAATTGCATCAAATTCGGTCCAGTAGTTTTTGAGATATACTCCAATAACTGAATAGAACGGAATTCGTTATAATTTTTTTCAAATTGTACTTGAATAATTATAAAATATTATAAACATATCATTCCACATTTACACACTTAATCATTCCAAAATGTTTTCTGCAGCGACCTAACTGGGATCGATGGCTTATCGCACCCTCTGAAGCGCTGAAATGCTCACTTGAAAATGTGTCTAGTTACATTTTTAACTACACGATTTGGAACAAACACTGCTGACCCGCAGCAAGGTTTAATATGGTTGATCGGTTAAGAACGATAAGGCAACCACCGCTACGAACACCTGTTTCCTAAGGGAAATGGTTATAGATCTATGAGACAGCGTCTGGTGGTATTGTGCCCTACAAAAAGTCCTAAATAAAGTCAATATTATTGCCCGTTTTCACTAACCCTAGGAGTCGCCTAAATCGGATACTTAAATATTTAAGAATTGCCTAGAGTAAAAAATCGCTTCACCAACCCTAAGGTGCCACCTAACGACGTTAGGCGTCACCTAAAGTTACGACACCGATTCGGCGGTGCGTAAACGCTACGCAACCCCTACAATAGGTTTTAGGTATACTGACTACCTCCGAGTTTAGGTTATAAACATTCAATTAGAAGTTTTTAACGTGAGTTCTGAGGAGTTATTGGAGTTTTTGGATTTTTTATACAACATAAATGTCATGGATTTGCATATTAATACTAGACAACGACTGATTCGACCCAGGATCTTGACTTTTTAAAAAGATACAGATGTCCAAAGACACGGTGTTGTTCATATTACATTAACAAATCGATGAATATTTGGAGTTTGATAGTAACAGGTAAGTCCAGTTTCTGTGGTCCAATTTTAATTACTACCTAATATATGTGCCCTGCTGAACAAAATATTTGCTCTTATAGTCTACCATCACTAAGGTAATCATACCTATATTCAGAGCATCGTCGTTGAAATTCCTAAGTGCTTACTCTTTTAAAGAGGCAGTTGTTTGATAAATAAAATTATAACTTTTACAGAATGAAAGTGTGGCCCCAATACAACAATTATTAATAGCTCTCAGATTTTATGCCACTGGAACTCGTCTTCAAGCCATAGCTGATGCTCATGGAGTGAGTGTGCCCACTGTGGTTGTGGATATTAAATATGAATATAACATTATTAATATTTGTAACAACTAATAATTATATTATATATATTATAATTTATATATTATTATATATATTATGTATTATAATTGCTCGTAATAAAATTTACTAAAATAACACGACATGCGATGATTTCAAGAAGAAATATCAAGAGAAACCCAAGTACTAATATTTGTCTGTCAATCGCCAAAATCTCAAGCTGACAACTAAAGATACAAAACCATAGACAAGTATCGTAAATTTAGGCAACTCATTATTTAGGAGTCACCTTTTACGGATGGATTGGTAAAACGAAAAATGATGCTTAGGAGTTTGCTTACATTAGGAGTTGCCTAATTAGGCACTGCCTTACTCGTTGTTAGTGAAAACGGGCATAAGTCTAGCTGCTTACGCTAAGACACTTATTCTGTAAATAATAATTCTTAGCCCACGAGATTTTAGAAATTTGATCTGCCTGTCTGATAAACTACTGAATAAGTTTTTATTATGTTTGCTGAATGACATATATTCCCTGTTGCCTACCTGTATAAGTTCTACATTTTGATAATGACCTGAAGGAGCTCCTTTTCAATTATCCTTTTAAGTACAAAATAAATACATATACAGCTTTCAGACAATAATTCTCGAGGACCTGTTGATGAGCAACAAAGGCAAAACTGAGTCTCAGTAATCAACGCTGCCAGATTTTAAATATTGTATTTATATAAAGTATTGAGGTGACACTTATAGACTTGAACTTTTGAGGCTCGACCGATGAGCAATAAAAATCAACTAAATATCTGATGCAAACTGACGCGTAAAATTTTTCTTTTTCATATGTTATTATGTCATATTAATATTATGTACTAGCGACTGCTTGGTATTTCGTTCACGTAGTAGGCTCGGCCTTCGGCTTCGTCATAAACTGCCATCTTTTCTTGGTTTTTCTTTCAAAAAAAAACTCTAGGCAATATTAACATAGCAAAAAAAAGAATTAGAGAGATTGTTCCATCCTTTCTAGGGTACTACGAGGTAAAGCGTAATCAGGAGAAATAGGGTTTCATTTTTATACATATAGATAGATGTATCGTTCTATGATAAAATTTCTATACTTTAAATAGTGAGTTGCTGGTATACTAGGGATAAGTTAACTGGATCTCAATGAATTGACTTTATGTTAACGATGTTTTAACTTCAAATTACTTATTTTCTTAAGACACTCGAAATAAACATCTCCGTTGTTTTAAATAGGACTTCAAGTTACACAGGGCCCCGAAAACCGGGTCGGAGATAGACATATTTAGGAAGAAGTCCTTTGTATTTATTTTCAAAATGAGGATTTTTCGCTACATTTTGAAAAGTGTGTTACTGTAACAAATATGCATTTTTTACATATTTTAGTTTGTATCAACGAAGTCTTTAAGTTTGATTTGGCATTTTTAATAGCTTGTAGTACGAGGAGCAAAATATTTTGAAAGACTCGCTTTCCTTACGGCCAGTTTATAAATAAACGGAAAGGTGTCATAATTTGTTCATGTTATTCCGAACGCAAAATACTAACATATTAATGTGCTCAACACACAACTATAGTATAAAGATGCAACAGTGTGGAAACTAAGCCTAGTTAAGCGGAAATAAACATAAGCGTAACCACTTCTTGACGAAGCCTCATGACTGACAGCACCGCGACAACCGCGGATTTTTATTAATACATAGTCATTGTTACTCCTATTATTATAGAGGAAAAAAGTACTGGCCAATTTGCCCATGCCCCATGGCCACTAGGGTAAAGCGGATTTTTCAGATTTTTCGAAATTTTCCAAATGAGTTTGTATTCATTATAATTTAAAAAATAATTTAAAAAAAATACTTTCATATTACGAAAACTAAATCAATTCTCTATCCATTGGTTTAAAATTATCTTAGGCAGTAGTACGTTTTATCATCTAAAATGGCAGTCAAAGTTAAGGTGTCCGCTTTGAACTTGACTTTCCCTAAGCATTAGGTTTTAATTTTATATATCTGAGAACACCTAATAGACTGATTACATTACGAGTCATGTATACTCGTAATGTAATCAGTATTGAAAATGTTTGCTAATTCTCTAATAACTTTACTATGAGAAACTTAACATCAAACCCAAAACTACATGCTAATCATTAACAACCTAGCTCTCAAGCTTGTCTCAGTGTATCTTATAGCAAAGTTTACGCAAATATCCTAGTAATATAGATGAAGGTATCGCAATTTAAGTTTTTAGTTGATTTAGGTTTATCCGAGTAGTTTAATAATAGTGTAACTCTATACTAAGGACCGACTAACCTAAAAAAATGAGTTTTTCCGCAATATTTAATGTAGTAGATGCTCGTAAGTATGTAAGCACACCTTTGTATATACTGTAGGTAGATTCTGTAGATGACCTGACCCGTAGGTCAGGACAATAAAATTGTAAGGAATCCTCTCGCTATCTTTAAGCAAAACACATTCCTCGATTAAAAGACTTAGAAATGAATATCGAATAAGTCAACAACTTATTTTTATTCTTATTGATTTTTATGTTACAGAGTAGTATTAAAAAATTGTTTTTTTCCTTAAGTAATTTAAATTTTACCTCAGTGTTTTCTTAGGTATACAAGGTTACTGCTAATTAACTGGCGATACGCGACAGGCGTGATGGGTATCGATAACAAAAACTAAAAAAAATGAAAAAAAATTTCATTCAAAATTTGGAATAATAATGTTCATTATTCATTACCTACATTGAGTTACGATTCACAGGTCAATGATTACCTACCATAGGTAAGCAGCTGATTTTAATACGATAGGTAATTAAAATCAGCTGCTTTTTGTGGATAGGTAGAATACTTTGTAGGTACTCACACCAATTTGTTAAGATTAATTTTCAAGATAGGTACCTAAGTAGTAGGTAGGTACCTAATTAATGTCAATTACTACCTAGTAGGTATATCATCACATCTTCACAAGAAAACCACGTAGTCTAAGGTTCATTTACCTATCGGCACGATAGTCAACGATTCGAACTCAATCGAATGAAAAAATTGGTAGGTAAACATGTGAAAACAGTATACCTACCTTTGGCTTGTTATGAGCAGATAGGATGTAACGCTTACCAAGAGAGTGATGGACATGAAATTTCATGGATAGATTAGGTAGCTAAAACAAAAGATGGATGGACGTCGGAGCACACTGACATGCGACATCGCCGCCGCTGCTCCGCGGCGCGCTGCACTTCGAACCAGCGATATCAAGCGGCGGCCGCCGTTTCAATCACTAAGCGATCGCAACGGAGCGGGTGGGTGCGCGAGCGTCTTTAATTCAAAACAGCTGATGCTTTTACTTAGTGATTATTCTTTTTTATTGTTTTGTTAGTGATTCTAAGCACCATACAGTATTGTGTATCGCTTATTATCTCATTGATAACTCAAAGACAAGTTGAAAAAAAAACTTAAAAAAAATTTTTTTTTTTCATTTTTTTTAGTTTTTGTTATCGATACCCAACACGCCTGTCGCGTGTCGCCAGTTAATTAGCAGTAACCTTGTATATTCAACGTATCGCTAAGAGTCAAATTGAATAATGCTCTATAATGCATTTTTTATGCTTCTTCGCTAATAGTGCTTTATCTACAACGAATATTCATATCGTTTAACTTGTAAATTTTTCAGTCCTTTCCTTACGGTTTTAGGTACACTACTCTTCGTGTCTGCTCCGGAGCTTTGATGTTATTTACCAAGGGCTTATAAATAAGTTTAATGAGAATAAGTTTCAGAACGCAAATACAATTTTAGAAATGTTTTCATTATTTATGGGTAGGTATATCATATGGTCTACCATATATTTTAGTTTAGCGATATTTTTAATATATTTGCAATCTTCACTATCACAAATAAATTGATGAATTGCGGGTATGCCAAATGTTTATGAGCAGATAAAGTGGTCTACCCTCTTTCGAACATTTTTTTTCTTGAGGCACCACTAAAATTGCTCGCACTCTAAATTTGTCAAGGAGGTTAATTATGCCATGTTCATATCGGCCTTATTCAGTAGCACTACCTAATAGCAGCTTATTTAAAATTATAGTAATATTGCCCTATTGAGATACAATGCAGATTTTTTGAGCAAAATTATCCTGATATCCTCAAATGTCTTTAACCGTCACACGACTTAAAATAGTTGGTTGTTTAATTAAATATAGGCAGCAAAGTTACATTTTGATGTGTGCTCCGCAGTACTTTTTGTTTTTGTTTTGCTGTCATTGGCATTACCCGTTTATCCCCTTAGGGGATCAGGGCGACAAACGGGCATACCTCATGTCCACACTACCATAATTGTTTTTATTTTTGTAGAATACTGTAGTAGTTGCAACCACTGGGTGGTTTCTTTTTTATGGGATAGGTTGGCAAAGGAGCAAGCGGCTCACCTGATGTTGAGTGGTACTGTCGCCCACGGACATCCGCAATACCAGAGGTCTCAAGGATGCGTTGCCGACCTTTGAGGAAGGATGATAGGAAGAGATAAAAGGGGTAAGGGTTAAGCGAGAAGGGGAATGAGAAGGTGAATGAGGAAGGGGGAAACCGGGCCTCCGGAACCTCCCACAAACCGACGTAACGCAATAGCAAGCTATGTTACTTCACGTCGGTGTAATGTGGGAGTGTGGTACTTCCACGGTCGTGCCGGCCCATTCGGCTGTGGGGTTACAGCGTGGTACTACCACCGAAGAACGGATGGCACTAAAGTGCTATAAATCAAGATTGATGTGTGCAATGCAGAGCCATGCAGAGCTCTTAAGTTAGTGTTATGGAAACGACTTACACTTTATTTTAAAGATCTACCTATTTTTAGTCTAGCCATAATGGAATGGCACTTTCAAATTAGGAGTTCCATTGGCTTGGGAAGGTACTTTGAGCCGTCAGTTCCTGATGCTGTCTTTGGGCAACAGCCGTTCATGTCGAAGGCATTCGGTGGTCTAAAAACTCAGACGCCGGTATTCCAGAAAGATTCTCACTTGAGAATCTTAATTTTCTTGGTCTTCTTAGAGTTAACTCTTAAGTTTTCTCAGATATTTACTCAAGCCTAGACTCACTTCACTACTGAGTGTAGATGCACCTAGAAAACGGGCATAAATTGTAAGAATAGTAAGATTATCTCTTTATTCAAACACCACAATACAAATAAATAATTACAAAACAATTAGTTGATGGTAGTCCCACCTCTTAGTACATATAGTACCATCTCTTTCTCTCTTTCCTTCCCTCTCCACCCTCACCTTTCTACTCGTTCCTCAAAGGTCGGCAACGCATCCTCGAGACCTCTGGTATTGCAAATTTCAGTTAGCGAAGTTATCACTTACCATCAGGTGAGCCGCCTGCTCGTTTTCCAATATAATATATAAAAACAATTGTGTAAAAGAATCATCATCATCATATCAACCGTAGGACGCCCACTGCTGAACATATGCTTCCCCTACAATTTACTTAAAGGACAGGTGGGAAGCGACCTCCATCCAACATCGTCCTAGATCGTTTGTTAGGTCATCTGTCAGCGGGATCAGCTACGCTGCGCTTGCCAGTCCCGTGGTCTCCACAACCTTCCAGCCCCATCGGGCACCTGTTCTGCGTTCTATGTGCCTTTCCCACTGTGCTACTTTAACTGGCTAATCATTGTATCTATAATAAAAAATATATGACTTTTTAATGCTTTAAATTAACAGTGTCATAATGGGCGATCTCCTTGCTCAGAGCGATCTCTTCCAGACAACCATCCAAGCCTATACACCAATAAAATAACCCATGTTGTTGTTATGCCACAGTATATTTCTAACAAATAGACTTTAGATAGGATGTATCGTTATCCCTGCCACTTGGATTGAGATAAATCGTTAATACTGAGTAATCCCATTTGTCAGCGTCTATTTAGCCCCTGTATTGTGAGTTTATCTTACGGATGATGTAACTTACTGAGTTATCACATGGGTATGCGTTTCTAATGCTTTTTAAATAATAATAATAATAATATTTAAAAAAATATATAAAAAGCTCCAAGGGTGGAAGTGTTAAAGGGCATAACGCCGGTAATAGCGCTCTAGTAAACCGCAGCATACCTCTCGACACCCTTTAGCCATCCACACCAACGTTGCCCCTTTTGTCACCATTGATGGTGGCCCTTATGGGGGGCCCGTTTAGTGGGTGGCAAGTCACCACCTGCCTAAATATTTTAAAATGAGACTGAAATTGGCAGGTGCCGTAGTCTCGTCCATAGACCACTGTCTCTATATCCCTAATCACTAATAAGTTCATATAAATAGCCTTACCATTTTACACATTTTTGTAATAGATATATTTACCATGTTACCCTTCATTCAAAATGTCTGTTTTTATACTGTATTGTATATTTTATACCGAACAGGCCTCTAAGTGTTGGCCACAGCCCCACTTATGCTGGCAGGCCATCTAGTATTTGAATTAACATAGCATACAATAACCCTGAATAGCGGACGAGTGTAATTCATTCGATATATCGCAAAAAATGTGGTGGATTTTGGACGGCAACTATCTCTTTTACCAGCTTTACAAACCGCTATACTCTTTCTCTTTCTCTATCTTGAATATCCTGGCTCTTAGATATATTTCTCTACCCCTATATATATTACCCTAACGTTAGAAATTAGAATGTACGCAACAATACCATCCTAGTAAAACACCATGAAACTGCGCTAACCAACCCGCCTGAATAGCGTGACGAGTATTCGCAAAACCCCCTATAATGGATGGAAATTTGGTAATATATCAGAGAGGCATACATTTATTTAGTAGCGGACCTCCTACGGCTGAGATATGATGATAGAATTTAGAATCCAAGCGATGCTGTCAAATTTGTCAACTTTCTGTGGTGTAGTTCTGCTAAGAACCTAGCATAGCTACATTGTTTCCATCCCTCGCTTTCATAATACTTATCCTTTGCTCATGTTTCTCGCCCTTAGCTACACATATATCACACATACCTACATCAATAAGATCGGTATAAATACGCATCTTTTGCTCCTATCGATAATTATACGTAATTATTATCGATAATTATACGTAATTATACATACATAATGTATAATAACGTATAATAATAATATATATCCATCTAGGATGAGCTAAGATTTTTCATGTGTCAATCATTAGCAATTATAGTGATAATTATGAAAACTTAAGTATTCTTAAAAAACCGACTAGGGTTCGCGTGATACGAGTACTTTCTGAAAATTTTCTATGACCATTTAATCAATGACACCCAGATGGAAAAATTCAAATAAGTTCGATAAGTTAGAGAACACTCGCTACAGTTTTCTAACTCAAAAGGAAAAACTAGGACTAAGAAGTTAGTCAAAACAACCTTGTGCTAACTCAATCACATTTTGCATCCATCATAAACAGTGAAAAAGGCAAGGATACCAAGATTCATGGTCCATTTGTCCGCTCTCATTACTTCTCCGTTATTGGACGAACATTATTTTCTCATTAAATACCGAGGGGTTAGTTATAGATAGAGAAATGATGGCAGTTTTAATCACTTGTCCAGTGTATTGATTTATACCAAAACTGGCTATGCATTTATTTAATTTGTGGAATATCTATTTATTTTGTGTCTTGTGTGCTCAACTCGTTCTTGGATACCTTTTTTACTTTACTGTTTCAATAACATGTTCTGTGTGTGTATGATTTTTGTGAAAGCTAAACATATAACGCAAAAAAGAACGAGGTTGTTTTATGGGGTTCTTATATTATTATATATTTATATAAAACCACCCTCTCCTTTTCCTCCTAGCGTCGTTTTCTTTATTGCTGAGGGTCTTAACCCCCTCCACGGATCACCTTCTGCCGAACGAAGTCTCTCCACCTTGATTTGTCTTCAGTACCCCTCAATATTTGACTTTAATTACTTGAACACGTCAGTATACGTGATATTGTGTTGAAAAATGGGAAATGGCTTTCCGTTAAATTCAAAAGATTCTGCCTTTTAACTTAGCCGAATCAATTAGTCCATGGGTCGCACGTCCACGTAGGTAATGAACCCTAGCACAAAGTGTTTTATTTCCACACTTTTCGTTTAGAAAACCCACACGACCATCAAACAAAATTTATTCATAAACAAAAAAAACAAAATTTTACGAAATATTTGTAGAGATACGATCTTTTGTATGTATCAGTTATTAATCTAGACATAAAATCTAGGCCTACCGTAAGGGGATATTAATTTTAATAAAATTTGGTATAACATACTCATAGAAATTTAAGGTAATGGTAGTGTTTGATTATTTTTTTAACCGAAATTGAGTTAATTAAATTATGGTTGCAATATAGTCAATTAGTCATTAACAAATACTTTAATACACAAACAATATCAATATCTATGGATTATAACAACGCATTATCCAAACCTTAACAATGTAACTTACAATTAAAATATGATAAAACAGTACATAAATTACCATTATCCCCTACATTATAAGTTACTAAACACATAATGTTTCAATATTTATATAGTGACAAGATTTATTATAATGTAATAATATTATTTATTGTATTTATATTAGTCATATTTTATATGATTAGTCATATTTTATTAGCAGAGGAGGTCGTCGAGTAGTAATAACAAGCATCAGCACCCAAACTATTTCGGAAGATGGTGGATAGACTCATTTGTCAGATGGGACTCCGGGCTTGTACCAGGAATTCTAATTAAACTTACACAACATTTGGACGAACTTACATAGTGTGGAGCTGCGAGCTTGCGAACTTTGACCGGGTTTAGTGCTTCGGGTTTAGTGATAGTCAATACAAAGTAGCGCCAGTATTGGTGCTTTTTGGATCTAGTAATAAACAGAGCCGTTTAATCGTTTGAGTAGTTATTTTCTCCAAAGAATATTGCAGAACTACACAGTTTTAGAAAGAACAGACGGATTTAAATCCGTTTCTGCTGACTCAGTATGTCAGATGCCATGACCTTTACCAAAGTGTACTGTCTTGCTAGAACCATGATACAAACGTCTTTTTAGTTCGGCTTTTACCTATAAAGTACTATGGATCTCGCCAAACATTAATACTTTAATGCAAAAACATTAATACTGGATACAATGATCACCGATCATGCTCCAGTTCTTTTTCACTGCAACTTACATCTAGAAAAAAATATCTCTTGTCATAAGTTCACAACGTGTAGATATCGCAGCAATAGTTACAGACTTGGAAAATACTGATTATTCTACTGTTCTTCTTTGCATCGATCCTGATACAGCTGCAGAAATCTTAGTTAACATCGTTTCTAACATTGTTAGTAAACACACTCGCATCGTTAAACTTCCCAGTAAAAAAAGGTTGCTCAAGCCATGGATTTCTCCTGGTCTTCTGAGATGTATTCGACATAGAGATAAGCTCTTTAAAATATTTAAAAAGAATCCAGATAACTCTTCAAACAAATTGATTTTTATTCGTTATCGTACATACTGTAACAATTTACTTTAAAAAGTTAAACGAGAATAGCATCAACAGGAATTTCAGACGGTTCGGATAAATCCCAAAGCGGCTTGGCGTATGATTAACAAGCTTGCACATATGCGCAAAAAGCACACTTCCGCAAGTAATTTATTAAAATTGTCTGAAGACCCATCCACCTCAGTTGATGCAGTCAACTCATATTTTGCCTGTGTTGGAGCCAACCTGGCCTCCAATATGCTTCCTCAATGTCAGCCTAACACTTTATCATCATTAAATTTTCAATTTGCCGGCAACCCTAGCCAACCACCATTACATTCTATGGCTTTATTTAGCATCGACTATGATGAAATTGATCAGATTATTCTTAATCTTAGAGACAAATGTGCAAATGGTTGGGATGGCATCTCGACATTTGTTATTAAGCCGCCAGAACTGTACTCGTCCCTATATTACATCATATATTCAATATCTCGTTTTTGGCTGGTATTTTTCCACAAGTGTTTAAAAAAGCTATTGTGCATCCCATTTTAAGAGTGGTGATAGAGACAGTGTCACAAATTACAGACCTATTTCTGTGCTTACAGTTATGTCAAAGATTTTTGAGAAAATAATCAACAAACGATTAGAAATAAAAATTTTAAAGGACAATAATGTTCTCTCTGAAAATCAATTTGGATTTAGAAAAGGTAAGTCTACTGAAGACGCAGTTTTAGAACTCTCGGATACCGTAGTCAAAAACATTGATAAAAAGCTAAAAACTGTTGGTATTTTTCTAGATCTTTCTAAAGCGTTCGACACTGTCTCTATTCCTCTATCCAAGCTAGAACTCATAGGCATAAGAGGCAGAGCTCTAGACCTGTTCCGCAGCTTTCTCAGCAATCGGACTCAGCTAGTTTCTATAGACGGTATTAGAAGCAGCGAGAAACAGCTCTGCTTCGGCGTTCCTCAGGGAAGTGTCTTGGGACCTACCTTGTTCTTAGTGTACGTAAATGACTTGTGCAACCTTTCCCTCCCAAACTGTAAGTTAGTATCTTACGCTGACGATACAGTCCTTCTGGTCCATGGTCACAGCTGGTCAGAGGCTCGTCGACTCTCTCAGAATGCTCTATGTCTTGTTATGATCTGGTTATGTTCGAACCTCTTAACCCCTAATGTGTCCAAAACGAAATTCATTGCTTTTGCTGTCAGCACATTTGGTCTACCACCTCCTTCGTTTGTTCTACGTGCTCATCTGTGTGGAAATGGCTTTGGTTCTATCGACTGCAACTGCATGTTATTAGAACGGTGCTATCACATTAAATATCTAGGTGTCATAATAGACAGTGCAATGGGCTGGAATCAGCATATTACATCTATGGTATCTAGGGTCAGAAAATTAACTTATATTTTTAAAAACATTAGACAAATGGTTGATTTTCAGTACCTTAAGACTGTATACTACGGCTTAGCCCAATCCATCATGACATACTGCATAACTGCGTGGGGTGGTTCTGTAAAATCAAATATGATATATTTGGAAAGGGCACAAAGAGCAGTATTAAAAGTCCTCTCTAATAAAACACGCCGATTTTCCACTAGTGAGCTATACTCATTATGCAAAGTCCTAACTGTAAGACAACTTTTTATTCTGCAAACTGTGTTAAGGAAACATGCTCATATGCCATATGATCCGAACCAGATAAATAAAAAACGTAGAAGGGACATAGTATGCACCACAGAAAAAAGACGGACGGAAACTGCAAAACGACACTATTACCATATCAGCTCGATGCTGTACAATAAGCTAAACAGAAAATTAAATATATATCCCCTTACATTATATAAATGCAAACTAAAATGTGTTGAATGGTTGCAATCATTGTCTTACCAGGATACAGAGGACCTCCTTGTTGTTTTAAAATAACGTCACAGCACACCTCATCTGATCACACAAACACACCACACCAGTCCACACAACCACACCTATACAAAACACCCTTACCGAACAAATACATCCCCCCCCCACACACACACACGCACACATACACACAACACACATTTCAACTACTCTCACCTACTCACCAAAACCTAAATAGCTCTATAATTTATAAGCAACATAAATTTATAACAATATTTCACACTTAGTTTTCTCGTAGGTATTTACATAATATGTTATATAGTTGTACCTTGTTTGTTATTAAGGAACTATGTTATTAGCTGACTTTCGGAGGAGGGCGTTGACATCTGCGACACAGTTAATACTTC
The DNA here is from genome assembly GCA_917880725.1 of Selenia dentaria. Lineage (NCBI taxonomy): Eukaryota > Metazoa > Arthropoda > Insecta > Lepidoptera > Geometridae > Selenia > Selenia dentaria. The sequence continues at coordinate 8,380,155 of OU862888.1, read as the reverse complement.
TGCAGGTGTCATCGAATCCTATATGTTTGTAACTAATCGTGTTATGGTTCCAAATAAATAAAATTATTATTATTATTTTTATTCAAAATAAATCACGGATTTCATCCGGTCTTTTACAAAGGCATAAGTGGGGCTGTAGCCAACACTTAGAGGCCTGTTTGCTATAAAAAATACAAAGTAGTATAAAAAAACCAGAAACTTTTGGATGGATGGTGACATGGTATATCTATTATAAAAATGGGTAAAATGACAAGGCTATTGAAATGATTTTATTAGTGATAAAAAGATAGTGGGCTGTGGAAGAGACTACGGCACCTGCCAAATTCAGTCTCATTTTAAAATTTTTGGGCAGGTGGTGACTTGCCACCCACTAAACGGGCCCCCCCATAAAGGCCACCATGAATGGTGACAGAAGGGGCAACGTTGGTGTGGCTGGCTAAAGGGTGTCGAGAGGTGTGCTGCGGTTTCACTAAAGCGCTACTACCGGCGTTATGCCCTTTAACACTTCCACCCTTGGAGCTTTTTGTTACTAGCTCTTGCGTCTCCACCCCCAGACGGCCAATTAAGGCAAGCCGGGGGTCAGGGGTCTCATTTAGCCCCAGGGAGAATCAGAGTCCACGGTGTCGCCACTCACCGACGGCTCGCCACAAAGCCGCCTGCGGTTTTATTATTATTATTTTTATTCAAAAAATTTCACGGGTTTAACCCGGCCCTTTACATAGGCATAAGTGGGGCTGTAACCAACACTTAGAGGCCCGTTTGGTATAAAAATACAATGTAGTATAAAAACAGAAACATTTTGGATGGATGGTTACATGGTATATCTATTATAAAAATGGGTAAAATGGCAAGGCTATTGGTATGATCTTATTAATGATAAGGGTAATAGTAGGCTATGGACGAGACTACGGCACCTGCCAATTTCAGTCTCATTTAAAATATTTAGGCAGGTGGTGACTTGCCACCCACTAAACGGGCCCCCCATAGGAGCCACCATCAATGGTGACAAAAGGGGCAACGTTGGTGTGGATGGCTAAAGGGTGTCGAGAGGTGTGCTGCGGTTTCACTAGAGCGCTACTACCGGCGTTATGCCCTTTACCACTTCCACCCTTGGAGCTTTTTGTTACTTGCTCTTACGTCTCCACCCCCAGACGGCCAATTAAGGCAAGCTGGGGGTCAGGGGTCTCATTTAGCCCCAGGGAGAATCAGGGTCCGCGGTGTCGCCACTCACCGACGGCTCGCCACAAAGCCGCCCCTGCGGTTTTATTTTTATTTTTATTTTTATTATTATTATTATTAAACAAAGCTAACACATGATATTACAGTCAGTTGATTACTGCTTAGCAACCGATAGTGATGATTGCAACTTTCGCTCCATAGTTTACCTATGATCTACTGCATCCATTAGACAGCCAAAGCTGTTTGACTTTTCTCGTGATACATTTTAGCCAACTATAGTCAAACTCAAATTAGTTTTTAAGTAATTTGTGCGTTTCCATTACAAACAAAAAAAAACAATGAAATCTATCTTCTTTATTATTAGGATTACCAATTGCATATTTTAACATAAAAGTAGTCATTGTGCCATAATTGTAATAGTTAGACATATGACACTGCAGATTTTTTTTACATATAAATGTCCTCTATAAAACTGTAGTACCTACATGACTTCCTCTATTGTCGATAGTTTCCGCGTACGTCCGATACAATCGCGTATTTTAACATGAAAAAGTATTTATTTTGACATCACTTTAAAAGTCAGACAGACCTAGCCTATGTTCTTCAACGGTAATGTAGGATTCTAATTATTAAAGAATTATTCAAATATCGGTCCAGTAGTTTCGGAGCCTATTCAATTGAAACAAACAAATTTTTCCTCTTTATAATATAATATTTTTATATATAATATACATATTAATATATATATTTATATATATATAATACAGTATGTAGGGGTTTCGGGGACGATAATCGATCTAGCTAAGTTACTTTTTAGAAAACGTCGTTTTATCTTCAACCAGGCACTGTAAAATAATGATTCTAAGAAAATATATATCCCAACACCAGACATACAAAACAGGTACTAAATATCCACCAAGCGTCTTATCTGACCCAATAACATAAGTCAAAGTCAAAGTCAAAATCATTTATTCAATTTAGGCATCAAAGACGCACTTATGAACGTCAATTTTTCATTATAATGTACTTTAAAGCCTACCGCCGCGTTCCAAAATAGATAGAGCCAACCGAGAAGAAGCGGCAAGAAACTCGGGGCCATTCTTTTTATATAGATGTTTTTACAATGTTTTTACTTAGGTACTACAAATATTAGCTCCAGTGTGTTGCCTTACAAAAGAGAACATAATAATGGTATCAGTAGGGCAAGACACGCTACACTTTGACATCTTAGTACACGAGTAGATAGATCCTGGAGTGATCAGTCCCAAGCTGTTTTATCCTCCAAGTAATCCGAAATTTTGTAATAACCTTTTTGACAGAGTTTAGTTTTAATAGTAATTTTAAACTTATTAATAGGCAAATCTCGGATAACATTGGGAACTTTATTATAAAATCGTATACATTGTCCCATAAAAGAATGACTTATTCTGTGGAGACGCGTTACATGTACGGATAGCTTGTGCTTATTTCGCGTGTTGATGGAATGAGCATCACTCCTTTTATCAAAACTGCTAATGTTTTTCTTTACATACATTAGATTTTCATAGATAAACTGAGAGACAACAGTTAGAATGTTTATGTCTTTAAATTTCTGTCTAAGGGAAACTCTGGGAGCCAAACTGTAGATTGCTCGTATAGCCCTTTTTTGCAGTATAAAAATAGAATTAATATCTGCAGAACATCCCCAGAGCAGTATGCCATAAGTCATAACGCTATGGAAATAACTAAAATAAACTATTCTAGCTGTGTCTACATCAGTTAATAGTCTAATTTTTTTAACAGCATAAGCTGCTGAACTGAGCCTACTAGACAATTTTTTAATGTGGGGACCCCATTGCAATTTAGCGTCTATAGTAATTCCTAAAAAGACTGTTGACTCCACAAGGTCCAACCCTGTTCCATTCAATTGTATATTGGATTCTACTTGTCTCACATTTGGTGTCGAGAACTTTATACAATTAGTTTTCTTCTCATTGAGGAGAAGATTATTTGTATTGAACCAATTCACAACTTTAGCTAATGCATTGTTAACATCGTCATAGTTTAATAACTGCCTTTTAATTTTAAATAACAGTGAAGTGTCATCTGCAAACAATACAATCTCGTGATTCTTCTCTACATAATAAGGTAAGTCATTAATATAGATTAAAAACAAGAACGGCCCTAGTATTGAACCCTGTGGAACGCCCATTGAGATTATAGAGCCGGGCGATTTTTTACCATTTATGTCAACCCTTTGAATTCTACCATTTAAATATGAAGTCAAAAGGTTGAGAGCCATGTTCCTAATACCGTAGTGTTGTAATTTCCTGACAAGTATATCATGTCGGACGCAGTCAAATGCCTTAGATAAGTCACAAAAAACACCTAAGGCATCTTGAGAGTTCTCCCAGGCATCAAACACATCTTTTATTAGTTCTATACCTGCGTCTATAGTAGAGCGATTCCTTGTAAACCCAAATTGATTTTTATGGAAAATTTTGTTTGCACTAAAATGAGTTTCTAATTGATGTAATATGATTTTTTCGAAAATCTTACTTAGCGTAGGTAGTACAGAAATAGGCCGAAAATTTGTTGGATCAGTAGTACTACCAGATTTAAATAAAGGAACCACTTTACTGTGCTTCATTAGGTCAGGAAATACACCACTTGCAACACAACTATTAAATACAGCTGCTAGATTGGGTGCAATGACATCTATAATTGAAGAAACGGTCTTCACAGAAAGACCCCATAGGTCTGCCGTTTTTTTTGCATCTAGACTTTTGAAACTGCTTACAATATCTTTGCAATTAACTACTGAAAATTTAAAAGTTGTGTCACATTCAGTTACACTTTGTTTAAGTAAGATCTCAGCAGAAATGGAGGAAGATTTTAGAGTTTTGGTTGTTATAGAAGGAATATTAGTGAAAAATTTCTCAAACTCGGCCGCTACCTCCAAATCTGCTCTTACATCTTTATTATTAATTTTTAAATTAAAGTCTCGATTACGCACTGTATTTCTACCAGTTTCACTGTTTATAATGTTCCACGTCATTTTTATTTTATTAACAGAATTTTTGATCTTATTTCTTAAATAAATAGATTTTGCTGAGGAACAGGCTCGTTTAAATAACTTAGAATAATGTTTGACATATTCCAAAAATACAGGATTATGATTATGCGATTTTTCATGGTACAATTCATATAACTTTTGCCTACTTTTATAAATTCCTGGAGTTGCCCATTCACTAAACTTAGCACGATTACCAACAGATATTGTTTTTGGTACAAACACTTTGCCAAATTCATCACTGATAAGATGGAACAGTGAGTTATATAATATATTTGGGTCATTGTGACTGGTCAACTCTGGCACTTTCTGGGATATATTACTTCTTAACAATTCTAGGCGGCTTGCATTTATTGGAACAAAGCTAACATATTTGCTTTGGGGTTTGTTTGTTTTTCTTGGAAACACTGCTAGTTGACCACAGTGGTCTGATTCTAGATTATTTATAATGAAATTTTTAATAGGTTTTAGATTAGTAAATATATTGTCTATGCAGGTAGAACTTGTGGCTGTTATCCTAGTTGGTTCCAAGAAAATATTGTACATATTATAAGATTTAAACAGTAACAAAAATTCATCCACTATCTGATTATTTTCTAGCAAATTAATATTAAAGTCTCCACAGATAATCATTGATTTATTTGTATTTGAAAGCTTAATTAATGTTTCCTCCATGCACTTTTCAAAATCATCATATGGTGAACATGGAGGTCTGTATACACATAGAACAAGGAACTGCTCAAACTCAATACAGGACATTTCTATTACTCGTTCAACAGATAGGCTCACAATGTCTTTTCGTTCTTTGAGTTTTATATTTTTATTTGTAATAATTAAAGAACCACCACGTATAGATTTTTCTCTGTTGAAGGAGCTAGCAACTAGATGATTATTAAAATTAAATAAGAGTTGGTTCTTTTTAAGCCAGTGTTCAGTAATACAAAGAATATCTATTTTGCTATCATCTATAAACAATTCCAGTTCCAACTCTTTGCCCATCATACCTTGAATGTTCTGATGAACAATATTGATTGATTTAATGCAAGAGGTTGTCTCTATTGTCTTAGGCACTAATTTAAATTATGTACAATGTCATTAGTAGCCAAGCAATTGGCTGAATTAAAAATGTCAAACTGCTCAATAGAAGCATTGTCAATACAATTGGATTGCTCAATAGAAGCAACCTTGTTAGCCAAATTTTTGGCTGTAATATCAAATAAATATGATAGCGACACAGCTATCTGTCTTTTATAATAATTAGAAAGATAGTAATTATCTTTTGTCAAGAAGAATTTTTTTATATAATTATTAATGTCAATTAAATTAAATTTATCTCCATTAAAATTATTATTACATATAGTGTATAATGTCAAATTAAGCTTATATCTAATATCATTTTCCACCTGTGGCAAACTATTACTATAGGGAAATGTAAACATTATGACATTATCTACTGTAAGATTAGATAGACGGTTGTTGAAATCAATTATTTGTTTTTTGTTTACATTCCCCCTATTTCCTATTAAAATTAATAATGTTGTGTTGGGGCTAAAGCTATAAGTAAAAATTCTATTCATAATTTCCTGATATGATAGACCAGGTGTACAGTAATTTATTACATTATGTCCCTTGGATGTATTTGACAATAAGTGACCCATGTCTTTGCCAATTTCATCACTAAATATTACAATTTTTGGTTTGTCTATAGTTGATGGTATACTATTTGTATTTTGGGAACTACTTGTTAAAGTTGTATCTTGACATACATTTTTACATGTTCGCACTATTTTAGAACTACATGATGGCAATGAATGATCCAGCGATAATTGGTTCTTTATGTTATCATTGTATACAGGATTGCCAGTAGAATGACATTTAATCATCTCATTCATTGCCAATATGTACTCTTTTAGCTGTTTTTCTGAGCGTTCATACTTATTTTTAATTGATTTTAACTTTTCCTCTAGAGAGTCAATCTCACATTTCAAGTTATGTGTGTCACTTTCATATTGCAATGTATTATTTTCTAATTTAGAAGCATACATTTCCAACGTATCTAACAGACGAAGACGCTCTCCATTTAATTTAACATTTTTGATGAAAAATTTGTGTTTTTTTACAATTTTTTGAGTTTTTTTAATATAATTGTTAATTTTTACATATTTTTTTAGTTTGTTTTTGCTGCAGTTAGACTTCGGGATAGTGCTAGGTGTTACTACACTGTCATTGGTTAGGTCAATTGTAACCATTGGTTTAGTATTAACTGCAGCAGAAACCATGCCTGGGGCACTGCATACCAACTCGTCAAATAAACTTTGGTTCAAAGAGGCAGTGATGTTAAGTTTAGCTGTCTCAATGTTATTGATAATAGTATATGCCTCCTGTAGCTGATGTTCTAGTGAATTGATTCGAGTGAGAGCGTTTTCATACTCTAAGCTACAGTTTTTGAACCCGTCCACAACAAGCTGGAGCCTGTCCCGAGCATCAGTTACAACCAACAGTTGAGTGTGTAACTCGGCCATTTCAACTTTTTGGGTCTTATTTCTACTTATTAATTCAAGAAGTTCCCGTTCATTATCATCTCGTTCCTTATTCATTTCATCACACAACTTTTTCGCAGATTGCAATTCCCTCAAAGCCATTTGGAGTTTGGACGCCTCCTGGCGAGCCAAAGCACTGCGAGTCATCATTTTAATCTAATATATAATAAGTACCTACTAATCTGAGTTGTGTGAAGATACTAAAATAAGGAAACCAGGTAAAGTCGTGTAGCTTGTTGTAAACAGGTATGTTAGGTTATGTCCGAATTCTATGTAGGTTTCTAATTATATTGTATTCAGACGGTAAATAAAGTATGATAAACAAAGTTAAAAGAACATACCTGTACACGACAGAACAACACGTAAGTAACACCTAAACGTTTACAGTTTTTTCTAAAATATGCCGGTTACTCGAGTAGAACTGTCACTATCACTTTTCGAATTTCGTTTTGTATAGAAATTATGCACAAAAACGTTGAGTATAACACTTATTTCATAATAACACTTATTTTACTTAATGATCAATTGGTTTTTAGATCCAGAAATAAATTATAAATATATTTTAACAATAAAATAGTAATAACAAATTCAAATCAGCTGTTAGCCCCAGTGTTGCCACAGTAGGAAAAAAACATCATAGGCAAGCAAATGGGAGGAACGTCTAGAAAAAAAGCGAAATATTTCGTTTGACGAAATATCCACAACTTATCTGTTACTCCCGCATCATTGCGCAGAATAGCCGTCTATTTCGCCAGTTGATTTTCTTCTCGACCGAAGCGCAAGCGGTTTTACTGTGTCCCTATTTATTTTAAAAGTCACTTTCCTCTTTTTAATATGTGACAGCTAACCACTAGGTAGAAGATTATTAGATGCGAGAGGTTTTCCAAAACAGTATTTAATTATTGCACTACAACAAATTAACAAAAAAGTAACTTATTAAATATACTCCTAAATTAATGAAGTACCTACAATTTTCAGTCGTATCGCTTAAAGCGATTTCTTCCAGACAACTATTGGATGGACATAGATAGACCCATAAGCTGTTTGTTTTCCATGCTGAAAACAAAGTTAGGTAAATAAAATAAAAAGTTTGAGCAGTCTGCCGATTCTATCTACTACATATACAACTGAAATTATCTGCAACAGAGCGTATGAAACAATTCATATAACTAATCAGATCTTGAATTGCTATAAAAATGTTTTATTCGAAGCATTTCCTATAAAAATTCAATAATCTAAATTTCCAACGAAATTAATATTAGTAGATTTTTTCTGTGTATAAGTGGACTCGTAGATTTGTAAATTTGCCATTCTTCAAGTTATTACATAGTATATAGTTGCATCAAGTGAGATTTTATTCAGATAATCACTCAATTCCCATTCCGATAAATAAGTTTGTCATTAAGTTACTGTTCTAAGCAGTCTAAGTCATGTTCTAGTAAAGCGGTGGATGTCTTACTATAACTTCCACTTTCTAATGCCATACAAGAAAAAAACAAAAAAACGTGTCATGATTTTGTACACTTTGCCTACACTAGTGCACCATAACGAACACTTTACTCTTACTACGAGTATTACAACTCAAAACTCGAATATTTTGTTTGGCGAATTTCGTAACTTATCAGTCACTTTTGCATCAATGCGTAGAATGGCCGTCAGTTCCACCAGATGATTTTCTCCTCTACCAGAGCGCTGGTTTGCTCGCATATTAGCTCTAGTTACTTAATAAGAATGTAACTTTCAAGCTTCAGGCAAATAAAAATGTCAAATTTTTATTTTAAAAGTCTACCGCAGACTGTGATCACTTCTGAAGTAATAAAGAAATCTTTGAAGTTAACTGCAACCCGGATCTCGGCAGTCACGACCCGTCAGCTGCAACCGACTGCTGCGACCCTTTGCCGCTACGCTACGAGCCACAAGCAGCATTGGAATAGCAACTACCGCGCCAGCCGTTAATAGCAGAAGGTAGCATCCGTGTGTCTGAGTATTTAAAGTAGTATAATCTTTAGGAACCCTGTAATGAACTAATTTCATTAAATACTCGTTATCTTGCTTACTAAAAGTAACGCTGCCCTTGCGCGCAATAAGGAGCGTTCGGATAGAAAAAAGACTATATACAGGCTTTACAATCTGTGGAGTAGAAGGAACTATTGTGGTCGAAGAGAGTCGTGAACAGTAGCTTATAGTAGGTAGCACAATTGTATGTCTTAGTATATATACATCAACAACTACTATATAGAAATATAACTTTAACAGGATGAAATTTCGTAAAAAATTTATATATATTAAAAACTTTTATTAGTAACCGGCAAAACACCCACGTTAGGGATCGAATACGTCAACCCGGGTTTTGTGCATGTCCAATGCTCATCTTTAGGGCGAGTGCGTAGTGGCGTCTGCGAGCTCCCGGCGGGCACTAAAACTGAGCATCTCGCCCTGAAGATGAGCATCGGAAATGAGTGAGTGTTTTGCCGGTTAATAATAATAGTTTAATATGAGTCAAACTCACGAGAAATTCAATACAAAAAAGTATTTATTATTATTTTATTTATTTAGGACAAAATTTAAATATTTCACTCAGTTCAGGACCGCCTATAAAAAATAAATAGTCACATGGCCTATTTTATTATTCGATATTGCCTTTTTGTGCCTAAATTTATGTATTCTCTTAAATGTTGTCAGTTTTGAAATCATCCTTTACTTTTACAAAAACTTAACAACGTCCAGAGGGATACGCTTACTACCATACTTAACACACATTTTGACGATCGCACTTGGCGCCAGGCCACTACCTGTTAGGTTTGGAGGTCTCGGTATTCGCAAAATTTCTAGTGTAGCATTACCCGCTTTCCTTTCATCAATTTTCAGTATTCAAAAGTTAGGAAAGGCAATTTTATCGCCTTCTAATCAAAATATTCAAATTAGTTATATGATTGAGGCTTTAGGAAACTGTAAAATAGCTTGTCCAAGTCAGTCCCTGCCCAAAGCTCCTGCTTCTCAGAGGCAGTGGGATGGGTCACTCTGTGAATTAGAACTTGAAAACCTGATCAATTCAACTAGTTCTTCCGCAGAGCGTGCTTGCCTGTTAGCTGTTACTCGATGGGAGTCGGGGCTTTGGCTACATGCTTTGCCGTCTAAAAATATTGGGAATCTTTTGGACAACAATACTTTCCGAATAGCCGTATACCTACGAGTATAGTATAGTAGTGCCCCTTGCCAGTTCCCTCACCGTTGTGTCTGCGGTGAAATGGTGGATCGGTTAGGCCACCACGCACTCTCTTGCAGCTTGAATGATATCATCCGTCGGGCATTTGTCAGTGCTGGAGTCCCGTCAGTTTTGGAACCAAACGGATTGATGCGGGATGACGGCAAGAGACCAGATACAAGATACAAGAAAATTGATTGCCAAAAAAAGTTATGTAAATACTAAGTATTGTAACTTAAATAACGAGTAGTAACTAGTATTTATTGTATGTACAAACTAAATATATTACCGGCGGATCCCAAACTAAGCACTAGGCCTGTATCTAGATGGGATGACTATCGTCCCGTGGAAGATGGGACAGCCCCTGGTTTGGGATGCTACATGTGTGGATACACTGGCGCCGTATCATCTCCCTGGGACGATTGATCGGTCTAGCGCTGCCGCGTCTAAAGCGGAAGACCTCAAGCGGCATAAATATTTTTATTTAGACAGAATGTACATGTTTGTGCCGTTTGGGCTCGAAACTTTAGGCCCATGGGGGCCGTCCGCTCTCAACTTGTTTAGGGATCTGGCGAAACGTTTGGTTGAGGCGACGGGTGACCGAAATGCTGGCGCCTACTTTGGGCAAAAACTTTGCATTGCCTTCCAACGTGGCAATGCCGCCAACGTTTTGGCCACTTTTCCCCACACCATGGGGCTTTTAGATTAGTTTTTATTTTCATTTTTATTTTTATAAGAATTAATAAGTAAGAATAAAGTAATGATTAATTGTCTAATAACTGATACATACAATTTATATTCATTATTAACTTAGGCAGTTAAGTCTTTTTATTCTCTACTAAAATCCGAGTGCTACCTTTAGGTATCCAACTTTAATATTTAAGATATTTAGTATGTATTGCAATTAAAAATAATATACTACCATATTTTCATGATATAAATAAAAGTAGAGTCTTAAATAGCCACACAGTATCTCACTCGACCCAATAAATGGAAGCAAAATACAGTATAACGAAATATTCGCAACTTATCAGTCACTTTCGCATCAGTGCGCAGAGTAGCCTCGTTTCGCCAGTTGATTTTCTTCTCGACCAGAGTGAAAACGGTTTAAATGCATATTAGACTTGTATATTTTAAAAGTCTCTCATCTTAAAAGATTAAGGGAAACGACAGAGAGAGTTCTTAATCTGAGAAAGTTTTACAACGTAGTCCGTTTCAGAATCAGTTATTTCCAAATTTTGATATATTTATTATTATTTTTTATTTATTTACCTTTATTATTTCCTAATAAATAATTACTTGCGGTACAATCGCGTTTTTTACTGTACAGGATAAGAGTTTATGGCGTATTAGAATAATCTTAATGACCGGGCAAGTGCGTGGTATTTCTTTATTATCTCACATGATCCGCCAGCGAGTTCACTCGTTTCACCCCTTAGGAACCTCTTAGGGGTGAAACGAATAGCAATTACATATTACAATGGTATAGATTACTAGCTGTGTCCCACGGTTTCACCCGCATGATAGACAACGTGATGGATGATGATGATGATAAAAAGTATTCTATATCGTTCTCCGGGATATAATAGATCTCCTTGTCTAATTTCATTGCGGTTCGTTCAGCCGTTTAGGTGTGTTGTTAAGGTAACAAACAAACAGAGAGACAGAGTGATAGAGTTACCATTATTATTATAATATTAAGTATGGATATAAAATGTACTTTAGGTACTCTTCAGTACTCGTACTTAAATAGATCACAGAGCAATGTACTATCGTTTCCTATGAGACCATCAGAGTATTCCAGTAACTAGGCAGATATACGTATTTACGATAAAATCGAATTCTCCTTTCACCGTTAAAAATTCTTTCCATGAATAAAGCTGCGTATCCCACGGGACAGTCATCGAATTCGGAAGCTAAATTGGATCGGGTTTCCTCAGTTGAGATACTTCAGAGTCCGTTTCAGTAGCGAAAGGACGGTTGTGATGGCACGATACGCATCGGTGGACGCATCCCCGTGTACAAAAAGGTTTTTGAATGATATCTATTCATGTAGAACTTTACGCAACATGACCGAATAAAATTGTGTCCATGGCTTACGCAGAATAAATAAAACTGTCAAGGCATGCATGCTGAGCCTCAATTCTGCAATTTTTACTGTTAAGTCGTTCTCAATGGCATATAGCTACTTTAGGAATTACCGTTACAAATACCACGTACCTAGTGTGGTAGTTTTTTTTTTTTATATTAAGTGAAGAGCCGTGTAATTTGTTCCTTTGATGTTTAGGTTCAAAGTATGATGGAAACCAATATTAATGGACCAAGCAAATAAGGCAAGCGAAGCGTCTCTGCTTTAACTGGCAAAATTGACTTTCATCTGTCCGTATGTCTGGTAGATTGTACTCGTAAGTAGCTCTTCCTGAATAGGTCGCATTTTTCAACCAATCTTATACTATATATAACTTGGTATGCATGTTCTAAATATATATTTTTTGTAGTCGGCGATTTTTGAGTGGGGGGTACTTTTCCTAAAAGGGGTAAAGTTTGCTGTGGCCTTATTTACCGTAAGAATTTGATAAAATTTTGTACACACTTTAGGTACCTGACTTTAAGAGGAATTTTCAATATAGTAAAGGTCAGTGGTTGCCGAGACAATAGGCTGTGCATTCGGCAAGAACATTTAACCGCATATAAATATTTAGCAAACTTGGCCAAGATCTTGTAGAAATAAACATTTGTTAAATCTTTCTGAATTTCAATGACCTGCAGATAGCGCAGACTGCAAAATATTGCCGCTGATGTGCTCGCGAGGTCTACTGTTTGCAGAACTACTAGTTTTAGTTATAATTGCATATTTAGTCTGTAAATCTTAGCTATTTGTACACCAAATGAAACTAGCTTACTAAAATCTGAAATTCTCTAAATTATGGTAGTTCTTATCCTGTTCATACTATAATTTACATTCATATAACACTTAGAATGTCAATTCTAAAAATATAATTTCTTTAGAAAGCACGAAAATACATGACGAACAAATTAGCACTAAATCTGTCTAAACGTCTAAAAGAAGTTTTTACCCAAAAATGGAACTGACATCAACACTAAAATGTGTGAAATAACATGTTAACAGTTCACTATTTTTAGTGTTTCACTACTTACGGGATCGATTGTCAATGATGATATCATCAAGGTAGGCATAACACTTTTCAGTTTTTGGAGTGTAACTCAAAAACTGCCTTAGCGAATGTGATGAAATTTACTACAACTATTTACCTTTTAAAAAATAACCTAAGGTTGGAGCCTCAATCATTCATTAACTTTATATATTAACATGGTATGCCGTGGCGGTGCCGGCTTAGAATAGCACCCCCCCAACTCTACCCGTGGGTGCCGTAGAAAGCGGCTAAGGGATAACAAATCAGAAGGTGGGCAGCAGCACCTTCCCAGTCAAACACACACAAACTGCGCTCGCCAACCCGCCTGCCAAGCGTGGCGAGTATTGGCAAAAACCCCTTATGGATTGGACAAAAAGAACCAGGCCCCCAGTCCCCGGCAGCCCCGCTATTCCTGGCTACGGTAGCGGCCACGGTAACGGTGGGGCAGGGGGTGCTAAGAATCCCCGGCAGACGCCCGGCTACCACCCCCAACGACGACGACTGGCCCTGGTAACACACAACATACGCACGATGAGGACAGACGAGAAGATATATGAGCTGGAAGAAGAAATGAGTAAGCTACACTGGGACATTGTGGGGTTATCTGAAGTCCGTAGAGCGGGTGAGGACACGATAACCCTAAAATCAGGTAACCTACTCTATCACCGGGAGGGCGACCAACAGTCCCAAGGTGGTGTCGGGTTTCTCGTCCACAAGTCCCTTACTAACAACATAGTTAAGATCGATAGCGTTTCCAATAGGGTCGTATACCTAATACTCAGAGTATCAAAACGATATTCGCTGAAGGTCATTCAGGTATACGCACCGACGAAGTCGCACCCGGATGATGAGGTGGAGGATATGTATGAGGACATTAGTCGGGCCATACATACCTCTGAAACGCACTTTCTAGTTGTTATGGGGGACTTCAACGCGAAGTTGGGTAAGAGAAGCGAGGATGAGTCGAAAATGGGGCAATTTGGCTATGGACAACGGAACCGTAGGGGACAGAGGTTGGCCGACTTCCTGGAGAAAGAGGGACTCTTTATGATAAACTCTTTCTTTCAGAAGCCACCTCACAGGAAATGGACCTGGCTGAGTCCCGATGGTTCCACGAGAAATGAGATTGACTTCATTATGACAACCAAAAGGCAAATATTCACTGATGTCTCCGTGATCAACAGGGTTAAAACCGGTAGTGATCACCGAATGGTAAGAGGCACGGTGAATATTAATGTCAAACTGGAGAGGTCTCGTCTGATGAAGTCTACGCTCCGACCCACTCGTGCCCGTATTCAAGACCCCGAGAGCTTTCAACTTGAGCTATCCAATCGCTTCGATTGCCTTGAGAACATCGCTTCAGTGGACGAGATCAATAACAGGTTAGTAGAAACTGTCCATACAGTGGGTTCCAAGTACTTTAAACCCCACCGTACAGATAGGCCACAGAAACTCTCCAACGATACCCTCAACCTCATGGCTGAACGACGCTCATTGAAATTGCAGTCTTCGAATGATGCTGAAGCATATAGGCTGCTCAATAGACGAATATGGAAGTCCTTGCGACACGACATCCGGATCTGTAATACAAACCGTATTAAAGAGACGATAGAGCGGAAAAAAGGCTCCAAAGTGTTTGCAAGAGACATGTCTATTGGGCAAAGCCAGTTGACGAAGCTGAAGAGAGGAGACTGCAGTGTAGCGTCGACCAAAGCGGAAGTGTTAGGAGAGGTCGAGAGTTTCTACGGACAGTTATACACCTCGGTCGCTAAACCTGTTAGCAGCTCGGTCAAAGACCCAAGAGCCAAGCTGACCCGACATTATACCGAAGATATCCCGGACATCAGCCTGTACGAGATTAGAATGGCCTTGAAACAGCTTAAGAACAACAAGGCGCCTGGTGACGACGGTATCACATCTGAGCTTCTGAGAGCGGGTGGAACACCGGTACTTAAAGTCCTTCAGAAGCTCTTTAATACCGTCTTACTCGAAGGCTCAACGCCAGAAGCATGGAACAAAAGCGTGGTGGTGCTGTTCTTTAAGAAAGGTGACAACACTTTACTTAAAAATTACAGACCCATCTCGCTTTTGAGCCATGTTTATAAGCTGTTTTCGAAGGTCATAACGAACCGTCTCAGTCGCAGGTTTGATGAATTCCAGCCTCCGGAACAAGCCGGTTTCCGAAAAGGCTATAGTACCATAGACCACATCCACACGCTACGGCAAGTTATACAGAAGACCGAAGAGTATAACTTGCCTCTTTGTCTAGCGTTTGTGGACTATGAGAAAGCCTTTGATTCGATCGAGGCGTGGGCAGTGCTTGAGTCTCTCCAGCGGTGCCGTATTGACTATCGGTATATTGAAGTGCTGAAGTGTTTGTACAAAAACGCCTACATGTCAGTCCGAGTACAGGAGCAGAGTTCGAAGGCAATTCCATTGCAAAGAGGCGTGAGACAGGGAGACGTTATATCTCCGAAACTGTTCACCGCTACATTGGAAGACGCCTTCAAGCTTCTGGAATGGCAAGGACTTGGCATCAATATTAACGGCGAATACATCACTCACCTTCGATTTGCCGACGATATTGTAGTCATGGCAGAATCCATGGAAGACCTCAGTACAATGCTCGAAGGCCTCCATCGAGTTTCCCAACGGGTAGGTCTTAAGATGAACATGGACAAGACGAAAATTATGTCTAATGCCCATGTTGTACCTACCCCAATATCAGTTGGGAACTCAGTTCTTGAAGTTGTTGACGAGTACATCTACCTGGGACAGACAGTCAAACTAGGCAGGTCCAACTTCGAGAAAGAGGTCAATCGTCGAATCCAACTCGGCTGGGCAGCGTTCCGGAAACTTCGCGAAGTCTTCTCGTCAAAAATACCTCAGTGCCTCAAGACAAGAGTCTTCGACCAATGTGTGTTACCAGTGATGACTTATGGCACTGAAACGTGGTCTCTTACGATGGGCCTCATAGAAAAGCTCAAAGTCGCACAACGAGCTATGGAGAGGGCTATGCTCGGGGTTTCTCTACGTGATCGAATCAGAAATGAGGAGATCCGTAGAAGAACGAAAGTCACCGACATAGCCCAGAAGATTAGCCAGTTGAAGTGGCAGTGGGCAGGGCACATAGCACGCAGAACAGATGGCCGATGGGGCCGAAAGGTTCTGGAGTGGAGACCACGGACCGGCAAGCGCAGCGTAGGTCGTCCACCGACACGGTGGACAGACGACCTGAGGAAGGTCGCAGGACGACGTTGGATGCAGGCCGCTTCCAACCGGTCCTTTTGGAAAATCATGGGGGAGGCATATGTTCAGCAGTGGACGTCCTACGGCTGAGATGATGATGATGATGATGATGATTAACATGGTAGCGCTTCCTAACTAAGATCAAACAATAATAATATTTTCGTCCATCTTGTTATAATTTAATATCGACACATTATGTATAAAGGATTATAGTGCAACAATTTTCAACTGCACGTGCTTGCTTCTTTACTAGATTCATAGATCTCACTAGACGCTAAACTGGAGATTTTAAGTACATATTGGTATTTAAAGTTTTTCTTCTGATATATTATCGCCGCACTGGAAATGATGAAGACCCCCCTCAATACATATTTACCTCTAGCGCCCTTGGCAAAGGAAGTAAATGTAATAGGAAAAGACGATTTCTTTTATGTTATTTATTTGCCCTTTATATTTATTTTACCTGTTTGCTTTGTTTTTCTTACTAAATAGATTACGGACGGTCTAATTCCTGCAATCAGTGAGGTGTAACCCGGAACCGTATGAGAAAAAACAACGTAACAGTGAAGCTTCTGATCAAGGTTAAATAACATCTTACTGTTACAAGAGTGATCGATATAATAATAAAGAAACATATTGGTACAAACATTTTATATTTTGAAGCGATAAACGTTTTAAACTTACGCAATAACGCGTGCAGTGCATGCGCGGGCTCAGTCGAGAGCACTCTGTGAAGAAGCGGCTTTGAACATCGCGAAACCGGTCGAGTTCTACATACTCGGCTTATTGCGTAAGTTTAAATCGGTTACTAATCGGTTGATAAAAATGTGTTGAACTTACGAAAGTTTTAATCAACTATTATATGGCGATATGGGCATCGGCTCATATAAAGCAGTCTCTCGGTTTGCGAAACCTTCTCCATGTTACTCGTAGGTTTAGATTGCTATAAATAAAGATGCATCTAATATAAATTTCCTTGAACTTGTATAATGCATCATATGTTCGTACACTTTTCATAATGTTGTTCATAAATTTATAAAATCATTACCAACACCCAACGTTATTTTATTTAGCAAAAGGCGCCATTTGCCCGGTAGAAAATTTATGCATCCAAGCAAATGCCTTGTGGGGCGCTTTAAAATGCACCAAGGAGCCGCCGAGAGAGCATTAGGGTTTTTTTTCAAAGCCTTACCTACCTTATGAAGGAAAACAAAATAAATGTATACTGTGTGTACGCTACTATAATATGCTGTTTTTATTTAATGTGAATAAGGTTGTGGTAGACTAGGTGACCGCTTTCAACTTCGCTCGCGTTATTTACAGGACACGATGCCACAAAACTATAAAGCACATAGGATATATAGGTAAGATATAAAGGTACTTAGGTTTAAATTTGTCACGATTTAATTTACGTTTTGTTTTGATACAGGAATAAAAACCTGATATACCGTCCTTAAAAGTGTTACAAGTGTAACAATTTTTCCTGGTCATGTTATTTTACAATTTGAAATTTGAATTGGACCTCAATATCACTTGATGTGAACGTTTAGTTAAATAGCTGATGTGTGTGAATATATATTATTAATTTTAAAGTTGTAATGCCCAAGTATGACAACCCTAAAACCCAATACTCAACTAGAGATTAAGAACATAAGAAGTTTTCAGAAGCGTGATCAAATGTTTTAAATTGACTCCAACTCGCGTCAACGCTGGAGGCAGTCGTTTGAATGATATAGTAATCAAAACCTTAGGAATATTTTACAGGTATATTTGTACGTACTCTAAAAATATATTGAATTTTCTATACTGAAACTAAGTTATAGCAAACTGAAACGCTGAACGTCCATCAATGCGCCAACCTGTATAATTATATGAATATATTAGTTTTTAACGACTGAGTAGAGGCCTAAAATGAGGATTGTATTGTATGTATGTATGTTTATATAGGTATATTATAAATTTATGTTCTTATGTGCACTCGTAACTACTCAACGGCTCAACAAATTTTTATAAATGATACGTCATTATACATATTAGTATTAAAATTAGATTAAAAAAATAATGCTTAAAAAATCAAAATGGCAGATTTTATGCGGGCTTATAATATCAGTTGTCGGGTCTAAAGACTTCATTTGCTTGATATTTTATAGTTATATAACCAACATACATACGCTAGTAGTGAGATTATAAGTATTATAAGCGACTTTTACCTGCTGCAAGTTGTGCATATGCGATAGTTAAATAAAGTTATCTTAGGTGGTAACTCCTCTCTCTGTGAGGAAGGCTCGAGTCCCAGCAGTGGGAACAAAATGGGCTGATTATGATTATGATCCTAGGTGAAGTTTTAGAAGGTAATAATTGTAGCATAACCAGTTACCAGATTGTTATTAAAACATGTATATACGAATCGGGTTTGAATAGTAATTATTACAGATGTAGATAGCAAGTATGTACATAGTACATAATGTACATTGAATGCACTTTTTTATACGCTCTACGCACTTGTATATTTACGTGATTAACTATATCTTTCATTTATTATTCAAAATTAACAGAGGGTGTCTATATTCTATCTATCGATGGTTCGCATTACGTGGTATAGGAACTTTTAAAATGTCTATCTATACTAATATTATAAAGATAATAGATTTGTATGTAAATATGTTTATAACGAATTGGCTCAAAAAGTACAGGGCCGAATTCAAAAATTCTTCCACCATTGGAAAGCTACATTCACCCTGAGTAGCATAGGCTTTACAAAATTCATCATCATCATCATCATCATCATCCATCACCGCGCAGATGAAACCGCAGAGAGCAGCTAGTTTCCTATATCTAATAGGTAAATTGTCAATAAATAGGTTATTAAAACCGCGTTCGTAAGTATAGTACCATATGTTGCAAAGTTTTCCACTTATCTTTCTTTATAACTTCATAATTTTGCTTTCGACTATCAAACGATGGAACTGGCAAACCGCACCTCTGACGGTAAGCACTCGCCTGTCCATGGTAGTTGCGGTGGCACACAGAGCTTTTAACTGAAGTTTTGCTCCGGCCGCTCAACTTCCTCGAGATATTAGGTGAGTTTAGTTTGAGTAATATACGCCTAGTAATTTCACTTGATACAGAGCCCTTCAAACCTTTACAGATTGCTTTGCTCACTACTTATGGAAGCAAATTATCTGGTACTACTGTAATTCCAGCCAAGACAGATTCTACCATTTGTGAACTACATACCTAGTCATTTGCGTATCTTCACGCCTTACGATTAGCAACCTATTACCTGACGGTGATAATGCGTAGTAGCTTACCTATTATTATTTTATACTCATTGTAATACATATCTACCGATAGACTAATGTTATAATAGAAATACTTATATAATTTGTAATAAAATATAGTTATAATATAAGTGATTTCACAAAACAAACAGCTTCAGAATCTAATTAACGACTTAATTACTTTAGTATTTATTTATTGTTATTGGTCTAAATAAGAAAGTAAATAACTTCACCAGAGTAATTCAAACCCTTAAGCATCGAACGGTGTGTGTGCTCTCCTTAAGGATACGATGCGTTGGAAAATATTATCACACTAGACCTAGGTCTTGTCCTAGTAGTCTTGTGTGATACCACCTTTAACTGCATCATTACTGAACATTAAGAAATAAAGTGGTCAACCACTAGATCTAGATACAATGACAGAATAACAAAATCTAGAGTCTAGTGTGATATAACTTTCCACCGCATCATTACTGACCATTAAAAAAGAAAGCTGTCAAGCACTAGACCTAGGTCCAGTCAAGTAATAACTAATACTAGAGTCTAGTGTGATATAACTTTCCACTGCATCATTACTGACCATTAAAAAAGAAAGCTGTCAAGCACTAGACCTAGGTCCAGTCAAGTAATAACTAATACTAGAGTCTAGTGTGATATAACTTTCCACTGCATCATTACTGACCATTAAAAAAGAAAGTCGTCAACTACTAGACCTACTAGGTCCAGTCAAGTAATAACTAATACTAGAGTCTAGTGTGATATAACTTTCCACTGCATCATTACTGACCATTAAAAAAGAAAGTCGTCAACTACTAGACCTACTAGGTCCAGTCAAGTAATAACTAATACTAGAGTCTAGTGTGATATAACTTTCCACTGCATCATTACTGACCATTAAAAAAGAAAGTCGTCAACTACTAGACCTACTAGGTCCAGTCAAGTAATAACTAATACTAGAGTCTAGTGTGATATAACTTTCCACTGCATCATTACTGACCATTAAAAAAGAAAGTCGTCAACTACTAGACCTACTAGGTCCAGTCAAGTAATAACTAATACTAGAGTCTAGTGTGATATAACTTTCCACCGCATCATTACTGACCATTAAAAAATAAAGTTGTGAACTACTAGACCTAGGTCCAGTCACAGAATAACTAATACTAGAATCTAGTGTTATACTCGTACCACCTTCGAACACATCATAGAAACCTACATAAATAAAACTATTGTTAAAGTATAATTATTATTAAATTTTTGTTTCATCTTGCTTTCTTACGGACTACGCTGTTCGCCAGTGTCAAGGATAAATTTATTCAAGTGTTGAGCATATTAGCAAGTCAAAGGGCATTAGCTATATGCGTAATTTGAAACTCTCGTTCCTCTCTTGTATCAGTGAAGTAGTGGACACTTTAGGTATTTGGTCTTTCTGGAGCTAAATATTAAAGGGAAAATTTGCTTCTTTGTTTGAATTTCTTACCTTCGTACACAAGCACGCAGACGTGAGTTTTCTGAGATTTGTAGAATAATTTTACATTAATTAGGACTTTTTTTATATTTTGTTGCAATTACATATATCGTGTTTAAACTATACTTTAATTTATTTAGTTTAACATATCACGTATCGCCTACAATTACTTACTTGATTAGTAGCATTAGGACTAATAAAATATGTAAATAAGTCGATAATGTAATAGTATCTAAGTCCCGTGAACCATATATTAATGATAATCATGTGATTAAGTCAAATAACGGAGTCTACCTAAAAATACAACAAATATTTTTGTTTTCTTTTTTCTACTGAATGCGTGAGCCTTCATAGACCATCTGTTAATCACAGTTAGACGCATCATCAGTACACATTGAACATTATTCACTGGAGTTTGAAAGCAAAAGAGTTGGCATACAAAATGAACTTACTAAATATAAACCGAAATATGTACAGCAAAGTAAACATGTACCTTATATATATACAAAAATAACTTCATAATACAGAGTACAATATCTTCCTACATCAAACCGCTATACCAGCGCGTAAAATTCGCAAAAAATGGCGGCATTTCCACGTTGAATGGCAGTGTTTGTTATTTGTAAAGTTCCCAAAAATTTGGCGGATTGTCATATGAATAGCAGTGTATGTTATTTGCGGATATTATTTGTAAAGTTCACTTAAAGATGGTGATAGTAAAGCGTTTAATGACAGTGTTTGTTATTTATTCAGTTCCCAAAAAGGTGGTGATATTAACACGTTTAATGACAGTGTTTGTTATTTATTAAGTTCCCAAAAAGGTGGTGATAGTAACGCGTTTAATGCCAGTGTTTGTTATTTATTAAGTTCCCAAAAAGGTGGTGATATTAACGCGTTTAATGACAGTGTTTGTTATTTATTCAGTTCCCAAAAAGGTGGTGATAGTAACGCGTTTAATGACAGTGTTTATTATTTATTCAGTTCCCAAAAAGGTGGTGATAGTGACGCGTTTAATGACAGTGTTTGTTATTTATTAAGTTCCCAAAAAGGTGGTGATAGTAACGCGTTTAATGACAGTGTTTGTTATTTATTCAGTTCCCAAAAAGGTGGTGATATTAACACGTTTAATGACAGTGTTTGTTATTTATTAAGTTCCCAAAAAGGTGGTGATAGTGACGCGTTTAATGACAGTGTTTGTTATTTATTAAGTTCCCAAAAAGGTGGTGATAGTAACGCGTTTAATGACAGTGTTTGTTATTTATTAAGTTCCCAAAAAGGTGGTGATAGTAACGCGTTTAATGACAGTGTTTGTTATTTATTCAGTTCCCAAAAAGGTGGTGATATTAACACGTTTAATGACAGTGTTTGTTATTTATTAAGTTCCCAAAAAGGTAGTGATAGTAACACGTTTAATGACAGTGTTTGTTATTTATTAAGTTCCCAAAAAGGTGGTGATAGTAACACGTTTAATGACAGTGTTTGTTATTTATTAAGTTCCCAAAAAGGTGGTGATAGTAACACGTTTAATGACAGTGTTTGTTATTTATTAAGTTCCCAAAAAGCTGGTGATAGTAACACGTATAATGACAGTGTTTGTTATTTATTAAGTTCCCATAAAGATGGTGATAGTAACGCGTTAAATGACAGTGTTTGTTATTTATTAAGTTCCCAAAAAGATGGTGATAGTAACACGTTTAATGACAGTGTTTGTTATTTATTAAGTTCCCATAAAGATGGTGATAGTAACGCGTTTAATGACAGTGTTTGTTATTTATTAAGTTCCTAAAAAGGTGGTGATAGTAACACGTTTAATGACAGTGTTTGTTATTTATTATGTCCCCAAGAAGATGTCATTTATTAAGTTCCCTTAAAGATGGCGACATTGTGACGTTTAATGACAGTGTTTGTTATTTGTGTATCCCCAAAAATATAGCGGCACTGTTACGTTAAATTTCAATGGTTGTTGTTGGTGGATGTTTGATATTTCAATATATAATATTTGTAGAAGACAGCTAAAATTTTGTCTTTCTTCGACTCGAGGCAAATTTTACAAAACAAAGTGTACCGTACCCAAAGACGCGACTGTTACTACCCCAAACGGCTAAAATATGTACTCGGTATCATCAAGGGTACTATATTTGCGCCTTTTGAGGTTCTCCGCTGATTCAGTCGCCGCACCAGCCTTATTTATAATTCGGTGAAAATGAGATGGAGCAAAGGTCTACACAAGTACCCTCCCACTCCAAATTCTGACCCACCTACCACGGAATTATAGTTTTAATTCCGTCAGGTATCGTCGTCACACACAGCACGATTCTTTGATAGCTGCAGAGCTTATGGAGGCCAGTACAAAAGCCAGTCGTTTGATAGGTATTCAGGCTGTCTAATTTTATGATGGAATCACATAACAATAATTATTATTATAAATCAATTCAATTATATTAAATCATATGTACGTTATGGTTACAATCCCATTGAATGTTTAGTTCTTCTTTTTCAACACACAATTGTTGAAAACCTCCCCAACCTCCACTAAACCAACTTCAAGTCCCCTAAAACGTTCCGCGTCACAACAATAATGGCTCATAAGATGGTTCAGCAAACAAGAACCAAAACTTTAGCTAATAGAGCAACCGAATAATAACCGTAAAAGGACTCATAGCTTATCTAGATGGCATATTTGGAGGATATCCAAGCCATTTAGCACAACGCTACAGAAATGCCACTTTAGACCCAAAAGCAAATGACGTGAAAATATAGATATTTATGTACGCGTCCGTAGATTATGCCGGGCCGGCAGGGAGGGATAGCTAGTGCAATTTAAAAGCTAAACTACGAAATATGTTTGCTGTTTAATGTCTGTTGTCTCTAAGTTAAGTGATCTCTGGATTACGCTGAAATTTGTTTCTGAAGCATCATTACTTTGTAACACAAGGATGATTATGTTATTCAGTTTTTTAGTTGTTTTAATTCCATTTTAGGTTCCGTCTCATATCGGTATTAGAGGTAACGAGGAGGCTAACAGATTAGCGAAATTTGCGGTTACAGAAGGCACTTATTACGAAATTAAATCTTATTACACAGAACAATTATTTAAATGCAAAGAAATTTGTTATAATACATTCAAAGAATATTTCGACGAAAGAAGCATAGCAAAAGCCATTTGGTATAAAACGATTCAGTGTCAGCCTCCTTGTGTACCTTGGTTTCTAAGATCTAAAATATCTCGAAATGATATTGTCTTGCGCATAGGCAACGGTCTGGTCATTATACGTGTAACAAGTTTGCATTTCTAATGAAAAAAACTGCTTCACCAAATTATGAACTGCACCCTTGAAGATGTTTACCACCTTATTATGGAATGCCCAAAAAATTATAGAGAAAGAGAAGATCTTTTTAATATTTTTTGTATAAACAAGTTAGATTTAGGTTAATTTATTAGTATTTTAGGTTCACCCGCGTGTGATGCGGCGAAAGCCCTATATAAGTTTTTTAAGAAATAAGTTTTAAGTTTGTAGTCAATTAATTTTAGGGTACGATGGGGCTGGCATACCTAATGTAATGTCCAACCTATGTTGGATAAACACCTTAAAAAACATTGATTAAAAAAAATCATTTTATTTATAAAGTTAAGTAAGTAAACTTTAGATTTACTTTTACACAACACAAGTTTGATCTTATTTAAATTATTAACTAGCTTGTATAAGTGCTGCTTATATAACCTGCCAAATGCGATTTTTACTTGTGCGCCTACTCGCACTTGGCCGGCTATTTATGTGGTTTTATTTTAAAAATTGCTAAAATACACCAAGCTATTTTTATTTATTTTGGGTTTCAATTTGAAAAAAAAATCTCAGATCTTCATTTTAAGGAAACCCACACGCGTGTGCGTGTGGGTTTATTATTAGAAATATTATTTGTTAGGATACCTTTAATAATCTCTTCACAAATTCTGTGATAATTTCAACCCACTTATTTTAGATCTAAACGGTAGGACAGGCTCCCAACATGTGGCGATACAAACGGGGCGTATACACTTAGTTCTTAATACTGTTTCATACTGATAAATAAAGAAGAAAATAGAGATATAATAATCGACGTAATTAAGCAGAAAGGACTCAATCCACAATTATATCACAAATGAGTTATATATACCAAAATGGTATTTGAGGTGAGTTTATTATTAGAAAACAATTAAAGAAAACGATCTTAAAAGTAATACCGATGCGAATACAACAGTATAGTGTCGTAGAGCTGGTGTAATGATGGAGGTGGGGCGTTGGGAACACAACCTTTCAAATGGTTACTATAGAAAAGCCACCCAACTATGAGTCCAATTAAATTTATCTTAGTTATACTATTCATAATCATAATTAGCCCATTTTGTTCCCACTGCTGGGACTCAAGCCTTCCCCTCAGAGAGAGGAGTTGAGGAAAGGGCCATAATCCACCACGCGGGCCCAGTGCGGCTTGGTGGATAGGTTAGTGGCCAACCCATGTATGGGTTAAGGCCGCCCGAAGGCCCTCAACATAGCCTAACGACTGTTGTCCTAAGACAAACAACCGGGACCGTCGGCTTAACGTGCCCTCCGAAGCACGGAAGCGCTCAGTTGAATAATGCCACTAGTGGTCACCCATCCAAGTCCTGACCGCAGCAAGTGGTGCTTAACTTGTTGATCGGTTAAGATCGCCAAGTCGAGCTCCGCTACGAGCGCTTCACTATTATTTATTGCGTTATACTATTAGTTAAGGTAAAAGTAATTTCTAACCATGTAAGTAGCAACTTTAAGGCTACTTTACTATTAATTACCTGTGTATAATTCTAGCCTAAGAGTGTCCAATTAACTCAACGTAATGAGGTATCGAAACTCTCCGTAAACTAAACATACGAGTAATTATCCGACTATGAATCACTCACTCTTTTTAAATCGTTCCATCACTAGTTGCAACTCGTACAGTTATTGAAATATTATGTAAATAATACGCGGATCATATATCGCCTTATATTTTATGAAGCAGGCGATTGAACCTATTCAGGATATATACTCTTAATCCTTATTTTACTGTTATTTAAAAACCTATTTATCAAAAAATAACAGCCAACCTTGAGTCGTCTGAGCTATATTGACAAGGACGGCCGCGGGCATCCCTAGAGGTTGGAGCAAAAACCTACCTGACGACATTACCATATTAAAATTGAACGAAAATTCAATTTAAGATTGATATTTCCAACAGACTGGTACACGAAGCAATTTTCATATTGTTCTGCATTTAAAACTAGAATTTTGAGAATAATGAACTACATTATAAAATAATGTTATTAAAACACACGTTCATTATGATTTTGTAATACAAAAAAATGTTACCCAAATGGAACCGAATTCAACACCAAAAAGTTCGAAAGTATATTATCACAATATTGCGCGCACGGTACCGACTACCACAAGTTATTTCACAATTTTTAGTGTTGAAGTCAGTTTAATTTTTCAGAAAAATATATTTTTAGTCAGTAAACTTTGCTACTGACGGGATCGATTGTCATCGCCGTCAATGTTATCATTAAAATAGGCGAAACTCTTTTCAGTTATTGGAGTGTAATTTAAAGACTGCTGGAATGCATTTGATAAAATTGAAATGGGACCAACACGGAAACAAAAAAATATTTTTTTGTTTCTCAAAAAAAGAATCGGTCCTCATATGGGGGAAATCATCTCAAATCGGTGAATATACTCAAAAAAAAACATCATACAGTAGAACATATAACCTCCTCCTTTTTTGAAGTCGGTTATTAAAACGGGATCAACGTGAGAATGACACGTTATCGGATCAACCTGAATCAAGATTTTGAAGAAGGCTTCCGGACGAAGCCGAAACAATTGTCGATCGTGACATCGACAACGCGTCAGTCTCACGATAATCCCGTTTTATTATTACAAAACATTGTAATGTATTATTTTTGTATTCTAATAAGTTGCGAGATAAGCACTTCGTTTGCCTGGTACTACGAGTAAGTACCATACTTCCCCATGCCAGTTACAGTGCGATCCAGATCTATGTGCTGCGCTTCACTTGCTACTTACTGCATTGCTTTAATCACTCCGATACTAAACTGTTAATCCCATCTTACTTGCTACAGTGCCCTTACTTAAAAGTCCTTTCACATCACAACTTCAGAATATCTGCCACTTCAGTGACACTCAGTAAGAAGGACACTTACAAAATTCCACTTATTAGCATGTCACGTGATTGACACCACCTGGCAGCACGTGTAATCAAGGGGTCCCTCCAACGGTACACTCCTGAGGACGTAGGTCCCATTTATTAATGTAGAGAGGCCAAATCGCATATCTACTCTAAATCTACCGTGTATACTACACCAGTTGGAGGCGTAATAACGAAGCGAAGTACATAATTAATACATAATATATCTTTATTTATACTCTGAGTATACTGGTATTTCTAAATTCTCTCCCCATAATTTCGTATGACATTACACAGCCATAAAATGAACCCTAATAGTCCAATCACGCTTTCATCCCCCATCGAAGTTGTATATCAGATGGCACAGATCGCTGCACTTCCTTTTAAAAGAACGAGCAAGGTTAGGACCCTATTTGGCAATACCCATTATTCAGTTGGTTCGATGGGGAGTAAAACCCTTAAAAGGAACGGTGAAAGTATAACGGTTTCGACTAATGCATTTAATCAGAAATAGCAGCGTGATTACTGAAATACTGGAACTGAGGCCGTAGCACAAATAATTTGCGAAAAAGTATTCATATAGCAAACGTCAACGTGTCACGCTTCAGCGTACAAACTATGAGTTATCTGTGTTTCAGGTGCAGAATATAATAATATTATAAATAAATGACAGTTTGTACCTTTTCATGTGAACGACACGTTACGTTACTTACGCTGTTATTCGTGCTAGAGCCACAGAAATAATTTCCCTTTGGATTCGTGCAGCTCTAGGTTCTATTCATAGCCTAACAATGCTATAAAGTTTTTCTGCTGACTAATCATAATCTTAAGATGTTGTTCTGAGTATGGAATTGTGCCCATGCTGTATTACTTCATATCAAACACATATCTTATATTATAAATAAACGACGATGATGTGTGTAATCAAAAAAAGTTTGCGATTATATTATGATTTCTTCGTCGTTTTAGTTGCTATTGATGGAATTGTTAGACCATTCCGAGTAAACCTTGGGCACCAATTTGTACTAGTCGATGATAATGCGCCCGCCTATTGAGCTCAACGAGTCAATGCTGCTCTCCGAGAATACGACATCACAAGGTTAGACTGGCATGCCGGCTCGCCTGACTTAAACCCAATAGAGAATGCGTGGGATGCTCTTAAGCGAGTTGTTTGGAACCCTCAGCCACGTCCTCAGACACTGCCAGAGCTCAAGGAAGGAAGCCGCTATTCAATAATGGGACAGGTTACCCCAAGAAATGCTGGACTACTATTCCAGACTATAATCTATCTCTGTGCCAAATTTCAACGAGATTCGTTCAGCCGTTTTTGAGTACAAACATCTATTTATGCCTCCATCCATCCAAACTTTCACATTTATAATATTAGTGGGATTGTTTATTATTCAATTTAAAACATGATATAAGCATATGTGAGAGATCACAAACTTTTTTGATGTGTGTATTTAAACATAATGTTTTTGTTATCATACCTTTGACGACTTTATTATAGAATTCAATAAAAAATATAGACCAAACGGGCGAAGCCGCTGGTAGGTCATCTGATTATAAATTAAGGCATGCCTCGCCTAATTCTATTATTTTTCTTTATCATCATCTCAGCCGTAGGACGTCCACTGCTGAACATAGACCTGATAAAGGTCGCAGTATGACGTTGGATGCAGGCCGCTTCCCACGGGTCCTTTTGGATAATTATGGAGTTGTCTGTCCACCCACACGGTGGACGACCTATGCTGCGCTTGCTGGTCCGTGGTCTCCACTCCAGAACCTTTCCTTTTTATAGTCACAATAAATTTCTATGTGTCACGGAGGACAGCGACACACCCCTTGAAGATATTTTGTGAACAAAAGCTTACGACAACCTCACAATATATATTTTATTGTGTATACCCATCTACCCAGCCCAGCCATCCAACTATATACCATGCAACACTACATAGCATAAGAATTATAATTAGATTATTAATTATAATTAAGAAGAATTATAATTACAGAATCAAGCAAAATGTATCGCTAAAAGGACATACTCAAAGGTTGCGTTGTTGAACCTTCCATCCATCTGACCAATCAATTCTAACCATTAACCACCCACCCACCTAGGTACCCAATCGACATCCATCCATCCACACAATAATATACCCACCCATTCACCCAAATGTACATTGCGAATGTAAATACTCATATAAAGTAATGTGATTATTTATTATAGTATAATACAAAATGTTGATCTTGACTACTGACTCTTACTATATAACTCGTAGCCACACTACAAAACACACACATGCTCATTAACACACCGCAGATACATTCTTGCGTACACACTGACACTAAACAGACTCACACAGATACAATCACAACACTTACGCACATATTGTTTTTTGTTCTACCCTCAGTATCAAACACACTAAAAATTATGATATAATTTAGTACTGGTGTGTGCCAAAGTATATTCTATCCATGGGAGGAGTCTTGGTGACCTGTGACATAAGTTTTTATTTTAAATAACCTTCGGACACCAGCCCCCTCACATAGTTAGGTTTTATTTTGTCACTCTTTGCTAATTATGTTAAATCGTTTTTACCAACCTTTTGTGAGGAGGAATTAAATATATGTTTATTATTATTATTATTATTCCTTTTATTTGACATATTTCACGGGTTTCACCCGGTCCTTTACATAGGCATAAGTGGGGCTGTAGCCAACACTTAGAGGCCCGTTTGATATAAAAATACAATGTAGTATAAAAACAGAAACATTTTGGATGGATGGTTACATGGTATATCTATTACAAAAATGGGTAAAATGGCATAGCTATTGATATGTACTTATTAGTGATACAGGAGATAGTGGGCTATGGACGAGACTAGGCATCTGCCAATTTCAGTCTCATCTTAAAATATTTAGGCAGGTGGTGACTTGCCACCCACTAAACGGACGCCCCATAAGAGCCACCATCAATTGTGACAAAAGGGGCAACGTTGGTGTGGATATCTGAAGGGTGTTGAGAGGTGTGCTGCGGTTTCACTAGAGCACTACTACCGGCGTTATGCCCTTTAACACTTTCACCCTTGGAGCTTTTTGTTTCTTGCTCTTGCGTCTCCATCCCCAGACGACCAATTACGGCAAGCCGGGGGTCAGGGGTCTCATTTAGCCCCAGGGAGAATCAGGGTCCGCGGTGTCGCCACTCACCGACGGCTCGCCACAAAGCCGCCCCTGCGGTATTATTATTATTATTCTACATATACAAATAAGGCCAAGAGCACCAGAGCGATCCCAATGAATATCCAAAAACAAGCGTTACCTTAGCCATAAATACGACAATATTCAAACCTACCTTTTGTTATATATCCATTATTTTCATAACATTAAAACAACACCATAAAAAAGTAATGTAACGTACGGAGCATGTAAATAACGTAATTTTCAGAATGGTCAAGTACGTTGCCAGATATAACGCACGTTGCACCTGTTTAATAACAAAGTTTGAGCTGCCTAAACTTGTAATAGCTTTGAGTTTCTTATTAAATAGTTCATTCGAAGGAAGCTATTAAGCAAGTTCATGGAAGTATTTTTGCATGTTTATTAACAGTCAGTATATATTATATACTCTTGAGACTTTATTGATAACCAAAATTTGCGACCCAGTGTTCGCAAAATCTCCGCTAAAATCCGCCGTTTAAAAAAATGCGCGCGGTCGCGGTAATTAAGTTGTAGTAAATTATCTATTGAAGATATTTCGCAATTGTAAACGGCATAAAGTAACACTAATTAAAATTATACGCAATTTAATGCGTTTAAAGTTGTTTAACTTCAACGGTCTTATAAATTCATAGCAGGTGGAGTTTTTTAATCAACCAGCTGCGCCCGCGTTCCAAATGCGTATTGATGGATAATATTAGGTACTGATGCAGTTTTTAATTCCTCATCCACCCCTGTATTATTTATATACTTAACAAGCGCAGCGTAGGTCGTCACCGACACGGTGGACAGACGACCTGATAAAGTTCGCAGGCCAACGTTGGATGCAGGCCGTATCCAACCGGTCCTTTTGAAAAAAATATGGGGGAGGCCTATGTTCAGCAGTGGACGTCCGACGGCTGAGATGATGATTATTTATTTAAATTATACAAGTAGAATCGGTTTAGCCGTTTTCGAGTTTTTTCGAGACTAACGCTTAGCGATTGATTTTTATATATAAGAAGAAAAAGATAAGCGACTTAATGTGCTGTATGTGATCCTTTTAAGCTCCGTTTTTAGCGACCGTACCTTCGTAGCGCTGAGTCCCAGGTTCAAATCCTGAACGGGGTAAATATTTGTGTGATCGGAATATAATATAATATAATCTTATATCGACCTTTACGACCTTCAAGTACACAGACGACAAGTAGGTAAGAGAAAATGGAAAGGTCCAGTTCTTTATGCCGGAATTAAAACTGTCTGGAAATTATAATGTAGCTACCACTAGGACCTTTTTACTTTAAATCCGTGAAAATCCATTGAGTGAAAACTTGTTACAATATTCGATTCCTGATAGTATCCTTTCATCGTTTCATGCATTCAGCATTAATGCGCTCGTTAGCGTCGCATTAGAACCTCGATAGTTACTTTAATGTCCGTGGCATACCACAGAATACATAATAGTAAAACAGTAGATCAACTTCGAAGACATTGATATATCAAGAACAATATGAAAAATTATAACCCGACTTCCATTCTATTAATTTGGTAAAAATCAGTTATTGGAGTGTAACTCAAAAACAACCTGGACCGTATTTGATAAAACTCCCATGGGACCACACGGAAAGCACCAGCTTTCAAACAAAAAAGAGTTTTGAGAATCAGTTCACCCAGTCGAAAGTTATGAGGTAACAAATATAAAAAATACAATCGAATTGAGTATACCTCCTCCTTTTTGGAATTCGGTAGAAAAACAATCAAATTTTAAAACATTATGTATTAAAACATTATGTATTCGGACTAATAACGCGTATCCACTCATACCCCTGCAAAAGGATTCTGTGTCGCGGGAGGCACGGACTTACATTAACACATCAAAACATGCAAGACCGGAAAACATAGAAATTTTCTATTCTAATTTTTCAACAGGGTTTATTCTGCAAGAATATGCCACCCCTGTAAGATAAATAAGTATAAAATCACTTGTAAGGTATAACCCTGCTTTTTAAAGCTGCTTGATAAAGACCGTACAACTTTTTGGCATCATCTGTTTCTGGTTGAGATAAGATTGTATTACAACTGCCTACCTGCCAGAAAACGTGGTCACTGGCAAAAATTGCCGACGCAGACTTTCGTTCCTGGCTCAGTCTTCATCACATGAAATATTATATCCTCAATAACTCTGCATTGCTCATACTTTGGTGAATTACTTGTTCCCATCATAAAGCCAAATTTATTAAAAGGAACATGGCCAGGGGGCCTACTCCCACCTTTTACGAAACTATCATGAATCAGGAGCGTTTTATAATAAGCTTAGAATAATTATACTTACCATCGTACTCCCAGCAACACAAAACGGTCGAAAATATCACTTCAATACTATATAAAGCGTGTTTCTTTTTCGCCGAAATCGATTTCTAAAGAATTATAATGGTGCTTTCCAGGATCTACCTATAATGCCCCCAGTTGCAAAGTACGCGAATTAAGTGCACTATTTGGTAAAACGTCATCAAAATGTCTATAGTAATCCATTTATACTTTAAGCTTGCTATATTGACGTGGTGGTACCAAATTTAATGGTAAGGTTTAAATATGTCTACTCTAAGAAGTGGGAGTAAGGTCCCTGATCGAAGTCTCGCAGTGGTCACTTTTTAATCCCTACCCATGTTGGCCTTTGAAACTAACGAAGGAATGAGGCTGGACAGTTTTGTACCAAATACCTTTGGATAATCATCTTTCAGCATTCAAATTCATTATATTCTGACCGAGTTCTGCTCATCACGCAACTAATGAGCACAATCCATTGCAACAATACTATCGAGTGTTGAGTGTTGTTCACTGATAGCGATTTGTAGCTTCGCATTCGATTCGCAGTACTGGCTAAGATATGTGTTCGGGCCATTGATTAGGCAACGGTTACTTTGTGGCATTGGTACTTCGCCGTAGTAACTATTCCATCGTAAACAGCTATTATACGAGTGAGTAGTTACCAATTTAACAAATAGAACTGCAGAAGCGGTTTAGTCCCGCGGATCTCTCGTCGTTCCATTATTGGTTGAGCGAGTCTGAATTTAATTAATCCTAGCTGACTCCACTGAACTACTTGATGAGGTGATTATACCCTTAATTATTTATTTAATTTATTAAAGGTCCTAACAGCAAATAGCAATCCACTCTAGGAGTCTCATTTGTCGAACTTATTTCTGATTTCAGTAATAGAGTTGGCCATCTTGTGTTCTGCTTTACATATCAGATTCGTATTTCGTTCGCATAGATGTTATTATATGTTTGCATATAGTTGTCTACTTAAATACAGTAGTGATTGGCGAAAATGTGTATGCAACGAATTAATCGTAAACCAAAAGCAAGTAGATTCCAAGAATCATTTTATGTCTGTCATATTTTTAATTAGAAATACGGGATTACTCACGTAATATTTATCGGATAGGTCCGACTATAATATATACATACATAGTATAGTATAGTATAGTATAGTATAGTATAGTATAGTATAGTATAGTATAGTATAGTATAGTATAGTATAGTATAGTATAGTATAGTATAGTATAGTATAGTATAGTATAGTATAGTATAGTATAGTATAGTATAGTATAGTATAGTATAGTATAGTATAGTATAGTATAGTATAGTATAGTATAGTATAGTATAGTATAGTATAGTATAGTATAGTATAGTATAGTATAGTATAGTATAGACTATATATATGTCTGTCATACAAAAATGTGTTTCTGAAATTATACCTACAACTACTAGGGTCTACTAGGATTCGAGAGGGGCAAAGAAATTTAAATTTACAAAAACGAAATACTTTTCAAGTGCTATATTATTAGCTATATTATTTTTGGTTTAATATTTCGTCAATATTATTTAGATATGCGTTATATTAGAACAGCTGCTTAAACAGTACCTCAACACTATTTTTTACAGTTTAGTAAATACTCTAAATATTAATAGTTGAGATGCATGATTAAGCACGAAACCACACTGGTATCTTCCGATGTCCTTTTCAATGTGTACATATACACATTAAAAGACTGTTCTGAATAGGTATTTTGCTTCTTGTGAAGTTAATACGTTTGAAACATTAAGTGTCCTTATAATTTTTATCAATACAAAACTTTAGGTTTCCTTTCCTTTGGCACAAGCAGGGCACAACCATTCTCCTTCAGGCGCTGATACGATTCCGACACATTTAAAATGATACCACTGTAGCGAGCACCGAGGACCATCGCAGCCTATCATAGGCGACTCCTCCACATACTTCCCACAGAAACAATAATCAGTCTCTCTCACAACGTGCTCGTAATAATCGTCGACTATATCAGTGTCATTTATCGGAAGGACGTGGCACACGTGTGGGGCATACCACCATTGCTTCAACCCGCAGACTTCGCACCAAAAACTCTCCGTTCCATGTCTCCAGTAAAGATGCTCTAGCAAATGTTTATACTCCGTGTACAGCATTGCACAACTTCCACAGGAAAGACCGTTTACTGTTTTAACAAGCGTGCCTTCCGATCCTCTCATTTCGCTGCTTTCAACTTTATTAACAGCCAAACTTTCTTTGAGGCAAGACATGCTGTGGTTTTAATATATAAAAAAACTGTACGATTATTATGAAATTCTCACAGCTGTAGTGTGCATACACTGTTTATTATGAAAGGCACAGTTAAATAAACGTAGCAGACGCTCACTCGAAGACTGTGACGAGAATATAATTTTAATATGTTTCAAAGATTTATATAACACTTTCAGGTAAAAGACTTAATTAAACTGGGAACTAATGACGTGCTATTAAGCTAAAGGGCTCGTTGTACTTATTAAGCTTACTCTGTCCATTAAGGTTGTAATTGCTTTGAATCATTATAACTCCATTAGCACCAGGCTGTACGTTTATCAGGTAAAAAACAATTACTCCACGTATTATCGGTCTTAATTAATTTCTTTGTAAATGGAAACTTATTAGAAAATAGTGTTTGTTTCTAAAAATAAAAAAGATTTGTGCCTGATAATTTGGTCATTTATAATACACTAGCTGTGCTGAGCATTTTCACCCACGTGGTAATGAACGATAAAGATGATTAATCAAATATCCTATATCACTCAGGAATAATGTAGCTTTCTGGTTAAAGATTTTTCAAAGTCGGTTTAGTAGTTGAGTTTATCCATTGCAAATACACATACAAACAAAGCTTTCCTCTTTATTATATGTGTGTGCAGATCTATATTATTATATCTTACACAATATTAGGTATTATTAAAAACATTTATTAGTAATTAAAAATAAAGCGGAAGACCTCAAACGTCATAAATATGTGTATTTAGACAGAATGTACATGTTTGTGCCGTTTGGGGTCGAAACTTTAGGCCCATGGGGGCCGACCGCTCTCAACTTGTTTAGGGATCTGGCGAAACGTTTGTTTGAGGCGTCGGGTGACCGAAATGCTGGCGCCTATTTTGGGCAAAAACTTAGCATTGCAATCCAGCGTGGCAATGCCGCCAGCGTTTTGGCCACTTTTCCCCCCACCATGGGGCTTATAGATTAGATAGTTATTATTATTATTTTATTCATTTTTAATTACTGTGTGCAGATGAATAAAAAAATTATGCAATTAAATGACGAAACAAGCAAGTCGTACACCTGAAGTTAAGCATTACGGTTGTACATTACAGTTTCAGTTCCACCCACTGCTGCAGTGCTTAGAACTGCACGTAGCGTAAAGCGTAACACTGGACGTGCTTGTCACTCCGAGACACTACTTTTAGAGTCTTTTTCGTCTAGTAATTTCACTTATTACATTGCTTTTATAATTATTTATTTACCTCAATATTAATTGCGCGCTTTTTCTTCGCGGCAAAATATCTGATGCTGTAGTGGTACCAACAAAGACGGCCTCTGGCACATGAGGCCTGCAACCTACTCCCTTCCCATTTGCATCCCGAAGAGTAGGAAAAATTCTCCATCCCCTCACGGAGTGACAGGGTTGGAACTAGAAAACTTCATTTACAGCGTGTAACAAAAAGGTGCATTAATATTAAAACCACACACGCAGAGGCATTTAAACAACTGGGACCTAACTACTGCGTCCCAGGAAGTAGTGAAAATTCCGAGTTATGAGTAACCAAAGCTTTCCTTATACGCAGGTTCATCCCCGAAAAACTAGGCCAAAGACGGCAATGTTCAGAACGTAGACTAGTAAAAAAAGGGCCAACACGAGGCCTGAGCTGGGGTGCGGGTGGCGCATGGTGGTGAATAGGTCGCATGCAGGATAGTGGGATTGGGGTGAATGAATAGGTAACATGTGGGTGGCAGAGCGCATTGTTGCTATCGAACTCCAAGATTAGGCATGTCTAAAGGCACGTCCCAATAATCTATCTAATACTTGCGCATTACTGCTTTGCGGTAGAACGTCTGCCACTGCGTAGGTACCAACCGAGACGGCCTCTTGCACAAGAGGTCTATGACCTAAGATCGGGGTTTCTCGCCTCTTACGATTCGCATCCTAGTAAAAGACTTCCTTTCTTGGAATAATACATATACATTTTTTTTTATTCAAACAATATCAGGTAGTAGATATACGGCCGTTAGATTAGTTAAGTTCGATCTGACACTCGTACTTTAGTAAAAGCTTTTGTTTTATCTTTTTTTAGATGAAAAACGTTTTACGCTCTCCTTGAAAAAGGTTACCGGATGTGGTTGAAACTATAGTTGGAAAGATCTGACATATTTACGTTTGTGATTCCCATTTACATATTAAAACTGTGTATAAACCATGTTAGTTTTAATAATAATATTGTTTAATCTTTTGCTGTATAATCAATTTTAAGACGGTCAAAGTTTAATGAGTTTTCTCCCATCTTTTAGGAACTAAGTAATATAAGTGTAATATAAGTTATTGGGTTAATTCATACATACAAACTTCACGACACTGTAGATTGAGACGTGCTTCACAATTTCTTAAGTTTAATTGAATCAACTGTACTTCAAGACTAAATCTTCTCTTCTTCATCGCTACGCTCTTGACAGAGCGGTAGTGGTCGTTACTTCAGGTTGTGTAACGCGTCTTACAATGCGTCGCCATTCCTCCCTGGCTGCAGCCTTTCTCGTGCACTCGTGTAGAGGACTAAACATTAGAAACGGGATATTAACCATGTAAGTGCAGTAGAAATCTTTGTGAGTTCGTCCGAGTTAGTACTGACTACATACAAATCATATCATTATCATCACCATCATTATCAGCCGGAAGACGTCCACTACTGAATATATGCCTCCCCCATAGAGCGCCACTTGGACCAGCTACTCGCTTCCTGCATCTAGCGATTCCCCGTGGTTTTTAATTTTTTATCCGCCAAACAGTAATGTTTCAATACTGTATTCTGGTTTGAAAGGTATGGGTGCCGGCGAAATTACAAGCACGCGACTAAACTACTTATTGTCTGAGGGTTATGGGCGCAGAGTAGTTTGTCACGACGAAATGCTTGTGTTATAGACAGCCGTGTGATTCTTCGCCATGATCACGAATAACCTATTGCCAGGTTACAGGGTTAGTGGCCAACCCATGTCGAAGTTTTCAGGCCGCCCGAAAACGTTCGACATAGTCTAACGACTGTTGTCCTAAGACAAACAACGGAGACCGAGGGCTTAACGTGCCCTCCGAAGCACGGAAGCGCTCAGTTGAATAATGCCGCTAGCGGTCACCCATCCAAGTCCTGACCGCAGCAAGATGTTGCTAATTTGTTGATTGGTTAAGATCGCCAACTCGAGCTCCGCTACGAGCGCTTCCTTGGTGTGTGGTTAACATCTATAAAAAACGTTTATTATTGAAATTAAAATTCATAAAAAGACCCGAGTCGTGAAGATATCGAACAGTGGGATGTGGTATCTCTCCACAATATCAGTGTAACGACATGGCCGATCGGCGGCACAGTAAAAGAGTGCGCAAAACGGGTGTCCCCAACACGCCTCGGCATTTGCCTTGAATAAGAATATATCTGCGTCTGACCTCATTCAATATCCTTTTTCCAAGCGAACAGTTTTATCGTCTTTGTTATTTCCACTCAATGAACACTAACCCTTGAACAGAATGATTGTGACGTGCACACGAAAATCTTTTTAAGCCAACAAATCCCAAAGAAATATTCTTATTACCAGAGGCTTATTGAAGGTATTAAATGTCAAATTCGGTTAGCGAAAATTTTTATTTAGAGTTTTTCTGTGTAAATATGTTTGGAGATTTTGGAGATGGCGGGGAAAATAACAACACAGCTATTATTTATTTTGATTGACTTTCCCCATATTTGTGTTTTTTTTTCTATTTTACCGCGTAATAGTTATATTCACCGTTCAGTGTTTAATAATAATTACCGCAGGGACGGCTTTGTTGCGAGTCGTCGGTCAGTGTCCACTCCGTTAACCCCGATTCTCCTTAGTGCTAAATGAGACCCCTGACCCCTGGCTAGTCTTAATTGGCTGTCCGGAGATGAACACGCAAGAGCAAACACCAAAAAGCTCCGAGGGTGGTAGTGTTAAAAAGCATAACGCCGGAAGTAGCGCTATAGTGAAACCGTAGTACACCTCTCGACACCTTTTAGCCATCCACAACAACGATACGCCTTTCGTCGCCAATAGTGTCTGCCCTTATTGGGACCCGTTTAGTGGCCTAAACAATTATGGTCTTACTTATAACCACTGCTTAACGTTAAATTACGTTATTAGAAGTACGCGTAGCAAAATTGTTTTACCCCGTACTAATTGGCGTTATTTAAACTTTACCCTTTGCATACCAGAGACGTAAATTTACGTGCGTTTCATTCATAAATCTTTTGTTTTTATCACCACGGTATACAAAGGGTTGAGCAGCGTTTATAAGAAGCCCGTATAGATTAGACTGAACGTTTGTTAGATAAGCTCAGCGAAACCGATAAAATGTTCTTAATTGTTGGTGACGTGAATATTAATATTTTAGATAAGTTGACGACAGAATATAAAAACCTATTAGACTTACTTACCACCCATAACGTGAACTCAGTAGTGGACTTCCCTACCCGCATCACGGAAACAACATCGACATGTTTAGACCACATGTACACAAATCCGTCTGCCTTGTTAGTGACAGCCAGTCCGGTTCGTACACTCCTCTCGGACCACCTAGCAGTGCGCGGAGTGGTAACGTGCGCCTGTGCACCGCCGCCCCCTCCTCTCACTCGCCTCGCCCGGGATTTCTCGCAGAACAATCGTGCTAATTTTGTTATGTCGATCTACAGTGTAGACTGGACTGGGGTGTGTGAGAGAAACCGGACCGCTGAAGCATTCATAACGGCAGTGACGAATTTATTAGTAAATAAATGTGATATTTGTTTCCCAATTAAACATAAACCAAATAATCAACGTGACACAACGTGGATAACGCCTGATATATATTTAATCTAAAAGCAATGTTGTTTGACCTTTCTAAATTAAGTGACATGTTTCCGAACGAATCGTTATTACGAGATTTTATCGACAACCTGAATAAGAAATACACTCTAACTATAAATCAATCTAAATCAATTTATTACAACAATATGATACATAAAAGCGTCAATCCGTCAAAAACAATGTAGGGAACTGTAAATACAGAGAGGGGTGAACACAACACTCCGAAGCTGAACTTCTCTGATATTGTAAAGGATTGTAATGGAGCTAAGTTCAATTCTCCGAAAGCTGCTGTCAACGCGATCAATGCCCGCTTCCTGAATGCGGCAACGGCATGTGGAGCACCTAAAGCTGATATTGTGTCTGTACAGCGCACCTTAGTGTCCGCGCACCGATCCTCGGACCAGTCCCTTAGACTAACGAGTTTCTCTGCCGATGAGGTATTTCGAATTGGTTCAACCCGAATACCCCCGAAAAAGACTAAGGATGTGTACGGTCTATCGATGGATATGATAAAAATGGCAATTGTGCCCCTTGCCCCGGTGCTAGCAATTTTGTTTAATAAATGCCTTATGGAAGGATCATACCCATCGCCACTGAAAATATCAAAAGTGTCGCTGATATTCAAGGGTAAAGGCAAGCGGGAAGATATAGACGGGTAGACAGACCAGTATCAATAATACCGGCAATAGCTAAAGTGTTCGAGAACGAATTAAGTTCAAGGATAGTGGCCTATCTGACGGAAACAGAAACCCTCTCTGACCGTCAATATGCGTATCGAGAAGGGCGTTCTACGACCTCATTAACTCGTGACGTGGTTCGCTGCGTGTTGGCCGCTCGCGAACGGAAGGAACAAGTAGCTGTACTGTGCTGCGATTTATCCAAGGCCTTCGATGTAGCAGACCACGAAACACTCGCCCTAAAACTCCAACATTATGGCACAGCTGGTAAGGCAAACGCAGTGCTTACAGACATGATGCGGGGCCGCTCCCAGGTAGTAGACGCTGGAGATGGCTGTAATAAGTCGGATCCGCTGTCTGTAACCATGGGTGTAGCTCAGGGTTCGTCAGTCTCAAACATCATGTTCTCACTACTGCTGAACGATCTTCCTGACGCCGTGAATGGCGCGGACATATTTATGTATGCTGACGACGTTGCAGCTATTGTTACCGCCTCCACAGTAGATCAGCTAGAATATAAATTAAATATTATTGCTGCCAACCTCCAAACGTGGTTTTGTGTGAATGGCTTGATGTTGAACACAAAAAAGACACATTTTATTCACTTTTGTCTCTCAGGTCAGTCTACGAAGCCTCTAAAAGTACATATAGATGGCGTCTTGGTTGAACAAGTCCAGAGTACCACCTTCCTAGGGTTCGAGATCGATCGCAGCATGACGTGGGACCGCCATATCGACAAGCTGTGCGGCAAGGTGAGCAGAGCGTGCTTCGCGCTAAGGCGGGTGTCCCGAATGGTGTCGGCGGATGTGTCTCGCGCTTGCTACTTTGCCACGGTGCACTCCAGGCTGTAGTATGGTGCCGAGCTGAACGCGCGCGCTGCCGACTGGGAGCGAGCATTCCGAGCGCAAAAACGTGCCGTACGTGCAATCGTAGGCATATCGCGATGCACATCCGTCAGACCACATTTCAAGGAGCTCGGAATACTTACATTACCTGCCATCCTGATCTTCCAGGTGGCAATATACGTACGGAATAACCTGGACTCATATAAGAGGCGTGGAGAGAAGCACACTTACAACATCCGCAACGCTGACAAGCTGGTTAGTGTCTCGCGCTCTCTTGTGAAGTCGGGTAGGCTGACTCACGTTATGGGGCCGGAAGTATACAACAAGTTACCGGATATAGTAACAACCGCTCCGAGCTTAAGTTACTTTAAAAGTAGACTGAAGCGCTGGCTTATCTATCAAACGTTTTATGAGTTCAATGAGTTCATGAATGGTAATTGCAAACTGAGAATAAAATAACTTTTACCTTTGTTGACATATAAGTACTGACATAATAATAATTATTAGAATTTAATGTTATTAAAATTGTTTATTGTTTTGACATTTTAATAATAATTTTATTGTAATGAATGCCTTTATATTTAATTTTGTAAGTATACTATTGTATACGTCTGGTTTTGTATGACTTGTAAATGAATATTTACCAATAAATAACTTTGACTTTGACTGAAGTTGGCAGGTACCGCAGTCTCGTCCATAGCCGTCTATCTCCCTTATCACTTATAAGTTCATATCCTTGCCATTTTACCCATTTCTGTAATATATATACCAAGTTACCCTTCATTTTAAATGTTTCTGTTTTTTATACTACATTGTATATTTTATACCAAACAGGCCACCAAGTGTTAGCTACAGGCCCACTTATGCCTTTGTAAAGGACCGGATAAAATCAGTGAAAAAACTGAAATACGAGTAATAATATGAGACAACATACACAGAGATCCTTTACTATGATAACTGATATAAAATACTTGTCTTATATGTCGCAATTCCTGGAAAAGTAATATGATTTCTGAGAAAACAATTGTATTAATGGCCAAATATGGCGATTGGCGAGTCTACAGTAGGTCTACCATGAGTTTACAACATTGACACCAATCGATGCTCGATATCGACTGCCGCAAAAAAATGTATGAAAAAAAGAACAGTGCCACCTCGCGGTCAATTGTAGAACTAAAATTGACAGCGAGAACGCCAATCACAAGCTTAATAGGTAAACGAGATCGAGTATCGACTATAGATGAGATTTATCTTGCCAACTTATGGTAAGGATACAGATTATACACCACCAGACACAGGACAAACAGACAGAATAGTCCACGAGTATACGTCAACCACAGAAAAGCTGAGTCCGTCCTTTCACTGGTTCACACATTTTCGTGCTAGGTTCAGCCATGCGATTCTCTAAGAGCAAACATCTTGCATCTTTGACAACATCAGTGAAACAAATGAAGAGATGACAAAAACGTTGGTAAAACAACCTTATATAATGCGTTTAGGGTGTTGATGTGGTTGCCCCGACACTGCAGCGCATCAGGGATGTTCGCTGAGGCGCGCGTCGACCGCTTCTACACGACCATGCGGAAACGATGTACATCTCTGGTGCTCAGAGTGCGGGCCAGCCCCAACACCATCCCAACTGTATTTGCGAATAGGTTTGACTGTCAGTACATGAATCATTGTAATTATCCCGTTGATAATTTGAATACCTCTTATATTTGTGACCATGATAGTTTAAAAACTTATATCATGAATCATTGTTGTTTGATCCATGCACTTACAAATAAGGAAACGACGAAAGTGGCCAATTGGTCAATTTAAGTAGGTACGTATTATTATTATTAATATTTTATTTTAATTATTATTTGTTACTATTATTTCATTGATTGTTTGTTATTATTATTATGAATTCCCTGTGTGTATGTGATCTAAATCGAAATTAATGATTATTATTATTATTATTATGCATCAGGGCGATATCTCATAAAGTATTTGACATCGATGAACTCGTCGACGAATCATTACATAATTGCACGACCAGACAGTTATTTAATGACAGGCTTGATACATGTAAATATGACTTGATTCTGACTACTTATAACTGGTTTCACAATGATAACAAATTCACTTGATGCAAATATAAATAACTTGATAAATGGCAAATGTACAAAAATGGAAGAGTCCATAAAGAAAAATTACT
This sequence comes from Selenia dentaria, assembly GCA_917880725.1. Classification (NCBI taxonomy): domain Eukaryota; kingdom Metazoa; phylum Arthropoda; class Insecta; order Lepidoptera; family Geometridae; genus Selenia; species Selenia dentaria. Next base: position 8,336,472 of record OU862888.1, on the reverse strand, counting down.
TATAGAGAAGAGTACATACAGAAGCATCGAGAAAATCTGGTACGGAGAGATACAAAATTCGCGTAAGATAAAAAACAAACTTTTATAGCGTAATAAATGGGAATCGAATGAACCTCGATGGCATTGACGTGATCAGATTGGTAATATGAAACTATGAACGTATCGAAAGAGTTTGGGATAAATCCAGACGGCTATGAAGCAATATGATTTTGTTAGTTTAAAAAAATATAAATGATGCTGACGTGGTTTCATGTTTTTGATTACGGGATTATTGTCAGCGCGATCGGAGCAGGCGAATCGTTTCAGTTTCGATATTGATCTACAAAAAATGGTTTTGTCTGTAGGTCGCATTTTTGAACCGATTGTGACGGAAATTGTTACACAAGTTTCATGATTTATTTATATTTATGCCGTGAAAAACAGAGTGTTATTTATATGCCGTGCTCTGTTTAAATTTGTTAGTCACCACATGCGATAGTATTTATTTATATAAGTAATTATTTAAACACAACGTAATATTTTATATCCTATTATTATGAAAATATCGTTCATCATCATTTTATTATTATCACGTAAAAGATAGCTTTCATTTTCTACCGACTTCCAAAAAAAGAGGAGGTACTCAATACGACTGTATATTTTTTTTAATGTTTGTTACCTCATAACTTTCGACTGGATAAACTGATTATCATTTTTTTTTTGCTTGAAGGCGGGTGCTTCGCGTGTGATCCCATTTAAATTTCATCAAGTTTGGTCCAGTAATTTTTGAGATACACTCCAATAACTGAACAGAATGGAATTCGGTATAAAATTTTTCAAATTGTACTTCTACATCATCATCTCAGCCGTAGGACGTCCACTGCTGAACATAGGCCTCCCCCATGATTTTCCAAAAGGACCGGTTGGAAGCGGCCTGCATCCAACGTCGTCCTGTGACCTTCCTCAGGACGTCTGTCCACCGTGTCGGTGGACGACCTACGCTGCGCTTGCCAGTCATTGGTCTCAACTCCAAAACCTTTCGGCCCCATCGGCCATCTGTTCTGCGTGCTATGTGCCCTGCCCACTGCCACTTCAACTGGCTAATCTTCTGAGCTATGTCGGTGACTTTCTTTCTTCTACGGATCTCCTCATTTCTGATTCGATCATGTAGAGAAACTCCGAGCATAGCCCTCTCCATAGCTCGTTGTGCGACTTTGAGCTTATCTATGAGGCCCATAGTAAGAGACCACATTTCACTGCCATAAGTCATCACTGGTAACACACATTGGTCGATGACTCTTGTCTTGAGGCACTGAGGTATTTTTGACGAGAAAACTTCGCGAAGTTTCCGGAACGCTGCCCAGCCGAGTTGAATTCGACGATTGACCTGCCTAGTTTGACTGTCTGTCCCAGGTAGATGTACTCGTCAACAACTTCGAGAACTGAGTTCCCAACTAATATTGGGGTAGGTACAACATGAGCATTAGAAATAATTTTCGTCTTGTCCATGTTCATCTTAAGACCTACCCGTTGGGAAACTCGATGGAGGCCTTCGAGCATTGTACTGAGGTCTTCTATGGATTCTGCCATGACTACAATATCGTCGGCAAATCGAAGGTGAGTAATGTATTCGCCGTTAATATTGATGCCAAGTCCTTGCTATTCCAGAAGCTTGAAGGCGTCTTCCAATGTAGCGGTGAACAGTTTCGGGGATATTACGTCTTCATGTCGCAAGCCTCTTTGCAATGGAATTACCTTCGAACTCTGCTCCTGTACTCGGACTGACATGTTGTACTTGTTGTATTTTAATGTTACACTTACTTTATTGTTATGTTTATATTGGTCTGTGGTTTTATGGTTCATGCACTTTTTCATGGTGCAGTATGTGACTACGCAGATTCCTATTAGGAAGCCATCTCGTCCGACATGTCCGTCTGTCTGTCTGTCGGTACGTAACCTAACCTTAAACTTACCTTATCACTTAATTATTAAATATATTAAATCACGTTATTTGTGTATTTTAACCATTAATTATTATTTTTTCAGTGTTCATTAGAATATGTCTATGACTACATTATATATAACAAAAAAATATTAGATAACTACTTAACGTACAAAACTCATGTATAAAGATGTCTGCTCATGCATGAACTCGCGCGCCACGTATAATTTGTACAATTTTATTGTTACGCAGAGTAATCCTTTATAGATACCACCGGCCCCGTGGGGAGCATGGTGGTTATGTGGGAGTCTCTGCCAGAAGGGCAGCATCCCCACCAAACCTCTGCGGTGTCTCGTCACTGCCGCTTTTGGCGGGAGTCTAGTTGACCCTCATTGAAAGTCAGTTAAGGCTCATATTAAGTATGTAGTTCAGTTATATTTGTACCTTAATAAAATGTATTTAGTTTGGTAAATAAACCTTATTATTTTAATTGTTAAAAGGAAGCTGGTTGAAAGTTCCACGGGAGAATTATTATTAAAGCGCTCTCAGATTCGGATGGGTGACCGCTATAGGTATTTTCAATAGACTTACAAAAAAAGGAGGAGGTTCTCAAGTCAATTGAAACAAAAAACTTCTTACCATGAACTAAAAAAATTTACAGCTCCTACCTTTGTATTGTAAGTAAATTGTGGAATGCTCTGCCTGGCGTACGTATTTCCTTGCAGCTATGAATCATATCTCAGGCCATCATAGGGGTGGCGATTAGTGCAGCTCACGGCTGCACTAATGGTTATCGTTTCTTGACTTTGTCTTCGCTTTCCTTTGATGAACCATTGTAAAAAAAAATCGCGTCTTCCGACAATCCATGTCTCGTAACTCAAAAACATACCTCCGGGATGGCGCAATGCAGTGCCACGCAAAACTGCAGTTTTTAGTTTTGGGTGCACTGCAGCTGCCATCATAAGCAAGTGTAGTGCTTACGGTCAGGCCCACGACTTGCCCGTCTCGTCAGTGGATAATATAAACAACTGAATCTTAGCGAAACGCTCTTTATCCTTGACTTACGTTGTGTACACTGTGATGTAATTTATCAAAGCCTTGCTCAAAGTAAAGTAAACTTCATAACGGCAATTTTAAACAAAGAAGACCGTAATTCTCTATTCAAGTGTTTATCTGAATATTTTTGCTTTCAGATATTTTGCAGTCCACTGCTCAATATTGCTGAGTTAGTGAGCTTACTGCGAGACAGTTCCAAAGTTATGCGAGTTGTTCACAATCCGTCGACATTATATTTCTCTTTCGGTTTAAATTTGTTGTGTGCGCACCGTCGTTCGGTCTATCAATGATTTATTGTTGACTGCTTATCACCGGACTTTAGCATCTTCTTCAGAAATGTTGGCAACTATTCATGTCGAATGTATAGACATTTTTAAGATAGAGATGATCTATTGTGAGTAAGCTATTCTTACGTTGATTGTTTGAAATGTTAGCATTGTCCCTTTACCTTCATCGCAGACTTCCACTACTGAACATACGGCTCCCCATAGATTTTCAAATGAACCTGTTGGAAGCGCCCTGATTCTAATGTCGTCATGTTACCTTTATCAGATCGTTTCTTTATTTTGTCGGTGGATGACCTACGATGTGCTTGCCGGTCCGAGGTCTCTACTCCATTACCTATAAAATAATACTGTTTGCCATGTGACGCCTATACTATAATCGCATATACAACTCCATAACATCATAATTAGCTGGTGATCAATAAATCTATATAGATATTAAAATCGATGTAAGTGATTTCAATCGCTCTTATTATATGAATCCCGTAAACTCGTAATCCGTCTCATAAATTTCTTAATTATTTAATACATTATCTCTTTAATATGGTCGTTTTTGTTGTAACTCACTTTAACACTAAAAAGTGTGTTCAAAAGTACCTATTATCACAATATTGTGCGCATGGTACCGACTTCGACAAGTTTACTTCTTTGAAGAAGATAACTACGTTACACTTTAGCTGTCACGCTACATGCACAGTATAAAAATGCAACAGTATGGAAACCAAGCCTAGTTGATCAAATAATTATCTATGCCCCATTGAAGCCATATGGTTGTCACATTTAGTGATTTAAGTTATTGTTTTTTTTTTTAATAAATCATTCGTTGTTCTGCTGTAGACATTAAATAAAGTTAATTCCAGTTTATAAATAAAATGTATGGTTACTACACTAACTTATCATTATGACATAACCTTTTACAAGTTTTGGCGGGGGCGTACGTGAGCCGCGGTTGGGCGCGTTGGGCGCTGCAGGTGGCGCGGGTGCAGTGCTCATGACCTCTGTTTTTGGGTGTTTGTCACGCATTTTCGCGCTGAACCGTACTGCGTTTCAACCTCAATAATGCGTTTCATACCTTGTAATTAAAAAACATTACATAAAAATACTTTAAATCTTCATAAATTACAAATTATTGACTCCAAAAAAAGTTGATAATTTCGCCCAGTCGCCATCTTCGATTTCAATTTTGTTAGCACTATCGACTTCGACACCCTCGAAAACCATGAAAATCAGAACTATGACGATAAAGTTGATAATTTCGGGCAGATGCCATCTTGCATTTCTATTTTGACAGGACTATCGCCTTCAACGCCCTTAAAAACCATAAAAAAAGAGATCCATGACGATAGAGTTTATAATTTCGCGCAAACGCCTAATTGGATTTCTATTTTGACAGCCCTATCGACTTCAACTCCCTTGAAAACCATGAAAATGAGACCCATGACGATAAAACTGATAATTTCGCGCAGACGCCTAAATGGATTTCTATTTTGATAGCACTATCGACTTCGACACCCTCGAAAATCATAAAAACGACACCCATATAGTTCATAATAATATTATAATCTATTGCAGCCGCCATCTAAGATTTGTATTTTGTGTTATGTTTTACGAATTTATTATGATTTAGGATCGATCATACAACCACACTATTATAATTTTGAACACGCATAGCAGTCATTCAAGTGTGACATTTCATATTTTAGATTATATAAAAAGGTTATGATGTTAAAATATTTTGTAACACTCACTACTGACGGCACCACGAGAACCGCTTAGGGGTCTCGTCGATGCGCATGTTTATGTCAGTGGGCCGATTCGAACGATTGAAGGTAGTTTCCGTACTGTTCTCTATATATCTACTGTGCTACATATCTATTGCATTATATTAAAATTTTGAAAGCGATATTACAACGACAGCTATCATAAAATTATTAAGATTTTATTTGTGCCTTTATTACTAAATTTCACCATAACAAATGTACGTCGTACCGGGCTCAGTTCCAAACAATTCACATATACATACAAGACACAGTTCAGTCTGCTAGGACTGCTTTTGATAATTTCTTCACAAAAAAACCAAATAACAATTTGTCGGACCTTAATTTAACCTGGGAGTCACAGTCTAGACCGACGACAGTCTTAATAAATTGTACTTACTAAAAGTTATTCAAATTAACAATTTACAAGAAAGCTTGTTGCAAAATATAAGGCGAGTGAGACTCAAAAACCAATATCTCGAAGTTAAAAACAAAGTGATGTGGTACTTATAACTTCATCTTAAAGTCAACACAAAGGTGTCGACTTGAAAGCAAGGCTTTCCCGTCAATTCACTTTAATAACCAAAAGATGGCTTCCAAATGATTATTGAATCCCAAAATAAAAAAGAAAAGATATAACACTGCATCGGCAATAAATCAAGATATAACCAAAACCTAGAAGTCAAACCAGAAATTTTCATCCAGTACAATCTTGTAAATGTTTTATTCAATGTATATTTCTTAGAATATTTAAAAATATTTTCTGTGTGAAGAAGCCACAGCCAGCAGTTGCGATATTTCTGTATTTTAATACAAAATCCGGCGTTTCTCTCCTGCAATCTAGTGGAGAATCACCTATAAAAGCACGACCAAACCACCCTTTAGGTAAATATTTATTTAAATAACGTAACAGAAACGTTCAGAAGTACGTTTTCAATTTTATAACGTTATTTTATTAGCTTTGTATCTTGTTTTTCTTCTTCTAAAAACTTTGACTGAAGGGTATTCTGGTACTTAATTGTTCAGACCTAGTTTCAGATCTGTTTTAAGGGATTTAACCAAATTTGGGATACAGTACTTTTGTGACCTTACTCTGATATTAAGTGGGTTTGTATAATACCTACACAATAAATAAAAAAGCTACAGAAAATAACATATGGAAAACCCTTATTTATACAACGGTATCATTATATTTCGTTTACGATTTTTCAAAGTTTTTTTTTCATTTCTTAACCATACTAAGGTTTATTGTAAATACGAAAGTATTATTTGTCTCTTTACACATCAATATCTGAACGGATTGGGATGAAATGAAAAATAGGAATTACTCATTTCCAGTCTTGACATACCTATTATATTTAGAAATGTTATAAAGTATATATCTACTATTAGTTATAATGTGTTACCCGTTAACTATTCAAAAGTGATCTGTCAAGGGTTCATGTTGCCCTGATCGCTGACCTTCATATAAGAAGTTGGCACCCCAAGGAGAACCATATAACAACAAATAATATCCAATACACAACACTGTCGAATCATTTATACTGACAACTACTGACATGTCATCGAATTTGACCAGCTACACTAACTGGTGAAATAGGAATAAAGGCCAGGCTACACTAAAGCACTAATGTAACAGTTGAGCAACCGACCAACCAGCTGCTACGAGCCCGTCGTTATATTACAGCACATTGTCTGTTGGTAGCGAATCCTAAACACTTCATACCTCAGTCTTATTATAGATGTTTCGATTACGTAAGTCTTTGGCATTACAAAGTTGAAATACTCGCATCAAAAACATTTATACCAAACTGCGCAGTTAAACCAGTTGTATAGTAAAGCGATTAACCCAAGCTAAGGCGTCCCCCCGCCTTCGATGAAATCTCCATCGTTCCAGTAAAAGCCATACACATAACGTTTTATGACATATTAAATTCCGCTAAACGTTAAATATGCCGTATTCATTCATCTTTGAAGTGTTCTCATACAGAAAAATATTAATTTAAAGCATTTCAATGTGCGTGTGCGATCGTAATCAGCACGTTTAATAGTTATTCATAAACCGGCGCTTATTAAAATGAAATTATATACATTATGCGAATATTTGATTAAATATTTTGTGTGGCTTTGTGTTGTATAGCTTTTTTAAGTTTGAATAATAAGGCGGAATTTCAGCAGTTGCTTTTATTCCCATATCTAGCACAAACTGATTTTTTTTTTCGTATAGTAGCATAGTTTATTTTTCTCAGCAAAATTGCTAATCTACAGCGAGACCTATTTTACTGAACTACGTACTTAGTTTTCTTAGTTGTTGGATTAAAATGGCAGTTTCAATAGTATTGTATCTCCACAGTTATGCATTTCATAATTTTTATTTCATAAATAAATAGACCTTAAAAATAATGTTTGTTCAAGTTTATTATTTTTTCCAAAGCCATGTAATGTATGCAATCTGATCATCATATTTACTAGGTATAAATTATGTTATTAAAAAAAACAATATTATTATCATTCCAAGTTTAATTATTATCTACCTGTAACATTAACACAAACCTCACTAGCTACATCCCTTTATAGTAATACGATATCATATCAAATATCGCTAGGCGCCATCGCGGCAGCACGTACGTAGCATATGCTCGAGTACCAGGACTGTAGAATCTAATAGGCACTTCTCTTTTGCGAGCCTCCCAAATTCCTTTTTTCGTACATCGTAAATGGATTTCAACATCGACGATGGGAAACCGCTTAAATAGGCATAATGATGTTGAATCAAAAATCCTTTAAGATGCTATCGCCGTAACAATTTTATGACGCTGCACTCTTATCGTCGGTCTTGGCAAAGTTTTACCGCAAATTGCTTCGAGAGATATAAGCGCGTAGAGATCGTAACAGTGGTATAATGTAGGAGAGAACGTATTTCCCACTATACGAGGTGTGTGCGAACATTGGAGAGATCTAATGATGCTCTACTTTGTAGGGATTCATCACTCACCCTAGTAACCGGACGAGGAACGGAAAATTGGCATTCAGTGGGATCTTGTGCCAGATTATGGATAGTCAGTCTCAAATTGGGTTGTTTGTCGGAATTATGTTTTCCAAGTTGTATAGGTAGGTCGGATTTATGGAATGTTTGTTAAATTTAATAATAGATTAACTCCAAAACCATTGCTGTGTTTTACACACATAAAATACAAACACTGCAAGAGCATTAATTCTCTGTTAAAATTAATATTCGTTCCAGAACTTCCAGAACCCCATTGATAAACTAACCTTTGCATGCATGGTTCTAAACTGCCGCACTTTTTTTTTAGTATCAAGCGACGAGTCGAGCACGTTGTGTGCCTGATGGTAAGAGCTATTCTTGCTCATGAAAGTTGCAGTACCATTCATAGCCTAGATCTATAGTTTTGCACTGCGCTCATCACATTGGTGAGATTGATGTTTGAGTACCTTTTGCTCAATATATTCACTTGCTACCGTATCCTTACAAGAAATCTTGCTAAGTATTGCTTCGCGGCAGGATATTTGCCGATAGGACGACCTCTTGCGCAAGAGGCCGACCACCTTAAAATCGGATTCATTGCATTTTACGATTCGCATTTAGTTTGCTGCGTCAACAAAAGTTACAATTTTCTTCTTTATATATTTATTTAGTGCGTAATTGATATAATATTCCTTTTCTAGAATGCAAAATATTTGTTTGAACCTTGTCTACTGAAATAAGTACTAGATTAGAGTTCTGGACCTAAACGCCTTCGCTACAATATATTGACTTTTCCCGACCTTGACAATGCTTTCCTTTCTTATTTCTACAGAAAAGGCTACAAGGCAAGTAAAAGTTGGGAGTTATTTACAATGCAAAAACGGGCGGTACCTTTGCAGGTAGGGCCATATTTCAAGATACTCGTTGCTATCAGCTGTGTCTTGCCAACTGCGAGTAATTTCCCAAATATTGGGGACGAGGTAGATTGTTGAATTTAGGTTTATGTTGTATCGTGTCCTGGGAAACGCAGGGGTCCACCCCTGCATGAGTACAGTATACGGGGAAATGTAACAGAATAATGAATGATGTTTAACTCTCATGAGTTGTTATGTCATTATTTCCCCTTTATATAATATATATATATATATATATATATATAGAATTAACGCAGGCAACGTTTATACCGATTAAACGCGCAGTTCCTGATATATCCTGCGATCTCGGTAACGCCATAGGTAACACGATGAAGTCGAGGGCAGATACAGTATCTCGTAATATATCTTCATAATTTTTCCTTTGGCAAGAGATTTCTTGAAAACGTGTCAGACATTTTTATAGCAAACCTTTATTTTAAAAGGCGTTGTGGAATACGCCCAGTCTACTTGCAGATCCTAGCAAAATATTGAGAAACGTATAAGTTATTATCATGTTTTAAGGCCTTTCTGAAATACACATGGCAACTTCAGAGGTTTTATTTTTCGCCCGAGTCATCGGTGTTTGAAAGATGAAAATCCGAGAAAATCCTTCAGGAACGACGACATTAGCATATTTATTAGTATCATCCGAGGGGAGTCCACGCCAAGGAATTGTTATCATATTAATAATGACTTGCATTATGCCACGATAACAAACGAACGCAATGTAGTTTATAGTGAGTGAAAAATGTTTACCAAAACATGGGAATATGATAGTACAAAAGTACCTATTATCACAATATCATGCGCATGGTACCGAATTAAACAAGTTATTTCACACACATAGGCGAAACACTTTTCAGTTATTGGATTGTAACTCAAAAACCGCTTGACCGCTCTATCAAACAATAATTATCAAAATCGGACTACTGTGTAAAAAGTTATGCGAGTTCATTCATAAAAAATATACGTGTTAACTTGAGAACCTCCTCCTTTTGGAAGTTTGTTAAAAATGAACATCGACTATGGAAAAGGTTTCAGCATTTTTATATCAATATACATCTTCTTGTCATTTGTATTAATATATGAATTGAAAGTTTTCCTATGGTTCGATAATCTACTTTATCAATCTGGTCACTAATAATTACCAACATTACAACTACAATTACTTAGGACATTTGACCCTTTATTGCCGATCTATAAATAGCTCAAGCAAACCAAACGTACCAAAAGTACTAGCATCATTGCCATTTCAATATAATTGAAATACCTTTAACGAATCGCAGATTGATCTCCCAGAACGTACCTTACCCTTTCATACACTTTGACTCACACTTAACAAGTTCGTGTGTTAGATCTTATACTTCGCTGATTTTTTCCATTCCATGAACTAAGGGCAAACAGGCCGCTGAATATTTCTCTTCAACATAAAGGCTACGTACAATGGAAGACGAAATGAGAACAACAGTATCTAAATTATTTGCATGTGTTATGTCTGAGGTATATTTTGTACAAAGCAACTAGACGCTGGCCGTATACGTACTCAGTTTTGTGCTTGCTTAGGAATAACAAATATAAATAATTGGCCATGTTTTTCCGTCCACAGTAAAATAGCAGTAATATTGTGTTTTACTTGTATAACTTATGCAATAAAACACACATATATATACACACATATCCAGGTTCCGCCGTTGAATAGTATAGTCAACAACTGGAAACACTTGTTCCATCTGTTTGGGAATAAGTAATAGTTGATAAACGTAAACGTTTCGAGATCTTGGCCCTACTATTATTTTTTATTTATACCACGGCTCTTACCTCAGAACTGAGAACCAACTGATTTAGTCATCTATTGTAGTACTAAGCGGAAAACTCGCTTTGACTTTGAGTACTTCTCCAAAAAAGGAGGTAAGTTCTGTGCAGCGCTATTTGACGACCGATTTTAATTAAATTTCAAAGTTTAGCATAGTTGGTCAAGTGGTTGCCGAGATAATAGGCTGTAAAGTAAATTGATAATAAAACTAAATAAATTTGTTAATATTCGGCAAGAATATTTGGTACCAACAACATATAAAATTTTGACAAAAATTGTCAACGTCGTGTCAAAATAAATATGTGGCATTTTTTTCTGAATTTCGTAGACTTCGATAAAATTTCCGCTGATAATGCTCGCGACGTCTACTGTTCGCAAAACTACTAGTAGGTACTTATATCGGATATCATAATGAAGGCTCAGTTGGTAGCTGTTACCAGGTTCAATCCCTGCCAGGGGCAAACATTTCTGTGAAGAGCAGAAATGTTTGTTCACGGGTCCTATGTGTGTTGTGCGTGTCCATGTCGTAAATCGCAAGAGGTGAGTAAACTGTGGTGAGTGAGGTGAGCAGACTTTGATAGGGTTTTTACAGCCCAATTGGCTTGTCCATTACAATTTTTTTTTTGTTATTTCAGTAGGAGACTGTACAAGCATGACGTGTTAAGTGGTACCCTCTGCTTAGAACAGATGCATTTTGACACAAGTGAGGAACTGCACGGCCCCCGTAACCATGAGACATTAAGTTATTAAGCCACTAATTTGGAATCCATTCCCTTAAAACCTGAACACAGTATTGCGAACATTACTGCTTCATGGTTAAGAAAAGGTGGCGGTACTTCCTCGGATGAACTCATTAGGCTCATAAATGATGAGTTTCAAAGGTGATCTTCAAAACTCAGTTGATATCGATATTTTTTATTTTTGTAGGCTTGTTGAGGCTGAGAGGCTGATTGAATTTTTTTAACTATCTCTTTTTACCTCGTTTTATAATAGCCATCTATAAAATCTTTTTTTTTTATTATCTTTTTTTTTTGAAGGGGGTTTTGTCATAAATTGACTATGTCACCCCCATAGGTTCACAATTATCTTATTACTATCAACAATACTTAATTATACACAATACTTAAATAAAGTTGTAATAGCATTTTAGCCTCCTCTGATAGAGGAAACGCCAAAATGCTGTTACAAATACCTACATTATTATTAAACTTAAAACTCATATTCTGTCGTCGGGCTTCGTTCCGAACACACTCCATCAACATGTGATGGACGTCCTCAACTATTCCACACTCCGGGCAATTAGGTGAATTCACCATACCCATTAAATATTTGATCTATAAAATCTACAAATGAAATTCCTAAAGAAAAAAAATAATTGCTATAGTAATACAACGGCAGCCAGCACAGAAACATTAAAAAACAACGTTGCCGAGTACAGATGGACACTATAAACCTTATATAAGTGTATCACAATATCTAATATTATGAAATATAAAAGATATGACTGAGTGAGAAAGTGATATCCTGAGGACTTACACACTGGCTAGATTTTTCCCGGTTAAATGTGTAGTTTGAGACGGATCGTAACGAAGGCGAAGTCGCGAACTGAACATAGCAAGTAATACAACTTCATGACAGATGCCGAAGAAACTCTGTATTACTGTCGCGAACATTCGAGAACATCGCTTTGTTTGAATGCAACCTACACAACTCAACAGATGTAGACCCAACAATGATAGGGTCAGTTAACTTCAGAGTCGAGGCACGTACCAGCTAGGTACCATTCCAAGGAGCCTCTATTTTGCATAGCCTCGAGATCAGCTTGTTTATCAAACCATCTTGCAGCTTTACGCAGTGAATATGTCCACAAACGCATGAATCAAAACTATAGAAAGGATAATTACCTAAGCCAGTTAAGACTAAAGGGCATAATATGAACTAACTCGCTGACATGCACCCATGACTTTAAAATTACTAAGACGCAATTAGGGATAAAACATACGTAAACGGACAACTTGTCTGCCTGCCCACAGTTTTGCTTGGAGACAATATATTTTAGCATTGCGGTGGTATCTTTCGCTAATTAGAGGATAGATTGTCACTTACAAGATCATTAAGATAGTCTAAACACTTTTTAGTTATTGAATTGCAACTAAAAAGCCGTTTGACCGAATTTGATGAAATTTAAATGGGGCTACCTCAAAAGTATACTCTACCAACTTAACTTAAGGCAATGATATCGGAAATTTTTCATCACGCGAGTAAAAGCTAGAAACATGGCACAGCTAGTATAGATCATAAATTAAAACTTATGAAAATTATCATGTATATCCATTTTTTTAAATGTGATTAGCCGTTGCTTCTCTTACGATAAAATAAGATGATTAACGACGGCCAGTCCAAACGTGATATCCACTGGACAATAGTTCCAGTAATCAAGATCTATTCTTGCATGACTTTTATTAAACATTTTGTAACATCTGTACAATGCAAGCGCAATGATTTGCATTTTACAATCTTTATATATATATACTATATATATTTATATATTATAGCATTCTCAGATCCGGTCAGACAATAACAGCGGATGTCTACTGTGCAAAAAACTCCGAACAAAGAAGGCGAAACTAACAATAAAACAGCCACGACTTGTTAATCGACTATCACCATTATTACTTCATAATTACGTAAGACTTCACTCTGCTCGACAGCCAGTTTTAAAACTACAAGACTTGTAGTTTGAACCATCCGTCATTCTCCATACTCGTCGGATCTCGCCCCAACCGCCTACCATTTTTTCCGCGATTTGGACTTTTTTTGCACGGAAATAAATTTTCTTCCCAGGAAGCAGTATAAATTCACACAGTTTGTGGAGCCTAGTTCCCCAGAGCTCCATCGCAAAGGTTTAAATGATGTACCGATTAGATGGTATGAGTGTATAGATAACAAGTGATTTATGAATAAATAAATTTATTTTATTCTACGTAAAAATTGTATCGAATTTTCAGTACGAAAGTGCAATTTTACTATGGAAATAACACTATAACTCCTACATTATCCCACATTCCAAGGAGCTTGTCAGATTATGACTGATGGACTGTATGTGGTTTGTGATAAACTATACTTATTCGAAAATTCGCGGCATTTATGGATAATTGCTGCGGTTCAAAACAACTTATGTGACAATTTGAAGGTATAGTTGCAATAAAAAAATGGACACCTCCATGTCCTTTCGCACCACTTCCATAATTCTGCAAGGCTCACATCTTGGTCTTTTCATTTTTGTACTGTTTTAAATGACCTTAACGTACACTTTTTACGTTACTTCTTCACGATCAAACGACTGCACCGGTTTTAATCAAATTTCGTGTGGAGGTAGATGAGGCGCTGGATTAACACCTAGGAACTTTTCCTTTTTATCATCATCATCCATTACCACTCGGGAGTTACCGCAGGGTGCAGCCATGTATCAATGTCAATCTCACGAGAATTTCAATACTATTATTTACTCTATACGTTATATACCTTATATATACTTTTATACCTTCATATTATACGTATTTATACCTTTTCTATATAATTACTAAAATATACAACGTGGTATCTGATGTTCATTTACTTGTAAAGCTTATAATACATGCTATAACCACATTCCAGGAAAATGTCAAATTACCGTAACGAAGGAACCGTGAAGCGTGTGGGAGGAATCACAAGCGTGAAACAAGTTTCCAATAAAGCTTTATTGTTATTTTAGTTGATTATATTGCCATTATACACTTGTAGCCTGTAGTCTCCTTGAAGAATAGAAACAGGTTATCTGACAGAAAGAAAAATTATCGACATGGATAATTGTAATGAAAATAAAACAGTTAATTAAACTGAATTAATAATTCATTTGAGGCGAAACACCGTTATTTTAGTTAGAAAATTTCCTTTTGACAGAGTTGTTGTATTTTACAAATTACTTTCTATCATGTGTACATGTCGATGTTTTGCAATTCCGCAATACATACCATCTGATGGTTGGACGTTTTGCTATATGAACACAATGCTAATTAGGCTTACTGCTCATTAGACGTTTCGCGCTTTTGAATTTTGCTTCTTTTAAAAAATTCTCTCTGGATTTATCTCCTACAATTTTTTCGTGATATTTTTATAACCCGAATGATTAAACACAGAATATTTTATTATTTCTCTCTGCAAAGGTTTGGATTCTTATAATATACTAGAGTTAGCATAAACGCAATATTAAAATATAGACTTTTATCGGTCCAGTTTAACTGGTAGGTTCCAGTCGGTCGCAATTACTTTATTTCACGTGGACGAATACGCGGGTAGTAGCTAGTTTAAAGTACGTAATTGCACTATTAACCAGAGATATACTCACTTTAGAGATCGAATAAGTCGACCTATCATATCAGATGAAACTCATGAGAATTTCAATACAAAAAGTACATAATTAATTTTAATATCAGAAATTTGATTAGGATTTCAATCAGAACTTTCCCCGTCTTTATTTTATTCTGATACAATTTCAATGTTATCTAAATAAAAATAAAAATCTCTAGAACATACATTATACAAAATGAAATGCAAAATCTACCAGTCTCAGTGAGAATCCAATAGCCGACCTTATTCAACGTTCTCATTTTGCTTTTATATATTAATCGTTCAAATGATGATGAATGTAGCTTTACGTTTTGGTATATTAGGTCATGTCGCGGTTATTAGACATTATGACCCCATAACATGGTGTCGCCCTGTTTATGGGCGTTACGATACACATGGATTTCGTAACGGGAAACCAATATCTTTGGGGAAAGAATTTGCGATATTCGCGTGATAGAAATATCAAGTTGTGGTTTATATTGCATTGGATGCGCGATTAAATTATTAGAGGATTATATTGTAGGTTTTATTTTAACTTCGCGTAGTAATTAGCTTTGTAGATGAGTCGTTGAGGACTGGAGTCCCAGCTTATGTAAGCATTTTTATGATATACTTAACTATATAAAACTAGCGCTTGCACAATGATCGTTCTGTGTTCGGGAGGTATATAGGAGTGATATACACACACTAAAACATCACAACCTACGAAATCCAAGAACAAATATTTGCCCCGGCCACTACGGATCGATCCTGGAACTCTGTTCCTCGAAAGCAGCTACTGCTGGGCTAACGTAGCTGCCAGGCTATTAGTACAAGCGTGTATCCGTAGCTTGATAAAAACTGTTGGAAAGTCATATCCATATCGATGCCAGCAATGAGGTACAGATAGTGTATATGCTAGTCACTGTTCATACTTTGTTTCATTCCATCACACACCGTATAAACAAACATTATATAAAGCATTGGCCACGTATTAATTCATCTACTTTCACATATTTCCCACGCTCGGCTTTCATGCAAATATGAATTAGGATGATGTGGTCACTGTTATAATGCTTTTCGCTTTTTGTATAGGATTAAAGCTACAGTCTTTTCATTTTATCTACTCGTCGCTTGAACAAACATTGGATTGATAAGGATTTTGAGTATACTAGAGTTTTATTTAGAGGTAGAAAAGCTACGAGTGCCTCTAATAATGGACGAAATCATTTTGTAGATAAAATATTCCTTACGTTTGCAGGGTATCTCAATATCTGTTTTAATTTTGATTGACATGAAATCAAAATTAAAACAGATATTGAGTTACATACTTTCCTTGTGTTAGAACGCCCATATTTTGTTCTCGTTCAACATTGTAAGATTTTTAAAGAGCGTTATAAATTCGAGCAACACATGCCATAAGAATAATCAGGCCAATGCGTTTCTGTTACTAGGAACAGTGCGAGTTTTGGAGATAGCCAGCAACTAACCCTTATTTAGATACCTATAGAGGTTAGTCGGTGACAAAACCCGCACTGCTGCTTTCAGACTACTAAACCCGGGTAACATTAACCGGGTTGTCTACTTAACGTAAAATCTGAGGTTACCAATCCAAGTATAACCACCACAACATGGGATACACTTTATTCAACAGTTACGGACAAGCTAATAGTTGCGTTATCAACGCTTCTTTTGCAAATGGAAACTTACGTCCAGTACCAAATTTGTTAGGATTTTCAAAACGCTGCAAATTCTACGGTCATTATCACCAGACATCTAGGCAAATATATCTAGAATGTTACAGTTTTTAATAAATTTGGCATTCATATTTAATACAACTCATATAATAGCAGATATTTCGTTTTTCGTTGCAAAGCGTCATAAATATGTTTAAGAACGTTCACTCACTACTTACACTTCTGAACAACTTCTCTTAGGTGGTAGAACACTTCTGCTAGTGTCCGTCTTGGGAGGTACTACCGCTGTGCCAGATATACTTTCTCCTAGCTGTGTGCGAAAGCGCTACTGTGTTATGTTTGAAGTACACTGTAGCAAGTGAACTTACTAGGCGTATGGAGCTGAAGAGCTATCTTTTAGGAAGACGACCGCAAAGCAGTGCTGCGTAGAACTTTGTTAAAAGTTTATAGCTATATATAGGTCTCACTGTCGCATTTATGGGCAGGAGTGATTATTACCACCAGGGGAAACACAAGCCCATTTTACTCGCTTGCTTAAAAAATTCAACTAACAAAAGTTATAAAAAAAAGAATCAATCAATAAAGCTGTGTAATATACTTAGTTCTTAACTATAAACACTTGAGTTTCATTGGCTCTCCGAGTGCTGAGGTAGAACAATTGTGGCGAGATGGCACAATTAATTATTCTGCAGATAACTATTCTACTAAAAACGATTCATGAATCTAACGAGACAAATTTTATATCTAAGTAGAACTTAATAATGGAACGTTGACTGTTATACTTTAAGAAGTTTCAAATTAAAGATATCGGTGTAGTAATTTACTTTTGTAATTTTATAGATAAATGATATAAGTTGTATAAGTAAGTTTTTACAAACATTTCGTGAAGTTATTTTCATTAGTAACACTAGAGCGCACTAAAGGGTATAATTTGTCAACATATGATGATGTGGTGAGCATGTGCTACCTACTTAGGGAACTCTTACTTACCGAATAGTTTTGTCGCGACACTGTACACTTTCATCCAATAATTTTACTTGCTCAGTGTCCTTCACACCGGAATAAGCAATTCATGTGCACTATTGCTTCACATCATTATATCTATATCTGCAGTGGGTTCAACAAAGACGCCATCTAACACGAGAGACCTACGACCTCTAACACAAGAGATCTACGGCCTCTAACACGAGAGGCCTGTGACCTTGTACGAGTAAGTCGGGTTTCATCGCCTCTTACGATTTGCATCCCGACGGCAGAAACGTCGTTAAGATCCCGTCTAACCGCAAATGGTCTAAAAGAGATTTTGCGTGATTATGTATTTCATGATCTACAAAACATTGATATACAAAAGTAATGTCGTCAGCTAGCTATATTATTTTGTGCTTCGATATATTCAGATTCAACTTCATTAAATTAAGCAATGCAGATTAGATTACCGAGGACAGAATAGAAGGCTGAAAACGCAAAGGAAAATGTTTCTCTGACACGAGAACGTTGTGACGTTGTCGAGCTTTGCATTTGATTGCATGTTTTGTCATCAGATTTATGGCTGGCTCTAGTGTAGAGACCAGCCGTGCGATTCTCTAAAAGCAAACGAAGTTGCACCTTTGACAACATCCGTGAAATAAATGAAGAGATGACAAGAAATGTTGGAAGTGCAACCTTGTGTACAAGGACGATATCTCATAAAGTATTTGACATCAGTGAGCTCGTCGACGAGCGCATCCACGCATCATTACAGAATCGCACAGCTGTATCTACCATCTATCTGGTGTATTCAATTGTATCCTTATGAACATAAATTCGTTTCCTTAATTTGTACCCACGTGTACACGTTTTGAATTGAAATAAAAATAAAACCAACGTTTCGAGGAGTGTTGTAGATGAGTTGTGCCATCGTGGAAACCCTACTAACTAGGTGTAAGACCTCTTGACTGCCAGGATAGTGCAGTTGGTGGCGGCCCTGCCTTCTAAGCCATTGGATTCCAGGCAAGTCCCGGATTTGATTCCATCAGAACAGGTCAAACATTCATGTGTATGAAGATATTTATTTAACCTATATCTGTGGATGTGTGTAATGTAAGATATATCTATGTATGTGTACCAGTCATCAGATGACCAGTAGGTAGGTATAGGCTGCCTAGTTTGGGACCATTTTTGAAGAACTTATGTGGTCGTTATCATATTATTATAATGTTTATCAGAAGCTTTAGACTTTGCTCTTTGTTCGATGCAATTCTTATAGACTAATACCCAGTGTGAGGTTCAAATCACATTAATTAATGCCCAATCTGAGAAATTTAACCCAAAATTAATTCCGTTTTATATTTTGGCACTTTGTATCGCTAAAATTGTGGTACCTTTCATTTTCAGCTGTATCATCAGAATCTCTATAACAAACTCCGCTGACTTCACCTTTTGTCCGATACAATCGTGCTCTAGAGGTGGTCGTATGCAAATATAATTGCGGGCCGGCAACGGACGTGCGCGCATTAGTGGCGCTTTGTGCGGGAATGACTTGGTCCATTTCACGCCGAGAGCCAAATTAGCCGGTCTCGACGACTGTAGGATACGGTGTACGGATTTCGGTACACGGACAAAGCGATCAAACTACCGGAAATCGGGACGGGTTACTAATTTGCGTTCACGAGGTAATTAAATCATCTGATTGGCGGGGAGTACCGGATCGGGGCTACGTACCTATTACATTGAAAGTGTTTCATACTCGGACAACAATATAACTCTTTGTTCGGAGTAGGTACGCATGTTTGAACACCTTCCCGATATTATATTTTATTCTCAGATGCATTTGGTAGTCTGTGGCAATTAGAGATTTTTGTATGTAGCACATGTTTGTTGTCGCTTATTAAATATTATTCGTTTCCTCCAGTGCACTGCAGGTAGGTAATACATCGTTCTCTTCCAACTTAGAGTCATCGAAGACTTGTGAGTAAGACTGAATCTAAATACTGTGTCGTTGTACTAGTCAGTACCCACGTTGCGGACCTTGCCGAAGTCTGAAGACTCTGCTATTTCATACCCACTGAGGCCTGGTCCCAGTCGCTGACACTCTTCATTTAAGACTGCAAACACAAGACAGAAAAACAAAACAGTTAATGACATAACCAATTAGGTTCTTGTGCAGCTGGGTCCGATCGGTCGCGAGTTTAGTTACTCGAAAATGCAATGTAAGAACTGTGTCCGTAAAAGTGAAATAAGTAAAAAAAAATTTAGCGGCTTTATTAAAAATAAAGATATCAATGATGTACATAATATACTTAAAGCTAAAAAAAACGATTCGGTAGGTCTTAGGTACCAGTCATCGCACTACTCTCCTCATCAGTCTAGGGCTTAATTTATTGTCAATAAATTCATAAAACATTCTATAGAATAGAATAACAGTTACAAAACTACTTATTGACCTATTGTTATGACTGTACACTGATTCAAACTTATCATATATCGTTGCCTCAGCAACCAGTTTGATACGGGATCCTAAAAAACAGCAATGAAGTGGACTAGCTCATGCTGAATATCATAAAAGCTTGTGAGTTTGTGAGTCAAACGTGGGTCATTTTCCGCGCGACTTCCGCACGCTACAAACAGACTCACAGAGTGAGCGCTAAATACGCCGGCGTTCCAATTAACTTTCTAGAAGCAAATAAAAACAAACATACGAACTTCATGGCTCGTCCACTACTTGTTTTACCAGACTGTGAACGCGACCATGCGAGTGCCACCGATTTCTAAACAAAGTTGGTCTAAAATTGTTCTAAATTCAAACGAAGTCCCTCTTTGTAGTTCCCTGTGGATGCAAGATAAAGCTATTCTGAAAGTAAATTCCATACCCGTTTAGGTATCGCCTCACTGACTTAGAATTAAAGATATTAGGAGCTCTAGAACAATGTTTGATGTCGAATATCGACAAGGAAAGAGACGCCTTGCTTTTGGAATTCTAACTCACTTGGTGTTCGATTTCTACTTGGGTACGTGTTCGATCAAATCAATTCGATTTCAAGATAACTTCCTTTCATATCAATGAATTTTCAGTACAACTTTATTTAGATATCTTCAACTAGAATAAATAAATTTATTCTAAGCAAGCACGTTCTCTTTTCAAATATGATTTTATTTATATGCTAGCTTCCCCGCCGGTGGCTTCGCTCGCTTGTTCTATGAGATACAAAACTACAGAAATAAATTTAGGAGTAGCTTATACGTGATATTATACGCGACCTTATTTATCCAGCCAAATTAACTTTTTCGTACGTTATATTTATTAGGTTGTATGTATCTCTTCCTATAAAAGTCGCATTTCTCAACCAAGTTTGTCAAAACTTGATGTGCATGTTCTACCATGAAATATATATTTTTTTGCCGTCAGCGATTTTGAGTATGGGACTCTTCCTAAAAAGTTTGCCTGCTATTCACCGACTGATTTTGATAAAATTATGAACTCACATAAGGCATCTACCTGACTTTAAAGAGCAATTTCGAATATAAACATGTCAAGTGATTTCCGAGACAATAGATTGTGAAGAACTGCGAGAACATGCCTCTGATAAGACTGTGCTCGCGAGGTCTACTGTTCGCAGAAAGACTAGTAGATATATTATACTAAAATCTTATACTAAGATAAAAGACTAACTCAATGTCGATTAACTAAAAAACATATAAAATGAAACCTAAAACGCGTAAAGCAGTACTCATTCGAAGCTCCAGCTCTGTAGGTATCTGCCGCAGCGTTAACTGCCGCAAGCAAGTTTTAGGTAAATATTTAGCAAAAACTCGTAATCCTCCGGGTTTTTGCCGACGCGGCGACGCGAGCTCCCCGGCATCCTTTTGTCCTGTGCTTAGTTAGAACCAGCTCTTATCATAACGCTTTGTACGTAATGATAAATTATTAGCACTTCTTGCCATTTTACCTGTCGTCGGTCTGGGGAGCGATACTAATAATCATTATTTTAAACGCGACAAACTCTCTGAGAATGTACTCGTGGAAAGTTGTAAAATTACAATAAATCTTTTAGAACTGTGAGATCGTGAGAAGCGTCGTCTGGGTCATGTCACAATCGGCTTTAATGTATATGCTAGCTGACCCAAGCCTTAAAGACTACAGTTGCAAGTTTCGTACCTACCCTTTTTAATTTTTAACTGCCTTCCTCCGGATCTCGACGCGTATTTTTTTATGTACCACGTATACATATTCAGTGAATCATCCGACTTCAATGCTTCAATAGCTGACATCGATATTAAATAAAAAAATGTAGACCAGAACAAACACTTACATTTTTTTTGCGGTCTAGCTTGTAGATAACTTTTAATGATCAAAGAATTTGGCCCCGTTTTGAAATTGATGAAGTTAAATAGAATAGCATGCCTATTGTACTTATACCATAAAAATGGCAATCTCTCAGTGAGGAATATGTGCACGATTTAGTGTACTGTATTCTCTTAGCTAATTAAATATGTGTTTTACATTACAAGCATTAATTAAATATCTTATTATTTTCTGTCTTTCTCTACCTATTGGCAATTGGCCGGATTTTAATCTCGTTTCTCAACGATCGAGCGTCATATGTACATTGAAAGACACGATTAACTTGCTTCCCAATCTCCAACCATTTCTTAACACAACTATCACTGGATTTATCAGAAATTCATTTGCCCTGTGTAATATAGATTCTATAGAATAGAAACTTGAATACGAGTATAAACGAAACCAATGTGGCAGCCTAAACAAAGGCAGCGGCCTTCTATTTGAATTTATGCCCACTACGTACAGTCGTATACCTTTTGTTTGCCTTTACAGGTGAGAAAAACATGGTAAAGTTTGAAGGCAAATATCTGTGTCGGAGTCTAAGAAATAATTTTGTTGAATTAGGGACTATTACTTGATGAGAAAGTGCCTTTCTTATTTTACTCTAGCTTTTGACAACACCTTTTCAAAACGCTTCTTAACACAATATAACAATGGCTAAGCGAGTAAGGGGGCTCTTTCTGCGGAGAGTCCTAGCTGAAAGGAATCCGGGCTCACACCGAGAAAGTGAAGATTTATCCAGCGTTATCAAAAGCGCTTTTATCTCAAGATATGACGTAACATTATCGCAATATCCGTGCGTCGCTGTCGTCGGCCGTCCCGCTCCCTAAGAATATCAAGAAGATATATTTTCACGGAACAATGCCTCCCCGGTATCTCAATTTTCATTTCCCCTCCGCGGGACATCCGGTGTGATTTGTAGCACGAGATAATATACAAAACGGTGGCTTCGCGGGCCGCATGCCCCGGCCGGGCCCGGCACTGCGTCAGCGGAATAACTAGGCCCTCTACTTTATCTCGGAATTCTCGGATACTCTAACCAGTACGTTTTTCTTTATCGAATATCAAGGCTGATCCTTTGTAGCTTTTGTGACGCAAACACGGGGATTCACGGGCCGGTTGGGTTGTAAAGAAATTACTTGTTGTTGAATGGTTTTCATTTACAAACGGATTTTTTCCGGCGAGAATCACCTGGCTGAAGGACTGCGATAAACATTAGACGTAGGTAGCAGTGCCTAAAAAATTGCCTTTATTAATCCCACCCATAGGAAACGTTAAAGAGAATTTTGTAAAAGGTTAAGGCTAGAAGTTAGTAATTTTCGAACGAAGCCATTAAGCCAATTCCCTGATAGCCTTTTTATGTTTCGAGATGTAGACTTTACTTGGAGATTATGCATAAATCATGCTCTTAAATAAAAAAGTTATATGACAAATTTATATATAGGTATTTACAAACTTAAAATTTATCAATAACCTCAGTTTCCCTTCAGGTCCGTATTCCAAGAAAACACAAAGTAGTGAAGTAGGCTTGAGAATAGAATAGATCAAAGTAAGGTAGCGTTTACTTTGCAAATCTCCACCCAAGTTGAGATTTACAACTAAGCGTGTTTCTGGAATAGTGACCTTAGTTCTACAGAAGATTAAGAGGCATGTGTTGTAAGCTTTTTTCTAAAACGTCTACCAAGAAATTTTATATTATGCAAGATTCACGTACTCATGAACTTGGATTGCTTTGATATTCCGTTTTAGAAGAATCTCTTAAGCCCACTTAGGACTCACCTCCAATTCTAGACAACCTTTGCTTAGAATTTCGAAAACAAATAAAGTCCCTACTTGATATTCAGGGAACTTGACTTATTGTCCACAATTTTTCAACATTCTAGATAAGCAGAGATCCATGTTGCTACTCCACTATTTTGGTCAAGATATGGACGGCTAAAGTTATTAAAGGTAAATATCTCGTTTTCCGATATACCTACCTAGTAAGCCAGTAAAAATATTTAACCTCGCACTAAATTTCTAATCCAATTTATTGCTTTTATAAAGTTTAGGGTTACTTACTGAGCATAACATTACAAAATGCTGACTGATCTAGGTGGAACTTCAGACTCCATATTGAAAAAAAGTTTATGGCCGATATCTCAGAAACAATACACTTTAGGGCAAATGTTATCAAGACTAGTATTGCATGGGAAAAAAATTCGCATCTTTCATTGCGTGTAAATGGTTTTGTAAAAATACCGTTTACAATTTATAGCCTATTCAGTGAACCAGTTTTTCAATCTCGGCTGATAGATAACTCTTAAAATTTTTCAATAAAATACGTCTATCCATTTAAAAAGATCACTATATTCTCTACAACTTATGTTACGAGTATGTGTAGTAATTGTACCTAATCTTTGTGAGTATAAATCAACCTCAAATCACGAAGGAGGAAAATGTATTATAAATATATCTTTTGATGTGTAGAGAGGAGAAAGTCGTGGGTCTGAGGGTCTCATAGTAAGCACTACTCCTGACCATGATATGAGGCCGTTGCAGTGCCACTCACAGTCATTACGAGTATGTTGAAGTTTTACCCGACACTTGCACAAGATGCCTTCCTATCCGATATATTATGAGATATACTCTGATCTACCTACACTTCTTTTAAGTCTCACCCTGAAGGTATATAAAGACAAATTTTTAAAACCGCCTTTTAGCATGGAAATATTTATAATGGCACTTATCTTCCATTACAATATGCGTATCACAGAAGACGTGCTATTTTAAGTTGTTTGTCTGTCCTCGCGTAGAGGTTGCATTTTTAATCGATTTTGACAATAATTGGCTCACGAGGTCCTATATTCATGTTTTTTTCGTCTATCGCTATTTTTTGTATCTCGCCGTACCAGATTTTAATGGAAAATATGGCGAAAACGGGGAAAGTTTGCTGTATCAATATTTATTGACAAATTTCAATCAAATTTGAGAAGCACGCTATAATATACTCGTATTCACCATCACACATTTTCATTTTCTCATTAAAACCTTTCTGTATTTTGGGAATGGAAGAAGCTTGCTCTAGCGTCATATATGTACGGATTTCAACTAAGCTAGGGGTATGGGGAAAGTGTCGCTTATTGCGTGGGTATAAGGGCTCGCGGGGTCTCCTCGTCTCACATAACCACTAGTATAATTATTGCGTAGGGCGGTGAGTTATATCTGATGATACGAGTACCTTACGATTTTGAACGCTTAATAGAGTATTCTTGACGAGGCGTTAACCAGATTTGAAAGCTGACTATGCTTAGCATTGCCACTTAAGCAGATAAATTCAACAGCTCTTTTATACCGACTTCCAAAAAAAGAAGGAGGTAGGTACTCAATTCGACTGTATTTTTGTATGTTTGTTACCTAATAACTGTCGACTGGGTGAACCGATTCTCAAATTTCGAAAAAAGGATTGATAGTTGGTGCTTCCCATGTGGTCCCATTACAATTTCATCAAATTCGGTCCAGTAGTTTTTGAGTTACACTCCAATAACTGAATAGAATGGAAGTCGGTATTAAATTTTTCAAATTGTACTAGTTAATACAACTATATGCAAGTCTATCTCGTAGACATCTCTCCTAGCACATAAGTTAAGAACTGACGGTTCGTTACAAAATCGCATCATCACACTTCACACTAATATTATAAAAGCTAAAGTTTGTGAGTGTGCTTATGTTTGTTACGTTTTCACGATCAAACGGCTAGACCAATTTTTGATTTGGAGGTAAACAAGGCGCTTTTCAACATCATCATCATCATTAACCATCACCACGCCGGTGTAACCGCGGGGCGCAGCTACTAGTAGATATACTAGTAGAAGGGTAGATTCCCCTAATTGTGACACACGTAGAGTGTTAGATGTGCTACTCTTGTTGATGGGGTGTGTATGCTTACAACGAGAAGGTGACTAACTATCGGAACAGCTACAACGCTGATAGGTATCACCAAATTTTAAACGAACCTATAGCTCAATGCCATTATTTAGTCTGAAACCTGAGGCTGCTAAGTCACTAGAAGCGATAGTATCTAATTTATAAAAGTGATTATTTAACAATCATATTTGACAATTGTATTATTGTGAAAACATAAGCGAACAATTTTTATTTGCACATAAAAATATTAAAATAGCTGCATTTCACGTAAAGCCGTTGCAGCGATCCCTGTTGTTTGTGTAAGGTTAACAGTTGTTTACCTTACCTACGTTAGAGGCGGTCGGTGGCCAACCTTAGAAAACTTCTGTCACTCATCGGACGGGATTCAAAACCGAGCCTTCCGAAAATTCGTGTCTTGTAACTCCCGTAACTCAAAAACATGTCTACGGGTAAGCGCAGTGCAGTGCCACGTACTTAAACACCGCAAGTGCCATCATGGGCAAGTATAGCGCTTACCATCATAACTTGCACGTCTCGTCACTTTATAGTTTAAAATACTGAATCTTAGCGAAACGCCTTTTTTATTTGACTTACGTTGTGTACCCCGTGATGTAATTTGTTCTGCTTACCTTGTTCAAAGTAAAGTAAACTTCATAACGGCAATCTTAAACAAAGAAGACCGTAATCCTCCGTTCAAGTGTTTATCTGAATATTTTTGCTTTCAGATATTTTGCAGTCCACTGCTCAATATTGCTGAGTTAGTGAGCTTACTGCGAGACAGTTCCAAAGTTATGCGAGTTGTTCACAATCCGTCGACATATATTCCTCTTTCGTCTTAACTTTGTGAAATGTTGTATGCGCACCGTCCCTCGGTCGATCAATGATTTATTGTTGACTGCTTATCGCCGGACTTTAGCATCTTCTTCAGAAATGTTGGGCAACTATTCATGTCGAATGTATAGACATTTTTAAGATAGGGATGATCTATTATGGTGAGTACACTATTTTCACGTTGATTTTTTGAAATGTTAGCATTGTCCCTTTACCATCATCACAGCTGTTGGACTTCCACTGCTGAACATACGGCTCCCCCATAGATTTTAAAATGAACCTGTTGGAAACGGCCTGATCCTAATGTGGCCTGTTACCTTTATCAGATCGTTTCTTTATTTTGTCGGTGGATGAACTGCGATGTGCTTGCCGGTCCGAGGTCTCCACTCCAGTACCTATAAAATAATACGGTTTGCGATATGAAGCCACCATAATCGCATATGCAACTCCATAACATCATAATGAGCTGGTGATTAATAAATCTATATAGATATTCAATAAGTGATTTGAATCGCTCTTAATATATGAATCCCGTAAACTCTTAATCCGTCTCGTAAATTCCTTAATTATTTAATCCATTATCTCGTTGTTCATATGGTCGTTTTTGTTGTAACTCATCCGGTACCTTCTTGCTATCTCTCGGTATTTAGTACTCTTCTAAATTACTACTATAAGAGTGCTGCTGTACTGTAAGAGTGCTGCTGTACTGGAACAGTACAGTGGTTTTGAGGTCACCTTAATTGACGCAAGACTTTCTAGAGTATTTAAACTTTACTAGGTGACCGCTTCCCAGGCATCAACACGTATTATTTAGACTAAACATTTTTTTTTTATTCTTTATTATTAAAAAGAGTTTTGTCAGTAGTGACAATGTCACTCCCGTAGAATATGTCTACATATATTAACTTTTATGTACTAGTCGCCTCGCATAAATATACAATATAGTTTGGCCAGTATCTCAGCTTCATCAGAAACTGGAGAAGCTAAGATGCTGTTACAATTGCCCACGTCTACACTGCACTGCAGTGCTCTACGCTGAGTTTCGTTCCGCACACATTCCGTCAACACATGGTACACATCCTCTACAGTGCCGCAAACTGAACAGTTAGGCGAATCAGATATTCCCATCAGATGTTTAAACTTGTTACCCGGAATGTGCCCAGAACGAAGTCTACATAATGCCACAACATAGCTCCTCGGCTTTTCCACAACATCGAACCATGGGTAACGAGGCAGTTCGCATTGTATTGTTTTGTACCAAATGCCTTTAGATCGCGAACGCTCATCGAAGTACTCTTGCCAGTCTTTTCGACATATTTCTTTAATGTTTCCTAGAACCTCACTGTATAGTGGTAAACAGTTGTATTCGATTCCGTCGTTGATGGCCTCCTTTGCCGCTTTGTCTACTTCCTCGTTACCCATAATTCCAATATGTGAAGGTATCCACTGGATGACAATAACTTTGTTCATGGCACGAAGCTTACAAATCGTGTCTAATATTGTGTAGGCTATCGGGTATCCTCGAAGGTTCGAGGTTAGCCGAGCCAAATGTTGGAGTGCACTCTTTGAATCCGAACATATTACGAAACTTTATTAATTTACAGATAGTATATACGAAAGCGCTTCAGAGATTGCAATTAATTCACAATGCATAATGGATATATTCTCGTTAATTCTAAATTTAGTTCGCATGTTTATTTGAGGATCAAAGAAAGCAGCTCCAGATATAAGTTCATCTTTAGAACCGTCAGTAAAAATCATATAATATGCGTCATATTGCATGTTGAGAAATGCAGTACAATGGTTTCGCAACTCAGTTACACTGTAGGACCTCTTGGAGTAGCTAATTCCGTCAATGTTGCATATGATACTCTGAGAAAGATCGTAATTGCTTATCCACGTGTCAAGGGAGTAAATAATTAGCTTGGACCATGTCTGTAAAGGTTGATCATTATTCTGTCTATGAACCGCTATTAACAAGGGTATCTTTTTCCTACTCCAGTAAATATTCGTCATACAAAGATCGTTCAACTCTTGTAAGACCTCCATAGTTACGTTATTACTAAAGGTTCTTGAACGGAACCAAAATTTGCTAGCGAGATACAATCTGCGAATATGTAATGGTGGTAAACATAGCTCCGACTCCATGATATGTATTGGTGTAGTCTTAATAAAACCTCCTATAATTCTCAATGAATGATTTTGTACCTTATCCAATTTAGAGAGGTGAGTTTTAGCACTTACGTCATACAAAAAGCTGCCGTAATCGAGTCTGCTTCGAACGATGGCAATATATAACCTTCTGAGATGGCTCGGGTAGATACCCCAATTAGATCCTGCCAGAACCTTAAATAGATTTAAAAATTTTAGCGTTTTGTCCTGAATTTCATTTACATGCTTACCCCATTTTAAATTTTTATCGAGCCATAAGCCTAAATATTTCACGCTATCAACCTGTTGTATACGTTCATCTTTCAATTTTAAGTCGACAGTATTTTTCTTTCTGCCTCGGGTAAATAAAATCACTTTTGTTTTCCTGCGTGATATAGTTAGACCCAGTTCCTCTACCAAACTACTCAAGGTATTCAAAGCACTTTGTGCCTCAACCACAGCATGCGATATTTCTTTGCGGGTACTATACAGCACAAAGTCGTCCGCATATTGTGATATAAAAACATTATTGATATTATGACAGATTTTGATCGTCGCTACATTGAATAGCAATGGAGATAATGGATCCTTCTGTGCTATTCCAGTTCCTGTCGTACGACTGATTCTATCATTATTATTTAATCTTATAGTCAGAACTCTTGAGTGTAGGAAGCTCCATAAGTATCTACATAGTACTGCTCCTGTTCCGAGACCATCCAGAATATTTTAAAGGCTACATAGATTTACATTGTTATAGGCACTTTCAATATCTATGAAACAACCCACGGTGGCAAAATTACGAGTGAGACCGCTCTGTATT
This sequence comes from Selenia dentaria, assembly GCA_917880725.1. Taxonomy (NCBI): domain Eukaryota; kingdom Metazoa; phylum Arthropoda; class Insecta; order Lepidoptera; family Geometridae; genus Selenia; species Selenia dentaria. The sequence goes on along the minus strand of OU862888.1, from coordinate 8,306,648 downwards.
CGGCTGACCAACCTAGACAGGTTATCAAGGCATGACTTAGATCGTCTGAAACCAACAGTCTCGTGAGAAAAACAATCATTCCTTTCCAGATACCATTCTAACCTGCGTGCAATTATTGTGTGCATTATCTTACATGGACATGAAAGTAAAGCTATGGGTCTTATGCTACATGACGACTGAGTGCTAACTCCAGATTTCGGTATAGGTACTATATTGACGTTTCGCCATTGCATTGGAACAAAACTAGACTGCAAAAATCTGTTGTACAAGGACACTAGCATATGTTTACCCACCTGGGGCAAATGGCCAATCATAGAATATGAAATGTCGTCATCTCCCGGTGCGGTGTCAGATTGTTTAATACAGTTATTCAGTTCCTGAACAGAAATTGGCGCACTTAAATTAGAGTTTTCTGAAATTAAATGTGGGATATCGGGTGAAACATGGTCTGGTGCCAAAGCACTTATAAGGGATTCAGCTTTATCACGATCTATGCAAGTTCTTGGCGATTTATAACCCTTAAGCCATCTCATATGTCTCCACATTTGAGTACAAGTAGTCACACTGTCAATGCCGCTACATATATTCTGCCACGATTTCGACCTTTCGCGACGAATGGCTGACTGTGGAGCACTAACATTTTCTTGCAAGGTTGTAAGGTTATCTGGTGTGGGATTTTTTCTAAACTTAGTTAAAGCCAGACGGCGTTCCGCAACACTTCGTGACAAATCCTGTGACCAGTACGGCTTTGGAACAAATTCATTCTGTCTAAGAGGGTTGTCACATATTTTAGTTTTTGGTATACACTGATCTGCTGCTCTATTTAAAATCTCGATAAAGTTACTATATGCATCTTGATGGTCTGTAGGAAGGACGTAATTAGTTAGATCTTCTTCTATCTTTTGTTTATATGCTGCCCAATCCGCTTTTTTAAGATTCCTCCGCTTTCTGTATAAGCTGAAGTTTGTAACATCTATTTTAATTTTAATCAGTAAATGATCACTACCTAAGTTCTCGTTTAAGACTTTCCAGCTGAATTTAAGAGCAATGTCTATAGAAGCTAAAGTAACATCTGGAGAGGTTTTCTGGAGTGAGCCGTTAACCAGTTTTAAACGAGTATGGGTACCATCATTAAGAGAGATGTAATTACTACTAAGAATGTAATTACTATCTACGATGGAATCAAAAATCTGTCTCCCTCTTACATCTAATTTTGAAGACCAGTTGGGATGGTGACCATTCAGATCTCCCGCTATGAGGGATTTTTTGGCAAAATGTGAAAAAATCTGTTCCCACTCTCCTGTGGTAGTACTAGCAGACTGAGGACAGTAAATCGAGACAATATTCTCCAAATAGTCACAGTTTCCTAGTTTAACATAGACTGCTTCTATCTGTGGGTTTAAAGTACTAAAGGTGCAAAATTGAGCCTTTATCGATCAGTGCGTCAATATAGCTACACCGCCATACCCATCATTGCGGTCAGATCTGAATGTATTGTAACCACTTACGTTGAAACTACTATCCAGTTTAAACCAAGTTTCCCTAATTAGTGCAACATGAATCTTTTCCTGATTTAATAGTGCCTCAAACTCAGCTCGTTTTGGACGTAGACTTTGCGCATTCCACTGCAGTATGTTAACTACAGTTACTACAGAGGAATGCAGATTATGTTCGCTACATGATAGTGGCAAGTTGTTATCCATACTTGTTTAGAATGTTAATACAAGACCAATCAGACAAATGTTAAAAAACAAAAGATACAAGTCCTTCTAAAACGATACTTATATAATTGCTAATCTTTTCTTCCCATGTGGTATTATTTTCCAGTACTTTCGCCTTAAGCTTTTTTAATAATGTATGCCATGATATTCCTTCCTTATCGCTAGTTTTTTTCCTAGTAGCTGGTTCCTCTTGACTCTTGCTTGCTTGTTCACTAATCTCTGATGCAGTATTCATTTCCTCAGTTGTTTTGGTATTGTCCTCCTTCTTCCTCTTCTTTTGCTTATTTTTTTGTTAGTTTTATCCAGTTTCTCCTCAGTTTCTTTCAAAACCTCTGCATAAGATACCGTTGTGATGGTTTCTTTTGGTATTGCCGGTTGTACTGTAGGTTATTTTCTCGTTTTTGCTGTCACTGGAAATATATATTCAAACGGAGCTGGTGATGGGGTGTACAAAATAAGGGCACTCTTATAAGAACAATTGTACTCCGCCATCAGCTCCCGAACCTTCTTTTCCTTAATAAAAACTGGGCAGATCTTGGCAAGTGCCATATGCTTCTCTCCGCAGTTGTTACAAGTAAACTCCGTCTTATCGCAATTTGAGTGATTATCTCCACATTTAGGGCAGACCGCTTTATTAGATGGGCACATTCTAATGGAATGGCCAAATCTCCAGCAGTGTGAACACTGTGTTACTGGGTATACATAGGGTTTGATATTGACTCTCGTATCGAACACAAAAACATGGGAAGGAAGGGAAGAACCTTTAAAACATATTCTTACACACTCACTCGCTTCCCAACGGCCATCAAAGGTGTTTTTTCGATTAAGTCTTTTTACTCCTAATATTGTGGTATCACAGCCCAAGCTTTCTAAAATTTCCTCCTCAGTAAAGTCTAAGTCCATGTCCTTAATAACACCGTACGATTGGTTGACTTCAAAAGTTTTTTGGCACCTAAAACCATTTTCATTAAACATCTTACGGTTTGTCAGTTTTTCGGCACTTTCTTCCCTGCTAAATTGTATTAAAACCTTAAATGGGTTAAGGTACCTTACCCGTACAACATCTTGTATTTTTTGTTCTGTTAGGATTTTTGCCAATTTAAACTGCTTGGGTAATTTTTCAGTACATGTTATGCTAACTTAAATTCTGTCTTCAGGGATTCTCGTTAAATCATCTAAATCAGTCGCACGAGCAAACCGTTTCCCCTTTCGCCCTACAGTCGTCCATATCTCCCCTGATCCACACCGCTATTCCTTTTGTATGATCCTTTTCCACCATCTAAAATGGCACTTCTCTCCGAACAATCTTCCAAGTCCATTACGCTTTCACCGCTTGTCATCTCACTATATTGTTGCATCTAAGTTGTTAAATCACTCTGCGCATCATTCCCACTCTTATTACGTTGTTCTTTGCAGCTATTCATTAGCGCATCGTAAACAATACCTCGATAACGCGTGGAGCGAATTGTCCAAACCGGTTTTTAAAATGAGTGATACGCGCGTCGTACAACTCCAAGCGCCCGCGCGCGACTGACTTAACAATTTAAAGTTGGTTTTTAAAAAGGTGTCGAATGATACCAGTGGACCAGGTAATATTAATTGCCGCTATATCTTTTACATTAATAAACAGACTGTCAATTTCGACAGAACTTTTCCATAAGGATACTATACCTAGTCCGTGTGACAAAATTGAGGATAGTAGTAGCGGTATGCACCTGCTGCAAGCTGGCTGTGGTAGATACAACAAAGAAAAAAAAATGGAACCGACTTCAACACTAACAAGTACATTTAAAAAAAATTATACCGACTTCCGTGCTATTCAGTCATTGGAGTGCAACTCAAAAAAATACTAAACCGAATTTGATGAAATTTAAATGGGACCACCCGGGAAGCACCAGCTTTCAAACAAAAATAATTTTGAGAATCAGTTCACCCAGTCAAAGTTATGAGGTAACAAACATAAAAAACAGTCGAATTGAGTAGGTACCTCCTTCTCTTTGGAAGTCGGTAGAAAAGTGGTGTTCAAAAGTACCTATTATCACAATATTGTGCGCATGTTACCGACTTCAACGAGTTATTTCACACTATTTAGTTTTGAATTCGGTTACTTATTTTGGTAAAAATTTTAGTTTTATCCCCATTAGCAAGCTATAGTACCATCCTTGGTATTAGTGACCTTTGCTACTTACGGGATCGATTGTAATTCACCGTCAATTACCATATGGTAATTGACGGTGAATTACATCAAGATATGCGTTATAATTTTCAGTCATTGATTGTAACTCAAAAACAGCTTGACAGAATTTGATAAAATTTTAATGGGACCACTACGATAATATACTACTCCGTAAAAAGTTACGCGTGATCATACGTAAAAAAATATACGCGTGGACTTGCGTACCTACTCTTCTTGTTTTGAAAGTCGGTTGAAAAATCAGTTCTAAATGATTATTGAATCCCAAAATAGAAACAAAAGATAGAACACTGAATGGCAATAAATCAAGATATTACCAAAATCTAGAAATCAAACAAGAAACTGTTATCCAGTAGAATCTTGTAAATATTTTATTCAATGTATATTTGTTAGAATATTTAAAAATATTTTCTGTGTGAAGAAGCCACAGCCAGCAGTTGCGGTATTTCTGTATTTTATTACAAAATCCGGCGTTTCGCTCCTGCAATCTAGTGGAGAATCTCCTATAAAAGCACGACCAAACCACCCTTTAGGCAAATATTTATTTTAATAACGAAACAGAAACGTTCAAAAGTATGTTTTCAATTTTATAACGTTATTTTATTAGCTCTGTATCTTGTTTTTCTTCTTCTAAAAACTTTGATTGAAGGGTATTACTTAATTGTTCAGACCTAGTTTCAGATCTGTTTTAAGGGGTTTAACCAAATTTGGGATACAGAACTTTTGTGACCTTACTCTGATATCATTAAGTGGGTTTGAATAATACCTACACAATAAAAAACAGCTAGAGAAAATAGCATATGGAAAACCCTTATTTATTATCCTTACGGTATCATTATATTTCATATCAATAAAAAAAATCTACTGAAGACTTGGCTGTATGGGCATAGTTCCCTTTGCCTACCAGAATGGATAAAGAAAAAAAAATCTCTGCTTATAATCTACGGTTGGCGCCATTTTCCAGAAATTTTCTTTGCGAGTTTATTTTATTAAATTGCTTCATTTTATCGCAAGTCGTTCAGTACACGTGCGGAACCGTCATTGCAACTTGTTCCGACTGTCAACTCTCGGCTGCGCCTCGGCTCGGGTAGACATTTGTCGGAACTCTTTGCAATTACATCCTTTCCCCACAATCAACACATACATTACAGCACATTGTCTGTTGGTAGCGAATCCTAAACACTTCATACCTCAGTCTTATTATAGATGTTTCGATTACGTAGGTCTTTGGCATTACAAAGTTGAAATACTCGCATCAAAAACATTTATACCAAACTGCGGAGTTAAACCAGTTGTATAGTAAAGCGATTAACCCAAGCTAAGGCGGCCCCGCCTTCGATGAAATCTCCATCGTTCCAGTAAAAGCCATATAAATAACGTTTTATGACATATTAAATTTAGCTTAACGTTAAATATGCCGTATTCATCATTGAAGTGTTCTCATAGAGAAAAATATTAATTGAAAGCGTATCAATGTGCGTGTGCGATCGTTATCAGCTTTAATAGTTAGTCGTAAACCGGCGCTTATTAAAATAAAATTATATACATTATGCAAATATTAATTAAATCATTTTGTGAGGTTTTGTGTTGTATAGCTTTTTTGAAATGTGACTAATAAGACGGAATTTCAGCAAATTTTTTTTATTGCTCTATCTAGTACTTTTTTATATTTCATTTACAGATATACTTGTTATTTTCATTCACATTGAGTGTCTCTTATACATTATATTATATGTAACAATATACCATTTGTAACCTGTGCTCAAGACAATGTGTAATAGTATAAAAATATTATAATACTTTTATATACTTCTTGCTTGCTTCCCGTATTGCAGTACTTAGCATAAAAAATATACTTAATGTAATAATGGAGCCCATTAGAAATGATACTGCCAGCTACTAAATAACAGTAATTGATTGCCCCTAACCCCTACTAAGGTTGCACGTAATATTTTGTGCACTGGTTAATTGCATTGGGTCTTATAGTAGTAATATATCAGTGGTAGAAGTAATATTAGAAAAACTATGTTACACGATGTCTATAAAATGCCTTTTGTTTATCCATGCGAGAAACCCAGCACAATATCCGCACCAAATAGCCTTAATATGCCGCTTATCTCAGCAAAAGTGCGAATATAAAGCGAGACCGATTTTACTTAGCTGCGTGTTTAGTTTTCTTAGTTGTTGGATTAAAATGGCAGTAGCAGATTTTAATAATATTGTATCTCCGCAGTCATGCCTTTCATCTTTTTCATTTCATAAATAAATAGACCTTAAAAATAATGTTTGTTCTAGTTTATTATTTTCTACCAACTTCCAAAAAAAAAGGAGGTACTCAATTCTATTTTTTTATGTTTGTTGCCTCATAACTTTCGACTGGGTAACTGATTCTCAAAATTATTTTTTTGTTTGAAAGCTGGTGCTTCCCACGTATTTAAATTTCTTTAAATTCAGTCCAGTAGTTTTTGAGATACACTCCAATAACTGAATATAATGGAAGTCGGTATTAAATTTTTCAAGTTGTACTTGTTTTTAAAGCCAATAATGTAATGCGTACATTACTGATCTGATCATCATACCTAGTTTATATATAGCTTGGGAGCTCATTCCACAACCTTACCACGGTAAATATCCCGTTAATAATAATTAAACTTCAGTGAACAACCGTGATAGTTTAAAACAGTGTTTTATATATAGTTAGTATACATTATTTTATTTAAAAACCAATATTATTATCGTTCCAAGTTTAATTATTATATATATATAATAAATATACCTGTAACATTAACACAAACCTCATTAGCTACATCCCTTTATAGTAATACGATATCATATCAAATATCGTTTGGCGCCATCGCGGCAGCACGTACGTAGCATATGCTCGAGTACCAGGACTGTATAATCTAATGGGCACTTCTCTTTTGCGAGCCTCCCAAATCCATTTTTTCGTACATCGTAAATGGATTTCAACATCGACGATAGGGAAACCGCTTAAATAGGCATAATGATGTTGAATCAAAAATCCTTTAAGACGCTATCGCCGTAACAATTTTATGACGCTGCACTCTTATCGTCGGTCTTAGCAAAGTTTTACCGCAAATTGCTTCGAGAGATATAAGCGCGTAGGGATCGTAACAGTGGTATAATGTAGGAGAGAACGTATTTCCCACTATACGAGGTGTGTGCGAACATTGGAGAGATCTAATGATGCTCTACTTTGTAGGGATTTATCACTCACCCTAGTAACCGGACGAGGAACGGAAAATTGGCATTCAGTAGGATCTTGTGCCGGATTATGGATGGTCAGTGTTGTTTGTCGGAATTATATTTTCCAAGTTGTATAGGTAGGTCGGATTTATGGAATGTTTGTTAAATTTAATAATAGATTAACTCCAAAACCATTGCTGTGTTTTACACACATAAAATAACAAACACTGCAAGAGCATTTATTCTCTGTTAAAATTAATATTCGTTCCAGAATTTCCAGAACCCCACTGATAAACTAACTTATATATGCATATCCGTATACTGCCACTTCTTTTCTATAGTATATAGAGACTAGTCGAGCAAGTTGTGCGCCTGGTGGTAAGAACTACTCTTGCTCATGAGAGTTGCAGTTTCATTCAGAGCCTAGATCTATAGTTTTGCACTGCGCTCATCACATTGGTAACATCGATGTTTGAGTCTCTTTTGCTCAATAATTTAATTTGCTACTGTGCCTTTACAAGAAATCTTGCTAAGGTTTGCTTCGCGGCAGAATATTTGCCAATAGGACCTTGCGCAATAGGCCGGACACTTAATAAGTCGGATTTCATTGCCTTTTACGATTCGCATTCAGTTTGCTGCTTATCAAAAGTTATAATTTTTATCTTATTATTTTTCGCTTCAGTAGCTCACACATGTAGGTTATGCTGCCTGAAATCAGAGAGCAAAATGCGATTTTGCTCACTGAGTGAGACAAAGTATTTTTTTTTCAGATAGCCGTGAACAGCCTTGGGTTAATCATATAATTCGAAACATTCACACTCTATCTCTTACCAGCCATTAGAAAGAGAGAGAGAGAGACAAAGACCACCCTTTCGAAGTTCCGATTTTGAATTCGACCTCAAAGACTACTAACTAAAGAAAAAGAGTAATAACTAAAGAAATTTTGAAAAATAGATGAGTCTTTTAATGTAATTTATTGAATTTTTAACTTATTGTTGTATGTAATCGAAAATAAGTATTTACTGCAAATAAAACTGATATTTAACCTGTAAATATTTAATTCTAGTTTAAAAAATGTTACGTATATAAAAAATTATTTTACATCTCTCATATTCGGTAAGTAGTTCCTTATTACCCCCAAATAGGGCTCGTAGGTGACCAATTAGCGCTCTAGGGTAGCTAGAAAATGTAGCTAGAAAAGCCCTAGGGCGGTTTACATCTCTCATATTCGGTAAGTAAGTCCTTATTACCCCCAAATGGGACTTGTAGGTGACCAATTAGCGCTCTAGGGTAAAAATGTAGCTAGAAAAGTCCTAGGGCGGTTTGTAATTTAAAAATACACTTCACTCTTTCAAAAAGTTCGCTTACATCTAACCATCATACTGGCAATAGACATCATGCATTCAGCCCAATGACAAAAGAGGTCGCTTCGCTATTCAGCCTTGTCTTCGTATGAGTATAATACTCATCAATTTTATTTATGAAATGCCGGTTTTTTTCTACTTACCTCACAATCGTAAAGCAGAGTAGTAAGCTCGGGTGTAAGCATCAATTGCAGCCCGAGATATTTGGCGCACGAGCGCAGCGAGTGCGCCTATAGTTCGAGGGTGCATTACACCCCTTGGCTACTAATTTACTATTAAGTTTTTAAAATTTTCCATTTTATTGAATTGTTACCTCTACCTACAATGTTAATTATTTTTATTCATAATAAATAGTTATTTCAATCTATTCCTGTTTATTATTATATCTCCTAAAGTGTTCTCGCTGCTAAAGTGAAAAGTTATATAGTATATGTTACACGAGAGCAAAGTTTTTTGCATCTCGTGCCTTTGAATACCACGCCACTCTAGGATTCAAAATCACCAGTCGCAGCAAAAAAAGACTTTGCTCTCTTGTTGCACAAATAACTATTTATTTAGTCCGTAATTGATTTAAGATTCCTTTTCTAGAATGCAAAACATTTGTTTGAACTTTATCTACTGTTATAAGTACTAGGTTAGAGTTCTGGACCTAAACGCATTCGCTAACATATATTTACTTTTCCCGCCCTTGAGCAATGCCCTTTTTTCTTACGGCGGTCTTAAGCGGGCGGTACCTTTGCAGGTAGGACCATATTTCAAGATACTCGTTGCTATCAGCTGTGTCTTGCCAACTGCGAGTAATTTTCCAAATTTTGGGGACTTACGAGGTAAATTGTTGAATTTAGGTTTATGTTGTATCGTGTCCTGGGAAACGCAGGGGTGTATACCCCTTAGTATGTAAATGTAACAGGATAATGAATGATGTTTAAGTCTCAAAAGTTGTTATGCTATTTTTATTTTTTCCCCATTATATGAGGGCTCGTGATTAAACATTAATATATTTGTTATTACACAAGTTATGACGTTTACATATATAATAACATCAGAATTAACGCAGGCAACGTTTATACCGACTATGAATAGTTCCTCTTAAAAACGTGTCAGACATGTTTTATTGCAAACTTTTATTTTAAAGGCGTTGTAGAATGCGCGCAGTCTACTCGTAGATCCTAGCAAATTATTGAGAAAAATTTAATTTTTATCATGTTTTAAGGCATTTCTGAAATACACATGGCAACTTCAGAGGTTTTATTTTTCGCCCGCGTCATCGGTGTACGAAAGATGAAAATCCGAGAAAATCCTTCAGGGACGACGACATTAGCATATTTATTAGTATCATCCGAGGGGAGTCCGCGCCGAGGAATTGTTATCATATCAATAATGACTTGCATTATGCCACGATAAAAAAACGAACGCAATGTAGTTTATTGTGAGTAAAAAATCTTCACGCAAAAAATGGAGCTATGATGGTACAAAACGAAAAACCTACCTATTATCACAATATCGTGCGCATGGTACCGACTTCAACAAGTTATTTCACACAATTTATGTTTAAAACGGTTCCATTTTATACTATATATTTATTTCACCCTTTTTAGTTACCCTTGCTATTTACGGGATCGATTGTCACTCACCTTCAATTACAATTATTATCAAGATAGGAGAAACACTTTTCAGTCATTGGATTGTAACTTAAAAACGGACCCGGACGGTCCCATTTCGGACTCTATCAAACAAGAATTATCAAAATCGGACTAATGTGTAAAAAGTTATGCGAGTTCATTCATAAAAAAAACATACTCGTCAACTTGAGAATCTCCTCCTTTTGGAAGTTGGTTAAAAATGAACATCGTCTATGGAAATGATTTCAGCATTATTATATCAATTTACATCTTCTTGTCATTTGTATTAATATATCAATTGGCAGTTTTCCTATGGTTTGAAAATCTACTTTATCAATCTGGTCACTAATAATTACCAACATTACAACTACAATTACTTAAGACAGTTGACCCGCTATTGCCGATCTATAAATAGCTCAAGCAAACCAAACGTACCAAAAGTACTAGCATCATTGCCATTTCAATATAATTGAAATACCTTTATCGAATCGCAGATTGATCTCCCAGAACGTACATAACCTTACCCTTTCATACACTTTGACTCTCACTTAACAAGTTCGTGTGTCAGATCTTCTACTTCGCTGATTTTTTCCATTCGATGAACTAAGGCCAAACAGGCCGTTGAATATTTCCTCTTGAACATAAAGGCTACGTACAATGGAAGACGAAATGAGAACAAAGGTATCTAAATTATTTGCATGTGTTATGTCTGAGGTATATTTTATACAAAGCATCTAGAGGCTGGTACCGTATACGTGCTCACTTTTTCTTGTACTTGCTTAGGAGTAACAAATATAAATAATTGGCCACGTGAGATTTGTTCATGTTTTTCCGTCCACAGTTAAATAGCAGTAATTGTGTGCTTTACTTGTATAACTTATGTAATAAAACACATATCAAAGCTCCGCCGTTGAATATTACAGATAACAACTATCAATGCTGGAAACATTTGTTCCAACTGTTTGGAAATAAGTAATATTTGGTAAACGTAAACGTTTCGAGATCTTTGCCCCGCTATTATTTTTTATTTATACCACGGCTCTTGAGTAGGGACTGTGCTCTGACCATTATTTTCATTGGGATTGGGATGTCATTTACCTAAGAACTGCGGCCCAACTGAATTCGGTATTGTGGTACTAAGCGGATCAAAAAACTGATGTTCCGTAGTACTCAGCTAGTAAGATATAATATCAACTTTAACTTCTAATATGCGTTGCCAACTCGATATCATAATTGACCGACAGAGCGAAGTGTCTCTGCTTAAACTGGCCAAATTGACTTTTATCTGTGCGTATGTATGTGTTTTTTTTATGTTGTTAGGTTGTTTCTTAGTATTCCTGTACCAGTCGAATGTTTGACGTACATTGAAAAAACTTGGCATGCACGTTCTACTATTTATTATATTTTTTGTCGTCACCGATTTTTAAATACTTTTCCAAAAAAGGAGATAAGTTTTCTGCGGCGCTATTCGCCGACCGATTTTGATAACATTTCAAATTTAATATTCATAGTAGGTCGTGGTGGTAACATGTCGTAAATAGTAAGAGGTGAGTAAATACAGATTTTGATAGAGTTTTTACAGCCCAATTGGCTTGTCCATTACATTTTTTTGTTATTTCAGTGGAAGACTGTACAAGCACGACGTGTTAAGTGGTACCCTCTGCTTAGAACGTATAAGTGCGTCTTTGATGCCTAAACTGAATAAATGAAATTGACTTTGACTTTGACTTTGAGAACAGATGCATTTTGACACAAGTGAGGAACTGCACGGCCCCCGTAACCATGAGACATTAAGTTATTAAGCCACTAATTTGGAATCCATTCCCTTAAAACCAGAATACAGTATTGTGAACATTACTGCTTCATGGTTAAGAAAAGGTGGCGGTACTTCCTCGGATGAACTCATTATATAGGCTCATAAATGATGAGTGTCAAAGGTGATCTCCAAAAGTCAGTTGATATCGATATTTGTCTTTTCGAAGGCTTGTGCTGATTGAATTTCTTTAACTATCTCGTTTTATAATAGCCATCTATAAAATCTACAAATGAATTTTCTATAGAAAAAATAATTGCTATAATACAACTACAGCCAGCACAGAAACATTAAAAAACATCGTTGCCAAGTACAGATGGACACTATAAACTTTACATAACTATATCACAATATCTAATATTATGAAATAGATTTGACTGAGTGAGAAAGCGATATCCTGAAGACTTACAGACTAGCTAGATTTTTCCCGGTTAAATGTGTAGTTTAGAGACGGATTGCAACGAAGGCGAAGTCGAGAACTGAACATAGCAAGTAATACAACTTCATGACAGATGCCGAAGAAACTCTGTATTACTGTCGCGAACATTCGAGAACATCGCTTTGTTTGAATGCAACCTACACAACTCAACAGATGTAGACCCAACAATGATAGGGTCGGTTAACTTCAGAGTCGAGGCACGTACCAGCTAGGTACCATTCCAAGGAGCCTCTATTTTGCATAGCCTCGAGATCAGCTTGTTTATCAAACCATCTTGCAGCTTTACGCAGTGAATATGTCCACAAACGCATGAATCAAAACTATAGAAAGGATAATTACCTAAGCCAGTTAAGACTAAAGGGCATAATATGAACTAACTCGCTGACATGCACCCATGCACAATATATTTTAGCATTGCGGTGGTACCGTTCGCTAATTAGAGGATAGATTGTCACTTACAAGATCATTAAGATAGTCTAAACACTTTTTAGTTATTAAATTGCAACTAAAAAGCCGTTTGATGAAATTTAAATGGGACTACCTCAAAAGTATACTCTACCAACTTAACTTAAAGCAATGATATCGGAAATTTTTCATCACGCGAGTAAAAGCTAGAAACGTGGCACAGCTAGTATAGATCATAAATTAAAACTTATGAAAATTATCATGTATATCCAATTTTTAAAATGTGATTATCGGTTGCTTCTCTAACGATAAAATAAGATGGACAATAGTTCCAGTAATCAAGATCTATTCTTGCATGCATGAAAAATTTTGTAACATCTGTACAATGCAAGCGCAATGATTTGCATTTTACAATCTTTATATATATATATATATATATATATATATATTTATATATATATATATATATATATATATATTTATATATTATAGCTTTCTTAGATCCGGTCAGACAGAATAACAGCGGATGTCTACTGTGCAGAACTCCGAACAAAGAAGGCGAAACTAGCAATAAAACAGCCACGACTTGTTAATTGACTATCACCATTATTACTTCATAATAACGTAAGACATTTTTTCCATTTTTTCCGCGATTTGGACTTTTTTTGCACGGAAATAAATTTTCTTCCCAGGAAGCAGTATAAATTCACACAGTTTGTGGAGTCTAGTTCCCCAGAGCTCCATCGCAAAGGTTTAAATGATGTACCGATTAGATGGTATGAGTTTATAGGTAACAAGTGATTTTTGATTAAATAAATTTATTTTATTCTACGTAAAAATTGTATCGAATTTTCAGTACGAAAGTGCAATTTTACTATGGAAATAACACTATAACTCCTACATTATCCCACATTCCAAGGAGCTTGTCAGATTATGACTGATGAACTGTATGTGGTTTGTGATAAACTATAGTTATTCGAAAATTCGCGGCATTTATGGATAATTGCTGCGGTTCAAAACAACTTATGTGACAATTTGAAGGTATAGTTGCAATAAAAAAATGGACACCTCCATGTCCTTTCGCACCACTTCCATAATTCTGCAAGGCTCACATCTTGGTCTTTTCATTTTTGTACTGTTTTAAATGACCTTCACGTGCACTTTTTACGTTATTTCTTCACGATCAAACGACTGCACCGGTTTTAATCAACTTTTCCTTTTTATCATCATCATCCATTACCACTCGGGAGTTACCGCAGGGTGCAGCCATGTATCAATGTCAATCTCACGAGAATTTCAATACTATTATTTACTCTATACGTTATATACCTTATATATACTTTTATACCTTCATATTATACGTATTTATACCTTTTCTATATAATTACTAAATTATACATCGTGGTATCTGATGTTCATTTACTTGTAAAGCTTATAATACATGCTATAACCACATTCCAGGAAAATGTCAAATTACCGTAACGAAGGAACCGTGAAGCGTGTGGGAGGAATCACAAGCGTGAAACAAGTTTCCAATAAAGCTTTATTGTTATTTTAGTTGATTATATTGCCATTATACACTTGTAGCCTGTAGTCTCCTTGAATAATAGAAACAGGTTATCTGACAGACAGTAAAATTATCGACATTGACAATTGGTATGAAAATAAAACAGTTAATTAAACTGAATTAATAATTCATTTGAGGCGAAACACCGTTATTTTAGTTAGAAAATTTCCTTTTGACAGAGTTCTTGTATTTTACAAATTACTTTCTATCATGTGTACATGTCGATGTTTTGCAATTCCGCAATACATACCATCTGATGGTTGGACGTTTTGCTATATGAACACAATGCTAATTAGGCTTACTGCTCATTAGACGTTTCGCGCTGTTGGGAGTTTTGCTTCTTTTAAAAACTTCTCTCTGGATTTATCTCCTACAATTTTTTCGTGATATTTTTATAACCCGAATGATTAAACACAGAATATTTTATTATTTCTCTCTGTAAAGGTTTGTATTCTTATAATATACTAGAGTTAGCATAAACGCAATATTAAAATATAGACTTTTATCGGTCCAGTTTAACTGGTAGGTTCCAGGCGCTCGCAATCACTTGATTTCACGTGGACGAATACGCGGGTAGTTGCTAGTTTAAAAGTACGTAATTGCACTATTAACCGGAGATATACTCACTTTAGAGATCGAATAAGTCGACCTATCATATCAGATGAAACTCATGAGAATTTCAATACAAAAAGTACATAATTAATTTTAATATCAGAATTTTGATTAGGATTTCAATAAGAACTTTCCCCGTCTCTATTTTATTCTGATACAATTTCAATGTTATCTAAATAAAAATAAAAATCTCTAGAACATACATTATACAAAATGAAATGCAAAATCTACCAGTCTCAGTGAGAATCCAATAGCAGACCTTATTTCAACGTTCTCGTTTTGCTTTATATAGTAATCGTTCAAATGATGATGAATGTTACTTTACGTTTGGTATTTTCTTTTAGGTCATGTCGCGGTTATTAGACATTATGACCCCATAACATGGCGTCGCCCTGTTTATGGGCGTTACGATACAGATGGAATTCGTAACGGGAAACCAATATCTTTGGGGAAAGAATTTGCGATATTCGCGTGATAGAAATATCAAGTTGTGGTTTATATTGTATTGGATGCGCGATTCAATTATTAGAGGATTATATTGTAGGTTTTATTTTAACTTCGCGTAGTAATTAGCTTTGTAGATGAGTCGTTGAGGACTGGAGTCCCAGCTTATGTAAGCATTTTTATGATATACTTAACTATATAAAACTAGCGCTTGCACAATGATCGTTCTGTGTGCGGGAGGTATATAGGAGTGATATACACACACTAAAACATCACAACCTACGAAATCCAAGAACAAATATTTGCCCCGGCCACTACGGATCGATCCTGGAACTCTGTTCCTCAAAAGCAGCTACCTGCTGAGCTAACGTAGCTGCCAGGCTATTAGTACAAGCGTGTATCCGTAGCTTGATAAAAACTGTTGGAAAGTCATATCCATGTCGATGCCAGCAATGAGGTACAGATAGTGTATATGCTAGTCATTGTTCATCCTTTGTTTCATTCCATCACACACCGTATAAACAAACATTATAAAGCATTGGCCACGTATTAATTCATCTACTTTCACATATTTCCCACGCTCGGCTTTCATGCAAATATGAATTAGGATGATGTGGTCACTGTGATAACGCTTTTCGTTTTTTGTATAGGATTAAAGCTACAGTCTTTTCATTTTATCTACTCGTCGCTTGAACAAACACTGGATTGATAAGGATTTTGAGTATACTAGAGTTTTATTTAGAGGTAGAAAAGCTACGAGTGCATATTGGACAAAATCATTTTGTAGATAAAATATTCCTTACGTTTGCAGGGTATCTCAATATCTGTTTTAATTTTGAATTCATGTCACTTTCCTTGTGTTAGAACGCCCATATTTTGTTCTCGTTCAACATATGGTGAGATTGTCAAAGAGCGTTATAAATTTGAGCAACACATGACATAAGAATAATCAGGCCAATGCGTTTCTGTTGATAGGAACAGTGCGGGTTTTGGAGATAGCCAGCAGATAACCCCTATTTAGATACCTATAAAGGTTACTCGGTGACAAAACCCGCACTGCTGCTTTCAGACTATTAGAGCCGGGTAACATTAACCGGGTTGTCTACTTAACGTAATATCTGAGGTTACCAATCCAAGTATAACCACCACAACACGGGAAACACTTTATTCAACAGTTATGGACAAGTTAATAGTTGCGCTATGAACGCTTCTTTTGCACATGGAAACTTACGTCCAGTACCAAATTTGTTAGGATTTTCAAAATGCTGCAAATTCTACGGTCATTATAACCAGACATCTAGACAAATATATCTAGAATGTTACAGTTTTTAATACATTTGGCATTCATATTTAATACAACTCATATAATAGCAGATATTTCGTTTTTCGTTGCAAAGCGTCATAAATATGTTTAAGAACGTTCACTCACTACCTACACTTCTGAACAACTTCACTTAGGTGGTAGAACACTTCTGCTAGTGTCCGTCTTGGGAGGTACTACCGCTGTGCCAGATATACTTTCTCCTAGCTGTGTGCGAAAGCGCTACTGTGTTATGTTTGAAGTACACTGTAGCAAGTGAACTTACTAGGCGTATGGAGCTGAAGAGCTATCTTTTAGGAAGACGACCGCAAAGCAGTGCTGCGTAGAACTTTGTTAAAAGTTTATAGCTATATATAGGTCTCACTGTCGCTTTTATGGGCAGGAATGATTATTACCACCAGGGGAAACACAAGCCCATTTTACTCGCTTGCTTAAAAAATTCAACCAACAAAAGTTATTAAAAAAAAGAATCAATCAATAAAGCTGTGTAATATACTTAGTTCTTAACTATAAACACTTGAGTTTCATTGGCTCTCCGAGTGCTGAGTTAGAACAATTGTGTCACTGGCAGGCGAGATGGCACAATTAATTATTCTGCAGATAACTAGTCTAGTAAAAACGATTCATAAATCTAACGAGACAACTTTTATATCTAGAACTTAATAATGGAACGTTTACTGTTATACTTTAAGAAGTTTCAAACTAAAGATATCGGTGTAGTAATTTACTTTTGTTATTTTATAGATAAATGATATAGATTGTATAAGTAAGTTTTTACAAACATTTCGTGAAGTTATTTTCATTACTAACACTAGAGCGCACTAAAGGGTATAATTTTTCAACATATGATGATGTGGTGAGCGTGTGCTACCTACTTAGGTAACTCTTACTTACCGAATAGTTTTGTCGCGACACTGTACTCTTTCATCCAATAATTTTACTTGCTCAGTGTCCTTCACACCGGAATAAGCAATTCATGTGCACTGTTGCTTCACATCATTATATCTATATCTGCAGTGGGTTCAACGAAGACGCCATTTAACACGAGAGACCTACGACCTCTAACACAAAAGACCTACGGCCTCTAACACGAGAGGCCTGTGACCTTGTACGAGTAAGTCGGGTTTCATCGCCTCTTACGATTTGCACCCCAAGATCGCGTCTAACCGCAAATGGTCTAAAAGAGATTTTGCGTGATTATGTATTTTATGATCTACAAAACATTGATATACAAAAACAATGTCGTCAGCTAGCTATATTATTTTGTGCTTCGATATATTCAGATTCAACTTCATTAAATTAAGCAATGCAGATTAGATTACCGAGGACAGAATAGAAGGCTGAAAACGCAAAGGAAAATGTTTCTCTGACACGAAAACGTTGTGACGTTGTCAAACTTTGCATTTGATTGCATGTTTCGTCATCAGATTTATGGCTGGCTCTAGTGTAGAGACCAGCCGTGCGATTCTCTAAGAGCAAATGTCGTTGCACCTTTGACAACATCCGTGAAATAAATGAAGAGATGACAAGAAATGTTGGAAGTGCAACCTTGTGTACAAGGACGATATCTCATAAAGTATTTGACATCAGTGAGCTCGTCGACGAGCGCATCCACGCATCATTACATGCGTTATGTGTGTCATCTGGGAATGGTCGTGGAAGGGAGCATAAACAGAAGAAACATAAGAGTAAGACACTTGTGGGGTGGAATAAATATGTTAGTGACAGCCACAGGGCGGCCAGGGCGGATTTTCAGGAATGGTTGATGTGTGGTAGCTCAAAGACTGGTATTATGTATACTAAGATGTGTGAGAGTAAAAAAATATTCAAGTCGCGTATAAGATGGTGTCAGAATATTCAAGAGCAATTGAAATTGGATATACTTGCCTCTAAGCACAGTGAAAAGGATTTTGTTGGTTTTTGGAAAAATACAAATCGCATGAAAAATCGCCCTGGTCGACCGGTGAGTGTGGACGGCTCTAATGACGTAAAATGCATAGCTGATAAATTCAAAAATCACTTTGTAGTAAATTCCCCTTTGGTACCATCGCAAGACACGGGTGGCAGTGCGGAAACTACCAGTGGTAAACATGTTGAAACCAAAATCACGGCCAGGGACGTATTCAGGGCGATAAACTCTATATCAAAAGGTAAATCCCCGGGCCATGATGGTTTAAGCATAGAGCATATACAATACGCTGGACCCCACATATGCAGAGTGTTGGCTATGCTATATAACTTATGCATATCACACTCTCTCATCTGCCTACCGACTTCATGAGAACTAATGTTGTGCCTGTAGTAAAAAATAAGGCCGGGGATGTGTCTGACATAACAAACTATCGTCCTATTTCGTTGGTAACAATAATAGCAAAAGTTTTTGACAGCATTATTAATACACGATTAATTAACTACTTACAGCTGCATGACAATCAGTTCGGGTTCCGACCGGAATTGTCTACTAGAAACGGCGATATTGTGTTTTAAGAGTGCTGTCAAGTACTACACAGAAAGGAAAACACCTGTTTATTCTTGCTTCCTCGACCTTTCTAAGGCATTTGACCTGGTCTCTTATGATATACTCTGGGAGAAAATGAGAGCACTACATATACCTAGCGAACTCATCAACATCTTGAGGTACTGGTATGGGAACCAGGTCAACAATGTCAAGTGGGCGGGGACGTTGTCGGACCCATACAGGTTGGAGTGCGGGGTGAGGCAGGGGGGATTAACCTCATCTGCTATCTTCAACCTATACATTAACGGACTGATCGAGGCGCTTAGTGGACAACATATCGGTTGCTACGTTGACGGCGTCTGTTTTAATAATATAAGCTACGCGGACGATATGGTGTTACTGAGCGCCTCGGTCTGTGGACTTCGAAAGCTGCTGAGTACGTGTGAGAGATATGCCGAGGATCACGGACTGCGGTATAATGTCAAAAAAGCAAGTGTATGGTATTCCAGGGCGGGCCGAGAAAAGTGACGGTGGTTCCTCCCATAAGGTTGTATGGTTCGCAATTAGAATTGGTCGAGAAGTTCAAATATCTGGGCCACTACGTGACACATACCCTAAAGGACAACGCTGACATTGAGCGGGAGAGGAGGGCGCTGGCGGTAAGAGCCAACATGGTAATCCGCAGGTTTGCACGGTGCTCAATAGAGGTTAAGTTAACTCTATTTAGAGCCTACTGCACTACGTTCTACACGTGCAGCTTGTGGAGTGACTTTACACAAAAATCTTACAGCGCCCTCCGAATCCAGTACAATAACGCGTTCCGGATGCTGCTGGCGCTCCCCCGCTACTGCAGCACATCTACAATGTTTGCGGAAGCGCGAGTAGACTGCTTCTACGCTACAATGCGCAAGAGATGCGGCTCCCTGGTGCGGAGGGTGCGGGGGAGCGCTAACAGCATGCTGGCCGCGCTCGCAGACAGGCTCGACTGTCCCTATATATGTCATTGTTGTGAATTGCATATAAATAAACTTAATATAAATAGGTTATTTTAATTTAATCTAATAATTTAATGTAATTTTGGTATATGTATTAATATAATGGATATGGATATAAATTATGTTGATTGTAATTTTTAAATTTAATATGACTATTATAATTTAATTGATATGAGTCTTTGTTACTTGAAATAAATGATTATTATTATTATTATTACAGAATCGCACAGCTGTATTTACCATCTATCTGGTGTATTCAATTGTATCCTAATGAACATAAATTCGTTTCTTTAAATTCTTTGTCTACGGTTTTTCAGAGATATTATCTCATGCGGGCTGCGTACCCACGTGTAGTTCGTTTTGAATTGAAATAAAAATAAAACCAACGTATCGAGGAGTGTTGTAGATGAGTTGTGCCATTCGGGAAACCCTACTAGCTTGGTGTAAGACCTCTTGACTGCCAGGATAGTGCAGTTGGTGGCGGCCCTGCCTTCTAAGCCGTTGGATTCCAGGTAAGTCCCGGATTTGATTCCATCAGAACAGGTCAAACATTCATGTGTATGAAGATATTTATTTAACCTATATCTGTGGATGTGTGTAATGTAAGATATATCTATGTATGTGTACCAGTCATCAGATGACCAGTAGGTAGGTATAGGCTGCCTAGTTTGGAACCTTTTTTGAAGAACTTATGTGGTCGTTGTCATATTATTATAATGTTTATCAGAAGCTTTAGACTTTGCTCTTTGTTCGATGCAATTCTTATAGACACGTACCCAGTGTGAGGTTCAAATCACATTTATTAATGCCCAATCTGAGAATTTTTACCCAAAATTAATAATTTAATATATATAATAATATGGGACAACATTCACACAAAGGTCTTCAGGTGCCAAACTAGGCAGAGCCTGTACTATGGTAACCTGATGACTGATATACATACTTATATACATATACTCACCCAGACACAGGCCAAACAGACATGTTCATGCACACAAATGTTTGACCTGTCCGGGGATCGAACCCGGGACCGGCGGCTCAGAAGGCAGGGGTGCTACCAACTGCGCCAACCGGCCTGTCTTGGAAATTAATTCCGCTTTATATTTTGGCACTTTGTATCGCTAAAATTGTGGTACCTTTCATTTTCAGCTGTATCATCAGAATCTCTATAACAAACTCCGCTGACTTCACCTTTTGTCCGATACAATCGTGCTCTAGAGGTGGTCGTATGCAAATATAATTGCGGGCCGGCAACGGACGTGCGCGCATTAGTGGCGCTTTGTGCGGGAATGACTCGGTCCATTTCACGCCGAGAGCCAAATTAGCCGGTCTCGACGACTGTAGGATACGGTGTTAGGATTTCGGTACACGGACAAAGCGATCAAACTACCGGAAATCGGGACGGGTTACTAATTTGCGTTCACGAGGTAATTAAATCATCTGATTGGCGGGGAGTACCGGATCGGGGCTACGTACCTATTACATTGAAAGTGTTTCATACTCGGACAACAATATAACTCTTTGTTCGGAGTAGGTACGCATGTTTGAGCACCTTCCCGATATTATATTTTATTCTCAGATGCATTTGGTAGTCTGTGGCAATTAGAGATTTTTGTATGTAGCACATGTTTGTTGTCGCTTATTAAATATTATTCGTTTCCTCCAGTGCACTGCAGGTAGGTAATACATCGATCTCTTCCAACTTAGAGTCATCGAAGACTTGTGAGTAAGACTGAATCTAAATACTGTGTCGTTGTACTAGTCAGTACCCACGTTGTGGACCTTGCCGAAGTCGGATGACTCTGCTATTTCATAACCACTGAGGCCTGGTCCCTGACACTCTTCATTTTAGACTGCAAACACAAGACAGAAAAACCAAACCGTTAATGACATAACCAATAAGGTTCATGTGCAGCTGGGTCCGATCGGTCGCGAGTTTAGTTACTCGAAAACGCAATGTAAGAACTGTGTCCGTAAAAGTGAAATAAGTAAAAATAATATTTAGCGACTTTATTAAAAATAAAGATATCAATGATGTACAAAATATATTAAAAGCTAAAAAAAACGATTCGGTAGGCCCTAGGTATTAGTCATCGCACAACTCTCCTCATCAGTCTAGGGCTTAATTTATTGTCAATAAATTCATAAAACATTCTATAGAATAGAATAACAGTTACAAAACTACTTATTGACCTATTGTTATGACTGTACACTCAACCGCACTTATCATATATCGTTGCCTCAGTAACCAGTTTGATACGGATCCTAAAAAACAGCAATGAAGTGGACTCGCTCATGCTGAATATCATAAATGCTTGTGAGTTTGTGAGTCAAACATGGATCATTTTCCGCGCGACTGTCGCACGCTACAAACAGACTCACAGAGTGAGCGCTTAATACGCCGGCGTTCCAATTAACTTTCTAGAAGCAAATAAAAACAAACATACGAACTTCATGGCTCATTCACTCCTTGTTTTACCAGATTGTGAACGCAACCATGCGAGTGCCACCGATTTCTGAACAAAGTTAGTGTAAAATTTTTCTAAATTCAAACGAAGTCCCTCTTTGTAGTTCCCTGTGGATACCAGATAAGGCTATTCTGAAAGTAAATTCCATACTCGTATAGGTATCATCACTGAAAATACAGGGCAAGAGATTTAACATCTCACATCTCGTCGTGACAAGCGCACTGTATTTCCCTGCAGGGGTGTAAGCTGTTGTAGTTTAAAATGTTTAATGGCACTGAACTGTTAAAATGAAAAAAAAACGGAAAAATGAGTACCAAATCAATAACGCATGCCTCGGGTCGATGACCGCAGTGCAGCGCAACTTCAGATCTGATCACTGGGTGCATGGCATTGTCACTGTCTGGGAGCAACTGTCTTCTGTGGCGTCCTGGTACGTCGTGCGCCTTACTGACTTGCTGTCAGGTAGACGACAGAGACCTTATTTAACCAGCCGAATTGACTTTCAACATACGTTATATTTGTTGGGTTGTATGTTCAATGAATTCACTTGCTACTGTGCCCTTAGAAGAAATCTTGCTAAGTATTGCTTCACGGCAGAATGTTTGCCAATAGGACGGCCTCTAGCGCAAGAGGCCGACCACCTAATAAATCGGACTCCATTGCCTTTTACGATTCGCATTTAGTTTGCTGCGTTAACAAAAGTTATAATTTTCATTTTAATTTATTTATTTACTCCATTCTAGACAAGGAATCCTAAATCAATATTTAGAATTCCTTGTCTAGAATGCAAAATATTTGTTTGAACCTTGTCTACTGAAATAAGTACTAGAGTAGAGTTCTGGACCTAAACGCCTTCGTTACAATATATTGTTTTTTCCCGTCCTTGAGCAATGCTCTCTTTTCGTATTTCTACAGAAAAGGCTACAAGGCAACTAAAAACTTGGGAGTTATTTACAATGCAAAAGCGGGCGGTACCTTTGCAGGTAGGACCATATTTCAAGATACTCGTTGCTATCTGCTGTGTCTTGCCAACTGCGAGTAATTTCCCAAACGAGGGACTTACGAGGTAGATTGTTGAATTTAGGTTTAAGTTGTATCGTGTACCCCTGCGTAAGTTCAGTATACGGGGAAATATAACAGAATAATGAATGGTGTCTCAAGAGTTGTTATGATATTTTTTATTTTTATTTTTTTCCTTTATATGAGTGCTTGTGATTATACATTCATATATTTGTTATTACACAAGACATAACATATATAGATATATATATATATATAATTGCATCAGAACTAACGCAGGTAACGTTTATACCGATTAAACGCGCAGTTCCCGATATATCCTGCGATCACGGTAACGCCATAGGTAACACGCGATACACGATGAAGTCGAGGGCAGATACTAGTATTTTGTAATATACGAGTACCTTCATAATTTTTCCTCTGGTAAATGTTCTTCTTGAAAACGTGTCAGACATTTTTATAGCAAACTTTTATTTTAAAGGAGTTGTAGAATGCGCGCAGTCTACTCGTTGATCCTAGCAAAATATTGAAAAACTATAATTTTTTATCATGTTTTAATGCCTTTCTGAAATACACATGGCAAATTCAGAGGTTTTATTTTTCGCCTGCGTCATCGGTGTACGAAAGATGAAAATCCGAGAAAATCCTTCAGGGACGACGACATTAGCATATTTATTAGTATCATCCGAGGGGAGTCTGCGCCAATTATTGTTATCATATCAATAATGACTTGCATTATGCCACGATAAAAAACGAACCCAATGTAGGTTTTTGTTAGTAAACAATCTTCACGCAAAAAATGGAGCTACTCGTATGATGGTACAAAAAGAAAAACCTACCTATTATCACAATATCGTGCGCATGGTACCGACTTCAACAAGTTATTTCACACTATTTATGTTTAAAACGGTTCCATTTTATACTATAGATTTGTTCTCGCTAAAGCGCGACGTCACTTCAACCCCCCCCCCCCCCCCGCGCGTCCCGCCGCCGCTGTCCTGCAGCTGTCAAACTACGAGCAGGCGGCTGAAGGGCAGCGGACACAGTCACCCTTTTAACGTCGCCGCGAGCGACCGTTATCAGCCCCGCGTTTACGCGTCAGCCCAAAAGTCACCATTTTAGAGTCGAAGCTAGCGGACGTATACCGCTCCGCCTTCGCGCCGCGGCCGCAACAATTCCTCCGCACTAACGCATCAGCACAAACATTCGCGTTACGCGTCAGCCGCGAGTGACCGCTAATCAGCCCGTGTTTACGCGTAAACCAGTGCACAAACAATATAAGGACTTTATACCTACAAGTCAACAACAGTTCTTCAGCACGACGTCCACAGCAGGACGCGTCCCCCGAGCTCAAATCAGCCAGAGTCACCCCGACATCCGTAAGTACCTACATATCTTACCTAAACATAAACCCACCTATTCCCTCCTAATAATAATTTCCCTAACGACCGTATGGTTGCAGACAGACAAACTGCTCAACCAAGATTTATTTCACACTTTTTAGTAACCCTTGCTATTTACGGGATCGATTGTCACTCACCTTCAATTACAATATCATCAAGATAGGCGAATAATTTTTAGTAATTGGATTGTAACTTAAAAACGGACCCGGACGGGACGGTCCCATTTCGGACTCTATCAAACAAGAATTATCAAAATCGGACTACTGTGTAAAAAGTTATGCGAGTTCAGACATAAAAAAATATACTCGTCAACTTGAGAATCTCCTCCTTTTGAAAGTCGGTTAAAAATAAATATCGACTATGGAAATGGTTTCAGCATTTTTATATCAATTTACATCTTCTTGTCATTTGTATGAACATATGAATTGACAGTTATCCAATGGTTTGAAAATCTGCTTTATCAATCTGGTCACACATAATTACCAACATTACAACTACAATTACCTAATACAGTTGACCCGCTATTGCCGATCTATAAATAGCTTAAGCAAACCAAACTTACTAAAATTACTAGCTTCATTGCCATTTCAATATAATTGAAATATCTTTAACGAATCGCAGATTGATCTCCCAGAACGTACATAACCTTACCCTTTCATACACGTTGACTCTCACTTAACAAGTTCGTGTGTCAGATCTTCTACTTCGCTGATTTTTTCCTGCTGAGGTATATTTTATACAAAGCAACTAGAGGCTGGTGCCGTATACGTGCTCACTTTTTCTTGTACTTGCTTAGGAATAACAAATACAAATAATTGGCCACGTGAGATTTGTTCATGTTTTTCCGTCCACAGTTAAATACCAGTAATTGTGTGCTTTACTTGTATAACTTATGTAATAAAACACAAATCAAAGCTCCGCCGTTGAATATTACAGTTAACAACTATCAATGCTGGAAACACTTGTTCCAACTGTTTGGAAATAATTAATATTTGGTAAACGTAAACGTTTCACGATCTTTGCCCTACTATTATTTTTTATTTATACCACGGCTCTTGAGTAGGGACTGTGCTCTGACCATTATTTTCTTTGGGATTGGGATGTCATTTACCTAAGAACTGCGGCCCAACTGAATTCGGTATTGTGGTACTAAGCGGATCGAAAAACTGATGTTCCGTAGTACTCAGCTAGTAAGATATAATATCAACTTTAACTTCTAATATGAGTTGCCAACTCGATATCATAATTGACCGACAGAGCGAAGCGTCTCTGCTTAACTGGCCAAATTGACTTTTATCTGTGCGTATGTATGTGTTTTCTTTTATGTTGTTAGGTTGTTTCTTGGTATTCGTGTACGAAACTTGGTATGCACGTTCTACTATTTATTATATTTTTTGTCGTCACTGATTTTTAAATACTTTTCCAAAAAAGGAGATAAGTTTTCTGCGGCGCTATTCGCCAACCGATTTTGATAAAATTTCAAATTTTATATTCATAGTAGGACATAGTGGTAACATGTAAATAGTAAGAGGTGAGTAAATACAGATTTTGATAGAGTTTTTACAGCCCAATTGGCTTGTCCATTACATTTTTTTGTTATTTCAGTTGGGAGACTGTACAAGCACGACGTGTTAAGTGGTACCCTCTGCTTAGAGCAGATTCATTTTGACACAAGTGACGAGCTGCACTATACCATAATCACCATGAGATATTAAGTTATTAAGCCACTAATTTGGAATCCATTCCCTTAAAACAAGACCACAGTATTGCGAACATGACTGCTTCACGGTTAAGAAAAGATGGCGGTACTTCCTTGGATGAACTCATTAGGCTCATAAATTATGAGTGTCAAAGGTGATCTCCAAAACTCAGTAGATATCGATATTTTTATTTTTGAATTTAAAATTCTTACCTTAATAAACGAAGGCGAAGTCGCAAACTGAACATAGCAAGTAATACAGCTTCATGGCAGATGCCGAAGAAACTCTGTATTACTGTCGCGAACATTCGAGAACATCGCTTTGTTTGAATGCAACCTACACAATTCAACAGATGTAAACCCAACAATGATAGGGTCGGTTTACTTCAGAGTCGAGGCACGTACCAGCTAGGTGCCATTCCGAGGACCCCTCTATTTTGCATAGCCTCGAGATCAGCTTGTTTATGAAACCATCTTACAACTTTACGCAGTGAATATGTCCACAAAAGCACGAATCAAAACTATAGTAAGAATAATTACCTAAGCCAGTTAAGACTAAAGGGCACAATATGAACTAACTAGCTGACATGCACCCATGACTTTAAAATTACCAAGACGCAATTCGAAATAAAACATACGTAAACGGACAACTTGTCTGAATAGCGTCAAAAATATGCGGCTTTGGAGGCACAATATCTTTTTGTGCCCATCGCTGTTGAAACTTTGGGCGCTTGGGGGACCGAGGCCAGGGTGTTGATTCGACAGATTGGCCAGCGGATAACGGAAAAGTGTGGTGACCCCCGCGCCAGCTGTTTCCTGGAGCAAAGATTGGCCATTGCTATTCAACGGGGTAATGCGGCCAGTGTTTTGGGGACCTTTGCTCCGGGAACAATTAGGGGCGGGTTGTTTGACTAATTTAATTTTTAGACATTATTGTATTGACTTTTTGGAATAAAATTAATTTAAGTTTCTATATAATAACTAAAATATACATCGTGGTATCTGCAGGGCTATTATGTATCTCAGTTTCTAACAAATGTTGATTGAAATCTTGAAAAATGGCGGCCCTATGTCAGTTTTGACAACTCCAGTAAGCAAAAGTGTTAGTAATTTGATGACTGGAGCTGATAAAAGTGACATAGAGCGGCCATCTTTTCAGATTTCAATCAACATTTGTTAGCAACTGAGATACATAATAGCCCAGCCGATGTTCATTTACGTGTAAAGCTTATAATACATGCTATAATCACATTCCAGGAAAATGTCAAATTACCGTAACGAAGGAACCGTGAAGCGTGTGGGAGGAATCACAAGCGTGAAACAAGTTTCCAATAAGGCTTTATTGTTATTTTAGTTTATTATATTGCCATTATACACGTGTAGCCTGTAGTCTCCCTAAAGAATTGAAACAGGTTATCTGACAGACAGTAAAATTATCGACATAGACAACTGTAATGAAAATAAAACAGTTAATTAAACTGAATTAATTATTCATTTGAGTCGGAACAATGTTATTTTAGTAGGAAAATTTCCTTTTGACAATATTGTTGAATGTATTTTACAAATTACTTTCTATCATGTGTACATGTTGATGTTCTGCAATTCTGCAATATATGGTATGTATTACAGAATTGCAGAACATCAATCAATCAATCTGATAGTTGGACGTTTTGCTATATGAACACAATGCTAATTAGGCTTGCTGCTCATTAGACGTTTCGCGCTGTTGGATATTTTGCATCTTTTAAAAACTTCTCTCTCTGGATTTATCTCCTACAATTTTTTCGTGATATTTTTATAATCCGAATGATTAAACACAGAATATTTTATTCTTTCTCTCTGCAAAGGTTTGTATTCTTATAATATACTAGAGTTAGCATAAACGAAATATTAAAATATAGACTTTTATAGGTCCAGTTTAAATGGTAGGTTCCTGGCGCTCGCAATCATTTGATTTCACGTGGACGAATACGCGGGTAGTAGCTAGTTTAAAAGTACGTAAATTGCAGTATTAACCGGAGAAGCACTCACATTAGAGATTGAATATTTTATTTATTAATTGGTTTTGTAGATAAGCCGGTAAGGACTGGAATCACAGCTTAAGTAAGCATTTATATGATTTACATAACTATCTATAACTAGCGTTTGCACAATGATCGACCTGTATGCGGGAGGCAAATACACAACAATAAAACATCACAACACACGAAAGCCTAGAACAAATATTTGCCCTGGCCACTAGAATTCGACCTGTGAACTCTGTTCTTCAAAGGCAGCTTCCTGCTGAGCTAACGGAGCTGTCAGGCTACTATGCCGCCCGTAGTTAGCGATAAGTCATCCAATGCAGGTTACAAGATAGTAAAAGTGTGTAAACGTAGCTTTAAAAAACCTGTTGGAAAATCATTTTCCACGTCGACGTCAGCAATGAGGTTTAGTTAGTGTCTATGTAAGTCACTGTTCGTCCTTTTATTAATTCCATCACACACCAAAGTATAGATAAACCTTATAAATCATTGGTCACGTATTAGTCCATCTACTTTGACATATTTATCACGCTCCATTTTCATGCAAATATGAATAAGGATGATGTGACCACTATGACAATGCTTTTCTCTTTTTGTATAGGGTTAAAGCTAGAGTCTTTTCTTTTTATCTACTCGTCGCTTGAACAAACACTGGATTAATAAGGATTTTTAGTATACTAGAGTTTTTATTTCGAGGTAGTAAAGCTACGGGTGCCACTAATTTTAAATACAATTATTTTGTATAAAATATTCCTTTCTTGTTACTGAAGCAGCTCAGGACACCAGAGCAAAGTTAGTCCGACACTATACCGAAGACATCCCGGACATCAGCCTGTACGAGATTAGAATGGCTCTCAAACAGCTTAAGAACAACAAGGCGCCAGGAGAGGACGGAATTACAACTGAACTTCTGAGAGCGGGTGGTAGACCGATACTTTTAGTCCTCCAGAAGTTATTCAATTCTGTCATCTTCGAAGGCAAAACACCGGAAACGTGGCACAAGAGCATGGTGGTGCTGTTCTTCAAAAAAGGTGATAAAACCTTATTGAAGAATTATAGGCCCATATCGCTCTTGAGCCACGTGTACAAGCTGTTTTCAAGAGTCATCACGAACCGTCTCGCACGCAGGTTTGATGAGTTCCAGCCTCCTGAACAAGCCGGTTTCCGAAGAGGCTTTAGCACCGTAGACCACATTCATACACTACGGCAGATTATACAGAAGACCGAAGAGTATAATCAGCCACTGTGTCTAGCGTTTGTGGATTACGAGAAAGCCTTTGATTCTATCGAGAAGTGGGCCATACTGCAGTCCTTGCAGCGATGCCAAATTGACTATAGGTATATCGAAGCGTTGAAGTGTTTATACAGCAAGGCCACTATGTCAGTCCGATTACAGGACCAGAGTACGGAACAAATTCCATTGCAGAGAGGTGTGAGACAGGGAGACGTCATCTCTCCGAAACTGTTCACTAACGCATTGGAGGATGTTTTCAAACTTTTGGACTGGAAAGGATGTGGCATCAACATTAATGGCGAATAAATCACTAACCTTCGTTTTGCCGATGATATAGTTATAATGGCGGAGTCGCTCGAGGATATCGGCACCATGCTCAACGACCTCAGTAGAGTTTCCCAACAGGTTGGTCTTAAGATGAACATGGATAAGACGAAAATCATGTCCGATGTCCATGTTCCACCTATACCGGTAATTGTTGGAAACGATACACTCGAAGTTGTAGACGAGTACGTCTACCTGGGACAGACTGTCCAATTAGGTAGGTCCAACTTCGACAAGGAGGTCGCACGAAGAATCCAGCTCGGATGGGCAGCGTTCGGGAAGCTTCGATCCATCTTTTCGTCCCCAATACCTCAGAGCCTGAAAACCAAGGTTTTCAACCAGTGTGTGTTGCCAGTGATGACTTATGGCACTGAGACGTGGTCCCTTACTGTGGGCCTCATTAACAAGCTTGAAGTCGCTCAACGAGCAATGGAGAGGGCTATGCTTGGGGTTTCCCTGCGTGATAAGATCCGAAATGAGGAGATCCGTAGGAGAACTAAGGTCACTGACATAGCTCTCAAAATTAGCAAGTTGAAGTGGCAATGGGCAGGCCACATTGCTCGCAGAACTGATAACCGATGGGGAAGAAAGGTTCTCGAGTGGCGACCACGCACCGGAAGGCGTAGTGTAGGCCGGCCCCCCGCTAGGTGGACCGACGACCTCATAAAAACCGCGGGGAATCGCTGGATGCAGGAAGCGAGTAGCCGGTCCAAGTGGCGTTCTATGGGGGAGGCCTATGTTCAGCAGTGGACGTCTTCCGGCTGATAATGATGATGATGATGATGATGATGATTCCTTTCGCATACAGGGTATCTCAAAACCTGTTTTATTTTTGAGTTCACGTGACTTTCCTTGTGTTACAACGCCCATATTTTGTTATTGTTCAACATACTGTGAGATTGTTAAAGAGCGTTATAAATTCGAGCAACGCATGGCATCAGAATAATCAGGCCAATGCGTTTCTGTTGCTAGGATACAGTCCGGGTTTTGGACATAGCTGTCAACTCACCGCTATTTAGATACCTATAGAGGTTAGCCAGTGACTATCTGTCGTATTGAATTGCATCCTAAGAAACATACAATTATATTGTGTAAAATCTTTGTATAAGGTTTTTAGAGATATTATCTTTCGCAGGCTGCATACCTACGTAAAGTTCAAACTAAAATAAAAATAAAACTAACGTATCGAGGAGAGTTGTAGATGAGTTGTGCCATCGTGGAAACCTTACTTACTAGGTGTAAGATCTCTTGAATGCCCGGATAGTGCAGGTAGTGGCGGCCCTGCCACCTAAACCGTTGGTCCCGGATTTGATTCCATCAGGATAGGTCAAACATTCGTGTGCATGAAGATATTTATTTGACCTATGTTTGTGGATGTGTGTATTATAAGATGTATCTATGTACGTGTACCAGTTATCAGATGACCATGGTAGGTAGAGGCTGCCTAGTTTGGTACCTTTCTTGAAGACTTATGTGGTAGTTATCGTGTTATTATCAGAAGCTTTAGACTTTGCCCTTTGTTCGATGCAATACCTACTTGTAGACATATACCTAGTGTGTGGTTTAACTCACATTAACAAATGCCCAATCTGAGGAATTTAACCCAAAGTTAATTCTGCTTTATATTTTTGCACTTTGTATCGCTTAAATTGTGGTACCTTTCATTTTCAGCTGTATCATCAAAATCTCTATAACGAACTCCGCTGACTTCACCTTTTGTCCGATACAATCGTGTTCTAGAGGTGGTTGTATGCAAATATAATTGCGGGACGGCAACGAACGGGCGCGCATTAGTGGCGCTTTGTGCGGGAATGACTCGGTCCATTTCACGCTGAGAGCCAAATTAGCCGGTCTCGACGACTGTAGGATACGGTGTACGGATTTCGGTTCACGGGCAAAGCAATCAAAGTACTGGAAATCGGGACGGGTTACTAATTTGCGTTCACGAGGTAATTAAATCATCTGATTGGCGGGGAGTACCCGATCGAGGCTACGTATCTATATAGGTATAAGATTGAAAGTGTTCCATACTCGGACAACAATATAACTCTTTGTTCGATAATATTATATTTTATTCTCAGATGCATTTGGTAGTCTGTGGCAATTAAAGATTTTTGTCTATAGCACTTGCTCGCTGTCGCTTATTTAATATTATTCCTTTCCTCCAGTGCAGTGCAGGCAGGTAATACGTCGTACTCGTCCAACTTGGAG
Organism: Selenia dentaria; assembly: GCA_917880725.1. NCBI lineage: Eukaryota > Metazoa > Arthropoda > Insecta > Lepidoptera > Geometridae > Selenia > Selenia dentaria. Next base: position 8,274,103 of record OU862888.1, on the reverse strand, counting down.
TCGTCGAAGACTTGTGAGTAAGACTGAATCTCGTTTTTTTTGACTTTGTTTGCCCCGCGCCATCGCGGTGGTCATTACACACGTTGCGAACCTTGCCGAAGCCGGAAGACTACTATTTCATACCCACTGAGGCACTCCAGGTCACTGCCACTCTTTATTTTAAACAGCAAACACAAAATAGAAATGCCAAACTGTTTAAAACATGTCATAACCAATTAGGTTCCTGTACAGCTGGGTTCGATAAGGCGCAAGTTTAATTACTTAAAAACGTAGTTTTGTAAATAGTCCGTGCGTCCGTAAAAGTGAAATAAGTAAAAAAATTGGTTAGCGATTTTATTAAAAATAGAGATAACAATGATTTAGATAATATACTAAAAGCTAAAAACAACAATTCGGTAGGTCCTAGGTACCAGTCATCATACCTTAAATCAGACAAAAAAAATATGATAGTATCAACCGTATGTATAATATTGTCAATGAATACAAAAACATTCTATAGTGTAGAATAACAGTTACAAAAATACTTGTTGATAATTTATTGATTCAGGCGTTACTTTGCGAATACTTATTGACCTATTGTTATGACTGTACGTACACTCATTCGAACTTATCATATATCGTTGCCTCAGCAACCAGTTTGCTACGAGATCCAACAAAACAGCAATGGAGTGGACTCGCTCATGCTGAATATCATAAAAGCTTGTGAGTTTGTTACTCAAACACGGATCATTTTCCGTGCGACTGCCGCACGCTACAAACAGACTCACAGAGTGAGCGCTAAATACGCTGGCGTTCCAATTAACTTTCTAGAAGCATAAAAATAAACAAACATACGAACTTGACGGCTCGTTCACTCCTTGTTTTACCAGACTATGAACTCGACCATGCGAGTGCCACCGATTTCTGAACAAAGTTAGTTTAAAATTGTTCTAAATTCAAACGAAGTCCCTCGTTGTAGTTCCCTGTGGATGCAAGATAAGGCTATTCCGAAAGTAAATTCCATACTCGTATAGGTATCGCCTCACTGACTTTGAATTATAGATATTAGAAGCTCTAGAACAATGTTTGATATCGAATATCGACAAGGAAAGATACGCTTTGCTTTTATTCTAACTCACTTGGCGTTCGATCAAATCAGTTCGATTTCTAGACCACTTCCTTTCAGATCAATGAATTTTCAGTACAACTATATCTGGATATCTTCAACTAGAATAAACAAATTTATTCTAAGCAAGCACTTTTTGTTTTCAAATATGATTTTATTTAACTGCTAGTTTTCCCGCCGATAGCTTCGCTGGCTTGTTCTCAGAGAAACCAAACTACAGAAATAAATTTAGTAGTAGCTTATGCGTGACACATCCCAAAATCCTTCTTCAGTCGATATTGTAGAGGAAGAACTTTAGCAGTGTCCACCTGAGGAAGTACTACACATTTTACAGATATCCAACCGTGAAGCATTAGTGTACAAACATTACTGCGTTTCCTTTGAAAGGGCTATGTTTCTTCTTACATCTTACATCTCGGGGTGACAAGCGCACTGTATTTCCCTGCATGGGTTTGAGCTGTTGTAGTTTGAAATGTTTAATGGCACTGAACTGTTAAAATGAAAACAAAATCTAAAAAATAAGTGACGACTCAATAGCGCATGCCTCGGGTCGATGACCGCAGTGCAGCGCAACTTCAGTTCTGATCACTGGGTGCATGGCAATGTCAATTTCTGAGAGCAACTGTCTTCTGTGGCGTCCTAGTAAGTCGTGCGTCTTACTGACTTGCTGTCAGGTTGACAACAGAGACCTTATTTAACCAGCCAAATTTACTTTTCGTACGTTATATTTATTAGGTTGTATGTATCTCTTCCTATACAAGTCGCATTTCTCAACCAAGTTTGTCAAAACTTGATGTGCATGTTCTACCATCAAATATATTTTTTTTTGCCGTCAGCGATTTTGAGTATGGGACTCTTCCTAAAAAGTTTGCCTGCTATTTACCGACTGATTTTGATAAAATTATGAACTCACATAAGGCACCTACCTGACTTTAAAGAGCAATTTCGAATATAAATATGTCATGTGATTTCCGAGACAATAGATTGTAAAGAACTGCGAGAATATGCCTCTGATAAGACTGTGCTCACGAGGTCTACTGTTCGCAGAAAGACTAGTAGATATATTATACTAAGATAAAAGACTAACTTAATGTCGATTAACTAAAAAACATACCTATAAAATGAAACCTAAAACGCGTAAAGCAGTACTCTTTCCAAGCTCCAGCTCTGTAGGTATCTGCCGCAGCGTTAACTGCCGCAAGCAAGTGTTAGGTAAATATTTAGCAAAACCTCGTAATCCTCCGGGTTTTTGCCGACTCGGCGACGCGAGCTCCCCGTCATCCTTTTGTCCTGTGTTTAGTTAGAACGAGCCCTTATCATAACGCTTTGTACGTAATGATAAATTATTACCGCTTCTTGCCATTTTACCTGTCGTCGGTCTGGGGAGCGATACTAATAATCATTATTTTAAACGCGACAAACTCTCTGAGAATGTACTCGTGGAAAGTTGTAAAATTACAATAAATCTTTTAGAACTGTGAGATCGTGAGAAGCGTCGTCTGGGTCATGTCACAATCGGCTTTAATGTATATGCTAGCTGACCCAAGCCTTAAAGACTACAGTTGCAAGTTTCGTACCTACCCTTTTTAATTTTTAACTGCCTTCCTCCGGATCTCGACGCGTATTTTTTTATGTACCACGTATACATATTCAGTGAATCATCCGACTTCAATGCTTCAATAGCTGACATCGATATTAAATAAAAAAATGTAAACCAGAACAAACACTTACATTTTTTTTTTTGCGGTCTAGCTTGTAGATGACTTTGAATGATCAAAGAATTTGGCCCCGTTTTGAAATTGATGAAATTAAATAGAATAGCATGCCTATTGTACTTATACCATAAAAACGGCAATCTCTCATTGAGGAATAAGTGCACGATTTAGTGTACTGTATTCTCTTAGCTAATTAAATATGTGTTTTTCATTACAAGCATTAATTAAATATCTTATTATTTTCTGTCTTTCTCTACCTATTGGCCATTGGCCGGATTTTAATCTCGTTTCTCAACGATCGAGCGTCATATGTACTTTGAAAGTCACGATTAACTTGCTTCCCAATCTCCAACCATTTCTTAACACAACTATCACTGGATTTATCAGAAATTCATTTGCCCTGTGTAATATAGATTCTATAGAATAGAAACTTGAATACGAGTATAAACGAAACCAATGTGGCAGCCTAAACAAAGGCAGCGCCTTCTATTTGAATTTATGCCCACTACGTACAGTCGTATACCTTTTGTTTGCCTTTACAGGTGAGAAATATTTGGTAAAGTTTGAAGGCAAATATCTGTGTCGGAGTCTAAGAAATAATTTTGTTGAATTAGGGACTATTACTTGATGAGAAAGTGCCTTTCTTACTTTACTCTAGCTTTTGACAACACCTTTTCAAAACGCTCCTTAACACAATATAACAATGGCTAAGCGAGTAAGCGGGCTCTTTCGGCGGAGAGTCCTAACTGAAAGGAATCCGGGCTCACAACGAGAAAGTGAAGATTTATCCAGCGTTATCAAAAGCACTTTTATCTCAAGATATAACGTAACATTATCACAATATCCGTGCGTCGCTGTCGTCGGCCGTCCCGCTCCCTAAGAATATCAAGAAGATATATTTTCACGGAACAATGCCTCTCCGGTATCTCAATTTTCATTTCCCCTCCGCGGAACATCCGGTGTGATTTGTAGCACGAGATAATATACAAAACGGTGGCTTCGCGGGCCGCATGCCCCGGCCGGGCCCGGCACTGCGTCAGCGGAATAACTAGACCCTCTACTTTATCTCGGATACTCTAACCAGTACGTTTTTCTTTATCGAATATCAAGGCTGATCCTTTGTAGCTTTTGTGACGCAAACACGGGGATTCACGGGCCGGTTGGGTTGTAAAGAAATTACTTGTTGTTGAATGGTTTTCATTAACAAACGGATTTTTTCCGGCGAGAATCACCTGGTTGAAGGACTGCGATAAACATTAGACGTAGGTAGCAGTGCCTTAAAAATTGCCTTTATAAATCCCAACATAGGAAACGTTAAAGAGAATTTTGTAAAAGGTTAAGGCTAGAAGTTAGTAATTTTCAAACGAAGCCATTAAGCCAATTCCCTGATAGCCTTTTTATGTTTCGAGATGTAGACTTTACTTGGAGATTATGCATAAATCTTGCTCTTAAATAAAAAAGATATATGACAAATTTATATATAGGTATTTACAAACTTAAAATTTATCTATAACCTCAGTTTCCCTCCAGGTCCGTATTCCAAGAACACACAAAGTAGTGAAGTAGGCTTGAGAATAGAATAGATCAAAGTAAGCTAGCGTTTACTTTGCGAATCTCCAACCAAGTTGAGATTTACAACTAAGCGTGTTTCTGGATTAGTGACCTTAGTTCTACAGAAGATTAAGAGCCATGTGTTGTAAGCTTTTTTCTAAAACGTCTACCAAGAAATTGTATATTATGCAAGATTTACGTACTCATGAACTTGGATTGCTTTGATATTCCGTTTTCGAAGAATCTCTTAAACCCACTTAGGACTCACCTCCAATTCTAGACTATAGTCCCTAATTGATATTCTGGGAACTTGACTTATTGTCCACAATTTTTAAACATTCTAGATAAGCAGAGACCCATGTTTCTACTCCACTATTTTGGTCAAGAAATGGACGGCTAAAGTTATTTAAGGTAAATATCTCGTTTTCAGATATACCTACCTAGTAAGCCAGTAAAAATATTTAACCTCGCACTAAATTTCTAATCCAATTTATTGCTTTTATAAAGTTTAGGGTCACTTATTGAGCATAACATTACTAAATGCTGTCAGATCCAGGTGGAACTTCAGGCTCCATATTGAAAAAAAGTTTATGGCCGATATCTCAGAAACAATACACTTTAGGGCAAAAGTTATCAAGACTAGTATTGCAAGGGAAAAAAATTCGCATCTTTCATTGCGCGTAAATGTTTTTGTAAAAATACCGTTTACAATTTATAGCCAATTCAGTGAACCAGTTTTTCAATCTCGGCCGATAGATAACTCTTAAAATATGGGATTAATCAATAAAATGCGTCTGTTAATTTAAAAAGATTACTATATTCTCTACAAATTATGTTATGTGTAGGAATTGTACCTAATATTTGTAAGAATAAATCAACGTCAAATTACAAAAAAAAATTATAATAAAAATGTTTTTTACAGAGTCGAGATGAGAAAGTTGTGGGTCTGAGGGTCTCATAGTAAGCACTACTCCTGACCATGCATGATATGTCACCCACAGTCGTCATGTTGAAGTTTTACCCGACACATGCACAAGATGCCTTCTATTATATACTGATCTATCTACATCTCTTTTAATTCTTACCTTTATATATAACGAGGTAGGTATATAAAGACAAATTTTAAAACCACCTTTTAGCATAGTTATATTTATATGGCACTTATCTTCCAAAGTCAATGTCAAAATCATTTATTCAATTTAGGCATCAAAGACGCACTTATGAACGTCAATTTTTCATTATAATCTACTTTAAAATCTCTACCGCCGCGTTCCAAAATATATAGAGCCTACCGAGAAGAGGCGGCAAGAAACTCGGGGCCTTTCTTTTTATATAGATGTTTACAATGTTTCTACTTAGGCACTACAAATATTACATTTTATGGATGGCAGAGTGACAGCTTGCCAGAAGTGGAGTATTCCAAGCATCTTTATCTTCTATATAATGTCGAACTATATAATATATATTATAATAAGCTTTTTTTATTAATAATATTCCAAAATAATATGAGTATCACAGAAGACGTTGTGCTATTTTTAGTTGTTTGACTGCCGCGTAGATGTTGCCTTTTTAATCCATTTTGACAATAATTGGCACACGAGGTTCTTTATTCATTGAATTTTTTTCGCAATTTTTTGTATCTCGCCGTACCAGATTTTTGTGGAAAATATGGCGAAAACGGGGGAAGTTTGCTGTAGCAATATTTATTGACAGATTTCAATCAAATTTGAGAAGCACACTATAATATACTCGTATTCACCATCACACATTTTCATTTTCTCATTAAAACCTTTCTGTATTTTGGGAATGGAAGAAGCTTGCTCTAGCGTCATATATGTACGGATTTCAACTAAGCTAGGGGAAAGGGGAAAGTGTCGCTTATTGCGTGGGCTATAAGGGCTCGCGGGGTCTCCTCGTCTCACATAACCACTAGGATAATTATTGCGTAGGGCGGTGAGTTATATCTGATGATACGAGTACCTTACGATTTTGAACGCTTAATAGAGTATTCTTGACGAGTCGTTAACCAGATTCGAAAGCTGACAATGCTTAGCATTGCCACTTAAGCAGAGAGATTCAAAGGCTCTTTTTAATACAACTATATGCAAGTCTATCTCGTAGACTTTTTTTTTATTAGGTTAAGAACTGACGGTTCGTTACAAAATCACATCATCACACTTCACACTTATATTATAAAAGCTAAAGTTTGTGAGTGTGCTTGTATGTTTGTTATGTTTTCACGATCAAACGGCTGGACCAATTTTTGATTTGGAGGTTAACAAGGCGCTTTTCATCATCATCATCATTATCCATCACAACGCCGGTGGTGACCGCGGGGCGCAGCTACTAGTAGATATACTAGTAGAAGGGTAGATTCACCAAATTGTGACACACGTAGAGTGTTAGATGTGCTGCTCTTGTTGATGGGGTGTGTATGCTTACAACGAGAAGGTGGCTAACTTTCTGAACAGCTACAGCGCTGATAGGTATCACCAAATTTTAAACGAACCTATAGCTCTGACAGTGCCATTATTTAGTCTGTACTCTGAGGCTGCTATATGGCTGTTTAAATTTGTGAGTCACCTAATATCTAATTTATATAAGTAATTATTATCAATCATATTTGACAATTATATTATAGTGAAAATATAAGAGGACAATTTTTTATTGAACTTAAAAATATTGAAATTGATTTCACGTGAAGCCGTTGCGTCGATCCCTGTTGTTTGTCTAAGGTTAACATTTGTTAACCTACGTTAGAGACGGTCGGTGGCCTACCTTAGAAAACATCCGACACTCATCCGACCGGATTAAAAACCGCGTCTTCCGACAATTCATGTCTTGTAACTCCCGTAACTCATAAAATATTCCTCCAAAAGCGCAGTGCAGTGCCACGTAAACACCGCAACTGCCATCATGGGCAAGTGTAGCGCTTACCATCATAACTTGCACGTCTCGTCACTTAATAGTTTAAAATACTGAATCTTAGCGAAACGCCTTTTTTATTTGACTTACGTTGTGTACCCCGTGATGTAATTTGTTCTTCTTACCTTGCTCAAAGTAAAGTAAACTTCATAACAGCAATCTTAAACAAAGAAGACCGTAATCCTCCATTCAAGTGTTTATTTGAATATTTTTGCTTTCAGATATTTTGCAGTCCACTGTTCAATATTGCTGAGTTAGTGAGCTTACTGCGAGACAGTTCCAAAGTTATGCGAGTTGTTCACAATCCGTCAACATATATTCCTCTTTCGGTTTAACTTTGTGAAATGTTGTGTGCGCTTCGTCGCTCGGTCGATCAATGATTTATTGTTGACTGCTTATCGCCGGACTTAAGCATCTTCTTCAGAAATGTTGGCAACTATTCATGTCGAATGTATAGACATTTTTAAGATAGAGATGATCTATTGTGGTGAGTACACTATTTTCAAGTAGATTTTTTGAAATGTAAGCATTGTCCCTTTACCATCATCGTAGCTGTTGGACTTCCACTGCTGAACATACGGCTCCCCCATAGATTTTCAAATGAACCTGTTGGAAACGGCCTTATCCTAATGTGGCCTGTTACCTTTATCAGATCGTTTCTTTATTTTGTCGGTGGATGAACTGCGATGTGCTTGCCGGTCCGAGGTCTCCACTCCAGTACCTATAAAATAATACGGTTTGCGATATGAAGCCACCATAATCGCATATGCAACTCCATAACATCATAATGAGCTGGTGATTAATAAATCTATATATATATTCAAATCGATGTAAGTGATTTGAATCGCTCTTAATATATGAATCCCGTAAACTCGTAATCCGTCTCGTAAATTTCTTAATTATTTAATCCATTATCTCGTTGTTCATATGGTCGTTTTTGTTGTAACTCATCCGGTACTTTTTTGGATATTACCTTCTTGCTATCTCTCGGTATTTAGTAATCTTCTAAATTACTACTATAAGAGTGCTGCTGTACTGGAACAGTACAGTGGTTTTGAGGTCACCTTAATTGACGCAAGACTTTCTAGAGTATTTAAACTTTACTAGATGACCGCTTCCCAGGCATCAACACGTATTATTTAGACTTAACAATTATTTTTTTTTATTATTTGTTATTAAAAGGAGTTTTGTCAGTAGTGACAATGTCACTCCTGTAGAATATGTCTACATATATTAACTTTTATGTACTAGTCGCCTCGCATAAATATACAATATAGTTTGACCAGTATCTCAGCTTCATCAGAAACTGGAGAAGCTAAGATGCTGTTACAATTGCCCACGTCTACACTGCACTGCAGTGCTCTACGCTGAGTTTCGTTCCGCACACATTCCGTCAACACATGGAACACATCCTCTACAGTGCCGCAAACTGAACAGTTAGGCGAAACAGATATTCCCATCAGATGTTTAAACTTGTTACCCGGAATGTGTCCAGAACGAAGTCTACATAATGCCACAACATAGCTCCTCGGCTTTTCCACAACATCGAACCATGGGTAATGAGGCAGTTCGCATTGTATTGTTTTGTACCAAATGCCTTTAGATCGCGAACGCTCATCGAAGTACTCTTGCCAGTCTTTTCGACACATTTCTTTAATGTTTCCTAGAACCTCACTGTATAGTGGTAAACAGTTGTATTCGATTCCGTCGTTGATGGCCTCCTTTGCCGCTTTGTCTACTTCCTCGTTACCCATAATTCCAATATGTGAAGGTATCCACTGGATGACAATTACTTTGTTCATGGCACGAAGCTTACAAATCGTGTCTAATATTGTGTAGGCTATCGGGTATCCTCGAAGGTTCGAGGTTAGCCGAGCCAAATGTTGGAGTGCACTCTTTGAATCCGAACATATTACGAAACTTTATTCATTTACAGATAGTATATACGAAAGCGCTTCAGAGATTGCAATTAATTAACAATGCATAATGGATATATTCTCTTTAATTCTAAATTTAGTTCGCATGTTTATTTGAGGATCAAAGAAAGCAGCTCCAGATATAAGTTCATCTTTAGAACCGTCAGTAAAAAATTTTTACTGACGGTTCTAAAGATGAACTATATATGATTTAATCATATAATATGCGTCATATTGCATGTTGAGAAATGCAGTACAATGGTTTCGCAACTCAGTTACACTGTAGGACCTCTTGGAGTAGCTAATTCCGTCAATGTTGCATATGATACTCTGAGAAAGATCGTAATTGCTTATCCACGTGTCAAGGGAGTAAATAATTAGCTTGGACCATGTCTGTAAAGGTTGATCATTATTCTGTCTACGAACCGCTATTAACAAGGGTATCTTTTTCCTACTCCAGTAAATATTCGTCATACAAAGATCGCTCAACTCTTGTAAGACCTCCATAGTTACGTTATTACTAAAGGTTCTTGAACGGAACCAAAATTTGCTAGCGAGATACAATCTGCGAATATGTAATGGTGGTAAACATAGCTCCGACTCCATGATATGTATTGGTGTAGTCTTAATAAAACCTCCTATAATTCTCAATGAATGATTTTGTACCTTATCCAATTTAGAGAGGTGAGTTTTAGCACTTACGTCATACAAAAAGCTGCCGTAATCGAGTCTGCTTCGAACGATGGCAATATATAACCTTCTGAGATGGCTCGGGTAGATACCCCAATTAGATCCTGCCAGAACCTTAAATAGATTTAAAAATTTTAGCGTTTTGTCATGAATTTCATTTACATGCTTACCCCATTTAAATTTTTTATCGAGCCATAAGCCTAAATATTTCACGCTATCAACCTGCTGTATACGTTCATCTTTCAATTTTAAGTCGACAGTATTTTTGTTTCTGCCTCGGGTAAATAAAATCACTTTTGTTTTCCTGTGTGATATACTTAGACCCAGTTCCTCTACCAAAGTACTCAAGGTATTCAAATCACTTTGTACCTCAACCACAGCATGCGATATTTCTTTGCGGGTACTATACAGCACAAAGTCGTCCGCATATTGTGATATAAAAACATTATTGATATTATGACAGATTTTGATCGTCGCTACATTGAATAGCAATGGAGATAATGGATCCCCCTGTGCTATTCCAGTTCCTGTCGTACGACTGATTCTATCATTATTATTTAATCTAATAGTCAGAACTTTTGAGTGTAGGAAGCTCCATAAGTATCTACATAGTACTGATCCTGTTCCGAGACCATCCAGAATATTTTAAAGGCTACATAGATTTACATTGTTATAGGCACTTTCAATATCTATGAAACAACCCACGGTGGCAAAATTACGAGTGAGACCGCTCTGTATTCGGCTGACCAACCTAGACAGGTTATCAAGGCATGACTTAGATCGTCTGAAACCAACAGTCTCGTGAGAAAAACAATCATTCCTTTCCAGATACCATTCTAACCTGCGTGCAATTATTGTGTGCATTATCTTACATGGACATGAAAGTAAAGCTATGGGTCTTATGCTACATGACGACTGAGTGCTAATTTCAGATTTCGGTATAGGTACTATATTGACGTTTCGCCATTGCATTGGAACAAAACTAGACTGCAAAAATCTGTTGTACAAGGACACTAGCATATGTTTACCCACTTGGGGCAAATGGCCAATCATAGAATATGAAATGTCGTCATCTCCCGGTGCGGTGTCAGATTGTTTAATACAGTTATTCAGTTCCTGAACAGAAATTGGCGCACTTAAATTAGAGTTTTCTGAAATTAAATGTGGGATATCGGGTGAAACATGGTCTGGTGCCAAAGCACTTATAAGGGATTCAGCTTTATCACGATCTATGCAAGTTCTTGGCGATTTATAACCATTAAGCCATCTCATATGTCTCCACATTTGAGTACAAGTAGTCACACTGTCAATACCGCTACATATATTCTGCCACGATTTCGACCTTTCGCGACGAATGGCTGACTGTGGAGCACTAACATTTTCTTACAAGGTTGTTAGGTTATCTGGTGTGGGATTTTTTCTAAACTTAGTTAAAGCCAGACGGCGTTCCGCAACACTTCGTGACAAATCCTGTGACCAGTACGGCTTTGGAACAAATTTATTCTGTCTAAGAGGGTTGTCACATATTTTAGTTTTAGGTATACACTGATCTGCTGCTCTATTTAAAATCTCGATAAAGTTACTTTATGCATCTTGATGGTCTGTAGGAAGGACGTAATTAGTTAGATCTTCTTCTATGTTTTGTTTATATGCTGCCCAATCCGCTTTTTTAAGATTATTTCGCTTTCTGTCTAAGCTGAAGTTTGTAACATCTATTTTAATTTTAATCAGTAAATGATCACTACCTAAGTTCTCGTTTAAGACTTTCCAGCTGAATTTAAGAGCAATGTCTCTAGAAGCTAAAGTAACATCTGGAGAGGTTTTCTGGAGTGAGCCGTTAACCAGTTTTAAACGAGTATGGGTTCCATCATTAAGAGAGATGTAATTACTATCTACGATGGAATCAAAAATCTGTCTCCCTCTTACATCTAATTTTGAAGACCAGTTGGGATGGTGACCATTCAGATCTCCCGCTATGAGGGATTTTTTGGCAAAATGTGAAAAAATCTGTTCCCACTCTCCTGTGGTAGTTCTAGCAGACTGAGGACAGTAAATCGAGACAATATTCTCCAAATAGTCACAGTTTCCTAGTTTAACATAGACTGCTTCTATCTGTTTGCCATATGCTTCCCTCCGCAGTTGTTACAAGTAAACTCCGTCTTATCGCAATTTGAGTGATTATCTCCACATTTAGGGCAGACCGCTTTATTAGATGGGCACATTCTAATGGAATGGCCAAATCTCCAGCAGTGTGAACACTGTGTTACTGGGTATACATAGGGTTTGATATTGACTCTCGTATCGAACACAAAAACATGGGAAGGAAGGGAAGAACCTTTAAAACATATTCTTACACACTCACTCGCTTCCCAACGGCCATCAAAGGTGTTTTTTCGATTAAGTCTTTTTACTTCTAATATTGTGGTATCACAGCCCAAGCTTTCTAAAATTTCCTCCTCAGTAAAGTCTAAGTCCATGTCCCTAATAACACCGTACGATTGGTTGACTTCAAAAGTTTTTTGGCACCTAAAACCATCATTAAACATCTTACGGTTTGTCAGTTTTTCGGCACTTTCTTCCCTGCTAAATTGTATTAAAACCTTAAATGGGTTAAGGTACCTTACCCGTACAACATCTTGTATTTTTTGTTCTGTTAGGATTTTTGCCAATTTAAACTGCTTGGGTAATTTTTCAGTACATGTTATGCTAACTTAAATTCTGTCATCAGGGATTCTCGTTAAATCATCTAAATCAGTCGCACGAGCAAACCGTTTCCCCTTTCGCCCTACAGTCGTCCATATCTCCTCCTGATCCACACCTCTATTCCTTTTGTATGGTCCTTTTCCACCATCTAAAATGGCACTTCTCTCCGAACAATCTTCCAAGTCCATTACGCTTTCACCGCTTGTCATCTCACTATATTGTTGCATCGAAGTAGTTAAATCACTCTGCGCATCATTCCCACTCTTATTACGTTGTTCTTTGCAGCTATTCATTAGCGCATCGTAAACAATACCTCGATAACGCGTGGAGCGAATTGTCCAAACCGGTTTTTAAAATGAGTGATACGCGCGTCGTACAACTCAAAGCGCCCGCGCGCGACTGACTTAACAATTTAAAGTTGGTTTTTAAAAAGGTGTCGAATGATACCAGTGGACCAGGTAATATTAATTGCCGCTATATCTTTTACATTAATAAACAGACTGTCAATTGCGACAGAACTTCTCCATAAGGATACTATACCTAGTCCGTGTGACAAAATTGAGGATAGTAGTAGCGGTATGCACCTGCTGCACGCTGGCTGTGGTAGATACAACAAAGAAAAAAATGGAACCGACTTCAACACTAACAAGTACATTTAAAAAAAAAATATACCGACTTCCGTGCTATTCAGTCATTGGAGTGTAACTCAAAAAAATACTAAAACGAATTTGATGAAATTTAAATGGGACCACACGGGAAGCACCAGCTTTCAAACAAAAAGAATTTTGAGAATCAGTTCACCCAGTCAAAAGTTATGAGGTAACAAACATAAAAAACAGTCGAATTGAGTAGGTACCTCCTTCTCTTTGGAAGTCGGTAGAAAAGTGGTGTTCAAAAGTACCTATTATCACAATATTGTGCGCATGTTACCGACTTCGGCGAGTTATTTCACACTATTTAGTTTTGAATTCGGTTACTTATTTTGGTAAAAAAATTAGTTTTATCCCCATTAGCAAGCTATAGTACCATCCTTGGTATTAGTGACCTTTGCTACTTACGGGATCGTCAATTACCATATGGTAATTGACGGTGAATTACATCAAGATATGCGTTATAATTTTCAGTCATTGGATTGTAACTCAAAAACAGCTTGACAGAATTTGATAAAATTTAAATGGGACCACTACGATAATATACTACTCCGTAAAAAGTTACGCGTGATCATACGTAAAATAATATACGCGTGGACTTGCGTACCTACTTTTCTTGTTTTGAAAGTCGGTTGAAAAATCAGTTCTAAATAATTATTGAATACCAAAATAGAAACAAAAGATAGAACACTGAATGGCAATAAATCAAGAAATTTTCTTTGCGAGTTTATTTTATTAAATTGCTTCATTTTTTCGCAAGTCGTTCAGTACACGTGCGGAACCATCATTGCAACTTGTTCCGATTGTCAACTCTCGACTTCGGCTGCGCCTCGGCTCGGGTAGACATTTGTCGGAACTCTTTGCAATGACATCCTTTACCCACTTGTAATGAAATATACTATTTTGTCTCTTCACACAGCAATATCTGAACGGATTTAGATGAAATAAAAAATAGGAATTACTCATTTCCAGTCTTGAGATACCTATTGTACTCTGAAATATTTAAAAGTATATATCTACTATAAGTTATTATGTGTTACCCGTTAAGTATTCAGAAGTGCTCTGTCAAGGGTTCATGTTTCCCTGATGATCGCCGACATTCATGTAAGAAGTTGGCACCCCCAGAAGAAGAACGTTACTACAACAAATGGTGAAATAGGAATAAAGGCCAGCGCTACACTAAAGTAACAGTTGAGCAATGACCAACCAACCAGCTGCTACGAGCCCGGTATGTCATTATATTACAGCACATTGTCTGTTGGTAGCGAATCCTAAACACTTCATACCTCAGTCTTATTATAGATGTTTCGATTACGTAGGTCTTTGGCATTACAAAGTTGAAATACTCGCATCAAAAACATTTATACCAAACTGCGGAGTTAAACCAGTTGTATAGTAAAGCGATTAACCCAAGCCAAGGCGGCCCCGCCTTCGATGAAATCTCCATCGTTCCAGTAAAAGCCATATAAATAACGTTTTATGATATATTAAATTCCGCTAAACGTTAAATATACCATATTCATGTTTGAAATGTTCTCATAGAGAAAAATATTAATTTAAACCGTTTCAATGTGCGTGTGCGATCGTCATCAGCTTTAGTCAGTCGTAAACCGGCGCTTATTAAAATGAAATTATATACATTATGCGAATATTAATTCAATCATTTTGTGAGGTTTTGTGTTATATAGCTTTTTTGAAATGTGACTAAATAAGACGGAATTTCAGCAATTTTTTATATTGCTCTATCTAGCACTTTTTTATATTTCATTTACAGATACTTGTTATTTTTCTTCACATTGAGTGTCTCTTACACATTAAGCCAATAATGTAATGCGTACATTACTGATCTGATCATCATATCTAGTTTATATATAGCTTGGGAGCTCATTCCACAACCTTACCACGGTAAATATCCCGTTAATAATCATTAAACTTCAGTGAACAACCGTGATAGTTTAAAACAGTGTTTTATATATAGTTAGTATAAATTATTTTATTTAAAAACCAATATTATTATCGTTCCAAGTTGAATTATTATCTACCTGTAACATTAACACAAACCTCATTAGCTACATCCCTTTATGGTAATACGATATCATATCAAATATCGTTAGGCGCCATCGCGGCAGCACGTACGTAGCATATGCTCGAGTACCAGGACTGTATAATCTAATAGGCACTTCTCTTTTGAGAGCCTCCCAAATTCCTTTTTTCGTACATCGTAAATGGATTTCAACATCGACGATAGGGAAACCGCTTAAATAGGCATAATGATGTTGAATCAAAAATCCTTTAAGATGCTATCGCCGTAACAATTTTATGACGCTGCACTCTTATCGTCAGTCTTAGCAAAGTTTTACCGCAAATTGCTTCGAGAGATATAAGCGCGTAGGGATCGTAACAGTGGTATAATGTAGGAGAGAACGTATTTCCCACTATACGAGGTGTGTGCGAACATTGGAGAGATCTAATGACGCTCTACTTTGTAGGGATTTATCACTCACCCTAGTAACCGGACGAGGAACGGAAAATTGGCATTCAGTGGGATCTTGTGCCAGATTATGGATAGTCAGTCTCAAATTGGGTTGTTTGTCGGAATTATTTTTTCCAAGTTGTATAGGTAGATCGGATTTATGGAATGTTTGTTAAATTTAATAATATGTAGATTAACTCCAAAACCATTGCTGTATTTTACACACATAAAATAACAAAGACTGCAAGAGCATTAATTCTCTGTTAAAATTAATATTCGTTCCAGAAATTCCAGAACCCCATTGATAAACAAACCTTTGCATGCATGGTTCTAAACTGCCGCACTTTTTTTTTAGTATCAGGCGACGAGTCGAGCACGTTGTGTGCCTGATAGTAACAGCTATTCTTGCTCATGAAAGTTGCAGTACCATTCATAGCCTAGATCTATAGTTTTGCACTGCGCTCATCACATTGGTGAGATTGATGTTTGAGTCCCTTTTGCTCAATATATTCACTTGCTACCGTGTCCTTACAAGAAATCTTGCTAAGATTTGCTTCGCGGCAGGATATTTGCCGATAGGACGACCTCTTGCGCAAAAGGCCGACCACCTTAAAATCGGATTTCATTGCCTTTTACGATTGGCATTTAGTTTGCTGCGTCAACAAAGTTATAATTTTCATCTTCATATATTTATTTATTGCGTAATTGATAAAAGATTCCTTTTCTAGAATATTTGTTTGAATTTTGTCTACTGTAATAAGTACTAAGTTAGAGTTCTGGACCTAAACGCCTTCGTTACAATATATTGACTTTTCCCACCCTTGAGCAATGCCCTCTTTTCGTATTTCTACAGAAAAGGCTACATGGCAACTAAAAACTTGGGAGTTATTTACAATGCAAAAGCGGGCGGTACCTTTGCAGGTAGGACCATATTTCAAGATATTCGTTGCTATCAGCTGTGTCTTGCCAACTGCGACTAATTTCCCAAATTTTGGGGACTTACGAGGTAGGTTGTTGAATTTAGGTTTATGTTGTATCGTGTCCCGGGAAACAGGGGTATATACCCCTGCGTATGTTAATGTAACAGAATAATGAACGATGTTTAAGTCTCAAAAGTTGTTATGCTATTTTAATTTTTTTCCCTTATATGAGGGCTCGTGATTAAACATTAATATATTTGTTATTACAAACTTATTACGTTTATACATATATATTATATATTATAATATAATTGCGTCAGAATTAACGCAGGCAACGTTTATACCGATTAAACGCGCAGTTCTTGATATATCCTGCGATCACGGAAACACTCTATACACGATGAAGTCGAGGGCAGATACTGGTATCTCGTAATATACCTTCATAATTTTTCCTTTCGCAAGAGTTTTTCTTGAATACGTGTCAGACATTTTTATAGCAAACTTTTATTTTAAAGGAGTTGTATAATGCGCGCAGTCTACTCGTTGATCCTAGCAAAATATTGTGAAACGTATAATTTTTTTATCATGTTTTTAAGGCCTTTCTGAAATACACATGGCAACTTCAGAGGTTTTATTTTTCGCCCGCGTCATCGATGTACGAAAGATGAAAATCCGAGAAAATCCTTCAGGGACGACGACATTAGCATATTTATTAGTATCATCCGAGGGGAGTCCGCGCCGAGGAATTGTTATCATATCAATAATGACTTGCATTATGCCACGATAAAAAAACGAACGCAATGTAGTTTATTGTGAGTAAAAAATCTTCACGCAAAAAATGGAGCTATGATGGTACAAAACGAAAAACCCACCTATTATCACAATATCGTGCGCATGGTACCGATTATAACAAGTTATTTCACGGTATTATACGTAGGTATTAATCGGTTCCATTTTATACTATATATTTATTTCACCCTTTTTAGTAACCCTTGCTATTTACGGGATCGATTGTCACTCACCTTCAATTACAATATCATCAAGATCGGCGAAACACTTTTCAGTCATTGGATTGTAACTCAAAAACGGACCCGGACGGAACGGTCCCATTTCGGACTCTATCAAACAAGAATTATCAAAATCGGACTACTGTGTAAAAAGTTATGCGAGTTCAGACATAAAAAAATATACGCGTCAACTTGAGAATCTCCTCCTTTTGGAAGTCGGTTAAAAATGAACATCGACTATGGAAATGATTTCAGCATTATTATATCAATTTACATCTTCTTGTCATTTGTATTAATATATGAATTGGCAATTTTCCTATGATTTGATAATCTACTTTACCAATCTGGTCACTAATAATGACCAACATTACAACTACAATTACTTAAGACAGTTGACCCGCCATTGCCGATCTATATAACCTCTATAAATCTATATAAGCTCAAGCAAACCAAACGTACCAAAAGTACTAGCATCATTGCCATTTCGATGTAATTGAAATACCTTTACCGAATCGCAGATTGATCTCCCAGAACGTACATAACCTTACCCTTTCATACACTTTGACTCTCACTTAACAAGTTCGTGTGTCAGATCTTCTACTTCGCTGATTTTTTCCATTCGATGAACTAAGGCCAAACAGGCCGCTGAATATTTCCTCTTGAACATAAAGGCTACGTACAATGGAAGACGAAATGAGAACACAGGTATCTAAATTATTTGCATGTGTTATGTCTGTGGTATATTTTATACAAAGCATCTAGAGGCTGGTGCAGTATACGTATACGGCTCACTTTTTCTTGTACTTGATTAGGAATAACAAATATAAATAATTGGCCACGTGAGATTTGTTCATGTTTTTCCGTCCACAGTTAAATAGCAATAATTGTGAGCTTTACTTGTATAACTTATGCAATAAAACACATATCAAAGCTCCGCCGTTGAATATTACAGTCAACAACTATCAATGCTGGAAACATTTGTTCCAACTGTTTGGAAATAAGTAATATTTGGTAAACGTAAACGTTTCGATATCTTTGCCCCGCTATTATTTTTTCTTTATACCACGGCTCTTGAGTAGGGACTGTGCTCTGACCATTATTTTCATTGGGATTGGGATGTCATTTACCTAAGAACTGCCACCTAACTGAATTCGGTATTGTGGTACTAAGCGGATCAAAAAACTGATGTTCCGTAGAACTCAGCTTGTAAAATATAATATCAACTTTAACTTCTAATATGCGTTGCCAACTCGATATCATAATTGACCGACAGAGCGAAGCGTCTCTGCTTAAACTGGCCAAATTTACTTTTATCTGTGCGTATGTATGTGTTTTTTTATGTTGTTAGGTTGTTTCTTGGTATTCCTGTACCAGTCGAATGTTTGACGTACATTGACAAAACTTGGCATGCACGTTCTACTATTTATTATATTTTTTGTCGTCACCGATTTTTAAATACTTTTCCAAAAAAGGAGTTAAGTTTTCTGCGGCGTTATTCGCCGACCGATTTTGATAACATTTCAAATTTTATATTCATAGCTGGTCGTAGTGGTAACATGTAGTAAATAGTAAGAGGTGAGTAAATACAGATTTTGATAGAGTTTTTACAGCCCAATTGGCTTGTCCATTAGTTTTTTTGTTATTTCAGTGGAAGACTGTACAAGCACGACATGTTAAGTGCTTAGAACGTATAAGTGCGTCTTTGATGCCTAAACTGAATAAATGATTTTGACTTTGACTTTGACTTTGAGAACAGATGCATTTTGACACAAGTGAGGAACTGCGCGGCCCCCGTAACCATGAGACATTAAGTTATTAAGCCACTAATTTGGAATCCATACCCTTAAAACCAGAACACAGTATTGTGAACATTACTGCTTCATGGTTAAGAAAAGATGGCGGTACTTCCTTGGATGAACTCATTAGGCTCATAAATGATGAGTGTCAGAGGTGATCTCCAAAACTCAGTTGATATCGATATTTTTTATTTTTAAAGGCTTGTTGAGGTTGAGAGGCTGATTGAATTTTTTTAACTATCTCTTTTTACCTCGTTTTATAATAGCCATCTATAAAATCTACAAATGAAATTCCTATAGAAAAAATAATTGTCGAAGTCGAGAACTGAACATAGCAAGTAATACAACTTCATGACAGATGCCGAAGGAACTCTGTATTACTGTCGCGAACATTCGAGAACATCGCTTTGTTTGAATGCAACCTACACAACTCAGTGTCCACCAGGCGGAGTTATGCGCAAACGTCAAAGCCCTTGAGGTAGTGCATGGATCGAGCAGGCACAATGGAGCTAACATCTTGAGCGATAGCCAATCCCTGGATAGTATAGCCAACCCCAGCGCCCTTCACCCACTGGCTGCAAAAGCGCGCCTACTCATGGCTGACATAGAAGAGACAGGAGGCCGAATTCATTTCTTCTGGGTTCGAGCTCATGTCGGAATAGCGGGCAACGAAAGAGCGGACGAACTCGCGAAGCATGCAGCAATCAACAGTCACCATCAGGCGGTGATATACGATGCCTTTCCCTTGTCATTTGCCAGGCACCTCATCAGGGGCTCAACTCTTGCATTGTGGCAGCAACGCTACCAAGAAGCAACTACCGGGCAAGTCACGAAAATGTTCCTGCCAGACACTAAACGCGCCTACAAGACCCTTTCGGGCCTGAGGAACACAAACCTGAGAGCCCAACTTCTAACCGGGCATGGAGGGTTTAAATCCTATTTACACCGCTTCAAACTGGCACCATCGCCGGCGTGTGTATGCGACGACTCGACCGAAGAGTCGGTGACTCACGTTCTTCTCGAATGCTCTCCTCAGGTTCGACTGCGAGAACCACCTAGGATTCGCCTTAAGTAAAGAAAATGTATCCATTGCACTCGATGATGACAATTACCGGACCAAATTCCTTGAATTTTCGGAAACGGTCGTTCGTAAAGTAGCTCAGGCCAACGGATCGACTGTCAAATAACGATAAAGACCTAAAATTGGCACTAATTGATTAGATTGATCACTAATTTGGCCCACTAGAGACCATAGGATCAACTTTACCTTTTATTTGATTAATAATCAATTTGTCTTGATTTGATCTGATTTTATTAAATTAATCTGATTTGACTGATTAATATGGTTAATTTAAATAAGACAACAAAACGGTTGAACTGGTTGGAGGGATTATTTTTAATGTTGATTCAACTACTTTTATTACTATTTATTAATAAATAGATGAGGAAAGTAAATATATTACATAAAATATATTTACTTATAATTACATAACTAATTGATATAGAGTTATATTATCGAATTACCTAATGTATTGGAATAAAAATAATAATAAAAATAATTAATTTAATGACTTATTATTGTTTTACGTGATTTATTATTTTGATCTAATTTATTATAAATAATGTTATACATACATTTTAGAATTAATTAATTGATATAGTTATATTGTCGAATTAACCAATGTATTGGAATTAATTGAATAATGGATCTAGCTCAATTAATTGAACTTATTATTGTTTCACCTGGTAGTATTGATATAAAGTTATATTATCGAATTAACTAATGTATTGGATTTAATTGAATAATAGATCTTGTTCAATTAATTTAACTTATTATTGTTGTATCTGGTAGCTTACTTGATTTATTATTTTGATCTAATTTTATTACAACAACTGTTATCTGTAGGTTTCAGTAAGCTGAATGATTATAAACAGAATTGTAAAAAAAAAAAAAATTGTTTAATATATGAAATTACTAACAATCCGCTAGTTGAATCAAAGATAATCCTGGATTGATTATTCTAGTTAATTATGTAATCAATTTATGTGTCTTATTATTCGGCTCCGCTGAAGGCATATTCAGTTTCAGTTCGAGTTAATAGGCAAATTTATATAAGCAGGTGACTACAATTTATGTGTAGCAAGACCGAGCACAATGTTAATAGTTAGGTAGTTCTCCTGGACGTAGTGTCCAAGCTTTCACGTATACATAAGTCCGCATGTCAAGTGTGTAGCTGTCAACTTAGATATTAAGGAATGGGAACACACTTTGTATTTTGTGCATGGTGGTATTTCCCATGCATGCTTATTTATTTGCAAAAGCCTTGCGTTGACTGATACCATCAGTCAATGCCAAGGATGACGCATAGGCATGCCTAGCTAGTAAGTAGAAATAAGTTAGGACCAAGGTGATTGTAATGTAAATTAAAATAACTGCATTCAATGATACCCCATAATAAATAGGGGTAGGTATTATATAGTAATAAAAAAAAAAACCTACACAACTCAACAGATGTAGACCCAACAATGATAGGGTCGGTTAACTTCAGAGTCGAGGCACGTACCAGCTAGGTACCATTCCAAGGAGCCTCTATTTTGCATAGCCTCGAGATCAGCTTGTTTATCAAACCATCTTGCAGCTCTACGCAGTGAATATGTTCACAAAGGCACTGTTCACGCCAGAGCGTGACGTCACCTAAAGGCGCGCACCCGCGCCCCCGCGTTCGCCCGCCGATGTCCTCAGCTGTCATAACTAGAAGCGAGCTGCGGGAAGGAAGCGGAAATAGTCACCTTTTTGGCGCCGTCGCGTCCGCACGGCGTAATCGGGAACCGCCAATATCAGCCCCGCGTTTACGCGTCAGCTCAATAGTCACCTTTTTGTACTCGCGACCGGCGGACGTGTACCGCTGCGTTCCGCGCAGCAACCGCATGGCACCGCCATTTTATATCAGCACGAGTCACCGCGAATGACTTCGCCGCGAGTGACCTTCAGGGTGTGTTCGGCCCGACCAGACACTACTACTAAATCAGCACGTGTGTACACACGCAATCAGCCCGCCGCGTAAACCAGTGCACAACCCAAAGGGACAATACAAACATTAGAACCAAGTGACAATAGTTCTTCAGCTCATTCAGCACGCCGTCGACAGCAGGACGCCTCCACGAGGACCCACGGTCACCAGCACTCATCAGACCCAGACCTCCCACGTAAAGCAGGTATTAACCCCCCCCCCCCCTATCAACGAGCGTATAGCTAGCAGGAAACTGCGAAACTATATTTTCCTTCGAGCCGGATATCCGGCAACATATTTTCTTTCGCTGCCGGATAAAAGAACCAGTGCTATCCCCTCTTGTCAAAAATAATAATTCCCTTTAATACAGTCCACCCCCCAAATCAGCCCTATTTAATTTACAAACTACTTCTTATAGATATTGATTTAATTTAAATCCCTTCCGTCATACAAATCACCTAATTAACTCAGGTATTTGCTTATCAAACAAAACCCGACTAGCGATTAGAAGCTTCTAGAATAATGACCTGACAACAAGGCAACTACCTATTTACTTATCGTGTTCGTTTGACACAAGCGCGCCCCAGAATAAATGAGAGTTGTCTCACATTCCTGACTCAGTCACGCTGTGTATTTATTTACGATTGTTATTAATGGTGCTTGCAAGAAAGTCTTGTAATTAAGAACTAAAGGCCAGGTACTTTGTTGATTTTAATTATAAAATAATACTAAGTACTGTTAAAAGATTTACTTGTGTTCGTGATTATCATGAAATAATTAATGTAGGTTAATTGTTTACATATAAGAGATCAGCACAAAACGTCTTAGGGTCCCGTACAGAATTTACGTAAATAACATAACGAAATTTACGGAATATAATTAATTAAGTAATTAAACCATCAGCTCATATAAGGTTTGGTACAAACGTTATTAATTTAGGCGTTATTTTAACCGACTTCCAAAAAAAGAGGTGCGGAATTTCACCTACGATTAAATACTTTAATATTTTTATTTCCTTTTAATTTTGCTTGCGTCCTTGTGCCTGACTTCGCCTACGACGATTAACGATGCCTTCTGAATCACAGGTAGCCAGATTTAGACAGGAACAAATCGCTATTATTAAACTTAATTTGGAAGCGTTATCATTGAGGTCTAGCAAACCAAGGCGCTATAGCCCCGAGTTCGATGCCAGAGCATCGGGCGTAAGATTGACCCGCGATAGATTTGACGCGGCGTATTATATAATATTAGACACCGTAGGCTTATCAGATTCCGAGGAGGAATTCTACAACGAGCAGTATGAAAGGACAATAGACGCCTACTACGAGATTCTCGTTGTAGAATTGGAACAAAAAACATGGTCATTAGCGCCCCCTCCGTCACCAGCTCAGCAGGTATCGAACCTGCACCCTCTCAGCTCCGCGCCTATACCCGCGCGCTCCTCATCATCAGCTCAGCAGGTATCGAACCTGCAGCCTCAGTGCTGTGCGCAGGATTCGAACCCGCACCCTCTCAGCTCCGCGCCTATACCCGCGCGCTCCTCATCATCAGCTCCGCAGGTATCGAACCTGCAGCCACAGTGCTATACGCAGAATTCGAACCTGCACCCTCTCAGCTCAGCGCCTATACCCGAGCGCTTTTCAATATCAGCTCAGCAGGTATCGAACCTGCAGCCTCAGTGCTGTACGCAGGATTCGAACCCGCACACTCTCAGCTCAGCGCCTATACCCGCGCGCTTCTCAATATCTGCTCAGCAGGTATCGAACCTGCAGCCTCTGTGCTATACGCAGGTTTCGAACCTGCACCCAATCAGCTCCGCGCCTATACCCGCGCGCTTCTCATCATCAGCTCAGCAGGTATCGAACCTGCAGCCACAGTGCTATACGCAGGATTCGAACCTGCACCCTCTCAGCTCCGCGCCTATACCAGCGCGCTTATCGCCATCAGCTCAGCAGGTATCGAACCTGCAGCCTCTGTGCTATACGCAGGTTTCGAACCTGCACCCAATCAGCTCCGCGCCTATACCCGCGCGCTTCTCGTCATCTGCTCAGCAGGTATCGAACCTGCAGCCTCAGTGCTATGCGCAGGATTCGAACCTGCAACCTCTCAGCTCCGCGCCTATACCCGCGCGCTTCTCGCCATCTGCTCAGCAGGATTCGAACCTGCAACCTATCGGCTCCGCGACTATACCCGCGCGCTTCTCGTCCCCACTTCAGCAGGTTTCGAACCCACAAGCTCCGCGCTATGCGCAGGGTTCGAACCCACGACCGTTCAGCTCCGCGCCAAGACCCAAACAGGTATCGAACCCGCAACCTCACTATGGTGACAACCATTGCTACCCATGTAGTAATGTAAAGGGTCACAAGCCTCGGGTATGTACCCGATACTACGCACTACCAGTGCGCTTGTTGCCGGTACAACAGCGCGAGGTACCACGGCGCCGTCCCACACCTGATACGGGCCAGATGGTGTACTCCCGTCGTACTCCACCGCGCACTACCTCGCGTCCTTCGCCGACGCCTAGGCAATGACTAGGACGGCACATCCAACAAATACCGACTCAGCCCACAAAGAATCAGCACACACACACAACACGACGACAAACTGTCATCGCAAACACCTTAAGTCAGTTAGGTGCTGACATTCTGCACTCACCCTTGCG
The DNA here is from genome assembly GCA_917880725.1 of Selenia dentaria. Lineage (NCBI taxonomy): Eukaryota > Metazoa > Arthropoda > Insecta > Lepidoptera > Geometridae > Selenia > Selenia dentaria. The sequence goes on along the minus strand of OU862888.1, from coordinate 8,248,979 downwards.
CCAGCAATTCTGGACGTTATCAGTATACAAATGTATACAATGTTTACGTTTCCGCGTCCAAACTAAGGCTCCGTACATGGCCGACTCACCCGCCGACCGCGTAAACGTTCAGCCCGTATTTAGCAAAGTCACGACGGACTTTGCTGGACCATTTTTGATAAAATCCAGTACACTTAGAAACGCCAAGCTATTAAAAGGCTACTTCTGTGTTATAACATGTCTAGCCACGAAGGCGGTCCATCTCGAACCGGTATCTGAGTTATCCACGGAAGCGTTCCTTGCGGCATTACAGCGTTTTGTTTCTAGGCGCGGTGTACCGACGTTAATTAGGTCTGATTGCGGTACAAATTATGTAGGCGCTAGGAATGAACTTAGGGAAATACAGGCCTTTCTTGCAACCAATAATAACAATAACGCACCTACACTTTCAGCTCTTTTAACGCGCATTGCAGCCATGCTCAATGCACGCCCTCTCAGCCCACTCTCTTTTGATCCCGCGGAATTTGAATTACTCACCGCGGGTCATGTCCTTTTATACCGTCAGCTCAATGCCCTACCTGAGTATTCGGTAGGAGGACGAGCCATTTCTGCACACAAAAAGGTTCAAGCTCGTCCTACCCTTATCCCAACACCTTTGGCGATCCTGGTCCAAACCCTACCTGCACACCATCCAAACCCGCTCCAAACGGACTCCCCGATCCAGCCCACCTCAAGTCGGGGAACTGGTACTGATGGTGGACGACCAGGTGCCGCCTCTACACTGGCGCATGAGCCACAAGACGAACCCATGAAGGGATGGCGTCACCCGAGTGGTGGAAATCAAGAACGACCACCTGACTGTCGATTGACCACCACACCACACCTTTGCCGAGTGGGGAATATGTTCACGCCAGAGCGTGACGTCACCTAAAGGCGCGCACCCGCGCCCCCGCGTTCCCCCGCCGATGTCCTCAGCTGTCATAACTAGAAGCGAGCTGCGGGAAGGAAGCGGAAATAGTCACCTTTTTGGCGCCGTCGCGTCCGCACGGCGTAATCGGGAACCGCCAATATCAGCCCCGCGTTTACGCGTCAGCTCAATAGTCACCTTTTTGTACTCGCGACCGGCGGACGTGTACCGCTGCGTTCCGCGCAGCAACCGCATGGCACCGCCATTTTATATCAGCACGAGTCACCGCGAATGACTTCGCCGCGAGTGACCTTCAGGGTGTGTTCGGCCCGACCAGACACTACTCCTAAATCAGCACGTGTGTACACACGCAATCAGCCCGCCGCGTAAACCAGTGCACAACCCAAAGGGACAATACAAACATTAGAACCAAGTGACAATAGTTCTTCAGCTCATTCAGCACGCCGTCGACAGCAGGACGCCTCCACGAGGACCCACGGTCACCAGCACTCATCAGACCCAGACCTCCCACGTAAAGCAGGTATTAACCCCCCCCCCCCCCCCCTATCAACGAGCGTATAGCTAGCAGGAAACTGCGAAACTATATTTTCCTTCGAGCCGGATATCCGGCAACATATTTTCTTTCGCTGCCGGATAAAAGAACCAGTGCTATCCCCTCTTGTCAAAAATAATAATTCCCTTTAATACAGTCCACCCCCCAAATCAGCCCTATTTAATTTACAAACTACTTCTTATAGATATTGATTTAATTTAAATCCCTTCCGTCATACAAATCACCTAATTAACTCAGGTATTTGCTTATCAAACAAAACCCGACTAGCGATTAGAAGCTTCTAGAATAATGACCTGACAACAAGGCAACTACCTATTTACTTATCGTGTTCGTTTGACACAAGCGCGCCCCAGAATAAATGAGAGTTGTCTCACATTCCTGACTCAGTCACGCTGTGTATTTATTTACGATTGTTATTAATGGTGCTTGCAAGAAAGTCTTGTAATTAAGAACTAAAGGCAACAACATTCTTTTGGACATTCCTCATATGCAGAAGGGTACTGCTGCAAGCATTAGATCATTTGTGTCGGAAGTGCGGCAGCAGCTTCATGCTTTGAAAAATCTGGATCAGCCAATTGAAAGTTGGGACATGCTATTAATTTCTATATTATCAAGAAAGCTCGATAGCTATACAAATCGTGCATACCATCTTGACCGAACATCTCCTGATAGTCTACCTACAATTATTGAGTTTTTGTAATTTTTAGAAAAACGTGCAATAGCTTTAGAGGATAGTACTCATGCCAAAAGTACCTGCTATGAAGGAAAGGCAAAATCAAGTTATAATAGTTTCAAAAGTTTCTAATATTGCAGCAAAAGCAAATGTAAGACAAGCTTGTTTATTTTGCAATAGTGAACATCCCATATACTCATGCCCAAAATACAAAATGGCTTCGATTTCTGAGAGACTGAAGTTTGCGGCTGAAAATAAATTGTGTACTACATGTTTGAGATCACATTCGGACAAATGTAAGTATTCATTTAAATGTAAGATCTGTAAAAATAATCATAATACCCTTTTGCATAGAGAGGAACCAAAGGAAGTGCCAGTCAATACTGCACTGCATTCAAAGAGCTCCTCAGATACGAATGTATTGTTACCTACCATAAGGGTGGAACTTGTTGACAAATTTGGTCATAAGATTTATGTAAAAGCTATTTTAGACTCAGGCAGCCAGACATCTCTTGTGAAACGTTCACTAGTAGACAAACTTTCATTGATTCCCAAGACTCAAAATACAAATATAATTGGACTTGGCAACACTAAAAACGAGGCTAATGAGTTTGTTAATATATTGTTATCTTCATCATGCTATGATGTAAAATATGATGTCAAATGTCACATTGTGAATTCGATTACAACAAAGTTACCTCCAAATTATATAAATATTGAGAATTTAGTACTTCCTAAAAATATTAAGCTGGCCGATGCCGACTTCAATGTGCCATCTGACATCTCTATCCTGCTTGGTGCAGACTTTTACTTTAAAATTTTGTTAGATGGATATATAAAATTAGACAATGGTCTTGTACTACAAAATACATTGTATGGTTATGTCATTGCTGGCTCAGCTCCACATACTGCTGAAGCCCATACTTCTAATGTTAATTTAGTCTCTAATTTTGTTACCAAACATGAACATGATAATTTGGAACAAATAATGGAAAGGTTTTGGTTATCAGAAAAAATACCTGAAGTGAAAAACAGTCAAACATTAGAATTCCAAAAAGCTGAAGAATGTTTTACTAATTCTATGAAATACGAAGATAACCGCTTTTCAGTCGATATACCACTAACTTCTCCTTTGGAAGAGTTAAGCATGGGTGACTCTTTTTCACTTGCTCTGCAAAGGTTTTACACATTGGAAAAGAAATTCAAATCAGATCCGACATATTATGAGAAATATAAAGCTTTTATTGAAGAATATTTAAGACTAGGACATGCCAAAACTGTTGACATAACTGAGTATGATGTCTATAATGACCCGGTATATTTTCTTTCACATCATGCTGTGCTCAATGATAACAGCAAAACAACCAAATTACGAGTAGTCTTTTCAGGCAATATGAAAACTAAAAATGGTCATTCTATAAATGATATCATGTTAAATGGGCCTATAGTCCAAAGAGAGTTATTCGATATACTCACTTTTTTCCGAACATATCGATACACACTTATGTGTGACATTGAAAAAATGTTTCGTATGTGTTTCATAAATGAAAAATTCAGGCCTCTACAAAATATCTTATGGCGGGACAATGTATGTCAGCCTATTATGTGCCTACAACTTCAGACTGTAACTTATGGTCTCAAAGCCTCAACATTCTTAAGCACAAGGTGTCTTATCGAGTTGGCCAATATGTATCAAGATAAATATCCACTGGCAGCAGAAGCCATTCGGTTTCACACATATGTCGATGATATTATCTCTGGAGCTGACTGTGTTGAGCAACTGGCGAAATTAAAAAATGAATTAATCAATCTTATGAAATTAGGCAGTTTCAATCTGCATAAATGGTGCTCCAACTCGGTTGAATCTCTTTATGATATACCTGAAAACAGAAAATATTTTGATGAAGTTAATCTTAACAAAGATAATATTATAAAAACATTAGGTTTAAAATATAATGTACTTACCGACTCTCTCCTCTTCCAATGTCCAATGACAGAAGAAAAGCACCTACGAACAAAAAGAAAAATTTTAAGTTTCATCGGAAAAATGTTCGACCCACTTGGTTTGATAGGGCCAATAGTGGTCAAAGCTAAATTATTTATGCAGCAATTGTGGAGTCTAAAAATAGACTGGGATTCATTATTGCCTCCTAGCTATTTGAAAAATTGGCAAGAATTCCTACACGATCTCAACCAAATGGGAACAATTGAAGTTCCCAGACATATAATAGATGGTGATGTTCATTCAATAGAGCTGATTGGTTATTGTGATTCATCCTTCAGTGCACTTGGTTGTGCTCTATACTTAAGAGTTTTGCATAGTAATGGCAGAGTCAGTACTAACCTGTTGTGTTCCAAGTCTCGCGTGGCACCATTGAACAAATCACTTACCATCCCCAAATTAGAACTCAATGCAGCAGTTCTTCTTGCTGAGCTTTCATCGAGAGTATTTAAAACTCTACATTCTAAGTATCCTATGTTAAAAGTCATATTATACAGTGATTCACAAATTGTACTCTGTTGGATCAAATATGAAAAATCTAAAACTATTTATGTATCTAACAGAGTGAGTAAAATTATATCCCTAACAAAAGAATTTAAATGGTCATATTGTAGGAGTGATCAAAACCCTTCTGATGTCCTTTCTCGAGGAATTGCTCCACACAAATTGCAGGATTACCAGTTATGGTGGCACGGGCCACAACACCTCTCTGATAAGGATTTTCAGCATATGTTTACTGAATATAAACTCCCAATCTCTTACAACAATAACTCTGAAATTGTTGATGTAGAGATACCAAATGTATGTAATATCATACAAAAACAAGTCAACAATGATATTTTTAATAAATATTCTGACTTGAATATGTTAATTAAAATTATTTCATGGATTTTACGGTTTAAAAACAACTGTCAGTCACCAAATAATAAATTGCTAGGCTCTATAACGCCTAAAGAACAATCAAATGCCTTACTTGTAGTTGTGAAGTACAGTCAACAATCAAAACTTGCAAATGAATTCAAATTGCTATGTTCCAATGCACCCATAAAGTCAAGTTTAAATAATTTACATTTATTTATCGACCTTAACAATATTATACGAGTGGGTGGTAGATTGAATAATGCTACAAATATTTCATATGATAGAAAACACCCCATTCTCTTGCCAAAAGCATGTCATTTAGTTCATATGCTTATACATAGAGAACATTTGAGGCTCCTACATGCAGGCCCAAAGTTAATATTAAGCTCCTTGTCTCAAAAGTTTTGGTTAATCGGTGGCATAAGAGATGTTAAAAAAGTCCTTCATAAATGTGTAAAATGTTTCCGTGCCAAAGCCATAGTAGCTAAGCAACTTATGGGATCACTGCCACTAGATAGAGTCACACCCACTAGGCCATTCCAAATAACGGGAATTGACTTCTGTGGCCCATTTGACATGAAAGTAGCAAGAATTAGAAAGCCTTTAATAAGCAAAGCTTATATTGCAGTTTTTGTGTGCTTCAGTACCAAGGCCATACACCTGGAACTTGTTAGTGACCTCACTACTCAAACATTTTTGGCTTGTCTGCAGCGCTTTATTTCTCGACGTAGTATACCAAGCAAAATATATTGTGATAATGCTAAAACCTTCAAGGGTGCATCTAATTATCTAAAAGACTTACACAACTTACATATGTCAAAGACAAATAGAGATTCTGTTGAGAACTTTTGTTCCAGTAAGTTAATTGAATTCAAATATATACCTAGCTACTCACCAGAGTTCGGAGGCCTATGGGAGGCTGGGGTGAAGAGCGTTAAGTACTTTTTGAAAAGGATAGTCCAAAGTTCGTGTTTAACCTTTGAAGAGCTCTATACAGTTATAACCCAGATTGAGGGAATCTTAAACTCCAGACCATTGATTGCAATGAGTGGTGATATGGGTGATTTTACCTACTTGACTCCAGGCCATTTTCTGACTGGTGTGCCTATAACTAGTTATCCTGAAGTAGACCTTACAGAAACCAATGTTAACAGGCTTAGGCTGTGGAATGTTTGTACCAAACTAAAACAACATTTCTGGAAGGTCTGGTCCAAGGATTACTTGACTCAATTACAAAACAGGCCTAAATGGAAAGATGCGCATGTAAACCTGGAAGAGGTTGATTTGGTAATTGTCAAAAATGATAATTCACCCTCATACAGGTGGCCAATGGCCCGTATAATAAAAACCTTTCCTGGCACTGATGGCAAGGTTAGGGTTGCTGAGATAAAGATGCAAAATAACAAAACTTATTTGCGTTCGTACAACAAATTGTGCCCATTACCATTAAAAATTTAAGTTGTTTATATAATCATATAAAATTATTGCATCTTTGTCGAGGCCCCAACTATGTTCAATCCATATTGAACATCATAAATATTTATAATATTATTTTTATTTAAGTTATTTTTATATTTGTATAATCAACTATTTTATTGTTAATCGACTAACTACCTATCAAAATTAGTCACTGTGTTGTTAGTATGTTTCCATCTCTTTATCCTCCCTTCGTTAGCCCGCCTCTATATAGACGGGTCATATACTAGTTTTACTGAACAATAAATCAGTTATTTTTATATTTTACAATATCTTGGCCTTTTATTTAACACAGATTATTGTGTAAAAAGTTATGCATGTTCACAAAAAATACATACGCGTCGACTTCAGAACCGCTTCCTTTTTTTGAAATTAGTTGAAAACAACAAACATAACTCCTAAACTCCTAAAACTATGTGTAAAAAATAAGAGATACGAGATATTAAGATAAGATACAAATCTCTAATTGTTACTAATATTCACGGTTAAACTAAAATGCATAAAATTCGGCATAGACTTAAATCACTGATATCGGAAATAATACATGCTACTCGTATAATCACATTCCAGGAAAATGTCAAATTTCCGTAACGAAGGATTCGTGAAGCGTGTGGGAGGAACCACAAGCGTGAAACAAGTTTCCAATAAGGCATTATTGTTATTTTAGTTTATTATATTGCCATTATTCATTTGTAGCTTGTAGTCTCCCTGAAGAATTGAAAGAGGTTATCCGACAGAAAGTAAAATTATTGACATGGATAATTGTAATGAAAATAAAACAGTTAATTAAACTGAATTAATATGTAATTCATTTGAGGCGAAACACTGTTATTTTAGGAAGAAAATTTCCTTTTGAAAGAGTTGTTAAATGTATTTTACAAATTACTTTCTATCATAAATGTACACATTATAAAAATTACGATTTTCCTAATAGATGCTATGCAATACTTACCTTCTGATAGTTAAACGTTTTGCTTTATGGAAACTTTGCTAATTAGGCTTACTGTTAATTAGACGTTTCGCGCTGTTGGACGTTTTGCTACTTGGACTCTTTTTACTTCGACTTATTTTCTCAGAATTTTTCTCCTAGCCTTAAATTTTTTTCGTCTAATTTTCTTTATCGGGATGATTGCATACAGAATCGGTTTATTTCGGACCCCTTGGCAATAGTGAGAGTGCGCATGTTGTTTATTTTTTATCACTGCAACAATTCGGATTTTAATAATATTTTGAATAGGGTTGACATAAACGAAATATTAAACTAGCAATAAAACAGCCACGACAACAGACTATTAACAAGTTTAACTGGTAGGTTGCCATAACTAATTTCACGAGGACGAAGTCGAAGGTGGTAGCTAGCTAAAAAGTGAGTAATTAAAGTATATTTAACCTGACATTATGGATCGAATAAGACGACCTAGGTTGCGAGTACAGCAATCAGATGAAACTCATGAGAATTTCAATACAAAAAGTACATAATTAGTTTTGAAATCAGAAATTTGGTTAGTATTTAACAAGAACTTACCCGTCTCTATTACATTCTGATACAATTTCAACGTTATCTAAATAAAAATCAAAACCTCTCGTACATATACAAAATGAAATTTAGCGACCTCAGTGAGACTCCAATAGCAGACCTTATTTCAACGTTCTCGTTTTGCTTTTATATATTAATCGTTCAAATGATGATGAATGTAGCTTTACGTTTTGGTATTTTAGGTCATGTCGCGGTTATTAGACATTATGACCCCATAACATGGCGTCGCCCTGTTTATGGACGATACGATTCAGATGGAATTCGTAACGGGAAACCAATATCTTTTGGAAAGAATTTGCGATATTCACGTGATAGAAATATCAAGTTGCTGGTTTATATTGTATTGGCTCCGCGATAAAATTATTAGAGGACTGTATTACTCGTAGTTTAACAGATTAAATTGTAGATGTTAATTATCCTTCGCGTGGTAATCGACTTTGTAGATGAGTCGGTAAGGACTGGAATCCCAGCTTAAACAAGCATTTTTATGATAAACATAACTATCTATAACTAGCGCCATAATTATCTATAAATATTTGTCCTGGCCACTAGGGATCGACCCTGGAACTCTGTTCTTCGAAGGCAGCTTCCTGCTGGGCTAATGGAGCTATCAGGCTACTATTGCATCTTCGCTGTTTGTAGTGCCGCCCGTAGTTAGCGAAAAGTTATCCAGTACAAGATAGTAAAACTGTGTAAACGCAGCTTTCAAAAAACCTGTTGGAAAGTCATTTCCACGCCGGCGCCAGCCATGAGGTACAGTGAGTATACATGTAAGTGACTGTTCATCCTTTTTTTCATTCCATCACACATCATAGTATAAACAAACCTTATAAAGCATTGGCCACGTACGTATTAGTTCATCTACTTTGACATAATTTCCACTCTCCGCTTTCATGCAAATATGAATTAGGATGATGTGGTCACTGTGACAACGCCGCTTTCATCTTTTTGTATAGGATTAAAGCTACAGGCTTTTCTTTTTATCTACTCGTCGCTTGAATAAACACTGGATTAATAAGGATTTTGAGTATACTAGAGTTTTACTTAGAGGTAGAAAAGCACTCGTAGCCTCTAATATTAGACAAAATCATTTTGTAGATAAAATATTCCTTACGTTTGCAGGGTATCTCAATATCTGTTTTAATTTTGAATTCATGTCACTTTCCTTGTGTTAGAACGCCCATATTTTGTTCTCGTTCAACATATGGTGAGATTGTCAAAGAGCGTTATAAATTTGAGCAACACATGACATAAGAATAATCAGGCCAATGCGTTTCTGTTGCTAAGAACAGTGCGGGTTTTGTAGATAGCCAGCAGATAACCCCTATTTAGATACCTATACAGGTTACTCGGTGACAAAACCCGCACTGCTGCTTTCCGACTATTAGAGCCGGGTTACATTAACCGGGGTTGTCTACTTAACGTAAAATCTGAGGTTACCCGTGCTGTGATGGTTATATTTGGATAAGTATAACCACCATAGCATGGTATACACTTTATTGAACAGTTTCGGACAAGTTAGTAGTTACGCTATGAACGCTTCTTTTTCACATGGAAACTTACGTCCAGTACCAAAATTGTTAGGATTTTCAAAATGCTGCAAATTCTACGGTCATTATCACTAGACATCTAGGCAAATATATCTAGAATGTTACAGTTTTTAATACATTTGACATTCATATTTAATACAACTCATATAATAGCAGATATTTGTTTTTCGTTGCAAAGCGTCATAAATATGTTTAAGAACGTTCACTCACTACGTACACTTCTGAACAACTTCACTTAGGTGGTAGAACACTTCTGCTAGTGTCCGTCTTGGAAGGTACTACCACTGTGCCAGATATACTTTCTCCTAGCTGTGTGCGAAAGCGCTACTGTGTTACGTTTGAAGTACACTGTAGCAAGTGAACTTAATAGGCGACTAGGGCTGAACAGCTATCTGATCAGGGTGACGACCGCAATGCAGTGCTGCCTAGAACTTTTTTAGAAGTTTATAGGTCTCACTGTTGCTATCCATGGGCAGGAGTGATTATTACCACCAGGGGAAACACAAGCCTGTTTTACTTACTTGCTTAAAAATTCAACTTATAAAAGCTATAAAAAAAACAAAGAATCAACAATTGATAAAACTGTGTACTTGTAAACTTAGATTTTAACTATAAATAATTGAGATTCTTTGCCTCTCTGAGTGCTGAGGTAGAACAATTGTGTCACCGGCAGGCGAGATTGGACAATTAATTATTCTGCAGATAACTAGTCTGGTAAGAACGATTCATAAATCTAACGAGACAACTTTTATATCTTGGACATAATAATGGAACGTTTACTGTTATACTTTAAGAAGTTTCAAACTAAAAATATCGATGTAGTAATTTACTTTTGTAATTTTATAGATAAATGATATAAATTATATAGGCAAGTTTTTACAAACATTTCAAAGAGAAGTTAACTAAATGTCTGTTTGCTGTTAATCTGTCCGAATCAGCATGACTCATTCGAGTTAAGTTTCATTCATAAATCTATTGTTATTTTTTTGCGCTGATGCGGACGGGTTAATGAAGCTATTTTCATTACTTACAATAGAGCACACTTAAGGGTATAATTTGTCAACATATGATGACCTGGTGAGCGTGTGCTACCTACGTTGGTAACTCTCACTTACCGAATAGTTTTGTCGTGACACTGTACTATGCTCTTCGCCCCGAAACAACTCTTTCATCCAGTAATTTTACTTGCTCAGTGTCACACACACCTTCACACCGGAATAAGCAATTCATGTGCACTATTGCTTCACATCATAATATCTATATCTGCAGTAGGTTCAATGAAGATGCCATCATACACAAGAGACCTACGACCTCTAAACCGAGAGGCCTGTGACCTCGTACGAGTAAGTCGGGTTTCATCGCCTCTTACGATTTGCATCCCGACGGCAGAAAACGTCTGTAATATCCCGTCTAACCGCAAATGGTCTAAAAGAGATTATGCGTGATTATGTATTTTATCATATACAAAAGCAATGTCGTCAGCTAGCTATATTATTTTGTGCTTCGAAATATTCGGATTCAACTTCATTCAATTGAGCAATGTAGATTGGATTACCGAGGACAGAATAGAAGGCTGAAAACGCAACGGAAAATGTTTCTCTGACACGAGAACGTTGCGACGTTGTCGAGCTTTGCATTTGATTGCACGTTCCGTCATTAGATTTATAGCTGGCTCTAGTGTAGATCTACCGTCTATCTGTTGTATTGAATTGTATCCTTAGGAACATAAATTCATTTCTGTAAATTCTTTGTCTACCGTTTTTCAGAGATATTATCTCATGCGGGCTGCGTACCCACGTGTAGTTCATTTTGAATTGAAATAAAAATAAAACCAACATATCGAGGAGTGTTGTAGATGAGTTGTGCCATCGTGGAAACCCTACTACCTTGGTGTAAGACCTCTTGACTGCCAAGATAGTGCAGTTGGTGGCAGCCCTGCCTTCTAAGCCGTTGGTTTCTCGGTAAGCCCGGATTTGATTCCATCACGACAGGTCAAACATCCGTGTGCATGAAGATATTTATTTAAACTATATCTGTGGATGTGTGTAATGTAAGATGTATTTATGTATGTGTACCAGTCATCAGATGACCATGGTAGGTAGAGGCTGCCTAGTTTGGGACTTTTTTTGAAGACCTTATGTGGTAGTTGTCATATTATTGTAATGTTTATCAGAAGCTTTAGACTTTGCCCTTTGTTCGATGCAATACCTGTAGACAAATACCCAGTGTGAAGTTCACACTAACAAATGCCCAATCTGAGGAATTTAACCAAAAGTTAATTCCGCTTTATATTTTGGCACTTTGTATCGCTTAAATTGTGGTACCTTTCATTTTCAGCTGTATCAATAGAATCTCTATAACGAACTCCGCTGACTTCACCTTGTGTCCGATACAATCGTGCTCTAGAGGTGGTCGTATGCAAATATAATTGCGGGCCGGCAACGGACGGGCGCGCATTAGTGGCGCTTTGTGCGGGAATGACTCGGTTCATTTCACGCCGAGAGCCAAATTAGCCGGTCTCGACGACTGTAGGATACGGTGTACGGATTTCGGTACACGGGCAAAGCGATCGAAAATACCGGAAATCGGGACGGCTTACTAATTTGCGTTCACGAGGTAATTAAATCATTTGATTGGCGGGGAGTGCCGGATAGGGATACTACGTACCTATAAGATTGAAAGTGTTCCATACTCGAACAACAATATAACTCTATTCGGAATAGGTACGCATTTTTGAGCATCTTCCCGATATTATATTTTGTTCTCGGATGCATTTGGTAGTCTGTGGCAATTAGAGTTTTTGTATATAGCACATGCTCGCTGTCGCTTAATAAATATTAATATTTTCCTCCAGTGCACTGCAGGTAGGTAATACATCGTTCTCTTCCAACTTGGAGTCGTCGAAGACTTGTGAGTAAGACTGAATCTATAAATTTGTTTGCCTTGCGCCATCGCGGTGGTCAGTGCACACGCTGTGACCCTTGCCAAAGCCGGAAGACAGCTATTTCATACCCACTGAGGCCCGGTCCCGGTCGCTGACCCTCTTCATTTTAGACTGCAAACACAAGACAGAAAAACCAAACCGTTAATGACATAACTACTCGTAATTAAGTTACTGTGCAGCTGGGTCCGATCCATCGCGAATTTATTTACTCGAAAACGCAGTTATGTAAGTACTCCGTGCGTGTAAGTAAAAAAACTAGTATAGCGATATTAAAAATAAAGATAACAATGATGTAGATAATATACTAAAAACTAAATAAAAACGATTCGGTAGGTCTTAGGTACCAGTCATCTCACCACTCTCATCAATCTCAAAGGCTTAAATCAGACAAAAAAATTATAATAGAATCAACCATATTTATTGTCAATGAATTCATAAACATTCAATAAAACTACTTATTGACCTATTGTTATGACTGTACACTCATTCAAACTTATCATATATCGTTGCCTCAGCAACCAGTTTGATACGGGATCCTAAAAAACACGAATGGAGTGGACTCGCTCATGCTGAATATCATTAAAGCTTGTGAGTTTGTGAGTCAAACACGGATCATTTTCCGCGCGACTGCCGCACGCTACAAACAGACTCACAGAGTGAGCGCTAAATACGCCGGCGTTCAAATTAACTTTCTAGAAGCAAAAAATAAACAAACATACGAACTTCATGGCTCGTTCACTCCTTGTTTTACCAGATTGTGAACGCGACCATGCGAGTGCCACCGATTTCTGAACAAAGTTAGTCTAAAATTGTTCTAAATTCAAACGAAGTCCCTCTTTGTAGTTCCCTGTGGATGCAAGATAAAGCTATTCCGAAAGTAAATTCCATACTCGTATAAGTATCGCCTCACTGACTTTGAATTAAAGATATTAGAACCTCTAGAACAATGTGTGATATCGAATATCGACAAGGAAAGAGACGCTTTGCTTTAAGAATTCTAACTCACTTGGCGTTCGATCAAATCAATTCGATTTCAAGATAACTTCCTTTCAGATCAATGAATTTTCAGTATAACTTTATCTGGATATCTTCAACTACATAGAAAAAATTATTCTAAGCAAGCGCTTTCTATTTTCAAATATGATTTTATTTATATGCTAGCTTCCCCGCCGGTGAATTCGCTCGCTTGTTCTATGAGATACAAAACTACAGAAGTCAATTTAGAAGTAACTTATGGGTGACGCATCCCAAAATCCTTCTTCAGTCGACATTTCTAGTGGAAGGACTTTTGCAGTGTCCGCCTGAGGAAGTACTACACATTTCACAGTTCTGCAAACGTGAAGCATTAGTGTGCAAACATTACTGTGTTTCCTTTTAAAGGGCTATGTTTCCAGTGAAAATACAGGGCAAGAGATTTAACATCTTACATCTCGGGGCGACAAGCGCACTGTATTTCCCTGCAGGGGTTTGTTGTAGTATAAAATGTTTAATGGCACTGAACTGTTAAAATGAAAATAAGTAACGAATCAATAACGCATGCCTCGGGTCGATGACCGCAGTGCAGCGCGACTTCAGTTCTGATCACTAGGTGCATGGCATTGTCACTGTCTGGGTGCAAATGTCTTCTGTGGCGTCCTGGTACGTCGTGCGCCTTACTGACTTTGTAACGAAACGAATCTCCGGGTAAGAGTTTCGCCACGTTCACAAATATAGTTAAAAACTAATGAAGATTAAAGAATTAAAGATTAAAAAATAATTATAAATAAATAAATTAATTAATATAGTTCCTTAATCAGCGGAATGTATGAAATATATAAAACAACTGATATCAATAGTAGTGTTATAAATAGTAGGTATCTTGACGAAATCGGTAGTTCCTTAATCTGTCTGCATCAAGTTTAAAGTAGGTATAACAAAAGATTTATGAATGAAGCGGAGGCTTGCTGATTCGTACCGATTAAAGAGTCAAGTTTTAAAGATACAGACAAACTGATAAACATAATTTTTTACGCATGAGAAGACAAGTAGGCATAAACAAACGGTGCGCTTTCTATTCTCGGAAATGAGTCGATCTTGCGGGTGCGTGTTAAAGTACCCTCAAAAATCTAGTCAGAAGGAGAAATAATGTTCGTCAAAGTGTATTGACGAAACCACGTGTTCGTAATGCGTGAAATATTTATTATTTTGATGTAAACTCATTATGGTTAGGAATTAAATAATGATACAGGAATTATTAAGTATCTCGTGTATGGTTTTCATAAACAAAACACTGTAAGGACGAAAACGGAGATTTGACTGTCCGCCATTGTGAATAATATGTGCGTGACGTCAGCCATCATGGCGGGAGGGAATAAGGAAGCTGATGTATTCAGATACAGTAAATGCAAAAATAAGATATTCCCGACTGATTATAACTAAATTGTAGAAAACATTATTAATGAATATAATAATTTTTGAATTACTTTAGATCTGTGGCATGGATAGTAAATAGTTAAACAGTTGTTAGATTTGACAACGATCGCGTAGTGCGATAGCAGCGCCGCACAGACTTGTTAGTAGTGGAAATAAGAAAAAAAATCGTATGATAAGACGCATAAAATACGCAATTGAGTGGAATTCCGAATTGAAAACGTAGATGATTGGCTTGTAGTGTTGTCAAGGGTGTTGGTGGGAGGACCACGAAGCTAACATGCAAAATTGGGGAGAAATGGAGATCATTACCTAATTTTCGGATTTTCGTACTAGCAGGTCGAGTAGTGAGTTTATAACATCAGAGAATAAGTTAGTGGGGGCCATTTCTGAGAGTTCTCGGCTTCATTATTGATAACTGGGCATTCCCTGTTGTACGTAAAAGGGCATTGAACTATGTTTTTCTATCGCGATTCGGAGTATGTCGGGGAGAATGACATTAATCGTTAGAAATGGCGTTTTAGAATCGTGATCATATGTTATAATATTAAAGAGTGTGTTTTTTTTATGGAACGCATAGAAGTGTGAAAAGCTTTGTCGTCTTGGTATCGCATAGCAGCGAGATTCGGTCGAAGGGTCGAGCCAGTATCACTTAGCCATGACAATGGAGTCTAGGCTAGCACCAGGGTGACGCCTCAATGTTTCCAGATTAGTTAGAAACACCTACTTGGAGATCCCTGAACTGAGGTGATTCTCCATGTGCATTTAAATATGAGATTTATCTCTAGTTTTAACATACCATAGTAGAAAAGGAACAATTTCAGGGACCGGAAGGCTAGGGTTTTTCGGATAGATATTTCCAGAGTAGTTGAGATATACGTACTTATGGTTTCTTCGAGCTCGAGCGAAGTCCACATGCGCAATTAAATGTAAATGTGAGATTTTTCTCCAGCTTTGCATAAATACACACCACTAGAAAGCATAGGAAATCTCATTTAGGACTGTAGGCAGGGCAGTAGGACTAATCGAATAAACAATAGTAATAAATAATCAAACAAATCATAAATAATTCAAACACGGCATAAATGACATTAAACTATAAAATTAGAGCTTATCTAGGCTCAACAATAAAACTAGACGCGACGCGGATTTAGTTGACTAACGAGTTCGCTAGGACGATAATAATCAGATAATATAATAATAATATATCCTTGTGTTGGCGGAATAAACACATTCTTAGTCCTTGTCGACTAATGCACGCCGTACCGAATGTAACTTAAAAGAGTTAGAATAAGGTATCATACAAAATAAACAAAAGTAACTACCAGAATACTTTATCTTGGAGAATTATCTTCACTGCTTGTGCAAGCATGAAGCAGTCCCAGAATCCACCTCTATTACGAATAAGGGTTATAGAGACGTTACCTTCTTCACTTTTGGATATAATTTTACCTGGACTAAAGAGTTCGTAGTACATTTATAACGAATCCTACCAATAAAGGCTAGAGAAGTTACCTTCGGCAGTTTTGACAAAAAATTTACCACGGACTAAAAACGTTCATTGTACATTTATAACGAATCCTACCAATAAAGGCCAGAGACGTTACCTTCTTCAGTTATGAATATAATTCTATCACGGACTTAAAACGTTCATAATACATTTATCACAAATCCCTCATACTGCAAGGATTAGGGAATTCGATACGTAAGAGTAAAATCTTCCTTGGAAACTAAAAACATTCAGAGTGCTAAACTCAGGTTTGTCAGAGTGGGCTAGTCCGGCTACGAACGTAGTAAGACTCGGCAAAAGTATAAACTAATACTTAATTGAACTAGTCACGCATAGAGGGAGACCATACCCGTTCCTTTAGAGACAAATTTGATAGGGCTAATTGAATAAAACAGAACTAGAACTACTTAGTCGGTAGGAAATCAGACAGGCTAGGTTCCAATAGGGCAAAACGTTATTGCGCTAGGTAATTAGGTATTGTTGAACCTGATAGAGGCTTCCAGATACTAGATAAATTTAGTATACGGAAGCTTCGCAATGAACTAGATATGATGGATGGAGTGGTTTGCGTCAGAGAGTACCGCGCCTCTTCTGTACCTAAACCAGCGAACGATTGTTATTTTGAAATTAATTAAAGTAAACTGTGTGTGAATGTTGGTATAGACACGAGACCGACTCACTACATACTTAGGGTTGACAAAAGATTAAGTCCTCTATTCCCTTTTGAAATACAGAGACTGACCGACTTAAACCTGGAACTCCTCTCTAGTGATCATATATATTAGCTTCATTCAAGAATGTGCGTATATACCATGTATATCTATATCTGTACATAGGCGGAGGAAGAAAGTCCAAAATTAAATCGGAAGAATTTCTACTATCTGTGACGAGGTTGGGGTCACAGATCTATGCCGCAATCCTACAATACCCTGTAAGCGGTGGAAACGGTGTCCAAAATCTCTGGGTAAAGCCATTACAGTCACAAGCGAAGGAGGGGCTTGGACCTATAGCCGCAAATTCACATTTCAAATATTGATTAGTTTTCCATATTATTACGTTGAAACTAACTGTTCAACATAAGTACATTTTTAATACTCCAAAGCTTTATCTCACTCGTTCTATTCCAATATTTCACAGTTAACATAACTACGTTTAGAAATATTTATGATGCAGAAAATACTCAGAACGTTATTGTATAAGTTTATTCAGATTTAAGGCGTATTGTAATATCGGGTAGAAGTGGAACTTGATTTGGTACGATTATATATACTATCTGCTTTCCTTTTAGCAGGCATGTATATATTAATATTATATGTCTCGCATATAGTTTAAGTCAGGAGGTTGTACTTGTGGTAGCAATATACCTAGTAGACGTTAAACTGAAATCTTTTAGGCTTCATAACTGATAGTTTAGCTAACTTGCGACGGGTTTACACTGGTCATCAATAACTTACAAAGCGTCGATTAGGAATCGTTAGACAGTAATGGTTAGCGTGACAACTTCATTCTTTCAGTATTTACGATTAGGGTGAATCGGTACATTTGCTAAGTTACATTCATAGTGCGATATTTCTTAACGAAAGCGTCACCTATTAAGTACTTTGATTCCGACATGCTACAGTGCAATTGCCGATTTGTTCTCTTATGATTTCTTTTTCTTATGATTTTCTTAAGATTCTTGATTAATGTGAACTACATCAACGTTGGTTAAACGTATCTAAACAAAGCGGATACGAGTTCTGCCTATTGAGTTCTTAATTTAGACATAACCAGTTGTGGGAGTTCAGTATAGTTGAAGTAAAATAAGGTCTAGGGGTTCTTGTCGGTACCTTCGCATCCAGGTAATTTGTCAGTCTATTCCATTTAACTACACTAGATAGACAAGGTGAAATCCGTAGGTAAATTTCATGTAGTCAATTCACATACTTAGTTCTACGATTAGGAAGATAGGAATAGTTGTAAACGCCTCAAAAGTTCTAGGGCTACAACGTTGGTTACGATCAAAAATTCTAGGGTTACGATCACAACATACGGTCCTACCAGTTAATAAAATATATCTACTAGTAGTTCAGCGAACAGCAGACCTCGCGAGCAAAGTCTTATCAGCGGCAGGTTTTCGCAGTTCTTTACAAAATTTTATCAAAATCAGTCTGTAAATAGCAGGCACACTTTTTAGGACGAGTCCCATACTCAAAATAGCTTACGACAAAAACATTTATTAAATAGTAGAACATGCATATCAAGTTCTGTCAAGCTTGGTTGAGAAATGCTACCTATACAGGAAGATCTAACATATACCTATAACGTACGATAAAAGTCAATTCGGCCGGTTAAAATCTTATACTGAGATAAAAACTTTGCTCAATGTCGATTAACTAAAAGTACCGCCTTTTTCTTCGAGCTCCAGTTCTCTAGGTATCTACCGCAGCGTTAACTGCCGCGAGCAAGTGTTAGGTAAATATTTAGCAAAACCTCGTATTCCTCCGGGTTTTTGCCGACGCGGCGACGCGAGCTCCCCGGCATCCTTTTGTCCTGTGCTTAGTTAGAGCGAGCCCTTATCATAACGCTTTGTACGTAATGATAAATTATTGCCGCTTCTTGCCATTTTACCTGTCGGCGGTCTTGGGAGCAATACTCATAATTATTATTTTAAACGCTACAAACTCTCTGAGAACGTACGCGTGGAAAGTTGTAAAATTACATAAAATCTTCAAGAGTTGTGAGATCGTGAGAAGCGTCGTCTGGGTCATGTCACAATCGGCTTTAATGTATATATTTTATTCTAGCTAACCCAAGCCAAAAGTCTGCAGATGCAAGTTTCGTACCTACCCGTTTTAGTTTTTAACTGCCTTCCTAAAAGGAGGATCTCGGCGCGTATTTTTTTATGTACCACGTATACATATTCAGTGAATCATCCGACTTCAATGCTTCAACAGCTGACATTTATATTAAAAAAAAGATTTGTAAACCAGAACAAACACTAAATTTTTTTGCGGTCTAGCTTGTAGATGACTTTGAATGATCAAAGAATTTGGCCTAGTTATGAAATCGATGAAATTAAATAGAATAGCATGGCTGTTGTACTTATATCATAAAAACGACCATCTCTCAGAGAGGAATAAGTGCACGATTAAGTGTACTGTATTCTGCTTAGCTCATTAAATATGTGTTTTACATTACAAGCATTAATTAAATATCCTTGGCCCGTGACCGGATTTTTATCTCGTTTCTCAACGATCGGGCGTCATATGTACATTGAAAGTCAAGATTAACTTCCTCTCCAATCTCTAACCATTTCTTAACACAACTAGGTCACTGGATTTATCAGAAATTCATTTGCCCTGTGTAATATAGATTCTCCAGAATAGAAACTTGAATAATAAACGAAACCAATGTGGAAGCCTAAACAAAGGCAGCGCCTTCTATTTGAATTTATGCCCACTACATATAGTCGTATACCTTTTGTTTGCCTTTACAGGTGAGAAATACTTGGTAAGATATGAAGGCAAATATCTGTGTCCGAGTCTAAGAAATCATTTTGTTGAATTAGGTACTATTCCTTGATGAGAAAGTGCCTTTCTTACTTTATTCTAGCTTTTGACAACGCCTTTTCAAAACGCTCCTTAACACAATATAACAATGTCTAAGCGAGTAAGCGGGCTCTTTCTGCGGAGAGTCCTAGCTGAAAGGAATCCGGGCTCACAACGAGAAAGTGAACATTTATCCAGCGATATCAAAAGCGCTTTTATCTCACGATATGACGTAACATTATCGCAATATCCGTGCGTCGCTGTCGTCGGCCGTCCCGCTCCCTAAGAATATCAAGAAGATATATTTTCACGGAACAATGCCTCCCCGGTATCTCAATTTTCATTTCCCCTCCGCGGGACATCCGGTGTGATTTGTAGCACGAGATAATATACAAAACGGTGGCTTCGCGGGCCGCATGCCCCGGCCGGGCCCGGCACTGCGTCAGCGGAATAACTAGGCCCTCTACTTAATCTCGGATACTCTAACCAGTACGTTTTTCTTTATCGAATATCAAGGCTGATCCTTTGTAGCTTTTGTGACGCAAACACGCGGATTCACGGACCGTTTGGGTTGTGAAGAAATTACTTGTTGTTGAATGGTTTTCGTTTACAAACGGATTTTTCCCGGCGAGACTCACCTGGCCGAAGGACTGCGATAAACATTAAATTTACTGAAGACGTAAGTAGCAGTGCCTTACAAATTGCCTTTATAAATCCCACCCATAGGAAACGTTAAAGAGAATTTTGTGAAAGGTTAAAGTAATTACGTAATTTAGCTTTTAATCCCCTTACAGAGTCATTGTCTTGAAGTTTGTAATTTCCAAACGAAGCCATTAAGCCAATTCCCTGATAGCCTTTTTATGTTTCGAGATGTAGACTTTACTTGGAGATTATTCATAATTTGTGTAACTCTTAAATAAAAATAATTTATGACAATTTTTATATAGGTATTCACATACATACATAAAATGTACAAATAACCTCAGTTTCGATGTCCAGGTCCATATTCCAGGAGCACACTAAATAGTAAACTAGGCTAAAATAGATTTGAGTAACGTACTTTCAAATCGTAACCCATATTAAGGTTAACAACTGAGCGTGTTTCTGAAATATTGAACTTAGATCTACATAAGATTAAGATAAGTAGGCATGTAGTGTTGTAAGCTTTTTTCCTAAAACATCTACGAAATTTCATAAGCAAGATTCACGTACTTAAGAATTTGGATTGCTTTGATATTCCGTTTTCGAGGAATCTCTTAAACCCACTTAGGATTCACCTCCAATTCTAGACATCCTTTGCTTTCAGTTTCGGAAACAAATATAGTCCCTACTTGATATTCAGGGTACTTGACTTATTTTTTCCAATTTTTCAAACAGCCTTGATAAGTATGTGTACCCACATTGCTACTTCACTATTTTGGTCCTGAAATTGACGATTAACTACGTTAAATGTCTTATGGATAACAGTCATTAGGCTTTGTAAGCCTTCGGGCGGCTTGAAATCTTCTGGCTAAGTAAACTGGCCTGGCCACGACTATCCACCGACTGGGCTCTCGTGTTGGGTTATGAACCATATTCCTACCTGTAAAAGGAAGTTTGATACGTTATGTTTACCTTTATTTTATTTGTAAGTGTAGGGACTGTACCTAATCAACGTCAAATAAAGAAAGAGGAAAATGTATTAAAACATATTTTTGAAGTATCGAGATGAGAAACTGGTGGGTATTAAAGATATTTAAAGATAAGCAATTAAAGATATTTCGGGGACAAAAGAAATACGAGATCTTCCAAGAGAGCTCCTAGGTACAGGAAGTTCTCCTGAACAGTCAGTCAATGAAATTAATGATTATTTTGTAAACGTAGGTAAAAAATTGGCTGAAAGTATTGGGACAAACACTTTTAGTTATAATCCGAAGCAGACTAATATGTCACATCTAAAATTAGAATCATTTGTATTATTAGAAACAAATCACGCTGAAGTAGAATCACTAATAACAAACCTTAAAAATGACTGTTCTGTGGGTTGGGACCAAATTTCAAACAGGTTTCTTAAAGAACATAAGGAAATCTTAGTACCCCCATTGACACATATTTTTAACACTTGTTTTGAAAAGGGTATATTTCCAACTGATCTTAAAAAATCTCGTATTATTCCTATTTATAAGAATGGGGACAGAGATCGTATCTCAAATTACAGACCTATTTCTATACTCCCTTCTATTTCGAAAATACTTGAACGTCTCATAAACAACAGGTTAGTCAATTTTATAGAACGTAACAACATTTTCTCCGATAATCAATTTGGTTTCCGCAGTGGGAAATCCACAAATGAGGCTGTTCACGAACTCGTCAGTTTTATATCTTCCAATCTTGATGCTGGCAAAAAGTGTCTATCTATTTTTCTTGATTTAGCTAAAGCATTTGATACGGTCTCTGTCCCTATACTCGTTTCTAAGTTAGAACGAATTGGAATTCGAGGTAACCAGTTAGCCCTACTTAATGATTACCTAACTGGCAGATTCCAAAGTGTAAGGGTGGGTTCTCACATTAGTACCGATTTACCAATTACATACGGTATACCACAAGGTAGTATTCTAGGACCTACCCTCTTTTTAGTTTATATAAACGAGTTGTGTCAATTGCAACCTTTGAGTGGCAGACTTATATCATACGCTGATGACACAGCTCTTTTGTTTGCGTCAGATACGTGGAGCGCGGTATTTGATGCTGCTTAAAATGGTTTTAATGCAATCACAACTTGGCTTCATGACAATGTCTTGTCCCTTAATACGGTCAAAACAAAATATATATTGTTTTCAATACGAGAGTTTTCACCATACCCCGACCTTTCAATTTCTGCCCACAATAGACGATGTATCGCATTAAAAAATAATGACTGCAACTGTGATAAATTGGAAAGAATGGAAAGTATCAAATATTTAGGAATCATTGTTGATAAAAACATTAATTTTAAAAATCATATAGAAGCCTTGAGTGGGAGGATTCGAAAGATTATGTTTATTTTTAAAAAACTTAGACATATCATAAGTTTACAATTGGTAAAACAAATATATTTGAGCATGTGCCAATCACTGCTAACTTACTGTATTTCGTCGTGGGGAGGTGCTCTCAAAACAAATTTAAAAATGCTAGAGGTAGCCCAAAGATCCGTTTTGAAGGTTGCTACTGGGAAACCTATTTTATTCCCCACTACATCACTGTATCAGTATTGTGACGTGCTTACCGTGCGCCAACTTTTTATATATAGTATAATTTTGAAACAACACACTTTTTTGGATTATGAGCCTACACAGTTAACAAAAAGAAGAAAATACTTGGTGTGCAATCAACCTCATCATTTTAGTACCCGTTTTGCAAAGAGGTTTTATTTGTTTTTAGGGCCTTATTTATACAACAAGCTTAATAAAATTTTGAACATTTATCCGTTGGTTAAATCAGATGTCAAAATTGTAGTGACTAAATGGCTAAAAACTTTATCTTATGACGATACTGAAGAACTTCTTACAGTAATCACTTAAATAGTTTACTTGGGATGTAAAACACATACATACACACACACATACACTCACTCACACACACCTACACACACATAAACACACGCAAACACTATCATCATCTTTATATGTAATATTAGGACCTAAGATTAATTCTAAATTCTTAAGATTAGTATTGTACCAAAATGGCTAGCAGTAGTCCAACGCTGGGGAAAGAGCGCTGTATGCTGAAACACGGGTGATGAACCTAGTTCAGCAGCAGATACTCTTGCACAAATTTGCTCATGTTTTCTAGCCCCATTATAATGTATGAAATAACATTGTACAATTGTTTGAATAAAGGTTTTATTATTTTTATTATTATGAGGGGGCTCATAGTAAGCACTATGCCTGCCCATGGTATGAGGTCGTTGCAGTGTCACTCACAGTGTTTATGTTGAAGTTTTACCCGACACTTGCATAAGATGCATGTAGTGTTAAGACAGTTTGATCTACACTGCTAATAGATATAGCAATGGCAATAACAAAGTAATTGTTTGACCTGTCTCACTTCAGCGGATGTGCCCGTATGCCCTCACTGTCATTGACTATGCTGTCCAGTGCCAGTAGCTTAAACTAGCCCAAGCGGTTCCACAAACACTTCAAATTAGCGACATCCACAGTAAAACGCTCTGCTCCGACATGCCAGTCTCGTGTACCAGCTGGTTTGAGTAACCGCAGTAGACTAGTTAGTAAGTTTCATTATTTTGATAGTATTTATATTTTTCTATGGATTGCTTCCCTTCAATAATAATCGTAGATCTTTTTATTTTTCGGGCAATGTTACTCTCGCTCGGCTAGACCTAAGTCCATTCTTTCTTAGGCGCCTGTTACACGTAAAGTATTTACTGCGTTTCGCCAATAAATACTCATGTTTCATGGTATTTATTGAACGTGTAACTAGCGTACTGATGAATGACAATATTTAATAGTGGATTTCTAGATTTCTTGATTCCGTATTGATGATCCTTCAGAATGTGATTAATATTGAACGTTTGATCTCGCGTCAATATTTATCACGTCAGTACGCACCACGCTAACGATGGAGACGGACGTGTTGTTCGATTCAACTCTCTTGACGGAGGAGACGGAGGCGCCCTCGCCCTCGCCCCGCACCCTCTCTAGGGATCAAGAAGTTTTGAAGGAATTTATTCTAAATTTAGAAATACTGCCAGAGGTTTGGGACAGTTCGTCAAAAGAGTACAAAAATGTCATAAAAAAGGAGAAGCACTACAAATTTTCAAAAATATGAAAAGTGATGCCACGATAGATGATGTTAAAAAAAAGATTAACATTTTGCGTTCAATAGAAAAGAACTCAAAAAAATACTTACTTCAAAACGTTCAGGAGCCAGCAGCGATGATGTCTATGTACCAAAGTCATGGGTTTTCCATTTACTCCATTTTATAAACAAAACAGAACAACCAGTTAATCAAACACAGGTAAGATTATATTTATATAGGTAGATTATTTTACAAGTTGGGGATAAGACGGAGACAAGAAAAGAAAAATAATGTATAAGTAGTCATGTTTATTAATATTCCAATATGCCTTCATTATTATGATAGTAACAAAAATTATCTCTTATGACTTTTGCATTTCGATTTGTTGATCGCTGTAATTCTAGTAATGGTGTATTCTCATCATCAGAATTTGATGTTTGATATATCTGTGGCACCTTTTTAATCAAATAATTGTGCAAATAACAGCATGCTGCTGTAATCTTTGTAGCCTTATCAGGACTGACACTCATTGCTTTTTGAAAAACTCCAAATTTACTAGATAACATTCCAAAAGCACATTCAACGGTCCCTCGGGCTCTGGACAATCGTTTGTTAAATATTTGTTGCTCTGCGGTAGCCGACTTTTGTGAATATGGTTTCATCAAATTAGGCTTTAGTGCAAAAGCTTCATCACCTACAATTATGTATGGAAATGGAGTGGTGGTATTTGGTAATGGTGATGGTGGTGGCAAGTTCAAATGGTTTCCTTCAAAGAGTTCCCAGAAACTTGTATAGAATAAGACTCCACCATCTGATACTCGCCCATTTGTTCCAATGTCAATCATAATGAACTCTTTTTTAGCATTCACTAAAGCCATGAGGACAATACTAAAATATTCTTTATAATTGTAATATAGAGAACCCGAGTAATGTGGATGTTTAATTTTTATATGTTTCCCATCAAGTGCTCCGATACAGTTGTAGAAATGATGCAATGTTGCAAAGTCATCAGCAATGTTTTTCCATTCTTCGGTTGTAGTTGGTATCTGTAAAAGTAATAATAAACGATATATTTTTTTAGACTATTTCTGCTGCATTACAAGAATCACAACAAGGAAATGATGAAGAGGAACAGAGACCAAGAACTTTTAATTCTCTCAGCCGTCCAGAACCCCCAATTAAACAGAAAAAAATGGGGACATTAACCAAACAAAATGAACTCTTGGACAAAGGATGTTCATTTTTATCTCAATCCGCGAATTCATCAAATAATACACACACGCTGAATCCAACAGTTTTGTATTGGACACAGAAATTGGAGAAATTAGGTGAAACACAAAGAATGTATGCTGAAAAGTTCATTAATGACATACTGTTTGAAGCTGCACTAGGAAATTTAACAAGAGACTCAGTTCAGATTAATTCGACAGAAAATTTCATAACACCTTCACACACACCATCGCCGATTATTCGCACTCCAACACCATCTTCATAATTTGCAAACCCTCACAATTTTATGTCATCACAAATTGTAAGTGGCATTCCCTCACAGTTGATCATTTCTAGACCTCAAGGTGATGATACTATCACACTACATACTATTGATACACAGCAGCAACAAAACCTGTCCATTCATTCTGTAGGCCAAGACTCTTGGCCTACACAAAACACAGAAGACACCTACACAATAGGTTCACTTTTTAGGTTTTTAAATCTACTTGAATACCCGAAACAATTTTTGTAAGTAAATAGATACCTAGATAGACAAGATTTATGTAACTTTTATGTAACTTTAATTTTATAAATAAATATTGATGATTGATTTCAATAAGATTTTTACTGACTTACCCTTATATAGTCTCGAAGAACATATATCAACGCTTCGCAAGTATCCATGATGGCCTGGCTTATTGATGCGAGTGACATTATAGCCGAAAACCTTACGTTATTAAAGTCCCTTCCTGTAGATAGGTAATGCATAGTTACTGCTAACTTTTCTCTTGGGGTAATAGCTTTTCTCATCACTGTATCCTGCTTTGTTAAAAATGGTGTTACCATTGTTAGAAGTTCTTCAAAGCAGATATCGGGTATTCGAAAATAATTTTCGTAATTATCCATGTCACCATGTAGTTTAATTTCGTCCATTAAATTTAAATGGGTATACCTTTCTCTTTGTAGGTACCAGTTTTTTGACCATCGTTTTCTTTTAACTTTTTTTTTAAACCAATTGCTAAAATGATAGCCACACAAGCTTTAATTTTTAGCTCTGTGTCCATTTTTAACGTGCAGCAAGAAACTGGACTAAATACTGAAGTAATCAATATTGAACGTGTGTCTGGTGTATTAATCCATCATTAAAAACACACATCTATCAATAAATATTGAACTGACGAATCATATTAAATACTTTACGTGTAACAAAACTTATCTGTCCATCCAATATTTTCATTTTATTTTCAAATTTGATACATCCACGGGACAATTCTCAGATGAGGTTTAATAAGAAATACAGAAAGGTATATCAAACGAGGGTTTAATGGGCTAAATGATAATTAAATATATTACATTCATTTCAACTACACTTGTTTTAAGTGTCATCCCGAAGGTATATAAAAACAAATCTTTTAGACCCCCGCTTACTTTAAATATATTTATATGACACTTATCTTCCACTACAATATGCGTATCACGAAAGACTTGTACTATATTTAGTTGAGACCTATCTATATTTTTACTATAGTTAATTAAACAACTTTAAACGAACTAGATCATTATTATATATTGATTACTATTAATGCAACGCTATGGGTACAAGCATGGCATTATAATTCATCTTTATATTTGTATGATATGCAAGGCAAATGTGGGGCGTATTATACACGTGTGCGCACCTTATTTTTTATAAGACGATTACATGCTAAGAATGTATAAACACATGTTATGTTTACTAATTAAATCTTTCATTTGGTTCATTCTTGAATAATTTTAATCCCGACGTTTCGAACCCTTTTCAGTAATAATGGCAAAGTGTGGTCATCAATATAATTACTATCCATATTTTTCTACATATTATGATATATGTATTTATATTATAGCATATTCATAAACTTAGCGTGATCAAAGTGGTTCTGAAGCATAAAATAGGAATTCACTAAACACCAGAATCAGATTATAGTGATATACACGAGTGCGTTGTGCTTACTAACAGTAGAGGCCTAAAATTTGTATATAAGTAAATAAATACATTGAAATGTAATCAGTAGTATAAGAAATAAGCAATAGATCTAGAATACTTAACTAAAAATTTGTGTCTGGCATTTTCAACTAGAGGATCTATTGTTTGGAGAGCCTGATAATTCATTGATACTGGAAGTTATCTTAGTTCAACCTTCGTTAGGCCTTATCTTGAGACTAGAGATGGTCTGGAAGCTAAGGGACCTAACAGTAAGTAAGTTATGAGCCAATGATGTAAAATAGGCATCTAAAGCATGAAGACAAAATGTAAATGTATCAAGTTCAAAAGATAAAGCAAACGGTAAAAGTTAACCTTTAAAGCTAGACTATAAACTAAACAAGCATTCTTTACTGCACTGCCATAAATCTATACAATAATTTTAAAATATCTCCACGTACTCGTATCTAGTAGAAAAGTGTACCCTTGTTTCGGCGCTTCGAAAAATTACTGTAAGGATGCGTACAGACGAAAGACTTTGCATGCGAACGTTTTGTATCAAGCTAAGCTTAAGATGTTTGTGTTGTACTGTCCAGTAAACAAAATCTCGTAGCAATAATATCAACAATTCAACATGAGAGCAGTTCTTCAGCTTAATTGATTAGCTTGAGAGTACAAACAATATATAACTACAATTTTTGATTTTTGGTGTGATTGCTGTACTCTCTTTCATGCTATATTTTATTAAAATGCTATTCTAACGTGATGTAAATAATTTTAAAATTGTTCTGCAATGGGTTATTAATAAGGCTATTGTACTGTGGGAAGATTTTGTAATTTAAATCGATATCACGCTTGATAGAAGGACGACAGAGGAGATATACTCTGAGGTGGTATGAATTGACACGGGAGAGTACCCGAGTATTTAGTAGTCGCAGTAAAACAGTCCATAAATTGAAAGATGACGCATATTTTTAAAAGACAATTACGAGTCTGTTAAAACGAATTTTTAATAGTAAAGTTTAGTAGTTTTAAGTCCTAGGTTTTTTGTACATACATATTTAAACATACTATTTGCGTTATTGGAGTAAAATGTACCCGACGAAGATGTACCAAGGCCAATACTATACTACGATTTGTTAAAGCATTGGCCCTTATATTATCGGTGAAGATAAAAATGAAATGAAGTGAAAATATTGAATAAAATCACCGTAAAACGACTAAAACTGTTTTTATTTAAGGATTTTTAAAATAACACTCTACAAGTTATAGCTTTTAGCGGCAGTGAACGGGTTAGTACACAAATCGTTTGACCATATTTGTTATTAGAATTAAAAGCAGGCCGCATAACAACTTTGTCGTGTGCACTACTAAATAATGTCGTTTAAGGTTAAAAGCAGTGTTAGCAGTAACGCCCATATTTTCGAAACTTTGTTTGGTTCTTGCGTTTCGTCTTTAGGGAACAAAAGGAACACATTGTTGAAAACCTACACCTTTCTACCTTACTACAGTTGTTACCAGGAAACGCTGAATAGTTGGTTCCTTATTATCTGCTTTAACATTGATTAAAATACGTAACATAGGTATTGTCTATGCTGTCCCTTTGCATTTTAAAGATCAATGATACTGGCGCGTCATCTGGAACTGCTGATCTTCGGTCTTAGACTGTAGTTGGTGTAGGAATTAGGGTTTTCTTTTACTAAAGATTTCCAAATCCCGCAGTTTTCCTTCAGCACAACGCATAATTTACCCAAATGTTCTTCTTATCTACATCTGACAGGGATTGTTCTAATAAGAATATATATATATTATATGTCTTGGATTCATGTCTGTAGTAACATTTTGATAGAGACATTGAAAGACACAGTTTTTGCAAAATAAAACATTTAGTGATACTAATTCGAAAAATCTGATAACCTACCTACTACCTTTCCCTGAAACGCCTGACGGCAGTTTTTTACTAACAAAAAATAAATGTAAGTAGTGTTACAAAAACATACATTGTAGACAAATTATTTACAGTAGATTAAAATTAGCAAAATTGTTGCATTATTAGATAAATGGAATGTATTTGACTCGCAGATGTTTTCTGAATTCACCGCAAGGTGGCATTGTTGACGATTATGGAGGGAGAGTTGTTCTACCGCCAAAATATTGTTATAAAAGTAGTAAGCGTAGCGGATAGCATAGCGGCTAGTCTGTTCTCGTTAGCCGAGGTGAACATTAGGAATCGTTGAACGTCGAATTTATGTCTGAACAATAATAAATATATAACTTTATTTAAAGGGATATGTTGTAATACTTCAAATAAATAATTAGAATAATTTATACTTGTAGTTTAACATTGTTGAACAGAGAGAAATAGTATTAAATGCGAAGTATAGTGATTAGTAAATTATTGAATAAAATGTAAAATAATAAGTGAATGCTCTGTCTTAATTACAATACTTTATTAAGAATATATTCCTTATCAAGAATGCTTATTACAGCGATGATGTTAAATGAAATGTTACAGTAGGTACATCTTAATATGGCGAGCTTTTGCACGGCACTAAGTGAGCGAGTGTGGAGATAACGGACCTACGCAAGTATGTATCGTGTACATAATTAGTGAAATATTATAGATTTCAAAGTTGGTGGTGTCTGCGCAAGTGAGAAATTAATTAAGATGCAATTAATTAAATATTTCTATAGCGAGCACTCGTTCCCTGAAAATGAATCCTACAGTAAGGACGCTTCCTAATAGTAGTTCCGCCATGTCGTAAACGCAACAATAAAGTTTAGTGGCCACTTACGTATATGACATCCGTACAGCGTACACAGAACTTCCTTCAACACTTTCATCTTATTTATTTAATGGTCATCCCAAATAACATTAACAATGTCTCGAAAAGTCATAATTGTGTCTCGGGCAGAATGGAGCTTTATCAGCTGAGTAGTTTTTTTTTAAGGTAGGATACACTAGCATGTAGATTATATTGTGTGTTGATCATTTATAATGCGGTCGAAGGTGGACCTAGAACGGCGACTGGCTGTCTAGGGCTCTTGCCAAAACACACCTTTAGTTCCTTACCTTCGTAAAATGGTTTTAATTCCATACCGCACCATGTTGTAGATTTCATCACGATGTTACTTTAGATAAACTTAAACTAGAGATAGAGATCAAGCTGAGCGACCTTCGCTTCAAAAGGTGAAGTAATTTACACGTACCATTCAAAATTTGTAAACGCGAGCGTGTAGCTCGCGTTTCCCCTCCACTTCTACATTTAAACTAGAAATGTTGGCACCAAAATAGGTACATGGCGATAATCTCAATAAAATAATTAAGATATTAAACATCATAATGCGTCGGAATCCACCCGTTAGTAATATAGAAAATCAACGTAATTTTTTAATATTTGATCTGAAACCTGCACAACCTACGGGCAATGGTGTGTTAAATTACAAATTAAATCCAACTTTAGGCTTAGTTATAAAGGATTTAAAATAAAATTTGAATACGAGGATAATTGAAAGTACCATTTACGGAACTGTATAGTTCTTCCCAGTTCATGTGTGCACAGCTCATAACTTCTTTTCCTCATAGCAGTTAGAACACAAAAGAATGCTGTGTTTTCCAAGCTCAATACTTAATGTAAAAAAGTTTGTGAATAGATTGGGTTTGACACCCAGACCTATAAACAAACAGACGTAGACTATGGGTATCTTTCAGTCATGAAACGCTAAGCATGAGGTGGTTATGGTTATATATGGTATTTTTATAATTTTTGCTTTTATCTAGTGCTAGCTGCGCTCAGCGATTTCACCCGCGTGGTGATGAATGATAATGAGGACGAATCAAATATAGCGTATGTTACTCAGGCATAATTTAGCTTTGTACTCGTGAAAGAATAGTTTGAATCGGTTAGATAGTTTAACGTGTAATGTATCCACTATGAAGACACAATAAATACGTACGGCTGAAGTCGAGGATGCAAAAAAACCGAAGTTATTTTAAAGTTATTTAATTAATTAAAATAATACATTTATTTTATAATTATAAGACACGACAATCCATTCGATGTGAGAATAAAAAGTGAGTGTGTCCTCTTGTGAGTTGGTAATGTGAATCTGCGTCATCGGTTTCCATGGTGGGTCGTTGCTTAACACAATCATATATATTTTCCTCTTTATTATTAGAGTAAATAAGGATTAAAACGAATAATCTCGCCTGGTTTCAACACTATTGCATATTTAAAAATGAATAAGTATTTATTGTGACATAGTTAGATATGGATATATAGACGGTAGTGTGGAATTATTTGTAGATATTGACGTCTTCTATAAAACTGGGCGGCAATTCTAGTCCACAATTTTCAACAATCTACCCCACTGCAACTGCAGTTAAACTCCGGTTGCTGTTCGATAATTACCCAAAAAGCCATTCTACTATTTCTATAGACAAATTGGAACGTAACGTCATGTGAACGTGTTGTAAACGCTACTATATAATAATAGTTAATTAAACACTAATATGAGTTAGCGCAGTGTTCATGATCTATCAAATTACCATAATATATAATGTTATTCGATCGCTGACGAACGAACGTAGAAAAGTAACTGCAGCTGCACTGTTTTTCAATAGCAGAATAAGAATGTGTGTGTTAATCAGCTACGGTTCGATTGGAGTTGGAACTAATTTAGTTAGTGGCATCGCCCCTTTGTAGTACATCACTTTGCTCTAATGGGAATAGCATAGACTAATATTATATGGTCAATAGTTTCAAGCAAAGCAGCGTACGCGATATAAAGCTTTTTTTTGTTATTTTTTCCACACCTTGGGTTACTTATTCGAAGTTTTCATACGGATCCCTAACTTTTTTTATATTTTATTATAGCCTATGTTCATTACGGGAAATGTAGGATTCTAATGGTAACAGAATTTTTCTAATGGGTCCAGTAGTTTAGGAGCCTATTCAATTTAATTCAAACGAACAAAGAAATCTTGCCTCTTTATAATAATACTAGCTGTGCGCCGCGATTTCACTCGCGTGGGTGGATGATGATGACGATGAATCAAAATATATAGCCTATGTTCATCTGAGTTAATGTAGGGTTCTAATGGCGAAAGATGTTTTTAAATCGGTGCCGTAGTTTCGAAGTCTATTTAATCAAACACACAAATCTTTCTTTTATCGGTAACTAGCTGACCCGCCAGCAACTACGCTCGCGTGGCCTTGCGGGATACGGTAATTACAGATTTTTAATTATCTCACGAGAACTCTTTAATTTACCGGGATCAAAAATATCCTATATGTTGATCAGGGATATAAGCTACCACCATACGAAATTTCATTTAAATCGGTCCAGTCGTTTCGGAGATTAGCCCGTACAAACAGACAGACAAACATACAGAGAAAAAAACAATTTGAACTTATTTTTCACTCCTTACATCCCCTGACTCGGTTTTTAGTATAGTTTACATTGTACAGAAATTTGACCTCTACAGTTTACAATATGTAGTAGTTTTTACATCCCTCGTTTTACCCCCTTAAGTCATCCTTGGCAAAAATATATAAAGCATCACTATTTATTTTGAGTTACCTATTCAGTTATCAATTTTCATCACTGTAACTCCAAAACCAAAGAACTTATAAAAAAAATTATACCCGTTTCACCCCCTTAAGTCATCCCTGTCAATAAATATTGAAATCATTATTTTAAACTGTCCAAATGCTAATTTTTACCACTGTATGTTCGAAAACACAAAACTTTCCATACAAACTTTCACCCCTCCATTTCACCCCCTTAAACCACCACTATCCAAAAAAAAATTAGGCCAACATTTTTTATTTTGAATGACCTATCCAAATACAAATTTTCACAACTATAAGTTCAAAAACAAAGGAGTTTCATACAAAATTTTTAACCCTTTTTGACCCCCTTAGGGGTTGAATTTCATAAAATCCCGTCTTAGTGAGCACCTACGTCTTAAAAAGAACCCGCATGCAAAATTTGAAACTCCTAGCACTTGTAGTTTCTGAGATTTCGTGATGAGTGAGTGAGTGAGTGACCTTTCGCTTTTATATATATAGATAGATTAGTGTAAGATGTAGATTGAGCATCACTCAAAAAGTCTTCGAAAGATGGTGATGGAATTTTAATGTTTACCATTTATGCACTATTATAAACTATCTATAACAACAAATAATGACCAAAATCGCATGATTGAGTAAAACGTTATGCATCGACATAAAAATACTTGCCGACGTGAAAACCTCGTCTTTTATTTAAATCAGTTATTAACTGATTTATGCAGATGGTGTTGTTCAAAGTGTATGTTTAACGAGACTTAGTAGCACGTATCATTTTATTTTATTCCATTTTAAAAATCTTGTTCGCTATATATCAAGATACATATACAGTGTGACATATGATAATATGTCATTCTGTATGTGTATACATCAAAAAACATATACAAACAATAATAAATCACGTGACCCGCGCGTACTGAAATATCGAATCAAAAATCTACCCTGGTTGCTAATCATATTTCATAACTCAGTCTCCAGACAGACCACACAAAACTTTCCAAACAACGGACTGTAAATGCCACATAATCAGATCAGTGTGCCTAGAACGAATAACTGCGTAAGTGTAACGTAATGTCGTTCACGTGAAATAGTACAAACTTTTGTGGTAGTGCCACGTAATCCCACAGCCAAATTTGCAGCCACGACCGGGGAAGTACCACACTCCCACATAACACCGAGGTGAAGTAACATAGCTTGGTATTGCGTTTCAATCGGTTTGTGAGAGTTTCCGGAGGCCCGATTTCTCCCTCCCCCGTTCCCACACCCTCCTCTCTCCTCCACCCTCGCCCCTTCTATCTCTTCCTTCCTATCTTCCTTCCTCAAAGATCAGCAACGCGTCCTCGCTTCGGGTGTTGCGGATGCCTGTGGGCGAAGGTATCACTTACCAACAGGTGAGCCGCTTGCTCGTTTGCCAACCTATCCTATAAAAAACTATCTTTTATCTAGGGTAACTATGACACAGATAACTCATAGTTTGTACACCGAAGAGTGACGCGTTGACGCTTACGAAACGAATACTTTTTCGCAAACTGTTTGTGCTACGGCCTCTGTAGCCTAGATTCACTATTAAGCGCATATCTGTATTGCCTCCTTCCATATCCTTGAAGTTAGTTCTCATTGGAAAAGGTTGTAGATGTCTGCCCCAGAAAAAGATATACAGCTTTGAATCCAGTTCCGTCTCCATGATTTCTTCCCATTTCGCATCTCATGATTGTTTTAGTCAGCATTATTACGGTTCAGGTAATAAATCGATTTAAGCAGAAACGCTTTGCCGAGTAAAGTCCTGCAGGGGACACGGCCAGTCCCATTGTGGCTAAATTCAATTTAAATTCAGCACTACGCTCAAATAGAATCGAAACTTAGATTGCGGCTAGATAGTGGCAGGTTTATAATAGCAAAACCCCGAAGGATACCGCTTTAAGTAAATTAGTTAATCATGACGCAGCCTTTAACTTCAAGATCTCTGCAATCGCTTTATACTAATCTGTTTGTTTTCACTGAGATCTCGGACATTACAAAGGTTTAACAATTTAAATCAAGAGGCATATACTAACAGAGGTATTTATCTATCTTTTGCCTTTAAATATAAGGGTTAAAAAATAAAGTAAAGTGTTCTATTGCGAAGCTATTGATTAGGTTCTGAAATCATATTTAAGACAGCATGTAAGCTTTACACGATCGATTCATGATCATGCACTCATCATTCTGTTTACTGAAATTATTTTTCCGCCATTATTTATACTTATTTTGCTTTCTAACTTGAAAACTTTACAACGCGCTATACAAAGGAAATTACTGAAAAAGAACTGATCTGTCTGGACAGAAGAACAAAGAATATTTAAATATTATGAAACTGACTTCCATTTCTGAAGTGGAAATTCCCATAATACGCAACAATAATATATTCGAACTACGCCAGTGATTTTTATGTAATTATTATTGAATAATTAACTATTATGTACTAACATACAATAAACAGAACAAAGAATCCTATCCAGTCAAAGAAAATGAAACAAATAAAATTCAAATAGGACTAAGGAATAAGAATGGAGGAATTGAAAAGCAGGATATAGGAATGGAGATACACATAACCTGTAATACATTAGGTACACCTAGTTTTCACAGACAAATAAAGTTATTGAAACCCTGATAAAAAAATAAGTTATGATATAAACTAAAAAAATACGCTTCGACTTGATAACCTTGTCCTTTTTTTTGAGAAAGTTGATAATATATAACTTTCCTTACCATCTGGGTGCAGTGTAAATATCACACAGAACTTATCACGGTAAAGCTGGCCACAGTTATATGAAGTATAGTGGCTTTTACTATCAGTCGTGACTTTCTAACCACTTTACTATAAGAATTGGTAGAAATTCTGATATTTCACATTCGCGATAAAGGCATAGTTTCACAGTACTATCCCTCCGATTGAGACATCGGACTGCCCAAACGATCCACATGAAAACAATAGACTAAAAAATTCCAACACAAAGGAAATTCAAGTCAATCTTATGAGTGGAGCAGAAATCATTCATGGGCTATAACACCCATTTCTGTTCGGTGCCACCTCAGTTATTGCCCAGGGATAGGATTATTGGCAAATTGTTCCGTACGCATTCCGAACCCCGCATGAAATATAAAGCACCTATAGTATGGGAGATACTGGGTGATTTATCCCGAGAGGTATTCTGCTCCAAATAAATATGCTTCACATCTAGATTTAAAAAGAAATAAATTAAAGAGATTAAAGAGAGAAAGATTAAAAAAACACAATTAGCTCGACTGTATGAGTCAAGCTGAAATCATTCTTAGGCAAAACACCCGTGTCAGGTATGAAAGATTTTATTTTTTAATTTCATTGATTTATACATTTTAAGTCAAAGTCAAAATCATTTATTCAATTTAGGCATCAAAGACGCACTTATGAACGTCAACTTTTCATTATAATGTACTTTAAAGACTACCGCCGCGTTCCAAAATATATAGAACCCACCGAGAAGAAGCGGCAAGAAACTCGGGGCCATTCTTTTTATATGGATGTTTACAATGTTTCTACTTAGGTACTACAAATATTACATTTATGGGTGGCAGAGAGACAGCTTGCCAGAAGTGGCGTATTCCAAGCATCTTTATCTTCTATATAATGTCGAACTTTATAGTAAGCTTTTTTTATTATAAAGTTTTTTACAGTCAACTTGAATTTGCCCTCAGTGAGCTCAGTTATGTGCTTTGGGATTTTATTGTAAAAACGCACACAATTTCCTAGGAATGACTTATTAGTCTTCGCAAGTCTAAAACTAGGTACAGCTATCCTATTTGTATTTTTGGTATTAAAAGTGTGGTGATCACTATTTAACTTATATTTATGTAAATTTTTACGAACATACATTATATTTTCAAATACATATAAGGAAGGCAACGTTAATTTCGTATATACTACTAATAAATATATCAAAAAGTAAGTAATGGATCTTTACTGGTAATATACGGAAATATGAAACGTTTGATTTTTTTAATGATAGATTTATTATAGGTAACTTGTTCTTCAGATCCAAATGGTACTTGTTCAGATAGAAGCAATGCCGTAAAAATTACATATAGGGATTATAGCTTGTTTAGGTTCCAAGCTACATCTACGGTTCTCACCATGGATTCACCAGGGGATTCTCCATCACAGCCACAATCCAAAACATCACTTGTTCAAACAGTGCACTGCACATCGCATGTACCGAAAGCAACTGTGAGGAAATCGGCCTAGCAACAATTAGCCCCAGGCCCAATTTTTCGTATGAAATCCAATGCTAATCCTAAGAAATGTTCATATTTTTTCTCCTCAAATCGTTAGCTTCTTACGTCTATGTTTTTTTCTGTTCTCTTCAATCTTCTTATATAGCCTAGCATTTACCTTTTTTATGCTCAAGTTACGTTTTGTTGGTCTTTCTCTACTTCTTTGTTACATTTTGTCTAGGGTGTTTTAATGAAGTAGTCAGTTGTTTCCGATCCGTTCTGATTTACTGTCCTTTTATTTAGAAATACTAGTAGTAGTTTCCTCTTTGTAATGCCACTTTGCGTATCATTGGTTATATCATCTATATTTCTTTAATCGATCCTGCCCTGCCCATGACTTCCATCGGCCATCAACTTCCTATTGAATCGGGATAAAAAGTATTATATGTGCTATTCATAGATTTAAGCTATTTTCAATCCCAATTTCATCAATATCACTCAAGCTAATCAGCACTAAGTGATAACAAACACTTATACTTTGCATTTCCAAACTGGTAGAATAGGAGAGGCGGTCGGAATTGTTCCTAAGTAGGTATACGATAAAGTTTTTAAACTTATCTGGGTACGATAGGCGCAGTGCAGAACTATTGTAATTCCCATAAACGTAGGGTGCGCACACATCTCTCATTACTTCACAACGTAAATAGTAATCTTCCTCATCCAATATTAACCAAAAATTTCTATCACAAGCTTCTCTACTATATTGAGTGGAAAAGTGGAAAACTGGTTCCAAAAGCCCGTACTATGGTTATGCTCGCCCTCGATATAAATACGTTATAAGCCCATTGTTCCGCTGATTAAACTAATATTAATCATCCACAGTAGAACACTTTATGGCTTTAAGTCTTCGGTGTGGGGAGTGTCTCAATTAACCGCTGGCTTGATGGAATAATCGGATATACCCTGCAATAAATCACATGTATAATTCGACGTTAAATTTTGTTTTCGATTTGTGATTTTCGTATGAAATTCAAATTATAAAAATTCTAAATTATTTATTTGCATGAAAATGGGTATAAATATAAGATGTTTCATAAAAATAGGTAGCGCTCCACATAACATCATAATGTTATGCAAACATTAGGTTGACTTTTATTATGCGTCGACATAATATGGATTACTATTAGATTATAAACGATTATGTACAATTATTTTAACTAGATTAAGAATTACTAGATTAGGAGAACAAAGTAAATCAATTTACAATCACACTGTTTGTCATACATGACAATAACACACATAATGTTTAAGCTATTTTCAATCCCAATTTCATCAATATCACTCAAGCTAATCAGCACTAAGTGATAACAAACACTTATACTTTGCATTTCCAAACTGGTAGAATAGGAGAGGCGGTCGGAATTATACCTAAGTAGATATACGATAAAGTTTTTAAACTTATCTGGGTGCGATAGGCGCAGTGCAGAACTATTGTAATTCCCATAAACGTAGGGTGCGCACATATTTCTCATTACTTCACAACGTAAATAGTAATCTTCCTCATCCAATATTAACCAAAAATTTCTATCACAAGCTTCTCTACTATATTGAGTGGAAAAGTGGAAAACTGGTTCCAAAAGCCCGTACTATGGTTATGCTCGCCCTCGATATAAATACGTTATAAGCCCATTGTTCCGCTGATTAAACTAATATTAATCATCCAGAGTAGAACACTTTATGGCTTTAAGTCTTCGGTGTGGGGAGTGTCTCAATTAACCGCAGGCTTGATGGAATAATCGGATATACCCTGCAATAAATCACATGTATAATTCGACGTTAAATTTTGTTTCGATTTGTGATTTTCGTATGAAATTCAAATTCAAATTCAAAATTATTTATTTGCATGAACATGGGTATAAATATAAGATGATTCATAAAAATAGGTAGCGCTCCACATAACATCATAATGACATGCAAACATTAGGTAGACTTTTATTATGCGTCGACATAATATGGATTACTATTAGATTATAAACGATTATGTACAATTATTTTAACTAGATTAAGATTTACTGGATTAGGAGAACAAAGTAAATCAATTTACAATCACACTGTTTGTCATACATGACAATAACACACATAATGTTATGTCATATTGATGTTACATTATTATATGTTCATACATTAAATTTAGACATTAGTTAGGTACCCATAATAGTATATTTTAATTTAACTTATACAAAATTGACATTTAAATAGTCTTTAATAGTATAATAACATTTAGATACCAATTTTTGTTTTATGATCGACATGCCGGTAAGTACATAAATTTACTTTCCACCAAATTTATTCAATTTAATTTCTACTGTTTGACTGCAATGAGAAATTGTAATACTTAGCCAAATCATTATTTTTATAATATGATTTTTAAAGCACTAACGCCTGCTTAGCGATACCAAATATCAAAATTTTAGAGAGAAAATTTCACATCGTCGGACGGGATTCCAGCCCGCGTCTTCCGTCAATCGGTGTCAGACGCCACGACCACTAGGCCACTGAAGCTCACCGGCCGAGCATAGAATTTTCATTCATTGATTGACTTTATAATATATATAGGTAATTAATACCTTCGAAACTCAGATAAGTTATCTTTAGAAGTCATAATGTTACTTGTCTTGTATCCAGACGTAACTGCCTATTCCGAAAGATAAATATACCTCCGAAATCTATCTAAGTATATAAAAATTAATGCCTAGTTTCCGGGATTACGCCACAACTTGAGAAAGACTTTACAGATTTCATCATTGCATTGTGTTTATTTTTCGAGTTCTCTAATATTTTTGTAGAAGATCCTTATGCAAAAAAGTTAAGGAAGTTGCGCGAAAATTTTAAAAGTTTAAGAAAACTTAACGACTTTATAAACACCACCACGCGAATGAAACCGCAGAGCGCAGCTAGTTTATAACTATATAAAAAGTATCCCCTATTTCCCTTGGTTGCCCTAAAACTTGAGAACGATTTCAATGAAATTTGGCAAAGACATTATATGCCGAAATTTTTTTATCATATAGATCCATCACCACTTGGGTGAAACTGCGGGGCGCAGACTTATAAATATTATATATATATAGGGTAACCGCTACAGTTATTGCCCGGCGTACAGTGATTGCCAACACTAAGCAATAACGCCATTTTTTGTAACTTCTAGAGGAGAGAAAGTACAAATTAATTGCAATAGATGTCACTTAGACATGTGGTAGCATTTTTAATTTAAACAACTGGCAACATCTTTCTTTTTAAAGTGTCATGGCTGATTTTAGTTTAACAAGTGTGAAACTCATCAAAAAAAGTAAGTTTCTTGTGGTTTTTCTTAAGAACAGGATATCAGAATTTACAATATTTACTAGCATTTCTCGTATTTAAGTGTTTTGTGATTGATTTAAAGGTTTGAAACAGTAATTCTAGTGCCTGTTTACATATCGTTTTGACTTTTACTTCTTTCGTTAAGTTTTAAAGGAGGGTGGGCAATCACTGCATTATTTTTTTAATGTTTTTAGTAATTGTCATACCATTCTATAGTTATTGCCATATGCAATTGGTACAGCTGTTGCCCGGTCAATAAATGTGTATTTTGAGTTTTTATTTTTGAACTGAAAATAAAACGTTTTTTTCAGAATGCCAAAAACACCTAAATTAAAATACACACAGGAAAACCTCGAAAAAGCTATTGCTGAAGTACAGAACAATGAACAGCAATTGTCAGATCGCCAAATAGCTCAGAAATATGGTGTTCCGAGATCAACTCTTAGGTTTCATAAACATAACCCAGGCCACAAGACTAGCCTGGGTCCATCGCCTATCTTAACCCCAAATGAAGAAGCTCTTCTTGAAGACTGGATTATAACTTCAGCTAGAAAAGGTTTTCCAAAGAATAAGGAAAATATTTTAGATAGCGTACAAAGGTTTCTTGAGGACAATCCACGTCCTAATCCATTTACAAATAATAGGCCTGGTATAGGGTGGTGGAAGGCTTTTTTAAAAAGACACCCTAAATTAAGTATAAGAACATCGGAAGGAGTCACTAAAGCTAGCTCGTGCGTGTCTGAAAGAGATATAAGGGGATGGTTTGATGAAATTCGTGCATACGCTGAAGAAAAAGGATTGATTGATGTTCTCAGTCAACCCAGTAGGATTTTTAATGCGGACGAAACAAATTTTCAGATTTGCTTGAGTTCGGGACTTGTAATAGCTGAAAAAGGGTCCAAAAATATTTATAACATTGAACACTCTAATGCAAAAGAGTCTATAACTGCTCTATTCACTTTTTCGGCTGCTGGTGACATATGCTGCCCATTTATTGTGTATCCTTATCAAAGACTACCTGAAAAGATATGCGACTCTTTACCAGAGGGGTGGGGTATAGGAAAATCGGACAATGGTTGGATGACTACCGAAATATTTTACGAATTTATAGCCAATGTTTTTCATCCATATTTAGTGAGCAAATCTGTCGAGTTCCCAATCATCTTATATGTTGACGGTCATAAAACTCACTTAAATTATCATTTGAGCCAGTTATGCACCCATCTTCAAATTGAGTTGATAGCTTTGTACCCCAATGCAACCAGAATAATTCAACCAGCTGATGTTTCTGCATTTAGACCGTTGAAAGTGGGCTGGAGAAAATATTTAAAAAAATGGCAACTATCAAATGATAACAAGGGAATAACTAAGCTAAATTTTGCTCCTGTACTCAATGAAGTTCTTGAATTAAGTCTGAGGCCAGAAATATTGATCAATGGTTTTAAAGCTTGTGGTCTGTGCCCATTCAATCCTGATTCGATTAATTATTCTAAATGCTTAGGCAAAAATACTAGTCAGAGAGAAATATCAAAGGAAATTTCGGATACAGCAACAATTACTTTTGAGACATTCAGAAATGTAATAGGAGTTTCCCTTTGCAAGAGATTTCAAGAGGAATCATTATCGACAATAGAACCACACTTGGCCATCATTTATAACCTTTGGAAAGAATTCCAATCAAAGACTCAAAACGTTGCGGACGAAATTGATACATCCTGTAAACAGTTAGGAAACCCGAATTTAACATCTTCTATGTCTCCTAATATTACTGATAATACAGCTATACCAACTACTGATTTAAGCGCAGATAGTTGTAATCGGATTGAAGTATTACACGAAGAACAAGTTGTACACCAAGTTGAAGTCCCTCCAACAAAAATAAATTGTCTCCCTGGAACATCTAAAACTGACCAATCTAGCTATTACCTACATAGTCTCCCTGGAACATCCAAATCTGGTCCAAATATCTGCATCTTGTACGATCACTCACAAAATCAATCTAGTCAGTCTGAATCAGTAACCCCTACCACCCAAACAGTTCTTGAGAGTCCGAAGTTGCTCAAAATAAAGTCCTTGTTTGGAGAATATTTAGCATATCCAAAAACACCTATAAGAAAAGGGAAGCGTCAAATTGAAAGACAACCATTCGCTATTACATCAGACAAATTTAAATTGGCATTACAAAAAAAGCAATCAGAGAAGGAAAATCAACTGAAAGAAAAGGAAAAAAAGAAAATGGAGCGAGAGGCGAAGAAGACTGAGAACAGTAAAAAAGAACAAAGCAAGGGTAAAACTAAAATTACTAAACTTCAAGTGACAAAAAGAGAACCAGAAGCTATTACGAATGTTGAAGGCAATGCCAATATCTTTCCAGAATCGAAAAAAATTAACATTTTAGAGGAAGTACACATAAAATCCAATGATGTTTGCGCCGTATGCAAGCACATCATCATTAAACACAAAATTGAATGCAGTGGCTGTCATTTATCCTTTCATGTGCGATGTGTGCCAAATAGCCACAAAAATAATATTCCCGATGATGCCGATATGATGCTATTTTTATGTCACTTTTGTTACAAAGTTAATGACTCAGACGATGACAATTACTCAGATTGTGAAGAGTTATATTTAAATGTTCAAAAGGCAAGAAGAGATCTCAATTTATAATTATTTATATTAATTTTAAGGTTGATTAACCGATGACTGCAAAGTGGACAATAACTATATGTTTTCAATGGCAATTACTATGTCAACTGGACAATTACTGTGGTTTTAGAAGTTAATTTTTGTTTAATTTTTATTGTTATTTTTTTTAACAGATTTTGAAATTAGTGACTGATATTCCTTTAAAAGATTTATTGAAGTTACATAAATAATTGTTTAAAGTCAATTTATTTCTTTATAAAGGTACTTATATGAAAATAAGTTGTATTACTCCCTTAACCGGGCAATAGATGTAGCGGTTACCCTATATATATATATATATATATAAATAAGGAAGCATAACTCAGAACAAATTCCTCACAAACCAAAACGACGCATGATTCCAAATACGAATTACTTACGAGGTTACAAATAGACATGTTCGGTGATTGGTTTAAGTTTCAGAAGAAAAGCAGGGATTGATCCACGCGCGTGCTGCACCGTCTACTATGACAGCTGAGTCATAGCGGCGTGAACGATGTTATTGATTTAGCACGACTTTTACTAGGTAATTTTTTTAAGGCAGTTACACTTCCTGATATTATTTCTTCGTAGATTTGTATATATGAATATATATTTGCTTTTGAATA
This sequence comes from Selenia dentaria, assembly GCA_917880725.1. NCBI lineage: Eukaryota > Metazoa > Arthropoda > Insecta > Lepidoptera > Geometridae > Selenia > Selenia dentaria. The sequence continues at coordinate 8,204,619 of OU862888.1, read as the reverse complement.
TTAAAAAAGAACGTAAAACGTTTACACTCTCATATCCTTATGCACTATAGGAGTCCTTGTGTTGCGGGAGGCATGGACATACACAATAACACATCACGTATTGAAGACACGAGGATAAGCATTTCTGCTCATTACACAAATATTTACCCCGTCCAGGGATCCAACCTGGGACCGTTCGAAGGCTTCGAGGGTCACTACCAACTGAATTAAATATCGCCTATTATCTATACATCTATACACACAAATAAATCTGAAGTGACTACAAAAGAGCTTGGCACTAAATGCATATGAAAGTATACGGAAATTACAAAAAAAAAACAATGTTTAAAATTTTCTTTGTCTGTTTGTTCCGGCTAATCTCTGAAACGGCTGGACCGGTTTTGACGGCACTTTCACTGACAGGTAGCTGATGTTATATGATTTTTATTTCATCATAATCATCCATCACCAACAGAAAAAAATAATACTGCTTAGCTTCTTGACATCCAGCAAGCATTTGACAGAGTCTGGCACAAAGGACTTCTCTATAAACTAAAGACCCTCTTGCCAAATTCAATCTACATGATCCTAAAGTCATACTTAGATTAAAGACAATTTCAAGTAAAGTGTGAAGAAGACTACTCAGGGCTATATAACATCAAAGCCTCTGTACCACAGGGATCGGTACTTGGGCCAGCACTGTACTCCATATATACTGTAACGGCAGACCTGCCAGAAACAAAAAAACATATTACAGCAACATATACTGATAACGCCTAGCGAGTGACAAGGTGACAACCCACGCTTAGCTTCACTGAAACCCCAAAAACAACTATATAAAATAGACACCTGGCTACAGAACTGGCAAATCAAACCCAGCATGACCAAATCGGTATATGTCACCTTCACCTCGAAAAGGCAATTGTCCAAGCGTTTGTATGGAAGACAAGGTTCTACCAACCAGTGATAGCGTAAAATATCTTGGCTTGCACCTTGACAGAAGACTAACCGGGGCAAAACAAATTAAAACCAAGCGCAAAGAAGTAAACCTACAATTTATCCCAGTGAATTGGCTGCTCGGTCGTCATTCAAGGCTATCACTTAGCAATAAAGTACTGATGTATAAAGTTATCATAAAGCCGATCTGGACTTATGAAATAGAGGTTTGGGGCTCTTGGTTGGCTCCAACAATTCTAAATTTTCTTTCTTCTTCTCCATTATTCTCCAAAGATTCCAAAACCTGGCTCTACGAACAGTTTCAAGTGCAAATTGGTTTGTAAGAAATCCTGAAATAATGAACACCTGGAGATCTCAACAGTAAAGCAGTAAATCACCAACAATAGCTTCAAATACAAAAAACGACTGAACAAGCCAAATGACCTCGCCAAAAACCTATTAGATGACAAAGAAAATGTAAAACGCATAAAGCGATATTATGGCACATTCGGACTTTGGACACACGAGATTAAGTCTCTTCCCATATTATGGTGCCATTTACTGGAATTTCATTATTATAAACCACCCTGAAACATTTCTAATCATTACAGTAAAACTACATTAAACTACATTAAACTACATTAAACTACATTAAACTACATTAAACTACATTAAACTACATTGAACTACATTAAACTACATTAAACTATATTAAACTACATTAAACTACATTAAACTACTTTAAACTACATTAAACTACATTAAACTACATTAAACTATATTATACTACATAAAACTACATAAAACTACATAAAACTACATAAAACTATATAAAACAACATTAAACAACATTAAACTACATTAAACTACATTAAAACTACAATAAAACTGTAGAGGTCGAATTTCTGTGAAATGAAAAAAAAATTATAAAACCGAATCAGGGGGATATAAGGAGTGAGATCGTACTAATATAAATTTATTTAAATTTTTTTGTTTCTCTTTTGTCTGTTCGTCCATCTTTTCTACCAACTTCCAAAAAAGGAGGAGGTACTCAATTCGACTGTATTTTTTTTATGTTTGTTACCTTATAACTTTCGACTGGGTGAACCGATTCTCAAAATTCGTTTTTGTTTGAAAGCTGATGCTTCTCGTGTGTCCCATTTAAATTTCATAACATTCGGTCCAGTTGTTTTTGAGTTACACTCCAATAACTGAATAGAATGAAAGTCCTATTAAATTTTTCAAATTGTTTTAGTTGTACGGGCTAATCTCCGACACGGCTGGACCAATTTAAAGGAAAATTTGTAGGGCGGTAGCTTATATCCCTGGTCAACATATATGATACATTTGATCCCGGTAAATTAAATAGTTCCCGTGGGACAGTTAAAAAAAATTAAGAAATAAAAAATAAAAAATTAAGAACCCGCGAGGCCACGCGAGCGAAGCCGCTGGCGAGTAAGCTAGTTATGGCATAAGTCGATAGCAGATTTTCAACGGAAAATTAAAAAATAAACCATCAAAATACGGGTGAAACCGCGGGGCGCCGCTAGTACTAACTAATATAATAAATGCGAAGATGTGTGAGAGTGAGTGAGTGTGTGTGTTTGTCATTTATTCACGACTGAACGGATTTAAACTTGGAATAAAATTTTGTACAAAGATAGCTTACACCTAGGAATAAAACCTGCATTTTATGATGATTCAACGAATGCGAGCGATCGCGATAATTATATTGCACGCGGATAAAGTCGCGGGCAAAGACTAGTTGGTCATGAATGAATGCCAGGTAATATTCCTACGGGACGTCAAACTTTGCAGGCGAGGAAACTTATCGACAAAACCTCTTGAGACTTCTCGGACCTCCCGGACTAGCAAAAAAAGTCTGACACTTTGAACTTTGAACCTTTTTCCCATAGTGACTTGCTAAAATAAACATAAACTTTATAGAATACATTTAATATCGAAATTCCAACTCTAGTAGGTAAATAATATCCGCCGATAGATTGAATATTGGGTTATTCTTATTTGTGAGTCATGCTATTGTAGAAAATCTCGGTACTTTGAAAACCAAAATACGTATAAACAAAATAGATACCTACCTATAAATTTGTGTACAAAGAGTATTTTAGTAAGAAAGTTTTAACGTATTCTCACTTTGAGCGTTTAATATAATAAGTTTATTCACACGGGCAAGCTATTCACAAACATACGAGTAATCTTCTCATAATTTTTTAACTATCGAAAATGGTATGATGAATATTATTCTAAATACATTTCAAATTGTTTGAACGCCCCAGATTCCTTCAATTTATTTATCTTGTGAATGTAATAAATGGAGGTTTTAATTAATCCTGTTTATTAATAGACGCATCTGTCTCAGTTTTAGACGAATGAAATATATAAGCAATTAACAAAGTTGCCAAGTTCTACCATATTATTTGTACTAAATACGAGTAATGTTAAAAACAGATTGTATTTTCTGTTTTAAAAATAACTTGTGCGAGACGACAAGCTCGCCTGATGGTCTTAGGGTGTTATCAGAGAAAGAGCGGTCAACGCGTTCACGCGTTCACGGTCAGTTTTGCGCTCGTTGTGTTGTATTACGTTACATAGTCACGTTACATACCCACAGTCTACCCACAGTTGACCGACGCAGTCAGACCGCCTCCTGTTTGGTTATATTTACGAGTATGTAACGTAATACAACACAACGAACGCAAAATTGACCGCGTGAACGTGTGACCGCTCTCTGGCTGATAATACCCTTGTTTTAGCCCATAAGAGTTCAGTGCAATTCAGAATTTTAAACTGCCTGCAATAGTTCAAAACACTGCATAGGATTGGCAATAAACTATGCTAATCACCCAGAGATGTAAGATGTTAAATCTCTTGCGCTGTAGTTTCACTAGAAACATCGCCCTTCAAACCAAAACGCAGTAATGGAACTTTCGCAAAGCAAAATTCATGTTTTAAGAGAACATCGAGACTTTTTCGTTCACAGATTATACTCGTATTGCTATAGCGATAAGGCTGCCAATTATCCAATCTACTGTAGCGCTGTGTGTTTTTTATTGTACCCTATTATGTTTTTTATAAGATTGGTCATTAAACCCGTCGCATGTCGCGCGTACTTCATGTGTACGTCCAAAAAATGCTAAGCCATGTCGCGCTTACACCGAGGCTTTTATTAATAAACGTTGCGTAAACCTGCTTTGTCTTGCTTTCACGCGTGACATTTACTGCAATCGAAAAATTTACAGATAGATGTTTTTAACTACTCCGGGTGCAAGCCAAGTTTATTAATAAGGCCGCTAACATTTTTATACATCTGCTTTGTAACTAATTTTATCAGATTTAAATCCACTCCACCATTATTAACTTGCTTTTAGTTGGTCTATTGAAGTGTACCTAGTATTTTTTATCTGAACTTTTATGCATAGTTCGGAAAGACAGCAAAAAAGTAGACGGGTAAATAATATTTGTATTATTTACCACAACATAGTTTAGACTAACCTTGACGTTTCGATCGAGTTGCATCGACCGTGGTCACGAGTAGTCAGCTGACTACTAATCTCAGAATTCAGTAATGTTTGCACATTACTACTTGACGTTTATACAACCAGCAAAGGTGTACTGCCCAGACGAACTCTACAAAAGTCCTATCACTACACAAATATATCATTCAATATAAAACATATACTTCTGGCATATATTTTATTCAATTTAGGCATCAATGAGGTTGAACGGTAATAAATATATAATTAGATGAGATACAATGTTTCGAAACTAAATTAACTAATAGAAGTTAATTACATTGACATTAATTATGATTCCTATACAATTATCCATCTACTTGCTTTTACCTGTTTTGTACTTAAAGAAACTTATTATTAGCTTTCAATACTTTTTAATGGATATATATTAATTTAGTTATAACTTAGCTTTTAGTTTACATTGTATTAATAAAATATAATAAATCATCATCATCATCATCATCTAAGCCGTAGGAGGTCCACTGCTGAACATACGCCTCCCCCATAATGGACCGGTTGCGACCTTTATCAGGTCGTCTGTCCACCGTGTCGGTGGACGACCTACGCTGCGCTTGCCGGTCCGTGGTCCCCATTCCAGAACCTTCCGTCCCCATCGGCCATCTGTTCTGCGTGCTATGTGGCCTGCCCACTAGCTGCCACTTCAACTGGCTTATCTTCTGGGCTATGTCGTTGACTTTCATTCTTCTACGGATCTCCTCATTTCTGATTCGATCACGAGTAGAGAAACCCCCAACATATCCCTCTCCATAGCTCGTTGTGCGACTTTGAGGTTGCTTATGAGACCCATAGTAAGAGACCACGTTTCAGTGCCATAAGTTATCACTGGTAACACACATTGGTCGAAGGCTCTTGTCTTGAACATATAATAAATAACTTTTATTTTTTCGCGTGTAAATTGAATATATACTTTAATCTCTATTTCAGTTATAAATTTTATTTTAAATTACTGCCGTTCCAAATAGAGCCACGCCGCGAACAAGCGGCTTTTTGGTAATTTCTTTACAATGTAATACTGGCATAAATATACATAACATAATCGGCCTTCAACGTTCCCACTGCAGCATTCCTCCCACAGAAGAATGCCACCTATGGTCCACCACGTGGTGGATTAAGTGGAGTCCTCCGTCATGACAAAGGTTGTACTACCTAAGATACACTTAATGTCCTCTGTCCCTCCGAAGCACGAAAGCGCTCAGTAAGAAATGCCCCTAGCGGTCACCCATCCAAGTCGTGACGGCAGTACGTGTCGCTTAACCTTGTTGATCACCTAATAGCCCAGTAGAATTAGGATATGACCCTTTTTGAGTTAATTCGACTGTGCTATAAGATCAAGGCATTCTCCACTGCGAACGAATATATTACATAATTACATTATTTAAAATTATTATTACTTACATTTTTTACCTAATAACATCTTATTTCATAATATCCTTTATTTTACTAAATATTATTTACAGCCAGCTTCTTTCCATTATGCCTTTTGGGAATTTGTACTAAAATCGCTTACGTTTAGTAGGTTATTTCTTTCTTCAACAGCCTTAGGTTAAAATCATATCCTCCTCCTTGAGTCGTAATCTTCATGTCTCAGGGTCATGACCTCCTCGACCCATTGTCCTTTCTTTTAAGATATTACGCCAGTGTCCTCGGTTACCAGCTATGTGTAGAGCATCGTAAACGGATGTATCAAGAGTGGTGCGGATCTGGTCGGACCAACGCATTGGACTGCGGCGTCGAGATCTTTGGCCGTATACTTTTCCAGTCACCACAAGTTTCTCGAGGTAAAATCATATAGAGAGTTAAAATTCGACGCTCGATGATGGTAAGCCTCGGTGATATATCGGTGATATATATCGGTCATGACACGGAAATATTAGGAGTCTGTTACTGTTTGTCAGGAGACAGGGGTTCGAATAGCGTCCGAGGATATGATTTTTTTTTCTGCTGCATTCTTTTGCCTCTCTTTATAGTGGACCTCCATATTGAAGGAGAGCGACCTCTACTTCTGTTTTATTCCGGCAGGGTCAAAGTAAGTATCGGATCATTCCCACTAGTTCCATGGGACCACATCATCATTACGGCGTCTTTTTACATGCGCATACCATCTAAGGCGATTTTCGGTACATGTCATACATTTTTTTTACCACAAAATGGAACCGACTCCAAAAATGTGTGAAATAAATTGTTGAAATCGGTACCATTGCATAATAGTTCAAAAGTAGGTACCTATTATCACAATATTGTGCGCATGGTACCGACTTCGACAAGTGATTTCATACTTTTTACGGTTCCATTTTTAGAAAAAATAAATTTCTATAGTTTTAGTGCCCCTCGCTACTTACAGGATCGATTCTCAATGATGATATCATCAAGATAAATCAGCACTTTTGAGTTTTTGGAGTGTTTCTCTATTGAGTAACACACACATAAAATTCAAAATTTGATGAAATTTAAATGGGACCTCGGAAGTATAGGTATTTTGTACCCATTCTATCAAATAAAAAAGAATTTTGAGAATCGGAATTTTACACATAAAAAAATACCTACACACGAACATTTCGAAGTCGGTTAAAAATGGTTAAATAGTTTCAAAGTGAAAGGTTAACCAACAATCATCCATGCAAAATATAGGTATGATTTTAAACTAATTGCAATATCAAAGTAAAAAATAATCTAGAGAGAGGTAAGAAATTGCTTTTATAGCAGTATTGCGACAAAGCCTGACCTTGATAAAAGTGTTACTTTGAAAAGGCCGCGAATACTTCAACCTGATAAAACTGGGAACAGGTAACAATAACAGTAGCATAAATAACGTTGTAACAGATATTATAACGGGTGCGGTAACAGGTACTAACAACACCTAAAGATAAGGGCGAGATTGGGGCTTCAGCGAACATTTAAATCCGAGATGAATATTTCGCGTACGTAGGTTGTGGTTATACGAATTATTTGATCCTCTCGGAAATGAGTAAATTTTAACTTGATTTGAATAGTAAAACAACGGTCATTATTAAGCAACCAAGTGATATTTTCTTAGGAACTAGCTGACCCGCGAACGGCTTCGCTTGCTTGGTCTTGGTATAGTGCCTTTTTGGTATCTCACGGGTCAGACAGTTATGAGGTTTTTCTGACAAAAAATAAACTCAATAGTAGTCCGGAGCCTAGCGTAGGTTTTTAGCCGTACCATAGATGTTCATGCGTGCCGACCAGTCAATCGAGACCATGTTTTCAGCTGCCATCTTGGATTTATGTGACGGATCAAGATTTTCTAGTTGGGAGCTCCGGGTTCTCTTCTATGCATATACAAAATTTCAAAGAACTCTGTACACATACAGAAAGACATTTATTTATATATCTTCTAAGTACAGACTTGTGGCCTCTACTTCTTTATATATAGGTACAGATAGCAATAATAACGTTTACACAAGCATACCTCTGCACTAGGACTCCCCGTGTCGCGGCAGGCATGGACAAACACATCATAACATCAAATATCCGTGAACAAACATTTATGTTCACTACACAACTTTTACCCAGCCAGGGATCGAACCTGGAACCCCGCGCTTCAAAGGCAGGATCACTACCAACTGAGCTAACGGAGCTGCGTCAAAGATACGGAGCCCACGCCATTTCAACAGACTTTTAGAAAATGAGATTTTCAATAGCTCCCGTATTTTTTTGTGTATAATCGTTATTTTTAATGGATTCCATATTGATGATAGTAAACCTCCAAGTTGTATTGGGTTTATTGCCTGTAATGATTGATGTAAGTTTTTGTATAAATAAATTAAAAAAAAATGTTGGCCCCTTTCAAATTTCGTCATTATCAATTTAATTTTTGTTGCGCTTTGTATTAGAAAGAATATTTCTTGCCTAGATTATTTCGTTACTGTGTTAAGTGTAGACTTGTGGTAAAGATTTAATAGTTTATTTGTTTACTTTTCAAGTTAAGTACCTGTAAGTCTAATTCATATTTTTTATAGAAGTTACTTGACTTCTTCGAGAAAATGTAGTAGTAATTATATCCAGCAGCTATTTAAAATACACACATTTTTTTGAAGAAATATGTGTAAATTGTATAATAAATAAACCTTAATTCGAACGAGACTAAGAAAGCCTTTAGATCCCTACACAGTTTGGTGCCGCACGGTCTAAGTACTTTGGTTTAGTAAAGTGAAACGCAGACTAAAAAAAGTATTTGAAAATTTTATTTATTTTTTTACAACATCTACACAAAGGCCTTCAGGTCCCAAACTAGGCATAGCCTGTACAATGGTAACCTGATGACTGTTATACATACTTATATATATATACACACCCAGACACAGATCAAACAGACATGTTCATGCACACAAATGTTTGACCTGTCCGGTGATCGAACCCGAGACCAGCGGCTCAGAAGGCAGGGGTGCTACCAACTGCGCCAACCGGCCTGTCAAAATAGAAAATAGCTGATCCCTGCGGTTTTAACCCACGTGGTGACGATCATGTAAAGTATCCTAGGTGGTGATCCAATGCCTCATTTATCTAACTATCAAATTTCATTCAAATCCATACAGCCTTCATGCGTAATTGAGTAACAAACATCCATCAATCCAAACTTTAACATTTATAATATTAGTATTTTAAAAGGATGTATTAGTACTAGTACTTCTGGCTTTTGATGGTTTTATACATTGATTAAATACATCTAACGCGGTACACAGTCTGGGTGTTCCACGTGTCAAATATACTAATTGGTTTTAGCACTAATAATAATATAGGACAACATTCACACAAAGGTCTTCAGGTCCCAAATTAGGCAGAGCCTGTACTATGGTAACCTGATGACTGATATACATACATATATATGATATTAGATACTTATATACATATAAACACCCAGACACAGATCAAACAGACATGTTCATGCACACAAATGTTTGAGCTGTCCGGGGATCGAACCCGGGACCAGCGGCTCAGAAGGCAGGGGTGCTACCAACTGCGCCAACCAGCCTGTCATAAATAGAAAGTTCTACGGAGGACAGGCTCGGTTCTGTGTAGCACTGGTATCCATATTTTAACACATGTTTTTTCACATACATATTTGCTTTCATCGCCATTTCTTCTTTACATTTGATATGTCATCAGCGTTTTAAATAAAATGCAAGGCTATGTTATTATTTACTCTTATAAATGCAAACACTTATAAAATTTTATGGAAACTCTTAAAAGATAACACTTCTGGGTAGTCTGTGATGGTATGGTATGGTGGTATGATGGTATGTGATCGGTAGTTAATGATAATAATAATAATGCTTAAGTGAAACCGCAGCACACCTCTCGACACTCTTTAGCTTTCCACACCAACGTTGCCCCTTTTGTCACCATAGATGGTGGCCCTTATGGGGGGCCCGTTTAGTGGATGGCAAGTCACCACCTGCCCAAATAATTTTAAAATGAGACTGAAATTGGCAGGTGCCGTAGTCTCTTCAATAGCCCACTATCTTCCTTATCACTAATAAGTTCATATCAATAGCCTTGCCATTTTATCCATTTTTATAATAGATATACCATGTCCCATTCATCCAAAAATTTCTGTATTTTATACTACATTGTATTTGTTATATCAAACAGCCTCTAAGTGTTGGCCCACTTATGCCTATATAAAGGACCGGGTGGAACCCGTGATATAACTGAAATACAGAGAATAATAATAATAATAATTGTTATTAATAATTAATCGTTAATCAGTTAACTAGATATCTAATAGGTAAGCCTAAGTAACTTACATTGCAAGTTCGTTTTAAGCATAAGAATAGATAAAACCCGTATTATCGTTTAGGCAAAGTTAGTAAATATCGCTCCAAGTGTTTTGGTTCAGGTAACGAATGACGATTCTTAGAACTTCACGTATAAACTCAACGAGCTCTCTTTTCACTGTATCTGGGCGGCATCGAATATATGCGTAAGTGTAATGTAACGTATCATTATTAATTAAAAAATACGGGATTACTCACGTAATATTTCTCGGATAGGTCCGACTATAGTTTCGACCAAGTAGCCTTTTACAAGGAGTGTTCGGGACGCCCGCGTCGATAACGTCTCGCTTAGCCACAGCGCTAAGCGAGACGTCATCGACGCGGGCGTCCCGCAGTGTTAAGCGAGACGTCATCGAAGCGGGCGTCCCGAACACTCTTTGAAAAAGGCCACCGAATGTGGTCGAAACTATAGTCGGACCTATCCGATAAATATTACGTGAGTAATCCCGTATTTTTTAATTAATAATGATTGAAAACCACGTTAGTTTTTATAACGTATCGTTCACGTGAAGCAGTACAAACTGTTATTTATCTAGGGACACAGATAACTCACATTTATGAGTCAGTTGCCTTATATAAATGACAGTTTGCACCTTTTCACGTGAACGACACGTTACTTATAGATATAAGTAACATCATTGGTCGATATCAAAGAATCCAAGCTCTCACGAATCAGTATTGTCTGTAAAATACAGTGGCATGTTTCGACCGCAATCATATTTGCTTTCCGGCAATCCGGCCTACCTGTACAGTGTTCGTACATCTCTATTTATCCGTAACGAACGATCAGTGCCTCGCAAGCGGACGTTAGAGACCATTAAACGGCTGATAAGCCTCTGAAATGTTCTAACTGTACCTACGCTATACGTACATAACGGACTAACTGAAACTGACACGCTAATGTGGGAAAATCAATTGACAGTCCGATTTATTTCTACGAATTCGGGGCAGAATCTATAAAATATAAAACACAAAGTACTTATCCACTTTGTGTTTGTACCAAATCGTGTCAGAAAGGGACATGTAGGTTCGATTGGTTTTCAAAGCAGATTTCAAATTATTACTGCAGTAAATTTTAGAATATAGTAGCCAATAGAGCCTTTTTTGAGATGATTGATTGTAGTTCCTATTTTATTTAAGCAATAAAGCTTTACGTCTATCCCCTATTTTAAACCATCTATTATTAGATAAAACTTATAGTATAATTGCGAAATGATGTCTGTATGAATGGACGGATTCTCGTTGGTCTTTTTTGCAAAAATTACCTAATAATAATAAAAAAATTTAGCCAAACAGGGCTGAATTTTTTAGACACAGATTTTTTTATGATAATCTAAAACACTCTTTACTTTATCCCGAAAATAGAAAAAGTTCCATGTGGGATAGCTTTTTAAAAAACGCAGACAGACACGCGGCACAGCATAGCACATGAAAGCTCTTAAACGAGAAATAATAATACCTTGTACAAATATTGCACCTCTACTGCTGACCTAGTCTTCCCCATAAATGTATGGTTAAGTTTTTCCTGTGGTAATAATGTACTTCTGGTCATCATCACACCCTAAGAATTCTGATACGTGATAGTTGTACAGAAAATCTTAGCACATGAGCTCAAACACGGAAGTTTCTAAATGCAGCTGTGTCCCAGATTTTAAGGATGTAAATGAAACCGAAAATCTTGAAGGCTGGACTAATTTCAATCAAACATTGCTAAGAAATCCTTCGCAAAAACACGCTGCCAAATAAAATGAAACTTATTGTAATAGGAAAACTTTTGGAGCTGTGATGCTATTGATATGCATGTTTTCATATAAAGACAAAACACCGAAAGTCAATGACGTCATACTCATAACACATTATTTATGTGTCTGAAAATATGTGTTTGTTGATAGTTAGATGACGTGACAAGACAAGAGTCTTCGACCAATGTGTGTTACCAGTGATGACTTATGGCACTGAAACGTGGTCTCTTACTATGGGCCTCATAAGTAAGCTCAAAGATTAGCCAGTTAAAGCGGCAGTGAGCAGGGCACATAGCACGCAGAACAGATGGCCGATGGGGCCGATGGGGCCGAAAGGTTCTGGAATGGGGACCACGGACCGGCAAGCGCAGCGTAGATCGTCCACCGACACGGTGGACAGACGACCTGATAAAGGTCGCAGGACGACGTTGGATGCAGGCCGCTTCCATCCGGTCCTTTTGTAAAAGTATGGGGGAGGCTATGTTCAGCAGTGGACGTCCTACGTCTCTGATGATGATGATGATGATGATGATGATGAGATGACGTTATAGGCAAAACTTTGTGTTAAATCTAAGTATCCAAACTAAATAAATCATAATTTAATGTAACCAAACTGTACTTACGCGTAGGTAGAGTTGATAAATGTTAATACATGAAGACACCTAAATACAGAAGTTTATCCATCAATTTGGTTGGGATGTTGGCATTTGTTTATATAACTGAGTTGAATTACAAAGTAAACATAGTTATTTACGTAAAAGCAGAATCAATACTGAATTAGTCTGATATAATGTATGATAGTTAGCCTCTTTGGTGTGTTGAATGACTAACATGATTGTGTTCGATCCAGGAAAAAATAATTACCTATGGTGGATTATACAGGTTGGGCCATTTAGAACGTTCAGTATAGGCAAGTCTGAAACTTAGGATATCTCTCCTTAAGAACGATGTCATCGATTTTAGTGACAAGAAAAAGTGCATTCATAGAAAAAAACGTGTACTCAGTTCGAGAATCGAACCGACGACGTATTGAATATACTAAAATATTATAAAGTCAAAGTCAAAGAATTTATTTGCAAGATGTAGGTAATACATGTTGTGAGATTTATAATAAGTATAAAAAAGTGCCATATACATCCTTGCCATAATTAGGATGCAAATGGTAAAATAAATTAAAATGAATAATTAAAAAACTCACACTATTTCTATATCGATTTTGTAGATCATAAACAGTAAATTTTGAAACATTATAACTAAAATAAATTTATTTAAGTTTATTTAAATAATTAAAGGATACGAAATACAATGCATTTTGCATTGTATTTTGTATCCTTTAATTCAATTAAGCAGTTGTTCGAAATGACGACCATTCAATACATACAACATTCAACTCACTTACAAAACGATTTTACTTTCACTTTGTATCAAAGGTGATGAATTTTCTTTAAAATCTCCATGGCTGTTTTTAGGTATATAATAATACCATTACTTGTTTTGTTCACTTCATTCTTAATTTAACCCCCACAAGAAATAGTCTAGTGGGGATAAATTTAATTCTTATTATAAAATTATACTATTTTCTTTATTGTTTCTTGCCTACTTTTGTATACCAAAACATCCGAAATTGCAGTAAATATAAATAAAAGTTTATGAAAGCCTACTACAAACAATCATACAGGCATTGATAGAGAATTTTTTTAAAGAATATGATATACAACGCATTTTGTTAATTTTAGATATCATGTTTCAAGGCGACATATACTGCTTATGACCTACACAATCCATATCGAAATAGAATTAGTGTAGGTTTTTTCTTCTACACTTCGGGTTAAGATCGCCAAGTCCGATGCGAGCGTTGCAATATACAAAATTAAATAAACAATATTCACAAATAGAAGTAAATATAGTAAGAATTGGAACGTCTTTCTAACTTAAGACGCGGTCCAACCCCAATTTTAAAATCATTTACGATGCTTTACGTAAGGTTGAAAATCTCTTGTTAGATTGGACGATGTAATGCGAAAATGCGTTAATTTTGTAAGTTTTCTTTATATTTTTCGATATATACTAACACAATTGAAAAGCTGCTGGTTATTACTTTAGTACCTACTATACGTTGGCTAAGTATTATCCAAAAAAAATATAGTGTTATCGCTGAAAGTACTGAGAGTTTAGACGTGAAAGTTTATTTTTGTGGACCTATTCAGGATTTTTTTATGCTGAAAGAGAGTTATATTTATGAATTCTAATCGGTTATTACTCTTTTCCTATTCCTTTTCTAACCTTTGTATTTTTTTCATAATATAGTATCGATCTGTTTCGTTACACTAGGTGTTTAAAAATTCTACTTTTTCTTTAATCAGGGTACGAGCGCGCCTTAATAGTTCGCTCGTGACCACGCAATACACACGACATCCCGTCGTATATATATCTTCTACTATCACGCATTCTACTCATTCATGCCCATTTATAAGAGAATTACGAGATTTGCTAGTACGTAGGCATAAGTACTTGGTCAGATCTTGAATTTGGGTCGTTATGAAGCGACACTTATCTCGGATTAACATAGCATGTCTATAAATAACAAGTCACTGGTGAGGAGATGGAGAGGGCTATACTTGGAGTTTATATGAAGGATCGTATCAGAAATGAAGTGATCGGACAGAGAACCAAGATAACCGGCATAGCCTACAGAATTAGCAAACTGAAGAAAGCGGTTCTTCGGATCATATTAGCCGGAGAACCGCTGGGGTAGACATGTTCTTGAGTGGAGACCGCGTCTCAGCAAACGTATGTGTAGGCTGGTGGGGCGACGATATACGCAAAGTGGCTGGTAGCAGCTGGATGAGAAAAGCCGAAGATCGGGCTCAGGGCCGTGCATTAGGAGAGGCATATGTCCAGCAGTGGACTGATACTGGCTGATGATGATGATTATGACGAATCATAACAGCTATTGTTGGCTTATATCCCCGCCAAAATGAACGCATTTAAATTTAAATAAAGAACATTCAAATGTCAATTTATAAAAAATAGGTTTGGCATTCATTGTCGTATGTCAATCATTCGAGTGAGGTTCTATATATGTAATGGAATTGTTGATCATTTATGTTATATACTTATATTTATTTAATTTAAATATTATAGGTACACAAGTTTTAAAATAATTATAAGAGCTGAATATAAAATTCAATATGAAACATAATTGTTAAATTGGCTTTCAATTCCTTTGATAGTACTGTAGCGTTTACTCAACTCACAATAGAGAAACTCGACATGAAAAAAATATTAAGAGACAGTATTCCAAAGATATCTGATTCCCATAAAACTATCTCGAGTAACGAGAAAATAGTCCGGTTCGATCTTGTAGCTAGTAGTTGAACGTCTGAGGAAATGGAAGCTATAAGTCGAATCGTACGGAGACTTCGTTACTCCAGCCATCGGTTCCGCTTGCGTTACGAGCCTTCGAATTTGCCTGCTAATAAAATAGCCGGCCACATCGCAAACGGGACTGCCGACCATCTACCGAGTGACGTAAACTGGAAGGATATAAAACGGACTCGCCCAGCTCATCTCCTGCGGATGTTTGCAGGCGGACACAAGTGTGTATAAAAACGAAGGTCCTCGTAAATAAGGGATGGCGTATTTACTCCAACAGCTAAATCTTACAGAAAATATACAAACCATCCTTGAGGTATAGTGCCACGTCTCGGTTTTGACGAGTAAAGATACGTTCAAACTAAAACGATTTGTTCAGTCCTTAAAAAGGTTAAGTTAAAATCGATATATTGTATTACAAAACTACTTAATTTTAATTATGAACTTCTACTAAGGTGATTGTTTTCAGAAAGCTACATCGAACTTCGCAGAACGCGCCAGGTATACGTAACTTCCTAAACAGTTACTTAGGTCCTGAAAGGGAAGATTTACACAGAGCATAAACAGGAAAGTTTTGAGAATCTCGAGCTAACAGACCGTGTCGTAAACTCCTCCTTATATCGAACTTGTAACTCCAGCGGCAAACAATAGGTCTGCAAATACAAGCCATTCCCCGTAGAACAATATTACAGACCAATTGCGATAATATCTATTCGCCGGTGATACTTTTTAGCTGGTAGCCATTAAGCGTGGCCGAGGCAAAGGATTTTATAAGGCATAAACCCTGAAGCAGGCAGTAAAACTGGGAACTGAGGCAATATGCCAGCCCCTATTGTCGGCGCCGCGGCTTTGTTTTAAACTGACTAGAAGGGTTGCAATATTCTGTACCTCCTTTTACTTGGAGTTGCTTTGATGGCTACCTACAAGGCAATTGTTTGGGGAAACCAGATAGAATAGGTATCGTGAACGTTTTACGTGTTTCTTTATGCTTACATCCTAACTCTGCATTTGCCAGGAAGTTTTAGCACATAATATACATTTATATGTATCTGCTCGATAATATTTATTTACTTATCTATATACCTTCTTTTTAATATCTGTAAGAATGTGCACGATTCAAAAATTGTTTACCTCTGTAGGTCTACCACTATGTAGGTACATGCAGAGAAAATAGAACGGTTATTTTTAGGTCTAACTAACCTAAAAATAACCATTCTATTTTCTCTAACTAACTGTTTATTAGTTAGTTATTTTTGGGGCAAGTTATATTGTCGAATTTATTTTCGCGTCTATTAGAATAGTGAACCTATAATTTGACTAATTTAAGGAAGGCTAGCCTATTTTTTTTTCTGTTACACACTACCCAAGCTGATCGACATACTAATATCCCCTAAAGAAAAATCACATGTAGTTTTTCTGAATTTTCCAACTGTCTTTCTTACTTTGTACTTTCCGACTTTTCTAAAACCTCCTACGTACCTATCATTGCGAACATTTAAAATATAAAATATCTATCGGCCGCTAATCAGCCGTTCTCAAGTAATGCAACGAGCAGCATTTATTATTTATCTAATACACAATATCTAATTTATTATTCACCTACAATTTGAAAAATGTAATACCGACTTCCATTCTATTCAGTTATTGGAGAGTAGCTCTAAAACTACTGGATCGAATTTGATGAAATTTAAGTGAGACCACACGGGAAGCACCAACTTTCAAACAGTTCACCCAGTCGAAAGTTATGACGTAACAAACATTTAAAAAAAACATACAGTCGAATTGAGTACCTTCTCCTTTTTGGAAGTCGGTAGAAAATAATCTTATATTCTAAACGATGATGAGATCACATAGTCTATGACGTAGCACGAAAGTTTAGATTTTTTTTTGTTTTTGCTCGTGAGTTGAAAACAAGATTGTATCTATCAGGGAACACATATTCAGGCAAAGAACTTTACTAGGCACTTATCAGTGCGAATATTTTAGAAGCAAACGCACCTATGTACTGTTATAACACTATTGCTAATTACCGTCTGGTCAGCTGATATTTTTTTTTTAATTTTTATTTATTTATAGAGGGTTTTATCACATATGATATGTCACCCTCATAGGGGCTTTCTTAGCTTACTCTCTACGCGCAATGCCTAATTTCACAATTTTATAAAGGCGTTTGGCTTCCCTTGACAAGGGTGTAGCCAAAATGCTATTAAATAAACCAACATTTCATAAACGATATCTACTTTCTAATAAAAACATGTTTCTTTCAGCTTCGTTTCGGACACACTCCACCAAAATGTGAGTTACGTCCTCAACAAAAGTACACTCTGTACAATTTGGTGATTCTATCTTTTTCATAAACGATAATGAAATATTAATAATTATTGATAATGAAATGGACTGCTGACTTGAATTTTTATACCAATTAATAACTAAGTACGATTACGGAGAAGTACGAGTAGCATTGAAGTACATGCATGCACACTCACCAAAATAATATAGCTGCTGTTATATGAAACTCAACAATCCGAAACCCAACATTTTTAAGAATATTTGTATAATTTCGTAGGTTTGCATGTATTTACGGCAATCATTTTCAAAGCAACGTCGCACCCTGTTAGGTATTATTACCCATTCATTTTATGTGTGCGTCATTAAATCACGCATTACAAGTATTCGCTGACCACGAACTAGTAATCGTAAACATAAATCGCAATAAACGTGATATTGCGCCTTCCTTAATGCCCTGTCTAATACCAACAACAATATTTACCGAGCAAAAGAACAAATCTCAAAGGCTAAAAGGCACTGAGACATTATTTGTTGGTAATATTTTGATACCGCAAATATGATATCATAACTTTTTATGGCACAAACCAAATAGTGTCATCAAGTTTCCTTGAATGATCCTAAAGAAGTCTCACTCTATTAGGGCGGCATAATACTGCCCGGCCCGATCCGTTTATCTCGTGAGGGAAGGGTACACACTCAGAAGGCGTTCCGTCGTATCGAGATACATTGCACCGATATGCTTTAACCAAATCGTGAATTTCGCCAGCGTTGTACTATTTTGTACCGACACCGAAGCACATACTTTACGTACCAAAATAGGCAATATTTTACCGTCGGTACCGTCAAGCAACGGAAAATTTCAGTGGTGTTCTCTTCGAATAATTCCTGAACACCTTCAGATTAACAGGTAACAAAGTATTGAAATTTAGGTAAACTGGTTTTGAACAAATTTTGTAGAAGTAACACGTTTCTGTGTAGGTATACCTAATGAACAAGTTATGGAATATAAGTTTTTGCGCAAGCTATCCAGTTTCAAGTATTTTTCCAGACTACTTATTACTAGATATGAACCTAATACATATTTGGTACTATAACATGATCACAATGAGTTCAAAAACACGAGATGTTAGCCTGTTGTTGTTGAACCTAATACGTAGTTGGTACTATAACATGACAGAATTAGTTCAAAAACACGAGATATTAGCCTGTTGTTGTTGAACCTAATACGTATTAGGTACTATAACATGATCAGAATGAGTTCAAAAACACGAGATGTTAGCATGTTGTTGTTGAACCTAATACGTAGTTGGTACTATAACATGACAGAATTAGTTCAAAAACACGAGATGTTAGCCTGTTGTTGTTGAACCTAATACGTATTAGGTACTATACCATGATCAGAATGAGTTCAAAAACACGAGATGTTAGCCTGTTGTTGTTGAACCTACTACGTATTTGGTACTATAACATGATCAGAATGAGTTCAAAACACGAGATGTTAGCCTGTTGTTGTTGAACCTTATACGTATTTGGTACTATAACATGATCAGAATGAGTTCAAAACACGAGATGTTAGCCTGTTGTTGTTGAACCTACTACGTATTCGGTACTATAACATGATCAGAATGAGTTCAAAAAACGAGATGTTAGTGCGTAATCAAGCGGTTCTTAAAGCCACTTTCTGTCTCCATCATCAGACCAGCACCATGGTACCAAAATATTGTATTGTCACCAAAGTACAATAGGTAGATACAACAAATTTCAACTAATGATGCTGATAACGGATGAAATAAGTGCTTGATAGTGAATTATCACTATAAATTTTGAAACAGAAACACGTGTCTATTATTTTCGTAGTATATATTTTAGCCTGTCTATTATCTATTCTGTCTTTGACTATCGTATGTACGAGTAGTTACATACGAATAAAGCTAGTAAAAAGAACAATCGAAATATTTTGTTAGTTTTGTTTATAATATATTCGAAAATCCGCCATGCGTTGAACCTATGAGAACTCTAGTATTGTCTATGGTTTAGATAGAATAGTAAAGTTATAGCAGGTACATATCTATGAACTACAGTTCAGGTTTCCCGTTTCAAAAACACGCAAAAAAGTGTATTCCATTCAAAGCGTCCACGGTCGATTTCCGATTTTTGAACAGTAAATTCCTAAGCTATTGTTTGTCTATGTATCGGTGCAAATATAAATCGAGGGTATACGAACCGTGTCGACAGAACGATACTAACTCGGAACCGTGGGTGGCAATAAATAGAGCAAGTAACCGACCACTAGTATGCGGGCCGCGGAGGGCCCCGGATTTGCGTACAAATAAAACGAACACTTTATCAACTGGAAAATAAAATGCGCACCCAGTGAAATAGGGCGCGGAAATAATCAGATTTGAATGGAAAATAAGCGGAAGCCCTCGTGTTGGCTGTTTTGGAAAATCTCGACCGGATTATTTCAGTATTAGTATGAAACGTCAAACGTCAAACCACTAAGCTTAGTGGTTTGAGCTAATCTTAGCACTACGGAGTATCATCAATTAATGTAAGTTCTCTAGCACTAAATATGTTTCGTTTTATTCCATAAGAGAAAGGACTTTCAAAAATTGCTCTTCGCGTTCATATTGATATTTCGCAAATAGCAGAGCTGACAAAAAGTTATGTATGAAACATTCCTTTAATAAACCTGTGACATTACATCCCTTATGAGGGGGTCCAGTGAAAAAAACAGTTCATTAATTCACAAAACATGTGTCATATATTTTCTTAAATAGTGATTTGTGGATCTGTGTATTAATTTCTTAATTTTCATGCATATACTATTTAACTGTAAGTCAAGGTTGGCAAACCAAACTGTCTCTAACACTTTGCCTCAAATCATTAGCACACAAGATTTATTTGTATTAAGTGACAATTAGTGTACAATCATTGTTCTGATAAGGTTTTAATAGGCATTGTAGCAACTGAAACGTCTCTGCGAATGAGATAGAAAAAACTAGTGGATACATGTAACATGTGGTACTTAGCACGCAACAAGTCATGGAATGGCCTAGACCTTCAACATCAAACATTGGGCTTAAACTATTGTGGTAGTTGATGCTTTTTATGTTTTGTTCACATTCAATAAGGGTATTTGGTAATTTAACCACTAAGGATTTTTTTGTGTAAATTCCTATTCCATATACCAAGCGAGCAAAGCCGCTGGCGTGTCAGCTATAGTAGTGTGATATATATAATCAACACGCCCGAATTAGGTTCACGCGGAAGTGCATAAATGGTACCTCTTGATATAAACTCATTTGCGGTTACGTAGGTACCTATATGCCTTCAAATAGATTCGCAACGAATAAATAGGTCAACCACATATTTAAGACTAGCTGGTGCCTGCGACTACAGCTGCGCAGGATAAGTACTTCGAGTAGCTTATTATCTTGTCTAAGGGCATATCTATTTTTATACCAAAATATCATATAATATGTACATGGTCAATCGCAATTTCTATAATAGTATTATATTAAGTAATTTAAATACTTAGTACATCAATCAGTAAACAACTTTCACCATGGAAAAAAACTGTCATTACATTTCATCACCCTTGACGGATTTGTGTAACATTTCATCACCCTTGACGGTCGCCGAGCACGTCTAGTGTATCGCGCTGTCAAAATGATAACGCGTTTTATAAGCTATTAGAAACTGACACAAACTTTGACAGGACTGTCATCATTATGATCTTGACGTAGGCGGAGACCTATTATTATTTTGCTTATGCTGTGCCCAAGCACATTACGCTTATTCACCCGCGTGGTGATTGATGATGATGATAAAAAGTATCCTACCTATGTGTTAATCTAGCGCCTCATCTACCTCCATATCAAATTTCATCAAATTTGCCCCCGCCGTTTGAGCGTGAAAGAGTAACAAAGATCTACACATCCACACTCACACACCTTCGCGTTTATAATATTAGTAAGAAAAACCAAAATTCCCATTTATAAAATAATATCTGCCTCGATTTGTTTTATGTCATATGATTTATTTCTCCATAAGCTTCGAGGCTTATCTTAGTTTGTTTTGGCCGCGAGAGACTCCCTCAGATCCAAGTAAAAGTGTACGATTGAAGATTTCATCCTTAGATATTGGGCGGTCGTAATATTTTAACGACGCCCCCAACCCTGCTACCTCCCTTTGTTTTACTGCGGCCATTTTATTATTTATCGAAACATTTGACATAAAATCACCATAAACTAGTTTTATGTCACAATTTATGAGTTAAAACCTGCAATTAACAAGTAATGCCAGATGATGAGTAGAACGTTGTCGTTTTTCTAGGCAGTAAGACTATTTTTCAAGAGACTGTCTTGGCGGGTAGTACCACAATGATCCTTACACAGCGACTTATCGTTTCCTCGTAAATTAATTTCACATGCTACGAGTAGCTCTGCAATATAATATAAGTCTTTCAAAATATATAGGTAGTTATATAAACCATATAGGTACATACTGGTACGTAAGGCCGAGCCTAGAAATAAACCAACAAACAATCTAAGTACAAGCGAGTAAAAGGCAAGAAGGTACCTATAATTTATTATGTCAATACATATGAAAATTGAGATTTGTCTTGTGATTGAGTTTTATTCTAGTTTTATTTTTTAACTGTAATTCCGATCACAGAATAGAATACTTACGCGACAGTATGTTTTAACAAGATGTTTTAGTAGTATCCTGTCTAAAACAGATTTTACAAATGTTATGGTGGTAAATAGATACGATATAGGAGAAAAAGGGAAAGTTCACAAAAAAAAGTTTAAAAAAAATTGGGGCGTCTGGGATTTTTTTTGGCTTGTATTCTCCAAGTGGGCCCCCGAACACGCTCATTTGGTATGTCGGTCCCTGTACCAAACACCCTATATATAAATCTATTACACTACATTTTGATCAAACAAAAATCTCTTGGAAAATACTTAAAAATAAATGTGAGCTAATATTGAATTGTAACTGTAAATTTATGGTTTCCTAATAATTCACCAAAATTATTATGACAAAATATTACATTACAACAAACGTTCATAACAATTTATTTATAAAACATGTTGAATATTTAAAAATATTTATTTTAAAAACAACATTTATCGTATACAGCTCATTTCAAAAACCTCTTATTTTATAAATGTTTTATTTCACAAACAATCACATTACAAGCATCTATTTCGCAAAAGTTATAAATTGTTGATTTTCAGTTGTTCTAAACGAAAGATGGTGATGATGATTGATTCATATGAGGTAGGGAAGGCCTACCACGAGTTAACAACATTGACACTAACCGACGCTCGCTATCGACTTCCGCTCAAAATGTATGAAAAAAGAACAGTGCCACCTTACGGTCAGTTGTAGAACTAAAACTGAAAGCGAGTACGCCAATCACAAGTTTAATAGGTAGGCGAGATCGAGTATCGAATATAGATCACATTATGTTGGCAACTCATGGTAAAGCCACTGTTGTGTTTGGAGGACCAGTGCTGATATATATATATATATGTATACTCGTATACACTACAGCTTCTTAAGATTTTGCCAGAAGATTACGGCAGATATGTAGGTACAATTGTCACCAATTGCAAACCATGAAGGAAAAACCCGCTATTTTTAAAATTCGAGGCTGGCCAATTGCTCTAGCCTACTACTGCTTCAGGACAACGCTAGACCTCACACTGCAAGACCGATAGTCGCTAAATCAGAGGTGCTGTGATTGGAATGTCTCCGATACTCACCATAATCCCCATAGCTTGCTCCAACAGATTACCATTTCTTACGCAATTTGGACAGTTTCTTGCAAACAAATCTATTCCGATGAAACTATCCAAACTACCTTCAAAGATTTTATTGACGCTCACTCTCACATTTTTTTCTGCAACGGAATCAATGAACTACTTTTTAAAAATCTAAAGTGCATAGCATAATAAAAATTGTACACACTTAGGTTGATTAAAATACATATAGACCAGGGTTTAAAAATAATAAAAAGTGAAATAAAATAATAGTAGGATGAAACCCATTAGAAAATGAGGAGAATATTATAAAAATGAAAGGAAAAATAATTTACGGGCGATCTGAGGTCGGGATGAAGGGGATGGGGTGAGTTTTTAAGGGTAAAAAACGGTTTTTCGCGGTTTCCGGCAAAACTAAAAGTCCTATGGAAAAAAGTCAAATGGCAAAGTTGTAGGTAATAAAAAGATCTAAAACTGTTGTAGAGACACTTTTTTCACATAACTTAAAAATTTATGTGAAAAATTCAAAAAACCAAGATTTTGGTTTTATATTTTTATCTTTTACAAAAACATTTTTATTTCACGAAATTTGGTGAAAACTTACCTTTTTATGTTCCAAATACGCTGTAATTTATTTGATTAAAAATATTTATTTTTTCACCTTATTTTGAGTTAATATCGAAAAAGCACCCTAATTTTCAATCGAAAATTCACCCGTCAAAATATCACCTTTTTTCAAAAAGTTGGTACGTAAAAATATATGTAAATATATATACTACTATAGTAAATCTTCTCAGAAAATGCAAAGAATCGAAAAAAACCCTAATTCGATTTTTTTTAACCCTAGAAAGATAATCTGCGTAAAAAATACGCATACGCGATTAAAATATCGCTCTCTTTTTGTTATTTGCGCGTATTGGGCGCCCAGCGGTTCGGTTATCTCTCACGTCACTCTGAGCTTGCGTATGGTGGACCTGGCGCTGAGGTAAGTACCACCAATTTTGAAATATAACGTCAGCGGAGTAAAAAATACGCATGATTATCTTTTACGTGACTTTTACGATTATAACGTAGACGAGAAATCGTGTTGTTTTTGATTTCTAAGTGGTTGTTATCTAGTTTTTGCGTAGATAATATATATTTTTATGTTATTCTAGACATTTTGATCCAACAATGTTATGATGGGAAGTCGAATTATAAACGAAGAGCATACACTCACTGCTCTTTTAGATGGTCATGACGAGCATACCTGTAACGGCTCAGATATCGAAATTGAACACCACGATATTGATGATGACGTATCGAGCAACGGCGAAGAAGCCTTCGTAGATGAGGAAATACCTGAAGACCCGCCTGCCGGTGGAAACCAAATGTACTCTCTAACAACATGTAACAGAAAGACGGCTCGATGGTCTATGGCTTTATTCTATGGAATGATAAATATTGCCTGCATTAATGCATATATTATTTATAACTACAATGTCAACCAAGAGAAAAAGGCTCTCAGTTGAAAACAATTCATGAAAAACCTTAGCCTAGCCCTGACATCACCATTCATGAGCAAGCAGCTGGAAACACCTACTCTGAAGATATATTTGCGGGAGAATATTTCCAGCATCTTGCAAAAAGACATTCCTGATGCCTCAGGAGACAATTCAGAAGATGCCCATGCCAAAAATTGTATATACTGCTTGTTTTGCCCCTCAAAACACGGCGTAAGGCAAAAGCAACGTGCAATAAATGCAAAAAAGTTATTTGTCGCGAGCATAATATTGATATGTGTCTAAAGTGCATCTGAATTATCTGTAGGCAGTAATGTGTTCTAATATAATTGTTAGTATATCAAATATTTAGAATATGAGTTAACACATAACATTATCGGTATAAAAAAAACAATTTGTGATAACAGGAAACGTGAGAAATATTTTATCGATTTTTTCAGAGGTTTAAAGTTTTTGTATTATTTTTGTTTATTAAATAACTTTAAATACATACATTATTATTTTTATTATTTATGTATATACAGATAAACAAAATACATTTATATTTTTAACAACAGTAAGCATATTAAAACATTTTAGCCACTTAAAAATCGTGCGTCGATTTTACGCATGATTATCTTTTACGTACACTACAATAAGATTATCTTTCTAGGGTTAAATTATTATACATAATTTCATCTAAAAAATGTGATTGCTGCAATTTGTTTCAATTAAAAAGTTGATTTATATAATGCTAATTACATTTATGTCATAGAAAATCCCATTATATATAAATATAAATGTAAATCGTACTATTCAATGTAGATACTTTATTCTGATTACTAATGGGTTTCATCCTAATATTATTTTTTTGGTTTTAAAAATTATCGACCCTGGTCTAATACTCGTAGGTGTAATTTCATTTTGTCCCTTTTCCATTTAAAACGCCAATTTCATATGTAGGTAACGATCTAATAAGTATAAGCTTTGTTTATATCATCACTGTAACACAGGTTATCTAATAGTAACGATGTTATCGTTGTCTCCATTCGTGATGTCTTCAAATAATTGAATTGACGAACTGACAGCGTACGTGCCGAGAGGGCAAAATACTTCCCGGCATTGTGTAATGCCTACACACAAGTACGTAAGAATTTATTATGACTGTACATCGTTAACTTTATATACGACGGATGATATAAAAATCTCTTAGGCATCTATCAGACACACGCGATATTTTCTGCGTTGCGATTTTGTGATATCTAGTTCTGATACGTTCTCATAAGAACTTATGTGTACACGGCGGCTTTTTCGATGGAAATCAAATTAATTTGGTAAATACATACTGCGATAGGTACTGTCTGGCTATATGGGGAAGCATGCTAATTCAATGTAAAAATTAATTTTACGCTCGTGTATGTCTAAAATGCAATGTTTGGCATCGCTAAGCAAAAATATATTTTATAATATAAAATAGAATCGGCCATCCAGGAAGTGGACGTGGATGAGTCCCGACGGTTCCACTACAAACGAGATAGACTTCATCATGACGACCAATAAGCGCATATTCAGTGACGTCTCTGTGATCAGCAAGGTAAAAACCGGCAGCGATCACAGCATCGTAAGAGGCGCATTGAATATCAATGTCAAGCTTGAGAGGTCACTTCTGGTGAAGTCTACGCTCCGTCCAAATACTGCCCGAATCCAAAGCCCCATAAACTTTCAACTGGGACTCCAAAACCGGTTCCAGTGCCTAGCATAATGCGACACAGTGGATGAGTTGAACAACGGGTTCTGTCCGAGCGGTTGGGTCCGAATTCTGTGAGACCAAACGCCGCAGGAAAGCTCAAAAACTCTTATAAGAAACTCTGGTACTAATGGTCATCGTTTCTTGATTTTTTCTTCTCTTTCCATCAGGCGAGAGGGAGTCACTTTGATAAACTTTAATAAAAAAAAATATCCGGCGCCAGAAGAGGCCGCAGTATTACTTGAGTGGGTTAAATTTAACAGATATCTACTGTGAGAATTATTCGAAATCCTTTCTTGCGAACGCGTGGGAGCAGATATATATGCATGCCAAACGAATAAGAGGTATGTATGTATATCTAAGTAGAGAGATAACGGTAGGTATACTAGGTATATCTGAGTTTTTCGCCGTGCGGCAACGACTTTAGAAACGTATACTTACTAGGAAGCTTTTGAGTCTTTGAGCTTCTGATTATAACATCTATACCTATATATTGATAAATACCTATATATTGATATAAACCTCATTCATCCATTCGCTCTTTCTCTTTCACACAAACACACACACACACACACACACAATCACACACACACACACACGCACATAAACACACGCGCACACACACACTTTCACACATTCCCTATCCTTCTCAACACCCTTACAACAACTACAATTTAATATACGACTGTAGTTAATAGTTACATTTATAAGTATAATGTAAATCCGTTATTCGCCTTAAGTTGCCTGATACTGTTTTGTTTATTTAAGGGCTGTGGATTTTGTACAATAAATAAATTAAATAATATAATACATATGTGTTTATTAGTATATAGTAATTAGGATTTATGTATTAGAATTTTAAATAAGATAGTATAGAGTTAAATTAACACAATATTGTGCATCGCCGTCTACTGCTTATGATACAATGGAGAGTTGGTCCAAAGGTTGGATCTGGAAGCTTCTGGTTGGGACTGTACAATGTGAGTTACAATGACGCGGGTGAATCCGTGGAAGGCAGAAGGCAGGTAGTCGTAAATAAAAACAGCAACAGCAAACAGCAGTGTAATAGTATTTGCTTGTCCTCATTCATCGCTTTTCTTTGAATCGTGACATTTTTTAACAAAATATTACTATCTATTTTCAATCTATCTACAAAACATCTAACCAGTTTATTATTGGCGACTACACGTAACAGTCTTTATCCGCCACTTTGAAAACGTGCAAGTTTTAACAACAATAAACTGCTGTTTCAGCGCTACACACCGAGGTTATAAATACAAATTAATAACGACGCGAAGATTCCTGTAATTAATAATTAACTTGCGACGTGATCGAGCGCGATAATTGCATACGAAAATGACTCAAAATGGAAATCAGGCGGTGGTTGTGCTACTCTGTTGTTAACTGTACTTTAGTTTGTTGTGAGTATAAATAATTATTTATAACTTTGTTCATTGGTGTCGCGTGTGAGTTGAAAAATAATTGGCCCTAAAGTAGCTAGGTACTGAATTTGAGTGACTTGGATTGGGTTGTTTTAACCCCCGACGGCAAAAACGACGGGGTGTTATATGTTTGACGTCTCTCTCTCTGTGTGTGTGAGTGTGTATATGTCTGTGGCATTGTAGCTCCCGAACGGATGATTTAGATTTTTTATTTTGTTTGCAAGGTTAGTCGGTAGTGTTCTTAGCTATGTTTGTTGAAAATCGGCGCAAGATAGCCGCCGCTACGAAATAGCGGATTACACATTTTTTCACAACAGACGAGTATCAAAGGAAAGATTGATTATTCGAGTCCTTCTAATAATAATGAAATGTATCATAATGTCTATACATTTCATTACTTGAGGATGGACAACGCTCAGAGAAATCAGAGTGATGAAAGTTAGTTACCTACTTTAGGTCCAAAATATGTTGAATTATTAATTACACTATTTGAGTGACTGAATTGAATCTGCGTTTCTATAATGAGTTTGAGTGTCTCTTCTTAGGTTTTTTAAGTATAGATAACCCTCAAAGAAATCTGAGTGATGAAGGTTAACTGCGTTTTAGTTTGTTGTAGGTACCTACCTTTATATAATTATTTTATAATGACTTTGTTCAATGGTGCCGCGGGTGAGTTAAACATTTTGAACCTAAAATAACTAGGTACATACTGAATTTGAGTGACTTGGTCTGAACCTGCGTTTCTATATGATGAGGTCGAGTGTGTGGTAGTTTTTTCTTCTTTGGCTTATTAAGTAGATATGGGTAACGCTCGGAGTAATCCAAGTGATTAACGTTAAATATGTGCTTTAGTATGTTGTGAGTATCTTTATACTTAGATAACTAGTGATTTTGAGTGACTTGGTTTGAACCTGCGTTTCTATGATGGGCTCGAGTGTGTGGTAGTTTTTCTTCTTTGGCTTATTAAGTAGATATGGGTAACGCTCGGAGTAATCTAAGTGATTAACGTTAAATATGTGCTTTAGTATGTTGTGAGTATCTTTATACTTAGATAACTAGTGATTTTGAGTGACTTGATTTGAACCTGCGTTTCTATGATGGGCTCGAGTGTGTGGTAGTTTTTCTTCTTTGGCTTATTAAGTAGATATGGGTAACGCTCGGAGTAATCTAAGTGATTAACGTTAAATATGTGCTTTAGTATGTTGTGAGTATCTTTATACTTAGATAACTAGTGATTTTGAGTGACTTGGTTTGAACCTGCGTTTCTATGATGGGCTCGAGTGTGTGGTAGTTTTTCTTCTTTGGCTTATTAAGTATGGATAACGCTCGGAGAAATGTGAGTGTTGAATGTTAAATGTGATTTAGTTTGTTGTGAGTACCTTTATACTTACATAACTAGTGATATTAAGTGACTTGGGTTAAACCTGCGTTTCTATGATGGGCTCGAGTGTGGTAGTTTTTCATCTTTGGCTTATGGTGAGTTAAGTGTGGATAACGCTAACGGAGCAAATCTAAGTGATAAATGGGAAATGTGCTTTAGTTTATTTGTTTTATTCTTCTTTGGCTTATTAAGTATGGATAGTGACTATGGATAGTGGACGTCCACTGCTGAACATATAACTCCTAAAACCACATAATACTAAAAGGAACGGTTGGAAGCGGCCTGCACCCGGTCAACGTCGTCCTGCGAACTTTATATGTAGATCTGTCCACCTTGTCGGTGGACGGACCCATGGACCGGTGGCCGGTCCATGGTCTCTATTCCAAAACCTTCCTGCCATCTGTTCTGCATGCTATGTGCCCTGTCCACTGCCACTTTAACTTCCTAATCTTCTAGGCTGTGTCCGGTGACTTTCACTCTTCTACGGATCTATTCATTTCAAATTCGATCAAGTAGAGGAACTCCGAGCAAAGCCACTCCATAACTTGTTGTGCAACTTTGAGCTTATTTACGAGGTCCAAAGTAAAAGACCACGTTTCAGTACCATGAGACATCACTGGTAACACACTCTGGTCAAACACTTTCGTCTTGTACACTGAGGTATTTTGGACTAGAACACTTCGTGATTCTTCCGGAACACTGCCCAGCCGCGTTGTATTCGACGATTGACTTCTTTCTCGAACTCGACAAGCACTTGGCCGGTATCTATTAGGTAGGTACATATTGTATGTTATAAGTACTTATTTTATTTTCAATTTGCACTCTACGCACCAACATTAAAGCTTGTATACTGTATTGTATTGTATGCCCAGTAATACCAGTGGCCGCAAACAAAGCAGGTCGGTTACAAAAATAACGATAACTTTTAAAATATTTGAGCCAATCTTTTGAAACTAACAACTAAATGAAAGTTTTTTTAAGGCGCGCTCGTACCCTGATTAAAGAAAAAGCAGATTTTTTAAACACCTAGTGTAACGAAACAGATCGATAGTATATTATGAAAAAAATAAAATGGTTAGAAAAGGAATAGGAAGGGTAATAACCGAATAGAATTCAGAAATATAGCTCTCTTTCAGCAGAACAAAATCCTGAATAGGTCCACAAAAATAAACATTCACGTCCAAACTCTCAGAATTAAAGCGATAACACTATATTTTTTTTAGGTAATACTTAGCCAACGTATAGTACTATAGTAATAACCAGCAGTTTTTTCAATTGTGTTAGTATATATCGAAAAATACAAAAGAAAACGTAGAAAATTAACACATTTTCGCATTACATCGTCCCATCTAACGATAAGCAATTTTCAGCCTTACGTAAAGCATCGTAAATTATTTTAAAATTGGGATTGGACCGCGTCTTAAGGTACAGTAAGACAGAAAATCTTTTTTAACAGTGTCAATTTTTCACTAAGTACTTACCTAGATTTCGAAATAAATACCTACATATCAATATCGTGCTATTTTTGCAGTAGGTACTTAGTTCTTTCGCGTACTTGACCTGTTTTGGTTGGGGCAAAACTTTTCTGTTCTAGTCAGGGTCAGATCTGTCCAGGCGGTTGCCGGTTCTTAAGTTCTTAATAATATCGTGAAGAAATCTATCATGGTGATGTGCCGTGCCGTACCATACATACCTATAGATTTTACAATTGTGAGGGTGCTACAGTACATACACTATGCTACCTTCTAGCGCTTCGTAGCTGACTGTCAAGAGAAAGCGGGCAAACACTAGCCTGTGAAAGATTAACACACTAGTTTTGCCCGTTTTTCAAGGGATACGCAATGTCCGATACAAATTTCATTCAAATCCATCGAGCCACTTCAGCGTGAAGAAGTAACAAACATCTCTCCTCCTCGTTCCCTCACTGCTGAGGATCGCGACCACGTACAATCCGCGCAACCGCGTAATTATACGTGAATCGCACGGTGTATGCTACCACCTACCGCCTTCTTAATCGTGTCAGACCATCTTAGGCGCCCTTCCCTGACCACGTCTACCGTCAATTTTTCTTAAAATAATGGCTTTCTCCAGACAATGCTTTGAAGACCGCATATAATATGTCCGAAGAAGCTGAGGGCTCTTTGTCGGCAGATAGTGGAGAGACTTGTGGTGATTTTAAGCTCTTTTAGTATGGACTCGTTGGTTCTCATAGCAGTCCAAGGTATACGTAGCAACCTTCGTCAACACAACATCTCGAAACAAACATACACACTCATAAACCTGACATGGCTGATATATCATAATAAATAACTACGTAGGTATAATTACTAACAGTAGGTAACGAAATACAGTCTGAAATACGTTTTACCTGCACCTACCAAAAGAAAATAATATTTCTTTGTATGTTATCGCAGGCATCGTGGCAAAGCCGTTTTCCTTGAACGAGTTGATTGAAGCAGAATCCAATCAAAAAGAAGCTTCACAGACTCCGTCATCTCCAGAATTACAAGGTAACTTATGGTTGTAAAAATAGTTTATATTTCTTCTGATACATATCGAGAAATCATGATAAATCCGTGTGTTTACTAATTTCATTTCACGATTTTCGAGGCAGAAAATCCACGGCATCGTTCTAATTGGGCTAACAAACGCACGAGAGAACATTGCGATTTCATCGCTCCATGACAATGCTCATTATGCCGGGGCGAGGGCTGCATCTGCCTCTCTGACATAAGTCGTGTAGGCAGTAGGTTAATTTATTTATATTTTATTTTCATAGAAAAACTTACAGCCTATATACATTATAGGTAAAACAGGCATAGACATCAGCTGCGTAAACATTCACGCGTAGGTAGCTAGGTTGAACGTACGTCGTTGTACATATTTTAGGTGGGTGGATATGTCTCGTGTAGTCACTGTTGCCTATTCTGTGATGAAGCGACGCCGTTGTGCGTTCAGTCGCGCAATGGTTATTTGCCGAGGAGCAATGAATACAGGTCCATTAATAATTAAAAAAACATGGTTTTTTTCACCATAATGACCAGTTATCGATTCCAAACAACCCCATCAAATATTGTGCACTAATTAACAAAGACCTTATATATTATACCATATCACAACTATATATGTAGAAACTATCGGCTCTCAGTCTCGACGTAGTGAGCGATCGCTTTACAATCGACATCGGTCGGTAAGTCGCCGCAGATTAGAATTTTACCTTAGGTGTTGCCATCCTCGTATTAACGGGATGCGTTAACGTAAATTCTATACTGTGGCGATTTAACGACTGTCGTTGCGGGAGCTAAATCGTGTAGACTTCTAGCCCAGCAGGGCTATTACGTATCTCAATTGCAATCAAATCTGCATTGAAATCTAAAAAATGGCGGCTTTATGTCGCTTTTATCAGCTCCAGTCAGACACTAACCTTTTCTGCTTACTGGAGTTGTCAAAATTGTTATAAAGCCGCTATTTTTCAAGATTTCAATAACTAGATACGTAATTACCCTGCTGGTCTGGTTGTCCCACAATTAAGAGGCCAGCAACAGCGTCAAAATATCGTTAGGTCATTAGTATCAATTTGTAAATCATCACACTTCCAACTAATATCATAAATGTGAAAGTTTGGATGGATATCTGGATGTTTGTTACTCAATCACAGCTGAACGGATCTGGTTGAAATTGAGCACAGTAATAGATTATAGTCTGGAATAGCACATATGTTACTTTTCATCATCATCATCCATCACCACGCGGGTGAAAAAGCATAATATTCTTGGGCACAGCATAGACAAAATAACAAGATCTCCGCATATGTCTAGAACATAATGATGACTTATTTTTTGTCAATTGTTATGTCAAAGATGTGTCAGATTATGGTAGCGTTGTCAAAAGAACGCAATGATTTTGACAGCTCGATACACTAGACGTGCTCGGCGATAGAGTCGGTAAGTCATCCATCTTTGTTGTTCAGCCGACTTTAGTCGAGCGATTCCGCCATCACCACGGAGTTGAAACAGTCTAACGGTCTTGAGTGAATCGCCCGCAATACTTACTTGTTATTTTTAAACACAACATAACAAATAGGTTCCCCTATATATCCTCGAAAGGGTAAGCAGCAGCATTTTAATAGGATACTTTTCATCATCATCACCATCCATCACCACGAAGGTGAAAACGCGGGGCGGTAACATCAGTCTAGCGGTCTTGAGTGAATTGATACTTGTGCCTGTATAATCCTCGAAGGGGTAAGCAGCGGTGTTTTCAACGCCTACGTTTCGCCATATGTATTTTGGTCATGTGATAATGTAACAGGGGGCGAGCCTATTGCCATCTACGTGGCACTGTTCCAGTCTCCGGACTGTTATTGAGAATAATTAAAATTCTTTTTTAGAAAATCCCAATACCTATCCAAACCGGGGATCGGACCCATGACCTCGAGGTTCCAAAACGGCACTTCCACCACTACACCAAGACCAAGCGAGCGAAGCCGCTGGCGGGTCAGCTAGTAATATATACATATAATATACACATTATTAGTGTGAAAGTTTCGATGCGTGGATGTTTGTTACTCAATCAAACAAAAACGACTGAACGGGTTCAGATGAAATTTGGATTAAAGATGATAAACCCGTAATTAGCACGTAGGCTTTTTTATCTCAATTCCAACGGTAGTCTCCGAGGGATCGTGCTAACCTTATTCCATGCGAACGAATTTATCGCTTATGCTCGCGATTGAGTAACAAACATGCATAGGCATACACACAATTTTTCTCATTTATAAGTATAAGTATATTTATAAGTAATATATTTCTCAATAAGTAAGGTAATATAGTAAGGTGCGAATGTATTTGTCGGTTTGTCGTTTGCTTACCGTTCTTTCACGCTTAACCTACTGAATGGGTTTTGAAGAAACTAGGTCGAGGATATTACAATTTTAAAACCGGAAAAGGCACAATGATATTTTATCCCGGATAAATATTTCATTGGGACAGTTATTTTTACTGATAATGTCTCGTAAGTAACAATATTAAAAACATTTTTGAATGTACTTGTTTATTTCAGAATTCCAGTCAATTGGTGAACGTTTCTCACTCAATAAGGGATTAAGACCTCAAAGTCGAATATCAAAGAAATTCAAGCGAACAGGTAAAAATTCAAAGAAACAGGTAATCGAGTTACACAAGCGCGATAAAGCCTGCGTTATTCACAGTATAAAGTTTTAATAAATTATCTTTACAAACTATATAAGTATTGATTGTATTTCCAGGTTCGGCGACCCTCAACCTCATACCTCTAAGCAAGAAGATATCGCCATTTAAGTATAGAAAAACCTTTCAAATAAAAAGTCCACTAAAACCAAAAAGAGTAAAAAACAGTCTCAAGACCAGGCACAAACGGAAGAATCAATCTGTCAAAAGCGAAATCGACGGAAATGCAATTCTTAATCAAAAATACATTCCACTCCTTAGGAGCCTTGGCATGCTGTTTGATAATATTCTCGGGTCAGATTCAGGGGAATCCTTTGAAATCACAAAAGGTAAAAACAAACGGGTTAGATATTATTTCGAAGACAATCCCCCATGCAATTGTCCCCAAGGAGAATCAAATGCGGGGTCTGAATCGGAAGAAAAGACAGTTACTTCTTCCGAGACTCTCTCCATTGAGGTCTCGGTTACTACCGAGGCTGCCTCCCCGACAACCGATAATACTCCCGCTGGTAACATCCGCAGTCTCAGACGGAATAAGAACGTACCCATATTACTTCCAAGAAATACCATTAGCATTGGGAGAAACAATCATGGATTCGGTGAGAGAAGCAGCGCCGCATATAACGGGAGCGATCAAGGATATATCTCCGGGGATAATGGAAATAGCCAGCATAATCCCGAATGGAAACATGATAAATCCAATGCACAAAGCAATGAGAAATATACCGACAGTGATTCACGAAACGGTGCAAGCGGCGTTGGGTTCCGAAGAACGTTACGAGGTAGAGGAAATCCCGGAAATTATACCCAAGAAATCGAAGCAGTCTATGAAAATGATTCAATCTCGAAAGAAACCGAAGACATCATGGACGGCCCTCGAAGATACATCGACGAATTTTATGGACAAGATAAACTCGAGACTAGAAGAAACGAAACAGAAAGCCCAGAGCTTTTACCAGAATCTATTCGACGACAACGAGGATTTCTACCCGAGGGCGAAGTCGACGAAGATGCAGAATATATACAGACCAAAGAAGATGATCAAGAAAGCTTCCTCGATGACACACTCCATAGCTCCAATGATCAACGAATCTTTGACAGAGATGGCACACCTGCCTCAGACGTTCAGAAAACTATTCCAGAACATGAAACAGTAACTGAAGCACAGCAAATAGACATACGTCAATATAATAATTCACTAAAACAAACCAAAACATCAAGAAAAGGTCCAGTAGTAGTAATTATTGATGGTTACAGTATGACCAGACACAAGAATGGTGAAAACAGATTAGCTGAAAAGGCGATTCGTATACGTCCTTAGGCATTAGACTCGTGCCAACAGCTCACGTGCCTTATTGTATGTCATATGGTTATAAAGTTTTTGTGTTGGTTGCTGTTAATTCATTTCACTGTTTATTAACGTGTAACGTTGCGCCATTGCTATTGCTGCAACATGCTACATTTTGCTAGTTTGTTTTTAGCATCTCTTAAGACTGTAAGCCTATTGCTATCTCATGTCTAAGTAGGCATTTAAAAACATATATTTTGGAGGACATTGGAACAGTCTAATTGAGGCAAGGATTTAAATTAATAGTGTTTTGAAAAGTTGGACCATTATGGAGCTAGATCCTTGTTATCATTCCAGGCATTGTATTGAGTTCTCTCAATCAATGATTTGAATGCTCTCAATCACTGATTTGTTATCAATCAAAGTAAGACATATATTTTTATATCTACGTAATTTTTCAACTTATTTATTGTATTAACATCCTGGGATAAAATTAAGTAGGTAACTATGTACGAAGCTTTCAACAAACTGTATTGAAACAAATATTTATGAGATTATTATAATAAAAAAAATACATATTTATCGTCTTCCTTTCTTGCCTTTTCCTCCTTTCTGGCTGCTGACTTGAACGGGCTGGGGCTGTTGATCGGCAGGCCTGCAAAATAGGTATAACTTTATTACTACAACCAAATTCTACACTTTTGCCTTTACGAACTCATCTAAGTCCATGTGATGGTACCATAGTCATCAGCAAATTCCCTGTTAATCAGGTAGCATACAAGATGGGAGGACTCTTCCACAAGTATTCTGGGTACAACTGCAATACCAGATATTCTATCTCAAAGCTCTATGTATCATTACTATATTCGTATTAAAGCATGAAAGGTAGCAATTAAAAATTATTATACATATTTTTCGTAAGTCGTATGTTGCATGGTAAGCTCTACACCTGTATATGACAGTAGAATTGACACCCCAAGCTTAGAACTTTAAAATCTTGAATGGCTCTGCAATGCGCTCATCACATAAGAACATTGGCCTTTGGAATATCATTCGCCCAGTAACACACAACTATATTAGTAGAACAACTGAAGCTGCAATGTCGTTGCATAAGCTGCTTAGCATCACTGAGTCACTAGTACCAGTTAGATCAGATTATTTCGAAATTATTTATGTTATTAAGTTCGATTAATGTACAATAATGGGGGAGGCCTATGTTCAGCAGTGGACGTTATACTGCTATACTATACAGCTATATTATAGGCTGAGATGATGATGATGAATGTACAATACGTGCCAACAAAGATTAGACTTCAAAAACCACGTGGTTTGACTTGCGTAGTAGACGATTTATAAGTTCTAAGGCGGGAAAAAACCGGGCGGGGCGTCATCGGAGCGGCAGAAGGAGCGCGGTACAGCGCATGCGCGTTAGTCGCCTCATGTTCTCCTCACCCCGTGCACGTACCGATCGACTCCGTAGTACAGACGAGTGCAACCTCTTTTTATATGTTTGTGATGTAAAACATAAGACAAAGCAGGAATATGGTATATGACGTGTGTGTACACATAAAATATTATGTTAAAATAAGCAAAGGAAGAAGTACCTACAATATTTGAAGCATGTACAAATTCGTACAGCGGCCGCAACTAAAACGTCATTAATTACTGTAAAAATAAATATTTCCAAGCAAATAGTTCAGAGTTACTGCCTGTTTTTAGCACTTCCGGCAAAAAGATTAAGGTCCAAACCTTTTACCGATATAGATGAATTTGCCAAGTGATAAAAAGATGTATATTCACAACATCCATGTTACAAACAAGGAAATGCCATCATAAGAATAATTTTACTATAGTTTTGCTACATCCAATTCCAAATGTCATCAAAGAATCCCTGGATAGATACAAATTATGGATTACTATTTTGTACATGTCTGTACCTGCGCAAGCCCCTCTACTGACGCTCATCATATCTCATCTATCGTGGCGCGATATTTGGGCTGGCGTACCAAAATGGTTAAAAGCCCCAAAATAAATAAGGAAAATAAATTTCGTAAGAACAGAATTTTGACTGATTGCATGGTTTCGGTGTTATAAGCACAAACGTGTTTTTATAGAAGCGCACGCTATACCCATCTTTTTTCATCAGCATGAGGAAATGTACAATCTCTGTATTATATTGTCTGTAAGTAGTGCCTAAGAGTGCCAGAGTTTTCATTATCACTTTTATTGCTCTAGCAATACCATTAGTTCATTGAACATCCCTGAACCTCCATTCTTGTTCCACATCTTCATGTGGTATGTGAATGGTGAAAATACAAATATTAAGAAGTTACCTATTCTGGCGAGTCTTTAGTTTAGGGATAGCATCACCAATGTACTTCATTACTGATTCTCTAGAAGGAAACTCAGGTTTGACTGGAGTACCATCATCATTTCTCAGCTGGATGCGGATTCTACCTCTGTACAACATTTCCTGTAAATTAACAAAACAAATAATTTTATTCTTGTTGGGCAATTACATTAGCTGGTTATTCATATGACATAGAATATGTCTCATTTCTCATTCGGTTGGGAGAAACAGAATAAACCCCAAATTAACCTATTTAAATTTTACTAACACTTTCTTGTCTGTTAAGACTGAATTGCATGTGGATACAGGATCATTCTAGCAAATGCCTTGATAAGCTATACATCCTTTGCGCCCTAGAGACGTATATATACATCAGTTTCATTCATAAATCTTTTGTTTTAATTATCACGGTATAGGAAGGACATGAATTACATACTGGTTACTTAGGCATTGTAAAGATGAAATGTTTAGCTTGAAGTATGGTATGGTAGCCAGGTATAGACGCGGTAATTCGAGAACTTGGCGCTTCCGCGCGCATCAGACCAGCTTTAGAATGACCATTCAAACATGAAACCATTACTATCATCAAAGAATTCTTTTAAAATCAATACAATTTTACTATTATTCCTTGAAGATATCATAGCTCATCATATTACATGTTTGTATAGTCATAGCGAATAAGGTCCCTGATTGTTTATACAAGAACCATGGTCTCACCTGCATGTACACTTCTTAAAGGCAAGCTTAGAGAAACTTTATATGCAAATGACAACAGGCAGTACAGTTATGAAAGTTTTGAGAAAAACCTTATGAGAATTGATTAACTACCCAATAGGACTAGATAATTCGTCCACGGCATTGCTTGCACAGAATATTTACGCACAGTAATATACTTATGTGCCCACCAAGTGTTAGGGGATGGGCAACCTTTGGAAAGTTGTAGGCCAAACCTAGAATACTTTTTAAGTCACGGGCCATAGCTACATATAATAAGAGGTATAAGGGATAAGAAGATATACAAGTACAATTTGAAAATTTTAATACAACATAAAAAAAACTACTGGACAGAATTTGATAAAATTTAAATGGGACCACACAAGAAGCACCAGCTTTCAAACAAAAAAAGAATTTTGAGCATCAGTCCACCTTATCGAAAGTTATGAGGTAATAAACATTTAAAAAATACAGTCGAATTGAGTACCTCCTCTTTTTTGGAAGTCGGTAGAAAAAAGGCAGGCCTTATTATATTAATTAATTGATAAACTGTACCTAATGCTAGCTAACTCAAAATTTAAATGAATTAATCCTTCATATACTGTGATTATTAAAGCAAAAGATTTATGCATGAAACTGATATATCGTCGGCATCAGTGCAGGACCTTTTAACTACATGTTTTGGTGAAAACATTTTTTTCGTCAAAATGATTAAATTAAGTATCCCGCCATCTAGTGATGAAACGATAAACTAAGTTGTAAGCACGCTTGGTCGGTAAAGCAATACAATCTAGTACCTTCTAAATGACAATTCAAAAATATTAGTGCAGCACCTTGTAACTGCAGTTAAAAACAATTCGTTAGTAAGAAGAGTGTGAAGTTTTGTTTTTATTATAGTTCCAGCATAAAAAAGGACATGTAAGTAATATATTTAATAAGTTATTATATTGATGACATAATATAACATTGTGACTGTTTGAAACGCCTATGATTTACGAAAATTGGTATGAACAAATAAATAGTGTATTTTAGTTTGGTTTTGCGGTGTACTTAGAAGGTAATGCATTAGGTATTTTAAAAAAGTCTTAAAAGTTAGAAGTTATTGCGTTAAATTTCAAAAAGAAACACTAGATTATACTTACGTAAATGTTGTTATTTTAAAACAAAAAATAGACCTTTAAAACTTAATGTATATAATATAGTAATCATACAGCTGAATTTTATGAAAAGTATGTTCAAGTTGTTCTTACTTTTTTGCTTTTCGGTTGTTATACCTAAATTGGTTTTGTTTGAGTTACTCATTATATCTAGGAACGAATCTTATTTATAAATGAACAGCAACAACGTAGTTAATACACTGATTTAATACTTTTACTAATACAACATCATTTCATTCGTCCACAGTCACGAACACGATGTTAACTTCGAAAAATAAAAGAAATAAAAAGATTCTACTGATGGCTCTTCGTGGTGATTCACAAATTAACCAAAACTGTCACCAACAGAGAAAGGTGTTATTAAAAGAAAATACCATGAATGAGAGTAACACGATTACGTCAATTACTTGTAAAACTAATAAGCAGAATACTTTGTCTCCTGTTGAAGAATTTTTGTCCGACAATCAGCCTTTTGATGAGTTGTTGCCTGTGATAAATAATAACAATGTTAATTTAACTGAAGTACACGTTAATGAAGAAGCTTTTGTGTTACCAGAACTGATTGGCGATAGTTTTGATACATTAGAAGAGATATCAACTCACAATTTAACAGAATTAGAGCCTGTTCCAGAAGGAAATAAACAAACCGCAATAGAGATTCCTTTTGTTGAATCACCAACATTTGAACACACAATTATTTTAGAATGTTGTGTATCTACAGTGAATAATGTCAATGACAATGTAAAATTAACAAACCATACAACTACAAGTCAGGAAATACTAAATAATAATACATAAGTAACCGAAGAACATACAATTTTACTAGATAATATAAACGATAGCTTTGAAAAAATAGAACCAACGGAAAAAAATGCTTCAGAAGAGAAACAAGGACCCATCAATATTGAAATACCCCCTTCTGTGGCACCGACCCAAGAAGCAAATGAAAATTGTGTTGCTACAAATGACACTGGCAATGAACCTAGTATAAGTGGGACAATGCTGACCGAGAACCCCACAAAAAGAAAGCGCTATAAAGAAAATCAAAGAGTCCTTAATCTGTCCGACTCAGCAAGACTCATTCGAGTTAAGTTTCATTCATAAATCTATTGTTATTTTTTGCGCTGATGCGGACGGGTTAATAAGAAGAAAAGAATGGAAGGCCAGAAATATGTGGGGTTTCGTAAACCAAGAGGGCAAAAAAATACATTTAATGATACAGAAAGAAGCGAAAGAAAATTATTACCCAGATGTAATTGCAGCAAAAAAGACACTAAAATCACAAATTCGACGAAGAAATGTTATGAGATAACCGAAGAAGATCGACAGGAAATATTTACAAATCTATGGTCAAAAATGAACTGGGATGAAAGAAAAGTTTTCGTGTCTAACACCGTCTTCAACCGTGAAGCTAAACGTAAGACTACTGAAGGAAATAGCAGACGTAGTCATTCTTTAGCTTACCATTTGCAAATAAAGAATAATTTATTAGTTGTTTGTAAAACCATGTACTTAAA
Organism: Selenia dentaria; assembly: GCA_917880725.1. NCBI lineage: Eukaryota > Metazoa > Arthropoda > Insecta > Lepidoptera > Geometridae > Selenia > Selenia dentaria. Next base: position 8,162,888 of record OU862888.1, on the reverse strand, counting down.
CACAACTGGACTGGGTCAGTGGTCAGTTGCAGATTGGTCGGCAAAAAGCCAGCATGGTGTTATAGAACAACATTCAACAGCTGTGGCCTCCAGAGCCCCTAGAGAAAACAAGAACACTGATAAGCTTGAGTTTCTAAAAAAATTCGTTAATCTTCTCAATAAATTACCCAGCCATTACTGTCGAAAATCAACAAAAAAATTGTATTTGGAACAGACGTTTACTACTTATCAATCGCTTTACAATGTTTATAAGTCTAGTTGTGAAAAAGAAGGCATAGATGCCCTAACCATTAACAAAATGAAAGATATACTTTCAGAAATGAATGTTTCTTTGTTCAAGCCTCGTAAAGACCAATGTGACGTGTGTCTGGCCTATACTAATGGACATTTACTAGAAAATGAGTACGAGGTTCATCAAGCTGAAAAGAAGAAAGCAAGAGACGAAAAAAGTAAAGATAAAATCAGGGCTTTGGAGGGTGAATGCCATGTCTTAACCATGGATGTCAAAGCTGTTAAATTGTCTCCGATGACGAAAGCCAATGCTCTTTACTATCGGACTAAGCTATTGTAACGTTCGTTTTTCGCTCCGTTACACGTTGTCCATTCTAGACACATATTTTCGATTTTAAAATTTGCCAATCCTTAGAGGAAGCTATTCTGGTAACATTTTTATTGCAAGGGTAACACCTTTGGCAACCCAAGGACGCAAATTCTACATTTTTTTGCTTAAATGGTTGGCCACACTGGAGCGTCGTCTTGGCTATGGACAGAGCTCGGCCATTTTGAAGACGTCACTTTCCTGCCAACAGTCGTCATGTGAAGTCGATAATTTTTACTTTTTATTTTAATCTATTCGAATCTGAGTTTGGAGCAGATTTCTCAAGATGTTGAGGCGAAATTTAGAAGCCGCAAGTCAAGGGCTTTACATATTCGACGTGATTTTACCAAAATAATGGATTTTTTGGCGTGTCTGCCATAATCTAAAAAGAAAAACGGTGAGTGCGTTTTCTGTTTAGTCAAAATTACGTGATACTCGAAATTCGGACATTCTTTTAAACGGTGGTTTTGTATTGTTTCAGCCACTGGCGTTTTTTCTTACACGTTTTTTTTTATTTTTTTTATGGAGTTTTTTTTAGGAGTTATTCTTTCGGATTTTTCTGCCGAATTTATTTTCACCATGAGTTCACCGTGGGAAGTTGAGGACCGACATCTTGGCATTTCATCGTGCTCAGGAAGGAGAATCTCTTCTCCGCGTCATGATATAATCACAGGTTTCGTGTCGGAGTAAGGTATTGTCAATTCTTTGTCTTACAATCCGCGCTACTAGGCACGTGTAATTATAAAAATTTAAAATAATTAATTTCCTTTAAATAAGGGTGCAATAACGATAGCGTGCGATAAAAATAAGATAAGCCACTTTAGCTTACTATGGGAAACTTATAAAGCCCCTCAGGCTGTCTACCACATCAGTTTAGCCGCAGGAGTCCTTCAGACCTTGCATAATTGCTAAGAGATTATCAAACTAGTATAAAAAATTTCTAAATTAAATGTAACACTGTGTTCCTTCCCGGAAATAAAAGTTGAACTAAACTAAATACTTTGCTACTTATTTCAACTTCTCCCCCGCTTGAAGATTAAAAGTACCGAAACTCTACAGCTGCTATCCCAGGTAAATTTTTGTTTATTTTAATATATATAAATATATAAACTTTTTGTGAGGTGGCTCCAGGCGCCCGAACTTATACTTTTATCAATTTTCTAGATAACTTAGTGAGATTATCACTTTACAGGAGCGCTCACATGCATATTTCTCAATTCCACTTACAATCTTCATTTTTTTATTATTACATAAACCTTACCCTAACAAACTTTATATTATTACAATTGGCTTTAGCGTACTGGTACATGAAGCGTAACATCATTTTTTTTTATTATTCAACCTGTAGATAGGAAAACTTAATATTACAATTGGAGCACCGAACAGGGACTTGAAAGGAATGGAACTTTTTTCATACATAGATAACTATCGTTACTGCATTTCCTTGTTATCTTTATCTGTGTTGCAATCTGTCTTGTACATTTATTGAAATTTAATATATGCTTTATTACAAGACAATACTTTTGTGTGTTATAAATTGCAACATGTTTTCTTGTGCTTTGACAAGATTAATTAAGTCATTTTGATATTGTCTGTTATATCTTATGAAAAAACTGGTAAAGTGTTATCATGTGTTATTATATTGTGTTCAGCGATACTGGTGTTATCAAGATGTGATATTGTACAGTGGTTTAGACTTATAAATAGTTGAATGTTTTCATGCTATTGTATACTTGGATTTTGGTGAGTTTATAATAACATTATATTGTATAGATGTTTACATTTTGAGGTTAAAATACTTTGTAAATCATTACTGCACCTTTTAAAAGAAAATAACCTTTTCTTAACTTAAATAAATACTAAATAGGGTTTAAAAAGAAAATAATAGTTTAAAACTTTAAAATTCAACTTTAAATAAATAAACCTTTGAATTATTTCAAATATTCAAATAATTTCATAAATATTTTCTTGGAGTTTATTGAGTTCTTACATCTCAGCTGTGTTTTTGCTTTTGGGTTTTTATTGTTTGTGTTAATCATGGATAAACAAACTCAATTTCCATCGTTAGGGGTGAAAGAAAATCAACACTCAGGCGATACAACTTGTACCTTGGAGGAAAATGTTGACCAGGAGGCGGTTAATGTTACTGAGGTTCCAGATCCGTTTGGAAACAACATTACTATTGCTCATAGTTCACCATCTTGTGTACTTCCTTCGACTTTGCCTTCTTTTAATATGTTGAATGCACGACTTAATGAAAACATTAAGAAGAACTTTCCGGCCACTACTAAACTGTTGGACCTGAAAAGGAGTAGGATTGTGTTTGATGGTAAGGCTTGTGTTAGAGAATTCATTACTCAGGTCGAAGAATACTTTCTTTATAAAAATTTTGATGAAAATGTTTTGGTTGGTTCTTTTTCTGATCTACTGTCAGACATAGCTTTGAAATGGTTTCGTACTGTACGGATTAGCATTGGATCTTGGCGACAGCTTAAAGAAGCGTTATTGAAACGTTTTGATAAACCAGAATTTGACTATTTTTTGGAATTTGATCTCCGCACTAGGAAACAGAAACCGAATGAATCTCTTCCAGATTACATTACGGAAATTATGGATTTGGCTAGTAGACTTTCTACTCCAATGTTAGAAGCAACTACCATTGATATTATTAAACATAATATGCTGTCAATTTATACACCTTTTGTGTTCGGTAGAAGCATTATATCTCTTGAACAGTTCTTACATCTAGGTAAAGAATTAGAAGTTTTTGCAAATAGGAAGAGTTTGATTACTAACAAACCTCCTAAATTCTATAAGCCTTCAGCACAATTTAATGCAGTTCAAAGCAACAATGATTTAACTTGTTTAAAATGTAAGTCCAAAGGACATAGTTATAAAAATTGCCCTTCTATTCCTGGAATGATTTGTTTTAAGTGTCAAAAAGCTGGTGTGACCATCAAGACTTGTGATGTATGTAATTTGGATAAATCTCACTCTCCGGAGTCAAAAAACTAATTGGACATCGAGCCCTAGTTCATGAGAAAACTAAGCGTGTTTCGATGCATATTAATAAACATTCTCATAAACCCGATGATGTTTCTAGTAGAAAAGAGTTTGATGATTGGTTAGGTTACTTGAAGACTTTCTTCAGTAATTATAGAGCGGCACCTATTCTTTTTGTCAAGAGTGACGACTCTCGTCCTTTCTTGAAATTTAAGGTAAATAATTGTGAATATTCTGGACTTCTGGACAGCGGTTCGAATAGCTGTGTATTAGGTTCAAATAGTCATTTGAAATTTGAGAAACTAGGTTATAAAGTAAAACCTACTTCTAGTTCTGCATATACTGCTGATGGTTCGTCTCAACGTGTCATTGGAACTATTTCTCTGCCTGTCACTTGTGATAAATTAACAAAGAGTGTTAACTTTTTAATAATACCATCTTTTGATATTTCTATTATTTTAGGATTTGATTTTTGGCTTAAATTTGACCTTGCTAAGGATCTATGGAAAAATATAACTTTTGTTAGTAGTAAACACCCACATGTTTGTGCTGTAACTTCTGCACTTGAACTTTCTCCTTCTGAGAAACAAGAATTAAATGAAGTTATTGCTTTGTTTGAAGATATTTCTTATGAAAAGAAAGGCTTAGGCTTGACTCACCTCGTTCAACATAAGATTAGAGTAACTGGTGAACCATTTAAATGTAGGTATTGGCCTTTAAGTCCAGCTAAACAAAAAGAACTTTTTGATGAAGCGGAGGTTATGTTAAAGGAAGGAATCATTGAACCTTCTAACTCTCCTTGGTGTTCTCCGGTACTAGCTGTAGAAAAGAAAGATGGCAGTACTAGACTATGTTTGGATTCCAGACGTTTAAATTCTATAACAATTAAGGACTCTTATCCATTACCTTACCCATCTAGGATATTAGATAACCTTAGGGGAGCTAAATTTATATCTACCATTGATTTTTCTAAGGCCTTTTTGCAAATTAGTCTGCATGAGTCCTCGCGTGAACTCACATCTTTTGTAATACCTGGAAAAGGTCTGTACCAATTTGTCCGTATGCCCTATGGATTAACCAACGCTCCTGCCGAGCTACAGAGATTAGTAGATAAACTCTTCGGTCCAGGATTTGATAATGAAGTTTTCTGTTATCTTGACGATGTGATTTGTGTCCATTCAAGCTTTAAAGCTCATATAGAATGCCTGCGGAAGGTCCAAGCCATTATTAGAGATGCTGGTTTGACTGTGAACCTTAAGAAATGTGTATTTTGCAAGGATAGACTCAGATATCTTTGTTATATAGTAGACAGTAGCGGTTTGCATACTGATCCTTCAAAGTTAGAAACTATTAATGATTTTCCACGTCCAGAAACTATAAAACAATTGAGAAGTTTCCTTGGAATGTGTTCATACTATCGTAGATTCATTTGTAAATTTGCTGACATTGCATCTCCTTTGACTAAATTAACAGCTGGTAGTAAAACTAAAAATTCAAAGAGACCACTTGATTGGAACGATGAAGCTGAAACCGCATTTCACAACCTTAAACAGGCTTTAGTAACAGCACCTGTTTTACAGTGCCCTGATTTCAAGAAACCTTTCTTTTTACATTGCGATGCTAGTTCTGTTGGGATCGGTAGTGTTTTGAGTCAAGAAGAAGATAACGGTGAACAACATCCTGTTGCTTTTTATTCAAGATCACTTAATAAATGCGAACGTAACTACAGCACTACAGAGCGCGAATTGCTTGCAATCTTAGACTCCATAGAACATTTTAGACCTTATATTGAAGGAATGAAATTTACAGTAATTACTGATCATGCTTGTTTAAAATGGCTATTAAAATTGAATAATCCTAGTGGACGATTAGCTCGTTGGGCTGCTAGAATCTCCCAATTTACATTTGATATTATACATAAAAAAGGTAGCTTACATTTGGTACCCGATGCTTTGAGTAGAATTCAAATTAATGTTATAAACTCTCCCATTGTCAATATTATTTCACCAGATGAAGAGATTGAAGATCTTTGGTATAGGAAAGTATTTATAAATTGTCAGAAATATCCTGTTAAATTTAAAAGCTTTAGAGTAGAGAATAATACTTTGTATAAATATTGTAAGAGTAAATTTGATATAAATAGTAATTTAAACTGGAAAATAGTCATACCTAAAGAACATATCATGGACACTATAAAATCAAACCATGATGATGTAAATTCAGGCCATCTTGGCATTCATAAAACATTAAGGAAAATAAAGCAACATTATTTTTGGAAAGGTATGTTTGGTGATGTACAAAAGTACATTATTTCTTGTGAAACTTGTAAAGCTTATAAACATTCTAATTCTCCTCCTTTTGGAACTATGATTAATCCAAAAAAAGTATATAAGCCAATGCTTATGCTTTCAGTTGATATTATTGGAATTTTGCCTAGAACTTATTCGGGTCATAAATATATTCTCTCTGTTGTTGACATTTTTACTAAATATTGTTGGTTATTTCCTATGATTAATGCTACTACTAAAGTAATTAATAAACTTTTTGAGAAAGAAATATTTCTTAAGTTTGGTTGTCCTAAAGTTATAGTATGTGACAACGGAACACAATTTGCTTCCAGACACTTTGTTGAATTTATGAAAGGCTATAATATAACTAAAATATTCTACAACACCTTGTATACACCGCAGAATAACCCAGTTGAAAGATATAATAAGACTGTAGAAACTTGCATATCTTGTTTTGTTAAAGATGATCAACGAACTTGGTCCAAGTTTTTGTCCAATGTTCAATTAGCTTTGAATAATAGTGTAAATCTAGCTACAGATTTTACACCTAATTTCTTAATGTTTGGTAGAGAACTAATTTTTGATGCTTCTTTACATCGTTTTAGTAATTCTTTTGATAATTTAACTCAGTTGGAGATTGGTGAAAGAAATACCTTTGCTCTTGCTTTAAATTCACTTAGTGAGATATATGTTAAAGTTCAGGCTTATCTTTTAAAAGCTTATAAACGGAATGCCCGTTATTATAATGTTGGTAGGAGGGTCATTTCTTTTGATGTTGGAGATATTGTTTGGAGAAGAAGTTTTGTTCAATCTAATGCACCTGCATATTTTTCGGCTAAGTTTGCACCTAAGTTTATAAAGTGTGAAGTTATTGAAAGAGTTTCAAATAACGTTTATGTTCTGAAGGACTTGAACAAAGGTACTTCAGGCCGTTATCATGTTAAAGATATAATTAAATATTAAAATTACTTTTTATAACCAATTTTTTTGTTCTTGGTTTTGATAATTTAATTGAGTTATACTAGATTTGAATGTTGAGGAATGGACGGATTTCTAGTTTGTAAGGTGAAGTATGATAGGGGACTTATTTTATGTTATCAATTCTAACTAATAAAATATTTAGAATTCAACTTAGGTCATTTTTGGATTTTGCTATAATAATATACCTGACAACATCAAAAGATCTTAATATTTTTTTTTACTTTTTTCTTTTTATGGGAACTAGTTTCTTATTTCTCATATAATTTTGTATATTTATAGTTTATAAAGGAACTTAATTATCCTCCTTTTATATAAATATTTTATATATATAAATATTAACTTAGAGTTATTGCCTTAGATTAATTGTTCTGTCTATTTAGTAGAACATATTTTGTTAGATGCCGGTTTTAATTTAAGTATATCGGATTTGACACCTTGAGTACTCAACCTTTTTGGACTTTACTTTGGATTAGTGAAATCTTTGAATTTCCGTCCCAATTTTGATAATTAGTCCTACGCCTTTTGTTAGGATGAACATCAGCAATCTATGGACACTTGTACCTAGATTGATTTCTTTTATATGTCATTGTGTGCGGAAAGTTGGTGGAGTTGTGCCGACCACAGTGGTCATTTTTTTTTTATGCATAGTGCACGGGAAGTCGGTGGTGTTAAGCCGGTCACTATTGCTAAAATTATTTTTTCCTGTTATTTTAAACAGTTATGCGTAGTGCACGGGAAGTCGGTGGTGTTAAGCCGGTCACTATTGCATCATTTCCCTGTTCTTTCAAGCAGTGATTTGGAATAATTTATTTTTCTGTTTTTTTTTCTAAACAGATATTTAATGCATGGTGCTCGGAAAGTCGGTGGTGGTGTGCCGGTCACTATTGTCATTATTTTTGCGTAGTGCACGGAATGTCGGTGGTGTTAAGCCGGTCACTATTGCATCATTTCGCTGTTCCTTCAAACAGTGATTTTCTTCAATTTTGCTTTTCATGCAAAACCTTATTGTTGATTTCTCAACAATTTGTCATCTTTTAACCCGTTTGTGTACTGCATACTTTTACAGTAGAGCACAACGTCGGTGTGAAGTTAAGTGGTTTTTCAAAATTATAAAATCTTAGTCGGCGGCGAAAGCTTAACCGAATTTTGGGCCAGATGAGTAGGAGTCGGAGACGTAGGTGTCTATCTGTACTCCGGAGAAGGGTAGAGTAGAGGAGAATGGAGTCGGTGACCAGGGTGTCCAACCGCACTTCAGAGTAAGAGGAAGTTTCAAAATTATAAAATCTTATTCGGCGGCGAAAGCTTAACCGAAGTTTAGGACTGAAGAATACGAGTCGGTGACGAAGGCGTCCAACCGTTACCTCATAGAGTGGTAGAGTAAAGAGATAGTTTGTTAACATCAGTGTTGTAAGAGGCGGTGGCGAAGGTGCCTAATCGTACTCAAGGAAGTTTTATAGGCTTGAAGGTGGGTTTGATGGAAGTTAAGATTTAACTTGCTTTTGTCTAGGTTTATGCTTCTTTTATATATAACTTATTTTAGTTTGCTGTTTGGCAACTCTTATCCTATGGATTACTATTTTTGTTTTGGTTTTTTTTGGATTTGTTTGTTCCAGCTAAGAGCTTTGTCTTTATTATGAGACTCCTTAGTTTGGTAGAGTTCTGAATTTTGTTGTCATCCTTTTGATGAATATTTAGTAGATTTTGGTGGAGGTTGGTTTTTGTCATAAAAGAAAAGTCTTTCTTTTATTATTTTTTTGGGAAGGTATGTAATGTAACGTTCGTTTTTCGCTCCGTTACACGTTGTCCATTCTAGACACATATTTTCGATTTTAAAATTTGCCAATCCTTAGAGGAAGCTATTCTGGTAACATTTTTATTGCAAGGGTAACACCTTTGGCAACCCAAGGACGCAAATTCTACATTTTTTTGCTTAAATGGTTGGCCACACTGGAGCGTCGTCTTGGCTATGGACAGAGCTCGGCCATTTTGAAGACGTCACTTTCCTGCCAACAGTCGTCATGTGAAGTCGATAATTTTTACTTTTTATTTTAATCTATTCGAATCTGAGTTTGGAGCAGATTTCTCAAGATGTTAAGGCGAAATTTAGAAGCCGCAAGTCAAGGGCTTTACATATTCGACGTGATTTTACCAAAATAATGGATTTTTTGGCGTGTCTGCCATAATCTAAAAAGAAAAACGGTGAGTGCGTTTTCTGTTTAGTCAAAATTACGTGATACTCGAAATTCGGACATTCTTTTAAACGGTGGTTTTGTATTGTTTCAGCCACTGGCGTTTTTTCTTACACGTTTTTTTTTATTTTTTTTATGGAGTTTTTTTTAGGAGTTATTCTTTCGGATTTTTCTGCCGAATTTATTTTCACCATGAGTTCACCGTGGGAAGTTGAGGACCGACATCTTGGCATTTCATCGTGCTCAGGAAGGAGAATCTCTTCTCCGCGTCATGATATAATCACAGGTTTCGTGTCGGAGTAAGGTATTGTCAATTCTTTGTCTTACAATCCGCGCTACTAGGCACGTGTAATTATAAAAATTTAAAATAATTAATTTCCTTTAAATAAGGGTGCAATAACGATAGCGTGCGATAAAAATATGATAAGCCACTTTAGCTTACTATGGGAAACTTATAAAGCCCCTCAGGCTGTCTACCACATCAGTTTAGCCGCAGGAGTCCTTCAGACCTTGCATAATTGCTAAGAGATTATCAAACTAGTATAAAAAATTTCTAAATTAAATGTAACACTGTGTTCCTTCCCGGAAATAAAAGTTGAACTAAACTAAATACTTTGCTACTTATTTCAACTTCTCCCCCGCTTGAAGATTAAAAGTACCGAAACTCTACAGCTGCTATCCCAGGTAAATTTTTGTTTATTTTAATATATATAAATATATAAACTTTTTGTGAGGTGGCTCCAGGCGCCCGAACTTATACTTTTATCAATTTTCTAGATAACTTAGTGAGATTATCACTTTACAGGAGCGCTCACATGCATATTTCTCAATTCCACTTACAATCTTCATTTTTTTATTATTACATAAACCTTACCCTAACAAACTTTATATTATTACAATTGGCTTTAGCGTACTGGTACATGAAGCTAAAAATCATATTTTTTAGATGTTATACTAACTTACACTATAGTAATAATTTTCATTTATTACACTATGTAACCACAATTTTACAATCTACAATTTTGCCACAAGTGATGCAACATGTAACTGGTTCGATGAAACTGTTAGTGACGGCTCAGCATCAACTTTTGCTACTTTTTTGGTTCATTACTTGGAATCCAATTTTCTGGGAAAGGGTGATAATCGCCCTATTATAATATACTCTGATGGTTGTACAGCCCAGAACCGAAATGTAATTATGTCCAATGCACTATTAAGTCTTGGCGAAAAATATGATGTTGAAATAATTCAAAAGTACCTTACCAAAGGACACACTCAAATGGAGTGCGACTCCGTCCATAGTACTATTGAAAGTGCGTTAAAAAATCGTGACATCTATTTGCCCAGTGATTATCACCGTATTTCTCAGGAAGCAAGAAAACGAAATCCGTATGAGGTTTTCGTGCCAAACTTTGATTTCTTTCGTGATTATGGATACAAATCGCTGTTAAAGCATACATCGATACACCCTGGTCGAAGTGTGGGATCCTGTGGTTGTTCAACTCAAAGCTATAAAATACACCAATAAGGGCATATCTTACAAACTGCAATTCAATGAAGAATACCGTCTGTTACCACAAAGACCAAAAAATATAGACCTTGCTCACGCTGAATTTCCAAAATTACATTCTGCTCCTTTGTCAGTTACTGAGAGGAAGTTTAAAGATTTACAAGAGATTAAAAATGTGATCCCCAGGGATTGTTGGCCATATTACGAGTCTCTACCCCATCGTAATTAAAAAAGTTACTTAAATTAGATTGAATTTAATTGTGTTCATATTCTTTCATTAATAATAAAATTACTTAAAAAAAATATTGTTTTATTTCTATGAGTAACACATTACCTTGTATCTACATAAATTCTATCAATTTAGTTACTGCATTTCCATGTAAGTGAATTATTGAATTCTTTAATTTGCTTTTGCAACTCAAATCCTTATTTATAACATGGCTATAAAATAAATAAACGAATAATGTGAAAAAAGTTGTATTTAATTGTTCGCATCGCTTTGAAAGTTTTTATCGTCTACTGTACAAAATACTTTTTTGCATTTAGAAGGTCCTGCACTGACGCCGACGATATATATGTCTCTGGGATGCAAAGGGTTAAAAACATGTTGCTTTTGTGCATTGTTCAAATCTTCAAACAACCTCTAAATATTATTAACTTAAAAAGTAATACTATAAAAATTACAAGGGCTGCGATGTCAATACGAAAGTTTAAGTATTTCTAAATAATGCTTCTTTCGGTTGGATGGTACTGTTTAACTATCCAATAGATGTTGCTCCGTCCCCGCAAGACGGTTAGTCAAATAGAGAGTTAAAATTCTACGCTCGGACCAGATTCTCGGTGGCCTGGTTGGTCAATGGCGTCTGACACGGAGAGTCAAAAGACGCAGGTTCGAATCCCATCCGAGGATGGAATTTTTCTCTCTATAAATTTCAATGTTTGAGATTGCTAAATCAGGCGTTAGTGCTTTAAAAAGTAATACTATAAAAATGAAGTATACTAGTATACATACTATTGTAGTTGCTTTTAGTCTAGTATGTATGCTATTAAACATTCACCATGGTTGTAAGTAAGAATCACAATGTAATGTTTGGCCTCTTTTTTTAAAGAGGGCTTAACACGTTGGATGAGTATTAAGAGGCATCACAAAAATCGTCAACAAATTGAGTCTTTACTTTATATTCTTCACACACAACTCAACCTCAACACTTTAATTTAAAAACCACCACTTTTATGGAAAGGTGGCCTTAAAAACTGACTTTACTGGCCATTTCTCGTAAAAACTGACTTTTACTGACCTTAGTCAAAAATACTGACTACTACTGACTATTTTTGACCCCTGTTAGTTTCATTCATAAATCTTTTCTTTTAATTATATATGGTTGAGGCCCGGTTAAGCAAATTTAGAATATGAAATTCTCTCTCCCACGGAACTCTTTAAGTTTAGTCCATGTTTTATAATAAGATTGATAAAATTTTACATACTTTGCTCTGTTCCCTTGGGTAAAGTTTGTTTTCCACTCCTACTTTCAACCCAGTAGTTATTAGCACATCTCTGATCTCTTGGTGGGTTGGGTTCTCAACACAGCAAGACTTTGGTAGCCGACGGCCTTGTGCAAGAGTTTTCCTGCTGTTAAGGTATGCTGGGTACACACAAATCCATCTGTAACATGTTTATAAAAAGAATAGTCTGAATACAATATTTTTTACAACTTTTTAAATGAAGTAGATGAGGTTTGTTGTCTAAAATAATAAGAAACAGCTTTACCTTTCGACGTCGCTGTGCTTCTTTTCAGGGCTCCAAGACATCATCATAGCAGACATGGCTCACGCTATTGAAAATTTATTTTCCACCGAGAAGAGAGAGCGGCAGGGCGAGGACAGATTCACAAACTTAAGTTTTCAGCATAGATTTTCAGTGTCTTTAACAAAAGCGATAGGTAGTGTGTATTGGTCCTAAGACGACGTTATTTATTTTCCAAATTTCCAATCCTCTCGAAACGAAACTTGCGAAACTCGAAACAATTTGACATTTTTGACAACAACAACGTTGACGTTGCCGTGACGTGACTAGACCATAGATAAATAAGATTATACTCCACTCAAGGTGCGTTCGATTAGCTTATGAGGCCATTGGTGGCGTTGTCATTGATTGCTCTTTTGTTAAAGCATTCGTAAAGCTCAAAAACGTTATTTTTGCCACTTTTGCCCACACCCTATTCGAACGCTCAACTATGCATAAGACCTAAAATCGCATGATTATGCTGTCAAATACATAGCTGTCAAATAACGCTCACAAACAAGTACCAGTGCCAAGTTAGTCCGACCCAGTATACAAATGTTCTCTATGAGTCCGATACTATACCGAAGACATCCCGGACATCAGCCTGTACGAGATTAGAATGGCTCTCCAACAGCTTAAGGATAAGAAGGCGCCAGGAGAGGACGGAATTACGACTGAACTTCTAAGAGCCGGGGGTAGACCGATACATTTAGTCCTCCAGAAGACATATTTGAATGTAAAACGCCTGAAGCGTGGCACAAGAGCGTGATGATGTTTTTCTTCAACTACAACTCGAACAAAAAATTTAAATACGACCATACCATGTTCAACAACTACTATGGCACAGTTAATAACAATGGACTTAGGAAAATCTTCAGAACTCTTAAAAACTATATAAATGGCATACAGATGTGTTGTAGCGAGAATGAAAGGGACGAAATAAATACCCGTGACTTTAAACGTCAGTCACCTTATTTCGTGAATCAACATCTCCATATTCTACACCAAAACATAGCCGGTTTAATCAACAAGACAGACAGATTATTAGTAGCCCTAGATGAACTTAGAAAAAAAGAGATAACGGCAGATGTATTATGTATGACTGAGCATAATATTATGTCGAGTAATGAGCGGTATCTCAACGTCCCTAACTACAAACTGGCTGCATCATTTTGTAGAGCTAATGTTAATAAAGGAGGATCATGCATTTTAGTGAAAAGCGGACACGAATGGAGAGAAATACCAGAATTTAAAAAACTTTATTTGACAAGTACATTTGAGAGTTCTGCAGTTGAACTTACTGGTCAAAAAGTAGTAATAATATGTGTGTATAGAGTACCAATATTTAAAAACTTCAGTAAATTTAATTGCAAGTTTGAGAAAATGTTAGGTTTAATTACATAAAAAAATACGATAAAGTCGTCATAGCTGGCGATTTCAACATTAATATATTAAATAACACCCAACATACACGAGATTTTGAATGCCTTCTTAGTAAATACTACTTTAGACTAGCAACTAAACAACTTAACCGGTTAGCCAAGAAAACGTGTCTTGATAACATGGCGTATAATTTTCAAAAGAATTGTGAGACGGAAGTGCATGCATTAATGTTATCAGACCACTGTGCCGTAATTATGAAGCTTCCAGTTAGCAAAAATGTATTAATAAAATCTTGGCGTAGAAAATAGCGTGATTACTCTCTTGAAAATATAGAGAAATTTAGGATGTGTCTGGAAAATATTCCGCCTGACGAACTATATAACTTATCAGACGCTAACTCTGCTTTTGACCATTTTATGCAGTGTTTTAAATTGTACTATGACCTTTGCTTTCCACTAAGATATGTTTGCATTAAAGTAAACAAACCAACAAAATGGCTATCACGTGGTATAAAAATGTGTAGTAAAAACAAGAGAAAACTTTTATGGAAGTTTAGACTAAAACCCAGTAAAACATATAAAAGTAAATTTCATAATTATTCTAAATTGGTTAAGAAAATAATAAGATTGACTAAACGTGCACAGAATAACTTTAAAATACAAACTTCAGCCAATAAATCTAAAGCAGCATGGAATTATCAATACAATAAGATTAAATTTACCAAAAGAGCCTATCTCTCAAATTAATATTGAAGATAAATATGTTACTAATCCTTTACAAATAGCAAACTTATTTAATAACTATTACATAGACAAAATCAAACCGATTGCAAATTGTGGACATCGCGTGACTTCAAATATTAGAACTCAGAAAAATTCAATGTTCATGGCCCCAAGTATACCATCGGATATTGGAAAAATTATAGAAAACTTAAAAAACACTAATAGTGTAGGTCATGACGAGGTATCAACCAAAATAATAAAGGCTGTTAAAGAACATCTTTGTACACCATTAAGCTACATAATGAACCTGTGTATTACTACAGGCACATTTCCTGAATCTCTTAAATTTATTATTATTAAACCATTATTTAAAAAGGGAAACAAGGATCGACTGGACTGTTACAGACCAATCGCACTTACTTCAATATTTTCAAAAATTTTTGAAAAGTATATTTAAAACAAACTAAATACATATTTAGAGATCAATAACATATTTTGTCATGAGCAAAAAGGATTTCGTAAAAATAAAACTATCAATATGGCCATCTATGATTTTATAAAACCAATCTAACAATGCGTCGATAAAACTTCACCAGTATGCACTATTCTATGTGATATGACGCAAGCCTTTGACTAAGTTGATCACGAAATTTTGAAAAATAAACTGGAAATGTACGGAATACTCTGAACATTGATACATTACTTTCCGGTTACTATGGACTGGCTAAATCCATTTTAAGATACGGGATCATATTTTGGGGTAACTCTACCAATAATGAGATAATCTTTAAGAGGCAAAAACGTTGCATCAGAGCGATGTTTAGGTTAAAACAGACTGATAGCTGCATCAAATTCAAAAATATAAAATTCTTACACTTCCATCATTGTACATATTTGAAGTCGCTCTATTTGTTAAATGTAATCCTGAACGGTTTCCATCACTCTCAGATTATGTAAAAAGAAATAGACGAGACCAAAATAAATGCAGTAAACATAGAGCTAAGACAACCCTTATGAATAATAGTTTAGTGTGTATGGGTCCCCTTGTATATAACAAATTTCCCAAAGAAATTAAAGACTTAAGAATTAATTAGTTCAAAAAGGCTCTAAAAAAATTTCTAATTGAGAAGTGTTATTATAAAATCAATGAATTTTCTGCTTATGACTTTAGTTTAAGTTGACATATTATTGTTGTTATTATTTTATGACATCGCTTTAAATTTATTGTTTAATTATACATTAACATAATTGATATTCAAATTATTATTATTATACTGACACATTGTATTAAGTTTATATTTAATTTGATTATACAAATAATGTTCCTTTTATGCATGCCATCGCTCGACTAATTTGCACGCCTGTGGGCAAAATACGATGTAAGTTCATCTATATTATATTCACCTGACCTAATACAACCTGCACATATTATTGTGTTGTACCTATGTATACTCGTATTTTGATCAAATAAATGATTCTTATTCTTATTCAAAAAAAATCATTACGAACCATCTCGCACGCAGGTTTGATGCGTTCCAGCCTTCTGAACAAGATGGTTTTCGATGCCAAATAGACTAAAGATACCTATAGTCAATCAAAGGTTGTAAGTGTTCATTCAGCAAGGCCAATATGTCAGTACGATTACAGGACCAAAGTACGGAACAAATTCCATTGCAAAGAGGTGTGAGACAGGATGACGTTATCTCACCGAAACTATTTACGAACGCATTGGAAGATGTTTTTCAAACTCTTGGACTGGAAAGGATCTGGCATCAACATTAATGGCGAGTATATCACTAACCTTCGTTTTGCCGATGATATAGTCATAATGGCGGAGTCGCCTACGATTATCGGCACCATGCTCAACAACCTCAGCAGAGTTTCCCAACAGTTTGATCTAAAGATGAACATGGTTATGACGAAAATATTTGTTGGTAACGATACGTTTGAAATAGTAGACGAGTACGTCTTCCTGGGACAGACTATTCAATTAGGCATGTCCAACTTCGAAAAAAAGGTCGCACGATGAATCCAGCTCGGATGGGCAGCGTTCGGTAAGCTTTGATCCATCTTTTCGTTCACAATACCGTAAACAAAACGTAGCGCATGGATAGGAGGTGTAGGAACAATTATAAAACAGATTTTTCGTTCACTAGATGAGAAATGTCTAAGATACGATGAAGCGACTTGATCACTACAAAATGATAAAAAAACAGTTGGTTTCACTAATTAAATAAAATATCTTAATCAATAATAACTACATCTACATCAATAATACTATATCAATAATAACAGGTTATAATGACACCTTAAATAAAATTAAAATTAATGAAGCCAACTTAAATGAAGCTATCGACAAGCTCTCACTGAGTGTTAAAAATATTACCATAATCACCAACGGATTGCAAATACTTACCAATATTAACGAAATACTAAACATTCTAGAAGCATCTATACTCACCTTGTCATTTCAATTGGAAGATATAACTAACACCATTTTGTTCAGTAGTCTAAATATTCTGCATCCTGCAATCATAACACCAAGTCAGTTACATCATTTGCCCAGCGATCTGGAACTGCCTGTAATTTTAGATATTAACTCTGTACACTTTATTTTAAATATTTCTAAGTTAGTATGTCATTATATAAATAATAAGATAATGTTTGTTCTACAAGTGCCGCTGGTAGGTACCATACCAGAGAATACGCATTGTTTCATAGCATAGCACTTCCCACACCCTACAAACCTAAAGAACCAAACTCCTTTAGCCTAATCATACCAGATAGTAAGTATATTGCGATGACCAAAGACAAATCCTACTATTGTATTTTCGACGACCTGAAAATCTGTAAATCTGTTAGCCCAGGAAACGTCATCTGCGACATTGAAAATGTGTACTCCACCGAAGCAAAACCCATCTGTGAAAGTGAAATGTTAGCAAAAGTGATAAGTGAAAAACCATCACAGTGCAAAACCAAAATCATATTAAGACAACTATACATTTTGGAAACCCTTGACAAACAATAAGTGGATCTATATACAATCGGAACCTAACAAAATTTTAATAGACTGTCTTAATTCTAAATTATAGGAAATAAATAATTAAGGTACAGGCATACTCAGTGTTCCAAAGAACTGCATTGGATACTGCAAAAGTACCACGTTAATACCGAAATACCATACAATTAATATTACCTCACCTATCAATAATTTTCCGGACTTTAACCTTATCAACGACACTTTTTTTTTTACGCAGAGTAATCCTTTATGGATACCACCGGCCCCGGGGGGAGCAAAGTGGTTATGTGGGAGTCTCTGCCAGAAGGGCAGCATACCCACCAAACCTCTGCGGTGTTCCGTCACTGCCGCTTTTGGCGGGAACGCGGGTCAGATTTCGCACACGACCGCGAACCCGCCGCGGCTGTCCATTGCCGGACCCTTCGCCGCAACCGCCTCAGAGGACCAAACCCGCAAATGGACGCCAGACTCCCCCGAGTCTGGGCGCCCTAAGTCCCCCTACGATGGATAAGGTGAGTAGCCCCACCGCCTGCTACTTCGGCCGCAGAGGATAGGGACAGCGGCGCCTCTCAATACTGATAATCCTCTTCCCCTGCGACCCCACCGCGTCCACCATCTAATGGTGGCGGCCCCGTCAAGGCCGCGGAAGGCAGGATGAGCGGCTCACCGTAAAACGGAACTCCACTCCCGCCGTGGCTCTTCTGAAAATAAAATTAGGTTGAGGTCACTCATGGATGACTTAGAAGCTATCGAAACGCCACAGAGCCCGCATATCGTGAAATATGGGACCCACTATTCCATTCTCATTATTGTATTATTAATTTCTCTTATTCTATTTTTAGGTTACTTAATTTTTAAGAAACTATGTAAATCCGGCAGCAACCGACCCTTTCAGCTCAAATTAAACATAAATAAATCACCACTTCATCGCTTCTGAACCAATAAACATGACAGACGGACGAGACAAACAAGACTCTGAAATAGAAATTATTAGCCAGAGCCAAGAGTACTTCGAAGTATAGTTTTTACATCAGTCTGATTCCATCCTTTGACTAGAGCGGTTGCCTAAAGATATTCTATTAACCTCTTGTACTATCATTGTGTACTTTTAACCGAAATACAAGTCGCGAGTGAAAATAGTTCTTTTTTAAACTTAAACCCAAATATCTGTATAACAGTGCGTATGTTGTGTGTTATCAGGGCCAGTCGTCGTCGTTGGGGACGGTAGCCAGGCGTCTGCCAGGGATTCTTAGCACCCCCTGCCCCACCGTTACCGTGGCCGCTACCGTAGCCAGGAATAGCGGGGCTGCCGGGAACTGGGGGCCTGGTTCCATTTGTGTCAATCATTGGGGGGGATTTTGCCAATACTCGCCACGTTTGGCAGGCGGGTTGGCGAGCACAGTTTTGAGGTTTTCGACTGGGAAGGTGCTGCTGCCCACCTTCTGATTGTTATCCCTTAGCCGGCTTCTACGGCACCCACGGGTAGAGTTTGGGAGGTTTTATTCTAAGCCGGCACCCCACGGCCAAGATCAAGTCAAACACAAAACAGGACTAAGATTTAATCTTGTGATACTCCGCATGAAATTTGGTATGGAGGTAGATGAGGCGCTAGATTACAACATAGGATACTTTTATAATCATCATAATCATCCATCACTACGCGGGTGGAAGTGCGGGGCGCAGTTAGTAATTAACAGACTGGTTTTAATAGAATACTATGTACCCCGCGATTATGTAATGAGTGGAAATTATAATAATGGTGAAAATAAGAAGCTTAAACGTTTATCCATGGCATCGGTAAATATTGTTCGAAATTTGCTAATCCCTCCAACGTGAAGGAATAACTCAAACACACAGGCATACCAACACACATACAAGATTTCGCATTAATGCGATGATACCAGAAGCTACAGCTTTGCAATATTAATGTTCACTAGCACCACACAACACTCATTTTTATTAACATTAAATTCGATATATTAGTTCAGAAAACCAAAACGTGTTTTCCTATCACTCAATCCGTTTTAGTTATCAGATAATTCGGGTAAAAGATTTCCTATGGCAAGATAGAACCATAAGATTCGTTATGTAATATTGTCAGATCTGGCAGGATGGCCAACCGCAAAAAAATATTTATTGCTTCACTTTTAAATGTCATTTGTATGAAAACTATCCTTTTGGACCTATGTAAATAGGGCGAATTCGGTATGCTAAAAAAAATTAACCTATGCCAATTCCGAAACCATTTCGAGATTTTATGTTACAAACCCTTATTTTTCTACTCTGACCTTTTAAAACGATAAGATGCCATTTATTTTAACAAAAAACGATGAAATAATTCGACTTTCATTGACCTCTAAATGACGTCACTTTTTTGCACTTTTGTTTTGATTGAATAGAGACTTACGAATTAGTAGGTGTCACTGTCAAGTGTCAAAGTAAATTCTAGTTTCTTTTTTTTTACTCGCGTGCTTTTCTTGGCTCCTCAACGCAACTACATATTTGTGCAAAAAAGTGATGTCATAGGATTCAAATTTTCAAAAAAATATTATAAAATAACTACTGAATATAAAACAAAAATATTGAAATTAGTTTCTTATAATGACCTAATCTACGAAATAAAAATATAAAAAAAATACCAAAAAAAAACTTTACATACCGAATTCTGTGGCCGTACATACCCATCATGTTTAGGTAGTTATGTGCGTGACTGGTAAGATTGTTAGGCAAAATGTCAATGTTTATATCTCATGAACTAAGTACTAACATCTTCTGGTCCATGATAGTCGTATCGTCGTATTCTATAGGCTACGTTCTGGTAAGCGCCGAAATCACTTGCGGTGTTTGCACACCCAGTCGCTTATAAGCCCACGATCATCGTGAGCGAGCTCGTACGTCATCGATGACGTCACCGAAAATGCTCACGTCGCGACCACAACGCTCGCGGATCGAAGGTGGGTTTTCGCGCTCGTTGTTAGCTGTCCCTGTCAAAGCATCAAATAAGTTAGTTTATGATATATGATATATATGCAGAACATATCACGGCAACGGTTAAAAAAGCATAATATAAAAACTTAGGGTTCGTGCTGCGAGTGAGCAGACCTTTCTCTGACGCGGAATGCATAAAAGCCTTATATTTTTCTTACGTCCGTAGCGTTTTGGAATACTGTTGTAATGCGTGGAAGCCCAATTACATGACCTATATACATGATATTGAGCGTATTCAATCCAAATTTGTCAAGGTGCTAAATTACCGTACACGAAATATAGCTTGCAGTTACGAACAAATATGCGACCATCACAAATTAATGACCTTGAAGGATCGTCGCACATTATTACAAATTCTTTTTCTTCACGATGTTTGCAGTAACAGAATAAATAGCCCAGAATTGACATCTCTCTTCTTACAACTCAGAGCTCCCTATAAGCGTACTAGACACACAGCTTTGTTTCACGTTCCAACAAGCCGTACAAACTATGCTCAGAATTCCGTCATTTGCCGGACACTAAATAGTTACAACAAAGATTTTTCAACAATCGATATTTTTCATCACAGTAAATTAAGAGTTAAGAACCAAATAGTTTCGATAATTAATAACATATCTTGTTGTTAATTATTCATTCAGTCATCTCATCTCACACACATACACAAACCCTCACTAACACATACACACGCACACCCACATGCAGTCACTCTATACTTTAGATATATTTATACATTTTCACACACACCTTCATCCTTTACCTAAATTCGAATTTACGCGCGTACCTTCTTTTTAACTAAGTACTTTTTAATAATTATATACTTTATATTTAGTAGTTATTTTGATAGGCGATATTATTTTAATGTATAAAAAGAATGAACCTGTAATTGGCAGTAAGTGTTAATTAAACAATATTGTAAGAATGTTTTCCTAAGTGCTGTTGGTTCTACGACAATAAAAAAAAAAAAAAAAAAATATTCTTTCAATTTTCGACAGAAAATTTGACCCGCATTTTGCGACCGCGTAACGCGTATCGGTGACGTCATTATAGTGAACGTTATATCGTGAACGGCTCGTAAGTCATCGATGACTTACGAGCCGTTCACAATGATCGTGGGCTTATATGGGAATGGGTGTGCGAAACTGCAAACGCCGCCAGTGATTTCGGTGCTTACCGGAACGTAGCCATAGGTAGTCGTATAATCTTGATGTCTGATAGTGCGTTCGAATGGATCACTTCTGAGCGTTTTTAGCGAAAATAACGCTAATAACGCTCACAAGGGGCGTTCGAATTGGGAATCTGTGGGTGAAAATGTCGTTCATGTCTCTTTTTGTTCAGCGTTCGAAAAGCTAAAAAAGAGGAATTTTTGCCACCAAAAAGTGCAATTTTTGACCCACGTCCGGAGCATGGTTGTACTGGGACGTATCCTCTTTTCCTTGTACTCAGCCGATATCATAACGCATATTAAATATAGTAAGTGTCACATATACGCTGATGATACTCAAATTTATATATCATGCAAATAATTTGAAATAAATGAAGCCATCAGCAAACTTAATGATGATCTCAGGAGGTTTTGTCTAAATTAAACTATATGGTCGCAGGTTATGGTTCAAGACGAAAAAACTCATACAAAGGGTTCAAAATGCCTGTGTTTGTTTTTGCTTCAATGTCCCGTTCCTCAACGGACACATAACATGTAACTCCGTTTCTGAATAAGCACGGAATTTTAAAAATTATGCACCACCGTAAAATTCACTTGGCGTGTCTTCTATTCGGTATAGTTAAATATAAAGAACCGTCTTATCTCTACGACAAGTTGTCGGGGAGGCGGAGTAACAGGCCTAGTGTGTCCCGCGCTTGCTCAATGCAGCTTGAAACTGAGCAGCACAGTTCCGCTGCTTTCAGAGGGAGCTCTCGCTATGCTGCATCAAGGTATTGGAACAATATCCCGCCCAAATTAGGAACCTGCAGAGTTTATACACTTTTAGAAGTAAACTTAAGAAATTTATTTATGATCATCAAAAACGTGAGGAACCTCTAGTTAAAGACTCTAGTGCTATTTAACTAAAACTTTTACAGATATAGTTTTTTTTTTAAACTCCAACTGTATTACATTCTATTATTATTTTTAATACCCATAATCTTAGTTTTAAATTGTATAATTATTACTAGC
This sequence comes from Selenia dentaria, assembly GCA_917880725.1. Lineage (NCBI taxonomy): Eukaryota > Metazoa > Arthropoda > Insecta > Lepidoptera > Geometridae > Selenia > Selenia dentaria. Next base: position 8,140,251 of record OU862888.1, on the reverse strand, counting down.
TTTTTGGGCGGTGCGCGGGCCACGAGTGGCCCGCGTTTGTCCTTGTGCATTAGTTTTTGGTCGTCAAACTTTTAACCATTTGAACATAAAAGTAAAAATTTTCATACATGTTCAATTGCAAAAATTTTGCCTCTAATAACAGTTGAAGTGGGGGCATAGAAGCCATTCGGAATATAAATATTTATATTCCGAATGGCCACTGGTGGCCCGCGTTTGTCCTTGTGCATTAGTTTTTGGTCGTCAAACTTTTAACCATTTGAACATAAAAGTAAAAATTTTCATACATGTTCAATTGCAGAAATTTTGCCTCTAATAACAGTTGAAGTGGGGGCATAGAAGCCATTCGGAATATAAATATTTAAAAAAAACGGGTACCCTGGCACTGGTATGGATTCTGAATCGTTGAGCAAGTTCGATAAGGGATCCAACCCCTTAGTGCAGTGGTTAACGTGAGCAGTCGCCTAAGAGACCAAAATGAGAGGTCCAAAAATGCTCTGCATGCAGTTGCGTAAAAATCGTAACTCCTATACAAGTTGCAAAGCCAGCATTTCTCTTAGTGCAATTTAGGCTCAAGGGTAAAGCGGTCAGCTGGAGTTAAAAAGACAGAAAAGTGTGGTAGTCGTTAGATTGTAGGTACATACCAGATTTCTTTTCAATTTTTGTTTAGGGGCTCTACTTCTAAATGCGGTCGATGGTAAATGTGTCACGAGAGTTTCCACAGGTATCCTAGGAAACTTCCTTCGAGACCTTTTTTATTCAAGCTTCCTTTTCAATAACATGGTAGTCTGGAAGAGATCGCTTTGACCGATAAGACCGCCAATTGTTACACTTAATTTTCTATTATATTATCCTATTTACTCGTATTTGTTAGTTATATTATATAATGTGGTGTTGCAGGGTTTATCTATCTATTTACCTACCTACATAGTAGCAGTAGAACTTTTAGTGAATGAGGTCATCCAGGGAATACTGGCACCATATCTTTTTCTACCCTGAAGCAGTAACGTTCGCAATATTTTGTTCTGGTTTTGAAGGGTATGGTTGCAGGTAAAATTACAGGCACATTGAGACTTTACAACGCCTCAACTTACGTGCGCAATACTGTTGTGAGGACATACGTCTGATAAAGGTAGAGGTTAGCACCTAACACCTGGTAGACCTCGTGCTTGTATCGGCTTTTAAAAAATACTTAAATTACTTGGCAGTGACTCTAAGGTACTGGGTACAAGTGTGTGAACATTATATTTTATAATAACTTTGTTATTTCAATGACATTTAAATGATCCTTATTTAAAACATAATATCTATTAAGATATTTATACTGAAGGAACTTTGGCATCTATAAGATGTACAGGAATAATTTGTGAACTGAAGTAACTGTTAAACAGGTAAGCTGTTAATTACGTATTTTTTAAACTTCTTTTATCATGAAATGAATAAACACATAAAATATCCATCACAACTTTTTTGATTTCGACTTTGTTAATAAGTAGATGAACTCCTGCACGACAAATTTACTCAAAATTTTGTGTCATATTTGTAACAGAAATAATAATGATTTCACATGCTATAGTACCCTTACAATACAGTACCTAACGTTTGCGCACTAATGATTCGCGGCACACACAGTAACACAGTAAGTAGAGTCCTTTGCTTCCTACGTTTCGCTATTCAATCGCATTCCAACGGCGAAGGGAAAACTGTTTAATTCTGGCCTTTCATTAAAAAAGTATGTAGTAGGAAATAACCCGCTCACTTATTTTGCTATGCCAAGTTTCACAAATTAATTTTACAATCAATCGGGCGCGGTGCGAGTTTACAGGTCCTCTGTTCCATACGCAGGTAAGGGCATTTGATGAAGGCGAGAGAGATGTATAAACACACACTTTACGATAGTGACGGTTTTAAATGTCATGGTTTAACAATATTATTTCTTCGGCTACTGGCCAATGAATATAGAACCATAGAGAATATGAGACAACTTCATTATCAGTAATTAAGTAAGTACAGACATGCAGCGTCTCACACCACACTTCCCACCACAATCACACTCTTAGGGGTATCAGACCTTTCCCTTACCGTTCGTATATAATATCTTTGTTTTCACGTTAGAAAGTCACATTATCACTGAGTAGCACACTATATATTGATAAATTGGAAACTATTGACAATGCAGCAGAGTGATGTACTGCAGTATAATTATAGAAGACATCAATGTGTAACTATTACAGTTATGACAACAATAACTACTTTTCCGTGTTTATAAAACATGCAATGTTATTGTGTACTTGGTGTTAATCTTTATCTACTCTTATAATAAAAAGGAAAGATGTGATAGCTCGGCTGTTGATGAAAGTTCACACAGAAATAGACCGTAAACAATTTGCTACGCCGTAGCAAACCGTAGCAGCTACGGTATATAAAATATCCACGCAGACGGAGCTGCAAACAAAAGGTACTCCATGATATGCATGCAGGCCAAATCTTATATAAATATAAATATACATAACCTTCAATCTCAAAAAATTCGAATAAAACGTACAGGCAAACATTTTTTAAATATGTGGTAGGTAGGCTTCTAATAACGTATTTAATGAAACATTTACATCATAAAATTAATACATAAAATAATTAAATTAATCATTACATCACGTTAACGATAATTATGTGCAAGTAACTATATTGACGTAGATGGACATATTATGTTTCTAACTTGGACACTTCATATCTATATACCTACTACTTGATACTAATTATCCCATTTGTGTTTGTGTGGAATTTTGTAACAACATAAATATTGATTAACTGAAATAAGACTTACTACGTACATTCCGAAACATTTATGATATGTTATAGAACATTTTCGTTGTAGGTATATCCATCTATATAATGCGTACTTTTTCTTTCTGTGCGTATGTCGGTTTGTCTCTCTATCTGGCCGTCAGTACGTTAAAAGGCTAAAACACAACTTACGAAGCGTACCTGTAGACTCGCCAATGACCATAATTTGGCAAATAATAAGTACAATGTAATAGTTTTTAAGAATACATACTACGATTCCAGGAATTGTAGTGTATATCCGTGGCTGGCGTGAACACGTTGACATCTCGACTTGCCTGTTTATTTTTTTATTGTCTAAATGCATTCTACGCATTCGATATTTGTATGTGAAAAATTGACAGCTCTTAATGTACACAACTTTTTGCGAAAAAGCCAGTGGTTATAACTTGACATCTTGCATTTGAGCAAATAAAACTTGACAAATCATGATGTCAAATTAACGATGCACTTGTTTTTATGAACGTACTTTTGTATTTCGTTTTATCAACGTAATGCGAACTAGCCAACATTTATTCGTGATTTGATATCTCTACTCATTAATTTATGCACTGCGTGTGAGTACTAGCTATAAATTGACAAATAGAGATGTCAAGCTAAGGCCAGCCTAGGTATTTTTGCTAAAATCGTGATATATAGAGATATCAAGTTATGGCCAGCTGTGGTGGTCTGTTTAAATTATGATAAATAATGACGTCAAGTTAAGGGCTATCGAGTTTTATCGTTTAAATTTAGATAAGTTGATATATTCAGTTATATCCTTTCGTAGTTTTATAAATCAAATCATGAATATCAAGATATCAACTTGTTGGCTATGACTTATTTCTTATTTCGCTGCAATATTATACGAGATGTCAATATGCAACCGCTAAAATAATTAGCATATTTTGTGCGATAATATATCCGCGCAGCGCCGGCGTTCGGGGACAGCGGGAATACACGTGGCATGCCTAGTTCAATCATGTTGGTAAACAAATCGGGTCAAAGGTTAGAAGTCGCCCGTGCGTGAAGGAGTCGACACGCGGTCGCGGCGCGAAAATTTTTTTCGAGTGTTTTATCAAGATTTTTATCGATTTGATCATTACCATAGTGTTTGTATTTTTATTATGAGTATATTATAGTTTGTGATTTACCATGGAGAGCGATCAAAATGTAAGTATCAAACCTGTGTAGGTACTTATTATCTTATCAAAACGAAATAACTTTCTCTAGTGGATGATATCCAGGTACCTATTTATATAATTTTTTTTGCAGAATCCGACGATTGCCGAATTATTGGCTAGGAAGCGCAAATTAATACAACTCCGCGATATCCAGTTAAAATCATCACGCAAGCGAATCGACGAAGTAAACGAAAACGGTAATAGAATGAGATTTTACACGAATACCTAATTGTTTTGTCAAATTTTAGATTTATGTATTGAAGAAAGCTGGTAAGCAGTTGATCAATTAGCCAATTAGCTGATAAAGTTCCTAACTTGAATTCACTGTGTCGTAGGTATCTGTCAGTAACTAAGTAGGTACCTACTTACTGACGGTTGCTATTAATACCCGAGAAGCGTAATGTACCTACTTAATTTAATAATCTTACTAAATGCGAAAGTTTGTAAGAATGTGTATTGTATGTATGTTTGTTACTCTTTCACGCCAAAACGGCTGGACGGATTTTGACTTAATTTGGTATGGAGATAGCTTAGACTTAGTTATACTTTGCGAAAAGAATATCAGCTGCTCCATACATTTTGTCGTGGGTTATTGAACTTTGTGTATGGAACAACTGATATTGTTATGTGTTTTGCTTGCTACAGCTCTGCAGGCTGAACGGGTTGTCTAAATTAGGTATCGATCAAGTATTTGTTAGAAATTCAGTTATAAAATGAACGATATGTAAGTATCTACTGATTTTAAATTAAGTATTATGTTAATCCTCGATTTTATTGTTTTAGATTATTGTCCTGGTGCGTCATCGTCATCATCGAGTGAGCAACAAATAATATTTCCAAACAGTCCCCTTATGCTTGAAAAAAACGAAATCTATAGCAAAAACTTAGAAGGTAAGTGAAGACACTGAAGTTTGATAAAAAGGCAGCATATGGCACGCGACTTTCTCGCTCACACAAGTAATCATTACAAATTGCACTCGACCATTTTTTGAGATTTATGTACGAGACATTGGTACTGACTTACACTTTTTTTGTTTCAGATAACCCTAATCTTGCCACACCACAGTCGCATTCTTCATTACTGAGAAATATGATCAATGATTTACCCCCACTTCCGGCTATGTCCCCAGCAACTCAAGAAATTTATGATGTATTAATATCTGATCCAAAACTTCAAATGGATAATTCGCCTAATATTGTCGAAAATAGTGAAGTTGAAGACAGTGACGACAGTGTACTTGATCCCGATTTTAACGTTAAAAATTTAAGAGCAATTTCAGAAACCGATTGCGAATCGAGTGACGAAGCAATCGAAAGTAAATCAACATCTACACAGCCTTATCAAAATTTAGACGAAAATAAGATAGATCGTGTAATTTCAAAAAAAACTGAAACACAAAATGTTCCTGAGATGCATAAAGAACAAGACAAAAGAGATACACTATATGAGATTGCAGCTCCTTTTATAGATGAGAGAGAAACTCTAACACAGGCCATAGAAAATACAACAGGTATAAATAAGAAAGTAATTTCAAATAATATAGAAGTTGCATCTACAAGTGAAGAAAGCACTAATAATAGTACAAAAAAAGGCAGATCAAGAATGGAAAGAAGGTCTAGCAAAACACTAAGAAATACAGGAAAGAGTTACATAACAGAAAAAGGTAAAGTCGTTTCTGAAAGGCAAACAAAAGAATTAGGTTCGTGTAGATTAAAATGTGCTGAAAGAATTACAATGGCGGAACAAACACAGGCTTTCGAAACTTATTGGAAACTAGGAGACAGAGATAGACGAGCAGCATTTGTATCTAAGTCAGTGAAGATATTTCCAAAAAAAACTCAAATTACAGGCAGAACATCAAATCGGGATTGCTATTGTAAGTACGAGCTAGAGATTTGTAATGTACCCAAACCAGTTTGTAAAGAGTGCTTTTGTAAAATACTAGGAGAGACAAAGGGATTCGTTAATGTGATTATAGAAAAAAAAAAGGCATCTCCTACTGGAATCGTTAATGAAGACCAGAGAGGTCGTCAACCACCTAAAAATAAAAAGACTGACGAAGATATATCGCTGATTAACAATCACATTTTGAGCTTTCCTAGCTATGAGAGCCATTATTGTCGAAAATCGACAGGAAAAAAATACTTAGCATCTGATCTTTCTATTGCCAAAATGTACAGAGAATACAAAAATACTTTACTGAATCCGGTCTCGTTAAAATTATATACCAAATGTTTTCACGATCTCAATCTGTCGTTTAAACAACCCTCCAAAGACACATGCAACACATGCGATGTCTTAAATGCAAAAATTAAAGTCGCAGACGGAGACCTAAAAATAAGTTTAGAAGCTGAATTGGCTGAACATCAACATCAAGCTGAAAAAGCTTATTCTGAAAAACGTGCTGATAAAGAGAATGCCAGAGCAAAATCGTCTGTAAAGGCATTTACATTTGACCTGCAGCAATGCTTGCCAACACCATATTTAAAAACGTCCGTCTCGTTTTATAAAAGACAACTTTGGTCTTTTAACTTGACTATACACGATTTGGCAAGTAATGAAGCAACATGCTACATGTGGGACGAGACTATAGGAGCTCGAGGAGCAAATCAAATTGCGTCATGCTTGTGGCACTTTTGCCATAGTCTACCACCACAAGTGGAAGAAGTCACTTTTTATTCTGATACTTGTGGTGGCCAAAATAAAAACAACGTTGTGGCAATGATGTTTATGTTTTTATTAAACAGTCATCCAACACTTAAAAAAATAAACCACAAATTTCTCATAAGTGGACACACTCACATGGAGTGTGACTCTGACCACGCGATTATAGAAAAAGCTAAGAAAAGAACGCAAATGAAAATAAACCACTTAAATGATTGGGTTCAGTTGGTGAGATCATGCAAAATTCAGAAACCTTTTAAAGTCGTGGTGATGACGTTAAAAGATTTTCTGGATTTTGCCGACTTGAAAACCAAAAAAGGACCATTTTCTATCAAAAAGTTGGATGATGCTGGAGAAAAATTTTTGTGGCAACCGATTAAATGGCTGCAATATAGTACAACTAGTGTGGGAAAGTTGTATTACAAGGAAAGTCTGGATCGCAAAACCCCATTTCGGTTGGTGAGTTTTAAGAAAAGAGGAAAAAGTTTAATAGATCACTTTAGATTGAACCCAATCTCCAAGGAGTCAGCACAGAAAAGAAGAAGGACTTAATGGATCTCATTGAGCTAATTGACGATCCATTTAAGGATTTCTATCTTCAAATAAAAACACTCGGTGGTACTTCTGCATCCACAGACCCAGACTTGGACGAAGACAACCCTGATTCTGCATCAGATTCAGAGAGCCAGTAAATTGTAGCTCTAAGATCCAGAAAATAATATTTTCTTTCTTTTTATAAGTAACATTTTGTTTTAACAATAATAAATTGTACCTTGTCATTACAGTTGTATCAATTACCTACTACTAATCCCTATATTTTAATATGGTACCATGGAGCTGTTCTGATGATAGAGTCGGAAGGTGGCCACAGGAACTTATAAACTAAACAAGATACACCCATCGAGTTTAGGCTTATTTATTTTGTCTTGGTGAGTTCTTAGTACATGATATCCAGTCAGGTCAAGCCAGTGTACTCGTTTTATGACGTATTTTCAACTCTCTGGGAAATTATAAATATTGGTCCTACAGTACCAATAGTGGTAGGATTTCTTTGGGAAATTTCCTTCCTTTCCTTTTTTTTTTAAGTTTGTAAAATATTAATTAGTTTTTGAGGTATATGCAAAAAACTAAACTCCATTTTTTAAAATTAATTGTACGTACTTTTTGCATTTTTTTCAAAGCGGCATTTTAATTATTTTTTTCAAAAACATCTACATGTTATACCAAATCGAATGACACCTCGTTCATATGGTTCGGAGGCGGAAAAAAAAAGTTTGACCAAAAAAACATTTAATGCTTAAACTAATTCATATAGGAAATAATTTGATAACTGTTGTGATTAAGTTGACAACTCGGTGAATAAGTTGATAACTCGTTGGTGAACGATTTGACAAGTCTATTTTTACAAAAACTATAAAGAAAATCGTTAACTTCTTGCCATAATTTGAAAGATAGCAATACATAAGTTCTAAAACGACATAGAAATCAATATATAACAAATTTCTCGATTTACCAGAAGAGGTCAAACTTTAAAATGGCCGCCCTGTAAAATGGACATTTTTGACATGTCAACTTGTTCACGCCAGGCACGGATATATCAGTCATCACATACTAAAACAATCCGTTTTCTTATTTTAATATATTTTATGGATCTCTTATTTAACCATAAACCAGACTACATTACTTATCTACGGTCTTTTAGGTGAAGGCCGCAGTGCTTGTGTCATGTTTGCTTCCTTGTCGTCACAACTATTAAATAACACGTTCGCCACTAAAACTTTTGCATCAATCTTAATTACAGTCTGCGTAAGCTAGACCCTGTACCAGTTCGTATTTTAGCTATAGTCACTTTATATCCGAAAGCGTCGCGACTATCATGTTTAGTATTTTCTACAGACTGCCAAAAATAGGAGGAGCTACTCAATTCGACTGTATGTTTTTTTTAATGTTTGTTACCTCATAGTTTTCGATAGGATGCACCGATTCTGAAAATTCTATTTTGTTTGAAAGCTGGTGCTTCCCGTGTGGTCCCATTTAAATTTCATCGAATTCGGTTAAGTAATTTTTGAGATACACTCCAATAACTGAATAGAATGGAAGTCGATATTAAATTTTTCATATTGGACTTGTTATTTTATTTAATCTACTTTTTTCAACTTGCGTTTACCATTTCATTTCTTAAGGTTCCCTACCTTAAGAAATGCTTTGATTATTTATCAAATGAATGCTGTGGCTTTGTAACCCGCACGCTAGGGCAAGTGAAGCCGCGAGAGTGTCAGTGAGTAAAATTAAATATGTGAAAGTTTGTGTCCGTGAATGTTTGTCATAGTCTAAACGTCGAGCGAAAGATACATATTTTTACCTATATTAAATAATACGTGATAAGTCCCGATAAACATTTAAAACATGATCTATTTAGTTAACAGCATATTAGGTTTTAATTTAAAGTTTATTGTAACAATAGAAATCTAACTTAAATAGCACAATAAAAATACGTATAAATGTCATCGTTCAGCTACAGTTCAGTTAAAGTTGGAGCAACATTTGGTTAGTAGAATCGGACCCAGCGGTTTGGCAACAATATAAAAGTCAACGGGTCATTGCCGTTACAAAGAATGGTAATCGGTACCATGAAAGTACAAAAGTACCATTTTCCACAAGTTCTTTTACACTTTTCGGTGCTGAAATCGGTTCCATTTTGGGGTAAATATTTTTTTACCATTTTAGTGACCCTTGCAACTTACTGATCGATTGTCATTAACCGCCAATGATGATATTACCAAGAAAGGCGTAGTACTACTCTTCAATTATTGGAGTGTAACGTGCTCGTCGGAAAAGATTTATTGAAAATATTGTATCCATTTTATGTGTTTTTTTCAGTTTCTCAAAACTTTCTGGGGATCCCATGAATTTATAATAGGCAAGGCAAAATGCAAAAGGAAAAATTTTGGTTTTCAAATTAGATAGATAGCACTTTTTTTATTATTTGAACTCAAAAATATTTATTATTGAGTAAGTACCAGCCTACTGAATTGAATACCAGCGGTATTCAGGTATTTTATATTGCTCTTGAATACTACCACTAAACAATAAAAATGAACAACTACCTATGACTGTTTGAATGGACAGATGCGTGACTATGTAGGATAATACATTTTCAGGCTGGTGCGGGATGGAGCGCACAGCTTTCTTATTATAATTCCCCCTTCTTCGTCGTTCACTCTTGACATCGGAGTCGTGGTTGAAGACGATGATTTTCGAGTGCTTCTAACTATGGAAGTTTCTGTTGCAGCTTTTATGATACAGACATTAGTCCGAAACGCTGTCCAAGGGATTCATTTTTGTTTCTTAATATACGTCCTTAGCACAGAGATAGACCTGTATGTATTGCAATAAAAGAGAGAAAATTACAATTTCTAGGATGAGAATCGAACACGCGTCTTCTGAGCTCGGTACAACTCCATGACTTATCCGAGCATTTATCTCTGTAATTAATTTTAACCATCATATTTTTTTGGGGGCAGATTACAAAATATCATTTCGCTATGCAGCCGTTAGAGATTCAAAAATATACGTGTTTGTCGAGTCATCGTTAGTTAATTTGTTTTTTTGTGAAACAACTTTACATGTAATTAAGTTTTCACTATTACATGGAGGTGGTATCGATAGTAACTTGATGAAGAAGCTGATACATCCATGAGTATGAAATCTTTACAACAAAGTTAACTCGGGTTACATGGGGCGTTCCTTATATAATTAGGTACGAATAAGTAGGTACAACTCTTTTATTCAAAGGTTCCTTTTCCATATCTTTTGGCATTCCAATTCTTTCTACCCTAATCGTACCAGTCTAAACACTGAAGTAATAATATAAAGAGTATACAGACAGCATCTCTACCTTAAGTATATGTCTGAATAAAGTTGTTTCGTTAATACATATGTAAGACAACTTATTAAAATTGTAAATAATTTACAGTACCTTAGTCATATTGTAATTTCCAGTCTGAAGGATGACGCCAATATAGAACCCGAGGCGCCTATAACAATATATTATTGCATTGTAGCGCTTCTGAAATGTTCACAGCCCCGAGTCGGCTCATTTCATTCCATCCAGAGGAAACGCATAGCATCCTTCATGTCCAGAGTAGACATAAGCAACAACACTGGCATCAGAAGTCTAGCGGATAGACTTGTACTGACTCCAATGTATAGAAGATGGATGGAGATCGCCACCTAATCATTACTACTACCTATTATATATTCTATTCCATTCAATTTTTTGTTCCCTACGTGTATTGAATTATTGATAATGTGTGAAATAAAAAACTATCCATACACTAACATAGAGGAAAAAACTTTGAACTATGTTGTAAGTAGACTCCTTACATCCTATAGCATTACACTAATACATAATAATCGGTACATATAAAATATCATCGTGTAACACAAAAAATGTGACAGTACCTAAGCATATGGAATAGACTCTCTATTAGAATAGATAACTCTTACAAAAAAATGCTGCGTCAATTCGCTAACATGAATACTGATGATCAGAATTAACACTGAAACTACTTTTACCTACTCCTGAAAACTGAACGTTTTAGATATTATTTTCAGCTATTACATCAGTATATAATATTATTATTTTAAATGCGAAAATATTTGTCGGTTCGTAATTCATTAGTTTGTTTGTTCTGCTCTACGCTTAAATTAGTGAGCCGATGTTCACGAATCTTGCCACATAGGTATCCTGTAACGGGAAGTCACTATAAACGCAAGAAGGTCCGCGGGTGAAAGGTAGTTTATAATATTTAAACCTTATCCGTAAATACTTGGATGCTGTAACATCGATTAAGGAATTAGATTGCATTAGCTCTCATGTGTGTGTTTGTACGCGTCTCTTGACCCCGTCGAAGCCTGTGTATATTGTGGACTGGTTGCAAATAGTTCAATCATCAGCTGTGTTGCGGAGCCACAAATAATACATTTATATTGGTCAGTATAAATATCAAAAATGTGAAATGGTCAGTTCGTACCTACCTACATAATTAATAATCCATCGAACTTTCTCTAAGTTGTTTACTGTAAAAGTTGTCAATTTAACGTTTTTTTTTAAGTCAAGTCCTTCTCTTGATGTTTATAAGGAAAAATAAAGAAATGCTCGCCCTATTTCAATAAGCTAAGTTCTTATTCTATAAGTATGATATTTTTATATCTATGTATGTCATTGTATAATACTAAAAGGTATATATATGGAGCTAAACGAAATATAGTAAGTACATTCTCATTACATGGAGAATATTTTACAATTCAATTGTATGTACAAACAGCGTCTCTACCATAAAGATCTCTTAAGCTTTTTACAAATCGTAACGCCTTTTAAGACTTGGGCATCCATTTTGTTAATACGGTCTGTGTAAACAATATATATCATTTTTTGTATTTCTTGTTTTGATTCACACGAAACTCATTACAAGTAAACTTTAAAATAAATATTTAAACATGTAGTATAAGTTTGTTTTCAAAGGATCCCTGGAGTTTAACTTTAGTAAAAGTAATTTATATGTAACGTAAATAATGATATACATATTTTAAACAAAACCTACCATCATGTTCATGCTTACATATCTTAGACAGGTAGGTACATGTATTTATCAAACACCCATACCAGGTACGTATTGGTCCCATACTCGTATAAGGCCTTTTGTCACCTACAGGGCAGTGTTCCAGACAGTGTGAATTTCTCTGTCGGAAAATTCCAACAACTGTCCTAACCGGGAATCAAAACTACAAACATTCCAAAGCCACCACTACACCAACGATAAATCTTAAAACAATATTTCTCATCATTGCTCATATTTATTCAATTCATTTGTGTGGCTTTGAATCTCGTAAACACTTTCTATAGGCACACATCCAACCATCAATTTTTTTCTCTTAGTTGATTTTAACCGGTATATGGGGATGTATTGCAACATTTGGTTTATCTAAGCAAGCATTAGCACTTAAAAATCATAATACTATAATAAAACTAAGGTATAAATACTAAAACATAACGCTCAATGTGTGGTTTCAGTTAAGTCTTAGGGTAAAATTCTTTGAAATAAATGTGGTAGGCAATAGTGTAGTAGTATATCATTATATCCCTATCTATATCCAACCGTAGGTTGATGCTGTTTATCAGTTTGTCCATCTGTCCGTCTGACTGAGAGTCTGGTAGAGCAGGTAGGTCGTCCACCGACAATGTGGAAGACGTACTAAATAAGGTCGCAGGACTATCTTGGGTGCATGCAGCTTCCATCTGGTCCTTCCGTATGCATATCTTCAGCAGTAAAAGTTTTACATCTCATATAATAATAAATTTAGATAGCCCTTGTTTGCAAATTTTACTATTCCATGTGTAGTTTTTCACATGGATGTATATATGTCGTAAAACCTACTAAGGAATTAGATTGCACTTCATTGTTCGGTACGTATTGAATTTAGTATGTTCTAAGACAATTAACGACTGGGGGGATCTTAGTATGTGTGTGTAAACGTTATAAAAGTTATTCTTAATTTCATCTAGATCCGAATCTGAAACGTTAAAACGTAAGGAATTAACAAATGTTCGCATCAATTCACATCGTTATTCACGTTTATAACATAAGTGTGTCATTCATAATCTCTGCAGATAGTGTATTAACGTTTTTTTTATAAATACTTTACAATTGCAACAATACCTCGATTAATATATATCTGTCAAGATTATTATACGAACGAACTTACGTATTACTATTTGATAATGGAAACTACTAACTATTTCTCTACGGGTTTTGTCCTGCATCTTCTTCCAAACGCCATGACTGGCTAGGTCACCTAGGCACCGCTCCAAGACGATGCCTTTTTATGTCACTGCGTGTTGTTGGACAAGTTCATAATAACAAACTTAAGTCGATGAAGGAAATCAAACGTTTAATTGTAGCATTTCATATCAGTAGTACTCGTACTAATAGTAGTGTTCATGATGATTCACATTACCTATGTTAACATGGGCATTGAAGATCATTGACATTTAGAAATAAAGTTAGAGAAAGCTTGGCCTTTGACCTCGCCATGAAAGGCTTCTATTTCCTCGTGGGCTCAAAACTCAACCGCGCTTCGCTTAGAAGCATGCTCGGCCTTCGGCTTCCCTTCGCTTAGAAGTACGCTCGGGCTTCGGCCTCGCTTTGCTTAGAAAGACGCTCGGCCTTCGGCCTCACTTCACTTAGGAGCACACTCGGCCTTCGGCCTCGTTTCGCTTAGAAGAGCGCTCGGCCTTCGGCCTCACTACACTTAGGAGCACACTCGGCCTTCGGCCTCGTTTCACTTAGAAGGACGCTCGGTCTTCGTCCTCGCTTCGCTGAGAAAGACGCTCGGCCTTCGGCCTCGCTTTGCTTTGAAGCATGCTCGGCCTTCGGCTTCGCTTCGCTTAGAAGTACGCTCGGCCTTCGGCCTCGCTTTGCTTAGAAGCATGCTCGGCCTTCGGCTTTGCTTCGCTTAGAAGTACGCTCGGCCTTCGGCCTCGCTTTGCTTAGAAGGACGCTCGGCCTTCGGCTTCATTTCACTTAAGAGCTCACTCGGCCTTCGGCCTCGTTTCGCTTAGAAACACGCTCGGCCTTCGGCCTCGTTAATATAGCTCGTTCTGCGGCCTTGCCATTTTGACCAATGCCATCATCAGAAAATGGGTTTCATCTTTCTAATTGGGGACTCTTAAAACCCCTAGATATCGATTTTCAGTCGTATCAGGCCATTATTCAAGGTAGCCGCCATCTTGAATCCGCCATCTTGGATTTTTGACATTTCCGCCAAATCGCACTTCTGGTCCGCTAAAACATTAGTTCAAACATCCCTTATCTATCTTTAACGGTTGCGGCGTTATACCCGTTTACATTTTGTATGGGAACGATCGTCTTTTGTTTGGGAGGTGTGTTTTTTTTTAATTTTTAGGAGATGCCCAGGGTGCTTGTCAATATTAGTTTTAGCACTTACTACCTATCTCTTTTAGTTTCCGAGAGCCGTCAAGCTGTTCTAGCAGAAGGTTCAGATTCAGCCCATTTCAGGTGACTTTTAAGGTCATAAGACCACTGTCTACACTTTTCACCTACAAAGCCTCAGCGTTCCATCATGCCAACATTTCGAAAAACAACGATAAAATTTCCAGAGAAAAAAATTGTATGGCGGCCATGTTGAAATATAACGTCATCAAGAAATTAATTTCATATTTCGAATCGGGGACTCCAAAAACCCTTAGTTATCGATTTTCAGTGGGATCGGACCATTATTCAAGGTAGCCGCCATCTTGAATCCGCCATCTTGGATTTTTGACATTTCCGCCAAACTGCATTTCCGGTCCCCTTAAACATTAGTCCAAACACCCTATACCTTTCTTTAACGGTTTCAGCGTTATAAGCATTTACATTTTGTATGGGAACGATCGTCTTTTGTTTGGGAGGTGTGTTTTTTTTTTAATTTTTGGCAGTTACCCAGGGTGCTTATCAACATTAGTTTTGGCACTTACTCCCTATCTCTTTTAGTTTCCGAGAGCCGTTGACCTGTTCTACCTGGTATTCCACGTTCAGCTCAATTCAGTTTCTTCTAAAGTCACCTACCCTAACCCCACATATAACCTTACAAAACCATAATCTTCATCACGCCCACTGGGAGAAACGATCCATTAAAGATCCAAAAAAACATATGTATGGCGGCCATATTTAAAAATGACGTCATCAAAAAATGGTTTTCATATTTAGAATGTGGGACCCCAAAAACCCCCCGATACTAATTTTGAGCCGGATCGGACCAACTTTCAATCCGGCCGCCATTTTGAATCCGCCATCTTGGATTTTTGACACTTTTACCAAATTACCCTTCCGATTCCCTATGACATTTGGTCAAACACTTTATACTTATCTCAAACGGTTTAGGAATTATAAGCATTTACATTTTGTATGGGAGCGATCGTCTTTTGTTTGGGAGGAATGTTTTTTTTTTAATTTTTGGCATTTGCCCAGGTTTTTGTTCATTTTTAGTTTTGACACCTACCCCCCATCTTTTATAGTTTCCGAGAACCGTTGACCTGTTCCATCACACTTCCACATTCAGCTCATCCCGGACTTTTCCCTTTGGTTTCAGAACCCCCCCTACACTTTTCCCCTACATTTTCTATACCCCCCATTGCTCCTTCATACCGTACCATTTATGTCAGTCAGTCAGTCAGTGAGTGGTAATCGAACTTTATATAATGTGATGATGATGATTACTTTTTTGTTATTTTGCCCAGAACATGTTTTGATTCCGCACCAAGTTAAATTATTAATGATGGTGATTTGTTTTTATAGTAGGTAATTCCGTATATTTTTTGTTGATATGTTTCAGTTTTTGAAGCTACTTAAGCAATCAACTTAACCGTTGTTACGTTTAGTTTGGTTGTGTTGTAACTTCTTGTTAATATATATTTTTTTTCTTTTGCTACTTGTGGGAATGTTTTTATATCATTTGTTTGTTTTGTTTTGTTGTTGTGAATGTACTCTGTGGACTGTGGCGTGCGTGACGTCACTTGCCGGTCCCAACGGAAGCTCAGCGCTGGTTGATTACAACCAGCATTATGCTGAGTTGGAACCGGTTTGTGACAGAAAACTTAATAATTAAGTAGGTATTTGAATGTATAGTAAGATTATTAAGTATTAATGTGTTTTCTGTGACAAATAAACTGTATTCTATTATATTCTATTCTATTCTATTCACTTCTGCTTTGGTCGAAGCTACACTGCCGTCTTCTCTCTTCACCTTCGTCAACTGGCTTTGCACAATGTCTATTGGTCTATTACCCAGAGTGTCTTGCAAACACTTTAGGGGCTTTTTTCCGCTCTATCGTCTCTTAAAAACTTTTTTTATTAAATATACGGATGTCGTGTCGCAAGGTCTTCCTTTTTGTCTATTGATTCGTCTATATGGTTCAGCATCATCCAAAGACTAAAGTTTTAATGAGCGTCGTTCAGCCTTAAGGTTGAGGGTATCTTTGGAAAGTTTCTGTTGTCTATCTGTACGGTGAAAGCTCATAAAAAAACTGTCAAATTAAAGTTATTCAATGGAAATATTCAACTTATTAACGAGATTGTTTCCATGTATATTTTCTATAATTTTCCCACTCAGTTACTCAGTGAGCCTAAAGACCCTTAAGAATATAGCAATTCTCTCTATCTATGGTCGTTTCCTCATGACTGAGGATCATGGTCATCGGTGGATGTGGATGGTGTATACTGAGGTCGTTTATTCTGCTTCCATCGGCGCCTATACATCGCGTCTCTGACAACTTGAGCAGAATCATTAGTTATCTGTGACAATTCCTCTAAACCCAATAACTCAAAAGACTTTTTTTTTTTTTTTGAACGGACTAATGCTGTTTGCCTCTACCGGCATTTACAGCGTCACCGGACGGTTGGCGAGCGCAGATGGCACTCAGCCAGATGCGGGCGCAGAGGGCGCACCGCCTAAGGCGAGCGTTGAAGACGCTTCGCCGCAAGGAGAGGAGTAGGCGACTTGCTCAAGGGCACCACTAAGGTACGGACCTCGGCTTGGGCCGTCGCCAGGAGAGAGGGGAGTAGCATTTCCGGGTAACAGTTCGAGACCCACGAGACGAACGCCTGAGGCGAAGCGCCTTGCGGGAGGCTCAGAGCGGGGGAGGGAGAGAGAAGAGACATCTCGAGGGGAATACTCGAGATGCGAGTGAGGGATGAGTGACACTCCCGCCGGGTACAGGCGGGAGAGTGAGTGCCTAGGTGTCCCTACTGTGTGCCCTCTGCCAGTCTTATTGTGCAGAGGGATGTGTGCCTAAACGCGAGGCCCTAGCTGCATAGGGTAGGGTGGGAAGGAGATACCTGCCGTCAGCGATAGGAGACCCCAAGGCCGGTGAAGGCAGGCCCGTCCGGTTTTAGCCGTTCCCTCCCACGCTCAGGAGGGAAAGGCTTGACGCACCGGGTTCACGCCCAACTGGATTGCGTTAACACCGCAAGGATCGTCCAGAAGACCACGTGAAGCGTGGATTTGTTTGACTCGAACCTGAAAATTGAAAAATTGAAAAATCGAAACTAGAGATCGCTCTGAGAAGAGCGGTTTTGATTTGACTATGTACGTTATTGACGTGTCGAAGCGCTCTTACAAGAGCGCGCTTCTTTCGCGACGCGAGCCGAGCCGAGCCGAACGCCTCCGTGCGCCGAACGGTACACGAAGCGGTGGCTTGACGTCGAATCTGCACATAGAAAATCCACTATTAGCGAAGTCCAACACTGAATCCTCTTCAATCGAAACGATACAGGTAACCGGCACTAAAAGCGCAAGCACTTTTAGGCCGATCGGAATATTCTTGGAGAGCTCTTGAGCGCACGTCCGTCCCGCTCGAGCGCGCTGACCGGAATCCCACTGAAAACACAATCATAGACTAACTTTTATACTAGAAAACACAATGGGAATGAGAGTGAAGTCAATGGAGTGACATTTTATTTTCATTCAGATCAAAATAGACAATGAGGCTGGTTATATTTGCCCTTGAAATAATGTAGTTACTTTTTGTAGATAACAAATATTTATTTAGGTGATGTCTCTATCTGCTTAATATAGGTGCGTTCGCTTTTAGGGCATTGGTGGCGTTGTCATTGATGGCTCTTTTGTTAAAGCATTTGTAAAGCTCAAAAACGTTATTTTTGCCATTTTTGCCACTTTTGCCCACACCCTAATCGAACGCTCAACTGAGCGTAAGACCTAACATCGCATGATTATCACTGCGGTCCCAATTGGCTATAATCGATATTAGCGCGATAAAAGTCGGTCCCTTTCACCGTGAGCGTGATTACGATGGCCCACGCTACGTCATCGATGACGTCTTAACTGCCGCCATATTGACGATTACATGAACCATGCTCTACACCATAATCGTCGTGAGCGTTCTGTCAAAAGTGACAGGTGTTTGTATATTTCTACAATGTATTTACTGGCGTCCCTTCTTTTTGATTTAAAAGTTATAAAAGTCAGTCCATCCATTCCATTATTTCTTTTTAATCCACACACTACATAGTTAACCTTCACACTATGCACGATATTTTTATGATTTTTGTTTGTCGCGCGCAAATGGTTCGTTATTGCTACAACTTTGGTCCGAATTAACAACACGCTTACAGTGCCACGAGCTGTCAAAATCGCGATATTTGTCTCGGACCAGCTTTGGTAGACGATAGCACTGTGAGCAAAATTATCGCAAAACGGACCACGGCATATGCTGTCAAATACATAGATGTCAAATAACGATCACAAACAACGATGCCCCGGACACGGGTAAAAAATTGCAGCTTTCCGAACACTGAACAAAATGAGACATGTACGACATTTTCACCTACAAATTCCCAATTCGATCGCCAATTGTGAGCGTTTTAGCGTTATTTTCGCTAAAAACGCTCACAAGTAATCTATTTGAACGCACTAATAATAAACTCATCTTTCTAGCAAATGCACAAGGTGTGCGTCGCCATAATAATAGAGTATAAAATTAAAAAGTGCTGCCAGGGCAAAACGTTTAAAAACTAATTACTTTCATATTAAAAAATGATAGGTTATGAAATCGACTTAAGGTAGGTTCATATTGTTGTGTCGGGGTGTGTCGTGGCGCGCCTTAAACGCTATCGGTTACGTTTATTTCTTGTGACTAGTTCACACTGGTGGGTTGTGTTGGGTTCTGGCGCGTTCTGGCTTATTTTTTTATATATTTTTTTATTTTTTTATTTATTATTTATTTTTTATATATTTTTTTTTTATTATATAGATTATTTTTACCTGTATTTCAACTCTCTGGTTCTGGCGCGGTAAAATAGCTCGACGTTCGGTCGCGCCAGAGTGTGAGGAGGCGGGGGGTGGCGGGGGATCTGTCGCGCCACAACACACCACACCAATGTGAATCTGTCAGTACGACGCGTAACCGCGAGGGATACAGTTCATTCCGTAAAACTAGATATTACATTTTTTCTGTTCATTCTACGTGGTTCTACTAAAAAAATTATATGGGTCGGCGAAACTGCGTGTTAATTGTTTTATATTAGTTTCTATTAAAGTATGTACAGCTCAAACTGTATATTAATAAATCTGAAATATCGATGGAATCTTTCGGCATAACTTTGTGATTCTTGAACGAGACAGTGAAATACGCCTCTGGTCTCTCTTAAGCGATTTATAGGATTAATAAGAGTCGCCAATAGCAGAAATTGAATATCTTCATTAAAATAACTGTCAGTACCTATCAGATGATTTCATTTTAAAACAAGTTTTTCCACCACAACTCTCACACGATGAATGATCTGAAAATGTGCCATATTGCGCCCCAACACAACACAACAGTATGAACGCTCCGCGACACGACACAAGGTGCCCCGACACACCCCAACACAGCAATTTGAACCTAGCTTTACGGCCGTTTTCAATATTCTATCTATCTATAGTTTTTCTTCGCCGTGGGCTACCGGCGTAGAATAGTACCCCCCCAACTCTACCCGTGGGTGCGTAGAAATCTGCTAAGGGATAACAATCGGAAGGTGGGCAGCAGCACCTTCCCAGTATTAAAACCCCAAAACTGCGCTCGCCAACCCGCCTGCCAAGCGTAGCGAGTATTGGCAAAATCCCCCCAATGACGGACACATTAGGAACCAGGCCCCCAGTCCCCGGCAGCCCCGCTATTTCTGGCTACGGTAGCGGCCACGGTAACGGTGGGGCAGGGGGTGCTAAGAATCCCCGGCAGACACCCGGCTACCACCCCCAACGACGACAACTGGCCCTGGTAACACACAACATACGCACGATGAGGACAGACGAGAAGATTTATGAGTTGGAAGAAGAAATGAGTAAGTTACACTGGGACATTATGGGGTTATCTGAAGTCCGTAGAGCGGGTGAGGACACGATAACCCTAAAATCAGGTAACCTACTCTACTACCGGGAGGGCGACCAACAGTCCCAAGGTGGTGTCGGTTTTCTCGTCCACAAGTCCCTTACTAACAACATAGTTACGATCGATAGCGTTTCGAATAGGGTCGTATACCTAATACTCAGAGTATCCAAACGATATTCGCTGAAGGTCATTCAGGTATACGCACCGACGAAGTCGCACCCAGATGATGAGGTGGAGGATATGTATGAGGACATTAGTCGGGCCATACATACCTCTGAAACGCACTTTCTAGTTGTTATGGGGGACTTCAACGTAAAGTTGGGTAAGAGAAGCGAGGTTGAGTTGAAAGTGGGTCAATTTGGCTATGGACAACGGAACCGTAGGGGACAGAGGTTGGCCGTCTTCCTTGAGAAACAGGGACTCTTTATGATGAACTCTTTCTTTCAGAAGCCACCTCACAGGAAATGGACCTGGCTGAGTCCCGATGGTTCCATGAGAAATGAGATTGACTTCATTATGACCACCAAAATTCACTGATGTCTCCGTGATCAACAGGGTAAAAACCAGTAGTGGTCACCGAATGGTAAGAGGCACGGTGAATATTAATGTCAAACTGGAGAGGTCTCGTCTGATGAAGTCTACGCTCCGACCCACTCGTGCCCGTATTCAAGACCCCGAGAGCTTTCAATTTGAGCTATCCAATCGCTTCAATTGCCTTGAGAACAATGACATCACTTCAGTGGAAGAGATCAATGACAGGTTAGTAGAAACTGTCCATACAGAGGGTTCCAAATACTTTAAACCCCACCGTACAGATAGGCCACAAAAACCCTCCAACGATACCCTCAACCTCATGGCTGAACGACGCTTACTGAAACTGCAGTCTTCGGATGATGCTGAAGCATATAAGCTGCTCAATAGATGAATATGGAAGTCCTTGTGACACGACATCTGGATCTTTAATAAAAACCGTATTAAAGAGACGATAGAGAGGAAAAAAGTCTCTAAAGTATTTGCAAGAGACATGTCTATTGGGCCAAGCCAGTTGACGAAGCTGAAGAGAGATGACGGCAGTGTAGCGTCGACCAAAGCAGTATTAGGAGAGGTAGAGAGTTTCTACGGACAGCTATACACCTCGGTCGCTAAACCTGTTAGCAGCTCGGCCAAAGACCCAAGAGCCAAGCTGACCCGACATTAACTGAAGATATCCCGGACATCAGCCTGTACGAGATTAGAATGGCCTTGAAACAGCTTAAGAACAACAAGGCGCCTGGTGACGACGGTATCACATCAGAGCTCCTGAAAGCGGGTGGAACACCGGTACTTTAAGTCCTTCAGAAGCTCTTTAATACCGTCTTACTCGAAGGTTCAACGCCAGAAGTATGGAACAAAAGCGTGATGGTGCTGTTCTTCAAGAAAGGTGACAACACTTTACTTAAAAATTACAGACCCATCTCGCTTTTGAGCCATGTTTATAAGCATTTTTCGAAGGTCATAACGAACCGTCTCAGTCGCAGGTTTGATGAATTCCAGCCTCCGGAACAAGCCGGTTTCCGAAAAGGCTATAGTACCATAGACCACATCCACACGCTACGGCAAGTTATACAGAAGACCGAAGAGTATAACTTGCCTCTTTGTTTAGCGTTTGTGGACTATGAGAAAGCCTTTGATTCGATCGAGACGTGGGCAGTGCTTGAGTCTCTCCAGCGGTGCCGTATTGACTATCGGTATATTGAAGAGCTGAAGTGTTTGGACAAAAACGCCTACATGTCAGTCCGAGTAGTTCGTAGTTCGAAGGCAATTCCATTGCAAAGAGGCGTGAGACAGGGAGACGTTATATCTCCGAAACTGTTCACCGCTACATTGGAAGACGCCTTCAAGCTTCTGGAATGGCAAGGACTTGGCATCAATATTAACGGCGAATACATCACACACCTTCGATTTGCCGACGATATTGTAGTCATGGCAGAATCCATGAGAGATCTCAGTACAATGCTCGAAGGCCTCCATCGAGTTTCCCAACCGGTAGGTCTTAAGATGAACATGGATAAGACGAAAATTATGTCTAATGCCCATGTTGTACCTACCCCGATATCAGTTGGGAACTCAGTTCTCGAAGTTGTTGACGAGTACATCTACCTGGGACAGACAGTCAAACTAGGCAGGTCCAACTTCGAGAAAGAGGTCAATCGTCGAATCCAACTCGGCTGGGCAGCGTTCCGGAAACTTCGCAAAGTCTTCTCGTCAAAAATACCTCAGTGCCTCAAGACAAGAGTCTTCGACCAATGTGTGTTACCAGTGATGACTTATGGCACTGAAACGTGGTCATCACTGAATCAGTCACTGAAAGCTCAAAGTCGCACAACGAGCTATGGAGAGGGCTATGCTCGGGGTTTCTCTGCGTGATCGAATCATAAATGAGGAGTTCCGTAGAAGAACGAAATTCACCGACATAGCCCAGAAGATAAACCAGTTGAAGTGGCAGTGGGCAGGCCACATAGCACGCAGAACAGATGGCCGATGGGCCGAAAAGTTCTGGAGTGGAGACCACGGGCCGGCAAGCGCAGCGTAGGTCGTCTACCGACACGGTGGACAAACAACCCGATGAAGGTCGCAGGACGACGTTGGATGCAGGCCGCTTCCAACCGGTTCTTTTGGAAAATCATGGGGGAGGCTTATGTTCAGCAGTGGACGTCCTACGGCTGAGATGATGATAGTTTTTCTTACTACCGATAGAAATTTGACATAAAGTCCATACAAACAGTGTCAAATATCTATCTTTAGTAAGGTAAACCGGCGATAGATAGGTTATTGAAAAAGGCCGTTATTTAACCGTTTAAACATTATTTGATTAAATGATTAAATTTAGACATCGAATTCGTTAACTTGTTAAATTTTGAAAGATTTCTACCGCTAAATTAAGTACGTAGGATTGAAAACAACCTTAGTAGAACATTATAGTATCAAGTTTGATTCGATATCCTACCATTTCCCATGATATTTTTTTGGTCTGTTGTTACTCCATTTGTTTACATAAAATACCTGAGTGAGATTATAAATCTTTCCGTGAGTAGTTTTCTGTGCAAAAGATTCGGGATATTAGATATATTGCATTTGTGTTGTAGGCAGTGAGTGAGTTCTGTTTGTTAACAATCAGTAAAGTCGACTTTCCTAGAAGTAAGTGACAAGAAGTTTTTTATTTTACATTGTATGTACCCATTCCATTATTATTTTTACTTTGCCTGAGTCTTCAAGTTTCTTAAATTTGTTTCGTATTTTACATTGCCGTAGATTCCTACATAACTTTCTCACTGTTTCATGTCTACCTGAGCTAACTCCTTACCCTCTCTGCCATGAAATTAGTATAATTGATTGGGTAACCTTTGTAACACCTAATAATTGCTTGGCACTGGCTGAATGCATAATACACAGCTTCGGAAAAAAACTAGTTTGCTGACACCATCAACCATGTCCCTTTGTTTGTCGCACCATTCTATAGAAACAAAACAGGAAAGGAAACTCCTTTTGGGGTAAGAATATGTGTCTGGTCTAATCTGCCCTCCTTACTAAAAGTACAATAACTCGCATGGGACTAGTTCCGAGAAAAACGCGTTTAAACATATTTTTTTTGTTTTGTTTGTTTCTCCCTTTCTATTGAAGGTATCGGCATGAAACTTTCACTAAGTAGTAAATAAATGTGTGTAAAATATTATGTAGTAAGAGAGATTTTGATATATATATATTAAAGCTTTCAAAATCTCAGTATTGTATTTTACCTTAGGAATATAATTTGCATATTGATAATAGTTACTAGTCATTAATGCAATAACTAGAATACTTATTGCATTTATTGTTATTAAAACCAACTTGTTGTACTTTTAAGTAGCAGACATTGTTAGCTTTAGAGCATATTCTAACTATAAGTGTAATACTTATCTTACTTATTGCAGATATCAGTAGGAATACATATAAGTTCGAGACTTTTACAATGTTAGATATTGCAAAATATCTAGTACTAACATGAAATTTTGTACGAATAATATTATTTTTTTGTCCTGAAACTTTTATTTGAATAAGAACTTAATGATAATACTATAACTACAAACAAATCAAATATAAAAATCAAAATTATTGAATACCATCACTATCAAAGTTATTTTTGTTTACATAATATCAATGTTTTATCATACAGAAGCTCAAAGCTTTAGGAACTTTCTTCTTATGTACTATTAATTAATAATCACAATTTTAAGGCAAAGTAGTTTAAATGACATCTTAATACTAACTTAATAATATTTGAGAATTAAATCAGTCTTTCAATTATTGAGATCACTGTAATATCCATTTAAAAGTTTAAAATTATGTTAAATTAGGAACTTTGGCAGAAACAGGTAAATGTATCCAAAAGTTTCTTCGAGTCAATGGCATCAAAGGCACTAAGTCTGATACAATTTTATCTTTGCGTTCTTTAGTTATTCCTCTGCAGTTACTTTTATTTGCAGTATTTGGAAAGCTTTTTGTTTTCACTACTTTAAGCTGAAGGAAATCAAGTTCCTTATAATCCTCTACGTGACTTGCTTTGTATTTTATCGTGAACGCACCTCTTTCGGCTTGGATTGCCATGATATCTTTTAAATATACTCTTGGTTCAATGTTTCTAATTTTGTGCTGAGATGAAAAATCTTCATAGCAGTAAAAGTCGGAAACACTCATGACTTTAGCAACATTGTTTTTAGAATTGGCCAGCTTTACAGCATCCACAAAGTCGTCGAAGTCGTCAATTTTTCCTTTCTTTTTGAACGACTTCTCTACCTGTGCATGGAAATTATCCGCCGACATAAAAGTATGGCCGGGCTCAAAGTATTTCACGGTAATGGATTGAGCAGCAATCAGCGGGCTATTTACGATGTTGACTAAAAAACAAATAAAAGCCCAATTTTTATTTTGGGCCGAACAATTGTCGGCCCATAGGACGATGTGATTTACGTCACGTTTCATTAAAAACGAGCGATACGCAGAAATTATATCTTCCTGGCTTCGTCCAGATACCGTTTCGTTCCAGATCACTGCATAAGGTACATTGTTCCCGATGCTTTTTCCGAGCGGAACAAAGCTTTCATTGAATGTAATAACACGTGGACAAAAAATGCATCTTTTAAACTGGTCCATACGCGGGAGCATTATAACCTTCTGTAAATCCACGGAATAGTAAACACTTTGGTTATCGGTAGAAGCCAGGTCCTTGTCATTTTGGTATTCTGTTCTTGTTTCTGTGTATCGCAATTTGTGTTTTTTTTGTTGAATACATGATTCACATTCCTCCTGGGTACATGCATTTTCATTATGTGATTTAAATAAAGCACATTGCTCGCACTCTTCATTTCCGAGATGAGCAAAAGAAATATTCATATCTTTTACTACCTTGCGATATGTTTCAACAGATAAAACCATGTCTGGATATTTTTCTTTGAAGCATTCATACATCATCTTTATACTTAAGTCACTTGGCAGATAGCGTTTGTTGGGGGCATGTTCTCTGCGGTAATGGGAAATAGTTGGATTAAAACTTTCAATATGCTCTTTGATTATATTCTTGTCGATAACATTTTTTCGTTCAAAACTTCCGCGTTTGTCTTTTTGTTGATCGATTTCTTTGTTAAGTGCCAGGTGAACATGTGTGTTGTTTTGTGAGTTGTATCCGAGTGTAGTCAAAAAGTATGTTTTACAAACTTCAATTTTTTCGTTTTTGTTAAATAAATGGTAGCGGTAGGAAACATTTCTTTTGCTGGGTTCTTCATTTTCCTTAGTCACTCTTCGCTTAACTTGATGCGGTTCAACTACGCCTTTTATAAATAAACCTCTCGACTCCCAATTTAGATTTACGTAACGATCATGTATACCTCTTCGTATTTCTTCTGTAAACTTCGTCGTACACTTTTTGCGACATTTTTCATCACACGGTGGTTTCAATGATAACTTTTCATCTTCCGTTTCCTTTTTCAGCTTTAAACGTTCAGCAAGTGGCACATCAAACTTTCGTCTTTTCCTTGGTAAGCCCGATTTAGTAATTCCTTTTTCATTTTCATTTAATGTCGAGAGGGACTCTATATTTTCTCCTCTTTCATTCTCAGTCTGAACTTGCTCAGTAATAGTTTCTATATAATTGTCATCTGGTAATATGGGCAGTGGATCATTTTTGGCTCTTTCAACGGTAATATTAGTCTCCAAAACTATGATATTGTTCATTTGTTCACTCTCGTTATTTGTATCGTATGTACGAGTATGTTCTTCTTTTCTAGGGTTCGGTGTTTTACTGTCATATATATTTCCATGAGAGTCTTTTGATAAAACGTGGCATTCATCATGAACTTCCGCTGTAATGACTATGTTTTTGACACGTCTTTGTTTTTTTTCGCTGGTATCTGAGTCTGAATCGGAATCCGTACAATTATCTGGACAGTAATCCTTATCCATGGCACTATCATCGGAGTCATAGGGTTGTTTAAAAGCGTCAGGTGTTTTTGTATTGTTGCAGTTATCTTCGTCGGATGATGGAAGATTTTCATAACACATCAAAGAATGTCGAGTAAAAGGCGGCGTCCTCTCACGAGCTCTGGATTTAAATGCTGAAAGGTCGTAGCTTTTAACAAGTTGAACAGAGTTGCTATATTCATTCCGGAAATCAAAAACTGGTTTGAAGTCGTTAAAATCTAGAGAACGAGACCAAATTTCATCATTTTTTGTCGAAATTTGAGTTTTTTTATTAATAGGTTTTTCAATTGTTTCATGCTTAGTATTTGGTGTAGGTTGAGATGACGAAGTTTCACTTTTTGAAATCACCATAGACAAAATTTTGTCTCTTTTGGACATCTTTTTTCTGAAATAAACCAAATCAATCTATAAATATATTTTATTAAAAGCATTTTACCCGCGCGGCTTCGCCAACTTTGACTACTGTGATAAACTCTAACCAGAGCTAGAGATTTCTTCCCACAAACCTACCAACCCATTATAAACAAAAAAATATATACCTACGTAGGTATACAAATCACAAACTTTACCTCTTTAATAGATTACTTTAAACACTCTTTAATCGATTAAAATTTACTTCTTCAAGAATAAATAAATTATATTTCATGATAAGGTACATAAAAAGTTAAAAATAATATTATAGAAACATTTACGTACTTACCGCGCTTTTCCCGCTCGCTCTGAATCATGTAGCCGTCCGACTCGGTAGCAGCACCGCGACGCGACTGACTAAATTACAAGCCGCGTTCACCTCCCCTCTAACCTCTCACCGTCCTAGTACGTCAAAAAGTAGTAAAATTGAACTTTTTCCTAACTATAAATGCAACAACTTGTGAATATAGTGCGATTTAATTTGTGTTATCATATTAACGATGCCAATCATTCTACAAATAAGTACAACATAATCACTTGTTTTAAATAGAGCTTGTAAACTTGAAAGTTACTGCTAAAATTCCTTAACGTAAATGCAATAACTACACCATAAGTTGTAGTTATTGCAGTTATTACTAGTAATTATGTTACAAATGATAAAATTTCCTAAACATAAATACAATAACGGTACTTATTGCGGTTATCGTAAGGAGTTTTATCAAATAGATCAACTCACTTCTCCCTAACTCAAGTTATTGCGTTTTTACTAAGGAAATCTTTAGCACAGATGTTAGATGTTGCATTTATGCCTAACAAAAACTCCTATAGTAGATCCAACCGTTTATCCTCTTTTTGACAGATCTAATTTGTCAGTTAAAGTGTTGTGACCAAGTGATTATAGTGGACACGATTTCGATTCATTTTTCTATCGAGTCTGTGCGGAAAGAGAATAGTCCTAGGAATGGCGCCATGACCATGGCTATTGGCCATCTAGAAATACGTCAGCCAATGGGGAATGTTGAAAGGGCGTGGACAGGCCGTCATGGCATGGCCATCTAGAAACGCATCAGCCAATGGGAAATGCTGACGCATTTCTAGATGGCCATGCCCAGATGGCGAGGCCACGCCGTCCGGTTACACCCGTGTAGTTTCCAAGGTAAGCTATCAAATTCTGAGTTATAAGTTTTCACTTCTATCGGCAATTCCTATGACTGCCAATTTTTTTGTCTATGGGTAAGCAGTAGTATTTTATCAAGGTAGTAAAACTCAATGGTCCACCGCCGTTTTGTATTTGTCACTGTCACTCGCAACAAGACGCCCGTGCTAGTAATTATTTGCTGAGTTTTATATTGGAACTATAAAATGCCGAAAGGATCAGTGCTGAAAGGACAGACGAGAGAAATGGTGATCAAGCTTCGTAATTACTTTGAAGCAGAGTATCAAAATGGCGGCCCGCTTTTACCATTGTCGCAAGTGAGAGAGCGCGTTGCGGCCGCGTTAGGTATTAGTGCATCTACGATTACAAAAATTACTACCGAAGCCTACGGAACAAGCGGCATGCAGGAGAATAAGCTTCGTACGCCGAAGAAAAAACGCCAACCACGTCGTGTGACTTCGGTTGACAACTTTGACGCAGACGCTATACGCCGTCATATATATAACTATTACTTACGTAAAGAAGTTCCAACACTTAAAAAACTTGTTGCTTCTTTGCGTGAATGTGATTTGTTCCGAGGTCAAAAATCGTCATTGGTAAAGGTCTTGAATGAAATTGGATTTACTTATAAAAAATCGGACAAACGCAAAATATTGATGGAGCGTCGCGACGTAGCTTTTGCTCGTTGCGAATTTTTGAGCGAAGCCAAAAAAATTACAGATTGGTCAAATGTTGTTTTCACTGACGAAACTTGGCTGAATGCGAACCACACAGTGTCTAAGAGCTGGACTGATGACACCGCTGCTTCCACTACCTCAGTACCGATGGGAAAAGGAGAACGTCTAATCATTTGCCATGCAGGGTCTGTGAAAGGATTCATGCCAGATGCTTTGTTGGCCTTTAAATCCAAAAAAACAGTTGAGTACCACGAAGAAATGAATTCTGAGGTTTACGAAAGTTGGTTTAAGGAAATGGTACAATCATTGGAAGAACCGTCAGTTATTATTATGGATAACGCATCCTATCACTCACGCCAAATTGATAAAATGCCGACCCAGGCCGACAAAAAACAAGTAATCATTGACTGGCTTCAACGACATGGTGAAAATGTTGATAACTCCTTACTAAAAGTACAATTACTAAATATATTACGAACAAAAAAACACTTCCCAAAACGATATGTGATCGACGAAATAGCTGCAGAACATGGTCATTGGGTTCTTAGACTTCCACCCTATCATTGTCAATACAATGCCATTGAATTAATATGGGCTCAAGTTAAAGGACACGCTGCTAGAAATAACACAAAACCCCCATTCACGGCAAACAAAATGGTAAATTTATTAAAAAATGCATGTGTGAAAGTAACTGCGGAAAGCTGGCAAAATGTAATTCAAAAAACACAAGAAACTATAATGGCAGATTGGGATAAACACGTGGCGATAGATTATATGAGTCAACAATTAATTATAAATGTCGGCAATAGCTCGAGTGACAGCAACGATGAATCTGATTTTGATTAATAAATAAATAAAAATAAAAGATTAGATTTCGTTTGCTTAAATTGGAATTGGGGTTGCTCAAACTTTACTATTTTCTGGTACCAAACGGCAGACTTTAATGTCTGCCATCCCCAGCGAGCAACACGGAAGGGAGTAGCCTTAGCTAAAAAATATTGTTCAAATCTTTCTGTCATTTCTTGCGGGAGGGGAAGTTGCACACTAGCGCAAAGCCGCACTATTACATACAAAACATACCTGTACCGATCCATTGCCGATCATACTCACACAACCAAATCACTAACACATAAAAAATAAAGCACCATTCACAAATCTAGCCCCGCCCTCACCCCACAGTATATTATCAAACTCCATGGTCCATGCGGACTTGTACTTTGACAGAGGGGAAACGCTGTGTATGCCTACTCCCTTCCGTGTTGCTCGCTGGCCATCCCAGATTTAACCGGTAACAGCTTCGTCAAGTATGACTTGTACTTGTAATCATCATAGTCATCATAACCTTGTTCTTTTTTGGATATACACCAGGAGATAAACACGTCTTCAAATAATGCTGTATGTTTTCCTGAGGCGCATCAATATAACGGTTTTACATAAAAATAAATCCGATATTATGTGCCGAGAACGGAAAACACCCGTGTAAAAATAGTTCATAAACAATATCGATATCTCAATCGTAACTTCGTAACATCACTATGTTGATAGCCATAGAACGTAATTTTTTAAAAACGTTTGTTATTTTATGGAATTTATAAAAAAACTACTGCACTTATGGACTCATTTTGTGAAAGATGATTATTATACGGGATCAAGGAGCAAATTTAAGCAGTTGTCATATTTTTAAAACCTCGCATTTATAAGTTAACTTTTGCGTAACATCGTCATGTTACGTTCTATTGGTGCTGTCAAAAAGAGGATAAACGGTTGGATCTACTATAATTGGCTATAGGTACATGAAAACTGTCTAAGAACGACATGTAGATCTCGTTTTACTGATTGCGGGTATGTATATAACTCCGTTTAGCCAAAAATGCGAGTTATTGTACTTTTAGTAAGGAGGGCAGTAATGATGTTGATGCTTCAAAAGTATACATAATAGAATAGGTTCCTTTTTATATATATTTCTTTTAGGTATTTCCATACATATTCATCTCCACTATATCCTACCAAGCCAAAAAAATACCCTTAGCGTAAGTGTTACTTTTACACCGCAGAAGTCCTAAAGGTTGCATTATTTTATAGGAGTTATAACATTTACAGCGACAGGTTGGACATGAGGTTGTACTTTACTGATTATGTAGAATTTCTCGATATAAAACATTCTTTGAAATTATATGTCATTGGTTACAATTTTGTGAATTTTATTTTGCGCAAAAGTGTAGCCTACTGGAGTAAAAATACAATTCCTTGCAGCATAAGAAAAAAAAAATCTGCTTTATAGGAATGCATTGTTATAACATAATATAAATATTTTGCTTTGTATCTAGAGTAGGTACAGGTAGCGTCATGTAAAAAAAATGATGGAAGAGAGAAGAGGGGTTGTGTTTGCGCATGGGTACAGTGAAAGGTTGACTGACAAACCAATACCACTCCGATAAGCATGCTGTGCATGACCCGCTCCCGCACAACACCTCTTACCACCAAATAGACCTATAAATTGCCTACTGCGCAGCCTAACAGCCAGCGTTCTTTTTACATGATGCGACATGTACTGTACCTTTTAATGACTGTGAGTAACCTTTACTTTACTTATTTTTTTATAAATTTTTGTACATGCTATCCAGTCATGTTTGACTTTCAGATGGTCTTGGGTAAGTACCTACATTTAAAATTACTGCATATTGCTGTTTACATTAAGTTAAATGAATCAACACATTCCCTTCAGGTGTTTACCTTTGATGTGTAGTATGCTATATATTTCTATAAAACATATAAGTTATGTTTGATCTTCATGGTTTTACCCGCATGGTTATAGATGATGATGATGATTAGTAATAAAATATAGCCATCACTCAGGAATAATACAGCTTTCTAATGGTGAGAAAGTTTTCAAAATCAAAGTATTTCTCAGTTTATCCATTACAAACAAATAAACAATAGAATATTTTCTTTTTATAATATTAGTGTAGATTTATAGATGAAATGTATTAATGTAGATGTTGGTGGTATATTTATTATATTTTTCATTCAGGCCTTGAAATGTTATATTAAATTAGGTAGGTATGTATCTACTATACACAATATTTTGCAGATATACAGATCAGTTAGAATTACCTACACATCAAAATAATGTTTGCTTTACATAAAAAAATAAGTATATTTAACTAATTGTCTTACGTAAATGTCATGATAAACTCCCTACTAAATTGAACTTTGTAATGTTAAATCATTAAATAAATAGGCTTTCTTTGAATAGACTCACCACCTACTACATGGGATCTGATACTGGTGTGATTTTGTACCTAATAACCACTTTTGCTTCATACATAATAATATGTCAATAATTTTTTTTAGAAATGAGTGAGCGTCCACAGCCGCTAAAGACTATCAACCGGCTGTTTGAGGGACGGGAGCCATGGCAGATTGTCTCCATTACAGCTTCTTCAGTGTTGGCAGTTGTATGGGCCCACAGTCTGTACAATGCTAGAGAAAGTAAGTACAGTCTGCTAAGTATTTTGACTTTTTATGTTATTACTAGCTGCACTCCATGGTTTCACATACGAGGAGATAGATGATGATGACGAATCAAAAAAATTCAGTCCATGATTGTCTCCTATAGCTTCCTCTGTACTTATTGGGGTACACAATTTTTAAAATGCCAGAGTGAGAAAAGCTAACTGTAGCTACAAGTACATTTTTCAACATTATGCCAGAGTACTAGCCAAATGAATTTTTCACGGTTTATTATTCATGAAAGTCAATAGTTTTTAAGATAGGTTGTAGAAAAAATAATATATGAAGTTTTTAGAACCATACAAAGCTAATGTAAATATTTGATTTAAAAAAAACAACATATTTTTATTTGGAATTTTACTAATTTAAGACTCTAAGTCTAATAGGTGTAGGGGTACAAAAGGCCCTGTTTTAAAAAAAAAACGTTACTTGTTTAAAAAAAGGCAGAGTCGCAGACCTAATATTTTAGCTGCAATTGAGAACTTACGGAAGAAATCTGATTTGGCAAAAATTTTACTTCTGTCCAAATAAGTTTTGAACCACTGAATATCGCAGAACATACAGGGGGGTTAAATCAATAGGTAATGAGGTCCCCCACTCCCAGCCACCGTTGATCCACCCCTCCTTGTTACACCTTGTATATTGGTAAACTCTGTTTTTAACCATGTAGGTAACGAGACACAGTTCAGAAAGCACAAAACGGGAGCATTGACCTTAATCAATATTCTCAGAAATTCAATGTTTTCTGAAATAATAATTTCATCACTTCATTAATTACTACTATAGTTGGTAGTACCTACTCAACAATGTACACAAAAATACAAAACATTAATCGGTCCACATCAGGACATAAAATAACAATAGATTTATGAATGAAAATTGCCTCAAATGAGGCGTGCTGATTCGGACAGATTAATCTTGGTTAAAGTACGATCTTGTACCCACTGCTTAGGAAATGTCTTGTGATTATTTATGTAAGTATTATCCCATCAAAAACAAAACTTGTGAAAAAAACCAAGTCTCGCTCAGTTACTGTTCTTCTATCGGAAAAAGTTTTGAGATCCATGTAAAACCAAGGCTATTAATTTTTCAGTCCCTATTTAAGGGACCTTCTGTCTTAAGTTATTACGTACCTAATTAGCTAA
Organism: Selenia dentaria; assembly: GCA_917880725.1. Lineage (NCBI taxonomy): Eukaryota > Metazoa > Arthropoda > Insecta > Lepidoptera > Geometridae > Selenia > Selenia dentaria. The sequence goes on along the minus strand of OU862888.1, from coordinate 8,106,243 downwards.
CCTAACATATCAATGTTAATTGATATGCTTACTGTAAGATGTTAACAAATATAAATTAACTAATCTTTAGATTTTTTCTCTTTTTTTAAACAAAATAGATTTTAACAATTCCTTTATGTTTTAAATAAAATAAATTGAATTGGGGGGCTTGAAGAAATCCCCTTTAAGTACCTTTAAATCTTTAATTACGGGACATCTGTATATACGGGACTGACCTACATAACATTCGGCTATTATTTTTCCATTGTTTCTAACTACCTTACCAACTAAATAACCAAAGCTGTTAATAGCTGTTAATGAGATACTGAGTTCACAATAGTTTGAGTCTTAGGCGTCCTTGCACATGTATTGCCCATAGTTTTTACAATGCTTGTGAAAGCGGATAGGTAGGTACGGTTTTCTTTAGTTATTTTGACCCTTAACATAGTCTCGCCATCTAGCCAAATCTCTAATGCTTTAGTTTTATCATTATTTAGCATTACACTTACGCTAATTACACATACAATATTACTTATTTAATTTTTTATACAAACTATGAGTTATGTGTGTCACAGTTGCCTTTGGATAAATGACAGTTTCTACTGTTACACGTGAACGACACGTAACGTTACACTTACGCAGTTATTCGTGCTAGGCCCATACGATTCACATGTACAGCCTTTATAAGGTCTTATTACAGAAGTACGCTCAGTAGTGAATCTTAGGCAGGAATACAGATGTAAGTAAATTTTGCATGGCATTTACGATGCTCTCGATTCGTAACTGGCCGTCTTTCTGGAATACCAGCCGTGCGAGCATAGGTCTCACGATAAAGTTGTCGCGTCGATAAACTGACTTTTATCAGCTATCTTAACTTGTCTCTAGTAAGGATCTAGTTGCGACAGCTATATCGCGGACTGTCTTTTACCGATGATTTTATCCTATCGACACTCCATGCTTGCACCGCTGCCTATATAAGTTTTGTGTGACATCATGCTGGTCGTAACCCCGAATGGTTTTGAGTAAATTTTACCCAATAATTTAAATTGCTACATCGCTCTGCAACCCCCAACACAGTAATGTATGCGTATATTTGTGCTTCTTGGCAGAATATCTGGAATTGCTGTGGTACCAACAACGGGCATGACCCCAAACCTAATGGCGCTAGAGAAGAGATAATGTTTTAAATCCGTTCCGTCATTGAATAATTCTAGTTGTCAGTGATTTACAAGTTGCTAATGGTGGGATATTTGCATCCGTAGCCTGGAGGCCGATTCCTCTAATTAAATTGCAATCGAACCGTAGCTGAACTTTTACGCGTTTTATTATTCTGCTATTAAAAATCAGTCCAGCTGTAGTTACGTTACTGTTGACGCCAGCGATCGATCAAAACTTTATGTTCTGCTCATTTCATAGATCATGAACGCGTTGTTAACTCATATTCGTATAAAGTAGTGTCTACTATATATTTATTAAAAACGAAGCGTCTAAGTTACGTTTAAGTGTTGCTAAATTCAAATTTGTCTATAGAAATAGTACACAACCGTAGTAGTACCGTAGTAGACAACCGGAGTTGTACTGCAGTTGCAGCTGATTAGATTGTCGAACGTAGAGAAATAACAAAATTAGCCTCCTTTAGTCAGTAAACTTAATTAAGTAAGTAGCCTCCGGAGCTTTATTTTAATTAGTGCTAGATATTTCTTAGAATTGCTCTGGATGCTGTTAGGTTCATTCCTTCAGGACCGAAGTTACATGATCGAATTTTCGTATGAAAATAATTATTATCGTACAAATAAAAAAAAACCTAGTTTTAAAAATAATGTCGACTTGTATTTTTATGGTATTAAATTAAGAAACTTTACGAGCACGAGGCCCACCTGATGTTACCTAACCTCTGCCGAGAACAGATGCATGTCCTCACAAGTGGCGAACTGCAGTGCACTCGTAAACCTGAGACATTAAGTCAAGTCTCATGCGCCTGTAATTTCGTACTATACATTCAAATCAAAAAACAGTATTGCGAACATTACAGCTTCACGGTAGAAGAAGGTATGGTGGCAGTACTTCCCCGGACGAACTCATTCACAAAGAGTTCTACTTCCCCTAAATATGTATCGCTCTTCTTACAATGTAATGTAAGCATATTATTATTATAGGAGGAAACTGCGTTTTGTTCAAGAGTCAGTCCTTGTAGATGTCACTGTCAAGTCATGCATATCCTACGTCAGTAGTACTACGCAGTCACATTAACTCGACGCATCGCTGGAATGCGGGTCCCCGCCCGCTTCCCCCCGCATTCCCTTTTCTCGCCCGGCAAGTGTCAGTACGGTCAGCATCTTTGTTACCGATACACGCGTCGATAATTTGGCTTATTTTCTTGCAAAATTTTTCTATTTTTGTTAGTTTTAGTTAGTTTAGTAGTTTTTGTTTTGATTATTGTTTTGTTAAGTTTTTTGTTACTGTTGATTGTTGAATATTAACTGTTGAACTGTGTTCAAGCCAGAATAACTAAAATAACGTCACATGGTCAAGCGTCTAGTTAATGTGGCCGCGTTGTATGTAAGACCGTTTTCAGATTTGAAGGGCAGTGTAGAGCACAAATTCAAATAAATAAATGGAAGTATTTGTTTGCATGTCCAAATAACAGCTTCTTACTAAATCCATAATAACAGTATTATGTATAAAATATGTATTTGAAAAAAATATTTTTAATAATTTTTGTGTTATATTTTCACTAATATATCTGAAACGGCAGAACCCGATTTTGGTGGGACTTTCTGCGGCAGATAGCTGATCTTATAAGGAGGAACTTATTTTTAATTTATAAAAAATTAGGGCTCCGGAGAAAACATTTTTTGTTAACTTCCACGCTATACAAAATATGTAAAAATCAAATGTTATTTAGAAAATGTTTGCTACATTTTTTTTACTGTTTTTATCTCTCATGTTAGTTTGTAATTATGAAGATTAAACAAGATAAAGTGCTAATCGTAATGTCTTTAAGTTGATAACTCACAATCGTGCAGCAACCAAGGAAAATTGCGCAATCATATAACTATGTAGGTATCTAATTACATTATATGCCTTATCTACTGTAGCAACTAAGGTATTGTAAGTCTGTTTTTTTTATGTTAATCAATGACAAGGCGAATAAAGCTGAGCGCAAACTAGAGTCACGATAGTTTTACTAGTTTGTAGAAGACATACTATTGCTTTACAAAAGTTAAGAAGACGCGCAAACTTCAAACAAAACGTCTCATAGACAAAATTGTCTAATACATATAAGAACTGCACGGCGACAAGTCTGACTAACGACTGTCGGCTTCTCTTTTGTGTGTATGCGGGCGCGCACATCAAAGACAAAATCAGTCTATACGTAACCCCTTTTGTATCTTGATATGTAATGTAAGGTTCTATCGATTTCAGTAAATTATCAAAAGTTGACACGTTCATTCGGAAATACTTGAAAAAGTTCCGGGGTTGTTGTCTTAGTTTACTATACAGTGTATAAAATTTTCCTTTTATCAGTCTCACTTTAAATGGGATGCACCCAATATTTACGTCTGCGTCGTTTTGCAAGTGAACGCGTAACTAAGACGCTTAATACAACAGTATCAATGAAGTCTACTTTGAAACTGAAAAAGAATTGACACAGACGGTGCGCGTCGTCGTAGTAGACAAAACAGTTTCGTTTTAGATGTGCGACGTGTCTTAGGACAAAACAATTTGGTTTTAGTTTTAAGGCAGACTTGTCTATGTGAGGTACGTCTGTCTTAAAACTGTCGTGACTCCAATGTGCGCTCAGCCTAAGGCGCTAGTTTATGTTAAACGTCACGCTTGCCCATAACCCCTCTGTGCCATTCAGAATGTTAACACAACGCTACATGGCAATGCACTGCCCTCATCACCCTGAGATATAAGATGTTAATCGCTTGCCCTGTGATTGCGCTGGAAACATACATGCCCCTTAAGGAAACAGTAATGTTTACGCACTACTGATTCACTGTTGAATAACTGGCAAAGGTACTGTACTTCTCCAGCCGGACTCTGCAAAAGTCTTGCCACTATAAAACCACCTTAAACATGCTGTAATGATCTAAATTTTTAAAGGCTTTGCCACACTGGATGCGGTCTGCAGTCAGGTCAAATTGAACGCAACCCGCACTATGTATGAACAACATTGTAGGTCAGGCAATCCAATCGGTCAGCGGTCGACGCAAGGCATTTGGTCAGCGGTCCGAGCAGTGAAACCGGCCAGCGACGCGGGTAGGGCAAACAGCGGCACTCACACACGGCAGTCACTGGCCCTGACGTGACCGTTGCCCTGCCTGCCGCCCGCTGCCCGCCAACCTGCCCGTACGCGTCCTTCCGTTCCTTCCGCGTGCCCGAACGGTCAGATCGCATATCTATACAATATATATAGAGACAGAAATTGTTGTTAATACATAATGCGGGCTGCGTTCAATTTGACCTGACCGCAGACCGTGTTCAACGTGGCAAAGCCTTAATACTATAACATTCATGTATTCATACCCCCGCACTGTTGCCCGATTCCCTGTGTAGTGATAGACGTGAACACACATAATATTAACACAACGTCCAAGAACGTAGCCAACTTTCATCTTATAGCTCGTCTGTATCGTGACTCTTCTAGTTTGTATTTGGGCGAACCATCCCAGAGGTGAGAGCGTATATTTTCTTTAACTAGTTGACCCATCTGCCGCTTTGCTCACATGAATTAGCGGGATGCGGCGCTTTCAAAATATAGCCTAAGTTACTCTTTATATCATCAGCTAACTGCTAGTGAAAGTCCCGTCAAAATCAGTCTGGCCGTTTCGGAGATTAGCCGGAACAGATAGACAACAAAAAAACTATTGGTTCTGTATACAGAATGTGCCGAAATGAATGAATAATAGGGTACCTTCGGGTAGAGGACATTGAGCTGGTTCAGAAAGATATGTTTTGTGTCTAGTAAAAGTCCCTCGGTTTTCGAGGTATACGTAATTTTGCAAATTAAAAAATAAATACTATTCGTCTGTCTATGCTCAAATGCATTTAATCTACAGCGAGTGTGAATGGTAACGGCAATCAAGCTGCAGTACTGTATCGGTCCTAATGCAATCCCAATTATCGAGTGTCTATTATTAATTTGGCTCTCAAAAGATCATTAATTTTTTTACACTACGATAAGTTAAACTTAGAAATAAAGCAAAACTTGAAATTTAAGTTAAATCTTTGTTTAAAAATAAATATGAGTGCACCCCAAAATTATAGTTTTCATTCAATAGCGCATGTACCTAGAAATATTTTCCAAAAAAAATTGACTAAATTTCTTAATTACGAGTCTTACCACCAAAAAGTGTGGCGAAGGATGTAATTTTTTTAATTTAGAAAATGTCGATTAACTTTCAAATTGAGTGACTTAATAGCATAAACGTATTTTTCTGAAGCCACTACTTTCTACTACTCTACCCGCATGTAGTTTATTATTCATTCATTATGCCACACTCTTTATATTTTCATATAAATTTAGAAAAAAGCTGTGAAGTTTAAATTATATACAGACACTTCAATTATTTATAGTCTGACCAAAACCACTGTACTGCGCCTGAGGTATGTGCGCGGTGAGGTGCGGTTGCGGTCATACTATATATGTAGTACTTACAGAAGATTTATAGATTATTTAATAATAACATACAATTTCAGATGTATCCACTCGTCTACGCAAAGAGTTCTTTCGATGGCTGCGAAAGGTGCCCGTGGTCAGACGCAAGATCGACGAGAAAATGTCCGAGATCAACCGTGACTTCCGCAAGGACGTTGTCAAAAGGCTCGCAGGCGTCACAACCAGGAGGGAACTGCCTGAGCATGGTCTCACCGCGCAGCAGGTGGCTGAGGAAGTCCAGGACCATGTTAACTTGGGTACTTATTTTTATTCAGATTGGGCATGCTAAGTTCCGCACTAACATCCCGCTTGGGATAGTAAAGTAGTCAAACATTGGCAAGATTTGGTTTACTGATTGTGTATGTAAAAGAATTTACGAAGATTTAAGGCGCATTGATGCTAGGTTCACGTTTGATCGGGGTATAGTGTTGACCACGAGCGAAGCGCCAGTATTCGTTTATATAATAACACAATTGAATAAAGCGCCGCACTTATTGCAGAAACTACCAGTTATATGTACCACTAGCTGATGCCTGCGAAGTCGTCTGCGTAGGATTAATACTTCGAGTAGCTTATTATCTTCTCCAAAGCCATATCTATCTTGGTACCAAAATGTCATAAAATATTTGCATGGATATACCTATGAGTAAATTTGAGTACTTACTGAGTAAATTAATCAGTAAACACTACTAATAATAAAATACAGTACCTACACGTACATACAAATATAAAATTAATCACCATGGAAAAAACTGTCATCACCCTTGACGGTCGCCGAGCATGTCTAGTGCAAAGAGAATATAAACACTACGTGTATCGAGCTGTGTCACAATGATTGTTGCGTGCCTTTGACTAAGCTATCAGAAACTGACACAAACTTTGACGGAACTGTCATTACGATCTTAACGTAGGCCGAGATCTTGTTATTTTGTCCATGCATGCCCAAGAGTTTTACGCTTTTTCACCCGCGTGGGGATGGATGATGATGACGATGATGATGAAAAGTATCCTATGTGTTAATCCTGCGCCTCATCTACCTCCATACCAAATTTCATCTAAGTTGGCCCCGCCGTTTGAGCGTGAAAGAGTAATAATAAATGTCCACACATCCATACATCCATACTCACAAACTTTTGTATTTATAATATTAGTAGGATATATACCTTTTATGAAATACAGAACTTATTGTTAGGAATCCTGGTACATCGCACCACTTTTTTTGGCTCCTCCTTTAGCGTTGAAGCTGTTTGCCTGTGGAACGCTTTACCAGTAGAAATTAGATGTTCACCTTCCTTAGACACTTTCAAACAAAGTGTCAAAGCGTTTACCTCTCGGATTAGCTACGTACTGCATTGCTACAACTTGTTTTCATTCTATTATTTATTAATTAGTATAAGTAATGTTATAGTGTATGTATATTTGTTATTATATATGTAATATTTACGTGTATTTATTCTATAATGTTACATATATTTATAAATGTTTAATATATATAAATATATGTTGTAACTTAATTTTAAAAGTATATATCTATACTTGTTTTATGCACCACCGTTGCTTGTATACATATTTCTTTCCGTGCATGGTTGTCTGGAAGAGATCGCTCTGAGCGATAAGACCGCCCATTGTGACACTTAATTTTAAGTTTTTTTATTTGTTTTTTGTATTTTATAATGTGGTGTTGCAATAAAGAGTTTATCTATATATCTTGTACTAGATAAGTCGATAGTTTGTACTGAATACAATGGTTTAAGTAGTAAGTTTACAGACCCCTTAACTGCCTCTACAAACAATCAGGGGCCCAACCAGGGGTCTCTTAGCTATTGATCAAACGCTACACTACTGCGAAGCGACTGCAATTGAGCTACGTTTAATATCAAATACTTTAGTAGTTAGATCTAGTGCTCGATCGCAGTTGTATAGCAATCACATCGCTATGACTACGCTTTGCTATGGCTTGCGAATGTTGCCACTCAAATAATATTGAAAACTTCTAAAAGTTCATTAAGCAAAACATCAATCTAAAAACCTTCAAAATATAACGGAAACTGAGTTTTTAATACTTTAATGAAAAGCAGTCGAATACGCACGAAATAATATTATGTTGGCTTTGCCTCAAAAAACTAAGGTCTCAAAATATCCATGTATGTCACTGTAGCAAAGCAATCGCAACATAATAGCTTAGTTTAGAGCTTAACAATTAACTGCCGTTTTCAATATTCTATCTATCCATAGTTTTCCTTACTACCGATAGAAATTTGACATAACGTCCGTACAAATAGTGTCTAATATCTATCTCTGGTAAGGTAAACCGACGATAGATAGGTTACTGAAAACGGCCGTAAGTCAAAATCTATCGACACCAAGCCGCTGGCCCGCGTTTGTACCTAAACATCGAGCCGACTAACCGTCAAAAACGTCATTTTTCATACAATTGAGCGATAACACGGTTCAATATCTAAAGAGTCTTGGGCCCCAAGAACGCCATGCCGACCAGTTGAAAGTACTACTAGCAGACACCTATACAGATCATAATCGCAGTAATGGTTGCTTAAATTTGTTGATCAGTTGAATGCATCAAACTTCACCGCGAGAGTTTCCGCTTTTAAAAGGACTGTCAAAATTCCAGGAGTATACGACTGGAAGAGCGGGATGATATCCGGTGCAGTTTACCACGTCTCCCAAGAAATATCCGATGTGGCCTGTAACGCGTACGCCCTTACTGCATACACGAATCCACTGCATGCTGATGTATTCCCCGGGATCAATAAGATGGAGGCGGAGATAGTCAGGATGGCCGTCAACTTGTTCCACGGAGATGATGATTGTTGTGGCACTGTAAGTCATCTTTATATTACTCGAGGTTATCTTCAAATCAAGAACTCGTGAGGATCAAAAAATTAAAAAATTAAAATAAAAAATGTTTTTATTTCAGTAACCAAAAAACGTTTACATATACAATCAAGGTGAGGACCTTCTTTTAAGTATAAAAATACTTGTGCCAGAGGGCCCCGCTCTTCCATATCCATTTCAGTTACCAATATTACAAGATCGGTATAATCTATTATAATATACATATTTAAAAGTTGAAAAATTATAAAAATGCATTATAAAAATGTTAGTACTTTTAATTTTATTTTGTGTGTGTGTGTTTGTGTGTGTGTGGTGCGTGTGAGTGTCCGTGCGTGTGTGCGTGTGTAGTCGCTATCCAGTACCTTAACTTAGAATTGAGTTATTTATTTTAAAGTTATTGAAGTATTATTATGCAATATATTTGATAAATCATATAGAAATGGTTGTATTAGGTAATTATAATTTTCTTATTTATTATAACGTAGAAGTGCTTCCGTCTCCTCATAAGTTTTAGAAAGGATCCAGTCGTTAACAGCTTTTTTGCATTCGTAGTGATGCATAGGATATATGTTGAGAATTTTGTTTAGCTGATTAGGATGGATGGATAAAATCAATGATATTAGATTATATCCATCCTCAAGAGTTCTTGGTTTGATTGAAATAAATTAAATTCATCCATGTATAAAATATGTTGCTACAAAATTGGAATGTTAAATTTGCAATTTTAGAGAGAAAAATTCACATCATCGAACGGGATTCGAATCCACGTCTTCCGTGTCAGATGCCATGACCACTAGGCTCCCGAGGCATGCCGTCTGAGCACCGAATTTTAACTCTCTATTTGTATAATTTTGATTTTAATCGTCGTGTGTGGACGAAGCCACATGTATTGAACAGCTTCACAGCATTATCCAACCGAAAGAAGAGTTGTTTCAAACACTTTTTGAATCCCGTCCGTGGATGTGTATTTTTCTCTCTAAGGCGCAAACCCCACATATCGGACGTCGGGCGTCGACATGGCACGGGCGGCTTCCTATTCCATTCAAATTTCAAACAAAATTTATTTATTTTATTTATTTTATTTATTTTATTTATTTTATTTATTTTATTTATTTTATTTATTTTATTTATTTTATTTATTTTATTTATTTTATTTATTTTATTTATTTTATTTATTTTATTTATTTTATTTATTTTATTTATTTTATTTATTTTATTTATTTTATTTATTTTATTTATTTTATTTATTTTATTTATTTTATTTATTTTATTTATTTTATTTATTTTATTTATTTTATTTATTTTATTTATTTTATTTATTTTATTTATTTTATTTATTTTATTTATTTTATTTATTTTATTTTATTTTCTTAGGAAAACAAACAGTGATAGTACTACTAAATTACTTAAAAAATTAACCACTAAACACCATTATTATGTTTCCGCATATTGCAACTAAGATACAAGTTCGTTTACATTTAAGTACCTATAGTTTAAAATTATAGTACATTTATATATTTAAAGTTTCAAGGTTTGTTAGAATCGCATCAAACCAGTTGTCGGATATAATTTTATTACATGTTTGTGGGGAAGAATTGAATAAGTCAATGTTTGAACAGTCATCCAGTCGGTTAAAATACTTGGCAGATCTAATAAAAAAAGAGTTAAGCCTGTAGTTAGAGGAATAATCCGGAATATGTATAAACATCGGTCGCCTCATTAAACGTGTAGGTACTCGAACACAAATCTTAGAGAGAAGATAGGGAGAATCCACTTTAGATTGCGCTATTTTAGCCAGAAGTACAACGTCTGCTATGTCCCGTCTCACATGTAGGGGCAAAATGTGGTGTCTTTTACATCTGGTTTCGTAGTTACTGTCATATGTTTTGCTTTTAAATTGTAAATATTTCATAAGCTTGCGTTGTATTACTTCAAGCCTATCAATATAAACATTGTATTGTGGGTTCCAAACTTGCGAACTATACTCGAGGATGCTACGCACGTATGAACAATATAGTATTTTAATAATTTTGATTCTATTAAATTGTGAACATGACCTTTTGATAAAACCCAGGGCCCTATTGGCTTTTTTAGCGATGTAATCAATATGTTTATCATACTTTAACTTTGAGTCTAGGATTACACCTAAATCTCGTACTTCATGTACAAGTTCAAGCTCTTGTTCTAGTAATTTATATTTACACTGAATAATGTTGATTTTTCTGGTAAAAGTTATTGCGTGACATTTTGTTACATTTAGATCTAACTTGTTAAATTTACAGTACACTTCAAATCTTTTTAAGTCTTGCTGTAAGAGAAGACAGTCATTTAGATTGTGAATTTGCTTAAAAATCTTCATGTCATCAGCATAAAGAAGAAAATGTGTATGCTTGAAACAAGTGCTTATGTCGTTAATGAAAATGTTAATAAGCAATGGTCCTAATAATGAACCCTGCGGTACTCCAGAGGGTGCACATCTCCAAGGAGAAGAGTAACCATTTAGTACAACAGCCTGGGATCTGTTTTCGATGTATGAAGTGAACCACCTGTACAGGTTACCATGTATTCCGGCAGATAGAATCTTTTATAATAGTAAAGCGTGGACTATACGATCAAAGCATTTGCTATAGTCGGTATATATAGAGTCAACTTGACCTCCTGAGTCCATACTCGCGGTTGAATACTCGACGAATGATAGCAAATTGGATGTTGTAGATCTATGTCTGAGGAAACCATGTTGTTCAGGAATGAAAAAGGTTGAAAGCGAGTTGTAAACCTGGTTATAAATTAATCTTTCAAATATTTTCGCAAAAATACATAATTTGGAAATTGGTCTATAATTTTTGACATCAGTCTTGTTACCATTTTTATGTACTGGTGTTATGAAGGCAGATTTCCATATTTTTGGAACTATGCCCTCCTTAACAGATCGATTATATAATAATGTAATTGGTTTTGTCAAGGGTTCTGCGCATTTAACAATAAATAATGGAGTTATTTTATCTGGACCAGCACTTTTTGTTAAGTCTAGGGACTTCAATAATGTATGAATATTTTTTGAACTAATTTCTATGTCACTAATAGTATTGATATTATTTGTGCATGACTGGTGAGCATCAAGCTGCACACCGGGCATGTTAGAAGGAGAAAGAAATAATGATTGAAAATAGTTTGAAAAAAGGAGACAAACATCTTCCCCCGATTCTGCTAGCTGCCCTTCATAAGTGACAGAGGCAGGGAGGCTGTTAGAACATTTTTTGTTAGCCTTAATATATGACCAAAAAAGCTTAGGGCTTTTTTCTATAGAATGTTCACACTTTGTAATATAATTTGTATAACATTCCTTTTCAAGTAATTTAGCTCGTTTACGTAGTAAGGAAAATGTGTAATAATCCTCTGCATTGCCATATATTTGGAATTTTTTATGGTACTTCACTTTTTCCTTCAGTACTTTTTTTAATGCGCTGGTATACCAGGGAGGAAAAGAAGTAGTAGGGTTTATTATTTTATGAGGAATATATTTATCTATTAAATCGTACAAGCTACTGTAAAAATACTCAACAGCGGCCTCTAATGAAGTAGTAAGCAAACGGTTTTTCCAGTTTATTCTATTTAATGACGTCACGATACTGTTATAATCACCAGATTCGAAATAAAAAAAATGTCTAACAGATGATTGGAGGGTGTTACAATTTACAGAATTTAATTTAATGACAAGTGACTTATGATGTGAGTCTTCACGCACTAAGGGCTCATCACAATGAATTACCTCTAAAGTACTATTACACAAAACCAAGTCTAAAATACGATCATTAATGTTCCGGCAGTTATTATATTGTGATAGCTTACATTCCAATAAAGTATCGACGAAGTATATCTGTGACTCACCTATTGCACCTGAGTAACCATGGTGACCGAAGGAGTCTGGTGTCCAGCTAATATTACCGAGATTAAAATCACCTAGTATGATAAATATATCGTTCGGACATGAAGTAATAATAGCCGCTAATTTATCGGTAAAATTGTTGAGTTGCGAATTAAATGAGTAGCCAAGATTTTCGTCGCATAGGTAAATAGTGCAAAAATGAATTTTGTTTTTAACATTTTTATGTTTATGTGTGACGGTTACCCATAAATCTTCCGCTGAAGAGGACCATTCTGGCCGACTTACTGCCGATAGTTCGCGGCGCATAGCCATAAGTACCCCCCCACCTCTCTGCTCTTGTGTAGCTGCGTAATTCCTATCCCTACGCCAAATTACATATCTGTCATCAAACAGTTCGCTATCGTATATATCACATAACAACCATGTTTCTGTTAGTGAGATAACATCATATGAATCAAGAAGCAAATTTCTTTTAAACTTTGACGTTTTAATGCGTAGCCCTCGAGTATTTTGATAGTACACCTTAAAATCGTTGATAGCCATCATTGTTTACATACAAATAATAGCTCAAGCGAGTCGTATAGTTAATAATGGCGATATAGTGTGACACTATCCTCCGGTAAATATTAAATTGTTTCCATACGCGTATGCAAATTATGATATAGTGTATATTATTTAATTTAATTGACTGCTCAGTACAATTTATTTTAAAAATGCTCAAATATATGTTACGTACAAGATTTATAAATAGGGTAACGTAAGAATATACCACTGACTTAGCTTCGTAAGTACAGTTAAAATGCAATAACATAGCAAGCAAATATAATCGGCAACGACTTAAAACTGAGTAGGCAATAGTGAACGCTATGTCAGCCCCAGTGCAGGCGCTCGAGTGTGAGTCCTGAATGCACATCATGCGTAGGCGCTGGATGACAGTCCAAACATCGCTTTTGAAGCGATAAGGAGAACAAAAGGGTAGGTTAGAGGCGGTTAACGAGCCACATTGCATTGAATAACAATAACTATTGCGTTTAGAATAAAAGATAATTAAACTATTTTCATGAGATCGTTTTCGCTCCTTATAAAAAATACTGGTGATGTATCCGACTTCCTGGCCATTATTTTACAATGTTTGACCCATATGTACTTGAAATTCTTTTCCTTGGCTAGATTTCTCGCTTTGCTGAGAAGTGTTTTGTTCCGCTGCGTTAAATGGTCGTTAACATAGAAGGTTCCTGTTGTGTCAAACCCAAGATTTGAGAGGCTGAGGTTCTTTATTCTACGTGTTGAAGCGACTAATTCCTCCTTAGTGTAACGATTATTAAAAGCGATAACAATTGATTTTTCCGTATTAGGTAATCGTGTAGGAATGCGTGCTATATAATTAATCTCTTCTTTTTTTATTGGGAAATCACACAGTAATCCAATTTTCTGTGCAATCTGGTATAAATTTTCACTATTTTTCTGCGGAATTCCTTTGATCTCAACATTATTCCCCCTGGTCCATTGATCTCGATCCTGTAATTCCTGGGTGAGCTTTGAGATTTCGGCTTGTAGGCTAGGTACTAGTTGAGCCGTTTTCTCAGCCTTTTTTATGCGACCATCCAATGCTTGGACTGTACCTGTGAGGCTGCTTATAAGCTGATGGTCCATTTCTTGAGACTCTTTTATATTGCATATGTCACTTTTTATCGATTTGACATCTTCAACCAATGACGCTAAAGGTGCCAGCTGAAACACGATCATGTTAAGCTGCTCCTGAATTTTATCCAGTTGACTGGGCTGTGGCGAAGTCGCTGCCGGTGACAAACTGGACTTACATTTGGGACACCGCCAGGAGGTTTTCCTATCACCTAACTTACGGTAACCCGTTTCAGTTATTCCTGAGCACTGGAAATCATAGTGCTGTTTACAAACACTGCACTTTGGGCCCTCCGTATGTTTTTCACTACAGCTGGCACACGTAAACATCTTAGCGAAAGATAGAATATGTACAACAACTAGGTAGGTACTGTGTAAAGCAAACGAGCGTGCGTGTACTCGCTAGCGGCGGCGAACGCGAACTGAATAAAATAAAATGCATGCAAAAAAAAGTAAAATGCACGGGAATAGAGCGCAATTTAGAACACACGGTTAATCGGACGTGCCATTTCGGCGCCGGCGCCTGATAGGCATGTAAACTGCTTAGTTTACTTGTGATCATGGCGCTTGCAACAGTGCCGAAGTATCGGGAACTCAAACAAAATGGATTACACGGTAAATATCCTGATGTTAACTCTTCTAAAGTATACTTATCATCATTTGATATATGAGATGTTGAAAGCGCTTGTATGTCCGCTGGTTAAAGGCTATGTGACGTCACACTAAATTGACTAAGGCGCCTTCTGAGGGGCTCGATGTCAAGATCAAACAGTATTTTTGGTCTCATTCTGTCATGTGTGGTATCATTGAACAGGGTTTTTGAAATGAAGGCAGGGTTTGGTACATCATATTTTTTGTCAAGCGTACCGTTTCGAGATATATACCGCCAAAGTCATGAAAACGTTAGTTGTAATTTATGCATTATGTAAATACATGTGAAACAACATACTCTAAGCTGAAAAAAATGTAATTCGGCTCTGCAAAAACCCTAAAATAACCTAACTACACCAACAAAACAATACATTCTGCAATGTAGCTTACGACCACGGTTATCCTCTGAACGCAACCCTCTGAACAAAATGAATATGTATAAAATACAATAACAATGTATTACATGTAAATTGTATAATTAAAAACAATTTCAGATGACAATAATTTTTATTGTTTTATACTGGATTACATTATTGAAACTCTCGACGGTGCAATCGTATGAACCACGTAAATCGTAATTGCGGAGGCACGCATTTTTATTACCAGATACGAAATGCGGGCATGGTATATATGCACGCACCATAAGGTTTAACTATATAACATATCCCCTAAACACACAATACATCCTCACCCTAACACCCTAACACTAACACAGAACAATACCTAATTAATGGTTAACCCATCCAATGTCAACTTATTTCGGTTTATTTCCGAACTCCACATAAAAGTTCAGATGAAAAATACTACTCTTGAATAGTTTCACCAACAAAAAGCAAATTTATAACGGTGGATCTGATTAAATTACAACCCGGTCAGAATATCTGTGCACCTCGCTGGAATGCGGCGCCTCTCCCGCTTCCCCTGTCACCTCTCCGCGCACTCCCCGGTGCGACAGTACGGTTAGCATCTTCGTTGCCGATACACGTCCCGATAATTTTGATATTTTCGCATATATATCGATCGAATATATATGGAACTTGGTAAAGCAAAGGGTGGCAGATAAAAACATTGACCAATCGGAAAAGAAAATAGAACAACTTACAAAAGATGCGATTAAGTCAATTACGCCAGCTGACTGGAAAAAAGAAGTGAATCACGTGGAGAGACTACAGCGAGAATACTGGGAAAAGGATCATCTAGCAGATGACAACATCACACAACTTTTAATATCACTAGGGGAAGATAGTTCGGAGAGTTCAGAAAGTGAGAGTGAGGAAGATACAATGTCAGGCATAGAGTCAATAATTTATAGTGACTGAGTTTAATAATAAATGTTTTTGTAATCAAAATTATTGTTTTTTAATAACAAACCCTTCATGAATAATAAATTGATTTGAAAAGGTTAGTAATTTTATTTTACCTCCACATTTCTCGAAAAAACTTTTTTTCACACCGTACCCAGACCGCTGATATGACGTCACGAGGTCAGGTGCACAGATATTGTGACCGGGTTGTAGTTACAAACAAGAGGTATAAAAATGTGTATACACTTTGTGTACGTGCGACATGGCTTAGAACTTTTTTGTACGTACACATGGTGTACGCGGGACACGCGACGGGTTAAATAGATAATTTGTATTTTGTCACATGAACTTATTAAATTGTTTCATGGTCAGTTTTGTGACGGTTGCATTAAGTAAATTTAAACTAAATGATTTGTATCTGTTATTAGCTTTAAGTTTTATATATAACTTTAATCAATTCATTACTATGAGCTATAGATTCTGTTAAATATAAAAAATATTAAAAATAAAAAATAGCTTATTTTCTATGCAGGTGACAACTGGCGGCACAGAATCAATAATCATGGCTTGCAAGGCATTCCGAGACTACGCCTATGAACGAGGCATCACAAACCCGCAAATCGTTGTACCTTCCACGGTACACAGTGCTTTCGATAAGGCAGCCCAGTATTTAGGGTTAGGGGTCGTTACCGTACCAGTTAACCCTGATACACTGACTGTTGATCTCGCCGGCGTCAGGAAGGCAATTGGAAGGAGGACTTGTTTGGTAAGTTATGTGTACCCATTGAACCAGGTGTTTGCCCTTTATGCACCTGGATCTGTATGCTTGTAAATCTGATTAAGACGTTGATCCCTCTTTCACAATCGTCTGTTTCCTTCAAATAAATAAATTGTTGTTATGAAAAATAAATTAATAACTTTATCTTCACATTTGCGAACTTTTTCAGCAAAATGAACTAATGTAATTTTTATTACTTATCGTAAACGGCGATTATAAGTTCATTGAGCCACAGTAATCTTAGGGCTATGCTCGGGCTTTTTCTACGTGATCGAATCAGAAATGAAGAGATACGTAGAAGAACGAATATCACCGACATAGCGAAGAGGATTTGCTAGTTATAATGGCAGTGGGCAGGCCACATAGCACGCAGAACAGATGGCTGATGGGGCCGTAAATTTGTGGAGTGGCAACCACGGCAGCGTAGGTCCGTCCGGGCAAAGGTGCCGGACGACGTTGGATCCAGGCCGCTTCGAAACCGATCCTTTTGGATAATTATGGGAGAAGTATATGTTCAGCAGTGGACGTCCTATGGCAGAGATGATGATGATGATGATGATGATGACTGTAATTTTAACTCACCACAACAAGAAAATTCTTAACATTATTATAAGGTTAAACCTTTAGACAGAAAGAAGCAGTTACAAGTAAATGCTTTCTTATCAACATGTTCCTATCATGTTGGTATCGGTCAGGTCTCGTCGGCCAAACTCGACACCTGTGACACAGATAACTCATAGTTTTTACGCCGGAGCGTGACGCGTTGACGCTTTAGATACGAATACATTTTTGCAAATTGTTTGTGCTATATACGGCCTCAGACACTATTAGAAGTTATCATATACGAGTATTTATCATATTTCCATTTCAGATAGTAGGATCAGCACCGAACTACCCATACGGTACAATGGACGACATAGTGTCTCTGTCGGATATAGCGTTAGAATACGGAGTCCCGCTTCACGTAGACGCTTGCCTTGGCGGGTTTGTTGCGGGATTCATGCGGGATGCGGGACACAATATACCCGTATTCGATTTCCGGCTGCCCGGAGTCTCAAGCATCTCCGCTGATACTCACAAGGTAAGATTATGTGTGTTTTAAAAGTGTGTGTGTTCTTTTTCTCCAATCTAGAAACCTAAGTACGACATTCCGTGATGATGCTGCTTAAGAAAGAACGAACGACAGCTGTTACCCTAGTATTTAACTCTTATTCACAATAGTTCGAAATGCAAATCTTTAAGGAATATAAAGTAGAATTGTCATAATGTTGAGTTTGCAAAAAGTTGAATTTCAGCAGGATGAATCCTCAAATGTTCGATTTCCAGAACCTTGAATTCCTTATCTGTTGAGTTATTATACAGCATTAAATCGAAATGGATTCTGCTCTAGTGCAGAACAGTATATGCGTGCACACAATCCAAGACCATGTGCGTATCGGGTAATTTGCGTTTCTGGCAATTGCGTCGAAAGTCGAAAGGCATACCTATGAAATCGAAAGTTCGTGTTTGTCGACACATTTTGATAGACAAAAGGGTACTATTAGAATGTACATACTTAAGAAAGACAGTATTTTTTGTATATCAAAGAAATATTTTTTAATTTTTTGATTGTTTGTTTTTTATGTTTTAAATGGATTATTTAAATTACATTGTTATTGTTATCTATAGAGGTTTTGCAGTAGGTTTATATAATAGAAAAGAGTAAGTAGGTATTCCAAAATGGTTCCAGCATGAATGATGGTGGAATGGAATGGTGGGCATGAAATGAGAATACACTTTTCTGTTCCGAAACGATGCAAACAAGTATCATTGTTCTATATAAATACCTGTACGGCTATTATGTATCTCAGTTACTAATAAATGTTGATTGAAATCGAAAAAAATGGCCCCTCTATGTCACTTTTGTCAGCCCCAGTCATCAACTTGCTAATATTTTTGCTTACCGGAGTTGTCCAAACTGACATAGAGCCGCCATTTTTCAAGATTTCAATCATTTGTTAGCAACCGAGATACATAATAGCCCTGCTGGGTAATCGAGATTCAAAAAGGATAGGCGTTGTGCTTGTCACATGACGGTCTGTACGCTGTATTTGCAAGTTAACCACTAAAGTAGCGTTTCCAGGACTTATATTGTTTCGTTGGCAGCGCTGCTCATGGATCAATATAAAGGAACTCATCCTGGAATTAGTGACGGAAAATTTAAATACGTCACCGTCTCTCGGATCACAAACGTTCTTTTACATTACACCTGTATTACCCGAGCAGTCAGATTATTCACCAGCCATTTGTCCTGTATAACTCAGTGTAGTATGAAACAATCCTTATTAAAGCATGAGTATGATACGGCCTGGTATCCCATTTTTTCTTAACCAGTATGATATTATACTTTCAGTACGGTTTTGCGCCTAAAGGCACGTCGGTGGTTCTATATCGCAAGCCGGAGTACCGGCATTGTCAGTACACTGTCACAACAGAATGGCCTGGTGGTGTCTACGGATCGCCTACCGTCAACGGTAACTAAAGATTTTATTTATTTATTTTAAAGTTATGACTAACTTTATTTTTTGTTTGAAATTTCGTTCAAAGTTAAACCGCAATTCAAAGTTACCCAATAAGTACACGTATGTTAATCGATTTCTCTTTTAATCTTTTTTGAATTATTTTATTGTTAGAGTATATTTCCGAGGTGGTCCCAATTTCATCAAATTCGGTCAAGCAGTTTTTGAGTTACACTCCAAAAACTGAAAATTGTCACGCCTATCTTGATGATATCATCATTGACGACGAATGAAAATAGATTCCGTAAGTAGCAAGGGTCACTAAAAATGGTGAAAAAAAATGTTCACAAAAAATGGAACCGACTTCAATACCAAAAAGTAGGAAATAACTTGTCGAAGTCGGTTCCATGCGCACAATATTGTGATTAAATGCACCTCATCATCATCATCATCAGCCTGTAGCAGTCCACTGCTGGACATAGGCCTCTCCAATTGCACGCCACTTAGGTTCCACTTCGCGGTCTCCACTCTAGAACTCGCACCTACTTTTAAACTATCATGGTACCGACTTCAACAAGTTATTTCACACTTAGTATTGAAGTCTGTTCCATTTGTAGGTATTTTTGTATATACGTTTATAAAGAAGGTCGTAAATGTGTATGATTAATAACTGTGAATGTTTTTAAACGTAAGATAAGTGACCTTGGGACAGACAGTCGGACGGACTCGAAATTGTCTTACGGCCGTTTTCAATATTCTATCTATCCACAGTTTTGCTTACTAACGGCCGTTTTCAATAATATATCTATCCACAGTTTTCCTTACTAACGGCCGTTTTCAATAATATATCTATCCACAGTTTTCCTTACTAACGGACGTTTTCAATAATCTATCTATCCACAGTTTTCCTTACTACGGATAGAAATTTGACATAACGTCCATATAAATAGTTTCAATATCTATCTCTAGTAAGGTAAACCGACGATAGATAGCTTATTGAAAACGGCCGTTAGTATAGAAATTTGACATAACGTCCATATAAATAGTTTCAATATCTATCTCTAGTAAGGTAAACCGACGATAGATAGCTTATTGAAAACGGCCGTTAGTATAGAAATTTGACATAGCGTCCATACAAATAGTGTCAATATCTATCTCTAGTAAGGTAAACCGACGATAGATAGCTTATTGAAAACGGCCGTTAGTATAGAAATTTGACATAGCGTCCATACAAATAGTGTCAATATCTATCTCTAGTAAGGTAAACCGACGATAGATAGCTTATTGAAAACGGCCGTTAGTATAGAAATTTGACATAGCGTCCATACAAATAGTGTCAATATCTATCTCTAGTAAGGTAAACCGACGATAGATAGCTTATTGAAAAAGGCCGTTAGTATAGAAATTTGACATAGCGTCCATACAAATAGTGTCAATATCTATCTCTAGTAAGGTAAACCGACGATAGATAGCTTATTGAAAAAGGCCGTTAGTATAGAAATTTGACATAGCGTCCATACAAATAGTGTCAATATCTATCTCTAGTAAGGTAAACAGACGATAGATAGCTTATTGAAAACGGCCGTTAGTATAGAAATTTGACATAGCGTCCATACAAATAGTGTATATATCTATCTCTAGTAAGGTAAACCGACGATAGATAGCTTATTGAAAACGGCCGTTAGTATAGAAATTTGACATAGCGTCCATACAAATAGTGTCTATATCTATCTCTAGTAAGGTAAACCGACGATAGATCGCTTATTGAAAACGGCTGTTAGTATAGAAATTTGACATAACGTCCATACAAATAGTTTCAATATCTATCTCTAGTAAGGTAAACCGACGATAGATAGCTTATTGAAAACGCCCGTTAGTATAGAAATTTTAAGTAACGTCCATACAAATAGTGTCAATATCTATCTCTAGTAAGGTAAACCGACGATAGATAGCTTATTGAAAACGGGCGTCAGTATAGAAATTTGACATAACGTCCATACAAATAGTCTCAATATCTATCTCTAGTAAGGTAAACAGACGATAGATAGCTTATTGAAAACGGCCGTTAGTATAGAAATTTGACATAGCGTCCATACAAATAGTGTCTATATCTATCTCTAGTAAGGTAAACCGACGATAGATAGCTTATTGAAAACGGCCGTTAGTATAGAAATTTGACATAGCGTCCATACAAATAGTGTCTATATCTATCTCTAGTAAGGTAAACCGACGATAGATCGCTTATTGAAAACGGCTGTTAGTATAGAAATTTGACATAACGTCCATACAAATAGTTTCAATATCTATCTCTAGTAAGGTAAACCGACGATAGATAGCTTATTGAAAACGCCCGTTAGTATAGAAATTTTAAGTAACGTCCATACAAATAGTGTCAATATCTATCTCTAGTAAGGTAAACCGACGATAGATAGCTTATTGAAAACGGGCGTTAGTATAGAAATTTGACATAACGTCCATACAAATAGTCTCAATATCTATCTCTAGTAAGGTAAACAGACGATAGATAGCTTATTGAAAACGGCCGTTAGTATAGAAATTTGACATAGCGTCCATACAAATAGTGTCTATATCTATCTCTAGTAAGGTAAACCGACGATAGATAGCTTATTGAAAACGGCCGTTAGTATAGAAATTTGACATAGCGTCCATACAAATAGTGTCTATATCTATCTCTAGTAAGGTAAACCGACGATAGATCGCTTATTGAAAACGGCTGTTAGTATAGAAATTTGACATAACGTCCATACAAATAGTGTCAATATCTATCTCTAGTAAGGTAAACCGACGATAGATAGCTTATTGAAAACGCCCGTTAGTATAGAAATTTGAAGTAACGTCCATACAAATAGTGTCAATATCTATCTCTAGTAAGGTAAACCGACGATAGATAGCTTATTGAAAACGGGCGTTAGTATAGAAATTTGACATAACGTCCATACAAATAGTCTCAATATCTA
Source organism: Selenia dentaria (assembly GCA_917880725.1). Taxonomy (NCBI): domain Eukaryota; kingdom Metazoa; phylum Arthropoda; class Insecta; order Lepidoptera; family Geometridae; genus Selenia; species Selenia dentaria. The sequence goes on along the minus strand of OU862888.1, from coordinate 8,084,010 downwards.
TCTCTAGTAAGGTAAACCGACGATAGATAGCTTATTGAAAACGGCCGTTAGTATAGAAATTTGTCATAACGTCCATACAAATAGTTTCAAATATCTATCTCTAGTAAGGTAAACCGACGATAGATAGCTTATTGAAAACTGTCGTTAGTATAGAAATTTGACATAACGTCCATACAAAATATAGTTTCAAATATCTATCTCTAGTAAGGTAAACCGACAATAGATAGCTTATTGAAAACGGCCTTTAATATAGAAATTTGACATAACGTCCATACAAATAGTGTCAAATATCTATGGTAAACCGACAATAGATGGCTTATTGAAAACGGCCGTTAGTATAGAAATTTGACACAGCGTCCATACAAATAGTGTCAAATATCTATCTCTAGTAAGGTAAACTGACGATAGATAAAAATTCCATGTACAACTATTGAATCCTAAAAACAAAATCTACTTTTAGGAAGCCGAGCGGGAGGTCTTATAGCTGCATGTTGGGCCACCATGGTTTACGTCGGGAAGGCGAGATACGTACAAATGACTAGAGAGATCATCGACACAGCCAGATATATAGAAGTCGAGTAAGTATACTATAAGAGTGTTTATGGTCGTATTCTTGTTTCTTATTGCATATTTATTATTGTTAAATACTAAATCTATATATAAGTGTATACTTAAAAACATCATACGACAATACAATAAGAATTTAAGTTACCGTATTTTCTAGGATAGTTTTATGTACTAAGCAGAAATATCTTTTGGTTTCATCACTAGGCTAGTCTGGACTCGGGATAGAGGAAACCGGATTTCTTAAACATTGTTCTATATCGATCCTCAGCAGACATCATATAGATATTTTAATACTTAAGTTAGTAAATAAACATTAGTAATTCTTTTTAAAGTTATATAAATGTTATCCAGAATATTCAATAATATTAATTCACTAAATTTAAAATGGAGTTAAAAGGCCTACGCCGATGAGGCGACACCTACACATTTTGATACTTGTTACCTAATTAAATTAAATTAAGCTATATTAAAAATACATAAAAATAATAAACGTGACATTAAAATATTTAAAATAAAAAGTGTATTAAATTATTAAATAAAGTAATTGTAGTAATTAATAATATGTAATCATATAATGAAATTTAAAAATGTTATCAAGAAGAAATGGAATTCAATATGACATGTATGAACGAAATATTTGTGTTGTTGAATAAAAGGCATTTTTAACTTTTTACTTTTACTAAATTTAAAATATAATTAAAAAACAATTTATGCCTCCTTGGCCTAGTTGGAAAGTGATTCTTTCCGGTTTCAGGTTCAATTTGTGGCTGGGACCAAATATTCTCGGGTCTTCGACGATATGTGATATCTAAATGTGTGATGTAATAATATCGTCACTCCTAAGAATTGGTTTTGAGTCTTTCGCCCATTATTTCACTTGCTACAATGCCCTTCACGCCCTTAAACAGTACTGCTTGCGCACTATTACTAAGCGCTTCGTGCATCGTTCATTTGCGCAATTAAGTGAAATATTAATCATAAACATTATAAATGAATTCGATTTCGAATTAATAAAACGAATTTGACATTTTAACAATATGAAGGACAATGACCAAAAGTGTGGAGTGTATGGCCCTGCGTGGACAGATACTTTAGTTATTATTGCACTGTAGGGTTGTTAGGTTATATCAAAGATTAACAAAATATTACTTTGTATCAAAACGTTTTGGTAAGGCTACTTTTTTATATGTAACTAGCTGGTGCCCGCGACGTCGTCTGCGCAGGATTAGTACTTCGAGTAGCTTATTATCTCCTCCAAGGCTCAATCTTCTCTATCTTTATACCAAAACGTCATAAAATAGTTACATGGTTATATGAGTAAATTTAAATACTTAGTAAATCAATCAGCAAACACTAATAATAAAATACAATATAATAAATACATACAAATATAAAATTAATCAGCATGGAAAAAACTGACATTACATTTCATCACCCCTGACGGTTGTAGAGCACGTCTAGTGTATCGAGCTGTCAAAAGGATAGCGTGCTCTTGTCTTGGAAACTGACACACACTTTGACAGAACTGTCATCATTACGATTATTATTATTGTTTTGTCTATGCTGTGCCCAAGAATATTTCTTTCGCTTTTTCACCCGCGTGGTGATGGATCCAGCCCCTCATCTATCTCCATACCAAATTTCATCAAAATTGGCACCACCATTTGACCGTGTAAGAGTAACAAAGATCCACACATCCATACATCCTCACAAACTTTTGCGTTTATAATATTAGTGGGAAGTAAATGGTGGTCGACATGCCTCGTTTGAATTTTGGTTCGCAACAATCTGTCAACCAATCCTCAATGCCGCTATCACATTAAATTCTCTTTGCTATCACAGTGAAGGGAATGACAAGACTGAATTAGTTTTGTTGTTGTGTGTGTTGCCATAACAATAATTCAACAAACAACAAGTGTGTGAATGCCGGAAGTGCGATACTGCATGGAGGATTTACGTTCTACCGATACGTCACTCACACCACAAAATATGAAATCAATTATAAAACAGGATTTAAACAAAATAAACGTTGTTTAGATTAAATATGAATAGATACACCTTGATATAAAAACACAGTACAGTCATTTATTTAAAATCTAAGTTGATTTATTGACAGTATTGAATTTTGATGGGCTACCAGTTCACGGAAAGCTGGAAATGGACTATGTCCTTTGTATGTAGAAGGCAATTTTCATTTGAGTTTTCTCTTTTATTTTAGATTGCGTAAAATCAAAGGTATCTTCATATTCGGCAAGCCCGCAACTTCGGTGGTCGCGTTCGGATCCCACGAATTCGACATCTTCAAAATGGGGGAGTTGCTGCACAAGGACGGGTGGAGTCTTAACGCCTTGCAGTTCCCATCAGGGTATATAAACATTGTTTTAAAAGCTTTCAATTAATTATTGGTATAACTTGAATAATATGATTTTTAAAGCACTAACGCCTGCTTAGCGATACCATACAATAAATTTTAGACGACACGTCATACGACGGTTAAAATTCGATGTTCGGACTTCGTGCCTCGGTGGGCTAGTGGTCATGGCGTCTGACAAAGATTGTCAGAAGACGCGGGTTCGAATCCCGTTCGAGGATGTGATATTTTCTCTCTAAAATTGCAATGTTTATTGGTACAATGTTCAAACTCAATGATACTGCGAAATACGAAATTTGATTAAAGGCATGCTTCAGTCTTCAATAATATCCAGATCTAAAGGCATTATTAAAGATCCAGGCGAAATTGCTATTCATTGTTGCAGCGAAATTCGAAATTTGACAAATAGGTACCATGTCCGACTCTTTAATGATACCCTGATGTCAGGGTATTATTAAATACTCGGGCAAACTTCGTCAAACTTTTTGAACAATTTTGAAGAAGTAAATTTTTTATTATCACCAAATATTACGCATCAAAAGTTTGCGTTCTAAATTTCCAAGCATGAGAATGAATTTAATAATAATACAGCAACTACGATTCGTTAATGGTTCGTTCTAGTGTCTGTCAATTAAATTAGGTTTGAGAATTTTGCTCATAAATCTTGGACCATGCCTAAAAACAATATAACTACGATCGTTTATTTCAAACAGTCTTAATCTCTGTGCCACACGAATAAAAACACTTAGAATGCAACATTCTAAACGGCCTAAAATTTGCCACAAATGACCATCTCATGCTTCTTCTTTTTCATCTTGTCAACTATGACTGTTAACGTCATATATTTTCGAATAGTAATCAACTCGTCGTTTAATTTGTAATTTCACAAACTAGCGTTGCTCTGATTAGTACATTTGTTAATGTTTATCCAAGGGGACAATGTTGAATTTTATTTTAATATGTTTTTAATTATTTTATATATTTTTTATTTTTTATTGGTGGTCAACCTAATTTTTCGAACCTTTACTAAATCAGGATTTTTGGGCAAAATTGACAAAATTAATTAAATATAGCGACAAGTTTGCCTTTTGCCCGCTGGTTTGCAATAAAAGCAACATTTTCGAGTCTAGTAAGGTAAAGGATAATGGTATTAATGTATTTTTTTTTATTCCAGCATTCACATTTGTGTAACTCACGCACACACGCAAACCGGCATCGCCGACAAGTTCATAGCCGACGTCCGAAAGGCGGCTGAAGCGTGTTTGAAGATCGGCGGAGAACCGGTGCAGGGGAAGGTACTAGTAATATTACAATATTTATTTGGTACTATCGGCACACATAGTTATAATGGCGGAGTCGCTCGAGGATATCGGCACCATGCTCAACGACCTCAGTAGAGTTTCCCAACAGGTTGGTCTTAAGATGAACATGAATAAGACGAAAATCATATCCAATGTCCATGTTCCACCTAACGGTAACTGTTGGCAACGATACACTCGAAGTTGTAGACGAGTACGTCTACCTGGGACAGACTGTCCAATTAGGTAGGTCCAACTTCGACAAGGAGGTCGCACGAAGAATCCAGCTCGGGTGGGCAGCGTTCGGGAAGCTTCGATCCATCTTTTCGTCCCCAATACCTCAGAGCCTGAAAACCAAGGTTTTCAACCAGTGTGTGTTGCCAGTGATGACTTATGGCACTGAGACGTGGTCCCTTACTGTGGGCCTGATTAACAAGCTTGAAGCCGCTCAACGAGCAATGGAGAGGGCTATGCTTGGGGTTCCCCTGCGTGATAAGATCCGAAATGAGGAGATCCGTAGGAGAACTAAGGTCACCGACATAGCTCTCAAAATTAGCAACTTGAAGTGGCAATGGGCAGGCCACATTGCTCGCAGAACTGATAACCGATGGGGAAGAAAGGTTCTCGAGTGGCGACCACGCACCGGAAGGCGTAGTGTAGGCCGGCCCCCCGCTAGGTGGACCGACGACCTCATAAAAACCGCGGGGAATCGCTGGATGCAGGAAGCGAGAAGCCGGTCCAAGTGGCGTTCTATGGGGGAGGCCTATGTTCTGCAGTGGACGTCTTCCGGCTGATAATGATGATGATGATGATCGGCACACGAATATATATATAATCCCACTAATATTACAAATCTGAAAGGACGGAAAAAACTTACCTGCAGTAGGAGATATGTCCTTGCCTTCGAAATTTTCGGGCTATTGCAGTTAACGCGATTTAGTTTTCGCGTGTGTACGCCTGCAACAACAGATGATACCGAGCGGGCTGTAAGTACGCGGAGTGTACCATATCTACACACCATTCAGTATTACTACAACTTTTGTTACACGGTGCATATTATACAAAGTCTGGTTAGTTACACTATTTATAAAATAAGAAACGGCAAAATAGATTGGAATCTTTGGTAGTTAGATAGATGAGGGATTGGATTAACACGCAGGATACTTTTTATCATCATCATCATCCATCACCACGCGGGTCAAACCGCGGGGCGTAGCTAGTTGAATTTTAATAATAGAATAGAACTAACGTAATTAAATGTCATGCGATCGAGTAATGTCACGCACACTGAACTCCCAGAGCGACTTCCGAATTGCGGAGTCAGGATTGCGGGGAGTGGTCATTATAAATAAAAAAATATATGTACGTACATAGTGATTATAGATATTATATTCATTTGGTGCTATCGGGTATAGTTTCGTACGAAACATAACCTTTACGTTTCGACCAAGTTGTTATGTACATAATATTTATTTTACATTTATTATTTATTATGCTCTATGCGATCGAATCAGAAATGATCATGACGATGATGATGATGATGATGATGCGATCGAATCAGAAATGAGGAGATCCGTAGAAGAACGAAAGTAACTGACATAGCCTAGAAGATTAGCCAGTTGAAGTGGCAGGCCACATAGCACGCAGAACAGATCGCCGATGGGACCGGAAGGTTGTGGAGTAGAGACCACGAACCGGCAAGAGTAGGTCGTCCACCGATACACTAGACAGACGACCTGATAAAGATCGTAAGATGTTATTGGATGCAGGCCGCTCCCAATCAAAAATAATTGGGGAGGCGTATGCGTATATTCAGCAGTGGACGTTTTACGGCTGAGTTCATGATGATGATTTATAATATGGTTTTTAAAGTTTACGCCTTCTTAGTGAAACATGAACAAATTTTAGATCGTTTCAAAAGTAATGTACTTAATAACTTTGTGATTCTGATTATAATCATAACATCGACTGCATCGACGGATTCTGACGCAAACCTTATTTTGTAGAGAACAATTTTTTGCTCCTACTTCGATTTATATTCTGGAACTGTCGAAGCTTATTCATTCGATTCGTAACAAAAACTAAAGGATAGTTCAGGGTTGCCTTTTGATACACAGATATTGATATTGAGATTGATAGGTTAGAGTTTTGATCATAACCTCACTTGATGGTCTTTGATGATGCGGTCAAAGTTGCTTCCAAAGTATACTTAAAATGGCAGCTCTGAAAGTCGCTTGAAAGTTTTAGTGCTTGATAACCGATCGTCAATTTTAAGGGTGGAAACTACAATATGAACATTAAACATTTCTAAGCACGATTAAAAAAAATGTTGTAAAATAATTTTGCAGATGGCGATATACGGCGTAGCTCAAGGCATCTCGGACAGAAGTCTAGTGTCCGACATCACGAAATACTTCATCGACTCTATGTATTATTTGCCGAAACCTGACGACAAAAATTGAAATCTACTATAGTAGATCCAACCGTTTATCCTCTTTTTGACAGCACCAATAGAACGTAACATGACGATGTTACGCAAAAGTTAACTTATAAATGCGAGGTTTTAAAAATATGACAACTGCTTAAATTTGCTCCTTGATCCCGTATAATAATCATCTTTCACAAAATGAGTCCATAAGTGCAGTAGTTTTTTTATAAATTCCATAAAATAACAAACGTTTTTAAAAAATTACGTTCTATGGCTATCAACATAGTGATGTTACGAAGTTACGATTGAGATATCGATATTGTTTATGAACTATTTTTACACGGGTGTTTTCCGTTCTCGGCACATAATATCGGATTTATTTTTATGTAAAACCGTTATATTGATGCGCCTCAGGAAAACATACAGCATTATTTGAAGACGTGTTTATCTCCTGGTGTATATCCAAAAAAGAACAAGGTTATGATGACTATGATGATTACAAGTACAAGTCATACTTGACGAAGCTGTTACCGGTTAAATCTGGGATGGCCAGCGAGCAACACGGAAGGGAGTAGGCATACACAGCGTTTCCCCTCTGTCAAAGTACAAGTCCGCATGGACCATGGAGTTTGATAATATACTGTGGGGTGAGGGCGGGGCTAGATTTGTGAATGGTGCTTTATTTTTTATGTGTTAGTGATTTGGTTGTGTGAGTATGATCGGCAATGGATCGGTACAGGTATGTTTTGTATGTAATAGTGCGGCTTTGCGCTAGTGTGCAACTTCCCCTCCCGCAAGAAATGACAGAAAGATTTGAACAATATTTTTTAGCTAAGGCTACTCCCTTCCGTGTTGCTCGCTGGGGATGGCAGACATTAAAGTCTGCCGTTTGGTACCAGAAAATAGTAAAGTTTGAGCAACCCCAATTCCAATTTAAGCAAACGAAATCTAATCTTTTATTTTTATTTATTTATTAATCAAAATCAGATTCATCGTTGCTGTCACTCGAGCTATTGCCGACATTTATAATTAATTGTTGACTCATATAATCTATCGCCACGTGTTTATCCCAATCTGCCATTATAGTTTCTTGTGTTTTTTGAATTACATTTTGCCAGCTTTCCGCAGTTACTTTCACACATGCATTTTTTAATAAATTTACCATTTTGTTTGCCGTGAATGGGGGTTTTGTGTTATTTCTAGCAGCGTGTCCTTTAACTTGAGCCCATATTAATTCAATGGCATTGTATTGACAATGATAGGGTGGAAGTCTAAGAACCCAATGACCATGTTCTGCAGCTATTTCGTCGATCACATATCGTTTTGGGAAGTGTTTTTTTGTTCGTAATATATTTAGTAATTGTACTTTTAGTAAGGAGTTATCAACATTTTCACCATGTCGTTGAAGCCAGTCAATGATTACTTGTTTTTTGTCGGCCTGGGTCGGCATTTTATCAATTTGGCGTGAGTGATAGGATGCGTTATCCATAATAATAACTGACGGTTCTTCCAATGATTGTACCATTTCCTTAAACCAACTTTCGTAAACCTCAGAATTCATTTCTTCGTGGTACTCAACTGTTTTTTTGGATTTAAAGGCCAACAAAGCATCTGGCATGAATCCTTTCACAGACCCTGCATGGCAAATGATTAGACGTTCTCCTTTTCCCATCGGTACTGAGGTAGTGGAAGCAGCGGTGTCATCAGTCCAGCTCTTAGACACTGTGTGGTTCGCATTCAGCCAAGTTTCGTCAGTGAAAACAACATTTGACCAATCTGTAATTTTTTTGGCTTCGCTCAAAAATTCGCAACGAGCAAAAGCTACGTCGCGACGCTCCATCAATATTTTGCGTTTGTCCGATTTTTTATAAGTAAATCCAATTTCATTCAAGACCTTTACCAATGACGATTTTTGACCTCGGAACAAATCACATTCACGCAAAGAAGCAACAAGTTTTTTAAGTGTTGGAACTTCTTTACGTAAGTAATAGTTATATATATGACGGCGTATAGCGTCTGCGTCAAAGTTGTCAACCGAAGTCACACGACGTGGTTGGCGTTTTTTCTTCGGCGTACGAAGCTTATTCTCCTGCATGCCGCTTGTTCCGTAGGCTTCGGTAGTAATTTTTGTAATCGTAGATGCACTAATACCTAACGCGGCCGCAACGCGCTCTCTCACTTGCGACAATGGTAAAAGCGGGCCGCCATTTTGATACTCTGCTTCAAAGTAATTACGAAGCTTGATCACCATTTCTCTCGTCTGTCCTTTCAGCACTGATCCTTTCGGCATTTTATAGTTCCAATATAAAACTCAGCAAATAATTACTAGCACGGGCGTCTTGTTGCGAGTGACAGTGACAAATACAAAACGGCGGTGGACCATTGAGTTTTACTACCTTGATAAAATACTACTGCTTACCCATAGACAAAAAAATTGGCAGTCATAGGAATTGCCGATAGAAGTGAAAACTTATAACTCAGAATTTGATAGCTTACCTTGGAAACTACACGGGTGTAACCGGACGGCGTGGCCTCGCCATCTGGGCATGGCCATCTAGAAATGCGTCAGCATTTCCCATTGGCTGATGCGTTTCTAGATGGCCATGCCATGACGGCCTGTCCACGCCCTTTCAACATTCCCCATTGGCTGACGTATTTCTAGATGGCCAATAGCCATGGTCATGGCGCCATTCCTAGGACTATTCTCTTTCCGCACAGACTCGATAGAAAAATGAATCGAAATCGTGTCCACTATAATCACTTGGTCACAACACTTTAACTGACAAATTAGATCTGTCAAAAAGAGGATAAACGGTTGGATCTACTATAATATCGACTCCACACATTTATCTTGGTCACGACTTGAGTTACTCTGTAACTATTGATTTGTAAAATAATTATAATTATTTATATATTACGTTTGCAATTCAGCAGGTGCTTGTGACTATTTCATATTTTAATAACCCACTTATGTGTATAGTTTAAGAATTATACAGTCCTATATGCAATATACTTAGATGCCATAAATCGTACTGAATTTTCAGCGTAATGTATATTATTCATGAAACGCGTACCGAACGAATTATGTTTGAACGTTTCGTGTATTAAAAAAACGCGAATGGATAAATTTGCGATTTTACATTTTGTGTATAAAACGGGAAAATATTTGGTTGAATGATTATTCGACTTTGGAATGCTTCACTACTGCACAAGTTGAGACTTTTTACACTATGCTCAAACTTTGTTCATAGTCCGAGAGCCGGCGGCACAAAAGGTTTCCTCATAGGGACATAGGTGTCGGTACATTTATTCTCATATAAGACATTTGTAAGTTCCATGACAACATGACTCTTAAAATATAATATTTAACATTCGTCGCCGTTAAAACATAAATAACAAGGTACGGCGATAAGAAAGAACAAAAGTGTATGCACACTAGGTATTATGTCTAACATATTTTTTTGCAAATTATCATATGATTCGACATGTAGTGAAGTAGTTAATAAGTTCAGCCTGGTCTGTATCAAAACAAACTGATGGGTGAAGTGCTTGGCTACTCTATCAGGCTAGAAATGCCCGTTATTTTCTCATAGAACAAATACCATTTTCCAATGAGTTTTAAACGTAAATTCTATATAAAATAAAATTAGTTGAAGTGGGATTCTGTCAATCGTTCAGGTTGGATACAAGACCTATCAGGCCAGCGGTGCGAGCATGGACTGTCGATAGGATAAAATTATCGGTAAAAGACACCGCGCAATATAGCTATTACATCTAAATCCATACTTGAGATATAGTAAGATATTTGCGAAAAAGTCAGTTTATCGACTCGAAAAGTTTATCGTCAGATCCATGCTCCCACAGCTGGTTTCTTATTGATAGATAGATTTGCTCTTTATCGTACCACCACATTACACATAAGTACATTTCGATACAATTGTATACACAAAAATATCTTACTACAATTGATTACTTCATTACATGTCGATTCATATAATATAACATACATACATAAAATCACGCCTCTTTCCCGTAGGGGTAGGCAGAGACCACTGATTTCCACTTACTACGATCCTGACATATCTCTTTCGCTTCATCTATACTCATCAATCCTGTCATACATAAGCGTCGGTTTAGGGTACTTTTGACCTGGCCTTTTTTCAGAACGTCTTCAATCTGATTTCGGAACGTTCGCCTAGGTCTTCCCCTTCCAACACTTCCGTTTACTAGTCCCATGTATACCTGTTTAGTCATTCTCATTTCATTCATTCTCTCCACATGTCCAAACCATCTTAACATACCTTTCTCGATTTTTGTCACTACACCCTCATTCATACTACATCGTTCCCTTATCACACTATTCCTTATCCTGTCACTCCGTTTCACTCCAATCATGCTCCTCAATGCTCTCATCTCCACAGCATTTATTCTACTTTCATGCTTTTTCTGCCACACCCAACTTTCACTACCATACATCAGTGTCGGAACCAACACTCCCCCATGAACAGCCAGACGAGCCTTTTTAGACACCTTCTGACTGTTCATAAAAGCGTGCAGTGCTCCGTTTACCATGTTTCCAGCATATAATATAATCCTAATATAATTCATATTATGTAAGTCCTAGTTTACTAACGGCCGGTACCAATAATCGATCTATCGCCGGTTTACCTTACTAGAGTTAGATATTTGACACTTTTTGTACGAACGTTTTGTCAAATTTCTATCGGTAGTAAGGAAAACCGTGGATAGATAGATTATTGGGATCCTCCTTTAGATAAACTAGGACTTACATAGATTATGCAGTCAGCGATCCCACTATAATCTCAACGAAAATGGTTCGAAATCCAAAATTAAATGAGTTTTTGAGATACCCTGTATTTTGTTAATATGATTTTACAATACTTCAAAAAGACTTGAAATTTCTAATCATGAAGTGTCATATTTATGTTATTTTTAAAATTTTCAATAAATGTATATTTATTTATTGAAAATAAAGATAAATCTTGTAAACACATTTGTAGCTAAACTATGTTTATATAACGTTACATATAGATGTAAGAGGGTTAATGTTTGGTGATATGTTAAAATATATTTTATGGGAAAATGGTGTAAATATTGAAATATGTAAAATAATACTAGTTAAATTATTTTTATGGTATCAAATACTGAGTAAGTTGGTAATACTAAGCTGGTTATCTTAGTGATATCACCAGCTTAGTGTTTTCGCCTACTTCGAAGCTGTAACTAAGACCTTTCTCAGATAACTAAGATTCGCTTACAGTAGTAGGCCTAGCACGAGCTACTCGTAAAAAGTAAACAAATCGTATTTTGAACGCAAAGCAACTGAATACATACAAACTATCATTTTTTTCATTAAGTACAGTTTGTACGGTGGAAAAACGCAAAAAGAAAAGTATGAGAAAATGCGCGTATCGTCAATGTTAACAGTTTTTTAAATAATTTGCTAATAACTTGTAGTAGGCCTACAGCACGAGATATATATATATATTGTATGGCGTATAAAGATTTGATCAAATTTTTAACTTGCGCAAATATAAGACCATGAGCTTAGAATAAGTACCTATAGAAACCAAGTACAGCGCTAACATGTAAGCCGTTTTAATGAAGCCATAAACGGCTCACTTTGCTTGCTCCGTTGGTACAGCAGTATATGAGTTTTTAATAAACTTGAGAAATACCGCTAGTTTTTGTACTATTTGTTTACTTTCAATGCATGGAACACATTTTTGCCAATCAACCACCTAAGTTTTGTGGGAATACATTATATTACTTCATCAGTCGAACGACCCAGACACACTAGAAATTTCATTGTTATATGGACAATCGACTGGTGATATCACAGGATATGAAGTTTGCGTATGTGTGCGTGACGAGGCAAGTAAGGGGGCGTCCATAAATTACGTGAGGTGTTTAAGGGGGGGAAGGGGGCCGAGTCAAATCTCATCTAATCTTACGTTGGAGAGAGGGGGGGGGGGTCTCGGCAAATATCACGCAATTTTTTTTCTGACTAACAAAAAAAATATACTATTTTGGTCCATTTAATCCAGATTGTACATGCTTAAGATTTAATCTTGAGCGTAATCGCGTAATACGATTAAGATCATTCACTAATTCGTTCGAAAGAAAATAATTTCATTCATACTTCGACGTTATACATTTACTGACTGTCAAACCACCATATTTGTTTTATACCAAATAGTTCAATTTAATCTGAATTTATACAGTGTAGCCCGTCCTTTGTTTTCGCGCCACTGTCAGCCGAACGCGCGACTCGATGAACGAGAGCGTACGAGCTGAGTGGCAGCGACGCACGGACAGGTTCCAACCTGCTTTGTTTATTCTTGTAAATGTTTTACTCGACTCAGTGCATGCTTTTACTAATTTAAAATGAGTTATCAAGATTTTTATAACGCATACGTCAAAAGACACGTCTATAAGACGAAGAAGTCCTGCCAGGACGATGTGATAAAATTTTTGAATACAGCGAAGCAAAAATTCCCGAAGAAAGAAGAGTTAATACAGAGTTACTGTGTGCAAGTGCCAATGGCTTAGAGTGGCTAGATCAGAACGAAGTTGAAGGAGCAGATATTTTTACTGAAAATCATATGGACATGTTGGTTCCAATAGTCTCTCTTGAGACCGCGCATGATTCTTCATGGATTGAATTAGACTAGATATTCTTTTTTTAATCACAGTAGTTACGATTTAAGTATTCTATTGTTAAATTTTTATTACACTTATAATTAAACTCTCAGCAATATTGATTACTAGTCTTAACTAGTCGTAAATAAAAGCAGGAAGCAATTATTTTTTTCTTTTTACAATAACAATCCAACGCGTTTACGTAAGAAACCCACATTTTGAAAAATCTCACGTGAGATCGGGGGATGGGGGAGGGGGTTGAATAAAATCTCACGACATCTCACCAGGGGGGGAGGGAGGGAAAGAAAATTTTAAAAAACGCATCACGTAATTTATGGACGCCCCCTAAACATAGCACACAGCGAATTCGTAGCGCGTGTTTTTAGAAGTTTTCTATAGGTAATTGTTCTAAGACTATGATGGTTATATGTTCAGGTCTGTCCTTGATTGCCTCTCCTCACAGTCATACTTGAGGAAAATCTTAAATGAAGAACTATACGTTAATGAGTGAGGGCTGATGCGAATAAAACCGTATTGTAAAAATGTAAGTAATTTAACCACGATAGTTCTAGCTTTAGAGTTATGGAAATAATTTAGTTCATCAATTAGTAAAACAAAAATAAAATGTTCATTTTGCTTTCGCGTAATTACCACATTTCTTAACTCTGCTCTATGTATCAACATAATCTAGTTTAGAGAACAGCCAAAATACAACTTTGTAACTATACGAGTACCTATGTGATAAGATAACATGTATTTAATTTGTACATACGTCTTGTATATTTTTACTATAGTTATGCGATTTTGAATAAAGGACATTATACTTTTAACTTTGTTGATTCGTATAATTTTGTTTAAAATATGTGTAGGTAAACCTTTCGTTTTCTATATCTATCATAATCAGCCCATTATGTTCCCAATGCTGGGACTCGAGCCTTCCTCTCAGAGAGAGTGGGGCCATAATCCACCACGCGGGCCCAGTGCGGCTTGGTGGATAGGTTAGTGGCCAACCCATGTCGAAGTTTTCAGGATGATATCTATACCATAACATTATTTATGAAGAAGATTGTTTGTGTGTTTGAATTAAATAGGCTCCGAAACTACTGGACCGAGTGGAAAATTGTTTTCTCATTATAATCCTACATTATCCTTGATGAACATAAGGTATAGGTATATTATTGAGTCATCATCATCATCATCTATCACCATAACGAATAAACTCAAAAAGTACTAAACCGATTTCAAAAAATCTTATTTATATTGGTAATTATCTCTGAGTAACATAGGCTATAATATTTTGATTCATCATCATCATCCATCACCACGCGGGTGAAACTGCAGAGCACAGCTAGTCATATAAAATAATTAAAGTCATGACTTTTAAGTATTGCTTTTCTTTGATTTACTTACTCTGTGACGACCGGCTTAGATACAATATGTACTGAGCTACTGGTATTTGGAAGTCGGATTTCAACATTGAAATTGAACAAGGTGAAATCAGACCTTAGTGGGTTTTCCGATGTGTTCCTTCTCTTAGTATTTGTGTACTACCGAAAGAGAAGAATTTTGATATATTTAACAATGTACAAGATATTAAGTCCAAAAGGTTTTCGTTTTGAGAAGAATTTTCAGAATTTAATGCACAACCATTAGACATACATAGTTGATGTAGGAGATGCAATAATTGCTTTATGAGCTATTTTATCGTTAGGTTTACATACCGAAGCAGGACAGCTTCGAGGTACAGACACAGTTTTTTATATGAGAGAGAAGCAGATTGCCACTGGGCCTTTACAGTAATTGGAGACGGAGGACTTGGAGGAA
Organism: Selenia dentaria; assembly: GCA_917880725.1. Lineage (NCBI taxonomy): Eukaryota > Metazoa > Arthropoda > Insecta > Lepidoptera > Geometridae > Selenia > Selenia dentaria. The sequence goes on along the minus strand of OU862888.1, from coordinate 8,068,859 downwards.
ATTTGACTATATCCGCATACAGGCGACGATTAATAGAGGGAACACATGCGGATGCCTCCATATATTATGCTTTTTTTTTCCTCCGAAACAATGTTTTTAATTATTTTTTGTCTATTATGCTCAGGACAAATCTTGCCTGTAGCAAAATGATTGTGTAAACAGAACAGGCAAGATGGATCAATTACCTGACAGAGCCCGAATGAGGTTGAGCCAGTTTCGGATTTAGATTTTTTATGGGTGTAGGCCACTTTTTTTCCGCCGCCCCATGTAGGTACTTTTCTAAAATTATAGTTTTCCATTGCGATTACATTCACTCACGCAGTAATCTATACTTATGAATATAGTAGTAGAGGCCATAGGTCTGTACTTCGAAGAAAAATAAATAAGTGGGTCAGAAGACGTACAATTACAATCTGAACAAAAACCAATATGACGTTTTTGAAAAAAAAAATGTCTGTCGGTCGGTCGGTCGTATTGTATTTATGAGCACGCATAATTTACAAAAAATTGACACCGATTTCGATGCAATTTGGAATATAGATAGAATAGAGCCCGGAGCTCTCAGCTATAACATTTTTATGTTGATTCGTCACATATATGGCAGCTTGATCCCTCTATGCTACACGGTCTCGTATAAAATTGGGGTCTCGATTGACAGGTCGGCGCGCATGAACTTCTGTGGTACAACTAAAAACCTACGCTACAACACATGAAACCAAGACGTTAACCAAGGTGCGTGTATTACAATTAGGAGGAAAATAGTATTTAAATACAACAAAACAAGTCGTAGCGTCTATTTATCCTCGATGGGGTAGGAAGCGGTACTTTAAGTACCTACATTTCGCCAGAGGGATATGTTTTTACTCCTATAGCGTATTGACCATCTACGTTGTACTGTTCCACATTCCGGACTGCTATTAATAATTTCTTTGTCAGAAAGTCTCATTACTGTCCGACACGGGTATCGAACCCTGGACTTCAATGTTCCAAATTTGAGCTTCCTCCCTTACATAAAGACCGAGCGAGCGAAGCCGCTGGCGGGTCAGCTAGTATAGATAATAGATAAAATAGGTACAATAACAGTAGGTACTTGGATTATTAATTTTCTATAGGGATTTAACGTATTAGTAAAAAAAACCATGAGAAAACCAGTGAACGTGTTTGACTTTTATCGCATTTGAATTAGCTCAAAAAGGGGCAAACCCGGAAATAAATAAAAGTAGTAATTTTCCTTCGGTATTGGTTGGTCGTGAAATTTACGAATAGACTGCCAGTGACCACTGGCAATTTGGTTTTTAATTTGTTAATCGATCCGTTGCGTGATCCGCCATCCTGTTTTAAGGGTCAATTTTTGTTTACAGAATAGTTAGTTTATTTTCATTTGACTCGAAAATGGTTTTACATAATTTGTTTAGAATTTAATTTCCTACAATTTTTATTCCCATATATTTTTCCTATGATCGATATTTTCCTATTTATATCTTTTATTATTATTTTATTTTTATTTCTATAATTTACGTTTGCTTAACAAAACTTAAAGTAACTCGTTTATTTTCAAGATTAGGTACTTAATGAGAAAATGTAACAAACAAAGTGGTTTAGCCTTAAGGTTTATGCAAGTTTGGTTCCAGTAAATATTTTCTACGGATCGATATTTTTAGATTTATACCTGAAAAGCGGTGGGGGTAAAATTATATCATTGCATTATCACGTTTATTTTTAATTTTACATGACAAATTGTTACAAGCAATGTTTTTTTTGAAATTAATTTTCCTACAATTATACCAGACAAATATACCATATAAATAATCATACATAAATATCGATCAGACTAAAAAAATACTAGATCAAAATTGTAGAAAACTTAATTCTTAACAACTTTGTTCATAACAATGTATTCACCTAAAATTGAAAATAAACGAGTTGTTGAACAAAATTTGCCCCCATTTTTGGGTATATTTCGGAAAGTATTGCTCTTAGGAAAAAAGTTATGGGCATTAAAATTGTGGGAAATTAAATATTAAACAAATTTCGTTACATCTTCTTTCGTGTAAAATTGAAAATAAACGAGTAATTCCGTAAACAAAAATGTACCTTTAAAATCAAGATGGTGGATCAAGCATCGGAGCAAAACAAAATATAGACAGCCTTTTCCAAGGAATTCTGAAGAAAAATTCCAGGCAAATCCTAATTTGACTGGGCTATTTATCCTCTGAAATCGAGTGTCCCCTAAAATTTGCCGCCCTTAGGACGCCGCCGCCCCTAGGCCGCGGCCTATACGGCCATATAGGCCGCGGCCTAGGCCTAATATTGACAAATCCAGGACTGGGTTGAGCACATTTAAAACAACGCGGTTTATGGGGGATCACAATAATCTATCTATCCACAGCTTTCCTTACTACCGATAGAAATTTGACATAACGTCCATACAAATAGTGTCAAATATCTAACTCTAGTAAGGTAAACCGGCGATAGATAGATTATTGGGACGGGCCGTTAGTCGGCAAAAGTTCCGAGTATGACCAAATCGCCAGCAGGACAAACATTGAGTAGAAGGTAATTGATATATATCCACGTTAATAGCAGCATTAAAACAGATAATTTTCTTTGGTAGAAATGAGCTATTGAATGTAACTGCAATCGTTTGGGTCAGAATCCAAATTGGCTTGTTTTCAATGAATATTTTTCTATTTAGTCTCCTTGCCTTTAAAACCGGCCCACAGCCATAAGGGCATTCAAGTGCATTAACCAATTCCTCCATGGACCAATCCACTGGAATGCCCTTAATAATACCTAACCCTGCCCTTGTGATCCATGTTATACTTAGGCCGGATTTTGAGCATGAAAGTCATAAATAGGTAGACAAAAATTCGCAGCCCAAGATTTTGTTAGCATCATTCCACGTTTTGAATTGAAGCGCAACTTATTAATTTCGACCTATCAATTTTATTCCATCGGTAAATACCGGCAACTATATTTTTGAAAAAAAGTTGAGCTACCTTTAAGACTCTTCTTTCTTCAGCCAGAGTTTACGGATTTCTGTGTTGAATTCTATAGTCAACTTCTACAGATTAATAATTATAAAATACAATTTTCTCTATGATTATAAATATGGCCAACTTCTAGTAATGTCAAAATTTTTTAAGTTCCTGAAGAAGCAAATCAAAGATTCACGTTTTAAATCAAATCACAATGAGCAAAATTAATAGTTTTCTGTGAAAATGCACGGCACCACGACATTGGTCTTGGCCAACCTATTCGCATTTATTTCTGGTCATGAGATCAACTACTGCGGAGCCAAAATGTGCGGACACACAGATGCACACACATTTTGCAGGTTTCCTGTAAGTTCTTAACTATATTTGATCCCAATTTTATGGATAGACAGCTCTTTTGATAGCGATTTGTAAACGAGAATATATACGAGTAAGGCAAACGCTTCCTATACTTCATGACGGCCGTTTTCAATATTCTATCTATCCATAGTTTTCCTTACTACCGATAGGAATTTTACATAACGGCCATACAAATAGTGTCAAATATCTATCTCTAGTAAGGTAAACCGGCGATAGATAGGTTATTGAAAGCGACTGTAAAAAGAGTACTATATACCTACACACTTTTTACTTATTTTGAGTGCATTAGGGCTGCATTTCTCTCACCTCAAAAACAAGGAACTTTACTTCGGAAAACTGGAAATAGAAATCCCGTCTAGTCTAGGTTGCTTTCAAACAGTAGATCTACCTATAATATCCAGGAGTAGCAATGTCTGTAGTAGTAGTTTCTGCCGTGTTAGTAGCAGGCAAGGTGCACTACTTACCACTGAACAGTATAGAAAGTAGAAATGGATAAATAATTACGTAAGTTAAAAGTGATGCTCATGGAGGCTCGTTCGTGAAGACTCGGTGGGGTGTGTGTCGTGTGGAGCATCGCGCTTTACAGCACGTTTTTTACGTGTTATGCGATCTTCGTTCATAGACACATTTGATTGGAAAAGTAGCGTGAAGCATAGCGACACCCGCAGCGTAGACCTTGCTGGTTCTACTACTAAGGCCTACTGTCCACACAGTCGTCTTTTGTAGGATGCATGTAACCTACAAATGAAGTCGGCGTATTTTGCATATTTGTTATTTCCACGCTGCTACATGCAATACTCAGGCACGCTACAAAACGTCTCAGTTTTCTTTCAACTAGCATCGAGAAAGCACGTCTTTTGTTGTGAAAATGTCGAGTGATGATGAAGTGATTATAGCATATAATTTTATTAGAAGACGACGAAACTGGCGAAGAAAGTACTGGATTCATCCATACATCGAAAGAAATATAAATTGTAGATTATTTGTTGCTGCCAGAGAGTTATCAGAAGATGATTCTGTATTTCAATCATTTTACCGAATGACTAAACATACGTACCAAAATTTAGTCTCTACTATTGGACCACTGATACAAAGACAAAATACTGCAATGCGAGCATGTGTCAGTCCAGAAGAAAGGATACTTATAACTTTGAGGTAAGTCATAATTTAAATATACAATCGTACCTATTTGCTTGTTGTGGACAGGGCCCTGTTTCATATAAATAAAGTCTACTAGCTGTTGCCCGCAGCTCCGCGTGCATATCTTCTGGGATAAAAAATAATCTACGACCTATTCTCGAACCGAACAAATATTATCAGTCATTTTTATATTTAAAAGATGAAAATTGGTAATAAATATTTTATATGAAATGGGACCCAGGACTGAGGGTATAGTAGAGGGTACTGCTGATCTATAGTATAAAAAAGTGTTATAGAAGAAAAAATTTAATATCAGAAAAAAACCGTATTAAGTACCAATTACAAGTTTGCAAAGTCATCCAGTTGTGATAAATCAGTAGAATTTACATTTACAGAATAATTGATTGGAGATATTGGAGGACACGATGAATTTGCATTAGAATCTACAGAAGATATTGGAGAATAATTATTGTCCCTGTATTGTTGTGACTGCAGAATTGGATAGTGTGTATTCTGATAGTGTTGTGGCACTTGTGGCGGATGTGATTGGTCTGACTGAATTTCTTCAAGCAATAAAAGCATCTTAATTCTAAATTTTCGCATTTGCTCTTCAGATAAATTTTCTATATCAGGCAACAAACTTAATAAAAACATTTTTCTAGGACTATCAGTTTTTGTTTCTTTTTTTTTAATCCAGTCCACAAAGGCTTTATCAGCCTCGTTGGTAACTTTTCTTATTTTTGGCTTCTTAAATGAGTTTGATTCATCGGTTCCAGAAGATGGCGTTTCCAATGTATCTGTAGGTCTTTGAGTACACGGGACTTTATCAGTTGTAAAACTTAATTCATCGGTGTTCTCCTCTGGTGGTTCAGGTATATTTCCCGGTTCATTAGTGTGAACAATTGCTTTCACAAAAGGAAGAAGAAACTGTAGTTCATCGTGTAGATAGTATAACTTCTTTTGCTTTGTAGATGAACCACTAGGAGTTGGTTTCAGACTGCGCACAAATCCATTCCTTATATTCCTCCACTTAGTTTGACAATCAGCCTCTGAAAAGAAATATGCATAATATAAGTAATTTAATACGTCTTTTTTTTCAGATACCTAACAACTGGGTGTAGTTTCCGGGCACTAAAATTTTATTTTGCTCGAGGAGAATGCACTATATCACGAGTTGTAGCAGAGACAACAGAGGTTATATGGAGCGCACTCAGAGACACCTACATGCCTGTGCCATCTACAGATCAATGGAAGGCTATTGCAACCAGATACTACGAACTTTGGAACCTACCAAATTGTCTGGGATCTATTGATGGAAAGCATATACGGATTCAAAAGTATCCTAACACAGGATCTGCAAATTATAACTATAAAGGATACCATTCTATTATTTTGTTGGGATGTTGCGATGCAGACGGTAATTTTACGGCTATAGAATGTGGATTTGCTGGAAGAAATAGTGACGGTGGTGTATTTCAGGCATCGGCTTTGGGAAGGTGGTTAGAAAGAGGTGGTTTAAATATTCCAAATTCAGGTTCACGTTTACCAAACGATGACAATACTGGAAATATATTTCCATATTACTTTGTTGGAGACAACGCATTTCCTTTGAAGAAGTATTTAATGAGACCATACTCAGTGAGAAACTTGGACAACGTAAAAAGAATATTTAATTATAGATTGAGTCGTGGACGAAAAACGATTGAATGTGTTTTCGGAATGATGTCACAGAAATTTCAAGTTCTTTTGAAACCCATTGTATGTCGCAAATATGCCACTATAATTTCTATAATAAAATGCATATGTATTTTACATAACTACATACGTAAACAAGAAGGAATACAGTACACAATCTGTGCATCCAGTGAATCGGCAGCACAAAGACAAAGGCCAAATTTAATACCAAATATGACTTTTGTTAACACACCAAATGGTTTACGCAACTATTTATCAAATTATTTTTTGAAACCTGATTGTGCACTCCGTTGGCAGTGGAATTACTGTGTGATTGAATAAATAAAAAACTTATTACTTACCAGAAGTGTTTGTTTTTTGTGCCACTTCACTCCAAGCTCTGTCTGTAAAATCTTTTCTTGAGTATTCCGTCAGTTTATTGTTGTATAAGCACGGATACTGTTCAATAATTTTCACAAAATTCACCGCCGCGGCCGCCATTTTGTGACACAAAAAGCAACCGTCGGTTTGACGAGTCAGTCGAGTAGTGACATGTTGCCGCATGCACCGCAAGACGAACGCATGACGAGCGGCTGACGCGACGTTGCCGCTTCGTGGACACAGATTTCATTGTTTCTACGCAAGCTGCAAGCATTCGTCTTGCAATCGTCAATTGACAAAAGCGTGCGTATGACGTGCGGTTACGTGGACAATACGCCTTAGTAATCACAAGCAACAAACATTAATGCATTGTTTACGGAAACGCGGGGCGTCGCGCGTTGCGTTGGGCGGCGCGACCCGCATTGAATTCAAAACATATTACGGCGTTGTAGAGTGCGTTCATGGAGAAGCGATTTTACATGGTCGCACACGGGTTTGCTTGAAATGCAACGTTATTTGCGCGCGGAGCCCGCAGATGGCCGCTGAAAACGCCGCCGCCGCATTGTAAACGGAAAAAACTTCCACGCCACATGCGCCTCGCGACGCGCTGCGCCGTGTCTCCGTAAATAAGGCCTCAGAGTGAAAAATTACATTCGATTGCGGGCGTGTTGATCATAGACATTGGGACTTGCTGCATGGTAGCATGTGGTACTGGCAGTAGATAGTTAATATGCAAAGAAACCCACTCGCGAGGCCTATCTAATGCGGCCTAGAGGCCCATACAACGTTTTTATTTTCACTATAGGTAGGTAATATTAGTTTAGCAAGCGTTTACCGCGGCATGGATTGTCTGCCGCGGGAAACGCCCCGTGCTTTGCCGGTAACACGCCTCATTTTAAGCAAATGCTTTTTCATGAAAATCGTCAAACATTGCTATATCTTTGAATTTCATATTTTATATTATATTCATATTTCAATCGAACGACGCGTCGCGCATTGCTCCACGTTTGAAATACATTTGTCCTTACAGTAAGAGTTCTACTCATATTACCTATATACTTAGTTAATCTAGCCACATATTGAACTACCCATGCTATTCATAGTCGGGTCCAAGTCCCAGCTGTGCGGGATACATCCCCGCGGCACTGAGGCCAGAAGAAAAGTCTCGTATACTCGCACGTCTAAACCGCAGAAGAGATGATGCGGCAGCCGGGAGGCTGCGAGGACTGCCCAGCGCTGGAAACATGCTCAAACTGGTAAGAGAACGTAGAGGCATATACGGAAAATAGTTATTACACAAGTTCTGCATTACTATGCTCACAAAATCGTTATCAGCTGTACATCCGTGGTTACTTATGCGAGTAGGTTCTGAATGAAAACACGTAGACAAAAAAAAAGCTTGTTTCTTCATTAGTTTCAAAAATCTACTGCAATTTCAACTTGCTATAAAACGCCCTATATACTCGTACAATGGTTCGGGTTACATTATATTTACTTACATAAAGATTACCTACCTATAGCTACAGTTTTATGGTGATATAAAGTAATACGATAGTGGATATAAGCCAGGGTATTTCTGAGTGTGGGCTAAATAATTATCTTAAAGTTGAACAATTACTTAAGCAAGTGTATGTCAGTACGTATGTTTATAAAGCCTTTTAACTGTTATTGGCCCGTATATCACTTTGAAAACGTGGTCACTGCTTTTAAAAGATTAGAACATGAATTCAAAACGAAACTATAGGTGATAAGAAATACGTATTATTTATTGCATTTTTGGCAATCGAGTATGATGGCACGTCATTTTATTGCACTAAAAATCATATTTACTTACAAAATAAAAACAACGAAAATAAGCTATTATACATGATACAATGCTAATAAAAGTATAGATCCGTTGCATTGACTATGTCTATCCACTTGGTGTAATACGAGAATTGTGTATGCCTGAACTACAAGGCGCAGTAGTCCAATTGAGTGCAGATTGTGCGACGGAAATGTCTAATCGACAAACATTCAGCTTGGTGTATATTGTACTGAGGAATTCCAAATTGTAGAAATATAGATATTGGTTGTAAAATTTTAAACAGCAGTGAGCAAGCACCATATAGATCTAAGCTATTTGGAAACTATAGGGTCGCGGACGTGTGCTGGTTAGCGCTAATAGCTTAAAGCCCATCACACACGACTAAGATGATATATATTATAGCGTCGAATGTATAAGTTATGTTAACTTAACCCACCACACACGGCGCAGATACTATAATATATAGCAAGCGTACATTCTATCGGAGTCCGTCTCGGGAGGCGCACGTCTCGATCGTTCACACTGTAATATACAGAGTGTTCATATTTTTTATTTTGCGATGATTCGTATTTTGTAGCTAGACCTGTTAGACAATTCCTCAGATGATGATTGGGACTGTGAATATGATATAACCGTCATACTAGCTAAAAGTAAAAAACGAAAAATCTGGATAGAAGATCACATAAAACACAGGAAACACCGTAGTGAATTTAAACTTTACAATGATCTTTCAGAAAAAACAGATTTTTCTTGCACTTTCATATGGTTATTTGCACGATACCTACCAGTTTTTATTTGTTTGTCTGTCTGCCTCTATAATCCGGGTATTTTCTGAAAAGGCTGGACCTATTTTGATGGGGTTTATACTGAAAGCATTAATTAAAGAGCCACGCGAACGAAGTCGCGGCTGCAGCTAGTCTAATAATATAACATAGCCTTATTTTATCAAGAATACTAACCTCGATTTAGTAGTTACCTAGTTTGATTGATCTATACGTAGTACCTACAATCTAGAAAAACCTATGGAGGTTAGGCCCATTAAACATTTTTTTAAATTCTACTAAGAAAAAATTGTCATACCGCTAGTTCGGTTAGTAGATAGAAAGTCTAACTTTTTCGATGATTTCCTTTGTTTGACACATTCGCGTTAGTCAGACGTTAGTTTAATTTTTATTTACAAAAAATATTTCTACAGGTTCGAAACAAAATAGGTACATAAGATAATGTGAAGCTTTATTAGTTTTTACTGTGAAAATATAAATTTGTTCGGTAACTGAATATCAGACGTCCATTTACTGCAACGGTTTTGTCAACATTCTGTATTTGATCTTAAGATCAGTATCGGACACTATCTTAAGATGTCTTCATGATCAGCAGGCCTACCATAAACTTTCAGATTACTTGTCTAAGTTCCGAGCAGTTCAATGAAAGGATCTCAATTTGACCTGCCAAAAATCGTACCATGAACTTCATTTATAGTAGATCCAACCGTTTATCCTCTTTTTGACAGATCTAATTTGTCAGTTAAAGTGTTGTGACCAAGTGATTATAGTGGACACGATTTCGATTCATTTTTCTATCGAGTCTGTGCGGAAAGAGAATAGTCCTAGGAATGGCGCCATGACCATGGCTATTGGCCATCTAGAAATACGTCAGCCAATGGGGAATGTTGAAAGGGCGTGGACAGGCCGTCATGGCATGGCCATCTAGAAACGCATCAGCCAATGGGAAATGCTGACGCATTTCTAGATGGCCATGCCCAGATGGCGAGGCCACGCCGTCCGGTTACACCCGTGTAGTTTCCAAGGTAAGCTATCAAATTCTGAGTTATAAGTTTTCACTTCTATCGGCAATTCCTATGACTGCCAATTTTTTTGTCTATGGGTAAGCAGTAGTATTTTATCAAGGTAGTAAAACTCAATGGTCCACCGCCGTTTTGTATTTGTCACTGTCACTCGCAACAAGACGCCCGTGCTAGTAATTATTTGCTGAGTTTTATATTGGAACTATAAAATGCCGAAAGGATCAGTGCTGAAAGGACAGACGAGAGAAATGGTGATCAAGCTTCGTAATTACTTTGAAGCAGAGTATCAAAATGGCGGCCCGCTTTTACCATTGTCGCAAGTGAGAGAGCGCGTTGCGGCCGCGTTAGGTATTAGTGCATCTACGATTACAAAAATTACTACCGAAGCCTACGGAACAAGCGGCATGCAGGAGAATAAGCTTCGTACGCCGAAGAAAAAACGCCAACCACGTCGTGTGACTTCGGTTGACAACTTTGACGCAGACGCTATACGCCGTCATATATATAACTATTACTTACGTAAAGAAGTTCCAACACTTAAAAAACTTGTTGCTTCTTTGCGTGAATGTGATTTGTTCCGAGGTCAAAAATCGTCATTGGTAAAGGTCTTGAATGAAATTGGATTTACTTATAAAAAATCGGACAAACGCAAAATATTGATGGAGCGTCGCGACGTAGCTTTTGCTCGTTGCGAATTTTTGAGCGAAGCCAAAAAAATTACAGATTGGTCAAATGTTGTTTTCACTGACGAAACTTGGCTGAATGCGAACCACACAGTGTCTAAGAGCTGGACTGATGACACCGCTGCTTCCACTACCTCAGTACCGATGGGAAAAGGAGAACGTCTAATCATTTGCCATGCAGGGTCTGTGAAAGGATTCATGCCAGATGCTTTGTTGGCCTTTAAATCCAAAAAAACAGTTGAGTACCACGAAGAAATGAATTCTGAGGTTTACGAAAGTTGGTTTAAGGAAATGGTACAATCATTGGAAGAACCGTCAGTTATTATTATGGATAACGCATCCTATCACTCACGCCAAATTGATAAAATGCCGACCCAGGCCGACAAAAAACAAGTAATCATTGACTGGCTTCAACGACATGGTGAAAATGTTGATAACTCCTTACTAAAAGTACAATTACTAAATATATTACGAACAAAAAAACACTTCCCAAAACGATATGTGATCGACGAAATAGCTGCAGAACATGGTCATTGGGTTCTTAGACTTCCACCCTATCATTGTCAATACAATGCCATTGAATTAATATGGGCTCAAGTTAAAGGACACGCTGCTAGAAATAACACAAAACCCCCATTCACGGCAAACAAAATGGTAAATTTATTAAAAAATGCATGTGTGAAAGTAACTGCGGAAAGCTGGCAAAATGTAATTCAAAAAACACAAGAAACTATAATGGCAGATTGGGATAAACACGTGGCGATAGATTATATGAGTCAACAATTAATTATAAATGTCGGCAATAGCTCGAGTGACAGCAACGATGAATCTGATTTTGATTAATAAATAAATAAAAATAAAAGATTAGATTTCGTTTGCTTAAATTGGAATTGGGGTTGCTCAAACTTTACTATTTTCTGGTACCAAACGGCAGACTTTAATGTCTGCCATCCCCAGCGAGCAACACGGAAGGGAGTAGCCTTAGCTAAAAAATATTGTTCAAATCTTTCTGTCATTTCTTGCGGGAGGGGAAGTTGCACACTAGCGCAAAGCCGCACTATTACATACAAAACATACCTGTACCGATCCATTGCCGATCATACTCACACAACCAAATCACTAACACATAAAAAATAAAGCACCATTCACAAATCTAGCCCCGCCCTCACCCCACAGTATATTATCAAACTCCATGGTCCATGCGGACTTGTACTTTGACAGAGGGGAAACGCTGTGTATGCCTACTCCCTTCCGTGTTGCTCGCTGGCCATCCCAGATTTAACCGGTAACAGCTTCGTCAAGTATGACTTGTACTTGTAATCATCATAGTCATCATAACCTTGTTCTTTTTTGGATATACACCAGGAGATAAACACGTCTTCAAATAATGCTGTATGTTTTCCTGAGGCGCATCAATATAACGGTTTTACATAAAAATAAATCCGATATTATGTGCCGAGAACGGAAAACACCCGTGTAAAAATAGTTCATAAACAATATCGATATCTCAATCGTAACTTCGTAACATCACTATGTTGATAGCCATAGAACGTAATTTTTTAAAAACGTTTGTTATTTTATGGAATTTATAAAAAAACTACTGCACTTATGGACTCATTTTGTGAAAGATGATTATTATACGGGATCAAGGAGCAAATTTAAGCAGTTGTCATATTTTTAAAACCTCGCATTTATAAGTTAACTTTTGCGTAACATCGTCATGTTACGTTCTATTGGTGCTGTCAAAAAGAGGATAAACGGTTGGATCTACTATAACTGACATGCGTTTGAACTGCTAGGGCTAAGAAGGGCCTAAACTATTGTCTCTGACAGTTTGCATGAAAGAGATGACGCTCTACCACTTTGTATAACGCTCTTACTCTTTCATTTATGTTGGCATATGTTATGTTCTGAAACTAAGATTAGCCTTATATTGAAACCTAATGATTTGATTTATATATTAGTTTAATTTATAAAATATTGGATTATATATATTCCAATATTATTCACAGGCATTGTAAAATATGTACGTTATAATAATAGTATTGAGGTATCCAGCAGAGTTTGTGACATTGATTTAGTGAATTAATTTCAAGTTACATTAGTTACATACACAATGTACAAATATTTTGTAATGATATTAGAACACATCCAATCTAGTGAACAACAGTGAACAGTTTGAAGTGGATTCTCAGAGAAACGACCCGAATAATTATTACCTACAATATCAAGACGGTGTTCCAAGTGTGAATTCTTATTTATTCAACTTGGAATTATGGCAGCATGTACCTCGTCGTCGTGTTAGTTATGCTCACTTAGAAGTATTATGGGAGTTCTAAATACCCATAGCGTCATAGCTGTAGGGTAAAATAAAACAGTTCGAGCGCGTGAAAATATGAGATGACTTTTTTTATATACTTCTAGTAACTATTATATGGTGGCAGGGGGTGCTAAGAATCCCCGGCAGACGCCCGGCTACCACCCCCAACGACGACGACTGGCCCTGGTGACACACAACATACGCACAATGAGGACAGACGAGAAGATATATGAGCTGGAAGAAGAAATGAGTAAGTTACACTGGGACATTGTGGGGTTATCTGAAGTCCGTAGAGCGGGTGAGGACACGATAACCCTAAAATCAGGTAACTTACTCTACTACCGGGAGGGCGACCAACAGTCCCAAGGTGGTGTCGGTTTTCTCGTCCACAAGTCCCTTACTAACAACATAGTTAAGATCGATAGCGTTTCCAATAGGGTCGTATACCTAATACTCAGAGTATCCAAACGATATTCGCTGAAGGTCATTCAGGTATACGCACCGACGAATTCGCACCCGGATGATGAGGTGGAGGATATGTATGAGGACATTAGTCGGGCCATACATACCTCTGAAACGCACTTTCTAGTTGTTATGGGGGACTTCAACGCGAAGTTGGGTAAGAGAAGCGAGGATGAGTTGAAAGTGGGGCAATTTGGATATGAACAACGGAACCGTAGGGGACAGAGGTTGGCCGACTTCCTGGAGAAAGAGGGACTCTTTATGATGAACTCTTTCTTTCAGAAGCCACCTCACAGGAAATGGACCTGGCTGAGTCCCGATGGTTCCACGAGAAATGAGATTGACTTCATTATGACCACCAAAAGGCAAATATTCACTGATGTCTCCGTGATCAACAGGGTTAAAACCGGTAGTGATCACCGAATGGTAAGAGGCACGGTGAATATTAATGTCAAACTGGAGAGGTCTCGTCTGATGAAGTCTACGCTCCGACCCACTCGTGCCCATATACAAGACCCCGAGAGCTTTCAACTTGAGCTATCCAATCGCTTCGATTGCCTTCAGAACATCGCTTCAGTGGACGAGATCAATAACAGGTTAGTAGAAACTGTCCATACAGTGGGTTCAAAATACTTTAAACCCCACCGTACAGATAGGCCACAGAAACTCTCCAACGATACCCTCAACCTCATGGCTGAACGACGCTCACTGAAAATGCAGTCTTCGCATGATGCTGAAGCATATAGGCTGCTCAATAGACGAATATGGAAGTCCTTGCGACACGACATCCGGATCTTTAATACAAACCGTATTAAAGAGACGATAGAGCGCAAAAAAGGCTCCAAAGTGTTTGCAAGAGACATGTCTATTGGGCAAAGCCAGTTGACAAAGCTGAAGAGAGAAGACGGCAGTGTAGCGTCGACCAAAGCAGAAGTATTAGGAGAGGTAGAGAGTTTCTACGGACAGCTATACACCTCGGTCGCTAAACCTGTTAACAGCTCGGCCAAAGACCCAAGAGCCAAGCTGACACGACATTATACCGAAGATATCCCGGACATCAGCCTGTACGAGATTAGAATGGCCTTGAAACAGCTTAAGAACAACAAGGCGCCTGGTGACGACGGTATCACATCTGAACTTCTGAAAGCGGGTGGAACACCGGTACTTAAAGTCCTTCAGAAGCTCTTTAATACCGTCTTACTCGAAGGTTCAACGCCAGAAGCATGGAACAAAAGCGTGGTGGTGCTGTTTTTCAAGAAAGGTGACAACACTTTACTTAAAAATTACAGACCCATCTCGCTTTTGAGCCATGTTTATAAGCTGTTTTCGAAGGTCATAACGAACCGTCTCAGTCGCAGGTTTGATGAATTCCAGCCTCCGGAACAAGCCGGTTTCCGAAAAGGCTATAGTACCATAGACCACATCCACACGCTACGGCAAGTTATACAGAAGACCGAAGAGTATAACTTGCCTCTTTGTTTAGCGTTTGTGGACTATGAGAAAGCCTTTGATTCGATCGAGACGTGGGCAGTGCTTGAGTCTCTCCAGCGGTGCCGTATTGACTATCGGTATATTGAAGTGCTGAAGTGTTTGTACAAAAACGCCTACATGTCAGTCCGAGTACAGGAGCAGAGTTCGAAGGCAATTCCATTGCAAAGAGGCGTGAGACAGGGAGACGTTATATCTCCGAAACTGTTCACCGCTACATTGGAAGACGCCTTCAAGCTTCTGGAATGGCAAGGACTTGGCATTAATATTAACGGCGAATACATCACTCACCTTCGATTTGCCGACGATATTGTAGTCATGGCAGAATCCATGGAAGACCTCAGTACAATGCTCGAAGGCCTCCATCGAGTTTCCCAACGGGTAGGTCTTAAGATGAACATGGATAAGACGAAAATTATGTCTAATGCCCATGTTGTACCTACCCCAATATCAGTTGGGAACTCAGTTCTCGAAGTTGTTGACGAGTACATTTACCTGGGACAGACAGTCAAACTAGGCAGGTCCAACTTCGAGAAAGAGGTCAATCGTCGAATCCAACTCGGCTGGGCAGCGTTCCGGAAACTTCGCGAAGTCTTCTCGTCAAAAATACCTCAGTGCCTCAAGACAAGAGTCTTCGACCAATGTGTGTTACCAGTGATGACTTATGGCACTGAAACGTGGTCTCTTACTATGGGCCTCATAGAAAAGCTCAAAGTCGCACAACGAGCTATGGAGAGGGCTATGCTCGGGGTTTCTCTACGTGATCGAATCAGAAATGAGGAGATCCGTAGAAGAACGAAAGTCACCGACATAGCCCAGAAGATTAGCCAGTTGAAGTGGCAGTGGGCAGGGCACATAGCACGCAGAACAGATGGCCGATGGGGCCGAAAGGTTCTGGAGTGGAGACCACGGACCGGCAAGCGCAGCGTAGGTCGTCCACCGACACGGTGGACAGACGACCTGATGAAGGTCGCAGGACGACGTTGGATGCAGGCCGCTTCCAACCGGTCCTTTTGGAAAATCATGGGGGAGGCCTATGTTCAGCAGTGGACGTCCTACGGCTGAGATGATGATGATGATGAACTATTATATAAATTATATAAATAATTATTCGTATGCGTTCCACATTCTTCTGCGATAGTGACAGAACCTATTTTTTCACAAATTGATAGAAATTTACGGTTTTTACGTTTAATAGATCACAAAATGTTGCTTTAGCTCGCCTGCTTTATGTGACGGATATGCAGGTTACTTTAATGGATATCTAAAGTCAAAAAACACGTCATGGTACGCTTACAGCAGGTCAATTGCAGGCCGCCCTTTGCTGGCCGGCTAGATGACGTGGGCAATAGTTGGCTGGCCTGCTAGAGTCCGCCATACTACGAATTTGCAGGACAGCTCAATAAAACACTTAACTGTCATGCTATAAGGGGCTTATGGTAGGCCTACTGAAGTAGTCTTAGCGTATGTTAACATGCCTTTCGAATATCGGTGGCATCTTACGCTACTCTAAGGTAAAATATTATAGCATATTCACCGTGTGTGGTCGCTCATTGAATTATATGGTGAGCGATTATCTTAGAGCGATATGTCCGAATCTGCTCTAAGATAATATATATTTTACAATATCTTCACCGTGTGAGATGGGCTTAACACAAGAGTAAACTCCGTCGAACTCTGAGCTTCAAGTTCGAGTAGGCGGCCAATTGTCGCAAACTTTCCACTGAAAATCAGTAAAAAACCTACCAAATGCATCACGTTGAAAATTACATATGCAAAATGTAAGCTGAAAAATGAGTGACGAATAAGTTACTAAGTAGAATTTATTGCTTCCAGCGATGGGTTGGAGAACTGGAGAGAGAATCTCAGCTGTGGGCCGACCAATGTCGTCCTCCAACAACGCCTGAAGAACACGATGCCTGTCGCGATCTTTGTAAGGGTTTTTTATCTATGTTTAATTCATTTATTTTTGTTATTACATTTTTTGTATTTAAATTCTTGTGAATTTGACGCTTTTCTAATATATTAACCGGCAAAACATTCACGTCATCGTCACATAGGACGATCGCGCATGACGTTGTCGGTCTATTGGTACTTACTTACTTATAACTAAGAAAACATTTTTAAGAGTCTGTTCCCACTGTAGCTGTTCGCTAATTCACATTAAGGTTAGACCGGTTTTGCTAAAAAATATACTCACCGATGCCTGATTTTATAAGGATTAGACTGGCTTCATTTATTTTAGAAAAATAACAAGGGTAGAAAAATTATTTGTAATTCTTTGTGGTATAGTCATTTTCTGCACTGGTGAAGTCGCGGCCGCAGCTAGTAGTGTAGATACTATATAAAATGCAGTGCTGCGTATACATTTAAAGTTACAAACTTGGCCACCATCTGGTCGATGACTTGCCTGTATTGATATTTAACCACCTAAAAGAAACTCGTGCTCAGTAATCATTATTGCAGATTCAGTAAACGTGGGCCAGTGTGTGGCCTCAGTGGTGGGCGAAGCGCCAGGCCTCCGAGTGGAGTCCATGGTAGATATTTGGTTCATGCAGAACTTACTCTACAAGGGAAACGTTACTTTATATGAACCGTGAGTAACAGTTTTAATATTTATTTACGCTATAGTGACTATGATTATCTATATGTAATATAAAAAATATTACTTAGCTATAGTTTCGCCGTATTTCACTCTATTTGTACCAAGATATATCATGATTGTATTTAATTATTATAAACAATACGTTACCTCAGGCCTGAAGGAGACCAACGTTTTTACGGAGATTTCGCTCAGATGATGTGGGCCCGGACTTACATGGTCGGTTGTGGAAGAAGCCGCTTCATGGTTAGTCATCACTTATTTTCAATTTATATTATATTATAATATATAAGATGATATGTTAAGATATTGTCTCAGACTTTGAGATCGAGAAGAGAAAAAAAAAGAAGATTGAGATATAGAATTTGTCAGTTTTTCCACTACAAATAATTAGATATGCGAATTAGATATATATTTAACAGAGTAACGTTGCTCAAGACTGAGTCTTCTGTTGAATAATGCTTCTGGACAGTGGCCCATACTTATATGGCATTACCTGCCCATTGAGTTTCCAGTCTGGGACATCCTCTCTTTTTGAGAAGTGTGGGCCATAACCGATTATGTGGGCTCAATGTAGCCTGGCAGATAGGCAGCAGAAAATAGCTGTTTCTAGCATCTTCTTTTTTTTTCTTCATCGCATTACATAAGGTGGCCACCGCCTGCAACGATCTACGGACTATGCGAGTTTACTACGCTCGGTGGGGATATATCTAGACCCCTTACCTCCTAAACCTCAATAGTCCAAAGCACCCGAAACGCAAATGACCGCAACGGATGGAAGCGTATTCCGAGGGCTGCATAATATAGGATATATAGGATATAGGAGATAAGGGTAACTATAGACCAATTTCACTGGCTACCATTATAGCTAAGGTATTTGACCGTTTGCTTGATACTCAACTAGACAAATACCTTAAAATACATGATAACCAATTTGGCTTCCGATCAGGACTTTCGACAGAGACAGCTATTTTGAGTTTGAAGCAGACTGTCAAATATTATACTAAACGACATACACCCATATTTGCCTGTTTCCTCGACCTCTCCAACGCATTTGACCTGGTTTGCTACGACATCTTGTGGCAGAAATTAGAAGATGTAAAGTTGCCGGGGGAAGTGATTAGAATGTTTAAGTTTTGGTACCAGAACCAGGTCAATGTTGTGAAATGGTCAGGAACCTACTCGGAGCCGTACAAGTTGGAATGCGGGGTGAGGCAGGGGGGGTTAACCTCACCGAAACTTTTCAACTTGTACGTGAACGCACTGATAGAGGAACTCAGCAGCGCGCGTGTCGGCTGCCATATTGACGGAGTCTGTGTTAATAATATCAGCTATGCAGACGACATGGCGCTGCTGAGTGCGTCTATCTGTGGAATGTCGAAATTGTTAGGTATTTGTGAAAGATATGCTCGGTGTCATGGATTAATATATAATCTAAAAAAGAGCGAGTGCATGGTGTTTCAGGCCAGAGGCCGTCAATGTCTACCTTCTATACCACCCATAAAGATGTATGGTACACCTCTTAAACGAGTGGAACAGTGTAAGTACTTAGGACATGTGATAGCCTGTGACCTGAAGGACGATGCCGATATTGAAAGAGAGCGTAGGGCGTTGTCTGTGAGAGCGAACATGATTGCCCGCAGGTTTGCCCGGTGCTCGAGGGAAGTTAAGGTGTGTCTTTTTCGAGCCTATTGTACCAGCTTCTACACGAGCAGCCTGTGGGTGAACTACTCGCAAAAACAGTACAACGCATTACGCGTACAATACAATAACGCGTTCAGAGTGCTGGTGGGACTGCCCCGATTCTGCAGTGCGTCAGGGATGTTCGCCGATGCTCGAGTGGATTGTTTCTATACAACCATGAGAAAACGGTGCACATCGCTGGGGCGCAGGACTCGGGCCAGCTCTAACGGCATTCTGTCAATTTTCACAGATAGACTGGACTGTGAATACATCATGAATTGTGGCATCGTCCATCTTCGTCATAATTAATGAGTTCTGTTAACCCTCCCTATACATTTATATATATATAGTACTTGTTTGTTTGCCATTAACCATCCAATTAATTTATTTATAATGTTTAATTTCAATAACATGAATAATTTTTATAATTTTATTTTCTTATTTTAGCTTTTTAATCATAATATCCTTATTTAATATATAATTTAATATTTTAATTTTAATATAATGATATCAATATATTTTAATTTGTTTTGTTTTTGGTTGACATTGATCTTTTTTGTAATCATTAATGTAATATAATTGTTTAATTTTAGTGTGTAAATGTTGTGGTTAATTGTGTTGTAGTTTTTAGTGAATTTAATTATTATTGTAATATGATTCCTATGTGTTTCGAAATAAATGATTTAATAATAATAATAATAATCATTGAGGGATTAATATCCAGACTCAGGCCATACCCAAGGTTACATTAATGCGCCTGGATTCGAAAAGAGAAACGAACTTCAAGTCGTACGTGCTCCGGCTTCCAGCGAAGTTTAAAGAGACGTTCCTGGCACCGGACTTCTGGCCTGAAGGGGTCGTTTTTCGACGGTATATGAGCCTAGACCGAATATTATAAATTCTGAACTGACTGTACGCTAGTTAAGAAACCAAATAATTTAAGAAAAATTAAAGAAAAAGCGTCGTACTTAACCACGATCACTCTGTTAAGAGCGAACGACTTAGGAAGAGGAGGATTTACCTTATACACCTTTGATTACATCAACACAAATGTCTTACAATAACACACCGACACTCTATCTGCATAACTTTTCCAGGTACCTATTCGTGGTCGTGATAGAACCGTAGAACGTTTGGTATGCAACTTCGCACCAAAAGGCCCTTCTCCGTACCGCCCTATATGGACCCCTGGAGTACCGGCCACTGCGTGCCCAGCGCGCTCTCGTCCTTACACCGCCCTTACCTCCCTGTGCGACTATCGTTAGTATCTTTAAACAATTTAACATTATACTACCGAAATCTAAAATTTTGACGAAAACAACTCAAGGTGACCGCCATTTTCAATCTTTACTAAGGAGGTACCTAAGCTGCCTAAAGGATGTATTCATCAACTAGCTGCGCCCCGCGTTTACGCCCGCATGGTGATGGATGATGATGATGATGATAAAAAGTATCCCATTATGTTATTCCAGCGCCTCATCTGTCCACATACCAAATTTCATTAAAATCGGTATTCAGTAGTTTTTGCGTGAAATAGTAACAAACATCCATATATACAAACTATCGCGTTTTAAATGTTAGTAGGATTCACGGAAAAATCGATGTCAGTTACATGCTAATATAACGTCTCTATGCAACAGAAAGTATTACGTGCCTAATTTTTAAACAGCATTATTGAAGGTAGAGAAAAGACAGACAATTCTGATGATAAGTTCCTCGGGGACCAATATCACAGTTGCAGTGGGACCGATATCTCATAGCCTCAATGTTCTGTGTGGACTTATACCGCGGCTGTCACTCAAAATATATAATTAATTCATTAATTATCAGTCACCAAATACATCACCAGAACTCAGAGACACAGATGTTGAGTGCTATTCATCTAGTATTTTTATTTGATATATTAAAAATTAGGAGACTTCATACTTGATCGCATGTATGAAGAGAATTTTTGCCTTTGTTACTCGTGTAAGAATAAAACATCAAGTATATGAGTATTCCTATCGAGCAAATTAAAAACATCGCTTCAAGGCATCAACTACGAAATGAGTTCCAAATCAATTACTTTAAAATGTCTTTGGAAACGTAAAAAAGAACGGTCCATAAAACACGTTAAAGTTGAATTAAACATGCAACTCAGCCCTACCTCACTATCAAAACCAATTTACTAATTGCAGAATACGAACTGAATCAACTAAATGATATAGATGATTCCATGACAATGGAAGAACACATAATTTTAAATTCATTGTTAGAAATAGAAAGAAATGAAATGCAGTACGAAGCAAGTCTAGACGAAAAATATCTAACTTACTTAGCTATAGTCACAATGCAAAATTCTGAAGTTACTACACCACGCTATAATTCTATGCAAAAAAGAGACATAGTTGAACAGATTGATGCAGAAGATGAAAACAGTGGTATGATGGGTGACCTAAAAGAATTTTTAAATGAAACGGTCACATCGCAATCAATCAAAATCTTAATGGCCAGAACTACAAAGAAGAAACCAAAATTTATGATTGGGAGACCAAAATCTTACAACGTTGATGACTTGAATGATATTGACGGTGATCAGAAATCAGAGAGTGAGTTATTTTATTAACTTGTTTGATAAAAAGACGCAGAAGATATTAATCGGCTCTCTCTCCCGTATGTTGCAGATCACGACTCTACAGACAGATTATCGAAACTGAAAAAGGAATTTTATGAAGAGTATAATATCTATACAACAGACGAAAGTGCAATAACGACGATTGAACTCATGAAATTTGAAAAGGATTGGAATGGTAACCAAACAAAACCGATCAATTGAAATTGTGAAATAATTGATAAATATACATTAAGTGCATACAATATTGTTACAGATAATACCACTCTAAAATATAACACTGATACAAACATGCTAGCCAACGTCACAATGGCTGTTTTATCAAAGAAAACGGAAACATTTGCATTTATGGATCCTTTGAACAATATAACAAGCTATAAAGAAAATGTTATTAATAACGCTAGTTCAAACTTGGATAGCAATTACACTGCTTACAATACAGCTATAATAAGTAATGACATAATAGTGGAAGATTACTTGTCTGATCGTAAGTAAGACTTATATTGAATACTTTGGCACCACCAATGTAAGACGTCTAATTTAATTACGCCTAAAAGAGAAGAGAACGTGGAATCGGATCATAATCATCATCGGAAATATTCTTTTCTAAGTATATATAGAGGACTCTGATTGATTTCAGTTAACTAATATCGATTGGTAGCTTAATGGAGAAAGTGAAATGAAGACAGAGTTCAGTGTCGTTTGAAAAATCATTACTTCAAGAGTTTTTGTACTTATTCGTATATCAAGCAGCTGGTTGATTTAATCTAATCCCGCAAACTCAAACAACCCTCACAGGAATGAGTTGAAATAGTTAAGCGTTAATATACTTGCAATATCTACAGTTGAATCTTTCAACTATCAGCTGCGTAATATCTACATATTTTCATCTACCGTAAACCTTTGAACTTTGGTGAACATAAATATTGAAATTATTATTATGTTTTTAGCTGAAACAGTTCGCCAGTTGCAGGAGGCGTTAGATCGCATGGAACGTGAGGCCAGCACTGTCAATGTTTCTAAAAGTTCAGGAAAAGTAAGTTTTTGACTTTTACTATGTACGAACTGTTTCCCCATCCTAGTTTCTTATGATTCGTTAACCTCAGTCGCGCCGGATCAAATGCCCTTGCTATGGTGAAGTAATGAAGTTAACCATGTTGATTGGAGGGTTTATGTGGTGTTTCAATAAAGAGTTAAACAATCTAATCTATCATTCTTCAACAAATACCTCCATCGGTACACGTCCTAGTCAGATCATAAAATATATGGTAGGAGTCTCTATAAGTGCCAGTGTTGGGCTATTTTCTTTTTATGTATTGGCAGCAATTTGCTTGTGTAGAACACTAAACTCAATTTCTGTTAACTATGGTAGTTCATATTATGTTTATACTAAAGTCCAAATTCGTATTTAATATAGAAAATATTTTAGTACACTAGTTTAGTTTGGTGTCCTGCTTAAGCGAATCCTACCACTTCTGTATAAAGTTTCGAAACGAGCAAGTTGTTCGCTTAACCACACATGTTGCAGTTCCTAGAGTAGGTTGATATCTGCGAAATCTATTGTATTATTAGCCAAATATGGCGAATCGCGAGTCAACGGGTGGTAACTGGCAACTCCATTCCCCCATACGGTAGGTAAGGCTTAGAACGTCACTTGATGCACCATCTTTAAGCCACATGTGGAGTCGTGATAAACTTGGTCGTCAGAACAACCGCATTGTCTGATATTCTGCCTCGAAGCTGTAGCTGTAGTGTGAAAGTGCTACTCTGCTAAGATAAGGCACTGTAATAAATGAAATTACTGTATGAGCTAATGAGACTAAACAGCTAAACAGACGGGCAATGCACGCATTGCAGTGCCGTGCTGAAATTTGAAGCTCTGAACTAAACTAACCGGTAAACCACTAACGTTAGGGATCGAATACGTCGACCTGGGTTTCGAGCATATCAGTTGCTTATCTTCAGGGCTAGTCCGCAACGT
The DNA here is from genome assembly GCA_917880725.1 of Selenia dentaria. Lineage (NCBI taxonomy): Eukaryota > Metazoa > Arthropoda > Insecta > Lepidoptera > Geometridae > Selenia > Selenia dentaria. The sequence goes on along the minus strand of OU862888.1, from coordinate 8,044,867 downwards.
AGTCTGTGAGCTTCCGGCGGGCACTAGTTCTTGGTAATTATTTAAATAATTAGCAAGTTTATAATAATATTTTCGGTTACAATGTTTTGTTTAGATACATGACTAAATACCGTATTAGATGTAAGCTACTCTATTTGTATAATATTTACTCTTCGCCTCTTTTCAATTTTCCTATAAAGGCATAGTGTCGCTACAGAAAATTAATAACCCATTTGTTGGATATTACCAGGTCCGTCGTGAGCTTAGAAATATTCCACCGGACCAAAGGAATGAGGATGAACTGACCCTAGTTCCTAGTGGACTGACGATACCAGAAAGTGATGTTCTTACAACTGTCTCCCCTGAAGAAGAACAAAACCACACTTTGGAGAGAGCACCCATGCTTGACATGGTGCTAAAATACATGCCCTATCTAAAAAACTATAAAAGTGATCTGACATTGCGTAATGAGAACTCTGCAAGTTGTGCTTATTTTTCACTTGGTCGGTTAATAGTGGTGTTATGTTTGTCTTTTAGACACATATTCTAAAGACGTAGAGAAGTATTCCAGAAGGACAGTCAGTTCTTATAGCCAGTTTGTATATGATTTGTCTATCAACTGCCCTCAACTCTGTCGGTTTACTTTACTAGGAAACGATATTTGACACTATTTGTGTGGATGTTGTAGCAAATTTATATCTGTAGTAGGGGAAACTATAGATAGATAGATTAGAGAAATAGGCCGTTAGTAAATTTTATACATATGTTTACATATTGTATCAAATCCCCACTAAAGTAGAGATTGACTACTGATTTGTAGGTACTTCTGGAATATGGCTCTAGTTTGATATTTATTAGCGAATGCGACCATTGTATTGTATTTCTATTTTTATTTTGAGTTTAATATATGTTGTTTAAGTTTAATTGCGTTCTTAGTGATTAGATTTCCCACTTCTCTTATTTTATTGTTTCTATAGTTCGAGTAATGCCATTGCCAGTGCCATTTTACAAAGATGCCATTCTTTGTGAAAGCGTACAGAAATAACAAAGGTGACCCTTCGATCAGCGCTGTTGATCGAATGCGGGACCGTATTACTAAGCCTTTACCCTCTGTACATAACAGATAGCCGGTAAAGATTTAAAAAAAATATGTTCTTAGTTTACTAACAAATAATAAACTAAAATATAATTCAAGCCACCCCTGGCTTGAATTATATTGATGACGCCCCCGTCATCGTACCAAATGATGTTATTTTCGAGGTTCTATCGTTAGAACGGTAGTACATGCAAACCTTAAACTTGGTATGATTGAGTGTTTACTTTACGACTTTATATTATGTGTCTCGTTTACCTAGACGAATTGTATGACTCTTGAGGTTGACCTACTCATAGAACAACGAGGGTGACCATCGCTAGCTCTAGCTAGCGTATACATACATTTAAACTTAAACATTGATAGTTTTTGCCACAGCGATGCCCGCCACCTGAAACGCGTCTGCATAAACGCTCACAAATTGTAGTCTTAACCCTATGTCTGATGTATCACTCTATGCGAAGTTTTGTCTAAAATGCCCTTATAAATCACGTTTGAAGTTCTCACTACGACTTGATATTTTCATGCCCTACATAATACTACGAGTACTATGGATGTATGTCAGTGACCGTTACTGGACTTTATTGGAAGACATTAGGTATTCAAACAGTGCGTCCTACTATCACTGTCCTAATAGGGTTATGAGTTGGTTGTATTATGTATGAATAAGTGGAGTATGAGATACATATTTACCATTGTTAAACGACTTGTTCTAGAGAAATCATATAACAAGGGTAGCAAATTCTGTTACATAAAATTTCCTTCCCGCAAGTAAGAATATTGTATTGATGTTTCAATATTCAGCAGGATTTCAATATACCTCGCAATTGAACGTATAAATGTTAAAAGTCTCATTTACATACTTAACGTAACTGTTAGTACTGATACTAATATTATGTTGAATTCTTGTTACATCGACTCAGCTTTAAATATAGTAAAATTTCCAAAAAATTTCTATATGTCGAATCTCTACTTATATTCGCGGAACATGACAGGCAATAGAAACATTAAATTTCAAAAATATTCAGCGAGAAGTTGGAATTCTTTGTTGTTCTATACAAAGAGCTCCAGTTTCTATGTATAGCACCTACCAATATAATCATGAACTTGTAAGTGGTCGCCGAGCTGTGAGTAAGATTAAGCTTGTATTACATAATTTACTACAATTATTTCCTCGCTGCGAACTGGGACATAAATCATTGGAAGGATCAAGTTAATCTAAAAGGCAGAAATACATTATTGTGATAAGACACTTTCTAGGACGTGTCACAAAGTTAAAAAGTCATTAAAGAGCTAACGGTGGCTTACGATAGTTGGCTCTAAAAATCAAATGAAAAAGTCACTAATGTAAATCTATTGTGCTACCACTTTCAATCACGTCACGACCCTCTAAATAAGGGCACATAATACCAGATTTGAAAGACACTACACTTAAAACACCACATCCCCAAAATGTGTCATCATCATCCTAACCGACTACCGAGTAAGGTACGAGTGGTTACTATAAAATAACTTGTCTGTTTAGATGCCTTTCTTTGTCTGATTTTAGCCTTGATGTAGACATAGTTTCACATTATTCATATAATTATTTTAGTACCCAAACACACGGCTATTGTTAAATAGGTGTTGTCATCAGTCTTAGTTAAAAATTAACAGAAACGGCGCGCCAGAACACGTGGCGAGCTGCAGCCGCCTCGGGGGACCAAAACCGCAAACAGACGCCAAACTCCCCCAGGTCTGGGCGCACGAGGTCCCCTTACGATGGGTTAGTTGAGTAGCCCCATTGCCTGCTACTTCGGCCGCAGAGGATAAGGAGAGCGGCGCCACTCAATACCGACAGTTTTCCTCCCCTGCAGCCCCACCGCGTCCGCCATCTAACGGTGCCGCCTGTACGACACCGCAACCGCAGTTGTAGTAGCGCCCATACATACCCATTGCAACCTACAGTGACCGCTCCCATGTAAACTTGGAGGACAAAGCCCATAGGAGTGGTCCCTCTCCTAGCCCGCCAGCTGTCTGCCATCACTTTCAGGCCCATTTATTGCTCTTCGCTTCGCTTCACCGTGATGATCCAAGCCTACTGAGCCCCCCCGCTACGACAAGGCGGGAAATCTGGGGGGGGTCGTCGTAGTCCATCCTGTGTCAAGTGTCTGATTCATATACGGATTCAAAAGTATTATAACAATATTGTGTGCATGGAACCGACTTCGACAAGTCATTTTAAGCTGTTGGTGTTAAAGTCTGTTTCGTTTTTTGGTAAAAAAATCATTTTCAACCTTTTAGTGACCCTTGCTAATTATGGGATCAATTGTCAATCACCTTCAATGACACAGGCGAAATACTTTTCAGTTATTGGAGAGTAACTCAAAAACTGCTCGACTGATTTTGATAAAATTTAAATGGGACCACCTCGGCAGTATACAAAAAACAGAACAAAAAATAACTTTGAAATTTGGTTCACAAATGGGGGGGACATCAGTGAACATACACAAAAAAAGTACATACAGTCAAACATATAACCTCCCCTTTTGAAGTCGGTTAATAATAGTACTTGATAAACGTTTTACATATACAAAAATCATATGCAAGTTGAATTCCCCAGTTATTTCAGTGCCGCAAACCTTTAAGGTACATTAATGGAAATGTAATTGGAATGCCGACATTGAGTCCTCGGTCATCAGCACTGAACGCTACTTACGTACAAGCTGTTACACACACTGTGCCGTTACCATACAATGAAATGTAGAAACTACACCGTATGCGTTAGTCATGAAGTTGAAAATCGTTAAAATGTATAGCTTTTTTAGTTAATAGGTAGTTTGTGGTCATGCATTTGTTCTTTGGTCAGTTCAGTTGCGTCGGGCATTCGTAGCGGTGGTCCGTAACGGTATTCGTAGAGGGTCGTAGCCGCGTAGACCCTCTACGTTGCGTGTCGTAGCAAGGTCTTGAATTTTGGTAGGTCAAGACTATAAAGATTGATGAATTGATTGTGGTCAGAATTTTACCTTAGTTTGCCGTATTTGGTGTTATAATTTCATTGATGAGATATAAATCTTTTGTAAAAATTGGACAGGCAAAGGCAATTAATTATATTATTAATGTTTTTAACGTCAACAAGTGTTATAATAAATGAGAACAGAATGAAAAGTATTTCACCTCCACCGTCAGGATGAAAGAGAGTCAGAGGCGAGGAAACTCGACATTCTGCGTGGTAGGCCTTTTGCACAAGTTACCGTCTTGGATGGTATTACCGTGTCAGTAAATGTGGCGATAATTATGTACGCAATTTTTATTTTTAAGCAAGTTTAATCTTACGGTTTGAAGGGTACAGTAGTAAGTGAATCACTGGGCGGGTGAGACAAACACCAATGTCTCGAGGTGACCAGCGCAGTCCAGTGCTACGCAAAACTTCAGCTTGAAGCTTTGGGTGGGACTGCAGCTGTCATCGGCAGGCGTGCGCTTACTGTCAGATGCACTTGCTTGTTTATACTTACGACGTTAAAAATACTTCATATCTGCAATAGACATCCTCGTGTCTGAACAACGTACCATATAATTTATTTGTACACATTTTTAAATATTTCTTTTAAATATTTTATTTATTCAACAAAATCCACAGCCCTTAATAACTTTTACAATTTGTTAGGACTTATATAACATACAGCCAATAACAGATAACGGATTTATCTCAACATCCACTGTGGATAGACCCTTAACGTATCAACGATATGGACTACCACCATAATTTCAATAAAGGATTTAAAATTAGATATTATAACTTAATTTTTCGTAGGTACAGTAAACACGACTATAATTCTAGTCAAATAAAATCGTTATTACTAAAGCCGATGACACGAAATGCACACAAAGTTAATCTGGTACGCATCAATATAACGCGCAGTTGAAGCTACTAAATAAAAATGGTGAACGATAACCCTCCCAACTCCTACTCGGAGCCGTCTCGGTCGAGACGAGCTGATGATGTGAAGATAGAGTTTGGTTTCGGTGTGCCTCTTGGAGCGATGAGCGCCCATCCTGTGTTCAGGTCCGCCTGGGATATAGAATGGTGAGTTTTACCTTTATTTACATCTCTCATATTCGGTAAGTAGGTCCTTATTACCCCCAAATGGGGCTTGTAGGTGACCAATTAGCGTATAAATATCTCGGGTTGCCATTGATGCCTTACAGCCCTTGGCTACTAATCTACTATTAGATCTCTTCTCTGTAATTTTTGTATTTTTAAAATTAAATTCTCGTGAGTTTGACACATGTTAAACTATTACTATTAACCGGCAAAATAAAAAATGTCAAGTAACATGATACCCTACAGTGTCACGTTGCCGAGATATTTGGAGGTAAAGATCGACATATGAGTACAACGACAATTATTAAAAATAGAGTTATTACGTGTCTATAAGCGTAAGATTGTATCTAAATAAGCGAATTAATATTATTACTTTTTTGTACCTAAGTGGCGTGCAATTGGAGAGGCCTATGTCCAGCAGTGGACTGCTACAGGCTGATGATGATGATGATGATGACTTTTTTGTATTGAAATTCTCGTGAGTTTGACACATATTAAACTACTAGCTGACCGACCACCGGCTTCGCTCGCTTACTTTAGAACCTCGAGGTCATGGGTTCGATCCCGGGTTAGACAGTTATAACAGTCCGGAGGCTGGAACAGTACCCCGTAGATGGCAACAGGCTCGCCACCTTTAACATGATCACATGACCAAAAACATATGTGGCGAAACGTAGGCGATGAAAACACCGCTGCTTAACCCATCGAGAATATACCCATAGGCAAAAGTATCGATTTGTTCAAGACCGCTTGACTGATGTTACCGTCCCTCGGTTTCACCTCCTTGGTGATAGATGGTGATGATGATGGAAAGTAGCCTATGTGCTAATTCAGACTATAATCTACTCGTATCTCTGTGCCAAATTTCAACCAGATCCGTTCAGCTGTTCTGCCGTGATTGAGTAACAAACATCCATGCATCCATCCATCCATCCATCCATCTAAACTTTCACACTTATAATATTAGTGAGATTAGTGAGATTACTATTATTCGGCAAAACACTGACGTTAGGGATCAAATACGTCGACTCGGCATTTGAACATGCCTGATACTCATTTCATTCAATACGAGTGCGCAGTTCAAGCATATAATTTTAGTTGAAGCATACATACATACATACATAAAATCACGCCTCTTTCCCGTAGGGGTAGGCAGAGACCACGGATTTCCACTTACTACGATCCTGACATATCGCTTTCGCTTCATCTATACTCATCAATCCTTTCATACATAAGCGTCCGTTTAGGGTACTTTTGACCTGGCCTTTTTTCAGAACGTCTTCAATCTGATTTCGGAACGTTCGCCTAGGTCTTCCCCTTCCAACACTTCCGTTTACTTGTCCCATGTATACCTGTTTAGTCATTCTCATTTCATTCATTCTCTTCACATGTCCAAACCATCTTAACATACCTTTCACGATTTTTGTCACTACACCCTCATTTACACTACATCGTTTCCTTATGACACTATTCCTTATCCTGTCACTCCGTTTCACTCCAATCATGCTCCTCAATGCTCTCATCTCCACAGCATTTATTCTACTTTCATGCTTTTTCTGCCACACCCAACTTTCACTACCATACATCAGTGTCGGAACCAACACTCCCCCATGAACAGCCAGACGAGCCATTTTAGACACCTTCTGACTGGTCATAAAAGCTTTTAGTTCAAGCATATAGCGTTAATAGTAATAGTTTAATACTCTTCTAAAGTTATAACTATAGCTATAATAAGCATAATCAGACATCCAAGTATTTTTTTTAATTTCCTAGGTAACTAGGTAAACGACACTTATTTATAATGGGATACCATTATATAACCTTTATTCAAACCGATTATCAACAAGGTAAATTATACTATTTTACTTAGACTACCTTATCGTTAACATGCTCATATTATCTGCGTTATCTTAGTCTAATTACTCAGCCTGAGCCCAAAGACTCTTTGCTCAGAGGAAGAAAAGTTGCTGGCAATCTATGCCAAGGAAGCTTATCGCATCAAATGTCCGAGTCGAGTCCATTAAGTTTCTACTGGTAAAACATAGGCATTTCTCTTCAGGAATATATAAGCAATAATATATGACGGGCCTTGTGACGATTTCTGGAGTGTCTTCTACGAGCTCTTCCTGTACTCGCAAATAAACAATGGCATAATAATTTGATGCGGTTGATTCTACAGCGCTACTTGTGCTACTGTCAGAGTAGTCTCACTGAATTTTTCTTTTTGTAGATATTAGTTAGCCATTCTCACAATACATTCGAATCAATAAGTCTGTTTTTAGGCCAGTAAAGATAGAATTTAACTTAGCACTTAATTTCAGATCCGATTAGTAATTTTAGTGAGGTTTAGTCACATGCTGACAGACCCAGGTGGAGCTTCAAGCGCCATCTTGGAAACAGTTTTTGGCTGATATCTCAGAAACTGTGTACTTTAGGACAAAAAATATTATTGTAGAGAATAAAATTTTGCATCTTTTATTATTTGTAAACTGTTTTGTAATACCGTTTACGATTTATGGTACCCTTTTAGTAAACCGGATTTTCATCTCGGCCGATAACTTTTTTTAACTTCTAACTTATTTCTAGTAAAGAGTACTTTTTGTTGAATTACTGTAGGATTGAATAACCTTGCATTTAACAGATCTTAAATAACGCCGCGAAGGTTGGAATTCTTTTTTAGTATTACATATTCCCGTACGTGAAAAGAACTTGTTCAACTCATGCTATTGCAATGGCAATTATTTAATTGTTTAAATATACTCTTACTTATTTTTTGACAGTTAAGTAGGATTATCAATTATCTTGCTCGCTAGAGAGTAATTATGTCCCTTGATATATTACTACCGTATTTTAATTTCGTAACCGTTAAAAGAGCAATGCAATCTTTTGATTGATTTTCAACAGATTACGAATAAGAATGTAAAATACATCCGTAATCTTATCATAATCTTAGCCATAAGACGGCTACTGCTGAACATAGGCCTCACCTATAATTTTGCAAAAAGAATCCGGTTGAAAGCGACCTGCATCCAACGTCGTCCTACGACCTTTATCAAGTTGTCTGTCCACGTCGGTTGAAGGCATCTTCCAATGCAGCGGTGAACAGTTTCGGAGATATTACGTCTTCATGTCTCAAGCCTCTTTGTAATGGAATTGCCTTCAAACTCAGCTTCTGTACTCGGACTGACATGTTGCCGTTATTATACATACACTTCAACACTTCATCATCAGCCTGTAGCAGTCCACTGCTGGACATATGCCTCTCCAATTGCACGCCACTTAGGTCTATCTTGGGCTTCTCGCATCCAGTTTTTGCCAGCCGTCTTGCGCAGACCGTCACTCCAACGTGCCTCAGGACGTCCTACACTACGTTTGCCGAGACGCGGTCTCCACTCTAGAACTCGTTTACCCCAACGGTTGTCGGTTCTACGGCTAATATGGCCAGCCCACTGCCACTTCAGCTTGCTGATCTGGTGGGCTATGTCGATGACCTTGGTTCTCTGACGGATCACTTCATTTCTGATGCGATCCCTCAGAGAAATACCGAGCATAGCCCTTTCCATAGCCCGCTGAGCGACCTTGAGCTTGTGGACCATTCGAGCCGTCAGTGTCCACGTTTCGGCTCCGTATGTCACTTCAACACTTCGATATACCGATATTCATGAAAGATTCATGCAGTCAATGTTCATTTTTGATAAATAATAATTAATGTTGTGTGATTCATAATTGAGTACTTCATTTTTGATAAAAATATAATTAATATTGCGCAACTTGAATAAATCAGCCCACTCATGGTATTGTACCTAATATTGCTATACCCAAAATAGGGTCACATGTTTCCTACCATGATTTTGATATCTATACAATGTACCTACATATGTTTGCAATAAATAATTGAGTATGAGTATGCATATTATTTTATCGAAACGTCAGGATAACATAACATTCTTGTAACTTTTGATAAATTTGATATATCCATGTATATGTATACGAACCCTTTGATTATTCTAAAGAATCATAGTACTGTACAATACCCAGAAGCACGGGAAATCCCCGTTTTCTGTTATTACGTGTCTCACAAGGAAGTACCGATTATGCTAAGTGTAACTTTCTATAAACACCTTTTTAAAAAGCCCATCCAACTCAAACATTTTAAACGTAGGTACATTGAAGAAAGACTTGCGATATACCGATGGCCTACTTTGCCTTTACTTTACTAACACTTTGCAACCCATGCCATAGCTCAAATGACTGGAAAATTACTCGTCGTGGTGAGTGAAGTGACCTGTTTCGAATGCAGATTTTGTACGCGATAAACTTGTAGCACCTTATTTACCTAATTTATAGTTATGTGCTCTATTTAAATTTCATCCAAATCTTTTGAGCCATTTTAGGGCGAAGAAGTAACAAACATACTCAATCACGCCATCAATTGCCTTCTGCGCCATCACCGCTTCGCAGAACGTGGCCACCGCATGCCAAGATCTCTCGTTGTCGAGCATGGAGCTTAAGATCCTCGTTAGCGAGAGATCTCTGCCAATTATCGCTGAAAGCGTGTGCCGCTGCAGGCCCCATGCAGCACATACTTCCAGCGTGTGGAGCGCCTTATCCTCCTGAGCCACAGGGAGGCTGGGCTCGCCTCCTGTCTTGCGATTTGGTTCACGTACTTTCCGAAACAACCATGCCCGAAAAGCACCTGCACCAAGCAGAAGGTGAGCGACCCGAAACGCCGCCTCATCTACCTCCGAAGGACAGGGCGGATGGCCTCCGTCCACTGCTCAGAGACTTTATTTTTGAAAATAGCAATCGATTAAATGTTGAAGTATCAGGTAGGTTGTACAATTTAGCTGCTTTAAATATGTCTTATTCCTTGTATTTGAATTGAACATTTCAACCGGCTATGAACCCGAATGATACACCTATTTTTTGACGCAGAGTAATTCTTTATGGATACCACCGGCCCCGGGGGGAGCACGGTGGTTATGAGGGAGTCTCTGCCAGAAGGGCAGCATACCCACCGAACCTCTGCGGTGTTCCGTCACTGCCGCTTTTGGCGGGAACGTGGGACAGATTTCGCACACGACCGCGACCCGGCGCGGCTGTCCGTTACCGGACCCTTGACTCTTGCAGCACGCCAGAACACTTGGCGTGCCGCAACCGCCACGGGGGACCAATCCCGCAAATGGACCCCAGACTCCCCCGAGTCTGGGCGCCCTGAGTCCCCCTACGATGGGTCAGGTGAGTAGCCCCACCGCCTGCTACTTCGGCTGCAGAGGATAGGGACAGCGGCGAATCTCAATACCGACAGTCCTGTTCCCCTGCGACCCCACCGCGTCCGCCATCTAACGGTGGCGGCCCCGTCAAGGCCGTGGAAGGCAGGGAGAGCGGCTGACCGTAACACCGTCACTCCTCTCCCGCCGCGGCCTCTAATTCTCAGCCGCCGTGCCGCCCATACGACACCGCAGCCCGCCTCAGTTGCAGTGGCGCCCATACACCACCGCTACCTACAGTGACCGCTCCCGTGTGGACTTGGAGGGCAAAGCCCATAGGAGCGGTCCCACCTCGAGCCCGCCAGCTATCGGCTTTCACTGGCAGGCCCATTGGTTCCTCTTAGCTTCACCGTGGTGACCCAAGCCACGGCTACTGAGCCCCCCCCCGCCACGGCAAGGCGGGAACAACCGGGGGGAGGGGTTGGGCGAATGATACACCTGTTTTAAGGTAGGACAGAGACGTAGGTAAAAATCACTCTTGTCTAGACAATAACTCTGATTCCTGGACTCGAGTTCATGGTTGCCAAAGTGAACGTAGTAATTATGTGTACACTCTTTGGTTTTTGTTAGGAAATCTTTCCAGTAAATAGTTAAACGAGTATGTTATTGCTTATGGACTTGCAATGTGGGAAAAGATTTTCTTTTCATTGCTATTAGTTAAAGTTAATCAAAACAAGATGTCTATACATTTCTTATCGACAGAGTTACTAATATTGAGAATATATAGGGAAACCTCCAAAGTTATATTACAATTTTCCCGTGTCATTCAGAAACATGATTTTTACCGTGTAACCGTGTATTAAATTATAATGTGTCTTCATCAAATCATAAGCTGTCCCTTGACCTTTTTAAATCACGTAAGTATCCTCATCGTGTACTTGTCCTTTTGTATTCACTCCTTCAGGATGTCACCCACGCATGCCTCAGTCGTCTTCATATAAACGATGCCGTGGGCGACACGTATATTTGAGCACCATTTACCACATTATCCACTTGCCCCTGACATGTGTTAAGTGATACATCTCTGTTATTAATCGAATTTGAACACTGTCAAAAGATATTCAATGAAAAATGCTGTATCTAAAAATGTGGCTATGGAATGATAGCTTGATTACAATGTCAAATAAGTAGTACAGGCGTATATATTTCACAGTTTTCAAAAGTGTCAAAGCATTCAATTTCAATCAATCAATCAATCAAGCGTTTATTGCGAATATAGGTTTAGTGGCTGTTACATACATACATCTATTTTATAGTATCACTATATTCTGCCGATTAGCATGCAATTAATTATTCCTATTACATAATAATATTACAATCCTTAATTATAGTTATTTTACCATATTCGTATCTTTAATATTCAGAATTAATTATATAAAATTATAATACAGTAACCACAAAACTAATAATGTCAACAAACTAACCACAATAAATCGTTAATCAAAAGATTAAATTTAAATAATTCAATGTTTGAGCAACTTTGAATGTCCTCGGGCAAATGGTTGTACACTCGAGGAGCCATGCAGAAAATGCTTTTATTTAATTGTGCTGTAGTGTTACGCGGATAACAAATTTTTGTCTTATGACGTTTGCTTTTTTGATGCTCAAATATGGATATATTTGTGAATACAAACACAGATATCTCATACACATAAATACATGGCAATGTTAAAAGTTTTAAGGCAGTAAATGAGGGTTTACACGAATCTCGTGGTTTGAGTTTGCAAATTGCTCTCACACACTTCGTTTGAGCTTTGAATGCGCTTTCTCTTTCTGTAGTGTTTCCTCAAAATATAACGCCATACCTGAGTACAGATTCGACAAAACCGTGATAAGCTGTGATCACCGCAGATTGGTTCACAACTTTACCCAACATATACAGTGCATAAGAAAATTGGTTTAATCTACCACATACTTTAATAATTTAAATTATTTTTTTTCTTAAAAATTTAAATCAAAAATAATCTTAAATGAAGTTATTTATAATATTTGACTGCTCAAAATTATCCTTATCTACATCATTATAAAATGTAGTGCTACGAGTATCATAGTTTTGAAAATTACGGAATGTATACATCTTATTGCAGGCAACTGTACAATCGTTTCTTAACCTACAATAACTGCGTTAGTGTAACGAGACGTATCGTTCAAGTGAAATAATACAAACTGTTATTTATCTAGGGCAATTGTGACACAGATAACTAATAGTTTGTACGCCGAAGCGTGACGCGTTGACGCTTACGATACGAATATTTTTTGCAAATTGTTTGAGCTACGGTTTCTTTGGGTAGATAGGACAGTTTTTCCGTCTCGTGGTAAGCATATTGAATGCCACGTGACGTGAATCGTGAGTGATCCAGACTTTCAAGCTTCATAGTTCTGCATGGAATTGCCTGCGCTTACCGGAAACATATCTTTTTATTTTCGCAGTTGTTTCATGTCGTTATATTGTCCTTAGACTTCTAACACAGTGCTTACATCCTTAAGGCAAAATTACTGGCACTTGGTTGGTATTTATCCGAAATAATTTTATTTTTAAGATATATAGGCTGGGTTTTTGAGACGATTGCCAAGTCCGAAACCATGACAGTAAAAGAAACATTTTTAACCAAATATAAAACCGATTAATTTGATGGAACTTAAATAGGACCTCGGAAAGCCTGTAATATAAATACCTCGGAAGTATACTCTACCAAACAAATAAATAATCGTCAAAGTCGGTTCATAAACGACGAAGTTATCCGCGAACACACATAAAAAATTATAAATACAACCGAACTTAAACCACCTCCTTTTTTGAAGTCGGTTCAAATAAGTGAAAGGTATCATGCCCTAGATTTATAAAAAGACAAAAACTGCAATTTTTTTTTTTATAATTTACTTCTGACGGAAATCGACCCGTAAATGAAATATAGACAACCTGTATTAATGAACCAATGGATTCTGTTGCTGATAAGGATCAAGCTTTATAAAGAAATGTATTACTAAAAATGAAAAGAATTAACAAATTTTCACTAATATTCACATAGAAGAAAACTCACCTCTCTTCGCCTTATTAAAGGGATTCTACTACGCAGTTATTCCAGTTATTGTCTTAACCTATAATCTGTGGTTATTGTTTTCTTATAAATCGAGAGCGTAACTCCGTTCACAACTTTGTGACTCTCGTGGTTGCGGACTTGGCCATCACCGCCCGGCCTTATCAAAAGATACCATTCTGTATAGTGTTTCCATGCTTTTTGCTATGAATCTAAGATATCTCATGATCATCAACTAACAATTTTACTGCACGTACGGCAAATGTAACAACCACACAAGTTCAGATCTAGAAGAAAAAAACCTTTCCTTATGACCAATATTCTAAACGATTCACCCATCCCAGGTAAAAGTTCAATAAGTTCAATGACATAGAAAACGCAAGCCATACGAAAAATAATGAACTTATGAATAACTTAGAGCGTCCTAAAAAAGCAAGTAGAGGCATCACCGGACACAGAATAATTACCAGTTCAAATTGTCTTCACACTATCGATTGCATTACATATGAATGAAAACTGTCGCGGCTGTTGACCCCATAGGGTAAGGAGTCTAGTCGTCGACCTTTGGCCCACATTTGGAGGGAAGCACCAGCTGTCAAGTTTACCCTCTTTCAGTCAATGGGTAAACAAAGCTCGATTACTTTACAATTTTGCACTGTACATTAAATAGGTGCATGTTTTTCTGTTGTCCGTGCGATCCTAGCAAAAAAGTTACCTACATCTGCAGTATTGGTGAAAAAACAAGCTTGTTGCCATCGAAATAAAGTCTAATCCCACAACTCCACTGTTTTAGGATTAGTTCATCGCTAGTGAAACTTTTACCAGTGAGTCTTCTAAGACTCAGATTGAAAATGACTCATTTATGCGACAACTTCAAATGCAACTCATCAATTAACTAGACATAAATTACACTAACGCGATTGTTTTAAAACAGCTCGTGTCAAAAAAGCCTATCTTTTCTTATTTAACTAGATACGAGTACTTATTACTCAATGCGAATCTGTTATCTGCCTGGCTGAAAGTATTTGTGGCCTCTCGTGGCTTACAATAACCTTCCTTTAAGCTATGGTAATAGTTTAATAATTATCACTTACCTGCCGTTCCTATGTTCATTTAAATCTTGCGGTATTGTGTTAAATAATTTAGCTTGTATTATATGTGTACCAAGTTATGTTTTCTTAAGGTAGCAGCTCTGGTTCTTAAGCTCTGAGATTGTTTAAACTGTATCATCATACTTTTAGTACTTTTGACCAATATTAGCCAGAAGCTATACGTTATATATATAGTAATTGGAGACTATATAAGTAGTTGGATAGGTTGGATAGTTTTATATAGTAATTGATATTAGAGATGAGTAACTACTGTCAATAGTATGGAATAGTATTTCCTAATATATATTTTGGTCTATGAGTATGGTACTCCAACAGCAGACGTGATTCTTGTCTTGTACAGTTGTACTAAGGCAAGAGTCACGCCCTGCTATTGGAATACCATATTATATAGGAACTATTTGTAATAGTATCTGCCTATATAAACGCAAACGACCTCTTTGGTGCTCCAGATAAAATAAACTGACAATTTAAACCTGCTTCTGTGTGTTATTGTAATGAGAATATAATTACAGGCCTAGTTTTATCTCTATGTATATAGATCTACATTTACAATTAAATTACGAGGTTCACCAAAAAGTAGACCAGTCAAGGGCCTCAATCGACTTTGATATTTCAACTCCTTAACAACACACATAATTTTACCTTTTTAACTTTTACAAGCTGTGAAATAAGGTCGATTTTCCTTTGTGTCCGTAGTTTGACAATGTTTAGAATATGTGCGTGTACCTTGACAAGTCAAGGTGGGCCTGAATCTTAGGGTAAGCGCACACTGCGGTGCGGCGAGTTCCGGTAAGTTATAAAATCCGTAAAGCGGAAATAAAAACTTGATTATCCAGTACGCGTACAGTTATGTACCCGCACGTTTTCCCCATAGAATAACATATATACTAGGAAAGTTTTGCCATTCGTAATGCAATCTTCTTCAACACGGTCATGGAGTGTGAAACTAAACTCCGCATCTGGGTTTATTTATTATTAGCTGCACCCCATGGTTTTACCCACGTGGTGATGGATGATGATGATGAAAGTATCATATATTTCAGAATCTAAAGTATCTATATACCAATTTTCATCCAAATCCATTCAGCCGTTTTTCCCTGATTTACTAACAAACATTCATCCATAAAATTTCTATTCATGGGTTTTGGTTTCATGAAACATAATCATTAACGTATGTACCCAAAAAATGTGGTCACTGTCGAATGAGCATAAAACATTTTTGAGAATTATTGGGTCTAAATTTGCACAGATACAAAATGTAGAACGGTTTTTTTTATCGCTGGAGACCTTTTCTCCACTATTTTTTTCACTAGCTATTCGATCCAAATAATCTTTGAAACAGATATTCCAAAACGCTCATCTATACCATAATAACTAAAAATTTTAATGATTTCACATGCACGCACTTCTATGGAGTTCTGCAGTTTACAGATTTTTCGAAAAAAAGGATAAAATCCATTGTGCACGCTAGGCCTTACGGTCACAGGTTTGCGGCTAAAAAATAAGTTTCCGCAAACGCGTTTCTATGGCAACCGTCACCAAACAAATGTGTCAAATATATACACACAACTTTCCATCAATGAACTTTCGATAAAACTTGAATTTTAACTGTTTATTTCCATCACTCAACTCAAAGTAATGACATATAATTACACCAGGAGAAATTATGACTTGGTGACAATAAACCACACTTAGTTTACTGCATTTGGCCACATGACCCTTAATGCTGCGAGAATCTTTAGAAGAACGATGGATTTCGGTTTCGGAGACACGTTGATTCCCAACATTCGAGGAATAGGACAGTACTTCAACAATGATCCGTTTTTCGGGTACGTACCGATGATGGTGATTACTATGGATTACCGTTTTACATTTCAATAGCTTTTTCCACGACGCTTGAGTGTAAAATAACTGGCACAATTTTAAAACGGTTTAATGGCGTAATAACTGAGTAATGTACCTAGAGTAGTGACCCTTAGATTATTTCAGGTAAAAATCTAAAAAAAATAATAAACGTAACAAGGAATAAACGCGTACTTACCTAATAAGTGCTAAAATGGGCATCCTTCCTTAAATATTTAATAGTTTTAAGGATATTACTTAAACAGTATAGTTTTTATGTGTGTGGTAGGGTTACACATCAACTTTCCATTATCTACTTTATTTTCCGAGTATTACTTGAGATACAAAGCAAACATTTGACCTACTTAATTATTAATATGTCCCAATGAAAAACGGCGCATTCTTCGTTGTATATGGAAGCGATTGCCTATTTGATTTAGGAAAAATCGGCGAAAGAAAACACATTCCTCGCCTTGTGCTTCGTAACTATTTTCCAATGATTTTAATTTACCATAAAAAAGTTACAATAAAAAAAATTTATTCATTACTTTTCTTTGTAAAGAGAAAGGCACTAAAGTATGATTATATATATATTTTACTGTGTGCATTGTGTTAACTAGAGGCCTGTTGCTTTGTCCGCCGCTGCTGATGTAAGCTCGCTCCGCTCGCTCAGCTTGCACTTTGTTGTAGCTAGCTACAATTTTTTTTTTTTAATAAAGCCGAATTTGATCCGTGTTATATTTATTTTTGTCCATGCCTACTCATATGATGAACCCTGACACAATACATCGATTAGAATCGAAAGTTAAGCTATTTGGAAGCGTATTCATATTATTGTATTCTAAGTCTTAAAATGGAAAGATTTAGAACCAAACCCATGCCAGTATTAAGGGTAAGAAATTAATGGGTTGGAAGACGGTAGAAAAGTCCTAAACTTTCATTAAAAATGTTTAATAATAATATTAATAATAATAATAATATGGGACAACAGCCACACACAAAGACCTTCAGGTCCCAAACTAGGCAGAGCCTGTACTATGGTAACCTGATGACTGATATTACATACTTATATATGATATTAAATACTTATATATATATACACACCCAGACACAGGTCAAACAGACATGTTCATGCACACAAATGTTTGACCTGTCCGGGGATTGAACCCGGGACCAGCGGCTCAGAAGGCAGGGGTGCTACCTGCTGCACCAACTGGCCTGTTTGACCAACTAATATTTTTGGGGCGAAAGGCTAGAGTGAGACCACGGACCGGCAATCGCAGCGTAGGTCGTCCACTGGCAAGGTGGACTGACGATCTGATATGTCGATGCAGGCATACGGACGAGGTTGGATGCAGGCCGCTTCCAACCGATCGTTTTGGAAATTTGTGGGGGAGGCATATGTTCAGCAGAGGACTTCCTACGGCTGAGATGGTGATGATGATGAAACAATATTTTAAACAAAGCCACACCCGGTGCGTTTGGTGTTCCTTGAGCCTTGCAATGTCTTCATCATCACATAAAGCAATACTGCCAAATAAATAAATGAGGACGACCACTAAAAGGCATGTGACAAGCAAAAAACAGTGGTAAATTGAGTTCTCGGACATTTCAATGAAGATGCAGCTGTAAAATTAAACGGTCATAAAGTTACTAATCTGCTCAATAATAAACGCGACAGACGATGATCTTTTCCTGCAATACAATTGGCGGAGCTATATTCGAGCTTCAGTGCATTTTTATTAAATTGTTGCTTTTAAAAGATTCAACTCGTAGCCATAAGATGTTAGTTTACGAGAAATATATTTACGTGTTTTTCCAGATGATAATCTGTTAATTAGACTTTACCAAAAACGGGTTTTTAATAATGAAGACTACATTTTCGTGTCCGTAGATAAAAACATGTAACACTTTCATACCAATTTAGAATATTTTACACCTTTACATACTGACATTTACTCCCTAAAACATAACCTACCGGTCAAATTTCAGCTTTTAGCAATATGAATCAAGTAGTATTTATTAGATTACTTATTGGTAAATCAAGGTTCTAAGTCAACTTTTTAAAATAACACGAACACTTATCCTGTATATTTGACACTCACTAATAAATCGAAACATAATGGTATTTCCTTGAACTAGTACTATGAAATTCGGCAAGAAGTTAGGCTGCTTACACAAGTAAAGGACACAATCTGAAAATCGTAGTTGTTAGTAAAAAACATAATTTCAATTACAAAATCACATCTGCAAAGGCGATATATTGCAACTCTAAAAACACTTTACAATAGGTTTCCACATCCTAGAAGAAGCTACTTAAAAGACGTGTTTAAATAACAACTCTACTTCCAATTTCTAATCAAGAACATTTTTTTGTTCCAGCCCATCATCAGGTTTTCACCACATGGCCCGCATGATGGATCGCATGATGGGGGAAAGCCTGCAGCCTTTTGGATTTGCACGGATGACTACTCGTCGGAACAACCAGGATACCACTCGGTCTGGTAATGGCAACGAGCCTCCCAGAGATGGTTTACGGACTGAGAGGACAGAGGTCCGAAAAGAAAAGTCCAAACATCAGCCACCCAACACACACGTTGCTAATGGCACAAGGCATCCCCCAACACAAGGTAAAGACATCTTATGACCAATTTTGTAGTAAATTATTCATGCATCATAGATCAGTTCAATAAGCTCAATGCCCTAGGAAAGGCTGTTGGTGGTAGTTCCACTCTGTAACCCTATAGCTTACAGCCGAATGGGCCGGCACGACCGGGGATATACCACACTCCCACATAGCACCGTGAAGTATTATAGCTTGCTATTGCATTTCAGTCGGTATGTGGGACGTTGCAGAGGTTCGATAATACCTCTAGACTATTTCAGATGTCTGTGGCGAAGGTATCACTTACCATCTGAGACGTCTGTTCGTTTGCCAACCTATTGCATAAAAAAAGCAATCCATACAAAAAAATATGAACTCCTAAAAATAGCAAGTAGTGGCATCACTGACCACAGAATAGTTACCAGTTGAATTTATCTTCACACTATAGGTTGAGCTGTGCAAGAGACACATAAACTATTAACTAGTATAAGCTAATATAATTAAAAAAAAAGTATTTCTTTTTAAGTAAGTGGTGGTAGCGCTCGTAGCGAAACTTGACTTGGCGATCTTAACCGATCAAAAAGTTAAGCAACAGTTGCTGTGGTCAGGACTTGGGTGGGTGAACGCTAGTGGCATTAATCAACTGAGCGCTTCCGTGCTTCGGAGGGCACGTTAAGCCCTCGGTCCCGGTTGTTTGTCTTAGGGACCACAGTCTTGGTACACAGGGTATGTATACGAAGGCCTTCGGGTGGCCTGAAAACTTCTACATGGGTTGGCCACTAACCTATGCACCAAGCTACACTGAGTCCGCGTGGTGGTTTATGGCCCGACTCCTCTCTCTGAGAAGAAGGGTCGAGGCCCAGCAGTGGGAACAAAATGCGCTGATTATGAAGTGGTGGTAAAAGTCACATCTGCCTACAGAGCTTGAGAAATACATCCTAGTATAAGCATTTATTTATCTTAGTATGAGCTTAGTTGGTTTGGTTACCCTTTTTTCAAACAGCAAGGTTCCAGATTCTATCCTAGCCTAGGCAAATATTTATGTAATGAGCTGACATTTTTGTTCTCGCATCATCTTTGTTCTTGGATTATTGTAATGCGTTCATGTGTGTGTGCATGTCTCTTGCGACACAGGACATTCCACTACAGGGTGTGTGAAGATTTTATATATTCTGCGCGTTTTCTAATATCCTACGTACTGCACCGCTCTTGTTTTTCCGAGACAGCTGTTTAGCTCAGTAATTTTACACAGTAATGCTTACATAGAACAGCTTTAAAAACATATCTACAAACCGTTGGAATGCCACTACCCATCCTATTCTCGCGTCTAGTAGCACAATAACAGTAATTAGAGGAAAACTTTGGGGCTATCAGCGACATATTACCAGATATTACTTATTTCAGTGGTAAAACCAACTCCGGTGAACACATTCAAGGAGCAACCATTAGACCAGGCAAAGCAAACAGATCCCACAACGGAGAAATGGGCAGGTACGCTCCGCCGCCGCGACCCTGATTTACAACCCACGCTCCCTGCTATAGTAAATGCTCGTAAGACCTCATCAACTTCATCCTCAGTCGGCAGTGGCAGAAAAGCCAGATCTGTTGAGAGAGTAGTTAGAACGAGCAGAAGACAACTTGTACCAATCAAACCAACAATTAGAAAGACTGATGTTCCTTCCGAAGGTGCCGATGTCACGATATACGAGAAGGACGAAAAGGTCTTCGATTCTACTGGATACGAGCTGCACTTAGTTGATACTCTAGAAAGGGATATATTACAAAAGAATCCTGATGTGCGCTGGAGGGACGTTATAGGGCTTGATGATGCAAAATCAGTCCTGCAAGAGGCAATGGTCTTACCGCTAGTTATGCCCGACTATTTTAAGGTAAGTCTTAAATTGCATGAACTTTAAATCTTCTGTCTAGGTTCTTTTTGGTTTTGTGTACTAGGTTGTACTTTTTGTAATTAATTTATAGTAGTTACTTAACTAGTAAAGTCGCGTTTCTAGTAATTGTATTCGGCAGAGTGGCCCACAGTACAAAGGATTTCTTGGGTAATCTATGTGAGTATATAAAAATGAACCCCTATTTCTTCTGGTCACGCTATAACTTGACAACGGATGGGACAAACTCGATAATTCTTTTTTGTTGTGCAATTATTATCAGGAGAAGGTTCTTATAAAAGAAAAAACCGAGGTCGCGGGCAATCGCTGGTGTTTATACAATAAACGTATGCATTGACTTATTTTGATTAAGCGAACAATAATCTTCTTCACCGAGGTTTGTCACGAGTGGCGACCACGCACCGGAAGAAGATGTGTAGGCCGGCCCCGCGCTAGGTGGCCCTACGACCTCGTCAGAACCGCTGGTCCAAGTGACGTTCTATGTGGGAGGCGTATGTTCAGCAGTGGACGTCTTCCGGCTGATAATGATGATGATGAATTTTCTTCAAATTAGACAGTATCCATGGACTGGACCAAGCTTTAAGCCTAGTTCGTTTGGGTTTAGTGGACCAGATGCTAAAACCAACTAAGCAACCAAGACCCTGCCGTGAGCACCGAAAGTCTCAAATATTTTTTTTATCATAATTGAATAAGCTGTTCTTTTGGTTGGAAATTTTATAGCAATCTATATAATTGCCAACCAATAGAACAGCTGATTCAAGCTATTGTCTCCCGTATTGATCGCGTTATTATTGCAATGCACGACAAATCATAGCTGGAAATGTATTTAAAAGTAATAGGTAACTTAGCTCAGTAGACCTTGTTCATGCGTAGTGTCCTTGGTATAACCTTCAACCTTTCATAGTAAAATTTAATTTCAGCATAGCTAACTGCCAGAAAGCCGAAAAAATCTATATTTATATACATTTATTCTAGTCTGGGCACCTACTTTATATGGTTGATTTGCGTGCGAGATAACAATCGCCTTGCGGTTAGCTTGTATTTACCCTTTGAAGGCGTAACGCCACTAATGATTTTGTGAAATTGCAACAATTATGTATTGTGGTCAAGAAAATGGGTCAACTCTTTGAATTTTTTTATTTTCTTTCAAAATTACCTACAAACACAACAGCCATTTGCTGATTTGCTATATACATCTTGTGGGTTTTATATGACTACCTATAGTATTTTAAATTTCATATACTTCCTTTTAAATTTGCCTACTCGTTAATGTTGTTTACAACATTGTCTACAGCCATTTAACATGCTTTTCAACTGCCATTGGTCCATTCATATTTCAAAAAAAGAATAGGGAACTTTACTAAGGCTACGTTCCGGTAAGCGCCGAAATCATACGGGACGTTCGCACACCCTTTCCCTTACAAGCCCACGATCATCATGAGCAAGCTCTATACGTCTTCGTTGACGTCACCGAAAAAAGCTCACGTCGTGACCACAACGCTCGCGGATAAAGGTGGGTTTTCGCAGTCGTTGCTAGCTGTCACTGTCAAACATCAAAATATATGTATAATAGGAGTCCATCATTTTTTTCACAGAAAATTTGGCGCGCATTTTGCGACCGTATGAGTGTTTCATGCGGATTGGGCATTCTATGCATTGGAATCAAAGGGAACAGCAAACCGGTGTGCGGCAGTTGTGAGCGTTGACGGCGCTTACCGGAACGTACCCTTAGTAATTATTGAGCATTCCGAAAGCAAATGTAACATTTACATTTTTCTTATCATGAAAACTTTTGAGAATAGTAGACAATTTTATTAAATAACAAATCTAGAATAAAATAAATAATCTTCAGTTTTACTCTGGATTGCATTGAAACTATAATTGCCAATATGCTTACCATTAGGCATACGGCATGCCCAAACGCACTAGCAATGCTCTTCAGCGCATTTAGCCATAACCAGATATGGCTACTTGCTTTTTTATCATTAACATTAAAGACAACTTTCTAGGGCATCCGAAGACCTTGGAAAGGCGTCCTGCTAACGGGACCACCTGGTACAGGGAAGACTTTACTGGCGAGAGCAGTCGCCACTGAGTGCAGGACAACATTCTTCAATGTATCCTCTGCTACTCTTACGTCCAAGTACAGAGGGGATTCTGAGAAATTGGTTCGACTATTGTTTGATATGGTAAGCACGACACATCACTAAAAATATTTATTCTAGAAATTTGTAAGAAAACGAAAAAAAAAAACAGATTCATGTGATGGCACCTGCGATCTACAAACTGACAACTTATATACATGAGCCATTCTCAATAATCTCTTAAATAATGGATGGAAGTAAGTAAACGTCTTCTTAATCCAGCCATTTTAAACATTCGATCGCATGCCGAAATGACATTAATATTGTTATTTTTACAGTAACTGATATTACCATTATGTTAACACTAATTGTAGCGATACTTTGGAATCTTATATATTTTTTTTCTTATATAAAGGGTTTCCTATTTTATACAATTTAGATAGTTGTGTGTAAGGAATATTTTTATTATAAATAGCTGCAACTACGTGGTGATAGATGATGATGATGATTATTAAAAGTATCCTATGTCCTTCCCCGAGATATGACAAATAATAACACTAAAATTTAACAGCTGCCGCGGTTTTACCCGCGTGGTGATGGATGATAATGATGAAAATAACTTATCCTTCCCCGAGATATTATGACAAATCGAAAAACGCAACAATCATTGAAATTGGTCCAGCCATTCTTCAGTTATAAATGATGTAACTTACACGACTTTGTTTTATATATAAATACAACAACAAATATTATAATTAGTACTCACGGGATGTATACCACGATTAGGCAGATTTTGGAGTTCCTGATATTTCTCTCTGCTCTTAAAACTTCGAACTTTTTTCACATCCTCCCGCATATTCAGTCTACCCGTGAACATGGTGCATGTAACTGCGCCGAAATATCGGGAACTCCAAAACCCGCCTAATCGTGGTGTACATCCCGTGAGTACTCATTATAATGTAGTTAACAACCGCGAAAATCTAAAACAGTGTGGAACAACAAATATTATAACTATTACAACCTAGAATATAAAATAATTTCGAAGAAAATAACTTAGAGGTTCGCATTGGGGCAACATTGCTGGCTAAATATATCACGCATATTTCTATCATCATAACAGTAATGCAGAATAATATGGATCAGCTCTATTTTAGAATTAGGAGTGGTACGTTATATTTAACTATAGCCTTTATTTTCATTTTCATTTTCAAAGACAATAGAAATGCTTGGCAATGCTCTTTTGTAAAGTATATTGGACTGTATGGACTAACTCTATTAGTACTGAAATTATCTACATATCAGTTACGTAGAGCAGTGATCCTCAGAGTGAGTTCCGTGGAACCTTGGGGTTCCGTAGAATACTTATCAGGGTTTCGCCTAAACTGCTAAAAAAATCCACGGTTACAAACATTATTTAAAAAAAAACGCAAAATATGTGATGAGAAGAACTTATAACTTATTTATTTATTTTATTTACGTGGCCAGTAGGTCTGAAATGAGTTTTCAGCATTGACACCAATCGATTCTCGCTATCGAATGCCGCTAAAACATGTATGAAAAAAATTAACAGTGCCACCTTGCGGTCAATTGTAGAACTAAAATGAATAGCGAGGTACGCCCGTGACAAGCTTGATAGGTAGGCGAGATCGAGTATCTACTATAGATGACATTTATATTGCCAACTTATGGTAGAGCAACAGATGTAGCATTGAACGGACGTGCATTCACCGTAAGATTGTTCACGATGTCGCGCTAGACAGACGTGTAAGCGCCTCTGCGTCTTGAATGTACCGGGATGTAATGTGTGTCAACGCATTTTGCATCATTATGTCCATGTAGTGAAAAAAATGCCAACTGATTTAAAGAAAGTTCTTGATTAAGCTGTTAAGATCGTCGATTACGTGAAAAGTCATCCCCTCCAGTCAAGATATTTCAAAAAAATGTGCGAAAAAATGGGTAGTCGATACGAATCACTCCTCTTGCTTACCGAAATCCGATGGCTTTCAAGCGGCAAAGTTCTAACCAGGTTATATGAAGTTCGTGACGAGCTACAGAAATTCGCAATGAAGCGAATAAAGTCTGAGGCCCCTCATATTTTTAGTGTTTTGCATGATGAACAATGGCTTATAAAATTTGCTCATCTTGCCGAAATTTTTGATAAGGTCTACGAAAAAACTACACTTTTGCAGGGAAATCATCAACTGTATATATTGCGACAGACAAATTATCAGCTTTTAAACTAATATTAATTTTCTGGATTCCCTGTGCGGAATAACACAAACAATGAATGTTATTCACTTGTTTATAAATTTCAACAAGAAAACACGTTGAAATTACCAAATGAAATGGAAAGTATTGTAACTGAACATTTGGTAAATTTCCTGAAATCTTTGTCTGATTACTTTCCTGATAAGGAAATTGATTTTTTAATTAGAAATACGGGATTACTCACGTAATATTTATCAAATAGGTCCGACTATAGTTTCGATCACATTCGGTGGTCTTTTTCAAGGAGTGTTCGGGACGCCCGCGTCGATGTCGTCTCGCTTAGCACATACATATTACGTGAGTAATCCCGTATTTTTAATTAAAAATGAGTGAAAACCACGTTAGTGTTTGTAACAAAAAGGATAATGATATTGACATTTAATA
This sequence comes from Selenia dentaria, assembly GCA_917880725.1. Lineage (NCBI taxonomy): Eukaryota > Metazoa > Arthropoda > Insecta > Lepidoptera > Geometridae > Selenia > Selenia dentaria. The sequence continues at coordinate 8,019,201 of OU862888.1, read as the reverse complement.
GGTACAAAATCCATTTATTACAAAAGTACAACCAGCGGTGATGACCCTGAAATAGCCAAAAAGGCGATCTTAATATTGCTCCCATTCATCACATCATATCGTTGTGAAACAGGCTTTTCAGCCTACGCTTAAACAATCTTGACCCCATTTGATGCTACCACAAACATACTCGTACATACAATAAAATTGACGGACCATAATACCCATTCATATAAAAAATATTAATAAAACAGTGAAACAGTTTCATTCTTCACAATAAAACTTTAAGTTAAGATTAATATCATCATCATCATCATAATCATCATCTCAACTGTAGGACGGCCACTGCTGAACATATGCCTCTCCACAAATTTCTAAAAGGACCGGTTGGAAGCGGCATGCATCCAACGTCGTCCTGCTACCTTTATCAGGTCGTCAGTCCACCTTGTCGGTGGACAACCTACGCTGCACTTGCCGGTCCGTGGTGTCCACTCTAGAACCATTCGGCCCCATCAGCCATTTGTTCTAAGTGCTATGTGGCCTGCCCACTGCCACTTCAACTGGCTTATCTTCTGGGCTATGTCGGTGACTTTAGTTTAAGTTTAAGATTAATATGTTTCAGTTATATTACATATTTCTTAAAATAAATTGTTCTTATATAAATATCAGTGCTATTCATTAGATATGGAGTTCCATAAAATAAACGGAATTCCGTTTATGATAACAATCTTCAAAGTTTAGGAAGCCCTGACGTAGAGCATGCCTGCTGATTTGGTACTTCATACTGTGAGCTCGTAAGCGATAGAAAGTCTAGTATAGCGAGACAGCGAAAGTTTGACATCCTACTTTCATGTAAAGCAGATAAGTAATTGTTTTTTATGCATAAGAGTGTCAAAATGGGACAAATCATGCACCTGATGGTAAGCACTACGCTTGCCCATGACGTCACAGTGCCATCCAGAGCTAAGAACTGTGGTATTGCGTGGCATTTCACTGCACTCGTAGCCCCGAGTTACAGGAATAGAATAGAATAGAATAGAAATTATTTTATTGCCAAAAAATACACACAAAAAACATAAAGAACTATTACAAAAACATATTTACGTCTAACAATGATAACAACTAACATAATGATTAAAAACAAACTTACTTTTAGCAAACGGAGTTAAGCTCAGCACTGGCTGCGTAAACACGAGTGTCTACGCAAGGCTAGTTTTCAGCTTACCCCTATGATCGAGCTAAGGCGTTAACTCGTTACTCGAGTAGCTGTGTGAAGCGGATAGTTTTACTCTTTATTTTTCTTCAGTTCACAAAGAACAGTTGATTTGTTATGTTTATATATACTAGGTGTTTGTGTGCGTGTGTGTAGTGTATGTGGAGTGCATGTGAGTGTATGGTTGAGCACGTGTAATATTTATTATTTGGTTTTAAACGTTGCCCCAGAATTATCTCTCTGACGCTTAAGTAATATAGGTTTGTGTGTCTCTTTAGTCCAGTAGTTTCACTTGGTACGGTACCCTTTACATTACACCCTAACACAGTACCTAATACTTACGCACGAATATATCTAGCATTGCGGTGGTACCCACCAAGACAGTCTCTATAGAATTAGGTAATTGTTGACTTTATATTTCCAGGCAGCTTTTTACTCGCCTAGCACGATATTTCTCGACGAAGTTGATTCCCTGTGCGCAGTGCGGGGTGCCGATACGGAACACGAGGCCTCGAGGCGGTTCAAAGCAGAGCTTCTCATTCAGATGGATGGACTTGCCGCTGCATTGTAAGTATAATAGTAAACATTAAGAATTTATTAATTACTGGGACAAGAATGTAGCATTTAGCTTTGTTTATGTTCTTAATACTAGCTGACCCGCCAGCGGTTTCGTTTTTATCTCCATTGCGAGCACAGCAACGCCAGAGGATAGTTTATCCTTGTGGATAGACGGCGGGAGTAGCACTCTATATGGTTTTGTACTTCATATGTGCCATTCGAGGTAAATTTAACAAAAAAGCCACACCTACCTTTGATATTTTATCAATCCATCAAACATGCGTAGTATATCTCTTTTTCTCTTCTTCTAATTGTGCATGAAACTTTCAAAATTTAAATCTACGTTTCTACGAGTCCGTGCTCTATAGCGGGAGTAGCGGGACATACTGTCTACTAGAAACGTTAAAAGGAAACATTTTATATCTTTCCCCGGTTGCTTTGTAAGGTGGAGAAGACAATTATTTCCACTGACAGGTGGATAAAAACAGTGGAAAGACTATTACTCTCCGCCGCGTGCTAGGGGTGCAGCGGTTTCGTTGGCCTTTGTCTTGGTGTAGTACGGAAGCGCCGTTCTGGAATTACGGGGTTCTGGGTTCGAAACCCGGGACGGACAGTTATCGGGATTTTCTGACAAATAAATTCTTAGTAAGACCGATAGTGTTTTACTATTAAGTATTACTAAAACATTACCGGCCTTACTCATAAACACTGATTAAATTTAAATAACGTCATTCAGTACGGCGCAGAACAATTTAACTGTAGGCGTTACTAAATAACGTCATTTAAAGTTAAGCAGCGTTTATAGTAAGGTCCTGTAATAAGATATAATATTATATCAATATGATATCTGTTTTTTTTATTATTCACAATTAACTTGTGGGTATGGGTGAAAACTTAAAGGTAAAGATAAAGGAGGTATACTGTACGATGCCTACAGACATGGGCTGTGTTATTGATGCCTATAACTTTCGATTTGCAGTAATCAGGACAAGATTATAATGGTACTAGCGGCGACAAACCATCCATGGGACATTGACGAGGCATTCCGGCGGAGATTTGAGAAACGAATCTACATTGGCTTACCTGACGGTAAATAAAATATTAAACAATTTGAGAAATTTGAAACCTACTTCCATTCAATTATTGAAAATACATAAATACTAAAAATTTTAAGACCAGCAGTGCAATAACGTATCTCAGTTACGTATGTCAGTTTTGGTAACTCCAGTAAGTAGACATGTTATATACCTAGCAAGTTGCTGTCTAGAGCTGACACAAGCGATAAAAACCGCCATTTTTGTAAATTTCAATCAACTTTTGACTACAACTGAGATAGGTAAAGCATGCATACTAAATCACATCACACAAACATTTGTGTTAGTCTATAAGCATAATCCATTTTGTGTTGATTTTATTTCATCACCGATCAAATTCTTAGAATCCAACCTATACAAACTCCTCACGGTTTATGACTGGCCTGTACGAACTCTGGCTGAATTGTGACAAATAGTGACAGAAGCCATCTAAAAATAAGTCAAATCAAGTCAAACCCTGCTGAGTTTGATGATACATAACTACCCAAAAAAACAACAGGTCATACCTTGATCACATTTCAAAGACCACATGAGAAGCACCAGCTTCCAAAAATTGATTTTATATTGTATGGTGTAGAAAATAGGGAAGACTAAGAATGGTATGGTTGAAGTGCATTAATTAAATATGCGTCCGTTTTATCCAGCCAGTGTATCAATAGTTTCAGACATAATCTTAAAAAACAGTAGCCATAGCTAACATGTAACGGAGCATCTTGGACTAGATAGAGTGATCAGGTGGTACAAAGATCCCATATAAAGTAATTCTCCTTTATGTGCGATGTTTGCATCAATTTACATACTTAGTTATACATAGTTATACTTAGTTTAGAGATGTTGATGATAATGATACTAAGTACACTCGATTTTAGACCAATGTCTTATGTTTGTTCTGTTTCATAGAGTCAACACGCGTGAGACTCCTCAAACTTTGCCTTCGTGAAGTGGCGTTATCAGAGGACGTGAACCTTACTGAGCTGGCTAAGAAGCTTGAAGGTTACAGTGGATCTGATATCAATAACCTTTGCAGGTAATAATACTATCCGATTGTGCTACTGAATTTGGGTTAGAATACCATGCCGTCACTATCTTATAGTTTTGTATTATTTATCTATCGGCAGAATAGATACCTACTAGAGATGAAATGTTGAAGTGTCTTTCAAGTTTAGACTGGCCGATTGGCGCAGTTCGTAGCAACTGCCCTTTGAGCCGCTGGTCTCGGTTATCCAAACCGGGAATCCATCCCCGGACAGGTTCAGACCACTGTTTTTATGCATAAATGTTTGCATAAACAACAACTATTATTCATAGAAAAACATTGACTGTCACACGGGATTCAAGCCCTCGTCTTTTTACTGACCATGACATACTCCATGGCCACTAGACCCCCCTAGTATTACAAAGCTATATAGGATTCGCTAAGCAGGCCTTAGTGTTACAAAACTGTTTATTAAAAACTATTACAAGTAAATATTAGAGAGTGTACAGTTAAATAGTATAATGTACTTCTATTACACCCACAGAGATGCGTCAATGATGACGATGCGTCGGAAGATCGCCGGCAAAAGTCCAGACGAGATCCGCCGCCTTAAGCGTTCCGAGCTAGAAGCACCAGTTTCCGGGTCGGATCTCGTTGTAGCCATGGACAAGACCCGACGTACCGTCTCCGAGGCAGACGTCTCTAGGTACAATACCTGGATGCAGAAACACGGCTGTTCCTAGCGCAGGGCCTGGGCGCTTAGGGCGCTGCTCCAGAGACTTAGGCAGTGAAGTTTTCTAACTAGGTTTGATAGGATGGGGCGAAATTTTAAAGTGTACTTGAGAAGAATATTGATTGTGCGCATCGCGTTGAATTTTTACGTGTAATTAATCGTTTTGATTGTGGTATTAAGTTATATATAAAACTAAGGACCATTTGCACAAGCACTCGCTAAATATGATTAGTACAGAATGACGTTTCATATAATCTTTTGCTATGCTTACTAAAGGTGCGAGTTGGTAGCCGGCTACTTGAAGCCGCAGCAAACGTGTCACAACGACACGACACGTCGTCTTCACACACTTGGTCGTCACACGTGTAGCCGACCAACTTGCACCTGTACGAGTATCCTATCCTGTTAGAGTTAGAGACAGCCTATTATATAGTCAGTTCTTTATCTTAAATTATTGTTATTAACCAACAAAACATTCACGTTACGGATCGAATAAATCTACCCGGATTTCGCTGATGGCGGGAGCTCGCCGACGCCGCTGCGAACTCGCTGTGAAGACGAGCATGTGACATGTTCCAATCCTGGGTCGACGTAACAATAGTTTCATATGTGTCAAACTCACGAATTTCAATACAAAAATGTTTTTATATTTCATAAATTATGAAATTAATCGTATTAGGCGAGTGCTGCGCAAGTTGTCCTTATACGCTTGCTGATTTGAATAAAGTGGAAGTTCGTTCACTTTGAATCGACGTGAATCGAGGAATGTTTTTTTGAAGGATTTATTGTGATGTCATTACGGACTTTTCTGTAATACGATCTTAAAAGTAAAGGTTTGTGCCATGAGGGATAATTGAAGGAATAGTAATAGCTTGTGTGGTTATTTGTCGCTAGGACTAAGTTTATTGAATGTGGAAATATTTAAATTATCATTGGTATTGTGAAGCGTTCTTTTTGCAGGAATTTATAGAGGATATTGATAGGAAACGACGTACACAACATGTAATTATACTAATACATACTGAGTAGCCGAATTAGATTTTTCATGAATATTCTTTAATATTATCTTAATACTGGCAGAATCATCTAGAATTGAGCTGAAGGAACTCTGTTGCGTACGTCACCTATCTTGAGGAAACATTAACGACCTTACTTATAAACGCTGCTTAAATTTAAATAACGTCACTTAGTACGGCGCAAAACAATTTTCCTTTGCGCAGTACTAAATAACATCATTTAAAGTTAAGCAGCGTTTATAAGAAAGGCCCTAAATGTATACAAAAGCATTCTGAGAAAGTGAATCTTATAAATTTTATCAGATTCACGTTCTCAATAATACTTTTTTATGTTATTGGGAAACGGTACAAGTACAACACCCACGTAATGTATATCCTAAAAGATAGATGCATATCTTCAACTGACGAACTGCATTGCGCCCGTAACCCTGAGACATTAAGTTGTTAAGTCTCGTGTGCCTGTAGTTTTGCCAGCAACCATACACTTCAAACGAAAACACAGTATTGCGACCATTACTGTTTCACGGTAGAAAAGTATTTTTTTTTTTTTTTTATTAATTTTTATACACTTGTATAATGCCTTTGAAACCATATGCACAGTGATTTATTCACAATAATAGTCCTCTGAGGCAGAACATTGAACTGTAGTACCGTGGAGTAAAGAAAGGGGCTGCGTTATTAATTCAAGATATTTTCTGAGCCCATTTCATGCTACAGTGCCATGATCTAACAGTAATTTCGTGATTTCACATATCCTTTCCTTAGAGTGCAGATATAATGGACCTTACCTACTTATAAACGCTGCTATAATAGGTGCGAGTTGATAGCCGGCTACATGGAGCCGCAGCAAACAACGTGTCGCAGCGACACTAATTCTCTGTATTTCTATGAAATACCATTTGTAGTTAGCAACACGAACCTAGCGACGCGTCGTCGAGCGGCAGACGTCACTGTCGCCCGGCCGCTTATCAGTAGTGCCGCTCGCGTGTACCAATCTACCTAGTAAAACAAATGAAAAGCTTTTAAACTAAACTTTTCGTATCGCTTTTCAAATGGTTTATGCCATCTGCAGTTGTCGTCTGCAGTCGTGTTCGAAATCATGACTGCAGCGTCATGAAGACGACGTGTTGTGGTGCCATGAAGCGACGACACGTCGTCTGCTGCTACGTGTAGCCAGCTACCAACTTGCACCTTAACTCTAAGTGACGTTATTTAGTAAAACTGTTCTGCGCCATAATTATTGTCGTTATTTATATCTAAGCAGCCTGGATATCGTAAAATTAGATGATGTCCGTGGAGAGGGCTGCAAAACGATTAGGTACCAAATAGTTTGTCGGATTTCTAGCTCTTGAGATTCGCACATCCGGTGGAAGTATATTTCTTTATTGCAGTTACATCGCTTAGAAGCTAATTGCTTGTTTTAAAATTCAGGGAATAAATGGAATATGTATGATCTAATTTAGAGCTTTAAAAATAAGGTTTTACATTTCTGGAGCACGCCCTTGAAGAGAATATATTGGTTAGGTAACTTACAATCCCCTGTAATCCATTGATATTTGGATAAGTTTTATATAAAATTGTCTTTTGTATTTGTAATTATGTCGGTTAAGTCTATATTGACTTTTAAAAGTTTTAATATTTTATAAAGATGCTTCTGTATCAATTTAGGTTATGATTATTTGTACTTGTGTTATGTGACATATAACCTCATTGTTGCTTTGTTTTATTCTTCAAAATAAGGGGCCTTACTTATAAACGCTGCTTAACTTTAAATGACGTAACTTAGTAGTGCGCACTACAAAATTGTTCTGCGCCGTACTAAGTGACGTTGTTTAACTTTAAACAGCGTTTATAAGTAAGGTTGTAAATGCTAACATTTCGGATATATTCGCATAAGAACATATCAGATATGTTCTTATGGAAATAAACTTAAATGTTTTAAGTTTATTTCCTATCTACGAGTTAGGTAAAATTGAACCACAAGGATTGCAATATTCCGGTATAGGTTTTTCGTTATCACGACATAGCATTATAGTTACTTGCTATTATGTTTAGAAAGGTTATGTTTAGAAATAAAATAATAATATTAATTTTCATAGTTTATTGAGGAATGGTGTAAAATATGAGTTGTGTATTGACTATGAGAAAAAGTATTTTCGTTCGGCATTAGATCGATAAATTTAGTGTTACTAGCATTACATACTGTGTTGGACTATTCTATCTAATATAGAGAAAAGTATCAATAAAGAACATTATCAATTTTATATCTAATTTGATTTTCATTTTACACACAGAGTGATATGTTTTAAAATTAATTAAATAAGGCCACGTTTTGGTCCGTTCTGTTAGTAAAATATTTTAATAAGAAAATAAAGTTTTCCCACAATGGCAGTGAGCATACAACTGGTGAGAAGCTTTTAAAACGCAATCAAAAGTTTATGAAAATAAAATGTTCAATTATATAACGTTACAATAATATTCACGAAATAACTACATACAAACAGATGGAACATTCCTTATGGTATAAGAATATAATACTTACAAGCTAATATCGAAATTGAAGGCACTAACAGTAGTTTAAAATATATTTACACACAAACGATAAACAACATGGTAAAATAACAAACTACGATTCTTTGGATCAAATTAAAGAAGGTTTTACCGAACTATTTGCGTTTCACTTGTTCGACTCTCTTCCATTCGAATTGGAATTCAATAGATGAGGACTGAACTTAATTTTTTGTTAGCGTCAACTTTATCTTATATTTGTTGTATTTAAAGCTTTCCGATACGCCAAATTCTCATCATTCAATAATATAGTAAAGCCTTGTTAATCCTAATTCCAAACTAAACCTACATAGTTTTTGGTGTTCATGCATACAACAGCAAAACTTGCATATCTAAAACAATTTCTAATTTAATTTAACATATATAATGAATAAACAGTAACATAGATTTACTTACATTATACTTAGGTAGTAAAAATATTTTCTACTTAATGAACAATATCTTAATGTGATATCACTCATGCTATGTGACAACTATCACATAATATTGATCGATATCCTATTTTTGTGATATCACTCGTGATACGTGACAATTATCACATATTATTGATTGATCGGTAACATTATAACTCTACCTTTATTTCTTCACAATTATGAAAGTAGGTGTTGGTTATAAAATCGTAGCCATTTAATGGCTACGATTTTATAATTAATACGTTCTGTATGTATTCACTAGTAAATGTATGTTTACAAAAATTGAGAAATAATGGATTGTCGAAACATTTACTCGATATACTTATGAGATTTATTCGAAATTACTTTGATAAACCGCAAGACCAACGTCTGAAGTGAAACAGAAGAAATTTCGAAATCATATATAATTACATTCTACTGCAGCAGGCCTAGCACGCGGCGGAGAGTAATAGTCTTTCCACTGTTTTTATCCTTCTGTCAGTAGAAACAATTGCCTTCTCCATCTTACAGAGCACGGCAACCGAGAGATAAAATGTTTCCTTTTAACGTTTCTAGTAGACAGTATGTCCCGCTACTCCTGCTATAGAGCACAGACTCGTAAAAACGTGGATATAATTCTCTCCGATTTACATAACACGGAGAAACCTTCTTTGACCACCAACTTCAATTCACCTATTTCCATTCAAAAATGTCCCGCGCATATTATAATAATTATATTTTGTCGCGAATTAAGAAACAATGAAAATAAAATTACATCGGAGGTATATTCGAGATGCCAATAACCCTTTCGATTACCCAGATAATGAATTCAGGCTCAAATTTCGGGTCAACAAAGAAATTACGTGTATTAATGCGAGGAGTTTAATAATGCATTGCAGTCCTGTAACCATACGGATGGTTTGCCGGTGCATATCAAGGTTATTATATTATTACTTTCTTATCTCCTTTCTGTGAAATACCTAAGTTAAACAGATATTATTTGTTTTTACTCTACAATAGGTCCTCACTTCAATACGAATAATGAGTCTTAGTAAATGAAATAGAAATAGAATATTAAGCATGGATATCACATGCTATTTAGAGATTTGGATTTACATTCTGATTTATCTATGTTTGCACAAAAGAGATATACTACGCAATTTTAATGGATTGATAAAATTTTGAAGACAGATGTGGCACTTTTGTTAAGTTTACTTTAAATGGCTCCTATGAAGTATAAAACCATAAAGAACGCTACTCCCGCCGTCTATCCTCATGGATAAACTACCCTCTGGCGTTGCCGTGCTCTTCTCTAATCTAAGAAATCTTTTCAGATTTCTTTCCTCTCGAAGGGGAGAAACAGTCCACTACCCGTGCTAGCCCTGCTGGAGTGCTAGATAAGGCATTAGTCCCTGACGTTGAAGTCAAGACAAACGAAAATAGGTATACTTAATAAAGGTAGTAGAACGATTGCTGTTTTTGTTCCCATTCACTGAAGTGTGTAGTTTTAAAATATCTTGCTGATACACTTATTCATACCCAAATATAATAAGAGTATAATATGAGCTTGTTTTATGATACGAAGCACTCATAGTTCTTCATAATTATTTATCGATTTAATACTATGCTATTAAATTTCTTCAAAGTATAATACTATTAAAACTAGAACATTTCAACGGACTCGAATAGCGCGATCGTTCTTATCAAAGAATAAGACAGTTGAATTATCTGTCCTGATTTGTGATTTGAAGATTATTGTCTCTTGGCTATTAGTACAAGTTGTGGTACCGGCTATTAGTATTTTAAAATATTTTTAGCTATAAAGAGTAAAAACATTTACAAGTGAATAGCTGAGATTCCAATCCTGTTGACAAAAAGGTAAGTTAAGTTACCACAAAATATTTGGATACACTTTTAGTCGCATGTGCGCAAGTCCTAATTTTGTTATCTTAGTCTTCATACATTTTAGAATAATAATGAATATATCAATACTTACCTATAATTGTTATTATATTAAAACAGACTCTCCAGTCCATGAAACACAAATTTCAAAAAGTTACACAGTCCATGTAACTCATATAAAACTTCAACTGTTTAAACTATGATATCAATTCTGCACGTAGTCTAATTTATTTCAATACTAAAGTAAATGTTGAATAAAGTCAGTTTTATAAACTGCTTGATTTTGAATACATTTCACTCGTCTCGGATATACTGTGTGTGAGCCGAGGGGATGTTGTGACGTCATTCGGGTGATGACGTACCGTTGGGCTCGACGAGGGGCTTCTTGTCTTCTTCTATATCCTGTTCCAGAATAACTTTGAAGGAGAAAGGAGCGAACGCGTATCCTTGACCATCGTAAAATTTGCTCATGAACTCTACCCTGGAACATGAATAAGTTTTTATTGATTTAGACATTCTAGTGCTCAAAGTCGCACAACGAGCTATGGATAGGGCTATGCTCGGGGTTTCTCTATGTGATCGAATCAGAAATGAGGAGATCCGTAGACGAACTAAAGTCACCGACATAGCCCAAAATATTAGCCAGTCCAAGTGGCAGTGGGCAGGGCACATAGCACGCAGAACAGATGGCCGATGGGGCCGGAAGGTTGGAATAGAAACTACGGACCGGCAAGCGCAGCGCAGGTCTTCCACCGACACGGTGGACAGACGACTTGATAAAGGTCGGAGGCCGACGTTGGATGCAGGCCGCTTCCAACGTTCTTTTGGAAAATTATGGGGGAGACCTATGTTCAGCAGTGGACGTCCTATCATAGGACATTCTCTTCATTTTAGCAAAGCCTGCGTAAGCTGTATCAGCTTTATAGCTCTATTTTAGCTGTAAAGCTATATGTATCTATAGCTATATGTGGACCCAGTATTTTCTTGCTGAACTGTGGTAGCCACTAAATTGAACTTTGCGAGTCACTGCAATTAGCTGCTCAATCCTAGATTCATAGAGTTCCTAATGTTACTAATAGACGGTACAAGCTCGAAGTCTACCTGGAGTTAAGTGGGTAACCTCTGCTCAGAACAGATGCATTTCGTCACAAGGGACGAACTGTAACCCCGCCGTAACTCTGAGACATTAGGTTGTTAAGTCGCATGTGCCTGTAATTTAGCCGGCACCCAAACCCTTCAAACCAGATCAGAGTATTGCGCACACTACCACTTCACGATAGAAAAAGGTATGGTGGCAGTGCTTCCCCAGATGAAGTCGTTTACAAAGAGCTCTATGGCTCTATGGCGTTCGTGATATTCGCTCAGTTATGTTTTTATGTTGCAGTGCACTCCAAATACTTTAATATCGTACCACTGTATATACATACAGTGGTACGAATCAAAGTGGTACAGCACACAAGAGCTCTGCACCTGTAAGTAGAGTTACCACGCGTTTAACGATTTGCCTGCGGAAAATCCATTTAAAATATACCGGGTTACTGGTAATCGATTAGCATCTTGGTAAGGGCATATTTTGTACATCAAACAAATAACTTTTGTTCTAGAACTTTTCCCAAAACTAAACAAATTTCCCAAAAAAAATAATTTTAGTTTTTGTGATTCTCTCTTACACTTCATAACTCTACATCGCATCGACTTCAGTCATCTACGTGTAGTCCACCTGCCGCCGGCCGGGGCTTGTCGTCATTGCGCGCGCGCTTTTTACATAGTGTTAATTATGTTTATACCAGTAAAAATTTTTTTTAAGTTTTGCATGAAAGAAAAAAAATACGAATTTTTGAAAGTCGTAGATCAAAAGATGTTTGTTTTGGTGTACAGAATATGCTCATATAAGGATGCTAATTCATTACCAGTACCCTTGTATATATATATTTAGATTTATCTACTGACCAGTGCAATCTCAGGGTATGTAAGAATGCTGAGAGTCCCTCCATCAGCACAAGGATGGCAAGGGTGAAGAACGCCCACGCAGCAAAGACGACGTACATCATCACAGCTGATCCGACGCCGAATGATCCAAGACCCATTTTCAATACACGCTGCCACAGGACTGCTGATAGCTCTGGAATAATAAAATGCCAAAATGTACAAAGAATTGTTCTTTTATGTAATTAGTAGATTAATAGTTTAGAAAAGCTAGCTTAACTGGTATAATAAATAAAGTCTATATATGCATTGAAACAAAAACCGGCTTCTAGGTTATACCTATATATACCAAAATATAACAAGAATACTTTATTTTAAAAAGTGATAAATCAATTTCGCTAAGATTAATATGACCATCTCTGAATTGCCAAAATCAACTCATAATTGGTAGAGTAAAACATACACTTTTTGAGAACCTCCTCCTTTTTGAAGTTGGTTAATTTTTTTGAGTTTGAAGGTGTAAACAAAAATTCATATGAGTTGAACTCAAAGTTAACCTGCACAGTGGGGTGATTTCTACTTTCTATAAGATTGCTCGTATTAATTCCCCTGCTAGTTCACTGATGGAACTACTGGAAGTACTAGTGGGACTGGTAAAATGACACAATGCCACTAGTGATAAAAGTGAAGCATTGTACTAAGTTATATGATCATTTTAATCACATCTATTCGAAAAGGGCTAGTGTGTTCCTTACCTTAGGGATTAGACTAGGGAATAAAAGTGATTTGAAATTTAAAATGTGGATATTGTAAGTAAATATTATGTTAGTAATTATCGACACAGAAATTAATCACTAACTTTGTATGAACGAAAGTAGGTAACATGCAGTCAAAAAAACAGTATGAAAAAAGTTCACGCAGAAGTAAAAATACGCGCGAAATACATTCTGCCTTCGTTCGGATATTCTTGCTACTGCTTCTATTCTTTCTCAAATTCGAATTTAAATTAAATGTACGTATATAAAAAAATGTGCAATTCATATGAATAAATTGCACTTACTTATTTTCTCATAATAGGCGACAAAATGTAGTTTCCACCTCGGGAACAATACTAATTTGAGCTCGAGCATAGATGAATTAAATTATCTCAGACTTGAGTGACGTACTTTGAGTCCCTCGTAACGGTCACGATTCTACATTAGAAACCCTCGCTACGCTTGTGATTCTGCTCTAGAATCTTTCGCCTCGCTCTGGATTCAATGAAACATTCTCGCCTTAAAAAATAGTTGTTTGCGTCCTAGGCAAACAATTTATTATTTTCTGCCGTCTTTAATCATAGTAAGATTACTATGATATAATATCTTTTTGATACAATTTTAGCTAATAGTTAAAGCTATAAATGTTGAAAAAAGATTGATGATCAGTCATTTTTAACTATTGTTAGTCGTGACCATTAGTGACAATGACACGGGCGCCATGATTTTTAACAAAGTAACTTACGAGCGTGAGCCAAGGACAACGCCCAGAGTCGAAGATACGATGCCGTATGCGACACAGTTCCGAGCACGTATTCTATCGTGTGGATCGCCTGAGTGATCAGAACCTCCCCCATTCCCTCTCCATGAGGGTCAGCTTCTACTTCTCCACTTTCTACGCCTTGTTGATATTGCTGTTTGAAAAAAAAAAAAACAAAACTATGTAAATTAAAATATGGATATAATATTTATGCATTTTGAAAATAACTCTATTAAAAAAAGGGTTTCAGCATCAATACTATACTTTAACGATAGGTAATATGTTTAAATAAGCTGGATCAGCTCTCGGACTTATGGATAAATGACGCTCTGCCCTTTTAAGACTGAAGATAAATGATCAGAGGATTCATACACTCGGAACAGGGTCTCCGTAGTTAAGCTAGCTCTAGCTAAGCGAAGGCTAGACACTCTAGCCGTAGCTAGATCTGAGCAGACAACCTAAAAAAATTAGATTCAAATCATATCCAGGTCTTTTGATTTGTTTGTTGGATTTTATTAAATGTTTCTGGTTAGAGAATAACAAATTCAAAACTTTTTACCAGATCTTACCAGTGTCTTTCAATTATTTGGTAAACTATATTTTTAGTATATACCTCTGCCTTCTCCTTCAACCAGAATCAATGGTTCTTCATCAAATTTCACTTGTTCCATTTAAAGCGTTTCAAAGCGGATTTTAAAGAACTGTCTTTTAGTGCTAATTAAGACGGCTTGTTGCATTATAGCTTACATAAAGATAGTTACATTAATACTTTAGAAATTAAATTAAGTTCTAATGCATGATTTAGCAATGCATAAAAAATACAATACACATTCGCTCAAGCATAAATGTTAGTATAGTGATAGTCCTACTCGTAATATACTACTATAATAGTTTAGTAAAATAGCTTTGAAACATAGATCACTTATTCCAAGTTATTATAGCTTACATATGAAATTAAATATTCTAATAAAAATATATTAAATAAGAAATAGTACAAAATAAGGCCCCTATGATACTGCCCGTTTATTTAAGAACATGGTGGTCTCTTAAAATACATATTATTAATATTCAATGCTCAAAGAGTGTACTAGATGCCGTAAGGGCAAATTCATGGTTTGAATATGAATTGGAACATTGCAAACTTAAGAAGCAATTTTTATTGTAATAAAATTACCTAACTGCTGATTTTGTTTCTTGCGAAAAGTGATCTAAAAACGTGTGTTAAAAATCTTGTTCAATTATCAATTTACCTTCCGCTTCTTAGCCACCATCATATAATACACCGGTTTTCCAAACAACATCACCGGTATACATATGAAAGCAAAAGCCAAGAATGTCTTCTGAAGTGCTTCCTGGCCAGCGTACATGTATGGGTTACACGGAGGCTTGTCAACCGGCTGCTTCATCAGCATCATGTTGATGAAGATGATGAGTACTGATGGCGCACACGATGACCCTAATTGTGGGTCTAAAAATTTCAAATATTATAAAAAATATATATCTTAGACTAGGCATATAATCAGTGATATATCAGATTAAAACTAGATAAAGACGATACTTTAAATAAACAAAATAGAGTATTTTAGTTTGAGTTATAATCAGATGTTTCCGAGGGAAATGTAACGTGCCTGCAAATGGATCGCACTGAAAACCAATCCTACCAATCCTACTACGAAGAACCATAGCTAAACCTATCAAGTTGTAGATATGGGTCTTCGTACATAAGAAATACTACCAAAAGTTTGCCTCGTTTTCTAGATTTTTTAACGTATTTCTCACTTGGCACTCCTGTGCTAGACGTCAATACTACTTCAAGTAAGTAAGCAACAAACTGAGGAGTCCAGTTTAATGAAAGCGTTGAAGTAAGTGTATGTTTTAATAATGTCGCTGCTCGACAGTTTATCTACATAAGTTTTCAGAACGACTGACCCATGAAACAGACTTCATTCATTGTCTCTTGGGTAAATGGTTTCTATACGTCATCGTACAGAAGTCATCTATTTTTTTTAGTTATCAATTTCAACAGTTTAGTAGTCGTTCAATTTCGGCTCTTCTAGCTTACGATGCCTTTTTACGGTCAATTAGTGTAAGCATATACTTTCATCTTCGTAGTTTTGTTTAAATCAAGGAAGTCAAGTCCATACCTTTTGGGGGTTTAGGGTTTGCGTAGTTTAGTGTTTAAATCAATGCATTCAAATCCTTACTTATTAGGCATTAATGAATTTGACCCACATATCACTAAAACAAGGGAGATATGAAAAGGGGACAGGACCAGTGCCGCAGCAATATGCCCAAAAACAAAACACATTGCTTGCGGCGATTCGCAACGTTTGGATCACTTGAGTGAACGCCGGTCGCAATATTGCAGGTGCACAGTTTACAATGCTTGCTCTGTACTTCCGAATATTCAAACGCTAAGTTTTAATACCGCAGTGGATAATGAATGAATTGAAGCTAACAGAATACGTTGAATCATGGAACACGGTCGCCGCTTGTGATACCAGGTTTTGTACTCAGCGCACGGATTGGCATCTCTCTAGATATCTATATAGTTTGGCCCCTTAGGACTACACCATTAGCATTTACTAGTGTATGACCAAAACTTACCAGTAGCATCAGCCGAGTACATGGTCCATTTCATAAACATCAGTATACAAAGGTACCAAAACAATAACAGCAAGAACACGATCTGTGGTATATACTGCAAAAATATCATCTCGGGCTTTCGGAAGAAACTGAAAAATTACAAATTTATCATCAAAACATTTTGTACGTGAATTAAATCATGAAAAATTACTACTGAATAACCCCCGCTAAAACAAAGCGATTTGTGAATAGCGTCCACTCTCGTGCCATCCTACTCATGTTAGGTAGCTACCCAGTGGACACGATACTTTCATAATATCTTATTCAAAGTAGCTTGCATTTGCACGCCTAATCATGTTATCTCTCTCTAACAGCTAGCTAGAAGGTTGCTAGTAGGGTATCTCACTCTGACTACCTAACTTATCAGCGCCCAAATTTATACTATCTTCTCATTACTAAAAGTTAACTAATGGGCACCTATTATCATATAATCTTACTCTCATTTCCTATGATTGTACGTGCCTAGGCTCTTTGTGTAGGACTCCGACTAACTACATCGTTTTTTGTAGGTTCTAAAACTAATAATATTTTTAACCACTAGCTAGCTAGTACGCCCACTGCCATTCTATCTTACTCTGACTAGCTAGCTCCCATGCTCATTCTGCATCATGTCTACTAGCTCGTGAACGCCTCACACTACTTCACTCCAATTAGCGACGATATGCTAGATGTATGTCATGTCATTCATAGCTAGAGGGCCACTTGCCATACACGATGACTATAGCTTTCTGTGGGTATCAAACTTATACTCACTGTTGCTCTCATTACCACTAGTGACCACTCGTGCTATATGAGTTTAGTTTTTTTGATCGTATACGTGACCAGCTTTGGTGTTAGTTTTCAGACTGGCCGAATGGTTCCAACATAGTGTAACAATTACAATTAGGGCTCACTCATCCAGAAACTGACTACAGAAAAAGTTGCTTAACTTCACCGACCGATTAAGCATGACAAGACATGCTTCACTACCAGCGCTTGTAGCTACTCGTATCTTGTGGGTCTATCACTAGCTAGCAAATGGGCGCCCACACCAACACTATCTCAATACGTCTGACTAGTGGGCGCCCATTTTCACGCTATTTCACTACCAATTTAGACAGCCATTTACAAATCGTTTATTCATTGACGTGGGTTATGCTAGATTCTATGAATACAGTAATTACTTGAAGTTTACCACGCTCATTGTCACACCAAAGGCCATATGTACCACGCCAAATATTATGGAGAGCTTCATCTTGAATGAGTTCAAGAATATTATGTTGTTTGCAGCGAACTGAAATGTAAAAAAAATGGATATATAAAGTAATACAGAAAAGTATATTTAAAATAATTTAAATATATTTAAAGATAAGAAATAAAGATGGAAAGATAAAACCAGTTAACATAATGAAACAATGGTTGTATGCAAAACGATCTTTTAAATAATCCGTATTATAAGATAAAAAGTACAGCCTATAAACTTTTAGATAAACTTATAGTCTTTGCTCTATTTATGTGATTGTAACTAGTAATTAGTCACGTTGATTATAAGCAGATGAGGCGTAGACTTATATAAATATAAAATAATAAAAAGTATAAATGTTAGGTCTGGCTTGTCCGTGTATCTTTTAAACTTGCTATCGGTGTAATAAATCACACTATATACTTTATGATATTAACTGTAAATTTGAGGTTGTGACTTTTTAGCCAGATTTGAAGGGACTTCCCAAGGGATCGAAACAACATTATCTCATGTGGACAAAGTTGTGAGTAATGTCTAGTGTGGAATATTTTACAAAAAAGTCGGAACAAAGAAATAAAATAATTAAAAATTTTGGCATCACTTTTATGTGCCGTGAAAAGCTTAAACATCTTTTCTTACTGGCAAGAATCCTTGGAAAAAGGTAGTCGGTATTATATTTTGTACATATACAATTAAACTATCAAGAGCACATAGAACCTTGGTGCATAGATTAGACGTAGTATTTTTTGTATAATATTATCTTCTAGATATAATATTCTAAATTCCTAACTTCACAAAAGGTTATTGCGCTATAATCACTTGCTACAGTGACGAATTTTTGGATTTCAATCAAAATACATACCAATATAAAAGATAAATTATATACTACGTAATGTTATTCTAGCACATTACTTGCTTACCTGCCACACAGGATCCATCCCAAAAGGATAGGGCTGCCCTCCATATGCGACAACTGGATCCAATTGCAACATCTTATGGTCCCTTAAAGTATTATTGTCATACACATTTTGCCAGCTGCTCCCAAATATATTGAAAGACTTCGAGAATATATCATTGTATATTAGTCCAGTATATATAGAGAAAAGTCCCATTAGTAGTATTATATATCGGCCGCCAAAGAATATGTTCCAAATTTCGTTGTCTGTCTTAACTTTTGCGAGTCTTTTCTCGAATATTACAATTATCGCTGCGAATATTGTCATTATGAGGCCATGGCCGACGTCTCCGAACATTACGGCGAAGAGAAAAGGGAATGTTATGATCGTATACAGAGCTGGAACAATAGAATATTTAGTTTAATCGCATTGGATACAATGACATAATATGCGTAGACATGTCATGTTTCTATTTCATTGCTTTAGGCACATTTCATATACATAAAGATACTAGCTGCCTTAACCAACGTTTTGATGCCACGTAGAAAAGCTAATATAAATTGACTAAAAAGTCAATATTCCAGGCTACTTTAAAAAAAATCTTTCTCGGTAATCTAATCGGAATATTGCGAACATTTGAAAATAAAATCATCCACATAATATGTCCAGACTTTTTTCAGCTATGCGCAACGATCAGTATTTTATTTTTATGTATTTTACATCATCGGTTTCCAAACAAAAGACAGAAAGACAACGACGTTATAATTTTGTTTTGTGCTGAATTTACTTAGCATGCCGTCGTATAAATGGGCATATATTTTGGCTTAACATGTCTGACTAATTCGAATAAATTTGAGATACACTAGGCTAATAAGTATTTCAGTTGCAGTCATGCTGTTAAATGTAGTGTCTGTAGTGTGTAGTGTTAAATGTCTGTCACTTTTGTCAGCTCCAGTCATCAACTTACTAAAAAATGTTTGTTTACTAGAGTTGTCAAAACTGACAAAGAGACGTTTTTCACGATTGCAATCAACATTTGATTGCAACTGAGATACATAATTGCCCCGAGGATGTAAAATAGACTGCTTTCTAATTACTATATGCACCTAAAATACGCTACTGACGTCGTGCTCATAGAACAGCCAAGAGCGAACTGATCGAAAGGCTTCCCAATTGGGGCATATAACCTAATGATATAGTGGTCCAAAAGCATGTCGATATTTATCAAATCATTTATAGGTAACATGTATGGTCTAACGATTCATTCAGTCCATCCATAACAAACTAGAAAATGACTCATTACAATAATAATTGAACACCGGGCTATGAAATAGTTCCGATTAAATTCCTTCTAGGTCAATGAAGTCATCGAAACAGAATACATACAACTAAGTTGAAGTCCTAAGAGAAAATAAGTTGCGACGTTATTGCTTCCGTAAATTTTAAATTGTAAATAAATACCTTAACTTTTTATTTTTAGTAAGTTAAGCCACTCGTTAACATTTTTGAATTATTTAACATTTTTATTTAGTCATAGTCGCACAAAGTCAATTAAACTTACAAAAAATATATGCATATGAGGACAATAAATTATAGTTATAACAAGGATGAAAAACGTCCATAGAGGATTTCTCCTTTTTTCTCTGCATATTAGTTCAGTTGAATTTAAGCTTCACTATATTTCTTCAGATTGTAGCAAGTAAACGAATGTGGGCTGATATCAATGATGATAAAGTATGAAAGACAATTACTGACGAAATATTCCGCAAATAAATATCATTTGCGCGAATAATCTTCAAAGTATAATTTATATTGTCAAAACATCCTAAAATCTAACCAGCAGTATTTATCGGGTTAGTCTATCTTACCATATCTGCAATTCTCACAAAAAAATTTAAATAATTCACAACTTGTGGATTTACATTACCTGGATTAACTTCTCTATAACTGGCGATTCCATAGGAATCAATGAGGTTTTGGAACCCACTTGTGAACTTGTTGGTTCTGTTGAACGTTGGTGGGATCTCTCTGGTGGGGACGAAGTGGAGAATTGAGGGTATCGGGCTACCACTTGCTTTCTGAAAACATAATATGAACTCTTTTACATTCTTACTTATATAATAACTATGCTAATGCTTGAGAGTATGTGTGTATGTTTGTACTTCTTCAAGCTAAAACACAGCTTTTAATCCCGATTCAACTGAGAACCAAAATGAGCTGATTACTTCTTGATCATAATGAAGCAAGTTCCGAGGAAATAGGACAGAAGTCTTACCACGCCGTCATCCAGCGCCTTTTGAACGATATGGAGATCACTCCGCGGCACCCAGCACTCAGCTATCAGGCATTTCTTTACGATATCCATACTAAACATGTTCAGGGTATGGTAGATTGCCTTCTCTTTCCTTACAGCCACCATCCACGTACTAATGTCTCGAGCTATGTTTGTAAGGACGAGCCGTCTGTGCTGCTCAGTTTGTTCTAACACCTGGAATGAAGATAGATCTTAAATAAATTATCTATCAATATATATATAGTGTTAACTTTAACAATTTCATGTTTCACGGAAGCCATGGAAACATACAATAACACATTACAACATCTAAGACAAAAAATAAACATTTCTGCTTAACCATCTGACAAATGTTTGCCCCGTCCAGGGATTGAACCTGGGACCCGCACTTCGAAGGCAACGTCGCTACCAACCGAGCTAACGGAGCCGTCTCTTTATCAACGTTATCAACTAGATGGCATGACAAGTTGCATTGCAACCAAGACTTTGAAGGCTCCAAGTTCTGCACGGACTCCACTACGGTCTTCACTAACACGAGCCCTGGCAGATGTGCCCTACCGCCTAGTTTGTTACTAATTGCCACTCTAAGGGACCATGTATGTTCGCTCATACGGATGTGCATGGTTGGCTCCCATGATAATATGTTGAACAGGTATGATTTGTCGCTTCTCAAACACTTCATCTTATTTAAAACAAAAAATTGCGGATTCAACTCATTCTTCGCTGAAAGCTTGACCTATAGGGTAAAATTTCTAAAGGTCTTTCAAGGCTAACAGCCGTTATTACTTCTTGCTTATCAATTTCTCAATGAAGTAAGTAAAACGTAGTGTTTATATTCTCTTTGGAAGTGAACAAGTGACGATAGAATACTTCAACATAACATACATCATACATACATCTTATTCTATAGTCAAGCAACGTTACTTACTAAAGTAAATGCATGACATAACCCTATTAAAATTGGATGTATCTTTTTAAACTTGTATTAGGTTGTTTTCATGGGATTTTAGTTTTTACAGCATAATAAATTCTTGACAATTCAGACTTGTATGCGAATGTAATTTTTATACAACTTCACTTTTAGTAAGAACGAAAAAATTACGTATTCTCATTGCTGCGATGGAAATGGTACTATTACTCGGCTAAGAATTTTAGCCTTCGATAGTTCTTACTTCAACAAAATTCTGGTCAATAGAATTAAAATATAATTACGTCTACATGAGTGATTACTTTTGCTTGTTTATAAATACGGCAATTAGTGAATGCTTAAAACGTAAATGGCATGCCAAAATTTAATTTTTTTTAGCACCAATAGTTTACGCTCTGCGTTGATGAATAGTTCAGTAAGTCAGGGTTAGTTGTTATATATATACAGTATAGTAGTTGTTATATAGTACAGAGTATGTACAGAGTCCGTTCAAATTCACATAAATAATCTGTCAATTACTTACTGTCCTGCCTAACAGCTGCACTCAGAAACGTTCGTTTGTTCTTCGTTGGTCATTATACGGAATACACATTTCGTATTTATACATAACTAGCTGTGCCCTGCGGTTTCACCCGCGTGGTGATAGATGATAATGATGATGATGAAAAGCATCCTATGTCCTTCCCCAAACACATATGACAAATCGAAAAACATAAAAATCATAAAAATTGGTTCAACCGTCCTTGAGTTATTAATGATATAGCTAAAACGACTTTCTTTTATAAATATTGATAAATATATATTACACTATCAATAAGTATACATACACCTTTTGAATTATTGTATGTGTGTACTGTATGTTACGTTTTAGTAATACCGTGGATACATTAATAATAATAATAATAATAATATATAATAATCTCACAGTGTTGTATGTAATTTGTGTGATCCTAAATATTTTAAATATAGCATCACACAACACACGAACATTACCTTATATATATATATATACTTTTATCGTTTTTAAAGTTATTAATTAATACCGAGCTATGAATTGATTCATAAAAAATTATAATATATAATAAAACAAGTACAATTTAAATAATTTTATACTTTCTTCCATTCTATTCAGTTATTGAAGTGTATCTCAAAATATACGGGACCGAATTTGATTAAATTAAACACGGGAAGCACCAGCTTATATGACAAAAAAAAAGAAAAATACAGTCGAAATGAGTACCTCCTCCTTGTTTTGGAAGTCGGTAGATAATGATAAATAACTACATAATACATCCACGTAATAAACACCATGTTGTAATTACAGGGCTTAAGAGGATTGCATAGCTAGTACTTTCCATGCTAAAAGAGAAAACTCTTTTCTACCTCTTAACATTGTCCGATTTTAGTGATTTTTTTCATGGAATCATGACATTGTTAACTATGCCCGTACGTTTTGATTTCTTCAGTTTTTTTAATTTCTAAAAAAGGAAATTTATAGTACTTTGAAATACTGAAAAAATCAAAACGTACGGGCATAGTAAACAAGGTGATGCTTCCATGAAAAAATCACAGAAATTGGACAATGTTAAGAGGTAGAAAAGAGTTTTCTCTTTTAGCATGGAAAGTATTTACTAGCTATGCAATCCTCTGCGAAACAGTACATATCATAAAATAGTGTAGCACTTGTAGGATTTAAACTTACACTAGAAATATACAGTAGCATTTATATGTTAAAGATAATTTGAAATTGAAATTGAAAATACCGAGTGTATTGTACCGTTTTTGTGCTATTGAAACAAGATATACTAACTATAATAGTTCAGCTATTTCATGATGCGCAGCTACAAATAGAGCAATTGGGTAGAGGCGTTAATTTTCATTACAGCCATTTGACTCCTATTACGTTTGGCGAACCTAGCTGATCGTGGGAGTATGGAATATTGAAACATTACTTGTTTTACCAGGACTTTATTATTAAAAAATGGATCTGACTTCAACATGAATAAGTGTGAAATAACTTGTTGATATCGGTACCATGATATTTCAAAAGTACCTATTATCACAATATTGTGCGCATGGTACCGACTTTGACCAGTTACATATTTCACACTTTTTGTTGTTGAAGTCGGTTCCTTTTTTTTGGTAAAATTTTTTATACCGTTTTTAGTGACCCTTGCTTCTTACGGGATCGATTGATGATATCATCAAGATAGGCGTAACACTTTTCAGTTTTTGGAGTGTAACTCAAAAACTGCTTGACCGAATTTGATGAAATTCAAATGTGACCACCTCGAAGGTATACTCTAATAAACTAAAAAAAAAAGGATTTTGAGAATCAGTCTACAAATGGGGGAGAATTCGACTAAAATACACATTAAAAAACATAATCATAACCTCCTCCTTTTTTGAAGTCGGGTAAAAATGGATACTGCTCGTATGTGTTGAACGAAGTGAGTAAATGTTGCCACTCAAAGTCTAAATAGTTTTATAAGCCAGGTAAAAAAATTCTACCTTTCAAATCCTGTGCACTAACATACCTGGTTCCTACCTTTAAACCTTAATAAAGTATGTATTTATTAATTTACTATTTTCTATTCCAGATATGCTTTAGTGGTAGTGCCACGCTGTGACCCCATAGACGAATGGGCCGGCATGACCGGAGCCGGGGAAGTACCACACTTCCACATCACACCGACGTGAAGTAAGCTATTGCTATTGCGTTTCAGTCGGTTTGTGGGAGGTTCCGGAGGCCCAATCTCCCCTTTGTCTCTCCTTCTCCCCTATCTTTACCCTTCCACCCTCACTCCTATTCCTTTTAAAGGTCGGTACCGCGTTGGCAACGCTCTTGGTGTTGTAAACGTCTATAGGCGACGGTGACCACTTTCCATCCTGCCGCCTGCTTTTGCAATAAAAAAATTTTTATTGAATAACCAAAAGTTAGAATATCACTACTAATTGTAAAACGTTTAAAAATGCCTAACCAGATAACATAAAAAATGAGCTGAACGAATATTGCGTATGATGTTTAAACCTAATAAGACGACGAACTTATAAATATTGCAATTTTCCAACCTTTAAATAAACGGTATTTACAAAACTCATTAATTACATATTCATTACGCAGCACTGGTACTCCCTGTGCCCTGGCGCAGAAGTTACACACAATAACTCATCATCCCAGAACAAACACTTCTGTTCATCACACCAATATTAGTGATATATTTTCAATTGTTTCTCTGGTTTTGATAAAAAATTTCCACTTTCCCCGAGTCGAGTCGAGTCCCGCCTACGAACTTAGAGCGACGTCACGTGACTTTTACACAGGTAATGTCAACGCCATACATTTTGGAGTTGTCGTTTGGCGTTAACGATAACAGAAACATCTTTTGTCTAGGCAGCGCCATTTAAAGCAAATGTAACAAAAGTCTCTGAGTAGCGTGTGCTATCCGTAGGTAGTATCCTATTTCATTTACCTACTAAGACTCAATAAGCGTATGGAAGTGGGGGCTATTGTAGATTAAAAACAAAATGAATTATTTAACTTAGGTATTTCACAGAATGTAGATATGAAAGTAATATAATAATAACCTTGATATGCACCGGCAAACCATTCCTATGATTTCGAGGCTGCAATGCATTCCAACGCCATTTCTTTATTGACCCGAAATATGTGCCTTAATTAATTATCTGGGTAATCAAAGGGGTTGTGACATTTCGGATATACATTCGGTGTAATTGTCTTTCCATTGTTTCCATTTCCCGCTACAAAATGTTATTATAATATGCGCTAGACATTTTTGGATGAAAATAAACTTTTATCCACCACCTTCGAAGTAGGTGATAACCTTTCTCCGTGTTATGTCAATCGGAGAGAATTATATCCACGTTTCGACGAGTCCGTGCTCTATAGCAGGAGTAGCGGAATATACTGTCTACGAGATACGTCAAAATAAAACATTTTATCTCTCGGTTGCCGTGCTCTGTAAGGTGGAGAAGACAATTATTTCCACTGACAGGTGGATAAAAACGGTGGAAAGATTATTACTCTCCGCCGCGTGCTAGGGGTGGTACTTGTATCGTAAGCGTCAGCGCGTCACGCTGCGGTGCACAAACTATGAGTTATCGGTGTCACAATTACCCCAGATAAATGACAGTTTCTACTGTTTTACGTGAACGATACGATGCGTACACTTACGCAGTTATTCGTGCTAGGCCCACATATACTTCATAAAACTAAAAAAGAACATGCTTAAGTCCATCACAAGTTACCATCTCCAAATCCTTGATCCTTGACCCCACTCCAGCGAGCATTTCCTGTTGTTCCTTATACGTAGCTGGGCAGGGGTATAAAGTAGCCTGGAATCCGTGGCAGACCTTCTTGACTCGTAGTTTGATCTGTTCTCCATGGAAGAATACCACGAACACCGTCTTTTGGAGCTCATGACCCTAGAAGCAAAGCAATACACATTTATTGTTGTAGAATTCTTCAACGTCCTTAAAGTACCTATGCGTTGATATATTTTGTACTAGCCAATTAATAAAGTAGATCGCAAGCTGGGACAATCATTTCCAAATGTTCCCATAGTTGTAGAGTCATCAAAATTCAAAATTCAAAAATTATTTATTCAGTTTAGGCATCATAGACACTCTTATGAACGTCAAAATTTTTAAATGATTCTACCGCTGTCTTCGGAAAAGAACCACCGCCGAGAAGAAGCAGCAAGAAACTCGTGGGCCAACATTTTTTCAAGTCTTTGTACATTGAGGTTACATATGAGTAGTATTAAAATAACAAATTTTTTCAATAGTTGGCTATTAGGCAGAAGTGGAAAGCTTCCAGGCATCTTTGTCTTCTAAGTAGTGACTCAATTTATAATAGGCTTTTTTCATTAGTATATTTTTGACACGTAACTTGAATTTCCCTTCAGTGAGCTCAGTAATGTCTTTCGGATTTTATTATAGAAACGTACACAATTGCCTAAGAAGGACTTATTTTTAGTTTTCGTGAGTCTAAATTTAGATACAGCTATCCTATCCTTATTTCTAGTATTAATATTATGCATATCACTATTTATTCTAAACTTCTTTATATTTTTACGAACGTACATTATATTTTCTAGGATATACAAAGATGAAAGAGTTAATATATTAATTTCTTTGAACATTTGTCTTAAGGATTCGCGGGGACCCATTTCGTAGATGGCTCGAACTGCCCGCTTTTGCAATATAAAAACTGTCTCTATGTCCGCCGCTGACCCCCACAGCAGGATACCATATGACATTATGCTGTGGAAGTAAGCAAAGTAGACCAGTCTAGCAGTAGCTATATCTGTCAATTGCCTAATTTTATGAACCGCATATGCAGCTGAGCTCAGTCTTCCAGATAGTGCATCAATATGAGGACCCCATTGTAATTTAGAGTCTATGCTAATACCTAGAAAGACTATTGCCTTGTCAATTTTCAATTTATTTCCGTCGAGTAATACGTTTGGCTCTATATGTCTTACATTAGGCATGGAAAATTTTAAACATTTCGTTTTCTTTGCGTTGAGAAGCAGGTTGTTTGCGGCGAACCAATTTGAAACAATAGTTAACGCGTTGTTGACTTCAACTAGTTCTCTATCTTTCCTATCTACTTTAAAAATCAGAGAAGTATCATCCGCAAAAAGAACTATGTCAGCAAGGCCCTCAACCATATGTGGTAAGTCATTGATATATGCTAAGAATAAGAACGGACCCAAGATCGACCCCTGTGGAACCCCCATTCTGACCAAAGATCCAGAAGATGTCACGCCATTAATGCCAACTTTTTACTGCCTATCAGATAAGTATGATTCTACAAGATTCAGAGCAGCTCCACGAATTCCATAGTGGTGTAGCTTATAAATTAGAGTGCGGTGCTCTACACAGTCGAAAGCTTTGGAGAGATCACAAAATACGCCAATGGCATCCTGTGAGCTCTCCCAAGCCTCCAGCACATGCTTGACTAACTGGACTCCTGCATCTGTTGTTGATCTGCTTTTCGTGAAACCGAACTGATTTTCGTGTAAAATCCTATGTTCATTAAAATGAGACAAGAGTTGTTGAATTTATTTTTATTTTATTTTATTTTATTTTATTTTATTTGGAAAACATACAGTGATAAATAACTAAGTTACTAATATATTTTATAATTAAACACCATTTAGCAGTTTTCGCATATTGAAACAATTTTTGCGCATGGAGATGAAAAGAAAGATATTAATTAATATTATGATATAATAAAACCAAAATAGGTATTATACTTTTTATGCTATGAAACACAAGACAGTCAGGGAGACACACCAAACCAACTTTTACTAATATGTTGTCTAATTGAATTCAAGGATGTATTGAACAAGTCAAAGTCGGGAAAGTCTTCCAGTGTGTTTACGGAGTTAGATGCTCTTAAGAAGAAGGAGTTTTGCCTGTAATTAGTGGCACTAAAGGGGATATTTAAACATTTAGGATGTCTTGCAGATATTCTTGGGACGTTTAAATTAATGTTTGAGAGGAGATGTGGAGAGTCAACATGACTTTGCGCTATTTTAGTTAAAAATAGGATATCAGCTATTTTGCGTCTCTCACGAAGTGGTAGCATGTGATGTCTCCTGCATCTCGTCTCATAATCACTATCGTATTTTTTGCACTTGTACTGAAGATACCTAACAAATCTACGCTGGATTGATTCTAGTCTGTTGATATATATGTCATACTGGGGGTTCCAGATATGTGAACAATACTCGAGTATGCTACGCACATACGTACAATATAGCGTTTTGATTATATGAAGTGTATATAATATATGTATATAATATAATATATATATATTATATTAAGATAATATAATATATAATTATATAATATTATATTAATTATATATATGAAGCATTATCTTTTCGAATATTTTGCTCAAAGCCGGAAGCACAGAGACCGGTCTATAATTTGAGGGGTCGGCTTTACTACCTGATTTAAAAATAGGGGTGATTTTACTCATTTTCATTAGGTCAGGAAATGTACCTCTATCAATACATAAATTAAATATGATCATGAAATGTGGCGCTATAACTTCTATTATTGACTCTAGCATTTTTACGGATAATCCCCATAAATCCTCTGTTGCTTTAACTTTTAAACTTTTAAATGTTTTTATTATTTCAAAAGTAGATATATGTCGGAACCTAAACTCAGGAATTTGGAGCGGGAAGTTGTCTTTCAGAAAGCCCACTGCAACACAAGGGCAAGAATCAAGAGATTTGGTGACTTCTAGTGGTATGTTAGAAAAGAAATTTTCAAATGAATTCGCAACATGACTTGGGTCTGAAACTTTTTGGTTATCTATTTCTAGCACATATTCTGAATTAAAAGATTTACTTTTGCCAGTCTCTGTATTAATAGTTTTCCAAACTGTTTTAATTTTGTCATTAGATTTTCGAATTTTATCGACATTCACCCAAAGTATAGTACAGTCACTCATCATAGGTCAACCTCAAATAGACATATAAAAATACAGTTAAGGTTTATAATTGCATAAATGTATGTCACAAAATGGATGATATAGGTAGCGATTCACTTGTTGAAAATAGGTAGCCTAGCAAACTAGCAAACTAAAATTTAATTACGGTACTCCTTGTTCTGTTAACACTAAAACTCAATATGGATTTTAGTGTTAACAGAATAAGGACTACCAACTATGTAACACTTAGAATGACATTTCTAAAAATATAATTCTTCTATTCAATTTTAGGTATTTTACGTTACTTTAGCGAGCGCTAAGGCTACGTTCCGGGAAGGACCGAAATCACTCGCGGCGTTCGCACACCCATTCCCTTAAAAGCCCACGGTCATCGTGAGCGAACTCGATACGTCATCGATGATGATCGATGACGTCACCAAAAACGCTCACAACGCTCGCAGATCGTAGGTGGGTTTTCGCGGTCGTTTACGAGCTGTCACTGTCAAGCATCAAATGTATAGGATTCTATCGATTTTTGACAGAAAAGTTGCCACGCTTTTTGTGACCGCGTAACCGTTCCGCTTGGGTTGAACATTGCATGCATTCATTCTAACAGGAACGCTAAACCGGGGCGCGACAGTTGTGAGCGTTGACGGCGCTTCCCGGAACGCAGCCTAAGTTACGTGACGTCTAATGTGTCTAAAAACACCCACAATTGAAGAGAAATATGTAATTTTAGTGCCGTAATTCGGAAGTGTCATACTAATTTGGATTTTAGCCTAAACAGAATAAGAACTACCATAATATAAAGATTTTTAGTTAAGGGAATGCTGACTGAATATACATCATAAAATATGTTATTCGATTTCTTTATTGACACTTTGTCTAAGATAAATATAGAATTGTCTCTTTAAAAAATAAAACGCCCGATATTATTATAAAACAGTAAATGATTCTCTATCCATCTTACCATAATATTTAATCTTTATATTCATTGAAATTTATAGAGAGAAAAATTCCATCCTCGGACAGGATTCGAACCCGCGTCTTCTGACTCTCCGTGTCAGACGCCATTGACCAACTAGGCTACCGAGGTTCCGGTCCGAGCATCGAATTATAACTCTCTATTTGACTAACCGTCTTGCTGGGACGGAGTGACATCTATTGAACAGTTTAACAGTACCATCCAACCGAAACAAGCATTATTTAGAAATACTTAAACTTTCGTATTGAATCGCAGCCCTTGTAATTTTTATAGTATTACTTTTAAAAGCACTAACGCCTGATTTAGCGATCTCAAACATTGAAATTTATAGAGAGAAAAAAAGTCAGAACACGCGGGTTCGAATCCCGTCCGAGGATGGATTTTTTCTCTCTATAAATTTCAATGTTTGAGATCGCTAAAGCAGGCGTTAGTGCTTTAAAAAGTAATACTTTATATTCATGTATGATTTTGATTTAATTTTAATTTTATTTCATAATAATCAATCATACTAACATCATTGTAATAAGACATTCCTGTATAGATATTTTGTAATTGTATTGTGAATACTTTAATTCAAAAATAAATAAATGATACGTATTCGTATTTGATTAATTGTATTAAAGTTTAGGCGAATTTACTTAATATTATATCACAATCAGGTAAACTAGCTTCATCATAAGTACAATGTGGGGGGTCATCATCATCTGAGCCGTTGAAAATTTACTGCTGAACGTAGGCATAACGTGGTGATACTTATCCGTAAATATACAGGGGTACTGGTAATCAATTAGCATCTTTTTAAGAGCAAATTCTGTACATCAAAACAAATATCTTTTGTTCTACGACTTTCAAAAATTCATATTTTTTTCTTCCATACAAAACTTTAAAAAATCAATTTGTTCGGTCTAAACATAATTAACACTATCCCGACAAGCCCCGGCCGGCGGCGGGCGGGCGGCGGCAGCAGCGTAAGAAAGGGGTTGATACCAGTAGGGTAGCCTTGCTACGCTACGACGTGCTGTTAACTACATGCATGGCTACACGTAAATGAATGAAGTGGATGCGATGTAGAGTTATGAAGAGTAAGAGAGAATCACAAAAACTTGAAACATTTTTTTTGGGTAATTTGTTTAGTTTTGGGAAAAGCTCTAGAACAAAAGTTGTTTGTTCTGATGTACAGAATATGCCCTTAACAGGATGCTTATTGATTACCAGTAACCCGGTATACTCTCCGCCTTTAGAATGTTTTATAACTCTTTTAAGTAATTCAGTGTATAAGTATAATTTGATTTGGTATATTTCCATTGTAAGTGGAACTCACCAAAACAGACTCTTGTTCAATTACATTTTATCATATAACCTCTCCATCTGATAATAAATATAATCCATCATCGATCGCATCATCACTTAGCATCAGGTGAGATAGTGGTCAAGTGCTACCCAGTTCGGTATAAAAAAAAAAAATGTCCTTAAATCTCTCCATCTATGTGATCAGCGGGTTCGTTGGAAAAACATTTAGCTCCATATAACTGTAGTACACACTGAAAACATGCCCTACCTAAAGCCTAATTACCGTTTCAATAATGAACGAGCGTTTCCCCTAGCTGGTAAAAACAGATTTAAAATTTAAATGACTCAGCGCTATTTCTAGATGACTCACGATTCCATATCACTTTCGAAATACTGCGAATGTCTGAAGGTCAATAAATATGGGTATTTATTAATGTTATTTTTTTGTAGTTTTCATTGATTTGTTTACAGACAGAGATATACGAGTACGAACTTGAACAATGATAAACGACTTAATCACTCTTATGAAGACTTTTGGCTAGATATTATGATTGCAGTTTTTATGGTCGAGAATCTTGAGAATGCTTCTAATAAGCCGCAATCTCTTTGTAGGGTCACTGGTTTATTAGAACCATAGCTTATGTTTAAATGGAGCGATCATGCAAAGCAAAAATAAACAAGATTTAGTTACTTGCTGTTAGCAAAATAAAACATAACTTTACTATTTCGTTGTGAAACCCTCGCGAGGCGTATCGTTTAGAAGAATCGATATTTAACTGAGGGGTAACGACCGCTGCCATATGTTGTTTCGACTTTAATAATAGTAGTTTTCTATGTTATTATAGGGCGAGAATTCGTGATATTTGGGTTTAAATACAGGTTCTGTTCATAATCATAGCCCCCTTTTTAATGGGTTTGGAAACCTTTGGTTTTACAATCATAAAAACACTAGCTGCGCCCCGCGGTTTCACCCGCGTGGTGATGGATGATGATGATGATGATGATGAAAAGTATCCTATGTGTTAATCCAGCGCCTCATCTACCCCCATACCAAATTTCATCAACATTAGCCCCCCCGTTTGTGCGTGAAAGAGTAACAAACATCCATACATCCATACATACAAACTTTCACGTTTATAATATTAATAGGATATATATCACATATTGTACTTATACATAACATTCTTTACATAATAATATATTATATTTACTTGTAAGTACACACGTCATGTTCTTAGTTCACTGAGCTCCGATAGAAATTCAGGCGAGATGCTTTACATACTTTTATTGTTGTATGGTACCTACCATGATAGTTCAAAAGTAGGAACTTATTATCCCAAAATTGTGCGCATGGTACTGACTTCGACAAGTAATTTCATAATTTTTATTGTTGTTGAAGCTAGTTCCATTTTTGGTAAAAAAATGTTCACCATTTTTTGTGACCCTTGCTACTTACGGGATGAACTGTCATAGACCGTCAATGATGATATCATCAAGACAGCCGTTTCAGTTTTTAGAGTGTAACTCGAAATCTGCTTGACTGAATTTGATGAAATTTAAATGGGACCACCTCGAAAGTATATTCTACCAAACAAACAAAAAAATTGAGTATCGGTCCTCAAAAAACACAGAATCAAACATATTATAACCTCTTGCTTTTTGAAGACGGTTAACGGTTAACTTACGTCCACGTCTAAGGAGGTAGATAATTTTATCTCTCTCAAAGTATGTCCACATACTTTTACAGTATTAAAAAAAGGAAAGGACAACTTTATCATTACTGAGCACACTTTTAAGTCATTGCTCACGAAATCTATATGAGACTAGCTATTGCTAATCATATAAAAAATAATCGAGAAAATCGGAAGATCTGTGAAAGTTATGGGTGGTCATACTGGTCATAAGTACATAAAAAATGTTTGAAGTCACTATATATGTACACTGGTGAGTGTATTAGTAAGACTCAATCAGAATACGCTAAATTCATAACAATAAAATGATATCGTTAAAGGTACCTATCTCATATTCGATTTATTGAATACTTTGCTGTTTAAAATCACCCATTGTGTTGTCTAATGGTCGAGTAAATCTTAAGCGTTTTTGAATTATAGCCAATTTCTGTTTCATCTTAAGTGTCTGTGTGATTCATTATATTTAGCGGCATTCACGTAAATACTTCATATGAGTAAACAACTGATGTTTATGTTTTATTTATGCATTATTTTATAATCTTGGCCACGTATTAAATAATTATATCGCCACATTACACAATACACTACATATATTTATATGCCGTTGGGCCTTTGCTTGCAGTCTTATAATAGGTATTCATTGTCTACTTGAGATTTTACTCAAAATGTTTCGGACGGTGAGAGCAATAAACAGCCGTGCGATTTTCTAAGAGCAAACATCGTTGCATCTTTGACAACAAATAAAGAACAATCCGTGAAACAAATAAAGAAATGACAAGAAACGTAGGAGAAGCAACCTTATGTACAAGGGTGAAGTATTGGACGTCGGTGAGCTCGACTCGGAGACGAATCATTACAGAATCGCACGGCTGTACCTCGTAAAACTTCAGCTTTCAATTTATAAGTAGCTCTGAAACTATCACAGGCAAGCGTGTGCAAGCAGCAAAAGCGATAGCCAATCTTTAAAAGGGTCGGCCGTCGTTGAGAAGGCCACAGGGTGGATCCTTATCTCGGCGGTGGGCTTTTGGTGATGGTAA
The DNA here is from genome assembly GCA_917880725.1 of Selenia dentaria. NCBI lineage: Eukaryota > Metazoa > Arthropoda > Insecta > Lepidoptera > Geometridae > Selenia > Selenia dentaria. The sequence continues at coordinate 7,984,867 of OU862888.1, read as the reverse complement.
CATCGTGATGAAATCCACAGCATGGTGGTAGGGCACTTAGCGTGTCAGTCCGGCTAGCCCAACTTCAACTCAACTGGCAACCCTCTATTGCTAAGCACCTAATAGTGTGTTCCGGCAGTTGTCCATGTGAGCCAGTCGCTTTTCTGTATCTGGTGTGATTATCACTTTCGACCGAATCATCACTAACCACCAAGTAGTATAGTGGTTAAACACTAAGCTATTAAGTGTAAAGAAGGAGTCAGGTGCCCGTCTTGGCACTTTGGTTGAGTGGTAAAAATGTATCCAGAAATATAAATGAGTATATTAAAATTGGCATTTCGACGATATCTTACCGTGGTGTTAAGGGGTGATGCGGTTTATGATGGATTAAAGCTGGATAGGAGATACCTACTCGCTCTTGGCTTGGAGTAAGTATTTATAACGAAAGTTAGACTCAGACAATCAGTTTTACTCATTAGCTTTACCACTGGGTACCTATACAGGGAGAAACTGCGCGGTCAAAATATATGGACTTTAGTCCATTCTACTCGTAATCTACTGAACCAATCCTCTAGCTAGAGAATGCAATTATTGTACAAATCACCTTTAAAATCTTACGTCAAAAATGCTGTTAGATAAATTTCAAATACACAGGATGTTAGAAAAACGGAAAAGCCGTTGTCCACTTGTTTAGCTCTGTTTTAGACTTGGCCTCACCGTTGGGGTGATATAATTTTATTATTACCTTTATAAAATAAATTCATACCTTGACCTATATAAAAGTGGAATCAGTGGCCCGAGCACGAAAATTTGCTCAAGTGTAACGTTGACGTATCGTTGACGTTTACAGTACAAACTTTCACTTATCTACTCGTAGTACAACTGTGGCACAGATAACTTATAGTCTTTTTTATTGTCTTATTTTATTAATAAAACTACGCTCCACAGACTCCAGGGTCCGTGCCTTTTTTTAACTTGCAGTATTTTGACAACTTACTTATAAATTTATAACGTACAACAAAATACATACATGAGGAACACGTAATTTTTTTTAATTTTTTTATTTAACTCATACAACATACATATAACATAATACACTTAAAGTTATTGATACATTTTATTCTGAGTTGGTGCAAGCATTCACAGCAGACCAGTGCCCGCAAACAGCACCCGTTCACGAGTTGACGCATGTGCCAGCCATCGCCTTCCTCAACCATTTCTGAGGGAAGATGGCGACCCGCCACACACGCCACCGCTTGCCAACACATTTCCGTGAGCATGTCTGCTCTGGATGCCCGCACCATCTCTTTGTCAGTTATAATTTCTTATAGTTTGCTAGTAGATAACTTATAGTTTGTACTGTATACCTCAATAACGTTACACTTGAGCAAATGTTCGTGCTCGGGCCACAGTTCTTTTGGTCTAGTAAAATTATTGTTTAGTGCAGATATTAAAACAAACATGTATATAGTAAGTTTAAATAAATTAACTTAACTCATATAATGATAAGCATCTAACAGCATACAGATAACTGCATAGACACAAGTACAATTTGAAAAATGTAATACCGACTTCCATTCTATTCAGTTATTGAAGTGTACCTCAAAAACTACTGATCCGAATTTGATGAAATTTTAATGGGACTACACGGGAATTTTGAGAATCGGTTCACCCAGTCGAAAGCTATGAGGTAACAAACATTAAAAAAAATACAGTCGAATTGAGTACTTCCTCCTTTTTTGGAAGTCGATAGAAAAAAATCTATTTTATAATAATACGGGACAAAATCCGTTTCAAGGTCTTCCGGTCCTAAACTAGACAAAGCCTACCTGGTACTCGTAGTAACCTAATAACTGAATTTCGTAAATATAGACATATACACACCTAGACACAGGTGAAACAGACATGTTGCACTAAAATGTTTATGACCAGTCCGGGATCGAACTCGGGTAGGGTTGCTACCTTGATCTGCGCCAAGCTGTTAGTCAAGCATAATGGTGCTGAATATAAAAAAAATCTCCTTACCGTGATGGGATCCTTCAAAATCTGGTCAATCTGCGCATGCTTAAAGAATATATTCCCATGCGATATCCTCCACAGCATCCTCTCAAACGCAGACACCCTGGACGTGGCCACCACTCCAGCAATAAACCCTAAATGGCCCAGAACAGCTTCATTGTTATAAATCTGGACTGATGCAGATATCTTTCTGGCTGCGCTGTGGTCCTGGAAGAAGGTCTGTGTCTTCTCTATGAGGAGTTTCAGCTCGATGAGGGCTAGGTAGTCGCTTCTAAGGTTGTGAGCGTTCCTTGTGATCTCTTGAATTTCCGCTTCGATGTAGTCGATCCTTTCCTGAAATATTGGGAAATTAAAACTTTCTGTTTTCTATATGTATTCTATATAAATACAAGTACAATTTGAAAATTTTTATACCGTCTTCTATTCTATTCAGTTATTGGAGTGTAACTCAAAAACTACTAAACCGAATTTGATGAAATTTAAATGATACTACACGGGAAGCACCAACTTTCAAACAAAAAAAGAATTTTGAGAATCGGTTAACCCTATCGAAAGTTATGAAGTTACAAAAAATACAGTTCAGTTTAGTAACCTCCTCCTTTTTGGAAGTCAGAAAAAAAAGTTATTATCTGTTCGTAAAGTAAAAAAATACAGCTTTTCACTAAACGCATACGATTGCATACATACGATATAATTTTATTATCTAATATATAGTTCCGCGTCACAGTCTGTAACAAAACTCCTCCGAAACGGTTTGACCGATACTTATGAAATTTTGTGTGAATATTCAGTAGGTCTTGGAATAGGTCGAAGAGTATTTTTCAGCATCATCTATCACTACGAGGGTGAAACCTTGGGGCGTAGCGAGTACGGAATAATAATCAATTTGGAAATAGTTTGTCTGTTTGTGTGTTGCGGCTAATTTCTGAAACGTCTGGACTGATTTCCAGAGCCCCGCGTCCCAATATGCGTCGGTAAAAAAATAGATATAAATACAGTGACCTAGCGGTCATGGCATGTGGCACGGTTAGTCATAAGGTGCAGGTTTACTGATGACTTAACTTTTGCCATTTGGTAACACTAAACTATTTTTATTGCGAGAAATTCGCCCACTAGCATCTAAATAGAACTGAGGCAATATAATATAGTAACTCTGACAACAGTGACAGTAAAAGATTTGATACCCAACTAGATGACCCGCCTGCGGCTTTGCTCGCGTGGGCTGTTGTTTTGCGCGGAATCCTAATTATTTTCTATATATAAAGTCCTTAACATTAGTTATGTACCAAATTAAATTCCAGTCTTAATCGGGCAACCGTTGGAGATAAACCGGAACAAACAGACACACCTACCGACAAAAATAAAAAAACAGGTTTTTTGTAATTCCTATCGTATATCGTTTCAAATGTATTTGGTACAAAGCTGTTATTTCGACATTATAGACAGACACTCCAATTCATCATTTGTACAAATTGGTTCCTAACGAAAAACAACAAAATCGTATTAGTGACGTGATTTGGGTCTTTTAGAAATAACACTTATTATAAACAGTCATGCGATTCTCTAATGATTCGTCGACGAAAAACTCCATAATGATCAGTATTTCTTCCATGTATCAATAAAACTTTGTTGAATGTGGTAAATACATATACAACCATATGCAGGGCTATATGTACCACAGTTGCTAACAAATGTTGATTAAAATCTTGAATAATGGCATCTCTATGTCAGTTTTGACAACTCCAATAAGCAAAAATGTTAGTAAGTTGATGACTGGACTGACAAAAGTGACATAGAGCCGCCATTTATTTCGGTTTCAATTAACATGTCTGAGCAACTGAGATATATAAAAGCCCTTATGGTATCAAGCTTTGTTATCAACATCATTGCTGTTTAAATTACTTTTCACAAGTTTGAATAAATAATGAATATTATTCAATATTCCATTCCATCAACATTCTAATATTTAATATATAGAATATTGAATATTATTACTTTCATTTTATTATCAGAAGGCATTCTTTGTATTTCATTCTTATTGTATTGGTATTGTGTGCTCCATTGCCAAGGGCAATTACTTTGCTGTTTGGCTGATCGATTTCAGTATTTCCGATAAAAGGGAAATGTCTTTTAGAAATTCTACGTATTCGAGTACAGGGTATATACGTTTGATGAAAGTAGGTAAATTTTTCCAAGTCGATTATAAAGATTTTATATACCTTGTTTTAATAAACTTTTAACCAATACAATTAATTTGAAACCATGTCTTTTCCAATTAGTGTAACCACCTTATAAAATAATACGTCTGATTAATGTTATTTAGATTTTTAATTTAGATGTAAAAAGGAGCGAAATGGTTAAAATAGATCACACCAAATTTTCAACAAGATATTACCCAATTTTGTGGCATTAGTTACAGATGCAAGTGTTTTACATTCAATGACGAGAAAAATGTTTGCCTAAATGATAACTTGTATTTCATTTCATCCTATAAGTTAGGTCCTAAAATTAAAACATCGTTCTATTTATGTCTATTGTTTCAAAGCTAACAGATGCACAATTACAAGTTACGTTACTTGTACAAACAACCCCTCGTTTTCACGATGGTATACATAAAAAAAAGTTTGCGATCACTAGCATAAGCTGATATAATTTTTTTAATACAGTTGCTCAAAAAGTGGCGTATTGCAGAGACGTATAGCGTTCGGGATGTGGGCTATTACACACCTGTGCTTTTTTTACCTTTCCCGAACTCGTGCGTTCTCTTTCCCAACTGTCAAAATAATGTCTATTAAAAAGAAAAACCAACTATGAAGTTTTTAGTAAAAAAAATCATAGAAGTTTTTATGATTCATGCAAATTATTGCAAATACGTATATTTATAAAAAGAAGCTACTAATTTGTTTCAATATCAGATTAAATGATTTGATTGAATGAGTTAGGTTAGGTTTCGTTTCATTTCATCTCATTCAATTTCATTTTCATTTCATATCGATAAAAAAATATACTGAAGACTTGGCTTTATGGGCATAGTTCCCTTTGCCTACCAGAATAGGTGAAAAAAAAAATTTGTTTATATTCTATGGTTGGCGCCGTTTTGCAGAAATTTTCTTTGCGAGTTTATTTTATTAAATTGCTACATTTTTTCGCAACTGTATTAAAAATAGTCGTTCAGTACACGTGCGGAACCGTCATTGCAACTTGTTCAGACTGTCAACCCTCGCCTTCGGCTGCGCCTCGGCTCGGGTAGACATTTGTCGGAACTGTTTGCAATGACAGCCTTTCCCCACTTGTAATGAAATATACTATTCAAATGTAACTTATTAAACAATTTATTAATAATAGGTTTATATTCAATATAATATAACTCCCCTGGCTCGAACACATGCGGTGATCCTCCTGGGCATGCTGAGAATCAAGTTATCCAACATTTCACAATTCCACAATTCTTGAATAGCGGCTTCCCTGAGGACTGGCACTGTCTGCGGACGTAGCTGACGATTTCAAACAGCTCGCTTGAGAGCATGCCGCAGGTGCTTTATTGGGTTTAAGTCAGGCAAGCCTGCAGGCCAGTCTAACCATGTGATGACGTATTCTCGGAAACCAGCATTGACTCGCTGAGCTCGATGGGCGGCCGCATTATAATCGACCAGTACAAATTGATGCTAATGGTTTATTTGGAATGGTCTGACAATTCCATCAATAGCTCTAACAAGTACCTACGTACAATTTGAAAAAAAAATTGATACCGACTTCTATTATCTATAATAATTCTATTGAGTTATTGGAGTGTAACTCTAAAACTATTCGACCGAACTTGAAGAAATTTAAATAGTACTTACCACACGGGAAGCACCAGCTTTCAAGCAAAAAATATATTAATAATATATATAATTTTGAGAATCGGTTCACCCAGTCGAAAGTTATGAGGTAACAAACATAAAAAAAATACATTTGAATTCAGTCCTCCTTTTTGAAAGTTGGTAGAAAATTTACCTAAAAACTCCAAGAAATCATGATATAAAGATTTCGACTTTTCAAAGTGATCGCAAACTTTTTTTGACAGATGTAGAACTGCTTATTGCCTTGAATGGACTTTTTCCATATGTAGGTCTAACCGGGCGACACCGAATTATTCTTCAAATACATGTATTTTACAAGTTTTATGCAATGTTTTCGTTTATTGTTCACTCGTATGTCATCTACACAACTTGTATGAAACTTGTTGGTTGAAATTATATGTCAAATTCTTGAGATCATGGCATGTAGCAAACATGCTACAGTCTCACGTTTTCACTCACAACACAATCAAACAATTATGTTTTGACAATTATTCTACAAGTTTTGTATAAATCTAGCAATGTACCTATATATGTATATCTTATATTAAAACTTAGATTAATGATTAATCTCCGCGCTCGCGCTTCGACCGAGAGCGAGACCAATGATTAATCTAAGTATTAAAAAGAGATAGATTCGTTATGTTAGAACTGACGCGAAGTCGATGTTGTCCCAGCTTTAGTGCATACAAGAACGTATTTTGCTGAGGTTCCTAGACTTCATTCTATGACGGATAGCATATATCGTTCGTTGTCGTATTTATACACGAGTACCATATCTACCTCTTTTATATATAAGATCATTGAATTCTAGTATTTAACTTGTTTTTCGCTGAAAACGCGGAGAAGTAACAAACAAAATTTTTCAACAAAATTTATTTATTTGGAACCATAACATTATTAAGCTACTAACGTATGAGAATCGATGACATCTGCAGAAGTGTATAACTGTGTCGCAGATGTCAACGCCCTCCTCCGGAGAAATCGTACAGAAAGTTCCTTATTAAAAACAAAGTTTACAGTTAATTCAATTTCTAGTATGTATACACATAATTGAATATAAATAAGGTTACAAAACTAAATAAAATTTTGCAAAAATATATGTTTGAATCAGAGAGGAAAGTTGTGAGTTGAAAATAAAAGAGTGTGTTTACGCCAGGGAGTATGTGTATTCGCGCGCGCGCGCGCGCGCGCGCGTGTGTGTGTGTGTGTGTGTGTGTGTGTGTGTGTGTGTGTGTGTGTGTGTGTGTGTGTGTGTGTGTGTGTGTGTGTGTGTGTGTGTGTGTGTGTGTGTGTGTGTGTGTGTGTGTGTGTAGCTAATTATTTCAATACTATCAAGAGATTTTCAGTATCTTGATATGATAATGACTGAAGCCATTTTATACATTTTGTTTTGCATTTATATGTAGTAAGGGGATAAATGTTCAATTCTTTATTTAATCTATTGTACAGCATCGAGCTAATACATTGATAATAAAATAAAAAGTAAGAAACCCTAAACATACATTTACGTACTCGTAAGTCACAGATACATCACTTTAAGCTAAACTGTCGTTGAACACGTGTTAATGTCATTGTTTCAATTAGGTACGACATTATTCTCAAATAATTAATTACGGATATAACAGATAAAATTAAATTTACTGATAGGTGATATAATAACAACAAAGTTATTTGATAGCGACTCTTAGTGACTTCTTTTATGTTTTGAGATAAGATTATGTGCTCAATGAGCATAATGTTATCTCTACAGATAAATAAAATTGAAGTTCCTGTTTGTAATTCCAAATTAACAGCTTTTCTATAAATGCATATGAAAGTATATACGTTACTTAAAAAAAAACAATTTTAATTTTTTATCTGTGTTTGTTCCGGCTAATCTTTGAAACGGCTGGACCGATTTTAACGCGACTTTCTGCCAGTGCTATCTGCACTGGCAGAAAGTCGCATTAAAATCGGCTGATGTTTTAGGGAGTAACTTAGGCTTTTATTTCAGAAAAAAAATATAACTCTGTCTCTGTCTGTTTGTTACCTTGTGGCCGCCATACACCATCCTTCCTATCCTATTATATATATATATTGCAATATATATTCCAATCGGCATGATGCTGCCGATTGGATCAGTTAGATATAATCAAATTTGGCAAGGTTATAGATTATACGGCGAAGCATATATTATACTTTTCATCAACATCATCATCATCTATCACCACGCAAATGAAACCACGGGGCTTCAACATAAAGTCTTAAAGCGGCTTAAAAGGCAGGGATCTGCCGCCTGTCAAGTCTTGCATATTGTTGCTACGAAGAAAAAATATCAGGAAGAGTTTAAAAATGACCCAATCAAAGTCGTGCTCAATCAATAACATCGCTCACGCCGCTATGACTCAGCTGTCATAGTTGACGTTCGCGCGTGGACCAATCCCTGCTTTCCTTCTGAAATTAAAACCAATCACCGAACATGTCTATCATTAAAACCAATCAAGAAGAGAGCCAGGAAGCTCATAGGCAGTGAATCCCTTTGCAAATCTAAGCTGCAAAGTTTAGAACATCGTCGCAAAGTTGCTTGCCTTTCGGTTTTTTATCGGTTGCACTTCGGAGAGTGTGCATCGGAATTACACGATCTTATTCCCCCATCCCCATTTTATCACCGGACGAGCAGAGACACCTCAAGGCGTCACCGCTACATGGTTGAAGTTCCAGGGACTCGCACTAAGCGGTTTTCTGGCTCTTACATTGTGCGAACTGCCAAACTGTGGAACTTACTGCCGATGTCTCTGTTTCCTGATAAATATAATCTACGAGTCTTTAAGTCGAGAGTGAATCGGTATCTTCTAGGTAAGCGCGCTCCATCGTAGATCACAACTACGCTTAACATCAGGCGAGTTGTGGTCAAGCGCTAACCTATTGTACATAAAGAAAAAAAAAAAAAAAATGTCTATTTGTAACCTAGAAGTAATTCGTATTTGGAATCATACGTCGTTTTGGTTTGAAGGACCACTTTTTGTGTGGAATTTGTTCTGAGTTATGCTTCCTGACATTGTTTCTTCGTAGGTTGTATACAATATTATGTAACCTTTGTTTACATATTTAAGTCTGTGGGGTTCTTGGTATGTTAACTAATCTCGTCACCTATCTAGGTTTATATGTGCGCCCTCATTTATTTCAAATGCGTGTTATGTCTGCCTACTGGGATGGGTAAATGAAAGTATAACATTTCGGTGATCACCTCACATATGTTTGATTATTCAGAATTACGAGTACATATAAATCCAAAGGTTACATACATTATATTTAGGTGGGCTGAAGTACGGACACTCGGTACAAATGTCGTAGGGCAACTCGCGCGACTTTGCAATAGCAAATTGCGCTCACGTTGCATGTGTCGTTTCTCTTCAGGTCTTTCATTTTCGAACTTATTTGAAATATTTGAAATATTTGTTACATAAGGTTATTTTTCTGAAAGTTCGTCTTAAGTGACTTATCCGTTCGAACGTGTTTCCTCAAATTCCTCTTTAGATCTTGGCACTAGTCCTATTGTTTTGTTTATATGACATAGATACACTAGCACTGTCCAATACTGTCCAGGTTTGGTTTTTTAATATATTATTACATTATACTCTACACTCTACTCTAATTTAGACTCTAACAAGTAGTGTACACTGTTCTTTTTACTTAATTACGCGAAAAGTTTTTTTGTAACACGTCCAGGACTGCACATCCTTCTAACCCTGTATCTTACCTCCAGTATGTTAATCTCCCTAGGGCTGAGGATCCGGTTGGTGATCTTCGGCGGAGGAGGTGGTTCTGGTAGCTCACCCCACACCCATCGCAGCTTTCTCTCCATTTCACTGCATCTTCTGACTTCCGTGACGTAACGGCGCTGGAAGTCATTCACGTGGGGGTTCAACTGTAAAACATAACAAGGATCTGATTGAATTTAGGAATCAATCAATTTACAACTAACATGTATGTCTGCGCTTTAAAAATCAAGTCGGGTACAGTTAAATAAAACTTAATTATAAGAAATAGTTAGTTTATATGTCGTTTAAGAGCCTTAACCCTCAGAGGAAATGCTACATGCTAGCCACAGCTAAGTATACCAGAGGCCGTAACACAAACAATTTGCGAAAAAGTATTCGTATCGTAAGCGTCAATGCGTCACGCTTCGGCGTACAAACTATGAGCTATATGTGCCACAATTGTCCTAGACAAATGACAGTTTGTTGTGTTTCACGTGAACGACACGTTACGTAACAATTACCTTGTTATTGGATTTTGACCCTAGTGCCAATATTATTATTCCTTACAGCTATATAGATTTCATCACGATGTTACCATCCCCAAAAACTCTAGCTCCAGATGGGAATCAATCCCGCGGGCGACCCATGTTACCCTTAGGCCACCGCTTCAAATGTGTGACATAAATGTATATTTTTCATATTCACTTCATATTTTTAGGCATAAATTGCTGTATAAGTTCTATGTGTCCTATCTAGTTGTTGTAGATTGTCTTTAACAAACTCCTATATATGCTTATTAGTCTGTGGTTTTGTGGACTGCAGAAAAATACTTATCTGTATACTCTATGCTCGCAAAAAGAAATGTACTTGTGGACGCTATATGAAAAAAGAGCTAGATATTGAAGTGGAGTGGACTGAGTTTAATTGTAAAAGATATTGGGGTTTATAATAAAACTATGAAGAACTCCACCAGGTTTTACTAACGAATAGTAGGTAAAGTACAAAGAAATAGACGAAGGAAAGATCCGTCGCTATAGTAATCTATTCTCTAGTTCACGAGGCGCGTGAGTGACCGCTGCCGCCATTTGTGGCACGGGCAGGATGCGTAGAGGTGGGAGTTAGGACTCTCATTGTCGTTTCAATTAAAAACAATAACTGCTCTAGGACTAGCCTCGTTTAGAGGATGGCGAATAGTTTGTTAATAGAACTACATAATATAATGGGTTACAATGTAGTTTATAAGGATGCAAGGTTCAATATAGTTTACTAGCTTTTGTCCACGACGTCCGCGTAGGATATTTTTTATAGATACGCATTATTATTGTAACAATATATAGGTATGTTTATTTAACTATTATTTTTAACCGGCAAAACACTCACATTAACTCACCGATGTCAAATACTTTATGAGACGCTCTTGTACACAAGGTTGTTTTTCCAACGTTTCTTGTCATTTCGTCATTTGTTTGACGGGTGAATTAAACGACAGTTATGGACAATTGACATGACATAACCGATAGATATAAAAAAATATGGCGTTGTACAAACGTCAATGTGTTGTACAATTGTAATTTAAGTACTTTAGAACAATTATATTTATTCATTTATATAATTAAATTTGCATCATATGTATGTCTGGTTAGGTCTTAAATAATCATATGTCCAGTGTAGGTATACAACCTGTAAGGGCGTCGCAATGTCAATATTATAATAATTAAAGGTATTCCAATAATAAAAGATAATTAAATTAAAATAGAATAACATAGCGAAACATTCACAAGGTAATGCCACATTAAACTATTAATTATCATGAATACTATTAGATGCAGTATTTGATACCGCCCGATCGATTTGTCCTTTTTAAATTCATCAAAAAAGTAGTAACACTTTTGCAATAACAGTATAACATAATTATATACTCTCTTCAGGAGCTTTTGCTCTATCTGTTCTAAGTGCTTCTTACCTATTGGAAGAATCACGAAACTGACGTTGACTTGGATCAAAGCCAGCCTGATATCTGTTATCATTTTCAAAGATTCGGAGCGAGTTGGTCATACTGACAAATGACACAGAATAGATAACAGTACTTTATAAAATAGTACAAATGGTACGTTGAGGGGCATAGTGGGGGATCTCAAGTGCCTGTAATTCTCTGGCTCGATTGCTGATTGCTCTTCCAGTCGGGAAGTCGGGATGCGGTAATGGAAGCGTTATCTATTTGGCAACAGAGGTTTCATTTTATGATGATACGAGCTGGAACTGAATCTTTCGTTTATGCTCAAAATTAACAAATCGGTTCGTATTCATTTGTTCATAAAATAGTAATATACAAAAACTGAATTGACCCATATGTACAAAATACCTACAATACGTGTTTATTCATCTACGTTTCAATAATGAAAACATTGTAATATGTAGGTAACTCCTTTTCTTTTAGTGCGCATAAATCTGAACTTTGAAAAAGATTTAGAAAATTTTGAAGAAAATTAAAATTTATACATGGAATTATTAAACCATCAAAAACGTAAAAAAATAGAACCTCCTTCTTTGGAAGTCAGTTGAAAGAAGTTTGATTTTAATTGTGAATTATTTTAATAACGATTGCGTAACTGCGTAACGTAAAATTCACATTTTTAGAGAGAAATATTACACACCTTCGGACAGGATTCGCATCCACGTCTGCTGACGTTCCGACTCCGACTCGACTATCTATCTACTTTATAACGTAAATACTTATATTTAAATTATATCAAAGAACTATTATAATAAACTAACGCAGTTATAAAATAAACAAACCCTGTCTTAATCAGATTATAGCCCTTTAGAAATCAAGCACTACCTTTTGCGTAGAACTGAATTCAACTGTATTGGGTAGGAGTGGTTTATACTGATACGACTCCGTCTTGGCGGGTATCTCCTTAATGCCAGGTATTGATACCATGGTGAAATAGCTTATTGAAATCAACATACGTTTCTGATAAGATAACATGCACATTGCAGTGCAGTGCCACTAAAACTGTAAAGTTTAAAGATCTGTGTGAAACTGCAACTTCTAATAATAGTTGTAACAATTACAGTTGAACAACTTGCCTTAGTATTACTAGTGCCTGCGACTACTAGTACTACGACTTCATCTCCGTGAAGGTTAACGCAAACCCTCTGGAAAAGAGTAGTCTCTTTGAACTGGCATAAAAAGTATGTTTGGTTACTTTTATACACTGCAAAGGCACAATATGAATGAAACTTGGAATGATAAAATTAACTATATACAGGATTAACATAATATATACTTACTAGCCCAATTCAATAAGTAATTTCCGACAAATCACGATAACTTTATTCATTTTGGAGTAAGTTACGACATAGATAGATTGATAAACTCTTTATTACAACATTACATAATAAAGTATAAAAACATAGAAATAAGATAACATTATAGAAAATCATTACACAACAATGAAAAACTTAAAATTAAGTGTCAAAATGGGTGGTCATACCGCTCAGAGCGATCTTTTCCAGACAACCATACGAGAAACGAGAAATCATAAACAAGAAAACATTCAAAAAGTGTAATAAACCTACTACGGAAATATTACGCCTGCATTATTTTATGTAATGTGGCACTCGCACCATCAAGACTAATCTAATGTCGTATCATACGGGGAGACATAGGAACGTATATACATATTGATTATAAACAGTGGCAAATTACTTTGTTGTTGAGTGCTCTGTTCTCCAGTTGCTCCAGTTAAACCTGGAGAACCAATTCGCTGCCGTGGAAACCACCACAGACGTAAACCGGAACCTCGAAAATGTGACTCGGGTCCTCAGGGAAGAAGGTACGAGATTTTGTTACATGCAGCGTAAGGGCAAGAAGTCCAAGCTTTCAGAAGAGACTTTGGGGCTAATGAAGGAACGACGTGAAAACACATACATACATAAATTATAGTTACCATGCGGACATAAGCAGGCCACTCAATCCATTTACTCTCTGATAAAACAGTCGGAATACAACCATAAAAAGTATTTCAATATAATTCCTTTGGCAAGTGTACACAGCACACCCTGTTACCCCTTTGCACGATTTAGGGTAGAACCGTGTTATGTAGATTTGACATTCATACACTAGGGAGCGCGATTCTAATCTTTATGATAATATTTTTATAACAAATTCGACGAAAAAGGCGGCTTAACCGAATAATTTATGAAAGTGGATGTTGACCTAAGCGCAGTTAACGCTATCTATGTCGGATAGAGGATGTAGGAGCAATAAATGTTATTGCCACAATTTGCTCTCAATGTCACCAGGGAAGCATATCTATTCAGTTCTACACAGGTATATATGAAAACAGTGTATGTGTTATGAGAAAAGCTTATTGAGGGTGTCGTGATCACTGGGGAACCCGTTGAATGGGGAATAAAGTAGCCATAATTATGCTACTTTTGCCCCGATTCAAAGTTTATCCCATTCAGGATTACCACATTGAACCTAAGTAAACGGAACACTTTTCAACCAGTGTGTGTTACCAGTGATGACTCAGTGTGACGGCACTGATACGTGGTCCCTTACTGTTGGCTTCATTAACAAGCTTAAAGTCGCGAAATCGTCGAAACAAAGTCGTCGAAATGAGGCGCTTCGTAGAAGAACTAAGGTCACCGACGTAACTCTCAAAATTAACACGTTATAATGGCAATGGAGATGCCACATCGGTCGCAGAACCGATAACAGATGGGAAAGAAAGGTTCTCGAGTGGCGACAACGTACTAGAAGACGTAGCGTAGGCCGGCCCCCCGCTAGGTGGACTGACGACCTCGGTAAAACGGCGGGGAATCGGTGGATGCAGGAAGCGAGTAACCGTTCAAAGAACAACAGATGAAACTAGTACTATTATTTGTTATGTCGTAAACTGTATCTTTCTAGATTTTGTCTGTAACAGATTACACTAGCGATACCTATGACCGCCAATAATATTAGCATCATAGTTTTATGGTTACCAATTAAATAGTTGTAAGGTTACCTATTATTTACTCATAAGTAGATTAATTAGATAATTGACTTACTGTATGTTTGTCGTAAGCATAACGAGTTATTGTATTGTGTCTTTAATATAGATTTAATTCAAATGCACGTAGACGTATCAGCGCTGACTGTGGGCCTAGCACGAACAAATGCGTAAGTGTAACGTAACGCGTTGTTAACCTAAACTGTACAAACTGTCATTTATCTAGGGCAACTGTGACATAGATAACTCATAGTATGTACGACAATGCGTGATGCGTTGACGCTTACGATACGAAGACGTTTTCGCGAATTGTTTATGCTACGCCCTCTGGTAGCAAACATACAGATGATTTCATGATATAAAATTTAATCCGTGAGCGCACCCAAATGGAATTAGATGATCGCGTTAGTACCTAACTAAGCGACAAATCTGAATAAAAATGGGCTTAGTGTTAACCTTGGGTGTAAATCGTTCCTGATTTCACTAAAATCCGTTCAAATTTCACTCAAAACCGTTCAGCAACAAACTTAAGCCGTTTCACACAAAACTTTTATACTTTTGACATTAAAACAAGAGACAAATACAATTTGAACAAGTACAATTAGAAAAATTTAATACAGACCTCCATTCTATTCAGTTATTGGAGTATTACTGAAGTTATTCTAACTCAAAAACTACTAAACTGAATTTGATGAAATTTAAATGAGACCACACGGGAAGCACCAGCTAAAAACAAAAAAAAGAGTTTTGAGAATCGGTTCACTCTATCGAAAGTTACGAGGTAACAAACATAAAAAAATATATATATATATATATAGTCGAATCGAGTACCTCCTCCTTATTTTTTTGGAAGTCGGTAGAAAAGTAACTTTGGGGTGGTTTCCGTCTGGAGACTTATCATCACAAAAAAAGATTTCTGACTACAGTGCAGGGGACTTTAGTATCAATCAATATCTTCATTCCTTATATATATACTCGCTGGGTGATATCTACTATTATTATTATATGTATAGGATATTTCAGATTATTGTAGGTAGACATCTTCGGTGGTATTGCGACGCTGTAACCCCACAGCCCAATGGGCCGGCACGACCGGGGAAGTACCACACTCCCACATAACACCGACGTGAAGTAACATAGCTTGCTATTGCGTTTCGTCGGTTTGTGGAAGGTTCCTGAGGCATGATTCCCCCCTTCCCCATTCTCCCTCTCCTTCCCCCTACTTCTCCAACCTTTACATCTTCTGATTATTGTAGTTAGACATCTTCGGTGGTATTGCGACGCTGTAACCCCACAGACCAATGGGCCGGCACGACCGGGGAAGTACCACACTCCCACATAACACCGACGTGAAGTAACATAGCTTGCTATTGCGTTTCGTCGGTTTGTGGAAGGTTCCTGAGGCATGATTCCCCCCTTCCCCATTCTCCCTCTCCTTCCCCCTACTTCTCCAACCTTTACATCTTCTGATTATTGTAGTTAGACATATTCGGTGGTATTGCGACGCTGTAACCCCACAGCCCAATGGGCCGGCACGACCTGGGAAGTACCACACTCCCACATAACACCGACGTGAAGTAACATAGCTTGCTATTGCGTTTCGTCGGTTTGTGGAAGGTTCCTGAGGCATGATTCCCCCCTTCCCCATTCTCCCTCTCCTTCCCCTACTTCTACAACCTTTACATCTTCTATCTCTTCATTTTCTCATCCTTCCTCAAAGGTCGGCAACGCATCCCTCGAGATCTCTGGTATTGCGGATGTCCGTGGGCGACGGTATCACTTACCATCAGGTGAGCCGCTTGCTGTTTCCCAACCTACCCCATAAAAAAAGACGCTCGCCGCCAGAGGAACAAACTGTCCATCTCGTCATTCTCACACATATGCTCAAAGAAGCAAAAACTTCTTACGATGACTTACAAAACTAATTTTTCGGTCGCGGCGCACAGATAACCAAAAATGTGGAAGGGGACACGGAACGGAAGACACGCCTAAGTACTGAAAAAATAAATTTCATTTAAATTTAGGGCATAGTAGTGTAATGGAGAATCGTAGATTACGTGGAATAACAGTACGAGATACTTTGGGTCTTGTGGGCCTAGCACGAATAATCACTTATGTGTAATGTAACGTATCGTTCACGTGAAACACCACAAACTGTTATTTATCTAGGGCAACTGTGACGCAGATAACTCACAGTTTGTACGCTGAAGCGTGACGCGTTCACGCTTACGGTACAAATACTTTTTCGCAAATTGTTGGTGCTACGGCCTCTGTTCTTTTTATCACAACGTGACCTCCACAAGCCCGATAATACCCGTTATAATGCATATAAACTTACGATCCACTGACACGAAAGACACTACACTATATTCTTCCTTTGTATGACCAGGAAAGCATATAATTCCGTCCTTGTCCTAAATGCCCTATTATTTATGGGTGGGCTCCCCTGAACCCGTGGCTTTCGGGAGTGTCCATGGTGTCGTGACTATCATATCGATTGCAGCCGTATTATTCAGCTGTTCGTGATTTTGAAAGGTTACATCAAAATTAAGGTTAATGGTCTTGGATGAATTTGCGGGTATTCAGAAAATAATACCTACGTAAAGCACGACGCACTTACAGGGATTGATTTAATTTGATTTATGGAAAGGAAATGTTTATCTTCTAAGGTGATACTTTCACAGTCCAGGATCTCTTATTTGGGATCAAATGGGCAAGCATGATGAATTTTATAGAAGCACTATGAAAATATAAATGGGCTTGGAAGGGTAAACCTTTTGTAATAATAAAACAGAATGAACTTGAGACTTACGCGTTGTCGATGTCACGATCGACAATTGTTTTGGCTTCGTACGGAAGCCTTCTTCAGGATCTTGAGTGTGCTCGTTAGTTTTAGGTTTAAAGATATTTATTCTTAAAAAAGACCAAGGTCACTTATATGAGAATAATAATTAATACTAAAAAAAATAAAAATACGTCGTTCCAATGTTCCAAACCAAAAAATTCCAACAAAATAATAATTTAGGCGATCACTCATCTAACACAATACAAATAGTTTCTTAAAAGATAATTATGTTCGTACAACTTAGTTTTGAATATATTAAAAGAGGGTATATTTTTTATATTTGAAGGTAATTTATTATAAGTTTTGCTCCTTCATACGTGATAGTTTTTTTTACCATAATTTGTATGAAATCTACGCCCAACTAAGAAACTAGCTCGCCGGTTGCTACGTTTGCTAATATTCTTTACTTTGGTAAATGTTATAGCTGTATGTATGTTTTTGTCAAGGTTTACGAATATAAATACAAGTAAAACACTGTTTTAAACTATCACGGTTGTTCTCTAAAGTTATATGATTATTAACGGGATATTTACCGTGGTAAGGTTGTGGAGTGAGCTCCCGATATTTCGGCGCAGTCTTCCCGTGAACATGGTGCATGTAACTGCGCCGAAATATCGGGAGCTCACTCCACAACCTTACCACGGTAAATATCCCGTTAATAATCATATAACTTTATAAGTACAAGTGTTTTAGATGTATAACTGTTATATGTTCATTATTATTGTCTTCTTGTAAATTTTATCTGTGGATGTAAGGTAAGGAAAATTGAACAAAATTTTAATAATTTTATTTTGTAATATTTGAATATTTGTAAGTTTTGTTTTAGCGGCACTACCCCAGATCTCAATCAGATATAGCAAATTTGGTTTGACTAAGACGTTGTAATGGAGAATCGTAGATTACGTGGAATAAATCGAACTATGCTACGAAATAATCGAACAAGTGAGGAAAAAATGCTTTTTATGTGTTTTAAGTAAACATTCCACGTTAAGTTACTACTACTACACCTATATAGTTTTCACTGTATTTTTGATCTAATTGTACCTTGTTTATCGTTAATGATGCATCATTAACACATACACACATGTGTGCGCCGTGATCACTTTGTTTTTGGCTTTGAATATAACATAGCATGGTTTGGAAATGTTAATTGTTAATCAATTATACTGAAACGTGATTGGACTTCGTAACCTTAGTTAAAATACTTAGGTAGCTCTAATGCCACGGACTGAATCCGGCATTACTTTCATACGTTTTTTTTCATTGAGTTTCATTGAGTCCTGCGTTTATTTTACAAAAAGACGAACTAGAGTACCATCAAGATTCGTATTTTTTAAGAGCAGTATCGCCCTTTGTGATAGAGTTCGTCCGGTGAACTACATTGCCACGATACCTATTTCTACCATGAAGTGGCATTAGTGAGTTCCGGTGCTGGTAGGTATGGTTGCCGGTCAAATAACATATAATCAAACATTTTCCTAAGTATCAATAATAATTGTTGCTATTAGTAATACATATTTATTAAATGCTGCTACAGCTGTTAAACACTTAGGAAGGTCGCTAGTAGTAGGACTCCCTGTATTACAGCCACTGCCAATCAACCTCTGGACAGGAACAAGAATAACTTTGGTTTAATAAGTATTTAATAATATGTATACATACCTACATTTATATGTATTAGGCAGGAACAGCCAAAGAGAATATAAACACTTCGTTTTAGGAACAGCTTTCAAACGCTGCTCACAAAAGAAAAAGTGTTATAATGGCGATTTGAAATTTGTCATATAATAACAGTTTTTTGAAAGCTTGTAGAACTCAATTTATAAATTTGTTGTATATTTTTAATTTTTTTTCTCGAATATAGATCGTCACAAGTTTAAGATCATGTACATACTTGTTTAGCTATAAGGGTGGCATTTAATTAAAACCCTGTTTACAAAATAAAGAAAAAAAACATTTGTTGTTGCTACTCAAATTCACTTTTACTTCTACTGGTAGGTAGACGTTATTTTTACTATTAATACCTAACTACTTCAATTCCCATTTCGAAACCCCCAGCGATTAATTTCAGCTAATTTTGTACTACGGTACGCTACATTCCATTAAATATTCAATTAGTAAATTGGGTTTTTGTTGCTATTTTCGTTTCAATGAAAGTTATGTTTATAAAGGCTAGATATATCGATGGTTTGTGCCGAGAGTTAAATAATAAAATACTGGGGAACGACGACTGTACTCTTTAAATAATGCGAAACAAAGGAAATTCGTCAAGAATGATTAGTTTTTTACTGTCGGGTGAATACATTTTGTACTAATGTACTTTCTTTCATTGCAGGGTCATCGAGTACTGCTGGAGACGCAAATAACGACGTATCAATGTTGAAGCTGAGGGCAGAACTCAGAATGTTACAAATTACTATGTACTCGTTTTGTGATCGCTAACGTTAACTTTTTGTGAAGGACTTTTTGCAGATTCTTCAATTTTAACGTTTTCTAGGCGCTTTCGTGACAGGAGTCGATCGTATAACCGGCGCCCGTGACGCGCGTGGACAGAGCGTTAAAATTACCGAAGTATTTTGTAAAAACGCATATAATGACGGATATTTAAAAGAATAACATTAGTTTTTTACTGTTGGATGTATAATTTTTTCACTAATGTATTCTCTTTTATTACACGGTTGTCGAGTACCGTCGATTTTTTTTATTTTTTGGCAAGTAGATACTCAAAAGCGATTAGTTTAAAACTCCTTTATATATTGTTTGAATTTCGTGACTCAATAGCTGTTCTAATAAATCTCAAAGTACTCGCAAAGGGTTAGTACTATCACTATATAACTATCGCTGCGGGCAGTGTCCCGAATTACAATTTTAAAATATGTTATTTAATATAAACAGATGTAAATGAAGCGTAAAGCTAAAATATTAAGTTGCAGACGCAACAACAAGGTAACACTTTACTAACACTATAGTCATCATCATCATCTCAGCCGTAGGACGTCCTCTGCTGAACATAATATATGCCTCCCCATAATTTACCAAAAAGACTGAGGGCTTTATCAGGTCGTCTGTCCACCGTGTCGGTGCACGACCGACGCTGCGCTTGCCGGTCCATGTTTTCCACTCTAGAACCTTCCAGCCCCATCGGCCATCTGTTCTGCGTGCTATGTGCCCTGCCCACTGTCACTTCAACTGGTTAATCTTCTGGGCTATGTCGGTGAATTTCGTTCTTCTACGGATCTCCGTATCTACGTTCTTCTTTTTCTGATGTGATCACAAAAAGAAAGCTCGAGCATAGCCCTTTTCATAACTCGGATTTGTAACACCATAGTAATTACTTATAATAACACAATACAATAATCATAAAATAACGGTTCAGCGTTTGATAATAAATAAAATTAAAAATATATCCCTTGAGGACATACAAGCGAAGCCGTGGACGGATTACGTTGAAGACATTTTTACCCCACTGCAGTGAACCCCAAAAGAAAGGTTATGTGTTGGACTTGTATGTTTGCATGTATGTCCGTTCCTATGTCTGCTCGCAACTACTCAATGGCTCAACCGATTTTGATAAATAAGACTTCATTAGATTGGTCTTGATGGCGAAAGTGTCATTATATAGTTACTCGTAAATGTATAGTTTGTAATATAGTGCCACCAACTTATCTGTTCAAGTGGCAAAATTGTAACTACAATATACATCCATCCAGTAGGATTACAATTGCAGAATTTGCAGATAAAAGAGCGGCTTGAAAGACTGGCATAGGCCAGATAGAATCAAAACATAGGTTTTGATTCTCTTTTTTTTGGTATATTTCTTAGGTTGCAATACCGAATTCTCCACAAGCGAAGCTGTCAACTGAACAGATAAGATGGTGGGACTGTACCCGAGTGTGAAGAAGCTCAAAAGGACGGCGGATTATATGTACCTACATTTATGTGCGAGCTTATTATTTCTGCAGTTCGGCTATTAAAATATTAAGTATTTTGCTTTCTTGTTCTTCTTTTTCTTATATCTTTGTTTGTGGATACAATGGCAAAGGCAGTGCATTACTTATTACATTACTGCTGACGATTTCTAGCAATAATTCATTAACACACTATCAATCATATTTTTTCCAAACTGACATCCATAGTAACGTATTACTTAGTTAATGACGTAATTAATGTTTATAAACGAATCTGATACGTAATATGATTAGGGCGTCTTACGCGATAAAGCACGATATTGAAGGTGAAGGCCACTCAAAGTTCATCCAAGTATTATGTATATGATGTTTTCGTTATCAATGATACGCATGTAGGCTTAAAACATAATTATCTAATTATCCTAATATTATAATGAGAAATATTTGTTTGTATGTTTGAATTGAATAGACTCCGAAACTACTGGAGCCATTTGAAAAATTATTTCACCATTAGAATCCTTTATTATCCCTGATGAACAGAGGCTATATATTTTGATTCATCATCAGCATCATCCATCACCACGCGGGTGAAACTGCTGGCGGATCATCTAGTATAAAAATAAAATGAAACTGTAGGTATAGACCAAAATGATATGCATTATAAGTGGTAGATTTTTGGTATGGTTTGTTTTGGTAAACCTATGAAAGCTTATATTAGGCTTAGAAAAAAAGCTAAATTTTAAGGAATAAATATTTTTGAAAATGTATCTGTATCTGGCTAGATGTTTGTTGACTACTATTAAATTGATTAAATTAAAATGATTAAAAGGAATATATTGGTATACGTGGGACAGCGTTAAAATGGTTTCAATCTTACTTTACTGGACGAATACATCGAATAATATAGGCGAACACTATAGTGAGTTCCAAGATATCCCCTTTGGAGTCCCACAGGGCAGTGTACTCGGACCGTCCCTGTTTCTTGCTTACCTTAATGACTTTTGCCATCTTAAAGTGGGTAAAGCCAAGATGTTCGCCGTCGCTGATGACACCGCTATTATTTTCCACGATCGAAACTGGGAGTCACTATCAAAAGTAACTAATGATGATCTTCGTTAAATAGTGAAGCAAAATAATTTGCTAACACTTAATGCAGAGAAGACAAAAATCATTGCATTTAGAGTGTCGTGTCGGTCCGCATCTCCTAATCCCTTATGCATTAATCTTCACACATGCGACACTAAAATAGAACAAATATGTACATGTCCTAAGCTAGAGCAAGTCAGTGACATCAAGTATCTAGGAATATATATTGATGAGCTCTTATCGTGGATCAAACAAATAAAATCATTGAGTTGTAGACTACGGAAACTAGTACATATTTTCAAAAGGTTGAGAAAAGTGGCAGATGGAGATACTATTCATGTTGTGTATACTGCATTATGCAGATCAGTAATCAGCTACGGCATTACATCATGGGGCGCGGCCTAAATTACACATCTAATAAAAGCCGAAAGAGCACAACGAGTCATTTTGAAAGTTGCTCACAAAAAGCCTTACAGATATCCAACAGACGATTTATACAACGACACCAAAGAATTAAGAGTTAGACAAATATTTGTATTAGCGTGTGCACTGAGGTTCCATAAAACAGCTCTTACGAACAGTGATCTAACAAAAATAAAATCCAGACGCAAACTTTCATGGTTGGGATCAAGTACTAAAACTAAAATAGGACAAAAATGCTATAACTTTTTGGGACCTTATATCTAGAAGCAATTAAACAAAATACTCGACATAGTAGGTGACACGAGACAAACTTGCAAAATCAAAATCCAAAACCTCTTACTAGCATTGGGCTTCAAGGGTACTGAAGATTTACTTAGAATCAATATATAGACACACTAAAGTCATCAAAGAGAAGAAGGAATATAATGTTAATTAATTTTATTTGTATTATTATTATTATTATTATTATTTTTATTCAACCAATTTCACGGGTTTCACCCGGTCCTTTACAAAGGCATAAGTGGGGCTGTAGCCAACACTTAGAGGCCTGTTTGGTATAAAAATACAATGTAGTATAAAAACAGAAACATTTTGGATGGAAGGTTACAGGTTATCTATTACAAAAATGGGTAAAATGGCATGGTTATTGATATGTACTTATTAGTGATACGGGAGATAGTGGGCTATGGTCGAGACTACGGCACCTGCCAATTTCAGTCTCATCTTAAAATATTTAGGCAGGTGGTGACTTGCCACTCACTAAACGGGCCCCCCATAAAAGCCACCATCAATGGTGACAAAAGGGGCAACGTTATTATTATTATTATTATTATTTCGTGGTTATTTCTTAAATCGTCTCTCTCGTTTAGTTTAAAATAAAAACATCATTTGCTCTTTATATGTAAGAATTAAATGTCTTAATTAAGATAACCTAAGGGAGTAAACTAGCTCTCATAAACACAGGGAATCCTACTGTGAGAGCTAGGGATGCATGTACTCGTATATCTTATGTTGCTTTTTATTGTATGTTTTAAATTATATTTGTATAAGATGATACAAGAATGAAATGAATATAAATGAAAATAAATATGATTATGATTATATTACTGATTGTTAGTATAGGTATGCGTAACATTAAATGAACTGAAAAAAGGAGGGGGTACTCAATTCGACTTTGGACTGGATGAACCGACTCGCAAAATTATTTTTTTGTTTAAAAGCTAGTGCTTTCCGTCTGGTCCCATTTCAGTCCAGTAGTTTTTGAGATACACTCCAATAACTGAATAGAATGGAAGTCGGTATTAAATTTTTCAAATTGTACTTGTTTGAATTTATGAACAGCTAAATATTATAAAAAATCTGGTTCAGATAAACTCAAGAACTGCTCGATAGAATTGTATGAACTTTTCACAGTTCTTTAGCAAAGGCATATTATAAGGCCACCGAATAAGGGTTACTGCATTTAAATGTAAAGATAAACTCTTGATGGTCAACTGATGTTCAAAACGGCAAAAATGTCGTCACACTATTTTCACCAGTATAGTTCTGGGGTAAGGTCTTGAATCGAGTCGCCTGAATTTAGGGGGGGGGGGGGGGGTTGGGGAAGGGAACCCCCCCCCCACCATTTTTCCCTGCCGGAATCGCGTATTTTTTTAAAAATTTAATATCAAAGATCAATTTTTCTACTCTATTTAAACACTTTTACACTTAACTTTGGGGGAGGGGGAGTGGGTAGTAGGGGGGGTTGGGGGCAGGGAACCCCCCCCTACCATTTCCCCCTGCCGGAACCGCGTTTTTTTTAAAATTTAATATCAAAGATAATTTTGTCTACTCTACTAACACTTTTACACCTAAATTTAGGGGGGGGGGGAGAGTTGGATTTGTCACTAATTTCGACCTAACCGGTCTGACTTGGACTCCGGGTGGGCTCCCGCCAGAAGCTCTAGCGGTCGCCCCTGAACGTTGCTTCGCCGCATGAAGTCGAGTTGAGCGAAGGGGGGAGCTGGCGAGCGAAGCGAGCCGGCGACCTCCGTAGCGTAACGAAGGCTGACTGAAACGAAGGCTGACTGAAACGAAGGCTGACTGAAACGAAGGCTGACTGAAACGAAGGCTGACTGAAACGAAGGCTGACTGAAA
This sequence comes from Selenia dentaria, assembly GCA_917880725.1. Lineage (NCBI taxonomy): Eukaryota > Metazoa > Arthropoda > Insecta > Lepidoptera > Geometridae > Selenia > Selenia dentaria. The sequence continues at coordinate 7,959,886 of OU862888.1, read as the reverse complement.
CGAAGGCTGACTGAAACGAAGGCTGACTGAAACGAAGGCTGACTGAAACGAAGGCTGACTGAAACGAAGGCTGACTGAAACGAAGGCTGACTGAAACGAAGGCTGACTGAAACGAAGGCTGACTGAAACGAAGGCTGACTGAAACGAAGGCTGACTGAAACGAAGGCTGACTGAAACGAAGGCTGACTGAAACGAAGGCTGACTGAAACGAAGGCTGACTGAAACGAAGGCTGACTGAAACGAAGGCTGACTGAAAAGAAGGCTGACTGAAACGAAGGCTGACTGAAACGAAGGCTGACTGAAACGAAGGCTGACTGATCTCCCTTGAGCTTCTGGCTCCCGCATTATTTATAAACACTCTAGGGGTAGTAGCCACAAGAATAGGTGGAGTCGGGGTGCTCTGTGTCGGTTTTCTGATTACTTTCAACCTAACCGGTCTGAGTTGGTCTCTGGGTGGGTAAGGGAGGAAAATAATTTTCACAAAACTATGTAGGAGTATTTATTTTATTTTGTAAACATAGTTAATTACATTGATCAACTCGACAAAGGGATCTTTTTTCTGCTTGAATAGATCTCGCCTCCACAAATATTCAACTATAGCTCTAAAATCACACGGATTATTATAATAGTCTTTTTTTAAAAACCTTTTCACTGCTCTTCATTGAGATTCGATTCTCTGGGTATGGACCCCATCTGGGGCCACAAATGGATTATCTGGGTCCGAATGGTTGACTTTCTTATGGACGTCGAAAAATCGTAGAAAAAAACAGAGGAGCACATTCACGAAAACTCGAAAGCAACGGAATAATGCGAATCGTGTATGTCAAATCAACGTCACATACGTCAAACACCACAAACCTCAAAAATAGCGATCAAAACGTTTCGTTTCACGAACATAAACATAGCAGACGTTCAAATTTATGCAATATTTCCTGATATTGCGTTCCGTTTCACGCATCCGCATGTTTTTCTTGTGAAATTACAGAAACTTTAAATATTAATTTAAAATACTTTCGCGTAACTCCGGCAGCCAAAATCGAATTGGGAGGGTCAAGACAAAGCCCCTTGACCATTCCACAGTAGCAGAATCCTCAAATTCAGGCGACTCGATTCAAGACCCGACCCTAGTTCTGTTGTGTACCAGTATAGTTGTGTATTAACCCAATCTCGTTGCCATAGCGAAGGGGTGAGCGGGTCAGCTGCTAAGTACTTACTGAATAAACTAGCGTAGCACTATTACTTATTCTGTGGTAGCATCAAAGATACAACGACAATGAATAACATAAAATACAAAATACGGCAAGGTAGAAGATATGCACGTATTGTTGAATTTTATGAGTAGAAAGCCAAATTTAACTGCCGGTAGCTGACAGGGGCCAAATATTTTATTTTATGGATTCACAAAACGAATATTTTTACTGTATCGCGGATTAGTTAAAGTTTAGTAAATATGAATCATGTTTGGTTAATTGGATTGTTTGTATGTTGTTTTTCTCTTTACTTCATTGGCATTTTATGCGGGACGGGTGGTGCAGACTGCACCTCTGCCATAAGAATTTTGCCAACGAAAGTGCCACATTTATATTTCATTTAATATCGTTTTAAAACGGATTTCCTCAAAGTAACGCTTGAATCAATAAATTATCTTGCGCTACTTATTTTAACTAAAAGTTTTTTAGTGATACGTATCTGCAAGAAGCCCTTTACAATTCATAGAGTCTAGAACATGGAATTTACGAAACTATAATATATCTATTAACATATTTTGTAGTCGAAAGCTGTAGTAGTTTGAATACTATCAGGTAGTGCAACCATCATCATCATCAGCCCACATTCGTCCACTGCTGGACATATGCCTCTCCTAAAATACTCCACAGAGCTCTGTCGTCAGCTCACTGTATCCAGTTACTGCCAGCCGCCTTCCACAGGTCGTCTCTCCACCTGGCCGCTGGGCGTCCTACACACACAGGGCGTTTTAACGTGGTCTCTACTCAAGAACTCGTCTACTTCAGCATTTATCGGTTCTTCGTGAAATGTGGCCAGCCCATTGCCACTTCAGCTTGCTTATTTTTTGAGCTATGTCGACTACTTTGGGTCTCTGTCGGATAACTTCATTAAGAATCTTATCCTTCAGAGAAACCCCGAGCACAGCTCTCTCCATAGCTCGCTGAGCAACCTTAAATTTGTGGACTAGTTCCACAGTGAGTGTCCAAGTTTCAGCTCCATAAAAGTCAAAGTCTCCATAAAAGTCATAGGTCATGACGGGTAGGACACACTGATTAAAAACTTTCGTCTTTAGGCACTGTGGTATGGACGACGTGAAGACTTGACGAAGCTTGCCGAATGCTGCCCAGCCCAACTGGATTCTTCTGTTGGTTTTTTTCTCAAAGTTGTTTCTACCTTATTGCGAAATTCGCCCATGGTAGATATACTCTTGGACAAATTCGAGAGTTATACCATTGACGATAATTGGTTCCAGGTTAACGAGATCGTTAAATATGATCTTAGTCTTATCTACGTTCATACTGAGACCGATGCGTCGTGAACAATCAGCTAGGCAAGACGTCATCGATTGCAGTTCCTGCAGCGACTCCGCCATAAGGACAATATCATCAGCAAATCGAAGGTGTGCGATGTGCTCTCCGTTAATATTGATGCCCGGTATGGGCATAAATGGAAGATATGTTCAGGATGTAGGACTGGAAAATACCTTTCCAGTCCTACATCCTGAGCTGCTTCCAGGGGAGCAACCATACAGGTGTGCTAATTTTAAGCATGTATTTTACTGCAAAATCAATGGATTCAATTTCCTACTACAAAAATTCCAAACCTGAGAAGCATTTGTAGATTTCACTAAACAAATTTTACTTGAATGTGTCTGATATTCCTTTGAGCATGTTTCCTTATTTCTCGTAGTTTCTAGACGTGGCCCTCAAGCAGCATTCAAAAACGTACTCTTAATAGCGATAATATTTTGACGTGAGCAGTCATCTCAAATACACGTAAATCACCATCAGTAACGCAAAAGTAAATCGGAAATCGTAGGTGTGATTTTTGTGTAGCGTTTGCTACTATTCAACGTTTTTCATTCATTTATCTCAATGAGTGTAGGAGTTCCATATAACGAAGAACAAATTACGCAACAAGATTTACGACTTCACCCAGTTTTTTTCTCTGTTTCCGCCTATTTATTAGCGTGTGGATTGAATGGAGAGGAAGTGTTTCCAAAATATTTGTTGTGGCAAATAAAGTCTTCAACATCGCCATTCGATTTTGGATAGTAACCTTTATCTGTTCCAAAATAGTGAGTAGTCACATTAAGCAACATGCTGACAAATGACTGCTGTCTATAACGTTTAAAATAGCAAGTTTATAGTGTTCGTCGCATATTTTGTGGCTGCTCCATCATCTGGCACGATGCTGCTTTACTGTCGGAACAGAAGGCTAGTCTAGACAGGGCGCGTATTTAATAAACGGCTCTCATTACTAATAGTGATATTAAGTGTGCTTTAATTATGACATTTCATTGTTTTCGTATTACCTCACATCCTTTTTAAGTATACACGTCTTTTTTACATTTACACAATTACAATCATCAAAATAAAATCAAGTAAATGCATGACATCTATTGTTGTGTAAGTTTGGGTGTGTGTGTGTGTGTGTGTGTGTATGTGTGTGTGTGTGTGAGGAGTGTTGTAGAAGTATGTATGTACGTAGTCAAGAGCAGCTGGATGCAGTTTTTTTATAATAATGTTATTTGGAAACGGTACAAGCACGAGGTCCAGAGCCCATAAGTACTGCACTGCGCCCATAACCTTGAGTCATAAAGTTGTTGCATCTTATGTGCCTGTAATTTTAGTAACACAAAAATTACTGGTTCGGAGTACAAGTAGGTAAGCTAGCTATAATTCAATGTAATCAAGCGTTGGTCATATAAAGAACGAATAATTTTTTATCATATATGAAATCCTATTTTATAAAAATTACACGTGCTCCCATTGTATCCCACTGTATTTTTTTCCATGAGTTTCTTAACACAACTCGTATGAATACTTTCACATTATTGGCGTGAACAGGTTTATACCCCGGTGGTACAGAAGAAAGATGCTATTAGAAAAGACTCAATTTTACAGCCTATAATTCTGATACCTATGACTGCAGATCAGATGTGTAGTCTAGTCTAGCCGTCTTTATTGGTATCAAATGATGAATGTAACTATCCTGATTTTTTAAGTCGGGAATGAAACTTTATACTAGCCTAGTATAAATAGTTCATGTACTTACATCTCTGAATTGAGCAATGCCCGCCTCTCCAAGCCCAAACATGGACACGTAAGCAGCTTCTGGCTGTACGAACAGCTGGCATAGCACCATTTCCTCACTGCGAAACATGGACCCCATGATGGGTGCTGATGAACGTTTCTTTCTGAAAACAAAACCTGTTTTTAGGAATAATTCAACACACAAACACAGCGGTTTATCGATCTGTGGGTGCAAGTTATCATTATGAAGGTACTTAAAAAAAAGAACATTCAGGTAGAGATATTTCCGATAATTTTATGCCTCTATGATATTTATAAATATAATCTATTTTGTTATGAAAATAAATAGTTTTTTTGTAAATAATATATAAGTATATGGTATAAGAAATAAACAGTCTGCACGATGACAAACGACCAGAAATAACACATAGTTCACTTTGTAACCCATTATTAATCCAGTGGAATAATTAAACTTGGTACATTGTTAAATTGTATAAGACTGGAACTGGAGCTGGTAATAAGTGTTAATTCATACCATAATTACAAGTAATATTTGTTAAAAATGTCAGCTTAATGAAAAAAGTAACAAATATTCTTCCAAATAGAAGAACTTTTGCAATTAAAATATAAAATTATATGAAAATAAATTGATACATCTCTTTGCCGTTCTAGCGCTCGGCGAGTCAACATCTCCTGAAGATGCCTCGTGTATAAGCAAAACAAGTGTCGAAGAGTGCTTGGTTGAATGAGTTGCATGTGTGTTAATTATTCTGTACGCTTCTTGCAAGCATTTTATGCGGGAGGGAATGAAATGAACACTGCATAACCCTTCTTTCATAAGAAGTGTCGACTCGTATTTTTTTATTTCATTTTAATATGGATACCGCAAAGTCACGGCTGAATCAATACATTATATTATTAGTCTGGATTGTATGTGCGAACACCTTCAGAATAACAAGGTACCGGTTGATGACAGTATTACATCAGAGTTTCTGAAAGCGGGTGGAACGCCAGTTCTTAAATTCCTTCATAAGCTCTTTAACGCCGTCTTATTCGAAGGTAATAATAATAACTCTTACCCGAATGAAAAAGTTACCAGAGTGAGAAAGCATGTAACAAAAGCGAAATGAAGGTTTGATGACTTCCAGCCTCTGACAAACGTGACTTTATATACGTACTAATGGTTGTATTCTGGAATACTCCTGGAAGTATATGCTCAGTATTGAATCTATAGGCTATATATATCTCTATACCTATAGATTCAATACTGAGCCTACAGCATACATGCGTAGAGATCGAGCAAATCTTGTACGGCATTAACTGTGAAATCTCCTGTCAAGATGTATGTATGTCTTTCAATCTTTAAAAGACCAACATAGAGTTTTTATGGAATACCTACCAGCCTTAGAATAAATTTAAATTTCATTTTTGATTTTAGAGCAAAAATAGCCCAGGTATCTGTACTTTGTCCCTCTACTCGAAAATATTTGTCAGCAAAGCAATTAATAATTCTAGACATGGCTGTTCCTAGACCTTTACAAACATCTTTAAAGTGAGCCCGTTTCACAGATTCTTTTATTTGTGAAATAGTAGTAGTGAAGAACAGTAAATACGCAATTAATGGAATAATGTGTTACATCTCATTAGAATTTATTGTTGTTTTGACAGCTGTTTTTTGCGTTCTGTTTGCGTGGACAGACGTTTGTTTAACTCGTCACTCAGGAATGGGACTGCAGCTATTTCTTTTTTTATTATTCAGATCTTAAAACCTGTTCAGAAATTTGTGAGAACTATGTACAGATCGCGCGGCGAGAGTTTGGCTTTGACCTGCGGGTGGAGGGGATTACTGCGCATGGGTACTGTCGCGCCATGTGACAGAGAGAGACAAGAGTCCCTCGTCTTCGATGCGAAAGAGAGAGACAAGAGTCCTTCGTCCCTCTAGCCACCCTGTGATACCCAATTTTTGACTTCTGCGCAATAACGGTCAAAGCCAAACTCTCGCCGCGCGATCTGTACCACAGTCTGGGCACATGCAAATTTAAAGTATGTACTAACTTGTTCTGCTCTTGTTTCATCTTCTCGCACCACGACAATCTTAACCGGTATGGGATCTGTGTTCAGACTTGTAAATATTTTATTTTAGCATCTTTGAGCATTCTTGATACATGTCGGTTCAGTTCGCGGACAAACGGTTAAGAAACGCTGAAGGAAAGCATGTATGTAGGGCAATAATAAACACATGTAGTGTGTAGAAAAGTTTCACGATTTACTCTCTAATAGCATCAGAGAATTTCAACGCTTTGATTGTTTTTCCAACTGGTAAACTAATGTAAATCATGTACATCATTTCTTACTCTTTAGTGATACAACATACAGATCTTCAAACACACCACAATCACAGAAAACAGCTCTATTAATTTAACTGTAATGGAAGTCATGTGGTCTGAAATCTAGATCACACATCCAGAGCTACACCCACACATCTAAATGCCGATGACTCGACAGGCGCAGGTAATGTTACAATGTAACACAGGTTCCTTCCGTTTGCAAGTCTTTATGTATACTGTTTCCACCAGCAGATGATATAACTAAAGTACTAAACACGTCTGGATCCGCGAACCTTAAGACAGTAGACGCCTTTACATAATGACGTGGTGGATTAGTGAAATGGCGAAATGGAAATTTGTGTTAACCACACACGTTGGAGTTCCTAGAAAAGTATTATACCTATTGTATTATTGGCCAAATATGGCGAATGGCGAGTCTGCGGGTTAAAAGAGTTTGCGGCTTTGAGTGTTTTTTATTATATAAATAAACATTATTGCATTTTTAGTACATGCACATTGATATTTTATTTTAGTGGCTTGTGACCATTTTAAGGGTTCCGTATTTCAAAAGGAAACGGAACCTTCGCTGCGTGAGTTCAACCCGCACTTGGCTAGTTTTTTAAGACATCTTAACAAGGCCCTCGCCAGGACTATTGCCTACATCAGATGCAATCAAAAATGTTGAATAAAATGTAAAAAAATGGCGACTTTACGACTTTTTTTCAGCTCCAGTCAGCAACTTACTAAAATTTCTGCTTGCTGCTGGGGTTGTCAAAAATGACATAAAGCGGGCATTTTTCAAGATTTCAGTCAACATCTGATTGTAAATGCGATAGGTAATTGCCCTGCAGGTCCCAAACTAGGCAGACCCTGTAGGTACTATCTTGACCTGACGACATACATATGGCTCTTATATATTCGTGCACACAAATGTTTGGCCAGATATCGAGCTGGGATCAGCGACTCAGAGGGCAAGGTTAGTAGCAGCCAGTCTCTGCTAAAGAATCCGTTAAAAATAGCGTTTAATTCTCACGTGTTCAAATAAGGGTTCAACAATGCCGTGCCGGGAACGTATCGAATTAATTAGAATTCATGTACATGCACCTTGTTTTTACGAATTGACTCGAAGCTGGGAAGAATGTAAAGAGTTTCTCGCATCCCAAACCAAATCTAGATCATTAGCCAGACCACCACCTACACGTCTACATGCCAACGACACTGCAGACGTAATGCAAGACGTTGGCCTTGCGCTTGCGGGAACAGCTCTTATAACCGCCAGAAGTCTACGAAGATAAGAATAGTTGGCATACACAATTAAATAACGGATAACTATTTCGTGATGCTTGCTGAAGCAGCTGCCTATCTATCGACTGTTTGCGTTACTAGAAATATTCAAACTATTTACGTATTTGTATGGTTTTAATTTCCTTTATAGGTATAACCGTACGAATCTATATTTGACTCTCCTCAAGTTATTTGTTATTTTTAACCGACTTAAAAATAGAAGAGGTTTCTCAATTCGTCCGTATATTGTTTTTGTATGTGTGTTCGCGGATAACTTCATCGTTTATGAACTGATTTTGATGTTTCCTTTTTATTTGATAGAGTATATTCCGTGGTGGTCCCATATAAATTTCATCAAATTCGGTCAAGCACTTTTTGAGTTATACTTCAAGAACTGAAAAGTGTTTCGCTTTGATGACATCATCATTGACGGTGTAACCTGTAATGTCACTAATATGGGTATAGTTTTACTATTTTGATGATGATTGAATGAATTCAAAAGTACCTATTATCGCAATATTGTCTGCATGGTACTGAGAGACTTCAACAATTTATTTCACACTTTGTAGTGTAGAAGTCGGTTCTATTTTTTTATATTTTTTTATAACTGCTCAAGTAAGATTTTCTTTGAAGTTGTCAGAGTTTCATTAACGCTTCGCGTACCATTGACGTAAATTGACGTGCGTTTCATTCATCAACCTTTTGTTTTAATCACAGTATAGGAAGGGTTAATTATTAAACTGTCATTACAGACAGCTGTGACAGAGACTTAAGTCTCTGTACTCTAGTAAAGCTGCGGATGCATTATATACTCAGTGTCAAGGTCCATTGATGAGAAAAACACATAAACAAACAACGTTGCATGATTTTTTACAAGCTTGCACCGTTATCTATAAAAATAAAACAAAATGCCATTGTTTTTTTCCAGCCATTTGCGATATGGAACTTATGTCAAATGTTTATCTCTACCGATCGGTTTCAATAATCTATCTATCGTCGGTTCTAGAGATAGATATTTAAGACTATTTGTATAGATGTTATTTCAAATGTAATGCTATCTGTTGTACGGAAAACTGAGTAGATATAGATAGATTATTGAAACCACGGATTCCCAGATCCACGATATATATATATATAAACCATAGATAGATAAACCATCCGTGATAGACAGTCGTATGTCAACAAATAGGGTATACCTCGACACTGGTAAGTGACCATGAGGAATATACAAATAAATTGACCGCAAAGTAGTTTTATAACGGAAGGAAAATGTCATCGCTTCATGTAAGTATATACATTCTATACTGTTCTATATTATTTTGTGTTGTTTAGAAGAGACAAATACCCTGCCTGGTTACAAACAGTTAACGAGTACAACAAGTTATCTAAAGGCTGATTTACTTGATTCATTTGCGGTCATTCACTGGTGTAGGTACTTATTTGTTTTTTTAGTTGGCTGTACTTTACGTACCGTGCTGCTATTATAATACAGTTCAAAATCACAACCATCTCAATTAACAACCTGTTTTTGGTCACCAATTAAGTACATACCGAATTACCGAATAATTGTTAGTAATTAGTTGTTTGAGACCGGTAAGTCGTGCGCCTGACGGTAAGCACTACGCTTGCCCATGACAGTTGCAGTGCCACCCTGAAGTTAGAACTGTACTTTTGCGTAGCACGTAAAGCCTGCTCACTATTGCAGAATATCTGGCAATGCGATGGTATCGATCAAGATGGTATCTTAAACAAGAGCCATGCCACCTTTAAGTCAGGATTCGTCGCCTCTTACGATTCGCATACCGATGGTGGAGATAACAGTCTTTCTATCTATCTATATATAAATATATAACATATTATGAAATAAATCTACCTATGACAATAAAACTAATACACTAAAATATTTCTAAATTATATATATATATATAATTACTTATATATTACTTTATACTTATACAGAAATAAATAAAAAAACGTATTATGTAAATACTATATATATGTTATATATTAAACTTTTGTTAAATTGCAGTGCATTAATAATAATATAACAAATTTAGTATTCGCTTCTGACGTTGTCTGTGACTGTTCTGGGATATGTACCTGTATAAAATATAACTAACGGGATTAATCTATATATCCACTGTTTTCCTTACTACAGATAGAAATTTGACATACTCGTAACGTCCATACAAATTGTTTCAAATATCTATCTCTATAACATATCTATAAAATAAAGAACAATGTGGGTCATTACCAAAAATATAGCCGGCATCAGCATTGCAGCTATGATTAACCGGTGACCCTCTTTGCATGTCGAGATGTAAATGCTAAAAGAGATAATACTTCTATTTAAACACAGCTTTATATGATTTTATATCTCTCATATTCGGTAAAATTAGCGCTCTAGGGTAATAATGTAGCTAGAAAAGCCCTAGGGCGGTAAGTAATTATAAAATACACAAATTGGGCTTGTAGGTGACCAATTAGCGGTCTGGGGTAATAATGTAGCTAGAAAAGTCCTAGGGCGGTAAGTAATTAAAAAAACACTTCACTCTTTCAAAAAATTCGCGTACATCTAACCATCATACTGGCAATAGACATCATGCATTCAGCCCAATGACAAAAGAGGTCGCTTCGCTATTCAGCGTTGTCTTCGTATGAGTATAATAGTCATCAATTTATTTTTTGTAATGCCGGTTTTTTTTCTACTTACCTCACAATTGAGATGTAAAGCAGAGTAGTTAGCTCGGGTGTAAGCATCAATTGCAGCCCGAGATATTTACGCACAAGCGCAGCGAGGGCGCCTATAGTTCGAGGGTGCCTTACAGCCCTTGGCTACTAATCTACTATTGATTTGTGTCATTCATATCCTAAAAGAAGCTTGACTAGGTGGCATTATGTCGGGAATAATGCGTAAGCAATATGTTCATAAGGTAACATGTCAGGGTGTGTTTGTTGCATTTAGAAAAGTCTTTTGCTAGGCGAAATAGACTATTGCTTGCCATTAAGCGAACGTTTTGCCTGTCTCGTAAGTTAATGTCATAAAAAACGAATATGAAATTATCTGAACTCCTTTTTGAATTACGTGTATACTTTTCGTTTGTGATCTTAAATTTGATACTACTTAATTATAATCATCATCATCATCATCATCATTATCAGCCGGAAGACGTCCACTGCTGAACATAGGCCTCCCCCATAGAACGCCACTTGGACCGGCTACTCGCTTCCTGCATAATTATAATACAAGTGAATAATACAAAAATCTTGCTAGATTGAATATACACTAGCAGCACTAGAGTTATCTAGTATAATCAGTAGTGTCCAACTGAAACCTTTTTTCAGCTTAAGCCGAAACCAAACAATCGGCCTTGCTGTCTGTTTCCGAAACTAAAACCGAAACTTATTAAAAATTGTTTACAATTACATTATTTACTGAAATGAACTGTTTATAGCATTTATTTGCATATATACTTAACGACATAATAAAAATGACAGTTTTTTTTTTATTCTTGCTTTTGTTCACAGACTCAATGGGTCCGTGGCATTACTTACATTTATATTTTAAACTTATATATTTTTTTTAAATTACTTACGGAAAAAATGTCCTCCTGTAGGAAATTTTTAGAAAAATTGTCACTTAGGCATCCTAGTACATTTATTTATTTAGCGAAGTCGACAAATATATGCCCATTACGTGACTTGGCGGATAAAATGGTTGTCCGAGGGTCGATAGATGTTTTTAGACCACTTACAGGCCATGATAACATAACAGAGGGACGACGGGAAAAACCCAAGAATGGTTAAGATATCATTGGTTATGTTTAATTTTCCTACATTTGTGTTTCTTGGAGTTTTGACATGTTATAGTGGTGGATTATTAACTTACTTACTTATAAACGCTGCTTCAATTCAACGTCACATGTAAAATAGTAGTGCGCACTACAAAATTGGTTTGAGCCGTACTAAATCAAAACTGTTATGCGCCAGACTAATTGGCGCTATTTAAATTTAAGCAGCGTTTTAATGTAAGACCGTTAGTGTGTGGTGCACGAGTGAAACTGATAATCATGAAAAAAAATTGAAAAAAAAAAACTATTTTTGTGTTCTCCTCGTCAATCGCTTTAGTTTTAGTAATGTATTCATTGCTTTACTAAAATGTCAATTAGACATGACATTGACTTAACGGCAGACTTATTTATATTTGTGTCTGTGACTTGACTGACGATTTAAATCAAAATCTCACTTGATGCAACCTTAAAATCCTTGCCTAAATAACTTTAGGAATGGCCAATCGTCAAACGTGCGAGTCTACTTATAAAGGAAAATAAACATGATAACAAGCGGGGCACGGAAGCGCTCAGTTAAAAACTCCGCAGGTAGACAACTAGGCAAGATCCGGTACGATCGTTTTACACAACCAGTATAAGCTAGTTAGATTTCCCTAAAACAGTTATAGCATACTTTTCACGCAAAGTATGTACGACATTGAATATTAAAGCATTGTGTCCTGACTTATTGAAAACTTTCAATAAGTCAATGGATTTCAGCAACAGTGCATCGGAGACTTGTTGAGTCTGTTTATTATTGAGTGGAAAGTTTCTATGACATTGACTTTTACAGCATTAGCAATTACTTTTGTCAATTGATATACAACTGTGCAGTAAAACTTTTTGGGGCCGAGCTTCCGGATAGGGAAAGACTGTTAGAAGACAGCGGAAGGGCTCGACGAGTTTGATAATGAAACAATGGGATGAAATTTTATCGCAGATTCGATGTTGCTACTGGCCTAACTGTCGAGTATTCTGAGTATGTCTCCACGTTAATTTGATGATACGCCGCGACGCCCGGGTGCGGCGTCCCAGCCAGACGCACCGAGACGCTAGGCATTGTATTTTTATAACTGGACATCTTCCAAATAGTACTCCCAACGGTTATCAAAAATATTGTTCGAATACCCATTGATACACGCAACATCATTATCTATGGAATGAACTCTATTTCGGGCCGGTTATTTTAGTAACGTGCGTTGAATGTGTAAACATACCTTCTTATCGATTGTTTCAATTAATTAATAAGTCTAGTTGAGACCCAGACATAATTTCAGTCAGAGTTGTATTCTATGTCGTCGATAACATTGCGACATTTAACTATTACTAAATTTGATTTACTTACATGTATATTTAAAATCCGATTTGAGAGGTCACTTAAGCACACACAGATTGTTGAATTGTTTGTATAATTATCGTGTTTGTATAGTTTTTATCGCGGCGGAGGGTTATTGCCGCAGGGACGGGCAGTTCGTCTGAACGGGACGCGTTTACTGCAGGTCTACCGTCTACCTACTTTATACCGCTGTGCATTTACTGCTAGCTAATCTGTGGCTTCTACTGCCAAGCAGCAGTCAGTATGAGTTTATTCAGTTCATACTGCCAAAGTGTCAGTCGATATAAACTATATAATATTGGAGTGTCCGCGCGCGATCTCGCTCGTCACGAGGTGTTTTATTGCCGATTAAACTGAAGACTCTTCACTCTTCTTATTTAAAATTGTTTGAAAACTTATGCTTTTTTTATCTATGCCTAGTTTATGTTAATTCTTTAACTTATGTGGATCGTGAAGGGTACTTTGAACTTTTAATTGTTACTTTTTATTCTTTTGTTATGAACATTGTAAAAGCTAATTCGGGTATTTGACATTATGATTACTTACAGGTTTCAAGGAGAATTTGATTTTTATTACAGACTTATAGTTAGATGTTATAGAAAGGAGCCTTACATACCTGCCTACAATATAATTTTATGGCTGTTCATTGTTGTAGAAATATATTTGAGTAGCTGTTCATAAATTTGGTACAGCGTTTAACCACTGCAAATAAATAATAATATATTTATTTAACTACCTTTGTTGTAACAAATATAAACAATATTATTCATCTATTGTTTTTTTTTCGGTGACTAAACTTTTATCGCATATAACGTTTTTGCTTTTTGATTAAATCTGTAGCATTGTCATTATTCAAAAAGTTTCATTTTTATATCCAGTTGCAACCAGTGATTTCACCCGTGTGTGTGATGATGGATGATGATACTGAAAAGTGATAAGTTGTGTTAATCTAATGCCTCGTCTATCTATCTATGCGAAATGTCATCGAAAACGTTTAACCGTTCAGAGACCCTACTCTCACCTCTTAAAGTAGTCACGTTTCAACCTTACCATTATATTTGGTACCATCACGTCAATATAGCAAGCTTAAAATAATAATGGATTACGATAGACGTTTTGATGACGTAGTATATACAAATATTTAACTCAATTTGCATACTTTGACATTCTTTTGACACTAAGTTTCATTGTTCCAATGTCAAATTTTTGAAGATCCGTACTCCTATCTCTTGAAATAGTTATATTGCAACCTTACCATTAAATTTGGTTGACCGTTTTTTGTCGGTGGGTACCATAGTAAGTATGATTGTTCTAAGCTTATTACAAAACGCTCCTGATTTATGATAGTTTCGTAAAAGGTGGAAGTAGGCAGAGTTATAGGTAGGTGGAGTTTTATAAGTCAGCTTTGTTTTATTTATGCAGAAGATTTTTTTTAATTATATTATTTTATCCATGACGGTATTGAAAAATCTTACCAAAGGTGTATTAAGAAAACGTTGATTTAAATTTCAAGTAGTTATCATCATTTATGTAAGACATACATTATGATAGGTACTTGAAATTTAATGTTTGGTACTGGGTAACAGAGGAATCACTTGTAGTGGGGTGTAGGCCTCACCTGATCAGAAAATTAGAGGTATTTTTGTTTTAGCTTTTCCTTACCGTACTACTTACTACTAGTAAGTACTTACTAGTACTTACTTAACTAGAAGTAAGTAAATTCTACTGAAAGAATTATAGCTATATGATTTCCCAAAACCAGTCATTCCCCGCTGTACTCCCAAACTGCACTACTGGTAGTGCAGAAGGGAATTTTTATTCCCCACTACACTACCAGCTGGTAGAGCCGCGGGGAATTTAGAATCTGCATACATTGCCGTTTACACTACCAACCATTACTTTATAAATATTAAACTCGTTTATGGAGTTCCGTATTGATGTTTGTTACACGCTCTTGTTTTATTATACTGTAGCTTCTATGGTTGGTTCTATGGTTTTGATGAAGAAATCAAAACCATAAAATACGTCATCCAATGTCACTTTGACAGATGTCACACCTAAAACCAATTTCGGTGTTATTGTCGAGTAGTAGATGTAGTCATATCGATAAGTGTGAAATCAAAATCATAAAATACGACATCATCTGTCATTTTGACAGCTGTCACTTCACAATTATCTATGAGAAACTAACCATACTACTAGGAACTAACATACTAAATAAAACCATAGCGTGTAACGACCATCAACACGGAACCCGAAGTATGATGAGTTGAATATTTATGAAATAATGTTTGGTAGTGCAGCGGAGAACGGCAATGTATGCAGATTCTAAAACGCCCACGGCACTACCAGCTAGTAGTGCGGTGGGGAATAAACATTCCCTTCTGCACTACCTTATTATTAGCTTGGTAGTGCAGCGGGGAATGACTGCCCAAAACAGCATACCTACCTATTTTGTCTTTCATAGTGCATATTTTATACATATAGTGGATTTCCTGGTTGGTTAATAAAATATTTATTATAACTATCAATTTTAATAACGGTTTATAACTATCCCATGAAATGTATGGCCATATAACTATCCCAAAAATATGCCTCTAAAAAGTCTGAATTAGGATAGCAGTATTTGATCAGGACGTTTGTGGTCGCCTGATCAAATACCTATGTACTTACCTAGGTACCTTCTAGTTCTTGTATTTTTTTCTATGTATACTTTCTCATTAGTTAAAAACATATTACGTATGTATTTACTAAACTGAAATCGTAAGTACGTACAACAAATTAAAAAGTCAGCATAAAAATGGGTATAAAAGTCAGCATAAAAAAAAAAAAAAAAACCTCGAACATCAATAAAGTTTGACCCAGTAAGTTACAAAGAACTAAAGACGATTGTCAGAAACATGAAACAAAAGACTACTCCGGACATTAATGACATGAACACTAAGACATTAAAGAAATTGATTTTAAAAAATGCACAACTAATGGAATTGCTGCATGTGGTGATAAATGACTGTTTAGAGCAAGGAATATTCCCAGACTGCCTCAAAGAAGGCCGAATAATACCGTTGTATAAAAAAGGGGATCAAACTGAACTTGGTAACTACCGCCCCGTTTGCATACTACCAACGTTATCAAAAATAATGGAAACGATCTTAAAAAACAGAATAGTTTGTTACTTTGAGAAGTACTACCTTTTTACTAGTTCACAGTTTGGATTCCGGATAGGTCGATGTACTGAAATGGCAATTCGAAAAGTAATTTACTACATTTTAGAGTCCTTTGACAAATCACAAAAATGTGCCAGCATTTATTGTGATTTGTCAAAAGCGTTCGATTGCTTAAGGCACGATGTATTGATTTTAAAATTACAATATTATGGTTTTGATGGACCGGAACTAAATATGATGCGCACTTATTTAAATAATAGAAGCCAAATTGTCTCTGTTAACGGTGTCAATTCTGATATCAGCTTGGTTGATATCGGGGTAACTCAGGGTTCAATACTGGGTCCTGTCTTATTTTTGATATATGTTAATGACATTGTTAATGCTTTACCAGAATGGACATATACTAGCTTATTTGCTGACGATACCCACGTGGGAGTAAGTGACAAATGTGAAAACAAGCTGCAGGAAAAAATAGATGAGACCATGGGCATCCTAAAAGACTGGTTTGATGCAAATGGAATAACTCTTAATGCTGATAAGAGCGTTATAATGAAATATCAGACACAAAAACGCATTAAAACTAATATAACTGTAAAATAAAATGTGTTTCTTGGTTATACAATAGATCATACAATAACTCATGCTGCTCACATAAATAAACTTTGCAAAAAACTTGCGAGTGCGAATTATGCTCTTCTCAAACTCAAGCCTCTTGTAGACCAAAAGACCCTTAAATTAATATATAACGCTTATATTCACTCATCACTTAGATATGCAATAACTGTTTGGGGAAATGGTACAGACATAGATAAGGTCCTAAAAGCTCAGAAAAGAGCAATTAGAATAATGTTTGGACTAAGAAAACATACTTCAGTCAGACAATATTTTAAACTAAACGAAATAATGACAGTGGTTTCGTTGTATATATACTGTAGTTTATTAGAAGTACATGAAGAAAAGGATAACCTACCAAAAAAACAAAGACGTACACAGTTATAATCTGAGAAATAATAACAAATTGTTCAAACCTAATATAAGACTAAAAAAAGTATAAAATATAAGACTAAGTAAAGTAAGGAATATTTAATAAAATATGTATGTTTAATAAGCTACCAGTAGCTATAACAAAATTACATACAGGTGATTTTAATAGGAAAGTAAAACACTTCTTTCAATCTCATCCGCTTTATTCTGTTAATGAATTTATGAGCATGCGTCTTACAGAATCCTTATTTTTGTAAAATAGTATAGGTAGTTAGAATCAACTTCTTTGTTTACTTTTTATAATTTACTGTTTATTTAATATATTGTTAGATATTTAGTTTCTTTGACTGTACTGTGATGAATCCCGAGACATTTATATAAATAGTCCCATCTAATTTTAATCATAATAATCATCATAATCATAATTAAGTATTTTTTAATTTCGAATTTTAATCTCTGTAGTCTTGACATTTATTGTATATAGCTTCTATTAATAAGTATATAACACGTTAGATGTTTAATTGCATTGAGATTCTCAATACAATTAAATCAATTATTATTGAGAGTGGACGGTATAAATGTCATGGGTGAGATTCACATTCACATACATACTGATTTAAGATATCGTTTAAGAAATGTAATTTTATATGACGTGCCTAGTATAACGAACACTGTTATAAGGTCAATAAATAATTCTAATTCTAATTCTAATTCTATATCTTTTGGACAGTAATTTGTCCATGACCTTATCAATGGCAACATGCGTTATTTTTTTGGTGGCATGTTTTGCAAACTAAGACACTTGTCCGTAGGGGAGCCCTATTGTCAACAAATCACTACAGATTGCTAGTAATATTATTTAATCTGTGACATTGTCCCCCGGGCGCATGGTTTATCAGGTGAGAATAGGCAGTAAACTGCGGCCGTAGCTAGTGAACACAATTTTCAGTTACGTCACCAGAACCAGCTAGAAGATCCGGTGTCACTGAGATGCGCCAAAATGCTCATTAGCAATGTGTTTCTATTTAAGACAAGATATCAAATACTCAGTACTATTGCTCAGAATGCATATCGGGGAGTTTATTATGAAATTATACATGACTTGATGCCTCTTTCCACATTGAAACTTCTACGTTCATATAATGAGTACCCGCTAAAGAGTGATTCGTTGCTTGCTTAGGGGCCGTCCATTAATCACGTGATGTTTTTTTAACATTTTTTGACCCCTCCCTCTTGGTGATTCGTGGTGAGGTTTAAGACTAAACCCTCACCCCCACCCATCACCAAATCACGTGTATTTTTTATTACCTACAAAGAAGTTTAAAATTTTTAGAATATTATCTTTAAATACAGGTAAGTGTAACGTTAATTCTACATTTATTCTAGAAATTTAAGATTCATGATAAAAAGTCTAGACAGAGAAGTTGCAGGTTGTTTTTAACTCGCATACCTACTTACAAATAATATTAAAGGAATGGTGTAATCATGTGAAAAATATATACCATAGCACATGAAGATATTTAATGTATCGCGTATGACGAAATATAAACACGTGATGTCTCTTACTACACCCCCTCCCCCCTGGCGTTATTTCGTGATTTTTGTTCCCCTCCCCCCCTTTTCGAGCCTCACGTGATTAATGGACGGCCCCTTATGTGTTGATACATTCTGAGTAGCTGCATGTACCGAGCTAATCGGTCTACGCTACAAAAATATTTTTGTTTTATCTATCGTATGTACACCGCAATACGACGAGTTGTGGTCAAATGTAATTCTATTTACAATAAGAATAATGTATTTCATATACAATTGTATTGTTTATAAGAAAGTTATCTCGTTCACTCTTTATCAACGCGTTCATAGTCATTAGTGATGATGGGCCATTAGATGATAAGAAATTAACCGTTTATTAAATATTGAAATCTTTGATGTCAGCATATATCCTAATTCTTATCAACTCAGAAAATATTCAGTTTTTGTTTTGTGTTTTTAGTGACGTGGCTTGGCGGCAGACTTGGCGATTGGCTGTTGCATAGTTGGCAAAAGTGAGGTGTATAATATAGATACTTTTTTATGTATACTATATCTCATTTTATAGATACCACATAAAAAACTATAATCTAGTCTAAAAGGCTAATAGATAATTTAACTTAAACTTAAACTGATAAATATAGAATAGGTAACAATGTATCCAATAACACCTATCTTATTGTCTGTGAAGGCGCTTTATTCATGTGTTCTTTTAAAATAATACCTAGAGACTTAACTTTTCCTACTGTCACTTCACTGCACTAACTCGAAAGGTTTTGTCCTCTCTTTCTATGTCCGTCATGTCGAGAAGCTGGATAGCCTCGACGTTTACGCGAAGTGTCGGTGACTAGATCTACTTTGAGGTCCCGATGTAGATCCTCAGTCCTAATGTACCACGGCGCAGTAACACAAGCTCTCAGTACTTTATTCTGAAGCCGTTGAATCAAAATCAAAAATCAAAATCAATTTATTTGCATAAATATGGGTAACAAAGTTAGTATCATATTTTATCGGCTCACCATATTTCACCATTATTGGTATGCAAAATTTTAATAGATAATATTGTTATAATTATTAATTTATACAATACAATTTTAGTCATTTAAATTATTGATCAAATATAGTAAACCAGAACAAACTTGACAGTCACTAGCACTAAGCCATAGATGAATATAATACCTAGCGAACACTAAGCCACCCAAAGTACAATAGTCATTTTACATCAAGATATACAAGTAAGATACATCAAACTTACATATTTTATGTCATATTGAAATTAAATGTCAAATTAAAATTAGCTGCTGATTAATATTACCCTAAAATAAACCACAATAATACAACAGATAACAAACTAGTATTCTGTCACTAAAGCTCTAAGGAACATTCATTTATAAATTCTTTTATTGAATAATAAAATTTGTTTCTAAGAAAACTAAACAACTTCTTTTTAAATGTCATAAGACAGTCAGATTCTAGTATAGATTTAGGTAAACGATTGTACAATCTCGGAGCCATGCCAAAGATACCTTTATCAAATAATGCAGTTTTGTGTGGAGGCATGCATACTTTATTTTTGTAGCGTGTACTTCTGGGAACATCATAAAGATTCAGATTGTTTCTCATAAACACAGCAACTTCATAAATATACAAACATGGGAATGTCAAAATACTAAGCATTCCGAAGTGAGTTTTACACGAATCTGTTGGTTTGAGATGACAAACAGACCTTATGCACCTTTTTTGCGCTTTAAAAATTGTCATCAAAAAATCATCTATGTATTGTTCTTCTTGGTACAGCCCTACAACTGAATACCGTGTTAATGGTCATAGCGAATAAGACCCTGTACAAGGAATATGCCCCTTATCTTCATTAGAGTTAAGCTCATTAGTTAAGTCCCTTATCGATAAGTTCCTATGTAGTTCATAACAATCATAGTAGTTCATAACTTTAGATATGTAACCGTTAAATAATTATGTAAGTTTCTTATTGGTCCATATAAATCAAATTTTCTTTGTCGTCCTTCCTCTCCTCTCACTTCTTCCTTTAAATACTCCAGCATCGATATTCCAGCTAGTTCCATGTTTGTGTTCATCAAATCAACTTTGATCTTAGTCTCTAATTTTGTCTGTTTCTCTGTATTTCTAATCACAGCTCTAAGTTTTTTGTATAAGTTAGGTAGATATATACATATACATAGATTTCAAAGTCATCATCATCATCATCATCATCTAAGCCGTAGGAAGTCCTCTGTTGAACATATGCCTCCTCCACAAATTTTCAAAAGGTTAGAAGCGGCCTGAATCCAACGTTTGAAAATTAACGATTTGTAAGTCAATTGTAAGTATATTATAGTTTATAAAAAAATATTTTTATTTTTATGTCAATCGGTGACGAGACGAGCAAGTAGTTAACCTGATGTTAAACGTTACACTATGATTGGTTATCACTACATTATAATAAAACTGTGGAGGTCGAATTTCTGTACAATGAAAATTATGAATACCGAGTCAGGGGATCTAAGGAGTGGAGTCGAACTAATTTAATTTTTTTTTCTACTTTTTTTTTTTGTGGCCTGGCGGCCGACTTGGTGATTGGCTGTTGCATAGTTGGCGGAAGTGAGGCGTCTGATATACATACTTTTTTATGTATACTATATCTCATTTTATAGATACCACATAAAAACTATAATCTAATCTAAAAGGCTAATAAATAATTTTACTTTAACTTAAACCGATAAATACGAGTATAGAATAGGTAACAATGTTTATAAAATTTTTGTTTTTGTTTCTCTGTTTGTCTGTCTGTTTGTACGGGCTAACCTCCAAAACGAATGGACCGATTTGAATGAAATTTTGTATAGTGGTAGCTTTTATCCCTGGTCAACATATAGAATACTTTTTTTCCCGGTAAATTAATGAGTTCCCGTGGGATAGTTAAAAAAATGTAATTAACCGTATCCCGCGAGACCGCGCGAGTGAAGCCGCTGGCGGGTTAGCTAGTAGGCAATATAACAGTATAGTTCAGAATTTTTATCTCAAATTAAAAGAGTTCAAAGCCCTACATGGCAGTGCCCTGAGCTCATCACTCTGATACATAGGTACCTAAGAAGTTAAATATCTTGTATTGTTATTTAGCTGAGTAATTTGCCTTTCAACGAAACACAGTAATGTTTGCACACTACTGCTTTACGGTTGAATAAATAGTGTGGTATTTCCCCAGGCGGACTCTGTAAAAGTCCTACCACTACAATGTTTGACTGTCGGCCACCTATCACTTATACATTCATAGTTTCGTAGACTGCGTGTTTATTTTGTTTACTCTCTGCTCTCCGCGGTATCACCCGCGCGGTGGTGGATGACGATGATGATGATGAATCTTTTATAGCCTATATTACTCACGGTGAATGCAGCTTTCCAATGGTGAAATAATTTTTGAGATCGGTCCATTACCTTTTGAGCCAATTCGTTACAAACATACATACAAATCTTTCCTCTTTATAATATTAGTATAGATAGTGAGTCGGTGAGTGGACATTCGCGACGAATGACTGGAATACAAACTATTATATCTACTATATTATAATTTGCATATCATTCATAACTGTTAAGTAATGTTTATGTCAAAACTACAACTTATTTGACTAAATGCATACGAAAGTAATTTAGGGTATTTGTAGCAAAACTTGTATTACAATTTGTATTTCTAGCTGGCCCAATTTTGACAGGACATTAACTGGCATACAGCTGACGTTATAAAAATAACAAAGGCAACTTTTATTTTAGACTAGCTGCTCTCTGCGGTTTCACCCGCGCGGTGATGGACGGTGATGATGATAATGAATCTTATATAGCCTATGTTACTCAAAGTGCAAGAATTTTTGAAATCGGTCCAGTACTTTTTGAGCCAATTCGTTACAAACATACATACAAATCTTTCCTCTTTATAATATTAGGTATATTATAGACTATCTGCGCTCCGCGGTTTCACCCGCGTGATGATGGATGATGATAATGATGAATCAAAACTATAGCCTAAGTTCATTTCTTTCAAATCGGTCCAGTAGTATAATTGCTATTCAATTCAAACTAACCTTTCTTCTTTACATTATTATTAGATAGTATAGAAAAGAAACAAGGCGTTCAAAATTATATCATGACATACAATATGCATTTTCTTTTATATTTTTGTAATTTTATATCCTATAGACTATCAGCTAGCATTATTAAAAATATTTTTTTTAACAATCACAAAGTTGAATGAGCTTTGCAATGATACCCCACATACTACTCAACCAGGACTAATGTAAGAAAAGAGAATTAGTTCCGGTTTCAGATACCCCCAAAATAATTTAGTAATTGATTAACGAATTGAATACATGGTTTTGATTTTCAAAAACTAATAAAGTATATTCAAACATATGTCTGACACTATTCCGTTTATTAGATAGAGATCCGTGACATACGGACAGACAAAAGAGTAATATCACTACTACTTGACTGATTTTCTCTTAGTAAGGTACAATAGCTAAACTATTTAACATCAGCTATGCAACCTATCCCTAGATAGAAACCCTGACAACCTGCAAAGATTAATTGTCACAGGTAAAATAGAGAGCAAAAGGCCAAGAGGCAGAAGCCCAAAACGGTGGTCTGACCAGGTTTTGCAGCAGCTTGATATGCCGGTTAACGTAGCTCTCCATGAAGCCAAGGTGGAGGGAAGCAGTTTGAGACTTCAGAAGCGTCACGATCCTCAACACTGAGGGAACGACTGAAGAGGAGGAGAATACAACCTGTATATAAGTATTTGAAACTCTCACACCGGAGCTTGTCTCGTCCTTCGTAATTGATCAATACGGTAAAGCAGCCCTTGCTGCGACCATCTCTTGGATGGTTGACCGCTAGTGGCATTTTAAATTTTTCCGTACTTGAGTGTGCAAGTTATGCGTCGGTCTCGGTTATTTACTTAGAACAACAGTCTTTAGGACTTCGGGCAGCCTAAATAACTTCGATACTGGGCTGGTGCGTTATGACCTATATTCCTTCTTCTGGGACGAAGGCTCGAGTCCCAACAGTTTGAACATAATATACAGGTGGCCGAATCCATTAACTAAATTGCAATCGAACCATAGCTGAACGGTGACTATTTAACGTTTTATTATCCTGCTATTGAAAAACAGTCCAGCAGGAATATTATGCATCTCTGTTGCTAACAAATTTTGATTGAAATCTAGAAAAATGGCGGCTATATGTCACTTTTGTCAGCTCCACTACTAACATCATCAACTTACTAACATTTTTGCTTTGTAAGTGGGTAAAACTGACAAAGAACCGCCATTTTTCAAGATTTCAATCAACTTTTGTTAGCAACTAAGATACATAATTACCCTGCCGGTGCAGCTACTTTTCCGTGGATGCAAGCGATCGATCAAGTGTTTATACTTAGTCTGTTAACTCAATAGATAATGAACGTGACGCTTACTATAAATTCGTTGTTTATTGTATATTTAATATGTAGTTGGGGGAGGCGAACGACAAAGGAGTTGAACTAGGCGAACTGCAGTTCCAGCGAAATAGATTGTTGTATGTTGTGAAATAGTAGAATCGGCCTCCTGATACTTTACCTTATAATATCTAATAATACATACATAGAACAAGAACATAAAATAACTTTGCGTACCGTAGATATGCCGCAGTCATCGCACGCACTGTATTCTTAAATTCTCCAGCCTCTAACATCTGATCGCGCCCGCATTTCCGAGAAACGATGCTCATGACGTCGTCGGAATCCACGCGTGATTTCAGCACCTGATGACGTCATTTGAAATTTATCCGATGAAAGCGTTGCGTGTGCCTATGCGCGTGTATTTGCTGATAACGTGGGAAATGGGGGCTGAACGGCTGAGTCATCGACATCCATGGGGATAATCTTTACAAAGCCTTACACGTGGTCCCTAGTTGATGCTAATCAGTTGACATGCTGGGAGATAGAACTGTTCCGTGTCTATCTTGCTGTGTAACCACCATAGTTCTGGATATACTCGTACTTCAACAATGGGGCCCTCATATAAATGCACTGTCTGGGAGACTCAGTTCTGCTGCATATTCGGTACGTAAAATAAGAGAGCTAACAGACGCTTCTACGGCGCGGTTAGTGTATTTTGCATATTTCCACAGCGTAATGTCATATGGGATATTACTATGGGGTTCAGCGGCTGATATAGAGACCATCTTTATCCTACAGAACGTGCTATTCGAGCTATATACTAAATGGGTCCCCGTGTATCATTGAGATATGTATTTGAAAATATAATGTATGTTCGTAAAAATGTACATAAATATAAACATATACAAATAGGATAGCTGTACCTAGTTTTAGACTTGCGAAGACTAATAAGTCATTCCTAGGAAATTGTGTGCGTTTTTACAATAAAATCCCAAAACACATAACTGAGCTCACAGAGGGCAAATTCAAGTTGACTGTAAAAAACGTTTTTATAAAAAAAAGCTTATTAGAAAGTTCGACATTGTATAGAAGATAAAGATGCTTGGAATACTCTACTTCTGGCAAACTGTCACTCTGCCACCCTTAAAATCTAATATTTGTAGTACCTAAGTAGAAACATTGTAAACATCTATATAAAAAGAATGGCCCCGAGTTTCTTGCCACTTCTTCTCGGTGGGGTCTATATATTTTGGAACGCGGCGGTAGTCTTTAAAGTACCTTATAATGAAAATTTGACGTTAATAAGGTCGTTCAAAATCATTTATTCAAATTAGGCCTCAAAGACGCACTTAGTCATTGATGCCTAAATTGAATAAATGATTTTGACTTTGACTTCGAAGCTTTAGTGTGTACTACGCCTTCTTTTGTATGTTGGATTTGAAAAGCACTGTATGCAGTATAGGACGTCAGACTGCATATTAAATGAGGTCTAATACGTGTCTCGGAGTAACGAGCGAAGATGCAGTACTGGTCATAGCCCTGTGCCTGTCACGGGCATTCATGATATCGGTCATCAGCGATATTTCCCATTCTTGTGACATACTAGTGGGTATAGGTATACATAAAACTGCGTGTATTTCTTCGCGCTGTATGCAATGTTTAATTTTAAAAAATTATGATCAAAAACAAATAATGTTTTTGCATTTGAAGGTCCAAATGCAGACAAAATTGTTTAGTGTCTCAAACCAAAACTAATAGGCCCATTCTGCTATTAGATCTCGACCTACTTTTTAAGAGGTACCATACTGAAAAGGATTACCTATAATTTCTATCTTTTGTTTGAATGAAGTATACTATATATACAATACGATACAATACTTTTTAAAAGCATGTGAACAGACGAGAAATTATCTCCTTAGACTAACACGGAAACATACACTTTCAATATCTACTTCTAGACTGAAAATGCACAGTTCCGGTACCAAGGCTATGACAGTTAAAATTTATAATACACTACCTAACAAAATAAAAGACGAAAATAAAATGAACGTATTCAAATTTATACTTAAATAATTACTTTTGCAGAAGTGTTATTATAATATTGACGAATTTTTCAATGATAATACGTTAAAATAGACTGATCCCCTCTGCACAATTGCCACACCCTCAGAGGGTAACATGTGACATGTACTTATTGTAAACCTTAGGCAACAACACCTGCATTGTATGTTAACTTGGCACATAAGCAATAAATGATTTGAGTTTAAAAAAAAATAACCAGAGTTAACGACCTTTTGATCACAGATTAAACAATCCAGAAGGCAGAACTAATCCAATTGAACCAAGAGGGTAGTGGTGACTGCTACACAGCTCTAGACACCAGTTAGCTGTGTAGCAACCACTACGTAGACATAGCACCTGTCTCACAACTAATATAGGATCTGCCTACTTTTTACAAAATGCCTATTCATCATCATCTCAGCCGTAGAACGTCCACTGCTGAACATATGCCTCCCCCATAATTTTCCAAAAGGACCGGTTGGAAGCGGCCTGCATCCAACGTCTCAACGACCTTTATTCGTCTGTCCACCGTGTGGTGGACGACATACGCTGCGCTTGCCGGTCCGTGGTCTCTATTTCAGAACCTTCCGGCCCCATCGGCCATCTGTTCTGCGTGCTATGTGCCCTGCCCACTGCCACTTAAACTGGCTAATCTTCTGGGTTATGTCGGTGACTTTCGTTCTTCTACGGATCTCCTCATTTCTGATTCGATCACATAGAGAAACCCCGAGCATAGCCCTCTCTATAGCACGTTGTGAAATGTCTATTGAATTAGAGAAACTAAAGTAGGTCATCTTAGCTGTTTCCATCATTCTGTTGTTATTAATATACATTAACTTGTGCATAAATGTATAGTGGTTTATATTACATAGGCACACCTTCGTACGTCATCAGGGCGTGATGCTAACCAAGTACTTGAAATTCCGGTACGTTAAATTACGGGTAGAAACACAGATTAGATGTGTACGGAGTACATGGAACAGGGAAAATAATATTAAGTAATAATAATGTTATAAAACTTAATAGAGTTGCAGTAGAGCTTAATAGATATAAGAGTTGCAGTAAAACCTTTTGTGAACGAGTTAGTCCAGTGAAGTACTGCCACCATAGTTTTTTCTACCACCAAGCATTAATTTTCATTTTACGGTTTGAATGATGGGTCCAGTGAAACTACAGGTACCTACTACGGGTGATAGGCAGTTCGTCACTAGTGACAAAATGAATCTGTTATAGATATAAGATTCGCTTACGACCTATTCGCTAAATAAGTATGACGTCACGTTGCGATATCTTCAAGAAATTATCTGAAATTTGTATTGATTTCAAAATCATTCCTTGAAGATATCACAGCGCGCCGCGTTACTTGTTTGAATGGTCATAGCGAATAAGGGCCCAGCCCTGCCCTGGTTACGTACGTACATACAGAACCCACGTTTATTATCATTTATTAAGACGCAATGAACGTAAAACTTGTCGATATCACGATCTACATTTGTTTCGGTTTCGTCAGGAAGCCTTCTTCATGATCTTGAGTACGGTGCGGTCGTCGTTGCGTCCCGGAACTGAAGACTGAACTTTTCCGAAAGAACCCTAAGCAATTGTTGATCGTGATATCCACTTGGCGTAAGTCTCAAGTTAATCGCGTTTTATGTAATGCACTAAACGGTAATCACTCATGTGTACAAGTCAGTTCATTCCAACTACAGATTTTCAATCACATGAATTGGCCTTAAACAGACTATTGACTACGGGACCCTATTTCCCAACCTTGCTGCTTTTAAACCGCAATAGGTGGCCAGTAGGGCTATTATATATCTCAGTTGTTAACAAATGTTGATTGAAATCGAAAAAAATGGCGGCTCTATGTTTCCTTTGTCAGCTTCAGTCTTCAATTTACTATCATATCATAATGTTCTATTATAATAGCGGATATCTATATGATGACGTAGGTACGTAATATTTGAATTAACAGTGCAGAGATTTTGAAGAATTTAGTTGGATTACGAGTTGGATTTATTTCTAAAAAATAAATCCTGTCACTAGTCTCACGGCAGTTTTAATACTATATGTTGGAAATAATAAACTATAAACCTTAGCAACAGCACTGGTTATAAATCAACTAAGTATATTAAGTTTTATCAAACTATATAACAAAAGTACTAGTAAATAGTTTACTGATATTAAATACCTACCTACTTGAAAATAAATTAAATCCAACACACAATAATCAGATAATAAAGTCGCTATTGCCTACGTAAATACATATAAATCACAAGAGTTGTTTACATTAATATATAGCTTTTTAAAATAGCAGTATATAAATAACCACTCGATATAATATGTAGGCGTAACTGCGACGGGAATAGACCTACTGCGTTACTAGTTACCTTGACCAATATTAACTGATCTCTGGCCACAAAGTCACCGTCGTCCTCTATGTTCCTGGACATTACTGGATGTCAAAAGTGGGGGAGGTCTAGGTATGCTGGCGGGAATGTAGGCCAGGTCACTGCTGCCTATGGCTGCTCCTGTGTAATTACTGTAATTAGTTTAAGCTACTTTTACGGTGATTCATACAAGTAATGGCTATATAGGGTGTTTGGTAGAGGGACCGACAAACCAAATGAGCGTGTTCGGGGGACCACTTGGAGAATACAAGTTGGCCAAAAAAAATCCCCGACGCCCCAATATGTTTAACTTTTTTTTGTGATTTTTCCCTTTTTCTCCGAAATTGTGCCTATTTACCACCATAACATTTGTAAAATCTGTTTTAGACCGGATGTTTTTAGTTGAATTTGGTCTCTAATATACCTTCAGGCCAAGCAAAGCAAAATTGGATACAAAACAGAGCTAACTAACTGATTTAGTTAAAAAAAATTGGGGTGTCGAGGATTTTTTTTGGCCAACTTGTATTCTCCAAGTGGGCCCCCGAACACGCTCATTTGGTTTGTCGGTCCCTCTACCAAACACCCTGTATAATGCCATGCACTTGTTATTCAATGTGCTAGACGATGGATTTCAGGAATCCGATGGAGGATGGAGTGAAATGACGATAAATACCAAAAATGAAAGGAAGCAGTACGTCATAACTAACACTAGCCATTTCTAATAACAAGTAGTGAAATGTTCTCTCAAAATTAAGCACAATAAGACGAAATATCCCCTGCGCCGTACAAAAATATTAAACAATTTTAATGTAGCAATAGAAATATTTTTGGAGTTGGTCTAGGGAAGTACCTGTTGCCATCATACCTATTTCTACCAAACCTAATGTCTCTCATACCAGTGTTCTGATTTGAAGGTGGCAAATAACAGGCACATGAGACTTAATAACTTATTGCATAGCTAGTACTTGTCTATACTAAAAGAAAAAACTCTTTTCTACCTCTTAACATTGCCCAATTTCAGTGCTTTTTTCATGCAATCAACACATTGTTTGCTATGACCGTGCGTTTTGATTGTTTCAGTACTTCAAAGTAATAAGTATATTTTTTTTTATAACTTAAAAATACTGAAGTGGATAGGTTAGTGGCCAACCTATGTCGAAGTTTTCAGGCCGCCCGACATAGCCTAACGACTGTTGTCTTAAGATAAACAACCGGGACCAACGGCTTAACGTACCCTCCGAAGCATGGAAGCTCAGTTGAATAATGCCACTAGCGGTCACCCATCCAACTCCTGTCCGCAGCAAGCGTTGCTTGACTTGTTGATCGGTTAAGATCGCAGAGTCAAGCTCCGCTACGAGCGCTTCTTATACATTGAAAATAAAGCACATTAAACGGAGTGAATTGCGTGTAATTTTATATTGTTTATCCTGACGTTTTGAACACTTTTGAGTGAACATTATAAAATTATAAAATCTTAAAGCCAGCACAATACCGCAAGACCTCTGGACACAGCGAGTGACTATTGCGTGAATCGGGAACGTTTAGGTTAAAGTATGATAGGCGTTATATAAAAATAATTTCCTTAACTTTATAACAGACTAGCTGCGCTCTGCGGTTTCACCCGCGTGGTGATGGATGATGATGATAATGAAATCCTTCCTCTTCATTGTTGAAGTTGCCGTGGGGTAGGTACCGGCTTAGAATAGTACCCCCCCCCCCCCCCAACTCTACCTGTTGGTGCGTAGAAATCTGCTAAGGGATAACAATCGGGAGGTTGGCAGCAGCATCTTCCCAGTATTAAAACCCCAAAACTGCGCTCGCCAACCCGCCTGCCAAGCATGGCGAGTATTGGCAAAATTCCCCTATGGATTTGATAAAAAGAACCAGGCCCCCAGTCCCCGGCAGCCCCGCTATTCCTGGCTACGGTAGCGGCCACGGTAACAGTGGGGCAGGGGGTGCTAAGAATCCCCGGCAGACGCCCGGCTACCACCCCCAACGAGGACGACTGGCCCTGGTGACACACAACATACGCACGATGAGGACAGACGAGAAGATATATGAGCTGAAAGAAGAAATGAGTAAGTTACACTGGGACATTGTAGGGTTATCTGAAGTCCGTAGAGCGGGTGAGGATACGATAACCCTAAAATCAGGTAACCTACTCTACTACCGGGAGGGCGACCAACAGTCCCAAGGTGGTGTCGGTTTTCTCGTCCACAAGTCCCTTACTAACAACATAGTTACGATCGATAACGTTTCCAATAGGGTCGTATACCTAATACTCAGAGTATCCAAACGATATTCGCTGAAGGTCATTCAGGTATACGCACCGACGAAGTCGCACTCGGATGATGAGGTGGAGGATATGTATGAGGACATTAGTCAGGC
This sequence comes from Selenia dentaria, assembly GCA_917880725.1. NCBI lineage: Eukaryota > Metazoa > Arthropoda > Insecta > Lepidoptera > Geometridae > Selenia > Selenia dentaria. Next base: position 7,928,887 of record OU862888.1, on the reverse strand, counting down.
CATACATACCTCTGAATCGCACTTTCTAGTTGTTATGGGGGACTTCAACGCGAAGTTGGGTAAGAGAAGCGAGGATGAAATGAAAGTGGGGCAATATGGCTATGGGCAACGGAACCGTAGGAGACAGAGGTTGACCGACTTCCTGGAGAAAGAGGGACTCTTTATGATGAACTCTTTCTTTCAGAAGCCACCTCACAGGAAATGGACCTGGCTGAGTCCCGATGGTTCCACGAGAAATGAGATTGACTTCATTTTGACCACCAAAAGGCAAATACTCACTGATGTCTACGTGATCAACAGGGTTAAAACCGGTAGTGATCACCGAATGTTAATAGGCACGGTGAATATTAATGTCAAACTAGAGAGGCCTCGTCTGATGAAGTCTACGCTCCGACCCACTCGTGCCCATATCCAAGACCCCGAGAGCTTTTAACTTGAGCTATCCAATTGCTTCGATTGCCTTGAGAACATCGCTTCAGTGGACGAGATCAATAACAGGTTAGTAGAAACTGTCCAAACAGTGGAAATACTTTAAACCCCACCGTACAGATAGGCCACAGAAACTCTCCAACAATACCCTCAACCTCATGGCTGAACGACGCTCACTGAAACTGCAGTCTTCGGATGATGCTGAAGCATATAGGCTGCTCAATAGACGAATATGGAAGTCCTTGCGACATGACATCCGGATCTTTAATACAAACCGTATTAAAGAGACGATAGAGCGGAAAAAAGGCTCCAAAGTGTTTGCGAGAGACATGTCTATTGGGAAAAGCCAGTTGACGAAGCTGAAGAGAAAAGAAGGCAGTGTAGCGTCGACCAACGCAGAAGTATTAGGAGAGGTAGAGAGTTTATACGGACAGCTGTACACCTCGGTCGCTAAACCTGTTAGCAGCTCGGTCAAAGTCCCAAGAGCCAAGCTGACCCGACAGTATACCGAAGATATCCCGGACATCAGCCTGTACGAGATTAGAATGGCCTTGAAACAGCTTAAAAACAACAAGGCGCCTGGTGACGACGGTATCACATCTGAGCTTCTGAAAGCGGGTGGAACACCGGTACTTAAAGTCCTTCAGAAGCTATTTAATACTGTCTTACTCGAAGGTTCAGCGCCAGAAGCATGGAACAAAAGCGTGGTGGTGCTGTTCTTCAAGAAAGGTGACAACACTTTACTTAAAATTATAGACCCATCTCGCTTTTGAGCCATGTTTATAAGCTTTTTTCGAAGGTCATAACGAACCGTCTCAGTCGCAGGTTTGATGAATTCCAGCCTCCGGAACAAGCCGGTTTCCGAAAAGGCTATAGTACCATAGACCACATCCACACGCTACGGCAAGTTATACAGAAGACCGAAGAGTATAACTTGCCTCTTTGTTTAGTGTTTGTGGACTATGAGAAGGCCTTTGATTCGATCGAGACGTGGGCATTGCTTGAGTCTCTCCAGCGGTGCTGTATTGACTATCGGTATATTGAAGTGCTAAAGTGTTTGTACAATAACGCCAACATGTCAGTCCCAGTACAGGAGCAGAGTTCGAAAGGTGGTTATCACGAACGGATGCAAAAACTGCATGCATCTTCATAAAAAAGAGACAAAGCTGTACCGAGAGGTGCTATCGATAGAAGATATTTGGTCAAAGAGCTAATGTACTCGTAATTGTGCCGTGATGAAACAGCCAGGCAGAAAATTCTCAGAAGAATCTGTTATTATAACTGAAGAAGATTACAATGCAATTTCTTACGAGTAAAAGGTACCAAATTATCAACGTCCTGACCGATAGGGGGCGCGACAATACAATCTGCGACTTACCAACAGGATAATGGGGCTAAATGGCGTCCATTGTCAGCTGAGATGTCAGTGCCCCACATTCGCCTCTCGAATCTAGTCCTAAGGAGTCCAATGTGCATATTGATAACGTATGTTATGATGTATGTACTACGTTAATATGTAGAGAAACGAACAAATTCCATATTTATATTTATAGACGTCCGTAGATAGGAGCCTTGGGCGCAGAATAAATAATGCCTTGGACAAAGCAATTCTATTAAAAACTGTAGTAAGTATATAGATTGATAGATAGAAAATTCTTTATTGCACAAAACTAAAAGTACATAGGCGAACTTAATGCTAATTAGCATTTTCTTCGAGCTAACCTTTGTGTGAAATGGAAGTGTTAGAAGATATGGTAGTGCTTTATTTAAAACTTGAGAGTTTCTATAGAACAGATATTTTAGGTAAAATATTAATAAATAATAAACTATTTAGGTATATACTATAAAGAATATAGGTGCAGTATCTAAACAAAAAGGTGTAGTAATACTAAAACCACACACGCAGAAGCTTGCATACAATTGGTACCTAACTACTGCGGCCCAGGAAATAATAAAAATCCGAGTTATGAGTAACCAAATTTTTCTAATAATCAAGCAGGTTCATTACTGAAAAACTAGGCCAAATACGACAGTGACCTCCAGAATGTAGACATGGTAAATAAACGAGCTAAACAGCGCCTGGGCTGGGTAGTAGCGCGGGGAGAGCAAAAGCAGGGTAGGCCGATGGAGGTTAATGAATAGGTAGCGTGAGGATTGCAGATTGCATTGACCCCGACGAGCTCTAAGAATAGACTTGCCTAATAGCCTGTCCAAAACATTTTAGATAATATTTTTTTAAATTTTGCACGTAAAAACCATAAGAGATTTAAATTTTGATACTTTGCAATGTGAATTCTGACTTATGCTCACCTTTCAGTAGTACTGCACCTTTTTGTTACACTCTAAATGTATAAAGTCAAAGTCAAAGTGATTTATTGCATTCATGAGTATACAAGGTGACATAAACTTTACAGAAACATACATGAAACCCATTTGGGTATAGCAATATTACCATGAGCGTCATGCTTTGCAATATACGAATATATATTTTTAATAAAACATAGTTGGAATTGAGCGTGCAACAGCCATTGATTTTCGTAGTGTTTGTCAAGAATGTATATTTTTTTGTATATATTTATAAATTCTAATAAAACGAATAAATTCATAATTTCAAATATAAACACATAATAGGCAAATATGTATAGGTTTTGAATGTCATAGTGATTAACCCGCGTCCATAGAGTTACCTTCAGCAGATCCCTGTGTATAGGTTTTCTTCGGGTCTCTTGTTAAGCACTACGCTCGCCCATGACAGTTGCAGGCCCATGACAGCTGCAGGCCAATTGATATCACTTGCTACCGTTCACACCCTAACACAGTAATGTTTGCGCGCTATTGCTTTAGCTGTGGCAGAAGAACATACTGCGGTGGTATTAGTACCATGACGGCCACTTGCACAGAGGACCAACTAGAATGTCGGATTTCGCCTCTTACGATTTGCGTCCCGCCAGCAGGCGGAATATCCCCTCCATCTAATTGGTACCACCTTTCCGTGAGGGGAGCCTCACGGAAAGGTGGTACCAATTAGATGAAATAGTTGCATAACTGCTCAAGCTCTTCTACAAGTCCAAGACAAACGTCTTGGTGGCCACCACCGAAGTACGGTGTATACCGTAGTACCTCTAAATTTCGACAAGTTCAGTACTTCGACAGTCACTTACTTCGAAAAAACATGGTGTCATTGCTTCAACAGCACGTATATTCGATAAGAATTACTCCCACAGAATGTAGCGGAGTATCTAGTCAGATCAAAGACCCCAAGGGCGTTAACACAACGCGCGAGCAGAGCGAGCGCAGCGAGCACGCCGCGAACAGCTGACGAAGTGCCAGAACTAGGCTAACGTACACCTCACGATAAAGATATAACGCAGCACTTTTGGGATAAGATTCTTGTCGAATATAATATGTTCTGTCGAAGCAATGACATGTCGAACTATATTTTCTTTTTCAAAGTACAGTTACAAAATAACAATTTTAGCTCCATAGATTATTTTTGTGCTGAAGTTTCGATCGAATCTAGCAAAAATATATTTTTTTGTATGGAAAAGCAGCGTTGGAAAAGCTGCGGTGTTTTTGAGAGTGTCCAATTATTGAATATAGGATCTGTCTAGTGTTTTTTAAAGTAAGCGACTTGACCAAGGATGAAGTTGTCCAAGTTTGGAGGTACACCCCCGCAATACTTAAAATTCTCTCAAAACTGCAGTACAAGTACCAAACTTGCCGATCGATAAATTTGTCACTCAACGTTATAATTTAAAAAAACTGGTTATTATATTATTACAAGTATATTATACACCAAAATTAAGCGATCGGTAGACAAATTCGATAAGCTTTCACGATTATAACGATAAACCTAGCATGGAACTGTTATATCACGTTTGAGAATGTCTATTTAGTCGACGATTGATTTGTCAGCTTTGTTAAGAACCTCAATTTAGTTTATCGATAGGCGACGCGGGAATTGGGGTATTGTTAGATATTGGTTAGCGATAGATATACAATTTCAAAAAAATGACTTCGGCCTTATTTTGATCGCTGAAGAGCGAAATGCTCATAGAAATCTTCAAATGATTTAATGGAGCTTATTAACCCCCCAAGTCGCATTTCCTGGAATCGTGCATGTTTTCTTGGAAATCAAATAATACAAATACTAATCTTCATTGCAAAATTAAAGAAGGTCTTATGTTATGGTGTTAGTAGTGTTTCTGCCTTTTGTTTTAGTTAACATAACTGTGGTACAAAAGGCAATGTCTTCCCTGAAAGCACAGTTTTACAATAACAAGTTATAGTTATTACATAGTTTTGTAAATTTAAATTACTGACACAATATAACTTTTTACTGTAGTGTTTCTGAGTAAGCGTGTTTGTGCGTGTATGCATGTGTGGGTGGTGTGTATGTATGTTTGCCTATAAAACAGTAAAGGTATGTTAATGTACAATTTCTAATAATTTTTCAATTCCTCATAAGTGAGAGATTTAAGCCATTCCTTTAATACTATTTTTAGTTTGTGTAAGGTAAATGTTTTTATTTTAACCGATAAACTTAATTTATTGTGCAGAACCGGTGCTAAATGATTGTAAATTTTATTACTAACCAAATATGGCAACTGTAAAAAAACTGTAAATAGTGACAGTAGTTCGTACGCTTAAAAGATTTCCTGAACTGCATTAGGGAAGAGGGCAGTGTTTAGGTCTAGAATTTGAGGAAAAGTATAGGATGTAATGACAGCTACACATTCACAAAAATGTTCAATCGATCGTATAATTTGCCAAAAAGATTATTTCAATAAGGTTTTCATTACCAATCTAGTTGTATTCCACAAAATAAAATATGATATTTTGTGAAACTGTTCACAAAATCAACAAAACTGTTAAAAAATATTTATTTCCTAATTGGTATTTAAATTAGTCAGTGAATGAATGATTTCGGTACGTAATCTTTGCGACATCAGTCTATGTTGTTGCCAAATCGTAATAATCGATATACTATCGACAAATTGATGATTGGAAGCCGTCGATAAGAATTGTCGACTTGACTTCCATACTTGCAAGGGGCGATACGATTAGTTAAATTACTCGACAAACGACGACTATACTACGGTAGGTCCATGCACTGCTGTGTAGGGAAGATTTACGAGTACCTACTCTGTTAGCGTCCAAATCAGCAAGCCTCCAGTTCATTCATAAATCTTTTGTTATAGCGTAAACCTGATGCGGACAGATTAAAGGAATTGTAATTACTTGGCGAATGGAACGAAGCTATTTCACATGGTGACGAGCGCAAATGCAGTGGCGCTTACCATCCGGCTACTTACTGACTTACCTGTATCATTACCTACTACTAGTACCTAAGCATTTTTTTGTATAGGTATATACCTACTTTAGGGCGATGTTAGGTAATAAATCATATCTGAGACAAATACATTGTTTTTTTGTCATATACTAAGTACAATTTATTTTTTGGAGTGCGTTTGGTAACTATTTCTTAGTTCCCAGAACAACCGTACAATTTTGGTAGCCCTATATCAAAATTAAATCATACCCTGCAGTTTAAGACAGTTGTAATTTACGCCATCTAGCGAACTACAGTTGAACTACATGACCAGTAGGGATACTGAACCTATCTATGCAATAATAAAAAATTGCCTACATACCTACTGAGTTAGTAACAGTTTTAATTCGTTCTTCTCTGAAACCATAGATGGCGCTAAATACCAGACATTTAGTATTAGCAGATTATTTATAGAGGAAAGCAAAGACCTATTTGTAATATTATACTAGCTGAGCTCCGCGGTTTCACCCGCACGGTGATGGATAATGATGACGATTCAAATATAATATATATTATGTTACTTTTCTTTCTACTGGTGAAATATTTTTTTTATTGGTTATGACATGTAGTTTTTGCGTTTATCCATTGCAAACAAACTATCAAATCGTTCATCTTTATCATTAGAGAGTAGATAAGGATTAACACGGAAAAGTACCTAGTTATTGTGACATAATTGTAATAGTAAGACATATGATTTTGGGAACTTTATTGTGGATATTAATATTATCTATAAAACTGCAGTATACGTCACATTGCTATATTGTCACTAGTTTCCGCAGCGTAGGCGATATAAGGATGTTTTTTGGTATTTTTTACACTTTGAGTTACAGTATCGAAGTTTTCATACGGATGCCTAACTTTTATAATATTATGTAGCCTATTACTCAGTGATTTTTACGGCAAAATAGTTTTTGAAATCGGTTTATTACTTTTTAAGTTTATTAGTTACATACAACATAAAAATAATTCCTTTTTGCATAATGCTCTAGCAAATATTCTCATTGAAACGAGGTACATTAGATTTCATCATGTCAGGATTTTCTGAAAAATCGGTAGACGAACGCATGAACATAGCTATGTTCATGCGTTCGAGAAAAACTAGTGTTTTAATTGCGTAGAGTCATCCCATATGTTTAACGCCTGCAATTTGATATTTTTGTGCCGGACGTGTAAACGAAAACATCATACCTTACTCCATCGCGATAAATCTTGCAATAAATCAATCAAATCGTCGTTAGTGTCAAGGTTGCAAACTATAGTGTTATTGGCAAGTTTACTGCTATCGTTCAAAATTCAAGATACTTCATGCAATATGAAATCTTTTAGGGCAAGTAATAACACTGGAAGTCAAATTTTCTATCGGAATCTGTATATTAATACTTTGATAGCAACTATCTGCACGCAACTTCTTCCGCGTGAATTAAAGGTACTTAATTATGATTATTTGAGAACTAACCTATTCTATAAGTATCTTCATTCTAAATTTGGGCCTTATAGCCTGTTGAAGTAACCACTCCCGGATCAACAATTCTTTTTACCGGGTAATAAACTTGATAGTGGCGCCCTCTTTTTGATATTAATTACATATAAAAACTTAGCATTTGTACGCTTTATTATCTGTTACCTAATCTTTTCTTACAAGTCAACGTTGAGCCAACTAGGCTTCCATATGCTAGGCGCTTTGTGGAGCAAGTTTTTTTTATTCAAATCAAATCATTTATTCGCCAGAATACAGTCATAAAGTTCTTAAATAATATAAATGTGGCAAATTGTACTCAATCTGCAAGCAGACGTGCGAATTCTTGAACTTAAAAAAAATTTAAGATTGTATATAATATTAAAGTAAATATCAAGTTAGAAAAAGAAATATGGTATTGTAATTAAAATAGATAAATGTCAAAATAAAGAAATAAATAGCATTAAAATCAAATTATTAACAAATCATTACAATTTTGAGTCTCTAAACTCCTTAACACTATAAAAACGCTTGTCCAGCAAATAACTAGTTGATTTTCGTCTAAAGTTATTGCCATTTAATATTTTAATGTCATTTGGTATTTTATTATATATTACTATGCACATATTATAAACATTCCTTCTGTACAAATCCTTCCGTGCTGGGGGTTGGAACAGAAGGTTGTCAAACCTTGCTCGCGCTTGCCGGGTAAGAGCTTCACAGCGTTTTTTGAAATACTCTGGATGATTTTTCACAAAAATACAAATTTCCAGGATGTACATACATGGTAGAGGGAGTATTTTACATGCTTTGAATAGTGGTCTGCAGCTGTCCAAGAACCAAGCTTTATTTATAATTCTAATACATCTCTTTTGAATTTTGAATTTTATTTATAATATTACTAAGTATATATAATTATTATAAGTATAATTTTTATTACATTTTGGCGCCTCTGAACAACCAGACTAGTAGTAACAAACAGATGGCGGGAAAACAACGATGGCTGATGTTGGTTTTGTTAGAATTTGCAAATTTTTTTTTGTTTTGACGTGTAATAGTGGTGGATAATTAACCGTTAACTGTTCGTGATGGTGTATGAGTATTAAGCAAATTGAACAAAATCATGAAACAAATGTTTTTGTGTTTTCTCGTCACTCGCCTTGGAAAGTTTTAGTAATGCATTCACCGCATTACTAGAACGGACTTAGACAGGACAGTGACATAATGACAGACTTATTTATATGACTGTAACTGTACTCTGGCTATTTGAATAAAAATCTAACTTGATTCAACTATAATAATAAGTTACCTAAATAACTTCAGGAATGGCAAATGTACAAAAGTACGAGCCCAGATAAAAAGGAAAAAGTAATAAAGACAAGCACTCACATATTCGCTCTCTCACAAAGTTTCGTATACATTTATAACACCGTGTGACACATTACTTTTAATAAATTACTTAGGTTAATTATTAAAAATAAACAGTGGTATCTGCTGGCATTAGTCAACACATACCTGAAAAAGGTTCTAATACAAATCAGAGAATTCTTAATTGAAACATTGATTTTATTGTTAGGCTGGGTGATTATTCAACATAAACATGAGCATAGACTAGAGCATATAATATATACATAATAGGTATTCCTATTATGTTTTACATGTTTTACATTATAGTCTATTCTTAAAAAAAATCTGCTCGCTCATGTTATTACGTGAGTGAGCAGAACAATTTAAAGAATCATAATTGAACTTTTATAGTTCAATAGAGCATAAGACATCCCTCAGCTGTGGCTCGCGAGAGGCGTTGCGTCGTAGACGTCGTAGGAGTTTCCTTTTAATAAGGTAGAGCTAAAAAGTGTCAGATAAGTACACAAAAAGTGAATACTTTTATTTTGAGACACTACAAGGTTTTGTTTTGAGAAAAGTCGTAGAGTTAACGTTGTTTGTTGTGATGTAGAAGAGGTTGTTAGTATTTTTCCAATAATCCCGTTTAGTCCTTCCATACTGTGATAATTAAAACAAAAGATTTATGAACGAAACCGACGTATATTTACGTCTCTGGGATGCAAATGGTTAAAGTAAAACGAACCATTTTCAGAATTGTGTTATTTTCTAAGTAGTTACTTACATAATTTATGGAAAAATCCTGGTGACAGAAAATTAGTGTCATGTATTTACTATTGTTATGTGTTTAACCTACACAACCTACTGTACAGATTATGTCCGTTCCTTTCTGCTCTAACTACTTAACAGCTTAACCGATTTGATAAATGTACGTCATTAGATTCATCTTTACTGCGTAGTGTACTACAACATTGTATTTTGTACGAGTATTTATGTGTACAAATTAGAGCCTAAGCACACGCTGTATTTTAAACGCGCAGATGACGCGCATTAGTGCACTGCAAACGATTCAGCCGAGAGTTAGGCCGTTTGTCCACCGCAACCGTCACCGAGAACGAGATTATTTCTGGCCGAGATCACGTTGACGTGACAGCGCTCGTTTGTCCACCGCCACCGGGACGATCTCACGTTTAAACGTGTTTTGTATCGCCGCCACTTCGGCCCGTCACAATCTCGGGCCGAGTTCTAGCGGTAGCGCCGAGCTAGCGATATTTCGGCGGACGAGATGACGGCGCTCGGGTGTCGGGCGTGCGGTGGACACACGGCCATAGTAAATGTATATACATATCGCTACATCGGCGCCGTCATCTCGTTGTCGTTGACGTCCCGGTGACGGTGGCATACGATGCAATTCCGAATGCAACATTTTGTAACAATCTGCTGTAGTCGCGGTTGTTTCATTCCGCGTTGGATCCATAGACTAAAATATATACTAGGATGGATCGCCACAGCGTGCACACGTGAATGAAAATAGCTCAAATGCTGTCCAAATATCAAAAAACGTGTCTTGCAATTGACTGCGCTGAGTTTGTTGAACTATACCTACTGAGACTGAGAGACAATAAACATTAATGTTTACTTTGAACATTAATAGATGCACAGAAATACTACAATATATAATACCTATTATTATGTTATTTAATAATTAAAATCATTATTTCTAGTCTAGAGAAATTTGGATAGGATGAAACAATAATAATATAATAATAATTTAATAATAATTTTATTTATTTGGAACCATAACACGATTAGTTACAAACATATAGGATTCGATGACACCTGCAGAAGTATTAACTGTGTCGCAGATGTCAACGCCCTCCTCCGAAAGTCAGCTAATAACATAGTTCCTTAGTAACAAACAAGGTACAACTATATAACATATTATGTAAATACGAGAAAAACTAAGTGTGAAATATTGTTATAAATTTATGTTGCTTATAAATTATAGAGCTATTTAGGTTTGGGTGAGTAGGTGAGAGTAGTTGAAATGTGTGTTGTGTGTATGTGTGCGTGTGTGTGTGTGTGTGGGGGGGGTGTATTTGTTCGGTAAGGGTGTTTTGTATAGGTGTGGTTGTGTGGACTGGTGTGGTGTGTTTGTGTGATCAGATGAGGTGTGCTGTGACGTTATTTTAAAACAACACAATGGCGATAGAATTATATTCACAAAGAAAAAACACCAGCTGCCAAGAAAAATACAAATACGCCATAACTATTATAGTATTCCACAAATGTGGCAAGTCATTAATAGATTTCTGAAATTCTTATCAATATACTTTTTTTGGTAGTATAAATTTATGCATCCATTTACATATATCATTAAATAAAATTCACAGCGACGTTAGCCTCGGGCGGCGGCACGATTGCTACTGAGCCCAGATTGCATGCACGTTATTTACAATTCGCTGTAACAATCTGCTGGATGCTAGGACGTACGATATGAGGTCCAACATGTTGGAAGGGAGTCACAACACGCCTACATACGATACAATTTGCTAGATCTCAGCAGATTGCTACAGCATGTTGCATTCGAAATTGCATGGTGTGTAGAGAGCTTAAGTCTAATTTACGGCACCGCAAACGAGTTAGTGAAACGCGTCGTCTGCGCGTTTATAATACGCAGTGTGCTTTGGCTTTTACTCTCAGTGGCCCGAGCACGAACATTTGCTCAAGTGTTATGGTATCGTTGACGTATACATTACAAACTATGAGTTACCTGTGCCAGAGTTGTACTAGATACATAATAGTTTGTACTAAATACGTTAACGATACGATTACGCAAACACTTTAGCAAATGTTCGTGCTCGGGCCACAGTACCAATTACCTAGGACCGTAAAGGTTCATGGAAGAAAGTTAACCTTGACTAACTATAAGAGGTGCTACTGCGACAGAACAGAGAACAAACCATTATAGAAGAAATTAATGAATTTGTCCGTTGAAAGCACATATGGTATATAAACTTATTTACTGACACAGATTTCAGATTAAAATCCATTTCTTACATTTAATTATAATAATATATAAAAACATCATAATTTAAATAGTTAATTATTAAATTAATTGATCATTAAATTAAATTGCGTAAAATGTAATTAAATAAAATAATACTAAATCAAACCTCAATAAATGAATTTAAACTAAATCAAAACAAAATAAAATTATATCAATATCAATTAAAACATGTCAAAATGAAAAATTTAATGTTTATCCCATGAAATAGTTCACATAATTTATTTGGCGCAACGGCGGAAAGGTAGCACATGCATCTTGATCATGTGGTTAAGGATGGGCCCATCTACCCTATCCGCCACCACGCTCAGGCAACTGTTACTGCTGTCACGCACCCGCCGCATCAGGGAAGCCACACTCTTACGCATGATGGCTGAGAAAGCATCGATGTGTGCTTCTGCAAACATACCTGATGCGCTGCAGAACCGCGGCAACCTCAACATCATTCTGAACGTTTAATTATCGTTTTTGTTTTCAAATACAATTAGTTTGAAGTAAACTCAAATATTATTAGTTGACCAAAAGCTGCGTTCTAAAATATGTAGAGCAATTACTGAGACGAAACTACCCGCCATTCATTTCATGGAAAAATACTATTTGGGTGTGTTACGATGTGGTATGTGTACATTATAATAATTATATACATTATAATACATTACAATAATAGGTTTTTCGTTTTTTATACGATATAATTGTAAAAGGGCATACTAATAAGGACTAAATTATTTACTAGCCTAAAACTATAGAACAGAAAGTGGGAACGAATTAGAGTACATGTTTCTAAAAGTTTCTGTTGCTACAGTTGCTGATTTGATTTTAGATAGGGATGTTTTCATAGCAAGCACAGACTGATATTGAAATTTATAGAGAGAAATATTCACATCCTCGGACGGGATTCGAGCCCGCGTCTTCTGACTATCCGTGTCAGACGCCATGACCATCTAGGCCATCGAGGCTCGAGGTCCGTGCATCGAATTTTAACTCTCTATCTGATTTGACCGTCTTACAGACACGGACACATATTTTAATATAATATACATATGTCTGTTAAGTTTATTTATTACGATAAATATATATGAAAAACATAATACTCATTGAAATTTGATAAATGTTGACACAAACAAATTATTGATAATATAAGTAGACATTAGTCTGCAATTAGTGTTAATTGCAGCACTCATTTGAAAAAAGTAATTTAAAACTAGAGCCTTTAAATTCACAAATAACTTGTGCTGAAAGCTGAAAAACACCATTCAGAACACGTGCGAAACTCGCCTTCTGAAAACTTAATGAGCACTTTGGTGCTCCCTTTGACACTGGCAGTTTCCTCACCCTACTCTCAACCTAATGACTACAACTTTAGAGTTCAACATGACTGTAAATTTATTAGGCATTGAAAGCGACACGAGTTACGGGAAAATTCCTTTCAATTGTTTCCGAAAGTTTCATTGGAAGATGGTTGCCGGGTAACTGTACCTGCAAGAAACCTGCTAATAACGTTTTCGAAGAATCTGTCGAGTTATTTTGATAACATTTAGCAGAATTCGGGTAAGTGGTATTGACTAATATTACTTAGTAAGTACTACAATAGACAGACAGTTCCGAAATATCCAAACCAAAACCAATATCGGGATCTAGCTACTATGCAGAATTTCCTAATCATTGTGTTACGTTCAGTTAGAGTTTTAGATTTGTGTTAGATTTATTATAACATCACTTTATATTTTAATTTTTTCAAGTTGCTCTATAGTACAGCTAAAATCACGTTATTTGTATGATTGATGACTTATAACTCGTTGGAAAACCCGCCGGTATAAAACTTATTCTGGATAAATGTGGACTAGGTATTTTTTTTTAAAACAAATCTAAAAAAGGTACGGACCAAAGAGTCTGAAATGTGGAAGAATAATTAAAAATAAAAATAATAATAATATGTAAAGTTTTAAAAGTAAATCAGAGAGACAGACATCCATACAGAAGGGTAGTGTATACCTACTTAGTAATTACTAATCCTACGCTGTCCGTCTGTCTGTTCCGTAGCTCTACCATGAGTTGGCAACATTCATGTCATCTATAGTCGATACTCGATCTCGTCTACCTATTAAGCTTATGATTGGCGTACTCGCTATCAATTTTAGTTCTACAGTTGACCGCAAGGTGGCACAGTTCTTTTATTCATACATCATTTTTTCGCGGCAATCGATACCGAGCATCGATGTTGTAAACTCATGGTAGACCTACCGTAATGTCGAACAGAGCCTTAATAAATGAGGTTATTTGAAATATCAACCATATTTTTCCCACTTGTGTGAAATTTAAGATGTACATAAATTTTGTTCTTTAACTACATACATAAATCAAGTTTTTGATGCCCCTTAATGTGATATTCAAACTTAAGTTATATGGTCGTCTTTTGAATTGAACCTCATATGATATGACTGGGTGGTTAGGACAGATGGTAGCAACCCTGGGCCGCTGGGTTCGATCAATTCCAGGACAGTTTGTGTGCATGAACATGACTGTTTCACCTGCATTTGGGTGTGTTTATGTATATAACTATGTGTACCTGCCATCATGCCTAGTTTGGGACTGAACACCTTGCGTGGATATAGTGCTTTTTCCAGTCAGGAGATAAAACAAAAACACGAGTAGCTAAGAATTTATAAGATTTTGAACAAATTATGATGCCAACGTCTAATTGACAGGGATAGATGTAAAACCCATATCACGCTTCTTTTCTAACGTATTTTTGATTGTTGTCTATTCCTATCGGCGCGAACTGTTATTGGCACAATTGTGGTTACGCCGCACACACAAGCCATACACACAAGAAGAAGAAGAAGATAATTAAATGTAACCATTGAAACTAATTTCTATTGTATATTTATTTTATCGTAAATTACCTAACTGTTATTTCGTAGTATATTACCTCTCTGTAGGTTATAATTATCATGACTTGTGCCTACTACTCATTCTGGTATCAGGTAATTAAAGCATACAAATTACCCAGACAGATATTAACTGATAATTTATTGATTCAGGCGTTACTTTGCGGAAATCCATTATCAAAAAACGATATTAAAAATATTTAGTGACACTTACGCTGAAAAAAATAAATTTTCAGCGGAAGTGTCACTAAATATATTATAAGCTACCAGAAGTGGTTTTACTTAAAAAAATACACTTGATGATTAATCTAAACTGAATTTAAACTTTACACATATTATTAAAATAACAACAATCAAAGTTTCAACAAGATAATAACATCTATACGTAATTTGACAAGAGGTCCGCTCCGCACGAAGTCTCGACTAATAATGACCGTTGACGCGCTCGTACCGCCTTTTTATACTCGTTTTCTGGGTTTTATTATTCAGTCTACCCACACGGCCTCTCCTGACATCCTGGCGTCCCGACAGGCCTAGTCGTCGTCTTCCGAGGATGTAGGAATCAACCGGGGGAGTGATTGCAGTGGTGGGGCTGCTACTTCGATAACACCCTCGTTGAGTTCTCTATCTTCCGAGGATATGGGCATCGAACGTGGTTGAGGTCCAGTTGTCTCGTCAGGTGCTGAGGATGGCCCAGCCGTATTGGAGTCCATCATTCCTGGGTTTGGATCCAGGCATTCGTCATTAACGTCGTCATCGACGTCTGGAAAAAAAAACTTAAGTTATTTCTAGACTCCATGTCGCTGGTAAACAAGGTTAGTTTGTTAGGGTTGTTATAAAAGTTAAGCACTTTAAAGAAGTAAACAAACTGAACAACAACTCAGAATAATGTAAAAGTTACACAGGTTCCTCGGTAGGGGCCCCTACCGAGGAAATACTAAATCTACACCAGGGGGCAAGGCGCATGAAACCCCCCGGTGACTCTCCATACGGAAAGCTTTTGCATCGAGGGAAAAGGAGGTTGTACTCCCTCGATGACTCTTCGCAACGCGAAAAGCTTTCACGTCGAGGGAAAAGGAGGTTGTACTCCCTCGACGACTCTTCGCAGCGCGAAAAGCTTTCACATCGAGGGAAAAGGAGTTTGTACTCCCTCGAAGACTCTTCGCAACGCGAAAAGCTTTCAGGTCGAGGGGAAAGGAGGTTGTACTCCCTCGACAACTCTTCGCAACGCAAAAAGCTTTAAAAGAACAGGGCAAGGTACCGTCTTCACTTTAAGACGGGTCAAAAAGGGTGAACACGCACCTTCAAAAAACACTGCACATGTCTCCGGGGTCCATTCACCTTTCCATGGGATCATAAACTGAGCAGCTGCATAAGTAGACTTTCCATAAGATCCAGTAAGTAACTTCAATTCGTATCGGTGGTTAGGAAGGGTCTTCACTACCCTATAGGGTCCCCGCATGCCAGGATCCAGTTTACCCTGAGATTGGGCATACTTGACAACAAACACCATGTCGTTAATCTGAAACACACGAGGAGGCTTCCGATGCTCATTGACGATAGTGTCCTGACGATCCTGGTTCTTTCTCAACCGTTCGGCCGTCCTTTGCCTAAGCATTTCTCGTCTCGCTTCCCGGTTACCCTCGGTCAGATTCAAAGCAACATCTCGCACTAACATTCGGATTGCAGGAGTTGCGCTTTCGTGGCCAATTAAGAGATTTAGGGCAGAAGTCTGTGTGGTTTTCTGCTTTGTCAGGTTTAGAATAAGCTGTAATTGCCACAGTTCTTCGGCCCACTCAGCTTTACGATGATTCACTGCAATGCGGAGCATGTTCAGGACTGTACGGATGTAGCGTTCCACTTGTCCATTTGCGTGGTGCATCTCAGGAGTTATGTAATGGAGCTGTACACCAAGGACCTTCATCCATGAAGTGAAGCCCGTTGATTCGAACATACGTCCCCTATCTGATACAATTAAATTAGGAGTACCGAACAACGACAATACATGTTGAAACACTTGTTTCAGTTCATCGAAATCTTGGCGACATATGGGTTTCAGTAAACAGTATTTTGTAAATGCATCGACCACAAGCATGACAAATTTATAACCCTTAGACACAGGGAGGGGACCTAGAACATCTACATGTAAAGTTTGAAAGGGGATTTCAGATTTGTCCCAAGATGTGATAGGCTGTAAAGGTGCTCGTGGTACACGTTTGTGGGCGATACACGTTAAACAATGGGAAGTGTATTTAGTAACAAATCTCCTAAGACTAGGAAACCAAAAATGTCTTAGTATTAGGTCCACCACCTTATCTGCACCTATGTGACTATGCTCATCATGGAAAATTCGGAGGAGACTCAAACGGTGACCTTTAGGAATGAAGCAAAGTAGCCTCGGCTCTGCACCTGTCGGTGTATACCGGTAATACAATATGTCGTTGTGTACTTCGTATCTGGACGTATCCAATTGACCTTGTTCAATGGAACGAATCATAGTTTGAGTCTCCTCATCACCCGCTTGAGCGATTTGAGCCCAGTTACGTGGACGTTCAATATTGTTTACATTACAAGGGTTTCTACTCAAATAGTCCGCGTGTGGCATCATGGCGCCTTTTCGGTAAAGAATGGTGAAATTAAAATCTTGTAGGTAAATCCACCATCTTGCCACACGCGGTAACAAGTCTTTTTTACTTTGAGTGGATTTCAAGGCATTACAATCCGTTACTACGTGGAATTGAATACCAATGAGGTAGTGCCTGAAATGCCTCAAGGCTTTTACTACCGCAAGAGTTTCTAGTTCATAAGAATGGTATTTCGGTTCAGCGCCCTTAGTGACCTGGCTATAGTAGGCCACCACACGCCGAGTACCATCCTTATGAACTTGCTGTAAGATCGCGCCATACCCAAGGCTGCTTGCATCTGTGTGCACTTCCGTAGGTAGACTTGGATCAAATATCGCGAGCACCGGTGCACTGGTTAAAATCTTAATAATTCCTTGGCGTACAGTTTCATGTTCCGTAGTCCATTGAAATTGTACGTCTTTACGAGTCAGGCGTTCAATGCAAGCAGTCCTGGTGGAATAATCTGGGATGTATTTTCGGAAATACCCCGCCAATCCAAGGAACTGTCTAACCTGTTTGACATTCTGTGGTGCTGTGGAATCTGCAAGAGCCTGAACCTTACCAGGAGCGGGTCGCACTTCCCCGTTAGATATTACTCGCCCCAGGTACTCTACTTCTTTGCATAAGAAAGAACATTTGTTCAAGTTTAACGAAAACCCCGCTTCCGTTAAGGTCTGCAGTACTTCCCGCAGGGTTTGCAATCCCTCTTCGACAGAGGAGGACAAGATTAGACAATCGTCGATGTATACCAGAACTTTCCCCTCGGTAATGAATTTCTGCAATGTTTTACTAATAATGCGCTGGTATACGATCGGCGCATTGGCCAATCCATATGGCATCTTTACATACTCATAATGGGCTTCTGGTGTTACGAAGCCGGTGAGTGGTATGGACGCTTCATCAAGCTTTATTTGGTGGAACCCAGTCGCCATGTCCAAGGTTGTAAAATATGTGCTTTTACCCAAGCGGTCGATGTGGTCATCAATAAGTGGTAGTGGGAATCGATCTTTTACTGTTCGTGCATTTAATGCGCGGAAATCCACACACATCCGGTCAGAGCCGTCCTTTTTCTTAACGAGTAACACCGGACTTGCATAAGGCGACTCTGACTCACGGATGATACCCTTTGAAAGTAAATCTTGTGTGATACTACGTACCTTCAGCTTTTCGTCCTGAGACATTTTGTACGGCCGGTAATGAACTGGGGTATCGTCCTTTAGACGAATACTCATAGCACCTGTTGTAACAGTTGAAGAGGCCGTACCTGAAATCATGTGTTCGGAGAACTCGTCCAGGATCTTATTTAGATGGGCTAAAAGTGGACCGTCCAAAGAGGTATTACAAATGCGTTGTTGGTTGTTATTGTTCACAGAAGAAACAGCGCGTTTAGGGGCTCGTATGATTCGCTGCGAGTCTTTGGTTCGTACGTACGTAACCCCCTCCCGATTCAGCACATCAGTGCCAATTATGACAGGGGCATTCATGCACTCGTTAGGAACAACCAAGAAGTCCACATCTAGTGAAATGTCTTCCAGCTGAACAATCAGAGAGACGTACGAATTAACGTGTGTTATGGACTTACCTACTCCTTTTATTTGTTGATTGGTAGGTTTCTTAGCGCAGGAAAGGTGATTTACTACTGCAGAAGAGATAAGCGACACACCTATGGCACCACTATCTATAAGTATGTCAACGGGAATCCCATTAATGACACCAACAACGACGTCGTTCTGTTTTTCGACGGAGGCAACTGAGCAGAAATTGACCTTACCAGAATCCGCACGGTGCTTTGCAAAGCAATCTCGTATGTGATGGCCTTGTTTTTTGCAATACGCACATGGGATGGGGCGCTCGACCTTAGCAGCATTCGATTTTGGGACCGGATCGTTTGCAGAACCTGCAGCAGCGGGTTTCGGCTTCTTGGGACAATTCAACTGCTTATGTCCCAGCTCGCCACATAAATAGCATTTCGTACTGTTATTAGAGCCCGAAATCGGTCGCTTGGTAATCGATGTTTTATGCCTGCTACTTGGTGCGACCGGACGGCGTGCGACACAACTATCTGCACTTTCCGGTTTCGAGAAAGTAGTCAAATAGCCTACCAAATCTTGGGGGGATAAATTCGCGTTTATAGCCGCCGCTTTTACTTGAGGATCAGTGACACCTCGTAGCACAATATCGGTGATCAAATCATCACTAAGGCCCTTAACGATCCGCAACCGGAGTAATGATTTGCGTGCGTATTCAGCATAAGTGCGAAAACTATTAGAATTAGTGGACATTACCTCGTACAAAATTTTCGCCCGGTCTACCTTTTTAGCGCACAAGCATTTGAAGTCCCTTTTAAAATTGGACCACGAGCGGTCATTGCAAACCCACTCATCCAGCCACGTTCTCGCATCACCTTTCAAACATTTACCAACACGAGCGAGGCATTCGCGTTCATCCCACCGGTTTGTAATCTTGGCCCTATCAACTTCCTCGAACCAAGAATCCACGTCGTGTATGCTAGGGTCAAAATTAGACACATAGTAGCTTTGTGTACTTACCGATTTCAATGATTGAATGGCTTCGACGATCTGCTCCGTTCCATTAACGTAGGGCGGTTCAGCAGAGGCTAATTGACCTGATAGATGCGAAGCAGACGCTTGCGACTCCAAAGCCTGAAGACGCGACATGATAGTGTGCCAGGATTCATGACCACTAAACTCACCATTGTCGTTTCGACGACTGCGGTCATGGCGGTAACGGTCGTGGCTACGACTCCGGCTACGATCGCGGCTACGACTCCGTCGGTAGTCACGACTCCAGCTACGATCGCGGCTGCGACCGCGATAATAATTACGGCGCGTGTGACGTACATCATGACGTTCGCTGCGGTTACGGCTACAGCTGCGACTACGGGTAAAATGCCGTTTTCTTACCGGAGGCGTATATCCTCTACTCGAACTGCGGGTACTATTACTCGCAGAGCGTTCGCCACGCGGGCGGTGAGTAGAAGAATAATGCCGGTCACGAGATCGAGATCGGCCCATTTGCTACTCGTTTTGAAGGATACTAGATAACAAAACATGCAAAAAGGTACCAGAGTAATAAAAATTACCTTACCAGGAATTATTAATCACAACCTTGTACTTCACGGACACTCAAACGAAGTAAACGAAAACAAACTGCTTTTGAGTGGACGTAGTGAGCAATCCCACTTCTGATATAAGCTACCAGAAGTGGTTTTACTTAAAAAAATACACTTGATGATTAATCTAAACTGAATTTAAACTTTACACATATTATTAAAATAACAACAATCAAAGTTTCAACAAGATAATAACATCTATACGTAATTTGACAAGAGGTCCGCTCCGCACGAAGTCTCGACTAATAATGACCGTTGACGCGCTCGTACCGCCTTTTTATACTCGTTTTCTGGGTTTTATTATTCAGTCTACCCACAATATAATATTTTTAATATCAATTTTTTTTTAGATATTAACTAATTAATTAAGATTTGCATGTACCTACTTACCTATTAGGGTCGATGTGTTGTAATCTCTGATTACGTTATTACTTATAATATATTTCAATATGTATCTTTCAAGCTCCTTAGCAATATTTATAGAATTA
This sequence comes from Selenia dentaria, assembly GCA_917880725.1. NCBI lineage: Eukaryota > Metazoa > Arthropoda > Insecta > Lepidoptera > Geometridae > Selenia > Selenia dentaria. The sequence continues at coordinate 7,908,126 of OU862888.1, read as the reverse complement.
ATTTAATGCCTGCTTTAGCGATCTCAAACATTGAAATTTATAGAGAGAAAAATTCACATCCTCGGACGGGATTCGAACCCACGTCTTCTGACTCTCCGTGTCAGACGCCATTGACCAACTGAGCCACCGAGGTTCGTGTCCAAGCATCGAATTTTAACTCTCTATGTGACTAATCGTGTTACGGGGACGGAGCGACATCTATTGAACAGCTTTGACAGCACTATCCAACCGAAAGACGCATTATTTAGAAATACCTACTTAAACTTTCGTTTTGACATCGCAACTCTTGTAATTTTTATAGTATTACTTTTTAAAGCACTAACGCCTGCTTTAAAAAGGCGTCTGACACGGAGAGTCAGAAGACGCGGGTTCGAATTCCGTCCGAGGATGTGAATTTTTCTCTCTATAAATTAAAATCCTTAGCAATAAAATGTAAAGTACACCTGTAGGGAAATTTGTCAACGGATTGGTTATAGAAAATGGTCATTAATTAAGTAAACACAAAGCCAGACAGTAATATACTGCTGCTATCAATAACCTATCTAATCTACAGTTTATCCTACCAGAGATAGATATTTGACACAATTTGTATGGACGTTATGTCAAATTGCTATCGGTAGTAAGGAAAACTGTGGAAAGATATTCACTAAAGGTAAAAAAGGTATTTATTAAAACTCGCCGCTAGTAGCGTTTGAACAGGACGTTTCATACCTACATTTACGTAGCCAATAACAGTTTTACTGATTTCATCTTCACCCCATCACATTCGAACATAAACCGTTTGTAAGCGAGCTTAATCTCGTACTATTATTTGTTCTGTGGCGCGACTCTACGATAGCCAAAACGCGCTTCGGAAAACGGGGCAATTTGCCTCGCGCGAGATTGGCAGCTTATTTGGTTAGGGTAAACTCTGCCCCATCCCAGAATCACTGAGGCTGGGCGGGCAGACGCAGTCGCGTCCCGACCACCGCCCGTATCGCACTACACACGGAAAAAAGGTTAAATAAAATAAAAATACAAGTATCCCGCGTTCTTCCCGCCAACCGCAACGTAAACCATGAGAGAGTGGTGTCTGTCCAGCAATTAGCAAAACAATGGAGTATACGTCACAAATAGGTAGGTAGTAGTTTTTATTGTTTGATTGTTTAGTTGCGAAATAGTAGTGGATATGTGTTGTCGTGTAAACAAAGCTAGGCTCAGGAAGGTCGCGGTTCGGGTGAGTAAGGATGAAGGTCCAGAGTCCTTGAGGAAAAACGACCTTAACACTTTTTTATTTATCGTTTAGCCATAATTCTACTTGGTTTTGTCGCACACTGTGTACCTATATGATTGTATGTAGGTACACTGATTAGTTAAATAATAAATAAAATAAATAAAACAAAGTTTCTTATAATTGGACTGTATGTTCATAAGTAGAAGAAAATTGTGTTTTTACTAGTATTTAATTAGCTTGTTGCGTTCGTGACTAATAATGAACTGATTGGATTGGATTTGGAGTCTGATCAGCAACGATTGAGTATTTTATTAAACAAATCTACTACAATTAGTACATAATTGTGTCACGCAAAATTTTATAGTCATGTAAAGAATTTCACTCCTAAATTCAATTACATAATATAAACTATTTATTATAAACCTACTTGACATAAGTGTTGTTACAAATTTTAGTGAGTCCCTGACCTCTTCTAGTGTCTGGTACATGTTTAGTTGGATTGAAATGTACCTATTGGAACAAATCTCAAGATAAAAACCATTGATATAATATTATCTAATCTCGATCATCGAAATCTTAGATCTTATCTAGAATTGGAACACTTTAGAGCTACGTAGATAGAAATGCTAATACCTAGTTTAAATGAAATTTAATAATTTCACTCATTCTGAATCAAGAGAAAGAGTAAAAGAGTAGACAGAGTATTAAGAAATTAGCGTAAAAAAAGAAAGAATAATATATATATATATATATATATATTCACTTTTTACTCATTTCAAATTTCTCATGAATATTGTTACTTTCTATGTAATTAATGTAATTGTACTTGAAAATAGTTACCTTCTTAATTATTTGGTTTCTAAATGACTTCGAGAAACGCACCTTACATCTTTAATAAAAAAAAAGTTACATATAGTTTTGTAATAAAATCTATATACCTATATACAATCTTCATTTCGTAAGTAACGACTTATTATATATATATTATATTTAAGATGATAGATTTATTAAATTACAAGGGTATTCGTTTTTGATGCTACATAAATGTAGGTTTATTAACTCCAAATAAAACAGAATAAAAAATAATAAAACTATTAAATCTATTTAAAAATAAATGATGTAATATAAAAAAGCTGAGGTGAGGTAATTACTGTCAGGTCCCCAGGCAGCTGGCAACAATAGTATAATAATATAAATAATTCCAAAACTCTGAGCTCTTTCTTGAACACATAGCAAATATATCAATTGCGCCTACCGTAGATTTTAAGTGTACACACTACGGATTCTATTTTTATCAATATCAAATCTATTAAACACTTAAAAAAGAAAAAGCCCAGATACAGTTCATGCGTCATTTATTTATAACAAAAGTTATCTGCCAATTTGCTAACAAGTTAATAATAATATCATAATCAGCCTATTTTGTTTCCACTGCTGGACTCGAGCCTTCCTCTCAGAGAGAGGAGTTGAGCCATAATCCACTACGCAGGCCCAGAGCGGATTGGTGGATAGGTTAGTGGCCAACCCATGTCGAAGTTTTCAGGCCGCCCGAAGGCCCTCGACATAGCCTAACGACTGTTGTCCTAAGACAAACAACCGGGACCGACGGCTTAACGTGCCCTCCGAAGCACGGACGGAAGCGCTCAATTGAATAATGCCACTAGCGGTCACCCATCCAAGTCCTGACCGCAACATGTGTTGCTTAACTTGTTGATCGGTTAAGATCGCCAAGTCGAGCTCCGCTACGAACGCAGCAATAATAATATAATATGTATTAAATTATATTCTTGTTTTAAACATCTTGTTGTGTGTGTGTGTGTATGTGTGTGTATGTGTGTATGTGTGTGTGCATGTGTGTGTATGTGTGTGTATGTGTGTGTGTGGGTGTGTGTGAAAAACAATTAGTGATTAAATATAAGAAATCATAATAGTATTTGTCAAACTAATATTGTGTCCGTTAGCTTTTCAAACAGGTAGAAAGTTTGCTCGACAAGCCACCCTTAAAACTATTTTAAAACGATACTAGTATTTGAAGATACATCAGTCTTTATTTGACTTGACTTTTTATAATGTTGATGATGTTTCTTTATAATAATTTCCCTGATATTATCTCTACGGTTAATTATATATAACTGTGGATGGAGAGTTCCGGACTCTTCATTCTAGAGAAAATTATTTTGTTCAAGCTTCCGTATTTATGGAAATAATTTTCAAAGTAGAAGGAAACAGAGATAGATTTGTTTTAACTGCGGTTTACAAGGATTCTGAAGTTCTAACTGCCCTAGATGTAAATAAAATAGTCAAATAAAAATAGTTTGTAAGACTTTTCAATCTAGGTAACTGTTTTAGACCTATTTTTAATATCCAACCCGACTTTACTCGCGTAATTAGCCGAAATTTTGAAAGAAGAAGAAGTGATTAAAAGGTTGATATCACAACAAATACAATAATTTGTTATAACGAAAGTAAAAAGTGTGATGAGGTTGTGAAGAAATGACCTTGCAAGCCTCAATACGTACAATCGGTAAGTACTCGTATTTTCCGGTTTTGTGATAGGATAATATCATTGGTGATGGCCTTGCTATCATTACTTAATACTACACTTTTATATTATCATAATTCATACATTTTTGGCTATGTAAACATGGCCTTAGCCTGGGGGTATAATGTTTACTTTTCAATTTGTTTTACTTTATAAACCAACGTAATACTTCAGATGGATAAGTTGTTGCACGTTTGGGTATCATTTCTTTTTACGACATAGCTTGAAGTTGTTGGTCACTCAGAAATATTCAGACCAGTTTTTTACTTACATCAGTATTTCGCGTTTATTTCACGTTAATTTTCTGACACCTAACTACACTGTTGTCGTAAAATTACTTTATCACGTTGCTCTTATACTGGCCTTTTTTCATTTTCACACCACCTGTTCGACAATGTAGATATTACACAATCTCGATGTAAAACAAGGCATTACATCCCAAGGGAGGTATTTATGTACGAAACTCCGGAGGGATTAAACTGATTTGGATTTGGAACGTTCGAATGTGATCTGCCTGTGGTGGCCAGTGCAATTTTCGAATAAACCCACTATACAATGCCCGTATAAAATAAATTGCCGTATTGATGAAGACATTCATCAAAAACATCGCCAAATATTGTTGATCCTTGGACACATTTGCACCTACAGCCATCGACATCACATAAATTCGCGTCAGAAAACTCGCTGCCTCAACCAGCGTCACCAACGTTCACAATCCATAACGATCTATAAGAACAAATATTTAAGTACTGTTAAAATAAACTCCATAACTTCCATAAATATTCATAACAAAAATTTTACTCTGTCCCTCCATTAATGAACGAACGTGTCCAATATTAATATTAACTTTAATTTATTTTACTTTTAACATAATAATTGCTTTTTACGTAGCCCTGAGTTATTATTGTAGTAGGTATGAAAAGTAGAGTATAATGCAATTTTGGATTTAGCTAAGCTATCCTTAATAGTGTAATTAAGTGTTACAGATAATAGTAGATTGCCTTGGCAATTATTCGATACAAATTTGCAGCAGGCTATGTAAAGTGCTACCACAAAAATGTGTCTGTAGATTTTTGCCTACGAAATTAAACTTAGAGCCTGTAAAAAAATAAGTTAGGAATCGAGGATATGCATGTGCTAATTTCCTGCCGTGCGATTCTGTAATGATTAGTCGACGAGCTCACCGATATCAAATACTTTATGAGATATCGCCCTTGTACTTAAGGTTGCTTTTCCATCACCTCTTCATTCGCTTCACGGATGTTTTCAAAGATGCAACGATGTTTACTCTTAGAGAACCGCACGGCTGTTTTATAGTTGTATCGAGCCGAAGTTCACGCTTGAAAATTGTGTGACGGACAGATAGTAGCTAGATTGGGACTGCCATGTAAAATCTGAATGTTAGTTCATCGTAACGCCAAGACGGTTCTCTTCTTGAACTATTCTTAAATAATATAGTTTTATTTATCAAGTGTACTTAGTTTTAGACAACGAAGTTTAGATAAGACAGATAAATAAACAGATAAACATAACTGCCCGCGTCTTCGTTCGCGTAGTAGGCTTGGCCTCTGGCCTTGCCATAACCTCCCATATTATCTTGGTTTTTCTTTCATAAGAAACTTCTCCTGAGAATAATTAACACAACAAAACAAGAATTAGCGAGATTATTCCATCCGCCCTCAAGTTATAACGTGACCAGAAGAAATAGGGGTTAATTTTCTACCGACTTCCAAACAGGAGGAGGTACTCAATTCGACTGTTTTTTTAATGTTTGTTACCTCATAACATTCGATTGGGTGGACCGATTCTCAAAATTATTTTTTTTGTTTGAAAGCTGGTGCTTCCCGTATAGTCCCATTTCAAATTCGGTCCAGTAGTTTTTGAGTTACACTCCAATAACTGAATAGAATGGAAATCAGTATTGTTGTATGTTGTGTAGAATGGAAGTCAGTCAAATTGTAATTGTTATATGATTATACAATTACAGGTCATATCCACATTTACGTACAAATGTACGTTACGTAAATGTGGATATACAGGCGTATTATTATGAAAAATCACTAAATAATAGGAAAGCCTTATCAATTTCAATTATTAATTATAATTATTATATCATATCAAATTATTTAAATAACATTATTCTTACTGTTAAAATATGTCAACCTATTATATAAATAAGAATGTGAATGTAATAAAAATATATAAAAATGAATTCAAAACTATTCACTTATTAAACAGTAAGTTTGCTAACTGTGTATGTAACAATTTATCCGTCAAATTATAGTCATTATTTATATATATCAGAAATTAAGATTCATTAGCTGTAACACATGTATAGGTTAACTCTTAACCCGTTGATTCGTGATTCGCCATATTTGGCCAATAATACAATAGATTTCGCAGAAATCAACCCACTTTTCCAGGAACTGCAACGTTTGTGGTTAAGTTTAATGCTTGCATTAATTCACTTTTACGTTCAAAATTTACTTTACTTCACTTTTAAGGTTATCGTTAATCCAAAAGATATAATTTTAATAAATTCCGTTTTAATCATCCATGTTGGATTTTAGAACCTAAAAACTAGTTTCTATAATACATAAGTTAAGCTTTAAGGTTTTTAATATCTACTAAAACTCCGATATCTGGATGCTATACTACTAATTAAATACTAAACCACAATTATCTTGCAAATGTTTAAGAAGTCATCTTGGTGGTATTTGACTTGAAATTCCGTAGCTATCTGTCCTCTGTCAAACTGTTGATGTCAAACTTCTTGACGAAGAGGTCCCGTGGAGTTCTAAACTCTTGACGTGATGGATGATCTTGAAGTTTAATTACTTGGCAAGGAATTACCAATAGACGTTTGACTTAACTTTGCAAACTTGTTTGACTCAACGTTGAGTTTCCTGAAATTACGGGTTACTAGACACATCCACGATAATAATTGTAAGTTATTAATTTACATTAATAAAATTGTTAAAAAAAAATGAATCATAATATTTTTTTAAAGCATACTTTAAAGCTGTCTTTCTTCAGTATTTGGGAAATTTTGAAGTCTTTAGGACTATGGTTCGGAATCTCGGATATTAGGATAATCAACACTACCCAGTCCGCCAAAACACAAAGTCAAAGTTAAAATTATTTATTTGCTAGGAACATAGTAGGTATACAACATACAGAGAGGCATACAAGATCTTATAAAGGCTTAATGAATAGATCACATGTCCTTACCTGTTAGGCGTACAAATTCAATTTCAAAATAGGTAATTGTATGTCATATATTGGTTATTGTTAAGAATTAGTCATACTTTATAATATTTACACATGCATAATTTAGTATTTATTAATATTACAATTTTACTGAATATTTATCAATGGATTTGTCTTTTAAGAAATAGGTAATACTATGATAACATTTTTCTGCAAGCAATTCCTTTAGTTTACATTTAAACATACCATTGTTTAATCCTCTAATAGTTTTTGGTATCATATTGAAAACAATGGGAGCCATACAGGAAACACTATTTTGCATTAAAGTAGTTTTACAAGCTCTCGAGCAGAGTCTAGTATCATCACGTCTGCTTCGAGTGCTTAATTCACACATAGCTAGGACTCTGATGTTTTTTTCCGATACTCAGGTATCGATCACAGGGAGGTAGCTCCGCATACCATTTCTCAGGCTTTCGAAATTTACGGATTAAATCACATATCATTTTATAATATTTTACCGCGACGTTTAGTACACTTTTCAGTGAACATGGTCAAGGGTAGACTTGATGATGGTTGTCTGTTATAAAGTTATGGAAATGTACCGCCGAATATATTTATGTACCGCCTATCATATTGTGATCAAACAGTTCCCGGTGGACGCAGTAGTCATTCACAGTGTCCATAGAGGTCTTGCAGTATTGTGCAGGCTTTGGAATTAGTATTATTAAGTATTAGCTCATCCCAAGAGGTGGTACTTGCCAACCATCATCTATATTTGAAATTAGGGTGTTTTTAAAATTTCTATGGCCCCATTTAACATTCTCGTTTCCTCGATCCTTGATCTCTCATTTTTTTTGACAGTTAGAACTTGCTTTTCGTGTTACTTATGTTATTTTTTTTTATGTTGCGTTTTTTTTTTGCCGCGGAAAAATTTAATTTCGTTTGATCAATCACACTTCTGCGATATAAAACATGTTTCACGTTATTATTATTAATAACGTTTATTACTACACAAGATTATTCACACATTTAAAACACGTTTTAGGTTATCAATAACTTCATTATATACCAATAGAACTGACAAATTAAAAAATTGTTAATTGATATTTATACCATATCAGTCAATCTTAAAATGTATCCATTTTAAGATTGACTGATATGGAATAAAGTCGTTTTTAAAAGGTGTGACGAGCGTCGCTCTGGTTGGAGCGATCGTCCGTCATCGGGCGATAGTCAAAACGTAGTGTAGAATACCATCAGACTAAAAGCGACGATCTTCTCAAAGTGGGCATTAGGTAGCAGCCGGAAGCCAAGGATCACGAATCGTGCTCAGTGGCGTGCATTTTGAGACGCCTATGTCCAGTATTGCTGGACCAACAGTTGACTGTAATATACTGCCGTACGATTCGTCGTAGCGTTCGTCGACGAGCGCGCCGACTTATTAAATACTTATGATATATTACCCTTGTTGCCCTAAGTGAGGTTGTTTTTCAAACGTTTCTTATCATCTCGTCATATGTTTTACGGATGTTGTCAAAGATGCATCGATGTTTGCAGCCGTGCGATTCTCCAACAGCAAACATGACAAGGAACGATGGAAAATAACCTTATTTACAAGGGCGATATCTCATAAACATCGGTGAGCTCGTCGACGAACGCAAAGACGAATCATTAGAGAATCGCACGGCTGATGGTGATAACGATGTGTCATAGGTATTCAGTCTTACCTACGAATCTCGACGTTGCTATAAGACTTTGTTATTTCTATATTTGTTCACATTACTTACCGTTATTTTGTTATTCCGATTTGGTTTCTGATATTTTAAAGACAATGAGCCTCACTTATAAATACTGCTTAACTTTAAATTACGTTATTTGGTACTGCGTAATGCAAAAATGTTCCGCGCCGTACTAAATGACGTTATTTATATTTAAACAGCGTTTATAAGTAAGGCCGAATATGCTTATAATTATGAAAAATGTTTCTGCGCAGTATATTTATTGATAACAAACGCTTCCTTTGATTTATTTTAGTACGTTTACTTTTCCATAATTTTATTGAGTAACGTTTTGCGGTAAACTAACTGACGCTCAAAATAATCTGTTGTTTTATATCTTATTAAAATTAATCTGTACTCAGAATATTCCTAGAATCACGCCTCGGTTGTTTAATAATCTTTATAAGAAAAATATTATTCTGCTTACAGAGTTTCAAGAGCCTTTTGTTTACGTTATGAATATTTCATTATAGATACCATCGCGAATAGAGTTTGCTTTACGTTATATCGAAGCTGATAAAAAATCCAATATGATGTTTTAGTTTGATTTGAAAACGATATCCTGAAAAAAATTTAGTTACTTGAATTGGATTATGGCTTGAACAGACTTTAATTCATTTTTATGTGGTAGAATTGCTAAAATTATTATATCTCATTTTAGAATTTTAAGAACATTTACAACTAACAAAGGAAAATTTCTTAAATTAAAAATTTATGCTGCAGGCCAATTACAAGTTTCCGTAAATGTGCTTAGAATTTTTACCAAAATACAGTCGATATAATATACTATATGGACGACAAATCCAGAGAAATACAATGAAATAACCTTATATCTAAACAAATAACAAAAGAGTTCAAAAACAAATATCAAACAGAAATCGTTTCGTATCGACGTTTAAAGTCAACGTTTTTAAAAAAACTCTTTGTTTGTTATAGAGATTCATTTGTTGACAGATTGTGAGTGTGCTCATAATATTTATTTAAAAAATAACCAAACACTTAAATTAAAGTTCATTCATATTCCTAAAATAATATTTGATAGTATTTTGAATGAAATTTAAATACGAGAAATTTAAGTGTAAATGATGTGAAAAATCCTACTAAGTATCCTAATCCTACTATCCTTCTATGATGTTTAAATGTTTGTTACTTAATAACGCAACGGTTGAACGGATTGGGGTGAAATTTGGGGAGGAGATAGTTTGTCCCTGGGATTAAAACATAATTTTTATCCCGATTCAACAAGTAGTTACCGAGGTATTGCAACAACCTTATTCCACGCGGACGAAATCGCACGCAGGAACTAGTATCTTATAAAGATATTCCCTATCTTAAGAAATATGATCATCGAATATTATGAATGTATGTACACACACACACACACACTTATGCACACCCACGCACACACACGCACACACACACACACACACACACACACACACACACACACACACACACACACACACACACACACACACACAAATACATCACACACACGCATGAACATTTTTGTATTTTAGAAATATTATGAACCATAATATAAATATACAATTATTAAGACCTACCTGTAACTATGGTTACACAATACATTATATATTACATGTAATGGTATGGATATGGAAGAGCGGGGTCTTCTGACACAGGTGTTTTTATACCTACTAGACGGTCCCAACCGCTAATCGGTAATAACTAACTCGGTAACTTCTGTCAATAACAGTTGCATATCGTCACAAGTGGCGAACTGCACTGTGCCCCGCCCTGAGATATTAAGTTGTTAAGTCTCCTGTGCCTGTAATGTTGGCACCCATACCCTTCGAACTCAGGTTTGCAGCGTATGGGTGCCAACATTACGTACAGTAATGCAAAATACTGCTGTGTGGTAGAAATATGTATAATGGCAGTACTTCCTTCGACTAACTCGTTCACAAAGAGTTCTATTGCTATTAGTTACATTTAAAACATTTGTTTTAGTATTTAGTATTATGATTTTCTAATGCAATATTAAGTTGAAAATCATACATATCAATTTACTACAGTAGGAGACAATTAGAAAGAAAGAAATACAGACAAATAACACTACAACAAGTACTAAAATAGTATACCTATACACAATACACATAGTTTTGTATTGCTGCGTAATGCAAGGAATAAGTCCCAACTCAGCATACGCTAGGGTTGCCCCTAAGCAGTGGTTTTCAGTTGGAACTCTTAGCTTACACCACGAACGTACAGTTGACAAATATAGGGTGTTTGGTAGAGGGACCGACAAACCAAATGAGCGTGTTCGGGGGACCACCTGGAGAATACAAGTTGGCCAAAAAAAAATCCACGACCCCCCAATATGTTTAACCTTTTTTTTTGTGATTTTTCCCTTTTTCTCCGAAATTGTACATATTTACCACCATAACATTTGTAAAATTTGTAAAAACTAAAAACATCCGGTCTAAAACATACTTTACAAATGTTATGGTGGTAAATAGGTACAATATTGGAGAAAACGAGAAAATTCACGAAAAAAAGTTAAAAAAAAATTGGGGTGTCGGGGATTTTTTTTTGGCCAACTTGTATTCTCCAAGTGGGCCCCCGAACACGCTCATTTGGTTTGTCGGTGCCTCTACCAAACACCCTGTATATTAAATACTATATCCATACTAATATCTTAAACAATACACAAAAATAAAATAAATACTTCATAATATTTCAATACCATACTAAATATGCCGTGGCGGTGCCGGCTTAGAATAGCACCCCCCTAACTCTACCCGTGGGTGCCGTAGAAAGCGGCTGAGGGATAACAAATCAGAAGGTGGGCAGCAGCACCTTCCCAGTCAAACACACACAAACTGCGCTCGCCAACCCGCCTGCCAAGCGTGGCGAGTATTGGCAAAAACCCCTTATGGATTAGACAAAAAGAACCAGGCCCCCAGTCCCCGGCAGCCCCGCTATTCCTGGTTACGGTAGCGGCCACGGTAACGGTGGGGCAGGGGGTGCTAAGAATCCCCGGCAGACGCCCGGCTACCACCCCCAACGACGACGACTGGCCCTGGTAACACACAACATACGCACGATGAGGACAGACGAGAAGATATATGAGCTGGAAGAAGAAATAAGTAAGCTACACTGGGACATTGTGGGGTTATCTGAAGTCCGTAGAGCGGGTGAGGACACGATAACCCTAAAATCAGGTAACCTACTCTACCACCGGGAGGGCGACCAACAGTCCCAAGGTGGTGTCGGGTTTCTCGTCAACAAGTCCCTTACTGACAACATAGTTAAGATCGATAGCGTTTCCAAAAGGGTCGTATACCTAATACTCAGAGTATCCAAACGATATTCGCTGAAGGTCATTCAGGTATACGCACCGACGAAGTCGCACCCGGATGATGAGGTGGAGAATATGTATGAGGACATTAGTCGGGCCATACATACCTCTGAAACGCACTTTCTAGTTGTTATGGGGGACTTCAACGCGAAGTTGGGTAAGAGAAGCGAGGATGAGTTGAAAGTGGGTCAATTTGGCTATGGACAACGGAACCGTAGGGGACAGAGGTTGGCCGACTTCCTTGAGAAAGAGGGACTCTTTATGATGAACTCTTTCTTTCAGAAGCCACGTCACAGGAAATAGACCTGGCTGAGTCCCGATGGTTCCATGGGAAATGAGATTGACTTCATTATGACCACCAAAAGGCAAATATTCACTGATGTCTCCGTGATCAACAGGGTTAAAACCGGTAGTGATCACCGAATGGTAAGAGGCACGGTGAATATTAATGTCAAACTGGAGAGGTCTCGTCTGATGAAGTCTACACTCCGACCCACTCGTGCCCGTATTCAAGACCCCGAGAGCTTTCAACTTGAGCTATCCAATCGCTTCGATTGCCTTGAGAACATCGCTTCAGTGGACGAGATCAATAACAGGTTAGTAGAAACTGTCCATACAGTGGGTTCCAAGTACTTTAAACCCCACCGTACAGATAGGCCACAGAAACTCTCCAACGATACCCTAAACCTCATGGCTGAACAACGCTCATTGAAACTGCAGTCTTCGAATGATGCTGAAGCATATAGGCTGCCGATTTCCGAAAAGGCTATAGTACCATAGACCACATCCACACGCTACGGCAAGTTATACAGGAGACCGAAGAGTATAACTTGCCTCTTTGTCTAGCGTTTGTGGACTATGAGAAAGCCTTTGATTCGATCGAGACTTGGGCAGTGCTTGAGTCTCTCCAGCGGTGCCGTATTGACTATCGGTATATTGAAGTGCTGAAGTGTTTGTACAAAAACGCCTACATGTCAGTCCGAGTACAGGAGCAGAGTTCGAAGGCAATTCCATTGCAAAGAGGCGTGAGACAGGGAGACGTTATATCTCCGAAACTGTTCACCGCTACATTGGAAGACGCCTTCAAGCTTCTGGAATGGCAAGGACTTGGCATCAATATTAACGGCGAATACATCACTCACCTTCGATTTGCCGACGATATTGTAGTCATGGCAGAATCCATGGAAGACCTCAGTACAATGCTCGAAGGCCTCCATCGAGTTTCCCAACGGGTAGGTCTTAAGATGAACATGGACAAGACGAAAATCATGTCTAATGCCCATGTTGTACCTACCCCAATATCAGTTGGGAACTCAGTTCTCGAAGTTGTTGACGAGTACATCTACCTGGGACAGACAGTCAAACTAGGCAGGTCCAACTTCGAGAAAGAGGTCAATCGTCGAATCCAACTCGGCTGGGCAGCGTTCCGGAAACTTCGCGAAGTCTTCTCGTCAAAAATACCTCAGTGCCTCAAGACAAGAGTCTTCGACCAATGTGTGTTACCAGTGATGACTTATGGTACTGAAACGTGGTCTCTTACTATGGGCCTCATAGAAAAGCTCAAAGTCGCACAACGAGCTATGGAGAGGGCTATGCTCGGGGTTTCTCTACGTGATCGAATCAGAAATGAGGAGATCCGTAGAAGAACGAAAGTCACCGACATAGCCCAGAAGATTAGCCAGTTGAAGTGGCAGTGGGCAGGGCACATAGCAAGCAGAACAGATGGCCGATGGGGCCGAAAGGTTCTGGAGTGGAGACCACGGACCGGCAAGCGCAGCGTAGGTCGTCCTGCGACCTGAGGAAGGTCGCAGGACGACGTTGGATGCAGGCCGCTTCCAACCGGTCCTTTTGGAAAATCATGGGGGAGGCGTATGTTCAGCAGTGGACGTCCTACGGCTGAGATGATGATGATGATGATGATACTAAATAACTACCCGTACCCACAGTGAAAATACAATTTAAACACAATACGAGTACATTATATATTTAATTGTCTGTGGTCAAGAGTAGTCTGTGGCCCGCGCACGACTGGAAGAAATTTTATTGTACCATTACTATTAGTACCTACCACATAAACTTCAAATTGCCACAACCTTACATAACCAAACAAGAGAAGAAGAAAAACTTAAACTTCTATTCAGTGCACCTGGGCTCTATTAATTTCCATGGGTTAAAAACAACTTTTCATTGGATCTAACAATTACGTAACCCTTTACTTTCGGATCTGTGTGCTAATGCTTTATTATTGAGCCAACTAAGTGCAATTATTTTTAGGCTCTTGTAATATAAAAAGTATACCCATAGCAGTTTTGGAGCAAACTCCGTCTGTAGCCCTTAGACGAACTCTGACCCTGTAAACAGGTCTATCTGACTGTTCTAACGGGCCCTGTAGCTTAGTTTGTCGTAACTCTGTATATCCGAACTACTATACCCCTACTCCCACCTCTTAAAGTAGTCACATTTAAACCTTACCATTAAATTTGGTACCACCACGTCAATATAGCAAGCTAAAAATAATAATGGATTACGAAAGACGTTTTGATGACATATTATCAAATAGTGCACTCAATTCGCGTACTTTGCAACTGCGTAAGTGTTCTTTTCGGGTTGGACATTATAGGTATTGATCCTGGAACACACCATGAGGATCGATTTCTGCTAAAAATAAACACGCCGTAAATAGTATTGAAGTAATATGTTCGACGGTTTTGTGTCCGTGGGAGTACGATAGTAAGTATGATTGTTCTAAGCTTACTACAACACACTCCTGATTTACGATAGTTTCGTAAATGGTGGGAGTAAGCCCCCTGTACCTCTACCATGAGTTGGCAACATAAATGTCATCTATAGTCGATACTCGATCTCGCCTACCTTGTCGCCTAGCTTGTGATTGGCGTACTCGCTGTCAATTTTAGTTCTACAATTGACCGCAAGGTGGCAATGTTCATTATTGCATAATTTCGCGGCAGTCAATACCGAGCACCGGTTGGTGTTGTAAACTCATGGTAGACCTACAGATCTTGCCTCACCAGTAGTGTAGTATATTATTAAGTATTTAAATAAAATATTCTTAATATTATTTACAAAATTTCAAAATCACCCGACATATCCAACCGTTAGTAGCCAATAATGTAACATCTCTACAGTAATAAAGCTTTCAAAACTAAAATAGTCTACCCGTTCTGTCACACCTAACGTTTCAATCCTCAGTCGTAATCTACGCGACGCCGGTCTTTTTATTACTTTTACTAGGGGGCCCTTCGGAACCCTTTGTTGGTCTCACGTATGGTCCCTTTATGATGTAACAATGGAATAGCATAGTATAATAGGCCGTGAAGGGGCGAGCAAAGGGGATGCTCGCCCTTAGGGTAAGCTGATAATAGTTCGTACGATTTATTAGTCGTACGTTACTTTTACGCTCTCACTCTTTTATCTCTATCTTATCGTGAGGATATAGTTTATGGACAATCGACAAAATTAGCTTTGGAAATAAAGGAAAGATTGGTTAGAGTAACATTTTCGATAATGGTGTTATTTTGCGCACTATGAAAGTGGTTATTGTATAAGCCCTTGTGTACAATCATTCCGGTTTTAGTGCGTTGTGTCGTTTGTCTCGTGTGTAAGCACCTCTGCTTATTCGCCTTTAAAAACTTTCGTTGCAAATAAATGTTTCAATTTAATATAATTTGGCGGCTCAACTTACGTGGTACAGTTGAGTAAATTTAGAATGAACTTTAATACTTACAGATGCCATGAACGCTAGGGCACCGAAGTTGGATAAAAAGGTTTGGTCCTGCTAAGCAGGTGTTAATGCTTAAAAATCATACAATAATAATTATGAAGGGTTGTTTGAAAATAATACTTCTTTCGGATGGATAATGCTGTCAAGCTGTTTAATAGATGTCGCTCCGTCCCCATACGACGCGACGCGACGGTTAAAATCATATATGTACCTAGATAGAGAGTTAAAAATCGATGCTTGAACGGCGTGCCTCGGTGGCTTAGTGGTCATGACCTCTGACACGGATTGTCCGAAGACGCGGGTTCGAATCTCGTCCGAGGATGTGTATTTTTCTTTTTTAAATTGGAAAGTACCTACATAATTTTTATTTACATCCTTGCATATGGATAAGTTGTACGCCATTAGATAACGGAGTTAAAGAAATATTAGTAAAGCAATGCTAGGGTGTGAAGGTTGTAGCAAGTGATTGAATAGTGAAAGAGAAAATCCAATATATCGAATTTTCGAGCACTGTTACACTAAACTACAGTTTGGAGCTCTGGATGAAACTGCGACTGGCATGGGCAAGTGAAGTGCTTACTATCAGGCGCACGACTTGCCCGTCTCGTAACTAAAAATTGTTTATAATTGTTACTCTGCTTACTGAAGTATATTACCACTGGTTTCCTTCTTTTTATTTGAATCTTTACTTTTAGATAAGTTTTTATTTTCAACCGACATCCAAAAAAAGTGGAGGTTTCGTCTGTATATTTTTTACATGTTACCTCATAACTCTACCTAGTAAACCGATTTGATGATTCTTTCTATTTCAAAGCTGGTGCTTTTCTTGTGGTCTCATTTCAATTTTATCAAGATCTCACCAGTACTTTTTCATCGGGTAGAATGGAAGTCATTTTAATGTTTTGTTAAAAAAGTAGTTAAGTATTTCATTTCGTCTTCTTTTGGAGAGGAAGGCTAGGTATGTGAAGCTAGCAACTGTAGCTGATGCTTGCACCTTTTTCGAGTTCTGCGTCATACTTTTCTAATACTGGACGTAATCTTTATGATCCCCTCAGCCCCTATATTTTATGAGTGGATACTGGAGTGTTTTGCAACAGGTTTGACGTCATTGCCGTTCCCAGTTCTAATGAATATACTATTATAAGAAAATACGCCAATAAAGATAATGTTCGTTTGGTGAAAATCATAATACTCATTTGATTGGCTTAATGTCATTCACTTACGTATTATTGGAGACACTGAAGTCACTCTACACCTAAAAATGTGTAGAACTACAGATTCTAAGCGCTTTTTACCCTTTGGTTTCATGGCGAATGTTCTGAAGAGCTCTTTAGTCTTATTCTAAAATTATTAATTTTTATTAAAAAAAATTAATATAACTGTTATATATGTTATACCTAAGTAGAAATTATTCCAATTTAGTTAAAAAAATATTACAAAATTAATTATTAATTTAGTATTTTTTTTCTATTAATTTAACATACAGTTAAACAAAATTTAGTGTCTGATGGGATGTGTCGCGATGGGACTTTCATCAAGTTATTACTGCATAATAATTTTAGTTTTCATTTTTATCCGACTCGGGGTCGAACTGAAAAAAACATAATGTTTGGTGCAATTATAAATTACAAACAAGAATACATAATACGAGTAAGAATACACTTACTCAAAATTAACATACAAATCTAAGAGAAAACAACAGCAAAGAGTGCTAAGCATAAAATATGCAGCGCAATTATTAGTTACGCTGTTATTCTTCCAGTGTGGTAGATCTGTTGCAGTGACGTCTCGATGCAATTTTGAGAAGTACTGACAACATTCTGTGAACTGTGTAGTTGCAAAAGAAAATATGTCTTCCACACTTACACTTAATTTAGCCGAATTATATTGTGAGAAATGATATACAATTCATCAGGCACAAAACATCTAAAATTTTTGGCATGACTGTAATCGTTAAAACTAAAAAGACCAATGTTTTTTATAGAAAGGTTTACAAAAAATCTGATAGCGGAAAGTAGAGGGTACGTAATGGACTGTAGCACTCGTAGCTATGTAATCATAAAAAAACCCAATAATAATGAATAATTGGTATATCTTTTTTTTACACTTATATTTTTCTTTTCAGTAGAGTTTTTACATAGTTTCTGATAAAGGTGATACTGTTTTTGAAACAATGTGATTAAAAGTTAGACTCCATGGACGAGCTTGTGAAGCAAACACTTTAATATTATATGGAAGTTGTCAGTATCTTCTACATGCACAATGCGATATACGTAGCAGTTATTCACTTATGAAATCTAGGTTCTGGCGATGGTCGGACGGCAAAGAGAAATTTGCGATTCAATGAGCTAAGTCGGATAGGACTAGTTAATTGAATATGTAACAGATATGATGGTCCAGACGGATGCATCCTGCGTCCATAGATGAGTGCAAAGTGTAAAACAAGATGCAGTTCTTTAGATTTTCATTTATTTTTATAAGATACATACGAACATCCAAGCGATGCAAATTGAACCTAAGGTTGTCGCATATAAAAAGTTAAGTTTATTTCAACGAACCCAAATACCCCCGAGGATTGACCATACTACAAGCGGCCTTGCCTATTGATTTGTAACCATTCAACTACACTATGCAAACAACATGCCATCAAAAACAAAACTTTTGCTAAAAACCAGTTCTTCTACCGTAAAAAGTTGTGAGATCCATGTAATACCAAGTCGGTTAATTTATCCAGTCCCTTCTTAAGGGATCTTCTGTCTACAGTTATTACGTTATTAACTAACCTAACAACATCTTATAGTGACCATATCTTTATTAAAAATATTTTATGCTTTAAATAAATTAGAGTGACTTTGCAATCGCACTATGCAAATTTATTTAATATTATTGTTATATGTATTAACTTGTGAGATAGATTGTGTTTTAATCCCATTTTATATTAACCATAGGTCAGGGCAGTAATTGTATATGAACTATAAAATAAATATGTATGGAGAACTATTTTTCTAGTCATTATGTAGAGTCCGATTTTTAGTAAGGAAATGTAAATGATGAAGGGCTTTCACATTGTAAACAGTGGTATATAATACGAAACCTTGAGATGCTCTAACAAGTTTCGTAGTATCCAACGAAGTGAAGAAGCGACCCTACTGTCATAATATTTGCAAAGCTCTTCTATGAAGAGGGTACGAAAGCTTTTAGCTTAGTGTCTTTCAACGAGAACGTTTTCTCAGGGTTCAAAAGTTGAGTCAAGTCTCAATTGTAAAGTTTAAAAAGCTTTTCAAGACTGGGAGATACATACAGTGTAATAGTGAAATAATATAACAGTAACTCTCAATGTAGGGATAGATTATATTTATATAAAGTGCCCAGAGTACTGGTTGCATTTCAACGTTGAATAGCTATGCAAATTTTTTGTGCAATATATGAGCCAGAATTCTTATCACCTGACACTTCAGCCTAACGTTTGGCCAAGTGCCTGATAAATAGTATATATTTATTTATGTATTAAATATCCATCCATCTATTCCATATAAACAGACATTCAAGTAGTTACTAGCTGCACCCTGCGGCACCGCCAGCATGGGAATCTATCAATAAAAAAATGAACCCCTGAATATCTTCTGGTCACGTTAGAACTTGAGAACGGATAGAGCAACCTCGCTAATTCTTTTTTATTATGTTAATTATTGTAAAAAGAATGTTCCTATGGAAAAACAACAAGAAAAAATAGAAGGTTATGGCGAGGGCGAAGGCCGAGCCTCCTTCGCAAACGAAGTCGCGGTAGTCGCTAGTAAAAAACCCGTTAAATACCTACTTTAAAAGAGAGGGGTCCCAGGTTCAATCCCAGGCCAGGGCAAATGTTTGTGGTCGGGCTTTGGATGTCTGTGATGTATTGGATGTTCATCCCTTTTCCGACACAGGAAATTCTAGTGAAGCGGAGTGAGTGTGTGCATTTTACCTATATTATGCATACCATGTGAAACGGATATGTATTTCTGATTAATGTGAGCCACTGATTAAACAATTTGTGTGAGTCATGTTTTATCTCCCTTACTACCGATCTCTCACTCCTCTCTCTCTCTCTCTCTCTCTCTCTCTCTCTCTCTCTCTCTCTCTCTCTCTCACACACACACACACACACACGAGAGGCCTTTGCGCAATCGCCTTTTACCTAACCTTTATTACAAACTCTACACCTACACCATACTGCAATGCTATTTTCTATAATGCTGAAATATGCCTTTTGTTGTCATTATCTTTGTAAGCAGGTTTATGCCTTTTAACCATGGTAGTATGCTTCTACAATATTTTAGCTCTGGTTTATCTGCTATTCAGAAGAACGCCCAAATCTCATGTAAAATGCAGCGAGTCTATTAACATGATAACGGCCAATTCGCTTTTCATTATATGGGCTGTGACATGGAACAGTTTAATTCAGTATTAAAATTTAAAATCATACTCAAAATATATTATTACATATTCTCTCGAGACTTCTTTCTAATGGAATAAGTTCGTCACGAACCCCTTGAATAGAGATAAAAAGTAGCCTGCGTGTTATTTTCGAGAACAAACTATCTTTACTCGAAATTTCACCCAAATCCGTTTAAGTTTTTTTGCGTGATTGAGTAACTAATATCCATACCATACATCCATACTTTCAATATCAGTGTGATAAATGTGAAATCCTGTTTAGGTGGTTTACCCAATTTGACAATTTTGACATAATTTTGATGATGACCTGGAATAAAATGAGGTAGGGTTCAGCTCGTTATAAAATAGTCACATTTTGATATCTAGCCAAGAAGCTAAGAAAAAAAGAGCTTTTTAGCAAACGCACCAAGATCCGCATGTATAAAACCGTAATTAGGATGGCTGTGAAACCTGGACGTTAACCCTTGAAGGAAAAAATAAACGACTAGTCACAGAATGAGAGGTGCTCAGGAAGATATTAGGGGTCAATGCAAGCAGAGGACGGAATCTGGAGAAGAAGGAAGAATAAAAAGATAGAAGAAATAGTGGCTGAGCCAAATGTCATAGGTGAGAACAAAGCTCAAAGACTTGGCTAGCTTGATAATGTAGAAAAATAAAATTGTGCAATGAAATGAGCATACTTGAGACGGCCTTGATACCGCTGGAGCGATGAAGTTGGGAAAGACCTAGGTGAACTGCAAGCTGATGTTTGGCAGGAGATGGCTAAGACAGACCAAAATGGCAGATTTTATTGTCGAAGGCCAAGCTCAGCTTGGGTACCTGCGCCAAAATGAATGATATTTTTTTATCTCTGGTATTTGAGGTTTATTACACTTGCAGTATCTTATACTAGAATTATTTGAGAACTACCTATGTATATGACTCTTAAACGTGTATATCTAACCGTCAGACGGCTAAGTTGGCTCAGTTAGAAGCGACCCTGACTTCGAAGCGAGAGGTCACCGGTTCAATCCCTGGCTGGCACAAATATGTGCGATGACCAGAAGTGTTCGTTCTCGGGTCTTGGACGTTGTGATGTGTTATTGTGTGTGTCCATGCCTTCCGTGATACAGAGAATGATTTTAATTTATTAGTTAAATCATTATTACTCGTATTATAACTTAACCTGTAGATTCTCCATATTTGGCCAATTATACAATAAATTAGCAGAAATTAACCTACTTTTCCAGGAACTGCAACGTGTGTGGTTAACAGTTACACTTTTGTCGGTGCTACTGATGCAATCTCATCCATCTCGATCTATTTAAGGCGACCTCTTTTACCTCCTTGTACATGACATTTAAGTGTTCTTTTATCTGGCTCATGAAGCTTAACCGTGATCTTCCTCACTTTAGTTCTATTTTCCCTTCAGTTAAATTCTTTTTAAAGTTGCCATGTCGTAACAGGTGGCCAATCATTTTTCCTCTTCTCTCTTGTATGGTTTTGACTATTCTTTTTTCGATTAGTAAAATTAAATTCACTTCGTAATTGAATTAGTGTGTAAACGTTTCTTTATAAACTTTTTTCGTAAACTATCTGGTTAGAGCAGTATCAACAAATGCTAAACATAGGTATGGCATTCAATATAATTTTAAACAAGATCCCAGAGCAGTTTCTCGGTGAAGGCAAACTCGGTATACACACATAAATATATTCTTATTTGATTGCTCTGACTCAGCCCAGTCAAACATAGACCGTCTGATATTATAGGTTCTTTTCTCATATACACTAGAATAGTTATATTGTGTACATACGTGAGGAGACAAAGTAAATGTTTAATTATGTCCAAACTACGTTTTAGTATTATGTGCAAAAAGTGCGAAGTTTTTACATACACGTTGACACAGCTGATGTGGACATAGGTTTGTTTTATCTTATTGATGTGTTTTATAAGTATTTGTAAGAATATTTAAACTAAGTTTTAAAATCTTTTAATATATTTCTGTCCGCTGATTATCTGGTTTGATACTGTCGAGGTTTTCCGTATTTTAAATGGAAGTGACTGCACGGGAAAGATGTATCCGGCCGAAAGTTTTTAACAAACTTTCGTATTTTTAATTAGAAATACGGGATTACTCACGTAATAATTATTGGGTAGGTCCGACTACAGTTTCAAACACATTCGGACCACATTCACAACGCTAAACGAGACGTGATCGACGCGGACGTCCCGAACACTCCTTGGATAAAACCACCGTATGTGGTTTTATTCACTTATTCACAGGTTACTTATTATAACAAAACTTTCTTATTGATGGCGCAACCCTGCTCATATTCATAACATATCCCCTGCTAACAGATCCCTATTTTTGAAATTTTTGAGAGGTAAATTACATTCAGTATCATTTATATTATACATACTTACAAGTACATGCTTCAAACTCCCGTTTTCTGACTGACCGTGTCAGACGCCACTCTATCCACATGTCCAGTAGGCTAACGCAGCACCCAACGATTAAAGTTCCCTATAATTGTTTTAACCGTCTTATACGAGTAGTAATTGTAGAATCTTTTATGTTGAGGTGTCGATTCTGTAAGCATTTCCTGAACTTAAAATCTCTTGAAATTATGGAAGTTCTTATTATGTTTGGGCTAAAATCCTAATTAGTGTAATACTTACGAAAGACGGCATTAAAATTAGATATTTATCCTCAATTGTAGGTATATTTTAAAAAGATTAATCGTCACGTAAATTGGTGCTCGCTAAACTAACGTAAACCTACACAAAAATTGAATAATTTGTTTTTTAGAATTGTCAGCGGAAGTGTCACAAAATATTTTTTAATATCGTTTTTTTAGAATTTTTGTTAACAGAATAAGGACTACCGTAATTAAATTTTAGTTCGCTAGTTAATTTAGTTTTTAAACAAGTGAAGCGACCTATCAAGTTTCGAGAATTGGTTATTCTGTGAGTCTGATGTTATGTCAAATAGGACATGCTTTCCAAGTTTCGTCAAGATTGGTTAAAAAAATGCGAACAGCCGTGCGATTCTCTAAGAGCAAACGCATGCATCTTTAACAACATCCGTGAAACAAATGACGAGATGACAAGAAACGTTGAAAAAGCAACCTTGTGTACAAGGGCGATATCTCATAAAGTATTTGACAACGGTGAGCTCGTCGACGAGTGCATCGACGAATCGTTAGAGATTCGCATGGCTGTACAGGAAGACGTACAAGCAACCTAACAAACATACGGACAGATAAAAGTCAACTTGGCTAGTTAGAGCTGAGCAGACGCTCAACTTACGCAGTTGGTACATATCACTTTGAAGCGCGTACTGTTCCGAGTGCGTGAGTGCTCATTGAGTGAACCGGAAGGTCACAAAAACGGTCGAGATACTCGAATTTATCTATTGAATGAAATTTACCGTCAATACATCCCACTAATATTATAAATGTGAAAATTTGGATGGATGGATAGATGGATAGCTGATGTTTGTTACTCTTTCACTCTCATACGGCTGGAGTAATTTTGATGAAAATTGTTGTGGAGGTAGATGAGGCACTAGATTAACACATAGTTTTCTTCATCATAATCCATCACCACGCGGGTGTAACCGCAGGGCGCAGCTAGTACATATATATACTTTTATATTAATAGAGATAGTACAAGTACGAGGCCCACCTGGTGTTTAGTGGTAACCTCTGCCTAGAACAGATGCATTTTGTCAAGTGACGAACTCCTCTGCGCCGGAACCCCATAGCAATATCCCATATGACATTAAGCTGTGGAAAGATGCAAAATATACTAACCACGCCGTAGAAACGTCTGTTAGTTATCTTATTTTACGTACCGCATATGCAGCAGAACTGAGTCAGTGAGCAGGTACAGTTACCCGGCAACCATCTTCCAATGAAAACATTCGGAAAATACCAAGTGACAGGAATTTTCCCGTAGCTCGTGTCGCTTTCAATGTCCATTTACTTAATAGTTATATTGAACTCTAAAATTGTAGTCATTAGGTTGAGAGTAGGGTGAGGAAAGTGCCTGTGTCAAAGGGAGCACCAAAGTGCTCATTAAGTTTTCAGAAGGCGAGTTTCGCACGTGTTCTGAATGGTGTTTTTCAGCTTTCAGCACAAGTTATTTGTCAATTTGAAGGTTATAGTTTTAAATTGCTTTTTTTTTTCAAATTACTGTTAAAACTACAGTAGTTTTAAAACTAGAACCTTCAAATACACAAATAAGTTGTGCCGAAAGCTGAAATAATAATAATATATTATAGTATTATACACATATAACATATTTTCAAGCTTTCGTTATTTAGTCAACATTTGATATATTTCAATAAGAGTTTCATATATTTCTTAACGTACAAATAATTAAAATAATCTTTTATTTGAATTAAATATCGATCTGCATTTGCTAAGGAAAACATGCATAACTAAATTTAAATCAGAAACTATAGCAACATGAACTTAACTATAGAAATATGACACTGATTAAATTTGACTACTAATTCAATCTAATATCTAAATATATAAGTTTAGACTAATGAGGAATATTTAGTCCTTAATATGCCTTTTAACAATAAAATCATCCTTTTATCAATAAACCCCTATTACTGTTATGTAAGTAACAGATCGTTAAACACCCAAATAGTACATTTCTTTGAAATTAAAGGTGCTCTATTTATTTATTTTACACCTGGTTTGCACCAAAAAATGTTTTGAAACTTGTTTCACATAATTAATCTCACAACTTGTTTGGTTGAGTTTTTCGTTTCCACTGTAGAATACTGTAGAGGATTAGCGTTTCTGAATCTCGCAACATGTTTCGATCATCAACTTGTTGTGTGAGAGTTCGCTACTCTATAAATTGACATAAAGCAGTGTTTACAACAAGTTTTCATGTGAATGCTTAAGCAGTGCAAACTCACGCAGCTCAAACTACTTTTATTTGAATAAATGATAAATGCGAAAGTATGTTTGACTGGATAATATAAAAAGATTTTTCTAATTATTTACTCCAAATCAATTAAACATAGTTGCAATTTTTTACATAGACCAGATTCTTTGAAATATCTTCTACTATTATGAATTATCTTTATCTAGGGAAATGAGTCTGTATTTTGTTTATAACGGCGTAGATGTTTACTACAATTACCGTTGATAAAAGCACATGTGATCAATCAAGAAAACAATATTAATATTGACAATACTTCAAAAACGCCATATTTAATCCCAATAGCTTTTCACTGAATTTCGAAATTCACTGACTCGATATAACGCAAGATATGACGTCATCTCGCTATCCAATACCAACTCACGTTCTCGGGTATCCGCTCCAGATTAATTTGTGATCTTGTTATTGTTCGAAACATTGTCGCTAACTCGATAGCTTATAAACAACAATATCCCCGAGCTACGAAATTCAAATGAGGCTAAACAAGACATTGGATATTCCATTTAAACTTTGGCCTGATTGTATTGTATATCGTCCGTGGGAGCCGGCAGATGTATCACAGTGGTGCATTGTGTTAGCTTGCATCTATGCGCCGCGTCGAGCGTAATTATACCGGTTTTGGTGCAAACCACAAGCGAGATGCGACTATGGTTTACTAACTCTTATCTGAATATATTCAGGCGTTTTTCAAGGGATTTGTATAAAAAATAACGCATGGAGAGGTATCGCGTTTAAACGAATATATCAAATACTGTGTGTATATATCAAATACTGTACTTTCGTGATTCTTATAGGTACAATGAGATTAAACAACTTTAAGTGGTGATTTTTAAACATTCGAGATGCGAACACATACTTAGAATATTAACGGGGCTTAAGTACTATAAATTTCCTTTTTTAGAACTAAAAAAAACTAAAAAAATCAAACGTACGGGCATAGTAAACAATGGCATTATTCCATGAAAAAAAATCACTGAAATCGGACACTGTTAAGAGGTAGAAAAGAGTTTTCTCTTTTAGCATGGAAAGTACTAGCTATGCAATCCTCTTAATCGCGTTAAAAATAGTATTTATTTACCTCGTCGTTTCGATCAAGTTACACTGATCGTGGGCTAGGCTGTATTTTTTTTAATTTTTTTCATTGTACTTACTTAAAATAACCTTCTTTTTGGCAGCCGAGTAAAGATTGTTGTATGAAAACTATATTTAAGTTACTGAACTGTGTTATGACGACCTTATTCAGAATAATCGATGAAGGAATCAATATGTATCGAATCGCATTTGTTAATTGAATGAGAGTTCTAACCTCTCTCATTATGCGTTTATTTAAAAAAATCTGCGCACTTTTATATTTCGATATCCGCTCCAGTCTCTTCTTTGCACCAATTCATGTTAGTTTTGATTACAAATACAGATTTCAATAAAATCTCAACGCGTCGATTGTCCTAACACAGATTTAGTAACAGTTACTGTTAAACTTCTACAGGGTTAATAAATGCGTAACTATGAAGGGGCAAAGAACTTTATGATGATGGTACTAAACTATTACATCATCTGTGGTACACCGCCTGTATTTGTTAGAAAGCTTTGATGAAGTTTATTGCCCCTTATGGGGTATTTTTTATGCCAAGGACTGTGATGTAGGCATTGAAAGGGCGAACCGTGCATAACTATGTTTTTTTTATTTTATTAAATGTAAAGATATTGTTAGACTTAGCAAGATCAGGAATAATATTATTCGTTTCGTTAGCACCTGATCTTATACATAATAGCCCTGCTGATTTAGAAAAAAATAGGGGATAAGGCTTGGTTGTATGCCAGCAAGACAAAGTCCTCCTTAGGTACATTATTAGGCCATATAGTTACAGCTACCCTGAAAGATGACGCTGACATTGAGCGGGAGAGGAGGGCGCTCTCGGTCAGAGCTAACATGGTGATCCGCAGGTTTGCACGGTGCTCAACCGACGTCAAAATAACTCTCTTTAGAGCGTACTGTACTTCATTTTACACGTGCAGCCTGTGGAATTACTATACTCGAAAATCTTACGGGGCCCTCCGTATCCAGTTCAACAACGCGTTTAGGATGTTGGTGGGGCTCCCTCGCTTTTGCAGCGCATCAACAATGTTCGCAGAAGCGCGCGTAAATTGTTTTTACACCACAATGCGCAAGAGAGGTATGTCGCTGGTGCGGCGAGTGCGGGGGAGTGCTAACAGCATGCTAGCAGTGCTCGCAGAAAGGCTCGACTGTAGCTACATGAACCATTGCTGTAGGTTGCATGTTGTATATAATTAATGACGATTGATAGCTCATGATTTTGTAATAATTATATGTAATGAAATTGTTGACTTTTAATTGAATGAATGTACCTATGTAAGTAATTATTGAAATTGTATATAAGAAATGTGGCTAAGGATAATTAGTATACTAGAATGAGTCTGTGTTGCTTTTAAATAAATGATTTGAATTTGAATTTGAATTTGAATTAAGAAAACGGGATTTTCACAGACAGACTAACAACAAAGTCATACTAGGCTCCTTTTCCTTTTGAGGTACGAAACCCTAAAAAGAGGTAAAAACTGTAAACTTTGTTTTTTCTACTTACACAAGAACTTAATTTATTATTCCTTAATTAGTTTACCATCCATGAAAACATATTTAACCGCATCGAAATCCGTTGCGTGGCTTTGAAGGGGTTAGCAGATATACAGATAGACAGACGCGAAAATAGACTATATTTTATGCTATTTAAAGATTATTAGATATTATATATACACATTATACATTATATATCACACGAGATTCATATCACTCTTGACAACCGTTATTGCATAACGGTTTGTCCGTTCACAGTAGATTGTCGCAAATGTTCAACAATGGATGAATCTTCTTTGTCTGGTCAATAGGTTACTAGGGACTTTGCGACTCTAGGTCTTTCTAAGTAACTTTGAATTCTAAAGGTGTTTAAAACATAAAGATCATTATTTGTCGTCTACGCCATTTACTCGATTGTGATGGAACTTGTATACTTATTTGTTTTTTTTAACTCAAAACATTTTTTTTACTAAGTAGTAAGTACATATATTAAACATTTAGTACTTCAGAATATTAAGATTAGGAGGCAGTACATTGCATGCCGGTTAAAACCAGTAGGTACTTACTATTATCTGACTAACTAACTGGAAATTAGATACTGATCTATAAGTTACTAATTTATATTTTTGCAAGCGAATGACTTTCAGTCGCTTATGACATACAAAACACAAATAAATATTTTGTTAACTTATCGACTGTATATTTACCTCTTTGGCATGTTAAAGTGCGGTTTTTTAATGTTACTGACATAGTACTGACTTAGGTGGCATTCAAATTAAGAGCTGAGGTATCCGTGTCGAGTATTCGTATATTGCGTTCCCACTTATAGGACTCGGGTTTTTAAGAGGAGTACACCCCATAATGTACCACGGGAGCTCAGTGCAGCTTGATGGAGAGGCTAGTGACCAGCCCAAGTGTCGTAGTTTTCAGGTTCAAAGCCTTCGACAAAACCTAAGGACTGGTAACCTAAGGCAATCAATTGGAACCGACGAGTAAACGAGCTCTACGAAGCAATGCGTATATACAAATACTAACTATTAATAATGTAACATTAAAACTTTAATATTAAAGAGAAAATTTACTTATGCTCGGACGGGATCCAAATCTTCCGATAAACCGTGTTAGACGCCATAACCGCTGGGCACCCTGGCACCCACACGAGCCTAGAACTAAGGATTTAGTTAGATAAGAAAATCTAATATCGCAAGATCTCAAAGAATATTTAGAAATATGTTCAAGTTACTATACAGGCGTCTTATGACATAATTATAGTCTTATCTTTAATAATAATAGAACATATCATAAATTAATGTATTTTGTTGCAGGTCGAGTCAATGGTGATGTGATGAACCAAGCGCATGAACCGCTAAACATCATGGACAACCCTCCTGACTACTCAACGAAGACTAAGCGGGGCATTCACCTCTCCAAATGCCTTGCTTTCGTCATTCTCGTAATCTTCACCTTAGCTCTCGTCACCGCTTCCCTCCTAGTATATAACTACGCAGCCTGTCCAATAACAGACCAACTAGCAAACGTCACAAAATATGAACTATGCCATTGCGATCAAGCTAAACTCTTAGTCCTCCCTCTCACGACAGAAAGTAGCAAAAGCGTCATACCTCTAGAAACAACTACTGTAAGCGTAAAAGAAGTGAAACCTTTAGAACTGAGACTTCCTACAAATGTGAAGCCAACAAATTATTACCTGAAGATAGTGCCGTATATTTTCGAAGGTAACTTTACATTTGATGGTGAAGTGAGCATAGTGATATATATTCTAAATGCTACTAGGGAAATCACGTTTCATGGAGTAGAATTGACGTTACATGAGCTTAAGGTGTATGGAGAGGAAGATGGTGAAGAGATTGAAGTTATGAAAAGAGTAGAAGACCCTCTGCGACATTTTCATACCGTGTATCTAAAGGAGAGGGTAGAAGCTGGGAACCAGTACATCTTGAATATAACTTTCACGGGAATATTGAATGATAACCTGCATGGTTTTTACAGAAGTTCCTATGAAGAGAAAGGAGTTAAAAAGTAAGTACCTTGTAATAATCGTAATGTTATTGTAAGTAAATCGAACGTTATTGTTATAATAATAGACAAACTTTTGTAATGAAATAACTGAAATTCCGACAGGAATATATTTTTGTGATTTTCGAGTGAAAAATTCCCCCACGAGAAAAAGAACCCACGTCTGCTGTCAATCAATGCCATGATCGTTAATCCACTGAGGCCACCATACGAGCATCGATTTATATCTCTATGATTTTAACTGTGGTGCGGGGATGGAGATACTCGTATACTGTATTATTGTGCCGGTCAAAAAATTGCAATTTCACCCGTAATCTGAATTCAACTGAACTTTTACTTTGAACTTTTGTACGTCAGACTTTAGAATATCGACTATACCGACACACCAAGATCTCGAAGAAGCGGTAAGAAGCTCAGGGTCATTATTTTCAAGTATATATTTACGTTAGGTATATTTTTACTAAAATTATTAATTACATCTGTTGAAGATATAACCTGTCAAAATAGAGGGTTGCGAAAATCTTTTTGATATAGTTTCTTTTTCTAATTGTGTGTATTTTTACAGTATAAAATTTCATGCAAAAATATTACTTTCCCTAAGTTCTCATTTCTAGATATTTTGTTCTGCACTTAAATACTTAGGACACATATGTGTCCTTAACCTGAAGCTGGGCCCATCTGTGTACTAAATCCCTTTAACTCTTAAAGCCTATATTAACTCAAAAACTCTAAACTACTGAAGGCTTTCTCATCAGAAGTCTCAAAATATTTACGTGCCAAATTGTTTAATCTCAAACATTTAATTTCCTGCACAAAAATGAGGAGGCTGTTATAATTTCTTTTATACTATTATCAATAGAAAATTTCCTTTCATCGGGTAAAAGTAACATAGACTCTTGAGATAAGTAGTGACGTCAAGTGCATAGCCAAGGGCGACAACTAGTTACCACAGAGAAAATAGCAGTAAATAATATATAACAATACGATAAATAATACAAATACACACTCTTAATATCATACGTTCCTTTATACGTAATCACAGCAACATTACACACACTTGACAAGTTCAAGTGCAAATAAATTGGAGTTGAATAAGTGATAATCTTATACTTCCGTTATTTTCCCTTGATACTTACCAAGTATAAATTTGCGATCATATCAGTACGCGCGGCCCTCGCCAAGGCCGCACGGAACGAAGGTCAGACATCGACCTTATGGATAAATAAATGAAGCTGTCTCTGCCACATTATACGGATTCTGTTTTTACTTTGTGGGGTACTCGAGCTTCACAAAACTGTCTGTAGTGGAAGTAGGAAGTAGTATGTTAGGTGTTATATTTGTATGTTAGTTATTGGAGATTTGGGTATCTCGACAAAACGGAAAGTTTTTTCAAGTAGGTACCTATATGTTTAAAGAGGAGTTGTCTCTGCCACATTATACCTACCTACATAGTTTATAGGTAGGTATTCTGTATTAACTTTGTAGGATACTGGACCTTCTAAATCAGTCTATAGTAGAAGAAGGAAGTAGGTACCTACCTATTTTAGGTATAATATTTGTAAGTAAGTTAATAGAGGTTTAGGTATATCGAGTTAAGGCCGTGCCACAGATTAAATAAGTTAGCCGTGCGCGCACTGCCCGTTGCGTTTTATCTACCGTGCGGTAGAATAAACGCAGTGAGGGGTCCGCGCACTGCCCGTTGCGTTTTATCTACCGTGCGGTAGAATAAACGCAGTGAGGGGTCCGCGCACTGCGGTGAAACAAACTCACGTTTTGTTATTCGAATAGGGGAGACCGAGGATGGTTGACTATAGGGCACGTTTTGTTATTCGAATATAGCTGTGGGCCCCACACTACACGTCATCGTTATGGACTACCATAAAAGAGTTGCTATCTGTATATATTTATTATTACGTAAAAAAGGGTACCCAAACGATATTGGATACATCCCCTTACGGCCTTAAGACCTATGAAGGGCTTATTTTTCGTAAGATATAACGATCTACTTTCGTATCCAAAAAAGCTTTTCGGATATTACAGAATGTTCTTTTAATAATTTGTTAAGAATCGTTGGTGCCAAAATTTACTATAAGTACAAAGACACAAATTGGAGTATTGTTAAAATGAAATTATAAAAAAAATGTATTTCTAAAGAAGTTTATTAAGGTTACCTAACAAAAGGTAAACGTAGCCCCTCAAATCATCAAAGAAGAAATCAATATTGACAATGAAGTCCGCAATACCACATGTCTAACTATTACAGTTATGTCACAATGACTACTTTTTCATGTTAAAATAAGCAATAGTTACGCCCGTACAAACTAGGCCACAGTATTCATATCTTGGTATTAACCGTATCTACTCTAATAATAAAGAGGAAAGATATGTTTGTTTGTTGGTAATGGATAAACGCAAAACTACTGAACCGATAGAGTAAATTCTTTTGCCAGAAGAAGCTACATTATGTCTGAGTAACAAACTATATTTGATTTATCATCATTATCATCCTTCACCACGCGGGCGAAACCGCGGAGCGTAGCCAGTAATAAATAAACTAATAAATGAATATCATGATTATATGTAGGTATATATACTCGTATTATACCTGTATATTGTATTATATGTACACCGTAGTGCGCGCACTTCTATGACTCTCCGTACTTCACAGAATATGCGTTATAAAAACGCAAGGCAGTGCGTGCACGGCCTAAAGGAAACTTATTCAAGTACATACTTACCTACTTACTTTCGTACATATACATATATGGATAGGTATAGTGTACGACCTATAATGAAGACTTACGGTCTATAATGAAGATTTCGTTAGCATAGTTGGTAGTGACGCTGCTTTCGAAGCGAGGGGAATCTAGATTCGATCCCTGGCTAGGGGGGAGGGAATGTTTGTGTGATGAGCATGTTTGCTCTCGGGTATTGGATGTTTGTGATATGTTAATGTGTGTCTCCGTGCCTCTTGCGACACAAGAAATCCTAGTGCGGGGATATGAGTACGTGAAAGTTATACACATGTTCAATCTCTTTTAGGTTTTATGTAGTAATATATAGATAATATAATAAATTTATCATTAATTGCAGAACTAATTAATAATTAAACAGTAATCACTTGAACAGTTACAGGCTTTAACTAAGTTTTCATATTTGAGTTATTATTATACACAACCTTGTTAAGGCTTAATAATTACCAGCAGTAAAAATATAAATGAGTTTATCACAGTAAACTGTTAAGTTTATCCAGGGTCACCTCGCTACTATATTCTAAGTATAAGTCTGTGAGCCTTACAGTAAGACACCCTTCGTTATAAAGTAATTGAACAAATTCAGTTTGTAGAGATAGCTGACCTTTTTTTAAACGGCATAAAGGGGACACTATTTTATTCACTGTGAAAAGCTGCGTCGCGGCTGCCACCTGCTCGGTCTCTTACCTTTCGCATCCGAATTATCAACTCGGAACACATGATTTTCATTCATTAAAAAGTGGAGTTACAACCGACATAATCAAACGACTCAAAATATATGGGGCTTGAATAGCTCTATTTTATTTGATTCTAATAGTATTTATATATATAATACCTAGTATATATAGGACATATTTATAATCTAATAGTATCAAAATACACGAAACAAAAATTATTTATACCATTCCCACTCTAAAAAGCTTATTTTATTCACTGAAAACAGTGAATGAAAAGGCCTTTTAAAACACTGTTTTGGTGTTTGAATTTAGAACACACCAATGTATTCGATCTCCATCTCAATGCTTATACATCTTTCTTACGCAAAGAATAGTCGACAAACTCTTTGAGCAAGTAACTCCTCGAGATTTGATTGGTCGATTTTTTGCGACAAGGAGTTTAGCGTTAGAATAAAAACTCTATTGTGTTCTTTGCTGCGATTATAGAAAAAAAAAAATAATAAATAAATTACTCTTATGTTTAGTAATAATTAAAATTTTTATGTGCATTTTAATTAATTTAACTTTCCTTTTTTCTTCATTAAAAGTCTATTTTCGCTCAAATTGTTTCTTTTTCTCGTAGTCAAGGTATAAAGTATAGTATGCAACTCTTGAATAAAACGGATTTATATCGAGGGCCATGAATCACTCGCATTGCTCAGGATTCTAACACTTGAATAACTCGCTATGCTCGTGATTCAATCATCACGAATCACACCCTGCGGTCGTGATTCAGTCGTTAGAATCCTTCACTTACTCGTGATTCATCTATGGCCGTCGCTTTAAATCCGTCCTTTATTCACTAGTTGCATAATACCTACACTATTTTAGAATCCTTTACGTTGGCTATTCGTTTAAAGATCTTTGATTTTCTTAGATCTTGCGAGAATATACCTTTATGTGCTTTCAAAGTTATTTTATTACACTTTGCTCGGATATTAATACTAGATGAATAATTTGACGTTTGATTTAGACTCAAATTCGATCCCAATTCGTCTATAGTAGACGCGGGATTAAATCCGTTGCACGGGATTCAAACCCGCGTCCTCCGAAAATAAGTGTCAG
The DNA here is from genome assembly GCA_917880725.1 of Selenia dentaria. Lineage (NCBI taxonomy): Eukaryota > Metazoa > Arthropoda > Insecta > Lepidoptera > Geometridae > Selenia > Selenia dentaria. The sequence continues at coordinate 7,873,776 of OU862888.1, read as the reverse complement.
GCGCCATGACCCTAGGCCACTGAGGCTCACGGTCCGAGTATCGAATTTTAAAGTTCTGTTTAGTTTTAACCGTCGTGTGGGGACATCATTATCCAACTGAAAGAAGAGTTATAACTTGATCGAAACTTTCGTAAGTATTACACATTTTAATGTTATTTTGACGGTTTAACTTACGCGGTCGCCAGTACTAGCGCGAACGCAGACGGGTGCGCAAGTACTCCATGAAGAAGTGGCCCTTACGGTCACGAAATCGGTCGAGATATTCGGCTATACATACCGCGTAAGTTAAACCGTTATAAAATAAAATTAAAATGAAAGAAGAGTTTTATCAAAAACTTATCGTTGGTATTGATGCCACAACTCTCTATAATTTCTATATTTAAAAAAAAATAACGAACGCCTGCTAAGCGGTATAATTAGATCCCAAACAAACTTTATGTAGATAAACAGATTTTATTGGCGCATGCAATCGAATGACTATTCAAAACAAACCATGTCAATTTGACTTAAACTAGTCAATTTGGGACGTGATACAATTTCAGTCTTGAAATAATATTTAAAACCACATCATTGTTAAACAATAGGCTATTTATATTATTCATATGGAAGTTTTTATATCGAGCGGTGTTGTCCTCGTGGTCATATTGTGATGTGAATATAAAATACGTTAGATTAAGAATTTTCCTTTACAATAAATTATAAACGTCGGAAACTAACAGTTAGTATGCTGAACGTAATGTGTATATAATGCTCGATTTATTTACTGGATTGAGCAAATAAATTGATAATAAGTTCTATTTTTGTATGTATAATATACTATGTCTATTCTTCTGTGACACCTCAAGTATTTATCACTAGCTGCTCTCCGCGGTTTCACCCGCGCGGTGATGGATCACGATCATGATGATGATTTTATTTGAAATCAGAATTTTTGAAATCAGTCCGCTACTTTTTGAGCCAATTCGTTACAAACATACACAAATCTTTCCTCTTTATAATATTAAGCATAGATACGTTACGTCATTTTATCTTTTACTAGGCCTATACAACCATCATTAAAAACAGAACGATAAATACGAGTATATAAATACACTTATAAAGAATTCCTGTCAAAAATGTCAACGTTCACACACTCAGAATAACTCTAACCTAAGTTTTAAAGACACAAATTCACTAGAGCAATAACAGGTTATTTCATAACTATAATCTTCTACACACTTACACACTCGTATACTATAATTTTCTATATTATATTCTATACTTACACGACACACTCGTAAAATGAGCCTTATTACATCGCTTTAAGGACCATAAGCCGAGCTGTAAAACACATATATGTATATGAGAGCATTTTCAATTTAACCGTGTAATACATCTATTTATTTAGTAACAACAAAGATGTTTTGTGCCGCTAAAAGTCATGTACTTTTTTGAAATACATAAATGTGTACGTCCTTAATTATGATTCAAGGCAAACAAACATTTATTGCGATTGTGAGAGAAAAATTCACATCCTCGGACGGGATTCGAACCCGCGTTTTCTTGCAGTCCGTGTCAGACGCCATGACCACCGAGGCTTATCGCTCGATATCTATTGGAAAGCTTGACAGTGCGAGAATTGTCGCCACCCTTCATAATCTTTACAATATGACTTTTAAAGCACTAACGCCTGCTTGATGATACCAAACTTCACAATTTTAGAAGGAAAATGTTACATCCTCGGAAGGGATTCGATCCCGCGTCTTTTAATTGCAGTGTACCAACCATTGCAATTAAATTGTATCACGCTCCAAACTGACTAGTTAATAAGTCAAATTGACATAATTTGATTTGAATAGTCATTCGATTGCATGCGCCACTATAGTAGATCCAACCGTTTATCCTCTTTTTGACAGCACCAATAGAACGTAACATGACGATGTTACGCAAAAGTTAACTTATAAATGCGAGGTTTTAAAAATATGACAACTGCTTAAATTTGCTCCTTGATCCCGTATAATAATCATCTTTCACAAAATGAGTCCATAAGTGCAGTAGTTTTTTTATAAATTCCATAAAATAACAAACGTTTTTAAAAAATTACGTTCTATGGCTATCAACATAGTGATGTTACGAAGTTACGATTGAGATATCGATATTGTTTATGAACTATTTTTACACGGGTGTTTTCCGTTCTCGGCACATAATATCGGATTTATTTTTATGTAAAACCGTTATATTGATGCGCCTCAGGAAAACATACAGCATTATTTGAAGACGTGTTTATCTCCTGGTGTATATCCAAAAAAGAACAAGGTTATGATGACTATGATGATTACAAGTACAAGTCATACTTGACGAAGCTGTTACCGGTTAAATCTGGGATGGCCAGCGAGCAACACGGAAGGGAGTAGGCATACACAGCGTTTCCCCTCTGTCAAAGTACAAGTCCGCATGGACCATGGAGTTTGATAATATACTGTGGGGTGAGGGCGGGGCTAGATTTGTGAATGGTGCTTTATTTTTTATGTGTTAGTGATTTGGTTGTGTGAGTATGATCGGCAATGGATCGGTACAGGTATGTTTTGTATGTAATAGTGCGGCTTTGCGCTAGTGTGCAACTTCCCCTCCCGCAAGAAATGACAGAAAGATTTGAACAATATTTTTTAGCTAAGGCTACTCCCTTCCGTGTTGCTCGCTGGGGATGGCAGACATTAAAGTCTGCCGTTTGGTACCAGAAAATAGTAAAGTTTGAGCAACCCCAATTCCAATTTAAGCAAACGAAATCTAATCTTTTATTTTTATTTATTTATTAATCAAAATCAGATTCATCGTTGCTGTCACTCGAGCTATTGCCGACATTTATAATTAATTGTTGACTCATATAATCTATCGCCACGTGTTTATCCCAATCTGCCATTATAGTTTCTTGTGTTTTTTGAATTACATTTTGCCAGCTTTCCGCAGTTACTTTCACACATGCATTTTTTAATAAATTTACCATTTTGTTTGCCGTGAATGGGGGTTTTGTGTTATTTCTAGCAGCGTGTCCTTTAACTTGAGCCCATATTAATTCAATGGCATTGTATTGACAATGATAGGGTGGAAGTCTAAGAACCCAATGACCATGTTCTGCAGCTATTTCGTCGATCACATATCGTTTTGGGAAGTGTTTTTTTGTTCGTAATATATTTAGTAATTGTACTTTTAGTAAGGAGTTATCAACATTTTCACCATGTCGTTGAAGCCAGTCAATGATTACTTGTTTTTTGTCGGCCTGGGTCGGCATTTTATCAATTTGGCGTGAGTGATAGGATGCGTTATCCATAATAATAACTGACGGTTCTTCCAATGATTGTACCATTTCCTTAAACCAACTTTCGTAAACCTCAGAATTCATTTCTTCGTGGTACTCAACTGTTTTTTTGGATTTAAAGGCCAACAAAGCATCTGGCATGAATCCTTTCACAGACCCTGCATGGCAAATGATTAGACGTTCTCCTTTTCCCATCGGTACTGAGGTAGTGGAAGCAGCGGTGTCATCAGTCCAGCTCTTAGACACTGTGTGGTTCGCATTCAGCCAAGTTTCGTCAGTGAAAACAACATTTGACCAATCTGTAATTTTTTTGGCTTCGCTCAAAAATTCGCAACGAGCAAAAGCTACGTCGCGACGCTCCATCAATATTTTGCGTTTGTCCGATTTTTTATAAGTAAATCCAATTTCATTCAAGACCTTTACCAATGACGATTTTTGACCTCGGAACAAATCACATTCACGCAAAGAAGCAACAAGTTTTTTAAGTGTTGGAACTTCTTTACGTAAGTAATAGTTATATATATGACGGCGTATAGCGTCTGCGTCAAAGTTGTCAACCGAAGTCACACGACGTGGTTGGCGTTTTTTCTTCGGCGTACGAAGCTTATTCTCCTGCATGCCGCTTGTTCCGTAGGCTTCGGTAGTAATTTTTGTAATCGTAGATGCACTAATACCTAACGCGGCCGCAACGCGCTCTCTCACTTGCGACAATGGTAAAAGCGGGCCGCCATTTTGATACTCTGCTTCAAAGTAATTACGAAGCTTGATCACCATTTCTCTCGTCTGTCCTTTCAGCACTGATCCTTTCGGCATTTTATAGTTCCAATATAAAACTCAGCAAATAATTACTAGCACGGGCGTCTTGTTGCGAGTGACAGTGACAAATACAAAACGGCGGTGGACCATTGAGTTTTACTACCTTGATAAAATACTACTGCTTACCCATAGACAAAAAAATTGGCAGTCATAGGAATTGCCGATAGAAGTGAAAACTTATAACTCAGAATTTGATAGCTTACCTTGGAAACTACACGGGTGTAACCGGACGGCGTGGCCTCGCCATCTGGGCATGGCCATCTAGAAATGCGTCAGCATTTCCCATTGGCTGATGCGTTTCTAGATGGCCATGCCATGACGGCCTGTCCACGCCCTTTCAACATTCCCCATTGGCTGACGTATTTCTAGATGGCCAATAGCCATGGTCATGGCGCCATTCCTAGGACTATTCTCTTTCCGCACAGACTCGATAGAAAAATGAATCGAAATCGTGTCCACTATAATCACTTGGTCACAACACTTTAACTGACAAATTAGATCTGTCAAAAAGAGGATAAACGGTTGGATCTACTAAAAATCTGTTTATCCACACAAAGTTTGTTTGGGATCTAATTTAATCAGGCGTTCGTGATTTAAAAACAATGTTGTTCAAACATTTATTATTATTATATTATTCATGTTTCATTTCATATTCGATATTAAAATTATTTTATTACTCAAAATTATGGTTTTGAAATAAGTTCACCGACCTTGAATTAGACGCGTGAAGAAAATACTTGCAATAATGTATAACAAAATGAAATATCGGAAACAACCAAATAGGTACTATATGGTAACTATTCTGCCATGCGATTCTCAATTCGTTAGTGCGCTCGTCGACGACCTCAACGATGTCAAATACTTTGAGATATCGCCCTTGTAATAAGGTTGTTTTTCCAACATTCCTTCGTCATACTTCGTCTTGTCGTTGTTTCACGGATGTTGTCGAAGATGCAACGATGTTTGCTTTTAGAGAATCGCACGGCAGAAGATCATCCGTTAACCAAATTATATGTTTAAGAATAATTGGTTATTGTTTCCGATATTTTACTGGTCAACTTAGCTGTAGAATCGTCAAATTATACAACTCATTTATCTTATAGGTGGATAGCAGTAACACAATTCCAAGCGATGGACGCCCGTCGTGCCTTCCCGTGCTGGGACGAGCCGGCGCTCAAAGCCAAGTTTACGATCAGCATAGCACGACCGAACAACATGACAAGCTTGTCTAATATGAATGTTGTCAGCCGGGAGAAACAGTGAGTATGAACTTTTTCACCTTATAGCAACCTAGACTCGGATATAATAGGGATATGAACTTACTGGTACAGACTTATTACAGTTTTGCTTTTAAAAATCATATTTTGTCGCACTAGCGCAATTGAACTTCGCGCCAAAAGGTAAAGCCGTAAATTTTATTTTCTTCCATATATGCTGCAATTCTATATATAAATTTATTCTATATATTATTAATTCTATATATGCAACTACACTACATCTCCAGCACATAACGGCACACTGGCAAAATTGTGGTTACGCCGCACAAGCCATACAAACAAGAAGAAGAAAACTTTTTCCATTTTGGCGCTATTTCGTACATACGAATATGAGTAATATTTTCTTGGATAAAACTTTACTAGCAAAAATGTCATGAGATTAAATAAAGTACTTGTAACGAACCGAACCTTCGGATGAGAGTTTCGCTACGTTCACAAATATAGTTAAACAACTAATCGTTTATTACAAATAAATTAATTAATTAATACCGTTCCTCTAACATCAGAATGTATGAAATATATAAAATAACTGATATCAATTAATAGTATTATTAATAGTACCTAGACGAAATCGGTAGTTCTTTGAAAGTCAAGTTTTATAAGACAAATATTCAAAAGACAGACAAACTGATAAACAGAAATCGTTACGCATGAGTAGACAAGTAGGCATAAACAAATGGTACGCTTATCTGTTCTCGGAAATGAGGCGCCAAGCGGGCGCGTATCAAAGTACCCTCAAAAATCTAGTCAGAAGGAAAAATAAACTTCATCAAAGTATGTCGTCGAAACCAAGTGTTTGTAATGCGTGAAATATCTATTATTTTGATGTAAACTGATTACAGTTGGGAATTAAATATTCATAAAAGAATTATCAAGTATCTGGTGTATGGGTTTCGTAAACAAAGTCATTGTTGGGACGAAAACGACGTTTTGGCTGTCCGCCATTGTGGGCTGTTGTGCGTGACGTCAGCTATCATGGCGGGCGGGAATAAGGAAGTTGATGTTTTCAAATGCTGTAAGTGCAGAAATAGGATATTCCCGACCGAGTATGAACAAATTGTGGAAAACATTATTAATGAATATAATTATTTTAGAATTACTTTAGATCGGTGGCATGGATAGTAAATAATTAAACAGTTCTGTTGGATTTGACAAAGACCGCGTAGTGCGATAGCAGCGCCACGCCGATTTAGAGCAAAACCTGTTCGTAGTGGAAAAAACGTCCGATTGGTCGAGTGGAGTGATGTGAAGGGAGTTGGGGGGAGCCTACTGAGCTGACATGCGAGACAGGCTGAGAGAAATCGAGATCATTAATTTTCGTACCATCGTTGTAGGAAGACGTGTACCTAGTGAGTTTGTACCATTAGAATAAAAGTTAGTGGGGGGCATTTCTGAGAGTTCTCGGCTTTATTATTGATAATTGGGCATTCCCTGTTATACGTAAAAGGGCCTTGAACTATGTTTTTCTATCGCGATTCGGACTATATCTGGTCGGGGAGAATGACATTGCTCGTTAGAAATGGCGTTTTAGAATCGTGTCAGTTTATAATATAAGTGTGTTTTCGTGAAACGCATAGGCGTTGTGGTTTTCGTCGAGCTGGTATCGCATAGCAGCGAGATTCGGTCGCGAGGCCGGGCCAGCAACACTTAGCCATGACAAATCTGTGAATTTCATAAAAACGTACTTCGCGGTAGGTTGTAATATAAGTGTGTTTTCGTGGAACGCATAGGCGTTGTGGTTTTCGTCGAGCTGGTATCGCATAGCAGCGAGATTCGGTCGAGAGGCCGGGCCAGCAACACTTAGCCATGACAAATCTGTGAATTTCATAAAAACGTACTTCGCGGTAGTGTACATTGTGGGAGGTAGGAGTGTTCGTTATTTTAAAGTTGTGATCACTGACCACTGCGATAAAATGACACGCACTAAATTCTTAGCGGGTTTCTAGAGGTTATCAGCTTCATAAACGGGGGGTTGTTGTAAGTAATATGTTATAGAATGGTACAAATTCATGTTATTCCCAGTGTAGGCAACGGCACGGTCCGTGATTAGAGTTTCCGCGAGTTAGGGTTAGGCGGAGTACCGTGGGACCGGCCCGAAGTTGTGTTACCAGCTTAATGGAACAACTTTCGTCCCCTTCTTCCATTGTAACTAGCATAAGAAGGTCTCGGAGGTTCAAGGCAAGTGTTCCGATGCCCGTGGCTTCGGCCCAGTGCGCCGAGATACCGTATGTTAGCTGCAGTGGGGGCTGTCTTAATGAAACCGTAGGGCTATTTTGCTCTGTAGTATCCCTTATCGTCGGACTTCGGTCAACCACTGCAGAGTAAAATGTAGGGAGTCTAGGCTAGTATCAGGGTGACGCCTGAACGTTTCCAGATTAGTTAGAAACACCTACTTGGAGATCCCTGAGCTGAGGCGATTCTCCATGCGCATTTAAATGTGAGATTTATCTCTAGTTCTAACACACCATAGCAGAATAGGAACATTTCAGGGACCGATAGGCTAGGGTTTTGCTGTTAGATATTTCCAGAGTAGTTGTAATATACGTACTTGTGGTTTCCTCGTGCTCGGGTGAAGTCCACATGCGCAATTAAAAGTAAATGTGAGATTTATCTCCAGATTTGCATATATACACACCGCTAGAAAGCATAGGAAATCTCATTTAGGACTGTAGGCAGGGCAGTAGGACAAATCGAATCAAACAAATAATAAATAATCAAACAAGTAATAAATGATCAAACAAATAATAAATAATTCAATCGTGGCATAAATTACATAAAACTAAGGTTTAACCTTTGAATTTAGGGCTTACCTAGGCCGACAATAAAACTAGACGCGACGAGGGTTTAGTTAACTAACGAGTTTGCTAGGACGACTCTCAGCGGATAATCCTTGTGTTCTTGGAGTAAACACATTATTAGTCTTTGTCGACTGTTGCGCGCTGTACCGAATGTAACTTAAAGAGTTAGGAAAAAGGTATCATACAAAATAAACTAAAGTAACTACCCGAATACTTTATCTTGGAGAATTATCGTCACTGCTTGGGCAAGCATAAGCAGTCCCAGTAACTCACCTCTATTACCAATAAGGGTTAGAAACGTTACCTTCTTCAGTTTTGGCTATAATTTTACCTGGACTAAAGCGTTCATTAGTACATTTATAACAAGATCTACCAAAAAAGGATAGAGATGTTACCTTCTTCAGTTTTGGCTATAATTTTACCTGGACTAAAGCGTTCATTAGTACATTTATAACAAGATCTACCAAAAAAGGATAGAGATGTTACCTTCTTCAGTTTTGGCTATAATTTTACCTGGACTAAAGCGTTCATAAGTACATTTATAACAAGATCTACCAAAAAAGGATAGAGACGTTACCTTCTTCAGTTTTGGCTATAATTTTACCTGGACTAAAGCGTTCATAAGTACATTATAACGAGACCTACCAATAAAGGATAGAGATGTTATCTTCTTCAGTTAGACTATAATTTTACCTGGACTAAAGCGTTCATAAGTACATTTATAACAAGATCTACCAATAAAGGATAGAGATGTTATCTTCTTCAGTTAGACTATAATTTTACCTGGATTATAGCGTTCATAAGTACATTATAACGAGATCTACCAATAAAGGCTAGAGACGTTATCTTCTTCAGTTGTGGCTATAATTTTACCTGGACTAAAGCGTTCATAAGTACATTATAACGAGACCTACCAATAAAGGCTAGCGACGTTATCTTCTTCAGTTTGACTGTAATTTACCACGCACTAGAAGTGTTCATAGCACAATTATAATGAATCCTTCATTCGGCAAAGATTCATAATTGGTAATGTAAGAGTAAAATCTTCCTTGGGAACTAGAAACATTCAGAGGGCAAAACTCGGAATTGTCAGAGTAGGAAGTCCGGTTTCGAACGTAGTAAGACTCGGCAAAAGTATAAACTAATACGTGATCGAACTAATAATGCGTAGAAGGAGACGACCATACCCGTACCTTTAGAGACGAATTTGTTAGGGCTAAACGAATTAAACATAGTTAGAACTAGTTAGTCGGAGGTTAGTCAGGCTAAGTCCCAATAGGCAATACGTTATAGGGCTAGGTAATTAGGTATTCTAGGACCTTATAGAGGCTTTCATATACTAGGTAAAGTTAGTATACGGAAGCTTCGCAATGAATTAGAATTGATGGATGGAGTGGTTTGCGTCAAAGAGTACCGCGCCTCTTCTGTACCTAAACCAGCGAATGAATGTTGCTTGGAAATTAAGTAAAGTAAGCTGCGTGTGAATGTTGGTATAGTCATGGGACCGACTCACTACAGACTTAGGGTTGATAAAAGATTAAGTCCTCTATTCCCCTTTTGAGACAGAGACTGACCGACTAACACCTGGAACTCCTCTCTAGTGTTCATATTAGCTTCATTCAAGAATGTGCGTATATACATAAATATATTCTATGTATATGTATGTATATATTTGTACATAGGCGGAGGAAGAAAGTCCAAAATTAGATCGGAAGAATTTCTACTATTTGTGACGAGGTTGGGGTCACAGATCTATGCCGCATTCCCACAATGCCCTGTAAGCGGTGGAAACGGTGTCCAAAATCACTGGGTAGAGCCGTTACAGTCACAAGCGAAGGAGGGGCTTGGACCTATAGCCGCAAATTCACACTGCAAACGTTAATTAGTTTTCATATTGTTGCGTTGAAACTAAGATCAACATAAGTACCTACATGTTAGCTTAAGACTGCCAGCTTTGTTTCACTGGAGGTATTCCAACATTTCTCAGTTAACATAACTATGTCTATAAATATCTATTATGCAGAAAATATTCAGAACCTAATGGTATACGTATATTTAGATTTAGGGTGAATTGGCATATAGGGTAGAAATGGAACTTGGATGGGTACACTTACCTATAATATCTGCTTCGCTTCATTTAGCAGGCATTTTATATATATTTCATGATTCGCATATAGTTCAAGTAAGGTACTAGGTTGCACTTGTAGTAGCGATATACCTAGTAGATATTCAAACTGACATCTTTTAGATATAGCCTTCATATACGCAGGTCATTAATATCATACAAAGCGTCAAATAGGATTTGTTAGATAGTAATGTTTCGCGTGACAACTTCATTCAATAAGTATGTACGTTTGGGGTGAATCGGTACGTTGCTAATTTACCTTCATAGTGCGATATCTCTTAGAGAAAGCGGCATTACGTCATTATTAGGTAGTCTTTGGGTCAGACATGCTATAATGCAATTGCGGATTTGTTCTTTATTAACGTGAATTATGTTACCGATGGTTAGACATATCTAAATATATAGCGGATATGAGTTCTGCTGCGTTCTTAATTTAAATATAACAAATTGAGGGGGTACAGTACAGTTAAAGAAAAGGTCTAGGGAGGTTTGCTAGTACCTAAGCATCAAAGTAAACTGTTAGTATTTCCATTCATCTACGCCAGATAGACAGGGTGAAATCTGTAGGTATGCTTTGCGTAATCTAGTATATTACTTAGTTCTACGATTAGGAAGATAGGATTAGTTTTAAACGCCTCAAAAGTTCTAGGGTTATTTTACGATCACAACATACGGTCCTACCAGCTACACTAAACGATCTATTTGGCCATATTCATTCTTCGGATCACAATAATATTACTTATAAAGATTAGATTAAAATGGTGACAGGTGATATTAAGGATATTAAGGGTTAGGGAGTCATTACAGTAGTAGTGCAGTGACAAGGAATATATAGGGTATATAGGTGATAAGGATCTAGGGGTAGGGGGGGCGTTACAATATGGTACTACCGTGACCAGGATTCGTACATGAGTTTCTTCGGTTAGAAACACTTAGTTCTTTTAAGATTTGTTTTATAAATAAAGATTATAAATAAAAAAATAAAAAAAAGTTAATAGTTATCAATAGGTTGTATGATATAGGGTTTGCTATTTTATATTTATTAGAGAGTTATTGTGATCTGATAGAAAGTGCGTTTTATCGCACAATTTGCTGCTGTGTAAAAGGGAGAGGGTTTAAAACTTCGGATATGTATAAATAAATAATAAATAATTGAAATACATTAGTCTAGGTTTATTTAAAATTTATCCTTATCTACCTGAACATTCATGTTCGAAAACTATTTGGTTCGGTATTGTCGAGAAAGTTATACGGTTCGTTTAAGATAGAGAGAGATAGAGTAACGCAATAGATAATAATTAGGGACTAGTTTAATATGCTGAAACATGGAGTATAGGGTTACATTAATACGACCAATGCAAATTTAATATTAGGGAAAAATAACTGTTTGCTTATGATATAAGTCAATTATAAACGCGGTACAGAATAATAAAAAAAAAAAAAATGAATCTCAGATAAAATGCGTATAGGGAATAATATGTGAGAAGGAGAAGACATAAGTCATCACTAATAATTTAAGAGGAAGTTGGAGGTGATGACATATGCCTTCTTGTTTAGTAAGCAACAGGAAAACAAAAAAGGAGAAAAAAATACTAATCAAATTTAAAATAGTGATACTTTTGAAACAAAAAAAATAGAAGAAAAAGGAAAATGGAAAGGACAGGACGGAAAAGAAAACCTCCGGCTAGATATACAGAAATATCATCAGAAGAGCCTAGTCGTTCTACCTCTAAGCGGCTCAGGCATGATAATAAAAAACCGAAAGAGATACGAAGGGAGAGTTCCTTAGATCGGCAGGTAGAAGTGAGAGCAAACAGAAATCAATAGAAATATAGAACAAGTAGAGGAAAACCAAGTTGAGGAAACGACAGCTATAATAGAACCTTTAGCTGAAGAACACAGAGTTTCAATTCCTAAGCGTATGAGGCGGGTTGAACCAAGTTCCAGGGCAAATGAAAATAAAGGTTCGAAGGTCGAAGCAATGTTTAAAGTAATGCGACGTTCAATAGGCGTATTATCATCCAAAATAAATGCTTTAAATGACGAAGTGAGAACTACAAAAGACCTAATAAAAATCGCGGAGGAACCAAGAGTAACGAATACAGACATAGAAGTAAATGAGCGTACGCATCCGCACTCAACTGGTACATCGAGAGCTGGAGTTGTAGAGATAGGCGAAAACCACGAAGAGACTGCGGCCGCAAATACTAAATCCACAGCAGGGGGAGAGAGAGAGAGAGAGAGATCTAAACGAAATGGAATGTAGGAACATAACTTACAATATATCAAATATAAATGTAGAGAAACCTAAATTTGGAGATAAATCAGAAACGCATCCTGTAACCTTCCTTGAGGATTTGGAAAGTTACCTAAGGAAAGGTTCTAAGAGAGGGAAAGAACTAGAGCTCATACAGGAATGTTTAGTTGGGAGCGCAAGGGATTGGGCGAGAATATACAGTAAACGGTGGAAGCGATTAGAAGATTTCAAAACCGACTTCTTATTAACATTTTGGGGTGATAAGGAGCAGAACGAGCTACGGAGGACTCTAGTACAAGGAAGCTGGGATCGTAACAAAACACCAACTATGCTAAATCACTTTTTGCAACTAACTGGAAAGGCGCAAATGCTTACCTTTGATATACCTGAAAAACAATTACTAACAGATATAATAAGGCACTATCCTAGGAATATTCAACAGGGCTGGATTAATTCCAAAATAAACACTATCATAGAGACAGCGGAATATCTCAGGAGTATGGACGACATTAATAAACAAGAAGTCCGTAACTATCCTACAAACGGGCCAAATAAGGAAGCGGGGAAGAAAAGGAAAGAAATTCAACAAGATTACCGAAGGTGGCAGAAACCAGTAGAGAGCAGAAATAAAGCAGCGGTAAACGAAGTCATTGTGGAGTCAGCACCACCGGCGGTAGCTTTAAACTAGATGAGGCTGAAGTGTTAGGCCCCGAATCAGCCTCAACCTCAGGGGACGTAGTGTTACTTATTATGAAAAATATGGGTTGGAGACCGGGTCAGACGTTAGGGTTAAATAAAAGGGGGCTTAGAGTACCCCTAGTAGGCAGATTAACCGATCGTAAGGAAAAGGAAGGCTTAGGGTATAGTCGAACTAAATTCAAAGAAATACAGGTCCTTGAACAGCTGGTGGATGTTCTTAAATTAAAAATACAGGAAGAAATGGGGGAGACAGCTAAGCATCCAAAAGTAAAGTCTGTGTTCGAAGAGGAGACAGAAGGAGAACATGTGGATTACAAATGTACAGTAGCTTTACAGGTATATAATCACAAGGTTTTGGGATTGGTAGATACGGGTAGTGACCTGACGTGTATTTCGGGGGAGTTTTGGGAGATGCTGAGGCGACATTGTGACGTACCTTTAATGCCAATTAAACCCTTTCATATTAAGACTGCTGTGGGTCATAAGAGTGTAGAGATCCGTAACATAGTGCTACTGCCGATAGCTTTAGGTCCGGTAATGTTGGATGTAGGGTGTGTGATAGTACCAGGGCTAGTTAACCAAATAATTTTAGGGTTTGATTGGTTAAAAATGAATCAAGTAACAATTAGCCTAGAGAAAGAAAAAAGAGGGTTGTTGATTAAAAACAATGGAAAAAATAACTTAATTGAGTTTTTTGATCAAGGACTAGAAGTAAATCATAATAACGTAATTGAAGTAAGAAACGATAAAGAAGAATTAGAGAAATTATTAAAAAAAATACGAGAAGTTGTTTGTACCTAAGCTAGGAAGAGCAAACTGTTATCAGCCTCGAATTTTGATGGAGACACAGGTACCTATAATTAAAAGAACGTACCCTATACCGTACGCATACCGCGAGAAAATAGGAGAGAAACTGAGAGAGATGGAGGAGCAAGGAAACATCAGTAGAACGTGTACTCCATACTGTAGCCCATTAACGTTTACGCTGAAGAGAGACGGTCAAGAGAGTAGGACCATGTCAACCAATAGTAATTAATGATATAGGAGAGCTAGTGATGGTTGATCTTTACGGACCGTTGCCGACAGGACTATTTAGCATGAACTACATTCTCTTGCTTCAAGATTCGTTTAGCAAATTTATAAAACTTTATGAACTTAGAAAAGCGACCTCTTATGCGGTTTTAGGCAGAGTAAGGAAGTTTTTTGAGTTAATCAAACCGAAAGCTATAATGTCTGATAACGGATCGCAATTCACGAGTCGCATCTGGAACGAAACAATGCAGCAAGAGGGAGTAAAAGTAATTCATACCACGGTACGAAATCCACGGCCTAACACAACCGAGAGGGTGAACAGGGAATTAGGCCGTCTATTCAGAACCTACTGTAGGACAAATCATAGAGGTTGGGTGACTATATTGCCTCGAATCGAAGAACTGTACAACAATACCTTCCACGAAAGTATTAAATATACGCCTTGTGAAGTGATGTATGGGCATCCAACAAGATTATCAATAGACGCCAATATAAATTATGAAGAAACTAGAGTAGACATTGAGGGAATTCGGGAAGCAGTAAGGGCTAATTTGCGAAAATCTGGAGAGAACCGAAGGGTAAAATTCGATCAAAGATACCGCCTTGTTCAATTCCAAATAGGAGACTTCGTCAAAATTAGAAGATTAAATAAGTCAGACGCGAAACAAAAAATTACTAGAAAATTTGAATCGCTATATGAGGGACCTTACGTAATAGCTAGGAATCCTTATAAGAACGTGTACATACTGGTTGATCCAAAAACGAATAAAGAAAGGGGGAAGTTTAATACAATCCATTTAGCAAGATATTATAAATGAAAAAAAAAAAAAAACATGTGATGAAAAGGTTGGGGTTGATTCGGGGGAAAGGAAGTAGGTATGATTACGGTGAGAGATATAGATTTATATACCGAAAATAAGTGTTATCATCGAATTTGATCTTTTTCCTTTGTATCTTAGATGTATTTAAGGTGTAGCTAGTAAGTTCCTTTATTGTCAAATATTTATCTAATATTATATAATTATAATAAAAAAAAAAAAAACAACGTTTTGAAATGTATAACAAATAGGATAAGAATGATTGTAAATTATAATAAAGAGAAATAATAATAAAAAAAAATAATAAAAACAATAATAAACATAAATAATAATATAATGCAAAGTGTGTTTTATTTATTGGAGGTCAGGGGAAAGACCCATCTACGGATATAATTTTCTTTTTGCATGAAATAAAAAAAATATAAAGACTAAGAGAAAAGGTGACTATTTTTAAAGAGATTAATGAGAATATTAATAATGTAATGAAGCTATCAATAAGGTTAAGACAATTTCTAACTACCGAGAGAAGAAGTTGAAAAGACAAGAATATGCGTAGATGGTGGGGAGTGATGGCGGTCTTTCCTGAAAAAAAAAAAGGAAAAATTTTTTGATACTTATTAGAAAGAGGTATCTAATATTATGTCTTTCAATCGATCGATCTTTTATTGTACGATTATGTTCCTACAAACTAGAAATGAGGTTGGAGACTCTAGATTAATATGTAGGTTACTAAATTTAATGATGAAATTAAATTCTTAATGTTATTAAGGACCGGGTTCCCTTACAAAGGACAAATACTGCTAGTTACAAATTATAATAGCTGTTGTAGGTTCTACTGTCTACTTGACTTGCATCGTCGCAAGTATGGTCTGCAGGTTATAGTGACTTTTGCCGGTCTTACTCGTTTCTATTGTAAATGGGCTCTACTTTTCTAGCTTAACTAGCTTTACTAGCTTTTACTAAAATCATTTACCCTAAAAATGTAGGACAGTGTGAAAAGCTTATTAAGCAAGCAAATCTACGTAGAAAGACAAAAACGATAATCATATCAGAAAAATTGGATAAGATAGATTAGTAACTATAAAAATTTGGTTCTCCTATACAATCGAACCTGATTAAGATAGGAGCGAAGAGTTGGAAGGGGGTTTAATTTTAAACTATCGAGAAAAGATTAAGAATGAAATAAATAAATAAAACAATATTAATGTAGTGCAGTCTGCACCGCATTGCGGCAATATGCGAAACTTATCAATTCTGGGGGTTGGCTTAGTTGCAATCAATAATTTTAAAATAAGATTACACTAGAATCACTAACTATGATTGTAGGCAAGACAAGTAAATATAAGACAATAGATCTGCAGCTTCTTGCTTAATTGGGTTGATGCGTTGTTAAGGTGGCGTGTTACACGGTGATAGTTGACGTACTGTGAGTGACGAATGCGAAAGAAAGAATATAAATATGGTGATGTGGAAAAGGAGAGTGATGACATGTGTGTGATAGTATGTTAATAGAGGTATAGAGGGCCTAAGCGAAACATCAACATCCTGGGCTAGAAGCGGTCATTAACGTTCGGAGTCAGACAAACACAACACTTACAATGACTCTTTATGAAGGAGAAATGTTGGTGTTAGGTTAAGTCGAAATGACAATGCGCATCAGTGGTGGCTGATTTCATAAAGAGTTATACTTACACGCAGCGGAGAGCGCCATATTCCCCACACTATTCATTCCCCAAAACAGAATTTTGTTATCTTGGACTTAGTTTTGAGTGGAATTGATGTTGCGATCATGGACAGTTGGTGCTCCGTAGCTATTAAAGAAACCTCGTCTGCGGAGGGCATTTTGGGGGTAATAACTGCCAAACGAAAAATTGGTTTGCGTAGTGACCTACTCACAGTGTATCATTAGGATCGAGTGTGCCTCACAACCACGCTTCCCTACCCAGTCTTGGTTGTCCTTGTGAGGGGTAAAATCTGAGTATGCTCAATACATAAGACACTCAAAACTAACCCCAAATAATTTAACGTTCGCTTTTGGTTCAAAAACACTTACATACACACGATCATATTGTCTGAAGTCAACGTTAATAGATTAAGATTGACATTGTTGAAAGATTAGTAAGATAATCATTTTGTCAAGAGTTCTATATTTGTGAATATTTTAACAAAGTGTGAAAAATTTCCTTCGGATGTATAAATTATAGCACCTGCGTAAATTTTGGGGGTTGATTGTAACGAACCGAACCTTCGGATGAGAGTTTCGCTACGTTCACAAATATAGTTAAACAACTAATCGTTTATTACAAATAAATTAATTAATTAAAACCGTTCCTCTAACATCAGAATGTATGAAATATATAAAATAACTGATATCAATTAATAGTATTATTAATAGTACCTAGACGAAATCGGTAGTTCTTTGAAAGTCAAGTTTTATAAGACAAATATTCAAAAGACAGACAAACTGATAAACAGAAATCGTTACGCATGAGTAGACAAGTAGGCATAAACAAATGGTACGCTTATCTGTTCTCGGAAATGAGGCGCCAAGCGGGCGCGTATCAAAGTACCCTCAAAAATCTAGTCAGAAGGAAAAATAAACTTCATCAAAGTATGTCGTCGAAACCAAGTGTTTGTAATGCGTGAAATATCTATTATTTTGATGTAAACTGATTACAGTTGGGAATTAAATATTCATAAAAGAATTATCAAGTATCTGGTGTATGGGTTTCGTAAACAAAGTCATTGTTGGGACGAAAACGACGTTTTGGCTGTCCGCCATTGTGGGCTGTTGTGCGTGACGTCAGCTATCATGGCGGGCGGGAATAAGGAAGTTGATGTTTTCAAATGCTGTAAGTGCAGAAATAGGATATTCCCGACCGAGTATGAACAAATTGTGGAAAACATTATTAATGAATATAATTATTTTAGAATTACTTTAGATCGGTGGCATGGATAGTAAATAATTAAACAGTTCTGTTGGATTTGACAAAGACCGCGTAGTGCGATAGCAGCGCCACGCCGATTTAGAGCAAAACCTGTTCGTAGTGGAAAAAACGTCCGATTGGTCGAGTGGAGTGATGTGAAGGGAGTTGGGGGGAGCCTACTGAGCTGACATGCGAGACAGGCTGAGAGAAATCGAGATCATTAATTTTCGTACCATCGTTGTAGGAAGACGTGTACCTAGTGAGTTTGTACCATTAGAATAAAAGTTAGTGGGGGGCATTTCTGAGAGTTCTCGGCTTTATTATTGATAATTGGGCATTCCCTGTTATACGTAAAAGGGCCTTGAACTATGTTTTTCTATCGCGATTCGGACTATATCTGGTCGGGGAGAATGACATTGCTCGTTAGAAATGGCGTTTTAGAATCGTGTCAGTTTATAATATAAGTGTGTTTTCGTGAAACGCATAGGCGTTGTGGTTTTCGTCGAGCTGGTATCGCATAGCAGCGAGATTCGGTCGCGAGGCCGGGCCAGCAACACTTAGCCATGACAAATCTGTGAATTTCATAAAAACGTACTTCGCGGTAGGTTGTAATATAAGTGTGTTTTCGTGGAACGCATAGGCGTTGTGGTTTTCGTCGAGCTGGTATCGCATAGCAGCGAGATTCGGTCGAGAGGCCGGGCCAGCAACACTTAGCCATGACAAATCTGTGAATTTCATAAAAACGTACTTCGCGGTAGTGTACATTGTGGGAGGTAGGAGTGTTCGTTATTTTAAAGTTGTGATCACTGACCACTGCGATAAAATGACACGCACTAAATTCTTAGCGGGTTTCTAGAGGTTATCAGCTTCATAAACGGGGGGTTGTTGTAAGTAATATGTTATAGAATGGTACAAATTCATGTTATTCCCAGTGTAGGCAACGGCACGGTCCGTGATTAGAGTTTCCGCGAGTTAGGGTTAGGCGAAGTACCGTGGGACCGGCCCGAAGTTGTGTTACCAGCTTAATGGAACAACTTTCGTCCCCTTCTTCCATTGTAACTAGCATAAGAAGGTCTCGGAGGTTCAAGGCAAGTGTTCCGATGCCCGTGGCTTCGGCCCAGTGCGCCGAGATACCGTATGTTAGCTGCAGTGGGGGCTGTCTTAATGAAACCGTAGGGCTATTTTGCTCTGTAGTATCCCTTATCGTCGGACTTCGGTCAACCACTGCAGAGTAAAATGTAGGGAGTCTAGGCTAGTATCAGGGTGACGCCTGAACGTTTCCAGATTAGTTAGAAACACCTACTTGGAGATCCCTGAGCTGAGGCGATTCTCCATGCGCATTTAAATGTGAGATTTATCTCTAGTTCTAACACACCATAGCAGAATAGGAACATTTCAGGGACCGATAGGCTAGGGTTTTGCTGTTAGATATTTCCAGAGTAGTTGTAATATACGTACTTGTGGTTTCCTCGTGCTCGGGTGAAGTCCACATGCGCAATTAAAAGTAAATGTGAGATTTATCTCCAGATTTGCATATATACACACCGCTAGAAAGCATAGGAAATCTCATTTAGGACTGTAGGCAGGGCAGTAGGACAAATCGAATCAAACAAATAATAAATAATCAAACAAGTAATAAATGATCAAACAAATAATAAATATTTCAATCGTGGCATAAATTACATAAAACTAAGGTTTAACCTTTGAATTTAGGGCTTACCTAGGCCGACAATAAAACTAGACGCGACGAGGGTTTAGTTAACTAACGAGTTTGCTAGGACGACTCTCAGCGGATAATCCTTGTGTTCTTGGAGTAAACACATTATTAGTCTTTGTCGACTGTTGCGCGCTGTACCGAATGTAACTTAAAGAGTTAGGAAAAAGGTATCATACAAAATAAACTAAAGTAACTACCCGAATACTTTATCTTGGAGAATTATCGTCACTGCTTGGGCAAGCATAAGCAGTCCCAGTAACTCACCTCTATTACCAATAAGGGTTAGAGACGTTACCTTCTTCAGTTTTGGCTATAATTTTACCTGGACTAAAGCGTTCATTAGTACATTTATAACAAGATCTACCAAAAAAGGATAGAGATGTTACCTTCTTCAGTTTTGGCTATAATTTTACCTGGACTAAAGCGTTCATTAGTACATTTATAACAAGATCTACCAAAAAAGGATAGAGATGTTACCTTCTTCAGTTTTGGCTATAATTTTACCTGGACTAAAGCGTTCATAAGTACATTTATAACAAGATCTACCAAAAAAGGATAGAGACGTTACCTTCTTCAGTTTTGGCTATAATTTTACCTGGACTAAAGCGTTCATAAGTACATTATAACGAGACCTACCAATAAAGGATAGAGATGTTATCTTCTTCAGTTAGACTATAATTTTACCTGGACTAAAGCGTTCATAAGTACATTTATAACAAGATCTACCAATAAAGGATAGAGATGTTATCTTCTTCAGTTAGACTATAATTTTACCTGGATTATAGCGTTCATAAGTACATTATAACGAGATCTACCAATAAAGGCTAGAGACGTTATCTTCTTCAGTTGTGGTTATAATTTTACCTGGACTAAAGCGTTCATAAGTACATTATAACGAGACCTACCAATAAAGGCTAGCGACGTTATCTTCTTCAGTTTGACTGTAATTTACCACGCACTAGAAGTGTTCATAGCACAATTATAATGAATCCTTCATTCGGCAAAGATTCATAATTGGTAATGTAAGAGTAAAATCTTCCTTGGGAACTAGAAACATTCAGAGGGCAAAACTCGGAATTGTCAGAGTAGGAAGTCCGGTTTCGAACGTAGTAAGACTCGGCAAAAGTATAAACTAATACGTGATCGAACTAATAATGCGTAGAAGGAGACGACCATACCCGTACCTTTAGAGACGAATTTGTTAGGGCTAAACGAATTAAACATAGTTAGAACTAGTTAGTCGGAGGTTAGTCAGGCTAAGTCCCAATAGGCAATACGTTATAGGGCTAGGTAATTAGGTATTCTTGGACCTTATAGAGGCTTTCATATACTAGGTAAAGTTAGTATACGGAAGCTTCGCAATGAATTAGAATTGATGGATGGAGTGGTTTGCGTCAAAGAGTACCGCGCCTCTTCTGTACCTAAACCAGCGAATGAATGTTGCTTGGAAATTAAGTAAAGTAAGCTGCGTGTGAATGTTGGTATAGTCATGGGACCGACTCACTACAGACTTAGGGTTGATAAAAGATTAAGTCCTCTATTCCCCTTTTGAGACAGAGACTGACCGACTAACACCTGGAACTCCTCTCTAGTGTTCATATTAGCTTCATTCAAGAATGTGCGTATATACATAAATATATTCTATGTATATGTATGTATATATTTGTACATAGGCGGAGGAAGAAAGTCCAAAATTAGATCGGAAGAATTTCTACTATTTGTGACGAGGTTGGGGTCACAGATCTATGCCGCATTCCCACAATGCCCTGTAAGCGGTGGAAACGGTGTCCAAAATCACTGGGTAGAGCCGTTACAGTCACAAGCGAAGGAGGGGCTTGGACCTATAGCCGCAAATTCACACTGCAAACGTTAATTAGTTTTCATATTGTTGCGTTGAAACTAAGATCAACATAAGTACCTACATGTTAGCTTAAGACTGCCAGCTTTGTTTCACTGGAGGTATTCCAACATTTCTCAGTTAACATAACTATGTCTATAAATATCTATTATGCAGAAAATATTCAGAACCTAATGGTATACGTATATTTAGATTTAGGGTGAATTGGCATATAGGGTAGAAATGGAACTTGGATGGGTACACTTACCTATAATATCTGCTTCGCTTCATTTAGCAGGCATTTTATATATATTTCATGATTCGCATATAGTTCAAGTAAGGTACTAGGTTGCACTTGTAGTAGCGATATACCTAGTAGATATTCAAACTGACATCTTTTAGATATAGCCTTCATATACGCAGGTCATTAATATCATACAAAGCGTCAAATAGGATTTGTTAGATAGTAATGTTTCGCGTGACAACTTCATTCAATAAGTATGTACGTTTGGGGTGAATCGGTACGTTGCTAATTTACCTTCATAGTGCGATATCTCTTAGAGAAAGCGGCATTACGTCATTATTAGGTAGTCTTTGGGTCAGACATGCTATAATGCAATTGCGGATTTGTTCTTTATTAACGTGAGTTATGTTACCGATGGTTAGACATATCTAAATATATAGCGGATATGAGTTCTGCTGCGTTCTTAATTTAAATATAACAAATTGAGGGGGTACAGTACAGTTAAAGAAAAGGTCTAGGGAGGTTTGTCAGTACCTAAGCATCAAAGTAAACTGTTAGTATTTCCATTCATCTACGCCAGATAGACAGGGTGAAATCTGTAGGTATGCTTTGCGTAATCTAGTATAAAGTCAAAGTCAAAGTCAAAATCATTTATTCAATTTAGGCATCAAAGACGCACTTATGAACGTCAATTTTTCATTAAAATGTACTTTAAAGCCTACCGCCGCGTTCCAAAATACATAGAGCCAACCGAGAAGAAGCGGCAAGAAACTCGGGGCCATTCTTTTTATATAGATGTTTTTACAATGTTTTTACTTAGGTACTACAAATATTAGCTCCAGTGTGTTGCCTTACAAAAGAGAACATAATAATGGTATCAGTAGGGCAAGACACGCTACACTTTGACATCTTAGTACACGAGTAGATAGATCCTGGAGTGATCAGTCCCAAGCTGTTTTATCCTCCAAGTAATCCGAAATTTTGTAATAACCTTTTTGACAGAGTTTAGTTTTAATAGCAATTTTAAACTTATTAATAGGCAAATCTCGGATAACATTGGGAACTTTATTATAAAATCGTATACATTGTCCCATAAAAGAATGACTTATTCTGTGGAGACGCGTTACATGTACGGATAGCTTGTGCTTATTTCGCGTGTTGATGGAATGAGCATCACTCCTTTTATCAAAACTGCTAATGTTTTTCTTTACATACATTAGATTTTCATAGATAAACTGAGAGACAACAGTTAGAATGTTTATGTCTTTAAATTTCTGTCTAAGGGAAACTCTGGGAGCCAAACTGTAGATTGCTCGTATAGCCCTTTTTTGCAGTATAAAAATAGAATTAATATCTGTAGAACATCCCCAGAGCAGTATGCCATAAGTCATAACGCTATGGAAATAACTAAAATAAACTATTCTAGCTGTGTCTACATCAGTTAATAGTCTAATTTTTTTAACAGCATAAGCTGCTGAACTGAGCCTACTAGACAATTTTTTAATGTGGGGACCCCATTGCAATTTAGCGTCTATAGTAATTCCTAAAAAGACTGTTGACTCCACAAGGTCCAACCCTGTTCCATTCAATTGTATATTGGATTCTACTTGTCTCACATTTGGTGTCGAGAATTTTATACAATTAGTTTTCTTCTCATTGAGGAGAAGATTATTTGTATTGAACCAATTCACAACTTTAGCTAATGCATTGTTAACATCGTCATAGTTTAGTAACTGCCTTTTAATTTTAAATAACAGTGAAGTGTCATCTGCAAACAATACAATCTCGTTATTCTTCTCTACATAATAAGGTAAGTCATTAATATAGATTAAAAACAAGAACGGCCCTAGTATTGAACCTTGTGGAACGCCCATTGAGATTATAGAGCCGGGCGATTTTTTACCATTTATGTCAACCCTTTGAATTCTACCATTTAAATATGAAGTCAAAAGGTTGAGAGCCATGTCCCTAATACCGTAGTGTTGTAATTTCCTGACAAGTATATCATGTCGGACGCAGTCAAATGCCTTAGATAAGTCACAAAAAACACCTAAGGCATCTTGAGAGTTCTCCCAGGCATCAAACACATCTTTTATTAGTTCTATACCTGCGTCTATAGTAGAGCGATTCCTTGTAAACCCAAATTGATTTTTATGGAAAATTTTGTTTGCACTAAAATGAGTTTCTAATTGATGTAATATGATTTTTTCGAAAATCTTACTTAGCGTAGGTAGTACAGAAATAGGCCGAAAATTTGTTGGATCAGTAGTACTACCAGATTTGAATAAAGGAACCACTTTACTGTGCTTCATTAGGTCAGGAAATACACCACTTGCAACACAACTATTAAACACAGCTGCTAGATTGGGTGCAATGACATCTATAATTGAAGAAACGGTCTTCACAGAAAGACCCCATAGGTCTGCCGTTTTTTTTGCATCTAGACTTTTGAAACTGCTTACAATATCTTTGCAATTAACTACTGAAAATTTAAAAGTTGTGTCACATTCAGTTACACTTTGTTTAAGTAAGATCTCAGCAGAAATGGAGGAAGATTTTAGAGTTTTGGTTGTTAAAGAAGGAATATTAGTGAAAAATTTCTCAAACTCGGCCGCTACCTCCAAATCTGCTCTTACATCTTTATTATTAATTTTTAAATTAAAGTCTCGATTACGCACTGTATTTCTACCAGTTTCACTGTTTATAATGTTCCACGTCATTTTTATTTTATTAACAGAATTTTTGATCTTATTTCTTAAATAAATAGATTTTGCTGAGGAACAGGCTCGTTTAAATAACTTAGAATAACGTTTGACATATTCCAAAAATACAGGATTATGATTATGCGATTTTTCATGGTACAATTCATATAACTTTTGCCTACTTTTATAAATTCCTGGAGTTGCCCATTCTCTAAACTTAGCACGATTACCAACAGATATTGTTTTTGGTACAAACACTTTGCCAAATTCATCGCTGATAAGATGGAACAGTGAGTTATATAATATATTTGGGTCATTGTGACTGGTCAACTCTGGCACTTTCTGGGATATATTACTTCTTAACAATTCTAGGCGGCTTGCATTTATTGGAACAAAGCTAACATATTTGCTTTGGGGTTTGTTTGTTTTTCTTGGAAACACTGCTAGTTGACCACAGTGGTCTGATTCTAGATTATTTATAATGAAATTTTTAATAGGTTTTAGATTAGTAAATATATTGTCTATGCAGGTGGAACTTGTGGCTGTTATCCTAGTTGGTTCCAAGAAAATATTGTACATATTATAAGATTTAAACAGTAACAAAAATTTATCCACTGTCTGATTATTTTCTAGCAAATTAATATTAAAGTCTCCACAGATAATCATTGATTTATTTGTATTAGAAAGCTTAATTAATGTTTCCTCCATGCACTTTTCAAAATCATCATATGGTGAGCATGGAGGTCTGTATACACATAGAACAAGGAACTGCTCAAACTCAATACAGGACATTTCTATTACTCGTTCAACAGATAGGCTCACAATGTCTTTTCGTTCTTTGAGTTTTATATTTTTATTTGTAATAATTAAAGAGCCACCACGTATAGATTTTTCTCTGTTGAAGGAGCTAGCAACTAGATGATTATTAAAATTAAATAAGAGTTGGTTCTTTTTAAGCCAGTGTTCAGTAATACAAAGAATATCTATTTTGCTATCATCTATAAACAATTCCAGTTCCAACTCTTTGCCCATCATACCTTGAATGTTCTGATGAACAATATTGATTGATTTAATGCAAGAGGTTGTCTCTATTGTCTTAGGCACTAATTTAAATTATGTACAATGTCATTAGTAGCCAAGCAATTGGCTGAATTAAAAATGTCAAATTGCTCAATAGAAGCATTGTCAATACAATTGGATTGCTCAATAGAAGCAACCTTGTTAGCCAAATTTTTGGCTGTAATATCAAATAAATATGATAGCGACACAGCTATCTGTCTTTTATAATAATTAGAAAGATAGTAATTATCTTTTGTCAAGAAGAATTTTTTTATATAATTATTAATGTCAATTAAATTAAATTTATCTCCATTAAAATTATTATTACATATAGTGTATAATGTCAAATTAAGCTTATATCTAATATCATTTTCCACCTGTGGCAAACTATTACTATAGGGAAATGTAAACATTATGACATTATCTACTGTAAGATTAGATAGACGGTTGTTGAAATCAATTATTTGTTTTTTGTTTACATTCCCCCTATTTCCTATTAAAATTAATAATGTTGTGTTGGGGCTAAAGCTATAAGTAAAAATTCTATTCATAATTTCCTGATATGATAGACCAGGTGTACAGTAATTTATTACATTATGTCCCTTGGATGTATTTGACAATAAGTGACCCATGTGTTTGCCAATTTCATCACTAAATATTACAATTTTTGGTTTGTCTATAGTTGATGGTATACTATTTGTATTTTGGGAACTACTTGTTAAAGTTGTATCTTGACATACATTTTCACATGTTCGCACTATTTTAGAACTACATGATGGCAATGAATGATCCAGCGATAATCGGTTCTTTATGTTATCATTGTATACAGGATTGCCAGTAGAATGACATTTAATCATCTCATTCATTGCCAATATGTACTCTTTTAGCTGTTTTTCTGAGCGTTCATACTTATTTTTAATTGATTTTAACTTTTCCTCTAGAGAGTCAATCTCACATTTCAAGTTATGTGTGTCACTTTCATATTGCAATGTATTATTTTCTAATTTAGAAGCATACATTTCCAACGTATCTAACAGACGAAGACGCTCTCCATTTAATTTAACATTTTTGATGAAAAATTTGTGTTTTTTTACAAGTTTTTGAGTTTTTTTAATATAATTGTTAATTTTTACATATTTTTTTAGTTTGTTTTTGCTGCAGTTAGACTTCGGGATAGTGCTAGGTGTTACTACACTGTCATTGGTTAGGTCAATTGTATCCATTGGTTTAGTATTAACTGCAGCAGAAACCATGCTCGGGGCACTGCATACCAACTCGTCAAATAAACTTTGGTTCAAAGAGGCAGTGATGTTAAGTTTAGCTGTCTCAATGTTATTGATAATAGTATATGCCTCCTGTAGCTGATGTTCTAGTGAATTAATTCGAGTGAGAGCGTTTTCATACTCTAAGCTACAGTTTTTGAACCCGTCCACAACAAGCTGGAGCCTGTCCCGAGCATCAGTTACAACCAACAGTTGAGTGTGTAACTCAGCCATTTCAATTTTTTGGGTCTTATTTCTACTTATTAATTCAAGAAGTTCCCGTTCATTATCATCTCGTTCCTTATTCATTTCATCACACAACTTTTTCGCAGATTGCAATTCCCTCAAAGCCATTTGGAGTTTGGACGCCTCCTGGCGAGCCAAAGCACTGCGAGTCATCATTTTAATCTAATATATAATAAGTACCTACTAATCTGAGTTGTGTGAAGATAATAAAATAAGGAAACCAGGTAAAGTCGTGTAGCTTGTTGTAAACAGGTATGTTAGGTTATGTCCGAATTCTATGTAGGTTTCTAATTATATTGTATTCAGACGGTAAATAAAGTATGATAAACAAAGTTAAAATAACATACCTGTACACGACAGAACAACACGTAAATAACACCTAAACGTTTACAGTTTTTTCTAAATTATGCCGGTTACTCGAGTAGAACTGTCACTATCACTTTTCGAATTTCGTTTTGTATAGAAATTATGCACAAAAACGTTGAGTATAACACTTATTTCATAATAACACTTATTTTACTTAATGACCAATTGGTTTTTAGATCCAGAAATAAATTATAAATATATTTTAACAATAAAATAGTAATAACAAATTCAAATCAGCTGTTAGCCCCAGTGTTGCCACAGTGGGAAAAACTGTATTACTAAGTATATTACTTAGTTCTACGATTAGGAAGATAGGATTAGTTTTAAACGCCTCAAAAGTTCTAGGGTTATTTTACGATCACAACATACGGTCCTACCAGCTACACTAAACGATCTATTTGGCCATATTCATTCTTCGGATCACAATAATATTACTTATAAAGATTAGATTAAAATGGTGACAGGTGATATTAAGGATATTAAGGGTTAGGGAGTCATTACAGTAGTAGTGCAGTGACAAGGAATATATAGGATTATAGAAGGTAATAGGATATAGGGTAAGGGGGCGTTACATACTGTATGCAACTGCATATAATTAGGTATTAAAACACTCGTGTAATCTTATTTTAAACTACAACTAAACCCTACTTATTTTAAACAATACCCTATATTAAGTTGCATAAACTACTATTAACATACTAGAGCACATTACAAAAAAATCAAACACCACGTATTTTCACCTTTAAAACAGTTTTTCTCTTTATTCACAATTGTATTTGTCATGAAACGCATATCATAAAATAGCAATTTTTAATACACATACATTGACGGTTTATTGTTTTAATTTAAGAGTGCACATAATTTTTTATGAACTTCGTATGTTTTTACGAGATGCGCTTGCTTGATATCAAGTAAAGGAAATTGAACGTAGACAGCGCCTTAAGAGCAAAAACATGTATGAAGACATTTTACTGCACTGTTTTAGTTTTTTATCGCGTGACCAAATGTAGCACATGTCAGTTACTAAAAGTAATACTAACCTTGGTTTACAATACGTTCTGAAGGCCAACCCGACAGCCGTATGAATATAATAATATAGATTATCCGTAATTTTATCATAAAAATGGAATCTTCAAGTGATACTAATTTCCCCAACTCTGGAAGCAATTCAAAGCCAAGCTTAAAACGTTATATATAACATATTGCAGCAAAAATCCCACATAAAATACTTGATATCGTATGAGAACTTCATTGAATGGAAAATTTCTCTTCATTTTTCACTTACTTTCTCTGCAGTAGTTGGAAGAAAAGCATATTATGCTCCTCGAATTAAGTATTTAATAATGCACTCGTACTTTTTAGAGCGCTCGGGCTCCGAAGAAATACTCGGTGCAATTATAGCATGCTTTTTTATGCTTGGTGCAACAATCTACATTCATTGTATATTATTTGATTTTGTATAGAGTAGATTTTGTGTGAAATGTATTGTGTTTATGTCCTCATGCCAATTCAACTAAAAGGTACACGTTACCCTAGGTCTAGACGTCACCAATGCTATTCGCTGAACGTACCTATATCCATGGAGGAACTATCGTTTGCGATAAAATGTGCAGAATTATCTGTCGTCTTATTAAACAAAGAATGCCCTTCACAATTAATAATATAAATACTTAATTCATATTTTTGGTTAGGTTAAAATAATTAAATCATCATCATCATCATCTCAGCCGTAGGACGTCCACTGCTGAACATACGCCTCCCCCAATACGCATACAATGTCCTTTATCAGGTCATCTGTCCACCTTTTCGGTGGATGACCTACGCTGCGCTTGCTGGTCCGTGGTCTCCATTCCAGAACCTTCCGGCCCCATCGGCCATCTGTTCTGCGTGCTATGTGCCCTGCCCGCCCACTGCCACTTGAACTGGCTAATCTTCTGGACTATGTCGCTGACTTTCATTCTTCTACGGATCTCCTCATTTCTGATCGATAATGTAGAGAAACCTCGAGCATAGCCGTCTCCATAGCTCGTTGTGCTACTTTGAGCTTATTAAATAAATATATTAAATTCATATGTTATATTATAAATAATTAATAATTATCTAAATAATATATTTTTATACTTTCGAGCGCCTAGATAAACTTTAAAGACTATCAACGTGCAGATGACCGGTAACACCTGTTTGTTCAACATTGAAAACGAACGTTGGTCACTTCCTTGGCTCCAACTTATGGAGCCGGGGTTAGTGTGGTATTCCACTCGTCAAATTTCTTGGTCCAGTTTCTGTGGCCTACAGTTTTGTTCAAATTTCTTTGACGGATGCCCGTTCCGTTCGTCAAATATTCTTTGCGCAAGATTTCTTTATAATTTGCATACTTGCTTATTACTTGCAGATTGCTTTTGTAACCATGCAAAAATATTATTATTGAAATTGTCTACGAAATTGTGTGCATCCGTTTTGATTAAAATGTCATTTTTTTAAATCAAATATTGGTGTTTTTTGTATGTTGGTATATAGTAGATGAAATAACTGGACGAATGACACTCTGAAACTGGTCTGAGAGACCACATTGTCCTAAAGCTCTGGCTGCAGTGCCTCAACTGCTATTAACAGGTGTGGTGCTTATAAAATATTTAATCGATAAGTTCTCATGTCCAGAAATCCCCTTCGCAGGGGATCTGTTAAGGAGATTTCTGTAATAAGCCCTCATGAAACACTCGATATTTTTATATCTTGTAAACAACCGATATTTGGTCGGTAAGTTTGTATGTACCTATGTGTTGTCGTATGTGAGATAGTAACAGCAATTCACTTGTTCACAAACTAAACTACTCGTAAACTAGCGAACTAAAATTTTATGAGAGTAGTCCTTATTCTGTTAACACTAAAATCCAAATGTATTTAAAGCCGTCGTATTGTATAGTTGTAACAATTTACATCGAATCAAAGAATTAGTTTCATTTTCGGACATACCAACAATGATGTCGATTCTGTAAGCATTCTCTAAACTAAAAATCTCTACATTATGGCAGTTCTATCTCTGTTTGGGCTAAAATTCAATTTCATATAACATTTCTGAATGACAGCACTAACGCACTAAGATAAATATTGCTCTTCAATTATGTATATTTTAGACAGATTAGTCGTCACGTAACTCGGTGCTCGCTAAACTAACGGAAAAATACACAAAATTGAATAGAATAATCTTATTTTTATAAACGCATTCTAAGTGTTAACCCGTTAAATGGCGATTCACCATATTTGGCCAATAATACAATAGATTTCGCAGAAATCAACCTACTTTTCCAGGAACTGCAATGTGTGTGGTTAACCAATTAAAATATCACTGTATACATACATATATACTTAATATAATTATGGATATATAGTACCTACATCTTTTATCATCGCACACATTTTTGTTACAGCAAAACCTTAAACTACACATGGGACCACTACGCAGAGTCACTTCCAATGTCTACATACCTAGTAGCTTTCACCATAACAGACTTCCACAGTATGAGTGACAAGAACTTTTCAGTCTGGGCCCGAAAGGAAGCTATATCTTCTGCAGCCTTTGCACTGGAGATTGGTCCAAAGATACTGAGGTTCCTAGAAGATTACTATAAGATAAAGTTTCCTCTGCCCAAGATTGATATGATTGCGTTACCGGACTTCAAAAATGGAGCTATGGAGAATTGGGGACTGCTTACCTACAGGTTAGTTGCATCCACATTAATTGGTAAATAGTAGATATTTTCTGGTTATTACTTCGTATTACTATTATTAAATACTATCGTTTGTCCTTTTCGTTCGGTTAGGATCCTATACTTTAAGCCATCAATAATAGGTTACACTTTAACGGCCTTACTTATAAACGCTGCTTAACTTTAAATTACGTTATTTAGTACTGCGCAAAGGAAAATTGTTCTGCGCCGTACTAAGTGACGTTTTTTAATTTAAGCAGCGTTTATAAGTAAGCCCGCTAGTGTTATAAAGTAAGTACCTCGATGACCGAGCTTTGCAAGCCAAACACTCATTGCCACACATTGCTTAACAAAGACTGCGATACGTAAGTCCAAAACACAAAATCCCGATTCACGCTTACCTAAATGATTTACCTAATAACTCAATCCCTAAACCACGTAAACTCTAATCACCGCGTTTCTAAAACACACTATTACTAGTATCAGTATCTCGAAACTCTGAGTTATCAGTTTATTTTTATTATTTGAGCTACTAAAGAATAGTTGTAGAATTTTCGAGCATGCTTTATTCTAGAGGGAAATAAAATTTGGTTTTTTAAATTATCTCGCCTTTCTTTAGAGAGGTAACAGACCCCATCGAGAATTACATTTTGTGTGGCAGCTGTGAAACTTAAAAAAACTTAAACTTAAAAAACACTTAAAAAAAAACAAAAAAAAAAACTTATTTTAAAAAAAAAAAAACTTAAAAAAAACTTTAAACTTAAACTTGAAGAGCTGTATCTCGTAAGCTAATCTTACGGCCGTACTTACGCCATCTATGATAAAGTAGCCTTAGTGTTGCTGTGTCGGTTTTTCATTGCCTAAAACACGGATAAAATAACGTTTTCTAAAAATGAAACCTAGCTAGATCGATTTATCGCCCCCGAAACCCTCTGAGCACTAAATTTCATGAAATCGTTGGATACGTTTCCGATATTCAGATTATTTATATAAACCTACAAGAATTGTTCGTTTAGAGGTAGATAGTTATAAAGTCGGCTTGATTACATATTAATCTGTCCGAATCAGCAAGACTCATTCGAGTTAAGTTTCATTCATAAATCTATTGTTATTTTTTGCGCTGATGCGGACGGGTTAAACTACAACTGCATAAAGTCAAAGTACAATGTTTTAATATAACTTATGCAAAACTAATGAAATAAACCCAATATGCAGATCCAATTACACCCAGACTAAGCCCCAGGCGGCAGTTATCTGCCGTAACTAAACAAATCCTGATGGATTCAACGCTGCGGGGAGTTTCATTACCAAACATCATTTATCATCCCCTTAGGGCTGGTGCACACAGCTGTAAGTCGCAATGTTTTACACAACAAAATGATGTACAATAATAAACTAAAATTATTTGTTAATTGATCGTTTACAAATCATGGGTTTTGTTATAATGCAAGATAGATAATGCGATATATGACTACTTGCGAAGTTCAGACCCACGCGCCCATAACATCAACATTTGTTAAGCCAATGTTGCAATTAGCTATATTATAAAGAAGACATAAAAAGGACTTTTTTCTAAAAAATAACTTCTTAAGCATGTATACGCCTGCAAATGAAAAAGGGCACGAGTTTAGGTGAAAGAGTAACAAACATTCAAATACACATAGTATTTATTTGTGTATATTTTGACAAAGATTTATTAGGTTTAGTTTGGGCTTGTATCCTAATTGCGATTGATTTTGAATTGAAAGGATACTGTTTCTTAACACTGAATCACGAAAATACGAAAGAAAGAATGTAGGAAACATCTGATAGTATATTATACCATCAAGTGAATACTCATTCGCTAATATTTACTAATTAATCTATCTATACTTATAAAAATAAGCATATTAAAAAAGGAACGTGCTTACTGATGGATAAATATATATATACAATGAAACAAAACTTCTGTTTAATAATAATAACTACTTAAAATGTTTCTAGGTATATATGTTGTCTAGTCTGGTATGTTTACTTTTGAGCGCTATAATCATTATAATCATAATCACTTAAAATATGTGTGTGTCATATTTCGGCCATGCTGTAGATAATAATGACAACTGTACCTATCGTATATCATTTTTATTGTGATCCATAACTAGATAAATAAAATAAGCACTAAAATCGCACCGGTATGTACCAGCACTAATGGGGTGCGCTTAACGAAGTTAGGGCGTTAGTTGAGTGTAATAATTGTATAGTACAGTGATGCGTTTTACCAGGACACAATAGGCGTAGACATAAGGGTGTCATGTGCTTGATTAGGTATAGAATGCCCGGTAGAATAGGCCCAACGTAAATTAATAGTGTGAAGTAGAAACAGAACTTGACAGCCAATTTATTTTCCATCATTGATTCTGTTATTTTCATTATCTCACCCACAGAAAAGCTGAGTCTGTCCTCCCATTTTTATGATCTCATCAGTCATGTTAAGTATAATTAAAACAGAAGCAACTTACTTACTGAGTATTCAACTGAGTTGTTTAATTTTTTGAAATTTATATCTTCTATAAGTCCAAAATTGTAGAAATAGCATTGAAAAAAATTAACCAGGAGTAATCTACTATATAAAAATAAGTCGGGTTTTCCTTCCTGACGCTATAACTCCAGAACGCAAGAACCGATTTCCACGGTTTTGCATTCATTAGAAAAGTCTCGGGCTCCGTGAGGTTTATAGTAAAGAAAATTCAGGAAAAATTTAAAAAGAAAAGCGGGAAAATCTTTTTTCACATACAGCGCCATCTCTGATACATAGCATGTACTACAAACCAATATTTTAAGTAGATGGCGCCAAACGAAATGTTACATAAAACGAAGCCATCTGGTGGCGAAACGGAGTTCGCAGGGTTTGCTAGTATTAAATAAATGTGTTCCCTGAGAAAAGCTTCAGAGCACAGAAAACCGGCGCATTGTTGTTAGCCTGTCGCTTCTCTATCTGATACATTTCGGTAAGAACCATAGAAATTATATGAAGGGGTATTTTGATGATCAATCGTTTGAAAAGAGTTGCTGGTTTAAAACTATTTATAGAATTCTGATTTTTGACATTGGTTAGGATTGACGTCAATCCTGGAAGATTACGCGCCGGACACATTCAGTTAAACGATACTTACCGGATTACTCGTGTAATGTTTGCAATAAAGAAGAGGATGCATGCCACATATTAATAGAATGCATCTAAAACCTGGTCCTTAGGTACCGCTCTTGCAGTCATACTCAATAGCTTGAAGCTGTCAAGCAGTTAATACCAACTACCCCAGCAGTTGGTATTAACTACTTGGCAGCTTACTAAACTAACCATTAATAAGTGTATGTGTGTACGTAGAAGACTGTAGATCACTGTGCAGTCGCAGCTTGAAACAGTCAATATTGACCGTGTATCTGGGCCCTACTCCCACCTCTTAAAGTAGTCATGTTTCAACCTTACCATTAAATTTGGTACCACCACGTCAATATAGCAAGTTTAAAATAATAATGCATTACGATAGACGTTTTGATGACGTAGTATCAAATATTTCACTCAATTTGCGTACTTTGACGTGACTTTTGAAACTAAGTTTCATTGTTCCAGTGTAATTTTTTTTAAGATCTGTACTCCCATCTCTTAAAGAAGTCATATTGCAACCTTACCATTCAATTTGGTTGACCGTTTTGTGTCGGTGGGAGTACGATAGTAAGTATGATTATTCCAAGCTTATTACAAAACACTCCTGATTTATGATAGTTTCGTAATAGGTGGGAGTAGGCCCCCTGGGGTCTAAGATTAAAGATTAAAAAAGGTAGACAACGTTGCTTATGTCATCGTATCTAAGTAATTATAACTGATGTAGGTACCAATCTAATAACATAACATTGAACAATAATAATAGAATAACCTAATAACCAATACGGAAGGACACGGATTATTTGTTTCATACGGACATATTCGATACGCGACAAAGTTACTAATACAAAAAAAAATGTTTTTCAAATTATATAGGTAGTTCAATTCATTTACCATGTATTTCATCATCGGACGACACATGTATGCCATCTTTCCACGTACGAAGCGTTTCGCTTTTTTATGGTACTTTATACTTACTACTTTAATAAATTAGCTAAAATATTTTTTTTATATGTTTCCATATTTTTTAAATTACTAAATTTATAATTTAAGTGATTAATTAAATGAATTTACTATACCTACTTTATTTTAGTACTTTTATACTGATCAATTGAGTTCGTGTTCCCCGATAGAAACCGATAGAAATCTTATAATTGCTCAAATCGCGAGTGCACAACTATCTCCTGAGCTTTCGAGCTGTATCAAAATACCCCTTAGCATTCAATGAGATAGGTATCGAACTTATGATTTCATGACATAAAAACATACAAAACATATTCTTCAAATAATTTAGATAGCCTAGCCAGTAATATTATTCTAAACGCCTTTTCCAGAGAAATAGCAATGCTGTATGAAGCGGGCGTGTCTGCGACCACGGATAAGGTTCACGTGGCAACAGTAGTGGCTCACGAGATCGCGCACCAGTGGTTCGGCAACCTCGTGACGCCGTCGTGGTGGCGCGACTTGTGGCTCAATGAAGGATTCGCCACATATGTCGAATATGTAGCCGTTGATGCTGTAAGTACATGTTACTTTATGATTGTAGTTGATGAGACAGAGTCAACTTTTTGAAAACTCATCATTTTAGGATGCAACATGCTGCAAATTCAACATTATGAGAAATCAACTTTTTGTTTCTAAACTAGGCATTTGTTTATCTATTTATGAGTGCATCGGATAAGGTTACTTAGCAAAGGTATTGACAACAATGCTATATAAACGTTTCAGGCGTATCTGCCTGATAAAAAAGCCAAGAAGATCACTCATATGCAGTTTTGAACGGCACTGCACTGCACTGGTCTCACAAAAGTTACTCACAAAAATGCAGTTTTGAAAGGCACTGCAATGTACTAGTTTCACAAAAGTTCCCCACAAGATCGCTCCTATATAGTTTTAAACGTCACTGTGTTGGTCAACTCAAGGAATTCAGTTTTGAGTCTCTTTTGATCAGTGAGTTTACTTGCTAATGTGCCTTTTAAATTAACACAGTAATGCTTGCGCAGTATTGCTTCTCAGCACACGGCAAGATGTATATCTGACACTGCGGTGGTACGTACCAAGACGCACTAGTTTCCCTGTGTCACGGGAGGAATGGACGTACATTAACACACCACAAATATCTTAGATTCGATAACAAACTGCTCATCATGTAAATTGCTATACCTTTGCCCCGGCCATGCTAAGATCAGACCTGGAAGTCCACGCTTCGAAGTCAAGGCCAATAGCCGCTTTAAAAAAATATAATCGTTGATGAGACAAGTAGGTCACTTGCCCCTGTTAAGCGTCACGCTTGCCTATAACAGTTCAGAATTTTAAACTACAGAAGTTCAAAACCCTGCATGGCAATGGACAGCGCTCGCCATCCTGAGATATAAGATGTTAAATCTCATGCCCTGTAATTTCAATCCAAACATTGCCTTTCTACAAAACGGTAATGTTTGCACACTACTGCACCTGCAGAACACCTTTATGCAATCCTTACTGTGGTAAGATACTTTTACAAGTCTTCGTCTTGGAAGGAAGCAGTGGCAGTTATTCATTCTTGAATTCCTGTGCTTCGAAGGA
The DNA here is from genome assembly GCA_917880725.1 of Selenia dentaria. Classification (NCBI taxonomy): domain Eukaryota; kingdom Metazoa; phylum Arthropoda; class Insecta; order Lepidoptera; family Geometridae; genus Selenia; species Selenia dentaria. The sequence goes on along the minus strand of OU862888.1, from coordinate 7,836,885 downwards.
GAATTTATGCCTTTCGAAGCTACAATAGATTGATAGAACAGATGAGGTTCGGCCACGAGATCGATCTCCACCTCGGACTTGAGCTATCTATGAAGGTAACATCATGAGGTAACAACATCATGGGGCTTTTTTGGTGTCCGTCTGTCTAGCTACCACATTCAAGTAAGAAAATCTGCGCTAAGCAACTAACGATTTGTTCCGGCAGCTGTCCTTGAGAGACCGTAGCTTTTCTAGGTCTAGTAGTCTAATACTACCATCGAACGCATCACCACTGACCATCAAGTGGCATGATGGTCAAACATTAGCTTATCAAGTGCAAAAACGGTCGTCGGATAGGTGCTGTCTTATGAATGCAGTCGTGTAGCCATTTCGGAGGAATTTTGGCGCTTTTGGAGCAGATAATGGGGCTGGCCACTAACCGGCACTGGGCTCAAGCAGTAAATCAGACCAATATCCTTCTCCCTAAGAGGAAAATACGTGTCTAAGTGAGAAAGTAATATGTTTAATTATATGTTGTTGATTAACGACCTACCTCGAGCGTTTGCAAGTGCATGTACCCCATTCAATCAATTACAATCTAGCCTAAAGACTAAAGAGAAATTTAAATTAGAATTAATTTGCTGAATAGAGTTAAGAACAATAAGATAGGCGTTAATGGAGACCCCATTAACGCCTATCTTATTGTATACTCTATTAAGGGGAAGACACTTTGTTCTTTCACTTCGTGTTATTTTGGGTGTCACTTATCAAATTTACTACGTTACACAAACACTTCACTGCTCTAACTCAAAAGGCATTCTAACTATGTCTGCGTTGTCAGGAAGCTGGATAGCCTCGACATTCACATGGTAATGTAATCTTTGTTCATGAGCTTCTGCATACTTTTGGTGATGTCGACAGCGAAATCCATTATATAAAAAAACATATTTTATGTTCTGATTATGAAACTTTAATGTTTATATTACAGGTGGAAAAATCATGGAACATAACCGAGATCTGCATTCTAGACCAGGTTCACAATGTATTCCAACTTGATGCTCTGAACTCTTCTCACCAGCTTTCGGTAGATGTCAGTGCTTCGGAAGAAACTGATGCCATATTTGATAAAATTTCTTATGGAAAAGGTAAGTCTAGTTTTTAAATCAAGCTTATATAAATGGAAGATATAAGATAATATAAAGATATGTATGAAAACATCCGATTGTCTGGTAGAGAAAACCAAACCTTTGCTTGCGTTGGTTTTCAGGATTTTCAGGTTTTTGGTAGAGAAATAAAAGTTTGTGCAACATTCTATCTTATATAATTGAAACGAATTAGCGATCATACGTTTAAAGGTTTAGTTAGGTGTTGCATTTATTAGATAAATTATATTTTAAATTATATTTTAAAAATATATTCCATATACAACATAATGAATGATATAGTTATAATGGCGAAGTCGCTCGAGGATATCGGCACCATGCTCAACAACCTCAGTAGAGTTTCCCAACAGGTTGGTCTCAAGATGAACATGGATAAGACGAAAATCATGTCCAATGTCCATGTTCCACCTATACCGGTAATTGTTGGAAACGATACACTCGAAGTTGTTGACGAGTACGTCTACCTGGGACAGACTGTCCAATTAGGTAGGTCCAACTTCAACAAGGAGGTCGCACGAAGAATCCAGCTCGGATGGGCAGCGTTCGGGAAGCTTCGATCCATCTTTTCGTCCCCAATACCTCAGAGCCTGAAAACCAAGGTTTTCAACCAGTGTGTGTTGCCAGTGATGACTTATGGCACGTGGTCCCTTACTGTGGGCCTCATTAACAAGCTTGAAGTCGCTCAACGAGCAATGGAGAGGGCTATGCTTGGGGTTTCCCTGCGTGATAAGATCCGAAATGAGGAGATCCGTAGGAGAACTAAGGTCACCGACATAGCTCTCAAAATTAGCAAGTTGAAGTGGCAATGGGCAGGCCACATCGCTCGCAGAACTGATAACCGATGAGGAAGAAAGGTTCTCGAGTGGCGACCACGCACCGGAAGGCGTAGTGTAGGGCGGCCCCCCGCTAGGTGGACCGACAACCTCATAAAAACCGCGGGGAATGGCTGGATGCAGGAAGCGAGTAGCCGGTCCAAGTGGCGTTCTATGGGGGAGGCATATGTTCAGCAGTGGACGTCTTCCGGCTGATAATAATGATGAAATGATGATACAACATAATGTATTTATTTTTTAGTTTATTTACATACATAATTATAATACGTGGTTTATTTTGTCTAAGCCTTTTCAAACACCTCTTTATCTTGGTTGTGCCCTTTACGACTCACAGACCCAACATAATTCCAAAGAAAAGTAAAGAGATTTTAAAGCGAGTTTTAATATGTCTAGTTTTCATTATAGGTAACTTATAATATTTTGTATGCAACTGTTTGTTTATGTATACTTACCTACACTAAAAATAAAAATAAACGTTCAATTGAATTTTACCTAATACTAATATCACACGCTTAATACATACTCGTACCTAGAGTATTATAGAGGGTTCTATAACCTCCCTACTCTAGTTCATACATTTCCACTTTATTCTAAGAATAACAAAAGCAAGTTCTGACTTACATAGTTGCCGACTAACTATTTATGCCATACTTTATCATAACAATGAAAGTCTAGTCTACGATGTGATGCGAGACAATACCGACAGATGAAAACTCGTTCTCATGAGCGAGTAAACTTCCAAATATAATTTTGTTACAGGTTCAGCCTTACTTCGAATGCTGAATCACATTTTAACAGACAAGGTTTTTAACTCTGGAGTAACCAGCTATTTGAACTCCAAGATGTATGGCAACGCAGAACAGCGTGACCTATGGAGTGCACTTACGACATCTGCTAGAAAGAAAGGAGACTTTGATGCAGATGTAGCAATCGTGATGGACTCCTGGACATTGCAGACTGGCTTCCCTGTGTTGACTGTGACCAGAGATTATGACAGAGGAACTGTTGCGTTTAGACAGGTCAGTGCAGCTAATAATGTTTGGCCAATGGTGTCAACTCTGTAAGTATTCTCTAAACATATCTAAATTATAAAAAATCTTATTTAGTTTAGGTTAAAATCTAAATTAGCATAACACTTCTGAATAACAGTACTAAAATTAATATTTATCTGCAATTGTGGCTATATTTTAGACTGATTAGTCGTTGCGTAACTTGGTGTTCGCTAAATCCCTTAAAAACTCCTATTTAAAAATTATATTTTAAGTGTTACATGAATTTGGATTTTAGTGTTAGAATAAGGATTATCATAATACAATTTTAGTTAGTTAGTTCAATTTTTTTTACAATTTAATTGATACCAATGACAAGTTACTCTCAATTAGTTAGCAATTAAACTTGGCCCGCATAAAAAAGAGGCGACGATAAACACAATGACGTAAGTAAACATTTATTTCTATGCTGCCTTTCGAGGCTAGGACCATTCTCGGGTCTAAATAGCTCAAGTTGTTGTCAAGTTTGGCATAGAAAAACGCTGTCTCATTATACAAGTGGTCGAATTGCTCCCTCCAGCAAGCGTAGAATGTGATTTTTTATTTCAACAGGCGTTTAAAATCGATTTCGCAACATTGTTAACACCATAATTATATCAACCCTCTCGAGCAGTCGTGCACATTTGGCATGTTCTCAAAATTTCAAAGCACTATTTAAGCGGTATAACTATATCTACGAGTATAAGGCCCACTTGCACGTTCCAGAGTAATCTTTAATAACTCAGAGTCAACTGCTAAAACGGGGTTTTATAATTAATTTATCTTGCACTATTAAAGGTTAGGAGTAAATCTAAGGTCATTTATTGATATTTAACCCAGCAATGTGGCAGGGTTAAAGCTTTAACTAGGGTTAGTGAAGTTTTGTGTCAAAAGAAATTGAGGCTACATTCTGCTGTATAATGTACTCTTTGGACGAAATGACACGAGACAATACGTATAGAATCAAAAGTCGTCAAATTTCATACAACAAAGGATAAACAAGAAAGTCTATATACGAGGGTGAATCAAAAAATTCTTGGAATCAATATTAAAAAATGCAAAGATTTAAATAATAATATTTTATTTTTCTACATAATCTCCCTCCAATGCAATGCATTTAGAATAACGCGTTTCTAACTTCCTTATTCCTTGTGAAAAAAAATATTTTCTTGACTCTCGAAAAAGTCCTCTACGGCAGCTATAACCGCGTCATTATCGTGAAATTTTGTTCCACGAATTTCCTCTTTTAATTTTGGAAATAAGTGAAAATCACTTGGGGCTAAGTCCGGAGAATATGGTGGGTGGTCAAGGAGATTGAAGCCAGCACAGCGGATTGCGTTGAGCGCAACTTCCGATCGATGAGCAGGAGCGTTATCTTGAAGGAACAACACGCCCAACGACAGTTTTCCACGACGTTTTTCTTTAATCGCTTCACGCACTTTCGGGATTAAATTTGCATAATAGGGTCCAGTAATCGTCTGGCCTTTTGGCATGTAATCAATAAAAAGGATTCCTTCACTATCCCAGAACACAGAGGCCATAACTTTGCCAGCGGTAGGAGCAACTCGAAATTTCTTAATGGATGGAGAGGATGGTCGTTTCCAAGACATGCTTTGTCTTTTAGTTTCAGGATCAAAATGGTGGACCCACGTTTCATCCATGGTGACAAGACGACGGCAAAAATTATCCGAATCACGCTGGAACATTTCGAGATTACGCTTGGAAATTTCCAAACGTCGCTTTTTGTTTTCGTCGGTTAACATTCGTGGCACCCATCTTGCAGACACTTTTTTGAACCCCAGTGAATCAATTAAAATGGATTGAACGCTACCAAAAGATATCTTTAGGATCTCAGCTATATGTTTTATAGTCATTCTTCTGTCTTCCAAAACCAGATTCTCAACCTTTTTGACATTTTCTTCTGTAACGGAGGTTGAAGGCCGCCCAGAACGCGGGTCATCTTTACAGCTTGATCTACCTCTTTTAAATTCAGCCACCCAGTACGCAACCGTAGAATATGGTACAGCTTCACCCCCTAATGTCTGCTGAATGTCCAAAAAAATATCCTTCGTAGACATTTTTTTCAAACTGAGATATTTTATCACCCCACGTAACTCACTTTTATCCATAATTTTGACTTTTTAGCAACTCGTTGCACAAAAAAATTTATTACATGCGAACGAACTGACAAAAACAAGTGACAGTCTGCATAAATATAGTGTGATAGACACTCTTTAATTTGAATATCGAACTTGATCCAAAAAGGTTTCATATATATGCACTTCTAAGAACTTTTTGATTCGCCCTCGTACATTGTACTGTAGTGCCAAAGAGATAGATATAATTTTCACATTTTTTTCGATTCAATCATTATTGGTCAGGTTACAATATATGCGCATAGACAATTTTATTCAATGTTCCCATGTAAAGATTAGAAATATCAGTTGAGCAAAACCGGTGATCTTATTTAGTCGTGCAAGGAAAAATGAGAGTTAAAAATTGATGTGACTAACGCTAATTTACAAACACTTAGACTTATTTATTCAACCTGAGCAAACGTGCAAGTGGGCCTAAGATAGATAACAACACACCAACAGTTCTCGCTGCACGCTATGCTGACTGCGCGCCTGACTTCAAGCATTGTCAGAATTCTAGTACAGGACTTAATGGCATAATTGTATTGAATTTGATGAAAATAATGAATTTCTGGACAAGAAATGCCATATATGTATGATAGAACAGACACAAGACAAAACGAATGTATTCAAATTTGTTGTTTAAAATGTAATATTTTATTTATTTACACTTTTTCATTAAATCGTCGATAAGAAAAATATATATTTATATTATTTAATAAACTTTAATTTAGTTTGTGTTTTATAAGTTATCGCATTGATCAACCGCCCCACATTCTTCGCGGCGGTAAATGAATACCACTGCGAAGACCCTGCTAGTGTAGTCTTCTATTATCGTTACTGTGGTCTTCCTTTTGAATCAGTTCTTCAGATATAACAGAATGGAATCAACAGCTTTTAGTCAACCACCATATCCTTGTTGCGATAGTTCTACATCGTAATATTATTTCTTGATTTGATAGACTACTACGTAATATTATTTCTTGATTTGATAGACTACTATCAAATCAAGAAATAATATTACGATTTACATCGCAACATTATTCGCTGTTGTGATAGTTTTACACCGTAATATTATTCCTTATTGTGATAGTTTTACACCGTAATATTATTCCTTGTTGTGATAGTTTTACACCGTAATATTATTCCTTGTTGTGATAGTTCTACATCGTAATATTATTCCTTGATGTGATAGTTGTACATCGTAATATTATTCTTTATTGTGATATTTGTACACCGTAATACTATTCCTTGTTGTGTTAGATGCGGCCGAACGATTAAAGATTTCAAACAACTTTTACCTATCAGCTACATGGTGGTAAAAAGTAGCAACATGTTCTAATATCGATTAGACCTAATCAATTACACTGATACTTATCTAAATGCATTAAGGATTATAATGTTTTTGATAAAGAACTTAATGCGCCATAATTTAATTATGATCCAGACGCGTTTTAAAGATAAAATACTTTCCTATACTTCTTGATTATACGTACTGCTATGATCTTATCGGTATGTATATCACTTTTTATAGTTATTGAGTAATTATTCAATGACTTTGTCATAGAATATTCCATATGAAAACATGTGTTAGATTAAACATTACTTTCCTCTGCCCGCGACTTTTTCTTCGTGAGACAAGGTTATTGAGATATTGTTAAATCAGAATAAAAAGCTGATAAGAATCTGAATCTTTATAAATTTCCCACAAATCTTTGGAGTAGTTTTGGTTTGACAAAGTAACAGACATACAGGGCAAACAACTCACTTTCAAATATCCCATATTCGTGTTATTGATTTTTAGTTTTCTTTACTGCCGTGCGATTCTCTAATGATTCGTCGATGCGTTCGTCGGTGAGCTCACCGATGTCAGGTACTTTACGAGATATCACCCTTGTACATAAGGTTGTTTTTCCAACGTTTCTTGTCATTTCGTCATTTGTTTCTCGGATGTTGTCAAAAATGCAACGATGTTTGCTTCAAGATAATCGCACGGAGATTGTAATATCTGTCAGTTATCTATTATAATAAGTGACAGCCATACCGACTGTTACTTTTATTTCATATAGCTTCTGCCCATGACTCCGCCCACGCGCAAAATGTTATGTTTCCGAGATACATGTATTCTTTGTTTTTATCTACAAGTCTTAGGCTACAAGCCATATCTGTATGAAGTTTCATAAAAACCTATTCAGTATTTTACACGTGAAAGGATGACAAACAAAACTACGAACAAACTACAAACCAAGAGACATACTGTTGCATTTATTATAGTGTTGCTTTTTACTGATTACTTTGTTTTTGTTATTATTAGGAATTCGTAGAGTATCATTTTTTATTGATACTTCAAATTGCATTTTACCACCCTATTTGGTCAACGTGGATAAGGGCCTCCTCTATGAACCCAAGTTGTAGGATGTATACAATACAATACAAAACGTGAATGGTCTGATAATGTTATACGTCAATTACAGGAACGGTTCGTCCTTATCAACGACACTTCCCTAAGCCCAAACAGCTCTCCAGTGTGGTGGATTCCGGTATCCTACACCACAGCATCAGTCAAAGACTTCGAGTCCACACAGCCGAAGATATGGGTGAAGGAGCGAAACCTTACTAGCAGCATCAGCGTTAAAAGGGACGATTGGTTCGTTGCTAATATACAACAGACTGGTAAGTATTCATTTTGACTGATGAAGTTCTAGAAACTGACTGACGGAGGCTATACACTGGACGTAATTTGGAAACAACGTAAAGAAAGTTTTTTCTTTATATAATCAAGTAACGAGACAGTGAAATCGATGATAAGCACTGCGTCTACTCATTGACAGTTGCAGTGCCACCCAGAGCTTAACTGAGGCCGTAGCACAAACAAATTGCGAAAAAGTATGCGTATCGCAAACGTCAACGCATCACGCTTCGGCGTACAAACTATGCGATATCTGTGGCACAGTTGCCGTAAATAAATGACAGTTTGTACTGTTTCACGTAAACGACACTTTACGTTAAACTTACGTAGTTATTCGTGTTAGGCCCACAGAAGTTTTTACGTGGCTCGAAACATTGGTTTTGGAGACACATTCGTCCAATAATTAATAATAAATGAATACATTCTGGGTTACATAAAAATTTGTATCTTACGTAGTAAGTACTTGCAAACATTCACTATAGAAATTTCTTACTGATATATAAAGTTTGAGAAATTTGAAACCAACTTTTTTCTATTATTGAAGATACTCAAAATATTTTAGACCCGTTGATGATAAATATACAAACATACACCAATCCTAGATTGACGCATGTGCGAGCCATCCTCTTTCCCAACCATATATCAGGGCCCCTATTGTCTTAGCTATTGAACTGCGTTATCGCAAATCGATTGCACGACCTCGGGCCTCAGTGGCCTGGTTGGTCTTTGCAATTGTCGTTTTTGACAGTTTTGCGTATTCTGCTCGCTATTTAGATTCGAACGCGATCGAATCTCTCTATTTAGAATCGACGCAATTCAGTTGCGATAACGCAGTTCAATAGCTAAGAGAATAGGGGCCCACAAAAGATGGCGTCCTGACACATGACGCCACCGCTTGCCAACACTTCTACGTGAACACGACTGCACGGAATGCCAATGCCATTACAATAATTGTTGTCCTTATTATACAACTACGCATGGACTTATATACATTATTATGATGGACAGACACATTTTGAGGAGGCTTGTGTTCAGCAGCGAACGTCCTACGGCTGAGATTATGATGACAATGCTAATGAAATTTACTTAAGTCTAGCATAAACAATCAAATACTGCCAGTGGAAGTCCTGTTAAAATCGATATAACTGTATCAGAGATTAAATTATTAATTTATTATCCATCCTAAGATTAATATTACGAAATTACTAATATAGTATATTATTAATATAAGCAATAACATGTAAAATTTTAAAACGTTTACATATTTACAGGCCTGTTGGTCTAGTGGTTAGTGACCCTGACTGCTATGCCGGAGGTCGTGGGTTCGATTCCCACCCAGGACAAATGTTTGTGTAATGAGCACGATCATTTGTTCTGTGTCTGGGTGTAATTTATCTATAATATGTATGTATTTAGAAATATATAAGTATGTTTATCAGTTGTCTAGTACCCATAACACAAGCTCTGCTTAGCTTGGGACTAGATGGCGTTGTGTGATAGTTGTGGAATATTTATTTATTTATTTATTTATTTCTATTTGCTAAACTTAATCTTATATATCTTTAGTAACAGGATTGCATAGCTAGTACTTTCCATGCTAAAAGAGAAAACAAAACGTACGGGCACAGTAAACAACGTCATGATTCCATGAAAAAAAAAATCACTGACATCGGACAATGTTAAGAGGTGGAAAAGAGTTTTCTCTTTTAGCATGGAAAGTAAAAAGAATGAAGTTCGTGGAGCAATTGTTCAGATTGGCGCTTGACAAGGAAAAATTTAAGCAACTGACTGCCAACCTTCAGTAATGGAGAGGCACTTAAGATTTGGTAAACTATACTAATTTGTTTTTCTTATAAATACTTGGTGTTAAATGAAGAAATATTGTATTTTATTGTACAGTGTAGTGCTCATACATATAGATATACTAAACGCGTCGACTTGAAACTTTCATCCTTTTTGAAATACTGAAAAAATGATTTTCGTTTTTATACTTGTTACAAAATAATTTACGTAATGAAGAGAAGATTAGAAAAGAAGTGTTGGGCATGATTTGAATAATTGGCATCAGGTAATAAACCCTAAAGATACAAATCTTATCGACAGACGTATTTAATCCTTTGCGCACGTGCTTTTTTCTAGAACGTCTATCACCATATCTAATAGCAGATTATGCTGCGTAGAAATTAGTTCAGTCATATGAATTTCTTATTATAATCTTTTGATAACAGTTACCTGGCACGCGTTATTATAAATGGAGTAATGGAACGTTGTAGATAAGAGCAAACTGAGAAGCGAAGATCCCGACTTTATTCACCTGCGTCTAGGTATTTTCGAAGTCAAAAATTATCGGTGGTTTTGAAAATACCAACAGCAGGTTCTTACTTATTACTTACAGAAAGTCTGTGTGAGTGTATACTGTATGCAAATAGACTTTACGCAAATATTTTTAGTTCTATAGGTACACGATCAGATTTCAAACCAATTACTTACGATACTATGTCATATACCTAAAGGACTTATCGAACATTTTCTTTTTCAATCATACGTTAAAGTATTTGTTACGTCTTGTTTTATACTACTTAGTACTTGTCTATCTCTCAATAATGCTCGTGAATGTTGTACTCCGAAAGTTGTATGTATAACTTTCAGACAGTAAGAAAGTTTAAAGTCTAGCAAGATTTTTAACATCACAGTAAAAATCATCACTGCCACAGCAAACACTTGAAGTGGTGTCTAAAGGTCCCAATCCCTACCCATAGATAAAATACGTTTTTTTTAAATTGATTAGTGAATCTCAACAATATACCGTGGAATATAGAATTAGTTGAAATAACCGCATCAAAATTTAAATCGTGTAAAAAAAGACTAAAAAATTATATGCACAAATATAGTCCAAAAGAAATGCTATAAAACATTTTAATAACTTTTACATAAAGCCATTGATAGTGAAAGCTACAAATGATAAGTGAGAAAAGTTCAGTGTATAACAGAATTTGAAAAAATCAAATTTCTTACAAGTTGTATACCCTAGACACCTATCAAACCTCAAATAAATGGAATCATTCTATTTTTCCAACATACCCCAGGATTTCCACTATTACATACCTTTATGGGTCTTCTATACGTATCAAAATTCGCAAACTAAAGGATGTTTTTATTAAGCTTGTAACCTTCTTAAAACAAAGCATCGAATTATAATTAAAACATCAAAGGCGTCTTGAATAACAATACAAATTTTGATGATATTGTCATACGTATTTATTGTCTTATTTAACCCTCAATAGTAGTGCATGTAGTTACATACAAAAACTAGCTTAACAGGTATTTTAGATAATTTATTTGTTCTCCTGTAACATTTTCATTTCGAGACCTTGTCCAGACACCGCTCAATTTGAATTCCATGGGACGCTCCGATTCCCCCGGAGCGTCGTAAATACGTGCCTTATAATATATTAGATATTTACACAATGTTTTAAACTATCACGGTTGTTCACTAAAGTTATATGATTATTAACGGGATATTTACTTACTATATATATTTGACTTAGGATCGAGTTCGAGTTTCAGTGATAACCGTAGCAAAAGACTAAGAAAGAGGGTAAATCGTTATGTTTGCACCTAACTTTTTAACTTTTCGACCAACCACCCGCATTCTTCAGTCTTCCCGTGAACATGGTGCATGTAACTGCGCCGAAATATCGGGAGCTCTTTCCACAACCTTACCACGGTAAATATCCCGTTAATAATCATATAACTTTATTTACACAATGTTTTAGAAAAATAGCCCATCAAAGGTCGATGTCATTATAACAATGAAATTTCTATTGTGTCTGGCCGTATGACCTTTGATGCAATAGGATACCTACATCTAATTTTGAATACGAACATGCTAATTCTGAAGAAACTTCATCTGGTCAACAGGTTTCTACCGCGTGAACTATGACATACGCAACTGGCAGCTCCTCATTAAAATTTTGAAGGACCCGTCACGTTTCCATGATATCCACATCATCAACCGAGCTCAGATGATCGATGATGCCATGAACTTGGCGTTGACTGGTCGTCTGGATTACAAAACTGCTTTAGACGTCACCAGCTATTTGGCCCACGAGAGAAGTTATGTTCCATGGAAGGCGGGCTTGTCTGCTCTCGGATATATTGATACGATGTTGTCGAAAGGGGCACATTATTTGGAGTATGGTGTAAGTACTTGCTTAGTTACAATATCATCCGGGCTCATCAGGCTCTAAGAGCTGATATACTCTGACTGCTCGAGCAGTCGACAGGCCGGTTGGCGCAGTTTGTAGCACTCCTGCCTTCTGAGCCGCTGGTCCCGGGTTCGATCCCCAGACAGGTCAAAGATTTGTGTTCATGAACATGTCTGTTTGAGTTGTGTCTAGGTGTGTATATGTATTTTAAGTATGTACATCAGTCATCAGGTTGCCATAGTACAGGCTCTGTCTAGTTTGGGACCTTAAATAAAAGATTGCCAGTGATCAACATACACGGACCGCTCTTGCAGTCATAGTCAACAGCTTGAAGCTGCCACTGATAACTGCTCGCAACAAGTCACAATTTCAATTCAGTGGTAGGAAGCGCGCGCAACGTGGAATGAAGAGCGCGGGCGGAGGTAAGTGCGCGAGAGCAGTCGACAGTTAGTGCAGTTAGTGTATGCCTGGCGGCAGCTGACCGCTACCCCCCGAAGTATTTGCAACTTAACGAGCGGTTTCGTATATGTGTGTACCTACTTAGAAGACTGTAGGCAGTTCACTGTGCAGTCGCAGCTTAAAGCAGTCCATGATGCCTGCTTCAAGCTGCTCGTGTATCTGGAGCCTTAGTTCCTATATACTCCTGTCAATAAAATCAAAAACAATTTAGTTAAAATGTCGTTTCCCCGTTATACGAGTAGCATAATTATTGAATTTACGATATGAAATTAATTTTGATATAAGTAGTGACATCTATTGATAGTCCTCAAAAACTGAACATAAATCCAATACTTAGGTTTAATATAAAATTTTATTATTTATTAATTACTTTCTATACTTGGAAATGACTATGTTCTCAAGTTTACTAAACCCCTGACTAACAGAGGGTTACTGTACGTGTGTGATTTCTGTCTGATTATATGCAATAACAATTAATGTATTTATGGCCAGTTTTTGAAAGCATCAATAGATGTCACTACTTGTATCGAAATTTATTTTACTAAGTATATACAATAAACACAATTTTATTATGCTTTGACAGGGGAATAACATTTATCCTTATCATTAACTTATTTTTGCCTCATCGTTATATTTGACTGAAGATAAACTATAGCTTGTATATATGCAATATTCCTTGGAACTGGTTCTTATCAGTTATTGCTGAAAAACAATGTCAGATCATTTATATCGATAACTTAAGTATTTATGGATGCATTAATCAGAATTAGAGATACCTAAGTAGTGTAAGTTGGATTAAATGCATTTTATATAAGATTACTTAAAGAAAACATAACACTGTAAGTACAGTTAATTGCAAAATTGCATCGTGAGTTTATGTCATGTTATATACTGATGATATTTTATATATATGATTTTTTAGGTTTAATGTGTGTGTATGACTGCTTTTTTTCTTTTCACTTGGCTTAGGAAAATCTGAAGATAGTACCTTTAAGGATTATTAGTAAGATTTATGTGGACTTTGAGTCTTGAGCCGTGCTATTTACACCTCGATCTTCGGATATTTTACAGCATCTTCATAATCAGCCCATTTTGTTCCCACGGTTGGCACTCGAGCCTTTCTCTCAGAGAGAGGAGTTGGGCCACAAACCACCACGCAGGCCCAATGCGGCTTGGTAGATAGGTTAGTGGCCAACCCATGTCAAAGTTTTCAGGCCGCCCGAAGGCCTTCGACAAGGCCTAACGACTGTTGTCCTAATACAAACAACTGGGACCGACGTCTTAACGTGCCGTCCGAAGCACGGAAGCGCTCAGTTGAATAATGCCACTAACGATCACCCATCCAAGTTCTGACCGCAGCAAGTGTTGCTTAACTTTTTAATCGGCTAAGATCGCCAAGTCAAGCTCCGTTACGAGCGCTTCAGCATACAGCAGCTTAATTAGCATAAATCAATTATCACGATCGAATTTGAAGTCACGTTCAATATACATATATTGGCAGATATTGGCAAACAAATAAATCTGTCATTCGATTTCATGCGCCAATAAAATCGTATGGTTTCATTACCTAACGGTCCGGTTGGAGAAGTTGGTAGCAAACCTGCCTTTTGAGCACTAGGTCCAGGTTTAATCCTAGGTCAAACATTTGTGTGCATGAACAATGAACATGTCTGTTTGACCAGTGGCTGGGTGTGTAACTAATACTTTAAACGGACAATTCTTGTACTTATATCCATATAATCTGGATCTCGGAAACGGCTTCATCTTTTTCATGAAATTAGTTTGCAGGGGTTTCGAGGGCCATACATTGGTCTAGCATTCAGTGTCTTCACGCAATGAAAAATAACGGTTTGTTCGTTGCGTTCAAACAAGATGGCGTAACAGTCGCATTGCAAAATAGTGAATCGCGATGAGCAGATTCTCACGGAACAACAACCAAACTTTTTTCGTTGCGTTCAAAATAGATGGCAGAACTGTCGTATTGCAAAATCCTGAATCGTGGTGACAAGAATATCACGGAATATTTGTAGCTATTTTGTATTCGTATCTAAATCGAACAAAGCTCGGTCACCTAGGTACTATGTATTTGTGTATGTACCTAGTATGTTAATTTATCAAGTTTACCATACTCTGCCTAGAGTAGAGTGCCTGCCCTCTGCCTGGTTTGAGCCCATGGATGTTTTTACAATTATGTAAATGGTATATGGGATATAATATGTAGGTATGTGTTATTACGATTGAGTATTGTAGATTGGACGCTGAAGCAGATTTGAATGAAATGAAAAATAGTCTGTTATTAGTCTGGTTGGGCCGTTTAGAAGCGTCAGCAAGGACAAGTCTGAAACTATTCTACTTAGGAACCATTGTTATCGATTTTGATGACAGAAAAAACTGTATAGATTTAAAAAAACTTGTAGTCAGTTTAGGAATTAAACCCAGTCCCATCCCATGACCATGGTGTCATCTAAATGGCCAAGCCTATATGTGAAAATGAAATATGTTCCAGCGTTACGTCCTCCGATTGCTAAGCGGTGCAGTCCAGCAAGTCGGATGGGAGATATCGGCCAACGAGAGTGTGGTCACGGCTCAACACAGGGTGGATCTTCTAGCTTCCGCATGCCACTTCGAACATGTGGACTGCCTGGAGAATGCAGTCAGAATGTACACTAACTGGATGCTGGCGCCTAATCCTGATTCGTATAATGAGTGAGTTCAGAGGGGATATTATGTATCTCAGTTGCTAACAAATGCTGATTGAAATCGAAAAAAATGGCCGCTCTATGTCACTTTTGTCAGCTCCAGTCATCGACTTACTAAAATTTTTGCTTACTGGAGTTGTCAAAACTGACATAGAGCGGCAATTTTTCAAGATTTCAATCAACATCAACTGAGATACATAATAGCCCTGCCGATCATATTTTTATCAGTAGGTAGATGTTGGAAGAGAAACAAAGCTGAAACAGAAATTTAAGGAAAGGAATAAAAAGAAAAAAAAAGAAGCTACACACCTCCTGCTTCTCCTGCTAGATGCTAACGTTGCTGCTTCTCGCCCGCAGATCAGAGGGACGTGCAGTGGCACTGGACATTCAGCTGTCAAACGTTCCGCGTGAGCAATCGCGTCTTTTTTTAGTTTTGGTCTTCGTTTAACTGCGATCAGTCTTTTGACTTTGAGCAGATGATTTGAAGGCAAATAGTTATGTAGGAGAAGTACTCCATCAAATGTCTCTGTTTTTCGTAAATTTCAACCATTTGCCTTTTGAATGATCTATGATGTGTTGTATTTTTTTTGTAGGGTGGAAGATAGTATGTACTCGTATAATGATCAATTGTGACGCCAGTAGGTCTACCATGAGTAACATTAACACCATTACACCAATCGATGCTCGCTATCGACTACCGTAGAATAATGTATGAAAAAAGAACAGTACCAACACCTTGCGTTCAACTTTAGAACTAAAATTCATAGCGAGTACGCCAATCGCAAGCTTGAAAGGTAGGCGAGATCGAGTATCGACTATAGATGACATTTATGTTGCCAACTCATGGTACAGCGTGGTAGGGATGTTTACTTAGCCATTTCTTGTACTTTGTTGAATATTTTTAAATTCTTTATTAACCGTGTTGACTCTTAGTTTACTATTCAACTAACGGCCGGTCCCAATAATCTATCTATCGCCGGTTTAATGAGTGTGAATGAGCCGGAGTGAGTGCGTTAGAATGTTTGTTACTTCATACTGACATGACCAAAATGTTTCCAATTCGAAACCGATTCTTTTTAGAGCGATAGTACTCTTTTTGAATGAGTTGATCCGGGGAAGTACCTACTGCCATCATATCTTCTTCACCGTGAAGCAGTAATTTTCCGATACTGTGTTCTCGTTTGAATGGTATGGGAGCCGGCGAAATTACAGTAGATCTACCATGAGTTTACATTGACACCAATCGATACTCGCTATCGACTGCAGCGAAAAAATGTATGAAAAAAAACAGTGCCACCTTGCGGTCACTTGTAGAACTGAAATTGACAGCAAGTACGCCAATCACAAGCTTAATAGGTCGGCGAGATCGAGTATCGACTATAGATGACATTTATGTTGCCAACTCAGATAAATAAACCAAATACTCAAAGGTTGCCAACTCATGGTAGAGCTACAGGTAATTACGATTATATAAGACTTCTCAACTCGTGTAGCCTCAGGGTGACAGAGACAACGCAGTTTAAAACATGTGACAAAATGCATCTGTACTAGGCAAACGTTATTACTTAACATGAGCCTCCTGTCTCTTAATGATCCAAAAAAAAACTTAAATTTGAAATGGAGTAAACTTAAAATACCAAACTAGCATACCATTATTTTATCGTGCAAAATGCTCCTATGGGTTACTTTTATTATCATTCTTAGTCAAGGATTTAGACAATAATAATAAAAGTAAATTGCACCATATTTCAGGATCCACGTGGACCTTCGCGGCATTGTATACTGTATGGGAGTTCGGACGGGCGGTGCGCGAGAGTGGTCGTTTGCGTGGGAACGCATCCATGCCGCGTCCGCCTCCGAAAGACATCGTCTACTGTCTGTGCTAGGCTGCACTAGGGCGCCATACTTATTGCACAGGTGAGTCAAATATAACTGAGATTATAGTAATAAGCACCTATGGCCCTCATAAGTAAGCTCAAAATCACAGAACGATCTATGTGACGAGTATCTGGGTTTCTCTACGTGATTGATTAAGAAGGGAGGAAACTGTAAACGGAAAAAAGTCACCGATATAACCCAATTGATAGGTCAGTTCAAGTAGGTTGGACATTATAACACGCAGAACTGATGGTGGATGTGGACGGAATGATTGGAGACAGACCGCGGATCGTCAAGCGTTGTTCACCCACCATGAATGATTACCTAGTAGCTGACACTGTCGAATTTTTCGTTGCTGCTTCCAAATTTTTTCTTTATCTTCTTTGTAAATTCTGGAGGAGGGAATCAGTGAAAGTCCTATGACTAGATAAGGATAGGTTATCAATTCAGCCACATCTGGACCCGAATAACGTGGTCCTTAGTTGGTGCCAGTCAGTTGACTTAATACTCTCTAATTGATGTTCTCTTTGACTTGATGTTACTCGATGCCTTCGCATCTCGGTCTAAATCTCTAACTGGATTTGGTTTTAAAATAATATCGCCGTCCAATTTAAATTTTCCATTAGTAATTAAGCTTCACGCCTGCCAAGGACTGTTGCAGTGTAGCACATACATTTTCATAGCACTCATTATCTTGGATAATGTTGGGTTTTAGCTCATTTGCCCAATAAATCAACTAGCTACAGTGCTCTTCAAAACTCTATAACAGCACTTTTTCGCGGCAGAATATTACATCAGAAACTTCCGAGTATATTTCGTAATAGCAACAGAATAGTTATTTTTAAACATGGCAGTCATATAAAAGCATCGACCTAAACTTTCTTCACTACACAAAAAAATACTTTTCACCTAGTTGTGATGGATCGCTATCGCATTTATATCCTATCCATACATAATATTGTTTGACTAGAATATAATTGTATTAATATTAATGTATAGTACCTTTGCGGCCGATTTTTGCTCGGTTTAGATACGAATACAAAATAGCAAAACATGTTCCGTGAGGATCTTGTCACTGCCATTCAGGATTTTGCTATGCGACTGTTACTACTAGTTTGAAGTAGTAGTTTGAACGCATCGAACTTACTGTGGTTTTTCATTGCCTGAAAATACGGATAAAACTACGTTTTCTAAAAATGAAACTTAGCTAGGTCGATTTATCGCCTCCTAAACCCTCTGCATAATAAATTTCATGAAAATCGCTGCAGCCGTTTCCGAGTTCCAGATTATGCACAAGAATTGCTCGTTTAAAATACTAGATAATGTTGATAAAAATACAAATTGCTGTTATTATATTTAGGTTAATTACTAATATTATAAAAGTTTAAAGTTTAATTAGAAGGGTTCTCGAGTGGCGACCACGCACCGGAAGGCGTAGTGTAGGCAGGCCCCCCGCTAGGTGGACCGACGACCTCGTCAAACCCCGGGGATCGCTGGATGCAGGGGGTCGATTCCATTAACTAAATTTGTTCCAACTGCAATCGAACTTTAGCTGCTTTACACACATTCTAATTCTATTACTAAAAACTATGTACAGTACGCTGCAGTTACGTTTCTATTGACGCCAGCGATCGATTAACATTTTATATTATAGTAACTCGATAGATCATGAACACGAAGCTAACTCATATTAGTGTTGAATATTTAACTAATAAATAGTAGCGTTTACGATACGTTTACGTGACGCTACGTTCAAAATTGTCTACAGAAATAGTAGAATGGCTTTTTGGGTAATTATCGAACAGCAACTGGAGTTGAACTGCAGTTGCAGTAGGATGGATTGTTGAACGTTGTGAAATAAATGAATTGCCCCCCAGGAAGCGAGTAGCCGGTCCAAGTGGCGTTCTATGGGGGAGGCATATGTTCAGCAGTGGACGTCTTCCGGCTGATAATGATGACTAATATTATTGTATGTACAATACAATATAAAGGCTGTTGATACTATAATAATGTGTAAGATTTATAATGTAACGAAATTTATCAATAAAATTATATTGAATCTGAATCTGAGATACCTATGCTCCCTGGATATTATGTTTAGTCATCAACTGGAATGTGTCAGCAACACAAATAAACAATTATTCAATGAGTCAATCAACAATGCGTCATTTAATACCCGGATGAATGTCTGTTATGATTCAGGTGCACAAATTGATAACCCATTTGTCTAAAATTTGTCACTAATCCTAATGTACCGATAAGCTTGTCGATTTCAGTCTGAATATTTAATCATGAATAATGAACATTGACATTAACTGTCAACTAGTTATTTGGAAGATGAATCGGTTCTATAGTATGTTCGTAATCGATAAAGATACACTTGTCTATGGGACATTACCCTTCAGAGAGACCCTACACTTGATCCGATGTCCATACGTATATAAATGGGTTAAGACGCGGTCCAACCCCAATTTTAAAATAATTTACGATGCTCTACGTAAGGTTGAAAATCGCTTGTTAGATTGGACGATGTAATGCGAAAATGCGTTGATTTTGTACGTTTTATTTATATTTTTCGATATATACTTACACAATTGAAAAAACTGCTAAAAAAACTTTAGAACTATACGTTGGCTAAGTATTACTTTAAAAAAATATAGTGTTATCACTGAAAATTCTGAGAGTTTGGACGTGAAAGTTTATTTTTGTGGACCTATTCAGGACTTTTTTCTGCTGAAAGAGAGTTATAGTTATGAATTCTATTCGGTTATTAGTCTTTTTCTATTCCTTTTCTAACCTGTATTATTTTTTCATAATATACTCTCGATCTGTTTCGTTATACTAGGCGTTTAAAAATTCAGCTTTTTCTTTAATCAGTGTACGAGCGCGCCTTAAGGTATTTTACTGAAGGTAGTCTCTTACTATATGCCTCATAAGCAAGCTCAAAGTCGCACAACGAACTATGAAGAGAGCGCTATTCTCGGGGTTTCTCTACATCAGGGGTGTCAAACTGGCTTTTCTAAAGAGTCATCTACAAAATGTGATCCGTGTTAGCGGGCCAGACTTAAAATAACTAAGCATACTGAATTGAATTAGGTTTTCATTTTTATTTAATCAACATGTTTGGTCCTTACATTAGGTAACTAACATCGATATATCTATTTATAATAAAAAGTCGATTATTTTGATGAGGATCCAGAGACTTGACATTTCTTGTTATTTATAATCTAATTTATATGGGCGTTCATATTCGTGGTAGTGATTTTCAGGAAGTAAAATCTTAAGATTTGGACGTCGGTCGCGGGCCGCATCATTATGGTCTGAGGGCCGTATGTTTTACATGACTGCTCTACGTGGTCGAATCCGAAATGAGATGATCCGTAGACGAACTAAAAGGTGTAAAGGGTACCAAGTGAAATTACTTGGTGAATAAAACTAGACAGCTATTGAAATGCTCGCACTGCAGTGCTGCACTGAAGTGGGAAGCAAAAAGTATTGGGTGACAATCCTACTGCCATGGACATGCGTAACGCTCAAGTGAATGACTCGTCATTTACTAGTACAATAAAAAAAGACAGTATGCGTTATACGCTTTTGGATACATGACTTTTCTAATATCACTTTAGTTACACTTTCATAAAATACTTAGATTTTTAGCCTTACTTTACTCATGCTGATGTGTAACAATGCTATTAATAATCAATTTTTTTCATTTAATTACAGATACTTAGAGCTGTCACTGCGGAATGATAGTGGAATCCGCAAGCAAGACGTCGTTCGAGTATTTTCTGCAGTCGCTGGCACTGCTATTGGACAACCCATTGCATTCAACTTCATCCGGGCAAACTGGCAGAGGATTAGAACTTTGTGAGTATATAACATACATTGTCGTTTGTTAAATTGTTGAGTTATTGAACTAATAATGGTAATAATACCGCAAGACCAGCTAATTTTCGAGACATCGTGACTAGCACAGTGGAACCTCATTCTCTCTGTTGCTAAATGAGACCCATGATCGGCTTACTTTAATTGGCTATTCGGAAATGGAGATGAAATCACAAGTACTCAAAGTCTGAAACTGTTAAGGGGATAACGCAGGATAGTTATTAATTCTCACTTCTAAAATGATAAGGTAGATTTTTTTATTCAGGTCACTTTAGTGGGTTTTGTGTAAATATTCCGAGTTTTCTTATTGATTTATTGCCTGGTTTTGTGTACCATGCACGATTCTATTAACGGAAGGGAAAATTATGCTATTAACTATTTAGATGTTTACACTAATATACCACGCACCAATAATGGTGGCCTTTAGAGAGGTTAATTTAATGGGATTCAATTCACCACCTGCTTGAATATTTTAAGATGAGCATAATCATAGGTTTGTACAATGAGTTTACATAAATATTTTTTAAGTTTGTGTTAAGTCGAAACATCACAATAATGTTAAAAATATAATATAACAGTACTAGCTGCCCGACCCCGATCAATTGAAAATTGTCATCTCACATTAACATTTGCCGTGGCAAAAAGTTTGTCTATGTGTTAATTGAGGTCATCGTCTACCTTACATAGGTACGCCCATCTTATTTATTACTTACCCTGCGAGTGAAGCTCCTCATTTTCGAGATAGTCCAAAAAGTGATTGTCTGTCTGTCAGTCTGACTGATCTCGCCTATAGCTCGCATTTTTAAACGATTTGGTCGAAAATTGACACACACATTTTTTAGTTGAACACAATTTTTAATTAGGTCAAAGTAAGAGGAAGAAAGGGGGAAGTTAGCTGTAGTGTTATTTGTCGATAGCTTTCAATCAAATTTGGATCCATACTAAGGGCTTTATTCCACAACACACAAGATATTGCGAGAAATTTCCAAAAGGGAAGTGAAGGGTGGAACAAGTACAATTTGAAAAATTATATACCGACTTCCATTATATTCAGTTATTGGAGTGTAACTCAAAAGTACTGGACCGAATTTGATGAAATTTAAATGTGACCACACAGAAAGCACCAACTTTCAAACAAAAATAATTTTGAGAATCGGTTTACCCAATCGAAAGTTATGAGGTAAGAAACATAAAAAATACAGTGAATTGAGTACCTCCTTTTGAAAGTCAGTAAAAAAGTGGAGAAGTTTGTTGTAGCGTTAAATATGTACGGATTTAAGTTAAAGATAACTTTTGGAAAATGTATACCTACCTATGCCAATCAGGCTACGCAGTCCTCTCCGCCTTTTAACGAGACCAATCCGTACACCAGATTCGACCCCCTAAGACGAACGGAACGCGTAACCACTAAAAATCATACCCTTATTTTGCTGCAAAAGTCTAACATAGGCCTATTTGAAAATTCAAGCACATAGGTAGGCTTGTTTCCAAACTTTGAGTGAAAAATCTGAAATATATATAGCGATCTAAAATGGCTTTGCTAAGCCAGGGAAACTTATTGCATGGTTGAAAGGGCTCGCGAGGTCTAGGTACTGTTCTGACATTTAACCACTAGTTATATTATTTGTATTTTTTTGTATGAAAAATAGGAATGTAAATATTAATTTGGTAAGGATTATATCAAAAGTAATTTAGTTTCAAAGATCTACCAAGGTGACATTAGAAATCAAGTGTCATAGCAGTTAGAAATTCCAGTAGACGTGGCACTTTATGTGGAGATCGAGATTGCCGTAGAAAAATCCATAACATCACTGTGAGGAGTCATGAACCTTAATAATGAGGCAATAAGAAGGAGGAGAGTAAATTAGTTTTAGAAAAATGGAGTACCAACTGATGTTTGGGAAAATTTACCACTTCTGTATATTATTTTTGTCAGTCATGTAATACGTAATACAGTTAAGCTAAATAACACGCCACTAGCAGGGTGAAAATCTAGTAATATCGGTAAGTATGTACTAATTTACTACCCACCGTGACATTTGTTTCAAGAAAACCATACAATTAAATGGATCTCCCATTAATATATCACATCTTCTAATGCAGTGGCAGAACTTGATGCTCGCTTGTTACTGATGTAGTTTCTATCATCACCGAGTGTGAGGTATTGAAAATTAACAGATAGTTTCTCATATCACATAACCTAGTTACGCATAAAATTATTGTTGGCACAAATATTTCACCCAAATAGACTATCAGAATATTGATAATTTAATTCACGTGAATCTAATTATCGCTGAAGATGATCATAAAGATTATACTCGTGTTATGAAAAGGAATTCAAAGGCTAGCAGCCGACAACAAAAACGCCGATATTTCACTGATCATGATATTTTTTCGGCACGGCACCATAGACCACATTCACACAGTGCGGCAGATTATACAGAAGACCGAAGAGTATAATCAGCCCCTGTGTCTAGCATTCGTGGACTATGAGAAGGCCTTTGACTCGGTTGAAATCTGGTCTGTTCTGGAGTCCGAGGAGTGAGACAAGGGGACGTTATTTCCCCGAAATTGTTTTCAAATGCAATGGAGGATATGTTCAAGACGCTGAACTGGAAAGGACGTGGCATTAATATCAACGGCGAATACATCTCTCACTTGCGATTTGCTGACGATATCGTCATCGTGGCAGAGACGCTGCAGGACCTGCAACAGATGCTGAATGACCTGGCTGACTCTTCTATACGCATCGGCCTACGGATGAACTTGGACAAAACCAAGGTCATGTTCAACGAACATCTTCTACCGGAACCGATTGAGATACACGGCGCCGTTCTCGAAGTTGTTCAAAAATATGTGTACCTCGGACAGACATTGCAGTTGGGAAAAAACAACTTTGAGAACGAGGTGAATAGAAGAATTCGGCTGGGCTGGGCAGCGTTTGGGAAGCTACGTCGAGTCTTTACTTCGCCGATTCCACAGTGCCTGAAGAAGAAAGCCTTCAATCAGTGCGTCCTACCCGTCATGACATACGGCGCCGAAACGTGGACACTGACGGCTCGAATGGTCTACATGTTTAAGGTCGCTTAGCGGATTATGGAAAGGGCTATGCTCGGTGTTTCTCTGAGGGATCGCATCAGAAATGAAGCCCACTGGATCAGCAAGCTGAAGTGGCAGTGGGCTGGCCATATTAGCCGTAGAACCGACAACCGTTGGGGCAAACGAGTTCTAGAGTGGAGACCGCGTCTCGGCAAACGTAGTGTAGGACGTCCTGAGGCACGGTGGAGTGACGATCTGCGCAAGACGGCTGGCAAAAACTGGATGCGAGAAGCCCAAGATAGACCTAAGTGGCGTGCAATTGGAGAGGCCTATGTCCAGCAGTAAACTGCTACAGGCTGGTGATGATGATTATGATGATGATATTTTTTCTAAAGCAAAGCAAATCTTTTCTTCTAAATCTAAAAGAATCCACACATTCGTAGTACTTAAAAAAATGGTTGTCTGTAAAGTCGGTTTACGGACGATAATTTTACGTGATAACGTGGTAAGTGACAACTGAACGTGACAATGAGCCATACTTTTTTGTGCGTGCAGCTGGCGTTCATCGATTTATAAGACGTTATCACGTAAAAAAATAACAAATTGCACAAAGTAACCTGTACTTAAAAAAATATTGTTGTTGTTCCTAAATCTAAAATCATCGATACATACATAAGATTGTGTACAGTTAATAGGCTGTTCGAAAGCAAATTGTCGTTTGTCTTAATCTTAATTAATCCAAACACTAATGAAAAAACATATCAACGGATTGATTCTAACTATTCTAAGGCATAAGTATTGCTGTTTCTCTTAAATCTCAAAGAAGCCATTTTTATATATATTCATGTTAATGCAGATGGAGTTTCAATTGTCGTAAAAATATCTCACATTATTTAACAAGTTGTTTTTGTTACAGTGTTGGCTCATTGTCGACTCTCAATTTGTTAGTGAAAGTCGTCACTAGAAGACTGAACCAGCCACACGAGTATGATGAGGTAAGTTCTGAAACATTACTATATGTGACGATAGCTAGCAATGCTATAAACTTCTTCCCACGAGTGTGAAGAGGACTAGTAAACTCATTAGTGGAATAGATCTATTCCCAAAGTCTTTTGGTTCGTTTTTGCATAATATTGTAGTTGTCTCGCTTTTTCGATCATTTATAAGAGAAAGAAAGCTAAATATATGTTCTTGTTTCAAAATCCAAAATCACAACCTTGCACATGTAAAAAAATATATATATTTTTAACAGTTGCTCTCTAGAGTTACTGTATGTGTGCAGCTGTCAGTGTGCCAAAACAATTGTTTGACATAAATTGAACAAAAACTAATGGAAGTGGAAAAATTATATGAAGGTTAGCTAAGTAAATGTTATTTTTATAATAATAAAATATGTACTTTCACAATTTCGATATCTATTATAAAGAGTTTCGTTTATTCTCGGACATGATATTCAAATATGAATCGTAACGGTTTTTTTCGAAATCATAAGTTATTGCAAGAAATTCAATATTTTTATCTTACAAAACATACAAAAAGTGCAGGATAATAATGTAAAACATCGTTATTTTGTTTATTACTTTATATTTATGTATAAGTCTTGAACCATATTGAAATAATCGGCATTTTTTTGAAGTGGTTTCAAAAAACCGAAATTCGCCATTTTGAATTTTGAGTCTGCGAGTGAATGGATTTTGAAATTTCGTGAGTAGTAAGGTCAAAACATGCACGGTGCACGGGGTTGTTTAATGTTAACCATACTGCAGCGAATGAAGGCGATACTGAGGCACAGAATAAATGATAGTACAAATTGAGGCTGGCTCACTGCCCTCTAATAATACTAGTACCCTGTAATATGGAGGTCAGTGGGACGCGCGGACGGCTGCATTGTATCTAAATCCCCCTCGCGCCCCGTGCCAGTCATGCTATGTGTGTGGACATGTATACCTACTAAAACAGTCAAGCGCATGGGTGTTCGCAATGCTTACCTGCCAATAGGTTTTTATGTGAGTTGTTTGTTATTTAATGTTGGCAATAATGCAGCGAATATATAGCATCAAATTAACTATATAACCAGTAGATGTCGCTACTAGTTCCGAAATTCTGTAAAACACACGGTCGATAAGTTAATAAGTCCTTATCAATTTGCATCGTTTTTTGATAAACGTCATTGTTAATCTTATCAGTTTGGTTCTTGATTAAACTAGCTGCCAGTAGATGTCGCTACCAGTTTCGAAATATAAAAAGTTAAACTATGTGGTCGCTTATAATGAATCACTTTATCGCATTGCCATTATGTTGCATGTAAATATTATTTGTTAGTCACAGTGCTTAGGTTTAAGAGCACTCTATACAATTTTCATACGACACCGAAGGTTACGTAGCGCATGCAAGAAAAACACTCAGTGGCTAAATAATGAATGAATGCAAATAGTCTTATACATGTTTTGTCTTTAGTACTCCTATGTATGTACCATAAACGTTCACTTACCCCTATAGTAGGGGTAAGTGAGCGTTTCTACACAGGTTAGGTTTTGAAACGAATCCTTTTGGTTACAATTCGCAATTTCTGACAATATTGTAAAAGTGGCATAATGCTACTATTTTTAACCGTATTCGTTCTCTTATCAATTCAGCATCATTCAGCACAACTTAAGAAAAATATGGAATAGTACAACTTCCTAGGTCAGTACAGACCGAAGCTATGCTCAGTCTACGAAACAGATACAATTGGCGTGGCAATTTTATTTTAGTGATGATGAAAATGCTTATGAAATGATTATATTTTGTTAGATAGGTTATGGCTGCAAATTAAGTCATTTTATTTGTCATTACTGATTCATTTTATTTTTACCATTGTAAACGATATTTAGGGTTACATAATTGTAAAACCTGTAAAAAAGTTTTCTTTTAAGCTTTTCTCTCAGTGGAAGTCGGTTTTGTGTCATTAATGGTTAGTTGTGTTTCTTCCAGCTGAAACGCTTCGTGTCTGAAGAGTGTAGTGACCTCGGTCGGCCGGTACTACAAGTGCTGGAGACTGTTGCAGCCAACGTGCAGTGGAAGGATCGGAATTATCAGACCATAGTCGATTGGCTCTTAGAAAACGACGTTAAAACTGTACGATAGTCGAATAGCTGTAAGATACATAATTTATATCTATTGTTTTAAATAAATAATAACAGAATGATTATCACAACAGTAATGTGGGTGTATAGGTAATGTTTGCCCTTTGTTTAGTGTTATTTACCTATTATGTGATGCGGATGGTTAATAAAGCTATAGCATTTTTCGTGAACAATAGGCATGTATTTTGAGATAATATTTTTTTTATAAAATACAATTATTAAAAAAATTATATGTATGTACCAAGAGATTTTTAAACAATATCTATTATTTAAGATAGTAGCTTAAGAGTTTATTTAAATGTTAATCATGCTTCAATCACATACTTAATTGTCGAAATTATCGTCATAATTAATTAAATAATCTTACCAATTATAGTTTTTTTTTATTAGAATCAAAGGTTATCTTTTAGATAATTATAAAACCAGTATGTAATATAGTATGATCATAATAATATAAGACATTGATTATAGTGTCTACATTATAATCAAAGTCAATATAGATAACAGAAAAATGAATTCAAAGTCATTAGAAATACAGCGTTCAAGTAAGTTAAATTAAGGAAGTAAAATAATTTGTTTGTAAGAAGTCAAAATATGTAAGTATTTTTTGAATTTATAGCTAATTTTATTAGGTCGCTAATTCTTAAATCCTTGTAAATAACTAACTTTGTATTAATTTATTTATATATTAACCTACGAAATAATTTTCAGATTAAAATATGAGATTTTTAACATGTGTTTGTTATTTCATTCAACCAGGGATTTTTTACATTATTATCTCTAAATTCGACTAATCTGATAATGCCCCTGATGGTAAGATCTAAACTTCTCGATATCTAGCAGCTATAATGCTACCTGCCGTGCGATTCTCTAAAAGCAAACATCGTTGCATCTTTGACAACATGCGTGAAACAAATGACGAAATGACAAAAACGTTGTAAGAACAACATTATGTACAAGGGCGATATCTCAAAGTATTTGACATCGGTGAGCTCGTCAACGAGCGCATCGACGAACTATTACAGAATCGCACGGCTGGGCGATGACGTGAGTGTCTTAGTACGTTTGCTATAACTCATCGCAGAAACAATTGAACGGATTTTGATGAAGTTTGATACTAAGACATATTATATATGTAGACATCTTTAAATTATTACCTGCCGTGCGATTCTCTAAGAGCGACCATCGTTGCATCTTTAACAACATTCGTGAAATAAATGACGAGATGACAAGGAAAGGAAACAAGGAAAATCAGCCTTGTTACAAGGGCGATATCTCAAAAGTCAAAGGTCAAATCATTTATTACCAACAAAGGTTCAAAGACAAAATTATAGATGTTAACTAAACTAAATATGCTTCATTGATTGGCAATAGGGATACGCTCAGCACTGTGCTGCGCAGGGCTGGTTTTCAGTGTACCCCTTTGCTCGAACTGCGATGTTAGTCGAGGATAAAGTTAGAAGCGGGCTTGATTGTATATAATACCAACTAGTAAGTTAGAGCTTACGCGTGTGCGTGAGTTTATGTGTGTATGGTGGGGGGTGTGGTATCCGTATCACCGGTATACCGTTCGTATCACCAGCCATCTAACGAGTCCGGGTACCAGGGGATACCAGGGTACGTTATGTAGGTGTGTGAATATGTGTGACAGTGTGTCAGGATATGTTAAAGCGTGATGGTATCACTTTGTATCAACAGACTCATGAGAGTCTAGGATCATGGGGATACCTATGTGTAAAGGTGTATTGTAGAGTGTGTAGGGATGTGTGCATGTGTATTAAGTGGCACTATTTGGTTTTAAAGTCATCTCAAAGTATTTGACATCGGTGAGCTTGTCGACGAGCGCATCGACGAATTATTACAGAATCGCACGGCCGTTTTGAAGTATAGTTTATACGTAATACCATTACTGCGGGTGAAGCCGCATGCTTCTGGTTTAATCATAATTTAAATCATCAATGACACATGCAGCTTTTAACATATCTATTACCGGCTGATAACTAAATAGAGGACATAGAGCAGGTTCCTACTATTTTCAAGGTTACCCATATCTACCTTGGTCACTAATCCATGTGATAAAATTAATCGCCGTTTTGTGTTGTCTGTCCAACCAATCTATCTGTATGCACCGCTGTAGAGACGTAATGTCATTCTTAAAATTCCGTACCCAAAGGGAAATTGGAACCTTAGAATTACTGATATGACAGTCGGGTATTCTGTGTAATCAAATTATTTTGCATAGAGCCCCCATTCATGGTACAGGCGAAGTAGTTGGAGCACGCGGCCCGAGTTTTGACTACTTTAGTACAGGCACAGAAACCACATTAATCTTTTTTTTAACGTTTGGGAATGTACTTACACATCCCTGCCAAACCCGGAGAGATTTGACGGGGTATATTGGACTCGTCCTTTACGCGCCAACTGCACCCATAGCAGCAAGCAGGCCATACCGACTAAAGCACCACACGGTGTTTCTCCGGACGCCATGGACAAGGGGAACGCTTTTGCACTCGTCCGAGGGGGGCCTCGACATATTTGGCCCTCCTACCCTATCCCGGTGGGAATTCTATTTTATTTTATTTATTTATTTATTAACAAAATCCACAGTCCTTAACTAACAAAGTTTATATATCAAATCTTATAACTATGGACTATAATGGATTTACATTTTACTGACAGTATGAATGGAGTAGGAGTCACTCCATCCCAGCACTCCTGAGGAGCGCGGAGTCACCGCGCCCACCACCTCGAGGACTAACCTCACCTACCATATGGGTTGTTTTTGTATGGAGCACATTATGAAGAATTCACTTTTTGAATACACTATTAACCTGCTGTTGTCAGTTTTAAGAAACATGTTAATTTTTCATACCACAAACTTGTCTCACATAAATATAACTACTCGTAGTTAGGAATTTAATTTATGTATTTTATGTACCACTTACCTTTAACCCGCGACTTCGTCTGCGTGGAAAAAGGATAATAGTGATCTCTTAGGAACAATACTTTAATCAGAGTAAAAGCATAAGTGTTAAGAGGATCGAATAGCCAGTACATGTCCATACAAAAAAAAAACTCTTTTCTACCTCTAAACATTGTCCGATTTCAGTGTTTTTTTTTCATGTTATCGTCACATTGTTATCTATGCCCGTACGTTTTGATTTTTTCAGTATTTCAAATACTATAAAGTTACACCCATCTAAACCAGCCATATTTTTGCGCTGAATCTATGACTATTAAAACTCTATATTTTAAACTTTTCTCAAAATAATAAAACGTACGAGCCTAGAGTACATTCTGTTGGAGCAATTGACATCAAAAACAAAATATTTTGTTACCATTTAGGGGGTGAAAAACGACTTGCCCCGAAACGTAAATTCTATCAAAAAATGTACCTACACATCTCACGAGCAGTCACTCTCTCTATTCGGCGCATAGGGGGTCAGGATGAGCCCACATTATACAGACAAGTAATAGGGATGTTTACTGTTATAGATAGAGATGGGAAAATATCGATAACTTTATTTTACTTTAAGTATGTTTTTGAGGATTTCAAATTCTTCAATAAAACTCATTCTATAACTTATGTGCCTTTATTATACCCAGAACCTTGTTATGAAGGATGTTTAGATAGTGAGGAGGAATATAAAGGATTTATATTGGTACCTACCTATATATTAGTTGTGGTAAGTATTAAGTTGATCTACTTATTTTATTTCGGAGCAAGTAAATGTTTGCAATAAAACTAATTTTAGAAACTGATCTGAACGCGTTTTGGTAGGTTTAAAGCTTAGTTTTTTTATCTAAGTTTTCTTACACAGCGCCGATGATAGTTTCGGTTTATCTAGAACTAGCTGCGTTTGGAAGTTTCACCTGCGCCGCGTGGTGATGGATGATGACGAAGATGAATCAAATATTAGCGTATATTACATAATGTAGCTTTATACTCGTGAAAGAATTGTTTGAAACAGCTAAGTAGTTTTACGTGTATCTATTATATGGAAACAAACGATCATATAACTTTCTTCTTTATTATTTTAGTAGATAAGGATTAATAGCAGGGTACGAATAATCTGGCCTGCTTTCGCCACTATTGCATATTTTAAAATTTAAATGTATTTATTGTGACATAATTGTAATAGTTAGACATATGGTAATGTGGACATCTTTGTAGATATTGACGTCTTCTATAAAACTGGGGGACAATTCTACTATTTCACAACTTTCAACAATCCACCCCGCTGCAACTGCAGTCCGACTCGAGGTATTTTCCTTATAATATTTATTTAAACTATCTATATCCTGTTGGAGTGTTTCACAGTAAGCTAAAGATTTTAATTTACTGGCATACATGAGAAAGTTAAGCGAAAGTTGGCCGAAAGCATTTTCCAACGTCATATAGGTATGCTGCATATAATAAGGGAGCGAGGGTAGACCCTTGAGGCACTCCTGGTAAGATATCTATGTAATCTGAGCGGTACCCTCCTACAATGACAGCCTGAGAGCGGTTGCGGAGATAAGACTCCATCCATCTCAGAAGGTCACCACAGATACAAAGTTCTTGGAGTTTACGAAGGAGGATAAAATGGTCTGCGCGGTCATATGCTTTTTCAACATCAACATAGATGACATGTATCTGTCCGGCGCCTTCGTCCACTCCAAGCATGACGCCATTAGTAAAAATGGCAAGGTTTGAGTAAGTCGAGCGGCCTTTAATAAATCCATGTTGTTGGTAGGGAATATTGCGACAAATAAATGGGTATATATAATAGTGCGCCACTTTTTCAATTAATTTGCTCAAGGTATTTAATATCGCGATAGACCGATAATTTTCTATTGACGTCTTCGTACTCTTCTTGTGGATCGGAATAATATGCGCAGTTTTTCAGACCCTAGGAAAATATCCCTCACGAAAACATCGAGTAAAAATGCATGCGAGAGGTTCTGCTAGAGTTTCAGCACATTTAATACAATATAATAATGGTATTTTGTCACTGCCGGCGCCTTTATTTGGGTCTGCGTTCAGAAGTAGCTTTTTAACTAAGTCTGAGTTTACGTTTATAGAGTGTAATGTATCGGAGCTATTAACTATTGTGGAACTAGGCATGGTTATACAAGAAGTTTTAGAAATGTCAACTAATTTTTTGTAATTTTAATTTAATCGCTGTTTATGAGATAAACTGCTTTAAAAACCCTCATTTTTATCGACATCATGAATTGACAGCACCTTAAGTGCCCAAATGGCTCATACCTGTCCATATGGGCTAGTGTAGGCACTTAATGGGATACAATTGCTTACTTGTCTCTTAAATAAATGCAGCATTAGAAATAATACCTGATAGTAAAAAAAATATTCTAAAAGATTTCGATCTCAATAAATCAATATCAAACAAAAAACCTAGACTGATATAATGGTCATAGTAAGTATGGTAAAGAACAGGTAAATGTAAATAATAATTAATTATGTACCCGTAGTTTCATCTTTGTTTATACCAACCCCGAATTTACCCCGGAGAAAAACCGGGATCAGTATTCTTAATAAGACCATAGATGATTCGACAAATACCAAATACTATAAAATTTTAAGATTTTTTCCTATATATTTGAATGTATTTACTGAAGGTGCAGGCTTAATTTGAGTTATAGTGAATTCCACAATTGTCGTTCGATTAAATTGTCTATGACCTATCCTGAATACTAGACTAGTGTGTTTTGATTTTAATATTTTGCTGAGGACCGTAATGACAAGGGTTTGTTCAGCTAACCTGCTGTTAATTCAGTATGGTAAAATTAGAAAATTCGCATAAGATGGGATGGAACAAGACTTTATCAAGAAGAAACGATATATGAACGAAGACGTATCTAGGATTGCATTTTGGGATCGCTCCAAGCAGAGCGACGTTCGTCATTCGCATTTTAAAAACGACTTTGTACCATATCCGTAATTACTTTTGATAACACAATAAAAAACTGTTAAATATGTGAATAATCTTGTCCTGTAATAAAACAATGATTAACAAGGTGAAGTTATTTTTACAGAAGAGAGATTGATCGAATCAAAATAATACAACTTTTTCCACGGCACAACACAACTTAAAAAAACTAAATGTATCTTAAATAACACAAAAATCAAGTCCGGTCTGTGAAATGGAACGTCAGGGCGACTTACACACATCGATTTCGTGGGGAGACCGGTGCGTCGTCGAGCGACTTAAAAAACGCCCCGTGTGATCATCGAGCGATTGCCGATATAAAAAGCTTAGAACGTCATCCTACTTAATCGGGCGACATATAAAACGCAACGACCTAGTATAGGCAACCACATGACAACCCATAACTACGTCTTTGAGCTTACTTGTATTTTAGATTAGTATGATATTTCGATATTATATGATTAGTTTTTCTTTTATTACTCTCACAGCAGTAACACCTGCTTAGCGAGACCTAAAACTTTGCAATTTTAGAAAGTAATATACACTAAATTAAATAAAGAGTTAAAATTCGGTGCTCGGACGGCGTGCCTAGTGGTCATAGCGTCTAATACGGATTGTCAGAAGACTCGGGTTCAAAACCCGTCCAAGGATGTGTATTTTTTTCTCAGAAACTGCGAACTTATATTGTTATATTTGTGTAGGCCCACTATGATGTTTTTGTGACTGATACATTTGTTTAACGATTCTTAGAGATATTAAGACATCTAATGTTAGCAGAGTCAAGAATTGGTAGTAAGAGAAGTTGTGCAAGCACAATCTTAGAGATCGAACATTATGAAATCGGCCTAAACTGAAAGGAAATCTAGACTGAAAGGGATTAAGTAGGTCATTTCGAAAGACTTGCAGGGATTTTCTCAACAATTTCATTGGCACGTATCTAGTTTGTTAATATATATCACAAGTAATATTGTTATCGCCATCGTGTACTTCTGTCCTTACATTTATAATCTTAGTATAAGCAAAATCACAAAATCAACGATAGATGGCGTAACTAGTTATAATCATATTGCTTCTCATAATCATAATCAGCTCATTTTGTTCCCACTGCTGAGACTCGAGCCTTCCTCTTAGAGAGAGGAGTTGGGCCATAATCCACCCCGTGGGCCCAGTGCAGCTTAGTGGATAGGTTAGTGGCCAACCCATGTCGAAGTTTTCAGGCCGCCAGAAGGCCTTCGACATATCCTAACGGGACCGACGGCTTAACGTGCCCTCCGAAGCACGGAAGCGCTCAGTTGAATAATGCCACTAACGGTCGCCCATCCAAGTCCTGACCGCAGTAAGTGTTGCTTAACTTGTTGATGGTCGCCAAGTCAAGCTCCGCTACGAGCGTTTCACATATTGCTTCTACAATTTATTTTTTATTGTATTATTA
Source organism: Selenia dentaria (assembly GCA_917880725.1). Classification (NCBI taxonomy): domain Eukaryota; kingdom Metazoa; phylum Arthropoda; class Insecta; order Lepidoptera; family Geometridae; genus Selenia; species Selenia dentaria. The sequence continues at coordinate 7,802,400 of OU862888.1, read as the reverse complement.
CTTTGAAGATGAGAAGTTTATAAAATTAAGGACTTGGTTTCGGGCAACGTATACACAAAACCCTTAAAGATTGATATATGGCCTTTCGTCCTTTAAGTCAAAGTAATTTTTCTCAGAAACTAAGTAGGTAACTAACTTCGACTAGAGAGAGATCAGGCAATGTTATACGAGTAGATCTCTATCACTTGCCACATCATTAAGTAAATTAAATGAACATTGATTATGGAGTTATGGACTAACAATGAAGGTGTAGTCTTAAGAATTAATAATGGATGTCGTATAAATACATAAAATCTCAAGAACGTCGTTTGAGATCGCTCATGTTATACTTCGTTATTTTTCTGTGCATACCTTCGTGTGGATTAACTGAAATGTGAAAGAAGTACTATTCTCTTTTTCTGTATACAATTCTGAGTCTACTGAAGTGCTTGCAGTGCAGCTTGGCTTGTTGCGATCGCTAGCAGTGGAACTTTGGCCATGGATGGGCTAGTGGTGTAGTCCACCTAGTGCCTCCGTGCTTCGGATGATACGATGTGTTGGAATATAACAAGAAAAGAGTACGAAGCACGTATCAATGTTTGAAAAAATCTTTTATACTGGTTATGATGATAGTTTCACCTAAGCGTATTTTTCTTGCGCAGAAGCGCTGGCAGTGTAGCTTGACGTAGCGATCTTAACCGATGAACAAGTTAAACAAAGCTTGCTGGTCAGGAGTTGGATGGGTGACCGCTAGTTGCATTATTCAACTAAGCATTTCCATGCTTTGGAAGACACGTTAAGGTGTCGGTCCCGGTTGTTTGTCTTAAGCGCAAACCCCACATATCGGATGTAGGGCGCCGACATGGCACGGGCGGCTCCCTATTCCATTCAAATTTCAAACAAAATGCATGAGAATAGAGGGCAATTTAGAACACACGGTATGTCGTTGATAGGCGCCCGTGCCTGATAGGCAGCTTTTAAATTGCGCTTTATTCCCATGCATTTTATTTGAAATTTGAACGGAATAGAAAGGCGCCCGTGCCATGTCGGCGCCTAATGCCCGATATGTGGGGTTTGCGCGTTAGGAGAACAGTCCACCCAACAGGAGGACTTCGAGTGGTCTGAAAACTTCAACATGTGTTGGCCAGAGTACACAACAAGCCGCATTGGGTTTAATGCTTCAAAAGTTAAGCATACGCTTTTCAGCACTAGTTTTATATAAAATAGGCTGAAACATCCTTTCTTGGTGGAACGTCAACGATAACGTTTTTCATCGAAACTGATATGATTAAAATTAGGTATATTTACGATAACAAATTCGATATTATATCTTTCGATAATGGACTATTAAGTTATATTTCATTACATATTTTTAATTCAATAGGCCAGTTGCGGACGTACTTCCCGCACCGCTGGAGTTGTCATCTACAATTCAAGGTACGTAAAAAAATGAAACTACTTTCTTATCGGAGCTTTCAAAAAGTTTATCTCGAGAGCTTACAGATAAATAAAGTAAATAAAATCCTAAAACTGATGTTTTGGTTTACTGACTCTATGTTGCCATGGCCCAGTGTCTATCTTTTTTATCGTTGGTTGCTTTTGGTATTTATTACATAATTATCAAAATTTAAAGAAAGTTGGACCTTTTCTTTATAACATGACACCATTTCTTAATAGTGTGATTATATGGCGATGAATTGTTCAATACTTTGTTTAGGCTCAATCCAGAGCTTGGAAAATGCTTATGTCACATGTTTAATTTTACTTTTAACATTATATTTGCGATCTTCTTCATTGCTATGTATATGTATATATGTATAAGTATGTATATCATCAGTTTACCATAGTACATGCTCTGCCTAGTTTGGGACCTGAAGACCTTTGTGTGGATGTTGTCTTGTATCATTGCTGACAATTTTTCTTAGCCCTTATTTTTCTGTGACGTCATTTTCAGTAGTTAACAGTTTCGTCATTTAGTTCGAATGTTTTACGCATTCCTTAAAACTTAAAAAACCAAGTAAAAAAAATTATTTACTAATAATTACGTAACCAGATCGATCGAATAATCGAAACGTGGAGTGTCTTCCACGCTACGGTGGAGTGATGCATTCTTTTATAACTGTTCACTAAATTGTATCTTTAGAGATTAATTGTTTTAGACCATTGTATTTAAACCTCAAAGTACTTATTAACAAAAGTCATTGGCTGAATTCTGTCATAGCATACAAAGTTGTCAATAGAAGTGTTCATGTCTTATCAGATATCTTATGAACTCGTATGTAAGAATAAAAATTGCTTGTGTATTGGATTTGGACACAAGTTCAATATAGTGATAGAGCAAAACTTTGGGTTACTTAATTAAAAAACAATAAAATATGTTTTTCCGATTTTCCTATAACATTACAGTTACATAAGATACGTAAAAGCCAATTTCGATTGTTTTGTTTAAACCCTCAATAATGCAAGTGATTCAAATTGATCTTCCTGCCCCCTGCCCCCATACCCTGCCATAACAGTCATACGTACGAGTATCGCGTTTAAAGTTGACAGACCAGATCGATAAATTAATTTTGTTATCTATAGATATAACTATTTTTGTTGAATCATATCGCAGTTTCAGTTTCATTATCAGTGCAAAGTTAATTACACGTATCATTTTTGATAATTTATCGATAATAGCAGCTGATTAGCCAAAGTTATCTATCCATAAAGATTTCATTCTATGGTGTAAATGTTAGCCTTGAATACTTTTGAAAATATTTTAATGTCATAAAGGAAGTGTTCTAAAATATAAATTCAGCGTAAACATACATTAAGGTAAACTATTGAGCCCATTACGTTCCCACTGCTGGATTCAAGGCATACTCTCAGAGAGTTATGAGTCATGAGCCATGCGGGTGTCGGTGCTTCTTAATGGATAGGCTATTGACCAGCCCTAGAGCCGAAGTTTGCAGGCCACCTTCGACATAGCCTAACAATTGTTGTCCTAAGACAAATAACCGGGGAACGACGTGCTGTCTTTAACACGTAATCGCACAGTATAGAAAATGTTACTACATTTTCTGTATATTATACGTAGGACGCAGTCACCTATCCAAGCCATGTCTGGAGCAAAAGTTACTTATACTTGTTATCAGTTGAGACTGATAAGAGTAGCTAAGCTACGAACGCTTCCCTGCGCTGAACGCCTGCTTATAAACCGTACCTGGTTTGAGGATATATTTTTAACTAAAATTAGCTACGTTTGATCTATTATCGTTGAATAATTACTCTATAATTTTATCAATATAAGTGACTCTTTGTTTTCGTATTTGTGCATAACTCAAAAACTTTTTAACATGTGAATTATGTATGTGACCTGTTAAGTCAGAAAGTGTTGTTTTTTAGCAGCTTGCCTACGGAATATTTTTTTTTTGAAATAGTTACCTATTAATATATACCTAAAAAAGAAAAACCTATAAAAAGCATTGGAATCAGATTATGCACTATAAGAGTATGCCTGGTTATACATAAAGAACCGGAAAATATGAGTTTAAAAAGATAAGTCGGATTGAAGGTCACGGTCAATTATAATTACAAAAAAAATGTTTTTACACGACAATTTTTGCTTCTTTTCTTGCGAAATTATCAATATAAATACCAAGTTTAGGTCTTTCTTTTTATGCGAGTGCCAAAATATACTACTGTAGTTTATTTTTGCGTTAAATAAAAGATTACTACTCTCTAAAAAACCGTAGACCTATGTATCTAATATTAATTTCATCGTTATGAATTTGCGCGTTCTAGAAAAAAAAACCGACCTAGTGCGAGTCGGACTCGCGCACAAAGGGTTTCGTACTACTATCTATAACTCTCCCATACAACAGACATGACTTTTTGCCTTTTTTAATGGTACGGAACCCTTCGTGAGCGATTGCGGCTCGTAGTTGGCTGGTTTTTTAGTATTTGTTGTTATAGCAGAAATATATCATCTGTGAACGTTTCAACTGTCTAGCTATCACGGCTCATTAGATACAGATACTGGTGACAGACGGACAGACGGAGTCCCGCTTTACTCTTTGGGTACGGAACCCTAAAAAGGTTTTTACCGACAGACGGTCAGACCAACGTAGTTATCCTGTATGGTTCCTTATTTTCTCTTGAGATACAGAGCCCTAAAAGAAATATGAGTCAGGTTGAAATAAGACGTTGTTTTTTGAAAGTCGGTGTATTAACAACCAATTACCTTGGTAACACGGCTTTTTTTATTTTATTTTATTTTATTTTTTTTTAAATAATCTATGCACTAAGTTAAAATTGTTTATTTATTTCCATTTAACACCACCATGCGCCAATTCTAATGTATATAAATTTCTATCCATCCCAAGGTTGCCTGTAAGAAATTGCTTATAGCGATAAGGCCGCCCATTGTACAACCTGTTTTGTAAAATATTCTTATTTGTTTTCTTTTATAAGCTTGGTGTTCAATAAAGTATTATTGTATTGTATTGTATTGTACCTTTTTAGATGGCGGCGATGAATTTCGTCGTGTTTGCCGCGGCATGTGTCTGCGTATATGCCTTTCCCATGGAACCCACCGTGCCCATGACAAGGAACACCATTTTTGCCGATGAGAAACTTGAAGGAGGAATCTTTGAAAACCTTGAGCTCTTCGAACTGTTAGATCAGGCGAGAAACACTGACAACTCTAGCGAATATCGCCTTCCTACAACCACTAAACCCCAACACTACACCGTTATGTGGGCCGTCGACATCTCCAGATTATATTTCTCTGGAGACGTTGCAATTGATCTTTATGCTACTCAACCCAACGTCAATGAAATAGTAATTCATTTCTCAGAGATGACTCGTCTTACCACGGCTCTCACCTTGAATGGCGTCCCAGTAAACATCACTGTGTTTGAAGAGGATGAGACGCAATTTTTACGCGTAAGACTGGATGAAGGTACACTCCAATACTCTGCGACAAACAATGTAATTTACACTCTTTCTATAACTTTTGGTGCTCCTTTGAGAACTAATATGTACGGAATATACCAGAGTTGGTTTAGAAATAACTACACGGATACCGAAAGCTGGATGGCAACGACTCAGTTTCAAGCCACCGCAGCTCGATGGGCATTCCCCTGTTATGATGAGCCTTCTTTTAAGGCTACCTTTGACATCACCATAAGACGTCCCTCAACACACAACAGTTGGTCTTGTACTAGAATTAGAAACACCACACAGGCTATCGGGTAAGTTTTTAACAATAAATAATTTTAAGCCACATTACATTTAATCACAATCATCACCTTATTTCTAACATGACAATTGTTTTTTTTAGCACTTATCAAGATGATATCTACTATAGGACACCAGTTATGTCCACATATCTATTGGCCCTTATCGTTGCTGAATACGATTCTAAAGAATATTTCGAAAATGGTACTTTGTTGTACGAAGTAATCGCTCGTCCTGGTGCTATGAACGAAAATCAGGGTGATTATGCCTTCGATGTAGGTATGGAGCTCTTGGCCAATATGAGTGAGCACACGGCTATGGATTTCTACAGTGTTCATCCATATCTTAAAATGACACAAGCTTCTATTCCCGATTTCGGTGCTGGTGCTATGGAAAATTGGGGACTACTGACGTACAGGTAACGAGAAATAGATAAAAGCTATGTACTATAGTGTACCGAGATGTGCGTGATAAAAAATTATTTCTGTGTTTGTTTTAGAGAAGCGTACTTGATGTATGATGAAGAACATACCAATAGCTATTTCAAGCAACTGATTGCATACATTCTGTCTCACGAGATCGCTCATATGTGGTTCGGAAATCTAGTCACTTGCGACTGGTGGGATGTTCTCTGGTTGAACGAAGGTTTTGCTAGATACTACCAGTATTTCCTTACTCACTGGGTAAGTGACAATGTGGTAAAACTATTAAGCAAGTTCAAGCTTCAAGAATGCAAACGTAAAGTACTATTAAAGCTAAAAAAGACTGTATTGTGATTTACAGCTACTTTATTGGATTTTTTGACAGACATAACTGGCTTTGCTAAGATAAATCCATTTATAATTATAGCTCATTCATCAAAACTCTTCAAGCTAGTTAAACTGTAGAACTGTCCTTAAGAATGTTAGTGACATACTTATGCAAGACCTCATTACATAACCCTTCCTGAAAGCCTATTTATTTATATTACTAGCTGCTCTTCACCCGCGTGGTGATATATGATGATGATGATGAACCAAAATATATAGCCTATGTTATTTCCAATGGCGAAAGAATTTTTGAAATCGACAAAGTAGTTTTTGAGTTTATCCATTACAAACATTCACACACACACAAAAATAAAAATTTTTCCTCTTTATAATATTTTTGAAATGTTAGTAATAGCCACCTATATTCTTGTTAGTAATATTACTCAAGATGTCTAATTTTGAAGAACTATTTCTGTCTACGTTAATAAGTGTACATCAATAAACGACAATAGTGTCTTTTTTGGAATATTGATTTGCGTAATATGTAAATATAAATGGATTTCTTAGGTTATGACTGCTGAAAATATTATAATGCTATGTACTATATACAGGCACCCTATTTTATGTACAAAACAATGTACGATGTATGAAATACGAATACGTAACGCAGATTTATTATGACCTAAATCGTTTTTCAGCTATATTGTGTTAATTTATAAAGAAAGAATGACAAAAAATTTACGTCATTAAATTGAATTACGGTGTCGAGTAGGTACAACTACTGTGATTAGTCAAAACTATTGTAATGCTATAATGTTACTAATGTTCATAGTACAGGCTCTGCCTAATTTGGGACCTGAAGACCTTTGTGTGGATGTTGTACCATATTAAAAAATGCATACAAATATTTTAAATTGATTTTTACACAATTTATAAACTTCAAAGTTTGAAAGTGAGTAAGCGAAGTGAGGATGCAAGTGTAATGTGATATTTGTGTGTTTTATTTTACTCTATTAAATTATTTACAACAGCTGTTTCTATCATATATTGGACTTATTCGCTAGCAGAAACAAAGTTGTAAGGTGCTGTTGTTGTGTACCATTGAATCAGCTACGTTCAAGTTTTTATAGAATCAATCACTCCACTCGTGGTGTTAATTTAATTGTAGAATCCTTTGCATGCTGGGGATCCTAAATCTGCATTTGTAACAAATACTCGCACAAGCTTTCGAACAAAATATTTTATTGCAAACTTATATTATATTATAAATGCAAATATTTAGATGATTGGATGGAGGTTAGTTACTCAATCACGCCAGAACGACTGAATAGATATGGATGAAATTTGGTATGCAGATATATGAGGTTTTGGAATAGCACATTTGACTTTTCATCATCACCGTCATCATCCATCACCACGCGGGAGAAACTCCTGGGTGCAGCTAGTACAACAATTATTGTTTCATAGGTTGAGGACTATATGGGCTTGGAGACACGTTTCATCACAGAACAGATCCACACTTCTCTGCTCTCTGACTCCGCTAACAATGCTCACCCGCTCTCCACCAGCTCTATCGGAAATCGTGCATCTGTTAGCGCTATGTTTTCGACTATTTCCTATAACAAAGGTGCCGCTGTCATAAGGATGACTGAACATTTACTCGGCTTTGACGTTCACAGAGAAGGATTGAGGAATTACTTGGTCGACAAGTAAGTCTAAAAATAGTTATCTGCTTCTTAAATTAAAAATAGTGGAAGATATTGTAAACTAATTCGAAATTTTAATGAGATTTATTACTAAGTACAACCGATATTTTCAAGTATATATGTAACAGTTTTTATAATATTTTTTTCCAATATTTACATGTTATTAGCGACACAATGAATACAAATGGTGAAATAACAGTAAAGTAACACTTTATTTATTTTCAGAGCTTTCGATACCGCCCTACCCATTGACTTATTCCAGCATCTCCAGAATGTCAGTTTGGTTTATGGTGCTACTTCTGAATATGGATCTGACTTCAACGTCATCGACTACTACAAAAGCTGGACTGAGGAGCCTGGACATCCCGTCCTCAATGTACAGATTAACCATCAGACTGGTGAAATGATAATATACCAGGTAAAACTTTACTGTTCCTTTAACTTTCGCCCTATAAAAATCTTGTCAAACAAACTATTCCCTTAATAGTATTTTAGTTAGTAGTAGTATTAGAACTAATGATGTATGTACACTTTACGAGTACTACTGACAGTACGAGTACATATATTTTAAGGAATATAGAACAGGGCCGCTGTAACCATCGCGCTTGATTAAACTAAAACGTATTGTTTTTTCTAGCGCCGTTTCAACATAAACACTGGCTACTCTGCCATCAACACCAATTACATCGTCCCTATTACTTTCGCATCCGCTGACGATTTTGATTTTGAAGACACGAAGCCTAGCCATGTCATTACCAAGGCCGTCACCACCATCAATCGTGGTACCACTGGCGATCAGTGGACTGTATTCAACAAGCAGCAGACTGGTAAGATAATATTAATCTCAATAGAAGTCAAGGCAATAATGAACTCAGTTTGTAACCGTGATGTAACGTTTTCGTTTATGCACAAATGCGATCGACCATTTCAAATCAAGCTGAACTTCTGTTTATTCGGATTTGCGTTGATTTCCGGAATCCATACGTTAAGACGCGGTCCAACCCCAATTTTAAAATAATTTACGATGCTTTACGTAAGGTTAAAAATCGCTTGTTAGATTCGACAATGTAATGCGAAAATGCATTAATTTTGTACGTTTTCTTTATATTTTTCGATATATACTATTACAATTGAAAAACTGCTGGTTACTACTTTAGTACTATATGTTGGCTATGTATTACCTAAAAAATAATATAGTGTTATCGCTGAAAATTCCGAGAGTTTGGACGTGAAAGTTTATTTTTTTAGACCTACGAGTATTAAGGATTTTTTTCTGCAGAGAGCGAGTAATATTTATGAATTCTGTTCGGCTTGATTACTCTTTGGCTTTTTCTTTTCTAACCCAAGTATTTTTTTCATAGATTATTATCGAACTGTTTCGTTACACTAGATGTTTAAAGATTCTGCTTTTTACTATTATCAGGATACGTTCGCGCCTTAAAGAAGCAATTCTGCACGTTAAGTGCGTAATTATTATTACACTAAGGTTTAGGTTTAAAGAAATTTATTCTTAAATAAGACAGTCCCTTTTTGAGAACATAGTGATACTTAAAAAAAACTTAATATTCGTTCGTCGTTACACTAAACAAAACAAAAACATTATTTAATTCTAAATTATTGTACAGTGATCATTTTGTACTTACTTAACACATTTATTCCTTCCTAAAATACTCTAGCTAGTTGCTTCTTATATGTCTTAAATGAGCTAACATTTTTTATATTTCAAAGTAGTTTATAATAAAGTTGTGCTCCTGCAAAATGTACTTTTTTTGCCATAACTTGTCCTAGCTTTCGGAAGTACGAGATAACTGCCTCGGCGAAAGCAGCGGTTGGAAACATTTTTTATTATATTATAACACTTATTCCTTCGAAGTTGGGACGCTCTAAGGTGTAGGGCGCAGTTTACAGTACACCCATGCACCATCTAAATACTGAAAATTGGCCTAGGAACAGACACAGCTGAGATCCTCAAGAGGCATAAATGTATTACCCTTAACAGTGGCTTCCATAAGTGGCTTTTAAAATTTCTATATAATAAAACTGAAACTTGGTTCGGGCATTATGTAATATATAATACTAATATTGATAATCGATATAACTTCGAGTATTCAGAAAGAATAAGTAATTCCTAAAACATGTTTTAGGAATATATAATATATCATACGGAATAAAAAAAATAGATCTCATAAAATTTATTCCTTCAGTAAACTATTATTTAATGCCACCATAAAATTATGGGTTATTTTGGCATAAGACACTTACTACAAAACCTTATAAAATATTTCTTGCGTAACTTTTTATATGATCCCATTATAAAAATCTATGGATTTTGTTGGCATGATGCACTTAGATAAACAATATTATAAATATTTCTTTGAGGAACCTTCTATATTTGATGCTAACATAAATAGTATGGTTTAGGTTGGCATGAGACGCTTAACTAAATAATTTTATAAACTATTTCTTTCTAAGCATTCTTCAGCAACGAACGACATAAACGATCTTATAAAATATTCCTTGAGTAACCTTACATTTGATACAGACATAAAAAGTGTATTATGTTGGCATGATACACTTAAATATACAATCTAGTAAACTGTTCCTTGCGTAACCTGCTATTTGGTGTTACCATAACAAATAGTGTATTATGTTGGCATGATACACCTAAATATACAATCTAGTAAACTGTTCCTTGCGTAACTACTACTATTTGGTGTTACCATAACAAATAGTGTATTATGTTGGCATGATACACTTAAATATACAATCTAGTAAACTGTTCCTTGCGTAACCTACTATTTGGTGTTACCATAACAAATAGTGTATTATGTTGGCATGATACACCTAAATATACAACCTAGTAAACTGTTCCTTGCGTAACCTACTATTTGGTGTTACCATAACAAATAGTGTATTATGTTGGCATGATACACTTAAATATACAATCTAGTAAACTGTTCCTTGCGTAACCTACTATTTGGTGTTACCATAACAAATAGTGTATTATGTTGGCATGATACACTTAAATATACAATCTAGTAAACTGTTCCTTGCGTAACCTACTATTTGGTGTTACCATAACAAATAGTGTATTATGTTGGCATGATACACTTAAATATACAACCTAGTAAACTGTTCCTTGCGTAACCTACTATTTGGTGTTACCATAACAAATAGTGTATTATGTTGGCATGATACACTTAAATATACAATCTAGTAAACTGATCCTTGCGTAACCTACTATTTGGTGTTACCATAACAAATAGTGTATTATGTTGGCATGATACACTTAAATATACAACCTAGTAAACTGTTCCTTGCGTAACCTACTATTTGGTGTTACCATAACAAATAGTGTATTATGTTGGCATGATACACTTAAATATACAATCTAGTAAACTGTTCCTTGCGTAACCTACTATTTGGTGTTACCATAACAAATAGTGTATTATGTTGGCATGATACACCTAAATATACAACCTAGTAAACTGTTCCTTGCGTAACCTACTATTTGGTGTTACCATAACAAATAGTGTATTATGTTGGCATGATACACTTAAATATACAATCTAGTAAACTGTTCCTTGCGTAACCTACTATTTGGTGTTACCATAACAAATAGTGTATTATGTTGGCATGATACACCTAAATATACAACCTAGTAAACTGTTCCTTGCGTAACTACTACTATTTGGTGTTACCATAACAAATAGTGTATTATGTTGGCATGATACACTTAAATATACAATCTAGTAAACTGTTCCTTGCGTAACCTACTATTTGGTGTTACCATAACAAATAGTGTATTATGTTGGCATGATACACCTAAATATACAACCTAGTAAACTGTTCCTTGCGTAACCTACTATTTGGTGTTACCATAACAAATAGTGTATTATGTTGGCATGATACACTTAAATATACAACCTAGTAAACTGTTCCTTGCGTAACCTACTATTTGGTGTTACCATAACAAATAGTGTATTATGTTGGCATGATACACTTAAATATACAACCTAGTAAACTGTTCCTTGCGTAACCTACTATTTGGTGTTACCATAACAAATAGTGTATTATGTTGGCATGATACACTTAAATATACAATCTAGTAAACTGTTCCTTGCGTAACCTACTATTTGGTGTTACCATAACAAATAGTGTATTATGTTGGCATGATACACCTAAATATACAACCTAGTAAACTGTTCCTTGCGTAACTACTACTATTTGGTGTTACCATAACAAATAGTGTATTATGTTGGCATGATACACTTAAATATACAATCTAGTAAACTGTTCCTTGCGTAACCTACTATTTGGTGTTACCATAACAAATAGTGTATTATGTTGGCATGATACACCTAAATATACAACCTAGTAAACTGTTCCTTGCGTAACCTACTATTTGGTGTTACCATAACAAATAGTGTATTATGTTGGCATGATACACTTAAATATACAACCTAGTAAACTGTTCCTTGCGTAACTACTACTATTTGGTGTTACCATAACAAATAGTGTATTATGTTGGCATGATACACTTAAATATACAACCTAGTAAACTGTTCCTTGCGTAACCTACTATTTGGTGTTACCATAACAAATAGTGTATTATGTTGGCATGATACACTTAAATATACAATCTAGTAAACTGTTCCTTGCGTAACCTACTATTTGGTGTTACCATAACAAATAGTGTATTATGTTGGCATGATACACTTAAATATACAACCTAGTAAACTGTTCCTTGCGTAACCTACTATTTGGTGTTACCATAACAAATAGTGTATTATGTTGGCATGATACACTTAAATATACAACCTAGTAAACTGTTCCTTGCGTAACCTACTATTTGGTGTTACCATAACAAATAGTGTATTATGTTGGCATGATACACTTAAATATACAATCTAGTAAACTGTTCCTTGCGTAACCTACTATTTGGTGTTACCATAACAAATAGTGTATTATGTTAGCATGATACACTTAAATATACAACCCAGTAAACTGTTCCTTGCGTAACCTACTATTTGGTGTTACCATAACAAATAGTGTATTATGTTGGCATGATACACTTAAATATACAACCTAGTAAACTGTTCCTTGCGTAACCTACTATTTGGTGTTACCATAACAAATAGTGTATTATGTTGGCATGATACACTTAAATATACAATCTAGTAAACTGTTCCTTGCGTAACCTACTATTTGGTGTTACCATAACAAATAGTGTATTATGTTGGCATGATACACTTAAATATACAATCTAGTAAACTGTTCCTTGCGTAACCTACTATTTGGTGTTACCATAACAAATAGTGTATTATGTTGGCATGATACACTTAAATATACAATCTAGTAAACTGTTCCTTGCGTAACCTACTATTTGGTGTTACCATAACAAATAGTGTATTATGTTGGCATGATACACTTAAATATACAATCTAGTAAACTGTTCCTTGCGTAACCTACTATTTGGTGTTACCATAACAAATAGTGTATTATGTTGGCATGATACACTTAAATATACAATCTAGTAAACTGTTCCTTGCGTAACCTACTATTTGGTGTTACCATAACAAATAGTGTATTATGTTGGCATGATACACTTAAATATACAATCTAGTAAACTGTTCCTTGCGTAACCTGCTATTTGGTGTTACCATAACAAATAGTGTATTATGTTGGCATGATACACTTAAATATACAATCTAGTAAACTGTTCCTTGCGTAACCTACTATTTGGTGTTACCATAACAAATAGTGTATTATGTTGGCATGATACACTTAAATATACAATCTAGTAAACTGTTCCTTGCGTAACCTACTATTTGGTGTTACCATAACAAATAGTGTATTATGTTGGCATGATACACTTAAATATACAATCTAGTAAACTGTTCCTTGCGTAACCTACTATTTGGTGTTACCATAACAAATAGTGTATTATGTTGGCATGATACACTTAAATATACAATCTAGTAAACTGTTCCTTGCGTAACCTGCTATTTGGTGTTACCATAACAAATAGTGTATTATGTTGGCATGATACACTTAAATATACAATCTAGTAAACTGTTCCTTGCGTAACCTGCTATTTGGTGTTACCATAACAAATAGTGTATTATGTTGGCATGATACACTTAAATATACAATCTAGTAAACTGTTCCTTGCGTAACCTACTATTTGGTGTTACCATAACAAATAGTGTATTATGTTGGCATGATACACTTAAATATACAATCTAGTAAACTGTTCCTTGCGTAACCTACTATTTGGTGTTACCATAACAAATAGTGTATTATGTTGGCATGATACACTTAAATATACAATCTAGTAAACTGTTCCTTGCGTAACCTGCTATTTGGTGTTACCATAACAAATAGTGTATTATGTTGGCATGATACACTTAAATATACAATCTAGTAAACTGTTCCTTGCGTAACCTACTATTTGGTGTTACCATAACAAATAGTGTATTATGTTGGCATGATACACTTAAATATACAATCTAGTAAACTGTTCCTTGCGTAACCTACTATTTGGTGTTACCATAACAAATAGTGTATTATGTTGGCATGATACACTTAAATATACAATCTAGTAAACTGTTCCTTGCGTAACCTACTATTTGGTGTTACCATAACAAATAGTGTATTATGTTGGCATGATACACTTAAATATACAATCTAGTAAACTGTTCCTTGCGTAACCTACTATTTGGTGTTACCATAACAAATAGTGTATTATGTTGGCATGATACACTTAAATATACAATCTAGTAAACTGTTCCTTGCGTAACCTGCTATTTGGTGTTACCATAACAAATAGTGTATTATGTTGGCATGATACACTTAAATATACAATCTAGTAAACTGTTCCTTGCGTAACCTGCTATTTGGTGTTACCATAACAAATAGTGTATTATGTTGGCATGAAACACTTAAATATACAATCTAGTAAACTGTTCCTTGCGTAACCTACTATTTGGTGTTACCATAACAAATAGTGTATTATGTTGGCATGATACACTTAAATATACAATCTAGTAAACTGTTCCTTGCGTAACCTACTATTTGGTGTTACCATAACAAATAGTGTATTATGTTGGCATGATACACTTAAATATACAATCTAGTAAACTGTTCCTTGCGTAACCTACTATTTGGTGTTACCATAACAAATAGTGTATTATGTTGGCATGATACACTTAAATATACAATCTAGTAAACTGTTCCTTGCGTAACCTACTATTTGGTGTTACCATAACAAATAGTGTATTATGTTGGCATGATACACTTAAATATACAATCTAGTAAACTGTTCCTTGCGTAACCTACTATTTGGTGTTACCATAACAAATAGTGTATTATGTTGGCATGATACACTTAAATATACAATCTAGTAAACTGTTCCTTGCGTAACCTACTATTTGGTGTTACCATAACAAATAGTGTATTATGTTGGCATGATACACTTAAATATACAATCTAGTAAACTGTTCCTTGCGTAACCTACTATTTGGTGTTACCATAACAAATAGTGTATTATGTTGGCATGATACACTTAAATATACAATCTAGTAAACTGTTCCTTGCGTAACCTACTATTTGGTGTTACCATAACAAATAGTGTATTATGTTGGCATGATATACACTTAAATATACAATCTAGTAAACTGTTCCTTGCGTAACCTACTATTTGGTGTTACCATAACAAATAGTGTATTATGTTGGCATGATACACTTAAATATACAATCTAGTAAACTGTTCCTTGTGTAACCTACTATTTGGTGTTACCATAACAAATAGTGTATTATGTTGGCATGATACACTTAAATATACAATCTAGTAAACTGTTCCTTGCGTAACCTACTATTTGGTGTTACCATAACAAATAGTGTATTATGTTGGCATGATACACTTAAATATACAATCTAGTAAACTGTTCCTTGCGTAACCTGCTATTTGGTGTTACCATAACAAATAGTGTATTATGTTGGCATGATACACTTAAATATACAATCTAGTAAACTGTTCCTTGCGTAACCTACTATTTGGTGTTACCATAACAAATAGTGTATTATGTTGGCATGATACACTTAAATATACAATCTAGTAAACTGTTCCTTGCGTAACCTACTATTTGGTGTTACCATAACAAATAGTGTATTATGTTGGCATGATACACTTAAATATACAATCTAGTAAACTGTTCCTTGCGTAACCTACTATTTGGTGTTACCATAACAAATAGTGTATTATGTTGGCATGATACACTTAAATATACAATCTAGTAAACTGTTCCTTGCGTAACCTACTATTTGGTGTTACCATAACAAATAGTGTATTATGTTGGCATGATACACTTAAATATACAATCTAGTAAACTGTTCCTTGCGTAACCTACTATTTGGTGTTACCATAACAAATAGTGTATTATGTTGGCATGATACACTTAAATATACAATCTAGTAAACTGTTCCTTGCGTAACCTACTATTTGGTGTTACCATAACAAATAGTGTATTATGTTGGCATGATACACTTAAATATACAATCTAGTAAACTGTTCCTTGCGTAACCTACTATTTGGTGTTACCATAACAAATAGTGTATTATGTTGGCATGATACACTTAAATATACAATCTAGTAAACTGTTCCTTGCGTAACCTACTATTTGGTGTTACCATAACAAATAGTATCTTATTTTGCATGATAGAATTATGCAATTCGCGAAGTTCAATCAGTTTCGTAAAACCACTTGTAATACACTTAATTGTAGTTTTTTATTACAGCTACGGAATATTGTTCTAACTATGGCCTTACACGGTCTTGGCAAGTTATTAATATTTTTTTTTGTTTTGTTGTCGGTTGATATAAATAAGTTGTAAGGACAACAGTTCTGACTGCCTATTTTCACACAGGTTTCTATCGAGTGAACTATGATGACTACACCTGGGACCTCAACATCATGGCTCTTCGTGGCCCGAACAGAACTCAAATTCATGAATACAACAGGGCGCAGGTACTTGACTATAGATCCGCCGTTCTGACTTTTGGAATAATTGACGCAACGACAATTTATCATTTTCTAATTAGTTAGTATTAGTTAGTTTACCTTTAACCTTTTTATTTAAAATTACCTTTTATCATTTTAATGTTTATATGTTTTATCGTCTCATAAAATTCTACAGCAAGTACTTTTAATACCAGAGCTAAATAAATAAATATAAATCAGTGCGAGGGGAGACGCAATTACGAGCGTTTTGCACTCTCCTTGAAAAGGACCATCGGATGTGGTTGAAACTACAGTTTGAAAAATCTAACTTATTGACGTGATTGATTCCAGTTTTCCAAATTAAAAATATCTAAAAATAAAAAATTTATAAAAATAAACTGTTAGTTTCCATAATAAAAAGAGCTAAATAACTTGATGACTTATGATAACTTATCGATCAAATTACTGGGTTGACGTGTGAACTAAAGTTACCCGTAATATTTTGACAAATTGCGGTATCAAGAACATTTTTATTCTAGTGGAAAATAGTAATATTAAAATGATTTAATAAGATTTAACGTCTTTTTATCTTAATAAAATAATCGTACATTTATTTTTGAATCACACACGTTGCAGTTCCTGGAAAAGAAGGTTGATTTCTGCGAAATCTATTGTATTATTGGACAAGTATGGCGAATCGTGAGTCAACGGGTTAATTCTAAAAAGCTCGCTTAAAAATTTGAGTAGACGCTCTTTTTATAATCTACCCGTATTCTTTGCGGCTCAATATGTGTATTTTATATGGGTTTGTTAAGTAAATAACTAGAATACAGTTAAAGTTCCTACAATATTTCCATTGATCGGTAATGCTCTGGTGGCAACGTTACAAATTAAACGTTTACTTTAAATGCCTTTTTTGAAAACGCCGTTAAGCAGATTTATTTAAGAAAGATTTGGAACTTGAAACACGTTTAGAGGTTGACTAATGCTTTTTTTCATATGTAAGAAAAGGATTTTTTTTGTTCCGACGTTTTCTAGATCGTGAACGACGTGTTTCAATTTGCTCGATCCGGTCTGATGACTTACACGAGAGCATTCAACATTCTGTCCTTCCTTGAGGACGAAACAGAGTACACACCCTGGGTTGCTGCCCTCACTGGCTTCTCTTGGATCAGAAACAGGCTTGCTGGAACCCCTTACTTGGGTGAGCTTGAGGTAATCAATTTTCTTACTTCAGTTAACCTTAATAAAAATAGCCTAATTTCGCTTCTCGCCACATTTCCGCAGTGATTTCAATTATATTTATCTAACTGTATTTGCTATAGCACCAATAACCGCTCCTCATTGCAAAATATACTCGAAGTACCGATCTTGTGTGGTAAAGAAAACCACTCGTATTTTTATAAAACGAACACCACCTAACTCATTATAACAATACCTACATAACGAGTAATTATTTAAAATATCTGACTTCTGTCACTGACAGGTGTAAATTCCCTAAAATAGTTAGTGTTTATCCACTTTCGATGTAATTATATCCTGGCATCATTATTATAATCTCCTCATAGATATGCAAATACCTACTTTATTTACAAATATTGTGCACAACTTAAAATAAACGTCATTAGTGTAAATTTATATTGAAATTGATTCGCACTATGTTTTTAAATTGATTTTGCGATAACTTCGCACTGTTTGCTATCAATATTATTTATTTGAAATAACATTCTATATTAATGTACCAGATACAGTTGAAATACAGGCAGACGAATTATTAAAGTATTAAAACTTGAAACTTATTTTAGGCTCAAATTCAAACCTGGGCCAATACCAGCATCACCTCGTTGACCTACTACCCTCAGCAAAACGAGACCTTCATGAGGTCTTATTTGCGTTACCAACTGGCCCCTCAACTATGCGCGATGAATAACGCTGCATGCCGAGCTGCTGCCGTAGCACAGTACCGTGCCCTCGTTGACAACAACCAGGAGTAAGATATTTAGTCTTTATTATTTAGAATTCTAAGTTAATAGTACATCGAACTTATTAGAAAACCGTTATGGAGTATTGGATCATAACAACACGATTGTAGCAATTAATACATGCACATACATACAGATATAAATAATATTGTCGTGTTAAAGCCAATTATTATTGTTATACGGCTTTAACGTGTCGCGTGTCGAGCGTACACCATTTGTACGTACAAAAAAGTGCAAGGCCACGTTGAGCATACACCAAGATGAAAAACTTTTATACCTCGCGTTTGTTTTTATTACCTTTATCAGATCCAATGCATAAATTTGGTATAATGGCAAAGTATACATTTGCTATTTATTTATACAATTGGAGAGGCCTATGTCCAGCAGTGGACTGCTACAGGATGATGATGATGATGATGATACATTTGCTTTTAGTTGGTGAAACTATTCAAAAGTTGTATTTTTTATCGGAATTTTTATGCGTACTTCAGAAAGAACCCGAAAGAAGACGGACATTCACATTGGACGGTTTAAAAACAATAAACTATCAAAAGTAGGCCAAAAATCCGATTAATAAAACGTAGAATGTTTGACAAAATCAAAGTAGAGCAAATACTTTCAACAATACAGTAAATTTTAGCTTGTATTGTATTGTAAAAACTTAGAAGCTGATCATGAAATAACAATAATACATTTCCTGGTACGCAACTGTTTCAATCTTAGATAGTCATGAAATATATTCCAAATCTTTAGGGTATTGTAAAATGTTTAAACAGAGAACTGCACTTCTACGCTTACTCGGCCTCAACAGGCCGAATAAGTCCCATCCGTATAAGGATCAAGAGGCATACCATAAGTAAGTCACCAGACCGGAACTCAAGAACTAAAACGATCATATATTATTATTATAAATACGTTTCAGTTCTCATTCAGTTTTATTTATATTTGCCCAGATATTATGCCTCTAAAGTCTAGTATGAAAGGACTAATGCCTTATACGAGTAGCTCAAAGCAAGGAACAATTACTTTACGGTAACGAGCACATTGCAGTTTCAGACTGAACCATAGAGCTTTAAGACCTGGTTTAGGCACATGTCATGGCGCCTTGTCGCCATCAAGCCTTGTACGTCTCGTCTCTTGTAGTATAACAAAATATAGGCACAGTAAATTTGCACTCATTCCACCAGCTCGGAAATAGTTATTTATGAGCAAGATATTTCTTAACAGGGTGCCAGTAGACAGTCGCAATTGGGTATACTGCAACGCTCTTCGTGAAGGTACCTTGGCAGACTTCAACTACCTCTGGAACAGATTCCTCACGCACAACGTCTACACTGAGAAGATCCAGTTGCTCATGGTACTAGGATGCACTCCTCATGCCGCTGGTTTGAACACGTAAGTTTTTTATTGTTAATCAACAACACAAAGATGTTCTTTTATGATCAGAACCCTTCATGTTTTCAGTGTTTTATTATTTAATCGTTTTCTTCAGCGCCTTGAATATGTTTATTTATTTTCTCTAGCTTCCTGAACGCAATCGTCCAAGACAACTTCATCGTTCGCCCTCAGGACTACACCACTGCATTCAACTCTGCTGTCACTGGCAACGAAGGCAACACGCAAATTGTATTCCAGTATATCCAGAATAATTTACAGCTTGTTATTAATGCGTAAGTAATGACATCATCAGAATGTAACCAGAATGTTTGATTACTTCTAATACTACTCATGTTACTTAATACTATAACAAAGCTTTCAGGAGGCTTATTAACATGCCCTGGACTTATTGCGTGTTTGAAGTGAAATTTAAGAACTAATTCAGCAAAATAACAACAACTAACATTAAAAAGTATACATACTGATGGGATGCCACTCCATATAAAATTAATCAATTTTAATTTAGACCAAATCATTACTGGGTTTTATGATAATATACGACATAGCTTTATACTTTTTTGTTTACTGTGTTCAGAAATGGCAGTATATTAGTTATTATTCGTACTTCTTTGTTAATTTTCATTTTCTTTAAATTTATTTCAATTTTTACATTCATCTGCTTGATTCATGGAGTGTTATATTATGGACTACTATTTTTCAGACTGTGCTGTTCCCGTGGTATAACCGTTGTTTTCAAAGCAAATGTTTCCTTTCTTTCTCTTATATTATTCCAATTCTATTTTCGGTGGTTTGGTGATTCTATGAGCTATAATGTTAAGGGTATCAAGTCATAGGTAGCTCTTCTTTCAACGTGCAGATAATTAGAGATATAAACATAGGGTGTGCAAAAATGTCATATGTGTTGTGTATATAATAAACATAGAGTGTGCAAAAACAACATAGAGTGTGCAAAAACAACATAGAGTGTGCATAAGGTAAAATATCATATTGTTATTTACACGGAAACCAAGCGTCGATCAAAGTCCTCTTCTACTAAAAAACAAATTGTGATTACCTAAAATCAATATTACTAAGCAATTTTTGCAGCGATTTCCATTATGATGTTTTTGTTTTTGTGCAACAGACAGACTATGGTGCAAAAAACTAATGTTATTTAAAACCTTTTACTAAGTAGGTAGGTAGATATATACAATAGAATATTTTTTTAATCCTTTCGGTTTCTTCAAAGCTTATTACATATATAATAATAAGATTTTCGTCTTTTTCAGTTTCGGTAATGCTACCATCCCTCTGAGCTACATCTCGTCAAGATTGAGAACTGTTCAAGAAATCAATACTGTAAGTACCATCATGTAATTTTGCTTTTTAGCCTTTTTTCATAATCAGGTCATAAACAGCGAAGATAAAATCTCCCCTTTTTGTAATTGCTTATCAATAGTAACTTTACTACCAGCTATGTTTCTTCATAACTAGTTACAAAATAATATATAATTACACTCATTTCACTGAAAAGTAAGGGTCTACTCACGTAACAATTGTCAAATAGATGCGACTTTAGTTACGACTATAATACGAGTACCCATAATCTTTTTGAAGAAGTATTCGCCGCCCGTGCCGATGACGTCTCGTTTAGCATTTACCTAACCTACCTACTTATAGCAATTGTTAAAGGCATTGATTTATATGTTACACTTTAATTTAGATATAAGTATGTTATTTTGTTTGTTTAGCTCAGTTGTTGAACTTTTATTTTTTAGAGAATTTTGAAATTTAAAGTTTTGTTAATTTTTTTATGTGCTTACTTACAAGTAACTTAATTTGTACCGACCTACTCAAAGAGTTCGCCTTTTTTATGTTGTTTGTAGGTACTTACCTACCTGATAATTTGCAATCGCGTTTTATAATCCAATACTGCTTTGTTTATGTTCCTACAAATAATTATCTCATTATAGTTCGTTTCAATCCTATGTTCGCAATTACAATGTATACCTACCTACATTTAAGGATGCTTGTATTTCTCTGTGAAGTGAATTAATATTCTTTAGAGAAATAAATATCTTAAACCGTATATTCTCGTATTTTTCAGTAGAATGTTGTCTTTTTTTAATCATTTATAAAACATCATATAAATTCTGCTATCGGCTATTTTAATAAGCATGAATAATGTATAACATCAAATTTTACAAAAGCCATATCTATACTTAAAACTACATTTATGACATAACCATCTAGAAGTATCGAATATATTTGTTTTCTACCGACTTCCAAAAAGAAGGAGGTACTCAATTCGACTGTATTTTTTTCATGTTTCTTACCTCATAACTTTCGACTGGGTGAACCGATTTCCAAAATTCTTTTTTTTTTGTTTGAAAGCTCGTGCTTCCCGTGTGGTCCCATCAATTTATAAAATTCTGTACATTAGTTTTTGAGTTACACTCTAATATCTATTTTATCAAAGTAATAGAATGGAAGTCAGTATTAAGTTTTTAAAATTGCACTTGTTATATTACATAAAAGTTTACAATATTATTGGGTAAAATCGAATACAGCTGTATTGTTTTTTGTATTGTATTGTAACAATATGTTTCAGCTCAAAAATGGGTTTTTTAAGCTATTTATCAGCTAATTATATAATTTACGGCTTTATACTTTTCTGAATCAGGAGTCAGAACATGTTACAAGCTAATGTTATGATTATTACAGTTCCAAGCGTGGGCGACCGCAAACCAGGCAGCACTTGGCCCGTATTACACTGCTGTTTACAACGGAGCTGAAAGTTCACGTCAGAGCATCGTATGGGCAGCTGAAGTCCAAGATGACATGAACAACTATTTCCAATCTGGTCCCTCGCTAGTGCAGTTCAGTACCCCTGCTCCCGTGATTACAGCGCCGAATATCACCTTAAGCCCGGGGACTATCGTTCAGCCCGTCACACCTAATCTACCTGATCGTGATTCTGCAGTCACCACTTATGTCTCCATGCTGGTGCTCATGTTCGCCTTTATCGCTAACATTATTTTTTAGTTAGTTCTTAGTATGTATCTCAAATTTGGAAGGCAATATAAAAGCAATTGTTACATCTGTTCAAAGTAATAAAATAGAAAGATAAATTCAATCTTGGAGAAAGTGTAGTGCTGATAACCAATCATCTGTTAAAT
This sequence comes from Selenia dentaria, assembly GCA_917880725.1. NCBI lineage: Eukaryota > Metazoa > Arthropoda > Insecta > Lepidoptera > Geometridae > Selenia > Selenia dentaria. Next base: position 7,779,203 of record OU862888.1, on the reverse strand, counting down.
TTTATACCACGTAATTATTATTTTTGACTATTGTCTTTTATATAAGTGTGATTTTTTACTTAAGTTTATCCAAACAGTGCCTTATTCCACCGAATTGTAAATAGGCCTTAAATTATTACAATTTATTTATATAACTTTTATATTTGTTTTTTTTAATCTATAGTTAATTAATATTATAGTTAATTATTTAGTTTTACGCTCATTTTTTTATGATCATAAAAAAATGAGCGTAAAACTATTGAAGCGTGTGATCGAAGCTACTCCTTTCATTCTGTGTCAGACGAAAAAAACTATTTCAGGACCTATCGTAACGTAACTATGTAAAAAGCACATGAATATCCATTTAACTATTTGGCTATGAAATGTCACCACACATGCATGGACAGACAGAGCGATTCTATTTTAGACTAGCTACGCATTGTTTCACCTGCGTGATGATGGATGATGTTCATGATGATTATTTTTATTTAGAAACCACCCCTATATCAGAGCGGTCAAACCCATAAAAGAATTATTCAATTCGTTCAAGCCATTTTCGGGTTTCAGGGATTTTTATGTATAAGATTAGATCAGATCTAAATGCGATGCACAACTCGGGCTAAGCCAGTTTGGCTTTCGTTCTGGTATGGGGACGAGAGAGCCGCAGTTTGCACTTAATGTTCTGGTCCAAAAATGCCGTGATAAGCAACAAAATGTATATCTTTGTTTTATAGACTATGAAAAAGCCTTTGACCGTGTCAAACACGTGGAACTAATTAAGATATTGGAAGATATAGGCCTAGACGACAAGGATCTGCGTATAATCCGGAATTTGTATTGGAACCAATGTGCGACGGTAAAGGTGGATGGCGAGCAGACGAACCCAGTCTCCGTACAGAAGGGTGTAAGACAGGGTTGTATTATGTCTCCGATCCTGTTCAACAATTACTCAGAAGTGGTTGTCAAAGAAGCGCTTGAAGACGTGGAGCACGGTGTCATAATCAACAGGCAATTTATAAACAATTTACGCTATGCTGACGATACCGTTCTAATAGCAAACACTAAGGAAGGCCTTCAAGAGATAGTTAACAGAGTTTCGTTACACAGCAGAAAATTTGGATTGAACATAAACGTGTCGAAAACTAAAGTCATGGTAATATCACACTCGCACAAAATCCGCGCTAACATTCAGGTAGAGGGTAACACGCTAGAGAACGTTGACAAATACAAGTATTTAGGCTCATGGCTCACTGACACTTGGGTAAGCGATACTGAAATTCGTGCGCGTATCGAAAAAGCCCGTGCTTCATTCACAAACATGCAGAAAGTCCTGTGCAGTCGTCAACTCTCCATTGAATTGAGAACCAGGCTCCTTCAATGCTACATCTGGCCAGTGGTCTTGTTTGGGTGTAAAGCGTGGACCAGGAAAGCAGAGCTTTGTAAAAAAGTAGAAGCTTTTGAAATGTGGTCTTACCGTCGCATGCTTCGCATCAGTTGGACGGAAAAAGTCACAAACGTAGAAGTTTTGCGCCGAATGGGAAAAAATGTCGAACTGATCCGGACTGTCAAGCAGAGAAAGGTCGCCTACCTCGGACATGTTCTACGGCATGATCGGTATTCTCTCCTGCAGACCATCATGATGGGAAATGTACCCGGTAAGCGTAAATCTTGGCTTCGTAAAATCAGGGAGTGGACCGGGATTAAGACCATGGAGCAATTGTTCTGGTTGGCGATTGACAAAGAAAAATTTAAGAAGCTGACTGCCAACCTTCAGTAATGGAGAGGCACTTAAAGAAAAAGAAATATAAATTTAAAAAAAAACACGTGGGGTTCACGTGGTCACTCCACGCGGGAGTAACCTTACACCCGCGTGGTGATTGATGATGATGATGATGATGATGAAAAGTATCCCATGTGTATATCCAGCACCTCATCACCAAATCATCAAAACGGTCCAGCCGTTTGAGCGTGTAGAAGTAATGAACATGCAAAAAAACTTTTACTTTTATAATATTGGATCGATTTTGGGACCTTTACTTTTTTTAATTATGGTGAACGATTTTTCCAAGGAATTGAAAGCTTCTAAGTGCTTATTGTATACAGATGACTTAAAGCTCGCGATCGAGGTCAAGTCACAGGCTGACTGCAACAGACTACAAAGAGACATTGATGCTGTTTGCCGTTGGAGTATTGCAAATAAATTGATGTTCAACCCTGATAAATGTTATGTCATGTCTTTCGGGCGTAAACGTGTTCCAGTGCAGTATACATACCATATCGACAAAGTTGCCATAAAAAGAGTGTTCACCATCAAGGATCTTGGCGTGACCTGTCTATCGGAGTCTTACATTTAATGATCATGTTCCAGCCATAGCAAGAGAGTCCTACAGGCGGCTAGGCTTCATATTGCGTAGTGCCAAAGACTTCCGTGACCCTGGGGTCCTGAGAGTACTGTTCACTGCCCTGGTCAGGAGTAAGGTGGAGGCGAGTGCGCCTGTTTGGAACCCTCGCTGTGACAATCACGTCTTATCTCTTGAGAAAGTGCAAAAAGCCTTCCTGAGAAGTCTCTTTAAGAAAATGTATGGATATTATCCTTTTCTTTATCCCACAGCCTTTCTTCTCGGCAACCTTGGCTTTAATTCTTAAGAAACCAGGAGGTTACTCGACCAGCTCAAGACTGGCTGTAAAATATTAAGAGGGGACATAGATTCTCTAGAGTTGCACAATCGTATGTGTGCTATGTATGTGCCAGATAAGTAATATATCCGCCATAGACCTAATCACAGGCACAAGTTTTTCTTCCCTGGCCGCTGTCGTACGGTACATCGTCGGTACTCCCCGATTCACCGCGCCATGTGCGACCTCAACGCGTTCCTCAGTACGTTTCTCGACTGTGACTTATTTAACGATAGTTGGTCTAATATTGTACATTTAATGGTGACATTTTGTGAATAATATTTAATTTGACATTTTATTAAGTATTATTATTTAAGTTTGACATTATAAAAATAATTTTATTTTTAAATTACTTCATTAGCTAAGACTTTGTTTTGTTTCATTTAAGAACTAATAATATGTATAATTGCAAGTGCGTTCATATAAATAAATAAATAAAATAAATAAATAAATATTAGTGTGAAAGTGCGATAGATTGTGTTTAGAATAGCTTTTGCGTTATAAAAAAGAAAATACTATCGAACATTCAAGAAAGCTCCTCTTGTCAGGACATGCATACTTAGGTATATCCAACATCTGAAAAATATATAGCATAAAAAAATCATTTAGTTACTTAGTCTGGATACGTTTAAACATATCTACAATTCCGGTAAAATAGTAAAATTAAATCTGTTTTTGCTCTCAATCAATTGAGGTCACTCGTGTTTCCAAGAAGTTAACCAAGGCTGCTGCTCAGGCTTACGAAACGGCGTCATTTGGTTCAGAATATTCATTTATTTAGTTTGCTTACAGTAGTAACACGAACTTAAAACAAATACGGTCTTACTTATAAACGCTGATTCAATTTAAATAACGTCATTTAGTACGGCGCAGCCGTGTGATTCTCTAATACTTTATAAGATATCGCCCTTGTACATAAGGTTGTTTTTCCAACGTTTCTTGTCAGCTCATCATTAGTTTCACGGACGTTGTCAAAGATGCAACGATGTTTGCTCTTAGAGAATCCACGGCAGAACAGCTGTGCGATTCTCCAATATTTCGTCGATGTGCTCGTCGACGAGCTCACCGATGTCAAATACTTTACGAGATATCGCCCTTGTACACAAGGTTGTTTTTCCAACGTTTCTTGTCATCTCGTCATTTGTTTCACGGATGTTGTCAAAGATGCAACGATGTTTGCTCTTACAGAATCGCATGATAGTTGTGCACACTACTGAATGACGCCATTTAAAGTTACGCAGAGTTTATAAGTAAGGCCCCTAATGTCTGGGATACGTGCACCCTACGACGTGCACCACCAATTATAATAAAGCCAATGTATACCAAACACTGCATGCTACTGCAGTGCTACAAGACAAAAGTCATCGATCACACAGAGATAACACTGGTGAATAGCACTGATACGTGGTCTCGCATTATGTGTCTCAGGACATATGTCATGAGCTACGTATCACTTCGAGCTTGTTCATGAGTTAAATCGTACTATGTTCGGGTTTTCTCTACGAGATTTAATTCGAAATGAAGAGGTATGTAGAAGAACAAACGTTGCCTACATAGCCTAGTGAATTTGTAAATTGATCATCATCAGCTCAGCAACATGAGATGATTAGTACTAGACGCAAATAATTTTGAAACGCATTATGCATCCGTATAAAATTTGAGGAACGTCCTCGATTTTTCTAGGATCCTATCATCATACTCGTATCTTGTTTTGGTGCCAACGTGAAAACTTGAGAAGTAACCCTTTTAAATAAAAAAAGAATTTCCATGCGTCTTCGAGTCAAGGGGGAACATACATAAATAAAAAAATATTTCAACGAATTGAGAACTTCCTCCTTTTTGAAGTCAGTTCATACAAATAAAATAGTCGTTGCAACTTTAAAATATTATATATGTTTTATTACCTACGTCCGAGATTACGTGCACGTCTTGTACCAAAGAAAATCAAGTTTAATATTTAAAAAAGGACGCGGAAAGTAAAATAAGACTCAGTGCCCCAATGCTTGCAATAAGCCAGCCATACCATCTGACGTCCCAATTCAGAAGTATTTTGTGCACGTTTATGTATATAGGTACCTATATATACAGATACATAGGTATATTGACTAGAACTGTGCTCGTTGATGGAAAAACAGGCTCCATAAGGTACATTAAAACATAACTGGCAAAATATGAATCCTTGTATTGAAACTTTCCACTTCTAGATGAGTTAGTAAAAATATTATATATAATATTAAAATGTTTCTACTTAGGTACTACAAATATTACATTTTATGGGTGGCAGAGTGACAGCTTGCCAGAAGTGGAGTATTCCAAGCATCTTTGTCTTCTATATGTCATGCCAACATGACAATGTTTATACGTACGTTGTTATCAGTCGACTGGGAACGTAAGTATGTTGATAATGCCACGGATTATGCAAATGCTTTTGTCAACATTATATCTAATGCCGCGGAAATTAGTTTCCCTTTAAAATCACTTCCAATAAAAAAAAATACAACCACTGGGTAACATATAACGTCTTAACAATGAAAAACCTACTACAGGACTTATACCGTCTGGATAAGATTTTCCCGAATTGTAGTAAACTTAAAAACTTCATTGAAAGTTTTACAAAACGGTATGACGCTGTCTTGAGTAAGGAGTGTGCGGCCTTCTACGAGCAAAGAATAGAACGGAGCAATAATAAGGTAAAAGAGGTCTGGCAGATAGTGCGCGAACGTACGAAACCACACCTTCAGCATCGAAGAGATTATACCGAAGACGTCAGAATGACTGATGGTTCATGTTATACCTCTAAGCAAGAAATTGTAAATAGCTTTAACCATCAATTTGCAAATGCGGCGACTCTGGCAAATGCACCTGCCGCTAACCTTGTTGAGGCACGTAACCTACTCCTTAGAAGTCGACAGCCATGTCCTACCTCTATGAGACTAAAACTATTTACGGCTCAGGAAATTGGAAAAATTATCATGTCTCAAATCGCCCCTAAAAATACTAGAGATATTTATGGGATATCTAGTTTCTTACTACGAAGTGCAGCCCAGGCGCTAGTTATGCCTTTAAAAGACTTATATAACACTCTCTTTAGGTACAATATGTTCCCTCAAGCGCTTAAGAATGTTAAAGTAACACCTGTATATAAGGGTAAGGGAAAAAAGGAAAATTGCCAGGATTACAGGCCTATAACCATAATACCAGCGACTGCCAAAGTACTGGAAGTAGGTATATGTGCCAGGCTTGAGCAGCACTTAAGCAGAACCGATATGATGTCGGAAAAACAGTATGCATACCGCGCGGGCTGTTCTACTACACATTTAGCACGCGAACTTGTCTGGCAAGTGCTGCAAGCACGCGAGGCGGGGCAGCAGGTTGCGGTTATCAGCTGCGACCTGTCGCGCGCTTTTGATGTCTGCAATCATCAGCTTCTGGAGATAAAGTTAGAGCACTACGGCGTAAGGGGGCCGGTCTTGGCGCTGATGACAGACTTCATGAGAGGCCGAGTACAAACAGTAGTTGCGGCAGCCGGGGAAATAAAGTCGAGTCCGATAGATCTGAAGATAGGTGTGGCTCAAGGGTCCTGTGTGTCAAACCTTAACTTTACATTACTAATGAACGATCTACCGGATTCCGTTCCGGACGCACAGCTATTAATGTACGCGGACGACGTGGCTGCGATTGTTACTGCCACAGGAACTAAAGAGCTAGAACGGAAACTGAATACCGTGGCACGTCAACTGGCCTATTGGTTGAAAGTAAACGGCTTAGCACTTAACCCGAAGAAGACTAACGTCCTTCACTTTAACTTATCGGGAAGACGTTACTCTGAAGTGATAGTAGACATGGAAGGAGAAACATTACAGTTGGTGGATGCATTTACGATGGTAGGCTTTCAAATCGACAGATCTCTTACCTGGGTCGGACATCTTAACACTCTATGCGATAAGCTGGGTCGAGCTTGTTTCGCTCTGGGCCGAGTTGCTCAAGTCCTGTCGCAACAAGCGGTCCGCAACTGTTTCTTCGCCACTGTCCAGTCTCTGCTGACTTACGGTGTCGATTTGTGGGCTCTCTCCGCAGATTGGCACAGAGCCTTTGTCATGCAGAAACAGGCAGTGCGCGTCGTGGCACGAGTCGCACCGCGGACACCAGCAAAATCACTTTTTATCACATTAAAAATATTGACGTTGCCGGCATTATGCATATATCATGCATGTATATATGTTTTTACCTGTATAGAAACATTTGACCGGCACATAACCACAAGAAATGCACCAAGACTCCGTTTGCCGCCTCATCGTTTAATTAAGTTGAGTAAATGTACGCGGGTATTCGGTGTGAAAGCCTTCAACGCTCTTCCTGAGCCCATACGTACCACCAAGGCATTAACCATTTTTAAAAATAAACTTAAAACGTTTTTGCTCGACATGGCACCCTACAGCGTCGAGGAACTCGTCCCAAATTTGAAATAGATTTTTATTCATTAATTATTATCATTGACATGTTTATATAAAATTCGAATAATTATTATCAATTTTTGATTTATTTATTTTTATGAATGGACTACAAGTATGTAAATTGTAATTTACGCAATAATTTTTTCTTGTACATTTTATCTGACCTGTAATTTTGTTATTATCAATAAATATTATCATTATCATTATCATTATCATTATATAATGTCGGAATTTATAATAAGCTTTTTTTAAAAAAGGTTTTTTTACAGTCAACAACTACACCAAAACAAACACTTTCGATAAATCAAGGAAGCATGCATATACGGGAGTCTTACGGTCAGTGTAGTATTTGAGGGTGTCCTTAAGGTACAGTATGGCACTATCAATAAGTCAGAAGGACAAACTCTGAAATTTGCTGGAGTTGTATTGTGACAGGGCTGTTTCGCCTACGGCCAGCCGTGCGATTCTCTAATGATTCGTCGATGTGCTCGTCGACGAGCTCAATGATGTCAAATACTTTACGAGATATCGCCCTTATACATATGGTTGTTTTTCCAACGTTTCTTGTCATCTCGTCATTTGTTTCACAGATGTTGTCAAAGATGCAACAATGTTAGAGAATCGCACGGCAGTTTATGTGGGATGCTCATGTGTCGGTTATCCAACTAACCTGCTTTCTTTAGCCCGCTTCCGAATTAGTTAAAAACATTATATACAGAAATACTATAAAGCACGCCGTATCTACATGAACTTTTATCAAATTTCACACGTAGTGCCAGGCAATAGCCATAAACAAAGGTATATTTATCATCATCATCATCATCTCAGCCGTAGGACGTCCACTGCTGAACATATGCCTCCCCCATCCCCCAGGTATATGTATGTATGGTTACAATTATTTATATCTGGTTAAAAAATATTCTACGTGTTGGGGGCTATATGTAGTTTTTAAATAAAATATGATATAAATTCAACAGATACGTGTATTCCATTCAACAGAATATCAAACGAGAGCAAAATAAGAGGTATGACTGTAGAATTATTAACTATGACTGCTATAGTGTATTGAACGTCTGGTGCGAAGATTTGAATCCAGAACACTACGCGTATACCTACATTTTGAGGATGATCTCAACCGCTGGGTATTTGTTATTATAAAGATTACTGTAGATATGCATACCTACACATTTCTAAGAGACTGAAACTAACACCCCAAAATATTGGTGACATAAAAAGTGTGTTATTTCGAATATCGATATACGATATAATTTTTATCAATATCAGTGATAATTTCGGCTTCACTATCTCCATCATTAACTTTATTGTAATTTGGATAAGATAAAAAGATTAAAGGGCATATTTGGATATTGATATATAGAATGTGAGGATGTTTTCGATTTATTCATGTTAAAGCGCACCAGCGTGATCATGGTGAGTGTATTTATGTACATTATAACAATGTAATTTATTCAAATAAAGTGAAATAGTGAGAATTAAGATAGATACGAAATCATATTAATTCTTAATTGCACAATGATTAAAATTTGATTTGATTGTTGTAGGCGAACCGCTGGTTTTATGTCTTTATGGGAGTGGCCCTTATTCAGGGCTCACTCTCTTCCAGTCCCATCCCAGAAATGATGAGTATGGAGGAAGAATGGACCCAGTTCGCTGAACGCTTGGGAAACCCAGAATTCCGTTTGCCAACAACTACACGTCCTCATCGCTACGAAGTTACCTTGACGCCCTACTTCGATAATATCACCACACCAAACACCACACCGTTTTCGTTCGACGGATCTGCAGTGATCTACGTGTCTGCTACGCAAGAAAACGTTCAAGAGATTGTTATGCACTGCAGAGACTTGACAATTAGTGGATTGACTGTCACTTATCAGGTTGGTGACCAGGCTCCCGTAGATATCACAGCTCCGAACCAGGAGTTCCGTTGTGATCCAACGTTGCAGTTCTTGAGGATCAACACTTCTGTTGCTCTATCTACGGAACTTCAATATACTGTTAGAACCACCTTCGTCGGAAATTTGCAGACAAACATGAGAGGATTCTACAGGAGTTGGTACAGAGACTCTGAAGGATTGAAGTAATTGCATTTCATAAATTCCTATGAACAGTATTGGTCTTATATTAATCCAGACATTAATTAATCATATCGTTACGTTTTAGGTGGATGGGTACCACCCAATTTCAGCCTGGTCACGCTCGTGAAGCTTTCCCTTGCTATGATGAACCCGGGTTTAAGGCCTTTTTTGACATTAGCATTTCAAGGGACGCAAATTTCAGCCCCACCATATCCAACATGCCTATTAGAGACACATCTCCGTAAGTATTTTCTTGAACATAAGTAAATCGTATACGAATACTATAATTTAATAACTTGTGTCAATAATAATACTATTATTGACTACTATCTAGATATCTACTGTCACAAAATAATTATTAGAAGTACAGTTACACGTTCAGTGCTACCGAATGTTAAGCAACCTATTCGCCTGTAACAATGTATATCTACGTCTTTTACGTAGTGAGTGATTTTTCAATGGTCTCAACGCAATCAAGCAAAAATGAAATGCGTTAAATAAAAACGGCTTTTTAATCTAATTAATAGATAAATCTGTATACAAAACCGTTCAGTTAGTTAGCAACAACATGTTAAATAAGGTTTTAAGGCAAATACGACATATAATTTACTGTAATGGTACTGGAAAACTGTTAAAAGACTTATAAACACTTCTGTGCCTACCAAAAATGACGATTTAATATTTATTAATGCGTATAGAAGCTGAAATTCATAATTTTATAATTTAAATTTGATTATAACAGAATAAAAAAATTTAGATAGACGGACAACGACGCATTCCTATATTGTTCCCTTTTCCCTGTTCAGGTACGGAACTCTGTTAAATAATAAATAAAACAAAATTATTAACCTTTTCAAATAAAATATTTAGAAAGGATTCATATTCAGGTTATGCCTTTTGTTTTACAAAAGTTAAACATGTGCTTAAAAAAAAGTTTGTGTCTGATGTTAGCTTGTTTTATTTGTCAGAGTTATTAACGGACGTGTCACAGAGACCTTCTATCGCACTCCATTGACGTCGACATACTTGCTGGCCTTCATCGTATCTAACTACGTAACGGTTGCTACCAACAACAATGATACCAGGCCCTTCGAAATCTTTGCGAGAAACAATATTGGCAGTGATGGAGACTGGTCCCTAGATGTTGGACAAAGGCTTCTGGATGAGATGGAAGAGTACACTCAAATTCCATATTATGAAATGGCTGATAATATGAACATGAAACAAGCTGCTATTCCTGACTTCTCTGCTGGTGCTATGGAAAATTGGGGTCTGTTGACTTACAGGTATAATATTACAAATTTAATTTATAAATGAATCCCTACTTCCATTGGTCATGCCATAGCTTGAGAACGACTCTACTGATATGATGAAATTTGCCAAGGGGATAGATTATATCCCGGAAAATAACAGAATACTTTTCATCATCATCGTCCTTCATCAAGCAGCCGTGCGTCTCTAAGAGCAAACATCGTTGCATCTTTGACAACATCCGTGAAACAAATGACGAGATGACAAGAAACGTTGGAAAATCAATCTTATTTACAAGGGCAATATCTTTTAAAGTATTTGACATTGGAAAGCTCGTCGACGAGCGCATCGACGAATCATTAAAGAATCGCACGGCTGGTGAAACCACGAGGTGCAGTTAGTTATATAAAATTATGACTTATCAAAAATATTGTATTATAGTCATTTACATTTTAAAGTTTATAACTTGTTATATTGGGCTTATTCCATGCACTAAATTTATTTTCCGTCAAAGATAACACAAGCCAGCAAGATAGCGGAGTCTGATACCTATTGTAAGTTTCAAATTAATATCAATTTACAGATTAATTTGCAGTATTAGTGAATAGAATCGTAAATGTAACCTATTTTTCTCTTCAGTCATGAAAGTTGTACATTTGTTACGTTTTACAATGAAGCTTTTGTTAACTATACTTTGTTTTAAACAGGGAAGCGTTGATACTCTACCACCCCGACAAATCGAACCATTTTTACAAGCAACGCGTTGCTAACATCGTATCGCACGAAATTGCTCACATGTGGTTTGGAAACCTTGTCACCTGCGCTTGGTGGGATAACCTCTGGCTGAATGAAGGATTCGCAAGATTCTACCAGTATTACCTGACTAACGAGGTAAGTGTACACACTGTGGTTCTATATCCATCGTTACTTATAGCAGTAACTGTAGGACCCATTCTAATACTATTTTAAAATTCGTATAAAAGTATGCTAGTAGAAAAAAAATATTAATATTGTGACAGACGTAATTAAAATGTATTGTTATTATCGAAAGAGCAAACATGAAAATATCTGAATAATTTTGTAATAATCACTGATCTGAATTGTAACTACTGGTAAAATAAAAAGATCTAATTTATTATTAATTACCAATTATTTAATTAAATAATTAATTTACTATATTATGCTTTCTGGTTTGGCCCGTCTGATTGGCAGATACGACAATCTTTTATTGCTTTATTTTTACGCATTTTATGAGTGGATACTCCTGTGATGTAATATTAATAAGTTATTTCTTGTTTTTTTTATTGTTGTTTGTAAAAGTAGAATATATCCAAACGTTTGGTTAAGTGTATGTGTAACCAGAATGCTGGACATCTCCCCCAACCATGGGACTTAAAGAATAATATAATTATAATACATTACGTTTTTAACTTTAAATATTGTTTGTTTGTATATTATAGTTGTATCCTGTGGTATGTAAATAGAATACATAATATATTCATACTACAGAAAATATAATAATCATCATCATCGTCATCTCAGCCGTAGGACGTCCACTGCTGAACATATGCCTCCCCCATGATTTTCCAAAAGGACCGGTTGGAAGCGGCCTGCATCCAACGTCGTCCTGCGACCTTCATCAAGTCGCCTGTCCACTGTGTCGGTGGACGACCTACGCTGCGCTTGCTGGTTCGTGGTCTCCACTCCAGAACCTTTCGGCCCCATCGGCCATCTGTTCTGCGTGCTATGTGCCCTGCCCACTGCCACTTCAACTGGCTAATCTTCTGGGCTATGTCGGTGACTTTCGTTCTTCTACGGATCTCCTCATTTCTGATTCGTGGTATGGTAGAGAAACCCCGAGCATAGCCCTCTCCATAGCTTGTTGTGCGACTTTGAGCTTGTCTATGAGGCCCATAGTAAGAGACCACGTTTCAGTGCCATAAGTCATCACTGGTAACACACATTGGTCGAAGACTCTTGTCCTGAGGCACTGAGGTATTTTTGACGAGAAGACTTCGCAAAGTTTCCGGAACGCTGCCCAGCCGAGTTGGATTCGACGATTGACCCCTTTCTCGAAGTTGGACCTGCCTAGTTTGACTGTCTGTCCCAGGTAGATGTACTCGTCAACAACTTCGAGAACTGAGAAGAACTGAGAGAGAACTTCGATATAATAATATCTATTGATTATTATGATATAGGGCATACAGTATTATTTGGTAGTAAGCTCTGAATCAGTAAATTGTAACACAGTTACTCTTATTCGCTTAGTAAAAATACTTACTATTCAATTAAATAATTATATTATATATTAATGTAAATTAATTTCATACTTCCAGTAAATTAGGTTTTTTTCCATTGCACACTATTTTATTATATTCTCGAATGTACTCGTTGTAGGTGACGGTGGTGAAGGTTGAGTTAGGCCGAGGTTAGGCAACTCTCGTTCTCTGTCGTTCTCTTACTCACCCTTTAGGAAACCGTTTCCTAAAGACTGATATAAAAATGACATCAAACATTTTTGTTTATCCTTCTTTTTCATTATAGGTTGAGCCTGAATTGGGCTTCGACACCCGTTTTATCGTAGAACAAGTCCAAGTTGCAATGTTGTTTGACTCCATTGACACCGCACACCCCCTGACTGACCCCAGGGTCACTGACCCTACATCTGTCAGTGCTCACTTCTCCACCATCACCTATGCCAGAGGCGCAGCTGTTCTTAGGATGACACAGCACTTACTGGGTGTTCCAACATTTATCAAAGCATTAAGGAGCTACTTGGATGCCAGGTAAGAGTTGACATATTGCATTTTAAAGTTTTTGAGTCTCATTAACATTATTTTAGTAATGTCACGTACGGTGTTATACACACTAACACAACACTCAGAAAAATTATCTCTAAACAAGTGAGAATTCAGCTTGTTTAATTGGTATTTTGTTTGATTCCAAAAAGAAAATTATTGATTTAAACATCTAAGCTTGTCCATAGACGATAAAGACAAAATGATGAAGTGAAAAATATACTTTTTTATATATGTATGTAACTTTGTTTAAATTAACAGATTATAGCTGCCTTTGTTAATTCGATTAAGTGTCATTATTGATCCATTTGGCAATTCGGTGGATGACAATATTAAAGGCAGTGTTGAATCTAACATTAAACATTATTGGTATGATTAATGTGAAACAAAAACCGGACGTAGAACAGTCAAGTTGTGCGAAATTTTCATTACAGTGTCGTGTCACAAATAAAATCAAAATTATTTTTGTTCGTTAAGAAGCAAAAAGTTTTATATATTCCTTGACCAATAGGACTGACACTTAATCCTTAACAAATCTGCATTTAAAAGAAATGAAAATGAATATGATATTGTTTATTCTGTACAGGCCTACGGGGGCACTTACAAATTGTCATATTACCTTTAATATTTCTTAAATCGCCAACTGGATCGGAACGCGACCACGGCTGAGAAGATCCGACCAGAAACTCAGCAGGCTTGTCTTTTAAATTTTTTTTGTATCGCCAAATTCATAATGTGTATTACAAATTTTAGTTTATTTTTAGCTCCAGTGTGTTGCCTTACAAAATAATTTTGGATAAAATTGGTGGATAGGACAAATAAACCCTCATGCAACAATTTGCCATTAATAATAACATATTAATTAAGTAGAAGATACCATATTTATATTACTTTACCTTTATCTTGCATTTTGTTGATATATATTTGAATTAAAGTTCAGGGGTTAATTTAGAATTGAACTATTGCTCATTTGTATAATAAATCCCCAAAATTTATTTTTTCACAAAATTACTATATTATTCAATTGACAAATTGATAGATAGTGTGTAAGATATATGTGCTGTTTAATCAAGTTTTGCAAACAAGTTTTCACAACTTGATTAAACACACGCGTTGTAGTTCCTAGAAAAGTAGGTTGATTTCTGCGAAATCTATTGTAGGTACTCGTATTATTAGCCAAATATAGCGAATCGCGAGTCAACGGGTTAAGTGCATGTTTTATTTAACTATGTTATATGCTTAAAGCAGTGATCAAGTTAGTTTGATTGTCAACAAATAAGCGCTTTGTGTTCCCATGAACATTTCACGTGATGATGGCAAATAATGATTAAGGCGCTGTCAGCTCAGCGCTTGGTTACGTTCACTTTCCTTTACCTATTTGAAATCAAGCAAGCGCATCTCGTAAAAACGTACAAAATTCAAAAATAATGAGAACTTTTAAATAAATATAATCCATCAATATATGTGTATTAAATATGGCTTTTATGATATGTGTTTCATGATAAATACGAGTACAATAGTGAATAACGAGGAAAACGGTTTTAAAGGTGAAATTAAGTGGTATGTTTGATTTTTTAAAAGTACGCTAGTATGTTATAATATGTTTTTAATTCCGTCATTGTGTACTTAAAAGTCTTAGAAACGTTACTTTTTTGTAATTTTAATTAAATCGCTGTTTATGAGATAAACTGCTTTAAAACCCTCATTTTATCGACATCATGAATTGACAGCGCCTTAACGTCAGCGATAAAATTTTTTTCAGTGAATGCGTTAGGCTCTAAATAAATTTCAACAGAATAGGTATCTGGCACGGCAGAGGTATCAACTAAGATGGTCTTTTCTGCAAGAGGCTTATCACCTAGAACATCTAGGTAAAGTAGTACTACCGTCACATATGTACCTTTTAAATCAAGCTGCATATTAGTCAACTAGCTTCATTGACAGAGGCTTTCAGTCGTTTCGGAGATCAACAAGAGTGGAGACAAACAGACTAAATTGTTATTTGAAGTACCGTATTTTCTTTCATATGCATTTAGTCAAAAGCTGTTACATTGAAATTATATACACTTTTATTTATTTTCAACATACAGGGTTATTGTTAAGTCGATCTATTCCCGTTAAGAGCTTGTTGTTTACATCGTTTCTGACAGATCTGACTATGCAACACCCTATCCTAAATGTAACCGTTTTCGAGATATTTGCCAGTTTGGTGCCAGTTAATTTACAAGCTCATGAGACTACCATTTTATACCAGAGAGAGAGAGAGTGAGAGAATAATAATTATAATAATAATAATAATAAAACCGCAGGGGCGGCTTTGTGGCGAGCCGTCGGTGAGTGGCGACACCGCGGACCCTGATTCTCCCTGGGGCTAAATGAGACCCCTGACCCCCAGCTTGCCTTAATTGGCCGTCTTGGGGTGGAGACGTAAGAGCAAGTAACAAAAAGCTCCAAGGGTGGAAGTGTTAAAGGGCATAACGCCGGTAGTAGCGCTCTAGTGAAACCGCAGCACACCTCTCGACACCCTTTAGCCATCCACACCAACGTTGCCCCTTTTGTCACCATTGATGGTGGCTCCTATGGGGGGCCCGTTTAGTGGGTGGCAAGTCACCACCTGCCTAAATATTTTAAATGAGACTGAAATTGGCAGGTGCCGTAGTCTCGTCCATAGCCTACTATTACCCTTATCATTAATAAGATCATACCAATAGCCTTGCCATTTTACCCATTTTTATAATAGATATACCATGTAACCATCCATCCAAAATGTTTCTGTTTTTATACTACATTGTATTTTTATACCAAACGGGCCTCTAAGTGTTGGCTACAGCCCCACTTATGCCTATGTAAAGGGCCGGGTTAAACCCGTGAAATTTTTTGAATAAAAATAATAATAATAATAATAATAATAATAAGACGCAAGAGCAAGTAACAAAAAGCTCCAAGGGTGGAAGTGTTAAAGGGCATAACGCCGGTAGTAGCGCTTCAGTGAAACCGCAGCACACCTCTCGACACCCTTTAGCCAGCCACACCAACGTTGCCCTTTCTGTCACCATTCATGGTGGCCTTTATGGGGGGCCCGTTTAGTAGGTGGCAAGTCACCATCTGCCCAAAAATTTTAAAATGAGACTGAATTTGGCAGGTGCCGTAGTCTCTTCCATAGCCCACTATCTTTTTATCACTAATAAAATCATTTCAATAGCCTTGTCATTTTACCCATTTATATAATAGATTTATCATGTCACCATCCATCCAAAAGTTTCTGGTTTTTTTATACTACTTTGTATTTTTTATACCAAACAGGCCTCTAAGTGTTGGCTACAGCCCCACTTATGCCTTTGTAATGGACCGGATGAAATCCGTGATTTATTTTGAATAAAAGGAATAATAATAAAATAATAATAATAATAAAACCGCAGGGGCGGCTTTGTGGCGAGCCGTCGGTGAGTGGCGACACCGTGGACCATGATTCTCCCTGGGGCTAAATGAGACCCCTGACCCCCGGCTTGCCTTCATTGGCCGTCTGGGGGTGGAGACGCAAGAGCAAGAAACAAAAAGCTCCAAGAGTGGAAGTGTTAAAGGGCATAACGCCGGTAGTAGCGCTCTTGTGAAACCGCAGCACACCTCTCGAAACCCTTTAGCCATCCACACCAACGTTGCCCCTTTTGTCACCATTGATGGTGGCTCTTATGGGGGGGGCACGTTTAGTGGGTGGCAAGTCACCACCTGCCCAAATATTTTAATATAAGACTAAAATTGGCAGGTGCCGCAGTCTCGTCCATAGTCTTATATCTCCCTTATCATCTATAAGTTCATAACAATAGCCTTGTAATTTTTGTAATAGATAATCCATGTCACCGTCATCTCAAATTCTGTTTTATACACTTTAGTATGTTTTATACCAAATAGGCCTCTAAGTGTTGGCTGTAGCCCCACTTATGCCTTTGTAAAGGACCGGATAACAAATCTGTGAATAAAAATGAATAAATAAGAATAGCAGAGGTTACCATTTAATACCAGGTGGACCTCCTGCTTGTACCGTCTCCTAATATCGTAAAAAAATAAAGTTAGTTTTAATCTGTAGTAAACTAATTATAGTAGATGTTAATTATAATTAATTACCTCTACTGGACAAACGGCACGTATAGATATTAACTGGTTTTATTGGTATCGATCTACATAATAATTTAGAATTACTTATTATCAAAAGTTTAAAGATGTCTTGAGAATGTAGAAACTTAGACTGAGAGCTCAGTATTTTTTGAACCGTTTAAATGTCCTGCCACTGTCTTTTTAATCTAACCTTTAATGAAAAAAATTGGTCGTCTATACTATAGCCTGCCAAACGATATCTCACTCGAGTGGCTCTTTGAACAAATACAATTTAAAAATTTAATACCGACTTCCATTCTATTCAGTTATTGGAGTGTATTTCAAAAACTAGTAAACCGAATTTAATTAAATTTAAATGGAAATGGGAAGCACCAGCTTTGAAACAAAAAAATAGAATTTTGAGAATCGATTCACCCAGTTGAAAGTTATGAGGTAACAAATATAAATAAAAAACAACACAGTCGAATTGAGTACCTCCTCCTTTTTTGGAAGTCGGTAAAAAAATACTTCATACTATCCTTATATTTATTGTACGATTTATAACGAGTATGTAAAAATACTACATCCTACCCGTCATGACCTACGGAGCTGAAACTTGGATACTCACTGTGGGACTAGTCCACAAATTAAAGGTCGCTCAGCGAGCTATGGAGAGAGATATGCTCGGGGTTTCTCTGAAGGATAAGATTCTTAATGAACTTATCCGACAGAGAACCAAAGTAGTCGACATAGCTCAAAAAATAAGCAAGCTGAAGTGGCAATGGGCTGGCCACATTTCACGAAGAACCGATGACCGCTGGAGTAGACGAGTTCTTGAGTGGAGACCACGTTTAGGCAAACGGAGTGTAGGACGCCCTGCAGCCAGGTGAAGAGACGCCCTGCGGAAGGCGGCTGGCAGTAACTGGATGCAGAGAGATGAAGACCGAGCTCTGTGGCGTACTTTAGGAGAGGCCTACGTCCAGCAGTGGACGAATGTGGGCTGATGACGATGATGATGATGATGTAAAAATAAAAAGAATCTATTATTATTAGTTAGGATATTTTCTATTATTAGTGATAATAATTATTTTTCGAAATACCTCAAGGAAATATGACGTTGCTGAGCCTGACCATCTCTTCAATGCATTTGACACTGCAGCCAATGAAGACAACGCACTATCTGCTTATGGTGGCATCACCATCTCGGAGTACTTCAAGACCTGGTCGGAGAAAGCTGGCCACCCTTTGCTTTCAGTCTCTATTGATCAGGCGACTGGTCGCATTACTGTTGTGCAGGTAATTACGCAAAACAATACAACTGACTTTATCTTCTACATTTTCCAATTACCCACACTATTTTTTGTGTTTTTGTAATGGTTAAACTCAAAAGCTACTTAACTGATGTTGGCGATTCTTTCAGTATCAGGGCTACCATATTCCTGAGAGACATAGGATTTGATTTATCATCATCAGCGGGTGAAACTGTAAAGCGCAGCTAGTAATTAATAAAACTTATAATATTAAGTAGCCCCCAACACACGATCTTTAATAAATTGAAGCTAAGAACGATCTCGATCACTTCAATCACAAAAAAAACTTCATCATAATCAGTCCATTCATTAAGGAGCTACGATGCCACTGACAGACACACAGAAATACAGACACGTCAAACGTGAAACACCTCTCTTTTTATATCGGGGTTAATAAAGATAAATATATATATATATATATATATATATATATATATATATATATTATATATATATATATATATATATTTATATTTATCTTTATATATTATTTACATATATATATATATATATAAAACAATTTGAAAAAAAATAATACCGACTTCCATTCTATTCAGTTATTGGAGTGTATCTCAAAAACTACTGGATCAAATTTGATGAAATTTAAAAGGCACTACAACGGAAACACCAGCTTTCAAACATTATAATTTTGAGAATCGGTTTACCAATTCACAAATTATGGGGTAACAAACTTTAAAAAAAAAACAGTCGAATAGATTACTTCTTCCTTTTTTTTGGAAGTCTTTAGAAAATCAGACATAATTCCCTCCTGCAACCTCAACGATCCCTCCAAACTACGTATATAACCTGAATCTGAGCAACTCTCCCAGAACGTGCACACTACAAACCATGCCTAGACACACACAAACGCCTCATTGAAAAAAATGTGTCACGATATTTTCTTTAGATTTTTTTTATTTTTAATTGGTCTTTTCGGTCTTTACATAAATATGGACCACGTTATTGTTGTTGATTGTGAATATATTTAATGATATACAATTTTTGTTGTTAGATTGTACTTACGAGTTGTTTTTTTTTTTTTTGGAATTTAATCTTGCGACCAGTCTTACGAATATAAGCAGATGAGGTGTATGATCTTTGTCGTGTCGGACGCTACTCCCAGCGAAGTCAGCCCTTTTACTTTTTTGGTCAATTCGTATGACTCTTAATCGAAGATGTCTCGTCGCTTCTTAAGGCGACGGATGGTTTCAGGGAAGTGAGTGGCCCTGCCAGCTGGTTCGGGTGCTTCAGTAGTCTTGACATGTAGTTAGCTCCATGATTAGCAATCTCCTCCTTAACCATAGGCATGTTGAGTGTTTCATGTACCTGTTTTGACAAACCATGGTGCGTTCGAAATTTGCTTAAGGATGTAGTTTTGCACCCTTTGTATTATCATTATATTTGAGGCACTAGCAGAACCCCACAACTGTATGCCATATGTCCAAATTGGTTTCAAGATTGATTTGTATATCAGCAGCTTATTGTCCACAGCTAGTTTTGAGTTTCGTCCCATCAGCCAGTAGAGGCCTTTGCATTTTAAATTAATTTCTTCCCGTTTTGTTTCGATATGTTTCCTCCAGGTGAGTTTACGGTCCAAGTGTATACCTAGATACTTTACTGTATCTTGATGTGGCAGTTGGGTACCATTCAGAGTGACTGGTGCGCAGTTTGGCTTTCTCAGGGTAAATGTTACATGCACTGATTTGGTAGCACTGGCAGCAATTCGCCATTTGGAAAGCCATTCATTTTTCATACAAGTTGGTGAAGATTAAATTTCATCAATGTCATTAAAAATGTTTTTATTATATATTAAATGAAAAATGTATGTACAGATAATATCATTAAACATTGATGAGTTGCACGCATAACACGGGTTTTTTAGTCAATAAGAGTCTTCCGGGACCTAACTATGAGCTCTTAAACCAGGACTTCTAGAAAACTGCTCGGCTTATTCGTACTATGACAACGTTAAAGCAGGCCTGCCCAGGCTGACTATTCAAGAACCGCAGAAATACCGTTCACCTGTTTTTTTTTGTATGGACTCTTAACATGACATTAACTTTTAACATGACGCTCTTAATCCACTCAGCTTACAAAAGTCTAGGTGTCTGCAGTTTTAGTTATAGTAAATTGTTAGAACGCCAGAGACCATTTTATCCATCCGCCTTTGCGAAAACAATGTTCAAATAGTTCACCTAAATAAGCGTCATGGTATGATTTCATTCAAAACTGTTTATGCCAGGTTTAAGAACTGCACAGAACATGCATGGTTTTTATGAAGCTGATAGTAAGGCCCCAGGTCGATGATCAATGTCGACATCATACATCTTTAAGTTCTATTTTTAACTTCTATTTTCTTATTATACGATTATGAATATTTATTTACGCGTTAGTATTTGTACTTCTTTATTATTATTTGTCTAAAATACAACGATTTTGTTTCAAGTCCCGTTGGGAGCGCACCACCGGCGTCTCCACGCTACCCAGCGTTTGGCATGTCCCGATCACTTGGACGAGACAAAATGCGGTCGACTTCGACGACCTCAAGCCTTCTCGTATCCTTACTACCCCCATCAGCAGCTTTGACAGGGGCTCTTCTGGACTGGAATGGGTTATCTTCAACAAACAAGTGTCCGGTAAGTATAGAATAAATACTACTATAAACGAAGTATATTTTTTTTAATAATGAACACCACGCTGCAGTGTAAAAATATACACTTAAAGATGTCTTAAGAGCATTCTTTTGTTTAGGTCTGTAGCAGGTATACTATTTATTTTTACGACGATGGTAATGATTATGATAATGATGGATCAGTTATTTTATTTATGTAACAAAATCCACAGCTCTAAATTTTTTTGCAATATGTTGGACTTAACATACAGGCAATAACGGATTTACGTTCTTTAAATAATATTTGTCACTAAACAGTCATAAGATAATTTATGAGTACCTGCAGTTATTGTATGAGTCGTTTTTAAAAACTTTTATTTTTCACGCTCTCGTTGGATGATGGTTTGTATTAGATAGAGTAGAATATTTCAACATCGAGTGGCAAAACCTGCACGGAAGTTAAATAGTAGTTTATGCAACTGTCATATAAGAAGGGGTATTAAAACACGAGAGTCTGTTTATTATTACGATAATAGATTGACTCGAGTGTTTTAATATACCTAAGTTATATGCAGTTTCATATACTTTTTACTTTATCTTCATTCATAGGAAAAATTCAAATTAAAAAAATTAAAAAGTAGGTAGGTTACAAGGAAGTAATTTATTTGGTATAGTAATTATTTAAATTGTTGATGGTGCAGTTATGAAATTGAATTTTAATTACTGCATTCTCGTCAGATGCGGTATATCTGCTTGTAGTTGGTATGTTTATACGAGTATTTACTACATTGGCTTTATTTTCTATGGTGTTCATTATAGTCTTGGACACTTGTATCTTACTTGTCATTGATTCGTCAATGTAACTCTCTGCCACAGTCGTAGATCCCCTGTGCTGCTTGAGGACTGTAATGTCGCCTCCACCGTCTGCAAGCAACGTAGCAGATGTTCTTCGGAAACAATGTCCGGTAAAAGTTTCCGGGTTAGGAAGGTTCAGGTAGTGTGCGACAGCCTTTCCAAGACTTCCAAATTTATTAATGCCAATTTTCTGGCTGTAGCATTTTCCAGCACAATAACTAATAAAGAAACTAGGCGTTTTACAAGCATTTGGTCGAAGTTCAATGTATTTCTTACAAAGTTTAAATTATGATCCTGCAATAGTAAAGGAATGGTTAATTTTCGTTTTGGTATTGCAAATCTTTACTAATGCAGCAGGATAATCAAGTATTCAACAATCAACCCATCAAGAATTTATTATTACAAGGCGAATTGTCGACTCAAAAACTTCCACATCCTTTAATTCAATATTATACAGCTCTTGTCGTCGACATGCACCCATTATACCAAATATTACTGCAACCTGCAACAAGTAATACGTAAATGAATAAGTATTTGTTTACTTAGCACAACTTGATAACCAAACATTCGCATATGTTGTAGTAACTTACCTTTGTAAAAAGATATAGCTGATCAGGTGCTTCATTCAAGAACATATTTAACTGCTCGGGCGAGAAAGTGCTAGACTTTTTCGCTTTGTAGCCCTCAAATTTGCGTTTCAAGAATGCTATTAGTTTTGAATATTTAGTGATATCAACATTGTGATAGATGCTAAATGTAGACTTGAGCATTGAATATTTCGACCATAAAGAAGACACTTTATACTTTTGTGTTAGCTTCTGAAAATAGGCGAGTAAAACATTTTCCAATCTATAAATTCTTGGTACATTTTGTCGTAAATTTTTTTTGACTTTTCTGGCAGGACACTTTCAGTTAACGCCGATGCCACGTCTAGAATATCTGGCGGAGTGAAAATCTCGCCGTCACTACTCTCTTCTCCAATCATATTTTAATCACTTACAGGATTTTAGTATTTTTTTTGGAATCCCGCATACAAAAACATGATCGGCAAAAAATGTATGGGAAGCGCGGGAAATTAAGTTCAAGATTCGCATGCGTGCGCCATTTTTTTCACAGTTCGAATTGCGCATGCGTGCGCCTTTTTCTATATTCAGCCTAAAACCATAGACTAGTTTAATGATATAATAGAAAAAAGGATAGCGGTACTATAATGAGTTTTATTCTTAATTTTATGTTGAAGTGTTTATTGCGTCTCTATAGAACCGTCTTTGAATTTGTAATTCGAATTTTTCGATTTGAGTGTATATAAAATACTTAATCGACTGGTCAGAATAGTCATAAAGTTAATATATTTTTTTTCGAATATTAAAGATTATTGAGAATGATAAGTTAAATCAATTCACAAGTACTATAGGTATATTAAAATATCTAGCCTTACAACACCGTTTTATACCTTTGGTGTAATGCTTTTTAATTTTAGATGAAGCGAACATAATCATTTATTTCTAATGTATTTGCATTTTAGGCTTTTACCGTGTGAACTATGATGACACTAACTGGGCACTTCTCACCAGAGCTTTGAGATCGGACGAGAGGACTTCTATTCATGAGTTCAACCGCGCTCAGGTATATATACTCGTATATTTAAATTAGTTAACATACATTTTGTCCACACACATGTTCGTTCAAAAAGAGACAAGCATAGCTCATGTATATTTTGACTACTACAAATTATTGCCCCACGAAGATCGCAGGAGGCGCTGCGTCGTAGTTGCTTTCCTTATAATAAGGCAGACCTAAGAAGTGTCAGATAAGTACTGAATGTCTTTATTTTAATAAATATTAGGTAGTTTAAAAGTTGTAACACTAACGTTGTTTTCTCGATTTTTCTTTCATAAGAACCTTCTCCTGACAATAAAATAACACAGCAAAAAAGCGAAATCAATTCATCCATTTACGCGTTATGCGATGACCAAGAGAAATAAGGTTTGTATTATGCATATTTTTTTGTCATAATTTAACGTGGCATAGATTCACTTTTCCTAATAACATAATTACGCACAATATTCATTTGCCTTTAACTTTCTTGGCACATTTTTAAAGCATAACTACTTTAGTAGCTATGCTTACAATACTTTTAAAAGTCGCTTACTTCGAAAAAATATGTATCGACGAGTCATTGCTTCGACATGACATATATCTAACTTGAATTTTATCCCAAAAGTGCTACGTTATATAGTTATCGCTTTAAAGCCTAAATCTGGCGCTTTGCCGACCGCTGCCTCGACGCGCTTGCTACGCGCGAAATAGTATGCCAAAAAACAATTATGTCAAACTCTGATTATGACTTCCACGGGACGATAGTCATCCCATCTGGTCTCTTGCTGTCATCCCGCATCTATCCGTTTGGTTCCAAAACTGACGGGACTCCAGCACTGACAAATGCCCGACGGATGATATCATTCAAGCTGGCGTGCCGCGGTATGCGCCCCGCGCTCTTTACGCATGAGAGTGCGTGGTGGCCGAACCGATCCACCATTTCACCGCAGACACAACGGTGAGGGACCTGGCAAGGGGCACCTACTCGTAGGGATACGGCTATTCGGAAATTATGGTTGCCCAAGAGATTTCCAACATTTTTAGTCGGCAAAGCATGTAGCCAAAGCCCCGACTCCCATCGAGTAACAGCTAACAGGCGAGCACGCTCTGCGGAAGAACTAGTTGAATTGATCAGGTTTTCAAGTTCTAACTCACAGAGCAACCCATCCCACTGCCTCTGAGAAGCAGGAGCTTTGGGCAGTATACTAATATAGTTAATATATAGTTAACTTATACGAAATCAGTTACGACAAAAAAGTTATGCGAAAAAAAGGGATCCCGGGAAATAGACAGTCGTTTTTGTATATACAAATTATTATAGATATATATTAGAACATTGTTGAACTCTTTGAAATTTTCTTGTTGAATGTTATATGTGAAAATCTAAATGAAAGAAATGTTGTTTTGTATGATTTTACGAACGCATATTTTGTCAAGTGCAAACAATAAACAAGCGTTTTTACATTTACAGATCGTCGACGACCTATTTGCATTCGCCAGGGCGACTGTCCTCACCTACCAAAGGGTCTTCAACATACTTTCTTTCTTGGAGTTCGAAGACGCTTACGCTCCATGGCTCGCAGCTAAAGCTGGCTACGAATGGATTATCAGGAGACTGGCTCATGATGCTGATGCTACTGCCCAGCTTAAGGTAAAGATTGATTTATAGACGAAAACGAGGATCCAACTTTTTTGTTACTTCGGTGAAGGAAAATATGTGGTTGCTGCGACGAATTATGTATTTAAAGCAATAATAAGGATAAAATACATAACATCGTAGATTTTCAATTTCGTAGCTATTTTACTTATGCATCGTTATATTCGTCAGAGGTTCCGCCAGAATGCGAGATATTCTGTAAATATACAATTAAACATGCAATAATGTAACCCTTCGTAAGTCTCCTAACCAGTAATATTTTTACAGACAAGTGTTTCGCCTTGAGATTGTTTGGATTAGTTTGGGGCTTGAACAATATTTGTAGCCTATTACAAACTTACACACATTATTACATTATTTATTTCTTTAATGTTAATAATGAATTTAATAAACGAATAAGGCAAGTTCAGCCATTGCACTCCCCATCAAGGAAATAACATCACTTGCCAATCCATTAACATGCTACAGAACAAACGACAATATTTTTGAAATCAAATATCTGTATATAGGAGCTGATCATCAAAAATAGTGATGCCGTCGTCAGACGCCTTGGCTTCTCCGAGCCATCTGGAGAAGATTACATGCCCAGCCTTCAACGGATGTATGTTAATCAGCTCCTCTGCGACGTTGGTCATACACAGTGTATCGCTGCTGCCGTCCAAAACTTCGCCACATGGAGAAATGGTGGCATGTGAGTATAAACGAATAATAAATTAGATAATATATATCATTTACAATCAGAAGATTTTTTAATAAAAATACACCAAAACTAATTTTTAATTTAACATGTAATGAAATTACTGTCAACACTGAGAGCTTTTACGGAATAGAAATAAGGTATCCCTAACTTTCTAGCACGTCCGCATGCTCTGACCGTACGAGTAAAAGTGAATAGCTTTTGAGTACTGCGGCTGCTCTCCTCTTATGCCCCAGTGCTCCTCCCATTTCTGACGACGTGTCGTGATCGGCTGGCCACGCCACATTCGTCTTTGAGATTGTGTTACAATATGATAATACAAGAGATTTAAAAGTGTAAAGCGCCTTTACACGCTCGTCGAGACACACCGAGACAGACCGAGTACGAGCGTGTAGATGCTACTTCTAGACATAAACATTAAAATAAATATAAAGCCGTATTTTTCGTTTTCAAATTACTGGTTGTTTAATACGTAAAGTAAAACTAATGACTAATTAAAAGTACTTTAGTACATACGTAGATAATTAAGTAGTTGGTAATTATAAAATATATCAAAACGCAGCATTATTAAATTATACAAAGGTTATGTTCTGGCTTCGTAATTTTCTTTTATGGTAAATTTCCTTTCATATAAATGCGGATGAAGTCGCACGTAACTGCTATTTTCTCATATAGGTATGTTTGGATATCGGGTATGCTATATTTTTGTAGATTATCTGTGTTTTGTACAATATTGCAGAAATCACGCTTAAATATAATCAAGCCGTCATTATCTCTTGCCATACGAGCGCTCCGTACGGCGTTTGGAGTTCAATTAACACAACGAGCGTATACAACGACGACGAGCAGTTTTTCGCGTTATGTTCTCGTTTACTCGACGAGCGCCACGCGAGGCGACTAGACAGTTCGACATGAGCGTGTAGATGCGCCGTTACAAGAACTTCTTAATATATTTAATGTGACGATAGATGCAAATCGTCCACCTTATAGTAAGCACTGCAACTGCCAAATGCCACGGTATTAACATAAGTTACACTGCCAGTGTATCTACACTCTTCACCCTGATATATTAGTTTTTGACTCACATTTGCCTTAACTCAGCAGTGTTGCACTTTGCTGCTGCTTCGAGGCTGAAAACAAAATAATGCACTAGAGCTGTCTTACACCTGGCTAGTAAAGTTTCCACATGACCTCTCTCGTTTGATGGGTGTGTGTTATGTCTATTTTAGCTACTCTAAATCATAAAAAAATATTACTAAAGTTGGAAACAAGTTCCTACTAAAATTTTGCCACCCAATTTACTTGTAGAGTCATCCAATTCTGAAGGAAACATACGTGTTCCTGGATATGTCATAAACAAGGCAGTAGAATCTTTAACTAAGTTCGTCTTGAAATATGTATATATAACACTAGTTGACCCGTCCGCGGCTTCGCTCCCGTGGCCTCGCGGGAAGTTGATCAACTCCCTCGTCTCAATACTAGCAAAGTAAGTATTCATAACGAAAAATGTATTCTATTATAGTGTAGTACCAAACCTGCGCCCATGGGTATACTGCACTGGTCTCCGCGCTGGCACAGCTGAGGACTTTGACTACTTCTGGAGCAGATACCTGCAAGAAGAACACGCCAGCGAGCAGGTGGTTATGCTCCAGTCTGCTGGTTGCACTCTCAACGAAACCAGCCTTGGCAAGTTCTGGGAAGCTATCACTGAACCTCCTACCGATTTCCCTATAATCCGGCCACAGGATATATCCACTGCCATATCGTCAGCAATCACTGCCAATGAAGAAAACACTTTGAGGTCTTTTGAATGGTTGAAGAATAATGTTGAGAGAACGCGTAACTCGTAAGTTATAACTTTTTTAATTATAAATCAGTGACTACACTATAACTATGTAGCCGTCTAGCATTTATTTTCACCACGTCAATTAGACTATTAATCTATCTATAGGCCACAAAAATGTATTCAGACCTTTTGACATCAAGGATCAAATACCTATTCAAGAGTAATATATATGAACAAATACGTTGATCGCCAAATTTAGTAAACTGTCACCAAAACCTAACAGCCAATTTAGCGTTCTATAATTTGCTATATATGATGGTAAGGTAAGATATAAGTTTTTCGAGGCTGACTGACACGTATAAACTCAGTGGTTTGTGGTAAATGAAATTAAAGGACGTTGCTCACGAGCTACAAATAGCTCAATAAATTATTATTTTACTGTGGGCCGAGCACGATCACGAAATCTGTTCAAGTGTAACGTAATCGCATCGTTAACGTATTTAGTACCAACTGTCAATTATCTAGTACAATAGTGGTACAGATAACTCATAGTATTTCTGTATACGTCAACGATACGCTAACATTACGCTTAAGCAGATTTTCATGCTCGGCCCACTGGTACCTAATAAAATTATGTACTCGTATAATAATTATTATACATTTTATGTAAAATTGGTGTTTCCTAACTATACTATTATTTTCAGAATTGGCCTTACTACGCCATTGAACAACATAGTATCGCGACTACTGAATGAGGAGCAGATCACAGAGGTATATTTTTAAATAAAAAATTACACACAAACACACATACAACACACGGCCCTAGGTAACACAAATAAAATCCGTTCGTTATTCTTTACTAACTTGTGAACTATTTCATAATTATTATTAGGATACACATTTAATTTAATTTAATTTTTCATTTTGACATGTTTTAATTGATATTGATATAATTTTATTTTGTTTTGATTTAGTTTAAATTCATTTATTGAGGTTTGATTTAGTATTATTTAATTTAATTGCATTTTACGCAATTTAATTTAATGATTAATTAATTTAATAATTAACTATTTAAATTATGATGTTTCTATATATAATTAAATGTAAGAAATGGATTTTAATCTGAAATAAATAATTGATTGATTGATTGATTTACCTACTCCTTAGTCGGTTTTTACGGGATTCATTGGAATGATATCTTTAAGCCCATTTTTTATATATCACCTAAACAGCCGAATTTATTTATTTATTTATTTATTTATTTATTATTAATGGACGAGCAGCAATATGCTGATATGTCCATATCATTGCAGTGTTGGATTTATAGTTTCAGAAGAGATTTCTTTTCTGTAGATAGCCATTTGTCCAGCTTATTTTTAAAATTGTTTATTGATGTGGCTGACACAACATGTTCTGGTAGTTTATTCCAGTTATGCACTACTCTGTTACTCAGGAAATGGTGTGCAGGCTTTGTTTTGGCCAAATCCCGAGTCAGCTGGATTTTATGTCCCCGGTTTGCCCTTGAGCTTTCTCTGATTATATAAATGTCTTCTATGTTAGGTAGGTTATAATATTGATTAATTATCTTAAATGTCTCAATAAGATCACCCCTAAGGCGTCTTTCTTCTAGACTAGTGAGGCGTAGTGTTAGGAGTCTCTCTTCATAGGACTGGTGACGCAGGACCTGTGGTAATTTGGTTGCTTTCCTCTGGACACTTTCTAGAAGGTTAATATCTTTTTGGAAGTATGGGCTCCAAACTTGAAAGCCATATTCTAGCAGGGGTCTGATATATGTTTTGTATATTTTTAGAAAGACTTCTACAGTGAAGAGTTGGAATGATCTCCGTATGACATATAAAAATGAGTTGGCCTTTTTCACTATAGATATGATTTGATCTTCCCATTTAAGATTAGATGCTATTAACACTCCTAGGTCTTTTTGCAGATCAACAGATTCTATATCACTGTTGTCTAACCTATACTTTGCTTTAGGGTTTGCTGAGCCCAAGTGTAATACAGTGCATTTTGCTGCATTCAGTTTGATAATCCAATCCCTGGCCCAGGCTTGGATGCAATTAAGGTCCTCTTGTAGCTGTCCGGATTTAATTAGTGGGTTGGCAAAGATTTTACCATCATCAGCAAAGAAGGCGGTCTGGGATTGAATCACCTCTACCAGATCAGTGATATAAATTCCAAATAGATGAGCTGAGAGCACCGACCCCTGGGGAACACCACTAAATACTTGTTTTGGTTGAGATAGGTATGTTCCAACACGTACTTGAAAAGTTCTATCTTTTAAGTAGTTTTCTATCCACTTGAGTAGTGTACCTCGTACTCCAAAATGCTCTAGTTTAATCAGTAGGCGTTGGTGAGGGACCTTGTCAAAGGCGCGTTCAAAGTCTAAGTACACAATATCCACAGGATTGTTGTTGTCAAGGCTTTTTGTCCACGAGTGTATGCATGACAGCAGATTTGTAATGGTGGACCTCTTTTTTGTGAAGCCATGCTGTTTAATAGATATTACACATTCTCTGTTTAAAAATTGGGTCAATTTTATGCTTATAATTTTTTCCATTAATTTTACAACAGTACTGGTAAGACTAATAGGGCGATAGTTTCCGGTGACCATCTTGTCACCCTTCTTATAAATCGGCGTGACCAGGGCATGCTTCCAGTTTTGAGGTAAGTAACCATTCTTGAAGGACATATTAAAAAGTGTGCTAAGTACAGGAGCCAAGATGTGAGTACTGTTCTTAAGTATAAGGCTTGGAACTTGATCAGGGCCAGGAGATGAGTTGATACGCAGGCTTGCAATTGCTTTCTCCACATCTTCTACAGAAAAGGATATATCGCATAGATCATGTTCCACACGAGCCACACCAACTTTAACCAGTTGTGACAAAGAGGGCTCTAATGAGTATGTTTTTTGAAATTCTTCGGCAAAAACATCAGCCATTTGAGAAGGCTGCGTTACCAGGTCACCACTCTGGCTCCAGATGGCTGCTGGGATGCTCACTTTTGAAGACGAACATCTCCGAATGTAAGAGTAAAATGATTTGTCCCCATATTTAAGTATTTCGGCTTCATAGCAGCTCCTTTGTTTCCTTGACATATCAACACATTTGTTGTTTGTTTCTCTGTAGAGTTGGTAGTCATTTTCTGACCCAGAGGTCCTGTAATTGTCCCACAGAGTTTTTTTTTCAGCCACTAGTTTTAAAACATTTTTATCAATCCATGGTTTATTTCGAAGTTTATTCTTGACTTTTCTTTCTGGGGCATGTTTATCAACAGTTGTGTTGATTGCAGACAAGATCTCCATCCACAATTTTTCTGTATCATTGAAACAATTTACCTCCTCTAAATTGTTCCTTAAATCATTATTGAAACTGTCAAAGTTAATATATTGGTAGTAACGTTTAAACTTAGGCTTATCAGTAGATTTTCTTACTAGGCACTGAAGGCTGAATTCTAGTACAGCATGGTCACTTTTACCGATTGGAGGTTTGTGCATTACTTCATCAATTAGAGAATCCTCATTTACCATAACAAGATCTAGTAAGGATGATTCTTGCCCTTGTCTGAAGCGTGTATGGCATTTCACCAACTGATGGAGATTGCTGTCTCGGAACATATTAACAAAGAGTTCTTCGGGGCCAGAATAACTTTGGCCTGGTGGAATAGGCCATTTAATAGTTGGATAGTTGAAGTCACCTGCAATGATCACTGTATTTCTTTTAGTAGCAGTAATGAGATTATTTAGTAATGTAGTGTCACAAGTTTTCCATACAAGTTCATCCTGACTACCTGTTCGATATAAACCAATAACCAAGAAATTATAGGTACTAAATTGTATATCTACATATAGTGCCTCAACTCCATCGCACATATAATTTTTGTTGCGCCTTGCTATGATAGGAATACCGTTTAAATGTTCCTTAATATAAATGGCTACACCACCTCCTCTAGTCTTTCCTTCAGCCTTATTTATCTTATGCATCCGGTCATGTCTTAATAGCGTATAGCCTGGGATATTGTATGTGCCATTACGATCATTGCTGTTTAGCCAAGTTTCAGTGATGATTGCAATACATGGACTATTTGTGTTTATGTAGTTCAAAAAAGGTCAAACTTAGATGGTAACGATTGTATATTGGTATAGGTGAAAGTAAGGTCAGCATATGGATTTCTATTGACATTGGCTAGTTTTTTTGTGCGACAATTTTTGGGTTACCTTTTATATATTTGATGGTGAGGCTGGTTTCCCCTTTTCCAGTACGGTCCTTTAAGGTTTCCCGGAGTTTGTTCAGTTCTTCACGTTGTTTAGGAGTTTTATCATCGTATACTCTTACCTCTTTTTGAGCCTTGGTCTTGTTTTTCAGTAACCAAATAGCATCCTGACGGTACTTTAATATCACCTTTAATGGGCGCGGCTTTACTGTACCTGGTTCACGGCGGCCTAGACGTTGTACCTTTACCACTTTGTCTGAGAAGTCAGTGCCGTTGTTTATGTCGTGTAAGATTTTCTTCACACATAATTCATCATGTGACTTTCTTTCATTGCCGATGTCTGAGTCACTTTCCTTAACACCAACAAGTATTACGTTAGTGGCTCTGCGCTCCCGTTCCATTATTTCTTCTAATAATGCGTTAGTGTCCGTGGGCATCTCGGTCATAATCGTCGCAGTTCCCGCGGTGTTTGATGGTGTAAGGCGTCCTTCGGCGAGCTGCTTTTTTACGTCATCGAGTTCTTCTCTTAATCCATCGTAGGATTTTATTAGTTTTGGTACTTGAAAAAGGGCCTCTCGGCATGGAGAACACAAGTACAGAAGGGTGCGTTTGCCCTTTAATCCCATAACACGCACCTCACTAGTCGTCAAGTTGCTGCATTGAAGACAGATATGTCGTTTGCAACCATCACACTGCACCACATTTTCATCATTATGATCATCTTCACATTGAAAGCACTTTATTTTATTAGACATTGTTAACAAGGATTTGAATCAAACTAAATCAGGCCACGAAAATACGTTACGAATTTTACACTTTTTGTCTCTTCACAACCACTTTCACAAGTCTTTTTACAATGCTTTTACCACAATAAATACGTAATTGATTATTTAAAAAAAACAATTTTTTGCCAAAATAATGCTCTTTAACTATTTAATTCTAATTTAAAATACGACACGACTTCCAACACTGCTTTATCAATCGAGGGTAGGAGAGAGAAAGTGAAGTGAGAATTTATATTATTTAATGTAAAACCTTATAAAAATAGTACCAGAAAATAATAATTGTTATTTGTTACAAGACATTAAACTAACAAATAAAAAAGACTATGGAACAAATCACAATATCGTTATTTAATTTAAGATCCCAGTAAACTTTCTGATATCGAATTATTTTATTGCAGGTGAACACTTGGTTGACGGAGAACCAAGCCCTCCTTGGTGAAAGCATCTACAACACAGGAATCAATGCCATTGCAACTGCCAGAAGCAACATTGTCTGGTACAACCAAAGAGTTGGCGAATTCAACGGTTATTTCGAGACTGGCTACGTCGATGACGTCATCAATGAGGAGACTACTGTAGCGCCAACAACTGCACCAATAACCGCTCCAACAACTCTAGCACCAACCACAGCAGCACCCGACTCAGCCAGCATCGCTGCTTTGAGCTTCATAACGCTCCTAGTTACCCTCGCTGTCAACATCGTTGCTTAAGTTAAAGTACCCTTCTTTTTTCAAATTTGATAAAGCTCGAGGTGTACAGAAAGCATGTCAATCAATTAGATTTTTAGATTTTTGTTAACGATAATTTATTGAACCTGACAATGATGTCAGATCCGCCTAACAATTCACATTGTTGGGGCTTTTTGACGCACCTACAACTATTAAACCAATACTGCCATGCGAGCATGGATCTGCCGATAAACTTGTCGAGTCAATAAACTGACTTTTATCAGAATATAATATCTTAATTTTTTTTGATTAATTTCAATAAATTGATCATATCGACAATCCATGCTCGCACCGCTGGTTAGTAAAATTTAACGAGAGTTTGTTTCATTGTGGGTATCATCGTTAATGAAAATACAGCCCTCTAATTACACAGCACCTACTGTTGTACCAAAAACTAGCAAAACCAGATTTGGTCAACAGCTACATGGGTTTGAGCTTCAACGCCCCTCCGGCACCTTCACTATAAGTTGTTTAGTTAGTGTTTGATTAAACCAGTATGTAAAAATCGATATATTTATTTGGGTATAGAAATCACAGTAAACATGCTCCGATTACAGACTTTCAAAAACCGTATTTATATTTTGTTTGTAAGAAATAAAGTGTAATTTGATTGAAATTCCGCATTTTTATTGAACCCTTTGCCAGTATTCCTAAACTTAAAATAAAAATCAAGAGAAACTTGAAGTGAAGTAAATAGATTTATACCTTGCCGGTATCAAGATCATATGATCTTATGAAAGTCCAACAGTTGCTACATTGTTGAGATATTTTCCTATCTATCCAATTTCAATGTTCTTGAAATCTGACTCTATAACACCCAGGGAAGCTAGAAGCAGTTTAATTGCAGCATAACTCTTTTTAAAACACTCATTATATTTACATACATCTTTCAGATTACACATATTGGCGTGTTTATGTCTAGTATTCTATACTTGACATATTACTGTGTACCAAACATAAGTTACAAGTGATGACTTATGGCACTGAAACGTGGTCTCTTACTATGGGCATCATAAGTAAGCTCAAAGTCGCACAACGAGCTATGGAGAGGGCTATGCTCAGGATTTCTCTACGTGATCGAATCATAAATGAGGATATCTGTAGAAGAACTGCCCAGAAGATTAGCCAGTTAAAGTGGCAGTGGGTAGGGCACATAGCACGCAGAACAGATGGCCGATGGGGCCGGATGGTCTTGGAGTGGAGACCACGGACCGGCAAGCGCAGTGTAGGCCATCGTCCACCGACAAGGTGAACTGACGACCTGATAAAGGTAGCAGGACGAAGTTGGATGCAGGCTGCTTCCAACCGGTCCTTTTGGAAGATCATGGGGGAGGCATATATTCAGCAGGCCCGGCTGAGATAATGATGACTTACTTGTACTTTGTGTTCATACTCTTCAGAGTTGTCATGAAAAGGTGGTAGTCCTCTTGTGCAAAAGGCCGTTTTGGCAGTTATTCTGCCGTGAAGCAGTAGTGCGCAATGTTAGGGTGTGAAGGGCATTGTAGCAAGTGAAATTACTGGGTGAAAGAGATTCAAAATTAATGTCTCGGAATAAAGAGCGTAGTGTAGTACACGTATAACTACAGTTCTTACTATGGGTAGCGCAGCCTTGGGCAAACATTGCTAAACATCAGGCAATCGACTTGCTTGCCTTGTCACTTTATTTGCAAAGATGACTTCTTATAGTCTTCAGCTTCAAAAACTTCAGCTTGTCTATCACCGATGACTATAACAGTGAGACAATGCTAAAAATATCGAAAAACAACACTTCTGAAGCTTTTATCAAACTGACTCACAACCGGATCTCTCTTAATCAATTATTATGCCACGGCAACCTCGAGAAACAGGATAAGTACAACTAAAGTAAGCAGAAACGTGCCAACTTTACTGTCTTGGTTTCGAGGGCGAGTAAGTATAAAGAACTATGTTTTTGGGTGACAAGTAAATACGAGTAAGTTAAAGTTTTGGGTGACACATTAACAATTTAGAATAGCATAACGCACATTTTCAGGTGAGTGGTTTGGCCAATGCTGGCATCAACTGAACAGTGGACATAATTGAGGATCTGAGTAAACCACGTGGTCCATGAGTGGTGTCATTGGAGATGTTAAGAAAATAATTTTAGATGCTAAGACTCTTTTTCAAGTAACCGTCTGATGAGGACCACCGCAGTGCAAAATGTCTCTCACAACTGCGGTGTAAAAGCATTACTGGGAATACGAATTTGTTTTTGACTACTATCTCACTTGATGGGCAGTAATAGTGCGGTCGAAGGTAGGTCACAATATAGCAATAATAGCTACTAGTTCTCAAAGGCAGCTGCTGGAACACACTGTTAGGTGCTTATCGACAGATTTTTAAACTTGATGCGTTGTTTGTAGCCAGGTGGACATAAGTATTAAGTAACCATCATGTACAGACACTGGTAGGTATACCTCGTAGAACTATGAAGTTTAAAGCTTTTTTTATGGGATAGGTTGGCAAACGAGCAAGCGGCTCACCTGATGGTAAGTGATACTGTCGCCCACAGCTATCCACAATACCAGAGGTCTTGAGGATGCGTTGCCGACCTTTGAGGAAGGATGATATAAAAGAAGAAATAGAAGGGGCGAGGGTGGAGGGGAAAGGGGAAGGAGAGGGAGAAAGGGGAAGGAGGGAACCGGGCCTCCGGAACCTCCCACAAACCGACGCAACCAAACCATAGCAAGCTATGTTACTTCTCGTTGGTGTTACGTGGGCACAGTCATTTGATCACTTAAATGGACAGTCATGATGACTTACCATAAGGCGAACGTCTTCTTCTTATCATATACTAGCAATATCAAAGTTATTATTATATACATGTACTTATAAAACACAAATATATAGTAGCATATCATTATATGCACTGTAACGTCGTGGGGAAGCTACGAAAACCCAGCAAAAAGAGTCCCAAAAAATATCACATCACCAACACACCACCACGATGTGGGGGACGCTCTTTTTGCTTTGGGGGTGGTTACTATATACGGCAGTAGTGGACTGTATAGACGTGTTGTAAGAACGTCCACCCACCCTTGTTTTGCAAGAACGTAGTTGAATAAAAGGCGGTACTGTAGTACACGTCGTTGGTGCGTGGGTGTTCCGAGGAGAGATTCTTCCCTACTAGAGGCTTTAGTAGTTTACTAGACGTACGAACGACGACTTACGTAGATCGAGTGCTTAGATCGAGTCTTACAAATACAATCTCCAACATCGCCTGCCAAGAGTGAACGATTTAGGAAACAAAACAGCTGGCGAATTCCAGGAACTACAAATATATTACTATAACATAGTTTCTCTTTAAATTTGCAAATGGTTTATCAGACTGCCCTGATTTGCTCTCCTGTCTAGATATCTCTGCACCTACGAGATCAAAGAGTGCATCAAATTTTACCTTGCTTGTTGTTACTAGAACAAAATCAAATTTTGGCCAAAATGCGCCACTCAATAGAATGATAAAACAGTACATTGACTTGTCGAAAAACCATTCAGTCGATCTTTTTATTGGAAGCCTTTGCGGGTTTAAATCGACAACAAAATCTCTATAATTGTATATCGTATAACATTATGTGTAAGGTATTTAAATTGTATAACTATCTATATTGCTACCACTTTTTACAATATTTTATTAAAATAATATGATAGTAGCGCTAAATCCCCTATTCTTGCTCGCAATCGTTTCCATGTTGTCTTCCCCTTTAATTGTAATGACATTTAGCATTTGTTTGTTAAGTTAGCATAGAACCTATTGTAAGAAACAGTGTGCATTATGTTGGTGTTCAAATAAATAAAATACAATATTTTTTCTATTATTAGTTTTCCTTATTTAGTGATTTGTATATATTACATCTTTTGGGTTTTGGTTCTCGGCATGCAAATGCAATGCAGCATAATTATCAGTATTATATAAGTCTCAATTTTATACTAAATTGAGAACTTTCATGTAATATGGTTAACTGGGAATTGCGGAATTACATACGTAATACTGGTCGGATAGTTCTGGCCTGAATCTAATAGCTCTGACTAAAGTTTCGACCATCGTCAATGCGCGAGCATCTCGAACACTCGTTGAAAAAGACCAACGGATGTGGTCGAAACTATAGTCGGATCTATCAGATAAGTAATATTATTATCCCGTATTACTCAGTAACAAAAATGTGAAAACCACGATAATTTTTACAAGTACATTTTGAAAAATTT
Source organism: Selenia dentaria (assembly GCA_917880725.1). NCBI lineage: Eukaryota > Metazoa > Arthropoda > Insecta > Lepidoptera > Geometridae > Selenia > Selenia dentaria. Next base: position 7,741,378 of record OU862888.1, on the reverse strand, counting down.
TATACCGACTTCCATTCTATTCAGTTATTGGAGTATATCTCAAAAACTACTAAACCGAATTTATTGAAATTTAAACGGAACTACACGGAAAGCGCCAGCTTTAAAACAAAAAAAGAATTTTGAGAATCCGCTCACCCAGTCGAAAGTTATGAGGTAACAAACATAAATAAACATACAGTCAAATTGAGTACCTCCTCCTTTTTTTGGAAGTCGGTAGATAACAACATTCATTTATGTAGTTTTTAGTAGATGGATATGAAAATTGCTACCACTGGGGCGTGGTGAATACTAGCGCGAACCTATCTTACCCCGACTGGCTCTATATTGGCGAAGAACTGCCTACGGGGGGAATTTAGTGGGTCTAAATTCCACACACCCCCTTTCGTCACCCACGTGGAGGAAAGAAAGTGCGCAGCATCTCCCCCTTCCTTAAAAAAGGTAATCATGTCAAACCGTTTTACATTTGTATTAGCAGCTCGGTGGTAACAAAGAAATAACATATATAAAATTGCATATTTGATGCCGTAGCACATTTTTAAGGGATTTACAAGTGCAATTCAACAATTTAATACCGACTTCCATTCTATTACTTTGGTGAAAAATAGTTATTGGAGTGTAACTCAAAACCTCGTCCTTTTTGGAAGTCGGTAGATGAGGGATTTTTTTAGTTAAACATAGTGAAAATTTATATTATAAAAACAAATTAAATTTTTAACTTCTTTTTATATTTTACTTTTAAAATCTTTAGTTTAAGCATTTTTAACGGACCTATAGTTTCTGTGAAGGTGTATTTGATACATATAACTAAATATGATTACCATCTTAGTAACATCGTCACCAAAGTCCAATAACAAATTATATGAATATAATTTCAAAGTCTTGATTTATTCCCATACTGACATAACATTTAAACATTGACATGCAATTCGGCGGATATGTTCCATGTAAAGTGCAGGCAAAAGAAAGAAGTTCTAAGAAAGGGTTTTACAAAAATAACTAATATCCAAATCTGTCCTTTCTGTGTGTAACCAGATAGCTATCAAGTAACTGTGAAGGGTTCTAAAGGGTACGTCTTTGAGTTTTATATACAGTATTGTAAGAAATGTTAATTTATGAAATCTACCTAAACTGATACGGCCTTATTAATAAACTTGGCTTACACCCGGAGTAGTTAAAACATCTATCTGTCAATTTTTCGCTTGCAGTAAATGTCACGCGTGAAAGCAAGACAAAGCATGTTACGCCTAATATAGGTTTACGCAACGTTTATTAATAAAGGCCACAGAGTTCAGTTTTAGCGTATCCAAAGCTCTGGCTATACCTATTCGACTATGCAAAGTCATCTACAAGAAGCGGCAAAGGCCCCACAGTTCAATAATGGACGCAAGAGTTCTGCCGCTATCCTGATCAGGTATTCTCGAGACGAGTCAGTGTTAACTTCGAAGATCACGGAACACCGTCCGTTTACATCATCATAATCAGCCCATTTTGTTCCCGCTGTTGGGACTCAAGCGTTCCTCTCAGAGAGAGGAGTTAGGTCATAATCCACCACGCGGGCCCAGTGCGGATTGGTGGATAGGTTAGTGGACAACCCATGTCGAAGTTTTTAGGCCGCGCGAAGGCCCTCGACATAGCCTAACGATCGTCCTAAGACAAACAACCGAGACCGACGGCTTAACGTGCCTTCCGAAGCACGGAAGCGCTCAGAATCTCTCTCGAAATCTGAATAATGCCACTAGCGGTCACCCATCCAACCCTGACCGCAGCAAGTTTTGCTCAACTTGTTGATCGGTTAAGATCGCCAAGTCGAGCTCCACTACAACGCTTCATTCCGTTTACATAAAATAGCGTATATCTTATGGTTATGGTGAGACGTGTGCAGTGCATTGCCATGCAAGCTATTAGGTTTATTCAAATTCTGAATAGCACTGAATTATTATAGGCAACCGTGACGCACTTGCTCCTTTCGTCACCTAGTTTCATAAAAAAACATGCCAACATTTTTACGTCCGCTTTCCATAAAATCGATATATGAACTAGCAAAAAATAAAGCCCAAAAAATATTGCATACGATTTGTGATTAATTCAAACATTATCGACAACACTATTATTTTTTTCCGTCTGACACAAAAAAATTGAACTGATAAAATGCGATTGTATATTGATAAATTTCGATTTCATGAACTCTATAGATAAAAGTTCTAATCTTTTATAGGTAGGTACATAAAGATAATAGCATAATTAATGATAAATATATAATTTGTAAGTACATAATGTATTAGTAGTCGGCCGGTCGTCGTGGACAGGACCGCTATGGGTGAGTCCTAAATTAAATTTCAAGCATTGTTATCAAAACTGTAAGGACTGTATAAAAAATGCCTATTAAAAACATTATTATGACACGTTTGCAATCACAAATTGATTAATCTGATTATACTACATGGGAAATGTATGCAATAGAAGAAAGAGCTTTTTGCTATAGATATAGAAAACATTTTGGGTTGACTTTATGTCTATAAAAATGCCATGTTTCTAGTTCAAGTCACTCCAATGGCACGCTTGCTGGATTTATATCTATAATACTAAGTATACCCACTTATACCTCGCTAATAGTTAAGAATTTATGAGTAGGGTGAATAAGAATAAAAATATTACTTATCATTATAAAATTGCGCATGGTATAAGCTACGACGGACTTGTCGCGTTCTCTGAAAACAGGAAAATCAAACCTGAAAAGCGTTTCAACTTAGTCGTCTTTAAGGTACTTGTGCTGAGAGGAAAATGATACATATACATTTTGTATTTGTAGTTTAATTAACAATAATAATAATAATACTCTTTATTTGGAACTTTAACAATAGATTCATAATTCGATGAAAACGATGACAACCGCGAAAGTATTGAAGATAAACTGTGTGGCAGTAACATTATAACTATACTTTAATTTTACTGACATATAAAGAGACTAATTATTATCTGTGAAATTATGTATACCTATATATAAATAAGTGATAAGGGATTCACTCTTTAATTACCTACAACTTTAGATAGATAAGTACCGATTATAATAAAAAGAGTATTAATAATTAAGCTACGAGGCTATTCACAAACTAGCACTTGGATTCGCAAGTCAAATGATTATTTTTAATAAGAGAGTACATATTTGAAACGATGTTTTTCTCAACATTATAGGTTCAATCATGCTGTCTAGTTTTCTGTGCGTCCTCATTGGGACCGCAGTGGCGGTCCCCCTCGATGAACTGCGGTCGAATTTGGAGTTCCTCGACCGCAGCACGAATTTGGATGAGCCCGCCTACCGTTTAACGGATGCTGTAACAGCTAACACCATGAACGTCGACCTTGATGTCCACTTGGAAGAGGCCAGGTTCAATGGTCTTGTACAAATTGGAATCACAGTAAGTATATTTCATTATATTTTAAATATGTTGAAGCAAATTTATTTAAATCTTACATTTGTCATCCTCATAAGATTAGTCTTTATGCCATCGACTAAGTCGTATGGTAAAGCCTGGTGATAAAACAAATGCCTACTTGTTAGAATGGTATTACCTCCTATATTGTACGCTCACCAACCCTGGACATTAATTTTTGAGCCTCTTTAGCCTAGTTGCATTTAATACAATGCCCTTTGAAATTTACAACACTTATGCTTACAAACTGCTGCTTCGAGGCAGTAGGTATATTTGATGATCTGGTAGTACAAACCACCATGGTATTTTGTACAAGAGGCCTTCCAGATTCCTAATAAATCGCGTTTTTAATAATCTATATTTTGTTCATTACAGTAGTAGTGAAAAATGGCAGTTACGAGTATAAACAACCTTAAAAACGTACATACTAAAGAAAACACTAACTATATAATTATCTGAATAGTAAAGTATTAGTGCCTTTTAAACTATCTTGATCCTAATCATTCCTTAGATAAATAAGGCTTACGATTACAATCGTACATATAATTTAGAATACCTACTTTGATATTCAGCAGAACTTATGTACTTACTTGCGTTATCAATTTGATTTTAAATTCATGCACTTGTGTTCCTAAATGTACTCGTGCCTAAAATCTATCAAATTATATGACGGCCAAGTAATAATCTTCAGTGATAAAGAAATAAACCAACCTGATTATAATTACCGATAAATACTTATCATATTGATTAAGATATGAGAAGACATAAACCGTGACTAAACCTTACTTCCATTAAAGTAATGACGTAAGTACCTTACATAAAATGACCTTGAGACTTTTAAGCTGATTATGATATTATTTACCCATAAAAGCTCTCAGTTTTCTGGATACCCTTAATAAATAAAATAGTACTTATACATCGACATCATTTAAATTCTTGCATGATTGCATTCTGTTATGATAGTCACAGCATCATTTAAAATGTACATGGTTTTCTTTTGGTCTGATGGTCCTTTGAAAATCAAAACATCTTTAGTCACAATAAATTCTTCATTAGAATAAGTTTATTAACTTATGACGGTTAGCAACGTGTCTATAAATATGTTATTATGAGGAATAAGGTGTTCTTCAAAATACATACAAAACAAATACATACACATCAAAAAAGTCTAAGCAACATGTACTAATTTAAATTTTAGGATGGTTCTTCTCTTCACACAAAATTATAAAAAACGTTTTAAATGATTTTAACATCTGCCTTGGCACTGCATGCCTACTACTTTAGAAGATTTAAAAGATTATTATTAAGTTATAGCGTTAGATGTAGCCGCTACGTCGTACAAGATAGCGTTTATTCCTAAGTCAATTCTATATTAAAGCGACAAAACACAACTATATTTAAATCGGTGAAGCCATTCTTGAGCTTTACAAGACTAATGTCTTTTTTTAATATAAGACAATATCGTTTAATTCCAGGTACGCGAAGAGAATCTCACACAAATTGTGATACATCAAAACGTAGTTTCCATTACTGGTGTAAACGTTGTTGACGCAGCTGGTCAGCCCGTGCCTCTTCAGTTCCCCAACCCCTTTACAACCGACAGCTACTATGAGATCCTTTTGGTCAACTTGGCATATCCCATCCCTGCTGGCAGATACGTCATCACTGTCAGCTACCTTGGCAAAATCAATGAGAATCCCCTCGACAGAGGTTTCTACAGGGGCTACTACTACTATGGAAATGAACTTAGGTGAGGATCGATGTAATGTTATTGTTTAAAGCCGGTATTCTAGATATAAGCTCAGTTTTGAGTCTACGCTTGAAAATAGATCTGTGTAAATTTTATATGGCATTTACTATTAAAACACAACTGAATATATTTCTAGAATACCGGCCTAAGACAACACATTGTACATTTAACAGCAAATTTTCGTAAACCGTTAACCGTAATATTTGAAACTAAAGTTACAATAGACGACAATACATTGAAAACCATACAAATCAACTTGGAAACAACATCGAGTAGTTTACAATTTTTTTACGTTGTTAGAAAACAGTATAAGCACAATATAAGGCTGTTGTTAAGTTCTACCTATAACAGATGCATTTTCTCACAAGACATTAAGTGTTTTAGTCATGTGCCTGTAATTTTGACGGCATCTATATCTTCAAACTAAAACACAGTATCAACTATAATATAACAAATTTCAGTTTTACGGTAAAAAAGGCATGATGGCAGTACTTCCTCGGACGAACTCATTCACAAAGAATTCTACTGCTCTAGTGTACTTCTAAACTAAGCAAATAGGTAAAGCAATCTTTGATTGGACAATGAAAAGCAAATGGTAAAAGCGAATATAGGTATGTATGAGATAAATGCACTTCCGTGCTTTGATGTTCTCGTCAGCCTGGTCGTTGTCTTAGAACTACGTTCGTCAGACAATATCGAAGACCAATGAGGTTGACTGAAAATTCCGACACTAGTGCTGGCCACTACTTTATATGCTAAGCTATGGCTTGTTGTTGTTGTTGTTGTTGTTGTTGTTGTGGGCTCGTTTGTTGGATCATTGCACATACTCTTCATACTTAAACGAGGATCCGTGTCACCGTTTTAGGAGCATGATGTACGGATGATAAGCATGACAAAAAATAAAAGGCAATATGACAATAATTTCATCTTAAGTACCTACCATGTTATTGACTTAAGTTATAAAAACTGCACGTCCGTTTTAGTGTCCCCAGAATTTACCATTTATTTTAAAATTTTAAAGATTTTACCAGCATTGTACTTGTCAACACTGGCATCTGTCCTTGAGAGCCAATCACCATTGCAGATCTATTGTGATACCACCTTCACACCATCGACAGCACCATCACAATAATATTTATAATATATATCAAAATAATTTGAAATATAATATTCTACAATGTACATACACACTGCGTCTTATATAAAATGCACACGGCTTTTAAATCACTACATAATGTTCTCACTACTGAAACTCGAGCCTTCCTCTCGGAGAGAGGAGTTGGGCCATAATAGCCCACGCGGGTCCAGTGCGGCTTGGTGGATAGGCAAGTGGCCAACACATGTCGAAGTTTTCAGACCGCCCGAATGCCGTTGACATAGCCTAACAGGTGCAGTCCAAAGACAAACAACCACACAAACAACAAAATGCACATAAATATGGTTATAATAAATTTTAAGGTTCATAAATACTCATACCACTAACTGACCTATTATGTAGTCTTAGGTTATGGAGCTAAAAGGTTAATGCTCCATACAATAATAATAGGAAACATATACTGTAATTTGGATGACAGATGACGTTTTCTTTTTTTTTACATTTGATAGGCTAGAGTTTGACCACTAACTCACTTTGTGGTCAGTCGAATCTTATTCGATCGAAAGCTGTCGAAAATTGTGTCGCATTCAACCTATAGTGGCTAGCAAGAGCAGTTGCCAAAACACACTTTGGGGTGCCTAGCGACATATTTTTGTACTTAAGGGTGGCGCATTATAAGTGCTCTACTACCATGCTGTAGATTTCATCACCATGTTACTTTCACCGAAAGCTAAAGCCCGATCAAGATGGGGATCGAACGTATATAGACTTGTATATATAGGTTAACTAGCAACTCACGACTTCGTTCGCGTAGTAGGCTCGGCCTTCAGCAAGTGCAAGGCAATGAAAAGTAGCATATGTGCTACTCCAGACTATAATCTATCTCTGTGACAAATTTCAACCAGATCCGTTCAGCTGTTCTGCCGTGATTGAGTAACAAACATCCATGCATGCATCCATCCATCCATCCATCCATCTAAACTTTCACATTTATAATATTAGTGAGATTAACAGTAGCATATAAGAATGTGGTGTTAGAAGCACGACTTCTATATTGTTAAATTTGAAATTATTTAAAAAATATATTTATATATACATATCAAATAAGGGTACAGACCCCGGTGTCTGTAGGTAGATTATTTAATAAAAACAATATGTCTGTATTAGGTTTCAGTCATCAATCGAAATTAAAGATATGTTTATTATAATGTCATAACTCAGGTTTCTTTATTTTCAATAGGTTATACGCTACCACACAATTCCAACCCTTTCACGCCAGGAAAGCTTTCCCCTGCTTAGATGAGCCTCAGTTCAAGTCCGTCTACACCATCTCCATCACCCGTGATAGCAGCCTTGGCCAGTCTTACTCCAACATGGATATTGCTGAGACACAAGTGTAAGTAAGGTCTTGTTTTGATCATCGTCAATCTATTTCGGTAGTCGCCTAATATGTACTAAAATTTCTTTTCAATTGGACAACTTGACTGATCTTCAGCTGTTGCGTTTTGTAAGTGTATGTTGTAAGTTTGCCAATTTCACCGTCTAAATTATTTTTTTCAGTATGTTTTGGATCCAGCAGATATCTCGGAAATGTGTTAAAGATTATTCGCTGCCAAAAACAACTAGTAGTTATGCGAACAGTAGACCTCGCGAGCACATATACACATTACAAATGAATAAATAAAAATATAGTCTTATTAGCGGAAACTTTTAGTAGGTAGGTCACAGTAGGTCACAACCTAGTATTTTGGAAACTACTTGACCAATTATGCTCGTATTCAAAATGATGTATTAAATAGTAGAACATGCACACCAAGCTTCGTCAAGATTTTTTGAAATATGCGACCTGTACAGGAAGACAAACAAACAAACTAACGAATATACGGACAGATGAAAGTCAATTTGGCAAGTTAAAGCAGAAACGCTTTTCTCGCTCGGTCAATTATATAGATTTGGCTAAAAAACTGTTAAACTGTAGCATATCGGCGTTGATATAAACCTCGATGCTCTAAAAACCCCACACTAGGGATCTGGCATATCCATCGACTCACGCTCAACTAACTACTACCCCTGAAAGGCCTGTTTCCTAAAAAGTAACGGGGATGGTTAATAACTGAGCCATAAATGATATATAATACAATACAATACAAAAATACTTTATTGATAACCAATCATAAAAGAAAAACATAATACAATAAAAAGCGCTACAGTAGATTGGACAATTGACGGCCTTATCGATATATATGAATAATTTAGTTATACTAACCCAATTTTTTATGTTCAAACAGTATCGGTGGTCGGACCCGTGAGACTTTCTTCCCTACTCCACTTATCTCTTCCTACCTCGTCGCCTTCCACGTGAGTGACTTCGTAAGCAGCAACTATACCAGCAGTATTGCTAGGCCCTTCCAGATCATCTCCCGCCAGGGCGTCCTCGATCAGCATCAATATGCTGCTGACATTGGTAGGTAAAATTTTACTTCACATAGTTAATACGAGAGCACACACAATGACAGTAAAATGACCTAACAAGATTTTTAAGTTTTATACTATCAAGAGACGAAACCGGTAAGTTGTGCGCTTAATGGCACCAGACCTGCTCCCAAGTAGAGTATAGTAGAGTATTTAAAAATATTAGCAAATACTCTCTAGAGTCAAATTAGGTCAATACGATAGTTTAAAGCCATACACCATCATCTGTACTCACAAAATTCCATTCACACAACTGAGATCCAGTTGATTATTCCATGTTCGTAGATGAGTGAAAATACATAGTCAATTATTGTTAAGGATATTAGAAAATAATATAACTAAACTAAAATCTTGACAAAATCACTAAACGTTTTAAAAATAAATTTAAACAAACCATAACACATTTTGTGACAAAGTAAATCAAATTTCATATAGGTCATAGTGACGATATATATCGTCACATACAAACATTTCAAGAATACTATTATTATTTATAACATAATTGTTATTAATTTTAAGGTCTGAGAATCACAACTGAGCTTGATGATTACTTCGGAATCCAGTACCACGAGATGGGCCAGGGTGTCTTGATGAAGAACGACCACATTGCTTTACCCGACTTCCCTTCTGGTGCCATGGAAAACTGGGGAATGGTTAATTACAGGTAAAGTTTAACCTTTTGCGTCCCAGAAACGTAAATATACGTCAGTTCCATTCATAAATATTTTGTTTTAATTATTACGGTAAAGGAAGGATTAATCAAATGTAATGTAATGTACGTAGCATACTTCTTTATAACTTTTTTAAGTGACGTGAGTTAATTAATAACACACAATATATTTTTAGATGAAAACATTTCTAAATAATTTGAAAAGAGAAGTGTTATCGTTCTTAATTGAAACATAAAATAAAAAAAACTAACTTATTAACAAATGCGACAAATGAAAGCATGTCTTTGCATCCGCTCTTTACATACCTAACCTTCATACATCGTCACTGCGACACAATTTTCAAAGTGGATCGAAATGTTACTGACCATTTGCTCTTTATCTAGGGTTGCCTAGTAGTAGTTAGCAAGCAAAGAAGAGCATACATTTGAAAAATATGTAAAATATAAATGAAGTTAATTTTATTTTTCAGAGAGGCCTACTTGTTATACGACCCCCAAAACACAAACATTATCAACAAGATCTTTATTGCTACTATTATGGCCCACGAACTCGCCCACAAATGGTTTGGAAACTTGGTGACTTGTTTCTGGTGGAGCAACTTGTGGCTGAATGAGTCTTATGCCAGCTTCTATGAATACTTTGGTGCCCACTATGTGAGTACTAAATTAAATACATTCTTATTTTTCAATATATTATACAGAACTTATGTGAAATTAGTAAGATTTATTGATTGATCATCTTCTGTACTCGTAGACGCTGCAGAGCGTATGAAGTTGATGCGATTGTAGCTCGAGGTGGTAAAACGAGATGTTTTGGGATAGTTCATAATTGAGGGGTGATACTCGTATTTATTATCACTGATACTGATGTACTTTACTACAGAAGCTTGAGTTTGGAGGAGAAGGTGTGGAGAAAGAGTGTACAGCGATAGTATGTTTGCAACTCTTTCTAGCCAGAACTGCTGAACTTATTGATTTTTTATTAAGGCTAGACGATAACCTAAAATAACTCATGAGGCTACTGGTTACCAGCTCTGTCATGGTCTGTCTAGCTAGTATTCTATAGTCAAATTTCATGCGAGTGAAGCCGCGGTTTCAACTAGTTTTTTAGGTTGCTACATAATTTTATATAAGGTTTACTATTAAATATCCTTGACTGTTGCGCAACATTAATTTCAGTGGTGTGAGAACTAGAAATTTATAAAACGTGGCTCAGGGTGTCAAGACTAGTGCAGTGCTAAACAAAACTTCAAACATTAAAGCTTTCGGCACCACTGAAATGTTTATGGGAAGATTCGGTGTTTATACGTTATAGTAAATTAATTACACGTCGGCATTTAGTTGTCCCATAAAAAGAATAATATTCATAATAATAATTAGAAAATATCAGTCAAAGCAGCACGACCCAGTATCACACCACTGAACGCACAGCCACTTTACGACTTTCGTTATGTGTGAATTTTCCTGACATGTTGGAAATGTGCAATTTTCTTCTTTATATTATATGATTTTTATAACCACTAACGGCGGCTAAGGGACACCCAACCTTTACAATTTCAGTTTAAAAAAAATCACATCCTCGGACGGGGATCCGCGGCTTCCGATAATCCGTCTCTAACGCAACGACTGCTAGGCCACCGAAGCATGCCGTCTAAGCATCGAATTTTGACTGTCTTTTTGACTTTAATCGTCTTAAGTTCAAGTTTTCTTCTTCTTTTTAAGGCTGATCCCTCTCTCGAGCTTGACGACCAGTTCGTAGTGGATTATGTCCACAGTGCTTTAACCTGGGACGCGGGCGCTGGCGCCACTCCCATGAACTGGACCACGGTCGCGAGCAACCCCAGTATCTCATCCCACTTTAGTACCACCAGCTACGCTAAGGGAGCTTCAGTACTAAGGATGTTGGAGCATCTCGTTGGAGCTAGGACTTTCAGGAACGCTCTCCGTTATTATTTAAGAGACAAGTAAGTACTAAGTAAAACACATAGTTGTGGATTAATACAAAGATAAGAATGTTATGTTTTTAGCACAACATTTTCCCTAAACAGGAATTCTTGGATCGTTTGAAATAGTTATGGTACATAATAATTAAATAATTAGTACAACCTTATCGTGCTCGCTACAGGTACAGATAGCGGGTGCTATTACTTTGAAATTATAATTAAAAAGATGATCGAAAACCCGTTATAACACGAAGATCGTAAGAGTATGCACTTTCAGACCTTAAATACATTTTGAAATTTCTAGTGCTTATGACATCGGAACACCCGAGGATATGTACGAAGGTTTCCGCCTGGCTACTCTTGAAGACTTCACTTTCGCCCGTGATTATCCCAACGTGGAAATCGGAGCACTGTTCGACTCTTGGGTACAGAATCCTGGAGCACCTGTCGTGAATGTAGACGTGAACATGGTCACTGGACTCATTACTCTTACTCAGGTTTGTGGCGTTTTTTTACTCTTTACTTATTTAGAGTATAGATACATATATTACTCGTATTTCACTTATTATACTAACCTTGGTATTGGTGACTTTGTAATTACAAGCACATGAGACTTAACAACTTAATGTCTCAGGGTTACGGGCGCAATGCAATTAGTCACTTGTGATTAAATGCATCCGTTCTATGCTGAGGTTACCACTTAACACCAGGTGGGCCTGGTGCGTCTGCCGTCTATTTAAAATAAAAAAGGGATCGGGCAGTGGATAGTAGATAGATAGATATATAGATACATTAGACCTAGAATAGCAACTTGCTTTCAATGACTGTCGGAACACATCAATGCGTGGATGTTGTCAGGTTTTTAAAGGTAAGGACCTTAAAGAGAAAAGCTGGCACAAAAAATATCTCACAACCATGAAAATACAGTAACAATTAATCTGTAGTTACCCATAAACGGCACGATAGAGTTCAGATATTTTTTTGATTACAGGAACGTTTCCAATTGACTGGAACCATCCCAAACACTCTTTGGCAAATTCCCATCACCTGGACCCACAGCGGCAACCTGAACTTCACCAGCACTAAGCCTGCATTCGTTCTATCCACTCAGAACACCACCATCCAGAACACAGCTGGACACAACTTTGTCATTTTGAACATTGCTCAGTCAGGTAATTTCCTGTTTACCATAATTTTGTTGTCTACCAATTTATTAAGAGATATATGAAAATTTAACTCGTCCCTTGTCATATTACTGAGTAAAAAAATTAATATACTGTCAAACAAACAGTAGTAAGAAATGGCTAAATTGTTTGATTTATGATAAGCGTCATGATTGGCCATCACAGTTTTTGCTACCGAGATTCAAAAGTTCACATTTTTGCGCAGCACTACTGTTCTTGTTATCCAAGAACGTAGTTTAAGTCCCGATCGCCCAGGTATTATTGTATTGATGATTGATTTTTACAACTTTGGCTCTTAAGCACACACGTTGCAGTTCCTGGAAAAGTAGGTTGCGTAGGTTGCGTAGGTTGCCATTTCTGCGAAATCTATTATATTACTGGCAAAATAATGGCGAAACGCCATTCAACGGGTTAAAGCTTAACACAGTTGCGCTTTTATACTTTTACTTTACTTACTAACAACATATATATGTGTAAAAATTTTAAACAGTTGGTAGCAACTCTGCCTTCTAAGCCGCTGGTCCTGGGTTTGATCCCCTGTGTCTGGGTGTGTAAGTATGTGTATTAGTTAATGGCCTTGTATGGATGTAGTTCATTAAAAAATACCATTATTTATCAGGTTTATACCGCGTAAACTACGACGACCACAACTGGGAAATGATTGCCTCTTACCTGCGTGGTAGCAACAGGGAGAGAATTCACAAGCTCAACAGGGCTCAGGTAATTGCTTATTTATTTTTAAATTTTATTTTTTCTACGTTTGTTCGCAATTTTGACTGATGGTAAGTAATTGTGTGTCCGTGAATGGAGCACGTCGAGTGAAACTATGAGTATATTGTCCTTTATCGATCAGTGCATCTTGCTGAAGATTGCTAAATGCGTCTGCTAGCATCCACGTCAGCTGAAGCGTGCTAGATGCAAGGCATTTAAAAGACCACCTGATGTGGTTCAAACTATAAATGTCTGAAGTTGAAACTAGCCAACTTAGTTCTGACAACTTCCCGTATATTAAAAAAAATCGTTCACGCCTGGTAACTTTTATTTAATTGAGACAATGCTATAGTTATATACTTTGATATTCCACGTTGAAATTCAAAAGGCAGTGCTTTCGAGATTCAATTGGTTGAGCATATTTATTATTGATTAACCTATGACTTAATATCTTATTCACCCATTCACATATTTTTTGTATAGTAGTTTTTTTTCATTGATTGAAAGTGCAGTAGTTTAAGGATTGTATACTGTTTTATTTTAGCTCTTTGATAGTATCACCAGCCTGATTAAGGTTAACGTAAAGAAAATAACACGCATCCTGTTAATGATTCAATCATTTTCATAATCTGTACATATAATTTGTTATATAAACCTCTTTCATATTATTTCCGACATTTTTGTTTTCTTAACTTCTATTTTATTTTACTAGATCGTAAATGATGTCCTCTTCTTCATTCGCGGTGGAAACATTAACATCACACGTGCTTTTGATGTCCTCTCCTTCCTTGAGCACGAGACTGACTACTACGTCTGGAACGGTGCTCTGACGCAGCTTGACTGGATCCGGAGGAGATTGGAGCATCTGCCTAACGGTCACAAGGAGTTCACTGTAAGTAGCCGTTAAATCACGTGAAGAGGAAGCTGAACGCAAATCAATAGCTTTTTCATTTTATTGTGATCATGTGTGTCTACTGGCAGATTGAAGTGCCTTATCACAATTTTTAACATAATGACAAAAAATATTCAGGATTAACTTTCATCAATATTCTTCCAGCTTACTATTGTGAAAACTTGCTTGCTCTTTTCTAGGACTATCTCCTGAGACTGATGAACAGAGTTATTGGTCATCTCGGTTACAATGAACGCGCTACCGACTCAACCTCCACCATCCTTAATAGAATGCAGATTCTGAATTTCGCCTGCAATCTCGGACATGCTGGTTGCATCGCAGACAGTCTTCAGAAATGGAATGCGTACAAAGCTAACGACACCAACTTGTGAGTTTGCTGAAATATTAAATTTAAATTCCATTATTAAATCAGTCGAACATATTCTGTTTGATAATCATTAACGGCCTTACTTATAATAGCTGCATAAATTTAAGTGACGTCGTTAATGAATCAGCTACATCAACGCAAAATGCCGTTGATTACCGCGATGATGAACATTGGAAGTAGCCACCACTTATTGGGATAATTGAAAAATGACATTAATTATTATTAAAGAGATTTTACTCGAGTACTATCGCGTTAAAGCGGCTACACCAGCGTTTGTCATTGTGCACTTTTGGTTGTAACATTTATTTTTGTTATTTGATTGACTCATTACGTAAGGTTTTCAGATAAATACTATTTATCATTTTGTGTGACAAGCAAGAGTAAGAAGTCATGGTTTTCACAAAAAAAGACACGCAAGAAATATCAAGAAAAAAGTTAAATGACTGTGTATTTACTAAAGCGTCACACAAAATTGTATGCCCATATTAATTTAACTTTATCTCAGGGTCCCTGTCAACCTGCGTCGCTACGTCTACTGTACCGGACTTCGTCAAGGCAACGCCACTGACTACGATTTTCTTTTCAACAAATACAATACTTCAGAAAACACTGCAGACATGGTCGTCATCCTTCGCGCTCTCGCATGTACCAAGGACAACAGCTCGCTGCAACAGTAAGTTGACCTAAAACCTGCCAAGAAATAATATCAGGAAGCATAATTCAGAACAAATTCCACACAAATAATGGCCCTTCAAACCAAAACGACATTCTATAATTACAAATTTTAATACGAATTACTTCCGAGGTTACAATTAGACATGTTCGGTAATTGATTAAAGTTCAGAAGGAAAGCTGGGATTAGTTCACGCGCGTGCTGCAACGTCTACTATGTATGACAGCTGAGTCATAGCGGCGTGAACGACGTTATGCAACGACTGGACCAACTCAATAATAAATCAATGTTTTGAAACTCTATATCCCGCGAAATATGATTAATTTATTAAGTTTTTGTCTAGAAGACATTAAGAGATGTAGCAATGTAGTAAGAAAAGATTATGACAAATTTTACATACCTATTACCAAAAAAAAATTGTTATTTGTCTGGTAGATGTTTTTTAGTGATCGCAGAATACCTTCATTATCAATTATATTAGAAAAGCACTGTGTTGATATTGCTGACAGATTAATAAACAACTCAGCTAAACCACTTCAAAATTCGAAGGCTTTTTTTTTTCAAAATTTTTTTAGCTTAAAAAATTAAACGTGCTTTAATTTGACCTGTTTGGTTATGAACTAGTTTTTAATGATATGGTTACCTTATATTTAAATAAATAGGTAGGTACTTACTGTACAAACTGTACTGTACTGTACTGAAGTTTTGTGTAACATGGTCAATATATATTTTTTAATCCATAATTTTTTCTTCAAAATTAACGGAGTATAACTATACTGGTTTTCACAGGTAGTCATACTCTTGTATTTCTAACTTAAGCCAGCCATAGCCGTAGCTAGCCACTTATTTTGCCGCATATTGCTTGAATCGGCAAGGAAACGAGAATAAAACATAGTAAGAAAAACTTATTGCTGTTACATTTCAATATTTAGTTCTGAAGAAGAATATACATCCTAAATTACATCAAAAATAGACTAACTTAATTTTGTACAGTAGGTAATTGACCATCTTTATTTGTTAACGTATCTGAACATCTTTGAATACTTGCTTGAGCTTAGCTTTTGTTGGGGCATTTTTTAACGCAGTCACAGTTCCTGACTTATTATTTCTTCTTGGGCCAAAACTAAGTTTTTTTCTAAGAAAAATAGTTTATATATTTTGATTATTATCAATATCATCCGAGCGATTTCAAAAACTGTTTTACCATTAGAATACTACAATATCCTAGACGACTAAAAGTTATATATTTTGAACCTTAATCACCACCATCAGGTGAAATTCTGGAGTGTAGATAGTAATTTATATAATTAATGTCCATTCAATCTTTTTGAAGTTGAAATCAATTATTATAAAGCTCAAATTTAATAATTCCTACTTTAGAAGTATCCACATGTTGGATATTGTTTTTCTTTTTTAGAATTGAAAATGTAATCCCACGTAAATTAAAGTAAAACACATTATTTATCTTACTGTTCAATTGACACTGCATAGATTTAAAAAAAATTCTCGTCAAAAATACCTCACTGCCTCAAGACAAGAGTCTTCGACCAATGTGTGTTACCAGTGATGACTTATGGCACTGAAACGTGGGTCTCATAGATAAGCTCAAAGTCGCACAACGAGCTATAGAGAGCGCTATGCTCAGGGTTTCTGTACGTGATCGATTCAGAAATGAGGAGATCCGTAGAAGAACGAAAGTCACAGACATAGCCCAGAAGATTAGCCAGTTAAAGTGGCAGTGGGCAGGGCACATAGCACGCAGAACAGATGGCCGATGTAAACGAAAGGTTCTGAAGTGGAGACCACGGACCGACAAGCGCAGCGTAGGTCGTCCACCGACAAGGTGGACTGACGACCTGATTAAGGTCACAGGACGACATTGGATGCAGGCCGCTTTCAACCAGTCCTTTTGGAAAATTATGGGGAATGCCTATGTTCAGCAGTGGACGTCCTACGGCTGAGACGATGATGATGATTTTAAAGGGTATTTTTATTAAACACTTGTTATCTGTTTCAGTTACCTGCAGCAGTCTATGTACAACGACAAAATTCGCATCCACGACAAGACCAACGCTTTCAACTTCGCCCTTCAAGGAAACCCGGAGAATCTTCCTTGGGTCCTCGACTGGCTCTATGAAAGCTTTGCAGAGATTAGAGAAACGTAAGGAAACTCTTTTTTAGATCCATAAGCGGTATTTTCTTCATAATATTACTAACATCACAGCCCAATGTAGTAATTTTAGTTTATTAATCATATATATTATGCGTGCTATTTTAGTTGTGTTTTTGATGTTATTATCCGATAGCGTTTTATAAAAAACCTTTGAAGTTAAAATCCAAATTGGACCTTTCAGTAACTTCAATATTGATTTAAAGACATTCACGATTATTAACCTTCTAACTGAATATATAAATTATCTTTGTCTGACATTAATCAAATATGTAATATACATGTAAATCATACAAAGAAACAAAAAAATATATGGAAAATATTCTTTTCCTGATGTTAAAATTTATACGAGTATATATGTCCAACTATAGTGACTCCGTTGGCTTAGCTTAACATGCTTTCGATGCGCGGTGGCCCAGGTTCGATCCCCGGCCGTGGCAAATATTTTTGTGATGAACAGAAATGTTTGTTTTTGGGTCTTGGATGTTGTGTGGTGTTAGTGTGAATGGTGTGAATTTATAATCCTTATTATTATTTTTATTCTCTTTATTTCATTTCTTTCACGGATTTCATCCGGTCCTATACAAAGGCATATGTGGGGCTGTAGCCAACACTTGAGGCCTGTTTTATATTAAAATATACAAAGTATTTAGTCTTATTATTATTATTATTGCGTTATTATGTTTTATAGTTTCGACCGCATCAGGTTTCTTTCAAGGAAAGTATGTAACGCCCGCGTTCGCGTCTTGCATTGGCACTGATGTGTTTAAGGCTATAATTGAAATGATTCGACTTATTCTTCTGACACCGTTTATTTCAAATAGACTTTGACTTTATAATTACCTTAAATTCATAAGGTATTATTAAGATAAATAAGATTCAATAGTACAGTTTTAAGATTAAATACAAAATGTTTATTTTAGATACGGTGGTGCAGCACGCCTTACAACCTGCATAAGCAACGTAGCAGGCTTCTTGACTGACTTCTCAGACATCACACAGGTGAGTTAAACATGGAACATGCGGACGTTAGTAATTGATAAAAAAATTATAGTTCTACGAGTAACTATTTAGTTGCCCTCACTACTCTTACGTTACGTTATTACCATTTACTAACTAATCACGCGCGGTTAATATATAAAGCATATCGGCACCTTCATTCTCATTTCCGGAAACTTTGCAAAGTTTTCTCGTCCAAAATACCTCAGTGCCTCAAGACAAAAGTCTTTGACCAATGTGTGTTACCAATGATGACATATGACACTGAAATGTAGTCACTTACTATGGGCCTCATAAACAAGCTCAAAGTCGCACAACACGAAGAGAGGGCTATGCTCGGAATTTCTCTACGTGATCGAATCAGAAGTGAGGAGATCCGTAGACGATCAGTTAAAGGGGCAGTGGGCAGTGCACATAGCACGCAGAACAAATGGCCGATGGAGCCAGAAGGTTCTGGAGATGACGCCACGGACCGGCTAGCGCAGCGTAGGTCGTCCTCCGACAAGATGGACAAATTATCTGATAAAGGTCGCAGAACGACATTGGATGCAGGCCGCTTTCGACCGGACCTTTTGGAAATTAGTGGGGGAGGCATATGTTCTGCAGTGTACATTCTTCGGCTGAGATCATAATGACGTACAGTGTACAGTCGGTTCAGGGTTCATTAAACCATTTTTTTTTCTCTAGTCGCCCTGTACCTTCGGATAAAATCCATTTAGGTCAAAAGTCCAGTGCCAGGTTCGTCTCTTTAATCTTCGCAGGAGAACGGAATATGTACGTCTCTATTTGAATCCAGGCGGATTAACTTAACTTCGGGTAAGGCCTGAGACTGGATATTACGGTCTTTGGATTTGTGACGTATATTCTGCACGATTTCTTTATACGTTTATACATGTTCATCGGTACCTTCTGAAGAGTTTACCCATCATGTCGATATGACGCATGTACAAAATGCTGACTTCGGCCAAATTCGGCTCAATTAGTTGAAAATATAATTTAACAGATTTTAGCGCTATAAGATAATAACACTTGTAGGGTGCCAGATCAAATTAGTTTACACGCAGTGGAAGAAAGTATGATAATCTGCAAAAGCTGGCTATCAAAGTTTGCCTTAAATATGTCCTCGATACAAGGAGCTCCAAACAAATAAGTTATTGCCTCAACCTTCTCTTACAACACCTTCCTACAATATGCAATAAGTAGGAACAGTTCGCTTTACCATCAATTTCCAGATGCGTCTCCCGTAGCAGTATCAGCTCTGTAAGTCAGTTAGTAGGAAGGGAGAGAAATAGACAGTGGTGAGGAGTCAGGATAGGGTAACCAACCAGACCACATTATGAGCATATCAGCTCGACGCGGCGATCCCTCCAGGTCATCCACTTGTTCAAGCTTCGGTGTGTCTTCAGCCCAGGTGTTCCAACCAATTAACACTAACTAAATCCTAACATTTAACACTCTGCAATGGACTGCGCTTACTACTGAATTTACTTCAATTACATTATTTTATCAAATCAAAACCTATCGCCATCACTCGACGAGGTTCCAAGGGCAAGCAAGTACAATTACAATTTCAACACAGATGGGAGAGCCTCTGTGCATAGCGAGCATTGACATTACAAAGGCAATACAAAATCAAGACGTTACAAGTGGTGCCCTCATGTAGACTACATTTGGTCGCAAACAACACTAATTCTCAATATTGTTACAGTTCCAAGCCTGGGCTTACCATAACCAGTTGGCTTTGGGAGAGTCCTTCCCAACCGCGCGGTCTGTCGTCACCACAGCCACAACGAACATGGAATGGGGCAATGCCAGAGCTCCAGAAATGTATAACTTCCTTCTGCAGACCAGCAGTGCTACCTCAATTGCTACTCCCATCATCCTTCTCTTGGTCGCCATGGTAGCGCACTTCATCCGTTAATTAGTTTTATTGTTAAGCAACAGTAGTTAATATGCCTTGTATAATATTATAAGTAATCGACATAATTTTATAATTATTTTTATTTATTACATGGTAATTACCCACCTGAATTTTAAGGTACAAGGCATCCAAATAAATTATTTTATATTATAATAAGTTTTGTTTTTATTTTTGTCCTTTCTAATGACTGAATTTGTATGTGTGTGTGTGTATGTGTGAGAGAGAGCACGAGCGCTAGCGCGCGCTAATGTGTGTGTGTGTGTGTGTGTGTTTGAGGGTGTGTTTGTGTGCTATCGTTTATTTTTTATTTAATAACTTATTATATATACCATAATAATGGTATCATTAGGGCAAGCCGATAATAAACACACAAAAGATAAGTAATACACGAGTAGGTAGATCCTGCAGTGATCAGTCCCAAGCTGTTTGTTTTATCCTTCAAGAAATTTTGTAATAACCTTTCTGACCGAGTTTAGTTTTAATAGTCATTTTAAACATATTAATTGGCAAATCTCGAATAATATTGGAAAGTTTGTTATAGAATCGTATAAATTGGCCCATAAAAGAATGAATTATTCTGTGAAGTGTTACATGTACGGATAGCTTGTGCTTATTCCACGTGTTGATGGAACGAGCATCACTCCTTTTCTACAGACTTCCAAAAAAAGGAGGAGGTACTCAATTCGACTGTATATTTTTTTTGTTAAAGCTGTTGTGTTTTTGAAAGCTGGTACTTCCTGCGTGGTACCATTTAAATTTCATCATATTCGGTTCAGTAGTTTGTGAAATACACTCCAATAACTGAATAGAATGGAAGTCGGTATTAAATTTTTCAAATTTTACTTGTGTCAAAACTGGTCATGTTTTCCTTAACATACATTAGATTTTCATAGTTCAACTGAGAGACAAAAGTTTTATGAATTTAAGAATGTTTATATCTGTAAAATTCTGTCTAAGGGAAACTCTGGGAGCTAAACTGTAGATAGCTCGGATAGCTTTTTTACAGTATTGAGAATAGAATTAAGATCTGCAGAACATCCCCAGAGCAGTATGCCACAAGTCATGACGCTATGGACATATCTAAAATAAACTATTCTAGCGTATTACTACTACTACTAGACTATTACCTATCTTCCTACAAGCTTTCAAGTGAAAGTAACTCTTTATGCCTGTTTAGTTCCTAATCGCGACTAGCAAATGGCTCTTCAGAACACTAACAGAGCACGAGCCTTCGTAATAAATTTTCAATTTTGAGGATGGTGTAGCTAAACTTGCACAAGAAAGTTTGCGTTCAACAAATTAGAATTTCAAATATTGTACCAGGCGATGATGATCTAGATTTCCCTACCTATCTAGTTACGTTTATTCTAAAAAGAAATGTCAGTGGTCTAAGATTGAGAAACCAACAAATCGACGAAAAAAACTAGCTAAACCTAAGAATTGTGGGACTTGATGCCGCCGATACCAATCCGGTATGGTTAAAACAAGAGCTTGCTAAGGGATGACTATCCCAGTCTGTTGGTAAATTGACCTACCATATGGATATATTATGTCAAAATAAAAAAAAGCTTGTTACTTATTGGTGCTAAAGTTGCCATTTTGTGAAATTGACTTAGACGAATGAAGGACTATCCAGAAGTACTAATGCTGAGATTATCATGACCTTAAAGCACAGGATTGGTAAAATTGGTGAAGTAAAAAGACATAACGCTTATACAATACCCGAGCGTCAGATTACAGGCTGGTGACACCACAACACAAAACACAAGCTTTATTGGCAGTTTCAGATTTGCTGCAACTCGGTGTTGGAACGATCTCCCTCCCCCAGTAAGAGCACAGAAAATGTTACAAAGATTTAGCAAGCATCTAAAAAATTACTTGATATATATACAAAAAATATAAATAAGGAAAAACTTTCCCGAAGGCATAATGAAAGTACAATATGTAGTATACATTAATAAATGCTTTGAATTACATATCAAGTAGGTACTATAGTTTATATTTTGTGATACATATTTTGATATATTATCTACACTTACCTTTTTTACAATGTGAATTACTCGTTGAATGCAATTTAATGCTTCTTTATTTACTATTTATTCGTTAATCAAATTATATTTTACCTAATGAAACATCGGCGTTAGGAGTTTACATACATTTACCATACTTATTAGTTAAGTTTTAAGTTTGGCATGCGCATTTTGATGGTTATGATATTTGGCACAACTCACTGGGCACTGACAATATTCAGCATTTTACAATAGTTTTAATAAATATAGAACTACCTATATTGTTGGTTTTTGCTCCTGTTATTTGTAATGTTCTTTATACCTTTGGTTTTGTACACACTCTGTATGCTTCTTTATAAATTGTTGTATTTTCTACTCATTGTTACACTGGAGTTCGTGAAGTCATGAGTTACGACTGAAAACCAGCGCTAAGGTTTTCAATCCTAGCATTTGCTGAGGCGGGTCTCATTCCCGACATCACACAACATTACAAAAAGTGTTTTGTTTTCAGGCTTAGTTAATAACTTTGTTATCTTTACCATTGAATTTATTGTTATGTTGTGTGATGATCTGGAATAAATCTATATTCTATTCTATTCTATTCTATCCAGCAGTACATTACTGTAGATGATGATAAAACGATTAAACTTTGGGGGGGTTGTTGAAATAGTCATATTACCCACACTTAATGCTAGAGCTTACAGCCTCGCCATATTCTCCCATCTTTTCTTGGTTTTTGTATTGGCTTTCATAAGAGCCGTCTCCAGATAATAATTAAAACAACAAAAAATATAAATAGGGGTTCATTTACATATATATATTTTTAGGTTCAGAAGTGGAATTTTAATTAAAAAAGAAATTACATACAAGGAATCCTTTTAATACAACCACAAACAATGAAAATTTACACTTTGATCAAAGACTAATAGTAATTCACAAATAACAATTGCACACTTTATAAAGTAAAAATAGCTCACGAATCCTTATAACGACCAACAGGGATTCCTTTAGACGTCCGGCCGTCGAGAGCGCCGAGAAGCGAATGAGCTCATCGCCGTATTCGCTCGGCTTATATAGGCGGTCGCCATACTGTCGATGACGCAGGGAGCTTGTTCCTTACACGGCCTCTCCTGACCGTGTGTCGTCCCCGACACAAGATCTTGGTATTGAGCTGCTGAACCCAGCAGCCTCTGGCATCAGTTCAGCTTCTGCGTCAGAGTCTAGCAGAGGCATAGATGGACCGGCAACAGGGACGGGCTCTGCCAGTGAGTTGCATCTTCATCAGAGTGGTCATCTGTAAACATCATTTATTTAGCATTGGCCTAATAAACTGATCTGAGTTTAGTTACTCTTGCAAATCTTTCTCTCGATCATCATTCAATTGGTCCAAACGTCATACAACTACTCTCCGTACGAACATAATATATGTCAAGTATTCAGCACACTAGAAACAAGGCAGACGGATTTTGATTATGACAGAACCCAGGGCCGGACAAGACCTCGGTTTCGTTACTTGTATATTTAAGTTGCCTTTATCTAGGAAAGATTCTGCTGTTGCGATGGAAGTCTTGTGTATTCACCTACTTAAAGTAGATGGTAATCGTACATGAAAGCAATCCGATATACAGACCACCTGTTGTTTTTCACAAGATACCTGTAACTTAACAATCATTATGTCGAATATCGTAGTGTAGCGACGAACGCCACTTGTGTATCTAGCACATACACAAGAACATGTGAGCGACAAACGCAGTAGTGTAGCGACGAACGCCAAGCGACGGACGCTTGTGTGTCTAGCACATACATAAGAACATGTAAGCGACAAACGCAGTGGTGTAGCGACGAACGCCAAGCGACGGACGCTTGTGTATCTAGCACATACACAAGAACATGTGAGCGACAAACGCAGTAGTGTAGCGACGAACGCCAAGCAACGGACGCTTGTGTGTCAAGCACATACACAAAAATATATAAGCGACAAACGCAGTAGTGTAGCGACGAACGCCAAGCGACGGACGCTTGTGTGTCAAGCACATACACTAACATATAATCGTTAGGTGAATCGCTCCGAAATCGCACGGCTGAGCTTCGTCACCAACAGCTGCTCGGGCAGCTGCTCAGGGTTGCAGCTCGGAACAGCTGCTCGGCACACCATGCTCTCGTTGGCCATGGTGCACAGCGCTGCATAGAGTGACTTCCTCCCCTTTGCGCGTGGCTAGGTGTTCGCAGCCGCCTTGGCCACGATGATGCATGGCGACAGTTCGCATGCTGTATAGCCTCTCTCGAAAGGGTACCTTGTGAAATCACTGAGAACACATTAACAGAACCACATATACAATTAATGCACGATACATTTTATAAACGTTTCATAATACCACCATATTTAAACCGTGGAGCGTTTCGATACCACAATGCTTGTGAAGTGTCAGTCACAGTGGTCAACACCTCTCGGTTAAGTACATGTTACTCGTACCAAGCATCTAGAAATCAAGATTGAATATTGGCGCTCGACCATTCCTGATTAGCCATTGGCAAAACCAGTCTTATTGTTGCGCATGATTCGATGTATAGTAAAGTATTCGTTTTACCCATGAATAAGCTTGCTGTCCGTAAGGATTGTGGGTAGTTTGAATAAAATGTGTTCGCAAATACATTTTAGAACTAACTTTTTGCTATACTCTTTTAAAACATCGCTATTAACAATGCAACTGGTTCCATTTAAGCCCATCACCAACGAATATTGACAGTCAAAGCGTGGCAAGCTCAACCTCCAAAAATGGATCAAAAGTTTACGTAACGTGGCGACTAAGATTTGATTTGCAAACCGATAACAGTGCTTACAGTATTGTTGGTCTTCGCGATATTTGAGTCTTCAAAAGACTCATCTGGTACATTTGTGCTAACTGTAACGCCAGAGAAAGCAATGGAGTTATGACCCTCCTGTGTTGGACGTATTTGCCCTTAATATGCTTTTTGAGGTGGCAGATCCCTCGATCAATCTACAAAGAGTTGTACCAATTATCCAATTGCGAGGCTATCATAGTTATGCTTAGAGCCATTGTGATGACACCTATACGAAAGACACGAAGCTTCCCGATGGCTGGATGACAGATTATCGCTTAGTCCTCCATTGACGAGTAGTGGCGGCGTGTGTGTTGCGTATCTGTACACTACGTTCTCGAGACTAAACACTAACGCGAGAATTGCATGCGTACACCACGTGACTGGAGAGCTTGTAAAAGTGTGTGTTCATAACCTCAAAAATAGTAATGAGCGTTATTATATTTTCGTGGGAGATAAGACTGAAATTCTAAGTTAGGCCATGAATCATATGGTGATGGTCATAGATTGCCCATTTAGCAAGATTTCAGGTTGATTTCAGGACAGGTTGTTTGCTTAGCAAGATTTTGGGGTCTCCTTACAACAATTTGCTAACCAAGCATGATCAACTTCGTCACGCTAAACCTTAAAATTACTGTTTGACTAAGTAGTCATGCGTTTTTACTCTGACTAATGCGGTGAGCAGTGAATGAATCTACAAAAGCTTGTCTTGTCACTCGATATGTTTGTCACGTTGAGGTAAGCTTTACGATTGAGTTTTATCAGAGTTTGCGATCTGTTTATGGTGCTTGCTGCAATAGCATTTCTCAACACAGACTCAGCGTCATGTTTACGTTTAGAACAAAAGACTCTGACGTCAAAGTACCTACATCGACAGATGCGGACGGGTTAACAGCGTTACGATTGACCTACGTGCGTATACGACGGAACTGTTACGCGATCAAAAGTGAGACATGATGGTGTCGGTGTGTTGGTAAGTTTATCCCAACCGCTTCATTCTTAAAATCTATCTTAATGCATATGTCGCTAAATTCCACCGTTAAGGTGACTTAAACCATGGCAACAACTTCCTTATCACTTATGCCTTTTGGTACGCAACGCCAAGGTTTAGGTTGACACGATATGTATTTAAGAACGTCTTCAGAAACGAGGGACACATGAAGAGCACCGCTATTGATATTCCATCTATCTATCTATTGGTATTCCATCTACTACCACAGATGTTATGTCACCACTTTTATGGAAGTTCTGGCCGGTGAGAACAAAGGTTAACTTTACGCTCGTTTCAGGACTCGGACCGTGCCTTGGCAAAGCAATCCTTCTCAATATGTCCTCGCTCCTTACAGAAGGTGCAAATGTCTATTGAATCTGGTAGCGTATTCAAGTTCAACTAACGGTTTTGTTGTTTACAATCGCGGCCAACATGGCCCCGTCGATTACAGCTGTAGCATTTTGGGCCCAGGCGGGTATTACATTTTTGATTGAGTTTGATTTTTAATATTGCCAATTTCAGCACGCTTCGACAAAGTAGGTTTTGTATAGATCGATAGAAACGAGACGATATTGTCAGGGGTTAAGTTTGCGTTAGCAGCGGCTGCGCGCACTTGATGGTTGTTTATCCCGCGGATGACGATAAGCGTCCGCAAGTCGTCACTTGCACCTTGAACTATCCTCAAGCGCAACAAGGTACGACGTGCGTATTACGCAGAAGTTTTATAATTATCGGATGTTGTATTCATAGTGTCGAATAAAATATTTGCGTAATCTAGTTTACTAGGGCTGAGAGACTTAAACTCAAGTTTGAAATTGGACCACGTTTAATCGTTATAGTGACCCACTCACATAGCAATAAGTAGGGGAGAATTGGGGCTTCTGCCTCACACTCTCGCTTCGCTCGAGTGTGATGCAGAAGCCACAATTCTCCAGCACGACATCAGCCGCCCTGCTTCATCGTAGAAGCAAGTGAAGCAGATAGTCCTAATTATCCAGCGTGACATCGGTCAACCATATCTGATCGGGTCACAACCATTTAAAACTGAGTCTGTTATTTCATGAACAGCTTGTACTTTATCTATCTGATCTGAACTGGTTCTGTTCAATCAATGATCTGATTCAATCAGTTGAAAGATACTTCTCTTAAAAAATAATTTATTCTCTACAACCAACCTGCTGCATCTTAGAAGCGAGAGCGAGTTATTCTAGTAGGGTAGGGTATATGAGGAATTAATAATTAAAAATAAAATTGGTTTCTTCAAAAACATTTATTTTCTAAGCACCATTTTTGCATACAAGTAACATTTTGTAAAGCACAATGCGAGGAGTGATTTATACATCGATATACATCTAAGCATGACTTGTAGTCTTTATATAAACTAAGCAGGTTAGGGCAACCTTTATCTTCTAGATTAAAAATACATGAATTTTGATCCATATTATATCCTAAAATTTTCTTCAACCATGTCACTTTCTCTAAGCCCTTAACGTAAATAGTTTTATTTTTTATGAGTCCTCTAATATAAATTGTATGATATGAATATGGTATAAATCCTTCATCCCAAAATATCTGTCTGTTTCGTTCTATCCAACAAACATTCATTTTTTCTGTATTTGTTAATTCGTTGTAGGAAAATGGTGGCTTAAACTGGAGTGTAATAAACTGTTGACCAGATTTTATCGCTATTTCTTTTATTATGAATTCATTGTAGTCCGTTTTGAATCCTTGCACGTCCACAAACACACTCATGATATTTTACGCACAATATTACTCAAAGGCTTGTACTCAACAACTCGGTCGTTGATGATAAGACAATAAGCAGCTGTGTTATCGGGAATATCTTGGGAACTTTCTATTTCCAAACGAACATCTACAGGGCCAGATTTCAGATTTTCATTTTGCCTTGAGCAGTCTATTATAAACAGAGGTGCTTTTTCTTTAAATTCTCTTATGTCTAACAATGGATCGGTTGGGAGATTATAGTACGACTGACGGAATTTGGTATACAGTTCATATAATATACTGTATCTATTTTCACCAAAGTTTATATTTAACGAATCATAAGGGTAATATTGTGAATTTAAAAACAATGTCACGTTTGTTAGGTGACAATGGTCGAATAAAGAACTATCTTTGGCTATATTATTTTTTCTATCAGTTTGTAAGCCAAAAATAATATATCTTGGTTTTTCTAATTGAGTAGCTGTTTTTACAGACCATGAGTGCTTTGTAGTTTTGGGTAATAGAGGATACTCATACAAGTCCCAATTCCTAAAAGCTATATGTATGGGTTTGTCTTTTTCTAAATATTTTAATAAAGAAAGCCTCTCACGATCAGATACTTTAATATGTGGCACTTTCCACTGAACCCTTAGTATATCAATTTGAATAGTATCATTTTGATCGGAGATAACACTGTTTCTGTTAGTATTATTTCTACTCATAATGAGTTCATGTTTGCAATTTAAAATGATTTTATTATAATCTTCCGCAAACCCTATCAGTTTACTAAGTGGTATCAGAACACTAAAGGAGTCATCTTTAACTTTAAACCCATTCATATCCCATCCCCATACGGCTGCTACTTTACTGTCTCCATTGTTCAAAGAGACGTATGATTTCATTGTAGAAGTAATTCCTACATTTCTAATACGATCGATCTCTATACCATTAATCTCATAACGAATATCTTGAAACAGGAATGCTATTGGATTATTTGTGAATTTCAAACTCTTTTTTGCAACTTTGCCTGAGGCATCCTTCATAGAAACGTTGACGCGTCCTTCAATATATATAAAACTTGAAGATGGTAATACGTATATATCCTGCTGATGAATTGATATACGGATTTCATCATTTTCTTTGAAGCTATTACTATATGGGTTGTAGGTATGAATTTCGTAACCCTCGATAGAGTTATCGAAATGGGGTGAATCGTCAATATTTAAGATACTCATATTTTGAAACCAAGAGCTCGTAAGAAATCTTTGTTTTCTTTTGTAATCTTCGATATCTTGGTACGTCTTTGTTTCTTGAGTGTTTCTGTTATAATAGCTCTTTTTAACTTTGTTTTTGATGTTATATTAGAGTTTTGATCATTAAATACAATCATATTGATTTTCGTAAATGAAGACACATTTGAATATTCTCTCCACCAAAATTAATGTTATTTCCGTTTTGATCAATAATTTTTACCGTAACGGATGCAATGTTCTTATTTTTAATTGGAAAATATATGGCATTTATTGCTTTTTCAATAAATCGATAGCCTGGTGAAACGTTTGGTATAAATTCATAAATTATATGAGATGATATGCCATCATTGTAAGATCCTTGCACCAAATCACATTCGATTCTTATCACGGTCACTGGAAGAATGTTGACTGGGTTTACAGAGACATGCCATTTATTTGCTTCTAGTATTTCTTTTCGAAATCCTAAGATTCTCCCAATACTCTTCGGTGCTCGGAAATCGATACTCTTTGCGCAGAATATAGATATTGTTGAAGTATTGCAATTCGATTCAATCTTGAGTTCACAGTCAATATTATTATTTATATATTCATAAATATCTTGTAAATCGTACGAACCATTTGGTATTTGAATTTGACTATTATTTTCACCATAAATAAACACATTGTTATTGCTAGTTACGTTAGGTATACCATTAAATACAGAAAAATATAATAAACCACACTCATAACTTTCTTCTAAAACTAAGGAGGGATGAAACGTTGTTTCTAACACAGATTGACTTCCGGAAAATGATAAAGTGAATGACATTGTCCTGAGCTGAACAGAGATATTACAAAGACTGAAAAAAGATAGCTATAACATGCTATTTATTCGTTATTTCAAAATGCTGAGTTTGCGCCAGAATTTGTTTAAAAACCCTAGACATAGATGACCGCAGTTATACGAATTATTTTTTTGAAAATTATCGTAATTATAGATAACTTTACACTTTTTCATATACCTAATAAATTCCTTTGGCGGCCTCAAGTTTCCATAACTATCAAAATATTCAACGCAATCATTAATTTTAGTGTACGCCACCCAATGTGTACCAGAATTTTGTGAGCTGTCCAAATTAATTATACCGCATTCAATAGGAAATGGAATTTGAGGTAATCCATCTCTCATAAAAACACCTCTAAAGTATGGAATATTTTTAGAATATTTCATTAGGTCTATATTAGTAAGAGCTCGCTTAGGTAATATATGGACTATTTTTTTTTTTTTGCTATGTATATTCCTAACCCTTCTTTGTAAGGTTTTATACACAAACCTTTACCTATGGTTAACCCCTCCATTTTATCATGATGTCTCTTTAATTCTAAAAGACGTTTCTTCGCAGCTTTGTATTCATTGTAAGTTTTTACAATTCCCGAAACACCACCAGCGAGGCTTCCAGCAGCAGATAATCCTGCAAAAATTGGTATTAAAGGAAGAAAGCCTCCTGTTTTGGGCACAGGTATAACACGCGGTAGTTGAATAGGCAAATCTTTGGACAATTCTTTGGCAGCAGCAAAAGCCAATTCGATTGCCATTTTTTGACACTTAGGTTTCATTTTACGAATATGTTTTTTTGTGTGCGATACAATAGCTTTAAATTTCTTTTTTAGTCCTGCTCCAGCACTAACTTTTGCTAGCATAGCTGTATTAACTAAATTAGCAGCAATTTTTTCTCCAGAGCTAGTATTCGAAGATGTTGCTCTCTTTTTAGCCATTTTAAGTAAAATTATATCCGCTTTATGTCGGTCAACCAAATTAGATGATTTGTTATAAGCTATATCGTGCTGTTTGCAATATTCGTCCAACTGATTTATTCCTTTATCTCCTCGAGCAAGTCTTTCTGCCAATCGAGTTCCTGGTCCGTAATAATTATACCCAGGCAAGTGAAGTTCGAAGGGCAGTTTGTTAATCAAACTATTAAGATGACTATTCTCTTTCATAACCAAATAGAAACTGACTAATTTTTCATGATGCGCTTACTTTATAATTTGTTTGTTTTATCAATCCAACTATTTTCACTAGATGGAAAGCCTAGCCATTTAACATATAATTTATTTCCTTTTCTTTTCAATATTTTTTCCACAAGATATACATCAGGGTGTTCAGTTTTTTGAAGTTCTTGCTTACAAAATGCGCCTAATATGGGGCGATGTCTCATATCTTCAATTAAATAAGAATAGGGATTAGATTTTTGAACTTTGATAATCTTGAAAATTTCAGTGGACCAATTTGGGGTGTAACCTTTTTCAAATGTTCCTTTGTACTTACTAATACGCACAAAATCACCATTTTTCAATATGTTGCTTTCTTTTCTGTTGTAACATTTACACACTTCATTATACCTTTTCAATATAAGATCTTTATTGTTATCTCCAACTTGCGCTGGCGACATACCGATCGTTCTATGAACGCTGTTATTGTAAATTTTGATTACTTTGTCCAATAGTTCATCCTTCCATTTGTAAGATCCTTGTAAACTGAATTCTTTGTAAATCTTATTTTTTATAGTTCTAATAAACCTTTCAACAATAGACGCCTTTTTTGTAGAGTATGTTGAGTAATGATTTATATTATGCAAATTAAGTATTATTTTAAATTTATTATTGTAAAATTCTGTGCCCTGATCAGTTTGCAAATTTTTAGGGATACGACCTTTTTGTAATAAAGACTGAAATGCTTCGGAAACTGAATCTTTATTTTTATTTTTCAGTGGAATCGTCCAGGCGTATTTTGAAAATGTATCAATAACTGCTAAAATATAATTGTAGCCACCATTTATTTTTGAAACAGATTGCATATCTATCAAATCAGCTTGCCAAAGATCATCAATATCTCTCATCACAACATGCCTTCTGGGAAAATTTATCCTTGCATATTTATGAATTTCATTTACTACGCTTCTTTTGCTCATTTTTATTACTGTTTTGAAAATGGTCTTCTAATTTAGTTAATGTGTTACTTATTTCTGTAATTAATTTAATGTTCGTCGAAACTTTGTTCCAGAGGTCAGTTATGCATTTGTCAACATAATCTTTGGTTACAGCATCACATGAATCCTGAGGGTGTCCAAGATTTTTAAGTCTTTTACTTTGAGCATCTAAGTTTTTTGCATCAATTTGCTTTATCACACATTCTGGAGCTATATTAAAACCGTAGTTATTTTTACGTTTTTTGTATATGTGGAGACCGAATTTATCGACATTCATGTTTGAGCAGAATGTTGAAACTAAGCAAGTTCCATTGAATGTTGTCATTTTATTCTTTAATTATACCTGCTTCTTTCAATTCTTCTATTAATGATATAATTTCATTGTCATGATTAGTATTACCAGCATCACTGGATGCTACTAATAGTTTAAGTCTTTCGATCAGTTCATTAGGATCATCCCAATAAATAAAATCAGTATTTTTTATACGATTTTTTCAAACAAGGTAAACTACCACCACGTTTAATAACTTTATTTTCTAAGAGTTATATCATATTCGTAAAATAATGGTTTAATTATTTGATTGTATTTCATTCCTTTATCACCTTTTATTTGACTAGTACTTTTAAAATCTCGTTTATGAGCATGAGTGTTTTCTAAAATGTCTTTGTAAGTAATCCGGTCTTGTTCTGAAACTAAATTTAAGTCTGGTTTCTTTTTAAACAATAGCTCTTTAATGCCGTTTGTTATTTCATAACTTTTATCGCCTATCGAAATCAAAGATATTTGCATTCCACTAGAGTGAGTGCCAATCAATTTAAAAGAAATTGGTACGCTACCCATCCACAATTTATTATTTTCACTTCGTATACCAAACGGCACATTTAAACTATTATTTTCCTCAAGTAAGTTATCTTTGTTTAACATAGACATTAAAGGGGTATTTAGCATGGTCACAATTTTTTCATCTTTAACCGGCGTCAAATATTCTCTCTTGTTGCCATCATACGATAAGTTTGTATTGACACTTTTATACGAACTAGCATCATCGTTAAAGTTATCTTCACTTATATCGCTAGAATCATTAGAGAGCATTGAGGAATTTTTTGCCACATCTGTGTAAAGAGTAGATTTATCACTGATTGGTGACTTAATTTCCTTACAATCAGCAATTTTATTCAAAGGGTCAATAAGAGGTTTAAATACTTTATCTAAATTATAGTTGATAGTATCATCATTATTTTTCATAGCTTTTATTTTTTGTTTAATTGTTTTGACTGACGTAAGTATTCGCTTTTTCATATTTTTTTCCATGTTAGAAGTTTAGTATATTCACAACCAGTAATTTGGACTGAAGCTGTTGTACTGAATATATAAAACGCATGTATTTTCTATATAAAGTCACTGAAATTTAATAAACGTATCGAACCCATGTCTATATCTACCGTTATTTAACTCGCTATCTTTATTTATTATTAAGAACGAGTGTCGTCCTTTCCATGTTTCAGAGCACATTTTTTTAAATTGTAACCAGTCTATATCAGTATTGACATGCTCATTGTAAATATGTTTCAAGTTAATATCATCCTGCTTGAAAACAATTAACAAATTTACGTTATCTCGTATTAACTGCTTCGGAACTTTAGAATAAGTCTGGGATAAATAGAAACAATCAATTTTTTTATGTCGCCCCATAGAAAAATAATTGCGAATATTTACTTGATTCTCACATGCGACATCATCAAAAATAAAAACAGAATTTGGTAGAGCACTTTCAGGATCAGCGACATCTTTGCTGTCTTTAAACATAAAATAATTTAAATTAGGAATCAAGTTGAACACTTCACTCAAAAAACAGTACTTTGGTTGATACGTTGTTTTTGAGTACAGATAAACATTCTGAAATTTAAGTCCATTTTTATGCAATAACATGTTAATCATAACGTTGGTTTTTCCACAATTCGATGGCCCACAAATTATACAGCGAATGGTGTTAGGGAGTAAAACGCTGTGTCTGACAGTATTGGGTTGTGATCTCACTTCTATATCATTAATTTCTAAGGTAGTGGGCTGTTTGACCAACTTCATAATGATGTCTGATACTGGTGTACAGCGTATTCTTATTAAATAGCATCGTATTTGTTACTCGAATGCAATGTAATGCTATTATGTACATATGTTCCAATTACACCATCATTTTGTTTCTACATTTCCAGGTAATGATTCATTTGATCCATTTTATCGGGGTTATTTGATCACATCACAGTAATAAATAATATTTAATATGCCCATGCCATTTATGTAGTTCCGCGAAAGTTCAAGTATTATCCTGTTAAAAACATTTCATTATTTCACTGCTCACATTTGCAGCTGACACTCGTCTTCACATTTGTTCAGCAAACACATTAAAATTAAGTAAGTTTTAAAAAATATATTTGAATTGATTAAAAAATAATAATTAAGCTTGTAATAATAACTACTTGAACATGAATTAATATTAATTACTTTAATCAATTTTCTCTCTTTTTAGGTGAATATGTCTCAAGAGTGCGAAGATCTTATCATCAACCCATTTTACTATGCACAAGATACGGATGATACTTCAAGATACTTCACAAAAATTGCAACTCATGAAACTAAAAATTCTCAAAATACTGATAAGGAAGAATCGCTCGTAAAACCAAGAAAGCCTTTTCGAAAGAGAAAATCTTTTGCATCTCCTCCATTTTCAATAACAACAAATATTGTGCGTCGCACTCATTTGAAGACGGGTCAAAAGTTAATCAAGATCTGTATATATGATGTCAAGAATCCAGAAGATGATAGCAGTTACTATAGTGATAGTGAGAATTCGAGTGTAAGCGCTCAGTATGTTGTTGAAGAAAACCATAACTATGATGTAATAATGGATGCTGCAAATTCACTTATAAGACAAATAGGAAAAAAACTTTACGACTGTGACTTATGAAAAATATTTCTCCTTATCCATTAAAATTAATTTAATTGTGCATAAATTATTGTAATTGAAAAATAAACTGGCATCATGTATTTTGGTTGTTTTATCTCAATAATTTCTTATAATATTAAGTATTTAGGTTGGTCAGCGGAAATAGATAATAAATGCAAACACAATGTTAGATAATTAAGTACAATTTTATTTATTAAAGATTACAAAATAAGATAAACACTTCAATTTAAATTCTATTACAGTAACTGATAACATTTGAAATAATAAGTAAAATACTTTTTAACCTAAAAGTAATAATCACACGTTAAAAGTAAGTTCACATGTGTTAATTTTCGATGAGCTGTTTTATAAAGAGGTCCGGACACATCACAGTTTTTCTCTAAGCCATACACATTTACAGAAATATTTGGATTGTTCTCCTCAAATAGTTTAATATCACTTAAACTCACAGGAAACTTCATACCTGAAATATTCAGAATGTTTTCATAGTGCGGATATGATGTTACTCTGTTTGGATTTCTCTTTGCAGGATACATGTGCGCAATAATGCTCCATAAAAAGCATTTTTTATCATTCACATTATTAATGTTTATACATGACTTAGTATTTTGTATTTTATTCGGTAATTTAATATAAGTACCCGCTCTTAATGGGTTGTATTTGTTAATATTCAATTCTAAATAATTGACAGATTCTATCGCCCATCCGGATTCTGACTGTTCAAATTCTGAGCATTTAGATATCAACTTTTCACAAAATTCTTTGTAAAATGAAGGTAAATCCGTATTGTGAAATACTGTAGTAAATTGAACGTTAAAAGACTTTATAGACTTTTCATTGTTTTTTGGTAAATAATATGACACAAATAGTTCCATATTGACTTTTAAAGCATTGTGTTTAGACAAGGACTTTCTTATTAGTTCATTGACCGTTGCGCAAATATTATTCAAGAAAATTTCAGGCGCTGTGATGATATCTTCCGTATCAGGATTTATTCTGTAACTCACTATTCTGTTTTTGAAGGCGCTAGCGATTATATGCACATTTTGAAACTCTGAGTTAAGGAGACACTTTGATTTATGATAAAGTGACTTTTTATGTGAAGATATGTGAGAAACATAAACCCCGCACTCATTACAAAATACCATTTTGATCCTACTCAGAATGCGACCCGCGTATCAATATTCAAAATAGTAAATCTCAGTCTCTATATAGTTATAACGCTTAGATTTTATTCAAATAGTGAATTAATTTCATAGTCATATTAATTATAGAAGAGCAAGATAAAGTAGGCTATGTTCATAGATTTCTGTTTTTCTGATATGTAAATAAGTGCTAAATTAACTTCAACTATGTTAAACTAATTATAATATTTTTACAACCAAACCACAAAAATCAACTAGCTACTGAAATGTCAATGTTGTTACATTCAATTATGAATTAAAAAATGAATTCAGTTTTAAATCAGTTTTGTCATTTCTAGTTTTGAGTTTATAATTTCAGTATTCGAATTTCAATATTTGTATTTCAGTATTTGCATTTGACATTTCAGTATTTGATATTTGTGAGCTGTAAATAAACCAAGGTAAGTACGTAACAACTATGATTAACTAATTATTTTTTTACAGCCAAGCCATGAAATCAACTAGGAACTGAAACATTCAATTACAAAATCTGCTTAATAATGTTTAAATGATAAAAAATAATAATATATGAATTAAGTTTTAAATCAGTTTTGTCATTTCAAATTTTGAGTTTATAATTTCAGTATTTGAATTTCAATATTTGTATTTCAGTATTTGCATTTGACATTTCAGTATTTCATATATGTATGCTGTAAAGGAAACAAAAGTAAGTAAATTAGGCTTATAAAATCGAAAGATATATGGTATTTATTTATAAAAATGTAAAAATATCATCAGCGCGGTTTCGGATACATAATAGGCTGAATAGATTTAAATTCTTGTTTACCAGCCTGCACAAGGCTGGACACAGCGCGCCAGACATCTGTGTCTGCATCAGTGCACAGCTTGAGGGTGACGAGCGCTCTCTTCCAACGCTCGTCGGCTGGCTCGGTCTCCGCTTCACGACAGTTGTAAACCCTCAATTCGATGTAGTATTCACCAGCTCTTACGAGATCTCGCTGAGTTGTATAGCCGCTCGCCCCGCGCTGAGACAAGAAGCTTTGCAGTGATGCCGCTCGAACCGGCTTCAACTGCTTCAAGCTGCTTTCAACCGCCTCCTAAAATATACGAAATAAAGTTATTGTAAGGATTTCAATTAAATATCGCACACACTCTTAGTACAGAAGTATCAAAATATTTTAATTTTAGACCACTCTATGCACAAGCGTTTAATGACACCATATTCAATTCAGTTTATATGTGATAAGTGCAATTGAGTACAAAAATAATATATTATAATATTACTCACTATGAAATAATGTAAATAGATAACAAAATGTATCTTACCTCAAGAAATAAATTTTGTCCTAGGGACAAATCTTCAGTTTCAGAGTTTTTTTCAACCGTCTTGTTCTTTTTCTTCGGCGCTGACGAAGTGCTGTTGGCTCGTTTCTTGTTCGCAGTGCTCGCACCGCCTTCTTTTTTCTTTTCCGATGGAGGTGGAGCTGCTTGTGTTAGCGGTAGACTACCACCCGCTTCTACATCGGACTCAGCGTCCGTTTCATCAGCCCAGAAAGGGTTTTGCGACCAACCCGGCCTGCGAAATCGAAATTATCAATCGTTAAGAAAGCTCAATGTATAAAAAAACAACAAATAAAAATACCATCAAAAATGATGTCAAAATAAGTACCTAAATTTATTACTAAGTTAAGAATTTAGGCTGATTTTTAAGTGATAAAAAAAATCAAAAATTAATAATTTATAGCCAAATATTTTAAAACAATATTGTCTAAGGAATAGTTCATGATGATTACTAATAATTTGAAGTTAAACTAAAATTATTCAGGATAGAAATGTTAACATATTTGAGGGGCAATTAAAAAAAAAAACACTTACATACTTTCCGATCCAAATGTCACTTCACAGATCGCAGAACAATAAAATATATGAGCAAATTATTCGATGCACATCTATTTATAACATCACTTTATTAAACCGCGTACACACACACCATTTCATAATTTTTATATTGAAGTGCTGACATGTTATTTATATGATACTGGTCGTAATGAACTGTATGCCGCATGCGAATACAGATTAAATTTATTTAAGCATTGAACGCTCACCGTGGTCGAGGCTTTATTCACAATTCCATTTATGTTAGCGACGCCTCGCCGTCGCGGATACCTGAGACGAAATTTTTATAAGGAAGTCGCATGTACTTATCTGGTCTAAAACCACCCATATCTTGAAATAAATCCTAAAATTACTAATTATTTGGTATTTTGATGCATAGCCCTTCCTTATTTTCAGTCACAAACATAATGAAATCACAATTTTGTGCTAAATATTCTTAAACTAATTTTTAATTATCCTTAAACCTCGGTCTATGCTTTACTTATTGTTCACAGATAAGATACATAAAGTGATAATTTAAAATGTTCCAAAAACAAGCCCCTATATACTGTTTGGCTCTGTAGGGAATTTAAAACTATATTTTGATTAATTACATCTATGCGACACATAATAAATTATACCCCTTAAAAAGCAACTTCTACACTTCAAGAACTAGTAATATTCTATTCACTTTTTGTTTTGTTTTTTTTTTACAGTTCACAGTCTAGGTATTTGGCTACCAGGTCACTTGATGTTATGTGACGCTGTAGCCGAAGATGGTGGCAAATGCTACCAGCTGTAATGGCACACTGGCTCTCGAGTGAGGATGCCGGAACACACCATCAGGTGTTTGTCAACAGATTTTCTACAAGAGGGTGGTAGCTAGCCAGGCGATCACGAGCTAGAAAATGCCCTACCACCATGCTATGGTTTCCTCACGATGTTGTCTCCAAAGCTCATGCTCATTGTTGGGGTTCGAACCCGCGCCTTTCGGGACGGGGAAGTTATCATCGCTTCAAGGTTATTATTGTAGTTATTACGTTGTTTAATTGAAAATAACCTTATCAATCTTGGCTGCTAACATCGCACAAACGTCTAAGTATTACAGTTATAACTGTTAGTTCACATACTATAAAGATCTAAAGTTTAGTTTTACCTACCTACTATAAAAGTTCTTAGCATTTACTAGGTGATTTTTTCGTATGCTAAAACTCGTCTGAGTAGACACCACCGCTTTGCGAGTTATTCCGCCACCAAGCAGCTATGTGCCAGCATCGCTGTGTTTGGTTTGAAGTGCATGGTAGACAGTGAAATTATTGGGCATTGTGAGGCATAACATCTTTTGCCTACGAGGGTGTGGAGCGCAGCGCAGGGCGGTACAAAATCTTGTCGATCAAAGTTTTATGTGGATCTGTTACTGTTATGAGCAGATGTGTTTAATGGCCATCAGGTGAACGTCAATAATATAAAATCTTACTATCTCATAATCTTACGATGTCACTCTGACCTAAAAAATAAAAACATTGGAAGTCAAGTGAAATGACGAAGGCTGGATTTATATTTTACGTGGATACGATGGATAAATATTTAATGTTATTTTCCGAGACTAGAGTTCCGTAAAGCAACCCCTGGAGAGATTTTTTATATGAATCAATCTTTCTAGTATTTAATACATGGACGATTACAAAACAAGCTAACTGTGACCTAGATAGACATGTAAGGCTACTACATAAGTCAAATGTTTTACAACTAAATGTTATGCAGTCTCTATACAAACCGCAGCAGTATCAAAACGCATTGCAAACCGAATAGAGGCGAGCATATTATTGATTAGTCTCCTTTACACAGGAAAGATCTCTTAGTTACATCAACCAGTCGTGTAACAAAATAGCTTTCACGCAAATGAAAACATTGTATCGCGTATCGCCTCGGCACGCGCGGTGTCTTACTCGAGACACTCGATGCGCTATCGCGCGCCGATAATAATTAAGCACGTTAGCATCGCGCATCGGCTTGCCATGACATGATACGATGCGGTAGGTCGGCCGATGTCGTGCTGGAAGAAGCCCCAATTCTCCCCTACTGCAATACTTCAGCGTTACCCTTTAAACAAGAAGCTACACTTGATAAAACTTCGTGATCATTCCAGCCGTTAGCTTTCCTGGCGCGATCTACTTCCTCACACTAAGTTTCAATATTATTTATCATGGGATCGAAATTAGATACGTAGTAATGTTGTGACTTTGTTGGTTGCATGATTTTAATTGCTTGCATCAAAGCATTAGCGAGGGTAGATGGCTCAGAACAAGCAACACCTGACTCCATTTGAGTTTTGCCATCGCGGTAGATCAGAGACTAAGGGAACCGATGTTTCCAATATAGGATCGCTTTCGCGGCGAGTATTCCGCTCTTGACTACGTGCTATATTGCGTGTACGAGACGTGTCATGGATGTTGCTTCGCGAGTCCTAACTCTAATACGCGATCCGTTTTGCGAACGCCTCCGCTTTCTACCGCCCGAACGATGACTTTCAGTAATATGCGAATCTCGTCGATCTCGGACACGCGAGCTATTCCGCGCGTAACGTCGTCCAACACCCGAGCTAAGTCGCGAATCTGCATCACTACTATCACGCGACCTACGAGAATTATGCCGTTTTCGACTGCGTGACCTACATCGGGTGTGCAGCCGTTCGCGTATTTGTGATCCAGTACGATCCATAATATCACACAATCAGAAAACAAGTTCAATAATGAGCACAGCAAACAGTAAGTTAATAACGAAGTGGGCAATTGTTACACAATTCGAAATGTGGGTGGAAGTGAAACGGTTCTCTTGTTAAGAAAATCTACACGTAAAAACAACGTCAATATATTGGTTAACTTGTGGGCGAACTAGTCCTTTATCCCACTTCTGATTTTAGGTTCAGAAGTGGAATTTTAATTAAAAAAGAAATTACATACAAGGAATCCTTTTAATACAACCACAAACAATGAAAATTTACACTTTGATCAAAGACTAATAGTAATTCACAAATAACAATTGCACACTTTATAAAGTAAAAATAGCTCACGAATCCTTATAACGACCAACAGGGATTCCTTTAGACGTCCGGCCGTCGAGAGCGCCGAGAAGCGAATGAGCTCATCGCCGTATTCGCTCGGCTTATATAGGCGGTCGCCATACTGTCGATGACGCAGGGAGCTTGTTCCTTACAATATATATATATATATATATGATTATAGTGTGACAAATAAACAACCAAATATGTTATGTTTTCTGCAGTTACAAAAATATTATAAAATGCAGTAAAAATTACTCTCTTAAAAAATATATAGGTAGTTGTTTTCTTATTATTTGATCTATCTGGTTTTTTTAATCGATAACCAATATAAAATACTCGTTTCACGATAATCGCGATAATTAGCATAAAGATAATATGATAAAGTTATTTTATCTTCCTACGAAAGAATCCCTATTTATTACTTTCCCAGATAAATTGTTTAAATTCAATAAATTTTGTAGTCATTTAATCGGTGAAGATTGTGTTCTGAGGACATTTTTGCAGTCAAGTAAGTATGAAACTTCATATTTATTTTCTACAGACTTCCAAAAAAAGGAGGAGGTACTCAATTCGACTGTATTTTTTTATGTTTGTTACATAACTTTGTACTGGGTGAACCGATTCTCAAAATTCTTTTTTGTTTGAATGCTGGTGCTTCCCGTGTGGTCCCATTTAGATTTCATCAAATTCGGCCCAATAGTTTTTGAGATACACTCCAATAACTGATAGAATGGAAGCCGGTATAATTTTTTTCTGTTATTGTAATATGTCTGTATTTTTCTTTTTTGTACTTGTAAATGAATCAAATACGACACAATCAAGTCGTGCGCCTGATGGATAGCGACAAAGACGCTCAGACATCTAGACTGTAGTTTTGCTTGACACTGTATAGCGCGCGGCACTCTAAAACATTGTTGGGTGTCATACTTTGATTTAACTTACAATTTCCTTCAAACCTTAACTAAATTAGGTCACAATATCTGTCTCTAAGGTAATACGAACAAAAACAGTATCTTGCACAATTTGCATTCCACCAAAAGTAAGACGGGTTGCCTTGCTTCTTACGACTCGTATTTTGAGTGTAACAAAGTTTTTATTAATTCACCCCATAAAGCTAACATGTAACGTAAGGTAGCGGTTTTATATAACATTGAATAGCATTTCTGTGTTTTGTGTTAGTTCCCATTACCAATCACACTCACACTAATATTATAAAAATGAAAGTGAGTGAATGATTGAGGATGTGAGTGTGTGTTTGTTGCTTCAC
Source organism: Selenia dentaria (assembly GCA_917880725.1). Classification (NCBI taxonomy): domain Eukaryota; kingdom Metazoa; phylum Arthropoda; class Insecta; order Lepidoptera; family Geometridae; genus Selenia; species Selenia dentaria. Next base: position 7,698,973 of record OU862888.1, on the reverse strand, counting down.
CTCAAAACGTTCATTTAAACCCTGGATATACCCAGGATTAAGACATAGACATAATTATTAAGGAAATATTTAGTGACACTTTCTCAGGGAAAATGCTAGTGACAGAGATGCATTGTGTCCGCCACCGGTATCACTCCCGCATAAAATGCATACAAAATATCCAACACTCCTCCAACTCACTCAACTAAAAACTCTTGGATGTGTGTTGCATAATGCATCTCTTTCATAAGCATTTGATCGGCGGAAGTTTCGATTTAAAAGGTCTTAAAAGTAACTGCTGAATTGATAAATTACCTTATTTTATACTGATTTTCTATGGACATGATATCATGGACATAATATTGTTCATTAAAACATAATCTGTTTTTTTATTCATTTATGTATTCAGCATTCTTTTCAACGTGAATTTTATAATTTAAAACATTGTTCTGGTTTTTTTAGAAATGTCCCCCCTTTTTCTAATAGCTTTGAGCTCAGTGCTCTTGGCTCTTGCTAAAGCTGATGATGACCTCCCACTTTGGAGCCGGAAGTTTGATCCGACAACTCATCTGTCTCATGCCGTTGCTAGGAACACAGCTGAGCAAATTTATAGACTGCCAGAAAATGTTATTCCATTAGAATATGACGTAACTATCGACCTTTACTTTGCTGAACGCACTGAAAAGCCATTTAGTTATGACGGGAGAGTATACATCAAAATTCAAGTAAGCTATTTTAACATAAGGTATTATTATAAACATAATCGCTAACATGTAGCGTAGGTTTGATGGCCCAGCTTAGTTAAACAAACGTTTGTGATAAAAGAAGTTTTTGCTCTCGGGTCTCGTGTATTCTTATTTTGATTGGGTGCGCTAATTCTAAGCCTGCACTGACGTCCTGCTTGGGGTGTATTGTGCATTCTTGGAGTACGTTGTGCATTCTTGGGGTGTATTGTGAATTTCTTGGGGGTGTATTGTGCATTATTGGTGTGTATAGTGATGTGTAATGTGTGTGACTATGCCTCCGGCAACATACGAAATTCTAGTACTGGTATATAGGTGTGTGAATTTTGTTTCTCTTGTGGTTTTTGTGAAGCTTGGATGAAAACTTGCAAAATGCCGTTGATTACCGCGATGATGAACATTGGAAGTAGCCACCACTTATTGGGATAATTGAAAAATGACATTAATTATTATTAAAGAGATTTTACTGGAGTACTATCGCGTTAAAGCGGCTACACCAGCGTTTGTCATTGTGCACTTTTGGTTGTAACTTTTATTTTTGTTATTTGATTGACTCATTACGTAAGGTTTTCAGATAAATACTATTTATCATTTTGTGTGACAAGCAAGAGTAAGAAGTCATGGTTTTCACAAAAAAAGACACGCAAGAAATATCAAGAAAAAAGTTAAATGACTGTGTATTTACTAAAGCGTCACACAAAATTGTATGCCCATATTAATTTAACTTTATCTCAGGGTCCCTGTCAACCTGCGTCGCTACGTCTACTGTACCGGACTTCGTCAAGGCAACGCCACTGACTACGATTTTCTTTTCAACAAATACAATACTTCAGAAAACACTGCAGACATGGTCGTCATCCTTCGCGCTCTCGCATGTACCAAGGACAACAGCTCGCTGCAACAGTAAGTTGACCTAAAACCTGCCAAGAAATAATATCAGGAAGCATAATTCAGAACAAATTCCACACAAATAATGGCCCTTCAAACCAAAACGACATTCTATAATTACAAATTTTAATACGAATTACTTCCGAGGTTACAATTAGACATGTTCGGTAATTGATTAAAGTTCAGAAGGAAAGCTGGGATTAGTTCACGCGCGTGCTGCAACGTCTACTATGTATGACAGCTGAGTCATAGCGGCGTGAACGACGTTATGCAACGACTGGACCAACTCAATAATAAATCAATGTTTTGAAACTCTATATCCCGCGAAATATGATTAATTTATTAAGTTTTTGTCTAGAAGACATTAAGAGATGTAGCAATGTAGTAAGAAAAGATTATGACAAATTTTACATACCTATTACCAAAAAAAAAATGTTATTTGTCTGGTAGATGTTTTTTAGTGATCGCAGAATACCTTCATTATCAATTATATTAGAAAAGCACTGTGTTGATATTGCTGACAGATTAATAAACAACTCAGCTAAACCACTTCAAAATTCGAAGGCTTTTTTTTTTCAAAATTTTTTTAGCTTAATAAATTAAACGTGCTTTAATTTGACCTGTTTGGTTATGAACTAGTTTTTAATGATATGGTTACCTTATATTTAAATAAATAGGTAGGTACTTACTGTACAAACTGTACTGTACTGTATTGAAGTTTTGTGTAACATGGTCAATATATATTTTTTAATCCATAATTTTTTCTTCAAAATTAACGGAGTATAACTATACTGGTTTTCACAGGTAGTCATACTCTTGTATTTCTAACTTAAGTGTAGCTAGCCACTTATTGTGACGTCGATATGACGCATGTACAAAATGCTGACTTCGGCCAAATTCGGCTCAATTAGTTGAAAATATAATTTAACAGATTTTAGCGCTATAAGATAATAACACTTGTAGGGTGCCAGATCAAATTAGTTTACACGCAGTGGAAGAAAGTATGATAATCTGCAAAAGCTGGCTATCAAAGTTTGCCTTAAATATGTCCTCGATACAAGGAGCTCCAAACAAATAAGTTATTGCCTCAACCTTCTCTTACAACACCTTCCTACAATATGCAATAAGTAGGAACAGTTCGCTTTACCATCAATTTCCAGATGCGTCTCTCGTAGCAGTATCAGCTCTGTAAGTTTGTTAGTAGGAAGGGAGAGAAATAGACAGTGGTGAGGAGTCAGGATAGGGTAACCAACCAGACCACATTATGAGCATATCAGCTCGACGCGGCGATCCCTCCAGGTCCATCCACTTGTTCAAGCTTCGGTGTGTCTTCAGCCCAGGTGTTCCAACCAATTAACATTAACTAAATCCTAACATTTAACACTCTGCAATGGACTGCGCTTACTACTGAATTTACTTCAATTACATTATTTTATCAAATCAAAACCTATCGCCATCACTCGACGAGGTTCCAAGGGCAAGCAAGTACAATTACAATTTCAACACAGATGGTTGAGCCTCTGTGCATAGCGAGCATTGACATTACAAAGGCAATACAAAATCAAGACGTTACAAGTGGTGCCCTCATGTAGACTACATTTGGTCGCAAACAACACTAATTCTCAATATTGTTACAGTTCCAAGCCTGGGCTTACCATAACCAGTTGGCTTTGGGAGAGTCCTTCCCAACCGCGCGGTCTGTCGTCACCACAGCCACAACGAACATGGAATGGGGCAATGCCAGAGCTCCAGAAATGTATAACTTCCTTCTGCAGACTAGCAGTGCTACCTCAATTGCTACTCCCATCATCCTTCTCTTGGTCGCCATGGTAGCGCACTTCATCCGTTAATTAGTTTTATTGTTAAGCAACAGTAGTTAATACGCCTTGTATAATATTATAAGTAATCGACATAATTTTATAATTATTTTTATTTATTACATGGTAATTACCCACCTGAATTTTAAGGTACAAGGCATCCAAATAAATTATTTTATATTATAATAAGTTTTGTTTTTATTTTTGTCCTTTCTAATGACTGAATTTGTATGTGTGTGTGTGTATGTGTGAGAGAGAGCACGAGCGCTAGCGCGCGCTAATGTGTGTGTGTGTGTGTGTTTGAGGGTGTGTTTGTGTGCTATCGTTTATTTTTTATTTAATAACTTATTATATAGACCATAATAATGGTATCATTAGGGCAAGCCGATAATAAACACACAAAAGATAAGTAATACACGAGTAGGTAGATCCTGCAGTGATCAGTCCCAAGCTGTTTGTTTTATCCTTCAAGAAATTTTGTAATAATCTTTCTGACCGAGTTTAGTTTTAATAGTCATTTTAAACATATTAATTGGCAAATCTCGAATAATATTGGAAAGTTTGTTATAGAATCGTATAAATTGGCCCATAAAAGAATGAATTATTCTGTGAAGTGTTACATGTACGGATAGCTTGTGCTTATTCCACGTGTTGATGGAACGAGCATCACTCCTTTTCTACAGACTTCCAAAAAAAGGAGGAGGTACTCAATTCGACTGTATATTTTTTTTTGTTAAAGCTGTTGTGTTTTTGAAAGCTGGTACTTCCTGCGTGGTACCATTTAAATTTCATCATATTCGGTTCAGTAGTTTGTGAAATACACTCCAATAACTGAATAGAATGGAAGTCGGTATTAAATTTTTCAAATTGTACTTGTGTCAAAACTGGTCATGTTTTCCTTAACATACATTAGATTTTCATAGTTAAACTGAGAGACAAAAGTTTTATGAATTTAAGAATGTTTATATCTGTAAAATTCTGTCTAAGGGAAACTCTGGGAGCTAAACTGTAGATAGCTCGGATAGCTTTTTTACAGTATTGAAAATAGAATTAAGATCTGCAGAACATCCCCAGAGCAGTATGCCACAAGTCATGACGCTATGGACATATCTAAAATAAACTATTCTAGCGTATTACTACTACTACTAGACTATTACCTATCTTCCTACAAGCTTTCAAGTGAAAGTAACTCTTTATGCCTGTTTAGTTCCTAATCGCGACTAGCAAATGGCTCTTCAGAACACTAACAGAGCACGAGCCTTCGTAATAAATTTTCAATTTTGAGGATGGTGTAGCTAAACTTGCACAAGAAAGTTTGCGTTCAACAAATTAGAATTTCAAATATTGTACCAGGCGATGATGATCTAGATTTCTCTACCTATCTAGTTACGTTTCTTCTAAAAAGAAATGTCAGTGGTTTAGCTAAGATTGAGAAACCAACAAATCGACGAAAAAAACTAGCTAAACCTAAGAATTGTGGGACTTGATGCCGCCGATACCAATCCGGTATGGTTAGAACAAGAGCTTGCTAAGGGATGACTATCCCAGTCTGTTGGTAAATTGGACCTACCATATGGATATATTATGTCAAAATAAAAAAAAGCTTGTTACTTATTGGTGCTAAAGTTGCCATTTTGTGAAATTGACTTAGACGAATGAAGGACTATCCAGAAGTACTAATTCTGAGATTATCATGACTTTAAAGCACAGGATTGGTAAAATTGGTGAAGTAAAAAGACATAACGCTTATACAATACCCGAGCGTCAGATTACAGGCTGGTGACACCACAACACAAAACACAAGCTTTATTGGCAGTTTCAGATTTGTTGCAACTCGGTGTTGGAACGATCTCCCTCCCCCAGTAAGAGCACAGAAAATGTTACAAAGATTTAGCAAGCATCTAAAAAATTACTTGATATATATACAAAAAATATAAATAAGGAAAAACTTTCCCGAAGGCATAATGAAAGTACAATATGTAGTATACATTAATAAATGCTTTGAATTACATATCAAGTAGGTACTATAGTTTATATTTTGTGATATTTTGATATATTATCTACACTTACCTTTTTTATAATGTGAATTACTCGTTGAATGCAATTTAATGCTTCTTTATTTACTATTTATTCGTTAATCAAATTATATTTTACCTAATGAAACATCGGCGTTAGGAGTTTACATACATTTACCATATTTATTAGTTAAGTTTTAAGTTTGGCGTATTTTGATGGTTATGATATTTGGCACAACTCACTGGGCACTGACAATATTCAGCATTTTACAATCGTTTTAATAAAAATAGAACTACCTATATTGTTGGTTTTTGCTCCTGTTATTTGTAATGTTCTTTATACCTTTGGTTTTGTACACACTCTGTATGCTTCTTTATAAATTGTTGTATTTTTTACTCATTGTTACACTGGAGTTCGTGAAGTCGGTCATGAGTTACGACTGAAAACCAGCGCTAAGGTTTTCAATCCTAGCATTTGCTGAGGCGGGTCTCATTCCCGACATCACACAACATTACAAAAAGTGTTTTGTTTTCAGGCTTAGTTAATAACTTTGTTATCTTTACCATTGAATTTATAGTTATGTTGTGTGATGATCTGGAATAAATCTATATTCTATTCTATTCTATTCTATCCAGCAGTACATTACTGTAGATGATGATAAAACGATTAAATTTTTTGGTTGTTGAAATAGTCATATTACCCACACTTAATGCTAGAGCTTACATTTATATTATTACTAGCGACTGCCCACGGCTTCGTTCGCATAGTAGGCTCGTCCATCAGCCTCGCCATATTCTCCCATCTTTTCTTGGTTTTTCTTTCATAAGAACCGTCTCCTGATAATAATTAACACAACAAAAAAATAAAAATAGGGGTTCATTTATATATATATAAAAGATTATAGTGTGACAAATAAACAACCAAATATGTTATGTTTTCTGCAGTAACAAAAATATTATAAAATGCAGTAAACATCACTTCCTTAAAAAATATATAGGTAGTTGTTTTCTTATTATTTGATCTATCTGGTTTTTTTAATCGATAACCAATATAAAATACTCGTATCACGATAATTGCGATAATTAGCATAAAGATAATATGATAAAGTTATTTTATCTTCCTACGAAAGAATCCCTATTTATTGCTTTCCCAGATAAATTGTTTAAATTCAATAAATTTTGTAGTCATTTAATCGGTGAAGATTGTGTTCTGAGGACATTTTTGCAGTCAAGTAAGTATGTAACTTCATATTACTTTTCTACAGACTTCCAAAAAAAGGAGGAGGTACTCAATTCGACTAAATTTTTTTATGTTTGTTACGTAACTTTGTACTGGGTCAACCGATTCTCAAAATTATTTTTTGTTTGAATGCTGGTGCTTCCCGTGTGGTCCCATTTAGATTTCATCAAATTCGGCCTAATAGTTTTTGAGATACACTCCATTAACTGATAGAATGGAAGCCGGTATATTTTTTTCTGTTATTGTAATATGTCTGTATTTTTCTTTTTTGTACTTGTAAATGAATCAAATACGACACAATCAAGTCGTGCGCCTGATGGATAGCGACAAAGACGCTCAGAAATCTAGACTGTAGTTTTGCTTGACACTGTATAGCGCATCATCATCATCATCAGCCTGTAGCAGTCCACTGCTGGACATATGCCTCTCCAATTGCACGCCACTTAGGTCTATCTTGGGCTTATATATCTGTATAGCGCGCGGCACTCTAAAACATTTTTGGGTGTCATACTTTGATTTAACTTACAATTTCCTTCAAACCTTTATTAGGAACTGAATTAGGTCACAATATCTGTCTCTAAGGTAATACGAACAAAAACAGTATCTTGCACAATTTGCATTCCACCAAAAGTAAGACGGGTTGCCTTGCTTCTTACGACTCGTATTTTGAGTGTAACAAAGTTTTTATTAATTCACCCCATAAAGCTAACATGTAACGTAAGGTAGCGGTTTTATATAACATTGAATAGCATTTCTGTGTTTTGTGTTAGTTCCCATTACCAATCACACTCACACTAATATTATAAAAATGAAAGTGAGTGAATGATTGAGGATGTGAGTGTGTGTTTGTTGCTTCACCTCAAAACGTTCATTTAAACCCTGGATATACCCAGGATTAAGACATAGACATAATTATTAAGGAAATATTTAGTGACACTTTCTCAGGGAAAATGCTAGTGACAGAGATGCATTGTGTCCGCCACCGGTATCACTCCCGCATAAAATGCATACAAAATATCCAACACTCCTCCAACTCACTCAACTAAAAACTCTTGGATGTGTGTTGCATAATGCATCTCTTTCATAAGCATTTGATCGGCGGAAGTTTCGATTTAAAAGGTCTTAAAAGTAACTGCTGAATTGATAAATTACCTTATTTTATACTGATTTTCTATGGACATGATATCATGGACATAATATTGTTCATTAAAACATAATCTGTTTTTTTATTCATTTATGTATTCAGCATTCTTTTCAACGTGAATTTTATAATTTAAAACATTGTTCTGGTTTTTTTAGAAATGTCCCCCCTTTTTCTAATAGCTTTGAGCTCAGTGCTCTTGGCTCTGGCTAAAGCTGATGATGACCTCCCACTTTGGAGCCGGGAGTTTGATCCGACAACTCATCTGTCTCATGCCGTTGCTAGGAACACAGCTGAGCAAATTTATAGACTGCCAGAAAATGTTATTCCATTAGAATATGACGTAACTATCGACCTTTACTTTGCTGAACGCACTGAAAAGCCATTTAGTTATGACGGGAGAGTATACATCAAAATTCAAGTAAGCTATTTTAACATAAGGTATTATTATAAACATAATCGCTAACATGTAGCGTAGGTTTGATGGCCCAGCTTAGTTAAACAAACGTTTGTGATAAAAGAAGTTTTTGCTCTCGGGTCTCGTGTATTCTTATTTTGATTGGGTGCGTTAAGTCTAAGCCTGCACTGACGTCCTGCTTGGGGTGTATTGTGCATTCTTGGAGTACGTTGTGCATTCTTGGGGTGTATTGTGAATTTCTTGGGGGTGTATTGTGCATTATTGGTGTGTATAGTGATGTGTCATGTGTGTGACTATGCCTCCGGCAACATACGAAATTCTAGTACTGGTATCTAGGTGTGTGAATTTTGTTTCTCTTGTGTTTTTTGTGAAGCTTGGATGAAAACTTAGAAAAGCTTTGAGTATGCCCCAAGACATAATTATGTTAATGTACCACTACTGTTTTAGGCCCTCGAAGAAAATGTGACTCAAGTAGTCCTACACTCAAACGTTGATAGTATAAACGAAATATCTCTGGTATCGGAATCAGGTTATGTGCATTTCAACAGATTGGAACCATACACTTTAGAGCCTCAATATCATTTCTTAAAGATAAATCTAGCTCAAACTTTAAATGTTGGAGAAAATTACACTCTTTTTATCGACTACTCAAGCACTATGAATGATGGACCTATGAAAAGAGGTATTTGGAAAGGATGGTACACCGATGAAAATAATGTTGAAAGGCAAGTAAACATAAGTGAGATATTCGTTCTGACTAACCCTAATGCAAAATATAATGTTTTATGTTTGTTTTCAGAATTTACGCAGCAACACATTTTCAACCTTACAATGCTAGACAAGCTTTTCCGTGTTGGGACGAACCACTCTTCAAGGCTGTTTTCACTCTTCACTTATCCAGACCCGCCAGTTATATTGGAACTTTTTCAAACACTGGTGTTAAATCGATTCAGTTGTAAGACTCAAGCCATAGTATTTCTTTCTTGTAAAATTTGTCTTCTAACTAATCCCGTGGAATTAACAAAATATTTTGGTTGGTTTCAGCAGGTCTGGTCTCCGCATCCAAGATGATTTCCATCCTACTCCTATAATGTCTTCCTATCTTGTTACATTCCTAGTTAGCGAGTCTTTCACAGTCATTGCTCAAGATGAGTCCTTCAACCCTCCTATTAGGATTATCGGAAGATCTAACACCGTTGGTCTTGGTGAACATGCATTAAAGTTGGCAGTTGATTTAACGAAACATTTTGATGAATACTTTGACATGCCTTATGAAACCCTACACCCGAACCTCTTGAACGATCACATCTCGTCTCCCGATTGGGCTTCTGCTGGTACTGAGAACTGGGGAATGGTCAGCTATAGGTAATGATGATATTTTATTGGTAATATTAACTACTAACCTTTTCAAAAATTATGGGGGAGGTATATGTTCAGCAAAGAACGTCCTACGGCTGATATGATGATGATTAACTAAGATTAAACATGTTCAATTAAACAAAATGTTTGACGCTGTGCATTCTTATGAAATTTTCTTAAGGTTTTATATTTGAGAGGAACATAACTTAAATATTCTTATTCTTAATTCAGGGAGCTTTATCTCATCATAAACTCAAACGAAACTATCATGAACGTTGAGCATTACGCTACAACGCTTGTATCCCACGAGCTTGCTCACAAATGGTTCGGCAACCTCATCACCTGCTACTGGTGGAGTAACACCTGGATCAACGAAGGTTTTGCGAGCTACTTTGGATACATTGCTGGTCATGCGGTAAGTTCTAAATGCATACCTATTTCTATCAATTATACAATTGTATTCATCGATAAGATCTACTTGCCGATAAGTGATAGCATAATGCCCTACTCTAATTAAATTAATGAACATAGATATTATTGTTTATAAATTATTTTCCAGACGTTTCCAGAGTATGAACTTCACGAACATTTCAACTCGCGCTATCTTCAAACTTCTCTCTCTTTTGATTCTGGAACCGGAACAGTCCCCATGAACCACGACGTAAACACTCCCGCCCAAGTCACCGGTCACTTCGGTACCATCAGTTATTCAAAAGCTGCCGCGTTCCTAAGAATGACTGTAAATATTATGACACCAGAGAGTTTCCAGAAAGCTTGTCAATATTTTTTGAGGGCTAAGTAAGTAGGCTTATAGTTCTGCATTACTCCAAAATAGTACCAAGCTTTTCTTAAACTACTGAGATATGTTATATATAGTAAAATATATCTTAACATGTTTATTATGTTACTAATATGTTTCAGTGCATTCGAACCTACCGACCAGTATGATTTGTATGATGCTTTCAAACGAGCTGTTGATGAAGACAGATCTCTGGACATCTATGGGGATTTTAACTTCGAAGAATACTACAGAATATGGGTCAACGAACCAGGCTATCCTTTATTAGAAGTTGAAGTTAACCATGCAACTGGAAATATTGAACTTAAGCAAGTAAGGTCAACTGTATTAGTTAATTTCCAAACCAAGTTAGATACCCAATGATCTTATATCATACCACCATCTTTCATTATTAAAATAATGCTATAAGGATACGCCCATACATAGGATTATGGTCTATTCACCTCTCTCCGACAAAGGGTCCGAAACTAATTAATATCTACCTAATACGTAGAAGCAAAAAGTTTTATTTTGTCTTCGATCTTTTAAATGGAAACCCTTTGAGGCATCATTTTTACATCCCACGATACAAAGAACCCTAGTGCGTGTGATGTTGATGATACGTACGTGTGTGTGTTTATGTTTAAGTTTTTCAAAAACTTATATTTGTCTCGTTACAGGAAAGATTCTTCCTCAGCGCCACTGCCGCCCCAACCGGGCAGATATACCCAATCCCTATAACGTACTCCACTAAGAATAATAGAGACTTCACGAATCTCAGGCCAGTTATGATGATGCAACATGAAACAACGGAGATACAAAAGTCTGCTGGTGAAGAGTGGGTTATATTTAACCATTTACAACATGGTAAGTAGCTCCACAGTAACTTTATAAATCACCTTTGTGTAGATCAAGAAATTCTTGCTAACTGACACTAGAAAGTGCATTCATGAAACAACACGAAATATTTATTCTTAGGCAATAGGGGTATGCTCAGCACTGAGCTGCGTTAACACTTAAGTCTATGTAAGGCTGATTTTAAGCATACTCTATTTACTTGAAGAAATGTTGTAATATTTGCGTAGCAGGTTAGAATTATCATATCGTTCTCAACTGACTTTTAGCGAATGATAATTTATTATAATTCATAATTAACAGCTGAAATACTGAACACTCATACAGAATCTGACTATGTGATTTACCCATTATTATAAACGCAATGTCTGCTTTGACATTATTTACGTATTATTATGAATCAAACTAATGATAAAGTGTTATGATGGAGGTATGTTTGTAACTTTTAACACAGGTACTTGAAGACCTGGAATAACACATAATCTATTATCCTTTTAGGCTTCTATTTGTCCCATTAAATGTTATAGTGGGTGGGTAAGTTATCGGAAAAAATCACTGTGGTGCCCAGTTAGTAGCATTTAGCACAGAAGCACTTTTTTAAACTTTCACGGTTGTTTTAATAAACATTTTGTTACTAACGAGATGACAATTAAAAAAATACAACGGTTTTCATCCCGTAAGTTACAATATGTTTATTCCAGCACAGAATTTCTAATATGTTTGATGAATTTATTATAGCTGAAAAATCACAGCACCTTGAACAATGAGTACAGGATTACGCATGCTTGTACTAAGCCCTTTTGGTTTCATTTATCACGTACCTGTTTTCTAAACATTTCCCATTGTCATTGTCATAGCACTGGCACAATATAAAAACTAAACATAGAAAACCTTAAAAAAACTTGAAGCAAAGCAAGTTCAGAGTAGTGAGGATCGGATGCCAATCAGTCAGCGGCGTGTTAAGACCTTCTGCCTCGCACTTAACCTTTCGACAAAAGTAACATTGTAGTAAAATTCACAGAATGGTTAATTGTGAATTTTTAGTTTCAACGTGGATATCTATCAGTCTCTAGATTGAAAATCTACCACATAAACACCTATAATGCAGTTTGTCAAGCTGCTGTTCTTGACAGTTAATAAGTATTAGTGTTTGGTGTGATAGCCTTAGATCGCATCATCATTCACCATCAAGTGAGATAGTTGTCAAACACTAGCATATCAATTATAAAAAGCCGCTTGAATTTCAGGACATTACCGAGTTAACTATGACGAGAGAACTTGGGAACTTATCACAGAAGCTCTGCTTGAAGAACCTCAATCAATTCACTATTTGAATCGTGCTCAGGTACGAATATGAACTTTATCGATATCTCCATAATTAGTAAATATCTCTACATTTAATAACACTGTAGCGGTCGAATTTCTGTACAATGAAAAAAAAAGTTTTTTTTAATTTTTTTTGTTTCTGTTTGTCTGTTCGTCTGTCTGTTTGTACGGGCTAATCTCCGACACGACTAGACCAATTTAAAGAAAATTTTGTACAGTGGTAGCTTATATCCCTAGTCAACTAGAACTATATACTTTTGATCGTAAATTAATTAGTACCGAACCTAATAGTTAAAAAACTGAAATTAACCGTAAACAGCGAGGCTATGCGAGCAAAACCGCTGGCGGGACAGCTAGTATTTAACAAAATATATTTGTAAGTACGTTTGCAAAATAAATGCAGGATTAATCTAGATCTCATGATTTGCCTTTACGCGAGCTCTTTTCTCTATTCTTTCTAACAAGTTGCAAATAATGGATTTGGTATATACTCGTACCTAAGGAGAATCGAAAGCTATAAAATGCGTGAGGGGATGCAGTTGAAGAATATTTCCATTTGAAGTTTAATTAAACCTGAGTTGCTAGGTGACTTGTGCAAGAGGTTGTCGAGGTGGGTACCACCGCAGTGCTATAATATTCTGCAGTAGTTTGTAAGCATTACTGTTTTGAAATGCAAAAGCAAGTGAATGATTAATTAAATTCAAAAAGCAATGTCTTTGAGTCTTGCCGTGTCTACTGTGATGGGCAGACGCAGTGCTTACCAACAAGTACATGACTTGCCCATCTCATTTGATAATATACAAACATCCCACTTAAAATCCGTTGCATAACATTTTTGTATCTTCTAGATAGTTGATGACGTCTTCGCTCTAATGAGATCTGGAAGAATGACCTACCATTTCGGCTTCAACATCCTGCGATTCCTGCGCCATGAGATCAATTTCCACGTCTGGGATCCTGCTATCAGCGGTTACACGTGGCTTAGGAACCGACTTAGGCATCTACCTAGAAGCCAGGCTCAGTTTGATGTAAGTACCTATTGGATATGTCTTGCTATAACGGCCTGTTGACACAATATAAACTTGCGTATCATGGAGACAGTGTATACACATTGTGTGTAAACAAGAAAATTCAATAAAATTACAAAAATGAGCATTATGCTTTACTTTGTCTGTACTTTATGTGTTTACTCAATATTATAAATGCGAAATTTTAAATGCATGTTTCATACTCAATCACGTCAGAACGGTAAACAGATTTGGATGAAATTTAGTTTGTAGGTACTTTAGACTCTGCAATATTAGATATACTCGTAATACTTTTCATCATCAACGTAATCATCTTGCATCACTGCGAGGGTAAAACCGCGAGGCTTAGCTAGTTAACAATAATACAGCAATGGCTTAGCAAAATGGAGCGTATCGATTTCCAGGAAGGGAAATTCAAACTACTTTTTTCATTTGAATAAAATAAAGCTTGAGACTGTTTTGATTGATTATACGCTATTCGTTGTAGTCTTACAATTTAACATCCACGGACACTTTGTGAAATTCTTCATTTCAAGTAGTAGTCTTGTGTATCAAGATGTTTTTGGTCCATAATAATATTCGCACTATTGGTAGTAAAGTAATCGTTTTTTTCGTACGGCAGGCTTTCGTCCTTAGCTACATGGAGCGAGTAATCGATGAGGTCGGTTTCGATGTCGCTGTAAACGAAACGCCGACAGTCAGTCTGACCCGCCAATCTGTCTTGCACTTTGCCTGCACGCTTGGCCATATCAAGTGCATCCAGGAATCTTACGACAGATTCGTCGCTATGAAGGACAATAACCAATGGTAACTTTTTTCAATCTCTGATATGTTAAACAGTACCTAAGGAAGTTTGTAATAGAACTTTCATCTAGCATCATATTGATACCATGAACACTGAAAAATTTCTAAAACGTCGGGATTGAAATAAATACATATACGCGATTAAAACCGTTAGAAGTTTTTATTATATGATTTTGAAACACAAACGAAGGCCAGGATATTTTTCTAATTTAAATTCATTAATTTTAGAAATATATCTTAGATATATTTCTAAAATTAAACAATTATACATTCACCTTAACAAAAAACACGTGGCAAACCCTATCATAAGTCATGATCGCTAAGCCACTGAAGGTACCCATCCAAAAATTTAGTTTTTATCTTTCTAATTGATTTCAACCTCCGTATATGGGGATTAAAATATCTATCAAATAATTTGACTGTCTTATCTGACCGACAGACAAATTTTACAATATTTGAAAATAGATTAAAAACAACCGTTACAATAATATTTTCAAATTCGTTTGTTTAATTTCAAGGTAGACACCGCGAAAACCTAAGAATTAAGAGTAATAGGAGCCTTTTTATGTTTCTAATGTCCAGTAACAACCTACTGTGATGAGTTTTTCCGTGAATCACCTTTTACTATCATCCAATGGGAGTACTATGTGTAATTTCTATAGAGTATATTGAACAGCACTCTTAAGCTGGGACTTGTATCAAAATAGATACACTGGGTAGCAAAGAAAGTGTTTGAAAGCCCAACGAGCTGTTAAATATGCGAAACCGTATAGCAGTAACAGCTCAAGTTGCCATACTAACTACTAAAATGTGTAAATTTGAATATTAGATAATGTAACATATTTTATTGAAATGTAGTGAAAAATTGTTATTTTGACAACAACAAAAAAGATTTTTACTTAATTTATACTTAATAATAATAATTTTTAATCTACAAAAAAAAATAACTTTGTAAGTTATAGTTAACTCAAACACATTACAAAATAAGACAAAAAATTACACACAGTACTCTGTGAGCTAGCTCTACCTTGTGTATGTGAGGGCTAGTTTTTCTTAAGTTGGCATATAGTTTGATATTTTTTGCAAATATAATCGAATAACGTCTCTGTCCATTGCATGACTATAAGAAGGATGTTAGATAGATAATGTGTTTATATTGTCCTGTGTATGTTCTAGATTTGTATTCACATTAGTTGTCACGTGGAAGTGTAGTTTAACAATCGTAGGTACTCTTTTATTTTCTACAGACTTCCAAAAAAGGAAGAGGTTCTCAATGCGACTGATTTGTTTATGTTTATTACCTCATTACTTTCGACTGGATGAACCGATTCTCAAAATTATTTTTTTGTTTGAAAGCTGGTGCTTCTCCTGTAGTCCTTTTTAAATTTTTCATCAAATTCGGTTTAGCAGTTTTTGAGATACACTCCAATAACTGAATAGAATGGAAGTCGGTAATACATGTTTCAAATTGTACTTGTGTTTTTGCATACTCTTCTCAAGTAATTTATAATAATTAATTTGTTTTAATGAAATCAATTGAGTTTAGTTTATTGTTATAAAAAGATTACTAATATGTTTTAAAAGCGAATAATGTATTTAATTACATTTAATAACCGACCTTCTTTCCTTACGGAACAGTGTATATTCAGGGTTCATTTTTCCAGGATCAACCCTAGGCTCCGTCGCAGCGTCTACGTCACTGGTTTGAGGGAGGGTGACCGAGAACACTATGAGTTTCTCCATAGAAGGTATATGGAGTCAAACTTTGCCAACGATCAACTGGAAATGCTAAGGGGCCTCGGAGCTACAACAGACCCTGAGTTGCTGACACGGTAAGTATAGTCTTCTCTGGAATATATTTATTAGGTAAGAGCAGATTAATGTCAGAAATTTCAGAAATTAGATAATGTCAGCGGTGAAATAAAAACATGAATAATCTGGAGGAAATAGGGACGTGCTTTACATAATAATTCTGCGACAGAGACAAATAAAGGGTTCTGAAAGTAATAGCGCAACGAACTCAAGAGCTGCGAAAATTTGTGTTTGGGTCAATTATTTCATTAAAATCTTTTAACGACACGAGTATAATGATAAAAGTGTTCTAAATCTAAATCCTAAAATTTGTATTAATTATTACACGACAGTTAAACATTCTTGAATCGTTGTTTGATGGTTAAGAATTGACTGGTAGTGTAAAACGTTATAACTTTCACATTTTTTGGGTTGATTTTGTTCCAGTTATAGAGTGCTTCCAAAATAAATACGTTGTACTCCAAAATATATAAATAACATCAATTAAATCCTCCGATGGTTGTACCGGCTTAACTAAGGCTGCTCTTTTAGCAATGTAATTTGCCTTGAAGATATAGCAGGAACTGAACTAGATCAAGTCTTCAAGGCGAGGAATGTAATACTAAAACTACACAATACTTACAGTTACCTGGAGTTTACTTTGACTAAAGAAGTGAGATCCCATGACAAAGTAAACGCGTTCAACTACGCGCTGCTCGGAAACCAGGAGGCAGCCACCACGGTTCTACAGTTTGTAAAGAACAATATCGATACAATGAGAGTTGCGTGAGTATTATAGCATTACTTACTTGTTAGTAGTTTATGTAAGAAAAATTTAAAAAATAGAAGTAGGTGTCGAAACATTAAATTCACTTGCTACAGCGAATCCTTTAGTCTGCATACTAATTCAAGTGTACTTGTTTAAAGGTTCAACATCTGGCACAGTCAAGTGGTCGTACCATATTTAGCTCCGTTAGCTCAGTCGTGCTTTCAAGCGCGGGGTTCGATCTTTTACCGGGCAGATATATGTGTGATGGGCATGAATGTTTGCTCTCGGGTCTTGGATGTTACTTATCTACTAGGAGATGGTACAAGCTCGAAGCCGATACGAGCACGTGTTAAGGGGTGACTCTGCCCAGAACAGGTGCGTTTCGTGACAAGTTACGAACTGCACTATGTCTGTAGCCCTGAGATATTAATTTGTTAAGTATTATGTGCCAGTAATTTCGCCAGCACCCATAACATTCAAACCAGAACACAATATTGGTGGCACTTCCCCGAATGAACACATTCACGAAGAGTTCTACTGAAATGAAATGGCATGAGTACATCATAAACTATTTAATGAACCCTATTACTCCTATTATTATTCTAACAATTTCACGGTTCTAATTATTTCACCCGGTCCTTTACATAGGCATAAGTGGGGCTGTAGCCAACACTAAGAGGCCTGTTTGAAAGAAAGAAATTAAAATTTACTTGTGACTACAAAATTAACACAAAAAATAAATATATCTAACAACAAACAAGAATATAGCAACAAACTGGCCCCAACTCAGCATGATGCCGGCGGCTAACCAGCGCTGGTTGGTTGGAGCCATTGGGTATTGTCACTATACCGGCACATACACAGCACAACATTACAGGACAAAGTTAACTTAAAGCTATCTACTTTTACTGTAATAAATGGTATAAGAATACAATGTAGTATAAAAACAGAAACATTTTGGATGGATGGCTACATGGTATATATATTACAAAAATGGGTAAAATGGCATGGCTATTGATATGTACTTATTAGTGGTACGGGAGATAGTGGACTATGGACGAGACTACGGCACCTGTCAATTTCAGTCTCATCCTAAAATATTTAGGCAGGTGGTGACTTGCCACCCACTAAACGGCCATAAAAGCCACCATAAATGCTGACAAAAGGGGCAACGTTGGTGTGGATGGCTGAAGGGTGTTGAGAGGTGTGCTGCGGTTTCACTAGAGCGCTAATACCGGCGTTATGCCCTTTAACACTTCCACCCTTGGCGCTTTTTGTTTCTTGCTCTTGCGTCTCCACCCCCAGACGGCCAATTAAGGCAAGCCGGGAGTCAAGGGTCTATTCTCATTTATTATTCACATTATTAGTTTACATTATTGATATTTCAATTTTTCCTTTGCATTGGGAATAAGTAAATTACATTATACGGGACGAGGCCAAGTGCTGGCCAACTATCCCGCGTGGTAGATTATATATTACCCATACAACTGTACGTGAGTTGAAAGCCCTTGTTCCAGTAGTGACTGATTAATTATACAGATAAAATAAAATATATTAGTGGTCCTAGCTATAAATAAATGATTAATTGTTATAATATTTCTCTCAGATACATTGAAGATGCTCCAGCGAATCCAGTTCATACTGCCCTTTCAAATCTTGCTGCATATTTGGATGAGCCCGGACTGGTTGAAGTAAGTAAATATTAGAAGTTAAAATTCTCATCATGTGTTCCTAATGTATAACTGTTTTCACTATTTACCACCCACTTTGTTACCCATTAGTGCTATTTTGTACGATGAAAGGGTGAAAAATTACTGCGAAATTACACATGAATAAATAACGTGTATCGCATAGTCATCAAATTTTGATTTTATTACATGATAACTGTTTTGTATAAGATACGCTCATCTGACTCGATGGCCAGTAATGCTTCGGTAATGACACCACTTAAAATACCTATCGACCCTAATTTTCCTCAATGCCCTGAGCTAATAATTCTACACAGTACCAAAAACAAATAAAATACGTCTTGTCCACCACATCTTCTGCTTCACCAACTCAAGTACATAAAAGTTATTTATAGTTAGTTATTATATTATCACCAAATCTTAACTATATGCAGTTTGTATATAGTTGCTTTATCTGAAGATCAAGTAGCTGGATTGGTTTCATTCAGCCTATTTGTTTTTCCTTTATTTCATACTATGTATTGTTACAACTAACCCTCTTATTATTAATACGTAAATCGATTGTGTACAATTTGCGTACATCATAATACAAATCTATCCTTCTGTTTTTTACAGTATGAAGACTGGCTCCGTTCCACACAAACCAACAGTCTTCAGTTTAGCAACGCTATTACTTCCATCAACTCTGCTAGGTCCAACATTGCCTGGGGCACTAACAACGTTGACACTATACTTGGTGCGGCAAGAGACAGTGCCAACATTGTGTTAACTTCTGTCACTATGCTTTCTGTTATGGCTCTGTTTGCTTTATTAGTATAAGTACGTAAGCTGTTTTGTATATGTTCGAAATACTATATATATTTATAAAAGAGAGTATTCGTTTTATTGTGTCTTTTCATCTTTTCCATATTTTACTGTGGACTACGAAACATTTAGTCTTTTTGGATCCCTTCCCGGTTGAAAATGGCTATTTACATGAAGGTTAGTATCACACCTGTTTATAACAGTTATAGTGTTTAAGTAAATGTCTGTACTGTTGAAAGACTGTCTACCTTTAATCTTTCTGTCTATTGTATATTATTACTGTCTATCTTTAAATATAATTTTGATGGAACTTTAGCATTAGTATCTTAGCTACTATCTTTTATACTTACCCAAAAATCTATCAAATAAATAAATTTGTATTTGCCTATCGGACAAAAATATTGTTCTGCGCAAGGTTGCTACCTCGAAGTTATTGTTTTGACATGTACTGTCCTCATCATCCTGTGAGAGTCTCGTTCAATTACTGCAATGCTCTTCAATTCACAGCGGTTTCAGAAAACTACAGTTTTGGGCTCTTCCAGATCTGAAATAAGCTAAGAGTCGTAAGTAACAAAAATAAAAATAAATGTATGACCATTAACCCTTTCTATACCGTGATGATTAAAACAAAAGATTTATGAATGAAACGCACGTAAATTTACGTCTCTAGTACGCAAAGGGTTAAACTGTATCTGCTTGATACATGTATACTGCATGTGCCCACCTGGTGTGCCACATAGAAAACTAGAAACTTGTCAAAACGCTATGAAACGGAGAATGATCGGAATAATTTAATCAGAGTAAGAAACACTTCCAATAACAAAGAATATCACTGCAACTATCAACATTCTCAAACGGAAATGGAATGGTCATACAATTAGGGGAAAAGAGAAATGATCCAAAACAATAATGTTCTGGTTCACAAAAGACCAGAAAAGAAAACGAAGGAAACCTTTCAGAAGATGAGTCAATAAAATAAAGACTGTAGTGGGTAGCGCATGAACCAGATCAGATACCAGAGAGGAATGAAAGCAGTTGGAGAAGGGTCTGTCAAAAAATGGCAAACAGACAGGGATGTCCAGGCAAATTAAATTGAAATTATTTGTGTAATAGTCAAAAGTTTAACGTTCAATTATTACTAGATAACAGAAACTAAGTATCTTTAATTCTTAATTAAGTATCTTTTGTGAATAAAAGGCTATAAATATTATTATATAAGAGTCGTACGAGGAAGAGAGAGTGGAGAACCATGTAATTGCAGCAAATGGTAAGAACCTTTCATGTGGCGTTTAAAGAAGAAGGCTTATTTTGGATGTAGTGAATAATGATAATGAGAGTTTTGAGGCTTGCCTTGCCCACCTTAGACATCTTGATATCAAAGGTGGAATTTATCAGGACGCTCTTAATCAAGAAGCCTCTGTAACGCACAAGTCAATGTCATTGGTTGGGTGAGGTCAAAAAGGTGACTTTTGATGGTATGTACAGCTGTTAGATTCTATTACCACATGAGAATGTTTTGTTGATCAATTCACAATTGATCCTTAATAAGATTAACCTTCAAATGACAACTTCATTTTATTAATATCTAGGGATGTACATAAGTTTACATTGAAAATAATTACAACTACATTTTAGATAAGCTAATGTATTCAAGATATTGTTATGACGTCAGTATGACTTCATCGTGTTTAAATAGCAAAATAGTTTCATAGCTAATAAGGTGATAAATTTTTGCCAGCCTTGATAATTTTGTATACAGCTGTTCACATAGAGGTAGAATTTGAAGCAAAATATGATTTATTGTGTCTGTTCGGAGTAGTGTATTGGTAATACGAGTATTATTGAGTGTCACAGCTAATCTAAACACTCAAACAATCTCAAAATAATTTCACACCGATCTTCGGACTGACTTCATTCCGTAGAAAGTCTTTTCGTCCACATTTTATACATTAGTTTCTGAGAGGTACCGGTATTGTAGTTAATTTAAATTAATGTGTGAAGCGTAGGTCATCCACCCACACGGTGGACAGACGACCTGATGAAGGTCGCAGGACGACGTTGGATGCAGGCCGCTTCCAACCGGTCCTTTTGGAAAATCATGGGGGAGGCTTATGTTCAGCAGTGGACGTCCTACGGCTGAGATGATGATGATGATGATGACACTATAGTTTGCTATGGATACCCAAGATAGCAAGATATGTGTAGGTATTATAATTAACCATTTGAAATAAATAATAAAACATTGAATAATATTATATAAAAATATGAAATAAATAAAAAACAAATAAATATGCTCGGATTTCACTCCAGTACACAATTCTTCTTGACCTGGAATAGAAAAAAATGTTTGTACTAATTTTCCCTGGTCTTCTTGTGCACAGTTGTAGTATACAACAATAAGAAGAATAAGTAGGATATTAATCGTATAAAAGTTAATATAAAATTTTACATAATTGAATCTGCACATAAGCATTGATCTATAGTAAAAGGAGGATAGGTTCAGTTTAAAAAAACAGTACGTTATGACATTATAAGTGTCAAACTTAGTATGATTTTAGTTTAGGGCATATTTTTTATCATCATCAGTCCACTGCTGGACATAGGCCTCTCCAATTGCACGCAACTTAGGTCTATCTTGGGCTTCTCGCATCCAGTTTTTGCCAGCCGTCTTGCGCAGATCGTCACTCCAGCGTGCCTCAGGACGTCCTACACTACGTTTGCCGAGACGCGGTCTCCACTCTAGAACTCGTTTACCCCAACAGTTGTCGGTTCTACGGCTAATATGGCCAGCCCACTGCCACTTCAGCTTGCTGATCCGGTGGGCTATGTCGATGACCTTAATTTCTGATGCGATCCCTCAGAGAAACACCGAGCATAGCCCATATTTTTACATAGCAGTACATATTTTTATAGTATAACGTTTTTAAAGCGCTAACGCATGCTTAGCGAAACCAAACATTGCAATTTTAGAGAGAAAAATTCACACCTTCGGATGGGATTCGAATACACGTCTTCCGACAATCCATGACAGATGCCATGACCAACCAGGCCAACGAGGCTCGAGGTCCGAGCATCAAAATGTAAATATCTATCTCTCTCTATCATTTTCAAATTATATTTGCTACAAACGCAACAAACAAAACAAAACTTATTCGATAACGTAGGACTAGACTAGCCATCGATATATTTCTTAAGATCACCTAGTACCAACTATGGAAATAAAAAAAAATAATATAATATAAAAATAATACTTTCTACGATGCGGTGAAATCATATAATCGCTAATGGAGAAATCCGCTATGCAATTGCTGCACCCTACTAAGCTCAGGGATTACCCTCAATGTTTACGTAATTATTGTACAACCCACACTTTGCTCACTGGCACTTTAGGTGTTGTGTTGTAAAAGTTCTCAAACCGCACTATAATGATTTTTTTCACAGGCTGAGTACATTACATACATACATTACATTCTGTAAATAATGTACCCTATTACATTTTCTACAGAATACTTGATTTATCACATTGTAGTGCAAGTTTCCGTTTAGTAAAAGCGTTGTCAGTATTGATTTTTATTCATACACAAAGCCATATTAAATATTATTGTTCTCAGTTAGTATCCGGATGTTTAAGATATATAAAGTAATAATAATAATAGTATTGATCCGTAAGTACGTTATATATTGTTATCGCTTGCACCTCGGCATTTCAATGCTTAACTTATCTCCAAAGCTTTTTATCAAAATATAATCATATAATCTATATCATACGTAGTTGCGATAATCCAGATATGGTATATTACAATATATATAATTATTTCAAAATCAATAGATAACACATTTTTTCTAATCGGAAACTCATTTCGCATGGCGTGTTCCTGAAAACAGGTACCGTAATTTTATTGTTTTTATCTCCGTCCTAAAATAAAAAATACTGATAATTAAACATTAATTTATTAGATAGTACTGCATTGTTCAATTTTAAAAAAGTAGAATTAAACAAAAAACAAAAGTAAAATTCGACGTTAGCTCAATTTTGAAGCCAAACCATCACTCGGTACACAGACTATTAGTTCACAGCGTTTTTGTCTAGTTGTTTTAGTTGTCTAGTTGTTCTTACCCTAATAAAGAACTCACGATGTATCGATATTTCCACCAAAATTTAACCTGCCGCTAAGATTAGCCAAATCACTCCAAACTTTGTCAGTGCGATTCGGAAAAATCTTACTCGAAGTAAGACGTCAAGTTTATTTGAATGGACAAATGAATGGTACAGCTGCTGTAATGAGTACGGTACCAACTATATTTATCTCGTGAACTATTAACAGGTCAAACCAATTTTTATTATCACATTCGCACCTGAAATATCTTGTTCCATATAAAATCTTTTAAGTACATATACATTTGACATTGATCAATAGTCACCAAATGTACTTGAAAATAATATGAACAGTACACATTTTACTATTAGGAAGACGAAAACAAGAAGGCGAATATAAAAATAGTATCTAACTCTTTCCCCCAGTTTGTTTCATATATAATAAATTGATATCCCTACATAGTACTATTGATCTATTTTTACCAAATTACATAAAGTTTTTTATTTTATTTTTGTGGTATCACTGACTCAACTGGTGTTAAGTGGTTATTTTTGTAGGTGGCTTTGCCTATAACAGGTGCATTTTGTCACAACGCTCTGGACGAACTGTACCATACCTTCTATCAAAACGTAGTATTGCGAACATTACTGCTTCACGGTAGGAAAGGTATGGCGGCAGTACTTCCCCGGACGAAATCTTTCACAAAGAGTTCTACTGCGCTAAAAATTTAAAAGTTCTCTTATGTACACCATAAAATAAAAACAAACACCGATTTGTCTTATTTAAAAATTAAACTGCATCGCTCATTTTGTTATTAGTCAGTGATAAGGTAAAAATAAAAATACTTTTTGAAAAAATCTCAAACATAATCACGTCATTACTAAAAATACGAACCGGACATTCGGTACTGAACTCGGAATATCTAATAATAAACGCAATTTAATCCATCCAGTTTTAATGAATCGCGAATCATTGCACCATATTATGATAGCTGAGTAAAATTTATTAAACTTTATTAGTTAGATATATAAAATTTTACTGAATATTTTAATTTTACGGTTATAGACATTTATTTCTCAAAAAAGAATGAAATTCACTTACATAGAGAAATACAGGATAATTAATTAACTGTAAGTCTTACCAAATAAGTATTAGCTAATAAGTAGGTACTGAACGGACATTAAGGTACTGACCAGACATTATAACTTTAACATTTTTTAATCACTACTGTAGCGTAAATATATAATATTAATAATTATAATCACTCCTACTAAAAATATATTTTGATTGATTATTCTTATATTTAAAAACATTTGCTGTTTGTCATAAACATCGCATCAAACAAATATAAAGTAACTGATGTTACAAATATGTAATGTACAGTTATGTCAACTTTTTTGATCAATTATTTATTTAATTTTTACCCAAATTTAACACAATTGATAAAGAAATACCTACTCTGAAAACGTTTAATGCTGAACTTAGAGAAGAGAATTTATTATATATGTTTAAATTGTCAAATTTTTATTTCATAAATGTCAATATACATAAATAAGTCACTAATTACTTAAATAAACAAACACAACAGTCAAAAATAAAATCAATTAAATAACCCACCCCGTACTGTACCCGGTGCAAAGGTGCCCATGACGCTGGCTGCATTTCCGCGCTGGATGGCTATGGCTAACCTTTGCACCAGGAACGAGCCGGAGCGGGAGTCGCCGGTTTTCTCCTTTATCCTCTGTCCTATCTCACTTACCAATTTCTTTGCCTCCGCGCCCCAACAGCCCATGGTCTCCACGGCAAAAGGCACAAAATAGTAATGTGCCTCTAATGCCGCGTACTTCAACCTCAGCAAATTAAAAAAAAAAAGTTATGTCAACTGAAATTATAAATTGGCAAATAATATGTGTAAATAGAATATAATATGTTAGGTATTATAAATTAATAATTAATGATATCATATTGACCAAATTAGTAGATCAAATTATAGGCTCTTTTACTTTAACAATACAGTGTGATTTCAGGTGTTTTATGCACAATAAGCTTTGAGTTATGGCATTATAATAATTTGTTGCTTTATATTTGCATTTCAGTTACACAATGACTAGCAACAGATATGGTACTATATCTATTAGTAGTAATAAAATCTCACGTTTTTTAAAATCAACTAAAGAGTACTTACGCGTTTTTTATATCATGATCGAGAGTAACTTATTTTTTTTTATCATGTTTCGTTTGTTTTCTTATTCTAATACATTCGAAGTACGGTCACTTTAAGTATTTTCATGTCATTTATTTGTTTTAGCATCATGTTGAAATTAGTGAATCTCTTAGTCCTGACTGGGCTACTTACCCTGGTTGTATCTGAGATACCATTCGACATTGATGAAATATACAGAGTAGCAACAACCTATGAGAATGAGCAGACTTACCGTGTTCCGGAAGATATTGACCCAATCCATTTTGAAGTAGAAATAACTCCATACTTTGACACTGCTCCTGTTGGAAAATCTACTTTTAGTTTTGATGGGATAGTCAAAATTAATCTCAAGGTAAGTAACGCTTATGAAATTTAAGTAATATTAATTCATTTCTGATTTTACGGCAACAACTTTGCAATCGTTAATTTACTTTTAATTTTTAGTTTGTAAAGTTACGCTATTTATATTATATTTATGGACATTTCAAATTATATATAATGTGAAATTGTATAACATATCTTCTTTATTTTGAATCGAAAGGTGTTTAAGCTTGCAGAATGTCTTTTACTGATTTATCAGTTACCTGCTAATACAAATTAATTATATTATTATTATCAGACTAAAAATGATTTTATGATATTAATTGAATGAATTTGGCTCAGTGCAATGATGAAAGGCAAAAGTAGTTAAATTTTGTTAATCATAAATACTGAAGCCACATACATAACTGAGAGCATCTGTAACAATAATTATTTTTCGCACACTGAATTAACATTTAGTATTCAAACAAACCGCGCCATAATGTGCGTCATTTCGTAAATGTCTGTACAATCTGTACAATTTTGTTACAGCCTTTGGAAGACAACTTAACTGCAATTTACATCCAAGAAAATGTCAGAAGTATTGAAACCATCGATCTAACTACTGCAGGAAATCCTCCAGTGCATATCGAAATCAACCGTCTTAATCCTTATGAGAGAATTAGGGCATTCCATTTTTTGAAGATAAACTTGGCTTCCGGCGTGACGTTAGTAAAAGATCAGGAGTATATCCTTACCATTGGTTACATTGGTAATATAAACGAGACTCCACTCCAAAGAGGAGTTTTCAGAGGACACTATAAAGATGAAAATGGTACCCAGTGAGTATAGTACTTTTTCGCAAATTTTCACAAAAGACGTAACTTTTTACGATTGCAATTCCCTACCAATGGGTCGCTATCTTATTTGTCGGTGATTGCTGAAGTGATAGACGGTAATTCACCACATCTAGGATGGTGGGAGCATATTTGCTCAGGGACAGTACCTTCTTCAATCTCAATGGTCGTAGCTGCATAGGCGGGCATTTGAAAGACGGTCTTACCATTATGCTGTTATCAATGCTTTGTTAATAATCCTTGGTGACTTTAAATGTAAATATTAACAAACTAACAGGATCTATCTGAATTGTTAATCAAAGCAAATATCGAACTACAGTACACTTTATGAGAATAATGTAATAGTAAACAGTAATTTGGACATCCTTATGACAACAAGGTGAAAATATATTTTTAATCTTAGTTTCAATTTTAATTGTCTCCTAAACATTAAACTGTGTACGAGATATGTACAATTGAAACTGTAAAATCGCATTATATACGCAGGTACAGTACCTGCAGATTTTAAATTTACCTTTCTTGACTATTTTTAATAATCAGATATCTAATTTATTTTTAGTTGGTACGCTGCCACTCATTTGCAGCCAGTCAACTCCAGGCAAGCTTTCCCTAGCTTTGATGAGCCTGGTTTTAAATCTACTTTCGACATCATCATAAACAGACCTGCACATTTCGGCAAAACTTACTCCAACATGCCTGTGAAAGAGGAAATAGTGTAAGTTCCTATGTTCTAAAATTTTAGAGTTGTTTTACAGGAAGCTGAGAAACACATATACATGAATTGTGTTTTCTTCACATAGGTGCTCACAATGAAAATAAAAATGGTTGATGCAATTTTCTTATAGTAATTTTTTATGGCAAGTTGACAAAATAATTACTTTTTTCTTTTTGAACTACTTAGTATCTACCACCAATCCATGAGTTGGATTTTTTTTTATCTTTTTATTCTTTTCTTTCGCTGGAAAATAGGAATTACTCCATATTTACATATTGAGATCATACTGAAAAGTTGTTTGTACTCGTACTACCCTAACATAATTTCATTCCTTTGTTCTATTAGAATTGGAGACCGTGTCAAGGAGATTTTCCACAGAACACCTAGGATGTCTGCATACCTAGTCACCTTCCACATCAGTGAGGCCTTCAAAGTCATAGCGGACAACGATGATCCTGAGAGATCCTATCGTATCCTTGCCCGTCCTACTGCCGAGGGACAAGGAGAATATGCCCTGGAAGTTGGACCTCCACTAACAGAGTGGCTAGAAGACTACTTCGGTATTGATTACTACAACATGTCTGATAACATGAAGAACGATCAAATTGCTTCCCCATACTGGGCTTCTGGAGCTACTGAAAATTGGGGATTGGTTACTTACAGGTGAGCTTGAATTTGCAATCAGTTTTTCTATGTAGCCATCTATTATGTTTACTACGACTTGATAACAATTTGAATTGTAGAGAATCATGATGACTTTCCAATTTGATAACGTTATTACAAGCGTGAAGATAAAAAAAAGGCATTTGTAAAGGCATTGCGTTTAAAGATTGCAAAAGTTTATAATTAGTTACTAGTAAATCATGCGATACTTCATAAACCAGTAGATATATAATCATGTATAAATGGCATAATTTCGGAATTAAGCTGAAAGAAATAATACTCTTGTTGAATTATATTATATAATTGAATAATATTGGTATTTTCCATACTTTATTATCTCTTCCAGATTCAAATGAAACTAAAACCACAATATTTTAAAGGTCGTTTATGAGTGTATTGTGTTTGTATGTTTGTTACTTCTTCACGCTCAAACGGCTGGATCGAATTTGATGAAATAGGCATGAAAGTGGATGAGGCGCTAGATTATCACATAGGATACTTTCATCATCATCGTCATCATCCATCACCACGCGGGTGAAACCGTAAGGCAAAGCAACTCAAAATTTACATTTTTTGAATATCTACAATTAAAGCTCTATTTGTTTTGTTAGTGTCCATTTAAATATATCCGATTATATATTTTCGCATGAACTTATATTGTTCAAAAGTCCATTAGATAAACAAAAAAAAGCTAATAAGATAGATATGATGCTATCTGGTCTTTTGGCGCCTCAATCTTCACAAAATTGTTTCTAAATCTTGATAATCTACAAAAAATAATAAATGAAAACCAACTCAGCTTACGTTAATTCAATACAATTTCAGGGAAGTCCGTCTCCTTTACGAGGAGGGTGAGACCAATGCTTTGGATAAGATGTACGTTGGCACCATCACTGCCCACGAACTTGCCCATAAGTGGTTCGGAAACCTGATCACAGCCAGGTGGTGGGACAACGTCTGGATCAACGAAGGTTTTGCCAGCTACTTCGAGTACTTTGCTATGGACGGTGTAAGAAACTTTTCGAATTTGTATACCTCATTTGATTTGTGATGTTGAGTTATACGGTTTTCATTATTCTCTTTAATTATGTGAAACTGAAAAACTGAAAACGTGCACTTGATAATAGCTAAATGATTGAAATTTTTATGATAAAATAATTATTACATTAAACAGTGCCGTCTTTACTTTTTGATTTAATTTGCACTGATTGCTGATGAGACTGGAAGGTTCTGTACCACAGACCGCCAAAGGTTGCGTAACTCTTCCACCGGGAAGGGGGACAAACACAGGTCGACGTTGAATGCAGGCGGCTTCTTACTTCTATTAGAAACCCTTGGCTTATGTTTAGCTGAGATGTAATGATGACAATGATGATGCACATTTGTTTCATTTAAAATATATGTGACCACTTTTAAATATTTGATTTATCAACCGTTTTCAAAAAGGAGGAGATTCTTAAGTTGACGCGTATATATTTTTCATGTTTACACGTATAACTTTTTACAGAAAAGTCCGATTGTGATTTTTCCTTTTTTTGTTTGGTAGAGTATATTTCCGAATTGGTCCCATTTAAATTTTATCATTTAGTCAGGCTGTGTTTGAGTTACAAACTAATAACTGAAATGTATTTCGCCTATCTTTATATCATCATCGACGGTGAATGAGAATCGATTCCGTAAGTAGCAAGGGTCACTAAAAATAGTGAAACATTTTTACAAAAAAATGGAACTGACTTCAGTACCAAAATGTGTGAAATAACTTGTCGAAGTCGGTACCATGCGCACAATATTGTGATAATAGGTATTTTTTAACTATCATGGTACCGATTTCAACAAGTTATTTCACGCTTTTTATTGTTGAAGTCGGTTCCATTTTTTTGGTATTTTTTTACGGTGCCAATCAAATCCTTTATCAATTGTTAGTACGTAAATAGTACAGAGACATATTTGGGTTTGATTTATTTTAAATCTCGTCGATAACAGGCATTAAGATAGTTATGAATTAAAAGTAATTAAAAGATTAATATTTTAAGTAAATTAGGGCGATCATGGAGATTACCATCTTGCTATTATATAGATTACTGCTGCTGTTCGCGGTTTCACCCGCGCGGTGATGAATGTTGATGATGATGATGAATCTTATATAGTCTATAGTTACTCAGGTCGAATTTAGCTTTTCAATGGTGAAACTTTTTGAGCCAATTCGTTGCAAACATACATATAAATCTTTCCTCTTTATAATATTAGTATATATATATATATATATATATATTATATTTATTGGGAGATCGTCGTCGGCTAGAAAACATATTGTAAATGTTACGCATATACTCAATACACGTACTCAATATAAAAAAAAAACTGTTTGGTTATTTATACATCTCCTACTTATATATTACATAATGTATATAATACTAACAAAATAACTTTCATGCTTTCATGAGGATTATTCACCAAGAAAAGGTAAACAAAGTAAACATTTGCTTTTATTATGGCACTGATATCTTAAATAATATTCGGTGCCCATTGAATACGATAATTGAGACCTTGTAATTAAGGTTATTAAGATAATAAAGAAGTTGAAATTTCTCGTTATTTAGTTGCAAATGTATCGCTAAGGTCCATCCCATGCCCATCTTCAACGAAGCTAAATTTGATGCATGTTCGTTTTTTACAGATTGACAAATCACTGGAGCTTGCAGATCAGTTTAATATTATGTATGTACAAAGCGCTCTATCTGCTGATTCTTCTGTAAACACAAGGGCTCTGCAACATACCGTAAACAGCCCCGCAGAAGTGACCAACCACTTCAGTGGCATTAGCTACTCGAAGGGAGCTTCTCTGCTTCTGATGCTGAAGCATTTTGTCACCGAGCCTACTTTTAAGAAGGCTTTGAACTACTTCTTGAATAATCGGTAAGTTTTTAAACCAAACATTTTATATAATTATTCTATGTTTTTTGGCATACAGATATGCCAAGGCAGCTTTACTGGTTAAGAACCTTTGTTGTTATGGACGCGAGTGATTCTTACTAGAATTGTCCCTTTATCAATATCACGCCAGGACTAGTTCAAGACAGGTTCCTAAAGAATAATTATGGACAAAACTCGCGATAGTTTTCATTCAGATTTTTTTAATGAGTTTAAAACTACTGCAGTCGGCATACAAAGCCTTTGTTGTCTTAATTCGCTGACCATTTGCCTTAACATCTCTCAGTGGTCCATTTAGTTTAGGAACTTTATACAGCAAAGCTTTCATATTCAAATTTTAATTTTATACGATTGGTTCGATTATCTTTTATTTAGCTTGTTCGAAAGATTGGTTATTGATTTGCGTTGAACTTAATACCGCCATTCGTATCAATCAGATCAAATACCACCAGTACCTTATAACAATTGTTTTTTGAATTAAGAAACATCTTACATTATTAAAATAATACCAGGTCATACGAGCATGCCTTCCCCGATCACTTATACGTTGCGTTCGCGGATGCCGTGTCGGAAGATGGCACCATCGATGAAACAACTGACATCACTGCTTTCATGCGATACTGGGTCGATGAACCTGGATACCCCGTCATTGCGGTTTCTGTCAACACTCTCAGTGGCACTGTCACTTTGCGACAGGTATGTTAAACCACTACTGTATTTTTTTGTCATAGCTGGAGTGGCAATAAGCTTAAGTATATTAAGATATCCCCTAAAATTATTTGTTTAAATGACTACAACAGGCAAAATAAATTAAAATACTGCACACAACACTGAAGAGAGATTATATTGTTGTTGAAAAAATATGAATGACAGCTGAAAAGATTGTATTTTGGAGAAATGAGTAAATGATGACGGAGAATATCAATTATAGATATATTTCAAAGTTCATTTTATATTATGATGTGAATTACAAAAAATCTACTGATTAATTTGAAAACATAATTCGAAGAAGTGTATTAATACACTCGAGGCTTTCAGGTTTAACCCGCGTGCATACGTAAACATTGAGTTTAACTCATAAATCTTTTGTCCTAACCGTTAACAGGATGGCGAGGCATTAAATACGTAAGTCGAACCGAAAGCCGGCAATCAGAACTGACCACTCAATTTATTGAAAATCTCCTGATGTCATTGTGGCGATCGTACGAGTATTCTCATTTATCGAATGTTCTATTTTTTGTTACAGGAACGATTCTTCATC
The DNA here is from genome assembly GCA_917880725.1 of Selenia dentaria. Lineage (NCBI taxonomy): Eukaryota > Metazoa > Arthropoda > Insecta > Lepidoptera > Geometridae > Selenia > Selenia dentaria. The sequence goes on along the minus strand of OU862888.1, from coordinate 7,666,503 downwards.
AGCTCAGGTGCGTCGGCAACCGAGCAAGTCTGGCCAATACCGCTGACCTATACTACTGCTAGTAATCCAGACTTTGAAGACCTAGATTCCTCACAGCATTTGATGACGTCCAGGGATTATACGATCACGAATGCCGTAGAAAATCCTGGGCGGGACTGGATAATTTTCAATGTCCAACAGAAAGGTAAAACTTTTAAATGTGTATTTCCATAAAATTAGACACTTTTAATCTAGTTCATATTCTAAGATTAAAGTTATTTTATATACTGCTATAATTTTAAAAGAAGAATTACAGTTGTATTTGAAATGATTAAATCGTCTTATTTTTCAAGGTATTTACCGTGTAAACTACGACGATCAGACATGGGAGCTAATAGCCGATGCACTTAAAGAGAACTACTCCTCTATTCACCACCTCAACAGGGCTCAAGTGAGTTTATGCATAAGGTTTAAGTTAAAAAAAAGTTAAGTAAAATTGATGTCTAGGACCTCCTGAGACGTCTTTGAAATAATTAGCCCCTACCTACTTTCAAAATTCAAAAATTCAAAATTCAAAAATTATTTATTCAGTTTAGGCATCATAGACACTCTTATGAACGTCAAAATTTTTAAATGATTCTACCGCTGTCTTCGGAAAAGAACTACCGCCGAGAAGAAGCAGCAAGAAACTCGTGGGCCATTATTTTTTCAAGTCTTTGTACATTGAGGTTACATATGAGTAGTATTAAAATAACAAATTTATTCAATAGTTGGCTATTAGGCAGAAGTGGAAAGCTTCCAGGCATCTTTGTCTTCTAAGTAGTGACTCAATTTATAATAGGCTTTTTTCATTAGTGTGTCAAAAATATATTTTTGACACGTAACTTGAATTTCCCTTCAGTGAGCTCAGTAATGTCTTTCGGGATTTTATTATAGAAACGTACACAATTTCCTAAGAAGGACTTATTTTTAGTTTTCGTGAGTCTAAATTTAGATGCAGCTATCCTATCCTTATTTCTAGTATTAATATTATGCATATCACTATTTATTCTAAACTTCTTTATATTTTTACGAACGTACATTATATTTTCTAGGATATACAAAGATGGAAGAGTTAATTTATTAACATACTAGTGCTTTTCTCAAGTGTTATTTACAATCACACTTTCGACTCTTAAAGAAGTTCAAAATTTTGAAGTTGCTCATATTATTAAAATTAAATGGACCAACATTTGAATCTTAGACTAAAAAATAGGTATATTAAATTAATTTATTGCAGTAAGTTTAAAATTTTGAATGAGGCACAGTAAGTATAGTTAGTAATAAAAATACCAAAACTACAAACAAATACTCAATAAGTATACTAATTAATTAACTTTTTTTTTCTTTAAAAGTAAACATTTGGTAACAGATTGTAGATGATGTCTTCGCTCTGATGCGTTCTGAGAGGATGACCTACGAACTCGGTTTCCGAGTCATCGACTTCCTGAAGCAGGACACCAGCTACTTTTCTTGGTATCCAGCCATCACCGGCTTCAACTGGCTGAGGAATAGGTTCCTGCATCTGCCTGACACTTTAGCTGACTTTGACGTAAGTAACTGATCACATCGATATATCCCTGAAGAGGATGTATTACCATCCACATTGTGCTAGTATATTCTTCGTCTCATTCTTCTTCTTTAAGTGCCTCTCCATTACTGAAGGTTGGCAGTCAGCTTCTTAAATATTTCTTTGTCAATCGCCAATCTGAACAATTGCTCCATGGTCTTAATCCCGGTCCACTCCCTGATATTACGGAGCCAAAACATCTTTCGTCTACCTGATTTACGCTTCCCGGGCACATTTCCCATCATGATGGTCTGCAGGAGAGAATACCGATCATGCCGTAGAACATGTCCGAGGTAGGCGACCTTTCTCTGTTTGACAGTCCGGATCAGTTCAACATTCTTTCCCCTCATTACATACATGGAAATATCACGGCGAGTTATATGCCTGATAGTAAGCACTATGCTTGCCCACAAAAGTTGCAGTGCTACCTAGAATACCATAGAACTGTAGTTTTGCTTAGCGATGCAACTCTCGTCACCCACGAACGCACTAACAGTCTCTTTTAGCCAATTAATTCCCTTACCACCGTGACATTTGCGCAGTAATGCTTTCGGACTATTGCTTTGCGGCACTGCGATGTTAGTTACTAATCAAGGTGGCTCTTGCAAAAACGCCTAGAGGCCTTCCTAGTAAATCGAGTTTGGTCACCTCTTTAGACGCCTTTCGCATCTCGGCGGCGGACGGAGGGCATACGTTTTAGCCCTTCGTATACCTATGATGTAGTAACGCTGCATAATATATTACTAGCAGCTTTCCATTGATATGCCTGAACAAAGGATGTCTAGCACACAGTGTCAGTATTTCTTATTATTCAGACAATTTCCTTCTGGATATTCTGGCATGGTTTCTAATAGTATTTACTTAATTTCCAGGAAGTTCTCCTTGAGTTCCTGGATGCCGTCATCACTGACTTGGGTTACGATGTCGTCGATAACGAACCTCTCACTAGAACCCTCAACAGGTTCTTCGTGCTGACCTTTGCATGCAACGTCGGGCATGAAGGATGTATCAGCAACGCTGTCAACAAGTTTAATAATTTAAGAAACAATGGAGTCAGGTAGATATTTTTCCTTTTAATATGGAGTGATAGATAATGTACGAGTATCTATTCCCGCATACTTCATTTGTTTAAACTTTGATTACTACGTTAATAGAGAAGCATAACATACCCTAGTAGTGTATTAAAAACAATACATAACAATATAAAATAATATTAATTGACGTGACAACAAAATTGACGGCATTAAATAGATAATGATTTAAAAAATGTTTCCGTTATTACTAACAGGCTTTGTTTCAAACACTGTAAAGACCTCCAAGTTTCTTTTGTATCCTCTTGCAGTTGTACCGCTTTTGTATTAAAAAATATTATCTCGTGTTATTAAAGTTTAAATTAACACAAATAATTATTTATAACTGCAAAACACTAAGTAAATACTAAATATTAACACACTACAATAAGTAACCTAAGGAAACAACAGAAAATTTTTAAATGTTAAGCGTCCATAGACATATTTCGTAATAAAGTTTTAAAAAAAACCTTGATGTATATCTAAATGATTTCAAACTATTCATTATCGTATCTACGATAGGCAAATTTATTCATAATGACTACCACACTATAACAATAATAATGTGAAGAACCATAATAATGTAGAATAGTTATTTTTCGTAATAAAACCTTTGTGGTTTACAAGCCTGTAACGATATATACATCAACTACGAATCATTTAATCAAAAAATACATTTATATAATCTCATTCGGTAATACTCTAATTATGAAATGAAATACAGACTTTTATTGGCATATTTTATTTACATACTTCTTTAAGAAAATTAAAAATTAAATTAAAGCATTATTCTCCTCTAACAAAACAATGCTTTAAAACAATGTTTTAATTATTAAAGTACAATGTATCCCGACCAAGAAGGTTTCAATTCATTTTAAGTACACATTATATGTGGGGAGCGCGCTGCGCGCGCAAAGCTCTGATTCCGAGCCAATAGACCAATAACAGACTTTTTCCACTGATATTGGCAAAATTTTGGTTACGCCACACAAGCCATACAAACAAGAAGTAGAAGAAGACTTTTTCCATTTTGGCGCTATTTCGTACATAGGAATTTGAGTAATATTTTGTTGGATAAAACTTTAGTAGCAAAAATGTCATGAGATTAAATAAAAGTAGTGTATGCAACTGCATATAATTAGGTACAAACACTCGTATAATCTTATTTTGAAACTCGCCTGCAGCTCGTTTCAAAAACTGCACTCATGTTTTAATACCCTCTATTATATGACAGTTGCATAAACTACTATTAACGTACGACTCTTATATTTTCCCACTAACTCGTTCGGCTAAGTTTTCTAACCTTCAATTCTCCAGTCATAACAGTTAATTTCCTTTAAAAATCAAAAACTAATCTGCTTATCACATGAAAGTATTTGAACCGGTCTCTCTGAAAATCTCTATTTATCTCAAAGCTGGTATGTTAAAACTTTAAACAACACCAGCTACTTGAACATTAAAATTAAAAAAAAAATAACATATTAATCCTAACCATTAAAGCGAAGACATTTATCACAGTTTAAAGCTAAAAAACTATTGACAAGTTTATAGTAACTAATGAAAAAATGTTTTAATATCGTTTAGTAAACGATCGTACAAAAAAGTAAAGGAGTAGAATTGAGTACTTTCAAGAGATTGCGTGACCAGAAGTGATTTGTTTACGAAAATGATAAGTAATAGTCTAATCATACGAAGTAAACGGCTTAATATGGGATACCTAAAATATTCAGGAAATTGGCCGAACCTTCTAAACATTAAGCTATTTGATGATTCAAAGTAGATATTGTTTTTATAAAAAAGTGCGAGAACAATTACTATTAAAACATGAGAAAATTCATATAGGAATAGTAATATAAATATACATTTTGCATGGAACGATTTTTGATGATATCACGATAACGGATTGACTGATTTTAATGAATTCTATTAATTCTGAGACGATACGAAGTTAGCCGGGGCATAATTAAAGTTTAAGGTCAAATGTGAAAGTAATATTACACCTAACATCTTTATTACCTTAGTTTAGTAGTTTTCCTTAGAAGCTCAGACAAAATAAAGAAGTCAGACAGAGTGTTGTGAACAGAGAAGTGAGGCCAATTTTTTAAACTACATGTGCGTGCATCAGTGCTGCCATGATATTACAAATTAAATTAAAATTAAATAAAAATAATTATTAATTGATAAATTTAATGAAATGATAATTCAAATGTTACGTGTCGCTTCCACGCCGAGATAGTTCATCTGACGAATCAAGGCGTAGTTTCGTCTTACGTGTTGTGTGTAATTGTGTATGTACACGGCAAGGCGTAGTTTTGCCTGTCTCATTTCTCTGTTCACAACATTCTTGTTTTTTTATTTTGTCTGAGCTTAGAAGGAGTAATTATATTTTGATATCGCCATAACTCTAAATTTTTTATAGTGTGAACCCCAACTTACGTCGCCACGTGTTCTGCGAAGGACTTCGAGCTGGTGGCTATGCAGAGTGGAAGTTCCTTTTCGACCGCAGAGAAGCTTCTAACAACCAGGCTGATGAAGTCGCCATGCTAAGGTCTCTGGGGTGCACCACCAATGACCAAGCTAGACAAGAGTAAGTATATATTTGATTGAAACTTTCGTAAGTATTACACATTTTAATCTTATTTTGACGGTTTAATTTACGCGGTTGGTATAGTCGAGTATCTCGATCAGTTTCGGGACCGTCCGAGCCACTTCTTCATAGAATACTTGCGCACCCGGCGGCGTTCCTGCACTACTCGACCATTATTATAGGAGTCGAGATACTCTACTATACCTACGCCGTAAATTGAACCGTCAAAATAACATTAAAACTTAATTGTATGTTTCCTTAATGAATACAAGAGATTATAAGAATACGTATATATTTTTAAAAAATATCATGAAGCTTTCAATGACCAAGCATATTTTTATTATTTATTAATTAGTAGGCATCCTGCGAAATAATAAGTACTCAAATGACTATAACCGGTGATCTTTTATAGTCGTGTAAGGCACAATGAGAGTTACAAATTGATATGACTAACGCAAGTTAACTAACTCGTAGACTTATTTTTTCAAACCGAGTAAACCGGCCGGCCTAACAGTCGTAAACTGAAAGATATTGGTACTAAATGGTCACTTGTCTAAAAAAGACTAGACAAATGTAGCGAACTAAAATTGTAATATATAGTCCTTATTCTGTAAACAGTAAAATCAAAATTCCCAAGATAGACCTAAGTGGCGTGCAATTGGAGAGGCCTATGTCCAGCAGTGGACTGCTACAGGCTGATGATGATGATGATGATGATGAAAATCAAAATTCATGCGTGTCTCTTAGAATTAAACTTCTAAAAATTTTGGTATTTTATTACGTTAGTTTAGCGATCACCAAGTTACGCTACTACTAATCTGTCTAAAATATAACTACAATTGTAGAGAAATACTAATAACTTAACGAATAATTCAATTTTACGAAATGAAGTGCTGTCATTCAGAAATGTTATACTGATTTGGATTTTAGCATAAATCGAATAATAACTGGCATAATTTAGAGATTTTCTTTTTATTACACTTAGTGTTTATTTGTTTATTTATTTAAAAAATTCACAGCTCTTTTAAATAACATGTAAAGCTTATTTCTAATCTTACAGCCAATATTGGATTTACTTTTTATACAATCAATTGTTGAGTGATCACCGTCACCCATGAACATCGTTGGATAAACAGTTGGTTGGTTGAACAGGTGGTTCGTGGATGCTTTGACGGCCTTTGAGTAGCGGATATGCCCTTTTCTTGAAGGTTTTCAAATAATATTAGTTCAGGAATACTGGCTGGGCTTGTTCCATAGTACCAGTGCAAGGTAAAAAATGTCCTAAGAATCGCCCAGTGCCTCCTAAACCATAATACAATATAGCTTGCTATGCAGTCCAGTGGTAAACCAAGACGGTATCGTACATAAGAGACCTACTAACTAGTAAAACAGGGTTTCTTACCCTCTTCTATTTTGATAATGTATATAAATATGAATTTGGCTCGGTCACCAGGTACCTAAGGATGATATTGAACGATGACATCGTCAAGGCTCAAGATAGAGTGAACGCTTTCACTTTCTTCATGATGGGTGACCGCTCCAACGCCAACGTTGTTCTGGAGTACCTCAAAGAAAACATCGATGAAATCAGACGAGGGTGAGTGTCTTTAAATTTGTACTGGCATGGATTTATATGTTTTTAATATTACATGTGTTGACCCATTTAAAAGGTGCCATTCTTAGATAGGTGACCGCTAATACTTGTACCTCTTATAAGAGTCTTTCTGTATTCCAGTGGCTGTTAGCCGATGATAGCTCCTGTAAGTGGTCAAAATCTAACGCCAGTTATTAAAAAAATTAGAGCATTCTAACGTTCTTAGAAGTTTTTTATCTACCGACTACCAAAAAGTAGGAGGTACTCAATTCCACTGTTTTTTTATGTGTCATCATCATCACCATCATCATCATCTCAGCCGTAGGACGTGCACTGCTGAACATAGGCCTCCCCATAATTTTCCAAAAGTACCGGTTGGAAGCGGCCTGCATCCAACGTCGTCCTGCGACCTTTATCAGGTCGTCTGTCCACCGTGTCGGTGGACGACCTAAGCTGCGCTTGCCGGTCCGTGGTCTCCATTACAGAAACTTCCGGCCCCATCGGCCATCTGTTCTGCGTGCTATGTGCCCTGCCCACTGCCACTTTAACTGGCTAATCTTCTGGGCTATGTCGGTGACTTTCGACTTTTCTGACTTCTTATGTTTGCTACCTCATAACCTTTGAGTGGGTGAACCGATTCCCAAAATTCCTTTTTTGTTTGAAAGCTGGTGCTTCCTGTGTGGTCCCATTTAAATTTCATCAAATTCGGTCTAGAGTACTTTTTAAGTTACACTCCAATAACTGAATAGAATAGAAGTCAGTATTACATTTTTCAAATTCTACTTGTTTTATGACTAAAATGTGCCCTGCGGTTTCACTCGCGTGGTGCTGTATATACGTTTTTCTCATACACAAAGTGGCGAAACGGCCCGTTTCTTCTTATAAGAGGCCAGTATAATGATTCGTAATTTTCTAATTTTATGCTCAACTTGTTTAATTTTTATCTCCGTAAGGACCTTCTACAAAGTAGAGAAAACTTAACAAAACGTCAGATGACATTGGAAAGTTGTGCTCAAGTTATGGCGTGAACAAGGGAAATAGAAATTCATATAGATTTATATAGATTTTTGAACCACTGACGCCTGTTTAGCGAAAACAAATTATGCATTATTAAATAAAAAAGTATATGCGTGATAAAAGTGAATTTGTGTTAATACCATCTTTTAACGTAGAGACGTACAAGGAGATAAACGAGTTGGAGCTGACAAATGAAATTAGCAAACAGTTGCTCATAGAGTCGTTCAAAAATGAAGGCCTATATTTAATAGTAGACGTCTTTCGACCAATGGTGATGATCACGACTCTCTCTAACTCAAACTTTTGCAGATGTAACTATAGTGGGATTTAATAATTAAGGAATTGTATTTATTTTACAGAGTTGTGCTGCAGGCGTGGTTCAATAACATTATTTCTAACTTGGCTGCTTACTTGGATGAAGAAGGCTTAGAAGATGTAAGTTGTCTAGATGTTGCATGAGATCTAAGTACAGATCTAAGAGATCTAAATACCAATCAGATTTAAGTACAACCCAATAATATGTCTGCATTCGCTTAGGCATTGCTCAAAAGCACTCGCAATGAAGCATTTTGAAGCGATAATAGTTCAAAGATAATGAGTTGGCCGCCAATACGAATGGCTGGATCGAATCCTACCTAGTCTATGAGCTTTAGGTGAAGGTATGACCAAGCCCATAGCATGTTGGTAGGATACTTTCTGGAGTCCAACTACCTACCACAATCAAGAGAATGCCTTCATGAACGAGTCATCTAAAAATCAAAAGGTCAAAGTAAATTAATACCTAAAACGCATAATATCGGATTTGCTAATTGCCAAAATCGCGTTAGGTCTCAGTAGCAAAAGGCCTGAAATCCGTTATGTCTGCTTTGCTAATTATCTAAACCTTATTATGTCTAAGTAGCAGTATGCCTAAAATGCACTATGTAGGTTTATCTCATCGCTCATTTGGTAGGTAAACGACGGAATTGTCTGTTTCGCAATTTTTCAGCAGCACTATTTTAGTGGTTTTTCGAGTTATTATATCGTTAATTGGTGAGCAACTGTAGGTAGGAATATGATTATTTTATGCATACATTAGAGCAGTTTGTTTTTTAATAAGGGAATAACTGTATATAATATCAGCTTATCAAAATAAAATAAGAAACTGCTTGCATATACATGCAGTTTGTCCAACTTAGGTGAACTGAGTTTAAAGTTTATTGACATTCAGGCATTTTGCGTCTTAGGTATTTCAAATCTCAGGCAATACGAGATTAATACATTAAACTTACCAGAGATATTACTTTATAGACATAGGCTAAAAGCGTTTTAGATGACTCGCTCATGTGGGGTTGCGACCTTCAACCGCATCATTACTCACAATTAAATGAAATAGTAGTCAGATGTAAAGAAGTATATATAAAACAAACTGGCTTTGTAGTTTGGTTCAAGAAGTCGCAAACTTCTTCCGATCCCGACTTGATTAACATTATCATTTTAGTGTTTCCTTGCTTCGTAGAGCACATAAAGGCAATGGACCTGGTATTTTTAAGACTGTAATAGTGAATCTGAGGCCTTCGGATACCTGAAGACTTCATAAAACCAAGCGGGCCCAGCACTTGTCCTATCATTCCATATCTGAGAGGAATGGCTGGTATTAATATTTTTGAAATGAATTCAATACACATTTTTGGACTATTGGTGTCCGTAGAATAAACAAGTAGAATGCCTTGAAGAAACAAGTAGAAAATTTAGTTTAAACATTATGCTTGTTTTATTTGAAATCTATAAATTTGTTTTAGTGTAATTCCAGTAACTAATTTATTTCATTAATAATAATTAATTCCAAAATTGTATTAACTAACTGTTATTGGCTTCCTATTGGTATTTTGTTGTTATTTCTTTGTTTATTTTTAAATAAATAAAGGTACTAGTTTGATTTTTGTATAAGAGCATCGACGTAAAGCCATTAGCGATAAACCATACGTCAGTTTATTAGTAGCGACTTGCTCATATAAAAGTATTAATAATATAATTACTATAAAATATGAAATATATAGATGATGTACAGTTGATACTACTTACTATCATAGTATAAGCAAAAACAAAAAATAAACAATTCAGAATGTTATTACATGTTCTATAGTACAGAAGAATATTATACTCAGTCAAAAGCTCATCATAAAAGAAGAAAAGGGCTCTTTAGCCTACTTGGAAAGCTATCGGGGTCAACAATCAGCCTGAAGATGCTAATTCGAATTCTGTCAGTAATTGACTTTTTCAATTTCAAATTATATATTAATAGTATGTATTACCAACGCTACATGAACAGAATCAGTGTTCTCAAAATGTATTTCCACAATCTGATATTTACAGATGGAGTCCTGGCTTCGACAGAACCAGAACAGCATTCCCGAGTACTCTTTGGGTATCTCCAGTGTTACTTCAGCTAAGACAAGCCAGGCTTGGGGAACCCTTTGGAGAGACATTATCTTAAGGGCTGCGAGAGGTTCTGCTATAACCATCCTCCCAACAACCATGTTGCTGTTGACCACATGTGTAGCTATGATTTTGAAATAGACAAAAAAACACAAAAACATAATGTTTTTAAGTGTTTTTCATTGTGACATAGTTATAGACTGCACTGCCGATATCTGTTTTAAAGTGATTCATTAAGTTTTGAAGGAGGTAACAGTTTCGTTTGATACCAAAGTTCATTTAAAACACAACAATCTGTGTAGTGAGGTACATGTATAATTGTATGGTATTAATTTAATAAAGTATGTATAAGATTAAATGTGGCTTTACATTTTTTTTCACTTCTTTTACTTTAATTCCATTTAACAAATATTATAAAAGGTACATAATTACAAAGTATGGTACGTAAGTTTGCCGTGGGGTACCGGCATAGAATAGTAACCCCCAACTCTACCCGTGGGTGCGTAAAAATCTGCTAAGGGATAACAATTGGAAGGTGGGCAGCAGCACCTTCCCAGTCAAACACACACAAACTGCGCTCGCCAACCCGCCTGCCAAGCGTGGCGAGTATTGGCAAAAACCCCTCAATGGATTGGACAAAAAGAACCAGGCCCCCAGTCCCCGGCAGCCCCGCTATTCCTGGCTACGGTAGCGGCCACGGTAACGGTGGGGCAGGGGGTGCTAAGAATCCCCGGCAGACGCCCGGCTACCACCCCCAACGACGACGACTGGCCCTGGTGACACACAACATACGCACGATGAGGACAGACGAGAAGATATATGAGCTGGAAGAAGAAATGAGTAAGCTACACTGGGACATTGTGGGGTTATCTGAAGTCCGTAGAGCGGGTCAGGACACGATAACCCTAAAATCAGGTAACCTGCTCTACTACCGGGAGGGCGACCAACGGTCCCAAGGTGGTGTCGGTTTTCTCGTCCACAAGTCCCTTACTAACAACATAGTTAAGATCGATAGCGTTTCCAATAGGGTCGTATACCTAATACTCAGAGTATCCAAACGATATTCGCTGAAGGTCATTCAGGTATACGCACCGACGAAGTCGCACCCGGATGATGAGGTGGAGGATATGTATGAGGACATTAGTCGGGCCATACATACCTCTGAAACGCACTTTCTAGTTGTTATGGGGGACTTCAACGAGAAGTTGGGTAAGAGAAGCGAGGATGAATTGAAAGAGGGGCAATTTGGATATGGACAACGGAACCGTAGGGGACAGAGGTTGGCCGACTTCTTCTTCTTTTCGATGAACTCTTTCTTTCAGAAGCCACCTCACAGGAAATGGACCTGGCTGAGTCCCGATGGTTCCACAAAAAATGAGATTGACTTCATTATGACCACCAAAAGGCAAATATTCACTGATGTCTCCGTGATCAACAGGGTTAAAACCGGTAGTGATCACCGAATGGTAAGAGGCATGGTGAATATTAATGTCAAACTAGAGAGGTCTCGTCTGATGATGTCTACGCTCCGACCCACTCGTGCCCATATACAAGACCCCGAGAGCTTTCAACTTGAGCTATCCAATCGCTTCGATTGCCTTGAGAACATCGCTTCAGTGGACGAGATCATTAACAGGTTAGTAGAAACTGTCCATACAGTGGGTTCTAAATACTTTAAACCCCACCGTACAGATAGGCCACAGAAACTCTCCAGCGATACTCTTGACCTCATGGCTGAACGACGCTCACTGTAAATGCAGTCTTCGCATGATGCTGAAGCATTTAGGCTGCTCAATAGACGAATATGGAAGTCCATGCGACACGACATCTGGATCTTTAATACTAACCGTATTAGTGACGATAGAGCGGAAAAAAGGCTCCAAAGTGTTTGCAAGAGACATGTCTATTGGGCAAAGCCAGTTGACGAAGCTGAAGAGAAAAGACGGCAGTGTAGCGTCGACCAAAGCAGAAGTATTAGGAGAGGTAGAGAGTTTCTACGGACAGCTATACACCTCGGTCGCTAAACCTGTGAGCAGCTCGGCCAAAGACCCAAGAGCCAAGCTGACCCGACATTATACCGAAGATATCCCGGACATCAGCCTGTACGAGATTAGAATGGCCTTGAAACAGCTTAAGAATAACAAGGCACCTGTTGACGACGGTATCACATCTGAGTTTCTGAAAGCGGGTGGAACACCGGTACTTAAAGTCCTTCAGAAGCTCTTTAATACCGTCTTACTCGAAGGTTCAACGCCAGAAGCATGGAATAAAAGCGTGGTGGTGCTGTTCTTCAAGAAAGGTGACAACACTTTACTTAAAAATTACAGAGCCATCTCGCTTTTGAGCCATGTTTACAAGCTGTTTTCGAAGGTCATAACGAACCGTCTCAGTCGCAGGTTTGATGAATTCCAGCCTCCGGAACAAGCCGGTTTCCGAAAAGGCTATAGTACCATAGACCACATTCACACGCTACGGCAAGTTATACAGAAGACCAAAGAGTATAACTTGCCTCTTTGTTTAGCGTTTGTGGACTATGAGAAAGCCTTTGATTCGATCGAGACGTGGGCAGTGCTTGAGTCTCTCCAGCGGTGCCGTATTGACTATCGGTATATTGAAGTGCTGAAGTGTTTGTACAAAAACGCCATTATGTCAGTCCGAGTACAGGAGCAGAGTTCGAAAGCAATTCCATTGCAAAGAGGCGTGAGACAGATTCAGATTCAGATTCAGATTCAGATTCATTTATTGCACAAAACATAAGTATTATACATAAGCATGCACATTGTTGGTAATAAAGTCAAAAGTCCATTATGTTTTGCTATGTAGGCGTACAAAGTTGAGAGATGGAGCTGCCATTGTCAATATTATATTAAATTAAATAATTATCATAGCAATATAGTAGGTACTTAACTAAATTAATAATATGTCAAACAAATATTCCCTCATTCTTCCCTCGAGACAGGGAGACGTTATATCTCCGAAACTGTTCACCGCTACATTGGAAGACGCCTTCAAGCTTCTGGAATGGCAAAGACTTGGCATTAATATTAACGGCGAATACATCACTCACCTTCGATTTGCCGACGATATTGTAGTCATGGCAGAATCCATGGAAGACCTCAGTACAATGCTCGAAGGCCTCCATCGAGTTTCCCAACGGGTAGGTCTTAAGATGAACATGGATAAGACGAAAATTATGTCTAATGCCCATGTTGTACCTACCCCAATATCAGTTGGGAACTCAGTTCTCGAAGTTGTTGACGAGTACATCTACCTGGGACAGACAGTCAAAATACGCAGGTCCAACTTCGAGAAAGAGGTCAATCGTCGAATCCAACTCGGCTGGGCAGCGTTCCGGAAACTTCGCAAAGTCTTCTCGTCAAAAATACCTCAGTGCCTCAAGACAAGAGTCTTCGACCAATGTGTGTTACCAGTGATGACTTATGGCACTGAAACGTGGTCTCTTACTATGGGCCTCATAGAAAAGCTCAAAGTCGCACAACGAGCTATAGAGAGGGCTATGCTTGGGGTTTCTCTACGTGATCGAATCAGAAATGAGGAGATCCGTAGAAGAACGAAAGTCACTGACATAGCTCAGAAGATTAGCCAGTTTAAGTGGCAGTGGGCAGGGCACATAGCACGCAGAACAGATGGCCGATGGGGCTTAAAGGTTCTGGAGTGGAGACCACGGACCGGCAAGCGCAGCGTAGGTCGTCCAACGGCACGGTGGACAGACGACCTGATGAAGGTCGCAGGACGACTTTGGATGCAGGCCGCTTCCAACCGGTCCTTTTGGAAAATCATGGGAGGCATATGTTCAGCAGTGGACGTTCTACTACGATGATGATGATGATGATGATGATGACTTACAAAGATTAAAAGACACTTAAACATTTATTAAACCATTTGTTGAAGGAAAAGTGCCCAGAATGCTGGCTGCATTTCCACATTGAATAGCTAGGCTAATTTTAATTTAAAAATATGAACCAGCATTCTGCTTGCCTGACGTTTCAACCAAACGTGTGGCTAATTCCCTGAAAATTTCGTATGCACCTGGATCCCACGGATCTAAAGTTTCTACCCCAACAGACACATATATGTAATCTCTATCAAGATTGGCATATTTGCGCCATACCAGCCTGAGCGTAAGTTTCTGGAAGATGTGACGGGGCCAGAGTATCGACACAAGTAGAATCCCACACAAGAGGTCATCCCATATTCCAAGGAACAAGAGTCATTTCATTTGGTGTCTTACCGTCGTACCGTATCAGTCCATTCGGTTCTAGTACTGACGGTACGCCGGCACTGACAAAAGCCCGACGGATGACATCGTTCAAGCTGGCATGTCTGGAAAATCGACCTGCACTCTTACTACATGAGGGTCTGTGCTGGCCTAGGCGATCTACCCAATCACCGGCAGAACCAGTTCACGATAAGAAGTTATTCCATGAACACAATATGACGGCACTGAGTATTGAATGAGTGTTTGCCTACCGCATAATTAGTAAGTAGTTAAGACACAAATTTATAAGGCATACCCTATTTTTGTATATGATACCATAAAGTTAAGTTTAATATTATGTTTAATATTAAGCAGTGTACGTTGCGAATCTGAGTACCAATACAAACTATGTCTGGTTTAATGGTACAAAACAATAAAGATTATGTTAGATGTGTAATATATAAATAAAGAATAAATAAAAAAACCACAAAGACAACGACGAGGGACTTAGCAAATAGCACCCAAACGCAAAGAAACAGCTAACCTGAATGTATTGTTGTCCAAAAGATTGCCTAATTTTTTTAAGGGTAGCGCCTGCAACCACTGACCTGATTCCCATCGCGAAAAAGCTAAAAGACGAGCACGTTCTGTAGTAGAATTAGTTGAGTCAATTAATTTATTTCGTTCTATCTCACAGAGTGGCCCGCCCCAGAGCTGCTAGGAAATGTATTATTAATTTATTATATTACTTATTTATTTATAAATTTATTTATTAATTCCATTTATATAATCACAATTCTGTAAATTGGAACTTAATACAAAAATGTGGTCATTTCAAATATTCTTTAAAATATGTCGTAAAGGCCCTGAAAATGAACAAAGAAAAGAGAATGTCTGAGTGCTTAATGTAGATAGATAGATAGATAAATAGAAAAACTCTTTATTGCAACACCATATTATCAAATACAACAAACAAATAAAAAACTTAAAATTAAGTGTCACAATTGGCGGTCTTATCGCTCAGAGCGATCTCTTCCAGACAACCATGTTATAATAAGTATTGGAGTGTATGCGAGGGTGTTTGACCTAAAAAAGGAGTGAAAAATAAGTTACCCCTTACATCCCCTCACTCGGTTTTGAGCATATTTTTCGTTGTACAGAATTTTGACCTCTACAGTTTATAATATGTAGTAGTTTTTACATATCTTGTTTTACCCCCTTAAGTAATCCATGACAAAAATATTGAAATCATGACTATTTTTTTAATTACCTGTCTAGTTATCAATTTTCGTCACTGTAGCTCTAAAAACACAGAAGTTTTGTAAAAAAATATTACCCCTCGTTTTACCCCCTTGAGTCATCCCTGCCAATAAATATTGAAGTCATCACTTTAAACTGTCCAAATGCTAATTTTCACCACTGTATGTTCGAAAACAAAAAACTTTCCATACACACTTTCATATCTCCATTTCACCCTCTTAAACCACCACTATCCAAAAAATAAATGTCCAACATTTTTATTTTGATGACCTATCTAAATACAAATTTTCACAACTCTAAGTTCAAAACAAAGGAGTTTCATACAAACGTTTTCACCTTTTTTGACCCCCTTAGGGATAGAATTTCGAAAAAAAACATTTTTAGTACACCTCTACGCATCAAGGACAATACACCCTCTAAATTTCAAGTCTACGATCAGTGGTTTAGGCTGTGCTGTTGTCAGTCAGTCAGCCAGTCAATCAGTCAGTCAGGACATCTTCTTTTATATATATATAATGTATATGCATTAATTACTTCCTTATAATCCCAATATTTTTAGTGCGGCATAAGTGCTGTTTAGCTGCTTTTCAACGCTGTCCTGTTCGAAGGGAGAACTCCAGAGGCATGGAGTAAGAGTGTGGTCATCCTGTTCTTCAAAAAGGGAGATAAAACCCTGCTGAAGAACTATCGACCCATATCCCTTCTAAGCCACGTCTATAAGCTGTTTTCAAGAGTGATCACGAACCGTCTTGCGCGTAGACTAGATGAATTCCAACCACTGGAACAGGCTGGGTTTCGGAGCGGATACGGCACCATGGACCACATTCACACAGTGCTGCAGATTATACAGAAGACCGAAGAGTATAAGCAGCCCCTGTGTCTAGCATTCGTGGACTATGAGAAGGCCTTTGACTCGGTTGAAATCTGGTCTGTTCTGGAGTCCCTGCAGTGTTGCCAGATAGATTGGCGATACATCCAAGTGATGAGATGTCTTTACGAAACCGCCACCATGTCCGTCCAAGTACATAATCAGCAAACAAGTCCCATACCGTTGCATCGAGGAGTGAGACAAGGGGACGTTATTTCTCCGAAATTGTTTTCAAATGCAATGGAGGATATGTTCAAGACGCTGAACTGGAAAGGACGTGACATTAATATCAACGGCGAATACATCTCTCACTTGCGATTTGCTGACGATATCGTCATCGTGGCAGAGACGCTGCAGGACCTGCAACAGATGCTGAATGACCTGGCTGACTCTTCTATACGCATCGGCCTACGGATGAACTTGGACAAAACCAAGGTAATGTTCAACGAACATCTTCTACCGGAACCGATTGCGATACACGGCGCCGTTCTCGAAGTTGTTTAAAAATATGTGTACCTCGGACAGACATTGCAGTTGGGAAAAAACAACTTTGAGAACGAGGTGAATAGAAGAATTCAGCTGGGCTGGGCAGCGTTTGGGAAGCTACGTCGAGTCTTTACTTCGCCGATTCCACAGTGCCTGAAGACGAAAGCCTTCAATCAGTGCGTCCTACCCGTCATGACATACGGAGCCGAAACGTGGACACTGACGGCTCGAATGGTCTACATGTTTAAGGTCGCTTAGCGGATTATGGAAAGGGCTATGCTCGGTGTTTCTCTGAGGGATCGCATCAGAAATGAAGAGATCCGTCAGAGAACCAAGGTCATCGACATAGCCCACCGGATCAGCAAGCTGAAGTGGCAGTGGGCTGGCCATATTAGCCGTAGAACCGACAATCGTTGGGGTAAACGAGTTCTAGAGCGGAGATCGCGTCTCGGCAAACGTAGTGTAGGACGTCCTGAGGCACGGTGGAGTGACGGTCTGCGCAAGGCGGCTGGCAAAAACTGGATGCGAGAAGCCCAAGATAGACCCAAGTGGCGTGCAATTGGAGATGCCTAACCCAGCAGTCGACTGCTACAGGCTGATGATGATGATGATGATGAAGTGCTGTTTGGGAATATAACCCGTCAAAGTGGCTTGTAACAAGACCCCCTTTCTCCGTCACAAGACGTCCTTGCTACGTTAATAAACCTTAGTAAAACTGTCACTAAAAATTAATTGAGCACAGGTAAGTTAAACTTGGTATAAGTTGCTTTCTCTTGTAGTAACTCAACGAATTTGACATCGTACTATAGCCAGGGCAGAAATCTTAGATAAAATCTTCAAGTGTAATAAAAACCCTACGAAAAGCTAGCAGAAGCGCTTGGAAGGGAGCTTTCCTATTTATTAATCATTGCTGCAGTCTAGGTGACCACTAGGTACATCTTGTCTATCACTACACACCTAGCCTCACTAGGTCCATGTGGTGAGTTATGTCCTATACGGCTCCTCTCTCTCTCAAAATGCCCGTGTTCCTGAAGTATTATCATAAATTCCTGATGATACTCATGTACTACCTACATCAAACATCGCAAACGCGCATGTACCAACGATTTTTGTATATGTTATTAGGCCCCCTGGGAGTAGTTTATACCAAAAATTGCAACCCTGAAAACCTTGTGCTTCTCCCATGGTGTTCGAAACACTGCGAAATTCTGGCTTTTATTTCAGTTTTTTGGATTAAAGTACTTTTGACAAGCGTTTCTCAGGTATATTTGATCTACGTTCTTGTTAAGCAAACTAAATTTTCTACAATTTGAGCCCATTTCAAGCACTCTAGGTCCATTGGTTGCGGAGATACAGCTAGTCAAAGATGTGATTATTTTTACCGTAAAGTGAAAAATGATGGGTTGGGTCATTTGCCAAGACACATACCAGCTATTATATTATTAGAGATAAGTTATTATTAAACAAATTGTTGAAAATGTAATAAGCTTTGATTTAATTCCAAAGTGGAGCCTGTAGGCTTAATAGTTTCATCAAAAAAAAAACAACAAAATATCGGAATTATAACAGATCATCAAAGTGACTCGCTCTTGCCTGATGGAAAGCGAATATGTAATCAAGAAGCGATGACCATTAGTGCAGCCGAAAGCTACACTAATACCCTATGATGACCTGCCAGGTGCTTTGCATTTACAGAATGAATTGTGCATTTCATGAATTTCGCTGTTTTTCGAGCACCATGAGAGTATCACAAGGTCTTCAGGGTTACAATTTTCGGTATAAACTACTCTTAGTGGTTCTTACAACATATAAAAAATCGTAGATAAATGCGCGTTTGCGATGTTAGCCTTTTTTGTGTCGATAATAACTGGCCTAAAAAAATTACCAATCCTAAAATGTAAATAGTATTATTATATACCCACCTACATAAAGTACTAATTTAGTACCATACCACAATAAGACAATTTCAAGTTTTATGCGAATTTTGAAGCAGCCGTTGAAATGTATTGGATAGATAAGGTGACAGCGGGTTTAGATAATACCTGTCAGTATTTATTCACACGTGAGTTTGTAGTAGTTGTGCACAATTTCAGACCACTCAGTGGTTATCTGCTGTGTGTATGATAACGTAATACTTAAGATGAATCTTATCAGTGTACTGTTCTTCAAAACTTATAACAGACAGTAGTTATGTTTCAGTTAACACAATAGTTTGAAATAGTGTATACCGCAGGTGAGCTAATAATTTTGGATAATCCAAATAATAGTTAAATTTAAAATCAAATATTTCTAGACTATTTATAGCTACTATAATTTTGAAAATAGATTGCACTTACTCGTATTTTGGTTGAAAGTGTATTGGTATTGTTTTGTTATTATAACATTATTTAATTTGATCTAATTTAATATTTAATAATAATAATAATAATTTATTGACACACAGATATTTGTCAAATTACAAACACTACAGTACAGCAAATAAATTATGGTGATTATTAATAACCTTTTATATTGGATTATTTTTCAAAAATATTACAAAAAAACTACTAATCCTAATAAAGCTACCTATTAGTATTACATCTAATAATCATTCGGAATTTTCTATATTTAACTATTTATACCTACATAGTTTAATGCAAGTTTACAATATTTTTTTTTTTTTATTTTTGTATTTTTTATTCCATATTTCAATGAATCTGATATTAAATACCGCAAATCATAATAATGATTACCTACATAATTGGAAAAAAATACTTTACTGGATTACATTTTTCGAAGGGCTAATTATAACTAAGTCCAATACATTTTATATGAAAACACATTACTTATACATTCTCTTTATTCTTACATTTGTCACACACTAACTGTTTTAACGATTATTTTCAGCAATGTGTCGCTACTTATTAATTCTCGCTCTTATATCAGCAACAGCAGATAGAGTATACAGCGATACTAACTACAGGCTTAACAGTACTATCAAACCTAAATCCTACTCAATTGCTATCACCCCATACTTTAACACTGGCAACGACGTTGCCTTTACTTTCGATGGAGAAGTCGACATAACCTTCACCACGGAAGCAACTACGCGACAGATCAAATTGCATTCTGAAGACTTAGTCTTTAACGCATCGAATATATCCGTAGTCAATGGAGCCAATAATGTCAATTTGGATACAGTCGATCCTTTACAGTTTGATAAAAACTACACGTTTGCCTTTATAAACTTACAAGGAGATCTCCAAACGGGGTTGGAGTATATCTTGAAGATAACCTATAAAGGGCCGATAAGGTCGGATTTGAATGGTTTTTACAGGAATTATTACATTGAAAAGGGGGTTAAGAAGTAAGTACTAACTTGATTTACTTGTTTGTATATTTATATCGAATAGAATAACCATTTAATTGTTTACCACAATATGATTATCGTTACGTGGTTTTCTTTCAAAATGTGCAACATTACATGACATGATATATTTTTGAAATTGGAATCTTTCACGTTATGAAATTACATTTATATAATCTCATTCGGTAATATTCTAATTATGAAATGAAAAACAGACTTTTATTGGCATATTTTATTTACATAATTCTTTATAATTTTTTTTTTTATTAAAGCATTATTCTCCTAACAAAACAATGCTTTAAAACATTTTTTTAATTATTAAAGTACAATGCTGCAATAAACTGCACTCGTGTTTTTATACCCTCTATTATATGACAGTTGCATAAACTACTATTTTCCATTACCTGTCGATCGAGTTTTATAAACCGTAGTTACGTGACGTCTCCTTAACTAAATGAATTTGAATGAACAGATAAATGGAACGTTTTAGAAGCGAATGTAAATAGGCATTTTATAATACACTGTTAGTTAATTGTTCTTATCAGCTCATTTTCTCATCGTAAAAATCTTAAGAGTAAGTATACTCGTAGCTATTAAGATATTTTAGAGAATTTATGACTTAAGTACATATCATGTATTTTATTATGTCCGTATTGTTATCACTGGTAACACACATTGGTCAAAGACTCTTGTCTTGAGGCAAGAAGAGTCTTTGGCCAATGTGTGTTACCAGTGATGACATATGGCACTGAAACGTGGTCTCTAACTATGGGCCTCATAAGCAAGCTCAAAGTCGCACAACGAGCTATGGAAAGGGCTATGCTTGGGGTTTCTCTACTAAAGTCACCGACATAGCCCAGAAGATAAGCCAGTTGAAGTGGCAGTGGGCAGGCCACATAGCACGCAGAACAGATGGCCGACGAGGCCGGAAGGTTCTAGAGTGGAGACCACGGACCGGCAAGCGCAGCGTAGGTCGCCCACTGACGAGGTGGACTGGTGACCTGATAAAGGTAGCAGGACGACGTTGGATGCAGGCCGCTTCCAACCGGTCCTTTTGGAAATTTGTGGGGAGAGACCTATGTTCAGCAGTGGACGTCCTACGGCTGAGATGATGATGATATATTGTTGGTTATCAAATATTTATGCGTGCGTTCAGAAATTAATTTTATTGTGTAAAATTAATTAAGGAAAAGCTAAGGAAAATACGAGTATATCAAGCTACTTAATAACAAATGACAAATTAATGACTTAAAGTTAAATAAAAAACCTCCGGATGTGGTTGAAACTATGTTTGGAGAGATCTGACTTTTCTACAGACTTCCAAAAAAGGAGGAGGTACTCAATTCGACTGTATTTTTTTTTGTTCATAACTTTCGACTGGGTGAACCGATTCTTACAATTTTCGTTTGAAAGCTGGTGCTTCCCGTGTAGTCCCATTTAAATTTCATCAAATTCGGTCTAGTAGTTTTTGAGATACACTCCAATAACTGAATATAATGGTAGACGGTATTACATTTTTCAAATTGTATTGTTTACGTGAGTGAATCCCGTTTTTCATATTAAAATTGGTTTTCATAATAAAAAACGGATCGGTTTATTGAATTTTTCCAGACTGAAAAATCAGAATCCCAGATTATATTATATAAATATTTACGTCGCGAAAATTCAAATCGTTTGTGAATGCAGAGTATTCATTCAAATCTATTGATTGTGTAACAAATAAATATTAAGCCACTAATTATCCAACAGAATTTATAAACTCCTTGAATGTGCCTGGATTACCATCGCACAATTTCCAACTGAGACAGGGTCAGTAGTCATCATGCTTTGAAATCTAAACCAACCAAAACTACGCAATGGAACGCGCTTGGTGATAAGAAAACTGTTGAGTAATGTGATTCATGCGAGGACACTCAAAGGAAAATTTCATGAAGAGTTAGTTCTCATTCCGAGGATTTCAATGATCCCAACGGATATCCCATTTGAGTTTAACTGCATTCAGTTTCCTATTCATCTTGCTTTCTTCATGACGATTAATAAATCAGAAGGCCAATCCTTGACTGTTTGTGGTCTGAACATAGAAAATCCATGTTTTTTCATGATCAGGTTCACGTGTCGGCAAATCATCCGCTTTATTTGGGCTTGCGCCTGATAAAAAACCAATACATTTCGTATATCACAAGGTGCTTCAATGAAGATAATTAAACCGAGTGCATTCTATGCTGCACAATATGTACATGGTTTAATTCAATCATATCTTGCTGAATGATAGACTTAATTTTTTTTACTTTTTTATTTCCATTTGTGTTATTATCGGACTTAAGTAGTGAATTTAATATAATAGTATGTAATCATTGTATTACTGACTTTAATAAAACTATAAATTGAGTTCAGCTAATCTGTAACACGACATTCATTGACTGTTATGCGGTACGAAGTTTGCCGGGTCAGCTAGTTAATTATATAGACAAAACCCAAAAAAAAAACGGTATTTCTTGAAATGTTATTTTTATAAATAAAATAAAAAAATATCACTCTTACAACTAGCAACCAGAAAAATACAGGCGATTTGATGTATTTGCATCGTACCTTAATGGCCTTTTTTGTATTATTACGCAAACAAAATTTAAACATAAATCCTGTAAATACAAGCAAATTTAAACTAAGAGAACAATACACATTCGGACGGTATTTACACCCGCGAGTTTCCGACAATCCGTGTCAGACGCATTTTGATTTCCGAATTTCTGATTATAGCCGTCGTCGTAGGTCAAGCTGTTCAAGAGTGGCCCAGTTGAATTAAGATTTGACTCAGAAAAATATAAGTAGTAATTTTCTTTGAAGTTTGTTGGAGAAGGTCACTGATAGTCTACATTTTGTTTTGCGTGGTAATCGATCCGTTGTGTCATACGTCACATTGATTTTAAGGGTATTTTTGTTTATTGGATTATTCGTTTATTTTCACACGAAAAATAGTGATGACAAAAATTTTTAGAACTAATATTCCTACAGTTTTAGTGCACATTTTTCATTCCTAGATTCAATATTTTTCAATTTATACCCAAAAGAAGAGGGCGAGTTTTTGTTTGATTAACATTTCAATTTAACATGAAAAATTTTTGTATACAAAGTAGTTTAAAATTAAATTTCCTACAATTTTGGTTCCCATAAATTTCTTCGTCGGATCGATATTTTTCGATTTATACCCGAGAAGAGGAGGGGGTAAAATGTTATCATTGCATTGTAACAATCTATTCATTATTTTCAATTTTACACAAAAAAATAATACAACCAAAGTTTTTAGAAATTAAATTTCGTGCAATTTTGGTCCATAGCAATTTTTTTGTAAGTTCGATTTTTTCGGTTTATTCCTGCAAAGCGGTGAGTGTAAAAACACTCATATTATATATTATCATTGTAATATCTTGTTTATTGTCATTTTTACATGAAACATGTTCATAGACAAAGTTGTTTAAAATTCAATTTCCTACAATTTCGGTTATCATAATTTTTTTAGATACAATATTTTGCGATTTTTACCAGAAAAGAGGTTAGCGTAAAATCCTATCATTGCACTATCGCGTTTATTTTAAACTTACACGGCAAATTTTTACAACCAAAGTTGTTTGAAATAAAATCTCTCACAGTTTTGGTTGTCTTCGATTAAAAATGACTTCATTATAAGTGAAAATTTCTCCGAATACGGGACACACGACCTGGTATACAATCCCATACAGTAATTTAAAAAAAAAAAGGTTTGTAGCCCTAGCAAATGATGAATAAATCAGTCAGTCAGGGGAAGGAATTATTTAATGTATTGATGGAAAATATTCCAATAGTAGGGTCTGATAATCGCGCGTAAAGGTTATTACAATTGAACTCTTTATTGCGTAATCAAAAATATATATTTCTCAAAATTACATATTACATCCAGTGAATGAAATGCCTCCGCGAGCTAACTTTACCTGAGTCGCCATCTAGCATAAATTTACAGAACTAAATGGCGCTACTTGCTACGATTACAACTTTGTACATGTTTTGATTGACCATTGAAGATAAACTGAGTAGTTTATAGCTGATAAACTACTAGTGACAAAATATTCCTTGAAATAGTCGAACGTCAATGTTGACGCGGCACTTGAGTCTGCCACAAAATGCATTGTGAGGATTGCGAAACAGTTGTTGAATCTAATCTCTAATAACATAGCACTTGTCTTGTCTCGTCTTGGCTTATGATTAGGTTTGAGTTGTTTACTGAGGTCATAAACATAGATCTATAAAATCAACCGTGTTATGTGAGCGCTTGATTTCAAGTTTGTTCAATTCAACTGACTATGATCCCTTATGAATTACATTTGAATGTAGTTTAAAATGGAATTTCACAATTATTATGTCAATAATTATTTTATGTATACATTAGATCATTGGCCAAGGTTTTAAAAAGTACTTCTATTTATACCTAAAGGCAAGGAGGTAGATAATTATTACTTGATACTAGTTTATTTGGTCATCAACATAATCTCAGCCGTAGGACATCCACTGCTGAACATAGGCCTGCCGCATATTTCTTCAAAAAGACTGTTTGGAAGCGGCTTGCATCCAACGACGTTCAGCGACCTTTATGTCGGTTACGGTGGACAGACGACCTGGGTCTGTCCACCGTATCGGTGGACAACCTAGGCTGCACTTGCCGGTCCGTGGTCTCCACCCCAGAACGTTCCGGCCCCATCGGCCATCTGTTCTGCGTGCTATGTGCCGTGCCCACTGCCACTTTAACTGGCCAACCTTCTGGGCTAAGTCGGTGACTTTCGTTCTTCTACGGATCTCCTCATTTCTGATTGTCAGTTGTTTTATTTTTGACTTGTGTTTGAATTTAAACCTGGTAATTAAACTCTCCATGGAGATCCATGGAGAGTTTAAACCACTGACACTAGTACACAATAGTACTAATTCGCTTGTGCAGTACACTTACTAAAATTATCTAAATTATGGTAGGTACTTAGTTCTTATTTTATTTGCACTAAAATCCTCAATCGTGCAATACTTACAATCACAATTCTAAATATATAATTATTCTATTTAATCGTGGGTAGTTTTACAATAGTTTAGAGTACACGAAGTTACATTGCGACTAAATTTGCACGAAGCATACCCACAATTGCACAGAAATGGCATATTTTAGAACTGTCATTCGCAAGTGGTATTGCGAATTTAGACTTTAACAAGAACAGAAGAAGAACTTTTATAATTTACTCAACATGGATTTTAGATCGCTAGTTTAATTTGGTGCTCCTCCTATCTAGCCTGGACGTTATTTATCTACGCCATTAGAGAATAATTTTAAACCTGTGTTAAATTTATATAGTGATTCAATCATTCGCCATACCTACTCGCACGTGGACCCCAGAATCCCTTGTGTTTAGTTTAAGCGTCATTGTACTCTTTGTCCTTACTTATGTAAAAACATTGAGTACTTGACTTTATACCTTGCATTATTATGACTATTGTTATGAATTCTCGTTAATACGTTAGTTGGTTTCGATGTGGTTGAGACTGCACTACTCTTATAGACAACACATCAGTATAAATAAGGGCAGGCACACATTGACGGGTCACCTAATTTCAGATGGCTGGGGGCTACACAAATGGAACCAACACACGCGAGGAAAGTGTTCCCTTGCTTTGATGAGCCGGAGCTAAAGGCAACGTTCACACTGACGATCGACAGACCAGAGAGCTATAAGCCTTCGTTGGCTAACACTAAACTGCAGCGTAGTTTGCCGTTGTAAGTCATTAAATGTATATGTAGGTATCTTATAAAGGGCACGAGTCACTCACGTCCGATGTAGGGCAATAACTATCTCTAGACTCTTCAGCAGTCCACAGCAGCAGTTCAGCAGTCCGTCTTGAAAACACTGCCCGTTGCTCAAGTAGTACTAAAGAATTGTGTATCGTATAGTGGCCCTAGTATAGTGCTACGTTGGAGTTTTAAAGATTAATTTGTGAGCTCTGTAGGGCTGAAATCTACCTATAGCAAGTGCAGTATACTGCAAATGTGACGATCACCATCAAGCTAATCGTCACTTTCTGATTGAAATAATAAGATATGTAATAACAGTTACATACAAACTGTATAATTACCGTCCCATTTATATTAAGGTGTGGTGAAAAGTGGCCCGGAGAATTGCTCTTTCTAGGCCTACAAACATCTGGGGAACTTTCAAAAAGTTCCTGCAAAGTTTTAGTATCCTTTCCTACTATGTTTTAGTAAACTATGTATTTTAGGACCAAAAGTGCAAGCAAGTACTGAATTATTGCCCCAACACAGTTAAGGCTGCCGTACAATTGATACTCCCTGCGGATGCAGCCATGGTTTAGCAGTTTGAGTATATATATAATATATACTATGTATACATATAATGTTACTACTTACCTGGGTGGCTGGATATCCATCAAGTATTCTTCCAACGAAGTACCAGATAATCTTCCTTGAAGATATATAGTATAAAAGATTGAGCTTATTGGACGAATGAAACAGTGGTCCGAGCACAAAAATCTTTTTCATAATAATCACCATCTCAGTCGTAGGACGTCCACTGCTGAACATATGCCTCCCCCATAAATCTTTTTAAGTGTGACATAATCGCATCGTTAACGTATTTAATACAAACTGTCATTTATCTAGTACAATAGTGGCACAGATAACTAAAATTTGTACTGAATACGCCAACGATATGATAACGTTGCACTTAAGCAGATTTTCGTGCTCGGCCCACAGTAATGTCTCTACATTATGTATATCGTTGTGTAGTTTAGCATGACACAAGATTCATATACTTACTATAATTAACATGGGCATATGGCGTGACGCGTACCATCCGCTGATTGACTCTCCCCTCGATGGCGATAAGTGTAAAAACTATAATATTCCACTATTCTTGCAGTTCAACATATTACGGCGTGAGACACAAATAACTAAAAACTTTATATTTCATAAATCCTAACGAATTATAAGACATCATTCTATTTGCATATCTATCTATATATCTATGTGATCTATCAATGAATCCATCAGTTTAGTTATCAGAGCGAAATTTCTCATACAAATTGTTTAAACATTTTTGTTATAGTCAGCCATTTTATCTATGTCTAGTATTTATCATGGACTTGATAAGCTTCTAGATAAGTACTTCAGAATGATAAACTAGGAATGATATTAAATACTTACACGTTAACGACGTTTAGGTAGGTTAACATATCAAGTACTTAGAACTAATCATCGTTTACTTTTATTATCTACTAGAGTACTAATAAATCATTAATGATGACTGTTAAACATTATGAAAGGTTACACAAGATCATCAATAATACAACGAATATTAGTTTTGCTGACTGCTGATCTATGCTAAACACATAAAACGATATCGCCCTGATAATATTGAGAATAGAAGTAATATCCATCTATAATATAGGAACCTTATTTTTCTACCGACTTCCAAAAAAAGGATGAGGTACTCAATTCGACTGTATTTTTTTATGTTTGTTACCTCATAACTTGTGACTGGATGAACCGATTCTCAAAATTCTTTTTCTTTTAAATTTTTTTGAAAGCTGGTGCTTTCCGTGTGGTCCTATTCAAATTTCATTAAGGCGAAATGAATTCCAAATTTCGTAATTCGACTTCGCGAAAACTTAGTTTGGCGCTTAAACCTAATAACCAAAGTTCAAAAAAAACGTAGTGTAAATTGAATATACGTCCTTATGAAGTATGGGAGCCAATACACGATTGAGCAAACTTGGCTCGATAGAAAAAAATCGGCAACATTCCCTAAATTTTGCAAATTTTCTTGCGTGCTTCGTGGGAAAAAGCATTTTTATTCAATTATGGGCAAATAGATTTCAATGAATGTATCATATTCGAATTCCCAAAGAAATTTACAAGTGAACTATGGACTCCTTTATCATTAAAATTTAATCATTTGATTGTACGAAATAAATATTAAAAGTGTTAGCACGTATTCAATTGAGTTTTCGCATTAAATCGTCCATTCTGGTAAGCAATTCTCAACCTTATGTAAAGCACCGTAAATTGTTTTAAAATTAGGATTGGACCGCGCCTTAAATACGGTTAATTAGTTTTTGAGATACACTCTAATAACTGAATAGAATGGAAGTCGGTATTCAATTTTTCAAATTGTACTTGTTATATGTACAAGTTTTTTGTGTTAATTGGTGATGAGACGACCGAGTCGCTCGCTTGATGTTAGGGCCACAGGACACTAGCTACTTTTAGCATCGGCGATCGGCGATTTTGCGACTCTCTGCGTTCCATTACAGTATTAAAATCGCGCGTTTTAGAGATTCTATCGATGCTACATCGCAATTTCGCAACTTCCTGCGTTCGGACGCGGTATCGGAATCGCGCGTTTTAGCGACCGTTCCGATGCTGGATCGGCTTGGCTGTAGTGTTACCGATCGATAGTCATCCATTGACAGTTTGCCGATTTGCAATCATATTGCAGTATTGTATTCTGTAATCTATGGTATTGTTTACAAATGACAAGACTCTAGTAATAACAGTCAAACTGAGTCGTGTTCGGCAGACGCTAAATCGGTGCGACCGGTATGTGTATGTGTGCGGAGTGTAGTGTCCAACCGCTGTGTCGCGCTTCCGAAAAGCGATTCAATTGCCGCGTTTGGCGTTTTTAAGTGTGCGGTGTGCAATGTTTGGTTGCCGTATTTAGCTTCTAAGAAGCGACAAGTCGCTGATAGCTGATGCTAAAAGAATCTACTGTGCTGTGGCCCTCAGTTTTAACAATTCAAAACCCAGCATGGCAATGCAATGGGCTCGTCAACTTGAAATGTAAGCATTCTATTGCCCTGTTAATTTCCTTCTGCCCTTCAAACCAAAATACAGTAGCATGTACACTACATCGTCACGGTTGAATAACTGGCAAAGGTGTGGTACTTTCCCAGGGCGGATTTTGCAAAAGTCCTACCACTACAAGGTAATGTATTTTTCCAATTATCACATTACAGATCTAATGGCTACGTAAGAGAAATTTTCTATCCCACTCCCGTAATGCCCACATACCTGGTGGCATTCGTGATCTCGGAGTTCGAAGGTGTAGAATCTACATTCAACGGGACCACCAACGAGTTCGGAGTATTTACCAGACCAGAGGCTTTGAACCAGACCGACTACGCATATGATTTCGGAATGAGAGTTGTAAAAGCCCTTGGAGATTACTTTGGGATTGATTATTACTCTACTGATGCTAATCTGAAGTTAGACCACGTAGCGTTGCCTGATTTTAGGGCTGGAGCGATGGAAAATTGGGGGCTTGTAACCTACAGGTAAACGTTTACTTAATTTATTACTTGCAGTTTAGATATGAAGCTAAAAGCAAAGCCAACTAGCCTAAATAATCACTTAAATATAATTTGATGCTAGAAACAGTAGTTTTCTCAAAAATTACACGCAGGACATGAAGCTCGACTACTAGCGCCATCTATGTTTTGTAGACGAGAAACTGATTGGTTGTTAGAATATAAGCTATAATAAGGTTACACTGCACTTAATAGCTAATAATGCGAGGCGTAATTTTTTCAGAGAATCACTTCTTCTCTACGTACTAGAAGATTCAACCCCATATATCAAGTACAGGGTCGCTCAGATAGTCGCGCATGAAACCACTCATATGTGGTTCGGAGACTTGGTCACCTGCCACTGGTGGAGTAACACCTGGCTGAATGAGGGCTTCGCTAACTACTTCCAAGACTACATCACCTCTTTGGTAAGGTCATAAGGCTCTTAGTTATTAAAAAAAGGTGCGATACTGTTAGCTTACATTGAAACGTGGTTAGTTTAATTTTGATTGATGCTAAAAAGTGACGAGACAGGCAAGTCGTGCGCCTGCTGGTAAGCTCTATGCTAGGCCATGACAGTTGCAGTGCTGTTAAAAAACCAGTAGTTTTATTAAGCATTGCCCAGCACTCGTAACCTCGAAACATTGGATTTTGAGTCGTAGAGTCCCAGTAAGTTTTCACTATCTACCGTGCCCGATACACTCTAACACATTAATATTTCAGTTCTTTTATTTCAATTAAGGTATAATTTTGTCATGAAATATAAAGGCATGGATATTTATTGTCAATGGTATTTTAAAGCCTTCCTTGTTGATGTCCTATAGTCTTATTACGATTTCGGGGAGCCCAGCTGTGAAGTAAATCGTTAAACCTTTGCGTGTAGGACATAGACAGCCACAGTTAGCTCTCAACTGGACAGTGGACTGCTCATCGATGATTCGCTTGAGCAAATAAAGAACTAACAGCCTTATTTATAAACGCTGCTTAAATTTATATAACATTTTCCTTTGCGCAGTACTAAATAACGTAATTTAAAGTGAAGCAGCGTTTATAAGACAAGTAAGACACTTAATTTCTTCAAATAATCTTTATAGATTGAACCAGAAGTTGGTTCAGGTAACATTCTTGTCACGGGATCAGTGTACGCTGCCTATGATGCCGACAGCTCCCCATCATCACCTCCCATCACCAACAATAACGTGAACTCACCCGCGGAGATCAGCGGTCACTTTGGCACCATCACATATCAGAAAGCTGGTTCAATTATTAGGATGATGCATCACCTTATGGGTGATGAAGCTTTCAAGATGGGCTTGAATAGCTATCTGGAAACCAAGTAAGTAGCTAATTAGCATAAGATTACTTTGTATTTCTTTGGAAATAGAAGGAAGGAATGGAAAGACATCCACACGAGGTCTTCAGGTAGGTACCAAACTAGTCAGAGCCAGTACTATGGTACTATGGTAATCTGATGACTGATATACATACTGTATATACATATACAAACCCAGGCACAGGGGCCTACTCCCAACTTTTACGAAACTATCATAAATCAAGAGCGTTTTGCAATAAGCTTAGAATAATCATACTTACTATCGTACTCCCACACGCACAAAGCGGTCAACCAAATTTAATGGTAAGGTTGTAATATGACGACTTTAAGAGATGGGAGTACGGATCTCCAAATCAATGAAACTTATTGGTGGTGATTCACTTGTTCAATAAAAACTAAACTAAACTACCGAACTAAAATCTTATTACGGTGGTCCTTATTCTGTTAATAATAAAACCCAAAATCATTTAACACATAGACTGGCACTTCTAAAAATAGGATTATTCTGTTCAATTATGGGTTATTTTAGTTTAGTTTAGCGAGCATCAAGTTACGTGACGACTAAACTGTCTAGAATATGCCCACAATCTAATTTTAATTTTAGTGCTATCATTCGAAAGTGTTATACTAATTTAGATTTTAGCCTAAACAAAATAAGTACTGCCATAATTTAGAGATTTTTAGTTAAGAGAATGCTTACAGAATCGACACCAATGTCAAAAGTCACGTCAAAGTACGCGTATTAAGTGAAATATTTGATACTACGTCATCAAAACGTCTATCCTAATCCATTATTATTTTAAGCTTGCTATATTGACGTGGTGGTACCAAATTTAATGGAAAGGTTGAAACATGACTGTTATAAGAGATGGGAGTAGGACCCCAAGTCAATAAGACATAAGACATAAGACATTAATTTGTGAACCGCTCGTTTATATTACTGCGTGTAGTCGGTACCTATAATTGTGTTAGCATTTAGTAAGAGTCTGTTGTGAATTGTATTTATTATAATTGTCTTAATGTATAACATGTTAGTACTCAATAAATAAATAAATAAAAAATAAATAAAGATATGGACACAAACGAGGTCCCTAACAATATATTTTTGTCAACAGTTAAGTAACTTTCTATCTTATAGTTGAAAAAAAAAACAAATGCCTGCATTAGGTGTTTTTTCTGCATTAAGTTACTTGTCCAATTGAATGTGTGATAACTTGTCTGATGTAAGCTCAAAGATATTCCTTATTTCGATTCCTGATATTATTTCTATAGCAACAAGGCAATTCAACGTGAGAACCAGATGATTTCACATTGCTATCAAGTAATACAAGGTTTTTGCAATTTTATAAAGGAAAAAATTGCACAATAAGGCAATAAATACTGCTTCAACAACAACACAATAAAAATATATTGTTTTTACCAAAAAATAGAACCGACTTTTAAACTAAAAAGTGTAAAATAACTTGTTAAAGTTGAAACCATGTTAGTTCGAAAGTACCTATTATCACAATTTGTGTGCATGGTACCGACTTCGACAAGTTGTTTTACACTTTTTAGTGTAGAAGTTGGTTCTATTTTTTGATTAAAAAACAATGTTGACCTTTTTAGTTGCCTTGCTACTTACGGAATACACCCTCAAGGAAACACTTTTTAGTTATTGAAATATAACTCAAAAACGACTAGACCGGTTTTGATGAAATTTATATGGGACCATCACGATAATGTCTATAAATTTGGTCGGTCTGTAAGTTCGGTCGGTTAATTATAGGTATAGGTTGTATTAATCTCTCTGCTTGAATTGTTTCAGTAAGTTTAACTCAGGTTATCCAGAAATGCTTTACGAAGCTCTAGACATCGGGGCTAGAAATTTCAGTGCTTTGGCTGCGTACCCTGATACGGATGTAGCCCATGTCATGAGCTCTTGGATCTCACAGCCTGGCCATCCTATCCTGCAAGTTGAAGTCAATTATGAAGACAATACGGTCCTTTTAACGCAGGTAAGACAAGCCTCAAGAGTAGTTAGAGCTAGCTGCAAGTTAATGAAAATGCAAATAATCCATCACTTCGTGAACATTTTCTACCGACTTCCAAAAAAAGGAGAAGATACATAATTCCTTTTTTTTAATGTTCGTTACCACATAACTTTCGACTGGGTGAAACGATTCACAAAATTATTTTTTTAAAAAGACATTCAGTCGAATTGAGTACCTCCTCCTTTTTTAGAAGTCGGTAAAAAACAACAGTCGATTCTTTCAATCCTACTGAAACATAGTATCTATATAAGTATGTCATTTGTTTTTACACTGTTTTATTTATCGATTTATTCTCATGATAATATCAATAGCAATATAACTTAAGATTTAATTAAGAATTAATCAAAAGACGTAGTAATCGTCGAGTTAGATTCTTAAATTATCTAGGGTCACTAAAAAGCTACGCACGCAATTTGAGAATTAATTAAGCTTAAAATGTCAAGCTACACATACTCGTATTATATACATGTACTTGTCCGTAGAAGGGCCGTATTTTTTGCGCTTCTGTAAATGAAACGCGACTACTTGAGCTTACTTGAAAAAACCATTTTGAAGGACGAGCAAGTTGCTCTCCTGATTTTAAGCGTTACGCTTCTTCTTATTATTCATATTACGTCTGAAATTTAAACTAAACGGCAAAACCTTGCCTGTATAACAGTTCAAATGAAAAAAAATGTAAAAACCCTGCACGGTGCAGACCTGAGATATAAAATATTAAATCTCTTGCTCTGTACATTTGCTGCAAACAATGCCCTTCACGGTTATATAACTGACAAAAGTGTGATATTACTCCAGGCTTACGAAGAAATAATGTCAGGAAGCATAACTCAGAACAAATTCCACATAAAATGTGGTCCTTCAAACCAAAGCGACGTATGATTGCAAATAGGAATTACTTCCGAGGTTACAAATAGACACGTTCGGTGATTGGTTTAAATTTCAGAAGGAAAGCAGGGATTGGTCCACGCGCGTGCTGCAACGTCTGCAATGCAACGGCGTGAACGATGTTATTGATTTAGCACGACTTATATTGTGTCATTTTTTAAGGCAATTACTCTTCCTGATATTATTTCTTCATAGCTCCAGGCGGACTAGAATAACTTGCAAAAGTGTGGGACTTCCCCAGGCTGACTAAAATGCGTATGATTTACTTGAAGTTCATGACATAATAACCCCAGTTATTTCATTTCATTACAGAAACGTTTCTACCTCAACTCAACATACTCAACTGAAGAAATCTACAACATACCCATAACATACACTACTCAAATATCTCCAGACTTCGAGAACACGAAACCAGCGTTCATCATGACCAATTCGAGCCACGAATTCAAAATTGCCAACATTAGCGACACCCATAGCTGGGTTATTTTCAATGTACAAGAAACAGGTATAAGAAAAAATAATGCAGTTCATAATCTGTATTAATCTTTATTATGACTTAAAATGAATCGTCGAAATGTACGCGAATAACTTCCTAACGACTTTATCGATTTGAACAATTTCATTTTTCTGTTTTGGTCTCTCTGATACTTGGATGATGTCAACATCATCCATCACTACGGAAGTGGAACCAGGGGAGCAACTAGTATAGTATAATAAAATTTATTTCTTATTTAAAGCAAACAGAGAATTGATTGTCTATTCCTCCCAATTGTATTTGCGATCCGCCAAGGCTTCGCATGCAAGTTATTTCGATGAAAAGTGATGAAAACTTTATCAAATATTTTTTCTACTTACTTTAGATTTTATTATATTAGGTATAAACCTTCCGTGAATTTATCTTACTGAAGGTAAATTGTATCAAAATCCGATGCATTGTTTGGGAGTTAGTAGGTTTTCCTTAACATATTTATATTTAATGCATTCATTAACTAATTGTCTTGAACTTTAGAACATCGTAGGGGTTGAAACTAAAATGTAACTTTTCTTTAGTGATTGGTAAATCTCTGTGACCTCAGTTTACAGGACATCCATGATGAGAACATGGGAGAGGCGTTACTGCATACTTATCATAAATGTGTATGTTATCGTTTCCAGGGCTTTACAGAGTAAATTATGATGACCATTCATGGCAAATTATATCAAGTGCTTTGAAGGGTGCCGACAGACGCAACATTCACCATCTTAACCGTGCTAAGGTACATACTTGTCGTTTATTTGCTAATGATAATGTTTAAAAAAATATTCTAAATATATTCTAATGTCCGATCAATTAATTCAAACGTTGCATTTAGTACACAAAATTAAACCACTACCAGTGGAAAACAAAACAATACAATATGTCCCAAAATGCTGGCAGCATAGCTATATTAAATGGCTATAAAATGCTAGCCTTTCTATTTAACGAGATAAAGGCCATCATTTAGGGTCACGTTTTGCTTGAATCAAACGAAACAGTCAGTAGTATTATCAATCTATATACAAATGAACCCATATTTCTCCTGGTCATGCTATAGCTTGAGAACGGATGGAACAAGATCGCCAAATTTTTTTGTTGTTATAATTCTTTTCAGGAGAAGGTTTTATAAGAGTAACACCAAGAAAAGGCGCGAGGTTGTGGCGAAGCTGAAGGTCAATCCCATTACGCGAACGAAGTCGCAGGCAGTCGCTAGTTTATAATAAATAAACATATTCCTAACATACATGTGAAAAACATCTTATAATATGATTTCACTACCACTAGTTGTGGCTGTGCATAGATCAATAAATTGGTAGATATATGTAATATTTAAATAACAATATTTATAAGTGTACCCAAATACAAATATAATATTTATTTTATATTAAAACTCTTATTTAGTGACAGTATACTAGTTACTAATAATATAGGCAAGTGTGCTGCCTTCGATTCAGTTGTTCAACTATGTTATAAAAGGCAGCGTATTCCATTTTTCTGGCAATGTATTTCAGTGTAACAACTTCCGTATTGATACTATTATTTTTTAAGCAAGAATTAAGTTAAGAAACGGGATATATGTATGTATTTAATTTGAGCTATCGCTATCCAGTACAGTTCCATGCGCCATGTTGACTCGTGAACATGGCGCATATATCCCGTTTCTAAAGTTAAAACTTGCATTAGTAACTATGTCAGCTTAAAAATATTGTTTACGAATAAGAAAACGGCTCAAATGGTAGGTAAGCGGTAACCTATATAAAAGATGGGTCACAAGTGACGAACTGCATCACATAAAGTTATTAAGTCTTATGCATCTAATTTCACCGAAACCCATACACATCAAAATGGAAAACAGTAAGGCGAACATGACTGCTACCGAACCAACTATTTCACAAGGCTACTACTAAAGAACGATTAAGTCAAAAGTTCAATTTAATACGAGTATAATAGAAAAGTCGAAATCTTCTTCCTACAGATTGTGAACGACTTATTCGCGTTCCTGTTCGCTGATGAAGCAAAGTTCGATCGTTTGAAGGATGTCCTCGAGTTCTTGTTGGACGAAGATGATTATTCTGTGTGGTATGCGGCTATAAGGGGACTCAACAAGCTGTGGAATGTTTATCTCGGCAACGAAGCTTTAGCTGATATTGAAGTAAGACATTTAACATTAACTAAAGACCTTTATATAGACGTCATAAGACTATTTTTGTTGCCTAGTCTTGCATACATACAGTTATTATGCGATATTCTAGCTTATATGTATACAATTTTTATGTGCCACGACGCTTCATCAGTTATCCAATTATGATGACTACTTTTTATTGGATATTGGTAGTATTTCGCTTGTTCACCGAACTAAGCTAAAATCAATTTTTAGTAAATTATGGTAGTTCTTATTCTGTTCACGCGTCCAAATTTCTATAATGCTTGCGAGCGACAATTCTTAAACTTGCCCTTTCTGTTTAATTGAGGGTATGTTTAGTGCAAGTTTAATCGTCATGTAAGTTTGTCACCGAATGTCTACGCAGAGTCCTGGAATATTTCGGTCACATTGCAAGGAATGACAGTGGCAACCTTGAGAAACTCATTGTGACCGGAAAAGTAGACGGGAAAAGGCCTCGTGGTCGCAGCCCAATAAGTTGGTCCGACCAGATCCGCACCACGCTCGACTCTACGTTTCACAACGCCCTCCACGCCGGCAGAAACAGAAACAGATGGAGAACGATCACACGAGTACAACTCAATAAAATTGTAAAATCATTGTTATAGACGAAAATGTATTTACTTATCTAAGTAGTATCATTAAAGTATCGAGATAGTAGAGTTTACTGTCATTCATGCTTTTTAGTGCTGGACCTGCAGGGCTATTATGTATCTCAGTTGCTAACAAATGTTGATTGAAATCTAGAAAAATGGCGGCTCTATGTCAGTTTTGACAACTCCAGTAAGCTTAAATGTTAGTAAGTGAATGACTGGAGCTAACAAAAGTGACATAGAGCCGCCATTTTCTTCGGTTTCAATCAACATTTGTTACCAACTGAGATACATAATAGCCGCCCTACTGGTTTCGTTTTCATATTTGAACTAGGTGAATTCACTTACTTCACCCCCTTAGGGGTGAAATTTTCATAATTTCGTGTTCGCGGCCTCAGCACTTTAGGCTCTGCGCTGATGAGTCAGTCAGTCAGTCAATCATGACAAAGTACTTGTGAAAAGTACAGAAAATGACTTGTCATTTGATTATGATCATAATGTGTATTTTTTAGCTTTATCAATGTTTGTTTCAGCGTTATGCTTTAAGACTGCTGGATTCTGCCATTGACAAGTTAGGTTACGATGTGAGACCAACAGATGACTTTGAAACTCTGAGAAACCGCATGCAAGTCCTAGAGTTTGCTTGCAAGTTGGGCCACGCATCTTGTATAGAACACGCCGTCAATCTGTTCAGAGGATTGAAACAAAACGGAACTGAGTGAGTTAAACGACTGAAAACTACAATGTGCCTATTGAGTTTTTCGAGTTTGTCTAGTTTTTATGTCAACTTCACAACTTGTTTTAACATTTTTATCCGGCGAGCCCGAGGCAAGAATTACATCTTTGTTAGATTCTCTCCAAATAATCATAGAGTTAAAATTCTTAGGGTCCAGCAGTTCACTCATTTAGTGGCTAAAAGTCTGCGAACCACAACAATTTAGTCTAGTAGTTTAGTAAACGATTTAGTCGAGTCGATCCATTTGATTCTATTTTTTAATAATAAATAGCATATAATACGAATAGCACCTCCCACTACGCGTCCGTGCCTACTAGTTCACCGGCATATCAAGACCGAACCTGTAGATTAGTTGAGTTGTCGAGTAGGCCGCCAAAATGCAGCCCGTTCATTTTGCAAAACACCACTCACTTGTGTACTGTACTTGGCTGTAATGCGAACGATTTCTTGGCAGTAGCGAGTACTTTAGTTAATAAATTACTCGCTACTCTACTAAATGACTAGCTTAGTCCGAACTAAGCTAAAATGCCGGTAGAGGTAGACAAATATTAGCCCGTTCAAGAAAGAAATACAAAAATAAAATGACACAATGTAGATTATATATACAACACCGTTAGCCTAGTTGGTAGGTTAAATCCTTGGCATGGGCAAATGTTTATGTGATGAAATATTTGTTTTTGGGTCTTGGATGTTTGTTATATGTTAAGTCCTTGTCTTACTCAGAACTAACGAAGACTTCTGCGATATCAATATCTCGTATATAGTTGTAGGATTAATTTTGTTACAATCCGAAGAGAAAGTCTGTATTTGTTTGAAGAAGACACCAGAGACGTACTAGCTAAATAATAATGTGGTGATATTTCTTCTATTAAAAACAACGGTGATGATCTGCAAAATAGTTAAACGACTTTTTACTAAACTACAACAACTAAATTACCCTTAGCGTATACAATCGGTTAACCGTACATTTAATTACTTCCCTCCTCTACATAAACATCAGTAAAGCTTATTTGTTAAAAGCACACTAGCCCTTTTAACTTTATGGGCTGTAAACGGGAACGTATACAAACTAATGATTGTTTTAATGAGTACGGTGCGTAACGATAAATAACTAACGTAAAATATATTTATCAAAACATTGACGGTCGCAGGATCGTTCCTAGCCCTAGTTCAAGCTTGAGCTTTGTGAAACTTACATTGTGATGGAATGGAACCCACGGCATGGTGGTAGGTTAGTTCCTGATTGACTAGCTATCACCTTTAAGTTTTAGATAAAACTTGCCACAAAGCACATAACGGTGTGCCGGAAACGGCAGCTTTAATTGAGAACCAACCGATATTGTAGTAGACCGTTATATCATCGGTGGGAAACGTGGAAAGGAAACGTTCACGAGGCCGGTCTCCGACCAGGTGGCCTGACCAACTGAAAGAAACACCAACTTCTCACTTTTACGCCGCGGTGGAGATGGCCACAGACCGGAGCCGATGGAGTTCGTCAGATCCAAAGTGCTGCCGTAATGATCACGATCCTCAGTCATGAGGGAACGACCGAAAAGAGAGTTATATCATCACTGATCATAAATCATCATCTCAGCCGTAGGACGTCCACTTCTGAACATATGCCTCCCGCACTCACACATATCATGTACACAGCGTGTAAAAAACGGTGTAACAAAACTAAACACACACGCTGCGTCCAAGGAAGTTAAAATTCCGAGTTATGAATAACCAACGTTTTTCTAATACTCATACAGGTTCTTCCCTAAAAAACTAGGCCAAAGATGTCAATGACCTCCAGAGCGTAGACTAGGTAAACTAGGGTCCTAAGTAGGACATGCAGGGTAGGGAGACAGAGGTGAAATAAGTTGCGTGGCAA
Source organism: Selenia dentaria (assembly GCA_917880725.1). Classification (NCBI taxonomy): domain Eukaryota; kingdom Metazoa; phylum Arthropoda; class Insecta; order Lepidoptera; family Geometridae; genus Selenia; species Selenia dentaria. The sequence continues at coordinate 7,626,547 of OU862888.1, read as the reverse complement.
TTGCAGAGCGCATTGACCCCAACGAACTCCAAGAATGAGCATATACAATAGGGCTGTCCAAAAAAATAGGATGAGATTTTTTTAAACTATGCATAAAAAATATAAGCAATTAAAGTTTTGATACTTTGCCATGTGAATCCTGACTAATACTCAACGCACTTCTGACACAGTAAGACTTTAACTTCTGTAAGTTTAATATCTTGCCTTGTTAAAAGGATTGCATAGCTAGTACTTTCCATACTAAAAGAAAAAACTCTTTTCTACCTTTTAACATTGTCCGATTTCAGTGATATTTTTTTCATGTAATGATCACATTGTTCACTATGCCTGTACGTTTTGATTTTTTCAGTATTTCAAAGTACTATACATTTTCTTTTTTAAAACTAAAAAAAACTGAAAAAATCAAAAAATTTTAAGAGGAAGAAATGAGTTTTTTCTCTTAGTATGGAAAATACTAGCTATGCAATCCTCTTAGCAAGACCTTCTCCCTATAATATGGATCAATGAACTAACATTTTCTAATTAGAAATTTATATTGTTTTGCATCCATTGCTTATTTGTAAGGATCACTCCGAGTCTCCGTCCCGTCGCCTACTGCATTGGACTTCGCAACGGCGATGCTTCCGACTACGATTTCCTGTGGAACCGGATGGCGACCACCAACGTTGCGAGTGAAGCTCGCGTCATAGGCGAGATACTCGGATGCACTTCTGATGAAGGAAGTCTGAGGAGGTAGGTAGTTTAATGTAAAGTTTGTTATTTATACAGTGCTATGCTAAACCTTACCGACCTAAACCATAGATTCTACATAGAACGGTCACATTTGAAACGAAATATGGTCCAAATCTGAAAATTCGTCCTTACGAATCTTAAAACTAGAGCTTGGAAAGTGTTTAATTGACATATACGGCCTTACTTATAAACGTTGCTTAAATTTAAATAACGTCACTTAGTACGCCGCAGAACAGTTTTTCCTGTGCGCAGTACTAAATAACGTCATTTAAAGTTAAGCAGCGTTTATAAGTAAGGCCGTATATTTTTATGTTTAATAAATGTTTACAAAATTCACGATACCCAATTAAAGAAATTTGACTCGATAAAAAAAAACGCAAACTTACCCAAAAACAGTACCCTTGAAGTTGTTGCCGTCGATGGAATGAATCAACTCCATCATAACACAAATATTGTAAAATACGCCTTAAGTGGAGAAGTTCAACATTTTGTGTTAGTGCAAATAACAAACAGTCTACCACGTCTGTCAAAAGCTACATTTAGGTTTATTAGGTGTTTGGAGTCAAGAACTCATCATGGGGTGTATCACCTATGCATCGAATATTCTGTTTGTCTCAGTTTTTATATAAAGAGTATTTGAGCAAGTGAATTAACTTTTCGAGCGAGACTGAACACAGACACAATCACACTATCTGTCACTGAGCAGTGTCACACAAAACTTAGAAGATGCATGCTTTACATGCCACTGGTATAGGCAGGTATAGTGCTTAACCTCAGGCAAAGAGCTTATATGATTATAACTTGATGCTTGAAAAGTACAGTTCAAGTTATCTGTTATTTGAGTTGTATATAAAGCAGTTTTTATTTATAGACAGTCTTTCAAAGACTAGTTCCATTACAGAAAATCAGGAAAATAAATTCGTATATTAAGCAAAAGTGCTTAGATATAATTTCTGTGATCTTTGAAATATCATGAAAGAGATACTTTAACCTCTTTCTTTGGGAAGTTGAAGTGGAAGAGTTTCCTTGGATATAAAGTTTTGATATCACAGCACACTTCGTATAATAAAATAGTTTCCAAAAACTCTCCCAGTGTGCTGTATTACATGAAAATTACACATTATTGCATGTTTTTAATAAAAATCAAAATAATTAATACAATAATAATAATATAGTATATAATAATATAATCTAATGTATACATATTTATAATTAAAATAATATTAATATACGATATCTTCCAGCTACTTGGTATCGATGCTGGTAGAGAACAGCCCCATCAGGACTCAAGACCTGACGGTGCCTCTGGCGAGCGTGCTTTCTACCTACAAAAACGTCCACCTTGTCATCGATGAATTGAAGCAAAACTATACTTTATGGACTACCATGTGAGTATCCTTGTTATCAATCAAAGTGGCTATAACCTCTATACTTAGGGAGTTACGTATATCTATAATGTAGTTCAATATGTCAAGCTTGTTCCATTTTATTACAGCTCTTTCATTCATATTTGCATTTTATGCAAGCAAATACTCTTTTGATATCTAACGTTTCATTCTACGTGATGAATATAAGGTTATATACACAATTTCATATATCAAAGTATTCGCAACAGCTCCATTTATGCCTTAGCAAAGGACACATAGACATTGTCTATGAAACTTCCTATTCCTCCATTCCTTCCTTAAATGTCGGCAACGCATCCTCCATACCTCGGGTATTACAGATGTCCGTGGGCGATGGTGATTACTTGCCATGAGGTGAGCCGCTGTTTGCTTGCTTGCCAACCTATCCCATAAAACAAGAAACCAACTATATAATACACAAGTACAATTAGAAAAATTTAATACCGAATTCCATTCTATTCAGTTATTGGAGTGTAACTCAAAAACTACTAGACCGAATTTAATTAAATTTAAACGGAACCACAGGGAAAGCCAGCTTTCAAACAAAACAGGAATTTTGAAAATCGGTTCACTCTATGGAAAGTTATAAGGTAACAAACATTAAAAAAAACAGTCGAATTGAGTACCTCCTCCTTTTTGGAAGTCGGTAGAAAAATGTGATTACCTGTTTGTAGTTTGTTCTTCTCTCACGTTAAAACTAGGAAACCGATGTTGATGAAACTTAGAGATAGCCTGTAACCAGAAAAAGGATGTATTACGTGTTTCTTTGTGAGTTAGTCACTACACCCATGGGTAGTGCAGGTCGCATTCTTGTTATGAATATACACTTCAAACTTTTTTCTCTAAGTCCTAAATATTGGTAAAAAAATAAAAAAAAAACAAGTGGTTACAGGTGGTCATTGGAGCCGCGCCGGACATATTGTACTGTTGAATTCTGCGGCGCGAACGGGCTTCGCAAAGTAGGGTCTGGCGTGCCGGTCATTTTGACCCCCCATGGCCCCAATGGGTAGATCATTTTTCGGTAATTTTGAACCACCATGGCGATGAACGTGTTTAAAATACGAAATAAAGTCATTTATTCACACATGCCACTTGTTAGTTATTCTATCTAATGTTTATGTTTAATTTGTATGTTCTTTATGGCTTTATTTCAGTTTTAGTTCGTCAATGGACACAGTGCTGTCTACAGTTGCATCAGCGTTGCATACAGAAGAAGATTTTGCAGAAGTAAGTTTTACTTTCATATTATTTTATTACTATGTCGTTAGTCAACATGTATCAACTTTAACACCGTTAATAAAAGTTCCGTTTTTAATTGGCCCTCGCAACTGTAAAGCAACGGAATTAGTGGCACAGACAATGTAAAAAGGGAGTTTAATAAGCCAACAATGTCAAGCTCGGTTCTCGTTTGAGGATTACGTGAAGCAAATAACGAATTCAAATTAAAATAAATTGTATAACTTTTAAACAAGGCTTACCCTTAATAAGACTTGTTTGTATAAAAAACCGTATTTTATTGGCGTATGGACATAAGTTCTCTAATCAATATAACTAGATAATTGTTTTCATTTTAAGCTTTAAGTTTTATGCAATGTATATCATATTGTAACAGGTAATAAGTTTCAATTAATAAATAGAATTGACAAAAAACTAATGATTTCACTCACTTTTGTTACTAGAAAAAAATTTACAAAGTCAAAGTCAAAATCATTTATTCAATTTAGGCATCAAAGACGCACTTATGAACGTCAATTTTAATTATGATTTACTTCAAAGACTACCGCCGCGTTCCAAAATATATAGAGCCTTCCGAGAAGAAGCGGCAAGAAACTCGGGGTCATTCTTTTTATATAGATGTTTTTACAATGTATCTACTTAGGTACTACAAATATTAGCTCCAGTGTGTTGCCTTACAAAAGGGAACATAATATTGGTACTATTTCAATTAAATATTACAAAAAAAAAAAAAAAAACCAAATATTACACCGACTTTTTGGTATTAATGCCATTTCCATTTTTTGGTAATTTTTTTTACCAATTTTAGTGACCGTTGCTAATTACGGAATCGATTGTCATTCACCGTCAATGATGATTTCATCAAGATAGGCGTAGCAATTTTTAGTTTTTGGAGTGCTACTCAAAAACTGCTTGACCGAATGATGAAATTTTAATGGGACCACTTCGGAAGTATACTCTACCAAATAGAAAAAGAGTTTTAAGATTTGGTCTACAAATCGGGGTACATATTGATTAACATACACATAAAAAAATACATACACACGAACATATAACCGCCTCCTTTTTTGAAGTCGGTTAAAAAGAAAACGCGTCATGTTCTCTGTTTTATTTTCTAACAATTTTAAAGTGTCATACAAGGCTAGCGATCCCTTGATAAAAATTCCATCCTGAAAATCCATAATGACAATTCTGCTAAAAATATATTATAATACTCAGTAAATGTACTGAAAAAAATAATTAATCGTGGTTGTAGTCACCACCAACACACGTGTTTGAATAGGGGCCACTTCTCGAAACCACGTCCCTTCATTAGCCACCCTCTACTCAAACAGATCATTACTCAAACGAAGTGTTCTGTAAACACTCATTCAGGTCACTGTTCCTAATTAGAAGGGTTATCCGTTGTTTTGCTTCTCGTACCTTTGTTTTGCAAATGTGGCTGCTCAAATAGGGCATAATATATATATAATAAGAGTGGCGTAAGTGAATAGGCGTGGTAGTTTAGCATTTTGTCGTGCACAGATTGTCAAATTATATTAGGTCTACCTATGAAATTGCCGTTTTTCATGAAATTATTTAATGCTTTATTTTCTCTATTTTTTTTGTTTTTATTAATCTTGGTAATGGCCCATGCAATCAATGCATTTTTGCCAACGTAGTGGTAGTTTATTGATACCATTTTTGAAAAAGTCTGCTGGACGGGAGGCAACAAACTCTTCAAAGTCATTTTGAACTGCTTCTCGCTTATTGAATTTTTTCCTCGCTAAGAAGTTATCCTAATTCTGGAAAATGTAGATGTAGGGGCAAGGTCTGGTGAGTACGGTGTATGACGGAGAACCAACCCCAGCTCTTGTAACTTGGTGACCGTCTGCTGTGCAGTATGAGGTCGTGCGTTGTCGTGCAGGAGCAACTAGCAGAGCCGAACGATTGACCAAAGCTGTTTGGAGATGTACGAGCTTCTCCATCATTGTGTTCAGTTCTTACAGTACACATTTGCAGTAATGCTCATCTGGTTTGATAAGAAGCCGTGATGAATGACACGAATAGAATCCATTTTTCGTCGCAAGTAACAATGTGATTTAATATATCTTTATTGTGTGTGTGCCTATTGAGCCCACCTCACGCGTGCTTTGCGCTGGCGGTCATTCAATTCGTGGGGCACCTATTTGTCAAGCTTTTTTACCTTGCCAATTTGACGCAAATGGACCAATATTGTTTTGATGCTGCAATTCATCAAAAGCTGCTGTTAATTCAGCTGTAGATTGAGAATCATCAGTTACGCAATCGCCTTTAACCACTAGATTTCTGCGGAATCTATTGTATAATTGGCCAAATATGGCAAATAGCGAGTCAACAGGTTTTCGCTCGACCACGGGGTTTATTTCTTTGGTCGAAATTTTCGGGCAAACCAATAACAAGGCGATCGTTAGTTGTGTGCGCTCCGTATACGTCGTTGATGTTGCGCGTGCCGCTTCTGCCGCTTTGCTGCCGCGACGGCTCATTTACTCCATACTCACTCGAATTTTTAACGTATCCATGATAACGATAAACGTACAAATGCGATGAAAACAGAACGCTAACCATTAAATAAATGACTAATTTTCAAAAAACAATTCTTACTTTTAAAAATAAGAATAAATTAGAGTTTAGAATTCTTAGCGAGAAAAAAAAAATGGACTTGACTTGAAATAGCCAGTACGGCAGAACGACAATTTCAAATACAGTAAAAGCACAGAATAAATAATAGTGCCACGTACCGAAGCGTCACTCTCAAACAATAATAGTTAAGTTACTTATTAGATTATTGTACCATTCCTGCTTGCACGCTAAATTGAAACTTATCGTGAAATACGAGCGTTCATCTTCCGTTGGAGACCTATGCCTCGTAGCGACTCGAGCTGTGAGCCGAACAGAGGCTGTAGCACAAACCATTTCCGAAAAAGTATTCATACTGTAGGCGTCAATACGTCACGCTTCGGCGTACAAACTATGAGGTGTCTGTGTCACAGTTGCCCTAGATACATGACAGTTTGTACAGTTTCACGTGAACGACACGTTACGTTACACTTATGCAGATATTCGTGCTAGACCCCCTATAATCTACAATTTAAAAAACCAACAAAGAAAACGGACCTTAACTGCAGAGTGGAAACCCCCCGCTCCTCCTTCACTAAGCTCTGTAATGAATCTAGATGAGTACAGAGTAGTGGACCAAACACGAAAATTTGCGTAAGTGTAACGTAACTAGTACATTCTTATCTCGCAGATAACTCACAGTTTGTAATGTATACGTCACCGATCATCATCATCATCTCAGCCGTTGGACGCCCGCTGCTGAACATATGCCTCCCCCACAAATTTCAAGCTCAAAGTCGCACAACGAGCTATGGAGAGGGCTAAGCTCGAGGTTTCTCTACGTGATCGAATCAGAAATGAGGAGATCCGTAGAAGAACGAAAGTCACCGACATAGCCCCGAAGATTAGCCAGTGGCAGTGAGCAGGGCAGAACACGCAGAACAGATGGCCGATGGGGCCGAAAGGTTCTGGAATGGGGACCACGGACCGGCAAGCGCAGCGTAGATCATCCACCGACACGGTGGACAGACAACCTGATAAAGGTCGCAGGACGACGGTGGATGCAGGCCGCTTCCAACCGGTCCTTTTGGAAGATTATGAGGGAGGCATATGTTCACCAGTGGACATCTTACGGCTGAGATGATGATGATGATGATGATAGTAATTATACGAACAAAATATAATGTATGTTACAAATTCAAATTCAAATTCAAATTTTTATTAGCATAAATTCAAAAGACTTAAGAATAAAGATTTTTAGAAACTTAAGGTAACATCAAATTTGCATCATCAATAATTAAAATATCAATATTCCATATAAAATGATAAGCCTCAGAACCCTATGCTAAGCTAAGAAGCCTGTGTTATAGGGTTCTGTGCTCCCCCAGACAATTTAATGACAAATATTATAATTATTATAAATTGGGTATATATGTGATGACAAATTGACAATAATGGTGTAAATTAAATTTAAATAGTTAAATACAAAATAATTACTAAATAATACAAAACTAAACATAACTAAACTCAACTTAAATCAAAGACTAAGTTATATATTCGATTGTTAATTTCATAAAACCTAATAAAAGTATTCTGCCTAGATCTCGGTAATCTTTTATGTGTGTGTGTGTGTGTGTGTGTGGGTGTGTGTGTTTGTGTGTGTGTGTGTGTGTGTGTGTGTGTGTGTGTGTGTGTGTGTGTGTGTGTGTGTGTGTGTGTGTGTGTGTGTGTGTGTGTGTGTGTGTGTGTGTGTGTGTGTGTGTGTGTGTGTGTGAGAGTGTGTGTGAGGATGTATGTAGAATAAGGTAAATTGTGTATAGACTATCATAATAACCTCTATGTTTATTTTCGAATTATTAGCATATCCTCTGTTTGTACATAAGAACATGCCTTTAGTATCTTTGTGACCGTTGTTTTAAGTTGAAAGTTATTTAAATTTTGTAAAGGAACTGATTTGGATAATTTGTTATACAGAAAACTACCCAGGAAGCACTGAAATCTTTTTGCAAATTTTGTTTTAAAACTAGGAACATTAAACACTCTGTCGGTACGTCGCTTATTACGCCTACTCTCTGAAGCCTTGCTTTGAAAACATTGTTTGTGCTGTTGTTGGATTAGTCGTAGGATAAATATTTGTCTAACAGGTAGAACGTCAGTTTCAGTAAACAACTTGGATGTAGAATACCTGTAAGGGAGGAAATTGCTTACTTTCAAAACTGCTCGCTGAGCTCTTTCCAACAGTAACATATAGGTTTTTACTGCTCCACCCCAAACATCTACACAGTACATAAGTAGCTACTGACAGAGGGCAAAATAAGTGGTCTTAAGAGTGTCCTTATCCGCCGCATGTCGTATGTTCTTAAAAATAGCGATGAGTTTGCGGATTCTACAAGTGAGAGCTTTAATATGGCAATTAAAATTTAGTTGACAGTCCAACATGACTCCTAAATAGCGCAAGGAATCCACTCTTTCTAAGATATTACAGTCGCAAGTGTTTAGGGCACATGAATTGACATCTTTATAATAATGAGCCTTTATATTATAATGATCTGATGTTGGAGGTTTTGAGTTGCTCTTTATTGTGAATGTTATAATTTTGATTTTATCTGTATTTAAACTGAGCACGTTTTCGTGTAACCAATTGTTTACCTGATCGAAACCTTTCTGTGCATAAGAAAATACTCTGTCCCAACTCTCTCCCCGAAATATTAACGCAGTGTCGTCAGCAAAAGTTACAATTTTACCATGTTTAATATTTAGGTTGCATAATCCATTAATGTATATAAGAAAAAGAGTAGGGCCAAGAATACTTCCTTGGGGAACACCATATGAGACTAATTCCGGGTCACTAAGAGTGTTTTCATCTAGTTTAACACGTTGCTTACGATCAGTAAGATAATCTTTGAATAATGAGAGTTGAGAACCACGGATCCCAAGAGACTCTAGCTTACGCAATAGAAGTGGAATAGACACGGTATCAAAAGCCTTTGCAAGGTCTAAAAAAACTGCTAGACACCTGTCTCCCGCTTCCAAACCCTTGACCACATAGTCAGTAAGTTCACCGACGGCGTCCGAAGTAGACCTGTTTTTTCGAAATCCGAATTGCTGTTGAGATAACAAATTATGCTGTTCCAGATATTTAGTTAATCTAATGCTTATGATGCGTTCTAGTATTTTTGAAAAACATGGGAGAATTGATATTGGTCTATAATTATTAACTACTTCTTTGGGACCATTTTCATGGATAGGTATAATGACGGATGTTTTAAAGGCTTTGGGAAATTAACCTGAGTTGAGAGCTAAGTTGCAAATATGCACAATAAGTCCCGCAAAAATAGTTTTATTATCTTTAATTATTTTCGTTGAAATTTTATCTATGCCAGACGTATTACTTAGTTTTAAAGAATTAATTATACTAATCACTTCAGTCATGTCAGTTTCCAGTAATGTGAAAGAGTTTAAACACGACTTTGTTGAGATAATTGAATTAGGAGAGATGAATTTGTTTCCAAAATTAGCAGAGACTTTACGCGCAAGAGTCTTACCTACACTGGCAAAATGTTTGTTTACTATATTTGAAGCTTCTGTAGGTGTGGGGGATATAGTTAATAGTTCCTGAGATTTATTTGATGACGGCTTCCTATTTGATATCCTATTAATTACTTGCCACAGTTCCTTAGCATTCTTAGCTTATTAATTTCCGAGCGCTCATATTGTCTTTCTAATTTTCGAAGTAACCTGGTGAGAAAATTCCGATACCTCGTATAAGTAGTCTTTAGAATATCATTAAGTGGTTTTTTCTTTAATTGTTTATGCATTTTGTCTCTGTTCCTCATGCAGCGGATAACATACAGTAACATACACGAATCAGTAACCTATAAAACAGTAACTTACGGTTTCAAGTAACTGTTCCATTTCTATTTAGATACAATTCTATAAATCTTTGATTTTTTAAATTATGTTCTCAAGGACTTATCAAATGGTTAATGACGATAGTAAAGTACAATTATTATAACAGAAAACAGTATAAATAAAATAAAATTGTAATTATATCAGCATTGTGCCTCGTAAAGAGATGAAAGCCAAACTCCGCTCAAGGTGAGACTTTATTCATCAGTTGGCTCATAGCCAAACGCCAGATGGTTTTAGCGAATTGAATAACAATGTCTGGTTATCATAAAACTGTCATTTCAGACATTCTTAAGCGTACAGGCGTCTCAGGCTTATGAGGGTATCTTATAAAAAAAAACACATGACAAGATAACAATGAAATCTGACAAAATGTAGGCTATCGAAATAGTAAGTATGGATCTCACGATGAACATGTCACGTCAATAAATTGATTTTTATCAGCTACTGTAACTTGCCTCTAGAAAGGATCTAGCTGCGATAGTGACGAGTATATTGCGGGCTGTCTTTTACCTATAGTGACTGTCAAATGTTCACCTATCGACAAACCATGTTCGCAGTGTAGCCTGAGCAAAATGTCTCACAGTGTGAATTTAATTACACGTTCATGATCCTATGCATTGTAAGATTAGTTTGGTCTGAAACGTATGGCTTTGCTTTGTAAAGTAAACGGCGTTGTTAATTTTTTTGAAAAAATGATAAGAGTTATTGACATTTTTTGAGCAACAGAACGAACAACAAGCAGCGTACAAAACTTTCGAGATGACGTTAGAACGCGCGACGTGCTTAGTTTTGATTATTGTTTAGTATGTATGTACGCCGTCGGGTACCGGTTTAGAATAGTACCCCAACTCTACCCGTGGGTGCCGTAGAAGTCGGCTAAGGGATAACAATCGGAAGGTGGGCAGCAGTACCTTCCCAGTATTAAAACCCATCCAAACGTATCCAAACGATATTCACTGAAGGTCATTCAGGTATACGCACCGACGAAGTCGCACCCGGATGATGAGGTGGAGGATATGTATGAGGACATTAGTCGGGCCATACATACCTCTGAAACGCACTTTCTAGTTGTTATGGAGGACTTCAACGCGAATTTCGGTAAGAGAAGCGAGGGTGAGTTGAATATAGGGCAATTTGGTTATGGACAATGGAACCGTAGGGACAGAGGTTGGCCGACTTCCTGGAGAAAGAGGGACTCTTTATGATGAACTCTTTCTTTCAGAAGCCACCTCACAGGAAATGAACCTGCCTGAGTCCCGATGGTTCCACGAGAAATGAGATTGACCGCCTATGACCGCCAAAAGGCAAATATTTACTGATGTCTCCGTGATCAACAGGGTTAAAACCGGTAGTGATCACGGAATGGTAAGAGGCACGGTGAATATTAATGTCAAACTTGAGAGGTCTCGTCTGATGAAGTCTACGCTCCGACCCACTCGTGTCCATATTCAAGACCCCAAAAGCTTTCCACTTGAGCTATCCAATCGCTTCGATTGCCTTGAGAACAACGCTTCAGTGGACGAGATCAATAAAAGGTTAGTAGAAACTGCCCATACAGTGAGTTCCAAGTACTTTAAACCCCACCGTACAGATAGGCCACAGAAACTCTCCAATGATACCCTCAACCTCATGGCTATACGACGCTCATTAAAACTGCAGTCTTCGGATGATGCTGAAGCATATAGACTGCTCAATAGACGAATATGGAAGTCCTTGCGACACGACACCCTGATCTTTCATACAAGTCGTATCAAAGAGACGATAGAGCGGAAAAAAGGCTCCAAAGTGTTTGCAAGAGACACACCTATCGGGCAAAGCCAGTTGACGAAGCTGAAGGGAGAAGACGGTAGTGTAGCGTCGACCAAAGCAAAAGTGTTAGGAGAGGTCGAGAGTTTTTACGGACATTTATACTCCTCGGTCGCCTGTTAGCAGCTCGGCCAAAGACCCAAGAGCCAAGCTGACCCGACATATTACCGAATGTATCCCAGACATCACACACATGACATGACGGTATCACATCTGAGCTTCTAAAAGTGGGTGGAACACCAGTACTTAAAGTCCTTCACAAGCTCTATAATACCGTCTTATTCGAAGGATTTACGCCAGAAACATGAAACGAAAGCGTGGTGGTTCTATTCTTTAAGAAAGGTGACAGCACCTTACTTAAGAATTACAGACCCATCTCGCTTTTGAACCATGTTTATAAGCTGTTTTCAACGGTCATCACGAACCGTCTCAGTCGCAGGTTCGATGAATTCCAGCCTCCGGAACAAGCTGGTTTCCGAAAAGGCTATAGTACTATAGACCACATCCATACGCTACGCCAAGTTATTCAGAAGACCGAAGAGTATAACTTGCCTCTTTATTTAGCGTTTGTGGACTATCAGAAGCCCTTTGATTGGATCGAGACGTGGGCAGTGCTTGAGTCTCTCCAGCGGTGCCGTATTGACTATTGGTATATTGAAGTGTTGAAGTGCTTGTACAATAACGTGAACATGTCAGCCCGAATACAGGAGCAGAGTTCGAAGGCAATTGCATTGCAAAGACGCGTGAAACAGGGAGACGTTATATCTCCGAAACTGTTCACCGCTACATTGGAAGACGCTTTCAAGCTTCTGGAATGGCAAGGACGTGGCATCAATATTAACGGCGAATACATCATTCACCTTCGGTTTGCCGACGATATTGTAGTCATGGCAGAATCCACGGGTAGGCCTTAAAATAAATATGGACAAGACGAAAATTATGCCAAATGCCCATGTTGTACCTACCCCAATATCAGTTAGGAACTCAATTCTCTAAAATGTTGACGAGTACATATACCTAGGACAGAGTCAAACTAGGCAGGTCCAACTTCGAGAAAGAAGTCAATCGTCGAATCCAACTCGGCTGAGCAGCGTTCCGGAGACTTCGCAAAGTCTTCGCGTCAAATATACCTCAATGCCTCAAGACAAGAGTCTTCGACCAATGTGTGTTACCAGTGATGACTTATGGCACTGAAACGTGGTCTCTTACTATGGGCCTCATAACTAATCTCAAAGTCGCACACCGAGCTATGGAGAGGGCTATGTTCGGGGTTTCTCTACGTGATCGAATCAGAAATGAGGAGATCCGTAGAAGAACGAAAGTCATCGACATAGCCCAGAAGATTAGCCAGATGAAGTGGCAGTGGGCAGGGCACATAGCACGCAGAACATATGGCCGATGGGGCCGAAAGGTTCTGGAGTGGAGACCACGGACCGGCAAGCGCAGCGTAGGTCGTCCACCGACACGGTGACCAGACGACCTGATAAAGGTGGCAGGCCGCTTCCAACCGGTCCTTTTGGAATTCATGGGGAGGCTTTTGTTCAGCAGTGGACGTCCTGTGGCTGAGATGATCATGATGATGATGATGTATGTACGACTGCACGCGACTTCGTAGAATCATGAAATCTAGCAAAAAAAAAGTCATTGCGACTTATAGCACATACAGATGAATAAATCTGAAAACTGTAAATATGTTCTTTAATACAATAAAAAAAATGTGAATTTTGTATTATAAACTTATTATTTGGGGTTGGGGCAATAAATTAGTTATACAATAGTTAATTTCCTCGTTATCCTAGTTTGTCTTTAGTTATAACTTTAAGGTTAAATGCTTTCGTATTGCCCGGAACCCTCGGTGTGCAAATCCAGCTCGCACTTGACTGGTTGCATTTCATAGTTATGTTTTATTTTATTTTCTAGTTTGAGGCGTTCCTGACGTCTTGCAGCGAATGTACAGATGCTGCAAAGACCAGTGCCGCGTCTGCTGTCCGCGAAGCTCGCGCTACCACCGCCTGGGCAAACAGCCACGAAGAAGACATTTTGGCGAGTTTGAGAAGTAATGGTGTAGTTATCGCTCCATCCATGATGATTGTTATATCACTTACCGTACTTTTGGAGATGCTGCAATGCTTTGTTTAGTAAAGTCTTAAGTATAAGTAAACTTATATATTATATTGTAAAATTCTTTGCATTTCTTTTGACTTGTATTTTAAGTTTGTGAGTACATCTAGCTAATTTTAAGGAATAGTATAATTATTAATTAAAAATACGGGATTACTCACGTAATATTTATCGGATAGGTCCGACTATAGTTTCGACCACATTCGGTGGTTTTTTTCAAGGAGTGTTTGGGCCCGCGTCGATGACGTCTCGCTTAGCACTCTGTGTTTGAAAACCACGTTAGTTTTTATAACAATACTATAAGTAATAATAAGTAATAATATGCACAAAAAATTGATGTTTATCTTAAAGACATATGATTTTTGTTTTATTTTATACTATTCTAGCTCTAGGGATCATCCGCGTTATTGAGGATAAAAAAAGCTTATGTATGGAGCTTAATGATAGATAGCCAAAATGGTTTTTTGCACTTTGGATATCTGACTGGTAGTTTCGAGATTTGTAAGCATTAATTTATTAAGCAAACATCAAAAATAAATTTCAGCTTTATCATATTAGTATAAATGTACAGCATTACGGATAAGTCTATCATATAATATGAACACGTAGTACTAAAGTCTGTTTGTTTATAGCAAAGATTGTATTGAAAACTGCCAACCTGCCCTTCAAATTATAGTACCTAGTTAGTATTATACAGTTCTCGTATTCGAACTGGTTCACACTGGTTCGAACGTTCGAACGGGTTACTCCCGATTGAAAACGGAGCGTGTAACCCATGCCTTAGTATTCTTATTACAATAGTACTTTTCGGTGACCGGGTTTTGATGACACTTTTTATAAATTTTATCAATAATGATTCAACTCTTAAAAACTTATAATATTATTTTAGGTACTTTTCTACTACTGGTAATTTCGTCGGTTGTGAAATTATCACCAACATCTTGTCTCAATATTTTTTTATTCATTAATTGACTAGAAGTCAGTTTTAAATTGTTCAATTGAATAATTGTTAGAAAAATAATAATTAAGTAAGATAATAAAGAAGAGATTCCTCTCCACTACTAAATTAGATGTAACTAAAAAGGTATATTATATTGTTTCTTAAGTATTTAATAAATAAAAAGTGCCTTATTAAAATATCTAGTAATTTAATTATATCAGACGCATAGTTATTATTTTTATAATACCAACCCCGTCAATAAGTATAGGTACAAGTTATAATAGAGTTTATTTAACTATTTTTATTATATAGATTGAATATTTTTCTATTAATATGATATTTTGTAATCCTTTAGATAATAAAAAGTATGAATACTTTAATTTTTAATTTTTAAATATTTGTTTACAAAATATGTACTTATATTTTATTTTTTAATTATTCACATGGCTTGTAATTACATTCAATCTTTAATACAATATTATATATAACTGAAATTAACAATAACAATAAAAAAATATTTTATAACTTAAACATTAGTTTGGGTTAAATAAAGGTTATTCGTATTTATTTTTTGTGTTTTATTAACATTGTCATTATTGTGTATGTATCTCAAATAAACATAAACATGGTATAAATACCATAAATGTATGGTATTTATACCATGTTTATCAAATAAGCAATCGTAAGATATTCAAAGATGGGATAGCGCAGGGGTAACAAGATTCGGCACATGATTAGACGGCCATGGGATCGATTCCCACCTCTGGTTTGATTTTTTGGTAAGTGTAACATCGTGGTGAAATCCACAGTATGGTACGTATAGTACAGTACTTCTGGTGTACGCCTGGCTAGTTACCATCTATCACGAAACGCCTCATAGTGTGTTCCAGCACCAGTCATACATACCCAGTAATCGTCATTCTAGATCTAGTGTGATACCACCTTCGACCGCAACATCCCTGACCATCAAGTGAGATAGTCAAGCTAGAGACAAACACTATAAACTTTTAAAAAATTGTTGGCTAATTAAATGTTATAATTTAACTAGCCTCGCATTTCAATTCATATACCTAATATGAAGCCCAAATATAAAACTTGTGTATTTAGACAGAATGTACACGTTTGTGCCGTTTGGGGTCGAAACTTTAGTCCCATGGGGGCCATCCGCTCTCAACTCTTAGGAACTGGTGAAACGTTTAGTTGAGGCGACGGGTGACCGAAATGCTGGCGCCTACTTTGGGCAAAAACTTAGCATTGCCATCCAGCTTAGCAATGCCGCTAGCGTTTTGGCCGCTTTTCCCACACCATGGGGCTCATAGATTTTTTTTTGTAATACCTTGTAAATAAATCATACAATAATTATAAATAAAAAAAAATCAAGTCCAAATATAAAACTTCAACAAGAAAACAAACTAAAACTTCAACCGCCTAATTATCTGACTACGGATATAATTAGCCCGTACAATAAAGTGCATAAACTCCGCCCTCGCTTTGGGCACAGTATATAATATAGAGACAGTACGGAAACCACCTACAAACGTTCGAAACGACTCACTCACACAAACATGAGCATCAACAAGAGCCTTAAGCGGTAGGCCTACCATGAGTTTACAACATTGACACCAATCGATGCTCGCTATCGACTGCCGCAATAAAATGTATGGAAAAATGAACAGTGCCACGTTGCGGTCAATTGTAGAACTAAAATTGACAGCGAGAACGCCAATCACAAGCTTTATAGGTAGGCGAGATCGAGTATCGACTATAGATGACATTTATGTTGCCAACTCATGGTTGAGCCACGGTTGTCGCGGTGCTGTCAGTAGTGAGGCCGCGTCAAGGCGAGCGGTCACTTGTAAGTTTACTTCTGCTTTGCTAGGCTTAGTTTCGATACTGTTGCATCTTTATACTATGATTTGGGCTTCGGCGCAGTCGGGTAATTATGTACCCAGTGACACTCGCGCCATCAAGACGAATCTAATGACGTATCATTTATCAAAATTGGTAGAGCCATTGAGTAGTTACGAGCGAACAATTTAGGAACGATACATAATAATAATAAATAAATAAATATTCCACAACTATCACACAACGCCATCTAGTCCCAAGCTAAGCAGAGCTTGTGTTATGGGTACTAGACAACTGATAAACATACTTATATATTTCTAAATACATAATATACATAAATACAGTGGGCCGAGCACGAAAATCTGTTTAAGTGTAACGTTATCGTATCGTTTACGTATTTAATACAAAGTATGAGTTATCTGTGCCACTATGTACTAGATAAATAACAGTTTGTACAACATACGTTAACGATGCGATTACAGATTTTCGTGCTCGGCTCACAGGTCAAACACCTCTTTTTGGGCTCAATCGGCTAAATAAAAAGTAGGCACGTGATTAGTTCATTATTGAAATAAAACACAAACATTGCGATAGTTTATACCAATAATATAATTGGCGCATTAACGATGTATGACTGCGACAAGGTCACGTTCCATATCTGCGTATGATGTCATTTGCATCTGTTTCTTAGTGAATTACCTACATTACAAATAATTCTGAGTAAACACTAGATAAATAAAGATGTTTTATGTCACTAAGAATAGTCATCAAATTATAGGTTTGAAAAAAAAGGTTTATGTGTTCATAGACTCCAACACCAGCCGTTCCTGCCGTGTGAGCATGGATCGCACGATAAACTTCTCGAGTCGACAAAGTGCCTTTTGTCAGATATCTCTTACCTTGCCTGTTTAATGGAACTAGCTGTAATAGCTATATCGTGGGCAGTCTTTTACCTATAATTTTATCGTATCGACAATACATGCTGGCACCGCAGGTTGTTTTATAACCAAACTCTTACATAATGATGGGTGGTGCCAATCAGGTAACATAACTCGTTGGTAGAACTCTTTTGTAAATGTATGCCTTGGTGGGTACCAGTGCAGTTCTAGATTTGTTTTCTAGCAATAGGAGTCAAATTCAAATTGATAATCAAAATTCAAAAGACAAAAGAATAAAATAATTTTGGAAACATAAGACGAATCAATTAATATTTTAATGTTATTTTGACGGTTTAACTTATGTGGTAGGTATGGGCTATGGGTAGGTATGGGTAGGTGGGCCACTTCTTCTCCAACTTTTATAACTTCCGTACCGACTACTTTGCCCGCGCCACTAAACTGCAAGGATTTTTGAGGTCCAAATTGGCGGCGCAACAATTGTTGCGTGTAAGTGTCACGCGCGTTTTTCTTTTGTTTATTTTAAAGTCATCCCAATGTTTAACCATAGAGTTTAATTCTTTAGCGTAATATATTTTCTTTCTATGGCAACACTACACACGGACATGTTCTATCTGTGAACTTTAAAAAAAATATATAATCAATGTTTATATTTTCATCTGTGTTTGGCGGTGAAGTTATGTTTTGTGCTATAGTTTTTAGTGAATTAATAGGGTTAAACTCATGATTTTCATACAAATTATACATGAATGTGATCGTGAATGTGTAAGGAATACTGTATACTATATGTGATTTAAGTTCTGACATCAAAATTCACACGAAAAAAATTGGTCACGAATCGACAACTCTCGGTAAGCTAATATCTCATTGTTATGATTGGTTATAATTTGCTTTATTTTGAATAGATTATACTTATAATTGTAAAATATCACAGAAATAAGTTCGTCAAGTAATTACACCTACTCAGAATATGATAAATACTCCATATCATGTCAGGATTGATAAAAAATAGAAGTCACGTGACAGTTAAATTCGCTAGTACAAAAAATTCAAAATTTGTATTTTTTTTTAATTATTTCTGATTTATAATTATTCTTTGAAACCTAGTTTGGTTTGTAGAATTTCTAATAAGAATTCCAATAAAATAAAAAAAACCAACAAGAAAATGTATACTATACACAAAAAATATTTTTAGAAATCACCATGTCTAAGTCTAGAAAATAGGCCCCCAAGATGAAAAAAAATCATTATTGGCCGGAATTTCCAAGTAGCTCTTATTTTTATGTAATTATTAATAATCTAAGCATATATTACTAGGTAAAAATAATATTTCTTTTCTAGACATTCAAAATATTTATAAATATCAAATCAAAATCCTGTCTTGTAAGCATTATTTATTGATAAAACTTAATATTTGTGGTCAGATTGCAAGTTTTTTTTTATGATAATATTTCTTCTACGAATTCAAATATTTGAATGTCATTAGTTAGATATGTGTTTTTACTATTCAATTACAGCAAAAAACCTATAGGTATTAATGTAAAAAATTTAAATTACAATTTTTTTCCACATTAACACAGATTTTTTCGGCTACGCCAAGTTTGTCCTCGTGTAACATAACATTTTACTAATACATTTGGCATGAATGTTTATGTATCAGATTCCTTGGTTATTCAACTATCTCTGACAAAAATTTCGTCTCTTAACTCGCTATAGGTATGGCACAAGAGCCATTTATTCCCAACTCGGCGCAAACTTTTGACGCGGGCGCAGGTCGTAACACTCGGGAGCAATCACGAGGGCGCCACAGGGCTCCTTAGGCAAGTTAGTCGGTACAAATCTTCGCATGCGTACAACTTTTATTTTGTTCAGTACATTTATATTGGAAAAGAGTTCTATTCCAATCGGTACAGTTACGGAGAAAATCATTGATGTGATTTATATAAAAATACCGTCAAAATAACATTAATATGTTAATAATTATTAATATTGTTAATACTTACGAAAGTTTCAATTTATAATTTGCAGCATCAATAATTAAAATATCAATATTCCTTATATAAACGATAAGCCTCAGAACCCTATTCTAAGCTAAGAAGACTAAGTTGTGTTATAGTTATATAATGCATTATCCGTAGTGTATATCATTATTAAGTTATGGGGATGAAGAAAAGTGCAGCCGTTGAAATTACTAAGCGAATAACACTAAAAACGGTACGAGCGCAGTACCGCGGAGAATGTTTATGTTATGCTCTGTTACTGTCACACGCAAGCTCTACACTTATCATCAGGTAAACAACTTCTCCGTCTCTAAATAAAGTATAAAGTATATCTATGTAATTAGTTTGTATTTTTTTATGTTTCATAAAAACAAAACAATGTTCACGATAAGTGCAATTTGAAGCTCTCGTAGCGGAGCTTGACTTGACGATCTTAACCGATTAACAAGTTAAGCAACGCTTGCTGCGGACAGGACTTGGACTTGGGTGTGTGCTAGTGGCATTATTAAACTGAGCGCCTCCGTGCTTTGGAGGCCACGTTAGCCGTCGGTCCCGGTTGTTTGTCTAAGGAAAACAGCCGTTAGGCTATGTCGAATGCTTTCGGGCGGACTGAAAACTTCGACTTAGGTTGACCACTAGCCTATCAACGAAGTCGCACTGTGCCCGATTTCTGAATTATGGCCCAACTCCTCTCTCTAGGAGGACGTCCTAGCAATGGGTTCATAATAGACTGATTATGTACATAAAAATAATGTAAAAAATTTGATATAAAACGAATTTATCGCCTACGCTAAGCTTAGTATGGCATTAAGTATGAAAGTTCGTAATGTAATTTACAAGTAAAAGGAAATAAGGCCGCGTATGTGGGCAGTAATAGCTATTGTCCATCGATTGGCGTAACTAAGAGCCGTGTTAAGGAATTAGTTACCTACGCTCAGTATTGAATCTATGCTTGAGTATAGATCAGTAAACTTTCTATGGCCCTTACCTTTCGATCTCGACCTCCACTCAGGTCAAGATTTGTAACCGAGCGTGCTTATGTAATACCGAATCTCAATCACTCGATTTTTAATAGTTGCACCATTATCTTATCGTCACATTTGTTTTGTTGCAAGGTGTGTGTTAATAAGGAAGATATAAAAAAAATCAAGCCAATGCGAATAATAGTTTTTTTAAAGCTTTTTAACATTCAATGTATGTTTGTCTGTCCGGGTGGAATCTTGCAACTGAATTTTAAATCATTTATCTTAAACCAATTGAGCTGAAACTTGGTATACTCGCTATGTAAAGTCATTATATTTCCAAAATGGCGGATCATCCAAGATGGCGCAATAGTTTTTTTTTTGCACTACCACAGTATGATTATCAAATGAAAGGGCTTGCTGAGCTGAACACGAAAACCACAGATCACAGAAACAAGGAAGATATACAAAGGGGACTGGCTGGTGTCGCCGCAATATAACTACCCAAAAACAGAACACATTGCTCGTGGTGGTTCGCAACTTTTTATGTGACTGAACGCCGGTCGCGATTTTGCATGTAAACAGTTTACAATGCTTGGTCAGTACTTACGAATATTCGAACGTTAAGTTTTAATACCACGATTGGATAATGAACTTATTCAAGCTAACAGAATGAGTTGAATCGCGGAATACGGCCACTTGCGCACGGATTGGCATCTCTCTAGATGTCTATGACGAAAACTAATACAACAGACACATTAAATTCAAAATATCGGGGACCATCCAAGATGGCGGACAAGTTGTATTATGCAATACTACGATATGGGTACCAAAAAAAACGGGGCACAGAAAAACACCAATAAGACTGAGATAATAAAAACGAAAATAATAAAACGTTAAAAAATATATATTTCTTAGAAATTGTATATGCCGGGGTTTTCTGTAGTAATTATAACTGAATTTTAACAAAAGTATGCCTTGGTCGACTTCATACTCTGACTTGTATAATTTGGTGAGAGAGGTGTCAAAAGCATTGGTTTGCAATATATCTCAAGAGAAATATACTCCAAAAACAACCCTCGAACTGTAGTATTTTGTTAGGCACAAGTAAACTTTAAGCTGAAATAAGTGGCACAACTACACTGTAAAAAGTATTGTTCCTATCAGTACCTATACAAAGTATTG
Source organism: Selenia dentaria (assembly GCA_917880725.1). NCBI lineage: Eukaryota > Metazoa > Arthropoda > Insecta > Lepidoptera > Geometridae > Selenia > Selenia dentaria. The sequence continues at coordinate 7,604,926 of OU862888.1, read as the reverse complement.
TCGAGCGAGTTTTCGTATAGTCAAAATACGTTTTATGATAAACTACATACCAGTATACGAGTACTTATCATTGCAATATCAAGCGGTCGCAATAAAAAGAAAACTGTAGCAAAGTTATCTATTATCTAATTATCTTCCTACTTTTTATAATATGATTTTTAAAGCACTGACGCCTGCTGAGCTCTCGAGTTGATTTTATCTTCCTAGATTTATTATTCTAAATAATAAATCTAGGAAGATTTTATTTTATTTTTATATCTTCTAGGCGGACGTGATCTACCGAAAAACGCGCCTTCATTTAACATCTAGTGCTCGAATGTCACCCTATTTAACCCTTCAAGTTGCTCTCGAGTTGATTTTATCTTCCTAGATTTATTATTTACTCGTATAATAATAAATCTAGGAAGATAAAATAAAATCTTCCTAGATTTATTATTTAGAATAATTACTTGTTAATCTTCTTTTATAGGGAATCACAAATTTAGCTAATTAATTTTATTCTGATAGTCGTTCAAAGTATTACATTATAGAAAAATCACTTCGCATACGTGGGTGGAATTTAATGAAGTTAAGTTCTGAGTATCATAATAAAATAAGAAGTCGTTTTTAATAAACGGTAGATAAACATACCATTATTGTACCTAAGAGTTGAAAAAAGCGGCTGTGTATTGAAATCGCAAACTTAAATTAGGTTCCTATAGTAAATGTTGGCTAACGCAACAGAATTACGGTCTTGACACTTTACGTGAGGCTCATGCATACATTTTAATTGATAGTATGCCGTCCATTCATCCTGTTCATTATTGTCTCATTAACAAGTTAATGAGGATTAGTACAATTATTTTGGATCACGGCCAGTTAGCCTCGCACGAGTTACATTGGAAAAACCTAAAGTATCGTTACGTAAAACAGTGAAATTTAAATGGGACTACACGGAAAGCACCAGCTTTCAAACAAATAAAAATGAGAATCGGTTCACCCAGTCAAAAGTTATGAGGTAACAAACATAAAAAAAACAGCTTTCGAAGTCGGTAGACAAATTACTCTAGTACTCATTCTTTTATCTAGAACTAGCTATGCCGCCCGACTTTACACATATGTTATAATCATCTCGTTCTGTTCCCTTTTTTTTGTGACACAATCGTTCCATTCAGATAGAACTGTGTGGGACATAAAACCAAAAGGGGGCCCAGTGCGTCTTGGTGGAAAGTCTACTGGACAGACTAGAACATTATCAGGTCGTCCGAAGTTCTCCAATTGTTTTCCTTAGAAAAGTAGCCGGGATCGAGCATGGAAGCGCTCGTAAATGCTACTAGTGGTCACTCATCCAAGTCATGACTGCAGCAAGCCTTCGGCGAGATCGTCGAAAATGACAAGGCAAGCTCCCCTGCGGGATCTTGCCCTGCCTTTAAGCCCGTGTATATTATGATGATAAAAGTATAATTATTACAGAAGTACGGAACCCCATTGTGCGAGCCGACTCGCACTTGATCAGTTAATTATAGTAATTATTAAATTACAATAATGAATTGCTCAAGTACGATGACGAAACGCACAAAGAATGAGCCCGATGTATGTATGATATAATATATTTTTTAAATCCAAATTAACAAACAAAGGGTTTAAAAAATATTAACTAAATAGAAATTTCATCGGGGCCAAAGTATTTACGGACGGTTACGATAATGTACGAATTAATCGAATACATAAACAATACCATATTTCATCAATATCCATATAACAGTTTCAACGCTGCTTAAGTAATCAAAGCAGCGTTGAAACGAACTAAATAAACTATCTAACTTTTGTATTATATTATTAATATATCGGTGACTTATTCCGTAACTTGGTGTAATGATTCCTAAACACACTGTGACTCTGACTGACTATTAGCCCAGTCGAATTAGGCTTTGGCCCGGAAAAAGTATAAGTTGCAATTTTCCTTCGGAATTCATTAGTAAAGGTCACTGGTAGTCAAAATTTTGTTTTGCGTGTTAATCATCCGTTGCGTTATGTGTTATACGTTATCTTGATTATAAGGGTTATTTTTTGTTTATTGAATAACGCGTTTACTTTTAATTACACTAGAAAAATAGTTTCGAACAACAGAACTTGTTTAGAAAAAATCTTATACAGTTTGGTTCAATATTTTATTCCTATAATCTATATTCTATCAACTGGTTTATTTTCAATCATACATGAAAAATCCTACCAAAAATGTTAATTATGAAACAAAATTGTGGGAAATTTAATTTCAAAAAACTTTGTAATGAATGCTTATAATGTGGTAAGGCTTTACCAAACATCCACACATCCATACACCTATACTCACAAACTTTCACGTTTATAATATTCGTAGAAAGGATACTTTATTTTATTTGAAGTTAAAGATTTCCCATCTGCTTTCTGGACGCTTTAGAGGAGAGAAAACCTGACTACTAGACGGTAGCCCCTTACGCAAGAAACCGCCTTGGTTGTCTACCATCCCACGAGTGTATATCCATTCAGGCGTGACACAAGTGTCAAGACCTAAAGTAAACCATTGAGAAAAATATTACTTTGGACATATCAATATACATCTCTACCACCCACAGTTTTAAAGAGATGTTATCCACCGGTACGGTTAGTTAAGTGCATTGTTAAATGGGACTATGCGACGCGTGGGCGAAATAATAGGTACGTTTCAATTGTCACAAAGTCATCACATGCAGCGTTTTATCTGTGGCATGTGTCAAACCCTAGTTTTTACCTTTTCTTTTATCTATACTATAATATTATAAAGAGTTTGTTTGTTTGTTTGTTTGAATCGAATAGGCTCCAAAACTACTGGGCCGGTTAGAAAAATTACAACAACACCATTAGAATCCTACAGTTTCCCTGATGAACATAGGCTAGCTATATATTGTCTATAGTATTTTCAAAAGGTTAGGGATCCGTATAAAAAAACTTGAGAGGTGTCAAGGGACACCCGGATGGAACGAAGTTCCTCATCAGAAAAAATAATGCTAAAAATACAAAACCATGGTAAATATTCCAATAATAGGTTCCGATAATCGCGCGTATAGGGTTACTTCAATAAAACTCCTTTCTGCGTATGGGAAGTGTTCAAAAATATATATTTCTCAAAATTACATATTACATCCAGTGAATGAAATGCCTCCGCGAGCTAACTTTACCTGAGTCGCCATCTAGTATTAATTTACGGAACTAAATGGCGCCACTTACTACGATTACAACATCTGGCTTGCTTTCTATAAGAGAGAGAGAGACAGACAGAGAAACATGCGACGCCGCACTTGCTTTCTATAAGAGAGAGAGAGACAGACAGAGAAACATAGCATACTATAGCAAATAGTGTCGTGACAACTTTTCGTAAGATTTTTTTCCGTCTAGCCCCCTTACACAACGCGCGATAAGGAACTTCGTTCCAAAACTTTGATAATACATTATCGAAGTTTTTATACGTTTTATATTTGTTTCCACGCCTCGGGTGGATCCACCCGAGGCCCAAAAAAAAAATTCTTAAAACGAGTACGCTGCGGAAACTATAGACCATATAATATTAGTCTATGCTATTGACATTAGAGCAAAGTGTTGACAGGGTTCCACTAACTAAATTTGTTCCAACTGCTATCGAACCGTAGCTGATTTACACACATTCTTATTCTGCTATTGAAAAACAGTCCAGCTGCAGTTACGTTTCTATTGACGCCAGCGATCGAATAACATTTTATATTATAGTAACTCGATAGATCATGAACACGAAGCTAACTCATATTTAATATTAGTGTTGAATATTTAACTATTATATACTTAGTAGCGTTTACGATACGTTTACGTGACGCTACGTTCAAATTTGTCTACAGAAATAGTAGAATGGCTTTTTGGATAATTATCAAACAGCAACCGGAGTCGGACTGCAGTTGCAGCGGGGTGGATTGTTGCAAGTTGTGAAATAGTAGAATTGTACCCTAGTTTTATAGAAGACGGCAATATCTACAAAGAAGTGAGTCCAGTGCTGTTACTGCGAGATGGTGCCGCGCCCCGCGCCGTGCGAGACAGCCGCGCCGCAGCTGCCCGCCTTCTACGCAGGCCGCTGCGTGCTCATCACGGGCGCCCCTGGCTTCATGGGCAAGGTACCAGCATCCACGATCTCTGCTTCTACCGGGATCTACATAACATCATCGTCTACATGGCTACAGCAATAGCGAATCCACCCCCTCGATCTCATTTAGCCTCACTTGCCCCGTGAAGTTGTGTGTCCTGCCCTGTGGTCACCGATGTTGAAATGACGGCAACAGAAGTCTTGCTGCAACTTCGCCTTAATTGGATCGCTTCTTTTGGAGTTCCCAAACCTGGCCCTCCTGCTCCTAAACATTACCATATGTCTAACTATTACAGTTACGTGCAGGTTAACTATAAATACTTTTTTATTTTGAAACATGCAATAGTTACGAAACCAGGCCACATTATTCGTAGCTTGGTATTAATCCATATCTACTAAAATAATAATGAGCAAAGATATATGATTGTTTGTTTCTTTATAATGGATACACGTAAAACTAATTTAAACAATTATTTTACAGGTATAAAGCTACATTATGCCTGAGTAACATACGCTATACTTGATTCATCCTCATCATCACCCATCACCACGCGGGTGAAACCGCGGAGCGCAGCTAGTTATCTACCGACTTCCAAAAAAGGAGGAGGTACTCAATTCGACTGTATTCTTTTAATGTTTTTTACCTCCTTTCGACTGGGTGGACCGATTCTCAAAATTCTTGGTGTTTCCGTGTGGTCCCATTTAAATTTCATCAAATTCGTTTCAGTCGTTTTTGAGATACACTCCAATAACTAAATAGAATGGAAGTCGTTATTAAATTTTTCAAATTGTACTTGTTTTATAAGTGGACTCATATGGTTGTACATTTTTGGATCATCAGCTTAGCTAATGCTGAGTTCTATATCCAGAAACGGATCCTTATTTCTTACGACTTTTGACACTTTTTGTATGAGATATCTGTCAAAAAGTAACAAGTCTTGAGCAACAGATCCGTTTCTGCATAAATAAATACTAAGCCTATACTATACTATACTATACTATACTATACTATACTATACTATACTATACTATACTATACTATACTATACTATACTATACTATACTATACTATACTATACTATACTATACTATACTATACTATACTATACTATACTATACTATACTATACTATACTATACTATACTATACTATACTATACTATACTATACTATACTATACTATACTATACTATACTATACTATACTATACTATACTATACTATACTATACTATACTATACTATACTATACTATACTATACTATACTATACTACACTAGTAAATAATTAGTATTCTCGTAAAGTCTTCCAGCGTTAAAATAAAAAAAAAAACACATTTTATACAAGAAAATATACAAAAATCACTGTATTCTTCTACGTATACTTTGCCAACACTGTTTCCGCCGAAGGTAGCTGCGGTGATCTTCAATAATATCACCTTACGTGCTTCAGAACTTATTTATTTTTGATGCTTTGGTACATAGTTTAAGTGTAGTAATTATGATAAGAAAATGGACATGGTAAGTATGTAATTGCTCGGTAGATCGTGAAGTGAAGTGGCGCTGAGGTGCAGTGACAGCCGTACGTACACCCTTCCCGCACCCCGCCGACTCCCCGCTGTCGCCTTCAGAGTTGATGCAAAAGATTAACGTTGTAAACATCCTCCCGCCTCCTTGAAAGCCTCGTCTTTCAAGAGTATGATTCCGGAGTTGGAAGAGGACAAAGTCTTGACACTGCTCTCCTGAGTATTGACTTCTTGGTTTGGACATCGACCACTCTGCATACGCCGTCGGAACCCAAATATGTCTTGACTATGCGGCCCAATTGCCACTTCATTGGTGGTAGGTGATCTTCCTTTAGAATGACAAGATCTCCAGTTTTGAGTTGGCGTCCATTAGTCTGCCATTTGACACGCTGCTGGAGTTCGCAGATGTATTCGCGTGTCCACCGGTTCCAAAATGTTTGTCGTAGTCGTTCGATAAGTTGATACCGGTTGATTGAGATTTTCTCGGTTGTCGGCGATGGCAAAGATACCAAAGGTCGCCCAACAAGGAAATGACCAGGCGTAAATGGCGACAAGTCAGAAGGATCCGATGACAAAGGTGTCAACGGACGTGAATTAAGTATTGCCTCAATTTGGTAAAAAAGTGTTGTTATCTCCTCAAAAGTTAAGCTAGTATTTGCTACAATTTTACGTAATAATCCCTTCGCTGATTTAATACCTGCTTCGATAATTCCCGAAAAGTTTGGAGAGTATGCCGGGTTAAATTGAAATAATATACCTTCCTCGCTTGCAAATTGAGTGACTGGCTGACGACAGGCCCTAAGCATTCGTTTCAGTTCATTGTTAGCACCAACAAAGTTGGTGCCGTTGTCGCAGAATATTGTCTTAGGCTTGGACCGTCGAGAAATAAATCTTCGAAGACATAAAATAAACGCATTAGTACTTAAGTCGCTTGAAACTTCCAAATGCACGGCTTTAGTTGAGAAACAAACGAATAAACATAGATAGCACTTAGAAGTTCGAGCACCACGGCCCTTTCGACTCGATATGTAGAAGGGCCCCCCAAAATCAACACCACAGGTTTCAAATGGAGGAGCAGGTGTGACGCGTGGTTGTGGTAAGTTGCCCATGATGGGTTGTACAATTTTACCTCGCATTCTAATACACCGTACACACTTGTTGACAGTTTTTTTCGCAATTTCGCGTCCACCTGTTGGCCAAAATTGCTCTCGAATTGAGCTGAGCAATAATTGTGGACCGCAATGTAATAACCGGATGTGTTCACGTTCAAATAAAAGTTTAGTAAAATGATGTTTAGAATCAATCAGTATAGGATGTTTTTTATCTATTGAGTAGTGTACACTATTTTGAATACGCCCACCTACTCTTAACACGCCATGAGTATCAAGATATGGATTTAAAGCTAAAATATGTGATTTAGAAGGTAGATTTTGATTTGATGACAATGTTTGTATTTCTGTAGGGAATGATTCCTTTTGTGATAACTTTGCCAATGTGATTATTGAAGTGTGAAGCTCGTCTTTAGTAAGTATATCATCTTTGATTTTATTATTTTTATTGCATGTTATATTGTTAATAAATCTTAGTACGTATGCTAATATTCGTTGTAGTTTGTGTAGTTTTGAATATTTATCAAATTTTATAATGAATTCACACTTGTTAGTACTAATGTTTGCCTTTATTTCAGGTAGCACTACATCAGGAATCGTGTTTGGGGGCCAGTTATCTTCACTATGCAGAAGAAATTGCGGCCCTGACCACCACAAATCTGTATTTGGCAACTGTTGGGGCGGGACACCTCTGGTAGACAAATCCGCGGGATTCTGCTCGCTAGGTATCCATCTCCATGCATTTTGATTAGTTAGTTCACGTATTTCCTGTATTCTGTTGCATACGAATTGTTTCAAAGTTTTTGGCTGTGTCTTTATCCATCCTAAAACTATGTATGAGTCAGACCAAAATGTTGAGGATTTTATCTGTACATCGAGAGATTCTATGATCTTTGCGTGCAACCTAGCACCCAACAACGCAGCACACAACTCCAGTCTAGGAATTGTGGTTGGCTTTATGGGGGCTACTTTAGTTTTAGCACACAGTAATTTTACTTTAGTATTACCCGTATTGTCAGTCGATTTAATAAATAAACAGGCTGAATACGCCTTGTTAGAGCTATCCACAAATATATGGATATCTGAACTACTTGAGTGCAAGGATACATGTCTCGGTATTTGAACTGTACCTAATATTTTTATGTTTAAAGCAAAGTTTTTCCATACCTTTTCAATTTGGTCTGGCACTGGTTCATCCCAGTCTAACTTTTCCATCCACAGGGCTTGTATTAGCATTTTTGGAATGATCGTAGAAGCAGATAGTAACCCGAGTGGATCAAAGATCTGAGATGCAGCAGAAAGTATATTTCTTTTAGTAGTTATTTCTGGAATTTTAATATCTGTAGAAAATTTTAGTATATCAAGAGAAGGAGACCATATAAGACCAAGAACTGAAGATTGTTTTGAAAACTCATGGTTATCCTTTGTAGTGACAATATTACAATTATTAAAGATTTCTGGACAGTTAGTTCTGAATTTTCTGAGTGGAAAACCACCCCTTTTTAACTCTTCTGTAATACCTGTAGTTATATGTTGCAACTCAGAAGTAGACGTAGCTGTTACAAGACAGTCATCAACATAGAAATTATGTTTTATAACGTCACTAATGATGGGATCACTACAGTCTTCTGCCAGTTGCAGTAAGCACCTCGTGCTTAAATATGGTGCAGAAGCTGTCCCATACGTGACTGTGTTGAGTTGTAACGTCTTAAGTGGTTTAGCTTCGTCATCCCTCCAAAGAATTAATTGTAAATGTCTTTGTGATGGATGCACAGTCACTTGCCTGTACATTTTTTCAATATCCCCACACAACGCATACTGATTTTGACGAAATCGTATAAGAATTGATAATAAGTCGTCCTGCACAGTTGGACCCACAATCTGAATGTCATTAAAAGATTTTCCACTTGAGGTTCGACATGATCCGTCAAAGACTACTCGTAACTTCGTTGTTTCACTTTGTTCTTTTATGACAGCATGGTGAGGAATGTAGTTACCAAAATCAGGCCTTTGAATTTCAGTCAAATGTCCTAAATCTCTATATTCATTAATAAATTCTTTGTATGATTGTTTGATCTGAGGAGACCTAGATAAGCGTTGCTCTAAATTTAGAAAGCGTCTTTTTGCAATATTGTATGATTCCCCTAGTGTCTCCTCTGGGTTTTCTCTAAGTGGAATATTGACACAAAACCGTCCGTCACTAAGACGTGTCGTAGTTTTCTTAAAATGTGTTTCACAGAATTGTTCATCTGTGCTTAGTAATTTACGAAAAGAGGAAACTTCCTCTATTTCCCAAAAGCGTGTCATGGAGTCTTGTATTTGTTGGCTGAAATTGCAATGAATACTACTATTACGACTATTAGAGTCAGTGGGGCTACCGCCTGTTGGTCCACCTACCACCCAGCCCAATTTAGTATCGTGTAGTGTAGGTTTGTTTTTACCTAATTTGATTGGACCATTAGTATTTAATAACTCCCAAAAAACGTCTGCCCCGAGAAGTATGTCAACTTCTGAGGGACGATAAAACTCTGGGTCGGCTAGTTGAATGTTCGCTGGTATATTTAGTTGTGATGGATGGATTTTAAAGCTCGGCAGGTTACCTGTTACTTGAGGTATGACCACGCACGACACATCGATGCTAAATGCAGTGACTCGAGATTTAATTACTAGATCACAACTTTGTGTTGCGTTGATAGTACCATTATTAATCCCAGTAATAGAAACTGTATTGTTTTTAGTTGTTAGGTTTAACTTGTTTTTTAATTTTTCAGTTACCAGTGACGACTGACTGCCATTATCTAGGAGTACTCTGGCCAGGCAAGTGTTTCCAGATGTAGAATCAACAATTTCCACTAACGCTGTACTCAATAGGACCTGGCTAGGTGTGATCAACGACAGAGACAAAGGGTCAGGTATGTACGTATCAATAATATTAGTAGTAGTGTTAGTTTGTAGTATTTTAGTATTAGCATTTCTTTGTAAATTAGTATTAGTCGTTTGTTTTGTGTGAGCTGATGCTCTTTGCTGTTCATTTGGCTCAGTAGTATTTGTATTATTAGAATTATAATTATGTATGTGTAGCAATGTATTGTGTTTTCTTCCACAGGTCCTGCAATTACCCATCTTGCAGTTGGACCGGTGATGACCCGGACGCAAGCAGTTAGAACACAGCCTAAATTTATTCACTTCAGTTATTCTGGACTCAGGTGTCATCGATTTGAATTTCAGACATTCATAAAGTCGATGACCCTGCTTACACACAGGACATTGATAACTGGAGTTATTATTTTCAATTAGTGAAGATAACACAGATGTAGTTTGTTTATTGAAAGACTTCTTGTATTCTGGTTTCGAATCGTTTCTACTAAATTGTACTGTCTCAAGAACATCGGCACGATTTCGCAAAAATCGATAAAAATCGTCTAACTTAGCAGAGTGTGAAATTGTACCCTTGTACTCCTCCCATTTAAGACCTGTGGTGCTGTCCAACTTCATAGCCATCATGAAAATAACTATAGTATCCCAATAATCTGTAGGTTCTTCGAGGATACTTCAAGGTGTTATTTTCTCAATTTTAGTCTGAATCTCATCAAAAGTATCATACAACATTTCAATCTTTTGTAATTTAAATTGTAACTCACTAACTTGTAATTTTGCTATATTTTGCGGTTCAATTTGCTGTAAAACTCTTACATAGCTTTCAAATTTAGTAAGTCTACCTTTTATAGTGCCGCGCTGATGAGTAAGTGACCTCAAATCATCTTCCATTTTGTATAGTAAAAATAGACACTATTTTCAATAGAAACCAATAAATATACTCGCGGTTGGTAGTCCGTCGTCAGCCAGCCAAATACCGTAGCACGGACGCGCCTACAGTGCGAGTCAAGCTCTGGTAGGAGGCAACGCTCGTGCTGTGCAAGTAAACAACTCCCGTGTACGAGCCAAGCGGCCCAACGGTGGGTCCCTGTCGCCAGTGATGTCTGAAACATTCGTGTTTTGCCTTTTAAAATAAATCTGCTTAATTACTATTTAGACAGTTGCAAGCTAACAGCTAAAAAACTTCGATAACAGTAAAGGAAATATTAAGTTATCATTTGAGAAAAAATAGGTATAGAATATAACATACAATACAGAATGAATTATATTTGAATACATTCACTGAATATTTGTATGAGAGTGACACTTAATAGTTTGTTGTTATGACAAATAAGCATGAGAGGAAGGTACCTACACTACTGTTGATTGCGTAATTTTATAAAGTTATAGGAATATCGTGAAGCGTACATACATTTAAACCAGATATTTGCTTCTAGTAATTAGTGTTTTTATAAATATGTTCATGTAGTAGTAATAGCTCGAAGTAGTATGTAGTACTTACGTATATAATTCTGTGGCACGATAAGCTAACCAATTCTTTGTGAAACTTATAAATATAGTTAGTACGATTATGATTATGTTTTCTTTGCATACCTACTTCAAAAACGCAAGACAAAAACAGTACCAATCACTTGGTTACAAAGGTGCGTTCCTTATTAATAAATTATGTTTGTAGGTAGGTAGGTTCATAGTTGAAAATTATTTAGCAAGTTGTAGTAACGGTGAGAATAAGATAAGAGGGTAACGACGAGAATATAATTAATATGGTTTGCAGTTACCTGTAGATAAACTGATGAGGAGAAACAACACTTACATATTAACGTATATCTCGTTCACCACTCACACTGATACTTCCCTCATAAAACAACACAATTGGTTCTTGCGACGATTTCCGATGCGACATCGATGTGGATTTTCTTGAAGTAGGTGTATCTCGTCGGGGCCTCCAAAAATGTTTCCGCCGAAGGTAGCTGCGGTGATCTTCAATAATATCACCTTACGTGCTTCAGAACTTATTTATTTTTGATGCTTTGGTACATAGTTTAAGTGTAGTAATTATGATAAGAAAATGGACATGGTAAGTATGTAATTGCTCGGTAGATCGTGAAGTGAAGTGGCGCTGAGGTGCAGTGACAGCCGTACGTACACCCTTCCCGCACCCCGCCGACTCCCCGCTGTCGCCTTCAGAGTTGATGCAAAAGATTAACGTTGTAAACAAACACTCTTTCTTTATTACATACACAAAAAACTACCATGTATACGCATAAAAATTTGAGGAAACAATTTAGTAAAATTAACTACACTCCATGATAATAGAAATAAAAATATTTTTTATCCAGCCATCTATTTTTGTAACATATTGTTACAAAAAGATCCTGTTATTGCTATAATGAACCGCGTATACGCATATACAAGTTACACTTAGATTAATGTCGTACTTTCAATCTTACGGTTTTTTCTGTATTACAAAGTCAACTAAATTAGAATTCAAATCAAAATAAATTATATTTATTATCAACCATACATCTGACATATAAAACACAAATTACAATGTCACATTATTAGATACTGGCATTCAAATAATATAAGAGGCCTCAGAACTCTATACTAGGTTAGAAGCCGGTGTATAGAGATCTGCGCTCCCCCACATTAGGTTAATAAGTAAAAAGAATGTTAACTATATGTATAATATAATATAATATGTCACAATTTTATAGACTGTGACCATAACATAATAATTATACAAATATTAATTTTTAATATATTAATGTAATAAAAAAAACGACATCTGTAAACGTCCAGATTATTTCACTTTATTACTGACTAGCTGCTCTCCGCGGTTTCACCCGCACGGTGATGGATGATGATGATAATGATGAATCTTATATAGCCTATGTTACTCAGGGTGAATGTAGCTTTCCAATGGTGAAACAATTTTTTAAATCGGTCCAGTAATTTTTGAGCCAACTCGTTACAAACAAACTTATCATACAAATCTTTCCTCTTTATAATATTAGTATAGATAGATTACATTCAAATATAATTATTCTTTAGGGTCATTGCCATAATGAGGGCGTAATTTTACCCAGTCTTAACCCTAGAAATATAACCATATTCTATCTTACATAAAAGATAACCATGCGCTTCGGAGGCGCCACGGTATTCAAATGCTTATATTTAAATTATTTAGCAAGATTTGTGTGATTTGATTTTACAATTTAAATGGTATTATAGGTGACACATTTTTATAAACGAAAAATATTGTACTTTATATTTGTTTATTATTAATAATTGAAACCAAATGAGTAGACCTCTAAAAAACTAACAAAAATCACGAATATCGCTTAACTATCATAAAATATTATATTTTACTATTAATATGTATAGTATAAGTCAAATATAAGTATAAAGTCTAGGAAAGCTAATCAGTACCTTATACAATTTTTTTTAGACAGTCATACATACGTCGATCTTGAAGATAACCATACGCCTCAGGAGCGCATCAACTCGTTCAACTCGTCAAACTCCAAAACAATAATACTTACCGCACAAAAACAGCTGGGGCCCTACTCCCACCTCTTAAATCAGTCATGTTTCAACCTTACCATTAAATTTGGTACCACCACGTCGATATAACAAGCTTAGAATAATAATGAATTACGATAGACGTTTTGATGACGTAGTATCAAATATTTCACTGAATTCGCCTACTTTAACGTGACCTTTGACACTTAGTTTCATCGTACCAATGTACATTTTTTTGATGACACCTACTCCCATTTCTTAAGGTAGTCACATTGCAACCTCACCATTAAATTTGGTTGACCGTTTTGTGTCAGTGGGAGTACGATAGTAAGTATGATTATTCTAAGCTTATTACGCAATGCTCCTGATTTATGATAGTTTCGTAAAAGGTGGGAGTAGGCCCCCTGGCCCTCGACGCGGTTGACCGACGACTGAGTTGGCTGAGAAGCACAGATATACACGGGTTTCGTATTAAAAGATATAGTACTATTTAATTCGTGCGGGCGCCTCTGAAGCGTAGGTTATCTTTCTAGGGTTAAACATATGTTACTCAAAATCAAATCAGCTCTCACCTCACAATAATACAATTTCACATATCAAAAGAACATCTGTTTACCTGACACAAATAGCTTGACTAAGAAAACTTTTATGACAGTCTTCTAATTTAGACATTCTTCAAAAGTAAACATCAATAATCTTATCCTTATTTAGACCACAAAACCACTCAGACGTATAAAGGTAACCTATACAAACCATACAATTTAGGTATAGCATCCAGTTTATGAAGAAACATGACCTTAGTCTAAAGAGCTCTTTCGGCAACGTATTTTCTTGTGTAGGTAGGGGGAATGGGAACTCAAGTTATACTGGTGATTCCAGTCTGGCGCCGATCCGATATGTTGAGTGGACGCAAAGAGCAAATTGGCGCGCGTCGCGAGCGGACGTATTTCCCGCTTTACGAGGTTTTTCGCGGGTTTTTGTATTCATAATAATCATTACATAAACATTCTATTTTCGAGTTTAGATTTGCTCAACTTTATGAAAAACCAGTGGTGTACAATTGATACATAAAATGCTATAATTAAAGAAAGTAAGCTTGCTAAAATCCATTTTATAAGTTAAAATGTTTCGCGGGCTTTTGTTTTTGTTTTTCGCCGTTTCGGCAAAAGCGGATTTTATCGAAGAGTGTATGAACTATACAATATACCCATTACAATATGATTTGACGATTACACCTTATATTTTCAAAGACAGTTCTTATTACCACTGCGAGATTACCATTGATGTGATAGCTAACGCTCCTGATATAAGAGTCATAGAGTTGGACGCACAGGATTTGATAATTAGGGAAGGTACTATTAGAGTATTCGATGGAAGAATAGATATCGTGAATGGACCAAGGCCTTACGAATACGATGAAAATAATGGGAAATTATTCATTTATCTGCGAGAACCTTTGAAGAAGTATGATCAAAGTAACAACCGGCATGTCTACAAGATCATGATTTCGTTTACGAAGTATGTCACTGAAGACACGTCTGGAGTGTTTTTGGCGAAGTATTTTGACGAAAACAGTCAGAAATTCAGGTAAGGCTATCTACATATTTTAAATCAAATTTTGTTTTCCATTTTGATCTGAAAACCCCGAATTGATGTTTACTCAATTTACTTTACAATCAAATATTTACAAAACCAAGTACAATTAGAAAAAAATATTACTGACTTCCATACTATTAATTTATTGGAGTGTATCTCAAAAAAACTGGACCGAATTTGATGAAACTTAAATGTTGTTAAAAACACTACACGGGAAGCACCAATTTTCAAACAAAAAAAGAAATTTTGAGTATAGGTTCACCCAGTCGAAAGTTATGAGGTAACAAACATAAAAAAATACAGTCTGATTGAGAACCTCCTCCTTTTTTTGGAAGTCGTTAAAAAAATTACAATGTATTTCAAGAAAAGTTGTGTACTAACTGTGCAAGATCTGCTAGCTAATAATGCAATAAGTATAAATAAATAAGCAAATTTTCAATCAATATCAGTTCGAATCAACGCGAACAGTTAAAATGTATGCCTGTTGAAGTTTATATGTACCTTAAGATGTAAGTTTTCGCTATGCTTTAAGTAATTTAAGGTTCTATAAATGCAATGTCAGAGGTTATCCCCGTCTCGCAAATTTTCAAATAAGATAAGTTCATTATAAATTTTCTGTTTATATGGCAACTAATGTTGCCATAAAAATAGTAAGTAACCTGCAATATAAATATAAGAAATTTAAGGTTACCTTGTAAATGAACTTTAAACATCCGTAGAAAGGATAATACTTATATATTATAAGATATTAGAAAAATATGAGCATAGGCAAATCAATAGTAACATATTGCGATACGAGTATGTTAAAAATAAATGTAATTACTTTTCTCTTTCAACCGCCTTCTAATATGGAGGTAAAAAATAAATAAATACAAATAAATTGAGTCGAGAACGACTCGATTTAATTGTTAAATTTATATAATACTAGCGACTGCCTGCGTCTACGTTCGCGTAGTAAGCTCGGCTTTTGGCCTCACCATAGCCTCCCATCTTTTCTTGGTTTTTCTTTCATAAGAGCCTTCTCCTGACAATAGTTAACACAACAAAAAGATAGTTTTCTAAATGGTTCTATCCGTTCTCAAGTTATAGCGTTAACAGGAGAAATAGGGTTTTATTTTATTGAAATAAGATGTATATAGTGTCAACCTTTGACAAGTAGCACGTATTGTAGAGGTTTTATACTTATATACGGTGGTTTAATTTTGATTTAAATTGTATATTGTTATTTTTTATAGATACCAAGCTACTAAATAGGAGATCGTGTAACTATAAATCGAATTTAAATACGTAAATTGGTATATAAGCAAATGTGAAGCTATACAAGTTTAGGATAAGTTCAAATTGCCTGCCTTAAGAGGATTGCATAGCTAGTACTTTCCATGCTAAAAAAGAAAACTCTTTTCTACCTCTTAACATTGTCCGATATTAGTGATTTTTATTTTCATGGAATCATGACATTGTTTACTATGCCCGTACGTTTTGATTTTTTCAGTATTTCAAAGTACTATAAATTTCCTTTTTTAGAACTTAAAAAAACTGAAAAAATCAAAACGTACGGACATAGTGAACAATGTCATGATTCCATGAAAAAAAATCACTGAAATCGGACAATGTTAAGAGGTAGAAAAGAGTTTTCTCTTTTAGCATGGAAGGTACTAGCTATGCAATCCTCTTAAAACGTCAAATTAGTAGCATATTGTCTACGAATACTGGTGTTATTCGTAGCATACTGTGAAAATTGCAGAATGTACTGCTTGCATAAAAGGTGATGTAAATATGATTGTGAAACTACAACACATGACGTTATTTAACATTCGTCTTCTAATATTAGTTAAGTAGTGCCGTTCTATTTTCTATTTTAGAAAGCATTTTTTCATATACCCATTAAACTGCGTTAGCGCATTTCAAACAATGTTAAGTGTTTTCATTTTGTTTTCGAATTCAAGATGATTTACATTGGCACATACTGCACATATGTTTATTTATAGTTAATTCATAACTCATAGTCGATTCGGATATGAATAACGATTTATTTTTTAAACTATAAACCTACGGGATACACATGGGAACAATATAGTTTCATAGTTGTTTGTTCGTATTCCTTTAGTAATTTTGATTGGCTTCAATGCCCTTATTATCCTGGGCATAAATCCGTTATTCGTTCAAATTACATTATGATCACAATCCAAATCAAGAAGTAAAGATAATTATGAAGTTGGAGTGTAGAATTATACTACCGAATCCAAAGAGGTTTGGAAACCGTACGTACTATTTGAACATGATATACTCATTTGGTTTTATTCAATCGTTCAGGTGAAGTGGTAGTCTTAAACTGATTTCAACGTTATTTCGAGAATTTTTCATTTTGTATTTCGTTAACATTATTGAAAAATATTTCATACTTGAATCGAGTTTCTTATTCAAGTTTGTTTGACAGAGCGGCTTTAAATGAGGTTATATATATAACATGCCAATTTTTTGGCTTCCGTTTCTGGGAATTGTAATGTTCGGTGTGCAGTGCGGCTGGAAATCTAAAAGAATCCAAGGTATTTTTAGCCAACTGTTTAATATTCCAGAAACAAATTAATGATCTGAATTGGAAGGCACACCGTAAAATTAAGCGAACTGTTTTTAGCGTATGCTAATTAATGTTAAATAATGATTCAACGTTTTGCATTGTCAAGGTTGTTGAGTGAACATTTTAAAACGTTTGTTAAGACATTTTGAAACATAGTTACAGACGAGATATTAATGTCTACTACTCAGGTATTATGATTTACTCCTGCATCACAGGCTAAGATAATCATGACGTTGCCAGCATGCATATTAAGGAAGTTATTATTACCATTTTTCAATTATTCTACACAGTTTACGATCTTAATTTCCTTCTCTGTGGAGCGGCTCGCCAGCTGTTCAGTTTAAATTCAAATCTTACGTCTTCTTTACAGTTTGATCGATTTTTTGATAAATATTATGTAATGGAATGTACGTCGGCATATATACAATTCATAAACGCAGTCATAAATGCGCATGGGTCAGGTAATATTATATCGTAGATAATAATTATCCAGTGATGCGCTCATGGCGGAGCTCGACTGAGCGAATTTAACCGAACAACAAGTTAAGCAACACTTGCTGCGGTCAGAACTTGGATGGGTGACCGCTAGTGGCATTATTCAACTGAGCGCTTCCTTGCGTCGGAGGACACGTTAAACCGTCGGTCCCGGTTGTTTGTTTTAGAACAACAGTCGTTAGGCAATGTCGAGGGCCTTCGGGCGGCCTGAAAACTGAAAACATGGGTTGACCACTAACCTATCCACCAATCCGCATTGGGCCCGCGTGGTGGATTATGGACCAACTCCTCTCTCTGAGAGGAAGGCTCGAGTCCCAGCAGTGGGAACAAAATGGGCTGATTATGAATTATGCAGTGTACATAATATCATTAAAAACTAGGTATACACATAGATCAAACAATTAGTAATAACACAATAAGACTTGACGTTATTTTGCGAGTCCTACGGGTATGACTAATTGTTGGAATTCTGCAATTATGTCATTTGTGGCTTTAATTTACCCTTTAAAATTGAATTCAATGTGTTTTCAAGTTCAATTCAATTTATATCAATTTACAATTACATTGAATTAGTCACGATGAATGTGCTTTTACTGTTTTTTTTTAAACTGAATCTGTTTTTGGAGTGTAAGTAATTGGACTTGAAGCATTATATTTAAGGACTTATAGGCGTACTTGCGGGTTCTAATATGTACAATTTAACCGGGGAAGCTCCCTACGATGATCAAGTTTACAAACTAGTAGTAGTAGTAGTTTGCAAAAACCCCGCAAAAATCCGCCATTTAAATAAATTGCGCGCGTTCGCGATTATTTAATTGTAGTAAATTACCTATTGACGTTATTTTGTATCTGTAAACGGCATAAAGTAATACTAAGTATCCAGTACATTCTCTTTGATTGTAAGAATAAGTCATCTGTTTCCTTTTAGTCAAACTATAGATATAAAAATAACCAGATAACTCAATGACTCATATTACATCAATTAGAAACTCATTTTAGTGCAAACAAAATTTTCCATAAAAATCAATTTGGGTTTACAAGGAATCGCTCTACTATAGACGCAGGTATAGAACTAATAAAAGATGTGTTTGATGCCTGGGAGAACTCTCAAGATGCCTTAGGTATTTTTTGTGACTTATCTAAGGCATTTGACTGCGTCCGACATGATATACTTGTCAGGAAATTACAACACTACGGTATTAGGAACATGGCTCTCAACCTTTTGACTTCATATTTAAATGGTAGAATTCAAAGGGTTGACATAAATGGTAAAAAATCGCCTGGCTCTATAATCTCAATGGGCGTTCCACAAGGTTCAATACTAGGGCCGTTCTTGTTTTTAATCTATATTAATGACTTACCTTATTATGTAGAGAAGAATCACGAGATTGTATTATTTGCAGATGACACTTCACTGTTATTTAAAATTAAAAGGCAGTTATTAAACTATGACGATGTTAACAATGCATTAGCTAAAGTTGTGAATTGGTTCAATACAAATAATCTTCTCCTCAATGAGAAGAAAACTAATTGTATAAAGTTCTCGACACCAAATGTGAGACAAGTAGAATCCAATATACAATTGAATGGAACAGGGTTGGACCTTGTGGAGTCAACAGTCTTTTTAGGAATTACTATAGACGCTAAATTGCAATGGGGGGACCCCATTGCAATTAAAAAATTGTCTAGTAGGCTCAGTTCAGCAGCTTATGCTGTTAAAAAAATTAGACTATTAACTGATGTAGACACAGCTAGAATAGTTTATTTTAGTTATTTCCATAGCGTTATGACTTATGGCATACTGCTCTGGGGATGTTCTGCAGATATTAACTCTATTTTTATACTGCAAAAAAGGGCTATACGAGCGATCTACAGTTTGGCTCCTAGAGTTTCCCTTAGACAGAAATTTAAAGACATAAACATTCTAACTGTTGTCTCTCAGTTTATCTATGAAAATCTAATGTATGTAAAGAAAAACATTAACAGTTTTGATAAAAGGAGTGATGCTCATTCCATCAACATGCGAAATAAGCACAAGCTATCCGTACATGTTACGCGTCTCCACAGAATAAGTCATTCTTTTATGGGACAATGTATACGATTCTATAATAAAGTTCCCAATGTTATCCGAGATTTGCCTATTAATAAGTTTAAAATTACTATTAAAACTAAACTCTGTCAAAAAGGTTATTACAAAATTTCGTATTACTTGGAGGATAAAACAGCTTGGGACTGATCACTCCAGGATCTATCTACTCGTGTACTAAGATGTCAAAGTGTAGCGTGTCTTGCCCTACTGATACCATTATTATGTTCTCTTTTGTAAAGCAACACACTGGAGCTAATATTTGTAGTACCTAAGTAAAAACATTGTAAAAACATCTATATAAAAAGAATGGCCCCGAGTTTCTTGCCGCTTCTTCTCGGTTGGCTCTATGTATTTTGGAACGCGGCGGTAGGCTTTAAAGTACATTATAATGAAAAATTGACGTTCATAAGTGCTTCTTTGATGCCTAAATTGAATAAATGATTTTGACTTTGACTTTGACTTTGACTTTGACGAGACGACATAGGGTAAAAATAAAAATTAAAAAATAATTCGACAAAGACTATAAAAATCTCTAGAGCACATGTAACATACATAAAGATTCAACGATATTTTGGACTTTGAAATCCATATTTTTTTTTCCCACAAAAGTAGTACTCATTTCTTATATAAATATGAACTTTATTGTATACCAAATAGAGGTCATAATCGTACTCACACTTGTAAAAAAAAGAAATGGCCGCTGTCTATAAAAAAACATATTTTAGCAGGATCATAATACTTTTCTTAGATTTTTTACTCGAAATGCCAATAATACTTGTTACTTAATTATAATTTATTATTATTTATATTAATTCTACTTATTACTAAATAATACACTAGCAAACACGTACTTGCATACAGTAAAAAAAACAAATGACTGTCGCTTTTTCATTGATATTACCGATCTGGTATCTTTCAAATGATAATTTGTTATGTAAAAAAAATGTCCAGGTCCTTTACAGCATCAAAAACATTAGCTGAAATCTATTGTATATTTGAATAGTTATCATTTCTAATTGGATCCTTGTTTGATTTGGTCTTGGCATACCTGTATACCAAGGCGGCTTTACAAAAGTTTTGTTTGGCATACAGGTATGCCAAGGCAGCTTTAAGGGTTTGTCGTTTACATCTAGAAAGTTAAATAAATTATAATTGGATAATGTAGTGAGAAGTCCGCTGATACACTGTATCCAAAATTAATTAGGTATTAAAATATGACAAACATTAACAGTAACCTATAAAAATAGCACTAAGGTCCTTAACAGAAAATTGCGAAGAAATGCTTTTCTTGACTTAGATTTGACTTTGGGACCATGTAAGTATCTTTCTCAAAATAATTATGTAAAGATCTCTTTGGGTCTTTTGTGTTCTTTGTGTCTTGGTTAGTGCCACTTAAATGCCAGATATTCTGCCACGAAATAATAATGCGCACGAAATTTTGTGTGTGTCTCGTGGTGACCAGAGGCCGCAGCACAAACAAATCGCGAAAAAAAAATCTTATAGTTAGAGTCAAAGCGTTATGCTTCCGCGTACAAACTATGAGTTATCTGTATCACAGTTGCCCTAGATAAATCACAGTTTGTTTGGTTTTACGTGATCGACACGCAGTCATTGTGCTAGGCCCACAGGCAGTGCCACACAAAACTATATTTCTTACTTCTGGGTGGCCTTCAGCTGTCATAGGAAAATATTGTGACTACCATCACGCGCTTGAAATGCCCGTTTTAAAAAAAGCAACTGTGACCATGTCCATCACCCAATAGCCTCACACAGCTCCCTTAGATGGTTTGATCCGAAACATACGTATGTAGAAAATATCCTGCAAGGTTTTTTCCTCATCTCAGCGCAGAGCGAGCTTTACAACGCCTTCGTTTGCAATCGCTTTGTAGTTTTGAATTCATTAGTGCAACTTTGTAGTTTCTCTTGCAGCAACAACGTATCCTTAGTTAAATCTAGACTTTTACAGATTTTTAGCGTTTAGTAAATTGTTGCTGACATTCATGAATGATCTTTGTAAACTTAAGCCGCTTGATTATAAAACGTGGACTACTAGGGAATCATCATCATCTCAGCCGTTGGACGTCCACGGCTGAGATGCGGAAGTTCCGAAAGCGGAAATTCGTGGGGAAGGCATATGTTCAACGGTCCTTTGACCGTTTGGAAGCGGCCTGCATCCAACGTCGTTCTGCTACTTTTATCAGGTTGTCTGTCCACCTTGTCGGTGGATGAACGATTTATGTGCATAACATGTAGGTTTGACCTGTGTTTGGGTGTCTATATGTGTGTATATCAGTCACCAGGTTACAACAGTACAGGCTCTGCCTAGTTTGGGACCTAAAGACCTTTGTGTGGATGCTGTCCCATATGATTAAAAATCTTTATAATAAATCGATTCATTTAATAACAACACAGTATACTAAAATGTGTACATGTCAATAAATAAATGAGCAAATTTGCCTCATATTTTCTATCGTAAGTGGGCGATGACTCTATTAGGGCTTATCAAGTTTGTATACCAACCTTAGCCTTATGGCCATTACTAGACACAGAATAAGACATAGTTATTATTACAGGGCTTTATGACGTACTGACTTGACGGTAATCTGTGCCTTCTAGCAGTTGACCTTCTCACCCACGTGTGGTCTAGACCTTTATGATAAAGAGTATGCAAATCTGTAAGTAGTTATGTTATATGTAGGTGTTTATAGATACCAGTGATGTTAATAACATAATTGAAGGATTTTAAATGTCCGCGCAGGAGGATTTTAATTAGTTCATTAAAGGTATATGGTAAACTAGCTGAACCCCGCGGTTTCACCCACGTGGTGATAGGTAATGATGATGAAAAGTATAAACGACTCTTACAGATCTTTCTCTTAGTAAGTATGATATCCACGCTCATAGCCCAGTCGGCAAGCTATACGCAGTAAGTTTGCTTATAAGGCTATTATGCCAGGCCCTGTCTGTTATTCCAACTCCTTATTTATCTACATACATAATTTCATCCAATTTCAAATAAAGAGGGTAACTAGGTAAACATCCCGTTTCTAATGTTTATTCTTTCTTATAGTATTAAAAACTGTTACAAGTAACTAAAATCAGCAATGCGTGTACATAAAACTAAATGAGTCATTGTGCAATGTATAATTTAATCATAGTTAATAGCCCTTATAAATCTTCTATCCGTCGTTACGGATCGTTAGCGGTTCCGAATGGTTAATATCCCTCTTTATGGACACAGATTAGATTACAGTTAGTTCAGCTGTGTTTGAGTGGCATTGAAGATTGAATTGGTAGAGACTATAGAATTTGTCACTACCGTTGTATAGATCTGGCAAGAAAAATTAAATAACAATATACTTACCTTTGATTTTCCAATGTTATTTGATACAAGTACAATATGAAAAATTTAATACCGACTTCCATTCTATTCAGTTGGAGTGTAACTCAAAAATTACTAGACCGAATTTGATGAAATTATTAAATGGGAACCAGCAGCTTTCAAACAAAAAAATATTTTGAGAATCAGTTCACCCTATCGAAAGTAACAAACTTAAAAAAAAATACAGTCGAATTGAGTACCTCCTCCTTTTTGGAATTCGGTAGAAAAGTTTAATTTGTTAAACTTTCATCAAAGAACTTCAATATCATAAAGACGCTTACTCGTCTTGTCACCAATTGACACAAAAAAATACTCTTAAGTCCTGTGCGCCTTTGTCCAGAAGTGTACCCTCATATCTCTACCAGGCAATGCTGCAAGTATTTTAGAGAACAACCCTTCCTTCCGGTGGTGATCTGGACGCTGTATTTGTTTAGTAAAGGTGCAAGTTGGAAGCCGGCTACATGAAGCCGCGGCAAACGACGTGTCGCATCGGCACTACTGGTTTCTATGTATTTCTATGAAATACCATTCGTAGTTAGCGACACGAAGCTAGCGACGCGTCGTCGAGCGGCAGACGTCACTGTCGCCCGGCCGCAGATTAGTTGCCGCTCGCGGGTACCAATCTACTTAGTAAAACAACTTTTAAACTAAACCTTTCGTATCGCTTTTCAAACAGTTATGTGCAGTTGCCGTCTGCAGTCGGTTTCGAAATCATGACTGCAGCGACATGAAGCGACGACACGTCGTCTGCTGCTGGTACGTGTAGCCGGATACCAACTTGCACCTTAACTTATACGTGTAAGTTGTACATTTCTCTAGTTAATGCAACTCAATTTTATTTTAAAGAGAAATTAGTTAATGTACATAAAAGTACATGTGTAATGTCAGTAAGGACTAGCTAGTAGCAAATATCACAAAAACACTTTTACAAATGCTAGGCAAGTTGCGTGGCAGCCTTTGGTTATGCGGTTTTGCGATCGTATTCATTTGCCTGTCGTATTGAAGACCGTATCTGTCGTAAGAATTGGTGTTTACTTCCTTTTCTCACCACAATTAAAAAATACGCCCGCGTCTTAAATGCCTATCCATAAGATTTTTTCCAAGATCTTGTACTATAAGACAAGTGTTCTGTGCAGATACAAAAGCTAAAAACCTATGTCAAACCAGATACCAATAGTGAAATTTTATCTACATATGCCAATACTTGTCTGGTTAAGTATTAGCATAAACGAGTAAAGTATATTCATCCGATAAGCTCTTACTGATGATCTTGCGGCGATAACTCCCTGAGGATGGCCATCGGATATGCAAAAACCTAGGTCGATGACGTCGACTAATTACGTGAGTAAAGTCGGCTTTGATAATTAATATACTCGTATATTCATCCGAACTGACATTATTTCGCATTTATAATATGAGTTTGAAATGTGATACCACATTTCCAATATATCTAGACTATATAATATACTAGCTGCACTCCACGGTTTCAACTGTGTGGTTGAAAACGTGATGTGATAGATGATGATGATAATGATGATGATAATGAAAAGTATCATATGTTCTTCCCCGCAAGATGCTATAAATTGAAAAACAAAAGCAACATAAAAATTGGCCAGCCGTTTTTAAGTTATATATGGTGCAACTAACACGACTTTGTTTTACATAGTTTTATAGTTAGTTTTATATATTTAAAGATGTGCACGTGCCTATTTTTATCTGTTTTTTGACTTATTTATCTTTTATAGGGTACATAACTGTTTGATGACTTGATTCAGCTTTTTTCGGATTTTCGGTCACCGAAACAACCACTTCACATTTTTTAATTCAATTCAGTGTGGCGGGGTCGAAGGCCTGATGTTCAAGTACGATGGTTGTCTGGAAGAGATCGCTCTGAGCGATAAGACCGCCCATTGTGACACTTTTAAGTTTTTCATTTGTTTATTGTATTTTATAACGTGGTGTTGCAATAAAGAGTTTATCTAGATATAAACTCTGTAAGCAAGCAAGTTGTCTACAATACTTGCCTATGACAGTTGCAGTGCCACCCAGACTTTAGCTGTAGTATTGCACGTCAATGTACTACGCTCTTAATACCGAAAAATTGGATTTTGAGCTTCTTCTGCCCAGGATTTAACCTATATCATCAACACATCACACACTCATTGCTCCATCTGGGAGAACATTTGCCGTGTTTTATAATAATCAAGTTTTTAAGGTATTTTCATTGACCGAGCGAGGGAAGCGTCTCTGCCTTAGAGTATACATAACATAAGAACAGCACAGTCGATCAACAATACGAATAATATTGAGATGTGATGGTGAAATGTGCGGCGCCAGGGTGGAAAAACGATACCTGAAAGCAAAATAAAAGGAATTGTAGCTTAATTTCATCGGTAAGTAGTAGGTAGGTATAATCATCTAATAAAGCGCTACACAATAGACAAAATGTATGTAACATTTGCTTACGATCGACACAAACGGGCCGGAGCGATACGCGCGTTTTATAGTTTATGTATACTCTATGGTCTCTGCTTTAACTGGCCAAATTGACTTCCATCTGCCTTGTTCCGTATGTTTGTTAGATTGTGTGTTGGTCCACCTGTACAGGTCGCATTTTTCAACCAATCTTGACGTAACTTGCTAAAGTCAAAAGTCAAAGTCAAAATCATTTATTCAATTTAGGCATCAAAGACGCACTTATGAACGTCAATTTTTCATTATAATGTACTTTAAAGACTACCTCCGCGTTCCAAAATATATAGAGCCTACCGAGAAGAAGCGGCAAGAAACTCGGGGCTATTTTTTTATATAGATGTTTTTACAATGTTTCTACTTAGGTACTACAAATAGTAGCTCCAGTGTGTTGCCTTTCAAAAGAGAACATAATAATGGTATCAGTAGGGCAAGACACGCTACACTTTGACATCTTATTACACCAGTAGATAGATCCTGGAGTGATCAGTCCCAAGCTGTTTTATCCTCCAAGTAATCCGAAATTTTGTAATAACCTTTTTGACAGAGTTAAGATTTAATAGTAATTTTAAACTATTTTATAGGCAAATCTTGGATAACAATGGGAACTTTATTATAGAATCGTATACATGGTACCATAAAAGAATTACTTATTCTGTGGAGACGCGTTACATGTACGGATAACTTGTTCTTATTTCGCGTGTTGATGAAATCAGCATCACTCCTTTTATCAAAACTGCTAATGTTTTTCTTTACATACAATTACATTTTCATAGATAAACTGAGATACAAAAGTTATAATTTTTATGTCTTTAAACTTCTGTCTAAGGGAAACTCTGGAAGCTAAACTGTAGATCGCTCGTATAGCCCTTTTTGCAGTAGAAAAATAGAAATAATATTTGCAGAACATCCCCAGAGCAGTATGCCATAAGTCATAACGCTATGGAAATAACTAAAATAAACTATTCTAGCTATGTCTACATCAGTTATTAGTCTAATTTTTTTAACAGCATAAGTCGCTGAACTGTGTCTGAGTCTGAGTTGTGCATGTTCTACTATTCAATATTTTTTTTGTAGTCTGCAATATTTAAGTGGGGTTTTTTTTTTCTAAAAAAGGGGGAAATTTTCGGCGGCGCTATTTACCATACACATATTCCATTTTTTAGACAAGAGTCTTCGACCAATGTGTTACCAGTGATGACTTATGGCACTGAAACGTGGTCTTTTACTATGGGCCTCATAGATAAGCTCAAAGTCGCACAACGAGCTATGAAGAGGGCTATGCTCGGGGTTTCTCTACGTGATCGAATCAGAAATGAGGAGATCCGTAGAAGAACGAAAGTCACTGACATAGCTCAGAAGATTAGCCAGTTAAAGTGGCAGTGGGCAGGGCACATAGCACGCAGAACAGATGGCCGATAGGGCCGAAAGGTTCTGGAGGGGAGACCACGGACCGGCAAGCGCAGCGTAGGTCGTCCACCGACACGGTGGACAGACGACCTGATGAAGGTCGCAGGACGACGTTGGATGCAGGCCGCTTCCAACCGGTCCTTTTGGAAAATCATGGGGGAGGCTTATGTTCAGCAGTAGACGTCCTACGGCTGAGATGATGATGATGATGATATTCCATTTGTTATACACATAAGGTACCTGACTTCTAAAATGAAATTTCGAATATAAGCTTAATTAGTCAAGTTGCCGAGATTTTGAAGTTTAAAACTGGACGATTCTGGTAATATACGGCGTAGGAGATAGCGCAGATTGCGAAAAATTGCCGCTGATAAAACTGTGCTCGTGAAATCTACTGTTCGAAGTACTACAAGTATAGTTTAATTAACTATTTCAAGCAATCCCATGTGTTCCGAAAAGGGTACAGACATGTATTACTTCCCATTATGTCGATAAGGAGCTAACCATTGTATCGTTAGACTCACCTAATTTTACATACAAAGCTCTAGCTACTAAAGGTTGGACGGTATAAATGATGTGGCATTCAAAGAGAATTGTACGAGTAATATACCGGACACTGAGTACATTGATAGTGCGAAAATGTTACATGTACTTATCTAATTATGTACATTTTGCTGCATAACTATGAGGTATAATGTCGTATACGTGCGTAGCTTAATGTTGATAGTAACTAGTAAGTAAGTAGTTTTACACTATGCTTTTCATACCACTTTTTATCACATAAGTATAAACTGAAAGTTAGTCATTATTTAGTGTTTATAGTACTGTTTATATTTTTTAGTCATTGTTTTCATTATTCATTCATCATCATCATGATCTCAGCAGTAGGGCGTCTACTGCTGAACATATATCTTGTATCCTATTAGGCAAGTCTTCTGTGCAGAGATAAAAACTTAAAACCTATGTCAAACCAGATACCAATAGTGAAATTTTATCTACATATGCCAATACTTGTCTGGTTAAGTATTAGCATAAACGAGTAAAGTATATTCATCCGATAAGCTCTTACTGATGATCTTGCAGCGATAACTCCCTGAGGATGAGCATCGGACATGCAAAATCCTAGGTTGATAACGTCGGCTAATTACGTTAGTAAAGTCGGTTTTGATATTAAACTTATTCACTTCCGAACTGACATTATTTCGCATTTATAATATGAGTTTGAAATGTGATACCACATTTCCAATATATCTAGACTAATAATATACTAGCTGCACCCCGCGGTTTCAACCGCGTGTTGATCGATGATGATGATGAAAAGTATCCTATGTTCATCCCTGCAAAATGTAGGGGTGATCGAAAAACGAAAATACATAGGCCTCCCCCCCAAATTTCCAACAGGACCGGTTTTTTTTTTTTTTTTTCTGATTTTGAATTAGGGACTTTTGTCTTTTGACATGTCAGTCCCATCGTACCCTGTACATATACAACATAACATAACAAAACATATTCACCTACTACACATTTTATACAATTTTACTGCATCCTCTGATGCAGGTTCCGAGAGAATGCCAATAAATACTCCTACATCTAAAACATTTAAATTTAAGGATGCCATGAGTGCATGCCTTTGTGTTGCATTCTGGACACACTCCATAAGAATGTGATATATGTCATCTACCACTCCACATGACTCGCAATTAGGTGATGTTTCTTTTCTCATTAAATATCCAAAATTCTTCGATGGAATGTGTCCAGAACGTATTCTATGAGCTAAGACAACAAGTTGTTTTTCTATTTTATATTTAACACACCAAGGAATTGGAGGAGGCTCACATTGTATGGTTCTATACCATATACCTTTTTCTTCGCTTCTTTTATCAAAGTATTCTTTGAACTTATCAACACATTTTCTTTTGAATTTATGTAGAACTTCTGTATAATTCGGTTGTATACTATAGTAATTACCCTCTGTCACTGCTAACTTTGCTAACCTATCAGCCTCCTCATTACCGTGTAATCCTATATGTGATGGAACCCACTGCAATTTCAGCTCCATGCCAGTTTGTGTAAGACATTGGATCTTTTCTAAGATCCTGTAAGCTATCAGTGCACCTCTTCTTCCAGAGGCGCACCGAGCTATATGTTGCAGTGCGCTTTTGCTGTCTGTTAGTATCACTACTTTGTTATTTCTGTTGATATTGCTAACATACTTTAGTGTTTCTGAAATTGCAATAAGTTCCATAGTCATTATTGATACATTAGAGTTGGTTCTAAATATAGCTGACGTTCTGGTGGCAGGTTCTATGTAAGCAGCTCCTAGTTCATTTGCAGTTTTAGACCCATCTGTATAATATCTTTGCCACTTTTCATATTTTACATTTAATTCTTTCACAACATCATATTTAAGTGTCGATATTTCATGACTGCGTTTGGCCTTTGTTATACATTCTAAATTGCTTACAATAATGTTATTTATTTCTATGTATGTAACCGGTTAGAAGCGGCCTGCATTATTCATAATTTAGTCATTATTATTTTATTTAGTCATTTAACTTGTAGTTAATTTTAGTATTTTAGAAATCAAAACTATTCAGATTTAGTCTCTATTGCTACTATAATATATTAAGGCCAAAGAGTAAATATTGCCTATAGTCTAATAAAACATTTTGGTTTAGAGTTTATCTCTACCTATATTAAATCTTATACTAAAAATGTTTATGTTTTTACAACTGGGTTGTATCCAACATCAAATTGGACTTCACGGTGAGAATCGGAACGTAAAAATTAACTTAAATGAAATAATTAGTATTTATCTAACTATTGTTAATAATAAATAAATAAGCTTTTAGACAAATATAATAAAAATCTTTATTCATACTGAATGGGTATATTAATGTAATTGATATTTCGGAATAACAATATAATAATCAATCTATTTGTAATAATCTTCGGAATAATTAAGTATAAATGAGAAAGTATGTGTGTTTGAATGGATGGATGGACGGATATTCGTTATTTCTTTACATAAAAAGACAGAACGATATTGCTGCATTTTTAAAATAGGGATATTGGGATATCACTGTTTTAAAA
Organism: Selenia dentaria; assembly: GCA_917880725.1. Taxonomy (NCBI): domain Eukaryota; kingdom Metazoa; phylum Arthropoda; class Insecta; order Lepidoptera; family Geometridae; genus Selenia; species Selenia dentaria. Next base: position 7,574,673 of record OU862888.1, on the reverse strand, counting down.
ATGCAGCACTTAAGCTACTTTTATACGCAGATCAATGCTCCTCTGGGAGAGTGATTTTTCGTCTGAGGGGAGTTGGGCGCAGTACATAGTAGCAGTATGCAATAGACCAGAATATTAGTGATAATGGGGTACTGTTAAATTGCATTTTAATTATCAGTTGTTATTATTATAAGTAGGGTTTTTTAATATTTGTTTATTTTAAGAGTGCTGCGTCATATCTTATCTTCTGAAACATTACTGAGTGTAAGAAATTAAAACACTAGAGACTAAATACACAACATAAAGGTCATCAACATAAATGTTTATATAGCTATATTTTTATGTATCCATACAATTTGCTTTGTGACCGACACATAAGTATGACAGGATATCCTTTTTAAAGGATAAAATAAAAGGCAATTTCTTTAGATTTGATCATCAAGCACATCTTTTATAATTTTTTTTTATTTTCAGATACATTTACACGACACGATTTTCACCTAACAAGGCAAAATATGCCTTTCCTTGCTTCGATAACCCTCGATTCGAAGCCGGCTTCAAGTTCAGGGTATACGTGGTAGCGCAGCGACCTGACCTGCAGTATACCAACACCAGCTTAGTGATATCTGAGGTGCTGAAGAAAGAATCGTAAGTATAGTCTAATAGTGTAATAACCAGTTTAAACTTTTCGTGCCACAAACTCATTTCAGAAGTACAGCGAGCATAGCGCGAAAATTCGTGTAAGTGTAACGTTTAACATTGACGTACACAGTGCAAACTATCATTTATCTAGTACAACTGTGGTACAGGCTACTCATAGTTGATACTGTGTACGTCAATAATACGATCACGTTGCACTTAAGTAAATTGTGCTAGACCCAATGTAGCACGCGGAATATTATTCCATTGATACTGCAGCATATTTCACAGAATTATCTATTACTAGCTGCTCTCCGCGGTTTCACCCAGTGATGGATGATGGTGATAATGATGAATCTTATATAACCAATGTTACTCAGGGTGAATGTAGCTTTCCAATGGTGAAATAATTTTTGAAATCGGTCTATTACTTTTAGAGCCAATTCGTCACAAACATACTTACACATCTTTCCTCTTTATATATAATATTAAATATAATTATTAGTATATTAGTATTGGATAAGAAATATTCTCTGTAAAACTAACACTGCCAGAGAAATATACATATAATAGTTATTTCACGCATGCAAATCTATAAAAGTTTGTATAATTAACAAGTACAATTTAAATAATTTTAATACCGACTTCCTTTCTATTCAGTTATTGGTGTGTATCTCAAAAACTACTAGACCGAATTTAAATGGGCCAGCTTTCAAACAAAAAAAAAGAAGTTTGAGAATCGGTTCACCCTATCAAAAGTTATGAGGAAACAAACATAAAAAAATACATTCAAATTGAGTATCTCCTCCTTTTTGTAAGTCGGTAGAAAAAACACTTGACTTGACTTGATTTGTGAATATTTCGATAAAGAAACCTGCGCCATTTACATTCCGATAGTCACGTAAAATCGTATAAAACAAACACAGATTAGATAGGTATATATCTTAGCGGTCAAAATTTAGAAGTTTTACCGCAGTCGTATTTAGCGAAAAAACACAACATTGAATCATTTATAATCTATGGAAAAGCCTCCAGCCGCGCAACAAATTGCTTCTTCCATATACGTAAACACTAATCCGAGCAAGTTTTTCTCGAAGTTTCCACGATGGTTAGACTTTCTCCTACAATTTTCTCTATTAAGAAGATTGTTATCGGAATTTCAAATAGAACGTATTGCTTCATTTCCACTTGTTTTCTCATGTAAAGACCTAGATCTTATGGTATTTCGCTAAAAGTTTCGAAATATACCTGATGGTAAACATCATACTTGTCCAAAACAAATAAAAGCAAATACGCAGTACTTTCCGACGATCAATTGTCTTCAAACCTATTTAAGTACTCGACACTATGAGACATAATAACTAGATTGAACTGGTAAGTTCGTTTGTTACAGAGCCTTCAAAGCATTTACATACAATATATTTAAGTATGCATTGCTTGTCACTACTTTTTGAGGTGGAATATTTGAGTCTGAAGTGGTAGATATATTCGCGCTGCGAGCACGAAAATCTGTTTCAGTGTAACGTAATCTAATTAAGTAATGTTACCCAGGTTGAGGTACCACATACTGTATGGTACCCCAAGACTTTTATATCAATTTAAATATTACTATTTGGACTTTATGATGATGATAATTGGAACGTAAGTATTTGCGATAAAAAAACTTGATACTTTCTCTGATTGAAATCCTGACTAGACCGGATTGTCGGGAATCGCGGGTTCGAATACCGTCTGTGGATGTGAACTTTTCGCGCTAAAACTGCAATGTTTCACCTGAAATATCTGAGTCATCATAAGCAAGCGTGGTGCGTGGTTCTTAGCAGCATCCTGATGCCTGCATCAGGATGTTATAATAATAATTAAGTTAAGTGCCAGTGTCTGAATTTATTGTAGAGACGTTTATTCAATGGTAGATTTTTATTATTATTATTGCTTGTTTCTGTGTTCTATGACCGCGCTTTGAGTTCAATCATTATACAACCTGTTTACGAACTTGTATTCAAAAATTGCCTACATTTAAGCTAATTACAATTTCCGCTTGCAAAAGCTCCATGGCGCTACCCACATAAGGCGCCGGCCGTATGTGGTCACTGAGAATGGTGTCAATTATTGTGATCGATGTCTCGATCGTGGCTTACCGGTTCTAATATTCCGAATCGTTGCAAGCATCAGACGATGAAGGTTTCTCAGTTTTGGTTATGCCAATTTGAGCTTTGCAATGTTGAGTTAACGTGCGTATTTGTCTGCACTTACATTGGGATTTTTTGTTCTCTATTCTCAAAGTAAGCGAGCAATTTCTCCTAGAATCGGCCGATTATCGAATGTGTACTGTAGGTATATCTATAGTTAGGTAGGTCTTTTTGTTTAGGTGTTGTACAAAAAGTTTCTCTATGTAGGAATCATTCCATTATGACCGATATTAAAGACATCATCAATGATTTTATTGTTATAGACACGTCATGTTCCTTCTTTATCAAAATATAAATTCTGGTCGATACATATCACATGCATAATCAATCAACATTTAAATAAAGTTAAAATAAATAAAGATATGCTAAACCTTGCCCGTACATACCCATCGGGCCGTCTTTTAGTAATTTTATTTGTGACTTTGCAACAAGCGTCGAGTCGAACCTCTAAAATAGTTATGGCTAATAATTGCTATCTATAAGTAGTTGTGCTTGGAATAAGTCGCCTAAATGATAAGATTGTCACAAGCTACCTAATAAAAGACATTCCAATTGGTACGTGTTTCGGGCATGTTTTTTGGGGTTAGAAGCTTTATGACGACATCTCAATATGACTAGGTTGTCAATAAGACTAGATCGCTGTAAGACTAAAGCTGAATGGAACTACATCGCGGTCGGACTGCATTGATATTTGACTAGATCGTGATAGGACTAGATATCGTAGACGTCTGAAGAGTCATTTGTCATTTGAAGTACAGTTATCTACTAAGTATCTCATTGGTCTACCTAGGTGCTAAATGTCATGTCGTTATTATTTATAGGCATTTCACCATCGATGATATTTTAGTCCGTAACACGTCCGTAAAGTTTTCTCTATGGTAAAGAATAATGCGTGGGGGTTCTTTGAATAGAAGAGATTATGTACGTCTGATTTATGGTGGTCCATATTTGTAAAAAATTATGTATGATTTTTTATTGTTATAATCTTGAAATGAATATGGTCATAGGTCATAATGTGATACTTGTGTATGTTTAAACTGTGATTTATATTTCTGTTTAGTCACAAAAGATCGAATGCTAGTTCTCAAAAGCCATGTGCTGATAGTATTGTACTCGTATATTAAAATTACCTATATGTACCTATTTTAAGTAGATACACACAGCAAAAGCGATAGAGAGAGAGAGGGAGAGAGAGAGTGAGAGAGAGAGAGAAAGAGAAATATTCTGTTTATTAAAGGCTAATAGTTTGAGAAAAATTGCAATTTTGCATTATTCGCCTTACTTTGCGACCGCACTCCAATATTTATGATTTCTAAAAAAGGTATAATTTGGAATAGTAGTACGTAAAGCTCCATTTATATAAATATACACATATGATAAATCTGGCCGCGTATATGTACGATTGGGACCATTTGAACTTGCTGTGTTAAACAGAATTAAAAGTCAATGTCTCGGGATGACGAGCGCAGTTCAGTGACACGAAAAATTCAGGTGTAAAGGTGTCATCATGGGTCAAGTATAGTGTTTACCATCAGGCACGCGATCTTGTCACTTAATTGCGTAAACAGACCTTATCTTATATAGTCCAAAATACAGACAAATAATGTTTTCAGGAATTCATTGATCATCATTTTACTTTCCAGCAACACCGACAACTACCTCATCATCAACTATCTGCCCTCACCCCAAGTGGCTCTTCACCAGCTTGGCTTTCACTTCTCCAAATTCGCCAGCAGCCAGCTGAAAGCGAGAAGAACCAACGACACCCTTGTTATATGGTCACCAGGAAATGAATTGAAGCACTATAACTATGTCCTGGAGTACGGAGTAACGATTATAGACTTGATACATGAGTTCTCCAAAACGAATAGGCCACTGCTGAATGGACCAATTAACTTGGTAGCTGTACCGAAGAAGTTAGACGGATACGAAATATCGAGTTGGAATCTTTTGACAAACAGGTATGTTCTTATTCTTTTTATTTACAGTGATAATAAAAAATAAACCAGTAAATGTCAGAAATGGAGAGACATCACGAGGTGAGCGGCGGCTTTGTAAATAGAAGCTAACGAAGATCCACGGGTTACTTTTACCCTGACCACGACCAATATTAGTGTCAGAAGTGGTATCGTATGAGGAATCGCACCGGGAGGGTACCGGGAGTTCTTATGTGCTGGGCGTTGCGGTATTGAATTCCCGCGTCGCAATTTATTTTAGTGGTCTTATAGTGTTGTTCATATTACTTTGGATGTGCTGAAAATTTATCAATTATTACATTCCAACCCATTAGCATTTCCACTGGGGGGTTTTATTTCCACTTATTTTATTAATTTAATCCATTTGAGGATTTGTTTCCACTAACTGTATTCAGTATTCTATTTAGGATGGGTATTAAGGTGGAATATTCGGTAGAAAAAAAATCTGTAGATAAAAAAAGGTTTTTTTTTTATATTGAACTAGTGAGACAGGCATGTTTAATTTAATTTATTTTTATATTAATTTATCAAATGTTCATTTATTTAGTTTAAAATTATCTTGAGTGGTTAAATAATTACATTGATGGAGCGAGTGCTCCGGTGGGTACACGTTCAAAGCACCTGGGTGGGGTTTGCGGGGGGGGGGGGGGGTTCGGGTAGTAACCCCCCCCCCCCCCCGCAAACCCCACCCGCCGGAGACCATTAGTTTTCGAGTTATGTTTGTTTAAGTATTTTGAGGTTAAGTACTGCATTTCGATCTACTACCACCCCCGCGTCGGCTCTGCAATCCGACAAGACTGCTTGAAATCGGGGTGCTATGAGTCGGTTCTGTCACTAACTTCGACCTATTCTAACTAACTATAACTAACCTATAGGTATGTCACAGACAAGTGACTTTGCCAATTCATTAGATAGCTACTGATATACTATTGTGCACAAATTTGGAACAAAAGTAGTTTGATGAAGTGGGTCACAGTTCAAACCTAACCTAACCTATAGGTTTGTCACAGACAAGTGACATTGCCAATTCATTAGGTACTAATATACTATTGTGCACACATTCCTACTAGTATGGTGTCGTACAGTAAAGCAGCAAAATCGGAGTCCAAAATCGTAGCAAAGTCGTTGAGATATCAAAAGAAAGCGCAGAAAAACAGGAGAAAACATTCACGTACACTCGGAAGTAACGGAATGACGCGAGTATTCCGACAGTGACATTATGCTATCTTCGATGTTTGCGTTCCGTTTCAAGAACTTACATACAACGTACACGTCAAAAAAGGCTAAAAGTTACCTAGAAACGTTTCGTTTTACGCATTAATGTCATTTATGTCACCTGTCACTATCAAAATTACGGTGTTTTATTGAAAATTTAAAAAACTATTTAGACTATTTTGGCGTGTCTCCGGCAGCTAAAATGTTGTAAATACGCTTTATACAAACCCCTTCAACCCACCCACAGTTTTTGTTTAACCAACCCCGAAAAAAAAGCCAACCCCGCTAGTGTTTTGAAAATCATACCCATAATAAAATATAAGAAAGTTGCGACATCAACACAAAAGCTAAAAATTTTAAACAGTCTCTTCTTCCAGTCGAATAGTGATTCTTGTTCTATACGGTAGATGCACCGTCTCAATATAGCGGCTAAAATTAGCTCTGGAGATAAATTCGTTTCATCGGCCGGTGTTTCTTCACTTGCAGTCAAACGTCTGAATTGGTGAATCAGGAGATGCAGGTTTGAGTCTCATCTCATGAAATGTGCTTTCAACTTTAACATATAACTAGCACTTTATTGGTAACCATTAAGTATTGTTGTTAAGCAGTAAGTTGATTTCTTGAGTAGGAAGTAGATATAATAGTAGTGTTAGTATTTAAACTGTGATTTCATTCTTTTGATTGAAACATTTTACACTTGGGCTATTAATTTAGCCATAACTTTAATTTGTATGATTGTAACAATAAGTAAGTTTGAGTCCTTGCCTTTGTTAGACATAAAGACTTCGTGACTATTCGATTATTACTTAAACTTCAACATTATGATATGCTGTTTGTAATTCATTCATTTTTTTTATTAACCGATGGCGTTTCTATTAAGTAAGGTTTGTGGATTTTTTATCTATCAAATTGATGGGGATGTCAATTATGATTTGTGGAACAACTCCTGTATTGAGGTGCATTCTCAATCTTAAGTCAAGTTTCTTATAAAGTTCGGGATTCAACGTATTAAAAATTGCAAGAAAATTACAATCATGAGCTTTCATCGTGATCCTTTAGTTTGCTGGTTGATATTACTCCAGTTTGTGGTTATAGAATAAAGGTTCTTATAATCACTTATACCATATATAGTTACGCTACCTATATAATCACACTTTCAATACGAATAAAGCTTATTAAAGCTTTATTGTGATTACCTATAATAATATGTGCAAAAGTTTGGGAGTGAGTGTATATGTCTGTAACATCTGCACGCCAAAATGGCTTAAAATGGTTTTAATAAAATATGTTATGAAGATAGCTCAGTTTTTATCCCGAATCAAACAGTAGTTCCCGAGGGTTTACGACCTTATTCGATGCGGACAAAGTTCCGTGGTGCAACAAGTGTGAAATAAGATGTACTGTCTATATTTAACTCATCGTGTTTATCTCGTCTGTCTATATGTAACTCATTGTGTTTTCATCAAGGCGAGTAAATTATACAATGGCCGAATGACATATTTTTAGTATTCACTAAAATCAACTTTCCGTATGTCCATCTGTCTTACTGACAGGACCCTTTTCTTGAAAGGACGTAAAGGAATCATGGTGAAATTAATATAAAATAGGTACTTTAGTTTACGGTCTGTTTCATCTGTAAAAAACAAACTTGTAAATAAAAGCGATCAAAAGGTATGACCGATTGTGTCCCAAATGTTTGCATAATTTGTGTTTTCACAAGGAAATCAAATTCTATGGGTTCCATTTGACCTAGAATAATAATATTTAGCAAGAAGCAATGTCTTACAGTACGTATATAGGAAATAATGTGGAACGATTCAATATGTAGTTTCATAACAAAATAAGCTAATTTACTTGGTTATTATTATTTTTTACGGTTGGTGCATTAATCGTATCTAGGAATCAACCGACAAATGAAGTTTGTTCTTTAACCTAATTTTTCTTTAGTAAGAGCAATAATCAATGTTAGATTGTTCTTAATTTGATTGAAAATTTGAAAATACTAACTCTTCCTTCATTGTACATATACGAGGTAGCTCTTTTTGTCAAGCAACATCCTGCCTTTTACAAAACTGTGACTAGATCCCGAAATCGTACTCATCTGTATTCCATTGATGACTTTAATTATAAAACTGCTTTGTATGCGAAAAGTGTCCTTGCTATGGCGCCAAAAATATACAATAAAGTTCCAAAATATGTAAAAGATTCGAAACATATAAACGAATTTAAACAAAAATTTTTCCTATACTTGGTTGACCATACATTTTATTCTTTGAAAGATTATCTGAAATTACAATGACTAATTTATTTATTTTGACCGTCAATGTCGGGTTGAATACAATAATAAAATCTACTGTCTCCAAAAAAAAAAAAAATTTGAACAGCGGGATATTTTTTAAGCTGTGATGTAATTATTGACAAACCAGCCATATATTATTGACATCGTTTAATTTAATGACAATTTACCAATTTAATTTAATCTTTACAAATTCTACAATGTTTTAATTTTACTAATCCATATATTTATTTACTCCTAGGTTTTTATAACTTAACATTTGTACGCTTAAAGCAGATCACAGCATGTACCTACAATAATCTATTTTAAGATCCTGTCTTACCTGTGTATCACAAATAAATAATTTGAATTTGAATTTGAATTTGAATTTGAATTAATTTATGTAACCCTGGGTACGCGAGTCACTTGCACTTCACTTGCAGTTTTTTTTTTCAATAACGTTTCTAGTTTTGGACGTCACAGCATTAGCCGTACTTTAACGAAAACTGTTATGTGATGTACATTTACATTTTATTAATAGCGTGGCTAAGAAATGTCTTGAAAATTTTATTTGATTTCCCAGTAACAATTGCATGACCTACGCTTGCTATTTTGGCACAAGCGTGTATTTATGTTCAGCAAGGCCAGTGCTCAATGTTACTTCGTGCGAAATGTTCGTCATCTGCTCAGTGTAAACATTTAGGAGGATTCTGATACTGTATGACTAATGGGAATTATCTTATACGTATTTCTACAAATAAAACCGGTAATAATAATAGTGGTATCAGTTTCTGTCAGATAAATAGATAGATAGATAAATAGTGTACTTTTTCGAAACTAAAAATGTCTAAAACTATGGCAGTCTTATTCTGTTCAAGCTTAAACAGTAAACACTTCCGAATGACCGCACTAAAATTAGATATTTATTTTTATAGTAGGTATATTTTAAACAGATTAGTCATCAACTTGGTGCTCACTAAACTATCGTAAAAACAACCAAAATGGAATAGAATCGTCCTATTTTTAGAAATGTCATTCTGAGTGTTACATGAATTTGGATTTTAGTGTTAACAGAATAAGGATAACCATAATAAAATTTTAGTTAACTAGTTTAGTTTAGGTTTTTGAACAAGTGAATCGCTACCAATACCGTAATAACAACTAATACACGTCTTGTAGTACCTGCTTCATAATGTAGTCTTCATGTTATCAACGCTATGTGAAGAGAGGTAAAGGACACATTTGCTAGCAGATTTGCGCCCACAATTTGAGAACTTTATTCCTTTGCTGCACAGTAGCACTGCTATTAACCCAAAACCTTGTCTCCTTTGCTATATTTTAGGAAGAAATTAATTTTGGAGATGTTTTATTTTACTTGTGTGCTACTGCGTTTATAAATATAGCCGTGACAAAACTCTATACTAGGCAGACGTCATAGCTTAAAGAGTAGTCCCTAATGTAGTTGTTATCTAACATGATATTATTTATGACACACATGAAATCGTTTTATTTGTTGTACTCGTAAGTGAAGAACTGTAGTAAATAGTACCAGACATTACTCTTTGCAATTTATTTTGTCTAAAAAGCCCTGCTCATATATTTTCTATCAAAAATCTGTTTTGTAGAAATGTAAGAACTAAATATTCCGATAAATGTAAATTTTACTTTTTTTGCGATAAGTAACAAAGCGAAAAAAGTCCTGCCCGTTTCTCGTCAAAGAAACAGCTTTAAAACCGTGAACAAATTCATTTGAAGATTTTTTTTTAAATTTCAGTGCATTTAAACTTGCGAACATAGAACACTTGACCAGCATCAGGCAGATTGAACGAATGAAGTTCGAGTTGGCCCAGCAACTGAGCCGAATCTGGCTTGGCAACCCTGGAGAGATCAAAGTCACTCAGTGGAGGGAAGAGTGGTTCAAGGAAGGAATGGCCACGTATCTGGCATACTATCTATTGGCTCAGGTAATATAACTTGCACTGTTTGTGTGATATATTAGGTGTATATTGAATATTATGTTAGGTTAATAATGAAATATATTTTAAAGTTAAATACCATTGGTTAAAGGTATAATTACATTGACACTGCCACTGAAAGGTGCTTGAAACATTTTTAATCGCATAGGTTATGCAATGCAACTAAAAACAATTTGACATGCAACAATGCCTAAATTTCGTGACCTTAAAATACTTTTTGAATCTATATAATATAAAAGCGAAAGGTCACTCTACTCATCACGAAATCTCAGAAACTTCAAGTAAGTGCTAGGAGTTTCAAATTTTGCATACGGGTTTTTTTACGACGTAGGTGCTCACTAAGACGGGATTTTATGAAATTCAACCCCTAAGGGTTTTTTTTGGGGTTGATAGTTTGTATGAAACTTCGTTACTGCGAGTTCTAAAAGTATAAAATTTTGCATGGGGGTTCTTTTTTAGACCTATGTACTCACTAAGACGGGATTTTGTGAAATTCGACCCTAATTGAAATCTGACTCATTGAAATCTGTAATTACAGTATCCTGTGGGGCCACACGAGCGAAGCCGCTGGCGGGTCAGCTAGTAAAATATATTATAATGTAAAGTGTGTCGTTAGCTTCACGAGTAAATAAGTTGTAAAACATTTGTGTATTTTAAAAATAAAACGGTTCATCCTGTTACCTCAGCCCCCTGATTTAATACGTGATTTTACTTGCATAATAATAAAAAATCGAATAAATATATTTTTTCAAAAGACAAGATTAAATTATTCACAAATTAATAACGTTTACTCTCTCACGCACTAGGATTACCGTTATCACAGATACACACAATAAAGTATTACAACATCTAAGACCCGACCACAAATATTTCTGTTTATCACACAAATATTTGCACCATCCTGAAATGAACTGGGACCTCGCACTTTTAAAGCAGGTTCACTACCAACTTAGCTAGCGGACCCTTCAAGATATGTCACTTTGTCGTAGGATATCATTAATCTCTTTTATACATGTAAAAATTGGTGAGAAGTTCATGCTACAGTGTGTTAATAAGATGGTTAGTAACCATGCGTCTTGGACAGCCGTTGGTTCAATTATTTCATAATCCACGTATAAGAACCACAGTCTGTACATTGGTAAAACATAGGCAATTGCTCATCAACGTGTGAGAGAGAAGCTAACAACAATTTCTTTGTATTCTGTTTTCAGTACAATTACGGCTTCCAAACCTTAGGCCACAAGCGTCCACTAGGAGGCTATGGACTCCAAATGAAACACCGAGCCATGGCCTCTGACTGGCACCACAGCACTCCAGCACTGATGAACTTCCATGACGACCTTGCCGTGACGATACCCTCGAGGTACCGTGAATTGGTGACGATGAAAACTGGTGCGATTTGGTGGATGCTGGAGAATTGGTTCAAGGCAGATCAGCTTCATGTATCGCTGGTGAAGCATATAAATGCCATGTAAGTACTTACAAAATTAACTGTAATAAATAACGACCATGTAAAAGGCGTTGAACTTTTTTCTTCAGTTCAGTAATATTCTCTAAATTAGATTGAAGTGTCATGTCTACCTGTTCTAGTTGGTGAAAACGAAATACAATGTTATAGTATACATTATTTCAATGTTTTTTCTTTAATTTGTATGGTTCATTTTCAATTTAAACCATTTAAATTCCAATTCGAATCCTCGGACGGGATTCGAACCCGCGTCTTCTGACTCTCCGTGTCAGACGCCATTGATCAACTAGGCCACCGACACGGAGAGTCAGAAGACGCGGGTTCGAATCCCGTCCGAGGGTTTGAATTTTTCTCTCTATAAATTTCAATGGTTGAGATCGCTAAAGCGGGCGTTAGTGCTTTAAAAAGTAATACTATAAATAATTTAAACCATGTAGACTTTTTGGTAAAGCAATGAAACACAATAAAAATATAAAGCTATATGATCAGTCAAGAACAAGAAAAGCTTCACTAGGAGTGCTTTTAGATTCATCTCAGGACTTGCTTTTTGTCAGGTGTACCGTTGGTGAAATATGCACCGCCAAAGTGGCGTAGTAACTTCTATATTGATACACCCTAAAATATTTTTTAATAAAAAAATTCACATATAATGTGCTTTGAACTTTACTTAGATAAATAATAGGAATTTAGCAGCCATACAATAAAATGTATTTTCATATTAGCATACTACACTTTTGAAATTTTGGTTAGTTTTATATTTTTTTTATTTTTGCTCCTAGTTTTGTTTGTAATTTCAACTACGGAATCCTGTTTGAAGCATGGACGAACATGTTCCTGGCAAGATTTTTTTCAAATGGCAAACATATTCTCAATACAAGTACAATTTGAAAAATTTAATATCGACTCCCATTCTATTCAATTATTGGAGTGTATCTCAAAAAATTCTGGATCGAATTTGATGAAATTTAAATGGGACTACACAGGAAGCACCAGCTTTCAAACAAAAAAAAAGACTTGAGAATCGGTTCACCCAGTAGAAAGTTATGAGGTAAAAAACATATAAAAAAATAGTTGAATTGAGTACCTTTTTTGTTAGTCGGTAGAAAATTATGGATAAACCTGCTTGTCCAGCGTTCTGGGCCTGCAAACGCTTGTTCATGTTATAAGAATATCTACTGGAGCCGTGGTACCCTTAACAGATTTATACTAAAACCGGCCATTCTAACATTACATATATTATGAAATCCTTCGACCATAATAATATAAATGGCGGGTCTTCACCACACATACTCCTATCTCAAAAACAAGTAAATAAAACCGAATAATAAGTGTATAAATAAGCAAATATAATATCTGAAAAGAAAAGAAAATGTGAGGAAAAAGGGCACCAGTATTTATTGGTTGCGCTCGGACCGTTTATATTCATGAAAGTCACAAGGCGAAGTGTGAGCCAGCACTTACTTTATAGTCTTCGAGTCTGTCATGGGCCGTCCATTCATTTGATTTTATTAATTCGAAGATAAAATTGAGTGTTTCCTTATTTGAGATCCGTGAGCGTGCGTGACTGCCACTTATTATTATCAATATGATTGATTTATTTTAACTACTTATAACTTAATTTTATAGAATAGCGCGCAGAGCTGCAAGATGAAGCTGGTCTCATATTCTTTTTCAGTCAATGTTGCCATTTGAATGTTTTATTCCAGGAGAGGCCAGTTAATCACTATCTGGGATCTCATCAAAGCTATTGATAAAGACACCATCGAGTGTACGTACCAGTTCTTTAATGGATCCACTCCTACGAGGATCCTGGACTCCTGGTTCCACCAGGCAGGATATCCGGTTGTTTATGTGAACGTGTTAAGAGATCGGAATCCGAATTCTATTCAGTTGAAGCAGGTAAGATGAACTCAAAATAATATCATTGGTAGTGGTAACATGGATAAAAAAAATTCTTTTGCTGACGTTTTTTAAACTTACACTGAAAAATAAAAAAGTTTTTATAAGTAAGAATGATAGAACACGACCCAAAGAGACCATGCTTTATTCGGTCAGTAAAATCTTACCCAGAAGGATATTAGAGTAATTTAGCTTCATCTAAAATATGAGTTACGATGGTCTTTACGAGATTTTTATAAGACATATACGACAGCATTTATAATATTTTCTACGATGTTAGCGCTTTAGACTTCTTAGTACTATGATTTTTTTACAATTTCAGAGACACTTCAGCTTCACTGTTCGTAACAGAGAACCAACCGATTTCCTGATACCCATCTCTTACCTCCTCCAAAGCAGCGAAAATTGTTTGAACTGCCATATCCCGAGATTCACTATTGAACAAACTTACACCTTCAGCGAAAACTTGAACGGTGGCTGGATCGTCCTCAATAGGAATGCTTCCGGTAAGATCTTCATAAGCAACTAACTGTTGATATTGTCACTGTGATGAGTTAGTAATCGTGAAAACTTTGTAGGCTTTGCAGCATTGAGTTCAGTGGGTGACTAAACTAAAATTTGAAGCGATAAAAATTACGATAGAGACTACTGAGAAAAGATTCTACTATTTTGTATGAATCCTACTTAATATTATAAACGCGAAAGTTTGTGAATATGGATGTGTGGATGTTTTTTACTCTTTCACGCTCAAACGGAGGTGCCAATTTCGATGAAATTTGGTATGTAGGTAGATGACGCGCTGGATAAACATATAGGATACTTTACATTATCATTATCATCATCATCCATCACAACGTGGGTGAAAAAGCGTAATACTCTTGGGCACAGCATAGACAAAATAACAAGATCTCGGCCTAACTTAAGATCGTAATGATGACAGATCTGTCAAAGTTTGTGTAAGTTTCTGATAGCTAAGTCAAAGCATGCAATCACTTTGACAGCTCGATAGACGTGCTCAGCGACCGTCAAGGGTGATGAAACGTAATGACAGTTTTTACATAGTGATTAATTTTATATTTATGTATGTAGGTACTGTATTTTATTATTTGTTGTAACTGTATGATAATCACTTCTATTAGCTCATATATAATCACGTAAATATTCTATGACACTTGGTATAAAGATAGATACGGCCTTGGAGAAGATAATAAGCTACTCGAAGTACTAACCCTGCGCAGACGACGTCGCGGGCACCAGCTAGAATAGTAATGCTATTGTTAGGCACTACTGTGGTATACTATAGTCTGTTGTAAGCTTATAAATACGATTATAAGCCGCCGTCAAACTTTGGAGATATAGATGTAACTGCGTCGATGTGACGGTACTTCATACCTCCGTTACATCTATTTCACGTTTAGGATGTGACAACAAGCGTAAATGAATAAATTCAACATGAACGTGTAATACATTCATTCAATGCGAATGTCAAAGTCCTTGGCGTAACGGTTAGCTTATAAACAGTTCTATTTTAATGCTTGCATACGCGCGTGTTCAGAACATGCTGTCTGCATTTGTTTGCAAAACAAGCTAACCGAGTATGATTCTATTTTCTACCGACTTCCAAAAAAAGAAGGAGGTACTCAATTTGACTGTTTTTTTTAAATGTTTGTTACCTTATAACTTTCGACTGGGTGAACCGATTCTCAAAAGACAGAGTTAAGTAACACTCGCATAAAAAGTCTCTCATTAGGTCAGTGTCCTGTATAAATCCGTTCTAGTAGGTGGATGTATTACTAAAACATAAAACGCAAACGCAACGTATCCCAACTTTGTTCACTTTGCCTACACCACTATACACGTCAAAACTAAAAGGAACACAAATCTTGGAAAATAATATAAAAACACCAACATCCACTATTGGACTTTAATCCTGTCAAAGTCAAGATTAATTTTCAACAAAATACCCTTATTTTACAGGATATTATAGAGTAAACTACGACAATCAAACTTGGCGACTCATTGCAAAGTCACTGCGAGACGATCCATCTGCAATTGATGAAATGAATAGAGCTCAGGTATATTCACTTGAAACCTTAAGCTTGTTAGTATGTAGATATTCCAAAAAAAGCACTGTTATATACGATAATTCAATATGATATAAGTACATAGTATAAAACAATGGAAACCTAAATACATTTTTTAACAGACTAATACATTCAAGTGCTTTTTTTAACCGGCAATTTGTAAACCATAACTCGTCAAAACTTATTTTATTTTACTTAGTTAACAATGTTTTCTACTTTCATTTGCGGTTGGGATTTATAGCACTGTTATTTGAGATTACAAATTTAAAAAAAACAATCAAAAGTTTTCAACTTTTTCGAAAAATCTCTATCGCTTAGCTAAGTCCCATGATTTTTTTTATTTTTTTTCATAACTGGTATACCTTGGCCTCTCGCCCGGTACCAGGTTATCGTTGAGTTTCGGGACACCCGATACATGTGCTTATATGTATGTATACGGGTTATATATTTATGTTAAAACGTTTTTTTTACAGATTGTTAACGACGTATTCGCTCTCTACATGGCCGGCGATATCGATCGTCTTCTCGCTGAAGAAATACTAGAATATCTTGATAAAGAGAGGAGCCCTACTGTATGGGACGCAGTTATAGACGGTTTTGATATGCTGCGGATAGATGGCGCTAAAATGCATATGACGAAATACCTACTTTGGGAATGGCAGGTAGGTAAACTTACAGCATTGTTTTGTTTCATTATTCAAGGTTTTTGTTTAATTAAGGTCAATAGCCTTGACAAGAGAAGAGACCTCCTAGATATATAATTTTGGCATAAGCTACTGATAAATCGCATTGACTGCCCACAGGTTGAAAAAGTTATATATAAAATCCCAGCTAGATATCATCGTCAAAAAATCAAAGTATTTTCAGGGCCTACCTTTTTCCAAAGTCTACCCTCGGTAGTAATTCACCTATAGCTCGGTTAGTCAAATTAGCAAATTAATTTGACATAGACTTTTATTTTGATAGCTTAGCACAAATACGTTCCACGGTGTTAAATAACTCACAATACCCGTAAAACCATAATTAACATGGTACTATTGATTTGATATTGTTTCTTGTCATTTTTCACTTTTGCGATTCTTATTTTTTTATTATAACTCCATTTCCACCATACTTCGAGTATTTAACGCATTAGTTTTAATATATTAGGTGCAAGCTGTGTTTGCCTGTAAGAGGTGTTACATGTAACTTAAGTTTTCCTACCTTAAGGTTCTAGACTATCAAACATGTAATTACTGTAGGCAGAAAAATAAATAAATTAAAAATAAAATAAATTATTAGTCTTGCGTTTAAGCGTAACTCTATACTAATTGTGGCAGACAATTGGTATAGAGTGATAAATCGGTTGAAGTGTTTAGTTACTACCTAGACCTAGAACGGCGAGTGTTTTTAATAACAGCTGCCGATGATGTGCTTGGTGACAGTGAACGCCTACTTAGCGAGACCAAAGATTGCAATTTTAGAGAGAAAATTACATATTCGAACATCCAACTTCGCGACATCCAACAATCCGTGTCAGACGCCATGCCCACCAGGCCACCGAGGCGATCCGTTCGAGCATCAAATTTAATTCTCTAGTTGGTTTTAACCGTCGTATGGTCCCACTAGCGACATCTATTGTATAGCTTGACAAGCTTTACCAACCGGAAGAAGATGTTTTACAAATACTTACCTTCCGTACTAATGTCGTTATATTTTTTATTATATGATTTATAAAGAATTTATCAATGCTTTGCGAGACTAAAAAGTGAAAGTTTAGAGAGAAAAACTACACATCCTTGAAGAGTGTGGTAGCTAGCCAGGCTGGCACCAGAAAGTACCGTAAGTTTTACCTTTACTTAAAGCTCAACCGTAAGGTATAAGCAATACGTTACCAGTTAGAAACATATTTCAGATGACTCGAACTGATTACGTCTTGATCTGGAGCCGACCAGCATCTTATCCTTTTTTGTGATCGCTTAAAATTCAGAACCGTTGCTTAACATTTCCATCATGTGTACCATGATAACTTGAGCCTGTAACAGTTTAAGGTCTAGAGTAAATATCAGCGTTCTATTCAAGAGGTGCTACATCAAGAAAGGTGGTGGCTGTTCAAACGTAGACATTTGCAGTCAATATTATCGATGGTTGCTCTTTTGAAAGTCAGGAGGCTTTATTTTCATCAGTTGAAACTCACACATGCGTTGAATTTACTGTCAACGCAAAGCAAGTATAGGGACAGTACTGAATCACACCGATGTAAGGTCAGAAGGCAAAAGCGGGTGCATCGCTACGATATATCGCCCAGAATATCCAGTTTAGAGAACATGCAATTAAAGCCACAGACTCTCGACAATGCAACCATCGAGATTTTTAATTTCGATCTCATTCTGCGGAATAGATTAACATGTTTATCAGGTATATTTTTAATATTTGAATTTCCAGGATTTCATCGGAAAGAAAATAAATAATACATTCAACGTATTAGTGATGAATAAGGACATGCATCCACAAACAAGATTGTTTAGGAGCAACATTATCACATTTGCGAGCGAAATTAAACACGGACCTTGCTTGAACTATTTACGGGATGTACATGAAGACTATATACTGAGAAGAGTGAGGTGAGATTAAACTTTACCCACAGAGATTGATCTATATACATGAAAATGTGTACCTATTTCCCCTAGTCACGCCATAACTTGAGAATGACTTTACCGATGTCATCAAACTTTATTTTTAAGTTTTCTAACACTTTGTAAAAGGTACTCAAGGAAAAAGGTAATTAAAAAAGTATCGCAGAAAGTTATGAAATTGAAGAGATGAAAGAGAGAAACTATGAATTAACGAGTCTTGTAATATTTGTCAATTCAATGGACCACGCATTTTCGTTTCCATTTATTTTTCGGGCTTTGAACCCCAGAGTTTTGCCATAAATCACGATAGGTCGATTAATTCAAGAATATTTACTGAAGGCGAGAATATAAAGAGATCATGAAAAAGATTCGCTCATACTTAGATATTTCTGGTGATATAAATTTTATCCTTTCAATCTGGTTCTTAGAGTGGCGAAGATTTCAAGGACTGCATATTTTATCACAGCAGACACGCTCTTTTAGATTAAGTTTCTACTCCAGTAATGCTGCCAATTCCTACGCAAGTGTTTTAAATTAACTCAATATTATTATCAAAAAAATATTTCTAAAGAAAACTCTAGAAATATTAAACAAAAAATTTCTTATTTGTTAGTATAGGCTCAGCTTTCTACTGTAGGCAATATTATTGATGGTCGTGTACTACTTGGGGTCTTAACGGCCGTAACATTACACTATATACACATCACTATCCGGGTGAAACCGCGGGGTACAGCTAGTTAAATATATTTATTTATTCGGGGGGAAATATGAATATTTACTCCTCCGTCGTTATGCGAATCATTAATATTATGATACGTAATACCACACTAGACGGTAGGAAACTTCTACTAATTCGTGTCTTTGGTAGCTTCCAGCGTAGTGGTAGATATTCTACCTAGAAGTTGTGAAAGCACTACTGATTTAAAGTTGAAGAGCACTGTAACGAGTGGAAAAATGAGACTGAAAAGCTGTGTCTTAGGTTAACGAGTACAGCGCAGTGCTGCATAATACTTAAAAGTTTAAAAATATGGGTCACACTGACACCGTCATGGACAGGCGTGACGCTTATCATCGGGTGAACGATTAGCTTGTCTTATTACTTAGTTGCAAAAAATTACACTCTGAATCATCATCATCTCAGCCGTAGGACGTCCACTGCTGAACATAGGCCTCCCCCATGATTTTCCAAAAGGACCGGTTGGAAGCGGCCTGCATCCAACGTCGTCCTGCGACCTTCCTCAGGTCGTCTGTCCACCGTGTCGGTGGACGACCTACGCTGCGCTTGCCGGTCCGTGGTCTCCACTCCAGAACCTTTCGGCCCCATCGGCCATCTGTTCTGCGTGCTATGTGCCCTGCCCACTGCCACTTCAACTGGCTAATCTTCTGGGCTATGTCGGTGACTTTCGTTCTTCTACGGATCTCCTCATTTCTGATTCGATCACGTAGAGAAACCCCGAGCATAGCCCTCTCCATAGCTCGTTGTGCGACTTTGAGTAGACACTCTGAATAGTATTAGTTATTACTAGTATTACTAGTATTTTGTGCAAATGTTAAATTTGGTTGGTACCACCACAGATATTTTGTCTCCACGCAGTAGTGAAAAAGCAATGCACTAGGTTGTCGAATTTTACCCCTTTTTAGGGCGTACTAGGAACCCTTATAGATGATTTTAACTGCCTGGGCGTCTTTATCCTTAAATATGAATATCTACTATGGCTATAAACGTAATGGTATGAAATATTGATCAAAAATACTTTAAATATCATTATGGTCATCATCACAGGCGAAGGATGTCTACTTATGACCATATGTCTCCCCCATGCATTGCCAAAGGTACTGGTAAGAGTAAAGCACACTCCGTTACTACGTCCGCGTCCATACCCTCAGGAATAGTGGGATTGCCGGTGACCTGGTTCCATTTGTCCAATTCATTTTGTATTTGCCAATACTCTCCACGCTTGATAGGGTTGGCGGGCGTAAGTTTGTGTTGTTTTCTCAGAAGGTGCTGATGTCCACCTTTTGCTTACTATTCCTTAGCCGCCTTCTACGGCACCCACAGGAAGAGTTGGGAGGGGGGAGGTACTTTTCTAAGCCTTGACTCTAATTTGGTCGTAGCAGTGTAAGGGACGCGTTAGATATTCAATCATACTATTCATTTAAACCATTAGTTTTAAATATATACATGAACATATACTTTAATAAGAAATACCTATCATTTTTACAGATTGGATCCAGACATTCGTGAAGCAGCATTTTATATGTATGAAAACCAAACAAATAGTGCTTTCATAAATAGAAAACTGAGTGATATCGAATTAGAAGACAAACATTTAGCTGAGCATCGTGTGTAAGAAGAAACTTATTATTTTACCTAAAATATTAATAGCTTTAAGTATAAATATTTTATTTTCGTTTACTGTCATGATCGCACTAGATCATGAGAGACTGATACTGCTCAATCAAGTTTAATTTCTTCAAGCCAAACATTTAACGTTACAATAAATATTTACAATACCACTTAATATTATAAATGTGAAACTGTATGGATGGATGGATGGATGAATAGATGTTTGTCACTCTTTCACGCTCAAACAGCTGGACCAATTTTGATGAAATTTGGTATGGAGGTAGATGAGGCACTGGATTAACACATAGGGTACTTTTCATCATCATTACCATCATCATCCATCACCACCATCATCCATCACCACGCGGTTGTAATCGCAGGGCGCAGCAGCTAGTATTTCATATTTAGAACTTGGTTGATTCCAAACACTTAAAGCAATTAGACTCCATAGAATTCTCACATAATCATCAAAAATTGCTGTCAAAAAAAACTTTTAAGACCTATCCCAATAATCTATCTATACACAGTTTTGCTTACTACGAATAGCAACTTGGCATACGTAAAAAAATAAAATTGTAAGTATAAATTATCTTTTTCGAGTAGGGTAAACTGACGATAGATTATTGGCATCGGCTGTTATTAAAGTCAATACTACAATTTTATTTGCTCCGTTTTGGAATTACGCACTTAAATATGCCTTTGTTGCTCAAGAAAAAAATGCTGCAAAATGTACGTTTTTATTATTAACAGTATTTTCATTGAGCTCCTAATAGTTGGACAATAGTGCAGGTGCCATTAATAAAATGTTGGTCATGAAATCAATATAACAATACAAGTGTTTATTGGTGGATCAGCGCCTATCTTTAAGCACTATAATATTAACGAATACAAAGGAGTACTCTAAAATCAATCATGTTATAAAAAACAGTGGTCGATTTTGTTTTATAATGGTTCGTCATAGTGAACTCATCGCGCCTGATCGAAAGCGGATATGGAATCAAGCAGTGATATCCTACGAAGAAATAATACATCTTCCAGCCGTAAGCTGCGTTTATTGCCATCCTTAAATATGGCCCGAAAGATGCTTTTTCACGCACGTTTGAAATAGGCTTTAAGTAAAACAATATGATGCAAGTTATATAACGGCGTTTATCAGTTGCGTCATTCAAATTATAAATGTGGTCTCCATTGCTTATTTTCAGACGAGAATGTAACAGATTTTTGATGCAATTACCTTACGGTGAACCGAGACCTCTGCCGATCATTTCAACAGAAATGGTGAGTTGATCGAACACTTATTCCTTTATAATCAACTTACATTCTCACTTATCGGAAACATCGCTCCTTTTTACTCGTAGGATTTAACGAATAAGGGCATTAACCACTATGCGGAACCAGTGTGGTTTGGTGAACAGGCTAGTCTCGAATTTTCCGACGTTCAAAGACTTCACATTTATTATTTACTTATGCGAATTAGTTCCTACATTATAAACATAGATTACACTAACTATGCAATTAGATTATATAAAAATAAAATTATAAACATATAAAATTACTACTGAAATAAGTAAGTATTTACACAGTTAGCGAACAGAATTTAATGCCATTTGCAAAACATGTCATAAAGATACTAACCGTTTTAATTCTGATATTTTACTTTGAGAATTTTCAAATAAATAATAATGAAAATCACATAAATATTATCAAAATTTATTTTTATATATATATTTTCGATTTACAGGAATGTGGGTCTGAATGAGCCGAGTAAACCCGACTTATTAGATGGCGCAATAGTTCATCTTGATTAGTCACAAAAGTGCCAGATATTCTGTCTCACATCATTTTGTTTGAGTGTTACTGTGATTTGAATTACATGACTCTTAAAAACAAAACATGTTGGTTTAAGGAGCATAGTAGGAAGTTAAGTTATTGGGCAAATAGGACTTGCAAACAAATGTCTCAATGTGACAAGCACAGTACAGTGCAGTTCTTTATTCAAAGTTCTGGGTTTTAAATGTGGTGATAGCCAAAACTGTCATGGTATGCCTTAGCCCGCTTGTACAAAATTCTGTAATGGGTCAGACCTATTCTTTAGCCGAAAACTGTACAGCTTGTCCAAGATTCCCTAATATTACAAGTTTGTATTTTATATTGTGAAATTTCGAGTATAATACACTGCTTCTTTACCATCTGTTTCAGTCTTCATAGATCTTGATTGTTACTTATGTATTGTATTTCAGCCAAAACCAGAAGTGCCGGTGACGGAAAAGTTGGCACAGGATAAGAACACCTCCTCAGCAGTGATACATATTAGCTCTCTCATTACTGTAGTCACTGCGTTGGCTTTATTTCTATGAGCTTATATTGAAAGAAAATGAATTGTTGTTCATTCATTAGGATTTAGGCTTTTCACACTGCCGTTTCAATATGACATTTACGAGCAGCCGTGCGATTCTCTAAGCGCAAACATCGTTGCATCTATGACAACATCCGTGAAACATTGACGGGATGACAAGGAACGTTGGAAAAATAACCTTATGAACAAAGGCTCTCTAAGTATTTGACATTGGTGAGCTCGTCGACGATCGCAACGACGAATCATTAGATAATCGTTGGGCAATTTATTCATCATTGGCAGGCTAATTGGATCGGTGTTTTGTTCGTGGTATTTTAGTTTGTTCTTATGGCGACCATTAAAAGAACAAAACATTAACTTTTAATATAGCTATGCGTTTATAATAGAAATGTGCCTTAATTTATTATGTTTAGTTCTAGTCATTGTGTAATAATAACTTAGATAACTATTAATATTACTTAATTCCTCGCGCGTGCATTAGCTGGTCGCGGTGATAATATATGATTAATAATTTGATTGGTCGAGTTTTCGGTTTCAAGTTATTGATAACCTTGAGTTCTTCGTTGATTTTCTGCAGCAGGCAGTTTGCAGTGTTAAATTTTTCGTCGGTATATGCCTGTATGTCTGTGGCATCGTAGCATAAAATAGTAGTATTTTTGTTATTAATAAAAATATATATTATGTTGAAAAAAGTAAAAAATATTGTATATCAACGTTCGATCAGATTAGACTAGATGGTGACTAGACGGTGTATTATATAAAATGTTGGACTTCAAACAGTTTAGTTGAATCAGCATGCTGCAATTAAAATCTGGTCGATTGTAAGCTGAAATGTTTTTTGAAATGCAGCTCTCTTTTCTATCATTTTTCAAGCTCTGGGGGCCTACTTTCACCTTTTACGAAACTATCATAAATCAGTAGCGTTTTGTAGTAAGCTCAGAATAATCATACTTACAATCGTACTCCCACCGACACAAAACGGTCAACCAAATTTAATGGTGAGGTTGCAATATGACTATATTAAGAGGTGGAAGTACGGATCTTAAAAAAAAATACATTGGAACAATGAAACTTAGTGTCAAAAGTCACCTTAAAGTACGCGAATCGAATGAACTATTTGATACTACGTCATTAAAACGTCTAACTTAATCCATTATTATTGTAAGCTTGCTATATTGACGTGGTGGTAATAAATTTATTGGTAAGGTTGAAACATGACTATTTTAAGAGGTGGGAGTAGAGCCCCTGATCCTGCGTCACTTCTAAAACTATCTCCTCGAGTTTTTATGCGATAACCATGACAACGGCGTATGAATCTATTAAAAAATATTTTTTCTTGACTTATTAATCTTTGTAATCGGTCTAAGGGAAGAGATATAATTTGGCTTCATAAGGGTTATGTATATATGACTTTGGTTTAGGATATGAAGTTTAAAATTAGTCTTGCAGTAAGTGTAATGTTGTTAGAATTATATTAATTTGCTTTTTAGTAATTTTAAGCGTAGCTTTGTATGTGAAACGTTAAATACTACGGAACTATAATCTACGTGAGAACCAAATTGACCTTTATTTACGTACGATCTGCCATCGAGTAATACAATTACAATTTGAATATTTTAATACTGACTTCCATTCTGTACAGTTATTGGAGTGTAACTCAAAAACTATTAGACTGAATTTGATGACATTTAAATGGGACTACACTGGACGCACCAGCTTTCAAACGAAAAAAAAATGAATATTGAGAATCGATTCTCCTAATCAAAAGTTATGAGGTAACAAACATTTAAAAAAAAACAGTGGAATTGTATATCTCCTCCTTTTGGGAAGTCGGTAGATAAATGGTAGCAAATATAGCATTTAATAATCGATAGGTATTTATAATTTGTTAGTACAATTAACTATCTTAATATTAAAATGATTGTATAACAAATGCTTATATAATGACGCTATACTTAGTGATTGTGTTAACAAAAAAAAATCGTATAATATATTACTTATGTCCTTAATTTTATACAAACTATATTAAGTTAGGTTTCATAATTTGATAAGAATTTTTATAGTATTACTTTTCAAAGCACTAACGCCTGCTTTAGCGATCTCAAAACTTGAAATTTATAGAGAGAAAAATCCACATCCTCGGACGGGATTCGAACTCGCGTCTTCTGACTTTCCGTGTCAGACGCCATTGACCAACTAGGCCACCAAGAATCTGGTCCGAGCATCGAATTTTAACTCTCTATTTGACTAAACGTCTTGCGGGGACGGAGCGACATCTATTGGACAGTTAACAGTACCGTCCAATCGAAAGAAGCATTATTTAGAAACACTTGAACTTTCGCATTGACATCGCAACCCTTGTGATTTTTATAGTATTACTTTTCAAAGCACTAACGCCTAGTTGGTCAATGGCGTCTGACACGGAGAGTCAGAAGACGCGGGTTCGAATCCCGTCCGAGGATGTGAATTTTTCTCTCTATAAATTTCAATGTTTGATAGGAATTGTTGAAGGATTTTAATAAAAAGTGTCGATTCCTTAAATCTATTTATTAATAGTTAATTTAAAACGTTTCCTTTTAGTTATATCGCAATATGTACATATTACTATATATATTTATTATTATATTTAGTAATAATACTTAGTAATGACAATTATAATCTAGATTATTATTTATTTATCTTCAAACATTAACAACTACTGTAATTGATAACTTACTGGTAATAATTTATTAATTATAAGATAATACAATTAATTTATGTAACTAAATAATTATTTAATTTATTAACTAGAATATCCATTTTATCTAAATTTGAAGCAAGAGGACGCGTTTGCTTCAGATTCAGTAAAATCTTATCTGATATAACTTTATTATTACAACGAAAATAAACTTTTATATTTAGACGTTATATTGTGTTTATCTAACAATATATAAACTTAATTACTTTATTAATTATACCATTATCATATGAGTGAAAATGCAGTAAAAAAATCTAAACCTAAAACTTATTTCTATACATACTCATACTATTAACTAGTTTGCATCTTGATAGAGCAAATATAATTATATTTATATTTAATAATATTCGTAACGTAATTCTGATTATTTATTAATATTCCAACCACATGGAGAAACATTTACTTTATTTTATATCAAATAAAATACATCTATTTAATAATTTAATTATCTATCCAATAAATCTAATTCACTTTGTGCAATTCTAACTAATTAAACATAATAATAATAACAAAAATATATAATTATCAAACATTCTTAATACACGTATCATGTAGAAAGACGTGAATAACACGTTCAAACTCCCAGCTGACAAATTTTTATTCGACAAGAGTCAATAAAAAACCGATCGAAGCCTTTAACATATCAGTAGTAAATAATAATATATACTAATAATAATAAATACCAGATAATATCTAAAGGTTTCATATCGTTGTAACTGAAATTTCAATGTAATTTAAATAAAATAACAGAATTGGACATATCATTTTGGTGTGAAATAAATAAGGTTAATATTACTGCTGGGATGCTATGTAACATTTCTGTTTTTAGATCGAAACTTCAATAATACATATGCAATTTTGAACTGCAAAATAGTATCTGACAGTACTGCAGTGCGATTCTCTAAGATCAAACTTCGTTGCATCTTTGACGATATCCGATAAGCAACGAGGAGACGACAAGAAACGTTGGAAAACAGACCTTGTGAGCACGGGCGACATCTCTTAAGTTTGACATCGGTTAGCTCGACGACGATCGCAACGAAGGCAACGAATCATTAAAGAATTGCACGGCTAACCATTTTTTATTGCTAAGGATGCTAATTCCTACGTAAATATGTTTGATTATATGTTAAATAAACAACTGTCAGCACGAACTGAAACACCAAATACTATCAAAGCGATAGTACTGAGTTTCGAAACATTCACACCTTCACCTATACACACTTATCGTAAACTCATTATCCTATAGCCGATATCGAAGAGTCATTTTTGTTATGCTTTCTATTCTACTAATAAATTCAAAACCCAGCCACCGTAATCCCATCTTAGATGTAACCTATAAATAATATCTTAAATATTAATGGTTAAACAGAGCAATGACGCCTGATATACTGATTAGTATAAGTGATACGACTAAAGTAGGTGCATCGTTCTCATCTATCCATTCGTATACATAATCTCTGTGTCTGTCATCCCATTGCACGTCTTCCATCACTCGGCGCGCAGCCCTTTCTGCTAGTAGCTGAGAATCTTCAAGATTATTATTCTGCGCGTTCACCCAAACGTTGAACTGGAAATAATTGTAAGCATTTTTTTTTGTATAAGGAAAGGCATACATTTACGTTGCGCACAACAAAATTTACCTGCGCCGTACTAAATGACATTATTTAAATTTAAGCAGCATTTATAAGCAAGGCCGTAAATGTACCCTTCTTGTATAATCTAGTATAAGAAAGGCATACATTTGCGGCCTTACTTATAAACGCTGCTCAAATTTAAATAACGTCGTTTAGTATAGCGCAAGTCAGTTTTGGTGTGCGCAGAACTAAATAACGTCATTTAAAGTCGTTTACAAGTAAGATCCTTAACGTTGATATCACCATGTTAAGTGATGACACTTTATATGACAAAGTATACCTAAAAGATACCATTCAGTTGTGACTGATCTCGGAAAACTATAGACACAGGATTTACTAGCAAAACAATCCTATGATTTTACAGAAAACAAAGCTTCTGGCCAGCACTCTCCATTATGTAGGTGCGTTATACGTATGCGGAAGAAAACTACTTTGAGCGATAATATAGTTTAAAAAAATATATATTTCAGGTAGTTTCTATGTATTGGTATCCGCAAACATATGTTTTTTGATTTTGTCTAGGTGTGTTTATGTGAATGCATAGGTAGTCATATACACACATATGTTTGTAGATACATTATATTATCATATTTATACATCTATATCAGTCATCATGAAATCATAATACAGGCTCTGCCTAGTTTGCGGCCTGTTATTTTTGCATTTGCATAATATCTAAATGCGGTATTAAAATATTGGTATGTTAGTATCTACGATTTGCTATCATTAAATATTTTGAGGTTACTTACAAGGTTATTTGATAACTCCCAATCAGCCATGTTTTCACTAAGAGCATTTATGGCTTCTTCCAGTTTTGTATCACCACCATACCTGAATAAGTGAATAAAAACATTTCAGATATCCACCTTCTACTCATGCATTTTAGATACTTATTCTTATTATATATTGGAGCGATAAGTCCTGCACTGACGTCCCACATGGGGTGTTTTCTGAATTTCCCCCTAAAAGCCTTTACCCAAGCCATCTTAGCTCCTTAATACAGCACAGCAGGACTTTGGGTCGCTGGATTCTAGATTCTTACGAACCATTAAAATTAGAAAATAAACACAATCGTAACAACTCACGTATTCCGGATCTCATTGACGCGCATAGACATGAAGTTTATAGCGATGAATGCGTTTTCCCAACTGCTTTCAGCTACAGCTATGAAGATCTTTAATCGCTCTTCCGTTGTATATGGACTGTTTGATGCTATGGTCTCCTCCAAGAAACTGAAATACAGAAATTTGACCTGATATAATGGTCCGAGCGACGGGTTGTCTTCGAGTCCACGGAGATGTATGGTATCTTTAGTATTTATTCAACAATATAACGTGAAAACGATTTATCCAATCTTTATGACATTTAGCAAAAAAGTAGTCAAATACAATTTGGAATATGGGTTCTATCTGGTGGGAGGTGGTTGATATTTGGGATAAATTTGGGATAGTAGGTTGGATTTGATAGTGGGAATAAAAATAACCTTATAAGTTTATCATCATCATCATCATCAGCCTGTAGCAGTCCACTGCTGGACATATGCCTCTCCAATTGCACGCCACTTAGGTCTATCTTGGGCTTCTCGCATCCTGTTTTTGCCAGCCGTCTTGCGCAGATCGTCACTCCACCGTGCCTCAGGACGTCCTACACTACGTTTATAAGTTTATATAACTGCATAAATTAAAAAGAGCAAAACATATGTTAGTTGTACTTTTTACTTTAGTCATAATCTATTAGCCAGAACCTGAAATTGTATAATTAAATGTTAATCTATTAAACGAATATATATGAATATAATCCAAAAAGCGTAAAAATTGGACCATCACGCATTTTACTTTACAAGCTGTTTATAACATGATTCCTACGTCTTACTCGAGTATCAGTTAATATAAATCTTAGTTTAAGTTACTTACGTTCTTACGAAGGCGTTATTTGTTGAGCAAGCCAGTGATTCCAGTATTACTACTCGCTCCCACATGCTCACTTCGATTTCGAGCCTGGCATACAACGCGTTAACTATGTCATCACCGCCTTCTCGAACCATCGTGCAGTACACCGCTGGTCTGATGTCATTGGGGATGTTGGGATTTCTGGAGATTTAAGAATAATATTCGAGAAGAGCTACGTTTACCACGTTTGATTGTCTAAAGTAGGTACTATTTAATGTTATATTAGAGTAGTTATGCTCTGGTCGAATTGCCTTATTATGTTTCAACTACTAGAACATGGACCTGGCTCGCAGCGAGAGAGGGATGCTGTAGGTAAAAAATAATAGGCTAAGTGTAGCATGGCAGATAAGCCGCGTATATGACAGTGGCATTCCTAAGGTGGATTTCTAAGAGTCAAAAAGCCTTCGAGTCAGCCTAACGACTGTTGTCCTAAGATAATAATCAAGATCAACGTGTTTTAGCGTTCTTTCGAGGCGCCAACGGGCTCAGTTCTACTAGGCTTACCATCAAGTACATGGTTGTCCTTCTCGTTACTTGTTCAAAATTACCCGCATTTGGCAGTCTAATATTAAAAATCTATTATGAATGCCTGATTACATTACTTAAGAGTGCCATTCTCTTTTATAATTGTCGTATAAGCCCACTTAGGTACAGGGTTTCGCATATCGATGCCTTAGTTCACAATTGCACTAAATACAGAATTGACAATTTTACAGGAGAGAGATTAAAAGTTTTTTTAGTTTAGACATAAACAGAACTTAAACAAATTAAAATAATAAGACAATTATGCATATATTAATTAAACTAGTCTTTTAATTTCATCATATTATTATCTCGATATTGTAATGTTCGTATAATCATAACATTACAAAAATAGCTTAGTAAAAATTACCCCCATAATACTTTTCTGTACTAAGATTTATTATGTTGAAGGGGCATTAAGTGAAAAACTCAATATTTAACAGCTTTACCAGGCTAGGTCGAGGTCCAAAATAAGGATAATAATATGTATAAGTAATGCGTTAAATAGACAATTAAAAATAAACCATTAATTCATAAGCATATTTTTTTTCTGCAAACCACATTTATAACAAAGGAATATTGAACATCCTGAGCATTGACGATTCAGTGTCACTACAATTATTATTACTTGTAACAATAGCCGTAGAAGTGGATGGTATATCTTTATAATATTGTTTATATTCTGGTGGAATAACTACATCTTTTAAAAGTGATAGTATTCTTTTTGTTGCTTTGCAAAATCGCAATCCGCAATTTAAATACTCTCTTCAGAGGGTTTTTTAGTTGGCTTAAACATGTCTCTTTGGTTTTCTATTTCTTTGAAATGGACATCAGTCAAAAAGTATTAAATGGAAGTAGGGAAAATTATTTTTTCACCTGTAGCCATTTAGTTTTTAGTCATTGTACTGGCTCATTGTTTGTGTTTTAGTAGTATTAGAATTCAAAGGTTTTTCTAAACCCGTCAAGTCATAGAATTCCCCGTGTTTCATAATTAATGACATCAAAGGGCTTCGGTTTGATTCCATGCCTTATCACCAATACATATTCATGCAAAGTGAATTACGCGCTCTTACTATACAAGCAAGTATTGAATTCACTACTTAATACTCGTACAATGTCCCGAATACTATGTCTTATAAAGATTTATTGCATGTGTCATCTATAAAAAATATCAAAATCTGTAATGTAAAAGTACTTAACAAACTTGTACATTATAACACATTGTGTTAACCACACATAATACACTCGAACATCGTGGCTACGAAGAGTGAACTATTACAAATGCATATAACATGTGTGTGTTGACCAGTTAAGTCACATATTAATTGCATTTTTTTAAAATAATTGCATTTTGACCTAGGTTTTTGGTAGAAAAAGACGGATTAACGACATTCTATATGCGCAAACAAAAGAGCATGGCTTTTAGTGTATTTGGCACTAAAAAAGTGAAAATAGAAAATTGAAAATTTTTTAGTTGGTACAATTGTGAACTAAGGCACCGATATATCAAATGTAACCAAACACCTAACTGGTAAAAATCGACGTCTATAATATGTATATATATGTATATAATATGTATATATATCTACAATCGTAATTATAATAACTTGATATACCGAGCTATAAGAGAAGAAAAAAGGTGTGAAGGACTTACACAACTTCATTGTTATTGTCATCGTAGAACCAGTCTACCGCAGCGGCGATGCATGGCTGATACCCGGCCCTGCAAGCGTGGTCCATCACCAGACCTCGTGTCAGTGACGTCATAGCTGGTTCCGTAATTAGAGGATCTGGGTCGAAGCCTATCTCTTCCTCAAAAGCGCCAATGGTGCGGCGAACCATGCGCTAAATAAAGCAACATTAAATTTGTTTATGTCAATACCAACAAGCAAAAATTAATATGTATGTTGTTCATAGCCTAAAAAGAAGGACTATTTTTATTATGAAGGACTCAAATGAGGTCAAAAGTAAAACTAACAAAGTAAGCCGATCCGTCGATATAAACCTACTCATGCTGCACGTACACACACAATGTTATGCCATGACACGACCTCGTACAAGTAGTGAATATTATTTAAGCTGCCAAAGAACGTAACGCGGTAATCTTGCCCTTAAATACTTTAATGCCTTGGTAAGGTCTGTTGAGGATCCTTCTTTTTGTCCGTGATGTTAGCATGAACATTCCCGATAGAATATACATTATTATATCATACAGAATATATATATTATTCTTGACGTAACAAGTAAGACTCACAGGATGAGATAAGTTGATCGCACAACGAAATAATGTATCGAATACTAGTTCGCACTACTAGTTTACAGATGTATTAAAATATACTGTGGGATTCTGTACCTCAACAGAAAAAAAGAACGTTTACAAAATCATTTCGTTATCCGCATGTCTTTCTGTGTCAGTCTGTGTTTTATATAATAATAAGCGTTCAATCGTTATATGCTAGTAATAGGCTTAATAGGCTTATATATATAAAGATTAATAGGCTTCCTTGATAAAATCACTAAGCTCAGCACCAAAAGTTTTAATTACTTTTTACAAAATATATAATCTACTATTGCTTTAATATTGATTGCATTTTATTGAGAGGAACTTACGAGATAAATATCAGGGTCCAAGTCATCATCATCAGAAACCATAGCCACCAGCCTTTTTCTTATGAAGTTCATGTTTCTGATGAAGGCTTTCCAAGGCGCGTATTCGGTCTCATGCTCCATCGTCAGCACCACCTCAAACGCAATCTCGTAGTCAATTCTGCCGGCTCGGGCTAAATTCAAAGCATCATCTACCAACTGAAAATTTAGACCACAACAATTAAATTGGCGGTACAATCAACATACGGATAACAAAAGATTATTTCTGAAAATATCTAACTTAAATTATGGGTGGTTTAAAGAAAATATGAACGTGGTAGTGATGTCATGCCGAAAGTACAAAACCTAATATGAACCATAGGTTCTAATTCTGTTTTCAACACACATTAAAACCTGTGATTGGATTTAGGGTGTGAAAAGGTGTGGGAATATATTTAATCGAAGGTGAGTGAATATGTTTCTACGCCATTTGCTTATTGAAGCCGAGTGCGTACTGCGAATCTGGCTAAAGTTATGAAGACAATTGTTTAAAGAAACAGAACAAATAATCAGAATAATGTGTTTGGTATGTAATTCATTACATATAAAGTGAATGTTTAAAAACTTGGTTGTTGCACCATTCACAAGTAATGTTAACGTATTATAATACTATGTGTAATATATATCTTTATGTATAAACGATAAGTCTGTAACTTATTAAATTATTTACTAGTGTGAAATGTATTCTGTAATTGCTTATTCTATGAAATAACTGAGGTTCTTTAAGTGTTTCCTCAGTGCCGTTTTTAGTTAGTTTTTCCTGAGTCATAGATGCTTAAAAAAGTTTTTGCGATAGCATTAGAACGTAAAAATAGCATCTGCTGGACGTGAGTTTGTGAAACAAATTATTTCTTAAATATTAAGACTACTTGCTATGTTAGAGAAGAAATTTGTAAAAATTATATTAATAAAATTATTGGTAGATATAGTAATTTACACATTATTAACAATTAACAATCATACCTACATATCTATACTTAATATTATGAAGAGAAAAGATTTGTATGTATGTTTGTAACGAATTGGCTCAAAAAGTACTCCACCGATTTCAAAAATTCTTTCACCATTGCAAAACTACATTCACCCTGAGTAATAGGCTATATAAGATTCATAATCATCATCATCATCCATCACCGCGCTGGTAAAACCGCGGACAGCAGCTAGTTTATAATAACTAGTAACTGTTTTTAATTCATTAGTAGCTGCGCTTCGCGGTTTCACTCGTGTGCCGCGTATGCGATATAAGGATTTTTTGGTATAAACTTTGGGTTACATTATCCCTTTAAGAGTCGTTATATTATAACAATGAAATTTCTATTGTGTCTGGCCGCATAATGACCAGTGACCTTTGATGGATTATGCAAGTTTTCATACGGATCCCTGATTTTTGTAAATACTCTTGTAGCCTATATTCATCAGGAATAATGTATACTTCTAATGGTGAAAGAATTTGTCAAATCAGACTAGTAGTTTTGGAGCCTATATAATTCAAACAAACAAACACATCTTTCCTTTTTATTATATTAGGTATATCTTTTTATTTAATATATACCTAATATAATATTGTAGATGTAGATATCGTAGCCGATAAACAGAATTAATAATACAATACTCAGTGCAAATATTTGTGGTTCACACATGAATAATAAAACTAAAATTGACAATTTTATTTAAATTAATGTGTTAGTAAAATATTTACCGTGGCGCGGTTCAATGGATGAATTTCCGCCCTGCGATCTGGGTCGGCGAGAGCCTCAATAATTCTCTCCCACAATGCGACGTCATAGTTTACTCGATAATAACCTGAAATTGTTTTACCGATATAACTGTATTGCATAAGTAAATATTACATTAAAATATATTAAAGAATGATTGATGTGATGGATGATTTAAAAGATGACGATGAATATTATTCTTTGTGCTTCCTCATGATATAATCTATCTCGCATTTATATTATTAGTTATGGTAGGATGAAAAATATATTCATGCTTTTTATTTTTAAAAGTATTAAAAACCTTCGAAACATTGTTGATGTCCACTAGTTAGGCACTGAGGCTCCACCAGTGTTGTTATTATTGCGATTTGACGAAAATGTTTTCCAGATAGAATCTAGCTTTCGTGGTAGTCCAGAGTATAAGTTCTACATGCCGCATTTCACCGAATTCCGTGAAGCCACAAATTCTCATAATTATATTATGTCATATTATACTTTGTTTTATGTTGATGTACTTTTATACAAGTATATTTTTATGTCGAATG
The DNA here is from genome assembly GCA_917880725.1 of Selenia dentaria. Classification (NCBI taxonomy): domain Eukaryota; kingdom Metazoa; phylum Arthropoda; class Insecta; order Lepidoptera; family Geometridae; genus Selenia; species Selenia dentaria. Next base: position 7,539,904 of record OU862888.1, on the reverse strand, counting down.
TCCTCACATTGTAACTGACTTAGGGACGGGATGGACTTAATGAATATTACCTCCGACGTCATGATGCGAACGTAAGAAACTAGGAAACCCGACTTACTTGCGATAAGGTCGTTTTGAGTGGTACCACCACAGAACCAGATATGCTGCCGCAAAGCATATACAAGCATTACTGTGTTATTAAAAAAAGCAATTTTGAAGGGCACGGAGTAGGTAAGTGAAATTACTAGGTCAGAGTGACTCAACAACAAATATCTTGGAGTGACAAATCTGCAATGCCACGCAAAACAACTTACTGTTCTAAGCTTTGAGTGGATCTGTTACTTTAATGGGCCAGGATATGGCACGACTTGTCTGTATAGACACTAGTTAGCATAAAAAATGTTAAACTGGAGAATGTAAAGCCATCAAAAAATCAAGACTGTAGCTCAAAATTTGAAAGAACGTCGTTTACCTTGGCCTTGAATATTGAAGAGCACATAGTCTCCTTCCTCCTCATCCAAGAACATAGGAAAGGTCTTGGTGGTTTCATCCATCATTTCGATGGGATTGATGACGTCAAAGTTATGGTTGGTGCTGACCGAGAACGTGATGGGCACGTTGAAAGGAACGTTGCTGGTAGTAGAGAAGCCGAAACGTTCCTGGAATGTGATTCAAAATCATTCACTCACCAGCAACAGATCGTAATGTTAGGGATCACGCATGCTTTTATTGATTTAATGGTAGGTACTAAGGTAATAGTTTACATTGCTGTCATCCATACTAAATAACAGAAATATCTACTGACATCTCCGCTGAAAAAAATGCTAGAAGTATACAGAATAAGCACTCGCATGCAACTCACTCAACGAGAAACTCTTCGAAACGTGTATCTCCTCTACACGTGGCATGATCTTTTATGTGGGAGAGAGAGAGGTGCATACTGCATCCCTACCATAAGCATTTTTTTCAACGGATATGTCGCTAGATATTTCTATTATTTGATAATAAATACCGCAATGTAACGCCTGAATTAAAAAATAAGTTTAAATAAAACAACACAGTACATCGCTGACATCGCTGCGCGGAATTTGTAAGCTCAATTGTACTAAGCTGTAATACAAGAACTGCTGTGTAAAGATAGGGTGCTGCTTCGGTTCCAAAGACCAAGCGAGCGAAGACGCTGGTGGTGCTACTAGTAAAATAACAAAAAAAACAGCTAAGGACAATGATACCTCTGTGCACTACGAATATAACTTATACAAAATGAATCTAAAGTAACTAAATAATGATAAGAACCACACCAGTGTAACAGTTTCAGCCAATATGTAAATCACCCAAAGCATCAAGCTTTAAAGTTCACAATGCACTGCACTCGTCTTTTAGTCTCACTTGTAATACATTCTTACACAGCACACTAATGAGTGGGAGGATCTATACCTAACTGGCTTAAAAGTTTAACCAGCTTTGATGTTCATGTATTTGGAAAGATTATGTATACTACTGAATGTTTTATAGTATAGATATTATATCATCGTGTATACTTACCACTATTACAAGCACGCCGGTCGGTGTCAACCAAACACTAATGACCGGGGCTCCATTGTTTTCCAGCCAAGGCTCCAGATATTCTCCGATTTCGTCGATGTTATCATTTCCATTCTGTATCCAGTCACTGTTAATGGCATCCACTAAGTCCAGAGTGTTGACTGTTTGAAGAGATCTGTCGCACAATGAAAAATTAAGAAGTGAGTATTTGGACGCACGTAAGACAAGGCTGCATCAACAAAGCTTGAATTGCTGTACTTAAATGTACTGAATCGTCTTATGTTATGGGGGACGACCGTAGGGCATTGCCGTGTAGAACTTTAAGGTTAAGGTTTAAAGTTCTACACGGTAATTCAATTCGAGGAGATTTCCAAGACCACAGATTTAGTATACTGTTAGTATATATTTGACGTTTCTCCATACGAACGTGTTTTGCGATTTCCTCTCTAGATCTTGCATTAGTGCCAATATATATTTATGTTCATAGATGCCATCTACTGAGGCCTCAGCACAATCACTTTGCGAAAAAGTATTATATCGTAAGCGCCAACGCGTCACGCGTTTATCTGTGTCTTATATATCTATATATTATCGGCGAGTTATCTGTGTCACAGTTGCCCTAGATAAAATACAGTGCGTACTATTTCACGCGGACGACACGTTACGTTTAACTTACTCAGTTATTCGTGCTAGGCCCACTGGAATGTCTTTATGTTTAGCCTTTTTGATACTTTACGTATTACATGAGACCTACCTCAGTACGTCAGATCCTACCCAAGTCGAAACCAGTCAGTATTATCAGTTTTCGGAGAGACATACCTCTATCAGAACTAACAAATGTAATAAACTAACACAGAGGCATATTTTAGTCAATACCCATGACACACACAAGTGTATTACCATATTTGTAACTGATCCAGGATGGAATCGAATCTAAGCTGAAATCGGGGAGTAGGATTCAGTGTAACTGTAATGGGCAGGCAACTTACTAATCAGACAAATGACTTCTCCACCTCGTTACTTAGTAATATAAGGAAAATGACACCAACAAGCTAATGCGATAAGCGACAATCGTATTTGTAGACAAGGTCTTCAACCTATTAGGCGATTGCTAGTTTGATTTTTATTCAAGTTTAGACATAGGTACTTGGTCACTTTCGTGTGACCACCTGGCTAGCCACCGCTAGATGAAAATCTCACGTTAGGCTCGTGTTTCGGGAGACACTGTGCTAGCCATCGTTCTTGGTCTAGTGTGATACCACACTCGATCGCACTATCACTGGTCACATGTTAGGAAATCACACTAATATTATAAATTCAAAAATATGTCTGAACAGATGGATGATAGTAACTATCCCGCGAAGACCACTGAGCCAATTTTAGGTACATTTTTTGCTTTCGTTAGTTTTGACCTAAAACAACTCACAGGATATGATTATATCCCGTAAAGGAATGATGTGGCTCAACTATTTTATGTAAAAAACATTGTTACAAATATTACACAGTGTGAACACACACTCCACATTTCGTGAAGAGATAAGCTGTCACTTTAGTATGTCACAAATCATAATCTATCTCAAAGATATATTATCGCATGTCCAAGTTATCGACCCACTCACCTGACTGCTAGAAGAGCTCTTCCAGCCTGCCGGATAAAATCTTCATCTTCTCCAAGCGTAAGACGCAACATTCTGAAGAGAGCTGGAGCTTTGAACTTATGTATGCCGTAAATATAGTCACGGATTTCATCTTCATCAAAAATATTATCTCTGGGAGCTTCCAAGGCAAGAGCACTGGTATAACCATCATGATACAGACTCTCTTGTATGATTTCAGTGACAAATAATGTGTTGATATCGAGTAGAGAGATGTCTATACCAGTGGTGTCGACTTGAAACTAAAAAACGAGTATTTTATTAATCACATAAACTGGCTATCAACGGGGTGACCTGAAAGCTGGCGCCTGAACTTATATGCGTATTGGCAACTGACAAAAGAAAATCTACTTAGATATATAGGTGCACATATAAACATTAAATATTGGTACACTAATTCGTATTTGACGTTTATCAGTGCATTTTGAAATACTTTATAGCTGAGATAATTTCGAGTAGTTTTATAAAATGGCGGCCTTACTTATAAACGCTGCTTAAAGTTAAACGTCACTTAGTACAGCGCAGAACAATTTTGTAGTGCACACTACTAAATAACGTCATTTAAAGTTAAGCAGCGTTTATAAGTAAGGCCCTGGATGTTTAATATTACAATTCTTAAATGTATTACTTGAATGGCAGATGACAATTCGGAAGAAATTGAGTACTTCAAACATCGTCAAGGTAATGTCGTCATAATATCCTTTTTTCTCTACGTTTTTACGGCTACTTTGATATTTTTTCTTACTCTCGGAATACAATGTTATGTATTTAATTATTTTATAACTATTTTTTTTTAAAACATTCTCATCTTCACTACTCTAAAACTAGATACTCATATCTTACCCTTATTTTTCATGACTTTTGTTTCACACATTTAGTGTTATTATCACTGCTTAACTTGAAATTAAACTACTTTACGAATGTACATTCTATTTGCACATAACATCTTTTTATCCTAACGATATAAAATACTTTCGTTACAATATTATTTTGTAACTAAGAGCTTCAGTTTGTACTTACCTCTCTCAAAATATCAAAGGCTGCGTACGTTGCCAACCCAGACACTACCCACTCAAAGCGCCAGTTCTCTGGGTATATAACCTGACCAAACCATTGGCGTGATAATGCTTCAGCCATCTTTGATAGTCCTGTGTACCTTTGCTTCGCTGAACATCTTTGCTCCATAAGAACGTGTGGTTCCCTGAACAAAACACAAGTTTTATTTGCTTATTACTCCAGTGTTAACAACATCTTCACTAATAAAATAAAGGTCAGAGTATGTTTATTGTATGCTGCTTTATAGGTCCTTCTTTTTCTTGCAGCAACGAGGCAACTGATCGTTGTAATATCTATTCTCATAACGGGTCGCATTATATATTTTTGTCGACAGATAAACACCAGCTCACGAGGAAACACTAATCAAACAAATCTCACATGAACTAAGTAGCTAAAAGCTAGTAAGTATATAGTCGTACTTATGATATATACAAATAATGGTCGTTCAAAAACATTTCTTGATCAACCAACGTGAGTTTGTAAAATTGCAAACTTGATTGTGTTCTTCTAAGAAGTACGATATAATCGAGTTCTGAATACTTGCGCGACGATTTCAGTGTAAATGGCCGTTCATTTAGTCCCTTACTAAGTAAATCAATGAGTTCAGTGCGTAGCTACATACACAATGGCATATTATAATAAAAAATAATACTATGTATGACTATGGTAACAGTTTGGTCCCAAGTAGAAAGTCATTTTACTAAAGAAGTCATCAGTTATTTCCTTGTGATACAGTTACCCTACTATGATATGATAATAGTAAGTAATTATTAAAATAGTTTTTAAAGTTATTAGTACTCGAGATTACTACAAATTTAATTTCCCACTAAGACACCCACAAGTCTAGGTACAAAAACTTACCAAATACCAACTGTTGAGAGCCCGTACCATTCCCTAGACACATCAGGTAAGGCCATGATACTGAGCTGGTTGGCTTGGTTGACAATAATTTCGAAGTAGGGTTTGAGAGTCCATTCGTTCAGAGTGTTGTAGTAGAAGTTCAAAGCTACGGCAGCCTGAGACTCCTGGTTGCTGACACCAGGTCTGATGTAGAGAAAGACGCCAGTGGTTGGAACGTTGATATTGTTTAGATTGTGAGCTGCCATCGACCAGAGGTGCGGTGGGCCTGGCAGTGCCCTGAACTGGTTACTGAAAATAATATTTACACGACTATGTTTAAACTACTTAATTCTCTTATTCATATTAACATTTTTGAAACAGTAAGTGATTACGATATGGGTAAGTCAATCAGCCTGATTGGTAAAGGCAAGCGTTACGCCAACCTATAATAATATCAGTACTTCTAAAAGTTATAAGTATAGTCACTACTACATACTTGTTGCATGCCACCCATTTTTTTGATGCATATTTGTTTGGACCCATTAGGAAATCTGTCACTTTAGCATCTTATGCCCACATCAATCATCGCTTAAAAATTGCTAGGGTGTTAAGATCGCTGTTGATGTAAGTAATAATAACCCAAAGAGTGCTTTCACGTAACTCGTGGCCGTTTTTTACGCGGGGAGTTAAGACTAGTTTGATTGACTTGTCTCAACATATTACGGTGGACTGGCAAGTTTGATTTAAATAATTATATATAATTCATTTTCACTTACGCATTATTTTCCTCGAGCAAAGAGTTAGCCATGAGGTGGTTATAATCTATACCATTGAATGTGAAACTGATGATGGATGCTTCGGTGGGCTCATCCATACAAGGAAACACGCGCCTTGCATGTGTGGGGTGAAGGTTCATTGCTAGGTAATTGCTGAAAAAACAATACCTCTTTTTATTTCTGCTAACAAAAGCATAAATGCATACGGTTTTATACCGAAAATAGAAAACAACCAGTTGCAGTTATTAAAATTTTGATTAATGGAACAATGTAAGCACCACGAAGGATTAAGCAAATAATGTATTCATATTGACGGGTATGTGAATAATCGTAACGTAAAGGTTAAATAAGAATAACATATTTACAAATCATTAAATTGTCCTCTGTAAAAACCCTGGCCAGCTGTTGTTAGGCTTCCAGTATATTGTATAATAAGAATATAAGAAGATGCTATTATAGCTGGTTCTATTTCAAGAATGTCATCTTCAACACTAAAATCAGCTTGAACTGCATTAGCATCGGTGAAAACTCCTGCCAGCACAGATTGGATCGTCAAACCCTGCACATGCAGTTCTATAGGATCTTCCCTTGTCAAAAATTCCAGAACTACATCGATCACAGCCCTTCCACTAAAAGTATTTCCATTAACAGTTAGCTCCAGAGCATACTGACGGATTTCTTGACCTGGTCTGATATTTCTCATGAGTCCATTTCTTGTTCTATTGATGGCTTCTGTAAATCTTGCATCGGGAATTTCCGTAGAGTTGTCGACTGTTGGTAAATCGGTTCTAGAAACCAACTCTTCATGTTCTATAATCGCAGCAGCACGGGTTTTTAAATCATTCACTGCATCTTGTATATCTGCAAAGTCCTGGTGCTTAAAATCAGCATCAGAATTTATCAACGATGATCTGGTAGATATTGGTAAAGACTTAATGCACACATTCACTAATATTAAATAGGAGAAGAATGCCAATTTCCACTTGAACTTTGTCCTAGCCATTTTTCTAACCAAAATGGCTGGTCACACCCACTCAGCCTCACATCCGTACCACGATACTGACTCCGAAGAAATGGGAACGAGGTGGAATTCTATTGAAAATGATAGCGTTGCGCCGGATGAGATATGAATCTCGATAATGTCGGTTTTAAGAGAGATAAATTCAAGAATTGGCATTTGATACGCACTTGTCGATTGCTCACTAGATTGGATCGTGAGAGACTCATGTTTGTTACACTAAGCCGTCATCACTATATGGCATTATTATCGAATCCAAATATTGTAACTTTATTAATGTACACACATATATCGACTATTTTAATTCATCCTCCATAGATGAATCAAAATATTCTATAATTAACTAAGACAGTCGAATAACCACAGCCATACAATGAGCTGCTTATTATGTGCTAGTATCGACTCGCGACTTCGTTTGCGTGGAATATGGTCATCGCGATCCCGCGATTATTCGTTGGATCAGGATAAAACATATTAATCTCAGATACAAAATATTCACTTCAAAATGTAGCCATACCCGCTCAGCCGTTTTTGCGTGATTGAGTAAGAAACATCCATACTTATTATTTAAAAGAACCGGCTAGGACTCGCGTGTTATTTATCGGAAAACGTTCTCCAACCAGTGTCGAATTTATTTCAAGTTCTTCGGCCGGAAGTCACTATCGTGCTCAGTGTCGAGCGCGGGCCTGCCGTACGTAACTGCTCGGTGGATAATAATTATGAACACAATAGTTTTCTATCTCAAAAAACATCAAATCTTCCAAACTTTTACATTTATAATATTAGTTTGATTTATAAGATCTGATTTAATTAGTGATTTGTAATCTGGTGAATAAATATGATCTTATGTTCAACCATTAAAACTGGTACAATATAGGTGGTAACCATCAATTTTATTATTCGGTAAGTTAAACGACCTAAGCTTAAATGGGTAGGGGTAGGTCATTTAACTTACCAAATAATAACATTTAGATGTTTAGGCAATATGTCTGCCTGTTATGTACACAAAGTTGTTACTATACCTAGTAATCGTGTATACATACACTCATTAAATATTAATACTAAAGCCTGTTCAACTTTTACAAACGTAAACGTATGACGTACACTATTATTTTGCAAGAACATTTAAATAACATTGAAATAGGTACAAGAGCAAACTTTTAGGTATTTGAGAGTGCTAAGCACTGACCGTTACAGGAACAAGCGTGCGTCTGTAAACACGACAACATTTCGCAGTTATAATTTGTTTAAATATATAAGAAGCCAAAATGGTACCTAATGTTCTTTAATTTAGTATTTCTTTTATTTTATTGTAATAAATATAGTAGATGACGCTCAAAAAGAAATGCGATATGAAATATTTTTTCTGTCATTTTATTTGCTATTTTTCTTCAAGATGCCAATTACATATTGTGAAATATAAGTCATTTTTTAAACTCTTAACTATGCACTGTATTGTTTTCAAGTTTGTTTCAGTAACTAGTACGAGTATGTCTAAACTGTGCGACGAAAAACATAGCGTTTACGGATCTTTTGCTTTGGGCAGCGTTATTCGTAATTTCAGGCACATGAAATCATATTCCTGCAACTTTTTCCGTCTTATCAAGAATTATTTTGAAATTTGAAGCAATTATGTACGTATGCAATTTGAATCAATTATGTGCTTATGTTGTCACAACTGCAGACGAAGCAAAAGGTTTAACACGAGTCTTGAAATTACTCTTTGATAAAAACAGCACGTTTCAAATTTTAAACAACGTATCTATGAATCTCATGCTACTATATGCCTTGGGTGAAAGTAAATATTTATTGAATTCTTTGATAACCCAAATGTGCTGAAATGCTTGATTGCATTGCATTGCTTGCATTTGGAATTGATTCCATATGGGAATTTATTATTTCTTGGTGTTATCATAAGTTTAAGGAGATAATGAAAAAGTTGATATACAAGTTGGGGCAGAAGGACATACGATTTTAAAAACACTATTGCATGAAAACGGGTTGAGGGAGGGGTGCGCGGAAGGTAAGTGCTTGATTCTCGGAAATGTAGCCGCCATAGATCACTACACGGGTGCACAGCGTGCGTTCTGTAAAAAAAATAATACAAATAGAGAAGATTCGTGCACTAGTGTTCGTAGTTCATTTCGTTCCCATTACGACTGCCCAAAACACCAAATATAATATATAATGTATATGTCGCCGCAGAGTTTTGGAGGCACTACCTACTCGTATAATAAATGGAAATAATTAATATTTGTAATTTTTTTTTAATATTAAATTTTGATATCTAAATTCATATTAGATTTTTAAAGACAAATTGTAATTTATAATGTTGTGGTATTGTGAACATTTAATTAAGTGTATTAATTTGATGCGAGATTGTGCGAGTACTTAGATGTAAGTCAATGTTACAATTTTGATATGCTTTTGATGCTTTAGCTTACCAGAATTGATTTGTAATAGCGTTTAAATAATTCAGACTTGATTTGGAATCCATGATATGGTTATTTGTGGTGAAATTCACATTACGAAAATGACGCCAGCGCCCTCTGCTTCCATTTTGGTGCAACTTGACGTTGCCGCCAAAATGGCGGCAGGCGGGCTCGGAGATATTATTCAGAAGACTTAGACTATTATTCAGAAGAGACTGACTCTTTATTTAATGATTTTTAGTAACAGTTAGTCCTGGTAATTGGCTTCTATGCTTAAATAGAGATTGTAAAACCTTGAACTTGGTGAAGGTCAATGGTATTACATTACTTTTGAAATCGACCATAAGTTTTATGCGAAATATATAATAAATCCTTACATTTTGTGTATTATTGAAATTATTAAAAGAATATTAATTATTATAATATACTATTATTATACTCCATCTAGCAATTCCCGCGATTTTAACAAGGTCGTCGGTCCACCTAGCGGGGGGCCGGCCTACAATACGCCTTCCGGTTGCTAATTTTGAGAGCTAGTATGTCGGTGACCTTAGTTCTCCTACGGATCTCCTCATTTCGGATCTTATCATGCAGGGGAACCCGAAACATAGCACTGTCCATTGCTCGTTGCGAGACTTCAAGCTTGTTAATGAGGCCCACAGTAAGGGACCACGTCTCAGTGCCATAAGTCATCACTGGCAACATACACTGGTTGAAAACCTTGGTTTTCAGGCTCTGAGGTATTGGGGACGAAAAGATGGATCGAAGCTTCCCGAACGCTGTCCATCCGAGCTGGATTCTTCGTGCGACCATGTTGAAGTTGGACCTACCAAATTGGACAGTCTGTCCTACTGTCAACTTCGAGTGTATCGTTGCCAACAATTACCGGTGTAGGTGGAACATGGACATTGGACATGATTATATTATCTATGTTCATCTTAAGACCAACCTGTTGGGAAACTCTACTTAGGTCGTTGAGCATGGTGCCGATATCCTCGAGCGACTCTGCCATTATGACTATATCATCTGCAAAACGAAGATTAGTGATGTATTTGCCATAAATGTTGATACCAGATCCTTTCCAGTCCAAAAGTTTGAAAACATCCTCCAATGCGTTACTGAACAGTTTTGGAGAGATGACTGTCTCACACCTCTCTGCAATGGAATTTGTTACGTACTCTGACTGACATAGTGGCCTTGCTGTATAAACACTTCAACGCTTCGATATACCTATAGTCAATTTGGCATCGCTGCAAGGACTGCAGTATGGCCCACTTCTCGATAGAATCGAAGGCTTTCTCGTAATCCGCTAACGCTAGACACAGTGGCTGATTATACTCTTCAGTCTTCTGTATAATCTGCCGTAGTGTATGAATGTGGTCTACGGTGCTAAAGTCTCTTCGGAAACCGGCTTGTACTCCCGTCCCGCTGGAACTCATCAAACCTGCGTGCGAGACGGTTCGTGATGACTCTCGAAAACAGCTTGTAGATAGATAGATAGATAATACTTTATTGTTCACAAAAAACATAACAATATGAAAACATAAATGTAATAATTACAAAAATTGTGTCACAATGGGCGGCCTTATTGCTAAAAGCAATCTCTTCCAGGCAACCGTAGGATGGAATGTATATTAAAATTCATCGACATGGGCGCGTTTTTAAAACATAAGTAAACATGGATAAAAAAACAATGGAACTTGTACACGTAGCTCAAGAGCGATATGAATGAAAATGAAAAATGTTTATTAAGTCCGCAAACACTACATAATAAAAGTATCAAAAATATGCATATACGAGTAATTATAAGTTACAGTGTAGCGCTTAAGGACAACATTATTTAACTTACAAAATTATTTACCGCGATCTCCGAACTAGGCAAAGCCTGTATCTCGGGGATCTGGAACGATTGTTCAACAAGACTTTGACCTCGGATTACAAAAATAAACTGTATCTCATATAGTACATAAAAGAAAATATTTTAAAGTAGGTACCGTTACATAGGGAAGTACCTTTAATAACAAAAAAAGAACTTATAATAATAATACTACAAATAAAATAGCTGAAATAGCAGCTGCCTTACTTATAAATCAACGGAATAACAAATTCTATATAACTGGTATTCTTTATATGGATATTGATAGATTGTATAGATATATATATATTTATGGAATAAGTAATAAATAAATATGTAATAAATATGTATAAATAAGTATTTATAATTTAAAAATAAATATTAATTTTTTTTAAATGATTACAGACATTAAACGTTAATTAATAATATGTCGCAAGCATATAGACCCTGGCTTTAGGAAGTAATTTCTAATAAATTCTCTGTTTCTTCATAACTCATAGAACCAAGACCTTTACGAAGTATTCTCCTGACTTCATACATGGACTTTCCTCTTAGATCGTACATTTTGTCAACAGTGTTGTAAACATGAGCTCTAAGGTAATCACCAAAGCGGCGCGCGAAACACGTGTTCGTATAGGGATAGGGTACTGATTTAGGTCTTCGCCTTGCGAGGGTATTATCGACATGTTTATCTTCAGAGGCCGCAATTGATTTGTGTACTGACAGTGCTAACTTTTTTATAAATACAAAGTGCTCTGTAACTGACGAATCCCATATATCCCTAACATATACCGCAACTCCGCTATTTTGATTAAAATTATTTTCACTTTTGTATGAAGTATAGCCTGGTAGCTGAGGGATATGTGGGCACGAGTTTAGCCAGCACTCCGTTAGAACGATGACGTCGTAAATAATGTCTAATCGTTTCAAAGCCACCAATAACTTATCGAAATTGCAACCAATGCTCCCAATGTTAAGTGCACATAGTTTAAAATTATGATCTCGGGTGAAGAAACTTTTGCAACTCTCTAGATCATCAGTAAGCCGGCAGTCCACTTTAATAGAGTCCAAGTCATTGCCCAATTCATCATTAAACGTCGCCATTTTTATTTATACAATTTATCCAAGACCAGTTTTTATTCAATAAGAATAGTACACAGTATTGCAGTAAAAAACTGCATTGTACTATAGATAGCCAGGAAGAATAGATGTCGTATACACCCTCAAAATAAGTCAGGAAATTACTAAGTGTAGGCAGGGTAATGTATATATAATTATATAAAATTTTGGGCAGATTGGTACGTGTAAACATGATAGCATAAAATATATAATATGTAATTGATTTTATAAGCGGAATGTATGTACCATAAAGATGTCTAGATTGTCTATACGGAAATAAAAATCTAACTTGAAAAATTAACACAAAATATAAGGTAGGTTGCACACTGAGAGATTCCCTCATAAACATAAGCTTATTATCTACGTGACAAAGGATCTTAAAAAAAATATATAATAACTACGTTACATATTATTGAAACGCCAAGGTATTGGACTACGAATAGTGCAAACTGGCAGTCAAGATTCAATAACGGCCGCGGTGGTAGCTCCGGCAGTGCCGGTAACGAGTGGGGGCACAAGTCTATCCAAATCGTGCAGAGACCGAACGAGCTGGGCAGCCTTCCCTTCGCGCTGCCTGATGTAGATGCTTCCCTGATTGCACCAGCAAAAGGCATATCCATTATTCCTAGCTCTGACTCTTGTCTCACGAAATAAAATACGATTATCTTTTGTAAGCCTTTCGTTGAAGAAAAGTTTGGCCGGAGCGCCCGGTATATCTAGGTCTGTTGTGGTAAGGTTTTTCCTTGATTTGGAGGCTCTAATAAGCTGGTCACGCTTAGAGCGACGCATCAGTCGTACTACAACCGGGCGGGGCAACCAACCACCGAACTCGGCCGAGCCGGCCGGGACGGGCGGCCGGCGTGCGCCGACCCGGGTCACCCAGTCTATCTCCTCATCAGCTAGCTGCACACCGACCTTCTGCGCCGCGACTTTTACTATATGGGCAAGGTTTTCGTTGTTGGTCTCCGGGACACCGACGATCTCGAGCTCGTTAAGTAAGCTTTTCTGTGTCTGCGCGTGCAACTCGCCTTGTAAAATTGATACGGTCACCTTCAGACTAACCACTTCCTGGTCCCTATAATTATATGAGCCTATAATTGTTATTTTTTTTTTGTATAGGTACAAAAATCATGCCCATTGATTTGAGATTTGATTATTAAGCTTTGCGTTTACAAACATATTATTAATATGAGTCTCACTTCGTTCCAATATTTCATTTATTTATCTGGCTGAGAGAATCTGGGACTAATTTCAGCACAGAATCATAAAGAACTGAGATTCTTCGGCTTGAGCAGTTTCAACCGACTTTTTGTATAGATAAACAACGCTGCTTATCTCCACTATATCGCATTTGACTAGGCACTGGAAACAATTCGTGAAAGATTTAAATTTTTTTAAGGCTAGTCTTTAATGAATATGAACTTTCAATCTTATAACATTGATATTCAATGACATTCTGGTAATACGGTGATCGATACCAGTTTTAACATGGCATGTGGTTTTCCTTTAACAACAAGCATAATTTAAACAATTTAATACCGACTTCCATTCTATTCAATTATTGGAGTGTATCTCAAAAACTACGGGATCTAATTTTATGAAATTTAAATGGGACCACACGGGAAGCACCAGCTTACAAACAAAAAAAAATTGAGAATTGGATCACCCAGTCGAAAGAGATAAGTTAAAAAAAAACCAGTCGATTGAGTACCTCCTCCTTTTTTGGAAGTCGGTAGAAAAGCACATTACGCAATTAAGTTAAGCATATGTATAGGACACAAAAAAATTAACTACTCATGCGAAACCAAATAAATAAATACGAAATAAATATATGATTGAGGACATTGCCAGTTGCTCTCTAATATAAAATTTTTCAACTCCCGAAAACCCATAATTTGTATATTTTTATATTTGCCAGTCTCATATCTGCAATGAACTGAAATGGGAATTTATGTAAGTCGTACTGACTATCGTTAGTTTTTATCTAAGACTTATCTCGTGTATCTTCTATTTGTAAGCTTTATCACACTGTTCTTTATCAATTTCAGGTATCTACCCGCATAGGTCTTTATTTTTTACTTATACTCACAACGTGCCGTAGCTTCCTGCATATAAAGCTTCTCCAGGTGTAGTAAGGGATCCTTTGTATTCTATGAAGAAAGTGTACCACGTTGCTTCGAAACCAGTTTCTATTTCTAAAACTCCATGGTCATCATCAACAAAAAATTCTGCAGTATACAGTTCAGAACCTTCCGCGAATGAGAAATAAACAGAATCAACACTTAAATTTCTCACATGAAACTTTACTGAATATTTTCTTGTTGTTGGATCCGTTATGATCACGTGGGCTTGTAATCTACCATTAAAACTCTCATTGTCTAGTGTATTGTTCAGAGTGAGTTCTATGGCGTATCGGGATACAAACATTCCTGGTCTTATCTGATTTCTTATTGTTCTTTGAAATGTATGTGCTGTCACATCAATTGATTTTTCTGCAACATTGATTGTTTCATCTTCTATATTGACTGCATTATCTACAGCGTCCACTGAGTTATCTGAGATAATATTGTCGAGTTCTTCATTACTTTGAACACCAGTAACAGCAATATCTCTCATACGACGTTTTAAAGGATAACTGCTTATTGAAACAACCAGAATTAATGTAACAAATGATAACTTAAATATAACCATTTTGTAATTCAATGTTTGAATGATAGCAGACTAAGAACGTAATCTCGATGTTTATAGAGATTACGGAAATGCGCTTACAGCGATTTCTAAGGCGTAACTGATCGACTTGTTTTTAGACATCTACACAAATGATCCGTATTGATTATATTTCATCTGTGGTGTGGCAGGTTTGACTTACGTAAAGATAAAGTGTACACTTTAGGCCAAATTATTTTCTGTAATAACAGACACGCACACTGATATCTTAAAGGAATGATAGTAAAATTGTTTGATTTCACGAATATTCCTTGATGATATCGTAGCGTGCCACGTTACGTGTTTGAATTTCATGACGAATAATGTCTCAGATTTGGTTTCTGTTGTGTATATAAATAAGATCTATTTATAAATTTTTAGATATATATTAACTTCTCTTTGAAAACATGTTTTATTTCAATTTAATTATAAGTTAGTAAGTATAACACAACTTACCATACAACATACTGAATTTAATTTGTAATCTTCTTTCATACTTATTTAGAAAAATCGTATATGCTAGTCATGGCTACATTGATTTTAATCCCCAACAGATTTGTATTAAAACATATCACGTTGTTGTCACGCTGCATAAGTTGTTGCTTAACTTGTTTATTTTAATAATTTGACATATTAATTACATATTGCAATATTATACGAAATGCAGCGTAGCTGCGACCTACTTGCGCACAAGCGGCACAAAGTGCAACACAAGGCGCCGACTCAGCACACGTGTCGAAGCCGACACCGGACGAGCGGAGCGGCGTTTGCGTCGCGCTTGGTACACACCTCGACCGGAGTACATAGCATAGTTTAACAATAGTTAATTAATGAAATTGTAATAATTATATTTTAAAATAAATTAGTTGCCAACAGTTTTGGTTTTTTTTAAGTCCTTCGGCTGCAGCTAACGTAATTGGCGCAGTCGGTAGGATATTAGAGTCAGCGCGCGCGGTCTAAAGCTCGAAAAGCTCCAAAAATCGTTGGACGGCTTGACTCCGATAGTCGCTGGCAGGCTCCTAAGTCTTCATCTAATATCCAAATCTACGTGGCCGCAGCTCCGGGGACCAGTATCCGACAATTGATATGCAGAGGAAACCAGAATGCAACTGTAAGTACGCAAAAACTTTCTTTTTGTGTTGCTCCTTTTAGTCCTTACTTATCCTTGTAATTTTTCAAGATTTTTCATCCTAAGAATCGGGGTGATCGGGAGACTGTATCTCACCAGTCTCACCGTCATAGGGAATTAGATAGTATTAGAGAAATAGATTTAGATTTAGATATAAATTCATTAAAAATGCCTTATGACCCTGATGTTATTTTTAAGGCCTTACGCCCAGTGCCAGATTTCGATGGAAATCCGAACGTGCTCACACGATTTATAAAAATATGTGATCAACTTGTTTCATGTTATATGAGTGCTAAAGCCGGCAATGAATTAGGTAACTTGTGTCTATTAAATGGAATATTAAATAAAATAACTAGGCCCGCAGCCACAATCATAAACTCAAATGGCTTTCCAAATAACTTCGCTGACCAAAGAGATGAGACCGCATTGTATAATGACCTCTCCATAGCCACGCAAGGTCACATGACCAAACAGGAATTTTATGACCATTGTCAAACGTTATTTAGCACGATTATGACATACGTTTAATTGCACGAAACTATCGCCACAACGATTGAATCAAAGCGTTTATTATATAGGAAGCTCTCTATGCAAGCTTTTGTACGAGGTCTACAGGAACCCTTAGGTTCTCGAATTCGTTGTATGAGACCTTCAACGATAGAGCAGGCATTACAATTCTTGCAGGAAGAAGTGAACATACTTTACTTGCAACAGCGAAATAGTGAAATACATCCTAGAGCTCAGCATCAGCAGAGAACTCAACCTCTTACTCAAATGCCTCCTGCACCAAGGCACGGTTATCAAACACCTATGATGTTAGCACCTATTAGTCAGAGGCCTACGTTCATGTCGCCTCAATCATTTAAATTTAGTCCGCCACAGAACCAATTTAAATTTAATGCAGGACCACAAAACCAGCCTCAATACCGCATGCCGACTCGAACACAGCAGATGTTTAGTGCACCACCACCAAACTATAATGCTAGGAGTAACGCGTTTCGAATTCAACCTCGTAATCAACCCCAAAATTTTACCCATAAGCCTATGAGCGGTATACAACATTTCACCCCTAGAGCTTTACCCCCGACTGGACTAACTGGACACGACTGGAGTAAGCACGGCAACCCACCACCTACAAATTATTTTAGAAGCCGTGAAATGAACTTCAATGAATGTACAAATGATGGTTATGATTATCACTATAAGCCTGACTTTAACTACTGTCCTGATTACAATGAATACCCGACTTATGCGTACGAGTACGTTGACCACGAGAACTACGGGCCTGAAACGGCTCAAGTATACGAACACTATAATGTCCATGACACGGTTGAAGAGCCGCAGCCTTCCACTAGTCAGGAATTTTTCTTTCAGAAGGCCACAATATCAGACAAGCCAAAATAGAGGTCAATCTGCAAACTCAACGACAGCTACCCTTTATTCAGATTTGTAATCCACCCTTAAAACTCCTCATAGACACCGGCGCGAACCAGTCATTTCTCAGCCCGGATGCTGTAGAGAAATTTTACTCGCACGTAAAGTTAGATTATGATCCATTTGAAGTCACAAATGTTCATGCTGTCAGTCAGAATGTTTATTCTATTACAGTTCCCTGTTTTTCAGAAATAAATGACCCTGAACTGATCAAACTCTTCGTGTACAAGTTTCACGATCATTGGTTCTTTTTATTGCTCATTATCAACTTAAACGTGCATAGAGATTTTTTGGAGGTAGACCTGAAGAAAACAGTCGCAGATCGACCACGATTGAGTGCACTCGTTGCACACGCATCGCCGCGCCGCATCCCATATATTTAATAACCTAACAATCGGAAGTAAATGTGCTCCGTGTAGGAGGAACTATCAAAAACATCTACGTTGAGGAACTGTTGAAGTGATCATCCAAAATACATATACTTTTGTGTCGGTGGAACTATTCACGTGTGTAGATTTCGCGACCGCGTCCCTTTCAGGAACATCTACCATTCAGCCTTGGCTGGCTGTGACCGGAGAAGAGAAATATCTCTATGTAAGTACTAGCATAATGAGCTTTAATTGTACTAGCCCCCCTGGTCATTTGTGAGATATCTTCCTGCTTAGGTACCCTTGAATTACAACCTCAAATTCGCAAAACTTCGAACCAGCGCCTTTTCCCGCGCGGTGGGATATTCTTAATTTTGAGGATATTTTTTCTACTGAGAAAACCCACCATTTTATGGTCCTTCGTACTCCAGATTTGTTTTTTTGTGGATTTAAAAGTCTGCACACGTGCAATCTGCCGCCATCTTTCATGCGCATTGTCACAACTCAATCGTTTCGTTCTTAACTAAAATATACTTATTTTTATTCAAGTACTACCATTCGCTAAATGTTCCTTGGTTACCGCAATTAATTTACTTAATTTTTTATTAAGTTAGCACAGCGTCGCATATATATACCTACGAATAACCGCATTCCAATTGTATCACTCGCCCAACCTTTTGTTATCGCCTTACCTTTTGTCTTGCACCGCGCAGCTATTGATAGATAATCATGGCTAATGAGCAGAAATTAAAAATATTAGAATCTCAACGAGAATTATACTTTCAAAGAATTCAACAAATTTATGATAATTCGCGTAATGATTTAAATGATCCCGAAAACCTTGATACTTTTTTGTGTAACGTTGAAACCTTAGAGGACATACGAACAAAATATCAACAGGTCGTAACCGATATCAATAGTACATTATTAAAAATAAATAAGGATGCACAACCTGATTTTCAAAGCTGGTTAGCCTTTGAAGATATTTATTGTCGCGTAAAACGCAAATTATCGAACGTTCAGAAACCGCTCACAGATGTCAAGTCGGAAACTAACCGTACTTCACCTGCGATTAAATTAGAAAGAATTCAGTTATGTGAATTTGATGGCAACCGCCTCAATTGGCCGCCCTTTTTCGCAACCTTTCAAAATGCCGTTCATCTTAACTCGTCACTTACAGATACAGAACGAATGTACTATTTGGTGGGTAAATTAACTGGAAAAGCTAAGTCTATTTTCACTGGAATCGTTCCATGTGGTGAGAACTATACATCTATATATACCGCACTTATAAAGAAATATGAAGATAAACGTAGCTTGGCAGTTTCATACTTAGATCAAATTTTCTCGTTGAAGCCGATCGCATCAGCTACCGCAAAAAACTTAGAAAGTATCGTCGATCAATTCGCAAACTCATTTTTTGCGTTAAATAACTTAGGAATACGAGATCTATCCGATTTTGTTTTAACCTACGTCGCTCTTCAACGCATTGATAAGGAAACCGCGCGTCTTTTCGAGATGGATAACAGAGATATAGATATACCTAAACTACAAAACTTACTCACATTTATTCGCGATCGCGTCAAGGTATTATCTAACACTGGTGACAACTCATTACATTCTGATTATACGTCAAAGACAAAAGTACATAATAATACCGCGTCAAAGAACAACGCACGTTCTTTTGTTGTCAACAACAACAACAATATAAAATGTTTGTTGTGTGATAAGTCGGACCACGACCAGCTTTATTCGTGTCCAAAATTTCAATCGTTGACTCCTCGCGACCGCTATAAGATTGTTAAAAATCAAAATCGCTGTATTAACTGTTTAAGTAATAAACATACCACGGCTACTTGTCGCTCTGTTTCTACATGTAAGCAATGCCAGGCAAAGCACCACAGTATGTTACATTTCTCTGATTCAAATAAAGTAACGAAAACAGCTGATCGTCAGCCCGCTGTACCGGCCCGTTATCAGCCGGCCCCCACTGCTGCGCCTGATCATAGTCGTGGCGCCACCGAAGCAAATGTTTACGCTTCGCAGTTTACCGCGTCCGCATCGCCAAACTCAGCTTTATATAATCCAAAGGAGAATGTCGTTTCTTTATGCAGTATGGAAGACAGTTCTCGCCCGCGTACATATCAGAATGTTTTGTTGGGTACCGCCCTCGCTAATGTAAGGTGTAAGGATGGGTCCGTGTGTCAAGTGAGAATATTAATAGACAACGGTTCACAAAATCATCTCATTAGTCGAAACGCTTGTAAAAGGTTAGGACTCCGCGTCTTTAATGATTGCTCTGAAAAATCAGTAACAGGAATAGGTAATAGCTCGCAGACTATATTTGGTATAACTGATTTAACTCTTTTCTCGCGTCATAACGAAAACTATTGCCTGCACATTCAGCCACTTGTTTTGAAAACTATTTCAACCGATCTCCCGGGTTGTAAATTAGACAATTCGGCTATACTGAAGTACTTAGGGGACTTACCTTTAGCAGACCCGCAGTTCTACGTCCCTGGACCAATTGATATATTGATTGGTTCTGAAGTATTTTCCGAGATATTAATGCCTGGTAAGGTACTCGGACCGCCCGGGCACCCCGATGCGTTAGAAACTACTTTCGGATATGTGGTCATGGGGTCAACTGCGTACATACCTACAAAGACTGATCCGCGTCACAATAAAGATAACTCCCGCGCCTTTTTCTCATCGAGTGATGAATCAATCGAGACTTTGGTCTCCAAGTTTTGGCAACTTGAGTCGGTACCAACTAAAAACCATATGTCTAAGGAGGACTTAGAATGTGAAAACTTTTATGTATCGAACACACACCGCGAGAACTCTGGACGATATGTCACCGCGTTGCCGTTCTCGCAACCTTCTTCTAAGCTAGGAAATTCATTAGCGATCGCATCGCGTAGATATTCCTATTTAAACCGCAAATGTCAATCAAACGCTACCTTAAAAAATGAATACGATCAGGTTATGAACGATTACCTTAAAAATGGTATTATTTCACCCGCGCCCGCTACAACCACCGCCGACGAACATTACGTCATACCGCACCACGGCGTAAGCAGGACGGACAAGGGCTTACGCATTGTTCTAAATGCAAGCGAGAAAACAGATCAAAACGTATCTTTAAATGACTGTTTACATTCCGGCCCAAACTTACAAGCCGATTTAACCGCGATAATTATTAAATTTAGACTTTTCCCTGTCGCTTTAACCGCTGACATTAAACAAATGTTCTTAAATATTGGTATTCGTGAACAGGATCGACACTTCTTAAATATTTTATATAAGTTTGACGAAGATAAAACCGCGACGTTATATTGTTATAACCGTTTGTGTTTTGGCCTACGCTGTTCGCCATATATCGCTATGCGAACGATCAAACAACTCGCTCAAGACGAAACTGACCTTCCACTCGCGTCCATGATAGCGTCTAATGATTTATATATGGATGATTTAGGCACGTCAGTGTCAGGGACCGCCGAGGGAGTGCAGTTAGCTCGCGACTTAATAGATTTATTCAAACGCGGAAGTTTCGAGTTAGTAAAATTTATGAGTAACTCCACTGAGGTGCTGAACGCAATCCCGCCCGAAAACCGGTTATACTCGACGTTAGAGTTTGATGCGGAGGATAATTTGAAACTTCTTGGCCTTATATGGTCTCCAATTGAAGACGATTTTTCGATAGCACTTAAATTTAATCCGCAAACAAAATGCACTAAGCGATTAATGCTTTCGACTATAGCCAAATTATGGGATATAAACGGATATTGTGCACCTGTAATTTTATACGCAAAACTTTTAATCAAAGCGCTTTGGATCGCTAAGATCGATTGGGATGACCAACCGCCACATGATATTTGTGTCGCGTGGAATCACTTCTTGTCTGAACTTCCGGCCTTAGAAAAATTTAAAATACCGCGTTTGCTAGGAATTGTACCCGGATGTCGTGTCATTCTTTTAGCTTTCGCGGACGCCAGTACTCGCGCAATGGGTGCCACGACATACCTATGCATACAGACCGCGTCTAAGCCTAACGAAGTCAATCTGATCTGCGCCAAAAGTAAAGTCGCGCCTCTAAAGGTCGTATCCTTAGCTCGCCTGGAGCTCTGCGCCCTTTTATTAATGGCGAAATTATGTAGATTTGTCATTGACACAATTTCTACCCGCTGTCATATTGATGATATTTATGCATTTACTGATTCAACAGTGGCCCTACACTGGGTTCATTCTGCCCCGCATCGCTTTGACACATTTGTCGCAAACCGCATTTCGCAAATACAGGACAATCTAGATCCTAAACATTTTTTTCATGTTACGTCATCTTTAAATCCCAGCGATATTCTAAGTAGGGGAACTACCCCACGAAAGCTACTTGACCACCCGCTTTGGCTCCACGGCCCACCGTGGGCTCGCGATGACGTAGATACGTGGCCTATCCGCAGATTTACATTCGATTCTGTCGCTGATGATAAATTATTAGAAATTAAAAAACAAACAAATGTTTTCATCAACACTGATGAACCGCCTAACTTTCTTTGCGCGCTGGCCCAGAGAGTGTCGTCCTGGTCTAAGCTTCTTCGCATCGTAGTTTATTTATACCGCTTCTTAGGAAAAATCCCGCGTTCGAATCGCATTGAACTTTCACATATGGAATATGCAGAAGTAGCTGTAATAAAAGCTCTGCAACAACAATACTTCAAAGACGATATAAACGCCCTTTTCAAAAACCGCAACGTTTCTAAATCATTGCTACCACTTTCTCCTTTTCTGAAAAATGATTTACTACGCGTCGGTGGACGATTGAAGAAATCTACACTCGACTTCGACAGCAAACATCCAATATTGTTACCAAAAAAAGATCATATTGTAAACCTTATAATTGACTATTATCATCTTAAATACCTACACGCAGGTCCGCATTTATTATTGTCTTTGATAAGACAAAAATATTGGATTATTGCTGGGCGTAGTACCGTCAAAAAACGCTTTCGTCTATGCAACAGCTGTTTTAGAGTCAATCCGCGTTCTGAGGCTCCATTCATGGCAGACCTCCCCGCACCCCGTGTAATTGAAGCATTGCCCTTTCAAAAAACGGGACTGGATTACGGTGGCCCCCTGAATATATTAATAAGTAGATACCGCGGTGCCCGCAAAGTGAAGGCTTACATTTGCTTGTTTACCTGCTTCGTTACCCGCGCCGTACATTTAGAGCTTGCCGTAGACTTGACTACAGAATCATTTCTCCGCGCGTTCCGCCGTTTCATATCGCGTCGTGGTAATTGTACCGAATTATTTTCGGATAACGGTACTAATTTTCTTGGCGCTAAAGCCCAACTCGATGAGCTAGGTAGATTTATTAAATCCAAAGCCTTCTGCGAATCCTTCAGTGAGGAAGCGCTTGTTCAAGGTGTATCTTGGAATCTGCTGCCGCCAAATTCGCCACATTTCGGTGCTTGGGAAACGTGCATTAAAAGCGTCAAAATGTTAATAAAACGCTCTTTACGCGACATATTACTAACTTACGAAGAGTTACTAACCGTCCTAACTCAGGTCGAGGCTGTACTGAACTCACGCCCATTGACTGTGTTGAGTTCCGACCCAGCTGAACCTGAAGCTCTAACGCCCGCGCACTTCTTAACCTTTGGTCCATTAAAGTCGTTTCATTCAGAAACTCATTTCCAACCCATGCCGGTAAATTTAGTACGAAATAAACATTTAATTGATCAAATCGTCCATAGATATTGGAATCGATGGAGACGAGAATATTTAAATACTTTACAAGCGCGCGCTAAATGGAACACTCCATCAAACCCAGTAACAAAAGGAATGGTAGTCCTTATTAAAACTGATAATTCTCCGCCGCTGCAATGGCCTCTAGGCATTGTAGAAGAAGTCCATATGGCTTCAGATGGAATTGTTAGAGTTGTGACGGTTCGCACTAAAACTGGAGTCTACGTCAGACCCGTGGTAAAACTTTGTGTTTTACCCTCTCAATAATTTTATTTATGTTTTCCGCACACCTTTTCAGGTGTACCCCCTAGTTGTAGTTTATCTCATTATTATTTGTTTATTTTTAGAGTTCACCGTAATTATCGGTTAAACTATTTTCGCATCGCATCCGCAAGAAGTTACAGTTAACTTCATTTTTTTTTTTTTGCCCTATCTATGCATCATGCTAGATAGCTCATTCTCACGTCTACCTTATTTCGCATAGGAACTGATTAGTTTCCCCTGTTTCTTGTTGATTCAGGAGACATCTTCATCTCCTGAAGGCCGGGGGGATGGTTCTTTTTATTGCTCATTATCAACTTAAACGTGCATAGAGATTTTTTGGAGGTAGACCTGAAGAAAACAGTCGCAGATCGACCACGATTGAGTGCACTCGTTGCACACGCATCGCCGCGCCGCATCCCATATATTTAATAACCTAACAATCGGAAGTAAATGTGCTCCGTGTAGGAGGAACTATCAAAAACATCTACGTTGAGGAACTGTTGAAGTGATCATCCAAAATACATATACTTTTGTGTCGGTGGAACTATTCACGTGTGTAGATTTCGCGACCGCGTCCCTTTCAGGAACATCTACCATTCAGCCTTGGCTGGCTGTGACCGGAGAAGAGAAATATCTCTATGTAAGTACTAGCATAATGAGCTTTAATTGTACTAGCCCCCCTGGTCATTTGTGAGATATCTTCCTGCTTAGGTACCCTTGAATTACAACCTCAAATTCGCAAAACTTCGAACCAGCGCCTTTTCCCGCGCGGTGGGATATTCTTAATTTTGAGGATATTTTTTCTACTGAGAAAACCCACCAATCATTTTGATGGATTAGTTGGTCTTGATCTGCTCACTAAATGGGAAGCTAAAATTGACTTAAAGAGACTATGTTTAAGTACTAAGTCAGCAGTAAATCCCATCTTATTGTATAACTCACGAAATGTAAATTTATACGAAGATATCATTCTGGCAAACAGTACGAAGTTAGTCAGAATATTATAGATATTCTGACTAACTTCGTACTGTTTGCCACACCCAAGATAGCGAAGTTTACGTTCCGGAACAATTCATATGTAACTGTATTATTCATGAATGCATTACTAGCGTATTTCAGAACAGAGGTATATTAGAAATAGAAAATCCAAACAACAACGACGTTGTATTTTCATTAGATCAACCTGCTCACGCAGAGTTGTTTATTGTTGAGTGCGCGTGCACTGAAAAATGGCCCGCGCGTGTTAATGAAGTCTTATCGCGACTTCGCACGGATCATCTGAACGAGGAAGAAAAGGCTAACTTGATGGCTCTTTGCTTAAAGTATGCAGATGTTTTTTATATTGATGGCGAAAATTTAACTTTCACAAATCAGATAAAACATCGTATCCGAACTACCGATGATATCCCGGTACATACAAAGAGTTATCGTTACCCTTTTGTTCATCGACAAGAGGTTAGCGACCAAATTAACAAAATGTTGACTCAAGGTATCATACGCCCTTCTGAGTCCGCGTGGAGCTCACCAATTTGGATTGTTCCAAAGAAGGCGGATGCCTCGGGTAGACAAAAGTGGCGTCTAGTGGTTGATTTTCGTAAGGTCAATGAAAACACCATAGACGACAAATACCCCATCCCGAACATAGCGGATGTTCTGGACAAGTTAGGGAAGTGCCAGTACTTCACAACCCTAGACATGGCCAGTAGGTTTTACCAGGTAGAGATGGAACCCTCTGACATCCAGAAGACCGCATTAAATGTTGAACATGGGCATTTTGAGTTCCTTCGGATGCCCATGGGTTTAAAGAACTCACCTTCTACCTTTCAGAGGGTGATGGATAATATCCTCAGAGGTCTGCAGAACCAGGTATGCCTGGTCTACCTTGATGATATTATCGTATTCAGCACCTCGCTGCAGGAGCACATGACCAATCTTGAAAAGGTGTTCCAAAGACTTAGAGAATCCAACTTCAAGGTACAGATGGATAAGTCCGAGTTCTTGAAGCTGGAAACAGCTTATCTAGGTCATGTTATTAGCAGTGAAGGAGTGAAACCCAATCCTGACAAAATAGCGGCGATAGAAAAATATCCTATCCCCAAAACGCCTAGAGAGATAAAACAATTTCTAGGCTTATTAGGGTACTATCGGAAATTTATACCGGATTTTGCACGAGTTACAAAACCATTGACTCAATGTCTACAGAAGGGCAAGAAAGTTACCATTGACCCTGAATACGTCAAGAGTTTTGAAAAATGTAAAACCTTGTTAATTAATGACCCGATACTTAAGTGTCTCTATGGGTGTAATACGTGAGGTGTCTCAAGCACTAGCTACTCCATTGACAGAACTATTTAACAGGTGCTTGAAAACAGGTACCTACCCCCGTGCGCTTAAAATGGTTAAAGTTGTGCCTGTTTATAAGGGGAAAGGGGACAAAACCTCAGCTAAAAATTATCGTCCCATTTCAATTATACCAGCATTAGCTAAAATATTAGAAGTAGGATTAAACAATAGATTTCTTAAGTTTTTCGACAGTTGCGACATATTTACTGACCGTCAATTTGCCTACCGAGCGGGAAGATCCACAACGGCGCTAGTCCGGGAGTTCATCAGAAAAATACTTCAAGCCCGAGAAGAGAAGCACCAAGTCGCTGCAATATGCTGCGACCTTTCACGTGCTTTTGATACGGCAGACCGCAGTCTGATCAAGGCTAAACTCAAACACTACGGTGTGAGAGGACCAGCCGTAAACTTAATGGAGGACTTCGTTACTGAAAGATGCCAGAGAGTCTTCGGTGACGCGGGCAATATTAAATCCGAAGAAGGCTTTCCGGACCTAGGCGTTCCCCAAGGATCTTGCCTATCAAACACCACATTCTTGCTTCTTATGAACGATTTACCCGAGGCGATTTCCGGTGCCGATGTGTACATGTTTGCTGACGACGTCGCAGCACTAGTGACAGCACCAGGCCTATCCCTGCTGAGACATAGACTTACAGAAGTCACCACTCGATTAAAATTATGGTTCGCAACGAATGGTTTTGCCCTTAACCTGGACAAAACCTGTTACATACATTTTGACCTTTCAAATAGACCACTGAAAGCCCTGACAGTAACAATACCGAACACTGCTTTACAGCAAGTCTCATCGGTTAAGCTACTCGGCTTTCATGTGGATCGAGCGTTAAAATGGGATCTGCACATAGACAACATGCAGTGCTTAGCTGCTACTTTGCCACCGTACACAGCGTACTAATGTACGGAACCGAGCTATGGGGACATGCAGCCGAGTCAGAGCGACTGTTGATACTCCAGAAGCGCGCTATACGTACTGTTGCGGGTGTAAAATGGGACGTGTCTGCGAAGTCCTATTTTACTAAACTAAGAGTATTGACTGTACCAGGAATATATATATATATCAGGTGTGTGTATTTGTGCGCACCAATATGAAGAAATTCTGTGCCATGGGAGCGTCGCACACCTACAACACCAGGTCTAGGAACAGATTGGCGACACCTTCTCACGTACTTGCTAAATCTAGTAAATCTGTATACGTGGGAGGCCCTAATTTATATAACCACCTGCCAGATAGTGTTAAAAATGCAGCTTCTTTGAATATTTTTAAGATAAATCTGAAGTTATTCCTTCAAATGAAATCGTATTATAATATAAAAGAATATACTCAAGACGAGTTGATTGTACATTCAAGTACTTAAGTATATACTATATAGGTATAACGACTAGCTTGCCTAAGGAGCTCTGTGGCGCCCTCGTGATTGCTCCCGAGTGTTACGACCTGCGCCCGCGTCAAAAGTTTGCGCCGAGTTGGGAATAAATGGCTCTTGTGCCATACCTATAGCGAGTTAAGAGACGAAATTTTTGTCAGAGATAGTTGAATAACCAAGAATTCTATTACATAAACATGAATGTCAAATGTATAGTAAAATGTTATGTTACACGAGGACAAACTTGACGTAGCCGAAAAAATCAGAATTGATGTGGAAAAAAATTGTAATTTAAAAATTTTACATTAATACATATAGGTTTTTTGCGGTAATTAAAAAGTAAAAACACATATCTACCTAATTACATTCAAATATTTGAATTCGTAGAAGAAATAATATCATAAAAAAAACTTGCAATCTGACCACAAAAATTAAGTTTTATCAATAAATAATGCTTAACCAAGACAGGATTTTGATTTGATATTTATAAATATTTTGAATGTCTAGAACAGAAATATTATTTTTACCTAGTAACATATGCTTAGGTTATTAATAATTACATAAAAAATAAGAGCTACTTTAAAATTTCGGCCAGTAATGATTTTTTTTTCAACTTGGGGGCCCATTTTCTAGACTTAGACATGGTGATTTCCAAAAAATTTTTTTTTTTATGAAATATTAATTTTCTTGTTGGTTTTTTTATTTTATTGGAATTCTTATTAGAAATTCTACAAACCTAACTAGGTTTCAAAGAATAATTATATATCAGAAATATTTTAAAAAAATTACAAATTTTGAATTTTTAGTACAAGCGAATTTAACTGTCACGTGACTTCGATTTTTTATCGATCCTGACATGATATGGCGTATTTATCATATTCTGAGTGGGTGTAATTACTTGACAGCATTATTTCTGTGATATTTTACAATGTAAAAGTATAATCTATTCAAAATAAAGCAAATTATAACCAATCATAACAATGAGAAATTAGCTTACCGAGTGTTGTCGATTCGTGACAATTTTTTTTGTGTAAACTTTGATGTCAGAACTTAAATCACAGAATTACAGTATTCCTTACACATTCACGATCATATTCACATATAATTTGTATCAAAATCATGAGTTTAACCCTATTAATTCACTAAAAACTATAGCACAAAACATTACCTCACCGCCAAAATATAAACATTGATTATATATTTTTTTTAAAGTTCACAGATAGAACATGTCCGTCTGTAGTGTTGCCATAGAAAGAAAATATATTACGCTAAAGAATTAAACTCTATGGTTAAACATTGGGATGACTTTAAAAAATAAACAAAAGAAAAACGCGCGTGACACTTACTTGCAACAATTGTTGCGCCGACACTTAAGACCTCAAAAATCCTTGCAGTTTTGTGGCGCGGGCAAACTAGTCGATAACGATGTCCATTGTACTCGTAATAATAATGTTAAGTTTGACTTGTAAAATGTGATTTTACCAATAAATCTATCTATCTATCTATCTATCTACCCTGATTTTGATAAGGAATTCGTCCTCACAACAGACGCTTCTAATGTCGCTATAGGGGCCATTCTATCTCAAGGTCCCATAGGTTCCGACAAGCCGATTGCCTACGCCTCCCGTACACTCAATGACAGCGAACTAAATTATAGCACCATTGAGAAGGAGCTTTTAGCAATAGTTTGGGCCACTAAGTATTTTAGACCCTGTCTTTTTGGCAGGAAATTTAAAATACTTACAGACCACAAACCGTTGCAGTGGGTTATGAGCTTGAAAGAGCCCAATTCGAGACTCACGCGATGGCGTCTCAAACTCAGCGAATACGATTTCACTGTGTCGTATAAAAAAGGAAAATCCAACACTAACGCCGACGCGTTATCTCGTGTAGAGATTTATAATGAGGAAACCAACTCCCTCATGGTAAATCGCTCGGAGCAACCCGACCCAGATGACGAGTCTGCGACTGTGACAGCTCATACCAGTCACGAAAATCCAATATTGGAAGTTCCTATTACCGACGACCCGCTAAATAGATTTCATCGTCAGTTAGTCTTTACGATTGTTAGTGATGTCAAAAGGCGACCAGTGGTATCGAAACCGTTTGATACACATACTCGCGTATCTGTACAAGTTACCGAATCTAACTTAGAACATGACGTCTTTAATGCCATAAAAGAATTTGTTAGCCCAAAAGTTAAAACAGGACTTCTAATTGACCCTCCATTAGGTTTTAACTCCATAATACCAATCAAGAGAATGTCAAACCAGACAGCAGGAAATAATTAAGCACTACCACGAAGGAAAAATTAATCACAGAGGTATCAATGAGTGCTACTTGTCCCTCTCAAGGAAATATTTCTGTATATAAGGACCATATAACGAAATTCATTAACGAATGCACTGTATATGGCCAAGGGAAATACGATCGTAATCCCGTACAACCGCGGTTCAATATCGTTCCATCACCTAAAAAGCCTTTAGAAATAGTTCATATGGACTTGTTCACTGTAGACAGCGAAAAGTACGTTACGTTTGTAGATGTATTTTCTAAGTACGGGCAAGCATATCATCTTCGTGATGGAACCGCCATCAGCGTTCTTCAGGCATTATTAAAATATTGTACACACCATGGTTTACCACTAACTATTGTTACAGACAATGGAACTGAATTTAGCAACCAATTGTTCTCGGAATTTTTACGAACACACAATGTGAACCATCATAAAGTTCTCCCACACTCACCTAACGATAACGGCAACATAGAGCGTTTTCACTCGACTTTACTTGAACATCTGAGACTTTTAAAATTACA
This sequence comes from Selenia dentaria, assembly GCA_917880725.1. Taxonomy (NCBI): domain Eukaryota; kingdom Metazoa; phylum Arthropoda; class Insecta; order Lepidoptera; family Geometridae; genus Selenia; species Selenia dentaria. The sequence continues at coordinate 7,509,435 of OU862888.1, read as the reverse complement.
ACGTAAAGACGAACCAGTGGTAAATCTTGTACCATACGCGATAATCGCTTACAATAGCTCAGTTCACAGTTTCACTAAATGCAGGCCATTTGACATAATTACTGGACATTTCGACCCTAGGGATCCCGTAGAAATAGATTTGACGCAGCATTTACTACAACAATATACTCAAAGTCATAGAGATCAGATGAAATTAGTTTATGATATCATAAACGAATCTGCCCTGCATAATCGTACTGTTTTAATCGAAAATAGGAATAAGGAATTGGGAACCTGAAATTCAATACGATCCTGAACAGCAAGTCTTCATAAAAAACCCGTTAGCTAGCAGACAAAAGTTAGCGCCGAGATACACTAAGGACAAAGTTCTCGCCAATTTGCCCATACATATATATACGTCGCGAAAACGTGGTCCCGTAGCTAAATCTCGCCTTAAGCGAGTACCTAATAGTAATAAATTGTTTCAGAATTCTGCTGATGATCATGGCGCATCTTGTTCGAACGCAGGAGATAAGACTTGAAAGTCTTAACAACGGTCCAGGACTTCTACCGTATAAACTCGGACAAACTCGTCTTATAACTCATAATCATAGTTTCTTACAGTACATTCAGATTAATGACAAAGAGAATAAGGCTCTCGCGGTTAGGCAACAGCTAATGGATTTTAAATTTAAATTAAATAATGATACGCACGCTTTATATGAGCTACAAATTAACTATTTATCGCAGAAAATTGAGAAGGTCTTAAATCATTTGAAAATCTTAGAGCCTAGCCGGATAAAGAGAGGTCTAATTGATGGTCTAGGGTCCGTAATTAAAAGTCTCACTGGTAATTTGGATTATCAGGATGCAATTAAGTTTGATAACGCGATTAAAAATTTGAAAACCAATGAGAATAAAATTATTGCCGAGTTCAACTCCCATATAAGCCTTGGTAAATAATGGATGACGCAACACAACGACGTCATAGACCAATTAGTAAAGAACCAACCATTTATAAATGCTACACTTGAGCTTCTACTGAACAGCGATGCTTATAAATACTAGCCTCATAAAATATGCTCAATTCGCTCAGCTATTGACTATTATAACGGAAAATGTTGATGATTTATTTAAGGAATTACTTAGGATAGAAAATATTTTAGCTTTAGTGCGAGCATCGAGCACGCACCATTCTATGGTAGACGTAAATACTTTAAGAAATATGATAGATAGAGTCCATATAATCTATGGAGATAGTAGAATATTAAATTTATATTTACGCGATTATTATAGTATTATAAAGCCTGGGTCATACTATGCTGACAGACAAATAGTCATAGTTTTCAAAGTGCCTATTGTTAGCAAAGACATATTTGATTTATACAAACTTTCAATAGCCCCGAATAGGTATAGTCAAGTCCTTATTCCTCCCTTTCCATTCCTCGCAACCAATAAGGAAGCGTATGCGTACATGGAGGCAGAATGCCTGAAAGTAGACAAGCAGTACCTCTGCGTAGAAGACACCATAAACAAAATCAAGAACCAGCGTGACTGTACCCGAGAACTCGTCATCAATCATGCGTTCGGAGTAGGCTGCAACCTCACCACTGTCATCCTGGAGAAGGAAGCAATGGAGCAACTGGACGACAAGGACTACGTCGTTACATTTCCTCGCACTACAAGAACCCACCTGCGATGCGGAAGAGAAAAGTACAAGCAACTTCAAGGGAGCTATTTAATCACCGTTCCTATTAACTGCAGCCTGATGACGTCAGAATTTACAATAGCTAACGAAAACGACCAAATATCCGGCCATCCTCTTCTGATCACGGATATCTCATATAATTTCAAGGAGAAATCTGTACGCTCACATAAGATATCTCTGCAATCTATCGATTTAAGAAAACTACATAAAGCCTATAACCAAGCCATGATGCAACCGAACTTAGAACGAGACACGACGGCAGATGACGCACTCTACCATACCACCCTACCTATTTATGTGGTACTATTCGGTGCATTCGCACTTGGACTCACCATGATTCTACGACGTCTCAACCTGTAGAAACGCAGTAAACCTCAACATCAAGATGACCAAACATCTCCGAAGCATGTATATGAAGATCCTGAAAAACCTGCGGCTTTTCCAGCAACATTTTCACTAAACGTTGGAAAATAGTTGCTGATCTGCGGGTGGAGGAATTACATATTGCAATATTATACGAAATGCAGCGTAGCTGTGACCTACTTGCGCACAAGCGGCACAAAGTGCAACACGAGGCGCCGACTCAGCACACGTGTCGAAGCCGACACCGGACGAGCGGAGCGGCGTTTGCGTCGCTCTTGGTACACACCTCGACCGGAGTACATAGCATAGTTTAGCAATAGTTAATTAATTAAATTGTAATAATTATATTTTAAAATAAATTAGTTGCCAACAGTTTTGGTTTTTTTTTAAGTCCTTCGGCTGCAGCTAACGTAATTTATTCACAATTATTTACAATACTGGAACAATAATAATGTTAATCACGTCCATTATACTTTAAGTCAATTATTTTTCTTATTTGAATATTCTCGATTAAACGTTTATAAATATCTATATACATAAATAAAAATGTAACGGATCGCTGTCTGTACATGTAAGATATACGAGAAAAAAACTTATTGGAACTTTTATAAACGAAAATAGAATGTAAAATATGATAGAATTTTTGTCTGTTTGTCTGTACGTTTCTGCATGCTAATTTCAGAAACGGCTTATCCGATTAATTGTGGACGATGTGGTGAACTAATTTATTGTGGTAAGCTTCACTTAACATTTAGTGTTTGTTTCATTCAAGTCAAAGGAGCGAAGCCGCTGGCGGGTCAACTGTAGTATGTAAGTATGTAACATATATATGTATATTCGAGTAAGTAAACAAACTACAGTTGACCCGCCAGCGGCTTGTGTGTGTGTGAATATTTTTCGCATACGCCAAGTAGTAGAAACCGACATAGTTAAAGATGTGATAAAAATTCTGTGTCAGCCACTATAAGCATACCACTGGTTTGTCATGATACAATATTTGATGCAATATTGGGCTAAAGCGCTCGCAGCGGAGCTTGAGTTGGCGATCTTAGTCGAACAACAAGTTAAGCAACGCTTGCTACGGTCAGGAGTTGAATGCGGGTGCATCCAACTCCTGACTGCACCACTGCTAGTGGCATTATTCAACTGAGCGCTTCCGTCTTTCGGAGGGCACGTTAAGCCGTTGGTCCCGGTTGTTTGTCTTATGGAAACAGTCTATATACTTCGGGCGGCCTGAAAATTTCGACATGGGTTGGCCACTAGCCTATCCACCAAGCCGCACTGGCCCGTGGGGTGGATTATGGCCCAACTTATCTCTCTGAGAGGTAGGCTCGAGTCCCAGCAGTGGGAACATAAAAGGCTGATCATGCTTAAGCATTTTTAAATTGGCAATAAAGGCTCTTTTGTTGATGGAATACTTACAATTTTTTACATTACCTAATCACGGAATTTATCTATTCAGCCAATAGTCTTCGAGATAAATTGGAATCGAAACTTTTCACTCTGAAACAAGGCTAGTAAGTTAAAAAACAGTTACTTAATAAATACCTACCATATTTAGATTTCGAAAAATAACTAGTGTACTTGCGCTAAGGTTGTTTGATCGTATGTAAAGTTTATAATCATTATTGATTTAATTTGCCATTACTCGTTTGTGTTTGAAAAATGAAGAAAGAGAGTTTGATAACATATTCTGAAGTCACATGAAATCCTAGAGACGATATGAGGACGTGTATTATTGAAACTTAATGCCACCAATATCAAATATATTGTTTTATGTGCTATGGTTATTTTGTCTGCATATTCAAGAACGATGACATGAATTATCATGGTACCGACTTTAACAATTTATTTAACACTTTTTGGTGTTAAAGTCAGTTCCATTTATTGGTATTATCTTAAATGTATTTTGGTACTTAGTTATTTATTAACAACTTGTTAAATATTTAATTTCAAGGTGGAAGTGCTAGGCGTGACAGCCACTTTGCATCACGTACTTTTAATAATTGCGTTGGCTTACATAAAGATGCTCGGTTGGTGAACCAACTCTCCTTTCACATTTCCATTCATATATTTAATGCGAGTCTGCCTATTTGTCGCACAACCAAAAAATCGCATAGGTCAACTTATTAATTCAACTGAGGCATCAAGGTAGCCATTATAATGTCAATTATAAATGTAATTCATATGCTTTGGAAAGGGTGAATGACGTCGTTAAACGTAGTCTGACTAACCTGAAGTTTATTTATTTATTAACAAAATCCACAGCTCTTGTATGTAAACAAATAAGTTGTATGTATGTTAATAAGGAATGCCGCTCTTATCTGAGTCCAGAGGGAATAGAATACCACGAAGCCCTAGAAATGTACAAAGAGAAAGCTGTAAAAGCGCAAACAGATATCTGGAAAGAACTTTGCATCACCCAATATAATGAGAGCCTATGAGTGGGATAAGATTTCTTATCCCACATGCTCGAATCATTTGAGCAACCTCAGGAAAACAAGAAGAAATTGTTCTGAGATATACAGAAGGTATAAATAACCTTGTTCAAATTAGCCAAGGTGTGCCTAGAAAGCGAGTAAGAATAATGGTATCCATAAATTATAAAGTTTATAATAAGTAGGTATTAATAAATTAGTTGGACCACGTCATAGTTTTAAGTTCAACATAAAGTGGATACTTTGAAAAAGTCTAGGTACTACAATATAGGTATGTAAGGATATTTCAGGAAATCAAAAAAAAAGAAAGTTTAATCTAACATATTTTACAGGTTATAATAAAAATGCACTGTATATATAACAAACATTTTATATAAAATTTTCACATCACAGTTATAAGTAAAGTTCAAACCTTCTTATTTTATTACCATATTATCTAACACAGCGTATTGTTAGTCAAACCACTGAGGCCCTTATGTATAAACGCTGCTTAACTTTGAATGGCGTTATTTAAATTTAAGCATAGTTCAGTTGTGAATATATAAATTACGCCAGTCATAGTAGCAAAGGGGTCATACTGGCGCATCAATTACGCAACAGTTTCTATGGAAAACTGATATTTTGATTTAGTAACTGTCAAATAAGTGGCAATAAATATCATTGGTATAGTTAGTCAAAACAGTACCTTCTTTTACAAATACGGGCAATCCTTTAAGGAACGATAAATACCTACGCTGGGTAAATCACGATCTTGAATCTTTTAGTAATTTAATAGGGTAACAATCACTGACATGAAAACTAGTATGCTAGCGGTGATCGCGCTAGCATTGCTGCCATAGTTGTCTCTGAGCCAAGATTCAACTGTGGCGGCATTCAACTGGTTCCAAGTGATAGATGCAGCGATATTTTCTTGGATAGCTGCAACGGACGCCAGTTCACCAGCGGTGAAGACGCTCTGGTAGCGGGTGACAAACTGTGCGATCTGTAAAAATAAAAATATTATAAGTCCACGATGCTGTTTTCAATCATGAACACTCTATGACAAAACCTTAGACATAACAAGTACACTTTGAAAAAATTAATACCGACTTCCATTCTATTCAATTATTAGAGGGTATCTCAAAGGCTACTGAATCGAATTTGACTGGGCCACAATAAAAGAATTTTGAGAATCGATTTACCCTTCAAAAGGTATGAGGTAACAAACATAAAAACAGTCGAATTGAGTACCTCCTCCTTTTTGGAAGTCGGTAGAAAATACTATAAGTCCACGATGCTATTTTCAATCATGAACGCTCCATAACAAAACCTTAGACATAAAAAACGTCGACATTGAATTGACACACAATCAAGTAAGCGCAGTTAGTCGGTTCTATTATGAGTAATGATAATTTTCAAACTTTTTATTATAAGTGATTTCAATGTCATCCTTACAAAGTATACAATAAAGTTGATTTTCTTGTTTGTCTGCCTGCTAACTCTTAAATCACGTAACGTATTCTTATGCTGTTTTCACCATCGCAGTTACATAATTTTTCATGGAAGGTTTATCTATATGTACATACAATAAAAAACTTTAAAATTAATTATACGTATAATATGATTTTACGAGGTGGCGTTGTCATCGTTGATAAAACCCCATAAAAAAAATATTAAAAAAAAAATGTAATAAAAAACTTTAATGGATCGCTGTCTGTACATGGAAAACTTATGAGAAAAAAATATTGGAGCTTAAATGAAAATAGAATGAAAAAAAAATATTGTTAGACTTTTTGTCTGTTTATCTGTTTGTCTATGCATTTATGCACGCTAAACTCAGAAACGGCATATCCAATTTAGATGTGATTTTCACTTACATATTGTGATCAGCTTCACTTAACGTTTTAGTGTTTCATGTCAATCAGTTCATAAATAATAAAAATATTGAAATTTAAACCTAAATAATAACTCTCTCGCCACTACACCAAAACCAAGCGATCGAAGCCGCTGGCGATCAACTAGTATATGTATATACATGTTATTAAACCTCATCCAGTCTTTATGTACCTATATGGATTGCCAGTGCATGAAAAATTGTTATGTAATAGGAAAGTCTATCTATAAAGAGCAATATAATATATTTTGCTTTGACTTTTGTCCTATTATTTTAGTACCAATTATACGTATATACTAAAATGAGTCATTCACTACTCGTAATACTGGTGATAAATAAGTTCCCCTGTCAAGACATGTTTCTCTTGATATGTTACAATCTAAGATGGAATTACACAATGCCATTGATAACATTCTAGAAAAAATAATACGCGTTTGATATCAGACACCAAGATGTACGAGTATAAGATAACAGGAAAAAAAAATATATTAGCATTTTGGGAACAGCATTCTTTCCAGATACAGTCTCAATAGGTCGTCAGTCAACTTCTCAAGAAGCCTACATTGCGTCTTTTATTAATGTTACACGTGCAGAAATGACTAACCCTCAGAAATGCTTCTCGAGATAAACAAGTGTCTATTGGTTGTTTAATGTCAATTGCCGATTGTAAGTCCACTAATTTCACTACAGTGCTCTTTTAACCTAAAAGTAAATTGCACTACTGATCGAAGGTAAAATAGCTGATGGAAGGTACTTGCCAAATCAGGTTCTTGCAGGACGACTCTATAATCTAGCGTGTAACCCGATTAACAATAACATCCATGGGCCTAATGTAGTAAAGTGATTCACATAAGGGTTAACCTACAGTTTTTTAGAGGCAAAACAAGTTAATTTTTTTAATTTATTAGCACGTGATACCTTGTTAGACTGTGCTTGAGTAGTAAGCCTCCTCGCAAAGGCATTGAGGATGTTGGTGGTTCCTGTGAGTCCTTGTACCCTGAAAGTGAAAGTAAAATTATAATTAACACTAAAGTTTGTTTATCTTTGCTTCACGAGGTAACGGAGAAACTGCGGCCATCTTCATTTTTACACAGTATAATTGTATAATGGCTGGAGATAATGACATAATTCGGTTATTTATTCTAATCAAACTAAACCAACCGATGGGGATCAATTAAATACCTCAACGAGAAAACTGGGAATAACATTGGTTAATATTAAACAAAAGTCAATCACTTTGTCACAGTAAGTGATCTAGGAATTACTTACGCTTAAGAAAAACAAAAATCAATAAGAACTTTAAGTAACGTTAAGGACTAATAATACATTCAGTAAGTTTTCGATTTGTCCTGAATAAAGAAGCTGGTCCAATCTTAGAATGACCAACTATTAATTATTTAAAATAAAAATGTTCTCTCTGGCTTAAATCGTCTAATGCGGGTACTTGGAGAAATTGGTGTCATAGCAACTTACAGTCCCACCATCTTATCTGTTCAGGTGACAGCGTCGCTAGTGTAGAATTTTGGTATTGCAACCTAAGAAATTCACCAAGAAAAAAGAGAAACAAAACATAGGGCAGTCTTTCAAGCCACTCATTAATTTGCAAATTCTACAAAGAATCCTACTAATATTATAAACGCCAAAGTTAGTTGGTATGTACACTGTAGTTCCAATTTTGCCCACCTGAACAGATAAGTTGGTGGCACTATACAAAGTAAAATGCTAGCGAGGTGGGTTTTAGTTACGTTACGTGCGAACGTTTATTACTTTAAATTTAAAAAAGATGAAACAAATAACATCATTGTAAATTGTATTCTGAACATTAATATCATTGTGTATCGTACAAAAAATATCCTTGCCTAATAAGTAAAAGATAAAGCCTTCCGAAAAAATACAAGTAACCCTTACCTAGGCTGAATTTCTGGCCAATGTTCATAACAGAAGTCGAGTGCAACCTCCATACCCTCTGGACTGGAGTTGATGACTGCCACGAGTATAGTATGTTTGTCTTGCTGTCTCACGGGGGAGTTGTCGTTGATGATTTCATTCAAGTAGCTGTTAAATAAAGAAACAAAATGTGAAAATAAAAATTAAAAGTGATGCAACGATTATTGGAAATCACAAGTTACCATTTATTGTACATACTTGTGTACAAGATATATTAATGATGTTTGCAACTTCAGAGCGAAAATACACATCCTATGATGGGATTCAATCCCGCGTCTTCCAATAATCCAGTTCATATGCCATGACTGCTAGGCCACCGAGATATACCGCCCGAGCATCGAATTTTAACTCTCTATCTGATTTTAACCGTCATATGGCGACAGTCTCTCTCAGAGTTTAATATCAGCATGCGTTAGAGTTTATAAAATCATATAATAAAATTCATTTCATTGAAGTTATCATTGAATGATATTTAAACTATGGGTTGTGTTAATTCTTTAGCGAATTAATGAAGGAAAAACACAATTTAGATCGATTTTGTAAATAAAATAGATTTTTGTACGGTTCTAGTGCTTTAAGGCGCGGTCGTATCCTGATAATAGTAAAAAGCCGAATCTTTAAACATCTAGAGTAACGGAACAGATCGATAGTATTGTATGAAAAAAATACTTAGGTTAGAAAAGAAAAAGGCAAAGAGTAATAACCGAACAGAATTCATAAATATTACTCGATCTCTGCAGAAAAAAATCCTAAATAGGTCCATAAAAATAAACTTTTACGTCCAAACTCTCGGAATTTTCAGCGATAACACTATATTATTTTTTAGGTAATACATAGCCAACATATAGTACTAAAGTAGTAACCAGCAGTTTTTTCAATTGTAATAGTATATATCGAAAAATATAAAGAAAACGAACAAAATTAATGCATTTTCGCATTACATCGTCGAATCTAACAAGCGATTTTCAACCTTACGTAAAGCATCGTAAATTGTTTTAAAATTGGGGTTGGACCGCGTCTTAATAGCGTTAATTATAATATAAATATAATTTTGTGGACCGACCAGAGTCGTTGATCTTTTTGAAGAGATAAAAAAACAGGGTAGCTGGCGAATATTAGATCTCATTAAACGTAATGCCTTTTAACGTTGCTATAGGTAAATTATTTGGCGCCAACAGTGACTCATACAGTTTCAAGTAAACAACAGTAGTGTGTAAGTAACAGTCAAATACTTAGTATACGAGTACATTTCAAAAAGATAAAACAATGTATGACTCACATTTATTTTATTGATTTATATATCTTTAATAGATTTGAGTCTTGATTAAGGTTTTTATTTTGGAAATTTTCAAATAAAATAATCCTCCTTTAGGATTCCGCTAACCTTCATTAATAAGTATCGATAGCCATGACCACATAAGACCCGGGTTGCGTTTGAAGCTTACACTAGGAAATATTATATAATAAATATTCTGGGAGACTTCTCAAATACTGTTCCACAGAATGGTTAAATGCAACGTGCACAAATAATATTGTCAGTATGATTCTTCACTGCAATAGTCAGAAAAAGACCTGTAGGTGTGTGCCAGTACATAAATGTAAGACAATTGTACAATAAGATCAAATTTCAACTCACAAATTGCGCCGTTCCTCGTTACTCGTGCATCCCATAGCGTTAAGTAGGATTGACTGTTCAGTAGAGTCAGTGGTTACATTATACATAGTCCAGAGGAAGTTGAAATTATCCACATCTCCTCCACGAAGTCCGGAGCAGTAGACCGTGGTCTGAATGTCAGGGTTTAAGCGTTGAGCTGGGTAGAAGAAATGAAAGTTAGTAAGCGGCGTGTACTAGATAACTGGATACTTTTAAGGTTGCCACGCACTCTTAAAGTGCAAAACCAAGTCGATTTAATTGTTATTAAGTGATTGATACAAGTGAGAATTGCTGACGTCGTTTTTGGTTAATGAACATATCCTGTTTAATTTTTTTCATTAATATATGGAAAGATTGATCAGATTTTCATAATATCCAGTCAGCATAAATCCAGTGACGAAATGGGCAAGATAAGCGTCTAATGGTAGTCGCCACGCATACCCGTAACAGTAAAATTTTTGGGCTGGTGTTTCGCTTGGTACTGCTCTCGCCCAGTTATATATCTTCTTACAATGTTCTAGAAGCATTAGTGTTCTGCTGAACTGTGAACGTACTGCTTCGTATCCCGACGGTCAATTTACGTTATTTAATTCAAGCAAGAGCAATTCGAGCAGAGTAATACAATTACGGTGTTATATGATAAATGATAATGCGTCAAATAATGTTAAGAACGTTTATACTCATACCTTGAACTAAGTGTCTTATTGAAGGCATATGTTACCATCACAAGCATCTAAAACCTCTGGATTAAAATACAGACTTTGCCGACGACATGTACTATGAAAGCTCAAACCCTCAGACTCGCCAGTCGCCATATTTAGCCAAAAATATAATTGATTTCTCAGAATTGTGGTTAATCATGAATCAGTGACATGTGTGGTTAATCATGAATACCTCGGGAGTAATTAGTGTCAACCGCTGATTAGGCGCATATTTTATTTGAGCTACCTAGCACATCCATAGCATGGGGTTTGGTTTCTATTTTCTGGCTAGCAATCACTCTCAAGCATTAAGTTATGTAATTAAGCAACTAATAGCGGGTTCCAATAGCTATACCAAAGGCTCAGTTGCAATTTCAGGTCTAATACGCTACCACTTTCGATAGAATCATCTCTCACTTAATAAGAAATCAGTGAAACTTTCACAATAAGAGCAGTTTCACCCTTGTAAACTGATAGTCTATTATAAAAAGAATATAAGTCTTATATAGAAAAAAAATCCAAAGACACTTACTAGGATTGTTTTTGAAGTTCTGCAGCAACTCTGTGGCGGAATCGACACAGGCCTGGTTTCCTAGTCTGCAGTTAATATCAAGGATGATATTTCTGTGGTAAGCAGTGACGTGTTCCTCCCCTACAACGGCTTGGAAGCCAAGCTCAGCGTACAGCGGCGCAGTCAGATTGAGTAGGTAGCTCTGCATATACAACAATTAATCAATTCAACATCATTTTGTTCCTCGTTAGTAAATATGCGTAATTTATAATCTGACAGATTAGCTTAACACACCCCGTTATAAGTCGTCAGTCATCCGATACCGGGTATGATGGCCTCATCTGCCAGAAACAAAATATGTCTACAGTCCAAATAACGGAAAATCCTTCAGCATCACCATTTGCTGTGATAAAATTTTACGAAGTGACTCGTAAGATTGCTATATCGAAAAATTGTATATACAGGGTGTTTGGTAGAGGGACCGACAAACCAAATGAGCGTGTTCGGGGGCCCACTTGGAGAATATAAGTTGGCCAAAAAAAATCCCCGACACCCCAATTTTTTTTTGTGAATTTTCTCGTTTTCTCCAATATTGTACCAATGTTGCTTTGCGTGGCCTGAAGGTGTATTAGACACCAAATTCAACGAAAAACATCCGGTCTAAAACAGATTTTACAAATGTTATGGTGGTAAATAGGTACAATTTCGGAGAAAAAAGGCAAAATCACAAAAAAAAGTTAAACATATTGGGGGGTCGGGGATTTTTTTTGGCCAACTTGTATTCTCCAAGTGGTCCCCCGAACACGCTCGTTTGGTTTGTCGGTCCCTCTACCAAACACCCTATATAACCGTCTATGAGAATTGATCCGTAAAACGAATTGTTGTGCCCAGGAATCTCACTATTATATATTTTATATGTTCATATATATAATAAGTTATATGTACATATATATACATCTATATTTAAAGCAATAAAATGTTAAAACACTAACACTCGTAACATAGACCAAACTGTTGTCAAACAAAGTTTTCCATCAATTATGTATACCGCAGAAAACCTTATCGACACTTACTTAAACCTTAAAACGACATCTTGTGAGAAAAAAACCTTATACTCGTAATAAAGAAATTTCTACGTATAAATCTTAGTTTCTACAATCATTTTTCACGTAGATATCTAAGTCTTTTTGTCTATTATTTTTTTCCTAAAGTTGTTTGCTTGCATCAAGGACTGTGTTAAGTATAATGCTAGCGTTCTTCACTCAATCAGTAGCAGTTGAAATTAAGACTGTAGTTCTGTCTACACGAATCCAGAAGTACTAGCTTGCTAGCTTACTGACACTAGCTTGCTGTCCTGGTTTGAAAAACTGGCCTCGTGTCACCCGGGCATTTTACGTCTGTAATATGCAGTTCCTTAGTATTTGAGCCCCTTCTAGAGTTAGTGATAACGGATGTGGTTCTCTAAAGTCTTACATTAGTTAATTGCTGTTAGTATATCACCTTGAACAGTTCATACTCTGAAGATCCACTGAGGACGAGGTCGAGGTAGTTGAAAGCTGGGTTGGCTGCCGCCCAGGGAATGTAATCCTTTTCTTGCTCGAGGTACTGGGAGATCTCGAACGGATAGGTGTAGTTCTAGAAATGTACAAAGAGTTTAAACACTCTATTAAACTATTCAACTCATATAATAAATAATATCTTGTGATATTGAGGTTTGATGTTGTGGACCTTTGTTTGAGCTGTCAAGGTTTTTGTTCTTATTATAGTGAAAATCTACTGTCAATGGGCGGCAAAGGCATTTACAATTATATGTATATGTATTTTTAAAACGATATTTGCCTTTATTTTAAATAATGTATTCCTTTTTGGTACTCTGCATGTAACACTACATTATTTTTAAACAAATTTTGAATATTCAACGTTGAAAATTTCATGAATAATTCTCGTATCTTTTACCGCCCGGTGCAACGTTATATTGCAATTTAAATATAACAAAATAACTATCACTTCATCATAAAATTTAGTTCAGTTTTTGTGTTAAAGGTGTTGAATCATTATTTTAAAATTGTCATGTCTATTTTGACTGCTCAGTAGCTTATACTTGTGCAGTGCCAGGACTTTGGTGAGATTTGACTAATTCACATAAAATTAAATTCTTTCCAAACCTCGTTTTAAAAAAACACTTACAATAATAGTCACCCGAACAAAGTCGCGACAAAGAAATAAATACCCTTACTGCAGTTTGCAGAAAAATAGTACAGCCATTTTGCCTGATATTTTAAACTCACACTGTTCAATATCAGGCATCTTGGTAGCATTTGCATAGCAGATATGGGTATAAGAATAAAAATATACGATGTCGGCGATTTTCTCGATCTGAGGGTTCTTGTAGTGTTATGGGTAGTAATAATATTCAATGGTCCCACAAAATAGACAGTTTCATTTAAACGTGCACGAAAAACTACGTATACTAATATATATATATATATATATATATATATATATAACGGTTACACTACAAAATCGAAACAAAAAGCATCTGCTTGCTGCAAGTTAGGAAATTCATTTCTGCCCTGCGATTCTTTAATAATTCGTCGATGCGCTCGTCGATGAGCTCACCGATATCAAATACTTTATGAGATATCGCCCTTGTTCGTAAGGTTGTTTTCCCAACGATTCGTGTCATATCGTCATTTGTTTCACGGATGTTGTCAAAGATGCAACGGTGTTTGCTCTTAGAGAATCGCACGGCTATCTCTGCTGTGCTAAAGCTTGAATTGTGTGTTAGTGGCTAAAGAAAGGCCTTTCGGTTTTTGTAATAACATTAGTTGATTAGATTGGACGCGAGCATGATTGTGGGTAAGTATCTAGTAATTATCAAGTAAAATAGTAATTTCACTTGATAATTATAGTTGCCTTCCGTCCAGTAAGATGGAGGAGCCTGAAAACCAAATTTCTTTCGGAGTGACAGCGCTGTGCCGTCTCGCCACTTGATAGTATTAAAATATGTTGAGTAATTAATATAAAATTCGTTTCATGACTTTAAGAACTTGTTTGTGGGCAACGACGATGTTTTCTACGTTCTTAAGAGTGAAATACGGAAACTTCATTAGTAGTTTTTCAAATAATGTAAGTCCAGGATTTCATAAAACGACCGCGACTTCCCCATTGCTCAACTGCATAAATTTGAGCAGTGGGTAATACCCAAGGCTCAACTGGTAACTGCTCAACTATGAGTAGTTGAGCAGTGGGTAATACCCGCTCTTCTACTCCTCTACTGCTCAACTAGATTGCTCAACTGCCAATTCTTACACACTGCTCAACTAGTAATGAAGTCAGAAATTTCAATTGGGCACAGGCTAGAAAAAAACTATAATGCGTTCAAGAAAAACAATCGTTTTTACTTTTAATACTTCATTGTAAGTGGGTGTGGCGTATATCGACGTTCGGTCGTTGTCACCCACTTCATCATCAACACTTGCCGTTTTCCATACATAATAAAATTAATTTCATCATAACTAAACTTTTACATATAATACTTACTTTAAATACTCCTAATGCGAGCTAAACATTATACAATCATTATAAGATCAATAAGATTAACACTTTAACTTTAATAAAGATATAAGATTGTTAGTAATTAAAAATTAAATAAAATAAAAAATAATAACTATCTAATCTATAAGCCCCATGGTGGGGGGAAAAGTGGCCAAAACGCTGGCGGCATTGCCACACTGGATGGCAATGCTAAGTTATTGCCCAAAATAGGCGCCAGCATTTCAGTCACCCGACGCCTCAACCAAACGTTTCGCCAGATCCCTAAACAAGTTGAGAGCGGACGGCCCCCATGGGCCTAAAGTTTCGACCCCAAACGGCACAAACATGTACATTCTGTCTAAATACACATATTTATGACGTTTGAGGTCTTCCGCTTTAGACGCAGCAGCGCCAGCCCGATCAATCGTCCCAGGGAGATGAGACGGCGCCAGTGTGTCTACACATGTAGCATCCCAAACCAGGGGCTGTCCCATCTTCCACGGGACGATAGTCATCCCATCTGGTCTCTTGCCGTCATCCCGCATCAATCCGTTTGGTTCCAAAACTGACGGGACTCCAGCACTGACAAATGCCCGACGGATGATATCATTCAAGCTGGCGTGCCGTGGTATGCGCCCCGCGCTCTTTACGCATGAGAGTGCGTGGTGGCCGAACCGATCCACCATTTCACCGCAGACCCAACGGTGACGGGCACCTACTCGTAGGGATACGGCTATTCGGAAAGTATTGTTGTCCAAAAGATTTCCAACATTTTTACTCCCATCGAGTAACAGCTAACAGGCGAGCACGCTCTGCGGAAGAACCAGTTGAATTGATCAGGTTTTCAAGTTCTAACTCACAGAGCGGCCCGTCCCACTGCCTCTGAGAAGCAGGAGCTTTGGGCAGGGACTTACTTGGACAAGCTATTTTCCAGTTTCCTAATACCTCAGTCATATAATTTATTTGAATAGAAGGCGATAAAATTGCCTTTACTAACTTTTGAGTACTGAAAATTGATGAAAGGAAAGCGGGTAATGCTACACTAGAAATTTTGCGAATACCGAGACCTCCACACCTAACAGGAAGTGAGGCCTGGCGCCAAGTGCGATCGTCAAAATGTGTGTTAAGTATGGTAGTAAGCGTATCCCTCTGGATGTTGTCAAGTTTTTGTAAAAGTAAAGGATGATTCCAAAACTGACAACATCTAAGAGAATACATAAATTTAGGGACAAAAAGGCAATATCGAATAATAAAATAGGCCATGTGACAATTTATTTTTTGTAGGCGGTCCGAAACTGAGTTAAAGTTTTGAATTTTGTCATCAACAAAATCTTCAATTGACTCGTCTAGGATTGGAGACCCTAAGAGGCGAAGTGATCGATTATCTAATATTTTGATATTGGGAGCAATTCGTTCAAAAATTTTTCTTATTTCTTAGTAGTGTTGTAGAATTTGGAATGAAAAGTTCGCATTTTGAAAAGTTGAGAGCAAGACCTATTGAACTAAACTCTGAAATTAAATTTTGTAGGTCTTTAAGAACAGTGTCAACATCTCCTCCTACGGACCCATCATCCAGGTACCAGACATTAAATTTCGATTCTAATTTTTTGATGATAGGGTGGATTGCTAGGCTAAAAATAGCTGGTCCAAGCGGATCACCTTGTTGGCATCCTACTTCTGAAGATAACAAATTGTTTTTGTATATTAATTTTGAAGGTTTACCATAACATTGCCATATGAAATTATATATAAATGGGATTTTATTTTTAACTTGTGTCAAAAGAGTGTTTCTATCAAGAGAATTGAAGGCATTCTTAATATCAACCTTCAGCAACACTTCACATCCTTCATTTGTTAAACATGTTCTTAGGGCATGTACCGCCGCCTTACAGCCACCCTGTGAACCAAATCCCAACTGCAAGGGTTGAAATTCCTTGCAGAGAGATTGTTTGATGTGTTTAACACAAATTTTAGCAGTTAGGCGACTGTACACTGTTCCAACAGCTATGGGGCTTATGCTACCAACTTTTTTAAGAAGAGCGCTTAAATTAGCTCCGATATATATATAATAATATATATATATATATATAAAATATATTTATATATATATAATCATTATAAGTATATTACTTGGTAGTTTATTAGTATTTATTATTAAGATTACTAATTTAATTTATCGTAAAACACTAGACCTTGCATGTGAACATTTAAACTGTCTTAAAACTGTTGGTTGCTCGTCTAATATAATTACAAACAAAATCAACAATCAAGACGAAATCAACAAGTCCTGAAATTCGAAACAGCATCTATTGGGTTGCCTGGACCAGATGTCTTAACCAGCTATATGCTACAAATATCCTGTACTGAGTTTGGAAATTCTCTGCACGTCTAATAATCTTTCCTATCTATATATTCTTAACCCTTTGCGTCCCAAAGACGTAAATACACGTCAGTTTCATTCATACATCTTTTGTTTTAATTCTCACAGTATAAGAAGGATTAAACATCTGAAGGAAAAGTGGCATCGCCTATCGATACAGCCATATAGTACATATAATATGTAATTGGCATGCAGAGAGATCGTAAGATTTTATCCATACTATCCATTTCGATGGTGGAATTTACATTTTTTTAGTTACAATGTCCTTAGCATTAGCATGCTAATGTCGGCGATCAAACTTCTTCAAAAGCGTGATGGCAAACAGAACTCAATCTTATATCCTTTGGGTCTGACGGAGTTGCTTCAACCAACTAAGGAACTATGACCTTGCTCTGAGCTTCAAATTTCTGTTAATTATTCTGGCTAATTTTAGTATTTAGATACGTGAGTTTGACACATATGGCACAGCGGCGCCTGTGAACTCCTGGCGGGCACTTCAGATGCCGCTGCGAGCTCGAACGGAAGATGTTATATGCTCGAATCACGGATTGACAAATTTAATCCCTAGTGGAGTGTTTTGCCGGTAATTAATAGTTAGATAATTATTTTTTTAAACGTTTGCACACTGGAAAGTAATATAAAGCTTATAAAAGTACTTGTGAAGTTTTACTTCGAGGACCCAAAAATGAGTGATCATCATGAAAACAACAATTGTGACGTCAGCAATGCTGACGTCACACTTTTTAAAAACACTCCGGAGGTGCTTTCTCCGTCATATACATATAAATGTAGGGTATAGTATATAAATAATATTCTCTAGCCTTCACTTTAGAGAGCCTTACATTAGCCACGTAATTTACTGTTAGACCGAGGTTTTTCATTTAATAAATATAATATATATTCTATAATATATATTTACAATGAAAATTCAGTGCTTTTGTTCTTCGAATGATAATTACGAGTTTTGTTTGGAGCGAAATGCTAATTTTTAAATACGAACTGCCGGGGTGAATTACAAAATATGTGAACATGAAAATATTTATTAAACGGTGTTTATTCCTTTATTCCTCCAGTTCCTCCTTCCTGTTAGAAAGCGGAATTATTTGCAAAGAGTTCTGAGAAGGACAAAAACCGTATGTGTAGGTAGGCAGCCATTATTATTATATATAATATGTGTAGTACTATACAGTATTATAATACGTAGTAGCAGGTATAGTCTGTTCTCAACATATCCCTTCAAGAGTCGTTATATCACAACAATGAAATTTCTTTTGTATCTGGCCACATGATGACCAACGTCCTTTGATGGATTATATAAGGATCTGGCTCAACGTTTGGTTGAGGTGACGGATGACCGACGTGCAGGCGCCTACTTTGGTTAAAAAGCCACGATTACCATCCAGAGTGGCAATGTTACCAGTATTTAGACAACTTTTTCCCCGACCTACTAGATGGGGCTTACAGATTTGTTTTTTTTTTGTTCGAATGAATTACCTAATAGTATTGGAATCATATTATATCCAAGGAATTTTAAAGAAATCCAATATTAAATAAATTTTATTGTGATATTATAAAAGAAATGTTGCTCTTTATTGAATAAACTGAATTTTTGAATATTTTTGAATTCTAAATATTATAGTATGCAAAAGATTTTAAGTTATTAAGCTCGAACACCCAGCCATAAAAATAAATAAATACAATTGTTGATCTATACGAACAAACAACAAACAATAAACAATAATCACTACATAATATATTTATAGTCTTAGCTGCGTTTGTGACTCAACCACGCGTTTAGTAACAACAACTACAGCATTATATTATGGATAACCTTTAATTTAGTTACTTTCAAACATTGAAATGATTAAAAACTAGGCGTGTCATCTACAGACAAGTAGTCTTGCTATTCGTAATTACTGTTATTAGTGTGGACCAAGGGTGGATATCGCTGGTTCAATCATTATAAAATACAGCCTTATCAGACACCTATATGCTTAAATGCGGCACCTGCCATATTTAGTTTTGACGATACCAATAGTTTTGAA
The DNA here is from genome assembly GCA_917880725.1 of Selenia dentaria. NCBI lineage: Eukaryota > Metazoa > Arthropoda > Insecta > Lepidoptera > Geometridae > Selenia > Selenia dentaria. The sequence goes on along the minus strand of OU862888.1, from coordinate 7,490,299 downwards.
AGTTAAACTTACCAAGCGACCATTTCTTGCCAAGTTGAAAGAATCGTCTAAGATTTGAGCTCTGTTGATGAGATGGATTATTTCGTGGCTGGAGTTGAGCACTCTGGCCAGTGCCGCCCAGTTGCTTTCGTCATAGTTTACTCTGTAGTAACCTGAAATAGATGAATGGTAAATCGCTACGAGTTTCATTTCAATGCACGCGCTAAACCATTGCATACAAAATACGCATAGTATAGGAGTACACGGCGCGCAAGGTTTACCTAAATACAGAATATGAATAGGACTGGTGCAAACGGGCCGCAAATAAAGTTTATTGTTTACAACAGTACCATTGTAAACAATATCTATTGTGGAATTGTTAAAATTTACCTTATACTTCAATATATTAAACGCGAGATTTTAGAAAAAGTTCAGCTGAACTTTTTCTTTTATATAAGGTATACTGAAATACTTATTATTAACAAAAGAAAATCGTGCTTCGGTTTGTACACTAAACATGCCAGTTGTATCAAAAGATTTAGCTGAGTTGGTAGGGGCGCATTCCGTACCTCGGTTAAAGCGCACTCGGAGTGCAACTTTTCTCACTAACGCCGTTCCGAACCTTAGAGTAAAGCATTAGTTGTTCTAACTCGAGCGCTCTAAGCAACTTTTTAACCATCAAAATCGATCGGTAAACAGTTGCATCCCACATCTAACATAACTTTGACCAAGACCACAACGAACTTCTTCTTCTTATCTCTTCTCAAAGAAAATTAGGTAAGGCTCAAGTGATCTGTCAAGTTGTTGTTGTAGTTGTTGAGGTTAGAAAACAACCGTGGCTGTTCCGTATTTCAGAGCGAGTTAGAAAACAGCTAAACAACTGCACTCTGAGGTCCTGAACGCGTCCTTGATGGCATCTAGCCTTGCAGACATCTTGACACATTGTGAAATTCGTAATTTGCATGTCATTCATAGGTCTCCTTATTCTGAGGACTTGTAAATCTGCCATCTTACTACTTTGAGATCTAATTATTCTGGAATCTAGATGTCGTTATTTTGATATCTTGGCATATCAATACGGATGATTTATATCTTCCAGTGTAAGGGTTATCGAAGTACTACTTGGACTGGAAAACGGGAGTCTCATAACATTATGAATGTAGATACGTCATAGAGTAGCCTTTTTACCAATTTGCTTCTTCTTTACCAATTCAATGTAAACTGCCTAGCACTGCCTGTGCTTGGTATTGTATTGTATTGTAGGTGGACAGCAGAAAGAGGATATGTAAATAATAATAAATTATTTCGCCATAATTAGTTTTATTTTTCAACAAAACAGTAGGATTTTACTTAGTAGGAGTTATTTTAAAGGTATTAATTGGTACGTACTCGTAATCAATAAAAAATTATAATTTAATAAAAGGATATTCTATGAGAGTTGACAATTTTGTATCTGCCTGTGTTCAGTAAAAGAAAAATATAAGTTATTTATGATGAACTTTATTTGAATCCTCCTCCTGCCATCCACCTAAAAATACAACACTTGGGCAAAAACTTAGCATTGTCATCCAGCGTGGCAATGCCGCCAGTGTTTTTACCGATTTTCCCATCACCATGGGGCTTAAAAATTAGTTGTTATTTTTACTTTTACAATCTTGTAAATTTATAATCTTATATATATAATCTTTATAATTTTGTAATAAATATTTGAACTCATTAAATGAGTCATAAATTATATTCATTTCACAATTGGGATATAAAATATAAGGAAAATACTTTATTATGCACCTATCCTGTATTTAGTAAATGATAATGATGCACTAAATAATTATAGGCAAGATGATGTCGTATAGTTTTCTTACCAGTCTGCTGCTTATTCACTATAAACCAGTCAGCACTGGCGATGCCAGGGATGTCGAAGGAGACAGCAGGGTTTGTAGGTGGTACCCAGCCTTGAGGACTTGTGTCTTCGAAGGCAGGGTTGTGGGAGAGCACCCAGTTGATGGGAATGTGCCAGCGGTCACTGGAGCTCAGGGATGTGTCAGTCAGGAAGCGTTCCTTAAATGACATAAACATGTGTGATTACATAAGTTCATTACATACACAGCAGGTCAATACCACCACTAACGCCTATTATTTTGAAAAAAATAAATAAGCGATATAAAGGCGAATGTTTATGAGTGCGTAAGTGTGTTTGTAAGTTGTTACTTCTTCATGGTCAACCAACTTGACCAATTTTGATGAAATTTTGTATAGATCTAACTGAGATTGTTTAAATCATCATTATCATCCAACACCACGGTCACAGTAGATATATAGAGTACAGTACGGAAACCACCTTCAATCGTTCGAAACGGCCCACTGACATAAACATGCGCATCGACGAGACCCCTAAGCGGTTTTCGCGGTGCCGTCAGTAGTGAGTGTTACAAACTTTTTTTACATCATAACCTTTTTTATATAATCTAAAATATGAAATGTCACACTTGACTGACTGCTATGTGTTTTAAAATTGTAATAGTGTTCTTGTATGATCGATCATAAATCAACAACAAATTCGTAAAACATAACACAAAATACGAATCTTAGATGGCGGCTGCAATAGATTATAATATTATTATGAACTATATCGAACTGGGTGTCGTTTTTATGGTTATCGAGGGTGTCGAAGTCAATAGTGCTGACAAAATAGAAATCCAACTAGGCGTCTGCGCGAAATTCAAAAGTTTATCGTCATGGGTGTCGTTTTCATGGTTTTCGAGGGCGTTAAAGCCGATAGTGCTAACGAAATTGAAATCGAAGATGGCGGCTGGGCGAAATTATCAACTTTTTTTTGGAGGCAATAGTTTGCGATTTATGAAGAATAAAAGTATTTTTATGTAATGGTTTTTTAATTATCAAACGCATTTTTGAGGTTGAAACGCAGTACGGTTCAGCCCGAAAATGCGTGACAAACACCCGAAAACAGAGCTCATGAGCACTGCACCTGCATCACCTGCAGCGCCTACCACGCGCCCAACCACGGCTCACGTACGCTCCCGCCAAAACTTGTAAAAGGTTATGTAAGCCATAATTGTGTAGTAAACCTTCAAAAAACCCTTCGGTATTGAACTGGTTGTGTGTCAATACTAAACTATTTTCCGTATTTTAAACTATCAAGATTAACCGACGCCATGATACATCTACATACATTTTATTTGTAAACTAGAATTAACTAGATTTAATGTCTACAGCAGAACGTTTTATAAAAAAAAAACAATATCTTAAAACATTAAAAGTGACAACCCTATGGCTTCAATAGGGCATAGATAATTATTTGATCAACTAGGCTTAGTTTCCATACTGTTTCATCTTTATACTGTGCCACGGTGGAGTAACCCCGGACGCAGCTAGTGTTATCAAACTTAATACACGTTATGTAATGCCAAATACTGGGGTTTAGAAAACTCTTACTAAAAACGATATTAGAAGAAATATTTATTGACACTTCCGCTTAAAACAATGCTTAAGGCCGAGTTGCGGTGTGCACCTCCCTCCCTCCCGCACAAACTGCAAACAGGAAGTATACAGAATAAACAACACACAAAACAACCCAATCAACCAAAAACGATTCGACACGTGTTCCGCCTCTACACGAGGCATCCTCAGGAGATGTTGACTCGTCGAACGCTAGGAGGTCTAGCGTTCGACGAGTCAATACACTACTAAATATTTCTTCTAATATAGTTTTTGATAATGGTTATCCGCAAAGTATTTCACTTGTATATTTATTACAATTAATAACTACTTCTACCGATGTAACTATAGTATACTAGCAGTTCTGCGATTAGTAGACTTAGCGAGCACTTAATCTTATCAGTGGCAATTTTTCGCAGTGCTTCACAACCTTTTATCTCGGAAACCACTAGGCTGAAATTTCTCTTAAATGACATTTATGCCTAATGTGTGTAACTAATTTTATCAAAATCGGTAAATGGCTTCGCAGCAAACGGCACCCTTTTTAGGAAAAGTTGTTATTAAGTATTGAAAAGTAGAACATGCATACCAACATTCGTTAATATTGGTTGAAAAACGCCACCGCAGGGCTATTATGTATCTCAGTTGCTAGCAACATTTATTGTTGATTGAAACCAAAAAAAATGGCGACTCTATGTCACTTTTGTCAGCTTCAGTCATCATTTTACTAACATTTTGGCTTACTGGAGTTGTCTAAACTGACATAGAGCCGCCATTTTTCAAGATGATACTGATACTGAGATTCATAATAGGCCTACTGTACATAAATATGTACATACAACCTTACAAGCATACAAACAGGTGAAAGTCAATTTGTCCAGTTAAAGAAGAAACGCTCCGCTCGGCTGGTAAATATACGTATGGTCTAATATTATATAACAAATCTATCAAAAGTAAGTAATAACATAAATTGAAATAGAATTTGAGATACAATAAAATAGAACTAAAGCTATTTTAAAACCATACTAAGCTTTTAACCAACAACCACAAGCGTAACTACTGTCTATAAATATGTACTCACTCTAGTACTTGTTTGTTTTATGCTTAAACTGCCTACATCCCTGCACATTCGCGTTACCTCACACTGAATTCCAACTGTATTACTCAAAAATAATTGCTCTAATAATTTTAACATTTATTATCTACGCGTAGTTGATTTATACCTAACACGAATATCAAGTGTACGGAATAAACAAAGCACAAATTGCCAGTTGCGTTGAATATAACAGGGTATTCAGTTACTCTCATTATAGTATAATAAGCTCGCGTTCGACAGAGCCGGCTATAATCAGCTCACTTCTGTCCTCAAAGGATTTGCTGATGCAGAAATTGCGACAAAGCGGCTCTATACATTTTTTTGCGCTACAAAACATTTTCATATTTATATCTTTTTCATTGCTAATACTTTATGAATTATATTGAGTTTTCCGATTTTAAACTTTTTTTGTCTATAGTATACAACACTATAATAACTTTTTACTGAAGCACCTGCTTAGCGAGACCAAACTCTGCAATTTCAGAGAAGTAAACTACACATTCTCGGACGGGTTCGAACCTGCGTCTTACGACAATCCGTGTCAGATGCCATAACCGTTAGGCCACCGAGGCGATCTGTCCAAGTATCGAATTAACTCTCTAGTTGATTTTAACCGTCATATGGAGACGGAGCGACATCTATTGAATAGCTTGACAAGCTTTTTCCAACCGAAATAACAGCTTCTTTCATACTGATGTCGCAAGCTTTCCTTTTTTATATGATTTTAAACCGTTCGAACCCGCGTCTTCCGACTATATCAGCCCTGTTGTTCCTAATATTGAAACTCAAGCCTTTCTATCAGAGAGAGGCATATTGGCCATAAAGCCACGTAGTCTCAACAGCTGGCTGGTTAGAGGCCAACCACAGTATCGGATGTTTTTAGACTGCCTGAATGCCTTCGACATAGTTGTAGTAAGACTATTAACCAGAACAAACGACTCTCCAAAGCACGTAACCGATCATTTGCGCAGCCCCTAGCGGTCATCCATTCAAGTATTGAACGCAGTAACTGGTTGATCTTAATGAACAGCTGAAAATGAAATGACTGGCTGTGGATGCTTTTTCATCATTGGGTATAATACGAGTAGTTCCATATACTGAAGTTCGTAGCGGATCTTGACTTGGCGATCTTAACCGATCAACAAGTTAAGCAACACTTGCTGCGGATTTGGATTGGTGACCGCTAGTGGCATTATTCAGCTGAGCGCCTCCGTGCTGCAGAGGGCACGTTAAGCCATCGGTCCCGGTTGTTTGTCATAAGACATCGTTAGGCTGTGTCGAAAGTCGGCGTCCTGAAAACTTCGACATGGGTTGGCCACTAACCTATCCATCAATTCGCACTGGGCCTGCGTGGTGGATTATGGCCCAGCTCCTCTCTCTGAGAGGAAGGCTCGAGTCCCAGCAGTGGGAACCAAATGAGCTGATTATGATAATGATATTGATACTGAAGTTTGTGTTTCTATATGATAGGTCTATTACGATCTAATTACAGAGCAAGAAATACAGGTTTTTATAAGTATGTAAATGCAAACTTTACCTACCATGAATGACTAAAATACCATTCATTATCAATCCTCATCAATCATGCAAGCGTGTCAATGTGTTTTCATAGTCAGTCAGTCCGTCGGTAAAGCACGCAATGCCGCTTTACCAGAATCTGACTTAGACAGAGACTTAGATTTATGTGACTGTAACTCTGACTAATTAAATAAAAATGACACTTTTTGAAACCATAAATACCTATTTACTTAAATAACTTGAGGTGTGGCAAATGTACATTTTTATTTTATAAGGAGATGGTACAACCACGACGCCCAACTGATATTAAGTGTAAACCTCGGCCTTCTCGTCACAAGTGACGAACTGCACTGCGTCTGTAACACTGAAACGTTCAGTTGTTATAGCTATATGCCTGTAATTTCGCCGGCACCCATACCAATGAAGCCAGAACACAGTATTGCAGACATTACTGCTTTGCGGTGGAAATAGGTAGGTATGGTGGCCGTACTTCCCAGACAAACTCATTCACAAAGAGTTATACTGCACTACATATCATCATCTCAGCCGTAGAACGTCCACTGCTGTACTTTAACTGTCCACTTTAACTGGCTAATCTTCTGGGCTATGTCGGTGACTTTAGTTCGTCTACGGATCTTCTCATTTCTGATTCGATCACGTAGTGAAACCCGAGCTTAGCCTCTCCACATTTAGCACTACATATACCTACAATAAATCTGTTATTTATTCGTATAAATAAGCACGAGTCCACTTATAAATAAATAAAACACTTTTTTCTATCGCTTATATTGTGTTGTACCTACAAGGTAACGGAAATATATTAGTTATTATTGTTATATTTATTTATATTTAATGTAACTATTATATATTTTAAAATAATCATAATTTATAAGTTTTCCGAGGTCACTTCGCGACAAAAACGAATAGAATGAAAAAAGGTGTCTTACTTGAGATACAAAGATCGATTGTGCAGTCGGTGCAGTCCTTCTCACAGTGATGACGGGGAAGCCACCTTGCTCGGTCCAGCGGGTTAGCACCGTGTTCAGACGGTATGGAATGCTGTGGTTTGAAGCGTCCAAGGCTTGCTGCAAGGAGGTGTAGAGGTCGTTTGGAGCGGCGGCACGACGAGAACTAAAAAAGTAGAATTTTGATTGAAATTTTGAAAAATGGCGGCTCTATGTCAGTTTTGACAACTACAAAAAGCAAAAATGTAAGTTGATGATTGGAGCTGAAAGTGACATAAACCCGTAAAATTTCGTCTAATACATTGAAATATCGCCCTTGTATATAAGGTTCATTTTCCAACGTTTCTTGTCATTTTGTCATTTGTTTCACGGATGTTGTCAAAGATGAAACGATGTTTGCTCTTAGAGAATCGAACGGCTGAGCCCTACACACGAACATAGCCCAGCAGGGCTATGAATCTCAGTTGCAATGAAATGTTGATTGAAATCTTAAAAGATTGCGGCTCTATGTCAGTCTTTACAACTCCAGTAACCAAAAATGTTATTAAGTTTATGACTAGCAAATTGTAGCTAGCAAATAGCATAATACGTGATAAGTCCTGCAGATTGAAAGCACCTAATTTGCTCGGTGGCAAATACCAATAGATCTGATAATGACATTTGGTTATAGTCTACTCTCCAACATTTGAGAAACTTTAAGTAAAATATTACATACACAAATAAACTGTTGTACCGTTGAAATCACGTCAGTTAGATCATTTATTTGAAAATAATTTAATTACCAATGAGAATAGACTAGAAATACGAATTTTGCAAGCTCTTCAGAGAACTTTAGGTGTGTATTTCAGCAATCCGAAACATAACAGAATTTAGAGCAAACTTACTTGGCCTTGATATAGAGTACCAGACCTTGTCTGAACACTTCAGGGGTGAGGAAGTGCTGCATCATGCGGATCACGGAGCCAGCTGAAACGAAGCAACTCTTGTAAATTCTAGTTTCAGTGTTAATGGTTTCGTCTTCGCTTCTTTTATGTAATTAGTCGGTAGTCATAAAATATGCAGACAGTTAACACTTTATTGTAAATAAAGTGCCGTCGGTTGAAAAAGGATTTTACCTAATTATTGGTAGAAAAAAATCTTTTTCAACCGACTTCCAAAAGAAGGAGGTTCTCAGGTAAGTATTTGGCGTATATAGGTTGGTCTTATGAGAAGGGCGGCCATGAGCAAGTCCGGAACTACGAGAGTTAGAGTAAAATCGTGAATGGAGACATGCCCTCGATTTATAAGAAAATAATAACTGCATATTTAGTTTTTTTTTTAACTTTTGGTTTTGACGAAAATCGATTCTAATTATTTTTCAAAAAAAAGACGTCTTGTATTATTGCACTAATGGATTCTGTTGCTGATACAGATCAATCTTAGCAAAGAAATGCATTACTAAAAATGAAAGGAAATAGTATTTTTTTTTTACAAATTTCGTTGAATATCTCAATTTTACCTAACTAAAAAAAATAGTTCAAAATAGTTTACATTGACTCCAATGCATATGTTTATACGTCTCTCTAAAGACTTTACTGCATTTGATACCATGACAGGATTTATCCTCGAGAAAATATTAAGCAATGGGCTTTGTAAGCTGTAAGTAAGCTTTTTAAGTATCACCACAATATATCCCGCTAATAAGACAAATGAGTTTCACACACAACGGGTAAAAAGTCAGTGAGACCGTGTAAAAATAATAAATAGTAAAAATTTACTATTTCCTTTCATTTTTAGTAATTTATTTCTTTGCGAAGATTGATCTTTATCAGCAACAGAATCCATTAGTTCAATAATATAGGTGTCTTTCTTTTTAAAGTCATTCCGTCAAAAGTAAAAAAAAACTAAATATGCAGTTTTTGTTTATAAATCGAGGGCATTTTTCACGATTTTTCTCTAACTCTCGTGGTTCCGGACTTGGCCATGACCGCCCATATCAAAAATCATGTATTTTTTATGTATTACCACGCATAAGATTTTACAGAGATTTTCAGTATTCTTTTTGTATGGTATATATGGAGTATACTTCCGAGGGACCTGGAACTGGACTACCTACTAACTAATCTGGACTGGAATGGGACCACCTATTTAAGTTTCATCAAATTCGGGCATGCAGTTTTTGAGTTACACTTAAATAACTGAAAAGTGTTTCGCGTATCTTCATGATATCCTCATTGGCGGTGAATGACAATAGATCGAAAAAAATCATTCCACCAATCCGGAAAACGACAAAAGGCTTCAGAAGATAGCGGCATTTGATTTTGTTCCTATGACCGTATTTTCATTCTCTTTTCGGATTGGTCCATTGAAGTTTATTAGGCTATATCGTTTCTGATTGGTTCATTAATGTCTATTAGCCTTGCGGTCTTCATTTTCCTATAGGTAAATTAGTTTAATATGTCATTTACGATTTTCTTTAATTTATATATTTTATAAATCACATATTTAAATTTTTGTCATAACTTTTTTATGTCAACTCCCTGGCAACCCAATTTTTATACATACTAGTTTCGAGATAGCTCGTGCTTTTTTTAAAGGTAGTGACGAAAAGTGGCGTGTGTCACTCGGGGCAAAGATATTTTGAATTCATGCAGCGTATATTGAAACTTGAATACGCCCTTCCACAAAATAATGCTTTGCGTACTACACTTCTGGACTCATCTATTGGCCCACCTTGTATTTTCAGTTTCGTTTGGTCCTAGCTAAAATTTTATATTAGGTCGAGCAAAAAGTATTTATGCAGTTTTGAACCTGGCACATTCACAATTTCATTCAATAGTCTTTTTTTTAATTTCGAACACAGAATTTAAAGAAACAAAAGACAATTTGGAGCCTGTTTGTTGATATCAAACAATCGAATACTAAGAAAACTTGGTTTTATTGGTTTACTTGGATTTAATTCTTGAAAAAGTGATTGATATCTTTGGTTTTGCAACAAACATTACTTATTCTTAACATTAAGGTGAGGTTCTATCAATAATCTATGGATACTTCACCTGAAGTCGCCGCCCAAGCTGTGGCACTTATTCAGGCCGGACACAGCCAAAGAAACGTGAGTGCTCAACTTAATTTAAGTCGATCTGCGGTCCGAAATGTTTATCGGAGGTACCTAGAGACTGGCGGCTTTGTTCGTCGTCAAGGAAGGCCACGATCTCGGGTCACAACTGAAAGTCAGGATCGATTCATCGTGACGACCAGCTTGAGAAATCGTCACCTTACCTCCATTGAGATACAAAACCAACTTCGCGACTTCCACGGAGTATCTGTGAGCGCTCGAACTGTTCGGAGAAGGTTAAAAGAACGCGATATGGTACCACACAAGCCAGCTAATGGGCCCAAACTAACGCGAGCCCACCGAACAGCGCGCCTTCATTTCGCACGCAGTCATTTAAATTGGACACAGCAAGATTGGAGCCGTGTACTCTTTTCTGATGAGTCTAAAATTGTGTTACATGGCAATGATGGAAGGAAGAAGGTCTACCGACGTAAGGGAGAGCGTTTCGCACAATGCTGCTTTGAAGAGAGGGTTGCTTATGGCGGTGGCTCATGGACTGTCTGGGGCGGTATATCCGCGAGCGGCAAAACTCAACTTGAGGTTGTTACAGGACCACGGCTGCCAACATTAAATGCTGAAAGGTACATTCGTGAGTGCTTAGAACCTCACGTGATACCATACGCGGACTATGTGGGCCCAAATTTCCTTTTTATGCATGATAATGCAAGAGCCCATGCGGCCGGCATCGTCAGGGAATATCTTCGGGATGTGAACATCACAGTTATGGACTGGCCAGCCAGAAGCCCAGACATGAACCCTATTGAGCACATGTGGGACGAGCTAAAAAGACGTGTTAGGGCTCGTCAGCCAGTTGCCCAGACGATGCAGGAGTTGAAAACTGCCATAGAAGAGGAATGGGAGATGATGCCTCAAAATTTCATAGAGCGGTTGATAAACTCTATGCCTAATCGTATGAGAGCTGTGGTAGATGCCCATGGAGGCAACACGCGTTATTAAATTAAACCTTTATTTGATAAAACATGTTTTTTATTCAAAAATCAATTGCCTTTAACAAGGCGCATATCCGACTTGTTAGGCGTAGCTCCATGTCGTATGGTATTCTGAATTCAAATTTAAAACAATACGATCGAAAAAGATGGTAAAATGTATCAGGTTTAAAACTGCATCAACAGTTTTTGTTCAATCTAGCAATCATATTTCGGTAGGGGCCATCGAAACCTAAACTCTAAGGTGGGCCAATAGATGTGTCCAGAAGTGTATAACAGAAATAACTATTAACCAAAATAACGTTAATAAAATTTAAATAGGGTAATTTTTATTTACGCCATCTATCCGACATAATTAATATTGGGTTGTAAATAAATATAAGTGACCATTTAAAGTAAATAATAGTATCGAGATACATATTATAAGAAGGAAATATTTGTTTGTTTCAATCGCAGGCTCTGAAACTACTGGACCGATTTGCAAAAATCTTTCACCATTAGAATCCCACGTTATCCGAACTGAACTGATGAACTTATGTATATTTTTATTCATCACCACCATCATTAATCACCACGCGGGTGAAACCACGCAGCGCAGCTAGTTATCAAATATACGCGACGACTTCAGATCCTCATCCTTTTTATAAGATTGAAAATAAACTTACACTTCTGGTAAGCAACAGCGTTAAAAGTTCCCAGAATCTGGGATGGCGTAAACACCGCGTGAGTCATTGGGTTGATGCTGAGCACGGCATCAGACTGGAACACGTTCTGTAAAGCTATGACGAACTGGTCCATCATACGCCACTCTGGAAGTACCTGTGATAAAATAATAATGATGTAGCAACTAATCGACATAGGCATATTCTGATCAAAATGACGAAAGTCTAAAATAGGGCAAACAATAAGTTAATTAATAATTTCAGTAAATTAAGAACTTAAAATTGAAATAATACTATTACTGATAATAATTTGGGGCAACATCTTCACACACAAGATCTTCAGGTCCCATATTAGGCAGAGCCTGTACTATGGTAACCTGATGCCCAGTGGACCTAGTACAAATAACTGCGTAAGTGTAACGCAACGTGTCGTTTACGTGAAACATTACAAACTGTCATTTATCTAGGACAACTGTGACACAGATAACACACAGTTTGTACGAAAAAGCGTGACATGTTGACTTTCGATACGAATGTTTTTCGCAAATTGTTTGTGCTACGGCCTCTGATCAATTACATATTACTTATACTTACACACCCAGACACAGGTCAAACACGCATCTTCATTCACACATTTTTTTGACTAGTCCGGGGATCAAACTCGTGTTCAGCGGCTTAGAAGGCAGGGTTGCTACCAACAGCGCCAACCGGCCAGTCCAAATATACAAATACTTTTTTTATATTGCACTCACACCAAAGTATTGGAAATTATATTTGCATTGGTAAAGCATTTAAACGAAATTTATGTTTGTTAATTCTGTTGAACTTTTCATTGGTATAATAATATATCACACTTATGGGAGATCCCAATTATCTTATATATCTACCGATTTCCTTACTACCGATAGAAATTTGACATAACGCCCATACAATACAAAGTACTTAGACCGCGCGGCCCCGAGTATGTAGGACATCTTCACGATAAATAGGCGATAAAAGTGGGAACAGGCGGTGAGTGGGGGCGGAGGTCGCTTGCCGGCAATTATTACACGAGTGCTGGCAGCCGTGCGATTCTATAAGAGCAAATATCGTTGCACCTTTGACATCTGTGAAACAAATGACGAGATGACAAACGTTGGAAAAACAACCTTATGTACATGAGCGATATCTCATTAAGTATCAGCCATGCGATTCTGTAATGATTCGTCGACGAGCTCACCGATGTCAAATACTTGTACATATGGTTGCTTTTCCAATGTTTCTTGACCTCATTTCATTTGTTTCACGGATGTTGTCAAAGATGCAACGATGTTTGCTCTTTTAGAATCGCACTGCTGACATCGGTGATCTCGTCGACGAGCGCATCGACGAATCATTAGAGAATCCCATGGTAGAGCGGTCGGGGTTGGCACTTTTTAAATCGCAACGTTTTCTGTTGCGTAGCTATGCTACCAACAAAACGTAGATACGATTTGTACTTGTTTTCGATGTTGACATCCCTACACGCGTCTCGCGCCAAACCTGCGTGAATCAACGCTAGTATGGAAGACGTTCTACTTATTTATATTTACTTGATTTGCAAATAGTATCAAATATCTATCTCTAGTAAGGTGAACCGGCGATAGATAGATTATTGGCGCCGTCTCTGTCTCGGTAAGTCAGTTAGTCACTTTTCTCTTAGAGCCATGAGTAAAGTTTAGAATTCATAGATGTAGACTTAACTGAATTCCAACACTTCTTAATCTTAGATCTCTTCTTATAGTAACCTAGAGGCAAACCATTCGGTACTAAGGTTGTACAAACCAAGAAAAAGTCTAACACAACTGCAGATTGCATCTAGTTATAGCCAGTTGCAGAAAGCTCTTCATTAGCAGTCCATTAGTTAATCCAGCGTAAATGCTAATGAAAGCCATTATTTTAATGAAGTTACACAAAAGACAAAGTTGACATATAAATGATCCTTTAGCTGTAGTCAGCTTTCAACAATGTTGCCAAAAATATTTTAAAAAGGTATGAACAACGAACAGATACAACCTTCTTGTCAATGAACATTAGCGTATTGATTTGGCTATTTTACAAAATTTGTATTAACATTTTTTAAATATTGTTGCAGTCACAGGCTATAAGTTACTACGTATGTTCCAGTAACAAAACGCAACCTACATGTTTGGCTTGTCATTATCAAGAAGGTGTCGAATAATGAATGTTTGTTTTATCTTTGTATGTGGATTTGTCGACTGGACTAGAGTTTTGTTTCTGGTGACAAAACTTGTAAACGGGAAAAAGTTCCTTTAAGCAGTAATGGGCTCTAATGTTTTGTGCAACTCAAAATACACGATAAAGGATAATTTGACGTTTCTATAGATACATTAAAAGGAACTTAAAAAAACTTAGAATTTTCGTTTGTGGAACGATTTAATGTCGGATTAAGATGAAATGACGTCTTTAAAAGTTAAAGATCGTTTCTGCAACTGGCTGTTCATCATCATCATTATCTCAGCCGTAGGACGTCCACTGCTGAACATACGCCTCCCCCATGATTTTCCAAAAGGACCGGTTGGAAGCGGCCTGCATCCAACGTCGTCCTGCGACCTTCCTCAGGTCGTCTGTCCACCGTGTCGGTGGACGACCTACGCTGCGCTTGCCGGTCCGTGGTCTCCACTCCAGAACCTTTCGGCCCCATCGGCCATCTGTTCTGCGTGCTATGTGCCCTGCCCACTGCCACTTCAACTGGCTAATCTTCTGGGCTATGTCGGTGACTTTCGTTCTTCTACGGATCTCCTCATTTCTTATTCGATCACGTAGAGAAACCCCGAGCATAGCCCTCTCCATAGCTCGTTGTGCGACTTTGAGCTTGTCTATGAGGCCCATAGTAAGAGACCACGTTTCAGTGCCATAAGTCATCACTGGTAACACACATTGGTCGAAGACTCTTGTCTTGAGGCACTGAGGTATTTTTGACGAGAAGACTTCGCGAACTGGCTGTTAGTCGATTACAATTCGCAAGCCGTCGCCAGATGAAGGGTTCTTCAACTCCATCCGACTACGGCGTAGTTCTTTGACTTCAAGCTGTATACAGTACACATATGATTTATAGAATTTGAGTGTTTATTTATACACCTCTTCCAATATCTTAAGAGATATCAAAACATAACTAGTATGTATATATATACAGCGTGCAACAAAAAGGCATAGTAATACTGAAAGGTGTGTACATAGTCAGGATTCACATGACAAAGTATAAATTTAAATCGATTAGAATTTTTATCATGAAATGTGCTCTATTATAGAGATGCCTATTCTTTTGGAGTTCGTTGGGGTCAATGCGCTCTACAATACCCAAGCCACATATTCATTATTCTCCGTCCCCCTACCCTACATGCGCCCTCTCCCGCGTCATACCTTACTCAGGCTCCGCTTAGGCCCTTTATTTACCTTAAGTTCTGGAGGTCATTACCGATTTTGGCTCAGTTATGCAGGGATCTCCTTGAGCATTAGAAAAACTTTGGTTACTCAAAACTCGGAATGTTTTACTACTTGGGAAGCAGGAGTCAGGTCCCAATTGTATGCAAGATTCTCCGTGTGTGTGGTTTTAGTATTTCTCTTTTTATTAAACGCTGTTTATAATTTACTTACAAAGTCTGTAGCGTAGTTCTCGAAGAAGTTAGCAAAGCCTTCGTTGAGCCAGGTGTAGGTCCAGGACAGCGGGCCGACCTCGTTTCCGAACCACATGTGAACGTTCTCATGGCAAATGATGCGCCCGATGTTCTGTCTGACATTCGTGGTAGTGACGCCTGCCTGCACTAGAAGAGCTGCCTCTCTGTTCACAAAAGAAAATAATAATATATTATTATTAAATATAATAATAATGTAGAAGAAACACATTTTTACCAAAAAATGGAATCGACTTCAACACCAAAAAATGTGAAATAACTTGTTGAAATCGGTACCATGATAATTCAAAAGCAGGTACCTATTATCACAATAATGTGCGCATGGTACCGACTTCAACAAGCTATTTCACATTTTTTAGTATTGAAGTTCCATTTTTTTGTAAAAATATTTTTTATCCATTTTCAGTGACCCTGCTACTTACGTGATCGATTGTCAATGATGATATCATCGAGATAAATCATCACTTTTCAGTTTTTGGAGTAAAATTAAAAACTCCTTGACCGAATTTGATTTTAATGGGAGATTTAAATGAGGCCACCTCGGAAGTATACTCCACAAAACAAAAAAAATCGAAATATCGGTTTACAAATGGGTCAGAAATCAGCTAACATACACATAAAAAAATACATACACACGAACATATAACCTCCTCTTTTCGAAGTCGGTTAAAATAAAAGAAACGTAACGCAAGATTTGGTGTACTAATTTTAACTCTGTTATGCGTAATGATTACTGCCTTCGAACAAAGCTAGGATTTCACATAACTATATTGCATGATATTGCATTTTATTAGAAAAAATAGTTATTTCTGCAGTTGTGTTTGTAATTAGAGACATGTTTTCAAGTTTCTCCATCAATTAACCATAGATATCTAGAGAGATGCCAATCCGTGCCCTGTGTACAAAACATGGTGTCGCAAACAGCGGCCGTATTATGCGATTCTCTAAGAGCGAACACCGTTGCATCTTTGACAACATCCGTGAAACAAGTGACGAAATGTCAAGAAACGTTGAAAAAATAACCTTATGTACATGGGCGATATCTCATAAAGTATTTGACATCGGTGAGCTCATTCATTTGATAATTGAATCATTTGAGAATCGCACGGCTGTTAGCTTGAATAAGCTCAATATTCACTGCGTATTAAAACTTGGCGTTTGAATATTCATAAGTACAGAGCAAGCATTGTAAACTGTTTACATGCAATATCGCGACCGGCGTTCAGTCACATAATACAAAAGTTGCGACTCGCCGCAAGCAATGTGTTTTGTTTTTGAGCATATTTCTGCGACACCGGCCCCGCCACCTTTCATAACTGGGTTTATACGCATCATTTGTGTACTACGTAAACCAATTTAGAAATACACCATTTGCTTATTTTGATTTAAATCAATAAAGTAAATATTATTTATTTTAATCTAGTTTCTGCCCGCGACATCGCCCGCTTGTGATACAGTTTGCATAATCCCTTTAGAACCTACCAGTTGAAACTGATAAATAAATATTAATAGAAAAGCAAAAGGTCCATGTGCATGTTAATCGTGGGTAAAAGCTATCATTGTTCTAAATTTATCCCAATCTGTTTAGCCTTATTAGTGTGAAGAAGTAACAAACACACTGACTATGTATCCCCAAACAATTAACTAACTATTGTTTTCGATCAGTTGCGTCATGCCTGCAAAAGACAAAACAATAAAAATCTGATTTATTCTGTTAATTGATAATGTAAATCTCTCATCGTTTAAAACATTAGAATACTTGTTCTTGAACATAATACTTGGAAATGTTCTGAAAATTTTACAACAAGTTCTGTTAAATTTTGTGACAAGTTATTAGCATAAAATATGAATATCTGTTCATTATAGCTTCTTTTGACATTGTACCTTTATCACAGACCGGCGGCGCTCGAAACGCACTGAAGTGATAAAACTTCTCAGCACAAAGCTAATTAATTAAAGAACTCGTTTGTCTAACTATTCTTAGTGAAACATCTCTCTTTATATCTCTCAAGAGGATTTGTACTTCAGAAGATATTTGGACTAGTGAGCTTAAATAGAAACTCTGATTCTTAATTTTTTAATGTAATATGATAGCTGACAGCATGAGCAAGTCAGGTACCTGATTTTAAGCAGTGTGTGTGAGAACTTTTATACTATGTTGAAGAAAAATCCGTTTCTACCCTTTAGAAAAGTTTTGAACCCTGATAGTTGACATCTTTTGATGACTTTTAGCTGATGGACTGGTAGTAAGTACCTTTACTTCGAGGGTTCAGTTTGTCCCACCTAGTCTTATTATAGTTGCCAGTATAAAGTTCCCGATGGCACTAAAAGCGATCATCAAATAATAATAGCGATTTCGATAGATTTTACTCCCAATAAAATTTCATGGATTGTTCAATTGCATGAGTATTTTAGACCCATGTCAACAACCAAGGTGGGGTGAGATCGATTGCACTAGTGTTCATCATCTCGCCCAGAAGATAGTCCTGGTCGACCTTTACCAGGCAGCAGTACCATCGAAGGGGTACCTGGCTTACCAAGACTATTAGCGAAAGAATAGCTCTGTTGGTCGTTCTGCCTGTTTGGCCTGTTTTTGTTTTGTTTAAAAGTATGAGGTACAAGCAATGTTTGCAAGATTACCGCTTTTTCCAGGTCAATAGTAAGATGCTCCGCTGTTCCGTATCTAAATACCTATTTGTTTTGTCTGACGGCGATATAAGGTGTGAAAGTCGACAATAGATACATCAATCTGGATAAATTTTAATCCGTGACTTTGGTGAGGTTTATGTTAGATTAACAGACTGGATTAATAGATTGATGGAATGAAACAAAAAATGCAGATAATATTTTCTAAGTCGATGTAAATCTTGCACGAATGATTGAACAGAAGCAGATAGTTATTTCTTAATATATAAAGTGTAAACACTATATCAAAGCAAATACATTGCGTATATAACCTTAACCTAGTGAGCTCCCGACTATAATCAAATTTATAAACCAGAGTTGCAAAAACCCGCAAAAAAACAAGTGACTGTCGCTTTTTCGTTGATATTACCGATATGGTATCTTTTAATAATCTTTCAAATGATAATTTGTTATGTAAAAAAAAAATTCCAGGTTCTTTACAGCATCAAAAAAACAAAACATTAGCTGAAATCTATTGTATATTTGAATAGATAACATTTTTAATTGGATCCTTATTTGATTTAGCCTTGGCATACAGGTATGCCAAGGCAGCTTTACGAAATGTTTTTTGGCATATAGGTATGCCAAGGCAGCTTTACGGGTTAACATATTTTTATAATACCTACTTAAATAAAGATTTTTCTCTTTGAAAACATAGAAACATTATATATAGCTCAATGACCTCTCTTCTTGTAGGGTTCCCAATTAGTATCAGTTCGGCAATACTTCAAATACCAGCTGACTCCACATAGTGGTGCAGAAAGTGAGTCAGAAAGTGCCGTCAAAGCCGCACGGTTGCAGACTTCCAGACGTCGAATATGATCTCTCTGAAATTTCATGTTCTCTCGTGAAGTCCGATGGCGAAATTCAGCTGCGGGTATTAGATCGAACAGTTCCTCGGAATAGATTGAAGAGAGCTTAATCGTCGACCATTCGAGCCGCTCTGCGTGGTACTGGGAAGCCCCCGCCCAGAGGTGACAACAGTAATCCTATGTAAGGCCGAACTTGAGCCTTATAAAGGCGATGGTCCGGCGTGAAGTACCGTCTCGCTTTTCCATTCACACCGAGCTTCTTAGGGGCTAATTTAGTCTCCACTTCCACTGGACTCCGAAACTAAACGGTACTCGAAAAGTCAACGCTAAAAAATCCAATACTGGCTAAGGCAGTTAGGGAAGTATACTCAAAACAAAGGGTACAACAAAGGCAGATAATTTAGCAGTAAACGAGTAACTTGTGTCTTCTTGCGGTTGAATTGGACTAAGTTCAGTCGGCCCCACTTCGAGACATTAACAGGGTCAGACAAGGACTCGACTTAAGATAGAAGTTTGTTCCGATTCTCGTGAACGATTGAAGAAGTTTTAGTACGGCCAGCGTATGAGGCATCCACGGTGCTGTCATCCGCATAGCATACAAATTAATGTCGCTGAATTGTAACAAGTCATTGATAATGCAAGAAAAACAGAGTTGGAGATAGCACACAGTTTTGCACCATTGACACCGACCTCGATGCTCCGATCAACCAAAAGTCTAGAGATCCACCTGCAGAATTTGACAGAAAGTCCCTAGGTAGGAAGTTTCAATAGAAGTGCTTCATGCCACACACTATCAAAAGCCTTCGCTATGTCTAAAGTAGTCGCCAATGCCGCACTTTTTGATTCAGTAAATAATGAAGATCATACACCTCTAGTTACTTGTCCTGGGAGCAGAACATCACTGAATTCAGTAAGGTAAGATGGTAGATACAATGCATGCTCTAAAAGATTACAAAACTATTTTTGCTTTTCTATCGCCTATCTTGAACTATGGAGATATGCGTTATTCTGTCCATACTGAGAAATACACATTGGATGGCCTGAATAATCTTATAGAATCTGTTATTATAAGATACATATTATCGACTGTAAAAGTTCGCTTTTACAACAAATTAGATATCATAGGAATATACATGCACATATTTTGCTTAACGCATAACACCCTCAGTAAACCCTTTTCTCCAAAGTATCAATTTCCAAAAGAACGAAGAGAGCTGTGTTATTATGGACGCTCATCGCAATCATCTTCTAATTAAGTTTCCTCAACATCATGCGACATTTTACACTCTGTATTATCACTCTACCTTTCCTTCCAAATTATTGTACATATACTAAATAATATATATTTAATAGATGTTTGTTTTACTTCTAGGTTTTATGGCACCTTTGTATTGAATTGCTAAATTTAAACTACACATAGTACACATCATTACATACTCGTAATATCAATTCAATATTAATTCATTCAGTATTTTCACGTTTTGTTTCCTGACGTCTTATTGACCTTATGCGTATCTAATCAGATAAAATTCTCAGCCAAATAAATGTTAAAACATCCTGAAGGTTATTTTTCGCATACCTCTTTATCTTTTGAGTGTTCAATTTGAAGGATATTTTCATATATAGTTTAGATTATAGGTTGAATCTTGAAAGGTTGAGATGAAAATAATAACATTTCTTAGTATGTAGATTGGACAGGGGTTGCAAGTGCCGCTGAACGTTTCGCCTCGCCAAGGATAGAGACGAGTACGGAAAGCTGATTGCCAACCTGCATTGATTGAAGAGGCACCGAGAGAAGAGAAGAAGAAGTATGTAGATAGGACTTAAAATGACTGAGAAATTAGTTCAGCGTCCGACTAGCAAAAAATTGACGGTAAAATCTATTACTCAAGATAAAAGAGATAATAGCATCTGGGTAACTTCTAGATAAAAGTTTTTACTCTTAGTAATAAGCTGGATCTTATTTATGGAAACAGTTAAAAACGTTGACTTGTAAAGTTTCTTACCAATAAATTGGTTATTCTGATTATTTCGTTGAGTTTTAACTTTTTATTAGGTACTTACCTAAAGCACCAGCCACATAACCATAATGTAGCTTGTTTTTTGAAAAGAAAATGGATTTTGGTAGAGTGAACCCCACAGTAATTAAAATCATAGCACTAATCTCTGATCTACAAGATACACCAAGACACAAAATTATCAAAATATTCTTAGTATATTGTTGTAAATCTCAATTTAATAGTTAATATAGTAACATAATATACGAGTGGTAACTTATACATTATTACAATAATAAGTTATTTTATAATAGATAAAACTAGTTTGCTAAAATATCTGTAAATTATAGATATATATTATGGATAAAAACAGCATCTACAGCAGTAGCGAAGCGCTAATCGCATAAAGCGCACGCAGCCACAGTGATGAAAGAGGGATTCACGCCCCTCGAGTGATAATCATTTTGAGTAATCAGTCACATGAGTGAATTAGAATAGGGATTTTCTAGTTATAAAAGTACAGAATAAAAATCTAAATACACAATTAACAAATAGAAGTTTTAGTTTTAAATGTAAATAGCAAAGTTACGATAGTTAAATGCTGTTTTTATATAATATATATTTTTATCTAAAATAATAAATATAAACTATACAATAATAATAAACTAAATTTGTAAGGAAAACAATAATCTTATCATTGAATCCATGACTTCGTAACGCCGACTTACAGAAATATTTACGAGCCTGCTTTACGATGAACACTCGTATTGACACACGATAAGAACTCATAAATAAGTGTATTTATGGCTTATCATAAAATATTTCTCAGCTTTGCCCTTTTATGTCTAATAGGAAACTGAATTTACGCCTATGCTTTATATTTTGGGTACGATCAAATATTGTCATTTGATTTCTAATTGAATTTCATTGCATTTGTATTACTTTTTATTATGTTTCATATATATTACTGTTTTAATAATGTTTTATGACTTAAAGTTAGTTATAGTTTAATAACGCTGTTTTTTGTTGAAAAAAAAATACGTATAAGTTAAATTGCCGTCAAAAATAAAATCATGTTTTTTATGTGTAGGGAGAGATGACTCAATAACTGAACTCTACTCGAAAAGCGCACTACTCGTATAGAGGTTCTCAAATTAACTAAAATAGGGGGAACACCAAATTTATAGCTTGATAGTGGCGAGAGTAACGACCTAGTTGTTATACAAAGCAGCCCGAAGGCAAGCGGAGGCCTAGTTTAACCACACACGTTGCATTTCCTAGAAAAGAAGGTTGATATCTGCGAAATCTATTTTATTATTGGCCAAATATGGCGAATCGCGAGTCGACAGGCTAAACTTTTAAGTTAGTATGTTAGCCTATATGGCACATAAAACGGTGACGATTCCGCATTTATTTTGTTGAGGTTTCATTTAGACTCTGACCAGTTACTTAGATCCTGGCCTGATTTGTATGTGACGTAGTTCTACTTAGATAAATTGATATGTGTTATCAAAGCTCTGTATTACCAGATAAGGTTATAGATAGCGTAAGAATACATTATCAAATATTTTATTGCGAAAATATGTTTGACGATAACGGAAAAATAACGTGTTTACCAAGATGCAATATCCTAGTAGGTAGTTAATTATACATTTTATTCTCAAGTAAAGTTTTATAAAAATATTTTTTTAGATATGTTTAGGTTCAATTTACTATGCCGTGGAATGGAATTGAGGCGAATTTATGGGTAAATGAATTTAGATATCTTCGTGTTTAGTAAAAAACAAATGAATACTATTAACCTATTTACCTTATCTTTAAATCCAACCATCTAATGACTATTAAAACATTATGTTAATCGTATTGTCAAACATACAAAATGAGTACCAGCCAAAAAAAAGGTCGAGCGTAGTCCGGTGAATTCTCACGCATCTTTTAAATTCTGAAGCTCCGTAGTTTTTTGGCTATAATATATTAAGTTATAATATAACTAAATATAATAAGTAAATTATAATATAATAAGATTTTATCTGATTTAAATTTAAATATGGTAAGAACAAAGTGCATATTCGCTTCCATTTGATTGATATGGAAGCTTAGTCGCTTTACTTAAAATGGTATATGTGGTAGGTAAGACGCGCAAAGCATTAGCTTGGCAGTTCAGACAAATACAAATACATAACCCATCATGTGTCAAAGCTAACCTAACAATGAAATTTCTATTGTGTCTGGAGGTTTGATACTAATTGGATTAATATAATACGTGAACATAAAGAACGCACATTAAAACTTAGAAGTTAATATAACACTAACCTGTAGATAACCAGTCCCCAGTTTTCCATAGCCCCAGCAGCGAAGTCGGGCACGGCAGCTTTATCTATCTTGGGGAACAGGTAGGGGAATTCAGTATATTCTTCCAAAGCCACCATGTTCTTCTGTCCGAATTCCAGCGCGAAATCGGCAAAGCTTTGAGTACCTGTAGGAAATAATGTATTTAGATCACTTCATATTAAAAATTAAATTGTATATTTTAATAAATATTATATAAAAAGAAGAAAAATAAGAAGAACCCAAAATACTTATTCATTAAACTCTCTAAAGACGATGCAAACTACTAGAAAAAAAACAGCTTTCGTTAAAACAATAGATTGATGAACGAAACCATAGGTAATATGGCTCAAGAAGATAATAAAAACGTAAAAGTGTTGACCAATAATGCGATCATTATTTGTTTTTATATTTAAATGAATAAAAACAAATATAATTTACTGTAATTAAATGATCAAACGTCTAGTACCTACCGCACTGTTCAGTAAATTACCGAGATTCAATGGTATCAGTTACTTTTTCAATCTTATTATTTGTATGTATTGATCACTGATACCATCAAACTTTCTTATTCCGTTCATATATATATGATATCATAATCAGCCCAATTTGTTCCCACTGTTGGGACTTGAGCCTTCTTATCAGAGAGAGAGGAGTTGGGCCATAATTTACCATGCAGGCGTGGTGGGTCTTGGTGGAAAGGTTAGTGGCCGACCCATGTCGAAGTTTCCAGGACGCCCGAAGGCCTTCGACATACATTGAAATTTACAGAGAGAAAAATTCCATCCTCGGACGGGATTCGAACCCACGTCTTCTGACTCTCCGTGTCAGACGCCATTGACCAACTAGGCCACCGAGGTTCGGGTCCGAGCATCGCATTTTAACTCTCTATTTGACATAGTCTAACGACTTTCCTAAGACAAACCACCGGGACTGACGGCTAACGTGGCCTCCGAAGCACGTAGTAGTCTTCCGTAGCACTTGTTCCGTCATTGGCAGGCGAAATATTTTAATTTAATTACCGAGTTGATTGAAACGCGTTAGTATACTCTGTGTTTGTGAAATTAATAATATATGTAATACGTTTTATCATAATAAACACATGTGTATCATATCATAATATATATAGGTGTAGTAATACTGAAAAGTGTTCATTATGTACTTAGTCAGGATTCACATGGCAAAGCATGAAACTTTAAATCGCAATACCATTGTTTTCACACCAAGTAAAAAACAATATTACTGTTTTTTGTGTCAGCCCTATTAGAAATGTCTATTCTTGGTCTATTCGTTGCGCTCAATGCGCTCTGTAATCCCCATACACCCCGTTCCAACCCATGCACTGCTTAGGCCCGTTGCTTACCTAGTCTACGTTCTCCCATCGCCGTCTTTGGCCAAGTGTTTCAAGTATGAACCTGTTTCAGTATTAGAAAAACTTTCTTAGTTATAACTCGGAATTTTTACTAGTTCTTGGGACGTAGTAGTTAGGTCCTAATTGTATGGTAGTAGTTAGGTCCCACTAGTATGAAAGCTTTTGCGTGTGTGGGTTAGCTACACCTTTTTGTTACACGCTGTACCTATATATTAGTTGAAATTTTACCAGGCCTCGAGTACACTCTGAAGGGGACGTGGTAGATAGGGCTGATCTCGTTGCTGATGTAATCGAAGTTCGATACCAGGTACGCAATCAGGTATGTGGACATCACTAGCGTGTCTTCAAACTCGTATTTGTTCCAGCCGGGCACTTCGTCTCTGTAAAGCAAAGTTGCGACTGTGTCAGCAGTAAAGAAGTAACGTTTACTTCAGGCAAAGTACTTAGACCGCGCGGCCCCGAGTTAGTAGAACCTCATCGCGATAAATAGGCGATAAAAGTGGGAAGAGGTGGTGGGTGTGGGCGGAGGACGCTTGCCGGCAATGATTACGTGAGTGCCGGCAGAACGGTCGGGGTTGGCAGTTTTAAATGTCATTGTTTTCTATTCCTCCGTAGGTATGCTACCCACAAAACTTAGATGCGATGTGTACTTGTTTTGTGGCGATGTTGACGTCCCTACACGCGTTTCGCGCCAATCCTGCTTTAATCTATGCTAGCAGGGAAGACGTTCTACTTATAGATATTTACTTACTTTGCTTCAGGACTGTTTTATAATGTGACCTTATGTATCATATTAATATGTGATACAAGTGTGTGATGATCAACATCCCACACGAGTGTCATACGACGTTTTTCATGTTCAGACGCATGTGTAATGCGAGGAAATAACATACCTACTTGTATTATTATCGTATACTTTAAAAAAAAAAAGAATATATTCATATTTATTGCATAATTTATTGTGAATTATGAAAATATTTATAAAAATTGATTATTTTTCATTTATAGTTAATACATTTTTTATTTATTGAAAATTGTACTATTTTCAGCTATGCACATAAAACTAATCAAGTCATTTAACAAGTACAATTTGAAAAGTTATATACCGACTTCCATTGTGTAACTCAAAACTGCTAAACAGACTTTGATGAAATTTT
This sequence comes from Selenia dentaria, assembly GCA_917880725.1. NCBI lineage: Eukaryota > Metazoa > Arthropoda > Insecta > Lepidoptera > Geometridae > Selenia > Selenia dentaria. The sequence goes on along the minus strand of OU862888.1, from coordinate 7,464,557 downwards.
AAAATGGGACCACACGGAATGCACCAGCTTTCAAACAAAAAAATAATTATGATAATCTGTTTACCCAGTCGAAAGTTATGAGGTAACAAACATAAAAAAGGGACAAATTGAGTACCCCCTTTTTGGAAGACGGTAGAAAATATAATATTACCCGGATAAATGAAGATTGCTTCGTTTAAATGCATATAGTGTGGTACAATTGAGGACATTTTCCATGTTATCATGAAATGTCCTGGAACGAAGCTCGGAACGAGGGACTACGTCGACAGTTATTTGCCGACGACCACAATTTGTGGCAAGTAGAAGGATGTAATGGAGTATTATCTCAGCCTTATTCTGAAGATGCCAAAAATGTGTATGATGTGTACCAAGCAGTTATAGAGACTCTTAGAAGATAAGGTAAGCTTTTTTGTTGTTTATTGTTTTTTTCTGTAATTTAGTTTTATAATGATTTATGAACAAGGGTGGCATATTCTTACAGAATAAACCCTGTATACAATAAATAAAGATAAAAAAACTTGCAACGAGATACAAATTTAATTTATTCGGGATTCTATATCGTACATGTGCAATAGTAAATAAAAATGCACATGTATTTAAAACCTTGGATTCTCAGCTTATAAACGATGTAATAAAAGCCACTTTACGAGCATGTGTAATGAAAAAAATGTATTTCACTAAATATAAAATGTTATCCACTCAAAAGAACCAGATTACCAGAGGCGCTTTTGCTGATTAACCGCTTACGGGCTAAGTGTTTTTTAATTTTTTTTTAATTAGACACATTCATGCTAACTTAAGTTTTATTGTTTTGTACTATTAAACCAGAGATGGTTTCTGGTGAGCATCGCATAGTACGAACGTGTCATCTTTCAACTTATAAAACTATACACATATAGATTTACCTTTTTGATGTTATAGTATTAAGCCTTAGTTGATTCCGTGATTGCTTACGGACTTAGCAGTTACAGCAGAACCTATAAGACGCATCTTGAAAAGATTCACATGCTTCAGATACGAATATTAAAGACATTGTACCAAGGAAAATTAAGCTTCTACACCGTGATGACTATTCAGGTTTATTTCAATATTGTAACGTTTTGCCCAAAACATGATAACAATGTCAATTTTAAAATAAGAATATAACGAAATCCATAATTTAAACCTAAATAAATATAAGCAACCTAACAACTTACGTAGCCTAAATAACTCTAAACCGTTTCAGCTACCTAGATATAATAACGCATATGGAATGATAACCTACAATTACCTTCTACCTAAAAAAATAACACTTTACCTAAAGACATATAGGACATATACCTCCACGATTATGCACAATAAAATAAATAAAACAAGACTTACTGTAATGTGTCGTTCCTAATTACAGTGTTAGTACGGACCACTGTGTACTGAGGAGGCGCGTAGATGGTGGTTCTGAAGATGGCTTTCAATGCTGGCTCGTCATAGCAGGGGAATGCACGGCGGGCGAACGTTGGTTGCAGTTGAGAAGTAATCAGGGGCCTGCAGAGGGGTATTGAAAATAGAACAAAGCATTAGAAGAAAAAACGTATTTAAAAAAGTTTAATTTTTTTGAATTGTTGTATTTTATAATTTCGATGTCAACTCATGTACCTATACACGGTTTCACACCAACGTGGGTTGATGATGAAACTGATACGCAAACTTCTCAAATCTCAATCGGCAGTCTACGAATGACTACCGATGTATTCGATGCCACTTTACCATAAAGTAATTGCGATCAGTTAATTATTAAGTAAATTAATCGCAGTTAACAATATAAATCGGATGAGTTGAAAAATACTTCGTGGGATGGGACGTCATAAGATGAATATGGAACATCCCACTTTACCAATTCATCTAGACTATTAAAAATATTACTCAGACATAAGCTAATTTTATAAACTATTAATTGTACGAGAATATACTCAATAGTTAATTAATCAGTAATGTCAATGATGACATTGGCAAAAGTCTGCGAATTGGTATAAAAATAATATTTAAAAATTGAAATGAATTTACTTACACGGATACTCCATTCTGGTCATATCTAGACACATATATACCAAACATATTGGCTGCGTATTGTCCAGTATAGCTGATATGTACAGTATACGGGGCCAAGGGTTGGAGCTCTTCCGTCAACGTTATCGTTAAGAAATGCGTGTCATCTCCAGCTTGGGTATGATTTAAATATAAGTTATTTTGGCCATCTCTTTCACTGTAGACTTGAATGTCATCTATAACCATTTCCATAGCATGTAGCACTATTCTATTAGTGTTTATGTAGCTTGCAATTCTGATAGTGACGTTTCCGAAGAAATATTCCTCGTTGCCAGGGTCTAGGAAGAGTCTGACATCGTAAAATAACGGGAATGTTTCAGTGGGAAGGACGTATAGATCACCTAGATTTCGGGAAACATCATTAGTGGTGGTTGAGAGCGGCACACCAACGGCGGTGCCCAGTATTGCTAGGCACACCAGTAAATACATATCTGGAAGGAAAGGGTCGTATTTAGATTATACAGTACTTGAATTTTATTTATATCTAGACTTTGTTAACGTGGTTTTACGACTCCTCGGGAACCATTATCGGGATAAAAGGTACAAAAGGAGGATATCTAAATTTTATCCAAATCTGTTCAGCTGTTTTAGAATGATTGAGTAACAAACATCAATACGTACACTACTCGTATATTATGTGATATAAACATACAATCATATTGTTATTTCGAAATGATCTCGATGGGCTTGTTACAAATTTGTCTCAATAATGACCTATGTACTTGTCTTATAAGAAATTTATTGCATGTGTATGTATTACTTAATGGTTCCCGTATCCTGTACCAAGACTAACATCAACTTGTATGCACTTAAAAATAAAGAAGTGCTTGACCAGGAATTCACCTCCATTTATTAAGTTTCACCGTTATAAGCTGCAGAATGTAATCGCCCAACCATTTCTGAATATTTATTTCTACGAAGTTTATTGCCATAAATTTGAGCGTCAAATCATCGTATCTGTCCAGATAAAATTGGCTTAATTTTGCGTCTGCACGCACAAATTTTCAATGACATTGGACCTAAAGGAAACGATAATTGCATTTGAGAGTAAGCTAGTCCTTTATAAAGAAAATAGATTTTATCTTACTTTGATTAGTAATATAACGCGTATAAATAACACGTTTATTTTATTATGATTTTTTTCTGATAATGTAATTTGACTACTGAAAGGTTTACATTATTTTTACAGCATTGCCGTTATATAAGGCTACACATATTTACAGAACAATAAAATATAATAAAACTAATAAATAAGGGAAGTGGCCTAAAATGCCGCTAGCATTACCATGCTGGATGGTAATGTTACTTTTTTGTCTAAAGTAGGCGCTAGCATTTTGATCTCCCGTCACCTCATACAAACGTTTGGCCAGATCACTATATCTATACGTTGAGAGCGGACGGCCCCCACGGTCCCAAGGTCGACCCCAAATGGCACAAACATGTACATTCCTTCTAAATACACATATTGATGACGATTGAGGTCTGCTTAGACGCGGCAGCGCCAGCCCGATCAATCGTCCGAAGGAGATGAGACGGCGCCAAAGTGTCCACACATGTAGCATCCTAAAACCAGGAGCTGCCCCATCTTTCACGGCACGATAGTCATCCCATCTGGTCTTTAGCCGTCGTTCCGCATCAGTTTGTTTGGTTCTAACACTGACGTCACACCAACACTGACAAAGGCCCGACGGAAGACATCATTCAAGCGGGCATGCCACTGTTTACATGTTTTATTGTGTATAAGCTATGTTTATCGTGAAATAGCGTGAGATTACTATCAGTACCGACCATTATTGTGGAAATACTATCTTAATAATTATTAAAATTAAAGTTCGAAAACTATGAACTATTAGAAATTTTGGTAACAAAGTAGGTTTAACAGTTATACCTTTATATATTTAGACATGTAGGTATTTTTAATGTTTAGATTTATTGTATTAATATGTAAATACGACATCAATGGTTCCGCACCAAGAGATCCAATTTTCGGTCTTTACTATCAATGTACTTATACTGTACTATTTACCAAAGAAAATATTAAAATATGTATTGATATTTTTTTGCTATTTTAGTAACTATGAATTGGTACATTGTACGAAACAAAACTGTAAATAAGTAATAAATAAATGGTTTTGCTAAGAAAGAAACCTGATAGAACCAAGACAAAAACTCTCGTCTTTGTTTATGAAAAACGATCAAACAAAACGAGGATAACTCGATATCGTTAATGAAAACAATTTCAGAAACCATTGTTTAACCTTAACTAAACTAAACCTTATATCGACGTATTAGGATTCAGAACTTTCGATTTAGTATTTCTTGTACTGTTAAAAGGTCTTGCTAATCTTCATCCGGTAGAAGGGTTCCGTTTCAAATATCCTCGGAAGCTTTCTTCAGGTCGTTTCTACTGGAAAAAGTTCCAGGACTTCAAAACAGCCGCAAGCGAGATTTGATAATTATACGTTTAAAGGGGTTTGCTTGAATTGAAGTTCCATAATTCTATTTATCACAGATAAATCTGTAGAGTAGCGTAGGACAATCAATAATCATATATTTTAGTTAAAGACACTACGTAGTAAGTAGATAACAAGAAGCGCTCGCAGCGGAGCTTGACTTGGCGATCTTAACCGATCACCAAGTTAAGCAACGCTTGCTGCGGTCAGGAATTTATGGGTGACCGCTAGTGGCATTTTTCAACTGAGTGCTTCCGTGGTTCGGATGGGCACGTTAAGCCATCGGTCCCGGTTTTTTGACTTAGGGCAACATTATTATATTATCATTATTAAATTTCTTGTTACGCCGATTGTCTTCCGTGTATTAAAGTTGAAATTCTCGCTTCATTTAGTGATTGTGTTTCGAAGTAAAGGTATATAAATATAAGTAGAAAATACTTAGCAAAACCGTTAACTAGATATATAATTAGTAATAACGGTTACCTTCTAGGCGAACTTTGTGTTAGATAGGCCGAGTGACAACAGATCCCTGGGTTATTTCGCTAGTTAGCTTGCTTTAATTTTTTATCGAAATACTTACTATAAGCATGGGATAATGGTTGTTCAGAGATAGTGAGGATTATGTCAAACGCAGGTGATCGTGGGTTTGACTCCAACTAGGACCGTGAGCTTCCGGTAAATGTACCATAGAGAAATAAATATTCACTTATGTATATATATTATAGATCCACTGCACAGTCGAAAGGTTATTTAGTAATTGTCTGGTTAAGCCTATTTTATATGAAAAATCTGCTGTCTAGCAGTAACATATTTCGTCAGTTGTTCTTAAGTGTTGAGTGTAGTTGCTATTCTAGACCTATAAATCTAGTGTACTACCATTATCCGCAACATCACTCATCATTATGTAATAAAGTAAAACACTAGATTATCAGTTACATAATTTTATTTATGGGATGGGCTTAGTTTAAATAGTTCTGACATCGTTTTTATATATATCGGTATATATATATATATATATATATCGTTTTTTTCTTATTTTATCTGCGCCAACAAATTCATCTTACAAAGCGGATAAGTATTTTATATGACGCACTAACTTTCTTATCTCTTATCAATAAAAGTCTCAGGCAGATATGTACTATCGGTATGAACTATAGGTACTTGTACTTATCTATTTTGTTAAAGATAATACGGGAATTCCACTTGACGAAACGAAACGTTACTCAATCGCTTGAAAAACCGTGTCAGATTATTAAGTTTGAAATTTTTGGATGATTGTAGACAAAATATTTGTAATAGATAATTTTATATGATGTTAACTTGTTATGCTTTTGGGACAGACTCGCTTGCTTTTGTGGTACCAGGGTGCTTTGAAGGCAGGGTGCCTTTAAAAAGCCCAAAATAACGTAGGTTTTAGTCCTGGACAGGGTAATTACTTATGAGATGACTAGAAGTTTGTATCTGGGTCGTGAAATCATTAACTTAAAGCAACGCTATCTATTGTCAAGTAGCTTTAGTGTTGGTGTGTCGGTAAAACAGTTTTTTATTCCTGAAAACATGGAAAAACGACGTTTTCTGAAAATGAAACATAGCTAGATCGATTTATTGCCACCGAAACTCCCTGCATGCTAAATTTCATGAAAATCGCTGGAAACGTTTACGAGATCCTGATGATACATATATACATTACACGATATTACAGATTACACTATAGTCACTTATTGTTCAATTCCCCATTAAAAATGATGATGCAACAGTGTGCGTAAGTACAGCTTGTACAGAAGTACAAAAAGAACTGTGGGAGTAGTTTGAGTTCGTTTTGCGTTTTTCCGTTACATTACCAAAATTTAATAATGCTGACTGTTACTACTGTTCTAATCTTTGATCGGGAATATTAACAATTAGATTATCCAGTAAATACATAATTAATATTTATTGCAAATTATATTCCTGAATTTTTTTGTCAAAGGCTTCATTTTAGATGGTTTCAAAATAAATGCCGAGTTACTAATTAATTATCTATACCTGTTTTTTTGGCATAAGAATTGATTTACCAGCTCAATCTGTATTTATAACACTATCAAATGTCGGAACTGGCAATCTGGGTACTGGTAAGCACCTCGCCTGCCCATGGCAGTTGCATTGCTAATAATAGTTCAGAACTTTTTGCCTAGCACTACACGGCGCTAGTCCCTCCGAGACTTTCAAATATCATTTATGTGGAAAGGGGTAAGTCCAATGTTACAAAAAGAACTAGTAGTAATCGGACACCTGATTCCTAAACTCGGCTATCATCAAGTACACATAAAAACAAAACATTGGGACATATCAATGGTCAATGTGGCATAAAAAACTAACCTCAATATCTAGATAAGAAATAGAAGAAGAAGAATAAAATCGTTTGAATGCAGAAGATGCCAAAGAAGGTCTACACAATAAACAGCCGTCATCTTAAGTTCTGAAGTGCTTCAGTCAACAATGGCGACAGAACAATAACCCAAAAAAATTAAGCAACTTACCTAATGTATTTACTTGCCAACCACTTTATAAAAACTGGATTATAATAATTAATTTTATGCTTTAAAATGATTATTGTGTATGGCCATATCTACAAATTACCTTATCAATGATAATATATATATACTGATAACTCTTGCATATCTTTAAAAGACTCCGAGTATCCTATGGATTTGATACAACGTTCTTAACAAAATAACTTATCACTAGCATTACCAATATCACTCATAATCTAACCCGCAAAAATTAATCCCAGGTATTTTCTCAAACTCAGAATCTGAATAATAATTTAGTACAGTATTGTACATTAGGAGGATTGCATAGCTAGTACTTTCCGTACTAAAAGAGAAAACTCTTTTCTACCTCTTAACATTGTCCGATTTCAGTAAATTTTTTTTCATGGAATCACCACATTGTTTTGATGTTTTGATTTTTTCAGTTTTTTTAAGTTCTAAAAAGGTAATGTATTGTACTTTGAAATACGGAAAAAATCAAAACGTACGGGCATAGTAAACAATGTGATGATTTCATGAAAAAAAAATCACTGAAATCGGACAATGTTAAGAGGTAGAAAAGAGTTTTATCTTTTAGTACGGAAAGTAGGTACTAGCTATGCAATCCTCTTAAGTTCTGAAATTGAAAGTATCTACAATTTACCCGTTCCGAGCGTACAAACAATACTTAATAATAAAATCTGCATTCAAATGATTACAAAAGATAACAGATTTTTAGGCAATTAATTTTTTAATACAGTTGCTAAAAAAGTGGCGTATTGCAGGGACGTATAGCGTTCGGGATGTGGGCTATTACATACTCGTGCTTTTTTTGCCTTTCCCGAACTCGTGCTTTCTCTTTCCCAACTGTCAAAATAATGTCTATTAAAAAGAAAAACCAACCATGAAATTTTTACAAACAAAAAACATAAAAGTTTTTATGATTCATGCAAATACGTATATTTCTAAAGAGAAGCTACTGATTTGTTTCAATATCAGATTTAATGATTTGATTGAATGAGTTAGGTTAGGTTTCATTTCATTTCATCTCATTAAATTTCATTTTCATTTCATATCAATAACAAAATTCTACTGAAGACTTGGATGTATGGGCATAGTTCCCTTTGCCTACCAGAATGGGTGAAGAAAAAAAATCTCTGCTTATATTCTACGGTTGGCGCTATTTTCCAGAAATTTTCTTTGCTAGTTTATTTTATTAAATTGCTTCATTTTCTCGCAACTGTATTAAAATAGTCGTGCAGTACACACAAACAACTCGTTCCGACTGTCAACCCTCGCCTTCGGCTGCGCCTCGGCTCGGGTAGACATTTGTCGGAACTCTTTGCAATGACAGCCTTTCCCCACTTGTAATGAAATATACTATTTCGTAATAGTAACTGTCAATTATTTACGTGCGGTAGTATTTCAGCAGTGGACGCCTTACGGCTGAGATTATGATTTTAATGACCATGAATTGTAAATGTTGTCGTAGTTAATAACATAATTACATAAAAATAACAAGTTATGACGTTATACTTTTTTCTAAATAAGACGCGTATTAATAAATCCTAGTGTAGCCAGTATATTGTGTCCGATTGTTCTCAAAAATCATACAGCAGTTCACGTAATCACGGACATTTATATCAGTAGGTAATATACGCTAACTCAGGTTATTTCTTAGGTATAGTCAAAATAACCTATCTAAAATTATCTATGTTAGAGGTATCAAACTATTGGTAGTTAGTCGGCCGGCTGGTTTAGTACAGTTTAGTCTTGTTGTGCTGTGTACTGATAACTTAACTATGGAGGGTTATGGATTTAAGCGATCTTTGGCATAGACCAGCAAAGCAAGTGTGGTCACATAGCACCGAATAATCTTATTTTACAGTATTATGTATGTTATATAAGTACTCACGGGATGTACACCACGATTAGACAGGTTTTGGTTAATTATAATGTATAGTTATCAACCGCGAAAGTCTAAAACAGTGAGTATTATGTATGCTTGCTTGAATTTTGTAACACATCATATTTATTAGGACAAATAAATAGATTTATTTACACTGTATTCAAAATAATAATTAAAAACGAATCTATAAGCCCCATGGTGCGGGGAAAAGTGGCCAAAACGCTGGCGGCATTGCCACGCTGGATGGCAATGCTAAGTTTTTGCCCAAAGTAGGCTCCAGCATTTCGGTCACCCGTCGCCTCAACCAAACGTTTCGCCAGGTCCCTAAACAAGTTGAGAGCGGACGGCCCCCATGGGCCCAAAGTTTCAACCCCAAACGGCACAAACATGTACATTCTGTATAAATACACATATTTATGACGTTTGAGATCTTCCGCTTAGACACGGCAGCGCCAACCCGATCAATCGTCCCAGGAAGATGAGACAGCGCCAGTGTGTCCACACATGTAGCATCCCATACCAGGGGCTGTCCCATCTTCCACGGGACGATAGTCATCCCATCTGGTTTCTTGCCGTCATCCCGCATCAATCCGTTTGGTTCCAAAGCTGACGGGACTCCAGCACTGACAAATGTCCGACGGATGATATCATTCAAGCTGGCGTGCCGCGATATGGACATTAAGTAATACTTAAGATAGGACAGTGTTGTGTGTAATGGTCCTAACCATAATAAACCAACAATTTTCTTTATATATAATATAAATATCGGGTTACAGTCATAATGTAAATATAAAAATTATAATATATTAAATTGATAATGCTTATCATTATGCGAAAATGGTCAACACAGAACATATATTGTGTACAGAGATGAATAGACTGTAGGTACAGTTTCCTAGTGACTAATGAACTATAGAAAGTATTTTACCAAATATACTTCAAAACTCTATTAAGTATACAATTCTTTAACATTTTAAATACTCTTTTATTCCTTTTTTATACTCGTAGTAAATTAAAAACCATAACTTTATTTTTCATAAAGAAGTTCATTGCTGCCCGGTATCATGCATAATTCAAACGTTAATTGCCTTCTAATTGCAATGCTAATTTTAGAACAGTTCAATATTAAATGCCTCATAAATAAATTTTGTGAAGACAGTAGGTATTATGTTAGAAAGTATTTAATATTATATTTTTCTATCAGCAATAAGTAGGTATAATTTTTGATATAGATTAAGTATCTGGGCATGTGCCAGTCGAATCTGTGATAAATTTTGATAGCTCTTATTATCTTATTATAATCGCTAATTAATTAAATTGCAAACGTCTGGCATTTTTTATAATATTTTTCTGCCTTAAGAAACTGGCATTATACACAAGATTATAAACGGTCTACCAACCGCAACATTGGACAGCTCGAAAATGATTGTGTTTCAAGCGTCATGGGTTCTTCTAATAATAAAATAAATTGATTGCCATCCTATTCGTAAGGTACCTTTGCAATCCTATTAGTCCGGCGATTATAATCTTTCCTGGTAGGTTTTATTCGTCAAAACTGATTATGAAGTAGTAAGTATGATATTAAAAAGTAAACATCTAGTTATACTTCCGCTGGACAAGTGAAGCATTTGATTTCCTCCAAGTAACGCCTAAATAAATTAATTGATTTACTTACTTGCAAAAATATTTTCTTTTTTTTACTCAGCATTCTGTTTCAGTTAATTTCTGAACAATCTGCCAAACTTTTTCATAACGTCGATCATCTGTAAAATGCCGTAATATGTTAGCGATGGTTTATTCAGTTAAGCATAATACATAATAAACGATTTTCCACTGCTAGCACACAAGGGCCTAACTATGAGCTCTTAAAGCAGGACTTCTAGAAAACTGCCCGGCTTATTCGTACCATGACAACGTTAAAGCAGGCCTGCCAGGCTTTTACATGTCTAGGGGGTGACCTTGGTGAGCAAGGTCATCCCTTCACAGGCGCTGAGGTCCGGTTAAGATCAATCCGGGCCTACCGCTGGGGCGAGATGGTGACTGCCAGCGCGACCCTGTCTCGCCCTACCTTGGCGGAGCACTGCTCACGGGGGGGTCTAGTGGGTCTGAGCCCCACACGCTAGCATTTCCCCACCTCAAAAAAAAAGGCCTGCCAGGCCTACTATTCAAGAACCGCAGAAAAACCGTTCACCTGTTTTTTTTGTATGGACTCTCGTTAACATGTCGCTCTAAATCCGCTTACTTTATCAGCTTACAAACGTCTAGGTGTAACATTTCTCCTTTGAGAAAACAATATTTAAACAGTTCACCTAAATGAGCGTCACAGTATGATTTCATTCAAAACTGTTTTAGCCAGGTTTAAGAACTGCACGGAACTTGCATGGTTTTTATGAAGCTGATAGTAAGGCCCCAGGTATTTTCCTCAGTGCGGATTTTGGAGCTTAGTTGTTAGACCAAGTGTCGTTTTCAAACCTTTCACCAAGGTAGCCATTTATATATGTTTAACAGTGAATGCTGCCTTCCGGCAGATTATTGAAAAGTATTTCAAATCGTGCAAAACTTACCTATATAATTACGCTTTAAAACCAGCTAGGACTCGCGTAATATTTACCGGAAATATTCTCCGACCAGTTTCGAACTTATTTGAAGTTCTTCTTCTGGGAGTCACTCTCGACCGTGAGGTCGACTCAACAAGTGTGGTGTGTCAATAGCCCTATATACTAAAAAACGGCAGTGACAGTGACACTGAAAGTGACAGTTCGGACGGAAAAAATCTGACAGATACAGCGCGACCGTCGCAGCGCCAGTTACGTGCTGTGGCCCGCGCTCGCCGCTGTGCACAAGAGTGACTCCCAGAAGAACTTCAAATAAGTTCGAAACTGGCCGGAGAATATTTCCGGTAAATATTACGCAATTCCTAGCCGGTTTTAAAGCGTAATTATGAACATAACTCGCGACAGTTTTCTATCTCAAATTACTTATATAACTCTACTACTTAGCTGAACCCGGGGTTCCTCTTGCGTATAAAATGACTATCCCACAGAATTTTAGTGTACCAAAAATTACACAAGTACTATTATGCTAACTCTAAATTTTAGTTCTTAGTTATCTCCATTTACATTTTACTTACTTATTTTGTGTTATTCATATACTAATAACACGATACGAAGAAAAATTAAAGGGATAAATTGGTAATACCCAAAGTACGTTTTTTTAACAATCACCCCATCAATATTTAAAATTTAGTAATACACACATCAACACTGTCTAGGGATATTAGATTTTTATTTTCATTTCTTTGGTTTTCAGAAAAACTACTCAGAATTAGGAAAAAGTTTATATGTGGGATTAAACCTCCTTGTTCCATTTTCAAACTGACATTGAAAAAAAAAAAAAACTAAAACTTATTAAAACAAAAGAAAACGCGGGAACACGCATTTGATTCAGTTAGCAGTGCTAGTTTTGTGTTGAGATTTGTTTAGAAAAACATTAATTAACTAACGCTATCAATTGTTTTAGTGATTTTTACTGTTTGTGTCATCTCGTTGGTGCCATGCAACGTCGACATTTGACGAGAGACGAGATGATAAGAGCGGTAGGAATGTTGGAAGCTGGCGCTATCCAAAACGTTGTTGCGGAGACTCTAGGCACCAGCCAGAATGTGATATCAAGGCTCTGGTCACGTTATCGTGATACTGGAGAAGTGGCGGAACGGCATGCTGGCAGAATTCGGATGACCACACCTAGAGAGGACCGTTTTCTCCAAAATACCGCCAGGAGAGAACCTACTCTGACGGCAATGGAAATGGTACAGAGGCTCCAACAGGAGCATCAGCTGTTGGTTAGCGACCAAACAGTCAGAAGAAGGTTACATGAAGCTAATCTTCATTCTCGCAGGCCAATTCGTGTTCCTGCTTTGCGACGTGGCAATCGCGGAAGGCGACTATTGTGGGCCCATGAACACGTGTTATGGGATAATGAACAATGGTCGACAGTGCTCTTTACGGATGAGTCTCGGTTTGGATTTCATCCAGATTCGCGAAGAACACGCGTTTGGAGAGTTCCAGGCAGGGAAAGCCGTCTCCGGCATCCACAAGAGGTTCATTCGTACCAAGCAGGAACGATCATGGTATGGGCGGGAATTCGTATAGGCGCGCGAACCGATCTCGTTTTTGTAAGAGGCAACATGAATGCTCAGAAATACCGTGATGAGGTGGTGGAACCTGTCATTATTCCGCATAGGGTGCAAATCGGCCACCAATTCGTACTCATGCATGATAATGCCCATCCACACACGGCGAGGCTGGTATCAGCCGCCCTTCAAGACAACAACGTCACGGTAATGAGATGGCCTGCGCAGTCGCCCGATATGAATCCCATCGAACATGCGTGGGACATGTTGCAGCGAAGGGCTATGCACGCCCTCCCTCCAAATCTGGCCACAGAAGAGCAACTTTTCCTGCACCTGCAACGAACCTGGGAACGCATACCACAGCAAGACATCGACACCTTAATTCACAGTATGAATAACCGATGCCGAACTCTAATTAACGTGAGGGGTGGCAACACTGATTATTAAGAGTTAAAATGTCTAACTTTCTGTTGTTATTTTTAATAAAATTATTAATTTTATTAATTAATTTCACTCGTAGACTTAGCGCCATTTTTAGTCTCTTTGTTATTTTTTTTTTATTTAAGTATTTGATTATCTAAAATGTTTTTTATTTATTTAATTAAGTTGTCATTAACTGAGGTTTCATTCCATATATACTTCTCTAAACAAAATATTTATAGTTTATCAAAAAATTTAAGAAATACAAAATATCCCTAGACAGTGTTGATGAGTGTACAACAACGGATATTAAAAAGCTAAATGTCTATAATTAGAATACTGAAACAGACTTCTAAAGTCCTGCAACAGTGAAACGAGCTCAGATATTCATAGGTCTATTGAAGGCGCTTCATTCATTTGAATTGAGGTCGGTGGCGATTCGCTGAAATATTCATATCTGAGGCTGTTTAAAACGAGAGTTTTAATAGTAGGTTAATAAAGCTTTTCACACTAATATTATAAATTCGAAAGCTTGTGAGCGAGTCTGTGTTTGTTATTTTTCACGATGAAACGGTTTAACGGATTTGAGTGAAATTAGGAATATGGATGGCGCATACTCACGATAAACACCAAGTTTACTTTTTCCGGAAAAATGCTCCGGTGATAAAGTCACTTTACGTATGGGTAGAGTTTCGGGATGCCGTTAGTATGGTCACTTTTATACATTTCCAAAAGTAGAAAGTAGAAAGCGGCCTGCATCTATTCACGTTGTTGACGATGACCCACGCGCTTGGCGGTAGTCGTCGTAGTTTCCACTCCAGAACTTTCCATTTCTTTCGGCCATCAGTTCTAAGTGTTTTATATAAAACCTCCTCAACTAGCTAACCCTCTGAGCTATGGCGGTGACTTCCTAATTATGCGTTTTATGTGTAATAAGCGCGTTGCAAAGGTTGCATGCTTATTTAACACAGCAAATTTTATTGTTCGGTTGACTGCTCCTAGCTACTGGGGAAGCTGGAGCTTCGTTTACCAGCTAAGCGCTAACTGCTAAGTACCAACAGCTGATTCTTACACCTGCTTCCTATCGTTCCGACGACAGAATTTATCCACTGTGAAGGATGATGTTACTTATATTGCTTTGCCGGCCACTCTCATGGCAAGCTTGCTTCGCTCGATAGGCTTACACGTTGATATTTTTCGTGACCAGACGCTCCTTTTCGTTCCATTCATATATTCAAACACGTTCTGTCAAGGGTTGAATCAGTGGAAAAACGAACGCTGAAATCACAATAACAAATTAACGTCCACTACTGAACATTTGCCTGCTCCACAGCCGTAATGCCTTTAATGCCTGCTCCACGCTTGGGTAGCAGGTCAGAAAGCATAGTTTTGTAGTGTGTTAAGCAAAAAGTCTTGATGTCTATCCCATAGCCGCCTTCTAAGGCACCCGCGGAATGCTGGAGCGGTACTATCAATCCATTAGAAAATCAGTTTGACTTCACGAATAGTTCAACTACGGATGCTAGTATTTATTTTTGTACTCACGTATGTACTACTACATACATAATAATATGTAGAGCTTATATGATATTAAAGTTTTTTTGATATTCCTATATAGGTATAATCATTCTAATTTTTATTTGTGTTTGGAGTATCGTACCCCGATTCCCAACTACGGTATTTATGGACCCGCTCTTGATCTCATCGAGCCATATTTATCGAACAAGCGTATAAGGTTAGGGTTTAACATGCAATATACTTATATTAAACAGGCTAAAACTTCGAAGTTATCTTTGTTAGCTTTTCAACAAAAATACACTATAACAAAATGTTATAGTTATGTTTGGAGTTATACTTGAAATTGACAGGGCTATGGTTTTCGTGAGCACATCGAGTCCACATTACAATGGACCTCATACAAAACTACTGTTGATGTGCCAAAGTTTATTATATAATAAAACTTATTTACATACATCTTCATAATTTTAATGGCAATGTAACTTGTGCGTATCTGGGTACGTTTTTTTAATAATCCTATTATTTTTCTCAAAAATCTGTAAATGGAGATAAATTTCGATTTATTATAAACAATTTAATTATTTTAACTAGTAGTCTAGACAAGATACTGCTAGCTGATAAGAATCAATTTATTATATTCTACTAAACACAAATTCATCGGAATCCGCCGTAAATCTAAGCACAATAGTTGCAATACCTACGATACAATAGTTGCAATAAACTTGTACTTTTTACTCCAATTACAGGTCTATATTAATACGTATAATAATAATATAAAATGGATATGCACACGCACATATCACCGGGTTTGAAAGTTTTGGTCCTGGATTCATTCCCTGCCGGTATTGGCAGGAACGCGGGAATGCTTGCGATTACGACCGCGAACCCGCCGCAGCTGTCTGTAGCTGCCGGTCCCCTCTCCCTTATACGACACGCCAGAGCGCATGGTACGCCGCAACCACCTCGAGAGACCAACCTTGCAAATCGACGCTAGATTTCCCCGTCGAATGGTAAACATTCCTGGAGCAATGTGCTGTGACTTTTTGGAGGGGTTAGTCATTATGGTATGGAGACAACGCGTTGAGGTCAGCTGACTGGCTGACCATTATGACAATATCATCTGTAAATCATACACGAGACCGTAATCACAGAATATGTCAATAGGTCAAGGGTAACCTGCCACTTCACCACTTCATACTATATATTTAGTAAATGTCTGATTCTATTTTATATATTCTATACAGCTCAGCATGTGTTGGGTGTGTTACCAACACCCAACACATGCTGAGCTGAATACCAGTTAGGTACTTGCATTCAGAAGTATTCAAACACATCAGATGAGCGTAGTGTACGTAAATCCATAGTGTCTGTCTGCCTTCCCCTGCAGGATTCAGGCGGGACCTTATTTAAGTGTATTTATCTACGAAGAAATAATATCAGGAAGAGTAACTGCCTTAAAAAAAGTCCCAATTAAAGTCATGCTAAATCAATAACATCGTTCACGCTGCTATGAATCAGCTGTCATAGTATATGTTGCAGCACGCGCGTGGACAATCCCTGCTTTACTTCTGAAATTTAAACCAATCACCGAATATGTCTATTTGTAACCTCGGAAGTAATTCGTATTTGGAATCACACGTCGTTTTGGTTTGGTTTGGTTTTGGTTCCATTTTTTGTGTAGAATTTGTTCTTAGTAACTAAGAACAAATTAATAAGGAAGCATAACTGTTATGCTTCCTGGCATTATTTCTTCGTAGGTCTTTATGTTTCATTTATATTCCCCTTTGTTTATTTATTTGTTATTATTTCGGCTCTGTGTCCTGTATTGTTTTAAGTACCTAATAAAAATGTTTTATTCTATTTTTCAAACATTGCAACTAAAGAGAAAAATACACATCCGTGGACGGGACTCGAACCTACGTCCTTCGACAACCCGTGCCAAACACCATCACCGCCAGGCCACCGAGGCACGCCGTATGAGTAAACTCTCTGTCTGATTTCAAGCATCATATGGGGACGGAGCTACATTCATTGAAAGACCTGACAAGCATTATCCAACTGAAAGATTGTTTTTAATCGCTTAACGTTCCTATTGATGTCGCAACCTTTCATTATTTTTATTGTATGACTTGTAAAGCACCAACGCCTGCTTAGCGAGATCGATCCGAGGTTGTGTAGTTTTCCCTGTAAAGATGCACTATGGTGGGAATTTAAGCTGATTCAATTCTCTTCCTCACCACAATGGGGTGTGATAACGGATTATCACTCAGGGTTTTGACGATAGCTGAACATAGGTTGATTTATAGCAATTATGAGTGGACACTATCTAATTTCAATGTTTCTTTCAAGTCACCTAACACTGATCTTCATTGCCTTGTCAAGGAAAGCTACAAACAAAAAATGTGAGAATGAATGTCATGGGCTACTTTAAATACTTGTTTCAAATTATCGATGAGACCCAAAACGTGTTTGTATATTGCGTAGCTAATATTTTGGCATACCCGTGCTCACCACCCGGAACAATTTAATTAAAGCCGCCCAGCTGCGCGGAAGATGTTCACAATGTTACTTTTTCCCAATTTACAAGTTTCGTAATCACTTTTGGGTGCAAATCATGAAAATGTATTACATATTTTAACCGTAACAAACAAATGTAAGACGTGAAGAAAGATTACATTGTTTTATTGGAACAGGTGGTAATCTACTTAATTACGTATTCAGTTAGCTTCGCAGATTTGATGACACTGATGTTCAACTGACTTCCAACAGCAGGAGGTTCTCAACTCGACTCGTATATTTTGTATGAATTTCTTTTTGTTTGTAGAGTACACTTTCGAGGTGGTTCCATTTAAATTTTAATAAATTCGATCAAGCGGTTTTTGAGTTACACTCCATTACCCATATCCATACTGAAAAGTGTTTCGCCTATCTTGATGAAATCATAATTGACGTTGAATGACAATCGATCATGTAATAACAAGGATCACTAAACAGGGTGAAAAACATTTTATCATTGAATCCATCTTTTATAACAAAACATATGAGTGAAAAAAACAAGCAAAAACAAATAACATCGGTATACTAAGAAACATTATACGAACTATCAACTATATTATGACCTTTCTTTTCAAACTCCTTCATCATACCCAAGAGAGGCTAATATAATTTAATACCCTCGTCAGATTTTTCAGAATAATATTTTTTCATATAATAGATTAGCTACCTTATAAACACGCTTATGCATACGCGCATGGACACACATTAAAACTATGAAAAGAGTGTTTCTGTATTTAGAGAAGTGCTTGGGTACTTGCATAAAGCAAGATAATTTGTAGTGGTAAGACTTTGGGACGTACCACACACCACACCTTTGCCAGTTATGCGACCGTGAAGCTGTAGTATCGAAAAAAAATATTTTTCAATTAAGGGCTATGTTTTCAGATAAATAACAGTGCAAGATATTTAACATCTTAAATATCAGGGTGACAAGTGCAGGTTGCCAACGCAGGTATGCGCTTGATCTATAAAATGTTGACTGGTCTGTTGGCGCAGTAGCAACCCTCCTGAGCCATATGGTTGGGTGTGTATATGTACTCGTATATATTAGTAAGTATGTAAATCAGTCGTCTGGTTATCATAGTATATGATCTGCCTAGTTTAACAATTCAACAATTTGTGAGATAGATTAATCTACCGAATTACCGAGAGGTTATTGAAAAATAAGAAATAAAAATAGATTTTGAGGATCTTTATATTTCAGAAAGTCGATTAATACAGGTCTTGGAGAAAGAGGTCAAACGTCAAACCCAACTGGGCTGGGCATAATCCCGGTAACTCCGCGTTTAGTCCAAAATACCTCAATGCCTCAAGATAAATATTATTTAATCGGTGTATGATACCAGAATGTTGTACCATGAAGTAGAATTACATATTTGTCTGAAACCATATAGAAGAACGCGTGAGACTGAAGTGTTAATTACCAAGACGCATACTTGCAGAAGTGTCCACTGTCCAGAAACACATGCATTTTACATTTGCATTTTGGGTATGGCTAAAGATATCGGTGACTCTGCAAATAGGCAAGTACAAGTACCTACTTATTATTAGATCCTTACATATGAAATTTCACACACATCAAGGTCTGCCGCTAGCTCTGGCATGGATTGTGATGGATCTGCTTCCACGATCACCTGTAATAATAATTCTTCTTTGTCAGCTAGGGTCTCCGATCAAAACTTTGTCCTGTTACCTAGCGTAGGGATTCTCAGACAATACATTAAGGTATTATAATTAGTAAATAAGGTAATGTCAAGTTACATTTATCAAATAAATTAGGGTAAATAGAATAAAAGAAACTACAGATTAAATTACACCCTCGTTTCCTTTTATTTACAAACATAAATTAAATAATAGCACAATAAATGTATTAATAAAAATTAGAAATATAAAATCACACACAGGGAAAGCTATGATTTGTAGTAGAGTACTGAAGAGCTGGTTTATGAATAGTTGGAAAAGTTATTTAGCTAAGGGGGCTATTGCTAGGACACGCACACAAGACATAAAGGGCAGTTTATAGTAAACACACAAGACATACGGAGGGTACAAGGAAAACCAATAAGTTTATTTAGATCCTGATGATGTAGTACAGGCCTTCTTCACCACTATGTATGGAGAATCAGTCAGTCACTCTCATCTCAAAAAGACATCAGATAAGGAAATGGCTTCCTCAAATCCTGATGAGGGACGTCACGTCTTCTTCATCACAGAAGATTGATATTGAAGTTGATAAAAGCCTGGGATGAGGAACTAAACTTCACTTTTAGACTACGGAGCTACTGGAGATTACAGAGCACTTTTGCTAAGGTATGGTCTAAATTAGAGAGACCAGAGTAAGAATTGGAGACCACAGTAAAAGTATTCTTTATTATCAATATTTACCTTTCAAATCTGAAGTAAGAATGATTCAAAAAAACAAAAAGTATCCGATTAAATAGCATTCAGTTCTCGAAAATCAAAATTTTATATACTTCGAAACAGCTAGTAAAATCTGCTTTTTATACCACAGAAACTCTTTAGAAAAGGCGAAAAATAACAAGATTTGAAAGTTTGACAACTTCAACCTTGAATGATTGCCAAAAAAACAAACAATTTTTTATTAAATCATAATAGTTTTTTTGAAAAATTATGTTTGTTTAAGAAATACGTAATAAATGGAAGATTCTAATTTTCAGGCAACACGAACACCAAAAACATATTCAGGAGAGAAAACAACACGAAAGAAAATTAAAGAGCGTCCGCGTATCGCGCGAGCATTCTACGTTGATCCTGCAATATGACTGAATCTATGTCGAATGTGAAAAAAAACACAAATCGTAACACTACAACTTCCAGAATTAAAACGTTGGACCCAAAACAGTACATTGTTTTCTTTTACAGTAGCTTCACACAATGTTAATCATTTAAGCTGGTTCTGCGGCGTTGGTGACCTCGTATTAGTAAAGAACGCGATATTTTAAGTTTTCCTTATTTTGAACAAACTGACGTCAAAAAAAAAACCAAATGGCATGAAAACAAATGAATCACTTAATTCGAGACATAAATACAAAAGTTAAGTATTTGATAGATGTCGCTCTGTCCCCGTACGACGGTTAAAACAAACAGACAGTTAAAATTCGATACTTAGACATTAGGTGGCCTAATGGTCATGCATGGCGTCGGACACGGATTATCGGTACTATAGGACGCCGGTTCGAATCCCGTCCGAGGATGTGAATTTTTCTCTCTAAAATTACAATCTTTTACACAAGCCCAAATTTGAAATAAATTTGAATATGGAACTCTTAGCCAAACGCCAAATTTTTGAGACCAAAATGGCCAATTCGACAGAACACCAATTTCATACGTAAGGACCTTATTTAAGGAATTGTTATAGTAGTAGATACAACTAGACTCCTTATTACAAAAATACATAATTTTATACCAAATACAATTTATACAAATCAAATAGGAACTTCATACTTTAATACATATTTTCTATATTACTTGCAACTTATTTATGCTTGAGACTATAATATCACTAGACTTGAGACTATAATATCATTGGCAAACGATGATTTTTATTATCAAGTATAACCCCAAACACTTTTTAACCAATGGTCAAGAAATTTTAATGGATTTTGGATTTATATCTAATCGAACAAAAAATAACTATTAAACAAACTAATAAAAATAATATTAAAATAGTTATTTGTTATACAAGAGTGCAAAGATGCTTTTTAACCGCGTGCTCAATTTTGATGACCGAGCAAGCGGTGGATTCTAAAATAGAATCACGAGCGCAGCGAGTTATCCAAAAATTAGAATCCTGGCGTTAGCGAGGGAATCAAAAGAGCACGAGGTGAAAAATTTTTGCACTCGAGTGCAACACGTATTTTTTCAACACACCTCAGCGAGGAAATGAGTAAATGCAAAAAAAAAATAAACATTTACAATCACAAGATGATTTTATTTCAGTATATGTATTAACATTATGAAAGGTTAGTATTACAGAATAATCTTTAATTTACAAGAAATAATACTTAACACATAACTAGTTTTTAACCTAAGGTCTTAACAATTTTACGTGAAAAGAAAATGGCGCGCGCAAAGCTAATAAAAAAATTACACCAAGAAGGTTCCGAGTCTGAGTTGTTAACAAATTAAAAAAGGTTGTATGATAAATTCGGCACCAAACAGGTAGAAGTAAATAGGTTTAATGATGTTTTGAATTTACAAACTTAGTGCACGCAATGTTCTAAATTCAATTTACTTTATCGTCTAGCGGATAAAAACGGTTTTTACACTCAGATATCGAAGAGCAAAAATACTCTTTCCGAGTTGGGGAGATGAACACATATTTATAATTTTCTGTTTTATTTAAATTAATATATGCGATAACATTAAAACTTCCATTCTGTTTTAAAATGCAAAAACTGAAAATGTATCTTAAAAAGTAAAACAAGAATTTAAAAAAGCTGAAATAATTTCGAACTCATAATACTTAAAGTTTTTTAACTGCCAATATTACAGAGAAATAATTAAAGTCATCAAGAATCCATTTGAAAGATATTTATGATAGATACCATTTATTGAAAAACATTCAACAAATCATTAGATCTATTAGAGATAGAAATTTATATGTCACAGACTGAATGAAGGAAAACCCCGTTCCTTTATAGTAATATAGTTCCAAGGCTGGAAACACAGGTTTTGCTCTTCTTGTATAAATGGCGTCTTACTTACGGGGCTTTGTAAAGATTTTTAATACATAATTAAAGTGGAAATCTACAGAATTCATGTGTATTATTGAAAACTCAATTAGATCGTCACAAAACATATATGGACCACTTGTTTTGGTAACAAATTATATGTTCTATTTTATGTTGTAACTTCGGAGTCTTAAAAATCCAAAATCCGCGGTTTCATTCACGTGGTGATGAATGATGATGATGAATCGAATATAACGTATGTTACTCAAGCGTAATGTAGCTTTCTACTGGTGAAAGCATTTTTTGAATCGGTTAAGTAGTTTTTGCGTTTATCCATAACAAATGAACAAACATTCAAATCGTTCCTCTCTATAATGAGAGTAGATAAGAAATAATACTAAAAAACGAATAATATGGTAGTAGAATAACTAGTTTGTACCGGCGTTACTATTGTATACTTTAACATGAAAAATGTGTTATTGTAACATAACTTTAATAGAATAATACATATAGAACTGCAGATTTTTTGTAGATGTTTATGTTCTCTATAAAACTGTATTATTTACACTTTACTATATTATTAATAGTTTCCGAAGCGTACGCGATATAAGATTTACCTGCTTTTTCTACCGACTTCCAAAAAAAGGAGGAGGTACTCAATTCGATCGTATGTTTTTTTTTATGTTTGTTACCTCATAACTTTCGACTGGATGAACTGATTCTCAAAATTCTTTTTTTTTTTAAAGTTGGTGCTTCCCGTGTGGTATTATTTAAATTTCTTTAAATTCGGTCCAGTAGTTAAGATACATTCCAATAACTGAATAGAATGGAAGTTGGTATTAAATTTTTCTAATTGTACTTGTTCACATCTTGGGTTTACACTATTGAAGTTTTCTTACGGGTTTCTAAGTTTTTTAAACTAATTTATCTCTTATGTCATCAAGGTTTATGTAGGCGTGTATGTAATGTTCTAATGGTAATAAAATTTTTCAAATCAGTCGAGTTTTTCGGAGCCTATTCAATTTAAACAAAGAAACAAATCTTTCCTTTTTATAATATAAGTGTAGAAATACGCTAAAACTAATCTTAGTCTCGTGCGCGCTTTAATTATTTTCTGTACAATAGATTGTTTCATGGGTCAACAGTATCTTACGAATTTCTATAAAAAACACAGTAACTAATCGAATTCACAATTTAACGAAAACAAAATATTCTGAGTATGTTTTGCAAATCACTGGAAAGCGCACCTTTCAATCAAATTGCAATCCTTCACAGAACCCCCACTTTGAGCCCCGTGGGAGGTACCATGAGTACACACTAATACGAGTACATCTACACCCCCATCTAAGAGGTTCCATAATAATTATGATTTTTTTATTCCACTTAAGCCTTCGAAAACTAGATATTAAATAAAAAAAATAACACCTCTCAATTATGTTCACTATGTATAAATAATCAAATATCTTTATTAGGCTTATACTTAAATAACAGTGTTATTAAGTATTAATACACTTAGTAATAGGTTTCTTAAATGTAGGTATAAATCGTAGAGCTATTTATTTATCACCCTAAAATACATGTGCAGCGATCCGGAAACTTCACAAAGTCTTCTAGTCAAAAATACCCCAGTGCCTCAAGATAAGAGTCTTTGACCAATGTGAATTACCAGTAATTACTTATGGCACTAAAACGTGGTTTCATACTATGGGCCTCATAAGTAAGCTCAAAGTCGCACAACGAGCTATGGAGAGGGCTATGCTTGGGTTTCTCTACGTGATCGAATCAGAAATAAGGAGATCCGTAGAAGAACGAAAGTCACCGACATAGCCCAGGAGATTAGTCAGTTAAAGTGGCAGTGGGCAGGGCACATAGCACGCAGAACAGATGGCCGATGGGGCCGGAAGGTTCTGTAATGGAAACCACGGACTAGCAAGCGCAGCGTAGGTCGTCCACCGACACGGACTACAAGATAAAGGTCGCAGGACGACTTTGGATGCAGGCCGCTTCCAACCGGTCCTTTTGGAAAATTATGGAGTAGGCATATGTACAGCAGTAGACGTCCTACGGCTGAGATGATGATGATGACGATGATGAATACATAGACCATTTATCTATGATGAAATTAATAAATATTAGCTGGTACTTAGGCAGCATATATGAAAATGTATGTGGATACTTTTAAATTAAAGTACTAGCATCAGTAACATATCAATATTACGGTGGCGTGCAAGCCCGATCAAGAAAGTATGTCGCCTGAATTTTCGGTACACGACAATAATAAGTGTTAACATCAAATAATAAGATTTTGTACATTCATTGAAATTAGTACCTACTTCAACTACTAGGCAACTATAGTAACGTAAACTGCGCTATTTTCAAAATTAAGTCTTATGTCACTCGTACAAGAAACTGTTTTCTTGGCACACATATAATAGTATTTAGTATTTTTAAAAGCAGTTAATTTCTATGATTTTTTGTCATATTCATACATATTACGTGGCAGTCACAATCTTATACGCCAATAAACCTCCTTGTCACTTCCAAGATTGTTTGAAATTCAAACAGGAATTTATCTTATTTCAGTGGTGTTTCCACTTTTGTAGCTTAAAATAGTAATACATTATGTACAAATGCATGAAATATCAAACCACACTTCACAGACCCTTCATTTAACTAGAAACTATCATATTGCAAAGCGAAATCTAATATTTTAAATTCCTTTGAATCTTGCATTTAAATCCTGTGGTTTAAAAGCTTAGGTTGGCTATGTTGCCTGTTGCGCCGTAGCTTCGTAGCACCGGTACGACTCGTAGCCACGTAGCGCTCGTAGCCAGTTATCTCGCGCGTTTCAGCCTTTCCGCCCGTATCGCGCCGCTACTCTTCCAGTAACCTACTTATCAGACATCGCTTAGAATCTTATTTAAAGTTACTGTTCGATTTTTAAACGGACATTAGTGATTTTAATAAATTGAGTTCTGATTCAAATGTATACTTTTTAACTCAAAGTGGCCAGTTTGTTTTGAGTTATGCATACTCAGTTTGGAACTAACCGGCAATATAGGTAAGTTCAGAGCGTCAATTGATTCAGTAATTATTACAATTCCGATATTTAAATTAACGGTTTAAATTTTATATATAAAGCATTTTAATTATGTAGTTAGCTCTATTACATAAATAAAACCTATACTTTCCAAAAAAGTTTCTATAGCAATACACTATTTTATACGTATATGTTTGAAAGATGTTTTAAGTATTTAAAGTAATTTCTAGATATTTGTTTATTGTTCTAAATTAAACGGAGTTTATAATAAATATATCGTACTCTTAAACACCAGTTACGTAAATGAGACAGAAAGTAAGGTTACCTTAGAGCAGATTTAACCCTGCTGCACAATGATATATTAGTTATTTGGGTTTGAGATTTAACTTGGTAAATAAAAACGCTACATACTATAAAAACTAAAATCTTGTATTGCGATATGTATGCTTATAAAGTCCAAATTTTCATGATTTAGTTCAGGGAGTTTTAAATTTCTTGTTTTTAACAAGATGGTAACTATACAGGGTGTTTGGTAGAGGGACCGACATACCAAATGAGCGTGTTCGGGGGCCCACTTGGAGAATACAAGTTGGCCAAAAAAAATCCCAGACCCCCCAATTTTTTTTAACTTTTTTTTGTGAATTTTCCCTTTTTCTCCGAAATCGTACCTATTTACCACCATAACATTTGTAAAATCTGTTTTAGACAGGATGTTTTTAGTTGAATTTGGTCTCTTTACACCTTCAGGCCAAGCAAAGCAAAAATTAGATACTTGGATTTTGAATTGGATTGGCCTAACTAGCTAATGCTTTCATGTTTAATAATCTGTCGCTAAGCATCTTATAATGTTTTCCGTCAGCTGTCCTTGAGATGCAGTTGCGGTTCTAGGTCTATGATATTAGCCGAGCGATTCTGTAATGATTCGTCGACGAGCTCACCGATGTCAAATACTTCGCCCTTGTACATCCAACGGTTGTCCAACGTTTCTTGTCCTCTCTTCATTTGTTTCACGGATGTTGTCAAATATGCAACGATGTTTGCTCTTTTAGAATCGCACGGCTGGTAGGTAATATGATACCACCAGCGCCTGCATCATTGCTACCTACCGAATGAGACAGTGCTCAAATACAACGTTTATTATTTTTTATAACATTTGATAGACAATCAAATGTAATAAAGACTAAAAAATGTTTCAGTATATTATAATATTCTTGGGTATGTATATACGCTAGAAGCATTTCCATTTATAACGTCATTTTTTTCAATCATAATCGGCCCATTATGTTCCCAGTGCTGGGACTTGAGCCTTTCTCTCAGGGAGATGAGTTGGGCCATAATCCACCACGCGGGAAGTGTGGCTTAGTGAATTGCCAATAGAAATGGCTTAGTGGCCAACTAATGTCAAAGTTTTCAGGCCGCCTGAAGTCCTTTGACATAGCCTAACGACTGTTGTTCTAAGACAAACAACCGGGCCTGACGACTTAACTTGCCTTTCTAAGCACGGAAGTGCTCAGTTGAAAAATTCACTAGTGGTCACCCGTCCAACTCCTGACCGTAGCAAGTGCTGCTTAACTTGTTGATCGTTTAAGATCGCCAAGTCAAGCTCCGCTGCGAGCACTTCTATTTATTACGTAATTATGTAATCAGTTTATGTCATAGTTTATTTTTAACTCTTAATTCATTTTCATTTACAGTAAAAGTGTAGTAAACATTTTGAAAGCTACAACACGTATTAAAATAAAACGTGCGATAAGTTTTCCAAATTTAGATTATTTTTAAAATTAAGTTTTTAGACCAATCCATATTTTAAGTGAATCCGTATACATGTTCCACTTTAAATCTGCTGTACTTTTATAAAATAATCATCACCATCATCTCAGCCGTGCGGTGACTGCTAAACATTGACCTCTCTTATATATAATAAAATAGACATCAATAAAAAAAACAATAAATATCATAATAATTACTTAAGCACCAATAGTGCTCCGTCGAAATTAATTTAATTAACAATTAAAATTATGCTAAAATAAATCAATGGGGAATATAAGCCTTTCCCAAAATACACTTTTTTTCGATTTACACATTTTACAAAATGAAATTGTCTGGGAAGTCCATTGCTAAACATATGCCTCCTCCTTAAATAATACAAAATACATGTATAAAAAAACACTATCATAATAATTACGCACCATTTGTGCTCCGACGTATTTTACTTAATTAAAAATATTTTGCTTTAACTTAAAGATTTTACGAAACGAAAGTGTCTGGACGGTTACCACTTTATAGTGTTTGCCTTTTGTCTTTTATATATTATATACATTATATACACTAATTTTATAATTGCGTAAGTAAGAGAGTGTGGGTTTTATCCTCGACATACTGAAATAGGCTGTCGGATTTAAATCATTTATGAAAAAGATAAAATATACCCAGGAGTTACACATAGGCTACATTGTATCTAGATTAAAATAGTGATATATTCATTTATGATATATGAATATCCGGTGTCGCCCGGTTAGACCTACATGTGGAAAAAGTCCTTTCGAGGCAAATAAGCAGTTCATTGATAATCTTAACCACTAACAACAACAAACTTTCGCATTTTCATATTTAAGTTAAAGTCATTGAATCATTTTGGGCTTCAAGAAACTCCACTAACACGTTACAAAATAAATAAAGCCACTATCTTGAAAAAGCGTCAAGAAACTCTGGTGATAATAGCTTTTTTTGTGAATAATATAGATATCTTAAAATAATATTTTTATATGAAATGATTTCAATGCAATTTGTTCGTTATTAAGTTTAACAAATTAATTTTGTGCAATGAAAATATAACGTCGTTTATCACGAAGAAAGTATAAAAATATTCAATTGTTTTTATATTCTTACTTAATTAATTAATTTAGAACATCGCGTAAATCCAAGCCTTGATTAAAACCTCTCCCACAAACAAATAAAACACAATCAACGGAATGGAACGAAAGAAAATACTCGTAAAAACTGAACAGAAAAATGAATTTTGAGAAATGAATGCCTAACGTTGAATATTCAGAATGCAAAGCACTAGTACTAAAGAATGAACTAGACGAAGGCTTGCTTTGTTCCTGTGCATTCATTATGTTCAATATTGCGGATCTTGTTCAAGAGAAGAACTTTTCATCTTATACTTTGACCGTGTGAACTCATGAACAACGATCATTAATGCCTTGACTAGATATAAGATAATAAAATATAAGCCTTAGCTAGTACGAGTAAATATTATCTTGCATTTGTTGTGAGGTTAATTATTAAATTATTATCAATGCATAGTTAACAAAAATAAAAATAATAAAATAAAATTTAGTTACTACTACTTCTTCCTGGTGGTTTGCCGTCGTTCGAGAGATTCACACCTTTCAATGTCGAACAGATATATTGACTTTACGTAGGTTTAGTTTTGTTGGTAGTAGTGCCACGCTGTAATCGTATGGGTTACAGCCAAACGGGCCGGCACGACCGGGATAGTACCGCACTCCCACATAACACCGACGTGAAGTAATATAGCTTGCTATTGCGTTTCGTCGGTCTATGGGAGGTTACGGAGGCCCAAGCTCCCTCCCCCTCTCCCCTCCTCTTCCCCCCACCCCATCTATTCCTTTTAGAAGTCGGCAGCGCGTTGGCAATGCTCTTGGTTTTGCAAACGTCTATAGGCGACGATGACCACTTCCCATCAAGAGGGCCGCCTGTCTATCTGCCTACTTATTGCAATAAAAAAAGAGATTCGCAATCTCTCGAAAATCTTCATATAGCACTTAACCAAACAAAGCTTACAATATTCATTATTTTACAAATAAATAAACAAAAAGTAAGTATTCTTATTATTCTCATTTGACATATTTCACAAAGGTAAAGTTATCCCTTTGCAACGCGCCCTATTTGCCAAGTTCTAGTTTTTTGTCCTTTGCCATTTGCCTTCGAACTTCATTAAAACTGGCCTTAATACAGAAACAATGCTGGCCAGATGAATGGGAAAACTTCTTAATAAATCACATAGTTTGCTTCCCGTTAACGGATGGAGTCCGAAAGTTCTTAATTAGTCAAGGTTTATAAAAGGCTACTTACGAGTATTTAATGTTTTATTGTTTCATTAAAATAGGTACTTAACAAACTATTTCGACTATAGTTTAAAAAAATCTTTTGAGTATATATGAGTGTATATAAATAATACCATAATATAACTAATCTGCCTAATATTTATGCATATATTTATGAATGTTTGCAAGGATGGAGGTGTGTTACTCAATCACACCAGAACGGCTGAATGGTGTTGGGTGTAATTTGGTATCTAGATATATGTGGTGCTGGAATAACACATAGGATTATTTTTATTCTCATCATCATCCATCGCGGTGGAAAGCGTGGGGCGCCTCTAGTTATAGGTTTTGAACTAAAGGGTCAATCATTCTTACATTTATTACATTATCTAGCGGTGCTCCATGGTC
Source organism: Selenia dentaria (assembly GCA_917880725.1). Classification (NCBI taxonomy): domain Eukaryota; kingdom Metazoa; phylum Arthropoda; class Insecta; order Lepidoptera; family Geometridae; genus Selenia; species Selenia dentaria. Next base: position 7,434,762 of record OU862888.1, on the reverse strand, counting down.
CCGCTCTCACGAAAACACTATGATACAAAAACATTTTACCGGGAGAAGAAGTATTTGTCTATGTCTATTAGTCCTTAGTTTAAATTAGGTCCATTTCGTTACGGCTTAAAAAGAGGACTGACAGACTTACACGCAGACTTTCGCAGTTCTAATGTTAGTGTAATTTCTGTCTTAATTAGGTACAACCTCCTATCTTTTATTATGAAAGTACATTAAATACTTTGTTCCATATGACATAAACTTCTCTTCTCAGCCGTAATGCTATTGGCAGAGCAGTCGTGGTCACACTCAATCACGGTGTACCGAATTTTTTACTATACTCCTGCACGGATCTCGAACGGAACGCTAGGCAGACGATCTCATCGGGTCTTGGTCAGCGTTTTTATGCGTCTCCAGCTCATGGGACTAGAATCCACATAAACTTAAGACGCCTGTATTTCTAATGTAGGATTTCCCACACCTATAAACGGACCTTCTCTCTGAATTAATTGTACACATGCAACGAAATACTGAAATCACGAACTTTTAAATTTATAGAATATTTTTATTTTGCAATAGGTTCTGAACTAAGCCCTTCCTGTATCTTGGGAAGCCGTTATCTTATTCAACTTAGAAATATAATGTAAGAAAGAGCCTTAACTGTTTACGAGTATACTTCTACGTGTTTGTTAAATAGCCTTTTTAATGTTATTTTGACGGTTTAACTTACGCGCTAGGTATAGTCGAAGTTCTTTGCTAGTAGCGCGAACGCAGCCGGGTGCGTAAGTACTCCATGAAGAAGTGGCCCGGACGGTCGAGATATTAAACTATACCTACCGCGTAAGTTAAACCATCAAAATAAAATATGTATGTATAAAATGTTTAATACTTGCGTATATTTCAATCAAAAGTTAGCCTAATAAAAATAAGTTATATTTTGCTAAAATTGGACTTTAAAATGTACTTTTCTGCTTTAAGAGAATCTACTGTGGATGCATATTTAGAGTTTTAATTTTGTTAAATGAAATATCAAAAAACAAATCAAAATATACTTGCTACGTCATCCATACATCCATATCTTAATCTACCGTTTATATATGTGTAATTCCATATCTACGAGCGGTATAGAGATTATTACATCGATAACGAATATTAGATATAAATGATACAGTGGACACTTCGCTTCAGGATAATAATGGTTTGGTCAGTGGATTTCGTTACGCAATAATTCGGTAACGTAGCGAGTTTCAATGAAATTCGGCACGTGTTACCGACATAATAATAATTATAATTATAGTCTGCTCGACAGGTTCCCGCTTGGGTTTTGGGCCTTCCTGTCGTGCGATTCTCTAATGATTCGTCGATGCGCTCGTCGAAGAGCTCACCGATGTTAAATACTTTATAAGATATCGCCCTTGTAAACAAGGTTGTTTTTCCAACGTTTCTTGTCATCTCGACATTTGTTTCACAGATGTTGTCAAAGATGCAACGACGTTTGCTCTTAGAGATTCGCACGGCTGTCAGTGGAAGGATTGTGGGTTAACCCACCACACACAATGCAATAATGGCTTTTTTAGCTCAGCGATACGGCCTTCGATGCACGGTGTCCCAGATTCTACATCTGCTGCGGCAAATATTTGTGTTATGAGCAGAAATGTTTGTTGTCGCGTCTTGGATGCTGTGATGTGTGTCTGCGCCCGCTTTGCTTTGCCTCCTTATTATGGGGCACTACTCCATATATGGTAGAGGGATTAAATAAAACAATTCTCGTAACACGTTCGTATATTGGTTCTCTTAATAATTATTACTGGTTACATACAAGTAGGGACATGTTATTGTGTGTGACATGTGAAACTAGTGGGAGGTTTTACTTTATTTATAATTGAATAGGCTATTGAACAACCTCAATTTCCAGACCAGTATAAAATACTGGTCTCTGATATGATGACTGTTATCATATGGTGTCCCAGGTGTTAGGGAAAGTCGATTTTAATAAGCTTCCCGAAGTACAGAAACGCATAGTTAATATTGCGCAGGTCACCCATCTAAATAGGGATCGTAGCAATACTTTCTTATACCGATATTCCAGAAAGATGGTCAGTTGTGGAATATGACTTGACTGGGAATTTGAATGTAAATGCCGTACAAATTTTACTCAGATCAGCAGTACTAACACGAACATTTACGTAAATTTAACCTAATAGCGAGACTGGGAAACGGAATATCTCCGAAACTGTTCACCGCTGCATTGAAGGATGCTTATTGCTTTCATGCTCCAAGAATGGCAAGGACTCGGCATGAACATCAACAGCGAGTATGTACTCGCCTTGATGTTGATGCCACTGAGTGATGTTACACACCTACGATTTGCTGATGGTATTGTCATGGCAGAATAGATGGAAGACCTCAGCTCGATGCTTGAAGGTGTCAATCGAGTTTTCCAACAGGTAGGCCTTAAGATGAACATGGAAATAACAAAAGTTATGTCCACTATCCATGTTGTGTTTAGTATCTGTTGGAATCTCAGTTCTCGAAGGTGTTGATGAAAACAACGGGACAAAAATCCAACTTCGAAAAGTTCAATCATCGAAACCCACTCGGCTAGGTAGCGATCCGGAAACTTCGCAAAGTACTTTCGTCCAAAATACCTCAGGGCCTCAAGACTCAAGTTTTTGACCAGTGTATGTTACTAGTGATGACTATATGGCACTGAATCGTGGTCTCTTACTATAGGCCTCAAAGTCGCACAACGAGCTATGGAGAGGGCTCAGCTCGGGGTTTCTCTACGTGATCGAATCAGAAAAGAGGAGATCCGTAGACGAAGTAAAGTCACCGACATGCTTAGAAGATAAGCCAGTTGTAGTGGCAATGGGCATACAACGATGGGACCGGAAGGTTCTGGAGTGGAGAACACGAACCAGGTAAGCGCAGCGTAGGTCGTCCACCGACAAGGCGGATACACAACCTGATAAAGGTCGCAGGATGACGTTGGATGCAGGCCACATCCAACCGGTCCCTTTAGAAATTTGTGGGGCAGGTCTATGTTCAGTGGTGGACGTCCTATGGCTGAGATGATGATGATGAACCTAATGGTATCGTTTGCGTGTACAGTGCAAACTATGAGCTAGATAGCTCATAGTAGTGTGTGGCATTGGTAGATGTGCCACACTTGTACTAGATATATAAAAGTTTGTACTGTATACGGCAACGATACGATTACGTTACACTTTACTTAGCAGCGGCTTTAGTTAGTTTTTATCCACTACTAATTGTACTACTGGAATAGGAGCTTTAATCTAATTGATCCACGAATAATTGACTACTACGACCGCTCTCAATGTACACTTCTTATAAGCCAGAATCTTGCATATTCGCATATTGAGTAAAGTTTTCCGTAAGCAAGTCCGCTGCATGCACATATGTTTGCACATCCGAAGTTTGAAACTCATTTCGCATGCCGGGGTCCGAACTCACCGTCCAATATCTGTTCGCAGGCATACATATTATTCTGGTTTGGGGTCTTACGAGAACCGCTCGGGGCAATACGATCACATGAAATGTAAATAAAATATGCCCAACCATCGCATGCATCCTGAATTCTAACTAGATTGTCCCTTTAGCTAGGAAAATCCAAAATAACGAGATCTATAACCAGATGCACACCAATTACTTTAACTTTACTTCTTCTTCTTTTTTAAGTGCCTCTCCAACTAGTGGAGGTTGGCGATCAAAAAATAGTTAACTTTAATTCTTTTTTAAAGTACCCCTGACAACTATGTGTTTAGTATCTTTGTCTCTTGTTTTCGTGCCTTGAACAAGACGCTTCAATTATGTACACTAGTAATAATTTAAAATAATAAGAAACTCTCCCTTATTTCTGAACTCCTTATTTATTGTAATTCGATTAAAAATAGATTTATGTATGTTATCATACTAAAATGTTTTGATTTGAAGCATGCGACTTACGGCCGGTGCCAATAATCTATCTATCGCCGGTTTACCCTACTAGAGATATATTTTTAACACTATTTGTATGGACGTTATGTCAAAGTTCTATCGGTAGTAAGGAAAACTATGGATAGATAGATTATTGGGATCCCCCCTTAATCGTCATTATATTTCAAAACGTAATCAACCGTAAGCATAAGTTCCCGAAATTAAGATTTGTAATTGCTTATCATTACTAATCTTATAGATAAACTTACTTTTTAGAAATAAATTCTGTCAACATCAATTTTGAATATGCTGATGTCTGTAAAACTCCACATTTCATTATGATACATCATCTTATCTCTTGACCTTCTGGGACTTAGATTCAAAGGCCTAAAATTCTTAAACTTTTGTTTCCGGAGAAATCCTTTATGGATACTACGTAAGAGGTAGGTGGTTATGTGAGAGTCCGTATATCCCACCAAAACCCCGGGGTCCCGTCACTGCCGCTTTTGGCGGGAACGCGGGACAGCATTTGCACACCATTTGCACACAACCGCGAACCCGCCGCGGCTGTCCGTTGCTGAACTCCTCTCTTCGCGGCACGCCAGAACACATGGCGCGCCGCAACTGCCTCGAAGACCAGAACCGAGGGTGCCAGACTTCCCCTCGTGTGGACGGCCGTGGTCCCATGGTCGGATACGTAGCCCCACCGCCTGCTACGTCAGCCACAGAGGGTAGGGAGAGCAGCGAGTTCTGCCCGCAGCTTTAAGATTTATACTTGCATCTCTGGCGTTACTCGACGTCCCTGCAATAAGAAAAAGTACACTACAACAAGCTTTTTACACCCGACAGTAAAAAAAAGTATTTTTCTTGAAAAGGTAATACATAATTCATAGCAACGAAATTGTTGGTAATTTTAATATAATATTTAAATAACATTTATACTACACCTGCTCGGAAAGTACCTTGATACTTTATCAAATTTACGGTAGAAAGTACGTCATTGCATATCGAACAAATATGCGGCGAGAAAACGCATCTGAGCGGGAGAGAAAAGTGTATGAAAATCCATTTCTTACGTGGTTTTTCTTTTTTAATTTTGGGTAAGACTATGCGCTGGTAACCTAAATATCAAAAGCCAAAAAGTTTTTACAGTGAGTTTTTATCTCCAAGTTCGCAAAATGACACTGGCCACTAGCTGTGTGTTGGATGGTGTCAAACAATTTGAAAAAAGAACATGTGAAAATTGCAGACGCCATTGGCGCCATTTTCAATTTGTGTGTTGTTTGAGGATTCAGTTTTCGTAGAAAAGTAAAATAAAACTATCAAAATGATAAGTAGTGATAGTGATGATGAAGATTTTTTAACTCCGCCGCAGTTGAAGGAAACAGCAAAAATACTGATTGATAACCTTTTACCACAGAAATCAATTAAAAAATATAATAAAACTTATGACGATTTTTTGCAATGGAAAAGTGAAAAAAATGCGGCATCTTTTTCTGAAACTGTTTTGCCAGCTTATTTCAGTGAAAAAGCGCAAAAATACAAACCAAGTACGTTATGGTCTATGTACCTACTCAATGTTGAAAAGTACTATATTGACAAGAAACGACATAAATATTCAAGAATACAAAAAACTTACAGCATTTCTGAAAAGAAAGTCGGAGGGATTCCGTAGTAAGAAATCAAAAGTGCTTACTACAAAGGATGTTTATTCCTTTTTGCAGAATGCTCCAGATGACAAATATTTGTTGATGAAGGTAAGTTTATGAACAAAATGCACTGGTTTAAAATTTATTACGTACCTATTTATGAGTAGAAATCTACTAGGTTTTCATGTTTGATATTTTTGTTTACAGGTTATTTTGATTTTAGGAGTAAATGGGGCCTGTCGTTCGCAAGAACTTGTGGATATGACAACAGACGATATCGAAATCCTCGAAAATGGAATAATCGTCAATATTTCTAACACAAAAACCAAAATTCAGCGATCATTTGTTATATCGGGCTTATTTTATGAGATAGTGAAGAAATATAACGAAATTCGCCCCAGTGACCCCAAAACCAATCGGTTTTTACTACAATATAAAAACAAAAAATGTACGAAACAAGTAATTGGGAAAAACAAAATAAGTACTGTGCCAAGAGAAATAGCTTCGTACCTTAATACAATAATATATATATATAATAATAATATATACTTAATACCTCAATCCACTAGAATACACTGGCCACTGCTTTCGCAGAACTTCAGCGACTATTCTTGCCAATACTGGTGCTGATTTAACCACAATAAAACGTCACGGTGGTTGGAAATCGTCCGCTGTTGCAGAAAGCTACATAGAGAATTCCGTAGAAAACAAAACACGAATAAATAACCAAATATCGGGATCGATTAATGTGCATCAAGACTCATCTCCTCAACCATCAACGAGCGCGGCGGTGCCAGATGCCCCTCAGCAGCCAGTTGCCCCTTTGGCACCACAGCCTTCTACGAGCGCAGTGCCAACAGCACAGCCAGTTATTCCTCATACATTATCGCAAACATCTCAAACAAACATTAATTGAAAAAGTGTTACATTAAGCTTCACTAACTGCAACAATTTCAATATAAATGTCAATTAGTAAAGATTTAGTTTTTTATTTTCCTCGTAGGTGTAGTATAAAGCACTATGTATCAATGTAAATGTAAAAGAAGAATGTACTATTAATTAACCGGCGCGGTTTCATAGGTTAAAATGAATACAAATATATGTATATAAATATTTATATATATATACATATATAAATACAAATATTTATATGTTATATAAATATTTGTATCCATTTTCTCTGTGCAAATAATTGTCCAGCAGCAGTAGGGATCCAGCCTTTCTTACCTTATGATAACGCCACCTCAACACGACGGATTGTCAAGTTGGCAAATAGTTAATATTATACTTTGTTAATATTTACCAAGTGATACTCGCGCCTTCATGATGAATCTAATGACGTATCATTTATTAAAATTGGTTAAGCCGCTGAGTTGTTACGAGCAGACATACATACGTCAAACATATTTTGTGCTCGGCCGCTGTCGGGTAATATCTAGAAACTACTTATACTTACTAAATCTTTCAAAATCTAAGTAACGAAGTTATTCAAAACGTGAAAGTGAGTTAGTTTCAATAAAAGTTAGTTAACTCACAAGAACAAAAGTGCATAGTACCTACTGATAAATTTGTGTACGCCGGCAAGCATAGGTACTCAGATGATTACAATCGACTTTCAATGCAGGAGGAGGGTCTCAATTCGTCTGTATTTTTATGAGTGTTACCTCATAACTGCCGTGCGATTATCTCAGAGCAAACATCGTTGCAACTTTGACAACATCCGTGAAACCAATGACGGGATGAAAAAAACGTTGGAAAACAACCTTATGTACAAGCGCGATATAAAAAATATTTAAAATCAGAGAGCTCGTCATCATCATCATCAATCATTAGAGAGAATCGCACGGCTGATTCCTAGTGAGACGATTTAGATGTTTTTTTTATTTGAAAGCTGTCGCCTCTTATGTGGTCCCATTTAAACTTCACCATAAAATAATTTTTCATCAGCAGGTAAGTATAACAGAAAGGTTCAAATAAAAGGTTAAAAGTTTTTTTGTTTGTTAATAAGGTCTTGTGTTAAACTGAGATGAATCTCGCACGCTGCGGCGTCTACGTTACAGACTGAGTAAATATCCCATAATATTTAATTCTATTTCTATACTTACCTTAACACATTTTTTTTATATATATATAAAACTACACTCGACAGACTCCAGGGTCCGTGCCTTTTTTTAACTTGCAGATTTTTGACAACTTACAATAAATTTATAACATACAACAAAATACATACATGAGGAACAAATTATATATATTTTTTTAATTTTACTCATTCATATAACATATACACTTAAAGTTATTGATACATTTTATTCTGAGTTGGTGCAAGCATACACAGCAGGCCAGTGCCCGCAAACAGCACCCGTTCACGAGTTGACGCATGTGCCAGCCAGCATCGCCTTCCTCAACCATTTTTGAGGGAAGATGGCGACCCGCCACACACGCCACCGCTTGCCAACACATTTCCGTGAGCATGTCTGCTTTGGATGCTGGCACCATCTCTTTGTCAGTTATAATTTCTTAACGCTAGCTTACATACAATTCGAAAAACTAAAAAAAAATGGATTAGTTAACCAGAAATAAGGGAACAAAAGGGGAAAAGAGGGGAAAACTGAGCTTTAAATTTATTGTGAGCCCACGTTGCCCACTTTGCGCTGAAGCAGGGCCTCCATCGCCACGCTGTTTCGATCCCTGATTGCCATCTTCAGGTTATAGCCGTAAATGGTTTGCTCGCTCGCAACCGTCGCTTGCCTCACAAACCGTCCGATGGCATCATCCTCATCGTCGGCGTAGTAGACAAAGGTCCTCGTGTGCCAGGAAATCACAACGACTGCGAACGGGACGCTCTCGTGCAGCTTCATTTTGCTTTTAGTTTTAATCACCGCGACTGACTCGTACGTCAGTCCCTGCGCCTCGTGAAATTAACATATTAAGGTGTACATGCTATTACGAATACCATAGTACTCGTAATAGCATTGGTATGGATCTTAAAGTCCTTAAAGAACAATTTCTATACGACTACCAAAAAAATGAGAATATCCATCTGTTAAATGTTAAATGTACGCTGATTTTGTTATCTACGTTGATATTATTAAATTATTCATTGATGGTCTTTCTAGTTCGTAGTAGGTTTGCTTTCTATTTGGTTTAATTTAAATCATCACTTTCGAAGCTAAAGCTTTTGAGTTATAATCACTTAATAAACGGTGCACATTCTGTCGCTTGGATGTTATTTGAAAAAGGAACACATAATTTAAATATATCACACCTCAACGGCCACAGTGTCACTCGAGCCGTCCTAAAACTCTGAGCGCTCAATATCCGGCCCATATCTCAACGTTGATTATCTACGTCCAACGGGACGTCAATCACGGCCCAGTAACCCGTTTGGGGAGGAATTGGGTTCAGATGCAGGGGTTTCGGCCTGAAAAGTGGTCGTGGGAGTGTTGACCTACTTCTGACTTTATAGCAACAGTTAGAAGGCCGATTCTGTCTGTTTATCAAAAATAAACAAATTAGAAATATTAAACTACTGATTGTCTAGATTCCATGGACGGAAAACATTGTTTATTGCTTATGCTTATTATTATGCACTTTGTACATACATTGCTTGTATGTTAGTTTTTTGTCGTTCCATATTTTTTTACGTTTTTACACTATAAAGGTATTGTTGTAAAATACAGTAGTTACTTGTGTGCAAACTTTTAATTAGTATAAAATCTAATAATGATTGTTGACGCACAAGGAATCTCAAAATTTTAGCTCTAGGTTCAATATTATAGCGGCTTTTACAAAGCTAATCCATTATTCGGAAACACGTGTTTAGAGTATAAAAAACTACATAAAGATAAACTCCGATAATCACTGAGATAAACGCCACTGGAGCTGCCATAGCAACTTGAAGCTCCGTTATGGAATGAGTTGACATTTAACCGATTAGACGTACACTTTTTATGTTAACTTTGAATAATAACATGTATCTTTTTTACATAATGGTACACCGCCAAAAGCTTTTTGTTTCTTCATTTAGAAAGGGTTGTTACTAAACCCTCCCATCTTGGTTCACCGCTGGATGGAAAAGATTCCGCAGATGGCAGACGTTGACAAATTACCTACGAGGGTAGTCCATATAAATGTTCCTATACAAACATATATTTCAGCCAGTAAATCTAACACTTGTCATGTGCTCTATCTTCGATCCCTTCATGTTTGTTTATTTATAAGATCCGACTATGTTGACGGTTTGAATAAATTTCGTTATGAAGTTTTATTTATGAGTAGCTGCGCCCCAAGGTTAAGGCTAGCGCGCACTGCCTTGCGGTGCGTTTTTTCTTCCGTACGATAGAATAAACGTAGTCACGAGTCCGCGCACTGTGGCGTAAACGTTTTACGCGCGTTTTGGTATTCGATACCACATAATTATAGACTACTATACAAGAGTCGTTATCTGGGTATATTTATTATTACGTAAAAAAGGGTCCTTAAACGGTGTTGGGTGCATCCCTTCTACATACATCTATGCAATACAAAATATTGTGCGGTAGACTCACCGCAAATTTACCGCGGTGACCTACCGCATGCCCGTGCGTATATTTCACCGCTGTGCGAGCACTTCTATGACTCTCCGTACTTCACAGAATATGCGTTATAAAAACGCAAAGCAGTGCTCGCTAGGCCTAACACGTTTTTTATGTAATCGTGTAACCAGACGAGCAAGTCGTTCGCCTGATGGTAAGCACTATGTTTGCTCATTACATTTGCATTGGCAGAGCTTAGTGATGCAGTTTTTCATGGCGATGCGCTTGTTATCCTGAAACATCGGGGTTTGAGTATCTGTCGCCTAGTAATTTACCTATGTGATGAATAATGATGCAAAGTTCCCTTTGTTATATTCCAGGCAGCGGTATTTTAATAGGATACTTTTCCTCATCATCGCCATCTGTCAAACCGCTGGGAGGTAACATCAGTCTAGCGATCTTGAGTTAATCGATACTTTTGCCTATATATCTTCGAAGGGGTAAGCAGCGCGGTGTTTTTAACAAATACGTTTCGTTATCGTTCCTTAAATTTAACATATTATGTTTATTGGTCATGTGATCATGTAATAGGGGGTGAGCCTATTGCCATCTACGGGGCACTGTTCCAGTCTACGGACAAAATTGAGAGTATCTTTCTTGTTTAGAAAAACCCAATAACTGTCCAAAAAAGAGATCGACCCATGACCTCGAGGTTCCAAATCGGCACTTCCACCACTCCACCAAGACTAAACTTGAGCTTGAGGATCAGCTAGTTATCAATAAATTAAAGTTTTAGTGTTAATATTTATTTATTAGAAATGAGAGCTTGTCATAGAAAAGTAACAAAAAAAGAAAATATTATTTTTTTGTTACTTTTCTATTATAACTTTATATGTCTATAAAAAGTCAACATAATTATTTTTTCTTATTAGAAACTGCAAAATTTAGATCAATATTAAAAATAGTCTTAATTACAAGCAAAACAATATAATAGTAATATGTTTATCATTTGTGGACATTGAGAAAATCGACATGAAACTTCATGTTCCTAGCTTATATGGTCCAAATTAATCTATTTCACTTTGTCGTAGCCCTCGCCACAAATTTGGGTTGTATATTCTCAACATATTTTTTGAAGCAAAGTTCACAAACTGTTTCAGTCTTCCGATCCTTTTTCCACTCGCATACAGCACAGCAAGAAGCAGAAACAGGTGGGCGCGACGTGGATGTATTTACATGTTCGACACACGGGTCGTCATTGAGCATAAATTTTATTCTGGTTTTATATAAGATAACAAATTAGGTACAGAATATAGGATCCCAGGCCTCTAGCACGGATGAGCAATTTGCCAGTCCATGCAGGTAAATGAAAAATTATATTATGGGATCTGGTTCGTGTATGTCGAGGTGGCTCTTGAACTTTCCACTCAGTTCTTTTGCTTTCCAATAAACTTTCCTCGCCTTAGGTATTTCAGTGGCACATCTTCTAAATATTCAGCATGTGTTAGGTGCAGTTCTTCATCTGAAGGACTGGAAGGAATTCCAACTAAATCTAATTATGCATCTGATTCCTGTTCTGTATCACTCTAATGCTCACTATACTCCTCTAAATCTTCTACTATAGTATACTAGTTATCTCCCTCGCTGTCCTCATGTTCAAGCAATTCTGCTATTGCAGTATATTTCAATTCTAAATCCATTGTAAATATAACATACGTAAAATAATATAACATTATAATATAACAACTTCAAGTTGGTTCTACAATACTCATTGTACAACCACCGGAACTCTTTTGGCGCTATTTTCAGTGCATAAATATTGATTCTAGACTTGACCTTACATACCTTACATAGATCTGAACTCTAGTCCTACGAGTAAGTATATATAAAGTATACAGCGTTTGTGAACTCACAAGCACAAGCTCTATTATCACACCCAAGTAGGTATCATCATTTTCTCGACTTAATAGGATAAGTTGCTTAGTTAACCTCCACGTACCAACTAAGTACCATCATAACTGTAGTTACGGAATTTTATTATAACTATAGCGTGCAGAAGTATATTTCTACGTTCACCGAAGACCTCTTTCGCAAAACTTTGTCCATTAGCTACAATGGTGGTACTATTTTCACTGTTCCAGATAATCTGCTGGTATTGTTTACCTGTACAAGAACCATTGTAATGTATGAGATTGTCGAGCATTTAGTATGCTAAGTGTCAATTATAAAATCTATATATTTTGTAAGAAAACAGAAATGGAAAGTACCAGAACATTGATCCAATAACCGACAATCATAACGACAGCATCCGCACTATACGACTACGACTAGTACTGATCACGTCACTAATATTACTACAGCACTAAAACCTCGGACATGTTGACTCGTCGACGGGTGAAGGCAAAGTAAGTCTTTTTTTCGAACGGACTAATGCTGTTTGCGTCCACCGGCATTTACAGCGTCACCGGACGGGTGGCGAGCGCAGATGGCACTCATCCAGAGCCACAACCACTGTGCGCTCCGCCTTTTATGCTTTTCGGTCGCCTAGGCTATTCTCGTCTCTAACAATATTATATAAAAATGAATCCCAATTTCCCTTGGTCAGCGCATCACGCGTGAACGGCTTTATCGATTTCGATAAAGCTTATCAAGGAGATAGATTATATCTCAGGGAAGGATACTTTCATAATCATTGCCGTCATCATCTACCGCTACGTAAGTGAAACCGCGGGTCACAGTTAGTTAATTATAAAAACAGACTTCCATAAAAGAATATGATTCGTAAGTTATCACGTACCCATAACAATGGATCAACCGATTTTATTGTTTTTTTGGAGAAGGTTACTTAATATTTGTCCATCCTATCAAGTTGACTCTTAAATTAATTGAAATAGTTAATCAAAACTTCACGCATTTCTTGAACAATTTTGATAGTAGGCCCAAACTGTTCTAACTTAACTTAACAGACCTTGATTGATTTTTTTATGGCATTTGGTGTCCAATTTTGCATAAAGATAATTTAGCCAGCCCTGCGCGGAATATGACCTGTAATTTTTTAATATGATTATAATTATTTTAACTATCGTGACATATTTTAATAATAATATTTTAGATCTAACACTTTTGACAAAAGTTTTTAACATATATTAAGTCTATTAATATGTAGTAGGTATAAGTGGTATATGAATGGTTCTTAAAACAATAAATAATGTGAACTTAAATGGCAACAACATAAAAATATTTTTCTTAGTGTATAAAATAAATTATTTATTTGTTACTCCAGATTCTTCCTGTTCGGACGTAAAATTTAGCCATGTCGGTTTATTCGTGTCTGGAATTTTGCTACAAAAGCTAAAAGCTGTTTAGATGACTGGCTCATGAGGGTTATTATTATATTTTTAATATTTAATATTTCAGCTTACTTTAAAACTGAACGGGCAAAATTTTTATTGGTTACATAATATAGAATATCTTGTTGGTCTAGTGCAAATTTTACAATAAAAAATGTACTATACATAAGACGTTGTCAAGTTAAAAAAATTAAAGGGTTTTATTTTCTTTGTTGTTAAACTTGGTATCTAGTTTGCTACGCTTAACACTAATGCAAGTTTATTTGAATTGAGATGTCTAACTTATTGTTGCCGACCTGTTTTTGAATCTTGCTACAAAGCTCGCGGCAGATCTAAAGTTTGCTGCATAACTTTGTTACAAATCTCTAAAGTGTTCAGTTTATATACGTTATATTAATACAATTCCGAACTCGAACTAATAGTTTAGTAATAATGTTTTTTATAACATACTTGCTCATAAAGTGGCTCTATGGTCACCGCAATTAGGCACAGAAAGACACTCATAATTAAACTGTGACTTTTTCATTGCTATAACTCACTAGTGAGTTATAGTTTTTTTTTTTAATTTAATTAGTTGAGGTGCTTTGTTCTTAAATAAATCTTATTTGTCAGCTTATCTAAAGAGACTATTTGATGGATATAGAAGCAAGAAATCAAAGGTTTTATCATCAGACGATATTGAAAAATTTATAAAAGATGCTCCAGATAACAAATATCTGGCTACTAAAGTTAGTTAAAATAATTTTAAATATCTACGCGACTTCAGCCTGTGTTGTATGTTGAACTTAATTATTGTTTATTTTTTTCAGGTTGCTTTAATATGCCTTATATGTAACTATGCCTTATATGTAACTATGCCTGTAGGATACAAGAATTAACAAATATAACCGTAAAAAACATAGAGAACCATGGCCAGAAGCTTTTAGTGAAGATACCTATCACGAAAAATAAAATACCCAGGTCATTCACCATACATGGTCCATTCTATGAAAGTTTGCGGTAACCAAAAGCAAAAACTGACCGTTTCTTTCTAAATTACCAGAATGGTAAATGTACCTGTCAGCCCATAGGTATAAACAAATTTGTTTCTATGCCTAAAGAAATCGCAAAGTTTTTAGGTTTAGCAGATTCTGAGAGCTACTTACACTGGACATAGTTTCAGAAGAACTTCAGCTACATTGCTGGCTAATTCAGGAGCTGATATAATGACTTTAAAGCGTCATGGTGGGTGGCGATCTAGCAATGTAGCAGAATCATACGTAGAAGATTCCATACAAAACAAAAAGGAAATTTGTGCAAAAATCACAAAAAGAATTAAACTTAAATTCTAAGGCGCTTCCTACTGACGAAACACCAAGTACATCCAATGATTGGATTTCACCTACCTACACGAATAATGAGCCATCTCAAATTACAATAGAACATGAAAGTATTTCAATAAACAATCTATCTGATGAGACCGCTAAGCCATCAAAAACAGTTAATTATAATTTTACTAACTGCACATTTACTAATTGTTTCTCTGAATAAACTTTTTTCTACTAAATAAAATGAGTTTTTATTCACAAGTGTGTTGAAGAACGTCGTATGATACACGTGTGTATTGATGATTACCGTCCTCGGCTCTCTTAAGACTGAATGGCGCCTCGGTGGTAATCACCAATGTTACACACTAGTACCACAATGTACTATTAACAGCTTTTTTTTAAATTTTTTTTTTGAGGGTGGGAATTGCTGTCCACTTCCCTTCCGCCGCGAGGGTGGCGGAAAGGGGTATGTGGGGATCAGACCCACTAAAACCCCCCTGTGAGCAGTCCTCCACCATGGTGGGGCGAGACGGGGTCGCTCTGGCATTCACTATCTCGCCCCAGCGGTAGGCCCGGATTGATCTTAACCGGGCCTCAGCGCCTGCGAAGGGATGACCTAGCTCACCAAGGTCACCCCCTAGACGTGTAGGGGCGTGCTAGCCGGCGAAGAGTCCCTCGACTCTTCACCAGTGACCCCACTACGGACGAAGGAGGAGACGTGCGAACCGTCTCCTCCTTTTCCCGGTCGTCTGCGCCGGAGTGGATCAGCTCGGCCAACATTCTCCCTGATCCGCTCCACGGCCTCCTTCTGCGCCATTGCAGAAGGTGGCCACCGCCTGCCACGATCTCTCGCTGCTGAGCATGGAGATTACCACGCTCGGCAGGGAGAGATCTCCGCCTATTTCCGCTGAAAGCGTGTGCCACTGCGGGCTCCATGCCGCACACACTTCGAGCGTGTGATGTGCCGTATCCTCTGGCGCACCACACTCAGGGCAGGCTGGTGTCGCCCCGCGTCTCGCAATTTGGTGCACGTACTTTCCGAAGCATCCATATCCGGAGAGTACCTGCACCAATTGGAAAGTCAGCGAACCGAAAGGGCGCTTCACCCACCTCTGAAGGACTGGACGGATTGCCTCCACCGTCCACTGCCCAGGGACCGTCGGAGCCAGATCCTCCTCCCAACGCCGCAACAGGGTGGCTCGCGCCTGCCGCCGCATGCGTGTGACCTCCTCCCAGTCTGGGGCTGCTCCTCGGGAACTCCTCGCCGCCACGAAGTGGTAGACTTCGGCGAGGATTTCCGCTTGCAGCTCCCAGGGGGGATCACTGGCCAGCACGCACGCTGCCGTCCATGACACCGTCCGATATCCACGAATCGCCCTAGTCGCTATGACTCGCTGCAGACGTCGCAGCAAGCTTCTATTGCTGCGACTGAGGGCGTCTACCCAGACCGGTGCCCCATATAGGGCCATACTCCGGATCACTCCGGAGTAAATTCGACGGTAGTTGGCGTTCGGGCCACCCAGGTTGGGCAGCAGCCTCCCCAAAACGGCTGCAGCTCCCACGACTCTTGGGGCCAGTTGGGAAAAATGGCCCCCAAAAGCCCACCTACCATCAAGGCTGAGGCCCAGATATTTCATTTGGGCCCCGACCGGAACGAGGAGCCCGTCTAGGATAATTCGCGTTCCTGGAGGGGGCCCCCCTCGAGGCCCATGAAATAATAGAGCCTCAGTTTTGGAGAGTGCAACCTCCAGACCAAGAGCGCGTATGCGGTCGATCACAAGGGTTGTGCCCACCGTGACCAGCCGCAACGCCTCCCTGAGGTCCCTCCCCCTGTACTATTAACAGCTGTTCTAACCTTATGATTTATCTCTTAAATTTAGTTGGGTTATTGGCTGCAAAGTTTTGGCCGCCAACTTCTCACCAGTGAACTATTGTTTATACTCGTAGTTTTTTTCCCTAACACATATTCACTTAGAAGAGAAAAATAAGAGAACTTATGACTATGAAGTCTATGATATATAAAGTTATTGACTGAGCGAGCGAAGCGTATCTGCTTTAACTGGCCAAATTGACTTTCATCTGTCGGTATATATTTGTTAGGGTGTTCGTTGGTCTTCCTGTACAGGTCGCATTTTGCAACCAATCTTGACAAAACTTGGTGTGTATGTTCTACTATTTCATTGTATTTTTTGTCGTCGGCGATTTTTGATTAGGGCTGTACTTTTCCTAAATACGGGGGAAGTTTGCTGTGGCGCTATTTACCTAGTTAATAGGCAGTGAAGTATTGCGTTAAATTGCCGCTGATGAAGTCTACTGTTCACAGAACTATTAGTATAAGTATGTATTACTGCCCTTTAGAAGCAATTTAAAACTAATCATCCCTGTTACTGCGCGGTACTGCACCGCGTAAAAACTTTTAGGTTTTCACGTTCCAATCATAAGCACTCATGAAACTCATTTCATATTTATCAGATCTCTGTAATCATATATTTTAAGTCAAATCCGGACTAGAACTAGAATAAAATTCATTTAAAACCTAATCCACGCATTTTGCAATTCCTGTAAAAGTAGTCTGATTTCTGAGAAAACTATTGTTTTATTGGACAAATATGGCGATTGGCGAGTCTTCGGGTTAAAAACATTGTTTCCTTTGAAATAAAAGTATAAGCAAACATTCATACATGCACAAACATAAACACAGTAAGACTTCCCAAACAGCTGAGACCAGGAGTACACAAATTTCTGTTAATCACACAAAAATATATCATCCCGTAAAGAGCAGTCCCAAGTTTGATTCCTTTCCAGGTATTCAAGAACTTCCCGGTTTCGATATTTGACTAAGCTAACGGGGTCGTGTATTATTATAATTGAATATATCATTTAACAAGATTCTACTAATTTTATTAGAATGATAATATGATTCATGATAATGCTTATGTTTGGTTATGCCTAGAACATACACACCGCAAAAGCCGCTTTAAGCCCAAAATGACAACTTACGACTTTTACAGCCAAATAAAATTATGATCGTGGAGCAAAATGTACGAACTTACTCAAAGATGTTTTCCAATTTTATTGTCCGACATAAAAATGTAAACGTTGGCGACAGGTGCGCGCCAGAAATGAAATGCTTTAAACCTGGATAGCTTAAGGTGATTTCACGATCATTCCACCTTTCGTATTCTGAAAAAATATATTTTTAGTATAAAAACTATAAAAGTTTGTTAGAAGGTGAAACCGTATTTAAATCAATTCGGTACCAAAGAAATATTTTTTTATGAAAATAGTTATATAAAAACTCCACTTCAAATATAACTAAAAGTGGGAAATGAAACTTTTTATTAATATACTAAAATATACTCTACTATTTACATTTAGCGTGTTAAATGAAGTCGGAGACTGCTAGCAATTTGAACCCCTGAATATTTTGTTAGTAATTTAGAGTAACTAATTTCAGAGTGATCTTCCATGAGGCTCATACTTCTCAGAAGTGTGTTCCAGCAGTGTGAACGTATTACTCTGGTACTTTATCGCACGGCTCGGCCTGTGTAGAAACTATTTTATCCTTAAGATCATAATTCCTAAAAGAAAAATATTCTGTCTGTTATCTAGAGAATACACAAATAGATACACGCACAAATATATATACTTACTTGTAATACATCCATATATACTCTAACACACACACACAAACACACACACACACACACACACACACACACACACAGAGAGAGAGAGAGAGAGAGAGAGAGAGAGAGAGAGAGAGAGAGACCCTTTTCGATGCATAAATATATTGACAAGATTAGCTACGATTTTGCATGTAAATGTATTATCCCACAAGCATGTTTTCGTCGATAACAGCTTGGCCTTTAACCTTAAAATTACCAAATTTAGATGTTCGAATAGATATGGTACGATGCTAATATATTATAGCTGATAAACCAGTCTGAAAGTACCTCTGATTTGAAAACCTCCGTAGTCGATCACGTATTTACCGCTCTCAAGGGTACGATGTACTTTAAAGTGGCGTTTGGAGGATGTGGCCGGTCGATCGCAATAACATTTTATTAAATAACATTTGGCCGGCGCTGCTGATGTGATATTTACGTGAACGCTGGGAATTATTGCGGAGAAAGAAATGTGTTTTTACAGAATAGATTTCTTTTTGGCCATATTCATTTTCTTTTTGAAAATTCACTTGTTTTGAATAACAAAATTGGCTATGGAATCCACACGGGAAATAGTTCTTTTAAATGACATACACTTGGGTTTGATGACATTTTTATGATTATGTTTTTTAGACTTAACTAGTGACTGCCCGCGACTTTGCTCCAGAAATAGGCTCAGCCTTCGGCCTTGCCATAGTCTCGCTTCTTTTCTTGGTTTTTCTTTCATAAGAATCTTCTCCTGACAATAATAATAATACAACAAAAAGAATTACATAGATTGTTCCACCTGTTGTGTAGATCACACAACAGCCATGCAATTCTCTAATGATTCGTCCATGCGCTCGTCGACGAGCTCACCGATGTCAAATACTTTATGAGATATCGCCCTTGTACACAAGGTTGATTTTCCAACGTATCTTGTCATCTCGTCATTTGTTTCACGGATATTGTCAAAGATGCAACGATGTTTGCTCTTAGAGAATCGCACGGCTACTATGAAAGATTTTTATACCTATCTTGGGCATGTCTGAACAGGAAAGTATCTTAAAATGCCCGCTGCCACAATACACATATTGCATCTAATTACGTGTGTAAAATCAGTTATGATACGAGTAAACAAATAAGGTTCATATTCGTTGATCCATAATGATATCACCGGGTAGTTTCGTAATAACATTTAACTTACGGATACGAAGGCTTCTCCAATATTTTATATAACAAGTACCTTAATACCCATGTCTACTGAGAGTCAAACTAACTCTGTCACTGATTGGCTCCAACTAATTCGGTTCAGGCAATAAGGCTTATCCCAATTGGTTAGACACTACTATAAGGTAGTGTATTGTGATTTACTAAGTAGAAAACCTTGTTGTGCAAGAAGCTTTTTTGTAGTAGTGCCACGCTGCAACCCCATAGCCGTACATAACACTGACGTGAAGTAACATAGCTTGCTATTCTTCTTGCGTTTCGTCGGTTTGAGAGAGGTTCCGGAGGCCCGATTCCCCCCTTCCCTGTTCTTTTCCTCTCCTTCCCCCTCCCCCTCCACCCTCTCTCCTTCTATCTCTTCCTATCATCCTTCCTCAAAGGTTGGCAACGCATCCTCGGATGCGGATGTCCGTGGGCGACGGTATCACTTACCATCAGATGAGCCGCTTGCTCGTTTGCCAACCTATCCCATAAAAAAAGAAGAACTGATATCTAATAAAAATAAAAAGGTTTTCGTTCGTTAGCGCATAATTTAAGAACAGCTGAACAGAAATGACTATTTTGTTTTAAAATGTTCGTATAAATCTAAATATGACATATAAGAAAATGGAATAATTAAATTGTTCTTAAAAATGTATTGGCGAGGTTGAGTTGGACAACCTGGATTGGATAAGCTGATATGAGACAGGACGTCTGTTAGCCTCATAATATATAAAACCTTTATGTGCTTAGTTAGCATAACTTTGGAATGGCTGGACCAGTTGACAAAAAAGTAATGTACCAGCGAATCTACAGGACACGAGATTCAATATACTATATAAAAATAAGTCGGGTTTTCCTTCCTGACGCTATAACTCCAGAACGCACAAACCGATTTCCACGGTTTTGCATTCGTTGGAAAGGTCTCGGGCTCCGTGAGGTTTATAGTAAAGAAAATTCAGGAAAAATTTAAAAAGAAAAGCAGGAAAATCTTTTTTCACATACAGCGCCATCTCTGATACATAGCATGTACTACAAACCAATATTTTAAGTAGATGGCGCCAAACGGAATGTTACATAAAACGAAGCCATCTGGTGGCGAAACGGAGTTCGCAGGGTTTGCTAGTATCTTATATCTTAAGGTGGTAGTTTTGAACTCTTGTGGTTTAAAATTCTGAAAGACACTGAACTAGTATGGGTAGCCGTGACGCTTAACACAGGCAAGTGACTTACACGTCTCGTAACCGTTCAACATAAAAAAAATACCCAAAATATGTCAGTTCGCATTGTAACCAAGATTAATAAATAGTGCACTATAGTATATTACTATAGGTGTGTTTGGTAAGAAACAATAAATGAAATAGGTATAGTCCTGTAGTCCTAAAACTAAATGGGACCACACGGGAAGCATTTGCTACCAAACAAAAAATAATTTCAAATTCAAATTCAAATTTTTATTAGCATAAATTCAAAAGACTTAATAAGATTTTTAGAAACTTAAGGTAACAACAAATATCAAAACATGCATCATCAATAATTAAAATATAAATATTCCATATAAAATCGGTCCACCCAATCGAAATTTATGAGGTAACAAACATAAAAAAATACAGGTGAATTGAGTACCTCCTTCTTTTTTTGGAAGTCGGTAGAAAATGAATGAGTCCGTGAGTGAAAGAACGGTGCGGCAGATGCCGCGATCTTTTGAACACTGTTGAGTCGCTGTCGCTGTCTGTTCGTCCCTATGTATGTTTAAATCTTTAAAACCACGCAACGGCTTTTGAAGCGCTTTTTAATAGATAGAGTGATTCAAGAGGAAGGTTTATGTGTATGATACATGCATAATATTGTAGAGAAATACTGATGAATTTACAGGTTTCTAATGTGATATGATTATTAACGGGATATTTACCGTGGTAAGGTTGTGGAATGAGCTCCCGATATTTCGGCGCAGTTACATGCACCATGTTCACGGGAAGACTGAAATATCGGGAGCTCATTCCACAACCTTACCACGGTAAATATCCCGTTAATAATCATATAACTTTAGAGAACAATCGTGATAGTTTAAAACAGTGTTCTAATGTGATGTCGTAATTAAACACATTTTTGCGCTTACATTGCAAACGCTGGCTGAACCCCACGAGATAAATCAAAATAATGTACTACGGTATTGTACACCTTCAAAAGGTCAACAAAAAAGTGAGCGATGGTATATGTCTGTCTCTTAAGGACAACCCACAATAACCATTTTTTGCCATAACCATATTACTATAGCTATAGAATAGTAAACTTAAAAATTATCAAGTGGCAAGATGGGTATGCCAAATCGACACGTTTGCTTGTAATCTTGTCCGTTTTTTTTCATACTTACTCTATTTTACATCTTTCTTAACATACCTACTTTATTATTACTTTACTTAAATTTCTACTCACTTGATTTAAACGTTTGACTTGATATGCACCTCTTGAAAATATTAATCTTGAACAGAAGAACTTAAGCAGACAAAGCTCAAATTGAACAGCTGATGAGGTGCCATTGTTTTGACTATTCACTTCACTTGGCTTGTAGCTAATGAAGCGCTAGAAGATTAATGTTAATAATTAATACGTGAGCCCACTGTAAGTTAAATTGAGCGAGTTCGATGAACTTTGTGAAAGGATTGTGATTTTCTTTTAAACATTTACATTTGTGTTTCTTGAGAGAAATGGTTCGTAATATTTCATTATGAAAATGTTGAACTGTAAAAGTTAAAGGCGAAAGTTTTATTTCTTGAAAGGAAACCAGGGTATTAGTGTACATACAACTGTAATATTCGTAAGGTATTCATTTCATTTCATATCCAAACAGTGGTTTAAAATGCTCAATAACGTTAAGAACCTTCAAGAGGAAATATAAATTCATAATTAATATATTATGAAAACTAACGTGGTTTGTATAAATTTTTAATATGAAAAACGGGATTCACTCACGTAAAAAAGTCACATCTTTCCGACTATAGTTACAACCACACCCGGTGGTCTTTTTCAAGGAGAGTGCAGAACACTCGCGGTTGCGTCTCGAGACGCAAAAATCAATATAAGTAGTTTTATTATATAGAATTGCTCAGTAGTTTGACACATATTAAACTAATACCAGCAAAACAATCACGTTAAGAATCGTATACGTCGATCCTGGTTTCAAGCATTTAAAATCAAAACCCTAATCATCATTATCAGCCGGAAGACGTCCACTGCTGAACATATGCCTCCCCAGTAGAACGCCTCTTAGACCGGCTACTCGCTTCCTGCATCCAGAGATTCCCCGCGGTTTTAACGCGGTCGTCGGTCCACCTAGCGGGGGGCCGGCCTACACATCGTCTTCCGGTGCATTGTTGGTTTGCGAGCGATGTGGCCTGCCCATTGCCACTTCAACTTGCTTATTTTGAGAGCTATGTCGGTGACCTTATTTCTCCTACGGATCTCCACTTTTCGGATCTTATCACGCAGGCAAACCCCGAGCATAGCCATTGCTCGTTAAGCGACTTTAAGCTTGTTAATGAGGCCCACAGTAAGGGACTACGACTCAGTGCCATAAGTCATCACTGGCAACACACACTGGTTGAAAACCTTGGTTTTCAGGCTCTGAGGTATTGGGGACGAAAAGATAGATCGAAGCTTCCCGAACGCTGCCCATCCAGCTGGTTTCTTCGTGCGATCTCCTTGTTGAAGTTTGACCTATAAAATCAATATACTTATGTAGGTGTAATTGTAAGAATATTGTCATTTTGTGTAGGTGTGGAACAAGCAGTATGTTTTTGAAAAACCACTATCATCATATTAACACATTTCATTAAGAAATGCAAACATTTTGCATTTTAGGACATTAAAATTCAATTCTTTTAAACAATTTGGCAATTGATTATCTATGTATTTTGATAGCCATATAGTATACAGACATTCTTGCTATACACACATACATCATTTATTCTTTGTTTCGAAATCAATAACTTATGTTGACGTCGTTACTGGCTGTTTTTTCCAACGTCGCTATTAAACTGACATAAGGAATGATTTCGAAGAACAAGCATACACATTACATTGATCTGGCGACTCTGCTTTAACTGGCCAAAGTGGCTTTCATCTGTGTTCATGCTTGAAAGGTTATATGTAAGTCTTCCTGTTTTCCGATTCTCTAATGATTCGTCGATGTGCTCGTCCACAAGCTCACCGATTTCAAATACTTTATGATATCGCCCTTGCACATAAGGTTGTTTTTCCAACGTTTCTTCTCATCTCGTCATTTGTTTCAACACATTTTGTCAAAAATGCAATGATGTTTGCCCTTGGAGAATTCTCTAAGTTAAGAAAAGCTTGTCGTGTTTTTCAACCAATCTTGACGGAACTCGGTATGCATGTCGTGCACTTCGTCGTCGTCGATTTTGAGTACAGGGGTACTTACATTTCCTAAAAAACGGGGTAATTTGCTGTGGCGCTACTTAATGACCGATTTTGATAAAATTCGCTACACACATTAGGTACCTGACTTTGAAGAGGAATTTTGGTAATGAGCATAATTTGATCAAGTAGTTTCTGAGAAAATAGGTTGTGAAGTACTACGAATAATTGTTGCTGATAACACTATGTGCTCATAAGGTCTACTGTTCGCAGAAGTGCTAGTAAATATACAGGAAAGGCCCGGGCAAAATGTTATATTTTTTGCCACACAATGCTCTGACACATTTGGTCTGCACTTTGAAAGGTTTTTCCCATTAAATATCTGTATAAATGAATATTTATCATAAGTGGTATTAAACCTTTAATTTGTGTATTGAATCTGTATAATTTCACAGATCAATTTCACGCATCGTTCCAATTTAAAATTATCACCTAAAATACCACAATATAATGATGTAATCTCGATTTCCTCTCATCTCAAATTTGTTCAAATGTATGTTATGAGGTAATAAGCAAACCAAGATAAACACAATATATATGTCTTTTTTATAAAAAATGATATTTCGTTTCCTTATATCACTAAAATTATACAAATATTATAATTTTTTGTGAAGAAACTAATGTCTTCATGTTTCGATTTTTGAATTTCTTTTCTAAACTATAATGGCCACGACATTATGTCAATTAATCCTCAGCTTTAGTAATAGAAGTATAAAGCTGACGAATCGACGGACATCGTCCGCGGACGATCGCGGATAATCGTCTAAACAGGTTTTTGTTATTCAAGAGTTCTAAGTGATTACCTTATTTATAGAAACTATCGAAATAAAACCCTTTTAGTATAACCATAAAACCGTCCTCACTATTTTTTCGGAAAGAAAAGTATGCAAAATAAATATATGCCATTTCAGCGATATACCGTAATGTTACGTTGTCCTGCCTTCCCTTCGTTTATTTTCCGAGGGTTCGTAACCAGTTATTCAATAACTCTACCCTTCACGTCGCCAGTGACCTCGAAAGGTGTTATTTTGAGACGGTACCTTTAGGTACCCTTCTGTATCGACGAATCTGCCTGTGGAGAACTGAAACGTGTATTGAGCATGGTACCGTAAACTTGATAGTAAAAACTCCTAAAAGTAACCGTTCATGATTTTGAACTGTACATCTCGGTTCACGTTGTGGAACTTTATCGTCTTAAAGATTATACTATGTTAGTAAATAGATACTTGTATGGACTACTATGGTCAAAGTCGTTGGTCTCAAAGTCGCACAACGAGCTATGGAGAGACGAGATCCGTAGAAGAACGAAAGTCACCGACATAGCCCAGAAGATTAGCCAGTTAAAGTGGCAGTGGGCAGGGCACTTAGCACGCAGATTAGATGGCGGATGAGGTCGGAAGGTTCTGGAATGGAGACCACGGACCGGCAAGCGCAGCGTTGGTCATCCACCGACTCGGTGGACAGACGAACTGATAAAGGTCGCAGGACGACGTTGGATGCAGGCCGCTTCCAACCGGTCCTTTTGGAAAATTATGGGGGAGGCATATGCATAATTTTCCAAATATGAATTGAATATACAGGGTGACTGGTTGAACTTTTTACATATTGATATATAGTGCTCAGTACTCGATTCTCGTTCTAATTAAGAAAAAAAATAGGTGCCTAATATTTACCTAATTTAACTTTAATTGTCTACTCAAAACAATAAACATGGTCACTCGCGGCGCTTGTTTGTTTACACCGGCGCGGCGCGGCCGGGCGGGCGGCCGACGATCGCGGCATCCTTTGATTCCTGTGAACGCGGCGCGGGCGGCGCGGCCCTTTGGGTCATTAACCCCGTTCGGACGCAGCTTGATTCCTTTGAACGCGGCGCGGCGCTTTGGGTCATTAACCCCGTTCGGACGGTGTCCATAATTTTCGAGTTATAGCACATTCATAGAATGAAGGTTTCCTCTGTAGTTTAACGGTATTTTTTTAATTTTATTTTTTTAAACGTTTCATGTGACCATGAATTATCATGTCCTTGTTTATGTAAAGTGTTCAACCAGTCAGTCTGTATATTCCTGCAGTGGACGTCCTACGGCTGAGATGATGATGATACTTGTATATCTTTGTGTGTTTTCTATTCTGTATCGACAGATCCTTCTGTGAATGTATATTGAACTTGAATTCAGCAAGTACTACAGACTACTAACAGAAACCTTTATAAGGTATCATATTATATTGGTCATTACAGCACGGCTACAAGGAAATTGTTGCAGTGAAGATTATATTATAAACTAGCTGCACCCTGCGGTTTCACCCGCGTGGTGATATATGACGATGATGATGATGAAATAAAAGTAGCCTAAGTTACTCCTTATAACATCAACTATCTGCCAGTGAAAGTCCCGTAAAAATCGGTTCAGCCATTTCAAGGATTAGCCGGAACAAACAGACGAACAACAGTTTTATATATCGTTTTTTTTTAATGTATGTACCGAATTTGTATATGTATACTTTCATATGCATTGAAAATGATTGGTTGATTTGGAATTATAAACAGACACTTCAATTTTATTTATCTGTATAGATAACAGTATTTATGTTATTCAGCGTATTATCTTTATCGACCATTCTGCCGGTAAAATCCGCCAAAAATATATAGTTATTGGAGTGTAACTTAAAAACCGTTAGTGGACCGAGTTTGATGAACCACACTGGAATCACCAGATTTTAAACAAAAAAAATTGACAGTCGGTTTACCCGGTCGAAAGTTATGAGGTAACACATATAAAAAATACAATCGAATTGAGTGCTTTTTTGGAAGTCGGTAGATAAACCTCTACTGCATTGATGTTACTGAACTGTTTACATCAAGCTACAAACTTTACACGGTTTTAAGAGGATTGGATAGCTAGTACTTTTCATGCTGAAAGAGAAAACTCTTTTCTACCTCTTAACATTGTCCGATTTCAGTGATTTTTTTTTCATGGAATCATGACATTGTTTACTATGCCCGTACGTTTTGAATTTTTCAGTTTTTTTAAGTTCTAAAAAAGGAAATTTATAGTACTTTGAAATACTGAAATCAAAATGTACGGGCACAGTAAACAACGTCATGATTCCATGAAAAAATAAACACTGAAATCGGACAATGTTAAGAGGTAGAAAAGAGTTTTCTCTTTTAGCATGAAAGTACTAGCTATGCAATCCTCTTAAGTAACATGTTATAATGGTATTATGACAAATAAAAGCTGGTATATTTCTAAGTTTATGAGTTAGACAGTTCCTACATCCTAAGGTACTAGTACTATAATAAATCATAACATTGTCAATGTTATGGCTGTGTAGTAAGCATACAACTATATTCTAACCTAGTGTTTTAAAAGTTATATAACAACCAGCACACCGAAACTTTAGTACTCTTACCAATGTCAAATATCCCATTATAATATCGCTTGTAACTTAAGGCATCTATGTTATCAAGAACATTTAACTGAGGCAAAACCTTTACAGTGCACAAACTTTAGAATTTTGTAGGTATTTGTCGTTCCTTAAAGCATATCAAAACACTTACAAAGCTATAGATTAATAAAAAATTCTGCAGTATTGATCAATAATTGACTATTAAACATCTCTAATATTTGACTAGTAAGAATTCGTACGAAATAATTCAGTATTTTTATAATAAAATAATAATTCTAATATTACACATTACTAGCTGGTGCCCGCGACTACGTCTGCGGCGCAGGATTAGTTTTTAGAGTAGCTTATTATGTTCTCCAAGTCCATATCTACCTTTACACCACAAGTACAATTTGAAAAATGTAATACCGACTTCCATTCTATTCAGTTATTGAAGTGTATCTCAAAAACTACTGGACCGAATACTATATACACGGGAAGCACTTTCAGACAATAAATAATTTGGAGAACACGTAACGAGAAGAGTAACAAACATTAAAAAAGTACAGTCGAATTGATCACCACCTCATTTTTTGGAAGTCGGTAGAAAATGTCAACAAATATGTTTATGGTCAATCATGGTACATTGCTAATATAGTATTATATGAGTAAATTTAAATACTTAGTATATCAATCGGTATACACTAATAATATACAGTACATACGTACATAAAAATATAAAATTAACCACCATGGAAAAAATGTCATTACATTTCATTACCCTTGACGGTATTTGTGTCACATTTCGAGCTGTCAAATTGACTTAGCTTTTGACGAAGCAATCAGAAACTGACACAAACTTTGACAGAACTGTCATCATAACGATCTTGACGTAGTCATAGATCTTATTATTTTATCTTTGCTGTGCCAAATCATATTACGCTGTTTCACCCGCGTGAAAATGATGAAGATGAAAAGTATCCTATGTAGTAATCCGCGCCTCATCTACCTTCATAAATAAAGTTCATACCAAATTTCATCAAAATTGCCCCCGCCGTTTGAGCGTGATAGAGTAACAAAGACCCACACATCCATACTCACAAACTTTCGCGTTTATAATATTAGTAGGATTTAGTTCGAGTTACAAACTTAATTTATTTATCACGCGGTATAATTCAAGTCTACCAGATTACTATGGAAATGAAGTAATGAATCAACGTTACAACACACTACAATAAAGCTCAAGTATGTATAATGACGTCAAAAATGCCAGTGGAAATAAATGAGTACGAAATCTATCATAATACGTTATACTTTCTCTATTACAAATTATCCAAATAATATAATGTCCCTCTGGTGTAATATTGTGTGTTGTTTTCGTTTATCATCATCATCATCATCATCATCTCAGCCGTAGGACGTCCACTGCTGAACATATGCCTCCCCCATGATTTTCCAAAAGGACCGGTTGGAAGCGGCCTGCATCCAACGTCGTCCTGCGACCTTCCTCAGGTCGTCTGTCCACCGTGTCGGTGGACGACCTACGCTGCGCTTGCCGGTACGTGGTCTCCACTCCAGAACCTTTCGGCCCCATCGGCCATCTGTTCTGCGTGCTATGTGCCCTGCCCACTGCCACTTCAACTGGCTAATCTTCTGAGCTATGTCGGTGACTTTCATTCTTCTACGGATCTCCTCATTTCTGATTCGATCACGTAGAGAAACCCCGAGCATAGCCCTCTCCATAGCTCGTTGTGCGACTTTGAGCTTATCTATGAGGCCCATAGTAAGAGACCACGTTTCAGTGCCATAAGTCATCACTGGTAACACACATTGGTCGAAGACTCTTGTCTTGAGGCACTGAGGTATTTTTGACGAGAAGACTATTTTCGTTTATGTTATGCATGAATTATTAAATGTATTTTATTATTATAAGTAAATATATAAATGTAATATGTTGTTTATTGAAACAACTACATATGTTATTGCTCTGTAAAGAGAAATTTATTTTAATGAAAATAGTTTACAAAGTGTGTACCATACATACTTTTATAACTTATTTCTACAATAGAGTACAAATCACTGTTACTAATTTACTAACCTGTAAAGAGAAACAACATTAAAATCTATTCCTTCAATAGCTTTTGATATAATTTGAAGAATATCTCCATATAAACGTGTTCACATGTTTTTCTATCAATCCAAAGCGAGTTTTTTTTAATCATAGCCCGATATATATATACAGGCTGACTGGTTGAACACTTTACATATTGATATATAGTGCTCAGTACTCGATTCTCGTTCTAATTAAGAAAAAAAAATAGGTGCCTAATATTTACCTAATTTAACTTTAATTGTCTACTCAAAACAATAAACATGGTCACTCGCGGCGCGCGTGTAGTAATAAAATTTGCCTTAGCGCGGCAAGGTAAGTACTTGTTTGTTTACACCGGCGCGGCGCGGCCGGGCGGGCGGCCGACGATCGCGGCATCCTTTGATTCCTGTGAACGCGGCGCGGGCGGCGCGGCCCTTTGAATCATTAACCCCGTTCGGACGCAGCTTGATTCCTTTGAACGCGGCGCGGCGCTTTGGGTCATTAACCCCGTTCGGACGGTGTCCATAATTTTCGAGTTATAGCACATTCATAGAATGAAGGTTTCCTCTGTAGTTTAACGGTATTTTTTTAATTTAATTTTTTTAAACGTTTCATGTGACCATGAATTATCATGTCCTTGTTTATGTAAAGTGTTCAACCAGTCAGTCTGTGTATATATATATATATATATATATATATATATATATATATATATATATCTCGGGCTATCTATCTAGGCTCGATATAGTAAAGGCACTCAATTGTGATAAACATTTAAATAGTTTTCATGTTAAGCTTGAATTAGGTTAGATAGGGCACTTGTCCGAAATAATATACAATAGTATCAATATAGTGATTTTTTATAATAAGATTTTTGTTCAGATAATATTTAAGTATTGAACATGTATTACACATATACATTTTTTAAATTTATTTATTCTAAGCGCAACCTCTGACTGGCTCCTTCGATATTATCATATTAGTTTTTAGGGTTCCGTACCCAAAGGATAAAACGGGACCATTTACTAAGACTCCGCTGTCCGTCTGTCTGTCACTAGGCTGTATCTCATGAACCATGATAGACAGTTGAAATTTTCACCGATGATTTATGTTGCCAGCTAAGTGCGAGTTAGACTATATATAAAAATAAATCTGTAAAAACGGAAAAATCATGTCTGGTGTGTGGGAGATTTATAGATAATGATACGGAACCCCTCGTGCGTTGAAGTTTGACTCGTACTTGGCCGTTTTTTTTATTTCAATGTAATTACAGCAAGTTTGATGTTTGTATGTAATATAATTTCAAAGATAAAGAAAACACACTTTGCTTTGAAAAACACCCTTTTAAATTTTCTCATTATGTTGTTTTATTCTTCGTTAAGAAATTAGCTTAGAGTCAGTGAAATTAATAATTAGTTAATTAGATGGCAATTTGGGCTCGAGAGTTCTAAGAGTTCTATGAGTTTCACCCAACCTAAAAGAATGGCAATTTTACTGCTATATTTAGATCTAATTTAAGCCCCTGTATCAAAATAAACACAAAACAGTAAACTCAACCCCTGTTATATTATTATCTAAGGTTGTCACAGTTGAGCGATCAAACCGTGTCATCAGCGTTTCCTTCACAGATGAAATAAGGCCGTGAGCGCATGGACGGGAAAGCGCGCCCACCCCGGACGGCCGCTCGTCTGCCGCCCGCCTTATCTACAGTGAGTATTGTGCAAGACAATCTGTGACGTCACCAAACTCTGCTGGGACATGTTAATGTAACTGGAATTGTAACGTATTATTTTTAGTCCAGTAATAAGCTGTGAGATTGAAATACGTCAAAAATGCCCTATTTATTTGGTGATATGGCATTTTATTATAGGCCTGGCTAGAAGTGCAGTGTTAGGTTAGTCTGAGTCGTACTGTAATTATTATATGACGCTGACCATGAGAAGACCGGATTGGACACTTCAGGCCCAGGGGCCATACTTCCACCTCTTAAAATAGTCATGTTTCAACCTTACCATTAAATTTGGTACCACCACGTCGATATAGCAAGCTTAAAATAATAATTCATTACGATAGACGTTTTGATGACGTAGTATCAAATATTTCTCTCAATTCGCGTACTTTGACGTGACTTTTGACACTAAGTTTCATTGTTCCAGTGACAATTTTTTGAAGATCCGTACTCCCGTCTCTTAAAGTAGTCATATTGCAACCTTACCATTAAATTTGGTTGACCGTTTTGTGTTGGTGGGAGTACGATAGTAAGTATGATTATTCTAAGCTTATTACAATACGCTTCTGATTTATGATAGTTTCTTAAAAGGTGGGAGTAGGCCCCCTGATACCGTTAAATAGTCACTGAGAGTGTTTGTAGCGTATTAGCACTGCAGTGCCAAATTCCGACGTAGCTACCAGTAAGCCAGTAGAATCGGAATTCTGTGGGACTGCAACTTATTTATCTTAATTTATTATCCGAATATTTTCTCTTCTCCTTCCTCACTCCTCAATATGTGATTACCTCCCCTCTCCATGCTAGTGCTGCATCACGCTTTGGACAAATCTCTTTCTATATCACTACAAATTAAAAAGATTGCATATCTAGGTACTTTCCATGCTATAACTCTTTTTTACCTCTTAACGTTGTCCGATTTCTGTGATTTTTATTTCATGATTTTTTTTAAATATTTTTCAAAGTAATATCAATTTCCCTTTTTTGAAATTAAAAAAAAAATGAAAAATTCAAAACGTACGGGCATAGTAAACAATGTGATAATTAATTTTTTTTTAAATCACTGAAATCGGACAATGTCATGAGGTATAAAAGAGTTATTTCTTTTAGCATGGAAAGTACCTACTAGCTATGCAATCCTCTTAAAGGAATTTTGACTCATTTCGATATGCAAACTGAAATATCATAATTTTTATCCCGACTACTATTGTTGCAGATGTGCGGCCTCTGAACGGCGTCCCGTCTCTCAACTCGACAATAATAGCGCCTTACCACAATGAACTCTACGGAACTAGCAGACGTCAACCGCTCCACTACTATAGTCACCATTGGTACCAACTTTATTACGCAATGGTACGTATGCCTTTAATGAGACCGCAAAGCTAAGCAAAGCCTACGTATATATTTACATTGAATCAGAAACGAACATATCGGAGCAACGCGTAATGCCGGTTACGATAGCATCTTTACCACTTTCTCAAATCGACTTACACGTGTTAATAGGCGCGATGGTTCTTAGTTTAACCCGATTGCGGCGTAGCCTAAAAGGAGGTTATGTGTTACTTGTATTTACTTACGTGCATGAGTGTATACATTTCTGTGTTCGCTCGTAAATACACAAGAGCTCAACCGATTTTGATAAATATTACGGTATTAGGATCGTCTTGATATCGCAAGTCACTAACTAAACTAAACTAACACTCACACTGTAACATAAAATGCTTCACAAATCAAAATGGCGGATTATATGCGCTTGAATGTGTGGCATAATTATTTCCAAAAACAGTTTATTGAATTTTTGGTTTGTTTTCTTGTTGTGTTTTCGTATTTAATAAAAAGAAGTTTTTTTTATTAAATTGCAGTTGCGTTGCATGCGCCACGTTCACGAGTGAACAAAACTAAACTAAAGTTTACTCGTGAACATGGCGCATGCAACTGTGCCGATATATCGAGAGCTCACAATAAATACAATACATGGTAAATATCCCGTTTCTTAAGTTAATTCTTAAACAAAAAGAAACAGAAAATAGTTTGTTTTTTTGCCACAGACCGGTCCCAACTCAGCAGATGCTGGTCTAAACCAGCACTGGCCTTGCGTTGGAACCGGCAGGTAATATTTATTTATTTATTTATTTATTTTAGTATATGAAACACCACAACCAAAACCTTTAATTCAACCTACTTTTTTGTTGATTTCCGTCTAAATATATATTTAGCTATCATTCCCTTCAAAACGACTAATTCCCATGAATAATATTCCAATGCATAATAAGGTACACGTTGTTATTCCAAGTTCAATATCTTTTATTAAAAATGTGATCCTAAACGATCCAGTACTTTTGATGCAATAGACTTACAATAATGTATCCAACTTTCAAACAGAAATACTCGCATAAGTTGTAATATTAATGAGGTTTTAAAATAACTTTAACTTTGGAATCTACGAATAGGTTTATACTGATCTTACAAACTGTATTCCCAGCACTCTTACCCATAGTTTCTAGATTGTTTGTCAAAGCCTTTATTAGTCGACCAACTCAATCCGAAACACTCATTGTTCAATGGTGTTCTATGACGCGATAAGTGACCAATAAGCGGCCAGTATTCGGTCTGTTAGCTGATCACACTTTGACAAACATTCCAGAAACTGGAGGTAAGTGAATAATGTCTATCTTCCTTTGCCAAACCTATCTCAAACATGACATTTGTTTACTATCATGCATATTATATAGAAACACAAGTAAAGTATCCTCAAGACTCTCACAAACAATTCTCGGAATGATACAAGACGGTCCCATTCTAGCATTTTCAACGCTTCAAAATGACTACTAAATATTAAATTTTACGAGCAAATACTACAAGAGGACGGTGTGCACTAAATTTTGGGTTACGTGAATAATATAATAGATACTACGATGCTAGACAGTTCATTGCTAACGGAAGGTCGACTTCCAGCGAAACCGGGTGATTTAGATCTGGTTGTGAACGTGGACCATAAAAATGAATGTTTTAAGGTAAAATATTTTATCTACCTTAATTCTAAATGAGACTTGAATTCCCGAGCATAGCGACTTAAATTCACATGCATAAGAGCATTACTACTTTAAAGGCAATTATTTAATGTATTTTTGTGGTTCTAACCCCAAAATAGACTTTAGGGTGTATTTATACAACCATATTTTGACAGTTATGTTTTTGGTTGTATTTATATGAGGGAACATTAAGCCGGAAACTGTACTATGAGATGTATACGTAATGATATTTAAAATGAAAGTATAATTTGTTCTTTTCAGATTTAATGTTCAATTTCAAAATATTCTAATAAATCGTATAATTTAGCTCTAAAGTCCTACAGTTAAAAGTAATAGTAAATTACAATACGCGTACCTCAGGTCGATGTGTCTGTTTTACTTATGTTATTGCATAGGATTGTACTTTATCTATTAATTATGAACACCAATAAATAATTTTACTTATTATATTTATTTACCACAAGGTCTTCACGTAAGCCTATATACTATGGTAATCTGATGTCAGATATACGTACTTATATACCAGAAACAGGTTATATCATGAATGAATTGCTTATTATTAATATACCTATTACATAAACTCGTATATTAAATCTCTCACTTAAAACTGTATCTGCAAACAATCGGTCAATATACTTAGGTATTATTTGGTTTGGTATAAATCGTATCAAGCCGTACCTATTGTTGCTAACGGATGGAACTAAGGGTCAGATAATTGGCAGCTGAGTGATAAGGGGACCTCAAAGCTTACCGATATGACCCTTACCTTTGTTCAGCAATATTTATTGATTCAAAAGTATTTTGGGTGTAAGCACTCATATTATGTTGAATGTATGTGTGGGATTTTGGACATTATACAGGTAAAACGTCTTTTCGAATAGCGCAGTGGAATGACCCCCAAATGTATAACAACGTAGAGAGGTTTTGTGCGGCACTCTAACTGTCATGAACCGGCAATCTTTTATAGTTTACTTTGTACGTGGACTCGTACTTTTTTATATTTGCCATTTTTTAAATTGTTTTGGTAACTAATTAAATTCGAATGAAGTGAAACTCTGACTATTTTATAATCAGAGTCAAATTCCAGCCATAAATAATTCTGTCATTAGGCCACTGCTCTAAGTCACATACTAGGACAAACACATACGGTGGATTCATTACTAAATTTTTCTTAAACAACGGACGAGGAAAACATGAAGGCAAAGTTTCATGATTTACACACTCTTCCTATACTCGTTCATCGTTACGAACATTTAATGATGGATAATCCACTAAGTACTATTACAAATCAAAACTCGAAGAAACACAAATCAAGAAATATTAAGCAAAATCAATGTGAGTTGGGTTTTATCCCCACCACCCCGCATGATAAGACCGAATATAAAACCTGTCATAGCTAAAAAAAATGGCATACGATCTCTCTCTTGCAATTGTTCGTCTGTAGTAGTAGTGTGACTACTCGAAACTGTTTTACGCCTGTCATAAAAAGGCACTTCAATCGCCAAGTTGTAGAATTGCGACAATCGACAGAATCTCGGGTTCTAACTCGATATTTTACGACCAATGGAAACGGATAAAAACTTCACAGTCTGAGATATGCTGACAAGAAAATGACTTTTGAGACTCATCTTGGAAGCTTCAGCCGTAAACGGTCGATTGAATTAGTTCAATATTTTGCCTCTCAATGTGTTCTAAGTTGCGTAATGATGAAATAATTTCTTAACTTTTATCACATTTAAGTCTTAAATAATATTTAATCGTTACTACAGTACAGTGATTGTGTACTTTTATCTTACTACATATTTTAAACGAATCTTTTATATAAAAAGGGTCCATACTACCTATATTTTCTTAACTCTTGGGGTAAAAATAACTGGTGGGCAAAAATAACACAGCGTGTCTGGTGGGTCTGTCAGATCCGTTAAATTTTTTTTTTAAATTACTCAATGTGTTAAAATACCAAATAAAAAGTATTTGTTAATTTTGAATACTGTTTGTATGATATAATTAATAAAAATAATATAAGTTGACATAAAACGTTTTATTATTCAAATGTAAACACTTTTAGGTACCAAAAATCAACTGTTTGTGTTTAAACCAATAATACTAACTTTTTTATGAATATCAAGAATCAGTGCTTACAATAATTTAAAGCACAGTTGAACACACACACACACACATGTAAAGCATATGTACTTAGTATGCATTAACAAGCACAAACTTTGATAGTTTCATTTCTATTTTTCTTTTATATTTCTGTTTTGACATAATTTTAGTTCTGTGGAATCAAAAATGGGAGAAGGCGCTGGTCTTCGAATCACAGTGTAACGCTACATCGAGGACCAGAGGGTTCAAATTTAAATTGTACACTCTTTTATGTCAATAAATGAATTCTTATGTTTTATGTATATTTTTAATTTACCTACAAACTTATGATCTTGAGATACAAATTCAGAATATAACTTATAACTACTTAGTCAGTTGTTGTGCGATAAGTTTTGCAAATTAAATTTGCGTATTCCAGGCAATTGTGACTCGTGCAATAGGCACATGTGCGCTTAGACTTGCAATATTTTTTCTAGGACATAAATAACAACGCCTTTTTATAGCAGCTTCAAGTCTTTTCAGTGCTGGTTCTGAGGGTTCACCTATACCTATGAGAGCCAATTCTCTTGCGTGTCAATTTCATCAAAAACTACATCGTCCTTATTCGGTATCGTTGTCTTTATTCGGTATCAATGAATTGTCTGGCCATTTTAAATTGCAACAATGTGATTTACACAATTGATGTACGATTATAATTTTTTTAAAACATAAAACACAAGAATTACTTGCCGATTAAAAGGTGACCCGGTCCCACGGACCCGTGCCTACAGAAAACGTGTGTTACTCTAACAGGTGCGAGTTGCGGATTGTGGGGCTGGCGGCAAAATGGCCGCTGGTCTATATTGTGAAGCTACTCAAAAGCGCAGCTGGCTTGGTTTCGAATTCGAAGAAATATTGTAAATTTTTTGAAGTAACGGGTCTGTCAGACCCTCCAGGCACCCCAAGGGTTAAGACTGAGATCTGAGATATTAATTTGATTTTGCACGATTTCTCCTATTACTTACTAACCTGTTTCTGGATTGTCGCTTGATTTATGTTTGAACTAGAAGTTTGTGACACATATTTTTTATAACACCCAACAATAAATAAATTTAATTTAAGTGCAAAGTAACTGATATAAAATAAATCTACCTATTACAATTATAAAACTAATTCACTAATATATTAACTAGATATTAATTATAAAATAAGTTTTATATTCAAATATGTATACATTAGAGTGATAGATGTATGGTAAGTACTACTGTTAGTTGTAAAACTCGTTGCAACAGGTGTGTCAATGGACAAAAATAAT
Source organism: Selenia dentaria (assembly GCA_917880725.1). Lineage (NCBI taxonomy): Eukaryota > Metazoa > Arthropoda > Insecta > Lepidoptera > Geometridae > Selenia > Selenia dentaria. The sequence goes on along the minus strand of OU862888.1, from coordinate 7,397,100 downwards.
GCCTACTATAAACTTGCATTCCGTCAACCTTAGCATATGCATGAATATAATATAAAAATGAAGGTATATATTTTTAAATTTTCGGCAGTATCATCATTTTCCTAAAAAACATGAGTAAGTAATTAAGAAGTAATGAGTAAGTATTTAAGGAAGTTACTTAAGTAATTAACAGTACAGTTTTAAAGTAAATATCTATATAAAAAGAATGGCCTCGAGTTTCTTGCCACTTCTTCTCGGTAGGCTCTATATATTTTGGAACGCGGCGGTAGTCTTTAAAGTACATTATGATGAAAAATTTACGTTCATAAGTGCGTCTTTGATGCCTAAATTGAATAAATGATTTTGACTTGACTTGACTTGACTTGACTTGACTTGACTTGACTTGACTTGACTTGACTTGACTTGACTTGACTTGACTTGACTTGACTTGACTTGACTTGACTTGACTTGACTTGACTTGACTTGACTTGACTTGACTTGACTTGACTTGACTTGACTTGACTTGACTTGACTTGACTTGACTTGATTAATTTAAATAATTCAAGTACGTAATTTTATACGCGTTATGGACGGAGCGGTAGCATATGCACTTAAATAAAACGAAGGTATATATTTTTAAATTTTTGGCATTATCATTATTTTCCTCAAAAACATGAGTAAGTTATTAAGTAGTAATAAGTTAGTGCTTAAGTAAGTAATTTAATTGTATTAATTAATGCAAGTACTTATGTAATTTTACACGCGTTATGGACGGAGCCATAACTACTACATTGCGTCAAGGATTAGCGTTGTCTGAATGAGATTGCGTTGAATTTGTACTAACCCGCATCAAGCTACCTGTTACAAACAGTAAACTGTTAACGTTAACAACAGTTATAAAACTCATTCAAGGCAATATTAGATAATGAAATGTAAGATAAAATAAATAATTACTAATAAAATGGAATCTCAGTCGCAACAGTTTCATAGTCAAAACTTATCCTCATTATTCATCGCTTTGTTTATAACATGCCCGGACACGCTTTCATTATGAATTTATTGGTATCTTAAATTAAAGATAATTAGATCTTAAAGAATTTAACCTTACCTACGGTTATACATTATTTAAGATGTTAAAAAAATGCTTACTATGATTTAACCAAGTTTATATTAGTATGTTCACAATGCAGATCAAGGCCTGCAAGATATACTTATAACTTTTTAAGATTTTTATCACTTATGTTTCATATAAATGAGTATTTTTAAACTATCGCGGGCCTTGAGCGTGGAGACCGAATCCAGAAATTCCGTAACGAAAATAACCTAACACTTGATGAATAGCAGAACTTTTAATGACTTTTTGAAATATCACGCTTGTCTCTTTAGTTCAGCAACTCGCCTCTAGATGGCATTGGTTAAATAATTATAATTGCATAAGTTGATTTGGCATCTATCGATGAATAGCAGAACTTTTAATAACTTTTTGAAATATCACGCTTGTCTCTTTAGTTCAGCAACTCGCCTCTAGATGGCACTGGTTAAATAATTATAATTGCATAAGTTGATAAAAACAGCTATGCAATAGCTTTACCGCGGCAGTCTCCGAGTGCCACACGTTTTTTTGAGGTGATGATTAGGAGATGGTATAAGCACGAGACTCACCAGGGTTTAGGTGGTAACCTCTGCCTATAACAGATGCATTTCGCCAAAAGTGACGATTTGCATTACGCCCGTAACCCTGAGACATGTTGAATTGTTAAGTCCCATGTCCGTGTAATTTCGCCGGCACCTATATCCTTTCAACCAGAACACAGTATTGCGAACATTACTTGTTCACAGTACAAATTGCTGCTGTTACTGATTGGGCTTGATATGATTGTATGTATTTATAAAAATATAAAATAAGAAAAAAAAGTGTTGCAGCGTTGGTTTCTTGAGAACAAGACATCAAAGCTGTCCTAAAATTTCACTTTACTCATGCTTATGATGAAACCTATAATACGAGTATGTGCTAAATCTGTACGATGACGGTTGTAAGATGGTTATCTTCTATTATGAAAAAAAAAATGTTTGTCGTCTTCTGTGTGTCTGTTACACAAATTACGATCAAACTTTAGGTCTTATGTTTCTGTCCACGATGGTTTGAATCCGCAATAGTATATTATGCAATTAGTGACTAAAGGACGGATTTAAAGCGAGGGACATAGATATCACGAGTGAATCACGAGTGAGCAAAGGATCCTAACGGTTGAATCACGACCGCAGGGAGTGATTCGTGATGATTGAATCACGAGCGTAGCGAGTTATTCAAGTGTTAGAATCCTGAGCGATGCGAGTGATTCATGGACCTTGATATAAATCCGTTTTATTCAAGAGTGGTATACTATACTTTATACCATGACTACGAGCAAAATAAATAAGCGAAAATAGACATTCAATGACGAAAAAAGGAAGGTAAGGTAATTAAAATGCACATTAAAATTGGGACAATAATTACTAAACATATTAAGAGTTATTTCTTATTTTTTTTTGTTTCTGTATAGGTAGCAAGGAACACAATACAGTTTTTATTATAATGCTAAACTCCTTGTCGCAAACATCGACCAATCAAATCTCGAGTAGTTATTTGCATAAAGAGTTTGTATGTCGAGTATTCTTTGCGCAAGCAGTTTGTATCGAGGACTTTTTGAACAATCAAGTTGTGTAAGCATTGAGATGGAGATTGAATATACCTATTGGTGTGTTCTAAATTTATACATCCAAAATAGTGATCAAAAAGCCTTTTTATTCACTGTTTTCAGTGAATAAAATAACCTTTTAGAGTGGGAATGGTATTAAATTTATTTTAATTGACATATATTGCACCTAGTTGGAAGAAGGGCATTCTTTTATTTGTGGTTTATACTATTTAGCATTATAATGAAGCTTTTACAAGTGGTATTTACAACCACAAGGGAAACCACCAGAAAGAAAAAGAGACATAGCGACTCATGCTGGGCTCAGCTATGATAAAAGATAAAATTTAAAAAGTATTATTTACTGTGAGAAAGATCTTAGCCAGTAAACGTTTTTCTATGCCAATACACTTTAAACTTTGTCATGAAACTAATTTAAATATTTTGCTCCTATAAGCCCAAGTTATATCGGATAAGCCCAAGATAAGCGGAAGCTAAAGAGGCCTGTTTACTTGATACACAGTATCTAATAGTTGTATTTATAGTATTACTACAGTATTTGTACATTTTAAGCCCGTTAAGATATAAGCATCGCCACCCACGCTAGCAACAACAACCCAGACATATGATTTCCATAATAATAATGTGATCACAATGGTGTGTATTTTTCCCTCCTATAGCAATAATTAATTAATAATCCTCCTAGCAATTTTTTAACCAAAAAATGGAACCGACTACAACACTAAAAAGTGTGAAATAACATGTTGAAGTCGGCACCATGATAGTTCAAAAGTACCTAATATTGCAATATACCGACTTCGACAAGTTATTTCAAACTTTTAAGTGTTGACGTCTGTTAAGTTTTTTGGTAAAATAAATATTTTCACTCTCTTATGACTCTTGCTACTTACGGGATCGATTGTCATTCTTCGTCAATAAGGATATCATGAAGATAGGCGAAATATTTTTCAGTTATTTGAGAGTAACTGAAAAAACCACTTGACCGAATATAATGAAATTTAAATGGGACCACCTCGGAAGTCTTTCAAATAAAAAAAGAATTTAGAGAATCGGTCCACAAATGAACTGGGAGTAATCGGTGAACATACTTAAAAAATACATACGTCTAACATCCTCCAGATAACCTAACAATCCTTACAGAACCTCCTGTTTTTATGAAGCCTTTAAAACTTTATATAGTTAATATAAATTGGTCATCAACAACATAAGGCCTCGTCTACTAGCATCTATTTTTCATAAATCGATCTTGATGCTTCCTCTACGCTGGGTGGTGCAATAACTAATATGTATAGCTCTGAAAGGCAAGTAAAAGTTCTGTACTAGCGATACTTCGGAGATATGTCTACAACGCTAGAGATACCGTATACAAACATTATTATCGGAATCCGTCGAGTAACGGTCGTAGCTTCGTAGCACAATGATATTCAACGGACGTAGCATTGCGCTATGTAGCACCAGTAGCGTTACGATAGTACTACGCAGCCCGGCTATAGGGATTATTGCGTTAAGATACCATCTACCCTCGCTTAGTGAGCTCGAAGCGGTTCGGAACGGCTTCGAGCGGTTGGAACCAGATTAGATTTCAATAGGTACACTGTTTATAGTGTACCTAGTTCGAGATAACGCTTTGTGTTGTCGTGGGACAATGTTACTGGGAAACTAATATTCACGTTGAGTGTTTCTTGCATAATGAACCTTAATAATATATCGTCATGCCTATTATTCTTCGCAAAGGTTCTTACAGTTATGTTTTTAGTAACCCACGTTTCGTCAGAAATAATTCTTGCTCCGTGTAATAGGGAGCGAACCTTTTACTATATCATGGGCACAGTCCCAGACTTTAGCCTGCTATTGAAAATTTTCTTTGTAGAATAACCCAACAGCTATCCGATTTAGGGATCGAACCTAGGACCTCCAAAGCGGTGCTTCTACTTACTACTTCTACCACTACACGAACGAGGCACTGTCTAACTTAATAACACATATTTTATAAAAGAGTTTCAGCCTAGGACGTCGTCGAGTTAAAAAGTAGCATTCGTGTTAATCATGAATATGAGCTAGATCCGATCCCAATTTCATTTAAATCTGTAGAAGTAACAAAGATCACACTCACAGGTTTCCCCACTCATACACTCACAACACAAACCATCAGAATTATAATATTATATCTACCTGCTACTTTCAATAAGTGGAAATCTTGTGACTTAACTAATAATAATAAAATAAAAAAGTTATTCTTGAATTTTTTTATTATACCTTGAGGCTATTTTAACTTGAAGTATAAAAATACTAGGTATCTTTTATTTTCAATCACTACTTTTATTCTCCTTTTACTGCGGACGAACAGTGCACATATACAGATCATATGTCAAATACTAATAACATTGATAAACACAATATTTAGACTAGGTACATGCAAATATAATTAGTGTTTGTCATGATCAAAAACAAATAAAAGAACAATTGTTGTTCTACGTTGTTTTTCGTCCAATTACAAAGTAAATCACAACAGATAAACGAGATAAATTAACTCATCAATCATAAAAACTTTACTTTTTAAAACAATTAAAGAGATATTCGAAACACGAGTAAATTGAAAAGTTTTTCTTGTAGGCGTTCATAATTGAATAACTTTTTCTGATTTTATACATTTAATAAGGAAACAAGGGTATTTTTATGTTTAATTCTGTTTCAAGTAACGTCTAGGATGCCAGTTCTTTTTTCTGTATATTATATTATATAATAAGAGATATTATAGTAGATAAAAGGTAAAGAACTCTTAATCACCATGTCAGCATCACGATTCATAATTATGTTTATTGTTTAACTGAGTACATTAGGCACTAATGTTCAAAAAGTATATAGTTTAATCCTTGCGGGTGTACAATAAGAACTAATAATTTAAATTTAAAGTTAATTAATGTTTGAATAATTGATTAACATCGTTACAAAGACATTCGATTTTAAGTTAAAAACAAATGACTCAACTAACGAAATCTGTTAAATTAAGAAAACTTTAGAAATTAGCAACTTCTTCAGTTTTTTAAGCCGTATGCCCTGCGACAATTTAATATCAAGCCAAATCAACCATCAATCAATATCATGCCTAATTGGTGTAAACTCTATCTAATTGTAGTTAAACCTGGAGGTTTATTTTGTTAATATATGGGAAGTAATGTTTCGGAAAGAATAGGTTTCACAATAAAAATTGTAATTATTATTTCTGGCAAATTAGCAAATCTCGTATATAAAATATAAGTCAATGTATGTATGTTATTGTATTTAAAAACATCCCGGAACATTGTCAATGTCGTACTTAAACAATTCATAGATTTTATTGTATTCTTACCAGGAAACTATCAAAAATGAAGCAGCGCACATGCATCCCGACTGGGGGCTATCAAGAATGTCAGGGAGGCTACCTCGTGGCAAACGGCACTAACTACACCGACGTGTACTATTTCAACAGCACAGAAAACATCCTTGTTAACGAGGGATTGGTAAGTGCCATATATAAATTTAGCACACAGTGCGTGTACGGTTCAAAATCGTTAGATAGGTTTTGAAAAAAACCCAATTATACGTACCTGGTAGATTTTAAGTTTACTCGTTACATACAAAATACATAAACACCAATCTTGCCTCTTTATAATTTTAGTTTTTTGTTTATATGTGGAGATGTCTGCATTTTTTTTCCTCTCAGTTTTCAATTAAGTGTTAAAAAGTAACGGAACTAAGGCTGTCAAATAAGGCTATCAGCGCACCTGTTGACCCCACACCTTAAACATTATATAAACTTTTATCCGTTACAAAACAGAGCATATTACACAGAAAAAGTGATGAAATGGAAAGTTATGGAAACACATCTCTATGTCAACACGCCTCGCAAAAATATTATATAGTCGATAATTCGAGCACGTGGCTTGTATTTTCCCTGTTGAAAGACAAGGGTAAGGAGTAATTTAGGGTTGTAACTACTTGGTAAAATAACTGGATAAACGAAGCGTTCCTTGATTCTTTTGATTACATTCCATATATCATGGGATGACATAACGCTGGTCATCAGGCGAAGAACTAGACCATGATATCACTAGCTAGCATACTTTTGATTTCAAATAATAGTTATTACATATTTAAAGTAGTATGGCATGTTTTTAAACATAATTTCGCTAGTGTGATGTTACAGGAGCCTGAAATGTATTCTCAGTATCCGGATATAGAACTCTATTCCGTACCTGCGCAAACATTTACATAATCTGCAAGCAACTATTTGAACTGCCTCGCTTTTATTCTAGATTTTCTTAGCGTCGGGCAGTAAAGAGAGGAAATAATTCAACAGCAAAACTGTTTCAAAAAGTATTCTGTTTTTTAACAGCTAAAATTAACTACGTATTTGAAAGAAACCTTTATTAAACTGCTGGAGTCTAGATAGTAAAATACCGTAGAAAATGGTGATTTAAGAGTGTGTTATTACTTTTTTCATCTGCCGATCGGGTTCCCATTGTGGCACGGGTGGTGCATGGGTTTTTCTCTTAGAGAATGGACTAATCCACAACATAGACCCAGTGTGGCTAAACGTAACGCCCAGCCTTTTAGTGTCGATGTTTTCAGACAGCGACAATTCGACATTGATACAGACAAGACACAGCTTTTCTAATAAAAAGTGAAAGCTTATGGTACATTCACAGATAAGTAGTCAGATGAAAATACCTTAACCGGATATCTGTCTTGGTAATGATCGCAGAAGACGTTGTAGCAAACTTATCCAACTTAAATACAAACACTACAAAGAATGACTACAAAATGTTACATGCAAAACCGGTAAAAAAATTACGCTTTGAATGAAAGTAGAATATTTATACTTATTCTATCACTATTGTAGTTAGAATTGGTAACCATTATGATCATAAAGATAGTCTTAGACATTATATACTATATCCATTTAACATTGTTAAATTTTAATTCTCGCGAATCGTATAATTGCCCAGTCTAGAACCAAAATAATAATAAAATATTTTCAACTTGTGGCACAAAAATTTGAGTGTAAAACATGTCGTCCAAAACGGATGTGGTTTGTTGAAAATGTCACAACACGTTTAAAATAAAAATCAAATGTAAATTGGTATGATCTACTTGTACTTCAAATATGTTGTAGTAAGTATGTTACTTAAAAAAAATGCAGTGCTGTTTTACGGCCGTTTTCAATAACCTATCTATCGTCGCATTACCTTACTAGAGATAGATATTTGACACTATGTGTATGGACGTTATGTCAAATTTCTACGAGTATCGGTAGTAAGGAAAACTGTGGATAGATAGATTATTGAAAACGGCCGTTAGAGACATGGCCAGGGAAGTTATTTTTCTCAGAATATAGACTTTGACGGCAAGGTTTATCTTAACATTTTATGTTTCATTCATTTATATACATCAGTGAAATGAAGTTTAGATACTGCCATGCGATTCTTTAATGATTTGTCGATGCGCTCGTCAACGAGCTCACCAATATTAAATACTTTTTGAGATATCGCCCTTGTACATAAGGTTGTATTTCCAACGTTTCATGTCATCTCGTCATTTGTTTCACGGATGTTGTCAAAGATGCAACGATAGTTGCTCTTAGAGAATCGCCCGGCTGGAAGTATAACTCAGAACAAATTCCACACAAAAAGTGGTCCTTCATACCAAAACGACGTATGATTCCAAATACGAATTACTTCCGATGTTACAAATAGACATGTTCGGTGATTGGTTTAAATTTCAGCAGGAAAGCAGGGATTGGCCAACGCGCGTGTTGCAACGTCTACTATGACAGCTGAGTCATAGCGGCGTGAGTGATGTTATTAATTTAGCACGACTTTTATTAGGTCATTTTTTGAAGCCAGTTACTCTTCCTGATTTTATTTCTCTGTAGCCTACGGCTGTATAACAACGCGCTTGAGCTGAATGTATTTTAAAATTTAATTAAGCGTCTCACATACATGTGATACATATTATGTACATGACTATCTGAGTTCATCTCATATCGATTTAAAATTAAAAGAAGCTTAAAAATATAGTTAATGTAAATGTTAAATTATTGTATTAAATAAATACGAGAATTAACGTTAGACACGGGATATTTACCATGTATTGTATTTATTGTGAGCTCTCGATATTTACTGGACTCGTGAACATGGCGCATGCAACTGTGCCGAAGTCCAAAACCATGTCAGTTTAAAAACTTATAAACACATAAGTTTTTAATAAAATTTTCATTTATACAGCTTAATTATTTTAATTATAAAATTAGATTAATAATGAATATTACTATTGAAAAGTGTCTCAAACCTTCATGTGGTACTCGTATTAAATTAAAACAACTTTAATGAATCAAAACAACAATGAAAGCTTGTACAAAGCAAATACGTCCTTATAAATAATATTAGCTTACAATATCAAGTAGGTGTTGGGCTTAAGACCCTTCTAAAGGAGTATTTCCGCAGTAACGTACATCCGGTTTATATAAAAAATCTCAAACGGCCCTTTTATACAACGTACTGACAAAGTCTTTTACTTCAGAAGTGTTCGTAAAAGTAAGGTCGATTCTAAAATAATATAGGCTATAGCCTATATTATTTTACGGTATAATCGGTATAATCGGGCAAACATCCTTCCCGTCTCGCCCTAAGGTAGTATTAAAAAACAAAAACTTACATATCAAATATTTGTCTCAGTTAAGATTTGGATCTGACAGCCAATAATTAGGATAGACAGGTTCAGATTGCAGGTATTTGAGTAAGTAATACAAAATTATTTGATCTATTGTATTGGCAAGACATTGACTTGTTTTGAATTTGATAGCCCGCGCTCAATTGCTTTTCTATGAATTATAAATTAGCGGTGACCAGATACTTATACTGCAGATAAGTTCTTATCTGCAGTATTTTTGGTCACCGCTAATTTATAATTCATAAGTTCATAAGATAAGTTCTTATCTGCAGTATTTTTGGTCACCGCTAATTTATAATTCATAGAAAATCAATCGAGCGCGGGCTATCAAATTCAAAACAAGTCAATGTCTTGCCAATACTATAGATCAAATAATTTTGTATTACTTACTCAAATACCTGCTAATGATTGATTTTCTATGAATTATAAATTAGCGGTGATCAAAAATACTGCAGATAAGAACTTATCTGCAGTATTTTTGGTCACCGCTAATTTATAATTCATAAGTTCATAAGATAAGTTCTTATCTGCAGTATTTTTGGTCACTGCTAATTTATAATTCATAGAAAATCAATTGAGCGCGGGCTATCAAATTCAAAACAAGTCAATGTCTTGCCAATACAATAGATCAAATAATTTTGTATTACTTACTCAAATACCTGCAATCTGAACCTGTCTATCCTAATTATTGGCTGTCAGATCCAAATCTTAACTGAGACAAATATTTGATATGTACGTTTTTGTTTTTTAATACTACCTTAGGGCGAGACGGGAAGGATGTTTGCCCGATTGTTTTTGACCAGGTAATTTGAGCGTCTCATAGAAAATAAAGCTAAGATACATTGTTGTTCCCCTTCAGGGTGGTAGGTATTGTTTAACTCGCGACAGGTAATCGATTGTGCTATCAACGTCAGTGTGTCAGGGCCGACACTGTCGGTATTATAAACATGCCCCTACATGCTTTTGATCGTACTCATGGACGGAATCAAGGTAAAACAGGATGAGGGGCAGAATTACTAGGCCCATATAGGCAAATTTGGACACAATGTTTTCGAATAATAAACAAATTCCTTCCATATAGAGTCGAGTAAGCTACGGGTGTACCGTTCAGCAAACCTTGCTTGATACTCTTCTAGGGCCACGTGTTCACTAAAGGGGTAACCTCATATAGAGGAAGTTGTCTCTGTTTATTTTATAAAAAGTTTTAAGTACTGTTGGTGATCTGTGAATGTTTTTTTCAAACTTGAAACCTTATTGGAATTGTTAATAAAGTATTTAAAGATTACTAAGTATTTAATACTAGCTGACCCGCCAGCGGCTTCGCTCGCTTGATCTTGGTGTTGTGGTGGAAGTGCCGTTTTTGGAACCTAGAGGTCATGGGTTCGATCCCCGGGTTAGACAGTTACTGGGTTTTTCTGAGAAAGAAAAATTTTCTCAATAACAGTCTGGAGACTGGAACGGCCCCGTAGATGACAATAAGCTCGCCCCCTGTTACATGATCACATGACCAAAAACTTATATGACGAAACGTAGGTGTTGAAAACACCGCTGCTTATTGGTTCGAGGACTATATACAAAAGTATCGATTCATTCAAGACCGCTAGACTGATGTTACCGCCCCACCTCAACTCCACGGTGATGGATGGTGATGATGAGGAAAGTATCCTATTAAAATACCGCTGCTTACCCCTTTGAAGATATGTAGGCGAAACTATTTGTTATGTTGTGTTTAAAATAACATGTAAATATTAGGGGCGATTTACTCAATGCCGTAAGACTGATGTTTCACCTCCGTGGCGATGGTGGAATCGCTCGGCTACAGTCGGCTGAACAACAAAGATGGACGACATGCCGACTCTATCGCCGAGCACGTTTAGTGTATCGAGCTGTCAAAATTATTGCGTGCTTTTGATCAAGCTATCAGAAACTGAGCTCCGCACTAATGTATCCATATTACAAGAACTGGGCATCAAGCAGCGTCTTTCTTCCATCGTACAGGCTCGTATTCTTACTTTCTTTGGGCACGTGGCACGGCGCAGTGACGAGTCGATTGAACGACTAGTTGTCCAGGGCAGAGTGGAAGGCACTAGATCGTGAGGGAGATCACCAATGCGAAGGACCGACCAGATACGAGCAACCATAAACGGTCCTCTACACGAGTGCACAAGAAAGGCTGCAGTCAGGGAGGAATGGCGACGCATTGTAAGGCGCGTTACACAACCTGAAGTGACGACCACTACCGCTCTGTCAAGAGCGTAGCGATGAAGAAGAAGATCAGAAACTGATACAAAATTGACAGAACTTTATTGACATAAAATAAGTCATCATTACGATCAAAACGTAGGCGGAGATCTTGGTATTTTGCCTATGATGTGCCCAAGAATATTAGGCTTTTTCACCCGCGCGGTGATGGATGTTGATTATGATGATGATGATGAAAAGTAGCCTATGTGCTATTCCAGGCTATAATCAAATTTCAACCAGATCCGTTCAGCCGTTTTGCCGTGATTGAGTACGTTCCAGAGTTAGCTTCAATAACTCAGATTCATTTGCTGAAACGGGGTTTTATAATTAATTTATCTTGCACCATTAAAGGTTAGGAGTAAATCTAAGGTTATTTATTGAAATATTTAACCCAGCAATGTGGGATGGTTAAGTCTTTAACTAGGGTTAGTGAAGTTTTGGGTCAAAAGAAATTGAGGTTACATTCTGCTGTATAATATACTCTTTGGACGAAATGACACGAGACAATACGTATATGTAGAACAAAAAGTCGTCGAATTTCATACATCAAAGGATAAACAAGAAAGTCTATATACATTTTACTGTAGTGCCAAAGAGATAGAAATAAGTTTCCCTTTTTTTTAGATTCATTCATTATTGGTCAGGTTACAATATAAGCACATAGACAATTCAATGTTCCCATCTAAAGATTAGAAATGTGAGTTTAACAAAACCGGTGATCTTTTTTAGTCGTGCAAGGCAAAATGAGAGTTTAAATATAACTAACGCAAGTTCACAATTTCGAAGACTTATTTACTCAACCCGAGCAAACGTGCAAGTGGGCCTTAGCAAATAACATAACTGTTATAAAAAATATAACCACTACATATACTTACTTTTAAGTCGAGTTTTAATAAACATATATAATGAAACGTCGAAACTTCGAAAAACCATACTTAGACAAACCATTTCTTCTACACGACATATGTTAGACAAGAATTTTATCCTAAAAGTGCTGCGTTATATCTTTATCGAGGTGTAGATTACCCTAATTCTGGCGCTTCGCCGGCCGCTACCGGGGCACGCTCGCTGCGCTCGCTCGGCTCGCGCGTCGTGTGGTCACCATTCAACCTAACGCTTTTCCTCGCTTCGCTCGTCGTCGCACCTATCGTGACTTCGCCTTAGACTAGTCTTGAAAGCTGGATACCATTAAACATACTTACATAATTTTGATAATGGAATTATACCAAAATGTATAGCATGTCAAATCATCGTTATATCGAAAAAATTATGATACTTGAACAGGATGTAATATTAGCAGAATATAAAATTATAGTACGTATTACAGTTGAGTGGTGTGAATTGGGAAGTGGGATTTTGGATCGGTTTCACTGTGCGCTCTAACTTCGTATGTGTCATGATTGTGTGAATGTGACAGGAAATGAAGTATATAAAAGTAACATATCCATAAAGCCCTGAGTACATCCTCCGCCTGCTTGCTCATTAGCGGTGCGTTGGTGGCGCGAGTCCTTATTTGCAGATCGTTTGCGACTTCAAATGCGGGGCGCGTATCGTTGGAGGTACAATGTGTTTTGTTATGTTGTGTTGGCAGAAAGGTGGGCTCTTACGCTTATAGGCAGAAATGTAGGCGAAATGTAGGCGGAAATGAGAAAATATTGATATACTATGATATAATATGATTCAACAATAATTTTACATATTGACGGGAGAATGATTTTTCGTCTGACTTCCAAACAGGATGAAGTACTCAATTCGGCTGTATTTTACTAACGACTTCCAAAAAAAAGAAGGAGGTACTCAATTCGACTGTTTTTTATGGTTATTACCTCATAACTTACGATTGGGTGGACCGATTCTCAAAATTCTTAAATTTCAATTCGGTTTAGTAGTTTTTGAGCTACACTCCAATAACTGATTTTTACCAAAATAATGGAATGGAAGTCGGTATTAAATTTTTCAAATTGCACTTGTAATATATTTTTTTTATGTTTGCTACCTCATATCTCTGGACTGGGTGAACCGATTTCTTTTTTTTGTTTAAAAACTGGTGCTTAAATATGCTGCCCATATATGTTGTTTTAAATTCGGTCCAGTAGGTTTTGAGTTACACTCAAATAACTGATTTTTACCAAAGTAGTAGAATGGAAATTGGTAATAAATTTTTCAAATTGCACTTGTTTGCAAATTAATCCCGAATATACTTTTAATTAATGCGTTGAGCGATAACCGTTCAAATGTTGAGCATTGTTGTTTAATGACGAGGTTAAGCACTTTGTTCGCCTAAAATAATGTGCTTTTACGAAGCGGGGAAAATACCTCTACTGGCGACTTCACGTAAATAAACTTGCAGAGTGCACAATAATTTGCCTGTTGGAAGAAGGGAATTAGGGAAGGAACGTTGACTGTGCAATACAATGACTATTGCATACCCAAATAAAAAAATACCAGTAAGGAATATAAATAAAAGTGGTTACACAATCAGCAGTCATATCGCAAATGCTAAAGTACCTATGTTGTTACGATGAGCCTCCGTAAGGTACAGTTCAATCTGCTATAGAGTTAGTGATGACAGTTATATTATATGTGATGTTATGACAGTTGCGCACCTTACCTCATTATACGACAACATTAAAATTATTGTAATAATATTTTCAGGGAAAAAAGTACGCCAACAACTGGTCTTATGGCGAATGTGTACCTACTGCCGACCGAGCAACTTTTAACTGGCTTATACAAATATTACAGGTGTTTGGTTGAGGAATCATTAATTTATTCAAAGTCATTTAATGCACATAGATCGATAATACAAGAATAGTTATATTATTTTTAAATAACAATTAATCCCGGACGTGTTACTAAAAACCACGTCGTTTAGCATCATGAATGTATTTTTCATATAATTTTAATGTCTATTGACAGAACGAAATAGTTACAACAGAAAGTTATAACGGTATTCACGTTTTATTTATCAATATATTAGAAGAACAAAGTCTAATAAAAACATGCTACGTAGCTCCGATACAGCATTGTAGTATTTTAAAATAATAAAATACAATGAATAGCTAGAAAATTGCTCAAGCAATGTAAATAAAGTTTTAAATTCTATCGACCTAAATATCTGAAGTTTCAAGCATGCTTACTGAACATTATAACATGCCACTGCAGCTTCGTATCGACTAAAAGGTATTTTAGAAGCTGAACTGTACCACTACTATAGACTTAAAATTAGACCTCACGAGCACATAGTCATATAAGCGGCAGTTTTTAGTAGTAGTTAACCTTCCGAGATGATTCTCGGAAACCACATGACGAATTTTGCTCATAATCAAAATTCTTCTTTAATCATGCACCTAATGTGTGTATCAAGCTTTATTAATATCGGTTGGTAAATAGCGTCGCAGAGTCCAGATTGGTTGAAAAATGTAACCTGTACAGGAAGACCAATGAACAATCTAACAAACATACGGACAGATGAAAGTCAATTGGCCAGTTAAAGCAAAGAGACTTCGCGGTCAATTAGGTTAAAGATTGTCATCATTGGCCCATTATACATATAGGTAATTTAATCACCAACAATTCATTAATTTTATAATTAAATTATTATTTAATTTAATTTTTAAATTATTAATTACTTTCTTGTATACCTACTGTTGTATATAATGAGAGAACCCACTCAACTACAAAATCTTCTAAAGTTCCTTAGTGTACCAGTACCTTTATATACAGTTTTATTAAGAAGAGGGTTTTTTTATGTGAAATACTCGTATTAGTTCATTGCCATGCAAGTGTGTGTTTCACGCCCAGATGAATTTGATCTTTTTTTTAGGTTGAGACTATAAAATACACACAATTGCCCAAAAATAAATTCAAATCAAACTGCACATACTCGGGTTTCATAACTCCAAGTAAAGCTACAAGAAATTATTCTACTTATAACATAAATAGTTAATACAAATGATACCGTTTCTGGAATTTGTTTTTGGTTTCTACTAAAACAAACGAACGAATCAACCGTTTTTTGTACGTTATACAAAATTAATTTTGTCTACATAATAAAGGTTACTTTTCTTGTACAATAGTAGATTATGCACCAAGCGAGTAAAGCAGTGTCTTACGTCATGGGCGGTATATTGAACCCTGAGTGTAACGGGGACTCTTGGGTTAATTCCTGAGCGCAGCGAGGGCATTAAAATTTAATTCCCGAGCGTAGCGAGGGAGTTATATAGAGTCCTGAGTGAAGCGAGGGGTTAAAGCCGCCCAAGACGAAGACAAGCTTTATCCTCGAGGTGCATACTTTACTTTTCATACCTACTGCGAGACAATAAAAACTCACAGCTGTAAAATAGCAGTTGCAGTTAAAAGTAAAATACATTAATTGTTAATATTCATATTGGACACATTTGTACCGTTATAGAGGGACAGAGTAATATTTTTGGAAGGAACATTATATGAAAAACACTGTTCTAGACTTTCGCGGTTGTTAACTAAGTTATAATTAGTACTCACGAGATGTAGACCACGATTTAGTTGCTTTTGGAGTTCCCGATATTTCGGTGCAGTTACATGCACCACGTTGAGAATAATAATATATTTTAATTTCAACCAATATATACAATACAATACAAAAACTCTTTATTGGCACCAAAGAAATCACAAAATAATAAAACACTTAAATAACAGGCACAAATGGGCGGTCTTATCGCTAAAAGCGATCTCTTCCAGACAACCTTTGGATGGATAGGGAATACAAGACTGATATGGACGGTGGTGCAACATTATAAAGAAATATTTTATTACTAATTAAAAGGTTAGAATTTAAATAAAATACACTTAAATATAACACTACATATTCTTACATGCAATAATAATATTATACATAATTATAAATTTATATAAATTTAAAAACGTAAACTTAATATATAACTATCCATAATATAAATAATATCAATCAATCAATGATGTCAGGATTCAATATTTAATAAAGAGAGATAATAGTCTTTCACATTTAAAACATTTAAAACAATAGTCTTTCACTTGAGGTTTGAAGCTATTCAGCGATTGCGCGCGCTTGATACTAGCCGGGAGTGCATTCCAGAGGTGAACTGCCTGGACTGTGAAGGAAGAGTTGTAGAATGTAGTACAATGTTCAGGAGTCATTATAAGTAAGTTCTCTGATGACCTGAGAGAGTAAGAAGAGCTCTGGACGAATCTAAATCGTTCTTTTAGGTAGAGGGTAGTAGAAGGAAATTCAGAAACGTGGTCGTATATTCGCAAACCGTAAACAAACTGAATACAGAGATTCTGAAGACGTTCAAGCTTGTTGTTGACGTCAAGAATGGGAAAAAGGAGAGATTTTGCAAGTGCGGCTTTGGTAGCAGTGGGTAAAACGTTACGCAGTCTGTTAAGAGAGGCTGCTGTTGCAAACATTTTTCGTCCTACAGATTGGAGTTGTGGTTGCCATGACATACAGTTATCCATGATAATTCCCAGTTTTTTAACTTGGGTACTATAGGGCACAAATACACCCCCAAATACGATTTCCGGGAGAGTTGTGAAATCAATCTTCGATATTAATCTGGAGCTTCCAACAACTGAGTTTTTATTTGATTGATTGTAAGGCCGTGAGATCTACTCCAGTTAGATATACGAAGTAAATCGGCGTTAACCACGTCAACAGCATCAGCTAAGTGATCTAGTGAAGCCTGAGAGTATATTTGAAGATCGTCTGCATAGAGATGGTAGGAAGAAGTAAAAAAGAAAGATATAGAATTTATAAAAACGGCAAAAAGAAGAGGTGACAGTACGCCGCCTTGGGGAACGCCAGCATTCGTTTCACACCAAGAAGAGAAAGTATCCTGAATGCGAATACGTTGGCGTCGCCCAAACAGATAGCTTCGAAACCAGTCAATTACCGATGGAGATACATTTACAGAGCGAAGCAATGCTAGGAGAATGTCAAAATCTACGGAATTAAAAGCATTGCTAAAGTCAAGTAAGGTAAGGATGGTAAGCTGTCTGTTATCCATACCTATTTAGTTTGATGTCATCAGTCACTTTGACAAGTGCAGAGACAGTACTATGGCCGGTTCGAAACCCAGACTGGAGAGAATTAAGAAGCATATTTTGGTTGAGGAAGGAACTGAGTTGTGAGTGTTGAGTGCGTAACCCATAGCAACCGGCGCACAACAAACGTGCGTTCGTTTAGCAATAAGGGCATTTATTGGTGGCGTTGCTATTGTTGGCTCTTTTGTTATAGCATTCGTCAAGCTCAGTTTTGGTGGCAAAAATAACTCTTTTTTAGCTTTTCAAACACTGAACAAAAAGAGCCATAATAGTAGATTATGCACCAAGGGAGAAAAGCAGTGTCTTACGTCATGGGCGGTATATTGAACCCTAAGTGTAACGGGGATTCTTGGGTTAATCCCTGAGCGCAGCGAGGGGATTAAGATTTAATTCCTGAGCGAGGCGAGGGAGTTATGTAGAGTCCTGAGTAAAGCGAGGGGTTAAAGCCGCCCAAGACGAAGACAGGCTTTATCCTCGAGGTGCGTGCTCTACTTTTCATACCTACTGCGAGACAATAAAAACTCAGAGCTTCAAAATAGTAGTTATTTCGTAAAAGTAAAATACATTAATAGTTAATATTCAAATTGGACACATTTGTCCCGTTATAAAGAGACAGAGACAATATCTTTGGAAGGAAAATTTTATGGAAAATACTGATTTAGGCTTTCGCGGTTGTTAACTAAGTTATAATTAGTACTCACGATTTAGTTGCTTTTGGAGCACCCGATATTTCGGTACAGTTACATGCACCACGTTGAAAATAATAATATTTTATAAAAGTTGAATAACACCAAATACCAGAACATAGATGAATATAATACCTAGCACCGATCGCAACATGTAACTTCAACTATGACCTTGAATGCGCAGAGCGGACCATGCGCAACCCATAGCAACGGGACGCACAACAATCACACTCCTTAGGTTCGTTTAGCAATGGTGGCGTTGCTATTGTTGACTCTTTTGTTAAAGCGTTCGTAAAGCCCAATTTTGGTGGCAAAAATAACTCTTTTTTTTAGCATTTCGAACGCTGAACATAAAGAGCCATAAACAACATTTTCACACATAGATTGCCAATTCGAACGCCCTTGTGAGCGTTTTTAGCGCCAACTATTTCCGCCAACTTAGGGCTATTCGAACGCACTACTAAGAATACAATCCCACCTTTTTTTTTTCTTTTCTGTATGCTGTCTACGTACTATGAGTTTTCCTACAACTAACGTTCCAAATCGAAATCACTTTACTCCCCAGGGAGTTTCATACAACTTTACAGCCCCGCGTATGTAATGCCTTGCTTTACGTAGAGATTGCGTGACATGTAATAGAACATTTTCGAGCAGGTGGTATGAAAATATATATATTTTATATAACTTCTTCGCGTAGAAATAGTATGTATCGAAATATGGAATTGGATAATAAATAGTATTTTTTTTAATTCCAACAGCAACCAGTCTTGCCACCATTCCCGCTCTGGCTGGCGGCCATCTTTGCCACGTGTCTCGTGTTGGTCATCCTGCTGACGGTAAGCGGAAACGTCCTGGTGCTGCTTGCCTTCTTGGTGGACCGAACCATCCGCCAGCCCAGCAACTACTTTATCGCCTCCCTGGCTGCAACAGACCTTCTTATAGGTATGTTTTGATTAAAAGAGTATGTGCCAAAAAGGTTTCACTAGCTTATGTGCTCCAACAAAAGAGTTTGATGAATTGAATTGCTTAACTACTTAGAAACTGATCATCGAGTGCATGCCCTCGGATAAGTTGCAATCTAATTTAAACATCAGATCTATCCGAATAACCAGTCAATATTAGTGCATTAAAGGCTACAATATATATAAACATGACTTTTAAGATGAGTGTATTGCAACCTTATTCAAATTTAAGCGTTAAATTACTTAAATAACTTCAAATTATTTCACTCATATCAATATCATTTATTCAATTTAGACATCCAAGCCGCACTTAAGAACATCAATTATGAATTAATGTATTTATCAATTATTCTACTGCCTCGTTTCCAACTCAAAACACCAAGGGCCAAAGGTCAAAGTACCAAAGGCGAAAAAATCGGGTTATCTTTTTCAATTCTATGTAAACAATATATTTAGTAATTTTCTTATAATTTTAAAAAGTTACATGGATGACAGACGTGGACTTGGCAGAAAAAAGTACTAAGCATATTCATGTAGTAAATAATGTCTTACTTCATAATATGATTTTTCTATTATATTTTATGTTTAAGAAGTTAATACTAAGTCTATTAGGTATTGAATTACATGATCAACTTTGAAATAATATAGTTATATACATATTTATAATTATCACTTCAACATTTACTAGACTCTAACAAATTGTTTATTCCTCACGCGTCCTTCAAATAGACGCACCAATTTAACGCAATGACTGTTAACTTTTGCAACTTCGTGTATGAATCGCTAATGATACCTTTGATATTTCCGATGAAATAGAACAAAAGCAACAACTAACTAAAGTTCAACTATATTTTGCTTTGTCTCCAGGTACGTTGTCGCTTCCATTTTACACCGACTACGTTCTAAAAGGATACTGGCATCTCGGCCCCTTGCTGTGTGACCTTTGGCTGTCTGTCGATTACACAGTGTGTCTCGTCTCACAATACACTGTGTTACTTATCACAGTAGACAGATTCTGTAGTGTAAAGATAGCTGCAAGATATAGAGCCTGGCGAACTAAAAACAGGGTCATATGGATGGTTACAGTCACGTGGATTATACCAGCACTACTTTTCTTTACGACCATTTTCGGATGGGAGCATTTCGTTGGTTTTCGAGACTTACAAGAAGGAGAATGCGCAGTTCAGTTTCTAAAGGATCCTATTTTCAATACGGCACTTATTATCGGCTATTATTGGACAACGCTTTTTGTGCTAATCTTCCTGTATGCAGGGATTTTCAAAACTGCTTACGACATGCAGAAAAAAAGTGAAGCGAAGCAAAGAAAAATGCAGTCGATGGTGGCTCTAAGTGCAGGAGTTATGTCAGGTATGGCTGGACGAGCCGCTGGGATGTCTGGTCTGTCTAAAGCAACTATATCGAGTGAGGATCAGCTCAAGATATCTGAATCAGTACGCAAAGATTCTACTTCTAAAGGATCTTTAGCAGCACCACTGCTCAATTTAGGTGGTTCTACTGATTCAAACTCCAGTCAAAAATCTTCGGCACGTAAAAGCAGCGCAACTGCAACAGGTACTTCCACAACAGCTGAATCAGAAGGAGAAAAGAAAGAAGACCAAGTGGAAGCAGAAAGGTCTAGTAGTCCAGCGTTCGATTCCGATGAAGAAAGCACTACACAGACTAATTCTAAAAAGCGACCTTCTGTTGCAAATTTAGTAATGCAAACAGGGGCTTTGCAATTGCTTAATAACATGCGTTTCAACGGTGGTATGCTTATCAATCCAGACATGAAGCAGCAGTCTCCATTGATGAAGCATGAGTTAGACAAACCAAAGACGTCGTTGTCACAGATTTCAGAAAAAAGTTTACTTGATACTGATATTCCTGATACCTCACAAAGCAATGAACCTACTCCTGTGCCTACAGTTCCTCTTTCAACAGCTACTTTTGTGTCTCCTTTGTCATCCGGAATAGCGACACCATCCGAACAAAGAGAAGTATCAACAACAATTGCTCAAAGAATCATACCTCCTCCAACAGAATTTAGATGTAGTCCACCCGTCTCAGAAAGTCCTCCATCATATTCAGAGTCGTCTCGGACTAGAACTGTAAGGGTTGTCAAAAGTGATGGAACTTCGTACGATATCCTTGTAGGTATGGACGGAGCTGATTTGAGGTATATGGACGAGAGCTCAGTCATTCTACCTTCACCCACATTTGAAAGTCCACCGTCTTCTGTAACTTTCCCCACTGCCAACACAGAACCGTCATCACCACCTAATTTTAATTCAGTTAATGCTACTAATACGCCATTACTACAAGCCGCTTTAATAAGAGCGACGGCGGAAGCTCAAACGACAATACAGCCAAAAGCGAATTTCACACCACCGCCACCTGTAAAAGTCAACACTGAGGTTAGTATTACCTCTGGCGAGCGACCAAAACCTGTAATTACTCTTGTATCTACGTCTTCTAACAACAATGAAACTCAGTCTACGAAACCAAACGAGGCCAAAGTGTCCCCGTTGAAGTTAAATCCAGCAATAAGTCCAGCGGTTGAAAACAGTGACATATCAAGTACCGTAGTAACTGGGTCAGGCCGCGGTGGTTCCAAGAAAGAGTTTGTAAAAAACATTGGAAAAAAATTAAAAGTTAAACGGTCGAAGCGGGACGGCTTGTTCCCAAGTATCGGTCGGCAGAAATCTAAATCGGAAAACAGAGCCAGGAAAGCTTTCCGAACCATATCGTTTATATTAGGTGCTTTCGTAGTTTGTTGGACACCATATCATATTTTGGCGTTAGTAGAAGGTTTTTGTACGAACCCTCCTTGTATTAACAAGCATTTATACATGTTTTCGTATTTCCTCTGTTACGCGAATAGTCCGATTAATCCATTCTGCTACGCGTTGGCGAATCAGCAATTCAAGAAGACTTTTACGCGTCTTCTCAGAGGTGACTTTCACATTACCTAGTCCATGTATGTCGGTCACAGGCGAGGGTAAAGCCTTGCTACTGTGGCCTACAGTGCACGCACAATGTGTTACGCGCACAATGTTATAAACGATATGAAATTCAATCGTTATGATACGACAATACAATAATTAAAATAATGACTTTATAGTCAAGCTTTTGATGTGTAGATATGAACGAGGTGTGTAGAATATATATCTAAATGTATAGTGAATAGACGTGTACATTTGTACTGTACGAGTAAATGATGTATATTTTAAATTTGTTATTTTCATCTAAAGGTTCAGAACTGACAATAAAATGTTAGCGTTATGTATATAAAAGTACGTTGTTACTCGTAAAATCTCTTCATATTTCTAGTCAAAATGTTAATGTACTTAATATTTAGGCATTCTATGTAAGTAGAATATAAATATTATGTGTTAGGTTATAAGATACAACTGACGTCAAAGACGCGTATTTGTAAGCAGTTTAGAATTTTAATATTTTTTGTGGTGATGAGTGACAAAATACTATAATTACCCAGAAATCAATAAGAAATAAAATACGCCGTATCTTGGGTTTTGTTCTATTACTCTAAACAGCTGTATCCTTTGTTCTGTTTTTAACGTCATTAAAATACTCCAAGAGAGATTTAATGTTGTCGTGATGCGAATCAATCACTCATTATTATATGAATTATTCATCGTCACATAAAATGAATTACAATAATACGCTTAAAAGCTTTCAGCCTTGAGCCCTAGCTAAAGTTTTTCAGCGTTAAATATTGATATAGTTATATTAGTCAATTAACAAGTTTTACATCCAATTAATTTCTATTAGGTAAGTAAATTTAATATTGTTACGGGCCTAAGTTGGTTTAGTTTTTTCTTCCATCATTTGTCTATAATAATATTTTATAATTAGTAATTTTTATTTAATCTATTTATTTCTAGTTACAAGATGCTTTAATGAAATGTTAGAAACGTTTTAAATAATCAACATTTCCATATCTGTCGTATTATAATAATAAATGTTAGTTATGTGTTTGTATTTTTAGACACAGTTATTTGTGGAATTTAGAAATAAATAAAATAATAAATAATAATAATAAACGACTTACCTTTCACAAAACAATCAATCGTCTTTGGTCATTACTATATATTATATGACTGTAATCAGCACAGTCAAAAATGTTAATAGTAATAAATGCCAATTTTATTCATATTTTGTTTAAAAGTGAAATGAAAGACAAAAGTGAAATAATATTAGTTAGATATAAAAAATAAACAGATAGATTACGAGTATGATATTCAGTACAAATATTTATACTGTCATTGTTAAATTTCCGCGTTGTAATATTAACTTCTTAACTTATGGTGGTCAAATAAATGGCTTCGACAAGACGTTTTGACAGAGTAATTGAGACTCTTGTCTTAAACAAACGTGCAATTAAAAATACTTAATACCATTTTATAATCCAGAACGTACTTACATATAAACTTATGTGTGTTTTTGGTACCATCATTTTTTGTTGTATCTTAGAGTAAATTTTATAATGGATTGGATCTCTGGGCATAATAACGGGTACTGTGGCAATAAAACGTCTTATGAAATCTAATTGTGAAAATGAGCTCATAAAGCTTTTTTGTCAACAACCAATTTTTAATGAGTGTTAAAAATCTAGTTGAAAAAAAGTATATTTTTAAGGTCGTTTTGTAATGTTTTTTTTACAATTCTTATAAGTTTAACGTGTGTTCGAGTACGTACTGACTCAATTAGATCTATTGTATTTGAAATCTATAAATGTATAGTTTATAGTTTTTATATGTATAAACATAATATACAGTATTGATCTGTATTAAAGTAGATAATAGTAGAATGATATAAAATATTATATAACAGTATTTATTATAGGTACGCATTCTCGCCTTAGAACAGTGTCAATAATGTTACAATTATTATTTAATATATATTTGTAAATAGGCTTTGTATACTATATGTTAGGTAACAAAACGTTATGGTCAAAACAAATTTTAAATAAATAAAATACCTAGTGAATTTATATTTTTTATTGGTTATTAATTAAAACTTACTCGTATAGTTTTTTTATCGGTTCTTTACCTATGAAACAGTGTGATTAGCTATTACCTACCCGATTTTTTTTTGTTTTAAAATATGTTTTTTAAGTTAAATATACTTCTATTAATTACATAACTGTAATCTATCTGTTTCGCTCTAACTTTAAAATAATCAATACCAGGATATACCGCTCCGAAAGTATATAACCTGCCTGCGATCAATACTCTACGACGTTGGTTGCAGCCACACCGTTACCGCAACACTGAAAATCAGATAGTTATTTTGAAGACCATCTAGAAAGATACAAAGACGTATATTTCATAAGTTAGGGAGTCATTCAGTCACCTTAAACTATTCCACAAAAACTAGACAGAATCCCGAGAGAGGATTCTCCAAGGGACCATATCTAATTAACCTCCATTAAAGAACGGATCCATCATCTCACCTTCAATTCCATAATAGCGACCTTCTGTGCCATTTTGGAGTTGCACGTATTATAATTTAGTTGCTATTCGTCCAGCAGTTTTGCAGTGCTCTTTTTTATGCAATTGATCGACAAGATAGACAAGTCTTTCACCTTCCATGAAACATCATCATGCCCATGACTTGCCGTGGGGTTCCCCTCCCTTTTACCCGTGCATCGCGTAGAAGACGGCTAAGGAATTGCAACCAGGAGATGGGCAGCAGCACCGGCAACGGTTTAGCAGGGTACTAAGTATCCACGGCAGACCCCCAGCTACAGCCCCCAACGACGACGACTGGCCCTCGTAACACCAGCATACGCAAAATTAGGCCAGACGAAAAGATTGAAGTGGGGGAGACCTATGTTCAGCAGTGGACGTCCTACGGCTGAGATGAGATGCGATGATGCTATGTCAGCTGCTGGCCACCGAGAGGTAAGAACTGTAGTTTTGCGTGGCACTGCATAGTACTTGTCACCCCGACCGTTGATTTTTTGAGTCTTCTTTGACCAGGAATTTAACTGGTTTACATTGCCTTTCACATCCTAACACAGTATTGCTTGAGCACTTATGCTTCGTGGCAGATTATCTGTCACTGCAGTCATACCAAACAAGACGGCCTCTTCCACAAGATACCTACCACTTAGAAGGTTGGGTTTCCTCGCCTCTTGCGATTCGCATCTCGAAGGCTGAGGGAACATTCTACTACGTCCCTTCACGGCAAAGTCGTTCGTCTGGCCGACGTCCTGCGAACACACATACGGTACACAATGGTAATAACCGAGTTCAAAAAACTAAACTAGCGAACTAAAATTGAATTATGTCCTTATTCTGTTAACACTAAAACCCAAATTGATGTTACACTTAGAACGACATTTCTAATAATAGGATAATTCCATTCAATTTTAGATATTTTTACGTAAGATTAGCGACGTACGTTACGGGACGACTAGTCTGACTAAAATATACCCACTGTTGAATAGAAATATCTAATTTTAGTGCTGTCATTCGGAAGTGTTATACTAATTTGGATTAGTTATATGTTGGAAGATAAACACACCATTGTTAATTTTCTTGTGTCTGACAATTACATTTTTTGTAAGCCTACTTCATTTACTAAATATTAAAAGTAAAAATAAAAACTAATACTAACTTATTTTGGATTTTAACCCAAACAGAATAAAAACTGACATTATAGAGAGAATTTGAGATAAGAGAATGCTGGCAGAATCGACACCAATCCAGGCATAAAATCTAGCAGTCACTGACTAACACTTTCAGAATTGATAATACCTGGTATGTTACAGAATTGGCATGACCCACGTGTAGTAATTCGTAGTAGGTCGCCCTTCTACGGACGTGATTGACTCGGCATACAAATTGATTATTATTTATAAATTTATTAAAAATAAAAATATTTTGGCGCCAAATCGAACGGAAAAAGCGCGCGAAAATTCACTATTTAAAAAATTCGCGCGCGCTTCAAACGTTTGCAGGAGTAAAATCGTAGTAAATAAGCTATTTGTTCTATTTTATATCTGTAAACGGCTTAAATTTACACTGGTACATCTTCCTTTATTCTATTATTATGTTATTTGTTTCTTTTTAGTCAAATTATAGAGGTAACCGACATTACAACCGAAAAATACATAAAAACTTGAACCGCCACAAAAAAATATAATTGAAAGAAATTGTACAAAGACCAATATTATGTTTCAAGTAGGTGTAAAAGGAGTAAACATACAAACACAACGGTATAATAGACTTTGAAAACCTATACTACCTATTTTATAATTTATCCATAATAAATCCACAAATTGTCTTACAAACATATACTCTAACGCTGACCAAATAGATCTCAAAATCGTAGTCCCACTTGTTATCAAAACAATATGGCGGCTGCCTTTATCAAATTGCGGGAATTGCTCACAAAACCATAACATAAGAGGATTATAAGCTTTTTCTTAGGTTTTTACCTCGAAATGGTACTTATTCACCAAAACAATACACTAGCACATGCACACCTGCGAAAGTTACCAGATATGGTATCGACGCCCATTGTTTTTTTACTAGCCTACTGATAACCAAAATAATTTATATTTCTATGTAAAAATGATTTCTAGGTGCTTATTAGTATTAAAAAAACATCTAGTAAACCGAAATGTATTATATATTTGAACAGTTAACGTTTATGTTCAGTCCGGATATGGGTTTTGACTGCGGTACACCGGTGTACCAGCGCCGCTTTGTGCAATGTATAGATTTGGCCACCGGTGTACCGGCGCAAGTTTATAAGTTAAATCCTAGGACAGGTTTACGCAGACACTAAAAGATTTATAAGACAATCTGAGTCAAAACAATGCCAAGTCATTAATCTTATACGTTGTCTTCTTATTAAACTTCAGACATTTCATTTATAGACACAAGCCGATACCGTAAACAAAACAAATCTCTGTTAAATGTCAAACGTACATTCTAAGAGTTAAATTGTTTCAGGGAAGTCCCACTATCGTGACAAGAACCATTACAATGTAAGGCAAAACCGAAAATAGACGAAGGCCCACTGTCTCCGAGGCCAAATTTGATCAACTTTCGCGATTTATTTCGTATTAGAGAAGGGCAACTGAACTCCTATTGTTATTATAAGGTTATTTGATCAGTGTCAATGTCGGCGTTAATCCATTACAATCTCGTTTGTGTATTTAGGTACAAAGCTATGTAGGTATACAAAGTCTGTAAAATTTGTAACAAGATTTATGTGAACTCGTTGTCAATGTCACGATAGACAATAATTATTTTGACTTTCTCTAGAACCCTTTCTTTAGGGTGGTGCGCTTTAGTACTATACATGACAAATTTCGTGATGTAGAGCTGTTTCATGTATTTATTACCTAAGTGACGAGATGAATATTCGATCTACAAATGCTAGTCTTGATATTCACATACGTCAGTTTACACCACCAAAAGAACTTTAACCATCAAAGTTTTACTCAACAATGCACTGTCGACGAGTACAGTGCATAGCTGTGTAATTTCATTTGATACAAAAAAAGCCTCTAAGACAAATACGAGTAGGTTCGCGGATTGATATCCTAGTGATAAGCAGGTGAGCTTTGGCGCGCGTCTACTTGTCTAAGCTCACAATGAGGAAAAGGAACATGTGACAAGATAGATAGACAGATAGACAGATAGACAGATAGACAGATAGACAGATAGACAGATATACAGATAGACAGATAGACAGATAGACAGATAGACAGATAGACAGATAGACAGATAGACAGATAGACTGATAGACAGATAGACAGATATACAGATAGACAGATAGACAGATAGACAGATAGACAGATAGACAGATAGACATATAGACAGATAGATAGATAGATAGATAGACAATTAGACAGATAGACAGATAGACAGATAGACATATAGACAGATAGACAGATAGACAGATAGACAGATAGACAGATAGACGGATAGACGGATAGATGGATAGACAGATAGAAGAGATAGACAGATATACAGATAGACAGATAGACAGATAGACAGATAGACAGATAGACAGATAGATAGATAGATAGATAGATAGATAGACAGATAGATAGATAGATAGATAGATAGATTGATTGATTGATTGATTGATAGATAGATAGATAGATAGATAGATAGATAGATAGATAGATAGATAGATAGATAGATAGATAGATAGATAGATAGATAGATAGATAGATAGATAGACAGACAGATAGATAGATAGATAGATAGATAGATAGATAGATAGATAGATAGATAGATAGATAGATAGATAGATAGATAGATAGACAACACTTTAAAGCGACACCACATTTATGACTTCTAATTGGAAAACAAAATATCGCTAGGTCTAACTATGGGCGGTCTTATCGCTCATAGCGATCTCTTCCACACAACACATACAAGAAAAAGACAAGAGAGAACTGGTGACTGTTATCCTGAACAAATATAAGGTTTTATTCTCGTTAAGGATTTAGACACGACGGACAAACGGACGCACAGATGGCAGACTGTAGGATGAACTAAAAAGAGTTCCGTGTTAAACTTACGAATCCTAAATTCTTAATAGAATCTAAGGCCTATAATTGATTTAGTATTAATACATTATTATATTTTCAACACAAAACCAGGTCCGCCAACACAATCCCGACCCCAAGTCATTTACCGTGTCATAGAACACAGTCTGAGATAGTTGTCGTAGACGATACGGACCATGTTGCTATACAGACATAACAATTGGCCTGACAGTCTCTAGTAGTAACTAACTGCTGATGGACTCAAGATATAAGCAGTGAGCGGGTTTCCATTAGATAAGAAAAAATAATTTATAATTTTGAGGAGAAAATCATGAGGTTAGGTAGAAGAGACTGTTTGGACGCTGTTCCTCAGCAGCGTCTATCTTTTCCTTTACTTAGTGAAGACAAATGATGATGAGAACAGCACGAGTTTGCAACGTGTTGAGCGCACGTGTTTATTTCGAGCGTGATATAGTTTAAAGTCAAAGTCAAATTCATTTATTCAATTTAGGCATCAAAGACGCAATTATGAACGTCAACTTTTCATTATAATGCACTTTAAAGACTCTACCGCCGCGTTCCAAAATATCTAGAGCCCACTGAGAAGAAGCGGCAAGAAACTCGGGGCCATTCTTTTTATATAGATGTTTACAATGTTTCTACTTAGGTACTACAAATATTACATTTTATGGGTGGCAGAGAGACAGCTTGCCAGAAGTGGAGTATTCCAAGCATCTTTATCTTCTATATAATGTCGAACTTTATAGTAAGCTTTTTTTATTGAAACGTTTTTTACAGTCAACTTGAATTTGCCCTCTGTGAGCTCAGTTATGTGTTTTGGGATTTTATTGTAAAAACGCACACAATTTCCTAGGAATGACTTATTAGTCTTCGCAACTCTAAAACTAGGTACAGCTATCCTATTTGTATTTCTGGTATTAAAAGTGTGGTGATCACTATTTAACTTATATTTATGTAAATTTTTACAAACATACATTTTATTTTCAAATACATATAAGGAAGGCAACGTTAATATATTGATTTCTTTAAATAAATCTCTCAATGATTCACGGGGACCCATTTCGTATATAGCTCTAATAGGACGTTTCTGAAAGGATAAATATGGTCTCTATATCAGCCGCTGGACCCCATAACAATATCCCATATAACATTACGGCTGACATTTACACGGCTGATGAAATTCAATACAAACTGAGCGGCTGAAAACTGCATCGCATTTTCAATATAACAATTTTCAACATTAATCAAGTATCAAAAATGAGATCATCTATTTATTGTATTATTCGGTGTACATTGTACACCGAAGGAAGAAAATGATCTATTTATGTTCGAGAGTATGTTAAATGCCTAAAGGAATCGCTTTTTTCTAATTATTTTCTTCCTTGAATTCCTTTTTGAGATTTGACGTTCGGACTCTTTTGATGTTCGCTGCTAAATACAAAAGAACGCTATCGGGGCAGAAATGGATTTTTATACAACATTTCTATCCTGTACAGAGGGCAGACATTAAATTCTACATTTCCCGCCGCCCACATTTATAAGGGAGTAATGACAAACTTTTTGTAACCCGTTCATGAACGAGTAATGATACACTTTCTCAGTAGGTGTGGTATAAAAGAAGAAAACGCGCTTAAGATTCTTGATTTAGGAATGTGAATAGAAATTACTTGAATCTCTTTTAAGTATTTTTTAAATATTATTATTCTCAAAAAATTTATAATCCCTAATATCACCATTCAGGTGAGCTGTTATGTTTACAAATATTTAAACTTGTTCTTTTACAATTTCAGTCACATCCTAAGGAAGCAAAATGATTATTATCAGCACTCCTCGTCTCTTAACGCCTTCTCATTGACCCTGCAACAAAACCAAGTTGGCAACACAAGACATTATCGCTACTTGCCCATCACTTGCGTCAAGACAACGTTGTCACTGCGTACAATAGACTGTGGAGAGTGGTATTGTTATAGATTAAATAATGTTTCTGTGGCATTGTCGCAAACGCCTACCTAGCAATTTGTTTACCCCTATTGTGTCTTCGAATATAACTTGTCAGAGGTGCGTATGGGTTATTTATAAAGTCCCAGTTCATAAAATAACAAAAATATACTAATACATATTATATTTTACTAGCTGCAACACGCGGTTACACCCGCGTGGGATGGATGGTGATGATGATGATGATGTAAATTAATATGTGTGTTAATCCGAATTTAATTAAAATTGGTCCAGGTCAGAGCATGAAGTAGTAACAAGCATACAAGATGCCCACAAACTTTTGGTCTCCATAATATTAGACTGAAGTGTGATACTAGAAGCAGTAGTCGAAGTCTCAACAGAGCAATATGTTCTTTAAAGAACTCCCCCGCACTGCTTTAAATTGATGAGAAGACTGTTTTAAATAAAGAGATGTGTAACAAGTGAACATTTAATATAAATTATATAATAAGGCAATAGAAACTCAAATATCACTGTACTAAGGTTACAAATTCAGTGCAGTGCCAGTCAAAACTATATCTCGAAACGATGGATATTTTTGCAATTCCTTTAGACAGGCGTTTTTCATACTATTAGATGCAGGGCTGCTAGTTATTTTTATTAATTGTATGGATTAGCAGGTGGTGTACAAAAACAAGATCTACAATCTTTAAAAATAAGGCAGGACACAAGTAGGTGATGCTGTTTGTGCCAGGTAGAGAAACAATCTATGAAAGGCAGCCTGCAGTAAATAATGTAAGTGAATGCAGAAATGTGAACAAACTCTGTAGTTTATATTCGGACAGCATATCCAACAATATGTAGAAGGGATGATGATAGCTCATGGGTAGTGAGGAAGGAACTGTCATCACACTAGTTGGTTCGAGCTCTACAAGGGTAAGCTTGAGTTTTCGGTGAAGATAATACCGAGAGGAAATGTACAGAACTTTCTAGTACATGCTTGGCTAGCTACAACCGTAAAGATTTCAAATCTTTTATGAGCCAAAAGGCATACTCCGGCACTTGTCCTTGAGGGCAATTAGTTTTTCCAGATCTATTGCACTGTCAACTTTAACTTCAACATGATTAACCGGCTAGAGAGTAAAAAGTAGGTAAAAAAACAACAAAAACGAAAAGAAAACAAAAACAATAAAATCTGTCCTGAATTTCTTTAGTAATTATAAAAAATATGTTATAAGAGTTTAAATAGTACAAATAATGTCACGGACCCATTTTATGTCTGCGAACAAAAGCATAACAAAAAAATTGGTCAGGGAAATTAGTTGTAAAACGCGGCATTATTAGTCAAAAATAAATACGAGTGCATGCTGATGATGACATTGTTTTTAAGAGAAAAAAAACAGATAATGTAAATTTGCTTTCTACTGCGAAAACCCACTCTACCCTGTACTACTTAATACTCCTTGAAAATTCAGAATGTATTATGGCATCCGTTACGTTAGTGAATCGGCTGAGTTACCGACTGTGAACGTCGACTTTATTCTTGTAGAGATTACATAACGAAGAAATAGTAATCTATGTGTCACATTGCTGCCACTTTCATGTTTCGTCGTATCGTCTATGTTTAACTGTATTTTCATTATAATGGCGTTTTTATTAAAAAAAAGCTTTACGGGCTGTATAGATCAGATTCAAAATTTCTAGCAATCGTCGTCTTGGTTAGCTGCTAGTAGATGATAGTCGTCCATGAAAAAGTTACGAATGAATTCAAGGGGATGTTATAAAATAAACAAAAGAGCGTTTTTTTATTTGTTTTTTTAAGTAGTTACACACTACAGATATACTACAGATACTATGGTCCGTACCAATTTTAAACTTATGGATAACTAAAATAACATACATTTTGTATGGAGACTTCGTTCTCCAATCATCACAGTTTTACATTACAAAAAGAATACTTTATATTGCTTAGTCTAGTTACACTATTTTCCTTATTATACCATACCGTGATATTTAAAACAAAAGATTTATGAATAAAACTGACGTATATGTACGTCACCGGGACGCAAAGGGTTAAAGGTATTTATCTCATTTCGCAAAAACATATGTCCTCAGAAGCTTTTGTTAGGAACGATATTGTCGTAGCGTCTCGTTATATCTATATAAGTATTTGTTAATTAGTGCACGGTATTGACATTACGAATTATGCATATGAAATATGAACATGAACAATTATTTAAATAGATGGTAAGCTAATGCTTATTCTTAAATACATCCGCAGCTATACATGCGTTGTAATAGTTTAGGAATATAATTAGTTGTTTTTTTTCGGGATTAAATGTATTTTATATGTTATTCTAGAAACTAACGTATGTTGCGTATGTTACGTATGTTACATATGTTATGTATGTGACGTATGTTACTTATTGCCGTATGTTACGTACGTGACGTATGTGACGTATGTGACGTATGTTACGTATGTGACGTATGTGACGTATGTGACGTATGTAACGTATGTTACGTATGTTACGTATGTGACGTATGTATCGTTGATCGATAATTTATTAAGGTTATATTTCCGACATGCCCATTTATCTCTATAATGTGTCTCTGGTAATACAAAACAAAACTTAACCATATTAAATAAACACACACACACACACACACACATAACTCACAAACATACCTGCTATTCTTGCTATTCTCACTGTAATTGTAATAGGACCTGTGCCTGTATGTTATATTTGTCCTTTATACATATTTTGTCGTATTATTATTACTTTTCTGTAAATTGTTTTTAATTTGAGTAATTCTGTTTTGGCCATATTTTAAGTTTTTATGTTTAGTGTACATGTTAATTGTAAACGCTGTTGAATTACCGAAATTACCGAAATAAATAAAATAAATAAATATAATACGGTAGCTACTCTTGAAATTGTCGGCAGTGGTATCTGTTTTTGAAAGCCGTTTCAAACACCAGTTTCCAGCGGCTACACTATCTAACAGGGACAAATAGATCAGATACAGGCAAACTGTTACGTTTATTTGTATAACATGAACAGAACGGTTCTGTCCTTTTCTATTTTATTCATGTGATAAATAAAAGTTAAAACCTACTTTTAGAACATACTTTTTTTGCTACAGTGGTAGCGATTAAGGAAGTTGTATATTACCGAACTAAAATTTTATTATGATGGTCCCTACGAATAATAATAAGTCAGGAACAGTAACTGCTTTAAAAAAATGACCCAACAAAAGTCGTGTTCAAGTAGGCGGGGCTTAAAAGTCGTGTTCAGTACGTCATCAGTCGGACATTTTTCTTGCAAGCGAGCACACGTGAAATCTTCGCATACATTTTAATTTTTATCATTGTGAACTACAGCTGTGAATCATCATGCCAGCATGTGTAGTGAAGTGGTGCAGGATCCATACAAGATTAAAATGTCCAGGAATCACTATTATTAGTAAGTAGTAGCAAAATTATAATTATAATATTCAAAGATGTACAAATACGTATACAAACCGAGATGGTCAATACTATGCAAAATAAAGTCAGTCTATTTTTGATTAATGTATATTTTTTACAGAACTGAATATTGAAATGTAACAGCAATGTATTTTGCTTATTTAGTTTTAGCTTAGTTTTATTTTCATTTCCTTGCCGATCCAGTGCAGTAAAATAAATGCCTCTCTGCACTTAAGCTAGAAAGACAAGAGTATGACTAGACGCCTGTGAAAACCAGCATTATATACTTACTCCGTTAATTTTGAAGAAATAAATAAAAAAACAAATTGAAAGAAATTGTATATGTACCATGTTACACAAATCTGCAGTACCTCCCAGTCTGTACAGTTAGTACCTACTGTTTTTTTGTTTATGTTATTATGTATATCAAATCTTATATTAAGTA
This sequence comes from Selenia dentaria, assembly GCA_917880725.1. NCBI lineage: Eukaryota > Metazoa > Arthropoda > Insecta > Lepidoptera > Geometridae > Selenia > Selenia dentaria. The sequence continues at coordinate 7,362,348 of OU862888.1, read as the reverse complement.
AACTTATCATTTTTACGCTGATGATTCGTCCCAAAAAAAAACATCAAAATCTTTAAAAAATACTACAGAAAATGAACAATTAACAGTAATAACCGATTACCTACAGTTGCATAGTATAGCATTAAAAAAATAGTTCATTGCTTGGTTAAATTACGTAAGTACGTTTAATTTTTCAAGCTAATGAAAATTCACCCTTTGCAAATTTTGAAGTGGTTTACTTGAGTTGCTCATAAATCTGTCAGTAATATCAACACAATGCTTTTCTAAAATAATTGATATTGAAGGTATTCTGCGACCACTGAAAAACGTCCACCAGGTAAATAACGAATATCCTATCCTACTTCCTACTTATATCCCACTAATATCATAAATGATGTGAAAGTTTGGATGGATGGATGGATGATTTTAATGAATGTTTGTTACTCAATAACGGCAGAACGGCTGAACAGATCTGATTGAAATTTGCACAGAGATAGATTATAGTCTGGAATAGCACATAGGCAAAATTTCATCATCATTATCATCTATCACCACGCGGGTGAAACGGCCTAATATTTTTGGGTACAGCATAGACAAAATAACAAGTTCTCCGCCGATGCCAAGATCATAATGATGACTTTCTTTCTGACAATAGAGTTCTGTCAAAGTTGTGTCAGTTTCTCATAGATTATATAGTGCGTTCGAATAGCCCCAAGTTGGCGAAAAATAACGCTAAAACGCTCACAATGGCGTTCAAATTGGGAATTTGTGGGTGAAAATGTCGTTTACGGCTCTTTTTGTTCACCGTTCTCAAAGCTAAAAAAGAGTTATTTATGCCACCGAAAAGTACAATTATTAACCCACGTCCGGAGCTGCGACTGTTTTTGATCGTTTTTTGACAACTATCTATTTGACAGCACAATCGTGCGATTTTAGGTCTTATGCACGGCTTAGCGTTCGAGTAGAGTGTGGGAATAGCGGCAATAATAACGATTTTGAGCTTTACGAACGCTTTAACAAAAGAGCCAACAATTGCAACGTCACCAATGCCCTCATTGCTAAACGAACGTACCTCAAGTCAAAAGCACGCAATGATTTTGCCAGCTCGATACACTAGACGTGCTCGGCGATAGAGTTGGCATGTCATCCGTCTTTGTTGTTCAGCCGACTGTAGTCGAGCGATTCCGCCATCACGACGGAGGTGAAACATCAATCTAGCGGTCTTGAATGAATCACCCGCAATACTTACAGGTTATTTTTTAACACAACATAACAAACGGTTTCGCCTATATATCCTCGAAGGGGTAAGCAGCGGTGTATTCAACGCCTACATTTAAGTTTGTTTTTTTTGTTTGTGCCTTAAGTTTGTGTCGCTCGCTATTATTTTGACAGCTCGATACACTAGACTCAAGGGGGATCAAATGTAACACAAATACCGTCTAGGGTGATGAAATGAAATGATAGTTTTTTAATGGTGATATATGTGTATGTACTCGTAAGTCCTGTCTTTTATTATTAGTGTTTACTGATTGATACACTAAGTATTTACATTTTCTCTTAGACTTCTATTATAACAATTGCGTTTGACCATGTACATATTTAATGTCATTTTGGTATAATGATAAATGGAGGTCTGGTTAGGGTGAGGCCTTGGAGAAGATAATAAGCTACTCGAAGTACTAACCCTGCGCAAACGTAGTCGCGGGCACCAGCTAGTTAAATATGATTTTGGTAAAATGAATATGCGATTTATTTTAATCTTACTTCACTACATTGCGAAGAAAGAGTCTCTTCTAATTACTTCTAGACGATAATTTAATAAATTAATCATATTTGGCGGGACATAACGTTCACTGAATATTTAAAAAGTAACCGATATAAAAAAAAAAATACATTGTTTATATTATTAACATGGTCCAATTCACTTGTTGCATTACATCGTCCACGCCGCTACGACTCAGTTGTCATAGTAGACGTTGCAGCACGCGCGTGAACCAATCCCTGCTTTCCTTCTGAATTTAAACCAATCACCGAACATGTCTATTTGTACCCTCGGAAGTAATTCGTATTTGGAATCATACGTCGCTTTTGTTTGAAGGACCACTTTTTGTGTGGAATTTGTTCTGAATTATGCTTCCTGACATATTATTATTCGTAGGATGGTCCTTATTCTCTTAACAATAAAATCCAATATTAGAATGATACTTCTAAAAATAGGATTCTTCTATTCAATTTTGGGTTATTTTAGGTTATGTTAGGTATTGGGATGATCAATGCAAAAACTCACCGATGGGATTGGGATATTACTGGCGCTTCTGAGTGCAGGCAGTTGCGGAGCTGGCCGGCCGACCAGTCAAGTAAATATGTAATGTATTCCTTTCTTCGTTATAGAGGCTTCCTCATGCTTCATATAAAACAGGGAAATCTTGAGCCTTTTGATTTTTGATGATTGATAAAAAACCGTTGGGTTTCGTTTTTCGTGGTAGTAAAAAAGTGAATGATCGATTTGATCGCCTGTCAGCCGAGCTAGGGATGGGAAATTGTGAAGGACGGAAACTAAAATAGGGAGGTGACTATCGGTGGTTTTAGTCGACAATTTACGTGACGACTAAACTGTCTAAAATATGCCTACAATTGAAGATGAATATCTAATTATAGTGCTGCCATTCGGAAGTTTTATACTAACTTGGATTTTAGCCTAAACAAAATAAAAACTGCCATAATTTAGAGATTTTTAGATAAGAGAATGCTTACAGTATCGACACCAATATACGCTTAAATAACTATTAACCGAATACCTATTCGCTGAGCTATGACCTATTTGTTTAGGCTCCAACACACACGTACTTTTTAATAAGCTGCTAATATTAAGATAATTTTGTACTTAACTGTTTCTTAATTAACTAGTTATTATATTTAAAATATTGAGTATAATCGAATGAACGTGTGTATTGAAGATGCAAATAAATGTTTTATCTATCTATCTATCTATCTATCATATAGCAAAAAGGTTTCAATTAATAGTTTTTAATCAATATCCCCCTTTTTTATTCCGTTTTTAAATACGATAAACGTAATCAAATTCATACTATTAAGCCCATCACACACGATGAAGATACTATAAAATATAAATTATCTTAGAGCAGATTCGGACATATCGCTCACCATATAATCCAATGAGCGACCACACACCGTGAATATACTATAATATTTTACCTTAGAGTAGCTTAAGATGCCATCGATATTAGAACGGCATGTTAACATACGCTAAGACTACTGCAGATCATGAAGACATCATAAGATCATGTCCGATACTGATCTTAAGATCAAATACAGGATGTTGACAAAACCGTTGCAGTAAATGGACGTCTGGTCTTCAGTTACCGAACATATTTATATTTTCACAATAAAAACTAATAAAGCTTCACATTATCTTATGTACTCATATTTTTTCGAACCCGTAGAAATATTTTTTGTAAATAAAAATGAAACTAACGTCTGACTAACGCGAATGTGTCAAACAAAGGAAATCATCGAAAAAGTGAGACTTTCTATCTACTAACCGAACTAGCGGTATGACAATTTTATCTTAGTAGAATTTAAAAAAAAAATCTATAGGCCTAACCTCCATAGGTTTTTCAAGGTTGTAGGCACTACGTATAGATCAATCAAACTAGGTAACTACTAAATCGATGTTAGTATTCTTGATGAAATAAGGCTATGTTATATTATTAGACTAGCTGCAGCCGCGACTTCGTTCGCGTGGCCCTTTAATTAATGCTTTCAGTATAAACCCCATCAAAATTGGCCTTTTCAGAAATTACCCGGATTATAGAGGCAAACAGACAAACAATTAAAAAACTGGTGGGTATCGTGCAAATAACCATATGAAAATGCAAGAAAAAGCTGTTTTTTTTTCTGTAAGATCATTGTAAAGTTTAAATTCACTACTGTGTTTCCTGTGTTTTATGTGATCTTCTATCCAGATTTTTCATTTTTTACTTTTAGCTAGTATGACGGTTATATCATATTCACAGTCCCAATCATCATCTGAGGAACTGTCTAGCAGGTCTAGCAACAAAATACGAATCATCGCAAAATAAAAAATATGAACACTCTGTATAATACAGTGTGAACGATCGAGACGTGCGGCTCCCGAGACGGACTCCGATAGAATGTACGCTTGCTATATATTATAGTATCTGCGCCGTGTGTGGTGCGTTAAATTAACATAACTTTTATATTCGACGCTATAATATATATCATCTTAGTCGTGTGTGATGGGCTTTATTATATGTATGTGTGTGTTAGTAAGTGAGTGAGCGAGATGAGTAACTGGGTTGTACATCTTTGTTATTTCTGCACACCGAAATGGCACAAAGAATTTCGATGAAATTAATGGAAATAATGTACACCTCGGATTAACCCGAAAGCTACTTTTTACCCGACTGAAGCTCAAAAGGAGTGTTGTGTTTGACCTGTATGTATGTGTGTACGATCTTATGCCCGTTCGCACTACTCAACGGCTGAACCGATTTTGATAAACACATCGTTGGATTCGTCTTTTTGTTTAGATAGACAGTTTAGAAATCAAAATGACAGATTTTATGAGCTTTTCAGGCTATTCAATTCCGTAGTTAGTTAATAAAGTTTTAGTTTGATTTCTTACTGTCCCGATTCAACGGGTAGTCAAAGGATTGTGATAGCCTCATTCTACTTGACAAAGTATCGTGCAGCGTCTAGTCAAACAATATAAAGTATGCTGGTCTGTGCTGATGTATATTACATGAACTTGGTTAGTAAATGACGTATAATTATAAGTACTTATTGAGATATGCCAATAGTACACATACTAAATTTTACACTAGTTATTTTATAATGACATAATCGTACCTCATATTTCTGATTTGTGCACAAATTACAGGCATATACAGCTTTCACAATAACAGTGCTTATGCCGCGTTCTTTCGATAGCAGTTCACTCGAAGAGTGTACTATGACAGAGAAGCCTACATCCTAGTCAAATAAATAGTCGCGAATATTGTCTGAGTGTGCTCGGCAGGGCTATTATGTATCTCTGTTGCTAACAAATGATGATTGAAATCTTGAAAAATGGCGGCTCTATGTCAGTTTTGACCACTCCAGTAAGCCAAAATGTTAGTAACTTGATGAGCGAGCTGACAAAAGTGACATAGGGCCGCCATTTTTTTCGATTACAATCAAATTTTTTTAGCAACTTTGATACATAATAGCCCTACGGATACACAGTTCCCACTTTACAAGTAAAATCGGACTGGCCGTCAGAGTACTACGTCAGAACCAATTTTTATCATCAAAACGCGGCTAAGATAGTATGAGTAAGTAATTATAATCGAAAAACATAAAATTAAATGTAATATGTTAGGTTTAGGTCTGAGCTTACTTTACCCTATAAGTATATACTATATACCTACCCGAAAATACATATTGTGATAAATAAAAGTAAAAATAATAACTAATCTATAAGCCCTGGTGGGCTGAAAAGTGGCCAAAACACTGGCGGCACTGCCACGCTGGATGGCAATGCAAAAATTATGCCCAAAGTAGGCGCCAGCATTTCGGTCACCCATCCCATATAAGTTTAAAAATTCTCGTGAGTTTGACACATATTTATTAAATACTCGTATTAAAACTAACTTTACTCACGTAATTAGCCGACGTTATCGACCTAGGTTTCGAGCATTTGCGATGCCCATCCTCAAGGAGTTTGCAAGATCGCGGCGACCACTCTCTTACCTAGGTCAATAACGTCGGCTAATTATGTGAGTAAAGTCGGTTTTAATATTAAATATGCTGTGGAATATGTCTAAATCTTTGACGCACAGAACCATTAGTGACACGTGATTTATGTGTTTATAGGTGATAATTGGTACGTAATTACGTGAGTAACATCAGTTTTGATATTAAATACAGGCTAATGACCACGAAAATAACAAGCTTAATTTTCCAGTTCCAACTCCTAAACAATGTAAACTTTAGTGCTTCCTTTAACCAGTTTTGACTGTAGAATACTACACTGTTTTCGTTCCGATCAAATATCCATTCCATAAATCTCGTAAATAATAAATTGTACGCAGGCATAAAGAGGCTCTCATTAAACCCTACGTAAACAGACAATATTGAACACTCCAGCATAAAAATATTTCCATATAAAACGACGTTTCAGCTTTCATAATATGGAATAGCTACTCGAGCAGCTTATCCGCCGCATTCGAGGCCTATTTAATAAGGCCCGCTTCCGTCGAGCTAGTAATAGCAAAGATAGAAGGCAATGAGGTTGCCGGCGTTCTGATTAGGATGCTATAAAAGTAATCGTATATCGGCATAAGTAGTGCTCAAGCCAACACTTAGAGGCCTGTTTGGTATATAAAATACAAAGGAGTATTAAAACAGAAACATTTTGGATGGATGGTTACATGGTATATCTATTACAAAAATGGTTAAAATTGCAAAGCTATATGAACTTATTAGAAGCATATGAACTTATTAGTGATAAGGGAGATAGTGGGCTATGGACGAGACTACGGCACCTGCCAATTTCAGCGTTATATTAAAATATTTAGGCAGGTGGTGACTTGCCACCCACTAAACGGGCCCCCCATAAGAGTCACTTTCAATGGTGACAAAAGGGGCAACGTTGGTGTGGATGGCTAATTGGTGTCGAGAGGTGTGCTGTGGTTTCACTAGAGCGCTACTAACGGCGTTATACTCTTTAACACTTTAACCCTTGGATCTTTTTGTTATTTGCTCTTTCGTCTCCACCTCCAGACGGCCAATGAAGGCAAGCCTGTGGTCAAGGGTATCATGTAGCCCCAGGAAAAATCAGGATCCACGGTGTCGCCACTCACCGAAGGCTCGCCACAAAGGCGGCCCAGCGCTAAATTAGTACTAGAATTAGTATCGCGCTAATACAGTGCCAGAAAAATAACTAAAATAAAATAAAATAGTTAAGTATTTATTTATCTATTTTAATGAATCTTAGCAGATCTGGCATTAATTGAGTAAACTCGGGCGTATACTATACTTTACATATACGTATAAAAATAATAGCGTATGTAGATAATAAAAATCTAAATTTTATGGCAAGTGCTGCATTAGGCATACATTTTTTTTATAATAACACTTCTAACAAGGCCGACAAGTATCATAAAAGCTACTCTTTTATGATATATTAAAACAAAGAGAATATAAACACTACATTTTAATTATATATATATAAGAGAGTAATGACAATACATTCTTATAAAACACCGAAACTTTTTTGAAACTAAACACACAGTGTAGAAAATATAGTACACAACATCACCAATTAATTAAAAATATAAAAGTATACTTCAATGCACTGATTCATTGTGTTGGCAGGAATTTTGAATAAGCAAATAATACGAACAAAGAACTTAAATATAACATTACTATGTATATGATAGACATGATTTAGAACATTATAATAAAATACAAAAACCAACGCACTATTATACTACATTAAACTTATTTAAAATATACATTATTATAAAAATAAACTACTTCATTACGATTACTTTGCTAAAATACATTTATATATTCTCATTTAATTCAAATACAGACTTTTATTGGCATATTTTATTTACATACACCTTCAAGAACATTAAAAAATAAAATTAAAGCATTATTCTCCTAACAAAACAATGCTTTAAAACATTTTTTTTATTATTAAAGTACAATGTGTCCCGACCAAGGAGGTTTCAATTCAATTTAAGTACACATTATCTGTGGTGAGCAGTTATCTAATAGAGCTGCAAATATATAATAGCCTGCGGCCGAAAAGGCTTTTTCAGCCTCAACAATTGTTAGCTTTATTGTCAGCAAATAATCATGAATAGCAAACAAGTATTCTCCTTGAATGTCATTTTCAAATGTAGTCATTTTTATTATTATTATTTCTTTGTCAAAATCTTTCATAATCTTTTTAAAGTACCTAATCATGCAACAGCTCTATTATTTTGCCAAAAATTGGGTAGCAGCGGATCCAGTATATTGGTACCGGATCCGGTAATCGTATAATGATTCCGGATCCGCCGGATTACCGGATCCATTTTTCCCGTTTGCAATCGCAACTGGCAATGGTATAGCCAAGCTCATATAAGTTGGTATGAGGTAGGTACCAGCCATTTGGCCACCTGTTGTTTCTTCTAAGCGTCTGCAAAGCTCGTGTAAAAAAACACCGTTCATCTGGAACCAAAGAATACAAACATATCATTCTCCAAGCGAAGCATATTTTCTCAGTTTAAGGTTCTTTGCAGGTCCTGCAGCTGCGCAGACCGTGAAATCTACTCAAGGTAACAAAGCGCATGTTTGTCAGCGCTATTTGCGGCTCCAAGGAATCACCATGAAATCATGATACCTCTTGCCATCGACACGAGAAATATTATGTCCGTTCCGATCACAGATCACCTCTTAGGTAATCTGTGGTTCCGATATAAAATAACCAGCATGGTGATTGTAGCAAAGGTCTTATGGATGACGCCATTTACTACAGCGCGTATAGAAATACGTAAGGGGATATGGGTCCACATATTCACATAAACTCGATTATAAAAAAAATACATACTTCATAAATGTAATTAATCAAAGTAATGAAAGCATATGAGATGATTTCACTCGGAGTTCAACGGCGGTAACACAAGATTCAGGGGAAAACAATTGAATTGCTAGTAATAAAAATAAATATTTATAATATTGTTAACATTTGATCATAACGACCAAGTCAAACTTTAAAGTATAATATATATTAACGTGTAGTTCTTATGATTTAATAATATATAACCTCTAGCTCTACACGAGCTCCAACTCAAGTTTACAGTTTTGATTTTTGTTCTTACATGAAACAAATACTCATAATAAGTCTGTCTATCCTTTTTTCCCTTTCGGCTGTCCGCATGTACATCTGTCCATCTAATTATATATAACGAAATATAGTGATTTATATCATTATCATCATCATCTCAGCCGTAGGACGTCCACTGCTGAACATATGCCTCCCCCATGATTTTCCAAAAGGGACGGTTGGAAGCGGCCTGCATCCAACGTCGTCCTGCGACATTCATCAGGTCGTCTATCCACCGTGTAGACGGACGACCTACGCTGCGCTTGCCGGTCCGCGGTCTCCACTCCAGGACCCTTTCGGCCCCATCGGCCATCTGTTCTGCGTGCTATGTGCCCTGCCCACTGCCACTTCAACTGGTTAATCTTGTGAGCTATGTCGGTGACTTTCGTTCTTCTACGGCATAGCCCTCTCCAAAGCTCGTTGTGCGACTTTGAGCTTATCAATGAGGCCCATAGTAAGAGACCACGTTTCAGTGCCATAAGTCATCACTGGTAACACACATTGGTCGAAGACTCTTCTCTTGAGGCACTGAGGTATTTTTGACGAGAAGACCTCGCGAAGGTTCCGGAACATGATTTATATAAATAAAGGTATTTATTATATTTATTATTATTATCTCATTGCATATATTTCACGGATTTCATCCGGTCCTTTACAAAGACATAAACGGAGCTGTAGCCAACAATTAGAGGCCTGTGTAGTATGAAGTTTTTATTAATTATTAATTTTATAAACCTTTATTATTATTGTCCTTTTATTTAAACTTTTTCACGGATTTCATCCGGTCCTTTATGAAGGCATAAGTGGGGCTATAGCCAACACATAGAGGCGTGTTTGGTATAAAATATACAAAGTTTATAAAAACAGAATTTGGGATGACGGTGACATGGATTATCTGTTACAGAATAGGGTTAAATGGCAAGGCTACTGATATGAACTTATGCATGTAAGGAAGATGGCTATGGATTATATTATTATTATTATCAGTATAACCGCCCGTAGTATCCCCAGAACCCCTAATAACCAAGCGCATAAAGTTGCTAGAAGTTTTTTTTAATCATATGTTTAAGGAAATGTCAATGCATAATTCTCCTGAGTAAAATAATAAGAAAGAAAAACATAAATAACAGGAAAATGACGAAAACATTAACGCAGTGCTCAAATAAGTAAAACCCTGTACAATATGAAATCAAAGAGACTGAATCAAGTTTTTTACATGATTAATTTAGTGACTAACAAGATTTTTAAAGGGGTGTTGTTCCACACAAGGTCATTAGGTCCCAAACTAGGCAGAGCCTGTACTATGGTACTGATATTCTTAGTTATATTTACTTTACTATATATTACAGGTCAAAGAGATATGTTGATATACACAAATGTTTGGCCTTTCCGGGGATCAAACCCCGAACTATCGGCTTACAAGGCGGGGTTGTAACAACTGCTCCAACTGATGCACGAACGAACTGCGGAAACGGAATTTGTAGTTTGTAGTTCTTAAAAAAATTAGTGACGTCTCTATTGAAAATACTTCTGCCAACATTATGCGCATTATGTAAGGGTACGTGATCGCCACCGTTCGATATTCATCTCCACCTGCCTGTTTGGAACAGACGACCAATAACCTTAATTAAAAAGCTTCATCCATTGTCTGAACAAGCTAAAAGTGAAGAAGAGCGAAGAATTCTCTCTGAATTCATATTCATCATTCATAAAGATAAGTTATACTCTGACATAAACAAATTATGGTCGTGATTTTTTTGCTAGTGGAATTTTGCCGCTTAAATCCAAACTTAACAAATAAGTAACAGGGAATAAATAACATAACAAGAACTTCGTAATAAAAAAAGACATACATAAAACTTTATCTGCAGCATATAGCAACAAACAGGTCATCTCTGAGCATAGCACTGCCCCTTGTTTGTAAATATTCTGAAAAATTCCCCCGACTAAGTACAAAAATTCAAATTCAAATTCAAATTCAAGTCATTTATTGCGAATAAAGGTGATACAGAGATCTTACATTTAACGTTTTATGATACACTCTATCCGGCTTTTACATGAGGCATACAATATTACATAAATACTATTTATAACTTTTACGATATAATTACTTACTTTATACTTATTAGTCATAAATAATAGAATAATCAGTAGTAAATCAAAGGTCAAACAAAAATTACTTAAAAACTTTAAAGTTTTACCTCGTCACTCGGACAAGGTTTCAAACAATTTCATATGCCGTGCGATTCTCAAATGATTCGTCGCTGCGTTCGTCGACGAGCTTACCGATGTTAAATACTTAATGAGATATCGCCCTTGTACACAAGGTTGTAATACGTTTCCAAGCAACGCTTTATCAGGAAAGCTGCTAGTTCAATCCATATCTTTAAAATCCCGATTCGAAAGCAACATGAAATATTTAAAGTCGTATTGTAAATTATATCATTCTCGAGTGCATTCGCATAGCCGGTATTGTATCTGATATATGCCACCCGATATACGAAATAAACATTTACTGCTCTCATAAAATATTTCAAATACTTTTTAGTTTATGCTGTAGCATGACTACAGTAATCGAGCTTCGTTCGATAAAACTCTCAGAAATAAACGCAGTCGGTTGAAGCAAAATCAATCTTTATCAGATGTGCAAAGGAGCTATTACTGCTGCAGACAATTTCAGAATAACGCTGCATGATACTTGCAAACATAATTAACACTACAGTTTAAGTACAGAATATTCAGTCTTATCTAGTTGAAATAGAGCTTTTAGTCGCTTTTTTTCATAGATTTGGCGCAACCAGTGTGATTGCAATAAGCATCGTCCTCATTCGCGTTTCGAGGGGAAGCTTCTGTGTGATTCAGCATTATTTATGCATGTTTGGCGCAGCTAAGAATATTTTTAGCATACCTAATTGGTCGAGTTTGGAAACCATCATACAATTAATTAAAACAATGAACTGATAGAATATCTGAAATAGATAGTCGATCTATATAAGGAATTAGTAGCGACTCATTGTATAGCCATAACTAATTTTAATTTCCTCTTCCCCACTCCGTCCCAAACGAATGGCAATGCTCCATCGCTATATAGTTAACATATCACCATTAGGCTCGAAGCATTTTGCTATATAATTCGAACAGCCCAAGAAGTTACTGCCATTATTTATTGCCTATGTCGCCTCGCGATAGATAAAATTTTCCAGTACTTCTTCCACTTTCTTCCACTTAAATCTGACTTGATTCTGACTCATTAAATCTAGAACGATAGCTGGTTCTCAAGGGTACTTACTGAAACACATCAGTAGTGCTTAGACACAGGTTATCCATCTTAAGGGTGGTAGCTGATCAGGCGGACACCAGAGAGCGCCTTACCACAATGCTGTGGATTTCATCACGATGTAAACTTCACCGAACGCTCAAACTCAATACCACAACCACGACCCTCGGATCGATAGACAACTCAAAAATATACTGTCAAACTTATTTTCTCCATTTTTTTTCTTAAATTAAATTAAATTTAAAAGTGATGCGACTATCATATACATAGTAATGTTATATTTAAGTTCTTTATTTAGCTATTTTGTGTTGATATTCTCATGAGTTTGTCTTAAGTCATAACCAGTCCATTTTGATCCCACTTCTGGGACTAGAGCCTTTCTCTCAGAGAGAGGAGTTGGGCCATTATCCACCAGGCAGGCCCTGTGCGGCTGGGGAATAGGTTAGTAGCCAACGCATGTCAAAGTTTTCAGGCCACCCGAAGGCCTTCGACAAAGCCTAACGACTGCTATCCTAAGACAAGCAACCGGACCGACGGCTTAACGTGCTCTCCGAAGCACGGAACGAGTGAGTGTGAACGTGAGTTTGACACATATTAAATTATTATTAATGGGCAAAACACTCACGTTAGGGATCGAATATATCGACCCGGATTTTGAGCATCTGGTATGCGGGTCAATGAATTTGATCCTTAATGTGATTTTTGTAAAGTTTTATGGGAAGTGATAATAAGCTTTAAGATAGAAAAGGCACGCGCCATAATGTTCTGAAACAACCACGATTACAATCAAATTATAATTAGCCTTATTCCAAGCACAGGAAGCATAATTTGGAAAGTTATTATAATTAATAAGCAAATCAAACAACCAACAAAGTGTTATGAGCAAACATCTTTAACCCCTTTTTGACCAAGGCAGCATATTTGACAAGCAATAAAAAACGCTTTATCTGGTCACGCAGCCCTGGGCAGGTGAGGCTGCAGTTATAAATGGCGGCTTCGGAGGCTATTTGCAATTTAATAGCGAGATTACCATAATCGATGGACGGGGACGCCATTGTGTTCCATTGTGGAGAAGCATAGGTAGAAGTGTGGATTATTAAAGTCTTTACTGTCATTATCTTGTATCTAAACCTGGTGCATGTAATGTATAAAAAACTACTTACGTGATTAACATTTTACTCTTCAACATATGAACTGAAACGTGATCTCTTACTGTAAGCCTATAAGCCTATATTGACCTCATAAGCAAGCTTAAATCGCACAACGAGCTATGGAGAGAGCTCTTTCTATGTTATTGAATAAGTGAAAGTGGTAGTGGGCAAGGCACATAATATGTAGGACTGATGGTTTAAGGCGTCTGAAGGTTCTGGACTGGAGACCACAGACCGGCAGCAAAGCGCAAGTTATGTAAAAAATGGGTAGATTTCTATTATTGTACGAGCAATTTGACGCGTCTCTAGTACTCTTTGGACGCGACAAGCTGGGCTATCATGTATCATGTATCATTCACAGTTGCATTGTAAAAATGATCTAAATGTTTAAAAAAAACATGGCAATTCGGACAAATCTACATTTCTGCTTTACTGAGTGAAGCTAGCAAAAGTGACATAATAGCAGCATTTTTTAGATTAAACTGAGAGATTTTAGATTAATAATCATATAACTTTAGAGAACAACCGTGATAGTTTAAAACAGTGTTTTTTTTTAAACTGAGATATGTAATTTCCTTACTGGTTCTGCTATTGTGTTGTGAAAACTTATTGGGTGAGGTGACAATGTGACAATGACTGATCTGATGAAACATAATTCATATTTTCAAGGACATAGGTTCAAATGATGATATTTAAACCATAAGTTAACAATTGCACATTCTTCCATCGCTTTGTAAGATGGAGCCGAGCAATTTTGAAAGGTAAATTTAATCTTTTCGACTACATAACTCTTTGATTGCCTAATAGATGTAGGTTTGCCTAACTGTCTCTATGATAATATCTGTCTTGGTATTTCCATCTTTTAACCTATACTATTTCTGCTATCCATCTATGTATCTGTATTAGGTAGGGATGATTTTAAAGAATGAAAAATGTATTTACAGAACAATTGCCAAGTAAATAATAAACACAAAACTGGAAAACGAATTAAAAATGATATACAAATGCTAAATAAAAGTGACAATTTTTGAGAGAAAATAAAATATAAGTGCCGCTCGGTAAAGAAACGAGGAATTAAGGAAGTTAAGTACTGCAAACACCACTAGGAACAACAAGAGTACCAGTCCCCACTTATAATTTAGTATTATGAAAACATAATAGTTAGTCTCAGCCAGGCAATATAATGTAGATTTCAACAAATATAAATGAAAATAGTAGATGGTACTCTAAATCAAAGTCTTTTTTACTTCACTTGTTTTTGGAGTAGATTTTTCCTAGACTCAGTTCAAAGATAACGCTGGATAAACTAAGCGTTAATGAAATTAAACAACTTTATACGAATTAAACCGCGTATAACTTATATTGTTAAAGTTGTCTGCAAGAGATCGCTTTAAGCGAGAAACCCATTGTACCTAGCTTCAAGATATATTTCTAATCTGATTTTTAGTTAATTTTGGTGTCAATAAAGTGTTATTTTCTATATTATATTATAAGCGCCTTTCATATTTTAATCAAAACGTCCCTGATGCACGCAGTAGTCACTATGAGAGTGTCCAGAGGTCTTGCAGTGTTGTGCTGCCTTTGGGATTTGATTAGCTTGATCACTGATTCCCAAGCAGGCGGTAATTATCAACCATCATCTCTATGGAAATTATGGTGTATTTAAATTTATATGGCCTCTCATAACATTCTCGGTACATAGCGGTTCTCCCTAGCTAGAATTTGTGGGTTACAAGGTTATTGAACCGAATGTAGTGGTTGCGCTTATTCAGAACATGCTCGTATACTGCAGACTGTTCTTCATGTCAATGATTATGTTATTTAATGCGGACACCAATGCTTCTCTTTGTTTGCCCAATGTATGATAAGCCACACTGACAATTAGGCTTGTAAACACCTGCATCTTGTAAGGGGATATTTGTTTTAATAGGTCTTAGTACATGTTCACTGAAAAGTGTTCGATGCGTCAGGATAAAGTAATATAAAATTGTACGCAATTTAATCCGTTTATAGTGGTTCGATTTCAATTTATAATAATTGCAGAAGCCTAAAAAAACTACGCGTTTGTTATATCATTTGAACTACATATAGCTCGAAATTCAAGTAAACAGATAGATGACAAGAAAAATCATTATTGCAATTTTGGTCAGAAAAACACACATCCTCGGACGAGAGTCGAACCCGCGTTTACCGACAATCCGTGTGAGATGCCATGACCTGTAGGGCATGGCGTAGCCTCTACTCAAAGTCAAAGTCAAAAGTCAACATCATTTATTCAATTTAGGCATCAAAGACGCACTTATGAACGTCAACTTTTCATTATAATATACTTTAAAGACTCTACTGCCGCGATCCAAAATATATAGAACCCACCGAGAGGAAGCGGCAAGAAACTCGGGGCCATTCTTTTTATATGGATGTTTACAATGTTTCTACTTAGGTACTACAAATATTACATTTTATGGGTGGCAGAGAGACAGCTTGCCAGAAGTGGAGTATTCCAAGCATCTTTATCTTCTATTGAATTATGATGAGCTGCCTCTATATTTTACATTTTATACTCTTAAGTGTGTAACGATAGAATTATTCAACTTTATAAGATATTTCAACACAAACATGCTACGACCGCTGAGCAATAACACTCTTTCCATAAACTCTCTGCATATAAAAATCATATATCTTGTGTTATATTATAGCCTGGATATATACATTTCATTTGTTCGTCCATATCTGTCTATCTTATACATAGTGCTAACTATACTATCTTTAGAATTCTCTATACGAATACTAAGTTATGTACACAAATTTATATTTTGTAAACTTGATTATGGATAACAGCCAGCAATTGAATAATTTATCAATCTATTACCAAAATTGTAGAGGCTTGCGTACAAAACTCAATACACTTTATATGAATATATTGTCTCATAATTATGACATAATCGTTCTTACTGAAACATGGTTGATCTCCGAAATTGACAGCAATGAATTCATTGACCAGCGATACGTTGTGTACAGGGCTGATCGCAATCGCGCTGCTACCAAAAAACTGGATGGTGGAGGTGTTTTCGTGGCAGCGTTACGTGGTTTAAGGCCAATTCTTTTTGATACATCGCATGTCTCCAGTTCTCAGCAAATACACTGCTTAGAACATGTACTAATAGAAATCCCTAGCATTAACCGCTCAAAAAAGCATGTTATAAGTGCAGCTTATATCCCACCTAAGACACCCGAGGAGGTGTATGAGGCTCATTTTGAATTTTTACAAGAAGCACTTAATATCCCCAATATTGAAAACTTTTATATATTTGGTGATTACAATGCCCCGGAGATTGGTTGGACTAAACCCCATATTCCTCTATTACGTTGCCAAGGATCTTCAGGATTGGTTGCTAACGGCTCTACCAAAATTTGTTCTCTGATAAACAACTTTATGTCTATATTAGATGCTCTACAATTTAACGATATAGTCAATTCGTATGGTAACATTTTGGACTTACTTATATCTAACGCACTTACGTTAGTCAGTTCTCAAACTACGACACTTTCAAAACTGGATCCTTTCCACCCGCCATTTGTTGCACATACTTCAGTAAATTACCTTATTAAATCTATGAAAAGGCGATCAGTCACTAAATATAACTTTTTTAGAGCAGACTATGATAGCATAAACACAAAAATCGGGGAAGTTAACTGGCTAGAATTGCTACAAGATCTAAGCTCCGAGACTGCTCTTGATACTTTCTACAATGCCATCGATAATATTATTAAGCACCATGCACCAATGACTAGCACTAAGAGCTCAGAATATCCTGTCTGGTTTTCACATTCTCTGATTAAAATTTTCAAAAAGAAACAGAAAGCATGGATAAAATGGAAAAAACATAAATATGAAGTTGACTATGAAGAATTTTCCAAATGTAGAGCATTATTCAAGGAAAAATGTGACTTATGCTATAAAAAATACATACAATCTGTTGAAAATGGTATTTCTATTAATATTAAGCAGTTTTGGACCTATATAAATAATCGTAGGAGTAAATCTGATATTCCGAGTTCTATGTTTCATAAAAACATGAAATCAAGTGATCCTGAAATTGTTTGTTCCATGTTTTCTGATTTTTTTAAATCAGTTTTTGAACCGGTATCTGTTAATGTATCTCAATGGCAACCTTCGCCTCTACAATCCGACAATGGTGTTTTAATATCCGATCTTTACTTTGATAAAGCTACCATCATGAAAGAACTAAAACTACTTGACTCTTCCAAGGGTGCTGGTCCTGATGGGCTTCCTCCCATTTTTTTCAAGCAAACAGCTGTGAACATCAGCGACCCCTTATTCATTATTTACAATAAATGTTTAACTGAGGGTGTCTTTCCTGAGACATGGAAAAAGGCAAACGTAACTCCTGTACATAAGGGAGGCTCTAGGCATGATGTAGAGCAATATAGACCGATATCAATTCTGTCTACCTTATCGAAACTCTTTGAGCGATTAGTGCATAATAAAATCTATCCGTTGTTACACAATATTATCATTGAGCAGCAACATGGTTTCGTCAAACGCAGATCAACTACATCTAATTTAATGGTATTTGCGAATTTTTTATTTGAGAATGCTGATAATCGAATACAGGTAGATGCGGTGTACACTGATTTTAAAAAAGCTTTTGACAAAGTGGACCATGAGCTGCTACTTAATAAAATTGCATATAATGGTATTCGAGGCAACTTATTACGTTGGTTTGCATCTTATATCCAAAATAGATCACAAAAAGTTGTTGTCAATGGGTATCAATCGGGTACTGTCAGGGTCACATCTGGTGTGCCGCAAGGCTCTATTATAGGACCGCTTCTTTTTAATTTATTTATTAATGATATTAAAAAATGTTTTGTACATTCTAAATTTTTACTATATGCAGACGACCTAAAAGTTTATAAAACCATCACCAGTTATAATGATTGTTTATTACTACAAGAAGATCTTGATAGATTAACAGCTTACTGTAAAACCAACAAATTAAATTTGAGTATCCCTAAATGTAAATTCATTAATTTCACAAGAAACATAAATATTTTTAATCATTTATACACATTATGTAATGTTCCTATAGCTAAAGTTAATGTTCTACGCGATTTAGGAGTCCAAATAGATTCAAAACTGTCTTTAAATACACATGTTGAATCAGTAGTAAATAAGGCTTTTAAAATGTATGGTTTTATAATGAGGTCTTCTTCTGAATTTAAACGGTCCTCAACATATCTGTATTTATACAAATCGCTTGTACGCTCGCAAGTTGAGTACGCGGTACCTATTTGGAACCCTTATTACAGTAAATATGTTGATGCCATTGAGCGAGTGCAACGCAAGTATCTACAAGCTATGCATTATAGATGCCACAGAAAGTATTTGACTTATTCCCAACTGCTCATCAAGTACAACATGCTAAGTCTTGAGTCAAGACGACTATATTTAGAAGTAACGAATCTCTATAAAATTGTTAACAATTACTTTGATTGCAACAGTTTAGTAAACTCAATATATTATATTGTGCCTCGATCTACTCACATGAGAGCGGTTCGCGAATACTTCTTGTTTGCTGTTAGTCGGTGCCGAACAAATAGTGGGCGTCGTGCTCCTCTTGTTCGAATGGTAGAGATATACAATAGCATGTTTGTTAGTATTGATATCTTTGCACTTAGTTTGAGTCAATTTAAAAAAAAAGCTCATATGATACTTACAGAGCAATAACATTGTTTATTTGTCATTCATTTATTGTTACCTTGTGTTATATAATCATTCAATTATTTCATACTTTATACTTAGTTATATATTTTAACTTAGTAAGCACATACTCTTTGTTCTACGCTTTACTTCATAATGTTTATGACTTTGTTTTACAACTCTCTCGCTCAGTCCGCAACTATTATATCATAATTAATTTTGTTATTTTCAATCTTATGTGGTACTTCTGGCGGTAGTTAATAGTTAATAGATATATATTTTTTGTTAATCTGTGAATAGCGTTGTGGGCTACATTATAGTCAAAATGTGAATTATATTACTATTATTTTATATGTACTTTATAATGTAGCTGTTTGCTTTTCCTAATAAAGTAAAAATAAAAATAAAAAATATAATGTTGAACTTTATAGTAAGCTTTTTTTATTAAAACGTTTTTTACAGTCAACTTGAATTTGCCCTCTGTGAGTTCAGTTATGTGCTTTGGGATTTTATTGTAAAAACGCACACAAGTTCCTAGGAATGACTTATTAGTCTTCGCAAGTCTAAAACTAGGTACAGCTATCCTAATTGTATTTCTGGTATTAAAACTGTGGTGATCACTATTTAACTTATATTTATGTAAATTTTTTCGAACATACATTATATTTTCAAATACATATAAGGAAGGCAACGTTAATATATTGATTTCTTCAAATAAATCTCTCAAAGATTCACGGGGACCCATTTCGTATATAGCTCTAATAGCACGTTTCTGAAGGATAAATATGGTCTCTATATCAGCCGCTGAACCCCATAGAAATATCCCATATGACATTACGCTGTGGAAATATGCAAAATACACTAACCGCGCCGTAGAAGCATCTGTTAGCTCTCTTATTTTACGTACTGCATATGCAGCAGAACTGAGTCTCCCAGACAGGGCATTTTACTAGACTACCCATCCGAACATCAAATTTCAACTCGATATTAGATTTTAGCCGTTGTATTCAGACGGAGTGACATCCATTGAAGCATCAAACCGAACGAAGCGTTTTTTCAAACACTATCGTATCTTGATGTCATGGCCCTTCAATTTTACTATACGATTTTAAGGCACTGACGCCTTCTTAGCACAGCATTGCAGTTTTCGTGAAAAAAATACACATCCTCGGGCGAGATTCAAACTCGCGTCTCTCGACAATCCGCATCAGATGCCATGCTAAGTCACCGAGGCACGCGGTCCGAGCGTCGAATTTTAACTCACAATGTTTCTCATGCTGGCTTTTCTTCTGAAAAGGATGATTTTTTCAAACTTGGTCGCACAAGTCAATCGTTAACCCAACAAGTGATCTTAAAACTCAGATATTCAATCACTTGTATTCAAATCGATAGATAGTTCGACCGGTGCGTTTAGACTAGTGGACCGATAATTAATCCCCTTAAGATGATCGTTTATTTCGATTATTTGGGTTTACTAGGTTTTAGTACTGACTTTAATATATTACCGGACTAAATGACCTATTTAATCAAAATCGGTTCAGCCGTTAATTCGTTACGAGCGGACATACATAATACATGTCAAACACATAACCCTCCTGATAGCCTTCGCCGCAGTCAGCTAAGACAACTTCATTTATAGAATATAATACTTGTTTTATTTTAATGAGCCACTACCCCAGTGTTGTTTAATATATTTAAGCCCGTCACCGTGTATACAATATAAGTATGCTACGTAGGAGCAAACCAAGCTGAAGCCATTTCATCATTTTATACAGCTGCATTGTTTCAACGCCATTCAGTGCGCGGTCATTAGTGGAGTGTTCAAACGTTTCGTTTTTAGTTTTTTTCATTTGCGTTTTGTTCTGTAGCTCTTTTGCAGTGGTTATTTGCTTGAAGGCTCTTGTATTTGTTATTAATGAAAATTTCGAAACAATATCGGGAAAATGTATCGGACGGCCTTACTTTCTTAACAAAAGTACCTACGGAGTGTCTTAGCGGTGTTGACACGAGCCAGCGCCTGTTTTGTCTCACATTCCAGTACCCCGGCGATACGCATTGACTTAAACGGCACAACCAGGGGAGTGGTGGCCAAGGGGTGCCCCCAAGGAGGTGTCCTGTCCCCACTCCTATGGAATCTAGTAGTCAATGATCTAATCACCAGGCTGAATACAAGTCGCTTCTTCACGGTAGGGTATGCAGACGACCTCGCAATACTAATATCAGGCCATTTTGCCAGTGTGGCATGTGACCTGATGAGAAATGCGTTAAAGGTTGTCGAAAAATGGTGCATAGAATACGAACTCTCCGTAAACCCAGCTAAAACCGAACTGGTGATGTTCACTAACAAACGAACCCTAGGCAGGTTTACACTACCTAGCCTATTTAACAAGCAACTGAAACTGTCAGAAGAAGTGAAATATCTGGGAGTCACACTAGACAGCAAGTTGAATTGGGCCAAGCACTTAGAGAACAAGTTAATCAAAGCCAGTATTTCGTTCTGGCAATGCAGAAGGATGATAGGTAAAACATGGGGACTAAGCCCTAAGATCACCCTATGGCTATATAAAACGGTAATCAGACCTTCACTAACATATGGTGCAATTGTGTGGTGGCCCAGAACCACCCTGAGCACCACCAAAACCAAGCTACAAACCTTTCAGAGACTTGCCTGTGTAGCCACAACAGGCTGCATGCGCACTGCACCAACCGCCGCGATTGAGGCCCTGATAGGCCTGACCCCGCTACACCTATACATACAACAAGAGGCCGCGGCGGCTGCGTACAGGCTAAAGGCACTGAACCTCTGGTATCAGGATCAATTAGCACCCCATACAACAATCATAGAAAACTTTGCAGTTGGAAACCCCTTAATAAAGTCTATCTATGATAGAGTACAAAAGCAACACTTCTTTACAAAGAGCTACCGCGTACAACTAAATGAAGAGCCAAGCGACTGCTCAGGTATTCATGAAGTCAGAATTTACACAGATGGCTCCAAGATGGCAACAGGCACCGGAGCGGGAGCGTTCTCGGAGGAACTAAACATACACATAGCAACAGGGCTAGGTAAACACAACTCTATATTCCAAGCAGAATGTGTGGGTGTCATCCAAGCCACAGCAGCAGTACTTTCCAGGAAGGTAACCAATAGTAATATTAGGATACTCTGCGACAGCACTGCGGTACTACGAGCCCTAAATAGATACGACCACTCTTCGGGGCTGATCATACAATGTCACCGACTATTGGAGGAAGTAAGTAAACATAACAATAATGTCACACTCCAATGGATAAAGGGGCACAGCGATTCCAGAGGTAACGATGCGGCTGATGAGCTAGCAAGGAGAGGTTCCGGTATGACGTGTGCAGGACCAGAACCAATGATCCCCCTACCTTTCAGTCAAATTCGTGCATGGATTCGCAAAAGAACTAAGGACCAGCATCAGAGCTACTGGGCAAGTATCGAGGGTTGTAGGCAGTCGAAGGAGGCTTTTCCGATTCTAAATCTGAAATTCTCCAGAAAACTCCTCAATCTTAAAAGAAATAATGTGCGACATATCGTCGGAATTATGACCGGTCATTGCTCCTTAAACAAACACCTGTTTAATCTAGGTGTTACAGACAGCCCCCTATGCAGAGGCTGCATGGAGGCGGAAGAAACAGCTGCGCATCTGCTCATCGAATGCAGGAGCGTGGCGGCACAAAGGGCAGCTAACCTCGGCTCGCCGAGGACAGTGTGGGAAGCCTGCGCCAAGCCGAAGGAGCTGCTGGCTTTCCTGGGCGACACCGGGTGGCTGGACTGATCAGCGTCACCCGGCTATCACGCAAAATGGGCCGCGCCACAGCGGCCTGGTTGCGGAAAAGAGCCAGCCCACCAAGTACCAAGTACCAAGTACCAGTACCCCGGTACTCACCTCTTCCAGGTCCAGGTCTATCCGTGCAGGGACATGCTTCGGACTTTCTAATAGTACTGCATTCTCCGCATGATTGCGAGTTTTAAAATCGACCATTTTGCTACGACTTCCCATCTGTGGTGGGGAGAATTGCATAATTGCCTCCCTGATGAAGAATGTTCTGGAAAACGGTGCGATTTTCTTTGTAGTACCGCGTCTATAAAAGGGAAGAAAAGGCAGGCCGGGCCTTTTTTCCTACTGACTTGCTCGACAAACACACCAAAAAAGCGTTCTGCCGGTATCGGTGGGTGCAAAGATTATTTCGTGCCGTTGAAAGTAATCTTGCTGCGACCTCGTCGGAATTGCATTTTTGTTTTTGTTTGCAGGCTTGAGAAGAAACAGCTCTTGTAACAACCACCTACATATACCAGTACCTGCGAACATGAAAGTCGAGACGTTTCTATGCATTGTTTTTCTTTAGTCCAAACTTGGTCTTAAATTGCGTGTTATTTTCAGGCCTTTTTACCCCAGCCTTTTGAAACCAGCTTGATAAACGAGTGTGCACGTCGTCCTCGTGGGGTGAATTCATCGTCCAGAGGTATGCCACGTGCTAAGTCGGCCCCCACTTACCACTGGCGTGCTGTGAAAGTTTCCTCTGATTCGGCGGGACAGACCTGCCCGGCGCTACGTTCTTGTCAAGTAGCAGTGGCTCCCGGCAGAGAGACACGTGGGAACGTTCTGCCGAGCAGCTCCTGAGTCTGCTGGTTCCTTTCTTTTACCTTGAGCGACCCATGATTTCTCTTTTCACCCTGAAACTCAGAGCTAGTTGGAAGGTAGGTGCCAATTTCGATTGCTTCTCGGTATCTACATAAACTTTTGGGCAATCTTAGCTTATCATAATTTTAAAGTATTTGTAAATTTTTTCTCTTATATACCATACGTTATTGGCACACATAAATTAACGGAGCTTCACTCCTCACCTCAGGGTCAGCTGTATGGAAAATTAACTTATTTATATACATACATATTTTACATTATCCCTCCCTAAGGGGTGTTAGCTTTTTGTGCAAATGGCAAATTTGAAATTTGGCAGCATCACACTCACATATATTTATTCCGATTATTAAAATTGGTGCGCTTTACGAAAGAACAACGCGTTGTAATTGTGAAAACTAATTACAAAAATTTTATGTTGAGACAGCTAGCAAACTTCGAAGAATTTTCAGTCGAGAAAGTGCACCTAATGTGTCGTCAACCATTTAAAGGGTGGACAAAAAATGTGATATTTTTATAATATCGTCAACTGTGGTTTCAGCAAGTCGGCGCCACCTGCCACACCGCGCATGAACCGATTCCTTTCGACTCCAACGATTTATTGCAGTAAAGATTCCCAGAACAAATTATCTAAGTAAATTCTGATGTCAACTGGCCACCAAGATCATGCAATTTTTTTCTTTGGGGTTTTCTGAAATCACAGGTTTATGCGAATAAACTCGAAACAATTACTTACTGAGCTCAAATCCGAGATTCAACGCGTCATCGGTGAGATACAGCCTATCTCTGTGAAAAAGTCATGAACAATTTCATGAAAAGAGTAATGGCTTGTCATCAGAGCCGTGGGGCCTTTTGGCGGATGTTTTATTCTATATTATAGATAATTATATTTTTCTTCCGTTTGGGGTTGAAACTATGGGTTCTTGGGGTCCAGATGCACGGCGTTTAGTAAAGGAGCTGTCCAGACGCCTCAAAAAAATTACAGGTGACCAAAGAGCTGGTTCTTACCTCGGGCAACGTATCAGCCTGGCTATTCAACGAGGTAACGTTGCCAGCTTTTTGGGCACTCTACCCGTAGACAGGGACTTAAATGCTGTTTTTTATCTGTAATATATATATAATTTAGAAATATTTTAGTGAATTAGTTTTATTGTAATAGGTAGATTTATTTTATATCAGTAACTTTATATCATTATTACAATCAGAACATGTCTTCTGTACAATCCTATAAAGTTATCACAACTCTCTAAAAAATATTAGATTTTATTTCAAAATGAAAAAGTGCACTCTTACTGAGACAACCTTTATTAGGTAACATTATAAGGAAATCCACACCGCATTAAAAATTATGTCACTTTAACTATGTGATAAGGCAGCAGTCTTTGAGAGCCTAGATCCTTAAAGTCTACTGTGTCTGCTGATATATTTGACTGCTTGATCACTGGACCATCACATGATTATAGTAAGAAAAAGAAATGTAAAAAACGTTAATGGTTATTGGTAAATTACTTAAAACTTATACACGGACCTTCACCTAAGGGGGTAAGTAAGTATTTCATGAAGATTAATGTAGTTAATTATTTCTATAATCCGTATTAAACGGTTTCGTTGTATAAATTTAGACTATGTAGGTACGTGTTAGTTAAGCCAGAAAGGCATTGATTATGCCGTCGCTTTTGAGGTGCTCGCGTGTTGGGCCAACTAACTTGTTCGCGTGCAAACACTAACTTTCTGTGTGGCCACTAAAGTAGTGACTTTGTCCACGTAATGTATAAATACGAAAGGTTTCTATGAAACGGGGTGTGATTAAATAATTCTTAACCAAATCATCCAGTTCGTTATGGTATAAAAAACATTTTATTAAATATGCCTTCACAAAAGTTAGAAGAGAGTAAGAGTTAGAAGAGAGATTAAGATTTCTATTACAATTGGAAATTTGGGAGTGATTTCAAATATTTTCCAATTATAAATAAAATAGAGAAGGATTGCGACATCAAAACGAAAGTTTATGAGGGATGAGAAAATGATGATTCACCATTTTCGATGGTGCTCCGTCCCCACGTGGTTAGCAATGTTACTATCTGCACATTTGGATGATGTTGAAAAGTATCCTATGTGTTAATTCCAGTGCCTTATCTATCTACCTACTAAGCTTCATTCAAATCCATTCAGCCGTTCTTGAGTTATAAATAATTACAGTTACAACTGCATACCCTTAACGCATAGGTCTTTGCTAGGTCTATACACGCGGTAGGGTGTCAAGCTATGTTCAAGATAGATAAGATAGCAGAACTGGCGAGCAGCACCGTGTGTTAATTTTTAATTTTTACACGAACCATTTGGATCCACTTTTGACTCCATCATAACTTAAAAAACTATTATATTATACAAACGTGTCAAATTTATATTGAAACTTGCTAGATACATACGTCCTTCAAGTTTCATAAACACACATCCAACTGTTATTTAGATATTAACGTCCAAAACTCGCCGTTTTTTATCACTGACTGATCTATAGATCAAAACTCTAACCCAGTTCCAGTTAACCTGTTCCTGATTTGGTATCCAGATAGGTAGTGTGCTGAAAAGAAAGTAATAAATCAGAAACTAGTAGTTATCATGATTTTACAATTAATTGATTCTGAAAAAATATTTAAATCCACATCATGAAAATGAAAATGAAAAAAAAAATGAAAATGACATTATATTTATTTAAGATTAAGTGATAATAATAATATAATAATAATAACATCAGTTACCACCTTTTTATCATCTGTGCCTGTGGGATTTTTTTAACCGCAGCATTGCCATTTATGCAACAAAACGCTCACATTGTATAGTTCTCGTGCTTTTTCAACCTAGAGCTGTAAAAAGTATCATGTAGTAAGATTCATCAACAAGGAGCCCGTTTAGTGAGGTAGAGTTTAGTACGTGCGAAGCACTACCAGGATAAATGCCTTGACGTATAATAGAACGCAAACGGTGCATTAATATAAATTGGTCAGAAAAACAGTCAAACACCTTAAAATGTTGCGCAATGTACGGACATATATATTTTATATAATATGTTTGTAAAACTTTATCAGACTTTATCGTTTTGGGCAATATTCATTGGCCATATCCTTTATTGATAGAGACCAAAATAATGTCCCTAACACGGAATTGACACCTAAAATATTAATTAGATAAAGACACGTGCTCTTTTCAGATGCTATTAGTTTAAGAGTATTTTCATCGTGGTCGTGTATAAGTGGTTCCAGCCACGGAAAGCACCAAAGTGATGTTAAATGTTGCTAAAAGTCTACAAAAATCTCTTAAAATTATGTTGATTTGAATTTACGGGCCACAAACTTTTAAGTGTAATTCTAGACGACGAATAATTTTAACTTGACTTATCCAATAATTAGAGCTGAAAAGTTAGTAGAGTAAAAAATATTAATTGGTGTTACTTAACAATTTTATATATGTTCAATAGTAAGTAGTAATTTTCACAGTCTCCAATCCAATTAATATATAGAAATATAATATATAAATTACTTTTTACCCGATTTTGGCGAAGTCCAAAAGGAGGGTTAATATGTGTTTAACCTGTATGTATGTATGTATCTATCTATGTAGGGCCCACCTTTGTCCACTCTTAACTATTCTATGGTTCCACCGAATTCAATTAATTATATACATCAATAGATTCGTCTTACGGGACGGAGCGACATCTATTGAACAAGTTTGACACCACCATCCAAACGAAAGAAGAATTATTAGAGATACTTTAACTTTCGTTTTGACGTCGCAACCCTTTATAATTTTTATAATATTACTTTTATAAAGCAGTAACGCCTGCTTAGCGAAATCATTAAAATTTATTGAGGGGAAAATTCACATCCTCGGACGGGATTCGAACACGCGTCTTCTGACTATCCGTGTCCGACGCTATGACCATCTAGGCCATCGAGGCTCGAGGTCCGAGCTTTAACTCTCTATCTGATTTAACCGTCTTTCGGGGATGGAGCGACATCTATTTAACAACATTGTTTTTTCATTCATAATTTCAGAATCTGATTGAGAGGCTATTCGTACTACCTCGAACCCAGTAGCTAGCTAGAGTGTGCACGCTTTAATCTAGCCATAGGTCTACAAGGCGTTCACGTTCGTATTATCTCTGTCTTACTACATAAACGGCGAATGCTCGTTCTCATTCTATCTTATCGTCACTAGATAGCTTAGGGAATTAATGTCGTGCTATCTCTGTCTTACTAGCTAGCTGCCGGCTGCTTGCCTCATGTTACCTTATAGTCACTAGATAGCTCAATACACCATACCATTCACCGCTATTGCTCTAACAAGCTAGCTAGAGAACGCTTACTCTCACGCTCCCTCACTGCTACTTGCTACCTAGTGGATGCTATTTACTAAGCTATCTCACAGCATCTTATAGTGGGGTAGCTGTTTACAATAAATACACGTAGAGAGTTGATAACTGAGCCGCACATTCACAATCATTTAAATGCCAAGTGGTCAAGCACTGATGAAATGATGAAGAAATTGTCTACCTCCTGCGGTGGTTAGAATGTAATGCTCCCGTTCATCTTAGACTGGATCAGTGGAATAATTCCGTAATTCAGATCATAATGGATTAATAATGACTTAAGATTTACGATTACAAACATGTGTCACCATTCCAAACAAAAACAATTGTTGGTATTGTAAGAGTCGTAGCAATTTAGGTCGCACGGTTGCTCTTTTACTGTTATCATGCAAGAAAATAAAAAACATGTATATAATAAAGTTGCTTGTTTTATTATTTATTACTTCGAACAGAACTTAAATAAAACTATTTTTAATACTTAAGATAAAGTTATACTTGACTCTATAAACCCTTTAGTAACGTCTTCACTCTCAGTATCTGTATAAAGAGTAAACTCCCAGTATAATCTCGCATTTCTAAAGTTTGAAGTATAGAAGTCATAACCATAATGTTGAATATTATGTCTGCAAAGTTCCAAACTGCTCCATTATAAGTTCAAGACTTGACCGTTTATAACTACAGTTTGCGGTCTATGAATTTCTGTCCTATTCATGATTTTAACGCATATTTTGAAGCATTGTAACTTATTTGAGTAAAGGACTAATCTGTTACGATTGTAAGAAATCATTATAAATAAAAATAATTATAATCCCTAATCTTAAGGCCTAAATGGATTTACACCCCTACGACGGTGTGTGTGCACAAAGCCACTTGATTGAATAGTTCGTACTGTAGAGGATGATTTCTAGCTTCTTTAAGAGGTTTCTGCAGGAGATGTCATCCGGAACTTCAACTATGGCACTCCCCCTCGCTATTGCATTACAAATGATCTGTTACTATCGGGAGCACGTCGCTATAGAAAACGACTTACATTAAGCGAATGTGCCTATACTTGGTTTCTATAGGCAGTAGTTCTATGTATATAGGGAAGTTTACAGGGTAGGTTTCTTTTTTTTTATAATTTTAGGCGTTCGAACTACCCCTTTTTGTTTTGGGGTACCATTCATTTGTAGTAGTTATACAATTTTACAAATTGAATTCTTATTCATATCTTAAGTTCCTAACTACCATGCCTTTGCTATCTTTCTTATGGAGGATTCCAATAATCTATTTATCCACGGTTTTCCTTACTACTGACAGAAATTTGACATAACGTCCATACAAAAAGTGTCAAATATCTATCTCTAGTAAGGTAAAACAACGATAGATAAATTATTGGGACCGGCCGTTAGTTTCACCTGACAAGACAGGCAAAGTAAGACTATCGCAATGTCACGCCAAGGGATCACGTTTCACATGTTTCCAATTCCGAATAAATCTTGTGTACTAATGTGTACAGTACTGCTTGCATTTTCTTTTTGTTTTATTAAAGTGATTTTTGTTTGTTATTTTTTTGGCTGTGGTCTTCTTCTTTTACACGCCAGCTAATCTACTAAAGACAATATAGCACAGAATTTCGAACAGATTTTCAACCAGAATGCAAAAACATTCCTGTGCTTCTAGAATTGGCGGTAAATTATTCATATAAAAATAATATCTGCCTCTTTTCGAGAATGAGATTCCTTCATGAACATTCTGACACGATATTACCTGAAGTAAATATTTTTCCGATATTTTCCATGACGGAAGCATGACAGATTATGGCCATGTCATAGTGTATAGCTACGCAGTAAATCTATTTTTTTTTACCCAACCAGCAGTGGTAGGTTAAGTTTTAGCCTGTGTGTTTATATGTATGTATACATGTATCTATTTATATTATTTTTATATTTATTTTTCTTACTTTGACTATTACATAAATTTACAGTAAAACTTACTAATTTACAATTAACACACCATTTTAAGACTTAAAAATAACATTTTATCTTCCTGCTATCAAGACCGATCGCAGGAGAGCCGTCGGGACCTCTTCGTTCCTGTCCTTTCGCGAGTTATGTTCGTAATTATGCTTTAAAACCGGCTAGTACTGGCGTAATATTTACCGGAAATAGTATCCGACCAGTTTCAAACTTCTTCAAATTATTTTGAATACCCTGAAACTACAGAATTTGGTACAATATGTATGCGATGGTGGTCAGTAATGTAGATTTATGGTCAGTTTCTATCTTACCTATTAAGGATTTTCTAGTGAACTTCTCATTGAGTCGAAATAAAACTGTGGTGTTACTTATTTATTACTCCTGGGTAGAGCCATCTGCACTCCAAATTTCATTCAAAGCCGTGGAGTTTCATCGCAAAGAAGTAATAGAAATAAACACTCTAATGGCCGTATTCCAGCCGAACACTCGGCACTACTCAGAAGTGTACTCAAGCCTAAATTGAGCTTGAGTACAGATCTGTCATCTGAGTAAGTTTTGTTTGGCATTTACTCTTCGATCTCCACTCACGTCCAGTGTCCCACCTGATTTTGTTTTGTGAAATATCAGCATAGCTTAAGGGTGCTTTACCACCAGAGATGTGCTATGCTGCGTTGCTATCGATGCGTTTGATATTTACCAATCATATAAGCCCTTTGCGTCCAAGAGATGTAAATATATGTCAGTTTCATTCATAAATCTTTTGTTTTAATTATCACGGTATAGAAAGGATTAATTGGTCCATAACTCCATATAGCATAGCACTGGTGGAAACGGATTCAACTAAGCTATGTTTTTTTTTTATATGGAAGGATATGTGCTATGGATTCCTGATATGGGTGCATGCAACGGATGCGTGCTATGAATGGTTGCAAGTGGTGTAGCTATTTCAAGAGCAGAGTATCCTCTGCCTCCTATTTTCCTCGCACAGCTACATTGCGCCGGCGCATCTTCATATCTTACTCGCCCCGCTACATAGCTTAGCTTCAGTGAAAACGGTCACAGGGTACGTAGCTTAGCTTTCACATCCTCATAGCATTGCATGGCACATCTCTGGTGGAAAAGCAGCCTTATACTCGCTTACGCTTTCACAAACCTGTAATTATAATATTATTGAGAGATTGTAAAATTTCTACGTCACATGTTCGCACTACTATCAGCGCTGCCTACTTACTTAATATATAATTAAAAAATGCGAAACAGTCTTCATTAATCACCGAAGTATGAAGCGCTAACATGGTTCTCTGCCGTCTAAAAATGTGACATACACTATTTTGAACTGCGCAAATACTACGAAAGAATCCATCAAGCGTTTGGTTTTATGTAAGTATTTGTATTGAAAAACGACAAACTAATAAATCTGAAATCGTTTTACTTTTATTTTTACGCTGTGACTTCGGCAAAAGGGTGAACTACGGCGTACCTTATCAGGCCAAAGTTATTGGTCGTGTAAGTGCCATGCCGATGTAACCTACATACATAACGTACCTACATACCTACATAATCACGTATTGGGTGATGTACTTTTAACGCCTAGCCACAAAAACGTGATTGCGCAGTAAGTAGTTTACTTGTAATTCACATTACGTATAACATTCAATGAGGTATCAAATAAAGATCAAATCTAAACAAAGAAATAAAATTGAAGTGCCTATATGATATTTAAAAAAATATCTTTCTACTACGCTACGCATATGAAAGTACATACTTACAACATTTTTTTAAAAATTATTTGTTGGTCTGTTTATTTTGGCTAATCTCCAAAACGACCAAGCTTATTTATGATGTTTCACTGGCAGATAGCTGTTACATAAAGAATAACTTAGGCTACTTTTACTTAAGCCAAATAATTATATTCCGCGCTTATTTAATAGTAATTTTCCGCGCAGGTGATGTGTGCAGGCGCAGCTACTATTTAAGTTAATAAATAATATAAATTAACTAATTTTAATTAATAAGATAAGCTCTTAAGAACATTCGCCACGAAACAAACGGTAAAAAACGCTTCGAGAAAATATAGTTCTACGCAATTGCAGGGGTTATATATATATTTGTATTCTAGGTGTATTATATAATACACCTAGAATACAAATATATACAAATAAATACTTATGACATGTAATACTCGTAACATAATATTTGGCCGAGGCCTGCTGTATATGTATTGATATATTGTATAGCCGTCACGAAGGATACTCATGGAATCCTATTTAATTACTTCGTGATGATGAACACTATAATTGACGAACCATCACTGCGAGCATAGATTGTCGATAAAATAAAATTTGAACGTAATTATCGATAAAAGACAATTCGCTACCTAGCTGCTTAGTAGCGGCTAGAGACATACTAGAGACAAGATACGATAGATTAAAACAGTTTATCAACGTTACAAGTTTATCGAACCGATGACCCATCTTCACACTGATTCGTCAGTCCTTTGCAAATAGCTAAAACAAATATAAATTACATATTTTGAATAATTTAAAAATCTAAGTTTAACAACTATAATATTTGACGACGCGAAACAATGACATCTGCAAGTTTAATTCTCATATCGGCTGTGTAATATGTGAGGCAACGTGCCCTTTGTGGTGGGATCAAAGGAAGCCAGGAAAGGATTTATACTGGCTTAGAAATTGAGGTAAGAGAAAATAGCTGGAACTGGCCTATTAACTGTTTGTATACTGTTTATTAATAATAGATGTATAGCAATTTAAAAAGTAAAGACTCTGAACTGGACTACACTACTGGGCTGAGGCGGGTTAGTTTTGAAAAAGTGCTTTTTTAAATATTTGTGTAATTGATTAAAATAATTGTACTTCATTTTAAAAGGCATGTAATTACATAATCGCTATAATTTTGCAAAACAGCACGCAAAATAACATTATATATGATATTTTAATCTTTTTTGAACTACGCAAACGTGACCTTCCTTTAGGGGCCAATGACCTTTCTTTTTGTGAAAAGATATAGATAGTCAATGTTGCATTGCCGGCTGCTTTAATTCGCTCGCTTAGCTTGCGCTTTGTGTAGTCGCCATCACCATTGAATCTACAGATGCTCGCTCACTTGAAGCATTTACTTGTAATGTAACATTTGAATTTGATTTTCAGCATTGCATTACAATACTGTATCCCTGACTTGACGAGCATTTGGTTGTAATGCTCTATGTTGTGTTACAAGTTGTATCAAAATATTACACATTAGAGAGGTCGACTGTTTCTACGGCCAGGTATCCTCCTTGGTCGCTAAACCTCGGCCAAAGACCCAAGAACCAAGATTGTACCAACATTTGTTGACCCAACATTATACCTAAGATATCCCGGACATCAGCCTGTACGAGATAATGATGGCCTTGAAACAGCTTAAGAACAGCAAGGTGCCGAGTGACGGTGGTATCACATCTGAGCTTCTGAAAGCGGGCAGAATACCGATACTTAAAGTCCTTCCGAAGCTATTTGATACCGTCTTACTCGAAGGTTTAACGCCAAAAACATGAGGCATAAAGCGCGGTGGTGCTATTCTTAGAAGAAAACACTTAACTTAAGAATAACAGCTTTTGAGACATGTAAAGCTGTTTTCGAAGGTCATCACGAGCCGTCTCCGTCGCAGGTTTGATGAATTCTAGACAAAAATTATGTCCAATGTCCATGTTGTGCCTTTACCAGTATCAGTTGGGAACTCAGTTCTCAAAGTTGTTAACAAATACATCTACATAGGACAAACAGTCCAATTAGACAGGTCCTACTTCGAGAAAGAGGTCAATCGTCGAAGTCAACTTGGCTGGGCAGCGTTCCGGAAACTTTGCGAATTCTTCGCGTCCAAAATACCTCAGTGCCTCAAGACTAAAGTCTTTGACCAGTGTGTGATAACTGTGATGGCTTATGGCACTGAAACGTGGTCTCTTACTATGGGCCTCATGAGTAAGGGAAAAGTCGCACAACGAGCTATGGAGAGGGCTATGCTCGGGGTTTATCTACGCGATCGAATCAGAAATGAGGAGATCCGTAGAAGAACGAAAGTCACTGACATAGTAAAAGATTAGCCAGTTAAAGTGGCAGTGGGCAGGGACATAGCACGCAGAACAGATAGCCAATGGGGCCGGATGGTTCTGGAGTGAAGACCACGGACCGGCAAGCGCAGCGTAGATATTCTACCAACACGCTGGACAGACGAACTAATAAAGGTCGCAGGATGACGTTGGATGCAGGCCGCTTTTAACTGGTTCTTTCGGAA
The DNA here is from genome assembly GCA_917880725.1 of Selenia dentaria. NCBI lineage: Eukaryota > Metazoa > Arthropoda > Insecta > Lepidoptera > Geometridae > Selenia > Selenia dentaria. Next base: position 7,328,027 of record OU862888.1, on the reverse strand, counting down.
AATTATGGTGGAGGCTTATGTTGTGCAGTGGGTATCCTACAGCCGAGATGATAATGATAGTGACTGAGTGAATTACACATTGTATAATTAAGTTGCGCACTGTAATGCACGGTGCTGTTCCCTCACCAACGTTAAGCTCGAACCTGTAACATTACAGTTTACGCACTGTAATGTTTGGTTCTCCTTCTTCACTGATGTAATGCTTGACTCTGTAATGTTACATTACAGGCAAATGGCCGAAGTGAGGTAGCACCGTATCCCTCTTCCTCGCTTCTCTCGTGGCATCTATTGGCTTTGCTCTGATCAGATACTCCGGGAAAAGTTTGAATAGGTTGCAATAACAGTACGCTAATTTGGCATTTAGTATGACTTACATTACATAATAATTAAATTAAACCGGCCAAGTGCGAGTTAGAATTGCGTATTGAGGGTTATGTACATAAAGAAAGTCTTAAATTATTGAATGAATGAATGAATGAATGAAATATGAAAGAATGAATGAATGAATGAATGAATGAAATAAGTTTTATTGTTTTATTGCTCTAAACATTGCAATTTTACAGAGAAAAATACACACAGACGGGATTCAAATCCGCATCTTCCGGCAATCCGTGTCAGACGCCATGACCACTTGGTTTGAAATTGCAATATTTGGTCTCGCTAAGCAGGCGTTAGTGCTTTAAAAAACATTTCTTTAAAATTTTAAATTGCTTTATTTAAAAGGTTAACACAACTACAGGTTAAAGTACAAACTTAACTATGCCGTTCGATCCCTAGACAAGGTTATCGCTGCACCGGCCACAATTAATATTTCTTAATAATAAATTCACTTTTATTGTCATTAAACAATATATTAACAGTTTTCAGATATTCCTTTTACTTATATGTGCTGTTAGACATTGCTTCTTCCCAAATTTCATAATAATAGGTGAGCCGGAAGTACGCTATAGGTTTGATTCCGTTTTGAAACCGAAAAATATGCGAAAATATGCAGCATATACGGTCATGACGTTTTGATCGCGTTGATTTACAAGTTTGATTTTATCACAGCTGAAAGAGACTGTATTCGAGTATTTGTTATAAATTTCAACTTGATACTTTTACGCGTTCTATCAAATAGGTCTTGACAGACAGACGGACAGACAGACGGAAAACGAAGTGATCCTACAAGGGTTTCTTTTTACCTTTTGAGGTAAAGAACCCTAAAAAGAAGATTATGTATTACTTTTGTGTACCGTATATTAATTCAGTAAGTTTCAACATAAAAGTGCTCATTTAAATAGTTATTATTATACAATATACATCTTTTATATTTTAAGATGATCAAATAACATTGTTGTGCCTTTAAATGACAATTATCGGTAGATTTCGAAAATTTGCTTTGGTATAATATAATATGCAATTGTAACACATATTGCTATTGTGCAGTTAGTACTACTGTTAAGGAAACATTAGTCTGTATGCAGAAAATAGTGGCAACTCTTGCGCATCTATAGTTTGTGGTTCGACACTTTTTTTTTTCTTCCATCCGCCCAAAGACAATACAATACTACGTAAGACGTCCACCATTCAAGTAAATACGCCAACTCAAGTAACGCCATAGCTCTTACGAAAACAATTGTAAAATCTGCAATAAACAGAAATATAACCAATACACGTTTCCTATTACTCCCACGGGAACATCACCTTCGTAAGCTGCGGATATTCTTTACAACTACTATTTCATATATATAATGAAATAAGCGTTAATTCAAAACATTGCTCAAATATCTTTAAAGTTATCTCAATTTTTCTAATTATACGAGTACGTCAATTACATGTCTATTCCAGCAATAAAATAAAAAGATGTTTATTCTATGTGATCTGATTACCGCACTGGCTGAGGTTAAATTTCTTCTATTAATGAAATTATTAAGGAGGATGTTACAAAACGTTTTTATAGAATTAACATGATCTGGGGCACTTGGGTTCAAATAAGAAGATTGACAAACATGTCTACAGTTCGGTTAGTCTAATTTGCATAATATCACATTGTTACGTCGTATGGATTATTACTATGTTTGTTTTGTGCTATTGGTTTCAGGTACTGATAAAGAAAGTTCTAATATCAAGCAAGTCAAAGGTAGACATACATGTCATATAAAAAGCATTTACATACAAAATTGCAAAGAAATAAAATATAACTTTAATAAAAATAATTTCCAATTAATTAATGGAAGTTTGTTTGAAAACTTATGTATATTTGTATCAAACAGTGATCACAAGTTTTACTTGGGAAACTCTGTGCGTTTACAATTAGATCCCAAAAGATATTAAAGAGCACACAGATATATATTCAAGTTGGCTGTAAAAGAAGTTTTCATGAAAATAAGGTACTCGTATTATGAAGCAAGACAAAGGCCAAGTCCTCATATTACTTTCATGATTATCTTCATGACATGATTCCCTACTAAAATAATAATACATAACAACTTACAATTGCACGTAATTCTATTAGCGAAGACTAATTGACAAGACGTCGCTGGCGGCTGCACACGGAGCGTGAGCCAGCTTGATTAGTTCTCGGCGCAGGCTAATAAGCTATATCAGGGAAGTTAGTATTTAAATTATGTCATATGGAAATTATAAATGGCTTTAATAAGCGTACGGTGGTGTCCAAAGTAATTAAGATTAAAAATGTTTTATAATTCTTACTAGAGGTATGTTTTAATAGAATTCTACATAGTTGTGTGAGATATATTCAGATGGAGTAGTATATCACGGACAATAGTATTTGATTTTATTTTGTTAGTTTAGAAAGATCTGAAATAGAAATATAGCTGATCTAAGGCGTGCAGTGCAAATTTTAATTCAATTCGTTTGTGGTGGAACACGCTAAGTGAAACATTGGGTGATCCACAGCAATATTAATTTTACATTAACTCGTTGTTGGTGGAACACACTAAGTGAAACACTGGGTGATCCACAGGCAATAAAATTTTACATTCACTCGTTGGTGGTGGAACACACCAAGTGAAACACTGGGTGATCCACAGGCAATAGAAATTTTACATTAACTCGTTGGTGGTGAAACACACTAAGTGAAAACATTGGGTGATCCACAGGCTATATTAATTTTACATTAACTCGTTGGTGGTGAAACACACTAAGTGAAAACATTGGGTGATCCACAGGCTATATTAATTTTACATTAACTCGTTGGTAGTGGAACACACTAAGTGAAACACTGGGTGATCCACAGGCAATAGAAATTTTACATTCACTCGTTGGTGGTGGAACACACCAAGTGAAACACTGGGTGATCCACAGGCAATAGAAATTTTACATTAACTCGTTGGTGGTGAAACACACTAAGTGAAAACATTGGGTGATCCACAGGCTATATTAATTTTACATTAACTCGTTGGTAGTGGAACACACTAAGTGAAACACTGGGTGATCCACAGGCAATAGAAATTTTACATTCACTCGTTGGTGGTGGAACACACTAAGTGAAACACTGGGTGATCCACAGGCAATAGAAATTTTACATTAACTCGTTGGTGGTGAAACACACTAAGTGAAAACATTGGGTGATCCACAGGCTATATTAATTTTACATTAACTCGTTGGTAGTGGAACACACTAAGCGAAAAACTGGTTGGTCCATAGGCAATAGAAATTATACATTCACTCGTTGGTGGTGGAACACACTAAGTGAAACACTGGGTGATCCATAGGCAATAGAAATTATACATTAACTCGTTGGTGGTAGAACACTCTTATTGAAACACTGGGTGATTTACAGGCAATAGTAATATTACATTAACTCGTTGGTGGTGGAACACACTAAGCGAAAAACTGGGTGATCCATAGGCAATAGAAATTATACTTTAACTCGTTGGTGGTAGAACACACTTATTGAAACACTGGGTGATGTACAGGCAATAGTAATATTACATTAACTCGTTGGTGGTGAAACACACTAAGCGAAAAACTGGGTGATCCATAGGCAATAGAAATTATACATTAACTCGTTGGTGGTAGAACACACTAATTGAAACACTGGGTGATCCACAGGCAATAGTAATATTACATTAACTCGTTGGTGGTGGAACACACTAAGTGAAACACTTGATGATCCATAGGCTATGGATGGGCGGTAGAGTATTAGATGATATATGGACAGTGGTGGAACACCTGATGTAGATATAACACTATGTGATCTACATATCTATAGTCATTTTAACAAGCTTTTGCCAGTTACTGCATCCTGTGCAAAAGCTTGTCGAACCCTTGGCTTGACGTTGAAATGGCATGTTTTAAACTAAATTACCAATTTACCAAAAATAATAATGATCCGTCCAGATTGTTGACGTTTCACTGAACCGTTGAGTCTAACTATAAAATAGGGGAAGTTTACTCTAAAATCGAGTACAATGCTAAACACTCACGTGTGTATGGAAATTGTACTACCTAATAATACTGTGGGATACATCCTCAGTTACCAGATATATCTTGTTTTTCATTCGGTGGAGTAAGGCATTTTAAAGTAATTAATCTGAAATGTTAAAGTACATTGAAGCACATAAAAACACTATGTGTAAATATGTAATGTTGTTTTTGATGGATCGGCAGTACAGACGTTTGATCTAGATTGCTGTTCTCAATTCAAAAGGAGTACCATTTTCATTACAGAATAATCAACCATTCAAGTTCGAACTGCTGGACATCCGGAGAGAGAAGCAAACTCCACACGGCCCAGTGCGGGCTGGCGGGTAGACTCGTCGTCAGTGAATGTGTAGGCCTTTATAGTATCAGCCAGGAGCATACGATCGCCAATCGTACCGCAAATTCATGGCGCAACGGGCAGTGCTCTCTCGAGAGACGTAAGATAACGACGACTACCGGCGCAATACCGCGACTGAGAAAGCGAGGCGGCTCGTATTATTGTTAAATCTTATTATGTGTATTATATTCTTATCATGAACCATTTCGGATCTATCGTAATGGCTGCAAGGTTGCTGAGGGCGAGTGAAATTTTCATCATCGGAGACTTACACTGCCTATATCGACGGAGAAAATCTCTTCGATATAAGGTATGACAGTCCCCATATGCTAGCTACCATCAGCCAGCAGATGTTGTGCACGCACCGGAATCCCATGGACGTGGCATACGCGCTCAGCGAGGTGTACTCGGGCATGTACTCTTCGAAGACGCAGGCTTAGGGAATACCCTAAGGCGAGAAATGTACTCGGCTGTAGAGATCCCAGACGCCCTCCCGGATACCCTATACCTGGTCCTCACCCAGGAAGAAAAATCATCCTTGATCAGCAAAAAAAACACTTAGTAAGTAAAGTATCGTTAGATACTTGGGGTTTAGACTAGTAATAAATAAAAGATTTAATATTCTAAGAGTACGGTATGGACACAGTGTCTGTAGTGTATAGGAAAGAGGGAAGAGGTTTAAGTCCGTACACACTGGCTCTCCCACCTCCCACTCGGACATAACCTCAGAGATACTGCTCTTCTGCGGTATCCATAAAGGATTTCCTCGTCACGAAACTAAAAAAAAAGCTTATTATGTTATTATGGTGTAACAAAGTTTCTTACTGTCTAATTCTGTCATAAATAAACCTTGTACCTAACTGTGTACGTGTTGGTATTCCATCAAAACCCTAAGCTGAGCCAGTCGGGCACAAAAACACTTATATTATGTGTGACTGTGCCTTTGACAAGGTACAAAGGTAACTTAGTTTACTAGTGTTGGAATATCTACTACACTTATAAAGTGTAGGAGTCTAGATAAAAACCTCGTTCATATTCTTATCTACAATTTACCAACTCCGTTCGGTTTATGACTTACTTAGTATGCGTACAGACACGGACACCATAACGTCGCCTAATTGTAAATAAGTGAGTTACGTCGGTTTCATTAAGTATGTGTTTTTTTTAATTAAATGACTGCTATGAATGATAACAGTGTTTTATACTACACTTGGCAAGGTCCATCAAAAGTGAACATTTAAAAAATAATTATATAAAAATAACATCTGTCTGATGAACACCATCAATAAATAATAATAAATAATAAATAATCAAGCTGTAAACACTCTTCAAATCTGGATCTCAAATTGGTAAAACTCGCTGGCACATTACGCATGGAATAGCGGCCATCCTGGTTGGGTTATTGATGCAAACCCGACTCCGAATCATCAAATGAATAACAGTGCACGAATCGTCATCTTTCTACCGACTTCCAAAAAGGAGGAGGTACTCAATTCAACTGTATTTTTTTATGTTAGTTACCTCATAACTTTTGACTGGGTGAACCGATTCCCAAAATTATTTTTTTTAGAAAGCTGATGCTTTCTGTGTGGTCCCATGTAAATTTTATCAAATTCGGTTCAGTAGTTTTTGAGTTACACTCCAATAACTGATTTTTACCAAAGTAATAGAATGGAAGTCGGTATGCAATTTTTCAAATTGCACTTGTGTAATAGTTTTTAACCGACTTCTAAATAGGAGAAGTTTATAGGTTCGTGTGTATGTATTTTTATTTAGTGTGTGTGTTAGACCATTTACCCTCCATCTGTGGACCGATTATTTTTTTGTTTGGTATACTTATAATAGAGTATACTTCCGAGGTGGTCCAATTTCATCAAACTCAGTTAAGCAGTTTTGAGTCTTACTCTAAAAACTGAAAAGTGTTACCTTCGCCTCTTTCGATGATATCATCATTGACAGTGAATGACAATCAATCCCGTAAGTAAGTAGCAAGGGTCACTAAAAATGGTGAAAAGTTTTTTTTTTTTTAAATTGGAACCGGCATCAATACCAGAAAGTGTGAAATAACTTGTCGAAGTTGGTACCATGCGCATAATATTGTGATACTAATAATAGGCAAGTTATATCACACTTTTTGGTATAGAAGTCGGTTTCATTTTGTAAAAAAATAATTTACACAGAGAGCACGCCGTGAAGCGTTCAATGGCGACTACATTTCAGCTCAATGTTTTGTTTCAATGCAATAGAAACAAAACATTTTTTTTTCAACGCAATAGTATTTATCCTACGTCTATCTGGTCCACCTGTATAATACGAGCTTTGATACTCATTATGATGGCAGAACAAAATAAGGCCTCCCGCTAGTGTGTAAGTGTGACAGAAGTAGTTTACGTTACTGAAGCATATGAAATTATTAAGTAATAGGCACTAAAAAACTATGTTTTAGGGAGAAAGACGCAATGCAGCTTAGCATGAATCTAGTTTAGATTTAAATGAGACATTTTAGCTACCGCGAATATATATAGAGCGAAAATTTTACGTACAGACATTGCCCCTATTATGAGAATGAATTGACTGGTGTCTCCGAGTCCAAGCAGCCATGACACTGTTAGTTCGCAGAAAAAGCATATTTGAATACCGCGAAGATATACATTTTCTCTAAAAATGTAACGGCCAATCCAACACTTTCTTCTTAAACATTTAAATATAATAGGTATGTTGTTAAAATAACATGGATATGGGGTCTCAGCAACATAAAAAACTGTGTGAACACTACTTTATATTTAATTAATGTATAGTTAAGAAATTGGACTGGCCCACATACTTTCACATGGATATCGTAAAATTAAATATGTATATATATATTTATACGTAAGGCGGTCATAGTGACATACCAATAGCAGCTACACCTACCGGATACAAGTACACCTGTGTTTTACAAACCATCCGGACACCCATTGAAAAATATATACAAAATTTTATCCAAATCTGTCCAGCCATTGATGAAGAGTTAGGTGACAAACATACGTAAAGAATAACTATACAAGAATATATATGTATATATATATATGTATATATATATATATATATATATATATATATATATATATATATATATATATATATATATATATATATATATATATATAAATAAGTATATATACGTATAAGATATAAGTAAGGTTTCCAACGCTAAGATAGCCCAGTGCTTAAGATAACATTATTTATCTTAGGCACTATTACACAAAATTGCAACTTAGAACAATAACGCGCGAGACGCCATTTAGAAATCGCGCGTCAGTTAGGCTTGGACGTCCAAAAAATTGTGCCCGTTATAACAATACTTCGACAAACTTTTTTCCATTTTGACTTATAAAAGTGCAAATTCAGTTGATTTTTTGAGTGGACTTTAAAGGATAATCTTTCTAGCATCGAGTTTCATGTAAGTAAGTTTAATTTATCTTATAATTGTATATTTTTGTCGTCTTTATCTACATCTGTGAAATATCCCTATGATAGCCCACTCCATAATGACTTATGATGGCCCGGGCCATCTCAGTCAGTAATTATTTTTGATGTTGATTGGAGAGTCCACTGTTTTATTTTAATTGTTGTTGTTGTTTATAGATCTCATAGTTACATAGTTAAATGCTTGATAAAGACAGTTCAAAGTATTAAAAAGAACGCTGTTATACTTTTTTATAGGTAAGTTCACAATAAAAAATATCATATTCCTATGAAGGCCCACTTAAAATTACGTTTCAAAATAAATGATCCGAATTCAGCTTTGTTTTCGTTTAATTATAAAAACAAGTTTTAAAACTATACACCACGGAAACTGTTTAGTTTTAATTAAACAATTTTTGTTTTTTATCCTGTTTTATTTTTGATATATTTAAGATGGCCCAGCTCTTTATAAATTGTTAATAAAGAATACAAGGTCTTCTAACTTAAATTTGATTACTTTAAAATGTTATTATTTATTAAAAAATATGAAAATGTCGTAAATTTTACGTAAATATTGAGGTTTTTATTGCGGGCCATGATGGGTCGCTATGTTTCTAAGATGGCCCACAGTCCAAGTTTAATAAAATTTTATTAGTAGCTACGTATTTTACATATAAGAAACAAAGGAACACACTATTGCTTTGTTATATATACAAGCTACATCGTGGATGTAATTAAATTCATTAATAACTTATTTTTGTCATTTTATACAATTATGTAAAAACACGGGCCATCTAAGCGCAGGAGACCTTATGCTAAATAAATCAAATGACTGGTAAAAAAGGAGATGACTTGTTGATTGTTTTTATCAATCATGAACCCCTTCAAATTATAAACATCTGATGCTTTTTATTATACTTGTAAATGAAAGATTGAGTTATATTGAAGCTTAAATTGTGCTTCGTAGTTCAGGTACGTTCACTATCGACAGCGGAAATTCTATTATTGGAGGAATAGGTTTGTTTCCTAGCTCAGTTACCCGATGCATTATTCTATTAGGAGCTGCTCTAGCCACCAGAATATACGGCATAGATACTAGCTTTGAATTTTAGAAGCTTTTTACTGCTAATTATAATACATTAAATTATGGTATGTTATCAATGCAACAGTTGTTGTACAACAGTTGTATGTTTCATTCTGGACTGCCGTGCGATTCTCTAATGATTCGTCGACGAGCTCACCGATGTCAAATACTTTGAGATATCACCCTTGTACGTAAGGTTGTTTTTCTAACGTTTCTTATCATCTCATCATTTGTTTCACGGATGTTGTCAAAGATGCAACGATGTTTGCTCTTAGAGAATCACACGACTGTTATTACTCTTAACGTTTACATTAGCTAGGTATATCGACATTTTACATATTGGGTTGAATGTAGTCCTGCGTAGATTCCTAGATATGGAGGCATCACATGAAATGTAACCGCTGATTTGTGCACTAGAAACTCAACTCTTTACGGCAATAAGGACTTTTTAAATTTATTCCAATGACCTTTTTCTATGTGTCAGTCTTTAATGAGACAAACCTGAGAAGGCTTTGGCAATATTTGAAAGTTAGCCAGTGAAAGTTTTATGCCCAACTTCAACACAGTGTCCCTTAATCCCTTGGTTTTTTAATATAAAAAGTAAAAACTCCAAATCTACATTATGTCGCTTGCGATTGGTTCATTCTTGTTTCTGGCCAAGATGAGAATCCTTGACCACTCAATACGTAAATGTAACGTCGATCATGTCAACTGCTCGTAGCTACGTTTTTCTCTTTACGATACCCTTCCAATAAATATTCAATTAGATAGGCCTACATGCACAGATTGGTTGGTGTTACTCTGTATAGGAACACTGCAGTCGAACTGCGATAGTTATGGTTTAGTCAAACTTATAGCTATGATAAACTGCAACTGTAATGACTAGGCGTAGAGACTAACAATTTGCCCAGTTGAACATTTCATAATTTAAAAAATAATCATTCCCTCAATGTTGTAATTTCATAATAACATTTTAACACAGGCGGGTATGATAGCTGCCTGCAAAATCAACAAGAGTATGTTGAGCTCAGATACTGAGTTGTGTAGACAGGATACAACATCGTATCTAGCGAGTTTCATAACTCAGTTACTGAGGCTGATGGATCTAAACATGCAACATCATTTCTGTACATGTACTAGTTGACAATGTTTTGAGAACATATTACAGAAAGCGCTGTCTAATGTGTAACATTTTAGAGAAATTCGAATAATTGTATGTTAATGAACTGTGATTCTACACATAAAAAAGATATATCCGGCTGTAGCCTATCGAGCTAAGATCTTGTTATATTGTAGCAAAGCAGTGCAAAAAATAATGAAGTAATTTATTAAACTCATCTGCACTAGTGTTAGAAGTGTGTCTCAGTCGTCCTAATTGTCTATGTGTGGTATATATAAAGCAGTCAAAGGAGATATAGGTATCTCCTTTGACTGCAGGCGCTAAGAAACAGCAAATAAAGCAAAAGATCGCTGAGATATGGTAGGTAGCGCAAAAGATCGCTAAGTGGCTATATGGCCAACTCATCACAATAAATAAAGAAATTTTAGTTCCAGGATTTAGTTCGTCATCGAGGATAATTCCACAACAGCTTAAAAAAGATAAAAATATTTTGTTCACTGTATTCAGAGTTCATTTTCATATATTTGTTGTTTAATAACGGTACATATTAGGTATATTATAACTCATAATAATATGTACTTTACTTATTAATAGACCTGTAATAAAACTATAAGGTAAATTTTTGTTTTTTATATGAGAAGAGGGGGTCAAACGAGCGTGGGTCACCCGGTGGTAAGTGAATACCGTCGCCCACTGACACCCTCAACACCAGAGGTCTCGAGGATGCGTTGCCGGCTTTTATGTAGGCATTTTTAATATGCTCTTTTTGAAATAGTATTTTTTTTATAAAATATAATCTGAATAATTTCATCGGAACTATTTCTATAAATAATGTTAATAAAAATCTATAAATAATGTTAATCTACGTAATGGGTGTCACGACAGTCTTAGGAAAGGGTAAGACATTTTTTATCAGCTTTTGTATGGGTGCCGTTGTGAATTCCTAATGTAATTAGTCCATTTTAGGTCAACATAGCACACAAAACAGAAACACATTTCAGGTCTAATAGGTAATTTATTCCGCTTACGAGCTAGAACGTAGACTTGTCATATCTTTACATTTAATAAAAAAAAATACGGATCGCTCTCTGTACATTGAAGATATATGAAAAAAATGTATTATTGGGAATTTTATAAACGAAAACAGAATTCAAATAAAATCATTTTCAGAATTTGGTCAGTTTGTCGGTTTGTGTGAACGCTAATCTCAGAAACGGGTTATCCGATTTAGATGCGGTGTTCACTAATATATTGTGGTAAGCTTCACTTAACATTTAGTGTATGTTTCGTGTCAATGAATTCATAAATAAAAAAGTTATTGAAATGATGAATATGAAATTAAAAGAATAACTCTCTCAACGCTACACCGAGACTAAGTGAGCGAAGCCATTGGCGAGTCAACTAGTACATAATATGTACAGGAAACAGAATGGCACTTACAAGACGAGCAAATCAAACGCCATACTGTAAGTATTGCGCTCACCCATGACAGTTGTACTACCCAGAGTGGTGGTACCAACCAAGACGCCTTTTTGCACAAGAGGCCTACCACCTGTAAGTCCCGCCTCGTCGCAAGTCGCATCCCGACAGCGCGGCGGAGTATTCTTACACTCTGTCCTCTCACGGAGTAAAAAAGAAGATAATATTAGATATAAAAAAATACTGTCGGTGGTCTGCTTTGAAATTTGTTAGTTGTTAGTATACCTCTTTGTCTTTTATACTGATACTGTAAGAAACACTACAGACTACAGTGTGTACATTTGATTTTTTATCTCACAAGTAATACATTATACATTTTATCGCACTAAATAAGATTGTTTAGTTCGATTGCAAAATCTCTTTTATTTAGAACATAAAAGATTTCTAATATTGATATGGTTACTATATGATGTTGTTAGGTTAGCTAAATACCTAATAACTTAAGAAGGGCTGAATAAATTTACCGACTTGGTAGTGAACATGGATCTCACAACTTTTTACGGTAGAAGAACTGAGTTGCGTTGCGAGGCTTGGTTTGTTTACAAGTGTTGTTTTTGATGGCATACTATTGTCAAATAGCTACTATTTCCTTTACGTGCTCAACAGTTTCACAATTAATGTAACGGTTGCTAATAAACGGTTTATACAAGAAAAGCTATTTCATTTTCACCACTAAGCGTTCATTTTCAACATCACGTTTAACTATGGTCAGCCATTATACCCCTGAACCAGTAATTTCCGCTTTGAACCAGAATTGAACTTTATTGTAGCCGTTCCGGACCAATTTGCTATTTAAGTAGACAAATTAACGTAAAACGTTTTAGTTTCTGAAGAAGAAAAGGTTTTATTACGATATGTTGCTAAACAGTCACACTGGGCGTTGGACTCTTATCTAAAAGATTGGCTTGGTGGGTACGTGTGAACTAAATAAAATAACCTCTTTCACGCCACGTAACAAATATTGTATATATAATATGGGCAGAGTTAAACAATAATAAAATAAAGTAATTAGGTAAAATCAATTTAAAAAAACTGGCAGTATACTGCTTTCAGTATACTCCCGGTACCTCTCCCGATTTTACAAGAGCACGTCGGGAGATGAAATCAAGCGTTATATACGCGACAAATGTGACGAAGGAAAGGTCTCGGTTCAGTCCCTACTGGAGGTTAATATAATGCGGCTGGAATCAAAACGTGAGACTAACTTCAAGTCATATGTGTTCAAATTTCCAGCCAAGTTGAGTGAAACATTCTTGCTACCAGACTTTTAGCCTGAAGGGATTGTTTTCCGACGGTACAGAGAGCCGAGACTGAAGATAAATCCCTAACTTGTCGTGTTATATTTCGATAAAATATGATTTGGAAGTTAACTAAAAGGGGTGGTAGTGCGATGCCCCACGCGGTGTTGAGTATGAGGTTTGAGGTTGAACGCGTTGAATGGCGCCCATTTTCGCGATTGGTTGTATGTTGGTCCCGGCCGTTTGCGGATTAGGGATGAAATTTGGACAAACGGAAGACACCCAATCGGCACTTCGTTCAACCTTAAGCTATTAGCAGCGTTGCCGCGTCACTCACCATGTTTACCGGACATGATTCAGTCGAAGAACTCGTGGACCTTCTTCGGCTGGGGAAATCTATTTGTTACGTCTACGCGCGGGGACAGATTTGAGAATTGTTTCGCGCACATGGAAAAATAATTTTCAAAGGGTACCTTTCGTGACCTGGTATTTGGATCCGTGGTTTACCATTGGAAATTCCATATGGCTTTTTAGCATTGCTGGATGGCCAAGCTTTACTTCCATGGCCCGTCCGCCATTTGATTACGCTAGAAAAAAATCACTGTTTCGGCATGGTCTCGCCTTGATAATCAGATACATTCAGTGGTCAGAAGGCTCCATCAACTTGTATGGTTCAGAATGGTCACTCGACGAGTCAACATCTCCTGAGGATGCCTCGTGTAGAGGCGAAACATGTGTCGAATCGGTTTTGGTTGATTTGGGGTTTATTGTGTTTTTTTATTTTGTATTCTTCCTATTAGCATTTTATGCGGGAGGGAGGGTGGTGCACGCCCCCAAATAGGCCAAAATCATTGTTTTCTTTTCAGCGGAAGTGTCACTAAATATTTTTTAATATCGTTTTTTTGATAATGGATTGCCGCAAAGTAACGCCTGAATCAATAAATTATCTGCAATTCAGACCTTATCAAAAGCTACAGTTTAATATAGATTACTCTTTTAATAACACAAAACTGGAATGTGTTGACTCATTTAAATTATTAGGAATAGACATTGATAAAAGCATTAATTGGAAAACACATATAAGGAATTTAAAGTCCAAATTAAGTAGTTTCACTTAAAAAATACACAAATATTGCAACTACGCTCTCGGCATATTACGCGTACTGTCATGCCAGATTACAGTATGGCATCATACTGTGGGGAAACAGCACCGACGTAGACGACTTGTTCTTGCTACAAAAAAAGTGTATACGAATCCTCGCACATATTGATAGTACAGACAGCTGCAAACCACATTTTATCAATCATAACATTTTGACCCTTCACTCCATCTACATTCTAGAAATTTGTAAATTTGTAAGAAGACAATGTCTTCTTTTTCCAACATTAGAAGGCACAAACAAACGTAACTCTAGACATAAAAATAGGTTGACGCTTCCAGACTCAAAGCTAAAGATGCACAGTACGAGCACCTACGTAATGTGTATAAACATGTTCAACCACTTACCACAATATCTATAAGACATTGAGAAGGAATCCGCATTCTTTAACAACCTAAAGTTATATCTTACTAAAAAATGCTACTATTCACTACAAGATTTTTTCAACGACAAACATATAAATAAATCTCATTCGGTATCTCGTCAAGAAATTTAAATAAAGAAACAAATATGTAATTATATTATATCATTATTCTGTAGCGCCCAACAGGGTCCATGTTGAACTATTATAATAAATATATATAAGATCTGTATTTAACATGTGGAAACAGAATTAAAATATATGAATATGAATATGAAAACCAAATTAGTTTATTTTAATTATAAAAAATTAAACACGTTAAAACATCATACAAGGAAAGATAGAAGGTAATAGAGAGAGAAGAAGGCAAAGGATAAGTTACATAAGGCAAATAGAACAGGAAGTGGATGTCATGTCTTATAAAGAGGTGAAAGAGAGAGATACAGAAAGCTGCATCAGCTACGACGTCTAGAGCAAGATTCTTAATTGAGAAGAAGAAACACACCTAGGTTTTAACTAAAGGAATACGAAACGTTTAAAGATATTAAAAATTTTGAAAGGTACCCATAGATGCGGGCTCCAATGTTTTATATTTTTAAACGACTTCAAAAATGGAGAAGGTTCTATATTCGACTGTATGTGATAGTTTATGTATGATTTTTCCCCCATTTGTGGACCGATTCTCAAAATTCTTTAATTTTTTTTCTTATCACAAAGCGTACTACTCTTGAAGTGGTCCCATTTAAATATTGCCATATTCAGTCAAGCGGTTTTTGAGTTACACTACAATATCTGAGAAGTGTTTCGCTTATCTTGATGATATTTTTATTGAAGATTGATGACAATCGATCCGTAAGTAGCAAGGGTCCACTAAAAAGGCTTCTATTTATTGGGATTATTTTTAGATATACCACTTACCAATATACCAGTATAAAGAAAGCTATATATAAGAGTGAAGCATAAAACTAGAAAGTAACTTTGGTCTCATCCCTCTTTTGCCTTTTCCATTTAGGAGCTGAAAACTTTCAGAACTTACAAACAAAACTTTGGGTTCGGAATTCAATTCAACTTCACAAAGGTCGTTCTGATTTGATATTAAAATGTCTGTTTCTCAAAGGTAGAGAATGATATGGTATTTTTCAAATTGTACTTCTTGTTTTCGAAACTATATTATCCATTCCAGAAAAAAACTTTTTGGTAAGAGACACGAGAAGCCCGCAAACAAATACAAGCATAGCTTTAAATGGAACTGCAGCAAACGAAATTACTGGGTTTATTACGCTTAGAAACCAATTACTGACTTGCAAGGAAAATAAAAAAAATATCTATAATGTCCATGCTGTGCAATATCAGTTGGCAACTCAGGTCTTGAAGTTGTTGACGAATACATCTACCTAGGACAGACAGTCAAACTAGGCAGGGCCCGCTTTGAAAAAGAGGTCAATCGTCGAATCCGACTCGGCTGGGCAGCATTTCGGAAGCTGCGCGAAATCTTCTCGTCCAAAATACCTCAGGCCTTTGACCAGTGATGACTTATGGCACTGAACCGTGGTCTCTTACTATGGGCCTCATTAGCTAGCTCAAAGTTGTACAACGTGGAGAGGGCTATGCTCGGGGTTTCTCTACGTGGTCGAATGAGAAATGATGAGATCAGTAATAATAAATAATAATAAATTGTTTATTGAGATAAAAACGAAGAAAAAAAACGATCAGTAGAAGAACGAAAGTCACCGACATAGCCCAGAAGATTAGCCAGTTAAAGTGGCAGTGGGCACGGCACATAGCACACAAAACAGATGGCCGATGGAGCCGGAAGGTTCTAGAGTAGAGATCAAGAACCGGCAAGCGCAGCGTAGGTCGTCCACCGACACGGTGGACAGACGCTCTGATAAAGATCGCATCGCAAGGATGCAGGCCGATTCCAACCGGTCCATGTGGAAAATTATGGGGGAGGCATATGTTACGTGTGGACGTCCTACAGATGAGGATGGCGATGATGATGAAGGAAAATAAAGGTTTAAGCCGTGACGATGTCAGGTAAACTATTCGCTCGAACTAGCTAATTAAACTAAAATAATAATAAAACTTTCAAATGGAGTACCTCCTCCTTTTTTGAAGTCTGTAGAAAAAAACTGTAGGTGTAATAGGTAAGTACTATTAATAATATGTAGCATTTAACCAAAATTAATGGGTAGCATAATTCTCCGCGTGTCATGAATATGGGTCTCAACATACGACTTAGACAGGGCTATATTCCGGAAGCACACTCAGTAGTCAATCTATGCTTGAGTACAGATCTCTGAATAATAACATTTACTGTCGAATCTCTAGTTAGTTCAAGATTCACAACTGATCTTCCTTCTACCGGCCTTATATTTCAGTTGAAACCCATAGACATGAGGTATTCATGAACCATGAGACCAAAACAGAACACAATATAAAATTTATTGAACTGTTACGCTATGTTTGCTAAAGGCTTGCTCCGCTATGAGTGCTTTGAGAATGAGACTAATAGATATTGTAACAAAAAGATCGCCACTGACATATATCGATTATTCCTATTTTGAAACAAGTACTTATGTATTTGGAAACGTATAAAAGCTAGTACAGCGCTTTGTATAGCTTTATACGAGTAAATCATCGATAAAATATAATTTTAAAAATTTCACAGCCAAGACATAGTTGCTTTTAAACATTTAACGATAGGGTTGAATTTTCCCTGCTGTAAAAACAGTTCGTGCTGTATCATTCTCGTAGGCGATATTCAGGTGGATGTGTGGCGCTTTGTGTGCGCAATGTAACGAAAAATGGTCTCGTAATGCGATGTGTACGTGCAAATATTTGTTTCATAATTGTTTACTCGTTGTTATATTATAGATCGAGTACAATTTATAATACGAGCAGGTATATTTTTTGCGGCACTTCGTAAGGTTTAAACTTTTTTAATCTGTATCCATCTTGTATATATTATATAAAAATGAACCCCTATTTTTCTTGGTCATGCTATAACTTGAGAACATATGGAACAATCTCACTTATTCTTTTTTAAAAGATTTATGAAAAACAAACTTATGAAAGAAAAACCAAGAAAAGATAAGCCTACTACGCGAACGAAGTCGAAGTCGTTTGTGTATGATAAATTGCAAATGCTTATACTTAATATATTCGTGAAAAATTTATGTGTAATTTTTTTCGACAACTCCTAATGATTTTTGATTTTTATACTGCGTCTTTTTACAGAAACCCACGTTATGGAATCTTAATTTAATAAATTAAGAGAGAAATATACATATTCGAACAGGATTCAAACCAGTATCTTCCGACAATCCATGTCATGTCCACTAAGCCACCGACTCTTTTTTTAACTCTCTTGAAATCAGTCAACAGTTGGCGGAGAAATCGACGAACATACAGAAAAATATATATTTTATTTTCTTGATATAGGAACAATAAACAACTACATTATGTATACATATTGTTTACATCTAAGTACAAAATAAAATTATTAATAATGTAGTCCACAACATCGTCCACATATTGAAATAAATAAGTGTAAGGCGGTTCAAATGAACAGCAAATAAAAATAAAAATGAAAACAATTGTATTAGTTTTTTGAAACAACATACATAACAGTATAACTGACAAGCTAAAATTATTATGTAGACGAGCACAGTGCAAGGTCGTCTTTTAGAAGTGATGCAAAGAGCAGCTTTTTGAATTTATATAAGGAACAAGCAAAAATGTCTATACTTTGAAATGATTTATTGTAAGACTCAAACATACGCCGTATAGGTACACGAAGTCCTGAGTTAGTGCGACAGGCATTCAGCGCGAAAAGTGTTTTATCACTGTATATATATATATATATATATACAGTGGAATATAGAACCTCCTACTTTTTGAAGTTGGTTCAAAATAGATCAATGCGCTGCCGTCACAATGCGACTCATAGGAGGCTAGAAAACCCAGACTTATTAGACCTCTAGTAATAAGAGATCATCTTAGATGATACCTCTTCAGATATTTAGAACACTAGTTTACTAGCACTAGTTACTTCAACGTATAAGTTCAATGTTCAATGTTTAGTAAGAGCTGGGTGAATGACAAACAAAAACCATTATCTTAGGTGTGACGAGCACAGGTAGAGGATAGCAGGTACAATGCCACACAAAACTTTTTAAACTCACTTTAATTCTTACTTGTGAAATTCGTGTTTCTAAGATGAAATTAAACTAAAGTGAACCGGTCAAACATCTGTCTATATGTATTATATTTGTTTATATTTTTTAAATGTGTACTTTATTGTCGTGTGACTGGAGGTAGAATATTGTATTGTTTTTAACCTATTCACCTACAAGGCTTTGCCTGAAAATCTGTGTCAGATGTCACAGATCACGGAAATCTGACATATGTGCTGAGGTGGGGCCTCTTTGACACATTGCTATTACTGATGCTTACGTTACTGTTTTTAACCTGTGTGTCAAATAATTGATTTTTCTTTCTTTCTTTCTAAATCTGAATGTCACCGGAACTATCAATACTTATTTACAATCCAATTAGGTACTTCGTTTGTCCTTTTCCAAACGAAAACTTATCCCTGCAACACCATTAACAAAAGAACGGAGAAAGGGTTCGACGAATTAGTTATCGAATACAGATTCGGAAATTAGATAAAACTTGATAAAACTTCTGAACAAACAATACTCACCTTTATTAAAATTATCAAAAGAGCCAAGTTACTCCACTAAAAAATAGCAAAGCTGCAAAGTTGGGAATAATAATGAGATATATATATATATATATATATACGAGTATATATATATATATATATATATATATATATATATATATATATATATATATATATATATATATATGTATATATATCTATATATTCTACACAAGTATTGTTTGAGGACTAAACACAGATCTTGTAATAATACTTACTCAGTTTTGAACTAAGTGAGATACGACTGATGGTTACCAGACTGGTTGCGAACAACGTGAAAGTAATTTTCTCGTAAAATACCGTTGTTGTTCTTAAGTTTAGTAAATGTTTTGTCTGTAGCTCGCTAAAAGAATAACTTGTTATAGTTGTTAATTTTATGGCTACATGTAAATGGATAGGTTAGTTTTGACTCTGATATTTTAATCTACACCATTTATAACTCAAGAACGGCTTTACCGATATCGATGAAATTCGGCAAGAAAATAGATTCTATCCCGGGGAAGGACGTAGGATACTTTTCATCATCATAATCATCATCATCATCATCCATCACCACGGAGGTGAAACCTCTAGATTTACCGATTTCGATGAAATTCGGCAAGGAAATGGATTCTATCCCGGGGAAGACAATAGGATACTTTTCATCATTATCCATTACCACGGAGATGAAACCGCTAGATTTAACGATGTTGATTAAATTTGGCAAAGGGATAGATTACATCCCGAAAAAGGTGATACGATACTTTCCATCATCATCATCATCATCATCCATAACCACGGAGGTGAAACCTCAACATTTACCGATGTCGATGAAATTTGGCAAGGAAATAAAATGTATCCTGAGGAAGGACATAAGATGCTTTTCATGATCATCATCGTCCATCACCACGGAAGTGAAACCGCGGGCGGTAACATCAGTCTGACGGTATTGAGTGAATCACCTCAAAACAAGGTGAAAATAAAATTTTATATTGCAATAGCGACATGTTATTTTTAAACACAACATAACAAATAGTTTAGTAACTATATATCCTCGAAGGGGTAAATAGCGGAGTTTAAATGCCTACTTGCTGCCAAATATGATTTCAGTGTCATGTAAAAGGGGGCGAGCCCATTGCCATCTACGGGGCACTGTTCCAGACTGTAGAATGTAATTGAGACTGTTTTGTCAAAAAAACACAATAACTGTTCAACCCTGGGATGAACCCAGGACCTCGAGGTTCCAAAACGGCACTTCCACTACTACAAATAGAATAAGCGAGCGTAGCCGCTTACTGGCTGGTGACGGTGACGGCGGGTCACCTAGTAATATTATGCATTTGAATGTTTGGATGGATTGAGATTTGCTACTCAATCACGCCAGAACGGCTGAACAGATTTGGATTAAAGGACCAGCCATCACCCAGCCGCCATACATTTTACGGCTAATTTTTAAAGTGCCGGCTAACTAAAATAAACTGAATATTCTAATAGAACATGACAATAAAAAAAAATATAAGAGTTAAGTTGTAAATTAAGTCTGAAAGATAATATTCAAACTTAAAATAAATATTCTTTTTTGTGGAATAAAACCTAATTATTATTATTTTTCTCGGAATAATGTGCAAGTTGGAATGTACAAAAGGAGGTATCGCCGCAGGTAATGGCCTGCGCTTGCGTCGCATGCTATCCTTTCTCGCACTCACCGCGACACTGAGTACCTTTCACCGCGCAACTTTCCAAATCCATTTAGTTTTCCATGCAACTTCTGTTTTTTTTTCGCTTTACATCTGCGTGGAGTTGTTTTTACGCAGATTATTTTGCTTCCGCGTAGGACTCCTTCAGTTTCTTCCAATAGTTGCCATTGTTATTTAATCTGCTCAACAGTACTCCTGCAGTCTTCTTTTAATAGTCACTCCATCTTTGATATGGTCTCCTACGCTATATTGTTCCTTCTCTAGGATACCATTCGGTTAGTTATTTAGACGATTTTCTTTGTTTTGAGGTTGTGAGGTTAAATATTCAAAGCTAAATATAATCTTAAAAAATAACCTTAGGACTTTGGCGAAGTAATAAAAATATTTATATTAATTAGTTCTATTAAAATAATGCGTTTATATTTGTAGGACAGCAAAATAAAAATTAGCCCAATCTGGGTGATCTCCTGTGGTATGTGAATAGATGAGGTACTGGAATAAAAAATAGGATACTTTGCATCATCATCACCCACCTGTTGGTGGGTAATGATACCCAGCCGAGTTAGATTCGACGATTGACCTCTTTCTCAAATTTGGATCTACCTAGTTTGACTGTCTGTCCCAGGTAGATGTATTCGTCAACAACTTCGAGAACTGAGTTCCCAACTGAGATTGGGGTAGGCATAACATGGGCATTAGACATAATTTTCGTCTTGTCCATGGTCATCTTAAGGCCTACCCGTTGAGAAACTCGATGGAGGCCTTCGAGCATTGTACTGAGGTCTTCCATGGATTCTGCCATGACTACGATATTGTCGGCAAATCGAAGGTGAGTGATGTACTCGCCGTTGATATTGATGCCAAAAAAAAACGCCTCTTTGCAATGTAATTGCCTTCAAACTCTGCTCCTGTACTCGGACTGACATGTAGGCGTTTTTGTACAAACACTTCAGCACTTCAATATACCGATAGTCAATACGGCACCGCTGGAGAGACTCAAGATGTATATTTAGTTATAAACATTAAATAAATCAAAAACATTCCGAAACAAAAATTTCAAATGATTTACTTCAGTGTCTCTTCATGTGGGTAGAAAGTCTGTTCAATAAGCCATTTATATTACAATTAAACGGTACCTACATAACGTTTTTGTCTTGAATCTAAATGGTCCAACTGTGAACGATAATAATTGGATACCTACTTAATTCTACCAGAGCTAACGTAGCATCCAGTGCAGCTGCGTAGGTGTATACGCCACTTTCGTTTGAAGGATACGCTTTTAGTACGTCGAGCTTAAATGGCAGAGGTAGGAGGTGATTGACCTTCACCATCCTTTGATTTTTTTTAAATATATAATTATAATTTAAAAGGCCTTAAAATATATTAAGGGTTAATGTATTTATGTTTGATGAGGATATATGTTGATGACTTATAACACATAAGTGTTAGAAATTCATCCTTACTATGAAAACGGATCACATAAATGCATTAGTAATAGCTCGAGTGGCGACCACGCACCGGAAAACGATGTGCAGGCCGGCCCCCCGCCAGGTGAACCAACGACCTCGTGAAAAACGCGGGAACCGCTGGATGCAGGAAGCGAGTAGCCGGTCCAAGTAGCGTTCTATGGGGGACGCCTATGGATAATGATGATGATTAGTAATATATATTTCTAAAGCAAACGACTCCGTTTCCGTGACGAATAATGATAGGAATCCTAAATTTCACCCCAGGGTCAATACAATAATGTATGAAATCTCATTTATACATATTTGTTTAGCCCTTTAGGCCAGAAGGGCATTTCTCATTTTTATTTTACACAAACACTTTTAATTTCTAAATATCGTACATACCGAGGGCAGACCGGCTCCCGCAAGCAGTGCCCGTTCACGAACTTGACACGTGTGCCAGCCATCGCCCTCCTCAACCTTATTTGAGGGAAGTGGAAGACCCACCGCGAGAAGAAACCTTTTAGTGAGCGTGAATGCTCAAAGTATACACGCATTCCTAATACAAAAGCCGTACTTGGTTTTTTTTTTTTGTACAACTAATTATTATTATGTCCGCTTTCTCCAACCGGCTCAGGGCCTTCCTGGTTCCGATCTTAGCCCTTGTTTAGCCATTTAGTTGTGAAAATGTTACCAAATACAATAATGGGTTTTCCTAATGTGTAATTTACTTAAGTCAGAAGATCGAATTAATATAGATTGACGTATACTCTGTAAATAATTAGAAGTAGTAGATACTTATAGTACAGCATAAAAATCATACGTGGTTATGGTCTGTAAAGTGGTGTGATAACTTTGATAGTACTTGGATATAAAAGACGAATGTTGTTTTAAGATATTGTGTTGTTATGACTTGTCCTTTGGAGTTAAGTTGACATATTTTATTTTGATTTTTAGTATTAGTTTTTTTATTATTAGTTACATGAGATTTTATTGGGTGACTGAGTTCTCACCTCACCATTATTTCTACGTTTTTAGGTAAACTTTAATTATTTCTTTAAGTAGCTTGCTTTTACGTTATATATGACTATATTCAAGAACATCGCTTCAGTGGACGAGATCAATAACAGGTTGGTGGAGACTGTCCATACAGTGGGTTCCAAATACTTTAAACCCCACCGTACAGATAGGCCACAGAAACTTTTCAACGATACCCTCAACCTCATGGCTGAACGACGCTCACTGAAAATGCAGTTGACGAAGCTGAAGAGAGAAGACGGCAGTGTAACCAAAGCACTTCTGCACTAATACTTCTATTAGGAGAGGTAGAGAGTTTCTACGGACAGCTATACACCTCGGTCGCTAAACCTGTTAGCAGATCGGCCAAAGACCCAAGAGCCAAGCTGACCCGACATTATACCGAAGATATCCCGGACATCAGCCTGTACGAGATTAGAATGGCCTTGAAACAGCTTAAGAACAACAAGGCGCCTGGTGACGACGGTATCACATCTGAGCTTCTGAAAGCGGGTGGAACACCGGTACTTAAAGTCCTTCAGAAGCTCTTTAATACCGTCTTACTCGAAGGTTCAACGCCAGAAGCATGGAACAAAAGCGTGGTGGTGCTGTTCTTCAAGAAAGGTGACAACACTTTACTTAAAAATTACAGACCCATCTCGCTTTTGAGCCATGTTTATAAGCTGTTTTCGAAGGTCATAACGAACCGTCTCAGTCGCAGGTTTGATGAATTCCTGCCTCCGGAACAAGCCGGTTTCCGAAAAGGCCACATCCACACGCTACGGCAAGTTATACGGAAGACCGAAGAGTATAACTTGCCTCTTTGTTTAGCGTTTGTGGACTATGAGAAAGCCTTTGATTCGATCGAGACGTGGGCAGTGCTTGAGTCTCTCTAGCGGTGCCGTATTGACTATCGGTATATTGAAGTGCTGAAGTGTTTGTACAAAAACGTCTACATTTCAGTCCGAGTACAGGAGCAGAGTTCGAAGGCAATTCCATTGCAAAGAGGCGTGAGACAGGGAGACGTTATATCTCCGAAACTGTTCACCGCTACATTGGAAGACGCCTTCAAGCTTCTGGAATGGCAAGGACTTGGCATTAATATTAACGGCGAATACATCACTCACCTTCGATTTGCCGACGATATGACTACAGTCATGGCAGAATCCATGGAAGACCTCAGTACAATGCTCGAAGCCCTCCATCGAGTTTCCCAACGGGTAGGTCTTAAGATGAACATGGATAAGACGAAAATTATGTCTAATGCCCATGTTGTACCTACCCAAATATCAGTTGGGAACTCAGTTCTCGAAGTTGTTGACGAGTACATCTACCTGGGACAGACAGTCAAACTAGGCAGGTCCAACTTCGAGAAAGAGGTCAATCGTCGAATCCAACTCGGCTGGGCAGCGTTCCGGAAACTTCGCGAAGTCTTCTCGTCAAAAATACCTCAGTGCCTCAAGACAAGAGTCTTCGACCAATGTGTGTTACCAGTGATGACTTATGGCACTGAAACGTGGTCTCTTACTATGGGCCTCATAGAAAAGCTCAAAGTCGCACAACGTGCTATGGAAAGGGCTATGCTCGGGGTTTCTCTACGTGATCGAATCAGAAATGAGGAGATCCGTAGAAGAACGAAAGTCACCGACATAGCCCAGAAGATTAGCCAGTTGAAGTGGCAGTGGGCAGGGCACATAGCACGCAGAACAGATGGCCGATGGGGCCGAAAGGTTCTGGAGTGGAGACCACGGACCGGCAAGCGCAGCGTAGGTCGTCCGCAGACACGGTGAACAGACGACCTGATGAAGGTCGCAGGACGACGTTGGATGCAGGCCGCTTCCAACCGGTCCTATTGGAAAATCATGGGGGAGGCTTATGTTCAGCAGTGGACGTCCTACGGCTGAGATGATGACTATATTTATCGACAAATCTCTGATGTCTGTATGAGACTTTGTCTTTCGATAAATATATTTGTTTCGAAAGTGGCATGCCGGACATATGGTTTATCTGATGGTAACCACAATAAACTTATGTAATGATAGAAGTCTCTTAGAGGTTTTTTAGATAACCGGTAATACTAGTAGAAAAACAGATTAGTCAAAGTAGTAAAAATAGCTTAACGACCTAACGTTTACTATAAGTATAAGATTTTCCGATTTTACCGTACGTTTTAAAATTAAAACGATTTAAATGTTTCCACTTAAAATGAGTCACGTAAGTATATAAATAAGTTTTAGAAACGGAATTTCTTTTAAAATCTCCTTATGTATGGCGGATAATGGAACATTCTTCTGCCACCTTCACGAAGGCAAATACCTCATTCCTGACTAATGGAAAGCATAATGAGGGCAGGTATGTAACATAGAAAACAAAAATAGGATGGTGACACACTGAGATTTTATATATTATTATTACATATAATATTTGTATGGCATGTTCTAATCGTTGTTCACAGTAAAGCAATTTTTTTTTTATGAAACTGTACTTTCTTAGCAATCCTGGAGCCTACAGCTCTACATTTTCTCCATACACATGCAACGACTAGCTTATAAACGACCATAACGCGTCTAGAAGTAGTTTTTCTTTCACTCTTACAAGGATTTAGCCATACACTGAATCTACTTCCAAAATGTATATAAAAAATATATAAAAAAATGTAATATAAAGAAAAATCCAGACAGCAGTTTCAAAGGGACTGACAACTTTTTTCAAGTGCGTGAAACCCGATTCGCGTCTCACTTCAGCTAAAATTATAATCATAATCATAATAATTTATTTCATCAGTTTTAGGTACAAAAGTTCATGTAATTATGCATAATGTCCAGCCAAAACTTGCATTTGTAGGCATACAAAATTTTAATTTGATAGGTACATTTTATAATAAATTTAGACATTATGACGATCCTAAAGACTTTACTGTCATTTAGTACAATATGAATTATATGTAGTTAAGGTAATTACTAATTAGAAATATCAAACATGCGATACATTTTATAATAATTAGAGTAAAATTAAATGTCAAATAATTCATAAAACTAAACAAATGTAATTCATAACAATACCTATGTAAACATTATAGCAATTACAATTGATTACGCTTTAAAACCGGCTAGGACTCGCGTAATATTTACCGGTAATATTCTCCGACCAGTTTCGAACTTATTTGAAGTTCTTCTTCTGGGAGTCACTCTTGTGCACAGCGGCGAGCGCGGGCCACAGCACGTAACTGGCGCTGCGACGGTCGCGCTGTGTCTGTCAGATTTTTTCCGTCCGAACTGTCACTTACGTCAATCTCACTTTCAGTGTCACTGTCACTGCCGTTTTTTGGTATGTAGGGCTAGGGTCAATTACAATTGAGAATTAATTATATAAAGTTTATATATATATATACAAGTATACGTCAAAGTAGCTGGATTAGTGTATGCCATATATTGTATTGGAAAAACCCCTGTATGCTATACTAACATTTTTCAGAAAGCCAACGGTTTAAACTCCTCTTAAATTTAAAGTACGAGTATACCCTTTAAAAATGTCAGGAATTTTATCAAATATTTTAATACACATTATATAACAATTATTGGATTTCAACATTAGTCTTGTAAGTGATAATTTAGGTGCCACTGGTGAAAAAGACTTGTATATCTTATTTCAATTTCGATATCACAGCTTAATATTTTCTGAGAGGCAAAGGACTCTTTTATTTTTATTTATTTCGGAATAACTAACAGCTACATTATACACTATAAGATAAAAGTACATGGTTAATAATAATAAGTAATAATGCAGCCAACGGCGTTATTCACAGATTGACATTATGAGACTTAATTAAGAAGATGCAGCTAGAGAACATAGTATAGGTATAAGTAATAAACAAATAGCTAATGTGTGCAGATTAGTTACGTATCCCAATGTTATCCGAGATTTGCCTATTAATATGTTTAAAATTACTATTAAAACTAAACTCTGTCAAAAAGGTTATTACAAAATTTCGGATTACTTGGAGGATAAAACAGCTTGGGACTGATCACTCCAGGATCTATCTACTCGTGTACTAAGATGTCAAAGTGTAGCGTGTCTTGCCCTACTGATACCATTATTATGTTCTCATTTGTAGGGCACACTGGAGCTAAAATTTGTAGTACCTAAGTAAAAACATTGTAAAACCATCTTTAGAAAAAGAATGGCCCCGAGTTTCTTGCCGCTTCTTCTCGGTAGGCTCTATATATTTAGGAACGCGGCGGTAGTCTTTAAAGTACATTATAATGAAAAATTGACGTTCATAAGTGCGTCTTTGATGCCTAAATTGAATAAATGATTTTGACTTTGACTTTTGACTTCGTATAAAGAGCTGAAGATATAATAGAATTATAAAATTCAAGTGTTTAAAGTTAATGTGAACATATGTCTGCGTTTGACGAATCTTCTTCAGAACATAATAAAATTAAAGACGATTTGAACTTATTTAAGAAGCATACAAATATATCAACTGACTCAAACGACTCATTATAGCATTCAGCCATACGACGAATAGGAGAGCGATCTCCCGAGTTCGTACAACGGGGGCAAAGAGCGAACGTGAGCGCGTACTTCTCAGCGTAGCTGTTCTCGGGACAGCGTAACATATTTTGTCAACTAAATCTATGCAATCAATGTTATTGTGAACGACATTATAAAGAGAGACCACCTCAAGATATTTGCGTCTCTCTTTGGTTGCTTTATGCAAAATCAAAATATAATGTAATGTAATTTTTCGAAGTTATCGAGCAAGGTTTCGGGTTCAATCCTTGGCTGGTTAAAATAATGTTGTGATGAGCAGAATGAATGTTTGTTCTCGTGTTATGTGTAATTGTGATGTGATAATGTGTGAGAGAACTTAGGGTGGGCATAAGAAATATGGATTTACTAGCTGCGCCCCCGGTGTCCTTCTCTGTACCACTTGTATGCAAAATTTCATGATGATCGCTTGAGTAGTTAGGGTGTGAAAGCGTTACATTTAAACAAACAAAATATAATACATATTTAACAAACAAACACTAGGTATAGATGACAATAGTCTCGCCCCTTATAACATGAGACATAAAACATATCTGGTGAAACGTAGGCGTTTAAAACACCGCTGCTTATCCGTTCGAGGATATATAGGCGCAAGTATCAATTCACTCAAGACCGCTAGACTGAAATGGAACAGATTTCAACACTGAAAAGTGGGAAATAATTTGTTGAAGTAAGTACCATGATAGTTCAAAAGTACCTATTATCGCAATATTGTGCGCATGGTCGGTTCCATTTATGGTATAAATATTTTTTCACCCTTTTTATTGACCCTTGCTTATTACGGGATTGATTCGATCGAGGCGAAAAACTTTTCATTTATCGGTGAGTAACAGATCGAATTTAATGAAATTTAAATGAGACCACTTTGGAAGTATACTCTACCAAACAATATTTTGTGCCATCCGTTTATATATTTAATATATACTCGTATATATGTTAATTTAACAATTATGATAAACATCCTTGCTAGGTCACTGCTTGGATGGCTAACCGCTAGCACGGTAATATATTCTATCTATTACCGTGCCGCTAGTACCTTGCTAAATTGACGGATTCGTGATTGAAAAGACCGTGAAACTATCGGTCTGGAATTCATAAATCATAAGATCTTGTGAAAGTTCTGAAAACTACGAATCTAGGACTGAGCTAGCCACTAGCCACCAAGCATTATTTTGAAGGTTGGTCTCTCATAGTTTAAAATAGGGATGATAAGGACCCATATTAAAGTTAAATAATTTCGGTAAGGGCGTAAATGAGACACATGTCATAATGACAGGTTTTTGGTTATACCCCTCCGAATCAACGTGAGCCGCGAGCTTACCTCCATATTTTATTTATTATTTCTATTGCTTTTACCATTTTTTTTCATAACCGTAATATCCGTAACTGAAACTATCTGAAACTACAGGATAATCCGAAATAATTTCACATCCGTAACCGTTTCTGAAACTGGTATATCTTATTTACATATCCTAAGCCACATACAAATCCCAAATCTTAAATTCTTAGGATACAATTTTTTTAGTTTAATAATGCTTAGTGATTCCCGAAACCTTGTCCTTCATGTATATACTACGTGTTTCTCTCTTCAGAATAAACGCTCTCAGCTTATATCCTCTGTCGCCAGATCTCGGCATAAAATTTCATTAGCCATAATAAAAGCCTGTTACCATTAAACTCAAAATTCCATCGTTCTTCCTCATAAAACTTTATCATTTACAAGCTGATAGCAAAGAAATCACACAATTTTATGAATCAAATCAAAATCAAAGGGGAAAAAAGTAGCAAATTAAATTTTTTGAATTTGTGCATGTATCTAGAGCCTATTATTATAAAGTATGAAAAAGTTACCTGGCGGTTATATATTTATAAGTTACTGGGATTATTGGCACAGTCCACAGTAAATTATCAAGTGAATTTTAATAATTTATAAATTTACTGAACAGTGATACCTCTCGAGGTCAAGATCGTAGACCAGATGAGGCAAAACTTCATCTTTAATTTCTGGATAGAATTTCAACTGTCATCGGCAAGTGTAGTACTTACTATCAGACATAGAACTGGCCCGCCTCGTTCCTTAGTTTCAAAAGTACAAAAACACAAAGAAAAAGACCCACTTTTTGATCGTACTAGGGCATAAATACACTGTTCATTCCATCTCCTGACCTCTAATCGAAAACCCATTGTCAGTATTTGCGTACACATAAACCCTTATGTTTATGACGTTGCCAATAAGGCGACGGCGTTCGTTTGCTTAGGGCCGTCGTAAATCTGCTGCTGGATTCGGTAGCGCGAACATCCGGATAGGTTACGTTGTACGTTGTGCGTCGTTGCTTAAAATGATGTCGTGTAAACAGGACGTAAAAGAATCGATATTCATTGGCTTTTGAAGAGAGTCTACGTACTTATAGAAACTAGGGTCTCTTGGTAACGAGTTAGTTTTCGTCGGGCCGACAAAAACCGGGTCCACGTCCGGTCTGAAGTAGTCTTGTTGGGACGCGATGGAGCACTTTGAACAATTCCTTTTGAAACGTATTTATCAATATTTTGAACGAATTTTTGTCCTCAACTTTTTCACTTCACAAACTTAGTTCCAAGTTTAAGAACGCTCCCATGAATATGACTGATGATATGTTCATTCGCTTGTTTTCAATTGAATAGTGATTTGTAAACAACGATTTTATTTTATTTAACAACCCTAAACATCCCGATCCTCTTTGTAGAAAGTAGTGCATTATTTTCGGCTTTGTACCGTCACGTCTCCTTGTAAACATTTCAAAGCTTAATAAAGTTTTCGTCAATCACCCCTTATGACGCATTTACGCAATTAGAACTATTATATAATTTTAGAGTTACATTTCAGTAACCTAGAAAGCCCTCGAACTAGGATTTCATATCTGATAAGAGATATGGACACGGACATTGACACATCACAGACCCGAGAACAAATAATCTTCGCCACATATATTATATATGTCCCGGTCAGGTATAAAAATGGAAGTGAACGATTTAAATTGAACGTCCCGGTCAGGAATAACCTGGGGCCATTCGCGCCGAATTTGGCATTACCAACTAATCTAACTAAAACGTAGAAGTCTGAATATATGTACTAGATATAGTATTTGGTAGAGGGATACTCAAGCGTAATTGTATGTGATTATCATAGGAAAAGTTACTAAAAGCAGATAGGTATTAAAAAAGTTATAATCTTTAAGAACCGCGAAAGCCTAAGAAATCATTATGTAATTTTTAGTCAGTTACAGTTTTTTTACACCTACAGGCCCACCACGTTTAGCCAACCTACTACTAAACACCCTATATAATATTATCCTTTTCTTTATATCCCTTCTGCTATAAAAATATGCATCCTTACACATTTTCTCGTCACACATTACGGTATTCACGCTTCGCAATTTAACCGTGTGGTTCCACCATTATACTTTCTCATTACTACAAGCCAGTATAAAAGCCATTTGCAAATTCCTTCTATAAACTTTGTTCACCGTATCAATTTGCACCGTCTCTCAGTTAAATCAGCTTACTAAAGTTTTCCAGTCATGTAAGAGCTACGTGCAAAGAGAAACAAAGAAAAGTAACTCCCATTTTCCCGCGTTATAGTTGAGTTCTGAAAGTGGGTTAGCTATATGGTGTAAAGCCAT
The DNA here is from genome assembly GCA_917880725.1 of Selenia dentaria. Lineage (NCBI taxonomy): Eukaryota > Metazoa > Arthropoda > Insecta > Lepidoptera > Geometridae > Selenia > Selenia dentaria. The sequence continues at coordinate 7,296,287 of OU862888.1, read as the reverse complement.
ACTTTCGTATGTTTATGTACACCATGTCTTTCTTTTATACATAAACATTTGTTGAAACTTTATTATGAGTTCTTGCTTCTTGTGACTGGATCTGTTACCGGGAGAAAAAGTATGCGATATGCGAGGTATCGTACAAAACATTGTATTTAACTTGAAGTAAGGTTACAACACTTGTATAATATTACGACTAAGTACTAAACGGTTTGATACATGTACATTCGGAAGCTAAGTGATATATTTTACTTGCACCAAATCTTTTATATTTATTGAACTAATATTGTTCATGCGACAACTTCAAAAAGTGTGTGAATTGTTCTGTCTGTAAATTGACCTAACTATCTTTCACTGTTTACGAAGCAATATCACGAACTCCTTTAAGGTTTATTATTTAAATTATGGGAGAGGATTGACGGCGGAGGAAGGTGGGAGACGCTCGGCAGTCACTCTGTAAAAATGTGTCACACAATTGTGTTTAAATATTTGTAATCTATGTCTTTCTTTCTGCTGAAACGACTCAAAAGGTTTGGATGACGTACGGAATGGGAATAGGTTATACAAAAGAGTAACACATACTTTAGTTTTATCACGATAACCTTATTTTACGCAATTGAAGTCGCCGTTTGCATACATTCTAAGTTATAAGAACGGCCAGTATATCCAAGTGACTTTTCACTGGTCTAGAATCTAGAAACGTCACCTCCATGAGTTATTAGAAACGCAAGACTTGGTATATCTGTTTCCATCACATAAATTTAATCGATCTAAATCCTGCTCATCTGCAGACCTTCGAGATAAGGACACAAATTCTACTCGAGAAGAATCTGCCTAATATGCTGCTACACAGCCATAACTCGACTTGTAAGAAAAATATATACTAATTGTTAACCTGTGTCTACAAATACTATCTGAATATTAAACGCATTTTTGCTTGTTCCTTATATAAATTCAAAAAGCTGCTCTTTGCATCACTTCTAAAAGACGACCTTGCACTGTGCTCGTCTACATAATAATTGTAGCTTGCCAGTTATACTGTTATGTATGTTGTTTCAAAAAACTAATACAATTGTTTTCATTTTTATTTTTATTTGCTGTTCATTTGAACCGCCTTACACTTATTTATTTCAATATGTGGACGATGTTGTGGACTACATTATTAATAATTTTATTTTGTACTTAGATGTAAACAATATGTATAATGTAGTTGTTTATTGTTCCTATATCAATAAAATAAAATAAAAGTATCTTGTGGCAAAATTTTACACTGTAGCTTGTGGCGTTTACCTTTTTTATATTGTCAGGACACGTTACAAACAGAGTTGTAGAACTGGGGTATCAGTAGTGCTTTAGGACGGTGCACTTTAGGCTAAAGTTTCTCTTTATATATGGGATCTTGGTGGCAGTTGTGAAAACCCTAGCGAAATGGATATTCTGGTCTCTCTGATCAGCAAAGTACACCAGTTGGGACAGCTAGTGGTTTGACTTGGAGCTACTGGTGGGTCTGGGTGGATCCACTCTCCGAGCTTGTAGCAATGGCCTAGTAGTCAGTTGGTATGGGCACTTGGAGCTGAGCTAGATACCTCGTTCACCACCCGGGGACAATTATCATCGAGAGGTCTTGGAATGAAGCGGAGAAATGATTATTTGTTACGTAAATATCTAACATCTTTATGATTTCCTCGTATAATATTATAACAAGGTATGTGTTCACTGTTGTGAAATCTGTTTATTTACAGGCAAAAATCCCTCGAGGACACCGCTCACCCCTTGTGGGGGTATGTTAACAGACATATAAGCAATGAAATACGTATCACATTAATTTGTATTATGAATTGGAACACGTTGTTATAGTATACATTTACTTACAGCTTCGGGTATCGTTCTCAATCATAAACATCCGTAGCTCATAAACAATCTATCATTATTTATACTATCTGTGGTACTAAATGGATCCAGTTTGTGTTTTGATGATACTTTTTAGGATTTGAACACATATATTTAAGATTATTTTTTGGTATGCATGCACGTATGCATTGCGAGATTGTTTCCATTTTTGTAGGGTTGGTTTTAGAATGGTCTGCGTATCTTTTACAATATATTACGGATCATTTTCGGAAAGAAAAATCCCATTTCCATCTGCAATTTGAACTCACGAATCCAGAGTACTGTTCTTTTGCTTTCCAGATTCATCAGTGTTACTACACTGATGAGTCTGCAGTGCCACTGCACTGCATTACTTTCACAGCATTCCTCGCTTTCCTTGAGGGTAATTACTAGAACCCTGATTACAGCGAAGGATCCAAGCTCACCTAAGACGTAGACATCCTTAACCCTTTATTTTGCTTTTGACTCTTACTGTGAGAAAATATAAACAAGTCTATTAATAAAACAAATCATATTATTAGAATGCAGAAGCAAGCATACTAGAAAGTAAAAACACTAATTAAGAGAAAAAATGTGAAACTAAAAGTGTAATATTTTTTTTTTGTTATAGTAACGTTTAAGTTCATTTGTAAACACGAAACTTGATGGTCTGCTGATGGGCGAATTTAATTTAAAAAACCATGTCATTGCTGAGAAGAGAACGACTACTGGTTTGACACAAATTTAAAAGAATTGACTGATTACTTCTCGATCCAAGCTCTTATTGGTTGTTCTTGTCCGCCCATTGAATGATCATGTCGTAATGGTTCTGAGGTACCGTATCCCGTAGGCCACGCGAGTGATGCCGTGTATGAGTCAGTAACTATTTGTTCACGCCAGAGCGTGACGTCACCTAAAGGCGCGCACCCGCGCCCCCGCGTTCCCCCGCCGATGTCCTCAGTTGTCATAACTAGAAGCAAGCTGCGGGAAGGAAGCGGAAACAGTCACCTTTTTGTACTCGCGACCGGCGGACGTGTACCGCTGCGTTCCGCGCAGCAACCGCATGGCACCGCCATTTTATATCAGCACGAGTCACCGCGAATGACTTCGCCGCGAGTGACCTTCAGGGTGTGTTCGGCCCGACCAGACACTACTCCTAAATCAGCACGTGTGTACACACGCAATCAGCCCGCCGCGTAAACCAGTGCACAACCCAAAGGGACAATACAGACATTAGAACCAAGTGACAATAGTTCTTCAGCTCATTCAGCACGCCGTCGACAGCAGGACGCCTCCACGAGGACCCACGGTCACCAGCACTCATCAGACACAGAGCTCCTCGACACATGTATTTACCAACAATTATCCCTTACCTATTCTCTGGTTGCAGGAAACTGCTCAACCACACTTAACCCCCCCCCCCCTATCAACGAGCGTATACAGGAAACTGCGAAACTATATTTTCCTTCGAGCCGGATTTATCCGGTTATCCGGATATAACCGGGTACCCGGATAAACCACATTTCCCACGAGCGCGGATATCCGGCAGCATAATCTCTTTCGCTGCCGGATAAACCAATGCTATCACCCCCTATCCCTTTAATACAGTCCATTAAATCTCCCTAATATAAACTACATTTTATTAACTTAATATTACCCAAATTACATCATACAAATCAGCCCACATTTAAGCTCAATTTAATTCCCAAATATCGGATATCAATCCCTATCAGCCCTATTTAATTTACAAACTACTTCTTATAGATATTGATTTAATTTAAATCCCTTCCGTCATACAAATCACCTAATTAACTCAGGTATTTGCTTATCAAACAAAACCCGACTAGCGATTAGAAGCTTCTAGAATAATGACCTGACAACAAGGCAACTACCTATTTACTTATCGTGTTCGTTTGACACAAGCGCGCCCCAGAATAAATGAGAGTTGTCTCACATTCCTGACTCAGTCACGCTGTGTATTTATTTACGATTGTTATTAATGGTGCTTGCAAGAAAGTCTTGTAATTAAGAACTAAAGGCCAGGTACTTTGTTGATTTTAATTATAAAATAATACTAAGTACTGTTAAAAGATTTACTTGTGTTCGTGATTATCATGAAATAATTAATGTAGGTTAATTGTTTACATATAAGAGATCAGCACAAAACGTCTTAGGGTCCCGTACAGAATTTACGTAAATAACATAACGAAATTTACGGAATATAATTAATTAAGTAATTAAACCATCAGCCCATATAAGGTTTGGTACAAACGTTATCAATTTAGGCGTTATTTTAACCGACTTCCAAAAAAAGGTGGTGCGGAATTTCACCTACGATTAAATACTTTAATATTTTTATTTCCTTTTAATTTTGCTTGCGTCCTTGTGCCTGACTTCGCCTACGACGATTAACGATGCCTTCTGAATCACAGGTAGCCAGATTTAAAGAGGAACAAATCGCTATTATTAAGCTTAATTTGGAAGCGTTATCATTGAAGTCTAGCAAACCTAGGCGCTATAGCCCTGGATTCGCTGCCAGAGCCGCAGGCGTAAAATTGACCCGCGATAGATTTGACGCGGCATATTATATAATATTAGACTCCGTAGGTTTATCAGACGACGAGGAGGAATTCTACAACGAGCAGTATGGAAGGACAATAGACGCCTATTACGTGATTCTCGTTGTAGTATTAGAACAAAAAACATGGTCATTAGCTACCAATGACGATGTAATAACCGCGCCAATACCCGCGCGCCCCTCGAAGTCAACTCAGCAGGCATCGAACCTGCAGCCTCAGGGCTGTGCGCAGGATTCGAACCTGCACCCTCTCAGCTCCGCGCCTATACCCGCGCGCTTCTCGTCATCTGCTCAGCAGGTATCGAACCTGCAGCCTCAGTGCTATGCGCAGGATTCGAACCTGCAACCTCTCAGCTCCGCGCCTATACCCGCGCGCTCCTCATCATCAGCTCAGCAGGTATCGAACCTGCAGCCACAGTGCTATACGCAGGATTCGAACCTGCACCCTCTCAGCTCAGCGCCTATACCCGCGCGCTTTTCGCCATCAGCTCAGCAGGTATCGAACCTGCAGCCTCAGTGCTGTGCGCAGGATTCGAACCCGCACCCTCTCAGCTCCGCGCCTATACCCGCGCGCTCATCATCATCAGCTCCGCAGGTATCGAACCTGCAGCCACAGGGCTATACGCAAGTTTCGAACCTGCAACCTCTCAGCTCCGCGCCTATACCCGCGCGCCCCTCGCAGTCAACTCAGCAGGTATCGAACCTGCAGCCACAGTGCTATACGCAGGATTCGAACCTGCACCCTCTCAGCTTCGCGCCTATACCAGCGCGCTTATCGCCATCAGCTCAGCAGGTATCGAACCTGCAGCCACAGTGCTATACGCAGGATTCGAACCTGCACCCTCTCAGCTCAGCGCCTATACCCGCGCGCTTTTCAACATCAGCTCAGCAGGTATCGAACCTGCAGCCTCTGTGCTATACGCAGGTTTCGAACCTGCACCCAATCAGCTTCGCGCCTATACCCGCGCGCTTCTCGTCATCTGCTCAGCAGGTATCGAACCTGCAGCCTCAGTGCTATGCGCAGGATTCGAACCTGCAACCGCTCAGCTCCGCGCCTATACCCGCGCGCTTCTCGTCATCTGCTCAGCAGGATTCGAACCTGCAACCTATCGGCTCCGCGACTATACCCGCGCGCTTCTCGTCCCCACTTCAGCAGGTTTCGAACCCACAACCTCCGCGCTATGCGCAGGGTTCGAACCCACGACCGTTCAGCTCCGTGACAAGACCCAAACAGGTATCGAACCCGCAACCTCCGCGCTATGGTGACAACCATTGCTACCCAAGTAGTAATGTAAAGGGTCACAAGCCTCGGGTATGTACCCGATACTACGCACTACCAGTGCGCTTATTGCCGGTACAACAGTGCGAGGTACCACGGCGCCGTCCCTCACCTGATACGGGCCAGATGGTGTACTCCCGTCGTACTCCACCGCGCACTACCTCGCGTCCTTCGCCGCCGCCTAGGCAATGACTAGGACGGCACATCCAACAAATACCGACTCAGCCCACAAAGAATCAGCACACACACACATCACGACGACAAACTGTCGTCGCAAACACCTTAAGTCAGCTAGGTGCGGACATTCTGCACTCACCCTTACGCCAGCAATTCTGGACGTTATCAGCCCGCCGCGTTATCCGCCATCGAGTATACAAATGTATACAATGTTTACGTTTCCGCGCCCAAACTAAGGCCCCGTATATGGCCGACTCACCCGCCGACCGCGTAAACGTTCAGCCCGTATTTAGCAAAGTCACGACGGACTTTACTGGACCATTTTTGATAAAATCCAGTACACTGAGAAACGCCAAGCAATTAAAAGGCTGCTTCTGTGTTATAACATGTCTAGCCACGAAGGCGGTCCATCTCGAACCGGTATCTGAGTTATCCACGGAAGCGTTCCTTGCGGCATTACAGCGTTTTGTTTCTAGGCGCGGTGTACCGGCGTTAATTAGATATAATTGCGGTACAATTTATGTAGGCGCTAGAAATGAACTTAGGGAAATACAAGACTTTCTTGCAACCAATAATAACAATAACGCACCTACACTTTCAGCCCTTTTAGCGCGCATTGCAGCCATGCTCAATGCACGCCCTCTCAGCCCACTCTCTTTTGAACCCGCGGAATTTGAATTACACACCGCGGGTCATGTTCTTTTAAAACGTCAGCTCAATGCCCTACCTGAGTATTCGGTAGGAGGACGAGCCATTTCTGCACACAAAAAGGTTCAAGCTCGTCCTACCCTTATCCCAACACCTTTGGCGATCCTGGTCCAAACCCTACCTGCACACCATCCAAACCCGCTCCAAACGGACTCCCCGATCCAGCCCACCTCAAGTCGGGGAACTGGTACTGATAGTGGACGACCAGGTGCCGCCTCTACACTGGCGCATGAGCCACAAGACGAACCCATGAAGGGATGGCTTCACCCGAGTGGTGGAACTCAAGATCGCCCACCTGACTGTCGATTGACCACCACACCACACCTTTGCCGAGTGGGGAATATGTTCACGCCAGAGCGTGACGTCACCTAAAGGCACGCACCCGCGCCCCCGCGTTCCCCCGCCGATGTCCTCAGTTGTCATAACTAGAAGCAAGCTGCGGGAAGGAAGCGGAAACAGTCACCTTTTTGTACTCGCGACCGGCGGACGTGTACCGCTGCGTTCCGCGCAGCAACCGCATGGCACCGCCATTTTATATCAGCACGAGTCACCGCGAATGACTTCGCCGCGAGTGACCTTCAGGGTGTGTTCGGCCCGACCAGACACTACTCCTAAATCAGCACGTGTGTACACACGCAATCAGCCCGCCGCGTAAACCAGTGCACAACCCAAAGGGACAATACAGACATTAGAACCAAGTGACAATAGTTCTTCAGCTCATTCAGCACGCCGACGACAGCAGGACGCCTCCACGAGGACCCACGGTCACCAGCACTCATCAGACACAGAGCTCCTCGGCACAGGTATTTACCATCAATTATCCCTTACCTATTCTCTGGTTGCAGGAAACTGCTCAACCACACTTAACCCCCCCCCCTATCAACGAGCGTATAGCTAGCAGGAAACTGCGAAACTACTATTGATTAGCTATAGAATTTAACAGAATTTAACAATAGGTTATAAAGCTTACGACAATCAATACAGTACTCATTAAGAACACTCTACATAAGAAGTGCAGTATGAAGCACATAAATAAGTACTAGAGTTAGGATAGAATAACCAAGACGTATCACAATCGGCAAGTTAATTAATCTTATCAATATAATATAATTAAATAAAAACTAATAATACTTACATTATTAGTTTTTAATAAATTTCGTCCGCATCAGGACAAAAAAATAACAATAGATTTATGAATGAAACTTGCCTGGAATGAGAGTTGCTGATTCGGACGGGTTAAGCCCTATAATAATGTACCATAATTCATACTTTAAATTAAATTTAACTTATATTACAAATTCCAGCTGCTCGCTCCATGCCGTTATCTCTGTTCGCTGTCCGTCGCAGCCGGAACAAAAGAGCAAAAGAAATACGTTTCAAATAATGGACATATAAGTAGTTCATCAGCTTACCTGCCTGTAATTTGATTTCACACTGTTTCACCCATGATCACTCTGTATTTTAATAACGATGAGTCGGCGACTGTCGAAATTTGCGAAGTATGTTTGATATGTATCCGTCCGCGGAAGTACCATTACCATACATACCTATTTCTACCGTGAAGCAGTAATGTTTACAATCCTGTGTTTGGGTGGCGGCGAAGTGACAGCCACATTATGAGACTTAACAACTGTATGTCTCAGAGTTACGTGCGCAATGCAATTCTTCACTTGTGATGAAATGTATCTATTAATCATATAATCACATTTTTATAAATAACTTGAATGAAGCAAATGTAAGTAATTATTTGCATGCACCTAGACATATATAAAAATATACATATATAAAAATATACACACTCGTATATAAAAATTGTCTAGTAGGCTCAGTTCAGCGGCTTATGCTGTTAAAGAAATTAGACTATTAACTGATGTAGACACAGCTAGAATAGTTTATTTTTGTTATTTCCATAGCGTTATGACTTATGGCATACTGCTGTGGGGATGTTCTGCAGATATTAATTCTGTTTTTATACTGCAAAAAAGGGGCTATACGAGCGATCTACAGTTTAGCTCCCAGAGTTTCTCTTAGACAGAAGTTTAAAGACATAAACGTTCTAACTGTTGTCTCTCAGTTTATCTATGAAAATCTAATGTATGTAAAGAAAAACATTAGCAGTTTTGATAAAAGGAGTGATGCTCATTCCATCAAAACGCGAAATAAGCACAAGCTATCCGTACATGTAACGCGTCTCCATAGAATAAGTCATTCTTTTATGGGACAATGTATACGATTCTATAATAAAGTTCCCAATGTTATCCGAGATTTGCCTATTAATAAGTTTAAAATTACTATTAAAACTAAACTCTGTCAAAAAGGTTATTACAAAATTTCGGATTACTTAGAGGATAAAACAGCTTGGGACTGATCACTCCAGGATCCCCCCCGAGAGTTCCCGCCTTGCCGTGGCGGGGGGGCTCAGTAGCCGTGGCTTGGGTCACCACGGTGAAGCTAAGAGGAACCAATGGGCCTGCCAGTGATAGCCGATAGCTGGCGGGCCCGAGGTGGGACCGCTCCTATGGGCTTTGCCCTCCAAGTCCACACGGGAGCGGTCACTGTAGGTTGCGGTGGTGTATGGGCGCCACTGCAACTGAGGCGGGCTGCGGTGTCGTATGGGCGGCACCGCGGCTGAGAGTTAGGGGCCGCGGCGGGAGAGGATTGACGGTGTTACGGTGAGCCGCTCTCCCTGCCTTCCGCGGCCTTGACGGGGCCGCCACCGTCAGATGGCGGACGCGGTGGGGTCGCAGGGGAAGAGGACTGTCGGTATTGAGAGGCGCCACTGTCCCTATCCTCTGCGGCCGAAGTAGCAGGCGGTGGGGCTACTCACCTGACCCATCGTAGGGGGACTTAGGGCACCCAGACTCGGGGGAGTCTGGGGTCCATTTTGCGGGCTAGGTCCCCCGTGGCGGTTGCGGCACGCCAAGTGTTCTGGCGTGCTGCAAGAGAGAAGGGTCCGGCAACGGACAGCCGCGGCGGGTTCGCGGTCGTGTGCGAAATCTGTCCCGCGTTCCCGCCAAAAGCGGCAGTGATGGAACACCGCAGAGGTTTGGTGGGTATGCTGCCCTTCTGGCAGAGACTCCTACATAACCACCGTGCTCCCCCCGGGGCCGGTGGTATCCATAAAGGATTACTCTGCGTCAAAAAAAAAAAAAAAAAAAAATTATCACTCCAGGATCTATCTACTCGTGTACTAAGATGTCAAAGTGTAGCGTGTCTTGCCCTACTGATACCATTATTATGTTCTCTTTTGTTAGGCAACACACTGGAGCTAATATTTGTAGTACCTAAGTAAAAACATCTATATAAAAAGAATGGCCCCGAGTTTCTTGCCGCTTCTTCTCGGTAGGCTCTATATTTTTTGGAACGCGGCGGTAGTCTTTAAAGTACATTATAATGAAAAATTGACGTTCATAAGTGCGTCTTTGATTCCTAAATTGAATAAATGATTTTGACTTTGACTTTGATTCCTTAAAGGTTATATATTTTGAATTAATTATCTCCGAAGGAATTATGTATAATATCAATGTTATGCTTTAAAAGTTTCTATACAAGAATTGCTCTTTTAAAGGTATTAGATACCGATATATACATTCTGAATCTCAGAAACGTCTCCAACGATTTTTATGCAAATTTAGTGTGTGTTTTGGTGGCGATAACTCAATCTAGCTCGGTTTCATTTTTAGAAAACGTCGATTTAACCGTGTTTTCAGATAATGAAAAACACCATCTGAACTTTGTTCGTTGCGTCCAAACTAGATGGCGTAACAGTCGTATTGCAAAATCCTGAATGGCGGTGATAATATGTAGGTATCTTGAATTAGGATCCAGACAAGGTTTTATTTAATAAACACTATTCGTATCTAAATCGAGCAAAACGCGGTCACCCATTATATATAAGTAATTTCTGTCATTTCTGAATTAACTTCTTGATTTTTTATGAACGCCTAGATATTATATTTTTATAGCCAAAAGTAGGCAGACAGGCAGGCGGCCCACCTGATGGAAAGTAGTCACCGTCGCCCATAGGCGTTTGCAACACCAAGGGCGTTGCTAACGCGCTAGCGACCTCTAAAAGGAATGGAGTAAGTGTGGAAGGGGAAAAGGAGGGGAGAAGGAGAGCGAAAGGGGGGATTGGGCCTCCTTAACCTCCCATAAACCGAGTGAAACGCAATAGCAATAGCTATTTTTATTATGAAAACTAACGTGATTTGTATTTCAACCACATCCGGTGGTCTTTTGAGTGCGAGGCGAGACGCAATCGCGAGCGTTCTGCACTCTCCTTGAAAAAGACTACCGGATGTGGTTGAAACTATAGTCGGAAAGATGTGACTTTTACGTGAGTAAATCCCGTTTTTCATAGCAATAGCTATATTACTTTACATCGGTGTTATGTGGAAGTATGGTACGTCCCTGGTCGTGCCAGCCCATTAGGCTGTGGGGTTACAGCGTGGCACTACCATAGACAGTAATACCATAGGCAGTGGGCTGGCCATATTAGCCGTAGAACCGATAACCGTTGGGGTAAACGAGTTCTAGAGTGGAGACCGCGTCTCGGCAAACGTAGTGTAGGACGTCCTGAGACACGGTGGAGTGACGATCTGCGCAAGACGGCTGGCAAAAACTGGATGCGAGAAGCCTATAGACCTAAGTGGCGTGCAATTGGAGAGGCCTATGTCCAGCAGTGGACTGCTACAGGCTGATGATGATGATGATGACTACCATAGACTAAAATATATACTAGGAAAGGCACTACCACCCGTGAATACGTCAACAGAGTAAGATTTTTGTGATCGAAAGGAAACTACCCGCGGAATAGATGTTAAAAGAAGCTAATATATGTATTATCCTACGAAGAAATTATCACCATTTTCCGGCTTTTCACTTAAGGCCATAAAATATAAAATGACTGAGTTCCGGATTCCGATCGGATGACTACCTTTTTGAGTAAGCCCAAAGCTTTTAGATACGTATATCGAAAATAGTGTTTATATCAGGCATTAGATAATTATGATATTACATAATCATGACGGAAGACATGATTTTCAAGATAGTAGACGAGTTGCCTAAGTACCCGTCGACCTTCAACTTGGCGAGCGGTTCGTCTCTCGACATGCAATGCACGATATTAATCTATATGGTTCTGCCACAGACATTTTACAAAGTGGTCTGCTCAACTTGCTATATTGACCGTACTGGGGGGCATTTTTACTATTTCACAACTTTAAACAATCCACCCCGCTGCAACTGCAGTCAGACTCCGGTTGCTGTTCGATAATTATCCAAAAAGCCATTCTACTATTTCTGTAGTCCAATTTGAACGTAACGTCACGTGAACGTATCGTAAACGCTACTATAAGTATAATAGTTAAATATTAAACACTAATATGAGTTAGCTTCGTGTTCATGATCTATCGAGTTACTATAATATAAAATGTTATTCGATCGAAACGTATATAGAAACGTAACTGCAGCTGCACTGTTTTTCAATAGCAGAATAAGAATGTGTGTAAATCAGCTACGGTTCGATAGCCCCTTGCAAGTTCCCTTGCAGAAGGTTAAGTAGCATTCGTTAAACGTTCGATAGAGAACGAGTTCTCCACATACTTGACATACGAATTAAAAAGTATTGTTATTATTTATTTCCTTGATGGAATACCGTACACGTGATCCCGAGGTGGTGATAATCAGGTAACAGGAATCTTATTTAACTCCTTTATAAGTGGTCTCGTACCTTCGTTATTCTTTAAGTTACTTTAGAAATTATTTTATAAAATATAATAAGCAACAATGTCCTGGGAAGAGCGCTGTTGAGTACCGGACAGAACTTAAAAACTCTGCCTTAATTCTAAGTATAGCTACTGGACAGCTGTCATTGGAAAACGTGTATCAGTCAACGGTTTTCCCGTCTCTACTTATGAACGGGAATAAATAAATCGAACTAAATCAAATAGACTATGAGCAAAAAACTAGTTAGCAGTAAAGTTACGAGTGATCGATGAAATTCTTAGATTAATCTCTTTGACAGAAACTTCGAGTGCCGAGGTACTTGTGCCGACCGTCCCTCTTCGCTACCAATCAACTTTTTGTTGAAACGCTGTGACGTGGTTACCCTCGATCAAAAACTTTTATATATCGCAGTTTTTCTCGCAATGTTTTCAACTTTGTTCTTTCTTGACATGCTCTTTGGAATCTAGTATTCTTTTTAGTGGAACTAATGTGCCATCTGCTTGATTCTTTTATTTCTTACGAGTTCCTTAGCATCTACAAATCCAATAAATTACAACCACTAACTATACCATAAATTCGATGATATCTGGCTCATTGACATATCTAATAATTATTAAAGAGGTTGATTATGTTATGTAAGTTAAAAACCGTTTATGTATTTTTTTGTTTTTGGCATCCAGTAAGAACGTTCGTATCTTAAATAAAAAATAAAAGTAGGTACTTTTAAAAACTTTGCTACCTTGTCTTAGAATAAATAGAAACTCGGGAGCCACTTTTCTAATAGCTTTTTTACGGGTTAACTTAAGTTTCTGGAAGAAGTTTCTACTACGAAGACTACTTAACTTTTGTTTTGCAAATAATAGCTTGTGCCGACCCACCCTCTTCGCCGCCAATCAACTTTTTGCTGTGACGTGTTACCCTCGATCAAAAACTTTATATATCGCAGTTTTTCTCGCAATGTTCTCAACTTTGTTTCTTGACAATATTCTTCAGAATCCAGTATTCTTTTTAGTAGAGACAATGTGCCATCTGCTTGATTCTTTTATTTTTAGAATTCATAAGCATCTACAAATCCAATAACTCTGACATGTCAAATAATTAAAAAAAAACTCGCTGATTATGCTACATATGTAAATTAAAAGTTAGTTGTTAGAACGCTCATATGAACGTCAGTATATAATATAGGTACAATACAACAAAATTACTTAACTATTACTAAACTTGTCTCAAACTAAATATAGCCACCTTCGAAAATCTGCAAGTAACTCGGGAGCCAGTCTTTTCAAATAGCTTTTTACGGGTAGAACCCGTAAAAAGCTATTTGAAAAGACTTTAGAAGTTTTTACTACGAAGACTATTTAACTTTTCTTTTGCAAATAATTTCATTTTTATGCTCTGGATCAGTTTTATTATGTTTGTTTCACTGTCCGTTTGATTGCCCATATGTGTTTCACATCTAATTGAATTTAAAAAATACAAGGATGATATTCAGAACAAGGTTATCTTTAAATTACTACAAAAAATTAGGAAACATATGTAAACATACATAGGAAAACGATATTTGTACATTTACCGTTTACCTGTAAGCTATTTAGTGATAAAATAAGCAAGTTGTTCGCCTGATAGCAAAAGCAAGTCATCCCATGACAGTTGCAGAGCTTTAGGGCGAATGCATTGATTAAGCGAACAGCTTTATGCGGACCAATTAGATATTGATATCGATGGAAATTTCATTGAAATGACGTGAACACGCACACATTACAATAATTACGATGAATATTGATGAAACGAAATGGATGCAACTGAAAAAAAATTAGTTGGAGATTGTACTCAAAATGATTAATATACAAGGGCATATATAAATACAAATTTGAAATATCATGTTTCAAATTAAGCTTGAATATGTGTTCTTCTCTACACAAGGGCTGATAGCAAAAACTGTATCAAAATAATCTACCGTCGACCTCAATCGTTAGCTCGTGATTCTTGGAATTCTAAAGCGAGGGACGAGCAAGGCTCTTCAGAACTGAATTCCTAAAGTGAGGCCATGAGATTAAGCTGTAGTTTCGCGTGACAGTTTACAACGTTCGACGTGCTGAGATATCAACTTATGAATTTCAATCGCTCCATAATATTTTACTCGCTTCAGTGCCCTTCAAAAATAAACATTGTAAAGTTTGCGAATTACACCTCCGAAGGAAATACTTCTCTCTGGCACTAAACAAACCACAAACGAAACCAAATATTTGTATTTTAAGCCAATATTTGTTTTTTTATGTAAATCAGTGACGAGACGAGTTGGTCGCCTGGTGTTCAGCGTCACGCTTGCTCCTAACAGTTCTTAATTTAATTTAAATCTTCAACAGTTTAAAATCCTGCATGGCAATGCACTGAGTTCGTCCCCCTGAGATAAGATGTTGTATCTCGTACCCTGTACTTTCGCTGGAAATTGCCCTTCAACGTAAAACGGTAATTGCAATTTAGAGAGAAAAATTTACATCCTCGGACGGGATTCGAACCCGAGTTTTCCGACAATCCGTGTCGGACGCCATGACGACTAGGCCACCGAAGCTAGTCCGAACATCGAATTTTAACTCTATTTAGGTATATGATTTTAACCTTGTTATAGGAACGTAGCGACAAGTATTTCATACAATCTTCTTTCGGTTGGATAATGTTCTCAAGCTGTTTAGTAGATTAGAAGTATTCAAATTATCAACGGGATAAAACGGTCTACCGGGGAAAAAGGGGTAGACCGTTTCGTCTGCTCGTAAACATTCACCCACTCGCAATTTCATCCGTGATCATGGCGCTTACAACAGTGCCTAAATATCGGAAACTCACAGAAAATGTACATGGTAATTATCCCGTTAATAATTTGAATACTTCTAATGTTTAGTAGATGTCGCTCCGTCCCTATACGACGGTTAAAATCATATAGAGAGTTAAAAATTCGATGCTCGGACGGCGAGCTTCGGTGGCCTAGTGGTCATGGAGTCTGGCACGGATTGTCGAAAGATGCGGGTTCGAATCCCGTCCAAGGATGTGCATTTTTTTTCATTAAAATTGCAAAGTTTGGTATCGCTAAGCAGGCGTTAGTGCTTTAAAAATTATATTATGAAACATGGTAATGTTTGCACATGGTTGAATAACTGGCAATAGTGTGGTAATTCCCCAGGCAGACTCTGCAAAAGTTCTACAAATGTATACATATATATGGATAAGCTATCAAAAAAAGTTGCACATGAAATGCCTTCAATAAAAAAAAGCTTTGATATGCCAACGCTGCGAATTATTTTCATATTTGTGACATTTGGACGGTGTGGTGAAAACTGAACACTATTTTAAACTAACAAAAGCCGTGCCACAGATCGATCAATCAAGCCATTCGTGCGGACGATAATTCTTTTAGTTCGCTCGTGAATATTTGTTTCTGATAAGCTACCTCTTTGAAGGAGGGCCTTATTAAAAATAAAACTTTGTTTTCGATCAAATGAAACTGGATTGGATGATGGATGTTTATGGAATTTCATGAAATTTTACTATGATACCACTGAATTGTTTTTTATTATTTTCAAAAGCAAGCGTAAATCTGAAAATAAGTATGTGACCTGGTTGAAGAGGCCCCGTATTCGCTGAAGGAACATGGGTGACTCGGCCCCCAGAGTCAATTGAACGTCCATTTAAAAATCATTCTATACAGCTGATGGGTTATATTATTGTAATGTTTCCCGATAGATATAATCAAGAAGTTAAACAAATCAAGTACAATTAACAGGTATCTTCTAGGCAAGCATGCTTTACCGTCAACCTCGTCGGCACTTAGATAATTTATTGATTCAGGCGTTACTTTGCGGAAATCCATTATCAATAACAATATTAGAAGAAATATTTAGTGACACTTCCGCTAAAAACAATGCTTATGGCTGAGTTGCGGTGTGAACCACTGCAAACAGGAAGTATATGAATACTTCCTGTTTCTGTTTACAGAATAAACCACACACAAAACAACCCAATCAACCAAAAACTTCCTGTTTGCAGCTTGTGCGGGAGGGAGGGTGGTGCACACCGCAACTCGGCCATAAGCATTGTTTTTAGTGGAAGTGTCACTAAATATTTCTTCTAATATAGTCGTCGGCACTTTATATCAAAGGAGACTGCTGTCAAATTCAGTCGATCTTACAAAAACTATTGGAAGTTTTTACGCTCTCTCCACGCGCGTCGTCACGGCCACCGGCATTACTACCGACCTAAAAAGCTATGTAAATACAAAACTTAGAAAAATCTTCTTTAAAAGTCTTCGCAGCCGGTGACAAATTCAGTATTTCAAAGCTTATAACTTTTTCAGTTCTGGCCTCATATGAGCTTCAACATTGATATGACGTTAGTTGCGGCCCCGGCGGTACTCAACGACCTTGCAATAAAAGAAAGTACTTTAGTACATAAGTTATACACCTAACAGTAAAAAACTTAATATCTTCAAAATATCGGAATGAACTAAAAAAAACATTCAATAGAAAAAAAATTCTCCTAACGTAGTTGCGTAACAGCATTATTGCTAGAACACCAAACAGTGAAAAATAAAAATGGTATAGTATTTTTTTCTTCAGGCTTCTCATAACACTGTCAGATTAATTTAGTAGGTGCAGGAAAGATTTATGACTTGCCAAGGGTTGAAAGAATTTTTCAGGACGTCAGAGCTAAGATAAATGGAGTGACATACTGTGTACGTCAAAAGCTACTTAATACGACATATGAATAAAACAGTGTTATTTTAGGTTCATTGAGCGAATAGGAGAGAATATAAATTTACTGTCGTCTTCATCACCGTCGCTATTAACTTCAGAGTCCATTCTCGATACTTCTGCATTTTTTTTCGTTATGGTGCGTTCCAGCGCGTTTGAGGTTATTTGATTCAAAGCTGGGGCTCTACTCCCACCTCTTAAAGTAGTCATGTTTCAACCTTACCATTCAATTTGGTACCACCACGTCAATATAGCAAGCTTAAAATAATAATGGATTACGATAGACGTTTTGATAACGTAGTATCAAATATTTCACTCAATTTGCGTACTTTGACTTGACTTTTGACACTAAATTTCATTGTTCCAATGTAAGATTGTTTAAAATCCGTGCTCTCCTCTCTTAAAGTAGTCATATTGCAACCTTACCATTAAATTTGGTTGACCGTTTTGTTTTGGGAGTACTATAGTAAGTATGGTTATTCTAAGCATATTACAAAACGCTCATGATTTATGATAGTTTCGTAAAAGGTGGGAGTAGGCCCTCTGTAGTGAGTGTGCAAGCATTATTGTGGCTTTGGACGAATAGGACTAAAAAGCTAAGTCTTGGGGTGACAAGTGCAGTGCAGTGCAGTGCTGCGACGAACTTTGAAGTCTAAAGCAATGGCTAGCGCTGCAACTGTCTTAGGCACGCGTGATGGTTACAAAAAGGGGAACGACTTCAATAAGAAAGTATTCGTATTTATATATGCTGAATGAAGGCCTCTCCCACAATAAATGCAGTGGCTTTACATGCATTATGACATGCCAAGACCAAAGTACATAGACCGCGCGGCCCCAAGTAATTAGAACGTCATCGCGATAAATAGGCGATGTACGTGGGAAGCGGTGGTGCGGCGGAGGCGGAGGACGCTTGCCAGCAATTATTACGTGAGTGCCGGTAGAGCATTCGGGGTTGGCAGTTTTTAAATGTCATTGTTTTCAGTTGCGTAGGTAGGTATGCTACCAAAAAAACGTAGATGCGATGTGTACTTGTTTTGTGGCGATGTTGACATCCCTATACGCATCTCGTGACAAACCTGCGTGAATTTAAACTATTAAGGTAAACGTTGTACTTATAGGTATTTACTTACTTTGCCAAGACACTTTATAATGTGGATAAACCGGTTTTCGGATAACCCGTTGGATAACAATGATAGGTGTATTTATGTCTTCCCTTATCTTGGTCATTGCAGTATCAAATATCTAGGTATATACGCGCCCCACGATTACACCCGCGTGGTAACGGATGACGATAATTATGATAAAAAGTTTTCTATATTTTAACTCAGTGCCTCATCTATCACCATATCAAAATTCATCAAAATTGGTCTAGCCGTTGGAGCGCGACGAACTAAAAACACAAACTTTTGCCTTTATAATAAATAAGTCTGATTTCAACTAGGTCGTTAAGATGGATATGAGTCCCGGAAAGATGTGACTCCAATAACATACCACCATATCTTTACATCCCTGAAGAAGTTGAAGAAGATGTACCTAATTAACACTCTTGATACACTCTTATTTCCATTGTAGTCATCTAGTAAAAAGGGGACGAAACTAATGTTACTGTCTAACTAAGGCTAAGGTTGTTATAATACAACTGTTATGCGCAGTAGTGACAACTAACACAAGTAACACACGAGACAGCAGGAGTCCTAAACTTTTCTTACGATCAAACATTACCTAGCTATTGATCAAAACTGAAACCGGAGAATAATCTGTAATCGGAGAAAGTTAAATACGAACAAATCAGTAAAACAAGTCAAATCAGTGAAGCAAAATTGTGACAAGGGTTTCTTGTCAGTATATTAAAATTACTCACGACCCAAACCAAGCAGAAAATGAGGTAATAAATGTTGAAATTAGTTTTCCTATGTATTGGTTTGGAACTGTTACATATGAAAAATAAAGTCGTTCGTCGCCTTGGTAAGACCAAGCTATCGCAGTCAGTATCGTATTATCGCAATCAACCAACCGACACAATTCAGTGGGCCGAGCACAAAAATCTGTTTAAGTGTAACGTAATCGCATCGTTAATGTATTTAGTAGAAACTGTAATTTATCTTATACAATAGTGGCACAGATAACTCATTGTTTGTATTTAATACGTAAACAATACGATAACGTTACGTTAACGTGGCAGTGGGCAGGGCACATAGCACGCAGAACAGATGGCCGATGGGGCCGAAAGGTTCTGGAGTGGAGACCACGGACCGGCAAGCGCAGCGTAGGTCGTCCACCGACAAGGTGTACTGACGACCTAATGAAGGTCGCAGGACGACTTTGGATGCAGGCCCCTTCCAACCGGTCTTTTTGGAAAATCATGGGGGAGGCCTATGTTCAGCAGTGGACGTCCTACGGCTGAGATGATGATGATGACGATAACGTTATAGACTTAAGCAGATATTCATGCTCGGCCCATAGCTTCTAATAGTTATATCTCAAACAGAATTTCAGTTGGATCGCATACGGTACAGACTTGTCTGCGGTTATTTAAGATCGCCGTAAGGTTTTGACTAGATTTTTCGCTGTCTTTTTACTAACTAGCAGCGCACCTCACCTTCATTCTCGCAGAAAATAGCTATTCTACAGGAAAATTCGGGTTAAGTAATAGTCTAAGTGTCAGTCCAGGCCTCTGTGGATGTTCCAAAAATAGTTAGTGATGAGTAAATAAAAAATTGTTAGAATATAAAAAGAAGTTTATTTACAGCTTTTCAAAATATCCTCCTGCAATCCCAATGCACTTATGCATTCGGATGAATTAACTTTCAAAACATTTAAAAAAAGTGTCTTGCAGGTCGAAAAATAAGCGCAGTAATTCTTCGACGGCCTTGTCTGCAGTGCTAAATTTGGCCCTCGAAGCATTTTTTATCGTATGGAATAAAAAAAACGCATGGAGCTAAATCTGGGCTGTACGAGGGATGGGGTAACATTTGTAACCCCGAAGTTATTTAATTGTCCATGGTTCTAGCAGCTGTGTGAGCGGTAAAAAAATGATCACGTAAAAAATACTATAAATGAATTTTTCAAAAATATTGGCTTGCATCTGATCATGACAAAATGTACAGTGCGACTGAATGGCGGCGGCGTGGCAGTGGCGCGGTAGGTTCGTGCGCAAGTAGGACAAAGCCGCTGCGTTGCACCGCATCGCATTGAATTCGCGTGTCACCGCATCGAAACGCTTCGCAATCGCGTTCTCTTTGAATTGCCTACGTAGGACGTCGCGTTACTGCAGTCGGTGGTCGGCCGGGTCTGTGGTCATCGTCTAAGTTCTCTCGACCACGTTTAATTTTACGAAACCAATAAGTAATTGTTGCTAACGTAGGAGCAGACTCCCCAAAAGCAGCTTGTAAATTTATGAAGGTTAACTCTCTTTTATAATCATAGAAAATCATAGCACGAAAATCTTTCCGCGAAAGAAGTGTGTAGATCTTTAAACATAAAAATAAACTACACATAGGTGGCCAGTGATTTTCACAAAAGGAGCTTGTGTTGAAGTTAGACGTCAATTGAAAAAAAGTTTGATGAAGGAAGAGGTTTTATTTATCCAATGGCTAACAATTTGCGGAACAACCTAGGTATGTGTCTCCACTATCTATGTATAGATAGGCATCCGACGTCAAGATGGACAGATGATCTCAAAACAAAAATGTGGGAATCTTTTCATTTTTTTTCTTCTATGTGTGGCAATAGTGTTCATAGTATAAAAAATGAAAAAAAAAAAAAAAAACGTTATAAAAATACTAATCCATCTTGTTTAGTGGTAGGGCCACGCTGTAACCCTATGGTTTACAACCGAATGGACCGGCACGACCGGGGAAGTACCACATCCGTCATAACACCGACGTGAAGTATTTAGCTTGCTATTGCATTTCAGTCAGTGTGTGGGAGGCTTCGGAGCCCCCATTCCACCTCCCTCTCTCTTTCCTTCTTTGTTTCCTCCTTCCCATCCTCCTCCATTCACACTCCTTCTATTCCTCCCTTAAAGGTCGGCAACGCATCCTCGAGACCTCTGGTATTGCGGATGTCCGTGGGCTATGGTATCACTTACCATCAGGTGAGCCACCTGCTCGTTTGTCAACTTATCACAAAAAATAATTTTGTGAAATTAATCTGTGTTAATATCTCAAACATACGAGCGCAGTGCATTCCTGACTAAAATGAGTAGCATAATTACTGACATGGCGCTTCTATCACCAGCGAACGAACTGTGTGTCTCGTCATTTTGTAATATAAATACGGACACATAAAATGTCGACCTTAGGTTAGCGGCCAAAGCTTGTCGGAATGAAATTGCATTTTTTACGATCGATCAAACCTTGATAAAACCAGCGTAAAACGAGATTGGTTCCAGAGACAAAGTTTCTTATGGACGTGCTTTAATTCTTTACAAAAAAGTTATGAAGTATGAAATTAGTTTTCGACTGATTTTGTCTTGTATATAGGTTCTTTGAAGAATATATTATTAAAGAAGCAAAGCTTCAAAATTATACCAAAAGTGCTATTGCAATAGAGTTTCATCAGCCATAGATTATAGTCGTGATTGTATAATATTAGCTTTTTTACGATATTCTAAATAAAATTTTCCGTAGCCCGAGTTACTTATTATAACTTATAAATTACAAGAAGAAATGTATTGTGTTCTCTATCGGAACTTGATCAGCTCCTATAATTGAATAAACAAGTGTATCGTTTTTCAGAGTTTTTACTTAAAATTAATACTATTCAAATATCTTCGTTTTATTTTATTAAATTTAGTGTCACAGATTTAGTGTTGTATTTTGGTCGATGTCTCAAGAGCTTAGCTCTAGAATGAGGTGGTAGCGCTTAGTACTGCTTGAAAGTTGAATAATTTGTATTGTGGTGGGAATAATAAGTGCAAGAGCTCATGTAGCATGATAATATGTATAGTGCAGTTCCTTATTTCTGCATCCGCAGCAGAAATCTAAAATATTAGAGACATGTTTTGTTGAAATCTTGTAACTTAATAATATAAAATAGTCAACATTGTAAGAATACTCTAGAGCTCGAGATACAATTTCCTGTGGCTCGCCAGCGCCAGTTTATTTATATATTATCGGCATCGTTGTATTGTCGACGAAGACTGCCCATTTCCGCTACCTCGTAGTTATTTCCTGCCTTATCGCAAAAGGCTTGTAATTTAATAGAAATACAGCTGTTGTATGGAAACATCGATTCAATATCAGAAATTCAAACATAAAAGAGTTATATTATTTAGAAAACAGAACTGTTTTCTAATCTTGAAAAATGTATACATATCATAACCAGCCTATTATGTTCCCACTGCTGAGACACGAGCCTTTTTCTCAGAGAGAGGAGTTGGCCATAATCCACCACGCGGGCCCAGTGTGGATTGGTGGATAGATTAGTGGCCAACCCATGTCGAAGTTTTCAGGCCGCTCGAAGGCTTTTGACATAGCCTAACGACTGTTGCCCTAAGACAAACCACTGGGACAGACGGCTTAACGTGCCCTCCGAAGCACGGAAACGCTCAGTTGAATAATGCCACTAGCGGTCACCCATCCAAGTCTTGATCGCAGCAAGAGTTGCTTAACTTGTTGATCGGTTAAGATCGCCAAGTCGAGCTCCGCTACGAGCGCTTTTTTTATACATATAAGTACATATTATTATGACACTTTAATGGAATATATGTGGTAACCTCGTGGAGGAACGAGGATGCCTCGTGTAGAAGCGAAATACGTGTCGAATCGTTTTTGGTTGATTGGATTGTTCTGTGTTTTTAATCAGTATAATTCCAATTCCTATTTGCAGTTTATGCGGGAAGGAGGGTAGCGCGCACCGCATCTCGGCCATAAGCACTGTTTACAGCGGAAGTGTCACAAAATATGTCTTCTTATATCGTTCTTGATAATGGATTTCCGCAAAGTGACGCCTGAATCAATATATTATACATGTAATTATTATGTATTTTATATTTAAACCAAACTCAATAGGTTCGTGACCGCCTCGCGAGCTGTGCTGAGCTAGTGGCTCCGATTTCTGTAGCCAATTGACGTGTGGAACGCGAACGGAATCCCTAATTATGTCACAAATTCTTGAATCAAGATAATTATATGAACCGACCCTACTGATTTTTGAGACAAGCGAGGTCGCGACAACGGTTTTTAAACTCCATAGCTTATTTATTAATTCAAACAAATATAATAATAATAGAGCATAAATAGATTCTTTATAGAAAATAAATGGTAGCATATGAACACATAACAGACTCTTTTCCGCAACTTAGTAGTTATTATTCTGTTCGTTCTAAAATCTACATTCGTGTAACACTTAGGCCGGTTTCAGTGTTCGACCGACCGTCGGTGCGTACGTCGGTCGCGCTTGTCATTTGTATGAAAATTCACAAGTCGTTTCAGTGCTCGTCCGACCTTCCCCCTGCTTGCATCGTATATCCTCAATGCTGAGGGTCGTGACCTCTACGGAGTATTTTCTAGTAAACACCGAACGGTGGACCGACCGTAAGGATGCGCGTATAATCGTGAAAAAAAATCGAATCTACTAGTTCAAAACCCCCAATAAATGTATTTGATTTTGTAGGTATCAACATGGCATATAAAAGTTTAGATGTCATAAGTAGTAATTTCAGTAATAATTCATCAAAACTTTTAATCGACATTCTTAAGTTATTAAATAAATTTCTTCCTCTTCGCGCAATAATGAATATAAAATAGTAAATTCCCCTTGAGCGCTGTTTGGGCGACGTGTAGGTGGTATCTACGTCTTCTGTTCCTTATACGTTTTCGAAGATAGTAAGCAGTAATTAAACAATTTGTAAATGCGTCCATTTCGTGTACGTGTTTGTGACTGTACAAGTCCGGCCAGTTTGGTCCAGGAGAGCACTGAACGTTACAAACTGACGATCGATTATGCATATCGTCAGGACCGATGTTTCGCACCGACGGTCGATCGAGCACTAAAACCGGCCTAAAACCGAATGACAATTCTAAAACATGATTATTCTTTTATATTCTGGGTAATTTTACATCAGTTTAAAGAGCACCAAGTAACATGTCTACTAAATTAGTGCTAAAACTACCCAAAATTGAACAGCAATGTCAAATTTAAGAAATGTCCTTCGCATGCGTTATAAAATTTCGATTTTAGTATGAACAGAATAAAAACTACTATAAGTATACTACCAATTAGATTTAAGTTTAAGCTAGTATTGTTTGGTGTTCTGTACACGCGAATTGCTACCAATTCTCAGAGTTTTCAGTTAGCATTAAGAAATTCTACTGCCCGACATTGCGCATTGTAGGGAATCGCGTCGTACGAGCTTGAAAACTCAAAAAACTTGTTTCAAGACCTCGTAATATGACTTTTTGAAAAAGCCATACGAGTTTCTAAAACAAAAGGTTGTAATTTTAATTTATTATTACGGAAGCAGTGCAAGGTTTGTATTAAGGTGTTATATATATTTAAAAATTTACTAGTAGGTATTTTATGAACGGTCAAAGCTTATACAACTTTGTGCAAAAATTGGTTTTGTGAGTCTTTTCTGAATTCGTCTCTCAAAATGTTATGTTTTGCAGCAATAGAAGCCTAAATGTAGCACCAGGGGAAACTAATCTGGGACATCACTCATTGAAGGCAAGGCCACTGCTTACAGAGCTGACGGGGTTGAACATGTAATTGAAGTATTAATATCTATATCCCACACGAGAAAATGCAGCGAAAAACCTAATAAATCCCATTTCACATGTTTGGACTTTTCCGCTGTACATCCTTCACCCCTGGCGCGTTTAGACGTTTGAGTCTGCGTTTAGACAAAAATTCGTTGCGTTAGTCAGTATTTCTCTATACATACAAACTGGGTGCCGTATAGACTGTATCCCCCGTTTATATCCGGCGGCTTTTCAATGATAACATATTTGACAATATTCCTAATATGAGAAACGGGATTCAATCACATAAATAACTGAAATCTTTCCAGCTATGTCTCTCGCGGTTGCGTCTCACCTCGCACTAGCTGTCTCGCAGTGCAAAGTGAGACGAAACCCAGAGCTTTCTGCATTCACCTTTAAAAAAAGCACCGGATCAGGTTGAAATTATAATTGGAAATATCTGACTGATGATGATTATTATTCACGTGAGTAATTCCCGCTTCGCATATTAAAAATGTGTATAAACTCTATTAGTATTTAAAAAATGATCACTAGTTTACGTTTGGCTAGGTGTGTCCCTCTTTCCAGGTCCCTCTACCTTCTATTACATCCAATTAATATAGAATAGATTAGACTAATTACTATAATATATTCTATAGAATAGATTATAGTAATTACTCTAATCTGTTCTATATACATACTATTAATACCAATAAATTTATTGGTAGTTACACTGGGCACGACAATTTTACAGTAAACTTTAAATTGTAACAACTTTATAATTGATAAATTAACGTATCTGGTATAGTAAGTGAAAAATAATCTATCTATATATATAAATGAACCCCTATTCCTCTTGGTCTCGCTATAACTTGAGAACGGATGGAACAATCTCGCTAACCCTTTTTTTGTGTCAATTATTGTCAGGCTGGAAAGTACAGCCTGGAATCCGTGTTCATCACAGCTCATAATTTCAAAGCCATGCGGCTGAGTGACTCTACCCAATGACACTCGCGCCATAACCACAAATGTTAGGACGCATCATTTATCAAAATCGGTTGAGCCGTTGAGTAGACATAGGACCAGACATACATACATACAAACATACAGGTTGAACACATAAACCTCCTTTTGGACTTCGCCGCATTCGGCTAACAGAGAAACATAAAAAAATATAACCTTAATTATTGCAAAACAATAAAACCACAAAATAAAACTGAAAAACGAAACAGTGTTCTTATTCTCAGTTTTCTGTTACTTTGCAATGTGAAATATTTTCACTACTATAAATATATATAATAATTGAGGCAGAGCTCAACCAGCCCAGGCAGATCACAACTCCTCTAAATAATTGTGCCTACTAGCCTTGTAACTAGAATACCATAATCTTACTAAAGCACCTTTATTCATGGCGGTTGTATAAAAACAAACTACTTCTAAAACTCTAACAAAACTAGCAAACTAAAACCAAACCACAACATTTAAAATATTCGAATTGATTACGCCAGAATTAAATCGGGCCGTTTTAAACTAGTTGGGAAATAATTACGTTGCGCCGTCAGTGGAAACCGCCAATTTAGGGTGACGTGCGCTGCAGTGGGCTCGTTGAGTGCGCCCGATTAGCATGTCAAAGCGACCATTGGCAATGTGACGTACGAGTAGTGACGTGCTTATACGTGCCTACTGGTAGACCGTTGCCGTCCTGACGTACCACAGCACACGTAGCGGACGTGCGACGTCAACGTGCAAGTGACGAGTTGAAAGGTGAGTTAGGTGTATAATTATACGCTTTTAGCTGAGATTTATTCTGGTCTTTTTATAATTCGCTAGCCTTTAATGAATTTAGTTCGATATAAAATGTAGACAGAGCCCTAGAAGCACTATGTTGAAAATCAATTAGATTGAACAATCAAAATCGTGTGTTATTACCGTGGCGTAGCATTATAAATTAATAATTGGGGTTGATTTGGTCGTTAGTAAAAAAAATAATCTCAGCTAAGATAAAAGTTTGTTTTGTTTGTTATCTTATATCGAAAATCCAAAGGACTCTTGTTAAATAGTTCTTGAGATATTTAAAGAACAGTTATTGAGAGCTGATAGTTCATCATCATAACCAAATTGGGGAGGCCTATGTATGTGGAGGCCTATGTTCAGCAGTGGCCTTCCTACGGCTGAGATGATGATGAGATGATGATGAATAACCAAATAAGACAAAAATTGAACATCCTTAAATTAAATTAAATAGCTACACCTGCATGATAGCTTCCGTCCATACCACGCAGATATCATGGATGTTTTAAAATGTTTGTACTAATACACGACGAGTTTTGACATTATATCATTATAGTAACACCCCTCAGGTAAAGTACTTGGAGCGCGCGTCCCCGAGTAAGTAGGACGTCTTCGCGATAAATAGGCTACAAAAGTGGGAAGAGGCGTGCTTTTTCTTTTTTATATTAACGACTTACCTGATGCCACAAAACATTAATGCCGTCTGTTCGCAGACAATACAACTATTATTATCAAAGGTGGTACACGTGTCTTTGAAAACGAGGCTAAGAAAGCCCTACAGGATGTATTGAATTGGCTATATACAAATAACTTGACTGTCAATCTGAGTAAAACAAATTACATTGAATTTCAGACTTACAATAGCACTTAACCTAAATATATCTTTCGACAGTAATTTTATAAGTAACGTAGACAGCACAACTTTTCGAGGAATAACCATAGATAAATATTGTAAATGCAGCCTCACTTTAGTAAGTTATGATTAAAATTAAACAGATTTTAAAAAACCTACTTCGGGCACCAGCCCCCTCACATAGTTAGGTTTTATTTTGTCATTCTTCGCTAATTATTTTAAATTGTTTTTACCAACCTTTTGTGAGGAGGAAATAAATATATGTTTATTATTTATTATTATTAGATTTGTTTATGTCCTGAACCGATTTAGGCAAATAACAACTGCAAATGCAGCACTATCGGCCTACCACGGATACGTATCCTCAAACATTAGATACGGTATTATCCTATGGGGATTTTCAGTGGAGGCTGACAGAGTGTTTGTTGCACAAAACAAAATATATAATACGTTCTCTATGCGGTACCCATTTGATGGAAAGTTGTGTGCCTCTTTTTAAATCATTAAAAATACTGCCTGTGCCTACACTCTATATCTATGAAATATGTATATTCGTAAAAAAGAATCCTAGTTTATTTATTAAACACTGTGACGTAATTAAAAGATCTTGCTGATACGCAAAGACGAAATTGTACGTGCCACCACGACGTTTACATCTTAACAGTCAAAATGTTAATTGTATGCCAATTAGAGTTTATAATAAATTACCTCATAAAATCAAAGACGATGCCTTAAATTTATTCCAGATAAAACTATTTGATTTCTTATCAGATAAATGTTTTTACTCTATTAAGGATTATGTGAACTGTAATGGTTTTGATTAATTCCATTTTATTAATATTTCTATTTCTGTTAACTAAATCGAAATTTTGACATTTCATGTATTATTAGCTATACTATAATATTATAAAGAGGAAAGATTTGTAGGAATGTTTGTAACGAATTGGCTCAAAAAGTACTGGACCGATTTTAAAAATTCTTTCACCATCGGAAAGCTACATTTGCCATGAGTAACCATAAAATTTTCCAATATTTGCATGCCAATGTAGGCATAATTTTGTTGAGAATTATATTATGTATATATAATTTGCTATCATATCTTCGCAATGTTGTACCCAAAATTCATGCAAATAAATACAATTATGATTTATGATTTATGAGGCGGTGCGGTGGGGTCGGAGGATGCTCGGCGATCATTACGCGGGTGCCGGCAGAGCGGTCCGTGTTGGCAGTTTTAAGGGTTATTCTACAAATCCCCATTGACAATCCCCATAATATTCATTGGTTTATTTTGTGTTGCTACCAACAAAATAGATCGGCCGAAGATTTGTTAGTAGATGACGATGATGTTGACATCTCTACACGCGTCTCACGCTAAACCTGCGTGAATCAAAGCTATATAGTAGAGAAGACGTTCTACTTGTAGATATTTATTTACTCCGCTTTAGGCAACAAAGAAGTATGTCAGTTAGAGTATTTGTGTGTATGAAAGTATTGTCTGATTTCAGTTAGTTTTTTTATATAAAATAGCATGTTTTTTTCAAAGCTAAGCCATGTTTCATTTAAATCTCCTAAATATTCCGTTTCATGCCATGTAGTACTGCCACAGAATAACTAATAGTAGATACTGCTGCAGTTAAAAACTAGTATTCGTATTGAAAGCATTATACTTCTTGATGATAACGGAGTGAAATTCGTGTACTTAAAGAACATATTATTATTTACTTATAAGTAGGTTCATGAATTTGACCTACTAAGCAATACAACACCTCGAAATGGTAGATCTATATGAATGTTTTTCTGATAGAGTAACGAAACCGTTCGTGGTTTTAGTTGATAGTGAAACAATATTATAACATAAGTGACGGCATCCTTTAAAAAACGTTACTCATGAGCCATAAAAAGTCTCACCCGTTTAAAATTACTTCTTACATTTTGGAGATTACTATTTATGCCATAGATACACACATATACTATTAAAGACGCGGTCCAAACTCAATTTTAAAATAATTTACGATGCTTTACGTAAGGTTGAAAATCGCTTGTTAGTTTGGACGATGTAATGCGAAAATGCGTTATTTTGTAGGTTTTCTTTATATTTTTCGATATAAACTAACACAATTGAAAAAACTGCTGGTTATTACTTTAGTACTATAGGTAGGCTAAGTATTACCTAAAAAAAAGTATAGTGTTATCGCTGAAAATTCTGAGTTTGGACGTGAAAGTTTATTTTTGTGGACCTATTCACGATTTTTTTCTGCTGGAAGTAAGTTATATTTATGAATTCTATTCGGTTATTACTCTTTTCCTATTCCTTTTCTAACCTTTGTATTTTTTTCATAATATACTATTAATCTGTTTCGTTACACTAGGTGTTTAAAAATTCTGCTTTTTTCTTTAATCAGGGTACGAGCGCCTTAATAATTGTTACTTCGTGAGAGCTAGAAAATAAACACCGCTTAATTAATTAAGTTGGATTAGGTAATCTAATTTAATTTAATTTCATGAAGTTGAATTTATAAGAATTATGTAGAAGCGCTGAAGCGTTTGTAATTTAATTAATTATAAAATCAGGACTATACTTGAAGCTAAAGATAAGAGGGAAAATTAACAGAAATTTCAGGCACTCCGATTCAGATAGCAAGCTATGTTTGATGACGAATATAACGGTCCTTAGTCCTTTGCAAAATGAGCAGCGCTTTAGGAATGTTAATTTGTGAAAAGCGACACACAGTCGTTGAAATCATTAAGCTTTTGTAGGATTTCGATAATTTAGTAAATTATTGCCTTTGTCATTCACAAATTTAGCTAAAGCAAAGACACAATGTGTGTAGAGGTTACTAATCCAACGACATCAAACGTGACACTTGGTAGACGTGTAACATGAATGCTGGGTTTCTGAGGTACTTCTAACCGTATTTTATCGATTCGATAAAGTTAACGTTTTGACATTTTTTCTGACGGTATTCGTGCCGTATCATTCTCGTATAGGCGATATTCAGGTGAATGTGTGGTGCTAGGTGCGCTTATTGTAACGAAAAATGCTCTCCGAATGCCTTATATACGTGCAAATGGTTGTTTACACCATGTACGATTTATAATATGAACATGTATATACTTTGCTATATACAAAACGTAAAGTTTGAAGAACTGAATACTCGAAATTGACTATCTGATATTTGTAATAAAAATGTATTTACTGAAAAATAATCACTGTGTACAATTTATTTCGATAACTCCTCTTTCACTTAGTCAACTGGACTACCAACCGAACTATTGCAACTTTATTATATTTCAATTTAGTACAGTTATACTATGTACCTTTTTACTAATTACCATAATACATATTATACGGTATTAATAACTCGGTGCTTGGTACCAACCGGACTATACCAACCCATTGATAACTTGCATTAGTCCGGTCAACCGGACAAACAACTAAACTACTGCTACTAGACTACTTAACTAAGTAGTACTTTATCTATTCGATTCTAAGTAAGTTATTTAATGTTGTTTTGACACTAACTCCAAAGGCCACAGCAAGCTCAGCCGTAGATTGAGTTGGATCCGCTTCTACTATCACCTTCAATTCGTCGATGTCGGCAATGGTTACCGGCCGACTGCATTGTTCTTCAACAACAAAATTTCCAGATTTCAAACGATTGAACCAATAATAGGCCGTGTTTATGGAAGCAGTGTTACGCTCGTACTAGTCGTTATTATTATTGCGTGTTTTTACAGCGGTGTTTCGTAGGAACTCATATTCGAAAATTGTACGAATTTTCAGTTTCTCCATGGCGCCAAAACTAACACAATGTCTCAAAAACAAACACTTTCTCATCATCATCATCTCAGCCGTAGGACATCCATTGCTGAGCATAGGCCTCCCCATGATTTGCCAAAAGGACCGGTTGGAAGCGGCCTGCATCCAACGTCGTCCTGCGACCTTCATCAGGTCGTCTGTCCACCGTGTCGGTGGACGACCTACGCTGCGCTTGCCGGCCATGGTCTCCACTCCAGAACCTTTCGACCCCATCGGCCATCTGTTCTGCGTGCTATGTGTCCTGCCCACTGCCACTTCAACTGGCTAATCTTCTGGGCTATGTCGGTGACTTTCGTTCTTCTACGGATCTCCTCATTTCTGATTCGATCACGTAGAGAAACCCCGAGCATATCATCCCTCTCCATAACTCGTTGTGTGACTTTGAGCTTAGTTATGAGGCCCATAGTAAGAGACCACGTTTTAGTGCCATATGTCATCACTGGTAACACACATTGGTCGAAGACTCTTGTCTTGAGGCACTGAGGTGTTTTTGACGAGAAGACTTTGCGAAGTTTCCGGAACGCTGCCCAGCCGAGTTGGATTCGACGATTGACCTCTTTCTAGAAGTTGGACCTGCCTAGTTTGACTGTCTGTACCAGGTAGATCAATGTACTGTAAACATTATTACGTTGGGGTGTGCAGGGCAAAACCAAAATCACGGTATGACAAGCACAATGCCACTGCTACGCAAAACCACAGTTCTGCTCTGAGTGGGACTCCAAGTAATGTTTACATCAGGCGCACCAATTGACCGTCTCCTCATATAATTACCTAAAAAAATATCAATGAACAAGTCAATTCGAAAAAGTAGAGGCATAATGTTTGAGTTATATCACAAAAAATCTTTAACTTCTAGTAAAGATTTTCATGATTACGTAAGAAATTACTCAAAAGTTTTTAAGTCAGTATGCAAACGCGCAAAAGCTTTGTTTATAAGGGATAAAATTTGAAAATCTAATGAAAAAATTAAAACAGTTTGGAAAACTATTAATACAGAGACCGGCAAAAGTAAATCTTTTAATTCAGGATATGTGCTAGAAATAGATAACCAAAAAGTTTCAGACCCAAGTCATGTTGCGAATTCATTTGAAAATTTCTTTTCTAACATACCACTAGAAGTCACCAAATCTCTTGATTCTTGCCCTTGTGTTGCAGTGGGCTTTCTGAAAGACAACTTCCCGCTCCAAATTCCTGAGTTTAGGTTCCGACATATATCTACTTTTGAAATAATAAAAACATTTAAAAGTTTAAACGTTAAAGCAACAGAGGATTTATGGGGATTATCCGTAAAAATGCTAGAGTCAATAATAGAAGTTATAGCGCCACATTTGATGATCATATTTAATTTATGTATTGATAGAGGTACATTTCCTGACCTAATGAAAATGAGTAAAATCACCCCTATTTTTAAATCAGGTAGTAAGGCCGACGCCTCAAATTATAGACCGGTCTCTGTGCTTCCGGCTTTGAGCAAAATATTCGAAAAGATAATGCTTCAACAACTCTTGTCTCATTTTAATGAACATAGGATTTTACACGAAAATCAGTTCGGTTTCACGAAAAGCAGATCAACAACAGATGCAGGAGTCCAGTTAGTCAAGCATGTGCTGGAGGCTTGGGAGAGCTCACAGGATGCCATTGGCGTATTTTGTGATCTCTCCATAGCTTTCGTCTGTGTAGAGCACCGCACTCTAATTTATAAGCTACACCACTATGGAATTCGTGGAGCTGCTCTGAATCTTGTAGAATCATACTTATCTGATAGGCAGCAAAAAGTTGGCATTAATGGCGTGGACATCTTCTGGATCTTTGGTCAGAATGGGGGTTCCACAGGGGTCGATCTTGGGTCCGTTCTTATTCTTAGCATATATCAATGACTTACCACATATGGTTGAGGGCCTTGCTGACATAGTTCTTTTTGCGGATGATACTTCTCTGATTTTTAAAGTAGATAGGAAAGATAGAGAACTAGTTCAAGTCAACAACGCGTTAACTATTGTTTCAAATTGGTTCGCCGCAAACAACCTGCTTCTCAACGCAAAGAAAACGAAATGTTTAAAATTTTCCATGCCTAATGTAAGACATATAGAGCCAAACGTATTACTCGACGGAAATAAATTGAAAATTGACAAGGCAATAGTCTTTCTAGGTATTAGCATAGACTCTAAATTACAATGGGGTCCTCATATTGATGCACTATCTGGAAGACTGAGCTCAGCTGCATATGCGGTTCATAAAATAAGGCAATTGACAGATATAGCTACTGCTCGACTGGTCTACTTTGCTTACTTCCACAGCATAATGTCATATGGTATCCTGCTGTGGGGGTCAGCGGCGGACATAGAGACAGTTTTTATATTGCAAAAGCGGGCAGTTTGAGCCATCTACGAAATGGGTCCCCGCGAATCCTTAAGACAAATGTTCAAAGAAATTATCATATTAACTCTTCCATCTTTGTATATCCTAGAAAATATAATGTACGTTCGTAAAAATATAAAGAAGTTTAGAATAAATAGTGATATGCATAATATTAATACTAGAAATAATGATAGGATAGCTGTATCTAAATTTAGACTCACGAAAACTAAAAATAAGTCCTTCTTAGGCAATTGTGTACGTTTCTATAATAAAATCCCGAAAGACATTACTGAGCTCACTGAAGGGAAGTTCAAGTTACGTGTCAAAAATATACTAATGAAAAAAGCCTATTATAAATTGAGTCACTACTTAGAAGACAAAGATGCCTGGAAGCTTTCCACTTCTGCCTAGTAGCCAACTATTGAATAAATTTGTTATTTTAATACTACTCATATGTAACCTCAATGTACAAAGACTTGAAAAAATAATGGCCCACGAGTTTCTTGCTGCTTCTTCTCGGTGGTGGTTCTTTTCCGAAGACAGCGGTAGAACCATTTAAAAATTTTGACGTTCATAAGAGTGTCTATGATGCCTAAACTGAATAAATATTTTTTTAATTTTGAACAAGGTAAAACTTATTTTATAAAATGGAATAATAGGCAGCGATTCATTCGTTCAAAAAACTAAATATAATATTAATATATATATAATAGTATATATAATATTAATATAGCTAGCGAATAAACTAGCGAACTAAAATTTAATTATGGTATTATTGATATTCTGTTAACACTAAAATCCAAATTCATGTACTTAAGACATACAATGACATTACTAAAAATGGGGTTAATCTATCCAATTTTTAGTATGTTTACTTTTGCTAGCACCAAGTTACTTGACGACTAATATGTCTAAAATGTACTTACCCACAATTAAAGAGAAACATCTAATTTTAATGGTGTAATTCAGAAGTGTTATACTAATAGAGACTTTAGCCTCAACACAATAAAAATGCCACTATTTAGAGAATTTTAGTTTAGTCGCACAAGCGAATCGCTACAATCGCCTACTTTTCAATGTTTTTTGTTAAGACTATTGTTAAGTAAGGATTACGCTGAAATAGTTGCCAGTATATTTATATTTGAATGTAAACTTAAGTAGGTTTGCATCAGTCACTCACGAAGAAAAGTCTATTGCTAACAGATTCCTTCATACAAAAACAATTCCGTGGTTCCTAGTAACCCTGCCTACCAGTAAAGCAATCGCGAGTGGTGATCAAATCGGAAGCTGTCACGACCGACTTTCAATCTACCTGTTGATTGCTCCTTAAGTGGGACTTGCGCTGAGTGTACGCCTTAATCACGTCTTCGCGTCGGATTAGGAACCGACTAGTGAGGGCTGGAAATATATTAAAATATATCTGTTCGCGTCTACTTAGATTAGATACGGATGCCGAGTCATCCAGTCTCTGTTTATTAGGATGAAATAATCATTTAATTAATAATCACATACAATGTTAAAGTCAAAGTCAAGGTCAAAATCATTTATTCAATTTAGGCATCAAAGACGCACTTATGAACGTCAATTTTTCATTATAATGTACTTTAATGGCTCTACCGTCGCGTTCCAAAATATATAGAGCCTACCGAGAAGAAGCGGCAAGAAACTCGGGGCCATTCTTTTTATATAAATGTTTACAATGTTTCTACTTAGGTACTACAAATACGTTTATGGGTGGCAGAGTGACAGCTTACCAGAAGTGGAGTATTCCAAGCATCTTTATCTTCTATATAATGCAGGACTTATAAATAAGCTTTTTTTATTGAAACATTTTTTACAGTCAACTTTAATTTGCCCTCTGTGAGATCAGTTACTTTGTAGTTCCTTATTTGACGAATCATCCATTTGACGACAAACTACAAACATTTTTATATCTAAGCGTTTACAGAACACTCATCACTAAAAAGGCAGGATAGTAGAGTTGCCCTATAGTACACATTATGACAGTTTGTATCAACGCTTTTGTACTTCTCCTGAAATTTAAAGAGCTCTAGTGAAATTACTGGGTGAATGGAATAGCATTGAAAAGTTATAGCCTGGCGTGATCAGCGCAGTGCAGGGCCGCTCAGAGCTTTGAAGCATAAAGATCTGTTTCGCACTGCAACCGCCGCCGTGGGGAGCAGAACGGTTAACATCTGGCGTACAACTTGCCTATTTTTCAATCTGTGGTCATCGATGCTGGTACACCAACTATTAACTGTTTTATCTATACTGCTTTGTCCTGTACCTACTTTTGCTGTGTACTGTTTGTTGATTCTTAAATAAATAATAAAAAAATGCCTCTAGCGGTCACCCATCCAAGTCCTGACCGCAGCAAGTGTTGCTTAACTTGTTGATCGGTTTAGATCGCCAAGTCGAGCTCCGCTACGAGCGCTTCGGGAGCATTTATACCTAGTCAGGTCATAAGTATTGTCACACAGTAAAAACTTTTCTTTTAGAATGCTGGCCACAAAAAAGTTTATTAATTCGAATTTCGAATTGTTCATGAAAATAAAAATGTATACTTTTTAGAATTTTACTCATTTTAAAATATGGAGTGGACGCTTACAGAAGACCGTGTTGCAGTTATTGCGTTGCATCGTTGCGGTTACGCGCAAATTAAAATTTTTGACTAGTGAAAAATTTGAATATAACCAAAAGATTCGTTTATTGTAGGTACCATCAAACGATACAATGAAGACTCTAGTGTACATGACAGGTCAAGAAGTGGTCGCCCTCTGTCTGTTAGGACTCCAGCAGTGATAAAAGCTGTGAAGGCGCGAATTCAAAGAAATCCCAAACGTAAGCAGAAACTGTTGGCCCTTCAGATAGGGTTAAGCAGAACCACGGTGAAAAGGGTGTTAAATGAAGATTTAGGGCTTCGGGCATATCGAAGAAAAACAGAACATCGTTTGAATGCTCGTCTAATGGACCTGAGACTGAAGAGATGCCGCGCTTTGTTGAAGCGGTACGCGGGAAAAAAATATCGGGAAATTCTTTTTTCGGATGAAAAAAGTGCTGCGATAGACGACTGGCCGCGCAGATTGAAGGCCTGTATTCAAAATCACGGAGGTAATTTTTAATAAACTTTATTGTCATAAGAATCTATGTTTTGTTAAGTTCATTTTGGTATATAAATGGTTACAGAATGAATAAACTTGTTTTAATTATTTTTATATTAAACATGTGACAGAATTTATGACCTGACTGTGTGGTCTCTTACTATGGGCCTCATAGATAAACTCAAAGTCGCACAACGAGCTATGGAGAGGGATATCTATTTCTCTACGTGATCGAATCAGAAATGAGGAGATCCGAAGAACAACGAAAGTCACAGTAATAGCCCAGAAGATTAGCCAGTTAAAGTGGCAGTGGGCAGGGCACATAGCACGCAGAACAGATGGCCGATGGGGACCAGAGACCACGGACCGGCAAGCGCAGCGTAGGTCGTTCACCGACACGGTGGACAGACGACCTGATAAAGGTCGCAGGACGACGTTGGATGCAGGCCGCTTCCAACCGGTCCTTTTGGAAAATTATGGGGGAGACCTATGTTCAGAAGTGGACGTCGTACGGCTGAGATGATGATGATTTTAAATAAATCCCATTATTAGTAGGAAACTTAAAAAATATGGACGAAATTGATTCTATGGCGTGACCGTGCATGGGAAATAGGGATTCATTTTTATATATGTAGACAATTACGAGACTGGTGTGTCGTGTGTCTACGGCTAGGCACCTCGCTTGCCCATTTAAGTTGCAGGGCTCAGAACATAAGAAAGAAACAGATTATCGCGTGATTGAAATTTGGTTGAATCACCCGTTCGTTTCTAGAAAATACTTAGTAACTTTTGAAAACTCAAGCAGATAGAAAGAGTCTTTGTTTATTCAGAGAAACCACGCCAACCACTTTGAATCAACTTCCAAAGAAAGACTGTAGAGCTTATTATCTTAATGTTATTCCTACTTTAGTGAGTCTTACTTCAAGATTATAAAAACGGGATTTATTACAGGATCACTTCTGTTTCAGTCCGTCTGTCTAATCTATTTTTCTCAAAAATGCGAGAAGGTATCGAGTTGAAATAAATATCAAATACGGTCCCTAGTAGTCGTAAAAATTCAAGTTTTTATATTAATGCCATTAGTTATACATTATGATTATTTATGCCACATAATGACGCTAATAATAAAAATCAAAACCTAAGGAACACTTCAAGTTGACTTTTATATGAAATTTGATATGCTGCAGTCTTTCAGAAAATCTTTCATTTGTTATATCACTTAAAAAATATTTTATAATAATACAAACTCACATTTGTAGTTGGAGAAATGACCATGCAGTATATCATGGACGCGGCATTAATTCTTCAGCTAAAGAGTTAATTTTGTGATTCCTTGTAATACGACTAATCTTTTTGTTTTTTGTACTGAATCACCAACGAGAACTTCAATAGCTGATTATGATTATATACTTTGGTGATTTAATAACAATTAAATATATGAAAACATACCCATTTAACATCCCTTTAGGGTTTATACTCGTACATATCCACCACTAGGGTTGTGTCGGACTTAACCAGATTCCACACATTAAGTTATTTATGAAGGTCGCTCTATCCACGTTCGGCCATTCCTTAATTAAGTTCCTGAAACTTGGTCTCCGCGCTGAAATTCAGTAGATTGCGGGGATAGTAAATTTTCATCGGGCGGAAAATCTTCCGTTTAAGCGGTAGTTCAGTTTCGTAAACTAGTTTGTACCAGTTTGGTTACGTAATATTTTATTAATTGAGGTTAGCTATTTGTATACCGTTAACATGGTTGCTATGTAGATATTTTCAACCAAATTCCAAAAGGAGGAGGTTCTCAAATCGACATATATTTAAAAGCGTATATATTTTTTTATGTATGATTTACAGAGTACCTAGTTTGATTTTGATATTTTTTGTTGTTTGGAGTACCTATACTTCCGAGGTGGTCCCATTTATTGCATCAAATTCAACCAAACTGTTTTTTAAGTTACAATTCAATAACTGAAAAGTGTTTCGCCTATCTTGATGATATCCCGTAAGTGGCAAGAGTCACAAAAAAGAGTCAAATATTTTTTTTACCAAAATATGAATCTGACTTCTACAGTAAAACGTGTAAAATAACTTGTCGAAGTAGGTTCCATGCGCAAAATATTGTGATAATAGGTACTTTTGAACTAGGTATCATGAACATATCATTTCATGATACCTAGTTCAAAAGTACCTCATGTATGTTAGCTGATTATAGTCCTTTGCGTATAATGGTTGAAAAATACTTCTTCATACAATGCATTGAATGGGGTTGGTTTGGTTTGCTTTCCTTTGCTTTGTTTTGTTTTGTTTGATTTGCTTTTCTTCATTCGACTTGATTTGGAAATGAAAATGACACTATATTAAATATATTCAATAAGAGTACTTCCACCTTCAAACCCATTTAGAGAATTGAATCCATTTCTGTTTTGGCGTTCATTCTGTTGAACTCGTCACTTGTTAATCGTATCAATGAGATTTTTTTTGGATTGAGATGATTTTTGGATTTTTATGATTTGGATCACTTTGCTATAGATTTTTAAATTGTTCAGCTTGTGAGTAAGTAATTCACCATTCATGTAACATTATCCTACTTATATTATAAACGCGGCAGTTTGTATGTATAGATGTAGATGTTTGTAGTATAGATGTTTGTAACTCTT
The DNA here is from genome assembly GCA_917880725.1 of Selenia dentaria. Lineage (NCBI taxonomy): Eukaryota > Metazoa > Arthropoda > Insecta > Lepidoptera > Geometridae > Selenia > Selenia dentaria. The sequence continues at coordinate 7,256,945 of OU862888.1, read as the reverse complement.
TCACGCAAAAACTACTGAATAGATTTCAATTAAATTTGTTATGTAGATAGATTGCACTGCAATAACATTAGGATACTTTTACATCATCATAATCATTCAGCATCACGCGGGTGTAACCACGGGGCGCAGCTAGTGTAACATAAAGAGTGCCTGTGCCTTAGCAGCGAAGCTTTTACATTTCACTTAGAGAGAGAAATTCATTTGATCAGTATGTTTTAGTCTTGTAGCAAGTCCGATTTTTTTAATAGACGTTTGGTACTTGACAGCCATAAATAGGTCCGACACTTACCACCAGATAAACGACTTGCCCGTCTCGGCACTCAAATTCATGTGATTTTCTGATGACGTACAAAATCTTTCTTCCTTCGGTATTAAAAAATCTGTCAATTATGGAAATTAAGATGCCACAGATACTTATTGAATAAACAAAGACAGTCTCAAACCTCAAAACAAAGTGTATGGAACCTGATAATAACCAACAGTCAGCAATATTCCGACTTCGAATGCATCACTATGTATTGTCGAACAAATCCGCCTACAGCATTGTCGGCGTACAATGGCGTAACCACTCTGCTTCAGACATTGAGTGGATTCTCTTGTATTGGCTGCGCTGTGTCGGTTTTATGTATATTTTTATGTAAAAACTACGAGCATTGAGAACCTCTCTAGGCATTCAGTATTTCGTCACAGTGGACTCGATATGTTATAGGTTGTAAAATAAACGATAAAGTGAAATTCATGTGTTTGATGCGTTGGAAGTCCAATTAAGTATTGTGTATAGCCTTTTGCTTTGAATATTCAATGGTTTTATTATATCTTTGAATTATAACTATGATCATGTAGTTATAAACACAGCAAATATATTTAAATTAGAATACAATTACTTGAATGTTAGAAAGAGCTATACCTAATTTTATTATTATTATTTCTTAACAGTACTTTGAGCTTAAGTTTAAAATGTATTTGTTGACTTGTCCAATGATACAAACAATTATAAGGTTAATAAACGATTCTGATTCTGATTCTTTGTGAATTGTTTTATTGTAGTTTGACATTAGTAATATATTATGTAATAAGACACGAACAAATTGATGTGTAAATGAACAGGCAGGTATTTTCATATATTATAATTGTTGTATAATGAAAACAACTGAACGATTTATCGAAGGATTTAAGTAATACTATTTTTTTGTTATTTAGTATTTTTATATGAGAGCGCTTAGTGGTACGTAACAAAACTTGGTTGTAATTATTTCTGGTTACTGTACAAGTTGACTCCAAATGCTTGCTGCTTTGAAGCTGCGTTACTTGAATAGCATTTCTCATTACGGAATTGCCTAGATCTGCTTGCTACACCACTTAACTTTACACTACACTACTTAATTTAATTGATAATGAACATACTTGAAAATATTAGCCTTAAATAAATTCAGAAACTTCAAGTAAGACATCATTATATCTTTTGTACAAGTTCTACGTTTTTGACCGAGCGAGTGAAGCGTCTCTTCCTTAACTGGTAAAATTGACTTTCGTATATGTTTGTTTCAACCAATCTTGGCGAAAGTTGGTATGCATGCTCTACTTTTTAATATATGTGTTTGGCTTTGGCTAGTTTGAGTGGAAGGGGAATACTTTTTCTAAAAAGGGAGAAGTTTTCTGTAGCGCTATTTACCGACTGATTTTGATAAAATTTTGTACACACATTAAGTCCATGACTTTAAAGATACATTTCAAATATCAGCATAATTTTGGTCACGTGGTCTCCTAGATAAAAAAAAGAATAGGTTGTGAAGTACAGTGATAAATTACCGCTGATAAGACTATCTGCTCGTGAAGTTTACTATTCTTTATCAATAATAAAAATATCTTTATTACTAAGCTGCTCTCCGCGGTTTCACCCGCGCGGTGATGGATGATGATTATGATGATGATGAATCTTATGTTTATAGCCTAGTACTTTTTGAGCCAATTCGTTACAAACATACATACAAATCTTTCCTCTTTATAATATTAAAGTAAAGTACGCAATACACTTCATTTCACATAAACCGTAGTGTTGAGAAATTGATAAAGGAAAGTATGATTTCCTTTATCAATTTCTCAACACTACACAAACGACAAACAATTTCGGTTTATGTGAAATGATGTGTATTGAACTTGTATGCTTAATGTCACATATAAATATAAAGATTGAGTATTAATGCAAAAATCTTCATCTCAATAATTCGAACAAGTTATCAGAAACTTTCGCTTGTTAAACATCTCTGTGTACCCACTGAGCATTATAAATAAGCATTCTTGTAGCAAACTCTGCTTTAAAGATATCTTTACAAAGCGCGCGAAAATGTGCGTTATTTCGTAGCATGCATCCTAGACGGCATGCTCCTGGGGCCGCGATAATAGTCTCCATTCGAGCCGAGTGTAACGAGTCCCCTCCATGGTGAATGAAGGGCTCTCCCGTATTCATGCGATTCGCGTGCTGCTGGGAAAGTGCACCTGCAAGGGAAAAGAACTAAGAGGTGTGACATTTTGCTGTTGTCATGCCTTCATTAGGAGAGGAAGAGTATATTTAATATCAATAAATTAAAGATGAGCGAGAATCAGATAAGTCAGTTGACGTGGCAGTGGGCAGGGCACATAGAACGCCGAACAGATGACCGATGGAGCCGTAAGGTGCTGGAGTCACCCACTGACAAGGGGGATAGACGATCTGATAAGGGGCGGACGACGTTGAATGCAGATTGCTTTCAAGAGGTCCCTTCGGATGTTTATGGGGGTGGCATATGTTCAGCAGTGGACATCCTACGGCTGTGGTGATGAGGATGAGATGGGTATTGAACTGTGCTGAAATCAACCTCCTTGAGGATTAAGAGTTCTCCCATATTTACGATTCTCTAGCTGGTGGGCACACCTACAATGTTTACACACTTCCTCACTCATACTTCTGCACTAGTATTCTCTGTGTTGCGGAAGACAGACTCAATGTCTATATGTCAGGCTAGGGAGCGAACCTGGGATGCTTCGAAGTTACTGCCAAATGAGCTCACGGAGCCATCACTGTAACAATAATGGTTTAGAATTACTAACTCGCCCACGGCATAACTCGTGTGAGCTATAAGATTCAAAGCCGACCCTGCAAGGTTCATATCCTTGTACCCAGTGAAAAACTACTACATACATAAAAAACTGACAAACTCGATGTTGGTACGGTATCGGTGTATGTAGTCGGCATTGGTAAATAAAATTAGTTTTATAAAATACTGGCTCGTCCGCCAGCGGCTTCGCTCGCTCGCAATAACGTATTCGTGTTCAGTAGGTAATTTTACATGTTTTTATTTTATATTAAAATTTTTAAAGGGGTTATGTCATAAAATGGCTATGTAACCCACATAGGTTTACAATCATCTAATCTACTACTACTGTATCTACAATTATTACTATACTAACTACTTCTATTTATTAATTACAGGTTGCTGTGTACGTTAATATAGCCTTCCTCTTACAAGGTTTACTATTGGGTTCACTTTTCTATTAGAATCTATTTCAGAAGTATTGAGAAATCGGCTGACTCCTCTGAAAGCCAATATTTATATTTTTCTCCAAAGTACAGATTTTTTGCCTTTATTATAAGTTTAGAGTACAGATTCCTAAAATAACACTTCCCCATCCCACTTCATGATTTCGAAGCTGTGTTTTTCACGTACGAAAAAACGTGTAGTATCAAGTTGGTTAGCTATTTTATAGACAAAATACAATTTGGAACAAGAAGAAGGAAATGGAAGAGATATGTTTTAATTCTATTATTTTCTATAATTACGCACTTCCTGTTAGTAACAAAGTTTCTTATCGTTACGTTATTTAAAGTTCTATAGCGACGACCTGAGATTTGGCTAAGCTGAGTAGAATATCTAACCTATGTGTTCCCTAGTCTACCTTCTCTATGTATGATTAAACTTCAGTCAAATTGGCTCAGCGTAAGACATCCGCAAACATACGAGTACTTTCACATCAACAGTCTTAATAATAAAAAAAACATGATAACTTTACATTATCATTAAGTATTTTGCTTTTTTTGTGCAACATGACGCAAAACAGCTATAAATTTACAAAGTCTATGTGAAAAGACGGGCTTAAAGAAGTTACCCTTCATCATCGGTAAGCAAATCGCATCGCAAGGACCTAAACTTACTATATAGGTCTACGGTCCGGTTACGCAGAGGTCATCTATCAAAATAAAGTTCAAATTAATTTATTTCAGGTATTAGGAAACCATATATTGCATAAAATTAAGAAAACAGCTCAATTAAAATTACATATAAATCACAATATAAAAACTAAATAAAATAAAATAATCATATTAATTTAAAATCACATAATCATAGACATAAGTTTATCACAATCATAATAAACAGTAAAAATAATATTTATTTAAAATCATCTCAAAAAATTCTCACAATAAATATAGTCATAGGTCATAGGAGGGCTCCAAACCGATATTAATGTATCTTCTCCGGCACCGCTGCTGGGACATGTCTCTCGCAGCAATGCCAGAGCTAAGGGCAGTCAAACCTGGCAGCAATCATATCCAGGATGGTGTTGGAGCTGGTCCTAATTCTGCGTACAAAAGACGCTGTGCGTAAGCGCATGGTCGCATGAAAGCATTAAGTGTGTGCGTCCGCGAACATACCTGAGGCGCTGCAGAATTGGGGTAGCCCCAACAGCACCCTGAAAGCATTCTTGTACACAACGCGGAGGTCACTATACCTCTTTTTACCATCCATACCATACCATGTATGACCTCTTGTGTAACCGCTTTAGTTGGTACCACCCACAGATATTCTGCAACACAACATTATTGTGTACATGCATTACTATGTTGGGATATGAAGGACACTGTTACAAGTGATAAAACCAATATTTTGGGTTACAAGCGCAGCATTGGACTACGTTGTTAAAACTTCAGTTTCAAGATCAGCGCGCCTAGCAAAAATAAATGCGTAATCCTATCGTTCGCGTTAAACAGTACAAATTTTATTTAACTGTGACACAGATAACTCATAGTTTGTACGCCGAAGTGTAACACGTTGACGTTTACCATTCGAATACTTTTTCGCAATTTGTGCTAAGCCTAAGTAAAAAGTACAATATATTGAATTATTTTTAAATATATATATTTCTCGTAGTGATACTGCATCCAGTTGTTATTGGGCTCTTACGTTGATAGAATTCAATTCTTTACATTATTTTCTAACCCTTTTAAGTCACTATTTTTGCGTTTCAATAGGCAAAATACGGTATCTGTGACTTTTGTACCACTGTATTTTTATGAACATTGGTTATGTTTTAGAATATATATAAGAAAAACATAAATTTATCAAATCAGTACAAAAGTAAAGTATAATTACGTTCCAAGCTGGAACTCGAGCCTTATATTCAGAGAGAGATAAGTGTATAGGCCGCCATTTACCACACGGCCCAAACGGTTGGTGGATTACCAACCTATCTACCAAGCCATGCCAGCCATGCCTTAATATCAGCAAGTTTTCCGGCTGCTAGAAGCCTTCGATGCGGATTAATGGTAAACTACAGGTTCTGATGCATAAAAACTCTTAGTTACAAATGCTACTAGTAATCACCCATCCAATGTGCGACCACAGCAGTAAATACATTAAAAACCTTGAAAAACCTCGTGCATCAGTTAAGAACGCAAAGTCTGTGATCGGTGAAATTCTGACAGCTTCATTTCTGAGTTCTCGCTGACGCTTATGATATGATCATCATATCTTTTAGCTTTGGCCTGTCGACCTCGAGATGAACGGAATATGAACAGAATGCAATCTCTGCGCTACCGCTTCAAAGATAAAAAAGTGCATTATATTTAACCTCTGGAGCACTTGAAATAAGGTCGCAAATCCCTTGGTCCTTTTTGAAGTGGTAGAGTCGTTTGAGATTTTAAAATGTGTGCTGTGAATAAAGGTTTTGTAGGTTATCAAATGGACTTGGTCTATTTTTAGTAGTTTCCGTTTTGCAATTAGAAAGACTTCGTTAAAACTTTTAACTTGTTTGCTATAGAGGTAAGCTTCTATTTAAATCCTTGCAAGTTGAAAGATTAAACGGCCTTACCTATATATAGAAATGATTAAAGAAGGTTTTTTTGATATTCTCACCTAAGGCTATGCCTGTAAGAGTGAGCTAGTTAATTTATTGATTATTTCCGATATATATATATCTAAGGTTCCGTAAGAGACTGCGGAAGTTTATGAAACTTTTTTATATTTTGATTTGAACTTGACCGGTTTAATTTCTTCACATGTGTTCATTTAACTTGAAATCAATATACAATATTATAAAGGAGGTTAGTACCCTTACAGGTTTCATTCGTGCTTTTAAGTCCGCCCTTGAAATAATAATACACAATGAGTAATCTTCGAGTGGTGACAATCATCGGTAGCAAAACTAGACGTACCTAGCGTGTACGTCTACAACCGGCTGTCCGGTGATGTACGTGACTTAACTTCGAGTGATTTATACAATGATTAAAAAGTGGCTTGTTGAGCAATAATTGTATGCCATGATGAATTCAAAAAATTTAACTAAGTAATTGATTTTTAATTTATTATTTTATTTTGTAGATGACACGTTAAGAAAAAATATATTTATATTTGACTTTAACTACTAGAATACTCAAGTATTTTGATTTTCATTTTATTTTACCTTGACTTATTGTTACATATAAGTAATTTCATTTAAACATTACATTGTTAGTAATTAAAAATTAAATAAAAAAAAATTATAATAACTATCTAATCTATAAGCCCCATGGTGAGGGGAAAAGTGGCCAAAACGCTGGCGGTATTGCCATATTATTATTTTTTTATTTAATTTTTAATTACTAACAATGTAATGTTTAAATGAAATTACTTATATGAAATAAAAAATAAGAAGTATATTGTTATGAATAAAATACTATGACTATGACTAATGCCTTTTACACAGACTGTTTATTATGGTGGGTACCATCTTATGATATTCTAATTTGAAAACAGTAGTGTAGTAGCAAAAAAATGTGACATTGCTATTGACTCAGCAATTTAACCGAGACCGGTGCGAAGGTTTACGTGCCCTAAATCGTGCAATTCCTATTATAGGAATAGCCTAAGGCCATTTCCAATTCCTCGAGGAATAGAAAATGCCTCTAGCGGTCCACTCAGGCGGATTTGCTTAACATACAAGTAATTAAACAATTTCGAGTACGCTTCAGTTACGCTTCAAGCGCTTCGCTCAGTAGCTTCAAAGAGCTTGTGGTATTAGATGCAACTGTATACAGTAATTAAAATTATTCTTTGTACTTCATCTTGCAACGATCAGAGCTTCACAAATGAAATTGAGTCGCCCGCCCTATAATCTGAGTCATAACTTTTAATTATATCACTAGCTGACCCGCCAGCGTCTTCTCTTTTTTACTACGGATTCGAAGCCACAGAAATAAATTAAAATAAAAGGCATAAACTGCCAAAGATGCAATTTTGTGACACCAGCTGTTGATACTGCTCAGTCAGCCAGGATAATAAGTAGTTATACGTATGTATAGATAACAGGGATTTTAAACACTATTGTGTGATTATAATTAGGAACTAAGGCAGACGGTAGACAGATTTTTCTGATTTTAGAAGAAAGAAAAACTTTATATTCGCAGTTCATTTGTAGTATATCCGTGGTCATGACGCTAGAAGCAGTGATGAAATATCGAAAAACAAACCGATATATTCAGGGTTACGGTCCAACTTATGAATAACTAGCTTCACCCCGCTGTTACAGCCGCGCATGGTGATGGATGATGATGATGATAAAAAGTATCACATTATGTTATTCCAGCGCCTCATCTGTCCACATACCAAATTTCATTAAAATCCATTCAGTAGTTTTTGCGTGAAATAGTAACAAACATCCACAGATACAAACTATCGCGTTCATAAAATTAATAGGATAGTGTTAGTGACCATCAAATGTATACCTATAACTGCATGTTATACTGTTGTTTCCAACTAGGCTAAGCATGACGCTTACTATACAGACATTATGGTCTACGTTGTAATTCAATGTACCTATGTACCTCTTAGGTTCAAGTTTAATAAATAAACATTGAAATTTATAGAGAGAAAAATTCCGAGCATCGAATTTTAACTCTCTATTTGACTAACCGTCTTGCGGGGACGGAGCGACATCTATTAGACAGTTTAACAGTACCATCCAACCGAAAGAAGCATTATTTAGAAATACTTAAACTTTCGTATTGACATCGCAGCCCTTGTAATTTTTATAGTATTACTTTTTAAAGCACTAACGCCAGCTTTAGCGAATCAAACATCTCATAAATGTATGGAGAGAAAAATTCCATCCTCGGACGGGATTCCAACCCGCGTCTTCTGCCTTTCTGTGTCAGACGCCATTGACCAACTAGTCCACCGAAGTTCTGGTCCGATCATCGAATTTTAACTCTCTATTTGACTAACCGTCTTGCGGGGACGGAGCGGACGGATAAATTTAAATGTTTGAGATCGCTAAAGCAGGCGTTAGTGCTTTAAAAAGTAATATTAATAAATAAACTTGCCCAAAAGTATACAGTATCATCCAAAACTTTCCACATGACTTGATTGAACAGGTATCGAAATCTCTACACATAAGTAGAAACATTTCAGAGACCCAGACGGTGCAAAATACCTAAGGTTTCTACCTGAACAAACACATGCCTTTTTGAAGCAGATCTAACGCAAATACGGTCTTTGTTATGTTTAGTAATAAGGGTTACATAAGAAGATTTTCATGGTCTGAAGTTGTGAATATTGAAGCGATTATGTAAGTTCTCAAATAACAAACAGATTTCCCTCAATCATTTCGGAGCTTAATGAGATTCCATCGAGATCGGGTAAACCATTAAACCTTTAATTGACTTTCTAAGATTAATGACTGCTGCACCTGGATTGAAAAGATCACTGAAAATTTGCGTGTGCATATTTTGAAATCTACATTTGTAATGAAACCGCCATACCACCAGCAAGCTGATTTACGGATACAAGATAACATAAAACCCTTCGTGGGCATGATCTACTGCCACGGGAGAAGTATATTGCTGTTCGTATAGCGTATCTACTATAACTACTCGTGCACATAATGAGTATTTGGATGACCGTAATAACAAATAGTTGTTTTCATTGTTTGAAAACACGGAAAAAATTACATTTACTAAAAATAAAACCTAGCTAGATCGATTTATCGCCCCCGAAACTCACTGCATACTAAATTTCGTGCAAATCGCTGGAGCAGTTTCTGATAACCAGATTATATTACCTATATCGGGAGTCTATAAACTCAACGATAACATGGTACCGGGTGAGAGGGCCAGGTATATTAGTAAAATGTCCACTTAAGTCCTGATTCACAACTAAACGTCTTTCTGCAATACAAAAGGCACTGTCATAATCATGCGTATAACACATATTTACTGTAAATGTTTCATACGTTTTGCCTAATACCACAGAATAAATATTACAGCTTCTTCCCGTGGATTATATAGGGTGTTTGGTAGAGGGTCCGACAAACCAAATGAGCGTGTTCGGGGGCCCACTTGGAGAATACAAGTTGGCCAAAAAAATCCCCTATCCCCCAATTTTTTTTAACATTTTTTTGTGAATTTTTCCTTTTTCTCCGAAATTGTACCTATTTACTACCATAACATTTGTAAAATCTGTTTTAGACCGGATGTTTTTAGTTGAATTTGGTCTCTAATACACCTTTAGGACACGTAAAGCAAAATTTGATACAAAACAGAGCTAACTCATTTAGAGCCTCTTTTAGTTCAACTTTCACAGTGAAAAAAAAAACCCACTAGCAAGCTTCTTTAGAAAAAAAAAGGAAAAAAAATTGGGGGGTCAGATATTTTTTTTGGCCAACTTGTATTCTCCAAGTGGGCCCCCGAACACGCTCATTTGGTTTGTCGGTCCCTCTACCAAACACCCTGTATATAATATAATATTAACCTACACAATAAAATATAACTAGTAGTTCTGCGAACAGTAGACCTCGCGAGCACATTTTCTTACTAGCGGCAATTTTTCGCAGTAATATCTTTGAAACCACTTGAATAATATTTGAAATTCCTCTAAGTCAAGGACCTAATGTATGTAGCAATTGTACGAGTATCAATATCAGCTTCAATACTATGGCATAATGATCGTATTTATATGGTTATTTCTACACTTTAAAATGCAGTTTTGCTTCTACCAAGAGAGAACCTTCTCAGTGGACCTAACTGAGAAGGTTCTGTCTTGGTAGAAGCAAAGTTTACTTAAAGTACTAAGTATGTACGAACTAATGGTTCTCTGCAAGTACAAACTTAAGGTTCGTGCCGGTATACGATACAACTTAGCCGTTGAATCTTCTGGGGTTTAGCTACTCGAAGGATCGCCCCCAAGCAGCTAAACGTAATTAAATACGAATAAACGTAAATGTATAAGAAATATATGGCTAAACTACTGAAAAAGTTAATGACTATAACTAGTTGAGATTGTGTGTGGAACGAATGACCATTTTAAACCGACTTCCAAAACAGGGTGAGGTTCTATGTTCCACTGTATATTTCCGTATTCCGTTTCTGTATACCGATTTCAAAAAACACATTTTTTTTGCTATTGCAGTCAGAATTTGATGATGGGATCCCAAGGAAATCCAAGGCGACCCTTAAATTTTATAGGCACTTAATCATCATCATCTCAGCCGTAGCACGTCCACTGCTGAACATATGCCTCCCATGATTTTCCAAAAGGACCGGTTGAAAGCGGCCTGCATCCAACGTCGTCCTGCGACCTTCATCAGGTCGTCTGTCCACCTTGTCGGTGGACGACCTATGCTGCGCTTGCCGGTCCGTGGTCTCCACTCCAGAACCTTTCGGTCCCATCGGCCATCTGTTCTGCGTGCTATGTGCCCTGCCCACTGCCACTTCAACTGGCTAATCTTCTGAGCTATGTCGGTGACTTTCTTCCTTCTACGGATCTCCTCATTTCTGATTCCATCACGTAGAGAAACCCCGAGCATAGCCCTCTCCATAGCTCGTTGTGCGACTTTGAGCTTATCTATGAAGCCCATAGTAAGAGACCACGTTTCAGTGCCATAAGTCATCACTAGTATCATATAGGCACTTATTACGTTTTTAATATATTTTCAAAAGCAGTTCAAGTATATGCATCTGATAATCATCATCTCATGCGGATGAGCTGATAATGAAAAATATACTCTTTAATTATTAGGAATTAGTGGATAATAGAATAATAGAATGTAAGTTTGTGTTTCTAATTTTTCAAATTGTGTCTAGTTGTTACTAATTAGTTTCCGTATGTTTTGAATTATATTAGCTATCGTGTTTAGTGGAATAGCGTTTAGGTTGCTGAAATATTATAACGATGCTGTTAAATATTTGCTTATTTTTTTATAAAAACTATAATCTTCTATCTAACACCTGTAAACAAATAAAAAATATACTCTCATAACAAGTTCATAATTTCTGAGAAAAAACACCAAACACATCCACAAAGTTGCTTCTACTCTTATTTTAATATGTATGCAAATGAATATGCAAATTATTTCGAGCGGCAACACAAAGAATTAAAGAAACCGCAGACAACTGATATGTAAATTACAGCTGAGATCTAGTAGTCACAGTGTGAACATGATTCAGATGAGATCCTCAGTACCTACTTTTTAAATCCTTTCTATACGGTGATAATTAAAACAAAAGATTTATGAATGAAACTGACGTACATTTACTTATCTGGGATGCAAAGGGTTAAAGTCAGTTATAGTACGGCAGCGCTGCGTTGCGATGCAGGTGGTTACTAGTGGTGCTAGTCACTGAAATCGTAATATTTCATCAAAGATCGTAAATAAAAACACATTGATGATCTTAATTTCAATCCCGCAAAGGCTAAGAAGATCTAAGAAGAGGCTAATCTAAGAAGTTGAAGTAGATCATAATTTCAGACTCATTAAAAGTTTGAAAGTTTGAGTATCTTGTGTTGTGTTATTGAGTTACTGTTGAATTACTGCAGCGGTGGGAAAAACAGCTGTGGGATGAAACCAAGCCACACAGCTCTGTGGGCCTAGACAAAGTAACATTCTCCAAGCGCTACCGCTAAGAGAAAAGTAAAAAAATGTATGGGATTGACATAAGGAAGCGATATATCACGTGATCATCGAAAAAGAATAGACAATTGGTAGACAATGTACAACAGTTATCTCTTCGTTAAAACGAAACGCTACCGTTTCTATTCCGTCAGACGCTAGTCCATACAAAGTCCTAGACAACACGCCATGTTGACAAGCGACAACGCCATCTATTCTGTTCGTTTGATCGCTAGGTTAGCGGTCTCCGATACCCTGCAGATAACGCTACAAAATGGCGTCTTTTAGTCAGCTGACGAACGAAGTGGTGTTTTGTATCTATTATTTTTGCGATTTATTCAAGATGCATGCTTTAAAATTGATGTGGGCTGCGCATAATAAATAAATATGGCTTAGAAGGCAGGCGAGAACCAACAATACGAGTATATTATTTTAACTTACTTTTACCCGTCTCGCTATTTCTAAACATTGAAACATTTAAGTACCTAGTACACTAAAACCTTTTATATTTTATTTGAACTCTGTAAAACATTACAATACAAATACTTTTTATTGCGTACCCAAATATACAGAAATTACAAGAAGACATTAAACTGTTACCTATGTGACGCTTAACATAAGACGAGCGAGTTTCTCGTTTCGACACAAAGTCGAATGATGGTGTTTTGTTTGTTTTTGCCCGTTTTCTTCGTCCCTGCAGAGTGCACGGTGTGTGCGTTGAGTGTTGCGGTGATGGTTGGTACGAGTAGGTGGGTGTTTATGGTGAAGTTGGAGGCTCGCTTCGACGACTATATACTCTGCCGAAGCCGTCGCCCGTAGCGAAAGCAATTCGGCTTCTACTTGTGGCGGTGGCGGTGGTGGTAATAGTGCTGTTGCACAAATATCTGTAAAAAATATTAAAAATGTATAATGTAGGTATATCTATAATAACAATTAAAGATTTAAACATTATTCAAAAATTCACGGATTCATCCGGTTTTTTACAAAGGCATAAGTGGGACTGTAGCCAACATCTTAGATGCCTGTTTGGTATGAAAAATACAAAGTAGTTTAAGAAACGGAAACATTTAGGATGATTATCATTATTATTATTATTACATATTTCACCTATACCCTTTTTTACAAGTTGCCTTAAATTAAGGTACATGGTAAACGTTGTACCTACTGAGTTAGGTTTTAGCAAAAATATACTTGTGTATATTTAATGATTTTGTTCATAACTAATACAACATTATGAAAAAATGGTTTAATAATCAGTTTTCGTATTCTTATATTAAGATAAGAAAACAAATAGATTGATTATCAAGCCCATCGGCACAACATCCGATCCGAGCTAACAAAGTTTGTATAATTTAATAACAATCAACTAACGTTAATGCCTCGTCCTACAATATCTGCTTTACCAGCTAGTGCAGGCAATCCCATAACTGCAAGTCTGCTGCTGGGATCACCACCAGTGCCACCTGCATGCCTTCTTATTTGCAGAGCTTTCTTTAATTATTTTTTTCAGCCAGACAAAACAGATTTTGATATGATACCAACATTTTTTCATTTATAGGTTTCCTTATACACCACAACCAACAGAATTCCCATACCATCGGCTCTGAAGCGACCTTGAGCCCCCCCGAATGGGGCCTAGCTATATCTCCATTCCTACAATACACGAGAACAACAAAAGTAGTGTGCTTAAAATGATGACGAAATTGTTTATATGATGTACGGCGGCTCATAGTAAGGACAAGAATGGTGCCTTTATAACATTTGTTATGCTCTTTTCTAGTCTAATAATTACTTCTACATAACATCTTGTGAACTTTAAATAACACAAACATCGTTAATTTCAAAAGTTATTTTAAACAAAAGACATACCTCTCCATAAATTCAAGTGTTATCCTGAATTATTCCGCTTGGGTTTCATTGGCCAAAAGTAAACTGGAATTTAAAGCAACAATATTATTTTAAAGCTAGTATGTACTCGTAAGTACAGATTATTATTTATATAACACAATTACTTACTTTTTGTCACAAAACACTTCACACAATACTTGAAGATAGTTCAAAACAGACACTTTTCGCGGGTCAAGTTAGCAGCGGGATCTTCAGTTTGATATTTTGCTACGCTAACCATAGAGCATTATAAACTTTTAGCGCACGAACGAAGAGAAGGAGCGTTCGCCGCGAACGCGTGACATTGTCTACCAATCTCCTAGCGCAAACGCTGAAGCGTTAGCGACTGGAGAAAGAGAATCGCTATGAAGCGATGGCATCTTGTCTAGGCCTACTGGGCAGATAAAAATGTTCTTAAAAAGACTATATTGCCGTGTTCCATAAATAATTATAGACACTACCGAAAAGAAGGGTCAAGAAACTTTAAGGCGATACTTAGATTTTTACCTAGCAGAAGTAGAATACTCTAAGCATCTTTGTCATGATCATATGTGTAATATATAATATGTTTGCTCTGAATGAAGTGTTTTGAATTAAACCTTAAATGGTGACGGCATAAATCCAACGATACATAAATAAGGACATAGATAAGTACGTCAGTACAGGTTTATATGACAATAGCTGTACTTATAAAAACAAGGTGTCCAATCAAAGTAGCGCTCACAAAATCAACACGACTTCAGCTCGAACTCGGCCGGGCCCCAATAATGCTCATTGAAAGTAAACTTTTGGAGGTACTCACTACACTTTTGGAGTCAAGCAATAGAAGCAAAACCCGCGGCTCAGCTAGCTGGACCTCGCAGTTGTACCTAACAACCATGAAGTATGAGTCGTGGGAAAATATTAGATTGAGTCCTTGGGTAAGCAGTTGTGCCGCCCACGGCAAAAGAAGATTCGTTAAGGACGTTAGATCACGCCCTGTATAAGGCGAACAACAGTTCTCCTTTACTTTTCAATATAGGTACATTGTAATGAACGAAATAATATTTTGTTGTTGCATAATTATACAAGATTCCTCACTGTCTTCTTTGTACTGCCTTCAAGCATAATCTCTATTAACATTGTCATAACTTACTATACGGTCACAGTTTACTGTTATACATACATTGTTAATTTTATTCTAAAAGTGGAATTGCCAAGAGTTCATACATACACTCTATGGAGGACCAAGGACTGTGGTATGTCTTATTTGCTAATATGATCGATATTGCCTCAGCTGTAGAGGGTATTTTTGTTATAACACACGGCAAGTCCAAATAGCAATTCAATGCTGACAGGAAAATATAATACGTTATCTTCGATTAAATAATACACTAATTATGGATTCTTTGAAAAGACTGAATAGAAAAGCATTATTAGATAAAGCAAGAGTTACTTCAGGAATGGCCTGAGTTTATTTTCTTAGTGGTAAGAATATTCAATGACTCTAGTCATAACAACACCTAACTACCTATATTTCTGCTGTGTGTGCTAGAGCCTGATATTACTGTAAATGTTCAATTCCACAAGCACGAAATTATCTCTGCTGATTGATTTGCATGTCATGTCGTATATCATTTTTATCGAAAACATTTCACAACCTGATATTTGGTCATGTGCTTCTTGTCCCATGGCATTTCCTATGGTACAGCACCCATCCTTCACCAGGCTTAACCTCTCAAGCTTAACATCGCCTCTTGGTGATCGCAGTAGATGTTAATGCAGATCGCGGGAAATGCTCCTGCCTATTTCCTGGATATTTATTTAGCCGTTTCTTACGGCACCAACGGGAAGAGATGGGGTGGTCCTGTTCTTACGCCGGGACCACACGGCTGGCTTTGACGTCTTATCTGATATTATTTCAGTAAGATAAGACCTCAAATCACATTAACATTATCGAATAGATGAACTACGGTTAAAAGTACCTCTGAAACCCAGTCTTTATGTTACTCATCTACCACGAACCTCGTGTCACTTTGATGTCGTTTGATCAGTAACCTATTTACCACATGTGTATTTGGTTTATCTAAAATCCGTGAATGGCAAAAGAAATAATTTATTAAATTATCGAAATCCTACAAAAGCTTAATGATTTCAACGACTGTGTGTCACTTTTCACAAATTAACATTCCTAAAGCGCTGCTCATTTTGCAAAGGACTAAGGACCGTTATATTCGTCATCCAACAAAGCTTGCTATCTGAATCGGAGTGCCTGAAATTTCTGTTAATTTTCCCTCTTATCTTTAGCTTCAAGTAAAGTCCTGATTTTATAATGATGAATTTAAAATTATAAGGATTATTTTGAAGCGTTAAATTCAGCGGTGTTTCTTTTCTTTCGCGGACTAATGGAGATTGTTAAATCTATATGAATGAAACAATGTAGTGTTAGTTACACCACCTACATATAACTCAAGAACCGCTGGACCATTTTTTATGATTTTTGTGTTCTTCGATTTGTTATTTTTCGAGAAAGAACATAGGATACTTTCATCATCCATCACCACGCGGGTGAAACGCGGGCTGCAGCTACCCATTCAATTTTAACGATTTTTGTATTTTTGTTTTATTTTCAGTTCTCCATAACTATTCTTTCAATAATGTGTCCTTCGGATATTTTAATGCAAGATAACAAACAAAACACGTCATAGTATAATTTTATCTTTACTGAGATACGAATTTGATTTTTTTATTAACGACCTAATCAAACCATCCAATTCTTAATTGATTACAAAATGCCATGGTAGGTTATATATACTTACATCATAATAACTACAACATGATTTGGATTAACAAATTAATCAAACCTCGATATAGTGTTTCTAGGACTCTGCTAACTATATTTCTTAACGTACAATTTATAACAAATTTACCATGCGGATCTACATTTCATATCGAACTAAATTAATTAAAGGCTGGCGAATAATTAAAAAGATCAAAATTACATCCCAGCTCGAAGCGCATTTAAAACCACCAATTCCAACTCGTCACTTGCACGTTGACGTCACACGTCCGCTAAGTGTGCTGTGGTACGTCAGGACGGCGTCGGTCTACCAGTAGGCACGTATAAGCACGTCACTACTCGTACGTCACATTGCCAATGGTCGCTTTGACATGCTAATCGGGCGCACTCAACGAGCCCACTGCAGCGCACGTCACCCTAAATTGGCGGTTTCAACTGACGGCGCAACGTAATTATTTCCCAATTAGTTTAAAACTGCGCGATTTAATTCTGGCGTTTCCACTCGAATATTTTAAATGTTGCAGTTTGGTTTTGGTTTACTGGTTTACTGAGAGTTTGAGAAGTACGTATTCTTGTATAAACAACGTCATGAACAAAGGTGCTTGGGTAAGATTATGGTGTTCAAGTCAAAAGAGGGGTTAGCGAGATTATATAATGGCCTTGCGTTCTGTGAGACTTGCTTGAGTTCTGCCCGTTTGTAGTTAATATTTTTACTGTCCAAAACGATAAAGAAAACAGAAAAGAGGTTGACTAGTTTTAATTTATAAGTCTTGATGGAAATTGTGAATTAATGTGCTCAGATTCATATTTCAAATTGCCAAATAAACAGTTTTTTGTTTCGGCCTTGTTTTGCAATAATTTATTTTGGATCATAATTTCAATTATTCTTTCTTTACCGCAGCGAAGTTCAAAAGGAGGTTTATGTGCTTTACGTATACATGTATGTAAGTAAGTATGTATGTATGTATGTATGCGTGCTCCTATGCTCGCTCGTAACTTTTCAATGGCTAAACCGATTTTGATAAATGAGACGTCGTTCGAATCGTCTTGATTCATTCATTGGGATTGGGAAAAAATACCTGACTACGGCAAAGCCCAAATGGACGGCAGATTTTATGCGTTTAAATGTGTGGGCTAATTATTTCCTTATCCGGGTTATTAAACTTTTTGTTCGTTTTCTTGTTTAGTATGAATTAAATGTATATGAATGTTGTAAGAGACTTTGATTTGGTATCATTATATATAACATATACCTATATATTTCGCGACCTCTCTTTTTAGTTTTGAACATTCCTTTGTTCTATTACAAGTAAAGAGTTGTTAAAGTCACCGTGCTAATTTTCTTGATAACATATAAATGTATCGTACTCACTCGCGTGGTGAAATGCGTTCAAATCATAACTCATTTTTCAAAATCCGACAAGTAGTTTAGCCTGTAGGATGCGCCTGCGCTGGGTATTTGGGTAATTATCTAAAGTCTTTGCTGATCGTGTATAACCCTTAAAACGATTGATCAACGTTGATTGTATACTTTCATTTTTATTTATTACCAGCCGATTATATTTCTACGATAATCCACCACGCGGGCCCAGTGCGGCTTGGTGGATAGGCTAGTGGCCAACCCATTTCAAAGTTTTTAGGCCGCCTGAAGGCCCGAAGGACAGTGACGTAGCTATAGCTGTCACATGGTTTCCGCAGGTAAAAACTAAAAATCTAAACGCTCAAATCATACTCATTATATGAAATGGATACATGCTAGTTCAACTGCATACAAACCATAGTTACTTACCTATAAGTACATTAAAATACAATTTTAAGAAATGTTAGTATATGTAGCGGGCATAAATCTTTTTAAAGCTATAATAGCGAATGCCCGCGACATAGTTCGCGTAGTAGGCTCGCCCGTCGGACTTGCCATAACCCCCCATCTTTTCTTAATATTTTTTTAATGTAAGAACCATCTGCGAAATATTAGAGAGCATTTAAAAAAAGATGAAGGAAATTGGATAAGCCGTTCTCAAGTTAAAGCGTGACGAGAAATAGGGGTTCATTTATGTATATTATATAGATGGTGATAATTATGACCAATTCAATAGTTTACAATCACTAAAAGTTGCTGATTTTTTTGTTTGACAGCAAAGTACTTGGAGCGCGCGGCCTCGATTCACTTACTTTGCCGACAGTTAGAACAGAGTACGAGAGCCACCACACGTACCAGTTCCACCAATCAAAATCCCCGAGAATTGATGATTGTATAGACAATGAACTATTTCAGCGGACCTGGTACAAAAATCCCTCACAAGTTTTAAAGATGACATAGAATAGCTGCTATTCTATTACAGAGATGTAGTGCAGAGATCCGGACCCCCTATCTAATGTATTTCGCCATAAGTGACTAACACAATGCGCGCGCTACATAATCGATGTTGCGACAAGCACTCCGGCTGACGATGGAGTACCAGGTGTGTTACTACTGGGTAACCAAACAAGCTTCTAAAAACTGAACTATGTATATTTATTTTTTTTATTAAAATTTACCTACTCCACAGACTCCAGGGTCCGTGCCTTTTTTCAACTTTTGGGATTTAAAAAAATTTACGATCAATTTTTTACCTTCAACAAATATACATACATGGGGAACATATTAAACTAACTAACTATTTACTATATTACATAATTTTTTTTTTTTTAACTAAGACACATAACTAAATTTTATTATTACTATTAAGATTATTCTGAGTTGGTGTAAGCATTCACAGCAGGCCAGTGTCCGCAAACAGCACCCGTTCACGAGTTGACGCATGTGCCAGCCATCGCCTTCCTCAACCATTTCTGAGGGAAGATGGCGACCCGCCACACACGCCACCGCTTGCCAACACATTTCCGTGAGCATGTCTGCTCTGAATGCCCACACCATCTCTTTGTCAGTTACAGTTTTTATGAGAACTTAACACTAGTTACATGTTATTGTGAGCCCACATTGCCCACATTGCGCTGAAGCAGGGCCTCCATCACCACGCTGTTTCGATCCCTGATTGCCATCTTCAGGTTGTAGCTATAGATGGTTTGTTCGCTCGCAACCATCGCTTGCCTCACAAACCGTCCGATGGCATCATCCTCGTCGTCGGCGTAGTAGACAAAGGTCCTCGTGTGCCGGGAAACCGCGACGACTGCGTGCGGGACGCTCTCGTGCAGCTTCATGTTGCCTTTTGTTTTTATTACCGCGACTGACTCGTACGTCAGTCCCTGCGCCTCGTGAATGGTAAGGGTGCGTGATCCTTCGCCCTTTCCATAGCCCTGGCTGGTCAGGGTCTCCTTTTCCTCCTGAGTGTGGACCAGGAAGAGGGCGTTTGGAAGGAGTTTGGGGATTTTCGCTCCTGTGTAACTCTCGAGGCGCAGGGACCTTATACTGGGAGCCGAGGAATATATACCAGAGTATATTTCCCTCAGCGCATACGCAACATCCATTGGGTTCCGGTGCGTGCACAACAACTCCTGGCTGATGTTCGTAACCAGGCTAGGGCGGTTATACCTTAGATCGAACAGGTTCTCCCTGTCTATGTAAGGTAATTGGTTGACGTCTCCGATGAGGACAAGTTCGCTAGCTCCAGACAGCCTAGAAGCCATTACTATGGCCCCAAAATGGTTCATGAGAGCCTCGTCCACCATCAGACGGACGTAGCTCTCATTCTTTTTAAAACCATTTACTAAAACCGAGGCCATAGTGCGCACCTTGGTTTTCACCAGGTCTCCGATTCGGTGCGCTAACTTCTCTCTCAGGTCTTTTGCTGCCTCTGTAGTTGTTGTTGCGATAACGTCCTTGTCCACATCGAAGTGTCTTACCACCCAAGTTGTTTTTCCGCATCCGGGAACTCCATTGACCCACTGTATTTTGGGTACCTCCCAGTGTTTTTTTTTTTTTTTTTTTTTTTTTCATCCAACATTATCTTGGTGCACCGGGCGGTGACAACAATAGGGTCGTGTGGTGGTGTTGCGTATTTTGGCCTACCAGTCCGTTCGGTATCTTCCTCTTCCAGAAACACAAAGCCACTTGTCGCGTTGTAGGCAGCCATATACTGACCAGACATTGCCCCCATGATGATCGAGGATGTGTCGTTGTTGTATATGGCTGCTTCAGCCTCTTCGAGTCTCTTCTGAAGCAGTCGAGATTCGATGATGCTGCCCTCGTTTGCTCGCCTGTAGGACTGCAGGATGTTGTTGCAGTTCCTGAGATTGACGTCTCTTGTTGCTCTCGTTATGGCGAGGAACTCGAAGAAGGCATTCGCTGCATGGCTCACTGGTTCCTGTGCTGGTATGTACTTTGGCGGATTGACTTGTCCCATGTCAGCTCTAGTCCGAGGTCGTTTTTGGAATGTTGAACTGGGAGTTGTCTTTTTCGCAGGCATGGGCAATTTTGGCTCACACGACTGTAGGAATAAGCTTTGTGCTGCTGCTTTGAACGACGCCAGGAACGCTGTGACACAGCCCTTACACTTGGTAGGGCTGCGCTCCTGGTTCCTTTCTGCTTCTGCTTTTTCCTGGAGACGTTCCGAACCGCTTTTGGTGGTTGAAGCGGGGATTAGGTGCCCCCAACAGTCGGTTGAATTGTTGTGTATCGGCTTCCTGAGGTAACTGAGGTTTTCGCCTCTGTCTTCGTACACAACTACCTCATGATGTTCCGAGGCTCTAATACAACCTAGTTGGTCCGCGACCTCACCCTTGGAGTGTTCTATTACCATAGCGTCTACGCTTATCACTCGGGCTTGTTCCGCATTTTCTGCCAATTACGAGAGTAGCATGCTCGCTTTAGCGAAGGGAGTCTCGTCCGCCCACTCGATTAGTGCAACTGTTTTGTTTTTCAGTCGCACCAGTCGACAGGGGCAGCCCGTGACGTCCATCACTGGCATTGCGTCATATGCTTTTCGCTTCATGGTGGTCTTGAAGTTATTTCCGTTTAGCAAGTATGCTAGCCCGGGTGATAACCGTACTCGGCTTTTGTCTCTGGTTATGCAAAAACTTATTCCTAGCCTTTCCCTGCTGTTGTCCATGAAGAGAGCGCCGCCTCGAATATGAATCCCAGGCTCCCCTTGCTCTCCATATGACAACAGCTGAGAAAGTTCCTTGTTTTTGGCATGCTGTTTGTGCGGTTGTTGGGGCTGTGGGGTTTGTGTTGGGAATGGGTTACTTGGGGGGGGGAGATTTGAATTCCTAGCTACTGCCGTCCGGAATGATCTCTCCACGAAGGAAAGGAAGTGTACTCTGTTTTCCGTATCTGCCATGATGGTCGGCAGTTCAGGTTCCAGTAATTTCCTGCACACATTCGTTTCGAGATCATGCCGTGCGGCAATGAAGCGGGGACAATCTAGGATTATGTGATTGACTGTTTCAGGAATTTCGGGGTCACACTCACAACCTGGGCTGTCCTTGAGCTTGAACCTGTGGAGTTATTCGGTGATTCCACCATGTCCTGTCATTGCTTGCACAAGTATTGGCGACAGTTTCGCGGTTCTCGTTAGCCGGAATGCCAATTTGACATCCGGTAGAAACTTTCGCGTGACTGCGCCTGTGCTGGAGGTCTCATACCTGTCTTGCCAAATTTGTATGGTTTCCTCTCTTATTCTTCTTCTTACGTAGGACAGGGGAATTTTGTCGTAGTCTTGAGTCGTGCACCTGAGTGCCGCTGACTTCGCGAGCTCATCGGCTCTTTCGTTTCCAGCGGTTCCCACGTGCGCTCTCAACCATAACATCCGAACATCTCTGCCTTCAGACTTGATCTTGCCAATGTTTTCCTTTATGCTCCTCGCTAGGGGGTGACTGGTTAGTGGCCTTTTGAGTAAATCGAGTGAAGATCTTGAGTCACTTAGGATTGTTACTACTTCATCCTTACTCATTTTTACCAACTCAGTCGCCTTGTGGAGGGCATAAAGTTCCGATTGGAAGACTGTGCATTCAGGATGCAGCTTGAAGGTTGCGAACCTAATCTCTCTTCCTTCCTCCCACCAGGTCAATGCAGCACCTACTTGGCCCTCTATCTTACTACCATCTGTGTAGATTTGGGGTCCGGTCCGAACTATGTATATTATAGCTACTTATGTATATTTTAGTGAAGGCCGAGCCTCTTTTATTTTCAAATTCTCAGAGGCGTTTCATCAGCCGTAACCCTGAGACATTACGTTGTTAAGTGTCATGTGCCTGTAATTTTTCCGGCAACTTCAAACCAGAACACAGTAATGCAAACATTACTTATTTACGGTAGAAAAAGTTGTTAAAAAAATTAGACTATTAACACAGCTAGAATAGTTTATTTTAGTTATTTCCATAGCGTTATGACTTATGGCATACTGCTCTGGGGATGTTCTGCAGATATTAACTCTATTATATATTATTTATTATTTATACTGCAAAAAAGGGCTATACGAGCGATCTACAGTTTGGCTCCCAGAGCTTCCCTTAGACAGAAATTTAAAGACATAAACATTCTAACTGTTGTCTCTCAGTTTATCTATGAAAATCTAATGTATGTAAAGAAAAACATTAACAGTTTTGATAAAAGGAGTGATGCTCATTCCATCAACACGCGAAATAAGCACAAGCTATCAGATATATAAGATAAAACAGCTTGGGACTGATCACTCCAGGATCTATCTACTCGTGTACTAAGATGTCAAAGTGTAGCGTGTCTTGCCCTACTGATACCATTATTATGTTCTCTTTTGTAAGGCAACACACTGGAGCTAATATTTGTAGTACCTAAGTAAAAACATTGTAAAAACATCTATATAAAAAGAATGGCCCCGAGTTTCTTGCCGCTTCTTCTCGGTTGGCTCTATGTATTTTGGAACGCGGCGGTAGGCTTTAAAGTACATTATAATGAAAAATTGACGTTCATAAGTGCGTCTTTGATGCCTAAATTGAATAAATGATTTTGACTTTGACTTTGACTTTGACTTTGAGTTATGGTAGCACTACTTCACTCATCTCATCTCAACTCATCCAATCAATTAATCAATATTTTATTGCAATCATGTGTAGGTATACATGCAGTACTTAAATATATATTCTTATTTATGTAACATATGACCTTGGTAGGGAAGAAAGGTAATAGAGCGCCCAACCTATTCAATTATCATTAAATTTGTCATTAAGATAAACATTGAAATTATAATAGCTTTTTGTAATTAGCAGATTTTTGCATATTTCACAATTTTTGTCACATTTTCTTCATCTTTTATTTGTAGCCATTACGTGAGGACCGGAACTGTGTATTACGAATTTAGAGCTCGGAAGAATAAGTTAATATTTAAACCTAGATGTATATGGTCGCGGTAGGTTTGTAACTTTTTTGAAAAACTGAGGCTGTTTTCTAACAAATTACCATACTTCTAATATGTAATATGATACTAGCGTCAAAATTTTATGTTTTATGAAGTACGGTTTGCAGCTTTCAGTGCTTTTAATAATTGCAAGGATACGAATACATTTTTTGGGAAACAAACAGGTCTATTGAATTAACACTATTTCCCCAGAGAATGATGCCGTGTTTAAGCCATGGGTATGCATACGCGTAGTATGCTGTTTTAGCAGTATTAAAAACTGTTGCTCGCCGCAGATCCCTAAGCGCGTAAGTAAAGGATGATAACATAGCTTTTATTTTACGAATATGACATTTCCAGTTTATATGCGAGTCGATTTCCAAGCCTAGCAATGTTGCAGCGTCCACACATTCCAATTTATTGTTATTATAAGAGAAATTTATGTTAAGAGCGGTATGGTCGAAATTGTATTAATTTAGTTTTAGAAAAATTTAGGTCCAGATTATGATCAGTCATCCAAATTATTACGTTATTAATCTGTCCGCATCAGGGCAAAAAATAACAATAGATTTATTGGAACTTGCCTCGAATGAGGCTTGCTGATTCGGACAGATTATACATGTCACTAAGTTTATTATTTAAATTCACATTATTAGAAATGTCCTCCGCGAAAAGTACACAGGATTCGTCAATTGATTTTGCTAAGTCATTAATATATATTAAAAACAGAATAAAACCGAGGACACTACCTTGAGGAATGGCGTGGGTAATTTGAGCAGGTTTAGATCTTACTATATTTATTGTTCCGCTATTATTGTCAAAGTAAATTTCAATGTTTGAGATCGCTTAAGCAGGCGTTAGTGCTTTAAAAAAGTAATACTATAAAAATTACAAGAGCCGCGATGTCAATACGAAAGTTTCAAGTATTTCTAAATAATGCTTCTTTCGGTTGGATGGTACTGTTAAACTGTCCAATAGATGTCGCTCCGTCCCCGCAAGACGGTTAGTCAAATAGAGAGTTAAAATTCGATGCTCGGACCAGATTCTCGGTGGCCTAGTTGGTCAATGGCGTCTGACACGGAGAGTCAGAAGACGCGGGTTCGAATCCCGTCCGAGGATGGAATTTTTCTCTCTATAAATTTCAATGTATTGTCAAAGTGTTCAATTTCCACATACTGCTCGCGGTTTCTCAAGTACGATTTAAACCATTAATGTGCTATTCCGCGTATCCCTTTGCCATATAATTACTTTAAAAGTATGTTACATTGTACGTTATCATATGCTTTGGTCATGTCTAACAGTATGCCTATTGCGTATTTCTTGTCATTTAATATATTTAAGCTTTCGTGAATATATTCATATACCGCTAAAACCGTTGATCTGGTTTTGCGAAATCCATTTTGAGTCAAATATTTGAAATTTATCACAAAATGAGTATAATCGCGTATGCATAATTTTTTCAAATGTTTTTGACGACGTTGGTAACAGAGTTATTGGCCTGTAGTTGTTTGGGTTTAGGTTGGACGACTTTTTATACACAGGTTTAATTAAAGCTGTCTTTAAGAGGATTGCATAACAAGTACTTTCCATGCTAAAAGAGAAATCTCTTTTCTACCGCTTAACATTGTCCGATTTCAGTGATTTTTTTCATGGAATCATGGCATTGTTTACTATGCACGTACGTTTTGATTTTTTCAGTATTTCAAAGTACTATAAATTTCCTTTTTTAGAACTAAAAAAAAACTGAGTAAATGAAAACGTACGGGCATAGTAAACAATGTCCTGATTGCAAGAAAAAAAAAACACTGAAATCGGACAATGATAAGAAGTAGAAAAGAGTTTTCTCTTTTAGCATGGAAAGTACTAGCTATGCAATCCTCTTAATACATCAGGGAAGGTTACTTCAACAAACGATTGATTAATCAATAGGTAATAAGGCAGGGTTAACTCTTCGGCACAATGTTTAATTAATATAGGTGGTAACTCATCCACACCATAACTATATTTACTCTTTAAATGTCTTCTAATAAGATATATTTCACGGGGCTCGGCTGGGTACAAAAACATAGTGTTATCTGTGCGTTGCAGAACTGGCCGGCCGCGAGCCGCTGGCCCCCCTCCATTCACCTGCCCCACCGACGCAAACTGTCGATTAAATGAATTAGCTATGTCGTTCAGGCCAGAAGTTACATACTTACTTATTTTTAATTTCATATTTATTTTAATTTTTTTCTTATTTTTATTTGTACGATCTCTTATTGTCTTCCATATCGGTTTAGTTTTAATTTCTAAGTTTTTCATTTCACATATATATATTGATTTCTTTTTAATTTATCAACGGTCTTTTTTAATTTTTACATACATTTTATAATATTTTGTGAGAATAGGGTGCTTACAATAAGTAACGTAAAATTTTAATAATCTTTTATTTCTGCCGGAGGTCCTAATGCCTCGCGTTAACCACTCGTGTTTTTTATTTGACCTTAGTTTTATAAGTATTTGGTATATACTGATCTAATAAGCCTAATAATGTACTTTGAAATATTTTATAGTTTTCATATACAGTTCTTTTTGTACATGAAGTTAAAAGTTTCATCCAGTCAATATTTTTTAAAGAACTTTTAAAGGTATTCATATTATTTTTATTAAACAATAAAAATAATATGAATACCTTTAAATTTTCCATGTTATTGATGTATTTTGTGTGACTAGTACATCTTTTCTTTTTACCATAATTCCGTAATGGTCAGGAAATCCGAACTCTTGTACCGAAACATTTATCTTGAGTTTGTTACAATTTGTAAACAAGAGGTTCAGACAGGTACCAGTAGTGTTAGTAACACGAGTTGGCTGGTTTATAAATTAATGAAAATTATATTCTAGCATGAGATTTAGTAATGCTAGCGATTATGTTGTGTTATCTAGAATATTTAAGTTGTAATCTCCTATTAATATATTTATTGAAATATATTTTTTTGTTAACAATTCTAATAGTATATTCAATTGATTATAAAATGAATCGGGATCCCTTCTGTCCCAGTAAATTAAGATTATTAATTTTATAATATTCCTTTGAGAAGTCTACAATATCCTTTATCTCCGGAAATTCATAGTCGTTATGCAAGAATTTCATCGTACCACCTCCCGTGCGGTTCTGCCTACAAAATGCCGATGCTATGCCAATGTTTTAATGCTACTGTACATATGAAAGTATATTCGGTACTTAAGAGGATTGCATAGCTAGTACTTTCCATGCTAAAAGAGAAATCTCTTTTCTACCTCTTATCAAGCGAAAAAAAATACTATCTGTCTGTTCACGGTCATGGTAGATAGCTAATTTTATAAGAGATAATTTTAGAGGCGCCGCATCCCGCGTGACCACACGAGCAAAACCGTGTATGGATCAGCGAGTCTGTGATAATATTACAAATACCTATGAAAGTGATTTATCGTTTTCTCATCTGATAACAACTAAACCGATTTAATTACCGATAAGAGACAGAGATAGCCTGTAACTAAACAATTACAAAAGATGCTTTTTATTTCGGAAAACTATCCAGTGACATTCACTATGTTATAAACTGATGAAAAACACCCAACTTTTTATACCTCTTATTGTTGTAATATCTGGAAAGCCTCAGTGGAGAGTCAAAGAATATGCAAATATGAATCACGTTTGCAAAAAATTGGAGTAACTTTATTGCGAGCATTTAAATCAAAGTTAGTAGGGCAATGAAAAATGTTTATTAATAATTTATTGGAAGTCATTTGAGAGGTCGTTTGAAAGGTTTGCGCAAATTACCCAGATACTTAAATATTTGAAGCACGCAAAAGGGAAAGTGGATTCGTAGATGTATATAATGTGTATATAAATATACAACTTTAGTAAATACATGCTCGTGTTCTTTTTGCTGCGATTTGAGTTTATTTTTCTTTTAATTTCGTCTATGTGTTTAAGTTAATACAAACATACACATTTCTAACATTAAAATTAATCATGTTTATTAATTCTGAATTTCCATTGTTATTATATAATTCACTCCTCCCTAATAACTCACTTTTCACTAACTACTACCAGATACGTTAGTTTGTTAATTATAAAGTAGTTACAATTCAAAGCTTACTGCTAACTGTAATTGTATTGCCCAATGCAAGGATGATTATACATCAACCATCCTGCCCCAGTGTAACTATTAAAAATGAATTTCGAATGTGAGCAAGACTATGTTCCCGCGAGGTTAACTGTTCTCAGAAGTACTAGTTCAAAACCGTTGACGCGACCTTACTGTTCTTAAAAATCAATAGGGTCGTTTCATATAATGCTGTTAATTCAAGAATTTGTAACATAATTAGGGATTCCGTTCGCGTTCTACACGTTAATTGGCTTCAGAAATCAGAGCCACTAGCTCACAGCTCGCGAGGCGGTCACGAACCTATCGAGTTTGGTTTAAATACATAATAATTACATATATTCAGCACTATCCAACTTGCATTTGTACGTTTATTAAAGTAATAAATAACTTTCACGAAGTAACGGAACGAAGTCGGAAGTTGCTGGGCAACAAACCTACTGTTTTAACCACCAAATATACACTTGTACTATTGACACCTATTCTCAGTTTCTCATACTACGGTTAAGTTGTAGCAATTACGACAAAATTTTCATCATCCAACCTCTATGCAGCCGCGCGATTCTCTAAGAGCAAATATCGTTCCATCTTTGACAACATCCATGAAACAAACGATGAGATGACAAGAAACGTTGGAAAAACAACCTTATGTACAAGGGCGATATCTCATTAAGTATTTGACATCGGTGAGCTCGTCGACGAGCTCGTCGTGGAATCATTAGAGAATCGCACGACAGTTTCCATAACTCCAGTTAAAATTTGACGTAAATAAAATCATAGAAGTAAGAAATGTAACTCAAGTAAGAAAACCGCAGATACCTAGTTCGAATATTGGAAACCACCGTTGGGTCCTGTTTAACCTTTTTTACTACATTTTTTATCTTTTGCCATTGCAAATTTTAAAGTGAAAAAAGATATAACGTGGACTAGCTGTACTGTGGGGATATTATTCAACATATTTTTGAGCCGTCCGGGGGGACATTCCGATAGTAATTAGTACTATGGACGTCTCGGAGCATAATTCAACAGGACCCGTCCAATGTGTAAATACACAAAATATTCACTTGAAAAATTAAAAATAATAACTAAAATTTAAAAATAGACTCTGGTCTTTAATTCGATTTTTTCATTAATTCATTCAATTTCCTCTTTCTCATAGCGATATTCTTTCTAATGGTAAGGCAATCAATTTATTGCGAAAGACCGACACATAAACAAAGTGGAAGTAAAATTTTGTGACTACATTAATTCCATTTCAGTGTCAAAATAATATGTATAGTTTCTGTAAATTGTTCAAGAAAGAAATAAACTCAATATAGAAATACTATTCTAACAATACACTATTTTATATTGCATTCCCGACATCGGTTCCAAATAACAACTATGTTTGTTTTAAATCGAAAGCCTTTTGCAATAAGGCAGGAAATAACTACGAGGTAGACGAAATGGGCAGTCTTCGTCGACAATACAACGATGACGATAATATATAAATAAACTGGCGCTGGCGAGCCACAGGAAATTGTATATCGAGCTCTAGAGTATTCTTACAATGTTGACCATTTTATATTATTACGTTACGAGATTTCAACAAAACATGTCTCTAATAGTTTAGATTTCTGCTGCGGATGCAGAAATAAGGAACTGCACTATACTTATTATCATGCTACATCAGCTCTTGCACTTATTATTCCCACCACAATACAAATTATTCAACTTTCAAGCAGTACTAAGCGCTACCACCTCATTCTAGAGCTAAGCTCTTGAGACATCGACCAAAATACAACACCAAATCTGTGACACTACATTATATAAAATAAAACGAAGATATTTGAATAGGATAAATTTGCTCTAAAAGCCAATACAATAATTTATTCCAAAAAAATTAAAGTTTCGAAAGAGAGCAATGGAAATAAACTTTTACATGTTATTTATGAGTTAAACACAGAATTTTAAGCAATTACACAGCAAATTTTAATCACTTTGACTCATGGAATGTTTTTATTATAAATAAAAATAATAACGTGAAAAAATAAAGATTATACAATGACGACTATAATTGATGGCTGATGAAACTGTATCAAATGTGCGACCTGCTAGGCACGTACGTATAATGTATACATGTATGTATGTACTATATACTACTACTATTGACTGATTTGGTCTTGTGTATAAGTTCTACGAAGTATATATTATATACGTACATGTATACATGTAGATTATGAACCAAGAGAGTAAAGCAGTGTCTTAGTCACGGGCGGCATATTGAACCCGTAACGGTGACTCTATAGTTAATCCTTGAGTGCAGCTTGGGGATTCAAATTTAATTCCTGATTGAAGCGAGGGAGTTATGTGGAGTCCTGAGTAAAACGAGGGATTCAAACCGCCCAAGACGAAGACAGGCTTTATCCTCGTGCATACTCTACTTTTAATACCTACTGCGAGACAATAAAAACTCAGAGCTATATAAAAAGCAGTTATTTAGTTTAAAGTAAAATAAATTAGTAGTAAATATTCAAATTGAACACATTTGTTCCGTTATGGAGGGACAGAATAATATTTCTGGAAGGATAGAACTGTTTTAGACTATAAGTTAGTCAGGGGATGTAGACTTAATTTTTTTTTTATTTTCTGTTTTTTTTTTTTTAGAACGGACTAATGCTGTTTGCCTCTACCGGCATTTACAGCGTCACCAGACGGTTGGCGAGCGCAGATGGCACTCAGCCAGATGCGGGCGCAGAGGGCGCACCGCCTAAGGCGAGCGTTGAAGACGCTTCGCCGCAAGGAGAGGAGTAGGCGACTTGCTCAAGGGCACCACTAAGGTACGGACCTTGGCTTGGGCCGTCGCCAGGAGAGAGGGGAGTAGGAGAGAATCGCCCCGGTACATAAGTGTACCGTTGAAAGTGGGCCCTATGAATTTTAACTTTACGACTATTTGGAGAGAATCTAACCAAGACATAACTTTTGCCTCGAGCTCGCCGGTGAGCTCGGTGTTTGACTGTGTTTACCACTAAATCATAACCTTGTGTACCTCGCCCACAGTCATTACCTCGGCCGAAGCCTACACCGTGATCGGAATCACTACCTTGACTGGGGCTACAAACGGAAATACCTCGCCTCCCCCCATTTCCGCGACATGGGTCCACACCGCGACCAGGATCGTCGCGTTGTGCACTCATGACTGTACTTTGGGTGGGGCTACAATAAGAATGTGTAGTACCTTGCCCACAGCCATGGTGGTTGGGGCTACATAGAAAACCAGTGTTACCTCGTCCACAGCCATTTGCTGGGCCGGAGGATACATCGCGACCGGGGCCGCGGTGTATACTCCCACCCGCACCGTGGCTGGGACTACAATCGTGTGTGTGTGGATTACCTCGACTGCGACTGGGGCTGCGAAGAAGATCTCGGCCGGAGCCTACAATGCGATCGGGATCACAGCCCTGGTCGGGTCTACAACCATTACCGGGGTTCCCTTGGGACGACGCTAAAGCTGCCGAAGTAACGGCTGCGATGGGGTCGTCCGGGTCACCCGAAATATGCCTTGGACGGCGACGGGGGGGAAGGAAGTGAGGATCGGTTATGTCAGTGGAGTAGTTCGCCGCTTCGACCACGAGGGGATTAGAAAGAAAAGAAAGAAAGAAAACATATTTATTCAAGACACACACATCACATTACATATTCTACACATTAAAGGAACACAATACACTAAATAAACACATTACACATGTAGAAAACGACGCGGTGCTGTGTGTGTCATGAACATGGGTCCCGACTCAGCATACGACTAAGGACAGAATCCTTACTCACTGATTTTCAGCCGTTACCCATTGTCATGACCTCACGAACCTCAGGACAAAATACAGTTCGTCTTACGACCATGCCATATTTTGCGCCACCTTACTCTCAGTCGCAATGCCGTATTGCTACTACAAGATTGTATTTAGCGTCAGCTCATTTGACAAGAAGTATATCCAATAATATGACGTGACACCTCTAGAGAGTCTATGGTCGCAGAAAGACATTACGAAGCTAACGGAATAATGATAATATGTGGCCATTCGAAAAAGATATAATAAAATAATAATATAATGTAATCTAGTGCGTGTCGCTTCTACGCTCCACTGATATATATAAATCATAATATCCTATTTCATTTGTGCTTTACGACCCATGTATCTGATCTGACTTATCTATGTAAGTGCCGCGATTCGTAAGCATCTGTTTAATCTGTGGTGCCGTGGCACGTTTTGCCACGTCTTATATTCTCTTTGGCCACGTTGATCTACTACGTCGATGACAGGAATTGTACAATTGAACATGACTAAAAATTATTAGCTTACAACATAAAACACAGAAATCGCTATGACAAGAGATATTATACATTTAGTGTACCTACACCGAGTAATTATGTACCTACACTGGGTCTCTGTGAACTCGAGTGGTGGGGAGCTTTGTCGAAGTGGCGGCGGGAGCAGTCTTTCATATACTGCGTAATAGAGGGGAGGGTGAAATCGCAGTGCAGTTCGGCGTTCCGCAAGTACCACGGAGCGCCCACTGCTCTGCGCATAAAGCGATTCTGAATCATTTGAAGTTTGTGGAGGTCGTGTTTCTGAGCATGGGCGAACGCTACAGATGCGTAAGTCATGACTGGGCGGATGCAAAGTTTGTAAAGAGTCGTCTTATTTCTAAGAGACATTTTACTGTTTTTGCCTATGAGGGGATTAAGACGACCCATAATGAAGGCCGCCCTATTGCGAAAAATCTGGATGTGTTTCGCGAAAGTGAGTTGGCGATCAAGGGTGACGCCCAGGTATTTGGCAGATTTAGCCCAAGGGATGGGTTCGCCGAATAGGACTATGGGTGACGGCATGAGATTCCGCCGGGTCTCAGTGAAGTACACTGTTGCACTTTTGCTAGGATTTACTGCAATCCGCCATTTACGAAACCATGCACCGATTACGGTGATGGCTCGTTGGATGGCGCATCTCTGCCTGACCTTGAACCAGCCAGTAGAGTAGATTGCAGTATCATCCGCAAACTGAGCGATCTGAACATTAGGTTCAGATCGTGGGATGTCGCTGATGTACAGCGAGAAGAGAATGGGTGAGAGTACAGAGCCCTGAGGGACACCTGCGTGATTGGGATGCGGGAGGAGAGCGTTCCCTCGGTGCGATAGCTAAACGTTCGATCCCTGAGAAAGTCTTGTAAGATGAGTACAAGACGGTCTGGCACACCCAGTTGGTACAGCTTGAATATCAAGCCGTTGTGCCAGACTTTGTCGAACGCTTTCGCTACGTCGAGGAAGGCAGCTATGGTCCCTTGGGGCTTTGGTTTCTTATTGAAACCGCCTAGGATGTGCTCCGTTACGCGGTGCACTTGTTGGACGCAAGAGTGTTTGGCTCTAAAACCAAATTGCTCATCGGGAAGGAGGTTATTGGACCTAACGTGGGACCAGAGTCGGTTCACAATGAGCCGCTCGTAAATCTTCCCCAGAGAGCTGCGGAGACTTATGGGACGGTAGCTGGAGGGCTCGGCTGCCGGTTTGCCTGGTTTGTGAATACCAATGACAATGGCATTCTTCCAAGTGTCTGGGAAGGAGCAGTTGCTCATAGCCGCATTGAAGATGCTAACTAAGAGATGGACTAGTGGGACTGAGAAGTGTTTAATCACCTTGTTGCTGATACCATCAGCACCAGGGGATTTACGGGTCTTGAGGCTCTTGATCAGAGACACTACCTCGGATGATTTTACCGGTGGGAGGAGTGGGAGGTCAGAGATG
This sequence comes from Selenia dentaria, assembly GCA_917880725.1. Lineage (NCBI taxonomy): Eukaryota > Metazoa > Arthropoda > Insecta > Lepidoptera > Geometridae > Selenia > Selenia dentaria. The sequence goes on along the minus strand of OU862888.1, from coordinate 7,222,883 downwards.
GACATAGAGCTTTTACGTTCGACTTCAGATTCCACCGAATCGAGGTGTTTCTGGTCGACGTGATCTACATTTAGAGTACACTGAGCCTCAAGGCTATCAGCTAAACACTCGGCTTTGTCTTCGTCAAGGAACGCTATGAGAGGGAAGGTGGCCTAATGAGTGGAGGCATTGTCTGTTGTCCATCAGATTTCAGAGCTCGAGCCAACTGCCAGTATGTCTGGTGAGTTGGCTCAATCTCTGACAGTTTGTCGTCCCACCTTTGATCACGCAGCTCACTCATGTGTTTCCTTACAGCACGCTGTAAATAGCGCATGGTGGCTTTGTTCTCTGGGGTTGGCATCGAGTCATACGCCCTAGTGGCGGCGTTCTTAGCTGTCAGTAACCTCCTCGCACCCTCGGGCAGTTCGAAGCGGCGACCATCCGCCACTTGGACCTGCTTTGAGGATTCACCTACTGCGGTGCGGAGGTGGTCACTGAGAGCCTCGATCGCAATTGATACGTCTTCTACTGTCTGTATGTCATCGGGGATCGGGATGTAGACCACGATTTAGTTGGTTTTGAAGCTTCCGATAGTTCGGCACAGTTACATGCACCATGTTCAAAATTATAACATTTTATGGAAGTTGTTAAAATAACACCAAACACCGCGTTTTGTTCAAAATTCATTTCTGTGTGCTTTCTGAGGTGATCAGTTCGATTTTAGAATAAACTCTCTTTACAATGCCCGTGTCTACTGTGTACTAAGAGTTTTCCTACAACTAACGTTCCAAATCCAAATCACTTACGCGCATGGGAGTTTCATACAACATTACAGCCCCGAGGATGTAATAATGCTTTGCTTTACGCAGAGATTGCGTGATACGTAATTAGACATTTTCAAGCAGATGGTATGAAAAACTAATTTCATCCTTCATAACTTTTTGTAAGAATTAAAGAACGCCCGTAAAAACTTTGTCTCTTAAACCAATCTCGTTTTACGCTGGTTTTATCAAAGTTTGATCGATCGTTAAAAATGCAATTTCATTCCGACAAGCTTTGGCCGCTAACCTAAGGTCGACATTTTATGTGTCCGTATTTATATTACAAAATGACGAGACACACAGTAAGTTCACTGGTGATGGAAGCGCCAAGATAGCCATGTTAGTAATTATGCTACTCATTTTGCTCAGGAATTTACTGCGCTTGTAGCTTTGAGATATTAAATCCCAAGTAAAACAGATTAATTTCACGCAATTGCTAGCATTAATTTCAATAAATCCTACTAATATTATAAACGAGAAAGTTCGTATGTATGTTTGTTACTCTTTCACGCAAAATATGAATGGATTTTAATGAAATTTGGTAAGTAGATATATAAGACGCTGAAATAACATATAGGATACTTTTTGATCAACATCATCATCATCCATAACCGCGTAGGTGTAACCGCGGAACGCAGCTATAGTCATATCATACAGAAAATGTTATGATAAGTATTTTTGTCATATTTTTAAAGCAACTGATGGTTAGTGTTTATTACTACGATTTTATGTAGTGGTCAATTGATGGAAGATTCATTAGTAGCTATGTAAGTGCACACTTATATGTACACACTACTAATATGAACACTTATGCCGTTTACACAGAGATAAAAAGGATATGAAAAAATAATACACGCTTGATGCTTAAAAATCCACATATTTGTTGTGAGATAGGCTGTCCTCCTTGTCGTTGGATGAATACGTATGCCTACTTATACCTTTTTTGTCGCAGAGTAATCCTTTATAGATACCACCGGCCTCGGCAAACTTCTGAGGTGTCCCGTCACTGCCGTTACTGGCGGGAACTCCGGAAAGCTTTCGTATACGGCCGCGAACCCGCTGCGGCGGCCTGTTGCCGGACCCTTCTCCCTTGTAGCACGCCAGAACACATGACGCGCCGCAACCGCCTCGGGGGACCAAACCCACCAATGGACGAATTGAAGCCGAGGTGTGGTAGTAGTTAGTAAAAAAGACAGCGAAAAATGCAGTCAGAAGCACGTGTCGTTCCGTGTGGCGATTTAAATAACCACAGACAAGTCTGTACCGTAGGTATGTGATCCAACCTAAAAGCAGGGGCTCTTTACGGTACAGATATAAGGGTTAATCACCGTTAACGCATTTCGGTACAGGTTATTGTAACCGAAAACTTTCTACATTTATTTAACAGTTATCACATTTCGGTACCGCAATCGGAAGAGCGCGGCGTTGCAGAATATTTAATAGAATCGCGTGCATTGTTTCGGCGCAGAGATCCGAGTACCTATCGTTCTATCTATCGCACTCTGACAAATATGCCGCGCCGCTTGCGCTGTTTCATTCTACCCGCGTGCAGTCTTCCGCCTCGAAAAATATTAGCTGCCTTGCTTGAGTAGTCCAGTGTTTTAGAACTCCCTAATCAAATAGTCTGCAGACTCCAGCAGTGGAAGCGTAAAAATAAATTAAAGTCTGCAAAGGCTGGCTATCAAAAATTTGTCCTCACTTTCAAGGAGCTAAACAAACAAAGCTATTGCCTAACAATTCCTTCTTTTACAATAGCGTACAAAGGTCCACATGACTTTACGACCTAAATGGTAATAACAAAGGCTGACTTACAGTAATTCGTGTGGAGCGCGTAGCACGTTCAGCCTCTGAGCTTCTGTTGGTCGGTCTGCGAAGAGGAGAGAGAGGAGAGAGAAAAGTAGGATTCAGGATAGGGAATACCAACCAGGTCATCTCAAAGCGGCGGTCCTCAGATCCAGTCCATTTGTATTCGGTCCAATTCGGTTCAGGTGTTCAAATCACATAAAGCAAGGGGGTTCCAAGTTTACTATTAGCCCTACAACCACTCAACGTTGAACTACACTTGTACTCTTGTTCCAAGTCAATTATACATTTCTTCAAATCAAAAGCTAGTCATACATGACACGACACGAAAAGGCAAGGGCGTAGAACATAATAATTGTCTGTGGGCAAGGGGAGCCCGCAAAGTTTGGTTCCAAATATTAATTGTGTAAATTATATATTATATACCTCTTCAGGGATATAAAGATGTAGTGGTATGTTATGGGAGTCACAGACTTCTAGGACTCTCATCCATACTAACCAACCTAGGTGTAATAAAGATAAACATAATTATAAGTTGATTATATATTATACCAACCAAGATGAAGTATTATACAAATATGCCTATAATTCTTATCTGAAGGGTATACCGAGAACCGGCTTATCCACTGGCCAATACATGTCATGTGGGAGAAGCCTTTATTCAGCACACATATGACAATAAGATGAATTATTTATTATACACAATTATGCTTGCACACTCACTACTGCTTCGATTCAACATAATATCGAAAGCGCTGGTTCGCACCGAAATGAAAAAAAAATTAGAAGTATCTAGAATGGATTCTAGAGTTTATGGCGACGGTGATAAGGACGTCAGTATATATAATTATGGAAATTCTCTCCTATTCGCTCAAAAAATCAAAATAACGCTGTTTTTATTCATATGTCGTCTTAACTAGCTTTTGACGTACACAGTATGTCACTCCATTTATCTAAGCTCTGACGTCCTGAAAAATTCTTTCAACCCTTGGCAAGTCATAAATCTTTCCTGCACCTACTAAATTAATCTGACAGTGTTATTAGACGCCTGAAGAAAAAATACTCAACCGTTTTTATGTTTTACTGTTTGCTGTCTAAGTAATAATGCTGTTACGTAAAAATATGCTACTTTGTTATCATGATACGCAAGCATTTCTATTGATGGAAAGTGACGCGGTTGTCGGTTGAACATGCTTGCCTAGAAGATACGTATTAATTAAACTTTATTTAACTAACTCATATATTACGAGTATATCTATGGGAAAATATTACAATAAGAGAACCCTTCAGTTGCAGTATAGAAGATTAGTAACCAAGGGCTGTAAGACATGCTTACACCCGAGCTAACTACTCTGCTTTACATCTCGATTGTGAGGTAAGTAGAAAAAAACCGGCATTACAAAAACAAAATTGATTATTATTATACTCATACGAAGACAACGCTGAATAGCGAAGCGACCTCTTTTGTCATTGGGCTGAATGCATGATGTCTATTGCCAGTATGATGGTTAGATGTACGCGAACTTTTTGAAAGAGTGAAGTGTTTTTTTACGTACCGCCCTAGGGTTTTCTAGCTATATCCTAGAGCGCTAATTGGTCACCTACAAGCCCCATTTGTGTTCTTTTTTTAATTACTCGTACTTACCGCCCTAGGCTTTTTAGCTACATTATTACCCTAGAGCGCTAATTGGTCACATACAAGCCCCATTTGGAGGTAATAAGGACCTACTTACCGAATATGAGAGATGTAAAAACATATACATAGATCTCATATAAGCTTGTTTCTAAATGAACGTTCAACGGACTTTGGAGACCGAGTCAGCGTGTTCTTGTGAAATCATTCAGCGAATCTGTGCCTCTTCAACCAGGCGACGTACTTATTGTCAAATTTACGCTTGCATTTATGTATTAGATTCAAGTTAATGTCACAAAAACCTTTTGAAAATAATAAAAGTTACTTCGACGATGACGCAATAAAATTCCATGAAATTCTATCAAAAGTTTCATTACTTTATAGAAAACAAAATTTTATTTTAATAAGGCCCTACTTCAAAGAGATAGCTTATCAGAAACTTACGAGTATATTCACGAGCAAACTAAAAGAATTACCGTCCGCACGAATGGCTTGATTGATCGATTCTGTGGCACGGCTTTTGTCGGTTTAAAATAGTTTTCATTTTTTTTACACCGTCCCACAAATGGCACATTATCTGAAAATAAATCGCAGTATTGGGATATCAAAGCTTTTTCTATCGAAAGCATATTCTATGCAACTTTTTTGCTGACTTATCTATATTTAACGGACTCTGCAAAAGATCTAAAAATACATTACATACATTTGTAGAACAATCTGGAGAAGTACTTACATCTTTGCCAGTTATTCAGCCGTGGTGCAGTAGTGTGCAAACATTACCGTATTTCTTTGAAGGGCAATGTTCAGTGAAATTACATGGAAAGAGATATAAAGATCTGATCTCAGGGTGATGAACGCAGCGCATTGCAGGGCTTTAATCTTGTAGCTTAAATGTCTGAATGGCAATGAATTGTTTTGGGTAAACGTAACGCTTTACGTCAGGCAAGCAACTTACTCGTGTCGTTACCGATTGACATAAAAAACACATATTGGCTTAAAACACAAATTATACTGTATACGGTTTTGTTTGTGTTTTGTTTAGTGCAAGAGAGAAGTACTTCCCTCGGAAGAGTTGTTTGCAAGCTTTACTGTGTTAATTGTGTACCAACTGTTTATTTTTTGGCCAAAAAAAAAAACAAAAAAGCAAAATTTTTTTTAAGGGCACTGAAGGAAGTGAAATTCACAAATTGATATCTCGGTATGCCTAACGTTGTAAAGTGGTACGCAAAACTGCACCTTAAACTTATAGCCTCCTTTTCAACCGACTTTCAAAAAAGAAGGAGGTTCTCAAGTTGACGCGTATATTTTTTTTATGTATGATCACGCATAAGTTTTACAGAGTAGTCCGATTTAGATAATTCTTTTTTTTATATGGTAAAGTATACTTCCAAATTTGGGACTATTTAAATTTCATAAATTCGATCAAGTGGTTTTTGAGTTTAATCCAATAACTGAAAAGCGTTCCGGCTGTCTCGATGATATCGTAATTGTCGGTGAATGACAATCGATCCCGTAAGTATCAAGGGTCACTAGAAAAGGGTAAACATTTTTTTTTTTCATATATGGACCCGACCTTAACACTAAAAAGTGTGAAATAACTTGTCGATGTCGGTATGCGCACAATCAACCCATGTCGAAGTTTTCAGGCCGCCTAAAGGCCCTCGACATAGCCTAACGACTGTTGCCCTAAGACAAACAACCGGGACCGACGGCTTAACGTGCCCTCCGAAACACGGAAGCGCTGCTCAGTTGAATAATGCAACTAGCGGTCCAGCATCCAACTGAAGATGCAAGATCGCCAAGTCCAGCTCCGCTACAGTCATGGTACCGACTTCAACAAATTATTGCACACTTTTTGGTGTTGAAGTCGGTTCCATTGTTTGGTAAAAAATTTTTTTTACGAATTCGGTTCTGAAGAACCTTGCGCGTCCTTTGCTTTAGAGTTCCAAGAATCACGAGCTAAAGGGCACTCTGGGCCGATGGTAGATTACTTTCTAATAGTTTCTCAGATCACCGCTTGTGTACTAGAGAAAAGAAGAAAAATTCAAGCTGCATTTGTAACATGATATTTCAAATTGTTAAACAGGTCCTGTTATATTAATTTTCAATGAACAATCACGTGATCTCCGCACATTTTTTTACAGTTGTACCCGATTCGTTCCATAAATTAAATTTTCATCGTAATAATAATGTAATGTGCACGTCATTTCTAAAAAAATCCATCGATATTCCACTGGCCCGCATAAAGTTGTTTGCATTCGCACTATATCGATTCAGGGCTGAGCTGCTGCTTACTATCGAGCGAACGACTTGCTTCATTTACATACTTACAAGGTAGTATATGCAAAGAAACGGGCGATGTACAAACATCGTTTAACACATACTATGTTTCCTTGTTTTTTGTAGTAATAGATCACATTTTCCTGAATTGCAACCTTGTAGTTTAAATACTTTTTTTAAATAATTAGAGACGTACATTCAGACAAACATAATAACACTGATCCAAAATTTAAAAAAATCATTATTTGCAAAACAAAAGTTAAGTAGTCTTCGTAGTAGAAACTTCTTCTAGAAACTTAAGTTAACCCGTAAAAAAGCTATTAGAAAAGTGGCTCCCGAGTTTCTATTTATTCTAAGACAAGGTAGCAAAGTTTTTAAAAGTACTTTTATTTTTTTATTTAAGATACGAACGTTCTTACTGGATATCAAAAACATAAAAATACATAAACGGTTTTTAACTTACATAACATAATCAACCACTTTAATAATTATTAGATATGTCAATGAGCCAGATATCATCGAATTTATGGTATAGTTAGTGGTTGTAATTTATTGGATTTGTAGATGCTAAGGAACTCGTAAGAAATAAAAGAATCAAGCAGATGGCACATTATTTCCACTAAAAAGAATACTAGATTCCAAAGAGCATGTCAAGAAAGAACAAAGTTGAAAACATTGCGAGAAAAACTGCGATATATAAAAGTTTTTGATCGAGGGTAACCACGTCACAGCGTTTCAACAAAAAGTTGATTGGTAGCGAAGAGGGACGGTCGGCACAAGTACCTCGGCACTCGAAGTTTCTGTCAAAGAGATTAATCTAAGAATTTCATCGATCACTCGTAACTTTACTGCTAACTAGTTTTTTGCTCATAGTCCATTTTATTTTGTTCGATTTATTTATTCCCGTACCTAAGTAGAGACGGGAAAGCCGTTGACTGATACACGTTTCCAATGACAGCTGTCTAGTAGCTATACTAATAATAGAGTCAGATCTTTTAAGTTCTGTGCGGGGTATTTGCTTATTGTCGGTGTCGAAAACCTCGCTATCGATAGTATGCTTTGCTATAAATATATATTTGACATTATTTGCATGGATCGCACATATTATGTCAAACTTCCATTAGTAATAGTAGCCTAGCCTACCCTAGTAGCGGAAACTATCAATTATTTATCGACACCGGCCGTAAGTAATTTCACTCGCATCAAGTTCACTAAATACATTAGCAATCAATCACCGTCTGCATTTATATTTTTATTACATTCAAATTACATTTATTACATTCACGGTACATTCGTGCATTCACAATATATTTGAGTGCAAGCTTAGCAATCACTATCGAGAACTTTATTCGCTATGAACATTCAAACACGTAAGGAGGCGCGTTATGATATCCTCCTCCTTGAGTCGTAATCCTCATGTCTGAGGGTCGTGACCTCCTCCATCCATTGTCCTTTCTTTTAAGATACTACGCCAGTGTGCTCGGTTACTGGCTATGTGTAGAGCATCGTAAACGCCTGTATCAAGAGCGGTGCGGATCTGGTTAGACCAACGCATTGGACTGCGGCGTCGAGATCTTTTGCCATCGACTTTTTGGTCACCACAAGTTTCTCGAGGTTATCTCCTTCCTTTCTAGGCGATGTGACCAAAATATTGCAGAATTCTCTTCAAGCAAATGGATCTTGTAGTTATGTAGTGTAGTGTTGTAGTTATGATATTTTCAAGGAATAATAGTAGTTTTGTATTGATATCACTATCATTCCCACAAATCACAGAAATAATGCACGTGATTTAGAGATGTGCCTCGAGTGTGTCCGTCGATGAAGATTACGACAATTGCGATACATACCTAATAATTATATTAATGTTTATAACTTTGCACATTTGTAGTTAATGTGTACACAATTCTAGTGAGGACCTATTAAAACAAAATAGATGTTTATTGAATGTAAATGATCTACTCCCTACACGAAGTAATAATCTGTATTTATACACCTTCTTTGTAGGAGAATTAATGTAAAAACATGTTTTTCTGTGATATTTTGTGCTCTGTTATATTATCTTTAAATATATGAGATTTTATGGAAGTGCAAATATCCTGGTGAAAATTCTTTTTTAAGTTTTGATTAATTTAATATTCATATTCATATCATTTATTGCATCATACATGTTACAGGGATCTTAAGTATTATAATACAGAGTCATATAATATGTACCCAATTTGTGGCATAGCAATATGAGTAGAAACGGACCAATATATTATTACTTTTTTCGTCAAAATGTATCCTTGAAAAAAACATCTAAATAATAACTTCTAGTAAGTAATAGCGTCTTTAGTTTAGTTTCAAACATTTGGTCTTTATCTTGAGTTTTGTTCATATCCGGAATTTTATTATAAATTTTTACAGCCATGATGTTTGGGTTAGAACTGTGTATTTTTAATCTTGAAGTATTAAATTATGTTTATATCTAGTTTTGTAACGTCGCGTTGGTCAATTCTTTTGTCAAAAAATATAGGGTATTTTCTGACGAATTTGCAAATTTCTAAGATGTAAATTGATGGCAAGTCAGTATTTTGAGTTTGAATAAATGAGATTTGCAAATATCTGGTTCTTTAATGTTACTTAATATACGTTATAATATCTTGTGCATCAACGCTCCATAGTATAACGGCGTTTACTCTTTAAATAATAAAGATTTATTGTTTTTACAAGGTATATATTTATTTTATTTAATTGCAAATAAATGGTTAAGGGGATAGCTGGTCTTTTTGTTCAATTGAATGGTTAAGGGGATTTACAGACTTTTTGTCCAATTATCCCCTTCCGACACCTTAAGACGACGCGCAGGGTTTTTTGGACAAAAAGTCCAGAAACCCCAAACGTAGGAGATCTGTTGAGGGGATTTTTGGAATAAGCCAGGGCCCACGTGTATGGCCCACGTATAAGTGTATCCCCTTAAGGGTAACGACATGGAAATCAATGACAACATTGATTTTTATTTATTTGTATAGCACGAACTCGTGAAGTATGAAGAACTCGTCCTCCATCAAACGTTTAACGAGTGACCGACTAAATGGGTTCTATAAGGGAACTGAGGGGCTGATTCCACTAACTTAAGATGTTCCATCTGCAATGGAAACGTATTCTTTTTTTGCTGTTGAAAAACAGTCCAGCTGCAGCGCGTTTTAAAAATTTGATATTATGCTACCTTTATAGATCAAGAACCTGACGCTAATTCATATCCGTATATGTAGTGTCTATATCTACACAGGTCAATAAAATAAAGTGTCTGTTTGTAATTCCAAAATAACAGCCTTTCACTAAATGCATGTGAAAGTATATACAATACTTACAAAAAAAATACATTTAAAGTGTGTGTCTGTCTGTTTGTTTGTTCCGGCTAATCACTGAAACGGCTGGGCCAATTTAAACGACACTTGCAGATAGCTGTTGTTATAAGGCGTAACTTACCTATTGTTATTTCAGAATAAATGTAATATATAAAACTCTGTCTCTCTGTGTGTTTGTTACCTCACGCCTAAGCGGCTGAACGGATCGTAAACAGAAGTAAGGTTATAGATTATATCCCGGGGAAGCACATGTACTTTTCATCATCATCTATTACCACGTGGGTGAATCCGCGAGGCGCAGCTAGTTTATTATAAAGTAGCGTTTACGTTACGTTGAGATGATGTTTCGTCCTAATTAGTCTATAGAAATAGTAGAATGGCTTTTTGGGTGAGTTACGAGTATCGAACGACAACAAGAGTTGAACTGCAGTTGCAGCGGGATATATTGTTGAACATTGTAAAATAATAGAATTGGCCTCTACGATCAATATCGAAAGTTGAGCAGACAAGTTTGTAAGTTGTCTGTGGCAGAACCGTATTGATTCGTATCGTGCATTGCATGTCGAGAGACGAACCTCTCGCCAAGTTGAAGGTCGACGGGTACTTAGGCTGATCGTATCACTTGAAAATAATATCTTCACTTATGATTAAGTAACATATAACGCCTGACATAAACACCCTGATATTTTTGATACACATATCTAAAAACTTTGGGCTTATTCGAGAGCCATTTTATGTTCTTTTTCTGGACGGGCAAGTCGTGTCCCTGATATTAAACATTACGGTTGCAGTGCCAACTAGAACTCAGACTGCATTTTTGCGTGGAACTCCACTGCGTTTGTTATTAGCCCGCACAGAGGCTCTTGCTTTAACGATTATAACGATAACCCTAGCATGGAACTGTTAAACTACGTTTGAGATCGAGATTAAAATCGATTGAATAATCGTAGTTGCGTTTGATGTTACTAATATTATAAACCCTAAAGTTTGTAATTATGGATGAATAGATGTTTGTTATTTTCTTACGCACTAACGGCTGGCCAAATTATGATGAAATTTGGCATGGAAGTAGATGGGGCGCTGAATTAACACATAGGATAATTTTCATCAACATCGTCATCATCCATCACCATGCGGGTGTAACCGCGGGGCGCAGCTTCAATAAATAAATAGACTTCGGCCTTCTTCTGATCGTAAAAGAGCGAAATGCTCGTAGAAATCTTCAGATGATAGAAGGACGCATTGTGGAATGCAAACATTTCGTAATTATCGATATACTGTTGACCATTTGACGATCATATATGTCGTCGATATGACTTCCATACTTGCTACAATTTTTTATCGATCTTAGCGACTCGACAAATTGAACGACTGTTACGGTACTCGCACTGCTGGTGTTATTTATTTTAATTAGCGAAATGCATTGCGCACGTAACTCTGAGACATAAAGTTGTTAAGTCTAATAATGTGCCTGTAGTTTCGGCGCCACCCAAACACGATTGTAAACATTACTGCTTCACGGGAGAAATAGGTATGGAAGCGGTACTTCCCCTCTTCCCCTGACAAATACATACTAAAGAAATATAAGTGCCTCAAATTCCAGCAGTCGTCGACTGGAACGGTATTTAAAGCAACGTTATTAAAATACAGTCACAGTAGTAATATTAATAATAAGATGTGACAGAGTGCTCATGAGTGAAACAGTGTGAAGTGAAATCAAAGTCACAATCAGGTAAGCTAAATATTTATATTTATCATCATCATCATAATCAGCCCAATTTGTTCCCACTGCTGGTACTCAAGCCTTCCTCTCAGAGAGAAGAGTGGGGCCCTAATCCACCACGCATGCCCAGTGCAGCTCTGTGGATAGGTTAGTGGCCAACCCATGTCTAAGTTTTCAGGCCGCCCGAAGGCCTTCGACATCCCCTAACGACTGTTGTCCGAAAGACAAACAACCGGGGCCGAGGTCTTAACATGCCCTCCGAAGCACGGAAGCGCTCAGTTAAATAATGCCACTAGTGGTCACCTATCCAAGTCCTGACCGCAGCAAGTGTTGCTTAACTTGTTGATCGGTTAAGATCGCCAAGTCAAGCTCCGCTATGAGCGATCCGCTACGATTTATATTTATAGTGTCCATTATTTGAAACGTATCTCGGCTCTTTTGTTCCGCCGGCGACGGACGGCGAACAGAGATAACGAAGGAACATGGAGCGAGCGGCTGGATTGTGTATAAGTTAAATTTAATTTATAGTACTACTCGTGGCACATCATTATAAGAAATATTATAAGGCTTAAGGAATTAGCGATAAGATTTCCGATTGTATTACTTACTTGTGTCTTTTTTCTTACATACTTCCTTAAGTAGTTTTTTATGTTCTGTGTACCAATGTACAATAATGAGTACTGTATCAATTTGTCGTATGCAATATATTATATATATATATAACCTTTAGTATAATTCTATGGCTACTCGATACTCATCCTGCCGTGCGATTCTCTAAGAGATATCTTTGACAACTTCCGTGAAACAAATGAAGAGATGACAAGAAACGTTGGAAAAACAACCTTGTGTACAAGGGCGATATCGAATAAAGTATTTGACATCGGTGAGCTCGTCGACGAGCGTATCGACGTATCATTACAGCATCGCACTGCTGAACCGTGACGACCAGCCGTGCGATTATCTAAGAGCAAACATCGTTGCATCTTTGACAACATTCGTAAAACAAATGACGAGATGACAAGAAACGTTGGAAAAAACCTTATGTACAAGGGTGATATCGAATAACGTATTTGAAATCGGAGAGCTCGTCGACAGGACATCACTGTATTCATTGTAGTCTTTGACTTCACTCGCGTCGCTAGGTCTACGGGAAACGGTACCTCATAACCTTTATGACATGGTCATTGGATGGATTGGAAGAACAACCAACAAGAGTTTAAATTGAGAAGTAATCAGTCAATACTATTATTTAAACATGTAGTCGTCCTATTCTCAGCACTCATCATTAACATGTTCTTTTATTAAATTTGCTTATCAACAGACCATCAAGACATCTGGTTTACTATAAGCAGAATCCAACCTAACTACACTTTTACTTCATGAATGTTTTACGTTAATAAAATGTTTTTTTTTCTAGTAATCTTCTGCATTCTAATAAGATGATTTGTTTTATTAGTAGACTGGGTCTTATTGTCTCACAGTAAGTGTGAAAAACAAAGTTTTCTTCTAAAGGTTAAGGATGTCTACGTCTTAGATGAGCTTGAATCCCTTGCTGTACTGAAGATTCTAGAGATAACTCCCAAGATAACACATGCAATTTGAAAATTTTATACCGACTTCCATTCTATTGCTTTGGTAAAAATCAGTAGTGTAACTCAAAAACTACTATATCGACTTTGATGAAATTTAAACGGGACCACACGGGAAGCACCAGGTTTGAAACAAAAAAAAAGGTTTTGAGAATCGGTTCACCCAGTCGAAAGTTATGAAGAAACAAACACAAAAAAAATACGGTCGAAATGAGTACCTCCTCCTTTATTTTGGAAGTCGGTAGAAAAGCGAGCCATGCCAGGTGAAGTTAATACACTTCTACAAATTGTTAAAGCGAAATAATGGTATTCGAGGTTCCAATTATACATAGAAACTTCCATTTTCCTTTCCAAAAATGTTCCGTAATATATTGTTGTAATATTGTATATCTATGTATTGTAAATACGCCGACTGTTCTATAAAATTGATAGAGGCCCTAAATTTAGTAAAGTACAAAAATGAAAAGAAAATACATTTAACCGGGAGAGCGTCCTACGATAATTACCGAACCAGTGTTCGCTAATACCCCGCGAAAATCCGCCATTTAAAAAGTAAATTATCTATTGAAGCTATTTTGTATCTGTAAACGGCATAAAGTAACACTAAGTAACAAAACTCTTAAAATCTATTATCAAAAATCAGTCCGGATTCATTTAGTAGCGCAAACAACACATAATTATCGATTATCTATGAGTTGCGGATGTTTATTATCGAGACAACGATACCCGAAGCTACTCGTATACATATATACTATAACTATATAATTCATATTACAAATTAATGTGATACGCATTTCATTGCTCATATGTCTGTTAACATGAACCTACGTGGTGAGAGGGGTGTCCTCGAGGGATTTTGTCTGGATATAAACAGATTTCACAAGAGTGAACACATACCTTGTTACAAGTTAAAAACTTTAATAACAGACGATGATTTATAGAACTATTGGATATGTACGTAATAAATAAATAGACCACACCTACCCAGAAAGTGTATCATTACTAGTTCATAAATGGGTTAGAAAGCTCGTAATTTTCCCTTATAAATGTGCGGCCGGCAAAGTTATATGGAATTTCATTGCTGCCCTGGTAGCGTTTTTTGTTTTTCCATTTGTTCCCTGGTAGCCTTCTTTTGTTTTTCCATTTCTGCCCTGGTAGCTTTCGTTTGTTTTTAGCAGCGAACATAAAAATAATACAAAGGTCAAACCTTATACTTCACTATAACTTTTGAGTAGAGTACAAAGACAATGAGAAAACATCGTACAATAATTAAAGAAGCAGCTGCCTAATAACAGTCGTAGACTATTATAATGCAAAGTACTATAACAAATTCCGCAAAAACAACAATTCGTGTTCACAGATCAACGTGTAATCAACCACTCTGGATTGGCCGTTCACACTATTTCAGTGGCGCTGGAATGGGCGAGCTGAAATTAAACGTGAAATGAAGAATGAATAGACCGTCATTACAGTCAACTGTACTAGATTGATCACTGGAATGGGTACATTCCAGTGCAGGTTCACATTATTCCAGAGGCATTCCAGCGCTGGAATGGAACAATGTGAACCGGGAGTTATGCCTGCACAGTAACATGTTGGGATGATTCTTCGTGAGTTGAATTTGTGTCCAAATCTCGAAGACCTGCTGATGAGCAGAAATTAGACCCATTTAACGGAAACAGCTAGACATACCAGGTTTGCGTTTATACTAACGCATTGGGTGACGGTTTTAGATTTAAAGTCTTTAAGATTCAGTACAAGCAAAATATATCAATTAGCCACCGAAAGGTAATAAATAGTAATAATAATAATAAATATAATTATAAAACCGCAGGGGCGGCTTTGTGGCAAACCGACGGTGAGTGGCCGCGGACCCTGATTCTCCCTGATGCTAAATGAGACTCCTGACCCCCGGCTTGCCTTAATTGGCCGTCTGGGGGTGGAGACGCAAGAGCAAGCAAACAAAAAGCTCCAAGGGTGGGCGTTAAAGGGCATAACGCCGGTAGTAGTGCTTTAGTGAAACCGCAGCACACCTCTCGACACCCTTTAGCCATCCACATCAACGTTGCCCCTTTTGTCACCATTGATGGTGGCCCTTATGGGGGGCCCGTTTAGTGGGTGGCAAGTCACCACCTGCCTAAATATTTTGAAATAAGACTGAAATTGGCAGGTGCCGTAGTCTTATCCATAGCCATCTATTTTCCTTACATGAATAAGTTCATATCAATAGCCTTGTTATTTAAACCATTTTTGTAATAGATAATCCATGTCACTGTCAACCCAAATTCTGTATTTTTGTATACCAAACAGGCCTCTAAGTGTTGGCTACAGCCCCACTTATGTGTATGTAAAGGACCGGATGAATAATTTATTTCATAATTTTAGCACGTACATTTTTACAGTTTTTTAACTTATATTATGGCTAGAATGTTACACAAAAAGTGTTTGAAGTGTTTGTCGCCGAACTAGGCTCATCGCCAGTGTTTCAGCACACAGCGCCCTCCCCCTAATTTTTCTTATGAAGCTAGCCTCATTTTAATTGCTGATAACCTTAAATATTTTTAAGTTAAATCTTAGGCATATTATTAACAATGTAAGTACATATCTATGCGGCTCTACTGTTAACTAAACTTAAATAGATTAGAATATTAAATACCAAAAATATTGAAAAACAGTTAAATATGTTGAAAATGTTCCTCTATTTGTATACAGTGTAATTGCATGTGAGTGTGAGAGGGTGTCAGTTGTGAATCAAATAGTACATTACTGCAGAATCCAGTAAGTAAGCTTTTCTGGCCAAGTATGAGTTAACCGGCGCTCACCTGCGGTTCGGTCCGGTTATATACGAGGCCAGGATGGCTTTCTTACGGGTTGAGGCTTGTATACTTAATGCTTTTCTCAAAAATGGTATTTTCAAACCAACTGTTGGCTTGTTTTTCTGCTTCCACTTCTAAATTTTCATAAGTTTTCATATATCGCTCCTTGGATTTTGGAGGAAGTAAATAGTTTTTGCTAATTCGGCCTCAGCTTTTAAATCAGGAGGAGTGCCATCTCAGATTCGCTTGAAGAAATTTTTTGGGATTAACTATTGTCACGCGGTAAATTAAAACACAATTTTTGCAATTGAATTTGAAATCCCGCCAGTCGTTGTTTTTTTTATTAAAATACGTTTGGTTAATTTTAAACATTGTTCTATTTTTACATTACATGAATGTTTTAGTAAAAAAATGATAATTATTGTTTTTAAATCTCCATTTTAACCTTAAAATGGAAAGTTTTAAACCAACATGATTTATAAACTGAAATTACTAAATACAAACATAAAATCCCACACTATACTTCTACAACATTACTAAATACAAAACGCATCGTCGTCGTGCACTTTTCATGTGTCGCGTTAAGTGTCACTGTTTAAGGCTCCAAAAATATATCGGTCTCATAAAATGTCATACCAAAAAGAGAGATAGATATATATTTAGTGCGTCCCTCCTATAACCATGTTATAAAGGCTAAACTCTAATCCGTGTCTGGTACTATGTTTTTTTTTCTAAATCTAAAGAGGATGACCTACTGTCCAGTAAGTGAATTACATGCTTACTTACTGGACAGTAGGAGATTCCAAATTTAAAATCTCGCTTCTTACTGGACAGTTGTGAACAAGTCTCCGTTAGAGTTCACTTTCTGGACACTTTTTAGAGATGTTATGGCAACATTACATAGTACTAATGACCTAGTATTTTAAGGTACACGTATCAAATCGATTTACATAGTCATACAAGTATGGCAGCCTTATTTTAATTAAATGCAATGTTTCGTACAAAAGATCCTGTCACAAGAAGCAAGAACTCATAACAAAGTTTCAACAAATAACAAATGTTTATGTGTAAAAGTAAAGATATGGTTTACATAATCATACAGTAAAGCTTTACACCATATAGCTGACCTACTTACCGAAATCAACTATAACGCGGGAAAATAGGAGTTACTTTTCTTTGTTTCTCTTTGCTTGTATCTCACATGACTGGAAAACTTTAGTAAGCTGATTTAGCCGGGAGACGGTGCAAATTGATACGGTAAACAAAGTTTATTGAAGGAATTTTCAAATGGCTTTTATACTGGCTTACAGTAATGAGAAAGTATCATGGTGGAACCACACGGCTAAATTGCGAAAGCGTATATAGCATATTGTGTGACGATAAAATATGTAAGGATTCATAATTTTGTACCAAAAGGGATATAAATATAGTATAATAATATATAGGGTGTTTGTAAGAGGGTGGCCAACCGTTGATGTGGGCGTTGAGGTACAGAACTCGCGCACGAAGGGCTCCGTAGCACTTTTTCTAAAATAATCGTCCGACTCGCACTTGGCCGGTAACTTAGTATTAGTAGGTTCCGATTTACCCTTTGGGTACGGAACCTTAGAAACTGTAACTAACCAATAATAACATACTCAACGATTAACATTTTTAACGAATATATGTTTTTTTTGTAACTTTTTCCTAAGAAATCCACATACACGGCACTACGCTTGGGTCTACATACGAGTTTATTGAGCCTTTTACGTTTCCGCTTGCTTAGTTGGAAATGACAACTTCGAAACGCACGACCCCAGGTTATTCCTAACCAGGGAAATATTATGCGTAATTACGAATGTTTTTCTCGGGTCTGTGTGATGTGTTAACGTCTGTGTCCGTGCCCCTTATCACATACGAAATACAAGTGTATCAGTGCTGAAACGTTAAAATATCAGATCTAATTGCGTAAATGCGTTATAATGAACTTTATTAAGCTTTGAAAAGTTTATAACGTGAAGTGAGGATGCAAAGATTAAATAAATGCACCGCTCTCTACAAAGAGGATCGGGATGGGAGTTTTCAACGTAATAAAAACATTGTTCACGAATCACTTTTCTGTTAAATCAGGCGAACACGTAGTTAGAAAATAAAACGTAGATTCATGTGAGTGTGTGAGTGAGTCCAACTATAGCAGTTATACATATATATATGAATATTACTACAAAGTTTGAAAAGCAAAAAGTTGAGGTCATATATATATGTTCAAAATATTGATAAATACGTTTTAAAACCTAGTCTAGTCTAGTCTAGTTATTTTCGGTTTATTTCCGAACTACGCATAAAAGTTCAAATACAAATACGTACCCTTGAATAGTTTGACCAACTAAAAGCAAAATTATACCGGTGGAGTGTATTGGATCTGATAAAATTAGTAACAAATTCGAGGTCTAAAAATGTGTAGGTATACACTTTGTGTACGTGCAACATGTCTTAGCACTTTTTTGACCGTACACATGGTGTACGCGTAACACGCAATGGGTTAAACGGATTGTTCAAATAGCTCCTAAATGGCCCAACACAACAAACCTGCTCATGACCGGACGTGGATACGGCTTTTTGCCGGCCCGACGAAAACCGACTCGTTTACAAGAACCCTTAGGCTCTATTGGTACGTAGACTGTATCCATAAAGGCAATGAATGTCGATTCTTTTACGTCCTGTTTACACGACATCATTTTAAGAGACGACGCTAAACGTAAAGCGTAACCTATCCGGATGTTCGCGCTACCGAATCCAGCAGCAGATTTACGACGGCCCTAAGCAAACGAGCGCCGTCGCCTTATTGGCAACGTCATAAACATAAGGGTTTATGTGTACGCAAATACTGACAATGGGTTTTCGATTGGAGGTCAGGAGATGGAATGAACAGTGTATTTATGCCCCAGTACGATCAAAAAGTGGGTACATGCGGTCTTTTTCTTTCAGTTTTGCGTACCTTTAAAACTATTAAGGGACGAGACGGGCCAGTCGTATGTCTGATGGTAACCACTGACAGTTACAGCTCTATCCAGAGCTTTAAGATAAAGTTTTGCGTGGTGACTTCGCTTTTCACCTCGAGAGGTCTCATTCCAAGTACATATCTCACTCAGATAATTACTGTATTAACTGTTCCAAGAATCCCAGTTACTTTCAAATATTGAACTTTTTCATACTTTATGATAATGGGCTCTATATAAAAAATTCAGAAATGTAATTTCTACTCTTTCTCCTCTTGATTTTCATTCAGAAAATGTTGTAATTTCTTAGCTATCTACTTGTGAATGATAAGATTTTATGAGGTGGAACGATGAAATTTTGAGTTTTGAGTTTGAACGGTAATACAGGCTTTATTATAGCAAATGAAGTTTTACCTCGTGTTTTGAGACAGAGGGGGATAAGCTGAGAGCGTTTGTAGTTATGAAGGGAGAAGCAAGCGTAGTGTCTTATTGAACCACATGACTTTGGGGATCATTAAGAATTTTTAAACTACAAGAGACAAACTTCAAAATACAGCTTGAGAGTAAGCTCAGCCCTAGTTTCGTAGCTTTCGGAACGTCCACGTGGCCTAATGATTTATGATGTCGGGACCGACAGCTTCACGGTCTTTTGAAGCAAGAAAGCGTCCATCTAGCCGCTAGCTACGTGACTGCTTGTATGTCCAATGAGATCCAAGCAGCCACAAGACTATTTTATCATTATTGTTCAATTATCATATAGGCAAGCTACGCTTTAAGCGCGTCTAAACATATTTAAACGATTATATCTAAAATATTCATAGCTTAAGCGACTGACCATAAATACAATGTTCAGAAAATGTAGGGTAGTGAAAATGTGTAGTATTGGGCTTGGAGTGCAGTTTATATCGGTTAGTGGGTAACCGTGCGGATACACCGACACACCGACAGTTATGTTTACACTCGATTAAATAACGTTATTAGGCTATAAGCTCAGTCTTTTTTACTCTATGGGAATCCGCGGAAATCTAGCTTACTAAAGGTATAACCTTCTTAAAGGCATAACCTTCTTGGTACCGACCAGTGCCGGATATACTGCTACGTAGCAATAGTAATCTTATTTTAGTGTGTGAGGGTACTGTATTTCTATTGCAACCCACTAGATAATGAACATACAAAATACATAATAACTAGTTCATTTTGGTAAAATTTACACACCCGTGCTAATTGAATAATATATGCTGACCCGTGACAGCTCGTCACGGGTCAGCATAACAAGTAATTCAGTTATTAGAGTGTAACTCAAAAACTAATGGACTGAATTTGATGAAACTTAAATGGGACCACACGGGAAGCACCAACTTTCAAACAAAAAAAACAATTTTGAGAATTTGGTCACCCTGTCGAAAGTTATGAGGTAACATACATAAATCAAATTGAGTTCCTCCTTTTTGGAAGTTGGTAGAAAATAGAACGAAATGTCACGGAGATAACGTTTTAGGGCCTTACTTATAAACGCTGATTAACTTTAAATGACGTTATTTAGTACTGCGCACTGCAAAATTGTTCTGCGCCGTACTAAGTGACGTTATTTAACTTTAAGCAGCGTTTATAAGTAAGACCGTATATATCAGTGCACGATATAGAACCTACGTAACAGTTTAGTAACACAGTGATAAGACTGGATTAGATCGGATGGACAGATCCACGTGGATAAGCATAGTACATCGAGCGGTTAACCATTCAGACTAGACACGACCTTCGGCAATGAAGATGCCGACTATAATGATGATGAGATAGGATGAGTTTGAATTTGATGAGTCTTAGAAGAGTTATCGTTTTAACCGTAGGACGATCATTGCTATAAAATATACTCCCTCCATAGCACTTAAGTACATAAAAATACATCAGCACCAATGAGCATTTTATCCTGTTTTGATCCTGACATTTACATTTTGAACAGTTACATAAATTAAAATCACGAAGTTATGTTAGGGCAAAGTAGGTAAATATCTGTGTAACATCTTCCCTAGTAGCGTTGGTTCACGCAGGTTTAGCGCGAGACGCGTGTAGGGATGTCAATATCGCATCTACGAACAAATCTTCCATCGATCTTTCATTGTTCGTAGCATATCAGCACAACAGAAAACAATAACATTTAAAAACTGCCAACCCCGACCGCTCTGCCGGTACTCACGTAATGATTGTTGGCAAGCGTTCTTCGCCCCCACCACACCGCCTCTTTCTACTTTTGGTGCCTATTTATCGCGAAAACGTTCTACTTACTCGGACCGCGCGCTTCAAATTATTTGGTTAGGGTAAGGTCAAACATGATTAAAATTTTGAGGAAAAAATAATATTATCAATTTTACAGCTAAGCTAAGCTATTTTGCGCTTGACATCTCAGCATTCGCAACTAAAACTAGCTTTTGCAGTCTATTAGTAATTGCACAAAGAATATATTATGTACATTTTTAGATAAAACACTCTCTTTCTATTGATTCGTCTTTGTGCTCTTCGACGAGCTCACCTATGACAAATACTTCATGAGATATCGCCCTTGTACATAAGGTTGTTTTTCCAAATTTTCTTGTCATCTCTTCATTTGTTTCACGGATATTGTCAAAGATACACCGATGTTTGCTCCTAGATAATCGCATGGCTGATTATGTGCAAAGTAGTTTATCCCTTGTACAGCTAAATCCAAAGGTTAAAGTCATCTGACGTCTACTTACACTTATCCGTACTAGTATAAATATAAAACCACACAAGTTGTAAATCAAGCAACATCACACTCCGATACAAATGTTTAAGGTATAAAATACAGACATATACTTTTCGTGTCATCGGACACGTTAAATCAAATTGATATGAGGAAGGCAATTTCAAATTAGGACCACAAATTGAAACGTGCTTGTCATAAGGACAGTGTAACTCGAAGCTACTAATCAAATTTTGTTGGGGGTACATTTGTTATTAATATTATGGAGTTAAAAGTGTTAGAAAGGGGTTCGAACCTTTGGGCATAGGTAACCATAATTTTGTGTAATGCAGATCAGTGTCGTACACCATGCAACATTGTGTATACTGACGTTACAACATACTCTTTTGACTACATTTCAAAGCATGAAACCATAATAGTAAACATAAGTAGGTACCCAGTGGAGTCAGTACAGCAGTATGTAATGGTTTGATTTATTGAAGCTGTGAATATTTATTGATAGTAAAAGGAAGCAACTGTCGCGGGTCCTGTTGCCAAGGAAATATTCTAACTTGGTACCCTGACCGTCTGTGCCCGCCTATGCGTATTCGCCTGTACTGTGGGAACTCAAAGCAAACTCCGAATTGTATAAACTATCTTTATTCACTGCAGTACACCGGTAAAAGGTTAACGCTATGTGCACGTGAGCATATCCGTCATATATATTTAACCGAAAAGTCACGTGCGCGACGTTTGAATAGCTAGAGACGACTGGGGAGGCGGCGAGGAAAGGCGAGCGACGTGCTAATGCAAACTGTCGCATAAGCGTTTCCTTGCCCCTACAGCAAGTAACACATAATAAAACACAGTGTGTGAGTTGAATGTATCCATGCATAAAGCTGCAAACTCCTGGCCCTGCTCGAGTCTCTCAGGTAGAGAACAGGAGGGGTGCAAGGGCATGCTAAATAAGGTGGTAAGTAAATTAGTTATAAGTTACTTTAAGAAAATTGTATTGTAAGATTTGGCAGAATTAGTACAGAAATAAAAAAAAAACCGTAGTAAAGAGTCATTATTGCAATACCACAGGTTTTCAGGAGGAGGGTTTTTCTGATTATCTCCAAAAATTCTTAGAAAATGTATGTTAAATAGTATCCTTAACGATTATGCCACATAGTAAGCATACAGTGTTTTTTTACTTCTTTCTATCAGTTTTTATAACCTTATAAGACTGTATTCCGCGGATTTTTAGCGCATTTACCTGAACTTAATCGCCATAGGGGATTTATTCTACGGGATTCGCTTTAATTTAAGATACATTTAATTTAACTTAATGGCCAAAGGGGGCTTCATTATACATTCGATACATACTACTTATATTCTAAAACGAATATTTTTTTTTAAATTGGCTATTTTCGTCGATAACAATATTTTTAGAACTTTATGTTAAGCTGAACGGCAAATTTTTTGATATTCCGTAAACAAAAGTAAAAATAAAAAAACTTATATTTTTCTATGAAACGGGCTGATTGGTAAACTATTGATTTTTACTTTTGGTAGGAATTTTCATGAAAGTTATTTTTAATTGTACTTCATCATCATCATCTCAGCCGTAGGACGTCCACTGCTGAACATAGGCCTCCCCCATGATTTTCCAAAAGGACCGGTTGGAAGTGGCCTGCATCCAACGTCGTCCTGCAACCTTCATCAGTTCGTCTGTCCACCGTGTCGGTGGACGACCTACGCTGCGCTTGCCAGTCCGTGGTCTCCACTCCAGAACCTTTCGGCCCCATCGGCCATCTGTTCTGCGTGCTATGTGCCCTGCCCGCTGCCACTTCAACTGGCTAATCTTCTGGACTATGTCGGTGACTTTTGTTCTTCTACGGATCTCCTCATTTCTGATTCCATCACGTAGAGAAACCCCGAGCATAGCCCTCTCCATAGCTCGTTGTGCGACTTTGAGCTTTTCTATGAGGCCCATAGTAAGAGACCACGTTTCAGTGCCACAAGTCATCACTGGTAACACACATTGGTCGAAGACTCTTGTCTTGAGGCACTGAGGTATTTTTTGTACTGTATTGTATTTATTTTGTATTTATTTAATTTGTATTTAATTGTACTTAATTTACTTTAATAAGGATATTAAAGTTAAAATCAGGTTCGTAGATATTGTTTATTTTCAACAAATGAGTGTCTACTTAAAAATGGTAACGTGTGATGGAATAATAAACACCGCTCACTCTAGTTTTGTGATTATCACCGCTGTGATAATCACAAAACTAAAAATTTACATGTTTCATTTAAGAAAGAGCACATTAATATATATTTCATTTGGGAAACCAAGTTATGTACTAACTCCTTACATAATACGTATTTAGTAAGCTAGTAACTACCCGCGACTTTGTACGCGTAGTAGGCTCGTCCTGCGGCCTCGCCATAACTTCCCGTCTTTTCTTGGATTCTCTAATATAAGAACCTTTTTTTGTCAATAATTATAGCACGCCAAAAAAATAATTAGTGAGATTGTTCCATCCGTTCTCAGATTATAGCGTGACCAGGAAAAAAAGGGGTTCATTTTCATGTATATATACTAGCTACTGCCCGCGACTTCGATCGTTGTAGGTTACATGTAATTTTTTTGGTAGCATAAGTACCTATTTAAGGTACTTATGCTACCAAAAAAATTACATTATACCAATCTTCCATCCAAGTATTAACCGCACAAATTCCCGCTTCATTACAATCGCGCCTGACAGGCGCCGCCTGTGCTATAATACAGAGGTCGACTACGCGTTAGTAACAGACTCTCAATTCGATAACAAAGTTTAATTAACATTGCCAGGGTGAAATCTATCGGGTAATTACAATTTGGTAATTATCTCGCTTAGTTCATTGAGCTGGCAATTAGATATAGTATTATAATAATTTTTATAATAATTTTATTTATTTGGAACCATAACACGATTAGTTACAAACATATAGGATTCGATGACACCTGCAGAAGTATTAACTGTGTCGCAGATGTCAACGCCCTCCTCCGAAAGTCAGCTAATAACATAGTTCCTTAGTAACAAACAAGGTACAACTATATAACATATTATGTAAATACGAGAAAAACTAAGTGTGAAATATTGTTATAAATTTATGTTGCTTATAAATTATAGAGCTATTTAGGTTTGGGTGAGTAGGTGAGAGTAGTTGAAATGTGTGTTGTGTGTATGTGTGCGTGTGTGTGTGTGTGTGGGGGGGGGGGTGTATTTGTTCGGTAAGGGTGTTTTGTATAGGTGTGGTTGTGTGGACTGGTGTGGTGTGTTTGTGTGATCAGATGAGGTGTGCTGTGACGTTATTTTAAAACAACAAGGAGGTCCTCTGTATCCTGGTAAGACAATGATTGCAACCATTCAACACATTTTAGTTTGCATTTATATAATGTAAGGGGATATATATTTAATTTTCTGTTTAGCTTATTGTACAGCATCGAGCTGATATGGTAATAGTGTCGTTTTGCAGTTTCCGTCCGTCTTTTTTCTGTGGTGCATACTATGTCCCTTCTACGTTTTTTATTTATCTGGTTCGGATCATATGGCATATGAGCATGTTTCCTTAACACAGTTTGCAGAATAAAAAGTTGTCTTACAGTTAGGACTTTGCATAATGAGTATAGCTCACTAGTGGAAAATCGGCGTGTTTTATTAGAGAGGACTTTTAATACTGCTCTTTGTGCCCTTTCCAAATATATCATATTTGATTTTACAGAACCACCCCACGCAGTTATGCAGTATGTCATGATGGATTGGGCTAAGCCGTAGTATACAGTCTTAAGGTACTGAAAATCAACCATTTGTCTAATGTTTTTAAAAATATAAGTTAACTTTCTGACCCTAGATACCATAGATGTAATATGCTGATTCCAGCCCATTGCACTGTCTATCATGACGCCTAGATATTTAATCTGATAGCACCGTTCTAATAACATGCAGTTGCAGTCGATAGAACCAACGCCATTTCCACACAGATGAGCACGTAGAACAAACGAAGGAGGTGGTAGACCAAATGTGCTGACAGCAAAAGCAATGAATTTCGTTTTGGACACATTAGGGGTTAAGAGGTTCGAACATAACCAGATCATAACAAGACATAGAGCATTCTCAGAGAGTCGACGAGCCTCTGACCAGCTGTGACCATGGACCAGAAGGACTGTATCGTCAGCGTAAGATACTAACTTACAATTTGGGAGGGAAAGGTTGCACAAGTCATTTACGTACACTAAGAACAAGGTAGGTCCCAAGACACTTCCCTGAGGAACGCCGAAGCAGAGCTGTTTCTCGCTGCTTCTAATACCGTCTATAGAAACTAGCTGAGTCCGATTGCTGAGATAGCTGCGGAACAGGTCTAGAACTCTGCCTCTTATGCCTATGAGTTCTAGCTTGGAAAGAAGAATAGGAATAGAGACAGTGTCGAACGCTTTAGAAAGATCTAGAAAAATACCGACAGTTTTTAACTTTTTATCAATGTTTTTGACTACGGTATCCGAGAGTTCTAAAACTGCGTCTTCAGTAGACTTACCTTTTCTAAATCCAAATTGATTTTCAGAGAGAACATTATTATCCTTTAAAAATTTTACTAATCGTTTGTTGATTATTTTCTCAAAAATCTTTGACATAACTGTAAGCACAGAAATAGGTCTGTAATTTGTGACACTGTCTCGATCACCACTCTTAAAAATGGGATGCACAATAGCTTTTTTAAACACTTGTGGAAAAATACCAGCCGAAAACGAGATATTGAATATATGATGTAATATAGGGACGAGTACAGTTCTGGCGCCCTTAATAACAGATGTCGAGATGCCATCCCAACCATTTGCACATTTGTCTCTAAGATTAAGAATAATCTGATCAATTTCATCATAGTCGATGCTAAATAAAGCCATAGAATGTAATGGTGGTTGGCTAGGGTTGCCGGCAAATTGAAAATTTAATGATGATAAAGTGTTAGGCTGACATTGAGGAAGCATATTGGAGGCCAGGTTGGCTCCAACACTGGCAAAATATGAGTTGACTGCATTAACTGAGGTGGATGGGTCTTCAGACAATTTTAATAAATTACTTGCGGAAGTGTGCTTTTTGCGCATATGTGCAAGCTTGTTAATCATACGCCAAGCCTCTTTGGGATTTCTCCGAACCTTCTGAAATTCCTGTTGATGGTATTCTCGTTTAACTTTTTTAAGTAAATTGTTACAGTATGTACGATAACGAATAAAAATCAATTTGTTTGAAGAGTTATCTGGATTCTTTTTAAATATTTTAAAGAGCTTATCTCTATGTCGAATACATCTCAGAAGACCAGGAGAAATCCATGGCTTGAGCAACCTTTTTTTACTGGGAAGTTTAACGATGCGAGTGTGTTTACTAACAATGTTAGAAACGATGTTAACTAAGATTTCTGCAGCTGTATCAGGATCGATGCAAAGAAGAACAGTAGAATAATCAGTATTTTCCAAGTCTGTAACTATTGCTGCGATATCTACACGTTGTGAACTATGACAAGAGATATTTTTTTCTAGATGTAAGTTGCAGTGAAAAAGAACTGGAGCATGATCGGTGATCATTGTATCCAGTATTAATGTTTTTGCATTAAAAGGAGTACGAGCAATGACGTGATCAAGGCAATTATTTTCTCTGGTTGGATGTTGATGAGCGGGAAGAAGCCCGTGTGATGCTACCAGATCAAGATATTCTTCCACATCAGAGTCAGTTATGGAAGATGTGATGTTTATGTTTATATCGCCAATTATGACAAGAGTTTTGAAAGATTTTAGAGAGGACAATACAAGGTCCAGGCTGTTAAAGAAAGGATCTATTTTTTTATAAGATGGAGATCGATACAAAGCAACAACAGCCAATTTATTTGAGAATTTTATAATTAGACAATTTGCTTCATTGAAATCTGGCTCAATGATACTATAGTTAATATTATTTCTAATGTAGACTACAACACCATCATTTTGATTTCGAAAACCGGATTTATGGGAGTCAAAGCCAGGAATTGAAGGTACATAAGAGGATGCGCTCAGCCAGCATTCTGACAGAATGAGAGCATCAATCCTGAGCTTAAGTCTATGTATTAATATTAAGAACTTATCAAAGTTACAGTTAATACTTCTGATGTTAATGTGCAGAATTTTAAAACTATCTATATTGTTACATATGTGATCATTTACATCTTCTGGGGAGCATATAGCAGATTCCGAAACAGAAAATTGTTCAATATCACTAAGCAGACGAGTTGTATCATCCATTATGAAACAAAGTGAGGAACAATTGGACAAGAACTCCTGAATGTACAGCAAAAGTAAAAATACTTTGCCAAAACGCAAAAATCACACCTCTAAGCAAATGTAGAGAAGGCCTCAGTAGTTGTTGATATGACTGTATGTGTATGTGAGTGAGTGGGTTGTAAGGATGTGTGAATCGGTGTTTACATATACAAGGTATAGAATCAGTTAAATTAAAGAAATTAAAACTAGTACGAACCGCTCCTAGTAAATAATAGGTTTCCAGCTTAGTGGAACAGCCTAGTCATTTTGGATCTAGCGCCCCCTTTAGGTCCTCTTCATTGGTCACTCGAATCAGAGGCCCATTCTCTTTTTTTCGCAGATAGATTTTCCCATGGGAAACCCAGCAGTAGTTGAAATTATTGGCCTTAGCAAATTCTCTAGCCAAGAAGAATAGTCTCTTCAACTTGTGAGTTAAGTTTTCAGAAATAAAAATAGGTCTCGGCGGTCCTTTTATGTGGAGATGTTCCGTGGTGAGTCTCATTGCACCTTTGTTGAATTTGCGAAACATAGTGATGATTGTTTCTTTTTTTAAGTTACTGCACAAGTCCACAATCACAGTTCTACTGGCTGGGTCCCTGGATCTAATGCGGAAGATATCTTTCACCTCAGATTTTTGAATGGGCACTTTTAGGGCTTCTCCGGCTTTAATAAAGGTGTCCAATAGTGACGATTTAGTCTCCGAGGCGGCAACTGGAACATTTCTCATTTCTAAACAACTGGATCTAGTGCCTCGCTCCAAATACTCTATTCTATCTTCCAACGCCTTAAAGTGCTGCAGGTCTGCCCCTCTGGCAGTCTCCAGCTCGACAATCCTCGCCTGAGCCAATTCCAGATTTTTACCCAAAAAATCCAGTGATGTATGCAAGTCCTCAATAGCGGCGCATAATCTATCAGCTCTTTTATCATGGTCATCCTTGAAATGCTTGAGCAATGATTTCATCTCTTTCATGAAGTCATCTAGCTTATCATCATCTCCATGAGGACGTTTTTTGCGGTGAGTGACATTTATACTTGGCTCCGATGAGGAATGATGTAGTTGTTGATTAAAGGGCACCGTCAGAGTACAAATTGGTGCTGAAGTAGGCGCCGACGACGCCGTGTCTGCTACTGGCGTTGAATTATGGGTGCTAACAGTAAGTGCGGGAGAGGAAGGTGGCGTGCGCTTTAGCGGCATTTTATATGTCAGTTGTAGTCCGAACGAAATACCAGGCGATAAGCAACGCAAAGACGTTTACCGATGTGGAATTGCAGTGGAGGTCAAGTTAAAGTGGACGGTATCGACAACTTGGAACAAAACCGCTTTCCGTCCAATCTACGTTGATCCCTTGCTGTTCTTATGTGCGGGGCGTGTTGAAGTACAAGTAATTATACACTCACATTGATATTTATGCTGCGTGTATGCGTAGACCGAGTAGAGGAGTCTTCAGTAGTGCCAATGCGACCTCCGCGCCGCTTATGTTTTCCTAATTTTTGTGTAGATTTTAGTTACTTTCTGATTTATTTTTACGTAACAAAATAGTAAAATATTATTACGGAGTATATTAAAAACACGTCTGTACTGGCCAGAGTCTCGGAGGGGAGGGGGATTATTCATGCTTGAGTTGGTGTCTCAGCTGAATTAATTTGGTAAGTGAACTCGGATACGTGTAAATATGTTCCAGTAAAATATTTTTGAAGTGAAAACTTATTTACGCGCATTGAGCACTTTTCGGGAGAACACAAACCGTGCAATGGAACTCGCGTCACCGTCACCGTACGCTTTAGGCGCGTTGAGCAATTTTCGCGAGAACACAAATCGAGGAACTCGCGTCATCGTCACCGAACGCTTTAGGTGCGTTGAGCACTTTTTGGGTGAACAAAAATCACAGAACTCGCGTCGCTTCTAGTTACTTAGTATTCACTTCTATCGGCAGTGCCAAAAGACTGCCCGCATTGTTTTAGTAATTCCGCAGTTAAGACCGTGTGAAGAAAACAGCTGATAAAGATAAAAGTACTTTAAGTTACCTACTCCATACCTAGACTTAGGGTTGTCAACACTTCCGGAATTCCGGGAATCTTGCAAAAAAGGATTCTTTATTTCAAGTATCCCGGCTCTAGGAACACAGCTGAAACCTCCCAATTTAAATTTAAATATTTTTAAAGAACATGCTCAATAATACTCAAAGCTATGTTTGGCTTATCTGGAAGGTGGTACGATTTTGATGACTAAATTAACAAGAAAATGAACATTTTGGCAATGAACAAAGAAATGGCCTCGGATGATTTAAAATATCTTGGTACGTCTCTAAACGTGCTTACCAATAAAAACAAATTGTACGACGATTACTTAACTGCGAGAAGTTCGTGAAGATGTAGCCAGGAAAACATAGAGGGTAGACTTTACTGATGACTATGATGGTTGTTGGATGGGTTATTTTTTTATTTGCAGATGAATCTGGCACAAAAATAAAAAACTTGTTGGATTTGCACTCTCGATATCTGGTCCCAAACGCCGCTGCTGAGCGTGTATTTAGTATATGAACTTTGACCAATAATTTCAAAATCGGTTGAATGAAAGAAGTCCACGTAAAATCCGTAATACAGAGGCCGTAGCACAAACAATTTGCAAAAAAGCATTCGAATAAGGGCTATATTTCACCGGGACACCACGGCGGCGCAACCAGTCGTCGCTACCAACAAAATGTATACAGCTCTATAGAGAGTTACTCACCTGGTGTCCGTTAGGTTGCGCAACCAATTTGGTGGCGCGACCGACTCGGACGATGCACAGATTGTTACTGGTCGCGCCACCACGCTGGTCGCGCCACCACTAATTACTATAGCGCTGTATGGTGTCTCACTCACTCGGCGGCCAGTTCGGCCGCCTACTCGCCCGCCATCCTCATTACATGCAACACGTGTGCATTTTTGTGTTGTATTTTGTCATTGCAAACGATGGATAATTTTGATACAGAAAGGTTTATTATCGAAATTCAAAGTAGACCATCAATTTGGGATAGTTCCTCATCAGATTATTCCGATAGAGATTTAAAAAAGAAATGTTGGGAGGAAGTTGGAGATTTGTTTGGAGAACAGGAGCAAACCGTTGAGCAAAAAAAGAGCTCCCTTTTCCTTCGTATATACAACAGTAGTGCTATCTCTTCGACGTCCATTTTGATACTGTCTCGACTCTGGTGTCTGTATTGGTGTTCTAGTTTGGTAGCTTACGGACACCATGGTGGCGCAACTGGTGGCGCAACATGGTGTCCCGGTGAAATATAGCCCTTCGAACAATGCAAATTAAAACTATGACTTATCTGTATCACAGTTGCCCTAGATAAAGGACAATTTGTATTGTTTCACGTGAACGACAGATTACGTTACACTAACGCAGTTATTTGCGCTAGGGCTACTGGCGTGCAGGAATTTCAAACACACTTGTAAAGAGTTTTATAATTTTATAGTTAACAACCAAAAAGCATTGCAAGCCGTTCAAGGCGTTAAAAAATATAACTTTAAACACAGACAGATTAAAATAGTACATATCGGTTTTTTTACCTCCTGGATTTCTTATCTACTGAGTTGGCAGCCCTACTAGGACCTCTTTTTTGTTTTCGCTTGGGTAATGCATTTACACCTTCCCGCTCCGCTGAAGAGGGGTTGCGAGAAATGACGGCTGTTTTTCCATCACTTGTTATGTCGATAAAGATGGCAATAGGCATGCTCTCTTTAACATGGATCCAAAAACATAACAGACTAAATGTGGAAATTTATAAAACATTGCCGTTTCCATAAGGAACTTAAGGAATTATTGTATGTATGTACGCGTATAAAGTATATAATTCAGAAAATACGAAATAAATGGACATATTTCTTAAGATAAACTTTAAATTGCTTCAACAATCGTTACAACTAAACGATGTAGTATTAACCTCTCAAAAATCTCATTCAGTATTGCATGGCGCTCTACATCCTTTTGTCAAAAAGCTATTTGTCGTAGTAAAATACCAAATTTTATAATATTCTAGATAGAAATGATTTTTACTATTGTTGCTGATATTCCTTTTTGTTTTCAGTGGGAACTTTGAGATTTATTACTGTACTGTGCGAGAACTAGTTACCAAGCGGTTTGCATAAGAGACTGTTATGAAACTGTGTCGGAATATATATATGTTGGTCTGTCTAAGCGAGAATATGGTGCTCTTTGGGCAAGGAGTTTTGTTTATACATTATCTAAGAATATTGTTTGTTGTATTGAACCGTTCGAAGTAAAGCTTGATTAGATTCTCTGTTTGTTCACTCTATACCAGATTCCTAAAATAGGAGAAGACTATTAACACACCACCTAAAATACCAGATTTCTAGTATATTCCATCAAAGATCAAACGGCCAGACACAATAGAAATTTCATTTTTATAATGACATCGACACTTGAGGGGTTAGTAGTAGGTAGACAGATTTTCACAATACTAGAATTTGTGAATGTGTTTGAAACGTGATAAAATTGTAACAAAACAAATGAATAATTTAGTATTATTTGTTCCTGCCGTGCGATTCTCTTCGAGCAAACATCTTTGCACCTTTGACAACATCCGTGAAACAAATGACGAGATGACAAGAAACGCTGGAACAACAACCTTATGTACTACGAATAATAATAAGTCAGGAACAGTAATGCGTTAAAAAAATGACCAAACAAAAGTCGTGTTCAAGTAGGCGGGGCTTAAAAGTCGTGTTCAGTACGTCATCAGTCGGACATTTTTCTTGCAAGCGAGCACACGTGAAATCTTCGCATACATTTTAGTTTTTATCATTGTGAACTACAGCTGTGAATCATCATGCCAGCATGTGTTGTGAAGTGGTGCAGGATCCATACAAGATTAAAATGTCCAGGAATCACTTTTATTAGTACGTAGTAGCAAAATTATATTTATATTCAAAGATGTTCAAATACGTATACAAACCGAGATGGTCAATACTATGCAAAATAAAGTCAGTCTATTTTTGTTTAATGTATATTTTTTACAGAACTGAGTATTGAAATGTAACAGCAATGTATTTTGCTTATTTTGTTTTATTTTCCTTGCCGATCCAATGCAGTAAAATAAATGCCTCTCTGCACTTAAGCTAGAAAGACAAGCGTATGACTAGATGCCTGTGAAAACCAGCATTATATACTTACTCCGTTCATTTTGAAGAAAAAAAATAAAAAAAGACGTGTGGCACTCGGAGACTGCCGCGGTAAAGCTATTGCATAGCTATTTTGTCAACTTTTATCAACTTATGCAATTATAATTATTTAACCAATGCCATCTAGAGGCGAGTTGCTGAACTAAAGAGAAGCGTGATATTTCAAAAAGTCATTAAATGTTCTGCTATTCATCGATAGATGCCAAATCAACTTATGCAATTATAATTATTTAACCAATGCCATCTAGAGATAGTCTTGAGTGAATCGCCCGCAATACGTACATGTTATTTTCAAACACAACATAACACATGGTTTCATCTATATATCCTCAAAGGGGTAAGCAGCGGTGTTTTCAACGCCTACATTTAAGTTAAGTTTTATTTTTGTTTGTGCCTTAAGTTTGTGTCGCTCGTATTTTGACAGCTCGATACATTAGACTCAAGGGGGATGAAATGTAACACAAATACCGTCAAGGGTGATGAAATCTAATGACAGTTTTTTTAATGGTGATTAATTTTATATTTGTATGTACTCGTAATACCTGTCTTTTATTATTAGTGTTTACTGATTGATACACTTATTATATTTTTCTCTTGGATTTCTATTATAACAATGGCGTTTGACCATGTACATATTTTATGATATTTTGGTATTTTTAGATGGATGTCTGGTCAGGGTGAGGCCTTGAAGAAGATAATAAGCTACTCGAAGTACTAAGCCTGCGTAGACGTAGTCGCGGGCACCAGCTAGTTAAATATATTTTTGGTTATTTAATCTCACTTTACTACATTGCGGAAAAAGAGTCTCATCTAATTACTTCTAGACGAAAACTTAATATTTTGCGGGACATAAAGTTCACTGAATTTTAAAAATTGACCGATATAAAAAAAAACAAATAAAAACATTGTGTATATTATTGACTTGGTCCAATCCACTTGTTGCATTACATCGTCCACGCCGCTACGACTCAGTTGTCATAGTAGACGTTGCAGCACGCGCGTGAGCCAATCCCTGCTTTCCTTCTGAATTTAAACCAATCACCGAACATGTCTATTTGTAACCTCGGAATTAATTTGTATTTGGAATCATACGTCGTTTTGGTTTGAAGGGCCACTTTTTGTGTGGAATTTGTTCTGAATTATGCTTCCTGACTATTATTATTCGTAGCTTATGTATAAGGGCATGTCTCATAAAGTATTTCACATCGGCGAGCTCGTCGACGAATCAGAATCGCATGGCTGATCATGTATTACTTAAACACTTGCCTGCGAACTTATTTTTAGAGATTGAGTGGCGTCAAAGTTAAAATTTAAAACTATCTACTACTATCATGCCTTCACCTATTTGCTCTACCATTATATTTATCGAAGATTACAATTTGTTTATAGGAAAGAAGTCTCATTAAAGAATTGAGCTGCCAAGCGTGCCAGCTCGGACGGTTTTAAGTATATTACAGAAGCGCCGAGCCTCGGCTCATCAGGTGCATAGTGCACGATATTATTATATTAGTGGGTAAGCTGAAGATGTAGTAATACCAAAGTGATTCCGGATGAAAAAGTAAAAATAACAATACAATTTTATCTCTCAGGCGACAGAGAACAAGTACAATTTGTAAAATTTAATACCGACTTCCATTCTAATCAGTTAATGGAGTGTATCTCAAAATACTCAACCGAATTCGATCAAATTTAAATGGGACCTCAAGGGATGCTCCAGCTTTCAAACAAAAAAGAATTTTGAGAATAGATCCATCGAAAGTTATGAGGTAACAAACATCAAAAAAGATACAGTCGAATTGAGTACCTTCTCCTTTTTTGGAAGTCGGTAGAAAAATATACTTCCATTAAATAATAAGCTCGAATCTTTATAAGTCAGGAGAAATGATAGACAAATAGTAATTTATATTGGATTTATTCTGAAGTTTGTTGTTTAAACATGGTGAAGTCTTAAACGCATTAATAAAACATATGTACCTAACATTCTTTGAAAAAAAAAACATATTTTTGTCATGTAAGATTCCTCGCTGCTTGTCCTCATATATAAGTTCCTTTGAATAATTCAGGATAAATGAATAAATGTATGCCTAATCAGCGTGGTTAACCGTTCCGAAATAGTATATTCATATAATTATATGTACTTATGTACATATTTCATAAGGTTCTCAGATAAGTTATCACATCACAAACTCATAATACACGAGAAAAAATATTTATTCTGCTCATCACACAATTATAATTATATTTACCCAGTAAAGGGTTTAACATGGGACCTCTCTTTCAGAAAGTTCATTCAATTCATATATATTATTCATACATTGCAATTTTATAAAGAAATCTTGTCCGAGGATGTATATCCTCGGACAAGATTCAAACCCGCGTCTTTTGACAATCAGCAGGCGTTAGTACTTTAAAAATTAAAAAAAAATGTTTGACTCTGCGTAATGCAACAAAAAAGTCCTTTACAATTTAGAAATTAAAAAGTTGGAATATTTACGGCCTTACTTATAAACGCTGCTTAAATTTAAATGACGTTATTTAGTACTGCGCAAAGGAAAAATGTTCTGCGCCGTACTAAGTGACGTTATTTAAATTTAAGCAACGTTTATAAGTAAGGTCGATAAAGTTTAAATGAGACATATAATTTTTTTTAAACACGCTTTTGGCGGTGTCACGCATATTGTCATAATTTTAGCTGAATCACGCACTTTAAACAAGTTTTCAGTCTGTTTTAAACTTGAACTCTCTGAATTTTTTGATGAAAAATTCAGTGTATAAATACTCGTAGAAGTGAGAGAAACCCAACTTATAGAAAAATGCATTATGGTCTAGTACATTTATAAGCCAGCAAGCCGGTGCATGTGAAATGAGAAAATATTTAAAACATGAAACTCTAGGCAACTCAAGAAAGTAGTAATTGATAACATTAGTAAATATAAAAAGAAAAGTTAGCACTTATAGAATTTTGCACCGTAATATCGTCCGTGTCATCCGTGTAATCCGTGACACACTGAGAAGAACAATCCATACAAATGTTATATGTAAAATGCAGCTTACATTATTACCTACATATTATAATATCTGTATGGATTGTACTTCTCAGTGTATCATCATCCTATTCCTATTTTCTATGTTACATACCTGCCCTCATTATGCTCTCCATTAGTCAGGAATGAGGTATTTGCCTTCGTGATGGAGGCAGAAGAATGTTCCATTATCCGCCATATATGAAGAGATTTTAATAAATTCTGTAACTTAAACTCATTTTTGTACTTATGTGACTCGTTTTAGTCGAAAAAATATGTTCTATTGTATAATTTTGAAGAGTACGGATAATCAAGATTATCACTCTTATGGTAAACTGTCTCTAAATATATAAATAATGACAGTTTATCTTCAAGTATATACGCTTTTCTAAAAATTAGAGTATGTGATTTTATTTATGTAGGTTTATTTGTTATGGTTATCCTAAGACAAACTATATGCACGGCTCTACACGTCTAGGGGGTGACCTTGGTGAGCAAGGTCATCCCTTCACAGGCGCTGCGGCCTGGTTAAGATCAATCCGGGCCTACCGCTGGGGCGAGATGGTG
Organism: Selenia dentaria; assembly: GCA_917880725.1. NCBI lineage: Eukaryota > Metazoa > Arthropoda > Insecta > Lepidoptera > Geometridae > Selenia > Selenia dentaria. The sequence continues at coordinate 7,186,117 of OU862888.1, read as the reverse complement.
ACTGCCAGCGCGACCCTGACTCGCCCTATCTTAGCGGAGGACTGCTCACGGGGGGGTTTAGTGGGTCTGAGCCCCACTCGCCCCGTCACCCCCGTGGCAGAAGGGAAGTGCACAGCATTTCCCTACTCAAAAAAAAATATATGCCCGCCTCGTCATTTCGAGTCAACAAAGAAATTTATCGAAAGCCAAAGTCTCGCACAGACATCAGATATTTATCGAAAAGTATAGTCTTAACATAATAGCAAACTAAAAAAACAAGAAATGATTTTTTTCTCTTATAAGAAAAACTAATGGTCCTACATCCAGTCATTCTAGATAATCTCTTATAATTATTATAAATGTAAGATACTTACTATCCTTCCTACTTATTAATAATATAATACTATAAACGCGAAAGTTTGTGAGTATGGATGTGTGGATTTTCGTTACTCTTTCACGCTCAAACGGAGGGGGCAAGATCGATTACATTTAGCATGGAGGTAGATATGGCGCTGGATTAACATATAGGATACTTTTCATCATCATCATCATCCATCACCACACGGGTGATTAAGGGTAATATGCTTGGGCACAACATAGATAAAATAATAAGATCTCCGCCTACGTCAAGATCATAATGATGACAGTTCTGTCAAAGTTTGTGCCAGTTTCTAATAGCTTAGGCAAAAGCCAAGTCAATTTGACAGCTTGATACATTAGACCTCGGCGACTGTCAAGGGTGATGAAATGTAACACAAATACCGTCAAGGGTGATGAATTGTAATGAATGTTTTTTCCATGGTGACTAATTTTATATATGTATCTACCTAGGTACTGTATTTTAATATTAGTGTTTGTGTTTGATTGATTTAGTACCTACTTACATTTACTTATAGAACGATATAAATATCTTATGACATTTAGGTATAACGATAGATATGGCTTCGGAGAAGATAATTAGCTACTCGAAGTACTAATCCTGTGCAGACGACGTCGCGGGCACCAGCTATTAACTAATAATCAAAATAAAATAGATCAACTAGTTCCATAAAGATACTGACCAATACAGCCTTATATACCCAAGTACTATCAATTTACAAGCACCACACCTCTTTACAGGCGATTTTTATATATAAGGAGCGCTCGCAGCAGAGCTTGATTTGGTGATCTTATCCGATCAGCAACGCTTGGTCAGGAGTAGGATGGGTGACCGCTTGTAGCCTCATTCAACTGAGCGCTTTCGTGAGTCGGAGGGCAAGTTAAGCCGTTGGTCCCGTTTGTTTGTCTTAGGACAACAGACGTTAAGCTATGTCAAAGGCCTTCGGGCGGCCTGAAAACTCCGACATGGGTTGGCCACTAGCCTATCCACCAAGCCGCACTGGGCCCGCATGATGGATTTTGGCTCAACTCCTCTTTCTGACAGGAAGGGTGGAGTCGCAGCAGTGCGAAAATAATGGGCTTATGTTACAGGCTATCTACTACTCTACTACCTACCGCAATCTATGTTTAAGATTTCCAACTTCCGTAAATTGCAAAAAGCCACAGTTCAGATTACTGGATTCATACAGATACATTAGGAAAACCCATTATTGCATTTTGTTGTTTAACTTACGCGGTAGGTATAAGTGTCGATTCTGTAAGCATTCTTTCAACTAAAAATCTCTTTATTATGGCAGTACTTATTTTGTATAGGCTAAAATTAGTATAACACTTTCGAATGACAGCACTAAAATTACATATTTCTCTTCAATTGTGGACATATTTTAGACGGTTTAGTCGTCACGTGACTTGCTGCTCACTGAACTAACCTAAAATAACCCAAAATTTAATAGAATAATCCTATTTTTAGAAGTGTCATTCTAAGTGTTCAATGATTTTGGATTTTATTGTTAACAGAATAAGGACCACCTTAATAAATTTTTAGTTCGATAGTTTAGTTTAGTTTTTGAACAAGTGAATTGCTACCATAGTCGAAACTCGAATATCTCGACGGATGCGCAAGTACTCCATGAAGAAATGGCCAAGACGGTCACGAAACCAGTCGAGATATTTGACTTTACCTACCTACCGCGTAAGTTAAACCGTCAAATAACATTAAAATGTGTAATACTTACGAAAGCTTCAATCATATCATTATTATTAAGCGATTCCATAGCTTCTATCGCGGGCCTTGAGCGTGGAGACGGAATCCAGAAATTCCGTAACGAAAATAACCTAACACCCCCCACTCCGACGCCATCTATCGATGAATAGTAGAACTTTTAATGACTTTTTGAAATATCACGCTTGTCTCTTTAGTTCAGCAACTCGCCTCTAGATCATCATCATCATCTCAGCCGTAGGACGTTCACTGCTGAACATAGGCCTCCCCCATGATTTTCCAAAAGGACCGGTCGGAAGCGGCCTGAATCCAACGTCGTCCTGCGACCTTCATCAGGTCGTCTGTCCACCGTGTCGGTGGACGACCTACGCTGCGCTTGCCGGTCCGTGGTCTCCACTCCAGAACTATTCGGCCCCATCGGCCATCTGTTCTGCGTGCTATGTGCCCTGCCCACTGCCACTTCAACTGGCTAATCTTCTGAGCTATGACGGTGACTTTCGTTCTTCTACGGATCTCCTCATTTCTGATTCGATCACGTAGAGAAACCCCGAGCATAGCCCTCTCCATAGCTCGTTGTGCGACTTTGAGCTTATCTATGAGGCCCATAGTAAGAGACCACGTTTCAGTGCCATAAGTCATCACTGGTAACACACATTGGTCGAAGACTCTTGTCTTGAGGCACTGAGGTATTTTTGACGAGAAGACTTCGCGAAGTTCCCGGAACGCTGCCCAGCCGAGTTGGATTCGACGACTGACCTCTTTCTCGAAGTTGGACCTGCCTAGTTTGACTGTCCCAGGTAGATGTACTCGTCAACAACTTCGAGAACCCAAGTTGAGTTCCCAACTGATATTGGGGTAGGTACAACATGGGCATTAGACATAATTTTCGTCTTATCCATGTTCATCTTAAGACCTACCCGTTGGGAAACTCGATGGAGGCCTTCGAGCATTGTCGACTCTAAATGGCATTGGTTAAATAATTATAATTGCATAAGTTGATTTGGCATCTATCGATGAATAGCAGAACTTTTAATGACTTTTTGAAATATCACGCTTGTCTCTTTAGTTCAGCAACTCGCCTCTAGATGGTTAAATAATTATAATGGCATAAGTTGATAAAAACAGCTATGCAATAGCTTTACCGCGGCAGTTTCCGAGTGCCACACGTCTTTTTTATCACGCAAATGAAACCGTGGAGTCCAGCTAGCTTTTTAACCGACTTTAAAGAAAGAAGGCGGTTATATGTTCGTGTGTATGTATTTTTTTGTGTAGGTTAATCGATTTCTCCCCCATTTGTGGGCCGATTCTTAAAAATCTTTTTGTTTGGTGGAGTATACTTACGACGTGGTCCCATTTAAATTTCATCAAATTCGGTCAAGCAGTTTTTGAGTAACACTCCAAAAGCTAAAAATTGTTACGCCTATCTTGATGATATCATCATTGACGGTGAATGACAATCGATTCCGTAAGTAGCAAGGGTGAAGAAAAAGCGTGAAAAAAAATTATACCAAAAAAAGGAACGCGACTTCAATACTAAAAAGTGTGAAATAACTTGTCGAAGTCGGTACCATGCGCACAATATTGTGATAAAAGGTACCGACTTTTGAACTATCATGGTACCGACTTCAACAATTCACACTTTTTGGTATTGAAGTCGGTTCCATCTTTTGGTAACAAAAAAATATAGAATATTTACTGATGCACATATGTGACCAATAATATAGTAGGTATCAATATCTAACACACATCACACGTCATCAATATATTGAGCCCCTAAAATACATTTTATTTACAAAATCAAAGGATGGTGAAGGTCGATTACCTCCTACCTCTGCCATTTAAGCTCGGCGTATTAAAAGTGTATCCTTCAAACGAAAGTGGCGTATACACCTACGCAGCTACACTGGATTGATATACACTCGAGAGCAATGAATCCGGGTCACTTAAAGAATCCTAAAAATCTCGGAAACTAAAAATGCTAGGTTAATGCAATAAATTGTATTTAATAGACAATGTAATACTCCTTAAATGAAGGTATTAAAACTTCTTAGTTATTGTAAAGTTATATCATAAAAAAAACAAATTTGAAAAAGGGCCACTTTCGAAGATGGAACTACGAAATTACAGCATTTGGTTTTGCTTTTGTTTGTAATCTGTCATTTATGTGGGTACATAAACCATGTTGATAGTGCTCTATATTCATTATTCAAGCTGAAATTATGTCGCTTACGCCTGAAGCAGAATACTTACAATGCTGGAAACCGGCCGGAGTCAGCGCGATACAGCCAGGACTGTCGGTGTGTCGCTGTCAACAGTACAAAGAGTTCTCCGACGTTACGAAGAAACTGGTTCTAACCTACGCAGACCAGGAACAGGCAGAACCAGGTGTACCACAGCACGAGAAGACCGATACTTGGTGAACACCATGCTTCGAAATCGCTTTCTCACAGGAAATGAACTCACAAATCAGTTTCGACGCCTCGGAGGAAGTAACCCAAGTGCATGGACAGTAAGACGTCGGCTTGCTGAATCTAACTTAAAACCCCTTAGACCTGCAAACGGCCCTAAACTGGAGCGTGGGCATCGTATTTCAAGACTAAGATATGCCCAGAGCCACGTAAATTGGAGTATTGAAGATTGGTCAAAAGTTATGTTCTCCGACGAATCAAAATTTATGCTCTACAAGCACGATGGAAGACACAGAGTGTATCGAAGACCAGGGGAAAGATTCAAGCAAGCATGCATCGAAGAAAAAGTAGCCTACGGTGGTGGGTCTGTACTTGTGTGGGCCGGATTTTTTTCTGAAAGTCGCACAGAGCTGGTGATCATAGAAAACGGCTCTTTAACTAGCGAAAGATATGTGGAAGAAATCCTCAATGATCACGTTGGTCCATTTATGGTCAATCTAGGTGAGGATGCTATATTTATGCATGACAATGCCCGACCTCATACAGGTAGGATTGTGAATGACTACCTTCAAGAGATGAACATTACTCGTATGGAGTGGCCAGCGCGCAGCCCGGATATCAACCCGATCGAGCATGCTTGGGACGAGATAGGCAGATGCATAAAACAACGAAACCCTCCCCCAATCACGCTTCGTGAGCTCAAAATTGCTCTCACAGAGGAATGGGAGAATTTTCCCCAAAATCGTATAAGGAACTTGGTGTACAGCATGCCAAACCGCGTAAACGCAGTAATGGAAGCACGAGGAGGCAATACGAAGTATTAAAATTCAAGAAAATCGTAATAAAGTTCAAAAATTTCATGTTTTGTTTGTCACATAAAAATGTCACATTTTTGTTTTAAGGAGAGATCAGCAGTTTTTTTCTTTATGTAATTTTGTGTTAATAAAATGTATGGTGACTCATATTTTTTTTACTTTCATTTAAGGAGTATTACATTGTCTATTAAATACAATTTATTGCATTAACCTATCATTTTTAGTTTCCGAGATTTTTAACATTCTTTAAGTGACCCGGATTCATTGCTCTCGAGTGTATATATATTGATGATACGAGTACGTTAGCTTTGGTTAAGTAGGTGCCCCCGTTATTGTCGTTCAAAGCTGCCGTGCGATTCTCTAAGAGCTAACATCGTTGTATCTTGGACAACATCCTTGAAACAAATGACGAGATGACAAGAAATGATGGAAAATCAACCATATGTACAAGGGCGATATCTCAAAGTATTTGACATCGGTGAGATCGCCGACGAGCGCATTGACGAATCATTAGAGAATCGCACGTTTGGGTCACTTTGATTTGTGACAAACACGTTATGTAGGTACCGGTAGCAGTTACTTAAAAGTTAAGTGTTATTGCTGATTTCAGCCGTACATTGACAGTAGTACTGAAATTATTTTCAAGACAGCAAAATATACAAGGTTATAATATATAAATGGCTTATTGAAAACATTTTCTACTTATCTGAGAAATATATATTTGCTTCATACTTTAGTAAATGATTTCACATTTTTATTTGTGGATGTATTTTAATATAGTTCGTCTAGTTGGTCAATGGCGTCTGACACGGATAGTCAGAAGACGCGGGTTCGAATCCCGTCCGAGGATGGAATTTTTCTCTCTATAAATTTCAATGTTTGAGCAGTCGTTAGTGTCGAATCGCTAAAGCAGGCGTTAGTGCTTTAAAAAGTAATACTATAAAAATTACAAGGGCTGCGATGTTAATACGAAAGTTTCAAGTATTTCTAAATAATGCTTCTTTCGGTTGGATGGTACTGTTAAACTGTCCAATAGATGTCGCTCCGTCCCCGCAAGATGGTTAGCCAAATAGAGAGTTAAAATTCGATGCTCGGACCAGAACCTCGGTAGCCTAGTTGGTCAATGGCGTCTGACACGGATAGTCAAAAGACGCGGTTTCGAATCCCGTCCGAGGATGGAATTTTTCTCTCTATAAATTTCAATATTTTAATATACTTAAAACAGGGAGTCGACGCCGTCATCAACTGTTCACATGTCCCTTTTCACGTACCATCCACGGCAGGAACGCGCCCACACGCAGGCTGTTGACTATTCTCAATCAATTTACGCACGAGTTCCAGCATGTCCACATTTTCATTGACGGTATGAGTACAATTGTATCTCTCGTAACATGTTACCTAAATAGTTAGCGTTTTGCTATATACTGTAAGCTAACTATATCATTTAATTCAATTTCAACCGGGAAGATGGATTTAGGTTAGCGGCGTCGTGGAATCCCGTAGTGAGCAAGTGTACAAACCGCGGTGTAGGTACTAGGACATTTACCGATACAGTCAGTGTTGTGTGTCGTAGTGACAACCCTGCGATTTTTCAAGATCAAGTGAGGGTAGGAAAACAAAACACCCGCTCTTCTCGCCGGACTCACCCGCAGTTTTCAGTCAGCTCGTGACCACGGCCATTGTAACATGGTCGAAACGTCGAGCGAAAGGTACATATTTTTACCTATATTAAATAATACGTGATAAGTCCCGATAAACATTTAAAACATATATCATTTAATACAAAATATTTTAATAAATCTTCAGAGTTAATGGATTGATAGATTTTTAGATAGATTTTTAAACTACTTACTGCGCCTTGCGGTTTCACCTGCGTGGTGATGGATGATGATGATGCAAAGTATCATATGTGCTATTCCAGCGCCTCTATCTCAAAAATCTATACCAAATTTCACTCAAATCTGTTCTGCCCTTGTGATGTGATTGAGTAAGAAACCTATATCTATTCTAACTTAGTATTTATAACATTCATAAGACATAAAAGTCAAAACTACGTATCCATTTAGGTGCATGTGACCTCAACAAGTAACAACTATAATAAGTTATTCTTTTAGCGAGCTACAGACAAAATATTTACGAAACTTAACAACAACGTCGGTATTTTACGCGAAAATTACTTTCACGTTGTTCGCAACCAGTCTGGTAACCATCAGTCGTAACTCACTTAGTTCAAAACACAGTAAATATTATTACAAGATCCATGTTTAGTCCTCAAACAATACTTGTGTACTGTTCACTTTAGCCAATAGAGTCAATATTTTCATCTGGTATCATCACATAATGTGTGGTACTTATTTTTCTTGTACTAGCAACTCTAATTACCTGCCCTTGAAAAATGACCTTTACTCGTCTTGTCGTTGTCGCTTTCGTCGAGAGTGGATCAATTTTCGTGTCAGAGCCACTTCTCGTTAATTTTCGATTTAATTTGTCGGGCATTCGTGCCAACTTTGTCGAGGGCGAAGCCCTAAGTATAATAAGTTACCAAAACTTCATTATTAGTGCAAACTGTGCCATCACAACCGGCACCCAGCCGAGACAGGTACTGAGCTATTGAGGAGGTAAGCGCGCGAGCCAATTCTTAGTTTAGGTACCAATAACGGCTCAAAACCCCATCGGATTGTCTGGTGAGTTGCACAATCTTACTTATTGTATACATTTGCCCTAATTTTAGTTCGTCATACAGTCCATTCCTCTTTTCGCCTTTGCATGGGAATTTTCGGATTTTCGTGCTAGATCGTAAAACATTAAATACATAACATTTTTTGGCCCATCGAGCCGAATATTTGAATAGTGACCTAATTTTGCATATTTAGTGTATTACGGTCATATTTCTCGAATTTTGTCGAAATGTCTAACATAAACTTTTTTTTGTAATACCCTCTAGTTACCCACTAAAAAGTTGTCGGCTCGAACATTCATGCCCATGTTAATTTGAACTATACGATACTTGCCATATGAAACCGTAAATTAATAATTGAATTCTCTATGGTCAACTTTAACAAGTGTCAAAAAGATTTCGTTCTAAAATATCACTGTCAAATACAAACAGTGTTTTTGTTGTCGTGTTTGTAGGTGTTTGTTTTTGAGTTTTGTGCAAATTATTGTTTACGTGCGTTTATATACTGGATATTGTGGAAATGGAATCGCCAGGCTCCGTTAGTGAGGTCGAGGAAAACCGCGTGAAGCGAGACTATCAGCTGATGCGAGTCGAGTTATTAGAAGCGTCCACAGAACTTCTCAGAGGTTATACAGAAGCCGACCTGAACACCATCGAAGCGGAATTTCATGCAGCACAGTTAAAAGTTCTTTCACCTCTGAGTCGCGCTGATCGTAAAGCTGAACTCTCAGTGACATTAAGTTTTGAGCGGCGTTTTCGGGAGATCAAATGTCAATTTATGGCGGTTCATAACCACAATCTTGGAGTCAAAAATAATTGTGATATTAAAAAACAGTTATCATGTGTTTCAGCTAAATTGCCTAAAATTGAGATAAAACCTTTTGATGGAAATATTGAAAACTGGATATCCTTTATACAACTGTTTGAGTCATTAGTACATAATAGAGAGATGTCAAATGTTGAAAAATTACATTACCTTTTATCTAGTGTTAAGGGTACTGCTTATAATATCATAAAAAACTTTCCCCTGTCTGATGGTAGCTATCCAGATGCATACAATGCACTTCATAAATATTATAATAGGAAAAGACAAATAGCTTTTACATATTATGGCAAAATTCTTAATTGTGAATCAATTAAATCTAAAACTAGTTTTGAGTTGGAACGGGTTCACAGAACATTTACAGAAACATTATCAAATTTGGACAAATATCAATTGCCTGATAAGAATTTCATGCTTTTCCATTTGTTGTGGTCGAAGCTGGACAGGTATACCCGTGAAGCATTCCAGTTAGAATTTAATTCTGATGAAATCCCTCTTTATGAAGATTTACTAAATTTTATTGAAAAAACATATCGGGCATTGGATGTATCAAATATCAAATCAAGTAGTAGTCATAATATCGGAATATCTACCAACAATTTTCATAAAGGTAAGTCATCTTCATTTGTAGTGGCTTCACAAAGTTGTTTGTGTTGTGCAGGAAAACAACATAACCTCGAGTCATGTAATAAATTTTTAAATTTGTCTGTTCAATCTCGTTTTGATTTTGTCAAAGAAAGGAAACTTTGTTTATTGTGTTTTTCACCTTCACACTTGGTCAAAGGTTGTCGATCTGGTTTTAAATGTGAGAAGTGTAATTATTCACATAACAGTTTATTACACTTTGACAGCAAACAGGTCAATAAGTCAGCGGATGAGAATTGGAATAAAAATATAGTGTTAACATCAACTAATAAAACTGACAATGTGTTGTTTGGTACTGCAAAAGTTTTAGTAACTGATTGTGATGGTAACCTTAAGGCAGTAAGAGTGCTATTAGATTGTGCAAGCGCTAGTAATTTTGTGTCAGAGTCTTGTGCCCACTCTCTGGGCTTGCTTGTAAAAAGCAATCACCACACAGTAAGTGGAATAGGGAATGTAGAAGCAAACACATTGGGTTCAGTGTCATGTCAAGTTAGGTCAATGAATTCAGAATTTAGTTTTGATGTTGAAGCTTTTGTACTGCCGTCTATTTGTTCTGAACAACCAATGCAACACATAGAGTCGTCTTCATGGTCACACCTTATTGGATTAACGTTAGCTGATCCTGATTTTAACCATCCTGGACCTATTGATATGTTGCTAAATGCTGACATTTTTTCGTCATCTTTATTACCAGGCCTCAGACATGGTAGAGCTGGCCAGCCTCATGCTTTGAATACCAGTTTCGGTTGGATTTTGATGGGTGGTTGTGATTCGACATATTACAAATCACATGCTCATTGTGAGATGCAAAGTAAAAATTGTTTTTTCGTGTCAAACTTGTCATTAGATAATTCTCTCAAACGGTTTTGGGAATTAGAAAATATTGGACCTCAACATAAAATATTATCGAAAGAGGACCAGCTTTGTGAAGAGTATTTTACTCAACAACATCGGCGTACCCCTGAAGGAAGATTTGTCGTTCCTTTACCGTTTGTAGAGCCATTAGATCGGCCATGTTTTGAAAATACTCGTGCCATAGCGTTAAAAAGATTTTCATCAATTGAGAAAAAGCTTCAATTGAACCCAGAATATAGGAAAGCATATGTCGCTTTCATGAAGGACTATGAGACTTGTCATCATCTAGAACAGGTAGAGCCACCTGTTGTTGATAAAGGTTTGTTCTACTATATTCCTCACCATGGAATATTGCGTCCTGAATCAGTGAGCACACCATTACGCGTAGTCTTTGATGCAAGTTGTTCTGACTCTACCGGGAAAAGCTTGAATCATACTTTGTTGCCAGGACCCAAACTTCAAACAAATATTTTCGATTTATTAATTCGTTTTCGCTGGCATGCAATTGTATTCACTGGTGATGTCAAGCAAATGTATCGGCAGATTTTAGTGCCAGAGGCTGATGCAGATTATCAACGCATTTTATGGAGACCGTCGATTAATGAACCGGTACGAGATTATCGTCTTCGAACTGTGACTTACGGCGTTTCATCTGCACCTTATCAGGCTCTCCGTACCATCGCGCAGCTAGCACAAGAAGCTAGCACTGATTATCCTCTTGGCTCCGCGGTATTGACAAGAGATATTTTTGTTGATGATGTTGTTAGTGGAGCTGACTCTATCAGTGAGACTATTGAATTAAGGTCACAACTTTGCCAAATTTTGTCGTCGGGTGGTTTTGATCTCAGGAAATGGACTTCAAACCATAGAGATTTTTTTGTTGGGCTCTCTACATCTGACCTGTATTCGGAGGACTTCAAGCGATTTGAAGACATCTCTGACGTATCATTGAAGATATTAGGACTTTCGTGGCTATCACATTCGGATTGTTTTCGTTTTAAAGTTTTTGTCGAAAATCGTAGATGTACCAAGCGTACAATTTTGTCGGAACTCTCTCGTATCTACGATCCTCTTGGTTTTCTCGGCCCAGTCACTTTCTATTTGAAGTATCTGGTACAACTGTTATGGATCTCTGGCGTATCCTGGGATGAGGATGCACCGGAAACTGTCGTTTCGGAATGGCTCCGGTTTAAATCGCAGTTGTCGATGTTGTCGGCCATATCGATACCTCGTCGTATGGTGTCATCATTTGTCGTTTTACAGATCCATGGATTTTCGGACGCCTCGGAGAGAGGAATGTGTGGGATAATTTTTGTGCGCGTTGTCGATGCGGACGGTTGTTGTTCCGTATATTTTTGTGCGTCACGTTGTAAGCTCGCACCTCTCCGTAAACTTTCGATACCCAGACTGGAACTCCAGGCTGCGGTTTTATTGTCGGACTTAATGACTGCTGTTGTTGAAGCGCTAAGCCCATTTCACACAATCATACACCGTTTCGCGTGGTCTGACTCTACGGTCACTTTGTCGTGGATCAAGTCTTGTCCCTCTAGGTGGAAGACTTATGTGGCAAATAGGGTAAGCCATATTCAGGAAAGAGTTGCGCCGGAGCTCTGGAGGCACGTTGGATCTCTCGATAACCCAGCTGATGTCGGTTCGAGAGGAATCCTACCGTCAGATTTGGTAGAGCAGTCTCTTTGGTGGAATGGGCCATCATGGCTCTCCAGACCTGAAGCGGAATGGCCTGTTTTGTCTTCCGCCGCAGATTCAGCTTTCGCAGAGGATGAGCAAAAGATTTTAACTCTCGTGACTTCTGTAGAGTCTAACGTGTGCGACCAAATTTTAAATAACTTTTCGTCGTTTTCGAAAGTCAAACGCGTGTTGGCGTATGTTTTTCGATTTCTGCTCAACTCCAGACCCAAACGTCTTGAACCGAAACTTGTCGGCGCTTTGTCCCCATCGGAGATCAGAAGCTCGTTCATGTTTTTCATAAAACATGTCCAACGAAGCGCATTTTCGGCAGAGATAGATAAACTTAAATCTGGTTTTCCCAACTCTTTACCCAAGAGTTTGAGAAAATTAGCACCTTTTCTTGATGAAGCGGGTCATCTGAGGGTGGGCGGTCGCCTGGCCCACGCCAGCGTAGATTTCGAAACCAAACATGCTTTGCTTTTGCCTCGTGACAATCGCCTCACTTATTTGATTATTGACGAGTATCATAGGAAATTTATGCACCCTGGTGCACAGACCTTACAAAACCTTCTTGCTCAACACTTTTGGATTTTATCGCCTAAGCGAGCTATCCGTGCTGTTGTTTCACAATGTACCAAATGTTTCCGGGTCAATCCTAAACCTGCTCCAGCTCCAATCATGGGAAATTTGCCTGAATATAGAGTCAACCAAATTAAACCTTTTTCGACTGTAAATATAGACTTCGGTGGTCCTTTTGACATTGCTCTCGGTCGTGGCCGAGGAGTAAAAACATTTAAAGGATATATTTGTGTTATCGTATGTACAAGTACAAAGGCAATTCATTTGGAATTGACATCAGAATTATCCACAGAAGCTTTTCTTGCGGCTTTAAAAAGATTTGTTGCTCGCCGTGGTCGCTGTAGTAAAATCGTGTCAGACCAAGGCCGAAATTTTGTAGGTGCGAGCAACTACCTCGGGAAATTGATGAAAAATGCTGCTGAGATTCAGGAAATTCAATTCGCATTTAGTCCACCTGGATCTCCGCACTTTAATGGACTTGCTGAAGCAGGAATCAAATCTGTGAAGACACATATATCTAGAGTCGTAGGAACGCAGAGACTAACGTTCGAAGAATTTTATACTGTACTTGCACAAATAGAAGCACTTTTAAACTCTCGGCCGCTGACACCCCTCAGCTCTGATGCGAATGATTTTTCGGCGCTCACTCCTGGACATTTCCTGACGCTAGAACCCTTGTCGATGCTTCCAGAAGAACAGTTTGTAGATTTAAATATTAGTCCACTAAATCGCTGGAAACTACTTCAGAAAATGCACCAAGATTTTTGGCGCAGATGGCATCAAGAATACGTTCATACTCTACAGCAACGGATGCGTTGGAATAAAATCCATCAAGAAGTAGCGGTTGGCACCCTCGTTCTAATTGTAAATGAACAATGCAACCCGATGAAGTGGAGTATGGGGCGTATCGTTGCCTTGCACAAGGGAACTGACGGAGTTTGTCGTGTCGCAACTGTAAAAACAGCAACTAGTAAATTCAAAAGACCACTTGTTAAACTTTGTCCATTGCCAATTCTACATTAATTTTCGTTTTTCAACCATATTATACTACAATTATATCGTTTTCGTTAGAATTTTGATAAGTAAATTTGTCGTTTGTCGTAGTTTTTTTTTGTAAATGTAACCATTTAGGTGGGCGGAATGTTCACTTTAGCCAATAGAGTCAATATTTTCATCTGGTATCATCACATAATGTGTGGTACTTATTTTTCTTGTACTAGCAACTCTAATTACCTGCCCTTGAAAAATGACCTTTACTCGTCTTGTCGTTGTCGCTTTCGTCGAGAGTGGATCAATTTTCGTGTCAGAGCCACTTCTCGTTAATTTTCGATTTAATTTGTCGGGCATTCGTGCCAACTTTGTCGAGGGCGAAGCCCTAAGTATAATAAGTTACCAAAACTTCATTATTAGTGCAAACTGTGCCATCACAACCGGCACCCAGCCGAGACAGGTACGGAGCTATTGAGGAGGTAAGCGCGCGAGCCAATTCTTAGTTTAGGTACCAATAACGGCTCAAAACCCCATCGGATTGTCTGGTGAGTTGCACAATCTTACTTATTGTATACATTTGCCCTAATTTTAGTTCGTCATACAGTCCATTCCTCTTTTCGCCTTTGCATGGGAATTTTCGGATTTTCGTGCTAGATCGTAAAACATTAAATACATAACAGTACTTTTAGTAGATAAGAAATCTCATTATTATTCCTAACTTTGCAGCTTTGCTGTCTTTTTGTTGAGTAACTCGACTCTTTTAATGATTTTAATAAAGGTGAGTATTGTTTGTTCAGAAGTTTCATCAAGTTTTATCTAATTTCCGGATCTGAATTCGATTAACTACATCTTCGAACCCTTTCTCCGTTCTTTTGTTAACGGTGTTGCCAGAGATAAGTGTTCGTTTGGTAAAGGACAAAGGAAGTAGTTAGATTGTATATATGTATAATATTGGTAGTTGCGGCGCCCATCCAGAGTTTATAAAAGGTAAAGTTTTGTGTGGTAGCAGGTAGGTACAGTGCGTACCTGCCATCCTCTAGCTGTGCTCGTCAAATTTACCCTTGACTTTTTAACAAGTGTCAAAATATATGTTAAAGAACTGCAAAACCGTCTCTTTCATCTTGTTGTACCTGTGGTTATTATTTAAAAACTTGTCATGAGCATGTCGGATCAAGTAAATATATAAATAAACATATAATCATAATAATAATCTTGTAATTCAATTAACTTAAGATAACATTTAAATTATTCTAAAACTCATAATTAACATATCCCTTAGAGACTAACATACATATGTTTTATCTACCGTCTTCCAAAAAGGAGGAGGTACTCAATTCCAATGTTTTTTTTATGCTTGTTTCCTCATAACTTTCGATAGGGTGAACCGTTTCTCAAAAATATTGTTTGTTTAAAAGATGGTTCTTCCCGTGTGGTCCAATTTAAATTTCATCAAATTCGGTCCAGTAGTATTTGATTTCTCCAATAACTGAATATAATGGAAGTCGGTATAACATTTTTCAAATTGTACTTTTAAATATTACGATGGACAAACAGGTACAGATCATATGGATAGATGGACGGGCGGATGGTCAGAATGATTAAGCATTCGCTGTTGTTGATGTTGTCCAGTGCTCCCTTAAAATTATGCGTGGGTCATACGTTTATCATCTCTAACGTTTTATTTCTTCTCTGCTCTTCTTTATTTTATATTTTGTGGTACCACTTTCGTACCACAGTCGTGTCGTTACCTAGGTCGTGGGACTCTCACAAATATAGATACTCATAGATCATGTCTTATCATAGACATAATATCTTCTTATAAATGCACTGTCTGAGAGACTCAGTTCTGCTGCATATGCGGTACGTAAACTAAGAGAGCTAACAGACGCTTCTACGGCGCGGTTAGTATATTTTGCATATTTCCACAGCGTAATGTCATATGGGATATTGCTATGGAGTTCAGCGGCTGATATAGAGACCATCTTTATCCTACAGAAACGTGCCATTCGAGCTAGGTATATACGAAATGGGTCCCCGTGAATCTTTGAGAGATTTATTTAAAGAAATCAATATATTAAATTTGCCTTCCTTATATGTATTTGAAAATATAATGTATGTTCGTAAAAATTTACATACCTAAATATAAGTTAAATAGTGATCACCACACTTTTAATACTAGAAATACAAATAGGCTAGCTGTACCTAGTTTTAGACTTGCGAAGACTAATAAGTAATTCCTAGGAAATTGTGTGCGTTTTTATAATAAATTTTTTTCACTCACTACAATGGCATTAAAACACTGAAATAGTGTTTGCACACAAGTGATTTAAATATCTGCAGAGGTATCATCCAAAATAAACTCTTATCACTACAGAACTTGGATTACCGGACCATGTAAGTCTGGTTTAAAGTGGGTTAATCGGCCGATTGATTAAACCAACTTTAAAAAAGAAAGAGGTTCTACGTTTCACTTAATATTTAACATATTGTTTTTATACATGTTCATCGATTATTCCGCCAACTGTGGACCGATTTCAAGAAACTTAAAATTAAATGCTGGGACAGTATGCATGGTCATGACATGGATTGTCAGAAGACGCGGGTTCGAATACCGTTCGAGGATGTGTATTGTTCTTTCTAAAATTGTAAAATATTATCCATAATATTGGTTTCCGTGAAAAATTACAGTACGAAATGAGACGACTAAAACAAATTATATAATTATAGACAGTAGTTTAGATGCTATAGTCCGAGTTGAGCGAACTAGGGCAACTTTTCAGTGGCAATAGTTCGGTTGGTACAAAGTGCCGAACTATTGTTGCTCCTATGTACTCGTATTTACGACTAGAACTACTGGAACCTACTTTTAAACAAAGTATTAATTTACAGTTTTAAGCAATGATAGATATGTAAAGAGGTCTTCCATCAACCAGACAGACGTTGGTTTAAATCCGAGGGCTTATTAACAATAACTATTTACAACACAATTTTCAGATAACTTTATGTCAAGTTAAATTGAACTTTCCAGCACAATATTTAAAGGACGTTAAACCTTTTGGCCGAATTTTGACCATTTGGGTTGGCAATAGACATTTTAGGCATAAATGAGATACACATAGTTACTAGCTCATTTAAGCTAGCCATCTAACCGAACATCATAACTATTTTGCAAATGGATTTTTCTGCTGCTGATATATATTTTCAAATATGATTATTCTGAATGTCGTTAATTGTTGGTTAAACATCCTGATTTATTGGCATATTTTCTAACGCAAAAATTAAGCCATAATGAGCACTAGCCTTTAAAATACAACTCTAGTAGAGTATTGTACTGTATTGTATTTGAGTAAATGCCGAAGTAGCGGTACCACGCTGCGGTTTGTGAGTTTCGTTTCTCAACAGTATTAAAGTTTGGCTGAAATTGGTATAAAGTAAAAGAGATATTGTGGAACAGCTTTTATAATATTTTTTTTATATTTCATGTCAAGTAAGGTATACATATATATTATGTGCTCTTCGCTATATATATAACTAATCTAATATATGAAATTCTCGTGTTACAGTGTTTGTAACTAAACTCCTCCGAACATCCTAGCAATTTCCCGGTTGCATCCTTAAGAGGATTGCATAGCTAGTTTCCATACTAAAAGAAATAACTCTTTTCTACCTCTTAACATTGTCCGATTTCAGTGATTTTTTTTTCATGTAAGCATCACATTGTTTACTATGCCCGTACGTTTCATTTTTTTTTATTTAAGTTTTGAAAAAGGAAATTTATAGTACCTACTTTAAAATATACTGAAAGGCATGCAGTTAGATTTGTTTATACATACTCGTGTAATGAATTCTGTTTTCAACTACAGAGATTGTAGGTAGTTAGTGATTTCTAGTAGTGTCTGATTGATATTTTTTACAGGTTAATTTTAATCATTAGATATAATTCAGTGTAATTCCGAGCTAAAGCGCAAAGAAGCGAGGCCTAACCAATTTCTTCACAAAGTAACTCTGATATAATCCATATATTACATTGGCATTTAATCTGTCTGCACAACAGGAAAAAAAATTTAATGCTTTTATAATCTATATACATATAATAAAAATGTAACGGCTCGCTGTATGTACATAGAACATAAATATTTTTTTTTTCATAATTGAGAAAAATATTATTGAGACTTTTATAAACGAAAATGAAAAAAAATATTGTTAGAATTGTTGTCTGTTAGTCTGTGCGTTAGAGCACGCTAATCTCAAAAACGGCATATCCTATTTAGATGTGGTTTTCATTAATATATTGTGGTAAGCTTCACTTAATATTTAGTGTTTGATTCATGTCAATCGGTTGTAAATAAAAAAGTCATTGAAATTTAAAGAATAACTCTCTCGCCACTACACCAAAACCAAGCGAGCGAAGCAATGGGGGGGAACTAGTTTTAAAATAAGACTACAATGTAAACACATACGGTTTTAATTGATTGCCTTGTGATTTATTGAAATCGATACGTTCGAGTAGCCTTTATGTACTGACCTAGTATTATAAACGCCTTGTCCTCCAATTTGCACCAAAAAGTTTGCATTACTTACCGCCAATAACAATAAATAGCTGCCACGCAGCTGTAATACTTAAGCTAGCGACGCTTTGAAACTTGCTAACACTTAAGTTGCTCCACGATTTTCTGACGCTTGGTACGAAAATGATCCTTCTAGTCATGCTAGATGCTACTAAGCTCTCTATATTCATACTCAGAATAAGTATGTAGTGACAGGGAAGGCGTAGCCTAGGCGAAGGTTTCAAAATCAGATTCATGATGTTCTGAAGAAGGGCCAGTTCCAGAGTATCCTAAATCTACGCTCATATATGAAAGGGTTGATGAAGCAAATGGAAAACTGTGGTCTCTGCCTACCCCTGCAGGAAACACGCGTAACTTTTATGTATGTAAGTATGTATGTGTATATGTAGTGACACTTCATAATATCTCATTATGTGTATGTAAGTATTGCTCGTTGGTTCCGTAGGCCAAGCATAAATAACATGAACTGTCAAGAAAACCAATATGGCGGCTATAAAAGGCCAAGAACAAAAAAATACCAAAGGACAATGACCAAATGTATGGACATTTTGGCCCTGGACAGATACTTTAGGTATTATTGCGATATAAGGTTGTTAGGTTATATCAAAAATTAACAGAATATTATAATAACTTTGTATCAAATTGTTTGATAAGGCTATTTTTATATATGGATCAATATGAAATTAATTATAAACAGGATATTTTTTAAATTAAATTTTGATACATACACCTTGAAGCAAAAATACAGCACATTCATTATTTTAAAATGATATTTGAATTATTGACAATATTGAGTTTTGAAGGGCAACCTGTTCACGGATGGCCGAAAATGGACAATGTCCTTTATTAATAATATTTAATATAAATTACCAAATTATTTAATATATTTTATTATTTAGAAAGGTAACAAAACAGATCTCCAGATCGGTTTCTAAAATCTATATAATATTAATTTACACTTTATAGAGCTTTAGGTTTACGCTACATGGAGTAGATTTGGCACTATTGACGTAACGTCTAATTATTATAATATTTATATAAATTATACATACTAAATATATAACAGTGGATAGATTGAACATAGGAAGCCGGCCGTTAAAAAACATCTAGTTAGTTTAAACTTTATAGTTGTAAATCTAATTTTTGGAAATAATATTGGAAATATAATTTTAATTAATCTCAATATCGAAAGAACTTTAAAGACTAAAATACATATATCAAAAAATTCAGTCATCGATATTATTATGTATTACAACACTTTGAGTACACACATACTTCCCACCTGCATGTGTTAAGCCTCTTGTGTGAGTCCGTGAAGTTTTATACATCCTTTATGGGTTGATACCACCCTCATATAGTTTGCGACGCAAATAGCAGCACGTAGCAAGAATAACAAAGCGACCGTATCTCAAAAAATCTATGTTTGCCCAAAACTTCAGCCGTGACGCAAATTGCAAACCACCAGGCGCACTACTTAAACTAAACAAAATACCAAATTATCTTTTAACTTATTTACCCACTGATTTGGTTAAAGTCGCCAATCGCTGCTCCACTCGCCCGTTAACTCAACCCAATACGCACAACGTCACATAATGCGTACAGAAAATCACATCCCATTTCATCTTACCGCTCTATGTCCAAATTGTCCAAGTAAACACCTAACGTGTACCGTATAAATGACGTCTGTTTTGTCAGGACGGTCTGCGGTTACCTCGACCAGTACACTAAAGCCTCCCCACCCCCTCTCTCCACATGCTACACAAGTAACATGTGATACATGTGAACACAACGTATGACTCGTCAAGGATCTACGTAAACTGAATAGATACATACAGAGGAATAAAGTCGTTACTAGAAAAGACATTGAGTGACATTTCGCATGAAGGTAGAAAGAGCCCTCAAATCCAGTAATCAGTGTCTAGGGATTTGATTATCGTAGAAAGTGGGATACGT
This sequence comes from Selenia dentaria, assembly GCA_917880725.1. Classification (NCBI taxonomy): domain Eukaryota; kingdom Metazoa; phylum Arthropoda; class Insecta; order Lepidoptera; family Geometridae; genus Selenia; species Selenia dentaria. The sequence continues at coordinate 7,166,035 of OU862888.1, read as the reverse complement.
GAGTATTGTTTGTCTCTTTAATGATATTACGGGATAAGCTGAGAATTCTAGGTGTTTTTATGCATTTAGGGTCCGTACGAAGCTTACGGAATTATTCAACTACGTATGATTTAATCAGCTTACGCCGTCCCTCGGTATGTCCTTACGTTTAAAAAGTTTCAGCGTAGTAAATTAAGGGGTTGGTGATTGGGTCCCCCAATCAGCTCACAGATTGTGTTTGCTTGAGTGAGTTTGTGAGTGCATCCCGTCCATGCATTTCTCTAGAGCACATAAAAATATATTGCGTATAATTTTAAAATTTTAATTGAACCTGCGTGTTCCGACAATCCAGGTCACACGCTATTACCGTTAGGCCACCAAGGCATACCACCAGATCATAGAATTGTAACTCTATTTAATTTTAACCGTCGTATGGAGACGGAAAACATCTATTGAACAGCTTGCCAAGCATTGTCCGACCGAAAAAAAGATTTTTTAAACACTTAACTTTCGTATGGATGTCGCAACACATTTTTAACCCAACATTTTTATTGTATACTTTTTATAGCAGTAAGCTGTTATTAGCTGTCATTGGTGCTTACGAAATCATACAATAAAAATATATTGCGTACATCTTACCTATTTTTATGAAAAAACCTCTAGGCTGACGCGTTCAAGAAATAAAGCATAATATGGATAACGACAACACAAGGTCTTCAGGTCCCAAACTAGGTAACTCGGTAGAGCACTGTACTATAGTATCCTGATGACTGATATACATATGCACACCCAGAAACAAGTCAAACAGACATGTTCATGCACGCATTTGTTTGACCTGTCCTAGGATAGAACCCGAGACCAGCGGCTCAGAAGACAGTTTATTGATATGGACATCATATTTTGTAACTGTTTTTAAATGCCTCTTCAATATAATCTATTTCTCTTTGGCCCTCCAGAATTTTCACCGCACTGTTGCGTCTCTAATTGAATATGGTTAGTAAACTGATTATGGTGGGTATCCAGCTAACTAACACTAAACTTATTTTACAGAAATCGACCTTATAACCTTGTGCTATAAAGGCTGATGTGAGCTCTCTAGTTCAACTGGTTACTGTGTACAAAATGCGGAGTTTCAGATCATTGATGCGGTTTGCTTAATAGTTGTGGTGAATCAATACGTAACTGTACATATACAGATCGTTACAGGTTAATTCTACGAACAAAAGTTTCAAGTAACGTAGCTTAGCACTTGTCCATCTCGACACTTATTTTTTTATAGCGGTTCATCAAAGTGACTCTCTCTCGCCTGATGGAAAGCAAAGATGGAATCAAGAAGCAATGACCATTAGTGCAGCCGTAAGCTGCACTAATCGCCACCCCTATGATGACCTGAAAAGACCTAGTGATATTCAAAAGGGCAAGACGCTTACGCTCGCTGTAGGATGCTTACGCTCGCCTGCAATTACTGCACGTCATTCTCGAGTGATGTCAATCAGGAGATGGTTGTGGATACTATTACTGTCCTGCTACTAGTTTTTATATATGTGACGAGACGGAGAAATAGTTTGCCTGATTATATGCGTCACGAAAATAGTGGGCGGCGCGCGTTGCGACGCGGTTGACAATCCGTATACAACAGGTAACTCCGGCTCCTATCGAATAAGACACGAACAACGAATAAGATTTTACTGTATTTATAATAAACCAGACACAGCAGTTGCTTTGTATGTTTTTAAAACCCTTTTCTGAATAATACGAGAGTTGGATTGTAGCTTATCTTACTTTCTTGTGTTACTAGTTAAACCTACCAGTTTTTTTATATGCCAGCTGGACAAAGTATTTTGATGAACCATGAATCATAATGATTAATGTACATAAGAATAGTGTTCTGACGTTTGAAGCATGAGTGAAGATACGTATCCGTGGTACAACCAGTTGAACATTGAGGTTGTACCACGGGCCCGGACACTGCTGCACATGGAATAAGTGGTTGAGTATTACAAAAGATCTACGTCCTATATTTTCATACTATATATTGATTAATCTAATATTTTAATAGTTATTGGCCGAGATAGAAAACCGGTTCATTAAATGGGTCATCAATCGTAAACGGTACGTTTTACAAAAAAGTTTACAAGCAACCAAAGATACGAAATTTTATTCTCTACAATATTGTTTTCAATAACTTTTAGCCTAAAGTGTACAGTTTCCGAGATATCGGCCCAAAACTTTATTTCAAGATGGCGCTTGAAGGTCCACCTCGTTCTGTCAGCATTTTGTGATTTTATGCTCAGTAAGTGACCCTTAACTTTAGAAAAAGAAATAATTAGATAGGAAATTTAGTGCGAGGTTGATCAAACAATCGGCTTTTTTCTACTGACTTCCAAAAAGGAGGAGGTACTCAATTCGAGTGTATATATTTTTTATTGTTTGTTACCTCATAACTTTTGATTGGGTGGACTGATTCTCAATATTAATTTTTTGTTTAAAAGCTGGTGCTTCCTATGTGGTTCCATTTAAATTGCATCAAATCCTGTCCAGTAGTTTTTGAGTTACATTCCAATAACTGATTTTTACCAAAGTAATAGAATGGAAGTCGGTATTACATTTTTCAAATTGCACTTGTTACTGGCCTATACGTACTGTACTTTCATGTTTTGTAAGTCTTTGTTGTACTTATATCATTTTTATTAAGAAATTTGTTAAAACTGTAAACTCCTTTTAAATAGTATAATAAGTTCATGTTAGTGTAGAATATCTTTCCTACCTATGCTTTTATGATTCGACTCGTGCAATCAAATACTTCCTACAGTAACCATTATGCAGGAACCAACATTCGAAAGCAAATATTTGCTGGGAACGGTTTAATTGGCAAACAGACGCGTCGCCCACATTTGCTTTACACATATTGATTTTCGTATGCGATTGGTTCTTTGTGGCGTGTGGTAACTTTTTTTTTCAACTGACTTCCAAATTAAAATTAAAACAAAAGGAGGAGGTTCTCAAGTCAACGCGTATATTTTTTAATGTATGACGCATCACTTTTTACACATTAGTCCGATTTTCATAATTCATTTTTTGTTTGGTAATTACGAGGTGGTCCCGTTTAATTCCCCCATTTTCCGTTTCATCAAGTTCGTTTCAGCAGATTTTGAGTTGCACTCCAATAATTGAAAAGTATTTCGCCTATTTTGATGATATCGTAATTGACGGTGAAGAACAATCGATCCCGTAAGTAGCAAGATTGCACTAAAAAGGGTGAAATTTTTTTTTACCAAAAATTGATCTAATTTTAATACTAAAAATGTGAAATAACTTGTCAAAGTCAATAAATATTGTAGGTACTTTTGAACTATCATGGTACCGACTTAAACCAGTTATTTCACACATTTTAGTATTGAAGTAAGTAAATTTTTGGTATTTTTTTTGTTTAACCAGGGATATGGTATTTAGAACAATCTTGTACCACTGCCTCGCCATATCCTGCCTTGAGGTAGTTTAGAGAAACCATGGATTAAATGTCTGAGAGTTGGATTAATGAAAGTATGTGTTGGGGCCACCAGAGCAGTGCTGAACGGTGGAGCTTTATAGCTTGAAGCTTTGAGGTGACACTGCTACACAAAGAGTTATGTATATCATTAACCCTTACGCATTCATCGACGTTAGTTTTTTTTCATAATCAGCCCATTTTGTTCCCACTGCTAGGACTCGAGCCTTCCACTCAGAGAGAGGAGTTGGGCCATAATCCACTGTTGTTCTAAGACAAACAACCGGGACCGCCGGCTTAACGTGCCCTCCGAAGCACGGAAGCGCTCAGTTGAATAATGCCACTAGCACACACCCATCCAAGTCTTAACCGCAGCTGTTGCTTAACTTGTTGATCGGTTAAGATCGCCAAGTCGAGCTCCGTTACGAGCGCTTTAGTTAGTTTTATTTTTTATCTTTTATTCTAAGCTAAAACAGGATACATAGTTTAACATAATCAGCTCATTATGTTCCCACAGCTGGGATTCGAGCCTTCGTCTCAGAGAGGAGTTGGGCCATACTTCACCACGCGAGCCCAGTGCCGCTTGTTGGATAGGCTAGTGGCCAACCCATGTCGATGTTTTCAGGCAACCGAAGGCCTTCGACATAGCCTAAGGACTGTTGCACAGAAGCACGGAAGTGCTCAGTTGAATAACTCCACTAGCGGTCACCCATCCAACTTCTGACTGCAGCAAGCGTTGCTTAAGATTATTGATTGGTTAAGATTGCCAAGTCATGCATTTTTACGAGCGCTTAAGCAGAATGCTGAAACATTACTATCACCAAAAGCAGAGCTGATCCTAGTGAAATACGCTGCCACAGAATAACTGACAGTCTTTGATTTCATGTAATTAAAGATCAATTTGTCACACAGACAATCATTTCCCAATCATACTAATGACGTTAACACCCTCATACTCCCGCAATAGAATACCTTGTGTCGTGGGGAGCATGGATACACACAATAACACAGCGAGACATGCAAATTATTGCCCAGGGCAGGTATCGAACCTGCGATCCCGCGCTTCGAAGGTAGCGTTGCTAATGTTGCTATCAACTGTGCTAACATAATGCATGCACACTAGTTGTTCATGGCAGAATATCTGACACTGTGGTTGTAAGTACTTCATAACGTCTCTTGTACAAGAGGCTTACTAAATACCTAGTCGTGTCCTCACCTCTGACGACGAAGGTAGTCTAAAGATAAATTTAACTCGAGCTAAGCGAGGACGTTATGTAGAGCTCTGAGTGAAGCGAGAGCGAAAAATGCTAAGAGTGTTCCAACATTTTTTTTGCGTTACAAATACTAATTACATTAATCCCTTGGGAGTTTCATATAACATTGTGATGTAACGCCTTGCAATACGTCGATATTGCGTGATATGTAATATAATAGTAATAATAATAAAACCACAGGGGCGGCTTTGTGGCGAGCCATGCCACCTGCCTAAATATTTTGATATGAGACTGAAATTGGCAGGTGCCGTCATCTCTTCCGTAGGCCACTATCTCCTTTATCACTAATAAGTACAATATATCAATAGCCTGACCATTTGTCCCATTTTTGTAATAGATATACCATTTCTCCATCCATTCAAAATGTTTCTGTTTACTACTTTGTATTTTTCAGACTTAACAGGCCTCCAAGTGTTGGCTGCAGCCCCACTCATGCCTTTGTAAAGGACCGGGTGAAACCTGTGAAATTGCTTGAATAAAATAATAATAATAATGATAATTGGACATTGACGAGTAGGTGGTAAGAAAATTCTTTAACCTGCCTCATCACCTAGCAAAATAACTAACTTAGTACAAAAATCACTAAACCTACACGACGATTCGTACACGCAAAAGCTTGACTTCATTCGTGATAATGACACATTCATGAAGTTATTTACCGTAATTATTATCTATTCGTAAAACAAAACCAGCACGAATAAAAAAGTATTTTACGGTTGCATGATAGGGAAAATAGAACAACGTCGGAAAATAATTAAAACGACAGAGTGTCATGTGAGAATCCCCTGAGCGTGATAATGTCTCGTTTTAAATAGGATTTTAAAGCTTACGCCACACTGCGTTCGGAATAAGAGTGGTTTTTGTGGACGTCCCCGCTAGTACTCAGTAATGACTGTCTTCGAAGCATGAGATTTTATGATTGGCACCTGATTAAGGCAAATAGTGATGTAATAAGCAGATAAATTTTGCACTACCCGTTGCCTGTGAACTACAAAAATCTTTTAACGTAAGTGTAAAGTGTCTTCTCAAATACGAGTATCTAACTACTGATCAAATTGTCTACTTTGTTGGAAAGTCTGATAAGTAACGGTATATATATATAATCAGCACATTATGTCCCCACTTCCGGGACTCGAGCCTTTCTCTTAGAGAGAGGAGTTGAGCTATAACCCACCAAGCGGGCCCAGAGCGGCTTGGTAGATAGACTATTGGTCAACTCATGTCGAAGTTGCCGCCCGAATGCCTTCGACATAGCTTTAGCGACCTTTCAATATCGCAATCTTCGAACAAGCCGGCAGGCGGTGAGGTGAGGGCCGGCATTCAGGTAATGATCGCCGGGCATCCTTCGCCCCACCGCACCGCCTCTTCCCACTTATATCGCCTATTTATCGCGATGATGTTCTACTTACTCGGAGCCGCGGGCTCTAACTACTTTGCCTTAACCTTATTCGGAATACAAATCGCTCTGACCTTTATTTTGTATATTCTTTTCTGCCAGTGCCGACGTCGGTCGATTCTAAAACCCAACGCAAACGACAGACTTTTCTCCGCATACTTTTTAGTCTGGAAACGTATTTAAGGTTGTAAATTAGTTCCGAAATAACGCGGATTTTCAGAAAATATTCCACGTACTTTGAGAAGTAAATTCAACCTTACAGAGCCATAATAAGATCTCGGACAAAAAGTACGTGGAGAACAGTTTGTTATTTCATTTAGGCCTAATAGAAAAAGACATATTATTTGGTTTCATTGTAATATACGAGTATATCCCCAACGCGTTATCACTGTAGCCGCGGTGTTATTCGACCTTGACAATTCTAAAGCTAGACGACATTCTCTAATTATTCGTCGATCGCCGACGAGTTCACCGATGTCAGATACTTTATGAGATATCGCCCTTGTACATTAGGTTGTTTTTCCAACGTTTATTGTCATCTCGTCAGTTGTTTCACGGATGTTGTCAAAGATACAACTTAGAGAATGGCACGGCAGGTTTCAAAACTAAATTCATAATTTTTGTGTGTCATAACGTACTGTGCAGATTCCAAAGCAGTTCTCGATTGTCAGCCACATTGCTGTACGAGTATGTTATATAAAACGAAAACGTGTCCGTTTGTTCGTACTACATTATTATAATTTTAACGCACTTATCTCTAATTTATGAGTGTTTTAAAATAATATACAATAAAAAAAAGATAAGTGAAGACACGGACAAGCCTTTCTTTTGATGGTAAACGTCACGCCTCAAATGACAGTTGCAGCGCCCCTATAGGTTAAAGTTTAAAATGTATTCGGTTCGTCCACCTCCAGAGTATTGGTGAACACTTTTTTATAAAGATTAGACGGTCTGCTTCGGCTAGATCTCAGTACAGTGTCGACACAGGGAATCCTATTACAGGCACGGACTTAACAACTTAATATCTCACGGTTACGGGAACAGTGCAGTTCTTCACTTGTGAGGAACTGCACCTGTTCTAGGCAGAGTTAACCACTTAACATTTGGTTGACCTCGTGCTTGTACATTTATTTATATTTAGAACATAAAATATATGTATATTTATATATATCTCGAATTCGCTGTAGGTATCTATTAAAAGTGAATAGATCGTAACTAACCTAAGCATGTATAGAGCAAAAATTAAAGGTCTCTTTAACGGCACTCTCAAATACTTTCACATTTTACAAAAACCGTACTCGCGTGTTTTATGTGAGTAATCCCGCATAATCCCAGCAGTTTACTTTTTTTAAATCCACCATTATACCTCAAATCTTTTGTACACCCACCAAATCATTTTAAACCTTGTGTTGCAAATGTTAAAGTCTGAATTTAACAGCTTTTAGGCACATGTTCTTGGTTGTCTTTATGTGTTTTTTTTTCCACTCGTAGTCAAGTTGTCCCATGTTTTTGACAGTGACAGATGATAGCGGGTAATGAATCGCGGGACAACAGAAAACAGAAAGCCAACAGCTATGAATAAATGTTTACTTCGCGGCTTTCCATGCATAATTTTATAGACAGCCGTAAGGCGGGCGGCGGTTATAGAGCGGGCGGGCGGATGTAAACACTGTTTATAAACTTTTAACGACGTCGCTTGGTGGATGTTCTTGTTTATTTTTACACGTATAGACTTTATTTAGTTAATTATAGTATTACTTACTTCAAAAAAGCGCTCGTAGCAGAGCTTGACTTAGCGATCTTAACCCATCAACAAGTTAAGCAACGTTTGCTGCGGTCAGGAGATTGATGGGTGTGTGCTAGTCGCATTATCCAAATGAGCGCTTCCGTGCTTCGGAGAGTACGTTAAGCCTTAAGACAAAAGTCGTTTTTTTATTTATGCATCTATATGGTTACAAATTACACCTTATGTTTCATGTATTTATATATTTTATATAAGCATTTATATATTGATTGAACGCTGTAGATTAACAAAGATAATATTAAATACTATATAATTAGTACGTATATGTATTTCAATTTTATATGATTTTTTAGTTATCATCACCTAAGTTTTCAGAAAACTATTTCGTGTAAAAATAGTTTGAGCTAAGAAATAACGTGTCAACTTGCAGTTCACTATTTGACCTTTCGATAAGTCACATGTAACAAAATTATATTTATGTAAACATTATGTACATCCGACCCTTAAATTCTCTGGCCTTTATTAATAAACGTTGCGTAAACCTATATTAGGCGTAACATGCTTTGTCTTGCTTTCACGCGTGACATTTACTGCAAGCGAAAAATTGACAGATAGATGTTTTAACTACTCCAGGTTTACTACAAGTTTATTAATAAGGCCGTCTTAGTATAACATCATGTATAGGTAAACAAAACCTACCAAATCCAATATCGTTGTTTCTCATCTGAAAATATATATTCAAACGAGTTCTGAACAACCTACAGCATAATATTGAGGCGTACCTTTTTACCTGCGTTTTTTGATTATTGGAAACTATTTTTTCTCACATGACTTCGAATATATTTCAGAAATACTACACATCCGCCCAAGGATGTAATAATATATATATAAAAGAACCCCTATTTCTCCTGGTCACGCTACAACTTGAGAACGGCTTACCGATTTAATTTATCTTTTTTTAAATGTTGTTTAATACTTCTAAAAGATTATTACATTAAAAACGAAGTCGCAGGTAGTTGCTAGTATATATATAATAATGTACCTAAGCTTTCTAAGCTGGAGTTATATAACACTGATATGTTTGTGTCTACATTATATTTTTAAGTATTTGTATTAAAATTGTATTTAGCGTGTGAATATACCTAAAATACAATTCAAAAAATTCAAAATTCAAAAATTATTTATTCAGTTTAGGCATCATAGACACTCTTATGAACGTCAAAATTTTTAAATGATTCTACCGCTGTCTTCGGAAAAGAACCACCGCCGAGAAGAAGCAGCAAGAAACTCGTGGGCCATTATTTTTTCAAGTCTTTGTACATTGAGGTTACATATGAGTAGTATTAAAATAACAAATTTATTCAATAGTTGGCTATTAGGCAGAAGTGGAAAGCTTCCAGGCATCTTTGTCTTCTAAGTAGTGACTCAATTTATAATAGGCTTTTTTCATTAGTATATTTTTGACACGTAACTTGAATTTCCCTTCAGTGAGCTCAGTAATGTCTTTCGGGATTTTATTATAGAAACGTACTCAATTGCCTAAGAAGGACTTATTTTTAGTTTTCGTGAGTCTAAATTTAGATACAGCTATCCTATCCTTATTTCTAGTATTAATATTATGCATATCACTATTTATTCTAAACTTCTTTATATTTTTACGAATGTACATTATATTTTCTAGGATATACAAAGATGGAAGAGTTAATATATTAATTTCTTTGAACATTTGTCTTAAGGATTCGCGGGGGCCCATTTCGTAGATGGCTCGAACTGCCCGCTTTTGCAATATAAAAACTGTCTCTATGTCCGCCGCTGACCCCCACAGCAGGATACCATATGACATTATGCTGTGGAAGTAAGCAAAGTAGACCAGTCGAGCAGTAGCTATATCTGACAATTGCCTAATTTTATGAACCGCATATGCAGCTGAGCTCAGTCTTCCAGATAGTGCATCAATATGAGGACCCCATTGTAATTTAGAGTCTATGCTAATACCTAGAAAGACTATTGCCTTGTCAATTTTCAATTTATTTCCGTCGAGTAATACGTTTGGCTCTATATGTCTTACATTAGGCATGGAAAATTTTAAACATTTCGTTTTCTTTGCGTTGAGAAGCAGGTTGTTTGCGGCGAACCAATTTGAAACAATAGTTAACGCGTTGTTGACTTGAACTAGTTCTCTATCTTTCCTATCTACTTTAAAAATCAGAGAAGTATCATCCGCAAAAAGAACTATGTCAGCAAGGCCCTCAACCATATGTGGTAAGTCATTGATATATGCTAAGAATAAGAATGGACCCAAGATCGACCCCTGTGGAACCCCCATTCTGACCAAAGATCCAGAAGATGTCACGCCATTAATGCCAACTTTTTGCTGCCTATCAGATAAGTATGATTCTACAAGATTCAGAGCAGCTCCACGAATTCCATAGTGGTGTAGCTTATAAATTAGAGTGCGGTGCTCTACACAGTCGAAAGCTTTGGAGAGATCACAAAATACGCCAATGGCATCCTGTGAGCTCTCCCAAGCCTCCAGCACATGCTTGACTAACTGGACTCCTGCATCTGTTGTTGATCTGCTTTTCGTGAAACCGAACTGATTTTCGTGTAAAATCCTATGTTCATTAAAATGAGACAAGAGTTGTTGAAGCATTATCTTTTCGAATATTTTGCTCAAAGCCGGAAGCACAGAGACCGGTCTATAATTTGAGGGGTCGGCCTTACTACCTGATTTAAAAATAGGGGTGATTTTACTCATTTTCATTAGGTCAGGAAATGTGCCTCTATCAATACATAAATTAAATATGATCATCAAATGTGGCGCTATAACTTCTATTATTGACTCTAGCATTTTTACGGATAATCCCCATAAATCCTCTGTTGCTTTAACGTTTAAACTTTTAAATGTTTTTATTATTTCAAAAGTAGATATATGTCGGAACCTAAACTCAGGAATTTGGAGCGGGAAATTGTCTTTCAGAAAGCCCACTGCAACACAAGGGCAAGAATCAAGAGATTTGGTGACTTCTAGTGGTATGTTAGAAAAGAAATTTTCAAATGAATTCGCAACATGACTTGGGTCTGAAACTTTTTGGTTATCTATTTCTAGCACATATTCTGAATTAAAAGATTTACTTTTGCCGGTCTCTGTATTAATAGTTTTCCAAACTGTTTTAATTTTGTCATTAGATTTTCGAATTTTATCCCTTATAAACAAAGCTTTTGCGCGTTTGCATACTGACTTAAAAACTTTTGAGTAATTTCTTACATAATCATGAAAATCTTTACTAGAAGTTAAAGATTTTTTGTGATATAACTCAAACATTATGTCTCTACTTTTTCGAATACCTCTAGTTGACCAGTCACCAAATTGTAACCTACCGTTGAGCTGCAGTTTTTTCTTCGGACAGATTTCATTAAATTCTGTACTTACTAATGAAAATAATGTACTATAAATGTCATGTGGATCTTCAGAAGTGAATTCCACCAGACTAAGTTTCAACTCTATATTTTGTTTAAGCTTTTCTAGTTTACCTTTTGTTAGCGGCCTATGTTCGATAATGGTATTTTTCTTAGTTCTCCCGATTTCGAATTTGATAGCGAGGCCGTTGTGGTCTGATCTAACTCCCACCATTACTGATTTTTCTGTAGTCTTACAGTTTGAAAAAATATTATCAATGCAGGTGGATGAAGAGTCGGTTACTCTAGTTGGCTCACTGAACAAAAAATTCAAATTAAAAGATTTAAACAAAGAGATAAGATTAGTTTTATCAGTTGAATCTACCAAAATATCAATATTGAAGTCACCGCATACAATGATTGATTTATTGCTTTTAGTTAATCTCTTGAGTACACATTCCATTATGGACATAAAATTACAGAAATTAGATGCTGGTGGCCGATATACACACAATAATATATGACTTTCCAGTTCTGCACAAGCAATTTCGCAGACACGTTCAACAGAAAAACCTACTATGTCAGACCGTTCGTTAAATTTTATATTTCTTTTACAAAGAATAATACACCCTCCCCCTTCAGCAGATATTCTGTTGAACGCACTGGCTACCTCAAAATGTGTAACATTAAATAACATTTTATCTGGTTTTAGCCACGTTTCTGTAAAGCCTAATACATCAAATCTATGTTTATCTAATAAAAGTTCAATGTCTAATATTTTGCCAGAGAAGCGGTTAATATTTTGATAAAATAGCGATAAGATGTCAGCACACTTCTCTGTTGTCTTGTTTAAAAGTTTAAATAATTAATAGCTACATTATTACTATTATTAGTACATGTACTAAAAACTACAACATTGTCACTACTCTTCGTTATATTTCCTATAACTGCCTCAATATTGAAAGCTACCAAAGTAGCAATTAGCTGTCTGGATTTTTTAGGACAGTACATGCTGTCCCATGTCAACTTAAAATTACAAATAAACTTATTGCAGTCAAAAAATAAAAGTTTGTCACTATGACGACATGTCAAGTTATACATTAATGTGTTGAGTGAGTGTATGTGCAAGTTCTCTTTTTCAGACAATAAATCTGAATAAGGGAAGGCACATAACATTATTTTACATGCCTTAAGTTCTAACAAAGTGGTTATTCTAGTAATAACCTCTTTTCTATCAATACCTAAACTATGACCTAAGAAGACAACAACTATTGATTTATTATCTATTTTTGAGTTTAATATTGTTTTTTCTATCTGAGCATAGGTTGCTCCCGGCATACAATAGTTCTCCACAGCACACTGCACTGAGTTACTTAATAATGAACCAAAGCCTACACCTATTTTGTCTGAAAATACCATGATTTTATGCGGTTGAACTGGATTAGAGCTGACATACTGCTCTCCGCCTGGGACCGTGTCTGTGATCAATGTTGGTCTGTTTTGATTTGACAGAGATGTTGAGAGTGCGCTAGTACAGTCTGGTTGTGGTTGAATGTGGCAGCTCGAGTGACTATTCTCAAGAGCCTCCACACACTCCACGTTCAAAGCCACCAGGTCCGTTAGTTCAATTGCAGTCTTGTAATGCTCACTTAGTTGAACTTGAGCTGTCTTGTAGCTAGTAAATACGTCCTGCAAGATCTTTTCTTTATGGCGCAGCTCAGAGCGGAGTTCCAGTGTGTCATTGTCATATAACTGTCGAGTTATTTCCAATTCTTCCAAACAATTCTGAATTCTTTCCTCTAGTAACAACTTTTCTTTAATTAATTGAACATTTTTGACAAAATAGCTTTGTTTTTTTAATAACTTTTGACATCTTTTGATAGTTTTCTTGACTTTAATATATTTCTTTATTTTATTTCGGCTTTTAAAAAGTGGGCTTTTACAAACAGATTTATCTCCGGTAAGATCAATGTTTACAATATCTGAAGAGCACTCCAACTTGTTTCCGGCTAGCTCATCAAAAAGGTTCAAGGTGCTGGTGGTCTGTTCATTACACTTATCTGTGTGTAGCTGTGATATTATCTTATGGGCCTTATTTAATTCAAATTCTAGGTTGATTATACGACTTAAGGCTTGTTCATGAGTCTCACCACACTCCTTGAAGGATATTACAAAATTTTGGAGTTGTTCGCATTGAATTTATCGCGTTCGCAATAAAACATAAAATAAAACTTTTAAGCGTAATGTTAATAATAAAATAGTAAAACAACGGAAGTAAAATTATGAATTATATTAATAATAGTTATGTAATAAACTATATATAAGTTAATTTATTAAGTAAATATGTTCTTATAAGTTATATCTAAGTTCAGGATGATATTAAGTTGCAAGATAAGAAAACAGTTCGCTCTATGATAGTGTATTACAAGTAAATTTGCTATTGTACCGAGCTTCATAAAAATATAAGAAGATACGAAAGTGGGTTACCTGTACTGCAACTATGTCTACTACTTTAACTTATTAATTTTATTTAAAATTAACGATATAAAAAAAAAAATTGCCAAAATGCAGGGGCGGCCTTGTGACGACTTGTAGACCCCGAGGCTTTCTGTCTCTCTAGTCAAATAGCAGCACGCACCTCTCGTCACCCTTTAGCCATTCACACCAGCGTAATTTCTTTGTACCTAATGATGGTGTCCCTTATGGGAGCTTGTTTGTGGATGGAAAGTCACCACTTGCCTAAATATGTTAAGATGAAATGAAGAACATTGGCAGATATTGTATTCCCGCCTATAGCCAACTCCCTTTTTTATTAAGACTTCATCATCAAAAATAGCTATTTTACCAGTTTTTGTAATAGATCTACTATGTTTACCCTTCATTCCAAATGCTTCGGTTTTCATACATCGTTATAATTATTCTTTAGCAAACAAGCCTCTAACTATTTGATCAGCCCTACTTATGCCTATGTAAAGGACCGGATATTAAGTCAGTTAAATATATAGTACGTATAATATGAGTTTATATTAAACCACATACATTTACAGTTTCAGAGCTGACTGGAAACAAACCTAATAACAGACCCACAAAATCTCATTTATAATATTGCAAAATATTACGAAATTGGTACGCGATCATTGTCTGATGGCTTTCGCTTTGTTTTTAGGGCTGCAGTTTTGGCTAGCTCGTCCACTATTTCGTTTCCTGCCAGTCCACAATGATACTTGTTTGTTCTGGTCTCTGCATTGCTTAAGATTAAGTCTTGCTTCGGCGGCCAACTGGTGGAGGGAGTAGGGATTAACGACTGATTCCAAGGATGACCTTGAATCGCTGTAGATCCCGTAACTTCCCTGGGAACACTTCAAAATTTCCATGGTAGCCTTACAAATCGCCAACAATTCCGCCTGGTAAACTGTGCCGTAGGATGGTCGTTTCAACTTGTGACTTCAGGTTTCGGCAGCGCCTGTCCAAAAAGACAGTGCTGCGTCAACCTTTCCATCGATCTTACTGCCATCCGTGAGTATACGAACTTCCTGATCCCCATTTATATTCACTTGTTTTTGGTACCTACCAAGCGAGACAGCGACATTGAAATAGAAGAATTCTACAAATCTCTAGAGGCAGCTTTAAATAATTGCTATTTGTGTTATGGTTGTGATATTTTTGCAATTTTTTTATCGAAGCGGTTAAATGTTGCTTGGCACAAAGTTACCGGACGAGGACGAGTGTAGAGGCCCTTAACCGGTTACAACAATAGAAGTTCCTTCTTAAATACCTTAAAGGAAAAAAGAATGGTCTCGACATTCTTTTCTTTGTCGTTTATAACTGTGATCATTCAGGCAAAAGATTGGAGTGGACTAAATGAAGCCGCTCTTCTTATTAATTTATTCCTTTTTCGTATGATATAGGATTAGAACGAACCAGTGACTCTGCGAACGTCGAAACGCTTAAGGAGATTTCAGTGTTAAGGTTAATAGGTATTCCGAAAAAAGGAAAAGTTGTTGTTCGATTTCGAAATAGCAGAATTATGAAATGAATAAGAGCATAATGAAGCTTGGAGTATACATTATGTGCAAATAATGACGAATTTCGACCTATAGATAATACCGATCTGTAGGTATGATGGGTTGGCGTAAGGTCCAATGTTCGAATACCATTTGATTTTAACTTTTATGATGAAGGACAATAAAGAAAAATTCCTTGTATGGTAATGTGACGGTTAAGACATACACTTAATGGCAAGCATCATATTGTAGTTTCAGTGCCATCCAAAGATTACGAAAGATACCTTATACACGTATTAAAACCACGTTTGTAAACGACGCCCGTGCCGTCAATTGATGTATATACTTGTAAAGATAGATTATGTTTCGACGATGCGTCGGAGTGCGATATAAAATCGGTCATTCTATGAGAGCAACAAGGATAGCGCGCAACGATGTCGGTACAAAGATTAGTATTTCTATAGATGCGACAGGACAAAGTGATTTGGAGGATTAATGCATACTTATAATATTTTATAAATGTATTTAAAATTATCTATTTAAGTAAAAACAAAACTTTCAGTTATAATCATTATTTATATGTATACATCATGTGTAAACTTATTGATAAATGGAAAAATAATAAAGATTGAAACATAAGACTAAAACACATATTTAGATATACAGTCAGTTATTTACATGTATATAGATCATTTTACTTTTAATTTACGATTAGGACAAAACATATTGTGTGATAATAATAACATTAGACCCAGTTATATCATTCTTGAAATCAAAGTGAGTGCCAAGTTTTGTAGTTAAGTTTGCAATAAAAGAACAAAATTACTACCTAAAAAGTACTTTACACACCTTATTTATATGCCACGGATAGTTTAGCACATACGGTTGACTGACTTTATATTTAATAAATAGTACATTTAAATTCAAAAGAAAGTATCAATTAATTTGTTTCAAAAGAATATCCTCTATATTACAGAATATTAATTTAGTAAAGTAGGTACTAAATCACAGATGCAATGTCACATCTACTCTATTCATCTATGACACGGAACACATCACGTCTGATAACCGCGCTCTCCATCCTTGTCCTGCGCATTACTGCATACGTTTCACCATCCTTTTCTATGATTTCAAGCCCTTCTTTTGAAGCAATTCAAAAAAATATATAAATTACAAAAGAAAATGACAATTTATAAGGAATTACAGGTGATACGTAATTCCTTTTGTTTTGTTTACTGTCCTATAATGATTACTACAGCTCTTGTACGCGCAACATGGCATTTTTAAAACATTAATTGCGTCTCAATGTAACGCGCGCACGTCAGACAGTCTCTCGCCGAATGAGTGCGGTCAGATACGAGACTGTCCCGGTGGTCGTTTAGACGGGGCCATTTTAGTGCGCGATATACCATATCTCCCTCTTTTTATATATATAATATCATTGGTGCCATCCTAAACTTTGAGATGAGTTTTTGCATGGCAGAGTACTTCACACCTCCGTACATTGGATTTTTCGTCTCGTGGCACTGTTGCTTCTCAACAGCTGTGCGATTCTGTAATGATTCGTTGACGAGCTCGTCAACGAATCAAATCATCAAAGCTCACCGATTTCAAATACTTTATGAGATATCGCCCTTGTTGTATTCCAACGTTTCTTGTCATCTCGCCATTCAATCTCAATATTGATTTCACGGATGTTGTCAAAGTTGCAACGATGTTTGCTCGAGAATCGCAAGGCAGAATAGCTAACCATGCGGAGCTACCAACTCAGCGAACCTTAGTGTAAACCAAGATAAATGTCAACGTTAAAATTGCTTACCGAAACCAAATTAGTATTTTTTAACGTTGAAAGGTTTTTACTGGTCGGGACTCATACCGGCCTCTTCTGACTCACCGTGTTACTCGCCATGACGTCATCGAGTCCCCGAGCTAGGATCAAAGAAGTTACCACGGTGGCGTATTATCGCTTGAGTGATTTTTAACCGACTTCATAAAAGGAGGAGGTTCTATGTTTGATATGATATACCGTTATTGACAGTGAATGACAGTTGATCCCGTAAGTAGCAAGGGTCACATTTTAGTGTGTACAAAAATAGTCGGTACCATGATAGTTCCAAAGTACCTATTATGATAGTACTGAGCGCATGGTACCGACTGCAAAAAGTTATTTAACTCTTCTAAGTACTGGAGTCTGTTCCAGTTTTTAATAAAAAAAATGTCTTTTACATTCTATGTTTGTATATGTTCTCTTTTTCATCCTCTACCAACATAATTAAAATTCTCAATATCGCAGAAATGGTAAAATAATAATAATATGTACAACGTATGTTATTTCGACGTGTGTAATCAAAGCAATCCGTATCGGAGTACATACTCGTTTAATTTCCCCATATTTGTTCCGCTGCGAAGCAAATTGTTTTTAATCGCGTAGAACGGATGAACAAATGAACGAATGAACGAAATAGCGTTGTTCGCTCGAATAAATCCTTTAAAACAAAGTGGATACATTCAACTTCGAATAGCTTTCAGAATCAGATCGACCGACATCAATCGGGATTAGCGCTGAATGAGCTTTAGCTCGATATTACTGGTGTACTGTCCTGTTTGCACTCTTATGATCGGTTGAGGTTTCATGTTTGTGACTTTAGAAGAAAACAGTTTGGAGCTTAAATGGAAGAAGCGCTCGTAGCGGAGCTCGACTTGGCGATCTCAACCGATCAACAAGTTAAGTAACGCTTGCTGCCGTCAGGACTTTGATGGGTGACCGCTAGTGGTATTATTCAGCTGAGCGCTTTCGTGCTTCGGAGGGCACGTTAAGACGTCGGTCCCGGTTGTTTGTCTTAGGACAACAGTCGTGAGGCTACGTCGAAGGCCTTCGGGCAGCCTGAAAACTTCGACATGGGTTGCCCACTAATCCGCATTTGGCCCAGTTGGTGGATTATGGCACAACTCCTCCCTCCGAGAGGAACGCTCGAGTCCCAGCAGTGGGAAAAAAATGGGCTGATTATGATAATTATGACATCACCAGTTCTGACACATCCTAGTCTTTCTCTCAGAGTGATAAGCATGGAAAATAAAGCAGTGGCTAACTCGAAGTTGCCACACATCTAACGTTCCTCATATGGCTTAACAAACGAGTGTTTTACATGATAGTAACCGGGAACAATGTGTTTATTTTAGTCAAGCTTGCTTATCATGAGACAATGCCAGGCCAAATCTGATGAGATAGAACACTACCTAATAGATAAGATTATGTTATCAACCAATCCGCACTGGGCCCGCGTCATGAGACATAGATTCCAGCAGTGAAATAATAATGAATTGATACTTTGTAATTCTACTATTTGATCTGTAAATTATTAGATAAATGTTTTTAAATATTTAAAGAGGGATACAATATTATGAAGGTTTATAACATGTAATGAAAAAAACTTAATAAAAAGAAATTGAAAACAGAGATAATACACCCATAATATAAGAAAAATAAGTACCCGAAGTGACAATGCCAATATAAGTATTTTATAATTAATTATTATATCCTACAAATATTATAAACGCAAAAGTTTGTGAGTATGGATGTATGGATGTGTGTATCTTTGTTACTCTGTTACGCTCAAACGGCGGGGCTAATTTTGATGAAGTTTGGTTTGGAGGTAAATGAGTCATCATCCATCACCACGCGGTTGAAAAAGTGTAATATGCTTGGGCACAGCATAGACAAAATAATAAGATTTGCGCCTACGTCAAGATCGTAATGATGACAGTTCTGTCAAAGCTTGTGTCAGTTTCTGATAGCTTAGTCAAAAGCCAAGTCAATTTGACAGCTCGAAACACTAATACACTAGACGTGCTCAGCGACCGTCAAGGGTGATGAAATGTAACACAAATACCGTCAAAGGTAGATCTTGGAGAAGATAATACACTACTCGAAATACTAATCCTGCGCATACGTCGTCGCGGGCGCCAGCTTGTTTTATAATAATCATGAATTATTCATTCTTCTATTATATAAAATAATGCACCTGTAATTGGCAGTAAGCGTTAATGAAACAATATTGTAAGAATGTTTTCGTAAGTGCTGTTGGTTCTATGACCGAGCATGGCCCTCGCCGTCGACGTCGCTTGTTCGCTGCACCGGCACACATCTACTCCGTCCGCGCACACAATGCACCTAATGCTAGGGTGATAACGCTGCTCAACGACATGATCACTCAAAAGCCTTATTTAGATATATATTGTGATAGGGTAGGCAAATTTCGAGCGGAAATTATTGCTTACCTTAGTTCTGCCTTGTAACGATTTGGATTAGTCTGTAAGTTACATGTGCTAAATAAATAAATAAATAAATAAATAAATAAATAAATAAATGACAATAAAAAAAGAACGTTTCCTCAAATAATTCACAGTGAGCGCGTGCGTTTCGTCCGGTGATTCGATTGTACTCTTCGTTGTTAATGTTTGTGTGAAACAAGAAACAATGCAATCCAAATTAAAAATGGTATAACCACAGACTAGCATACCAGTACACAAACAGCCGTGCGATTCTCTTAGAGCAAACATCGTAGCATCACTGACAAAATTCGTGAAACAAATGAAGAGATGACCATAAACGTTGAAAATGTAACCTTATATACAAGGGTGATATCTCATAAAGTATTTGACATGGGTGAGCTGATGCGTGCGTCTGTAATGAGTGAAACATTACAGAATCGCACGGCTGGTAGCAAACGAATATGATAAAGGCAAAAGTTTGTCACTGTGTATTTTTAATATAAAAACGGGATTCACTCACGTAAATAAGTCAGATTTTTCCGATTATAGTTTCAACCACTTCCTGTGGTCTTTTTCAAGGAGAGTGCAGTACGCTCGCGGTTGTGTCTCGCCTCGCACTGGTTGTGTTTGTATATTTGTTACCTCTTCATGCTCAAACGGCTGGGCCAATTTTGATGAATCTTGGCATGTGGTAAAAGGGGCTGACTAACACATTCGATACTTTTCATCATCATAATCATTCATCACCACGCGGGTGTAACCGTGGGGTGTAGCTATCACATAAGGCTTAACAAGTGTAGAATACGACCAAATTTCATGATTTGACTTAACAAAAACTTAATTTTTCGATGCTTCAACCTAAGAACCGAAGTTCGTAAAAAACTTACCTAATATAAATTGAATATACGTTCTTATTAAGTAAGAGAGCCAATACACGATTAAGCAAACATCATAGAAAAAAATCGGTAACATTCCCTAAATTTTGCAATTTTTCTTACGTGCTTCGTGGGAAAAATAATTTTTATGCAATTATGGGCAAATATATTTCAAATTCCCATATTTGAATTCCCAATGAAATTTACTAGAGAACGATGGACTCCTTTATCACTAAAACATAATCATTTGATTGTACGAAATAAATATTAAAAGTATTAGCACGTATTAAAATGCATTTTCGCATTACATCGTCCAATCTGATAAGCAAATCTCAACCTTATGTATAAATATTGTTTTAAAATTAGGATTGCACCGCGCCTTAAGCCGCAGTTAATATAAAAAGTTATATTTTATAATAATTTACTTTAATAAAACATACCTAAGCTTTTATTATTCTTTTTAAAACCTGCATTGAAAACTGAACGCACTATGTAAAAGCAAACATTTCTTATCTTTGTAAGTACCTCAAGAAGAGAAATAGACGTTATTTCTTGTTTCCTCTCTGTTAACCTTTGGCACAGTATACGCTGAAAAAAGTAAAGTCAAAGTTCCAAAAATGACTCATAATAATTCTATGTTTTCTATGTTACACTTAATAATTCTATGTTTTCTATGTTACACTTAATAATTCTATGTTTTGAAGACCTATATTCATATACATGATGGTTATACAGTATTTCTGCACGCGCACAGCGTGGATGGTCCAAATCTAAGGCATTTGTCACTCCGCCGACCAGGAACGAGAAGTGAGTAGAGCTAGGAAGTAGGAACGAGTTGGCTAGTGCGTAGTTCTGATAGTTTTTCCACTGGGCTATTAGCGAGTATGCAAGTGCGAGAGGCGATTACTCGTGCCACCCGCTCGCAGCGGCCGAGCGTGCAGACCTGCCATAATCGTTTCTCGGCGTGAGTTCTGACTATTATCTTTGATAACTGTTGTCGCTCAGCGAGAAACTAATGGAGCGAGTCCTCACCGGCAAGTGTGAACAGTCAGCGATCAACTATTAATATATGCATCTCTTTTGTTTACACGTAATGGTATATCTTTTGTACGTTTCTAGAGCGAGAAAATAGCCGATAGTTAATCGTTTCCTCGCCGGCGGTGGAACACCTGCCTGAAACTGGTGCAATTTAGCTTAAAGTAAAGATACATTTTTAGATGTTTAGAAACATACTTGGCCCTAATGGAGAACTGAATTTACACATTTGAATTGGCTTGTACAGATCACAAGACTAAGCTAGTGAACTATAATTTAATTTATAGTAAACTATGGTAGTTCTTATTCTGTTCGTACTAAAATCCAGAATCTTATAACGCTTGCGAATGAAATTCCTAATTTCGATATTTCTGTTCAAATGTGGGTTATGTATTCTATATAGGGTGTTTGGTAGAGGGACCGACATACCAAATGAGCGTACCAAAAATTGGGGGGTCTGGGATTTTTTTTGGCCAACTTGTATTCTCCAAGTGGGCCCCCGAACACGCTAATTTGGTATGTCGGTCCCTCTACCAAACACCCTGTATAAGTATGTTTACGCAGATTTAGTAGTCATGTAACTTCATACGCTCTAATTAGTCTAAGCTGATGCAAAACTACCCACAATTAAATAGAATAGGCATAGTTTTTAGAGTTGTCAGTCTAATTATTAATCTAATGTGGATTTTAGTTTGAACGAAAATGGACTACCATAGTTAAGAATTTAAAATTTTAGTCCCCAGTCTAATTTCTTGTCTGCACAAGCAAATTGCAACTGTCGTCTATTTGCACATTACATAATCAGTATTGACTTAACATTCTAAATGTATGTATAATATTGGTTCTAAACTTTACTCACTTAATATACTTAAGCTATGTCTTATGTTACGAGGCTCTGAAGGTTTTATTGGAAACGGAAGCGGTAACCAGCGCCGGCTCGTTTGGCGGCGGTTCGCTGAGGACGGCGGTTCGCTGAGGACGGCGGTGTGTTTGAAGATTGTCGGCTTTTATTTTGATCTAACAATGATGTTCGTACATAAGTTTTTCGGGAAAAGTAACAGAATATGAGTTCCATTTTGTATGTACGGTTATTGTCGATTGAGAACATCGGAGCTTTTCTTCCTTCTACAGATTAATGATTACCTTTATCGATTGAGAACATTGGAGCTTTTCTTCCTTCTACAGATTAATGATTACCTTCTAATTTACCTCAGGTTTCCTTATCAAAGATTAATTTTACGATTTTATGAATTTTAATGGCTTGTCACACGCCTTGGCGTAGCTGTTAGTGTGTAAGCAAATTATAATAATAAATAAATAAATAAATATGACAACATTTAAATTAAGTTAGTCTTGTTATAAACATGACAATGTCGAAGTCAAAGTCAAAGTCCTTATCTGCATAAGGGTGACGTCAAATTACCATAGGGATTGTATCAAATCCATCCAAACGCATTTTGTATGTGCAAGATTAAACAAACTAGAACTCCTTCCCAGTGCAGATTATCTGGATTAATTATTATCAAATTACCTTCTAATTTACTTTATGTTTCCCATAAGAAGAATTTTATCATTCTCTTCCTCTGACCAGATAGGGCCAGAGGTTGTACAATGATAAAATTATTAACGGCAAACATGAATATGATGAAATTTGGGTGTTTTGTTAATATACCATTAAATTAATAAGCCATGCGGCTCTCAAAACAAAAAAGTGTATTTCAAATTAGGGCAGAGATGGCTATAGATGACTATGTCTCATGAACAATTTTTAAGTAACGCAATCGCCAGTAAGCTACGACCGGAATAAAAACGCTTTTATTTATTCGATGTGAACTAGCCCCATGCTATACTTAAATGTAAGCTAGCATTTTAACAGTACGTCACTGATTCTGACCCATGACGATACGTTCGAAAACAATGCTCACATACTTGCTAGTTTTAGTAGTTGGATATAATAGTAACTTAAGGGCTGCTCCCGAAACATATGCTTGCGTACAGATTTTCAATCTTTAAGATAGTTGCAAAACATGCAAGCTCCACCACATGCCCAACAGCCATATTGCAGACTCATTAATAGTTTTACTTCCAGCTGAAGCTCAAGCTCAACAGAATTTAAAGCGGCATCCACCACATCGGGGACTGACCGTAAATCCCCTCAGCAATCATTCGTTGTGGCCAAATGTATTGCTAATGGCATATTGTATTACTAGTAGTTCGGTGAGAACAGTAGATCTCACTAGCCCCTATAAACATCCAATCACCGACATTTCCCCTATCTGATTGATTTAGGTCGGTATATATTTTCCGATAGTATCTAAAATTTAAAATCTTCCCATATTATAATATTACAGCAATCAACCCCACAGCAGCCCCCTAAAAATTTAGAAAAGGGGAGTGGGGAGCAACTCCCCCTATTTTTATGCAACATCTTGTGTAGAACGAAGCCAAATCTATTACTAATGGCATATTGTATTACTAGTAGTAAGGTGAGAACAGCAGATCTCGCAAGCCCTTATAAACATGCAATCACCGACACTTCCCCTGTTGATTGATATAGGTAGTTATAATTTTGTGTGCCACTCAAATTTTATTGAAATCCGTTCATACATAACGACACATCAAACTTCCCCCTTTCCCGCTATCCTATCCATCTATCCTATTACGCTCGACTAAAAAAACTAAATATATCGGATAGCTTGTTTACCAAATTTGTAAAAATCTCTTGAAAAATGTGACCTGTAGGCAGACAGACAGACGAACAAAAGCATTTGTTAGCCAATCTAGAAAATGCTCGCTTTTTTCGCTCGCTCAAACAACCAACACTAGTGTGCAATTTTAACAGTATCTGATATCAGCTAACAATGCTTTTACTGCAGAGTGTTCTAAACAATGTCACGGACTCACGGTACTCCCTGGAAGCTAATCGATGCAGATAGGTCACCTACGCCGTAGGTACACCGCTACGCCGTAGAAGTACCTACGGCTCTTTGTTTGACGTAGCGTGAGTCACAAGATATAGACGTTTTGCAGCATCATGTTCTTTCTACCAATTAAAAAACATGTTATCTTCAAATGATTAACTAGACTTGGTTTTAGAACGAACTGCTAGTACACGGGTTATGGAAAAAATATTAAAATACTAGATGGCATAAAATACAGTGTCCTGTAAAAAAAGGACAAGAAACACTTAGTTTTCCCAATTTCCAGTTTTCTGGACGTTTTTATCCCTAAAATCTTATACAGACTGTATTAGTACATACTAACAAGCTATGCGGTTAATACCATATCTAAGCACATAATATATTATTTATCTGCATTCATTTCAATTAATATAGAATATGACGAGGATTACCAATTCCAGGGGTTGATTTTGTTATCAATACCATGCTTATTGACATATTGCATAACTCTATATAATTATTTACCAGATGAAATTAAGGCCTTGGATGGAAATCTGTTTAAAAGTAAACTATCAGATTGGCTTCTTTGGAATTGTTTTTATAATGTACAGGAATTTCGGGATTATTGTGTTCGACTTTTTTAGGCAGTATTAGATATAGAAAATTTGCACGTCTGCTAGCAGACAGAATACATTGTGACCTATATTTTATAAGATCTCGACTTTGTACATGTGTTCTAGCAAATAAATTATTTGATTTTGATTTGATTTGATTAAAATATGTAATTGGCAATGAAATAGTTTGATCATGCTTTCAACGGCTTATCTAATTTTGTTCATATCTATGTCAATCAATAAGTGAACGTAATAGATTTGAACAGTATGTATTTGAATTAGTAGTTTTTTTGTGTTTAAATTAATTGTTTGATAATAATATGATAAGGGATACCATTATCATATCATTAAGTGAAACGTTCCCAAAACTTCGCGAAGTATTCTCGTCAAAGATACCCCATTGTCTCAAGACAAGAGTCTTCGACCAATGTGTGTTACCAGTGATGACTTATGGCACTGAATCGTGGTCTCTTCCTATAGGCCTCATAGATAAGCTCAAAGTCGCACAACGAGCTATGGAGAGGGTTATGCTCGGGGTTTCTCTCTCTACGTGATCGAATCAGAAATGAGGAGATCCGTAGAAGAACGAAAGTCACCGGCATAGCCCAGAAGATTAGCCAGTTGAAGTGGCAGTGGGCAGGGCACATAGCACGCAGAACAGATGGCCGATGCGGCCGGAAGGTTCTGGAATGGAGACCACGGACCGGCAAGTGCAGCGTAGGTCGTCCACCGACACGGTGGACAGACGACCTGATAAAGGTCGCAACCGGTCCTTTATAAAATTATAGGGGGAGGCATATGTTCAGCAGTGGAGGATGTCCACTCCTGAGATGAGGACAATGATGAAGTGAAATGGATCTTGTATAATATTATTTATATATTAATTAACGTACATAACCACAATACATAACAAAATTATAAAGTCAAGTAAGGGTCATACGGCAAACTTGTTTCAAGGCGGGAGAAAAACCCTAAGAGGTAACTATTGTTTTTGTTAAATTGTGTACGATTGTTAGCAATATGTATATATATATATATGTGTGTGTGTTTTTCTTATTAATTGCTTTAAAAAGATTAAGTAATGAATCTATCGCAATACTAAAACCCGACTTAATTAGGACAGTGACAACGACAGACTTAATTAGGTGGCTCTAACTAACTTAACTCGGAAACGGTAAATGTGCAGACATACTAGTCCACTTATAAGAAACGAAAAGTGTATTCAGCATTATTTGTCCGCTGTAAGTTCCTAACATCCAATGTAGTGAACGTGAAGTAGAGTGTAGGAAGGCCCTATACATGTGTGAGTTCGCGTTATTTTGGTCGGCGCGTGAGGGTAATTGCGCGCCTGGCAGCCGTTAGCACAATGCCGCGCTTTCACACTTCGCGGCGTTCAACGGTTAGGTGCCTCTGCATGGCTTTTGTTTAAAATCAATGCTAAAAATCGTATAACCATGTTTAGAAATGTACATGATTATTTTTAAAGAACAAAGTCTATATATAGTACTATATTTTAGTTGTTTGAGCAAAATGGAGTGTACGACAGCGAACTTACGAGCACTTGTGTGGTAAGTTTGTTTAATAATATATAACAGTCTTGCCTACTATCACAGATGGAAGGATCTACGGTGGCTGGATTTAAATAATAGCTGCCAGAGCATAGTGTTTCATGTCAAACTTTCAAGGGTATCCAATCAACAGAAAATGGCCTGCCTCTATGTTGTTTATTTCGACATTGAAAGCTCCAGTCCGGTGATTACTTTTTTGTGATTATGGGTGCGAGACGAGCAAGTCGCTACCCTGATGTGAAACGTCACGCTTGCCCATAACAGTTTATTCAGAATTTTAAACTACAATAGTTCATAAACCTGCATTGACAATGTTCTGCACTCGTGACCCTAAGATATAAGATGTTAAATCTCTTGCACTGTTATTTCGCTGGGAAATTCGCCCTACCAACCAAAACGTTGAAACGTTTGCACACTACTGCTTCACGGTTGAATAACTGGCAAAGGTGTGATACAGGCGGGCTTTGCAAAGGTCCTACCACTACAGTGTAATATCCTCATGAAAGGCTCATTCTAATTACAAATCAAATGGTTAGTGTGGATTTTACGGCCTTAGTGGAGTCAAAATATAATTATAAGTATATAATATATATTTTAATTATCAACCATATAGTACAATCAACAGCAGGCGTTATTTGGGAAGAAATTAAAAAAATATAGAGCCCGCAGAGACAACCTCTACTCGTCAACTGTTCACCGCTACGAATAATAATAAGTCTATTATTCGTAGGTTCACCGCCATTATGTGACTCCAAGATAACGCAAGACCTCACACTGCTCGTCAAAGCGTTGTAAGATTATACAACTATATATATAGTTGTATAATCTTATATATATATATATATATGTATATATAAGATTATACAGAATTTTATTAAAGTAGTACTTTATATATATATATAAAGTACTACTTTATGTGAGCGACAGCGTCCGTGTTAATTCTGGGTACAAATCATCTCCAGTCCAAATTTCATCCAAATCCGTTTAGTTATTGCGTGATTGAGTAACAAACGTCCAAACATTTATATTTATTATATTTGTGTGATGCGTCAACCTCAGAGCGCAGTTCAAAATTTCCGGGTCTGAAAAAATATGTGTCTGAAAAAAATGACTTTGTACAATCGCCCCAGTGTTATGGAAAAGGTTTAAAATATCTATTCAAGATGGCGGAAATTTACAGTTATTGAGACGTATCTTAATTGTCTGTCAATTTTTTATATAGTTACTAAGCATTTTCTTAGTATATTTTCTAATACAAACGGTGTCCTATTTTTCAAAAAACTCGTATAACTGGAAATGCATATTTTGATACTTATGTTTGTGGAGTCGAGGAAATCACGGGTTAAACTATAGTCGCCCGGTACCCGCGGGGAGGGGGGGAGGGGGGGCGGAGGGGGGAGGGGGGAGGGCGTGAAGCCCCCCCTGCCTGTGAACCCTATCAAGGCGGTTCACTTAACATTGTATTATATAACAACAATAACATATCCAGTCCGTCTCAGAGTTATGTTGATAGATGAGAAAAACTTAATGTTAAAGGGCTAGGAGAGACACAATTAAACAAACATTTTAATACATTACTTGTTTATTTCATAAACATGTTTAATTGCTTTCATTAAATGTACAAAAGAGTCTCTTTTATATTTATACACGTCTCTTCGCCACAAATATTCAACAATTATATCACTAAAGTTTTCTGGGTTGTTATAATTTTGTTTTTTGAAAAACCTCTTCACTGCTCGCCACTGGGATTCTATTCTTTGGGTGTGGATTCCATCTTTACCCACAAATGGGTTCTCTGGGTCTGAATGATTCACTTTTTTGTGTATGTATCCATATTCAGACAGACAATCGTATGCCCGCCAACAATCGGTGTGGATTGTTGTTCCAGGTAAAACATGCTTTTGAATTAAAGGTATGAGAGTATCAGCATCTCTTTTATTGTCCGGGCATACTTCCAATCTTAAGTCTTCAGACCCATCTTCTATTAATCCCAGCACCCAGTGGCCTTCAATGTGACGTCCTTTGTTATATTTCCTTTTTCCAAATTTACTTTCGTCTATTTGCACTATTTTCCCACAGCCTCCAATTTTACCGCTGTAAAGATTTTGTTTTTCCAAATAAAATATCACAACTACTTCTCTGCAGTAATTAAACCAATCGGCTATAGTATTTGGGCTTAAACATTGCTTCCTTTCTTTTTTATAAGGGTCTTCGTGAATTGTTTGGTCGTAGGTCCATCCTTGTGAGTATGCATATATAAGATAGTAAACATGCATTATGTCGATAGCAATATTTTCGAAAAATGTGCCAATTCTGCGAGAGATCTTGGCACCGCTGCCCGATTTAGATTTGCATGATCTTTTTGAGCACACAAATGTACCAAAACTTGTGCATCCGCATGAGTATGACACTTTCATGGATGTCCTGTGGGTTCGACACCGTTTCTCAGTTGGTATGAGACCTTGGTCTTCACTATATTTGATGCATTGGTCTTTAGTGCCCAATTTTCGCACAACGTCAGTTAAATTCCAATGATCAATCACTTCAGTGACGCAAAGTTTTCGTTTGGTTATAAGCTCGTTGTCGTCGTCGTCATTACTCGAAGAAGGTCCGGCGACAGGTTCAACGGGCAGATCAGGAGCCGAAGAAGGTCCGGCTACAGGCTCGACGGGCAGATCAGGAGCCGAAGAAGGTCCGGCAACAGGTTCGACGGGCAGATCAGGAGCCGAAACCGCGTCCGCTTCGGGTATTGTACTGTAATACTCCATTACAGCCAAGTGCAGTCCAGTTTTCAAGCCAAGTTCAAGTCGTAGAGCAATCCAAACAAATCCGGTAAGCAAGCCAAGTTTCAAGTCGTCGCGCAATCGAAGGAAGTCCAGGGAAAAAGCCAAAGTCGTAATAAAAATCGAAAAACAAGAGAGCACACATTCACGAAACTACGAGAGAAACGGAATGAATGGATGACAGTCCATCTGTCAGTAAGACAAAATGGCGCCTTTTTTTTCTTACGTTTAACGATAACGATACGTTTCGTTTAACTCAGTTTGACAACTTAATTTGACAACTTAATATTGTACCATTTTCTCAACATTGCGTTCCATTTCACTTTTTTTTATCAAATTTTAATTTAATCATAATTAATTTAAACTACGTTTCCGGCAAAAAAAAATTGCTGGAAGGGCTTCAGGTGGACCCCAATGATACCCCTAAACTCGCACCTTCATCAAAATCAGGTACCGGACGGCTATAGCCAACCCATTTTAATAACTAGCACAAATAAACTTCACTTTTTTTTATTTCATGCGTTTATTTTTTGTACTTTTTCTATAAACAAGAATAATCACAAGCAGTGTAAACGCAACCAATATGTTTCTCATCAAAAGGCGGGTAAGCGGCATATAATCTGCCCATTCACAATGGCCGCAACAGCGCGACAATGCGACACAATGCCGATCTACAACGACAATGGCTGAGGCGGCCGATTCATATTTTCCTACCCTCTATCACAATAATAAACTTTTCTACGAGACGGACGGTGGCTGGTTGCGAGCATTCAGACATTCTGGTACAATATTTACAGAAATTTCAAAAGTATTGTATTGTTATTTTATGAGCAGTTTTGTAACGTTACAAAAATATTTTTAGTTGACAATGCTCAGTAGATGTACGATTATTCGGGGTGCAATTTCGTTCTATATCAAGAATACTGTTGCATATTGATTGCCCAGAGCTCATGAATGATATTAAACTTAATGTTGCACTCAAATCCACCAGATATCATGCATCCCTGAACGTTCCTGTAGTATCAACTAATTATAGACAGAACTCTTACCCGTTGCGCGCGAGCAATAACTTTAATAAATTAAGCAAGCGAACTAAACTTGACCTTTTCAATACCAATGCTTCATCAGCGAGGTGACGGCTGAGCAGTGAATTCTTCCTAGACGGCTAACGATCGGACGGTTTTTTATCCCTTCAAGAGTCGTTAGATTATAACAATGAAATTTCTATTGTATCTGGCCCTATGATGACCAACGATCTTTGATGGAATATACAACAATTTTTTTAAAGTATTATTTTGTTTCTTTTTTTATAGTATTACTTTTCAAAGCACTAACGCCTGCTTAAGCGATCTCAAACATTGAAATTTATAGAGAGAAAAATTCACATCCTCGGACGGGATTCGAACCCGCGTCTTCTGACTCTCCGTGTCAGACGCCAATGACCAACTAGGCCACCGAGAATCTGGTCCGAGTATCGAATTTTAACTCTCTATTTGACTAACCATCTCGCGGGGACGGAGCGACATCTATTGGACTATAAAAATCACAAGGGTTGCGATGTCAATACGAAAGTTCAAGTATTTCTAAATAATGCTTCTTTCGGTTGGATGGTACCTACTGTTAACTGTCCAATAGATGTCGCTCCGTCCCCGCAAGACGGTTAGTCAAATAGAGAGTTAAAATTCGATGCTCGGACCAGATTCTCGGTGGCCTAGTTGGTCAATGGCGTCTGACACGGAGAGTCAGAAGACGCGGGTTCGAATCCCGTCCGAGGATGTGAATTTTTCTCTCTATAAATTTCAATAATTTGTTATTCTTTAGTCATCTCTCAACTGTTCTACTTCATTAAGTTCTAGTGTTTACACATGTTTAACTGTTATTGTACTGTATAATCGTGAGGACCTGTAATTGACTTTCTAATCTTATTTTAGTGAATATGTTTGTTGTGTAAAAGCTGTTGGTTTTCCAATAAATAAATAAATAAATAAATATAAATAAATAAATAATTCCATGAAGGAGTGATATAGTGTCTCTCTTAATTCCTGTGCTCAACCTAATATAGGTAATATTTGAATCACTTCTAAACAAACATCCCTATAGATTAATAGCATTTTTACTGAAATTTTATTATACAATTGCATTGTATCTGTAATAACGTGAACGATGATAAGACTGCGATAAGAATTCAGAAATGTTTAATAACCCAACAGTATTTCGTCTGCAATCATCATCATCATAATCAGCCCATTTTGTTCCCACTGCTGAGCTTTCCTCTCAGAGAGAGGAGTTGGGCCACCACGCGGGCCCTGAGCGGCTTGGTGGGTATGCTAGTGACAGTAGTGACCAACCCATGTCAAATAATTCAGGCCGCCCGAAGACCTTCGACATAGCCTAACGACTGATGTCCTAAGGCAAACAACCGGGAGCAACGGCTTAATGTGCCCTCCGAAGCACGGAAGCGCTCAGTTGAATAATGCCACTAGCGGTCACCCATCCAACACCTGATCGCAGCAAGCATTGTTTAACTTGTTGATCGGTAACGATCGCCAAGTCAAGCTCCACTGCAAGCGCTTCGTCTTTGTCTTCGCTTGTCTGCAATATTTAAACTTTAAATGAAACAACGATATATGTATGTCCGTTTCTATATCCGTCCGTAACTAATCAACGGCTCTACCGATTACGTTAAATGATACGTCATTAGATTGGCCTTGATAGCGCGAGCCTCACTGGGTACATAATTACCCGACTGCGGTGAAGCCTAACAAGAGGGCGGATTTTATGCGATTTAATATGCAGGCTGTTTATTTCGGTCACTACTCGTATCACACTCATAAAATATGAAAATTAAAGAAACGCTTGGAACAATTTTGTTGAAATTCGCTATGGAGATCTACCTCCAGGCGCTGGATCACCACATGGAATACTTTTCATCACAGTCATCATCATGCGTTTTACCACGCGAGTGAAACTGCGGTGCGCAGCTAGTAAAATATAAAGTATATAAGTAAGTTAAACTTTATTTGTTTTCTTACTTTATCGACTTAAAACTAATTGTTCACTCCTTCATAGTCAAACTGCTCTACCAGTACTATCATGTCTCATTAGAAGTATGATAAAACAAGTGGACCTTCCTTTCCTCCCATGTCTGGAACTAATAATAGCTCTACAGCTCGTACTGACCCACTTTCATTTCCTCACTTCCAATTAATCCTCCATCTCTTAGCTCCACGCAGCAACTACCGGTTAATCTACGTCTTTATGTACTAACTTTGACGTTATCTACCTTGCATTGCATACTAACTATTACTTGTGCTGGTTCTCCGCGTGACGTGTTTTACGACATACCAGCTATTACTTAATCTGCGTTTATGGTGACTGTGAAGTATCTGTGGTTTAATTTGTATAGCGTTCGTTAACGGTGCTCGATTCAATCACGGATCGCTTATTATTTTTACAAACTAATCGGATCTGAAGTGTGCGACCCAGTTCCGGCTGCACCAGGTGTGAGAGCTTCTAAAACTAATTAACTCTAGTACGTACAGAGAAATGAAGCAGAAGATAAAGTAAGGATTGGATTTATCTATGTTTCTATAATCTATCTTAAATCTATACTGTACAATTATAAGTCCTAACAGAGCGATTCATCGGTACAGAGCCTAAACCGCTGGGGTTATAAAACTTGAAATTTTTGTAGCCGGTCCCTTTTATGTTATGTTTGTGGTAGTGCCACGCTGGAACCCAACAGCCGAAAGGGCCGGGACGACCGGGGAAGTACCACACTCCCACAAAACACCGACGTGAAGTAACATAGCTTGCATTTCGTCGGTTTGTGGGAGGTTCCGGAGGCCCGATTCCCCTCTTCCCCGTTCTCCCTCTCCTTCCTCTCCCCCTCCACCCTCAACCCTTCTATCTCTTCCTTCCTCAAAGGTCGACAACGCATTCTCGAGACCTCTGGTATTGCGGATGTCCGTGGGCGATGGTATCACTTACCAGCAAGTAAGCCGCTTGCTCGATTGCCGACCTATCCCATAAAAAAATGTTTTAAGGATTTACCTCTACTACTATTATTGTTTTATGTATAAGGGTTAGTATACTAAGAATCGATTCAATTACTGAAGGGGTGATGAAGTATGTTTGAAACAATCTTATTACGTGTGTATTTGAGACCGAAACATGGTTCATAAAACGTAACAAAATGGCATACTTTTTGTATTAAAATTCTGGAGAGTTTGGCACATAATAAATTGTTAACTGGCGATCGCCGTAATCGATCCCTAACGTGAGTGTATTGTTAATAGTAATAGTTAAAAATGGCTTATGTGAAAAGCGACTTATAAAATTCATATGTATAACAAACTAATGGTCTTCTTTCCCGCTTCTACCAAAGCTAACTTGGGAAAATCGGAATATTCTTCGGAATCTGTTACTTTAGTAACAGAGTATTTTGTTACAACTGCAACTGGCATTACCGTTATTTTTGCAAATAAATACAATTAGATTATATTTAATTTAATTTAAATTACATAGAATTAAAACGAACTTTATAGCAGTTTTAAGGTAATTAGGTCCTGTAGTACGTATGTGGAGCGAATATATCTTGAGAGAGTTAAGAGGATTGCATAGCTAGTACTTCCCATACTAAAAGAAATAACTCTTTTCAACCTCTTAACATTGTCCGATTTCAGTGTTTTTTTTTTCATGTATTCATCACATTGTTTACTATGCCCGTACGTTTTGATTTTTTCAGTTTTTTTAAGTATCTAAAAATTAATTTTATAGTAGTTTGAAATACTGAAAAACAAAACGTACGCGCATAGTAAGTAAAGAGGTAGAAAAGAGTTATTTCTTTTAGTATGGAAAGTACTCGCTATGCAATCCTCTTAAGAAGTACCGGTGTCCAGGATCTAGGTTAATTGACTCTCGCAAGAGATGAAGATACATGTTCTAATAGAAATTGCGCAAGGACGTCATTTATGAAATAGAGCTTACTGCGTTTAAATGTTGTGACTTAATTAAAAGATCCTGCTGACATGCAAAGACGACACTGTACGTACTACCATGAAGTTTGAGCATAAAAGCAAAAATATGAATAGTATGGCAATTCGAGTTTCTGATAAATTACCTGACAAAATCAAAGCTTGTATGGAAGATAAAACTGTTTGATTTATTATGTATTTTATATAAAAAACACATCAAACACTAATACTCTATGGGCTGTATGCGAGATTCTAATTTAAATGAATTCGATTAAATTCAATTGTGTATCTTCACCAATTAAAAATTATGACATTGAGTTGTGTTTATGATTTTCAAACTAGTTTACTATATGCAATAATGAGAAATTGTATTCTCGCATTTGCACGCCACTATATAGGCAGTATGTTGTTCGAAACTACATAATATTCAATATTTAAATACAGTAAAATAATAATAAGAAAATTATCGCAAACAATCAAATATATTAGTTTTTTTTTTAATATAAGAAGGAGGTTCTGTATTCAACGCTGCACCAGACTTGTCCACGCAAAGTCAAAAAAAGTCCGAAGTCACAAAGTCCTGCAGGCCTATACAAAATTCAAACAGGCCTGTTTCCGCATACGCTGCAGACAAAAGATGTTTCTGTTATCGTTAACGCCAAACGACAACTCCAAAATGTTTGCCGTTGACATTACCTGTGGAAAAGTCACGTGACGTCGCGCTAAGTTCGTAGAAACATTTTTGTCTGTAGCGTGTGCAGAAACACGCCTATTTGAATTTTCTCTAGGCCTGGACTTTGTGACTGTAAATCGTGAAATAATCTCATTCTACTTTTTTAAGTAGGCATTTCAAATGTGTATACGAGTACATCGTCGCATGTAACACTTTAGCTGAGGCCCTACTCCCAACTCTTAAAATAGTCATACCACTAATTTTGGTACCACCACGTCAATATAGCAAGCTTAAAATAATAATGGATTACGATAGACGTTTCGATGACATATCATTAAATAGTGCACTCAATTCGCGTTCTTTGCAAATGCGTTAGTGTTCTATGCGGGTTGGGCATTATAGGTATTGATCCTGGAACTCACCATTAGGGTCGATTTCGGCTAAAAAGGAACATGCCGTAAATAGTATAGAAATAGTATGTCCGACCGTTTTGTGTTGCTAGGAGTACAATAGTAAGTATGATTATTCTAAGCTTATTACAAAACGCTCCTGATTTAAGAGAGTTTCGTAAAAGGTAGACCCCCTGGACGGAGAAGGTTTCTAATGTAGATGTTCTTAAACAAAAGTAAGTAGAGAACATCCAACTTGTTAGTCATTAAACAAGGAACAGTTGCGTACTTACTTATTTTTTACGGCACAACCGGTTCCAACGGCTATTAGTATGATGGGCAAAGTTAAGAGGAAGACGTGCGCACGATGGCAAGCACCACAGATATATATATGTACAATAGATAACGCAAGTATCACGATTAGACCAAGTGTGCCGACTTTTTAATGAATTACAACCCGGTCAGAATATCTGTGCACCTCGTTGGAATGCGGCGCCTCTCCCGCTTCCCCTGTCACCTCTCCGCGCACTCCCCGGTGCGATAGTACGGTTAGCATCTTCGTTGCCGATACACGTCCCGATAATTTTGATATTTTCGTTTTGTTGTTGTTTTGTTTTTTAATATTTATTGTTAAGTTTAGACTGTTTACTGTTAAGTTTGGACTGGTTTGGTTGTTATTAAAATTGTTGTAGCTGTTAAACTGAAGTCATGGGAAAAACAATACACAGCGAATCAAGAAATTTAATCTTGAAAGTGCTCAAGTTTTTTGAATCGGAGAAAGCAAATAAACAGTACACCATACCTGTAGACCAAGTGGTGAAACGAACCTGTGCTGCAACTGGGATATCAAAGAGGACTCTAATGAAAATTAAAAAATGTACAACCACCTACTTCGCCGGGCGCTAGTCCGACTCCAAGTACATTAATTTTTAGAAACCCACCCAGAACCAAAATTATCGACACCGGGTAAGAAGCGTAAACAGTACAAAAAACGTATCGAAGTAGATGATTTTGACATTTGCGCAATACGAAATATAATCAACAGTTTTTATGCTGTAAAAAAAGAAATCCCAACTTTGAAGTAAATTCTGGCAGCAGTTAAGAGAGACCTTAATTTTCAAGGTGGGAAAACATATTTAAGAAATATTTTAATTAACAAATTGGGCTACAAGTTCAAAAAGTGTAAAAATATCCGTTGTGTATTGACACAAAAGCCGGACATCGCCGCATGGAGGGCTCGCTACTTACGCCGTATGAAGAGAATAATGACCTTGGTGCTGATAAAAAACCGGTTACCTACCTGGACGAGACGTGGATCCATTTCTACTACACGGTTTTTTTTTTTTTTTTATTATAATACGGACTAATGCTGTTTGCCTCTACCGGCATTTACAGCGTCACCGGATGGTTGGCGAGCGCAGATGGCACTCAGCCAGATGCAGGCGCAGAGGGCGCACCGCCTAAGGCGAGCGTTGAAGACGCTTCGCCGCAAGGAGAGGAGTAGGCGACTTGCTCAAGGGCACCACTAAGGTACGGACCTCGGCTTGGGCCGTCGCCAGGAAAGAGGGGAGTAGGAGAGAATCGCCCCGGTACATAAGTGTACCGTTGAAAGTGGGCCCTATGAATTTTAACTCTACGACTATTTGGAGAGAATCTAACCAAGACATAATTCTTGCCTCGAGCTCGCCGGCGAGCTCGGTGTTTGACTGTGTTTACCACTAAATCATAACCTTGTGTACCTCGCCCACAGTCATTACCTCGGCCGGAGCCTACACCGTGATCGGAATCAGTACCTTGACTGGGGCTACAAACGGAAATACCTCGCCTCCCCCCATTTCCGCGACATGGGTCCACACCGCGAGCAGGATCGTCGCGTTAGCATTCATGACTGTACTTTGGGTGGGGCTACAATAAGAAACTTGAGTATCTCGCCCACAGCCATTACCTGGGCCGGAGGATACATCGCGACCGGGGCCGCGGTGTATACTCCCACCCGCACCGTGCTGGGACTACAATCGTGTGTGTGTGGATTACCTCGACTGCGACTGGGGCTGCGAAGAAGATCTCAGCCGGAGCCTACAATGCGATCGGGATCACAGCCCTGGTCGGGTCTACAACCATTACCGGGGTTCCCTTGGTACGACGCTAAAGCTGCCGAAGTAACGGCTGCGATGGGGTCGTCCGGGTCACCCAAAATATGCCTTGGACGGCGACGGGGGGGAAGGAAGTGAGGATCAGTTATGTCAGTGGAGTAGTTCGCCGCTTCGACCACGAGGGGATTCGAGTGATGGGGAGCTTTGTCGAAGTGGCGGCGGGAGCAGTCTTTTATATACTGCGTAATAGAGGGGAGGGTGAAATCACAGTGCAGTTCGGCGTTCCGTAAGTACCACGGGGCGCCCACTGCCCTGCGCATAAAGCGATTCTGAATCACTTGAAGTTTGTGGAGGTCGTGTTTCTGAGCATGGGCGAACGCTACAGATGCGTAAGTCATGACTGGGATGCAAAGTTTGCAAAGAGTCCTCTTATTTCTAAGAGACATTTTACTGTTTTTGCCTATGAGGGGATTAAGACGAACCATAATGAAGGCCGCCCTATTGCGAACAATCTGGATGTGTTTCGCGAAAGTGAGTTGGCGATCAAGGGTGACGCCCAGGTATTTGGCAGATTTAGCCCAAGGGATGGGTTCGCCGAATAGGACTATGGGTGACGGCATGAGATTCCGCCGGGTCTCAGTGAAGTACACTGCTGCACTTTTGCTAGGATTTACTGCAATCCGCCATTTACGAAACCATGCACCAATTACGGTGATGGCTCGTTGGATGGCGCATCTCTGCCTGACCTTGAACCAGCTAGTAGAGTAGATTGCAGTATCATCCGCAAATTGAGCGATCCTGAGCTGGTGTACAGCGAGAAGAGAATGGGTGAGAGTACAGAGCCCTGAGGGACATCTGCGTGAATGGGGTGCGGGGAGGAGAGCGTTCCCTTGGTGCGATAGCTAAACGTTCGATCCCTGAGAAAGTCTTGTAAGATGAGTACAAGACGGTCTGGCACACCCAGTTGGTACAGCTTGAATATCAAGCCGTTGTGCCAGACTTTGTCGAACGCTTTCGCTACGTCGAGGAAGACAGCTATGGTCCCTTGGGGCTTTGGTTTCTTATTGAAACCGCCTAGGATGTGCTCCGTTACGCGGTGCACTTGTTGGACGCAAGAGTGTTTGGCTCTAAAACCAAATTGCTCATCGGGAAGGAGGTTATTGGACCTAACGTGGGACCAGAGTCGATTCACAATGAGCCGCTCGTAGTTCTTCCCCAGAGAGCTGAGGAGACTTATAGGACGGTAGCTGGAGGGCTCGGCTGCCGGTTTGCCTGGTTTGTGAATACCAATGACAATGGCATGCTTCCAAGTGTCTAGGAAGGAGCAGTTGCTCATAGCCGCATTGAAGATGCTAACTAAGATATGGACTAGTGGGACTGAGAAGTGTTTGATCACCTTGTTGCTGATACCATCAGCACCAGAGGATTTACGGTTCTTGAGGCTCTTGATCAGAGACACTAGACACTACCTCGGATGATTTTACCGGTGGGAGGAGTGGGAGGTCAGAGATGGACATAGAACTTTTACGTTCGACTTCAGATTCCACCGAATCGAGGTGATTCTGGTCGACGTGATCTACATTGAGAGTACACTGAGCCTCAAGGCTATCAGCTAAACACTCGGCTTTGTCTTCGTCAAGGAACGCTATGGAGAGGGGAGGTGGCCTAATGAGTGGAAGCATTGTCTGTTGTCCGTCAGATTTCAGAGCTCGAGCCAACTGCCAGTATGCCTGGTGAGTTGGCTCAATCTCTGACAGTTTGTCGTCCCACCTTTGATCACGCAGCTCACTCATGCGTTTCTTTACAGCACGCTGTAAATAGCGCATGGTGGCTTTGTTCTCTGGGGTTGGCATCGAGTCATACGCCCTAGTGGCGGCGTTCTTAGCTGTCAGTAACCTCCTCGCACCCTCGGGCAGTTCGAAGCGGCGACCATCCGCCACTTGGACCTGCTTTGAGGATTCACCTACGGTGCGGAGGTGGTCATTGAGAGCCTCGATCGCAATTGATACGTCTTCTACTGTCTGTATGTCATCGGGGATTCTATCGAGAGCGGGTGAACTGATAGCTTGGAGGGATTCCCCCAGTGGCTTCCACTCCACTACCCTTCTAGTGATAGGGGTGATGTCCGTCGGGTCGGGGCCTCATCATCATCATCATTATTAGCCGGAAAACGTCCACTGCTGAACATAGGCCTCCCCCATAGAACGCCACTTGGACCGGCTACTCGCTTCCTGCATCCAGCTATTCCCCGCGGTTTTTATGAGGTCGTCGGTCCACCTAGCGGGGCCTAGCGGGGGCCGGCCTACACAACGCCTTCCGGTGCGTGGTCGCCACTCGAGAACCTTTCTTCCCCATCGGTTATCAGTTCTGCGAGCGATGTGGCCTGCCCATTGCCACTTCAACTTGTTAATTTTGAGAGCAATGTCGGTGACCTTAGTTCTCCTACGGATCTCCTCATTTCGGATCTTATCACGCAGGGAAACCCCAAGCATAGCCCTCTCCATTGCTCGTTGAGCGACTTCAAGCTTGTTAATGAGGCCCACAGTAAGGGACCACGTCTCAGTGCCATAAGTCATCACTGGCAACACACACTGCTTGAAAACCTTGGTTTTCAGGCTCTGAGGTATTGGGGACGAAAAGATGGATCGAAGCTTCTCGAACGCTGCCCATCCGAGCTGGATTCTTCGTGCGACCTCCTTGTCGAAGTTGGATCTACCTAATTGGACAGTCTGTCCCATGTAGACGTACTCGTCTACAACTTCGAGTGTATCGTTTCCAACAATTACCGGTATAGGAGGAACATGGATATTGGACATGATTTTCGTCTTATCCATGTTCATCTTAAGACCAACCTGTTGGGAAACCCTACTGAGGTCGTTGAGCATGGTGCTGATATCCTCGAGCGACTCCGCCATTATAAATATATCATCGGCAAAACGAAGGTTAGTGATGTATTCGCCATTAATGTTGATGCCACATCCTTTCCAGTCCAAAAGTTTGAAAACATCCTCCAATGCGTTAGTGAACAGTTTCGGAGAGATGACGTCTCCCTGTCTCACACCTCTCTGCAATGGAATTTGTTCCGTACTCTGGTCCTGTAATCGGACTGACATAGTGGCCTTGCTGTATAAACACTTCAACGCTTCGATATACCTATAGTCAATTTGGCATCGCTGCAAGGACTGCAGTATGGCCCACTTCTCGATAGAATCAAAGGCTTTCTCGTAATCCACAAACGCTAGACACAGTGGCTGATTATACTCTTCGGTCTTCTGTATAATCTGCCGTTGTGTATGAATATGGTCTACGGTGCTAAAGCCTCTTCGGAAACCGGCTTGTTCGGGAGGCTGGAACTCATCAAACCTGCGTGCGAGACGGTTCGTGATGACTCTCGAAAACAGCTTGTACACGTGGCTCAAGAGCGATATGGGCCTATAATTCTTCAATAAGGTTTTATCACCTTTTTTGAAGAACAGCACCACCACGTTCTTGTGCCACGTTTCCGGTGTTTTGCCTTCGAAGATGACAGAATTGAATAACTTCTGGAGGACTAAAAGTATCGGTCTACCACCCGCTCTCAGAAGTTCAGTCGTAATTCCGTCCTCTCGTGGCGCCTTGTTGTTCTTAAGCTGTTTGAGAGCCATTCTAATCTCGTACAGGCTGATGTCCGGGATGTCTTCGGTATGGTGTCGGACTAACTTTGCTCTGGTGTCCTGAGCTGCTTCAGTAACGGGTTCGCGCGTCGAGGTATATAACTGTCGATAGAAGCTCTCAATCTCTCTCAGAATCTCAGGCTTGGATGAAACGATACTGCCATTTTCGGTCTTCAGTTTTGTCATTTGGCTTTGCCCAATAGACGAATCCTTAGCAAACACTTTAGAGCCCTGGTTCCGCTCATTTGCTGCCGTAATACGCGCAGTATTATAAGCACGCAAGTCGTGTCGCATGGACTTCCAAATTCGTCTATTGAGTTTACCGCAATCCGACATATCAACTGCGGACTGCAGTCTCATTTCGCTCCGTTCTGCCATTAGTTTCAGAGTTTCTTTTGAGAGTTTTTGAGCTTTCCTGCGGCGTTTGGTCTCACAGAATTCGGACCCAACCGCTTGGACAGTTTCCACCAACCCGTTGTTCAACTCATCCACTGTGTCGCATTCAGCTAAGCACTGAAAACGGTTTTGAAGTTCAAGTTGAAACTTTTCGGGGTTTTGGATTTGGGCACGATTTGGACGGAGCGTCGACTTCACCAGACGTGACCTCTCAAGCTTGACATTGATATTCAATGCGCCTCTTACGATGTGGTGATCGCTGCCGGTTTTTAACTTGCTGATCACAGAGACGTCGTTGAATATGCGCTTATTGGTCGTCATGATGAAGTCTATCTCGTTCGTAGTGGAACCGTCGGGACTCATCCACGTCCACTTCCTGGATGGCCGCTTCATGTAGAAGGAGTTCATCATAAAGAGTCCCTCCTTCTCCATGAAGTCAGCCAGCCTCTGTCCCCTCGAGTTCCGCTGCCCGTATCCAAATGGCCCTACTCTCAACTCATCACGTTTCCTTGTGCCTAGCTTTGCGTTGAAGTCTCCCATTACAACAGTGAAGTAGGTTTTAGAAGTATGCATGGCCCTGGATATATCCTCGTACATACTTTCTACTTCATTGTCCGAGTGTGCCGAGGTCGGTGCGTATACCTGTATAACCTTCAGCGAATACCATTTGGTTATTCTGAGTATAAGGAACGCTACCCTAGCCGACACACTATCGACTTTCACTACGTTGTTAACGAGAGACTTGCGGACGAGGAACCCGACACCACCCTGGGATTGTTGGTCTCCCTCCCGGTGGAAGAACAAGTTGCCGGAATTTAGAATTATCGTGTCCTGTCCCTGTCTTCGGACTTCAGATAATCCCATGACATCCCAGCGTAACTTGAGCGTCTCTTCCTCCAATTCGACCATCTTTTCGTCGGTCCTGAGCGTGCGTGTATTGTATGTTGCCAGGGCCAGGGGTCGTTTTTGGGATTGGTAGCCGGATCTCTGCCGGAGATTCTTCGCACCCCCTGCTCCACCGTTACAATGGCCGCTACCGTAGCCACGGACAGCAGAGCTGCCGGGAACTGGGGGCCGTGGTTTAATGTTAATTGTCATGGGGGGGGTTTGCCTTAATGCATCACGCTTGGCAGGCGTCTTGGTGATCGCAGTGGATGTTGACGCAGACTGCGGGAAATGCTGCTGCTCATTTCCCGGATATTCCCTTAGCCGCCTCTTACGGCACCCACGGGAAAAGTTAGGGGGGGTACAATTCGAAGCCGGTACCACCACGGCAAGCCGGTACCACCACGGCAACGGCCACGGGTCGGGGCCTAATTTCAACAATACAGGGCGGTGGTCTGAAGTCAGTTCGTGTAACACTTCTATAGAGCGCAACCGGAGGGTAACGTTCTTAAGAAGTGCTATGTCAAGTATGTCTGGTCGTTGGTTGTCAACATAGGGATATCTTGTGGGCTCCCGAGGGGTGAGAATATCAATGTTTAAATGGCTGACCAAGCCTTCAAGGATTTTACCATTACTATTGTTACTAGTACAGTTCCATATGACATGTTTACTGTTGAAGTCACCGATCAGAAGGACGGAGCTTCCTAGAGAGAAGAGGGCTTCCAAGTCTGTCTGTAATAGTTCTTTACCAGAGGGGAGGTAACATGAGGCTATTATGACAGGTTGATGACCTGACATCGCTAGAAAACAAACAGAGGCTTCTAGTATTCTAAGTGGTGGAGTAACAATTGGGATACAGATTGGGATGCAGAGCTCTTTTGTAATAGATGAGAGTACCACCTTTTGGGATGGCCACTCTATCATTACGAACCAAACGGTAGTTTGCAAACCTAGGCTTCGCTGTACCTGGTTTCAGAAAGGTCTCATGCACGCATAGGGTATCGACCTGATGGGTCTTACAAAACTCATGAACTTCGT
This sequence comes from Selenia dentaria, assembly GCA_917880725.1. Taxonomy (NCBI): domain Eukaryota; kingdom Metazoa; phylum Arthropoda; class Insecta; order Lepidoptera; family Geometridae; genus Selenia; species Selenia dentaria. Next base: position 7,122,602 of record OU862888.1, on the reverse strand, counting down.
CCTTTTGACTAGAGAGGCCGTCAGCGTTGAAAGTCGCTACGGTGACTGAGTGGGGCTTAATACGTTTCAGTGTACTATCCATATTGGATGATACCTAGGAAACGTTGGGGAGGGCGTAGCGCCTTACTGCGCTGATTAAACCCGCGTGTGTGAGCGTGGCTCGCAAGCGGTCTTGGTCGTTTGTGGCTGTACGAAGTTTGTGCGCGAATGCACGTACTTCGTCCACGTCTATGACCTTCGCGTAGTCCATGACAAGGGCTATGTCAGCCGCCAGGTCAGATTGACCTGGGGCGTCCATGAGCCCAGCTATGGGAGGCCTAGAGAGCGGAGGTTTGGGCTTAGGAGCCGGCGCGCTGGCAGAGGCCTGCGGGCGGGCGGGGGTGAGGAAGGCGCTTGCTTGTACTATGCTCAAGGGCTTGGACCAAGCGTTGCGCGTGGGCGCGGGCGCGGGTACTACAGGTGTTGCCTGCGGTGCGGGTGTAGGGTTAGGCTTAGGGCCGTTCCCTTGAGAGCGGGTAGTGACCGGGCGAGGAGGGGGATTAAGCCTCCTAGCCGGCCCTCTGGATACGCGGAGTGCCTTAGGACAACCGCGGTAATTGGCGGTATGTCCCTGTGTGCCGCAGAGGACACAACTAGGCGGGTCTGCTGAGTCCCTACTGTGAGAGCACTGGGCTGTCCCGTGATCCTCTAGGCACTTGACGCACCTCGGGCGGGCGAAGCAGAATCGGGCGGCATGACCGTACAGTTGGCAGTTATGACACTGGCCAGGTGCACTGTTCCGGTATGGGGGCTGAACGGTGATCCCCGAGAGGTTCACAACCATTTTTACATTGAAAATCGCTTTGCCCTCTGGCGTGCGATTGAGAATGACCAAGAGTAGGTCGTAAGGTTAGCGGTCCTTGCCACTGTACATGCGGTGGCATTCGCGGACGGGGTATCCTTGCGCCTTCAAGTCGGCGAGGACAATGTCGGTCTGCACCTCTTCGCGATCGCGGGGTGGTAGAGGTGCGCGGGGAGCGCGGGGCGCATAAGGCGCAGGGTCGGGAGAAAGAGGGCTTTCTAAGGGCTTGAACGCCGAAGAAACGAAGGGCCCCCTCGGAAGGAGGGAGCCGGAGGAGGGAATTTGAGAGTCCGTGAAGCGGGGTCTCTCAACAAGGTCCCTATTGGACTGGAGATACTCGGAGAGCATGTCCGGGTAACAATTTGAGACCCACGAGGCGAACGCCTGAGGCGATACGCCTTGCGGGAGGCTCAGAGCGGGGGAAGGAGAGAGAAGAGACATCTCGAGGGGAATACTCGAGATGCGAGTGAGGGATGAGTGACACTCCCGCCGGGTGCAGGCGGGAGAGTGAGTGCCTAGGTGTCCCTACTGTGTGCCATCTGCCAGTCTTATTGTGCAGAGGGATGTGTGCCTAAACGCGAGGTTCTAGCTGCTCCGGGGGCGAGGAGAGAAGACCGAGTAAACCCGGCTTCCAACCAAACACTGGCCCAGAGAATAGGAACGTAGGATAGGGTAAGGTGAGAAGGAGATACCTGCCGTCGGCGAGGGGAGCCCCAAGGCCGGTGAAGGCAGGCCCGTCCGGTTATAGCCGTTCCCTCCCACGCCCAGGAGGGAAAGGCTTGACGCACCGGGTCCACGCCCAACTGGATTGCGTTAACACCGCAAGGATCATCCAGAAGACCACGTGAAGCGTGGATTTGTTAGACTCGAAACTTGAAAATTGAAAATTGAAAAATTGAAAAATCGAAACAAGTAATCGCTGGAATCGAAGAGCGGTTTTGATTTGACGTTTGTACGTTATCGACTAGTCGAAGCGCTCTAACAAGAGCGCGCTTCTTTCGCGACGCGAGCCCAGCCGAGCCGAACGCCCCCGTGCGCCGAACGGTACACGAAGCGGTGGCTTGACGTCGAATCTGCACACAGAAAATCCACTGTTAGCGAAGTCCAACACTGAGTCCTCTTCAATCGAAACGATACAGGTAACCGGCACTAAAAGCGCAAGCACTTTTAGGCCGATCGGAATATTCTTGGAGAGCTCTTGAGCGCACGTCCGTCCCGCTCGAACGCGCTGACCGGAATCCCCACTATACGGTCAGTAAATGCTGGCAAAATAATACCCACAGCAGTGTGAAGAAAAATTTAAATCCGGGTCAACGTTGGATTCTTGTACACGCTGGAGGAGAAAATTGATTCATTGAAGGTGCAGAATTACTTTATAAATGTAAAAGTAAAATCGGCGATTATCATAACGAGATGGACACAAACAATTTTTTTAAATGGCTCCGTGAAAAGCTTATACCAAATTTACCGCCGAACGGTATAGTTGTCATAGACAATGCACCCTACCATTCGACGCAGTCGGTGAAAGCGCCCACTAGTGCTGCTCTTAAAGCTGACATGCAAAATTGGCTCGCTCATTAAATGGAATATTGATCACAATATTCCATTTAATGACAAAGAGGGAATTGTATCCCATTATACTGAAAACAAAGCCGCCGAAAAAATATGTCGTCGACGATTTGATGCGAGAGCATGGCCAAGAAGTTGTGCGTCTGCCACCTTATCATTGTGACCTAAACCCTATCGAATATAACTTGGTAAAGCAAAGGGTGGCAGATAAAAACGTTGACCAATCGGAAAAGAAAATAGAACAACTTACAAAAGATGCGATTAAGTCAATTACGCCAGCTGACTGGAAAAAAGAAGTGAATCACGTGGAGAGACTACAGCGAGAATACTGGTAAAAGGATCATCTAGCAGATGACAACATCACACAACTTTTAATATCACTAGGGGAAGATAGTTCGGAGAGTTCAGAAAGTGAGAGTGAGGAAGATACAATATCAGGCATAGAGTCAATAATTTATAGTGACTGAGTTTAATAATAAATGTTTTTGTAATCAAAATTATTGTTTTTTAATAACAAACCCTTCATCAATAATAAATTGATTTGAAAAGGTTAGTAATTTTTTTTTACCTCCACATTTCTCGAAAAAACTTTTTTTCACACCGTACCCAGACCGCCGATACGACGTCACGAGGTCAGGTGCACAGATATTGTGACCGGGTTGTACGTGAATTTACGCATAATATAATTTTAATATAACCTACCTGTAATAGGAAGTATGTCTTTGCTTTTGGGGGCTCGGAATTTTTGGGCTTGTGTAGTTAATTATATCGCAATTTAGTTTTCGCGGCCGTCCGGCTGCAACAGGCGCGCGGACTGTAAGTAGCGGCGGCCAACCTTGACGCTTGGTCGGGGTTCGGACACTGGAAGTACATGAGCTTGCGCGAGCATCTTTTGTACATACATATATATCTGTTCAAGCACTATGCCTGTCAATGACAATTCTTGATCTTATATTTTTCGCAGGTTTGTACACTTACTCTGACGTTGGCTTTTGAGTTTCAGTCAGTCCAGTAATATCAGGCGCTTGATAGTGTCTTCAAATCTTAGAGACCTTGCATGAATTAGAAATACCTGCATATGTATAGATAGAAAAAAGATGGAAATTACAATTATTACACACTAGCTGCGCCTAGCGGTAGGTATTGCCCACGCGATTGAGGCATGCATGTAATGAGATAAAAAGTATCTACATGTACATACTAGATTTTTTTCATTTGATTGATCTGTCATTTAGACGTTTGGTCATAAAACGTAACAAGCAGACAGACTGAAACATTTACTTTCGCGTTTGTATTTTTTTAATTAGTGTGGAAGAAAACAAGACATTAAATATTTATGATGCGGTAATGAATGGTGCGTTTGTAATAGCTCTAAATCAACACAGAAAAGGGCATGTGTTTCAGTACGTTTAAACTCAACAAACATTAGAATGGAAATAGTTATCTTAAAGTATTTTACTAATTATGTAAGAGAACAGCAGAAAAGTGGTGTATACAATTATTATCATCAGTAATTTCGGTGGTAATGCCACGCTGTCCCACAGCTGAATGATAATCTTACAGATGTATTATGTCACAATTACAATTTTTCATTCGTTCTTAATAATTTAAAAGTAAACCCTCTGTAGTAACATGTATATATATATATATATATAAATATAAATATTTAATGAGAATGCGGTGCGCTCGGACATTGTGATGCGGTCAATGATGGTAATATAAACTGAGGTAGATACGCCTTACTGCGCTCGGCTTGGCGACATCAACACAAGCTAGTTGTCTTGAGTCCACTTAGTTCCAGCCTGTCTGGCAACGACGCAGCACGTGTACTACATTTAGGAAAAAATGCCTTCTTATGTGCTAGAAACTGCAGAACATATACTGGAACAAGTGTAAAAAACAAGAATGATGTATCTTTTCATTTGTAAGTATTGTTTTTCTATGTTATTTATCAAAAATGGAAAATCAAAAATTGTATTTTAATTTAAAATTACTCCTGCGACGTTGCCGCTTGGCCACCCACGAGAACTAGACAAATAGCGAGTGACAGAGAGGACGAGTCTGTTATTGGCGGTCGAATGGTCGGTCACAGGCGAACGTTGTTAATAATATATTGATCCCTTTCTGACAACTAGGATTCATATATCTTCGTGCTCTTTTAATCTTGTTAATGTGGTTAACGTCGTTGTGCGTGTTGTGTACTTTAGCTATAGGTAGGTATAGCATAAAATTTGACATGTTTATACTTCATAATCAAGGAGTAAAATGCCTCTATTAGTCAATCTCATTGGATGCGGTCTGCACTTTTATACGGTCTGCCCAAAGTGGCCATTATGTTGCTTATGTTAACAGTTGTTTGTTATTTATTTTTACAATGTTTACAAGTGAATAATCGCAAATTGATCTAGATTATATAAATAGAGCATGTATTAACAGGTATGGATCCATGTATTTCGAACGCTGGTATTGCCTGTCAGCGTGCACGTAGATAGGTACGAATTATGCTGTACTGTGAGGCCACGGAAAATGTAATTATCATAACCAGAATACGCGGGGGCTTCATTTTCGACACCAGCTGACCTGACGTCATCATAATCTTCCGACCCCGACCTTCACAACAACAACAAGCGTACAAGCGAACAATGCTACCCTACCCACCCCAACCCCAGATCTATTACTCATATTAATATCGTGTTAGCACCAAATCCAGATCTGGATATATTCCATGATGCGGTAGGCAGATCTAAATTAGTTTTTCTGCCTAGCTTAGTTGTGCCACGTGTTGGATTTAGTTTGTAAGTTACATGTATACAGTGAAATAAAGAAATTGATGAAATAAGTAGGTAATAACGTAGGCAAAAAGCTGATATATTTGAGGGGGTACCAATACTATGTTAATGAATAAAACCTGAGCTGTTAGTTCTCAAGTCGTTAAAACACATCCCAATACTTCTTTAAATCTACTAAGTTTATTGGTACAATAATAAAATGCATTTTATTTTATAATAAAATGCATTATATGTAGCAGTTAAAAACCATATGATTATTTATTTACCCAGACGAAAACGTAATGTTTAATTTTATTTGTATCATAGATAATTTGAAATCAATAAAACTAGTAATTTAACGGCCGTTTTCAATAACCTATCTATCGCCGGTTTACCTTACTAGAGATAGATATTTGACACTTTATGTATGGACGTTATGTCAAAATTCTATCGGTAGTAAGGAAAACTGTGGATAGATAGAATATTAAAAACGGCCGTAAGTGAACATTGATATTACATATAAAAAGATTATATACATAGTATTATTTTTTCCGTTCGCGTTCCGGAAACTTCGCGAAGTCTTCTCGTCAAAAATACCTCAGTGCCTCAAGACAAGAGTCTTCGACCAATGTGTGTTACCAGTGATGACTTATGGCACTGAAACGTGGTCTCTTACTATGGGCCTCATAGATAAGCTTAAAGTCGCACAACGAGCTATGGAGAGGCTTATGCTCGGGGTTTCTCTACGTGATCGAATCAGAAATGAGGAGTTCCGTAGAAGAACGAAAGTCACCGACATAGCTCAGAAGATTAGCCAGTTGAAGTGGCAGTGGGCAGGGCACATAGCACGCAGAACAGATGGCCGATGGGGCCGAAAGGTTCTGGAGTGGAGACCACGGACCGGCAAGCGCAGCGTAGGTCGTCCACCGACACGGTGGACAGACGACCTGATGAAGGTCGCAGGACGACGTTGGATGCAGGCCGCTTCCAACCGGTCCTTTTGGAAAATCATGGGTGAGGCATATGTTCAGCAGTGGACGTCCTACGACTGAGATGATGATGATGATGATGATGATTATTTTTTCAACGTGGGCGATACCACGGAGTGCACCTAGTTTAAAGGGTTCCAAATGTTACTTTAAATTTTTAAGAGCTATCTAAGTCTGCTAGAACAACCTTTATAATAAGTTCAAAGAAAAAGGAAAATTTCTTCGTATTTGATTATATGTATACGAAATTTTCCTCTCCGCAAACTGTACGTAATAACAATTCAGTGGTTGATATAGCTCTTAATGTCGCTAGTACTACCTTCTACCCGAGATATGGCGTTTAAAATGCGCGGTTCTCTCTGAGAGGTCTGGTGGAATGAGGCGATATATACCTATAGCAATGAGATTCTACCGTAGGTAACTGTTTTGTAAGTCGTAGGAGAGTTAAGTGAAATTCTGGTTGCGAGTGTTGTGTTTAATAAGAACCTTCACTTTAAGTTAACCAAACAAGTGGATGAAAACAGTGCTTTTCGATTTCCCTGAGAAACAATTTCGCTTCTTGCTGCTAGAATTCTGCATACTTATAATTTACTATTTAGATGTTACGTTTTAATATTATTTATTTCTCCATAGATTTGAACAAATGACCTTAATTTTAAACACTGGTTAACTTTAAATGACGTTATTTAGTACTGTGCACACGTAAATTGTTTGTTTGCAGTATTAAATAACAGTATAAAAATGTAAGCAGCATTTATACTCGTAAGTAAGGCTGAAGTCGAGGATGCAAAAAAAAACCGAAGTTATTTTAAAGTTATTTAATTAATTAAAATAATACATTTATTTTATAATTATAAGACACGACAATCCATTCGATGTGAGAATAAAAAGTGAGTTTTCATCGATACAATGGTCCGCAAGTTAACAATTTCGTAATGCTGACACGATGGTTCCACGATGCGCGGTGGTCTGATTCCGTGTAGCACTTGGTAGGTCGAACGCCGGTGGCTTGATTGCGAAACTGCAGTACCGTCCTCATGTGAGTTGGTAATGTGAATCTGCGTCATCAGTTTCCATGGTGGGTCGTTGCTTAACATCTCTCTCCGATCTGCAACTATTTGCAGACTTTCTTCGAAAATAGTGCAGATAGAGATATTGGATCGCTGACTTCTTTAGATACTTCTGCATCTTTATTTTCTATATTGTGCTCATCTTGCGACTTATTCGTTCTGTGACGACAAAGTATGACGATAATGATAAGCATAGTTGCGCCTAATAGAAGGATGTATACCGGTATTGTAGTGTGGTATACAGAATCTATGTTATCTATGGGTTTTAAAGTTACTGGCTCTTGTAAGGCGATTTTAGTATTACTCGAATGCAGGTGACCCAAGTCTATGGTGTTCAGCTTCAAGATCCTCTTTACCGGTACGTTATACGGCTCCTTGTTACTGATTGCTATATCCATAATTTTCAATATCTGCCCTTTAAGTTGATCGTGATGGTTACTTGCAGTCAAAGCTGGAGTACGGAGTGTGCATCCTTTTGGTATGACGGCTAGGTAGCTTCCTTGCAGCATTCTATATCGGTCTTCAGAACAGGTTAATTGAACTTTTGTTGAATTAGGAAAGCTCAGCACGTAGTGGTGGTCGTCTAGCTGCTCCATGGCTTCAGATGACAGCATAACCGAGGTAAAATGACAGCACTAGTGGACACGCTGCTGGAGTATGAGGTATCGGAGGCAGGTTGACTGGTCCCCGTGGTGGCGGCTGGTGTCGTCCTCGCAAAGGTGACCATAATTGTACTTCGGACATTCTGTCTCTATGTACAATAGACCTTTCTCGTGGATTGCTACATAAGGACAGGCTGGGGTGAGTATTTTATTATCGCGGTTAGGGGCTAAGGATAGTCTGTAAAGGATGTAGTTAGTGGGATAGACAATTGGAAACTTGATAACCAAGATTATATCGTTACCCTTATAATAATAACCTATTTTAAGTATATCAAAGTAATCCCTAAAAGTAATATCTAATATTTCTTTCTTATTATATAAAACCTTAAGTCTTCCCATAATACTAATATAAGAATCATAGTTAAGTAAGGAATGGTGAATAGTTTTAGCTCTTATGAAAGCTAGTAAATTTTAATTTTAGAAAACTCGCTAGATAAGCTATCTATGTTATCTCCTAGTATAAGAAGCAGCTGAGCTAGATGTGCATATTAATCATGTTCTTTTCATGTCTTACGTCACTGGCTAGAATAGAATTTATAACTTTTTCTAATTTCGCTTGATTGTCAATTATTTTATCTGTGACATTAGAACTACGTGAGACCCACTGCTTGCTTAAACTCATTTGATGGTTTATCTCAACAGCCAAGCTGTTTTCGTTTTGCTTTAAGACTGAAATGGCATTGTCATACTTTACAGCATCTGTATAGTCTAGGTTACCGGAAATAGATTTGATGACCGAGCCTAGACCATCTATGAGACCTCTCTTTACGCGTTTGATCTCAAACGTTTCTAATTGTTCAGATATTTCAGCTAACTTTGTGTCCAAATAATTAATATGTGGCGAGTATAATGAAAACGTTTTCTCATTTAGCTTAGGCACAAAATCTCGTACTTGGGTTCTAACAGATTCTAATCTGCTACGCACAGCTTCTAAATTAATAGTTTGGATAAAGGAATGGTAATGAGAAATAACCCTGGTTGGTCCCATGTTGAACGGAAGAATGCCTGGTCCATCCCTAAGGCTTTCAAGTGATATTTATTCCGCTAGGGCCAGGTTCAGAGTCAGCGCTCGGGTCAGCGCCAGTACGAACAGTATTTTCGGTGTCCTGTAACAAACGAGCACTGTTAGGTACCCGTTTTAAACGCGATTTTGGTACTGTGGCATTTTTCTTTTTCGTGTAGATATGTATTGGCAAATCCGCTAATACTCTATCATGTAAGTAACGAGCTGCTAGCTTTTGCCTATTAGCTAACGGATTTCTAACGAATACCTGTTGGTCTGGTGTGTAAACCACTTCGGGTTTGCGGTCTTTATTTGCATTTTCGGTTATTTCCGTTCGGCGATGAAGTGCGGTTTCATTGATTATTTCGTATACCTTTTCCATTCGTTTCCGATGATCCTGAATATATTGTTGTAAGAGATGTTCCGTTATGTTCATATCTAAAGGATCACGAGGATCTAGGTGACCGGTTATTATATCGATGGGTCTACACTTTGTGAAACTGTGTATGGAGCTGTTGTATGCAATTACAGCGTAAGTCATGAGGTTAGGAACTGATTCACCGCGATGCTCTAGTCTTAATATACGCAAATGCTCGAGTAATGTAGAGTGCAAACGCTCTACCATACCATTTTCGTTGGGCGTGTAGGGGCATGTTTTGTGGTGGTGGATTTTATGTAGTCTGGTGAATTCTAGAAATAGTTGGTTAGCAAATTTGGGGCCGTTATCTGTTATGATTGTCAGAGCCACTCCGTGATGAGAGAAGAACTGTAATAAGGCTTGAATGATGCTCACAGCTGTTGCATCTCTTAGATAATATGCCTGCCCATATTTAGAGAATGCATCTATGATGGTCAAGTACTTGTGAGAATCGACGCTAAGTAAATCTAGATGCACCACTTCAATTGGCTTTGAAGGTGGAGGCACGATTTGCAACCTAGGTCTCACTGGGTTACGGTCATATTTAGCTTGGCCACAGATTCTACACTCATTAATAAATTTGGTGACATGTTCTTTCATTTTAGGCCAGTAATACCTTCGCGATAGATAACACTCGTTGATACCCCTATGATTCGTTTTACCTTCGTGATAGTTTTTGAGTATTTCTTGTTGCTTGAGGTAGTTATTAACGTTTTCTATTTCAGTTTTGGCAAGTACTAGGTTCATTGCTGAACTCTTGAAACTACTCTGTAGTATAGGTATAATACTATACATCTCTAATGCGGGGATGATTAAAATTCCGGTTTTAATTTTTGGGTTAACGTGTTCTTTGATTGCGTTGACAACGTCTTGTTCCAGATTGGATTTAGATACCTGGATGCAAGTTCGCGTGTGACTATCAAAAGGCTTAGAGACAGTAGACTTACTCTTAATGTCACCTACAACAGTGAATATAATTTGCCTCGTAAATCTGTTCAGGGGATCGTCCGTGATAGGTATGTCTAAGATAGGGTTTTCCACGTCGCTATGTGCACTCTCAGTTCTAGAATTAGAATCCGATTTTTCTGAGGTGTTGACTACTACCGAACTAAACTCTTCATTATGAATTTCTATACGCGAAAGGGCATCGGCATTAGTGTTACTTTTTCCTGGTTTATAGACAACTGTATAGTCGTATTCGCTAAGTCGTAGTCTCCAACGTGTCAACCGTGAGTTGGGTTCTTTGATGTTCATTACCCATTGTAAAGGACGATGGTCTGTCACTATCTTAAACTTTCTCCCAAAAAGATAAAGTCTGAAATACTTCGTCGCCCACACAATAGCTAGTAATTCCTTCTCTATAGTGCTATAGTTTATTTCGCTTGTGTTGAGAGTTCGCGATGCATAAGCTATTGGTTTGTCAGTCCCTATTGGTCCTTGGGATAGGACAGCGCCTATGGCTAGATTTGAAACATCCGTAGTGAGATTAAACTCTTTCGTAAAGTCCAGATACTGAAGGATTGGATCGTTAACTAGCAGGGTTTTACATTTTTCGAAGCATTCAATGTAGTTTCTATCAGGATTGATTTTAGATCCTTTCTTTAAACATTGCGTCATAGGTTTTGCTATCTTGGCAAAATCGGGAATAAATTTCCTATAGTAGCCTAGCAAACCTAGAAATCGTTTTATTTCTGTTGTAGTTTTTGGCAGAGGGTACTTTTTAATAGCCGCTATCTTGTCTGGGTTAGGTTTAATACCATCCTTGCCAATAACGTGTCCTAAATAAGCTGTTTCTAATTTTAAAAATTCCGATTTGTCCATTTGTATTTTAAAATTGGACTCACGTAATTTTTGATATACTTTTTCTAGGTTTGACATATGCTCTTGAAGGGATGTACTAAACACTATTATGTCATCTAGATACACTAGACAAATAGTGTTTAGGAGCTCTCTAAGTACGTTATCCATGACTCTTTGAAAAGTGGACGGGCTATTCTTAAGTCTCATGGGCATACGTAAAAATTCGAAATGCCCGTGTTCCACATGCAAACTAACATACGTCATAATGGTGCTGAAGATATTCTGACACCGTTCGTAAAATTCCTGATGGGAGCTAGTGCCTTGTGTCAAGACAGCTAAGTCATTGTATAGAGCGGTCTCATCTCGCTGATCGGCAAAGTTAGGAATTAGAGCACTGCGAATGCCTGTCCAGTCATTAGGGATACCATTTGCGTTAATTAAGCGAGCAGCAGGACCTACTACTTTGTTCAAAATCCCGTTAAGTAAAGCGCACTTGCTCAAATCACTATTTTCTTGAGTAGAAAACTGTTGCGCGAGTTGGTCGCATAGTTGTATGAACCTAGTAAGTACGTTTGGGTTTCCATCAAAGTCAGGAACCAAACGGAGAGCTTTATAGATTGTGTCTAACTGTGACATATCAGTGGTGGCCAAATCGGTTTCCTCGTTTATACTACCTAACTCAATTTTTCTTTTATTATCTAGGAATATCTGCCTACTATTTCTAACTAACCTAGGGTTCTTCAATTTTCGTAAATGAAAAATCTTGGAAATCTTATTAGTAAGGGCTATAGGCTAGGAAATGAGCAACCACTAAAAAGAATCTAGTGTACTCACATTGATTTTCGGTCTCTTTGCGCTATCGATGGCTGGATACCTCTGCAGCAGCACGACGTAGATTCGGATACTCCTTGGCGCGGCTTGACAGCCAGCACGGGCGGCTTTTGCGTTTTGCGGATATCTTCTAGGCGAATACGCGTACGCGAAACCAACCGCGAGTATCCTACCGACTGCGCCAATTACGTACGGCTGAAGTCGAGGATGCAAAAAAACCGAAGTTATTTTAAAGTTATTTAATTAATTAAAATAATACATTTATTTTATAATTATAAGACACGACAATCCATTCGATGTGAGAATAAAAAGTGAGTGTTCATCGATACAATGGTCCGCAAGTTAACAATTTCGTAATGCTGACACGATGGTTCCACGATGCGCGGTGGTCTGATTCCGTGTAGCACTTGGTAGGTCGAACGCCGGTGGCTTGATTGCGAAACTGCAGTACCGTCCTTATGTGAGTTGGTAATGTGAATCTGCGTCATCGGTTTCCATGGTGGGTCGTTGCTTAACAAGGCTGTAAATATTTACCATCTTCAATGATAGATAAAAAAGGTGAAAAAGCAGCAATTCAATCGTAATTTTGTTTTGTCGAATGATAATTACTTACGTGTATGTAAATAATGTTAATCAGCATCATTACTTATAAACGCTGTTTAAATTTAAATAACGTCATTTATTACGGCGTAGATTTTTTTACTTTGCGCAGTACCAAATAACGTCATTTAAAGTGCTTAACTTAAAGCTTTTATAAGTAAGACCGCAAATTTTTATTTATTATTTACTAGTTACTGCCCGCGACTTCATTCGCGTAGTAGGATTGGCCTTTGGCCTCGCCATAACCTCCCATCTTTCCTTTATGTAGCTGGACCATAGACCTAAGAAGAAAAAAGGTATCTACTAAGGCCTGAACCTCAACGTCCGGTTTCTGAATCATATTTAACGACGGTTTACCTTAGTAGAGATAGAGTTAAGTAAGTATGCAGTACATAGACAGGCGATAGCAACCGGTCTGTAGTCTCATATCCCGCTCGAAAACACAAGTGATTGAATTTAATTCATCTCACATTACCTGGGATACTCTAAAAAAATGTAGAGCCCCAGTCCCCGAAGGTAATTGCGGTAACATGAAATATCGCGGCAATACGTCTTATACGCGCCATCCGCCGATTTCTCCGCTCTACCGCGTTATGAAGAAATCTCTACCGCTCTACTGAAGACTATCACACTTATGTGAGTTACGCTCAAAAAACTATTTTGTGCAATTGAAAATAGTATTGTTATGCCAATTTTTTGTCAATGAGGCGTGACTAATGGGTGTTACGGTCTAGTTTTGTATTTTATTGAATGATACAATATTTTAATTAAAATTTATTTTAAAGATTCATACGATGAAGCTTAAAGTCGCGCCCAGGATTTCTCTACACTATGAAATCAGAAATGAGGAGATCCGTAGAAGAACCAAGAACGAAAGTACATAGCCCAGAAGATTAGCCAGCTTAAGTAGCAGTGGGCAGGGCACATAGCACGCAGAACAGTTGCCTGATAGGGCCGGAAGGTTCTAGAGTGGAGACTATAGACTAGCAAGCGCATAGGTCGCACTGATAACGGTCGCAGGACACCGTTGATGCAAGCCGCTTCTGTCGTCAGGCCGTCCTTTTGGAGTTTTTTGGAAGATGCCTATTTTCAGCAGAGGTAGTCCAACGGCATCGATGATGATGATAATGATGATACTATGAATATATGATGATACCTGGAATTCTTTGAGGATTCTAACAAATTGGTATCTAATCTGCTTTTTTTTACAGTTCGTCTTTTGCGCCAGTGTAAAAGAGACTCTTAAATTTATGTTCGACTATTTGCCGATTCCGATATCGAGTACCTGCTAGAGGGTAAAGATTTTTATAGGTTTCAGATAGATACTAAGGAGCATGTTTTATAACATTCGCTTCCGAGTTCTTGGGCAACTTGCTACGTATATTTTGTTCATTTTTCATAGACACGTACCTACGTAGTAATCAATCAGTATACTAGCATTTTATAGCTGTTCAAATGATAACTGTGGGATAACATACAGCGACATTAATTACGCTTTGTTTATATGGTTTCCGATGGTGACATATTATTAGGTTCTTATTAAGCTCACTAGTCACCCTACATACATTACAATAACATCATCGGCTATGTTATTTTGATCCAAACTCAAATGCAATTTACCATATGTGCGCAACAAGCACATAGCGTAATTTGACTTCTGAAAGCGTCTTCAGGGATTGAGACACAAAGACACAAAGACACAAGTCGGTTACACAAACAGACAGTCACACTGTTTGCAAAGTGTCCATCTTATCTATACTACAGATAATGTATACTATATCTTACTACTACCTTTTTAAGGTTTTTTTTTAATCTTTATTTATTAGGGACTTTTGTCGCTTTGCGACCATGTCAGCCCCGTGATGACTAAAAGAGGTTATTAAATAATGGTTGGTCGAATAGGTAAATGCACACACACATATATATCTCACACGCAACACACACCCTTACAAACACACAGCCACAGACCTCACTTAGACGCACTTTAACATAATTAAGCATTAATTTGACTTGTTAGAATTGTTAAGTATGTAAAATTGTAATAGTTGTAATGGTTCTAATTATGTATAATGTAAATGTAATGTTATTGTAATATTCAACTTATCTCCAAGCTAATGCATAATACGTACAGATTTATAATAACCTAGGGAAGGAACTACCAATCAAGATACGGGTGTGTTTATACCCAGCTTGGTAGGTAGAGCCACAAATTGTAACCCTGTACTAAAAATTTTAATTTCAATTTGAACTACTATAAGTAAATAAAATGTAAGTTTATGGATTGTCAAAACAACAGTAAAAAGTAAATTTTAATAAAAGCATGCGAAAGTTAAATCGTCGTAAAAATTACCAATAATCAAAAAAACCCATGAAGCCTTCAAATCAGGTTAATTTATTAGTTTTCCGATGCAGAAGAAACTATATTAATTCGTTCAAAATTTTTTTACTAAACTAAATACATAAAAATAAACTGTTTGTTATATCATTACAACAGCGCATCGGATACTATATAAGGTGCTAGCTGCGCTCCGCGGTTTCACCCGCAAGTGGTGGATGATGATGATGATGATGAACCAAAACAGAACAGCCTATGCTCACAGGGACAATGCAGGATTCTAATAGTAAAGAATTTTTGAAATCGGTCCAGTGATTCCGCAGCTCAAGAGAGACGTTTGTGACCACCCAGTAAGTTCTCACATGTGGCATTCGTATCGAATTCGTACATCACCAAAAACAGAGTAACTAACTCTCTACTAAACTTAGAACTGATGGTCTATATTTTAGTGGCTTGCAGTAAAGGTTTTTTCTTTTTATACATTTAACAGATTCTATTTAATTTAATCTTTTAACTAGTTGAGGCCTGTGTCTACTAGCGCATAGCAATCGGGCGATTGCTAAGTCAATTTATTTTATTTAAAACATTAAAGATTTTTAATATTGATATGCTAATATAATTGTTTAATTTTAGTGTGTAATTGTGTTGTATTTTTTTGTGAATTTAATTATTATTGTAATATGATTCCTATGTGTTTCGAAATAAATTATTTAATAATAATATGTTGTTAGGTTAGCTACGTACGTAATAACTTAAGACAGAATGTCCTTTAAATAGGGACTGAAAAATTAACCGACTTGGTTTTACATGGATCTCAGAACTTTTTCCGGTAAAAGAACAGTAACTGGGCGAGACATGGTTTTTTTTTACAAGTTTTGTTTATGATGGCATTAAATCTACACATTGCGATACCAACTAAGACACTCTCTTCCATAAAAGGCCTAACATCTAGTAGGTCGGGTTTCATCGACTCTTACGCTTCGCATACCGACGGCGGCGGCGGGAATAATCTCATCCATTCCCTCAGAGACTATTCTTTAAAACTATGCTACCATTAAACGTTATGTGGAACGTGTGTCTAAAAACAAAAATTAAATTACTTGCAATGTAAAAGTATCAATAAAAATGCGTACAAAAATCCACTTCGTTTTCCAACTAGATAAATCACTCTCACCTTTAAAAGGTTGCCGAATAACGCACGATATGAACCCCAGGTGGAGTCGAGCTGGGGCTCAGTAGATACAAGTAGGTTACGGGTACATGGTAATGGAAAATGTCGATGGAAATCATTAATTCTCTACAGGCATGTTGTACGGGAATCTGAAATAGGAGTTTAAAAAGGTACTTATAGATTTGGCCTTTTTTGCACGACTGCTCTGGGCAAGGTTTGGTGATTGATCTGAAATTATGTTTTTAAATTCAAATTTATTTTGCCTGAAAAAGTTTTACAAATTTGGTCACAAGTTGTTGTTCATGTAATATATATGTTTAAAGTAAGTACATTCTACCATATAAAATGGTGTGCTAATATAAGAAAAAATGTTGCATTACTCTACTTAACATTATTTGATACATATTATAATCATTAAATATGGATCATATTGGAATAATTAAATGGAAAAATGGAAGCAAGCAAATTACATTAATTCATCATAATTTGGATTTATAATTAATGAATCATAATGTAAAATAAAAATAGTTATACTTTCAATAAAAAACAATAAATATGTTTACAATGAACGACATGATATCACCTAAATTGTCATGTTTAAATACATTAGGTTCCTATCTTAGTTTCTACATAATATACCTTACTTTCCAGATTTAAAACGATTGAAACTATTGCAACTTGTGTATGCTAGCAGTATTAGGCCTGTAAACGTCGTTAATGTTTCGTGTCGTTTACGCAACAGTATTTCCGTGTAGAAAGTCATATTCGAAAATTGTACGAAATTTCAGTTTATCCATGGCGCCAAAACTTACCATAATTTCACAATAATACAAAACACTATCTGAAAAGAAATTGAATATGAAATTAAAGTAACAAGGCTTTTGAATACAATTTATTTAAATTGCAATTGAGCCAATCCACAGAAAAATCTGGTCTGAAAACAGTCTGCAAATGCTAGTTAAAGAATCTCCAATTAACCTATTCTGAAGTTGACTCGCTTTTCAGCACTGCGAGCATGAATTTTCTATAGGATACGATTGGATAGAATTTGACAGTAACAAACTATGATATCTTGTTTGTAGCAAGGATCTAGCCACGATAGCTATATCGATAATTCCTGTCAAATTGTACCCTATCGACAACCTATGCCCGCATCGTAGTACTGTAGTCTAACTTACTTTAAACAGATAATATTAGTTTTTACCTTATTATATCGATGCCACGACGTCGCCTGATGTTAAGGGATGGTGCGGCCGTGGATGGAGCACGTCGATCTATGTAACGTAATCGCATCGTTAACGTATTTAGTACAAACTGTTATTTATCTAGTACAATAGTGGCACAGATAACTCATAGTTTATACTGAATACGTTAACGATACAATAACATTACACTTAAACAGAATTTCGTGCTCGGCCCACTGGTAACAATCTATTCACTCTATCCTTGAAGATGCCTAGTTTGTATTTCTCGGAAAAAACAGAAGACGGCTAGGAGTTGACATTAGTGTCTTTTATATGTCATTACTGTTATTATTAGTACGAGTACACACATGTATTAAATACTGTTACGTAGTGTGTGGACTCCGTTATATTTTCTAAAACTATCAGAACTAGCAATTAAACTCTTACATCTCTTAGGTAGGTGCACATACTATCCTTAGTCAACTTAAAATTAATAATAAAACTATAACAATTTAAATACTAACGGCTTTACTTATAAACGCTGTTTAAATTTAAATAACGTCACTTAGTACGGCGTAGAACATTTTTCCAGTGTGCAGTACTAAATAACGTCATTTAAAGTTAAGCAGCGTTTATAAGTAAGGCCCTAAAAAGGCTTTCAATATTGGGACATGTAAATAAATACAGATTTAATTAGACTATTTGTTGTTTATTTACTTCTACTCGGCACTACATACTTACATCTAAACATGTATGTACTTTAATTGTAGTAATTATCTCCTTTCCGGCAATGCCTAAACTTTGTGCTTTGATTAGTATTGGAAAATCAAAACAAATTCTTCGAATTCAATAAATCCAGCTTAAACTTTAACTTCCTCAACACAAACTTGCCGCTGAAACCAAAAGAGTATTGTCATAATTATGTTTACTTAATAAAATCTTCGAATTTATTGCAAGCCGTCGTCAGTCTCAAAAAATAAATTGAATCTGAAATATCCCGTGTACAAGTCGAGATTTGTGATTCCATCGGCGCTTCGTCAGTAGCAAATAAATTACCTAATTTGGGGAGAACGTCTTTTTGCACATTCCAAATTGTGGGTACAGAAATGATGTGAGGTAAATATTAATGTTTTTCTATAAAAAGAGTAAGTTATACAATATACTCGTATAAAGTAAGCTCTATATGTACAATAGATAAGGCACGCGTCACGATTTGTATTGAAACCATGTGTGACTTTTTAATGAATTGAATTACGTGAATTTACGCGTAATATAATTTTATAATAACTTACTTGTGATATATATTTTTTTCTTATCGGAGTTCGACATTTTTGGGAGATTGCTAATTTTCACGCAAATTAGTTTTCGCGGCCGTCCGGCTCCAACCACTGCGCGGACTATAAGTAGCGGCGGCCAACCTTGACGCTTGGTCGGGGTTCGGACACGGGAAGTACGGGAAGTATTGTTAATATATATATATATATATATATATCTGTGATAACCACTTTTAGGGCTCACGATAAAGAAATTTATTAACCCTTAATAAAAATAAATTTAACAGGCAAGTCAGTTGTTACATTTTATCCCTTTTTATAGTACTTAAAAAATTATAATAACTTACTCAAGTCAACTTACAAGTCTACCGCTCAGATAGAGGTGTATGATCCGCTATATACTACGCGAGCCCAGCTCAGCCCAGCCAGCATTATCAGCCGTGCGATTCTCTAAGGCCAAACATCGTTGCATCTTTGACAACATCCGTGAAACAAATGACGAGATGACAAGAAACGTTGGAAAACCAACCTTATGTACAAGGGCGATATATCGTAAAGTATCTCACTTCGGTGAGCTCGTCGACGAGTGCACCGACGAATCTTTAGAGAATCACGTGGCTAGTTATTGTTGAAGTTTGTTACGCCACTCTAATGCCTCCGAAAAAGGCTAACGACTGTTGTCATTAGACAAACAACCGCGAACCACGGCTTCACGTGTCCTCTGAAACATTAATGAGCTTAGTTGAAAATGCCACTAGTGTCCACCCATCCAAGTCATGACTGTAACAAAAGTTGCTTAACATTGGAATTGATTCGCTTGTGTTGTTGTAAACTATGGTAGTTCTTATTATGCTAATACTAAAATCCACATTCGTGTAACACTTACAATGATAATTGTAAACATATGATTATTCTATTCAAATGCGGGTAGTTTAACATCAGTTTAGACTGGTTTAAAGAGCACGAACTTACATGACGATTAAATTTGCACTAAACATACCCACAATTAAACAGAAACGACAAATTTAAGAATTCTCACTTGCAAGCATTATACGAATTTGGACTTAAGCATGAACAGAATAAGAACTACCGTAATTTATTAAAAATAGATTTTAGTTCGCTAGTTCAGTTTGGTGTTCTGAACAAGCGAATTACTACCATTGTCAATCTGTTGTTAGTCTGTCTGTTGAGAATGACAAGGCGAGCTCCATTGTGAGCGTTTCAGCGATTTTTTTGCTTGTTTATAAACGCCGAACCAATAACCGAAACATACTTGTTGCGTTATCATATAATATGGGGATGGAATTCTACGAACTCCAAAGCGATTGCAGAGCATCCGACTGTTAATTCATGTTAAAGTGAACAATATTAGCAGACTTACCTAAAGATGTCCCCACGGCTCTCATCAGCTCCAGCTGACGCTCTATTCCAACACAGCAGTTCACACCAGCATTTATTGCATTTATTTATATTTATTTTCCGCTTGAGAATACTAGCACATCCGTCATATTGCGATCTAGTTGTTCGACTTGAACTGCGTGTGCGCACGTCACGCTGTCACGAGTGCACCCGAATGTCTGTATGCGTAACCGAACATATCCGATTACCGATAGGCTTGTGATGTTGACGTTCCCGAAGGTTTCTTCCTTCTAAGCTAAGCAGCCCCAGGAAGCCTGCTTGCGCTTTTCATCGCGCTTGTCTTTCTCTACATGTCTTAACATACAAAGTGCTTCGCAAACGCAATGAAATCGTATTGAAAACGTTTAACTAACAAAATTTTAATTGATGACGATACAATGCTGAAAAAATATTTCTAGGTGTTTATAGTTTTTCTTAATAGGTATTTGGCACTTGACTGTCTTTAAATTGTTTTTTTGTAGAATTTTGGTAAATAGATCAGTACGAGTTCAAACACGACGGAGTTATGTTGTGTAGTTGACATACCCCTATTCGCATGTTCAGGCCCCATCATCAGACCAGCTCTGGTCACAAGCTAACTTTTATCAGGTCGTCTGTTGTCTGGCGCACGACCTGCGTAATTATGTCAGTAAGTGTCAAAAAAAACTTCGCCACATTTTTATTTTTCATTCTACGTACCATAGCTTTTATAGTGGGAATAAAAAAATAATATTTTTTTTCTATTATTTCGACTTAACTTTGTGGCAGGAGATTTGGAAAATACTTTTTACAATAATTTGTAATAAATATTGTTTTCACTGATGCAGCAAACATATCAAACATAAGTAGCCAAAACAAATTTTGAATTCTAGAAAATAGCAAATGACGTATTTTACTCTTAACGTATCTCCAACAGCTATTCTCTGGTTTCATAGTTACCTGTATCAACGTGTCCGTATTGATGATGCTCTTTCATCTTGGTGTAATACGTCAGCTGGTGTTCCTCAGGGCGGCGTTTTATCTCCCTTACTTTTTGCTATTTTTATCAATTCTATTTCAAGTCAGTTATCTTCTTCCTATCATCTCTATGCAGACGACCTACAAATATACACCCAGGCTCCTTTAGATGACCTGCATCTTGCTATTAATCGGATTAACGCTGACTTAAGGCATATTTCAAATTGGAGTTAATCGTTTGGCCTAAGCGTAAATCTGTTGAAAACTCAGATCATCGTTATCGGCACTTCTAGGATGATATCCAAAATTGACTGGTTCCATCTTCCTCAGGTTATCTTCGACCATACAAACATTCCTTTTCAAGAAACAGTTAAAAATTTGGGTATCATTTTTGACCAACAATTGTCATGGGGGCCTCAACTTACTGAAACTAGCCGAAAAATATTTGCAACAGGTGGATCCCTTAGGAGGTTACGTAACTTTCTACCGCAATCTACCAAAATTACTCTAGCAGAATCTCTATTACTTCCTATACTAGATTATGCTGACGCATGCTATTTGGACCTAACTGAGGAGCAGTTAAATAAACTTGAGCGTTTACAAAATTTTTGCATTCGGTTTGTATTTGGTTTGCGTAAGTATGACCATGTCAGTCAATATCGCAATATGCTCGAATGGTTACCAATTCGACGTCGCCGAGATGCTCATGTGCTTTCTTTTCTATACAGTATTCTATTCATCCCTACTACTCCTCATTACCTCAAGGAGCGTTTTCAGTTCCTTCATCTTACACATACCCTCTCCCTTACTTCCACAAACACACTGCAATTGAATACACCTGTCGCGCCATCAATGTATTATAGTAAGTCATTTACTAAACATGCTGTCCACCTATGGAATGACCTTCCTGTCAGTATAAGACAAGCAAAGTCAATGTCGTCTTTCAAAGATATGGTGAAGAAGCAATATTTATCAAATAACTACTGAATTATATTTTACTTTAAATGATTATTATGTATTAAAATATTGTATTTATGTTTATATTTTAATAGTAGGTATGTATTAGTTTATAATTAAAAAAAAATTATTTATATTTTTGTTTATTTATTTTAATTATCTATTAGCACTTAATTCCAAGATAAAAATGTTTATTTTAGCATCTACTACCGCATTATTATTAGGAATCCTCTCCATGCAACGTTGCCTGTAAGAGATTGCTATAGCGATAAGGCCGCCAATTGTCCAATCTACTGTAGCGCTTTTTATTGTATTATGTTTTTCTTATTATGATTGGTTATCAATAAAGAATTTTTGTATTGTATTGTATTTTCAATGATTACGTAACTAATATTTGAAAATTTTCGAACCTCTCTAATAACATGATGGTAAGTCGAATAATTACATAACCTTTGTACCATAAATACAACTCGCTAAGAACTAGAGAAGCTTAATTCTTTGCAGATCACTTGATATTGACAATATTTTCACCTCATACAATTGAAGTAATTCCCTTTGAGACAAAAGACGGCATTTCTCGTTTTTCTGTTTAATTAAATTCTTTTCACTGTTATTTTCGCACATAATGAGGTTTCTTTCTTTGAAATGGAGGAACAATTTTAATAATTCGCATTTTCCTTTTGTCATCTACGCTTATTAGTTACAACTTGTGAGGCGACTACGAGTCGAAGGCGGTGGCAAATTTTACTTCGGAATCAAGTAAGGCTGAGCGCAGACTTGAGTCACGATAGTTTTAAGACAGACTAATGCTTTACAAAAATTATGAAGACGCGCACACTTCAAACAAAACGTCTCATTTTTAAGACAGACTTGTCTATGTGAGGAAAGTCTGTCTTAAAACTGTTGTGACTCCAATGTGCGCTCAGCCTAAGATGACAAGCAAGTCGCGCTTAAGTTTATTACTTCAAGAGTCTCGAGAGAGAGAGATTATGGATGGCATTGACAAAATGAAAAAAATGCTTGCTTTGACAGTCTGTCGGTGCAGTTCAATACCTAAATGTTCAATAATTCCTTTCTTAAAAAGGTAACGGTATGAATCAGGATTCTTTTGAACATTTATGTATTTATTGCGGAAATTGAAAAGCGTTACAATGACATAATCTAAAGATTAGTCTAGTGTACAGCCTTTACAGAATGTCTGATTTAATACATTGCAAGAATACATGCTGAATTTACTTATAGGTAAGTTTACATATGCTTGAGATAAATAAAAAAGAGAAAAAGTGAAAACACAAGGTAAGCGTAACAGTTAATTTCCAAGAGACTACGCAAATAAACAACAATTAGTTGAAATGTACACCAACCCAGTTTCTGGAACTTACATGTAAATAAATTGTGAATAGCATGTCCCGATCAACAAGTTTATTTTAAGTCAGAGTGCCTAGCTTAAATTCAGATGAGATTACTCCAGAATAAGTAAAATAATAAAACAGATATTTGACAACTAAAAGAAAAAGATGGGATTGTGTTAATTCAAACATTACATAACCGTGTTGCACAATTAGTACATAATCTCACTTTTGTTTCATTTCAACTTCATTGATGGTTTTAAAAAAAATACGGCAATGCATTACGGAATGAAAGTTTAATATTAGGGAATATATCGATATTTCTAAAATATTTATTGCAAGTAGTAAGTCGCACAAATATGGAGCTCTTGGCATATTTAGTGCGTTGAAAGGGAGTATGGGTTGTCTGGAAGAGATAGCTCTGAGCAATAAAACCGCTCATTGTTATGTTTAAAGTTTTAAACCATACACCTAGGTTTGAGAGTTGTACTCTTTAATATTAAGTGATTAATGTGGTGTGTGATCTATCTATCTATCTATGTAACAACGGTGTGTGTCGAGTGCGGCGACGAGGGGATTTATTACATCTTACTGCGCGCAGCGGTTACATCCACGTGGTGTTGGATGATAATGACGATGAAAAGTATATTTTTCCCGGAATACAAATCTATCTCCTTGCCAAATTTCATTACGATCCGTTCAGCCGTTTAGGCGTGACAAAGTAACAAACAAACAAACTCATCTACTCATTTTGTATTAGTTAGGATAGCATTTATTATCTAAGAAATCAATTTCTAAAAAACGACTGAATTGGAAAATAACATCGATTTGCTGATAATCCATATTAATTATATTATGAGATTAACCGTTAAAAATTTAAGAGCAGAGTACTGTTTCCAGGATAGTACTGGAACCATACCTTTTCTACCGTGAAGCAGTCATCATCATCATCATCATCTCAGCCGTAGGACGTCCACTGCTGAACATAGGCCTCCCCCATGATTTTCCAAAAGGACCGGTTGGAAGCGGCCTGCATCCAACGTCGTCCTGCGACCTTTCTCAGGTCGTCTGTCCACCGTGTCGGTGGACGACCTACGCTGCGCTTGCCGGTACGTGGTCTCCACTCCAGAACCTTTCGGCCCCATCGGCCATCTGTTCTGCGTGCTATGTGCCCTGCCCACTGCCACTTCAACTGGCTAATCTTCTGAGCTATGTCGGTGACTTTCGTTCTTCTACGGATCTCCTCATTCGTGAAGCAGTATTGTGTTTTAAATATAATGTATGGTTGCCGATGAAATTACAGGCACATGAGACGGCCGTTTTTAATATTCTATATATCCACAGTTTTCCTTACTACCGATAGAAATTTGACATAACGTCCATACAAATAGTGTTAAATATCTATCTCTAGTAAGGTAAACTGACGATAGATAGGTTATTGAAAACGGCCGTTAGTGTTTCAGACAACGGACGCAGTGCAGTTTGACACTTGTGACGAAATGTATCTGTTCTAGGCTAAGGTTACCACTTAACATCAGGTGGGCCTCGTGCTTGTGCCATTTCTTATACTATATAAATGTTGTTATATTACTGTATTAGTAGTATTATTACTATATTAGTATTATTAATTATCCTATATTATTTAAAAAAGGTCTTTATTATATATAAAATGATTAAGCTTCAGGCACAGGAGTGACTTCGTCAGGATCAGGTTTCTGGCAAGTGAGAGCGCCGCAACGGTTGGCGCAGCACTTCAATGAGCGAGGGCAGTCGGAGTCGCCGGTGCAGGTGTGCGTGCAGATCCACGGGCCTCGAGGGTACTCTGGACAACGGCCCTTTTTTACTGGAAATAAAGAGAACCAATATTCAGTAACAATGCGAATGTGACATTCATTCACGTTTAAACTACAGAATCAATTAGGATGAAACTTGGCAAAGAGATGGCCTTACAAAATTCCACCCTGTATAATTATTTAATTATATTAAATTGAATGAATAAATGTCCTACCCACAGTTACATTCCCGCACTAAGATTATCTGTGTCACGGGAGTCATAGATTCACATGACAAACATCCCATGCCCGTGAACACACGTTTTTGTTTGTTCATTCGTGACATAAATATTGCCGCGATTTATAATCGAACCTGGGACCGTTAGGATCAATTGACTAATAGTAACCTACCATGCAATAGAAATGGTGATGCTATTTCCAATAAAGATGAAATTATTTTTTTTTAAATGTGTGGCGTTTGAGCCATATTTATAAGTTCTTCTCAAAGGTGTGTACTTTTAAGAAGTATTGTCACAAAATATTTTAACCGCAGGTTTCATGACTTCTATAGCTTTTCGAACGAGCTGGTTTCCAAAAAGAATGCGGCTTCCATAGACCATACACATTTACACGCTACGGCGGCTAGTGGAGATGGTCTTTTGGTTCTCGCTACCGATAATGTTATTTTCGAAATTATTCCTTATTATTATTAATTATTAAACTTTTTTCCGAGTATAAGTAATGTATTGTTATGTTGTCAAAATCTTTTTAGTTATTAAACATTTTATAAGAGTAGATTTAAAGACAGATAAGTGAGTGTTGATTTAAGGCTGACCTACTGAGCACTTTGGGTATCCTGTAAGCACAGTATACATTTGATAAATAAATAAATAAAATACTACCGATCTGCATTGCTACGAGCAATTCCTAATATATTTATTAAGCGTATGTATATCAAATTGGATTTACTTATAAACTATACGAGTACAATACCTGGATTATACCAACACACGCACACATACCACAAGCATATACATACCAATGTCACCTTCAACGCTTTCCCATCTCATCCCAGTCGTATAGTAGATGTAGAACGAGGGATTATAGACCGTAGTAACTATTATGCAAGTAATATATGTTACGACACAGTTCGAACGTCCAATTTGAATAGCATTAAGATATCAGTACCACAGATGGGATGGGTTTACGGCAGGGCCACCGGACATGACCCACTCAAGACGATTTATTTGGGATACCACTTGACCCGAGTGATAAAATAATGTTTTAGGACTACATGGGCCCAATCAGAGTCGCTTCGGTCGGAACTAGGAACACCCTTCAATTAGATATTAGTGCATATAGAATTAATGCAAATAAATAATATTATATCTATGAGTATCACGAAGAACTTCTGTCTGTATACGATAATATTTATTTTTTGTCTACTTGTTTCAGTAAAATGTGGTAATACTTCTAGCTTCTAATTGCTGCAGCTGAAAGCAAATATGTGGAGAGCGAGCGCGTAACCGCCGGGGTACAATAGTATAATACAAGTAGTACAATACAATTGTACATAATACTACGTAATATTGCCGGTATTTCCTTGGGTACGTTTAATTATGGTTGTAACCAACATCGTGGATTGAATAACCGTTACTTTTAAAAGATTATAACATAAGTCGAGTTAATTAACAAGTGAGAATCGGTTCTTCCTATCGAAAGTTATGAGGTAACAAACATAAAAAAACAGTCGAATTGAGTACCTCCTCCTTTTTGGACGTCGGTAGAAAACTTACCGAAGTCGTATGTGCTATGTATACTCTGATATAGTGGCAATCCAGTCTGAATAGGATAATAGCATAATCAGCCAATACTATTCTACTTCTGGGACACGGGTCTATCTCTTGGACAAATGGGCCATAAAACCAACTATACCATTATCTCGTATAATCGCAGGTTTTGATATTGATTATTATATATTTATGTGTTTGATTGTATTTTAAATGAGTTATTTGAACAATTGAGAAACAATTTTGAAATTAAACTTAAATTGAACATTCACAAGCTTTACCAAAATTTTCACAACCTAGTGCAAATTGGCCAATCCGTGTGCCGAGGCCATTACAATATTGCTCTTTTTAAAAATGCCTTCCATTTATTATATTTTTGTTAAATAACAATGTTGTTGTAATCAAAGTAATAAATATATAATTTAATTGATTTAACGTATTGATCTGTTTTACATTGTTTTCATGAATATAGATAAACGATACGTATGTTTGAAAATTATTCTACAACAAAACGTACTAGTTTGCTCACTATCAAAAACTTTAAACCGCTTTGGAGGTTTCATGGGTTTTTCAATAACTGTAAAGAGCAATATGTATTTTATACAAAAACCGACATTACTTGCCCTTTCGACTTCATTAGCCCTAGGTTTCGGGCATGTCCGATGCCCATCCTCAGTAGGTTGTAAGATCGCGGCGACCAATATACGTATACTGAAACGGTCAGTTAACTCGCATTTCTAAGTTCATAGAAACCATTGTCATAATATGTAGAAGGCTAGGTACTTCATTCAATAGACGACACGTACTCAAAGTAACGAAGTGTCTCTGCGTCATAGCATCCACACACATAGCGCCACCACAGGCAGTAGGGCAGCACAGCTGGGTTCCATTGCAGGCCACGTCAGGTCCGCACTTCGGGTCGCACTCGTCCACGGGTAACGTCGGGGGACATGATCCCGCCGATAGTGATGATGCAATCAGTACGGACACTGCAAATTTACAATATTGGGTTTTAATATCCATTCCTATTGCGTGTAGTTTTAAAATAACGTCGAATAAGCCTGGGGGCCGATTCCACTAAGTAAACTTTGCACAAACTGCAATCGCACCGTAGCTGAATTGTATTTACCATTAATACGTATTAATGCTATTACTGCTATTGAAAAACCGTCCAATATTAAACATATATTATGTATATTATATCCAATATATATTCCAAACCATCCAAACACGTAACGCACAGTGCGCTACGATATCCTCGGGGAATGATGGTGAACTCCATACAATTTTACCATCATTCCATGAAAATATCATAACGTGCCGCGTTATTTGTTTAATGGTCACAGCGAATAAGGCCCCAACTGCAGTTACGTTTCTATTGACGCTAGCGATCGATCATGAACGCAACGCTAACTCATTTTCGTATATTGTAGCGTTTAAAATAAGGTTACGTTCCGATATAGAAATAATGGAATAGCTTTCTTGTAATTATCGAACGGACAACCAAAATAACAACCGGAGTCGAGCTGTAGGTGCACCGGGATAGATTGTTGAACGTTGTAAAATAGTTGAAAAAAATTGTCAAGAATTGAAAAAAAGTGCCTCCTAGTCTTTTACCTCGTCTGTGAGCATGAAATTCAAACTATTATTGAGGTTAGAATTGCCAGTTTAGAAATAACACGGTGTATCACGATTTGTAACCGGCTGTTACTATATGAGTATACACATAAACTGCTTAGAGCGTTCGTATAAAAGTGGTTGACAACCATAAAACAACGTATGTACGTACCTACGTTACGTGGGCCCGTATCCCGACATCATACTACTACTAGAGTAGGTATTTGATAGTAAATACTTATGCGATGCTTTACCCAGTCATTAAAGCTCTTGCTGTGCCGTCATAAGTAAAGTTTCTTATAGGTACTGAGCGGTCTGATGTAACACCGGCGGGAACCTTATAAGGGTGTAGCATTCATTATAAAAAGCGTATAAAGGTTAACTATCAAATATATCAAATATGAAAACGCAGATAGTAATTGATTGAATTACAGCAGGTCCATTCAACACCAAGTACTACGGCATTTTTTGCATTTAATTGTCCAAAAGGAGCATTTCACACGTACACAATTCGCCAAAAACAAAATTTAAACGCTACACAATTTGAACCAGCCGCAAATATAATATACCTGAATTGCTCACTCACAGATATGTAGAACAAAGAGCCATAAACTTGAGTACAATGCTCATTATAGACACGACAAAACACTCACCAATTAAACACACAAATAAAGCCGACATTTCCACTGACACTTGCAGAATTCAGCTTTGTTATTTGCGCTTATCCCGATAATTACTGCTTGTCTTGTCACAAATAACAAGCGCGACACACGGACGCATAGATTTGTGAGCAATTAAAAAATCGAACGAATATACAGGTCGCTTTTGAATTGCTCTCCAATTCAGTAGGTCTACCATGAGTTTACAACATTGACATCAATCGATGCTCAGTATCGCAATTACTCAGTTTGATTACGACCTCGTTGGAATTCGACCACACTGGGATACATTTAAATCCAAGTACAATCATAGCATTTACAAAAGCAAAAAACATCATATTATACGTACTATCCTCGAAAGGAAACCTTTTTTAGTTTAATCAAATTGGAATATCGTAAGTATACTCGGCGATAATTCTTAATTGCAGGTGATGTAAAACAGATTGTTACGGAAACGAACGCCGTATACAGGCTATTTGGCTTGAGTTATTTTTTCTACCCTGTTACAATACGATGCGAAGCTAACTACAAATAATTTCTAAAGACTGAGTCACGTGTATTTCGTAGGATGACTTATTAAGGCTATGCATATAAGATGCTGGGCTATTTTTAAGTATTCGATTAAATTAATAATGTAATATCTCAATATTTTGTTACAATTACAAATAACTCACAAGTATCGTTGAATTCTTATACAACGGAAAATTCTTACTATCTTCATTCACTTTTACAATATTAGAAACAGCAATAGATTTTAAATGTAAAATTTTAATTTTAAACTTAAGGCAGCCATCTTCTGTGCCATCGTTGTCCCTAGTTGTAAACGACTAGGTATGAACCAACACTGTTGGCATACTTGCTAGTGCCCTGTAAAACAAGACTGTGTGTACGTTTTGGTGTCGCACAGATAACATCGTACAAGCATGGCGGGCTGTTTGTATCCCGCCTCGTTTACTCCAGGAAGCAGATTGATAGTACCAACAAACGAGGAAAACGAAACTTTTATTAGTGTAAACTACGTGTAGGTATTAAATCTACTCATATGTATGTTTATGTAAAGAGCATGAGAGAATGTAAAGAGATTTGAGATGATTAACTTTTGGTGTTGTGATGAAGAGCATTTTGAGATTGTATATTTGTGAATAAGTATATATAACACTCGATTTTCCCCGGGCTTCAGATCTTTTGCTTTTTGCTCTTCAGACCTCCGTCTGAATACACTGTAACTTTTATCAACAGCCTGACACTTTCAGGCAATTGAGCTGCCTGTCCCGTTAGTAACTTGAAAAAATGTTTAATAAATAATGGGCATTTTACCTAGCTATCTAGCACCCTTAAAATTCAAAAGCTGCTAAGCAAGTAACGATATGATGTAGCATGCATACAATACGTGTATCTGAATCGATATTTCGATGTATATTAGAAAATTGTTATTTGTTTACAATGTATTTATCGACAATGATGTGCGAATAAAACACTTCGCTGAGCTACTGTCGACGTTATCGAGTGTAGGTATATTATCTTCACTTTATAGTGCCAGCGTCGTCAGTCACGTGTCAGGGTTATCACCTAAACTCGGTTCGAGGGCGCATGATTTCTTAGAAGCCCCTCACTGATGTCATCGTAAACTTATCTCTCAGAGCTAGGGTTTGTGCAGTTTACTACAATCCGATTAATTTTCTCGAGATACCTATTGAATTTACGGCTCATTTTATAGATAAGCTCGTAAAAGTTGAGCCCCTCAAAGAGATTCAGTTGTTGGATGACCGTACTCGCTTCGCTTGTTACAGGGGTGTCTATCAAGTAAATGAGTTCAAAACTTAATCTGGTATATGTATCGATCACAAATCTCAAAACAAGGGTCATCTTTTGAGGCATGAACTATGTATATTGGTCTATTGTAACTTTTGATTGATTCGATTAGATTGTAGAAGCAACAGAATATTATATTATAAAGTCTGCCCAATATTTAGTTGTCTAGCAGAAGTGAAATATAATCTATATACATATATATAAAGACTAATCTCTAGTTCCCTTGGTCATCGCATCACGCGCAGAGGCCTATTTACCCTAGGGCCATCCGGGCCACGGCTCGAGGCGCTAAACAGCCACGGGCGGCGTAGCCGCCCTAGTGGGTTGCATCCGCTAATGTAACTAGTATGGAGCACAAAAAATATTTTAAAAATAAAAAGCGGGGGTAAAAAAAGCCAGAATTGACTCTGATTTATTTGAGCAATTGAACAACAGAAGATAAGAAAATATATTGGTGAAATGAGTTGCATAGAGTGGTTGTGGTGGTTAAATCACTAGCTAAGCGAGGTCTTTCTTTCCGTGCAGCGATGTTATACGTACCATAATTATGGTACACGTACCATTATCCAGGTGCCCGTACCATGTACCATGGAACTTTAATTATGGTACGCAAATGTACCATTATTTCTCATTTATCATCAATACATAGAGACAGAAAAAAATACGACAATTTTGAATACATTTTGCAGGATCTTTGTTTTTACATCATCCATTCACAAACACAATAACAGTTATTTTATTTATGTAACTCATTATTAGAATTAAATTCAACCCAAAATACTACATTTTTCTGTGTCAATGTTCGTAGTAGGCAGTCAGGCACTTTAAAAATTAAAGTGCCACTTACTCACTTTTTCAAAGTTAGTTTGTATGGTCTGCCATTGTAGTTAATTGAATAACAAACAAGTGTGTTGGTAGCAATTTTCCATGTAAAATTGAAAATAAACATGATTATGTAATGATAAAATTTTACCCCCACCTCTTTCGCATATAAATCGAAAAATATCGATCCGAAGAAGAAAAATGTAGGAACCAAAACAATAGAAA
Organism: Selenia dentaria; assembly: GCA_917880725.1. NCBI lineage: Eukaryota > Metazoa > Arthropoda > Insecta > Lepidoptera > Geometridae > Selenia > Selenia dentaria. The sequence continues at coordinate 7,090,729 of OU862888.1, read as the reverse complement.
ACCTAATTGTAAACAACTTTGATAATAACAAATTTTCTTGTAAAATTGAAAATAAACGAGTAGTCAATTAAACAATAATTTTGTTTATAAAAATCATGTAAATATGTAAATAAGCGAGTTGTTAATCAAACAAAAATTCGGCCCGTCTTTTGGGTATAAATCGGAAAATATAGATCTTAGGAAAAAATATATGCGAATCAAAATTGTACGCAATTAAATTTTAAACAACTTTTGTGAAATCGTATTTCGTGTTTAACTGAAAGCACACGAGTTATTCAATAAACTAAAATTTACCCTTAAAATCAAGATGGCAGATAACGCAACGGATCGATCATCACGCAAAACAAATGCCATTAGAGTGCCAGTGAATTCCGAAGGAAAATTGATACCTATATTTTTTTCCGGGTCAAATCCTAATTCGAGTGGGCTATCGCTGATACCACAGAATCGAGTTAAAAGTTGTGAAATAAAATCTTGGTATAACACATAATCATAGTGGTTGTTGTCATAGACCAATATAGACTCTCAGAAAACCGTACCATAGTTTTATCTAAAGTACCATAATTTTGACGAGCCGATGTCATAATTCCTGAGTTGGCGTCTAACAACCCTGTTTCCGTGGCGAGACAGACAAATTTGGTTTAGCAAATAATGGCAAGTTTATGATGCTTATAGAGGCAATTTCCAAATTCGACCCATTTTTTGCGAAGCATTCAGAAAGCTCAGGTAATCCCGGGAAACACATACGTCCTATCTATCAATCGCTACTTATGAAAAAATTATAAAAATTATGGCAGATAAATTTACAGAAAATATAATTGAACAACTTCACAAGGCGAAATTCTTTTCTTTTGATTCAACCCCTGATAATACTGATGTAGATCAGCTTATACAGCGAAATACTCAAAATTTAACATTTGATTAAAACTTTCGTAAGTTGAACACATTTTAACACATTTTTGCGGACTCAATATTTACATTCAAAATTGCAGAAGACAGTCTATGACAATGCGAGCAATAAGTATGGACAGTAAATATTGAGCAATAAGTATGGCGGTTTACAAGCTATAGAAGCTTCAAAGTTTTTCGGGCTGTTGCAAAGTCTGTTTGTATTTTTAATTATAATATAATATAATTTGTTTGTATTAAATAAATCAATTATTATTATATTCGCTACTAAAAAACAAAAGAATGCTATAGGGCAGAAATGTATTTTCATATAATATTTCTAGCCTGTTACGAAGGGCAGAAATGAAATACCATATAACTTTTCCCGCCGCACCACACTCACTCAGAAAGTTAAGTTCAAGTGGTTGCAAAGCCTTATATAAGGGAGGAATGACGAACTTTGCAACCCGTTTATGAACTAGTAATGAGACACTTTCTAGTAGTGAGTGTGGTAAAAAGATCATTTTCGATTTTATATTAACACAAACTGTTTTCGCGGACAGATTTGTGAAGAACGTGTATATAGTTTAGCGAGTCTTAATATTGAAGCAGATTTAACAAAACAACTTAGGGGGCGTTCATAAATTACGTGAATTGTTTAAAGTGGGGTCTGGTCGAGTCAAATCTCATCTAATCTTACGTTCGTGAGAGTGGGGGTCTCGGCAAATATCACGCAATTTTTTTTCTGATTTAAACAAAAAAAATACTATTTTGATCCATTTAATTTTTTTTCCTTTCAATCCAACGCGTTTACGTAAGAAACCCACATTTAGAAAAATCTCACGTGAGATTGAGGGATGGGGGAGGGGTTGAATAAAAACTCACGACATCTCACCAGGGGGGGAGGGAGAGAAAGAAAATTTAAAAAAACACCTCACGTAATTTATTGACCCCCACTTAGTAACAAAAGCATTACTTATGACTTTTTAAATGAATTTGTACACTGATAAAAATAATATATTAAAGATTTTGTGTGTTTGTATTAAAATCTTTTTTTCTTTACTTCTAGGGCGGCGAAACATATTGGCCCGGCCGCCAAATTTAAAAAAAACCCGCCCCTGATTACGCGTGAACGGATATAACAATTTCACTAATTATAATTCTTATGGAAGAAAAATCAAGATAAGACGAGAGATCATGGCAAGGCCGAAGGCCGAGCCTGCTACGTAAACGAAGTCGCGTGCAGTCGCTAGTAATAGATAATAGTTTATTCAAAGAAATAGCACATACAATATTTTTTCAGGTTATATATAATGCAGTTAAATAACACAATTATATCAGTGGGATTAATTTTAAGCTAGAGTATCTGCTGCTGAACTAGACTCATCCCCTGTATTTAAGCATACAGCGCTCCTCCCCTTATATCAGACTGCTGCTGAACTAGACTCATCCCCTGTATTTAAGCATACAGCGCTCCTCGCCTTATATCAGACTGCTGCTGAACTAGACTCATCCCCTGTATTTAAGCATACAGCGCTCCTCGCCTTATATCAGACTGCTGCTGAACTAGACTCATCCCCTGTATTTAAGCATACAGCGCTCCTCCCCTTATATCAGACTGCTGCTGAACTAGACTCATCCCCTGTATTTAAGCATACAGCGCTCCTCGCCTTATATCAGACTGCTGCTGAACTAGACTCATCCCCTGTATTTAAGCATACAGCGCTCCTCGCCTTATATCAGACTGCTGCTGAACTAGACTCATCCCCTGTATTTAAGCATACAGCGCTCCTCGCCTTATATCAGACTGCTGCTGAACTAGACTCATCCCCTGTATTTAAGCATACAGCGCTCCTCCCCTTATATCAGACTGCTGCTGAACTAGACTCATCCCCTGTATTTAAGCATACAGCGCTCCTCGCCTTATATCAGACTGCTGCTGAACTAGACTCATCCCCTGTATTTAAGCATACAGCGCTCCTCGCCTTATATCAGACTGCTGCTGAACTAGACTCATCCCCTGTATTAAAGCATACAGCGCTCCTCCCCTTATATCAGACTGCTGCTGAACTAGACTCATCCCCTGTATTTAAGCATACAGCGCTCCTCCCCTTATATCAGACTGCTGCTGAACTAGACTCATCCCCTGTATTTAAGCATACAGCGCTCCTCCCCTTATATCAGACTGCTGCTGAACTAGACTCATCCCCTGTATTTAAGCATACAGCGCTCCTCGCCTAATATCAGACTGCTGCTGAACTAGACTCATCCCCTGTATTTAAGCATACAGCGCTCCTCGCCTTATATCAGACTGCTGCTGAACTAGACTCATCCCCTGTATTTAAGCATACAGCGCTCCTCCCCTTATATCAGACTGCTGCTGAACTAGACTCATCCCCTGTATTTAAGCATACAGCGCTCCTCGCCTTATATCAGACTGCTGCTGAACTAGACTCATCCCCTGTATTTAAGCATACAGCGCTCCTCGCCTTATATCAGACTGCTGCTGAACTAGACTCATCCCCTGTATTTAAGCATACAGCGCTCCTCGCCTTATATCAGACTGCTGCTGAACTAGACTCATCCCCTGTATTTAAGCATACAGCGCTCCTCGCCTTATATCAGACTGCTGCTGAACTAGACTCATCCCCTGTATTTAAGCATACAGCGCTCCACCCCTTATATCAGACTGCTGCTGAACTAGACTCATCCCCTGTATTTAAGCATACAGCGCTCCTCGCCTTATATCAGACTGCTGCTGAACTAGACTCATCCCCTGTATTTAAGCATACAGCGCTCCTCGCCTTATATCAGACTGCTGCTGAACTAGACTCATCCCCTGTATTAAAGCATACAGCGCTCCTCCCCTTATATCAGACTGCTGCTGAACTAGACTCATCCCCTGTATTTAAGCATACAGCGCTCCTCCCCTTATATCAGACTGCTGCTGAACTAGACTCATCCCCTGTATTTAAGCATACAGCGCTCCTCCCCTTATATCAGACTGCTGCTGAACTAGACTCATCCCCTGTATTTAAGCATACAGCGCTCCTCGCCTTATATCAGACTGCTGCTGAACTAGACTCATCCCCTGTATTTAAGCATACAGCGCTCCTCCCCTTATATCAGACTGCTGCTGAACTGAAAAAAATAAACCCTAGAGGATAAAAAGGTTCTTGTAATCTATTTCTATTAGGTACATGATTCTATAGTTTAAAAAAAAGTATGTACCTGAAAACCTAATTTAATGGTTCTTTATCAGCTGTAAAGGTTCCGCTGAAACAAAATAGCATTTTTTTTATATTTAAGTTCACTGGGGACGCCAAAGACGAAGAACAAGAACACCACTTTCAATATATACAGTATGTTAGCGATTGTTCTTAGCTGTGCCCATTTATAATTCATAGAAATAGTCAATTAATTATGTATGCACAAAAACGTTCAACCCTAAAATTAACTATAAAATATAAATGGTAAAAGCGCCTGATCATTTTATAATGCAAATCCTCTGAACGGTTTGCTCTTCTGAATTTGACAGGTGCGTGCAATTTATGGGCGGGCAAGAACATTTATCATGCTTGACCGTGGCCCACAAGTTCAACTGTAGCAATAAGTTATATCTTGAGAAGACAGGATAGTAGAAATATATTAGAGAGTTTAATAGGTTGGAATAATGCAGACTTTAGGTGACTTACCTCTCTCTTACCTACTCAGGTACCTAACTATTAATCAGAGGCTTATATAGATACCTATATAGGAACACCTGCTAGGTATAGCTAAATAGACCACCACGTATACATCAACAATCGACCGTTTTGTATCCCAAAAAAGGAGGTAGGTAATCAATGTTCGTTTGACGGTGGTATCGGTTTTCTGCTTTTGTGTCTTTCGATCCATATATATATTCCTAAGATACTCGTATTATATGTAGGTGTTATATAGATCGCAAAAAATTGGATCTTAATAGAACTAGGTTTACGTTTACATCTTGAAATTAGTAAGTACCTATACTTAGAATAGGGATGAAGCCTTTGAAAATGGTAAAATGTGAAAATAAAATAGTAGGATGAAACCCATTGGAAAAAGTAAAAAATAATAAAACAAAATGAAAGGAAAAATAATTTTCAGGTGATCTCAGGTCGGGGGGTGGAATTTTAAGGGTAAAACGGTGTATTGCGATTTTCGGCAAAACTAAAAGTCCTACGGAAAAAAATATCATGGCAAAGTTGTAGATAATAAAAAGATCTACGACTTGTGTATGTATATGTACACTTTTTTCACATAACCTCAATTATGTAGGTATGTATAAAATTATCTTAATCAAATTTTTGGTTTTTTATTTTTATATTCAAAATTTTTTTAAACCTTACCTTTTTATGTCCCAATCATACTGTGTTTTTTTGATAGATACTTGTCCATACTAAAAGAAATAACTTTATTCTACCTCATAACATTGTCCGATTTCAGTATTTTTTTTAATGTCCACTGCTGAACATTGGCCAATATCCTAAAGGACCAGTTGGATGCGGCCTGCATCCAATGACGTCCTGGAACCTTTATCAGGTCATCAGTCGACCTTGTCGGTGGAAGATCTACGATGCGCTTGCCGGTCCGTGGTCTCCTCTCTAGAACCTTCCGTCCCCATCGGTCATCTGTTCTGCGTGCTATGTGGCCTACCCACAGCCACTTCAGCTGGTTTATCTTCTGGGCTATGTCGGTGACTTTAGTTCGTCTACGGATCTCATCATTTCTGATTCGATCACGTAGAGAAAACCTGAGCCTATGCGCTCACCATAGCTCGTTGTGCGACTTTAAGCTTGCTTTTGAGGCCCTTAGTAAGAGACCACGTTTTAGTGCCATATGTCATCACCGGTAACACACATTGGTCAAAGACTCTTGTCTTATTATTTAATATTAAATAAATAATATTTATTTTTTATTTAGATAATATGTATTTTATACCTAACAATGACACCAGCAGGTTCATTCTTGTCTCATACAACTTGAGTACCTATTCCAATATCGCCGTGAACTCTGCCCTTCCCATTCATGTCCATCTATGCGAATAATCAGCACGAATGATTAGATACGCAGGGAGAACATCTTTGTTGATGACTACTCAAACGTATATGAATTAAGTAATTAGAATGTAGATAAGTACATACATTAATGTAATTTGTGTCGTGTAATTTTGAATAAGAATTTATTCGGCCTCAAATAGACTACAACTATATGGAATATCAGTTTGTTTTACTAAGACAATATTTTATTTGTAGAACTCTTTCTGAATGTGTTCGTTCGGGGAAGTATATACATTAAACATATACCTTTCGTTGGGTCTTCTTCTCGCTCAATGTGCGGTTGAGCGGGGAAAGGGGGTCAGGGCTATGCCCTCTGCCCCTGGCTCGTCTCCGTCCACAGCGGTGGACGGGTCACTTGGTGTTGGGGTTCACGGTATACCTTTTTCTACCGTGAAGCAGTAATGTTTGCAATACTGTGTTCTGGCTTGGCGGAAATGGGCGCCTGCGAAATAACGGGCACATAATGTACGCCGGACTACTCTACTGACGTTCGGATTTAGTAAGGACCAAGTACGTGGTCCGTGCGTACCAAATCCGAACGTGTGTTAGGGCTTTTAGGGTGATGAGCGCAGTGTAGTTTGTTACTCGTGCAGATATGCGCGCATCTTTTACAGGCAGATGTTACCGTCTCCTAATAACATTAAACATGTTTTGTTTAATGTTTAAAAATTACTTTTTCAGTCGGATATTTCTAATCCTGTTAAATATAAATAATGAAGTAATATATTATACAACAGCATAGATAGTGGCTACTTGCTCCAATTTGATTACTTACTGTTTTTATTTTTACCTTTGAACTATTAATGAATGAATCAACGCCTGACCAAAACGGTGACCTATATATTGTTCAAATAGTCAGTCTTGTGATACAGTATAGCATCGCGAATTTTGCCGAAAGTACAGAATTATTTAAATATGACATATAGCGGTTTTCAATCTGTTCCCACAGTCTATAAATATTATGACGCTTCATAGAGATTTGAGTGAATGTCACTTAAAAATTTGGCTCCAATTTATTGACTTGGTTTATTTTATCTCTGATTTTCACTTTTTTATGAGTTGTCTTCTATAAGTTTTTCATCTCCTTTACTAAAACTTGACTTAATACGTTAGAAACAAAATATGAACATGTATACACACTAGTGCATATAATATATAATAATAATTATCCCTACAAAGTTAAGTTAGTGCCTAACTGCAAACTATATCCGAGTAAACAGAGCATTTTCAATTTAACCGGGTAATACAATTTGTTTAGTACCTAGCAACAAAAAGGTTAGGTGTATGCCGTGGAAAATTCATATACATTTTTGGAATAATCAATGTGTACGTCCTCAATTAAGCCAAGCAAGCATTTATTAATATTTCTTAATTAAGTTGTATATATTGTTTTTTGAATTAACAACAAGTATTATATTAACAAATATTATAAAAAGTTCTTACAAAGATAAAAGCTTAAAAAAAAATTAAACCATTTGTTGAAGGAAAAGTGCCCAGAATGCTGGCTGCATTTCCACGTTGAATAGCAAAGCTAATTTTTTGTGCAAAATATGAACCAGCATTCTGGTTGCCTGACGCGGCAACCAAATGTTTGGCCAAGTCCCTGAAAATTTCGTATGCACCTGGACCCCACGGACCCAAAGTTTCTACACCAAACGACACACATATGTAACCTCTATCAAGATTGGCATATTTGCGCCGTTTAAAGTTTTCGGTATTTGTCGCTGCCAAAAAAAAACTTTTTTTTGCTGCTTGTTTATTTTCTTAATTTAGTATAAAATGTTAAAGTATTTGCATTTGATAACTTAGAATTATAATTTGAATGATGAATGTATGTTCAGTTCACTCACCATGCGGGTCAAGTGTGAGTAAAAATAATTGCGTGTCTTTTCCTATATTGTGTATACATGTTATATGTTCGGTTTATGGCCCTAAGAACGATGTAATAAAGCTCAATATACGAGCAAGTGTGTTGATAAATTTATATAGATATCTGCTGACCCGTTCGAGGTGCTCGCGTGGTTTTAAACCCCATATCTGAATTGGTTAAAAAAACACAAGTCGAAAAACTTAAACCGATTTCTATTTTATTATTTAAGACACCTGCTCAAAACCTTAAGACCCAACGTTGATAAGAAACTAAGTATTTTCTAAAAAAAACTGAAGGGAACAACAAACCAAAATATACATTACAAACATATTATATTCTGTTGATTTTCTCAAACAGCCCTAAATCAATATTATATTTACCTTTGAAGTATGATCTACCAAACAAAAATGAATCATCAAAATCGATTCATAATAAGCGGCATAATCGCGTAACATCAGTACATAAAAAAACATATAGTTGAATTGAGAACCTCCTTGAAGTCAGTTGAATAGTAATCATAGCTGAAGGCTATTTACAGCAAGAAAGATCTTGTATTTTTTATCAATGTCAAAATTCCTTCGTAGGTATCTAGCTGAAATACAAAATTCCTTTAGGAAAACGATCGTTAATGTATTTAAAAGATCACTTAATACTTCTACGGCATGGGCTTCATATTTCGATGTTATTTTAGTTTAAAGCATCAACAGACATCCCAGATTTCAATGTAGAAGTCATTAAAAGCCGATCATCATAATCATAATCAGTCCATTTTGTTCTCACGGTTGGGACTCGAGCCTTCCTCTCAGATGATAGGAGTTCGTCTATAATCCACCACGGGGGCCAGTGCGACTTGGTGGATAGGCTAGTGGCCAGCCCATGTCGAAGTTTTCAGGCCGCCCAAATAACGGCTGTTGTCCTAAGACAAACAACCAGGACCGACGGCTTAGCGTGCCTTCCGAAGCACGGAAGTTTTCAGTTGAATAATGCCACTAGCGGTCACCCATCCAAGTTCTGACCGCAGCAAGCATTGCTTAACTCGTTGATCGGTTAAGATCGCCAAGTCAAGCTGCGCTACGAGCGCTTCAATGGAAAAGCCAATACGATGATGTAATGATTATATATATTTGTAATTAAAACTACGGTTGTTCCTATTACTAAGATCGACTTGACCTCTATTTTGCAAAGTGGGTTTGAGAAAGAGTTTGAAAATAGAGAAACCTTTCTCTATTCACGCAACAATTTGTAGTAATTCACCTAAATAACAGCTGGAATCGGAGATAGAGCCATGTTTAAAAGGAAATTGTTTGACTTATTAGTATCAAAGGCTTATTATGAGGATATGTAAGGATAGTACCTGTTTAATTAGTAATAATATTATGTAATCAAAATCATGAAATTGATATAGTTTTACGACAGTTTCTTAATAATTTTCCTTTAAATAATGTGTTAATGTGTTTCGAAACTGTGATTTAGGCGTATTGTCCACGTAACCGCACGTCATACGCACGCTTTTGTCAATTGACGATTGCAAGACGAATGCTTGCAGCTTGCGTAGAAACAATGAAATCTGTGTCCACGAAGCGGCAACGTCGCGTCAGCCGCTCGTCATGCGTTCGTCTTGCGGTGCATGCGGCAACATGTCACTACTCGACTGACTCGTCAAACCGACGGTTGCTTTTTGTGTCACAAAATGGCGGCCGCGGCGGTGAATTTTGTGAAAATTATTGAACAGTATCCGTGCTTATACAACAATAAACTGACGGAATACTCAAGAAAAGATTTTACAGACAGAGCTTGGAGTGAAGTGGCACAAAAAACAAACACTTCTGGTAAGTAATAAGTTTTTTATTTATTCAATCACACAGTAATTCCACTGCCAACGGAGTGCACAATCAGGTTTCAAAAAATAATTTGATAAATAGTTGCGTAAACCATTTGGTGTGTTAACAAAAGTCATATTTGGTATTAAATTTGGCCTTTGTCTTTGTGCTGCCGATTCACTGGATGCACAGATTGTGTACTGTATTCCTTCTTGTTTACGTATGTAGTTATGTAAAATACATATGCATTTTATTATAGAAATTATAGTGGCATATTTGCGACATACAATGGGTTTCAAAAGAACTTGAAATTTCTGTGACATCATTCCGAAAACACATTCAATCGTTTTTCGTCCACGACTCAATCTATAATTAAATATTCTTTTTACGTTGTCCAAGTTTCTCACTGAGTATGGTCTCATTAAATACTTCTTCAAAGGAAATGCGTTGTCTCCAACAAAGTAATATGGAAATATATTTCCAGTATTGTCATCGTTTGGTAAACGTGAACCTGAATTTGGAATATTTAAACCACCTCTTTCTAACCACCTTCCCAAAGCCGATGCCTGAAATACACCACCGTCACTATTTCTTCCAGCAAATCCACATTCTATAGCCGTAAAATTACCGTCTGCATCGCAACATCCCAACAAAATAATAGAATGGTATCCTTTATAGTTATAATTTGCAGATCCTGTGTTAGGATACTTTTGAATCCGTATATGCTTTCCATCAATAGATCCCAGACAATTTGGTAGGTTCCAAAGTTCGTAGTATCTGGTTGCAATAGCCTTCCATTGATCTGTAGATGGCACAGGCATCTAGGTGTCTCTGAGTGCGCTCCATATAACCTCTGTTGTCTCTGCTACAACTCGTGATATAGTGCATTCTCCTCGAGCAAAATAAAATTTTAGTGCCCGGAAACTACACCCAGTTGTTAGGTATCTGAAAAAAAAGACGTATTAAATTACTTATATTATGCATATTTCTTTTCAGAGGCTGATTGTCAAACTAAGTGGAGGAATATAAGGAATGGATTTGTGCGCAGTCTGAAACCAACTCCTAGTGGTTCATCTACAAAGCAAAAGAAGTTATACTATCTACACGATGAACTACAGTTTCTTCTTCCTTTTGTGAAAGCAATTGTTCACACTAATGAACCGGGAAATATACCTGAACCACCAGAGGAGAACACCGATGAATTAAGTTTTACAACTGATAAAGTCCCGTGTACTCAAAGACCTACAGATACATTGGAAACGCCATCTTCTGGAACCGATGAATCAAACTCATTTAAGAAGCCAAAAATAAGAAAAGTTACCAACGAGGCTGATAAAGCCTTTGTGGACTGGATTAAAAAAAAAGAAACAAAAACTGATAGTCCTAGAAAAATGTTTTTATTAAGTTTGTTGCCTGATATAGAAAATTTATCTGAAGAGCAAATGCGAAAATTTAGAATTAAGATGCTTTTATTGCTTGAAGAAATTCAGTCAGACCAATCACATCCGCCACAAGTGCCACAACACTATCAGAATACACACTATCCAATTCTGCAGTCACAACAATACAGGGACAATAATTATTCTCCAATATCTTCTGTAGATTCTAATGCAAATTCATCGTGTCCTCCAATATCTCCAATCAATTATTCTGTAAATGTAAATTCTACTGATTTATCACAACTGGATGACTTTGCAAACTTGTAATTGGTACTTAATACGGTTTTTTTCTGATATTAAATTTTTTCTTCTATAACACTTTTTTATACTATAGATCAGCAGTACCCTCTACTATACCCTCAGTCCTGGGTCCCATTTCATATAAAATATTTATTACCAATTTTCATCTTTTAAATATAAAAATGACTGATAATATTTGTTCGGTTCGAGAATAGGTCGTAGATTATTTTTTATCCCAGAAGATATGCACGCGGAGCTGCGGGCAACAGCTAGTAGACTTTATTTATATGAAACAGGGCCCTGTCCACAACAAGCAAATAGGTACGATTGTATATTTAAATTATGACTTACCTCAAAGTTATAAGTATCCTTTCTTCTGGACTGACACATGCTCGCATTGCAGTATTTTGTCTTTGTATCAGTGGTCCAATAGTAGAGACTAAATTTTGGTACGTATGTTTAGTCATTCGGTAAAATGATTGAAATACAGAATCATCTTCTGATAACTCTCTGGCAGCAACAAATAATCTACAATTTATATTTCTTTCGATGTATGGATGAATCCAGTACTTTCTTCGCCAGTTTCGTCGTCTTCTAATAAAATTATATGCTATAATCACTTCATCATCACTCGACATTTTCACAACAAAAGACGTGCTTTCTCGATGCTAGTTGAAAGAAAACTGAGACGTTTTGTAGCGTGCCTGAGTATTGCATGTAGCAGCGTGGAAATAACAAATATGCAAAATACGCCGACTTCATTTGTAGGTTACATGCATCCTACAAAAGACGACTGTGTGGACAGTAGGCCTAAGGCCTACTGTCCACACAGTCGTCTTACATTAAGGAACCACTAACGTGCAAAGTTTGACAATACAATTATTTTTCTTTTTTTCTTTAAAGTCATATTCAGCGTTCGCTTATACCTATATACGAATGCTGAAGGAGCATGCCAATTGAAGAATGAGAAAATCTAACGCCTGTCGCGGTAATTATAATATTACCGTGCCTTTTTTTTTGTCGTTGTCGATTTGTGTAGGCACTTTGCATACCTATAAAAGATTACGCCTGCATCCCGTAAAACTAAAGACAGTTATAAAAAACTAGTTGTTCTTGTTCTTTACTCCTATTTCAAAAGAGAGATATTGGCGATTTAGTAGAGTTATGGAAAGTGTATTAATTATTCTTATTTCTTCAAAAAAAAGAAAAGAAAACTGAAAATTACGCTCGAGATATTTAGTAAAGTTTTTGAAGTAGTTTTTGTTGTTTGTATTCTTATATAAAACTAATAATAACAACTACTATTACATTTTTTAATTACATTTAATAAATATTATGACGCTAAAATAAAACACCGTCACATTTTCAAAGTTTAATAACAAAATATAATAGTACAGGCGATACATTTTAAATTAAATCTTATCCTTTGTACAAAATAAATAGAAAATACCTACTCCGCTACTGAGAAAAGTTATATATTTTTGTTGATTCAAACAAGATAATAAATGCATTGATTTAGATATAAATTATACATTGTTTATATCATACGAGTATCATAGTAAACATTGGCCTCTCACGAATGGCAGCAATGGCGACTGCCTGTTTGCACGCCTATTTAACGAAAACAGAAAACTAAAATGCTTATTAAATATGGAGAATTGAAGTCCTTTATATGCAGTAACTTGTTATGCACTTTGTTAAGGTGCCAGCAAAAAAGACTCGAAGAATGTCATAACATTAAATCACCTTACCAGGCACCTTGCAGTCGAAAACAAAGATTACAGAATTGTATTAAGTAGGTACCCAATGTCAACTTTTTCCACATAGACAGTACGAGAAAGCCCAAGGAAAATCTATAAGTTCTAAGTATTTATTGTTTGAAAATAATCATCACACATTTCAGCATAGCCAAAGGTACTAAAGAGCATGTAGCGCCGGTATTCAATAAGAAACAAGCGCACAGGCTCATGCCATCGCCCAGTTTGCCAGTGTTTAGCTGGTTTCACTAAACGAGCATAGGTTAATGTCGTATGCTTTACAAAAGATCCTAATGTAGCGGAGCTGTCAATGTTCATGGACAGGTGGATCCAGCGTAATCTTACGATCAAAGTTCACATGACATGCCGTAATGTAAATTCAGTGACATTAATTGCATGAAAGTACTAAGTTATTCGATGTTCGAGTTTCTTACTATAATATACTTCCTTAGTCAATCTGTTGTAAACAAACCTTAGCGTACATTGCTCAAACGAATATGGCATAACTTTGTAACTACGGGCTGGAATGGCATGCAACCCGCAACCCTACGAGCGTCCCTTAGACACTCTCACAAATTACCAAAGAGTATAATGGTTGTGATATTTGGAATATGACCTTGTTGAAACACATATTATTAGATGTGTAGGATAATATATTTTTCCAGACAAGCTTTTATAAAATACTTGATTGGTAATGTTAGCTGATCCCAATAAGCCCAAGCACAACGTGGTTATGTTACGTAATTGAGGAGTTCGTATGGACACCTTCCAGCGGCAATATAGTAGGTACTGCACTTGAAATTATATTTTTTCCAAACTTTAGCTTAATCTGAAGCAAGTGCTTGAAATACGGATCGTGAATTTTGAAACGGAAAGAAAATGCACGAGAGATACTGAAAAAGAAGATGAAACACGCAAAGGTTAATTTATAATGACTATCTTATAAATAAAGAAGTATAATCCATTGATATCAAGTTGACTATATTAATAAATCCATATTATTTTATAAAACCTTTGACTTCAAGAAATTATGTTGGTGTAGAGATCAAAGACAGAGTCGAAAATCTTTAGGTAGGAAGTCAATACAGTAATGTATAGTTCAGTGATTTTCCACAGTTCAGTTTTTAATGTACTGGTCGTCCTTAACATCAGAGCTGGCCAGGTATCCATCCAACCAGCTTTCAATAACGGGCAAATTTTCCGAAGACCATTTGGCCTCTTCTCGGATGTTCCTCATACTCTTCTCGATGATGTGTTCAGCTGAAGCGAACTCTCCTTGGTGACCCATGTAGAGGTTTGAAACCATTTCGAGACCTTCTTGGGTGGTGAATTGAGAAGTTGCCGAAGTAATCATGTTGTCCCAGAGATTGGTTTTGTGGGCGAACCTACACGAATAAAGCAAAACATTATTAAAATGTTTTTCTAAGTTTTATTGGAAAAATGAGACATAGTCGTTGGACGACTTAGATAAGTGGGTTAAACAAAAATGAGTAAAATACGGAATAGTTTCTCAACTCCGCTGTAAAAGCGAAGATGTGATGTTTAAGCTGGACTTTGATAGATACCATCGTAGTACCAAACCATACCAATGGGGCAAGTCTGTTATTTTTCCACCATATAGTAAGCTTCACGACTGCCCATGGCAGTTGCAATGGCAGACTACATCACGCTCGTCAACCTGAGTTTACTCTCGTTCGCTTAGTAATGCTACCTTTTTAACGACTTGAATAACTCCGCTAAGAGGATCATTATTAACAATACCGATTTTAAAAGTATTTTTCTAAATAACTCGGCTCACTGAAGGCACATAGAAGTAAAGCATACTCAAACTGTTTCGAATTACATTTTGTAGTTTCCGAGTTATAAGGAGGGAGAAACGACACCAATTACAATCCGATTGGAAACATTCTTGTTGTTATGAATCCTGGATACTTTAGTTAAATTATTACTAAAGTAGAAGTGTCATACTCGCAGATAAGTGCATGTTTAACAAAAACGGAACCTATTAAGATAAAGTCAAGAATAAACAAAATTGGTGTGTTATCATGATGACTATTATAAATTTAATGATTTTGATAGAATAATGGAAATAGTGATTGAACTCATATTATACTGTTGTTCGAAAACAATTAGTGTTTTAGGTTAATTGACAACCTGTGCATCTAATGTGTTTTAAGGCGAATCATTTTGTTAACCGTGATGCTTTACACAGGCCAATTCAAATATTAAAGGATAATAATTTCCTATTAAAGTACATAAATAAAAATATCAAATAATGCCATTTAGGGAATTTTACGAAAATTTGAATATTGATAGCTGTTTCATAATTACTCAATGATTTGTAATAAAAATTATGCAGCAAAACGGTTACAGCGGAAAATTTTTGGCAGATGTAACGCGGTTTCATTATTTATTGGGTACGGATTCCTTTTATTATGATTCATATTTTTTTATTTACGTATCTTAATTTTCAATTATTTTAACATAAAAATAAAAATAGCATTACAAAAAACCTTATCCTAAATTGCCATCCGCAGTTGGACATGACCCAAACTACCGGTGGTTAAGGCTGCAGACTGAGGAACCTCCTAACGATACGTGCCGTGTCAAGGAGTACTGCCTTCTGGATCTGGCCACTTGAGCCACTTGATCCAACCGCCTAGCAAGAGCTTCTTAAACCTCAACCAACCAACACGGTTGAGGCTTTTTGCTATAAGAGCATTTAGTGAAACGACTATCGGGACAATGATTGTCGAATCAATTATTAATTAATTTTATTTGAATTATTTTTCAATGTGCTGAAAGAGCATAAAGATTTTAATCAAATCATGTTGCTAGGCACAGATGAAGCCTTAAATTCTATTATTTTGGCTACAGTATGTTTAGTAGGTATATAGGCTTAGGTATTGTTCCTTGTTAATATGTCTACACACGATGCAATTTCGAATGCAACATGCTGTAGCAATCTGCTGTAGTCGCGGTTGTACGCACTCTACACACGTTGCAGCGGCGATTACAATTTCATTCCGCGTTGGATCGCCACAGCATGTATGAAAATGGCTCAAATGCTGTCCAAATATCAAAAAAATTGTTTTGAAATTGCCTTTCCTGAGTCAACTATACTTACTGAGACTGAGAGACAATTAACATTTTAGATGCACAGCAATACTACAATAAATAATGCATATTATTATGTTATTTAATAATTAAAATAATAATTTCTCGTCTTGAGAAATTTGAATAGGAAAGAACAATGACTTGGCAATTATTTTCACAAAGAAAAAACATCAAATACCTACTAAGAAAAGTACAAATACGCCATAACTATTTTTTTATCCCACAAATATGGCAAGTCATTAAAATATTTCTGAAATTCTCATCAATATAGTTTTTTTCTGTAGTATAATTTTTTGCATCCATTTACATATATTATTAAATAAAATTCACAGCGACGCTTACACGGGCGGCGGCACGACTCGTGACTGAGCTCAGATTGCTTACAACCGCACTACTCACGTTACAACGCGGCTTACAATTTGCTGTAACAATCTGCTGGATGCTAGGACGGACGATATGACGTCCAACATGTTGGAATGGAGTCACAACGCGCCTACATACGTTACAATTTGCTGCTTCACAGCAGATTGCTACAGCATGTTGCATTCGAAATTGCATCGTGTGTAGACACTTTAAGATAAATGTTGCGTAATAATTTAAAGTCTAAATACTATCGATGTAAGGCATTGATTGCCTTCTAATTGAATCAATGAATTATAATAATAGCTCTGGTTCAATACATGGTGGATGGGATCATCTCATGTAATGACATCGCTTTCTATTTGTAAATATCGTAAATTCAGCAAGCATACAGTTACTCAGTTGTAGACAAAGAATTGAATTTGAATAAACCTTATTTCAAATTACCTATAGGTTTATGAAATAAAATTATCAAAAGGAAAATGAACCACCAATTCAAATGTCACACTTCACATTGAAGTTGAACGATCAATATCGCCTCGTGAGAACGGGATTTAGCAGTTGGTTGTTCTTCGTTTGCATACCTGCATGACATGACAACTGCAAACATATATTCAAAATATATTTCGTAAATAAACAAGACATCTTGATAACCAATTATCAACATATCGATAAAATTGAATTATTTACTTATTTCAAATGGCTATTTATGAATTTAATACTCACTTCTCTTTCAAAACATCCCAATTGTCATTCACGAAACGGAATAAGGTCGTGTACCCTTGCGAGCTCCCCGTCAGCATACTAAATATCAGAAATAGATCTGTCTCCGTAAAATTCCCATTCTCTTCCAGAACTGTGATTTTCAATAGCCTTGTGATCTTGTACTCTTCTATAGGACACCCTGCCAGGGTTTTGAGGAGGTACGTTCTCTCACTTTGCTTCCTCGATGGAGGGAAGTGTATAACCCTTTGAAGACCAAACTCCCACTCTTTTTTGTTTCCGTATTTGAAGACTGGGCAGATGAACTGGTTTGATATTCTATAACAAAGCAATAATTGGATTTCATCAAAAGAAGTTGGCCCCTAAAAACTCCATGTATTTTTGTGAAACTGCAGATTACTTGCAGAACCCAGAGAACTTAAAAGAAGTTATATTTTACTGATTCATTTTGATTTAAACTTTTATTCAGCCAATTTTCTACGCCAATCGAATGTATAACAATGTGCAAAGATCGAGGTATACGGCCTTCATCGATACGGCTCCATAGAGAATCATGTTAGCAATTGATTAGACATGGCCTTCTACTTAGCATTGAACTGTGTACCGCATTTATTTTTATGAGAAACGTACTTTTTTGCTTCATGTTTTTCAATAACCGGGAGGCTAATCGGAAAAAACGTGGCACATGGTACACAAACGCAATGACATATCTACAACTTTTACTACTTAGCATCCAGATTTTGATCACATCAAATCATACAGTGTAGCAATTATATTAAAATATGTATTTAAGATGTGGACAAAGCAAAGTTTTTGTATGTAAAATCATTTGTTCACAGCCTCCAAAGCAAAACTTACGCAGTGGAGCTTGCCTTGTATGTTCTCATCTGATCGATACAGTCATGCGAAACTTGGTACAGTCACGATTTGGGTGAGTGACCGCTAGTTGAATTTTGAGCTGAGCGCTTCTGTGCTTCGATGAGCACGTTAAGATCTCGGCATCGGTTTGTTTAAGACAGTCTTTAGGCGATTTCGGAAAGCTGACAACTTGGACACTTAGGTACTTAGTACTATTATTTATTCTGTGACTTAGGGTGGCCACACATAGGAAGGTAAACTGATCCCTCATATATTTTGCACATTCTATACCACAGATACAAAAAACTATATAAATACTATACCGAAGTCAGTGACTTGCTCACTTGCCGTCCGTTTGAAAACCTAAATAACTGTAAAATCTATATTAGACAAATCTAGGATACCCTAGATTTGCATACGGAACATATGCACACGTACCATTATAATGGTACGTGTGCATATGTTCCGCCAGCTATATTCTGAAAGCCAGTCGATTCTAGTGCTTCTGTGATAACATATTCAACCGCATCATCTCTTATATTCAAGTGAGACTGTACCTCAATCATTAGAAACAATTATTGTTGAAAACAATTATAAGAAAACATAGGATACATTTAATTCAAAATATATAACAGTATAATAAACTTACGGGTTTCCTTCATCAGGAGCCTCCGCTTGCATCCACTTCGCGAACTGGTCCTGAGCTTCTCTGATGCAGGGCTTGTACCCAGCTTGGCATAGGAAGGTCTTGGTCAAAGAGCGAAGGTTTTTCTTCCAGCTTTCTTCTTCCTCTTGCTCATCTTTAGTCAATTCTTCGTAGAGAGGACTCAGGAGAATTCTCACGTACGCCTGAATATAAAATGGGATAAATCTATACATCCAGACAAGGTTGGCATGATACTGCTTTTAAAATAAAACAAAGTTACAGCGCATTATGTTATCACTTCTGGAACGAGGGCTTCCTGAGTTAGAGAAGTAACACCAAACACAATAACATCTGCATAGTTGTAATATACTGTATATAGGAAGATATTTACTTCCTAGAGTCATAATATTTGGTGCTGCGAACTATCGCAGTCATCAATCCGCCTAAGGGGTTAGAACCCACCGACACAGATAGATCACTGGTTGACAGACGATTGGTTTAATGTGAAAACCGAATCCATCCATCCTGGATTCGGTTTTCACTAAACAAGCAGTCGCCAAAATCTACAGCTAGGTAGGTCAAACTATAGTGCCCGTCTGACTAGCTATACCACATTTAGACACTAAATCTAGTTAAACACCAAACAGTCTGTCGCGGCAGAGTCTTTCATGAACCAGTTACCATTACAGCTCTAGAGCCCTATTTGTACGATTAATTTAGTACGAAATTACAATATTCTCTCTAAGTCTTACCTGGAACTTCCCCTGAATACACTGACAGATATGCTTCCCAATATGGTCGATCATGGTGAACACTGGATCCCAAACCAGATGATTCCTTTCCTCCTTCATAAACAGGGTCATATTTAAAGCGGTTGCGAAGGACAGGTCTCCTGCATATGCCAAGTTCCAAGCATCATGTAGCAGCTTGGCTCGTGTCAACTCTGGGATGGAGCTTCGCTTAGAACTTTGGAGGTATTTGGAAAGGAGATTCCAGTTGTGAGCGTCGTAGTTTACTGGGTAGGGTGCTGAAAAGATTGACAAGTACTCACTTTAAGTGCACAGTAATTTCTTTACATACAAATTCGCTTAAAGAATAGGCTAATACTATGGAAAAGGGATTTTAATATTTTAATTTACGGAACGGGCATGACATTTGTGTGATGATAAGCGTTATGCCTACCCATGACAATTGCAATATACTACCCAAAGGTTTAAACTTCGAAATTGCGTGCACCCCTCACACAACAGCTTTGGGGCAGAATATATAACACTGTGTTACCTACCAAGCCGGACACTTACTACCATACTACCACCCAGTCCTACCACCTTACCAGATTGAAACTACCCACATACCACATAAGCAATCATTCGTTGAAACGCACTCTCCTACTTTTTAAATAGTCAAATAGTCTCCTAAATTATATAATAGTCCTGTAATAATTGTGCTAACAAAAAATGTGAGCAATATGTGAATATGAATCATTATTGCTGAATTACGTATGAACAAAATTATATCAAAGGTATTTTTTGTTCTAGCACTGCTTCTTACATAATAATGTTTACTTTAGACAGGGCGTACTTATAGCATCTTATTGTAAAGTTACTCGTATAAAACTGACCTATTTCTTCGGGGTTTAAAATCAAAAACTGATCTTTTTCTGGCATGCCACTCAACTTGAGCTCCTTATTTTTCATCCAAGAGACCGGCGAAGTGTTGGTGAAGTCTAGTTTATCTTCTCTGGCAATTACGATGGGAGCCCACCAGGTCATGCGAGCCGCGTCTGGGACATCGTGAGGACGCTCGCGGAGGTATACTTTCTGAACATACAAACATACAACATACAAAAACGTGAAAATGGACTTCTTACATTCTATTACTGCTCTCAAAACCTCAAGTTTAATCTCAGTAACGGATTAAAATAATGGTTGAAAAATGTTGTACTAAAGTTGAGAAGTTTAAAATAAAACAGATGATGGGATTGATTTTAGTAATTGTTCGAAAGGCACACTAAGAAAGTTGGCAAGAGGAACGTACTAACTATGGTGACATAAATCAGAGTAAAAATGTTAAACCAGAAACTAAAACTAAAAAACATAGAGAAAAGTAAGAATAGATAGAAATGATTTTTTTTAAACAGCAAATAATCCAGCCACAATTTTAAATAGATGGAACATTCGGTTACAAAATACCTGAGTAATCGCAATAGATTTGCTTTCATAATTCCTCTCGACTGTCAATGTAGGAAGCCTGTCCTTTTCAATCCAGCTTTTGGCGACTGACTTTACGTCGACTTCTTTTGGTATCTTCTTGTCTTCCATGGCAGCAGTGTTCAGGGCTGACCAGATATCATCACCGGTAAAGGTTTTGAATTTACTGAAAGTAAATTGACACAACTGTACAAACGAAAAAGTGTAACTGAATAAAACTGAAACAGTTTATGTTGATATTGACAATGGTCATGAAATATAGTCAAACTTTATACTTGGTCCTTTATTTGACGTTCATGAACATTTCATATTTTTGATAGTTTTACTTAGAACAAAATACGTACTTCCTTCTCTATAAAGTACTTGCTTTAGAATCATCGTCATCATCAGCCATTAAGAAGTCAATTCACCGCTGGACATATGCCTCTTCAAATGCACACCACTGAGCCACTCCTTTAGAATACTGACTGTAAACTTGCTGAAAACTTCGATAATCTTATTATCTTGTGGCCCATTCTAATAATAATTGTGCGTGTATATACAATTAAAAGTTTGTTTATTCGTTATTTATACGACAGTAATTCTTTACTGGATATTTTTTATTTTCTGTATTCTGTAACATATTTCTTACCGTGCTTCCAAAAACATCTTCATCCCTTTTTTAAAAGTGTCTCCTCCCAGGGTATAGTTGAACATCCTGAACAGAAGTTCGATCTTGGTGCAAGCAGTCTCTTGCTTCATCCCGGTGATGCGTGAGTGCGGGTAACGCTTGCTGAACTCGTAGTAAAGGGAGTAAAGAACCGTCATAGGCCATTTGCCTTCCATTTCTGAGCCGTTGTTGATCTGTGACAGGATACTCATAATGTCATAATGGAAAGTTAGCTCTTACAGTGTCAATATGTAACCAATAAGTAGACTATGATGTTTTTTAATACAAAGTGGAATATTGAACAAATCTTTGTTATTACTTTCTAATCTGTTTCGTTTTATAACTTGGCAGTCATAGAAAGAACAGAGTTTTACAAATGGCATTTTTCAATACTCGTAAATGACTCTTGTCATTTACGAGTATTGAAAAATGCCCTCTTGAGCAATGCCCTCTTGGGCAAGTTGTTCACGTGATGGTAACGCCTACCTATGACTGTTGTAGTACGATCCTGCACATGCTACTGTGCCATTCAATTCTATAGCAGTATTGCTCTCATATTATATCTTTAAGGCAAAATATCTGGCAGTGGTATTGATTTGGTTTGGCACACTTGCAGAGAGCCTTATAACTTGATTAGTGCGCTATAGCTAATGGACGTTGGCGGTTTGGGCAACTAACGTATCGCAACAAAACTGCAAAAGTTTTAAAATTACCTTTCAGCTAATATTTTATGAAATATACCACAAGGTCTTTGAGGCCTGCCTTGAGGAAAGTTTAATTAAAGTCAGTTTTTTCACATACCTTGAAAGCAGTCTCTGCGGCCAAGTAGCCAACCAAAGCTTTGTTGATGTGAGCATCAGTCCACCAAGCAGGAGTAGTAAAGGCTCCTAGCCATTGGTAAGACAACTCTTGGGCAAGTTGCAAATACCCTTTGTTACTTAGATCACTCTCTCTAAAAAAAAGTAAAACACAAGAAGATTTACAACGAAAAAGTCTATTATTAGTTCATTATAAGACAGCTCCAAAGGTGCCACAACTTTTTGTACTTTTCAATTAGTTACACATGATTATTGTCGTATTGTACATATTTAACGGCAAAGCACTAATGTTAAGGATCGAATACGTCGACCTGGGTATCGAGCATTTCGGGCATCTTAGATGCTCATCTTCAGAACTAGTGCGCAGCAGCGACTGCTAGCTCGCGGTAAATAATAGCTTGATAATTCTTATTATTAGTACCGAAACGTAGAATTTAATGTTAAAACAGTATGTTTGCATATTTTGCCTGTATTCTATCTGTCTGTGCATACATCACACAGAAACTACTGGACAGGTTTTGATGAAACATCGTTAAAATAACCTCATATTATTAATCGAGTGGCTGAAAGTTTTTCACCAATGTGAAAAATAGTTACATGAATAGGCACCGTGGCCGAATATTTGGGCCCACGGTGGTAACAACGCAGATGGCCTCTTGCATAAAAGGGATATCTTCTAGCAAGTCACACTCCTCGCGTCTTTTCGACCAAGGTAGTATTATTTAACTCTATGCCCTCACTCTATTTGCCGTGGGGTACCGGCTTAGAATAGTACCCCCCCAACTCTACCCGTGGGTGCGTAAAAATCAGCTAAGGGATAAAAATCGGAAGGTGGGCAGCAGCACCTTCCCAGTATCAAAACCCCAAAACTGCGCTCGCCAACCCGCCTGCCAAGCGTGGCGAGTATTGGCAAAATCCCCCCAATGACGGACACATTAGGAACCAGGCCCCCAGTCCCCGGCAGCCCCGCTATTCCTGGCTACGGTAGCGGCCACGGTAACGGTGGGGCAGGGGGTGCTAAGAATCCCCGGCAGACGCCCGGCTACCACCCCCAACGACGACGACGACTGGCCCTGGTGACACACAACATACGCACGATGAGGACAGACAAAGGTATATTAGAGCTGGAAGAAAAAATGAGTAAGTTACACTGGGACATTGTGGGGTTATCTGAAGTCCGTAGAGCGGGTGAGGACACGATAACCCTAAAATCAGGTAACCTACTCTACTACCAGGAGGGTGACCAACAGTCCCAAGGTGGTGTCGGTTTTCTCGTCCACAAGTCCCTTACTAACAACATAGTTAAGATCGATAGCGTTTCCAATAGAGTCGTATACCTAATACTCAGAGTATCCAAACGATATTCGCTGAAGGTCATTCAGGTATACGCACCGACGAAGTCGCACCCGGATGATGAGGTGGAGGATATGTATGAGGACATTAGTCGAACCATACATACCTCTGAAACGCACTTTCTAGTTGTTATGGGGGACTTCAACGAGAAGTTGGGTAAGAGAAGCGAGGATGAATTGAAAGAGGGGCAATTTGGATATGGACAACGGAACCGTAGGGGACAGAGGTTGGCCGACTTCTTCTTCTTTTCGATGAACTCTTTCTTTCAGAAGCCACCTCACAGGAAATGGACCTGGCTGAGTCCCGATGGTTCCACGAGAAATGAGATTGACTTCATTATGACCACCAAAACGCAAATATTCACTGATGTCTCCGTGATCAACAGGGTTAAAACCGGTAGTGATCACCGAATGGTAAGAGGCACGGTGAATATTAATGTCAAACTGGAGAGGTCTTGTCTGATGAAGTCTACGCTCCGACCCACTCGTGCCCATATACAAGACCCCGAGAGCTTTCAACTTGAGCTATCCAATCGCTTCGATTGCCTTGAGAACATCGCTTCAGTGGACGAGATCAATAACAGGTTAGTAGAAGCTGTCCATACAGTGGTTTCCAAATACTTTAAACCCCACCGTACAGATAGGCCACAGAAACTCTCCAACGATACCCTCAACCTCATGGCTGAACGACGCTCACTGAAACTGCAGTCTTCGGATGATGCTGAAGCATATAGGCTGCTCAATAGACGAATATGGAAGTCCTTGCGACACGACATCCGGATCTTTAATACAAACCGTATTAAAGAGACGATAGAGCGGAAAAAAAGCTGCAAAGTGTTTGCAAGAGACATGTCTATTGGGCAAAGCCAGTTGACGAAGCTGAAGAGAGAAGACGGCAGTGTAGCGTCGACCAAAGCAGAAGTATTAGGAGAGGTAGAAAGTTTCTACGGACAGCTATACACCTCGGTCGCTAAACCTGTTAGCAGCTCGGTCAAAGACCCAAGAGCCAAGCTGACCCGACATTATACCGAAGATATCCCGGACATCAGCCTGTACGAGATTAGAATGGCCTTGTTTAAGAACAACAAGGCGCCTGGTGACGACGATATCACATCTGAGCTTCTGAAAGCGGGTGGAACACCGGTACTTAAAGTCCTTCAGAAGCTTTTAATACCGTCTTACTCGAAGGTTCAACGCCAGAAGCATGGAACAAAAGCGTGGTGGTGCTGTTCTACAAGAAAGGTGACAACACTTTACTTAAAATTTACAGACCCATCTCGCTTTTGAGCCATGTTTATAAGCTGTTTTCGAAGGTCATAATGAACCGTCTCAGTCGCAGGTTTGATCAATTCCAGCCTCCGGAACAAGCCAGTTTCCGAAAAGGCTATAGTACCATAGACCACATCCACACGCTTCGGCAAGTTATACAGAAGACCGAAGAGTATAACTTGCCTCTTTGTTTAGCGTTTGTGGACTATGAGAAAGCCTTTGATTCGATCGAGACGTGGGCAGTGCTTGAGTCTCTCCAGCGGTGCCGTATTGACTATCGGTATATTGAAGTGCTGAAGTGTTTGTACAAAAACGCCTACATGTCAGTCCGAGTACAGGAGCAGAGTTCGAAGACAATTCCATTGCAAAGAGGCGTGAGACAGGGAGACGTTATATCTCCGAAACTGTTCACCGCTACATTGGAAGACGCCTTCAAGCTTCTGGAATGGCAAGGACTTGGCATTAATATTAACGGCGAATACATCACTCACCTTCGATTTGCCGACGATATTGTAGTCATGGCAGAATCCATGGAAGACCTCAGTACAATGCTCGAAGGCCTCCATCGAGTTTCCCAACGGGTAGGTCTTAAGATGAACATGGATAAGACGAAAATTATGTCTAATGCCCATGTTGTACCTACCCCAATATCAGTTGGGAACTCAGTTCTCGAAGTTGTTGACGAGTACATCTACCTGGGACAGACAGTCAAACTAGGCAGGTCCAACTTCGAGAAAGAGGTCAATCGTCGAATCCAACTCGGCTGGGCAGCGTTCCGGAAACTTCGCGAAGTCTTCTCGTCAAAAATACCTCAGTGCCTCAAGACAAGAGTCTTCGACCAATGTGTGTTACCAGTGATGACTTATGGCACTGAAACGTGGTCTCTTACTATGGGCCTCATAGACAAGCTCAAAGTCGCACAACGAGCTATGGAGAGGGCTATGCTCGGGGTTTCTCTACGTGATCGAATCAGAAATGAGGAGATCCGTAGAAGAATGAAAGTCACCGACATAGCCCAGAAGATTAGCCAGTTGAAGTGGCAGTGGGCAGGGCACATAGCACGCAGAACAGATGGCCGCTGGGGCCGAAAGGTTCTGGAGTGGAGACCACGGACCGGCAAGCGCAGCGTAGGTCGTCCACCGACACGGTGGACAGACGACCTGATGAAGGTCGCAGGACGACGTTGGATGCAGGCCGCTTCCAACCGGTTCTTTTGGAAAATCATGGGGGAGGCCTATGTTCAGCAGTGGATGTCCTACGGCTGAGATGATGATGATGATGATGCCCTCACGGAGAAAAGCAGTCTAAATGTTTACTACCTTATGAAAAACAAACTCACAAAGCTGTCTCTAACAATAGATGCAACAACCATTCTCGAGGCGTTAAGACGGAAGCAAACAAAACAAGGCCACACAGTAATGCCTTAACAGTAATAAGTTAAAACTTCAAGTCTGAACAATATCACTAGGATGAGCATACTCTTAACATGCATCAGTCAATTTGTGAAGTTGATTTTTGAGAACAATATGCCATTGAAATCATATAAGATGACAAAGAAGTTAACAATACATTGAGATGTGAGGTAGCAAAGGACACGCTCGGACGACAAGTGGCTCGTTAAACTCGTTAGTTCACAATGAGGCTTTCAGAATACTCGATCGCGTCACTCTTTTGTCGACGTATCATGTCAAGAGATTTCTGCTGCTGCCTTTACAAAGTTATTTTGAACAGAGGTTGCTTGAGGCTTGGTATATGTTCCAAATTCTTGATTCATTAAGCAGTACCTATTTTATTTGAAACAGGCGGTTTTTGTAATATTTTCATTTCCAAGTGTTCTATAGACAACATTCAGTAAAATAAATGAAAATACTTAACTGCGACACAGAGCGCTGTAAGTTGTAATATATTTATGGATCACGCATTTTCATTCGCTGCCCATGAAAAGCCTTTTTTGATTTACCTTTCTGTATTTTCGTATTTAACCTCATCTTAGAATAGGCCAGCGAAGTTAAATTTGAAAATGAAAAATTTGATGTGAGCGAAAAGTCAAGGATGGAAAACGAATGGGGTCTTAGTATAGCCGAGCGAGAGAAAAGTTTGACCGAAAAATTACTTGATTTACGATCATTTCTTGAAGACAAACAATGAGGTTACATTCATATATTATTAGAAAGCAATACACACTATCAAAGATGTCAAATGATACCAGCTTCTATTGCGGCTACTCAAAACAGCTGGTACAATAGATCCCCTCAAGCGAGCCATTTAAGCTGCAAGCTTGGTGTAGCAATGCAGTTTCGATCAGTACGGCTGTAACACTAAATTTTTCTCTGTGACTATACCGTCACTGTATAAATAATAGTATAAGCGGGGAAACAAATTGTCATGAAATAAGAAATCGAAATGAACATTTCATGCCGATTTAAACAGCAGTTCTCGAGGGCTCGCAATAGAATAGCCTATTAATATGTGGTCGAAGTCAGTGTTAGATATGCTAGTGCTGATTTATTGCAAACGTAATAAATCAACATTCCATAGAAGGCCGTCATACGATAAAATTAAATGTGCTTTGTTAAGAAAATACACCAATATAAACGTATACTTAAGTACCTAGATAATTTAAAGTGGTCACTCTCATTGTCATTCATACAGGGTTAATTTTTTCCGATTCTTTTTAATTAGAAAATATCTGTGTTTCGCGTGATTTGTGGGATATAATTTAAAAAAACACCCCCGAATAGGCCAAAATCATTGTTTTTTCAGCGGGAGTGTCACTAAATATTTTTAATATCGTTTTTTGATAATGGATTTCCGTAAAGTATCGCCTGAATCAATAAATTAATAAATTAGGATATAATTTACATTATTTAATATTCGAAAAACGAACTGCCGTGCGATTCTCAACAGTTGAGCTAACATTGTTGCATCTTTGACAACATCCGTGAACCAAATGAAGATATGGCAAGAAACGTTGGAAAAGCAACCTTATGTACAAGGGCGATATCTCATAAAGTATTTGACATCGGTGAGCTCGTCGACGAACCATTACAGAATCGCACGGCTGCCGTGCGATTCTCTAAGAGCAAACATCGTTACATCTTTGACAACATCCGTGAAACAAATGACGGGATGACAAGAAACGTTGTAAAAACAACCTTATGTACAAGGGCGATCTCATAGGGATATCTCATAAGAATTTGACAGCGGTGAGCTCGTCGACGTGCACGTTGACGAATCATTTGAGAATCGCATGGCTGGTCACCTCAGATAGCAAACAGTAAAACAAAAGAAAAAAGGAACGATTGTAATAAATTAGAAACAAAAGACGCTGTTTGGTGCTATACCTCATAACAACCTCCATAAAATGTTCCTAAACCAAATATGACTCTGTCCCTCCATAACTTGACGAAATATGTGTCCAATATTATCTTTTAATGTATGTTACATTTAATTTTTTTTTATGAATCAAATCCCTGAGTTTTTATTTTCTCGCAGTGGATATGACAAGTAGAGTATTCACCTCGAGGATAAAGCATGTCTTCGTTTAGGGCTACTTGAACCCCTCGCTTCTCCCAGGAATCTGCATAACTAAAGTAAAATTTAAATCTAATGGCACTGTCAATTCCTGACGAAGATAAAGAAGGGTTTTAAAACAGTTTATCTCATAAACAGTGATTTACTTAAAATCCAAAAATATATGACCTTTCTAAAACTTTTAAGTAACACATTAATGGAATAAAAAAAATATACGTGAGTACATTTAAAAAAATATCTTACATACCACTTATTTCACCTTTTAAACATTTTTTCTTTTTATTCATATTTGTATATGACATGAAATACACGTAATAAAATAGCAATTTTTGACACGCATACATTGACGGATTACTTTTTTATTAAAGAGGATTGCATAGCTAGTAGGTACTTTCCATGTTAAAAGAGAAAACTCTTTTCTACCTCTTAACATTGTCCGATTTCAGTGATTTGTTTTTCATGGAATCATGGCATTGTTTACTATGTCGTACCGTACGTTTTGATTTTTTCATTTTATTTAATTTCTAAAAAAGAAAATTTATAGTATTTTTAAATACTGAAAAAATCAAAACGTACGGGCATAGTAAACAATGATGATTCAAACAAAATGATGAAACTATGATTCCATGAAAAAAAATCACTGAAATAGGACAATGTTAAGAGGTAGAAAAGAGTTTTCTCTTTTAGCATGGAAAGTACTAGCTATGCAATCGTCTTAATAGTGATCATTATTTTTTTATGGAGTTTGATACGATTTTACGAGGTGCAATTGCTTGGTTTCTCCGACGTCCCCACTCGCTAGCAGCTGACAGCGCCTTAACTCTAGACTCCCCGTTACGCTCAGGGTCCAATATGCCGCCCGTGACGTAAGACAATGCTATATTCCCTCGGTGCATAATCTACTATTACACCAGTCCATCGCTACAAATTCGAAAAATATTCATATATAGACAATTATAAAAACTATAAATTTTGAATTTCTCGCTAAAAGTAAGTTTTGAATTAAGTTGATCTTACCTTACCCTTAGATATAAAGACATTATATAAAAATAAATTCAAAGAAAAGTTAAACTCTTGGTTACTGGAAAAATGTTTTTATAGCATTAATGAATATTTGAAGTTTAAATAATTGTATGACATTTAATTTATTTTAATAATGTAATTTTGACAAACTATTTTAATTTACAATTGACATTTTATTAAGCAGTGACTCCAGTAGATAATATTATATTATAGTAATGTTGATAACGAAGTGGATAGGAATATGAATATCTCACACCTCTAAAGGGGTAAGTGGTAAGGACCATTTGAATGATTCATAATTGTTATACCTGTACCTACCTACAATTTGCAATAAAAATTTTGAATTTGAATTTGAATTTATATTTAAAATGTGACCAAGCGTTGCTGACAATAACAACCACGATAATAAATAATTACAATCGTTATACATGTAAATAGCACTATTACCTATCTACGGTATGTTATGCAGCTAATAACCACTTACTGACCAATCTTGAACTACGAGTATTATCAATAACAAATAATGTAACACATCTTAGACCGTATCATTGCTTAACATCTGGAGATATAGTGAGCAAACCTATTTGGAGTCGAGTAAAGTTATGCTTACGCCAGGAAAAAAAGGTGACAACCTCGAAAAACTAAATGTTGACTGGCAATGTGGATCCAACTTAGATACCTCGATCTTAGAGGTAATCCACGCTGTGGAAGAGAGTGAGATGGCGGAAGATTGTTTGCAGAAAGGTGATTCATGGAGGTCACGACCCTCTTCATTGAGGAACACGATGAAAGGAGGAGAGAAAGTTACGCTACGACTTACTTGAAAACAATCAGTCCCCAGTTATCAGCCGGCTTCACTCCCTGATAGCTGGGTAAGGCCACGATGTCCAACCTCTTCAATGGCAGAGGAACCCTCCACAGCTCAGCAATCTCGCCAAATACGCGTCTGACCTTCTCGGTGACGCCTTCCAATGCTGAAAGGTACTCGGTGCGACCCCAGACCCGAAGTTCTATGAAAAAAATTCTTAAACTGATTGAATAAAACAGGCCCTGTATATTATTAATTAAATATTACATGTAAAAATAAAATTAACAAACATTTTTTCTGAACCGGGTTTTGTGACTCAAAAATGCGATTTATTAACAACTAGTATGTATAAGCCATGTAAAATTGATAATAATAAAAATGTTGCTAAGGCGAGATGCGTCTTCCGGCCATACGACGATTAAAATCAACTAGACTAGAGAGACAAATCCGATGTAGGATTGCGAATCAATTCACGTATTAAAGGTGTTTCTAAGTGTTCTAAGCTTGAACTTACGGATGTCGTTTCCATATTCGTCCTTATAGAAGATGGTATCGTTCAGCTGCTCCAAGTGTGCAATGACGAGGCCCAGTGTGAACGTGGACATGGGAGGGGTCCGTTCAAAGTGGTCCCAAACCGCATCGGGCTCTCCAGTACTGAAATTCACACTTTCATTTGTATCTGTTGATCTTAACCCTTTTTAACCAGCTTCCAAAAAAGGACGAGGTTTTCAATTCGACACAAATATTTTTGTTTGTTTTATTATTTGTGTTATGTACCTCATAATTTCTATGAATTCTTATAGATATAACAAAATAACAATATTTAAATGTACAAGTAAACTATTTCAGAAATGTGATACCTAACGTTACCCTCATGCTCGGACGTGGTCGAAAATGTTGCATATTAAAACTTTACACATTCTGAACAAAACTGTTTGTGACCATAACGTAATTTTTTACAATTATTTCCCACTTAGAAGAACGCCTTTGTGAACGGTTTTGCATTATTCGCTGTAGCATCTAAAACCTATCGCATCGCATTTTAAAATGACAATTTTACTCTATTCTTACAATCTTATTGTGTCAGTGTATTATAGCGTGTAGTAATAGATGAAGTTATACTAAAACCACACACGCAAAACCTTGCATACAATTGGGAGCTAACTACTGCGTTCCAGGAAGAAGTAAACATTCCCGAGCTATGAGTAACCAAAATTTTTCTAAGATTCAAGCAGGTTCATCCCTGAAAAACTAGGCTAAAGACGGCAATGAAATGACCTTAGAACGTAGACTAGGTAAATAAGAGGCCTACGTGGGGCCTCGGCTGGGTTGCTGCGCGGTGAGAAGGAGCAAGCATGGTAGGGGGACGAAGACGAATGATTAGGTGGCGGGATTGAAGACCGCATTGACTCCAACGAGCTCCAAGAATAGACATGTCTACATCTGCCCAAAAAATTTCAGGTAATATTTTTTTAACTTTGTTTAGACAAAAATTATAAGCGATTACAATTCTGATAAAAAGATCCCACAGGGGATCCTACAGTAATTCTTCTAGGCCAGGGGATCCGTGTGTCAAAAAATCCCAAAGATTCCCCCGGGGGATTCGTGTTAGGGGGCCAAATGGGCGGAAGCACATTGCCATGTGAACTGACTATAGGTACGTATGCACTCTTTTCAGTATTACTACACTTTTTTGTTTCACGCTGTATAGCTACCGATACACATGCAAATTAGTAGCTGAAAAGCATGCTATTAATGAGCAATTGCTATCTAATCTCATGTGTCTGATACCGCTCTAATTGTGTGATGTCTAATTATCTTTTAAGTACAGGCACGACCTTGGTTACAGTTTTATTATGTGTATAGCTTGTAGAGCGTGCTAGTTCTAGGAATACTTGAAAGGAAACATTATAAATGAGCAAGTGCGTCGGCATATATAATTACGGTTAATAGCTTCAGCAACAAGTGTTGTTCAAAACAAGCTTCTAGGACGCATTCCATAAACTACTAAAAAGCTTAGGTCTTGTAACCAATGTTTTCGAAATATACACATCACATTAAGTTAAGTAAAACTCTTATGAATGAGTTCGTCGTAGTACTGCCACCATAACTTTTTTTACTGTGAATCAGTAGCGTTTGCAATACAGTGTTTTGGTTTGAAGGTATGGTCGCCGGTGAAATTACAGGCACAAGAGACTTAACAATTTAATGTCTCAGGGTTACGGCGCAGTGCAGTTCAATGCATCTATTTTAGGCAGCGGTTACTACTTAAATTCAGGTGGGCTTGTTGTGTCGCTTCCTAAGAACAACAGAAGTATAGTATTAGCCTACAAGCTACATCCTTGGACGCTCCACACTTTAGATGAATAGTTGGTCTGAAGTGGCTGCGACAGCAAAAGTACAACGCATAAGTAGGCATTTTATGCTCAGTCCAAACATCAAACGCGTGGGCTTGTTGTATCGTTTCCTAAGAACAACATAAGTATAGTATTAGCCTACAAGCTACATCCTTGGACGCTCCACACTTTACATGAATAGTTGGTCTGAAGTGGCTGCGACAGCAAAAGTACAACGCGTAAGTAGGCATATTATGCTCAGCCCAAGCATCAAACGCGCACAACGCTAAACTCAAAGAGAGGATATTTTTTCTCTTTTTTCCTCTTCGTTTATTCTGTACAAGGTTCATTCAAAAAGAGGTTTTGCAGCTATACTTCTCGCAACGCGGAAACTATGAGCTATAAATACTACAGGAAATTATCAACAGTAACATTGTTAGTTCATGTTTAAAATGTTTTCATTCTTCAGAGGGATAACAGCTTGTACAACGCGGACACATTAACTCGACGCATCGCTAGAATGCGGGTCCCCGCCCGCTTCTCCCCGCATTCCCTTTTCTCGCCCGGCAAGTGTCAGTACGGTCAGCATCTTTGTTACCGATACACGCGTCGATAATTTAGCTAATTTTCTTGCTAAATTTGGCTTGTTTTCTGTTTTTGTTATATAGTTTTTGTTTTGATTATTGTTTTGTTAAGTTTTTTGTTACTGTTGATTGTTGAATATTAACTGTTGAACTGTGTTCAAACCAGAATAACATGGGGAAAGTTATACACAGTGAAGGGAGAAATCTCGTGTTAAAAGTGCTACAGTTCTTCGAGAATGAGAAGAAAAATAAACGTACATAGAGTGAAGGCGAAGTCAGTTTTAATGACAACTTTCTAAAAGATAATCGACTACATTCCTGTCGAAAAATTACTAATAAATAAATATTAATTGGGTAGCCATACAAGATATGTGTGGTTTACCTATTTTTATGCTCAATATTAATAACGGTAACAGGTAGACACCTTAAATTTTTACAGAAAATGTAGTTCAGTATGTAACAGAAAGTGTAGTGTGTACACCTTTCAAAATAAATAAATATGTTTTATTCATTTAACAAACTTAATTTTTAATCAATTTTTACTCGATCTTTTACTCGATTTTTACTCGTACATTGTGTTATCAGTGCATCAGACAGATAGTAAACTATTTACTACTTGCAGCTTACACTTATAATTAATTATAGTAGGTACTTATTTTTCTGAGTCTGTTGTACTGTAAACATGTTTAAAAGAATAAAATACATCTACTTTACTTACATGTTCTCAGTTCGAGCAACCGCCGTGTTGCTCAATGCCAGCATCTTTCTGGGGCGGACCACACTCAGCTCGAAAGGGGTCTTGTAACCTGGCTCGTCGAAACATGGGAACATACGGCGAGCGTTGTTGGGCCTCAGTTGGGTTGCTGCTACACTCCTAAGAATGGGAGTTCCAGTTAAACTAGTAGTTCTGCGAACGGTAGACCTCACGAGCATATAGTCTATAGCCAGCGGCAATTTTTCGCAATACACAACCTATTATCTCGGAAACCACTTGACGAAATTATGCTAATATTGGAAATTCCTGTTATGAAATCCTAATTCAAATCATTCAATTGCCATATTATAACAGTGGAGTGAACAGTTATACAAGGCAATTTACATTATAATAGTAGTAATTTCTTATATCTAGCTTCTTTTTGCTTTTGACATTTAATTTAGTAAATTATGTTGAAAATACTTTCATCAACAAGTCAGTCACAATGTCAGTCATTCATCATTAATTCACTTGTCTTCTTCGTCACTCTTACAACATAATGTGTAGGTATAAACAGCCTACATAACTGAATCCTTCAACATTAGTTTGATTCCAACTTAATTCATACAATTAAATATAGGAAGTTATTATGCTTTAAAGTGTACCGAATGTGTGAATTAATGTTATCAAAAGCGGTCGGTAAATAGCGCCGCATCAAACTTCCCCCTTTTTGTAGAAAAATCCAATCAAAATCGCCACGACAAAAATAATTAAATAGTAGAACATGCATACCAAGCTTCGTCAAGAGTGGTTGAAAAATACGACCTGTATCTATAGGTACCTACTGTTCGCATTTTTAATAATACATAATGATGACGTAGGTACATGCAAAATCATACGGACAGATGAAAGTCCATTTAGCAAAGCAGAGACGCTTCGCTCGCTCGGTCAATAAGATTTATGTATAAATTACATTTCTATGTTTAATGATTTACGCGTATTATATTGTAATTTAATTATCTGAATAAACACGTGCGAACTAAGTGTATGTCAGTTGGTTATACTAACAATAAATGTATTTGAATTGTATTGATTTGCCTTATAGTTGTTTCCATTTACATTTTATTGATGATAATAAAATGTAAATGGAAACAACTAGGTCCATGGTTTCTTTGTATTATGTTCCATATTATATTACATCATGATAGTGTACAGTTGTGTATGTAGAGATTTCGTATTTTGTAATTCAGTTCGCCATTAAGTTATTATCTACCTCTACAGTAATTTACTATAACCATAAACTATCGTCTTTTGAATAGTGTTAAAATGTTTACTTATGTAATGTAATAAAAGCATTGAAGTAGCTAATATTGCTTGAACACGATGAAGGGGTGGGCACGGAGATAAGCCAGATAAAACATGGAACAAATTGAACATTAATTATATATAAATAATTAATTAACGCGCTTTTTAATAGAACTCGGGGAGCGATCGTAACTGAAATTTTACCAGTATTGAAGTACCTTAAAAAGTAAGTACCGTATAGTTTAAACTTTAAATTCATATGAATAAATAAATGCTCCCTCGTGCTTTGAAAATACACTTAAGTAGTCAGGATATATAAATTTAATTCAATTATGTTTCAAAATGTCCCAAGCTTCACCTAGTCTCCGCTCCACGCTCTCATCGTGTCTCAGGCCTTAGCCAACCTTTGGATTATCTTCATGACCGGTATAGTACCCCACCTTTCCACCTCCTCGTCAGATATGTAGGTAGCCTTGAAGAAGGCTTCGGTGTTCTCTTGCTCCATATTGCCGTTGAAACTGAATTCCAAAAACCCAGTAGAACCTTTTGGTACCTTCCTCTCGAGATACAGTGTCGCTATGGGCTTTTTGGGATCCATCACCAGGTTTTTAACTTGGATTTTTTGCTGCTCATTTCTATAATTGTATAAATATCATTAGCTGATTGGCTACACGAATAGTGGGCAATAGGTCGGGATCGGGATAAAGGAAAATTAATATATATATGTTTGCAATCAGGCACTATCTATTCATTTTGAAATTACTGTCCATTTTTAACTATCATACTCGTGTTAGAATCAAAGAAGAAGTCATAAACTGAAGGGCGGATGATATCCAATTCGTCACCGGAAGCGTCCATCAAATACTTACGTGTCCGAGCGATGATGACCCGGAAAGTGCGCTTTGACCTCCGAGTCGCTGATTTCAATTTCATGTGCACAATGGACGCTGACCTCGTCGGCATCTTTCAGCCACGTCACATTAATCCTGACGTGGCCCTTAAAGATTGAATCTTCAATGTAAGGCTCGAGTTCTAGGCGGTATCCGGTCGGCTCGACGACTTTTTCCAGACGACTTTCCATGGACAATCCATGGGCATTATTCAGGTCTATGCTGCGCGTCTTAATGATGTGGAACGCTGCCCTCTGTGGGAAATTACACGGGTAAAAATCTTGCCAGTTTCAAGGTCCCATAATGTCATACCTGAGGTGTACAATTTGTCAACTGGAGAGGAAAACGTCGTTCGCCTTCGGTAGGGTCAGGTTAGGGAGCTCAATAGCCTATTCCGACCCTACTTACCGTAATGGGTATTATTCAGGCAGGCATGAAAAGGGCAAAAGTAGAGATTGACTTACTTACTTGCTGAGAGTTTTGTTATAATGAAACGGGATTAACGTGAATGTCACGATGGACACGGCGTTGGTACTATTGCAAAATGAATGTGAGGTTTCAATACTGAAAGTTGTTATGACAAAATAGATATTTTATAACAAATGTTTTGTCTAACTTATTTGTATACGGCACGATATTGTTTTGTTTTTAACATATCCTTATCTCGTTGTTTAGGTATTTTAATGGCACGCTTCGCCACGGTTATCAAATTAGTCACATTCGCATTCATTTATTAAAGCTGAACGTAATTCATTACCTTAAGTCAATATAATATGCGTGTTTCAAATAAATTATTTATTTGAAACACAACAAACAACATTATACATTTGTATTTTGTTTATATTTCGAAGATATGAATCAGTTTTTAGGTACGTTAAATCCCCGCCCAGGATCATGAAGATTATGATCTCGAATACTAATATTGAAAAGTCTGTATGATTATATTCAGTACTATGGACACAAGTACTAATCTTCGAAGCACTTGTAAAATACATATTAATGTTCATATTACAGTCAACCAGTCATAAAGTCAAAGAGACAGGCAACAATAACTGTCAGTGGAATAGTACATAGCGTCTCTTCATATCAGTTTACCTGCTACTGTGTTACAGATGGTGTAACAGTTACTATACACGTCATTCTATTCAAGCACAGATTACTCAGTGTTTAGCGTTAGCCAGTAATTAATGAGCTACTGATTGTTAGTTTACACGTCCCGTAAGGTTAGCTCTCATTGTGTTTGTAATTTGGTCGAAGCGCCTAAATTTGAATCGGAAATCCTAAGAGCGTAGAATGCCGACCACAAAATAGATATATTCAATGACCTTGCTGAAAGAATCGATGATGAGAAATATTTAGTAAATAGACTGATTTTATCTAGCGAACCATTTCATATTCTTCTTAATAAATACATATGTACATAGCATACTCAATGCCTCAGCAAAGGTCGAAATAAGTCTTTACTATTTATTGCCATAAAGCACAAAAAAGTGTCTTAAATAAGTATGATGTGGGTAGTATGTCACATTTCAATAACTTAGCGCGTAAAGCGCGCTACATGTCGGAGGCTTAGTTTAAGTGATATTATTAATATTCAATGATCTTCAATGACTCGATGATCTATGATTGTTATTATGTACCATATGATAACTTTGTACCAGACATCTTGTGAAATCCAACTTTTGTTGGTTGGTACAACTGGGATGCCAGATATTTTTACTCCGTGAATAATTACTGTATTAGGGCAAAGCAACATTTGAATCATGAGAAACCAATCCCGCGGGGTGTTCAGCACAGCCGTGCGATTTTGTAATGATTCGTGGTTGCGTTCGTCGACAAATCTCGCCCTTATACATAAGGTTGTTTTTCCAACGTTCTCTTCGCCTCACAACTGTGAGTGGAACTGCAGCTGGTATGTATGATGTTTACCAACAGGTTGATGATTAGCGCTTCACTCGATATAGAAGAAGAAATAAAAGCCTTGTAGCAGTGGTGTACAAGTGCAGGTTGAAGGAGATTGTTTTTTATGGGATAGGTTGGCAAACGAGCAAGCGGCTCACCTGATGTAAGTGATACCGTCGCCCACGGACATCCGCAATACCAAAGGTCTCGAGGATGCGTTATTGCCGACTTTTTAAGAGGAAGGAAGGAAGATAGGAAGGAAGATATAGAAGGAGTGAGGTTGGAGGGGGAGGGGGGATGGATAGGGAGGACGGGGAAAAGGAGAATCGGGCCTCCGGAAACTCTAATAAACCGACTGCAACGTAACAGCAAGCCATGTTACTTCACCTCGGTGTTATGTGGGAGTGTGGTACTTTCCCGGTCGTGGCAGCCCATTCGGCTGTGGGGTTACAACGTGGCACCATCCAAATAAGTGTACCAAATGAAATTACTGGATGACATAATAGTTAAACCTCATACAAGGCTAGCAATTCAGTAGACTTTGTATTGTGTCTATCAGCAATGCGTCTATATGTATAATGACGACAAATTTCCGTTTATTCAAATAAATCACCAACAAGTGTGATTTTATTTTATTTTATTTATGCAAATGCATTATAATGGGATATTAGCGTTCGTTCGACCAATATTTACTTAGTTTCATGGTTTAATGTAAGCCAGTTGAAGTGGCAGTGGGCAGGTCAGATAGCACGCAGAACAGAGCGCCGATGGGGCTGGAATGTTCTGGAGTGGAGACCACGGACCGGCAAGCGCAGCGTAGGTCGTCCACCGACAAGGTGGACTGACGACCTGATAAAGGTAGCAAGAGGACGTTGGATGCAGTCCGCTTCCAACCGGTCCTTTGGAAATCTGTGGGGGATGTGTA
This sequence comes from Selenia dentaria, assembly GCA_917880725.1. Taxonomy (NCBI): domain Eukaryota; kingdom Metazoa; phylum Arthropoda; class Insecta; order Lepidoptera; family Geometridae; genus Selenia; species Selenia dentaria. Next base: position 7,051,631 of record OU862888.1, on the reverse strand, counting down.
TTTTCAGCAGTGGACGTCCTACGGCTGAGACGATGATGAAGATGGTTTAATGTGGAATCTTTTCGATTCAATATTGTATATTATATCAGTACACGTATAGTATAGATATGTACGGTGCTCAAAACGCATGTGTGTCACAATACTCACTGTACTGCCTTACAGGATTTATGTGTTGAGATAAACATTACACGTAGCTTTGAAGAACTACATAAAGAAACCAAGTACCTACATGGGTTAAATGTAAACCGTTCAATTGAAGCATTTTATGGCTTACTTTGCTTGTACCGTCGGTACAGCAGTAAACGTTTTTTACCCAATAATTTTCACCTAATAGGTTTTCTATTTATTTCTGCAATGCTACACTCAGAAATATTTAGTTAATAGACTGCATTTGTCTAGAGAACAATTTCCTCGCCTTGTTGTCACAATGTCGCAATTCCTGCAAAAGTAGTACGTTTATTAAATATTAAAACCGACTTTAGTCACGTAGATAGCCGACGTTATCGACCTATATAGCTTTTACCACAGTCACACGGTATTCTGTAGAATCCCGCGGTACATTCAGATGGTCCTTGTCTTTTGGTGAGAGTAGCGCTTGTCGCAGTTGAGCCGGAGGACGGAAAAATGTCCCGATATTATATCTCCTCCGTAAGAGATATCCGATTTTGTCCGTTACTCCTCTTACGAATGGTAGATACACCGGTGATCGTTCCACCGTCATTGGCCGCTTTCGTTCCCTATGGTCAAGCACTCGGCCACACCGTCGCCTATCGTAGCCATTGTCCTCAAGTGCACCCCTCACGTGCTCAAGCTACTTCTCTATATCTTGGGGGTCACACAACCGCAGATTGATTAATGATCTAGGTGCTGAGGCCAAATGTGCTGGATGATGGTGGGAGTCTGCCTGGAGGTGTCGATCTGTGTGCGTTGGTTTTCAATACACAGTGTGTGCAAAACATGTGTTCAAACTAAAAAAAGTAGTATTATTTCTGAGAAACCATATTATTGGCCAAATATGTCGATTGGCGAGTCTACGGGTAAATACTCAATGCCACAGGTAAGGTTGAAATAAATCACACTTTTAAAAAAAGCAAAGCCCCATTTATTATGCCATAAAGCACAAAAACTGGGCTCCATTATGTATGGTGTGGGTAGTATGCCCTCATTCAATTACATAATTCACTCGTAACTTCGCAAAAGGCACTATGTCTCGGTGGCTTATTCCAAGTGTTATAAGGTTTTGTTCTGCATGCCATACATCCATACTCGTGATACGCGTTATCAATAAGGTTGTATCGGCTGAAAAACTAACTTTTAATCGAATAGATTTACGTTGGCCGGGCACAGAGCTAATCTATACTAATATTATAAAGAGGAAAGATTTGTATTTAAGTATGTTTCTAGCGAATTGGCTCAAAAAGTACTGGACCGATTTCAAAAATTCTTTCACCATTGGAAAGCTACATTCACCTTGATTAACATAGGCTATATAAGATTCATCATCATCATCCATTACCGCGCGGGTGAAGCTCCGGAGACCAGCTAGTTGGTTTATAAAATCGTTGGGTGCTCAGGTAACCTACAAATTTTGCAGATATCGCGACAGAATATTGAAGTTCTTTTACATGATGCTATAACACATATCGGAAAATAGATACACGAGTACATCGTGTAACGAGAGCGTGTGATAGATTTTTAACGATGTCAGAGCTAACAAGGTTATAGTCGACAGGCGAAAACTCTTTTATTAGCAACGCTATATGATGACAGTGGGTGTTATTTACGGTTTTAACCACTTTTAGGTCAAAACCTGTCGTGAAATTAAAGACAAATTATCAAGTAAAATCATAAGACAAGTTATGATTTTAGATACATGTACTTGAAATAATGTCAGTCAATTTTTATGTGAAAATAACTAAAGGTAATATGACAAGTAATTTATTCAAATTGTTCATTTTTAAATGTTGCCAAAGTCAAAGTCAAAGTCAAAATCATTTATTCAATTTAGGCATCAAAGACGCACTTATGAACGTCAATTTTGCATTATAATGTACATTAAGGACTACCGCCGCGTTCCAAAATATATAGAGCCTACCGAGAAGAAGCGGCAAGAAACTCGGGGCCATTCTTTTTATATAGATGTTTTTACAATGTTTTTACTTAGGTACTTACCGTACAAAAGAGAACATAATAATGGTATCAGTGGGCAAGACACGCTACACTTTGACATCTTAGTACACGAGTAGGTAGATCCTGGAGTGATCAGTCCCAAGCTGTTTTATCCTCCAAGTAATCCGAAATTTTGTAATAACCTTTTTGACAGAGTTTAGTTTTAATAGTAATTTTAAACTTATTAAATAGGCAAATCTCGGATAACATTGGGAACTTTATTATAGACTGTATACATTGTCCCATAAAAGAATGACTTATTCTGTGGAGACGCGTTACATGTACGGATAGCTTGTGCTTATTTCGTTAGTTAATAAATGTGTAAAAGGTTATTTTTGCATCTTTATTTATATTTATATATTTTAAAAAATCTTATCATTACTTTTTCAAAATTGTAAATCTCTCTTAATAAAAAATACATTTAAAATTAAATTTAATCTCTCCAGGCTCGAACACTTGCAAAAATTATCCTGGGCATGCTATTCTATGGAACAAATTATCATCATTAGCAAACCTGGCGGTAGTCTGTACGATTCTTGAATAATGTCCAGCCGTGCGGTTCTCTAAGAGCAAACATCGTTAAACTTTGATAACATCCGTGATACAAATGAAGAGATGGCAAGAAACGTTCGAATGTACAAGGGCGAAGTATTTGACATTGGTGAGCTCGTCGACGAATCATTACAGAATCACACGGTTCATAATCAGTTCTTATTTGACAGTTTCCGATTCCGATTCGAAACAGCCCGCTAAAAGAGCATACCTACCACACATGGTCGATTGGATTTTAGCCAGTCGAGCCAGCAGGCCAATCTAATTTTATTGCGAGACAAAGATATAGGTATTCGTTGACTCTTCCAACTCGATGTGCCAGCGTCACCAGCGTGTTATCATCAACAAACACTAATTCGTGTTCGTAACTGGTTCTGAGTGACCTGCAGGTCTATTACGAGTACCTATATAGCTTAGTTACGAGTACAATCAATGTTGCTTCAAATCAAAAAAATGGCGGCTGTGTGAAAAAGTGACTCAGCTCCAGTCATCAACAGCTTGCTAAATTTTGCTTACTGCCGTGCGATTCTGTAATGATTCGATTGAATACTTTATGAGATATCGCCCTTATAGTACATAAGGTTGCTTCTCCAAAGTTTCTTGTCATCTGTTCATTTGTTTCACGGATGTTGTCAAATATGAAACGATATTTGCTCTTAGAGAATCGCACGGCTTGAGTGGTAAAAGTAAAGTAGTAACGTCTTTCCACGTTAAAAAGCCACATAAGAAGAAGAAGAGTGGTAAAAATGACAGAGACAATTTTTGAAGTTTTCAGTCATCGTTTGATTGTAACTTGTAATTGACATACGCAATTGCCCTGCAAGCTTCTCCATCGGGTACGGTTCTTCATCCATGTATTGTACAAATTTGCAGTCATATATCCCTGATATGCGATCAAAGGTGTTTTAGTTCTAATAATTATTCCGCCCCAAAATCTCGAAAACCACTTGACCTACGAAGCTGAATTTTGTCAGATAGGTAGTTTATAGAGAGAAGACGTCAGCTTATAGGATTTCGCGACAGGGGCGAATTGCGGAGGTAAAATAGGGGGTTCATTTTTCATTGAATATAAAATCCGTTTTATTTTTCAGTAAGTAAAGTTTCAGTAGAATATCTGTAATGTAATATTGTATTGCAGTAATTATTTGTGTGGGGTAATTATTTCAAGTAAAACAGTTATTTTTAGGGTTGTGTGCGACTGAGGTGAATTAATCTGTCCGAATCAGCAAGCCTCATTCGAGGCAAGTTTCATTCTTAAATCTATTGTTATTTTTTGTCCTGATGCGGACAGATTAAAATTGGATTAATTGGGGATATGGTGGCTAGCATTTATTTTATAATATGATTTTTAAAGCACCTTACACCTGCTCAGTGAGACGAAACTTTGCAATTTTAGAGAGAAAAATTAGACATCCCGTCGGATCGGGTCTGTCCTATCCCGAACGGAATTTGAACCCGTATTTTACGACAATCCGTGTGACGCTATGAACACTTCTGAGGCGATCAGTTCATGCATCCAATTGTATTGTAGTACCGTTTAATAAGGGCCAATTAACCACACACGTTGCAGTTCCTGGAAAAGTAGGTTGATTTCTGCGAAATCTATTGTATTTAGGCCAAATATGGTGAATCACCATTCAACGGGTTAAACTGTTCAAAATTGTTGTTTGTTATCGATGATTTAGGTGGTTATAATTGAGTTGAAACTTAGTATGAAGGTTACGCATTTAAATAATTATTTACTTCGATCATAGTTTTTTGGCAGTTGATGATGTGGTCTAAGGTGGTATCACGCTAGCACTAGAACAAAGCTGACTCAGAAGGACAGCTGCCAGAAATACCAAGCTATACAGGGAGTCCTAAGACTATAAAACATGAAGGGAATAGTAGATTATGCACCGAGGGAGTAAAGCAGTGTCTTACGTCACGGGCGGTATATTGAACCCTGACTGTGTAACGGGGACTCTTGACTTAATATCTGAGCGCAGCGGAGGATTATAATTTTATTCCCGAGCGAAGCGTGGGAGTTAGGTAGAGTTCTGAGTGAAACGAGGGGCAAAGCCGCCCAAGACGTAGGCAGGCTTTATCCTCAAGGTGCACACTCTACTTTTCATACCTACTGCGAGACAATAAAAACTCAGAGCTTTAAAAAAGCAGTTATAAATTAGTTAAAAGTAAAATAAATTAATAGTTAATATTCATATTCGACACATTTATCCCGTTATAGAGGGACAGAGTAATATTTTTGGAACGAACATTTTATGGAAAACACTGTTTCTGACCTTAGCGGTTGTTAACTAAGTTATAATTAGTACTCACGAGATGTCGACCTTCATTCAGTTGCTTTTGGAGCTCCCAATATTTCGGTACAGTTACATGCACCACGTTCAAAATTCCCAGACGAAAGAAGTCATTTTTAGAATATCTTTGAATGCAGTATTACTAATTTTTATAAATAAAATAAAGTCTCCTTACAGCTAAATATCCTATCCATAATAATTAAGGTACTTTCCCTTCATGTCGCATAGTCTTGGGACGCCCTGTATCGTTATATACTTTATTGACAAGCGCTAACAACAACTAAAACACATGTACAACGTATATTACAATCCGTTTTAAACAGAAACTAATATCCTCACAAGGGGCATGTGGTGGTACCTCCGACCGTCGCGGGTGTGCACAATTGCGCGTGGAGATAGGTGTACTGAGATGAGCTGACCTGAATGTGCTGTCACGTGAGGCATATTATATTTAATTAGTTTAGTTCCAGTACATCTGTACTATAATAATACGAATGCCAATCAGGTGTAGCCGCCCGTTTGCAAGCCTAGGCGCCATGAATAAAATTTAAATGATTTCGTTAGTACGCGCATCACTTGCAACTTCCGGTTGGACCAAATTGGTGAATTCAATCATAATCAGCCCATTATGTTCCACTATAAACACCACGTAGGCCCAGTGCGGTTTGGTGGATGGGCTATAATGACCAACCTATGTCGAAGTCTTTCAGGCCACCCGAAGGCCTTCAACATAGCCTAACGACTGTTGTCCTAAGACGAATAACCAGGACCGGCGGTTTAACGTGCTCTCCGAATCACGGAAGCACTCAGTTAATTCAGTTTCTCTTTGACATTAATCAGCATTCATACAAGCTTTCTTCTTACGCCTTATTTGCTCGTATGCGTGTCGATGTATATTTGATTTTTTGAAACTGATTCAAAACTCGTATAGGTGCATGATTACTCGAGTTTTGTCGATCAGCTGGACCAATCAAATAGGATATTAATGATGTGAATTCCCCTAGCTCGTATTCAGATGAAATGCAATCTGTGCCTTAAGGACCAGTACTTTCTGCAGCTGTATCTCTTCTCCTGCTGCATTTGATTCTCTATGTTAAAATCGTACTTTTTGATATGCAGATGTCAGTACTGTTGTTTAATGCTGTACACCTATGCTCGAATTGTCAACTGTCTGATGACTTGCATTTGGACTCTCTTGAAACACCAGCATCATGGTTGGCCTCAAACCTAGCCATCAGACAAACAATGTGCCAGCTTGCTGGACTATGGCCTCTTTTATCTTAAGCGAAAGGCACGTTTCAGAATCAAAAACGTACTGTTTTTGACATAGAACGTTATGAACTTTGTATATCTTAGATTTATGAACATTGTATATTCTTACCTTGTCTGATGGCAGTGTGTAAGCTTGACTAAGACACAGACAAACAATCATTAGCGTCAGGCTGAACATTGTTGCAGTTCCTTACCCTGGACATGGAAACAAAAATAATGAATCAGGCAATGTTGATTTATGCATGGAACTTAACTACGAGTTGGTAAATATTGTTAAGACATTTCCAAAGCAAGGAAATATAAACTTTACATATATTAAGGGTTCGTTATGAACTAATAGTAGCTCGTAGACATTCAGCCGCATTTTACTGATTTAACAGCAAAATGAAATATTCAATAACAGCAAAATAATATAAAATTTTGCCTCGGATGGGATTCGAACCGCGTATTCTGTCATACTCGCAGAATAGTATGTAATTTTCTCTCTAAAATCTGCACATTTGGTTTAGCTAAGCAGCCCTTAGTGTTTCAAATATCGTATCCTATCTAATACAAGTATATGTGATTGTTCGCTTAGTATAGTCTGGGTGATTGCTATATTTTTATATTATTATATTTTTTGTGAAACTGGAAGAAACAGCCTTTTTTTTTCGGGATAAAACATATCATAATAGGTAATGTCCTATAGATGCTGCGTCCATTACATAGGTATTTCATCAAAATCTCTTCAGGCGCTGTTAGCTCAGCGCTTGGCTATGTTCAATTTCCTTTACTTGAAATCAAGCGAATGCATGGCGTAAAAACGTACAAAATGCATAAAAAAATAATCCGTCAATGTATGTGTATTAAAAATTACTATTTTATGATATGTGTTTCATAACAAATACCATAGTGAATAACGAGAAAAATTGTTTTAAACATCAAATTAAGTGGTTTGTTTGTTTTTTTTTTTTTTTTAATGCACTCTAGTATGTGAAAATATATTTTTAATTCTGTACATTATAATATTAGTTAAAGCCACATCTAAGTCGGATAAGCCGTTTCTGAAATTACCGTGCACAAATGCACTGACAAACAGATAAACAGAGGAACAGACAAAAATCCTCACAATCAGTTTTTTTTTTCATTCTATTTTCGTTTATAAAAGTCCCAATAATATGTTTTCTCTTATATATTCCATGTACAGACAGCGATCTGTTACATTTTTATTATATGTATAGACATTATTAATATTAGTGTAACATCACATCAGTGTCATATTTCTGGGATGATGCGGTGTCGGACCGATCACGCCTGCTTAAAAGACTTCGCTTGCTCGTGACATGGCCCTAATGCATTCATCTAAATATTGTAAAATTCTTCAGAATAGATATTTATACTCTGCATAAAAATTTGCTAAATCTCGCTGAATAATCCCGAAAAAAACAAGCGAAATATAGAAATTTAGTAAAGAAATAAAATTTACTCACGAGCGGATCGGCAGCCAGAACGCAACTGCCCCGCGATCCCCACGATCTCGTCAATTGGCTCCAGGATATCACCAATTTGCTCTGACGGCATGCCGTGATTGCCTTCTCGTATTATTGCTAATATTGACTTGTACTGGTAGAGGAAACGTCACTCTCTATTTGCTAATAACAAGACGGGAAGAAAGTTCGTAAGGGCCAGAGCTTAGTATCTAAAGAGATACTCCTATAGATGCTATATCTGATTATATCTATATCGTTCCTAAGATAAGCTGCAATCGACGACGACGAGAGATGCGAGGGTTATTTGTGAAATAAAAACAGTGATTTGTGAAAGCAGTATACAAGTAGAAATCGTTAATGGACAATGACGTAACAAAGGACGTGCAAAAACTCCACAAATTGGGCCATAATCCACCACGCGGGCCCAGTGCGGCTTGGTGGATAGGTTAGTGGCCAACCCATGTCGAAGTTTCCAGGCCGCCCGAAGGCCTTCGACATAGCCTAACGACTGTTGACCTAAAACAAACAACCGGAACCGACAGCTTAACGTGCCCTCCGAAGCCGCACAAAATACTGGGAGACTAAAGAACCATTCTGGTACTGGGGCGGGTAGTACCGGGTGACACTTATATAAGCGAAAATCCCTCTCTCTGGATCTTCCCACTAGTACATAGTACTATTAATTACATTCTTTGACGCTATTGCCGATATTATTTCATGTGACATTGATTGATTTTATGAGGTTATTGAATACTAGATGTAGTGGATAATACTTTTATAGGAGGTAGGACCGAGTAGTAGGCAGTACATTATTTATTTAGTGATCGAGGTAGAAACCAGGCTATTTTAAGGATTCTCAGGACATACTACCTTTATAATACCGGGCGGCTTCTACGGAAGATCAGCGCTGGTTGCTTCAGCCGGCATTATGCTGAGTAGAGGCCGTTTTGTGGCAATAACTATTCAGTTATTAATGTTTAGTTAAGTATTTGTTCATGTTTTTTTTGCCACAATAAACTTATTTCATCATTTTATTAATTAGAACTACTCTCAATTTAAAAAAAGGTAATAAAGCTCTAAGCTCATATCAATATTTATATCACCTTCAAATATTAGCACTTGATGTTAAATTCAGAGAGGAAATCGGGGTAGGTTGCTGTGTATGAAAGTCACAATAAAAGATATGAGAAAATAATAATCAAATCATTATTTAAAGAAGCAATTTGCAAATACCATGTTTTTGTAATAGAATAAATGTAATAGATATGAATCTGGGGCCAGTCAGTCAAGCCAAGTAATTTCAAAGTAAAGGTGCAAGTTGGTAGCCGGCACACGTAGCAGCAGCAGACGAAATATCGTCGCTTCATGTCGCTGCAGTCATGATTTCGAACCCGACTGCAGACGGCAACTGCAGATGCAGCAAAGCAATATGAAAGGTTTCGTTTTTTGTTTTTTTTTACTAGGTAGATTGCGCGAGCGGCACTACTGCCGTGCGATTCTCTAAGAGCAAACATCGTTGCATCTTTGACAACATCCGTGAAACAAATGACGAGATGACAAGAAACGTTGGAAAAACAACTTTGTGTGCAAGGGCATCTCATAAAGTATTTGACATCGGTGAGGTCGTCGACGAGCGCATCGACTAATCATTATCGCACGGCGGAGAATCGCACGCCTGATCTGCGGTCGGGCAACAGCGTAATTAATAATAATAATAAATAAATAAAGTAGTCTGCCGCTCGACGACGCGACGCTAGCTTCGTGTCGCTAGCTAGGGAAGGAATTTCATAGAAATACATAAGAACCAGTAGTGTCGCTGCGACACGTCGTCTGCTGCTGCTACGTGTAGCCGGCTACCAACCTGCACCATAGAGGCATCCCTTTAATCTTACATTACAAATGTTATTTTTGGATCTGGCGAATAATGTCTAAAATAATAATTTTCAAGGTATAATAATGTCCATTGTTATACACTCGTAAAAATCATAGTATTATAATTTCAGCACACTACAGACACTTTGGTTGACCTTACCTCGATTTTTTAATCTGTACTATATTATAAAACAAAGTCCTTCGCCGCGTCTGCCTGTCTGTTCACGATAAACTCAATAAGTACTGCACAGATTATCATGTGTTTACACCAACGGATAGAGTGGTTCGCGAGGAAGGTTTCAGTATAATATTTGTCAAGTTTTTTTATACATTTGCTAAAATATAATGATATTTGTTGGCGGTGTCGGCAAAAATAAACCGTCTGGGAGCTTTCAACGAAAACACTGCCTAAACCCTTTGAGATATAACAAAATGGTGTATGGCGTAATTGTGTATGTTGTGTAGGTTTACAGAAAAGTCTGCTATTAGCATAATTATGTCTATCTCTGAAGAGGATTTTTTCAGTTTTTTTTAAGTTCTAAACAAGGAAATTTATAGTACTTTGAAATAATGAAAAAAACAAAACGTACGGGCATAGTAAACAATGCCTTGATTCCATGAAAAAAAATCACTGAAATCGGACAATGTTAAGAGGTAGAAAAGAGCTATTTCTTTTAGCATGGAAATTACTAGCTATGTAATCCTCTTAAGGATCACATACTGTATCCATTTTAATACTTTCAAATTGGTCATCGCATCACGCTTAAACGGCTTTACTGAATTTGATGAAATTTGGCAAGTAGATAGGTTATATCCGGGGAAAGACGGTACTTTTAATCATCATCAACCATCACCAGCGGGGGAAACCGCGGGGTGCAGCTAGTAATATTATAAAGAGGAAATATTCGTTTGTTTGAATTGAATAAGCAAAAAAGTACATGACCTACTTACACGTTTAACTATAACACCAAAATAATTTTAAAGGATTATCTACCGCCTGCTAAAAAGGAGGAGGTACTCAATTCGACTGAATATTTTTTTTATGTTTGTTACCTCATAACTTTCGATAAGGTGAACCGATTTACAAAATTGTTTGAAAGCTGGTGCTTTCCGTGTGGTCCCATTAAAATTTCATCAAATTCGGCCCAGTACTTTTTGAGTTACACTACAATAACTGAAGAATAGAATGGAAGTCGGTATAAAATTTTTCAAATTGTACTTGTGTATTTTCTGGCTGTACCATAAATGGTTGGTACAAAACATGTATGGTTCGCCTTGCGGGTGTGGTGTCATGAACTACTGACCTTACACGGTCCGCAACATACATAACATATTTAAAACAAAAACACACATCTATCATCAAATCTTCTACATATCATTCAATTGATACTTTATACCGAAATCCCAAAACGTGGTTTTACTTTTAATTAAAAAGTTATTAAATACCGGTTCTATAATATCACAACTCTATCTAATTACAAACGCAGACTTGAGTCACGATAGTTTTAAGACAGACTATTGCTTTACAAAAATTATGAAGACGCACACTTCAAACAAAACGTCTCATAAACAAAATTGTTTCGTTTTAGATGTGCGATGTGTCATTGGCAAAACAATTTGGTGTTAGTTAAATGGTAAAACCGGCAAACACTCACGTTTATCATCTAGTCGTTATATTCCGACCCGGTTTTACCTATGAGTTCTCACGGAAGTTTTTAAGACAATTTGGTTTTAGTTTTAAGACAGACTTGTCTATGTGAGGTAAGTCTGTCTTAAAACTGTCGTGACTCCAATGTGCGCTCAGCCTAAATCTCGAGTCTTTAATATCATCTCAGAGTACGTCATCAATAACGAGAAGTGATAATAATGTTATTAAAACTATATCTCATTCTATTTAATAATGAAACGGGATTAACGTGAGACACATGCGTTGTCGATATCACGATAACAAATGACACGTCGACATTTTGTCGATATAGACAACGCGTAAGTCTCACGTTAATCCTGTAAAAGAAGGAGCTTAAACACAGACATACACACGGGCACAGGCACTGAAATACGGACCGGGTGGGCTTGGGCCTAGTAGGCACGGTAATATTGTGTCATAGCCCCGTAACGTAAGTACCTACGTGACACTCGTAATAGTGAAATAGGCTCTGGTAATACCATCTATCGTCTTTGCCCGAACAAACTATAAAAAGTAAAATTGTAGAGTTCAAAACATTAATCGATATCATGAAATAAGCGTTAAATAACAACAGAGCGTACGTAACATGTGGTCGTGGCAATCTGGGGTCAGCGCAGGGTTCCCCGGATCTGTGACAGAACTACAAACTTGTATTTCCCTAGCAAACATAAAGCACATGCGGCATTATTGATAGTAGACAATTTTGTATAATATGCTAACGACTGCCCGTGACTTCGTAGTAGGGAACCTACTACGGGAACTTCGGCCTCGCCATAACCTGCCGTCCTTTCTTAGTTTTATTTTTCATAAGAACCTTCTCCTGACAATAGTTAGCACAACAAAAAAATAATTAGCGTAATTGTTCCATCCGTTCTCAATTTATAGCGTGGCCAGTAGAAATAGGGATTGATTTTTATATATAAGGTATTTGCTAATTAGTGTACAAAATTGAATGGGGTGGTTTGGAATCGATAACTGGTCATTACAGTGAAAGAAAAAAATACATGTTTTTTCATTATAATGAATCCATATTCATTGCGCAACTGAACGCACGACGGCGCCGCTCCATCACAGAATAGACAACAGTAACTCCGCGAGACATCCTACCCACTTAAAATGGGTACAACACGAACGAGCCTACCTACTAGCGAATGTTTACGCAGCTGATGTCTAACGGACGGAGGATCCCGGCGGGTCAACGTTCGCCGTGGAGCGGCGAATATGGGTTCACAATAATAAAAAATATATTTATTTTTCTTTTACTTTATTGACCAGTTATCGATTCCAAATTACCCCCTTCAATATTATATATGGACTAGTGACTGCCCGCGACTTCGTACGCGAAGTAGGCTCAGCCTTCGGCCTCGTCATAACCTCCCGCCATTTCTAATTTTTAATGTAAGAACCTTCTACGAAGTATTAGAATACATTAAAAAAAAAAGAAAAATTAAATCGGTAAAGCCATTCTCGTGTTATAGTGTGACCAGGAAAAATACGGGTTGATTTATATATATATATATATATATATACATAAATTAAATTTGGATGAAATTTGCATTTATATGTGGCATAATATGCTTGTGCAACAGCCCAATTCAAGTGTGCGACATACGAGTAGATATGTCATCTACAAAAACTAAATATGATAATCGCTAATGATAAAATAGTTTTAATAACAATTGAAACTTTATATTCCCTTCAGTCCAGGTGTGTACAAGATCCCATGCGACTGCGGAAAGCCTTATATATTATACTAGCTGAATACGGCTACGCTCGCATGGCCTCGCGGGATACGGTAATTACAGATTATCCCTATATATTATATTTATTTATCCCACGGGAACTCTTTAATTTGCCGGGATAAAAAATATCCTATATGTTGATCAGGGATATAAGGTACCACCATACGTAAATAATTACCATATAATTATACCATAAATCGGTCTAGTCGTTTCGGAGATTAGCCCATACAAATAGACAGACAAACATACAGAGAAACAAACAATTTGAGCTTATTTTTCACTCCTTACATCCCCTGACTCGGGTTTTAGCATAGTTTTCATTGTACAGAAAGTTTACCTCTACAGTTTATAATATGTAGTAGTTTTTACATCCCTCGTTTCACCCCCTTAAGTCATCCGTGACAAAAATATTGAAAGCATCACTATTTATTTTAAATTATCTAATATACATTTAATCTTATAGTTAATTACATATTGTATCTATAAAAACATTTATTAGTAATTAAAAATTGAATAAAATAATAATAATAACTATCTAATCTATAAGCCCCATGGTGGGGGGAAAAGTGGCCAAAACGCTGGCGGCATTGCCACGCTGGATGGCAATGCTAAGTTTTTGCCCAAAATAGGCGCCAGCATTTCGGTCACCCGACGCCTCAAACAAACGTTTCGCCAGATCCCTAAACAAGTTGAGAGCGGACGGCCCCCATGGGCCTAAAGTTTCGACCCCAACCCAAAAAAAACCCATTTAATCTTACATTTTTTATTTTCAATGACCTATCCAAATACAAATTTTCACAACTATAACTTTAAAAACAAAGGAGTTTCATACAAACGTTTTCACCCTTTTTGACCCCCTTAGGGGTAGAATTTCGAAAACCCCATTCTTAGTTAGCACCTACGTCCTAAAAAGAACCCGCATGCAAAATTTTAAACTCCTAGCATTTGTAGTTTCTGAGATTTCGTGATGAGTAAGTGAGTGACCTTTCGCTTTTATATCATCATCAGCCTGTAGCAGTCCACTGCTGGACATAGGCCTCTCCAATTGCACGCCACTTAGGTCTAAAATATCACCGGGATTTAGGGGCCGTGGCTTTTTGTTGTCCTGCATTGGAGGGATTTGCCCGTAATCGCCACGCTGGGCAGGCGGGTTGGCGATCGCAGGGCGTAGCTTCTCGCACCGGTGACGCTGCTGCCCGTCACCGGCCTGTTGCATTTAGCGACGCCTGTTGGGATGGGTATACCGCCATCGGTCGGTTGTCAGAGCCTCGTTCGTCGATCAGCAGGATGCACCGCGTGCAGGTGAGGTTGACTTGGGTCAAAAGATGTTGGCTTGCCCCTTACATCCCTCCCGCTTTTATATATATATAGAAGAAGAAGATATATATGTGTTGTGTGTTGTTGTAATGTTTCTACCACAGTAACCGAACATATCAGAGCGTCAAAAACTTGGATACTGTGAGGTCGACGGTGGCAGAGCACTCTCAGATCGCAGGAGCCACACATTATATTCGGTTCGATAAGGCGACTATATTAGCGCGGGAGAAATTCTTCGTCCCGCGTAAAATACGAGAAGCCATCGAAATAAGACCGCACCCTAATTTCAATCGGTGGAATATACCGCTGGCCTGGGGCCTTACTATCAGCTTTGTAAAAACCATGCAAAGTCCGTGCGTTTCTTAAACCTGGCTTAAACAGTTTTGAATTAAACCATACCATGCCGCTAATTTAGGTGAACTGTTTGATCATTGTTTGTTACAAAAATTAAAGGATAATGTTGTCTCTGGCTGTCTAACAATTTACTATAACCAACATGGCAGATGCGTAGACGTTTGTAAGCTGAAAATCTGAAGTATCACGTATTACGATGCCGTCAGTCCATACAAAAAAAAACAGGTGAACGGTTATTCTGCGGTTCTTGAATCGAAGGCCTGGGCAGGCCTGCTTTAACGTTGTCATGGTACGAATAAGCCGGGCAGTTTTCTATAAGTCCTGCTTTAAGAGCTCATAGCAAAGCCCCTGTATACCAGTGTTGAATATAAACAAGATGACCTGGGAGCTCTGGAACCGCGAGAACGACTCAACAAGTGTGGTGTGTAGCCCTATTTACTAAGAAACAGCAGTGACAGTTCGGACGGAAGAAATCAGACAGTCTCAGCGCGACCCAGTTACGTGCTGTAATGATTCGTCGATGAGCTCGTCGACGAGCTCACCGATGTCAAATACTTTATAAGATATCGCCCTTGTACATAAGGTTGTTTTTTCAACGTTTCTTGTAATATCTTTATTTGTTTCAAGGATGTTGTCAAAGATGCAACGAAGTTTGCTCTTAGAGAATATTAATCGAACGGCTGGGATGTGGCTCGCGCTCGCCGCTGTGCACAAGAGTGACTCCAAGAAGAAGAACTTCATTAAGTTCGAAACTGGTAACTTTTTCCGATAAATATTATGCGAGTCTTAGCCGGTTTTAAAGCATAATTTAAACTTCTTTATATTGTCGAAGATACATTTTCGTTGTAACATAGTACTACAAGAACATTAAAGATCTTTCTATCCGGCTGTCTAGCCTTATCCTTTACACCTTAACTTCTACAGTTTTAAACGTAACCATAGTTGAAATGTAGATCTTAATTTTAAAAGAATAGAAGAAAGTAGTGTCGATTCTGTAAGCATTCTCTTAACTAAACATCTTTAATTATGGCAAGAAGTTATTCTGTTCAGGCTAAAATCCAAAATCTAAAATAAAAAAAACACTTTCGAATGACAGCACTAAAATTAGATATTTCTCTTCTATTGTGGGTATATTTTAGACAGTTTAGTCGTCACGTAATATGATGCTCGTTAAACTAAACTAAAATAACCCAAAATTGAATAGAATAATCCTATTTTTAAAAGTGTCATTCTAAGTGTTAAATAATTTTGGATTTTATAGTTAACAGTATAAGGACCACCATATTTTTTTTATTATACAGTTCCATGTATTATTAATCCGCCAAACATGACTACACTCTGCCTCAGGGAGGTTTTCCTAGTATAATAAATCTTGAACTTAAACGCGGTCACACGTCAATGACCTTATTCGAGCTGAAATGTTTGACGTTTTCCAGTCGATTTACGATTGCGTTGCGTCCCCAAAAAGATATCAATAATTACGAGTAGTTATTACACTGTGAACGGACAAGCTTTAAAAAAATTTTTCAGGTATACATAACCTAGCAAGACTAGCGAGGACTTAAAAAACTGATGCATACGGAACCATACCCTTTATAATGATATTTCGTAGTTGCCGATTTCTTTATTAACAATGCGCTCTAGCAATGAAAAATGCCAGTGAAATACTTCCAGCAATGGAATATTACGATATGTTGCTTTGTATTAAATCACGCACTTCCCATAAGTAATGTAGGTATAACATAACATGTATGATTCAATCTTACTGATAACGGAAAAACGACTGAATATATTTAGGTTAAATTTGATAGGTAGATAATAGTTGAGGCACTAGATTACCACTTTCGGTACTTTTCATCATCACCATTTGTTTTATATTTATAAAAAAATATATTTCATCAAAGGTCGAACGACCCAGACACAATAGAAATTTCATTGTTATAATGACATCGACACTTAGATAGGTAGTTCTTTGAAAATAAAATAGGATGTTCTTTAATATTTTTTGGCAGGAATGACTTAGGTGAAATGGGGGATGAAAACTTGCTAGATCGATTGTCATTCACCGTCAATGATGATATCATCAAGATAGGCGTAACACTTTCCGTCCGAATTTGTTGATATTTAAATCGCCACCTCGGAAGTATACTCTGCCAAACAAAAAAAGAATTTTAAGAGTCAACAAATGGGGGAGAAATCGGAAAATATACACAGAAAATACATACAATCGAACATAATTATATAACCTCCTCAATTTCTAAACTCGGTTAATAAAATAGCTAACCGCTGAAGTTCCACCCGCGCGCAAATTTACTAAACCGCAAGAATTGTCTTCCGGGAGAACAATATTTACGGAACCAACCACTAAGTAGCTCAATTGAGGAAGGATGAATTTATCTGAGTGACCTTACAATTAAACACAGGACAGTCTTAATTTAAGACGGTAAATGTTGTGCAACAGGCCGATTTCTGTAAGTTAGTATCGTAACCAGTCTTTTTGTTGATACGAGTATCACAGCCTTAGCTCATACTCCGGTGCTGGCTGTGGTTCAGATCATCAACTACTGGTAACAAAATTAAAGCCAAAATTAAGAGCAGCCAGACTCCTCCAAAAACAAGCCAAAATTAAAGTGAAGAACAGTAGGAAACTTATCGAGGCTGTACAGCAATATTTTACTAATTGGACAAGTCAAAGCTACAAAGAGGAAACACCAGAGGTTCTATGGAATAGAGCAAAATCTATAATTGTTGATGCAGTGGCTAAATCTTGCCCCACAGAAGTCCCACGGAAACAGTATTGGATGACTGACAAAACATTGTGTCTAGTCGAGGAAAGACGCAAATTTGAAAGCTGCCGGTGCAAAGGTTGGACAAATTAATGAACTGTCCGCCCAGATACAAGCGAGATCATAACGACTAATTTATAAAAATCTGTGAGGAAAGGACGCAAACAGATACGAAACAAGAGATCTGTTCGGTAAATTCGTCTAGTCAACAAGACGCTTTCATCCAAAACTTGAGCAATTGAGAACAATGATGGCAAACTCACAACTGAACTAAGTCACATCTCTGATATCTGGAAGCGCTACCTAATTACTGTTTGAAGATCCACAGTCCTCGGTCTTTCCAAATAGAAGACCTATGATACCTAGAATGAGAATTTAGAGCCCGTCAGAGCTGCAATCAAGCATCTAAAAAACGGGAAAGCCACCGGTACCGACTGTATACTTATCGAGATCATAAAAGCCTTGGGTGAGAGAGCAGTTTCAATGATCCATATTATATGCAACAAGATTTGGAAAACTAGATCTTGGCCTTTAGAGGGGGCACTCACTGTCTTACCTACACAAAAATGGTTCTACAAAAAGTGTAACTAGGTACTACCGCCTCATCGCCTTAATATCGCATGAAAGTAAAATCATGTTGCAAATACTAAATGAGCGATTAAAATCCTATTTGAGTAAAGAAATCGCTGTGTACTAAAACACCTAGGTATCAATTTTCGAAATAATGGTATTATATGCCCTTACCAACTTCACTTACACTTACTATCATCATCATCATCTCAGCCGTAGGACGTCCACTGCTGAACATAGGCCTCCCCCATATTTTCCAAAAGGACCGGTTGGAAGCGGCCTGCATCCAACGTCGTCCTGCGACCTTCATCAGGTCGTCTGTCCACCGTGTCGGTGGACGACCTACGCTGCGCTTGCCGGTCCGTGGTCTCCACTCCAGAACCTTTCGGCCCCATCGGCTTACTATAAATTGGTTATATTCACATGATAAGACGCTTCAAGTAATTCGATAAATCAAACAGGTAGACGCTCGAACCATAAAGTCGGAAATACCACATTTGATTCAATTCATGTTTTAATACGAGTAGCTTAACTCGTCCGCATCAGGACAAAAAATAACAATAGATTTATGAATGAAACTTGCCTGGAATGAGAGTTGCTGATTCGGACGGGTTAAACTGAATCCAATGTGGCTATGAGTCAGATTTGATACGTAATCAAGTGGTAGAAGATTTATAAAATGTTAAGTTAAAACGTACATGGAAAGACCCACGAATGACGCACGTATACTTACTTACCTACTTAAGTAAGTTTAATTGGGCACTTTCGTCAAATGAATACATTCGATCTAAAGTGTTTTGACCACTGCCTGCGAGTAGGTAGTTTTCTGTAACCACTGCACTGATTTTTTTATAGATACAATAGGAAGATTTACTTACCTCCAAGATTGGTTATACCTATCCGCGAAAATGAACTGTCGATTCGATACACTAACATGATGGAAGCAGCAATGATGACAAAGGCGCGCTGGTACTCCGATAACAGTAAAAAGCAGAATCTTTAAACATCTAGTGTAACGAAACAGATCGATAATATTCATTGAAAAAAAATACTTAGGTTAGATAAGGAACAGGAAAAGAATAGTAACCGAATAGAATTTATATATATTACTCGCTTTCAGAAAAAAATACTAAATAGACTAATTAGACATAAAATAGACTAATTAGAAAATAAACTTTTTAAAATTAAAATTATAAAAAAACTCAGAATTTTATACCACAAATCTTTTTTTTTAGGTAATACATAACTAACGTATAGTATTAAAATAGTAACCAGTAGTGTTTTAATTGTGTTAGTATATATCGAAAATATAAAGAAAACGTACAAAATGAATGCATCTTCGCGTTACATCGTCGAATCTGATGCAATTTTCAACCTTGCGTAAAGCATAGTAAATTATTTTAAAATTGGGATCGGAACGCGCTTTAATGAAGGCTAAAAGAGTTCGAAACACCTCGTATAGCCCTTCGTTAGACGCCGGTCGTATATGTATTTACGTCAAAGTGAGATGTAAACGTAAGAGATTTATGCATAACCTTGATACTTAGTTTACGTACCAATTGAATCCTATCGGAAAGAATACTTACTGGCTTTTGACTAGATCTTACTGGCACCAATATGTTTGAATTGGGGTAAAGAACAATAATTCACGTTTATAAGACGTAGCGTTAGGTCAGGACCTATCTTATTCGAAGACATTTAGGAGATTAGACAGACTGCTTGATTCCTGGTGTATCAAATCTTAGTTATGATTTGATTATTTAGTACAATTATTATCTCTAAAAAAGTGTTGTTAATCGGTTCAGACCGTCATGAACCGACGAAATTGAGAAACGTATATATAAGGAACGTGTTTTTTTTTTCAAAAAGCACTGAATCAATTACGATAGATATATTATGGGACCATTTCTGAAGTATGATGTTCCAAAAATATATCATCAAAAACGATTCATAACTGGCGTTGGTACTGGTTGGCTTAATGTTGGTTTATTTGGTCTGGGTAGACGCCCTCAGTCGCAGCAATAGAAGCATGCTGCGACGTCCGCAGCGAGTCATAGCGACTAAGGCGATTCGTGGATATCGGACGGTGTCATGGACGGCAGCGTGCGTGCTGGCCAGTGATCCCCCCTGAGAGCTGCAAGCGGAAATCCTCGCCGAAGTCTACCACTTCGTGGCGGCAAGGAGATCCCGAGGAGTAGCCCCAGACTGGGAGGAGGTCAAACGCATGCGGCGGCAGGCGCGAGCTGTTGCGGCGTTGGGAGGAGGATCTGGCTCCGCCGGTCCCTGGGCAGTGGACGGTGGAGGCAATCCGTCCAGTCCTTCAGAGGTGGGTGAAGCGCCCTTTCGGTTCGCTGACCTTCCGATTGGTGCAGGTACTCTCCGGACATGGATGCTTCGGAAAGTACGTGCACCAAATTGCGATACGGGAGGCGACACCAGCCTGCCATGAGTGTGGTGCGCCAGAGGATACGGCACATCACACGCTGGAAGTGTGTGCGGCATGGAGCCCGCAGCGGCACACGCTTTCAGCGGAAATAGGCGGAGATCTCTCCCTGCCGAGCGTGGTAATCTCCATGCTCAGCAGCGAGAGATCGTGGCAGGCGGTGGCCACCTTCTGCGAAGCGGTAATGGCGCAGAAGGAGGCCGCGGAGCGGATCAGGGAGAATGATGGCCGAGCTGATCCACTCCGGCGCAGACGACCGGGGGAAAGGAGGAGACGGTTCGCACGTCTCCTCCTTCCTCCGTAGTGGGGTCACTGGTGAAGAGTCGAGGGACTCTTCGCCAGCTAGCCCGCCCCTACACGTCTAGGGGGTGACCTTGGTGAGCAAGGTCATCCGGGCCTACCGCTGGGGCGAGATAGTGAATGCCAGAGCGACCCCGTCTCGCCCCACCATGGTGGAGCACTGCTCACAAGGGGGTTTTAGTGGGTCTGAGCCCCACATACCTCTTTCCGTCACCCTCGCGGCGGAAGGGAAGTGGACAGCATTTCCCCCACTCAAAAAAAAAATTTGGTTTATTTAACAGCATTTTGGCTACACCAAGAGAGTTGTCAAGAGAAGCCATATGACTTTATTAGAATTGTTAAATTAGACTGCGCGTAGGGAATAAGTTAAGAAAGCCCCTATGAGGGTGAAATGTCAAATGTGATAAAACCCTCTATAAATAAATAAAGAATAAAAAACCTTTTCTAGGCCGATCTACACCTAAACATATTTACGTAAGTATCTATTAGATAATGTACCAAATGTGTGGGAGTTTCGAGCGGACGAAATTAGAGTTCAAGCCCACAGACTTTCGAAGGCAACCCATATGAACTTGGATCGTATAGTGGTAATGGAATTTGTGTATTGATATTACCATTGTAATTTACTATGGTATTACTCTACACTATTTATACATATGTACCTACACTAATGCTAGTTAAAACCATCATTCATTTGCCTTCCTCAAATCTCAAACAAATGTATTAAATAGTATGAAAATACAATTAAAACTGCGCGTAGCTGTTGCAAGTATAGAATAGTCCTTATCTTCACCGATAGTCGCAGAAAACTCAATATTATAATTTATTTGCAAGGTCGACTAAAATTGCTACTGCTACTTTTCTTCGCCGATAACCAGTTCTGAAGACCTTCCGCCTAATAAGGCACCTTCAAACTTGAATGAAACAGCCAACGCACCGCGGCTCTATGTAAACCGGTCACCTAACACGTAAATTACAAGCACCGTAGGAACGTGCATATCGCCATAGATTCGAGTCGCGTGCACAGCTCTTGACGTTGGATATTTAAAATTCGAACGATACGTTTTTAATTAAAGTTTTTAGTGCCAGTTTATCAGTGTTAGTTTTCTTTGCAGCCTGTGTGATAAGTGTTATTGTTTTCTAATTACTTTTAGACAGTGCAACCTGTTTTGGAATGAATTGACGGTAGGTATACATTATTTAAGATATATTTTTGTATTGTAGTCCTTGCTTTTTATTCAAAGTTTAAATATATTCAGTCTGTTATCTAGTAGACTATTTACTATACCCATTATCAAATTTTTGTAGTGTGATGATTTGTACTTATTATGTCTGTTAGCGATTTATCTTTGGTTTAGCATGTGCGGCCCATTGTTCAATACGGATATCTACATTTTACATTACTATGTGGACCACGTATTTCGTGGACAGTTCTACCGCTACCCCTTTATTTTTACAGCTTGCACTTTATGCATAAGACGAAATATAATTAGAGAATATGTTTATCTAGCGTGACTGTTTAATTTGCGATGGCTTTTTAATATTGGTATCTATTAAGTACGTACTTTAAATCTAACCTCAATTTTTTTTCTTTTTTATCCACTTCATTTCGTCAATGATAACCAAAACGATATTAAACATATATTATTATACTAGGATTTATTAGTAAATTTGTATCGTCAGGAGTTTTTTTTTTGCTCTTCTATTCCATTACGACGTTCTGTCGTTGAGATCATCCACGTGGGATAGGGTTATCAAGTACCCATTGAGCCGGGATTCCGGGATAATGCCTGCCTTGGGAGCTACCCCCATTCCATTTTCATCCAAATCCGTTAAGCCGTCTAAGCGTGCAGATAACAACATACACACCCCTGCACAAACTTACGCATTTAATATTACTGTGAGTTTGCAATATTTTATAAATATCTAGTATTATTTAATTTAAAGTTACTTATATGCCTAAATATGTATTTTCAGTCAAATTTCAATTGAGAAAACGATGATGGGCGTAACATTCATAATAAAAATAGGTATTTTAGGATATATCTATGCTACGAGTATCTATACTATATAAGTATAATATTATACAGTATTATATAATATTATACAGTATAGAGTATCTATACTGTATAATATTATAAATTAATTATACTGCATACTTAGAGGAAAGATTTGTATGTAAGTATGTTTGTAACGAATTGGCTCAAAAAGTACTGTATCGATTTCAAAAATTCTTTCCCCATTGGAAAGCTACTTTCACTCTGAGTAACATAGGCTATATAAGATTCATCATCATCATCATCATCATCATCATCGATCAACGCGCGGGTGAAACCGCGGAGAGCAGCTAGATCAATTATTATTTCTAGTTAGCTAGTTCAATTATTTAAATAAAAATTATTTCGAGATAAAAACAAATGAACTACGCAATATTAACAGTGTTTTCTGTATGACACGTTGCATAGATAATTAATTACCTAATGTTTTAGGCACTTATTGTTTTATGTGAATTAAATTTAAACAATTTTTACTATCCAAACTCAAAGCCTTTATACTGTGCATGATTAATGACAAATTTTGAAGCATTTTTCACATCGATTGTGCCGTGGTCCGTTTTGCGATAATTTTGCTCACAGTGCTATCGTCTACTAAAGCTGGTCCGAGATAAATATCGCGATTTTGACAGCTCGTGGCACTGTAAGCGTGTTGTTAATTCGGACCAAAGTTGTAGCAATAACGAACCATTTGCGCGCGAAAAACAAATTCATAATAATATCGTGCATAGTGTGAAGGTTAACTATGTGGTGTGTGGAATAAAAAGAAATAATGGAATGGATGGACCCCGACTTTTACAACTTTTACATCAAAAAGAAGGGACACCAGTAAATACATTGTAGAAATAAACAAACACCTGTCACTTTTGACAGAACGCTCACGACGATTATGGTGTAGAGCATGGTTCATGTAATCGTCAATATGGCGGCAGTTAAGACGTCATCGATGACGTAGTGGCCATCGTAATCACGCTCACGGTGAAAGGGACCGACTTTTATCACGCTAATATTGATTATGGCCAATTGGGACCCCGTGGTTGAAGTGCTATGAGTATTGCTATGACGTTATATAGGTAATTTATCACTAAATTATGCTATTTAAAAACAAAATTATAATTTGACTATTTATGAGCCATTAGGTAAGTGACGAGAGCGACGAGTTGTTACGAATTATCTAGATAAAGGCCATTACACAATATAAGCCTTACACGTTCTTATATATACCTACAAAAGGTTTACAAAATTACTTTTCATACCACCTGCTCGAAAATGCCCAATTACACATCACGCAATATCAACGTAAAGCAAGACATTACATCCCCGGGGCTGTAATGTTGTATGAAACTCCCATGGGTGTAAAGTGATTTGGATTTGGAATGTTAGTTGTAGGAAAACTCATAATACGGAGACAGCATACAGAACGGACGGCCCCTCTCTGCCAGTGTTACCAAGTTAGCCATTTTTAGCTATATCTGGCTACATTTTGGATTGATTTAGTTAAAAATATCAAATATTATTGGATATGTTTTAGCCACGTTTTTAGCAACTTTTTACTATTCAAAAGGTTATGTAAAATTACAGTCAAATAATAATATGAGACATAATTTTCGTACTTCCTTTTCATAGCACTTGTTTTCACTCATCTACATAATATTTACATTAGTCTGAACGAACATTATCTATGGAATAAGTACATCAATGTAAGCAGACGTACCTATGCTTCTTACCAAATATCTATTGGAAGTGTTGGCTCAATTCTTTCCTTGTTCCTAAAGAACAGAATCATCAACCTCAAATGAGTATTACATTGAATTAATCTTAGATGATTAAATAATCTACTATTACTTACCTACATCTTATTAACTCATAGATGTAGGTACTTACAACAAAATTATAAATAAACTTTAACGTAAATTACAAATAACAATAACCTAGTTTATTAAATAACTACCGGGGGCAAAGTTTCCAAAACGCAAATGGCAACATTGCTAAGAAAAAAAACGATTTATTTACCAGTAAATGGAACCGACTTCAATACCAAAAAGTGTGAACTTGCTGTATTCGGTACTTACCATAATATTTCATAAGTATGTACCTGTTTATCACAATATTGTGCGTATGGTACTGAAAAAACTTCAACCAGTTATTTCACACTTTTTGGTAGGTATTGAAATCGGTTACATGCATTTTTGGTAAAAAATGTTTTGTACCGTCACCATCAATGATGATATCATCAAAATAAGCGTAACACTTTCCAGTTTTGGAGTTTAATTCAAAAACTGCTTGACTGAATTCGATTAAATTTCAATGGGACCACCTCGGAAGTATATACCTACTATCAAACAAAAAAGAGTTTTAAGAATCGGTCCACAAATAGGGGAGAAATCGCCCAACATACACAAATATAATTACATCATACGTGCATATAATCTCCTCCTTTTTTGAAGTAGGTTACATAAAGCAAACCACTTACTTTATGTATTCTTTACTCAGCTATTCATTCCAAAATAACCAACCTACATTATTGAACGAAAATCTAGGCCGTTCTAATTGCGTTCCAATTGATTTGATAGCATTAATAGCATTCCCAAATTGTGTATTCTTAAAAGGAGTACATACGAAAAGTATTATTTTGATAATTTGGAACGTTTTGACTAAAAATGAGTCGAAAATTGATTCATAATTTGAACTTTAGTACATATCGAGGCTGACAATGACGACAATTTCATCCACAGATTTTCAATTTGACTTCAATTCAAACGATCGAACTTGTGAACGATTTAACATGCTGTTCTTTGGCAATCGAATCTATCCGAACGTACCATATCACAGTGTAAAAACTGTCTTTACCATATATCGTACATAAACACATAAGAGTAATAACCGAAAACTGTACTTAGAAATAATTTAAAACGTAATAAGAAATAGATAGATAGATAGATAGATAACACTTTATTGAGACACCACATTTATGACTTAATATTAGAAAATAAAATAAAAACAATGCTTAAAACTAGGTGCAACAATAGGCGGTCTTATCGCTCAGAGCGATCTCTTCCAATCAACCCATTCGCAGAGGAATAGGTATACAAAAAAAGATGGACGGTAGCAATACAAAAACAGTAAACACACTATAAATATATAAATGCTATATTAAATAAACTAATAAAAATACATAAACAGCATACTTTTTTTAATATATACGTAATTATACTAATAGAAATAAAATATATAAATATAAACACTAAAGCATCTTGACAGTATTCAAATAATGTAATACCTAATAAAAAACGACCAAGTGCAAGTCGGACTCGCGCACTGAGTGTTCCGTACAATTATCTATAAATCTCCCATACGACAGACATGACTTTTTGACTTTTTCGTTTTTATAGTTAGTGGTACGGAAGTATGCCATGTTAAAACATGACATAAATGTCATGCAAAATGTCGTAAAAAAAAACAATTGGGAACCAATACAGGACATTAGAACTTCAATTAAATCTTGTATCTTGTAATTAGCACAAAACTGGAGCAACAGATACTCCTCAGTGTAGAGGCGGCTTGCGCGAAGATGAGACCGTTGTACATGTGCTTTTGCATTGTTAATCCACGGAATCAGAATTAAAATGGGACTGCATGAGCTATTCTCGTCACCACCATCACATACGACTACGACATTGGAGCAGCTAGGCAGCGACCCAAAGTACTCCTTCGCTACATTATAAGGAGCTGTGATGACTCAGATAAAGGCTGGCAGAATGCACAAAACACCCCATGCGGGACGTCAATGCAGGACTTATCGCCCCCCTACAGAATAATTATGAAGATAAGACCACTACAGTACTAAATATTCTGACGAGTAGCAATGAGCGTGTGTTTGCATGCAGACTCATGAATTCCCTGCTGTTTCACATGACAGAATATAAAAATAAAATGATGAACTGAAAAGTTATTATATAAATCAGTACTGACTCCGTATTGAATTTTTTTTTTTTCAAAAAAGCTCTAAAAATGTCTAATTGAAAAAGTTATATTATAAAATCAATTACTTTTTTGCTTTTGACTTTAGTTTACGTAGACATATTATTGTTATTATTATTTTATGACATTTGAATTCAAAGAGGCTTCAACTTATTATTTATTTATACATTAACTTAATAGATATTCAAATTATTATTATTATACTGACACATTGTATTAAGTTTATATTTAATTTGATTATAAATATAATGTTCCTTTTATGCATGCCATCGCTCGACTAATTTGCACGCCTGTGGGCAAAATACGATGTAAGTTCATCTATATCTATTATATTGACCTGATCTACAACCTGCACATATTATTGTGTTGTATGTATACTCGTATTTTGAGCAAATAAATGATTCTTATTCTTATTCCGTTTTTCTAGAAAATCTCACCTAACAGGAAACACATTGAAGAAAATTTAATAAGTTTTCAAGACATATTAAATTTCTACACATAACACAATTCGAGTACCTACATGAAACTGGGGGTAGGTACGAACAGCAATTGTGATTTTTCCACCGACTTCCAAAAAAGTAGGAGGTACCCAATTCGACTGTTTTTTTAATATTTGTTACCTCATAACTTTTGCTAGGGTGAACCAATCCTCAAAATTCTTTTTTGGTTTGTAAGTTGGTGGTTCCCGTGAAGTCCCATTTAAATTTCATCAATTCATTTCATTCATTCGGTCCAGTAGTTTTTGAAATATACTCCAATAACTGAATAGAATGGATGTCGGTATTACATTTTACAAATTGTACTAGTTTAACTTTTACATAGTCACTAATGTTAGAATTAACTTTAAAAACGGGATGTACAAAGGTAAATATTACTTTCCTAAAGCAATCTATATTATATAGATAATATTAGCGTGCCCAAAGTGAATTCTTGAAATCCATTGCAGTATTCGTTTTAGTGGTAATGTACCTACTTATTCTCTTTTTTACATAATCTTCCTTCGTCTATCCTTTATACAGACACAATCTCGCGCAACAGTCGCGCACGCGACAGTCAAATAAAACTCTATTTATGATTAACTTCAAATCATCGAATTATGCAAGAATCGCCCCTATTTCTCGGATGTGCTCAGTTTTCAATAAACAGTTTTCAGATTTAGTCATATTCAATACGTCTAAAAATATGTTTAGATGTAAAACCTGTGAATGTTTAAAATTAACTTATTAATTAGCTACGCATATACATGCACATATTTTTAGATTCTTTTATTATATTGTATACAATTTTACTTTTATTTTTAGTTACCTATATGACCTTTATCTTAACAGCTCATGCTCCCGCTGTTGGGGCACAGTTATTAGTTAGTTATATAGTATTAGTTATAAAATATTAGGATATTTGTCGATTGTGCTTCCTTCGCTACCTATCATTATATTTACATTAAGTCGCAAATGTAGGTTCCTATTGTTTGTGAGTTTTCAAAGTACGATTTGTTTTTATTTGATTCTTAGTTGTACTATAGAGTTAGGCCTGTTAATGGCTGGTATATTTAAACATATTATAACGCTGTATTATATCTGTGCTGTTGGCCTATTAATAAAAAATCTCAAATACAATATAAATAATCTTAATACAAAATTATAGTAGGTAGGTACTTAACGGTGTTAGTAACCTTAGTAGTGTTTAGTTAACATTTTGTTTTAATTAAAATAACTGTGATACAAAAAGCGGACGGAGGACGGTTTTACAATACCGAGTAGAAAATTATGTTCGCAATACTTACGAGGGCGGGTCAATAAGTCCGTGACTTTTGGAATAAAACACAGATTTTTGATAAATAAATCATTTCATTTTTCAACGTAATCTTCCTTGAGCTCTATGCACTTTGTCCAACGCTTCTCCAATTTTTTTATCCCTTCCAAAAAATATGATTTGTCGAGGTCCTAAAAATAGGCCTTTGTTTGCGAGATGACTTCATCATTGGAGTCAAATCTTTTTCCACCAAGCCATTTCTTCAGGTTTGGGAAGAAGAAGTAGTCACTCGGAGCCAAATCTAGAGAATATGATGAGGATGAGGGAGCAATTCATAGCCCAATTCATGGATTTTTGCCATGGCAACTGCACATGTGTGCACCCTTGCATTGTCTTGCTGGAAAAGAACCTTTACCTTGGCCCAATAAGGTCGGTTTTTTTCAAATCGTCATTGAATCGGTCCAATAAGTTGGCATAATATTCCCCATTGATTCCTTTTTGAAGGTAGTCAATGTGGATTATCCCGCGTGCATCCCAAAAAACAGTCGCCATAACTTAATTGGCTGACAAACCCACCTTGGCCTTCTTTGGCGCCGATTCACCCTTAGAAACCCACTGTTTTGACTGTTGTTTGGTCTCTGGTGTGTTGTGATGGATCTATGTTTCGTCCACGGTTACAAAACGGCGCATAAACTCCTCCATATTGCGATTAAACAACGCCAAACCTTCCTGTGAAGTTGTTACACGATTGCGTTTGTGGTCGACTGTGAGCAAACGCGGCACCCATCTTGCGGAAAGCTTTCTCATGCCCAAGTGATCATTCAAAATTGAGTATGTGTGTGTCTTCCTCAACATACCTTACTCAATGATTTCTTAGGTTTTACCGATTCTTATACATTGAAATTAAACAACCTTAATCGGATTAAATCGCTTATATTTCATATTATTTTATCTCGACGTCTCGAATACTTTTCAGTGAACATGACCATTATACGCGCCTTACTCAATGATTTCTTAGGTTTTACCGATTCTTATACATTGAAATTAAACAACCTTAATCGGATTAAATCGCTTATATTTCATATTATTTTATCTCGACGTCTCGAATACTTTTCAGTGAACATGACCATTATACGCGCCTTACTCAATGATTTCTTAGGTTTTACCGATTCTTATACATTGAAATTAAACAACCTTAAACGGATTAAATCGCTTATACTTATTTCATATTATTTTATCTAGTTTAATATAGCTTACTCAGCTAGTGGCACTACATCCATCACCATTAACACAGTCTTTTTTCTTTTCAAGCTGTCCTCCCCTCTCTGTTACATTACACTAGTGTTTCTAGTAGTCTTTCAGAATCAGAAGTGAGAATTATCGGAAAATCTACCCTTATTTGGGATGATCAAAAATGGGACAAGAAGTGTAAAATACCTTGGTTGTGATTTCAAATACACTCCACTCCAATCAAACAAGATATAAGAATAGCTAGGTCTAACACCTAAGCCTCACAGCAATAAATTAGGAAAGCAAAGCCCCCATAAGAATTGTCATTGTTCAAACGCTTCTAAAATGCTAATGGCACGGGGTGATGAGATCAACTTTGCAGAACATAGATCTAAATATCTGGTGATACTGCACAGGCATGTCATAGAATAACACATGTCATAATAGCTTATAAATATGGCAAGTTATAATGGTATCAGTAGAACTACTTGCTCATCTCAATTGAAAGTACCAATGAGATCTAACTACTTAGTTCACAATATCAAATTCCATCTGGCGCTAGTTCGTATGCAAGCAAAGTGGCATATTACATTACTAATCAACCATTGATGACTACATAGATGAAGATAGGTACCTATGTAATACCAATGATGATGATGTTATGTTAGGTATATATAAACGGAGTCTCATTGTGTAATGCAGTTTTATCTACACTCACAAGTCACAACGTAATACCTATTCCAAATATGAATTCAAAAAAGATTGTACGAACACGTACTTTTTGCGAGGATAGGCAAAATTAAAAAAAAAACCGCTTCAGTGCAACATTTTCCCTCGACTTTCAAACAACTGACTGCATCATAAAATAACTTTTTAATTTTTATAGCACACTTTTACTTTATAATTTATTGGCGCGTATGGGCTCATTGATTAATGTAGAAAAATAGTGTAATTGATCTATGGATGCGCGCGCAATGAGAATCTAACCCGCTACCACATATTTTTTCCGTGGCTGTGAGATTGGAATAACATAATTAAATAAACATTATATTCATCTTAAAAAATATGGATATAATTTAATGTAATTTATGTGTTTTAAAATTAATTGTTGTAATACAGCTCCATAATGAACATTCAATTTCATAATTGCAACATTCATAATTTGAACAAATTATTATAGAAAGTAAGTAAATAAATACTTAACTCATTATCCACTTTTGTTTTATGTGAACTGTATGAATGAAGATAGATAAAATAGTGTATGCAAAGGCATATAAGGTACCAGTGATCTTGGGTAACTTTGACAGGGTTAGATCACTTTAACCCTAATTAATGATGGATATTATTTTGAGATACAACCCTAAGGAATTAAGTGTTCTTGTCACATGAGTAATGTATTACGATAAAGGTTTCTTAAGATTTACCTAGATTTAAAAAAAGGCAAATTTAGACAGTGTGTCAAAGTTACATCCCCAAACTGGGTAAAATTGACACCCAATTATTTACCTTAATAACCCGTTTGTTTATTTTGCATTGTCTGGGAATCTTTGGCGGTTGAAACCAATCAAAAATTGTACGCTCACTAGGCGCCGGTTACAATCGAAAATGACAGATCAGTAGGTTTGACATCTAACCTTTTAATCATGCATGGCGTTTACTAAGATAGTCAGTTATCATAAATGTATAACAGTCAATGGTAGCTGTGAATATTACCATCGCAATACATTGTAGATTTAAAGTTTGCTCTACCTGACAAACTTACCCTGAATGTCAAAGTTACCCAATGTAACTGTATTAAATGACCGTTGCATAAATATTATTCCTTAAGATTGAACGATGTAATTGATGATGATCGCATCAAAAGCATCGCTATAGAAAACCTACACTTGCACCTTCTACGCATACCACACACGGTTACTAGACGGGTGGGAAACAAATTATAGCCTGGATGTGAGATTCCGTGATTCTGAACGAGTGGGCATCAAAGATAATTGGTTTTGATTGATTGTTGTCGTTTCTCATGTACCTAGTTGTTTCCTTGTTCATTATTTCTTCGGCGTATTTCTTTATTCTGCGGATTTAGTTTACCTACGCATATTGTGATGTTTAATTCATCAATGTTTTCATATAATATATATGACACAACGATTCTTGTTTCCTGAAAGACGGCGGCGTAGGCCTTCGATATTTCCTGAAGGTAGTATACAAATAATGTTAATTATTTGTTCGTATTGCAGTATAAGTTTACTTACATGTTAACTTAGTTTTAATTCAAGTAAGTATCTTCCTCATCCCTATTTGGGTAAAGGTGTCCACCATCTTATGCCATCCTCCTCCTCGCGTCGTATTCCTCATTACTGAGGGTGGTCACTTCCTCGCTGAATCATTTTCTCATGGACTAACTCCCTCAATCTGTTCCGCTCCTTTGCTTCGTGGAGGGCTTTGTGGAGATTGTTTAGCGCGGATCGGATTTGGTCTGACCATCTTATTGGACTGCGGCTTCTTGGTCTTTTGCCGTAAATCTTGCCTGTCACCATCAGCTGTTCGATATTTTGACTGTATTTGCGTGCTGTCCACTACTTACTACTTACATAAAAGAACAATTTTAATTTTTTGTTTTTCTGTCAGTTTGTTTGATCTGACTAATCTCAGGAAACGGCTGGACCAATTTCAACGGGACTTTCACTGGCAGATAGCTGATGTTATAAGGAGTAACTAAGGAGCGCTAAGGCTCCTTAAAACAATATTATACCTAAAACTGTAAAACTGTATCTCTGTCTGTTTGTTAACTTATCACGCCTAAACGGCTGAACGGATCATAATCAAATTTGGCAATTTAGATTATAACCCGGGAAAACACATATGATACTTTTCATCATCATCATCATCCATCACCACTCGGATGACACCGTGGGGCGCAGCTAGTGCGCTGATAGATATTATTGACCCCATTTTCTAAATCTCTTCTCAAGGTTCAGTCGAAATGATCAAATCATAATCATAATATTATCAGTAGGTGGGTAGGTACATAATTTTCTTGCTTCACGTAGGTACTGTGTGGGCGAAACTACAAGAGCTAGACACCTACATTTTAAAATGAGTTTATATACGCAGCACAGGTAGAATTTCAAAACAAATTCTGTTGTGGCTGTTTCATATCGTTATCGGCCCGTATGCGCACGCGCATCTGACACGCCCGGCACGATAGCATTGGACACACATTCGTTATTAACAACTGTGTATATATTGAGTCCTAGGGAAAGAAGAAAATATTACTTCATACATAAATACTTACCTACTTGGTAGGTATACAACAAGTAGGTATAGGACAAGTATATGAAGTCATGAACTAGGTATGGTACCTGCTACCGAATCCGTGCTAACAACGCGATCTAATTGTAAATCACAGTACCTACTCGTTTAGAAATTCAAAAAATTTGCAACTGTGGATTTTAGCACTAGTCTTTCGCTTTTGAGTTTCTTCAAAAAGAGGTTCATTTACTTAGCATCTTAACTGTATACTCTGGTACACGACTAAGATACTGCGTCGAAGAAGATATACCTACTCTACTCTGTCTATTCTAGTCTCCCGGTTTATTATAATGTACTTCTCGAGATGTCGTATTAGTATACTAGGTAAGTATAATAAGAATGTTAGAAATATTGAAGAAACAAGTACCTACAATTTGGAAAATTTGATACCGACTTCCATTCTAATTAGTGATTGGATTGTAACTCAAAAACTACTTGACCGAATTTGTTAAAAAAAATTAGACCACACGGAAAGCACCAGCTTAAAAACAAAAATAATTTTGAGAATCGGTTTATTCAGTCGAAAGTTATGAGGTAACAAACATAAAAAATACAGTCGAATTGAGTACCTCCTCCTTTTTGCAAGTCGGTAGAAAAGGGCAAGAAGTCAGGTCTGACCAAGTCTTCCCTGAAGCAAATTGTATCAGATGGTAAGAATCGTAACCAATGGCGACAGATTGTCCGCTCTGATAAACCAACTGATCGATCCTCAGTAATGATAATGGGACCACGCGACATGTTTAATTTCCCGATTTATGTTATTTAAGTTTCTAAAAGATTCAGTTGTACCTGACTGTTGGTTCAAAATATTATAGTACACAATAGCGACTGCCCGCGACTTCGTTCACGTAGTAGGCTCTTCCTTCGGCCTCGCCATAACCTCCCACCTTTTCTTGCTTTTTCTTTCATAAGAACCTTCACCTGACAACAATTAACACAACAAACAAGAATAATAATTAGCTATATTGTTCCATTCGTTCACGCGTTATGCGAAGACCAAGGGAAATAGTTAATTTATTACGAGTATATATACTAGCGACTGCCCGCGACTTCGATCGTGTAGTAGGCTCGGCCATCGGCCTCGCCATAACCTCCCATTTTTTCTTTTTCTTTATGCAACTTCTTGCATTAAAAAAAAACAGAAAAGATGGGAGACTTCTACGAAGTATTAGAAAAAGTTAAAAAAAAAGGTGAATGAAATCAATAAAGCCGTTCTCAAGTTATAGCGGGACCAGGAGAAATAGGGGTTCATTTTTATTTAAATAGACAGAGATTTTATAAAATGCATTTGATATTATGTAGGTACTTTGCACACAAAAACAAATAAGAAAATATTAATAATATAACTTACTTACGTACACCCTACTTATATATATACTTATATAACATTATAAAAGCGAAAGTTTGTGAGTATGGATGTGTAGATGTGTGGATCTTTGTTACTCATTAACGCAGAAACGGCTGGGGCAATTTTGATGGAATTTGGTATGGAGGTAGATAAGGCACTGGTTTAACACATAGGTTACTTTTCATCATCCATGACCAAGCGGGTGAAAAAGCGTAATATGCTTGGGCACAGCATGACAAAATAATTAGATCTCCGCCTACGTCGAGATCGTAATGATGACAGTTCTGTCAATGTTTGTGTCAGTTTCTGATAGCTTAGTCAAAAGCCAAGTCAATTTGACAACTCGATACACTAGACGTGTTCGGCGATTGTCAAGGGTGATGAAATGTAACACAAATACCTGCCACCAAGGGTCATGAAATGTAATGACAGTTTTTTTTCCATGGAGATTAATTTTATTTTATTATTATTGTTTACTGATTGATATACTAAGTATTTAAATGTACTCAAATAATACTATTATAGCAATTGCATTTGACCATGTACATATTTTTTGTCCTTTTTGTATAAAGATAGATATTATGCCCTTGTAGAAATAATAGGCTACTCGAAGTACTATACCTGCGCTGAGGTCGTCGCGGGCACCAGCTAGTTTATAATATTTAAGAATGCAGTCTTTATTTTGAACTTTGGCTAATCTGTTATTTGGCATGACTCGTTTTTGGTTCCTATAAAATAAAAACGAAGAAATAATAAAATACGGGGAGTTATGACACTATGACAAGGCCGAAGGCCGAGTCTACAACGCGAACGAAGTCGCGGGCTCGCGGGCTTACTCATGACGCCATCTATCGATGTTCAATAGCAACAATACAAAGCATGGCCAGCCATATAGTAGTTATTACTAGTCCGTTCGAATAGACCACTTGTGAGCGTTTTTAGCGTTCGAATTGGGAATCTGCGGGTGAAAATGTCGTTCATGTCTCTTTTTTGTTCAGCACTCGGAAAGCTAAAAATGAGGTATTTTTGCCACCAAAAAATGAAATTTTTGACCCACGTCCGGAGCATGGTTGTTTGTGATCGTTTTGTGACAGTATGTATTTGACAGCATAATCATGCGATTTTAAGTCTTATGCTCAGTTAAGCGTTCGAATAGGGTCTGGGAAAAAGTGGCAAAAATAACGTTTCTGAGCTTTACGAACGCTTTAACAAAAGAGACATCAATGAATAACGCCACCAATGCCCTAAAAGCTAAACGAACGCACCTTACGTTACAATGATGACCGGTTGGCGCAGTTGGCAGATTTTGTTTTGTTATTCGAATAGGGGATACCGAGGATGGTTGACTATAGGGCACGTTTTGTTATTCGCTATAATATAGCTGTGGGCCCCACACTACACGTCATCGTTATGGACTACCATAAAAGAGTTGCTATCTACATATAAATATTTATTATTACGTAAAAAAGGGTACCCAAATGTTATTGGGTACATCCCTTGACGGCCTTAAGACCTAAGAAGGGCTTATTTTTCGTAAAACATAACGATCTACTTTTGTATCCAAAAAAGCTTTTCGGATATTACAGAATGTTTTTTTTTTTTTTTTTAATCTTTATTAATTTATAGAGGGTTTGGCCAAACATGACCATGCCACCCTCATTGGCCCACTCGCATCTTACAATCTACGCTTAATACCTAATTGTACAATTTTGTATAGCATATATTCCTCGATTGAGGAAAAGCCAGAATGCTATTACATTTAAGTTTAGCTCTATCAGAACACAACATAGTGGCAGCAACAGAAACTTTCGTTGACAAATCCGTAGAAGACGCAGAGCTTGTAACCGAAGAATGGAGCATTTTGCGCCGTGATAGGAAAACGGTAGGTGGAGGTGTACTCCTGGCGGCGCGCACGCCTATCGTGATGCATCGGCAAATTGCACTGGAGACTGATTGTGGTGAAGATCTTTGGGCAAGCTTTGTCTGGAACGGTAGAGTCTACTACGTTGGTGTTATCTATATATGCCCCAAAGCTAAAGACGATGAGTACATGCGCTGGTTCTGCAAAGTAGAAACTTTCATCAACAAGCTGAAAGGAACTGTTATCATTGTAGGTGATCTAAACTTGAACAGCGCATCTGTTAATGTTTGTAACTATCATTGTTATTTTAAATCATTTTGTAGTTTGGATGAGATGAATGATGTGGTGAATGCATATGGAGGAATACTTGATGTTGTCCTAGCTCAAAAGAATAATAGCACGTATGAGGTTCGAGTTCGACATGTTGAAGGTCTCGTGAAGCCTGATCCTTATCATCCCCCTCTTGATATCCTACTTGTAATGCATACAGTTTACAGCTCTGATCATGTTGAACCCAGTAACATAGATCCGAGCAGGGACTGGAACTTTAAAAAATGTGACACCAAATTTCTGGTTCACTTGCTTTCCGAGACCTCCTGGCACGATGTGCTTGAATCTGACGACGTGCAATCATGCACTAATAAATTTTATGACATTATTTACAATATTTTTGACACATCAGTCCCTAAAAAACGCCGTAAACGATCTTCAAGTAGGCGTTATCCAGTCTGGTTCACAAATGACATTATTCAAGATACGAAACTTAAACTAAGATTACACCGTACCTGGCGGCAAACCGAATGCGATGCGGATTACAAAACGTTCTCCGATCTGCGAGCCTCTTTAAAGTTTCGTATATCCTCTTCGTATGATTCTTATTTAAAAAGTATCGAAGATAACATTATAGCAAACCCTCGCGCTTTTTGGCAGCATATTTCGAGTCTGCGCTACAAGGGGGGCTTTGAACCTAATGTAAGTTATGAAGGTCGCAATTTCAGAGCAATAGATGCCTCAGAGGCCTTTGCTAATTTCTTTGCAAGTGTTTTCTTACCAGACATACCTTTATTGGACTCTGAACTCGTAAATCGTTTCGATAAGTCTAATTCAAGTAATTATGTAAATATTTTCTATATATCTCCCCACGATGTAGCATCTGGGATTAAAGGTCTCAAGCAGAATAGCTCAGTGGGGCCTGATTGCGTTCCACCATGGTTTTTGAAACTAGGTCTAAAATTCCTAATTCAACCACTTTGCCATATATTCAACGTGGCCTTATCCACAGGGATCTATCCTAAACAATGGAAATTATCAAAAGTGACACCTATTCCCAAAGGGATTGATAAGTCATCTGTTACGGAGTACAGGCCCATCGCTATTCTATCATCCCTAGCAAAAGTTTTCGAAAAAGTTATCCATAAAGAGATCTACAGGCAAGTGGAGCAGTATATGTGTGATGAACAACACGGTTTTAGGAGGAAAAGGTCGGTTGATACAAACCTCCTCGAACTGACTGATTATATTTCAGTCCGGTTAGATCGTGGTAGCCAAATCGACGTTCTTTACTTTGATTTTTGTAAAGCCTTCGACAGAGTCAACAATGACCACTTACTCGTCAAGCTGAATGCTCTGGGTTTTGCTCCCGGGCTCCTGAGATTTATTGCTGACTACCTCAGAGACCGGCAACAGTTCGTAAGGTTGGGTGTGTATGACTCTTCTATTTATCATACGCGATCTGGAGTCAGCCAGGGATCTATACTCGGTCCTCTCCTTTTCTCACTTATGATCAACGATCTTCCCGCTGTAGTTAGACGTTCTAAATGCCTGCTTTATGCGGACGACTTAAAACTGATAATGGAAATAAAGTCTGTTCAAGACTGCATAGATCTCCAAAGTGATGTGGACGCAATATGCGAGTGGGCGGTGGCAAATAAAATGGAGTTTAATCCATCAAAATGCCGTGCCATGACGTTTACTCGAAGGTGGCGCCCCATAGATTTTAACTACCAGCTGGGCTAATATGAGATTACCAAATCCACTACTATAAAAGATCTGGGTGTTACCTTCGATCAAAAATTGACCTTCAACAACCACATCCTCACAATTGCCAAGGAATCATATAGGAGATTGGGGTTTGTGCTGAGGAATTCCAAAGACTTTCAGGGTACTTTCGTTATTCAGTTGATTTTTGAGGCTCTCGTACGTAGCAAACTAGAAGCTAGCTCTGCAGTATGGCATCCTCATGAAAAGGTATATGCTCTGTCTCTTGAAAAGGTGCAAAAGGCCTTTCTTCGCTTCCTATATAAACGGATCTACGGCTATTACCCGTACATGTACCCGACTAATTTTCTTTTAGGATGCTTAGGTTACAACTCATTGGAAGTTCGACGAGCGCTTAACCAAATGAAGGTAATGTGTAAAATCCTTCATGGAAAGATTGACGCTCCCGAACTACTCAAGGAGATGTTTCGGCTCCGAGTCCCTGACGATAACAGCCGCCGCGGCGGGCGACGCCATCAGGTGTTTGCGGTTCCGACAGCCCGCACGGTTGCGCACGGGTACTCCCCAATCTCACATTCTTTGTCGGCGTTGAACGGTCTCCTGTCCTGGGCACCTGATTGCGATTTGTTTGCGGATGAATGGAAGAGCATAGAGTCAAAGTGTCTGGAATACTGTGAGAGGACAGCGGGCAGGAATAAGGAAATGGATGATGATGATGAATGGGAATATTTATGTCAGTGTGACTTTGACTATTGGTAAAAAATTTTATATTGACATTTTATAATTATCTGTATTACTGACATTGTAAATCGTATGACTTTTATTTTATTTCTGTTTTTGTGTGACTGTAGTTTTGAATTTTGTTACTTACCTAATTAATTTCTTAATATTATATAATTTAATTTGAACTTGCATGACTAATGTTATTGGTTGTACCGTATTAGTTATATAAATAAATAAATAAATAAATAAATAAAATAAATTTACCCAACTCGTGCAAATCAATCCCTGTTTCTAATTTTAATTTGATCCTCTCTATGTCGTTCCGGGCACATTCCACCAATATATGATAAACGTCCTCTACAGTGTTACACTCAGTTTTAATAATTTGTTAAGAATCGTTGGTGCCAAAATTTACTACAAAAACACAAATTGGAGTATTGTTAAAATGAAATTATAAATGAATATTATGGTTATATGTATATGTAGGTATCTATATATTATTTATACCTACATATACATATAATAAAGTAGTAAAGTACTCGTATATATATTTAATTATCTTACCTATGTGGCTAAAAATACTTACTTACCTACATTACTTAAAAAGACCATATTGAAGTTCCATACGTGGGTGGCCGGTAATGACCGTATTTTATTAATTTAATTTTTTAATTTACCTATTTATTTATTAAAAATGTTATTAAAGAGATATACATCACATTAATGAGACAATTTTAATAGAGACGAAACGACCAAAAACAAAACTACGAAGTCAATGTAATATTTTGTATCCAGTATTGTGACGATATATCGGTTTCACGTCCCAACAGCAACTGATGCCTCCGTGGGTTTTTTTAACGCAGTGCGCGGTTCTCCATAGATCTCTATACGATACAAAAATTTGTGCGAAAGACTCACCGCAAATTTGTAGCGATGAATTCACCACGCGCGTTTATTTCACCGCAGTGCGTGCACTTCTATTACTCTCTGGGTACTTCACAGAACATGTGTTACAAAAACGCAACGCATTGCGCTTACGAGGTAACATAATTTAGGTATACAATTTATGGTCGTCGTCGTAAAATATGGACATAATTAGAAAAGAAATGTTGTAAATATTGTAGGTAGGTTGTACCTATGTTGTCCAATACAACAAACAGTGCGATCCCAATTAAGCCATAATCGATATCAGCGCGATAACAGTCGGTCCCGTTCACCGTGAGCGTGATTACGATGGCCCACGCTACGTCATCGATGACGTCTTAACTGCCGCCATATTGACGATTACATGAACCATGCTCTACCTACACCATAATCGTCGTGAGCGTTCTGTCAAAAGTGACAGGTGTTTGTTTATTTCTACAAGGTCTTTACTGGTGTCCCTTGTTTTTAATATAAAAGCTGTAAAAATCGGTCCATCCATTCCATTATTTCTTTTTAATCCACACACCACATAGTTAAGCTTCACACTATGCACGTTATTTTTATGAATTTGTTTTTCGCACGCAAATGGTTCGTTATTGCTACAACTTTGGTCTGAATTATCAACACGCTTACAGTGCCATGAGCTGTCAAAATCGCGATATTTGTCTCGGACCGGCTTTGGTAGACGATAGCACTGTGAGCAAAATTATCGCAAAACGGACCGCTATGAAAGTAGCTAGCTCGGCGGGTTCGGTGGTTTACAAAATTTTTTTGTATTGTGACTTTTAAACCGGTATGTTTTTATTTAATGTTTTACGGATAAAAATACATGTGTTATATTCATATTTTTTTTTGCTTCGTAACCTTTTTTGGTAGACATTAAATAGTTGTAGTTAAAAAGGATTCTTTGAAGTTTGTTTTTGCAGCTGAACCCCAGATTTCAATCAAGTACAATAGTTGCGTTTTTACCAGTGCATTGTAAATTGTGCATCGTAGTTTACTTGGAATACATCGAGCAATGCAACGGAGTACACCACAAAGTGCTACTAACTTACTTTTTATATGTTCTATATGTGTATTCCAAGTTAATTGGGTATCCATGTGCAAGCCCAGGTATTTTTCATGTATCTTTTGGAGAATGGGTACATTATTAATTGTTAGAGGGGGGTGCAGTTGTATCTGTTTGTTTTTGGCTTTAAATAAAACAACATGTTTTGGAGATATTGATAGTAAATAAGTAGTGCTGAAACCAATCGTATAAAATATTCAGGTCCTTTTGGGCTCGGGAGACTAATTCATGTATAGATGACCCAAAGTAAAACAAACAAGTGTCATCCGCGTAAAGAGTTATATGACCACTTAGATCTAAGTCCTGTATATTATTGATGTAGGGCAAAAACAGCAGTGGGCCTATTATTGAGCCTTGCGGGACTTCACATGTACATGTACTTGATACTTTTTTGTAAGATATGATTCAAATATTTGTAATGCCTTCCCAGTAACACCAATAGATTCCAATTTTATAAAGAGAAATTTGTGACTTATGGTATCAAACGCTTTTAATAAATCTATAAAAATACCAAGAATTATATTTTTGGACAATATTAATGTTTTATCTTACTAACTAGATTGATAGTGGCTGTTAGTGTATCTAAAACCATATTGCCGTACTGAGATAAAGTTGATAGATTCTAGGTATTTTACTAATCTCGTATGTAATATTTTTTCAGGAATTTTAGACATTACTGGCAATAATAATATATAGGATCTGTTTTTAGTCCAGATTTAAAGATAGGAGTCCATTTTGCTTTTTTTAAAGTATCCGGAAATACACCATCTTGTAGTAATTTGTTAAAGCATTTTGCCGCTTTATCCGAGATCAGGGTTTTTATACATTTGAGTACTTTGGTACTAATTCTGTCTAGTCCTATACTGCAGTTTGATTTGAGATTGGCAGCAAGTAGCAACCCTGCCTTCTAAGCAGCTGGTCTCAGATTCGATCCCTGAACAGGTCAAACTGTTTCACTTTTATATCGGTATGTTTATTAATATTATCAAGGATGATACTATATAATATTATATTATAGGTATTCAGATTTATTTTTTTATGTCAATCGGTGACGAGACTAGTAATTCGCTTGTCTGATGTTAAGCGTCACGCTTACCCATAACAGTTCCGTGTCATTCAAAGTTTTAAACTACAACAGTTCAAAACCCCGCATAGCAATGCACTTGGTGCTCGTTACCCTGAGATAGTTATTTGTTAAATATATTGCCCTGTAATTTCACTGGAAAAATTACATCATAGGTACATACCTACTTATACACCTATACCTACTTATACATTACGTGTAGTTACATAAGTACCTGATTAATTAAAGTCAATGATTAGTTTTATTTTAGACCCGAGGCAATAGCTGTTTTACAAAGTGATAACTCGGATCAAAGAAAATTTTAGTTTAGGTACTTACCTCAAAAATAAGATAAAATATTGAATGACACTGCACCGGCTTTAGGGAGGCACGGCCCTGAAGTGAAGGACTTGTTACTCAACATTAAGTAATTTTAGTAAATACAAAATAGGCGTGCTTCTGGGTAGCAGTAGTTATATACACTAGCGGCTAGCTAATAATGAGGGTTTTCCAGTTACATAAATAAATTAAATTTTATGTCATAGGAAATGCTATATATCCATTTTACATATATAGGCTTAGATATTTTATTTTTATGGTGGTTTACGGCCGCCACATTGTGTTATTTAAGACGGGTATTTTTTGCTTTTGCTATTGGAATACACAGATAGGTAAATAATCTAAAGGAACATATGTCATCCCACTAATATCCCACTAATAATATTATAAATGTGAGAGTTTGGATGGATGGATGGATAAATGGATGTTTGTTACTCAAAAACGGCAGAACGGCTTAACGGATCTGGATGAAATATGACACAGAGATAGATTTCAGTCTGGAATAGCACAAAGGCTACTTTTCATCATCATCATCATCATCCATCACCAAGCGTAATATTCTTGGCCACAGCATAGATAAAATAACAAAAATTAACTAATACTATATTTAAATTTACTAATACTATTATAGCAATTACGTTTGAACATGTAAATATTTTATGACATTTTAGTATAAA
The DNA here is from genome assembly GCA_917880725.1 of Selenia dentaria. Taxonomy (NCBI): domain Eukaryota; kingdom Metazoa; phylum Arthropoda; class Insecta; order Lepidoptera; family Geometridae; genus Selenia; species Selenia dentaria. The sequence continues at coordinate 7,008,467 of OU862888.1, read as the reverse complement.
GATGCGCAGACGAAGTCGCGGGCACCAGCTAATAATTAATATATTCATTGATACAAAACAAAACATTTATAGCAGTTCATGTATAAGTACCTACTAGTAGAATTATTGAATAGTAAATAACATAGCAAACCTTAATAGAAAATAGTAATAGAACAGAAAATAACTATATAGGTACCTATTTGCTTATATCCAAGATGTACTATTATTTTTCTTTTAAATAGTAAAGGTTTTGATGACAATATCTTGTAGGTACCGTTTGTATTTTTAAGATATAAGTAAGTAATATAATTCTGGTTTCACAGTTTTTTAAAGATAAATCCTACTTACCCACATTATTACTCGCTTAAAGTAATAAAATAACGTTCTGTAAATCTTTATATTTGCGAGGTTTGCGCCTTTGTTCTAATATAAATACCCTCATCAAACAATGACACTGCAAATCAGTTGTGAAAAACTGTCACATTCACAAGCATAGGAACGAGAATCGATCCGTGTAAAAAGGGGAAGCTCTTAGTGGTCAGCTAGAACTGAAGTAAAAATTTCAGATCTGTAGGTACATACCTACATAACTATACAATTTACGCGAAATTACAATAATTAAGATCATAACTGTTTCTTTTGTTTTCAGAATGAGTTAGCAAAATGACTTTATCAACAAGCCGACAGCAGTTTTTACCCTATGAAACACATGGAACCGAAAATATTCAATACGGACGAAAGGGTGGCGTTTTTGTTTCACACTGTATTTGTATTGGATTTATAATATTCGCTATTCTAGTCGCAGTTATGGTCGGAGTTATTGCACATTTTATCACATATTTCAAGGTAAGGAGGCATGATATAAGCTTTGTGAGAATTTTCGTTCACGACGACAGTCTGTACATTCTTACAAATTAACCCGGTATATGTTCATAAAATTTTATCTAAAACGTGCCAAACATGACGTGAGATTTATCAGTATCATGAATTCCGCAGTTATGCGATAGCAAAAACTTGATATATACAGGTCAATAGTCTTCATCAGCACACTCCGTAAACATGACCTACGGCACGGCACGGCACTACTGTAGAAAAAACGAAACGTCAAAATGACAATCGATTCAAGATTGGAAATGTACTTGTGTGTGCGCGAGTTTAAAAATTGTTTTGTAAATATTTGAATTTTTGACGAAAGGAAATGTTGAAGTAATTTAATGTATTGGCAAAATGTGATAATTGACATAGTCTAACTTTTTATAGATGAGTTGTATTTAAGTCCGTGATATTAGTTTCGCTCTTTCGACAAAATGAATTCGAAATTGCCTAAAATTTTAGTTTTATTTTTCGGAGTTATTACGCCGGTAAGTAGACAATTATAACCACGAACATTCATTAAAATGGTTAGAGCTTTTTCAGGTAGGTCATAAATCGACATAACTGTTATTTTGTTTCAGTTAAGTTCACAAAAAAGCTTACAATTTTGGGATGAAACAGAACCATTTGGGCAACCACAAGGGCCGCCGTCCCTCGACCTCCGTCTTCCTTCAGAAATTGTGCCAAGTTTCTATAGGCTAAAGCTGAAAGCTAACTTAGACAACTCCAGCTTTTCAGGCCAAGTATTAATTACACTTCGTGCAAGCAAACAAGTCAAAGAAATCATATTGCATTCAAAAAATCTCAATATTAATAATAAAAATGCTAAGCTTACAGAGCAGATATATGAGAGGGTAGCTACAATAAATTCGAGGATAAAACGGCAGGATAGTAATGTGAGCAGCACAACCGTTGTAGCTACTGTTCAAGACACTACTCCTGATAATAGTACAAAAATAGACGATGCGCCTCCCTTGAATGAAACAACAAATTCCACTGCAGTCACAACAACTGTTAAGCCAACTATTGTGGAGACACAAGTAACTCACAGTAATGCTAAGAGCATCAACATCCTTATGATAATGCCAAGCACAGGGGATCGGCTGGTAATCTTGCTGGCCTCAGCCATCAAACCAGATGTTGATTATATTTTGGAGTTGTCCTTTGATGGGACAATCGGTGATTCTCTGACTGGATTCTACAAAAGCACATACAGAAATAAGGATAAGGAAAATAAGTATGTATTAACATAAATATAGTTGAACTCAATGATTTTATATTAAAAAGAGGTACTAAGATACGTTATGTTAGAATTGATGTGAGATCAATGTAGTCCCAGCTTTCGCGCATACAAGAATGTACATTGCTGAGGTTCTTAAACATTGTTCTAAGATGGATAGCATATATTGTTCAATATTGTTGCTGTATTTATACACAAGTACCATATACACCACTTTTTAATATAAGATCATTATTTGAAATAGTAAAATATATTCTTTATAAAAATATAGATTAAAACCTAAAAATCACAAAATAAATATCAATATCAAGTCCTCAAACGGGGCTTGAAACTGATATTTGGAGTAACTTGGTCATCAATATTAATGCTTGATCAGCAAGATTGTATGATGAGTCAGTAGATACAACTCTCACAGAGCCCTGACTCCATGTGTTACTCATCTGTAATACTCTTCGTAAAACCAGAGGCTTGGAGTAAGAGCAGTCTCCACCTCCTGTAACAAAGCTCATGTACCATATCAGCCGAGACTGATCCCTGAAGGTGATCAAAAAGTTAGCCGTGTAGGTGAGCAGGGGTGCTTGTGGTTTGTTATGCAAGCAGGCGGGTGTACTTACTCCTTCACTGTACAAATCAAATATACCAAACTTGCTAGCCAACTTATTATTTTTGTTCCATGATTTCTTGTTAATCAAAACCCTATATTTATAGTTATATTATTGAAATAATATCCATCAATTTAAACATAGTAAAACACCTATTTTATCAGTTATTAAAAAAGTTCCTTTACATATTATCTGCTTTTATATATATGACGTAAGACTATGTATTCATTACTACATAAGATGATGCAATATATAAAATCATATCTGGCCGTTACATGCTTGTAACTTGTTAGATGTTTTATGTACAACTTTATACTTAAGACAAGAGCCATTATACTTAAGACAAGACTAGATTAATCTAGGGTTTTGAACAGACTAGATTAATCTAGGGTTTTGAATCTTCCTTTTCTTGTAGTTGAGTACTTACTATTTATGTAACTAAATTATAGATCTCTGTTAAAAATTAAGATGGCCTGGTAGGTGCAAGTAAATTAACAATTGAACATTATAGTAAATAAAAAACCTAATAGAAAAAAAAAACAATTTTTATAACATAACATTTACTCCTAAACACAAACTTTTAACTCGTCGCATGTCACGCGTACAGCATGTGTATGTGCTTTTTGTGCTAAGCCATGTTGCGATTACACCAAATGTATTACATATTTTATACCTCTTGTTTGTAACTAATTTTATCAGATCCAATGCAGTCCACTGGGGCCTTACTATCAGCTTCATAAAAACCATGCAAGTTCCGTGCAGTTCTTAAACCTGGCATAAACAGTTTTGAATGAAATCATACCATGACGCGCATTTAGGTCAACTGTTTGAATATTGTTTTCTCAAAAGTGAATGAATAAAATTGTCTCTGGCATTTTAACAATTCACTTTAACCAACATTGCAGACGCCTAGATGTTTGTAAGTTGATAAACTGAGTGGATATAGATCGTCATGTTAACGAGAGTCCATACAAAAAAACAGGTGAACGGTTTTTCAGCGGTTCTTGAATAGCAGGCCTGCTTTAACGTTGTCATGGTACGAATAAGCCGGGCAGTTTTCTAGAAGTCCTGCTTTAAGAGCTCATAGTAAGGCCCCAGGTATAAATTTGCTTTTGGTTGGTCAAACTCTTCAAGAGTATTATATTTATCTGAACTTTTATCCGGAGTTTGGAAATAAAAAAAAGGAAATAAATAAGTAGACATTGGATAGGTTAATACACAAATAAGTCATGTTAAGTTATTTGTAAATTTGTGGTTAATTGGCAAAACTTGTTCTATAAAGTAGAAAACATAATCTAACAATTATTTGTAGGGTTCCGTACCACAAAAGGAAGAAGGAACCCTGATAAGTTCACTTTGTTACCATCGGTCAAGAACTTATTTTCTTAGGAATGTATAGAGGTAAATTTCTATCATATATGGTCTATACAGTTGGTTTGGTTAAAAAAACTGGCAGGTTAGCTGATTTTTAAAAGTTTGATTTATATAAAACTTATGAACATAAAGTTGATAAAAATGTTCTCCTCAACCAGGACTTGAATATGTGTCACCTGGCTTACTATGCCAGATGATATGACCAAATGTAACTAGGAACTAATGTATCTCTTGTTGTTTTTAACTCTTATATGAGAAATAAAAAATATTTTTAAACCACTATGACTAGTCCCATAATATATAAAATATTTCTTACAGTGTGCTAGGAGTAACTCAGTTTGAGCCAACATCAGCAAGAGCCGCATTCCCGTGCTTTGATGAACCAGCATTCAAAGCCAAGTTTGAGATAAGCATTGCCCATGTTCAGAATATCACTGTGCTGTCCAATATGAAAGTATCAGCTGAGGAACCTATGTAAGTATAAGTATTACTTAATAATAACTTAATTGTTTCATTATTTCAGGCAACATTTAATAAAAAAATTATTAAGGTTCATATACAATAAATACCTTATAGACTAACATATAATTATATTACTGCAACAGAACACTAGTTCTGGGTGATTCTTTAGTTGTTAGTACCCTCCATACACAATCATTAAATATTAATATGGGAGAACATCCACACAGTCTTCAGGTCCCAAACTAGGCAGAGCCATTACTATGGAAACCTGAAGGATAACCATTATACTTAAACACCCAGCCACAGGTCAAACAGACATGTTCATGCACACAAATGCATGTTGACGTGTCTGGGGATTGAACCCAGGACCAGTGGAAGGGCTGGGTTGCTAACAACTGTGCCAACCGGCCACTCAATGAACCTGTAAATAATACTAAATAAATAGGCAAATTGGAATTGTGTACCGAGCATTTCCACATAGAATCAAAATAATCTAAAAATTTTCCATGATATGAAATGTGGAAGTTCGTTCACTGACTATAGTCCGGCAACGTAATGCGCGTCTTTCCTACGGGGTGACAGACAGAGGCAGGGATAATACTAAGGATATCAGCGGGTAGCGGGTAAAATATTTTTTTTGCGCGTAACTTCAGCCATCTGGCAGTGGAAGTTCCGTCAAAATCGGTCTACCTGTTGAGGAGATTAACAGAGAAAAATTGACACACAAAGAAAAGTTATTTGTTTATAGTTGACCGAGCGAGTGCAATATCTGTACCAAATTGATTGAAATTGCGTATGTTTGTTAGGTTGTATGTTGGTATTCCTGTACAGATTGCATTTTTCAAACCAATCTTGACGAAATTTGGTATGCATGTTAAACTATTCAATTATTTTTGTTGTGGGCAATTTTGTGAGTGGAGGGATATTTTTACTAAAAAAGAGGCTAGTTTGCTGCGGCTCTATTTACCGACTTTGATTTTTACTTTGACTTTTATTGACCGATTTTGATTAAATTTCGTACACACATTAAGTACTTACCTGACTTTGAGAAGAATTGCTAATGAGCAATTCTTCTTTATTAACATTTGACCATAATTGGGTCAAGTGGTTGTGCTGTCGAGATGGTGAGGAGGTTAAGTTTAAAAACTGTACGATTTCGACAGCTCAGATTGCGAAAAATTGCCGCTGATAAGACTGTGCTCGCGAGGTCTACTGTTCGCAGAACTACTTGTACCGTATACACTTTCATATGCATTTAGCAAAAAGCTGTTATTATTTCTAATTTGTTTCTGTCATTACAAATTGAATTTTCATTTTTATTTATTTGCATAAATTAGTAATCATAACTGTATAAATTAGGAATCTTCATTGTGGTCAAATGCTTCCGTATTGTTTTGTTGCCAAATGCTGAGTCAACATGCTTTTTCGATTGCTAATTTTGCCACTTTGGTTTATTATTTTCCTTGTAGGTATTCTTAGTAGGTAAACAACATACAAACTAATTTTAATTATGACCGATCATGAACCTGGCAACGATGGCATAAAAGTTTATTATATTGTAAAAAAAATACGTTTTCTTAAACATGCTTGTCATGTTCAAATCGAAATTGTTATAAGTTAAATAAGTAAAAGTTAATAAGTTAAATCGAAATTGCTATACTGGCCAAATACATGCGAGCAGCGGCCGGCAAAAGTTTTATAAAAATCCATATCTGTCGTGTTTTAGCGGCTCAATAAATTCATAGTAAACTCGATAACAGTCGTGTAATTTACATATCAAACTATATTTTACTCCGAAACATGGCAACCAAGGAGGTAACTTATCAAAGATTTTATTCAAATTTCGAATTGGCTTCCAATTATAAGCTTTTTATTGAAAAAAAAACTAAGCATATTTAGTTTAGTTAACATCTATAATTTTGTCTTTGAACCTTTGTTGGTAATAAAAAATTTGACTTTTTGACTTTTTAATATTTATGAACACTTTAACCCGGGGAATAAATATTGTCTTTCGTTGTTCGTCATTGGTTTTGAAAAGTAATTGTATTTGACAAAATGAGTTGAAGTGAAGACAATGGTGGTGATGAACTTACTTTAACGCCATTTCAAATTCAAGAGGCGTCCAGTAGAGCAGTAATAGAAAATTTGTCACCGCCAATATCGAAAGAATAATATTTGAAAACTTATAAACATTTTGTTCATTGTAAGAATGAAAGAAAATCTGTTAATTTGCGCGCATTATTTGAGAAAAGTACTAAGTATACAAACCATAGCCACAACTAGGCATTGCTGGACTTACGTATGTGGGCCGAAGCGAAGCCGACGCAACAGTGCCGGATTTATATTTCTTATGAGTGTAGGCCATTTTATTTCCGCCGCCCCATGTACCTTTCTAAAATAATTAATTTCCTTTCAATAGGTGAGTTCGATCCCCATCCATTGCGCTATTGACGTGAACCCACTCCAGACACAAGCATTAGCTTAGTTGAAGGGGTTAACAAGGCTACTAGTAAGGTGCAATCCACATTGCTCGTAGTATTAAAAAAAACATTTGTAATAAAGAAGGCACTAAAGTAGACTCTGCAGACTTATTAGAGGAAATGTAACTGTGAAAATGCATACATTCTTGAACGAAATCGTCCTCTAAATATATAGGTATATTATTTGACTTTTATACTCTGAAATCGCGCTAGCGAGCGTCTTCTGAAATTTGCCGCCCCTAGCACGCGGCCGCCCCTAGGCCGCGGCCTATACGGCCTATTGACAAATCCAGGGCTGCGCTGCGAGGCAATCACGTTCGTTCATCAATGCCTCGTTTGCTGGCCGCTGCAGTAATGCACTATTGATGACTTAACATTGAGCATTCATCATCATCATCAACTCAGCCGTAAGACGTCCACTGCTGAAAATATGCCTCCCCAATAATTTTCCAAAAGGACCGGTTGGAAGCGGCCTGCATCCAACGTCGTCCTGCTACCTTTACCAGGTCGTCTGTCCACCGTGTCGGTGGACGACCTACGCTGCGCTTGCCGGTCCGCGGTCTCCATTCCTGAACCTTCCGGCCCCATCGGCCATCTGTTCTGCGTGCTATGTGCCCTGCCCACTGCCACTTTAACTGGCTAATCTTCTGGGCTATGTCGGTGACTTTCGTTCTTCTACGAATCTCCTCATTTCTGATTCGATCACGTAGAGAAACCTCGAGCATAGAAACCTAGAGCGAATCCCCTATATGTGGAAATTTTTAACTGGCCTTCAGTTGTACAACCTGTTCTGTATTTTTAATTATAGCTAGCCGTTAATTTCCCGAAAATTGTTAAAATAAAAAAAGCCCTCTCCATAGCTCGTTGTGCGACTTTGAGCTTACTTATGAGGCCCATAGTAGTAGTAACATTCAGTCTTCCATAGTATTATTTACACCTTCCAGAGCCGACCAACCTGGTTGGATATGGACCCACTTCGAGCGTTCTGTGGACATGTCTACGTACCTCGTTGCATATGTTCTGTCCAACTTCCAATCGTTGGAGACCACGTATCTCAGCAAGGACGGCGTTAACAAGACCATACGTGTGTGGACCAGGCCGCAGTTGATAGATAAGGTGAGTAAATAGAGTGTAAGACAAGTAAAGTGGATACTCTTGAACTCTACTGGTAATTTTGTTATGAAAACTAACGTGGATCTCAATCATTTTTACTGAGACATACGAGATTACTCACGTAATATTAATCGGATAGATCCGACTATAGTTTCCAACATATCCATCTCAGTTATTAACAAATGTTGATTGAAATCCTCCAGTCATCAACTTACTAACAAATTTTGGTTACTAATGTGGTCAAAAGTGACATAGAGCCGCCGTTTTTCAAGATTTCAATCAACATTTGTTAGCAACTGAGATACATAATAGCCCTGCTGGTGGTCTTTTTCAAGAAGTGTTTGGGACGCCCGTGTCGATGACGTCTCTCTTAGCACGACTGGTAAATATGGCGTGTGGATGCACTGCATCTATAATAGACGATATTTGAGGGTTACGTGTTATGAGCTTTATCACTAAGTGAGGACACTGACGAGTCGTCCGTCCGATGTTAAGCGTATTCCTTTCTTTCTTCATTTAATTCCTTTGCTTAGTAATAATTATTATCAACCATAGCTAAACTTGTTCCAAGCGCCAAGCGTACTAATGTAACTGCAGTGCTAGTATGGATACACGATAAACTTGTCACGTCGATAAACGGATTTGGGGGCCGTCCATTAATCACGTGAGGCTCGAAAAGGAACCCCCGAACCCAAACTCCCCCAAGGGGAGGGGGTTCGGCAAAAATCACGAAATATCACAAGAGGGGAGGGGGGTTTAGTTAAAATATCACGTGTATTAATTTTTCGTCAAACGCGGTAGAATAAATATATTCATATACCATAGTACAATTTATGTTGTTCGCATGATTACAATATTCCATTAATATCATTCGATACCACTCAAATACAACCTGCAACCTTTTCGTATAGACTTTTTATCATGGTCCTTAATTTTGTAGAATAAAATTATTAGATTATACTTTATACCTGTATTTACTGATAACATTCCAAAAATTTTAAGATACTTTGTAGGTACTAAAAATACACGTGATCTTCGGTGGGGGTGGGGGGTTAGTTTTAAACCTCACCACCGTATCACCAAAGGGGAGGGGGGTTAAAAATGCTTAAAAAAACATCACGTGATTAATGGACGGCTGTATCTTTCTATCGTATCTTGTCTCTAGCATGGAACTTGCCGCGACAGCTATATCGCGGGCTGTCTTTTATCGATAATGTCAAATTTTATCATCTATCGGCAATCCATACTCGCACGGTATCCATAGTCACGGTCAAAAACAGTTTATTTTTTACATTTTACCTACACTCTTTATACTGACTCAACGGTTAATAATATATCGTTATGATAAACGCAAAACTTAGACAATTATATAAAACTCAACAAAACAAATACAGTTCTTCGTTTCCGCCAATCAAAAAGCCTAATGTTTTACTCAGGCTAACTACGCGCTCACCATCACGCCGAAGCTCCTGGATTTCTACGAGGATGTGTTTGGAGTGCCTTACGCCTTAGACAAGCTAGACCTGATCGCCGTGCCTGACTTCTCCAGTGGGGCTATGGAGAACTGGGGACTTATCACTTTTAGGTAAGTTTTATATTAATCCTTTGAGTACATACCAGTGACGTACATTTAAGTTCGTTTCATTCATAAATCTTTTGTTTTAATGATCACGGTATATGAAGGGTTAAGGCGCGGACCAAGCCCAATTTTAAGACAATTTACGATGCTTTAAGTAAGGTTGAAAATTGCTTATCAGATTGGACGATGTAATGGAAGATGCATTTATTTTGTACGTTTCCTTTATATATTTCGGTATATATTTACGCACTTAAAAAAACTGCTGTTTACTATTTTAATACTGTACGTTAGCTAAGTACTTATTACCTAAAAAAATATAGAGTTATCGCTGAATATTCTGCTAGTTCCGACGTGATTTTTTCTGCGAAAACCGAGTAATATTATGAATTCTATTCGGTTACTATTCTTCTCCTGTTCTTTTTCTACCGAAGGTATTGTTTTCATAGAATATTATCCATCTGTTTCTTTACACTGGATGTTTTAAAGATTCTTCTTTTTACTATTACATTACATATTAGGATACCAGCGCGCCAATAGGATAGATAGCTGAAGGCGAAAGGGTAGTGAAGCTATACGGTTGTATGAAATACTCAGCTTGCGCGCTTTCAAATATTTTCAATACTTGTTTTATGTTATGTTCAAAAAAAATTATCTTAAGCTTTTAAAAAAACTGAGCTCACTAAACTATTGCAATGTTTGCTTGGATTACACACATTCTTTTTTTTTTGTAAAAATATCTCCCATAGAAACTGAATGGAGTTGATTAATTACATCGACGGGAACGTTTCATGTCACGATTTATCACAATTTATTTAATCGTGTATCGGTGAACATATCCGTTTGTAAACATTTATTACCCATAAAACAATAATGTCGATTACCGTTTTCGAAGGTCGAGTTTTAGATATTCGTGAGGACAAGTTGTCAAATTTGGAGCATAGTTCGTCATATGTCCGATTATTTAAGTTATTATAAAATTATACATCATTTTAATCTGTCCGCATCAGGTTTACGCTATAACAAAAGATTTATGAATAGACTGGAGGCTTGCTGATTCGGACGGGTTAAAGCTATAACTATTAATAAATCCGGCCGTAGAACCAAGAATAAAAGGTACATTTACCCCTACTCCCAGATGTCAACATTTCTGAAAAAGTTCATAATGTTTACTAAATGTAAACATAATGGCCAATTTGTAAAAAATATTTCATGTATTATTTTAAAAATAAAACAAAACACATACTAATAATTTGCATATAACTTTGTATAACATTCTGGTATTCAGTTGTAATGTATAACTTTTCAGTAGCCTTTTAAAAATTGTACACAATTGTTCATATGCAGGAGTTATTTATTGCCTATTCAATATTAGTCTCCATCATAGTATTTGTATTAAAATTGATGCACGCAGGCATAACTGCCATTTTCAACTAATTCTTTAGAACTCAATAAAAAGATGGGCTTTGATATTCCTAAAATATGGACTGTTATATTATTTTGCTTTGATAAACTCTAACACGCGTATTTATAAACAAGTAATTACTGGTGGCTAAGTAATTTCTCAATGAAGTAATTACTTGACGATAGAATACTTCAACAAAAAATCTTATTAGTCGAGCAATGAATGTTACTAACTAAAGTAAATGCATAACCCTATCAAATTGGAATGTATCTTTTCTACCGACTTCCAAAAAGGAGGAGATACTCAATTCGACTGTTTTTTTTTTATGTTTGTTACCTTATAACTTTCGATAGAGTGAACCGATTCTCAAAATTCTTTTTTTGTTTGAAAGCTGGTGTTCCCGTGTGGTCCCATTCAAACTAAATAGGTTTCACTAACTAAATAGAATGGAAGTCGGTATTAAATTTTTCAAATTATACTTGTTACACTTGTATTAGGTTTTGGTCATGGGGTTTTAATGTTTACAGCATAATAGATCCTTCACAGTTCACACTTGGGCGCGAATGTAATTTTTATACAACTTCACTTTTGCAATAAAAAGGAATAATTGAAATGAAATGGAAATAATTGACGTGTTCTCAATGCTTAAGTAAAGAAAATGGTGACTATTCTTATTCTTATTCGTTTTGGGGGCGATGAGGCCTGCAATGACGTCCCGCTTGGGGTGTTTCAGTCTGTGCATTCTTTTCAGTTTGTGCATTCCCCCCTGCCAGCATTTACTCAACCCAGTCTTACTCCTTTACATAGTGGAGTATGGCCTTGGGTCGCTGGCACAACTGTTCCAGTGTAGTTTGAGATGTTTTTTATTATTTATTATTATATAATACCTACCCCTATTTATTTTGGGGTATCATTTAATACCGTTATTTTAATTTACAGCGTTACAATCACCTCGATCCTAACTTATTTGTACTTACTAGCTAGGCATGCCTATGCGCCGTCCTGATACCATCAGTCAATGCAAGGCTTTTGGAAGTTTGAGATGTATGAACAACCGTCATGATGAGAAAAATGGTGACTATTACTCGGCTAAGAATTCTAGCCTTTGATAGTTCTAACTTCAGGCAAATACTATCCTATCGACTAGCTTGTTAAGGAGCCCTGTGGCGCCCTCGTGATTGCTCCCGAGTGTTACGACCTGCGCCCGCGTCAATAGTTTTCGCTGAGTTGGGAACAAATGGCTCTTGTGCCATACCTATAGAGAATTAAAATCGTTGCATAATCCATCAAAGGTCATTGGTCATCATGCAGCCAGACACAATAGAAATTTCATTGTTATAATATAACGACTCTTGAAGGGTTAAATAATTATTTTTACTTAAGTAATTACTTTTACTTGTTTATAAATACAGCACATAATTAGTTCGAAAAACTTATCACACTTCACACTTATCTCTATCTTATCCATAGTTTTCAACTCTATTCGATTACAATAAGTGTCATTTTCACTGCAGAGAGACAACTCTGCTGTTCGACGAAAAAGAAGGCGTACCACGTGACAAGCAAAACGTTGCAATAGACGTCGCGCATGAGCTCGCACACCAGTGGTTCGGGAACCTTGTCACAATGAAGTGGTGGAGCGATCTGTGGCTTAACGAGGGATTCGCTACCTACATCGAATATGTCGGAGTCGATCATGTAAGTAACAACTGCACTATACAATATCTATTGATGGAGCGAGCGAAGCGTCTCTGCTTTAACTGGCCAAATTGACTTTCAACTGTTCGTGTGTTTGTTACGTCGTATGGACGTCTTTTTGCACAACTCGCATTTTTGTAATCAATCTTGACGAAACTTGGTATGCATATTCTACTATTTAATATACAGGACGAATTGTGGCACTTTTCCTAAAAAGGGGGAAGTTTTCTGCGGCGCTATTTTCCGATCAATTTGATAACATTTGGTACATACATTAGGTACCAGACTTAGGTAGTGTCTTAGATTAAGAGGAATTTCGAATATGCACATAAATGGTCAAGTGGTTTCCGAGATAATAGGGTCTGAAGTACTACGAAAAATTTACGTTGATAAAACTATTCGCATAACTACAAGTTTATTACTAGCTCCGCTCCGCGGTTTCACCTGCGTGGTGATGGATGATGGTAATAAAGAATCAACTCAAAGTTACCCAGAGATAATCTAATGGTGAAATTCGCTCACTCGGTCAATTAGCTGTATTACAAAGACAGTTATGTATATATATGTATGATAGTTTTGCTCATATCCCTTTATTTCATGCCGTAGGCAAGTTAAGTTAGCAATTTAACGATAAAAAGTTTTATTTCATGCCATCAAAGTAAACCGTAAATGGCTATGGTGATGGAGGGATTTCTGAAACGGGATGTGGGTAATGAATCTTACTCTCTAAATGTTATGGAAACAAATTTTATTAAGTTTCCATAAGTAAAGGACAAAAAAACGTGTGAAGTAATTTGTCTATCAGTAGCTACCTAATAATGTAATGGGTCCTATCAATCACGTTCACGAAAAGGTGTTGGCAGGAGGTAACGTCGTGTGGCGGGTCGCAATCTTCCCTCAAATATGGTTGAGGAAGGCGATGGCTGCCACATGCGTCGACTCGTGAAAGAGTGCTGCCTGCGGATACTGGTCTGCTTGGAATTCTAATGGATACCTTATTTAGTTTTGTTCAGTTCCGTTTATCTGTCCGTATTTTTATTTGTTGTTAAACAAGTGCAATTTAAAAAAAAAAAAATACCACTTCCACACTTTGGTAAAAATCAGCTATTGGAGTGTAACTCAAAAACTACTGGACCGAATTTGATAAAATTTACATCGGATCACACGGGAAGCACCAGCTTTCAAACAAAAAATAATTTTGGAAATCTGTTCACCCAGTCGAAAGTAATGAGGTAACAAACGTAAAAAAATACAGTCGAATTGAGTACCTATCTTTTTGGAAGTCGGTAGATACATTTTGTGTAGTCTATGTTCCTCTCCTTTGTTTGTTAAGATGTAGCATATTTAAATCATTTATATAACAAGCACAATTTGAAAAAAAATATACCGACTTCCATGCTATTCAGTTATTGGATTGTATCTCAAAAACTACTGAACCGAATTTGTTGAAATAAATGGGACCACACGGGAAGCACCAGCTTTCAAACAAAAATAATTTTGAGAATCGGTTCACCCAGTCAAAAGTTATGAGGTAACAAACATAAAAAAAAACATACAGTCGAATTGGGTAGCTTTTTTTGGAAGTCGGTAGAAAATGGCACGGACCCTGGAGTATGTAGAGAGTAGATTTAAAGTAAAACAAATACAAGTGCTAATTATTTCTAACTAATTATTATTAACATTTTAGGAACTAAAAGAAAACCAATTTCATTTTCAGATTGAACCTGAATGGAAAATGTTTGAATCTTTCTCGCGCGACAAAATGGACCTCTTGCGTTCTGACGCGCTCAAAAACACGTCCCCGGTCGCCCGGGAAGTGGTGGACGCTTCGGAGATATCGCAGAAGTTCGACGAGATCTCGTACACTAAAGGAGCCAACTTGATCAGAATGCTGAACCACACGTTATCTGAAGAACTGTTCCATAAGGGATTGCTCATCTATTTAAATGACTGGTCAGTTTTGAACAACTTTTTTTTTTAAATTTCTGTTTAATTCACCATACCTTGTCACAGTTTTAGCAAAATTTCGTACACGAAAGAAGCTGCATCCTTCTTCTCAAAATTTTACTTGTTTCATTATGAGTGATACACGATAATTTGTTTTAGGATGCTTTTAAATTTATATATATTATTAATTTCTCAATGATGTTATTATTTGACGATATAATACTTCGACATAAAATCTTATTATACAGGGTGTTTGGTATAGGGTCGTGGAGCACTGAACGTTACATACAAAAGTAAATGCAAGTAAGCAATGACATAACGCTATCTAGCTAATTAGACGTATGTGTTTTACACTTGTATTAGGTTGTTGTCGTGGGATTTGAATTTTTACAGCATAATATATCCTTCACAGTTCAGACTTGCGCGCGAATGTCATTTTTAGCGTTACACGACTGTTGACTTTATTATAAACGGAATTAGAACTACCATAGTTTAGTGTATTGCATAAGCGAATCACTCAAAAATCGAGGCTATTTGTGAAAAAAACTAATTTTCCCAGGAAATACTCGAACGCAGAAGAGAACGACCTGTGGACGGCAATGTCGACGGCGACGGCTCCCGAGCCAATGTTTAAGGATCTCTCGCTTGTGCAGTTTATGAACTCTTGGACGCGCCAGGCTGGGTACCCCGTCGTTAAGGTCAATAGGAACTACGAAACTGGATCTATAGAGTTGGAACAGGTATGTTATACTGATGGATAGTTTTGTGTAAAAATTAGTATGTTTATTTACTTATTTCTTCAGATATGCCAACAGCACACATATTAAGCTTTCAACTTGAGCTATCCAATCGCTTCGATTGCCTTGAGAACATCGCTTCAGTGGACGAGATCAATAACAGGTTAGTAGAAACTGTCCATACAGTGGGTTCCAAGTACTTTAAACCCCACCGTACAGATAGGCCACAGAAACTCTCCAACGATACCCTCAACCTCATGGCTGAACGACGCTCGTTGAAACTGCAGTCTTCGGATGATGCTGAAGCATATAGGCTGCTCAATAGACGAATATGGAAGTCCTTGCGACACGACATTCGGATCTTTAATACAAACCGTATTAAAGAGACGATAGAGCGGAAAAAAGGCTCCAAAGTGTTTGCAAGAGACATGTCTATTGGGCAAAGCCAGTTGACGAAGCTGAAGAGAGGAGACGGCAGTGTAGCGTCGACCAAAGCGGAAGTGTTAGGAGAGGTCGAGAGTTTCTACGGACAGTGATACACCTCGGTCGCTAAACCTGTTAGCAGCTCGGCCAAAGACCCAAGAGCCAAGCTGACCCGACATTATACCGAAGATATCCCGGACATCAGCCTGTACGAGATTAGAATGGCCTTGAAACAGCTTAAGAACAACAAGGCGCCTGGTGACGACGGTATCACATCTGAGCTTCTGAAAGCGGGTGGAACACCGGTACTTAAAGTTCTTCAGAAGCTCTTTAATACCGTCTTACTCGAAGGTTCAACGCCAGAAGCATGGAACAAAAGCGTGGTGGTGCTGTTCTTCAAGAAAGGTGACAACACTTTACTTAAAAATTACAGACCCATCTCGCTTTTGAGCCATGTTTATAAGCTGTTTTCGAAGGTCATAACGAACCGTCTCAGTCGCAGGTTTGATGAATTCCAGCCTCCGGAACAAGCCGGTTTCCGAAAAGGCTATAGTACCATAGACCACATCCACACGCTACGGCAAGTTATACAGAAGACCGAAGAATATAACTTGCCTCTTTGTCTAGCGTTTGTGGACTATGAGAAAGCCTTTGATTCGATCGAGACGTGGGCAGTGCTTGAGTCTCTCCAGCGGTGCCGTATTGACTATCGGTATATTGAAGTGCTGAAGTGTTTGTACAAAAACGCCTACATGTCAGTCCGAGTACAGGAGCAGAGTTCGAAGGCAATTCCATTGAAAAGAGGCGTGAGACAGGGTGACGTTATATCTCCGAAACTGTTCACCGCTACATTGGAAGACGCCTTCAAGCTTCTGGAATGGCAAGGACTTGGCATCAATATTAACGGCGAATCCATCACTCACCTTCGATTTGCCGACGATATTGTAGTCATGGCAGAATCCATGGAAGACCTCAGTACAATGCTCGAAGGCCTCCATCGAGTTTCCCAACGGGTAGGTCTTAAGATGAACATGGACAAGACGAAAATTATGTCTAATGCCCATGTTGTACCTACCCCAATATCAGTTGGGAACTCAGTTCTCGAAGTTGTTGACGAGTATATCTACCTGGGACAGACAGTCAAACTAGGCAGGTCCAACTTTGAGAAAGAGGTCAATCGTCGAATCCAACTCGGCTGGGCAGCGTTCCGGAAACTTCGCGAAGTCTTCTCGTCAAAAATACCTCAGTGCCTCAAGACAAGAGTCTTCGACCAATGTGTGTTACCAGTGATGACTTATGGCACTGAAACGTGGTCTCTTACTATGGGCCTCATAGATAAGCTCAAAGTCGCACAACGAGCTATGGAGAGGGCTATGCTCGGGGTTTCTCTACGTGATCGAATCAGAAATGAGGAGATCCGTAGAAGAACGAAAGTCACCGACATAGCTCAGAAGATTAGCCAGTTGAAGTGGCAGTGGGCAGGGCACATAGCACGCAGAACAGATGGCCGATGGGGCCGAAAGGTTCTGGAGTGGAGACCACGTACCGGCAAGCGCAGCGTAGGTCGTCCACCGACACGGTGGACAGACGAACTGAGAAAGGTCGCAGGACGACGTTGGATGCAGGCCGCTTCCAACCGGTCCTTTTGGAAAATCATAGGGGAGGCCTATGTTCAGCAGTGGACGTCCTACGGCTGAGATGATGATGATGACACATATTAAACATTTACACTAGGTATAATCATACTTCATATTCTGATATGTGTACCAATTACAGGCATATACAGCGTTCACAATAACAGTGTTACGACAGTATGAGTAAGTAATTATAATATTAAAACATAAAATTACATTTAATTTGTCAGATTGAGGTCTGAGAATGCTCGACGTCTACCCATCATCATCATCATCATCATCATCATCAGCCTGTAGCAGTCCACTGCTGGACATAGGCCTCTCCAATTGCACGCCACTTAGGTCTATCTTGGGCTTCTCGCATCCAGTTTTTGCCAGCAGTCTTGCGCAGATAGCTACTCCACCGTGCCTCAGGACGTCCTACACTACGTTTGCCGAGACGCGGTCTCCACTCTAGAACTCTACCGTCTACTAGACGTCTACCCGAAACAGTATTTTTCTGTATACTATATGTGTTGTGGAATATATCAAAATCTTTGACGCACAGAACCATTACATTCATTGTTATACGACAGATACGTAAGATTGGTGAATTCAAACCAATATTAGTTTTCGCAGTTTCTATAGCATATATCATAGAGATTCGTTATCTTGGGTAGTTGTACGGGACGCTCACGAATAGTTCATGCAATGCAGGTGAACAGTCAGATATGTCATGGATTAGTTTATGCAGGAATGATAAATCGCTAATATTTCGCCTTTCATTTTGAAGAAATGCCTCCTATGCTCATATTGATCATATCCTATGCTTATATTAATATTATGATCATAGTATATCTTTACTAGTCTATAAATCACTTGAAGTAACAGTCCGATTTAAAAATGTATGTTGGTTTGATAGCCAGATTCACGAGGAATAGTAAACGCTATCTAGCATAACACAATGGCTATTTTATTATTTAGGAAGACAAGGATGATACCGCAGGGTGTAGCTAGTTTGTCATAAATTATAGAATAGCCTGCCGGCGATACTTTACCTCAGACTTGGATACCAACTCTTTACTACGCTGGGTTTAAACTATTGTTAAGTTTATCTCTATAAAAGTACATACAGCAATTCATGGTATATTGGTATATGTACTATCAAGTGACGCGAAGGGCAAGTTGTGCCCCTGATGCTAAGCACAACGTTTGCCCATACCAGTTGCAGTGCCAACCAGAGATTAAACCTATTATTATTAAATTTTGCTTAGCAATGTACTGCACTCACCTCAAGGCTCTTTCGCCTAGCAATTTCACTTACTATAGTACCCTTCAATATTTTAAAAATGATTGCACACTATTGCTTAACGGTAAAATATAACATCAGACCATTATCATCCCACTGTTAGGACTAGATCCTTCCTCTCAGAGACAAGAGTTCGGCCATAATCCACCACGCCGATCCAGTGCTGATTGGTGGATAGGCTAGTGGCCAAGCCTGTTGCAGTCTTCAGGCCGCCCGAAGGCCTTCGAAAAAGCCTACCGTCTGTTGTCCTAAGACAAACAACCGGGACCGACGGCTTAACGTGCCCTCCGAAGCACGAAAGCGCTCAGTTGAACAATGCCACTAGGACACACCGATCCAACTCCAGACCGCAGCATGCGTTGCTTAACTTGTTGATCGGTTAAGATCGCCAAGTCAATCAAGAAGAAGATTTGGCAACACCATCTATTGGAATACCATCCAAGACTCTTGCACAAAAAGCCTACCACTGTCCGAAATTATTTGTCTCCTAATATTCGCATACTGCGGAGGTTTTAACATTGTTCCCTTGCGGAATACCACACAGGAGCATTTGGATCCTATTTCATATATTTTCATTCAGCCCTGCGGTTCCTCTAGCGTAGATTGGCTATTCCACTGGACCAAGCTTCGTATTTTATTAAAAGTATGGATTTTTTCAAGGATGTCAAGTATCTGCATCAAATTTAATTGGAAACTGTTTAGATGTTATAAAAACTAGTAGTAACTAATTTACACACACCCTCTCTCTCACACATATTAAGCACATAAACACCCTTACTTTTGCGTTTATAATTTTAGTGTGATTGTCATACGTATAATTATGATATTGGCTATTTGTCCGTTCATCATCATCATCATCATCATCTCAGCCGTAGGACGTCCACTGCTGAACATAGGCCTCCCCAAAATTTTCCAAGAGAACCTACGCTGCGCTTGCCGGTCCGTGGTCTCCATTCCAGAACCTTCCGGCCCCATCGGCTATCTGTTCTGCGTGCTATGTGGCCTGTCCACTGCCACTTCAACTGGCTAATCTTCTGGGCTATGTCGGTGACTTTCGGTTTTCTGCGGATCTCCTCATTTCTGATTCGATCACGTAGAGAAACTCCGAGCATAGCCCTCTCCATAGCTAGTTGTACTTTGAGCTTTTTGTCCGTTGGTTACTTACAATTGCGTTTGTTTTATTACGAACGAGCTGCGCCCCGCGGTTACCCCGCATGGTAATAATGAAAAAAAATAATGAAAAGTATCCTGTGCGTTAATCTACGCTTTATCTACTTACATACTAAATTTCGTCAAACTTGGTACAGCAGTTTGAGCGTGCAGAACCAACAAACATTCATAAACTTTTACCTTTATAATATTAGCGTGATTTCGTTTTCAGAGACTTTTCACCAGCGCCAAACAGCCGTATCAGACGATGATAGACCAGCTGTGGCAGATTCCGATCAGCTACACTACTATGGACACGCCTGTTGACCAGTGGACCACCAAACCCAAGGTCTGGTTGACCGACCGGATAAAAGTGGTCAAGGATACGAAATTCAATGCAACGCAGGCTTTGTACGTCAATGTCAACTCTATTGGTAAGTTTGTTTTTTCTTGACTTCTAACCTTACTGGGTCCTTATTGGCTATGACCATTCCGGCATCTTCCGGGTCACGATATCTTCGGAGTGAAATTGTTTAAACCAGCCTTTCCCAAAGTTGGCGATAACGCCCCCTTGTGGGCGCTGCAGACCTAAAGGGTGGCAGTAACAGACCTAGAAAAAAAATAGGGGCGTTGTGTAGGTATAGAGGCTTAGGGGCGATTCGTAATTTCATCACAGGACTCTTGAAACCAGCTGAGCTCTTGACTCTCGACTTATTAAACAGCATCAGATTCATCCTTTACATTCGTTTTTATATTAGAATTAATTATGTCTATTTTATTTTAAGTAAAAGATCTCGATTTTAAGTAGAAGAAATATCTGTCTGAATACTATAAAGTTGCGTTTTTATAATAATTCTCATTGGCAGGTGTAGCCCGTAAGTGTTAACTCGAGACCTGAGCGCCGTTGTGTACCGCCTACTGCGCTCAGGTCTCAACTCTTGCGGGTTATAGTAAAAGTCTCGTTTAGAATGAATGTTTAACTCTCTGCTAATATGGCTCACAATAATTAATTAAATTTTTAGTTATAGTGGTTTCTAAGTAGGTGAAAAATGGGGGCGCTAAAAATATTGTATTCTCAAAGCGGGCAGTAGCGATAATTCCTTAAAGATATAACGTGCCGCGTTACTTGTTTGGATGATCACAACTAATGGGCAATATGGCGGAAAAAAAACCCAGTATCAATTCGCCGCTAATTAACTGTTCTATAGTTTTAACCATTGACTGACGTTTACACTTGACAGTGGGCCCACAGACTATAGCTCGATTTACATTTCAATAAGTACAGTGGGTTATCTTGTGACATCAGCGAGAATGATTGAATTATTGGTGGGTTGAATAGATCGCAATCCTAATTTTTGGCAAGTCCAGTGCGCAGTAGGCCCCTCTCTCGCGTCTCCCGCACCCCAGCAACTTAACTTGAGTTTAGTACAGTCCATAGATTTGTAGACAAGTAGTAAATAGTAAACAAAACAACCGACGCGACTAGTCTTCTTCTCAAAACGGTAACTTATGACTACTTAAGTACTTACTCGCCTATGTTTGGACGCTACTTACAACTTACTACATAACTGACTGATTTCTTAACTGGCTACTGAACTTATTGAAGTGAAAATCGGGCTTTAAAGATAGGTGGCCCAGCACGAATAAATACGTAAGTGTAACGTAACGTGTTGTTAAACGTTACGTTACACTTCACGCAAATCGTACATGTAATTTATCTGTGGCAACTGTGACACAGATAACTCATAGTTTGTACTCCAAAGATTGACTGCTACGACCTCAGATTACTGAATTAGGCTGCCATATAAACATTGAAATGAAATTAAATGAAATCGTTTATTCTGTATAGGCCTACGGTGGCACTTACCAAATTGTTTTATTACATTTATTATTTCTTAAATAGATAACCGGATCGTAACACGACCACGACTGAGAAGATCCGGCAAAAAACTTAGCGGGCTTGTCTTTTTACATTTTTTAACGCCAATCTTTCCAACAAATTTCTTATTGTATACAGGTTGTTTGGTAGAGGGACTGACAAACTAAATGAGCGTGTTCGGGGGCCCACTTGGAGAATACAAGTTGGCCAAAAAAAATCCCCGGCACCCCAATTTTTTTTAACTTTTTTTTGTGAATTTTCTCGTTTCGGTCTACCAAACACCCTATATAACAAATATTCATTTATTTTTAGCTCCAGTGTGTTGCCTTACAAAAGAAACCATAATAATCAGTAGGGCAAGACACGCTACACTTTGACATCTTAGTACACGAGTAGATAGATCCTGGAGTGACCAGGCCCAAGCTGTTTTATCCTCCAAGTAAATTGAATGTTAGTTCTCGCCACGCCACGACGGTTTTCTTTTTGCCGACTCTACTTACATATGCATTTAGTAAACTGCATTAAACCATTACAGATACTTTAGTTTGTTTGCATAGATATTGTAAAGACTAGATCAGTGTGAGTATGCTCTTGTATCCGCAGGGTATTACCGAGTGAACTACGACGCCCAGAATTGGCAGTTGCTCCGCGCTGCTGTCAAATCTGGCCTCGTGAACTCGCCTATAGCCCGGGCGCAACTTATAGACGACGCCTTCAATCTCGCAAAGGTAAATTATAGATTACTAGCTTACCCACCAGCGGCTTCGCTCGCGTGGCCTTGCGGGATACAGTAATTACAGATATTTAATTATCCAACGGGAACTGTTTAGTTTACCGGGATCAAAAGTATCCTATATGTTGATCAGGGATATAAGCTACCATCATACGAAATTTCATTTAAATCGGCTAGTCGTTTCGGAGATTAGCCCGTACAAAGAGACAGACAAACATACAGAGAAACAAACAATTTGAACTTATTTTTCACTCCTTACATCCCCTGACTCGGTTTGTAGCATATTCAGTTTCTGTTCATTGTACAGAAATTTGACCTCTACTGTTTATAATATGTAGTAGTTTTTACATCCCTCGTGTACCCCCTTAAGTCAACCTTGACAAAAATATTGAAATCATCACTTTAAACTGTCCAAATGCTAATTTTCACCACTAAAAACTTTTCGAAAACTAAAAACTTTCCATACAAACTTTCACCCCTCATTTCACCCTCTTGAACCACCACTATCCAAAAAAAAATTAGTTCAACATTTTTTATTTTGAATGACCTATCCAAATACAAATGTTCACAACTAACAAAAAACAAAGGAGTTTCATACAAACGTTTTCACCCCTTTAGGACCCCCTTAGGGGTAGAGTTTCTAAAAACCCCATTCTTAGT
Source organism: Selenia dentaria (assembly GCA_917880725.1). Lineage (NCBI taxonomy): Eukaryota > Metazoa > Arthropoda > Insecta > Lepidoptera > Geometridae > Selenia > Selenia dentaria. The sequence continues at coordinate 6,985,215 of OU862888.1, read as the reverse complement.
ACACCTCTACGCATCAAGGACAATACACCCTCCAAATTTCAAGTCTCTACGATTAGTGGTTTAGGCTGTGCGTTGTCTGTCAGTCAGTCAGTCAGAACATATTCTTTTATATATTATAGATTATAATGTATCTTTGTCGTTTCCATGTTAAGCTTGACTGGAAGTGATTGTATTCAAGTTCGCCGTTTATACTGAAGATTTAACCTACTTATATAAAATTGTTTATATATATTTTCTTTCTTTTGTATGTCAATCGGCGACGAGACGAGTCAGGTTTTTCGCCTGGTGTTAAGCGTCACGCCTGCAGTCCAGTGTATTTTAGAATTTTAAACTACAGCAGTTCAAAACCATGCATGGCAATGTACTGCGCTCATGATCCAGAGATATATATATATATATGCTCTTCAACGGCACACTGTAATGTTTGCACACTACTGCTTTACGGTCGTATTCAACTGTAAAGCAGTAGTAAGTAAAACACAGTGTGCTACTTCCTCAGGTAGACTCTGCAATAGTCCAATAATAGTAACAAAAATACAATAAGTCCTTAAGGCGAAATGAGTTCCAAATTTCATGATTCGACTTCGCGAAAACTTAGTTTTTTGACGCTTAAACCTAATAACCGAAGTTCGAAAAAAAACGTAGTGTAAATTGAATATACGTCCTTATGAAGTATGTGAGCCAATACACGATTGAGCAAACTTGGCTCGATAGAAATAAATCGGGAACATTCCCTAAATTTTGCTATTTTTCTTACGTGCTTCGTGGGAAAAAGCTATTTTATTCAATTATGGGCAAATATATTTCAATGAATGTATCATATTCGAATTCCCAATAAAATTTACTAGTGAACTATGGACTCCTGTATCTTTAAACTTTAATCATTTGATTGTACGAAATAAATATAAAAAGTATTAGCACGTATTCAATTGAATTTTCGCATTACGTCGTCCATTCTGGTAAGCAATTCTCAACCTTATGTAAAGCATCGAAAATTGTTTTAAAATTAGGATTGGACCGCGCCTTTTTATATTATTGAACATAACTCTAAAACTCTTGCTGAAATTCCAATGGGAGCGAAATTTACACGTTAACCTATCCAACTGATAATAATCATTACAATCTGTTCACAATCGTTCTCGGCAAATTGAACACGTAATGTACATTCAAGAACTGATCAATTGTAATATACCTGCTTTTTTAGAAGACGGTAAAAATACAATTTCTAAAATTAAAGCGATGCAACAAAATGTCGCTCGTAGTTGAATTTTTATTTGCAATAATTTAAGATATTTTTTTTTATTTTTAACCGTCTTCCAAAAAGTGGTGCTTCTCATGTCGACGCGTATATTTTTTTATGTGTAACCAAGCATAACTTTTGCAGAATAGTCCTATTTTGGTAATGCTTTTTGTTTGGCGGAGTATACTTTCTAGGTCCCATTTAAATGTCATCTAATTCGGTCAAGCTGTTTTTTGAGTTAGACTACAGTAACTGAAAAGTGTTTCGCCTGTTTTGAATATATCCCTATTGACGGTGAGTGACAGTCGATCCCGTAAGTAGCAAGGGCAACCAAAAAGGATATTTTTTTGCAAAATTTGTAACCGACTTCAACACTAAAATGTGTAATACAACTTGTCGAAGTCGGTATTATCACACAATATTGTGATAATAGGTATTTTTGAATTAACATGTTTTAGGGCCAATCCAGGAATTTTAAATTTTTACTTGCGCTCATAACAGACCTCATTAACGGCCGTTTTCAATAACCTATCTATCGTCGGTTTACCTTACTAGAGATAGATATTTGACACTATTTGTATGGACGTTATGACAAATTTCTGTCGGTAGTAAGGAAAACTATGGAAAGATAGAATATTGAAAACGGCCGTTAGTCTCAAATACTTCGGCTACAACTTGTAGACACCGCGACATCTTCATGTCACCTCTAAGGGAACAATTATAAAACTAGTAGTTGATAAGTGGTAGTTAATAAGAGCGTCTTTTTGACTAAATGGAATAAATGATTTTGAAATTTGATCACCTATAGTGATTGTTATTGCAACAGTAGGACTTTGTAGATGCATCCTGGTGATATTTTATTATTGCATCATTTTATGAAATGTGTGCCTACTTTACTTACGTATATGTGATCATTAATTATTTATAGAGAACCAATATACGGACGTGTCCAGTAAATACTTATTTATATTTAAGCGCCCCATATAAGGACGCATAGCAAAGCGGGCGCATACTTTTATAGATCCAATTCAAAGATTCTTGTTCTATTGTTTCCAAACACTCTGAACATCAGGTTATCAAAAATAAGTACTTTTCTGTAGTATGCAGTTTTTTATATCCCTAAAAAATGTTGTTGCTATTTTTTTATTCGTTTTGGTAACAATTATGCATAACTAGAAATGCTTGGAAATTAATCTTCCAATTCGGTGTCTGAGAGTAACAAACAGACATTTATCCAGACAGAGTAATTTATAATGTTACTTTTCACATCTCCGCACGGCATGGACACACACACTAACACATCACAAACACTCCAGATCCGACTACAATTAGACAACAATTTGTGTTAGTTTCTTAATCTTATCACATAAATACTTGCCTGGCCAGGGATCGAACCTGGGATCTGCGTCGCTTCGAACGCAAGGTCACTACCAAACTACCAACTCTGCTAACAGGGTCGTTATATTATTATTATAAGTTTGATCAACTTACTATAAGGTTGAACAAATTATTATTATAAATTTGACCAAATTATTACATGTTTGATCAACTTATTATAATGTTTAACCAAATTATTATTATAAGTATGATAAAATTATTAAGATAAGTTTGATATTGGGGGAAAGAAAAAATCTTTCAAATTGATAATATCTGACCGTGGGACCCAAGATGTTATTAAAAATGTGCCACTTATATGTATATCCCTTCAAGGGTCGATGTCATTATAACAATGGAATTTCTATTGTGTCTGGCCGTGCGACCTTTGATGCATTATGTACCTACTTTTTAGTTTCCATAAAACGGAGGGCTCTGGCGTCTGAAATACAGTTTCATTACTAGTTCAGGTGTCATCAGTTCCTACCATACACATTACTATTTACGTTAAGGTGCATACTTTATTATATCAAATAGAAGCCTGTAAAATGTTAACATCCCCTTTTATTTACTGTCAATAAACTTCTTATATTTGATTTGTAGGCTGGACAACTCGAGTACAGCTATGCTTTGGGGATGACGACGTGTGTGATCGACGGCGAAGACTCCAAGATAGTGTGGGATCTGTTGTTGAACAACATGGCCTTTTTGAAGTACAACCTGAGAGCAACACCGGGATTTGTATATTTTCAAGTAAGTTCCAGCTAAGTAAGTTAACCGGCGCGTTATATACTGCAACAATAAATATATTATAACTTAATGAATGGCAAATGTACAACGGTAACGAGTCCAAGTATAGAAAAAAATAAAGTTCATTCATTAAATTTTTTATTTAATCACTTGTTTTGAGTCAACCACTCATAGTAATAACAAACCTTATGTATATCCATATACGTGGTCCCAGGGTGGTGAAATACTGGTTGCAAGACACGCGTCCTCGTGTGTAGTAGCTTGACAAGCTTTATTAGCCGAAATAAGAGATTTTACTAAAAACATATCATGACTTCTGTGACGGATTGTCAGAATATTCCGTATTCCTAATTTCTCGCTGTAAAATTGCAAAGTTTCGATTCGCTTTCCAACAACAAATTAGATTTCTGAAGCACTAATTGCTTTAAAAATCTAATATTTTTATTGGTTTTCTATTTTCTCTCTTCACTTGCTACAAACTACCCTCAATCCACAGGACTACATGAAACTATTGCTAAAGAAACAATTGGAGAAACTGAACTACGGCCTCGACAAGCCGAAGGATGATAATGAGGCGTTCCTAATAGAGAACTTGGTGATGTGGGAATGTTACGTGGAGTCTTCTAGATGTCGCGACTGGGCCAAAACTCAGTTCGATAGCTGGAGCTCGCAGCCAGATCTAAACAACAACCCGTAAGTGTAAAAGTAATATTAAGTAAGACTAGCTGACCCGCCAGCGGCTTCACTCGCTTGGTCTTGGTATAGAGGTAAAAGTGACGTTTTGGAACCTTGAAGTCCTGGGTGGATCCCCGGGTTGGACAGTTACTGGCTTTTTCTGTCCAATAAATTTTGAAAGAGTGCCCCGTAGTTTGCAATAGACTCGCCTCTTAGGTCCAAAAAAGACCCCCATGCATATTAATAAACTTTTAGCTCTCGCAGTAACAAAGTGTCATACAAACTATCAACCCCAAAAAAACCCTTAGGGGTTGAATTTCATAAGATCCCGTCTTATTGAGCACCTACGTCCTACAAAGAACCCCCATGCAAAATTTTAAACTTTTAGCACTCGCAGTAACGAAGTTTCATACAAACTATCAATCCCAAAAAAAAACCCTTAGGGGTTGAATTTCATAAAATCCCGTCTTAGTGAGCCCCTACGTCCTAAAAAGAACCCGCATGCAAAATTTGAAACTCCTAGCATTTGTCGTTTCTGAGATTTCGTGATGAGTGAGTGACCTTTCGCTTTTATATATATATAGATAAGGTTTTCTCGATAAGCCGTAGGATGATAATGCGGCGTTCGTCGTAGAAAAATGGTGATGTGGGAATGTTGCGTGGAGTCTTCTAGAACCCGCAAGTGTAATATCCAGTAAAATAGATATAGATATATATATTTTGAACCACATATGCCTTAGTGAAAAGTGTCATGGTTTATTAAGTTTAATTAATAGTTTGTTTTTACTTTTGATACGGACTGTATATAAGAAAAAAACTTGACAGTTCAGTTTTTGCTAATTAGTAATAAAAAAAATTAATTAATTAAAGGCCGTCAACCAAGTTAGTTTTTAAAGTTATCTGATCCACAGTAGCTTGTCTTATTTTTTAATGATATATGTTTTATTTAATAATAAAAATATTTTTGACATGTTTAAGCTAAGTTTTGTTTATGATTGCCTACCTAATGATTGTTGTTGCTGTGATGAAAGACAGTATTTTTATAATAACTTTTATTTTGGTTTCTAATTAGCCAATTAGAAACCAAAATAAAAGTTATTAATGCACTATTATATTGAAAGGCCGGTTGGCGCAGTTGGTAGCACCCCTGCCTTCTGAGCCGCTGGTCCCGGGTTCGATCCCCGGACAGGTCAAACATTTGTCTGCATGAACATGTCTGTTTGACCTGTGTCTGGGTGTGTATATGTATATAAGTATGTATATCAGTCATCAGGTTACCATAGTACAGGCTCTGCCTAGTTTGGGACCTGAAGACCTTTAAAACAATATTTTAATACTTACATAAAAACCATTAATATCTAAATATATATAACAATTATAATATGATTTATGATATTCATACGGAATGTCTGGTGGAACGATGTAGGTAGGTATTTTCAATGCCGAATTAAGGCTCCAATATGATCATTTTAAACCACATATCCCATAGTGAAAAGTCTCATGGTTTTGCATGTTAATATTAAAAGAATGTTTTAACTTTTATAACGGATTTTTTATCGCTTAGATTACATAAAAAAGTGCATTAATCACTTTTATTTTGATTTCTAATTAGCCATAAAAATACAGTATTTCATTACAATATTCAAAATGATAATATTGGTGCCTTAAATCGGCTCCGAAATTCACAAAAAACACCAGACATCCTGTATGAATGATTGTTTCTAACTTTGCATAGAAATAATGTACTGTTCCCCTTTCCCCAGTATTCCGAGTTACCTCCGATCGCTGGTGTACTCGATGGCGCTACGCCACAGCGGAAGGCGCGAGTTCGACTTCCTGTGGGGAATATTCCAGAACTCCACCGACCCGAATGTCAAGAGTATGGTCGTCAACCTACTGCCGGCCACCAGGGAGGAGTCTCTAATATCTACGTGAGTATTACGTATTCATTAACGAAACTAGCAGAACTTAAAATTGTACAATTTTTTTTTTATTTACCAAACCGACTTCAACAAGTTATTTCAAATCTAGAAATGATGTTGTTCTTGCGCATAGGCTACGGTCTGGTCATTATCCGTGTAACAAGTTGTAATATAATTTCATGATCATATTTCATTACATTAAATCCTTATTTTGTGTATTTAAAAACTATTTCTTGATTAACATAAAATGTGACAAACTTTAAAAAAGGAGAACCATGATGGAATGACAGAATAGAGACGTCAGGGATTTTTGATTGAAATTTTGATTTGGATTTTGGGAGTATTGGATTACGTCCGATTAAAAAAGATTATAGGAAGATTCCAATTTGATGAGCCGAGATATGAAATAATTATATTCCCTGGAAACCTTAGTTGACGGTGAGGTGTTGAAGTTGGTGAAATAGTGATTTGTAACCGACGAGTCACTCTCGATATTGTCAATTACATTCCTGAAGTCAAGACTTGGAAAGATATTTTCATATGTATTAATTAATAACAAATCGAGGGTTTGGTTTGATAAATACACAAGTATTTGGGAGTATCCTGTGTACTCTGAGCTCAGAACTGAAACCTTCGATAAAGCAAGAAACTAACTGGAACCTTTGATGGAACGTGTGTGTGTGGACTTGTGGTGAAGTGTTATCCGCCAGGTCATGTATTACTTATTATTATAACTTTATTTATATTTCTGATGTTCCTTTTTATTTTTTAGATAGCTAGTTAGACCTTCAGCTAGGTAATCTACCAATGTAAGTAACCATTACATTACAAAGTTTGCGTTTCTAATGAAAAAAACTGCTTCACCAAATTGTGAACTGTGTGGCACCCTTGAACCATCTTCTTATGGAATGCCCGAAAAATGATAGAGAAAGAGAAGATCTTTTTAATAATTTTTGTATAAACAAGTTAGATTTAGGTCCATTTATTAGTATTTTAGGTTCACCTGCGTGTGATGCGGTGAAAGCTGTATATAAGTTTATTTTGAAATAAGTTTTTAGTCAAGTTTAAGTTTGTAGTCAATTAAGTTTAGGGTACGATGGGGCTGGCATACTATGTTGGGAAAAGCCCTTAAATAAACATTTATAAAGAAAAAAAAAGTTATTTCAAACTTTTGGTGTTGAAGTCGGTTCCATTTTTTGGTAATCGATTTTTTTTACTTCATACTTACAGAGTCGATCGTCATTCACCGTCAATATCATCAAAATAGGCGAAACACTTTCCAGTTGTTGGAGTGTAACTCAAAACCTGCTGGACTGAATTTGATAAAATTTAAATCGGAAGTATACTCTACCATACAAAAAAGAATTTAGAGAATCAGTCTACAAATGGGGGAGAAATCGGTGAACATACTCTAAAAAAATACTTACAGATACAACCTCCTCCTTTTTTGAAGTCGTTTAAAAATGGTCTTCAAGTACACATACTAAACCCACAAACATTTATAAAGACGCTAAAATAATGAATGTTAAATAGCTCTATGCGTTTCATGTCTGTATCTTTATCCGGTAATGTTTAAACAAAGCTGTACCTCTACCATGAGTTGGCAACATAAATGGCATCTATAGTCGATTCTCGATCTCGCCTACCTATTAAGCTTGTGATTGGCGTACTCGCTGTCAATTTTAGTTCTACAATTGACCGCGAGTTGTCACTGTTCTATTTTTCTTAAATTTTTTCGCGGCTGTCGATTAAGATCATCTATAATTGGTGTCAATGTTAGCCTACTGTTCATTCAAATTTGAACTTCAATGTAATACTGGCCTAACAGTTGGAGAGTCTGCCTTACTATTTGTAAGTTAAATTTTCTAGATCTATATTATGATATGATTGTCTTAGTTAAGTCTTTTTTAACCGTTCCCCTACCATTATATACTTAAAAGGTTTCGTTCATAAAGTGACGTAAATTTAAGTACGCAGTAGGGAAAGGGTTAAAAAGAGTTTTAATCATCAAACTACTTCATCTTCTTAGATATGTCTTTCTTTACAATAACCTTTTTTTCTTATCTACGATTGAAAGCGCTATTTTCTACCGACTTCCAAAAAAAGGAGGAGGTACTCAATTCGACTGTATGTTATTTTTTTATATGTTTGTTACCTCATAACTTTCGACTTGATGAACCGATTCTCTAAATTATTTTTTTGTTTGATAGCTGGTGCTTCCCATTTAAATTTCATCAAATTCGGTCAAGTAGATTTTGATATACACTCCAATAACTGAATAAAATGGAAGTCGGTATATTTTTTTTCAAATTGTACTTGTGTTTTTTTATGTGCGAAAGCGCCGAGAAGGCGTTAAAAATTTAATAATCAAAAAAATTCCATACAAAAGTCTTCATTAGCGGTGACCATTTTAGTTATATGAACTTTATAACTTTCTGAGTTATGGCCTATAAATGTATACGTCGTTAGTTGCGCCCGCGGCGGTACTCGACGGCCCTGCAATAAAGACGAGTACTTTAGTACAAAATTTATACTCCCGACAGTAAAAACTGTTTTTTCTTAACAATAACGTAATAACTATAACTTTAACGTATAGGATTGAATAGGTACTTCGTATTTGTTTATCAACTACATCAAACAAAATGTTGCTAATCTTGTTCACAGGCTCTTAGAAAAAAGCTTGACTGAAATACCCAAACAATACGCGATAGCAGTGTGGAGCATAGAGCCGCCGATCGGCTCCCAGATCGCACAGAACTTCCTCATAGACAACTTCGACAGAGTCTACGACAAGTTCACCGCGATGGATCCTTTCATGTTCCCTGCTATACTGAACTCTGCTTTTGGATTCATTTCCAACTCCGACGAGCTTGACAGGGTGAGTCTTTTTTAATCAAATCAAGATTTGTATGTATGTTTGTAACGAATTGGCTCAAAAAGTACTGGACCGATTTCAAAAATTCTTTCACCATTGGAAAGCTACATTCACCCTGAGTAACATAGGCTATATAAGATTCATCATCATCATCATCCATCACAGCGCGGGTGTAACCGCGGAGAGCAACTAGTTATTAATAAAGATCTTAACGAAAAAATATCGTTCATGTCCAGGCTATTATGCATATCAGTTGCAATCAAATGCTGATTCTGACTGAGAATTCTAAAAAGTGAAAGCTTTATGTTACTCTTGTCAGCTCCTGTCATCAACTTACTAACATTTTTGCTTACTGGAGTTGTCAAAACTGACATAGATCCGCCATTTTGCAAGAATTCAAACAACATGTGTTAGCAATTTGAGATACGTAATAGCCTGTACATGAACGATATACCTTTTAGATAAGATCTTTATTTGATCCCTGCCAATCAGCCTTGTGACCATACAAACATAAATAATATATGAAATTAATGTTAATAATAATATTATCTATTGTATATTTCTTCTTTAAGTGCCTCTCCATTACCTAAGGTTGGCAGATAGCTTCTTAAATTATTCCTTGACAATCGCCAATCTGAACAATTACTCCACGGTCTTAATCCCCGTCCACTCCCTGATATTACGGAGCCAAGACATATTTCGTCTAACCGAATAACAAAAAAAAATTTATAAAGACAAGCCCGCTGAGTTTCTTGCCGGATCTTCTCAGTCGTGGTCGCGTTCCGATCCGGTTGTCGATTTCAGAAATAATAAATGTAATATGACAATTTGCGAATGCCGTAGGCCTATACAGAATAAACGATTTCATTTCATATCGATGATATTTTTATTTCCAGTTAAAATCGTTCGCTCTCGAACACAAAGAGAAGTTAGTTCCGATGTCGCAAACGCTTCAGAAACTGGTGGACACGGCGACGCTCCGAATCGACTGGGTGAAAAAATACGCGCGAGGAATCAACCAATGGTTCGAGGACTATGTTACTGGTATGTTTATCTAATACTAGCATTTTTTGTATATATGTATGGAATATTATATAATCTGAAAACGGCTCTAACGATTTTTATACAATTAAGTATTCAGGGGGTCTTGGGGACGATAAATCGATCTAGCTAGGTTTCATTTTTACAAAACGTCGTTTTATCCGTGTTTTCAGACAGTGAAAACTGTTGCAATATCGTTATGGCATCTACGGCCATCAGCTCGAACAACTAAACTGTTTTACCGACACAGCAACACTAAAGCTACTTGACATTAAGTTGTCCTAACTGTAGCTGTACAAAGAGTAAGTACGAACGGGTGCTGTCTGCGGAGCCCGGTTTGCTCTGAATGCTGATGCAAATTCAGAAATGATATAGCCCTTAATTAAGTAGTTTAACATAAAAATCCTATGTCCCCTAATTAAGTTAGTATTGTTGTCTCATTTTTAATTATATTTAGATGTGATAAATTTGCAACAAAAAACCTATAAAATGTCACGGACCTTGGAGTCTGTGGAGGTTAGTTATAATATGCAAAAAAAGTACTTGACAACAGATGGCGTTGTTAAGCAACACTAAGCCAGTGAGTGTTTGGTTTGCGGTTTGACCAAGAAACTCAATTGTTTACTTACGTAGAAAGTCTTTCGGGTACTTTATGCGTTTACGTGACAAGACGGGCAAGTCCTCCGTCTGATGTTAAGCGCTACGCTTGGCCATTACAGTAATTATAATTCCGCCCTTAGGGATATAAGGCAATTCATTATTTTTGTAACTTTTTAACTTTATTAATTTAAAATAGTATCGTTTCTAATTCTGTCTCGATCGATTTTGAGCTTGTTTAAAAGGGTCACTGATAAATACTACTTCTCAATTGCATAAGTGAATCGTCAGACGCGACGAAACTCGACTGAATAGTATCTTGTGCAGTAGACCGTCTTGGTTGGAATCACCGCATTGCCAGCCATGCCATACTCTGCCGCGAAATAATGGTTCGTCACATTACTGTGTTAGGGTGTGAAGGACACAGTAGCAAGAGGAAGGACAGGACGAAAGAGACAAAGTTCTAGGGGCCGTATTGCCGTATACTTGAGCGTAAATTTGACAGTAAATGCTGTACAACATTTACTCAGATGTGTTCTCATGCCCAATATTCTTATATTAAATCCCCATCGGTTTATATATAAATTACAAACAGTATACACAATGTTGAAGAAATAATAGAATAGTCACAACGTCTTATTTCGTATGGAGATAAGGACTCGGACTCGCTTATTGTTACAAACACAAATTAAAGTAATGGCTAAATTAATAGACCTAGTGTAAAATGTTTTGGCCAAAAGAATGAAATCACAGTCTAAACATCCAACTCAAGAAATCAACTTTTGAAATGCTGTTACGAGCTTGGGGTTTTTGATAATTAATCTGCACGGGTTTCACCAAATTGACACTTTTATTATATTGACAGTTTCTCAATTCACAACACTAACACTTCACTCAGCACTTATTATCACTGCACTGGTATACAACACTTCACTTATCGCGTCGGAGAACTTGATCCGCATTGTATCAGTAATTCATACTGAACTGAACTTGGTTGTTTTTTTTCAACTGGACTAATGCTGTTTGCCTCTACCGGCATTTACAGCGTCACCAGACGGGTACCCTGAACTCGGTTGGCGGATTCCCGCATATTTATACCAACAGGGCTATTATGTATCTCAGTTGCTAAAAAAATATGATTGAAATCTTGAAAAATGGCGGCTCTATGTCACTTTTGTCAGCTTCAGTAAGCAAAATGTCAGTAAGTTGATGACTGGAGCTGACAAAAGTGACATACAGCCGCCATTTTTCAAGATTTCAATCAACATTTGCTAGCAACTGAGATATATAATAGCCCTACAGGTCCCTAGAGTTCCAGAATGTTCGACATAAAACACGAAACAATGGCGTTCTCATTTTCGAGTAAACATGTTTACTCGTACTAACACAATTTATAGTCAATTTATAGACATCTATAAGAGCGTTCCTTAAGGCGTAACAATACTTTATGGTTACTTTCTGATTGATTATTGTAAAACTTTTGTTTATTTATGATGGGGAATGTCAATGGGTATTTGAGGTATAACCCGAACCTGCAACCCTGCGGTTTGAAAGCACGGTCGCTACCAAATTTAGCAAACAAGGCCGTCAATTGATAATCAATGATTAATATTGAGAGGGCTATGCTCGGGGTTTCTTTACGTGATCGAATCAGAAATGAGAAGATCCGTAGACGAACTAAAGTCACCGACACAGCTTAGAAGATAAGCCAGTTGAAGTGGCAGTGGGCAGGGCACATAGCACGCAGAACAGACGGCCGATGGGGACGGAAGGTTCTGGAGTGGAGGACCACGGACCGGGAAGCGCAGCGTAGGTCCTCCACCGAGAAGGTTGACTGATGGCCTGATAAAGGTAGCAGGACGACGTTGGATGCAGGCCGCTTCCAACCCGTCCTTTTGACCGGCAAGCGCAGCGTAGGTCCTCCAACGAGAAGGTTGACTGACGACCTGATAAAGGTAGCAGGATGACGTTCGATGCAGGCCGCTTCCAACCCGTCCTTTTGGAAATTTCTGGGCAAGCTAATGTTCAGCAGTGGACGTCCTACGGCTGAGATGATGATTATGATAAATAATATCACCTTATTGGTATTCTCTATAGTTTTTAGACTTTCGCGATGGATATTACCTACTCAAAAAAATTAAGTAAGACTCAGCGACATCATTGTGTTTAAAATTGTGTGACTACGAGTATTTAAAAGTAAAACTGTGCCTTTTCCATTAGGTAAACTATTGCCAGATGGCAGTTCTACTACATCACCACCTGCCGCTGACGTCACCAACACAACAACGACAGTCGTCCCGGGGCACAACACAACTAACGTCACCTCTGGTGTTGACACTACTACTGCTAGTCCTATCAGCTAAGACTACCACCAAAGAATTACGATTTCTTAGATTATGGCCTCTGTGGGCCACATAATTTCAGGGCCCTATTTCATAGATATGCAATTGACTGACAAACGTCATTTAACAATTGTCTGTCAGACTGACAAAAGTCAATTAACAATCGTCAGAGTGATAGACAAAAGTCAATTAACAAAAGTCAGTCAGACTGACCAAAGTCCGCCACTTTTGACAGAGAATAATAATTGAATTTTAGAATATTTGCTTTATGAAACATGGGAAAGGTTTGTTTGACTGACGATTGTGTAAAATTTGTCGGTATATGAAATAGGCCCCTTTTTGTAGACATTTAGTATGTATCAGAAACCACGACATTGATTGATAATGCTGAACTTATTTCATAGAAATTTTATTTTCTTTTCTTCCGATCATAGGAAGATTTGTCTATGCATAACTAATTCGTCTGCCAGTATCAAGTTGACAGACAAATATTTATAAAGAAATGCAGGGTTAATACGCATTGCAGTGCAAGCCAATGTTGATTAAAATCGTGAAGAAATGGAATATGTTTGCGAATCTGTAATATTCTACTTTAGTCATTTCAAATGTGAAATACATAAATAAAATGGCGGTTTCATGTCAGTTTTGACAACTCCAGTAGTAATGTCAAAATCATGACAAAAGTGACATAAAGCCGCCATTTTTTAGATTTCAGTCAACATTTTATTGCAACTGAAATACATAATAGACATGTAATCTGATTCTTGGGGTGAAATATTCAATAATAAATTCTGTTGAAATTCTAAAAAATCTGAAGGCCAAATTACTATAGAAATATGTTTATGTTTAGAAAAACAGTACAATACCAATTTTTTTTAAACCAAATTAAAATTTTAACGGATGAAAAACCGATCCTAAAGAAATACGTTTTAAAACGGGGTACAATAGGCGATCTGACTGCAAAGCGCGTGCTGTCATCTAAATATTGTCATATTTCAATTTTAGTACATAAAGTAAATTTCAAGCAGTTTGTTGTTGAATTCTGATCCTTAATGTCACGTAATATGGCCATAAGGAAAAATAATTGTTGCAAGCTATGGCCTATTAGTCCGTACTGAATTTGTACCAGTTGACGTAATACATATAGGCTACGTTCCGGGAAGCGCCGAAATCACTCGCGGCGTTCGCACACCCATTCCATTAGAAGCCCGCGATCATCGTGAGCGAGCTCGATACGTCATCGATGACGTCACCGAAAACGCTCACAACGCTCGCAGATCGTAGGTGGGTTTTCGTGGTCGTTTGCGAGCTGTCACTGTCAAACATCAAATGTATAGGATTCTATCGATTTTTGACAGAAAAGTTGGCGCGCTTTTCGCGACCGCGTAACTGTTCCACTTGGGTTGAACATTGCAAGCATTCATTTCAACCGGGGCGCGACAGTTGTGAGCGTTAACGGTGCATCCCGGAACGTAGCCAATTTGACGTAGATGCCTTGACGTCGATGGACGTGTTGTCCGAGAGCTCACTGGTAGACAATAAGCGCGTATATAGACCAGATATTGTCGTATAAATACAAAGTTAACTCGCAAGTTAGAAGTAAGTTCTAGACGTAATATAAAGTCTCAAATGTCTACGTTAAAAATACCATCTCTAGGTACACACACAGGCGGTACAGTCGCCTGCAAAAAGATGTATACATTCCATAATTTCCAAAACTAATACCTCACTGCAATTGGGAAACAATCTAGATAAAATTATTTTAAAATGTAAAATAATACAAATAATTTTTCATTTTAGAATAGTTTCGATGTTCGGTTTTATGAAATTGAATGCTGAGGCACTTTTTAAATTGTGATATGTATAGTATATGTCTTATTGTAGGCGACTGTATAGGTGGTATTTTTTATTGTAGACCTTTAAACATTAATCCTTTAAACGTAATTTACCAGATAACTCTTGGATGATAATTCTTAACAGTAAAAAACAATATGAATAACGGAAATCATTATCAGCATCATTGACGTATATCTATATATCTTATCTATATATCTTCTAAGTCTTATCTATATATTTACTTTTATATTATTTTTATTCTATAAAAAGTTTGTCTCTCGCTTTCAACAAGCTCTTGTTTAAGTGGCATAATGACGCGATTATATTTAAAAAAAAGGTGTCTAAACCACATTAGTGTTAGTGCACATGATAATAATAATAATAACTACTAACTAACTAACAAGTTTTTTTCTACAACCTTTTTTTCGTACTTAGATGTCGTCCCTCAATTTTAAAAGTTTATCTTCAGAGCACAAACTTGCATTTTTTTCTTAATTTTTATCTGATGATTCTGTAAGCGCATATACTATTTAAATTGTCAATAGGGTTAAAAAAATAAAAGAAAATATTGTTAAAACTTGATTTTTCTATGAGTAAGTACATATTTTTCTTACTGTGTATGTAATTAATATGTCCTTATTTATTTAGTAGCTAGTATTAGCTGCGTTTTACCTGCTTGATGATGGGTGATGGTAATGTTTTTTTTCTCTTTTCAACCACCTCTGTACTGAGGCGAATAAAATAAAAAAGAATTATTCAAATCGGTCAACCAGTTTTCCAGTTTTGTGAGACTAACGAACAACAGTTGATTATTATGTATAAGAAAAAAGATGTTTTTACTAATGTAAACGTATCTTCTTCAATCTTCTTATTCTTCTTTTTTTCTGAAAGAAGTATTTAAGTATATGAAAATGATGTTAGTTTTAGTGACAGAAATTATTTTCCATGAGCTATCTGGTAAATTGCTTTGAAATCTGGATATACAGATATATTGTATAATGTTTAGAAGTTAAGAAATACTAGGAGTACATAAATACTTAGATGAATACTAATCTATACGCACACTAACGCCTATACCGGCTAGTTATACGGCAGACGTTTGATTACTGTAACGGGTTTCTCTTATTCGCCTCACAGATAATTGTATTCACCAAAATTAAATTATCTTATTTAGTTTAATGTCTGCAATGCTCACACAATTCCGAGACACTTTAAGCGCGCTAATAGTGCTTACAAGAGGTGCCTTCGTTTAGCAATGAGGACATATTATTTAATGTCTGCAATGCTCACACAATTCCGAGACACTTTAAGCGCGCTAATAGTGCTTACAAGAGGTGCCTTCGTTTAGCAATGAGGACATATTATTTAATGTCTGCAATGCTCCAATTTCGGGACACTTTAAGCGCGCTAATAGTGCTTACAAGAGGTGCCTTCGTTTAGCAATGAGGGCATCTTATTTAATGTCTGCAATGCTCACACAATTTTGGGACACTTTAAGCGCGCTAATAGTGCTTACAAGAGGTGCCTTCGTTTAGCAATGAGGGCATCTTATTTAATGTCTGCAATGCTCACACAATTTCGGGACACTTTAAGCGCGCTAATAGTGCTTACAAGAGGTGCCTTCGTTTAGCAATGAGGGCATCTTATTTAATGTCTGCAATGCTCCAATTTCGGGACACTTTAAGCGCGCTAATAGTGCTTACAAGAGGTGCCTTCGTTTAGCAATGAGGGCATCTTATTTAATGTCTGCAATGCTCACACAATTTCGGGACACTTTAAGCGCGCTAATAGTGCTTACAAGAGGTGCCTTCGTTTAGCAATGAGGGCATCTTATTTAATATCTGCAATGCTCACACAATTTCGGGACACTTTAAGCGCGCTAATAGTGCTTACAAGAGGTGCCTTCGTTTAGCAATGAGGGCATCTTATTTAATGTCTGCAATGCTCCAATTTCGGGACACTTTAAGCGCGCTAATAGTGCTTACAAGAGGTGCCTTCGTTTAGCAATGAGGGCATCTTATTTAATGTCTGCAATGCTCACACAATTTCGGGACACTTTAAGCGCGCTAATAGTGCTTACAAGAGGTGCCTTCGTTTAGCAATGAGGGCATCTTATTTAATGTCTGCAATGCTCACACAATTTCGGGACACTTTAAGCGCGCTAATAGTGCTTACATGAGGTGCCTTCGTTTAGCAATGAGGACATAATATTTAATGTCTGCAATGCTCCAATTTCGGGACACTTTAAGCGCGCTAATAGTGCTTACAAGAGGTGCGTTTGCTTAGCAATGAGGGCATCTTATTTAATGTCTGCAATGCTCACACAATTTCGGGACACTTTAAGCGCGCTAATAGTGCTTACAAGAGGTGCGTTCGCTTAGCAATGAGGGCATTGGTGGTGTTGTCATTGTTGGCTCTTGTTAAAGCGTTCGTAAAGCTGAAAAACGTTATTTTTGCCACTTTTGCCCACACCCTACTAGAACGCTAAATCGAGCAAAAGACCGCATGATTATGCTGTCAAATAAGTATTGTCAAAAACGATCACAAACAACCATGCTCCAGACGTGGGTCAAAAATTGCTCTTTTTGGTGGCAAAAATAACTCTTTTTCGAACGCTAAACAAAAAGAGCCATAAACGACCTTTTCACCCACAGATTTCCAATTCGAACGCCTTTGTGAGCGTCATTTTCGCAAACTTGAAGCTATTCGAACGTACTGCAGGAAGTGCACTAGTGCAATAAGGAATGCAATTATCCTGAGGTTTGCTATCTAGCTGAATAGTCATGCTATTGTATTAAATGCTTGCTTTACGTAAGCGATATAGTAAGATTGTATTCGGCATCCACTTTATACAGCCTCACTTTAAAACGTTCCTTAACTTGAAGTGACGTTATTTAGTAGTCCGCACAACAAAATGGTTCTGCGCCGTACTAAGTGACGTTATTTAAATTTAGCAGCGTTTTTATGTAAGACGGATATAATGTTTACATTGTCACAACATTGATAATGGTAGCGAATCACTTGTTCTAAAAAACTAAACTATCGAACTAAAAATGTGTGTGTGGTCCTTATTCTGTAAACAATAAAATCCAAAATAATTTAACATTTAGAATGACACTTCTAAAAATAGGATCGTAGAATGACACTTCTAAAAATAGGATCGTTCTGTTCAATTTTGGGTTATTTTAGGTTAGTTTAGCGAGAACCAAGTTACGTGACGACTAAACTGAAAACTAAATATCTAATTTTAGTGCTGTTATTCGAAAGTGTTATACTAATTTGGATTTTAGCCTATACAAAATAAGTTCTGCCATAATTTAGAGATTTTTAGTTAAAAAGATGCTTACAGAATCGACACCAATGTCGGTTCTATAGATTATTTGTTGTTGCTGCATAATTTTTAGGAGAAGTACTTACAAACTAGATAATTTAAAATAAGATAATTGTTTTGTAAAATTATTACATATATTAGAATTTAGAATGAGAACTTTTGAAGCTTTCTATACAAGTTTAGAAATCACAATATTAGTCAATAAGTATAATATATGTATTATGAATTACTTTAATGAGTTTAATAAATTGAATTGTAAATCTGTCAACCCAAGAGGGTTTAATGTTTTTACGAAAAATGACATATTTATTGTCTTTTGTTTATTTTTTACATATTTTAAATAACACACAGCTATATCTACTTCAATTATTGTAACTAAATTGTATTATTTATCACAAATTATGTTCATTTTTAATCTAAAGATATCTTATCATCGCATAACTTTCCATTATTATGTGAGCGAAGGTCACTTGCATAATGTTACTTTAAAATTTCGCGCTTTGTGTTTGTGTCTCTGTCTTATGCTTAGAACTTATAGAGACGGCATTACGTGTTATATTATTGTGTTATGCCGCTCGAGATTTTAATGCTGTACAAATTGATTTTAAATAACGAGAATAAACGTCACTGGCGAAACATTATGTAAAGATGATGTTTGCATATTTTGAGTGACGTAATGTCGTGTAAAGTCTAAATATGATCTAATAAAATAGTCAAAAAGTCTAATAAATATCAAGACTAATAATTTCATAAAGTTGCAAAAAGCCCCTGATATTCAATTCATCATTTTATATAATTTCTTTACTTCATAACAATCATTAGCTGTAAGTATTTATATAGATGTCGTGAATTCAGTAAATAATACTTTGCGTCTTACTGAAAATTGTTTTAATATAAATGAAATGTGAATTGTATAGAAAATTACGTATTATGCCAGTATAATTTTATTAAATTCACAACAACCGAATCTTGGTGGAAATCATAAACTATGTTGACACTCAAAGATAAACTTAGCAGTGTATATTTGAATTACATAAAATATGTTGGTCATTTAATGAAGCGTAAACTGTTAGTCTCGAATTTATACGATCTGTTGCCATGGTGAAAATTATAAAAAAATGTTTGCATGTTGAATTATAAAAGTTTAGTTATTGAAAGTATTTTCTTGAAAATAAATTATATAAATAATTACAGTGTATAATTACATCGCTTACCTTTCCTTTATTCCTCGTATCCTTTTTATTCTAATTAATCCTTCCTGTACCGTGATAATGAAAACAAAATATTTATGAATGAAACTGACGTATATATACGTCTCTGGAACGCAAATGGTTAATATCTTTATATCGGTACAAACACTCATTCATTATTAAATTATAAGTACCTATACTAGACGGCCTGCCAGTGGCTTCGCTCGCATAAAAAAAATTAATGACATCGACAGCTGCTCCACCTACCGGGTACTAGTGTTTTCAAACCATCCGGGAACCCATTGAATTATAAACACAAAATGTCATTCAAAATCAGCCGTTTATGAAGAGTTATGTAGGTAACAAACACAGCTAGAGAATTATATATATATATGAAGAAGATATTAGAAGTTAAAAAAGGTAAATATAGGGCTATATTATTTTTTTAAGACTATGAAAGAATAAATTTTATTTATATAAGTAATCAGAAAGAAACCCGCTTACTTTTCTTACAGATTGTATTGCAAATAGTTCAGGCTCTCTTTATTGCTTCATTAGAGTTAATTTAACTTTATCCTGAATAGCAATCCGTGAAATACATGTGGTAGGTCGGTATGTAATTTTAATTTTATGTAATTCGTACTGACATTTATTTAAAGTGATAAAACGCGCCTTCAATCTCGCGCTCAATTTTTTACAGAGTTTCTTTTTCCATACATATACAAATTATGATGTTTAAGGACCGTATACATCATAATATGTCACCTTATGCTAAAAATCCGATTCAAATCCCGACCCCACTTCGTAATTACGTACTTAGACAAAAAAAAGTTTTACGAATAACTTACAAAATCACGTTGTTTTCAATAAGAAAGTATAGGACGCTAGCAAAAAAACGCTTAAGTCTCTGGGTACATTGAACTTACATCGATGCTAGTAGGTACATATAAAATAATATAATTTATTAAGTATATAATATAGTTATAGTAATTCCTGTGGTATGGCAAATTATGAGCAGGAAGAAATTCAACACGATAATTTGAACGCTCAGTGTAGTGCGCGCCACGTCATATCGCCCTCAACTGCGCGAGTCTATGATACCCCTAAAATCAATACTGTGCTTGTAAACATGGCCCGAATGTAGGGCATAACAACACTACGCTTTTATATCCTGTTTTGTGTGTTCTTTTCAATATAATAATTATTTTCTTTTAAACGAAGTGATCATGGATACAGCTAATGTTGGATATTCCTACCACTTGCCTTCGGGCGGCTGGAACTATAAGATACGTAATACGCTGTCTCAGTTCAGCGATTTGTTCAGTGAATTCAATAAATACATCGCGCCTGCCTACCACCACGACCGGTGCGAAAGGTGAGTAAAGTTTACGCACTTTACGTTGTGAATTAGTGATTCCTTGAATTTATGGCCCATGTGATTGTGATGTCATAAAACATGACATCTTCGTAACAACCCTAAAAACTACACTACAAAAGAGCATGTTTTGTACTACGAATCCAATCAGCACACATCGAGTGCGTTTTGTTGATTGCTTACGTGCAAATTAGAACCTTAGCATAGTATACCTTCAACTGAAAATGGGGTTGCCAACTCAAAATTATTCCATACTCATATTATACCTTAATGGTTAGTTTACACATGTAACGCAAAGCGAATGTTGAGACTATAAGCAGATTATGTTATTTTGATTTCTGCGATTGGATGGAGAATGGATGAATTTGATAAGCTTTTAATTTTTCACCGTATACCACAAAGTACTAGACATTTTTTTTGATAATACTGAACTGAAGTTTTAAAAAAAGCTCTCTCGCTCTATAATAAGTGCTAAGTTTTGCGCGGCACTCCTCTCCAGTTGGCAATTCGATACTTGATTTTGTTCTTACTCAGGTCCTACGCAAAAGTTTTCTGTTTGGAAATCTCATGTTCAGCAGTGGACGTCCTACGTCTGAGATGATGACCCAATAATTTTACTACCGAATACCTAATTAACGAAAGACCGAACTAATTACTTAGATCAGATCGCGTCAGAAAAGTCATGCTTTCAAGAGACAGGCTAAAAATCTGGTACCTACTGTCCTGCGATGGTACCTACCTACATACTATATTTCTTAAAGAAATTTTAGAATTTCATCTTGATATAATTTATTAAATACCTGCGTAATTACATATCCTACCTCCTAGTTATTGGGGCAAAAATCTTAGTCTGGTTTTTCGTACAATATGTGCAAACTGCTTTAACCTCCAAATTTTATTTTAACGATTTTTGGCAATTCATGTTTTTCGTGATTTTAATTAGGATTATTTAAGTACCAGCCTACTAAATAATCGAAATTTTACGTAAGTACCTTTCTCATTAACTCAGACACCATTGAAATCTAGTTATCTGACCGTATGTTTGGCCAATCCACTAATATTTGATTTAAAATTTACTTATAATAGTTACGATTACCTTTACGATGCTTAATTGTTTTTTCAGGTCTGTCCAAATGAGGATATACTCAATGCACAAAGGAGAGTTCGTAATGGTTTTTATAGCGTTTTTTGCTTGTTTTGGTCTGGGTGTATTTATAGGATTGGCAGGTGAGTTTTGTAAAAGTTTGAAACATGAATATTTCACTTATAATACAGGCATATATAATAAGAATGAGTATTCTATGCATCCACCAGAGAGTCACCTCTAGTCAATAATATATTCTGGTTCCTAGGTATAATAAAATCTAAATGTAACCTCCTTATATCAATGATGTAATGTCATCATATTACTATCAATCCCCCTTACTACTAGTTGGCTAGAGGCCAGCCACGGAGCTTCCATTCTGTCCGAAGGCCTTCAACAATTTTCTTATAGTACTTCCGTATAATCTAACGAGTTGCCATAGTTAGACTTTCATACAGCTGAAAGTCTCAGACTTGGCAAAGCCAATAGTCAATAAGAAGTGAGTATATAAATAGTAAGCATAAGGAAGAAAAAACGCAGAATAGAGGTACTTACCTAATTAAACGTAATTTAAATATTCCAGTCTGTGTAGGTAGGTACTTATTTTGACGTAAATATTATTTCATAACCCCTATATGGTATGATGG
Source organism: Selenia dentaria (assembly GCA_917880725.1). Lineage (NCBI taxonomy): Eukaryota > Metazoa > Arthropoda > Insecta > Lepidoptera > Geometridae > Selenia > Selenia dentaria. The sequence goes on along the minus strand of OU862888.1, from coordinate 6,962,936 downwards.
ACATTTATTAATATCAATAGTCATGTTAATCTTCTATCTACACGTCCAGAAATAGAAGGGGGACGAGAATCGAAGGCTGTTCCGGTGTAAATTACGACTTGACCATAAAATGTCGCTTGCACACAGTCCTGTGCGAGTATTTGTTATGCAGCGACTCACTTGCACCTCCAATTGAACACGGAGAACGCGAAATTTCTTGCCCGCTACTAATCCACTACTTTTGCTTTGGATAAGAAACCAATAGCTGATAAGCTTCGAGAGAATTAGAGCCAATAGCTTTAGCTCATATGTCAATTTAGACTTACATCGCTAAACAGCCGTGCGATTCTGTAATGATTCGTTGACGAGCTCACCGATGTCAAGTATCTTTATGAGATATCGCCTTTATCCATAAGGTTGCTTTTCCAACGTTCCTTGTCATCTCTTCATTTGTTTCACGAATGTTGTCGAAGATGCATCGATGTTTACTCTTAGAGAATCGCACGGCAGGAGCGTAATTAAAAATTGGCTCTTTTTAACCGACTTCCAATATACGAGAAGGTTCATCATGGTCATGTCCAAGCGTATATGGGTTTACTATGTGAGTACTATGTGAATCTTGCAGGTCCATCTCCCACGATGACAACATCAATATCGGCGAGTACGATCCTAACGAACGCCAGCACGATCTACCAGGGTCCGTATCACCTGCACAGTCCAGCACTCGGCACCAGAGTGCAGCAGTTGTGGCTCCTGGCTGAGATCCTAACTAATAACGATGATGGTAATTATCTATCAAAAATATCTAAAAACATAGTTACTTGGCATGTACCACCTTAGAGTGTCATGGGTAGATTAACCCTAAAGCCGCTCTCTTCTATACCTACTGATATTATAAAGAGGAAAGATTTGTATGTAAAAAAATTCAATACCTATTTCAAAAATTCTTTCACCATTTTGGAAAGCTACTTTCACTCTGAGTAAAATAGGCTATATAAGATTCATCATCATCATCATCATCCATCACCGCGCGGGTGAAAGCGCGGAGAGCAGCTAGTATTTCATAAGAATACCCGGGTTTATTTTGAATAGTTTTATTTTACTTTTTATCCTTTATTTAAGAGCTTTATCGCGTTTGCGATGATGCCGCTCTGATCAGCTTAAATTATTATTACAGACATTATTTTGTTTTGAAAAGATTATCTAAGTAGGTACTTGATGCCCTAATATTGAAAAAAGGTACTCGTACAGTCGTACTGTTTTCGTGTACGTCTCGTAAAATGCAGTTTAAAATTACAACGAAAACTTGATGGTCACAATAACATTCAAAATTTTGTCCATAAAAAAGAACTTCCTCATTATTTAGAAATTCCGAAGGTGTGACACCCGGAAGGCTGGATATGACGAAACCTTTGCTTCGCTACAAATAGTATGCGAAATCTGAAGACTCGTTGGTGTTGCTAGAACAGTTAGATTTAACTATAAATATTAACCCATGCTACCGTAGGTTCGGAGCAGTAGAAAACTCTTTGTGAAAGAGTTCGCCCGAGGAAATACTGCCACCATATATTATCTATTTTTACCGCCAATAAGTAATGTTCGCATTACTGTGTTCCGGCTTGAACGGTATGAGTTTAATACAGTGAGAGAGACGAGACCTAAAAAAAAACAAAAGTCAAAGAACGCGCTATACTCATACAAGTATGGGTAATGTTTAATGTCAACTACCGAACTCCTGCTCCTCAATGGAAGTAGTTGACATTGGTTTATACGTAATCAGCCCATAATGTCTCGAGCCTTCCTCTCAGAGAGAAGAGTATCTACCACGCGTACCCAGTGCTTGATGATGGGCTAGTAGCCAACCCATGTCGAAGATTGCAGGCCGCCCGAAGGCCTTCGACATAGCCTGAAGACTATTGTCCTAAAAACTGGGACCGACAAAGTCTTAACGTGCCCTCCGAAGCACGGAAGCGCTCAGTTGCATAAAACCACTAGCGGTCACCCATCCAACTTCTGACCGCAGCAAACGTTGCTTAAAATTGTGGATCAGTTAAGATCGCCAAATCGAGCTCCACTACCAGCGCTTCGATCCCATCGCATTGATTCATGCACGAGGTTTATGGGACGATACGTGACCCGAATATGTCTTCTGTTTCAGAGGAAATATTCGACAAGAGTTTTCAAATTAGTATATCAATAGAAGGTGTGCTAAGTGATCACACCACAGTCACTTTAGTTCCTGAAAGTGAGGCGACTAACAGGTATGTATAATATAAGTACCTACAACTATAGCTAAGGAACCTATACGCCTCTCACTCTGCTACTCACCCTAAACATGAAGCTCATTAAGTAGGTCTTTTCTTTATCAACTCTTCACGGATTGTAGCTTAAGCCCTGCAATTTCTATTGTGAATACATTTCTATCACCTAAACCTTGGAGTTCTAGTACTTATTTCTTTATCAACTCTTCACGAATTATTAGCTCGAGTCGTGCAGTTTCTTCAAATAGGGGTTACAATTTGTAATTGCCTATTTATCGCACTATGTGTCGACGAGCCAATCGGTCTTCACCATTATTGCTTCATTGTAACCCAAGATCGACAATCAGTTTTAACACAAGTCCAGCAGTTAGAAACGTCTACGTATAATAAACGCATACGTCACCCTCTATACTCGCCGGATCTTGCCCCAACCGGCTACTATTTATTCCGCGATTCAGTAATCTTTTTGCACGGGGAAATAAAATCTTCCCAGGGAGCAGTACAAAATGCTTTCTCACCAGATCCTCAGAGTTTTAAGGCAAAGGTTTGAATGATCTTCCGATTAGATGCCAGGAATGTATAGGTAACGAGGGCAAATACTTTGATTGAATATATATCTATACTTAATCCAACAAAAAAAATGCTTTAATATTTCAGTACGAAATGGCAATTTCTTCCTTTAACCCCTAATGTCAACACATTTCTGTGTATATAAATCTCAAAGGACAAACTTACCTACTGCAAGCCTTACATGGAAAGTATTTTATTATTATGTTAATCTAAAGTAGATATTTTAGATACCAGTATGTGATTCTACAACATTCTTTCCAGAACACAGCACCTAAAGTGCAAGAAGCAAGTGTGCGAAGAAGTGATGGCGCTCCACCTCGGCGCTTTGGAATACACCCACTACGTCCTCAACATACGCTTCTACGGACTCAACGAGTTCCACAAGAGATACCACATTAGAGAAATTATTTTTTACGTGAGATTAATCTGTTTACTAATACTACGCCTTATAAAGTTCTATGATTATTAACGGGATATTTACCGTGGTAAGGTTGTGGAATGAGCTCCCGATATTTCGGCGCAGTTACATGCACCATGTTCACGGGAAGACTGAAGAATGCGGGTGGTTGGTCAAAAAGTGTAAAAGTTAGGTGCAGACCTAACTTAAACTTTTTGACCAACCACCCGCATTCTTCAGTCTTCCCGTGAACATGGTGCATGTAACTGCGCCGAAATATCGGGAGCTCATTCCACAACCTTACCACGGTAAATATCCCGTTAATAATCATATTACTTTAGAGAACCACCGTGATAGTTTAAAACAGTGTACTACGCCTTATGTTTTGTCTGTGTGTTTGTAGTCATGAACGCTTTATACGTGAGTTCAGCCTCTTTACTAATCCTACCTTATGTTTTGTCTATATACCTACGTGTTTGTAGTCATGAACGCTTTATACGTGAGTTCAGCCTCTTTACTAATCCTACCTTATGTTTTGTCTATATACCTACGTGTTTGTAGTCATGAACGCTTTATACGTGAGCTCAGCCTCTTCACTAATCCTACCTTATGTTTTGTCTATATACCTACGTGTTTGTAGTCATGAACGCTTTATACGTGAGCTCAGCCTCTTCACTAATCCTACCTTATGTTTTGTCTATATACCTACGTGTTTGTAGTCATGAACGCTTTATACGTGAGTTCAGCCTCTTTACTAATCCTACCTTATGTTTTGTCTATATACCTACGTGTTTGTAGTCATGAACGCTTTATACGTGAGCTCAGCCTCTTCACTAATCCTACCTTATGTTTTGTCTACATACGTGTTTGCAGCCTTGAACGATTTTTACGTAAGTTTAGCCTCTACTAGTCCTACCTTATGTTTTGTCTATATTCGTGGATGTAGTCATGAATGCTTATCATCGTCATAACGGAACCTAGTGATTGGTAACTAATGAAGTGTTTTAAGAAAGTGCTGCTGCAGCTGTGTTTGTACTGACATTACCTAGTACTACATGTTATTGTGCTTAAGTATTATAAACATTTACTATCAGTGTATACTATAAGATGTGTTGTAGGCAGCTCCTACTTGAATTGTATGATATGTATGATCGTGTAAACGTTGTATACCTAAGTATTTTATATACTTATTTTCAATATTTTATATCTATGCAGATATTCTGCCGCGAAGCAATAGCGTGCAAGAATTACTTACTGTGTAATTTCGGGTGTGAAGGGCACTGTAGAGTGAAATTCCTGAGCGAAAGAAACTCATAAGTCAATGTCTCAGTGACGAGTGCAGTGCAGTGCAAATAGGTACACACTATAAAGTTCTAAGCTTTGGCTGCAACGCAACTGTCATGGGCAAGCGTAATGCTTACCATCGGGCGCACAACTTGCCCGCGTCTCGTCAATTTATATTAAAAAAGCAACTAGACGCTTCCGTGGTACATCAAGAAGGTACATAAACCATCTCGATTGATCTTTTTTGGGCAACAGTCGTTAGATCATGTCGCTAGCACTCGGCCGCTCTGAAAGACTGGCTCTTGTATACCTACACTAGGGCTGGCCTATCCGCATATATAACTAACCGCATAGAATCAACGCGGTGCGGTCACCTAATTTGAGTTAATTGTAAATATTACTTATGGGCACAGGTCACAAAATAGAGTTTGTTATCCACAGACCATCACACCTATCATATACAACATTAATTTTCAAATAAAACATAAAGTGGGTGTGAAATGGCTATAACTCCGAAACATTGAGAAATAGGCCCGATTTTGTTGATAACTAAAACTGTATGTTCTCGTAAAGATCTAAGCTAAACTGGGTTGTTGGACAATCATTATCCGTACCTAATAAGTAATCTAAGTAATAGAACTCTTTGATTTTGACAAAGACACTGTATCAATACACAACTCGATAGAATCGCTAATAAGGATCGAACTTTGGGAAGTAATTACATACTTAAAGAAAGAGCTCTATTTTAACTAAATACTATGCTAGGACTAGGCCACCTCAGAGTCAGTTGCGAGCAATTTTACATGGAGTTTACTGAAATAAGCTTACTTTGTTCACAGTTCAAAACGTACAACCCGGCGTTTACGCAAATGGAGACTTGGTTCAGGTTTATTTTTCTGCTGACAACATTCTCAATCGGTGTAAGTTTGCAAAAGATAATATTAAATTATAAATCTATACTTAACCTATTGGTATGTGCACATTATTACTATCATCATCATCATCATCATCATCATCTCACCAGTAGGATGTCCACTGCTGAACATACGCCTCCTCTACAAATTTCCAAAGGGACCGCGGTTTAGTCCAGTCAAATTAGGCGATATTTTGCAAAAGAGTGCAAGTAATTCGCGAATGTGGGTTTAATTATGCTTTAAGAATCATGTCTATAACTCAATCCCAACAAAGGTAAACCTCCGGAAGAGGGTTAAATCGAATAAAATCTTTGAAATTGCATAACTTTATTCAGGAAAGAGTGGTGATCGCTATATTTTTATTAAATACATAAAGTATTATTCTGCCACTTCTAATCCTACCTCTCTTTCTATAATCTACCTTCTTACTTAAGTATTTTTCAACCAAATTCAAAAACAGGAGTATTTTCTCAAGTCGAGGTGTATATTTTTTTTATGTATTATCACGCAAAACTTTTTGCGGAGTATCCGATTTTAATAGTTATTGTTTGTTTGGTAGAGTGTACGTCCGAGGTAGTCCCATATTTTTTTATTAAATTCGGTCAATCGTTTTTAGAGTGCTTCGCCTATCTCGATAATATGTTTGTCCGGACTACCCTGGACGTATACTCTACCAAACAATAATTATTAAAATCTGACTACTCTGTAAAAAGTAATGCCTGATTATACTTAGGTACATAAAAACATATAGGTACACCTCGACTTGAGAAAATACGCCTTTTTTTAAAGTCGGTAGAAAAGATATGATCCGTAGCTTGCAAATTTAACTGAACGTTTATAGTGCTTATAGATACATATCAGTAAGTTTGTACCTTTATTCAGACTTTTCCTAGAGCCGCAAATAAAAAAAAAACAATATATAAATATTCTGTACGTCGCACGAATTTTTTTTAATGTAATGCATAATTGTATTTTTTGTTTGTATATGACGGAGAAGAGACCTCCATGATGTTTTTTTTTTTTAAAAGTGACGTGAAATAAGTATATTCTGTTCCAAATAAAACTCCACAAATCACTGATAGGTTTCGTATATTCGACCGGTAGCGTAACGACGTCCCAGAGAGGTCCGTACTGGGCGGCGGCTCGAACCTATTGGCTCGAACAAGAATGCCATCACAAAATGCCATTGCCATCCCGTCGCCAGTGCGACCGCTTTTATAGGTTACGGCGTACTTGCACGTGGTCTTTTAAACATTAAGATTGCAATACAAAGTGATGGCATGCGATTTATAATTAATTGTACATCGTAATAAACTTAAATCATTTTGAGAATAATTAAATTATTCATTTTAATTGGAATAATTTACTGTAAACAATTTCAAAAGTATGAATCTATGTTTTACAAATCAATTCAAATAATCAATTTAACAAATCTAATTGTTATAGACTAATTATTATTGACTAATTATTGTATCTGCGCCGATATATACATAAATACATAAAGGAAGCCTTTATTCATAAATATAATAACTATTTTAACTTCTTTTAACTTTTCTGATTAACGGACCGTTAAGTTTAGGTACACCTAATATTTAATATGGTTCGGTAGGTGCTAGAAACGGTGCAACATGGATTTTTCCAACATGCAGTGTCAAAGTTAACCGACAATAATTTTATAAACCGTAACTCGTCAAATCTCAATTTATTTTACTTAGTTAACAATGTACTTTGATTTGTAGTTACGGTTGATATCACTTATTTGAGATTGCATTATTAAAAAAAGTCACTGTAAAAAATTCAACTTTTTCGAAAAATGTCTATTATTACATTATAAATAGTACTTACGGGATGTACACCACGATTAGGCAGGTTTTGGAGTTCCTCCATATTTTCCCCCTGCTTAATCGTGGTGTGCATCCCGTGAGTACTAATTATAATGTAGTTAATAACCGCGAAAGTCTAAAATAGTATTTCTATTATTGTTAGCTAAGTGACATCGATTCCTGTTCTTATTTTTTCCTACTTGGTATACCTCGCCTGGTACCAGGTAATCGTTGAGTTTGGGGACACCCGATATACGAGTACATATCAGATTTTACGCATTATCCACGATTTTGAATTAATCTGTAATATAACGCTATTTCTGCCTACAGTGTTGGTTCGCGCATACGTTGAGAAAGTTTGCGACCCATGATTGGGCAATAGAGCAAAAGTGGCTTTCCATATTACTGCCGCTGCTGCTACTCTATAATGGTAAGTGTCTGACAGTTGTACATATGACCATAAACTTAATTTATTATCGTTTCTTTACATATTCCATTTAAAAATCCAATTTTTACATATATACAGATCCAATATTCCCACTCCGGCTGGTATCGGGGGGCTGCTTCGCACCGTTGGTAGACACCGTCAACCAAACGGTATTCTTGGCGTTCATTATGCTGTCCTGGCTTGCCCTATACCACGGACTGAGACAGGTTATAACCATGTTCTTACCTATTAATAAACGAATTATTTTACACACAGTACAGTACAGAGGCCGTAGTACAAACAATTTGCGATAAAGTATTCGTATCGTAAGCGCCAACGCGTCACGCTTCGGCGTGCAAACTATGAGTTACCTGTGGCACAGTTGCCATAGATAAATTACAGTTGGTAGGTACTGTTTCACGTGAACGACACGTTACGTTACAATTATTCCGGCGATACAGCATCCTTCCTATCATCCAATCGGCATGGCGCTACTGATTAGATCAGTTAAAACTGACCGTGTGTGCGTGGATTGACATGACAGTTATACTTGACGGCACAATCCAATTACAATTCTTTTGGCTTAATCATGCCGATTGGATCATGCCGATTGGAGCGTGTATGGCGATCGGCGATCGCCAGTATAGTAGAGTCAAGATTTTGCGTATCTCTTAACAGTGTCTTTTATTATTAGAAGAGTCACTAACTACAGAAGTTTCTTCATGCATTCGTAAATAATTACGCTAATCTCTTGGCGTAAACCTCAATACATTTGTATGAGTAAACTGATTTCTTTTCATTAAGCACTCATTGCACCCCTCTGCTCTTTCTTTTCTTTTTTTGTTTCTTTATCACGAATAAAATGCCCAAAACGGTTAAATCATCGTCGTCTGTCACTGGTGACGCCATGGCTTCAACGGAACGTCCCAGTCGATTGGACATTTTAAACTGATCGTGTATGGTAAGTATATATATGGACGAACTGCAGATTGCATCAAGCCTGCAGCATCATGCCGATTGTAAGATAGGAAGGATAGTGTATGGCCGGCATTAGGTACGCAGTTTTGCGTGCTAGGCCCTCTGTCCCATGAAAAAGCTTAAATATCGCGTCTGTGCATCACTTTGCTCATCACCCTCGAGGCCATAGGTTCAGCATTCGCCTAGTGTTTGAACCGCCTGGTTATCATTTACATCTGAATCTAATAATGCTTATATATACACACTGGTAAGAGTAGTAGTTATAGCTGAAAGTATATTAGCACAGTGATGTTGTTACTACCAAGAAGGACTCAGGTATGCTGTCTTACTCTGTAGTGTTAGAACTTTTGCAGAGTCTCTCTGGGAAACTACCACACCTTTACCAGTTATTCAATGGCTAAGCTGTACTGTGCAAACTTTACTATATTTACGTTTGAAAGGCAATGTTTTCAGTGAAAGAGATATGAGTGACAGTGGGCAAGAGATTGAATCTCAGGATGAAGAGCATGTGCAAGAGATGCAGTGCATTGCCATGTAGGGTTTGGATCTGTTGTAGTTTAATATTCTAATGGCACTGGACTTTAATTGGCATCAGGAGAGCGACTTGCTCGTCTCGTCGCGAAATAAAGAATTATTTAATTGCTGAAGAGCTTATCATCATCAGCCCACATTGCATCGCCCTTACAGGGTCTAATTGACTAAATTACCTTTTATAAGAACTGTCTGTAACATATTAAGTAAACAAGATAAATGAAATAAATAACTAAAAATTCATACACTACTGGACATGGGCCCCACAGAGCTCGGTTTCAATATAGACCAACCGACCAAGCTCAGAGCCCGCAGCACAAAAAATTGCGAAAAAGTATTCGTATCGCAAACGTCAACGCGTCACGTTTTAATGTACAAACTATGAGTTATCTTTGTCACAGTTGCCCTAGATAATTGATAGTTTGTAATGTTTCACGTGAACGACACATTACGTTACACTTACGCAGTATTCGTGCTAGGGACATGCACTGAAGAGCCTAACCACTTGGTAAATCTTTTGTTTCAGAATGAGAGAGGTTTCCTCTCGTTTTACTTATCCAAAGTGATAGTAGTGGGCATGGTTTGGACGCCGGCGATGGTGGTCACGATATGGCAGAAATTCTATGCATATTATGATCCAACGTTCAACTACATGACTAATCCTAATTACCCGGTAAGGTTCAGTCAGATTTTATAGGTTGTTATGTAATTTTTTAACACTACATGTCACAAACTAGATAGGTAACTTGATTATAATACCTATATATATTACGTTTAAACAAGCAATTTTTTGTGTATATGTATATAATGTATATACATTCCGAGATTTAGATTATATATATATATATATAATCTAAATCTCGGAAACGGCTCGAAACATATTTGTAGATTTGATTTGTATTGAAATCCAAATCGCTTTAATCCCTTGGGAGTTTCATGCATCATTACCTACCTGACGATGTAACGCCTTGCTTTACGTCGAGATTGCGTGATGTGTAATTGGACACAGTCGAAAAGGTGGTATGAAAAGAGAGTTTATTCAATAATAGAACTAGCCACCATTGCCACCACAGGCAGCACACAAAAAAGGAAAATAAAAAGGCGTGATTGTAATGAATGTGAAACAAAAGACGGTGTTTAGTGTTATTTTAGCAGTTCTGTTTTAGTCTCAGTTTAGTATTTTATCATTTTCACATTGAATCAAAACGTGTATATTAAGATTTATGTATGACGTATAAGTCTATAAGTTCTCCCACAGTGCTAATTTCTTACAACTATTAACTAAGTAATAACCTGGATGGGAGATAAACTAAATACTATGTAAATATACATGAGTAGATTTTCCTTGTTCGATATAATTAGGGAAGTATATTGATGAGCGAAGAATAGAATAATAACGACGCTGTGTTTAATTTAAAGGACTTCCTTATTTATGTAGTTCTCTTCGTAACGAATGTTGTACTATACAGAGTGTTTGGTAGAGGGTTCGACAAACCAAATGAGCGTGTTCGGGGAATAAAATATATAATATAAAATAAAATAAATATAATATAAAATAGAATAAAAATAAAATAAACTTGGAGAATACAAGTTGGCCAAAAAATCTCCGACCCCCCATTTTTTTTTTACTTATTTTTGTTAATTTTCCCTTTTTCTCCGAAATTGTACCTATTTACCACCACAACATTTGTAAAATCTGTTTTAGACCGGATGTTTTTAGTTGAATTTGGTCTCTAATACACCTCCAGGACACGCAAAGCAAAATTTGATACAAAACAGAGCTAACTAACTGATTTAGAGATCATAGAATGAAAAAATGAAATAAATTTTACCTCATAGTTCAACTTTCACAGTGATCTAAAAAAACACTAGTAATTCTGGAGGCAATATGCATTTGAAAACTTCTCTATTTATTACTTATTACAATGACATACTATGAAAAAAGTTAAAAATAATTGGGTGGTCGGGGATTTTTTTGGCCAACTTGTATTCTCCAAGTGGGCCACCGAACACGCTCATGTTTGTCGGACCCTCTACCAAACACCCTATATATACAGCATGACTGGTTGAACACTTTACATAAACAAGGACATGATAATTCATGGTCACATGAAACGTTTAAAAAAATAAAATTAAAAAAATACCGTTAAACTACAGAGGAAACCTTCATTCTATGAATGTGCTATAACTCGAAAATTATGGACACCGTCCGAACGGGGTTAATGACCCAAAGCGCCGCGCCGCGTTCAAAGGAATCAAGCTGCGTCCGAACGGGGTTAATGACCCAAAGGGCCGCGCCGCCCGCGCCGCCAAAGGATGCCGCGATCGTCGGCCGCCCGCCCGGCCGCGCCGCGCTTTTATTACTACACGCGCGCCGCGAGTGACCATGTTTATTGTTTTGAGTAGACACTTAAAGTTAAATTAGGTAAATATTAGACACCTATTTTTTTTTTTAATTAGAACGAGAATCGAGTACTGAGCACTATATATCAATATGTAAAGTGTTCAACCAGTCACCCTGTACATATATATATAGATATATATATATATATATATATATATATATATATATATATATATATATATCTTTACATTACTTTTTTGTAGTTATCCTTATTATGAAATACTCGGTCACAAATAATTTGTGACTGGATAAATAGTAAATAGTAGTTATAATTTATATCATGTTTTGTTTACAGTTCGTGAAGATAATGTTCTTCAGTGCGATCGTAGTCTACTTCCTATATTTATTAGTTTTGATAATAAAAGCGTATAGCGATCTGAGAAATATGCCGTTTTTTGGTAAGTCCTCATAAACTTCTTCATTTTTCAATCACAGATAACTTTTTACAGAGTAGTCCGATTGTGATAATTATTGTTTTGTTTCGTTTGCTTGAGTATTCCAAGGCGGTCCCATTAATTCATCAATTTCGGTTACAATTCATAAACTGATAAGTGATTCGCCTATCTTGATGATATCTTAATTGACGGTGAATAACAATCGATCCCGTAAGTAGCAAGGGTCACTAAAAAGGGTAAAAATGAATGTGTTGTGGTGTTGAAGTCGGTTCCATTAGTTTGGTAAAAGTTATTTAGGTAATTAGGTACTCGTTCAGCCTGCCCTTGTCTAATATCTTCATTTCGTGATCTCAGCGACTACTTAACCTATCCCGAGTCTCTTTGTTATACTACTCGAATAATGTCCATAGATAAAACTTTTGTATTTGCCTTCTCTTACTTTCTAAAAAAATTCAATAACCATAGTGCATGAATAGGTAGCATTATTTATTGAACAAAACAAACTTAATTTACTATACTTGTCTCTTTCAGATATTCGACTCCGTTGCCTGTCTATAGTGGTAGCGACTGTGACGGTGATAACAACAATACTAGCGGTCCAAGGATGGGGCCCTGCAGCACTCCAGGACCACTGGGCCTCACAACCGAAAGTACATTACGATACGTCAGCGCCCTTCATGGCACTCTACGGATTGTTCAACTTTAAATTGTATATATTGGCCTATTTGTTCTCACCCGGCACTGGATCTATTCATGGTAAGTTATTTTACTTGTTATGGTCAGTCAAAAGCCAGACGTAGTGCTAAAATCTTTCCTTCCTTTGACTCAATTGGCCACATCTGAGAAATAATCTTATGTCTGCCTAGGTATGTACCAACAATGCCTTCCTAGAAGGGCCGAGAGACCTTGCAGGGCCTCGGAAGTAAAACAAACAGAATCAGAATAGGTACATCTTTACAAGGCTGGTGAACCCTTTCTCGCGGAGAAATCCTCCTTATTTTAATTCTTTTGTTCTCCTGTCTAACTCTCACACTAGATATGGCTGCAGTAACGTCACAACGGCGGCCGAAATAAACATTAAATTATTTCTAGATGTTATTTATTTTTCATTAGCACATTAACATATTTGACAACGACACGTGATGGTTCTGCTTGTGCCGGAATATTTGTTACAATGTGCAAAATAATGTTTTGATTTGATAGTAACAGCCATTGTATCACTAATGCGAATGCTTAACCAGTTGACTCGCGATTCGCCATATTTGGCCAATAATACAATAGATTTTGCAGAAATCAACCTACTTTTCCAGAAACTGCAAAGTGTACCATACAGTTCTCTACGATATTTTAAACTAAATTAAGGGAAGGTAACAATGAAAAACAAATGACTCACTACATTAAGTGCAATGTTATACCTTTTACACCGCAACGTGCACGTGTCATTAATGACTCACCCGTTTTTATCGATAACAGCGTTGCGGTCGCGCAACATGCTCACCGCGTTAGCACGGTAATATAATCGAATATTACCCCGAATAGATCACCTACGCATAGTTCGTAGGTGCTGACTTTACTTACTCGTTCATTCCATAATTGACTAGATAATAGAATAAAAACGTAAGTGTTGTAACAATTTTAAGTAGCCATATGGCAAGTAAAGATCTACGCATCGTCGAGCATTCAACAGCAATTAGGGAGTTCTAATCTTCTAAAATTATTTTTCTTCTTAAAATTGGGAGAAGAGATGCAATTCCCAAACATCATGCACCTACTGATGGAGATGGAGGAGATCATATATGTAGTAGGGTATTTGTTACAAACCGCTTTTATCACGAGAAACTCTGATAAGTTTACTTGTCAGGCTGGACTCATACATCCGGAATAGCTCTCTGGATTCATAATCTAAAATACCTAATGTAAATTCTGGCACCTTGCCACACACATATGTATCTTAAAAATTCAGATTAATCCGTAGTCTTTACTTAATGTTTCCCAATTCGGAATAAAATTTGATTTTTTTTGTTTTTTATCCTGTCGTGATAATCCTCAATGGAAGTATCCTGTGAATGGGCAGCTTTCCTAAGTTTTGCGTGTCAGACATCACGCCAACGGGTCGCAACACGTCCAGACGTTAACCACTTGCAGTTCCAACTGAAATAATTCATAATCAGATGCCAGTATGTGTGTGCCGATCTATTAAAGTATAGGGGAATACTTGCGTAATTAAATCACAATCTTAAATATTCCGATCCGGAATTCAAAACGCTCTGCTAGACACGTTCTTATTCCCATATTTAATTTTGTCTTCAACCTTAGTCTGTCAACTGAAGTTTACCCCACAGTATTTAAAAGAGCGATTGTCACCCTATATTCAAAAGATAGAGAAATTATTTCCCATTACCGACCCATCTCAGTCAAAAGTATTTGAGAAAATAGTCAACAAGAGACTTATTAGTTTCTTTCTTTCATTTAGATCAACACAATATTTTATCAAAAAAACAATTTGGCTTTAGAAGAAATAGATCAACTGAAGACGCCGTATTAGAAGTTTCGGACACAAAAGATAGTTAAAAATTTTGCATTCCTATTTTACTTACCAAGCCCGAACACATTGGTATTAGAGGTGTTGTGCTATTTGTTTTCAAGTTACCCGCGCGTGCTTGCGCGTCCCCCTCCCCGCAGCCAAACCGCGCCGACTATACTATGGCTACATTCCGGAAAGCGCCGAAATTACTCGCGGCGTTCGCACACCCATTCCCAAAAAACCCACGGTCATCGTGAGCGAACTTGATACGTCATCGATGACGTCACCGAAAACGCTCACAACGCTCGCAGATTGTAGGTGGGTTTTCGCGGTCGTTTACGAGCTGTCACTGTCAAGCATCAAATGTATTGGATTCTATCGATTTTTGATAGGAAAGTTGCCGCGCTTTTCGTAACCGCGTAACCGTTCCGCTTGGGTTGAACATTGCTAGCATTCATTCTAACCGGAACGCTAAACCGGGGCGCGACAGTTGTGAGCGTTGACGGCGCTTCCCAGAACGTAGCCTATATCGTCCGCGATTACGCTTCTCCGTTCTGTTAGCGCAGTATATTATTAGCACTGCGGTCCTAATTGGCTATAATCGATATTAGCGCGATAAAAGTCGGTACCTTTCACCGTGAGCGTGATTACGATGGCCCACGCTACGTCATCGATGACGTCTTAGCTGCCGCCATATTGACGATTACATGAACCATGCTCTACACCATAATCGTCGTGAGCGTTCTGTCAAAAGTGACAGGTGTTTGTTTATTTCTACAATGTATTTACTGGTGTCCCTTCTTTTTGATGTAAAAGTTGTAAAAGTCGGTCCATCCATTCCATTATTTCTTTTTAATCCACACACTACATAGTTAACCTTCACACTATGCACGATATTTTTATGATATTTGTTTTTCGCGCGCAAATGGTTCGTTATTGCTACAACTTTGGTCCGAATTAACAACACGCTTACAGTGCCACGAGCTGTCAAAATCGCGATATTTATCTCGGACCAGCTTTGGTAGACGATAGCACTGTGAGCAAAATTATCGCAAAACGGACCACGGCATAGGGTTCTTTAGAAGGGGCGCATTCCCATCCGATGACGCTGTAAATGCCGGTAGAGGCAAACAGCAAAAACAGGTTTAAAAAAAAGCGGCTCGTTTATTTAACGACCGCGCCTCGACTGTGGCTCGACTCTTCTGTTTTTTTTATGTGATAGGTTGGCAAACGAGCATGCAGCTCACCTGATGGTAAGTGATACCGACACCCACGGACATCCGCAATACCAGAGGTCTCGAGGATGCGTTTCCTACCTTTGAGGAATGATGATAGGAAGGAAAAGAAAGAAGGGGTGAGGGGTGAATCGGGCCTCTGGAACCTCCCACAAACCGACGAAACGCAATAGCAAGTTGTTACTTCACATCGCTGTTATGTGGGAGTGTGGTACTTCCCAGGTCGTGCCGGCCCTTTTGACTATGGGGTTACAGCGTGGCACTACCACCGAAAAACTGTTTTAGGGACACGCCTTACAATTTATCTAAAAATTCTTTGCTTATGTATTTCAAAGAAAATACTAATGATCACACATAGGTAAATTGCTTTTCGTTAATAGTATAGGCAGTACTTATAGGTTCCTTCCTACCTACTTACTTATTTAAGTAGGTGACGAGACGGGCAAGATGTTTATTTAATGCCCATGACAGCTGTAGAGAATCGCAGATTTATAAGCTTCCAATTTCTGCGCAACACTGCATACCACCTTCGTTACCCATCACCCCCATCCCAATACCTCCGTCTATAAACGTCTCCGCTAAGGGTATTAATACCCTTCACTCACTTCTATCAACCAAAGACGTTATAATACTCCCTACTCCCGATGCTATAATTCAGTTCGTATTTCAATAGGAGTATGCGAAGACTTTACGTTTAAAATAAATCCCCCATATTTTAATTAACTTTATCAACATCGCCCAACAATATATTGATAAAAATTACTTAAACAAAGAACAATATACATTTTACAATTACTTAAAATATCTTATGAATGTCATTTACTAAAACTGATCATTTAAACATTTGATAATTAATGACTTGATACTTTTGTTTAATTTAAATGCTTATATTATTATATTTATATATATCTTATTTCTTTACAGGAATTTATTTTTGAAGGAGCATTAAAATTGAGTTGATAAAAATCATACACATTCACATAAAATTTACAAGCGCATGAATAATAAACTTCAAACTTCAAGAGAACTGATAATTATTTGTAACAATACTTACCCACGTTTACTGATGAAATTTAATGTCGGACATTTTCTTACTGTCACAACATCAAAAAGCACTAAAAATTTAATATAATTCTTAAATAAAAAGTCTTTGAAGCATTCATAACACCAAAAAAGGTACAACTTAGTTATAACGTATCAAAATGCCGGTATAATTTCTAATTCTATCTGACACCATCATACGAGTAACAACTTTGTACAGTTCAAGGTTTCAATGAACTCCTTTGTATTGTTTA
Organism: Selenia dentaria; assembly: GCA_917880725.1. Lineage (NCBI taxonomy): Eukaryota > Metazoa > Arthropoda > Insecta > Lepidoptera > Geometridae > Selenia > Selenia dentaria. The sequence continues at coordinate 6,945,919 of OU862888.1, read as the reverse complement.
TGCAATATAACGACTTTATAAAGTTAGTTGCGGTATTTGAATGCTTGGTTTCCATAAACTCCACTTTGAAACTCATATACTTAACGCTTAAAGCGTCTATTGACGATTTAATAACACTCTATAACATTGCCACTAAAGCATAATATGTAACCGTTTAATAATATGTAACTTTATACAGGTTTTGCCTGCAAAATTCTGCGCCAAAATTGAAGATATAAAGGTGCTATAGCACACTGTAACTCTCTTATAAGTAAGTCATGTCATAAATCCTGAAGATCTAAGTGGAACCCAAATACAGGTCTACTGAAGCTTATGTTAAACCTAAATTGTTAGTCAGTAAATTCCCAACTAGATAGATTATGACCAGCTCCAAGAAAGAAACATAGAGTTTTGCAATTAACACGAGCCTATTATTTACTATTATTTATTCTGTGACAGAAGCCAATGGAGACCATAGAGTAAATTATATATATGTAGAATGGGGAAAATCCTTCTACTTGTCACAGAGACGTCATATCTTCAATAATTCAGTTCTAGTCTAGACCACACAGAGAAGATACCTATGTCGCCTGATTGATGCCACCCGGGAACTTTATGAAGCACGAGTACTTCAGTACATATTCTACTTACGATAAATAATAGGTCCAAAGCGTTACCATAAAGCTTAGCTTCATTGCATAACTCGCAGTTCTACGTTTTATTTCCAGAAACCGCCATTACCAAGGACAACCCCGCGTTCTCGATGATTAACGACTCCGATGAAGAAGTTATTTATGGTTCCGACGAGGAGAGCCGACGCCCTCTCAATGCGCATCATATCACCAATGAGGACATATGATTCAATAAACAGAAATATATTTTCCCTATGTGAATGTAAATTTTTTCTTGTTATAAAATCATAATGAGGATGAAACTTCGTTTTATTTGTAATATTAATGTAGGACAGTTACATTGCATTACATTACATTACATTGCCATAGTTACAGCTGGACACGTAGGTCAAACATATTATAGCACACAGCATTTCGATATGTTATGCTACAGCTGAATAAAATTAAGCTGGTAAGTAGTTATTTAGGCTATTTATTGATAATTAAAGTGCTCCGACAGGTCTCTTTGATATTGAACACATCGAATACCTAAACTAAAGGGTGAAACGGCATCTTTATATAATAATATGTTTGTTGTATGTTTGACGGTAACTCGACACACCGTTGATCGGATCTTCGGATCGGTATACCTACGATAGGTACAATAACGAAACTGCAGTTTCGTTATTGTACCTTCTTTTGAATTACCTTTTTTATTACGTTATTGTACCTTCGTTCCCGGAGAGGGATTCTCCAGCTGCATAGCAGCTGGTACTCTCCTGGTAAAAAACTCTGTTAACTGTGCTGTCATATTCTTTAGAAGGGGTGAGGGTGGAGGGCAGATGGGGAAGGGGAAGGTGAAGAGGCCTCCAGAACCTCCCACAGACCGACTGAAATGCAATACCACTACCGCTACTTATAGGTATTGCTTCACGTTGGTGTAATGTGGTAGTGTGGCACTTCCCTGGTCGTGCCGGCCCTTTCGGCTGTGACTCATAGGGTTACAGCGTGGCACTACTACCAAAGAAATAGCCAATAGTGTCATACTGGATATGTTGTTATCTTGACACACATTATAGTTCCCTGGGACTCTCCTCAGAGTCGGGCTGTTTGAGAGTGCAGCCCTAAGTGGGTGGTAAACTCCATCCAAGGCTAAATATTACCGCGAGACCGATAGCGAACAGGTATCGTGAGGGAAAGTTGAAAAGAACTTTGAAGAGAGAGTCCAACAGTACGTGAAACCGTCCAGGGGTAAAACTGCGAAACTCGAAGTAGGCGCCTGCTATACAAACTAGGTACTTATTTATCACAGACCATATAACCACTTGACTGCTCATACGGCTTCCCCTCAGCTGTCAAGACTATGACAATAAAAAGCTAACGTATCGAACCAACACGTCAGTACCAGTTTGACTGAGCGTGGAGAACAAGCGGATGAAAAGAATTTAAAACAAATTCAATTATGCCTTATTGTTCAGTACCGAAAAAACAGGTAGACATCCAGGTATGCAAAGGATGGAATTACATTTCACAGATAATTTTAGTTTATTAATTATTGGAAGAAAACAAAATACACAAATTAAACAGTGACTCAAAAATAAAAAAATATGGGAACGCGTTGATGTCTTTTGCCATCCCGTACTGTTCTTTGCAGTTGTAGATAACGCCGTCTCTTTTATTCACTGGCACGTGTAAATTAGTGCGGTACTCCAATATTAACTGGCAATTTATCGATTGTATATATCGACTGTGAGGAAAATAATTCTTCTATACAATATATTCATTATATTAAGAGTGCATAAAATACAAATAAATATTCGGTGTTTTATTTATATTTATTTATACCTTCACGTCATCATCAATTATGTAGTTACATTTATATATCTTTATAGTATTAATTTTATAAGCACTAACGCCTGCTTTAGCGATCTCAATTTTTAGAGTTCTACGGCGCGGTTAGTGTATTTTGCATATTTCCACAGCGTAATGTCATATGGGATATTGCTATGGGGTTCAGCGGCTGATATAGAGACCATATTTATCCTTCAGAAACGTGCTATTAGAGCTATATACGAAATGGGTCCCCGTGAATCTTTGAGAGATTTATTTAAAGAAATCAATATATTAACGTTGCCTTCCTTATATGTATTTGAAAACATAATGTATGTTCGTAAAAATTTACATAAATATAAGTTAAATAGTGATCACCACACTTTTAATACCAGAAATACAAATAGGATAGCTGTACCTAGTTTTAGACTTGCGAAGACTAATAAGTCATTCCTAGGAAATTGTGTGCGTTTTTACAATAAAATCCCAAAGCACATAACTGAGCTCACAGAGGGCAAATTCAAGTTGACTGTAAAAAACGTTTTAATTAAAAAAGCTTACTATAAAGTTCGACATTATATAGAAGATAAAGATGCTTGGAATACTCCACTTCTGGCAAGCTGTCTCTCTGCCACCCATAAAATGTAATATTTGTAGTACCTAAGTAGAAACATTGTAAACATCCATATAAAAAGAATGGCCCCGAGTTTCTTGCCGCTTCTTCTCGGTGGGTTCTATATATTTTGGAACGCGGCGGTAGAGTCTTTAAAGTACATTATAATGAAAAGTTGACGTTCATAAGTGCGACTTTGATGCCTAAATTGAATAAATGATTTTTGACTTTGACTTTGACTTTGACTCAGACATTGAAATTTTAACAACAACAATTACAAGGGCTGCGATGTCAATACGAAAGTTTAAGTATTTCTAAATAATGCTTCTTTCGGTTGGATGGTACTGTTGTCCAATGGATGTCGTTCCGTCCCCGCAAGACGGTTAGTCAAATAGAGAGTTAAAATTCTACGCTCGGACCAGAACCTTGGTGGCCTAGTTGGTCAATGGCGTCTGACAGAGAGTCAGAAGACGCGGGTTCGAATCCCGTCCGAGGATGGAATTTTTCTCTCTATAAACTTCAATATTTATATATCTTATCTAATAATAATGTAAATAAACACGCGGAAAAAACCCGAGTGTAATATGAAACATAATAATAATGGTCTTAAAATTAAGAACTATGGACATATACTTAATATATTTTTAAAGAAAATCACTATACCTAGCACCTACTCTGTTTGTGCCTCTTTAAGTGACTATTTAGTTTAACTAATTGGATAATTCTACTACTTCTTCTCTGCCTAGCTGACATCTTTTTATATGATTTAGATATACACAGATAGTTATTTATAACAATAACATGGAACCGGCTTCTAAAAGTAAAAAGTGCGAGTCGGTCAAAAATATATATAATTTGTAGGTCTCGTCCTTACATTGACAAATTTTACGGTAGGACAAATCCAGTATTGTATAAAATGAGGTGTTGTATCCTTGTATCCTAATGACTGTATAATATACAGTGCCGAAAAAGTATATAAATATAATCTAATTGTTTGTTTAAATCATTACTTAATCACATTTTGTGTAAATGCTTTGGATACTTTGTACAATTAAAATTATTTTAAAATTATAACGATGTTGTTTTACTGTGGTGAAAAATATATAATTATTTGATGGTGGTATTAAGTAAGTACTTATACTGAATAATCAGTAAGAATACGAGAAACAGACAGTGATAACTATTTTTAAAAGCAAAATATACATACTCAGATCAATGTGTTCTGCTTCACCGTGAAACATCGAATGAATTATTAAGATAATTTCATTAATAGAAGTTTTTTTTTACAAAACCTGATTTGCTTAATACTTACATACATATTTCAGATCTTTGTACAGTTAAGGTAAACGATAATTTGTAGTGAACTTTATCGACAACTAAGGTGATTACATAATGCTGTACCACAACACTATTTTTCAGTTCCTTCATCTTACACATACCCTCTCCCTTCGTTCCACAAACACACTGCAATCTAATACACCTGTCGCGTCATCAATGTATTATAGTAAGTCATTTACTAAACATGCTGTCCACCTATGGAATGAGCTTCCTGTCAGTATAAGGCAAGCAAAGTCAATGTCGTCTTTCAAAGATATGGTGAAGAAGCAATATTTATCAAATAACTACTGAATTATATTTTACTTTAAATGATTATTATGTATTAAAATATTGTATTTATGTTTATATTTTAATAGTAGGTATGTATTAGTTTATATTTATTAAATTTTATCTACTACCGCATTATTATTAAGAATCCTCTCCATGCAAGGTTGCCTGTAAGAGATTGCTATAGCGATAAGGCCGCCAATTGTCCAATCTACTGTAGTGCTTTTTATCGTATTATGTTTTTCTTTTATGATTGGTTATCAATAAAGAATTTTTGTATTGTATTGTATTGTATTTAGGTACTATGAGTAGAGCTACATTTTGAGCCGGCCAATCAAAATCCTTTTTTGTACGTAGCCCCCCGACCCGCAGTGGTGACTTGTGTTCTTAGAAGAAATTGAACTACACGCAGTCAAGTGGTTATATGGTCTGTGTTATTTATTATACGTGCCACAAAAGATAGAATTGAAAAACCACGTGGTTTGACTTGCGCAGTAGACGATTTATAGGTCTCTTTAGGTCTGACGCGGGAAGAGACCGGTAGGTCTACCATGAGTTTACAACCATCAATCGATGCTCGGTATCGATCGACTGTCGCGAAAAAATGTATGAAGAAATGAACAGTGTCACCTTGCGGTCGATTGTAGAACTAAAATTGACAGCGAGTACGTCAATCGCAAGCTTAATTGGTAGGCGAGATCGAGTATCGACTATAGATTACATTTATGTTGCCAACTCATGGTAGAGCTACGGGTGTCACCGAGGCGCGGTATGGCGTAGTGCGCGTGCGCATTAGTCGCTAAATGTTCTCCTCACCCCGTGGACGCACCGCTCGACCTATGCGCTCGACTCAGTAGTACAGACGAGTGCAACCTCTTTTTCTTTTATAAATGTTTATATCATATAATATAAATCATTAGTGATGTTTTAAAAGATTCCAACTTTTAGAAATTTTTATTATAGTAGGTACTTCGAAATAAAATATTAAAAAGACTAAGCAAGAAGATGTACCAACAAGGAAACTGTACGTGGCAAATTACCTGTCCAGCTCAAAGTGAAAGATTTTGAGCAGTGTGTCATGCCCGGCTCACATATGGTACAAAAACCATGTCACTCACCAAGAAATAATGGAGGTTGCGCTGACGAAATCAAAAGGATAATGGCAATTACTAGATCAGCCATGGATGGACTCGGAAAGATATGGAGGAACCGCGACTTAACAAAAGCCACAAAAATCCGGCTCGTAAAAGCTTTAGTGTTTCCCATTTTGTATATAGTGCTGAAACGTGGACCTTACGAGAGAGTGAGAATAAGAAGATTGATGCGCTCGAGATGTGGTGCTACAGGAAAATGTATACAGTGTCATAGACGGAATCCCGCACCAATGTATCCATATTATATTACAAGAACTGGGCATCAAGCAGCGTTTTTCTTCCATCGAACAGGTTCGTATTCTTACTTTATTTGGGCACATGGCACGGCGCGGTGACGAGTCGATTGAACGACTAGTTATCCAGGGCGAAACCGAAATCAAATCGCGAGGATCACCGATGCAATGAACCGACCAGATACGAGCAGCCATAAACGTCCTCACCACGGGTTCACGAGGAAGGCTGCAGGCAGGAAGGATAGGCGACGCATTATAGGGCGCGTTTCAAAATCTGAAGTGACGACCACGACCGCTCTGTCAAGAGCGTAGCGACGAAGAAGAAGACTAAGAAATGGGATTTGATTGTTTGTAATGGATAGACCCATAAACTGATCACCGATTCAAAAATAAAATGTTCACAAGTAGAAAGCTACAATATGGCAGAGCAACATACGTTACATCTGATTCATTGTCATCACGACCACCACCACGCAGGTGAATCCGTGGAGCGCAGTTAGTAACCGATTTACATGAATTTGCCAAAGTGATAAAAAGATGTCGTTACCACCATGTTACGAACAAGGAACTGACTGCCATCATAAGAATTAGTACATGCAGCATCACTGCTGAATGCAGCGGCCAGCAAAAGAGGTATTGATCGGTGAATGTGTAAATAAACAATAACAATAATTTTTCCCGCAATAAATGAAATATGTTAATTTAATTAATAATATTTGTTTTGTTTTTCAATAAACTATTTGCAATGCAAATTTAAATAAAACCTTTGATAAGTTGCTAACCGTAACCTGGTTGCTATTTTTCCGAAAAAACTTAATTTTTAAATTGCACGTCAGATATGAGTTTACTAATGTAATTTATTTGGCCGCTAAGCCACGACACTAATTTGATTGACATAAAACTAACAAGTACCGAGGTTTGGTTATTTAAATATTATTCATTTCTTTTGTTTTTTACTTTTATATTTAATAATCGTTTTACATACTTCAAGTATAATTCATTTAGACTGTCACGTGGAACGTCATGGGGGCCGGTTTCTCTGGCGTTTAATTAATTTGTGAAAATATCTTTTGTTGTTAATTTCATTCATATAAATAGTTTCTAGACCTCATATCTCATGTAGAGTAGTTGTTCACGTGTGTATTTTATATAATTCTTCGTTTGTCTGGTAAGTTTTGTGAATTGTTCATACATTTTATTGTGACGGATTAGTTGTCTTTTGTTTTTATGGACGAAGCCGGCGGGGTGGCTGGCCCCCCGAAAATAGTCAGCCAACTACTGATATTGATCTAAATGATGTAGATTTTCGGTCTGTCCCATCCCCAGCTAAGTTTGTTTCCATAGGATCTGACTCATCTTCGTTGGATGTAGAACAGTTACATAAGAACAGCAATGGTGCTATCGTTACAATCAAACGCAAAAAAACACTCCAAAAAACAGAAAAGTTTAAAAAAGAGTAAGGAATTGTGTCAATCACAAGATTCGGTCATTCCTCTTGGCCAAGCATCTTCTTCTTCAAATTTAAATATGATTCATTCACCTGTTATCACTCAAATTACGGACTCGTTTGCTTCTCCATCTGGTACTGAAAGCCAAACTCCAGGCATACCTGCCTATGTCCCATCTGGGAGACAGGTATACAAGAAATCAGACAAAGGCCCATTTGTTATCCATGTACAAAGGGTTGATCCCACACAGTCATCAGCAACTTCCTACCTTCACCCTATTAATTTTGGCCGTTTTTTAAATAAAAACAACTTTATGCATATAGTTGATGGGAGTATTATTAAAATAGGACGACACCGCATATCATTGTCCTTTTCAGACAGGACATCTGCTAACAACTTTATAACAAATGACATTTTAGTTAAAAATAATTACAAGGCCTTCATTCCTACATTTAATACGACTCGTATAGGTTTAGTTAAGGGTATCCCACTTGAGTGGACTGAAGATGAAGTTATAGAGTATGCAAAAATTCCTATTGATAATATAACTATCATTAAAGTTAGACGGTTAAATTATAAAGTGTATTTGGATGGTTCACATATTTATAAACCAACACAAATATGTGTTTTAACTTTTGACGGTCAAATTCTCCCTGAGACGATATATTTATTTTATAACTCCCTTGTGGTTGAGCGTTACTATTACCCGACAATTCAATGCTTTAACTGCTGCCGCTTTGGCCACACCAAGGTGAATTGCCGCTCTAATCCTCGGTGTTTTAAGTGTGGGCAAGCTCACTCTGGAGATACTTGTAATGCAGAGGAAGGTTTTTCATCATGTTTTTTGTGCTCTGGGCTCCACTTTGCCACAAATAAGTGCTGCCCTGAATACAATAGGCAAAAGTCAATTAAAATATCAATGTCTGATAAAAACATATCATATGCTGAAGCGCTCAAACTACATCCACCTGTAAATAGGAGCTTTAGCGATGTAGCAAAAACATCAATCGCTAATGTGTCTCTTCCTTCATCATCTATAATTTCTTCTCATAAAAAAACAGTTTTTCTCAAACCTCGTCCCCCCCTCCTCAAAGGCTTGGTTATGACCGAGCCGCTCATCAATCTATAATCGCCAGCCCTCCTACTTCTAGCGTAAATGGTCTTGCATACCCTAAATCTGACTCTAACACTACTCCAAATGCCATCCTTGAATTAATCCAAGCATTTATTCAACTTCTCAACTCGTCTGTTAATAATGTACCGTCCAACGTTGCCCAAGCTAACTCATCTCCTGTTTTAAGTTATTCTCGTCATGGCCTCTCTCGGGCTCCAGTGGAACTGCAGAAGCATAAATACTAAAAAGATATGTTCTTTTGTATTTAATTAATAAGTACCAACCCGTAGTGGTAGCCCTCTCTGAAACATGGCTTAGATGTGATTCCTTTTTTAAGGTTCCGCACTATCTTTGTTTCAGGGAGGACAAACCAATTGCGGGTGGTACTGCCATTCTTATAAAATCCTGTGTAAATAGTACTCCTGTAAATATTCCATTATCATCATTGTCCGACAGTTTCTCTATAGTTGCTGTCAGACTAAAAAACATAACATTCATTTCTGTATATACACCCAGGCCATCTTTAAATATTCTGAACCAAATTAATTGCACTCTTTCCAATATTAAAGGCCCCTATATAATAATGGGCGATTTTAATATCTATCACCCAGTCTGGGGTTGTGAAGCTTCAGATCCTCTGGCAGATAGTTTATTCAATATAATGGATAGTATAGGGTTGTGCCTATTGAACTCAGGGTCCCCTACCCGGCGTACAAAACCCTATGAGCAGATTAGTACTGTTGACCTGACAATGGTGTCAGCTAGTCTAGCTCCATCAATGTCGTGGAAAACTTTACCTTTCTCTTTTGGTAGTGATCACTTCCCTATTCTGCTTGATCTTCCTTTTTCGAAAATAATCCTAGTTCCATTTAATCCTCTTTTACAATATAAATTGAACAATAATACTCAATCTGTTGAATGGACCAAATTTGCATCATTGTTAGAACTAATGAGTTCTGATCTTCCTCCCATTATTCCCCATTCATTGATCAATTGTCTTAACTCATTTATATCATGTATTCACTCTGCTGCCAAACAATCATTTCCTGCTAAGGTACAAGTTCTAAAACATAGATCACCTCCGTGGTGCGATCATGAGTGTTCAGTTGCTGTTGCAGATAGGAAGAGTGCGGAAGAAATTTATTCTGAGAACATGACAACTGACAATTATGTTAACTTAACTTCAATCATGTCCAGTACAAAAGAAACTCTTCACTCAAAAAAAGCAGATGGTTGGAAAAAATTCTGCTCAACTATTTCTCCTAATGTGCACCCTTCTTTTGTATAGAAGTCTATACGAAAATTCCGTGGTTCTTATAGAGAACCTTGTCCGCCATATCCTAGCGATAAAAACTGGATTGAATATTTTATGGATAGTTTAGCGCCTTTGTTCCTTATTTTATCAATGCTGTTACTCTAAGTTCTACCCATGATGCAAGTTTTTCTTATTTCTCTTTAAAGGAATTACAATATGTTCTGTCTTCTTTGAAAGATTCATCCCCTGGTCCTGATGGAATCCCTTATTCTTTTATGGTAAACTCTGGGTGTTCCACCTTAAGTTATTATCTTGGCATGATTAACTTGATGATAGATATGGGTATTGTTCCAGCCCCTTTGAAAACCCAAACTATCATACCAGTGTTAAAACCTGGTAAAGAACCAGAAAGTTATATAAATTATCATCCTATAGCCATGTCTTCTGTATTGACTAAGATTGCAGAGCACCTCATTAAGAATCGTCTTGAATGGTTTATTGAAAACAGAAATCTTTTACCTAACTCACAATATGGATTTCGTAAAGGTAAAGGTTCTCTAGAATCTTTATCAATGCTAGTTACTGATATCAGGCTTTCTTTTTCAAGAAATGAGTCTGTTGTTGCTGCATTTCTGGATATCTGCTCAGCTTACGATAATGTAGTCCTTTCCATCCTTAAATACGAAATGGAAAACATGAATATTCCGGGTAAGTAATTTTTTTTTTAGAATTTTAAGAATTAATTTCATTATTAATCTTTTTACGGACCGCTCAGTCCAACTCAGAGTTGGTGGTGAAATTAAATCAACTATATTTTTAAACAAAGGTCTACCACAAGGCTCTGTATTAAGTCCTCTTCTATTTAATATTTACACTTATGACTTAAGCCAGTCTGTTCTGCCCTATTGTCGTATATTGCAGTATGCTGATGATTTGAGTCTATATGTGTCACATAGTGACATAGAAAAATCTGCGCAGAAATTATCTCAAGCCCTCTATTCGTTAAGCATGTGGCTAAATAGTAATGGTTTAGTTATAGCCCCAGCAAAAAGCTCTATTGTCATATTTTCCAGAAAACGTTTAAAACATAGACTTAATATTCTGCTTAATAACACAAGAATCTCCTGTAGAAAATGAGAAAAAGTTTTTAGGTCTAATTATAGACAGCAAATTGACTTTTCGTCCTACTTAAATTATATTTCAATAAAATGTGAAAAAACCTGAATATACTAAGATGCTTAGCTGGCGTTTGGTGGGGTTCTCACCCTTTTTACTTAAAGCTCCTATATAATGCTATAATTCGTAGTGTAACAGATTATGCTTCGTTCCTCTTAGATCCAGCTAATAAAAAGGCTATAAATTCTTTAGATGTCATTCAAGCAAGAGCCTTACGCATCATATTAGGTGCAATGAAATCTACACCTAAAAACGCCATTCAAGTGGAGTGTGTCGACCCTCCCCTAGATTTAAGACGACAGTACCTTTCAGATATGTTTTTGTTCCGACTATTTCAGTTCTCTACGCATCCTATTTTTCCAAAATTACAATTGTTGTTGAGTTATATATCATTGCCTTATTGGAAACAAAAAAAGTTCCCTTGTCTTGTTATGAGCTACACAAAAATAATAAATTTTAGGTTCCCAACTCTTAGAAACCCTAAAATCCCCTTATTTGAGTTTGATTTTGAAACTGTCTTGTTTGAATCCACTCTACATCTTAACCTAGATTTAGCCAAAGGAGACATTTCTGCTAATAAACGTTTTTTGTGTATTCAAGATGATCTTTGGCTTGGTTGGCACTATATTTTTACAGATGCTTCTAAACAAAATCAAGAAGGTTGTGTTGGTGTTGGTTTTCCACCAAAATTATAACATTGTTCAGAAAAATAAAGTGTCCACCTGAAACATCTGTCTTTACTGGTGAATGTAGAGGGATCATGGAGGCTGTTAACTACATACTTCTTTTTAAATTAAGTAAATCTGTTATTTTCTCAGACTCCTTGAGTGCTCTTCATTCTTTCCAAGCTAATCCATTTATTCATGGTTCAAGAAACTGGATTATATTTCAAACTAAAAAAATATTGCTAAAATATGTATGTCCATTTAGCATGGATCCCCAGCCACAGTAATATTTTAGGTAATGAAAAAGCAGATAAAATTGCGAAGGAATCAATTATTTGTGGTGATAAAGCCCCTTTTCAGAATTACCCGCAAGACCTATTACTTATTTCTAATCACTACCTACAATCTAGATGGTCAAAAAGGTGGTCGATTTCTAGTAAAAGAACTGGTACTAACTTTGCTAAATATCAACGCGATATAAGTAGTAAGCCTTGGTTTTTTAAATATAAATGTGATAGGAGAACTAATTCAATAATATCTAGAATGAGATTTGGCCACTGCTGTTCTGATGTCCATCTTAAAAAACTGCGAATTAAAGATACATTAATATGTGAATGTGGAATGGATGAAGGCAACCTCAACCATATATTTTTTTCTTGTTCCAAATTTGACCATTGTGCATTATATTCATCTCTTGTTGATCATTAATTTCCACTACCTGTACATATAGATAATCTTTTGTGTGACATCAACCCCACCTCAGTTAACATAATAGCATCTTTCATACATTTAAGTAACATAAAACTTTAGTTTGTATATTGCTTAAAACATTAGTTACATCCCACTTCAACAAAGCATCCTGTAAGTAATAATATAATAGTTACCCTGTAGATATATATGTATAAGTAAGTAGAAGTAGTATGTAGTTTCATAAAGATATTTTCCTTTGTTTCAGATTGCCCTAATTTCAAAAATCGTTGATTTTATTTTTTTCAATAACTCTTTTGACGTGACACTGGCAATAATGTTCTAAACATTTGCCAAAACAAAAACAAACAAACTAATACCGACCGCTGCCCTCGACTCGATGAATCACGAAACAATGCTCAAATTTCCAAGCGCGTGAGAAAGATATTTTTCCTATAGTATTGCTACATCCAATTCCAAATGTCATCAAAAAACCCGTGAGCAGACATACAAAATTATGGATATCTATTTTGTACAACCCTGTACCTGCGCAAGCCCTCCACTACTGACGCTCACCAAGTCTCATCTTTCGTGGCGCGGCGAAAATCACCAAAATCATGCAGGATTTTGGTGATTTTTTTCCGTAAGGTAATTTGTTTGAAGTACTTAATTCATTTCAATAGGTCGTCAGAGTTGAGTTATGACTGTATATGTCGCATCCATAATTATGTATAGCACGCCGTATTACAAGTAGGCGCGCCGGATTGCAAAAAACGTCGCTGTAATTAACAATAATAATCGGCTGTACGAGAGGTAGCGTTGCGTTCGTCAACGCGGCTTAGTACATATTCCTTATTTCCTAGTATATATTTTGGTCTATGGCTTAGTAAACGCAAAGCCCACATGCAAACAGGCGCATAGTTTAAATAAACGCCACGTCACGCCACTTCGATTTTTTTAGTTCTTATTATCGCCGCAAGTAGCGACAGTAGCGTTGCATGATCATAACAGCAAAAATGCAATGCACCTTCGATTCGACAATAATACTTTTGACTGAGTATCTTCGGTTAGAACTAGGTTTAGCCTAATTCCGGCGCAGGGTTTAGTCTGATTCAGATAGCATATTATGCTAGTATGTACCTAAAATACGCGACCTATTTCCAAACTTTGTGTGTTCGCTAAATCTCTGGAAAAAATAATTCACACTCAGGTTTATTCATCTCTTAAACATACCTTTATCTGTCCGCAACATGGTTTTCTGAAAGGACGATCTACCTTAAGCAACTTCCTGGAGTTTACTGATCTTTTGCTTAGAGATATGGAATGCGGAGGTCAAGTAGATGCAGTATACACCGATTACAGTAAGGCGTTCGATCGAATAGATCACGTGATCTTGCTGGACAAGCTTCAAATGGCAGGTATTCGCGGAGATCTCCTTAGGTGGTTCAGCTCGTACGTCAATGGCCGCTGCCAAACTGTGGTATTGAATGGCTTTGCCTCGCATTCCTGTCTCTCCGCTATACCATCGGGTGTCCCATAGGGCTCAATTTTGGGACCTTTGATGTTTATTTTGTTTATTAACGATATACATCAATGCTTCGTCAACTCTAACTTTTTGCTATTTGCAGACGACATGAAAATATACAAAAAAATTAACTCAATTCATGATTGCTTATTACTCCAACAGGATCTAGACAGACTACAGGAGTACTGTTATGTTAACAAATTAGACCTTAACGTTTCTAAATGTAATTGCATCTCCTTCACTAGGTCCCCTAACTCACAAATTTTTGACTATATTTTAAATCATCAGTCGCTCCAACGTACTAACCAAGTCAGAGATCTTGGCGTCATCCTTGACTCTAAGCTACTTTTTGACAAGCACGTGGAAAGCATTACCAGTAAAGCCACCAAATCGCTTGGTTTCATTTTTAGAATCACCAAAAACTTCAAATCATTAAAAACATTAAAAATTCTATATTGTTCTTTAGTAAGGAGTCATTTGGATTATGCGTCCCAAGTTTGGAATCCATGTTATGAATTGTACATAGATAAAATTGAAAAAGTTCAAAGAAAGTTCTTGCGCTTTATCAACTATAAGCACAGGATACATGTCGCCAGCTACGAATACAGTTGTAAACACCACCATCTACTTCCTTTAGCTCGGAGAAGAGAAATGGCTGATCTAACCTTTCTTCACAATTTGGTCTTAAGTAATGTTGACAGTAGCATTCTTCTTTCCAAAATAAACCTACAAATACCCAGTCGTATCAACACCCGGCGCAAATGTCTTAAACTCCACGCTGACGCGTGTTCGACAAACTACAGATACCTATAACTCGTACTTTATCCGAATTTGTAACACCTTTAATGCTAAGTATTCCGAACATGTTGACTTATTTACCGCTAAAACGAATTTCTTCAAACAGTATGCATGTACCACGTTCTTCGAAACTAGTACATAAACCATTACTAATTTTTCTACGCTGTACTATTATAAACCTCGGTGGGCTGATGTGGCTTCTTTTCATATAGTATATCATTATAACTGTGTATATAGTAATTACTGTTTGGCTGTTATTTTGTATATCTCTATCTTTAGATCTGGATCGTAATCATCTTTCGATTTTATAAGTGAAAACTTTTTATGGCTTCCTTCTATTATCTACCTACTATAATTAGTTAGTTTCAGCTGTTTGTTTTCCGAATAGTGTAAAATAAAATAAATAAAATAAAATACCTACACTGCACGCCTGACTATACATATACACTGCGATAACAGTTCGGAGTAGCGGCCAAAGAGTAGAATAATTAAATTATATCGATGGTCGGTGCGCGCGGCACGAGCGACTCCGAGCCGAGCGATACAGACGCGGCGACGGGGACGCGCGACCCCGCCCGACGCGCGAGTCCCGAGCCGAGACACCCGCACCATGACGACTGCGTCCACCGCGCCCGTCCGCCATTGTGTGCAAACAAAAAGCAACTTTTCTGTTGTCATATACCTATGTCACCTTCTTTTATTAAAAATGAATGACTACACCTTTTTACACACTGTATATTCGAATCAGAATGTTATGAAATTTCCTAAATGCGATCGAAAGTTTCTGACCGACAAGTCTCCTTATATACTATTATGTTATAGGGTTTATTCTGTCTCAGAAAAACGTTCAGTGCGGTGCGATCAATTTGTGTCTGGGTGGATCCGAGGAGCGGTAGGTAGCTAAGGGTATAAATTTAGTGATAGTTATTATGTGGTATAAGTACCTAGGTATATTATTTATTGATGTAAATATGTATATGTACATTAAACATAAAACATGATTCCGATTACAGTCGTCACTCAGTACTCACAAAACTATAAAAGGCTTTCTAGGAACCAAAGGATGACGCAATGACACAACCAACTGCTTTAAAATAAGCGTAGGAACACGGGCTCGATAATGCAATCGCAGCAGTAGGATCAAATTGCTTACCAGTAATGATAAAATAGACTGTATTTAGAAGCTATAAAGCTCAATTTATAAAATCCACCGTTACCTCCTACGATGACGCCTCGTACTTTGTTCGCAACAATTTGTCCTTGGTTCCAAGTGAAAGAAAACCATAATTCTCGTGCTCATGGACCGTGAAAGGAATAACTGGCTTGTTTTTTATTATACCCATGATAGTTTTACCCGACTTACCGAACCAAACAGGATGGTTATGATTTTGACCGGTAAGACCTATGAATGTATGTACTTTTATTTAGCTGCCCATCATAACTGTTAATGCTACTACTTTTATTTAATGTTAATCTATTCTATTCGAACGCACTAGTTCGAATAGAATAGACCCTTGTGAGCGTTTTTAGCGAAAATAACGCTAAAAACGCTCACGGAGCGTTCGAATTGGGAATCTGTGGGTGAAAATGTCGTTCTGAATGTCTCTTTTTGTTCAGCGTTCGGATTGCTAAAAAAAGAGGTATTTTGCCTGCAATTTTTGGCCCACGTCCGGAGCATGGTTGTTTGTAATCGTTTTTTGACAGCATAATCATGCGATTTTAGCTCTTATAGAGCTTACGGTCACTTTAACAAAAGAGTCATCAATGACAACGCCACCAATGCACTAAAAGCTAAACGAACGCACCTTACTTATCATAATTTGATAAAAGAGGATTCGAAGCATCTTGATTGTCGTTAAAATTTAATTTCAGAGTACTTAGGCTTGCCTATATGTAGATTTTTGAGCAAAATAGGGGTACTTATAAGTTTTAGTGATTTCTCGCATTCCCGGTTCCCGTTACGTTAGAGGAATGTCACCACCCTCCAACCCTGCACTCCGCTTCCAACTGGTCCTTCTGGATAATTTACGGGGAGGCCTATGTTCAGCAGTGGATGTCATACGGCTGAGATGATGATGCTGATATGATAAAATAATTATACTACGTGTAAGCTGTTTATTTATTAGACGATAAGAATTCAAGTTTGTACATAAGAAAATCACGCGTGATTATTTTCTTAAGTACCTATTTCATAATTTTTAGCGCGTGATTTTTCAGCCTTCCGTCAACTTTCTTTTTTCATCGTAAATTACAATAAGGCGGCGTTTAACGCCTTTTTGTCACCGATTAGGTACACTTAAGTACTCAAAATTTCATTCAAGGTCCATTGATATATATGACCAGTTATATCCATGTACCTACCAGTTAGATAATTTCAACTTTTAACTTTAACCTCTACGGCCTCCACGCGTAGGTACCCTAAGAAACAGAGTCTTGCTTGACAGACGAAATAACAAATTCTTCGCTCCTCAGATTAATATTATACTCAGACGCAAAATTGATGATCCAGGAGCCAGGAGTCACCAATCACTCTTCTGCCACCAACCAGTTTCCTTCGTATGGTATCTGCTCTATCTACCCCGCGAAATTGGCAACAATCTCGCAAAAGCCTAGGTATACCTAGCGAAATAATATAACATATTTTATATATAAAAACAATAATTGTTTTGCCGCTTAACTTAACACCAGTGGGCCACGTGATTTGTTCCGTTACTACTCATATATAAAAAAGCAATGTATAATATTATAGTGTTTGATAATCTCAATGGATGCTAAAGTTTGAGAAACATATAAACCACTAGTTTTTAGACTTGGGGTATAATAAATATATATCTCTACACAATGATGAGTTGTGAATGTATAATTCCAACGCAGTATACCCTCCAAAAAGCCGGCTTCTAATTTGAGATCTGCCTTTGAGTTTTCTAGGATACCATCATCAGATCCCTGGGACCATTGATACCGAGTCGGGAAGTATACCCTCATAAAGAACAAAAGAATTTCCCAAATCGGTCCAGGGAGTCCAGACGTCTTTGAATAATCGGAAAAATAATAAGATAAAAATATTCTTGCGAAATGAGAACCTCCTTTTTTAAGTCGGTTAGTAATACTTTCAATTTCTTGAAAAAGTTTGAGTTGTTTATTTTTTACAAGTGAGAAAGATCGGATGGTTTTCATCCGAACTTCGCCGATTGAAATTGTAATAGGGAAAGATCAGCAGGGCTATTATGTATCTCAGTTGCTAACAAATGTTGATTGAAATCATGAAAAATGGCGGCCCTATGTCAGTTTTGGAAATTCCAGTAAGCAAAAATGTTAGTAAGTTGATCACTGAAGCTGACAAAAGTGACATAGAGCGGCTATTTTTTCAGATTTCAATCCACATTTGTTAGCAACTGAGATACATACCAGCCGATCTCAGACTGCAACCGTTTTTAGCGTACCTATTTAAACAATTTAGGTAATTAGTCAAATATCACATTGTTCCAATATTCTCTAAAACTTTACAAAAAGTAGCAAGTACTTGCCAATATTTCAAAAATATGTTGGCGGGGTTAAGTCTGGAACTTTGAAAAATGCACGTAGGGTACCGTTTTCACAATAGGACAAAAAAATGCGCCTGGACAGCAATTATAAAGCCGGGTCACAGATTAAATAAGTTACTACGTAAGCCGGGTCCGCTGCGCCGTGTTTTTGTGTTTGCAAATAGTATAACTCTGTTTGCTAACCAAATAAGGGCGTGGCCTAACAGTTTTGTTTGCAAAAACACAATAACACGTTTGCCGAGACGAATGAATAACATCCCCCGCGTTCGCCTGCGGGGAGGGGAAGTGACGCATTTTGTGTTAGCGCTCAGTAGAGGAAGACGTCATTATCGTTTGAAGATTGTAAATAATTGTATGTGACAATTTTCTTTGGTTTGTGATGGAGTAGAATAAACAAAATAACAATTCTTGTTCTCTATCATATATATTGAACGAACGAGGTTGCAGGTAGAGTCAGACCCGGAATCTATTTCTGTTTCTTATCTATAGAACTAAATCAACTACTATTGCTATAACAGCTTCCACGTCTTCTTCGTCGGAACTCATTTTAGAAATGAAACAAAAACAATAACAACAATAGGCGCAGCGGACGGGCGGTTTTGCTAACATGTTTTGCGAACTTATTTTTATAACATGTTTTGTTAGAAAATTGGCGTTGCGGACCCGGCTTAACGAATGGCAGAATATGTAGAACAAAATGGCGTCGCAGGCTATGTTGCAAACACTTTATAAAACCCCTAGATTCGGAGGTAATTTAATTTATCCGATCTTAACCCAGATACGGTCTTACCCTGGTACACCTTGATTGAAACTAAAGGTGTGGGAACGTTATTTTATTCTGTGATAAGGGTAATTTCCCATATGTACTGCACTCTTCCAAAAATATTGCCATGCTGCAATAAATTTTGCAATTATGTAGTGATACACGCCAGCCTGACATGTTGTGGTATAACTGACGCCATTTTATGGTGCCTAAGTCTAACCGACGCTCTATTGCAGTATTTAGTTAATAATTAAATATAAAATGATGAACATGGATAGTGAACATAGAGTAAGTAGACCATGGTAAAATATTATACAAAGTGGATAACATAGACTAATTTTAATTGGACACTGTTAAAAAAACCAAGTGTACTCCAGATGTTGTGACTATGCAGCCCAGCGTTGCCAGACGACCCGGTTTGTTAATCAAAATTTAATGTCCCACGCGGGACAGGCTCAGTACCGTTTTTCGGCGATAACTCTACCGTGCGTGCAGAATTCATCTCTAAATAAACTTTAAAAGAAGTTAATTCTTCACAGAAGTATCATGAATAAGTAATTACTTATTCATTATCATTAATATTGTAAGTTACAATTTGTAACACCTCAGTTTATTATTTAAAACACTACATTTATAAAACTTTTTTTGACTTTCACTATTGTTCTTTTTAATCCGATGACTAAGAATAATCAACTACAAAACTACAAGAAACCTGTACCTAACGAAGGTAAAATCTGATTTAAAATATCATAATTTAGTAACATATAATTTCTATGGCTATTTTTGCTATCTTTTGTCACGTAAACGTAATTTAAAACTCAAATAAATATTCCATCAAAGGTCATTGGTCATCATGCGGCCAGACACAATAGAAATTTCATTGTTATAATATAACGGCTCTTGAAGGGATATATGAATATTTAAAAACTACTGATTATATACGTTTTTAGGGTTCCGTACCCAAAGGGTAAGATGGGACCATATTACTAACTGCGCTGTCTGTCTGTCCGTCTGTCTAACTGTCGGTCTCTCCATTTGGCCCTAGGCTGTATCTCATGAACTGTGATAGTTAGATAGTTGATGTATTTTTTTACAGATGATGTATTTCTGTTGCCGCAAACAAAAAATAACTAACTATACAATAAAATATATAAATACTGATAAACAGAATAAAATAAATATACAAGGAGACTCCCTTATGATAAACGTAATCTTTTTTGCTCGTTTTCGTTTGATATTGATAACGGCAACATGTAGACGCTTGAAATATTTACAGAATAATGAGTTATATATGTACCTATTAACTTTAAAAATAAATATTTAATTTGAAATAAAATATTTTTTTCTCGGTCTTAATAACAATAACAAGTAGAAACTTGAAATATTTATTATAGATAATGGCACGGAACCCTTCGTGCGCGAGTCCAACTTGCACTTGGCCGATTTTTACTATGTTCCGCTTTCGACGAAAGAATTCCGCTTTTTCACTCAAAAAGTTTCAAAATCCCGACTTGCCAAAAAAAATCTGGCTAGAAATTAAACTCCTGAGCCTGCAGCTCCAGAAATTCCTTTGTTTGGAAGATGGTGTTTCATTTCAAAAAGGAATTCGTGGACATTAATGCAATCTTATTCTTAGAAATTAAAGCAACATGCACGATATCTTTTGATCATGTAGACGTACAAATTTGATTTTTTCACTGCTGATGGAGACCGTACCTACCTACATCTGAGTATTGGAAATAAATGTGAACTTGATAACTCTACGCATTGTTAAAACAAGGGTCTTGGCAGACAGACAGACAAATAGACAACAAAGTGATCCTATATGTTTTTTTTTTAACTTTTGAAGTACGGAACCCTAACAAAAGTATGGTTACAAGCTTAGGACTTGATACTTATAGTTTTAAAAGAAGTTCTCAAAGTGTAATTATGTCAGAAATTTCAATATCCTACCTAGTTCAAAATGTCGAGTTAATTTCTCGTAAAATGTGCTATGAACTCTTTCAGTAATATTGCAATGCTGTGGACTACAATTTGTGATACAGACCAGCTCACTTAGTTGTTTTCTAACTCGCTCTGAGGTACGGAACAGCACGGTTGTTTTCTAACCTCAAATAGACTTCGACAGATCACTTGATCCTTACCTAATTTTCTTTGAGAAGAGAGAAGAAGGAGAAGTTTGTTGTAGTCTGATTGGTCCAAGTTATGTCAGATGCAGGTTGCAACCGATTACCGATCGATTTTGATGGTTAAAAAGTTGCGATGCTCCGAGGTTCGGAACGGCGCGGCGCGGCGTTAGTGCGAAAAGTTGTACTCCGAGTGCATTCAGAGTGCGCTCTCACCGAGGTTCTGAACGAGCCCCAGTTTGTGGTATAATGGACGCCATTTTGTGGTATAATGGACGCCATTTTGTGGTATAATGGACGCCATTTTGTTGTATAATCGACGCCATTTTGTTGAATAAACAACGCTCTATTGCGCCGTGTTTAGTTGATAATAACATATAAAATAATGAACATAGTGAACAACTGAACATAGAGTAGACCATGGTAAAATATGCTACAAAGTAGGAAAAAAAAAAACAGTAAACTAATTTTAATTGGACACAGGTAAAAACCTATTGTACTGCAGTTGAGAGTGCGGCCACTGTAACATTATCTATAAATATTACCCTGGTGCAGTCATATTAAAGGTAAATTAAAATCCTGACCCTGCAGTTTCCTTTGCTTAGATTAGAAGATTGCATGGTTGGTTTTAAAAAGGAATTCCTGGGTATGAATGCAATTTTATACTTATTAATAAATTGTTATGACACAGTTGTAAGTTACCTATAAACAAAATTATAATCTATAAATAAAATATTAACTGTTAAATGCATACCACGGTTACACCACTGTGGTGATGGATGATGATTAAAGTATCATATGTGTAAGTCCAGCGCCTCTTCTACCTCCATCTTTTCATATAAATTTCATCATAATTGGTCCATTTGAGCAAGAAGAAACAAACATTTGCCTTCATATTAGTAGTGCGATTACAATTAACTATTGGTCAGTTTATACAACCTATTTATTGACAGTTTGCCTTACTGCCAGTATTAATAATATATCTATCCATAGTTTCTTTACTGCAGATAGAATTTTGACATAACATCTATACAAATAGAGTAGGTAAGCGCTCATAGCGGAGTTTGACTTGGCGATCTTAACCAATCAACAAGTTAAGCAACATTTGTTGCAGTCAGGACAGGATGGGTGACCGCTAGGGCACTACTTTCTCTGAGAGGAAGGCTCAAGTCCCAGCAGTAAGAACAAAATGGGCCGATTATGATGATTATGAAATAGAGTAAAATATCTATCTATAGTTGGGTAACTTAATAATATATAAGCTATATATGCCGGACATATGGCAATCAGTGTGTTTTGAGAAAAAAATACAAGAAAGATGATGCTAGAAATCAAAACATGACAGTTAGATTGAAGACCTTACCTTCCTAGCTTCATTAATTTCTGCATTATTAATTTCATCGATTGCCTACTAGATGGCTGGCTGCATACAACCAAAAAATCTCTTGCCAACCTCAAGCCAGTAAACTAAAACAGTGTATTTGTGGACATTACAATATTTCAACACAGCAGGATATAGGCACATCAGCATCATGCTGCTTGCCTATAATCAAATAAATAAATAGTTTCTTTGATCAACCATGTTACTTCCAGTAGTAACACATGCTATTTTTTGCCCCTGTAATAATGTCAAATTTGCATTTGACTAGAAAATAACATTAATTTAGGTATTAGCTGTTATAGCTATCAAAGTGTCATACTTGAGTACATTCTACTCGATAATAACACTAAGATAGGTCTAAGCTATGACATCTGTTGAGTTGAGTTTAAATTAAACATCATAAAATGTGTCAGGTGGCACTGTGAAAGCTGTCATAGCTAAGACCTATATCAGTGTTAATTTTGAATGAAGTGTAATTTAACATTTTTGGAAAATGAAAGAAGTTTCAACTAGGATTTTGAACAGATATTGGCCAGTAGTAACATGCATAATGAAAATTATGTGTTACTACTAGAGCAGTTAGTTGTAACGTGTGCAAAAAAAATAATGGTGTTACTACTGGTAGTAGCATGGGTAACGAATCAATTCTTTAGTTATTGATTGTATAAAAAACATGTAAAAGTGCTTAGAATATGAAATGAAACCTGAACATTATTATTTAATTGAGATGTAATAATAAATAATTGTTGTCAATAGAAATAACCTAAATTAAAATAATACATGAACTCATTCTAAAGATATAGTCTGTAAATTGTTCAGAGTATGTGAAATTAATATAACAGGGTGAGGTTGGAGTATAGCGGCAGGCAGAGGGCGTTGACGAGCCCCACAAGGTTCAGAGGGCAACATGTGCGGTGTTGCGGCTGTACGCCGGAGCACTGCACCACCTCGCATTATACATGTAATACCTGCCCGGGGATCACAGTTCTCATTAACAGGAGTCTCATCATCTGAACACAAATCAATAACTTCACATTCACTCTCCGGTCGTTTCAGCGGGTCCAAGTTCTTCATGTCAGCTTCTGTCTGATCACAATCAAGTCCATCCACATATACTATATCTTTATCCGCCATCAGTAATGCTTTTTTCTCAGCTTCTTTTTGCATATTGTCTATGTATTCCTTCATGCTCTCAGTAGACATCCTGTTTACATGCACAGTTATCGGTCTACACTTTAGCATTAACAGTTGTCCTTTTATGCCAAGTATTTTCTTTTTTCTCTGATTTGGAAATATATGTTTCCGGTGCCAGTAGTCTATGGGACGTCTATATCTTACTGGAAATTGTTGATTTTTACTTTTATTACCTAAAATTTTGCTAGATAGAGTATCATTGCAGCAGTATCTTTCCACTCTCTCTCGTGAGTATGTGGTGTCTCTCTGCACATTTGTTTTTACATTTCTCATGTATGCCAAAGATGAAAATGGATATGGTGGGCCTCTATCGATGTTTGCTGCACTTCTTACAAATTTAGTCTTCGATTCACTATAAGAGTTTGTGTGCGCAGATTCTGCTGCATTTGCTCCAACTGGCAGTAGTTTCAGTGCAGACAAAAAATCTGGAAATCCTCCACTACAAGTATTCGATGGGATATCTTTGTTATTGCAGAGCCTCTCATGAGCATTCAGAACTTCCAAATTGTCAAAATGGCTGTCACAATTATCACATAAATATATGTCAGATTTTATCTGAGGTTCCTCTCCTGCCACAGCAGCCTTGACATCTTCATCATCTGTTTCATCATCATCAATAGTTTTGATCTGAGTTTCTTCATCTTCATCATCCAACAAGATAGGCTTTGCATCATAGTAAAGGTTTTCATTTCTGAATGTAACTAATAACTTGCCATTGGGCCTGTCATAAAGAGATGTGGTATGATCGCGATTGTCGACATATTGCAGCTTGTGGCGCGGGTGGCGTGCGAGCTGCGCTGAGAATACAATCAAAAAGGAGCTCTTGTGGTATTCGTAGCACTTCCGCACAACATTCTTCAGCTTCTCTACCCAGTCCTTGGGCACTTGGGCGGGCCGCGTGAACGGGTGCGAAAAGGGCACGTCCCGCGGCCACCATGGAGGCTTCAGGATTGCGTTTGCGGTGTCATGACCCCAGGAACATGTCACCATGAAAGTTATGAACTTCTCCAACTCTGCGGCGGTGACGCTGGAGAGCGCCACCGGGTGCCCGTTGCAAAATAGCAACGGTAGGATGGCGATCATGGTTCCCGCTCGAGATTATGGTCATCGCAACCGGAGGGCAGGCAGAGCTTGCGATCCGACCCCGCGTAGCCATTCCATAACGGTTAATGCGATGCAGCCCATTTTAACACCGTTAATGGGAGGCAGTAACTTCACAATATTGTAGCAACAAATTGAACGAAACACGGCAACAAAATTATTAAAATTGCATCAAAATCACAAAAACGCAACCGAAACGAGATCGAGCGTACGACAGAGAAAAGAAAGAGAAAGATTCATTCCGCAAACCAAACGCACAGATCAGACACAGACTTCACACAAAGAAAGAAAAGAAAGGGACACAAAAAGCGAGGGAGAACGGAATATTACCATTAGTCCATACCTATTTTAACTACAGATCTTCCGAAAGCATAAAATCTAAAGGCTTGGCAACACTGCTGCCTACCATGCTTACCAACCGTAGGCGGTAATTTTTTGTGCAGAAAGAACATTGTTCAATGGGGATAGAAACTGCCAATTGCTCACTTCAGATGGCACCACTATTGAGTGTTCCATGAATTTGACAGACGACTGTCTTTAAGCAAATATTTTTTGTAAACAAAGTGCTATTTACGACTTTTTTTGGTAAATATGACTCTTTGTGCAGCTGTTGGTTGCAAAAATACGGGAACCCATATATTTCCTAAAGACGTTAATAGAAGAAGACTATGGGAGAAAGCTCTGCAGAGGAAAAATTGGAAAGCCACTGATTCGTCGAGGTTATGTGCTATGCATTTTAAACCTGACGATTATTATGGGAGGAATACGTATACAGGTGAGGCTTTCTTTTCGTTACACAGAGATCTATTTTATGTCTACAATATCTGTATTTACATGTACTGCACATATATCATAAATATGTGTCACTTATTCTACACTGACTATTCTAACTATTCAATGTTTGTCACAAATACACATCAATTATTAGACATTTTGTCTGTTCTAGGTGATGAATCTATACACAAAGTTCTGAAGAAGTCTGCTGTACCTTCTATTTTTTCCCACACAAAAACCAGACCGGTCAACCAATCAAGTATAGATAGATCAAACCGGTTGATGAAGAGAAGCAAGAAAAAGCTTTGTTTTGAGGCATCAACTAGTGATGTTTCCGAACCTCGTGATATTCAACCGCTGGATGGTTTTGAAATGCAAATTAATGACGATCAATTCTTAGTGGATAGTGAAATAGAAATACCTAGCTACACATCATCAGAGCCCTATAAGAACAAACATACTAAATTTGAATCGAAGAGTATGCAAGTGAACTTTCTTCACATTTATGGATCCATACAGAAGTATAAAAATAATGACAGTGTAATCTCTTTCTATACAGGTTTCGAAACCTATCAAAAGTTCCATTTTGTATATTCAACATTAAGCCCAATGGTACATTTAATTAATTATTATGGAAGTCATGTGCAAAATATTAGTACAGAAGACCAGTTTTTCATGACTATGATGAAGTTACGACAAAATAAATGTAATTTCGAACTTGCACAATTTTTCCAAATTAGTCAAACCACAGTCTATAATATATTTATAACATGGATAAATTTTATAGACCAGCTTTGGAAAAAATTGAATATTTGGCCCGATAAAGACTTAGTGCATTATTATATGCCAGACAGTTTCAAACAATATGACAAAACAAACCAACAAACCAAAGAAAAACCTGGGAACCCAGTATCTCAACAAGCTTCATGGAGTTCTTATAAGCATAGTAACACATTGAAGGTGTTAGTTGGAGCTACACCAGGAGGTTTGCTTTCCTATTGCTCACCTGCTTATGCTGGCTCTATTAGTGACAGACAAACTGTTGAAAGAAGCAACTTATTAAAAAAATGTGAGCCCGGGGACAGTATTCTTGCAGACAGAGGTTACAATATTCAGGATATGTTTATTGAAAAAGATGTATCTGTAAATATTCCTTCATTTTTGAAAGGAAAGG
The DNA here is from genome assembly GCA_917880725.1 of Selenia dentaria. Classification (NCBI taxonomy): domain Eukaryota; kingdom Metazoa; phylum Arthropoda; class Insecta; order Lepidoptera; family Geometridae; genus Selenia; species Selenia dentaria. The sequence continues at coordinate 6,919,168 of OU862888.1, read as the reverse complement.
CACAAATCCCTGGCTTGAAATTACTGAAAGACAGAAAGTTAGCCAGTCAACGTGTTCATATTGAACGTTTGATAGGCTTAACAAAAACTTACAAAATTCTTAGAGAAGAATTACACCACAATTTTGTGCCCCTTGCATCAAAAATATTTTTTGTTTGTCTTATGTGCTGCAATTTCAGAGAATGTATTATGTAATATGAGGGAAAATAAAACATTGTACATATTATACTAATTTGGTTTTAATATGGTATCATAATATTTATATAAGTATTTATTGTAAATAGCGGGTTGCAGATTTCTGTTGTAAAAAGATGATAATTTTAAAACCATATCCTGAATAAACTCTTCATCTCTTTCAATATATATTATTTTCATATCTATAAATGTGTACACTACCAAATTACAATATTTGCGATTGGTGCAAAACAGCTGTCCCTGAATTTGGGTATAGTATTGATGCTTATTTTTTAAATGTAATGTGCTATTGCACTCATACAGATATGGAACACTGGTAGGTGTTATAGCACAGTACCTACTTACAAAAGGACATTTCACTTCAACAACAGTCTCATTACCAAGTAATCCATCAGGCGATGCAGCAAGAAATGGATGTGTTAGTGAAATGCACAAACCACATTTTTCTATATTAGTACTTAGAAACGCTTCATACTTTTGTAGGGCAGCAGCTTCGTGCACTTTACCATGTGTTGTGGCTCTCGTGTTAAATTTCTTTGGAAATAATATATTGTTGGCTAGTACCTGCTTTGTACTGTCTTTACTGTGGCAAACAGCATGAAATATACTAGCTGTGATTCTGACACATCTAGCCAAGTGCCAATCCTTTGATGCATTTTGTGCTACAGTTGATACGCGCACTTCATCCACTTGTTGTTGGCAGACATTTTTCAATAAAAGCTTTTCTAGCAAAAACTCTTGCGCACTTTTCTCCAAATAATCATGGTCCATTTCAAGAGCATATGGATTAGCTGGTTTGATGACTTGCAGGTATGGCATTTTGCTACCACTAGTAGTAGCAAATCCGATAGCTAGGTTCTGAACATACTGTTCATAATTTTCCATAATATTACTCTCATTAATCGGACAATACAGCAGATTTCTAGTTTTTTTACGTTTATTAGGTAAATCATGGGATTGCATAGGAGATTCATAGAAAATTCTTTTAGGTTGTTTAAAAGTCATTAATTTTTCTGTACACACTTTGTGTATAATAATAGTTTTGGTACGCACTATATCTTCTATGCCATGAAGGACGGTGAAAATATGTTTGCAGTGTGCTTCCAAGCCACTGCCAGCAGCACATTCGCAATGACTCACATCGATCATACCACTCTTATCCATTTTAATCAAAACAATGTACAATAGTTTTTTCATCTGTGCTTTGCACTGTGCATGAAAATATGCATGATCTCCATCAAACGCTACTCTTAGAGTTACCAAGCCTCTACTTTCATAAAGAAGTTTCCCTTTGGATGGAACTTGAAACCTGGAATAAGATTAAATTTATTAAAACTATTTCTTATTACAACTAAGATAATTTATACATTTTAACTTATAGTTAATGTTACGTACCTTTCAGAAAACTCTTGAATGTGGGTTTGAGACAGTGGTGGCAGAACAGTGCTTGCATTTACGTCTCTAAAGTTTTCCGGGGCAGGAAAGTTTGGAATATCATCCTCGAGTTCATCTTCAACGCCGATGAGATTGTTCCTGTCGTACCCTTCCAACCTTTTAACAAATTTATGGGATTTTATTAAACAAACACAAAATAACCTAAAAACAAAAAAAAAACAAATGTACTTTACCTTTCAACTAATGCTGCTTTTTTACCACTGGTAGATGCTTCCCTTTTCCTCAACTCGCCTTTTAACTGAGCTATACTCCAAGTAGCATACATTTTTATTGTATAATGCTTGGTTTAATATTGTTATTAACGTAAACGAAAAACAACAAACAAACTCTATGGAACACTCAACAGTGCTGCCACCTGTCACGAGCTTTTAGTTTTTAACCTTATTCGGCCATCCTTGAACAGACCCTTCAAAATTCAATATTGTCAATAATACAACTTAGATTTTAAAACACTTTGTTTTAAAATAATTACTGTGCTTTATGTTTGTATCAAGGTGTATCTATCAAAAGTTAATTTAGATAATAATATTTTGATAATAAACCTGTTTTATAATTGATTTCATAATAATGTAATATAATAATTTTATTGGCAAATTAAATTGTGACATAACATAATTATGTTCGAACTATTGATTAAATAACTTAAGATCTAGACAAGAGTTCAGCCACTAATTTTCGCGGTAGGATTCCCTGTGTTGCGAAAACTAGTTCTCTTCCAGGGATGTACTAAGGATATTATGAGGTGCGAGTCCTAGTATTTGTTTTAGTTCTATGGTGCGAGTGACGTAGGTATGGGTAGAACATAAACCCTCACGAAACGACCCCCATAGTAACTTTCTAAATCAAAATACAACACAAAAAGGATTATACCTACCATATAGACTAACACAAATTAGATCAAAATAATTATATGACTGTTTTAGTATGCATGATATAAAAAACATTTACAGTCTAATTTTATTTATATCCACAAATTTACAGATTATATAATTAATATCAGAGGAAAAGGTAAGGGATAGTAGGCATTTGAAGGAAGTTGGACGGGGGATATTAAGTGAAAGAATATCATGTAAAGAAAAACGAAGTATAGGACAGCTAAAGAAAATGTGATCCACGCTTCCCTAATCCAGGCCACACTCACACATTGATTGATTGTCGGCTGATCGCTCACTAAGACTACTCACTTCTGGCGGCGATGAAGGGTTCCGAAGATCAAGGGACGTATAGGGAATGTCTATGGAGCTGATCCGAACAGCCATCGGACCACTCGCGCCTTTTTTAGCGAACCTTTTTAATAAATGCCTAAAGGAAGGTGTGTACCCCATGCCCCTAAAAATATCAAAAATATCCCCTATATTTAAGGGCAAGGGCAAGCAAAACGACATGGACGCTTACAGGCCGATCTCCATCATCCCGGCTATTGCCAAGGTGTTTGAGAACGGTCTGAGTTCTAGGCTGGTCGCGTTCTTAACTGAGACGAACGCGCTCTCCGAGCACCAATATGCCTACCGTATAGGAAAATCCACCACATCCCTGACTCGCGAGGTGGTGCGTCGTGTATTGGACGTTCGTGAACGAGGACAGCAAGTCGCAGTCTTGTGCTGCGACCTTTCCAAGGCCTTCGACGTGGCGGACCACCAGGTACTCGCAGTCAAGCTGAAGCACTATGGAATTGTTGGGAATGCCTTTTCTGTACTCACTGATATGATGCGAGACCGGTCTCAAGTTGTCGACGCAAGTGATGGGTGTAATAAATCAGACCCACTATCGGCAACAATTGGTGTTGCACAGGGCTCATCAGTTTCGAATATAATGTTCTCCCTCCTGCTTAACGATCTGCCTGATGCAATCACGTGTGCAGACATCTTCATGTACGCTGATGATGTAGCTGCGGTGGTGACTGCGCCCTAACTAGACCAGCTCGAGGAGAACCTGAACATCACTGCGTCACACCTCGCTGGCTGGTTCCGTGTGAATGGTCTGGTTCTAAAGGATTCTCTTCTCTCTAAAGACTCATTTTGTGCACTTCGTTCTATCGGGCCATTCCATGAGACTACTCACGGTACTAGTAGATGGCATCAAGGTGGAGCAGGTAAGAAGCACAACTTTTCTAGGATTCGAGATCGACAGGTGTCTGACGTAGGAGAACCACATAGACACCCTGTGTCAAAGTGAAAAGTATGTGCCGCATACTTTGCACTCAGGCGAGTATCACGAGTGGTGTCCACGGAAGTGTCGCGCGCCTGCTACTTCGCCACGGTGCACTCGCAGCTGCAGTACGGTGCGGAACTTATACGGGCTCGCTGCTGACTGGGAGCGCGCGTTCCGATCACAAAAACGTGCTGTGCGAGCCATCGTGGGGATCTCCCGCTACACCTCCGTCAAGCTCTATTTTAAGCAACTCGGTATACTCACATTGCCTGCCATCTTAATATATCAGGTCGCAACATACGTAAAAACTAATTACAACGTATACACGAGGCGCAACGACTCGGGCGCTTCTAATTTTCGTTATGGAAGCAGGCTAACGCAGATTCCTCCCTCCCTAGTCTGATCAAATAAATTAACGCACTATGCAGGTCCAGCTGTGTTTAACCGCCTGCCGGAAAGTGTAAAAGAAGCTCAAAGTATCTGTAGCTTTAAAAACAGGTTGAAGCACTGGCTCATGGAGCAGGCGTTTTATAGTTGAATAATTTTTAAACATTGATGGTACTAAACGTATTTAAGATGAAATAAATTATGACAAAGTTAGTAACTTTATTGTTATTATGGGTTTAAGTAAGGTTTAAGTTATAGTGTTAGATTACTACGTTATTATTATTATTATTACTACTAAATTATTACGTTGCAAAATGTACCTTTTAAATGTTGATGAATGAATTTATTAATTGTTAATGTTGATAAATGTTTTTGTTAATATACAAATTATGATGTATTATGAAAAAATGACTTGTAAATATGAGTTTACCAATAAAAGGTCATTGACTTTGACTTTGAGTGATCCCTGATCCTTAGTTTTGCTAAGTGAACTGGAGTACACGAATGACCTAATCGCAGACGGCAAATTGTTGAGGTAGTAACATTATTGGATTTACGGAACTTAAAAATTCAAGGAGTTTTAGGAATATCTGGCTGAATATCACCATAATACTTTCCTCTGCTGATTTTCGAACCAGTATTTAGATCAGGAATTCTGTAGAAGATATTTAGATAGAAGGTAAAGATCATTGGAATATATCTTAAAATGTTCAAGTGACCCGATAACAGCAGCAGCTTTTGCCCCAGAGTCAGCAGATTCATTACCAGGGATACCCGAGTGACCAGGAATGCAAGCCTGAACAACATTGATACCGAGAGTGTGGCATTCAAACAGGGCCTTTTTAATTTGTAGAATAACAGGGAAACGGGAAGTAGAACGAAAAATATTGGAAATAATACTCTCAAGGCAGCTTTTTGAATCCGAATATCTCAATGAATTGTTCAAGTTATAAGATTTCACAAAGAGAACGGCTTCCAAGATAGCAATAGCTTCTCCAGTAAAAACAGAAGAGTAGGAAGAAATTTAAAGGATAATATATAAGGCATATCTTTCCCGAAGGAATCCAGACCACTGACTCCACTGAGCCAACAACACTATCAGATGATAACTTAGATGCATCGGTAAACAAGAAATGCCAACCTAAAAATTTTAGGTTAATGCGATGATTAAACAGGGCCTGCGCATTAGGATCATCTTTGTCTATCCCAAAGTGAAGAAGAATATTAGGCTCATAAATAAGGGCTTCATACGAAGTTGAGTAAAGAGGATTACTTGGAAATTGGACGACAGGCTGAGGGAGCTTGGTAAATTTAATGAAACTAAGAAGCACACAAGGGAAACTATCTGAGTTCCGAAAGTGGTACTGGCCATAGAGGAGCTGTAATTTTGTGAGAATTGGATGATTACAATTTTGAATTAATTTAAAAAGATACCGATCTGAGAGGAATTGTCTGCGTATATTTATAGGAGGCTCACCACACCCGACCTGCATGGCGTTAATGGGTGATGATTTCATAGGTCCCAGAATTATGCACAAACATTTGAATTGAATTTTAAATTTTTTGTCTTGACTAGATTTATTGCATAAATTTAAAAGGAATGACCCATAATCAAAATGACTTCGTACTATGGCATTATACAGCAACTTTTGGAAATAAGGATGGGTGCCCCACCAAACCCCTGAAAGCGCCTGAAGTATATTAGCATTTTTTTCTGCCTTTTTGGGAAATGTAATCGAAATGAGGGATACCTGACATTTTAGAATCTAGTTTAATACCTAAAAATGATGTGTTATTTACTTGAGCGATGCGTTCTTGACATATAAGCAATTCAATAGAAGGTATACTTCTTTCCTTTGTAAAAACTATCACTGAATTTTTTGACGCGGAATAGGCCATGGTCAACTAGCCAATTACCAAGGTATGACAAAGCTGGGTTCAAACTAAGAGAGGCCTCATCTACGCATTGAGCCTGAACATACAAAGGCAAATCGTCAGCATATTGAAGTATGTTGCAGAAAGAATCCACAGATCTCTCTAATTCGTAGGTGTAAAGGCTGTAAAGTAGAGGACTTAACACCGAACCTTGTGGTAGACCTTTCCAAACCGTTCTCTAGGGATGGAAGTGATTATCAAGTTTATAACCTAGATCTTTCCATTAACATGTTGGAAATGAAACGAACCATTTTTTCAGGGATACACAGCTGGCTGAGCTTATTCCTGAGTACGGGAAGCAAGACATTATCATATACAGATGCTATATCTAGGAACACACCCACGAGATACTGTTTCTTGCTAAAAGAAATATATATATATATATATAAGTTGTCAACAGGCTTAAACTATCCATCGTCCTTTCTGAATCCGAATTGAGTCTTGGCTAGTATAACCCTATTTTTAACAAACCACTCTAGTCTATTCTTTATTAAATGTTCCATAATTTTAGATAGAACAGAGGATAGGGCGATCGGTCTACGACTGTTAGGATCTGAAGTATCTTTTCCAGGTTTCAAGATTATTTGAATTTTCCATTAATTGGGAACTATGCCATACTAAAAAAAAAAAGTTTATGAGATCTAAATAAGTTTGTTTGCATTTGGATGAAGACTTGATGATAAATGAATAGGGAATTCCGTCGATGCCTAGAGATGAATCAGTTAATCCGTTTAGCACAAGAGAAAGTACACGAAAAGAAAAAGGACAGTCAAAGCAGTTATGCGAAGGGGGAGCGATAGAGGGAGAAAGGAGAGAATCTACAAAAGGGACACTAGAGGGAGCCAGTTTGTCAGAAAATGCTTCTAGCCACGAAGTCGGGTCGTTAGAAAAATGTTTTGGACGTTTTGGAAACATCTAAACCGCTTAATCTGTTTCCAGACAAGCGAAGAAGGAGTTTTATTTTATTTATTTATTTATTTCAATTACTTATGTACTAATAGCTTACGCCAACACGTACATTAAGTCATGATCAAACTAACATCTGGATACAGTAGAGTCAATACCAATTTACTTATAAAACTACGACACTTACTATCAAAACAACTTATATGTACAATAGAACACATCAATGTCTCTGTTCTGAGCAATAACGGCCTTGAGCAAGATAACAGCTTGTGACGTAAGCGCGAACTGTGCGATCCTCGTGCGCACGGATGTCGTTGCAAACAGCGGACGAGCTCTGCACTCGCGCGACAGCCCGTGCCGGTACGGCGCAGGCGCGACTAGGGACAGGCGAGCAAACGCACTTGGATTATAAATGTGACCATTAAGAAGCTGATAAAAATGCATTAGTAGTACACATTTACGTCTTAAAATCAACGTGTCAATGCCTAACATTCAAAGAGGGATATAAAAAAGGATAATACCCGTATAGTTTTTTATACAAATAGCGAGCGAACTTTCGCTGTATACGTTCTAACATAAGGGTGTATTTCTTTTCGTGTGGATCCCAGATGATTGAGTTAAATTCTAACCTACTGCGTACATAGGCGAAGTATAATATAACTACAGCGCTCCGATCCTGAAATCTGGCGGCTTCGCGCATAATAAACCCAAGTGACTTAAACGCTTTACTACAAATTACTGTTATATGTTTGTTAAACTTTAATTCGACGTCTAATGTAACACCCAAATCGCAAATTTCCTCGACACGCTCCAAGGAAACACTCGATGCGATAGTCGTACCTGATCGGTGTGTGCGATCGTGTAAAGGAGATAGTTTTACACTTGGAGCTATTAAACTCCAGGCGATTACGTTCTCCCCATTCAACCACACTGTCGATGTCCTCCTGCAACGCGTCGCAGCTTTCCACGCTGTTTATACCCAAGTATAGCTTGAGATCATCGGCGAACATAAGACATTCAGTGACCCTGACAACTTCCGGCAAATCATTAATCATGATCAAAAACTGGGTTGGACCCAACGTGCTACCTTGACTGACTCCAGAAAAGGTCAGATAGGGGTCAGAGCAGAACCCAGCCAACTGGACATACTGTACACGATCAGAAAAATAACTGGAAAATAGTTTTAGTAATTGAGGCGTAAATCCTATTGCTGCAAATTTCATCAGAAGCACATCATTGTCGACGCGATCGAACGCTTTTTTTGAAGTCGAAGTATGCTGCATCAAATTGTTTATTCCGATCCATTTCAGAAGTTGCATAGTCGCATAGTCTTTTGGGCGATAAAGCTTCGCAATAACCTATCCATCCAAGTTTCTTCTTTATAGCTGCTAATTTTTTGACCTTAGTATTAGCCTGTTGGTAAAGGAGGAAATCAACTTCAGATATTAGAACATTTTAATTTGTTTCTGCCTCTTTTCTTTTCAACACCGCTTTTGTACACTCCGAATCCCACCAAGGAGTTGAAATTATAAAGTCTTTGGAATATGAGGGGGAATATGAAAGAGGCGAGGGAGAGGGAGAAGAAAAGACATTGACCGAGTTGTGGATTGGGGCGTGAGTAATCACTTGGAATTTAATAGTTTCAAGTGTAAGACTATTACATTCACACGACTGCGTATATCCATCATATACGACTATAATGTGTCTGGGGCCAGTCTGGAGCGACTTACAGAAATCCGAGATCTAGGTGTGATATTAGACAGAGAGCTTAAATTCAATTCGCACATTGAGCATATTTGCAATAAAGAATTCAAATCACTGGGCTTTGTTATGCGCCAGACAGCGAGATTTCAGGATAGAAGTGCTATAATTGTGTTATATTACTGCTTGGTGCGCAGTAAACTTGAGTATAATGCCATAGTATGGGACCCGCACGAAGATAAGTATAAGCTCATGATTGAGAAAGTTCAAAAGAAATTTGCTCGGTATCTGTATAAAAAATTGTATGGATATTATCCATTTTTGTATCAGTCTCTATTCGTATCCGGTAGCTCTACCATGAGTTGACAATATTGACACCAATCGATGCTCGCTAGCGACTGTCGACGAAAATTTGTATGAAAAAAGAACAGTGCCACCTTGCGGTCACTTGTAGAACTAAAATCGGCACCACAAGTTTATTTTATTAAGGGGGTACCATACCTCAGCCAAAAATCGAATTTCGTCTCAACTCGGCCGCGCGGGCCCGAGGCGGCGCGGCGCAGCGCGCTATACTTCGCGCGCAAAATGGGTTCGGGTTCACGCCAACCGCAAGGTCAAAGAATCTAAGTTAGGTAGCTCCAATATTTTTGTCTAAAAGATAGGTAGGTATTTAGGTGCCTACCATAAAACGAAATTATCAAATAAATAGGTACTTTATGATTTTTTAGTAAGTTTGTAACATATTTATTAGGTAATAGGTATTCTGATACCTTCCTATTAGGTAGGTATTGATGGATACCTTACCACTTACCTACTTACAATTGCAAAACTATATTTTATTGTATTGTTATTCAATGTAGTTCCCAACGGAGGCATTATTATCTGCTAAAACACAAGACTCTAGGCAGGTGCGAGTCGCTATAGCGCTGAGGGTTCCGAACATTATTTTCTTTAGTAAGATAGTGTTATGCGAAATTTAATATTACTGATGCTTACTATTACCTTACTACTTACCTACTTACAATTGCAAAACTATATTTTATTGTATTGTTATTCAATGTAGTTCCCAACGGAGGCATTATTATCTGCTAAAACACAAGACTCTAGACAGGTGCGAGTCGCTATAGCGCTGAGGGTTCCGAACATTATTTTCTTTAGTAAGATAGTGTTATGCGAAATTTAATATTACTGATGCTTACTATTACCTTACTACTTACCTACTTACAATTGCAAAACTATATTTTATTGTATTGTTATTCAATGTAGTTCCCAACGGAGGCATTATTATCTGCTAAAACACAAGACTCTAGACAGGTGCGAGTCGCTATAGCGCTGAGGGTTCCGAACATTATTTTCTTTAGTAAGATAGTGTTATGTGAAATTTAATATTACTGATGCTTACTATAGTACGCGCGTTATCATCTGAGTCTTAGGGCCATAAACCATTTCTCTATATCTATCTCGCTTGCACTTGTGGGTCTTATGGAGCCGTCTAGTGAAGGGAGTAACAATAAAATACATATTATCGATAAGTAACGTTTATTATTGTATCTTGTTCACAAAATTTAAAAATCATTAGTGACTCATCGTTGCACGTGCGCAGGTAGCCGTTTATCAATAACTAGGGTCCGGCGCGCGAAACAAACGATGATTGGTACCTACTATTGGTACTACTATAACTCAATGAAATAAACAATATGTTCATGTCTACATAAGTGTAATTTTGTTTTTAAATAAATAACTACATAGAGTGAGGCTTCCGCACATTGGTTTTTGAAGTAAAATTTAATTTTGCTAAGCAAACATTATGTGAAAATAGAATATTAATGATAATGTACAGGAATATATTTTCATAAATTAAAATATCGTTCAAATTAAGTATACAAGGTTACTGCTAATTAACTGGCGATACGCGACAGGCGTGATGGGTATCGATAACAAAAACTAAAAAAAATGAAAAAAAAATTCATTCAAAATTTGGAATAATAATGTTCATTATTCATTACCTACATTGAGTTACGATTCACAGGTCAATGATTACCTACCATAGGTAAGCAGCTGATTTTAATACCATAGGTAATTAAAATCAGCTGCTTTTTGTGGATAGGTAGAATACTTTGTAGGTACTCACACCAATTTGTTAAGATTAATTTTCAAGATAGGTACCTAAGTAGTAGGTAGGTACCTAATTAATGTCAATTACTACCTAGTAGGTATATCATCACATCTTCACAAGAAAACCACGTAGTCTAAGGTTCATTTACCTATCGGCACGATAGTCAACGATTCGAACTCAATGCGCGAGCGTCTTTAATTCAAAACAGCTGATGCTTTTACTTAGTGATTATTCTTTTTTATTGTTTTGTTAGTGATTCTAAGCACCATACAGTATTGTGTATCGCTTATTATCTCATTGATAACTCAAAGACAAGTTGAAAAAAAAACTTTAAAAAAAATTTTTTTTTTTCTTTTTTTTTAGTTTTTGTTATCGATACCCAACACGCCTGTCGCGTATCGCCAGTTAATTAGCAGTAACCTTGTATATCTATAATATCTATATATCAATCACAAATTATTTTAATTCATTTAAATCTCTAATTGGCATGTTTCGAACATGCCTGGGATCGCATAGCTCGGGTAACATATATGTTAAATAAAAATCCTTTAATTTCGGTTCCATCAGGTGTTCCCAAAATTGATCATCTTTCTCGATTACCTCAACTTTCATCTGAAATTAAATTGTATTGTATTACTCAATATGTATTGCGGTAGAAATTATATTTGTAATGTCAATATAAAGTCACACACATTTCGCTTATAATATTATAATAATAGTATGCATACTAGTCAGCAAGTGTTTTTATTTTTAAACTTGGTACCTGTTTATCGGATCCAGACCAAACCGCGAAAATACATTTATTTCTTCCAGTTATATGTAACTGTCCTTGGACTTGTATATACCATGGGTGTTTTTTATTGACAAGCCCATTTTTCCCCTTTTTCCAAAAATTTACCTTCCCTTTTTCTATAGCTTTGTAACGAGCCGACACGCAGTGCATTCCACGCATTCCGATGGGCCGGCGCACAGCGACACGATGACGTATGGCCGCACGCACACAGGCACACCGCGCCCACCCACGACGCACGTCGACTCGCCACGGAGCTATATAAGCCACTCGCGGCAGTAAACAGGAGCAGCGCGCTCGAGTGGGACGGACGTGCGCTCAAGTGCTCCCCGAGAATATTCCGATCGGCCTAAAAGTGCTTGCGCTTTTAGTGCCGGTTACCTGTATCGTTTCGATTGAAGAGGATTCAGTGTTGGACTTCGCTAATAGTGGATTTTCTGTGTGCAGATTCGACGTCAAGCCACCGCTTCGTGTACCGTTCGGCGCACGGAGGCGTTCGGCTCGGCTCGGCTCGCGTCGCGGAAGAAGCGCGCTCTTGTAAGAGCGCTTCGACACATCAATCAACTATTGTTCATTGTCTAATCAAAACCGCTCTTCTCAGAGCGAATTCTAGTTTCGATTTTTAATTTTTCAATTTTCAAAGTCGAGTCAAACAAATCCACGCTTCACGTGGTCTTCTGGACGATCCTTGCGGTGTTAACGCCACCCAGTTGGGCGCGGACCCGGTGCGTCAAGCCTTTCCCTCCTGAGCGTGGGAGGGAACGGCTAAAACCGGACGGGCCTGCCTTCACCGGCTTTGGGGTCTCCCCTCGCCGACGGCAGGTATCTCCTTCCCACCCTACCCTATCCTACTCTCCTATTCTCTGGGCAAGTGTTTGGTTGGAAGCCGGGTTTTACTCGGTCTTCTCTCCTCGCCCCCGGAGCAGCTAGGGCCTCGTGTTTAGGCACACATCCCTCTGCACAATAAGACTGGCAGAGGGCACACAGTAGGGACACCTAGGCACTCACTCTCCCGCCTGTACCCGGCGGGAGTGGCATTCACCCCTCACTCGCATCTCGAGTATTCCCCTCGAGATGTCACTACTCTCTCCCTCCCCCGCTCTGAGCCTCCCGCAAGGCGCTTCGCCTCAGGCGTTCGTCTCGTGGGTCTCGAGCTGTTACCCGGAAATGCTTTCCGAGTATCTCCAGTCCAATAGGGACTTTAATGAGAGACCCCGCTTCACGGACTCCCAAATTCCCTCCTCCGGCTCCCTCCCTCCGAGGGGGCCCTTCGGCTCTTCGGCGTTCAAGCCATTAGATAGCCCTCTTTCTCCCGACCCTGCGCCTTATGCGCCCCGCGCTCCCCGCGCACCTCTACCACCCCGCGATCGCTCCCCGGTCCCTCGGACCATGTACGAACGCGCCTACGACTCAGCGTCCAACTCGGAAAATGAGATGGATGTAGAGTTCTCCCGCTCCCGCGCTAACTCTGTTGGCAACATCTCCAACGACGGGTTCACTACCGTCGGAAAGAGAAAGCGCGTCCCCAAAGCCGCCTCAGAGGCCCCCTCCCCGCCACCCAAAGCGGCCTGCACCGCCCCGGGAGCGAAGCCATCAGGCTCTCTCGCTCCCACCTCCCGCGACCCTCTCGCTCACTCCGATGCTCCCGCAAGCATCGCCGCGTCTCAACGCGACGTCTCCTCTCAAGGAGCGTCAGTTAGACGCGAGAAACCGCCGCCGCCTCTGTTCCTTCAGGACAAGGCGAAGTGGGACATGGTCTCACGACTTTTGACGGATCGTAAGATCCAATACACTAGCGCCCGCTCAACCCAACTGGGTATTAAAGTCCAGGTGCCTACCCCAAGCGACCATAGGGCATTAACCAGGATTCTCAAAAACGAGAGTATAAGTTTTCATACCTATGCTCTCGAAGAAGAGAAAGTCCTACGCGTCGTCATACGCGGTGTACCTAAGGAGGTACAAACTGATAGCGTCCTCGCCGACTTGAAGGCGCAAGGCTACCCCGTCCGCGAATGCCACCGGATGTACAGTGGCAAAGATCGCAGGCCCTACGACCTACTATTGGTCATCCTCAATCGCACGCCAGAGGGCAAAGCGATTTTTAATGTCAAAACGGTAGTGAACCTCTCGGGGATCACCGTTCAACCCCCATTCCGAAACCGAGCGCCTGGCCAGTGTCATAACTGCCAATTGTACGGGCATGCCGCCCGATTCTGTTTCGCCCGCCCGAGGTGCGTCAAGTGCCTAGGGGATCACGGGACAGCCCAGTGCTCTCGCACTAGGGACTCATCAGACCCGCCTAGTTGTGTCCTCTGCGGCACACAGGGACATACCGCCAACTACCGCGGTTGCCCTAAGGCACCCCGCGCACCCAGTGGGCCGGCTAGGAGGCCTATTCCCCCTCCTCGCCCGGTCACTACCCGCTCACAAGGGAACGGCCCTAAGCCTAACCTTTCACCCGCACCGCAGGCAACACCTGTTGTACCCGCGCCCGCGCCCGCGCGCAACGCTTGGTCCAAGCCCTTGAGCATGGTACAAGCAAGCGCCCCCCTCACCCCCGCCCGCCCGCAGGCCTCTGCCAGCGCGCCGGCTCCTAAGCCCAAACCGCCGCTCTCTAGGCCTCCAATGGCTGGGCTCATGGACGCCCCAGGTCAATCTGACCTGGCGGCCGACATAGCCCTTGTCATGGACTACGCGATGGTCATAGACGTGGACGAAGTACGTGCATTCGCGCACAAACTTCGTACTGCCACAAACGACCAAGACCGCTTGCGAGCCACGCTCACACACGCGGGTTTAATCAGCGCAGTGAGGCGCTACGCCCTCCCCAGCGTTTCTTAGGTATCATCCAATATGGATAGTACACCGAAACGAATTAAGCCCCACTCAGTCACCGTAGCGACTTTCAACGCTGACGGCCTCTCTAGTCAAAAGGACGAAGTTCACGAATTTTGTAAGACCCATCAGGTCGATATCCTATGCGTGCAGGAGACCTTTCTGAAACCAGGTACAGCGAACCCTAGGTTTGCAAATTACCGTTTGGTTCGTAATGATAGAGTGGCCACCCCAAAAGGTGGCACTCTCATCTATTACAAAAGAGCTCTGCACTGTATCCCAATTGTTACTCCACCACTTAGAATACTAGAAGCCTCTGTTTGCTTTCTAGCGATGTCAGGTCATCAACCTGTCATCATAGCCTCATGTTACCTCCCCTCTGGTAAAGAACTATTACAGACAGACTTGGAAGCCCTCTTCTCTCTGGGAAGCTCCGTCCTTCTGATCGGTGACTTCAACAGTAAACATGTCATATGGAACTGTACTAGTAACAATAGTAATGGTAAAATCCTTGAAGGCTTGGTCAGCCACTTAAACTTTGATATTCTCTCCCCTCTGGAGCCCACAAGATATCCCTATGTTGACAACCAACGACCAGACATACTTGACATAGCACTTCTTAAGAACGTCACCCTCCGGTTGCGCTCAATAGAAGTGTTACACGAACTGACTTCAGACCACCGCCCTGTATTGTTGAAATTAGGCCCCGATCCGACGGACATAACCCCTATCACTAGAACGGTAGTGAACTGGAAGCAACTGGGGGAATCCCTCCAAGCTATCAGTTCACCCGCTCTCGATAGAATCCCCGATGACATACAGACAGTAGAAGACGTGTCAATTGCGATCGAGGCTCTCAGTGACCACCTCCGCACCGCAGTAGGTGAATCCTCAAAGCAGGTCCAAGTGGCGGATGGTCGCCGCTTTGAACTGCCCGAGGGTGCGAGGAGGTTACTGACAGCTAAGAACGCCGCCACTAGGGCGTATGACTCGATGCCAACCCCAGAGAACAAAGCCACCATGCGCTATTTACAGCGTGCTGTAAGGAAACGCATGAGTGAGCTGCGTGATCAAAGGTGGGACGACAAACTGTCAGAGATTGAGCCAACTCACCAGGCATACTGGCAGTTGGCTCGAACTCTGAAATCTGACGGACAACAGACAATGCCTCCACTCATTAGGCCACCTCCCCTCTCCATAGCGTTCCTTGACGAAGACAAAGCCGAGTGTTTAGCTGATAGCCTTGAGGCTCAGTGTACTCTAAATGTAGATCACGTCGACCAGAAACACCTCGATTCGGTGGAATCTGAAGTTGAACGTAAAAGCTCTATGTCCATCTCTGACCTCCCACTCCTCCCACCGGTAAAATCATCCGAGGTTGTGTCTCTGATCAAGAGCCTCAAGACCCGTAAATCCCCTGGGGCTGATGGTATCAGCAACAAGGTGATTAAACACTTCTCAGTCCCACTAGTCCATCTCTTAGTTAGCATCTTCAATGCGGCTATGAGCAACTGCTCCTTCCCAGACACTTGGAAGCATGCCATTGTCATTGGTATTCACAAACCAGGCAAACCGGCAGCCGAGCCCTCCAGCTACCGTCCCATAAGTCTCCTCAGCTCTCTGGGGAAGATTTACGAGCGGCTCATTGTGAACCGACTCTGGTCCCACGTTAGGTCCAATAACCTCCTTCCCGATGAGCAATTTGGTTTTAGAGCCAAACACTCTTGCGTCCAACAAGTGCACCGCGTAACGGAGCACATCCTAGGCGGTTTCAATAAGAAACCAAAGCCCCAAGGGACCATAGCCGTCTTCCTCGACGTAGCGAAAGCGTTCGACAAAGTCTGGCACAACGGCTTGATATTCAAGCTGTACCAACTGGGTGTGCCAGACCGTCTTGTACTCATCTTACAAGACTTTCTCAGGGATCGAACGTTTAGCTATCGCACCGAGGGAACGCTCTCCTCCCCGCATCCCATTCACGCAGGTGTCCCTCAGGGCTCTGTACTCTCACCCATTCTCTTCTCGCTGTACACCAGCGACATCCCACGATCTGAACCTAATGTTCAGATCGCTCAGTTTGCGGATGATACTGCAATCTACTCTACTGGCTGGTTCAAGGTCAGGCAGAGATGCGCCATCCAACGAGCCATCACCGTAATCGGTGCATGGTTTCGTAAATGGCGGATTGCAGTAAATCCTAGCAAAAGTGCAGCAGTGTACTTCACTGAGACCCGGCGGAATCTCATGCCGTCACCCATAGTCCTATTCGGCGAACCCATCCCATGGGCTAAATCTGCCAAATACCTGGGCGTCACTCTTGATCGCCAACTCACTTTCGCGAAACACATTCAGATTGTTCGCAATAGGGCGGCCTTCATTATGGGTCGTCTTAATCCCCTCATAGGCAAAAACAGTAAAATGTCTCTTAGAAATAAGACGACTCTTTACAAACTTTGCATCCGCCCAATCATGACTTACGCATCTGTAGCGTTCGCCCATGCTCAGAAACACGACCTCCACAAACTTCAAGTGATTCAAAATCGCTTTATGCGCAGGGCAGTGGGCGCTCCGTGGTACTTGCGGAACGCCGAACTGCACTGCGATTTCACCCTCCCCTCTATTACGCAGTATATGAAAGACTGCTCCCGCCGCCACTTCGACAAAGCTCCCCACCACTCGAATCCCCTCGTGGTCGAAGCGGCGAACTACTCCACTGACATAACCGATCCCCACTTCCTTCCCCCCCGTCGCCGTCCAAGGCATATTTTGGGTGACCCGGACGACCCCATCGCAGCCGTTACTTCGGCAGCTTTAGCGTCGTCCCAAGGGAACCCCGGTAATGGTTGTAGACCCGACCAGGGCTGTGATCCCGATCGCATTGTAGGCTCCGGCCGAGATCTTCTTCGCAGCCCCAGTCGCAGTCGAGGTAATTCACACACACACGATTGTAGTCCCAGCCACGGTGCGGGTGGGAGTATACACCGCGGCCCCGGTCGCGATGTATCCTCCGGCCCAGCAAATGGCTGCGGACGAGGTAACACTGGTTTTCTTTGTAGTCCCAGCCACCATGGCTGTGGGCGAGGTACTTCACTTTCTTATTGTAGCCCCACCCAAAGTACAGTCATGAGTGCACAACGCGACGATCCTGGTCGCGGTGTGGACCCATGTCGCGGAAATGGGGGGAGGCGAGGTTCACAAGGTTATGATTTAGTGGTAAACACAGTCAAACACCGAGCTCGCCGGCGAGCTCGAGGCAAAAGTTATGTCTTGGTTAGATTCTCTCCAAATAGTCGTAGAGTTAAAATTCATAGGGCCCACTTTCAACGGTACACTTATGTACCGGGGCGATTCTCTCCTACTCCCCTCTCTCCTGGCGACGGCCCAAGCCGAGGTCCGTACCCTAGTGGTGCCCTTGAGCAAGTCGCCTACTCCTCTCCTTGCGGCGAAGCGTCTTCAACGCTCGCCTTAGGCGGTGCGCCCTCTGCGCCCGCATCTGGCTGAGTGCCATCTGCGCTCGCCAACCGTCCGGTGACGCTGTAAATGCCGGTAGAGGCAAACAGCATTAGTCCGTTCTAATAAAAAAAAAAAAAAAATAAACAGGAGCACTCGTCTGCGAGCGCTCGAACTGAAAGGTTGTGCGGACTGGGGTACCGATTCGCACCCTTACCAGTGAGAAGGCAAGCACAAAGACTACAATGAATACTGGGTTTAGACTGGTAACTCTGTCAAATTTGAAGGAACGGTTATGTGCTGCCATCTATCCACACCTAACGGTAAAAAATTAGAATATACATATACCTATAGGTATGTATGTATATGTAGGTATATATATGCCTACCTACCCACAGGTACCTATATAATATATTGTATATATATACAGGTTCATATACTACACCTACTTATTTTCTTGAACCTATGTTGTATATATCCGTGGCTGGCGTGAACACGTTGACATCTCGACTTGCCTGTTTATTTTTTTATTGTCTAAATGCATTCTACGCATTCGATATTTGTATGTGAAAAATTGACAGCTCTTAATGTACACAACTTTTTGCGAAAAAGCCAGTGGTAATAACTTGACATCTTGCATTTGAGCAAATAAAACTTGACAAATCATGATGTCAAATTAACGATGCACTTGTTTTTATGAACGTACTTTTGTATTTCGTTTTATCAACGTAATGCGAACTAGCCAACATTTATTCGTGATTTGATATCTCTACTCATTAATTTATGCACTGCGTGTGAGTACTAGCTATAAATTGACAAATAGAGATGTCAAGCTAAGGCCAGCCTAGGTATTTTTGCTAAAATCGTGATATATAGAGATATCAAGTTATGGCCAGCTGTGGTGGTCTGTTTAAATTATGATAAATAATGACGTCAAGTTAAGGGCTATCGAGTTTTATCGTTTAAATTTAGATAAGTTGATATATTCAGTTATATCCTTTCGTAGTTTTATAAATCAAATCATGAATATCAAGATATCAACTTGTTGGCTATGACTTATTTCTTATTTCGCTGCAATATTATACGAGATGTCAATATGCAACCGCTAAAATAATTAGCATATTTTGTGCGATAATATATCCGCGCAGCGCCGGCGTTCGGGGACAGCGGGAATACACGTGGCATGCCTAGTTCAATCATGTTGGTAAACAAATCGGGTCAAAGGTTAGAAGTCGCCCGTGCGTGAAGGAGTCGACACGCGGTCGCGGCGCGAAATTTTTTTTCGAGTGTTTTATCAAGATTTTTATCGATTTGATCATTACCATAGTGTTTGTATTTTTATTATGAGTATATTATAGTTTGTGATTTACCATGGAGAGCGATCAAAATGTAAGTATCAAACCTGTGTAGGTACTTATTATCTTATCAAAACGAAATAACTTTCTCTAGTGGATGATATCCAGGTATCCTATTTATATAATTTTTTTTGCAGAATCCGACGATTGCCGAATTATTGGCTAGGAAGCGCAAATTAATACAACTCCGCGATATCCAGTTAAAATCATCACGCAAGCGAATCGACGAAGTAAACGAAAACGGTAATAGAATGAGATTTTACACGAATACCTAATTGTTTTGTCAAATTTTAGATTTATGTATTGAAGAAAGCTGGTAGGCAGTTGATCAATTAGCCAATTAGCTGATAAAGTTCCTAACTTGAATTCACTGTGTCGTAGGTATCTGTCAGTAACTAAGTAGGTACCTACTTACTGACGGTTGCTATTAATACCCGAGAAGCGTAATGTACCTACTTAATTTAATAATCTTACTAAATGCGAAAGTTTGTAAGAATGTGTATTGTATGTATGTTTGTTACTCTTTCACGCCAAAACGGCTGGACGGATTTTGACTTAATTTGGTATGGAGATAGCTTAGACTTAGTTATACTTTGCGAAAAGAATATCAGCTGCTCCATACATTTTGTCGTGGGTTATTGAACTTTGTGTATGGAACAACTGATATTGTTATGTGTTTTGCTTGCTACAGCTCTGCAGGCTGAACGGGTTGTCTAAATTAGGTATCGATCAAGTATTTGTTAGAAATTCAGTTATAAAATGAACGATATGTAAGTATCTACTGATTTTAAATTAAGTATTATGTTAATCCTCGATTTTATTGTTTTAGATTATTGTCCTGGTGCGTCATCGTCATCATCGAGTGAGCAACAAATAATATTTCCAAACAGTCCCCTTATGCTTGAAAAAAACGAAATCTATAGCAAAAACTTAGAAGGTAAGTGAAGACACTGAAGTTTGATAAAAAGGCAGCATATGGCACGCGACTTTCTCGCTCACACAAGTAATCATTACAAATTGCACTCGACCATTTTTTGAGATTTATGTACGAGACATTGGTACTGACTTACACTTTTTTTGTTTCAGATAACCCTAATCTTGCCACACCACAGTCGCATTCTTCATTACTGAGAAATATGATCAATGATTTACCCCCACTTCCGGCTATGTCCCCAGCAACTCAAGAAATTTATGATGTATTAATATCTGATCCAAAACTTCAAATGGATAATTCGCCTAATATTGTCGAAAACAGTGAAGTTGAAGACAGTGACGACAGTGTACTTGATCCCGATTTTAACGTTAAAACATTTAAGAACAATTTCAGAAACCGATTGCGAATCGAGTGACGAAGCAATCGAAAGTAAATCAACATCTACACAGCCTTATCAAAATTTAGACGAAAATAAGATAGATCGTGTAATTTCAAAAAAAACTGAAACACAAAATGTTCCTGAGATGCATAAAGAACAAGACAAAAGAGATACACTATATGAGATTGCAGCTCCTTTTATAGATGAGAGAGAAACTCTAACACAGGCCATAGAAAATACAACAGGTATAAATAAGAAAGTAATTTCAAATAATATAGAAGTTGCATCTACAAGTGAAGAAAGCACTAATAATAGTACAAAAAAAGGCAGATCAAGAATGGAAAGAAGGTCTAGCAAAACACTAAGAAATACAGGAAAGAGTTACATAACAGAAAAAGGTAAAGTC
Organism: Selenia dentaria; assembly: GCA_917880725.1. Classification (NCBI taxonomy): domain Eukaryota; kingdom Metazoa; phylum Arthropoda; class Insecta; order Lepidoptera; family Geometridae; genus Selenia; species Selenia dentaria. The sequence goes on along the minus strand of OU862888.1, from coordinate 6,898,174 downwards.
GTTTCTGAAAGGCAAACAAAAGAATTAGGTTCGTGTAGATTAAAATGTGCTGAAAGAATTACAATGGCGGAACAAACACAGGCTTTCGAAACTTATTGGAAACTAGGAGACAGAGATAGACGAGCAGCATTTGTATCTAAGTCAGTGAAGATATTTCCAAAAAAAACTCAAATTACAGGCAGAACATCAAATCGGGATTGCTATTGTAAGTACGAGCTAGAGATTTGTAATGTACCCAAACCAGTTTGTAAAGAGTGCTTTTGTAAAATACTAGGAGAGACAAAGGGATTCGTTAATGTGATTATAGAAAAAAAAAGGCATCTCCTACTGGAATCGTTAATGAAGACCAGAGAGGTCGTCAACCACCTAAGAATAAAAAGACTGACGAAGATATATCGCTGATTAACAATCACATTTTGAGCTTTCCTAGCTATGAGAGCCATTATTGTCGAAAATCGACAGGAAAAAAATACTTAGCATCTGATCTTTCTATTGCCAAAATGTACAGAGAATACAAAAATACTTTACTGAATCCGGTCTCGTTAAAATTATATACCAAATGTTTTCACGATCTCAATCTGTCGTTTAAACAACCCTCCAAAGACACATGCAACACATGCGATGTCTTAAATGCAAAAATTAAAGTCGCAGACGGAGACCTAAAAATAAGTTTAGAAGCTGAATTGGCTGAACATCAACATCAAGCTGAAAAAGCTTATTCTGAAAAACGTGCTGATAAAGAGAATGCCAGAGCAGAATCGTCTGTAAAGGCATTTACATTTGACCTGCAGCAATGCTTGCCAACACCATATTTAAAAACGTCCGTCTCGTTTTATAAAAGACAACTTTGGTCTTTTAACTTGACTATACACGATTTGGCAAGTAATGAAGCAACATGCTACATGTGGGACGAGACTATAGGAGCTCGAGGAGCAAATCAAATTGCGTCATGCTTGTGGCACTTTTGCCATAGTCTACCACCACAAGTGGAAGAAGTCACTTTTTATTCTGATACTTGTGGTGGCCAAAATAAAAACAACGTTGTGGCAATGATGTTTATGTTTTTATTAAACAGTCATCCAACACTTAAAAAAATAAACCACAAATTTCTCATAAGTGGACACACTCACATGGAGTGTGACTCTGACCACGCGATTATAGAAAAAGCTAAGAAAAGAACGCAAATGAAAATAAACCACTTAAATGATTGGGTTCAGTTGGTGAGATCATGCAAAATTCAGAAACCTTTTAAAGTCGTGGTGATGACGTTAAAAGATTTTCTGGATTTTGCCGACTTGAAAACCAAAAAAGGACCATTTTCTATCAAAAAGTTGGATGATGCTGGAGAAAAATTTTTGTGGCAACCGATTAAATGGCTGCAATATAGTACAACTAGTGTGGGAAAGTTGTATTACAAGGAAAGTCTGGATCGCGAAACCCCATTTCGGTTGGTGAGTTTTAAGAAAAGAGGAAAAAGTTTAATAGATCACTTTAGATTGAACCCAATCTCCAAGGAGTCACTGCCAATCAGCACAGAAAAGAAGAAGGACTTAATGGATCTCATTGAGCTAATTGACGATCCATTTAAGGATTTCTATCTTCAAATAAAAACACTCGGTGGTACTTCTGCATCCACAGACCCAGACTTGGACGAAGACAACCCTGATTCTGCATCAGATTCAGAGAGCCAGTAAATTGTAGCTCTAAGATCCAGAAAATAATATTTTCTTTCTTTTTATAAGTAACATTTTGTTTTAACAATAATAAATTGTACCTTGTCATTACAGTTGTATCAATTACCTACTACTAATCCCTATATTTTAATATGGTACCATGGAGCTGTTCTGATGATAGAGTCGGAAGGTGGCCACAGGAACTTATAAACTAAACAAGATACACCCATCGAGTTTAGGCTTATTTATTTTGTCTTGGTGAGTTCTTAGTACATGATATCCAGTCAGGTCAAGCCAGTGTACTCGTTTTATGACGTATTTTCAACTCTCTGGGAAATTATAAATATTGGTCCTACCAATAGTGGTAGGATTTCTTTGGGAAATTTCCTTCCTTTCCTTTTTTTTTTAAGTTTGTAAAATATTAATTAGTTTTTGAGGTATATGCAAAAAACTAAACTCCATTTTTTTAAATTAATTGTACGTACTTTTTGCATTTTTTTCAAAGCGGCATTTTAATTATTTTTTTCAAAAACATCTACATGTTATACCAAATCGAATGACACCTCGTTCATATGGTTCGGAGGCGGAAAAAAAAAGTTTGACCAAAAAAACATTTAATGCTTAAACTAATTCATATAGGAAATAATTTGATAACTGTTGTGATTAAGTTGACAACTCGGTGAATAAGTTGATAACTCGTTGGTGAACGATTTGACAAGTCTATTTTTACAAAAACTATAAAGAAAATCGATAACTTCTTGCCATAATTTGAAAGATAGCAATACATAAGTTCTAAAACGACATAGAAATCAATATATAACAAATTTCTCGATTTACCAGAAGAGGTCAAACTTTAAAATGGCCGCCCTGTAAAATGGACATTTTTGACATGTCAACTTGTTCACGCCAGGCACGGATATATGCTAGCAGCTAGTATATATGTACAACATAGGTTCAATAAAATATGTAGGTGTATATGTACCTGTATACACAGCTGCTGTGCTCCATGGTTCATCCTGCATTTTGATGGATGATGATAATGAAAGTCTCCTGTGTTAATCCAACACCTCATCTACCTCCATACCAAATTTCATCAAAATTGTCCTAGCCATTTGAGCATGAAATAGTAACAAACATCTGTACATAAATACAAACTTTCGCGTTTATAATATTAGTAGTATAGTATATTATATGCATTGGTCATCCTATAGGTATGTTTAAAGGCATATTATGTTGGATGCAGCAAAATAATTTAATCAGCAGGGATTTCACAAGATTGTGAAAGATAGCTTTAGAAAGGTCTAAATGCCAAACATTAGCATTTTGATCTTTTTTATATTTAGCTTACACAATCTTTGGAAATCTTGCTGAAAATAAATAGTTTCTCACAGATGAAAATCTAAGAAACAATAAAAACAGTATGTTTTCAATATATATAATTTATTTCAGGTACTTAACTGAGATCCACATTTTAGTACAAAAAACTTATACTTAAATTAAATTATTATGCTAAATTAATAATTAACTAAGGTGAATAAATTAAATTATGAAGCACTTTAGGCAGCAGATGACCAACATGTAGATATAATTATTGTGACACCATCCTCACAAAATGCTTCAAAAAGGTGACGGCTAACTCCTTTGCTTTGCCCACACTCTGCTCATCAATGACACGATTTTTTTGCAATGATGGCATGAAAACCATCAGTTTGCTTATCATCAGTCATGACATGAGCCTGACTCTTGAGTGAAATGACCATTCGCTAGCCCCGCCTATTCTCTGCTTATTGGTGTGTAATAAAGGCTTATTGTAAGTACAAGTTTTTTTCACATAGTTTTTATGAACAGAACAGAAGTAAACAACATGCTTAACCCGTTGATTTGCCATATTTGGCCATTAATACAATAGATTTCGCAGAAATCAACCTACTTTTGTAGGAACTACAACATGTGGAAAAGTTAAAAGGACTAGGTACTATTTTTTTATTTTAGTATAATAAAATACAATAAACTGATTTAACGTCACACGTTGCAGTTCCTGGAAAAGTGGGTTGATTTCTGCGAAGTCTATTGTATTATTGGCCAAATATGGCGAATCGCGAGTCGATGGGTTAAGATTACTTATAATATTAAACCAAGGAGGTAGACCTATAAGGTATACAAGAAAAAAATTTTGTAACATCAACATGTTGAAAAGAACTGCTACTTTTATTGTAATAAAATACAATAATCCTATTCCTGACAAAATCATAAAAAATTCTAAAAGATTTTTACAACGGAATTGCTTTTTATGTCTGTCATTGGGCAATACCATAAAAGGCAGAGTTAGCTTGCAATGCACATGTGCAAACCATAAACTTTTTTAAACTAGTCAGGCATAAACGTTACTGATTTTATTGGACGCGTTCCTACACGTTGTCCTCATCCAGTGATCTTTTGGCACAATTGAACTATAGACTACCGCATATAGCCTTGACAATAAGCTTTTATTAGCATGATGTTGACTTGATCAGTACATCGGGTGAATCTACAGGCCAACACATTATATCAGATGGCGAGCACCCTACTCTCTCTCATTTCACACATTGTCATTTAGTTGTTAGTAAGAAAATGCCCTAAATATTCAAGTTAATTAATTATATATTATATATAAATAAACAATAGTTAATTTATAAACTCTGTTTAAATTAAAGCCATTTAAGGTTATTGTAATAGATATATTTTCAGGGCATTTACCGGTGGCATAAAATACCATGTATTAGCTTTTATTCATATTATATGTCAGACCATGTCTAGCAACAAAGCTCTCACAAATCTTCAGCATCTCACCGAGCACTCCCAATGATGGACTCACCAGCACCGTGTTGTCCGCATATAATATAATGGTAATATTATTTGTATGCAGTAATGGAATAATAAAAATCATAAAGCCACTAAATATGACATGTGGATTATTTACTACATAGGTTTTTTGCATTGTAGGTATTTACAACTGGACCCATATAAACTGTGTACTAGCACAGCTAGTAAATCCATATTTTTTCTATTATTGCATAGTGGCAGTGATTATTACTGTGTGTGATATTATATAACCTTATTGAACAGAATACAGACATCCTAGTAATACAATATTGATTGTTGTGAACCAATTGGGATCCACAGATGAGCACAATATAATATTTTGTCCAATAATACTGTGTTATTTTATTTACATGTTTCAATAGCCTTTTAATATAGTTTGAGATGTAAATTGTTCATGCCTTAGGCTACACTTAATCACTACAATTACTTCTGATATCACAAGTCTTAAGGTAAGGAACATTGCTGTATGAAAATTTGTAAATCTGTGCAAGTTTGGGTAAAATAATGTATAAAAGTTGTATGGAAATAATATGACAATTTCCAGAGCCACTGAGCTTTTTTAAGTTTTTAAAATTAGCATGTGACATTATTAAACAGCATTTTTCATTAGTGCATTTTCTTATCAAAATAATTGTTAAGTTAGCCATAACATTTATTATATCTGAAAAAAGTTGGAGTTTAAAATTAATTGAAGTAGTGGATACATACACAATTATTACTTTAAGTTTCGATTAATATAGTCTTTTTCTTTTTTCATACAATAATGTATTTTTTCAGGTAGCTCACACTATTATGTCAGTACAGTATTGCGCTGGCTGCTGTATGCATTATAAGTGTATGTATGTAGCTGTTGTCTTTCATTTATGAATTGTTTAAAGTTAACCACAAACTTTAATGTAACATTGTGGTAAGTTCTATGGGTAAGTAGAGAACTATATTTATGTGGGTAATTGCATATTACTGAGAATTACATTCAAAATGCATAATATGACTGATATACAAGAAAAGGTGCAGGTGTAAACAGAAAACAATACATATTCAGATATTATTAGAATTATTAGAAGTACTATCCTCACATATGTTTTGGGGGCATGTAAATCATTACTTACCACTATTGTGAGGTACTTAGTTTCTGGAATGTATGACTCCATGTCTACTGCAGTAATTACAATGTTCCATAATAACAGGTATTTGTGAGTTTCCTCTGTGCCTTTCCAAGTGGTGATGAAATGTATATGTATGGTTTTTTGATATTACACAGAATGTATATTTTATTATCCTAGTATAACACACAAAACATAATGCATATAATTTTTTTGAGGTTGTCTTCTCTTCTTATTAGTATAGCAGGGCAAGTGTCTCCTTTTCTCACAAAAATCTGTCATTTTTTAATCCATACATACTGGTATTGGCAAGTTCTGGCTTGTCTTGTTCTTTAACTTTCTTAAGCAAAGCCTTATTTTCCACAGTCAGGTGCTTGTTTATATATATTTTGCGAGTAACCCCAGGCCGGTCCAAATGCCTAGTAGTGATGCCTCGGCATTTTATAATTGAAGGAAGGAGAATTAATAGGCGTTCCCGCTGCTGAAGACTATTGATCTCATCGCGTACTCCGTAAGAATCTGCATCATGGATGTTGGACTCCAACGAGTGTACTTTTGGAACTAGGTCAGAGTGAGAGTTACTTTGGAATTCGATGGTAGCCTAATGTTGGTTATCTCAGCGTCAACTGAACAAAGTTTACTTTGAAAAGACGCGTAATCAATACGCAGTTTCTTGATTTCGTACTTCATGTTATTGGACTGGGTCGAAAGTGAGGTTAGCTCACCTTCTATGACGGAGTCGATTTTGTCATTAATTACACTGTTTTCCACCCATTCATTTTAGCTATTAATTCTGGTATCTGTGAGGAAAGTAGGTCCTCCGGCATTTTTCTCTTCTGATCTGACGCGTCGTTAGTCCGACGATAGCAGGCGGCGCCGCGGCGTGGAGGATTCTTGCTTAGGAGAGCGCAACATTGTAAATACTGACGCAACTGTTTAATAAACTTATTTTATGCCAATAATGGCACTATTGTTACTTTCAGGATATCAAAATTTTAAATATAAAAATCGCAATGATCGCATAAAAATTTTACTTTTTTTTTAAATTTGTTACATAGCCATGGATACAAAGTCATTCAGCCGAAATAATAAATCTATGACATCTTGAGATAAATAATTATGAACTAGAAAAGTAATGACACAAAGATTCAGACAACTTTATCTAGATTTTTTCTGCGCTATTTGTAACAAACTTAAACACAGGCATAAAATATGATACATTTGACAACAGATGGGGCCTCATACCATGAGCTCTTATAGGACTTCTAGAAAACTGCCCGGCTTATTCGTACCATGACAACGTTAAAGCAGGCCTGCCCAGGCCTTCTATTCAAGAACCGCAGAAAAAAACGTTTACCCGTTTTTTTGTATGGGCTCTTGTAAACATGACGCTCTATATCCAACTGTTTATAAACTTACATATAATTACTGCAATGTTGGTTAAAGTGAATTGTTAAAATGCCAAAGAATGTTATCCGTTTACTTTTGCGAAAACAATATCTAAACAGTTTACCTAAATGAGCGTCATGTTCTGAATTATGCCAGGTTTAAGAACTGCATGGAACTTGCATTGTTTTTATGAAAACCAATGTTTCCAACCTGTCCTTTTGGAAATTTCTAGGGAGAAGACGTCCTCCGGCTGAGATAATGACAAACTCCATGCCCATGTTTCGAAGATATTTTTTCGAAAATTTGCGAGTTAAAGAAGAAATTGAAGAAGAAGACAGGCGTACGTTATAAATTTTAAGTAATTGCTTATTCTCTGCTGATTTTTGCGTAAGTATCAGTTCTGAATAAGAAAATATGTTCTTGTATCTTCTTTTTGCTATTTTATTAACCCGTCGAATGTATACTTCTTTCGGTTTCTTTTCGAACTACGCATAAAAGTTCAGATAAAAAATACTGCTGTTGAATAGTTTGACCAAATCTAGATACAATAAACGTAGTAATTCAAATCAAAAATAATGATAATTTTATGCAAATGTACATTACAATATCTAATTAAATCTTGTGCATAATTCAATTATTTTTTAAATGAAAGGCCATGAACCTAGCTATTTTTGAAATCTGAACAAAACTTAGGTTAAACATATCAAAAATTATTCGTTTATTAAGAGTTGTGAATATCATAATTACCTAAAACTGAACTGACATTTTTTTTCTTGCCATTAAAAGTAAAAAAAGTATCAATATTAAATTACAAACCATGACACATTTCAGTATGGCATATGTGGTTGAAAATAATTAGTGAATTGATCGGCTCCAAAAATCCCTACATCGTTTCATTAAACACCCTGTATATGAGAATAAAAATAAATCCAGGAATATAGTAACAAATAGAGTTATTATTTTAATTATTCAAAGACAAAAAACACTTTGAACTCGTTATTCTCAAATAGTCGTATTTTAGGTTACGGCGTTTTGTCATCCGAGGGCTGTACAGTCTTCCAGCCATGCGTATAGAGAACATAAACATTGGATTTGGTACTTAAGAATTCTAAGATATCAAAATAATTTTTCTCAATTACTCAAAGTCAAAATCATTTATTCAATTTAGGCATCAAAGACGCACTTATGAAAGTAAATTTTTAATTATAATGTACTTTAACGACTCTACCGCCACGTTCCAGAATATATAGAGCCCACCGAGAAGAAGCGGCAAAAAACTCGAGACCATTCCATCCATTTATATGTTTACAATGTTTCTACTTAGGTACTACAAATATTACATTTTATGAGTGGCAGAGTGACAGCTTGCCAGAAGTGGAGTATTCCAAGCATCTTTGTCTTCTATATAATGTCAGACTTTATAATAAGCTTTTTTTATAAAAAACGTTTTTACAGTCAACTTATTGAATTAGCTTCTTTATTGAAAATTTCAGTTATGTGTTTTGGGATTTTATTGTAAAAATGCACACAATTTCGTAAGAATGACTTTTTAGTCTTCGCAAGTCTAAAACTAGGTATCCTATTTGCATTTCTAGTATTAAAAGGGTGGTGATCACTATTTAACTTATATTTATGTAATTTTTACGAACATACATTTTATTTTCAAATACATATAAGGAAGGCAACGTTAATATTGATTTCTTTAAATAAATCTCTCAAAGATTCACGGGGACCCATTTCGTATATAGCTCGAATAGCACGTTTTTGTAGAATAAAGATGGTCTCTATATCAGCCGCTGAACCCCATAGCAATATCCCATATGACATTACGCTGTGGAAATATGCAAAATATAGAAACCGCGCCGTAGGAACGTCTATTAGTTCTCTTATTTTACATCTTATTTTACGTACTTACCGCTTATGGAGCAGAACTGAGTCTCCCATACATTCCATTTAGAAGAGGTGAGTGCATTGTAATGTTGCGTCAGTTTTAATGCCTAGGAAGTCTGTTGCCTTGTCCATTACGAGCTTAACTCCATCAAGCGTAACGTTGGACTCCAAATATGGAACAGTAGGCAAAGAAAACTTCAAACATTTTTTCTTTTGTTAATACAGAATATAAATTATTAGTTGAGAACCATTTAGATATACTAGATAGAGCATTGTTTACTTGAATTAGTGTGCTATCTTTCCTATCTGCTTTGAAAATCAGAGATGTGTCGTCCGCAAATTAAACAATATCACAAAGATCCTTGGCCATAAGTGGCAAGTCGTTAATGTATACTTAGAACAAAAAAGGCCCTAAAATGAACCCTTGTGGAACACCCATTCAAATTATAGATCCCGAAGATCTTACACCATTAATGCCAACCTTTTGCATCCTGTCAGATAAATATGACTCGATGACATCAAGCGCAGCTCCACGAATACGAACATAGTGGAAAGGCTTTCGAATCGGTATACGGTGTTCCACATAATCAAATGCTTTAGAGAGATCACAAAAAACACCAATAGCATCATGTCAGCTCTCCCAAGCATTTAAGACATACGTTATTAACTGCACACCGGCATCCGTAGTTGATCTTGCTTTCGTGAAACCGAACTGATTTTGGTGCAGTATTGAATGCTCGTTGAAGTGCGCCAAAAGTTGTTTGAGCATAATTTTTACAAAGATTTTTTCAAAGACTCAAAATTCTATGTGGCAATTCTTAATATCTAGGTATTCAATCAAGCAATTAAATGGACATTTATATATAGGCCATTTATCAGTCACATATATATTTTTGTAATAACTTTTAACATACGTCATTATAGTTGAAACTTCAGGTAAACATCCAGAAACAAGAGTGTTGGCTGAAAGTTCAGGAGTAACAGTTAGCTGAGCAATAGCTGTGGGATGTGAAACAGTACTAAGAACAATATCATTGTTCGATGATAACTCCGTAAGGCAGAACTTCTCAGCTATATGCAAGCGTCGTAGAGTTAATGGGGGTATGCCATTTTCTATTTTCATAGAGTTAATTGGTATAGTACGCATTGCTCCGCTAATTACTCTCAATCCTATATTTTGAATTACATTAAGTTTTTTTAGCAAAATTACACTAGCTCTTATACTACATGCTTAGTGTCTTGGGACTGAACCCCAAAATGTTCCTGCCAAACATCTTAAAACATTTTATACTTTTCATAGCATTTTTACAGATACGGTTGATATAATATGTTTATTGAATTTCAGTTTGTCATCTTTTATAACACCTAAAAACGTATGATGATTAACAACAGGGATAGCTATGTTGTTCTAAGTTACTTTTACAGTAGAGTGAGCTGATGGATCTTTGCTAAATACCAAAACTGAACTTTTGTCAGAGCTAATGTCTAATTTTAATATTATGTTGTAATAATGTTGTAATTGATTTAAAGCAGAATTTATATTATTCACTGCTACATTCAGATTTTGATTTTCACTGTAAATAAGTAAAATCTTAATATTTGAGGTGTCAATGTAGTCATAAATTTGCGATGTATACAAGCTATACAACAGAGGTGATAACTAATGATAATAATAAACTAATGACACATGAAAATATGTATTTAAAATGTCATATTTTAGATATTGTTTAATTAATATTCCAACTCCATTATGTTCATTACTGGAGTTTTTGAAAATAAAATTATCTAAATTAAAATTGGGAATTTTGCTATTACTTTTAAGCCATGATTCATTTAATAAACATATGTCAACATTTTGTTCATTAATAAACTTGTTTAGTAAGTTATTTTATTGATTCAGGCGTTACTTTGAGGAAATCCATTATCAAACACGATATTAAATAAATATCTAGTGACACTTCCGTTGAAAAACAATGCTTATGGCCGAGTTGCGGTGTGCACCACCCTCCCTCCCGCACAAAATGCAAAAAGGAAGTATACAGAATAAACAACGCACAAACAACAACCCGATCAACCAAAAATGATTCGACACGTGTTTCGCCCCTACACGAGGCATCCCCAGGAGATGTTGACTCGTCTCCGACAGTGAGAAAACAACGCAAAATCGCCCGCGTATATAGTATGCAGGTTCCGCCTCTTAAACTTGTGAATGAAAGAATACTACGTATCGGCAAATATTGACTTGACAGTGAAACTACCAAGAAACTACATTAAAAAAAGTAAAATTTTGACAGAGACTTTTGATGACACAGACATTTGTAAAATTCAACTCTTTAGTTCTGTTAGGTACGGATAGGTGGCAGCAGCTGCTGAGCGTTCCGTATAAAACGTTCTAAAATAGCATAGCATGGGCAAGCAGACAAAGTCGCTCCCGTGGAGCTTTGCAGCTGCGGCTCGGGGGTTACCGAGCAGCACTCAGGGTTCCGCGGTCCGGTAGGGAAACCACTGTAGCGGCCTGGGGGCTACCGGGCAGCACGGTGGTATCAAAGACTACAATGAATACTGGGTTTAGACTGGTAACTCTGTCAAATTTGAAGGAACGGTTATGTGCTGCCATCTATCCACACCTAACGGTAAAAAATTAGAATATACATATACCTATAGGTATGTATGTATATGTAGGTATATATATGCCTACCTACCCACAGGTACCTATATAATATATTGTATATATATACAGGTTCATATACACCTACTTATTTTCTTGAACCTATGTTGTATATATATGCTAGCAGCTAGTATATATGTACAACATAGGTTCAATAAAATATGTAGGTGTATATGTACCTGTATACACAGCTGCTGTGCTCCATGGTTCATCCTGCATTTTGATGGATGATGATAATGAAAGTCTCCTGTGTTAATCCAACACCTCATCTACCTCCATACCAAATTTCATCAAAATTGTCCTAGCCATTTGAGCATGAAATAGTAACAAACATCTGTACATACATACAAACTTTCGCGTTTATAATATTAGTAGTATAGTATATTATATGCATTGGTCATCCTATAGGTATGTTTAAAGGCATATTATGTTGGATGCAGCAAAATAATTTAATCAGCAGGGATTTCACAAGATTGTGAAAGATAGCTTTAGAAAGGTCTAAATGCCTAACATTAGAATTTTGATCTTTTTTATATTTAGCTTACACAATCTTTGGAAATCTTGCTGAAAATAAATAGTTTCTCACAGATGAAAATCTAAGAAACAATAAAAACAGTATGTTTTCAATATATATAATTTATTTCAGGTACTTAACTGAGATCCACATTTTAGTACAAAAAACTTATACTTAAATTAAATTATTATGCTAAATTAATAATTAACTAAGGTGAATAAATTAAATTATGAAGCACTTTAGGCAGCAGATGACCAACATGTAGATATAATTATTGTGACACCATCCTCACAAAATGCTTCAAAAAGGTGACGGCTAACTCCTTTGCTTTGCCCACACTCTGCTCATCAATGACACAATTTTTTTGCAATGATGGCATGAAAACCATCAGTTTGCTTATCATCAGTCATGACATGAGCCTGACTCTTGAGTGAAATGACCATTCGCTAGCCCCGCCTATTCTCTGCTTATTGGTGTGTAATAAAGGCTTATTGTAAGTACAAGTTTTTTTCACATAGTTTTTATGAACAGAACAGAAGTAAACAACATGCTTAACCCGTTGATTTGCCATATTTGGCCATTAATACAATAGATTTCGCAGAAATCAACCTACTTTTGTAGGAACTACAACATGTGGAAAAGTTAAAAGGACTAGGTACTATTTTTTTATTTTAGTATAATAAAATACAATAAACTGATTTAACGTCACACGTTGCAGTTCCTGGAAAAGTGGGTTGATTTCTGCGAAGTCTATTGTATTATTGGCCAAATATGGCGAATCGCGAGTCGATGGGTTAAGATTACTTATAATATTAAACCAAGGAGGTAGACCTATAAGGTATACAAGAAAAAAATTTTGTAACATCAACATGTTGAAAAGAACTGCTACTTTTATTGTAATAAAATACAATAATCCTATTCCTGACAAAATCATAAAAAATTCTAAAAGATTTTTACAACGGAATTGCTTTTTATGTCTGTCATTGGGCAATACCATAAAAGGCAGAGTTAGCTTGCAATGCACATGTGCAAACCATAAACTTTTTTAAACTAGTCAGGCATAAACGTTACTGATTTTATTGGACGCGTTCCTACACATTGTCCTCATCCAGTGATCTTTTGGCACAATTGAACTATAGACTACCGCATATAGCCTTGACAATAAGCTTTTATTAGCATGATGTTGACTTGATCAGTACATCGGGTGAATCTACAGGCCAACACTTTATATCAGATGGCGAGCACCCTAGTCTCTCTCATTTCACACATTGTCATTTAGTCGTTAGTAAGAAAATGCCCTAAATATTCAAGTTAATTAATTATATAATATATATAAATAAACAATAGTTAATTTATAAACTCTGTTTAAATTAAAGCCATTTAAGGTTATTGTAATAGATATATTTTCAGGGCATTTACCGGTGGCATAAAATACCATGTATTAGCTTTTATTCATATTATATGTCAGACCATGTCTAGCAACAAAGCTCTCACAAATCTTCAGCATCTCACCGAGCACTCCCAATGATGGACTCACCAGCACCGTGTTGTCCGCATATAATATAATGGTAATATTATTTGTATGCAGTAATGGAATAATAAAAATCATAAAGCCACTAAATATGACATGTGGATTATTTACTACATAGGTTTTTTGCATTGTAGGTATTTACAACTGGACCCATATAAACTGTGTACTAGCACAGCTAGTAAATCCATATTTTTTCTATTATTGCATAGTGGCAGTGATTATTACTGTGTGTGATATTATATAACCTTATTGAACAGAATACAGACATCCTAGTAATACAATATTGATTGTTGTGAACCAATTGGGATCCACAGATGAGCACAATATAATATTTTGTCCAATAATACTGTGTTATTTTATTTACATGTTTCAATAGCCTTTTAATATAGTTTGAGATGTAAATTGTTCATGCCTTAGGCTACACTTAATCACTACAATTACTTCTGATATCACAAGTCTTAAGGTAAGGAACATTGCTGTATGAAAATTTGTAAATCTGTGCAAGTTTGGGTAAAATAATGTATAAAAGTTGTATGGAAATAATATGACAATTTCCAGAGCCACGGAGCTTTTTTAAGTTTTTAAAATTAGCATGTGACATTATTAAACAGCATTTTTCATTAGTGCATTTTCTTATCAAAATAATTGTTAAGTTAGCCATAACATTTAATATATCTGAAAAAAGTTGGAGTTTAAAATTAATTGAAGTAGTGGATACATACACAATTATTACTTTAAGTTTCGATTAATATAGTCTTTTTCTTTTTTCATACAATAATGTATATTTTCAGGTAGCTCACACTATTATGTCAGTACAGTATTGCGCTGGCTGCTGTATGCATTATAAGTGTATGTATGTAGCTGTTGTTTTTCATTTATGAATTGTTTAAAGTTAACCACAAACTTTAATGTAACATTGTGGTAAGTTCTATGGGTAAGTAGAGAACTATATTTATGTAGGTAATTGCATATTACTGAGAATTACATTCAAAATGCATAATATGACTGATATACAAGAAAAGGTGCAGGTGTAAACAGAAAACAATACATATTCAGATATTATTAGAATTATTAGAAGTACTATCCTCACATATGTTTTGGGGGCATGTAAATCATTACTTACCACTATTGTGAGGTACTTAGTTTCTGGAATGTATGACTCCATGTCTACTGCAGTAATTACAATGTTCCATAATAACAGGTATTTGTGAGTTTCCTCTGTGCCTTTCCAAGTGGTGATGAAATGTATATGTATGGTTTCTTGATATTACACAGAATGTATATTTTATTATCCTAGTATAACACACAAAACATAATGCATATAATTTTTTTGAGGTTGTCTTCTCTTCTTATTAGTATAGCAGGGCAAGTGTCTCCTTTTCTCACGAAAATCTGTCATTTTTTAATCCATACATACTGGTATTGGCAAGTTCTGGCTTGTCTTGTTCTTTAACTTTCTTAAGCAAAGCCTTATTTTCCACAGTCAGGTGCTTGTTTATATATATTTTGCGAGTATCCCCAGGCCGGTCCAAATGCCTAGTAGTGATGCCTCGGCATTTTATAATTGAAGGAAGGAGAATTAATAGGCGTTCCCGCTGCTGAAGACTATTGATCTCATCGCGTACTCCGTAAGAATCTGCATCATGGATGTTGGACTCCAACGAGTGTACTTTTGGAACTAGGTCAGAGTGAGAGTTACTTTGGAATTCGATGGTAGCCTAATGTTGGTTATCTCAGCGTCAACTGAACAAAGTTTACTTTGAAAAGACGCGTAATCAATACGCAGTTTCTTGATTTCGTACTTCATGTTATTGGACTGGGTCGAAAGTGAGGTTAGCTCACCTTCTATGACGGAGTCGATTTTGTCATTAATTACACTGTTTTCCACCCATTCATTTTAGCTATTAATTCTGGTATCTGTGAGGAAAGTAGGTCCTCCGGCATTTTTCTCTTCTGATCTGACGCGTCGTTAGTCCGACGATAGCAGGCGGCGCCGCGGCGTGGAGGATTCTTGCTTAGGAGAGCGCAACATTGTAAATACTGACGCAACTGTTTAATAAACTTATTTTATGCCAATAATGGCACTATTGTTACTTTCAGGATATCAAAATTTTAAATATAAAAATCGCAATGATCGCATAAAAATTTTACTTTTTTTTTTAAATTTATTACTTAGCCATGGATACAAAGTCATTCAGCCGAAATAATAAATCTATGACATCTTGAGATAAATAATTATGAACTAGAAAAGTAATGACACAAAGATTCAGACAACTTTATCTAGATTTTTTCTGCGCTATTTGTAACAAACTTAAACACAGGCATAAAATATGATACATTTGACAACAGATGGGGCCTCATACCATGAGCTCTTATAGGACTTCTAGAAAACTGCCCGGCTTATTCGTACCATGACAACGTTAAAGCAGGCCTGCCCAGGCCTTCTATTCAAGAACCGCAGAAAAAAACGTTTACCCGTTTTTTTGTATGGGCTCTTGTAAACATGACGCTCTATATCCACCTGTTTATAAACTTACATATAATTACTGCAATGTTGGTTAAAGTGAATTGTTAAAATGCCAAAGAATGTTATCCGTTTACTTTTGCGAAAACAATATCTAAACAGTTTACCTAAATGAGCGTCATGTTCTGAATTATGCCAGGTTTAAGAACTGCATGGAACTTGCATTGTTTTTATGAAAACCAATGTTTCCAACCTGTCCTTTTGGAAATTTCTAGGGAGAAGACGTCCTCCGGCTGAGATAATGACAAACTCCATGCCCATGTTTCGAAGATATTTTTTCGAAAATTTGCGAGTTAAAGAAGAAATTGAAGAAGAAGACAGGCGTACGTTATAAATTTTAAGTTATTGCTTATTCTCTGCTGATTTTTGCGTAAGTATCAGTTCTGAATAAGAAAATATGTTCTTGTATCTTATTTTGCTATTTTATTAACCCGTCGAATGTATACTTCTTTCGGTTTCTTTTCGAACTACGCATAAAAGTTCAGATAAAAAATACTGCTGTTGAATAGTTTGACCAAATCTAGATACAATAAACGTAGTAATTCAAATCAAAAATAATGCATGTATGCAAATGTACATTACAATATCTAATTAAATCTTGTGCATAATTCAATTATTTTTTAAATGAAAGGCCATGAACCTAGCTAGTTTTGAAATCTGAACAAAACTTAGATTAAACATATCAAAAATTATTCGTTTATTAAGAGTTGTGAATATCATAATTACCTAAAACTGAACTGACATTTTTTTTCTTGCCATTAAAAGTAAAAAAAGTATCAATATTAAATTACAAACCATGACACTTTTCAGTATGGCATATGTGGTTGAAAATAATTAGTGAATTGATCGGCTCCAAAAATCCCTACATCGTTTCATTAAACACCCTGTATATGAGAATAAAAATAAATCTAGGAATATAGTAACAAATAGAGTTATTATTTTAATTATTCAAAGACAAAAAACACTTTGAACTCGTTATTCTCAAATAGTCGTATTTTAGGTTACGGCGTTTTGTCATCCGAGGGCTGTACAATCTTCCAGCCATGCGTATAGAGAACATAAACATTGGATTTGGTACTTAAGAATTCTAAGATATCAAAATAATTTTTCTCAATTACTCAAAGTCAAAATCATTTATTCAATTTAGGCATCAAAGACGCACTTATGAAAGTAAATTTTTAATTATAATGTACTTTAACGACTCTACCGCCACGTTCCAGAATATATAGAGCCCACCGAGAAGAAGCGGCAAAAAACTCGAGACCATTCCATCCATTTATATGTTTACAATGTTTCTACTTAGGTACTACAAATATTACATTTTATGAGTGGCAGAGTGACAGCTTGCCAGAAGTGGAGTATTCCAAGCATCTTTGTCTTCTATATAATGTCAGACTTTATAATAAGCTTTTTTTATAAAAAACGTTTTTACAGTCAACTTATTGAATTAGCTTCTTTATTGAAAATTTCAGTTATGTGTTTTGGGATTTTATTGTAAAAATGCACACAATTTCGTAAGAATGACTTTTTAGTCTTCGCAAGTCTAAAACTAGGTATCCTATTTGCATTTCTAGTATTAAAAGGGTGGTGATCACTATTTAACTTATATTTATGTAGTTTTTACGAACATACATTTTATTTTCAAATACATATAAGGAAGGCAACGTTAATATTGATTTCTTTAAATAAATCTCTCAAAGATTCACGGGGACCCATTTCGTATATAGCTCGAATAGCACGTTTTTGTAGAATAAAGATGGTCTCTATATCAGCCGCTGAACCCCATAGCAATATCCCATATGACATTACGCTGTGGAAATATGCAAAATATAGAAACCGCGCCGTAGGAACGTCTGTTAGTTCTCTTATTTTACATCTTATTTTACGTACTTACCGCTTATGGAGCAGAACTGAGTCTCCCATACATTCCATTTAGAAGAGGTGAGTGCATTGTAATGTTGCGTCAATTTTAATGCCTAGGAAGTCTGTTGCCTTGTCCATTACGAGCTTAACTCCATCAAGCGTAACGTTGGACTCCAAATATGGAACAGTAGGCAAAGAAAACTTCAAACATTTTTTCTTTTGTTAATACAGAATATAAATTATTAGTTGAGAACCATTGAGATATACTAGATAGAGCATTGTTTACTTGAATTAGTGTGCTATCTTTCCTATCTGCTTTGAAAATCAGAGATGTGTCGTCCGCAAATTAAACAATATCACAAAGATCCTTGGCCATAAGTGGCAAGTCGTTAATGTATACTTAGAACAAAAAAGGCCCTAAAATGAACCCTTGTGGAACACCCATTCAAATTATAGATCCCGAAGATCTTACACCATTAATGCGAACCTTTTGCATCCTGTCAGATAAATATGACTCGATGACATCAAGCGCAGCTCCACGAATACGAACATAATGGAAAGGCTTTCGAATCGGTATACGGTGTTCCACATAATCAAATGCTTTAGAGAGATCACAAAAAACACCAATAGCATCATGTCTGCTCTCCCAAGCATTTAAGACATACGTTATTAACTGCACACCGGCATCCGTAGTTGATCTTGCTTTCGTGAAACCGAACTGATTTTGGTGCAGTATTGAATGCTCGTTGAAGTGCGCCAAAAGTTGTTTGAGCATAGTTTTTACAAAGATTTTTTCAAAGACTCAAAATTCTATGTGGCAATTCTTAATATCTAGGTATTCAATCAAGCAATTAAATGGACATTTATATATAGGCCATTTATCAGTCACATATATATTTTTGTAATAACTTTTAACATACGTCATTATAGTTGAAACTTCAGGTAAACATCCAGAAACAAGAGTGTTGGCTGAAAGTTCAGGAGTAACAGTTAGCTGAGCAATAGCTGTGGGATGTGAAACAGTACTAAGAACAATATCATTGTTCGATGATAACTCCGTAAGGCAGAACTTCTCAGCTATATGAAAGCGTCGTAGAGTTAATGGGGGTATGCCATTTTCTATTTTCATAGAGTTAATTGGTATAGTACGCATTGCTCCGCTAATTACTCTCAATCCTATATTTTGAATTACATTAAGTTTTCTTAGCAAAATTACACTAGCTCTTATACTACATGCTTAGTGTCTTGGGACTGAACCCCAAAATGTTCCTGCCAAACATCTTAAAACATTTTATACTTTTCATAGCATTTTTACAGATACGGTTGATATAATATGTTTATTGAATTTCAGTTTGTCATCTTTTATAACACCTAAAAACGTATGATGATTAACAACAGGGATAGCTATGTTGTTCTAAGTTACTTTTACAGTAGAGTGAGCTGATGGATCTTTGCTAAATACCAAAACTGAACTTTTGTCAGAGCTAATGTCTAATTTTAATATTATGTTGTAATAATGTTGTAATTGATTTAAAGCAGAATTTATATTATTCACTGCTACATTCAGATTTTGATTTTCACTGTAAATAAGTAAAATCTTAATATTTGAGGTGTCAATGTAGTCATAAATTTGCGATGTATACAAGCTATACAACAGAGGTGATAACTAATGATAATAATAAACTAATGACACATGAAAATATGTATTTAAAATGTCATATTTTAGATATTGTTTAATTAATATTCCAACTCCATTATGTTCATTAGTGGAGTTTTTGAAAATAAAATTATCTAAATTAAAATTGGGAATTTTGCTATTACTTTTCAGCCATGATTCATTTAATAAACATATGTCAACATTTTGTTCATTAATAAACTTGTTTAGTAAGTTATTTTATTGATTCAGGCGTTACTTTGAGGAAATCCATTATCAAACACGATATTAAATAAATATCTAGTGACACTTCCGTTGAAAAACAATGCTTATGGCCGAGTTGCGGTGTGCACCACCCTCCCTCCCGCACAAAATGCAAAAAGGAAGTATACAGAATAAACAACGCACAAACAACAACCCGATCAACCAAAAATGATTCGACACGTGTTTCGCCCCTACACGAGGCATCCCCAGGAGATGTTGACTCGTCTCCGACAGTGAGAAAACAACGCAAAATCGCCCGCGTATATAGTATGCAGGTTCCGCCTCTTAAACTTGTGAATGAAAGAATACTACGTATCGGCAAATATTGACTTGACAGTGAAACTACCAAGAAACTACATTAAAAAAAGTAAAATTTTGACAGAGACTTTTGATGACACAGACATTTGTAAAATTCAACTCTTTAGTTCTGTTAGGTACGGATAGGTGGCAGCAGCTGCTGAGCGTTCCGTATAAAACGTTCTAAAATAGCATAGCATGGGTGGTATTCTAAATAGGGATCCGCGTATCAGCGGGGACGTTGGCGCGGCTCGGGGGTTACCGAGCAGCACGACCCCTCGCCAGATCATAAAACTTCACGATAGACTAGGACGGACAGCCCCGTCAGAGGGAGCCCTCCCCGCGTTCCGACCGTAACCTCTGTAACCTGGGGTAAAACCCCCTTTATGTATAAAGTACCATTGTAAGTAAATAAAGCACACGGCCAGTGGAAAGTGATCCGTATTTAATTTCACCTCCACCGCTAGGAAGCCTCCGACCATAGCTAGCCGAGCACACCCAATCTCACGCGCAGCCGGCGCGTGGGATCCGTAATGTAAGCATTGCCCTTGCAGGTTCGATCCCCGCAAGCTGCAACATTACATTTGGCGCCCAAGTATCGGTAGTAATTAGTTATACATAATTGATATAATTAATTACATTGAACACATGGACTAACGGACATTACATTTAGACCTCAAAATAACATTCGTTAGGTACAAGCGTTCAAACAATACCCACAGACAAGACTTGAGATTTTAAAGTAGTTTCACGGAAATATATAAAATAATAATAACAATAAAAATAAAAACCCGCAAATAGGTTAAGGTAAACCCGGAAAAATAAATAAAATATACATAAATAGCTTCGGGATTCGCGGTCAAACCATCAAATAATATTTTTTTTTTCGGTTATCCGCGTTTTAAATAAATAAAATAAAAATAAAAACATATATGACATTGCCGTTTACCGTTACTGTTTCTTACCATAACCGTTAAATACACAGCGTAGCATTAGATAAATTAGTACTAATGCCATACACTTCGTGGATTTACGAAATTCGGAAACCCGCTCTGGTAGAAGAATCCCAAGCCAGGGGACTCCCAACAGAGGGGAAAACCGTGGAAGAATTACGGAAGAACCTCACCATGTCAGTACGAGAACAAAAACAACAAGAAGAAATGGAAGACGCAGAGAGCTTCTCGCCAGGACCAAGTTCGCGAAAACAAAAAATGCAAGAACATAAAACCAACCCAGGAGATGGTCAAGACGACCAATCAACTTGGGATAGATCGAAGATCATATCCAGCTGGAACATATCATTTGACACGTCAGATGACCCGTTGGAGTTTATAGAGAGGCTAGATGAATTGATCGCAGCTGACCATATAAACCCGAATAAATTACTTCCCATGCTACCGCAATTATTACGGGGAAAAGCTTTGATGTGGCATCGCAATAACTGCACGGCATGGAATACGTGGATAGAATTCTTAGAAGAATTTAAATTATATTTCTTTCCAAGAAAATACGAAGCAAACTTATTAGAAAGAGTCATTGCTAAGAAACAACATCACACGCAGAAGTTCATGGACTATTTGACAGAGTTGCAAACATTAATGCGAAGGTATGCAAAAATGTCACAAATAGAACAAATAGATAGAATTTATGAGAATATGAACCCCAAGTACAAGTACTATATAAAAAGACAGGAATTTCAATCAATCACCGAATTGATAAATCTAGCCTGTGAATATGAGTCAATATCAGAACAAAGGTATGAAAATAAGCCAAGAAACAACCAACGATTTACAAATCCAGAGGCGCAGCCAGGCGCAAATGATAGCAAAAGCAGCACAAGAAACTATGAACCCCAGGTAGAGGGTCATTATACAACAAATCTAAACGATGAAAAGTTTATGAAAAACTACAACCCACAGACAAGCTGTTGGGGTTGTGGTAGACACGGACATACCCGTCAGCAATGCAGTGGGAATAAAATTGTATTCTGCTGTGTCTGCGGGAAAATAGGCAAGAGAAGTAAAGACTGCTGCAAGTCAAATCAAGGCACAAGTTGTCAGACAAGTTTCACGGCAATAGGAGAAAATTTTCACGACAATAGAATTTACCTGAACGTACAAGTAAAAGGTAACAAATACAAGGCAGTAGTAGATACCGGATCGACTAGCTCATTTATAAATAAGGAAATCTTGCAAGCATGCGCAAACGAAACCGTGAAGGACATCAGCAAGCGCATAACTATAGCCGATGGTAGGAAAGTGGAGATCGATAAATCCATAGAATTGGAATTGGACATTAACGGCACCACATTTAATCATCGACTATACGTGATTCCCAGAACATCCGACTTCATAATAGGTATGGACCTATTAAAGAGGATGGGAATGAAACTGCAATGGACAGGCAGTAAAGGAAAAAACCCAGGAGCAAGTCAAAAGCAAGAACAACCCAAACCAGAGAAAATAGACATGACGGAAACAAGCCCAGTTCGAACACACCAGGAAAACAATAAGTTAAAACATAAGAAACCAGTAAAACAAAAATGTTACGCAAGAAATCCAAAATTGCAAGTAAAAATAAACGAACTAGTAAATAACGTCAGGTTGGAAAAAGTTATTGCAAATAAGAGCAGCACACAAACCAAAGCAACGGTTGAATTACAAAGGAACCCGATTGCATACATGATAACCTCGGAAAGGGAGGATTGGTACTGCAGAAAATTAAAAGAAGTCAGTGAAAACCCGGGACGACACCCGGACTATTGTATTAAAGAGAATAAATTATTCAAAAGAATTACAAGTCCAGCGTATGGAACCAAGCTAGGACCGAATTCCAATTGGAGGCTATGTGTACAAGACAAGGATAAAAACCAAATAATATCACGAAACCACGATTCACCAAACTCAGGGCACGTGGGTACTGCAAAAACTTTAAACCGAATAGCACAAAGCTATTACTGGCCCGGAATGTTTAGAGACACCGCAAGATACATAAAAAAATGCATAACTTGTCAAAAACATAAACTCACGCAAGAAAGAATGGCAGGACTTAAGATAAACCAAAGCAAGTGTATTTATTTCAAGCCAGAAGTAGATTACTTGGGACACAGAGTCCCAAGAGAAGTAGTAAAGATGAACGCAAGTAAATCGTATTCCCAGAAGGAACTGGGGAAAAGCATTCCAGGAAATAAGTGACAACCGAAGACCCAGTACAAAAGACGAAAAAAGAAGTGAAGCTTAGCATAACAAGCTTTCATTTCCATTTTTTTGGTTTATCAGTAATTTAAGTTAGTTTAGTGAGAGCCAAGCGAAGGCCATTTTTTTAGTTAAAGCCGAGAGAAGGCTGCATGTCATTTTAAGTTTTTTTTTAAGTTAGTTTAGTTCAGCCAAGGAAAGGTTGCGTTAATTGCACAGTTAGTCAAAACCAGAAAAAGGTTTGACAGTTCTAGTAAGGCGGGGAAACCATAGAATTCAAGCTATTTAAATTTAGATTAAAACCGGGGAGTGGCAACAGTTTAGTATTTCATCACGGCCACAGATTAACCGGGGAAATAATATAAAAAGAACAAACCAAGTTGAAAACCTATTATTAGGCACCGTTTCGGTTCACCGCAGGGAGTGAACCCAAAACCACCACACCTACAACAAACATTTTTTAAGTCATGGTGTCCAGAGTTTTACAGCTGTGATTTTTACAGGTAAAAATCTTCCGAAGAGGAGGGAGAGTGTAACGAGCCGACACGCAGTGCATTCCACGCATTCCGATGGGCCGGCGCACAGCGACACGATGACGTATGGCCGCACGCACACAGGCACACCGCGCCCACCCGCGCCGCGCCCACCCACGACGCACGTCGACTCGCCACGGAGCTATATAAGCCACTCGCGGCAGTAAACAGGAGCACTCGTCTGCGAGCGCTCAAACTGAAAGGTTGTGCGGACTGGGGTACCGATTCGCACCCTTACCAGTGAGAAGGCAAGCAGACCAAGTCGCTCCCGTGGAGCTTTGCAGCTGCGGCTCGGGGGTTACCGAGCAGCACTCAGGGTTCCGCGGTCCGGTAGGGAAACCACTGATGCGGCCTGGGGGCTACCGGGCAGCACGGTGGTATTCTAAATAGGGATCCGCGTATCAGCGGGGACGTTGGCGCGGCTCGGGGGTTACCGAGCAGCACGACCCCTCGCCAGATCATAAAACTTCACGATAGACTAGGACGGACAGCCCCGTCAGAGGGAGCCCTCCCCGCGTTCCGACCGTAACCTCTGTAACCTGGGGTAAAACCCCCTTTATGTATAAAGTACCATTGTAAGTAAATAAAGCACACGGCCAGTGGAAAGTGATCCGTATTTAATTTCACCTCCACCGCTAGGAAGCCTCCGACCATAGCTAGCCGAGCACACCCAATCTCACGCGCAGCCGGCGCGTGGGATCCGTAATGTAAGCATTGCCTTTGCAGGTTCGATCCCCGCAAGCTGCAACATTACAGCTTCATCTAACGATGTTTTGTAAGCTGTTATGGGGCATTTAATTTCAATGATGGTATCATCTCCTACAAGTCCATCCGGAGTTGCACCTAAGTAAGGCAATTTTTTATCAACAAAGAGACCACATGGCTCTATGTTGATTTTTAGCTGGGAAGCTAGCTGTTCAGTAGCTCGTGCCTCGTTTTCAATACCATGTTTAACAGATAGCACATTGCTTAATTGTTTTGGGTAAATTAAGGTCTTTATTAAATTTGTTACCCTTGTATTCGGACGCCTATTAACCACCTTCGCAAAATTAGACGCTGTTATAAGCTTTCTTCTTAATTCTAGCCACTGGCTAGAATCACGTTGGAGAAATTGTCGCTCTTTCTATTTGTTTGCGTTCATCATCTGTACACTGCAAATCTTTCAAAAAATTTGTTTTGCATAATGTGAACTCTAAGCTTGGCATGTCGGGCCTAAGGCAATGTTCACCATAATCTTTATCTTTTTTCCCTGTAGCTAGGAACAGTTTTCTGCCTTTTCTTAAATATTTCGACTTATTTTCTCGTCTTTTCTGTCGTTTCTCCTCTAATTTCTTTACAAGCTTACTAGGACTTCTTCCTGAAACAGCGCGGTGTAAGGTGGATAGAGGGTGCTTTGTGTTAAATGATACAACAGCAGCGTTGCATCTTGATAGGTAGCCCTGACGCATCGAAAAGTTAATGCGCTTTCCGCCAACAAATTTTGCAATGATGCTGTTGAATGATTCAACCTTATTGCTATCACAATTATGCATTAAACTCTGTGTTTTAGCTGCTACAGTGTTCACTATGAACTGTATTCTATGCCATATAGCACACGTCTTTAAAATCAAGGTAACATCTTCGCTATTGTTTTGGGTGGTGCAGTAATATGGCTGACAGTTTTCATGATGTCCGAATGCATGGTTGTAAGAATTATTGATATCTGTATATAGGCTGTTTACTTTGGCGTCAAAGTCTGTGTCCTTACTGCTGTTTTCACTTATGGATGCACAAATGACTTTTCGAATTGCCAAAATTCTTTGTGTTGTGATTTTTTTTCTCAAATTTACAGGATATTTGGTTTCTGTGGTTATACTCTTTAGTTTTTTGCACATGTTTCCGAAAATGTGATTCTTACATTCGACTTTTTCTACGGTGCAATTGCTGTATGGCCGACCTTCCAAAATCTTTTTATAGGTACTCGAGTCACCGTCTGCCACCATACGTTCATAAATGATGTTGTGCATGGGAATAGACTGTTTGAATCCTTCGAGCAATATTTCGGACTCCATACCAGTAGAAGAACCGCTATAATTTCTGAAGCATACATGATCTACTGGGCTGATACTTTTGCTTTCGGCTCGTGCACATATGCAGCAATATTTATTCTTTATTCCGATGAATAAAACCTCGCCAAATCTTTTGCCAATTATAGCGGCAGCTCCAGACAAGGCTGAAAAATTGGTGCTATATGATCGTTTGGACCAGGCACCATCTGCTATAACATCAATGCAAGCTATACCATTTTTAACACGCCCTTCCTCAATAGCTGCATTTCGTTCTCGTGTTGCAGCTGCTTCCATCACACATAGAGCTGTTTTTCGCCAGTCATCATATGTCTCATTTTGGACTTTGCGGTAATGTTTTTCAGAAAAAGATGGACAATCCATTGCCGCACATAATTCACTAAATTGGGAATAGCCAATTCCTGAAGATACAATGCCAGATGCCGCGGCTTTATTCAAATCTAATGCTGTTTGGGGCTCCGAATCCAGATAAAATATCATGTTGCACATGTTGCAAAACAGTTTGTATTTTGAAAGTAATCCTTTTCTTTTTTCCGATATAATTTGAACATTGCTCAATGTACATCCAAACATTTTATTATGACTGCATATTTCTTGAAGCCTTCTATAAAAATATTCGAAGTCAATTATTCTTCGTCCTTCTACTGAATAACGATTTTCTACGTTTTCTGGGTTATTACTAATTTCGTACCTGAAATAAATAGTTTGTTAAACAATGGTTGTAAAGTAAATACTGTAATTTATTGAAATATAAATAAATTGTGCAATTACCAATCAGTATTATCACCAGGTTCATCAAGTTGACTACTTTGTGTACACTCCGACTCTGATTCTGGAGAGGTGTGTGTTTGTCTGAAAAAGGAAGAATTTAAAACTAAAACACAATCATATTTATAATCTAGGTAAAAACTCATTTATGTAAGTAGGTGCTGGCAAGAAAATGTTCTGTCTTTAACTGAAAGTAGAATGGCGTGTGTTTTTAAGATAGGAATAGTTCTTGGCTAAATTTATGCAGAACCCTAAAATTCGCAAACTCGTGAAAACGTTAGTAGGTATATTTCAGTAGATATATGAGTATCTACTTACAATTCAGTTTTGTAATTGACGATTTGTCTTGTCCGGGTTTATGTCATCTGTCAAATCATTCAACGTAAGTTCCATCCTGTAACAGTCGCACGTGCCAAGAATAAAGGTAATATGAAATACCTTAGTAATATGAATGAGTCATAATGAAGAAATAATAAGGACTCCCGTTCAGGGTATAACTCGTAAAAAATTGCATTATTACCCAATTGATAATAATAAAAAAAACTTCACCTTCGTGAACTAAAAGTAGAAAAGCTTGTGTTCGTATCGTAAGGTAGGAATAGTTCTTGGCTAAATTATTACAGAACCCTAAAATTCGTAAACTCGTGAAAATGTTAGGACACTATAAGTAATTAGGTATATTTCAGTAGATATATAAGTATCTACTTACAATTCAACGTTTTGTAATTGATGAAGATATGTCTTGTCCGGGTTTATTTCTTTTGTCAAACTATTCGACATAACTTCCATCCTGTAACAGGCACACGTGTCAAGAAAAATATTCACAGAAAGATTTTATCTGCACTTTTATTTTCTAAAGATAAGGAACCCTAAAAATATCTATAATGCTGTAGATGACATTTTCCACAGAAAAAAAATCATTTGCGCTTTTATATTCTAACGATAAGGGACCCCTAAAACACACCTATAATGCTGTAGATAAAAAAATCCACAGAAAAACTTTTATATTCTAACGATAAGGAACCCTAAAAACACCTATAATGCTGTAGATAAAAAAATCCACAGAAAAACTTTTATATTCTAACGATAAGGAACCCTAAAAACACCGATAATGCTGTAGATAAAAAAAATCACAGAAAAACTTTTATATTCTAACGATAAGGAACCCTAAAAACACCTATAATGCTGTAGATAAAATTTTCCACGGAAAGAAGTGCACTTCTATATTTTAGTAGGTAGGGTCTTACCTAGACTCTGGAGTAATGGTGGTCTCTGTGGTAATCTCATGTTCGTCAAAATGCTGGTTTTGTAATCGACGGCTTCTGAAAATGCAGATATGAGTACCTAGGTAAGTAATTACAAATTCAATAGACTAGATAAACTAGAGTAGAAAAGAAATCGATAGGTTATAAAGAAATAGGTAGATTTATGACGATATTACCACAGATATTACTTACTAGGTTAGGTACCTACTTACTAGGAAGGTAACTAGGCACTAATTTTTTACTTACTTCATCAACGCGTTCATATGTTGGGCATTTTTCTTCCGCCACATAATTTTTTTCTTTTTATTCGGCATGTTGAAAGTAAACCGACACAGGTGTCCCGTACGAGAGCCGAAACGGTACTGATAAATGAGAACGCTCGGTGGTTCGTCGCGCGAATTGTAGGTATTTTCTCCTTACAAACATTACAATAGTTATTTAAAAAAAACGAAACATATAAAATGTTCTTTATACTTAGTTTAATTACTTTACCTAATCTCAAGATCTTAACTTATGTATTAATTGAGAAATGAAGGTTTTAGTAAAAATTTAGAGGTAACTTTGCGATTTTTTTCTATCGAGAAAATTTTATGGAATCGTGTTTTCGAAACTTATAATGGATAGAATAAGTCCTGAACTTTAGCATGTATCAATTTCAAAGTTAAATATTTAGTAGTTTGGAAGATATGGATATCCGACGGAGTTGAAAATAAGCAATTTGAGGTAGTATGAACTCTTAACAGTCGCTTCGAAAACGCATCGTGAGTCGATAGCGACAATCGATGTCGATACGCGATTTGATTGGATTTTCACTCAAACGGTACCATAAGTCATTATTTTGACAATCGCCTTCGAAAATTTCGATAGACGTTAGCGACTACGCCACTCACGAGAATTTTGAGGTGTGGAATCGTGTGAAAGGGAAAATAACCTATCGAGTTTCAATTCAAAATACTTACATAATCAAATAATTGTATTTGTATTACGATAAAATTGGCAGTAATAATTTATTTGGCTTTGAATATGGTGACAGCAGCTGAAAATGGAGATCAGCAACGAGAATTCCCAATTTCAAGCCGAAATGAGAAAACAAGTTGGATGTCCACTAAACCTTAATGAAGAAAGCTTTAAAGACTTTCTAAAAGCATCTTACCTGTGTATGCTTTTGAAGACATTTATTGTGGATTCAACAGATTTAATACCATCACAAAGAGTCTCACTAGGGTCTAAGGTAAGCTGTAAACATATTTATTTTTTACATATTTGAGGTTATGCTAATAACTTACAAATAAAACTACAGGCTATTTATTATTATTTTATTATAAACCCAGATAGGTATACTACTTTTTTATCTTTGCATTACAGGTTTTATTTGCATTGCTGTTCTATGCACAGTACGGGGACCACCCAAAAAGTATTTGAAGCTGCAAATCATTTTTCCCAAGAGGCAGTGTCAGAATAATTAATACTCCGAGGAGATCAGTGTGCAGAATCTCCTGAGTAGCTACACAGTAAGAAAACACCAAAACTGTTGGGATGACAGGAAGGACTGTAAACATGCGAAATCCATGTTTCCAATCCTAAACAAAAATACTACGAACAAATTACTATGATTACAACGTCAGGACCTTCGCCTAATGGTGGGAATTATCACTGCTCACAGTAATCTAAATTACCAGTTGCACAAGATCAGAGCTACGGACAGCCCACTATCTGGAGTCTGTCTGCAGAAGGACAATAGTGTGCAGACTGTGTTGCTGCACTGCAGGGCTACGGAAGATATAAGAGCAAAAACAGGATTACTGGAGGTCTACTCCAGAACGCATGATGCATCATCAGCATCATCGACAATTGTTTATACAACATCTCAAACTACATTGCAACAGTTGTGCCAGCACCCCAAGGCCTTACTCCTCTATGTGAAGAAGTTAGGCTGGCTTGAGCAAATGTTGGCAGGGTGGAATGCACATAACACCCCAAGCGGGACGTCAGTGCAGGCCTCATCACTCCCAAAACGAATAAGAATAAGAGATCAGTGTATCTAAATAGAAGAAATCACTGTTGCTTAGAGTAAACCATGTACCTACCTAAACATCTTAAATACAATCATCAAGTTTCCAAACACAAAAGAGGATAGGAATGTTATAAAACAACGGTAGCTTACTATATTTTTTATATATATAATGAAATTTCTATTGACTATTTTTATCAGACACTCTGTTTTTTGACACTTTTATTTAATAGTAAATTTATAATCCCAAGGGTAATTGGATGTGTTGATGGAAGACATTTTGAAATATTTACACCAAGCTTAAAAGATGAGCACTAATATTATGGCAGGAAGTTATCCAGGTCATTGGTAGTAATTCGCTTGTTAAGAACACCAAACTAAATTAGCAAACTAAAATCTGTTCTTAGTAAATTATCATCTGTTCTGTTAATTATAATCTATTCATGTTTATGTCCAAATTCATATAATGTTTGCAAGTGACAATACTTAAATTTGCCATTTCTGTTTAATTGTGGATATGTTTAGTGCAAATTTAACCATCATGTAAGTTCGTGCTCTCTAAACCATTCTAACTGATGTAAAACTACCCATATTTACATAGTTATGTTTATAATTATCATTGTAAGTGTAACATGAATGTGGATTTTAGTATTAACATAATAAAAACTACCATAGTTTAGAGAAATTTAGTTTAGTATATGCACAAGCGAATCACTAAATAGCAATAAAACAATAGTCTTTTTTCCCCAGAAGTTTTACTGCTAGGAAAATTATTATTGTTCAACATTTCAGTTTGAGTAGGTTAGCTGTATGGAGGTTTTTAAAACATGCTTCAAATATCTTCTTTAACTGACATTTGAACGAAAAGGATTAGCTGTAAAATGTGTTGTGGAAATTATGATTGTGAAGTTACTGTAATTATAGGGCTTATTCTTTGTACTATGTAGTCATGTTTCTCTAGCAAAAATATTCCTTATGGTCTCTGCAATATCTTTTACTCACAAATTCATGTGCACACTATAACAAAATTTCTTTCTTTCATAGAATCCTACTCGTATGAATGTGGAGAAGTGGTGATGAAAGCAATAATTGCAGTGAACCAATAGTGTATAGGACATTGCATGATCAATTAGCTTGGAGAATAAGTAGGTAATAATATTTAGTGATAATAAATAACATCCTTATTTGTATTCAAAACATTTTATCTCAACATACAACTCTTACAGAATAGTTCAGAAAAAAACTGAGTGGCCCACATCATGGCCTACTCACCAAAAACATTAGTCTTACTTATGTAGTATGTATGTCTTTTATTTCACCTACCTTAAAACGTATAGGAATCATATATCAACTTAATCTTTACTATCACATCATTCAGGTACAATGATTATATTTAAAAAGCTACAAACATGTATAGAAATCATTTATCTGCTTTTTATTTACAATAATATCAGATAATTTACTATGGTTGTTTTTAAAACTAGGATCATAATAACATTCACACTCATACCCCCATTAGAATTCCCCTGTGTCATTAAGTTCCGGGCCAAATATGTCTGTCATTGCCAGGGATCAAACCTGGCAACCCTCTGTTTGAAGGTAGGGTCTAGCTAGGAAGGTAAAGTAACATGGTGGCTCGTCATGTACCTATTTAATACAATATGAGTATGAGTTTACTTGTTTTATTGTTTACTAATCATCTATTACTAATTATCTAATTACAACTAATATGTATAGGTAGTTGTGGAAACATTTGAGGAAGGCCAACTTCAACACAATTATCGTGTTCCAATAACATCAGTTAGTTTTTCTCCTAACTCCGTCCCTCAAATCAAGCTGTCTCTGCATCTTGCTGGAAAACCTGCCGTTCATTGTCAGCTTTCACAAATGCCTGCTTTGCTAGTTTCGATCGTGAGGCTGGGTCCTCCTGCGGCTTGAAAAGGATGTGGTACCAGTAGCTCTAGTGGTCCATTAGCAGGCTTGCTAAGGTCTCCATTTCCTGTAAAGTATAAGTATTAAGTTTACAAGGAACATAATTTTAAAACAAAATACATGTAAGTAACTCATATAGGTGATGACTATTATAATAGGTTTACTTTATCTCCCAGATTAAGAAGCGAAGGCTAAGGCCTATGTTATTGTAGGAATTAACGTTATTATTATGTTTTTACACAAGTACGTATAGAGGTTATGTATGGTTAGTATGCCTGAGAGAGAATCACAATACAATAATCCCTGTTCCGATTCCACACCTCAAAATTCTCGTGAGTGGCGTAGTCGCTAACGTCTATCGAAATTTTCGAAGGCGATTGTCAAAATAATGACTTATGGTACCGTTTGAGTGAAAATCCAAGCAAATCGCGTATCGACATCGATTGTCGCTATCGACTCACGATTCGTTTTCGAAGCGACTGTTAATAAAATAAACTTGTGGTGCCGATTTTAGTTCTACAAGTGACCGCAAGGTGGCACTGTTCTTTTTTCATACAAATTTTCGTCGACAGTCGCTAGCGAGCATCGATTGGTGTCAATATTGTCAACTCATGGTAGAGCTACTGCATCGAATTGTCGAAAGCACCTTTTTAACGACTCATGGTGCCAATTAAATCAGCTCGCAATCGACGATCGTGTAGACGCTAGCGAGTATCGGCTATCGATGACGTTTTACGTTGCCAACTCATGGTAGAGCTACAGGCAATGGAATGATACTTAGTATTCATATACTTTTGTTCATATACATATAAACGTACGTATCATACATTAGAACATTATTGGCCATCGATGCTATACATGCATAGATATAACAATATTATCATACAAACTTGTTTACGTAATGTTACCGAAATTGGAATGTAACACAGTTAGGCTTTTAGCTTTATGATTGATGTAGGTACTTCAATTTCATTTCATGTTTAGTAATCCCATTTCTACCTGAAAAAAAAGGCAACTGTTTATGAAGGGCAGTATAAAATATCCATTAAATTTATAATTAGCAGAACATTACCTACAATAATTATATATAATGTTATGATATGGAACCCTTCGTGCACGAGTCCGACTCGCACTTGACGTATTTTTTTTACTTTACATGAAACTATTTTTGTTAATCTCTTGAAAAAAATACCGCATTGTCTAAAACATTTGTCACACAATCGCTCATCTTTACTTTATGCTAAATTAATCGACTTTAATATTATTCTTCTCATCATCTTTTTACATTGACGTTAAACACCGTGCTTTTAAAGCAAATAAAAATATAATAAACACATTTTATTAAAAACTTGTCACGTGCTAGACTCGCGCACGAAGGCTATTTTCTACTTGCAAAAAATACAACCCTGTCAAAGACATCCTAACTAATGTTGCAATTTTGTTTATGTGTTACGCTCTCACGCCTAAACGGGGATTTCGGGAAAGAACGTAGGATCCTTGTCATCGTCCAATTTTCCATAAAAATTAATTTGGGTTTACAAGGAATCGCTCTACTATAGACGCAGGTATAGAACTAATAAAAGATGTGTTTGATGCCTGGGGAACTCTCAAGATGCCTTAGGTGTTTTTTGTGAGTTATCTAAGGCATTTGACTGCGTCCGACATGATATACTTGTCAGGAAATTACAACACTACGGTATTAGGAACATGGCTCTCAACCTTTTGACTTCATATTTAAATGGTAGAATTCAAAGGGTTGACATAAATGGTAAAAAATCGCCCGGCTCTATAATCTCAATGGGCATTCCACAAGGTTCAATACTAGGGCCGTTCTTGTTTTTAATCTATATTAATGACTTACCTTATTATGTAGAGAAGAATCACGAGATTGTATTGTTTGCAGATGACACTTCACTGTTATTTAAAATTAAAAGGCAGTTATTAAACTATGACGATGTTAACAATGCATTAGCTAAAGTTGTGAATTGGTTCAATACAAATAATCTTCTCCTCAATGAGAAGAAAACGAATTGTATAAAGTTCTCGACACCAAATGTGAGACAAGTAGAATCCAATATACAATTGAATGGAACAGGGTTGGACCTTGTGGAGTCAACAGTCTTTTTAGGAATTACTACAGACGCTAAATTGCAATGGGGTCCCCACATTAAAAAATTGTCTAGTAGGCTCAGTTCAGCAGCTTATGCTGTTAAAAAAATTAGACTATTAACTGATGTAGACACAGCTAGAATAGTTTATTTTAGTTATTTCCATAGCGTTATGACTTATGGCATACTGCTCTGGGGATGTTCTGCAGATATTAAGTCTATTTTTTTACTGCAAAAAAGGGCTATACGAGCGATCTACAGTTTGACTCCCAGAGTTTCCCTTAGACAGAAATTTAAAGACATAAACATTCTAACTGTTGTCTCTCAGTTTATCTATGAAAATCTAATGTATGTAAAGAAAAACATTAACAGTTTTGATAAAAGGAGTGATGCTCATTCCATCAACACGCGAAATAAGCACAAGCTATCCGTACATACAACGCGTCTCCACAGAATAAGTCATTATTTTATGGGACAATGTATACGATTCTATAATAAAGTTCCCAATGTTAACCGAGATTTGCCTATTAATAAGTTTAAAATTACTATTAAAACTAAACTCTGTCAAAAAGGTTATTACAAAATTTCGGATTACTTGGAGGATAAAACAGCTTGGGACTGATCACTCCAGGATCTATCTACTCGTGTACTAAGATGTCAAAGTGTAGCGTGTCTTGCCCTACTGATACCACTATTATGTTCTCTTTTGTAAGGCAACACACTGGTGCTAATATTTGTAGTACCTAAGTAAAAACATTGTAAAAACATCTATATAAAAAGAATGCCCCCGAGTTTCTTGCCGCTTCTTCTCGGTTGGCTCTATGTATTTTGGAACGCGGCGGTAGGCTTTAAAGTACATTATAATGAAAAATTGACGTTCACAAGTGCGTCTTTGATGCAAAGATACTTTGATGCCTAAATTGAATAAATTATTTTGACTTTGACGTCATCATAATTATCTTCATCATCATTTATGGGTGAAACCTCGGAACGCAGCTAGTACATTATAAGTTCTGGTGCGAAGGTTAGTAATAGGGTCTCGTTGTAACAGAAAAACCGGAAAAGAAAATAATAAACACAGTGTCATTGTGTTTAGTTCGGCCCTGGAAAAATCTAAGTACCTAAGTCCCATGTTCCAGAATGCAACTCAAATACAGTTTGATATCTGATCTGATCAAATAATCAATACTTGAGATTATAATCTTTGCTTGAGCATTGTTGATAAACTATTCTCAGTTGAACTAGTTTCAAACCGATACTCAATCAACGATTTGTTTTTTCTACGGAACAATCTGTTTTTGCTTAAATTTGATTACATTGACAATATTGGTGCCGTTCTACACAGAATTTGATAACGAACCAATTGACTCAACAGCAGCTTCGCTCGCTTGGGTTTGGTGTAGTGAAGGAAGCATCTTTTTGGGATTTCAGGGTCCTGGATTGTCCATTTATACTAAAACTGGATAATTACGTATTTATCGTTCTCTAGATTTTGATTCTATTAGTGCACATGACTAGTAGGTAACGAGAAAAGTTACCAATGTGTTACGTTATAATACTACACTTAAATAACGTGTTACATTTGACTCTCATCGCTGACGACTAATGCTAGTTTCATCTCTCATCCATGCCGCCTTAATGCGGCACATCGTGCGTGATTTAAGAACATTTTATAGAATACCTGGCTTAGTTAGGTTAGGATTGGATGGACGACGGGCTTTGTTTTTTCATAACCCACATTCATAATCATTATTTTGTTTACTGATTCGTGATGAGTACTCCTTTCTGGTCCTAAATCAATAATAAATGTTATAATAATAATATAATAAAGGGATCTATAATAATATAAGAGATTGTCACTCACTATTAATCAAATAACTATGATGGTTATATCGTAAAAAAATGTTTGCTTGACGGCTTAACTACTGCCTTAGGTACAATCAACTAAGCTCACTTGTGTCGTATAATATACCAATATGGTCTATGGTAGCATATAATATGTAAAATTATCATTGATAATAACATCATCTAAACTTGGTAGACATACATGAGACATTATTTACATTGTTACCTTTTTTATGAAACAGGCCTATATTAAAATCACAAACTGACAACTATACTGCAACTGTAGGCTTAACAAGTTTTAATGAACTAATGTCACAATATAGGGGACAGACGAAATCACTGCACACATGAATCTATTAATGCCTGGTTGCAGCAGACTAAAATATTAACACAAGCATTATAGCAAAGCATAGTTTATATGAACACATTTTGTTTATTTGTTTTGTTATTACACATTTGTAATAATATATTTATTTTGCGTTTCAGTGCAGCTGCAGATGGTTCGCCAGCAAACACTCTATTTTTTAGAACACAGTATCTTCTTATACATATAGTAAAAACACTACTAATTATGGTGCATACATTTGAGTTCCTGTGCTCCATACAAATGTTCAGGAAATAGAAATTCACATGTGCTCAGATATGTTTTTTTGTAAATCGTGGGAGCTTTTTCTCTGAGAAAT
This sequence comes from Selenia dentaria, assembly GCA_917880725.1. Classification (NCBI taxonomy): domain Eukaryota; kingdom Metazoa; phylum Arthropoda; class Insecta; order Lepidoptera; family Geometridae; genus Selenia; species Selenia dentaria. The sequence goes on along the minus strand of OU862888.1, from coordinate 6,861,537 downwards.
TCATTTATCAGGGTAGCGCAGTGTTCTACACAAACGACCATTTCTTTTGTAACATAATTTAAACTTTTTTTAAACTCTGAGTACTCTCTAAACTCCACAAACAAATGAAAGTTTTCAACACTTGTTGATATTAATGCTTTTTTACAATTCTCACAATTAGGCATCCTCTTCATTACGAATCCACACACATATGCACATGCCTGATTTCTGCATTGTTGTCTTGTATGGCATCATCAACTTGAGGTAATTCAATTGAGGACAGAAATTCAGGCTCTGTCCTTGTAAATGTATGCTATGGTGTGGACTGTGAAACGGATAGATAGTGTTTCAAAATTGTTAATTATAAGGCTATTATCAGTTTCACAGTTTCCTGAAGTGATACAATTTTGTATGTGACATATTTGATAATATGGCAGTTTTTAAGCCAGCTACAAATTGGCTGCATGTTGGATTGGAATTGGATCCACAGTTGCCACAAATGCAGCCAAAAAGATTTTCAATAGGGTCTTGTTGTAATCGCCTAGTGGCAAGGCTAGTGATGTGGTGTTTTTGCACCAAGCTCCTCCACAATTTCTCAATGGCATTGAGAGTCCATATCCAACCTTCTTGTGATGGCGTCTTACGTGGGCTTCCAATATACTTAATAGACGAAAAAAATCTTTTCAATTTTTCTAAGCATTTTAAATGTGGACTTGAATGTTTTAAATTTGTTGCATGAGCTTTTCCTCTGCGTAAATCCGAGCAATCGCTGTTAAGACAATCAAATAGACATTTGCTGTTACAGTTGCGTCCACAGTAAGGTCTGAAAATAAGAGTAAGGTGATTAAATAAATGTTTGCTTCAAATGAACTTTGTTATTTTGATTGTTACAAATTTTTGAGTTAATATACTAGCTGTAACCTGCTATCACATCTGTTAATATTTTGATGTAGTTGGGGGTCATTGACATTTTACTAACATTGAACTAAGCTCTCAAGTTGCCTGACAGAATTTATACATATACTGTATGTATAGGGATGTTCAAGCAACTTTTACTGTAGCAGCAAATTACGCTCACGTTGCACGAGTGTCCATACATTACATGCAAGATGTGGGGACAGCCATGACAGCTGTAGGCTCTAGTCAGCCTAAAGATGTAGGTACATATCCTACAAATCAAATTACTGTGTGCATGAGATTTAAAAACTAATGTCTCTAAGTGATGAGCGCAGTTTAGAGCCACAGAACGGTGATACTGCAACTGTAATGAACAGGCATGATGCATCCTATCAGGTACGGTCTTCTCTACTTCATCACTTCAAAACATTAAAAATAAACATTCACCATGCTATCATGCAATAAAGAAAGTACCTACCTATCTAGTTTACATACCTTTAGCTACTTTGGCTAACATTCCTCCTGCTACGGAATGGCTAAGAACTTGTGCTGCATATTTAACCTTCATTTTTTGTTTTGAATTGGGCTCTAAGTGATCCTTCTTCAAAGCTGGTGCATACACAAAGTTTGGGTTGGTATTATCAATTTCATAAAATTCCTTTATGTGGGACCGTTTAGCAATTCCTGTAAAAAGAAATATGTATCATGAAGAAAAATAGTTATCAAACTAAAATAAAAGCAGTAATTTCATAACAATATCATATTTTTTTGTTTGTTTGTTTGAGTTTCACTTGATTCACATTGGGCCAGATTCGTAATTCTGCTAAGGGTTTTAGAAAAAACAATATGCAACAGTTAACCCAAAAGATAAGAACACACAAGAGTGAAAAGTATGTATGAGAACCCTTTACCTTTTCCTTCATTGTCATTTGATAAAATGTCTGTAGCACATTCAATATCATATTTTAAAAACAAGTTTCTAAAGCATTTTAATAAATGTGGTACATCAAAAAGTGCTGTGATTTGTTTGCCATTGTGGTGTATATAAGGGTGTTGCAGTGATGCACCCAAGATAGTGAGGGCTCGCCTGTTTACGCCATCCATATCGCACACAATGGCCGCAATATTTACTCCCACCTCATGGCACTTTTGTAGAACCTGAAATGATAAATAATGAACAATTATTCTAACTGATGTGATAACTATTCACATTGGGTCTGTTATGCAAAAGTATTGATAATGGTGTACAATTTAGAAACTAATAATAATATCAAGAAGAAATATTTGCATTTTTGTATGTCTGTAATGAATAGACTCTAAAACAACTCGTATCAATTTCAAAAATACTTTCTCCATTATACTATGTAATCCCTAAATAACATAGGCTATATATATTTTGATTCATCATTATCATCATCCATCACCATGCAGACAGAGCGTAGCCAGTATTATATAAAGGTTGTCATCATCATCCCTACACATGTAGGGTCAATCGATACCATATGTTTTTCTGTAATATGAATGGACACAACAAGGAATATAATTTGGTTTTAGTATTATTTTAGGTAATAGGGTTTTGCCACACCGCTGACTGCTGCCTACTAGACTCACTTTTCTGCCTATGAGACTTCAGTCGCCTTTTAAGACATTCTAAGGCAGGTGTTTAAAAAAAAAACTTACCTCTTTAATTAGCACAGCCAGTCTGTCTGCAGTAGAAAACCCACTTGAAAAGTAATGGGCAATTGGCTGTTTAACTTTCTTACATATCCCCACAACCATAAACACCAATGCATATGCTGCAATAAGTGGGGATCTTCCCTGTGAAGCATGGTCCTAAAATCCTCCAATTACATCTTCTTTAGGGTTGTAATTGAGATGTTGACATGACATTTCATCAAACATTAATGTGTATTCATTGTCTGAAGGCTTTTGTGTCTTTGTGTAATTTTGAAGGACTTCAAAAACTGGTTGATTGATTCCAGCATTAAAAGGTACTCTATTGAGTAGACTTTTTAATGTACTGGGTGATGGTAACTGACTTATATATACTTATTTATGGATACATCATCTGTCACACGTTTTAAAATATCTTTTGATTTCAGATGTCTAACGCGATTGCGCAGTTGGCAAATTTTTCGCATATATTTGCTACATTTGGCATACAAAAACTTCTCCCTTTCTGAAGTTGGTTTAACTATTGTTTGCACTTGAGCATCTGAAGATGTCCCAACATTAGGCTCACTATTTGCACCAATGGTCACTTCCTGTAAGACCCCATGTGAAGGACCAGGTTGAGGCCTTATTGTATACTCGGGCAATTGTGGTTCATTCTGGAAAAAAATAACTAATGAGTTACAGATGAAAAGGTATTGAAAATATATAACTAAACTAACAAATACAGATAGATAGGAACTCTTATTACATAATATATATATATACATATACTGCCTAGTTCAATAAGTAACAAAAATAGATTTGAAATTTTTGCAAACACCAATAATATTTAAACCACAGATATAATTTTTTAATTTGGTCTTAATTGAATTAGGCGTTGGATATTGGAGCTGTGGTAGCCAAGTGATTACACCTATTGACTGCTAATCAGAAGGTACCTGGTACCCCATGGCAGTAGAACATTTTGCGAATGCTGATCTAGCTAGCTACCTACTACCCTCAAGTAGCAAGTACACTTCTGCCCTACCAATTGAAGCAGCAATCATGGACGGAACAGTATGGACTACTGAGCAGCAATACCATGGGTTAACTCTCTTTCAGCTTGAGCCCCTCCTCACTGGTGGAAAGGCATTGTGTGTGTGTTACCCTGCCTATTTTCCATCGTCAGTTCAGTAGGCTGTGTAATCACTAAGAGCGATCTGTTCAGGAAAACCTTTGGATAAATACCAATAGGTGAGACGGTGATCAATATCTAGCTTACAGTCACAACATAAATTTGTTTTAATACTGACTTGCAACTTACATCACATAGAACCGCAGATCTCTGTAACTTCTGTAGAGTATCATCAGTGAAGTCAGCTTCAAGAAAATGATTTTCACACAACATTCTATGCTCACTGTGGAGTTTCATTTGAAATGTTGTTGATGAGTATGTATTGGGCCCATAGTTCACAGCTGAAAGTACAAAAAAAATACTTAATAAAAATTCTATTTGGGTTACTTATATTGTTTTGATTCTGAAATGGGTACTGTACTAAACTGGGCAATCAACACATTCACACCGTACAAAACGCCAGGTTTGGACGGGATATTCCCAGGACTCCTACAATGGAGTGAACATCATATAAACGAAACATTGAGCGCTATCTTCAAGGCATGTCTGGCGCACAGATACATGCCCAAAGGATGGAGAGAGGTCAAGGTCTTGTTTATACCAAAGCCGGGTAAGAGTGACTACACAGAAGCTAAGGCTTATAGACCGATAAGTCTTACGTCTTTTCTCCTGAAAACCCTGGAGAGGCTCTGTGATAGGTACATCAGAGACACAGTTCTCATTACCGCGCCACTTCACCCAAAACAGCACGCTTACAGCTCAGGTAAGTCTACCGAATCCGCCCTACACGATGTTATACACAAAGTAGAGGGGGATATTAAAAGTAAAAATCTATGTCTAGGAGCTTTCATTGATATAGAAGGAGCCTTTGACAAAACTAACTTTAGCAGCATCAGAGCAGCATTGCTTAAACATAAAGTAGACCTGACCCTGATCGATTGGATCATTAACATGCTAGAATTAAGGGCGATACGCATTGACTTAAACGGCACAACCAGGGGAGTGGTGGCCAAGGGGTGCCCCCAAGGAGGTGTCCTGTCCCCGCTCCTATGGAATCTAGTAGTCAATGATCTAATCACCAGGCTGAATACAAGTCGCTTCTTCACGGTAGGGTATGCAGACGACCTCGCAATACTAATATCAGGCCATTTTGCCAGTGTGGCATGTGACCTGATGAGAAATGCGTTAAAGGTTGTCGAAAAATGGTGCATAGAATATGAACTCTCCGTAAACCCAGCTAAAACAGAACTGGTGATGTTCACTAACAAGCGAACCTTAGGCAGGTTTACACTACCTAGCCTATTTAACAAGCAACTGAAACTGTCAGAAGAAGTGAAATATCTGGGAGTCACACTAGACAGCAAGTTGAATTGGGCCAAGCACTTAGTGCTGCTGGGCCCCTTGGATACGGTTTATCCCGGGGGAGTAGCAGTATTTCGGGACGGTGCATCCTGGGCAACGGTCAACAACTTCCCCTCGCGGGATCTTGTTGGCCGTTGGCGAAAGATCTGGCACGGTGAGCTCCTCCGCGTGTCCCTATGAAATTAGCATAGGGCACAGTGGATGGGGCAGGTAGGACTCAGCTTGAATTCCGCCACGGTGGGTCTTGACATTTATGTCAAGACGGCGTGAAGAGAGCCTCTGCGAAGAGGTTCTTGGAACGCGGGGACGGGTCCGACGCGTTGTCCGGGCGACGAGACGGGAGCATCCACCTGGAGCTTTTATCTACGTGGAGGCTTTTGTCTCGTGTGTTATGTACTGATTTCTGTTTGTCCCTGTCTATGTTTTGTGTTATGTGTTGTGTGTGTGTTGTTAATGTCTCCTTAAGTTTCGGTGGTCGGCGATGGGGTTGCTGGGGGCTACGAGTTCTGTGGTGTGTAGTCGCTTTTGCGCCATACCTCCGGGCTCGTGGACCCCAGCATGGTCGTCTCGGCCGATAGACCACCACACACAGGGGGACCGAACCCCCTTCAAAAAAGGAAAACAAAAAAAAATGAACTACACGGCGAATGATAATATTCCCCAGGAGGGCAATAGCTATGCTACACAATCCCTCAGTGCTCCGGCACTCTGCCCCACCGTATCTGGGGGGGGCAACATCCGCCACGAGGGCCTCGGCCCTCAAACCAAAGACGAAACTGGCTTTGTTAATATTGACTCCGGAAATAATAACCATGACGAACCTGGCAAGAAGATGGACACCGATGCACATGAAGTGCCATTGACGAGTGAGGCGCACGTGGTCTTAACCCGTTGCGCGAGTATTGATGAACGTGTCAGAAAGGAAGCGCGTAGCGCAAGCCTGGATAGATACAACTGGACGGGACAAGTTGCGCGAAGCACCAGTTTCGAAGCGACGCACCGGACCGGAATGGTACGTAGCGTAAGCTCGGAGCAGGTGGCCGGCGACGACAGCCTATGGGTAGGGTCAAAGTTGCTGGACCTGACAGCGTCTGAATCGGAAGTAAGTTTGGATACGGCGACATCCCGAGCGTCATCGGGTGGTCTCTGGCGTAAGCGTCGCAGGGATAGCGGTGACACCGGGGACGACGATGTGACATCGCCTAAGGTGGCCCTGTCATATCTTACGAGTGGCCGACCACCTACCACTGGTCATTTCATCGGCCTGGCGAAAGCCAAGGCTGACTTGAAAGCGGCCAAGGCCAAGGAGATGCGGCTCGAAGCCGAAACGGCGCTTGAGGAAGAGGTGCGAAAGAAGAGAGAAGCCACGGCTGCCTTCTTCCTCAAATCCCCAAAAGTGGCAGCTGCCCAATCGGTAAAGGAGGGAAAAGGGACTGCGGCCCTGGAGGGGTTAGTGCAGGACTCCTTGGCGACTATTGAGAAGGTCGCCAAGACATCCTCCAACCTGAAAGGGACATACGTCAGGTATCTAAGGGAAGCGGCTGAGACCATTAAGGTTTCAATGGCTGAAATGCGGGCGCGTACAGTGCCCGAGGAGATGGCCCGCCTAGAGACGGCCAATGCGCGCCTCTCAAGTGAGATGGAGTTACTGCGGAAGGAGGTGGAAGAACTACGGGCAGCGCGTGCGCAACCAGTTCTGGCCTTAGACCCCGTCCCTGCCGCAAATTCGGTCCGGGAGCCTACCCTCGAAGATGTGATGCGAACGGTCATGGTGCAGGTAGGCACCATGATTAATGCTCGCTTCGAGGGTCTGGAAGAACGGTTGCTTCCTGAAAAGCGCCTCCGGCCTCCACTGGCCGCTGATAGACGTAGGGAAGAGAGGATGGCAAGCCAGGGAGAGGATACTTCCCGTGTGCCTTCTCCTCCACGGGTCCCGGAGCCTAAGGCCAAGCAGCGCAAAGGCAAGCGAGGCCAAGGGAAAAAGACTGCAGCCGTTGAGGTTAGCGCAGCCGTTGAGGTTAGCGCAGCTAAGCCGGCTGAGCGCCCTCCATCCCCAATGCCCCTACACCAACCGTGGATTGAGGTGGTTAGGCGGGGAGCAAGGAAAGTGCAGAGAGAGGTACGGTCGAAGACGACGCCTCAGAAGCCGGTTTCGCAGGCACGGCCCCAGAAGCCCACGAAAACAAAAGTGACGAAACTCCGCCCCCCACGCACTGCAGCTGTAACTATCACGCTACTCCCGGGGGCGGAGGCAAAAGGCCTTACTTATGCCAAGATACTTGCCGAGGCCAAAAGCCGCATAGACCTAGGGGCCCTTGAAATGCCGCCCCTAAAAATAAGGACTGCAGCAACCGGGGCACGCATACTTGAGGTCCCAGGTGCCGACAAGAGCGCAAAAGCAGACTCCCTAGCTGCAAAGCTCAAGGAAGTTTTCGAGGGGGCGGAAGACGTCCGGGTCTCAAGGCCAACCGTCACTACGGACCTGCGGGTGAGCGGCCTTGATGATTCAATTGCCCCCTCAGAACTATTGGAGGCTATTGCTAAGGCGGGTGGCTGCGAACCATCGGCTGTTAAAGCAGGCGAGATCAGGCGGGGAGCGGCGGGAATGGGTGTCGCATTTGCGCGATGCCCTATGACCGCTGCCATAAAGATCAGGGCGAATGGTGGCCGGCTCCTTGTGGGCTGGGTGGCAGCGCGAGTTCAGGTGCTAGAAGTCCGACCCCGCCGCTGCTACCGCTGCCTTGCAATGGGCCATGTTAAGGCCCAGTGCAAGTCTGAGGTTGACCGCAGCGAAGAGTGCTATCGCTGCGGGAAAAAGGGCCACAAGGCTAACGATTGCTCCGCTGCCCCGCACTGCACTCTATGTGCAGCAGCGGGAAAGCCAGCGGATCACCTCTCCGGGGGCAAGGCATGCGCCAAGCCCCCGACCAAAACAGGGGCGAGAAGGAGAAAAGCTGCGACTAAGGCTAGGGCAAAGTCGCAGACGTCTACCACTGAAGCAGTGCAGGTGGATCTCATGGAGGAAAGTTAGTATGGCCCTGACTTTCCTCCAGGCGAACATAAACCACTCCGCTAGAGCACAGGACCTCTTACTCCAGAGCATGGCGGAACGGTTGATAAGCGTGGCCGTGGTCGCCGAGCCTTATCGGGTCCCATCCAGATCAGACTGGGTTGGGGATCTTGACGGTTTAGTTGCGATCACTACCCAGTCTCCTACCCAGTCCCCTCCCCTTGATGGAGTCGTGAGGGGCAGGGGCTTCGTGGCAACCCGGGTCGGCGAGGCAATTATCGTTGGGGTGTACCACTCTCCCAACAGGCCCCTGCATGAACTGGAGAGTCTTCTTGGAGAGGTGGGGACCCTGGTCGGCCAGAGCCGGCCTCAACCCGTCATTGTTCTCGGGGACCTCAACGCCAAATCAACGGCGTGGGGGTCTCCGAGGACAAGTGCTAGGGGTGAGGCCGTAGTCGAATGGATGGCGGAGACAGGTTTATGTGTCCTCAACCGTGGGTCGACGAACACGTGCGTGCGACGGTCGGGCGGTTCGGTGGTCGATGTGACCTTCGCCACGCCTGATCTCGCAGTACGTGTTCGGGACTGGGAGGTGCTTGTGGACGAGGAGACACTGTCCGATCACCGCTACATTCGATTCAGCGTCTCCTCTCCTTCTATGGTGTACCCTGACGTTCGGGTGCCGTTGGTGATCGGTCCCAGGTGGGTGCTGAACTGCCTAGACGTAGAGCTTCTGCAAGAGGCGTGCATTGTGCAGGCATGGAACGCCTCCCCCTCGGAGCCAGCTGACCTGGACACGGAGGCTGGGCGGCTGTGCGATGCGATTTCACACGTGTGCGATGCCTCTATGCCCCGTGCCAGAGCCCCACAGTGCAGGCGCCAGGTATACTGGTGGTCGGAGCAGATTGCCGAGCTCCGCCGTAGATGCGTGGCCAGGCGCCGACGCTACCAGCGCTACCGGAGAAGAAGGCGCCGGGAGACAGCCGAATCAGACGCCCTCTATGCGGCCTACAGAGAGGCGTCCAAAGCCCTCCGCGTGGCCGTCAGCGAGGCCAAGGCGGAGGCCTGGCGTCAATTGCTGGAGTCTCTTGATCGGGACCCATGGGGAAGGCCGTACAGGTTGGCGAGGCAAAGGCTCCGCCCTTGGGCTCCCCCCATCACCAGCACGATGCAGCCTCCGGTGCTCCAGCGCGTGATCGAGGGACTGTTTCCTCGTGGCTCAGGGTTGGAGTTTTCGCGTACCACCGCGGCAGTGGCTCCAAGAGTGGGAGCAGAAGAAGAAGACGTTCCTGGCACCTCCGAGGGAGAGCTGGCTGCGGCCTTCCTCAAGATGCGAGCAAAAAACACGGCGCCGGGACCAGATGGTATTCCCGGCCGTGTGTGGGCCCTCGCCCAGGATGCTCTGGGGTCCCGCGTACGAGCCCTCTTCGACCGCTGCATGCGGGAGGGGAAGTTCCCTACGAGGTGGAAGGGAGGTCGGCTCGTACTCCTGCGAAAGGAGGGGCGTCCTGCGGATGAACCCGCCGGATATCGCCCTATCGTACTGCTTGACGAGGCTGGCAAGCTCCTAGAGCGTGTGGTCGCTGCCCGCCTCGTCAGGCACCTCACAAACACTGGCCCAGATCTGGCCGACAATCAGTTTGGGTTCCGGAGAGGTCGCTCGACGCTGGATGCAATATCCCGCGTCCACGATCTCTCCGAGGTGGCGTGTTCCAACGGCGAGGTCATGTTTGCGGTGTCGCTGGACATCGCAAACGCCTTCAATAGCCTGCCGTGGAACACGATTTTGAGGGCGCTGGAGCATCACGAGGTACCCCAGTACCTCCGCCGTATCCTCAGGGACTACCTCTCAGCAAGAGAGGTGGTCTACCCGACAAGTCACGGCGGAGGCCGAAGCCCAGTGACTCGCGGCGTTCCACAGGGGTCTGTTCTTGGACCACTCCTGTGGAACGTTGGGTATGATTGGGTGCTGCGGGGCGTTAACCTGGATGGCGTCAACGTCATCTGCTACGCCGACGACACCCTGGTTACCGCCCGAGGGAAGACAATCCGAGAGGCGTCCATCCTAGTCACTGCCGCAGTGGCGGGGGTGGTGGCCCGGATCCGGCAATTGGGCCTGAGGGTGGCGCTTCACAAATCAGAGGCCATCTGTTTTCCTGGTCGTCGGAGGGCACCACCCGCAGGGTGCAATATAATTGTTGGGGGGACCTCTATCGCTGTCAAGTCAACGCTGAGATATCTTGGCGTTGTGCTTGACAGCAGATGGAGATTCAGGGCCCATCTTCAGCAGCTGTCTCCCAGACTCGTGGGTACAGCTGCTGCACTGGGCCGCTTGCTCCCGAATCTTGGGGGAGGAGGAGGTAGCTGCCGCCACCTTTACATGGCGGTGGTGCGCTCTATGGCCCTCTACGGTGCTCCCATATGGGCAGGGTCCCTCAACTCCCAGGAGACCGCCCTGCTACATAAAGCCCAGAGGGCCATGGCCGTGAGAGTGTGCAGGGGCTATCGCACACTCTCACACGAGGTGACCTGCGTTCTAGCCGGATCCCTTCCATGGGATCTAGAGGCCGAGGTTCTGTCTTCGGTCTTTTGGCGCAAAACGTGGGCGCGACAGGAGGGTCTCCGCCCTGCCCCTCAGGAGTATGGCCAGTGGCGAACGGATGCCAACGAGGCCGCTTTGGCATCTTGGAACAGACGCTTAGGCGTAGGTCCACGGAGGGGAGCCGGAGCAACTCGGTTCCTGGAAGCGGTCCGGCCCATCCTCAAGGAATGGGTCCATCGAGGGCATGGGTCTCTTACCTTCCGGATGACTCAGGTCCTCTCGGGGCACGGGTGCTTCGGGAGGTACTTGTGCAACGTTGTCCGGAGGGAGGCGACCCCTGTGTGCCACCAGTGCGGCTGCGCGGAAGAAACCGCGCAGCACGTGCTGGAAGTTTGCCCAGGGGCTGTCGAGGCGCGGCACTCCCTGGTTGCAGTCGTGGGGGCGGACCTCTCCTTGTCAACCATCTTAACAAAGATGGTCGACGACGAGAGGTCATGGGAGGCGATGGTCTCTTTCTGCGAGGTCGTGATGTTGCAGAGAGAGGCCGAGGAGCGAGAGAGGGAGATAGATCCCGTCTCTCTCCCGCTCCGGAGAGCGCGGACACGGAGGCGAGCCGATCGGGCTCGCACTCCGTCTCCGCTCAGAGAACCTGTGGTATCGGCTGTGGGGACAGCCGGTGCCCCCAATTAGGGTTAGGTCCTCACATGGTGTGGATGGCCCACGTGTTCCGGGGCATCCCACGAGGTGGTAATGGGGAGGGCTTTTTACACCCTCCCCAGAGGCTGGGCCTGCGTAGGCGGGCAGCGACGTCGGTGGGGGCTGTGGTGAATACGAATGGTCCCACGGTTCCCGCCAACAGTCGATGACGATGGAACACCGCAGAGGTTTGGTGGGTATTCTGCCCTTCTGGCGGAGACTCCCACACGCGCACCAGCTCTACCCCTTGGGCTGGTGATCAGGATATAAAATCTTCCTCTGCGTAAAAAAAAAAAAAAAAAAAAAAAAAAAAAGGGCCAAGCACTTAGAGAACAAGTTAATCAAGGCCAGTATTTCGTTCTGGCAATGCAGAAGGATGATAGGTAAAACATGGGGACTAAGCCCTAAGATCACCCTGTGGCTATATAAAACTGTAATCAGACCTTCACTAACATATGGTGCAATTGTGTGGTGGCCCAGAACCACCCTGAGCACCACCAAAACCAAGCTACAAACCTTTCAGAGACTTGCCTGTGTAGCCGTAACAGGCTGCATGCGCACTGCACCAACCGCCGCGATTGAGGCCCTGATAGGCCTAACGCCACTACACCTATACATACAACAAGAGGCCGCGGCGACTGCGTACAGGCTAAAGGCACTAAACCTCTGGTATCAGGACCAATTAGCACCCCATACAACAATCATAGAAGACTTTGCAGTTGGAAACCCTCTAATAAAGTCTATCTATGATAGAGTACAAAAGCAACACTTCTTTACAAAGAGCTACCGCGTACAACTAAACGAAGAGCCAAGCGACTGCTCAGGTATTCATGAAGTCAGAATTTACACAGATGGCTCTAAGATGGCAACAGGCACCGGAGCGGGAGCGTTCTCGGAGGAACTAAACATACACATAGCAACAGGGCTAGGTAAACACAACTCTATATTCCAAGCAGAATGTGTGGGTGTCATCCAAGCCACAGCAGCAGTACTTCGCAGAAAGGTAACCAATAGTAATATTAGAATACTCTGCGACAGCACTGCGGTACTACGAGCCCTAAATAGATACGACCACTCTTCGGGGCTGATCATACAATGTCACCGACTATTGGAGGAAGTAAGTAATCATAACAATAATGTCACACTCCAATGCATAAAGGGGCATAGCGATTCCAGAGGTAACGATGCGGCTGATGAGCTAGCTAGGAGAGGTTCCGGAATGACGTGTGCAGGACCAGAACCAATGATCCCCCTACCTTTCAGTCAAATTCGTACATGGATTCGCAAAAAAACTAAGGACCAGCATCAGGACTACTGGGCAAGTATCGAGGGTTGTAGGCAGTCGAAGGAGGCTTTTCCGATTCTAAATCTGAAATTCTCCAGAAAACTCCTCAATCTTAAAAGAAATAATGTACGACATATCGTCGGAATTATGACCGGTCATTGCTCCTTAAACAAACACCTGTTTAATCTAGGTGTTACAGACAGCCCCCTATGCAGAGGCTGCATGGAGGCGGAAGAAACAGCTGCGCATCTGCTCATTGAATGCAGGAGCGTGGCGGCACAAAGGGCAGCAAACCTCGGCTCGCCGAGGACTGTGTGGGAAGCCTGCGCCAAGCTGAAGGAGCTGCTGGCTTTCCTGGGCGACACCGGGTGGCTGGACTGATCAGCTTCACCCGGCTATCACGCAAAATGGGCCGCGCCACAGCGGCCTGGTTGCGGAAAAAAGCCAGCCCACCAAGTACCAAGTACCAAGTATGGGTACTGTAAAATATTTGTTGCAGCCAAATGCTAATTGCCTAACCGTTTTATGAAACACTACTGTTCTATCAATGCCGTGAATATTTACCATTTATATCATATTTATCCAGCTACAGATACAGCTTTTAAGCCCCCACATGCATGAAGTACTATGACACAACTAGATTTGTGTGAAATTTTGTATAACTTGTACAACATACACATCATTTATTTTAATCTAACTTCCATGGGGACTCAGGCTACAGGTAAGTTAGAAATATTACTCCCAATGGAAAGCTACATGGATGCAAAGACGAAATATAATATTTAGTGCATTCAAATAGATCACTTCTGATTGTTTTTAGCGAAAATGCTAATAACGCTCATAAGGGGCGTTCGAATGGGAATCTGTGGGTGAAAATGTCATTCATGTCTCTTTTTGTTCAGCATTCGGAATGCGAAATTTTTGCCACCAAAAAGTGTAATTTTTGACCCACGTCTGAAGCATGGTTGTTTGTAATTGTTATTTGACAGCTATGTATTTGATCATAAACATGCGATTTTAGGTCTTATGCTCAGTTGAGCGCTTTCTTGTTAAAGCGTTTGTAAAGATCAAAAATGTTACTTTTGTCACTTTTGCCCACACCCTATTCGAACGCACTATATGTAGTTTCTGGATTTCTTAGTTAGGTCAATTTTAAGGATTCAGAATTAACCAGATTTGCTAATTCTTGTTTGATTTGACTCTGATAAAATGCTTAAAAATAGAAGTTCTTAGAGGCTTCTGTCTGCAACTATTGTCATAATTCTGCCAGTGTCTGTTGTGCTAGTTCCATAAACTATCAGGAGAATTAGCAATTGTTTGATAATATGAGGAGTAGTACATATGGAGAGTCGCAGACATGACCATAAAAATATCAGTAAATATACATACCGTATAAGGTTATTTATGCCAGGCTTTGGAAATCTAAACAATTATGCGTTGTCTGCGAACGGTGAGCGGCCGCATTTAAAGCATTTCCTTTTGTTTTCTTTCTCCGACATGATCACAAACTAAAATAGAGTCTCTGCTCAAATTATTATAATATAATATAGAGTGAATTTCTCACATCACACACAACTAACTCAATTTCTCGAAGTTCCTAATCGCAAGTAACATAACTTTTTGAAGGCACGGAGGAACATAAGCTCAACTCGACGTGGATTTAATGCTATATTCAAGGAACTTTAACAACGAACGAAATCACTGAAACCGGCACTAAATCCGAATGCAAACAATAACACACCCACCAAACCAAAGAGAATATTTTAAATGTAATAATTTTTTTCTAGCATGCCGGGTGGCACATCAAAATATTTAATGTGTTACCACCTTTGAATAATATTTTAAATGGCAACTATAAAAATTAGCCCCCATAGGTAATTTCATTTATTTTGCCCCATACAAATGTGCCATCCCATTTTATAGGTTACAGCGTACTTGCCCGTGGTCGTTTTAAACATTAAGATTGCAATACAAAGTGATGGCATGTTTTATAATTAATTGTACATCGTAATAAACTTAAATCATTTTGAGAATAATTATATTATTAATTTTAATTGGAATAATTTACTGTAAACAATTTCAAAAGTATGAATCTATGTTTTATTAATCAATTCAAATAAGTCAATTTAACAAATCTAATTGTTATAGACTAATTATTATTGGCTAATTATTGTATCCGCGCTGATATATATATATATATTGTTGGAAACGAAAAAAGCCTAGTAGACCGAAAAGTATAAAAGGCGGCGCGCAGAGCGGTCGTGGCTATCTACTCTACTGGCTGGTTCAAGGTCAGGCAGAGATGCGCCATCCAACGAGCCATCACCGTAATCGGTGCATGGTTTCGTAAATGGCGGATTGCAGTAAATCCTAGCAAAAGTGCAGCAGTGTACTTCACTGAGACCCGGCGAAATCTCATGCCGTCACCCATAGTCCTATTCGGC
The DNA here is from genome assembly GCA_917880725.1 of Selenia dentaria. Classification (NCBI taxonomy): domain Eukaryota; kingdom Metazoa; phylum Arthropoda; class Insecta; order Lepidoptera; family Geometridae; genus Selenia; species Selenia dentaria. The sequence continues at coordinate 6,846,534 of OU862888.1, read as the reverse complement.
GAACCCATCCCTTGGGCTAAATCTGCCAAATACCTGGGCGTCACCCTTGATTGCCAACTCACTTTCGCGAAACACATCCAGATTGTTCGCAATAGGGCGGCCTTCATTATGGGTCGTCTTAATCCCCTCATAGGCAAAAACAGTAAAATGTCTCTTAGAAATAAGACGACTCTTTACAAACTTTGCATCCGCCCAATCATGACTTACGCATCTGTAGCGTTCGCCCATGCTCAGAAACACGACCTCCACAAACTTCAAGTGATTCAGAATCGCTTTATGCGCAGGGCAGTGGGCGCTCCGTGGTACTTGCGGAACGCCGAACTGCACTGCGATTTCACCCTCCCCTCTATTACGCAGTATATGAAAGACTGCTCCCGCCGCCACTTCGACAAAGCTCCCCACCACTCGAATCCCCTCGTGGTCGAAGCGGCGAACTACTCCACTGACATAACCGATCCCCACTTCCTTCCCCCCCGTCGCCGTCCAAGGCATATTTTGGGTGACCCGGACGACCCCATCGCAGCCGTTACTTCGGCAGCTTTAGCGTCGTCCCAAGGGAACCCCGGTAATGGTTGTAGACCCGACCAGGGCTGTGATCCCGATCGCATTGTAGGCTCCGGCCGAGATCTTCTTCGCAGCCCCAGTCGCAGTCGAGGTAATTCACACACACACGATTGTAGTCCCAGCCACGGTGCGGGTGGGAGTATACACCGCGGCCCCGGTCGCGATGTATCCTCCGGCCCAGCAAATGGCTGCGGACGAGGTATTACACTTTCTTATTGTAGCCCCACCCAAAGTACAGTCATGAGTGCACAACGCGACGATCCTGGTCGCGGTGTGGACCCATGTCGCGGAAATGGGAGGAGGCGAGGTACACAAGGTTATGATTTAGTGGTAAACACAGTCAAACACCGAGCTCGCCGGCGAGCTCGAGGCAAAAGTTATGTCTTGGTTAGATTCTCTCCAAATAGTCGTAGAGTTAAAATTCATAGGGCCCACTTTCAACGGTACACTCATGTACCGGGGCGATTCTCTCCTACTCCCCTCTCTCCTGGCGACGGCCCAAGCCGAGGTCCGTACCCTAGTGGTGCCCTTGAGCAAGTCGCCTACTCCTCTCCTTGCGGCGAAGCGTCTTCAACGCTCGCCTTAGGCGGTGCGCCCTCTGCGCCCGCATCTGGCTGAGTGCCATCTGCGCTCGCCAACCGTCCGGTGACGCTGTAAATGCCGGTAGAGGCAAACAGCATTAGTCCGTTCTAAAAAAAAAAAAAAAAAAAAAAAAAAAAAACGGTCGTGGCTCACTCTGCCTTCAACCGTCGACAAGTCAACATCTCCGAGTTCGTTATTGCGGTGACGTCAATCCTTGTCGTGATTTTGTATAGTGCAAACACTGTCGTAATGATTGTTAGTTATTTTTTTTAAATTTTTTTTTTAATTTTTTTTTTTAATTTTTTTTTTTACTTTTTTTATTTATTTTTTTTCCTCTTAATAAATTAATGTTCTGCTACTTGTAGAGATAAATAACTGTAAGGTAAATGTTACCGCTGTGTTAATACTTTTATACGGCAATGTTTTGTCTTGTATAACTTGTATGCAACATGAGAGGTATTGATCACTATGATTGACACGTCACTGTGGTATGGAAGTACTTCAGGATTTAAATGAAACAATTGTCAACATGAACCCTATATGAATGGGTACCTATGGAAACTTGGTAATGTATGTAAGGCATGGAATGTTTTTCCTTTGTTTTCATTGCATGGTGTGGTGCGGGTGATGGAAGTCCAGAATTTTATCGTAGTACGTAGACAGATTTTAACACATTCATTTGTTTTTTTGGGACTTTCCCGAGCAGATATCCTGAGCGGCTGCCCAAACTGCTGCGCTGGGCTGCTGCGCTGAGCAACTGCCCGTGCTTCTGCGCTGAGCGGCCGCCCAAGCCGCTGTCCCGAGCAGTTGTCTGCTGGAAGTCAAGTCCGGAGTAATCGACACCAAAGATTACCTTGTGTGGTGTCATGCAAAGGTGGTATCGTGAGTATGTCGAGACATTCGACAGTTAATCTTCACAAATTGATATCATGCGCTAGTTGTCTTTGGTATGCATTAATAAAGAAAAATATCACTAAACTGTGCGAGTGAGATCTTAGTAAAGTATGTAAGGCATGGAATGTTTCCTTTGTTTTCATTGCATGGTGTGGTGCGGGTGATGGAAGTCCAGAATTTTATCGTAGTACGTCGACAGATATTAACACATTCATTTGTTTTTTTGGGACTTTCCCGAGCAGGTATCCTGAGCGGCTGCCCAAACTGCTGCGCTGGGCTGCTGCACTGAGCAACTGCCCGTGCTTCTGCGCTGAGCGGCCGCCCAAGCCGCTGTCCCGAGCAGTTGTCTGCTGGAAGTCAAGCACGGAGTAATCGACACCAAAGATTACCTTGTGTGGTGTCGTGCAAAGGTGGTATCGTGAGTATGTCGAGACATTCGACAGATAATCTTAACAAATTGATATCATGCGCTAGTTGTCTTTGGTATGCATTAATAAAGAAAAATATCACTAAACTGTGCGAGTGAGATCTTAGTAAAGTATGTAAGGCATGGAATGGTTTTCCTTTGTTTTCATTGCATGGTGTGGTGCGGGTGATGGAAGTCCAGAATTTTATCGTAGTACGTAGACAGATATTAACACATTCATTTGTTTTTCAGCTGTCCCGAGCAGGTATCCTGAGCGGCTGCCCAAAGTGCTGCGCTGGGCTGCTGCGCTGAGCAACTGCCCGTGCTTCTGCGCTGAGCGGCCGCCCAAGCCGCTGTCCCGAGCAGTTGTCTGCTGGAAGTCAAGTCCGGAGTAATCGACACCAAAGATTACCTTGTGTGGTGTCATGCAAAGGTGGTATCGTGAGTATGTCGAGACATTCGACAGTTAATCTTCACAAATTGATATCATGCGCTAGTTGTCTTTGGTATGCATTAATAAAGAAAAATATCACTAAACTGTGCGAGTGAGATCTTAGTAAAGTATGTAAGGCATGGAATGGTTTTCCTTTGTTTTAATTGCATGGTGTGGTGCGGGTGATGGAAGTCCAGAATTTTATCGTAGTACGTCGACAGATATTAACACATTCATTTGTTTTTCAGCTGTCCCGAGCAGGTATCCTGAGCGGCTGCCAAAACTGCTGCGCTGGGCTGCTGCACTGAGAAACTGCCCGTGCTTTTGCGCTGAGCGGCCGCCCGAGCAGTTGTCTGCTGGAAGTCAAGTCCGGAGTAATTGACACCAAAGATTACCTTGTGTGGTGTCATGCAAAGGTGGTATCGTGAGTATGTCGAGACATTCAAAACAACTAATCTTCACAAATTGATATCATGCGCTAGTTGTCTTTAGTATGCATTAATAAAGAAAAATATCACTAAACTGTGCGAGTGAGATCTTAGTAAAGAATGTAAGGCATGGAATGTTTTTCCTTTGTTTTCATTGCATGGTGTGGTGCGGGTGATGGAAGTCCAGAATTTTATCGTAGTACGTCGACAGATATTAACACATTCATTTGTTTTTCAGCTGTCCCGAGCAGGTATCCTGAGCGGCTGCCCAAACTGCTGCGCTGGGCTGCTGCGCTGAGCAACTGCCCGTGCTTCTGCGCTGAGCGGCCGCCCAAGCCGCTGTCCCGAGCAGTTGTCTGCTGGAAGTCAAGTCCGGAGTAATCGACACCAAAGATTACCTTGTGTGGTGTCATGCAAAAGTGGTATCGTGAGTATGTCGAGACATTCGACAGTTAATCTTCACAAATTGATATCATGCGCTAGTTGTTTTTGGTATGCATTAATAAAGAAAAATATCACTAAACTGTGCGAGTGAGATCTTAGTAAAGTATGTAAGGCATGGAATGTTTTTCCTTTGTTTTCATTGCATGGTGTGGTGCGGGTGATGGAAGTCCAGAATTTTATCGTAGTACGTCGACAGATATTAACACATTCATTTGTTTTTCAGCTGTCCCGAGCAGATATCCTGAGCGGCTGCCCAAACTGCTGCGCTGGGCTGCTGCGCTGAGCAACTGCCCGTGCTTCTGCGCTGAGCGGCCGCCCAAGCCGCTGTCCCGAGCAGTTGTCTGCTGGAAGTCAAGTCCGGAGTAATCGACACCAAAGATTACCTTGTGTGGTGTCATGCAAAGGTGGTATCGTGAGTATGTCGAGACATTCGACAGTTAATCTTCACAAATTGATATCATGCGCTAGTTGTCTTTGGTATGCATTAATAAAGAAAAATATCACTAAACTGTGCGAGTGAGATCTTAGTAAAGTATGTAAGGCATGGAATGTTTCCTTTGTTTTCATTGCATGGTGTGGTGCGGGTGATGGAAGTCCAGAATTTTATCGTAGTACGTCGACAGATATTAACACATTCATTTGTTTTTTTGGGACTTTCCCGAGCAGGTATCCTGAGCGGCTGCCCAAACTGCTGCGCTGGGCTGCTGCACTGAGCAACTGCCCGTGCTTCTGCGCTGAGCGGCCGCCCAAGCCGCTGTCCCGAGCAGTTGTCTGCTGGAAGTCAAGCACGGAGTAATCGACACCAAAGATTACCTTGTGTGGTGTCGTGCAAAGGTGGTATCGTGAGTATGTCGAGACATTCGACAGATAATCTTAACAAATTGATATCATGCGCTAGTTGTCTTTGGTATGCATTAATAAAGAAAAATATCACTAAACTGTGCGAGTGAGATCTTAGTAAAGTATGTAAGGCATGGAATGGTTTTCCTTTGTTTTCATTGCATGGTGTGGTGCGGGTGATGGAAGTCCAGAATTTTATCGTAGTACGTAGACAGATATTAACACATTCATTTGTTTTTCAGCTGTCCCGAGCAGGTATCCTGAGCGGCTGCCCAAAGTGCTGCGCTGGGCTGCTGCGCTGAGCAACTGCCCGTGCTTCTGCGCTGAGCGGCCGCCCAAGCCGCTGTCCCGAGCAGTTGTCTGCTGGAAGTCAAGTCCGGAGTAATCGACACCAAAGATTACCTTGTGTGGTGTCATGCAAAGGTGGTATCGTGAGTATGTCGAGACATTCGACAGTTAATCTTCACAAATTGATATCATGCGCTAGTTGTCTTTGGTATGCATTAATAAAGAAAAATATCACTAAACTGTGCGAGTGAGATCTTAGTAAAGTATGTAAGGCATGGAATGGTTTTCCTTTGTTTTAATTGCATGGTGTGGTGCGGGTGATGGAAGTCCAGAATTTTATCGTAGTACGTCGACAGATATTAACACATTCATTTGTTTTTCAGCTGTCCCGAGCAGGTATCCTGAGCGGCTGCCAAAACTGCTGCGCTGGGCTGCTGCACTGAGAAACTGCCCGTGCTTTTGCGCTGAGCGGCCGCCCGAGCAGTTGTCTGCTGGAAGTCAAGTCCGGAGTAATTGACACCAAAGATTACCTTGTGTGGTGTCATGCAAAGGTGGTATCGTGAGTATGTCGAGACATTCAAAACAACTAATCTTCACAAATTGATATCATGCGCTAGTTGTCTTTAGTATGCATTAATAAAGAAAAATATCACTAAACTGTGCGAGTGAGATCTTAGTAAAGAATGTAAGGCATGGAATGTTTTTCCTTTGTTTTCATTGCATGGTGTGGTGCGGGTGATGGAAGTCCAGAATTTTATCGTAGTACGTCGACAGATATTAACACATTCATTTGTTTTTCAGCTGTCCCGAGCAGGTATCCTGAGCGGCTGCCCAAACTGCTGCGCTGGGCTGCTGCGCTGAGCAACTGCCCGTGCTTCTGCGCTGAGCGGCCGCCCAAGCCGCTGTCCCGAGCAGTTGTCTGCTGGAAGTCAAGTCCGGAGTAATCGACACCAAAGATTACCTTGTGTGGTGTCATGCAAAAGTGGTATCGTGAGTATGTCGAGACATTCGACAGTTAATCTTCACAAATTGATATCATGCGCTAGTTGTTTTTGGTATGCATTAATAAAGAAAAATATCACTAAACTGTGCGAGTGAGATCTTAGTAAAGTATGTAAGGCATGGAATGTTTTTCCTTTGTTTTCATTGCATGGTGTGGTGCGGGTGATGGAAGTCCAGAATTTTATCGTAGTACGTCGACAGATATTAACACATTCATTTGTTTTTCAGCTGTCCCGAGCAGGTATCCTGAGCGGCTGCCCAAACTGCTGCGCTGGGCTGCTGCGCTGAGGAACTGCCCGTGCTTCTGCGCTGAGCGGCCGCCCAAGCCGCTGTCCCGAGCAGTTGTCTGCTGGAAGTCAAGTCCGGAGTAATCGACACCAAAGATTACCTTGTGTGGTGTCATGCAAAGGTGGAATTGTGAGTATAACGAGACATTCGACAGTTAATCTTCACAAATTGATATCATGCGCTAGTTGTCTTTAGTATGCATTAATAAAGAAAAATCACTAAACTGTGCGAGTGAGATCTTAGTAAAGTATGTAAGGCATGGAATGTTTTTCCTTTGTTTTCATTGCATGGTGTGGTGCGGGTGATGGAAGTCCAGAATTTTATCGTAGTACGTCGACAGATATTAACACATTCATTTGTTTTTAGCTGTCCCGAGCAGGTATCCTGAGCGGCTGCCCAAACTGCTGCGCTGGGCTGCTGCACTGAGAAACTGCCCGTGCTTTTGCGCTGAGCGGCCGCCCGAGCAGTTGTCTGCTGGAAGTCAAGTCCGGAGTAATTGACACCAAAGATTACCTTGTGTGGTGTCATGCAAAGGTGGTATCGTGAGTATGTCGAGACATTCAAAACAACTAATCTTCACAAATTGATATCATGCGCTAGTTGTCTTTAGTATGCATTAATAAAGAAAAATATCACTAAACTGTGCGAGTGAGATCTTAGTAAAGAATGTAAGGCATGGAATGTTTTTCCTTTGTTTTCATTGCATGGTGTGGTGCGGGTGATGGAAGTCCAGAATTTTATCGTAGTACGTCGACAGATATTAACACATTCATTTGTTTTTCAGCTGTCCCGAGCAGGTATCCTGAGCGGCTGCCCAAACTGCTGCGCTGGGCTGCTGCGCTGAGCAACTGCCCGTGCTTCTGCGCTGAGCGGCCGCCCAAGCCGCTGTCCCGAGCAGTTGTCTGCTGGAAGTCAAGTCCGGAGTAATCGACACCAAAGATTACCTTGTGTGGTGTCATGCAAAAGTGGTATCGTGAGTATGTCGAGACATTCGACAGTTAATCTTCACAAATTGATATCATGCGCTAGTTGTCTTTGGTATGCATTAATAAAGAAAAATATCACTAAACTGTGCGAGTGAGATCTTAGTAAAGTATGTAAGGCATGGAATGTTTTTCCTTTGTTTTCATTGCATGGTGTGGTGCGGGTGATGGAAGTCCAGAATTTTATCGTAGTACGTCGACAGATATTAACACATTCATTTGTTTTTCAGCTGTCCCGAGCAGGTATCCTGAGCGGCTGCCCAAAGTGCTGCGCTGGGCTGCTGCGCTGAGCAACTGCCCGTGCTTCTGCGCTGAGCGGCCGCCCAAGCCGCTGTCCCGAGCAGTTGTCTGCTGGAAGTCAAGTCCGGAGTAATCGACACCAAAGATTACCTTGTGTGGTGTCATGCAAAAGTGGTATCGTGAGTATGTCGAGACATTCGACAGTTAATCTTCACAAATTGATATCATGCGCTAGTTGTCTTTGGTATGCATTAATAAAGAAAAATATCACTAAACTGTGCGAGTGAGATCTTAGTAAAGTATGTAAGGCATGGAATGTTTTTCCTTTGTTTTCATTGCTGGTGTGGTGCGGGGGATGGAAGTCCAGAATTTTATCGTAGTACGTAGACAGATATTAACACATTCATTTGTTTTTCAGCTGTCCCGAGCAGGTATCCTGAGCGGCTGCCCAAAGTGCTGCGCTGGGCTGCTGCGCTGAGCAACTGCCCGTGCTTCTGCGCTGAGCGGCCGCCCAAGCCGCTGTCCCGAGCAGTTGTCTGCTGGAAGTCAAGTCCGGAGTAATCGACACCAAAGATTACCTTGTGTGGTGTCATGCAAAGGTGGTATCGTGAGTATGTCGAGACATTCGACAGTTAATCTTCACAAATTGATATCATGCGCTAGTTGTCTTTGGTATGCATTAATAAAGAAAAATATCACTAAACTGTGCGAGTGAGATCTTAGTAAAGTATGTAAGGCATGGAATGGTTTTCCTTTGTTTTCATTGCATGGTGTGGTGCGGGTGATGGAAGTCCAGAATTTTATCGTAGTACGTAGACAGATATTAACACATTCATTTGTTTTTCAGCTGTCCCGAGCAGGTATCCTGAGCGGCTGCCCAAAGTGCTGCGCTGGGCTGCTGCGCTGAGCAACTGCCCGTGCTTCTGCGCTGAGCGGCCGCCCAAGCCGCTGTCCCGAGCAGTTGTCTGCTGGAAGTCAAGTCCAGAGTAATCGACACCAAAGATTACCTTGTGTGGTGTCATGCAAAGGTGGTATCGTGAGTATGTCGAGACATTCGACAGTTAATCTTCACAAATTGATATCATGCGCTAGTTGTCTTTGGTATGCATTAATAAAGAAAAATATCACTAAACTGTGCGAGTGAGATCTTAGTAAAGTATGTAAGGCATGGAATGGTTTTCCTTTGTTTTAATTGCATGGTGTGGTGCGGGTGATGGAAGTCCAGAATTTTATCGTAGTACGTCGACAGATATTAACACATTCATTTGTTTTTCAGCTGTCCCGAGCAGGTATCCTGAGCGGCTGCCCAAACTGCTGCGCTGGGCTGCTGCACTGAGAAACTGCCCGTGCTTTTGCGCTGAGCGGCCGCCCGAGCAGTTGTCTGCTGGAAGTCAAGTCCGGAGTAATTGACACCAAAGATTACCTTGTGTGGTGTCATGCAAAGGTGGTATCGTGAGTATGTCGAGACATTCAAAACAACTAATCTTCACAAATTGATATCATGCGCTAGTTGTCTTTAGTATGCATTAATAAAGAAAAATATCACTAAACTGTGCGAGTGAGATCTTAGTAAAGTATGTAAGGCATGGAATGTTTTTCCTTTGTTTTCATTGCTGGTGTGGTGCGGGTGATGGAAGTCCAGAATTTTATCGTAGTACGTAGACAGATATTAACACATTCATTTGTTTTTCAGCTCTCCCGAGCAGGTATCCTGAGCGGCTGCCCAAACTGCTGCGCTGGGCTGCTGCGCTGAGCAACTGCCCGTGCTTCTGCGCTGAGCGGCCGCCCAAGCCGCTGTCCCGAGCAGTTGTCTGCTGGAAGTCAAGTCCGGAGTAATCGACACCAAAGATTACCTTGTGTGGTGTCATGCAAAAGTGGTATCGTGAGTATGTCGAGACATTCGACAGTTAATCTTCACAAATTGATATCATGCGCTAGTTGTCTTTGGTATGCATTAATAAAGAAAAATATCACTAAACTGTGCGAGTGAGATCTTAGTAAAGTATGTAAGGCATGGAATGTTTTTCCTTTGTTTTCATTGCATGGTGTGGTGCGGGTGATGGAAGTCCAGAATTTTATCGTAGTACGTCGACAGATATTAACACATTCATTTGTTTTTCAGCTGTCCCGAGCAGGTATCCTGAGCGGCTGCCCAAACTGCTGCGCTGGGCTGCTGCGCTGAGGAACTGCCCGTGCTTCTGCGCTGAGCGGCCGCCCAAGCCGCTGTCCCGAGCAGTTGTCTGCTGGAAGTCAAGTCCGGAGTAATCGACACCAAAGATTACCTTGTGTGGTGTCATGCAAAGGTGGAATTGTGAGTATAACGAGACATTCGACAGTTAATCTTCACAAATTGATATCATGCGCTAGTTGTCTTTAGTATGCATTAATAAAGAAAAATCACTAAACTGTGCGAGTGAGATCTTAGTAAAGTATGTAAGGCATGGAATGTTTTTCCTTTGTTTTCATTGCTGGTGTGGTGCGGGTGATGGAAGTCCAGAATTTTATCGTAGTACGTTGACAGATATTAACACATTCATTTGTTTTTCAGCTGTCCCGAGCAGGTATCCTGAGCGGCTGCCCAAACTGCTGCGCTGGGCTGCTGCGCTGATCAACTGCCCGTGCTTCTGCGCTGAGCGGCCGCCCAAGCCGCTGTCCCGAGCAGTTGTCTGCTGGAAGTCAAGCACGGAGTAATCGACACCAAAGATTACCTTGTGTGGTGTCATGCAAAGGTGGTATCGTGAGTATGTCGAGACATTCGACAGTTAATCTTCACAAATTGATATCATGCGCTAGTTGTCTTTGGTATGCATTAATAAAGAAAAATATCACTAAACTGTGCGAGTGAGATCTTAGTAAAGTATGTAAGGCATGGAATGGTTTTCCTTTGTTTTCATTGCATGGTGTGGTGCGGGTGATGGAAGTCCAGAATTTTATCGTAGTACGTAGACAGATATTAACACATTCATTTGTTTTTCAGCTGTCCCGAGCAGGTATCCTGAGCGGCTGCCTAAACTGCTGCGCTGGGCTGCTGCGCTGAGCAACTGCTCGTGCTTCTGCGCTGAGCGGCCGCCCAAGCCGCTGTCCCGAGCAGTTGTCTGCTGGAAGTCAAGTCCGGAGTAATCGACACCAAAGATTACCTTGTGTGGTGTCATGCAAAGGTGGTATCGTGAGTATGTCGAGACATTCGACAGTTAATCTTCACAAATTGATATCATGCGCTAGTTGTCTTTGGTATGCATTAATAAAGAAAAGTATCACTAAACTGTGCGAGTGAGATCTTAGTAAAGTATGTAAGGCATGGAATGTTTTTCCTTTGTTTTTATTGCATGATGTGGTGCGGGTGATGGAAGTCCAGAATTTTATCGTAGTACGTCGACAGATATTAACACATTCGTTTGTTTTTTTGGGACTTTCCCGAGCAGGTATCCTGAGCGGCTGCCCAAACTGCTGCGCTGGGCTGCTGCACTGAGCAACTGCCCGTGCTTCTGCGCTGAGCGGCCGCCCAAGCCGCTGTCCCGAGCAGTTGTCTGCTGGAAGTCAAGCACGGAGTAATCGACACCAAAGATTACCTTGTGTGGTGTCGTGCAAAGGTGGTATCGTGGGTATGTCGAGACATTCGACAGATACTCTTAACAAATTGATATCATGCGCTAGTTGTCTTTGGTATGCATTAATAAAGAAAAATATCACTAAACTGTGCGAGTGAGATCTTAGTAAAGTATGTAAGGCATGGAATGGTTTTCCTTTGTTTTCATTGCATGGTGTGGTGCGGGTGATGGAAGTCCAGAATTTTATCGTAGTACGTAGACAGATATTAACACATTCATTTGTTTTTCAGCTGTCCCGAGCAGGTATCCTGAGCGGCTGCCCAAAGTGCTGCGCTGGGCTGCTGCGCTGAGCAACTGCCCGTGCTTCTGCGCTGAGCGGCCGCCCAAGCCGCTGTCCCGAGCAGTTGTCTGCTGGAAGTCAAGTCCGGAGTAATCGACACCAAAGATTACCTTGTGTGGTGTCATGCAAAGGTGGTATCTTGAGTATGTCGAGACATTCGACAGTTAATCTTCACAAATTGATATCATGCGCTAGTTGTCTTTGGTATGCATTAATAAAGAAAAATATCACTAAACTGTGCGAGTGAGATCTTAGTAAAGTATGTAAGGGATGGAATGGTTTTCCTTTGTTTTAATTGCATGGTGTGGTGCGGGTGATGGAAGTCCAGAATTTTATCGTAGTACGTCGACAGATATTAACACATTCATTTGTTTTTCAGCTGTCCCGAGCAGGTATCCTGAGCGGCTGCCCAAACTGCTGCGCTGGGCTGCTGCACTGAGAAACTGCCCGTGCTTTTGCGTTGAGCGGCCGCCCGAGCAGTTGTCTGCTGGAAGTCAAGTCCGGAGTAATTGACACCAAAGATTACCTTGTGTGGTGTCATGCAAAGGTGGTATCGTGAGTATGTCGAGACATTCAACAACTAATCTTCACAAATTGATATCATGCGCTAGTTGTCTTTAGTATGCATTAATAAAGAAAAATATCACTAAACTGTGCGAGTGAGATCTTAGTAAAGAATGTAAGGCATGGAATGTTTTTCCTTTGTTTTCATTGCTGGTGTGGTGCGGGTGATGGAAGTCCAGAATTTTATCGTAGTACGTAGACAGATATTAACACATTCATTTGTTTTTCAGCTGTCCCGAGCAGGTATCCTGAGCGGCTGCCCAAACTGCTGCGCTGGGCTGCTGCGCTGAGCAACTGCCCGTGCTTCTGCGCTGAGCGGCCGCCCAAGCCGCTGTCCCGAGCAGTTGTCTGCTGGAAGTCAAGTCCGGAGTAATCGACACCAAAGATTACCTTGTGTGGTGTCATGCAAAAGTGGTATCGTGAGTATGTCGAGACATTCGACAGTTAATCTTCACAAATTGATATCATGCGCTAGTTGTCTTTGGTATGCATTGATAAAGAAAAATATCACTAAACTGTGCGAGTGAGATCTTAGTAAAGTATGTAAGGCATGGAATGTTTTTCCTTTGTTTTCATTGCTGGTGTGGTGCGGGTGATGGAAGTCCAGAATTTTATCGTAGTACGTAGACAGATATTAACACATTCATTTGTTTTTCAGCTGTCCCGAGCAGGTATCCTGAGCGGCTGCCCAAACTGCTGCGCTGGGCTGCTGCGCTGAGCAACTGCCCGTGCTTTTGCGCTGAGCGGCCGCCCGAGCAGTTGTCTGCTGGAATTCAAGTCCGGAGTAATTGACACCAAAGATTACCTTGTGTGGTGTCATGCAAAGGTGGTATCGTGAGTATGTCGAGACATTCGACAGTTAATCTTCACAAATTGATATCATGCGCTAGTTGTCTTGGGTATGCATTAATAAAGAAAAATATCACTAAACTGTGCGAGTGAGATCTTAGTAAAGTATGTAAGGCATGGAATGTTTTTCCTTTGTTTTCATTGCATGGTGTGGTGCGGGTGATGGAAGTCCAGAATTTTATCGTAGTACAACGACAGATATTAACACATTCATTTGTTTTTCAGCTGTCCCGAGCAGGTATCCTGAGCGGCTGCCCAAAGTGCTGCGCTGGGCTGCTGCGCTGAGCAACTGCCCGTGCTTCTGCGCTGAGCGGCCGCCCAAGCCGCTGTCCCGAGCAGTTGTCTGCTGGAAGTCAAGTCCGGAGTAATCGACACCAAAGATTACCTTGTGTGGTGTCATGCAAAAGTGGTATCGTGAGTATGTCGAGACATTCGACAGTTAATCTTCACAAATTGATATCATGCGCTAGTTGTCTTTGGTATGCATTAATAAAGAAAAATATCACTAAACTGTGCGAGTGAGATCTTAGTAAAGTATGTAAGGCATGGAATGTTTTTCCTTTGTTTTCATTGCTGGTGTGGTGCGGGGGATGGAAGTCCAGAATTTTATCGTAGTACGTAGACAGATATTAACACATTCATTTGTTTTTCAGCTGTCCCGAGCAGGTATCCTGAGCGGCTGCCCAAAGTGCTGCGCTGGGCTGCTGCGCTGAGCAACTGCCCGTGCTTCTGCGCTGAGCGGCCGCCCAAGCCGCTGTCCCGAGCAGTTGTCTGCTGGAAGTCAAGTCCGGAGTAATCGACACCAAAGATTACCTTGTGTGGTGTCATGCAAAGGTGGTATCTTGAGTATGTCGAGACATTCGACAGTTAATCTTCACAAATTGATATCATGCGCTAGTTGTCTTTGGTATGCATTAATAAAGAAAAATATCACTAAACTGTGCGAGTGAGATCTTAGTAAAGTATGTAAGGGATGGAATGGTTTTCCTTTGTTTTAATTGCATGGTGTGGTGCGGGTGATGGAAGTCCAGAATTTTATCGTAGTACGTCGACAGATATTAACACATTCATTTGTTTTTCAGCTGTCCCGAGCAGGTATCCTGAGCGGCTGCCCAAACTGCTGCGCTGGGCTGCTGCACTGAGAAACTGCCCGTGCTTTTGCGTTGAGCGGCCGCCCGAGCAGTTGTCTGCTGGAAGTCAAGTCCGGAGTAATTGACACCAAAGATTACCTTGTGTGGTGTCATGCAAAGGTGGTATCGTGAGTATGTCGAGACATTCAACAACTAATCTTCACAAATTGATATCATGCGCTAGTTGTCTTTAGTATGCATTAATAAAGAAAAATATCACTAAACTGTGCGAGTGAGATCTTAGTAAAGAATGTAAGGCATGGAATGTTTTTCCTTTGTTTTCATTGCTGGTGTGGTGCGGGTGATGGAAGTCCAGAATTTTATCGTAGTACGTAGACAGATATTAACACATTCATTTGTTTTTCAGCTGTCCCGAGCAGGTATCCTGAGCGGCTGCCCAAACTGCTGCGCTGGGCTGCTGCGCTGAGCAACTGCCCGTGCTTCTGCGCTGAGCGGCCGCCCAAGCCGCTGTCCCGAGCAGTTGTCTGCTGGAAGTCAAGTCCGGAGTAATCGACACCAAAGATTACCTTGTGTGGTGTCATGCAAAAGTGGTATCGTGAGTATGTCGAGACATTCGACAGTTAATCTTCACAAATTGATATCATGCGCTAGTTGTCTTTGGTATGCATTAATAAAGAAAAATATCACTAAACTGTGCGAGTGAGATCTTAGTAAAGTATGTAAGGCATGGAATGTTTTTCCTTTGTTTTCATTGCTGGTGTGGTGCGGGTGATGGAAGTCCAGAATTTTATCGTAGTACGTAGACAGATATTAACACATTCATTTGTTTTTCAGCTGTCCCGAGCAGGTATCCTGAGCGGCTGCCCAAACTGCTGCGCTGGGCTGCTGCGCTGAGCAACTGCCCGTGCTTTTGCGCTGAGCGGCCGCCCGAGCAGTTGTCTGCTGGAATTCAAGTCCGGAGTAATTGACACCAAAGATTACCTTGTGTGGTGTCATGCAAAGGTGGTATCGTGAGTATGTCGAGACATTCGACAGTTAATCTTCACAAATTGATATCATGCGCTAGTTGTCTTGGGTATGCATTAATAAAGAAAAATATCACTAAACTGTGCGAGTGAGATCTTAGTAAAGTATGTAAGGCATGGAATGTTTTTCCTTTGTTTTCATTGCATGGTGTGGTGCGGGTGATGGAAGTCCAGAATTTTATCGTAGTACAACGACAGATATTAACACATTCATTTGTTTTTCAGCTGTCCCGAGCAGGTATCCTGAGCGGCTGCCCAAAGTGCTGCGCTGGGCTGCTGCGCTGAGCAACTGCCCGTGCTTCTGCGCTGAGCGGCCGCCCAAGCCGCTGTCCCGAGCAGTTGTCTGCTGGAAGTCAAGTCCGGAGTAATCGACACCAAAGATTACCTTGTGTGGTGTCATGCAAAAGTGGTATCGTGAGTATGTCGAGACATTCGACAGTTAATCTTCACAAATTGATATCATGCGCTAGTTGTCTTTGGTATGCATTAATAAAGAAAAATATCACTAAACTGTGCGAGTGAGATCTTAGTAAAGTATGTAAGGCATGGAATGTTTTTCCTTTGTTTTCATTGCTGGTGTGGTGCGGGGGATGGAAGTCCAGAATTTTATCGTAGTACGTAGACAGATATTAACACATTCATTTGTTTTTCAGCTGTCCCGAGCAGGTATCCTGAGCGGCTGCCCAAACTGCTGCGCTGGGCTGCTGCGCTGAGCAACTGCCCGTGCTTTTGCGCTGAGCGGCCGCCCGAGCAGTTGTCTGCTGGAAGTCGAGTCCGGAGTAATCGACACCAAAGATTACCTTGTGTGGTGTCATGCAAAGGTGGTATCGTGAGTATGTCGAGACATTCGACAGTTAATCTTCACAAATTGATATCATGCGCTAGTTGTCTTTGGTATGCATTAATAAAGAAAAATATCACTAAACTGTGCGAGTGAGATCTTAGTAAAGTATGTAAGACATGGAATGGTTTTCCTTTGTTTTCATTGCATGGTGTGGTGCGGGTGATGGAAGTCCAGAATTTTATCGTAGTACGTCGACAGATATTAACACATTCATTTGTTTGTTTGGGACTTTCCCGAGCAGGTATCCTGAGCGGCTGCCCAAACTGCTGCGCTGGGCTGCTGCGCTGAGCAACTGCCCGTGCTTCTGCGCTGAGCGGCCGCCCAAGCCGCTGTCCCGAGCAGTTGTCTGCTGGAAGTCAAGTCCGGAGTAATCGACACCAAAGATTACCTTGTGTGGTGTCATGCAAAGGTGGTATCGTGAGTATGTCGAGACCTTTGACAGTTAATCTTCACAAATTGATATCATGCGCTAGTTGTCTTTGGTATGCATTAATAAAGAAAAATATCACTAAACTGTGCGAGTGAGATCTTAGTAAAGTATGTAAGGCATGGAATGTTTTTCCTTTGTTTTCATTGCATGGTGTGGTGCGGGTGATGGAAGTCCAGAATTTTATCGTAGTACGTCGACAGATATTAACATATTCATTTGTTTTTCAGCTGTCCCGAGCAGGTATCCTGAGCGGCTGCCCAAACTGCTGCGCTGGGCTGCTGCGCTGAGCAACTGCCCGTGCTTCTGCGCTGAGCGGCCGCCCAAGCCGCTGTCCCGAGCAGTTGTCTGCTGGAAGTCAAGTCCGGAGTAATCGACACCAAAGATTACCTTGTGTGGTGTCATGCAAAGGTGGTATCGTGAGTATGTCGAGACATTCGACAGTTAATCTTCACAAATTGATATCATGCGCTAGTTGTCTTTGGTATGCATTAATAAAGAAAAATATCACTAAACTGTGCGAGAGAGATCTTAGTAAAGTATGTAAGGCATGGAATGGTTTTCCTTTGTTTTCATTGCATGGTGTGGTGCGGGTGATGGAAGTCCAGAATTTTATCGTAGTACGTCGACAGATATTAACACATTCATTTGTTTTTTTGGGACTTTCCCGAGCAGGTATCCTGAGCGGCTGCCCAAACTGCTGCGCTGGGCTGCTGCGCTGAGCAACTGCCTGTGCTTCTGCGCTGAGCGGCCGCCCAAGCCGCTGTCCCGAGCAGTTGTCTGCTGGAAGTAAAGTCCGGAGTAATCGACACCAAAAATTACCTTGTGTGGTGTCACGCAAAGGTGGTATCGTGAGTATGTCGAGACATTCGACAGTTAATCTTCACAAATTGATATCATGCGCTAGTTGTCTTTGGTATGCATTAATAAAGAAAAATATCACTAAACTGTGCGAGTGAGATCTTAGTAAAGTATGTAAGGCATGGAATGGTTTTCCTTTGTTTTCATTGCATGGTGTGGTGCGGGTGATGGAAGTCCAGAATTTAATCGTAGTACGTAGACAGATATTAACACATTCATTTGTTTTTCAGCTGTCCCGAGCAGGTATCCTGAGCGGCTGCCCAAACTGCTGCGCTGGGCTGCTGCGCTGAGCAACTGCCCGTGCTTCTGCGCTGAGCGGCCGCCCAAGCCGCTGTCCCGAGCAGTTGTCTGCTGGAAGTCAAGTCCGGAGTAATCGACACCAAAGATTACCTTGTGTGGTGTCATGCAAAGGTGGTATCGTGAGTATGTCGAGACATTCGACAGTTAATCTTCACAAATTGATATCATGCGCTAGTTGTCTTTGGTATGCATTAATAAAGAAAAATATCACTAAACTGTGCGAGTGAGATCTTAGTAAAGTATGTAAGGCATGGAATGTTTTTCCTTTGTTTTCATTGCATGGTGTGGTGCGGGTGATGGAAGTCTAGAATTTTATCGTAGTACGTAGACAGATATTAACACATACATTTGTTTTTCAGCTGTCCCGAGCAGGTATCCTGAGCGGCTGCCCAAACTGCTGCGCTGGGCTGCTGCGCTGAGCAACTGCCCGTGCTTCTGCGCTGAGCGGCCGCCCAAGCCGCTGTCCCGAGCAGTTGTCTGCTGGAATTCAAGTCCGGAGTAATCGACACCAAAGATTACCTTGTGTGGTGTCATGCAAAGGTGGTATCGTGAGTATGTCGAGACATTCGACAGTTAATCTTCACAAATTGATATCATGCGCTAGTTGTCTTTGGTATGCATTAATAAAGAAAAATATCACTAAACTGTGCGAGTGAGATCTCAGTAAAGTATGTAAGGCATGGAATGTTTTTCCTTTGTTTTCATTGCATGGTGTGGTGCGTGTGATGGAAGTCCAGAATTGTATCGTAGAACGTGGACAGATATTAACACATTCATTTGTTTTTTTGGGACTTTCCCGAGCAGGTATCCTGAGCGGCTGCCCAAACTGCTGCGCTGAGCTGCTGCGCTGAGCAACTGCCCGTGCTTCTGCGCTGAGCGGCCGCCCAAACCGCTGTCCCGAGCAGTTGTCTGCTGGAAGTCAAGTCCGGAGTAATCGACACCAAAGATTACCTTGTGTGGTGTCATGCAAAGGTGGTATCGTGAGTATGTCGAGACATTCGACAGTTAATCTTCACAAATTGATATCATGCGCTAGTTGTCTTTGGTATGCATTAATAAAGAAAAATATCACTAAACTGTGCGAGTGAGATCTCAGTAAAGTATGTAAGGCATGGAATGTTTTTCCTTTGTTTTCATTGCATGGTGTGGTGCGGGTGATGGAAGTCCAGAATTTTATCGTAGTACGTCGACAGATATTAACACATTCATTTGTTTTTCAGCTGTCCCGAGCAGGTATCCTGAGCGGCTGCTCAAAGTGCTGCGCTGGGCTGCTGCGCTGAGCAACTGCCCGTGCTTCTGCGCTGAGCGGCCGCCCAAGCCGCTGTCCCGAGCAGTTGTCTGCTGGAAGTCAAGTCCGGAGTAATCGACACCAAAGATTACCTTGTGTGGTGTCATGCAAAGGTGGTATCGTGAGCATGTCGAGACATTCGACAGTTAATCTTCACAAATTGATATCATGCGCTAGTTGTCTTTGGTATGCATTAATAAAGAAAAATATCACTAAACTGTGCGAGTGAGATCTTAGTAAAGTATGTAAGACATGGAATAGTTTTCCTTTGTTTTCATTGCATGGTGTAGTGCGGGTGATGGAAGTCCAGAATTTTACCGTAGTACGTCGACAGATATTAACACATTCATTTGTTTTTTTGGGACTTTCCCGAGCAGGTATCCTGAGCGGCTGCCCAAACTGCTGCGCTGGGCTGCTGCGCTG
Source organism: Selenia dentaria (assembly GCA_917880725.1). Taxonomy (NCBI): domain Eukaryota; kingdom Metazoa; phylum Arthropoda; class Insecta; order Lepidoptera; family Geometridae; genus Selenia; species Selenia dentaria. The sequence continues at coordinate 6,827,582 of OU862888.1, read as the reverse complement.
AGCAACTGCCCGTGCTTCTGCGCTGAGCGGCCGCCCAAGCCGCTGTCCCGAGCAGTTGTCTGCTGGAAGTCAAGTCCGGAGTAATCGACACCAAAGATTACCTTGTGTGGTGTCATGCAAAGGTGGTATCGTGAGTATGTCGAGACATTCGACAGTTAATCTTCACAAATTATATCATGCGCTAGTTGTCTTTGGTATGCATTAATAAAGAAAAATATCACTAAACTGTGCGAGTGAGATCTTAGTAAAGTATGTAAGGCATGGAATGTTTTTCCTTTGTTTTCATTGCATGGTGTGGTGCGGGTGATGGAAGTCCAGAATTTTATCGTAGTACGTCGACAGATATTAACACATTCATTTGTTTTTCAGCTGTCCCGAGCAGGTATCCTGAGCGGCTGCCTAAACTGCTGCGCTGGGCTGCTGCGCTGAGCAACTGCCCGTGATTCTGCGCTGAGCGGCCGCCCAAGCCGCTGTCCCGAGCAGTTGTCTGCTGGAAGTCAAGTCCGGAGTAATCGACACCAAAGATTACCTTGTGTGGTGTCATGCAAAGGTGGTATCGTGAGTATGTCGAGACATTCAACAACTAATCTTCACAAATTGATATCATGCGCTAGTTGTCTTTAGTATGCATTAATAAAGAAAAATATCACTAAACTGTGCGAGTGAGATCTCAGTAAAGTATGTAAGGCATGGAATGTTTTTCCTTTGTTTTCATTGCTGGTGTGGTGCGGGTGATGGAAGTCCAGAATTTTATCGTAGTACGTAGACAGATATTAACACATTCCTTTTTTTTTCAGCTGTCCCGAGCAGGTATCCTGAGCGGCTGCCCAAACTGCTGCGCTGAGCTGCTGCGCTGAGTAACTGCCCGTGCTTCTGCGCTGAGTGGCCGCCCAAGCCGCTGTCCCGAGCAGTTGTCTGCTGGAAGTCAAGTCCGGAGTAATCGACACCAAAGATTACCTTGTGTGGTGTCATGCAAAGGTGGTATCGTGAGTATGTCGAGACATTCGACAGTTAATCTTCACAAATTGATATCATGCGCTAGTTGTCTTTGGTATGCATTAATAAAGAAAAATATCACTAAACTGTGCGAGTGAGATCTCAGTAAAGTATGTAAGGCATGGAATGTTTTTCCTTTGTTTTCATTGCATGGTGTGGTGCGTGTGATGGAAGTCCAGAATTTTATCGTAGAACGTCGACAGATATTAACACATTCATTTTTTTTTGGGACTTTCCCGAGCAGGTATCCTGAGCGGCTGCCCAAACTGCTGCGCTGGGCTGCTGCGCTGAGCAACTGCCCGTGCTTCTGCGCTGAGCGGCCGCCCAAGCCGCTGTCCCGAGCAGTTGTCTGCTGGAAGTCAAGTCCGGAGTAATCGACACCAAAGATTACCTTGTGTGGTGTCATGCAAAGGTGGTATCGTGAGTATGTCGAGACATTCAACAACTAATCTTCACAAATTGATATCATGCGCTAGTTGTCTTTAGTATGCATTAATAAAGAAAAATATCACTAAACTGTACGAGTGAGATCTCAGTAAAGTATGTAAGGCATGGAATGTTTTTCCTTTGTTTTCATTGCTGGTGTGGTGCGGGTGATGGAAGTCCAGAATTTTATCGTAGTACGTAGACAGATATTAACACATTCCTTTTTTTTTCAGCTGTCCCGAGCAGGTATCCTGAGCGGCTGCCCAAACTGCTGCGCTGGGCTGCTGCGCTGAGTAACTGCCCGTGCTTCTGCGCTGAGTGGCCGCCCAAGCCGGTGTCCCGAGCAGTTGTCTGCTGGAAGTCAAGTCCGGAGTAATCGACACCAAAGATTACCTTGTGTGGTGTCATGCAAAGGTGGTATCGTGAGTATGTCGAGACATTCGACAGTTAATCTTCACAAATTGATATCATGCGCTAGTTGTCTTTGGTATGCATTAATAAAGAAAAATATCACTAAACTATGCGAGTGAGATCTCAGTAAAGTATGTAAGGCATGGAATGTTTTTCCTTTGTTTTCATTGCATGGTGTGGTGCGTGTGATGGAAGTCCAGAATTTTATCGTAGAACGTCGACAGATATTAACACATTCATTTGTTTTTTTGGGACTTTCCCGAGCAGGTATCCTGAGCGGCTGCCCAAACTGCTGCGCTGAGCTGCTGCGCTGAGCAACTGCCCGTGCTTCTGCGCTGAGCGGCCGCCCAAGCCGCTGTCCCGAGCAGTTGTCTGCTGGAAGTCAAGTCCGGAGTAATCGACACCAAAGATTACCTTGTGTGGTGTCATGCAAAGGTGGTATCGTGAGTATGTCGAGACATTCGACAGTTAATCTTCACAAATTGATATCATGCGCTAGTTGTCTTTGGTATGCATTAATACAGAAAAATATCACTAAACTGTGCGAGTGAGATCTTAGTAAAGTATGTAAGGCATGGAATGTTTTTCCTTTGTTTTCATTGCATGGTGTGGTGCGTGTGATGGAAGTCCAGAATTTTATCGTAGTAAGTCGACAGATATTAACACATTTAGTTTCGCAGTTTCCTGCTAGCTATACGCTCGATGATGGGGGGGGGGGTAGATGTGGTTGAGCAGTTTCCTGCAACCAGAGAATAGGTAAGGAATAATTGATGGTAAATACCTGAGTTAAGGAGCTCTTGGTCTGATGAGTGCTGGTGACCGTGCTTCCTCGTTGTAGGCGTCTTGCTGTCGACGGCATGCTGAAGGAGCTGAACTTGGTTCACTAGGTTATAATGTTTGTATTGTCCCTTTGGGTTGTGCACTGGTTTACGCGGCGGGCTGATTGCGTGTGTACACACGTGCTGATTTAGGAGTAGTGTGTGGTCGGGCCGAACACACCCTGAAGGTCACTCGCGGCGAAGTCATTCGCGGTGACTCGTGCTGATAGAAAATGGCGGTGCCATGCGGTCGCTGCGCGGAACGCAGCGGTACACGTCCGCCGGTCGCGAGTATAAAAGGGTGACTATTGAGCTGACGCGTAAACGCGGGGCTGATATTGGCGGTTCCCGATTACGCCGTGCGGACGCGACGGCGCCGAAAAGGTAACTGTTTCCGCTTCCTTCCCGCAGCTTGCTTCTAGTTATGACAGCTGAGGACATCGGCGGGGGAACGCGGGGGCGCGGGTGCGCGCCTTTAGGTGACGTTACGCTCTGGCGTGAACAACATTCATTTGTTTTTCAGCTGTCCCGAGCAGGTATCCTGAGCGGCTGCCCAAAGTGCTGCGCTGGGCTGCTGCGCTGAGCAACTGCCCGTGCTTCTGCGCTGAGTGGCCGCCCAAGCCGCTGTCCCGAGCAGTTGTCTGCTGGAAGTCAAGTCCGGAGTAATCGACACCAAAGATTACCTTTTGTGGTGTCATGCAAAGGTGGTATCGTGAGTATGTCGAGACATTCGACAGTTAATCTTCACAAATTGATATCATGCGCTAGTTGTCTTTGGTATGCATTAATAAAGAAAAATATCACTAAACTGTGCGAGTGAGATCTCAGTAAAGTATGTAAGGCATGGAATGTTTTTCCTTTGTTTTCATTGCATGGTGTGGTGCGGGTGATGGAAGTCCAGAATTTTATCGTAGTACGTCGACAGATATTAACACATTCATTTGTTTTTCAGCTGTCCCAAACAGGTATCCTGAGCGGCTGCCCAAACTGCTGCGCTGGGCTGCTGCGCTGAGCAACTGCCCGTGCTTTTGCGCTGAGCGGCCGCCCAAGCCGCTGTCCCGAGCAGTTGTCTGCTGGAAGTCAAGTCCGGAGTAATCGACACCAAAGATTACCTTGTGTGGTGTCATGCAAAAGTGGTATCGTGAGTATGTCGAGACATTCGACAGTTAATCTTCACAAATTGATATCATGTGCTAGTTGTCTTTGGTATGCATTAATAAAGAAAAATATCACTAAACTGTGCGAGTGAGATCTTAGTAAAGTATGTAAGGCATGGAATGGTTTTCCTTTGTTTTCATTGCATGGTGTGGTGCGGGTGATGGAAGTCCAGAATTTTATCGTAGTACGTAGACAGATATTAACACATTCATTTGTTTTTCCGCTGTCCCGAGCAGGTATCCTGAGCGGCTGCCCAAACTGCTGCGCTGGGCTGCTGCGCTGAGCAACTGCCCGTGCTTCTGCGCTGAGCGGCCGCCCAAGCCGCTGTCCCGAGCAGTTGTCTGCTGGAAGTCAAGTCCGGAGTAATCGACACCAAAGATTACCTTGTGTGGTGTCATGCAAAGGTGGTATCGTGAGTATGTCGAGACATTCGACAGTTAATCTTCACAAATTGATATCATGCACTAGTTGTCTTTGGTATGCATTAATAAAGAAAAATATCACTAAACTGTGCGAGTGAGATCTTAGTAAAGTATGTAAAGCATGGAATGGTTTTCCTTTGTTTTCATTGCATGGTGTGGTGCGGGTGATGGAAGTCCAGAATTTTATCGTAGTACGTCGACAGATATTAACACATTCATTTGTTTTTCAGCTGTCCCGAGCAGGTATCCTGAGCGGCTGCCCAAACTGCTGCGCTGGGCTGCTGCGCTGAGCAACTGCCCGTGCTTTTGCGCTGAGCGGCCGCCCGAGCAGTTGTCTGCTGGAAGTCAAGTCCGGAGTAATTGACACCAAAGATTACCTTGTGTGGTGTCATGCAAAGGTGGTATCGTGAGTATGTCGAGACATTCGACAGTTAATCTTCACAAATTGATATCATGCGCTTGTTTTCTTTGGTATGCATTAATAAAGAAAAATATCACTAAACTGTGCGAGTGAGATCTCAGTAAAGTATGTAAGGCATGGAATGTTTTTCCTTTGTTTTCATTGCATGATGTGGTGCGGGTGATGGAAGTCCAGAATTTTATCGTAGTACGTCGACAGATATTAACACATTCATTTGTTTTTCAGCTGTCCCGAGCAGGTATCCTGAGCGGCTGCCCAAACTGCTGCGCTGGGCTGCTGCGCTGAGCAACTGCCCGTGCTTCTGCGCTGAGCGGCCGCCCAAGCCGCTGTCCCGAGCAGTTGTCTGCTGGAAGTCAAGTCCGGAGTAATCGACACCAAAGGTTACCTTGTGTGGTGTCATGCAAAGGTGGTATCGTGAGTATGTCGAGACATTCGACAGTTAATCTTCACAAATTGATATCATGCGCTAGTTGTCTTTGGTATGCATTAATAAAGAAAAATATCACTAAACTGTGCGAGTGAGATCGTAGTAAAGTATGTAAGGCATGGAATGTTTTTCCTTTGTTTTCATTGCATGGTGTGGTGCGGGTGATGGAAGTCCAGAATTTTATCGTAGTACGTCGACAGATATTAACACATTCATTTGTTTTTCAGCTGTCCCGAGCAGGTATCCTGAGCGGCTGCCCAAACTGCTGCGCTGGGTTGCTGCGCTGAGCAACTGCCCGTGCTTTTGCGCTGAGCGGCCGCCCGAGCAGTTGTCTGCTGGAAGTCAAATCCGGAGTAATTGACACCAAAGATTACCTTGTGTGGTGTCATGCGAAGGTGGTATCGTGAGTATGTCGAGACATTCAACAGTTAATCTTCACAAATTGATATCATGCGCTAGTTTTCTTTGGTATGCATTAATAAAGAAAAATATCACTAAACTGTGCGAGTGAGATCTCAGTAAAGTATGTAAGGCATGGAATGTTTTTCCTTTGTTTTCATTGCATGGTGTGGTGCGGGTGATGGAAGTCCAGAATTTTATCGTAGTACGTCGACAGATATTAACACATTCATTTGTTTTTCAGCTGTCCCGAGCAGGTATCCTGAGCGGCTGCCCAAACTGCTGCGCTGGGCTGCTGCGCTGAGCAACTGCCCGTGCTTCTGCGCTGAGCGGCCGCCCAAGCCGCTGTCCCGAGCAGTTGTCTGCTGGAAGTCAAGTCCGGAGTAATCGACACCAAAGATTACCTTGTGTGGTGTCATGCAAAGGTGGTATCGTGAGTTTGTTGAGACAATCGACAGTTAATCTTCACAAATTGATATCACGCGCTAGTTGTCTTTGGTATGCATTAATAAAGAAAAATATCACTAAACTGTGCGAGTGAGATCTTAGTAAAGTATGTAAGGCATGGAATGTTTTTCCTTTGTTTTCATTGCATGGTGTGGTGCGGGTGATGGAAGTCCAGAATTTTATCGTAGTACGTCGACAGATATTAACACATTCATTTGTTTTTCAGCTGTTCCGAGCAGGTATCCTGAGCGGCTGCCCAAACTGCTGCGCTGGGCTGCTGCGCTGAGCAACTGCCCGTGCTTTTGCGCTGAGCGGCCGCCCGAGCAGTTGTCTGCTGGAAGTCAAGTCCGGGGTAATTGACACCAAAGATTACCTTGTGTGGTGTCATGCAAAGGTGGTATCGTGAGTATGTCAGGACATTCGACAGTTAATCTTCACAAATTGATATCATGCGCTAGTTTTCTTTGGTATGCATTAATAAAGAAAAATATCACTAAACTGTGCGAGTGAGATCTCAGTAAAGTATGTAAGGCATGGAATGGTTTTCCTTTGTTTTCATTGCATGGTGTGGTGCGGGTGATGGAAGTCCAAAATTTTATCGTAGTACGTCGACAGATATTAACACATTCATTTGTTTTCAGCTGTCCCGAGCAGGTATCCTGAGCGGCTGCCCAAACTGCTGCGCTGGGCTGCTGCGCTGAGCAACTGCCCGTGCTTCTGTGCTGAGCGGCCGCCCAAGCCGCTGTCCCGAGCAGTTGTCTGCTGGAAGTCAAGTCCGGAGTAATCGACACCAAAGATTACCTTGTGTGGTGTCATGCAAAGGTGGTATCGTGAGTATATCGAGACATTCGACAGTTAATCTTCACAAATTGATATCATGCGCTCGTTGTCTTTGGTATGCATTAATAAAGAAAAATATCACTAAACTGTGCGAGTGAGATCTTAGTAAAGTATGTAAGGCATGGAATGTTTTTCCTTTGTTTTCATTGCATGGTGTGGTGCGGGTGATGGAAGTCCAGAATTTTATCGTAGTACGTCGACAGATATTAACACATTCATTTGTTTTTCAGCTGTCCCGAGCAGGTATCCTGAGCGGCTGCCCAAAGTGCTGCGCTGGGCTGCTGCGCTGAGCAACTGCCCGTGCTTCTGCGCTGAGCGGCCGCCCAAGCCACTGTCCCTAGCAGTTGTCTGCTGGAAGTCAAGTCCGGAGTAATCGACACCAAAGATTACCTTGTGTGGTGTCATGCAAAGGTGGTATCGTGAGTATGTCGAGACATTCGACAGTTAATCTTCACAAATTGATATCACGCCCTAGTTGTCTTTGGTATGCATTAATAAAGAAAAATATCACTAAACTGTGCGAGTGAGATCTTGGTTAAATATGTAAGGCATGGAATGTTTTTCTTTGTTTTCATTGCATGGTGTGGTGCGGGTGATGGAAGTCCAGAATTTTATCGTAGTACGTAGACAGATATTAACACATTCATTTGTTTTTCAGCTGTCCCGAGCAGGTATCCTGAGCGGCTGTCCAAACTGCTGCGCTGGGTTGCTTTGCTGAGCAACTGCCCGTGCTTCTGCGCTGAGCGGCCGCCCAAGCCGCTGTCCCGAGCAGTTGTCTGCTGGAAGTCAAGTCCGGAGTAATCGACACCAAAGATTACCTTGTGTGGTGTCATGCAAAGGTGGTATCGTGAGTTTGTTGAGACATTCGACAGTTAATCTTCACAAATTGATATAACGCGCTAGTTGTCTTTGGTATGCATTAATAAAGAAAAATATCACTAAACTGTGCGAGTGAGATCTTAGTAAAGTATGTAAGGCATGGAATGTTTTTCCTTTGTTTTCATTGCATGGTGTGGTGCGGGTGATGGAAGTCCAGAATTTTATCGTAGTACGTCGACAGATATTAACACATTCATTTGTTTTTCAGCTGTCCCGAGCAGGTATCCTGAGCGGCTGCCCAAAGTGCTGCGCTGGGCTGCTGCGCTGAGCAACTGCCCGTGCTTCTGCGCTGAGCGGCCGCCCAAGCCGCTGTCCCGAGCAGTTGTCTGCTGGAAGTCAAGTCCGGAGTAATCGACACCAAAGATTACCTTGTGTGGTGTCATGCAAAGGTGGTATCATGAGTATGTCGAGACATTCGACAGTTAATCTTCACAATTTGATATCACGCCCTAGTTGTCTTTGGTATGCATTAATAAAGAAAAATATCACTAAACTGTGCGAGTGAGATCTTAGTAAAGTATGTAAGGCATGGAATGTTTTTCCTTTGTTTTCATTGCATGGTGTGGTGCGGGTGATGGAAGTCCAGAATTTTATCGTAGTACGTCGACAGATATTAACACATTCATTTTTTTTTCCAGTTAATACAAGATATTTTCTATTTTACTGCATTGTAATAACGACCTTTAAAGAAAAGGACAATAAATTGGACAACAATTATTTATTACAAAATTTATTGATTATACATTTAAAACGCTTAAGGCCATAAAACAAAATTGTAGTTCCTTCTAGAATAAAAATTAAAGCTTTTGAAACAACTATGAAATCAGAATATAACATTAACATCAAGATTTTCAGACACATTTGTAATAATTATCATATATTAAGAACATATTCAACGGCGTTTACAGTATATCTCTACACATGATCCCATGTAATAACATGATTCCTTCTCTCTCATACTATGTGGGGAGCACCGTTGCGATACCAGATATTCTGCCTCTATTTAGTAGCATGCAAACACAGTGACTATTTAGATTTATAGGATATCGCAGCAGACAAAATCATTAGAAATCCTTGCGGTGACTAAATAAAAATTGGGTGACAAACGTAGTGTAATATCGTGCAGAGCTTTAGAGATTTGAGACATACAGCAATTGTTATGGGTCTGTCACTTAATATCAGTAGCTCTACCATGAGTTGACAATATTGACACCAATCGATGCTCGCTAGCGACTGTCTACGAAAATTTGTATGAAAAAAGAACAGTGCCACCTTGCGATCACTTGTAGAACTAAAATCGGCACCACAAGTTTATTTTATTAACAGTCGTCGCTTCGAAAACGAATCGTGAGTCGATAGCGACAATCGATGTCGATACGCGATTTGCTTGGATTTTCACTCAAACGGTACCATAAGTCATTATTTTGACAATCGCCTTCGAAAATTTCGATAGACGTTAGCGACTACGCCACTCACGAGAATTTTGAGGTGTGGAATCGTGTGAAAGGGAAAATAACCTATCGAGTTTCAATTCAAAATACTTACATAATCAAATAATTTTATTTGTATTACGATAAAATTGGCAGGAATAATTTATTTGGCTTTGAATATGGTGACAGCAGCTGAAAATGGAGATCAGCAACGAGAATTCCCAATTTCAAGCCGAAATGAGAAAACAAGTTGGATGTCCACTAAACCTTAGTGAAGAATGCTTTAAAGACTTTCTAAAAGCATCTTACCTGTGTATGCTTTTGAAGACATTTATTGTGGATTCAATTTTTACCATCACAAAGAGTCTCACTAGGGTCTAAGGTAAGCTGTAAACATATTTATTTTTTACATATTTGAGGTTATGCTAATAACTTACAAATAAAACTACAGGCTATTTATTATTATTTTATTATAAACCCAGATAGGTATACTACTTTTTTATCTTTGCATTACAGGTTTTATTTGCATTGCTGTTCTATGCACAGCACGGGGACCACCCAAAAAGTATTTGAAGCTGCAAATCATTTTTCCCAAGAGGCAGTGTCAGAATAATTAATACTCCGAGGAGATCAGTGTGCAGAATCTCCTGAGTAGCTACACAGTAAGAAAACACCAAAACTGTTGGGATGACAGGAAGGACTGTAAACATGCGAAATCCATGTTTCCAATCCTAAACAAAAATACTACGAACAAATTACTATGATTACAACGTCAGGACCTTCGCCTAATGGTGGGAATTATCACTGCTCACAGTAATCTAAATTACCAGTTGCACAAGATCAGAGCTACGGACAGCCCACTATCTGGAGACTGTCTGCAGAAGGACAAGAGTGTGCAGACTGTGTTGCTGCACTGCAGGGCTACGGAAGATATTAGAGCAAAAACAGGATTACTGGAGGTCTACTCCAGAACGCATGATGCATCATCAGCATCATCGACGATTGTTTATACAACATCTCAAACTACATTGCAACAGTTGTGCTAGCGCCCCAAGGCCTTACTCCTCTATGTGAAGAAGTTAGGCTGGCTTGAGCAAATGTTGGCAGGGTGGAATGCACATAACACCCCAAGCGGGACGTCAGTGCAGGCCTCATCACTCCCAAAACGAATAAGAATAAGAGATCAGTGTATCTAAATAGAAGAAATCACTGTTGCTTAGAGTAAACCATGTACCTACCTAAACATCTTAAATACAATCATCAAGTTTCCAAACACAAAAGAGGATAGGAATGTTATAAAACAACGGTAGCTTACTATATTTTTTATATATAATGAAATTTCTATTGACTATTTTTATCAGACACTCTGTTTTCTGACACTTTGATTTAATAGTAAATTTATAATCCCAAGGGTAATTGGATGAGTTGATGGAAGACATTTTGAAATATTTACACCAAGCTTAAAAGATGAGCACTAATATTATGGCAGGAAGTTATCCAGGTCATTGGTAGTAATCCGCTTGTTAAGAACACCAAACTAAATTAGCAAACTAAAATCTGTTTTTAGTAAATTATCATCTGTTCTGTTAATTATAATCTATTCATGTTTATGTCCAAATTCATATAATGTTTGCAAGTGACAATACTTAAATTTGCCATTTCTGTTTAATTGTGGATATGTTTAGTGCAAATTTAACCATCATGTAAGTTCGTGCTCTCTAAACCATTCTAACTGATGTAAAACTACCCATATTTAAATAGTTATGTTTATAATTATCATTGTAAGTGTAACATGAATGTGGATTTTAATATTAACATAATAAAAACTACCATAGTTTAGAGAAATTTAGTTTAGTATATGCACAAGCGAATCACTAAATAGCAATAAAACAATAGTCTTTTTTTCCCAGAAGTTTTACTGCTAGGAAAATTATTATTGTTCAACATTTCAGTTTGAGTAGGTTAGCTGTATGGAGGTTTTTAAAACATGCTTCAAATATCTTCTTTAACTGACATTTGAACGAAAAGGATTAGCTGTAAAATGTGTTGTGGAAATTATGATTGTGAAGTTACTGTAATTATAGGGCTTATTCTTTGTACGATGTAGTCATGTTTCTCTAGCAAAAATATTCCTTATGGTCTCTGCAATATCTTTTACTCACAAATTCATGTGCACACTAACAAAATTTCTTTCTTTCATAGAATCCTACTCGTATGAATGTGGAGAAGTGGTGATGAAAGCAATAATTGCAGTGAACCGATAGTGTATAGGACATTGCATGATCAATTAGCTTGGAGAATAAGTAATAATATTTAGTGATAATAAATAACATCTTTATTTGTATTCAAAACATTTTATTTCAACAGACAACTTACAGAATAGTTCAGAAAAAAACTGAGTGGCCCACATCATGGCCTACTCACCAAAAACATTAGTCTTACTTATGTAGTATGTATGTCTTTTATTTCACCTACCTTTAAACGTATAGGAATCATATATCAACTTAATCTTTACTATCACATCATTCAGGTACAATGATTATATTTAAAAAGCTACAAACATGTATAGAAATCATTTATCTGCTTTTTATTTACAATAATATCAGATAATTTACTATGGTTGTTTTTAAAACTAGGATCATAATAACATTCACACTCATACCCCCATTAGAATTCCCCTGTGTCATTAAGTTCCGGGCCAAATATGTCTGTCATTGCCAGGGATCAAACCTGGCAACCCTCTGTTTGAAGGTAGGGTCTAGCTAGGAAGGTAAAGTAACATGGTGGCTCGTCATGTACCTATTTAATACAATATGAGTATGAGTTTACTTGTTTTATTGTTTACTAATCATCCATTACTAATTATCTAATTACAACTAATATGTATAGGTAGTTGTGGAAACATTTGAGGAAGGCCAACTTCAACACAATTATCGTTTTCCAATAACATCAGTTAGTTTTTCTCCTAACTCCGTCCCTCAAATCAAGCTGTCTCTGCATCTTACTGGAAAACCTGCCGTTCATTGTCAGCTTTCACAAATGCCTGCTTTGCTAGTTTCGATTGTGAGGCTGGGTCCTCCTGCGGCTTGAAAAGGATGTGGTACCAGTAGCTCTAGTGGTCCATTAGCAGGCTTGCTAAGGTCTCAATTTCCTGTAAAGTATAAGTAAGTATTAAGTTTACAAGAAACATAATTTGTAATTTTAAAACAAAATACATGTAAGTAACTCATGTAGGTGATGACTATTATTATAGGTTTACTTTATCTCCCAGATTAAGAAACGAAGGCTAAGGCCTATGTTATTGTAGGAATTAACGTTATTATTATGTTTTTACACAAGTACGTATAGAGGTTATGTATGGTTAGTATGTCTGAGAGATACAATAATCCCTGTTATTTTATTTTTCACATCGTCGTCGTGTATGATTAGAAAGCAACAGTACAGTAGAGATCATTGTAGAAATAATGTAAGAAAATTGATCAATAAACTAAGAAAAAAAGCGCGGGAAACGTCGAATTAGGCGGTCGATATTTTTTCGCTGTGAATTATTTTCATTTATATTTTATTAAGTAGGTACGATCATTAGAGTATCCCAGTGTAAATATTATAGACGTATTTAGTGTTTATTTAGTATTTTTAGTTTAGTAATTCTCCGGACTCGGTAAGTTTTCTCATTTTTTCGCTATGAACGAGCCGCCTGACTTTGTGGACCCGGGGGGCATTGTCCCCTCGGTATCAAATTATGTGACCGTGTCAGCTTCTAATATGCTATCTAATGAGTCAGGCATGGACACTGATGGGTCAAATACCCACCGTGCGGGACGTAAAAGAGGTCGTTTTTCTAAAATTTGCAAAAACTGCAACATGAAGAAAAGGAAGCACGCTCAGGCAGTAGATGGCAAGGCTGGATGTCGTTGCACAGATAGCGATGAAAATACAAATATTACTGTTCAAAGTATTAGTAATAAGGTTGACAATCGTACTGACATTATTTCTACTCCTAATGTCTGTCCAGCCTCCAGTCCTCCCCAAAGTTTTATTTCCTTGGCAAGAAATAAGTATGAGTCTTCAGATGTAGCTCCTTTTATCGTACACGTTCAACGAGAAACAACATCTACTGATGATGGCGCCACTCTCCATCCAGTAACATTCGGTAAATTCCTGAAAAGAAATGCCTTTCAAAATATTGTTAATGGTTCTGTAAAAAGGATAGGTAGAAATAGAATTGCACTAGCGTTCTCTGACTATAACGATGCCAATTCATTTATTTCCAACAGTAGTCTAGTAACAAATAAGTTAAAAGGATTTATACCATCTTTTAATGTGACAAGAATGGGTTTAGTTCGTGGTGTACCATCAGAATGGACACCAGAAGAGGTCATCGAAAATATTTCAGTACCTGAAGGTTGTGGTGGAATTTTAAAGGTAAGACGATTAAATTACAAAACTATCGTAGAAGGTTCACCAGTTTGGAAACCAACACAAAACATAGTCGTTACTTTTGATGGGCAGGTTCTACCTAAAAGGATTTTTATATGTTACAATGCGCTTCCAGTTGAACTATACATTTACCCCACTATTCAGTGTTTTAACTGTTGTCGTTATGGTCATACAAAACTGCAGTGTAGGGCAAAACCTAGGTGTTACAAGTGTGGAAGGGAACACACTGGTGATTCTTGTGATGTGAATGAGGAGAACGTTTCATGCTGTTCGTGTTCAGGAAATCACTTTGCCATAAGTAAGTCATGTCCTGAATTTTCACGACAAAAACAAATTAAAATAAATATGTCTGAAAAATGTATCTCGTATGGTGAGGCATCTAAATTGCTACCACCTGTGTACAAGTCTTATGCTGATGTTGTTAATTCTACGCAAAATGTCCCTCAAACTCATTCGCACCCTATTTCTCAGATTTCCTTTACCCATCGTTCATCTACTGACTCATCCAATAAATCATACAAAAAAACTGTTTATACTACTCGGCGTCCGATGCCTACACCAGGAAAAGGCTACGACAGAAATGAACATCAAAAAATAGTTTATGAATATAACATTCCGTCTCCACAAGACGGTTGCGCTTTTAGCCAAACAAATATTAATTCTTCAATAATGTCTACATCGGACATTATTAAAATGCTTGTTGACATTTTAACCCGTTCAAATATTTCCATACCGTCCAACGTCGCCTCAATAATTAACAAATTTAAAACTCCCATAGCCATTAATGATGGCGGTATCGTTCCAGACAGCAATACAATGGAACTGCAGAAGTGTAGTTCCTAAAAAAAGTGATGTAATTTATTTAATAAATAAACATAACACTTCTTTACTAGCACTTTCGGAGACCTGGCTTAAGCCAGGCTCCATTTTCAAAATCCATGGATTCTCTTGATTGAGAGATGATAGATCTGATGGGTATGGCGGTGTTGCCTTACTTATCAGAAATACCATTTCCTTTATCCCTATATCTCTCCCTAAATACAACGAGTTTTCCGTGGTAGCAGCACAGATTGGCAATATTTGTGTTGTCTCTATATATATGACATCCCCTTCTTCTTTGACATTCACCTGTCTTAATAACCTTTTATCTCTTATCCCTAAGCCTGTCTTACTTTTAGGCGATTTTAATTCCCATCACATTTCCTGGGGTTGTTCTGTTTCTAATCAATGCGGAAATTTGCTTTTAGAACTACTTGACGATAATAACCTTTGCATATTGAATTCTGGCTCCCCTACCCGACGTACCTCTCCAAACGAGAATATCAGTGCTGTAGATTTGTCAATCTGCTCTCCTAATCTTGCTTCATCCATAACATGGCAAACATTATCTTCAACCTTCGGAAGTGACCATTTTCCGATTATAATTTCTTTTCCGTGTAATAGTTCCCGTCGCTCACTTCCACAACCGCGCTTAAAATATAATATTAAGAATGATACATTATGGAACAAATTTAAATCAATTGTAGATCAAGAGTTAGTTAATCAACCTGACATATCACATGGAATCGAAATTTGTACCAATGCTTTTACCAGTGCGTTGATAAGGGCAGCAGATGCAACTTTTCCTTCCAAAAAGTTATCAACTAACTTTATTCCCTCTCTGCCTTGGTGGGATAAGGAATGTACTGAGGTAGTAAATGAAAGAAAAAAAATTGAACAACTATACAATAATGATATGACTAACGAAAATTTTGAACTATTGTCAGAAAAACTAACAAACACACGCAAATTTTTGAAAGAAAAAAAATTTGAGGGTTGGCGAAAATATTGCCTTTCAATATGCCCTAATGTAAACCCTTCTGTAGTTTGGCGGAATATTAGGAAGTTCAGAAACGGTGTCAGTGAAACACCGCGTTCATCATTGCCTATAAATCTTAGTAATGAGTTTCTAAATCGTTTAGCTCCTCCTACAGTTCCCCTGCAAGTTCATTTTAGTAATGTAATTCCGGTTGCAATACCACTTAATCAGTCCACTTTAAACTCTGCCTTCACTTTACAAGAATTGGAAGGTGTCGTATCTTCTGTTAAAGATTCGGCACCAGGTGAAGACGGTATACCATATTCATTCGTAACTAACCTTAGTCAATCATCACTTAAATACTACTTAGACATAATAAACAAAGCAATGCTCTCAGGAAACGTACCTCCGTCATGGAAATCACAAATAGTTATTCCTTTGCTCAAGCCTGGTAAATCACCATCAGAGGTATCATCATATCGCCCGATAGTTTTATCATCCGTAATTGTTAAGATCGCTGAAAATCTAGTTAAAAATCGTCTCGAGTGGCTTATTGAAAGCCGTGGAATACTTTCCGAGACTCAGTTTGGTTTTCGGAAATGCAGGAATACTCTGGATAGTGTGGCTACACTTGTGACGGATATTCGAGTAGCTTTAACATATAATGAATGTGTTTTGGCCGTGTTTTTAGATATAGAATCTGCATACGATAATGTCATTTTACACTTACTTAAATCAAAGCTTGACAAACTTAAAATACCAGATGCACTTTCGTGTTTCATTTTTAATCTCCTTTCTGGTAGATCTATAAAATTAGATCAAGCGCGAGATCAACATAGACTAGTATGGAAAGGTCTTCCACAGGGTTCAGTACTAAGCCCCATTTTGTACAATATTTATACGTACGATTTAGAGCGGTCACTTCAAAATTCTGCCAATATCCTTCAATATGCGGATGACATAGTTGTATACTCAAAGGGTCAATCTGCTAATAAAATATGCACTGAAATGTCAAATTCCCTGAACTATTTAAACAATTGGATGGATGCTAATGGTTTAAGCGTATCGGCCCATAAGAGCTCGGCGGTATTATTTACACGCCATAGAATGCCTCCCTCGATAAATTTACAGTTAAATAGCAATTTTATTCCAATTAAAAATCAGGTCAAGTTTTTGGGTGTGTTATTGGATTCCAAACTTACGGGGATACCTCATTGTGAGTATGTTACGGCCAAATGTGAAAAGCTCCTCAATTTATTGAGATGTCTCTCGGGCGTTTGGTGGGGTGCGCATCCTTTCTCATTAAAGCTTCTATACAACGCCCTTGTACGAAGTGTACTTGATTATGGAACCTTCGTACTAGAGCCTTGTAATGTAGCTGGTCTAAAGAGACTGGATGCAATTCAATCAAAAGCTTTGAGAATTATCTCAGGAGCTATGAAATCAAGCCCATTGAACGCTTTGCAAGTAGAATGTAATGAACCTCCACTTTATTTAAGACGTCAATTTCTTTCAGATCGTATGTTTTCACGTGTTATTCAATTCTCAGATAGCCATTTAATTTCAAATCTACGTCTACTTGCTGATATTACTGAGAATTCAAATTATTGGAACCACAAATCTTTGCCCTGTTTAGTAAAAAGTTATATTCGGTATAAATCATTAAGTGCAGTGACACATAGGTCTCCCGTACTAGATTTATATAACTGTGAATATGAAGCTCTTATTTACACCCCAACAGTTTGTTTTAATTTGGGAATTGACAAATATAATGCTAATGCTAATACACAATTCAAATCTATTGTCAATGAAAACTGGCCAAAATGGCATCATATATATACAGATGCGTCCAAACATAGTTCACACGAATTTGTTGGTGTGGGCGTATATCATGCTCAATATAATATCGTTCAGAAAATAAAATGCCCATTTGAAACGTCTGTATTTACAGGTGAATGTCTTGGCATCGATAAAGCCATTGATTATGTTATTATGTTCAAACTAAAGAATACTCTAATTATTAGCGATTCTATGAGTGCATTGCAAGCTCTGTTGAAATTCCCTTTTAAATCTAAAACTCATTTTAGTCTCATTGCTGAAGCAAGGAGCAAATTGTATACATGTAGTTTGAAAGGCTTTTCTATCACTTTTGTATGGATACCCAGCCATTGCGGCATTAAAGGGAATGACACAGCCGACAGGCTTGCCAATGAAGCAGTGGTTTGTGGAGACCAATTCCCTTTTAAAAACTATTCCCATGACCTTGCCACTCTTCCTAGGTTATTTCTTCAGGAATCCTGGAGTAGTATCTGGGCATGTAGCGGCCAAATAAAAGGAAAGCATTACTTTAGCTTACAGCCGTTGTTACGTCAAAAGCCATGGTTCTCATTCATAAAACTTACCAAAATTGCCACAACGATTTTAATAAGAATGCGTCTAGGCCATACAACTTGCCCTGCCCATCTTGCAAGGTTTCACATAATTAATAGCCCAGACTGCGAATGTGGGCATGATATTGGAGATTTGGACCACATAGTTTTCTCTTGTCCTAATTATGACCGTGCTTCCTTATACAATAGCTTAATAGCTATCCACATCTCATTTCCTACTAATGTAAAAACGCTTCTTTTTACGGCTGATACCTCAATTTATACTATTATATCTGATTTTATTCGTAGTAACAACATAAAATTGTAAAAATGTATAGTAGATAATTAGTAATTTGATAAGTATAGAATAATAATTGTAAATATTGTAGTTAGATACCTTTTAAAAAATATGTACCTAAGTACCTATATTTGGATACTCTTTCTGATCCGAATTAATTTTACCTTTCCTAATTTTTAGGAATTAATTCCTAATTTTATCCGGTCTTTACGTTTCTTTCAAATTATTTACGCGTTAAACGTTTCCCCTCTTTTATAAAATTTAAAAGATATAAGTTAAAAACGCCTCGTATAAAGACCTACTAAAGACGTTGAAGAGAAACTCTACCGCTAGAAATACACTTGTTAATGGCAGATGCGCAAGACGCGCAAAGCCATACTCCCTGAACAACAGGGAAAGGAAAAAAAAAAAAAAAAAAACTAATTCGGGCTAAGTTACTAGTACTTACTAGTTCCGTGAACTCCACCAGCATAAAAACATTTGGATGGG
This sequence comes from Selenia dentaria, assembly GCA_917880725.1. NCBI lineage: Eukaryota > Metazoa > Arthropoda > Insecta > Lepidoptera > Geometridae > Selenia > Selenia dentaria. Next base: position 6,809,114 of record OU862888.1, on the reverse strand, counting down.
CTCATTTTCGCTATTTCTTGATTTAAAAAGAAACACTTTTAACTGGTTTTAATATACTATTTATTGTATGTACTTGTTACAAAACAAAATATATATCTTCATCATACAATTTTCTCTTTGTCTTCTTCTCCGCAAATACCAGTCGAAAGTTTCTAGTATATATTTTAGTCTATGGTCGAAAGAGGAGCTGTCAGCTACGTATAATGAATATAAATTCGAAAGTAATGGAGTTCACAGTAAGTAATAAGTAAATTAAGCTTATTTTGTTTTGTTGGTTTATATTGACGTCATACGCTCTCCTTCTTACGTACGTTGATAGAAAAAGACAACATAATACGTGTGAAGCTAGTTCTTAGATAATGCCAACATAAAGAAATAACCAAATCGACACGAGACCCGCTAACGAGTATCGAATTGTCGAAAGCACCTTTTTAACGACTCATGGTGCCAATTAAAGCAGCTCGCAATCGACGATCGTGTAGACGCTAGCGAGTATCGGCTATCGATGACGTTTTACGTTGCCAACTCATGGTAGAGCTACGGAATGGTAGGCATCAATACGCTTGAAGTAAGGCGTAAGTGCACTTTATTGCTGCATTATTATCAGTTGTTGAACGGTCTGATCGACAATCCCAGCGCGCTGTCTCGCTTGTCACTGGTCGTGCCGGACGGGGTCCGCGGGTCGTGCGCGTGCAGTGCACGCTGGGTGTTTGCGTCGGTGTCGGGTGTGCGCACACAAACGGCACAGTACGTTCCCACTGCACAGAGGCCTTACTATGAGCTCTTAACCCGTCCGCATCAGCGCAAAAAATAACAATAGATTTATGAATGAAACTTAACTCGAATGAGTCTTGCTGAGTCGGACAGATTAAAGCAGGACTTTTAGACAACTGCCCGGTTTAATCGTACCATGATAACTTTAAAACAGGCCTGCCCAGGCCTACTATTCAAGAACCGCAGAAAAACCGTTCCTGTTTTTTTTGTATGGACTCTTGTTAACATGTCGCTGTAAATCCACTCAGTTTATTAGCTTACAAACGTCTACGCGCCGTCAATGTTGGTTATAGTAAATTGTATGAATGCCAGATACAATATTATCCGTTCACCTTTGAGAAAACAATATTCAAACAGTTCACCTAAATGAGCGTCATGGTATGATTTCATTCAAAACAGTTTATGTCAGGTTTTAGAACTGCACGGAACTTGTATGGTTTTTACGAAGCTGATAGTAAGGCCCCAGGCCATTCATTTGCTCAATGCTATGATTGCTCAGATGCCAGATCTTAACAATTTTTTTCCGAGTATAAGTATGCACTGTTGTGTTATCAAACTTTTTTTAGTGATTCTAAATTTTATAAGAGTACATTTAAAGACAGATAAGTGAGTGTTAATTTAAGGCTGGCCTACTGTGCGCTTTGGGTATCCTGTAAGCACAGTATGCATTCGATAAATAAATTAATAAAAACAATGCTTGTGACACCTCAGCACATGAACGGATAGCTTTGGGAAACTGAGCAGCAGCTTCCTCATTTAATACACTGTTTTGAGCCATAACCGCTTTTATGGACTTTTGTCTCTCATGCTCTGGACAATTCATGTTAGTGAGTACCCGAACAATGAAGGCAAGTAGCATCTTTTTCCAAAACCTCACAGGTGGCATATTATTTCTACAAGCTTGTGAATAATATAAAGTGAACTTTAGCTCTACCATGAGTTGGCAACGTAAAACGTCATCGATAGCCGATACTCGCTAGCGTCTACACGATCGTCGATTGCGAGCTGATTTAATTGGCACCATGAGTCGTTAAAAAGGTGCTTTCGACAATTCGATACTCGTTAGCGGGTCTCGTGTCGATTTGGTTATTTCTTTATGTTGGCATTATCTAAGAACTAGCTTCACACGTATTATTTTGTCTTTTTCTATCAACGTACGTAAGAAGGAGAGCGTATGACGTCAATATAAACCAACAAAACAAAATAAGCTTAATTTACTTATTACTTACTGTGAACTCCATTACCTTCGAATTTATATTCATTATACGTACGTAGCTGACAGCTCCTCTTTCGACTGGTATTTGCGGAGAAGAAGACAAAGAGAAAATTGTATGAAGAAGATATTTATTTTGTTTTGTAACAAGTACATACAATAAATAGTATATTAAAACCAGTTAAAAGTGTTTCTTTTTAAATCAAGAAATAGCGAAAATGAACCCATCCAAATGTTTTTATGCTGGTGGAGTTCATGGAACTAGTAAGTACTAGTAACTTAGCCCGAATTAGTTTATTGATCAATTTTCTTACATTATTTCTACAATGATCTCTACTGTACTGTTGCTTTCTAATCATACACGACGACGATGTGAAAAATGAAGTAACAGGGATTATTGTATTGTGATTCTCTCTCAGGCATACTAACCATACATAACCTCTATACGTACTTGTGTAAAAACATAATAATAACGTTAATTCCTACAATAACATAGGCCTTAGCCTTCGCTTCTTAATCTGGGAGATAAAGTAAACCTATTATAATAGTCATCACCTATATGAGTTACATACATGTATTTTGTTTTAAAATTATGTTCCTTGTAAACTTAATACTTATACTTTACAGGAAATGGAGACCTTAGCAAGCCTGCTAATGGACCACTAGAGCTACTGGTACCACATCCTTTTCAAGCCGCAGGAGGACCCAGCCTCACAATCGAAACTAGCAAAGCAGGCATTTGTGAAAGCTGACAATGAACGGCAGGTTTTCCAGCAAGATGCAGAGACAGCTTGATTTGAGGGACGGAGTTAGGAGAAAAACTAACTAATGTTATTGGAACACGATAATTATGTTGAAGTTGGCCTTCCTCAAATGTTTCCACAACTACCTATACATATTAGTTGTAATTAGATAATTAGTAATAGATGATTAGTAAACAATAAAACAAGTAAACTCATACTCATATTGTATTAAATAGGTACATGACGAGCCACCATGTTACTCTACCTTCCTAGCTAGACCCTACCTTCGAACAGAGGGTTGCCAGGTGTGATCCCCGGCAATCACAGACATATTTGGCCCGGAACTTAATGACACAGGGGAATTGAATGTTATTATGATCCTAGTTTTAAAAACAACCATAGTAAAGATTAAGTTGATATATGATTCCTATACATTTTAAGGTAGGTGAAATAAAAGACATACATACTACATAAGTAAGACTAATGTTTTTGGTGAGTAGGCCATGATGTGGGCCACTCAGTTTTTTTCTGAACTATTCTGTAAGTTGTATGTTGAAATAAAATGTTTTGAATACAAATAAAGATGTTATTTATTATCACTAAATATTATTACTTATTCTCCAAGCTAATTGATCATGCAATGTCCTATACACTATTGGTTCACTGCAATTATTGCTTTCATCACCACTTCTCCACATTCATACGAGTAGGATTCTATGAAAGAAAGAAATTTTGTTAGTGTGCACATGAATTTGTGAGTAAAAGATATTGCAGAGACCATAAGGAACATTTTTGCTAGAGAAACATGACTACATAGATAGATATTTGAAGCATGTTTTTAAAACCTCCATACAGCTAACCTACTCAAACTGAAATGTTGAATAATAATAATTTTCCTAGCAGTAAAACTTCTGGCAAAAAAAGGCTATTGTTTTATTGCTATTTAGTGATTCGCTTGTGCATATACTAAACTAAATTTCTCTAAACTATGGTAGTTTTTATTATGTTAATACTAAAATCCACATTCATGTTACACTTACAATTATAATTATAAACATAACTATTTAAATATGGGTAGTTTTACATCAGTTAGAATGGTTTAGAGAGCACGAACTTACATGATGGTTAAATTTGCACTAAACATATCCACAATTAAACAGAAATGGCAAATTTAAGTATTGTCACTTGCAAACATTATATGAATTTGGACATAAACATGAATAGATTATAATTAACAGAACAGATGATAATTTACTAAAAACAGATTTTAGTTTGCTAATTTAGTTTGGTGTTCTTAACAAGCGAATTACTACCAATGACCTGGATAACTTCCTGCCATAATATTAGTGCTCATCTTTTAAGCTTGGTGTAAATATTTCAAAATGTCTTCCATCAACACATCCAATTACCCTTGGTATCATAAATTTACTATTTAATCAAAGTGTCAGAAAACAGAGTGTCTGATAAAAATAGTCAATAGAAATTTCATTATATATAAAAAATATAGGTAGTAAGCTACCATTGTTTTATAACATTCCTATCCTCTTTTGTGTTTGGAAACTTGATGATTGTATTTAAGATGTTTAGGTAGGTACATGGTTTACTCTAAGCAACAGTGATTTCTTCTATTTAGATACACTGATCTCTTATTCTTATTCGTTTTGGGAGTGATGAGGCCTGCACTGACATCCCGCTTGGGGTGTTATGTGCATTCCACCCTGCCAACATTTGCTCAAGCCAGCCTAACTTCTTCACATAGAGGAGTAAGGCCTTGGGGCGCTGGCACAACTGTTGCAATGTAGTTTGAGATGTTGTATAAACAATCGTCGATGATGCTGATGATGCATCATGCGTTCTGGAGTAGACCTCCAGTAATCCTGTTTTTGCTCTAATATCTTCCGTAGCCCTGCAGTGCAGCAACACAGTCTGCACACTCTTGTCCTTCTGCAGACAGTCTCCAGATAGTGGGCTGTCCGTAGCTCTGATCTTGTGCAACTGGTAATTTAGATTACTGTGAGCAGTGATAATTCCCACCATTAGGCGAAGGTCCTGACGTTGTAATCATAGTAATTTGTTTGTAGTATTTTTGTTTAGGATTGGAAACATGGATTTCGCATGTTTACAGTCCTTCCTGTCATCCCAACAGTTTTGGTGTTTTCTTACTGTGTAGATACTCAGGAGATTCTGCACACTGATCTCCTCGGAGTATTAATTATTCTGACACTGCCTCCTGGGAAAAATGATTTGCAGCTTCAAATACTTTTCGGGTGGTCCCCGTGCTGTGCATAGAACAGCAATGCAAATAAAACCTGTAATGCAAAGATAAAAAAGTAGTATACCTATCTGGGTTTATAATAAAATAATAATAAATAGCCTGTAGTTTTATTTGTAAGTTATTAGCATAACCTCAAATATGTAAAAAATAAATATGTTTACAGCTTACCTTAGACCCTAGTGAGACTCTTTCTGATGGTATTAAATCTGTTGAATCCACAATAAATGTCTTCAAAAGCATACACAGGTAAGATGCTTTTAGAAAGTCTTTAAAGCTTTCTTCACTAAGGTTTAGTGGACATCCAACTTGTTTTCTCATTTCGGCTTGAAATTGGGAATTCTCGTTGGTGATCTCCATTTTCAGCTGCTGTCACCATATTCAAAGCCAAATAAATTATTCCTGCCAATTTTATCGTAATACAAATAAAATTATTTGATTATGTAAGTATTTTGAATTGAAACTCGATAGGTTATTTTCCCTTTCACACGATTCCACACCTCAAAATTCTCGTGAGTGGCGTAGTCGCTAACGTCTATCGAAATTTTCGAAGGCGATTGTCAAAATAATGACTTATGGTACCGTTTGAGTGAAAATCCAAGCAAATCGCGTATCGACATCGATTGTCGCTATCGACTCACGATTCGTTTTCGAAGCGACTGTTAATAAAATAAACTTGTGGTGCCGATTTTAGTTCTACAAGTGACCGCAAGGTGGCACTGTTCTTTTTTCATACAAATTTTCGTCGACAGTCGCTAGCGAGCATCGATTGGTGTCAATATTGTCAACTCATGGTAGAGCTACTTGGGTACCTATCTACTACGTCGTGATAGTTGCATAAATTAATGCACTGGAATTATAACTATAGTACAAAACTCGCACAACGACATTAGACTACACTGACAAGAATAAAAGAACACAAAGATATCCAATAATCACAACATAAATAAGCCTAGTTATCAAAAAGGGATCAACGTACATTATTAACAACGTTCGCCTATGGCCGACCATTCGACCAGCCTCGTTCTCTAAGTTGCTCACTACTTGTCTCATTCGCGTGGGTGGCGAAACGGCAACAGCGCAGGAGTTAATTTAGATGTTGCCAAGCCGAGCGCAGTAATATGTATCTACCTACGTTTATTTATAACATCATTGGTTTTGATATTATTTGTTTAGACAATAGTGATGTTCATATTATATTAGGTCCTTGCATATGAAATTGCCGTGGCGGTGCCGGCTTAGAATAGCACCCCCCCAACTCTACCCGTGGGTGCCGTAGAAGCCGGCTAAGGGATAACAAATCAGAAGGTGGGCAGCAGCACCTTCCCAGTCAAACACACACAAACTGCGCTCGCCAACCCGCCTGCCAAGCGTGGCGAGTATTGGCAAAAACCCCTCAATGGATTGGACAAAAAGAACCAGGCCCCCAGTCCCCGGCAGCCCCGCTATTCCTGGCTACGGTAGTGGCCACGGTAACGGTGGGGCAGGGGGTGCTAAGAATCCCCGGCAGACGCCCGGCTACCACCCCCAACGACGACGACTGGCCCTGGTAACACACAACATACGCACGATGAGGACAGACGAGAAGATATATGAGCTGGAAGAAGAAATGAGTAAGCTACGCTGGGACATTGTGGGGTTATCTGAAGTCCGTAGAGCGGGTGAGGACACGATAACCCTAAAATCAGGTAACCTACTCTACCACCGGGAGGGCGACCAACAGTCCCAAGGTGGTGTCGGGTTTCTCGTCCACAAGTCCCTTACTAACAACATAGTTAAGATCGATAGCGTTTCCAATAGGGTCGTATACCTAATACTCAGAGTATCCAAACGATATTCGCTGAAGGTCATTCAGGTATACGCACCGACGAAGTCGCACCCGGATGATGAGGTGGAGGATATGTATGAGGACATTAGTCGGGCCATACATACCTCTGAAGCGCACTTTCTAGTTGTTATGGGGGACTTCAACGCGAAGTTGGGTAAGAGAAGCGAGGATGAGTCGAAAGTGGGGCAATTTGGCTATGGACAACGGAACCGTAGGGGACAGAGGTTGGCCGACTTCCTGGAGAAAGAGGGACTCTTTATGATGAACTCTTTCTTTCAGAAGCCACCTCACAGGAAATGGACCTGGCTGAGTCCCGATGGTTCCACGAGAAATGAGATTGACTTCATTATGACCACCAAAAGGCAAATATTCACTGATGTCTCCGTGATCAACAGGGTTAAAACCGGTAGTGATCACCGAATGGTAAGAGGCACGGTGAATATTAATGTCAAACTGGAGAGGTCTCGTCTGATGAAGTCTACGCTCCGACCTACTCGTGCCCATATTCAAGACCCCGAGAGCTTTCAACTTGAGCTATCCAATCGCTTCGATTGCCTTGAGAACATCGCTTCAGTGGACGAGATCAATAACAGGTTAGTAGAAACTGTCCATACAGTGGGTTCCAAGTACTTTAAACCCCACCGTACAGATAGGCCACAGAAACTCTCCAACAATACCCTCAACCTCATGGCTGAACGACGCTCATTGAAACTGCAGTCTTCGGATGATGCTGAAGCATATAGGCTGCTCAATAGACGAATATGGAAGTCCTTGCGACACGACATTCGGATCTTTAATACAAACCGTATTAAAGAGACGATAGAGCGGAAAAAAGGCTCCAAAGTGTTTGCAAGAGACATGTCTATTGGGCAAAGCCAGTTGACGAAGCTGAAGAGAGAAGACGGCAGTGTAGCGTCGACCAAAGCGGAAGTGTTAGGAGAGGTCGAGAGTTTCTACGGACAGTTATACACCTCGGTCGCTAAACCTGTTAGCAGCTCGGCCAAAGACCCAAGAGCCAAGCTGACCCGACATTATACCGAAGATATCCCGGACATCAGCCTGTACGAGATTAGAATGGCCTTGAAACAGCTTAAGAACAACAAGGCGCCTGGTGACGACGGTATCACATCTGAGCTTCTGAAAGCGGGTGGAACACCAGTACTTAAAGTCCTTCAGAAGCTCTTTAATACCGTCTTACTCGAAGGTTCAACGCCAGAAGCATGGAACAAAAGCGTGGTGGTGCTGTTCTTCAAGAAAGGTGACAACACTTTACTTAAAAATTACAGACCCATCTCGCTTTTGAGCCATGTTTATAAGCTGTTTTCGAAGGTCATAACAAACCGTCTCAGTCGCAGGTTTGATGAATTCCAGCCTCCGGAACAAGCCGGTTTCCGAAAAGGCTATAGTACCATAGACCACATCCACACGCTACGGCAAGTTATACAGAAGACCGAAGAGTATAACTTGCCTCTTTGTCTAGCGTTTGTGGACTATGAGAAAGCCTTTGATTCGATCGAGACGTGGGCAGTGCTTGAGTCTCTCCAGCGGTGCCGTATTGACTATCGGTATATTGAAGTGCTGAAGTGTTTGTACAAAAACGCCTACATGTCAGTCCGAGTACAGGAGCAGAGTTCGAAGGCAATTCCATTGCAAAGAGGCGTGAGACAGGGAGACGTTATATCTCCGAAACTGTTCACCGCTACATTGGAAGACGCCTTCAAGCTTCTGGAATGGCAAGGACTTGGCATCAATATTAAGGGCGAATACATCACTCACCTTCGATTTGCCGACGATATTGTAGTCATGGCAGAATCCATGGAAGACCTCAGTACAATGCTCGAAGGCCTCCATCGAGTTTCCCAACGGGTAGGTCTTAAGATGAACATGGACAAGACGAAAATTATGTCTAATGCCCATGTTGTACCTACCCTAATATCAGTTGGGAACTCAGTTCTCGAAGTTGTTGACGAGTATATCTACCTGGGACAGACAGTCAAACTAGGCAGGTCCAACTTCGAGAAAGAGGTCAATCGTCGAATCCAACTCGGCTGGGCAGCGTTCCGGAAACTTCGCGAAGTCTTCTCGTCAAAAATACCTCAGTGCCTCAAGACAAGAGTCTTCGACCAATGTGTGTTACCAGTGATGACTTATGGCACTGAAACGTGCTCTCTTACTATGGGCCTCATAGATAAGCTCAAAGTCGCACAACGAGCTATGGAGAGGGCTATGCTCGGGGTTTCTCTACGTGATCGAATCAGAAATGAGGAGATCCGTAGAAGAACGAAAGTCACCGACATAGCTCAGAAGATTAGCCAGTTGAAGTGGCAGTGGGCAGGGCACATAGCACGCAGAACAGATGGCCGATGGGGCCGAAAGGTTCTGGAGTGGAGACCACGTACCGGCAAGCGCAGCGTAGGTCGTCCACCGACACGGTGGACAGACGACCTGAGAAAGGTCGCAGGACGACGTTGGATGCAGGCCGCTTCCAACCGGTCCTTTTGGAAAATCATGGGGGAGGCCTATGTTCAGCAGTGGACGTCCTACGGCTGAGATGATGATGATGAGATGATATGAAATTAGCGTTTTGTCGTACTGGCCCATTTGATCTGAAATATCTCCTCTTTGGTTAAGACTTCCAAATTCAAATTTATAAATTCTTTTAGCTGGTACAGTACTACCAACGGATCAATGCCGCTCGGAAGGTAGGCACGTAGACTGTTCGCGCATGTAAAATTGTGTGAAAAAATTTGTTCACCGAAACGAGATATCGAGCACTAATTTTATGTTTTAAGAGACAAGCTTTTTGTAATATTATTATTTTCTTCAGTAAAATTGAGAATAAATAATTACTAACTATACCTGTTCTAAATCCGTTTATAATAATAATTTCCCAGTCGGTAACTATTTTGCTCCATCGACATTTATCAAAATAATATGAAACATAAACATTTATGTATGTAACGTAAACTATTTTAATTATAATTCGTTTAATTTATAAAGCCTAACTTCATAATCTAAGATTATTTTTATTTTTCAATTAAGTATTACATTTTCTTAAAATATTATGACTCTTTTCAATTAGAATTTGATGACTGATTTTTCCCAATGAAAACTTAGTTATTGTTCCTAAACGACTACGATCTCCTTGAAGGTTTTTATTTATTTTTTAATTTCGACCATTCATGTGATGGAATTTCCCTTTCGGTTTTATAGAGGTTATGTATGATGCGTTTAACTACATATTTATCGAAGTTGTCTATGCCTGTAACAAGTTTTGAACGGAGTTTTATCTTGCCCGGAGTACGAAAGGATGAGACAAACTAGCATTTTTTATCTTCTCCAAGGATGTAACGAATGATGTCAATGCGAAAGTTCAAGTATTTCTAAATAATGCTTATTTCGGTTGGATGGTACTGTTAACTGTCCAATAGATGTCGCTCCGTCCCCGCAAGACGGTTAGTCAAATAGAGAGTTAAAATTCGATGCTCGGACCAGATTCTCGGTGGCCTAGATGGTCAATGGCGTCTGACACGGATAGTCAGAAGACGCGGGTTCGAATCCCGTCCGAGGATGTGAACTTTTCTCTCTATAAATTTCAATGTTTGAGATCGCTTAAGCAGGCGTTAGTGCTTTGAAAAGTAATACTATAAAAATCACAAGGGTTGCGATGTCAATGCGAAAGTTCAAGTATTTCTAAATAATGCTTCTTTCGGTTGGATGGTACTATTAACTGTCCAACAGATGTCGCTCCGTCCCCGCAAGACGGTTAGTCAAATAGAGAGTTAAAATTCGATGCTCGGACCACATTCTCGGTGGCCTAGTTGGTCAATGGCGTCTGACACGGAGAGTCAGAAGACGCGGGCCGTCCAAGGATGTGAATTTTTCTCTCTATAAATTTCGATGACGAACGGTGCGTATGGATAACACCATACCGTTTTGTATAACTCTCACGTTAGGAACCTAATGTGTTTATTTTTTAAGCACGTATTATTTTTCTTACCCGGCGGTGGCGTAAAACTACATTGCACCGTGGCATTCCGCGTACTAAATCACTAATAACAAATTAAACTAACATAAAATAAATAATACTTAACAAAAAGAACAACCGAAATACGATACGAACTAAACTTTACAAACTTAAATATGAATACATCAATAACAAAAATATTTACATAATCAACTGAAAAACAAATATTATTGTTAAAGAGTGACCACCCGGGAGAAAGAGTAACAATCATGCGCCAAACGTATACGAGTGACTGAGACACATGATCGGCGATTTCAACATCAGCCCATGCGAATAGTGATGAGGTTTAAGTGTGATTGATGAGACACTAGACTCGGATGATTAAATTCGATGTAGAAAATGTTGATACTTATTTATTGTGTGATATCAACTAGTGGCTCTGTGAGCAGTCGACTATGCGATTATGTCTTTGCGCAGCTTAAACTGAATAGTACTCACCGCGGACTTAAAACAAAATCCTTTAAATAACCTTGCTTGGTCTGCAAGTCTTTGTAGTGTTTTTATGGAGCCATTGATCTAGTTTCATTTTAGGATACTTAAAACCTATGAAATAATTATACCTATGTTGTAAATTTTCCATATACTGAATCAACAAAAAAGTTATAAAATTATTGAACCTGCTCATAAAATTTCACGAGGATCGGTTGAAAAATGCGACCTTTATATAGATGTGAACTTGCGGAACTCCGGACAGACACACATACGAAAGCAATTTTGTCCAAGTTATTGGAGAGACGTTTCGTTCGTGCTTCGCAGTCGCTCGGTCAATAGTTCTAATTTAACGCTTCATGTTATTAATCTGTCCGCAACAGGACAAATAATGATATCATAGGACGTTAGAGTGATGAAAACAATGTTTTATGACGAATCAAATAAAAATGGACTCACGACTCTTTTCGATGATGTTCTGTCAACAAAACTAAACCAGACGCAAACACAACGAAAACAAGTAGTTGTAACGTTTGACGGCAACAACGATACATCTCATGATGAACATATGGATCAAAGTACTGAAGTTGTTCAACGACCAACTCATGTTGAAAGCGATTATGAATCATTTCAGATTCATGAACGAATGATGACGAAAATGTAGCAAATAACGATCCTATTCACACAAGGTCATTAAGAGACAGGTCAGAAATCACGGCTCCTAAGCGTTACGACGATTTTATCTTGGCAGCAGCTGAAGAAATTGAAAACCTTCACAATCCTAAGGAACCTGCAAATTTTAAAGAAGCGATGGAATCTATTGACAGAGCGAAATGGCAAGAAGCTATGCTTGATGAAATAACATCATTAAATAAAACGAAACGTGGGATCTGGTGGACTTACCAAAAGGAAGAAAAGCATTACCATGTAATTGGGTTTATAAAGTCAAAATGAATCTAGATGGTTCTGTTGAAAGGTATAAGGTCAGAATGGTCATTAAGGGTTACTCTCAGCAACCTGGAGTAGAATATGATAAAACATTTAGCCCAGTAGTTCGTTTAAGCACTGTTCGAACACTGCTTGCTGTTGCTAATCAAGAAAATCTGAAATTACTACAGTTCGACGTGTCAACCGCCTTCCTTTACGGTACTGTTAAAGAAGAACTCTTTATGAGACAGCCTGAAGCGTTGCAGGATGGTACTAAACATGTTTGCAAATTAAAAGACAGTCTGTATGGCCTGAAGCAAGCACCGCGTTGTTGGAACACTTGCATTGGTGAGTTTTTAACAAAATCAGAATTTCAACAAAGTGACGCGAATCCATGTTTGTACAGTAGGATCAGAGGCCAATCCAAAGTATTTATTAGCCTTTATGTCGATGATGGACTTGTAGCGTATAACACAACTGCAGCAGGAGAAGAATTCATCAAAGAATTAAAATCCAAATACAATATAAGGACAAAACCAGCTTCATATTTTCTTGGATTAGAAATAAACGTGTGCAAAGACAAAAACACTTTTACTGTATGTCAAACGGCCTACATAAAGAAAATTTTAGAAAAATACAATAAACTGCACCAACGCCTATAATTAAGGAGAATGAGTCGGAAGAGGAAGAGACCGTCAATAATAATTTCCAATACCGACAAGCCGTAGGTGCTTTGGCATTATTTGTCTGTATGCACAAGGCCTGACATTTCTTTTGCTGTGGGTGTTGCCTCGAGAAATCTGAAAAGCCTTACTAAAAAAGATATTGTTTTAGAGAAGCGCATATTCCGATACTTAAAAGGGACACAGAATATCGGCATCAACTACACAAGCAAGTCGTCTCCACACTTAATCTGCTACAGCGAAGCAGATCATGCAGGAGACTAGAAAACTGGTAGATCAACAACCGGACTAGTTTGCTTATTCTCTGGAGCTGCCATAAGCTGGAGAAGCCAGAAGCAAGCAACTGTCTCCATCTCCTCAACAGAAGCGGAGATCATAGCAGCTAGCGAAACTGCACAAAAAATTTGGTGGTTCAATCGTCTGTTAAACGACTTGGTTCAAACAGAAAAACCAGTTTTAAATCTAGACAATGAGTCGGCTGTAAAGCTCGCGCATAACCCTAAATATGAATACCACAGGCGCACAAAACACATAAAGTTGAAGCTTTTCTTTGTAAGAGAATGTGTGAACATTGGAGAATTCTCGGTAAAGCAAGTTCCCTCAGCACTGAAATAATGCCGATATGCTAACGAAACCACTTTTTGGGCCTAGGCTGCAGGAGTCGAGTTTAAAGATATGGTTGAGGAATTTATCTCCATAAATTCTTTAAATTTCCGAGGATGTGAAGTATACTACTACCTTTTTATAGTTTTAATATCTATGGTGTTCGTTGCTAGGTTGCTTGTTTATATTTGACTGCTATAAATAAAATATTGTATTTTTATATAATTATGTTTTTTTTATATCTAAAAACTTAATAATAATTAACTATTCATCTACTGAATATTTGCACTGCCTAACTACTGTTTAAAAATAAAACAAAATGCATGTGATTCATGATAACATTTAGGTATTTTTACTGTAAGTAAAGTTTCAAACTTACGCGAATACCTACTTAGGTGTGACACCTAATATATTACTATATACTACATTTAGATATAGAAATAATCTAATGAGTTTACTAGATGCTGCTCTCCATGGTTTCACCCGCGCGGTGATGGATGATGATGATGATGCTGAATTTTATATAGCCTATGTTACTCAAGGTGAATGTAGCTTTCTAATGGTAAACTAAGATTTTTGAATTCAACTCTCTGATGGTAAAAGAATATTTGAAACTGAGAACAAGTCGGTCAAAAATAGACACGAAGCGTGGGTTGCCAATCTTACATTTGCTTTCTCGTTTACTCTATATGACGATCCATGTAATAGAAAGAGAAGCTAGGCAACATGTAGACAGAAAAACGTCGGAGTGGCATCATCGCTCCGTCCATTGTGTTGTGATATATTGTCCTAGATATAAACACTTCGTTTAATAGTTTGTGATATTATTATTGGTGCGTTCATTTAGCGTATGAGGGTATTGGTGGCGTTTTCATTGATGGCTCTTTTTTTAAAGCGTTCGTAAGCTCAAAAACGTTTTTTTTGCCACTCTCGCCTATACTCTATTCGAACGCGAATAATTAAATTAAACGAATTATTAATTAATGTACTTACACTTAATAGATTCGTAGCTAACTTCGGAACAAAGACAGCTCCTTTCACACTTACGTTCAACTCATCTGAACATACATCACCTCGGCCTTCACCTTCCACCCTATTCCCATTCGCGCAGGATATTTGGCCTGGCTCTTCTAATTTTACATAGTTGTCTAGCCAATCTTTTCTGTTAGTCATATGAAATGACGCTCCTGAATCTAATATCCACTCTTGCGAAGCATTTCTGTAGGTATGAAGTGCCATATGCGTAGTGTGTCACGCGCTTGTGCTTTACTGTCATGCTTTTTGGGGCAAAAACGAGCTTTGTGTCCATCCCCGCACACATAGCACTGTATCTTCTTATGTTCTGTCTTTCTTTTGTCCGTTCCCTTCGCTTTGCTATAGCTTTTCTATCCAGCAGCACTCAAAGCATTTTGCGACGAATCTCCAGACGTCGGACTATCGTCGATTTGTAGCAATTTGGTTTTAACATAATCCGTTGTTAACGTAATATTGCTATTTTCAATAGCCATTCTCATCGGCTCATACTGCTCTCCTAGCCCTTGTAGCATAAGTGCAGCCAACAATTCGTCATCTATTTCTTTGCACATTTAGTACTATACTAGTATTTTACTATTTAGTATTTTACTAGTTGATTGGCTAGAGACAGCATCTCAGTGACGTAGACTCGTGGACTGTTATACATGCTCAACTTCTGACTAACAAGGCGTCCTAGTAGTCGACATTTGTTGTTAACTCCTTGGTCTTCAAAGGCGGCTTTTAAGGCATTCCAGCTCTCTTTAGCTGTAGTTGCTTTCTTCACGTGCACCAAACAATAGGGTTTAATCATTAGGAGCACCTTTGCGCGTACCTTTCTATCTATCTTGAGACCTGCGTCATCAGACGGTGTTGTCTCTATGTAGTCCCATAAATCTTCCATAACCAAGTATAGTTCCATTTGGATTTTCCAACTTGCGTAGTTCGACGCACCATCCAATTTTTCTATACTTTGAAGTATTCCACTGGGGACGGATGTATGCTGCATGTTTGCGCTAGCACCACTATCACCAACACCACCGCGTCAGGCCTCCGTCACTCCATGTACTTGCGCGCTATAAGTGCCTACCGCCCAGCCGAGCGGTCTCGGTCCGCCGGCGGATCAAATTCAGTGCGGTTTTCGCAAGCGAAGCGCGCGCACGCCGTTCAATTTTAATAGTGCTGTTCGTTCATACGCGTATTACGATGCCGTGTGGTGCCTTATGTGCTGTAGATGGGTGTAAATCAAGCAAAAGAAGGGATAAACACCTAACATTTTTCCATTTACCTGTCAATGAAGAAAGGTAAGTGATAAATTATTACTAGTTTTTGTCGTTTACATTTTTTCCATTCACATACCGTCATTAGAGACATAATTAAAAGACAGTAGGTGTGCGGACACCGGTATCCACTTAGAATTTGACAGTTTAATAGGTATATACTAAGCATTAGCTTGCCTTTCAGACACAGATTTTCATAATTTTGTTACATAGAAACGTTATACCACAGAATAATTAATAGTACAAGGTACAGAAGATGCACTCTTCGAAAGAAAACATTCGAATATAAACTGCTAAACTAACAACTGCAATAATGTTCATAAAACATTGCAAAGCACGGACGTGACCTTCAAAATATGTGCCTACAAGTCCTTGACGCGCTCGTAACGAATCAAAATGCGCTTTAAGTCTGTGTGGCGAGAGTTCTTTTTCTTACGTTAGTTCTTCTTCTTTTCCTTAAACAAACTTTAAAAAAGAGAACCGACTTCAAAACACTAAACCGTAAGAAATAATTTCTTCTTTGATGTCGGTGCTTTTTCGATTCGTAATTACCAGCTGTTAGCACTAACATAAAAAAAAAATCTTACGGCTTAGTGCTTTATTTGAAGTCGGTTCTCTTTTTTTAAGGCTTTTTTTTCATTTCTAGTAAACATATCCGAAGATCATCATCAAACTAAGAAGTATTGTACTTATTTTAAAACGTTCTCCTAAATGTAACAAATCCTTTTCTGAAAACCGCATCGATATCGGTTTAGCCAAACGCGAGATTATCGCGCACAAACATACATACCTACAAACCATACAAGTCAAACATCTCAGTTTGGCCTGTATGTCTGAACACCTCCTTTTTTTTAAGTTGGTTAAATATTTTATAAATGATAAAAATTTTAACTGCCACATAAAAGTCAGAACATTCACAGTTCTCAATAACATAGATAAAAAGTTATGTTAATTTAATTTTATCGAAGAGGCAGCCCTGCGATTACTGTGGAATCGCGCGGTGCGAAGCAATCACTGCTGTACGCTTGAGCATTTAGGCGCATTTTAGCATACAGTGGTTGTTGACGCGAGGGAGTAGGCAATTATCGTAATAGGTATTGGAAATTTTCTACTGAGTGAAGTATCTGTTAATTCAGTAATCTGTGACCGCGTGATCTTTCCATTTTAAACTCAACGTCTGTCGTCGTTGTATCAGGCGAAACCACGCTCTGCTACCATGTTGTAATATAAATAATAAACGTTGGTTTTCAGTAAACAGCTAGGTATATTGGAAAGATTTAGTCTTTACAAAATGTTACGGCTATAATAATTTGAAAACAAATAATTACGCCAGCGGGAAGCGTTATGTGCCCTAAGGCTTATGGCGGTAATAGAAAGGGTTGTAAGTGGACTGTATCTTTGGGGGGTTGCTGGAAACACTAACTAAAAGGTGCGTGAGATAACGTAGGTTAAAGTGATTGGAAAGGGACTTACTGGTAGAACACCTCCGGTCAGGTCTGCGTCTCCGTTATTCGGTATTTTCACATAAATTCCTTTGTTGGTTAAAGCGGGTAGAATAAAGCGCGGCGCATAGCGGGTTATCGCGGTGGCTCGTGTGTACAACTCGGGTGTCGAGCGAGCATCATCTGTCGAGCCGGTTCTCAGTGTCCGGCCGGTTGAGGAAAGGGAGCGGGTGCGGGGAGGAAACGTCACTCACTAGTCGCTGCAAAGCGATCGGAAGTACAAAGCACAGCAAGCGCGTAACTATATTGTCTTAGCCGATTTATGGCGATAACACAGTTCAATAAAATTTTTCAGACCGACATAGATGATTGACAAAGCTTAGAAAACAAAAATAACATTCAAAATATATAAAAAATACATCTATCTAAAAAGAGTTTCTAATGCTAGACCCTCAGTTACAAACCTCTTCAACACATACACCTGTCACTTTTGACAGAACGCTTACGACGATTATGATGTAGAGCATGGTTCATGTCATCGTCAATATGGCGGCAGTTAAGACGTCATCGATGACGTAGCGTGGGCCATCGTAATCACGCTCACGGTGAAAGAGACCGACTGTTATCGCGCTAATATCGATTATGGCCAATTGGGACGGCACTGAAAATGTTATGTTCTTTCTGTCATCATGCGTTAGCATCTGTTAGTCTGTGCTGTCATCCATCTGTCATCTGAGTTCTGTGGGATTTGTTGATTTTTCTGTATCTAGACTAGATCTTACTTGAATGAATACATTTCTTTAGCTTATTTCAATTAGGTATATTCTATCTATTTTCACTATCTGTACATATGAGTTAGAAACAAATTTAAATTATGTGCTCATGAAAAAGAACAAAAATGGTTCGTATGAACGGGGTCCTTGATAAACGTTTGGTAGGTACCTATACATTGTTTGTTAAAACTAATTACTTAATTAAATTTTTGTCATTTTCTCAGGATATAAATGATGGACAATTATTTCCTAATTCACCAGCCAAGAATAAGAACAATGTTGGAGAAATAGACTTTTAGTAAGTATATATATATTTATTTGGGGAATTCATGTTTCATTGCTGACTTTTCAAATATCTAGGTACCTACTCATAATACTGTGCTTCTTGAAGTTGACCTTAAAAAAACTAGTTTTAGTGTTTCGTTTCGTATCACCTATACGTACTTATAGCATCCCTAAAAATACTGTAAGTACCCATAATGCATAGCAATACTGCTTATTGAATGTGATTATTACTATGTAACACATTTATATATATCACTAACTACTACCCGCGTCTTTGTACGCGTGGAATAAGAGTTTAGTGCGATCTCTCGGAAGCTACCGGTGGTATATGCTATAAGTATTCCATATTGCATCAAAATCCATGGCATCATTTTAGAGCAAAGAAGAAACAAATGTACACACTCAGAAGCTTTTGTATTTATTATACACTGAGTTAGGGTGGATGCACCAGTTGCAAACTAGGCACTGGAAGTTGATAACTCGGGATCTCTCTTAATACTTTGGCATCCTATTTATGCTTAGAAGAAAAGATTGCTACATCATTGAATGGACAGGGTAAAAACATAAAGAAAAATGAAAGACTATTATTTGTGACATCAGACAACACTACAACTAATGAAGATAATACTAAGTGTACAATTAAACATATTTAACAATATTTGCACTATTATAGTAACTAAAGTTACATATTGTAATGTTGTGAAACCCAAGTACCAGTCCTAAATTATGTCCTGTAGAAATTTTGTAAGATATTTCTTTTGTGGTATGAAATTTTTACCTGTAAGGATTTTACAATTCCCATTACCCAACCATAGTCTTCTTACTCCAAGTAAGAAGACAATGGTTGGTATTTATTCAATAAGGCTCTGAAATGGAGCCCATGGACTGACAAGTTCAATGAAGGTTTTCACTGACCAAGTGGAAAGACAAAGTCAGCTTCATTCAAGCAATATACAAAAGGCTCCCTCCAAATCTTTTAGAGACATATTTAATAAAATAAACGGCTAACTTTGCCTGTTTTGTGCATATATTGAATTAAATGTATGTTATTAAATATATGGGTATTATATTATCATTCTCAGCTTGGAGCAGTCAGCATGGAATCTGGAACAATTGAAGGAAGCAGCCGTGCAGCAAAGGGTGTTGAGGCCTCGGAGTCTGGCCTGGGCCATCCTGCTCCGTGCTCTGCCACCACCGAATGCCGATATAGTGACAAGGTATAATTAATCATAGGTAACTATTGGGACTGGATGAAACTGTATTAGTACTGAAGTATATTTATAGGGTAAATGGACGCTGTTACACTCTTTGCACAACAGTTTCTACCACCCAGTAAGTCCTGTTGCTTTGTCTCTTACAAATTTGCAAGACTAATGAGAGCGGAGAATAGTATTGCTCAGATCACTTCACTTAAAAAATATTTAGATACGTCATTCAGTCAATTAATATTTTGAAAGGAATGATGGTGATCTTCATAGATCACACTAATAATGGTGAAAGTTTGTGAAAAGTATGTTTGTACTTCTTCACCCTCAAATACCTGGATCAACTTTGATGAAATTTGGTACTTTATATGAGGCTGCTGGATAAAAAAGTATAATAGTACTTACTCTTCATAATCATTATCATCAATCATCACTCATTTATAACTGCAGGGCAAGCTAGTACATGATAAAAGTATTAGACACAAGTTTAATAATTGTAAAGGATTTGTTGTCTTTGCATCAAATATGAATATATATTATTTTGACCTTTCTCACTGTAAAAAAGGTATTATCCATGCTATGATAACTAAAAGTTGTAAATCTTAATGTCTATTGACTTAAGTACAGAAAAATAATTGTAATATTTAAGGTGATATTAAAGTCACTCAATGAGGTTTCTAACTGTTCAGTTGTTAGAAATCTCACCAAGAAAACTGCATGGACATCTCCAGGCTAGAAGTAATGGTGAATCTAAGTTTTCATTGATATTTTAGATGGCACTATTTATTGATATAGTTTCTATATACTAATTTTCATCTGCATTCATGCTTTGCGCATTTTTGATATGAAAATTTGAAAAGTTCTTAGCCTAACATGGTTAAAGTCATTGGTTTTTTTATAACTACCCTCATTTTGTAGTTACATTATTTAGCAACAAGTATGCACAGTTTAGTTTATTCACAGTAACTCATTGTTTGTTTACACATGATACTGTAAGTCAAGTCAGAGCTATTTTTGAAAATGCATAAAATTGAACATTGTGCAGTGATAAAATACCTGAATTTGAAAGGTTTAACTCCAAAAGCTATAAATGAAGACATGTCTGCTACTTTGGGTGAGTCTGCTCCTTTGTATGCGACTGTTAAAAACTAGGTGGCAGAGTTTAAACATGGTCGTGAGACTATTCAAGATGAACCCCGTAGTGGCTGGCCTTCGACTGCTTCCACTGATCAAAACAAAGAAAAAATCGGTGATTTAATTTTATCTGATCGAATATTGACTGTCGAGGAGATAGCTAAGACTGTAGGCATCTCATCTGAGCGAACACATCATATAATTACTACTGAACTTGGATTCTCTAAGGTGTCTGCGCGGTGAGTGCGACTGCTTTTAGTGGAACAAAAACGCAACTGACTCACAACTTCTCGCGACTGTTTATACTTATATGAAGCGGACCCAATAGAATTTGTTGAAAGATTTATAACCATGGATGAAACCTGGGTTCACCACAATACACCAGAGACAAAAGAACAGTCAAAACAATGCAAAAAAGCAGGATCGCCCACCTTAAAGAAGGCAAAGGTGGTTTTATCGGCGGGCAAAGTCATGGCATCCGTTTTTTGGGATGCAAAGGGTATAATTCTCGCGGATTATTTAAAAAAGGGTGAAACAATAAACTCCGATTACTATTGCAACCTGTTGCGTCGTTTGAGAGAAGAAATCAAAGAAAAATGTCCAGGTTTATTGAGAAGAAAAGTCTTGTTTCATCAGGACAGTGCGCGCGTTCACACCTCTGTGCAATCCATGGCAGAAATCCATCAATGTGGCTTCGAATTGTTACCTCATCCCCCATATTCACCGGACTTAGCACCGTCCGACTTTTATCTGTTCAAAAATTAAAAAATTTTTAGGTGGTAAACATTTTTTTACAAATGAAGAGGTCATAGCCGCCGTGGACGCTTATTTTGAGGAGTTAGACGAAGATCTTTTTAAAACGGGTATCGAAGCCTTACCGGGTCGATGGAAAAAGTGTTTTAAAATAAAAATATAAATAAACTCAAAATTGTGTGGTTTCATAAAGTATGTAAGGCTAAGAACTTTTCAAATGACCCTCGTAGTTGGTGGATGCATTGTATATCTTTTTACATCTCTTTACAATCTTTTTACAGTTTTATGAATTTTATTATATATAACAAATAGCTTTTGCTGTATTATTTTAGACTGTAATTTTTAAAACCGTAAATACATATTTTATATAATTTCGATATTGATTTATATTCAATGGACTTGACATCACTGTCCTAATATTATTGTGCTGTATTTTTAATATATGTTTGATATTCCATTGTTATATTAAATTTGACATTTATTATTATATTACTTCACAACTATTTTAAGTACATAATGTAAATAGTAATTTTTGTTGACATGTAAAATAGGATTTTATGAATTAATATAAATATGAGTATATTTTAAAGCCCAACAACACTTATTTGTTTTGGGGGCGATGAGGCCTGCACTGACGTCCCGCTTGGGGTGTTTTGTGCATTCCCCCTGCCAGCATTTACTCAAGTCTGCCTAACTCCTTCACATAGCGGAGTATGGCCTTGGGTCGCTGGCCAACAACACCATCAAATATTTGATTTTCTGAGTCATACACTTGTACACTAATCGGGTGACATTCAGCCCACGTTGAAAACTCAAGCTGAAAACACTATTGAAAAAACAAGAGACAACTAAGCAGGAAGGGCAGAATATACGCATTTGTCTGTTGCACGCACCTGCTTTCCTTATAATCCAATCTAATAGTAAACAAACCTGTTTCCTTAATCAATACTTCATTTATCATTATTCCAATGTGATTGTTTATTGTTCACAGTTTGAAATCTCATAGGAACTTCTACAATGACCTTAAAGCAAAATTGTCCATGGATCCACGGGGCGTGATTGGAGATGACCCCTTGTCTCAAAATGATGAGGTAATAACCTAGGGTTAATATACATTATACATATAGCCCGCGAATACTTAAAAATAATAGGTTTTTAATAAAAAAAATTATAAAGGTTTTGATCTTTACGAAACAATGATATGTTAGAATTGCAATAGCCTGAGCTGTTTTAGTGGTGTCTGCAAATTAAAAGTATTAAACACCAAATTTAGTAAACAGTTATATAAAACTTAAAAGGCAATTTTTCTCGATGTTACTATTGATTGTTTAATATTGCCATCTAAATCGACTTTTACCCAGAGTATCTGATCAGAGCAAAATATAGGAGCCACGACGAGCGTTGGTTTATAGTTAGTCATTTTGGCGCTCAAGTACGGTGTGCAAAAAAAAACGGCCAAGTGGAATTTATTAAGATTGATTAAAAATTAAGTTTGTTAAATGAATAAAAAATATTTATTTATTTTGAAAGGTAATATACAACTACATATTCTGTGAAAATTTAGTAAAAGTGCGCGGCGATGATACACATGCCATTTTAGCCTCTTTTTTATCCGAGTAAGAGTACTTTTTGATATTCCAGTTGCGGCACAGGTACGTTTTTCAACCTGATCCACCGGTATGGAAAAACGTTTTTTTTCTTCTCATTCTCGAAGAACTGTAGCACTTTTAACACGAGATTTCTCCCTTCACTGTGTATAACTTTCCCCATGTTATTCTGGTTTGAACACAGTTCAACAGTTAATATTCAACAATCAACAGTAACAAAAAAGTTAACAAAACAATAATCAAAACAAACTATAAAACAAAAACTGAAAATATGCCAAATTTAGCAAAAAAAAATGCCAAATTATCGACGCGTGTATCGGTAACAAAGATGCTGACCATACTGACACTTGCCGGGCCAGAAAAGGGAATGCGGGAGGAGCGGGCGGGGACCCGCATTCCAGCGATGCGTCGAGTTAATGTGACCGCGTTGTATGTGTAGGTATGTTTGGAGTCGTATAAAAGGTTAACGAAATGTGAAATATTTGGATAAAATAAATGGTTAGCATAATATTCCGTAGCGCAAATAGCAGCAAAATGGTTGCGTACCGTCCGAAGAGTTAGTCTTACTCTATAAAATTACATGCAAGCAAAAACATTACCTCATTAAACAGAAAAACATAGTTAACAAAACAATAATCAAAACAAACTATAAAACAAAAACTGAAAATATGCCAAATTTAGCAAAAAAAAATGCCAAATTATCGACGCGTGTATCGGTAACAAAGATGCTGACCATACTGACACTTGCCGGGCCAGAAAAGGGAATGCGGGAGGAGCGGGCGGGGACCCGCATTCCAGCGATGCGTCGAGTTAATGTGACCGCGTTGTATGTGTAAGTATGTTTGGAGTCGTATAAAAGGTTAACGAAATGTGAAATATTTGGATAAAATAAATGGTTAGCATAATATTCCGTAGCGCAAATAGCAGCAAAATGGTTGCGTACCGTCCGAAGAGTTAGTCTTACTCTATAAAATTACATGCAAGCAAAAACATTACCTCATTAAACAGAAAAACATAGTTTGCTTTTTATAGAACAAGAGGAGTTGGGCCATAATCCACCACGCGGGCCCTGTGCGGCTTGGTGGATAGGTTATTGGGCAACCCACGTCGAAGTTTTCAGCCTGCCCGTAGGCCTTCGACATAGCCTAACGACTGTTCTCCTAAGACAAACAACCGGGACCGACGACTATACGTGCCCACTGCCCTCCGAAGCACGGAAGCGCTTAGATGAATGATGCCCCTAGCGGTCACCATCAAGCTCCGCTATGAGCGCTTCATTATATTCCTTAGTTAGTGCAAATGTGGATTACTAACCATAATGATATATTAAATCGAGGGCTCGGATAGCTCAGTTGCTAGCGGGCCTGCCTTCAAAGCCCGGTGTTCAAAGCCTGGCCGAAACACATTAATGTAATGGGCAGAAATGTTTTTTCTTGGGTCCTGGGCATTGTGCCGTGTTATTGTGTGGGAGAGTCTTAGACCGGAGGCATGAGTGAAAGCAAGATAAACAAACTGTACACAATATTACATAGATTAATAAGATAATTCTTTATGAAATATAATTTTATATTTCAGAGTGTTTGGAGACAGCACTTCTGTGACAATGAGTTGAAGACCCTGATACTTCAGGATGTGGTGAGAACATTCCCCGATGAACTGTTCTTTAGGGAGAAGGATGTTCAGGACTTAATGGTAAGGATTTCATCTTTAAATTGCATATTTAATTTAAAACTTATTAAAAACAAATATGGTTTATTGTTGTTTAGTTTATTATTTAGGTTTCCTGCTCTAGAAGAAGTTTATATTAATTCATTTATATTAGAGATATAAAGGCTTAGTAGAATTAATGACTATAATATTATTCCACTAATATTATAAATGTGAAAGTTTGGATGGATGGATAAATGGATGTTTGTTACTCAAAAACAGCAGAACGGCTAAACAGATCTGGATGAAATTTGGCACAGAGATAGATTATAGTCTGGAATAGCACATAAATACCATTATAGCTACCATTTTCATCATCACCATCATCCCTCACCACGCGGGTGGAAAAGCATAATATTTTTGGGCACAGCATAAACAAAATAACAAGATCTCCGCCGACGACAAGATCGTAATGATGACGGCTCTGTCAAAGTTTGTGTCAGTTTCTGATAGTTTAGTCAAAAGCACGCTATCATTTTGACAGCTCGATACACTAGACGTGCTCAATGACCGTCAAGGGTGATGAAATGTAATGACAGTTTTTTTCATTGTGATTGACTTCATATTTGTATGTATGTACTGTATTTTATTATTAGTGTTTACTGATTGATTTACTAAGTACTTAAATTTACTAATATTATTATAGCAATTGCGTTTGACCATGTAAATAATTCATGACATTTTGATGTAAATTACGAGTAGTTATGGCCTTGGAAAAGATAATATGCTACACGAAGTTCTAATTCTGCGCAGACGAAGTCGCGGGCACCAGCTTTTTGATTAATGACTCGGCATCCTGTTTTGTGATTGATTGAGGAGTGTGTGATGATTGAGGATGTATTCAAGACAAGCATAACTATTGACTGTATTAACAGATTTGGATGATTCTAGACTTCCGAGTTGATAGGTTGAAAAGTTGTTATACAGACAATAGTATAAAAAAGGCTTCATATACTTAGCTAGTATTTTACTTTTAACCCGTTGAATGTCGATTCGCTATATTTTGCCAATAATACAATAGATTTCTAGAAAGCAGAAATCTACCTACTTTTTCAGGAACTGCAACGTGTGTTGTTAAGTGTTACTTGAAAAAATCAAATCATTTATTACGCAAAACATGGGTATATATTACAGAATTTTTCTCTCTATAAATTCCAATTTTTGAGATCGCTTAAGCAGGCGTTAGTGCTTTAAAAAGTAATACTATAAAAATTACAAGGGCTGCGATGTCAATACGAAAGTTTCAAGTATTTCTAAATAATGCTTCTTTCGGTTGGATGGTACTGTTAAACTGTCCAATAGATGTCGCTCCGTCCCCGCAAGACGGTTAGTCAAATAGAGAGTTAAAATTCGATGCTCGGACTAGATTCTCGGTGGCCTAGTTGGTCAATGGCGTCTGACACGGAGAGTCAGAAGACGCGGGTTCGAATCCCGTCCGAGGATGGAATTTTTCTCTCTATAAATTTCAATATATTACAGTGTTAAATAAATATTACAAAGTAGGTGCGCCATGTTTTAACCTATTGGCATGCGAAATTAGTGAACATTATTATAATTACATTCTCTGTCCAATAATATTGGATATATATAAATTTTTCTGATTATTGCAACATAATATATTATATTATGTTGCAATAATCAGAAAAATTTATAAATAAAAGTATAAGTACTTTAAAATTAGTTGCATTTACCCTATGTAAATTAACCTTGGGGGTCTACTATTACCTTAAACGAAACCTACTAAGGACGGATCCCAATAATCTATCTAACCACAGTTTTCCTTACTACCAATAGAAATTTGACATAACGTCCATACAAATAGTGTCAAATATCTATCTTTAGTAAGGTAAACCGGCGATAGATAGATTATTGGGACCGGCCATAAAACGGAGCGTTTTGTAACTTAAGATTATGGAAATTTCAAGTAGATATTTAAATCGATAAAGTACATACGTAATGGAAAAATAATGTTCTCATTAAGCAGCTACCTAAGTTACATATCCAATTAAAAAAAAACAACATTTGCTCGAAATCATAAAAACATATGATTTTGGTACTGAATTAAACATATTCGTATATCTCGTATTTGTAATGGATAAAGTGATAAGATAAGCATTGGTAGCAATTCGCTTGTGCAGCACACCAAACTAAAATTCTCATAACTATGGTAGTTCTTATTTTGCTCATACTAGAGCCCACATTCATGTAACAAGACAATTTTAAAAATATGGAATTCTATTCAATTGTACGTAATTTTCCATCATTTTAGAGAGCACTAAGTTACATTATGACTTAAAAACAATGATCAAATGTATGGACAAATACTTTAGGTATTACTGCGATATAATATTATAATACCTTTGTATCAAAATGTTTGGTGAGGCTATTTTTTATATGTAAAGTATATGGTCAAAATGCCTGCTTTAGATTTTGGCTCCCAATAATCTGTTAACCAATTCACAATGCCGCTATCACATTAAATTCTCTTTGCTATTAGTGAAGTGAATGACAGAGTGGAGTAGTGGCGTTATGTGTGTTGCCATAACAATAATTCAATAAACAACAAGTGTAAATGTGAAACCATAAACGTCAACGGCGCGGCGCTCCGAAGCGCGGCCTCAAAATCTATGTTTAATAGTGGCACTTCACATGGCTATTTGTGTTCGCTATATGACATTCATGCAAACATGCAAATATAGCCATATACGACCATCCACACTTGGCAGACAAAGAACAAGACAAATAACGAGTTGTTTGCGTATTTGTCTATTTGATCCCTTTGATGTGTCTCGAAAAACCGACAAGCGCACGGTAACGTGTGTTTGGCTTTCGCCTTACGAGTATTTATCAAATAGGCAAATAATGCAAACACTTGGTTAAATAAACTGTCCACACTTGGTAATTGTTTGCCAAATATACAATGGTACATGACTTTATTTGTCTATGAAATCAAGGTGTACATAATAGTAGGTGTTAACATTTTTTTAGTGCTCTAGATTCTACCATAAAAGGTTTATAGACTTAACATTTTCAGTTGAATAAAAACAGCTTATCACTAACAATACTTTAAACGTTGAATAATTATGACTTGTCAATATAAAATTTAATGTCTAATAAACTAATTCAATACAAATAAAATTAAATGATTAAAATATCATCTCAACTGATTAATGTCATAATTTATTATCATTTAAATACATGTTCGTACAAAACAATAAGAAACTTTCATGATTTTATACACTTTATTGACCATTGTGAACATCAACGGTTAATTAATCCACCACTATTACACGTTAAAACTTGAGAATAAACACAAAAAAATAATTTAGTCATTGTTGGTTTTTTCCCGCCATCTCCATGTTCAAGCATTCAACCTCCAAGCAAGCAAAACGTATTATAATCACGACACTACATAATTTGTTTTTGCCATATTGACGTTATACGACGTATAGGCCGCCATTGAATAATGTTTTACCGTTAGTTTTTAAAGTTGAAAAAACTTACATATTTTTAGTATAGAGTAAAAAATATTAAAAAAATGCTAGGTGTGTTGTTCGGTGTCCTGAATAATTTAACATACATTAAAAATGGTCAACAACCCTATTCAGCACTTTTTCAGAACACAGATCATTCATCAGATAAATATTTTTACATATATAAAACACATTCGCATCTTAAATACTCTTCCAATTAATTAAATTAACTTTTGAATCTTGCACAACAAAACTTTTCGCGGCCTGAATATTTTGGCGGGAATAACACAAAGTTGCGTCTGAACTCTCGACATTTATGTTTTTTTTCTTGATAGTCATGCTCACTTCCATAGACAAACTAGCGTGTTTCCTTACGACGCTGCGAAACTGGCGTTTGTCGTCTACATGTTACTTTATCTACAATTTAGCTCACGCTAACGCTCTGTGTGTAGCGTGTGCGGAAAAACGCTTTCTTGAATTTTGTCTTGGCCTGCTGATCAGATTATTTGTAATTCCTCTAACTCCATATCTAAATAGCTTTTGCAATAAATTTCAAGTTTAACGTTGTCAAAAGACTTCGACATATCCATATAATAAAATAAACAATCAATAAAATAAAATAAGCGTTTATTGCTGTTTTACAATAGTTTAAAATGTTATTGCTGTTGATCGGTTTTTTCAACAACAGCTTGCACTTCGACAAAGGCCTCCTCCAAAGTTTTACACCTATCTCTGTCGCGTGCAATTCTGATCCATTCTGTACCAGCAGCATTTTTGAGGTCATCTTCCCAACGTTTCGTTTATCGACCTTGGCACCTTTTTCCACATCTGGGGTACCACTCAAATATGATTTTAGTCCATTTCTCATTTTTATCTCTTAGCATAAGGCCTGCCCATAAGTTTTTAACCAATTTGCATACTTGATGGACATGTTTAAATTGAGTAAAATTTTTTTTTGGTTCAATCTTACTTTATCTTTTCTTTTTACTCCGATTACGCTTCTCTCTATTCCATTTTGACATACATTTATTTTGTTAGCTAGTTACTCTGTTACTGTCCATTTGACAGCCGTATGTTAAGCATAGCAAAAAGGCAAATGTTCTTATTCTTATTTTTATTCTGATTGTGGGCGCTAAGTCTTGCACTGACGCCCCCTTGGGTGTATTCTGCATTTCCCCCGCCAGCCTCTACCCGAGCCATCCCAACTCCTTTATATAACGTTGATTATCCTGGGTCGCTGGCACAACAGCTCCAGTGGTATTTGAGGTGTTGACTGATAATGATTTAGAACTATAGTGATTCTAGTAGTCCGGTAGTGTTCCGTATATTTTCCGTAGCCGTGCACTCCAACAGCACGTGCTTCACGGTCTCGTTCTTCTGCAAAGATCATCTGCACAGTGGACTATCTGTTGCACCAGTTTTATATAGATGGTAATTGATATTGCAGTGACCTGTGATAATGCCTACCATTAGGCGGAGGTCCTGTCGTTAAAGTTTCAACAAATAATTATTTGCGTATCTGTTCAAGGTTGGAAACATAGATTTTGCTTATTTGCTGTCTTTTTTGTGATCCCAAATGTGTCCGTGTAGCTATTACCTGTCCTAGGTATACATAATTCGTCCACGTATTCTATTATCTCCATATTTACAATAATGTTTATTTCTGCGAAGCATTACTCATAATTTCGGTTTTTGTTGTGTTCATTGTAAGTCGTGCTTTTATGCTTTGATCTGATAGTTGTAGCATTAGCTCTAGTCTTTTTGGGCATTCTGAATAGAATTAGGTTAAGCGGTTAAGGTTAAGTGATTAAGGATTTCGCCGTTTGTGTTGAGTCCGTTTTCATTCCAATCCAGTTTTTAAATATATATCATAGGCCGCCGCCAACAACTTGGGTGAGATTGGGTCACCCTGTCGGACGCCTCTTTCTATAGGGAATTATTCTGTTTTTTCCAACCGAATTTGGGCTGTGCTGTGTTTTTGAGTATATATTCTGAAGTATTCGTTTGTACTTTTCCTGTATACCTTGATAACCTAATGCTTCCCTTATGTATTTATGTTCTAAGGAATCACAGGCCTTGTTGTAATCGACAAAGCCCAGATAGTAATTTTTATTGTACTCTTAGTATTTTTGTAGAACTTGTCTTAGAACATGTATTATGGTCTACTGTTGAGTATTTACTACGGAACCCCGCTTGTTCTTTCGGTTGTCTGTACAATATTATTTTAGAATATACTTTATAGATATTCGAAATTAAACTGATTGGTAGATAATTCTATTCCAATCTATAGTCATATTTCAATCTCTATGATTTTGAACGTTGAATATGTCTGTTAGTGTTGGTGCTATGGTCGGTAAGGTAGCTTTTAGTAGTTCGTTAGTTATTTGATCGGTTCCAGGGGTATTATCTCTTTTTTGTGTATTAAATCGTCCGCATCAGGACAAAAAATAACAATAGATTTATGAATGAAATATGCCTCGAATGAGGGTTGCTGATCCCAACAGATTAATTGCTCTTATTGTTTCCTTAAGTATAGTTTCCTTTGAATAGTATTCGGTTATATATATGTATATATTTCCTTTATTCTTTTTATTCTTCATGATTTCATTCTTTTTCCACTCGCTGACTAAGGAGTGGTGGCCTCGGTTTCTCATTTTTATGTTTGTTGCTAATACGGTATATTTAATTTATTTCCCAATTATTTATTACTAATTCATCCAAAAATCATTTCTTTACTTCTTTAAATAACTTTAATGTAGACTTTTCTTCCTTCTTCACCACATAAATAATTATATTATTGATTTTTTTACTTTTTCGAGATACTCCACGTTCTTTTTTATTTTTTATTTTCTTCTAGAACTGGTTTCAATTTTTCGTCTGTTTGTTCCATAATAGTATTAGTTAATATTACTATTTGCTTTTGCATTTCTATTTTCATTTTATAGAACATAAGTTGAAATTGATCTTCCATATTTGCGTGTAACGGAACGTGTGCGTCAAATAATTTTCCTTGTTGGCAATAATTTTCCTTGTTGGGTGATAATGACTTTTGATTTGGCGTAATTTTGTCAGTTAATGAATTAATGCAATTTCTAACCTCAAATTGTACGTCGCTTTTATGTCCTTTTATAAATTATTGTCGTAAAACGCAACAATATGCACTGTTTACATTAGTTACATTAGTTATATTAGTAACACACTCCCACTCCTACTCATCAATTCTCACTCACCGTGATGTATTGTGAAGCTGTGACATTTTACTATTTATTTGTAGTTGATTTTACGGAGCGTCGGTACTGCGATGTTTACGGTATGACAACTGGAACCGGAAGACCTAACCGGAATATGCCATATACACAAATACAAATAGCCATGTGAAGTGCCGGCATTAAACGTAATGTCCAAGCCGGAACTGCGATTTTGCATGGAGGATTTACGTTTTTACACATATGTCACTCGCACCATAGACTAACATATATACTAGGACTCGCACCACGCAATTAGAAACCAATTATAAAACAGGTGGCCTAGCAAGAATAACTGCGTAAGTGTAACGTAACGTAACAAATTTTCATTTATCTAGGATAGCTGTGTTACAGATAACTCATAGTTTGTATACTGAACCTTGACACATTGACGTTTACCATACGAATTATACATTTTCGCAAATTGTTTGTGCTACGGCCGCAGAATAAATAAATATTCTTTAAATTAACTTTTGATAAATACACCTTGATACAAAAACGCAGCACAGTAATTATTCTAAAATCTATGTTGATGTATTGACAATATTGAATTTTGATGGGCAACCAGTTTACGGAAAGCCGAAATGGACAATGTCCGTTCCGCTAAACATTCCCACAGTTGAATAGTAAATGACAAATTTTAGGACTGTAATTCACAAGTGTTATACGAATTTGGACGTTAACATGAACCGTATAAAAACTACCTTAAGACGACATATACTCCAAATTTGACAATTTGTCCTCGCGAATATCTAAAACTAGACCTTTGAAAAAGATTCCCGGCTATGTTATGACCCCACTCTATGCAGTTTCTATGGGGGATATTTCTACAAAAAAAAGAATGTGTGTGTAATTTAAACAAACATTCAAATATTTTAGTGATGTCAGTTTTTTTTAAAGCGTAATATAATATAACATATAACAAATATTGAAAATATTTGAAAGCGCGCAAGCTGAGTATTATATATCATAGTAAATATTTCGTACTTACGCCCGCTCCGGATGAAAATCCAAACAACACTACCTGAGGTGATTGTTGACATGGAGGGGAGCGGAAAGGGCGGAGTCGACGCCGATTGGGCGAGGAGATCGGGCGGACCAATCACAACATGATTTGTACGGAACGGAAGTCGAGTACGCTACTCTCAAGTATATTAGGTTTCGAATTACGGTACAGTTTAATAATGATTATTAAAATTAAATAAGAGTTGGTTCTTTTTAAGCCAGTGTTCACTAACAGAAATAATATCTATTTTGCTATCATCTATAAACAATTCCAGTTCCAACTCTTTGCCCATCATACCTTGAATGTTCTGATGAACAATATTGATCGATTTAATGCAAGAGGTTGTCTCTATTGTCTTAGGCATTAATTTAAATTATGTACAATGTCATTAGTAGCCAAGTAATTGGCTGAATTAAAAATGTCTAATTGCTCAATAGAAGCATTGTCAATACCATTGGGAAAATGGGGAAATGTAAACATTATGACATTATCTACTGTAAGATTAGATAAACGGTTGTTGAAATCAATTATTTGTTTTTTGTTTACATTCCCCCTATAGATTTTAGCTCGTTAGTTTGGTTTGATGTTCTGCTAAAGCGAATAGCTACCAGTGTTTGCCTTGAGCAATGAATTAGTAGTTATGTAGTATGTGTGTTGTAGGTGCGAGTGCTCTTCTACTGGTCTCGCTCGCACTCGTACGTGGGCTATCGGCAGGGGATGCACGAGATACTCGCGCCGCTGCTATTCGAGCTTTATCTCGATAGGAAACTCGCTCCCAAGGAAATCACGTAAGTAATACGATGTAATTACCAGCATTTTTTTTAAATTTTAACCTACTTCAAAATAAGAAGGTTCTATATTAGACTGTTTACTTTTGTATATATATTACGCGATTACTCCATTAATTATGATTGATTTCATGTTTTTTTGTTTGGACGTGGTCCCATATAAATTATATCGAAGTTGATACAGCGCTATTTTAAAAACATCTTAACTTTTCTACCGACTTCCAAAAAAAGGAGGAGGTACTCAATTCGACTGTATGTTCTTTTTATGTTTGTTACCTCATAACTTTCGACTGGGTGAACCGATTCTCAAAATTATTTTTTTTGAAAGCTGTTGCTTTCCTTGTGGTCCCATTTAATTTCATCAAATTCGGTCCAGTATTTTTTGAGATACACTCTAATAACTGAATAGAATGGAAGTCGGTATAAAAATTTTCAAATTGTACTTGTTTGTTTAACTTTGGACATATAGGTATAGTCTAGATGTCGGTTTTTTGACATAATAATTTGATTTTTAATTTTTAATTGGACTCATATGTTTGCACAGTTGCCATTCCTTAAAATAATTAGGAATGTATATAAGTAATATATAAGTAATATACTTGCATGTAGTCAGATTTTTATTATAGTTGTCAATCAAGTCACTGTCCCAAGCGCGGAATCCACCGTTATGGGCGTGATGGGCATGCCCACAACCCCAATAGAATTGTGACGACATCGACATTGTTTTCACGGTCTATTGAGGTCGATAGGTTATCTGCTGATGATATTATACTCAAAACAAAATAAATACAATATGCTGACATGTCATATATGTGACCAAATATTTTATGGTTCTTGGCATATGAATTTGAAAAAAGAGATGACTGTTCGCTTTTGTAATTTTTGTGAGGGAACAACTACCATTTTACAGATTGGTTATTTTACTATTGTTCGCCCTTCTGCTTTGCCACGTGAAACTACTACAAATTTATACATTATAAATTATTATAATAAATCTTGATCAGAGTGTCATACAGTTTCTAAACATCTCTTTTATAGGAATACACTATATCGATAATGAGCGAGTTCATATTCCGACTCGCACTTAACCGATTTCCTTGGATCCGCGCCTGTGAAGTCCTGTCTAAGTCACGTTCTAGTAAAGTGGTGGATGCATTACTAAAACTAATAATAATATAGGACAACATCCACACAAAGGTCTTCAGGTCCCAAATTAGGCAGAGCCTGTACTATGGTAACCTGATGACTGATATACATACATATATATGATATTAGATACTTGTATACATATAAACAGCCAGACAGAGATCAAACAGACATGTTCATTCACACAAATGTTTGAGCTGTCCGGGGATCGAACCCGGGACCAGCGGCTCAGAAGGCAGGGGTGCTACCAACTGCGCCAACCGGCCTGTCGTCTGTCCAAGGCGATGGAGGAGGAAAACACAAAAATAACGCCTCTTGATTTTGTACACTTTGATTACACTCGTGCACCGTTGCGAACAATTAATGCCACTTCCAGTAGGACAGAAGTGGCATTAATGGTTTTTCTAGTAAGAATAACGCTTTTTAAAAAGTCAATGTTTTGTTAAATTTCTAATTTTAAAAGTCGAATAATTGTCACAGTTAAACACCTGTAATATAAATATTCATGGATCATGCATTTTCATTCGCTTGTTTCATTTTAACCTGTTTTTGATATTACTATGTATTTTCAAAAACACATCAATTCCAGGATGAGGTTTAATACGAAAATACATAAAGTTATATCAAAAACGACTGTAAATGGAAAGTGAAAAATTAAATTAAATGCGTGAATTATGCATATTTACAAATATTACACACCCTGTTATTTAAACGTCGTATATGTTAGTTGACTGCTCTGCTATGCCATATATCTATGACAAAACGAATTACCGTCAAATTTAGCTCTTTATGATCTATTTTGTGGCTATATTATTGTTTTCCCAATGATTCACATTCGATAATAATTTTTTTCAGCGACAGACTGAAATATATTTTATGTGAAGATCATCTGGAGCACGACAGCTTGTAAGTAACTTTAATATCAATTATTCATTATGAAACAAAGTTTGTTTAAGTAGCAATTTTTTTTCTGTGTAACAATAATAAAAATCATTGATTAAAAGTTCAAAAATTACTTACATCTGCGGGGCTATTATGTATCTCAGTAACAATCAAATGTTGATTGAAATCTAAAAAAAATGGCGGCTCTGTGTCACTTTTGTCAGCTCCAGTCACAACTTACATTTTTGCTTACTGGAGTTGTCGAAACTGACATAGAGTCTGCCGACTCTATGTCAGTTTCTAACATTCTTCATTCTTTAGACTAACATAGAGACACCACGCGGCTGAAGTGTTTTGTTGTGCTCTGAGCGAATTAAAAAAAATTGCGTTACTTATTCTATGCTATAGAAACTAGACATTTATTATGTATGATAGATAATATAGCTACTCTATTGTATTGGGTTTATTAACTGTAATGATAGATGTAAGTTTTTAGATAAATAAATAAAATAAAAAATAAACTTTTCAAGATTTGAATCAACATTTCATTGTACCTGAGATGCGTAATTGCCCTGTTAAGCTACTTCCTGCTTAGAAGGAGGAAGTTAATCGACTTAGTAGATTGAAAACTATATCTAAAGGAATATGTATATAAACATATTGCATTGGTAGAACCTTTACAGAGCCTGCCTGGAGAAGCATCACACCTTTGCTAGTTATTCAACCGTGAAGCAGTAGTGTGCAAACATTACTGTGTATCGTTGAAGGGCAATATTTCATGCGAAATTACAGGGCAAGAGATTCAACATCTTATATCTCAGTGACGACGCAATGCATTGCCATGCAGGAGAAATCATTCTTGCCAACTTTTTTATAAAACATACACTAAAGTCTAACTATAGTTAGTTAAGAGGTTGGTATTTTATTATTGACTGTAACAAATAATAATATGCAATAATAAGTGTAAATTCCACAGCATGTTATTCAGTGTCGTCATGAAGGGCTTGGAGCAGTATTACACGACTGGAGACGTGATAGCCATGCCTCTTGGCATACAGCCCAAAGCTAAGGTAATTCATGTAAGTAAAAAATAATCATAACGAATAAAATTACAATAACATTAGGCTGAGACCTATAAACTGACTCAAAATGTACTTTCAACTTGTAACGTAAGTCCAGTTACTTATTTATATTGGACAAGTAGCTAGTTAACCATTTGAACAACGATGTAAGTTTTTAAACCATCACGGTCACATTTACAAGAGTCAACTTGAGAAGCTGCATATGTACAGTGTAATCCTTTTTTTTATGTCCCCCATATTTCGGCACTGTTGCAAGCGCCGTTTTAACAGAGATGATAGGTGTCAACTGTCGAGGTCCTTGAACCCGGTGCTTAGGCTGTGTACACGTCAAAGAAGTGCTAAAAGTTCGAAAACTTTACCGTTACTTTCGTGTGTCTTCAGCAATGCGAGTGATTTGTGTGACAGTGGTAAAGGCGCTGTACGAATAAAACGCAACAGAAAGAGGGTAGATCGTATTGATTGTTCTTAGTGTGGCTCACCCGCATAGACTTCAGTTTACTCGTTATCATGGCGCTTGTGATTGGCAGGCGCAGATGCATTTAACCCATAGGTATCCTTATTCTGATTGGGGGCGCTAAGTCCTGCATTGACGTCCTGCTTGGGGTGTATTGTGCATTTCCCCCGCCAGCCTCTACCCGAGCCATCCCAACTCCTTAATGTAACGGAGTATGACCCTGGATCAGTGGCTCAACAGCTCCAGTGATATTCGTGCTGTGCATGCCCATGATTTCCAGAATTATATTGATCCTCTTGTAGTCCGGTTGTGTTCTATATAGTTTCTGTGGCCGTGCAATGCAACAACACGTTACTCATCGGTTTCATCCTCCTGCAAACATCTTCTGTACAGTAAACTGTACCTGTGCATCCATGTACCTGTAATTCCGTCGTGACACATACCATTCAAACCAGAAGACAGTATTGCGAACATTACCAATTTGCGGCAGAAATAGGACGGTATAGTGGCAGTGCTTCCCTGGACGAACTCAATTACAAAGAGTTCTACTGCACCATATATGGAATACAGTTCCACTCAAAACCGTAAGAGAAAAACACACTTATATATGAAGAGTAAGTTAAACTATAGTGCTAAAAAGATAGGTGTTTATTAGCGTTCGCCCAGTCCATTCTCTACTATTTTGTCGCTAACCATCAGACGACTTGCTCGACGAAAAACCTTGCAATTAAATTATTTTAAAAATAAACTGCCAGAATAACAGAAACACCAATTTATATGC
Source organism: Selenia dentaria (assembly GCA_917880725.1). Taxonomy (NCBI): domain Eukaryota; kingdom Metazoa; phylum Arthropoda; class Insecta; order Lepidoptera; family Geometridae; genus Selenia; species Selenia dentaria. Next base: position 6,771,561 of record OU862888.1, on the reverse strand, counting down.
ACTATTAAATGAAAGGTCAGCTGATTTATTAGTCTCATAAATCAGCTGACCTTTTTTAATTCTCTGCTTGGTAAAACAATTATTAAGCGGCTTGGTGTTATTTTTATATAACTCAGCATGCCGGTCGCAAACATAGTACTAATTAATTCAAAGTGCTTTTTTATTGCCAAAGTAGGCAGACAAGCAGGCGACCCACCTGATGGAAAGTGGTCACCGTCGCCTATAGAAGTTTAAACACCAAGGGCGTCGCCAAAGCGCTGCCGACCCCAAGAATTTTATAGATACCCTTTTTAAACAACCCCATATCGTAGCGCAGAGGGAAAACATCGGCGAGAAGCTTCATCCAGATTTTTGTTGTATGCGGAATATATTTTCTCTAACTAAAATAAAATATAAGCATCTGCGCCATTAATTCGTTTAAGTACTCTTATGGATTGCTTAAGGCCGATATCTGCGTCAGCCGGACAGCGCTATGTAGGTCGATGTACATAGCGAAGCAAGTCGCAATGAAATAATTTTCGCACGCGGTTCAAGATGGCAGTTAGGTCCAGCTCCTTGGCAAAATCAGGAAAATGCTGTGGTAGGACTTTTGCAAAGTCCGCCTGGCGAAATACCACACCTTTCCCAGTTATTCAACCGTGAAGCAGTAGAGTGCAAACATTACTGTGTTTCGGTTCAAAGGGCAATGTTTTCAGCGAAATTACGAGGTAATAAATTTAACATCTTATTCCTCAGGGTGACAAGTACAGTGCATTGCCATGCAGGGTATCGTCTATTGTAGTTACAAATTCTGTATGGCACTGAACTGTTATAGACAAGCGTGACGTATAACATCAGGCTGCGGCGTGCTCGTCTCGTCACCAAATTCCATAATAAAATGATTAAAAAACAGTTTCATTCTAGATTACTTTACGCGTCGTATTGTTTCGATTAGTAATGATGGAGCGAATGGTTACATCTGGAAACTTTAGGCAGCTAGTTTTGTCTAATTACTTAATGTAAATACTAATTTTTAAATAATATTATATTCTGTACTGTATGCATGCCGGTCCGTGATATCACCAAATGGCTCCAACGGAAGATCAGCACTGGCGAACAGCTGGTATTATGCTGAGTTGGTGCCAATTTGTGACAATTGCATGTTTTGTGCTATTTTCTTCTGATAATACATTTACATTGTAATGTCGCAAATAAAATATTATCTATTCTATTTTATTCTATTCTAATGTCGAATCTTGATTTTCAGATAAATATGATATTGATGTTGATTCTGGTTTATTTCAGAGTCCGAACGAAGTCGTGCGATATTTAGATAGAGTGAGAGAAGAATACTTAGTGCCATTAGACGCCGAGCTAGCAACGCATCTACAAAACTCGAACATATCTATGGAACTGTTTGGAATGTAAGTAAATGGTAAATATTTCGCAGATTGAATATCGAATATCCTACCGACTGCGCCAACACGATGTGGTACTTGAATCGATAGTTTATTAAACTCTTTCATAACGTCTCAAGACTATTTTCACCATACTTTTTTATATTGGTGCATTAAAGGGACTCCCTCTCGCCTGATGGAAAGTGGAGATGGAATCAAGAAGCGATGAATACTAATGCAGCCGTAAGCTTCGTTAATCGCCACCCCTATGATGACATGAGACATGCTTTTTCACGCCCCGCTTGAAAGAACCAGGGCATTCCATAATTTAGTTACATGACAGAGGTAGCAACTGCCAAACTTTTTGGTACAATAAATATACAATATTTTATGGGTATTTTTCAAGCAAGTGATTAGACGGGCAAGTGGCTCACCTGAAGGTTAGCATCACATGTCTTGACCATGAACTTTAATTAAGGGGTTGAGGTAAAATTCGAACCGGTGATCGCCATATCGACAACTGATTCCTTTATCAATCATCGCTTCAGAATGTATCACAAATAACCGTTACTATGTATTCATGCAAATACGAGTATATGTTAATACGACGGGTGGTTGATAAGTACTGAGCATAAAGTACTGGCAGTCGCGCTAATTGCTCTCGCTACATGTTACGAGTTGAACGACATGTTATTATTATTTAAGGAAAGTTCTGGGTAAATTGAGTCATTAATGTCCGAGCTATTGAACTGTAAACATCACATGTCTGAGTCACCGCTGAATTTGACGAAATTGGAGCATCGCGCCGTGGTAAAATTCTTGGTTAAAAAGGAAAACGCCAAAAGAATTAAGGTTCAAAAACAAAGGACTTTCATACAAACGTCTTCACCCATTTTGACCCCTTTAGAGGTTGAATTTCGAATTTTTTTTAGTACACCTCTAACCATCAAGACAAAAACACCCTCTAAATTTCAAGTCTCAACGACCAGCGGTTTAAGCTGTGCGTTGTCTTTCAATCAATCAATCAGGACTTTGATTCTTAAATAATATAATGTATTTGTTAATTAGTGCACAATATTGAACGGGGTAGTTTGGAATCGATAACTGGTCATAAAAGTAAAAAAAAAATGACATAGTATATTTTTTATTATTATAAACCATTTTTTGTATTGAAATTCACACATATTTAACTTTATTATTAACCGGCAAAACACTGGCACATGGTATGCCCGCCGGAAGCTCGCAGACGCCACTGCGCGCTCGCCCTAAAGATGAGCATCGGACATGCTCGAAACCCGGCGAGACGTATTCGATCCTTAACTTGAGTGTTTTGCCGGTTAATAATAATAGTTTAATATTATAAACCCATATTCGCCGCTCCACGTCTAAGAGCCATAGTGCGACTGAACGCACGACCCGACCCACCGTTACATCGCAGAATAGAAAGCAGTTAATACGCGAGACATACCTACCCGCTTAGAATAGGTACAACGTGCGGACGATGACCCGCCCGGGCCCGCCGTCGTTTAGGCATAGACATCAGCTGCGTAAACATTCGCGAGTAGTAGTGCGTTCGAATAGATCACTTCTGAGCGTTTTAGCGAAAATAAGGCTAGGGGCGTTCTAATTGGGAGTCTGTCGGTGAAAATGTCGCTCGTGCCTCTTTTTGTTTAGCGATCAGAAAGCTAAAAAAAGAGGTTTTTTTTAAGCCACCAAAAAGTGAAATTTTTGACCCACGTCCGGAGCATGGTTGTTTGTGATCGTTTTTTGACAGCTATGTATTTGACAGCATAATCATGCGATTTTAGGTCTTATGTTCAGTTGAGCGTTCGAATAGGGTGTGGTCAAAAGTGGCAAAAATAACGTTTTTGAGCTTTACGAAAGCTTTAACAAAAGAGGCATCAATGACAACGCCACCAATGCCCTCATAAGCTAAACGAACGCACCTTAGGTAGGTACCTATTCTAAGTGGGTAGCAATGCCTCGCGTATTCACTGTTATCTATTCTGTGATGTTGCAGCGTGCGTTCAGTCGCGCAATAGTTATTAGCTGCGGAGCAATGAATATGGGTTCATGGCTATTATGTATCTCAGTTGCTAAGAATTGTTAATTGTAATCATGAAAAATGGCGACTCTATGTCAGTTTTGAAAACACCTGTAAGCAAAAATGTTAGTAAGTTGATAACTGAAGCTGGCAAAAGTGACATAGACCCGCCATTTTGTTCTATTTCAATTTCAAGTTCGATTGAGATTTCAATCAACATTTGTTAGCAACTGAGATAAAAAATAGCCCCACTGTTATCGATTCCAAACCACCCCATTCGATATTGTGCTCTTAACAATGACCTTATATAGATGATGATTTGTTTAACGTTTTTTTGTAGTCGTTGGCTTCGGCTACTGTTCGGCCGCGAGTTTCCACGTTCAGAACTCCCGCACTTGTGGGGATTTCTGTTCGCGGATGGCAGCACCATGCCCAATCTGCACTACGTGTGTGTTGCCATGCTGCTCGCCGTTAGAAGTTCGCGTGAGTTATAACTATGTATTCACATTTATTTATACTAGTAAGTTATGTACTCTTGCTTAGCTCATATCAAAAAGAAATCTTACAGAATAACATATCTTTTATAGGGTTTCTTAATTAGCAAAATATATCATAAGCGTTGGTAGCATACTTTGATAAATATCATGAGTCCTATTTATCTTCATAATTTCGATCCCAGAGGCCGTAGCACAAACAATATGCGAAAAAGAATTTATATCGTAAGCGTCAACGCGTCACGCGTCGGTGAACAAACTATGGGTTATCTGTGTCACAGTTGCTCTAGACAAATGACAGTTTGTACTGTTTCACGTGAACGACACGTTACGCTTACGCAGTTTTTCGTGCTAGGCGCACTCTTTACAGGCAGCGAAAAACTGGGTTGATTGCGAATCTTCAGAGTCTTAAAAAGTTGCTCAAATAATTTTGTGTCCACAGTTTTCAAAACAAACTCTGATTGATATAGCTTTTTTATACTGTCTTACCCATCTCGTCACTTAGTGTATAATAAGTATATCCTATTAATATTATAAACGTGAAAGTTTGTATGTATGGATGTATGGATGTTTGTTACTCTTTCACGCACAAACGGGGGGGCTAATGTTGATGAAATTTGGTATGGGGGTAGATGAGGCGCTGGATTAACACATAGGATACTTTTCATCATCATCATCATCATCATCCATCACCACGCGGGTGAAACCGCGGGGCGCAGCTAGTGTGTATATATGTGATGAGGTAAGAAAGTTAATCGCCTGATGGTATACTCCACGCCTGCACATGACAGCAGTACCATCCAGTGCTTAGAACTGAAACGTTGCACTGCTTCTCGTCACCACGAGTCTCTCCCCTAGTCATTTCATTTGCAACAGTGCGTTTCACAATCTAGCACAATAAATCTTGCGTACTACTTTCTGGAACATAATGTATCACCGAGGTTACTAACCTAAAAGTTCTGATACTAAAGCGTTCCAAAAGTTTTAAATGTTATTTGAAAATAATGAAAAAAATAAAAAAAATAAAAAAAATAAATAATGTCAAATTCAAAATCAGTCTGCGAGTGTCACTCGCTGTGGATACTGAGTATAATCAAAAATACCATTTTGTGCGATTAGATTGCATAAAAATTAGGGGATATGTAAAATAAAGGAGACCACGGTCTACCTTCACGCATAAGTGGTCACCAACAATTATTTTAAAGTGTTTTTCAAGAGATTTTTCTAATATATGCAAATCAAAATTAGTGTTACCACTCGACTCGACTCGTTTAATTTCCCGATTGATGTTATTTAGGTTTGCAAAACATCCTTTTATAGATACGCGTTGGCTAATAATAATAAACAAAATGCTTGTGCTAAACTTTAGAATAAATAACAAGTTTCTTTAAGAACAAGGTAGCTATAACGTAGATTGGTAACTCTTACAGACAATTTATAGCACATTAATAATATCTTAGAATGCCATCTTTATTTTCAAACTGACCTTTTGTTTGGTACGACTCGTATCGATATATATTTTTCGGATTATTATCTAAATCGGCTAAAGTTTTAATACAGCATTGTTTTAACTTTTATCATATTCAGTACTGTAATATTGTATTGTCTGTTTTATATCATATCTGTTTTTTTTTCTGATCGGATAGCCATAAAACATCTAGCCACAATTTTTTATTTAATTTAGATTTTCGACTCTAAATTGGATTTTATTAGACTTTTGATTGGGTTAAGATACTAAAACTGGGATAAACGTTTGTTTGCAAATGATTGTAAAACAAACTTTTATCCACTCAGTTTATCAATGAGCTGAAAAGATCAAGTCAAATACAAAACAGGACTAACATTGAACTTTGTGGTACTTGTACTAGTACTTGTCTTAATATAGTGGTTTTAATAGAATACTTAAACCCCACGCTTGTGTTATGAGTGGTTATTATAATGTTGATGAAAAAAGGAGCACGAGTTCAAAATATGCAAATCCCTACAGCGTGAAAGAATAACAAACACACAAACATACCAACACACATTACGAGATTTCGCATTGCAATGCATACGCGATGCGATACGTTGATACGGGAGCTATCAGCTATGCACTGTATATGTTCCCTACCTGGGTTAACGCGCCACAGAACACACATTTTAATTCGATCTTATGGTTGGAATACCCAAATAGTGTTTTCCCATCATTCAATCCGTTCGTATTTTAATTACCCGATAATTCGGGTAAAAGTATTCCTATGGCAAGATGGAACCTTGAGATTTGTTTTGTAATATTGTCAGATCTGGCAGGATGGCCAACCTCAAAAAATATATATTGCTTCACTTTTAAATGTCATTTGTATGAAAACTATCCTCCTGGACCTATGTAAATAGGGCGAATTCTGTGGAAACAACATTACGAAAAAAAATATCATTCAGCAGTCGCTTCAGTTAATGGTTAGTAGTATTGAATACATCTAGGTCTATACCTGAACCTATAGTGTTCTGATCTGGCCGAACACGAAAATCTGTTAAGTGTATCGTAATCGCATCGTTAACGTACTTAGAACAAACTGTTATTTATCTAGTACAACAGTGGCACAGATAAATCATAGTTTGTACTGAATACGTAAATTTATTTATTTATTTATTATTAGGAAGACTATCGACTATATAATAATAACTTGTACATTTTCGTAGGTAACATAAAGTCATTTAAAAGTCTCCACTGTTAGCAATATTGTAGAATTAAAGGTTAATACAATTGCAAATTAATAATTTAACAATGGTAGATAGATCGCGCTTGCAGTGAATTAGGTACTATCGATATACATTATAGCCTTATTTGTTTAATCTTACATCTATATACATTAAAGAATTTCTCACCAAGTTGTTTTCTTAACGTAGGTATGCTGTTGTAGAATAAATCAAGGTCAACGTTGTTTTCGTTACAAAGTGAATTAAAAGAACTACATGCTCGGCTGATAAAGCTGTTCTGCCTATAGTTAGTAGATGCTAGAGGTAGACTAAACAGTTGTTTATTTCGTAAAGACTTGATAGGTGCATAGAAGGCAATTTTGTTAAGTAGATCAGAACAGTCGATGGCTGAGGTGACTATTTTTTTTTAAATAATTATATCAGATGCTTCACGTCGGATTTGCAATGTCAGAAAATGATGCTTAGCGCAGGATTTGAAGTAGTCAGTTTCGATAGTTTTGGTACGATAATTGATATGACGAATGAATTTTTGTTGGATTTTTTCGAGGCGATTTATATATATTGAGTATCGGGGGTTCCAAACCGCAGAGGCGTATTCTAGATGGCACCGAACATAGGTGCTATAGAGAATTTTAATAGTTTTTACATCATTAAAATCTTTACAAGTTCTCATAATGAATCCAAGAGATTTTGAAGCCTTTTTAATTATAGAGGAAATATGTTTATCATAGATTAATTTTGAGTCATGTATAACTCCTAGGTCTTTCATTTCTGAGACACGGTTAAGTGAGTGGAATTTGATCGAGTAGTCGAAATGAATAGTATTGACTTTCCGAGAAAATGACATAACATGACACTTACTGACATTAAGATCTAATTTATTTTGAATGCAGTAATTATCTAATCTATTAAGATCATCTTGGAGGGCCAACGCATCAGCTCGACTATTAATGGATTTTATAATTTTCATGTCATCTGCAAAACATAGCAGAGTAGAATTTTGAAAACAGTCTTCTATGTCAGATATAAAAAACAAAAAGAGGAGGGGTCCTAGCAACGATCCCTGCGGGACACCACTTGGTACAAGCATCCACTTAGATGTGTAATTAGCCAGTACTACGGCTTGAGAACGATTATTAATATAAGAGCTAAACCACCTCAATAGATCGCCTCTGATACCGGCGGTTTGCAGCTTCGTTACAAGTATACTATGGTCAATTTTATCGAAAGCTTTACAGTAATCTGTATAGACTACATCGGTTTGGAATCCCCGATCCATTGAACTAGTAACCATTTCGTTTAAAAGAATAAGATTAGTGACTGTGGATCTACCTTTAAGGAAGCCATGCTGACATGATGGAAGAGAAGTTTTGAAAGCGGCGTATAGTTGATCGTAGACAATTTTCTCAAATACTTTGGCTATAACACAAAGCTTTGATATTGGTCGATAGTTACATACTTTGTTTTTTGGCCCCTTCTTATGAATTGGTGTGATATAAGCTTTCTTCCAAAGTGCCGGAACATAGCCTTCTTTAATAGATCTGCTAAAAAGAATATAAAGTGGAATTGATAATTTGTCTGCACATCTTATAAGTAATATGGGAGGGATAGAGTCGGGACCTGCTGATTTCGATATATCTAGTTTTTTAAGTTTACTTTTGATTGATAATTCTGATATATTAATAGAAGAAATATTGCCATCCAGTAATCCACATTTTTGAGTTTGATTGAACGAAGAGTTGTTATTAGCAGTTACAGATGGTTGAAGAAAATTAGAATGCAAGTAGTCCGAAAAAAGATTACAAATATCTTTGCCAGTATTGGCAGATTTACTCTCATAATTCATTAGGTTAGGTATGAGGCTAGATTGTGATAAAGATTTGAAGTAAGACCAAAAATATTTCGGATTTTTCTTAATCGAATTTTCAACTCTAGAAATGTATAACGCGTAGCAATTGGCCTCAAGAAGCTTAGCCCGTTTGCTTAGAACGGAAATTGTATTTTTATCCGTTATCATCCCATATCGCTTATATTTGCCAAAAAAATTGTATTTTTCTTTTAAAACTTTCATAAGTGCAGGTGAATACCAAGGTGGACAAGTGTTTTTCCTTACAACCTTAGTAGGTACATACATATCGCGTAATTGTTTAATAATTGTATAAAAAGAGTCCACGGCCTGGTCTAAAGATTTGTTACTGAAAGTATCTAGCCAATCCACTTCGCTCAAACCACCGTTGAACGCATCAAAATCAGCTCGGTTATAGCAATATTTCGTACGAGGCGTAGTTGTAAGAGGCAGTTCACACTTAAATTTTACCTGTATACTAATTGCCATGTGTTACAAATCCAGTTTTACCAAAATACACCATGCACTTTTACTTCAAAATTACACAGTATAAGATCCAAAATTCTACCCTGCTTGTTGAGTACATGGTTGTACTGATTCAATCCGACCACATTCAGCTCATCTATGAGGTCACACTCATTACTACCATGTACGTTAAAAGGTTCAAGATAAGTACGAGAACTGTCCAATGACTTTTTCCACTGAATAGAACTCATGTTAAAATCACCTATTACTAGAAAATTGTCAAACGGATGCGCGGTAACAATGTCACGTAGCTTATTTAAAAAATTATTTAGCTGCTGGGAGAAACTCAAACCCAAATTTTCCTCGTGCAAATAAACGACACATATATGAAGCTTACTACTACCTGATGAGATTGTAGCCCACAGATCTCCTGAATGTAAATGATACGATAACGTTACATTTAAGCAGATATTCGTGTTCGGCCCACAGTAGTTACGTAACTTGTATAACAGTGACGTTTAAATTCAGTACTAGAGCCGGACCCGGGCGTGGTTCTGTCGGCCCTGATGCGTCCCTTGTCCGTGTCGGTGGGTCACGTGATCGCGCTGGCACTTCACCTGCGCAGCCCGCTGCAGCATCCCAGGCCGCCCGAGCCGCAGAAGCATGAGCTCATTAACAAGTATGTTCACATTTTTGAGTTCACAGAGTTAACTCGTAAGAGTGTACTATGTAGCGTAGCCTACATCCTAGTGTACTGTGATCACCTACGACCACCTATATAATATAGCCGTTACGAATCGTAAGGGCTATATTATATAGGTGGTTGAATAAAGTGATTAGGCTAATCGTAACTTACGATTAGCATAATCACTTTATTGCGTTGTACTGTACTCGACCGTAATGTGAAAGATTTCTGGGCAGTAGCGAGTAGTTTGGCTCCTAAATTACTCGTCACTATTGGTACTAAATTACTAAAGTAGTCCGAACTAGGCTTAAAGAGAGTGGTTATTCCCCAGTCACACAGAGGCGGATATAGAGGCGCACGGTTGCGAGGTCCCGATGCAGTTCGACTCGGGGTCGGAGGGCGTGGCGGAGGGCGCGGACGTGGCGCGCGAGCTGGCCGCACTCGCGGTGGTGCGCGCGCACCTCCCCGCCGCCGCTGCCGCGCTCGCCGCCGCGCTGCCCACGCCCTCGCCCAGCGTGCAGCGTCCTCTGCAGCGAGTGTTGCAGGTACTCACCTATGTACATAACAATCAAACTAAGTATAGTTCGAGGCACGTAAGTTGAACCTATACGGTGGCCGTCCGCGCAACAAAAGTGACAAACGAATACTCCGCGGTCGTTATAAATGCGATGCGAATAAAACGGAAAATCAAATTTCATAAAAATAATCTTAGACTTCTTTTTCAAACCATTGTATTTCTCGAACAAAAGTGTTGTTGGAATTGATCGTTAGGTATTATTAAATAGAACAGGTAAAGGAATACTAATAAGAATTTAATAACTTTATTTCTTAGGAAAAATTAGTGAAAACCCCGTTTGTAATAACAATAATAAAAACATAATAAAATAACAAACTTGGTAGTTTTTAATAGTATTACTTTTCAAAGCACTAACGCCTGCTTTAGCGATCTCAAACACTGAAATTTATAGAGAGAAAAATTCACATCCTCGGACGGGATTCGAACCCGCGTCTTCTGACTCACCGTGTCAGACGCCATTGACCAACTAGGCCACCGAGGTTCTGGTCCGAGGATCGAATTTTAACTCTCTATCTGACTAACCGTCTTACGGGGACGGAGCGACATCTATTGAACTGTTTTGACAGTACTATCCAACCGAAAGAAGCATTATTTAGAATAGGTACTTAAACTTTCGTATTGACATCGCAACCCTTGTGATTTTTATAGTATTACTTTTTAAAGCACTAACGCCAGCTTTAGCGATCTCAAACACTGAAATTTATAGAGAAAATTCACATCCTCGGACGGAATTCGAACCCGCGTCTTCTGACTCTCCGTGTCAGACGCCATTGACCAACTAGGCCACCGAGGTTAAAGAATTCAACGCACGAAACATCATCAGAAACTCCGTATGTCCGTTTACATGGGCATCATCTACCTACACGAACGAAATGAGCGACTGTATTTGCGCAGTGGGCGCCATCTTTCTAATATTCAGAATAAATCAAATAAATCGCCTTTTATCCTGGATCTTCAGTGCTGCCCGCTTAGTAGTCACCATTGAAGTGCAAGAATTTCTACCTATGTGAAAAAGTTTGGAGAATCAGGTTCTGGTATAATTATAGAAGCGTTTTATCTAATCAGCATCCCGCAGAGCGGTCGTCGCCGAAACCGGTCTACTAGAGATCTACTGCCGCATGCCACTCACATAGATCATAAAGAAGTATATATGGCGTTTCTCCATCTCATAGACTTTTGCCTAATATTACCAAGTCTTCTTACAGCTGGTCTTAAGTTTCTGAATACCAATTTTTTTTTGAGGATGCTGACAGTGTATGTATTGATGGCTGCTCGTTCGAATTGGCTATCAATCCTTCATATACCGTGATAATTAAAACAAAAGATTTATGTATAAAACTGGCGTATATTTACGTCTCTGGGACGCAAAAGGTTAATGTCGGAGGGTCCAAGGCGAAACTCCTTTTCAGTTTCCACTTGCTCATATTTTGTACTTTTGGGTATCCACATGATATGTACAGTTGTAGATAGTTTTATACAGTTTCTAACAAAAAGTTGCAGTAATACTGAAAGGTGTGCATATGTACAGTCGCCTGCAATAACATGTATACACTCCGTAATTTTGAAAACTTTGATACAGTATACTAAATTGTATAACAATGTAAGATAATTTAAGCAATGTGATGTAAGGATTATTAATAATCAATAAAATAATAAAAATAGCTACAATTTAGATTATTTTTCAAAATTTAAAAAAAAAAATTAATGTTGATGCCTTTTTAAAACATGTGAAATGTATACATCTTATTGCAGGCGACTTTACTTAGGCAGGATTCACTTGCCACAGATAACTTTATATGAAAAATAATATAAGTGATTAAACGTTGATACTTTGCTATGTGAACCTGTTTGATGTAATGTAGTACTTATACACACCTATCAGTATTACTACACAGTTTTGTTACACGCTGTATATACACATACTTATATTATTCATGTTCATAAATCAATTAAAACACATAACTGACTGGCGTCATAATTCGTTTATTCTAGCTGGCCGCGTTGCTGCAATGCCGTAACCACGCTCTAATCGACGTAGAAACAGCCCTAGAAGCAGCCGAGGGTGAAACCGCAGATAAAGTCGGCCGTCGGCAGCTAGTACCTGTAGCCGTCCTCACCAAACGCAAGACACCCAACAAATTAAACAAACAACCGACAAAAGTGAAGGAAGTGCCATTAAAACTGTTCCATCAAGTGGAGTGCAAATCCAGTGACCTGCCTTGCTTAGACCCTCTCAGGCTACGGACAGAATGACTAAGGCGCAAGTTGATGCTTTATAGCTATTACCATTAAGGACTGGTTTCGTTTTAAGGTATGTGATGTAGATAAAAAAATACTGTTTTGTTATAGGTAACTTTATTGTTCTACTAAAATGTCCATCCGCGTCAAATATATACTGTTTACAAGGTAGCTTAAAGGCCGATTCACACTTATCAGTGAAGCCACAGTTCCGACACAGTACCGGCACAGTGCGAAATATTCTTTAATACATTCTCTATGAACGCATCCCCACTTGTCAGTGCCAGTGACGACACAGTGCTCTCATAGTGTCAGTGCCGACACCGGCAATCACGGACGTATTCGTTAACGACGATATTTTTTGTCGGATCACGGACAAGACGGAAAATAGGAGCGCAAATGCACCCATTTTCTCTTTTTTTCTTGATGCTGCTCTTCTTCGTCTAAAGCAATAGCTATCATTGCTAACTCCGCAGTATTGAACATAGCAACAATCACGATACTTGACGGCGAACACGTTTTCACTGAAGCTCCGTGAACTAGTAGTGACATGTGTGAATTGAATCACTGACGCAACACTGTAGCACTGATACCGAACTGAGCGAACACGTTGACGGAACTGTGGCTTCACTGATATGTGTGAATCGACCTTAATCTAGCCTAAATGTGTGTTTGCTAAAGCACGTATTTGTAGCCCTATTTGTAATTATAGGTACTATACGCTCCTTCATTATTTAACTATCTTCAACAATCGCAAGTCACCCATCGAGATAATCCAATATGTGGCCAAAGAGAAAGAAGTGCCATTAGCTTTTACCAAGTTTAGTAAGAATGTAGTGATCTGTATTCCGTAGATCTGCACAGGGGTCCAATATTGAATCGCTCGTGAATTTTCGCAACTCGTAATTTTTCTATTTCACGCAGAAATATAATTGTATGTTACATACATACAATGTAAAAAGAAAGCGGTATCAGACCTTAAATGTTAGACTTTTTTTAGTATGTGGTTTAATAGTTAGGTTGAGAGAAAGGTCAATTTTCAAACACCTGATCTGCTATCCACAACTGTCAAAACTTAACAGACGAGTTATGCCACAGAACAGAAAATGCCAATAAGAGGTGCCCCATTTCGTCTTCTATACAGAATGAGGTGAAACCACTGAAAGGAGGTGCGGGGGATCTTTACTTGGTATTTTCTCTGTGGTTTTACTAGATTTTCGTAAGGGAGGGAGCCTACACGAGTGTAAATTTTCGCACCTTGAATCGATCGTTGGTAGTCATAACGCTACCGATAGTACAAAAAAACCTCAATTTTGAATAGCAGTATTAAACTGGGTACAATTGTATGTATATGATTTCTTTATTACGACTTATGCATAGACATTACAAAGGAGTTTGTCTGTTTAATACACAACAGGAATATATGCTAAATTCTTTATGACGACACATTATGCCTTCTATAGTAAATAAGCGCGCCAAAAACACGTCGCCTAAACCGCGCGCCTAGGGATAGCATTCTCAGGATATGTCCTGATATCTCAGGATCTTTGGACTCTTCTCAGGATTGCGAATCAGAATTTTCAATGATCGTGCATTTTAAAGATATCTTTACCAAAAAATCAAACTAAAGCGGTGAGGGGCGGTGCGTGGGAGGGGGCGCTGTTGCCACCTCCGCTATGAGTGCGATGTGCGACGTGTTATCGAGACCCCCGAAATCCACAGTGTATATAAACGATATTAATATAAAATTTTTAATTGTTTAGTGTTTGAGAAAATAATCTCAAACTGCACCAAAATGTCAGGATTTTTCCATAGATATCATAGAAATCAGATAGAAATCAAGCCATTGCCTCCGGACTTTTCGTTTTTTCATCTGGTATCCCTTGTCGCACCCCGCCACCGGCCCCGCCACGCCCGCTGTTTGTCAAAGCCTTCAGGATGAGTCACTATATTGTATGTTGTATATTGTACGGTAGTATTGCGCAACCAAAAATGTACGAACCGTATTGTACAGCTTGTATTGTACAGCCCGTATTGCACAGCCAGATATTCCGAGGTCATGGACACGGAATACGTGCTGTAAAAAATTGGCTGTATATTCCAGGGGTCTTATTCACTATGATCATTCAAATAGGTAACGCGGTGCATTACGATATCTTCAGGGAATGATCGTAAAATACATATAATTTTACCATCATTCCGTGAAGATATCGTAATGCGCCGCGTTACTTGTTTGATGGTCATAGCGAATAAGGCCACAGTGGTCGTACTGCCTCCCTTTAGGATGGGCGGGTCATGTTGCTGAAGAAGATCCCTCTACATAAGTAAATAAATATTGGCAGATATCATCGTACGTTATCATATACAAGCATTGGTTGGAGAACTGCCTGTACATTAGATATTTTATAACAATCAAATTTATAATCATGCATTATCGGCCTTACTTCTAAACGCTGCTTATATATAAATGACGTCATTTAAAGTTAAGCAGTGTTTATAAATAAGGCCCTATGTTTATAAAGTATGTCAATATAAACTCGCTTTGAAGTTTTAACTTGAATTTTCCGATATGAGAGTAGATAATGTACGAGTAATATTGTTTACAATACAATTCATTGCGATAGTGACTCTCCTATTAGATGATTTAATATCTGTTTGCAAGATAAGATACCCCTTCTATGCATAGGTATAAGAAACCCGAAAAGCTAGGGCGCACTGCATTGAGGTGCGGTGCGAATAAACGCAGTCACGGGTCCGCACACTGCGGGGAAAAAAACGCACGCTTTTTGGTATTTAAGTTACAGCTGTGGGTCCACATCGTTATATACCACCATAAAGAATCACTATCTGAATATATTTATTATTACTTAAAAAGGGTACTTAAATGGTATTAGGTGCATTCCTTCACATACATCTATGCGATACAAAATTGTGTGCGGTAGTCTCACCGCAAATCTGCATCGGTGACTTTACCGCATGCCCGTGCGTTTATTTCACCGCAGTGCGAGCACTTCTATGACTCACCGTATTTCATTGAATATTCGTTATAAAAACGCAACGCAGTGCGCGCTAGGCCTTATTTGTCAGATGTCAGGGGCTGGATGCTAACTGCCCCATGGAATGTAATCGTTTTGTTAACGTAAAATAATTGAATGCAGAGGCCGTAGCACAAACAATTTGCGAAAAAGTATTCGTATCGTAAGCGTCACGTCACGCTTCGGCGTACAACCTATGAGTTATCTGTGTCACCGTTGCCCTAGATAAATGACAGTTTGTACTGTTGCACGTGAACGACACGTTAGGTAACACTTACTAAGATATTCGTGATTGACCTACAGTACAAACTATTATTTATCTAGCACAACTGTGGCACAGATAAATCATAGTTTGTAAAGTGTAACGTGGCGGATTTTGAATTGTCTACCGACTTCCAAAAAGGAGGAGGTACTCAATTCGACTGTATTGTTTTTTTTTTATGTTTGTTACCTCATAACTTTCGATAGGGTGAACCGATTCTCAAAATTATTTTTTGTTTGAAAGCTGGCTACTCGTGTGGTCCCATTTCAATTTCATCAAATTACGGTCCAGTAGTTTTTGAGATACACTCCAATAACTGAATAGAATGAAAGTCGCTATTAACTTTTTCAAATTGTACTTGTTACATATATTATCCACATTATATCGTTAACGATATGAATACTTTTCACAAATTAGTCGTGTTACGGTCCCTTATATATTTAGAGGTATGTAAGTAGTGTAATTATTGTTATATGTAACTTCATTAATAAGCTCAAAGTAAATTATAATATTTCATATTCTTTAAACATGTGTGGGCATGAACATGTCTGACTTGCGTCCGAGTGTGTATATGTCTATAAGTATGTATATCAGTCATCAGGTTAAGGCTCTGCCTAGTTCGGGGCCGGAAGTCATTGTGTGGATGTTGTCCCATATTAATGAATATTATATGATTGTATATTATATTATAAAGGTATATTTGTGATATATGTAGGGTATTGTAACAACTACGCTATTGTATAAATTGAGGGTAGTTGTAATTCTGCCAGTTGAGGGACATGACAAAATTTTGTCCTCTAGTGCGAGATATCGTTTTGGGTTTGAATTCCATTGTACAGGGAGCCTCTATTCAATAGCATGTTCAGAATTATAATACAGGTGAATCAAATAGCACCTACGTTATTTAATATCGCACCTTCAGAATAGTAGTGACGTATCTCAAAAAATCATTTTTTTGGGAAAACCAAAACGAAGTTTTGAAACTGCAAACTTTCAACTTTGAACTGATTTAATTAATTATTTTTGTATGAAAACATATCAATTATTTGATTTCTGTATTAAGTTAAGTTTATCTTTTGTGAATTATGAGCAAAAAAAATATGGTATGTTGCATATTTTTAATTAAAATTAAGGTTTTTTAAAAAGGTTCCCAATTTAAGTCAGTATTATACTGAAACTGTTTTTTTTTAAAAGACCATTTTCGTCTTAGGTCTCTTTTATTCTGAAATCATTGTACAGTGTTTATCCTATTTCTGAAAAGTGTACTACAAGAATAAACTGAAAATATGCTATCGTGTCACATAACGAAATAAGTCATTTTATATTAAAAAACGATCTGTGAAATTAAATACTTTTTAATATTAAGTCACTTTGGCACAGAAAATAAACATAACAATCTCGTTCGTTTGATTAAAAATTTTAATCAAACGAACGAGATTGTTATGTTTATTAATAATAATTTTTAATTTTATAATTGCAGATCATTATCTAATAATAATCTGCAATTATAAAATTAAAAATTATGAAATCAATAGAATCAAAAAAACCTTACAATTATTGTATTATCCATATAGAAATAGCTTTTTCAAAGTACAATAATTATCACAATCATTCGTAAATCAGTCTTCAGTAAAGAACTTGTACATAACAAGTTAACAATTACAAATCAATATTCATTATTTAACACAATGTTATAAGAATCTATAAAAAAAATCAAAAAAAATTGTGTGCAGTACGGCAATGCTATGCATAATGCATAGGTGCATAAAATGTTTACCCATGTAAATAAATTTAATCAATTATAACAAAAAAAAATCTCCTTAACATGTTAACATTTATAAATTAACACTTTGTTAATACAATGCTATTTAAAACTAAAAACTAAAACCTGTAGCAGAAGAGCCTGTTATACTTATAAAAATAATTAAATAATGTTATTATAAAAATCAGCGTAATAATGAGGTATCAGATTATGTTCAATCAAAGAACGTAAGTCTATTTTTTTCCTCTCAGATAATACCAGTCTTTGGGAGTATGCTTTGGTCATAGCAATATCTCTTATGTCACTCATCTTCTTCCTTTTGTTTCTCATGTTTACCTTGTTGAACTCATTTTGACTATAAGATGTCTTATAGTAAAATGTAAACGTATCCTCTTTTATAAACTTAAGGGCTTTTACGGCATTCCAAGTCACATTGCCTTTATTTTCATTTTCACTGAAGTTATAAGCCCATTTCTCTTGAAATTTCTTTAAGTCCCAAAAAAAATCGTACGTTAATTCTTGAACAATCAAAGGCTTCCCGTTTTTTCGCGTATTTTTTATTAAAGTGACGTATTGACAAGGTGCGTATATGGGTCCAGCCTTTTTATTGCGTTGGATTTCCTTTTCAATAAGGCTGTGGACGTTGTCCCTTTCATTTTGGGTATGACCCTTTATTAGGTACTTTTGGGTTATAGACTGGATGTTCTCAAAATGTGATACTGCGTAGGAATATAAGCAAGCTACATATTTATTTTTGTTTTGTCCGCAGCAATTGTCGGCATAAAACGTAACGTGGATGGCCTGACCCTCATGTTTTGCATTTAAAATCTCCAAATAATTAAGAACACACGATCCAATCTCGCTAGATCCGCGTTTCCCCTGAGTTTCGTCCCAGAAAAAACTATAGACATCTCCATAAGCGCCAATATCACGTTTGTGTTCACTCTCTGTGTTTTCCTTCAGATTTTTATCTTTTTTCTTCAGTAATTCCACGATTGTAAAGTTGAGGCAATTCAGTTTTGTTTTGTAATAGAATGAAGACAAATCACCGCTAAGACATTGCATAACTGCTTGTAGGTCAAAAACTGCACAAATATGGGTTTCATCAATGTTGAGTCGATCACTGTGTTTCTCTTTTCGGGATAAATCTTTTTCTTTTAAATGACGATCATATTTTTCTTTCAGTTGTAGTTTTTTTTCTGGAGAAACAAGTTCATATTCAAAACATAGGTCGCATCTGTCTTTCTTGGGTTGGAAAAATGCAATATTTAACTCTTTTGTAAAAATGTCATAATATAACCAATATTCACATGTAGCTTTTCCTGCGTCGCGTTGATCTTTATCAAAATCTCTCCATAGATCCATTATGGTCTTCTCTCCACCTATATATTCGCGAGAAGTTGAAGACCTTAAATAATGTGATTCAATCCTTGGTATGAAATTAATGTGGTTCTTTATATCTTGTATGATTGCTTGTTCGATCCTTTTTCTATTCTGGTTTTTACCTCGGTTTCTCTACGAAACCTTGCGCATCTGTCTTCTTTTTAACAGTTCTTATTTGCCTGTCACATATACCTAACGTGTTTATAAAGAAAGTTTTGCAAACTCTAATTTTAATATCATTAACTGTAAAATAAAATGCACTATTAGGCTGCCTTGGTTTAGCTGCATTTGTGTATTTATATTTTGGTTTCACTTCTACCATGCAATTTCTAACAAAAGATCTTTGTAATTCTATGTTTCCTAGTGCCCAATATTTTTGAAATAATAGATTTCTATCGATCTCATTTATGTTATCGACACATTTGACTCTACATTTGCTGGTACATGGATCTTTTATTGAACGAGCAGGAACAGTTTTTTTTTTAATTTTGTGTTAGAAACATATTCTTTCCCAGTATTTCGCAAAGTTTTGGCAACAATTTGTTTCCACTTGTTGGGATTACGTAGACGTTTGCGGGATTTCTTTGGACCTTCCACAACAGAAGCATTAGCATTTTCTGGTTCAGTGTCTGTGGTATCAGAAGATGAGCTACTGATGATGAACTACTCGACGCAGATACTCTAACTGCACCTCCAAGACGTGAACGAGGTCTATTTGAATACGAAGGGTCATCATCACTCAAGTCTGCATCACTTTCGTTCGAATGAATAGGCGACTCACAGTAATTTTTAGGGCGCTGTGTAGTGTTACGATGAGTACCTGTAGAGGTTGAGGGTTCATCTATCTTTCTATTCGACTCTATTGTGTTACCATTATGGACCGAGCTACTGCGACTGGAGGAAGATGAGCTACTTGAACTACTTGAGCTAGATGACGAGGAACTGCTAGACGATGAATTGCTACGTGCTCGCCTAGGCAGTTCATTTTCTTGTTGGTTCTGTCCCTGTGTACATTTCAGAACTTCCCCTTCATCTGCCACAGGTTCCTAAAATGAAATATTTTAAAATGAGTACTTAGATATAATTATGTGTAATATAAATATCCCATGTGTCTACATCATGTGTGACTCTAATGTCTGAAGTATACTACGTACAGTTATTTAATAAAAAAAAACATTAATTTATTTACCATAATAGTGATTTTATGTGTAGCTTCTATTGGCTGAGAATAGCATTGTTCAGTATTAACCTGAAAGCATAAATTATCAAATAAGTGAATATGCAATTTATGTTATGGCATTAAATAATTATTTAGGTAAAGAGACAATATTTTGAGACCAACCATTTTTTTTTTTTTTTTTTTTTTCGCAGATGAAGGTTTTATACCCTGATCACCAGCTCTGGGGAGAGCTGGTGCGCGTGTGGGAGTCTCCGCCAGAAGGGCGACCTACCCACCAAACCTCTGCGGTGTTCCTCCGTCGTCGACAGGTGGCAGGGGGCGCGGGCCCGCTACTGCATTCAGCCACAGCCCCCACCGACGTCGCTGCCCGCCTACGCAGGCCCAGACTCTAGGGTGGGTGTAAAGAGCCCACCCCATTTCCGCCTCGTGAGATGCCCCGGAACACAGGGTACATCCACACCTCGTGAGGACCTAACCCTGATGGGGGGCACCGGCCGTCCCCGCAGCCGATGCCCCAGGTCCTCGCAGCGGAGACGGAGTGCTAGCTCGATTGGCTCGCCTCCGTGTCCGCGCCCCCCGGAGCGGATGAGAGAGAGGGTTTCTCTCCCTCTCCCGCTCCTCCGCCTCCCTCTGCAAAACAATAATTTCGCAGAATGAGGCCACTGCTTCCCATGACCTCTCGTCACCGACCATCTTCGTAATAATGGCCGATAAGGAGAGGATTTTGAGACCAACCCTAGTTATGCTCCTTTTACCATCGCAAAGTTCGTGTGCATAATTTGGAAACAGCACACTTTTTTCAGGTGTGCCTTCTATTATTGAGGGACTGGATGGCCGAGAGGTATCGCTTGCATACTCATTCTGTAAATATAATACCCACTATTAAACCTTCTTAAATCTAGGTACCTACTGTACCTACTTAGTTATAAAACGAAAAAGAAAATTGTGGGAAAAAGCCAATCGGTTAGAAATAATTAGGTATAAAATGCATTAACATTTAGTTACCTGAGTCAACTTTCATTTTCTTTGCTCAATAAAATAAGGAATGTTCTCTTTGTTAATATTTTCATCCTGTAACGAAAAAGCACAAAAACATTTATATATTTCATATCTACTTACTTACTGTAATACAATTCCGTAAAAACGATATCTAATAAATAGAAACAAGGAATAGGTATAATGATCAAATTCATACAAACCACATCACTAGATTTCCGCATTTGGTCCGAGGGCCACCTTACATTTTTGTTAATGCTTGGTACTACGTCCACCTGAAACCATCTAAGATAATTACGATAATTGTTCAAAAAACCACTAAATGCAATTAGTGTAATGTAAATATAGAGAAATAACCTCTTGTTGCTCATTTATCTGCAATTTCTCAAATATTAGATCTGCTCTTCTCTTCATTTTTTTTCTTATCTGAAACAAACAGGGCTACTAATAATTAAGTATTCGGTATTTATTTATAAATACAGAGTCCTAAATCTTATTACGGCAAATAAACACACGCATCTTATATAATTATAAGGACTTATTTAATAAAATAGCTCATTTATTTGTCGACAAATTAGTGTAGTAGTGACACATATTGATGTAAAATGTATTGAAGTCCTTGGCTTTATTTTAAAAGGGACTCAATTCTGTATAGTCCTCATCACTGTTCTCAGTTTTAAGTATTAAAGGGACCCAATTACCAATAAGTCCTAGAAGTAAAAACCATAATCGATAATAAAAAGACCTAATATAAAAAGAGTCTCTCTTAAACTGAAGATAGATAAGTTTACTTACCCGTTTGTTTAGTACACAAGCGACTTATTAAGTTTTAGGTCAGTTCACTAATAAACTTGCAACGACTTGTTCACTTCACTTTCGATGCATCACTAATCGCGTCGCTACCGATCCGAGCGGCGCGGGTAGAGTGAGGGAGTGCGAAAGAGACCGAAATATCGTAATCTTTATTCTATCATAAAAACGCCGCTTCTTTAATATTCACCTAAAAGTGCGTACCTTATAGTGACCCTCTATGACCGTAACTCGATTTCTTAGATTTTTGAGTTAAGTCCATACCATTCTGAAGGTGCGATATTATACAAAAAATATAGTAAATAGTAATATCCTTTAAAATGTAAAAAAACAGTAGATAGTTTTAATGACTGGTCTAATACAAGCCTTACAAGCCAACCTTTCAAAATGCTAATTTATTTATTCACTCATATAAAAACTCAATCGCTCTGGTTGGAGTCTGTCCGATTGTCCGTCATTGGGCGATAAATAAAAAAACGCCCGTTGTAATCTGCCATATGATATGTAGGAATAGTAGGTGGTACAGCGAAATCTTAACACTGGTTTTATGGAAAGATTCAAAGCTTGGCATATCAGTTAGGTATGTATATATATGTATACCAAGCTCTATTGACTCTCCTTGCAATAATAGGCGTAATCCGCTATACAATTTTATAGTACCTACATTTTAGGATTAATTATTACAGCGACGTCTAACATTCAGGAATAAGTATCACTTGTAAATACACTCGAGAGCAAAGAAATCGCACACCCCCATATTTTCACTTTGACCCTAAACATTTATTAAATTAAATTTGTATTGTAAATATAACTAGGTTCAAAGTGAAAATGAAGGGGTGTGCGATTTCTTTGCTCTCGAGTGTATATACAGCGTGTATCAATAAGATGTAGTAATACTAAAACCACATACGCAAAACCTTCCATACAATTGGGACCCAACTACTGCGTCCCAGGAAGTAGTAAACATTCCGAGTTATGAGTACAACAATGCAGGTAAATCCCTGGAAAACTAGGCCAAAGACGGCAATGACCTACAGAACGTAGACTGGGTAAACAGGGGGCCTAAGCGGGGGCCTGGGTGCAACGAGGATGCAGGGTAGGGGAACGTATGTGAATGATTTTTTGTGCTGGGATTTAAGAGCGCATTCACCCTACTGAGCTCCTAGAATAGGAATGTCTAAGGGCTATCAAAAAAAAGTCCTAATATACTTTAACTGTGTATAAAAAATTATGCAATTTAAATTTTGATACTAGCCATTCGAATCCTGACTATATGCACACCTTCAGTATTAATACACATTTTTATTACACGCTGTTTATTATCAGTCAACTTAGGTTTGATTCAAACAAGATTTTTCAGCTTTTCTATGATAATAAATTGTGAAGACTTGTTAAGGTAATTAGAACAACCACGCATTTATATTCCGAAAGAGAATACATTTTGAATTAAGCAATAATTATAATAAGTAGATATGTAAGCGAATGTAAATTGTGTATTTAAGTAATTGTTAATTGTAAGTACCTAAATGTTTGAATAGTGCAATTTCTGTATACTCAATTAGAAATCATATTTTAAATATATATATACATAAATCATATGGTTGTCTTATTTTGTAAATTCAGTCATAAACATGACAGACAAGGTTCAAATTAATGACGGATTTGGAAAAAGGTATTGCAGTGAGTCTGGTACGGTAGTACGATTTTTTTTTGAAAGTTTAACGAGGCCGTAGCACAAACAATTTGCGAAAAGTATTCTTATGGTAAACGTCAACTTGTCAAGCTTCGGCAACAAACTTGTAATGTAATGGTTACTTACATTGATAGAATACCTAGCTGAAGGCCTAGCTAGCTAACTAGAAAATAAAAAGGAACATCAGAAATATAAATAAAGTTATAATAATAAGTATTACATGACCTGGCGGATAACACTTCACCACAAGTCCACACACACACGTTCCATCAAAGATTCCAGTTAGCTTCTTGCTTTATCCAAGGCTTTAGTTCTGAGCTCAGAGAACACGGGATACCCCAAATAGCTTGTTTTATATATCAAGGTGAGAGTATTTATCAAATCAAGATTCTCGATTTGTTATTAATTAATATATATGAAAATATCTTTCCAAGTCTTGACTTCAGGAATGTAATTGACGATATCGAGAGTGACTCGTCGGGTGCAAATCACTATTTCACCAACTTCAACACCTCACCGTCAACTAAGGTTTCCAGGGAATATAATTATTTCGTGTCTCGGCACACCAAATTGGAATCTTCCTATAATCTTTTTAATCGGACGTAATTCGTGATCCAATACTCTCTCTCCCAAAATCCAAATCAAAATTAATGAAAAGTCCCTGACGTCTCTATTCTGTCATTCCATCATGGTTCTCCTTTTTTAAAGTTTGTTACATTTTATGTTAATCAAGAAATAGTTTTTAAATATACAAAATAAGTATTTAATGTAATGAAGTATGATCATGAAATTATATTACAAACTATGAGTTGTCTGTGCCACAGTTGTCCTAGATAAATGACAGTATGTACTGTTTCTCGTGAATGACACATTACGTTACGCTTACGCAGTTATTCGTGCTAGGGCCGCTTTATTCATACTATAATCTAATCTATGAGTGTAACGCAGTCGTGTAGTTAACGTGTACAGTACAAATGGTACAATACTCTACAGATATAGGTATGTACGCATTACTACGTACACTTTCGTGCTAGGCCCACTGAAAGGTTGATGATCGAGGCGGTTACAAATACATATTAAGTAATTAAGGCTTTGCCACACTGAATGCGGTCTGCAGTCAGATCAAAGCGATTGAGCGCACTAATAGTGCTTATGGCTTGATTCGGACGACAGTATAAATATTATGGGAATCAGTAATACAACAAATTGATGCTTACAGCTGCAATTCGGTATGCTAAAAAAATTAACCTATGCCAATTCCGAAACCATTTCGAGATTTTATGTTACAAACCCTTATTTTTCTACTCTGACCTTTTAAAACGATAAGATGCCATTTATTTTAACAAAAAACGATGAAATAATTCGACTTTCATTGACCTCTAAATGACGTCACTTTTTTGCATTTTATTATCTGTGTGACTATTGAAGTAAAACTTTATCTAACAACACGAGCGGACTTTTGTTTTGATTGAATAGAGACTTACGAATTAGTAGGTGTCACTGTCAAGTGTCAAAGTAAATTCTAGTTTCTTTTTTTTTACTCGCGTGCTTTTCTTGGCTCCTCAACGCAACTACATATTTGTGCATAAAAGTGACGTCATAGGATTCAAATTTTCAAAAAAATATTATAAAATAACTACTGAATATAAAACAAAAATATTGAAATTAGTTTCTTATAATGACCTAATCTACGAAATAAAAATATAAAAAAAATACCAAAAAAAAACTTTACATACCGAATTACTTTATTTTTATAATAATAATTGTGAGCTAAGTATAAGGTCAAAAAGAATTATATATGTCTGCCGTGCATGGTCCATTAGCTTCAAGAAGTTCATGTAGCTATTTACTACTTAGATATTATTAAGTTAAATTGCTTTGATTTTGTTTACAGAAACTAGATAGGGCTGAGTACCGACAATCGTAGATCGTAGCGAATCTTAGAATTCGATTTTTTTATCGTTATCTTTGCTAATGCGACCAAGGTATATCTAGGTACCTACCTACCTACATAATTATTTCATGTTGTAATTTGAATGTTAACAACACTAAACGAATTTCAACGTTGTAGTCGCGCAGTCGGGCGGCAGGTTCCAGTTTTGGGTTGGCTATAGCCGTCCGGTACCTGATTTTGATGAAGGTGCGAGTTTAGGGGTATCATTGGGGTCCACCTGAAGCCCTTCCAGCAATTTTTTTTTGCCGGAAACGTAGTTTAAATTAATTATGATTAAATTAAAATTTGATAAAAAAAAGTGAAATGGAACGCAATGTTGAGAAAATGGTACAATATTAAGTTGTCAAATTAAGTTGTCAAACTGAGTTAAACGAAACGTATCGTTATCGTTAAACGTAAGAAAAAAAAAAGGCGCCATTTTGTCTTACTGACAGATGGACTGTCATCCATTCATTCCGTTTCTCTCGTAGTTTCGTGAATGTGTGCTCTCTTGTTTTTCGATTTTTATTACGACTTTGGCTTTTTCCCTGGACTTCCTTCGATTGCGCGATGACTTGAAACTTGGCTTGCTTACCGGATTTGTTTGGATTGCTCTACGACTTGAACTTGGCTTGAAAACTGGACTGCACTTGGCTGTAATGGAGTATTACAGTACAATACCCGAAGCGGACGCGGTTTCGGCTCCTGATCTGCCCGTCGAACCTGTTGCCGGACCTTCTTCGGCTCCTGATCTGCCCGTCGAGCCTGTAGCCGGACCTTCTTCGGCTCCTGATCTGCCCGTTGAACCTGTCGCCGGACCTTCTTCGAGTAATGACGACGACGACAACGAGCTTATAACCAAACGAAAACTTTGCGTCACTGAAGTGATTGATCATTGGAATTTAACTGACGTTGTGCGAAAATTGGGCACTAAAGACCAATGCATCAAATATAGTGAAGACCAAGGTCTCATACCAACTGAGAAACGGTGTCGAACCCACAGGACATCCATGAAAGTGTCATACTCATGCGGATGCACAAGTTTTGGTACATTTGTGTGCTCAAAAAGATCATGCAAATCTAAATCGGGCAGCGGTGCCAAGATCTCTCGCAGAATTGGCACATTTTTCGAAAATATTGCTATCGACATAATGCATGTTTACTATCTTATATATGCATACTCACAAGGATGGCCCTACGACCAAACAATTCACGAAGACCCTTATAAAAAAGAAAGGAAGCAATGTTTAAGCCCAAATACTATAGCCGATTGGTTTAATTACTGCAGAGAAGTAGTTGTGATATTTTATTTGGAAAAACAAAATCTTTACAGCGGTAAAATTGGAGGCTGTGGGAAAATAGTGCAAATAGACGAAAGTAAATTTGGAAAAAGGAAATATAACAAAGGACGTCACATTGAAGGCCACTGGGTGCTGGGATTAATAGAAGATGGGTCTGAAGACTTAAGATTGGAAGTATGCCCGGACAATAAAAGAGATGCTGATACTCTCATACCTTTAATTCAAAAGCATGTTTTACCTGGAACAACAATCCACACTGATTGTTGGCGGGCATACGATTGTCTGTCTGAATATGGATACATACACAAAAAAGTGAATCATTCAGACCCAGAGAACCCATTTGTGGGTAAAGATGGAATCCACACCCAAAGAATAGAATCCCAGTGGCGAGCAGTGAAGAGGTTTTTCAAAAAACAAAATTATAACAACCCAGAAAACTTTAGTGATATAATTGTTGAATATTTGTGGCGAAGAGACGTGTATAAATATAAAAGAGACTCTTTTGTACATTTAATGAAAGCAATTAAACATGTTTATGAAATAAACAAGTAATGTATTAAAATGTTTGTTTAATTGTGTCTCTCCTAGCCCTTTAACATTAAGTTTTTCTCATCTATCAACATAACTCTGAGACGGACTGGATATGTTATTGTTGTTATATAATACAATGTTAAGTGAACCGCCTTGATAGATTAGGTGTGAAACAAAAAATAGGTTAGGTTAGGTTAGAACATGACAAACAACGCACGAGCCGAGCGAGCGAAGCGAGCGTGCCGCGGCAGCGGCCGGCGAAGTGCCAGAAGCGAACCGCCTTAATAGATTAGGTGTGAAACAAAAAATAGGTAAAAAATACTGATATAGCCGAAAGTGAGGTTAAGTACTAAAAAAATTATTACTCAAAAACTAAAGGCCTCCGGCGGGGGGGGGGGGGGGATGCAGGGGGGGCTTCACCCCCTCCCCCTCCCCCCCTCCGCCCCCCCCTCCCCCCACCCCGCGGGTACCGGGCGACTATAGTTTAACCCCAGTTTTGAGTAATTGAAAAACATTTCATACAAAAATAATTTCACCAAAAATGGAACCGACTTCAACACAAAAAAGTGTGATAACTTGTAGAAGTCGGTAGCTACCAACATAGTTCAAAAGTACCTATTACCACAATATTGTGCGCATGGTACCGACTTCGGCAAATTGTTTTTGGTGTTAAAGTCGGATCCATATAAAAAAAAATTACAATTTTTAGTGACCCTTGCTCGATCAATATCGATATCATCAAGATAGGCATAACACTGAATTTGATAAAATTTAAATGGTACCACTACGTATATTCTACCGAACAAAAAAATAGTTTTGCGAATCGGTCCTCAAATGGGGGAGAAATCGGTTAACAGACACAAAACAAAATACAATCGAACATATAACCTCCTTTATTGAAGTCGGTTAAAAAGACTTAGGTAATGTTACTTTTCTCGTCAAAATGTTACTTTTCGACCTATCTCATGTTACATTGGATTATCTGCCAATGGTAATACTGTTAGTAGGAGCTAGGGCTTATTCTACAGAAGTGATGGCTGCATACCCTAGTCTACATAGAGGATTTGCCACATTGGATGGGGTCGCGGTCAGCGGTCCGGGCAGGGAAACCGGTCAGCGATGCGGGCAAGCCAAACAGCGGAATTTTGTTATTTGATTGCGTGAATCAGTGGTGATCAGTGTTTTTTTGTGTTGTTGAAATATTTGTGTGCACTCCGTTGGGTTACGAGCGTCAAACTGGCTTGGCCGTGACTTGACCGTTGTGCTGCCCGCCGCCCGCCTGCACGCACCCGTTGTCCGCCGCCCACTTGCCCGTACGCGTCCTTCCGTTACTTCCGCGTTCCCGAACGGTCAGAACGCATGTCTATACAAAATGTATAGCGACCGACAATGTTGTACATACATAGTGCGGGCTGCGTTCTGTTCCACGAGTGTACGCGTGCATTTATAGGTCCTATCATAACAGTAATGCCGAAATTGATCAATTTATGGAACACATATAGATGGCTACTTCAACGCCCACCATACCGAATGGCTTGATTCTCGCACCACATATCATGCGGAGCGATTTGTTCACGGCTTCGCTTTGGAGTATGACACAAATGGTAACCTCGCCTCCGCGAATCCCATATGTGGATGATCTGCTGACCTCTGCTGACACGGCTCCGTTTCGCAGGCTGTGGCCGCGGTCTGCAGATTGGGACGAGATGTGATCATTTTTTGCATCCTACCCATGAAGGCAGGTTTGCTTCTCGCCGGATGATCCTGATGTCGCTGCCAACTCTGTTGCTGTTTTGGTTCTTCAGGGTATCATCATTATCAGCCAGAAGACGTCCACTGCTAAATATATGCCTCCCCCATAGAACGCCCCTTTGACCGGCTACTCGCTTTCTGCATTCAGCGATTCCCCGCGGTTTTGACGAGGTCGACGGCCCACCTAGCGGGGGGCCGGCCTACACATCGTCTTCCGGTGCGTGGTCGCCACTCGAGAACTTTTATCAGGGTATGGAACTCTTCATTCCATATTCTGTGGTGGCCAATGGTGGCAGGTCCCCGCGCTGGTTTGATCGCTCTTTTCAAATGGGTTCAGGCCAAAAGCAAGAGTGTTACAAAGCCTGGGCCGATGCACTGGCATCAACAGATGTAGATACCAGCGAATTAAAAAATAAGTACCTATAATTTTGCCTCTAGGTCCTTCAGAACAGTTATCGCAAAAGCGAAGTCCAAGCAAAATTGGCCCATCTTCCTTCGGTAACTCGTGCGTACGGGTCTCTTGCCCAGGTCGTTCAAGAGAATTTTTGTCAGTCATCACACAGAGAGGATGACACTCTGGCCTTTGTCGCTAAGGATTCGCGGTTCTAACGCGTCTTTTCCGGATTTCCTACACATCATGCGTTGTCACCATCGTTGTGACCGTTCCGATCCGTCCAACTATACTACGCCCTATAGCCATAACACCTTTGTTCTCCAAGGTAATGGGCCCCATTATCGACAAGCAGCTCTTGAAGTATCTAGAGAGGAGCACCAACTGATTAGCGATTGCCAGTGCGGTTTTCGTTGCGGTCGCTCAGCTGGTGATCTTCTAGTATACACATAGATAGGCGGAAGTGGTGGAGTTAAAAGGTGAGGCGTTGACGCTTAGTTTTGACATAGCGAAGACCTTTGATCGGGTGTGGAAGAAAGCGCTTCTTTCGTAGCTTCCTTCCTACGGATTTCCTGTGAAATCTCTAGTTGGCGGATCTCCAGTAATTTGGCAGATAGCAGCATCAAGGTCGTTGTCGATGGTACATGTTCCGACCTAAAACAATCAATGCTGGTGTTCGCAAGGCTATATATTATCTCCGACCCTGTTTCTCTTGTACCTCGATGACTTGTTGCAATTCAGCGACACATGCATGCGTAACAGCACCGTCGATGCCCCATACGCCGGCCCTGCTAAAACTTCTGTGGCAAACGTTTCCTAGAGTCGGAACAAATTTGTATCTGAAGTTGAGTCCTTACTGTCCAACGTCTCGAAGTGGGGCCGACTAAACTTAGTTCCATTTAACCCCAAGAAAACACAAGTTTGCGCGGTTTCTACTAAATGATATCTCTTTGTTGTACCCCTCTGTTTTGAGGAACCTAACTGCCTCAGCCAGAATTCTTGGCGATGACATTTCGAGCGTCGTTCCGTTTAGCCGTCTATTGGAAGGGAAGGCTAAATTAGCCTCTAAGAAGCTTAGTGTGCTTGGAAAGGCGAGACGATACTTCATATCGGCCCATCGCCTGTAACTTTGTAAGGCTCAAGTTCGGCTTCACACGGATTACTATTCTCACCTCTGGGCAGGGGCTCTCCAGTACCAGGTTTGATGTCAGCATAGATTGTTATGATCTACGTAAACTTGCGTGAGTCTGACCCGCACTTAGACCAGTTTTTTAATTGATTAACTAATAGTGATTTCCAATCAATTGTGACCAGCTCTACCCATCTTGACTACAATCGAAGCACACTA
This sequence comes from Selenia dentaria, assembly GCA_917880725.1. NCBI lineage: Eukaryota > Metazoa > Arthropoda > Insecta > Lepidoptera > Geometridae > Selenia > Selenia dentaria. Next base: position 6,740,762 of record OU862888.1, on the reverse strand, counting down.
AATCATAGTTTTCAACAACAGTCACTGTCGTCTTAACACGTGACCATTGTTCGCAGCATGCGTCATTGTCTTCTACATTGTTTTTGCTGACAATGACGTTACCATTAATGATACATTTAGATAAAAGATGTCGAACACGTTAAAAACGAACACTGGGATGAATATACTATTCAGGTTTGAATAAATACTTATGAACGTAACTTTATTAACATGTAAATTATCAGGAAAACACCTCAACTAGCTGAAGAGAATCTGATTCTAGACTCACAAGTTCGAAATCCATCACGAATATCTCGTCTGTCGCCTGCCAGCGAATGCGGAGCGAGGGTAGTTATTTTCTACGCCACGAAAATTGGCAGTAAACCGTTGCCTTTCACGGTAGATTTTAAAAACGGTGGTGAGCGACTAATGATGTTAATTTCATGAACATTGTTTAATATAGTTTTTTAGATATACCTACAAAGATATATTTTTAAACATTTTATAGTCACAAATAAGCATTATATATTTACTAGGCATGCAATAGAAAATAATTCAATACACTCAAACAATTTATTTTATTATGAGTAAAAAGTCTACAACCAGCGAAAGCGACATGTGAAATAATAGCCTTCTGAGTGGTTTTATATTAATATATTTTATTCGGTGTCCATAACAACTAAATCGCCTTAGGGCCGCTGCGGCCGCGTCATATGTTTGCGCCGAGTTGGGAACAAACGGCTCTTGTCCACCAATCCGTCGAAATTTTTGTCAGAGATAGTTGAATAACCAAGGAATCTGATACATAAACATTCATGTCAAATGTATTAATAAAATGTTATGTTACACGAGGACAAACTTGACGAAGCCAAGAGATGATGTGGAATTTTTTTTTAATTAAAAAACTTTACTCCAATACCTATAGGTTTTTTTGCTGTAGGTAATTAAATAATTACATTCAAATATTTGAATTCGTAGAAGAAATATTATCATTAAAAAAATTTGCAATCTGACCACAAAAATTAAGTTTTAACAATAAAAAATGCTGACCAAGACAGTATTTGAATTGATATTTATAAATATTTTGAATGTCTAGAACAAAAATATGATTTTAACCTGGTAACATAAGCTTAGGTTATTAATAATTACATAAAAATAAGTTACTTTCAAATTTCGGCCAATAATGATTTTTTTTTCAACTTGGGGGCCCATTTTCTAGAATAAGACAAGGATTGAAAAAAATAATTATATATATATATATATATATCATTTTTTATAAATATTATTTAATTAATGTACATGCTTCCGATTATTGCAAGGGGGTTTCACTTCCTGTGGGCCTTAGAAAGATGTTATAATATATTTTTATTTTTCTCATTAACCAATTTTTAAATTCAAACATAGGAACAAAATCACTTATGTACAGTAACAGAGCACTCTGAAGGCACACACTGAAGGCGTTCCCATGTTGATGAACGTCGAAATACTGCTTACACTCTGTATATCTATGTATATTTTAATATAATAGATAGGAAAGCTTCTTGCTAACTCGATATCAAACAGCACGTCCCTATTTATCGATATCGATACCCGCGCGCTCTTCACGTCACTAATGCGTTCCACGTGACTAATGTCACACATGGAAAAAGAGCGCACGACTAAGATCCGTCAAAGTGGATGGCACTCAAAAAATTAAACTTCCCGCTAACGTCCCGTTTTTTGCTTTAGTGATTTCCATCTATCTTTAGATATAGTCTTGTTAATCTATGGTTTATTGGATGTGAAATAATCATTCTATAATGCACAGCCAGTATTGCACGGCCAATAATTCGATGCCAATCATAGACAAATATAATCTCATCTTCATGCCTCGCTTATGTAGTTGGATTCACTCTCCTACTCAAAAAGAAAAAAAGTCTACTCTCGACTACAAGCGAAGCGAAGAGGAGCGTTTGGTTCAATGGTGACCACGCAAAACCAGAATTATGATGAATACACACACACACAACAGCGGACTGAAAATTGTTAATATCGCAAAATATATCTACACTGTTCACTGGATCGTGTAAACCAGGCTATCTCTGCGCCATGTCTATTTAGTCTGTGGTTTGAAGGGCGCGGAAACTTAAATTGACAGAGATTTGTATGGAAAGTGGTGCCATCTATTGAGTTTTGGTAAAAAAATATGTTTGTTTTGACAGATTACAAGAGAGAACAGTTTATTCGAAATCATCTGTTAGTCTATGTACGAAATCAACCGTTTGTGTCTGGAAAGTTTTCGAATTTCTTCCAATTTTCATCACATTTTCGTCATTGTTTTCTGTTAGTTGTGTCATTTGTTATTGTTTTTGTTAGTAGTTTCGTTATGTCATTGTTTTAATCGTAAATTGTTATCGTTGAAATATTTAGATAGAAAACTATCGCGAGTTATGTTCATAATTACGCTTTAAAACCGGCTAGGACTCGCGTAATATATACCGGAAATATTCTCCGACCAGTTTCGAACTTATTTGAAGTTCTTCTTCTGGGAGTCACTCTTGTGCACAGCGGCGAGCGCGGGCCACAGCACGTAACTGGCGCTGCGACACTGAAAGTGACTTTGACGTACTAATAAAAACGTACCAAAACTACGTAGCAGAAGAACTTTGGGTTTTGACTTAGGTGGACGAATTTTATATGAAAGAAAAAGCAAATCATGGGCAGAGAAAGCGTCCGCAGAACATTGACTATGCTTGCTAACATATTTTGGTGAGGAAACAAGAATAAGGTCAAGGAGAGAACGTGCGGAATTTGGAAAGTGGTGCGTGGCATTAAGCGGCAAGATGGTCAAGTTGCTAGCTCTTATTAATGACTCAAAAGTTGATGATCGCGAATCACGTTTTATCAAACAGGTATTAAAATCACCCATGATGATGTTATGATCATAAGAAGGAGTGTAATCTTGAAGAAGTTGTTCAAAAGATGAAAAAAAGTTTATACGGCTGGAAGGACAGTAGTAAACACCAAGCAATACTTTAGCGTGAGAAAGGATAATTTCAATTAGAAGGTGTTCACCGGCGTCACTTGGAGGGGGTTATGCTGATTTACTCAAAACGGTGTAAGGAATATGAGCACGAAGGTATATGGCAACACCACCTCCTACTCTACCTGCACGGTCATTGCGTAAGAGTATAAATCCAGGCAGTGAGTAAGAAGTAGTAGGTAGGGAATGATTTAACCAGGATTCCGAAACTAAGATAGCGTGAATATTTTTATTATCGAACGATGCCAGTATATCCGCGTAATGAGCTGGAATGCTCTGTGCATTTATATAAATAACATTGAGATTTTTTGGGACATCACTAACAAAGCATTCGATACTGTCTGAAAGAGTGGGTATGCTACTAAAACTATCGCTACTGTCATCTGAAGAATAACAAGAGACATATTCTGCACTGTCACTATCACTAGCACTGTCGTTATATTTAAACATAAAGTAAATAAATAAATATTACGTATATTAAATAAATATAATATATTATTTTATGGTATATGATTGTGTTTGAGTAGGTAACTATATTACTTTCTTATTACTATAAAATACAAATCTGCCACTCACCTGCCCAACGCGTTAACATATGCAATAGAAGTAAGAAGAAAAATATTCATCAAACTTTACATATAACCTATAAATAACACTATAATAATATTGTCGTTAATATAAACAAAAAAACCAAAAATATAAATAGGTGAGACATGCATGCCTGCTTTTCTTTACGGTGCCAACCGTATTAGTTCTACTTTCGATGCATAAGAAAGCGAATAATGTATAATACTTACACTAGAAAACCAAATCTAAAATAATAATAATAATAAAAAATCATCAAGAGCTAATAAGATCGGTACGGTGCGAAGTATAATAGTAAGAAAAAAAAATACTACTCGAAGCCACTCTTTAAACATACATAAACTCTACCTACCTACTTGATCAGTGAAAAATATTAATCATTAAAATTCGAGTTTTATCTAGATGTATGGGTGAGCGTCGAGGATGTGCAAATAAAACAATTTGTTTCTGAAAATACGATTTCATTGTCGGATAAGTAAGATTCCGTCTCAATATTTTCAGCTGTTAGTTGATTTTGCTACAAAGACTTTTTACACATTTTTGCATGCATGCTTTTCGATGGTTAATCAATGCAATGCAACACTTTTTGTTTTCCGCACAGCCTTATCAGTGTGTAAAGAGTATTTATCTATGATTTGACAGAGGCAGAGGTACCTACATACAAAGTGATTGGTGGGTTTATTGGCAAAAAGTTGTCGGCGATCATATTTGGATTGTGCGTCAAACGGAACGGATAGAAAAAGGACGTTCATTTTTTGTTCTTTGCGGGGAATGCTACCTACACGCTCGTTTAAACTAAAGTCCATAGATACTCTTTTTTTAGCTGTGAAGGTGTGTGTATAATGTGCAAAATTACCGTACATTTTGTCGATTTTAGAGCTAGATCTCAAAATTACCGTATGTTAGTCGTACGGTAATAAACTACCGTACAAGGCATCAAATAACCGTACAAATACGGTAATTACCGTACGGTTGGCAACGCTGGGCAGACCAAACCACCAAAGAGTAGAATAACTGTCCTATACAGGAAAAGAGAGCAATCTGCCGTGAAAAGGCGGATCCTCGGTAACACTAGCGCTCCAAGCGTATTTTGGTAATACTAAATATATAACCTATAGAAGGTAGTATAGTATCTATAATTATTTTATTAGGTATTCAAGTCACCATATTAACATATATAACATTGCAGTGGGTATTTACTATTCTTAAAATTTAAACAGTATTTATTAAGATTAAGATTAACACAAACCCACTGCAAAGTTATTAGTATGGTGATACCACATAGGTACTACCAAGATAACTTGCCCAATAAGGTTAGAACGATTAAATACCTATAAAAAAAAAATGCTTCGTTTATTTAAAAATGTATTCATTTTGCACACAAATTCGATCACAACATAACATAGCATGTTGTCACATATTTACTAATACATAAAATAATAATTTTTCTTGATAGGTACTAGGTATCAGCTCAAAATTTTGAATATCACATACATATTGTACACTAATTTATTAACAATGACATAATGTAATTTTTTTATTAAGATTACTTACGATTCCCTGTATCTTGGCAACCATTAACTACGAGGACCATGGTCCACAGAACAACTTGCTTATAACTGCGTACTTGCACTTTTATTTTTAATGTGAGATTAGTCTAGAAGTGTGAATAAAACCCACAACCTACGCGTATGAAATGTGAGCTGACCTGTAGGGCTATTATGTATCTCAGTTGCTAACACATGTTGATTGAAATCGAAAAAAATGGCGGCTCTATGTCCCTTTTGTCAGCTCCAGTCATCAACTTACCAACATTTTCGCTGCCTGCAGTTGTCAAAACTGAAATGGCGCCAGTTACGTGCTGTGTCCCACGCTCGCCGCTGTGCACAAGAGTGACTCCCAGAAGAAGAACTTCAAGTAAGTTCGAAACTGGTCGGAGAATATATCCGGTAAATATTACGCGAGTCCAAGCCGGTTGAAATATTTGTTATATATTCTGTTAAAAATGTCCTCCCTTGGAAGAATACTACCGTTTTTTGGGTGCTCGGATCTTAGTAAGTCTAAAATCAATTGTATTGTAGCTATATTTTTCAACCCCGGTAGACTGACATATACATTCTATCTAATGGCCTTGTATCTGGCAAAATTCATCAGAATTATGCCACCCAAGAAGTAGTTTTATCTTGTGTTACGTTTTAGAGTAGGTAGTTTGAATATGCCTGGTTAAAATACAAGATCCGCCTATCTATCTGTACTAATTTTAATATAAATCAACACTCAGACTATCAGCGGACAAATTTTTAGAAGACAAAAGACATCCCTATAACCTTTATAAAACTAGCATGGAACAGAACTTGGCAGAATTCTAAAATAAGACATAGAAGCCATAGAACAACAAGTTAAGTCAACTTATTCGTATTTTTTACACTGGTAACTGTATATTGTGTGTTACAGGTGCATACACGCATGCTTTCCCTCATCCTGAAAGACAGAGATGTTAAAAAAATGGGTGTCAATTATTGGAAACAAGCTCACCGAGACAGAACCTTTGAACACTTCACATTGGACCAGAAAGTGGCAAGACATCGACTGAATGGTTCAGCTGTGCCATCTTTGTACCTAAAAGAAGCGTTACATGATGAGTGTCTGAACTTAAACCCATGCACTATGACTTCATTGGCAGGACCAGCCAACTCCATTGAATTGATTGCTATGCGAGTTTGGTCAACTGCCTTTGTAGATATTTTTTCAGCATATTTTACTTCTGTGACATAACTCAAAATAAAAAAGAACAGAAATAACTTGTCCCACAACATTGTGATAATAGGTTGAACTACCATGGGCATCATAGTACCGACATAAACAAGTTATTTCACACTTTTTGGTGTTAAATCAATTCCATATTTTGTAAAAATAACTTTTTTTTTAAATAAAATTATTACTAATTTTAATACCTTGTATCAATCAATTTTGTGTTTAATTTCAAGGTCCTTCACAAACTCACTGAGAAGCATGTGTATAAAATTAGAAAAACAATGATGGTTAAAATGGCTGTATAACTGTTTAGCCATAGTGTGGCAGTAACAACGGATCATTTAACAGCTTGACCAAATATTACCGACAGAGTGTCGAAATCTAATACCTATAGTGATAATGTTAGATAAATTATTATACAGTAGGGCTATTATGTATCTCAGTTGCTAACAAATGCTGATTGAAATCTTGAAGAATGGTCGCTCCATTTCAGTTTTGACAACTGCAGGCAGCGAAAATGTTGGTAAGTTGATGACTGGAGCTGACAAAAGGGACATAGAGCCGCCATTTTTTTCGATTTCAATCAACATGTGTTAGCAACTGAGATACATAATAGCCCTACAGGTCAGCTCACATTTCATACGCGTAGGTTGTGGGTTTTATTCACACTTCTAGACTAATCTCACATTAAAAATAAAAGTGCAAGTACGCAGTTATAAGCAAGTTGTTCTGTGGACCATGGTCCTCGTAGTTAATGGTTGCCAAGATACAGGGAATCGTAAGTAATCTTAATAAAAAATTACATTATGTCATTGTTAATAAATTAGTGTACAATATGTATGTGATATTCAAAATTTTGAGCTGATACCTAGTACCTATCAAGAAAAATTATTATTTTATGTATTAGTAAATATGTGACAACATGCTATGTTATGTTGTGATCGAATTTGTGTGCAAAATGAATACATTTTTAAATAAACGATGCTTTTTTTTATAGTTATTTAATCGTTCTAACCTTATTGGGCAAGTTATCTTGGTAGTACCTATGTGGTATCACCATACTAATAACTTTGCAGTGGGTTTGTGTTAATCTTAATCTTAATAAATACTGTTTAAATTTTAAGAATAGTAAATACCCACTGCAATGTTATATATGTTAATATGGTGACTTGAATACCTAATAAAATAATTATAGATACTATACTACCTTCTATAGGTTATATATTTAGTATTACCAAAATACGCTTGGAGCGCTAGTGTTACCGAGGATCCGCCTTTTCACGGCAGATTGCTCTCTTTTCCTGTATAGGACAGTTATTCTACTCTTTGGTGGTTTGGTCTGCCCAGCGTTGCCAACCGTACGGTAATTACCGTATTTGTACGGTTATTTGATGCCTTGTACGGTAGTTTATTACCGTACGACTAACATACGGTAATTTTGAGATCTAGCTCTAAAATCGACAAAATGTACGGTAATTTTGCACATTATACACACACCTTCACAGCTAAAAAAAGAGTATCTATGGACTTTAGTTTAAACGAGCGTGTAGGTAGCATTCCCCGCAAAGAACAAAAAATGAACGTCCTTTTTCTATCCGTTCCGTTTGACGCACAATCCAAATATGATCGCCGACAACTTTTTGCCAATAAACCCACCAATCACTTTGTATGTAGGTACCTCTGCCTCTGTCAAATCATAGATAAATACTCTTTACACACTGATAAGGCTGTGCGGAAAACAAAAAGTGTTGCATTGCATTGATTAACCATCGAAAAGCATGCATGCAAAAATGTGTAAAAAGTCTTTGTAGCAAAATCAACTAACAGCTGAAAATATTGAGACGGAATCTTACTTATCCGACAATGAAATCGTATTTTCAGAAACAAATTGTTTTATTTGCACATCCTCGACGCTCACCCATACATCTAGATAAAACTCGAATTTTAATGATTAATATTTTTCACTGATCAAGTAGGTAGGTAGAGTTTATGTATGTTTAAAGAGTGGCTTCGAGTAGTATTTTTTTTTTCTTACTATTATACTTCGCAACGTACCGATCTTATTAGCTCTTGATGATTTTTTATTATTATTATTATTTTAGATTTGGTTTTCTAGTGTAAGTATTATACATTATTCGCTTTCTTATGCATCGAAAGTAGAACTAATACGGTTGGCACCGTAAAGAAAAGCAGGCATGCATGTCTCACCTATTTATATTTTTGGTTTTTTTGTTTATATTAACGACAATATTATTATAGTGTTATTTATAGGTTATATGTAAAGTTTGATGAATATTTTTCTTCTTACTTCTATTGCATATGTTAACGCGTTGGGCAGGTGAGTGGCAGATTTGTATTTTATAGTAATAAGAAAGTAATATATTTACCTACTCAAACACAATCATATACCATAAAATAATATATTATATTTATTTAATATACGTAATATTTATTTATTTACTTTATGTTTAAATATAACGACAGTGCTAGTGATAGTGACAGTGCAGAATATGTCTCTTGTTATTCTTCAGATGACAGTAGCGATAGTTTTAGTAGCATACCCACTCTTTCAGACAGTATCGAATGCTTTGTTAGTGATGTCCCAAAAAATCTCAATGTTATTTATATAAATGCACAGAGCATTCCAGCTCATTACGCGGATATGCTGGCATCGTTCGATAATAAAAATATTCACGCTATCTTAGTTTCGGAATCCTGGTTAAATCATTCCCTACCTACTACTTCTTACTCACTGCCTGGATTTATACTCTTACGCAATGACCGTGCAGGTAGAGTAGGAGGTGGTGTTGCCATATACCTTCGTGCTCATATTCCTTACACCGTTTTGAGTAAATCAGCATAACCCCCTCCAAGTGACGCCGGTGAACACCTTCTAATTGAAATTATCCTTTCTCACGCTAAAGTATTGCTTGGTGTTTACTACTGTCCTTCCAGCCGTATAAACTTTTTTTCATCTTTTGAACAACTTCTTCAAGATTACACTCCTTCTTATGATCATAACATCATCATGGGTGATTTTAATACCTGTTTGATAAAACGTGATTCGCGATCATCAACTTTTGAGTCATTAATAAGAGCTAGCAACTTGACCATCTTGCCGCTTAATGCCACGCACCACTTTCCAAATTCCGCACCTTCTCTCCTTGACCTTATTCTTGTTTCCTCACCAAAATATGTTAGCAAGCATAGTCAATGTTCTGCGGACGCTTTCTCTGCCCATGATTTGCTTTTTCTTTCATACAAAATTCGTCCACCTAAGTCAAAACCCAAAGTTCTTCTGCTACGTAGTTTTGGTGGTATGGATTTGGAACGTTTACGCAGCGATGCACGGGAAGTGGATTGGTCGGCTGTTGTAAATGGACTTTCCTTGGACGATAAAGTGGAAGCATTCAATCGTGCTCTAACAAAATTATTTGACATCCATGCCCCACTGCGACCAGTCAAGTTAAAACATCTACCTTCACCTTGGCTCACAAATGACATAAAAGCAATAATGCGCAAGAAGCTAGTAGCCAAGACTAGGGCTAAAAATAGACCATCCGACTACAATAAAGAAAAATACGTTGAGGCTAGAACTCGCTGCAATAGAGTTTGTAGGAATGCGCTACGCCGACATGTCTATAACTCAGTAGAAAATGGTGATCCCGCTAAAGTTTGGAAGTTTCTTAGGTCCATGGGAGTGGGAAAATCTCGTCAAGACAATTTCCCAATAAATATTAATATTGATGTGCTGAATAAACATTTCTGCTCTTCTTCCGAATTTGATAGAATAAGAAAATCTTCAACATTGGATTATCTTTCTTCAATTCCACCACCCGACCATTCTCCTTTCATGTTCGATCAATTTACCGATTGTGACGTTAAAAGAGGCGTACTATCCATTTCATCCAACGCGTAGTACGGTACGGTAGTGACAGCATCGGTCGTAAGATGATCCTACCCATACTTGATGAAGTAATTCCAGTTATCAGTTTCATACTCAATTTTTCAATTACCAGCGGCATAGTCCCATCAGCCTGGAAGGAAGCATTAATAACCCCAATTCCTAAAAAACCCAATCCATCCTCTTATACCGAGTTTCGACCCATTTCCATTCTTCCTTTCTTATCTAAAGTACTAGAACGACTTGTTTATCATCAACTCTCCTCCTTTCTCAACAGAAACGCTCTCCTCAACCCGTTCCAATCCGGTTTTCGTCCTGGTCATAGTACTGCCGCTTTGGTAAAAATCACTGATGACATCAGATATGGTATGAGTAACGGGCAACTAACCGTGCTTACACTACTCGACTTCAGTAATGCTTTTAATAATGTGGATTTTAATATCTTACTTGGACTTTTGCGCTCTATTAACGTATCTCCAACGGTTATTGACTGGTTTCGTACTTACCTGTATGGGCGCCGGCAACGTATTCGCATTGATGAGAACTTATCTACTTGGTGTAATACATCTGCTGGTGTTACTCAGGGCGGCGTATTATCACCTTTATTATTTGCTATTTTTATAAATTCTATTTCTCAAAACTTGTCTTCTTCCTATCATCTCTATGAGGACGATCTACAGATTTATACACAGGCCCCTTTAGTTCAATTACACACTGCTATCGATACAATAAATAAAGATTTGGAATGTATCTCTAACTGGAGTAAATCTTATGGTCTCAACATAAACCCATTAAAGACGCAAGCTATTGTAATTGGAAGTTCCAGAATGATATCTAAGATTGACTGGTTCTGCCTCCCACAAGTTATTTTTGACGGCAATACTATATCCTTAAGCAAAACGGTCAAGAACTTGGGTGTCTACCTTGACAGTCATTTATCTTGGGAACCTCAACTTGCTGAAGTCAGTCGAAAGGTTTTTGCATCAGCAGCATCACTTAGAAGACTCCGTAACTTTCTCCCAACTGCCACCAAAACTGCGTTAGCACAGTCCCTCCTCCTTCCAATACTTGACTACGCTGACGCCTGCTATCTGGACTTAACTGAGGAGCAGTTAAATAAACTACGCATACAAAATTTTTGCATCAGATTCATATTTGGTCTGCGCAAGTATGACCATGTATCTGAATTCCGGTCTAAGCTCAATTGGTTACCCATCCGACGTCGCCGGGATTTACATGTCCTTTCCCTTCTTTATAATATTCTGTTCTTCCCTCCGACTCCATCTTATCTTAAAGAACGTTTTGAATTGCTCCATCTCTCTAATGATTTTTCTCTTCGTTCTTCCTGTACTCGTCAGTTGAAAACCCCTACTTCCTCGACAACATTTTATCAAAATTCTTTTACTATTCGAGCTGCCCGTCTGTGGAATGCTCTTCCCGTTGATATTAGACACGCTCAATCAATTAACCTATTTAAGAATATGGTAAAGAAGCATTACATGTCTGAAGGCTGCTAGTCATAACTTTTGAATATTTTGTATGTATAGCATTGTAAATCTAATTTCTTTATTTATTAACTGATCCTATAGTAGGTATGTTTATATTATATAATATATATACGAGTATATAATAAATATGTATTGTATGGCAGCGAAAATGTTGGTAAGTTGATGACTGGAGCTGACAAAAGGGACATAGAGCCGCCATTTTTTTCGATTTCAATCAACATGTGTTAGCAACTGAGATACATAATAGCCCTACAGGTCAGCTCACATTTCATACGCGTAGGTTGTGGGTTTTATTCACACTTCTAGACTAATCTCACATTAAAAATAAAAGTGCAAGTACGCAGTTATAAGCAAGTTGTTCTGTGGACCATGGTCCTCGTAGTTAATGGTTGCCAAGATACAGGGAATCGTAAGTAATCTTAATAAAAAATTACATTATGTCATTGTTAATAAATTAGTGTACAATATGTATGTGATATTCAAAATTTTGAGCTGATACCTAGTACCTATCAAGAAAAATTATTATTTTATGTATTAGTAAATATGTGACAACATGCTATGTTATGTTGTGATCGAATTTGTGTGCAAAATGAATACATTTTTAAATAAACGATGCTTTTTTTTATAGTTATTTAATCGTTCTAACCTTATTGGGCAAGTTATCTTGGTAGTACCTATGTGGTATCACCATACTAATAACTTTGCAGTGGGTTTGTGTTAATCTTAATCTTAATAAATACTGTTTAAATTTTAAGAATAGTAAATACCCACTGCAATGTTATATATGTTAATATGGTGACTTGAATACCTAATAAAATAATTATAGATACTATACTACCTTCTATAGGTTATATATTTAGTATTACCAAAATACGCTTGGAGCGCTAGTGTTACCGAGGATCCGCCTTTTCACGGCAGATTGCTCTCTTTTCCTGTATAGGACAGTTATTCTACTCTTTGGTGGTTTGGTCTGCCCAGCGTTGCCAACCGTACGGTAATTACCGTATTTGTACGGTTATTTGATGCCTTGTACGGTAGTTTATTACCGTACGACTAACATACGGTAATTTTGAGATCTAGCTCTAAAATCGACAAAATGTACGGTAATTTTGCACATTATACACACACCTTCACAGCTAAAAAAAGAGTATCTATGGACTTTAGTTTAAACGAGCGTGTAGGTAGCATTCCCCGCAAAGAACAAAAAATGAACGTCCTTTTTCTATCCGTTCCGTTTGACGCACAATCCAAATATGATCGCCGACAACTTTTTGCCAATAAACCCACCAATCACTTTGTATGTAGGTACCTCTGCCTCTGTCAAATCATAGATAAATACTCTTTACACACTGATAAGGCTGTGCGGAAAACAAAAAGTGTTGCATTGCATTGATTAACCATCGAAAAGCATGCATGCAAAAATGTGTAAAAAGTCTTTGTAGCAAAATCAACTAACAGCTGAAAATATTGAGACGGAATCTTACTTATCCGACAATGAAATCGTATTTTCAGAAACAAATTGTTTTATTTGCACATCCTCGACGCTCACCCATACATCTAGATAAAACTCGAATTTTAATGATTAATATTTTTCACTGATCAAGTAGGTAGGTAGAGTTTATGTATGTTTAAAGAGTGGCTTCGAGTAGTATTTTTTTTTTCTTACTATTATACTTCGCAACGTACCGATCTTATTAGCTCTTGATGATTTTTTATTATTATTATTATTTTAGATTTGGTTTTCTAGTGTAAGTATTATACATTATTCGCTTTCTTATGCATCGAAAGTAGAACTAATACGGTTGGCACCGTAAAGAAAAGCAGGCATGCATGTCTCACCTATTTATATTTTTGGTTTTTTTGTTTATATTAACGACAATATTATTATAGTGTTATTTATAGGTTATATGTAAAGTTTGATGAATATTTTTCTTCTTACTTCTATTGCATATGTTAACGCGTTGGGCAGGTGAGTGGCAGATTTGTATTTTATAGTAATAAGAAAGTAATATATTTACCTACTCAAACACAATCATATACCATAAAATAATATATTATATTTATTTAATATACGTAATATTTATTTATTTACTTTATGTTTAAATATAACGACAGTGCTAGTGATAGTGACAGTGCAGAATATGTCTCTTGTTATTCTTCAGATGACAGTAGCGATAGTTTTAGTAGCATACCCACTCTTTCAGACAGTATCGAATGCTTTGTTAGTGATGTCCCAAAAAATCTCAATGTTATTTATATAAATGCACAGAGCATTCCAGCTCATTACGCGGATATGCTGGCATCGTTCGATAATAAAAATATTCACGCTATCTTAGTTTCGGAATCCTGGTTAAATCATTCCCTACCTACTACTTCTTACTCACTGCCTGGATTTATACTCTTACGCAATGACCGTGCAGGTAGAGTAGGAGGTGGTGTTGCCATATACCTTCGTGCTCATATTCCTTACACCGTTTTGAGTAAATCAGCATAACCCCCTCCAAGTGACGCCGGTGAACACCTTCTAATTGAAATTATCCTTTCTCACGCTAAAGTATTGCTTGGTGTTTACTACTGTCCTTCCAGCCGTATAAACTTTTTTTCATCTTTTGAACAACTTCTTCAAGATTACACTCCTTCTTATGATCATAACATCATCATGGGTGATTTTAATACCTGTTTGATAAAACGTGATTCGCGATCATCAACTTTTGAGTCATTAATAAGAGCTAGCAACTTGACCATCTTGCCGCTTAATGCCACGCACCACTTTCCAAATTCCGCACCTTCTCTCCTTGACCTTATTCTTGTTTCCTCACCAAAATATGTTAGCAAGCATAGTCAATGTTCTGCGGACGCTTTCTCTGCCCATGATTTGCTTTTTCTTTCATACAAAATTCGTCCACCTAAGTCAAAACCCAAAGTTCTTCTGCTACGTAGTTTTGGTGGTATGGATTTGGAACGTTTACGCAGCGATGCACGGGAAGTGGATTGGTCGGCTGTTGTAAATGGACTTTCCTTGGACGATAAAGTGGAAGCATTCAATCGTGCTCTAACAAAATTATTTGACATCCATGCCCCACTGCGACCAGTCAAGTTAAAACATCTACCTTCACCTTGGCTCACAAATGACATAAAAGCAATAATGCGCAAGAAGCTAGTAGCCAAGACTAGGGCTAAAAATAGACCATCCGACTACAATAAAGAAAAATACGTTGAGGCTAGAACTCGCTGCAATAGAGTTTGTAGGAATGCGCTACGCCGACATGTCTATAACTCAGTAGAAAATGGTGATCCCGCTAAAGTTTGGAAGTTTCTTAGGTCCATGGGAGTGGGAAAATCTCGTCAAGACAATTTCCCAATAAATATTAATATTGATGTGCTGAATAAACATTTCTGCTCTTCTTCCGAATTTGATAGAATAAGAAAATCTTCAACATTGGATTATCTTTCTTCAATTCCACCACCCGACCATTCTCCTTTCATGTTCGATCAATTTACCGATTGTGACGTTAAAAGAGGCGTACTATCCATTTCATCCAACGCGTAGTACGGTACGGTAGTGACAGCATCGGTCGTAAGATGATCCTACCCATACTTGATGAAGTAATTCCAGTTATCAGTTTCATACTCAATTTTTCAATTACCAGCGGCATAGTCCCATCAGCCTGGAAGGAAGCATTAATAACCCCAATTCCTAAAAAACCCAATCCATCCTCTTATACCGAGTTTCGACCCATTTCCATTCTTCCTTTCTTATCTAAAGTACTAGAACGACTTGTTTATCATCAACTCTCCTCCTTTCTCAACAGAAACGCTCTCCTCAACCCGTTCCAATCCGGTTTTCGTCCTGGTCATAGTACTGCCGCTTTGGTAAAAATCACTGATGACATCAGATATGGTATGAGTAACGGGCAACTAACCGTGCTTACACTACTCGACTTCAGTAATGCTTTTAATAATGTGGATTTTAATATCTTACTTGGACTTTTGCGCTCTATTAACGTATCTCCAACGGTTATTGACTGGTTTCGTACTTACCTGTATGGGCGCCGGCAACGTATTCGCATTGATGAGAACTTATCTACTTGGTGTAATACATCTGCTGGTGTTACTCAGGGCGGCGTATTATCACCTTTATTATTTGCTATTTTTATAAATTCTATTTCTCAAAACTTGTCTTCTTCCTATCATCTCTATGAGGACGATCTACAGATTTATACACAGGCCCCTTTAGTTCAATTACACACTGCTATCGATACAATAAATAAAGATTTGGAATGTATCTCTAACTGGAGTAAATCTTATGGTCTCAACATAAACCCATTAAAGACGCAAGCTATTGTAATTGGAAGTTCCAGAATGATATCTAAGATTGACTGGTTCTGCCTCCCACAAGTTATTTTTGACGGCAATACTATATCCTTAAGCAAAACGGTCAAGAACTTGGGTGTCTACCTTGACAGTCATTTATCTTGGGAACCTCAACTTGCTGAAGTCAGTCGAAAGGTTTTTGCATCAGCAGCATCACTTAGAAGACTCCGTAACTTTCTCCCAACTGCCACCAAAACTGCGTTAGCACAGTCCCTCCTCCTTCCAATACTTGACTACGCTGACGCCTGCTATCTGGACTTAACTGAGGAGCAGTTAAATAAACTACGCATACAAAATTTTTGCATCAGATTCATATTTGGTCTGCGCAAGTATGACCATGTATCTGAATTCCGGTCTAAGCTCAATTGGTTACCCATCCGACGTCGCCGGGATTTACATGTCCTTTCCCTTCTTTATAATATTCTGTTCTTCCCTCCGACTCCATCTTATCTTAAAGAACGTTTTGAATTGCTCCATCTCTCTAATGATTTTTCTCTTCGTTCTTCCTGTACTCGTCAGTTGAAAACCCCTACTTCCTCGACAACATTTTATCAAAATTCTTTTACTATTCGAGCTGCCCGTCTGTGGAATGCTCTTCCCGTTGATATTAGACACGCTCAATCAATTAACCTATTTAAGAATATGGTAAAGAAGCATTACATGTCTGAAGGCTGCTAGTCATAACTTTTGAATATTTTGTATGTATAGCATTGTAAATCTAATTTCTTTATTTATTAACTGATCCTATAGTAGGTATGTTTATATTATATAATATATATACGAGTATATAATAAATATGTATTGTATGTATGTGTGTATTGTATTTATGTATCATATTATTATATATGTACCTAATGTGTGTATGTATGTGTTATTTATATGTATATATTTGATTGTGTCTGAGCAAACGAAATATTTTGAAAAGTAATATGGTAACAAGGCATATATTTTTTTTTAAATAACCTATGCACTAAGTTAAAATTGTTTATTTATTTCCATTTAACACCACTATGCGCCAATTCTAATGTATATAAATTTCTATCCATCCCAAGGTTGCCTGTAAGAAATTGCTTATAGCGATAAGGCCGCCCATTGTACAACCTGTTTTGTAAAATATTCTTATTTGTTTTCTTTTATAAGCTTGGTGTTCAATAAAGTATTATTGTATTGTATACTTACTTATGTTCATAACTAACGTGAACACCTAAAAATCTTCCGCAGTATGTTTAAAAGGCCAAAATAAAACCGGACATACCCAAGAACTAAGAATGTCAGTATTATTGCCTGTTGATTTAAAAAAATTGGGCGTACGGTAATTGTACAGTAATTTTGGGGAACATGTACGGTAATTATGGCAACTCAGGTGTCTGGCAAATATTAAATAGTAGTCTGAGGTCTGAGGTTGTTTGTTTATATTTTTTTTTTATTGAGCAGAGCAATAATTTACGATAACGATCCAGATCTACAGCAATATCAAATCAAAACTACAACTAGGTACGTACGTGTACTCTTGCAAGGTAAGAAAACCATGGCAGAGTCGACAGAAAACAACGATAAACCGCTCGATATCAATGGAAACAACTTCAATCCTGACAAATATTTAGATTGCATCCTTAAACATGCTACGCTCAAGCAGATCATGGACAAAGAAGCTGAAGTTGTTACTCAGAGTCAGTTTCTTCAATCAGAAATGCAGACTTTAGTCTACGAAAACTACAACAAGTTCATATCAGCAACTGAAACCGTACGCAAAATGCGTACAGATTTCAAGATAATGCAAGAGGAGATGAACAAACTTAGCGAAAACATGAACAAAATTACCAGTTTTAGTGCCCAGATATCAGAGTCTCTAAAAGAAAGCGGTAATAACGTTAGTAGATTATGTGGAACTAGACAGCTCCTCGACAAGCTTCAATTCTTGTTTCTTTTACCTTCTCAATTGAACAAATCAATTGTAGAAGGTCGATTCGCCGACGCTGTACACGACTATACACATGCACAAAGAGTATTACAAAAGTATGGCAATCAGCCCTCCTTTCAAAGTATACAAACTGAATGCTCAGAGATAATTTATGCATTAAAGAAGACCTTGAGGGATAGACTGCTAAGTCCAGACACATCGGCCTCAGAGCTTGCTGAAAGTGTTGGATTGCTGAGACAGTTGCAAGAAACAGACTCATCCTTACATGACATATTCTTAAGCTGTGCTGAAAGCCGTCTGGATAAGCACTTGCAAACTTTAAGTGCAATGGTTGGAAGTACAGATATCCTTGAATGGGTAGAGAAATGTAACAATACACTTCTAGCTGACTTGGGAATAATAATATCATGTTATCATGAAATGTTCCAAACTAAGGACATTCCTAACATTCCAGAATTTGCAGACAAGATTATGGTCCAAGTGTTCAATCTTTTTGAAGAAGTTATCAAAAGACCAGAGAATGTTGGAACTGAAATTCTAATAAGAGGCTTAGATAAATTCTTTAGAAAGTTACAGGCAATGACTGAGACAATCTCCAGTGATACCATGTCGAACCAAGCGGTTGAAGTTGTCATACAGTGCATTGACCACAAGGCAACAATACAGTATCAATCAATTCAAGTTCAATTCAAAGACAATTTGACCAGAGTGAGACAGACATTAGCCAGTAAAGGGACTGAACAAGCTGACCTGAAAGACATCCTCAATTCCTTACAAGTGTATCTGATGCAGAAAGTTCAAGCATCACTTCTAGATCTAATGGCATTCCTACAAAATAACCTATCATTTGGCTTGAAGCCCTGGTGTGGGAAAGCTGTAGCAGAGATGTGCTGGAAAGTGATCTCAGAGACTATGATCAGCCTTTCAGATATGGTGAAAAAGATGGCATGTCTCCAGACCTCTAACAACATTCCATTTGAATTACTGCTTATACTGGCCAAGTTGTGCTTAGAAATGCAAGATAACGGTGTTGGTATACTGCACAACCATTTAATTAAACTATTGGAAGAAGCAGCTCCTGGTTTAACTGTAGCAAAACAAGACACTAGTAGTGTGCTGGTACACCTATCTACTGCTGCTCAGTCGGCGTTGGATTCGGAAGTAGTTTACATCGGACAGACAGCTGCACAGATGTTGAGAGTCTCAGTTCTAGCAAGAGATTGGTTGCGAGCACCTGAACCCAGAGGGCCACGCGCTGTGTGCCGTAGAGTAGTGGAAACCCTTGCTAGTGCTGACAGTGCAGCCTCACAGCTATTCCCTACAAGCATAAAGCCATCCAGTGATTCTAGTCGGCGCACAATTTGGTCAAGAGCACCATCTTCTTTTACATCCCCGTTGAACCGGATATTCTCAGAGCGTATTGAAGTGTTCAGCCCAGCCGGCGCCGACCGGGCAGCACTTTCAAATGGTTCATTGAAAGTAGCTCTGAAAGCTCTTGTTGAATGTGTAAGACTGCGTACTTTTGGCAGGCATGGTCTGCAACAACTTCAAGTGGATGTCCATTTCCTGCAACAGCGTTTGTCATGCATGGGCAATGATGAGAGGCTGCTGAATGCTTTGCTAGAAGATGCGTTGGCATCGGCGCAGCTCCGGTGTGTAGACCCACAGCTGATGGAACCTAGTATTGTGGATATTATTTGTGAAAGAGGATAAAATCCTATGAACCTTATTTATTACTTAAGTTAATGTTACCCTATCTACTCGAAATATATATAAATTAAGGACATTTCTTGTTTGATTGGGTAAGTGCATCCTTGTTAAATTATGAGACTAATTATAATTTAATACCAAGTATGCTGGACACCAGCACAGATGAAATAGTATGTACAATGGATATGTGGTACTGACATGCACAGCACTGGTGATCATTAACAAAAAGCTTAACTTTGACACCTCAGGCAAAGACCAAGACTAGAAAGATACCCAAGTAAAAAATACTAAATTGATTTATTTTGTTTTATTTCCAAGATTAATGGTACATAATTCAAGTGTCAGGAGTCTCCTTGTATGCATAAAATGCCCGTAGTAGGAGACTTGTATCAATAATAGTATAAGTAGAACATGCTCCTTGTTTGACATTTTCTGTTTTCATTTGTTGTCAGCAAAGATCTTGCCTAGTCGCTAGAAGGAATCAAAGTGTACAAAAACTATTTCCTAATTATGTAGGTATGTTATGATAAGTGGTTTAGAAATAATTAGGGAACAGACATACATACAATAGGTACTTACACACACTGGTCAATAATATAACCTTCCCTTTAGTTTCATCGAAATTGGGTTAAAATACAAACTAGGTTAACCCTTAATCATCCGTCAACATTAGTTTCATTTATAAATATTTTGTTCTAAGCGTAAACTGAAGACCTAATCCCAAAAATGAACTACGAAGTGATGTGAAAAAGCAGTCAAGTGTGATGAAATGTAATGACAGGTTTTTTTCATAATGTCTAATTAGGTATATTTATATTTAGGTATTTTAAGGGCAGTTAATTATTGATATACTATATGAATAAACTATTTACTCATAATAATGTTTAGCCATTGTTATAGTTGGCGAGTAAAGGACAAACTTAACTTGCCATTGGATTCATAGACACGGCTATCGCACCAACCACAAGTAGGTAATGAGTTTGTAAATAGGAGATTCACGTGTTTTTGTTATTTAACTACATAATTCCGGTTTTCAGATTTTTTCCTTTACATGTGCTGCAATGTTTTACATTACTTCTTACCAAATTTCATGATTCTAGGTCAACGGGAAGTACCCTTAGGCTTAGATTCCCTGGTGAAATCGCAAAATTGAGAAAATAGACGACATAAACGGTCGTATCTTTTGATCATGTTGATTTAGTAAGTTAGTTTCAATTTTTCACAGCTGAAAGAGATCGTAAACCCAATTATTCGATATAAATTTCAACTTGATATACCTACCTACACGTTCTTGAGAAAGAGGGTCTTGACAGACAGACTGATAACAAAGTGATCATTTATGTTACTTTCTCTTTTGAGGTACGGAACCCTAATACTTTACGCAAGTTAAGTACAGACCGCAGCACAAACAATTTGCGAAAAAGAATTCGTATCGAAACCGTCAATATGATATGTAAAGTTTCGAATTACAAACTATGAGTTATCTGTGCCACAATGGCCTAGATAAATGACAGTTTGTCCTGTGACGTAACGTGAACGATAGTTACGTTACACTTGCACGTTATTCGTGCTACGCCCGCAGTAATAATAATAACAGCGGTGCCGTAGTCTCGTCTATAGCCCATTATTTACCTTAGCACTAATAAGTTCCGTCGAGACCCGTTACATCGTCTGTGCTACCTATCTTCGCCTAATTTTAAATAAATTGAATTTGAAATAAACTGAGTGTAAAAAATTTGATACAAAATGGTGACAAACAGTCCATAAAACAACTAAATATAAAGTATTTTTCACGTATGGCAAGATTTTGCAGAGAAATTCTGGCTGACTTCATGTTGTTCTGTTCGCCGCTAGTAGGTACCTACGTTTTTTCTATGGATCAAGTGACATTTTTTTTTTGGTTGTGTTTTAACTTCTGTGTTTGGCTGTCTTACAGGCCAGGTAATGCTAAATTTTTATTTGAATTATCAAGTATAAGTATTGCTCTTTCATTGAACACTATTATATTGCATCTATTTCTAGATGTGATTTGATAAATCTGATAGTAGCAGCAATCTTGTTGCCAAACTTCGCCTATCCCTAGGGTTGTCAATCGCGTTGTTTAGTGCTCTAAGTAATATTATAGTACATTTTTGGTACATAAATGGGTTGCTTGGTATGTATGTATGAATGTATGGTTTGCAATTACATGATATCTGTATGGATTATGACCCTTTAAGATTTATTTATTTGAATTTTCGCTTTATATTTATATTTCGGAACCTTTCCATTTTTTTAATATGGACAAAGCAAGCTTCGTTCGTAATGTTGATCTATTCTAAGCTAAGTTCAACTGCTCAAGTAAGATGCAATTGTAACGAAATTAAATGTTTCAGTTTTACCAACAATAGGTTTAGAACTGTACAATATAAATGTAATACCGACTTCCATTCTATTCAGTTATTATCTATAAATAAAGTAAATAGGACCACACGGAAACCACCAGCTTTCAAACAAAAAATGATTTTTGAGAATCGGTTCACCCTATCGAAAGTTATGAGATAACAAACAAAAAAACAGTCGAATTGAGTACCTCCTCCTTTTTGGAAGTCGGTAGAAAAAAATACAATGTCCTCTTTGAAGCAGAAAAACCTCAATAAATATTTTTTATTTCCAAAAGGGAGGTACCTAATCCCTCCCTTTTGGATCTTATTTTTGTATCATCCCGGACACCATGTTGTTAAACACGGACAATGTTCTGCTGATGCTTTTTCTTATAATGACCTCATCTTTCTGTCATATAAGGTACGCCCTCCTAAACCTAAGCCTAAGATACTTCTGCAGCGCAGCTTTGGTACAATTGACATGGAAAAACTTCGAAACGATGCTTGTGAAATAGATTGGGTACAAGTTCATAGCGCCAATAATGTCGATGACAAAGTATCCATATTTAATTCCACTCTTACACAGCTTTTTGACACCCATGGTCCTTTGCGGGCCATAAGAATAAAGCACCTTCCTGCACCCTGGTTGACTGAAGACATAATAAAAACGAATACAGTACAAAAAAGTAGCAGCAAAGTCTAAGTTAAAGCATTGTTCTAATGACGTGTACAAGCAAAAATATATTAAATCTCGGAATCGCTGCAATAGAATGTGTAGGGATGCTCTACGTCGCCACATCCATGCCATGACTCAATAGATAATGAAGATCCAGCTAAAGTCTGTAAGTTCTTGCGATCATTGGGAGTAGGTAAATCACGTCATGATTCAATTCCGCAAGATTTAGATATCAACTCACTCAACCAACATTTCTCTTCGTCATTCAATGTAAATTCAAATGACAAAATAGCTACTTTGACTTATCTTTCTTCTCTCCCTACTCTTGATCACTCACCTTTTTTTTGAGTCAATTGTTGTCAATTCATGTGATGTTAAAATGAGCATACTATCAATATCCTCCAATGCAGCAGGTGGTGACGGCATCAGTCGAAATGTGATTGTTCTTATATTAGACGAAATTCTCCATAATCCTATGCCATATATTAAACAATTCTATTTTGGAGGGCACCGTACCATCTTGCTGGAAAGAAGCTCAAATCATCCCGCTTCCCAAAAAATCTAATCCCAAGTCCTTCTCCGAATATCGACCTATTTCTATTCTTCCTTTCCAATCAAAAGTCTTGGAGCGCCTAGAACATAACTAACTCAGTTCCTTCCTCAACCGAAATATGCTTCTTAATCCACTCCAGTCTGGGTTTCGAACCGGCCATAGCACTGTCTCTGCACTTGTCAAAGTAACTGATGACATCAGACTAGGTATGGACAACAGACAACTTATCATCCTTACCTTACTTGACTTTAGCAATGCTTTTAATTCCGTAGATTTCGACATCCTCCTAGCATTGCTTCGCTCTATAAACATATCTCCCATCGGTAATTGCCTGGTTTAGCAGGTATCTGTTTGGGCGACGCCAACGTATCAGCATTCAGGATACTTTCTCTTCTTGGTGTGAAACGAATGCTGGCGTTCCCCAAGGCGGCGTACTGTCACACCTTCTTTTTGCCGTTTTTATAAACTCTATATCTTTCTTCCTTACTTCTTCCTACCACCTCTGTGCAGACGATCTTCAGATATACCTACTCTCAGGCTTCACTAGATCGCTTAGCAGATGCTGTTGATAAGGTCAACGGCGATTTACTTCGTATAGCTATCTGGAGTAGATCTCACGGACATACAATAAACCCAATAAAAACTCAAGTTATCATCGTTGGAAGCTCCAGATTAGTACCGAAGATTGATTTCACAACTCTCCCCGAAATCGTATTTGGTTGTATATGTGCCCTATAGCACCCAAGTTAAGAACCTGGGAATTATCATGGATAACTGTATTTCTTGGCAACCACAACTCCAATCTGTAGCACGAAAAATGTTTGCATCAGCAGCCTCCCTTAATAGACTGCGTAACTTTTTCAACCACTGCTACCAAAGCTGCACTTGCACAATCTCTCATTTTCCCCATTCTTGACTATGCTGATGCCAGCCTAGTTACATAGATCTCACAGAGGACCAGCTTAACAAGCTGGAGCGACTATATAATAATATTTAGTTAGTACTAAGCCATTTGGGTCGTTTGTGTATTGATATATTGACTTTTAATACTGGAAAGCATAAATTATGAAATAGTATGAAAATGTCATAAAAAGCATTATATGCTTCCTCCTAGCTTCCTCTGCATTTTTTGCATCGTACACGTCACAGAAAGAAATTTATTGTAAACATTCAATAAATGTATTAATATTATCTGCACAATAATCTCTTTTTCGTCTAAAGAAATGAGTTGTGAAAAACCTTCTTTTGACAGGGCATTTTATGATTTGGGCTGTGTGGTCCGAGAGCGCAAGCTCTTTTATAGAGGTTTTACAGTTCTTCATATTATGGGCAGAGTTAACTAGGCAGGTTTTGCTACTAAGCCTAGTTAGTTCATATATGCTTAATTAGATGCATAAGATATAATTCAATATGCAGTGCATTACCCGTTGACTCGCGATTTGCCATATTTGGTCAATATTACAATAGATTTCGCAGAAATCGACCTACTTTTCCAGGAACTGCGACGTGTGTGGTTGTTTCTGCTTGACTCATCTTTACTGGAACTTTTGAGAATGATTTCCGATAATTCTTTGATTATATCGAAATAACGAAGTTTTACTGCAGGCTATCGTATTGACCCTACTAGGTCATTTAGTCTAAGAATACAGGGGAGTTTCCCGCAAGTTTCAAACAAAGATGTTCGAGACTTGTTGGACACTCTATATTTTTCAAATAAGTTGCCAGAATTAAAGCCGCGTTCCTGGAATCTATTTTATTTATATTCCGAATGTGGGAGAAATTTTACTACTTCAATTTATAGTATGAAAGTCAGAGGGGCCCCCTGAGCGTGGGGGCCCCGGGGCACTGCCCCGTCTAGCCCACCGGTAGCTACGCCACTGAAAATATGTCTTCATTCTCTACGAAATTGTTTAATAGTCCTTAGATATGTCCACCTCCACGATGTTATATTTGGCTGTTCAATAAGGAGTTTCCTTTTAGAACCGCATTTCTTAAATTTAAAACCAAGTTCATGTAACAACAGCCTTAAATACTCCCTTCGCAGTGTTTCTCTAAGTTCAGCATTCAATGTTTTCAGAGTAGGTACTTTTTTATCAATTATATAAAACTGAGTGACTTTCTCCGCAAAATCGTCTATTTCTACTCTTTTTCTGCAAACCGGTTTTGATTTTCTCGGTGATTTTAATATTTATTTGCCTTTCAATAATTTCCCTTGTAGAATTCTACATACAGTCTTTTCCGATAGTCCAGTAACTTCTGCTACGGTTTTGTTTAAATTTATGTCTTGTTTATATTCAATAGAGGTTGGGTCCAGTTTCATTTTTCTAAAATATTAGTATACGATAAAACCCACTTGCTTGCACCGACTATTGACTTTATGTCCGAATATCTTGAGTATGTAATCTAATGTGTATCTCTCACAAAGCGTCCGCAACAATGAACACGTGCGATCGCTGCCCGCCTAGTATTATATTCTCTTTGTTGCTCGCGTAGCGTTAGAAAAATGGCGCCCACCGCCCGCACCTCTCTCGGTCCCCTTTGTCGTCATACCACCACGCCCTTGTACCACGCAGGCGAGTACCAAGATAAAACCTATAACTTGATTGAAACTTTCATATGTATTACACATTTTAATGTTATTTTGACGGTTTAACTTACGCGGTAGGTATACTCGAATATCTCGACCGGTTTCGTACCGTCCGGGCCACTTCTTCATGGAGTACTAGCGCGAACGCGGTGCGCAAATAACATTAAAAAGGCCTACCTATAGTTAGATTTATAGATACATAGGTACAGACAGTAGGTTGTTGCACTACATAAGTGATGTGCCGGATATCCGTATCCGCGAATATCCTAGGGAGAGGAAATATCCGTATCCATTAACTTTGGCAGATCTTCCACCGTATTAATTTTCAAGTCATGGATGAAATGTTATCTATATATCCATCATATATATGATGGAATGGAATTTAACTGATTTCCTTGTTACCTAAACAATGAACAATTTTAAGTTCCAATCAGATTATTTTTTAATTCTTAAAATCGTAAAGCACCTATAACTCAAAAGTACTAAATCAACTATCTTTGTAATGAGCTCAATCACAAATCGTAAGAAAGTTAAGATCCGTATCCGTGGATCTTGAGACCAAATGTCCGTATTTAGATACGTATCCGCGGATATAAATTTTGAACGATCCGTCACATCACTACACTACATACTGTCACAGAATAAATAATAGTACTAATTTGAAACAAGATAAATTTTCCAATTTAGTATTAGTACCTACCATTTTACTCGACTTTTTCGCATCCCTTCTCTTCAGCCGCTAATGGTCTATTGTATTTCTGCGACAATATTTGTGATGTGGAAATACAAAAACCAGTTTTTAGATGATTTATTTATAATCCAATAAGTAATCAAAAATTAATCATCATAAATTTATTAAAAATAATGATATTATCTACATACTTTTATGTTAAATGCTTCGAACTAAAACAAAATGACGTCACGAGATTTGATTATATACCTGTCCGACAGGTATATAATCAAATCAGACAGTCCTACAATTTTAGAAATAATTTCATTTTAGTCACAAGAGAACGTTACATTAATTACAATTAAAAACAACACAATATATTATGTATCATCGTTATGTATACAGAATTTATAATTTTGGTCCTAAATAGGTAGGCAGAAATGAAACAATGATGTGAAAATGTATTCCATTTTGAAAATATTCTAAAGGGAAACTTGCACCAACTATGATATAATTCCCGTATTATGGGAACAGATATTATTAAATAACTCGTCTAAATTCCTGTCAAAATAATCGAAACTTTTACATGAAATTAGGCATAGTTCTGTTGAAATATACTGTAATTTATATATCGTATTATATAAGAGCGAATCTGTAGACAACCGAGTTATATACATTTTGTGTCTACATAACTGTTTATTCACTTCTGTGTAACAAGTAGCCCTTACTCAAAATGCTGCCATCTATAATAGAATCATAGGTATAATATCTGCCTACCCGCAAACAGTCTGTTATCTGTAGAGTATTGCATTCTATGAATACTCATATACACCAACCACCAATATTAATTACAAAAATAGAATCTTCTGTTAACTTGAGTTATATTATATTTAGTTATTCTAACAGCGACTACAACAATGTTGTTGAATATGATAATCACATAAATCTAAGAAGTAAAAATTGCATTATGCATCAACAAATTCATTACATTGGCATACTTAATCCTACACATAAACAAAACACCACTTAAGTTTATTTCCTACACATCATGTAATCATCGAACTTATTTCTATTACAAAAAGCAATTGTGAAGCTCAATAATTCCACTACTGCAGTAAAATAATTAACGAACTATACTGTAAGTTGAGAATTAAATGTATCTACAGTATAAGTAAGTGCATCAGAACTTAAGTTGATGACTTCTGTGTAAAATTCAAAGGATTTTTATAAATTACTAATAAGTATATAAATGTGCCTGTTTGCGTTGATTATAGTTATTTTTAGGTAATTTATAGATTTAACCAAGATGTACGTTTTTATGTCAGTAGTTTAAATTCTACGTTTTTCTTAAATTAACTAGGTAATAATAATAATAATCAAGGTCCAACATTCAGTATGTGCATTAAAAATAGTAGCAAGTCAGTATGGAATCTGGATCATATTTTCTATATCTGAATGCAGAATTCAATGTCTCGAAATGTAATCTCAGGGGCACCTACTTATCCTTGTATAATTGGTTCTTGTGTCGGGCTCCCAAGATACAGGCTTAGCCTAGTTTGGGGCCCTCAGGGAAAGTCAGTTAGGGTTCATATTAAGTATTTAAGCTAGTATTTAAGTTATACTGTATATACCTTAAGAAGATGTATTGAGATTGGTAAATAAACATTATTATAAACATTACCTTTAAATATATTGTTTTTGGATTTCGGTGTTTGTTTCTTATGTTCTTCTTAAAGAGATTTCTAGTGCAGTGATACAGGCGTAAAAACCTCGATTGTGGTTCTGGTAAAGATATACTATAAACAATAATTATTTATCTGTATCGAATAACAGGCATTCATACAACGACTAACAATAAAGTGTTGTTTTAGCTATGTGACTAAATGGTGATCGATATTACCTGTATCAAATACAGCAGTAATTCTTTTCAATACATTATGCGATTACAGTGCAAACTCTGGAACAATAAAAGTACTGCCTAAACACTATAAAACCATACAAGTATAATATTTACTCTTAAACACATCTATATTCTAAAACAAATTGACAAATATATGATAACATTTCTCATTTACAAAAAAAAAAAATAAGATCAACTCAGTTATATAACTACCCTCGAGATATAAAATTGTCACATCATAAAACTTCACCAATATTGTAAAAATAGTTTTTATCATACAGTCTCTGTTACTTATTTGTGAGCGTCGTGATGCGCGATTCAATATATAACGATCTTCTTACAGTAAACACTATCCTAATGCACCTGTTGGGCCATCAGTCCGATTTCTAAACTTAATCCGAGGGGCCTCTTATTTTTTATTTCTTTCCATTACTTTCCTCATCTTCTCCGGTACAGGGACGCCGGCGTGTGCGGTAGAACGCCTCGTTGTTGTGGAGGGTTTCGGCTGACTTGTGGACATGGATTTGCGTGTTACAGCAGGTGTCGTAGTTTCTGTTCGAACGCTTGATTTTCTGGTGGCGATGCTGGGTTTAGGCTTGGTGTCGCTCGCTTCGGTTTTGACGCTGGAGTTCTTTGCAGGGGCGGGTTGTGCGGTCGCGGTGACTGGTTTAGCTCGGCTCGGCTTGGCGGGCGGCAAGGCAGGCGATGGGTCGCGTCGACGCCGTATCCGCGGAGGCGTGTGAGCTAGACTTGTGTGCCGCGACAACAACGCCGCGCTGCTGAAAAGCTGCCCGCAGTCGCAACGGTGCTCCACTTCCGTTGTCCCTATAAACATTAACACAGTCATGTTATCACTTGTTTTGAAGGAATCTATTGGATTCGTCAATTGAAAAGAGATCCAATAATTGTCTTCAGGACTACATTTCAGAACTCTAATAACATTTTTCTAGTATACTACAACGCTGGATTTGGGCGCATTTATTAGAGCACAAGTTCTTGACGAAATCGCCAACCGCGTCCGAGCTGTCGTCTGCGAAATACGTGCAGCTGCCTGAGTGTCGTGACACTGCCACCACTGCATGAGAGACGCTGTCTCGGAGTTTCGTTACTCGCTCCTACGTTTGGATGATGATCACAATTTCGAAGAAAGACCCGTGCAGAAATAATATTAGTTTCATCTCAATTAACCCTTCCTACTGGCCGACGACTGGCCCTGGTGACACACAACATACGCACGATGAGGACAGACGAGAAGATATATGAGCTGGAAGAAGAAATGAGTAAGTTACACTGGGACATTGAGGGGTTATCTGAAGTCCGTAGAGCGGGTGAGGACACGATAACCCTAAAATCAGGTAACCTACTCTACTACCGGGAGGGCGACCAACAGTCCCAAGGTGGTGTCGGTTTTCTCGTCCACTAGTCCCTTACTAACAACATAGTTAAGATCGATAGCGTTTCCAATAGGGTCGTATACCTAATACTCAGAGTATCCAAACGATATTCGCTGAAGGTCATTCAGGTATACGCACCGACGAAGTCGCACCCGGATGATGAGGTGGAGGATATGTATGAGGACATTAGTCGGGCCATACATACCTCTGAAACGCACTTTCTAGTTGTTATGGGGGACTTCAACGCGAAGTTGGGTAAGAGAAGCGAGGATGAGTTGAAAGTGGGGCAATTTGGATATGGACAACGGAACCGTAGGAGACAGAAGTTGGCCGACTTCCTGGAGAAAGAGGGACTCTTTATGATGAACTCTTTTTTTCAGAAGCCACCTCACAGGAAATGGACCTGGCTGAGTCCCGATGGTTCCACGAGAAATGAGATTGACTTCATTACACCAAAAGGCAAATATTCACTGATGTCTCCGTGATCAACAGGGTTAAAACCGGTACTGATCACCGAATGGTAAGAGGCACGGTGAATATTAATGTCAAACTGGAGAGGTCTCGTCCGATGAAGTCTACGCTCCGACCCACTCGTGCCCGTATTCAAGACCCCGAGAGCTTTCAACTTGAGCTATCTAATCGCTTCGATTGCCTTGAGAACATCGCTTCAGTGGACGAGATCAATAACAGGTTAGTAGAAACTGTCCATACAGTGGGTTCCAAGTACTTTAAACCCCACCGTACAGATAGGCCACAGAAACTCTCCAACGATACCCTCAACCTCATGGCTGAACGACGCTCACTGAAAATGCAGTCTTCGCATGATGCTGAAGCATATAGGCTGCTCAATAGACGAATATGGAAGTCCTTGCGACACGACATCCGGATCTTTAATACAAACCGTATTAAAGAGACGATAGAGCGGAAAAAAGGCTCCAAAGTTTTATTTTTATTTATTTATTATCTAAAACTTAGACTATCATTAAAACTTAGATTATCATTGACAAGTGTTTGCAAGAGACATGTCTATTGGGCAAAGCCAGTTGACGAAGCTGAAGAGAGAAGACGGCAGTGTAGCGTCGACCAAAGCAGAAGTATTAGGAGAGGTAGAGAGTTTCTACGGACAGCTATACACCTCGGTCGCTAAACCTGTTAGCAGCTCGGCCAAAGACCCAAGAGCCAAGCTGACCCGACATTATACCGAAGATATCCCGGACATCAGCCTGTACGAGATTAGAATGGCCTTGAAACAGCTTAAGAACAACAAGGCGCCTGGTGACGACGGTATCACATCTGAGCTTCTGAAAGCGGGTGGAACACCGGTACTTAAAGTCCTTCAGAAGCTCTTTAATACCTTCTTACTCGAAGGTTCAACGCCAGAAGCATGGAACAAAAGCGTTGTGGTGCTGTTCTTCAAGAAAGGTGACAACACTTTACTTAAAAATTACAGACCCATCTCGCTTTTGAGCCATGTTTATAAGCTGTTTTCGAAGGTCATAACGAACCGTCTCAGTCGCAGGTTTGATGAATTCCAACCTCCGGAACAAGCCGGTTTCCGAAAAGGCTATAGTACCATAGACCACATCCACACGCTACGGCAAGTTATACAGAAGACCGAAGAGTATAACTTGCCTCTTTGTTTAGCGTTTGTGGACTATGAGAAAGCCTTTGATTCGATCGAGACGTGGGCAGTGCTTGAGTCTCTCCAGCAGTGCCGTATTGGCTATCGGTATATTGAAGTGCTGAAGTGTTTGTACAAAAACGCCTACATGTCAGTCCGAGTACAGGAGCAGAGTTCGAAGGCAATTCCATTGCAAAGAGGCGTGAGACAGGGAGACGTTATATCTCCGAAACTGTTCACCGCTACATTGGAAGACGCCTTCAAGCTTCTGGAATGGCAAGGACTTGGCATTAATATTAACGGCGAATACATCACTCACCTTCGATTTGCCGACGATATTGTAGTCATGGCAGAATCCATGGAAAACCTCAGTACAATGCTCGAAGGCCTCCATCGAGTTTCCCAACGGGTAGGTCTTAAGATGAACATGGATAAGACGAAAATTATGTCTAATGCCATGTTGTACCTACCCCAATATCAGTTGGGAACTCAGTTCTCGAAGCTGTTGACGAGTACATCTACCTGGGACAGACAGTCAAACTAGGCAGGTCCAAATTCGAGAAAGAGGTCAATCGTCGAATCCTACTCGGCTGGGCAGCGTTCCGGAAACTTCGCGAAGTCTTCTCGTCAAAAATACCTCAGTGTCTTCGACCAATGTGTGTTACCAGTGATGACTTATGGCACTGAAACGTGGTCTCTTACTATGGGCCTCATAGAAAAGCTCAAAGTCGCACAACGAGCTATGGAGAGGGCTATGCTCGGGGTTTCTCTACGTGATCGAATCAGAAATGAGGAGATCCGTAGAAGAACGAAATACACCGACATAGCCCAGAAGATTAGCCAGTTGAAGTGGCAGTGGGCAGGGCACATAGCGCGCAGAACAGATGGCCGATGGGGCCGAAAGGTTCTGTCCACCGACACGGTGGACAGACGACCTGATGAAGGTCGCAGGACGACGTTGGATGCAGGCCGCTTCCAACCGGTCCTTTTGAAAAATCATGGGGGAGGCCTATGTTCAGCAATGGACGTCCTACGGCTGAGATGATGATGATGATGATGAACCCTTCCTATACCGTGATAATTAAAACAAAAGATTTATGAATGAAACGCACATAAATTTACGTCAACGGTACGCAAAGGGTTAATCTGCATCCCATTAAAATTTTCAATTAACTTAGCCAGCGAAGCATCTTTGCTGTAACTGTTCAAATTCATTTTCATCTGTCTGTATGTTGATTAGGTTGTATTTCGCGTCGCATTTTTCAACGAATCTGTTATGCATGTTTTACTATTCAATATATTTTTTTCGTATAAATATAAAATAGTATCATAAAATTATGTATAATGCCCATGTTGTGCCTACCCCAGTATAACTTGGGAACTCAGTTCTCGAAGTTGTTGACGAATTACATCTACCTAGGACAGACAGTCAAACTAGCCCCCCCGAGGGTTTCCGCCTTGCCGTGGCGGGGGGCTCAGTAGCCGTAAAAAAAAGACAGTCAAACTAGGCAGGTCCAACTTTAAGAAAGAGGTCAATCGTCGAATCCAACTCGGCTGGGTCGCGTTCCGGAAACTAGTCTTCTCGTCAAAAATACCTCAGTGCCTCAAGACAAGAGTCTGACCAATGTGTGTTACCAGTGATGACGTGCGATACTGAAACGTGGTCTCTTACTATGGCCCTCATAAGCAAGCTCAAAGTACCACAACAAGCTATGCTCGGGGTTTCTCTACGTGATCGAATCAGACATGAGCAGATCAATAGAGGCCGAAGGTGCCGGAAGGTTTTGAAGTGAAGATCAAGGACCAACAAGAAGGTGGACTGACGACCTGATACAGGTAGAAGGACGACGTTGGATGCAAGCCTCTTCCAAACAGTTCTTTTGGAAATTTGTGGTGGAGGCATATGTTCAGCAGTGGACGTCCTACCGCTGAGATGATGATGATATTTTTTTGTCGGTGGAGATTTTAGAGAGGAGGGTTACTTTTACTGAAAAGGGAGGAAGTTCGCTGCGGCGCTATTTATTGACAGATTTGATAAAATTATAGATACCTGACTAAATTTTTTATTCAGAATTTATTTAGGGGGTTTATAGCTATATTGGTCGCAGCCTTGCCAGCCCCATTGGTACATATACTTAACATCTTTAAATTAATAACACAATCTGAAAAATGTCCTGGCAGTGTCAGATGATGTTTCTGCCAGAACACTTTGGACTAAACCTACATCAAAGTGGGATAGGCCCAAACCTCTTTACTTAGTTCTTATGCTTATACTCCTCCAGGGACCTTCCATTAAAGAGTGATATATGTCTACTGCCACACTGCACATATCACAGTTAAGTGAGTCAGCTATTCTCATGAGATGTTTGAATTTATTATAGAAATCAGTAAAAATTATAAATTATAAAATGGTACAACGGATTGAGTACTGCTGCTAGTTTTAGGGACGTAGAGTGGCGATACCTTTTATAACCATACCAAACCAAAATTATATGTCTGGGCCCGGCTTCATAAAGCTACAAGTAACAATTATTGTAAAATAAAATAACAACATTGGCCTAAACTGGCAAAATTATTCAGAAAAAGAGTTTCATGTAGGACATTTTCTACAATTGTTGATTTTCTGGCTACAATTACAAAGTTACAAATAAAGACAAATTGTCTATGTTTATTGTTAAATATTGCAAGAGTCGAACAAGTGAAACACTTGTACTTTTTCTTTATGAATCATAAAGAAACTTGTAAAATCGTTTTATCCTCGGTGCATAAAAATAACTATATGTAATAAACTACGATTAAGAACCTACGATAATCTAAATCTACATAAAAAGAAGTGACAATTCCTCTGATTCCTCAGACGATGAAAACAACCGGTTGCCCAGGACTTTGCATAGCAACACAGAGTTTTAATATGGATGAATTCAATGAAAGATTTCGTATGAATTCCGAAATAATGAAAGTAATGTCCCTGGTCAGTGATGGTGATGATCAAATGGTCAGTTTGCTAGGGCCATTCTTAGAAAATCCAACACATAGAAACCAGGCTTTGAGTGTGAAAGTTCAACAGCAAAAAAGTACCAAAACGAATAATCTTTTTTTAAATATTTTTAATTCTATTCTATCCATCTTAGGTACGTTTATAGCAGAGAATATAATATTACTAGGTTTTATCACAAAATCAACTTTTAAACAAAACAAACTGAAAAGTTTCAAGACTTTGAAGTTACTATGAAATAAGAGTGAAAAAAGTGAATGATTGAACGAATGATTTAGGGCTGTACGGCTATATTAATAAATCGAGATTTTTACTTGTAACAAGAGTACAAAGCCAGTTTTACAAGTGTTGGTGGTATTCATGAAGTCTGTGAAACACTATTCATTGTAAATTGTTAAAATGTTCGGCTTGTAAATAGTAAATTACTATTTGTTACTAGATGTATGAAAAACGGGGCGCTGGGGGATAAATAATCTTCGCGCGGGCGAATCCACACTGCTGTTAATATAATTGCAACGATAAAATAGAACAATCATAGAAATAATACAACATGCAGTACTTACGTTTTTTGATTGGTTTTGGCGGCGAATCTTTGACTGTATGCTTCGTAGTGACGGCTTTCCCTAAAGATTTCCGCTTCGCTATACTTCCAAGGACCTTCCGTTTCTCTAATAGTGATTTCCTCGGAATCTTCTTGACAGGTTTTGAAGTTTGTAACGAATTCGATACTTCTGAGTTATTTTTGGGGAAGGAGTACTTTACGTCGCTGTCGTCGGAATCCGTTGAGTTTGCTTCCGTTTCTGACAGTTTGGGGAGATGTTTTAATGTCGGCTGAGGAACCGAAGTACTTTCAGACTCTATTTTGGTTTTGGGCTCTGCAGATTTCCTCTTAGATTCTAGCGCTTTCGATTTAAGTTCAGCATCCTTTGGTTTACGCTCTAGAGTCTCCGGCTTTAGCCGCGGTATCTTGGGAGGATTCTGCATAGACGTCCGTCTTTTCGAGAGATCCCTCGAATTCGGGCGCTCCATTTGTAGTGAGTTGCGTTTAATAGCTCTGACTTTCATGAATATTATTTCTTCGCTTGTTTCAGTGGCCTTGAAATTTGGATTTAACATATATCTAACCTCATCATCGTCACTAGATTCTACAGAAAGTTTGACTTCATCCACGGGCCCGACTTGTGCGTTATTGGTTTTTTGCCGTTTCGCCACAGTGGAAACGACTTTCTCCTTTAATGGAGTTCTCTTTTTAGGGGTATCTTCTTTGTGGTTTATTTTCTTCACCTTCTCTGGTACATCAGATGTTTCCACAATGTTATTTTCATCAGATTTTGCCACCTCATGTTTTATTGGTGCGATTTGCGTATCCGGAGGTTTTATTTCTATCGATTTTCGCATAGGTTTGTCGGTAACATCACTGAGAGCGATTTTGTCATCGTTACTTTGTTTCATTTCTGTTATTGATGGTTCTTCCAATTTTGAAACTTCCTCTATTTCGGTCGACTTTTTAGCAATGTCATTTTCATGCTCTTTTATGAGCTCTTCTCCATTATTAAAAGGTTCTTGTGCAACAGTTTGAGGTATAAGAATGACATCTGTTTCAATGTCTGCTTTCGACTTTTTATCTTCGTTGACAGACTCTTTTTCAGAATGCTCTTTTGGTTGTTTAGACTGTCGCTTCTTTCTAGAGCAGATAACAGAGTGCTTATTAAGTGAATGCTCATTAGGAAATACCATGTAGCATAAAGAGCATTCATGTATTATGTCCTTTGTTGACAAGGCACTTTTAACACTCTTGTCATCTGACTTATCAGAACTCGATTCGGCGTGCTGCTCTTTATGTTCAATGAGATGTTGCAACTTTCTAAATGTTTTTTTGTTTTTTTCACACTGTGGTGGCTCAATCGGTTGGGAAGCAGCAGTGGGTTTTTGTCTATTAATGCAATCATGAGTTTCTCTGTGTTCGACTAAATGGTGCAGCTTCCTAAATGATTTATCACAAGGTTCGCAACGGAAACCGGTGCTTGGATCCTCATTTCGTTTGGCAGCCGTTTCTTCTTTGAGAGTTTTGGTCTCGCTCTGCTCTAAAGAGCTGTTCCTAAGCGTTCGTTTAGGAACAGAATTAGTGTTGTGGATGATCCTATGTTGAACTAAGTGATGTAATTTCCTAAACTCTTTTTTACAAAAGTTACAGCTGAACACTTGCAACTTGTCAGAGTTTTGAACATCTTTACTAACTTTCTTTGTCTGTTCTTTTTGATGCTGTATCTTGTGGCTGACTAAATGAGATAACTGTCTGAACTTTTTGCCACAAAATTCACAAACAATATTATTAGGCTGATGGATAACTTTGGATTTTACTGAATTTTTAGATTTTTCTTTTTCCTTGACATGTTTATCAGATTTGTCCTTCATTGGTGTATCTTCGATAACAATTATCTCTTTTATTGGTAAGTCTTCGATAACAATCACGTCATCTTTGTCTCCTTCAGGCTTAGTTATTTCCGCGTTCGTTTCAGTTATACTAGAACTTTTAGATTTGCGCTTTTTGGTAGGGCTTTTCTCAATTTCTGTAACTGGTATTTCATAATCCATGTCCGATATCGATTCAGATTCTTGTGAAAGCCTAACTCTGTGAGGACTCTGTTTGTCCGATCCTGATCTGCTTGGGGATACGCCAGTGCAATGTTTAACGTGTTTGAAAACGACATTTTCAGATCTGAACAATTTATTGCATATTGGGCAGACAATGTTCTCATTGATTTTGCCCATGGTCCAATTCTCTCTAATCATTTCATCTTCTGATGTCTCACCATCATGATCGTCCGAAATAGAATCTTGGTTGGCAGATTCATTGTATATTAGCTTCGGTTTCTTTTGTGGACTTGGTGTTTTGTTATTGGTTGCTTCTTCGGGCAGAGGATATTTTCTGGGACGCCCTCTTCCTCTTTTTGCAGGAGTATTTGTTGGACTATTTGGGCTTAGGGTGATGTTCTTATCATTTATTCCATTTTCTGTCTGGTTTTCTAACAACTCTGCAGCTTTTACTAAACTGTCAATAGCAGATGCTGTATCTTTATGTTCTATGGCACTTATATTCCGGTTTAAAATTTCTTTTTGGGTGTTAGATGTTTGAGTTTTGGTTGTTTTATCCTCCATTATAGTATTACGACCGAGCAAATATGATTTTTTGTGGACCAAGCTTTTCGTTTGCTTTTCAAGTTTACTGTCGTCAGTTTTTCTCTTTTTCTTAGGAGTGACATTTATACCTATATCACTAGGTTGAATAAGTTCTAATTCAGGTTCTTCAACAGGAGTTAATACTTGTTTCCTCTGGTGTTTGGCTTTAGCTTTATCTTGTGGCTTATTTTCATCTATTATTTCCAACATATCTGAATCCACAGATTCAGTGTTCATTGTTGTGCCAACATCTACCTCTATTGCTAACTGTTTCGATGGGGATAGTTTCTGACCTTGAACATTTAATTGACTTGGGACAAATCCTGGGTTGGATTCCACAAAAACTACTTTTACTGGCTTATCTTCAATTATGGTAATTGCACTCGTTTGGTGTTTTGCAGTCAAAGATTGATAAGCACTGTGTATTTTAGAGTGGTAGTTTTTGTTACTGGAATCTTCGGCCACTGCACGAAATTTCGTAGTACCTTGATCTATCTCTGAATGTGCATTATGACGCGATATAAGTTTCTGAGGAAGCTTTGACTTAACATCAATACGAATAGTTTCGTTACTCTTCGGGGCTAAATCTTTTTCTTTAACTGTTTGGACAACATTGTGCGGTTCTTTATGTTCAAATTTTACTGTTAGACAATCTTCATAAGTAATAGAATTTCTTCTTGCGAACTTATCAAAGTCTGTTTCAGTTATAATAGTTCCTTTGTTTGACGCATCTTTGCTGAAAACAGAACCCACACTTTTGTCGGAACGCGGCTTTCTTTCTTGTACAAGTAAGTTGTTAGTTATAGCTTTTTTATTTATTTCTATATCTCCAGTAATAGGTTCGTGTTCAATGACTTCTTCTTCAGAGTCAATATCAAGAATATTCTCTGTCACCACTTGCCGTTCACTGGTAAAAGATATGTCTGGTATTTTGGTTACTTTACTCAAAGGCTTATCTTTTTCAGTTTTATTACACGTTTTGATTTCTGGTTTTAGAACCTTTGGTAGTTCGTGTGGTGGTCGTTCAACAAACGGTATTCCATGTAGTTCATTCATTTTCATTTCTATGTCATCTAAAGTACCTGAAGCATCTATTACAGCCACTTCGGTAATTTGTTGTACAACAGAAATGTGGTCAGCAGAATCTGGTACATGCACATTAACTTTCATAGATTCTTTTGGTTCATCTACAGTACTTTTGCAGGGAACTACTCTATTAATCATACCTTCAATAGTTTTGTCAATCAAATTAGCCATAGTAGCCGTACTAAGTCCTATTCTTGGAGCAGATTCTGTCTTACTGTCAGTTGCATCTGTTTCAACTGTAGCAAAGCTTGTTGGCACAGAGGATGTTACAGCCGCTTTATTTGGTTTATTCTGTTTTGTAGCAACTTTAGATGATACGCAAGCTACACGTGGATTTTCTTGTTTTGTTGGAACTTTGCTATGCGGCAGTATAGGTTTTACATCAACGCATTCTTTATTTACCGGTATTTTTGATTCTACTTTTGGGTGGACTTTGCTTGAAAATACAATTTCATTCTTGACGTTCAATTTCTCCTGAGCTTTAGCCGTAGCATTATTAATTATTGTTTGTGCCCGTTGACTATCGATTTTTTTAAGAACATCTCTTCTATTTAGATCGTTCGAGTTTTTAATTTGCTTAGTGTTGGTGTGGACAGGAGCTTTTACTTCTTTAAATTTGTTGAGAAATTCCTGTCTATTTTTATCAGTCCATTTACCGAACGGCACGGCAGCCGTATGATTATTGTTAACTGGCCTCGGTTCTGAAACGATGTTGCTTATAGGTTCTTTAACCTCTCGCAATTCAGTTTTAATCTGCGTTGAAGTGTTGTCCACTACATTATACTTGGTCACTACTTCTTTTGTGTCAGGTTTTTTAATGTCTTCACTTTTAAGTATTATGGGAATAATGTTCGAGTTGGGTTTACTAGCGATATTTGCCACAACGGGTATATGCCCAATATGTTCACCTATTTTATTAATTTTATCTGAACAAGGTTCTTGGTCCTTTACAATTAGAATTGCAGTAGATGTCGCTTTTTCTGATAGTTTCCCTTTCGAAGCTGTAATCGAATGTAGTGCTTTAAGTGTAGGTTTTGCGTCAGAAACTACAATAGTCTGTGCTACTTTTTCTGGAGGTTTCAAGTCAATGATATGCGCCTGTGCAGTTTTTTCCAAAGGTTTAACATAGGACTCTGAAGATTTCGCAAGTTTTTCTAGTGGATTGACACCCGACGACATGGGAAAAACATATGAAGCTTGTTCTGGTAACTTTATTTCACGCTCAGGAAGAACACATGTATCTTTGTGACAAGATTTTATTTCAAATACAGGAGAAGGATGTGCTTCTTTGCCCGAAGGTACACATAAAGTCTCAGACTCAACTGCAAACGGTGTAGAAGCAGTTTTTACAACGAGGTTTACGTTTGGAACTGGTATCGGCTGTTCTATTGTTATTTCTTCCGTATTATTATGTTTTTGGCTATTACTTTTATTTATATCTTTAGGTGTCTCTGCGCACGTTGAAAGACAGTTTCCTTCATTGGCAACGTTTCTTCTGCTGTCAACTTTGCCTTCAACATTCGATTCTTTTATTGTATGGATCAATATTTTATGCTTTTGTTTATAAGATGATACATTACTCATTTTCGTTACAAAATCTTTGGCATGATCACTTTCTTTGTTTTCCGTGGATTTTATTTTAGCAGTATTTGATGCCGTAATTGAATTTAAACTTTCAAACACATTTATCTCCATGCCAACTTTTAATTTTTCAGATTGGTGGTTTTTGGGTGTATTTATCACTTCTGAAACTTTTTCTGGAACAACATTATTATCTTTATTTAGCAGTGAGCTATCAAGTTTAGATTCCAATGGAGATCGCGGCAGTGCGGTGTTCAATTCTGATTGTTTTAAAGTCGAATTTTCAACTACTTTTCCACCAGTTAACATTTCAACAATATTTGTTTCAGTTATGGTAATATTTTTAGCTATTTCTTTTTCCTGTTGAATATCTTTGTCTAACACCAATTGTTTTTTATCTGTTACTGATTTTTCTTTGTCATTTTCAATCTGTTTGCTTTCTTTTAATGTACTGAAAATTGTTGTATCGTTTGTGTTTTTACTAGATGCTGGAAGTATAACTGTATTACATGGTTTTGATTTATCTTCCCTTTCTTTCTTTACATTCTCATCAACAACAAGTTTACTTGTTATTGTGTCTTTCACAAGATTTATTTTAGAATTATCTGGCTCTTGTTTGCATTCAACAGATTTGATATCCATAGCCTGATTTTCAGATTTTCTAGTATGAATATCTTTCGTTTCATTCGCTTCTGTTGTAGAGGCTGGCTTAGTACTTTGAACTGTTGAGATCATACACAAATTTTTGCTTTTCTCGGGCATCATTATCTTAATATTATTTTCTGTATGCTTCAGTTTGTTACCAATAATTTCTATCGGAGTTGAAATATTATCAACAGTTTTGACACTTTCAGTCGAAATCTTTACAATCGATTCTGTTGATTTCTGCTTAATGTTGTCTGTATGAACTTCAATAGTCTTTTTTACAATATCCGAGTGCCTATTGGGATGTAACTGAAGGTCAACCATAGTTTTAGTCAGTGGCTTGCCTTCTTTAATAGGTGTCGAATGGAAAGGCATTGGTGCCAAACTTCCTACTAATGGTGACTTTCGGGATTCACAAATCTTCATTATTTTTCCACTTCTATTAACTTCTGATTTAGGTTCTGCTGTTGTTTCCCTGTCTTCCACAGCTTGATAACATTTTGATGTAGATGCAACAGGCTCATTTTGGGGTGATTCATGTTTCTTGTTGTTGTTTTTATTGGGTGCAGAATTACTCATTTCTTTATGGCTACTTGTGGGAACAGGAGTGCTCTTATCCACTGGCTTCTTTTCCGCCACAGGCTGAAAATTAAAGAATAAACACGAATGAGTTTCAACCTTATCCTCGTCTGGATATGTAAACATTATTTTCTCGGGTACAGAACAAACATTTTTTCTCTCTGCATCAGGATGCGAGTCGTAAAAACTGAGAAAAAGGACTAACTATGTGACGAGCCCGGCCCTGTAGTACAAAAGACCGTCTAGATTATCCGCGATATTAAAGCAGCACTATATTCAAGCGTTAGTTTGAAAACAATATTGTGTTACGGTTTCTAGAACGCTGTTAAAAGTGAAATGAGTGGGCAATTGAGTCGTGAAGAATTTTTTACCAAAAAATGGTACCAACTTCTACACTAAAAAGTGTAAAATAACTTGTTAAAGTCCCATCAACATCATGGTACCCATGATAGTTCAAAAGTAGGTTACGATATCATCAAAATAGGCGAAACACTTTTCAGTTATTGGATTGTAGCTCAAAAACCACTTGACCGAATTAGATGAAATTTAAAAGGGACCACTTCGGAAGTATACTCTAGCGAATAAAAAAATGAATTGTCAAGATCGGACTACTCTATAAAAAGTTATGCGTGAATATACATAAAAACAAAAAAAATATACGCTTCGACTTGAGAACCTCCTCCTTTTTTTGGAAGTCAGTTGAAAATGTATGTTACAGGGTGAAAAGCAGGCGCCTCGGTCGTATCGTCTATATAGCTTGTTATTTCTGAGCTGTTGGGGTGGGAAACTTCAGTAGATGTGATTGTACCAGCAAATTTTGGGTTCATATTATAATTTTGTTAACAGATCCATGGGCTGTTCCAACTTTAAAACAAAAGTGGGTTCTCATATTGTTTAAGTTTTATTTGTTTATATATAATTTGTTCCTGGATCATACTATTTTTATTTTACTTTAAATCAAATTATTTATTCTGTATAAGCCTACACTTACAAATTGTCATTTTACATTTATTTTTTTCTTAAATCTACACCTCTACTTCCTTTTCTACCGATTTCCACAAAGTAGGAGGTACTCAATTCGAATGTTTTTTTTTTCTTAATTATGTTTGTTACCTTATAACTTTCAACTGGGTGAACCGATTCTCAAAATTCTTTTTTGTTTGAAAGCTGGTGCTTCCCGTGTGGTCCTATTTAAATTTCATCACATTCGGTCTTTGGGTAACAATCCCAATAACTGCATAGAATGGAAGTCGGTATTAAATTTTTCAAATTGTACTTGTGTTAGAGTTTTTCCGTGAAGTTGGTCCTATTTAAATTTCGTCTTCGACATTTAGATAAATTGCAACACTTGAACAGATCGCGGCACTTAAGTTGAACTATGCACAGAACACATTTTTGGGTCTCAATCGAAATGCGCGGCGAGGGGCCGTGCGTAACCATTGCAACACTGCGACACACACACACATTCCACCCGTCACTACGTTCGCGCACGCTCCGCGTGATCTTGGAGTACAATCGCGCAAAAAGGTGTCAGTTCTTCAACTTATATATCTGACATTACATTTAATTTCAGGAAAATTACAATACCACGACTAACATTAAGAAGACAGGCGAGAGGAATTGTTTTGACATATATCATTATTTTTTAAGAGAAAACAACATAAAT
This sequence comes from Selenia dentaria, assembly GCA_917880725.1. Lineage (NCBI taxonomy): Eukaryota > Metazoa > Arthropoda > Insecta > Lepidoptera > Geometridae > Selenia > Selenia dentaria. The sequence goes on along the minus strand of OU862888.1, from coordinate 6,697,509 downwards.
GATTATACTATAGCGTCAATACAATTGAAGAAGCTTACGTCAAAAGAGACCTTGTCATCGATAATATGATGGTAGAATTTATAACCCAGTCGGAGATTCTGATAGCAGTGATTCTGAATTGGATTCTTCAAGTGACACAGAAAATGAAATCGCAACTCTTTACCCAAGTTCTAGAATATCACTTAAAAATTATGTAGAAGGTGTTATGCCCATGACTAATAGTGATTAAGATTAGTATTCCTATAATTGTTCTATTTAATAAAAACGATTACTTCCCCCAGCTGTTTGAGAAATACAATGATTTGAAACGATATCCGAGATTATTTAAAAATGAAATTGATATTTGGTTTAACTTGCGTTTCATTTTTAACCAGATCAGAGTATGTTTTCGTCTATCACATTTGTCCATAACTGTACCTGCGCAGAAGACCACCATTTTGGTTCAACTTAAGTGCCGCGATCTATAACATACTTGGATTCATCCATTTTTTCAAACCTGTGATCAGCAATTTTAAAGCAGTTGTAAAGGAAAACAGTTTCTTTTATAGTTTGTTGCCTCATGTGAAGAAAGTGAGATTTCGTGAAGTCATGCATCGCTGCATTATATTTCTCTCTAAATTTCCTTTAGTTGGTGAAAATCTTAGCGTTAATTATTCTTAATAGATTAGTTTTATAACTCAGTGTAAGTAGTAGGTAGTAACATTATGTTACACACTAACATCAAAAAGTATTTGTCTACTATTTTGTTCCAATTGTCGTGTAAGTAGGCTATGGGTTTTTGGGGTTGCACCCAAAAGTTTGGTATTCGATTAGGGTGTAGAATTAGAGACGAGGGTGGTGACTCCCGGTCCAGCGCATCCTTGGTGCAAAGGTTGGCCATTGCTATGCAGCGCGGCAACTCTGTTACTCTACTATACACTTTTGCAAAAGAACTTTATTGTTATTTTTATATACTTGTTTTATTGTAAATGATGATTTTGTTGTATATAACTAAAAGTTAAAGAATAATAAGTATACAATATATCCAGACTTCAAAATAAAACTACAGTACCTATGTACTGTGTATCGTAAATCTGTCCCCTTCTGACAATACATGTGAACATCATCCTAGTTATTCATCAATATTATTGGAAAGTTACTTTCATTGATTTTCATGTTTGTTTCATGTTTTATTATCTTGTAACAGATAGTAAAATACAAACTCTGGATTTGCGGATCTATTAACCAATCTTGTATTTACTGATTAATTACTGCGACGCGGGTTCGAATCCTGTCCGAGAGGAGAGGCATTGTAATTTTTAAAATTATAGAAATATACTTGTTATATATATACTTTTTAGAAAAAATACTGGCCACATAAATTTACAAACGTGCGCAAGTTTAAAGTGCATTAACAACAATATTCAAAATTTTTAAAATATAATCTTTTAGGAAATAAGAAGCGAAAACTTAACAAAGTCACAGAGTCACAGGTTTTAAGTTGATATTGTAAGTTTTGGATTACTTTATCCAATTACAAAAAAATAGTTGAAAGAGAGAAGTTGACAAGTCACTCCTTCTTCTAAGCAATTTACAAAGATTCAAACAATTTGGTTCAGTGATTGTTTACAGCCGGTACCGGCTTAGAATAATACCCCCCCAACTCTACCCGTGCGTAGAAATCTGCTAAGGGATAACATTCGGAAGGTGGGCGGCAGCACCTTCCCAGTATTAAAACCCCAAAACTGCGCTCGCCAACCCGCCTGCCAAGCGTGGCGAGTATTGGCAAAATCCCCCCCCCCAAATGACGGACACAATAGGAACCAGGCCCCCAGTCCCCGGGAGCCCCGCTATTCCTGGCTATGGTAGCGGCCACGGTAACGGTGGAGCAGGGGGTGCTACGAATCCCCGGCAGACGCCCGGCTACCACCCTCAACGACGACGACTGGCCCTGGTGACACACAACATACGCACGATGAGGACAGACGAGAAGATATATGAGCTGGAAGAAGAAATGAGTAAGTTACACTGGGACATTGTGGGGTTATCTTAAGTCCGTAGAGTGGGTGAGGACACAATAACCCTAAAATCAGGTAACCTACTCTACTACCGGGAGGGCGACCAACAGTCCCAAGGTGGTGTCAGTATACTCGTCCACAAATCCCTTACTAACAACATAGTTACGATCGATAGCGTTTCCAATAGGGTCGTATACCTAATACTCAGAGTATCCAAACTATATTCGCTGAAGGTCATTCAGGTATACGCACTTTAATACAAACCGTATTAAAGAGACGATAGAGCGGAAAAAAGGGCTGCAAAGTGTTTACAAGAGACATGTCTATTGGGCAAAGCCAGTTGACGAAGCTGAAGAGAGAAGACGGCAGTGTAGCGTCGACCAAAGCGGAAGTGTTAGGAGAGGTAGAGAGTTTCTACAGACAGTTATACACCTCGGTCGCTAAACCTGTTAGCAGCTCGGCCAAAGACCCAAGAGCTAAGCTGACCCGAAATTATACCGAAGATATCCCGGACATCAGCCAGTACGAGATTAGAATGGCCTTGAAACAGCTTAAGAACAACAAGGCGCCTGGTGACGACGGTGTCACATCTGAGCTTCTGAAAGGGGGTGGAACACCGGTACTTAAAGTCCTTCAGAAGCTCTTTAATACCGTCTTACCCGAAGGTTCAACGCCAGAAGCATGGAACAAAAGCGTGGTGGTGCTGTTCTCAAGAAAGGTGACAACACTTTACTTAAAAATTACAGACCCATCTCGCTTTTGAGCCATGTTTATAAGCTGTTTTTGAAGGTCATAACGTCGCAGGTTTGATGAATTCCAGCCTCCGGAACAAGCCGGTTTCCGAAAAGGCTATAGTACCATAGACCACATCCACACGCTACGGCAAGTTATACAGAAGACCGAAGAGTATAACTTGCCTCTTTGTCTAGCGTTTGTGGACTATGAGAAAGCCTTTGATTCGATCGAGACATAGGCAGTGCTTGAGTCTCTCCAGCGGTGCCGTATTGACTATCGGTATATTGAAGTGCTGAAGTGTTTGTATAAAAACGCCTACATGTCAGTCCGAGTACAGGAGCAGAGTTCAAAGGCAATTCGGTATGCTAAAAAAAATTAACCTATGCCAATTCCGAAACCATTTCGAGATTTTATGTTACAAACCCTTATTTTTCTACTCTGACCTTTTAAAACGATAAGATGCCATTTATTTTAACAAAAAACGATGAAATAATTCGACTTTCATTGACCTCTAAATGACGTCACTTTTTTGCATTTTATTATCTGTGTGACTATTGAAGTAAAACTTTATCTAACAACACGAGCGGACTTTTGTTTTGATTGAATAGAGACTTACGAATTAGTAGGTGTCACTGTCAAGTGTCAAAGTAAATTCTAGTTTCTTTTTTTTACTCGCGTGCTTTTCTTGGCTCCTCAACGCAACTACATATTTGTGCAAAAAAGTGACGTCATAGGATTCAAATTTTCAAAAAAATATTATAAAATAACTACTGAATCTAAAACAAAAATATTGAAATTAGTTTCTTATAATGACCTAATCTACGAAATAAAAATATAAAAAAAATACCAAAAAAAAACTTTACATACCGAATTCCATTGCGAAAAGAGGCCTTCCCGAAGCTCAACTCGAAGTACTCTAGAATACTCCGCAATCTTAAACATGACAAACTACGACGTATGGTCGGTCTTGTCACGGGACACTGCTCACTAAACAAACACCTGTTGATGTTAGGTGATACAGACAGCCCCCGTGCCAAGGGTGCTTGGAGGCAGACGAAACGGCCGCGCACGTCATCCTGGAGTGCAGCAGCGTGGCGTCACAACGGGCAGAGTACCTCGGAACACCGAGGACCGTCCAGGAGGCCTGCGCCGGCATCACCGAGCTGCTGGCCTTCTTCGACGACATCGGGTGGCTGGACTAACGCGCACCACCCACAAAGTGCCGCATCAAGACGGCGTGGGTGCGGAAAATAGCCCGCCGACCAAGTACCAAGTAGTACCAAGTAAGTACCTCCTGGGCATACTGAGAATCAAGTTATCAAGCAATTCTTGGGGTAACCTACCCCATTCTTGAATAGCGGCTTCCCTGAGCTCTGTCATGTGTCATTAAGACTATTCAATTATATATCAATTCTTTGTGATGGAATTTTTATAGTTAATTTTTATTTTTTTAAATATAGGTGCCTTTTTTGCTTTTTAATTATGAATGGTAACCATTAAATATACCAGGGTCAGAGAGAAAATATTAAGTTAACACTTAACATTTTCTCTCTGACCCTAGTATATAATGACCAAGTACATAATTTTAGGGAGATGGCATGCAAACAGTTTATTTTTTTTTCCAGTTTTAATTATTATTTGTTTTAAATATTATATTACTTTAGTGCACTATATCTTGGTTATGCAATTATTATGTAACGTCTGGCAATAGAATAATGATATTTCATACAACATATGCATTAACCCTTTGCATCCCAGAGACATATGTATATGTCAGTTTCATAAATCTTTTGTTTAAGTTATCATGGTATAGGAAGGATTAATGGGCAAGCTTTGCTAGAAGTATTAAGAACCTTATAGTTACCAAAAATGAATTACTTACCAATTCTTTTGGAACTTCTACCTCTATTTCTTCATAAACCTCTAAATTCCCTTGAGCATTATCACTACAACAATAATAAAAACCAAATTAGCTTTAATTTAATTTAAGAAATTAATAACCACACAATATTTTCAAATGCAGAAACTAACTATTATTACATTAATTTATAAAGTGATATTAGTATATAATAATGATGGTCAACAACCTTACACCATAGACCATGTCACGTCAGTTGCCATATTTGGCAAAAATTACAATTGACTTCCATGAAAACATACTCCAATTCCAGCAAATGCAATATGTGTTGTTAAAGCTAATACAGTTAAACAAAAGTTACTGCAAAATTGTGTACCATATCAATTTGCATATTCATTCATTAGGCCAGAACAATACTAAATAAGATAAAAATGAATGAAATATTGCACTGACAAGGTTTCATTGAAACTTACCGAACTTTCAGGTACTTGACATTGCAGTGTGGATCGTCACCAAAGATTTGAATTGCCGCAAGCTCCTGCTCTCCATCTCTCCGATACAGATACAAACCATTGCCAATGTCTATGGCATTCACATTATTGCCATCAATCTGTAAAACCACTTCCATCTCTCTACTGGCTACATTAACCTCTCCCATCACTAGAGGAGGCTCCAACTCTTCTATTTCCTGATTGGCTACATTTGCTTCTTCTTCCACTACTGGAGGTTCCAGCTCTTCGACATCTCTATCATCTTCATGTATTCCTTCTGCCTCAAATGGAACCTCGGCTACTTCCATTTCGATATTGACCACATTCATGTCTTCATCTACAACCTGAAGTTCTGGTTCTTCCATTTTCTTTTGCATTGCATTGAGTTCTTCATGAGATTCTACAATATCTCTACTGGTAACGCTGACTTCTCCAACTACAACAGAAGGCTCAGGATCTTCTATCCCTCTATTGGCAGCACTAGATTCTGCTTGGACTGCTGGAAGTTCTGCTTTGCCAATCTCTCTACTGGCAACATTGATCTCTCCAACAACAGCAGAGGGCTCTGGATCTTCTATCTCTGTACTGGCAACTATGGATTCTGCTTGGACAGCAGGAAGTTCTGACTCATCAATCTCTGCACTGAGTTCTCCAACTAATGTAGCCTCTGACTCTTTTATCTCACTACAGTCAGCACTGATTTCTGTTTCTATCACAGGAGGCACCGATCCTGTAATGTGTCCACTAAGGCCTATTTCAGCTTTTTCAGCACAGGTCTTATCATCAGACTCGATATTGTCATCAATGACAAGCTCATCACCATCAAAGGAGTTATCATTGTCATCAAATATTTCTACACCACCTGACAGGATGTTAGCGGCCTCAATTTGGCTACCAATCTTATAAGTGTCTATAATATCATTATTCCGTATAGGCGATAGACTAGACATGAGCTCGTCGGGTCGCGTGACTGTGGGATTAGGTTCTGACGCTGAGGACGATGCCAGTGACACATCTTTGACTGGCGAGGTGTCGAATGTAGAGTCTGAGAGAGAAAAATATTTAGAGCTATCATTTACTGTCATATATGCCTCGCTTGGCGGAGACGTGGTGTCCAGAGTGGAGTCGCCGGAGGCCCCCGCCTCACTCTGCAAGTGCTTCAGTCTATCCATTTCCACACTTCATCTGCTGTCAATACATAACAATTAATAAGACATCGCGTGAGTACAAGCTATTGCGGCAATAATTTCACCGACTCGCTCGGAAGAAAGCTAATCAAAACATCTGAAGGTTGGACGATTAATTAGCACATAGGTCAATAGCAAAGAACAGTGAAACTTTAGCGAACGATATTGATACTGTTACACTTTTACAAATAATATGTGTAACGACGTATTATACCAACCAAGATAACGTGCAAAAACTACTTGAGCAACGAATTCTTTAATCATCCAATATTTTCCCAATTTCGTAGTACAAAACACTAGTATTTTTATAATATTTTTGGTAACACAACACAACACATCAAAGAACAAAGATGGACGCCAAATACTAATGTTGCCATGCCAGCTGTCAAAGTGAGCCAGCCGTGCCAGGGTCATAGAACTTTATAGAATTTACACTAAACCGACCTAAACACGATGCAATTTTGAATACAACCTAATGTTGCGATCTACTCTGAACTAGCAAATTGTATCGTACTGTTATGAGACTTCGGGGTTGAGCCTTTTTAAAAAAGGAAATAAAATACAAAATAGATTTTAAGACAACCGTCGGATTTGGAAGTTGGATGAAGACTGACTGGATGGATGGGTGTCTGAGGCAATACGACATATGAAATGATGATTAGGCGGAAAAAGGAGGGAGTAAGCAGAAAGGGATGCATATATTATATATAACACCTCCCTAGGGTGGACAAAACTTCGGGGTTGAAATTTCGAAGTTTGGGAAAACAACATCGATTGGGTTATATGTTTCTTCTAGTACTGGGAGATGGCATATCATCCGGAGTCTAATGACGTTTATTGATTTTGACAGGAATGACAGGATCGAGATTTAGCGGCTGCTCTACAGGTGCAGGTGGGTTGACAGGGACTGATCGGGAAAACTTAGGGAAGCGATAAGGAAGACGGTTGTGCGATTTAATATACAAACACAATTTAATTATACAATATAATAAAATAATACAAGTTATTAAAATAAATAGAATTGAGTAATGAGTCTCGTATTTAATTATTTGATGTTGATTAATAATTTTATCCGCTTCAGCTGAAATTGACTTTAATTTAGATTTTGTTTCCGGAGTAAAAATGTCCAAATCTATGTTTTGCAATTTTATACAAGGGTCACTACTAATCTCCTTTTTAAACTTATCTTAGGTACAGCAAGAATCGTTAATTATGTTGAAATCAGGTCGAGTGATAGTTACATTTATTTTTAAGTTACTCAATTTAGGTATTTATTTGGTACTTTTGCAGTACGCGTTACAATTATACGGAATGTTTATAATTCCCGTCCCGATTATATTTATTTCAATACTTTTCTGCATAGGACACTCTATATATAATTTATTGTTCTGGGACTGTACATAAATCCAGTTATTATTGCAAAGTGGTTTCCATATATCTAAATGTCCATATATGAAGTCGGTTTGGCACTGCACTGGTAGGGCACTTACAACGGTTGAGAGAAGTTCACTTTCGCAACTGGGATTCGCACTGGTCGGGTATACAGCATGATGTCACAGATAGACTCGCGAGAGCTTATCACTCTGCATTCATTAAGTGATTCAAGGTTACAATATTCTAATTTATCCTTGGTTATTGCGATGTATTTACTGCTAGGTATTACAAAACTAAATGAGTGTGGTTTTACACTGTCATGTGGGGTCGGTAGTGCTATATTATGGTATAAACTATACGTCTTAGAAGATACCAAAGGTATTCTTAAAATAAAAACAATCTTATTGTTCAGACTATAACATAGTACACTAGATATGTTCATTAAAATATACATATGACTTAGTTCTAAAGCAACGGGTAATTTCAATTCTGCAGGTAAGTACCTATAGTTATCGACAAGCTCTTTGTATAATTGTGTGGGAGGTAACACAGCCGGGTGCAGTATGTTTTGACTGCTAAACATAATGGCGGTGATTATGTCCTCCAGTTGAAACGATAAGGCGAGGACAGCGGCTTCCAAAAAGTTTTAATATTGAATTAATATTTGACTTTATATTTAGGTCGTCGGTAATTTGCGATATGTTTTTTAATTTTAACGAGAGGTTGTCGATACCTTCATTAAGCCTGGCTTCATTAATTTTTATTGTATGCAAGGTATCATTAAATTTAGACAAAGCAGAAGATGTGACCAATATATTTTCTTTAATTAATGAAACCATTATTTTCTCATTGTCCTCTAAACTCTGTATGGCGTTGTCATATTTAACAGCATCGTCCTCGTTTAGAGTCCCAAAAATAGTTTTGGATAATGTACCTATAGCACCTATCCACGCACTACGCCTCAATCTATTATTGCTGGTAAGGTGAGCGATGGAGGAATACTCGGAAATAATATCATTGTATCTTATAGTGAGCGGTTCTAATACGTTATTACATTCTAAGTTGCTTATGGTTTCAATCTGAAATTGATTGCATAAGAAACGTACTGTACCTAAAATAGAGTTAATATTTTGAATATGCGGACCTAAGTAAGATATATCAAACGGAGTAACTACGTCTAAGTGACCAACATTTGTTTTGAGTTCACCAATTGGATCGAAATAAATGCCAGAGCTCGAGTTGATTGGTTGGACATACTCTTAGTGACCATGGGCCAGTACGCTGTAATGAAAAGAGATGTATAACGTAAGTTACTAAGAAACGTTACTAACAATTAAACTTAACTAATTTTAACTTTATTACCTAATTATAACTATTTTACCTATTTACTAATATGCATTATTAAATGCTGAATAAAAAGCTTACACTAGTATAATTATAGTATATAATATAATATAATTATATAATGCGTTAATTGTAACGCTTATGAATAGATTATCATCATCATCATCAGCCTGTAGCAGTCCACTGCTGGACATAGGCCTCTCGAATTGCACGCCACTTAGGTCAATCTTGGACTTCTCGCATCCAGTTTTTGCCAGCCGTCTAGCGCAGATCGTCACTCCACCGTGCCTCAGGACGTCCTACACTACGTTTGCCGAGACGCGGTCTCCACTCTAGAACTCGTTTACCCCAACGGTTGTCGGTTCTACGGCTAATAAGGCCAGCCCACTGCCACTTGCTGATCCGGTGGGCTATGTCGATGACCTTTGTTCTCTGACGGATCACTTCATTTCTGATGCGATCCCTCAGAGAAACACCGAGCATAGCCCTTTCCATAGCCCGCTGAGCGACCTTGAGCTTGTGGACCATTCGAGCCGTCAGTGTCCACGTTTCGGCTCCGTATCTCATGACGGGTAGGACGCACTGATTGAAGACTTTCGTCTTCAGGCACTGTGGAATCGGCGAAGTAAGGACTCGACGTAGCTTCCCAAACGCTGCCCAGCCCAGCCGAATTCTTCTATTCACCTCGTTCTCAAAGTTGTTTTTTCCCAACTGCAATGTCTGCCCGAGGTACACATATTTTTGAACAACTTCGAGAACGGTGCCGTGTATCGCAATCGGTTCCGGTAGAACATGTTCGTTGAACATGACCTTGGTTTTGTCCAAGTTCATCCGTAGGCCGATGCGTATAGAAGAGTCAGCCAGGCCATTCAGCATCTGTTGCAGGTCCTGCAGCGTCTCTGCCACGATGACGATATCGTCAGCAAATCGCAAGTGAGAGATGTATTCGCCGTTGATATTAATGCCACGTCCTTTCCAGTTCAGCGTCTTAAACATATCCTCCATTGCATTTGAAAACAATTTCGGGGAAATAACGTCCCCTTGTCTCACTCCGCGATGCAACGGTATGGGACTTGTTTGCTGATTCTGTATTTGGACAGACATGGTGGCGGTTTCGCAAAGACATCTCATCACTTGGATGTATCTCCAATCTATCTGGCAACGCTGCAGGGACTCCAGAACAGACCAGATTTCAACCGAGTCAAAGGCCTTCTCATAGTCCACGAATGCTAGACACAGGGGCTGATTATACTCTTCGGTCTTCTGTATAATCTGCCGCACTGTGTGAACGTGGTCTATGGTGCCGTATCCGCTCCGAAACCCAGCCTGTTCCGGTGGTTGGAATTCGTCGAGTCTACGCGCAAGACGGTTCGTGATCACTCTTGAAAACAGCTTATAGACGTGGCTTAGAAGGGATATGGGTCGATAGTTCTTCAGCAGGGTCTTATCTCCCTTTTTGAAGAACAGGACGACCACACTCCTACTCCACGCCTCTGGAGTTCTCCCTTCGAACAGGACAGCGTTAAAAACCTTCTGGAGCTCCCTCAGTACGGGTTTACCTCCTGCTTTTAGTAGCTCTGTTGTAACGCCATCCTCTCCAGGGGCTTTTCCATTTTTAAGCTGTCCAAGAGCGATCTCGATTTCGCCAATACTGACTTCTGGCAAGTCTTCGGTGAAATGGCGTGTTAACGTGGCTCTAGGATCATTTTCGGGATCAGGTCGAGATGCATGCGATGCGTATAATCGGCCATAAAAGTCCTCCACTTCCGAAAGGACTGCCGGCTTCGAAGCAACGACCTCTCTACTAGCTGTGGTCAACTTCGTCAGGTGGCTTCTTCCAAGAGATTGTACGAACACCTTTGACCCCCGATTCTGCTCAATCGCTCTTTCGATCGAAAGAGTATTGAAGCACCGGAGGTCGTGTCGTACGTTCTTGTTGATCTCTCGGTTTAGAGTCCGCTTTTCTGACGAAGTGATGGGTGGGTTTTCACGTCGTTCCTTCATTAGCCCCAAAGTCTTTTCTGAAAGCTTGGACTTCTTGCCCTTACGCTGCATGTAACAAAATCTCGTACCTTCTTCCCTGAGGACCCGAGTCACATTTTCGAGGTTCTGGTTTACGTCTGTGGTGGTTTCCACGGCAGCGAATTGGTTCTCCAGGTTTAACTGGAATGTTTCAGATCCTGCAATGGTTTGGAGCAGTGTTGGTCGGAGCCTGGACTTCATCAGACGGACACGTTGCGCCTTGAAGTTGATATTCAGAGAGCCTCGGACAAGTCGGTGATCGCTACCGGTATTGAACCTGTTGATCACGGAGACATCTCTAAATATGTGCCTTTTATTCGTCATGATGAAGTCAATCTCATTTTTAGTCCTAGTGTCGGGGCTTAGCCACGTCCACTTCCATTGGGGCTGTTTCTTAAAGAAGGAGTTCATCAAGAAGAGCCCCTCCCGTTTGAAGAAGTTGACGAGCATTTGCCCCCTATGATTTCTGCGTCCAAAGCCATGGCATCCTACTACCGATTCGCCAAAACTTCTGTACTCCCACTTTAGCGTTAAAGTCCCCCATGACAACGGTGTACTGGGTCTTTGTAGTGAAGTGGAGGGCCCTCGATATGTCATCGAACATATCCTCCACATCATCGTCCGAGTGTTTCGAGGTCGGTGCGTACACTTGCACCACCTTGAGGCTATACCTCTCAGTGAGCTTTACAATAAGGTACGCTACCCTGTTCGACACACTGGACACTTCCACAACGTTGTCAGAAAGGAACTTGTTTACCAGAAACCCAACGCCACCTTGGGATTGTTGGTCTCCCTCTCGGAAGTACATAAGGTGGCCCGTTTCTAGGGTTAAGGTGTCCTTCCCCTCTCTTCGGACTTCACTCAACCCCAGTATGTGCCACCTAATTTTCCCAAGTTCCACCTCGAGTTGTGCCAGATGCGAGTCAAGCCTTAGCGTGCGTGCGTTATACGTCACCAGGGTCAGTTGTTTGTGGTGGCCTCCCGTAGCCCTGAGATTCTTAGCACCCCTCGCCCCGCCGTTACCATGGTCGCCACCATGACCAGGAATAGCAGGGCCGCCGGGAACTAGGGGCCGTGGCTTTTTGTTGTCCTGCATTGGAGGAGTTTGCCCGTAATCGCCACGCTGGGCAGGCGGGTTGGCGATCGCAGGGCGTAGCTTCTCGCACCGGTGACGCTGCTGCCCGTCAATGGCCTGTGGCATTTAGCGACGCCTGTTGGGATGGGTATACCGCCATCGGTCGGTTGTCAGAGCCTCGTTCGTCGATCAGCAGGATGCATCGCGTGCAGGTGAGGTTGACTTGGGTCAAAAGATGTTGGCTCGCCCCTTACATCCCAATAGATTATAAGTATTAAGTATAACGTGGATCCATCATGGCCTTCCAAGTGTTTGACTTCATCATAGTGATGTTTCACTTGACGTCTATTTATTAAAAGTGATAAAGTATGGTTGCCATGAATCTTTACAATTTTATATGGACCTTTCCATATAGGCGATAGGGCTTTCCGCATCCTAAGGTGATTCTTTAGCAGAACGTATTCGCCAATTTTATACTCGACAGGTCGAGTCCGCGTGTCATAGTAATTTTTTGAATTTTCTTTTGATTTATGAATATATTCTAACGCTTTATCACGCGCGAGCTTCATGCGATGTTGCAAGAGCTTTACGTATTCAGGATAGGTAGTATTAGAATTGTCACTGTATACTGAGTCAGGGATGTGGGGCTTATGCCCAAACAACAGTTCGTATGGTGAGTAGTGTGTTGTTGAATGAACGGCGGTATTGTATGCCAACATAGACGTATATACATACTGGGGCCAGTTATCTTGGTTTTCATTCACATAGGATTTAAGATACTCTTTGAGAGTGGAATGCGATCTTTCCAAAGCACCTTGCGTCTGTGGATGGTAGGGTGATGACCACAACTGTTTACTTTTTAGGAAATCGCATGTTTTCTTAAAAAGGTCTGCTGTAAAGTTAGTACCCTGATCAGTGAGTATGTATTTGGGAATTCCGAATAGTGATATGAAATGGAGGAGGCAGTCGCTTGCTTCTGCCGCTGTGTTACTACGAAGAGGATATGCTAATTTAAATTTTGTTAAGTCGTCTTGCATAGTCAGGATATATTTGAGTTTAGCTGAGCCAGATTCAGGCAAAGGGCCTACAATATCAAGGGCTAGCCTCTCGAATGGGGATGTAGAAGTGGATGTTATTACCATTGGAGCTCTATTTATTTTACGCAACGCTTTGTTAGTTTGGCATTGACATTTCTTAACATAGTTCTCAATATCACTGCGCATATTTTTCCATGAGAATCTTTCTTTTATGCGGCTTAACATTCTCGCGGATCCAAGATGTCCTGCGATTGGGATGTCATGATTATCTTTTAAGATTGTGGGAATTTCGCTAAGTGCTGGATAAACAATATTATTATGGTAGATGTGGATTTTTATATTGGTGCCGTCAAATAAATATGCCAACATGTTATAGATTTTTGCAAAAGAGTGTCTGTCAAAAGGATTCCTAAAATCTGATATGCTTATTTCATTTACTGTAGGATAAGACATGATTATTTCGTCGCGAGCATATTTAAGACTTTTAAATATATCGGGATACGAGCAGTCGTCAAAATGGTGCACTTTCGTGAATATGAACAGGTAGATTTTGTTTTCTACTGTAAGCGGTAAAAAGATATGTAAAGATCTATCTGTTTTCAGGAATTCATCACGTTGGAGGCTCGCACAGTTGCTGAGGATTTCTTTGACATAAGGCACGGATTCGTCCATGTCTATTGAGGTAGGTATAATTACTAGCTTTTGTATGCCTTTCAGAAGATCTTCGTTATGTTCTGTTATGTGAGTATTATACAACTTTGTTGATAATTTTAAAAATTTGTTATAGGTTTCGTCGGATGAAGGTAAGTTTTCAGATACTGAAGAAGGAGTTCCAGGGTCGCGATATGCTGATATCGATGCAGGTAAGGTTTCAGGGTTTTGCCAGCTTGTCGAGGGTTGAGGAGCTGATTCGGTTTCAGGAGGAGTATTTGCAATACTATGAGGAGCTACGAGAGGAGAAGGATCTGCGGTAACGAGAGGGTCTGCGGGATTAGGAGAAGCTACGACAACGGGCGGATCTTCGGATACAAGAGGCTCTGCGGAAATAGGAGGATACAGGGGACTGAAATCATAGTCCCTCACATCAACTGGGCTAAAGTCTGTTGTAATTAGATCATCAAGAGTTTCTTGGTGAATTTCAGGAATTAATAATTCTGGTGAAATATCGATAAGAGGGCTCAGGTAAGTTTCGTTAGTCGGAATTGGAGTTTCATTAGCCGGTGAAGGATTTAAGTTATTTTTATTTTCAGGAAAGATAGGGTTGACAGGATATCTTGATAGAGCGTCGGCTGCAGAATCCAATTTACCCTTGCAATATACGATTTCGTATTCATATTCTTCTAGTTCTAGCCGCCAACGTTGTAGTTTGCTGCTGGGGTCTTTATGATTAAAAAGCCATTTTAATGGTCTATGGTCGGTTATGATTAGGAATTTATTCCCGTAAAGGTAGGGACGGAATGTTTTACAGCCGTAAAGGATTGCTAGCAACTCCTTTTCAGTAGTGCTATAATTAGATTCGCTCTTATTGAGGGTACGTGATGCGAAGGCTACAGGTTGACAAGTCAGGATAAATGAGTGGGGGCGCGGTTGTCAATTTACCTTTTAAAGTATCAAAGGCAAGTTGTTGTTGATTTTCCCATATGAAGAGGGTTTCCTTTTTAAGGAGACTGGTAAGGGCTATAGCAGTTTTGGAGAAGTCAGGAATAAAACGGCGGTAGTAGGAAACAAGACCAAGAAATGATTTGATATCTTTTGCAGATTTTGGTACTGGAAATTCGACAACGGCTTTAATTTTGTCGGGATTTGGCTTGACGCCTTGTTCAGTGATAACATGACCAAGGTAACAGACTTCTCGTCGTAGAAACTCACACTTATCGGTTTGTAATTTAAGTTTAAAGTCTCGCATTCTTTGAAAGATGGATCTAAGGTTTAAGATGTGGGACCGGATATCATATGCATAACAGACAATATAATCTTGATACACGAAACATCGAATGCCTTGGAGCCCTGATAAGGCGGAATTCATTAATCTCTGAAAGGTGGAAGGGGCGTTTTTAAGTCCGAAAGGCATTCGCAAGAATTGGAAAGGTCCCTCTGGGACGGTGAATGCTGTTTTAGCTTTGTCATCTTCATTTAGCAATATCTGATGAAAACCAGATGCGAGATCTAAGGTAGAAAAATATTTACTATTGCCAAGTTGATCTAAGATCTCTGTGATCTGTGGTATAGGGTAAGTATCACCAATTGTGACGTCGTTAAGCTTCCT
This sequence comes from Selenia dentaria, assembly GCA_917880725.1. NCBI lineage: Eukaryota > Metazoa > Arthropoda > Insecta > Lepidoptera > Geometridae > Selenia > Selenia dentaria. Next base: position 6,682,123 of record OU862888.1, on the reverse strand, counting down.
GTAGTCTATTACTACTCGCCACTTTTGTGTATTGGAAGCGTCGAGTTTTTTTTGGAACAACTCATATCGGTGATGACCAAGGAGAATCGGAAGGCTCTATAATATTTTGCTTCAGCATTTTATCAACTTGATTTCGGACTTCGGCTTTGTGAATTTCTGGGAATCGGTAAGTTTTCGTGTGAATTGGTATTTCGGTTGTTGTTTTTATATCGTGTTTTAAGGCATTTGTATAAGACAGATCTTCTCCAGGAAGATGAAAAATATCAGAAAACTCGGAACACAATTGAAAGAGAGCTTCCTTTTCTTCACTATTTAGATGAGAGACGCGCAATTGTTTTAGTACTTCTGTTCGTGTGGCGCAGTCAATTGAAGGATGTATATGGTTTACGGAAGCATCCGGGTGTTCTTCGAATTTGAAGGTGTTAATTGGGGTAAGTGTTAGGTTAAGATTTGATTTTAGTGTTACAGGTTCTTCAGAGGTATTTACCACGGATATATTAATTCTGTTATTTTCTTTAACTTGAACTACGCAATTTGCAACCAATGGGGTTTTAGAGAGTTTCTGATCAAGAACCATTCCTTCTTTTATTTCAGGGTTCTGGACTGAACATTTAATGATAGTTTCTGTTCTTGCAGGTATTAAGTATGCAGGGTCATGGAAATGTAATTTCAGGGATGATTTCCTAATATGGAGAGAGTTATTAGTATAATCGATGTTGCAGCTATGCGAGTTGAGCATGTCAGAGCCTATAATGCCGTCATATGGTAAGTGTATTTTATCGATAACGTGAAATTGATGTGATATGCCGGATTTAGGTAATCGTAGTTCAAGTTGAAAGTGACCACGGGTTTGGATAGATTCTTCTGATGAATCAATGCCTTTTAATTGTATTTTTTCTTTTACTAACATAGGATGTTTTGTCATACAAGCATATTTTAACAGACTTACTGTGGATCCTGAGTCTACAAGAAGGGATAATGGAATATCTGACACGGTAGATTCGACGAGTACATGAGGTAATAACATTATTGAGGGTTATTGTATGTATCTATTTGAAATTTGTATGTTTGTAAAAAAACACCCTGAAATTTTCAATAACTTGTGCGATAACCGTAGCTACTGCACAAGATTTCCGAACAGATTAGTGTTTCCGCAGTGTAATAATGAGCTTTACCGCAGAAATTGTTATATTATGGCGTTAAGAGTGTTTAATAAAAACCTAGAATCATTCAATCATCAAGTCAAACTTTTCAGATGGTTAATTGATTGTAGCTTTTATCAAATTAATCATTTTTTTTCACATAATGACCATAAATATAGCCCATCCTAATATCAAACATATAGTATAATTTTAGTTTATCATTAAAATAGTAATATAGAGTATAGTACCTACAGTGTCATGTATTATAAACATATTAGTTGGTTTTTCCAAGTTAACTTAGGATTTTAATGTATATTACCTTAAATTTAATATAATTTTAGATTAAGATTTAAATTTGCGCATGCCAAATAGGCAAAAGTTGTGTTGTACTAAACATTAGAGCTTTAAGATCTTTCATTGTAACCACAAATTTAAAGCGAAATAAATGACTTGAACTTGAACTTGAACTATTCGTGATCTCGAATACATTAACCTCAGAGGATTTGAGCAGCTTGGAGCTCTGCGCGGATACAGTGGGTTTTGGCAAGTTGGTGCTATGCACGGATACAGTGGGTTTTGGCAGGTTGGCGCTCTGCACGGATACAGTGGTTTTTGGCAGAATGCCACTCTGCACGGATACAGTGGATTTTGGCAGGTTGGCGTTCTGCACGGATACAGTGGTTTTTGGCAGATTGGCACTCTGCATGGATACAGTGGATTTTGGCATAGTCAAAGAATAATCTCCATGTAGCGGACTTTTTTTGGATTTAGGAAAAGGACTTCTAGTTTCGATTTCTGAATTTTTAAGTCCCGAACGACACCGGGACGAGACGATTACTCGTTTTTTGATACAGTATCAAAGGCATCGTAGTCCTCTACTTGATCAGCTGAACATTGATCTTCAGGGGTATCGGAGACGAAATGGATAAGTTGGGGTATCCTCGTCTGATTTTGGTCTAATTTAAATCGGTTGTTGTTGTATTCCCGTTTGCGACATTGTTCCAGGGTGTGACCTGGTTGGAGGCAATCCGTCCAGTCCTTCAGAGGTGGGCAAAGCGCCCTTTCGGTTCGCTGACTTTCCGATTGGTGCAGGTACTCTCCGGACATGGATGCTTCGGAAAGTACGTGCACCAAATTGCGAGACGGGAGGCGACACCAGCCTGCCATGAGTGTGGTGCGCCAGAGGATACGGCACATCACACGCTGGAAGTGTGTGCGGCATGGAGCCCGCAGCGGCACACGCTTTCAGCGGAAATAGGCGGAGATCTCTCCCTGCCGAGCGTGGTAATCTCCATGCTCAGCAGCGAGAGATCGTGGCAGGCGGTGGCCACCTTCTGCGAAGCGGTAATGGCGAAGAAGGAGGCCGCGGAGCGGATCAGGGAGAATGATAGCCGAGCTGATCCACTCCGGCGCAGACGACCGGGGGAAAGGAGGAGACGGTTCGCACGTCTCCTCCTTCCTCCGTAGTGGGGTCACTGGTGAAGAGTCGAGGGACTCTTCGCCGGCTAGCACGTCTAGGGGGTGACCTTGGTGAGCAAGGTCATCCCTTCGCAGGCGCTGAGGCCCAGCTAAGATCAATCCGGGCCTACCGCTGGGGCGAGATAGTGAATGCCAGAGCGACCCCGTCTCGCCCCACCATGGTGGAGGACTGCTCACGCTCACAACCTATTTATTGTAGTGACAGGACAACCGAATATGAAATCAATCGACAATAAAAATTACGATTAAGTTTCACTGTTTTTTATTATTAATAATTCGATGTTAACATACAATAAAAATTTCAAAATCAACATGATCACTTTTTCAAACCTACTATTATAATAGCATATTATAATAACTGTATTCCGAACTTTTTGTCTTTATTACAGTGTTAATTTTGTTCCAATAATAAACGAAAGTATAGTTTTGGTATTTATAAAGTTTATCGTGTGTAGCATCTTTTTTTCAAAAGCCATATTTTTTTTCTTATTTAGTAAATCTTCGACCTTTAGATTTTTGCTAATTTTATCCGCTTCCATAAAAATTATATACGTACACGTTTTATTAAGGTTAAATGTAAATTTTTCAAAGTCTGAACTGTTCACACTTTTCAGCCAACTCTAGCCGCATTCATTTGTCTTCTGCTATTCATTAATTTAGCGCATTTGTAATACATTTTCCTACAGTTTGGCGTCAATAACTTAATATTGGCGGTAAGTTTCCTCCGGGATCGCTTTGGACTCTCTGAAAGAATCAAAACTCTACTTTAGTATAAATATGAAAAAAAATATGGATAAAATTGCTGTACACATAGGATGCCGAAAATGTTTTTGAAGGTTTACCTCTACTTTCAGGCGTGATAGGGTAACGTCCTTGTTTCCCCTTGGACTGTTGTTGGGACTAATACGAAATCAGTTTGGACAGGTGGGGTTGTGGTCTTGAAGATGATCATCATGTAGGAACACCAAAAGTGATAATACTTGCTAGAAAAAAATAAACAGATATTTTGTTTAAATCAACATTTTATGAGCAGTTTTAAAAAGTACGAGTATATAATTTTTTTGATATAAAGGAGTTTTTTGGCTCTGAAAATCCATATATATTTTTACACGTCGTTCTTGTAAATATAACATCTGTGGAGGGGCGTTCCTTTATTGCTTGGTTTATCTGTAATAGCGCACGCTGACACGCTCGGAGGCTCTGAGGAGGTCACTTTGCGTTTGTTCGTGACAGCGTTCGCTACTAAGTGGAATACCTTGTCCCCAATTAAATTCAAGTTGATCTCTAAACACTATGTGCTGTAATAATAGATCTCAGTGTGATGTAATAAAAGCAGACTCATTGTACATTTGATATCTTATTCTCCTCGCCCGCTTAAAATTCGCCTAGCCACAAAATTGGAGCATGCCATCCTATAAAGATCCTGATACGAGCCAAATGTGCCTTTTTATAATATGTTCATAGTACTGTTTTTTCTCCTATGCACTTAATTTTAAACAACTTGTTAACATAATTTTATAAAACATATCTTTTTTTTATAATATGTCTAACATAAGATTTAAAAGTCACAGTGCCTCACCGTTCGGTTGTCCGTCTATCCGTCTGTCTGTCTATCGATATACTAACGACATACTATCGATATTTACACAGATATGGCACACCGCTAAATCTCTATCAAAATCAAAACATAATTTCGATATATACTTACCGGGATCGTTTTGATTTCGTATGCTACTTGCAATTTCTTCTTAGGAAAATAGAGTAATTAGTAAGATACGCATCAGAAGTGAGACTAAAATGAGTTCCCTAAAGAACTCGCCAAATTGAGAAAAAACATGCGACACCATTTTAACAGAGCTATGAACACTGATCACAAGCATGATTGGCAGAAATATAGAAAGACACGACATCGATTCAAAATACAAACAACTAAGAGTCGAAAAAACACGTGAAAAAGGTCAGGAACTCGATCCAAACGGAAAGCGAAACTGCAAGACTGAGAAAAATCTTATCTAGCAACACGCAGGTAAGGCTTGGTACATTGAAAAAGGCCGATGGAATATACACGGCTTCGGACCAAGAACAATTTGAACTTCTTCAAACACACTTTCCAGACTGCCACATAGAAGAGAACGGAGACTGGGAAATGGAAGCAACGCACGAGCCTGGTAATGAAGACTGGGCTTTTGCAAATACCATAGTAACGGAACAAAATACTGCAGCCCCTGGTACGACTGCGCTTCAGGCTGCTGATCGGAAATCATATCTCCATCTTTATTATGTTAAGGTAGGAACGACAGTTGAGCAAGTTTCTGAGCATATGAGTACTATCTGCTCTGAAGATACCTGTGTAGTCGTAGCCTTGAAATCCAGAGGCGATTACGCATCCTTCAAACTATCTGTGCCTACCAAAAATGTAGACAAGTACCTGTCGCCGCACTACTGGCCTACTGATGTGTGTATAAAACCTTGGCGTAGTGGGTTTCGTAACTCATCACAGCAACAGGGAGGAGAAAACTAAATACAAATCATTTAGGCTGGCTTATCAGAATGTTCGAGGATTACGTACAAAAATAGATAAATGTAAATTGGCAATTTTGAATGAGTCACCTGACATGATCGCGTTCACCGAAACTTTTTTGAAGAGCAGTGTTAGCGATGCCGAGTTTATGCCTGCGGGATATAAAGTGGTGCGCCGCAACCGGTGCGGCGACGCAGGATGGGGAGGCGTGTTGCTAGCGGTTCGGGACCGCTACAGAGTTCGGCAGGTGTTAGATGTGGACGGCTACACTCCGGATATCGAAATAGTAATGGCTATTGTGACTTTAAAATATCGAGATATTTTGTGTTGCGTAGTGTATATTCCCCCGAATTCAGACGATTTGACATACATGAAAGCATTTTTAGTGTTGGAAAATGTCGTAGAAAAGTATTCAAAATTCGATGTTTTATTATTAGGAGATTTCAATCTCAATTCCTGTAGCTTAAATATTAGTTTACAGTTTAATTATTTACTAGCGTATTGTAAACTGAAACAATATAATACTATAGCTAATAAGTTCGACTCGATTCTGGATTTGGTGATGAGTAGTCTTGGTGAGGAGTGTGTGAGGGTGCACGGTGACATAAAAATCGTTGAGCCTGAGGACGCGTACCATCCCGCGCTCGAGGTACGCTTGCGCATCCAACGTCCGCGCCCGCGCCTGCGCCCGCGCTTGTCGCCTCAAATCGAGAATGCGGTTCCAAAGTGGAATTTCCGTAAGGCTGATTTACATTCTTTGTATGCCTCATTTGAATGTATCGATTGGGAAGAAATCATCTCTGCAAATAATGTTAATATAGCCGTAGACTTATTTTATGATAAAATTAGAGCATCCATGAGTAACTGGGTCCCACAAAAAATAAATAATACTGGTAGCTCACATCATAGGTACCCAACATGGTTCACTGCATATATAATAAAAACATTAAAATACAAGTATTTTCATATGAAAAAGTACAGGGAATTTGGGCTAGAATTTAACTTTGAAATGTTTAAGTATTATAGACAACATTCGAAACAGCTCATTAGTGAAGCGTATGATTTGTACATCAAAAAAACTGAGTGTGGGATTCGCAAGGATCCGAAGAATTTTTGGCAATTTGTAAAAGAACAAAAGGCCGACAGGAACACTTGTGATGAATTCGAGTACGAAGGTCAGCTGGTCACTGGTGAGGATGCAGCCAATTCATTTGCAAAATATTTCGAGTCCGTATTTTTGTGCGACGCTCCCACCTTGTCTGTGGAGGCCGCCGAGCGGGCCGCCGCCGCCGCTGGCACGCTGTGCTCGGCGCGCATATCAATAGACCACATAAGCTCAGCTGATCTCTGTTATGCAGTTCGGCGACTAAAGGCGCTCTCTTCTGCTGGCCCGGACGGTATACCACCCTTCATTATAAAAGATTGCGTATCCGCTTTTAAAATACCGCTTCTTCACATATTTAACTTAGCGTTGGGCACCTCCGTTTATCCTGCAGTGTGGAAAATTTCTCGAGTCACCCCTGTACCTAAGAGTGACGTCAGATCGAAAATTGAGAACTATAGACCTATAGCGGTGCTGTCAGCGTTCGGCAAGGTATTTGAGTCTATCTTGAATCGTAGCATTTCCTTGCAAATTCGGCCCTTGCTAAATGAGAACCAACATGGTTTTCGCGCTGGAAAGTCCACAACCACCAATCTCATCAACTTTGTGGACTATACGACAACCAGCATGGATCAGAATGAGCAAGTAGATGCTGCGTACTTTGATTTTAAAAAAGCCTTCGATCGTGTGCATAACGATATTCTTTTGGAGAAATTTGCAAAAATTGGGTTCTGTCCGAGCTTGCTAACACTTTTTAGTGATTACTTTGCCAACCGTATCCAATTTGTGCAATGTCTGGGATACCGTTCTGATCCATATCATACTCTATCTGGTGTAAGTCAGGGAAGTACATTAGGACCGACTCAGTTCTCGATCATGATAAATGATCTTCCGAATGTTGTCAGAGCAGCTAGATGTCTCTTGTTTGCTGACGATCTGAAGTTATTCTTAGGTATAGATGAACTCGCTGACTTCGAGGCGCTCCAACGTGATATTGACAGTGTTGTTGAGTGGAGTGAGAGGAACAAGTTAGAGTTTAACGTGTCCAAATGTAAAATAATAACTTTTACAAGATCCCGCTCCCCGCACGTTCACAACTATACTATGTCTGAAGTACCGTTGGAGCGTGTCACACAAATAAAGGATTTAGGTCTCACACTTGATTCACAACTCACGTTTAACAAACATATCACAGAGTTATGTAAGCGAGCTTCTAAGTCCTTAGGATTCGTGATGAGACAGTCAGCTAGGTTTGATGATGTGCAAGCTTTACTGTCTCTATTTTATGCTTTAGTCCGCAGTATGTTAGAATACAATGCATTGATTTGGGACCCTCACGAAAAAAAGTATACGCTGTTAATTGAGCGGCTTCAAAGAAAGTTTGCTAGGTTTATTTATAAGAAACTGTACGGATACTACCCCAGTTGGACATATCCTTCTTTATTTGTTAGTGGTATGGTTGGTGTGAACACGCTGGAGCTGAGGCGAAAGTGTGCACTGTGTTGTCATTATTATCTACTACTAAACAACAAAATAGATAATCCTAGTGCATTAGCTCAGTGTGCACTATACATCCCAGAGCGAGAGTCGCGAGCGCGTGCACAGAGGCGCGGCCGTAGCGTGCCCCTGTTCAGGCCGCTTTTTACACCGCGCTCGGACACTGCACGATATGCGCCGACACACCATGCACTCACACTACTCAACTTCTTAATTATTTGTGAATCTGATATGGATGTATTTAACACCAATCTTAATGCATTATTGATAAATTATTGTATACGTTATTTACCCCAATTGTGTCACTATAGTTAATATATAACCATTAATTGTTATTACATTATTCACGTCTGACTCAAAAACGTTTTGGTTCTTAAACTGTAAGTTTTTGATGTAATTATTATAAATAAATAAATAAATAAATAAATAAATAAATAAATAAAAATCTTCTATGGGCAGTAAGTACATTCCATTCATACAAAGCTGCAGGGATTGATGAAATTTTTCCAGCACTACTTCAGTGGAGCCTGCATATGATAAAAGAAAACCTCTTGGTGCTTTTCAGGGCATGTCTAGCATGGAATTACATACCCAAACCATAGAGGAAAGTTAAAGAAGTCTTTTTACCTTAACCTGGCAAATCAGATTACACAAATCCGAAGTCCTACCAGGCCTATAAGCCTGAGCTCCTTTCTTCTAAAAACACTGGAGAGACTTTGTGACAAATACATAAGAAGTGGACCACTGGCGAATAATCCCATCAACAAAAATCAGCATGTCTATCAAGCAGGCAAATCTACAGAGACTGCACTTCACCACGTGGTTCATAAGATTGAATCCGCAATGGAAAACGAACAATCCTGTCTTGTCACTTTAATTGACATTGAAGGTGCTTTTGATAAAACAACGTTTTCCATCATCGAGACCGGGCTGGCAAAGCAGGGCGTGGACAGCAAGATGAATATGTGAATTACAAACATGCTCTCAAATAGCTGCCTTGTCAAAAAAGACTCCGCAACGAGGTGTACTGTCACCACTGCTATGGGTAGTAGTGGCAAACGAACTAATCGAGCTCTTAAATATAAAAGGAATTGTCACAATAGGATACGCAGATGACCTGGCTATCATGACCTCAGGTCTCTTTGAGTGTACCCTCTGCGAAATAATGCACTCCGGGTAGTCGAGGCATGGTGTGGACGCCACTGCCATCTGTCAACCCTCAAAAAACCGAAATGGTACTATTTACACGCAAAACAAAAATAGGAAATCTTAAACTTCCTATCTTGTTTGGCCAAAAACTTGATCTAACCAAGGAAGTGAAATACTTAGGCGTTTGGCTCGATAGCAAACTTTTATGGACAAAGCAGCTTGAGCAAATCACCACAAAAGCCACAAACATTTTGATGCAGAGTGCTAGAGCAGTAGGCAAAGACTGGGGTCTTAAACCGAAGCTTTGTCGATGGCTCTATACAGTCATAGTACGAGTAAGACCAGCTCTTACTTATGGAAGCGTTGTGTGGTGGCCCCGAACAACCCTGGTGACCACAATGACTAAACTACAGCAAACTCAGAGACTGGCGTGCTCTCTGATAAGCGGGAGCACTAAAACGACACCATCAGCTGCCTTGGATGTAATCCTTGTCCTGACACCGTTGCATCTACACATACAGCAAGAAGCAATGGCGTCTGCGCTAAGAATAAAATCTACAGATCAATGTAAAGGCACGCAGTCCATCACAAATCACTGTAGAATTTTAGACATGGCGACGAATATAATCCCGGAATCACACAGAGGCACCGACAGGATAGCTAAGACGCACCTCGCAAACAAGAAGTACGAGCTGACTACCGAAAGCGGTGCCCTGGAGAGTCTAACACCATCCTATCATGTGTACACGGACGGTGCAAAAAACAAAACGAGAACAGGTTGTGGATTCTATTCACCAGAACTTGCAATTTCTAATTCAATAGCCCTGAACAAAACCACAACGGCATTTCGAGCAGAGGCTATGGCCCTGCTACTTGCTGCTAGGGCAATATCACGCCTGAAATCACAAAGTGAACAGGAAGACAAGCTGCTGGCATTCATCACGGATAGTGCAGCAGTCGTTCACGCACTGATAAGACCGGTAACAAGGTCAAGAGTCCTAACGGAATGTCTTGCTGCACTCTAAGGACTTTCAGAGAAGTACAAAATAATTATATCATGGACAAAGGGACATGGCCATTGTGCTGGCAACAAAAGGGCAGACTAATGCATGCAGACAATTGACAGCTAAAGAAGGAGCCAAAAAGCAGGGTAGCACTGAGGAAATGGAACTCTGCAGACCTCTGTAAACATGTGAAATCCATGTTTCCAATCCTAAACATAAATACTACGAACAAATTACTAGGATTACAACGTCAAGACCTTCGCCTAATGGTAGGCATCATCACTGGTCACTGTAATCTAAATTACCAGTTGCACAATATTGGAGCTACGGACAGCCCACTATGTAGAGGCTGTCTGCAGAAAGACGAGAATGTGGAGCATGTGTTGCTGCACTGCAGGGCTACGGAAGATATTAGATCAAAAACAGGATTACTGGAGGTCCACTCCAGAACGAAAGATGCATCATCAGCATCATCGACGATTGTTCATACAACATCTCAAACTACACTGGAGCAGTTGTGCAACCGACCCAAGGCCATACTCCGCTATGTGAAGGAGTTAGGCTGGCTTGAGTAAATGCTGGCAGGGGGGAATGCACAAAACACCCCAAGCGGGACGTCAGTGCAGGCCTCATCGCCCCCAAAACGAATAAGAATAAGAATAATGAGTTCCCTGTGTCGGTCTTTGTCGAATGTACTTAGATGCAAAGTGTTTTTGACACACTCTTCGTCGCATAATAACCACATTCTTGTTGAGCTTGTACAAAGCCAAATCATTTATAGCTTTTACCCATATCTGAAATCTATTCTGGCTTCTCGGAAAAGCGTGAAGATATACATCTTATCTTGGCTTAGAACTGGTACAGCTCGGAAAGCAACACGTGTCTGACATACAAACTGTAGATATACTTTTAACGAACAATATCACAATAATTATCATACGAAAACACAATTCTCTAGATTATTCTAGTCTTTAAAAAATAAAGAAAATCAAGCGTTTTTTTATTATTTTTATAAAACAACAAAGCAAATAAACAACAGGCGTACCAAAAGGGTTGCCCACCCACATTTTGGAAAAATGGTAGATTAAGTCCTAAAAATCAGTATAAATTGGTAGAATATCATAGTAGAAACGGTAGATCTACCTTTCTAGTTTGATAGATTTTAATATAATAAAAAAGTTAAAACAAAAGGTTTATCAAAATTAAACAAATGTTATTTAATATTTATACATGCTTTAATAAAAAATATGTTTAAGTGTTCTGAGCTGGGTTCCCCGTTCTTGGTTATAAAGGGGTTTGCGCAACATTGTATGGAGTAGTGGCGTTGTTTTTCTTCTTGGCAGCCACAAAGGGCAATGCACAAAAGTGGCGTTTTTTTTAAGTTTCTTCAGCCACTAATGAAACAAGTATTTTTCGAACGAAGTCTTCAAAATAAACAATTTATAGTTTTACAACATTTGCCTAAAGTATATTCCTACCCGCTTAGAATAGGTACGACGTGCGAACGTTGACCCGCCTTGGCCAGGCGTCCTTCGGCAGTAGGTTTAGACATCAGCTGCGTAAGCATTCGCGAGTAGGTAGGTTCCTTCGACATTATATCTATTCTAAGTGGGTAGGTATGACTGGCGTTGTTACTGGTGTCTATTCTGTAATGCGTTCATTCGCGCAATGGTAAATAGATGCGGAGCAATCAATATGGGTTCATAATAATAAAAAAAAATGTTTTTTTTCTCTCACATAATGACCAGTTATCAATTCTAAACCATCCCATTCAATATTGTGCACTAATGAACAAAGACCTTATTTATGAAAATATTAGTGATTTTTTGAAAATTCTTACAATACAAATAGCTCGGCCCGATATATTTTAAGCAGTTGTTATAAAACTATAAATTGTTTATTTTGAAGACTTCTTTCCAATAATACTTGTTTCATTAGTGACTGACGAACATAAAAAAAACGCCACTTTTGCGCATTGCCCTTTCCTGCACAATTATCCTACTTGCTAGAGCCGAGCCAACTTACGAGTCTTTTGCCGGTTAATAATGATAACTTCCCAACGTTGACTCCGTTAAACTATTATTATTAACCGGCAAAACGCTCAGGATCGAACACTTTGACGTGTTTAGTTATTACTGTTTAGTATATTTAAATTAAAGTTCTATTTTTTTTAAGTTTGAAATCACAACACATCAAAACTCTACGGCTACGAAAACAAAATATAATAACATGTTGAATGAGGATCAGTAAAGTTATAGCAAATTCAATAGATATATTATCCACGTTATTCTTTATGACATAAGGATCATATATCTTTTTGAATTATCCAAATCGGACCATTACTAACGAAGATATTAAGTAATAAACATATACCGTTCCTGTCGCTAAAAGTCAATGCACGCGGGAGCGTGTGACGTCACTGTGACGGAACCGAGCACGGCCGGCCGGTCGGCCGGCACTCTTACTTCACGGTTCGACGTAGCAGCGGCGACGCGCGACTCGGTTGGTCCCTAGTATTTGGCAATTAATTTACATAAAGTGTTGTTGAAGTGTAATTTTGTGATACTTAAGTATAAAACGTACATAAGTAATATGAGTACTAATAAAGTAGATGCGGGTTTTGTGCAAGCTCAGTCAGATAATCTTCCAAAAGTGGATTCTTTTATGGTATTTGATTATCTAGGTAATCATGCCAAGTTCACCAGCGCTGAAATCCGTGGTTGGAAACTACAAAGGTAAGGATGCTGCTTATTTATCTACGTACGTAGGTACTTATTAGTAATCTTTAATTTGTTAGTTAGTGGTAGGCAGGTGTAATGAAGTGAATGTAAAGTGTAGGTACAGGGACATATTCAGAACTTAAGAGTTTTGGTATCGAATATGAATGAAATAATTGTTTTCGTTCATTCATATGTAGATCATTTCGCGAATGATTTTTTAACCTACTTGCGCTTTATTTAGTGCATGGTTCTCTCACTTGCTGATCTAGGTATGACAAAATCCAATATAAGATGTCATGACTGTTTTTTTTCCATCTCGCGTTTTGTTACAAATCGTTCGTTCAGTATGTACTTAGGTAGGACGACTTGAATATAAAGCAAAAACATTTTTTATGCATAATATATTTTATTTCTGTTTTATTTTTATTACCCACGACGCAACGCAGACGGTCTATGCGTTCTTGGGGGAATGTTTGTTTGTGCAATTTATGTCGCCATTTTTCTCCAAGACTACTTGTCTGATTTTGATGCAGTTTTCAGTTATGGGTTTGGGTTTGATTGGTGCATGTTCTTAAATAGGTGTTACGGTGACAACTCACCAGGAGCCGCTGAAGCAAACATTGTTTGTTCCATGTTGCCATTTTTCTCCAAAACGATTTTGATGCAATTTTCATTGTTTGAAAGGTGAATTAAGTAGTTGGAAGTGTTTTTAGACATATTTTATCAAAATTGGTTTAGCCGTTTAGTTTTTATAGGTATTTTCGTGTTTTTTCTTACGAATTTATACTTGTTTATTACAGATCGGCACGTGAAACCTATGGAGATGATGCTGTAGGTTTTGTCCAAGTCCAGAGGTCGGGACATGTTTGTACGGTGAAAGCAAAGATAACGCCTGAACATAGAATAAAAAGTAAAGCGTATTGCTGCACATTTACATGTGATGAAAATGAAGAGACGGTTTTGAACGTGGATTGTCATGACTGTGCTGCTCAAAAGGGAGGCTGTAAACATAGCGTAGCATTTTTGATGTGGCTCCATAGACGCAGCGAGGAGCCATCTCCCACTGAAAAAAAAAATTAATTGGGCCAAACCAAAACTGGCTGCTATAGGTACAACTAAGAACTTTATAAAAGTTAAAGATATGGTTCCCAGCTCACTTACTATTGAAGATAAAAACACTGATAACACTAATGGAGACCAGTTTTTCCAAGCGGTTGTGCAAAGCTTACAGGAAAATTCTATTAAAAATCAGTTATCAGCATACGTTACAAATAATGAGTTTAAAAAATTATCTTTACATAATCTCGTTCATCAATACAAAAAGGATGGCAATAATATAAATAGTGCAGATGACTTTATTGATTATTGTTCTACTAAAATCACCAAAGAAGAATGTCACAAAGCAGAAGAAGCAACAGTTTGTCAAGCTAGTTCACCGTTGTGGCATGAGCTAAGGTATTGTAGAATAACCGCGTCTAAAGTTCACGAAGCTGCACATTGCAAGACATCTGATAGTGCATTGGTTGAACAAATATTTGGTGCCTCTGTACCAGAGAATCTAGCGATGAAAAGAGGCAAACGATTGGAGTCCGATGTCAGAGCAGAAGTAGCCAAAATACGGAAAATAGTTATTGAAAATGGTGGTTTCTTTTTGAAACCCGATTGGCCTCATTTAGGTGCTTCTCCAGATGGATTGACAAGTGAATACGTAATTGAAATAAAATGTCCCACGACAAAGAAAGGAAAGGAAAGTTTCATAAAGAATAATGTTCTCGGCAGCAAATCTAAAGCTCAAATTCAGCTACAAATGTTTTTTTGCAATAAAGTCAAGGGATTGTTTTGTGTAGCTAATGAAAATTTTGAAAGCAATAAGATAGTAGAAATATTTGAAGAAGATTATGATGAAAACTATTGTACTGATCTTTTAGAGAAGTCCACACATTTTTGGAAAATAGCAGTGTTTCCGAAACTGGTTGAGACTTAAAAATATTTTTCTATTACATAATAATAATTGACATATTCTGCTTTTGATTATTCAAGGTTGTCGAAATAAAACTATAAAAGAAACGAAAAATTTTTTATTTTTACACTTGATTACTAAATGGACAATCCTGTAAATTAACTAAACCACAGGCTATTGTTACAATGTTATCCAACAATTTTATGTATGAAATATCGACACATGCGTGAGGTCCGATCATTTTAAAGTCTCTCAACTTCCCTATGCTTCTTTCAACGTGAACTCTTAAAGCAGCGATTCTCTTTGTTTGCAAGACCTCCTCTGCTGTTGGTTTTGAGTTGGAACTCACACTAGGCGGCCTCAGGAGTGTGCAACCACGTTATTCCAGTAAATTGGAAATATTTTTGAAACCCCTGTCAGCTAACACAATACTTCCTTGTGGCAATTTGTCAAGAAATCCGCTGTCTTCAAATATTGTTGAGTCTGGGGTCCTCCCTCCATATCCCTCAGAGATAAAGTTTATCAAACCGTCAGGTGTAATTGAAACCAAATACTTAATGGTGTTGCAGCTTTTATATTGCGACCACGTAAGCGCTTGGTGCGAAGCGTTGCTAGGTTTCTCGATTTGAATTTCGAAACAATCGATTATTGAAATCGCTTTAGAAAAGCGCTTCCTAAAAGCTATCGGTAAGTTTTATTGGATATCATCTGCTGATGGCCAGATAATAAGCTGATTCAGGCATAGTGAAACCTTCCGGAGAGTTTTTTGAAAATATTTAGTTACAGAACTCTCAGAGAGACCAAAATGTATTGCAAGGATTGAGTTAGGTTCATGCCATCGGATTTTTCGTAAAATCATTAGGATTTGAATAGATGATATTCCCGTGAAGTTTTGTAAATGTTTAATACAAAAGAATGAATGGGCAGGAACGCCTATCAGTAATTTTGGATCTTGAGATATAGCCATTAAAGCGCCCTTTTGCATGTGCTCATTGAAGACATTTTTATTGATTGTTTTTGTGATTTCCAAATCATGTGACTCCTTATCACTAGCATTAACACCAAAAGAACGAGTAGTGTTACTTGAATTTGAGTTGCTGATCGTGAAGCTAACGTTTGTATTGAGATTTTCAGGGCTCGCTTTTTTTTTAACTATGCGTTGTTTCCATTTGATTGGCGTATTATTAGATTTAGTTTTCATTTTTGGTTTTATATTAACTTGCACTGCTTGTGTTTTTTGACCCCTTACATTGTTTTTTGATATTACGTCTATTTCTTCAGGTATGTTGAGGGGATCACTGTTTTGGATGATGTTTGAGTCTTGATTCTCACACTCTACTACTTCAAAGGAATGTGACAACAGATCTTCGTGTCCAATGTTTTTACTTAAAACTCTTTCAAAATATTCTATATCTTGTCTTTTCTTGTAACCTGGTCGTTTAATTATTTTTTTTGAGGCTTTTGACATTCAAACTTATGAGGCAAAACTCCTTTCTTCAGTTTAAGCTTTCCTCCAACCAACTTAAACTTTACGTAATTTTCCATATTATCTTCTTCCAACTGAAATATAAAAATACTAGTTAAGCCCCGCTGATGATGATGATTGAATTAGCCTGTGTCCGGAGTATAAACTATCTACATTCCAAATTTCATTAAAATCGGTCAAGTAGTTACGGAGATACGTGGTAAAACATTCACACACACACACACGCTAACTTTCGGATTGATTATATTATTAGTGCTTGCATGTCATGTGGACTTGTGGGGCAGTCCTGGTGTCAGGATTTTTCAGGCCGCCTGAAGGCATCCGACATGGCTTAGCGACTGTTGTCTTACGGTTACGACCAACAACCGGGACCGACGGCTTTACGTGCCCTCCGAAGCACGGTAACACTCAGTTGAACCACAAAGCGGTTACCCATCCAAGTACTTTCCTTACTGAACATTGCTTAACCTTGGTAATCGGTTATGTTCGACCAAGCGGACTGCGCTACGTGTGTTACAATTTATGCGAGTGTTATATTAATAGGATTATATTAATGTAGTTGCTTCTAACAGTAAGGCAGATACATAAATGCACCGCTGTTGTGTAGATGATTAAAAAAATATAAGTAATATGTCATTCACTCTTTGATTTTTACCTAAGTACGTTTCTGTGCTTTAACCTTGGAATATTACATAGAAATGAGAACGGGCAAATAGGTAGGTACGTAGGTTTATACACAATACTCAGAAAAAGTAAGAAGGTGTTTCTATTAATACAGCAGCTTAAAATAAGTTATATAGAAAGGTACACTGCACTTAATAGTAGGTACCACCTTATTTTAATAAATATCAACCAAATAATAGGTATAGTTATGTAGGTACTCACATCGAAATGATCTTCACAGCAATGTCTTGTAGCCTGGGCAGAGGGTGGAGTTTTATCATCTCGTTTTACAACCGAATACCATTTTTTACGAAGTTTTGGGTCTTTCGGCACGTTAAAAAATAGTTTTTCTGGCGTTTTCATTGAAGTGTTTATACATTTGGGCACTATACAATATTTATACATAGTTTAAAAAGTGAATTACACACAAATCGGACACTTAATTTGTTTTAAAGTCACAATTAAAGAAACAAAACACTGCGCGCCTTATCGCTGCCAACGGCTAACTGGCGGCGACCGTCACAATGACGTCACAGCTATCGCGACGGCCACTCGGTGAACTTCGCTAGTAATTCGGTCATAACTTCGTCAATTTTTGTCGTAGAACAAAAATTTTTACACTGTTTGTTAAGGATTTCTTAGCTCTATAAATCTGCATTCGCAACTAAAAACGTTACGGATCCTCATTAGAAGATTTTACTTTAACTTTTTTCAAATATGACCTCAGCGGGATTGCCGCAATGCCACTAGTACCACGTGGATAGATTGGAAAATATGCTAAGATCGGTGGGTTATGGAACACTGATCAGGGTCGTTATCAACGAATGCCAAACACAGAATCAAGTAAACCAACGAAATTGTAGTCAAATTTCTATGCACATACCATGCACAGTTAACAATGTTGACAGTGACACCTTCATTTCCTGGGATTCACCTGTGGGCCTAGCACGAAAATCTCCGTAAGTGTAACGTAATCGTATTGTCAACATTGGCAACTGTCACGCGTTGTTAGTGTTTTTTTATTTTTAGTGAATGCTCACGTCCACGTCTTTGGTTTCTACATTCCTCGCAGATCTGTTACATGCATATGTTGAAGTTAAGAGTTTTTATACATGATGATGATGAACTCTTTTTTATGTATCTCATTGCATGACATATGGTAATTTGTTTATGAAAGAGAATGTTTTGTCACAGCTTGACTCGAAATAAATTCGTGTAGTCACAATGTTTGTAAATTGTTGTTTTATTTTGCCGTTCTACTCTAACAGCATAACTGAAGTTTAATGTCAACATTATTTTCAATATGACGTGGTATCAAAACAGGTTGATTTAGGGCTTAAGGTAGTCGATAGGTAGAATCAAGCTAAAATAGGTAGATCTACCTATAAGTTGGTAAATATGACAATAGGACACCTTCCGATGGGGTCGGAAAAAACTCGAATAAAGTCTGCTGAACAACAAAGACGGATGACATGCGGACTCTATCGCCGAGAGTTTCTAGCACAGAAAAGGATACTACGGATTCCAGTGTTCGAACTGTCAAAATCATAGCGTTATATATTTTTGTATGATTCCATAGCGTGGATTAATCTATTCCAAGGAATATTTTACTCTCTCTCTCTATCTATTCTATGTAACCAATTTAACCACAAATTAAATTTAACTGAACGAGTCTGTGAACGACGAACGTTTGCATTTATTTAAAAAAAATTCTGTTTGTTTTGTTTGGGTTTTAGTTTTAGAGCATCAAACAATATAAAAATACTCTCGGATCTGGTGAAGTGATACGGAGTAAATTTGTTGGGAGATTATAAATGATTATTTTAGCTGTGTTTTCCTCCGCGATTGTTCTAAATATAGTGTAGTTTTATAGTAGTGTAAGTAGGATTAGTTGCGGTAAGTAGAGTAAGTTATTTTTGTGTCTTTTTGCATTTGATGGTTATCCTCAAAGTCCCGTAATGGAGTGGTTCGACCCACCCGAGCCTGATCCTCCGCCTGAAGGTTCTACATCTACCAAACGGCGTTTAAATCTAGAGGCTGAGCCGCCTGCCAAAAAAACAATCACCTCCCCTGAGTTAGCTGCTGCCTCCATTGAGACGGTTTACACTGACCCTTCAATGGTTATTGGCGGATTATGTTATACTGCATTAGACAAGGGACCTTATGTGGTCTATGTATCACGTATAGAAGAGGATCCAGCTGCGGGATTGGTATTACGTCCGATCAGATTTGGACAGTTTCTTAAAAGTCACAAAATAGAAAACATCTGCTCTGATGGTGTTAAAAAAGTCGGTCGCAATAAAATTTCTGTTGAATTTTCTTCAGCTGATGACGCAAATAAATTTGTTAGTCTCCCGATTCTGAGTTCAAGCAAATACTCAGCTACTATCCCAACATTTAATGTCACTAGGATGGGTATTATCCGCCAAGTTCCAACTGACATTTCTATGTCTGAATTTGTCGAATCCCTGGAACTCCCTATTGGCTGTGGTAAAGTCATGAAAGCTAGACGACTCAGCCGGAAAAATATCGATGATGATAAAATATCTTGGATCCCAACTCAATCAGTTGTGGTGACTTTCCAGGGTCAAATGCTTCCTACCCGAGTCTTTTCATATTATACCTCCCTACCTGTGGAGCTCTATCAATACCCCACTATTCAGTGCCATTCATGCTGCAAAT
Source organism: Selenia dentaria (assembly GCA_917880725.1). Lineage (NCBI taxonomy): Eukaryota > Metazoa > Arthropoda > Insecta > Lepidoptera > Geometridae > Selenia > Selenia dentaria. Next base: position 6,662,718 of record OU862888.1, on the reverse strand, counting down.
TTGGCCATGCCAAAGCTCAGTGTAGATCGAAACCTAGATGCTTCCGATGTGGTAAGAATCACGTTGGTGCTAGCTGCGATGTCTCTGAAATAAATGCATCTTGTCTTCACTGCTCCGGCCATCACTTTGCCACCGATAAATCTTGCCCCGAGTTAGAAAGACAAAAATCCATCAAGTCTATGATGTCCCTAAATAGCATCTCCTACGAGGAAGCCTCTGCTCAAGTCCCTCGTGTTACCCGCTCCTACGCGGAAGTCTCTAAAGAGTCTGCTTCTCATCTCCCCTCTTCATCACAATCATTTGTTCGTGCGAAATCATCAAGATCTGAGACCTCTCAATCATATGTTAAGACTGTCTACTCTAGTCCCCGCCCAAAACCTCCTCAAGGGAAGTCATATGACAAGACTGCCCATAATGAAATAGTTTCTGTTCCTAAATCAGTATTGGCTAATGGTTGTGCGTTAGGTATCAACCAATCTCTTAATGTATCTCCCCAACAAGACAATTCTATGTTGGAAACTTTAATCACTCTAATTATTAACATTATTTTAATGAACCCTAACCCCTTACCGTCCAACGTTGCCGATAAACTCACTCAATTAGTCTCCCTTTCCCAGTATGGATCCAGTCGCAATACTTCAGTGGAACACACAGAGCTTGCGTCGCAAGAAGCATGAATTGACTTACTTAATTTCAAGATTCCACCCATCAGTCATTGCCATCTCGGAGTCTTGGTTGGTTCCTGGGTCCCATTTTCGGGTCTCAGGATACTCCTGTCTCCGGGATGACAGGGCTGATGGGTATGCTGGTAGTGCTCTATTCATAAGGCGCTCCCTACAGTTTTCTCAAATTTCCCTCCCTCCTCATCCTCCTGAGATCAACATTGTTGGTGTCAGGTCTATGGATATTTCTTTTGTTTCAGTGTATATACCACATCCTGATTCTGCTCTTATTCCTGATTTACTATTTCTTTTTTCATCAATCACTCCACCTTTAGTGCTTTTGGGTGATTTTAATGCCCACCACATTATGTGGGGATCTAGTCACTCTGATTTATTTGGTCTTTCTCTTCTAGATATTTTCAATGACATTGACCTCTGTGTGCTCAATGATGGTTCTCCCACTCGTAGGGTCCGACCTGGTCAAAATCCGAAAAGTGTTGTTGATCTCTCTCTTTGTTCCGCTTCCCTTTCTTCTCGTCTTATATGGAAAGTCCTTCCCCTTTCTTATGGTAGTGATCATTTTCCTATAATTGTGTCCTTACCCAATAATATGTCTCCTTTCTGCAATCCTTCTCCTTGCTTAAAATATATACTTTCTTCAGCTGATTGGTCATCTTATTCCTCCTCCCTTGATTTAAAACTAGACGCTTCCTCTATCTTCCCTTTGCATGTTGACCCTCTTGTCTCTTATAAGATTTTCACTGATATTATAATTTCCTCTGCTGATATGCATATTCCTATTAAAAAACCAGGTAAAAGCTTTAGGATCTCTACTCCATGGTGGGATGCTGAATGCACTGCTGCCGTTAGAAAGCGGAATGAAGATGAGATGATTTATAATTCCTCTATGACAATATCAAATTTTTTAGAGTATCAACAGTCAGCTGCAAAGCTTAAAAAATTGGCCTCCAAAAGGAAGAAACAAGGTTGGATTGGCTTTTGTGAACATTTATCTCCAAAAACTCCTTCATCTATTGTTTGGAATCAGTTGAGGCGTTTTCGAGGTTCACTTAACTATGAAAATATTACTTCAAATGATACATCTCTGTGGTTGGAGTCATTTTCAAATAATCTTGCTCCTCCTTCGGTTCCATCTGAAGACTCATTGCCTTCTCCTATATCTCCTTTGGCTTCTCTCAATTGTTTTGATAGCCCATTCTCATTAAACGAATTGTTGCTTGCTCTTGATGGTCTGTCTGATTCAGCTCCTGGTATAGATGGTATTCCTTATTCTTTTATTATTAAGTCATCTGAGAAATGCCATAAAATATTTTTAGAGTTAGTTAATCATTTTTTTGATTATGGTATAGTTCCCATTGAATGGAAATCCCAAATTGTCATTCCTATTCTAAAACCTGGCAAAGATCCATCTGATCCGAATAGTTACAGACCCATAGCATTGTCTTCTGTATTAGCCAAGATCACTGAACATTTAATAAAACATCGTCTTGAATGGTTTGTGGAGAGTAAATCAATTATCCCAAAGTCTCAGTTCGGGTTTCGAAAGGGTTATAGTACTATGGACAGTCTAAGTCTGTTAACTACTGATATTTATATAGCATTTAAGGAAAAACAATATCTTGTTGGTGTATTTCTAGATATAACTTCTGCATATGACAATGTTTTGCTTTCTGTGCTTAGGAACAAACTCATTAGACTTGATGTACCTATTAAGCTTGTTCGTTTTATTTGTAATATGCTTATGGAACGTTCTGTCATTATCAAATCTAAATATAACCTTCTTCCCCCTAAGTCTGTTTGGAAAGGTCTTCCTCAAGGCTCCGTCTTAAGTCCAATCCTTTACAGCTAGTACACCTATGAATTAGATAAATCTGTGGACTCTTTCTGTCAGGTTCTTCAGTATGCTGATGACCTGGCTCTATATGTTAAGGTTCAATCTATTAATCAAGCTGCTGACAGACTGAATTCAGCACTTTCGTATCTGGGAGATTGGCTTCACTTACATGGCTTATGTTTGGCTGTTCAAAAAAGCTCGGTTGTAGTTTTTACAAAAAAAAAGATAATCCCTCCAGTTCAATTGTTAATAGGTTCTCACTTTATCCCTCAAGTTAATTGCACAAAATTTTTAGGTATCAAACTTGACTCTAGAATGTCTGGGATTCCTCACTTTGATTATATCTCCCAAAAGTGCGAAAAAAGTGTCAACGTATTACGATCCCTTTCTGGAGTATGGTGGGGTTCCCACCCTTATTCTCAAAAGTTGTTATACAACGCTATAGTCCGGAGCCATTGGGAGTATGGCTGTTTCTTATTAAATCTATGTAACAAAACTGGTCAAGATAAAATATTTAAAATCCAATCTAAATGTTTGCGTATAATCCTTGGTGCAATGAAATCTTCTCCTATAAATGCCATGCAGGTTGAATGTGGTGAACCCCCTCTAAATATACGCAGGCAGTTTCTTTCGGATAGGTTTTTCTTTAAACTGGTTCAAAACTCTAATCACCCTCTTCTCCCTAATTTAAGCATTCTGGTAAACCTTTACGGTTCTCAGGTCTCAGATAATATTCCTTGTCTTCTTCATAGTTTTATTAAATTTACTAGACTACCATGCCCTGTTTATCAGTTTCCATCCAATCCCCTTTACTTAACTTCTTACCAAGCTCTCATATTTCATCCTGATATTCGTCTGAACTCTGGTATTGATAAAGATTCGGTCAACCCCCGTGGGTTATTCAGTGAACTTATATATTCTCAGTTTTTAGGATGGCACATTTTTTTCACTGATGCTTCTAAATTATCCGATGAAAGTGTTGTTGGGGCAGCAGTTTGGTTTCCTTCTTCCAAAATTATTTTGAGTTTTAAATGTCCTTCTCATGCTTCAGTCTTTTCAGGCGAAGCTCTTGCTGTCTTGGAAGCTATTCGTTACATAAAGTCTCACAAGCTAAACAATTCCATAGTTTTCTCTGATTCTAAAAGTTGCCTTCAATCCATTTTATCCAACCCCTTCCGTTGTTCTTCTCGCTTCCCCCTAATTCTTCAGATAAAACAATGTCTATTTGAGTGTCACAGTATGGGTTTAAAGGTTGTTCTTGCCTGGATTCCTGGTCATTCTGGAATTCCAGGTAATGACACTGCGGATTCATGTGCCAAGGCTGCTTTAAATATAGGTTCTCTGGAACATTTCAAGCTATATTCTCACGATCTCTCCCTTCTCCCTAAATCTCATCTACATGATTTTTGGTCCAAATACTGGGAATCATCAAAAGTTCTAAAAGGAAAGTATTATGGCGACATTCAACCGTTTCTTCCCAAAATTCCTTGGTTTTTCAAATTTCGCAAATTCAGCAAAGTCACTACATCGACGGTCTGCCGCCTCCGGCTGGGTCATGCTTGTACCCCCGTTCACTTGGCCAAACTGAGGATTCGGGATAGTTCGTTATGCGAATGTGGCTTAGATGAAGGAGACTATGATCATATTTTCTTTAGCTGTCCAAATTTGAAATATTCACTGTATGATATTCTTCCACAAAAAATATCCCGTCCTATTTCATTCAAATCTCTTCTGTCCCTTACTTTTTCTTCTTTAATTAACTGTATATTATGTAATTACATTAGTAGAAATAAAATTAAATTATAATATAGTCCTTATTATTTATTTTATAAATGTATGATTTTTTATTAGTATTATTTTTGTTATAAATGATATGATGTTTTTGTTTTGAATTTTGTTCTTATTTATGTTGTGTTTGTGTGTTTTAGAGTAATCACTGGAGTGGAACAGTTTGTTTGATTCTCTCTTCTAATCACCGACCATATTCTAAAAGTTTACTTTAATTTCTCCTACAGTTTATGAAACTATCATGTAACAGATACTGGCAAAGTTGCGACACTCAAACAAGTCGCAGGGGCCATACACAAAGAATCTAATCTAATCTAAAAATACTCTCTACAATTGCTTCCGCTTTGCTGTAAAGCTGTAATTGTATTTTGTCTTTTTTTTTTACTATAGAGTGGTGACTGGTGAACAATACAATGGCTCCTCGCGAAGTAGAAAAGCGAAAAGTGACGGCTAAAGTTCAAGTGCAACTCGGTGCAGCAAAATCGATTGCATCGAGATCATCCCCCGCAGCCAAGGTTAAAAAAGCTCTCGCTAAAAAGAAAGTGATGGAAAAGGTTCCACTTAAAAGTAAGGCCCTAGCCAAGTGATTAATTTGCTTCATTGTTTCGTGAAATTTTAGCTAATGCCTCGTGTTGTTTTCTTAACTAACTCAAATATCGTTATTACTATAGGTTTTACAAATATCGGATTAACCACCATATTAAATCCATGTAATTATGTAAGCACAAATACTATTTGTATCAGTGCATGACAGATACTTTAATTTTACAGTGAATACAACAGTAGAAACAAGACAGAGAACCATCACTGTGCCAAGTCAATGTCAAGTGTCAACTCCAAAAACAAAAGAGAATAAATCTGTTCCTTTGCCAGGAAGTGTGACCAAGAGTGCTAAGAAGCCATCATGGAAACGCCGGCCAAAACCTGCCCACTCTGGTGTACCAGTCCCGGAAAAAATGAAGCAGATAGTTCAAAAACAATTCCAAGACTTAGACGACAGTCTTTAACACTAGAGGGCTTGCGCCCTAGAAAATTTCTTGAGAACTCGCGCAGGTCACATTTGTCACCCATTATTAACTTCGTTTTTTCTTACAAGTACTGCATCATGATAGAAAAACAACTTATAATATTACTAACCAACTTTATTATTGACTAAATACTGGTTAAAAACAAAACATTTGTATTCTTATAATAATTAAAAGCAAAAAAATGAATCTTAGAAAAAAAATCAGCGAAATTTGGACATGTTGAGATAAACAGGCATTAATTACGAAAAATACAATAATTAGGTAAAGTGGTAATGTTTACGTAAAGTTCACTAACATATTATTACTATTCAATATAATTTTCATTACAGTTGGGGCAGGTTATGATTTGGTGATCTGGACAAATACACCTATTACACTTGGCGCATTGTTTGCGAGTGCTGCAATCTCGCGTTCTAGTGCAGAAGTCACAGCGCCCTTTACCACTTCTGATTGGCATATTGTGTACTTGCTGGTGTTCTGGTAACCCCAAGAGAAGTTTGGCTTTTATTTTTATGGCCCTGGGGATATTTTCTTGTGCAATTCGCCTCGTTATTAGAGGCTTTACAAGTTCAAATCCGACCTCTTGCAAATATTTTCGTCGGATCGTTTTTATTCCCGGATTGTTCAATTGGTATATCACCAGACCATTTATAGCAGATATATTTACAAAATTATAAATCAATGAAAGAGGCCATCGACGACTATTACGTGTTACATCGTATTGACGACACATTTTGTCGAAAATATTGACTCCACATTTGGTATGATTGTAAAACGTAATGATTTCCGGTTTTTTGAATTCTCCACTTTCTGGGTCGATTTTGTCATCATTGTGCATGGTCGACAATAACAAGACCACCTTCTTTCGTTTTGGAATATAGCTCACCAGAGTACAATTATTTTGGAAACCAAACGTGGAATCTCTGACCTCTCTATTCTGAACAGTTTTGAATTTCTCTGGTATCTCAGGTTTATTTTTTTCAGAGTGCCAACAACCGTGATTCTTTTTTGAAGTAACTCCTTACTCAGAGGCACACTGGTAAACCAGTTGTCCATAGTGACGTTACACCCTAAGTCATAAAGGGGTTCCAAAATTCTGTGGGTAATGTGAGGAACTTGGTTCGATTATCGGAATGGCCCTTCTGGTTGCTGACCAGCGTATACTTCAAAATTGCACACAAACAGATACACATCCACAGCCATTATTATTTTGATTCCAAACTTGCATGGTTTATTTGGCATGTACATAATGAAGCCACAACAACCTTTGAACGCCACAAGCTGTTCGTCAAGAGTTACACATTCGCTTGGTGTGTAGTATTGCTTGCAGTTATGGAGCATAATCTCAATTATCTGGCGTATAGCTGCTAAGCGATCAGTTTCTTGACGAGTTGCTCTATCCCTGACGTCATCAAAGCGTAGACATCGTAACAGGAATCGAAATCTGCTTTTTGACATTGTGGTGTACACCAATTCAATTCCAAGTCCCTGTGAATTATCCCAGAAGTCTTTGAGGTATCTTCGTCCAGCTCTGCTAACTCCAATCAACAGCAGCAGGCCTATAAATGCCTCAATTTCTACTAAATCTGTACTTGAAACATCTCTTTCTCTCTGAAATCTGTGTTGATTGTATCAATATAAATGTTTGTACATTCCACAAGAATATTCAGAATGTCAGAATCAAAAAATAACAAAAATGAATGGAGACAGGTTTTAGCATCCCTGGCAATACTTTTTGGACCTGGTGGTCTGGTCAAAATATAACCTAAGCAGAATTGTAATGGATCATTTTTGATGCTTTTGCAAAACAACACATAGTAGTCACTCTCTTCCATTTGATTAATTGATAATGGATCCTCCTGAAATTTGTTGATGCTTTCGTTTTCGTCTCCGATGTCTTCGAAGTACCAAAGCCAACAGCATTGTATCTCATCAGAATGCATTTTGTTACTGAGTATGTTGTAAGTTGTTAACTAGCTATAAACACGCGACGAGAATGTTGCGAATTCGTCACGCATCCGCAACGGCCGCGGTGTATTCACGATGTATTTGCTGCACGCCCGCCCCACCACTCTGTACTAGGACTCATCTCTTGACTTATTTATTTGTGTTGTGGTTTTATTTTAATTTTGATTGTTATTACTTGATACCTTCAAATTGAAGTAGATAGGTTATGATTGTGTGGGTCTTGATTGTGTAAATCATTAATCATTCCAGTAAGCTTGCACTTTGAGTATTATTGTAAATGCTCAAACAATTTCCGTAAGTTAATTGCACCTTGCTATATATGTAGGTATATATATAATTTCTAGAGAACTGAATATTGTGACTTGAACTTTGTATTTAAATACATAGACTATTGCTACTACAATATAGTATTGCATTAAAATATTATATTTCACATGTATGGTTAAACTGCTGTATCCTATCCCATACACACCATTCAAGTCAGAAAAGTTATAGTCTAAGGCTTACATAATGTAGTAACATTTATTGTTTTTTCTTTTCCTTAATTTTTAAAATTATACTGCCATTACCTGATATTATTTGTAAGCATCTAAAATACTATCAATAAATATTTTAATAATTCTATTAAAATATTTATTTTAATGATTCTATTATAATATATAATTATGTGAGATGCTTGTAGCATACATGGATAAATAAATTTTAATAATACCACTAAAACTGGGTTTCTGAAATACTTTTAACTCTATTTTATCTATTTTTTATTTGACGCCTTACCTCGGGCCCTGTTTGATATTACCATTCATGAACTTATCTAAGCAAGCTTCAATGTCTTCAACGAACAATAGTAAAATTGTATTGACTTCAAGATCAGTCCTTGAAGATATTGCAACGCAGTGCGTTACTTATTTGAATGGCCATAGCAAATAATGGCCCTGACATAATTTCTTAGAATGTCAAAGAACTTTAACGAATAGTTAAACTATAGTTAAATTCTCTCAGAATCCCAGCATTAGTACTACACATTAAAATATTATTGAGCTCATATTATATGTGTTTCTGTGTTTATGTACCTTCTAGTAAGGCTGATTTTATTAGCTGTAACTGATGTGACTTAATTAATGTTTAGACTAGTATCTACACATTGTTTTGATATAATATTTAGTTGTTAAGGTTGACATGCCAAAATTATTATAAGGTTACCCTGCTGCTAGGGTAGCTAGTACTAAATATAGTAATAAATGCTGTGCAGTGTGCATTATTATTTCATTCTTCATTAATTACATTTGGACATTACTAAAATATGTAATCTAAATAAATTAAGTTTTAATGAATATGCCACAATTTACATTTCTGAGTATTACAATAATAGTAGTTACCTATATTATGTGTACAAGCTGTTTTCGAGAGTCATCACGAACCGTCTCTCACGCAGGTTTGATGAGTTCCAGCCTCCTGAACATATTCATACACTACGGCAGATTATACAGAAGACCGAAGAGTATAATCAGCCACTGTGTCTAGCGTTTGAGGATTACGAGAAAGCATTGGATTCTATCGAGAAGTGGGCCATACTGCAGTCCTTGCAGCGATGCCAAATTGACTATAGGTATATCGAAGCGTTGAAGTGTTTATACAGCAAGGCCACTATGTCAGTCCGATTACAGGACCAGAGTACGGAACAAATTCCATTGCAGAGAGGTGTGAGACAGGGAGACGTCATCTCTCCGAAACTGTTCACTAACGCATTGGAGGATGTTTTCAAACTTTTGGACTGGAAAGGATGTGGCATCAACATTAATGGCGAATACATCCCTAACCTTCGTTTTGCCGATGATATAGTTATAATGGCGGAGTCGCTCGAGGATATCGGCACCATGCTCAACGACCTCAGTAGAGTTTCCCAACAGGTTGGTCTTAAGATGAACATGGATAAGACGAAAATCATGTCCAATGTCCATGTTCCACCTAATTAATAACGGTAATTGTTGGCAACGATACACTCGAAGTTGTAGACGAGTACGTCTACCTGGGAAAGACTGTCCAATTAGGTAAGTCCAACTTCGATAAGGAGGTCGCACGAAGAATCCAGCTCGGATGGGCAGCGTTCGGGAAGCTTCGATCCATCTTTTCGTCCCCAATACCGCAGAGCCTGAAAACTAAGGTTTTCAACCAGTGTGTGTTGCCAGTGATGACTTATGGCACTGAGACGTGGTCCCTTACTGTAGGCCTCATTAACAAACTTGAAGTCGCTCAACGAGCAATGGAGAGGGCTATGCTTGGGGTTTCCCTACGTGATAAGATCCGAAATGAGGAGATCCGTAGGAGAACTAAGGTCACCGACATAGCTCTCAAAATTAGCAAGTTGAAGTGGCAATGGGCAGGCCACATCGCTCGCAGAACTGATAACCGATGGGGAAGAAAGGTTCTCGAGTGGCGACCACGCACCGGAAGGCGTAGTGTAGGCCGGCCCCCCGCTAGGTGGACCGACGATCTCATAAAAACCGCGGGGAATCGCTGGATGCAGGAAGCGAGTAGCCGGTCCAAGTGGCGTTCTATGGGGGAGGCATATGTTCAGCAGTGGACGTCTTCCGGCTGATAATGATGATGATGACCTATATTATGCAATTAGTGAATATATATAATAGGAAGGATATTTATTCGTTTCGATCAAGTTGCATTGATTGTGGTCACGAGCGGACTCCGTATGACTATGAGTCCGCTCGTGACCACGATCAATGCAACTTGATCGAAACGTCGAGGTAAATACATACTATTACTAACGCGATTAAGCCCCGTTAATATAATAAAAATATGTGTTCAAATCGCGAAAGTTTAAAAATTACTAATAAGGATTTAAAGCGAGGGCCATGCCATATATCTATATATCATGATTAGGGTTCATGATTTCTCGAGCTTATCAATTTATCGGGTCTCGAGAATCCTCGAGGTTAGTTTCTCGGGTTGTCGAGAAATTAACATTTTACATATATTTTCGGTTCAACTAATGATAAAAGTCGTCACAAAATTCAAAATATGTATCATAAAATATATATTTTTCAATCAGAGTGGGTTTCCTCTCAACTAAAAGTATCAAAATACTCATAAAATTTGTTTGATAGTTTTCAACAAAATTAGCATCTCACAAACAAAACAAAAAAAGGAAAATTAAACGATAAAACGTTAATACTATGCTGACATATTGTTACAATCACATCACCAATTTTGGCAGGTTCATTTGGAAAAAAATCAACTTAAAAATCTTTGCAAGATCAATCAAAACAACATCTGAACATACAAAGCAATTAGATCTGCTTACTCTCTGTCTTAAAATATGTCTAGAACTTAGATTAATGATTAGTCTCCGCGCGCGCGCTTCGACTAGATACCGCCGGCGTACTTGCAAAATGCGGCAACTAATACTACGCCGAATTCGGCGTACTCGAGCCCGCTCGAGCCAGTCACGTCCCAAGCAGCGTGGTGTCAACGTACCGAGTGTTTTTTCGTAATTTTGATCGTAAACCAAAGTAAAATGCCTGTTTGCAAAGTGAAAATGTGTAAAAATAATACTACAAGACATAATAAATACACTAGGATCATATACCATTAGTAAATACATTATAATTTCAAAATTTCAACATAAAATAACATCAACCTTAACACGATGCGGGACGGTACCAGTTGTTTTAAATCTTGTATCATGACAGTAAAATCTCCCATACAAATTGTCATCACGGCTACAACCGTAGTGTCACATACAAACGCTGAGGAGTCGGGTGCGTCGTCAGCACTGCTAGAACCGTAAACCGGCAATAACCGTAGTGTCATAATAAGTATATAGAAAGTATCTAGTTTTGACTTCACGGTTATGGCCGTATGCGGACATAGCAGTACTGTCTAGTTATTTGAGTTCTTAGTATGTGTATACTGGCAGTACTGGTATTGCCATATTACAAATTTGCAATCCTATCTGAGGAATAGAATAGCTATATATGTATATAAATGAATACATTCAGAGACGCTTTAACAATATTTTTTATTTATCACACAACTTTAATGGTTTGTTACAATAAAATCAGGTCAACAATTTAAAATTAACATGTTACAGGTACACTTCACTCATTATTTGGATACAAAAGGTGCCATTCTTCAAAACATTCGGGGCACAAGGGTGTTTTTTTTAATGCAGCCCTTGCAGATATATTTGGTTTCTTTTCGTTTCTTTAATTTAGAGCAATATTTGCAGTTCAGGTATTTGAATTTGCGTTTGCTTCCATCAGTAGTAGTCGGCACAGGCATCACGACCGGCCAGTGCCCTTTCATAGCCCCGAAGTTGGCTTCTTCAGCAACATTTTGGTTAAATCTTCGACTACTGTAAATGCTACCTTTTCTAATCACGTCAGAACCTTTCATGCCACCAGAGATATGCAACATATCTTTGATAAGTTCATCTCTAAACTCAATAGACTTGTATTTTGTATTTTTTTTCACAAAGTTCTTGTACAAATAGTAAGCGTTCCAGACTGCGACGTCGACGCAATGAAAGATCACCCTCTTGTACCATCTGATACTTTTGCGGGGGGAGGAATAATAGGAAGTCATTTGGTCTACTCGGTCTACTCCACCCATAAAAGCGTTATAAGTAGCAATTTCCGCGGGTTTGGTGGCAATTTTTCCGTGTCGGTTTGTTACTTCTACCAACTTAGGCTGATTACAAGTGGTTATCATATGAACTGGACGTTTGTCCTTCCATATCGACACATATACCTGCCCTTTCCGCCACCAATGATGTTCTCCTTTTTTTAATTTGATATTTGTTAGTACTTTGGGATTGCCTTTCCGGTTTTTTCGCAGCGTTCCACTTGAATGGGTTCGCAACCCAAGCAATTTTTCTGACAGTTCAACTGAGTTATAAAAATTGTCCATGAACACATGGTGACCTTTGAGCAAGTACGGTTCGAGTAGTTTTAATACCAAGTTCTGGGTTTTTTTACCTGACTCAGAGTCATCTTTTCCACGATACATGATCATATCTAAAACATATCCATATGCTGTAGTGAGGACAAAGAATTTGATTCCATACTTGGCTTTTTTTCCTTTTATATATTGACGAAAGTAAATTCTACCCCGAAAAAGCATGAGCGATTCGTCGATAGACAGTTCTTTTGTAGGCATGTATATACGCTGAAAGTTATTATTTAAACATTTTATAAAATCTAGAACCTTGTGTTCACTCTTGGCTTGATCATCAGCTACACAAACGCATCGTAAAATTTGCTCGAATCGTCTGCCAGATGTTACATGTTGAAAAATCGGATGGTAATATAACGCATCATTTGAAAAAAAATGATCGCCTAACGGGAAATTTCAATTGTCTTTGCAGGAGACACAGGCCCAAAAAGGATATTATCTCCTGAGCGTCCACAGGCCGAAACTTCTGGTTGCGACTATTTCTAGTTTGTGGTCGGTTTTTATTAGTCAATTTTTCAGCATATTTATTCGTACAGTCGACCATATGATCAATAATGCTTTCAGAGAATACCAACTTGAACATGTCTAATGGTGATTGAACTTGATTGACATCAAATTTGGGACCAACAGTGGATAAATCGAAATGAAAATCAGTTACTGGTCTTATAGATTTAGACCACTCATCATCCTGAATCTGTTCTGTATTCGTATCTAACTCTTGAGCAGGTGGTTGATCCAAATGTGTCTGAAGGCCTGTATCCATGTTATTGAGGTCTGAAAAATGTATGTCCTCTCGAGCACTAGACTGTTCCAACAAAGGTAGCTGTAGTTCTAAATCCATATTGTTGAAGGGTTCAGAATTGTTACGTGTAACTAACAATTCTATATTAGATACACGTTTTTCTGATGCTGGAGATTGAAGTGCTGGATTTATAGTACTCATGTTTTGTAGCAATGTCGTACTTACATTACTTCCATTACTAGATGAAGAAGAAATACGATGTCGAGCTGATATTCCACCGTAATTTTCTTCCGACGAATCTGATCCAGTAGATGGACGGTAGTCTTCGTCGGAATCATATTCACCTCCATCGTCTGCAAATGGGTCTTCGTTTTCACTACTTTCTGGGGTGGAACATTCTTCCAGAAGCCGCCTGATACGTTCATCTTCCTTTTGATCCATCTAAATAAAACATCAACCATTAGTTAACAAAATTACTCAATTTAGTATACAGTCAAATACCACATAGGAATAACAAACGAATTTCAAAATATTATGATTAGTTTTATCATAAAAACAGTCAAATACCAACCGTAAACAGAGAAATGCCGGGACACAAAAATTGGCGCGAAAAACAGCATCCACGTCATTCACTGACCGCACGTGGCGTGACACTGCTTCACACATTACATAGAATCTTCACGGCCATAACCGTAGTGTGCGCGCGAGTCCTTCCTATAAAAAAGGCACACACTAACGTCTTCTTATTGTGTTTGTGTGCGTTTAGTGCTAGATCGGAACAAAATAAATCGATGTGATACGACAGTACGAAGTATTTTGTTAGGATTTACATACAAAAATCTACTGTGCTAACCGTACCGCTGATATAAGCTTCTCAAATATTTACGGCAGTACCCGTACTGTTTCTATCACAAGGTAAAATTTCTACGGTTCTTACCGTGCGTCCCGCATCGTGTTAAACGCCATTCAGTGTTGCCGTATAATATAAGAATCAAGTGCCTATGGTTGAGATTTTAATAATGTGAATTTATTGTTATTATATTTTACTACTAAATATACGAAACCGAAATATTATACTGACGAACTCAAGAAATTATGTTCTAAACTTTTACTCTCTATCTGCATATAATGACGTGAGGAGTAAATAACGGTGCTATATAAAAAATTAAATGATTCGGCTAACCAAGTATTCACTTCTCAACCACTAGCTGAATCAAATTCTCTTTTCGATATTCTTCTCGTATATACTATTATAATAGAGATAGAAATATAGTGTAAATTCCAAAAGGCAAATGTATCGTAAACTAGTACAAGTTAGTTGAATGTGATATTTAATTAATAATAATGATTTTTAGACTCTCCATTGTACATAATAGTACCTGTACCTACATAATAGTAGGTTTAACTATGCTTATAAGATAATTAAATTTTGTTTCTACGCAGTTATTAATTGTAAATTAACCTAAGACGTTACGTACAAAAAGTAGAACCAAATTACTGACTGGTAGAATGGAAAAAGAAAGCACTGTAGGTACGAGTATTACTAAATACTTGTTATTTGTCTTCTCATATAAATATATAAATGCATAGTTAATTAATATTATACTATGATATAAGTGAGCTAAGTTTCTCATTATACACAAGGCTAATGTATTTTTCTGAACTACATTTATAACCAGTAACATACATACTTAATCACAACATACAATATTTTTTCCCATTAATTTGGTGACAGTTAGTGGCTAGCAACACAATTCTTCACGCACACTAGCTTCCTCCCTATTTTCATTACACACACTACAATATTGAGTTGCCGCATTCACGGAGCCGTTGTTTTTAAATAGCGCGGTATCTAGTCGAAGCGAGAGCGAGACCAATGATTAATCTAAGGTCTAGAAAAACTAAAGCATTTATAGGTATAGTAGGTAGCAACTTCGTTCGCGTAGTAGGCTGGGCCTTCGGCCTCGCCATAACCTCCCATCTTTTCTTGGTTTTTCTTTCATAAGAACCTTCTTCTGACAATAATTAACACCAAAAAAAATGCGAGATTGTTCCATCCGTTCTCAAGTTATAGCGTGACCAGGAGAAATAGGGGTTCATTTTTATTATATACTAGTTGACCCGCCAGCGGCTTCGCTCGCGTGGCTTCTCGGGATACGGAAATTACAGATTTTTAATTATCCCACGGGCACTCTTTAATTTACCGGAATCAAAAGTATCCTATATGTTGATCAGGGATATAAGCTGTGGTAGGTAGTATACGAAATTTCATTTAAATCGGTTTAGTCGTTTCGGAGATTAGCCCGTACAAACAGTCAGACAAACATACAGAGAAACAAACAATTTAAACTTATTTTTCACTCCTTACATGACTCAGTTTTTAGCGTATTTTTTATTGTACAGAATTTTGACCTCTACATTTTATAATATGTAGTAGTTTTTACATCCTTCGTCTTACCCCCTTAAGTCATCTCTGACAAAAATACTATTATTATATTATATTATATTATATTATATTATATTATATTATATTATATTATATTATATTATATTATATTATATTGAAAGCATCACTATTTATTTTAAATTACCTATCCAGTTATACATTTTCACCACTCATTTCACCCCCTTAAGTCATTCCTGTCAATAAATATTGAAATCATCACTTTATGCTGTCCAAATGCTAATTTCTACCACTGTATTTTCGAAAACACAAAACTTTCCATACCTACAAACTTTCACCCCTCCATTTCACACTCTTAAACCACCACTATAAAAAAAATTAGGCCAACATTTTTTATTTTGAATGACTTATCCAAATACGAATTTTCACAACTATAAGTTCAAAAACAAAGGAGTTTCATACAAACGTTTTCACCCCTTTTGACCCCCTTAGGGGTAGAATTTCGAAAACCCCATTCTTAGTACACCTCTACGCATCAAGGACAATACACCCTCCAAATTTCAAGTCTCTACGGTCAATGGTTTAGGCTGTGCGTTGTCTGTCAGTCAGGACAGCTTCTTTTATTATCTACTAGCTTGGTGTAGTGGAAGTGCCGTTTTGGAACCTCGAGGTCATGGGTTCGATCCCCGGGTTGGACAGTTATTGGGTTTTCTGAGAAACAAAAATGTTCTCATTAACAGTCCGGAGACTGGAACAGTACCTCCGTAGATGTAAATAAGCTCGCCCCCTGTTACATATGATCACATGACCAAAAACATACCTAATGGCGAATCGTAGGCGTTGAAAACACCGCTGCTTACCCCTTCGAGGATTACTTATATAGGCAAAAGTATCGATTCACTCAAGATGACTGACTATATGTTACTGCTCCGTGGTTTCACCTCCGTGGTGATGGATGGTGATGATAAGGAAATGTATCCTATTAAAATACCGCTGCTTACCCCTTCGAGGATATATAGGCGAAATGATTAGTTATGTTGTGTTTCAAAATAACATGTAAATATTGCGGGCGGTTCATACAAGACCGTTAAACTAGTGTTTCACCTCCGTGGTGATGGCGGAATCGCTCGACTACAGTCTGCTGAACAACAAAGATAGATGGATTACATGCGGACCATTGCTGAGCACTTTGTCAAAATCATTGCGTGCTTTCGACTATCAGAAACTGACACATCTTTGACAGAAATATCAGATAATATAAAAATGAATCGCAAAATGTGTTGGTAAGCGCATATCACATGAAATTACTCTTTTATTTTCAGTTGAAGTGGACTTAACTGAAAGCAATGCTTTGTACATCGATTCCGAAGGCCTCTTCCCAGTCTGTTGACAGCGCCACTACACTTGACTCGTCATTTGGCGAAACGCCTTGAATAGCTTTTTATAATTGAGTTTCGAAGCTGTCGGGTTTCTGATGGGCTTACATCTACCACTTCCGACTCATTTTCGTTTGATGAAGTTGTGGTGACGGGGATTGTATTAATGACGATTATATTCAAGTTTAGCTACAACTACCTACATCCGGTGGTCTTTTTCAAGGAGTGTGCAAAACACTCACGGTCGTTTCTCGCCTCGCACTCAATAACAGGTATGTGTGTGATTCCAGTTTGTTTTATTTATACTATTAGAACCCTGAGCGATTCGAGAGATTCATGGCTCTCGATATAAATCCGTTTTATTAAAGAGTTGCATACTGTAAGACCTACTTCATACCATGACTGCGAGGAAAAGAAAGATTATATAAAAAATATATAAAGGAAAAACAAAACAAAAAATATGAACTTTTTAATCTAATGTCTATTCGGCATTGTAGTGACATGTCTGTCGCAGCAATCTCAGACTACAAAGGGTATATCAATGCCTGATGGAGGGGCAGTCCATCCTCCCCGCAATCATAGCTATGCTATGTCGGAGTTAGCATGCTCGCAAGAAAACAGCAGGTGCATGCATCCGCGAACATTCCAGCAGCACTGCAAAAGTACTTGTTCAAGGAATATCTTACTCTCTTCTCTGGTAGGTACTTGTACTGGATTCGGAGACTACGAGTTATTTGTGTCGCAGTGGATCTAGATATATGACTGAATGTTTCACGTGAATGACACGTTACGTTACACATACGCAATTATCCGTGCTGGAATGATACTATAAAGATGATATTATCACCATAGCATAAAAATCGTAAGGTTTACATAGACTGTGCTATTATTATCATCCTTGTTATAGGTACAGTCGCCTGCAATAAGATGTATACATTCCATAATTTTCAAAACCATGTTGCAGTCTCAGACAAAATAAAAAAGTCAAGACAGAATGTTGTGAACATAGAAGTGAGGCCGGGTAAAACTACGCCTCGGCGTGTCGATACATATTTACATACAAAACCTACAACGAAACTACGCCTTGGCTCGTCAGTCGAACTATCGCGGCGCGTGGAAGCAACATGTAAAGTTTTAATTATCATTTAATTTAAATTGATTAATTATTGATAAATTTTTAATAACTTTAATTTAATTTCAATTACCATAACAATACCGAGTACGCACATGTAGTTTAGAAAACCGGTCTCACTTCTCTGTTCACAACATTCTGTCTTGACTTTTTTATTTTGTCTGAGGTTGCAGTACTTAATTTTATAACAATGTAGATATATTTTAAACAGTAAATAATATAAATCTCTTCATTTTAGAATAATTATGATGCCTATACTTTTATAAAATTGAATGCTGAGGTACTTTTGAAAATGGTAAAATGTATACATCTTATTGCAGGTGACTGTACATAAGTACCTAATACGTAGGTATTACGCAAATTTTCTTTGCCCGTTGCACCTGGAGCTGGAAACTCAGATGTTCCTCGTATCAAATGGATTACCTATGTGGAACATTAATTATTAAATAAGTCGATCAGGGTGGCCACCATGTAGGTACTTACATACCCAAATAGATGGAGTTGCGTCACCATTGTAACGTGCTGTCACCAAAAAAGCGAAGCCTTCCTAAATACGTATGATTAAGATAAATAGATGTTGCTTTGTTCCTGACTATCTTTGGTTTTGCGCAACAGTCGTCATGGAATAACTAAGTATCTACTTACCTCATAGACTTTCGGGATGGTGCATCACACTAACAGTTTTACAAGGTCACTTTTAGACCCACAGAGAGCGACGTCACTAATTTTGTAAAGAAGTGTGAGAGTTGTCAGAAAGAAAAGCACTTTAAGTACGAGTACCTATCTAAAACAACCCTTAGTTAATTTATTGATTCAGGCGTTACTTTGCGGAAATCCATTATCAAAAAAACGATATTAAAAAATATTTAGTGACACTTCCGCTGAAATGAAAACAATGATTTTGGCCTATTTGGGGGCGTGCAAACGCCTAAAATGCTAATAGAAGAATACAAAATAAAAAACACAAGAAACCCTTAGTTCTAACAGATTTATAGGTAGTAGTGCGTTCGATAGTATATTTTTAGATTTAGTTGGACCAATCCGGAAAGATAGCTTTGATAATATCTATATAAGTACTAACAATTCAATGCGATCTAACAAATTATGTAGAAGCCTATCCACTGGGTAACAAGGAAACTGTCACTGTAACTCAATCTTTCGTAAATAACTTAATTTTGCGATATGGTGTGCCACGTATCATAGTTACGGACCAAGGTAAGTACTGAATTTATTTCATCTGTGTTCCAAAGCGTCTGCAAACTTTTAAAAATCATTCATTTAAAATCGGCAGCTTACCATAATTAAACAATAGGAGCCTTTGAAAACAACCATAAACACCTAGAAAGTTACCTAAGAATTCAAACCGAAAATAATCCGGAATTTTGGAGCTTATGGTTGCCGTATTGGTGTTTTTCCTACAATACAACAGTCCATTCTGTTACTAAATATACACCATACGAACTAGTTTTTGGAAAACCGTGATCAATACCCAAAAACCTTACGGAATCACTCGATCCTATATACCTATTGCTACTCTAGCTACCCTTTAGAGATGAAATATAGACTACAAAAGTCACAGTTAGATGCAAAACGTAACATACTTAAAGCCAAAGAGATAAGGAAAGACAGATGTGACAATAGTATCAATCAAATTGTTTATAAGCCAGGTGACGCGTTGTTGATTAGGAACGAATAGGTACAAAGTTAGACCCATTGTACTTAGGTCCTTTTACTGTCTTGAAGGACTGTGAACCAAATGTTATTATAAGCTATAAATGAATAGAAAAAGAAGTTCATAAAAACAGAACAAAACCATTCTTTGTATAACATGTAGTCATACTTATAAGTTAGTTTATACTTTAAGGTGATAAGGATTCATTTATGTTTATGTTTTATGTTATGAAACATAAGAACTATGTTATGATGTTATGCACTGTGTTTGATATTATTATGTGTAGGTACCTAAGTAATGAATCACGATTTGTTATATACTTTATATTAATATCTTTGTATTATAAGTTAATTATGAAAGTTTTTTAAATTGGTAAAGTATTAAGTAATATGTAAGTTAGAAAAAAATGTTTCAATTTTTTTTTATTTTTTAGTGAAGATGAGGAGAGGAGCTATTGTTTAAGTACATATACTTGTGAACTTCGCAATTCGCATATAATAATAGTAATAAAGCCACTATCGTCGAGAAAGGTCGTTGAAACCGAGTAACTCCCGGCATCAAAGCGTAGGTACCTAGTAAATCATTTTTGAATCTATAATCTGTATAAAAGTAGAGAAAAATCTGTGATCTATACCAGTATTCTAAAACCTGTGCAAATACAGTTAAAACTGTATATATGGCAGCACTGCACACTAAGCTAGCTCATGAAGCGCGGAGTCCCAGATTCGACCCCTTCCCTACTCGATTAGGGCTGAGGAAAATACTTGTGTGTTGTGCAGAAAAATCGTGTCTTGGGTGTTGTGACAGGCGCCTATACTGAAAACAAATGGGTACATACATACGTAATACTTATACCTACCAGCTATAGTTACTAGTAGTACTATAATATTGTTTTCAACACACTTGCTCGTAAAGTAAGCCTTATTTCATCGCTTTTATGGCCATAAACCAAGCTATAACACACACGTGCATAATACAATTATAACTGAGTGTTTAAGAGGATTGCACAGCTACTACCTACTTTCCGTATTAGAAGAGAAAACTTCTACCTCTTAACATTGTCTGATTTCAGTGATTTTTTTTCATGGAACCATCACATTGTTTACTATGCCCGTACGTTTTGATTTTTTCAGTATTTCAAAGTACCTACTATAAATTTCCTTCTTTAGAACTTAAAAATACTGAAAAAATCAAAACAGTACGGGCATAGGTAGAAAAACAATGAGATGATTCCATGAAAAAAAATCACTGAAATCGGACAATGTTAAGAGGTAGAAGTTTTCTCTTTTAGTACGGAAAGTCAAGTCAAGTCAAGTCAAGTCAAATCATTTATTCAATTTAGGCATCAAAGACGCACTTATGAACGTCAACTTTTCATTATAATGTACTTTAAAGACTACCGCCGCGTTCCAAAATATAGTGTCGAACTTTATAGTAAGCTTTTTTTTATTAAAACGTTTTTTACAGTCAACTTGAATTTGCCCTCTGTGAGCTCAGTTATGTGCTTTGGGATTTTATTTAAAAACGCACACAATTTCCTAGTAATGACTTATTAGTCTTCGCAAGTCTAAAACTAGGTACAGCTATCCTATTTGTATTTCTGGTATTAAAAGTGTGGTGATCACTATTTAACTTATATTTATGTAAATATTTACGAACATACATTATATTTTCAAATACATATAAGGAAGGCAAGTATAATAGCTATGAACTCCTCTTAATAGAATTATCCCTTCAAAGTTAGATTAGTAGGTACTTAGGTAAGTACACTTTACAGCAAGGCAAAGCGTGAACAGCCGTGCGATTCTCTAAGAGCAAACATCGTTGCATCTTTGACAACGTCATTTGTTTCACGGACAAATGACGAGATGACAAGAAACGTTGGAAAAACAACCTTATGTACAAGGGCGATATCTCATAAAGTATTTGACATCGGTGAGCTCGTACAATCATTACATAATCGCACGGCTGAGCATTTTCATTTTAATCGGTTAATACAGTTATTTTTAGTAAGAACAAAGAGGTTATATGCCGCTGTAATTCCATACACATTTTTGGAATAAATCCATGTGTACTACATCTAAGTCAAATAAACATTTATTCTAGCGACTGCCCGCGACTTCGTTCGCGTAGTAGACTTGGCTTTCGGCCTCGCTATAACATCCCATCTTTTCTTGATTTTTCTTTAATATGAATCTTCTCCGACAATAATTAACAACAAAAAATAATTAGTGAAAATATTCCATACGTTCACGCGTGATGCGATGACTAAGGGAAATAGCTCAGATTATAAAACAAAAGGCAGATGGAGCGCGCCGAACTCGCGAGTGTCGCCACCTCTATAGTTATGTGTGCGTGACAATGAGCCACTGCACTGTACGTACACGTGCATCTGTGTGCGTGTAAAGTTACCAGATATTGAAAAAATAACTACCTCATTTTTGTAACAAATTGTTATAATATTGGAAAGTTAAACGTTCTTTTGTAACATATAGTTCAAAATCAAATTCAAAAATTATTTATTCAGTTTAGGCATCATAGACACTCTTATGAACGTCAAAATTTTTAAATGATTCTACCGCTGTCTTCGGAAAAGAACCACCGCCGAGAAGAAGCAGCAAGAAACTCGTGGGCCATTATTTTTTCAAGTCTTACTAGAGTCTAGTACTAAAGTAATATATGGATAAAATAATGGTATTAATAACTAAAGAAATTACAATAAATAAAGGTTCTGTAAATATATCACAATTCATTGTTTAATTGTTTTTGTTTAATATTTTAATATTATCCTACTTTTCTAATTATTACACATATATCCGACAGTTTGTGAGAATGGAAGTACGTATGAATGGATGTTTATTTCTCTTTCACGCAAAAACGACTATACTGATTTAGTTAAATTTTGGCACACAGGTAGTTTTTAATCTAGATTAACATACAGAACATTCCATCGGACTCGCCCATCTCGGGTTCCGTACAAATTTGTAGATAACAAATTATATCAGATTTTTCTCTTTACAGACTTTGGAGATTAGAGGTCATATATTTTTTTTCCTTTATTTGTTCTATAAGACCTAGCTTTTTGCCAAATTTAGTGATTCTAGGTCAACGGGAACTACCATATTATGGGTTTACGACCCAAAACCTATAGGGTACTTCCGGTTGACCCAGACTTGTCAATTTAGGCTAAAAGCAAGGTCTACAACACAAGTAAAGGGAAAATACCGAAAAATAAAAAAGTTAAAAATTAAGGTAAAGTTTGGTACTTAGGTACACGATTTCGCGAAAAAGACGGACCTTGATTTTTATACACCTAATAGGGACTATAGACTTCAATATCTGGTATAAATTTCAATTTGCTAGGTCCATTCGTTCCTGAGAAAATCGGTGGTGACACACGGACAGACAGACTGACAAGAGAGTGATCTTATAAAGGTTCCCTTTTTACCTTTTGAAGCGCTGAACCCTAAAAATGGTGCGAACGAGAGAAACATTCGCATTTTCAACTTTATTAAAAACCTGACATAAAAAGTATTTTCTAAGAAGTCTTGAGGTTTTTTTGGAAAAAAAACCGTGCGAGCGAGACTTATGAAAAAATATTCGCATTTGCGATATTAAAAAACAAACTTTCGTTACATCACTAACCCCTAGACCTTCTAAATGTAGTTTTACCAATAAAACGGCTAACTAATTTAAATAAATACTGGCAACACAAGCGAATGACTGTCGAAGTTTTGTGTTCCGAGTCACATGTAAAGTTATTATGTTGATTAAACATTAAATAAGCCAAATAATTAATAGTTATCTGTGAAAGGATATTCCATCCTCTTTTTTTTCTTTTTGGTTTTTTTTTTACAGTGTTTAATAATACAAGACGGCATTTTTTACATTAAAATTACGAACCAGTCGTTACGTGTTGCTTCGGACAAGTCGCGTATACCACTAGCGCGGGTTTGTATTTGCTTTTGAATTTGTATTCGCTTCGGTGGCGACGCTCGCGTGTTCGGTACGCTCCATCTGCCTTTTGTTTTATAATCTGAGGGGAAATAGAGATTCATTTTTATATTTATATAGGGTGTTTGGTAAAAGGACCGACAAACCAAATGAGCGTGTTCGGGGGACCTTAAAGGATTTTAAAGGATAGTACCAAAGAGTAAGGTAAAGTAGTAGTAGCCAAAGATCTAATGAGTTTATTGCAGAGTTACAATTTTCAAGCTCATATTACAAGCCCCACGCGTTTAAAATCTTGTCTTAATCAAATTGCAAGTAATATTAAAAACGTTTGCTCAAATATTCATGTACTGGGGCTATCAGATCATGAAACAGCGCAAACAGTAACTATTAAAGCTAATAAACAAAAAATATTTACTACCTGGACTGAGCAAAGGCGTGACTACTGTGCTGACAACGTAAAAAAATTTTGCGAAAGCATATCTTCACTCTCTTTTGTAGACGTTTATGAATCAAACACAGCGACAGCAGCTTTTGATGTATTTTATGCCATATTTTGTTTATTTTATAATCTATGTTTCCCTACAATAACGGTTAAAATGAATAATAAACCGAGGAAACTCAATTGGCTTACCAAAGGTATAAAAAAATCTAGCAAAACGAAACGTAAATTATACCTAATATATAGCAAAAGTAATATTAATTAGGAAATAAATAATAATAAATTTAATACATATAATAAAATATTAAAAAAAATATAATTAAATCTCAAAGGGTTGTAAATGCAAATCGTATTAAAAGTAATAAAAACAAAGGTAAAGCCATATGGGATGCTATATCATCATCAACTAACAACAATATAATAAAAAATGACATCGAAACTATAAATTATAATAATATGACATATATTTATCCGCTAGACATTTCCAATATTTTTAATAATTATTTTATAAATCTGACATCTAATAATGAAATTAATGAAAATGATACATACCAATATAATATAAATAATAACACAAATACAACTTTTATCAACCCTGTAGATTCTAAAGAGTATATTTCTTGATTATGAGTTTAAACAACAGTAAGACAAGCGGTTATGACGATATTACCACTAAAATGCTCAAAAATAGTGCCTCTTGGATATGTCATCCTCTTGCTCATATTGTTAATTTATCTTTTCTGGAAGGTGTTTTTCCTTCACAATTAAAATTGTCAATAGTTAAACCTTTGCTCAAGAAGGGTAATAAATGTGATCCAAGTAATTATCGCCCCATAACTATAGTACCGATCTTATCAAAAATATTAGAAAAGGCTATGCTTGTAAGACTAAATGGTTTTCTTACAAAATTCAAGATTTTGCAGGAGGAACAATTTGGTTTTCGTAAAGGGAGGTCAACTACACTTGCATGTTTCAACTTGATAAGATTTATTACTGAAAATATTAATGAAGGTACACCAATAATATCGCTATTTTTAGATATGTCCAAAGCCTTTGACTTTGTTGATCACTCTTTACTATTATATAAATTAGAACGTTATGGCATACGAGGTCCGGCTTATAAATGGATAGAGAGTTATTTAAAAAATAGGGAACAGTGTACGGAAATAACAAAAATGATTGCAATGAAACATAATAATCTAGTTAAAGTAAACTATAGATCGGAGCCATTGATTAATAATACTGGGGTCCCTCAAGGCAGTATACTTGGCCCATTGCTCTTCCTAATTTATATAAACGATCTTCCAGATGCCACTACTCATAAAAGTATACTTTTTGCCGATGATACTACAATAATAATTAAATGTGCCAATAAGGAGCTGGCTCAGCATACGGTTGATAATGCTCTAGCAGACGTAATACTTTGGATGAAATCAAACAAGTTGAATATTAATATAAACAAAACTAATATAATACAATTTCAATCATATAATTCTATCCATTATCATAGTCATAATCCATTTAAACTTGACATTAATTATAATAATGAAATAGTTGACATTGTGGACATTTATAAATTTTTAGGACTGACGCTTGACAAACATCTTAATTGGAAAAAAACTTGTTGATTTGTCGTGTAAGAAGCTAAATCGCTTTATATTTGCTTTAAAAAAAATTAGAAACACTGTGTCTGTGGAGGCTGCGTTGACTGCATATCATGGCTACGTATCGTCGTTGCTCAGATACGGCCTGATAATGTGGGGTGACTCGGTCGACGTAGACAAGTTCAAGATTCAAAAGAGATGTATTAGAATTATAATTTGAATAGCAGACCGCTATTCAAAGCATGTAACATACTTCCTCTACCATGTATGTACATCCTGGAAATTTGTATTTTTGTGAAAAATCATCCAGAGTATTTAAAAAAACGCTGTGAAGCTCTTACCCGGCAAGCGCGAGCAAGGTTTGACAACCTTCTGTACCAACCCCCAGCACGGAAGGATTTGTACAGAAGGAATGTTTACAATACGTGCATAGTAATATACAATAAAATACCAAATGACATTAAAATATTAAATGGCAATAACTTTAGACGAAAATTGATTAATTATTTGCTGGACAAGAGTTTTTATAGTTTTAAGGAGTTTAGAGACTCAAAATTGTAATGATTTGTTCATAAATTGATTTTAATGCGATTTATTTCTTTATTTTGACATTTATCTATTTTAATTCTAATACCATTTTTTTTAACTTGACATTTACTTTAATATTATATACAATCTTAATTTTTGGAGTTCAAGAATTCGCACGTCTGCTTGCAGATTGAGTACAATTTGCCACATTTATATTATTTAAGACCTTTATGACGGTATTCTGGCGAATAAATGATTTGATTGATTGATCGATTGACCACTTGGAGAATACAAGTTGACTAAAAAAATCCCCGACCCCCCGATATGTTTAACTTTTTTTTGTGATTTTTCCCTTTTTCTCCGAAATTGTACCTATTTACCACCATAACATTTGTAAAATTTTAAAAAACTAAAAACATCCGGTCTAAAACATACTTTACAAACGGTAAAGTATGTTTTAGACCGCTCCGAACACGCTCATTTGGTTTGTTGGTCCCTCTACCAAACATCCTGTATAAAAGACTAGTTGACCGCTTACTTGGTCTTGTTGTAGTGGCGAGAGAGTTATTATTCTTTAAATATCAATAACTTTTTATTTATTTAATTGCATAGGCTCCGAAACTACTGGACCGATTTGAAAATTCTTTCACCATTAGAATCCTACATTATCACTGATGAACATAAGGTATAAATCTATGCTATAAATATATTTTGATTCATCATCATCATCATACATCACCACGCGGGCGAATCCGCGGAGCACAGCTCGTAGTAGCAGATACTCGTATTAATATTATAACAAAGTTAACTCTGTCTCCATATCTGTTTGTTACCTCATCCCGCCTAAACGACTTAACGGATCGTAATGGTTGGCAAGGATACAGATTATATTTTGGGGAAGGACATAATATGTCCTTATGTATATGATTCATCATCATCATCATACATCACCACGCGGGCGAATCCGCGGAGCCCAGCTAGATACTCGTATTAATATTATAAAAAAGTTAACTCTGTCTCCATATCTGTTTGTTACCTCATCCCGCCTAAACGACTTAACGGATCGTAATGGTTGGCAAGGATACAGATTATATTTTGGGGAAGGACATAATATGTCCTTATGTATATGATTCATCATCATCATCATACATCACCACGCGGGCGAATCCGCGGAGCCCAGCTAGATACTCGTATTAATATTATAAAAAAGTTAACTCTGTCTCCATATCTGTTTGTTACCTCATCCCGCCTAAACGACTTAACGGATCGTAATGGTTGGCAAGGATACAGATTATATTTTGGGGAAGGACATAATATGTCCTTATGTATATGATTCATCATCATCATCATACATCACCACGCGGGCGAATCCGCGGAGCCCAGCTAGATACTCGTATTAATATTATAAAAAAGTTAACTCTGTCTCCATAACTGTTTGTTACCTCATCCCGCCTAAACGACTTATCGAATCGTAATGGTTGGCAAGGATACAGATTAAGTATATTTTGGAGAAGGACATAATATGTCGTACCTGTGTGAAGTTGGCAGCCAAACTCAGCAGCCATAATAAACCGACCAAATTAAGATGTCGCGTGTGGCGGGTGGGTTATTCCGGTGGATTTGACCATGTTCCGGGACTTGTTTTGGTAATAATCATACCTCGTTAGAAAGCTACTGAAACGATCCTTCAGACGTAGTAATCAGAAATTACTCACGACATTTCAGAAACTCGCAAATCAGAAATAACTACTGCAATAGTTTGGCTGCCGGGTTAATTCCATTCCTTATGTACTCCGTATATGTCCTGGATTGTGATTCATCATCATAATCCATCAACACGCGGGTGAAACCTAGAGGCGCAACAAGTATGTCATTTAAACGCAATGAACGAGTTACAAAGCTATTGATCGGCTTATCGATTCACACAATCGCAAGTCTAGACCGGCTCGATAAGGATCTCAGTTTCAAATACCGTACTGTTACCGATGGAATATTACCGTTATGGGCCTGCCGACCATCGCTGCATCGGGGCTATTGTTTTACAACCCCGAGCCTGACGCGCACCGCCGCGCGCCGTTGCCAGATGTGGCATGGCGTGGGTAGCAAGCCTCGTGATTGGCTAAGCGAAAAGGGACGCGTTGCGTAGCGCCGACGCACCCCCGCCCGGCAGCGTGCAGTATCAAACGAGTCGACTTCCAGACAGTGTGTTATTAAGTAGTGTCGTTTTCTGTTACATAGGTCGTAGTGATATAGATATACTTGTAATTACCTACCTAGATATAGTTTTAGCCGCGAGTTGTAAAATACGTTTAGTTGATTTAGTAATTATATTGCCAAGACTTTAACAAACGAGTGGTTTTACTTCTACCAATGCTCACATACGTTAGATAGGGCTCACACATAATTGCACACGATTTACAACGTAAAGTTACATGCTCCACACGTACTTTTGGCTTGGGACCACAGAATACATCATACAATTATGTAGAAATACTTAGGACTGGCGCCTGATGTGATGTCATCCAGGATTAGTTATGTGTACTTGTAGTTCGGAAATAGTCCATGCCATGACTTAATGGCTTCCCTGTAAGGCAGGTTGATTTGTAATAGAATACTTACCAAGTATGTCCAGATTTAATACTTATGTATAGACATTAAAAATTGTCTTATTGGCGTCTCATGTGAGTGATTTATTATTTTACAAGGTTACATTCTTAGATTAATGATTAGTCTCCGCGCGCGCGCGAGAGCGAGACCAATGATTAATCTAAGGTTACATTTTAGTACACTGTTTTAGGTACAACACAGGACCTATAGGTACCTCTACCTCCCCTAAATCCGTGGGTAGGTACTACCTATAGACCAAATAGTTCCTATTAGTTCTGCGAACAGTAGATCGCGGGCACAGTCTTATCGGCGGCAAGTTTTTGCAGTCTGAACCATCTGCAGATGACACCAAATGTTCTTGCCAAATATTACCTAAGTCTTTCACTTTTTGAACTCCACAACCTATCTCGGCAACCACTTGACCAATTATGTTCATATTAGAAATTCCTCTATAAAGTCAGGTATGTAACAAATTTTACCTAATGTGTGTAACAAATTTTATCAAAATCGATAGGTAAATAGCGCCACATCATCAAACAGCTTTTATGATTAAATATCGTATATGTAACCCGCAACTCTAATAGCACTCGAACAACATCTTACTTCGAGAAAAGGAGTATGCTGAAAATCAGCCTTGCATAGACTTAATTGTCTACACAGCTATGCGCTGAGCATACCCTTATTGCCCTATTGTTTCATATATTAGGTAAATTGTTTGTTATTATTGTATCTTTTATGGCAATAAAAAAAAATATTTCTTTCTTTCTTTCTTTCTTTCAAACATAGTATATAGAACATGCATACCAAGTATCAAGATTGGTTGAAAAATGCGACCTGTGGCCTTACTATAAGCTTCGTGAAAACCATCCAAGTTCCGTGCAGTTCTTAAACCTGACATAAACAGTTTTGAATGAAATCATACCACGACGCTCATTCAGGTGAACTGTTTTCATATTGTTTTCTCAAATATGAACGGATAATAATGTCTCTGGCATTCTAACAATTTACTTTAACCAACATTGTAGACGCCTAGCCGTATGTAAGCTAATAAACTGAATCGATTTAGAGCGACATGTTAACGAGAGTCTATACAAAAAAACAGGTGAACGGTTTTTCTGCGGTTCTTTAATAGTAGGCCTGCGCAGGCCTGCTTTAAAGTTGTCATGGTACGAATAAACCGAGCAGTTGTCTAGAAGTCCTGCTTTAAGAGCTCGTAGTAAGGCCCCTGTACAGGAAGACCAACCTAACAAATATACGGACAGATGAAAGCACGGATTTAGAAAGGACTAAATCCGTCAAGTTATTCTTATACTCATCATCATCATCATCTCATTCATAGGACGTCCACAGCTGAACATACGCCTCCCCATAATTTTCCAAAAGGACCGGTTGGAAGCGGCCTGCATCTAACGTGCGACCTTTATCAGGTCGTCTGATTGTTATACAAATACTAAGTAAATAAATTTGCATTATATGATTTTTAAAGCATTAACGCTTGCTTATAATTATAGCGCAGCCAAACTTTGCCATTTTTGAGAGAAACATATCACTCCAAAACATCTTCGGACGGGACTCGAACCCGCGTCCTGCGACAATCCGTATCAGACCACGCATGACCGCTAGGTCACCCAGGCGATCCGTCCGAGCATATAATTTAACTCTGGTTAATTTTAACCATCGTATGGGGACGGCTCGACATCTATTGAACAATTTGACAGCATTCTCCAACCAAAAGAAGAGTTTTTGCAAAATATACCTACGTATCTTTCGTATTGAAGTCGCAACCCTTTATAATTTTTATAGAACTGCTTTTAACTTAACTTAGCCTGCTTGACAGGCCTGTTGGTCTAGTGGTTAGTGACCCTGACTGCTATGCCGGAGGTCGTGGGTTCGATTCCCACCCAGGACAAATGTTTGTGTAATGAGCACGATCATTTGTTCTGTGTCTGGGTGTAATTTATCTATAATATGTATGTATTTAGAAATATATAAGTATGTTTATCAGTTGTCTAGTACCCATAACACAAGCTCTGCTTAGCTTGGGACTAGATGGCGTTGTGTGATAGTTGTGGAATATATAAAAATATAAATTATAGTGAGACCAAATTTTTCCATTTAAAGTAAACACAAAATTATTTGCAGTAGTCCACATACTTCATTGGGCTTCAATTGTAATTAGGTACACTATAAAGGTAATTATTTCTTTTTTTGCGCACTTTTGAAGAGCGTCAATATACACCTTCTTCCGATCATTCAGTTGTTGCTACGCTTGAGACCAAACAGACTTTCTGGTATGGTTCGATTCGGCTGCTTGTATTAAGTTTACTTGGTAGTAGAACTGTTCTGTAAGTCTGCCTTGGTGCATTGGGCCCGGACCCTCCCTTCTCGGATCAGAATCGAGCAACTTAACTTAAAGGCGCCCCTGGGCAAAGTAATCACTCCCGGGCTGGCCATATATACGGCCTGTCGACGCGTCCCCAGCGTTCCTGTTACCTGCATTATGGTGATCCCGCCTTCTCCCCAATTGTCAATCCTCCCAATTCCTCAGTGTGTGGCAGATGTTAGATAGGTAAGCTCAAGAACAGAATTAACTGAACATATCAGATTTTAAATTTTCCCTG
This sequence comes from Selenia dentaria, assembly GCA_917880725.1. NCBI lineage: Eukaryota > Metazoa > Arthropoda > Insecta > Lepidoptera > Geometridae > Selenia > Selenia dentaria. Next base: position 6,631,367 of record OU862888.1, on the reverse strand, counting down.
TAGAGTCCGTTTCACAAAAGAATTACTAGTCCTCCTAGATGTGGCGCTAGTGTCTATGCAAAACAGCTGGAGTTGTATGTGGCTCAGTTAGTTCCACTAAAAACCGCGGGTCATTTTCGTGAAACGAACTCTATTTACTCTACATCGTGTTATTTTTAAACGACTTAAAAAAAGGAGGTAATACATTCGTGAGTATGTATTTGTTTTTTATGTATGTTGGACGATTTCTTCCCCGTATGGATTGATTCTCAAAATTCTTTTTATGTTTGGTAGATATAAATAATATTTCATCAAATTCGGTCAAGCAGTTTTTGAGTTACTCTCTAACAACTGGAAAGTGTTACGTCTATCTTGATGATATCATCATTTACGGTGAACGACAAACGATCCCGTAAGTAGTAAGTACGCCTGCCTAGCAAGGATGTTGAAAAAAAGTTATGATTCTTTTTTAACCAAAAAATGGATTAAATAATTAAAAATGTATTTTCGCGATAAACCCCATGATCACCCTATGCGAGCCCCGCCCACATGTGATCACCGCTAAAGGCGGCTGCACAATGCCATCGTCCAGTCACAGTAGGTACACAAAAGAAACAGTAAGTCGTCTCGGCCTTCAGTAGAATCGTAGAAATTAATACCGGTGCGAAAACACATGTAACGTAGTCTGTGATGCGACGCCCCTTTCAATTTGCTTATAGCGTCTAGGGCTAACTGTCGCTCTTGTGGTACGTATTTTATAATGCTACATTAATTAATATTTGTATTACTGCAACTTATGAAAAAGTAGTGACGACCCGCGGTTCACTTGCGTGGGGATTGATGAATGATGGATCAGAGCGAGCGATTAAAATAAAAAAAAATAATTCAAATCTGTAATTTCGTTCGGAAGTTATGTTTTTTTTAATATAAATAGATAGATTTGAATTGGAAGAACCTTAAATAGAATCTGATAACGAACGACATATTCTTCTTCGTCTTCGTTTTTGATAGCGTTTGCGAGATTGTTGCATTTCCGCCAATGTCGCGTGGGTAGAACAGAAAACAAACGAAGGCGGATTGGTCGGTGGCGGGAACAATGATGCGGTGACTTGACTACTGGATCATCAATTTTGCGTCTATATTTATCTGAGCACAAAACCGAAATATTGTTTAAAACGAGTACAATTTGAAAAATTTAATACCGACTTCCATTCTATTCAGTTCTTGGAGTGTATCTCAAAAACTACTTGACCGAATTTGATGAAATTTAACCACACGGGAAGCACCAGCTTTCAAACAAAAAAATAATTTTGAGAATCGGTTCACCCAGTCGAAAGTTAATTAGGTAATAAAAAAAAATACATACAGTCGAATTTAGTACCTCCTTTTTTTGGAAGTCAGTAGATGAGTTTACATCGTGACGTCAATACCCCGAATGCCAAGTTATTAAAGTTAACTTAATAAGCCGTTATTATTGCGACACGGCCCGGCGAATTTTGTATGATGTCTTCTTACTGTTCTTTCTTTTACTGCGGTCTAGGTCTAGAGTCTATTATGAACCAAGTTTGGTTGCTGTTCGGCGCGCGCATGATTTACTACCGGCTAGCCACGCCTGTCGTCTGTGATGGATAGCAAGCACGCTCGTGCCTCGACTGCAGAGTGGCGCATGTGGTAGCACTCCACGTGTCTGCAATAAGCTGGGTGTTCAAAGTTCATTCTTGCAAACTGAAACATAGCTACTGAAAAATGTCTGAATCTATATCTATACAGAACAATAAAATTGAAGTGTCTGTTTGTAATTCCAAATCAACAGCTTTTGACTAAATGCATATGTAACTATAAGTACACGGTAATCACCTTTAGTAATTATAAAACAAAAAATTAAAAGTTTTAAATATAAATGCAAAGAATGTCACGGTCACCCATTCTTGTCTGTGAACAAAAGCATTAAAAAAAAACTATAAACAGTATAATATATACATAAATAAAACAATTTTTAAAATGTTCGTGTCTTTCTGTTTGTTCCGGCTAAACCGATTTTAATGGGACTTAAACTGGCAGATAGCTGATGTTATAAGGAGAAAATTGGGCTTACTTGATAATTAAAATATAATATACCTACTGTGTCTGTTCGTTCGTTACCTTATCGCGTCTAAACGACTGAAAAGATCGTAATCAAATAGATTATATCCGGGGAAGCACATAATATGATACTTTTCATCATCATCATCTATCAGCACGCGGGTGAAGCCGCAGCTAGTATAAACGTTTTATTAAATCTTCTCATTTTTCCAAGACATTATTCTATATGAATTTTATTTTAAGCTCTACATAATCCAGCTAGGCCAGGTTTTTGTCATGGGAGGCCTAGTAGAGGCCAATCTCATAATAAAAAAAGAACAGGAGTGAGGAGGTCGTTACGGGCCTCCTGCGAACGGTCTCGATCGCTATAATGTTACACTTCAGTCTAATGTAAAGTAATGTGCGCGGGATGGATGATGATGATGATGATGATGAATCAAATATAGCGTATGTTACACAGGCATAATATAGCTTTCTACTGGTGAAAGATTTTTTGGAACCGGTTATGTAGGTATTAGTTTTTGCGTTTATCCCTTACAAACAAACTATTAAATCTTTCCTCTTTATTATTAGAAGTAGTGGATTAACGTGTACGAATATATTGCATATTTTAACACAAAAACGTAGTTATCGTGACGTAACTGTAATAGTTAGACATTTGGTACCGCAGATAATTATTATTGTAGATGGTATTGATGTTTTCTATAAAACTCTACTACATCACTTTGCTCTATCGTCAATAGTTTCCGCAGCGTACGCGATATAAGGATGTCAAAGTCAAAGTCAAAATCATTTATTCAATTTAGGCATCAAAGACGCACTTATGAACGTCAACTTTTCATTATAATGTTTTTAAAGACTCTAAGACTCTACCGCCGCGTTCCAAAATATATAGAACCCACCGAGAAGAAGCGGCAAGAAACTCGGGGCCATTCTTTTTATATGGATGTTTACAATGTTTCTACTTAGGTACTACAAATATTACATTTTATGGGTGGCAGAGACAGCTTGCCAGAAGTGGAGTATTCCAAGCATCTTTATCTTCTATATAATGTCGAACTTTATAGTAAGCTTTTTTTATTAAAACGTTTTTTACAGTCAGCTTGAATTTGCCCTCTGTGAGCTCAGTTATGTGCTTTGGGATTTTATTGTAAAAACGCACACAATTTCCTAGGAATGACTTATTAGTCTTCGCAAGTCTAAAACTAGGTACAGCTATCCTATTTGTATTTCTGGTATTAAAAGTGTGGTGATCACTATTTAACTTATATTTATGTAAATTTTTACGAACATACATTATATTTTCAAATACATATAAGGAAGGCAACGTTAATATTTTGATTTCTTTAAATAAATCTTTCAAAGATTCACGGGGACCCATTTCGTATATAGCTCTAATAGCACGTTTCTGAAGGATAAATATGGTCTCTATATCAGCCGCTGAACCCCATATCAATATCCCATATGACATTACGCTGTGGAAAGATGCAAAATACACTAACCGCGCCGTAGAAGCATCTGATAGCTCTCTTATTTTACGTACTGCATATGCAGCAGAACTGAGTCTCCCAGACAGGGCATTTATATGAGGACCCCATTGTAATTTTGCGTCAATTTTAATGCCTAGGAAGACTGTTTCCTTGTCCATTACGAGTTTAACTCCATCAAGCGTAACGTTGGACTCCAAATATGGAACAGTAGGCAAAGAAAACTTCAAACATTTTGTCTTTTTTGAATTCAGAAGTAAATTATTAGTTGAGAACCATTTAGAGATACTAGATAGAGCGTTGTTTACTTGAATTAGTGTGCTATCTTTCCTATCTATGTTGAGATGTTATTATGATGTTATTATGTATTTTTTTCACACCAGTGATAATGTAGGTCTCTAACGGCAAAAGATTTTTCGAAATCGGTCTACTTAGTAGTTTTTAAGTTTATTCATTACATACAAACATCCAAAGATACAAACCGTTCCTCTTTATAACAGAGTAGTATAGAAGTATAGATTGCCCATTTAAAGGTATTACCTAAATAGATCCTAGATGTGATGACGTGTGGAGTTGAAACGTGGACATATTTGACCGTGAGACTGGTGCAAGTTCAAAGTCGCTCAGCGAGCTATGGAGCGAGCAATGCTTGGAGTTTCTCTAAAGGATCGTATCCGAAACGAGGTGATCCGGCAGAGAACTAAAGTAACCGACATACTCGTAGCTCAAAGAATTATTAAACTGAAGTGGCAATGGGCTGGTCACATCAGTCGTAGAACCGATAACCGGTGGAATAGACGGGTTCTCGAATGGAAACCACGTGTCGGCAAGCGTAGCGTGGGACGACCTTAAGCCAGATGGAGCGACGATCTGCGCATGGTAGCTGGCAGTCTCTGGATGAGCTGAGCCGAAGATCGGGCTCAGTGGCGCGCTTTGGGAGAGGCATATGCCCAGCAGTGGACTGTTACAGGCTTATGATGATGATGAGATGTGATTGAAATTATTGATCGACCGGATTTAATAATTTTATATCGTATTTTCACCGCAGGATAACTGGGGGGCCAGGTCCCCCTCGGCCCCTACCTTACCTCGCTGCGCCAATGGGTAGATAGGTTATACCTATAAACACAAGAACACCAGTTTATTTAATAGACATTTCTTAGAAAAGAAAACATAAATATAAAGATATAGACGCCTACTTAAGAGTAGGCGTCTATATCATTTTACACGATTTATCAGACCTAGAAGGTATGGCGAGTAATAACTTGATAAGGGTGGGGTGTCGTAAATTAATTAAACCGCACCTTGCTTAGTAATTAATTAATTACCAACTCCTAGACAAGTGCCAGTTATTTTCCTTGGTGTGGTCGATGATAACTCCAATAGATAAGTCTTCTCAACCTTATCCCGCCTTTGAGCAGAGGTCGGTGCAATATGTCTTCCGCGAACCAAATGTACGCATATTCTCTTATGGTGTCGATTTAAGGTGTCAGCCAGCCTAGATAGCATCCCTATCGAACGCAAACCCTCCTTTAAAATCATGGCGACTAGTATACAGGGTGTTTGGTAGAGGGACTGACAAACCAAATGAGCGTGTTCGGGGGCCCACTTGGAGAATACAAGTTGGCCAAAAAAAATCCCCGACACCCCAATTTTTTTAAACTAAATCAGTTAGTTAGCTCTGTTTTGTATCCAATTTTGCTTTGCGTGGCCTGAAGGTGTATTAGAGACCAAATTCAACTAAAAACATCCGGTCTAAAACAGATTTTACAAATGTTATGGTGGTAAATAGGTACAATTTCGGAGAAAAAGGGAAAAATCACAAAAAAAAGTTAAACATATTGGGGGGTCGGGAATTTTTTTGGCCAACTTGTATTCTCCAAGTGGTCCCCCGAACACGCTCATTTGGTTTGTCGGTCCCTCTACCAAACACCCTAAGTATATATACTTACCCGCTATACCTTTCGAGTCTCAAAAAGCCCTATGTGCGCAGTACCAGTCTACTTCACATCGATATGAGTAGTGACATGCTTTGCAAGTTAAGTGAGAAATATGTAAATGTGTATATTATTTTTACTCAGAGCTGTAGGTGCCTGTTGTCCGTGTACACGGATTGTGGAAAGACGCGGGTTCGAATCAGATGCAGTGCAATCGAATGCAGTACCAGTCTACAGGCTGGTTTACACGGGCTTAGTAGCTAAGCGCTTAGTACTTGTCACTGTACTAAGCCTCAATATGACAAGTGAAAAGTAACCGTTTACACGTTGGAGCCAGTAGAAGTCATTAGTGACCAGACATTCGAAATGGAACGACGCCGCCTGATTTTGCGCAGTGTGTTTAAACAATATTCAAACATTATTATTTCAAGCATGATCGAAGAGCTTGAAAGACAAACACTAAAAAGAAAACGTTTGTGGACAAGACAGTGGTTACTGCGCAGAGATGAACGGGGCCATTCTGCTCTTCTATTAAAAGAGCTAGCAACCGAAGATCCAGGAGAATATAGAGTAACTATGAGAATGTCAACGGCACAATTTGATATTTTATTAGAAAAAGTTGCACCAGCAATTCAAAGACAAGACACAAATATGAGGAGTGCCATACCAGCTAAAATAAAATTGGAGGTTACTTTGTCATTTTTGGCAACAGGAAGCAGCTACCGCGTGTTATCACACGTGTTCAGAGTTTCTAAACCAGCGATTTCAAAATTCATACCCGAAGTCTTGGATGAAATTTATAATCAACTTTCGGATTACATGAAGGTAAAAAAAAACAATGTTTGTTTCTTGTTATCATTAGTGTAATCATTTGAAATAACATAAGTACACGAAATATTATTGTGTGAAGTCTTCACCGTCAAGTGTCATTGTTATGGCCTGTGATAGGATATTTTCATCAGAAATTGAAGCAGGTGGACCCGCAGATGAGATGGTTTCCAATGTTTCAATGGAAGCAGATGTATTATTGTACATGTAGTTCTCGATCACTAGTTCACTCAAAATATTTTGTATTCTTGTTTGTGCAATCATACTTCTCTCGAATGATAATTCTCTTAACTGCACTGCTACGTTCTTTGCAAACACATCGAATCTGTCTTCTTTTTCAGGTACATCCCTATTGACAGCTTCTTGTAATTTTTTTAGTTCTCCAATCGCACGAAATATTCCTTTCCGCTGTGACATATTTTTACTGGAGGTACTTTGACGTTGTTCCCCTCTTGGTTCCGAAATAGATTCAACCTCTGAAGTGGAAGCCATAGAGATATCTTGCTCGCTACTTATAGGATTATGTTGCTCGCTGCTTGTAGATCCGCTATCCTGAAAAATAAAATTGCATTTCAGGTTCCTGCTACAGAGGATGAATGGAAGAAAATAGAAAGAGGTTTCAATACACGTTGGAACTTTCCAGGGGCTCACGGTGCTATAGATGGCAAGCATATATGTATTCAAGCACCTCCTGACTGTGGCAGTGATTATTTTAATTCTATAGGAAGCAACAGCATCGTGTTAATGGCCGTCGTAGATGATGATTACTGTTTTATATATGCTAATATTGGCGCAAACGGCCGGTGCTCAGATGGTGGTGTTTTTCAGAACTGTTCGATTTTTCGTGATCTCGAAAACAATATGTTGCCAAACAATGGATTTTTTGTTGGAGATGACGCATTTCCCCTGAAATCATATTTATTGAAACCTTACAAGCATAGTCCTTTGACCTACGAACAGAAAATTTTTAATTATAGATTGTCAAGGGCCCGAAGAATCGTCGAGAATGCTTTTGGCATCTTAGCCAGTCGCTTTAGAATTTTTAGAACATCTATATCTACGAATCTCACATTTACTGATCGCATTGTTCGTACAACATGCACTATACATAACTGGCTCAGAAAAACTTCAAGGACATACCTAACCACGAGATGTGTTGACTATGAAAATTTGGAAACTGGGGAAATTATTCCAGGATTATGGAGGGACGCCAACTTTGATTTGCAAAATGTTCAGCCAGTGGGTAGTAATCACTCGTCAAGAATGGCCCGACAATTGAGAGAAAGATATACGAATTACTTCGTAAACGAAGGTGCCGTATCATGGCAATCTAGAATGATCTATTAGTTTAAAATGTACAACTTTATTAATTAAATTAAATCTATTGTTAAATAAGTACATACCTACTAATACCTGTGTTATATTATAACACAGGTTTATAACCTAGCTTAGGCTTCAGTCTCCCACAAAACATATACCTGCAAGTATATGATAAATAATCATGGTTCGAGACTTATTATTATTGAATATAATACCTACTTCAAAATAAATCTAATACCTACCCTATGAAAAATGTTGTTTTATTACTTACATTTTCTATAGTTGTGCGCCTTTCGTCTATATCTTTCAACCAACTATGCATTTCTTTGTACCAATGCAGATTTGGCACATAGACAGTATCAGTCCCACTTCCTGATCGCATTGAATTTTGAATTTTTTTCTTTTCCTGGTAATAGGTTGACCGAAGTGTTCTCATTTTCTTTTTTGCCTCAGGCACTCCGAAACCAGCAATATTCATCTCTTCAACGATTTTCTGATAAGCAGCATCTTTTGCGAGTTTATTTTTATATAAAGCCGATTTGTGGTTCCATAAACATTCATAGGATTTAAATTCCTGAATGAACTTGATTGTTTTTTCCGAATTCCACCTTTCCGCAGCCATGATAACAAAAAAATACGTAAGTAAATAAACACGTGTTTTCACTTCCCGGTACAACTTGTCACTACCTAACTTGTCGAGCTGTTTACATGCGGTCAGCACGCGACAAGTGCTTAGTAAATCGTGGTGGGGGTATCGACTTGTCGCTTAGTAAATAGGATCGATCTCTATTCACTTGCACTATTCACAAACACTAATACTAAGCACTAATCAGCGTGTTTACACACGAGGACTTAGTATTAGTAACAAGTACTAAGCGCTTAGCTACGAAGCCCGTGTAAACTAGGCATAAGTACAGCACATCGGTATGAGTAGTAAAAGTTTGGTCTCCGTAGCAAGCGTTACAACGCTTTAAAGATCGTATAATATTTTTTTTTTAACCAAAAATCGGAACCGATTTCAACATCAAAAAGTGTGAAATAACTTGATATCGGTCGTCGGTACCATTATAGTTCAAAAGTACACCGACTTCAACAAGTTACTTCACACTTTTTAGTGTTGAAGTCAGTTTCGATTTTTGGTAAACAAACTGCACTTTCACCCTTTGTGTTGACCCTTGCTAATTACGGGATCGATTGTCATTCACCGTCAATGATGATTATCAAAATAGGCGAAACAATTTTCAATTGTTAGAGTGTAGGTAACTCAAAAACTGCTGCAACGAGTTTGATGAAATTTAAATGGGACCATCTCGGAAGTATACTATACCAAAAAAAAAAGAGTTTTGAGAATTGGTTCACAAAATATGGGGGGAAAATGGTTGAACATACACAAAAAACTTACCGTCGAACATATATATAGCCTCCTCCATTTTTGGAAGTTGGAAGCGGTTTAAAATAGTGACATGATTCCAATTTGGTTTGTTTCTCCCTTAGTCCCATTTTACGATTATTCAGTTGGAGAATATGTAATCTGCCGGCCTAAGAAATCCAGGACTAGGTTCCGGGCCTACTATACGGCATTGATAATAACAATTCTGCGATTTCATTGTACCCATCTATCGTGATAACACCTTGAGTAGCTAGGTTCGGTAGTAGCGGGCACGAATTGAGTTGGTAGGTTCTTTAACTTAACGGCATTTATTTAATTCTCGATCCCAGCATAAATGAAAATATAGTGCTAAACAAAGCTCTGAAAATACCTACTATTAATATAAACAGCCAAGTACAAGTCGGACTCGCGACTGTTAAATGCACTCGATCTTTAAATCTACATCTACAATAATATTATAAAGAGGAAAGATTTGTTTGTTTTGAATAGGCTCCAAAACTACTGGCCCGATTAGGAAAAATCTTTTACCATTAGAATCCTACATATTTTTCCCTATGGATATGTAATACTTTCAAATAAGTTATGGATCCGTACGAAGCAACGGAGAGCAACTGAGATACATAATAACCCTACTGTAGGGTTATTATGTATCTCAGTTGCTAACAAATTTTCATTGAAACCGAAAAAAATGGCGGCTCTATGTCACTTTTGTCAGATCCAGTCATCAACTTACTAACATTTTGCTTACCGAAGTTGTCAAAACTGACATAAAGCCGCCATTTTTCAAGATTTCAATCAACATTTGTTAGCAACTGAGATGCATAATAGCCCTGCTGGTGGTCCTCATGCTTGTACCGTCTCCTGATAAAATAAAAAAACAATATGTGAGAACGCCAACGGGACGACTCTGCAGAGGTGCAGCTGTTTGGACAGGCGTTGTGATTAGCTTACTACAGACAGGCGTTGTGCTTACCATGATTCGAAGACTGCTATTTTATGTCCTATTAAGTTCGTGGCTTCTACTTAAAAATACAGCAGTAAGTATCCCCCTGATACTTTTACTGAGGGCGGTAATAAAAAAAGTACTTTCAGCATGGTTAGTAGGTATGGCTCACGCACAGTCCAAACTGCGTATGTAGTCAGCCTACGAGGCGGGTACTATGGAATTGACATATGAAAATATAATAAATAGAAATTGCTTTCTTTTCGTGTGTGAATCGGCCGACTAACTTTATTATTTATTTTGGTTCTAATCAATCAGTTATTATGACAACTAGCTAACTAATTAAATCATCGATCCCATCGTTATGTTATCATCTATTGTCAGATATTCGTCGTTTGTTAGGTGCAGTTAACCCGTTACTGCTCAGGGGACGCATTTCGGCATGATCGTATTTATGGATCAAAAAGACCAAAGATAAAAAGTGGTTTTAATAAAATTTACCACAATAACCGGATAGCGATATGTAAAATTCTGTCATGCAGTTTGTGCGCAAAAAAATTCTGTGTACATACATAAATTTGTAAAAAATAATTTACCTAACACTGATTTCAGTTTAGTAAAATTCTATAACTGAAGAAATAAATTAATTCAAGGCACAAGCTACTATATGTTGCAGTTTTATGAGAGTACCTAAATGTAAACTTAGATACCTAATACTAACTTACTTACCTAAATCTTAGCAGCCTAAATAATTGTGAAGGTATACGCACTTTAATGGTCAGACATTGTTGAGGTACATATTAAAGTAATACCTACTAAGTCTTTGCATTAAGTATCTACATGTACAAGTACAAGTATTTGCACGAAATACCTTAGACGGAACCTTTATTTCCCCTACGTCTATAGGAGGGTTCTCTTCAACGAGATTCTACCCGTGATATCTGGGTGGTGTCAATAAGATACCATACTATATAGGTAATAGGACGCTTTTGCGAATGTTAGTCTTGGTGGGTGCCACCACAGTGTCACATATTCTACCCCCTAAATAGCGAACCCGATTTGAGTGGAGATTTGACAGTAAATGCCATATTAAATGTATGTGGATACTATCTGTTACTTACTACTGATCTCTGTACTTAAGCTTAGATCAAATACTAAGCATAGGTTAAAAATACGGTCCTATATCTAAGAGTGACGAGCGCAGTTCAAACGTCATACGTGAAGTTTAACATTTTTTTAATGTTATTAGTTAACGGTACAAGCACGAAGCCCACCTGATGTTAAGTGGTTATCTCTGCCTAGATCAGATGCATTTCCTCAAATGACGACCTGTACTGCACCCGTAACCCTGAGACATTAATTTGTTAAGTCGTATGTGCCTGTATTTTCACGGGCAACCATACCTTCACATCAAAACGCAGTAATGCGAACATTACTGCTTCAAAACAATAGGCGAACAACTTATACTTTCGTCGCATACTATTATAACAAAATGTAATCGATACTCGTTAATGAGGTTTTACATTGTAATACGTGTGACCAGCGTGTCGATGTAATTAAGATTTAATACTGCACCTATGTTTGAAAATGGTGGTGTTATACATAACTTAACTCAGATTGGTACGCATATTACAAGTGCAGGAATTACGCTCGTAGATTCTGTTTGACGGTTCGCATACAATACCTAATCTATATTCCTAGAGAATATGTAATTAGTCGTAATTTTACTGAATTGACAACACGGAAACTGATGAGTGATGTAGAGCTCAACCAGAATACGAAATGCAAGCTTTAGCCGAGGCTCCGATCTTGTAATTATGCTTCCAGGCATTGGATTGCCTCATCAACGGAATCGGTATCACATGCGAATAGTACCTATTGCCGAAAGCGACGATCTATCGCCTACGAATTTTCAGCATACATAGGAAAAACAGTGCAATAGGCTAAAGCAATCCCTATCCAACATCTTTACCTTCTGGGATGTTCTATGGATATAATAATCGAAGACTTTTGAATGTAATTGTCAGCTTACAAATTCTAAGACCGATTCGAGATTTATATCGACTATAAAGTGAGTATGGGATATCAACGTTCTTGTCACAGTACCTATTGATATATTTTTGTATACTATGTGCTATAATGCTATGTATCGTAGGCTTGTTATCTATTTTTATTCTAACCTTTTTACTGTCTTAATTCTAGTATTTTTATATTCATAAAAGTTTTTGAACTATCACGGTCACTGTTGCAAGAGTTGACATTAGAAACGGGATATTTATCGTGTATGTAATCCATTTTGTTTGAGTTCCCGATATTTTCGCACAGTTGCAAGCGCCATGATCACGAGTAAATCTTGTATCTTGACATTTGAGAGACTAACATCTAACTGCCATGGCCTTATGGACTTATCTACATAGTCGAGGCCTATAAACAAAAGCTTCATCATCAACATCTTCATCTTAAAACTTAAACGTTCTTTCAGGTTCGCGCTTGCTGAAACCGAAGCTGATGATGAATTATAGCCGTATTACAACGTGCCTGCTGAAAACAATATTTTGAAATATTCCATCATATTACTAATAACGTTGTTGTAATAAAATTAAAACATGTTACAAGCATATTGAAGCGATAGGAAAAAATAAGCAAATGTGCATCTAAAATTGCCTTCGACAAAATCTCGGATCAAAATCTATCATTGGTGTGCTAACAGCAATTAGTAAGTATTTGCAATTAATTAATTTTTTTTACAGATATTTCAGATGTTTGATGAACCTACTTTACCGCGTTATATTAAAAAAAAAATTCACCATTTAAGAATAGCTCAATATTTTGATGTTCCATTTGCTCATTATCCCTTTATGCTATTGTATAGCTCAAAAAACAGAACTAATACATGAACCTACTTCTAAATGTTGTAAAACTATCCAAAAAAGAATCAAATAATTTAATGGCGTTCCAACATCGTGCTTTTTTTAAAGATGGGATCAAATCGCTGAATTTCAAAGGAGGTGCATCGATAGAGGGTTAATCCGCAGGTCGGTGACGCGTCGGCCCATTGAAATCGCACGGTCCAAGATGTGTAAGTGTAGTATATAAACTGCCAGCACCGTGGCAGGAAGCATCAAGGTGTTCCAACACTATTATTTCATCAGTTTAATATTAAATTATTATTAACTAGTGAACCATGAGGTCTCCCTCTTTAACAGCAGTGTTAGCACTTTTAGCAGCAAATGGTAAGTAAATAAAAAAATAATTTATAAATTTAAACTAATTTAGATACATATTCCATTTAAAAAGGCAACATATATAATTATTACATTTGATTCCCATTAAAGAGATTTTTTTTATAGAAGACTATCTCCAACATTGAAATTGGATAAACTTGACCCCATACAGGAATTATTCTATTTAACCCATTTCAGATTCCCCTACTTAATACTATCATTATAATTAGATCAAGTCACTGTTTCTTGAGCTCATCATGTATTAAATGAGAAATGATATAAATTGTAGATTGATACTAAAATATATTTGATTTGATTTGTAGCTAAATTTTACTTGAAATGACAGACAATAATGATATACTATCAAGTATTTTTTTACAGAATTAGGTACTTACACTACTTTAATATTTCTTCATTTATTTTATTGATTATTAATTTTATATTAATATATGCTTACTTTACTTTTGGTTTAATTACAAATGTTTAAATATTCCCTCTTAAAATCTATGACTACTAAACAAAGTCAAAGGTCCAACAATAAAATTACTAAAAATATATATAATCCTACCTACCCATATAAAATGCATTACACAATTTTGACATACGTGTAACATATACAGTATACGTATTTTAAGATTCTAGTACGTAACAAACAAAAACTTTTTTGTGGCGGGTCATATTTTGAGAAAAAAACTAATTAGAGAAAATCATTTAAAATGCCAAACGTTCTCTATCAGCTTTCAAAAAAGACAGACATAATATTTTAAATATCATTTAGCAAGTGATTCTTTTAAATAACAATCATAGCATTCATATAATAAAAAACAATAAAATATAGAAATAAGCGTCATTGTTATCTGCAATACTACTCAAGCATTATTTGAAATTAGCCAAATATACCACATGTTTAAAGATTCAATTAAACTCAATTAGAACTGCAATTTGATCTAAAATTCACAAGGCTAGGTAAACATTTGTTATAATTATCGCGTACATAATTTTATTGGATGATTGGATCATAAAACACCGGGCATCATCAACATTCATACGAGATACATTTTTTGTAAGACATGCGAAAAACGCAACATCTTCCTTTCGCATTTGTGCAATGCATAAACGATGGCTAGCGTAAACATCCGATGTAAACATTCAATCTGATTCACGACTAAATAGTCCCCTTATGTCACTCAATAATACTATTAGTTACTTTCAAGTTACTCACTAGTACAATCTAAACGAGATTATCATACGTATTACATCTCAGACACCGTATTTTAGCACATCCGATAAACTTAATATCATCTCCTGATATATATCAATTAATTAAAATGAATTATATGCATAATATTGTACTGAACTAAAGCTACTAGCTGACTTTCCACTACGGAATTGGGCTTTTGGTATATTTATATATAGTAGCCTTAAAAATAATTTTTGGTCAATGCATTTTACAAACACGCTTCAAAATAAAACTATTTATAGCATACTTTATTTACCTAGTACACATACCAGATCTATCCGAAACCTAGACGCATAACCTGGCATGCACAAATTACAGGCTTGACCTCAAACATAAGTTACGTTAATCCGCACAAAAGGTCGAATGTATTTGAAGTTTCAATTTCACTTAATGCATTTATCAATTGCGATAATGTATGTACAGTTGATACAGAAATCCGGCCAGTAGTCACGAACTTGTAAATCTACAATTTCAAAACTGAGATAAGTTTTTGTAACGAGAGCAAGTGACATTTTATATTGATATAGGATCATATCATTACATCTGAACTAGGCATGTACCAATTGATAACGATGCATAAATGCATATATAATCGTGTGCATAATTAATATGAGTTACCTACACCTCGAACTTAGTAATTTAGACCTTGATATAAAATTAGTAGATATACATATATAAGAAACGTGAAAGGGTTGTGAAATCAATACCAGTATTAATAATTTGAAGTCTGTTTTTTGTTGTACAAAACCTCATGGGTCATACCGGCTATATAGAACCAATTTACGTACAATGTTGCCCATTACTGATAAATGTTTTAATAGATGGCTCCAAAACGTCTTTAAACAACTCAAAACAGTAAAAAACTAACAAGAATTATTAGTCTGCGCTGCGACCTGTAAACACGTAAGTTCGGTCTGCTCTGCTAAGACGCGGGGTTGAGCCGTGAAGTTGCTAGCTAGCTGAGCAAATCGGTGTCAAATGTATTAAATATCTCGAAAACATAGTAGATGTGCGTATTTAATTATCCGCTAACGTCAAAAAAAATTCTAGTGTCTGTTCAGTAATTTTGGCCATTATAACTGCTGGTTATGCTATGTCATTTTTAGAAGATCGAAAAACAAACCTCTATCCGAGGGTTAAGTCACGTAGCAGAAAGTAAAAAGTCATTTCGATATAGAGAATACGTAAGATTAGATTTACTCAAGAAATAGCCTACATTTATAGCTGTAAGTTAAATATTATATTTGATAGCCATGTTCTCATGGAAGTGACGCATGTCTTATATGAGAATAAATGTACTTATATATAGGCATAGGCGGTGATTTAAACACCTACATTTGCCAGATATGTTTTTGATCCCATGTAATAGGGGGCGAGGCTATTGCCGTTTACGGGGCACTACTCGTATTTCAGACTCTGGGCTGCTAATCAGAATTTCTCATTAAACTGTCCGAACTGGGGATCGAACCCAGGACCTCGAGAATCCAAAGCGGTGCTTCCACCACTACACCAAGATCAAGAGAGCGAATACGCTTGCGGTGTCAGCCCAGTCATATAAATTAAAACAAGGCAATTTTTGAGTCCTTCCAAAAAAATGCTAAAAGACTTATAACCATATGTTTTTGTCCTTTGGTTGGCAGTTCTTTAGGTTTAGATTTTATTTTCGAGGATATATTGGCGTGACGATTTATTATGTTGTGTTTAAAAATAAATCGTAGTTATTGTATTATTATCGTTAACGTTTATTTTCACCAAGTTTTGAGTGAATCGCAACAGAAATACTTTTTTTCTTATAATATTTTTTTTTTACTTTAAATACTGCGCTCTAGGGGTACTATTGCAAAAATAAAAAAAATACGTCGTACATTGTTAATAGGTGACTCTAATCGCACGCCTGTTACCTATCACCTATTGTATTGTGCATACATTCCAATCGTATGACCAGCTAGCCAGCCAGCTATTTAAATAACAACATCAACATTTTGCTGACTCGTATAGTAAACAACAAACGAAAAGAAAAAAAACAATGAACTGGCTGGGATTCGAACCGTGTACCGGTAGCGTTCACAATCGCAGCATGAGCCACCTTCACAACCCTTCAGCTGTATCAGGAACCAGAGACACAATAGATAATCTATTGTTATCAGTTAACGACAGCTGCCCTCAGCTGTCGTGCGAGTGCGAATGCGAATAAGCATAACTTTGCTGTAAACAATGGTTTACAGCAAAGTTATGCAGAGTGTTCGACGTTGTTACTCAAAAAACCTACGGCCTTACTTCCAAATGCTTCATAAATTTAATAACGTTGCTTAAGTTTTCAATACTCGTAACATCATTTAATACGGCGTAGCTAAATTTTGCGCATTGCTAAATAACGTCGTATAAAGTTAAGCAGCGTTTTAAGTAAGGCCCCTAGCATTCAACACAATCTTTGTAGCACTTCGATATCGTAGAGAAATTAATCATGGCTTAGAATGTCAACTTTTCAGCTATTGAACATAGACAATTGCATAAAAATCCGCCAAATAGTTAATTTACTTACAATGTTTAACATTCATCCCATATTTCCAGAACCCTTTCGTTTTAAGGCATATTAAATATCCATTTTTCATCTCAGCCTGCCTCGTAGTTTCTGAGTGATGCGCGTCAATTGCCCCGATCACAAACAAACAACAAATTTTATTAATATAGTTTTGGTCTCTATGTCAATAACAAAATACACCTCGATCATAATTTAAAAAAAATGTATTGGCTCAGTTACAGGTTTATTATATGTATAGACAACCACCTTGTATTTTAACAATTAATCTCATCCAGACCCAAAACTATTTTCATTCATGGCAGGAATCAAAAAAAATATTCTAACCAGGATTTACATAGAATTAATCCATTCTGTTATTCCTAGGTTTAAGCTATTTTCATCCAAGTTACACCCCGATCCGTGAAGCTTTAATAAGTCATAAAGTACATGCATATCTAATAATTGACTCACTAACTTTCGCATTTATAATTATTTTAGCTTGGAGTATGTTTACAAAATAGAACATTGTTATTTGAGGCATCATTCCTATAGAATTTCGTTTGTTTTTACTTAAACAGTGTCAACAAAATATCACCGAATTAAGAGTCATCCACGTCTTTGGTTACTATGGATTGTTTATTTAAATCCGAAATTAGATAAAGTAAACATTTTAAACATCATTGTTTACGGCTCTGTTAGCTTCAAGATTTACGATACGTCACATACAAGTTACGATCTAAAATGCCAAATAAATTCTTTTGTGAGATTATGCATCGGTTAGCATAGGTAATTCGACGTTTGGCAAAAAATTTGTCGCCACTGTGAAACTTGATTAGGAGACAAATCTCAAAGAGAATACTAATGAGGTTGGCGCTTATATTTATTACATGTTTTATTATTCAATTATTATATTCCTAAGCCCAACACGTACAGTTTAATGGGAACATCAATAAACTGGTCATTCAAAATGTTCAGGCTAATTTATTGAGCCTTTAATGTGTGTATTGTTCAACGAAATTCGTAAATCTAATGTCATTTGAAAAACAATCAATGGATGATTTGATTACTAATTTAGTAAGTAATGATGCTTTAAAGATAAATCAGAGCTCGTACATATTAATTTACAACTACCGTCACAGATAATATAAATTCATTTTTCCCATCGGGATTTTTCAGCATGATTATACTTTTTTCTTTAGTTACTTTAATTAAACTTTAAGTTATTTTGTTGTTATTAAACATTTTTCTATACACAAATAAGTTAACAAAATGATGCAGGAAACATCTTCATATTTGTTAAGTATAAAAAAATCGATAAATCCATACGTTATACGAGTAAGTTCGTAAATTAGCAACGTTGTAGAGACTCCAAAGCGGGGTGCCACTAGGGGAGGGGAGAGTTAGGTACCTGGATACCAGTAAATTAATATTTCATAAACATTTTCCTTCCAGCGTCGTTAGCCCTCGGATGGGGCTATCGGGCTTCAGACCAGAGACGCTGGGCAGTTCTCCACCCAGCATGCGGGGGTCGACAGCAGTCGCCCATCGCCATCGCGGCGCGGCAAGCAATCCCTATATCCATTCCCGCTATGGAGCTCATAGGATACCAGAACCCTCTGCCTGGACCTTTGACGATCACTAATAATGGGCATTCAGGTAACACACACACAGGCCTAATCACGACCATATTTGAAAGGATTTTTCGCAGAAGATAATTAAAACTGTGAAAAAAAAATATGGGTACTTATTCAGGTTTTGGCTGTCCTCAAATGATAACATATTTTCAACCTCCATTAAAACAGAGGGATTCTTTTAAGTTTAAAGTTGCCGTCTATCCGTATTTATGTCTGTGGGGCCCGAAATTTAGAGACTGTTTGGATGCAGGACTTATAGAAATGGTTCTTAGTCATATTTGATCGTAATCTGCCTGAGTTTCGGCTTCACAAGCATACTTAAAATGATCTGAGATACTTCTGCAGTGAGACTTTACAGTTTTCATTTAGGTAGTTTTTGATATTTAGATTCTTGGTGCAGCTCTCATTTCCAACAATTTAGAGTTTGGAGGAACTACCTAATGATAAACTAATCCACATAAATATTAGCCATTGTGCAAAACAAGAAACATCGTATTGGAGATGAATTGTATAATTTCCTGGTACAGTCCTTAACTCGTCCGCATCAGGACAAAAAAATGCCTCTAAAGAGGGTTGCTGATCCTAATCTCAGGGACTCGTGCGACAAGGTTAGCAGTGCCGCAATCATTTTGAATTATTAGAATAGATTTCTTATTTCAATTAACCAACGCGCCAGCATAAAAGGATATCAGCAACTTAAATTATTTTTTTCAGTGGCGCTAACGATTCCCAAGTACAGTTCTGAAGAAGAAAAGAAAGGGTTCCGTCTGCCGTATATCTTTGGAGGTCCTCTGGACAATGAGTACGAAATTGAAGGTCTACACTTCCATTGGGGAGACAAGAACAACCGTGGTTCTGAACACACCTTAAACGACATGCGTTTGCCTTTAGAAATGCATATCATCCATAGGAACAAGAAGTATAGAAACCTGGCTGAGGCTCTTCAACATCCTGATGGTCTGTGCGTCCTCGCTTTCTTTTATCAGGTAAGTTCTGAATGTTGCTACGATTTGTGATAAGTTTTCTTAACTTTTTTATTTATTGGTTAATTGGGCAGCCCTAATTTCGGAAAGTTACCTAACATAATCTTATCCATGTTTTGAAATGTCTAATATAAATCAAATCAATGTTTTTGCTCATTAATAGCAATGAACAACATTTTTATAATTAAATAAGCGTCGTTTATTACAAAAATCGGTGAACACCGTCAAGAAAACGAAGATTTTATAAAATTTTAGTAATTTTTAATTATTTTTAGTTACTGATTTTTTACACCCGATGACATCCGTGCCTTAAGATTCCATGTGTTGCGTGATGCACGACCAGACTTATTGCCACACCCCAACATTTAAGACCCCAGCACAAACATTTTTGCTCATCAAACAAAAACACCAACCTTCGAAATCTCAGTTCAGTGTCACAACCAACTCTTTTTCAGAACAAGTATACCTGACAAAATAATTTTACAGGTGGTAGAGTTTGACGCCAAGCTGTTAACACCGATCGTCAAGAACCTGTCAGCCGTAGAGAACTTCAACACCAGCATGCAGCTTCCCCACACCTTCTCCCTCTCCTCTATCCTCTCAGGACTGGACGCTGAGAGGTTCTACACGTACAAAGGCTCTCTGACTACCCCCCCTTGCGCTGAAGCCGTTACGTGGGTCGTATTCTCCGACTACCTCCCGATTTCTGTCTTCCAGGTAATGTATTTTTTTAATGTGAATCGGTGACGAGACGAGTGGTTCGCCTGGTGTGAAGCCTCACGCTTACCCATAACAGTTTAGTGCCATGTAGAATTTTAAACTACAACTGTTCAAAACCCTGCATGGCAATGTAAGATACCCAAGCACCCTGAGATATAAGATTTTAAATCTCATGCCATGTAATTTCGCTGGAAACATCGCCCTTCATTGAAATACATTAATGCTTGCATTACATATTCTTGGTTGAATAACTGGCAATGGTGTGATACCACAGGCGGGCTCCGCCAATGTTCTTCCACTACACATATAACGATGCTTTCTGACTACACTACTCTACTTATATTTCATGCCAACTGTCCTGAATCACATAATTAATATACTAGGTACTGTATACTACGTAGACTGAATAGTCTCTCTCCGTCATATACAATCCTCGTCCCGTACAGCACGGGAGCTCTTGCGAATAGATAAGGGTGCTACTCGTATTATTTATTCTTATGGTGCGAGATAGCACTGTCTGAACCTTATGGATTGAGAGTTAAAACAAGGTATCACATCGTTTCATTGTATGAAGAGTCAGATGTTTACCTGATAGTATACAATAATAGCTTTTAATATAATAATAATAATTTAATAAGATCCTATAATTCCAAGAGATTTCAAACTTTAACCCACATTGCATGGAATGGGTCGCGTGGTTTGTGTTCTCTTACTGACTCCCGATTTGTTTTTCAAGCATTACATTATAGTTTTTTTAATAGTTTATCATTTAACTTACCATAGATGGATAACTTCCGCGGCCTTCTCTCCAATCTGAACTTGCCTCTGGTAGACAACTTCAGGCAGCTCCAACCGCTCTTCGGGCGCAGGGTCTTCGTAAGGATCACCTCTAAGAATCCCAAGTTCAAGAAGACCAAACTTCACTACTCCAAGTGGGACTGGGTCGGTCACAAGAAGGCCGAAAACGATGTCGTCGATTTCGACGAGTAAATGTACTCTTACTTAAATAGTATACTTTCTAACTTTAAGCTAACGTACTTACTATCTACGGGTATTTCTAACTTTTTTTTATTGATACCAAATATTTGGCAACTTACGTATTTATAAGTCTGTGTGCAATATTGTATAATTATTGTGTGATATTATTATTAATATAAGTATGTTACTCTAATACTTTAAAATTAACAATAAAACTTTAAGAATTATTTATTAGTTTTATTATAGAATATTGAGATAGTAACAAATACATAGATAAATAATACATGAAATATGTACTTAAATACGTATACTTTATTAATGTTAGATACTGATTTAGTTGTCGTAGTTATCAGCTCCAAACATAGACTGAAATATAAAAAAATTTGTTAATTATTATAATGAAATATAAAATACTTACATTAAATATATATTGATGCATATAAATTTAAACTATCTGCTACATAGTATTATATACCATATCAATAATATTATGAGAGTACCAACCTTATTCTTGTTAGATTTCACACCAAATAAACAAGATGCATGAAAATTAGTAATGGGTATCCACACAGCACACAATACTTTAAATTAAAAAAATCATATAACACAACAAACTATACAAACACTTTCGAAGACATTAGTCTACGGCTTCTTTATATATGTAAAATATTCATACGATGTATAGAAGAGTTCAAACCTTAGTGTGTAGAAAAAAGGTGTAGTAGTAGCATTGACCGGTGTGCTTATATACCTAATCAGGATTCACATGGCAAGGTATGATATTAATTTAAACCGCCACGCCATCTCTTTTCACCTAGTTTAAGGCCTATTTAGACCTGAGCGATATTCGCTACCGCTGTGGGTAGCGAAAAATACCACGCCGAACTCGATGGGTAAATAGTATGAAGTTCCATAACTGCAGCGAAACTTGTACCGCCTAGTGCGGCGGTATTTTCTCTTCTTTGGCGAAACTAGTTCCGCCGCCCCGCTAACCGTTGCCAACGAATATCTGGAAGAGATCGCTTATAAGCGATAAGACCGCCCATTGTACAACAGTATTGATAATTGTATATTAAATGTATCCACGTTTGTTTTATGTACAATAAAGCGTTATCTATCTCTACCGCGCGCGGTGGAGATATCCGCTTTGGTGTGAACAGTGAAATTAACGCATACCCTTTCGGATTTCTCTATCGCTCGCGGTAGCGAATAACGCCCAGTTTTGAATAGGCCTTAATGTAGTCTACGTTTTAGAGGTCACTGCTGTCTTTTGCCTAGTTTTTCAGGGATGAACCTGCTTGAGTATTAGAAAACCTTTGCCGGAACTTTTACTGCTTCCTGGCACGCAGTTGTTAGGTCTCAATTGTATGCAAGCTTCTGTGGTTTTGGTATTACTACACCTTTTTGTTACAAGCTGTATATATGCGTGTTCTACGCCAAGAATACTCTTAAATGCGGAACAACTACGTAATCTTTATTCGCGACTTCGTTCGCAATGGAATAAGGTTATTGCGATCCCTACAGAAGTACCTACATATTAAATGGAGATGAAGCTTATGCGTTAATTCTGGGTATATACTCGTATGCTATCTCCATTCCAAATCTCAACCAAATCCATTGATCCGTTTTCCGATCAGAGCGAAGAAGTAACAAACATACTCACAAGCTTTTTCATTTATAATATTATTAACTAGCGACTGCCCACGACTTCGTTCGCGTAGTAGACTCTGCCTTCAGCCTCGCCTTATCCTCCCATCTTTTCTTTTTATTTTTCTTTCATAAGAACATTCTCCTGACAATAATTCACACAAAAAATAACAATTAGCGGGATTGTTCTATCCGTTCCCGCGTGATGATAGGTATAATAAGTAATTGTTCGTAAACTACCATTAATCAGAATAGGATAATTGCGACCTCTCGGGCACTAGCCGTTAAATCAGAATAAGATTATCGCGACCCCTCGGGACCTACCCGTTAAATGAGAATAAGATTATCGCGACCCCTTCGGGACCTACCCGTTAAATCAAAATAACATTATCGCGACCCATCGGTTCCTGCCTTTTATATCAGAATAAGATTATCGCGACCCCTCGGGACCTACCCGTTAAATCACAATAACATTATCGCGACCCATCGGTTCCTGCCTTTTATATCAGAATAAGATTATCGCGACCCCTCAGGACCTACCCGTTGAATCACAATAACATTATCGCGACCCATCGGTTCCTGCCTTTTATATCAGAATAAGATTATCGGGACCCCTCGGGACCTACCCGTTAAATCACAATAACATTATCGCGACCCATCGGTTCCTGCCTTTTATATCAGAATAAGATTATCGCGTCCCATCGGGACCTACCCGTTAAATCACAATATCACTATCGCGACCCATCGGTTCCTGCCTTTTATATCAGAATAAGATTATCGCGACCCCTCGGAAACTACCCGTTAAATGAGAATAAGATTATCGCAAACACTCGGGAACTGCCCATTAAATCAGAATACGACTATGGCGATCCCTCGGGGCCTACCCGTTAAATCAGAATATGATTATCACGACCTCTCGAGAACTGCCCGTTAAATCAGAATAAGATTATCGCAATCCCTCGGGAACTTCCCATTAGATCAGAATAAGATTATCGCAACCCTCGGGACCTACCCGTTAAATGAGAATAAGATTATCGCAACCACTCGGGAACTGCCCATTAAATCAGAATACGACTATGGCGATCCCTCGGGGCCTACCCGTTAAATCAGAATATGATTATCACGACCTCTCGAGAACTGCCCGTTAAATCAGAATAAGATTATCGCAACCCCTCGGGAACTTCCCATTAAATCAGAATAAGATTATCGCAACCCCTCGGGAACTTCCTATTAAATCAGAATAAGATTATCACATCCCCTCGGGAACTACCCGTTAAATCAGAATAAGATTATCGCGACCTCTCGGGACTTACCCGTTAAATCAGAATAAGATTATCGCGACCCCTCGGGAACCGCCGTACAAAATCAATAACTGCCATTGTTGAGCCTTTTCCCGCCCAATCCCCAAAACACTCTTGTTTATGAAAGCACATAATAGTAAAGTGTTGTACTATGCTATATTTGAACATCAACTATACGCCAGTTACTACAAGTAATTGGTAACTCTCCATAGTAACTGTTGCTTAAATCACGCGCAAATGTATGCCACATGTAATACAGAGTTATGGGAAAACACACAAGATATACGGGTGAACGCTCTTGCTTTTGTGGGAAATTCTAAATTTATACATGTTTTATTTCGTTTTGCAGCCTGTGTAATTATTTGACCTAATTATGTGATTCGTGAGATAACAACAATTCTCTTTACTATAGAATCAGCGGTCACCAAACGACGGCCCGCGGACCAGATGCTGCCCGCGAGCATAACTAATCCGGCCAGCGATAGGAGGCATAACGTGCCTAGTACCCAGCCCACCTTTTAATTTTTTAAGGAAAAACAAATCATATAATGCAGCCATTTTGACTATCGACGAAAAATAAAGTGATCCACATACATAGATGAAATGTACGCAGCTGTGACATTCTAGTGATAATTGCTTGAAAGTGAAATTTTATCAGATGCTCATCAACTATGCATACCTCACTTGCTGGTCACTCCCGAAGTAGATATAGGTAGGTAGTTACGATACATACGAGTACGATACTCAATTTATTCATCTACTTCAACTTTCCATAACTATCATTATATGTCAATATGATGAGCTCACCAGCAGGGCAAATAAGTATCTCAGTTGCAAACAAATGTAGAATGATAAAAAAATTACGGCTCTGTCACTTTTGTCAGATCCAGTCATCAACTTACTAAAAAAATTTCTTACTGGAGGTGTCAAAACTGACAGAACCACTATTTTTCAAGATTTCAATCAACATTTGATTGTAACTGACATAATATCCCTGCGGATCTTGGCCCTCCAAGGGCCAAGCTTTGAGGAGTAATACATTTGGCTATTAGGCTAAAAAGTTTGGAGACCCCTGCTTTAGATAGTAACAATTTAATGCACTAATTCAAGTATTCATGTTGTGTGAGAAACGTGTACATGTAATAAAGTGCATTATTGTTAAAATATAAATAATATTCCCCGAATCTCGCAAATTGAGTCAAGATGTAATCTGTGTCACCTAACTATTCCCCAGTCAGGCAACAAAAAAATAATAATTGAATTTCTTGCCACAAGCGAAAGCGTTCACCTTAAATATAGCTCGCCTTTCAGCACACGAAACTGCATTCATGCTATGTTAACAATAATACACGTAGACAAGGTATAGTACAAATTTGTACTAGATTCAAATATTTATACAATAAAACCATTAGAATTAAAATAACAAAAAAAGCTTAGGTATATTTTTCATTCTTTGTAAATCTGTTGTCCGAAAACTCTTCTTAAATTGAGGCACTGATTCTCCATATTATCTAAGAGTTTTATTTTTCCAGTGGGCTGAGCACGAAAATCTGTTTAAGTGTAACATATTCGCATTGTTAACATATTTAGTACAAACTATCATTTATCTAGCACAATTGTGGCACAGGTAACTCATAGTTTGTACTGAATATGTAAACGATAGGATGACGTTACACTTGAGCAGATTTTCGTGCTCGACCCAAGTTACTTCTCCTTTCTCAAGTAATTTACTCAAATTATTACTAACGTAATTCTTATGATATATTTATTTCCTTTACAATAATAACTCGTCTATATTAATATATATTTGTAATTTGCGTAAAACTATAAATTTATAATACAATAAAACAACTACTTACAACATCTCTACATATTATTAACTCTGGATAAACATAATTGTTGAATAATTTATTAGAAGTGACGTATCATATTTTGTAACAAGTATTTTTTTTGCAGAATGGAATGTATTGTTTAAACTGCATTGGTTATTAATTGCACTCGATAAAACACTTGGAGTAGTTAGTTAGAACGGCATATTTACATTTGCCGGTAGGTACGGATGGGGGCAAACAACATTTTCATGCAATAGTTATTGTTTTAGCGTACCAAGTCGTCGGGGTTGAACATGCCCTGAAAAAAAGAGAAAATAAACACAATTACAATGTAATATACGCATGAATTCGCAAGGAAACATGGAAACGCTCGCAGCGGAGACTGCGACTTGACTTGGCGATCTTAACCGATCAACAATGTTAAGAAACGCTTGCTGCGTTCGGGAGTTGGATGAGTGTGTGCTAGTGGCGTTGTTCAACTGAGCGCTTCCGTGCTGCGAAGGCACGTTAAGCATTCGGTCTAAAGCCATACAATGATACATGCTATATACATGCCCCGAACGCAACATGCTGTAGCAATCTGATGTAGTCGCGGTTGTACGAGTACGTACTCTACGTTACAGCGGCGATTACAATTTCATTCCGCTTTGGATCGCACCCGATCCAACGCGGAGCGTGCGCACCCGAATGAAAATGGCTCAAATGCTGTCCAAATAATAAAAACGGGTCTTGCAATTGCCTTCACTGTGTTCGCTGAACTATACCTACTGAGACTGAGAGACAATAAACATTAATTTTTACTTTGAACATTAATAGATGCACAGCAATACTACAATATATAATACCTATTATTATGTTATTTAATTATTAAAATCATTAATTCTAGTCTAGAGAAATTTGGATAGGAAGGAACAATGGCGAGTCAATTATTTTCACAAAGAAAAAACATCAGCTGCTAAGAAAAGTAAAAATACGCCATAATTTATTATTATTCCTCAAATGTGGCAAGTCATTAATAGATTTCTGAAATTCTTATCAATATAGTTTTTTCTGTAGTATAAATTTTTGCATCCATTTACATATATCATTTAATAAAATTCACAGCGACGCTAGACACGGACGGCGGCACGATCGCGACTGAGCCCAGATTGCATGCGACCGCACTACTCACGTTACAACGCGGCTTACAATTTGCTGTAACAATCTGCTGGATGCTAGGACGTACGATACGACGTCCAACATGTTGGAAGGGAGTCACAACACGCCTACATACGATACAATTTGCTGGATCACAGCAGATTGCTACAGCATGTTGCATTCGAAATTGCATCCTGTGTAGAGAGCTTTAGTTGTTTATCTTAGGACAATAATCATTAGGTGTCGAATGCCTTTCGCTGCCTGAAAACTTCGACAGTTTGAACACTACCCTATCCACCAAGCCGCACTGGGCCCGCGTGGTGGATTATGGCCCAACTCCTCTCTCTGAGAGGAAGGCTCGAGTCCCAGCAGTTGGAACATAATGGGGTCATTGTGTGTGTACGCATGACAATTACTAACTTATAGTATTTTACTTTGATACTTTTTTGATTTACTTTGACTTTGACTTTATACTTAGTCAATAATTTTTCGCCATGAAGGACGGAGTAGAAACTCCAGCGTCGGGATGCGAATCGTAAGAGGCGAGGAAACCTGTCTCAGTAGTTGGTAGTACTCTTATGCAAGAGGCCGTCTTGAGTGGTACCATCGCAGTGACAAATACTCTGTCGCGAAGCAATAGCGCGCAAGTGTTACTGAGTTAAGGTGTGAAGGGCACTGCACTGGTGAAATTATACAGTGCGAAAGATATTCTAAAACCAATGCCTCAGAGTGATGAGAGCAGTGCAGTGCTTAATTGCATAAAAAGTACCCGCTGCTAATAGAAGACCTTTCTCTGAGAAGGTTGAGTGTGGGCCATAACTCATCATGCAGTCATTGGTAGTTTTGTATGTATGCCACTAGAGGTTACCCATACAAGTTGTGGCTGTAACCAAGTTGACTTTACCTCGTTGAACAATTACGAAATTAAACTCCGCAGTTAAACTACCACTATCAGAACATCTATCTACATATACATATATATATATATATATATATATATATATATATATACTTGGGAAAAAGATTTAGCCACAAATGTTAACATGTGAATAGTTACTAACTATAGGACGCATTGAATTATAGAATACTAGCTGCTCTCCGCGGTTTCACCCGCACGGTGATGGATGATGATGATGATGATCAATTTTATATAGCCTATGTTAATCAGGGTGAATATAGCTTTCCAATGGTGAAAGAATTTTTTAAATCGGTCCAGGGGCCTTACTATCAGCTTCGTAAAAACCATGCAAGTTCCGTGCAGTTCTTAAACCTGACTTAAACAGTTTTGAATGAAATCATACCATGACGCTCATTTAGGTGAACTGTTTGAATATTGTTTACTTAAAAGTGAACGCATAATATTGTATCTGACATTCTTACAATTTACTATAACCAACATTGCAGACACCTACACGTTTGTAAGCTAATAAACTGAGTGGGTTTTAAGCGTCATGTTAACGAAGGTCCATACAAAAAAAACAGGTGAACGGTTTTTCTGCGGTTCTTGAATAGTAGGCCGGAGCAGGCCTGCTTTAAAGTTGTCATGGTACGAATAAACCGGGCAGTTGTCTAGAAGTCCTGCTTTAAGAGCTCATAGTAAGGCCCCAGTACTTTTTGAGTCAATTCGTTACAAACATACTTACATAAAAATCTTTCTTCTTTATAATATTAGTATAGACTAGCGCCCACACTTCGCTCGGGTGTACTTTAGATATTAAAAGGAGAAAAATATGTATGTACATGAAACTAAATTAGGTTTATTATATTTAATATATAAACCTTTTCATTATCTATAATTTGATTTTTTAAACAGTAACACCTACTTAGCGATACCAAACCTTGCAATTTTAGAGAGAAAAATTCACATTCTCGGACGGGATTCGAACCCGTGTCATACGCCACTAGGTCAACGAGGCTTACCGTCTGAGAATCGAATTTCAACTCTGTATGATTTTAACCACAGTATGGGGACGGACCTTTTGTTAAAAATTACGTAGCTGATGGTAAAAACCGCATTAAAATCTGTTCCGTGATTTAGGAGGAGATAGCGGATATGTAGACAGACTGATGCGGACTGCGAATTTATTTTATACAGAAGGATAGCTAAAGCATTATATTTCAATTTATTTTATAGTAGAATAGTAAAAGGCTAAAAGCAGGAACTTACTTTTGTAGTAGAATATTAAAAGGCTAAAAGCAGGAACTTACTTTTGTAGTAGAATATTAAAAGGCTAAAAGCAGGAACTTACTTTTGTAGTAGAATGTTAAAAGGCTAAAATCAAGAACTTACTTTTTTCTAGTACAATAGTTGAAGGCTAAAAGCACGAACTTACTTTTCGTAGTAGAATAGTAGAACGCTAAAACTAGGAACTTACTTTTTATAGTAGAATAGTAGAAGGCTACTTACTCTAGCACGACGTAAGATGGAGTCCTTGCTAGCATCATATGGATGGTCTTTAGAGGGGATCTCGAGGACTGCCGGGACAGGGGCAGTGTGCGCGTCGATCACATGTCGTATCAGTTCAGCCACATTCTGATTGATCAGGATGATGTCAATGTCATCACGCTTCACGAAGCGCTTGAAGCAATCTTCTATCTCGCTCACTGGAGTGTCTGTAATAATTAGGAATTAAGTTAATACTATGTATATTATTAAATATTTTAGTAAAAGTGTAAATACTTTTTTATCGATTTAGAAGCCAAACATATAAATTTACACTTTTATTAGTTTTTAAACTGACATGGTCACTAATGCAAAAATTTGCTTTTCAAACGGGATATTTACCATGTATTGTATTTATTGTGAGCTCTCGATAATAGGGTATTACTCGTGAACATGGCGCATGCAACTCACAATATGTATAATACATGGTAAATATCCCGTTTCTAAATATATTTTTTACAATATTAGCTTTACGGCAGTCTGTTGTATGCGAATAACTCAAACTACGAAAAAGATTGTGAAGAAACTTTATATCACCGAAATTGTTCACCGCTGCATTGGAAGACGCCTTCAAGCTCTTGGAATGGCAAGGACTTGGCATCAACATCAACGGCGAATACATCACTCACCTTCGATTTGCCGACGATATTGTAGTCATGGCTAAATACATGGAAGACCTCAGTACAATGCTCGAAGGCCTCCATCGAGTTTCCAAACGAACATAGAAAAGACGAAAATTATGTCTAATGCCCATGTTGTGCCTACCCCAATATCAGTTGGGAACTCAGTTCTCGAAGTTGTTGACGAATACATCTACCTGGGACAGGGAGTCAAACGAGGCAGGTCCAACTTCGAGATACACGTCAATCATCGAATCCAAATCGGCTGGGCAGAGTTCCGGAAACTTCACAAAGTCTTCTCGTCAAAAATACCTCAGTGCCTCAAGACAAGAGTCACATAAGTAAGCTCAAAGTCGCACAACGAGCTATGACGTATGTAGCTATACTAAAATGTGATCGAATCAGAAATAAGGAGATCTGTATAAGAACGAAAGTCACCGACATAGCCGAGAAAATAAGCCAGTTGAAGTGACAGTGAGCAGGGCACTAAGAACACAGAACAGATGGCCAATGGGGCCAGAAGGTACTGGAGTGGCGGCCACGGACCGGCAAGCGCAGCTTAGGTCGTCCGCCTACACGGTCGACAGACGACCTGATAAAGGTCGCAAGGCGACGTTGGATGCAGACCGCTTCCAACCGGTCCTTTTGGAAAATTATGGGGGAGGCATAAGTTCAGCAGTAGGCGCCCTATGGCTGAGATGACGATGATTCTAATGTGGGGCAACAGTGTAGACGCAAAAAATTTTTACATAAAAACTTCAAAATCATTATGATGCACACCATATAAGTACTAGAGTTAAATATATCTTTAACTGAATTGAAAAGTTTCGGTTCAGTTACAGAGACAGCTCCTCTGTACAGACAGACAGCCTTTGTAGAATCACCCATTTGAAATTATTGTAATTTCACTCAGAACTACATTCATCAGTTCTAGATATTGGTTCCATTGTCTCATTCACCAAGTATTTTTGTTTAGTTTGAGTTGCTTTTTCCCATTACTCTAGGTCTGGGAGGATTTAACACTACTGTTTTACCCGACCAATATCTACTTCTTTCGGTATCTTTCCAAACTACGCATAAAAGTTCAGATAAAAAAATACTACTCTTGAATAGTTTGACCAACGAAAAGCAAATTTATACCGATGTAAAAATATGTGTCTATAAGCACAGATACACTTAGGTATAAAGTGCTACTACTTAGCTTAGAAGTGGCAGAATTAAAATATATGATTAGTATTCATATATTTTAATTCTGTTTCCACATGTTTAAATACCAATCTTATATATATGTATATATATATATATATATATATATATATATATATTTATTAAAACAGTTCAACATGGACCCTGTTGGGCGCTTCAGAATAATATTATAATATAATTACATTTGTACTACTTTAGTAGGCAGAGTACAAAGTTCACATGTATTTTTAAGCTAATTGTATGCACTCTAGTTTTTTAATTTTGTCTTGTAGAAGAATGTATTGAACTATGTCTATATTTGCCTACCCTGTTAAAACTGGCATGTTCTTTGATAAACCATACTCAGAGTTGTATGCATCACTACTTTACGTCTTGATGCTAAAACTGTTTCTGTATTTTTATATATTACCTAATTTTAAAAATTAGACCTTTAAGATAAATGTAGCTTTGGTTGGACGATTAAAAAATTTCCTATCTCTAAGTCCACACTCGTGTGAAAAAATATGGGCAAGAGATATAAGGTTTGGGGGCCAAAATCAATTTTCCTGCTATATTCTAATATTCCATCAAAGGTCACACAGCCAGACACAATAGAAATTTCATTGTTATAATGACATTGACTCTTGAAGGGATATGTATAATTTATTTTTTATTGAAAGTGGATTTCAAGACAAATCAGCAAATGTTTATTCCAATAGCTGTAGATTATTACCCATTAGTAGACCAATGGGCAAGTTCTAATTTCTATACTTATTATTTATAAAATGATTTGTATAAAAAACCATACTTATGCAATATTTTCCTTATAAGAAAATGAAGTGAATCCGAAGGTTTCAAGGCCATACCACAGACGAGACAATTAGCAGCATTATAACACTGCTAAATCAAATCGGTACCTTAGGGTACAGTAGTAGCAGGTAAGTTGTTAGTCTAGAAGTGTTCGGATATTAACCTGCTATTACATTAGCTGGTTTTGGCTCACAAGGATATTCCAAGTGGCTAGTGGACCGATAGCTAGTTTCAAAAACTGTTTCCATTTTGAAAACGCCTACTAAATATACACTAAAATATATGCAAAGCCCTAATTCACCATCTCGGTCCATCATGTTGCAGTGTAATGAACTTGGGGGATATTCAACACTTACTTGTTATGATGAAAAACCTTAAAGTACTTGGGGGTTTCCGAATTTATTTTAGGCGTTAAGATCGGACAGAAAGCTAAAAGTACATACATTTACAGAGTCATATGAAAGCTTTATGTATTGTATACATTTTTCTTGAGAGTACTTACTTTTGTCGACAACCATGAAGTTTGGGTGTCTGTTCTTATTGATTTCGCCAATACCGCCGAGAAGGAAGCCTACGCAAGTATCCTGTAAACATAATACACGACCTGAGTAAGCTAATAAAGACAACTGGAGATATTTCTAGCAGGGACCAAAATACAAAGACAAAAACTCGGCGTAGTGATAGCAGCACACAATTTCTACCTCATCTCCGATAACGCTGATGAGTTTTCCCTTTACAGCTGCGTGTAGAGCCATTTTGCACGGAGTTTTGCTTTGTTTTTACTGTTTTCAGAAAATTTATCTCTCACAAGGGCTCGTCACCTGACTGAAGATTTTTTGTTTAAAAGTTGGCAGCCGTGCATTTACGTCAAAATTGACCAGAGAGAATGCCTTTAGCCACAGATAGTTTTTAGTTAGATTTGGTGGATGAATGTACCTGTTCGGCCAAGAAATATTGTGAAGTCGCCGTCTTACAATTTCTTTCTTATTTTCTTGTTCAATTTGAAGGGTAGTTCAACCCGCTAGGTATTATGTTCATCTATGAATACAACTTCGTGTTATGAGCGTTGCTGCCACAATTTTGCCAATGATGGCAGTAACCTACAATCAAAATATAAAAAACCAGCTATGATTTTGTTTGATTTAACTAGATTTGTGTTCTAATTTTGACGTGTAATAGTGGTGGATTATACTGTTTAGTGTTCTTATAAGTGCACGAGTGTAGGCAAAGTGTACAAAATCATGAAACGTTGTTTTTGTGTTTTACTCGTTAATCACCTTATAAAGTTTTAGAAGGTAACGCATCCACCATGTTACAAGAACGTGACTTCGATAGGACAGTGACCTAATAACAGGCTTATGTTACTGTGACTTACCTCTGGCTAATTGATTTAATATCTCACTCAATGCAACTTTTATCCAAATAATTAATTGAAAAACGACAAATGTACAAATGAAAGAGTTCAGTTAAAAAAAAACCTGATTATAAATTAAACTGTCTTTTATTTGACTTTTTCTTGACACTGACAGATAACGTCAACTAACGTAAAGCCAACCTACGAAGAAGAAGAAGATGTGTGTTGTGTTGTGAGTTGCGAATAGAAATAAATCGCGTTGTAGTGTCTTTATGTGTATTTGTTACAAAATTGTAAAGAAAATCGTTATTATATGGTATTTAAATAGCTTAGAGTGAGTTGATTAATATGCTTAACATCCAACACTACGGTAGCAGTTCAGAGGACGAGAGTGATGACTCCGAATCCACTAAACAACACAGTAATGAGAATATGTTGACTCATTTTAAACCTGTAGATCCTAGCTTATCCATTGCAAAGAGCATGCAAATATGTGCTGCTCCCGTGGTGATGCCCACAGTAAGTATATTTGGTAATCTTATACCTAGCAATGTAAGTTTAAAGTAAATTACGTTCCTCTTGTGTTGTTTTTGTTTTGGTTTTCTTATTATCACCCTAAATCAATAACATGCCTTTTCTAAAGCGCACTGCTAATGTTATTATTCTTCCAGCTGTTGCAGCTTTACTGATTAAACATTCTCACATCTTATTTTACATTTGCCTTTTCAGAATAATGATGATACAAGAGTCTTAATACCTGCAAATCAGGAATTAATGCATAATCCTAAGTATGAGGAGTTGTTTGCACCCACATTTGGTCCGGAGAATCCTTTTCAAACACAACAAATGAGGGCCAACAGAAACATTCTTTCAGGCTATGTTGAAAAAGCCCATATTAGTGATTTCCAATTTGAGAACCAGAGAAGGACATTTACTAGTTATGGATTTGCCCTAGACCCTTCTAATGAAGAGGGTGCTACGGGAGACACTGTTGTTTGTAAGTTCATTTTCTAACTTTTATTACACTAAACTCAGGGTCAATTTAGGGTACTTTCCAATACCTACCTATATTCTCAACTGGGAGAAACATTGCCTTAACAACATATTCAAGTAAGGATGAATACTTGTCAAAACAAGTGTCTCTACAGTAACTTGTAATGTATGACATCTTCACTTTACTAACTAAAACTCAAGTGGTTATCAATCATTTTACACTGAATAAACATTTAATTTAATAAAGTAGTTTTCCTGTGCCAAAACAGCCCCCGTTACTCTCAGAGGCCAAATCAGGTACACCTATCTATTGATCAATCAAATTAGTTAAACTATTACTTTTACATATTCAATCCCTAACCCGAGTGTTTTGCCAGTCAATAGTAATAATTTAATATGTGTCAAACTTATATATAAATACAAAAAATATTTTTGTAAAGGAATTTGAAAATCTTTTCATTTTTAAATTCAGAGTAAAGCCTTATCAAAGTTTAGCCTTCCAACTTTAAATACTCAAAAAATAATCAATATAATGCCACATTGACTCATAATTCATGGTATGTACCATGTGGTGGATTGTTTTGTTATAGTCATCTAGTCACTAACATAAGCCGCAGACAGCCTCACCTATTGCAGTCACTGTATCTTTAATTATGAATAAGAACCTGTTAATTTAAAATACCAGTTTTGATTGTTTCCAGTATCAGCAATGATTGCTCCACCAGAAGAAGCCGAAGGCAAATCAGTGTTTGAAACAATAAAAAAGAGACCCCTAGATAAAAAGAAACGGCACATAAATGACAATCCTGAAGATGTTACTGGATTCTTAGGACCCTGGGGTGGTTATGAGGGCGAAAGAAGGTACCTACTTATAATGACTTTAATCAGATATAAAGAAAAATAAACATATTTAGGGCTCCATTACTCAACAGGAAAACAAACCCTAATGCCTTCACTTTTTTGTCTGTCTGTAAGCTCCCTTTTCATAGGAATGGGTAGAGGTGTCAAATTGGAATGAATATCAAAGATTGGAGTCCTACAGGCCTTTGGAGTGTAAAAAAAATTATAATTATATGTAAATAAAAAACTACCATTTATACGACATTTTTTTAAACTCTACAGTCATATCTGATGTTTTACATACGAGTGTGTCATATAAAAATATATCATACTAGCTGCACTCTGTGGTTTAACCCACATAGTGATGAATGTTGATAATGATGATGAAACTTATTCAATATGTTATTTCAGTGCCTCATCTATCTACATACCAAATTTCATTCATATCTGTTCAGCATTGGTTGAGTAACAAACCTCCGTCCATCTGAACATTCACATTTATAATATCCGTAAGAAAAGGTTTTGTAAATAATTAATGTAAGCTTATGTACATCATATGTGCAAAAGATTATTTCAATCAATCCCAATATTGTTACCCAAATCTCATGTTGAATGTGTTGATAAAAAACTCACCATATAGGATAATATCTAATCCAATTCATTTGGTTAGTAAACAAAAAGTTCTGAATCAGGGCCCTAAAGGTCTATTATGTTTCTCAGTTGCTAACAAATGTTGATTGAAATCGAAAAAAAATGGCGGCTCTATGTCACTTTTGTAAGCTCCAGTCATCAACTTACTAACATTTTTGCTTACTGGAGTTGTCAAAATTGACATAGAGTTGCCATTGCTCAAGATTTCAATCAACATTTGCAACTGAAGTACATACTGCTGGTTTTAGACGTAAAAACGAATATACATTTTGTTGGTTTTTACTACTACATTATTAACTTAATTATTTTAGTAAATATTTTATTATTATCGTTACAGAGTTATGAAACCAGAAGGTGATGAAGCAAAAGAATTAGAAGAAATATTAGCAAAGAGACAAAAGAAGGGCAAGGTTGATGATGATAAACCTTTGGAAGAGAAATCAATACTCCATAGTAAGTGATTAGCTGTGTGTTTACTCAATTACTCTGTTCCACAATCTAAAGGCCTCCTCCAACTAGAAATTACTGCTTATTGTGGAATTGACAATACTCCTCCTAGGCATTTCTGCTTATTGTTGCATTGTCAATACTACTCCTGGACATGTCTGCTTATTGTGGAATAAACAAAACTCCTCATTTGCATTTCGGTTAATTGTGAAATGGACAATACTCATCCTAGGCATTCCTGTTTATTGTTGAATGGACATTAATCCTAGGCATTTCTGTTTATTGTGTGATAAGACAGTTCTCCTACTAGACATTGACGTTTATTGTGTAGTGGACAATACTCCTACTTGGCATTTCTGTTTATTGAGGAATGGATAATGTGCCCCTAAGGCATTTTTTATATTGTTGAATTGATAATTCTCCTCCCAGTCACTTCTGTTTATTGTGGAAATGACAATATTCCTACGCAATTCTGTTTTTGTAGAATTGCCAATACTCTTAGGCATATAAAGAAAAACTATTTTATTGAATTGGCAATAAAAATAAGTATTCTTTATTTCCTTATCCTGAATACAACACGTTTTGTGATTGCATTATATACACTTATGACTAAGTAAAAAATGCTTTATCCATATCTTGGACATTTTAATGCTGTAGGTGTACAGGTTATATAGTGGAATTGACAATATTCCTACGCAATTCTGTTTTTGTGGAATTGCCAATACTCTTAGGCATATAAACATAAAATATTTTATGGAATTGACAGTAAAAATAATTATTCTTTATTTCCTTATCCTTGATACAAAACATTTTCACGTTTTGTGATTGCACTATATACACTTATGACTATGTAAAAAATGCTTTATTCATATCTTGGAAATTTTAATGCTGCAGGTGTACAGGTTACATATTTTGAGTAACATCTTTCAGGAATGCCAAATTTTAAACATTGTTCTGATGACTGTAACATACCTCAGGTAAAATATTGATGTCAAAACATTTTGCACAATAAACAAATATCAAGTAAAACTAGTGATCTAAATAACACTTTACTAAGTATTCATACAATAATATGTGTATTGTTGTTTTCAGTTGAGAAAGAGACAGACTACCAAGGCAGATCGTGGATAGAGGCGCCGCGAAGTGAAACGCAACTCAGAAGCGATTCGCCACCAGACAGGTGCTTCTTGCCTAAGGTAAATAAACCTAAGTTGTCTACTTCTTTTGTTTTTGGGTTTTTGTGGGTAACTTGTCTCAATACACAAGTTCGCCTTACGGCCGCCATACACCATCCTTCCTGCCTCAAATCGGCATGACGCTGCCGATTGGCAGTTAACTGTCATGCCAATCCACGCCACACACGTTCAATTCTATTTGATCCAATCGGCAGCGTCAATCCGTCATGCATGACATTTAACTGCCAATCGGCAGCGTCATGCCGATTGGACGATAGGAAAAATGGTGTATAGCGGCCATTATTTGCGCATATAGAGCGGGAAATAGAATAAAGAAGATTGGTTGGTGATCGAAAGAACGGTTTTTATCTTTAGGAAGATCAATTTTGCGTTTGAGTATAGTAATATAAAAACAACATACACATACCTAGCGAAACAAACACGCCATTGTAAGTATTTGGATAGCATGTATAATAATCAATAATAAAATCTGAATTGAATCTTTTGAAGAATCTTCTGATTGAAATCTGGCCCAAATAATTTGCTGATATTTTTTTAACGTGGCGTTAAGTCGGATAACTATTTACACCATTTAATACAGAAAAAATAACACAATTTTCATATTTAATTCATCTAAAAACGCGTTCAAGTACGCTATCGCCGGTGTTCTTTACGTCCCGCTACCTAGGCTGTACCTGAATATTTTACTATTGAATTCCAGTCTCACATCCACACGTGGCGCGGACATACGAAGGGGGTGGCAGCAGTGCGCTGGTTCCCCGGGACTGCGCATCTCATGCTGTCAGCCGGGATGGACTGCCGGGTTAAGGTACATTTAGTTATGTTATACTAACCGCGGTTTTGCCTGCGTCGTGATTGATGATGATGAAAAGTATCCTATGTTTTAATCTGTCCGCATCAGGCTTACGCTATAACAAAAGATTTATGAATGAACTGGAGGCTTGTTGATTCGAACCGATTAAACCAGTACCTCATGTACCTCCATATAAAATTTCATCAACATAGATCGTGAAGAAATTGCAAATAACTAAACGCACTCACAAACTTTCGCCTTTGTAATAAAATGTGATATCTAATTCACTTGTGTGGGCTGCCTTGTTAAGAATTGTATATTCACGCCCAATCAACTATTTCCCATTATCCAGCTTATTATATTTTCTATTATCCAGCTTATACTTTCTATTATCCAGCTTACCTGACAGACGTTGTCCCATAAGAACGCTACGAACCATAGTGCTCCCTGCACGGTGGTACAGTGAAACCTGGATAAGTGGGATTTGAAGGGTACCATTCTAAGTGGGTAGATATGTCCCGTAGTTACTGTTATCTATTCTGTATGTAGCGGCGCCGCTATGGTGCGTTCAGTCGCACTATGGTTCTTAGCCGCGGAGCTGTGAACATTATATATATTATAATAAAAAAGAAAATCTTTCACTTTCATGACCCGTTACCGATTCCAAACCACTCCGTTCAATATTTGTACACTAATTAACAAAGGCCTCATATAGTCGTTAAGTTTCTAAAACTTTCTAATATTCTGCACAACTTTCTTTATATATCTTCTACAAAGTATTAGAAACCTTTAAAAAAATTATTTATGGATGAAATCCGTAAAATTGTTCTCAAGTTATGGTGTGACCAAGGGAAATAGGAATCATTTTTAGGGTTCCGTACCCAAAGGGTAAAACGGGACCCTATTACTAAGACTACGCTGTCCATCTGTCACCTCACCAAGCTGGATCTGTACCGTGATAGTAAGACAGTTGACATTTTCACAGATGATGTATTTCTGTTGCCGCTATAATAACAAATACAAAAACCGGCAAAGTGCGAGTCGGACTTGCGCACAAAGGGTTCCGTTCCGTACCATTATCTATAAAAACGGCAATAAAATCATGTCTGTTGTATGTGAGATTTATAGATAATGGTAGGGAACCCTTCGTGCGCGATCCAAACTCGCACGTGGCCGGTTTATATGTATATGTTATATATTAGATGATTGTATTTGTTAGTTTCATTAATTATTTGACATTTAATATATTCCAATTATTATATATTTTATAGCATGTTTTGACATTTATAATTAGTAGGGACATTAGTTACATAATGGTATCGATTCTGTAAGCATTCTCTAAACTAAAAATCTCTAAATTATGGCAGTACTTATTTTGTTTAGGTTAAAATCCAAATTAGTATAACACTTCCGAACGACACCACTCAAATTAGACATTTATTTTCAATTATGGGCATATTTTAGACAGTTTAGTCGTGACTTAACTTAGTGCTCGTTAAACTAACCTAACATAACCCAAAATTTAATTCATTTATGTCATTCTAAGTGTTAAATGATTTTGGATTTTATTGTTGACAGAATAAGGACCACCATAATAAACTTTAATTTGGTAATTTAGTTTAATTTGTTTTGAACAAGTGAATCGCTACCATTACATTCATATTGTACTAAATGACAGTAAAGTCTTTAGGATTGTCATGTTTTCATTATTTATGAATGTATTTAACTTAAACTTTGTATGCCTGCAAAGGCGAGTTATGGCTGGACATTACGCATGCGAATGAACTATTGTACCTAAAACTTATGAAATCAATCATTATGTAACGTTGTAGATTTGGGAGGTGTATGGCGAACGCCGTTGTACGCGCACGTACTTCGGACATCGACAGGCCGTGCGGGACGTCAACTTCAACAACTGCGGGAAACATTTCCTCTCCGCGGGTAAGCTAACACCGTTTTAGAAAGAAAAAAAGGTGCGTCCTGGAACGCTCGACAGAAGTGATAGCTAAAACTAAAAAAAAATTATAAAACTATAAACTATAATAAATATGTATAGTATAGCGCTGTGGATTAGAGTGAGAGAGGATGCGTGAGAGAAAGGGAAACCAGACAGACTAGTGTCGTAACGCGTTACGTAACGAATCGGTTCACACTTCCTTATGAAGTTATCACTTCCCAAATATTGCGAACATCTCACAACACTAGATAGAACAAGTAATTAAATACAATACGCACAGTTTTTAACAGACTTCAAAAAAGGAGGTTTCTCAATTCGATCGTATATATTTTTTTTTATGTATATTTGCGGATAACTATGTTGTTTAAGAACCGATTTTGGTTATTCGTTTTTTTTATTGGTATAGTATACTTCCGAAGTGGTCCCATTTAAATTTCATCAAATATGGTGAAGAAGTTTTTGAGTAACACTCCAAAAACTGAAAGGTGTTACGCCTGTCTTGATGATATTATCATTGGCGGTGAATTGTCATTCACCCATTTCATCACCATTGTGATTGTCATCAATCCGTAAGTAGCAAGGGTCACTAAAAATGGTGAAATTTATTTTTTACCAAATAACCGACTTTAACACTAAAAAGTGTGAATTAACTTGTAGCATGTATAATCTGAACTAATGAAACTGAACAGTTATGTCTCAGGGTCACGAGCGCAGTAAGCGCTGCACAGAATAAAATACAGTTCATTTTAAAGATCTCTTATATAAAAAGTTAAACAAACTAAAGCGGCGAGGGGCGGTGCGTTGGAGAGGAGTGCAGCTGCCACCGCTGCTATGAATGCGATGTGCGGCGCGTTAGCGAGACCCCGGAGATCTGTGGGCCTAGCACGAATAACTGCGTAAGTGTAACGTAACCTGTCGTTCACGTGAAACAACACAAACTGTCATTTATATAGGGCAGCTGTGACACAGATAACTCATAGTTTGTACGCCGAAGCGTGACGTGACGCTTACGATACGAATACTTTTTCGCAAATTATTTGTGCTACGGCCACTGCAGTGTATGAAAACGATAGTAAATAATATGATATTTATTATACTAGATAATAATTGAGTTCGTTTGATATAAAATTCTCAAACTGCAAATAAATCTCAGGATTTTTCAATGGAAATCAGGCATTTTCTTCGGACTTTTTTCATCTGGTAACCCTGTTTGCGACAGCGTACGACCGCTACATAAAGCTGTGGGACAGCGAGACGGGGGCCTGCGTGTCCAGGTTCACGTCGCGCAAGGTCCCTTACTGCGCCAAGTTCCATCCCGACGAGGATAAGCAGCATCTCTTCGTCGCAGGCACCTCCGATAAGAAGATTATTTGCGTGAGTTGGCTTTTTTATATTCACTTTTTTATAATATTTTAATGTTATTTTAACGCGTAAGTTAAACCGTCAAAATAGCATGTGTAATACTTACGAAAGTTTTTTATAATACTTCATCAAAGTGACTTCCTCTCGCCTGATGGAAAGTGGAGATGGAATCAAGAAGCAATGACTATAAATACAGCCGTAAGCTGCTTTAATCGCCACCCCTACGATGACCTGAGAGATGCTTTTTCACGCCCCGCTTGAAAGACCCTGGGTCATATGATAGCTGCAAGGAGAAACGTACGCCAGCCAGCAGAGCTTTCCACAATTTATTCAGTGTATTGTTGATTTTATTTGAGACCTAATTCAATGTGTTGTTTATTTTATTTGTGGCATAATTCAGTGCATTGTCCCTTTTATCTCCCGACTTCGAAAAAAGGAGAAGGTACTCAATTCGACTGTTTTTTTTATGTTTGTTACCTCATAACTTTCTACTTGGTGAACCGATTCTTAAAATTTTTTGTTTGAAAGCTGGTGCTTCCCGTGTGGTCCCATTTAAATTTCATCAAATTCGTTCCTGTAGTTTTTGAGTTACACTCCAATAACTGCGATTACCAAAATAGAATGGAAGTCGGTCGATTAAATTTTTCAAATTTCACTTGTGTAGTGGGACACTCGAAGCGGCGAGATAGTACAAGAATACGACCGGCACCTCGGCGCAGTCAACACGATCACGTTCGTAGATGAGAACCGGCGGTTCGTCACCACCTCCGACGACAAGAGCTTGCGAGTCTGGGAATGGTAAGCGCTCGCGTTTGTTTATTTGTTCTGTAAAACTTTCACATGACAAATCGCCATATAAGTATATCTGTTTATTGATTTTACATCAGTTTTGAAAATCGGAGATCATTATAACTTATAGTTTTCCTTCAAAAATGTTTTGCCAAAACAATGGCATGCTGTGATAAAGACGAAAGAAAGAAAGAAAATGAAATAAAGGTAAATAAAGTAACCATGTTGAATTTATACGTATACTTACATCCTTAGAGATCTAAGCCAAGATGTCCACTGATGAACATCGGCATCCCTCATAGATTTTCAAAACGACCAGTAGGGCTATTATGTATCTCAGCTGCTAACAAATATTGATAGAAATCTTGAAAAAAGACGACTTTATGACAGTTTTAACAACCCGAGTCAGCAAAAAATGTTTGTAAGGTGATGACTGGAGCTGACAAAAGTGACAAAGAATCGCCAAATTAATGAAACCATAAAACATAATCTATTTTAAAACTAATCTAATAGGTTCGTAAAATTTAACAAAACTTTCTATAGCAACACTTTCTAATGAGCCAAGACTTACCTTTATGTTAATACTAGCTACGCTCCGTTTCACTCGCGTGGTGATGAATGGTGATGATGATGAATCAACGTATATATAATAATATAGCCTATGTTTATCATGCCAAACATAGGATTCTAATGGTGAACGATTTTAATATAATTCAAATCAAACAAACAAATTTCCTCTTTTTATAATGTTAGTAAACATATATATTTAACTTCACCGTTTGTATCTACCCAAAATTATCTTATACTTTTTATTATTATTTTGTACTAGCAGTCACAATACGTGTAATTCAAATGTACACGAATTTCCCTCGTTTAGCTAGATAGCAAAGGACGCAATGTCTCGTCTCAAAAAT
This sequence comes from Selenia dentaria, assembly GCA_917880725.1. Lineage (NCBI taxonomy): Eukaryota > Metazoa > Arthropoda > Insecta > Lepidoptera > Geometridae > Selenia > Selenia dentaria. The sequence continues at coordinate 6,587,830 of OU862888.1, read as the reverse complement.
ATGTGGCGAAACCGAGGCATTACAAACAACACCAAGATGCGCCTCGTTAGGTCGTTGGTATTCCCTATTTTCCTTTACGGAGTGGAGACATGGACCATTCTAGCTCTAGAAAGGCAGATAATTGACGCTTTTGAGATGTGGTGCTGGAGAAGAATGCTGCGAATACCATGAACAGCCAAACGCACTAAAGTCTCAATTCTGTCACAATTAAAACCGACATTCTACCGTATGTCATCGTCGTATAATGAGCTATTTTGGCCACATCGCCAGACATGGCGACAGCAGCTTGGAAAAGCTCATTGTGGTGGGAAACGTGGAAGGGAAACGCTCACGAGGCCGGTCTCCGACCAGGTGGTCTGACCAACTTAAAGAAACACCAACGTCCCGCTTTTACACCGCGGTGGAGATGGCCACAGACCTGAGCCGATGGAGACAGTTCGTTAGAACCAAAGTGCTGCCATGATGATCACGATCCTCAGTCATGAGGGAACGACCGAAGAGAGAGCTAGATGTGCTGTCATGAGCCATATGTCTGTTTGATATCAACGCCAAAATGCTATTACAACTTTATTGTATGACTGGGAGATCGGCTGATTTCTTTAAAATAATCATAATTTTTTTTTTATTTCGTGACCAAAATTCATTCTTATATCATCTTAAACAAATATAATTTAAAACATAAAATAAAAAACAACATAAGATATACGAGTACATGCATCCCTAGCTCTCACAGTAGGATTCCCTGTGTTTGTGAGAGCTAGTTTACTCCCTTAGGTTATCTTAATTAAGACATTTAATTCTTACATATAAAAAGCAAATGATGTTTTTATTTTAAACGTTTATAGAAATAACCACTACTAATACTTTCAGAGAATTCAGCCGATACTCAATATTTCTGAAATAAATTCTAATTGCAAGGTTATCCTTGTAAGAGGAAGGCTATTTACCTAGGCTAATTACGTACCTACTTAGTAAACTAATTTATATAGAAGTAGAAAGTAAGTAGACATATAGTAATTTGGAGATAGTATTAAGATGATTATGAATTAATGGGGGTGACACAGTCGATTTATGACAAAACTCCCTTTAAAAATGTAGTTAATAAAAAAACGATATACTTTGCTTAATTACATAAAGTATATGTTATAATTTCTAGAACCTAGTTTTACAGTTTATTTATAATTTTATCCATTTATAACAACTTACCAGCCTAAAGCGATATATATTACAATATTCATAACATATAATATAAAAACTTAAATAAAATGAATTTAATTGCTTACAGCCTCTTTATACTTGTACGAGCACCTATATATAAATGATTACGAATTGTTTTGTCCAGGGACATCCCGGTAGACATGAAGTATATCGCGGACCCGTCGATGCACTCGCTCCCCGCGGTGACAGCCGCCCCCAACGGCAAGTGGCTCGCGTGCCAGTCCATGGACAACAAGGTGATAGTGTTCAGCGCACTCAACCGGTTCAAAATGAACAGGAAGAAAACATTCACCGGCCATATGGTCGCCGGATACGCCTGCTCGGTCGACTTTTCGCCGGATATGAGGTAAGCATTTAATTTTTACAGCCGAATGTGCCAGCACGATCGGGGAAGTACCACACTCCCACATACACCGAATGGAAGTAACATAGCTTGCTATTGCGTTGCAGTCGGTTTGTGGGAGTTTCCGGAGGCCCGATTCCCCCCTATCCTTTCCCCTTCCTCTCCACCCTCACCCCTTCTATCTCTTCCTTCCTCAAAGGTCGGCAACGCATCCTCGAGACCTCTGGTATTGTGGATGTCCGTGGGCGACAGTGATCACTTACCATCAGGTGAGCCGCCTGCTAGTTTACCAACCTATCCCATAAAAATCCTACCTAAACCTACACCTCGATAAGAATATAACGCAACACTTTTGGGATAAAACTCTTCACGAGTATATATCCTATCGAAGCAATGACTTGTCGAACCATGTTTTTTCGAAGTAAGCGACTTGTTGAAGTATTGATCTTGTCGAAATTTAGAGGTACATCCGTATACAACAGAATCAACGTGCATTTGTGCATCCGTATAGATTTGCTTTGTTCGGAGCAAGAATACACGGGCTATATTCCTGAATGGGTACATTCAGAAATATGGCCTGTGTATTCTTGCCTAGGTTCCTAGCCTCTCGTCTAAGTTTTATTATTTATCTATAGTCGTCTATAAGTATACCCAGGTTGTCTATCACCTAGGGGTACTTGGATGCCCTAGGTATCACTGCATGGGCGGTGGTTCTGAAGTGATGATTAACAAGTGCCGGCCGATGGTTAGACGGCCGTGAGATCGATCCCCACCTGGGGCTTGAGCTTCGGTGAAGGCAACATTGTGATGAAATCCACAGCGGACAGACACCACAACTGGCCTTCCACCAGGTAGGGCGCTTCTGGTGTCCGTCTAGCTAACTACTATTCTCAAGTTTAAAAATCTGTCGCTAAGCAACAAAACAGTGCGTTCTGCCAGCTGTCTTTAAAATCCAGTCGCTATTCTAGGTTTAGTGTGATACCACCTTCGACCGCATCATCACTGACCATCAAGTAATATAGCGATCAAACACTAGACTATCAAAATAATGTAAGTAGGTAGGGTCTTTCTGACTTCAACCTAGAAAAAGAGAAACAAGAAAGCACACAGAGGTTTTAGTTGTCGGTAGCCGTAGCACGTATAAAACTATGTAGTTTTAATAGGTATCGTAAGCAATAGAAATATATTGTCGGTACACACTATACATTATCTGCACCACAATTGCATTAGATGAATTATAGTCTAGGAGAGAACACGTCACACCTTGTCTCGTAGAAAAAGGTATACTTAATATTAAATTACGAACGGAGCTCTATTTGGCACGTGTCGCGCAAAAAGTAATGTGGAACACAAAGCCGGAGTACCTTTCAGTGAGTGCAGAGTGCATTCTGTCAACACACGCTCAAAGCACCGCAACACTGACAATCCTTAAGCACATAAAGCTGGCTTTAAATATTGTTTTATACACGGTGCCTCAAAACTTGGAACGATCTTCCACCACCTTAAAGAACTCCGATGTGCTGCAATGTTGCAAAACAAAAAAGAATTTTTTTTTGACCGACAAACATCTGCACGAGTAGTAGGGATATGCTGAAAAACAGCGTATTGCTCTTCTGATTAACGCAAGCGCTGTTTATGCTGGAGCATAAACTTTTTACCTCCTGGATATGATTTTTTAATTTTTTTTATAATTGTGTATTAATAAGGCAATAAATTGTTTATTTATTTATAGTTTAAACTGAATTAAATTGTTAAGCGTTAACGATTCGGTTGCATTTTACACATACGCAATACTGTTCCTGATAAGCACGCTGAGGTCAAGATACACTTTGCGGTCGCCGCGCCACATATAACAAATAAATCTAAATATAGATCATAATAAATAAAACTGAATTGTCTATTTGTAATGTCAAAGCTTTTTAATTAGTACATAATAATATGAAAGTATATACGGTACTATGTATAAATTGCCACAGCAATAAAAACAAAATAATAGCCGAAAATTTATTAAATAATAAATAAGTACTGATTGACGAAACATATTAAACAATACAGGAATACTTAATTGACAAACTATTATCAATTATCAAATACATTGCTTATAATAAATATTTAAATAATTATTTACATATTCATAATTAGAAATGGTAATTAAAGTAAAACGAAGTACTTATGATAAATACAATGCAATAATTATTATGAAACAACTGAATATTGATTTAATGACTGGACATATTTAATAAAGTATTCTTTTAAATCAAAATAAAAATGTGACATTGTTGTCTTATTCAAAAACAAATAAGCAGTCCTCCTCTTTTCAAATTGCGCGGCCGACACGGTCTTGTAGTGATAATTTTTGTGCATTCCATCTATATATTTACTACATACAAATTGCGATAAAGTATTGAGTACTTATACAACAAAAACCATTTTTTTTGTTTCTGTCTTTTTGTTCAGCAAATGAAGCGGCTGGATTGATTTTGACGGGACTTTCTCTGGTTATAGCTGAAATGTTAAAGAGTAACTTTCGCTGCATTAATTTTAGAGGCGCCGTGTTCCGCGACACTAATCGAGCGACGCCGCGGGCGGGACAGCTAGTCATATATATATATATATATATTGTCTTTGGCTGAAATGTTGGCGGTTAGATTAGTTATAGGTGGTTTGTGGTGAGTGTTTTCGTAATTTCTACCGACCATGAAAAACTGAAAAGCTCCAGATGCGAAAGCTATAGCAGTGAAGTCAAAACATTGTCTTACAAAGTAGAGTAAAAAATCATATATAAATAACTAGGTTAATCCCCGATACTATATATGGTATTGACAACAGTCTACACCAGTGTTTTTCAACCTTTTCCATGACAGCCCCTTTAGTATGAAGAAATATTTCGCGACCCCCTAAGACCGGCTAAGTAACCCTTTATGTAACCGTAACCGTGTACCCGTAACTTTTTATGTATTTTATTTTGTGACAAATATTCAATACATTTTTTTATTTTTAACCGCCTTCAAAAAAGGAGGGGTTTCTCAATTCGACGATATATAATATATGTTTGTTAATTTGATACAAATGTTTATGATGGAAGAAAGCTCATAATATGTTATTTTTATTTTTTGTTTATTTGATACAAATTATTAAGTCCTTTAGTTAACATTTTTTAAATATGTTTTTTAAATTGGAATATATTTCCTGCAGTATCTTTCCCGAGCTTTTGCAACTCCCTTTAGAGGCTTCGCGACCTCATAGGGGGTGGCGACTCACATCTATGTCAAAAATAAATAAACAGTAAGTTAAACGAATAAAACAAATGATGCATATTTCCTATTACCGAAAACAGCCAGAGGCGTCAAGATATCCACCTTTAAAATAAAGAATGTCATCTTGTTTGAGGTCATGTGAAACAATCATGATGATTCAGCAGTTTTATTCTAATACGACTTTGGAAACAATTTCGTACGTAATTCACTTATTTATTCAACATATCATTCGTACAGTACATGCCTCGTTCTTATAACTTCGCAAAAAATGGTGTTTATGATACATAGAAAATTATTTATTGCACAAAACTTAAAGTACATAGGCGAACTTAATACTAATTAGCATTTTCTTCAGCTTCAGCTAACCTTTGTGTGATATGGAAGTGTTTGGTAGTGCTTTATTTAAAACTCTAAAATATTAAAATATTACTTTATTTAAAACGCTCCATCATCGATCGCATCATCACTTAACACCAGGTGAGATAGTGGTCAAGTGCTACCCAGTTCGGTATAAAAAAAAAAACTTGACGACAGTTTCTATAGAACAGATATTTTAGGTTAAATATTAAACTAATAAACTATTTATATACTATAACTTTACATATATACATACATATAAATAGAATACATATATTAAACTTAAAAATAGCTCAATTAGGTTTATTATTTTGCAAGGAATGGTAATGTTGATAAACTATGGATTTGAAGGTTTCCAAGGAAGATGCTTTGCGAATTTCAACAGGAAGAGAATTCCACAACCGTATTGCAGTGACTGTAAAATAGTTAAATGTAAAAAGTGGAATAATGTTGTGGAAACCCAAGTAGAAGGTGATTTGAGGAGTGCATAGAGCGTCCATGGGAGGAGAGCAGAGAGAAACGTTGTCTTAGGTAATTTGATACTGATGAATATGATAGCCTAGATTGCTTGACCAATTTCTTGTCAGTGATGGTGTGGTTTGGAGATGGTAGTACAATCGACCTAGTATAGCAACTGGCTCTCAAAGTCAGCTATCGGAAGACACTGATTGATGCTTTGAGATAGATTTTCAATTTTGACGCTTATTATCGTAAGGTGCACTAGACCACCAAGCTATTTGCTTCCTCTATATATTATTTCACTAGAAGCTCAAGTCCAGGGTTGTCTCATTATGTTGATGTGATTGTCCCACTAGCTTCATTTTCACTACCACTGAACTATCATCAGGTCCATCACGTATGAATTGCTTAATCAATTTAGCAATAATAATTAATTAAGTCATAATAACTTATTACTTATTTATTGAGTAATAATAACTATTTCCTCAATTAGTTTAGCAATAATAATTAATTTAGCAATAATCATAAATTACACCTTAATTGATCTCAACAATACTTTGCCGAAAATTTAATTAATAAACATAACCTCTCAAATAATCTATTATTATAAAACAAATAATCAAAGTCCATAATATAGTTTTCGTGTATATTTAAGAACAATGTATAACTAATAAACGTATTCTAGAACAAATAAACAACACTCTCAGTTCTATAACTTTACCGGACCCAGCATGAGTGCTCCATTGTCAGAAACAAACGTAGATCCTGTGATACTTCTCGCTTTGTCGCTGGCTAAGAACAGGATCAAATCGGCAATCTCTTCCGGATCTCCAAACCTTCCCAAAGGAGCTTTAGTAGCCATAGAATCTAAAATAGCATCGCGCTGTTCATGCGTCACCCCCAGAGCGTCCATTATATCCGTTTTCACAGCCCCAGGGTTTACAGAGTTCACTCTCACACCTTTAGGAGCTAATTCTAAAGCGACCGCTCTCATAAAGTGATCCATGCCGGCTTTAGAAGTCAAATACGAGAAGCTATTTTCGACCATAACGCCTAAGGATGCGATACTGGATACGTTTACTATGTTACCTTTGGTTTCGATTAAGTGCGGCGCTGCGAGATGGGTTAAATAAACGGTAGACTGGAGATTGGTAGCCATAGTCCTTTCGTGGACTTCCATAGCGTTAGGGGCGAGAATACCTGCGCTCACGTAAATCCCAGCGTTGTTCACGAGGACATCTAGCTTCCCGAAATGTTTGATTGTTTCGTCCTTGATTCGTTTGACGTCATCATTTTTGGAAACGTCTGCTATGATTACCAAAGGTTTGCTGCCCGCTTTTGCACAATTCTCTGCGACCTTGTTTAGTTTGGTCTGATTTCTTCCGACCATCGCGACTTTGGCGCCCTCTGAAGTGAATGCTAAAGCAGTCGCGGCGCCTATTCCCGAACTGGCGCCGGTAACAATTACCACTTTGTCTTTGAAACTCATTATGTTTTGCTATGATTGACAGTTAATGATGGAACCTTTATATTGACTGTATGATCACTACTTGAACGATATAGGCAAGTTAATTTGCAGGATATCAAAATGCAATACTATTATTAGCTCACTAGTTATTATTAAGTAATGGTATCTACACGTGCAGATACAATCTTTGTTATAAGCTGTAGTACACTTGCGTTTCCGTATTTATGTGACTCCTATTTCAACAAATCACGTTTTGTCACTTACGTCATTACAATGACACGTCGATAGTTCTGCTGCTGAGAGGCGTATAGCGGTGACTCCACTTTTTCGTATTGTGAAACACTCAAGTATACATATATCTCATCATCTCAGTCACATATACAAGAGCCATAATATTGTAACTGCGAAAGAAAATACAAATCATGTACCTACTTAATAAAAAATATAATCAAAACATCCCGATGATTGCAACAAGGCTATATTTATTGCCTATACAATAATAAGCATGCAAAATAAATCTACGTATAGAATTATTCGGAACCTTTACTTCCTCCCTTTAAATAGATTAGAAACTAACTCTCAATCTATTATGTAGTTTTAGGGTATATTAGAGGCAAGTTCGGTCTTGCCGAAATCTTGTTGCAGGCCAATTTAAACTAAATACGAATGTTCATTTGACTGACAACTATTTTAGGATTACCCACCTAAAATGCACTCTCATCCGATTTATCACTGACTACTTTGTATAAAGTAGGTGTTAAAAGTTTAACATGATATTTAATATGGTTTGCCCACAACGCTTCCATTAAAGTTGAAAGTTAGAATGACAATGAAATACTAAAATGTATACTGAACTTTACATATTTTTTTGCGTTTTACACATAGGTATTTCTTATGTGGTCCAAGTGCGTTCCTATGGAGATCCTGGGGTCATCTATAAGACATCGACAAGGCCACCGAGGGGGTTTTAGTGGAAAGTCCCACATAACCCGCGCGCTCCCCATAGTGTCCGGTTATCTAATAAGATATCCCCTCGTAAACAAAAAAAAGGTATTTCTTATAAATAAAATAGATGTCTTTGTTTGTATACTATCAAACTAACAGCTTTTTACTTAATGCATACGTCATTATATACGGAACTTAAAACAACAAACTAAATTAAGTTTTTGTCTGCCCATCTAATAGCTAATTTTTTTAAGAGGTCACTTGAGTACTTTTTAAAATGATTTATTTTAGGAATGTATACGCTACGTACGTAACGCCGTATACAATACCTGGGTAGCACGATGGGTCCCCCAGTTTATATCAAAGTTTATATAATATGATTTTTAAAGCACTAATGCCTGCGTAGGGACTGCAATACAATTTTATAGAGAAAAACTGACAATCCGTGTCAGACGCCATGACCACAAGCCCCCTCGGCATAACGTCCAAGCATCAAACTTTAACTCGCTATTTGATTTTAACCGTCGTATGGGGATGGATGCTGTTCAATAGATTTCGCTCCATCCCCATATGACGGTTAAAATCAGAAATAGTGTTAAAATTCGATGCTCGGACGGTAGGCCTCGATGGCGTTGTGGTTATGGATCTGACACGGCTTGTCGGAAGTTGCAGATGTGTATTTTTCTTACAAAAATTGCAATATTTCGAAATGTGTGTTACACTTTTTACATGAAAAGCTTGCATTTTACTGTCGAGGATCAATCGTTTCGAAGACAACTCGTCTCGCGTAACTTCCTATCGCAGTCGAATCATGTCGAAGTTGGAAGTTTCCTGTCGAACACACGTATAGGTTATATTATATAACGTATAGGTTAACTGCTATTATGAGTAGCACAAACGTCAACGCGTCACTCTTCGGCGTACAAACTATGAGTTGTCTGTGTCACAGTTGCCCTAGATAAATAACAGTGTGTTGTTTCACGTGAATGATACGTTACGTTACACTTACGCAGTTATTCGTGCTAGGGCCACTGTGCTCGATATGAGCAAGTCATTACACGTGGACAATTTCCGTTTGGATAAGCGAATAACAACATAAACTTTAGATATGGTTACCAATAAATCTACGACAAAATGAATATGTTTACTAAAATATGACTGCCTATATAAAACATGCATTGTCATCATTACACGACAAGCTGGTAACTTATAAGTGGGTGTCAATTTTATAAATATAGATAAATGGATAATACTTTATTTTTAAACAACAAAACATCACAATATGAGAACTTAAATTTAAGTAATACAAAGATAGTGTCACAATGGGCGACCTTATCACTAAAAGCAATATCTTCTATACTTCTTACACCCTTGAAATAAACTGGTAGAGATAGTTGTCGGGGGTGTTGTAAAATATATTAAAATATGTGAAATATAAAAAAGGTATATGGCAATATCCTTATTATAATATTATGTTACTATCTGACCCGCCAGCGGCTTTGCTCGCTTAGTCTTGGTGTAGTGGTGAAAGCGCCGCTTTGGAATCTCGAGGTCCTGGGCTCGATATCCGGGTCGGACATTTATTGGGTTTTTTGACAAAGAAATTCTCAATAGTAGTTCAGAGTCTGGAACAGTGCGCCGTAGATGGCAATAGGCTCGCCCTCTATTACCTGGGTCCGGGATCAGAAACATATCCCTCTAATAATTAGTTATCATGTTAAGTAGTGGTCAAGTTTCATCAAAATCTGTCTCTTAGAGTGATGCACGTACTATAGACTGACAAACATTTAAAATAATTTTGGTTTCTATATCGATAACAAAGAACACCTCGATTATAATTTTCAAAAAATATTTAACGTACAGATTTGACTTAGTTACAGTTTTATGATACACATAGATTACCATGCACTTGATAAGTGTCAATTGTAGATGTGTAGATATTATCTTTTTGTTTATAACAATTCAAATGTAAGCAACACACAATATTGTAAACGTTACAGAATAAATAATGGGACAAGTAATACATTGTAGAATTATCTATTTGATGGTCACGAGTCACGTGTCTGCTCGGTAGTGGCTCCATTCGTCTTGGTAGGTACATGACTAATTAATATGTTATATATTTATACATACAATGAAAATGTAACGGATCGCTGTCCGTACATAGAATATATATATTATGTGGAAAAATATTATTGGGACATTTATAAAGGAAAATATAATGAACTAAAAATATTGTTAGATTTTTTGTCTGTTTGTCTGTGCTTTTGTTCACGGTTATCTCAGAAACGAGAACTTATCCGATTTAGATGTAGTTTTCACTAATATGTTGTGATAAGTTTCACTTATGACTTAACATTAAGGCGCCCCGTCGAATGCGTAGCGCCTTAGGCGCTATGCATGCCCGTCGATGCGTCTGCCCGTCGATGCGTCTGCCCGTCGATGCCCGCGTCTGCCCGCCGATGCCCGCGTCTGCCCGTCGATGCCCGCGGCTGCCCTCGCCGCTACGTAGCTACGCTTATGCCGCGCCACTAGTGTCCGGCGGGCACTGGCGGCGCGGCACGGTCTTTTTGCCCTCCGTGTGCGTTGGTGTATAGGATTCCCTTTGCGCTATCGTTCGCGGCGAAATTGCCCCGCCCGCCCCGGCCCGCCCGTCGTCTGCAAAGCGCCTAGTGTTTGTTTCATGTCAATCGGTTCATAAATAAGAAAGTTATTGAAATTTAAAGAATATCTCTCTCGCCACTACACCAAGACCAAGCGAGCGAAGCCGCTGGCGGGTCAACTAGTATTAAAATTTAATAACTGTTACTTACGTTAGAGCGTCTCTGGAGGCCTCCTTCCAAAAACGAACTACGAACGGATTACGGCTTTTTCTACTGTGAAAGTAAAAAAACACAAATACAGACAAGGGTGATAAAATGTAATTTAGAAATTAGAAAACAATTAACCCAACGCCACGTTACGTAACGTTGCTTTGTATGGATACGCGCGTTTTTCTCATCTTAATTATTCTTATTATCTTAAATGCCATAATCATCGTACGATATAATATTAAAGTCAAAGTCAAAATCATTTATTCAATTTAGGCATCAAAGACGCACTTATGAACGTCAACTTTTCATTATAATGTACTTTAAAGACTACCGCCGCGTTCCAAAATATATAGAACCCACCGAGAAGAAGCGGCAAGAAACTCGGGGCCATTCTTTTTATATGGATGTTTACAATGTTTCTACTTAGGTACTACAAATATTACATTTTATGGGTGGCAGAGAGACAGCTTGCCAGAAGTGGAGTATTCCAAGCATCTTTATCTTCTATATAATGTCGAACTTTATAGTAAGCTTTTTTTATTAAAACGTTTTTTACAGTCAACTTGAATTTGCCCTCTGTGAGCTCAGTTATGTGCTTTGGGATTTTATTGTAAAAACGCAATTTCCTAGGAATTACTTATTAGTCTTCGCAAGTCTAAAACTAGGTACAGCTATCCTATTTGTATTTCTGGTATTAAAAGTGTGGTGATCACTATTTAACTTATATCTATGTAATTTTTTACGAACATACATTATATTTTCAAATACATATAAGGAAGGCATCGTTAATATATTGATTTCTTTAAATAAATTTTTTAAAGATTCACGGGGACCCATTTCGTATATAGCTCTAATAGCACGTTTCTGAAGGATAAATATGGTCTCTATATCAGCCGCTGAACCCCATAGCAATATCCCATATGACATTACGCTGTGGAAATATGCAAAATACACTAACCGCGCCGTAGAAGCATCTGTTAGCTCTCTTATTTTACGTACTGCATGTGCAGCAGAACTGAGTCTCCCAGACAGGGCATTTATAGTCACTACTTTTTCTTTATTAACTAGTCACTACTTCCGTAATAGGCGCATGACAATCAACTATTTTCTTATTCAACTTCATGGCCACAGGCCACCTTATTGATGGTAAATGAATAGTAAAAATATTTTACATCTCTCATATTCGGTAAGTAGGTCCTTATTACCCCCAAATGGGGCTTGTAGGTGACCAATTAGCGCTCTAGGGTAATAATGTAGCTAGAAAAGCCCTAGGGCGGTAAGTAATTAAAAAATCACTTCACTCTTTCAAAAAGTTCGCGTACATCTAACCATCATACTGGCAATAGACATCATGCATTCATCCTAATGACAAAAGAGGTCACTTCGTTATTCAGCCTTGTCTTCGTATGAGTATAATAGTTATCAATTTTATTTTTGTAATGCCGGTTTTTTCTACTTACCTCACAATCGAGATGTAAAGCAGAGTAGTTAGCTCGGGTGTAAGCATCATGTCAGCATCACTAATCTACTGTTACAATATCAGGCAGTTTGCTGAGTACGATGACAATGTATTAAAGTTACCAGCGAGGTAACAACCTTAGCGATTCTACTCAGTTCACAAAGGTCGTGATGTAATCGCTACACGCGTGAGATTGCTCGGGCCTATTAGTATATGATAGAGTCTGCATAGTACTTACATACGAGTATGGAAATTTATTATAAATATTTATTTATTATTAATTTATTATTATCGCCATGTTTTTATAAGCTCAATTTCAAGTACTTATACTTCTAAAAAAAGTACTTACACAAGGTCAATTAATATTTAGTATTCATAAAATATTTTAACATAAGTAAATTTTATTTATTATCTGACCAGCTAGCGGTTTCGCTCGCTTGTGGGATACGAAGTTACCGACATAAATTTATTGCAAAAAAATTAATACCTATGAAATATCCAAAACTTCAGGAGATGCTTTCAACATAAAATCCACCAACTGCCAAAATGTGAAGTTTGTAGCCCCAGCTGTTCTGCGTCGATGAATCGGTCAAGACAAATAAGATATACATAGTGTAACAAAAGGTGTAGTAATACTAAAACCACACACATAGAAGCTTGCATACAACTGGGACCTAACTACTGCGTCCCAGGTAAGTAGTAAACATTTAGAGTTCAGCAGAGCACGTGCCTGTGACACTTGGCAATAGCCCCCAGAAAGTAGACTAGGTACTCGTAAACAAGGGTCCTAAGCTGGGCCTGGACTGGGGTGCGGCGCGGGTTGATGGCGAAGGGGGACAGAGGTAAATGAATAGGTGGCGGGTTAATGCATAGCGCATTGACCCACCCATCGAACTCAAAGATGTCTTATAGGGCTGTCCATAAAAATTTCCGATAACAATTTTTTAAGTTGTATGATAAAAATTATGTGCGTTTAATTTTGGCATGTGTATCCTGACTAGGTACATTTGCACACCTTTCAGTGTTATACTACACCTTTTTGTAACACGCTGTGTATACTTATAGAGTAAATTTGTATTAATCAAACCTAATCACAACAAACTTAAATAATCATTTAATAAATAATTTCCGTCGTACCTAATAATAAATTAGTTTATAACCCGCATCGTACATGGAGCAAATGACCCTGCGACACTAGCATCGTTTCCTCGCTGAATCGCTATAGCCAGTCTGCACCAGGTTCGACCCGGAACGGGAGTCAAGGCCTCTATCCGTCAATCGGCGGCAAATTTCTTTTATGAAGCCGATGGCCTCAGTACCCCAACTGCCCACCGTCTCCACTGTAACAGGGACAAAGTAGTATATATGCTATCCTACAGAGATGCGTATTTTGCATGCTTTTTTAAAGCAGTCCCTTCTGCGGCTGCAGAGAAATAGATAATATTTAACTCCATGAAGGAACCGAGTAAAGGATATTCCTCCGTCAGGAGTCATACAGATATTGGATGTTGGTAATCTACCTACACAGTACTTGGTTGCTTTATGGTTTCGTATCCCAGAAACCATTGTGTTTTCTAAGAAGTCAAATAAAATGGATGTTTAGTTGTAACGTGATTTTATTTTATAGTATTCCACTGTGCTTAATTGAATATAACATATATTTCATCAGAGGAAACGACTAACCAGTTGGTAAGCCTCTTATGCAAGTGGACGTTTTAGTTGGTACCACCATAGCGCTAGATACTCTGTCACGAAACGATAGTGCGCAAGCATTTCTATGTTAGGGTATGAAGGGCACTATAGCATGTGAATAGCCCAGTGCAGTTCTACGTGGCACTGCAGTTCTAAGCCACAGCCAGCAGTGACACATCAACTTTCATAGACAAGCTTAGTGAAGATTATTATGATGATGTGAAGGATGGGACCCATATCTTTTTACTGAGTTGTTCGATTTTGATAATTATTTTTTTATTTGGTAGAGTATACCTTCGAGGTTGTCCCATTCAAATTCGATCAAGCGGTTTTTGAGTTACACTCCCTATTGACTCACTAAAAAAACTCTTCAACGCTAAAAAGTGTGAAATAACTTGTCGAAGTCGGTACCATGCGCATAATGTTGTGATAATAGGTACTTTTGAACTATCACGGTACCGACTTTAACAAGTTATTTCACACTTTTTAGTGTTGAAGTCGGTTATATTTTTTATGTAAACATATTTTTTCCGTAGATATATTTTACAACTAGGTGTGGTTGGATGACTACAAAAAACGTAGTATAATAAAGTATGTCATTTTATTAATGTGATCAGCCATTTTAATTTTTTCAACATGTATTCATACGTACATACATAAAATCACGCCTCTTTCCCGTAGGGGTAGGCAGAGACCACGGATTTCCACTTACTACGATCCTGACATATCTCTTTCGCTTCATCTATACTCATCAATCCTTTCATACATAAGCGTCGGTTTAGGGTATTTTTGACCTGGCCTTTTTTCAGAACGTCTTCAATCTGATTTCGGAACGTTCGCCTAGGTCTTCCCCTTCCAACACTTCCGTTTACTTGTCCCATGTATACCTGTTTAGTCATTCTCATTTCATTCATTCTCTCCACATGTCCAAACCATGTATTCAAACGTGTGAAATTCTTTCCTATGATGGTAAATGATAGGCATCTTCATTACACTCATTGACAAACCATCGCATTTATATTATTGGTGTGATATTGATAGGATAGGATATTAATAAGGCAACATTATCTGTAAAGTTCGTAAAAAAATGTTTGTAGGTTGATAAATTGACAGATAAAGCCTTATGAATGATAAGACTGTTATGTTTATTTTCCAATAATCCATATTTTCTCAGTCATAACAAATTACATGATGTACAACAGTATGACTTCTTTAGGTTTTCGCGTCTACTATACAATGAAACAAGTTTAATTTAATTGCGTAAATTTTAAATTATTTCAATCTCGACTTTCTAGTGATTTTGTTATATGGTAGACTGGGTGGTACTTGACTTATAATTATTATGAATTATTGCAGACACAATGATCCATATTTAACATTATTTATATTATGCATATATTTAACTCTAGCTGCTGCTCTCTGCGGTTTCACCCGCGCGGTGATGGATGATGATGATGAATCTTATATAGCCTATGTTACTCAGGGTGAATGTAGCTTTCCAATAGTGAAATAATTTTTGAAATCGGTCCAGTACTTTTTGAGCCAACTCGTTACAAACATACTTAAATACAAATCTTTCCTCTTTATAATATTAGTACTTATAGAAGTATAGATTTAACAATAGACAAAAGTGTAAGATGTGTATGTACGAGTAAGTATTCATATAGTTGTCATCATAATCTTACTAGATATAAGATATAAGATAAACAGATAGATAAACTATTTACTGCAACCCCACATTGCAGAAAAATAACACAAATAAATATACCTACAAGATAGATTTGTCAACAAAACATGAAACAAATTTAAAAACTTCTAATTAAACCTTTGCGTCCCAGCTACGTAAATATACGTCAGTTCATAATTTTTTTTTTTTTAATTAACACGGTATAGGAAGGATTAAGGGTTACAATGAGCGGTCTTTATCGCTTAGAGCGATCTCTGCCAGACAACCATGGACTACTATAATATATAGCTGCTCCGCCCCGCGCTTTCACCCTCACGTTGTTTGACGGTCACGGTGTCCAGGGATCTTGCAGTATTGTACTGGCTTTGTAATTTAGAATATTCACAATAACAACACCAACTGCGCCAACCGGCCGGCCGAGTTACATTTTATTTAAATTATTTATTGCTTTTTTAACGGTGACATGATTAGAAAACATATATACATACATGCTTCATATGCTTTATTGTTACAGCGAAAAATCTAACTATTGATTAAAAAAAATTTGATCAAAATTACAGAAAATCCAAAAATATTAACAAAAATATAAATAAAACCGGCCAAGTGCGAGTCAGATCTCCCTCTATTTAGGGTTCTGTACATATGACAACTGCTTTCAAACTAGATATTTATTGTACATATCGTTATTCTTCAATGTATTATTATACTTGAACTTTTTTATATAACATGTTACCTAGAGTAGTTACTCTAATATACATCGTATGAAATGAGAACCATAAAACTGAACTTCAAACAAAAATGAACCATATTTTAGGATACTTAAATGATACTACCATGTAATGTATAACAAACCTAATGAATAAAAAACGTTTTCCTCATTTAAAACATATTCTACAGAACCCACGTTAAATGTGGGAAGGTGGGAAAAGGGTAGGAAGGTATAAAAAACCTCCACCCAATTGCCCACGATTCTCTACAGGACGCAACGCAACATCACAAGCTAACATACATAATCTACCTACCTACCTGCATATGCTCACCTTGCATAAACTGACGAGGTTATGACCTTTATATAGTACACTCAAATTAGAACTTTCGCCTTTAATACTTAAATCTTATTTTTCAATGCCGTACTCGTACTGGGTTAGATGTTTTTAAAGAAGGATTTTTGTAGTTGACATAAGATTGATTTTCCTTTCCATTATGATTTTATATGTAACTTCCTACATGTCTGCACAATCTAACTGCGGTCGATTTGAAGATTATTTTTAATTTTTTAATCGTTTAAGGTTATTATTGTTCGATTGTATGTATTTTTTGTGTATGTTATCTGATTTCTCTCCCATTTGTGGACCGATTCTCAAAATACTTCTTTTGTTTGGTAGAATTTATTTCTGAAGTGGTCGCATTTAATTTAATCAAATTCAATCAAGCAGTTTTTTTAGTTACACGCCAATAACAGAAAAGTGTTACGCCTATCTTGATGATATCATCATTGATCGTGAATGACAATCGAGCCCGTAAGTAGCAAAGGTCACAAAAAAATGGATATTTTTTTTACCAAAAATTGAAACGGGCTTTAAACCCATAAAGTGTAAACTTGGCGAAATCGGTACCATGCGCATATGTACTTTGATCTACCAACCGACTTCAACAAGTTATTTCGTACTTTTTGGTATTATATAATTATGCTATTACAGTGTTTATAAAAAAAATATCATAAAATTTTCTACAGGTACTTAAACTCTATTAACTTGCATCAAGCAAGCCTGAAGACGTGTATTGCAAACCCTAAGCTGTAGACATAGTATGGCACCAGGACACCAGCGTCTTATAAATAAAGACTAACCCGTGTAGACTTTCTCTCGCTTATTTGATGACCTCAGTTCTTAAGGCACTATAGTCTTGCGAAAACGAAAAATATGTTCTATAGTTTATATATTAACTATAGAACATATATATATTTACAAATGGGAATTATTACAATGGGGGTATAATTTTATATTTACAAATGGGGGACCTAGCCACCTAGTTTGGCTCATACGCCGACTCTACGAGGACGGAACTGCGACTGTTCGAATAGACGACGTTGACTCGAAAAGCTGTCACACACATGCAGGTGTTCGGCAGGGGTGCATACTATCTCCACTCCTGTTTAACATATATACGGAGTATATTATAAGAATCGTTTTAGAACGGTGGGACAAGGGCATTTCAGCGGGAGGTCGGAAGATATCCAACTTGAGATACGCCGATGACACTACTCTTCTCGCTCAAACAAAAGAAGATATGGAACACCTGTTGACACGTTTAGATACAACAAGTCTCTCCTTCGGACTTGCGATCAACAGAGACAAAGCCAAGATGATGATCGTGGACTGAACTGAACTAAATGAACCTGACATCTCTGTGATTGGCAACTGTGAGATTGTTCAATCCTACGTGTACCTCGGATCCACGATCATGAACACTGGGGGCTGTGAGGACAAGATTAAAAGAAGATGTGCTGTCACAAGATCTGCCGTTGTTAAGCTCAAAAGAGTCTGGTGCAACCGAAATATCAGCGAATATACGAAAATCCGCCTTATGCAAATTTGAGTGTTTCCGTTTTTTTCTTATGGCGCAGAA
Organism: Selenia dentaria; assembly: GCA_917880725.1. NCBI lineage: Eukaryota > Metazoa > Arthropoda > Insecta > Lepidoptera > Geometridae > Selenia > Selenia dentaria. The sequence goes on along the minus strand of OU862888.1, from coordinate 6,569,504 downwards.
ACATGGACTGTTTGCCTCAGAGACCGACGCAAAATCGATGCACTTGAAATGTGGTGCTGGCGGCGACTGCTGCGGATCCCGGACAGCGTTTCGAACCAATATCTCGATCTTGGAAGAACTAAAAATCAAGGAGATTATCGTCGACTGTGCAAATACGAATCCTCAAATACTTCGGACACATTGTTCGAAATTAAAACTCCATGGAACGACTCGTAGTCCAGGGGCAAGTAGAAGGCAAGTGGTCACGCGGTCGATCACCTACGCGTTGGACAGACCTCATAAAAACTGCAACACAAACGTCCGTAGTCCAAAGCACCCGAAACGCAGAAGACCACAATGGATGGAGGCGCATCGCAAGGGCTGCATTATTTAAAGAAAAGGCATCGTCTTCAACCACGACCACTCTGTCAAGAGTGAACGACTAAGGAGAGAGAGAGTTTATATATAATTATAGTATAGTTTGCAGTTTAATCAAATTAATAATGCAAGTTACAATTTAAGGTGCTCAAGATGAAACCAAAGAGCAGTACTATAAGACCTGCAAATGCGCAGTGTTTAGTGCAACGAACTTGTCATATGGTTAAAACCTAACGCATGCCAGTTTCGTGCTGATAATGATTCCTGTACTGTGGTTTACCAGCATTGTTTAAGTAGAGTGTGTATTTGAATTTTCTGATTATTGCATTCCCACCTAGATTTTGCTATTAAAAGTGTACTATGTCCAAATCGTGCTGTTTTATGCTATTACAATTATTTCTATCGATTGTAACATTGGCTACACATTCCTTTAATCAACACGGGACGGTCCGGTTTTCTGCATGTAAACTTGTGCCAAATCGGTTCAGTAGTTATAGTGTCAAGGAGTAACAAACACACATCCAAACAAATATGGAGAGTATATTATTTATATAACATTTATATATAGGTATTATATTGAACTATCTCTTAAACATTCGTCCGGAACTGCATCTGGCCGCATCTCGCCGCATCTCCGGTCGTCATGGCTACTGAGTTTTACAGCCAGTCTTTAAAAATCAAATAAACACTTGCTTCATAACCAGTGGCTATAATATATACGCTATTCTTTTTTCACGACTATCCTAGATTACGACTAAGTATAAATACAACAAATAAAAACTCTCGGTGAACGCTATCTTCAATATCTGAAAATTATACAAAGTTGTTAAAAGACATACGAGTATAGGCTTTTTATAATATGTTGGTAACCTAAAGTATTCCAAATTTACTGAATGCTTTGAAAAAAGGGTTGATTTCTAAATATAATAAAGTATGCAAGTACAAAATGTATTTACGCGAATATTGTTAAAATGCAATTGTAATTAATTTTATTATAAAATGCTATTACAATTAGAGTTCTTATGCATATCGAATTGTGATTAAAACGTTCAGATATGGTTTTTTGTATGCACGTACTAAAGAAGAGTAAATAAATATAGGTTTTCGTTTTTTATAAGATATACCTATGCATGTAATATAAGTTGCATTAGAAGTAGCTGTTTAAACTATTTATATTACCAATTTGTTCTGGTAAGTAAAACAAAAACATAATATCATTTTGACACTTCAGCAAAGCACCCGGCTACGATCAGATAGACGCGACTCTTCTGAATAAATTACCACAGAAAGGTATACTCTATCTAGTTCTAATATCAACGCCTGCCTGAGACTTCTGACGTTTCCAAGTCAGTGGAAAATTGCACAGGTTGTCATGATTCTGAAACCAGGCAAACCAGCCCAAGAAGTGTCCTATTACAGACCTATAAGCCTTTTACCTATCGCTGGATCAACTTAAATATAATGCAAGAGCATCTCGAGGAAATCTTACCGCAACACCAGTTTGGATTCAGAGAAGGTCATGGCACAATTGAGCAAGTTCATCGCGTAGTTGATATCATAAACAGAGCTCTAGAAAACAAACAATACTGCTCTGCTATATTTCTTGACATCAGCCAAACAACCAGACAAAGCCATCAGCCTCTCTCGACACGTATTCAGAGATTTTCAGCCAGCACAATGGACTATTGTTTTTATAAACAGATTGCCATGTAGAGAATTAGAAACAAAATTTGACACTTCTACATAAGTTCTTAGTTGCAAAACAACAAGAAACGAAACATATTTTCGGCGGCTGATTGCAACCTTACAACTTGATGGGAATCTTAGTTGCTATAGCGGTCGGAGCAAACAGGCTGACGATTCACAGAACTAAGCACCTTAATACAATTTATTTACTTTGTTACGGCTCTGATGTTTTGACTTTGCACGACACGTGATTAGAGACCTTGAAAGCGTGTCTATTATTCGCGGATTTAACTTGTTAAAACTAATGGTTAAATTATGCTTAGCTAAATAATTTGTTAATGTATCCTGGTCTTTACTATTAAAATACTTTAAATCTATTAAATTAAAGGTTGATATTTAAACAACTTTGAGAAGATTTAGTCACGTATGTTTTAAATAATTTTTATTCTGAGATTTCGAAAATTTTTTGGTGATCGTGATTATCATTCACACTATCATTTTTATCATTTTCATTACAAAATATTAAACACTAAAGCAAGCAACTGTAAGCAGCTCTCCGCGTGGAATAAGAATATTGCGGTCCCTCGGGAACTATACGCTGACTCGGTTTAAAAAGTAGCCAATTTCCATGTATCTATTCCACCCACGAAGCCTACAGGTCGCGACATGTAAAAAGAACGCTGGCGATTAAGGTGCGCAGTACGCGATTTATTGGTCTCTCGGTCGGTGGTATGAGGTGCGGCGTGGGGCGGGCGGGTCACGTGCCTAATGCATGTCGAAGCGCTATTGGTTCGTCAGTCGACTGTTGAGTGTACCCATGCGCAAACCCACCCCCTCCACTTTCTTACAGCGTTCTTTTTACATGACTAGACCGTACGACTCTTGACTACGATTACCATTCTCGCGCTTTGCCAACTAAGCTGTTTTCGTTAGTGTTTAAATATTCCCGTAAGGTGTAGCGAGCGAGACAAGAAAAGATTTTGGCACTACTTACGGTTCTATGAGTTATACTATAGTTATGTTGACAAAGCGACTGCACCACCCACTAGACCCACGGTCTATTTTTACTAACCTATGTATACCTACGTACATATGTTGTAGGGATAAAAGCAAATGGGAAACAAGATGACGTCATAGATTCCAGAACTAACGATTTCAATGTAAATACTCCACAATGTTAGTTTTATAAATTTATTGTAATTAATTTCGAGTTCAAGGCATCACCTTGCGACTTACGAGTACATACTAACTTGTTTATGCTACTTTATATACACAGGTGATTAAATAATGAGTCTTTGGTTTACAAGTGGCTATATACATATCATACTACGGTTTAACATCTTTTTTTGCAAAATAATACCAATCCTTGTCGCGCGAGGCCAACACAGTTAAGAAAAGGCAGTTTCCAAACTGGCACGAAATCACAGTAGATTTCCAATCAGTTATGATTTTACAGATGCTCTACATGGATTTTACATGCTATCATCACTCTTCTCTTTTTTGACCCGAGACATAAGAGGGTAGTATACGTACTGTACGTAATATGTACTACGTATATACTTCTACTGAAGTATAAACGTAGTAGATATTACGTCTATCTTTACCTTTGTGGCATCTTGACTTCCGATCCGATTGCGGTTCCAAGAATGGCAATGTTTGATCGAAATAGGTTCAACCGTCTTCAAGATCTGCAGATCGTCTTTTGTTTTCTCTGCATCGGCTTTTCCCGTACTCCAAAGAGTTTGTTCTTCAGCTCTCTACATCCAATTACTGCAAGCCGTCTTCCACAGTTCGTATCTCTATCTGGCCGTCGGGCGTCCTAAATTACGTGGTGTCCACTTGTTACAGTGTTATTCACAAGGGCAATAGTAACAAGTGCAGTTCTTATCGAGAGGTTTCGAGCTCAGTATAGTGCAATGTCAAAAACTTCACTTTGAAGCTCTGGGTAGCACTGCAACTGTTATGGAGGAACGTATTGCTTACCATTAGGCGCATGACTTGGGCGACTTGTCTCTTAACAGTATATAAAAAAAAAAAAAAAAATTTTGCCCCTTCAAAAAAACGACAAATATAGCTCTCTTCATAGTAAGTTTGTGCGCTAGGCCCACCGTGAGTGTCCATCTTCAGACTCTTTAGGTCATAATGTGTCCTATCCATTATGACCTACATAGTCTGGCTGATTCATACTCTTGACGTTAGATACTGTGGTAAAGGCACGACAGATAGATAAGTAACATAGGGGGTCTGTAGTTTGTGCCAAATATTTACATTCTTGAAAAGTAATCCATTGGTTTGCCAGTTAAGTTTTATTTTGCCTTTGACCAACATCAATATTAAATTTGATTTGTTTGAGTTAGTCAAAGGCAAAATAAAACTTAGCGGGGAAACCAAAGGATAACATTTCAAGAATGTAATTATTTAGGACTAGAAAACAATTAACCATTGGTATGGGTAAAGGGCATGGTCTGGAATCTGAGGTGAGTGACTTTCAGCCCTGCTGTATCACCGTTCTCTGTGGCCCTTCCAAACTGGTTTCGCCATCATGTTATGTGAACTGTGCGAAACGAGACCATGACGCGATGGTTACGGCGTGAACCGAGGTGAAGAAACTCGCGCTCGAGTAGCTGTTACATACAATATCCTAAGCTAAACAACTATCTACATACGAGTATATCTCTGTATATCTCTACCTGAACCACGGTCATACATACACTAACTTTTACTTTTTGTTTAAATAATATATTATTATTGCAAAAAAGGAAAATGTGTTATGACGTACGTTACTTTGTTAGTATTCTTTAAATACCTACGAAGAAATAACAGTCAGGAAGCATAATTCAGAACAAATTCCACACAAAAAGTGGCCCTTCAAATCAATTCCGAGGTTACAAATAGACATGTTCGGTGATTGGTTTAAATTCAGAAGGAAAGCAGGGTTTGGTTTACAAGCTTGCTGCAACGTCTACAATGACAGCAGAGTCATAACGGCGTGGACGATGTTATGCAACAAGTGGACTGGACCAACTTAATAATAAATTAATCGTAAATCTCGAATGTCTTGCGAAATATGATTAATTTATTAAGTTTTTGTCTAGAAGACATTAGAAGAGATTCTTCGCAATGTAGTAAAGAAAGATTATGAAACATTTTAGGCTTATACATTTTACAAAAAAAATAAGTCGTTATTTGCCAGCTGTATGTTTTTAATGGTCACAGAATACCTTCATTATCAATTGAGAAAATTCAATCATATTATAGAATTACTTTAGAAAAGCCCTGTGTTGATATTACTGACAAATTAATTAGTAACTCAGCTAAATCACTATAAAATTTGCAGAGGGTGAATTTTCATTAGCTTGAAAAACTAAACGACCTTTAATTTGACCAAACAATGAACTGTTTTTTTAATGCTATATAGATACCTATATTACATACCAACTGTAGGCAATCGTTTATTGTTCATTGTCTGTAGTATCTCTTTAGAGCGTAAACGCTTTGGAAGTGCCAATTCGCGTTTTTGCTGAGTGTTTGAAGGGTCACATAATAATGATTGATATAGTATATTATGTCAATTATTCTTACCTGATGTAATAGAACATTATTTGATTAACAAGTTCAAGTTCCATAGACTACAATTAGAAATTGTTTATTAGTTTGTTATTGCCGAACGGTTTCTACAAACACACGTTTTAAAAATCAATCATAAAACCGTCACGAATCGTCAGACGCGGCTGAGGCCTATTAGAGAGAGGTCAAAGGACGTATCGCTCTGACGCCCGCACTTACACAACTGAATATTAGTGCGCTCAAAAATTCCTGATACTTATTGAGGTAACATTTATGAGTGGTATTCTAACAAATAATTTTATATGACATCTAGTGCATCAAAGGTCAGACACAATAGAAATTTCATTGTTACGAGTATGACATGGATCCTTGAGGGGCTAGTATTTTGCTATTAACCAAATTTCTTATACTTGGTATCCAGGAATCCATGCTTGAGCCGGAAACTGGTAGCAGGAACTATGTGATGGTTGTTTTATTTGCTATTCTCATCTCTTTTTGGTAGGTACATGAGTTAAATCTTCCTTTTTCTAGTCTATGCTCTTGTAGATAACATGTACTTGATTAATAATTATCATATTATGTTAATAAATGTCGATATTAAAAATAAAATGTGTCCTGCGTGATATTTTATTTCACCTTTTTGACCTACGTCTATTTGTGACATAAAATCCAAAGTAGATAAAAAAGGTCCAAATATTAATGCGTACTATTTTGCTCAAGCGGTAAGGCCACTGCCGCAAGGCTCGCTAGTAAGTAACTCGCTAATGTAAAATACCTAAACTCGCGCAGCGCTGCGCAGAATAAAGGCTCTTAAAGATGTTGATATTTCTTGGGGACAAATCATCAGCATAAAAAGATAAATATGATATTTTATATAACATAATTTAAAAAAAAACAGTAGGTACTTACTGTACCAACTGGTAGGTAGGTACTGCAGTTTTGTGTAACATGGTCCATAATTTTTTTATTATCTATAATTTTATTGTTTTCAGTCTAAATTAACGTAGCTATTCTATATAACTATGCTGGTTTTCACAGGCAGTCATACTCTTGTTTTTCTAGCTTAACTGCAGCGAGAATAAAACATAACAAGCAAAACCATTGCACATTACATACATTTCAATATTTAGTCCTGAAAAAAAAAATTCATCCTAAATTAAATAAAAATTGACTGACTTTATTTTGCATAGTATTGACCATCTCGATTTGTTAACGTATTTGAACATCTTTGAATAATTATAATTTTGCTATTATTTACTAGTAAAAGTGATCCCTGGACATTTTAATCGTGTATTGTTTCTGCACCACTTCACAACGAATGCTGGCATGATGATCCACAACTGAAGTTCACAATGATAAAAATGAAAATGTACGCGAAGATTTGAAGTGTGCTCGCTTGCAAGGAAAATGTCCGACTGATGACGTACTGAACACGACTTTTAAGCCACGCCTACTTGAACACGACTTTTGTTGGGTCATTTTTTAACGCAGTTACAGTTCCTGACTATTATTTCTTCGTAGTTAAATACTCATAAATATGGAATCTGTTTACGCGGATTTTAATAGTAACTACAGTATGTCTGTCGCCGCACACTGCTTTATTTGTATACCTTTAAATTCCTGTGAAAATGGAATGTTATAGTTCCCATTCAATGATATTATTTACCTTATAATATCACAAACATATAGAGGCATGAAACATTAAGTGGATTGCATAGCTAGTACTTCCCATACTAAAAGAAATAACTCTTTTCTAACCTCTTAACATTGTCCGATTTCAGTGATTTTATTATCATGTACTCATCACATTGTTTACTACGCCCTTACGTTTTGATTTTTTCAGTATTTCACACACTACTTTAAATTTCCTTTTTTAGAACTTAAAACAACTGGAAAAATCAAAACTTAAGGGCATAGTAAACAATGTGATCATTACATGTAAAAAAACATCAATGAATGCAATCCTCTCAAGGCTTATTCTTCAAATGCAAAATTATTCTTCATAATAAATGCACTTTATGCTCAGAGATTTATACTGTGTCTTTGCAATTACAGCACGTTAGAACGTATATCTACTAAAATATATTTTATCATAATTCAATAAACTTGTTGTTTTCGAAACACCCTTCAGATTCAGACTCTATAAATAACATCAACAAATATTTAATATTATGGCCCTCATAAAAAAACGTCTCTCTAACACCATAACCACCTACCACGGGGAGGTGGGTGGTTATGTGGGAGTCCGTATACCCACCAAAACCCCGGGGTGTTCCGTCACTGCCGCCCTCGGCGGGAACGCGGGACAGATTTTCCACACGACCGCGAACCCGCCGTGGCTGTCCGTTGCCGGACCCTTCTCTTCGCGGCACGCCAGAACACATGGCACGCCGCAACTACCTCGGAGACCAAACCCGCCAACAATGAGCGCCAGACTTCCCCGTGTGTGGACGCCCGTGGTCTCCCTGCGGTGGGTCGGATACGTAGCCCCACCGCCTGCTACGTCAGCCACAGGGGATAATCCCCAGCGACCCCACCTCCTCGAGTCTGCGCCGAGCGCCCGGACCCCACCTCCTCGAGCCTGCACCAAAGTGCCCGGGCCCCCCTCCTCGAGCCTTCGCCAAAGCGCCCGGGCCCCACCTCCTCGAGCCTGCACCAAAGTGCCCGGGCCCCCCTCCTCGAGCCTGCGCCAAAGCGCCCGGGCCCCACCTCCTCGAGTCTGCGCCAAAGCGCCCGGACCCCGCCACTCCTATGTGGACTTGGCGGCCAAAGCCCATAGGAGCGGCCCCGCCTGAGCCGGCCCCTGGGTTCCTCTTGGCTTCACCATGGTGATCCAAGCCACGGCTACTGAGCCCCCCCGCCACGTCAATGCGGGAACCCTTCGGGGGGGTCTCTCTAACACTTAAAGTAACAGTACATAGATATACAATTTGGAATTCATTTGTGTTAGAGCATTCGTTTGTGTACGGTTAATTAATTAATTAATTTTATGTTTTTTTCGGAACCTATTCAATGTAATTACATTGAAAAGGTTATATTAAGTTACATAAAAAAATATCCTAACTTGGAAGAAATAATAAATACTTATAGCTACGTTTAGAATCGCGCGGTATTTTCTACCGACTTCCAAAAAAAGGAGGAGGTACTCAATTCGACTGTATTTTCTACCGACTACCAAAAAAGGAGGAGGTACTCAATTCGACTGTGTTTTTTTTATTTTTTATGTTTCTTACCTCATAACTTTCGATTGGGTGGACCGAAACTCAAAATTATTTTTTTTGTTTGAAAGCTGGTGCTTCCCGTGTGGTCCCAATTTGGTCCAGTAGTTTTTGAGTTACACTCCAATAACTGATTTTTACCAACGTAATGGAAGTCGGTATAATTTTTTTCAAATTGCACTTGTAATTATCGAATACTGCATGCATATGGTAGTAGTGGGTGATGATCCTATGAAGTTCTAAAGCTCGTGTTCCCAAATAACCAAGGGTTTTTTGTTGTCATAAAATGTACTTACGTTTGACCACATATCTCTTGATGTCAAGAGATGCAAATTAAGTTGGAGCAAACTTGTTGATAGGTATTCATGCTCAATTTAAAGAAGTTATAATTATTAACAAAGAAAGGCGCTGCGTGGTGGCTTGCGAGTACTATACATTGCATTCCTTACCAGTCCGCAGTAATGAATGGATAGGGAAAGCTTTGTTCGGATTGGTAAAGTCCCCACGGTAGTTTTAGTGTATGTGTCAACTCATGGGGACGTTCTTGAATATTCCGTGTCCCAGATAAGATGTTGGCAGGCTGCGTTTTTCTGGTGATCAGAAATGTGGACGGACTGTCCCTTCTGCAACATATAAATATAATCATTTATAATCTTCAGTACAGTAGTGAAACCTAACCTAGACCCTTTATTTACGTTATTATTTTTAGAGTATTTACAAAACCATTTCAAAAATGTATATTTAATATACTTAAACCTACCCCTACCGTAATTAATTAAAGATTTAATTTATAAAATGACGAACGTCTACGTCCTTGGTAGGAAAAGGGCTAAGGCGCGCTCGTATATACTGATTATATAGTAAAAAGCAGAATGTTTAAACGTCTAGTGTAACGAAACAGATCGATAATATTGTATGAAAAAAATACTTAGGTTTGAAAAGGAACAGGCAAAGAGTAATAACCGGACAGAATTCATAAATATTACTCGCTCTATGCAGAAATAAATTTTGAGTTTGTATGGACTTACCATAAAAAATAAACTTTCACGTCGAAACTCTCAGAATTTTCAGCTTTTCAGATAACACTATATTTTTTTAGGTAATACATAGCCAACATTTACTAAATTAGTAACCAGCAGTGTTATTCAATTGTGTTAGTATATATCGAAATAAAGAAAACGTACAACATTAATGCATTTTCGCATTACATCTTCCAATCTAACAAGCGATTTTCAACCTTACGTAAAGCATCGTAAATTATTTTAAAATTGGGGTTGGACCACGCCTTATTCAGAAAAAATATACAAAAATAAACCATTACACAAAGAATACAAAAACATTTTGGGCTTAACCTTAACCCATTAACCCACATAATTATGTAAGTACTTAAAAATATTATCGAGTGACAAAACGTATGCTTGAGTGCAGTGTCACTTAGTGTTATTACTTATTATTTTCTTATTTTTATTGTTTCTCCCGGCACTGCACACGTACACATATAATATTGGTTGATTATTCTCATTCGCTCCGTACTTTTTGTTTTGTTCGCGGCTTAGTCGATATATTAACACTATGAATAATGTATAAATGATAATAAGGCTTATATCTTTTGATTTTTCAATACTGCTTTCAATAATACTTCATTATAATGGTCTCGCTGTATAAAATATGTGTATGTTATATGTATGGGCAGTATGGGTTGGCTTACAGTTATCCCTTTTGAAATTATAATATGTACTGTTTTACTTATTCCGTACTCCGTAGCACTAACGTCATATTCCTCATAGACTTTCAAATTTCACCGGACTATGTTTAATGCATACTTGTAGCTTATTCAATGCTCGACTACTTCAACATATGTTCGAATACATTTCTCACTAGATATTTTAAATAATTCCAAAGAACCTATACCTACCGCGTAAGTTAAACCGTCAAATAACATTAAAAAAAACCAAAATACATCGCTATCATCATCATCGTCATCATCACCATCCTCATCATCGTTATCATCATCATCATCGCCATCATCATCCAAGGCGCTATAGCCCGTACGAGCTTAGGACTAGTTCATAGTAAATATCTAGACTTGTCAGCGTCCTGCTTCCTGCCTCTGACATCGATCGCGCCTTCAAATACAATGAGGTCATTGAATTTGTATAGGTGATGCGGAATTGAGATTTGAATAAACCTATAATGTGAACTGCCATTGAGAAATCATGCCAGTTGAAAGACGTCACCTTTTATGAAGGTTGACTATATCTCAGTAATAGGTATCTACCCAGACAGAAGGTGAACGTTTTAGATTTAGATGCTAATATGTTACCAGCAGTTCTACAACTGCTGAAGGCGTTACTGCACTGGTAGTGATATGATACCTACTCGTATATCTGAAAGTCAAATCTCTGTTAAGACCGTGAGCGCTATGTGCGGGGATACAATGTTTCTAATGTAATAGGTGGAGTATATTAATTGAAAAATATACGCGTATTTTACTTTTATTTATAATTATTATATACTAGTAACTACTCGCGCTTACGTGAAATAAGCATATCGCTTGCCGGCGCAAAAATGCCGTCAGGGGTGGGTGCTCCGGTTTGCCTCAAGACCCGGTGCTGAATATTTAACCCATGTAGTTCTGAGGCTTTGTATTGCAAGTGAATCTGTGGAGGGTCAGCGAGTAACCGAAAATGTACAGACAATATTAAACAACTGGATTGTACGTAATGCGAAATGTAGGTAGCGACAGCGGCACGATACTTTTTCTTCAGCTAAAAGATATTATGACCTGAGTTTTTGTCTTAATTGTTTAAAGTATTGTTTTGAATTGTTGTAACGAGCAAAATATAATAATACTGTATGATAATTTCATCACGCTTCATAAACATGTTAATTAAAAGCGTTAAGGTTTCGTGTTCCGAAATGTTTGTAGGTCGATCGATCGTCTTTAATTTAATAACGTCGAATGTTAATCGAGAATTGAGGTTAAATCCGGCGTTGGATAAAAACTATTCAGTAAGAATAAAGAGCAACTTGATAACTGCATATTTAGGTCGGTCGAAGTTCAAATTGGTTTCGGAGCCTTGAGCATAAATAGTTGTAGTTACTATCTTAGTACCAAAATATTGCAGAATTACAATAGTACACTCTGAACAATGTTTAGTGAATATGATATGCAATTTGAAAGTTATAACGGTAGTTTGAATCGGAGTAAAAAGTAGTAGCGTGCTATTTATCGTAGATATAAGCTATCATCATTACAAATTTCATCCCAATTTCTTAAACACTTTTAGCGTGATTGTGAAGAAGAAATGAACATACTGACTTGCCTGATGGGTTGCGCAACCCTACCTTCAGAGCCGCTGCTGCCGGGTTCAATCCCCGGACAGGTCAAACATTTGTGTACATGAACATGTCTGTTTGACCTGTGTCTGCGTGTGCATATGTATATAAGTATGTATATAACAGTCATCAGGTTACCATAGTACAGGGGCCTTACTATGAGCTCTTAAAGCAGGACTTTTAGACAACTGTGCGGTTTATTCGTACCATGACAACGTTAAAGCAGGCCTGCCCAGGCTTACTATTGAAGAACCGCAGAAAAACCGTTCATCTGTTTTTTTTGTATGGACTCTTGTTAACACGTCGCTCTAAATTCACTCAGTTTATTAGCTTACAAACGTCTAGGCGTCCGCAATGTTGGTTATAGTAAATTGTTAGAATGCCAGAGACAATATTATCCGTTCACCTTTGAGAAAACAATATTCAAACAGTTCACCTAAATGAGCGCCATGGTATGATTTCATTCAAAACTGTTTAAGTCAGGTTTAAGAACTGCACGGAACTTGCATGGTTTTTACGGAGCTGATAGTAAGGCCCCAGGCTCGTCCTAGTTTGGGAACTGAAGAGTGCCATATTATTATTATGCACACAAATTCGCATCCTCAACTTTTGCTTTATAAAAACGAAATTTTTCGAAGAAGACGTGTTGATAGATGATTTTAATAGACTTACAAATATACTGATATACGAGTAGGTTAGGTATAGGTACAATGTACCTACACCTAATATACCTCAGTTTACAAATAGATATGTGTAAACATTGTCGCATTAGGTCCAGTCATGGTTATTTTACTAATTCAGAGATTAGAAAACACTAACAAAGGCACACTATGTGCAGTTAACAAAGTTGCGTAGTTTCCGAACATGCTGTTTGTCTCTCGTTATCAAGCGTGACAGAACAAAATCACAAAGGACCTGTGTTTCTTCTCGTTGTGTGTAATCTTGAACACGTGTTCCAAAATAGTATTCTTCCTATTTAAATTATATATAAAACTATAACGATAAAGTTGGTTTTATTTTATTCATAATCATATCATTGTTCCCACTCGAGCCTTCCTCTCAGAGATAGGAGTTGGGCCATAATCCACCACGCGGGCCTATCGCGGATTGGTGGATAGGTTAGTGGCCAACCCATGTCGAAGTTTTCAGGCCGGCCGAAGGCCCTCGACGTAGCCTAACGACTGTTGCCCTAAGACAAACAACCGGGACCGACTGCTTAACGTGCCCTCCGAAGCACGGAAGCGCTCAGTTGAATAATGCCACTAGCGGTCACCCATCCAAGTCCTGACCGCAACAAGCGTTGCTTAACTTGTTGATCGTTAAGATAGCCAAGTCGAGCTAGTAGTAGCTGCTCTCCGCGGTTTTACCCGCGCGGTGATGGATGATGATGATGATGATGATGATGAATCTTATATAGCCTATGTAACTCAGGGTGAATGTAGCTTTCCAATGGTGAAAGAAGTTTTGAAATCGGTTCCGTACTTTTTGAGCCACATCGTTACAAACATACTTACATACTAATCTTTCCTCTTTAATATTTATAAGTCATAATGATACCAAGAAGTCAAGATTTTTTTAATTTGTATGCCCTGAACCCTAAAGCGGTAAAGCGAGAACCGGCTGGTTAAAATCTGTAGGTAAACTATCTAGCTGACAGCACGGTATTGTTGATAGGCCTCCGTCCACTTGGATCCACAGCTCGGCTCCACATTAGCTGACAGTCTTCCTTACAATTTTAGAGAATAATGATTACATGTACTGAATGCATACAGTAGGTATTATAATATAAGACGTATTTACGTTATTATTTTCATGTGCCTGATAATTTTTTTGTAGGTTTTTAAGTATAATTTAATAACCTTTTGACTCAGGTAACGGTACTGATAAATATGTTGAAGTTAACGAAGTGGAATAAATTAAGAGATAATATGCGTTTTTATTTCGATACTGAAAGTTGTTGACTTCCGTCGTGGAGGTTGCGTTTTATGGTAACCAGTTCAAATGCAATATAGCAATAAAATTAAAGCGTCTATATATGTAAAGTACCTACGTAAAATATGACGCTATATAATTTAAAAGTTATATGGAAAATAAACATTTCGCGTATTAGCGGCAATCGGTTAAGTAGTTTCGCAGCCTATTCAATACAAACAAACAAACTTTTCCTCTTTATAATGCCTTGGCCACACCTAGGAGAAACGCCGTTGATTATCGCGTTGTTGAACGTTGACCGTAGATGTAGGCACCCTTAATCGCGATAATTCGACAACGGCATTAACATTGCCGTTGAAAATGGCCGATAAATCGGCTGGCGGTATTTTTAGGCACATCAAAGAGATTTAACGCGAGAATTATTGCGTTGAAGCGGCCACACCAACGTGTGTCAGTGTGCACCGTGATAGCTAAGGGATCGCACGTGTGAACTTTGGAAGAATTAAAAAAGAAAAATAAATCTCTAAGTTATTTTATTACAGAGCTCATTTAAATAAATATTATATTTCTTTGAAGTCCTGGTTTATTACATATACTCAATATATGATACAATACATTCATATAATACAAATTGACACTCATTAAATACAGTGTAGCAGCGTCGACGTACATCTTGAATTATTGCCAATTTTATCGGCAATGAAATGAGCGTTGACGTTAACGGTACCAGTAGTGTAGCCACTCAATTTATCGCGATAATTATCGGAATAAGTAGCGCGTTGTTTAAGGCGGTGTTGGGTATTGACGTTGAACCTCGGTGTGGCCAAGGCATATGTGTAGAAGTGTAGATATGCGATGGATATCTATTGTTAAATGAATTAAACCATCGGTGTCAGACGTCGTCATCACGAGATGATAAAATTAATGCATTTTCAATAACATATTGTTAATTAAATAAATTACTGCTAAAAATCAGAAAAGAAAATTATTTTTCTACCGACTTCCAAAAAGGAGAAGGTACTCAAATCGACTGTATTTTTTGATGTTTGTTACCTCATAACTTTCGACTGGGTGAACCGATTCTCAAAACTCTTTTTTTGTTTGATAGCTGGAGCTTCCCGTGTGGTCCAATTTATTCATATATTATTTCATCAAATTCGGTCCAGTAGTTTTTGAGTTACACTTCAATAACTGAATAGAATGGAAGTCGAAATAATTTTTTTCAAATTGTACTTGTTAAAAATCGATTTCGATATTGTTAGATAGACGGATTGATGCGTAGCCAGTCAGCAGTCAGCACACGGACCATAATGTTATCAAAATAATCTACGTAACGCTTCTGTTTGCCCAAAATATTGTAGTTCCGTATAATCTCTATCGAATCGTGATAGAGTTGAATTTCCAACCGCACTGTTCAGCTCTCGGTGTTTTGCAATCGTCGTCCTACCGGTCGACCTTTGTCGGGTGTTTTGACAACGCTCCCACAGAATGGATAGCAGTTTCTATCGACACCCCACTATTTTAACCGAACATTTCCCTTGGCAATGGCGGGGAATTAAAGGCCACAGCGCAGTACAATGTTGTGTTGCTTGATCGTCAATCCGTATGCTGGTTTAGCAGGTTTCTTCCAAACGCTCATTAAGGTGCTGTCAATTCATGATGTCGATAAAAATTAGGGTTTAAAAGCAGTTTATCTCATTAGCAGAAATTTAATTAAAATTACAAAAAATAATATGACATATCTAAGACTTCTAATTTCACATTGACGGAATTAAAAACATATTTTAACATACCTACTAGAGTACATTGAAAAAATTCAAACACCACTTCATTTCACCTTTAAAACAGTTTTTGTCTTTATTCACTATGATATTTGTCATGAAATTATATGATATTTATCATAAAGTATTAATACATAAGTATTAATACATAAGTATTAATACATAAGTATTAATACATAAGTATTAATATGATATTTATCATAAAGTAGCCATTTTTAATACACATAGATTGACGGATTATTGTTTTATTTAAGAGTGCACATTATTTTTTTATGAATTTTGTACGTTATTACGCCATTCATTTGCTTGATTTCAAGTGCAGGAAATTGAACGTAACCAAGCGCTGAGCTGACAGCGCCTTAAGATACAATGGGTTTATCAGAAACTGCTTACGAAAGGATGCGGTGACGAGGCTGTTAAGAAACGTGTGACACTTGCCCTAGATTAGGTTTCAATTGTTTGTGTAATGTTTTCGTGTATTTGTAACACGATAATGCAAGAAGATACTATAGCTGCAGTACTAACCTTGATAATGCAATGAGCGCTGATCACGCCAAAAATAGTTAATAATGTGGCACCAAATACAAGGTTTAACAAGGTCGTCGCTATGTGCCAGTGCATGGCGATGGCGTTTGGCGTTGCCTTGAATCTCATCCATATTGATAAGGGACTCTCCATTAATCACGTGAGCTCGAAAAGGGGAGGTAAGGGGGGTTCGGCAAAAATCACGAAATATCACAAGGGGGGTGTAGTAAGATACATGATTACACCATTCCATTAATATTATTTTTATACCATTCAAAAACAACCTGCAACCTTTCCGTCTAGACTTTTTATCATGGTTCTTAATTTTCTAGAAAAAAAATAGACTATTTTTTATACGAGTGCATGTTGTATAAAGATAATATTATAAAAAATGTTAAGATTCTTTGTAGGTAGGTACTAAAAATAAACACGTGATTTTGGGTGGGGGAGCGGAGTTAGTCTTAAACCTCACCACGTATCACCAAATGGAGGTGGGTTGTTAAAAATGCTTAAAAAAACATCACGTGATTAATGGACGGCCCCTAGGTACATTAGAAGCTATAACTATCACGTGGTGTAGTCAAATGTTATGAAGGTATTGTCATTCTTACGGCAAACGCGCAGTGGTTTCGTCTCAAAGAGCCAATAACTTATTTATTTTTAATATTATTTCTAATTATTCAAAATTCCAATACTTACGATTACGGTAAGGTTCAGTTAAGTTAAAACTTATTAATGCTCTTTTATAAAACGACGACTAAATTAATCTGGCGGTCGAGGGATCCAATACTATTATGCAAGTATAACATCAAAAAGAAATCCAAAGCATGGTTAAGGTGTTAATAGTATTTCTGTTGTGGTATGGTGGTAGTAGCCTTTGTAGTGCTCCCTGACTATAGTTACCGTTCTCAAATTTGGAAATCTGTCTCCACACATGTAACTCTATATTCCGGAAGTTCATAAGCTTGAGAGTCATTGCTATACTTTAGCTTTTGTATGCTGCAATTTTAAACATATCATCTCTAACCGTCAAGTGGTCCAACGTTAGCCTAGGAATTATGAACATAGCCTCTATATTTTTAGATTCTGGGGTTCAAGCGATATACCTCAAAGTCAAAGTCAAAATAATTTATTCAATTTAGGCATCAAAGACGCACTTATGAACGTCAACTTTTCATTATAATGTAATTTAAAGACTCTACCGCCGCGATCCAAAATATATAGAGCTCACCGAGAACAAGTGGCAAGAAACTCGGGGCCATTCTTTTTATATAGATGTTTACAATGTTTCTACTTAGGTACTACAAATATTACATTCTATGGGTGGCAGAGACAGCTTGCCAGAAGTGGAGTATTCCAAGCATCTTTATCTTCTATATAATGTCGAACTTTAGAGTAAGCTTTTTTTATTAAAAAGTTTTTTACAGTCAACTTGAATTTGCCCTCTGTGAGCTCAGTTATGTGCTTTGGGATTTTATTGTAAAAACGCACACAATTTCCTAGGAATGACTTATTAGTCTTCGCAAGTCTAAAACTAGGTACAGCTATCCTATTTGTATTTCTGGTATTAAAAGTGTGGTGATCACTATTTAACTTATATCTATGTAAATTTTTACGAAAATACATTTTATTTTCAAATACATATAAGGAAGGCAACGTTAATATATTGATTTCTTTAAATAAATCTCTCAAAGATTCACCTATTATATACCTATTCTACAGGCAGGACTACGAGGTACAACTATGTATGCTTGACTTGGTGCATTATACTGATTAGATCGACAGCAGGTTATTGTTACACCGTTTTGTTATATGGCTGGTGAAACCACAAACTGTGTTACTATTGGTCATATTACTGGGCAAACTCTAACCTATTTAACATTCAACTGAGGGCCTAGCACGAATAACTGCGTAATTAGTGTATCGTAACGTGTCGTTCACGTATACCAGTATAAACTGTCATTTATCTAGGCCAACTGTGACACAGATAACTCACAGTTTGTGCGCCGAAGCGTAACGCGTTATCGCTTACGATACCAATACTTTTTCGCAAATTTGTTTGTGCTACGGCCTCTGAAAAGCTGCTACTGTCGCTCTACATCAAGTTTACTTGCTATTTCTTCTTGTTTCATTCGTCTCTACATATGAACTGTATAAGATTAATAATTATCACGTTTTTCACGTTATTAATAATAAACACTTCATTTTAGTTCCACCTCGTGACTATTATATAACCATAACATAGTTTTAGTGTCTATTCGTGGTTCGGTAGTTTTGGCGACAGCGGCGATAACACCACATACCTACATAGTTATCTATTTATCTATAGATAGTGTTGTATGTGTCAGACAGATGTTTGTAGGTACAATAGGGTTAGATAATCCGACTGATATGTCCGGTTGATGGGAGATTGCGGTATAGCGCTATCTCCTATCAACTATAAACCATACCAGTCCATTAGAATATATCGAGTGCTTTATTAACCAACTTCAAAAAAGGAGGAGTTACAATGTTGGACTATATGTATTTTTTGTGTATGTTCACAGATTTCTTCCTCATTTGTAGACTGATTTTTATAATTCTTTATCCATATTTGAAAGAATATACTTTCGAAGTGGTCTAACTGGTTAACTAACCCTCCTCCGAAAGTAAGCTAATTACATAGTTCCTTAGTAACAAACAAAGTACAACAATATAACATATGATGTAAATACTTACGAGAAGACTAAGTGTGAAATATTGTTATAAATTTATGTTGCTTATAATTTATAGAGCTATTTAGGTTAGGGTGAGTAGGTGAGAGTAGTTGAAATGTGTGTGTATGTGTGTGCGTGCGTGTGTGTGTGTGTGGGGGGGGGGGTGTGTATGTGTTCGGTAAGGGTGTTTTGTATAGGTGTGGTTGTGTGGTCGGGTGTGGTGTGTTTGTGTGAGCAGATGAGGTGTGGTGTGACGTTATTTTAAAACAACAAGTTATATGGCGTAATACTGTGTGGTAATAACTAATACTGTCCCTTTGACTAGTGATTTTCTTAAACTAAAAAAGAGGTGTTTGTCGTAAAGCTAAGGATGTACAAAAATCATGCTATCAATTCTATGCTTTTTTTTTGCTATAGAACCATCCAGGTACCTATTTGCCAAATTTCGTAGAATTACTTATACACCCGGGATTATAGAATTAATTATAGGACGGCTTTGTTAGCAGTTGATAGCTATATTAGCGATAACTGCCTTCGAAGCGCGGGGTCCCAGATTTGAGTCCTGGAAATGTTAGTTCTCGGCTCTTGGATGTAGCGATGTGTTATTTTGTATGTCCATGCATCCCGAGGCACAGGGAATCCTCAAGCTGAAGTTTGAGTTTGCACGTTATTATATCTACATATTTATAAAGTAACATAACCCTATCAGGTTATAACAATAAATAATTACTTAAATCATTTTTTAAAAGGTTTCGATATTATATAACATAATTTTATTTAGTCTGCAACCTGCATTTTGTCTGACACTCATTATATATATTGTTAAGGTAATAGAGATAGAGCGAAGACGTTTTTTTTTAACCCGGGAAAATCTTTTATAGATACCACCGCCTCCGGGGGAGCACGTTGGTTATGTGGGAGTCCGTATACCCACCAAAAACCCGGGGTGTTCCTCCAGGCGCCTTCATGTCGGGACTACAGGAACGTATGGAAATGTGCTTACTGCCATGCTTCACGTATGCATGCCACACATGCGCACGACATGGGCACTCACAGTAAAAACTCTGGATAAAATAAGAGTATGCCAAAGAGGACTAGGGAGAAGCTACACAGGCCATAAACTAAAAGATAAAAACAATAACTACGTCACAAAAAAGACAATTAAAGCAAAAGATGCCGTACGAAAAGCTCTTCGTTTGAAATGGAACTGGGCAGGACATGTCCAACGATAGCAGATAATAGATGGTCCAAAATAGTAACTAATTGGTATCCTGCAGATAAAAAGCGTAGACCAAGCAGATCAGACAGCATGGAGCGACGATATTGCAAAAATTGCAGGTATCACTTGGAATAGTAGAGCAGCTATAGGGAGAGGGAAATGGAAGCTAATTGAGAAAGGAGGCTTTTACCGCTCTAGGCGGTCCTTGCACATAGAAGGACCTAACAATATAAAATCAATGTATTTCTTAAGGCGCTGTCAGCTCAGCGCAGGAAATTGAGCGTAGCCAACGTTCAATTTCCTTTACTTTTCTAAGCAATTGCATGGCGTAAAAACGTACAAAATTCATACAAAAAATAATGTGCATTAAATAAAAAAATTATCCGTCAATGTATGTGTATTAAAAATTACTATTTTATGATATGTGTTTCATAACAAATATAATAGTGAATAAAGAGAAAAACTGCTTTAAAGGTCAAATTAAGTAGTTTGTTAGAATTTTTTTTAATGTACTCTAGTATGTTAAAATAAGTTTTAATTCCGTCAATGTATACTTGGAAGTATTAAAAATGTAATATGATTTTTTGTAGTTTTATTTAAATAGCTGCTTAAGAGATAAACTGCTTTAAAAACCTTCATTTTTATCGACATTGTGATATGAAAGAACCTTAAATTAAGTTTGTGTAAAAGAAATAACTAGTACAGCACTTGATGGCCACAATCCTGGGTAGGTATATATGTGAAAGGATTTGCCGAAGGATTATCCCCTACCTTATTAAACTTGCACGCTCGTACGGACATGAATGTGATGGCTCTCATATTATATTTAAAGTACTAAATCGAGTATCGTAGTTTCATTCTGTCCTACGCCATTACTAATGCGTGGAAGTCACTTAATTACTTTCTTATTATACTAATAAATTAATCGAATTTCCTTATTCATTACTTTGAATGTATTGCTGCAGTAATTAAGTATTTATAAAACAATTTCGTATACATTTTTAAATTAGTAATTGCGTATGGAAGTTACTATAATTAAGGTTAAGTTACTTAAGGTACTTAGATAAGTAACCGGTGTGATACATTATCAATATAAAGTAATGTTGTGAATAAAAATGTTGTTACTAAGTTAAGCAACAATCCCTTGAGGAATCATCGATAGAAATGATATAAAAACCAATCGTAAGTGCCCAAACTGAAAGTCGATTTTAGAGTAACGAGTAGCTTTGATTGGCGTGAACAAGCACTTCGGTGCCATCAACAGGAAGCCTAAAGAAAGCCTGAATCCCACCAAATGCATTCCGGTCCAATACCTTCCGAAAGGAAGGCTACTATGACAGTACTCACGGCATATATTAAGTACTTACGGTTTATGTACAGTACGGCTGTAATACGTGAGGTGCCCCAAGCGGAACGCAACGGTACCAAGTTTCAGGTGACATTCTTCAGATAAAATTGACACGTCAAGAAACTTTGATCTAGATAATTATTAAAGCTATTTAATACCTACATAGTAATAGATCAGAAGACGAGGACTTACTTTCCCTAGGCTCGCTAGTCTTTTAATAACACTTAGGATAGTAAGTTCTCTCAGTGTATATATTATAAACTTCTGTGTCACACAGAATAGCGATCGTCGCTTTGATCACCCCTTACGCACCGGCAGCGGTTAGTTTCATTAATAAATCTTTCGTTCTACGCGTAAACACTATGCCGAGAAGATACTAGTTTCCGTATGATTCAAACCAAAGCAAACTTATAGAAACACCTGTCGAAAAGGTACATAGAGGAACTCGTGCTACAAAGTTTAAGTTTATATCCTTGTTTCTGTGATCTGTATATTCAACTGATTGTAAACTAAAATATTTTTTACCAAAAAAATAAACGGACTTCAACACTAAAGTGTGAAATAATTTGTTGATTGTTATTATGATAGTTCAAAAGTACCTATTGACACAATATTGTTCGCATGGTACCGACTTCGACATGCTATTTCACACATATCATGTATTGAAGTCCGATCAATTTATTGCAAATATTTTTTTTTCACCATTTTAAATGACCCTTGCTACTTGAGGGATCGATTGTCATTTGCCGTCAATAACGATATCATCCAGATAGACATTTCGCATTTCAGTTTTTGGAGTGTACTGTGTAACTCAAAAACTCTTTAACCATATTTTATTAACTTTTAATGGGACCACTTCGAAAGTATATTCTTTCAAATATGGATAAAGAATTATAAAAATCAGTCTACAAATGAGGAAGAAATCTGTGAACATACACAAAAAATACATATAGTCCAACATTGTAACTCCTCCTTTTTTGAAGTATTACGCCATATAACTTGTTGTTTTAAAATAACGTCACACCACACCTCATCTGCTCACACAAACACACCACACCCGACCACACAACCACACCTATACAAAACACCCTTACCGAACACATACACACCCCCCCCCCCCACACACACACACACGCACGCACACACATACACACACATTTCAACTACTCTCACCTACTCACCCTAACCTAAATAGCTCTATAAATTATAAGCAACATAAATTTATAACAATATTTCACACTTAGTCTTCTCGTAAGTATTTACATCATATGTTATATTGTTGTACTTTGTTTGTTACTAAGGAACTATGTAATTAGCTTACTTTCGGAGGAGGGTTAGTTAACCAGTTAGACCACTTCGAAAGTATATTCTTTCAAATATGGATAAAGAATTATAAAAATCAGTCTACAAATGAGGAAGAAATCTGTGAACATACACAAAAAATACATATAGTCCAACATTGTAACTCCTCCTTTTTTGAAGTTGGTTAATAAAGCACTCGATATATTCTAATGGACTGGTATGGTTTATAGTTGATAGGAGATAGCTATCTCCTATCAACTATAAACCATACCAGTATAGGAGATAGCTATCTCCTATCAACTATAAACCATACCAGTCCATTAGAATATATCGAGTGCTTTATTAACCAACTTCAAAAAAGGAGGAGTTACAATGTTGGACTATATGTATTTTTTGTGTATGTTCACAGATTTCTTCCTCATTTGTAGACTGATTTTTATAATTCTTTATCCATATTTGAAAGAATATACTTTCGAAGTGGTCTAACTGGTTAACTAACCCTCCTCCGAAAGTAAGCTAATTACATAGTTCCTTAGTAACAAACAAAGTACAACAATATAACATATGATGTAAATACTTACGAGAAGACTAAGTGTGAAATATTGTTATAAATTTATGTTGCTTATAATTTATAGAGCTATTTAGGTTAGGGTGAGTAGGTGAGAGTAGTTGAAATGTGTGTGTATGTGTGTGCGTGCGTGTGTGTGTGTGTGGGGGGGGGGGTGTGTATGTGTTCGGTAAGGGTGTTTTGTATAGGTGTGGTTGTGTGGTCGGGTGTGGTGTGTTTGTGTGAGCAGATGAGGTGTGGTGTGACGTTATTTTAAAACAACAAGTTATATGGCGTAATACTTCAAAAAAGGAGGAGTTACAATGTTGGACTATATGTATTTTTTGTGTATGTTCACAGATTTCTTCCTCATTTGTAGACTGATTTTTATAATTCTTTATCCATATTTGAAAGAATATACTTTCGAAGTGGTCCCATTAAAAGTTAATAAAATATGGTTAAAGAGTTTTTGAGTTACACAGTACACTCCAAAAACTGAAATGCGAAATGTCTATCTGGATGATATCGTTATTGACGGCAAATGACAATCGATCCCTCAAGTAGCAAGGGTCATTTAAAATGGTGAAAAAAAAATATTTGCAATAAATTGATCGGACTTCAATACATGATATGTGTGAAATAGCATGTCGAAGTCGGTACCATGCGAACAATATTGTGTCAATAGGTACTTTTGAACTATCATAATAACAATCAACAAATTATTTCACACTTTAGTGTTGAAGTCCGTTTATTTTTTTGGTAAAAAATATTTTAGTTTACAATCAGTTGAATATACAGATCACAGAAACAAGGATATAAACTTAAACTTTGTAGCACGAGTTCCTCTATGTACCTTTTCGACAGGTGTTTCTATAAGTTTGCTTTGGTTTGAATCATACGGAAACTAGTATCTTCTCGGCATAGTGTTTACGCGTAGAACGAAAGATTTATTAATGAAACTAACCGCTGCCGGTGCGTAAGGGGTGATCAAAGCGACGATCGCTATTCTGTGTGACACAGAAGTTTATAATATATACACTGAGAGAACTTACTATCCTAAGTGTTATTAAAAGACTAGCGAGCCTAGGGAAAGTAAGTCCTCGTCTTCTGATCTATTACTATGTAGGTATTAAATAGCTTTAATAATTATCTAGATCAAAGTTTCTTGACGTGTCAATTTTATCTGAAGAATGTCACCTGAAACTTGGTACCGTTGCGTTCCGCTTGGGGCACCTCACGTATTACAGCCGTACTGTACATAAACCGTAAGTACTTAATATATGCCGTGAGTACTGTCATAGTAGCCTTCCTTTCGGAAGGTATTGGACCGGAATGCATTTGGTGGGATTCAGGCTTTCTTTAGGCTTCCTGTTGATGGCACCGAAGTGCTTGTTCACGCCAATCAAAGCTACTCGTTACTCTAAAATCGACTTTCAGTTTGGGCACTTACGATTGGTTTTTATATCATTTCTATCGATGATTCCTCAAGGGATTGTTGCTTAACTTAGTAACAACATTTTTATTCACAACATTACTTTATATTGATAATGTATCACACCGGTTACTTATCTAAGTACCTTAAGTAACTTAACCTTAATTATAGTAACTTCCATACGCAATTACTAATTTAAAAATGTATACGAAATTGTTTTATAAATACTTAATTACTGCAGCAATACATTCAAAGTAATGAATAAGGAAATTCGATTAATTTATTAGTATAATAAGAAAGTAATTAAGTGACTTCCACGCATTAGTAATGGCGTAGGACAGAATGAAACTACGATACTCGATTTAGTACTTTAAATATAATATGAGAGCCATCACATTCATGTCCGTACGAGCGTGCAAGTTTAATAAGGTAGGGGATAATCCTTCGGCAAATCCTTTCACATATATACCTACCCAGGATTGTGGCCATCAAGTGCTGTACTAGTTATTTCTTTTACACAAACTTAATTTAAGGTTCTTTCATATCACAATGTCGATAAAAATGAAGGTTTTTAAAGCAGTTTATCTCTTAAGCAGCTATTTAAATAAAACTACAAAAAATCATATTACATTTTTAATACTTCCAAGTATACATTGACGGAATTAAAACTTATTTTAACATACTAGAGTACATTAAAAAAAATTCTAACAAACTACTTAATTTGACCTTTAAAGCAGTTTTTCTCTTTATTCACTATTATATTTGTTATGAAACACATATCATAAAATAGTAATTTTTAATACACATACATTGACGGATAATTTTTTTATTTAATGCACATTATTTTTTGTATGAATTTTGTACGTTTTTACGCCATGCAATTGCTTAGAAAAGTAAAGGAAATTGAACGTTGGCTACGCTCAATTTCCTGCGCTGAGCTGACAGCGCCTTAAGAAATACATTGATTTTATATTGTTAGGTCCTTCTATGTGCAAGGACCGCCTAGAGCGGTAAAAGCCTCCTTTCTCAATTAGCTTCCATTTCCCTCTCCCTATAGCTGCTCTACTATTCCAAGTGATACCTGCAATTTTTGCAATATCGTCGCTCCATGCTGTCTGATCTGCTTGGTCTACGCTTTTTATCTGCAGGATACCAATTAGTTACTATTTTGGACCATCTATTATCTGCTATCGTTGGACATGTCCTGCCCAGTTCCATTTCAAACGAAGAGCTTTTCGTACGGCATCTTTTGCTTTAATTGTCTTTTTTGTGACGTAGTTATTGTTTTTATCTTTTAGTTTATGGCCTGTGTAGCTTCTCCCTAGTCCTCTTTGGCATACTCTTATTTTATCCAGAGTTTTTACTGTGAGTGCCCATGTCGTGCGCATGTGTGGCATGCATACGTGAAGCATGGCAGTAAGCACATTTCCATACGTTCCTGTAGTCCCGACATGAAGGCGCCTGGAGGAACACCCCGGGTTTTTGGTGGGTATACGGACTCCCACATAACCAACGTGCTCCCCCGGAGGCGGTGGTATCTATAAAAGATTTTCCCGGGTTAAAAAAAAACGTCTTCGCTCTATCTCTATTACCTTAACAATATATATAATGAGTGTCAGACAAAATGCAGGTTGCAGACTAAATAAAATTATGTTATATAATATCGAAACCTTTTAAAAAATGATTTAAGTAATTATTTATTGTTATAACCTGATAGGGTTATGTTACTTTATAAATATGTAGATATAATAACGTGCAAACTCAAACTTCAGCTTGAGGATTCCCTGTGCCTCGGGATGCATGGACATACAAAATAACACATCGCTACATCCAAGAGCCGAGAACTAACATTTCCAGGACTCAAATCTGGGACCCCGCGCTTCGAAGGCAGTTATCGCTAATATAGCTATCAACTGCTAACAAAGCCGTCCTATAATTAATTCTATAATCCCGGGTGTATAAGTAATTCTACGAAATTTGGCAAATAGGTACCTGGATGGTTCTATAGCAAAAAAAAAGCATAGAATTGATAGCATGATTTTTGTACATCCTTAGCCTTACGACAAACACCTCTTTTTTAGTTTAAGAAAATCACTAGTCAAAGGGACAGTATTAGTTATTACCACACAGTATTACGCCATATAACTTGTTGTTTTAAAATAACGTCACACCACACCTCATCTGCTCACACAAACACACCACACCCGACCACACAACCACACCTATACAAAACACCCTTACCGAACACATACACACCCCCCCCCCACACACACACACACGCACGCACACACATACACACACATTTCAACTACTCTCACCTACTCACCCTAACCTAAATAGCTCTATAAATTATAAGCAACATAAATTTATAACAATATTTCACACTTAGTCTTCTCGTAAGTATTTACATCATATGTTATATTGTTGTACTTTGTTTGTTACTAAGGAACTATGTAATTAGCTTACTTTCGGAGGAGGGCGTTGACATCTGCGACACAGTTAATACTTCTGCAGGTGTCATCGATTCCAATATGTTTGTAACTAAATCGTGTTATGGTTCCAAATAAATTAATCTTATTAGGTATATAAGGTAGTACGAGTAATAAGCTACCATACCTCACGTGAGCTTGTGCCTTATCCACAATTATCAAAGATTCTTATGTGTTATTCGAATTTCGATGAAGTCACGATGAATAGTAAAACGAACTGTACTGAAACTGTACAGTTTGTTTCACTATTCACCGTGACTTCGCCGAAATTCGAATATTCGGTGAATAGTGAAACAAACTCACTTACCAACTAGACCTACTGATCAATCATTATAATGTGCGATTCGACATTCACTTTAGCACAGTATTACATATACACCTGGATTGAAGAGAATGTTGTTGCTTTGGAGCTTGCAAAGACCTTGCCGTGGTCACGTAGACCCCTGGAAGCGCATGTGAATGGAGCATTCCACAAGTTGCATTAACCGCGATTCTGCGAGTCTAACTAATTAATTTAACACACGAGATTTATGCGGGATAGTGTTGGGTTCCCCGAAGTAATGTGATTTTATTTTGTTTTGGCACAGTGCACACACAACTTCAGACTCTGAAGTTGTGTGTGCACGTTCAGAGGCCGTAGCACCACAGATTAAATAAGTAGCACGTACAATTTTGCGAAAAAATATTCGTATCGTAAGCGTCAACTCGTCATGGTTTGGTGTACAAACTATGAGTTATCTTTGTCACAGTAGATAAATTACAGTTTGTGCCGTTTTACGTGAGGGACACGTTACATGCTAGGCCCACAGTGCGGCGCGGAGCTCGGAGGGCGACCTGCAGTCTGCCCGTGAGAACGCGCCCTTCTTGCCATCGCGAAGGTTGGATTTATTACATTAAGGACACTAACGTAACTAATTAATATTAAATTGTCAAAATATATCAGGACCAGTAATGGTCCTACTAATCCGTGATCTCTCATCCTCCTTATATCGCCTTGCCCTTACGTATACCACGTCTAAACCCCACTACAACATACCTACTAATGGCTTATTACAATGTTAAATGATTAAGGATTATAGTCTATAGGCTATAGGCTTCTGACCAGCACGTTACCACTCGTTTTATAAAACAGGTATAGCAACAACTTCATTGATGATAAAGATGTGATTAAGCGATCTTTTGGCATGCTTTAGGCATTGGAAAGGAGAAAATTAACGATAGATAGATAGCTAGATAGATAAGATAGCATAGGCAATCTCTTGACCCATTCTCCTTCCGCTCTCAATACCCGGCGGACAACCTACTTCCTTTTTTAATATGAAAAACGGGATTTACTCACGTAGTGCGAGGCGAGACGCAATCGCGAGCGTTCTGCACTCTCCTTGAAAAAGACCACCGGATGTGGTTGAAACTATAGTCGGAAAGATCTGATTTTTTTACGTGAGTAAATCCCGCTTTTCATATTAAATATGTGTTTTATAATAAAACCTACTTCCTTACTACTAGGCACCTATCTACCTATCTTCTGTTACGTTTTAATACTAATGTATATGAGACGCCTGTATTGCGCTTGCCAAAACCATACACTGCACGGGTATCTATATTAGATAATGTCGTGGATATTCCCAATAGACATAAATCAAAAGAATGTGATTGTAATCAATTTGGATCATTGCGCCGCGTGTTGTTGACTTCAATTACGCTTAACCTGTCTGCCGTGGGGCACAGCAAACGCCATTGGTAAGAGTATACCAACGCCGACTGGGTAGTGGTTGTTAATGGAGATCAGGAATCCTACTACCAAAAACGAACTATGAAGTTTCGTTTCAAGTATTTCACGATATTTACTGTGAAAATGTTTAAGCAAAAATCCAGTCAAATGTGATGAAATGCAATGACAGATAAAGGGATTAGTGTTTTATGTTAAACTGATGATAATATATGAAATCTAAAAATCATAATGTGTATTTTGATGAAGTTTATTAGCCAGCTATGGACAACGTTCACACGAAAAGCGATAAACACCATAAGAGTCCAGTATAATGACGCATTCCGGGCTCTTATGAAGCTACCGCGTTACTGCAGTGCGTCGAGCATGTTCGCTGAGGCAGGGGTTCCCGACTTCTTCGCTGTAATCAGAACCAGGGTGGCTTCATTCTGGCAACGCCTGCGTCTCGTTCCGCTAACAGGATACTCGAGGCTGTCTCTGACGATTTAAGGAGCCCAATGTTTAAACATTGGGTCTCGGTTCACATGGATGGCAACAAAAAATGACCCAGCACTATTGTGCTTCTTAGACTTTAGATTTACACTTAGGTTTAAGTAGATGATCGCCTCTTTACAGCGTGATATCATTTTATTTTATTTGTAGTGTTAGTTTGTATTTTATGTTATGGGTCATTGGAATGCCTGAAATAAATGATTTTATATTTATTTATTATTTTAATTCTGTGTAAGTGCGTAAACTGTCATTAATATGATTTATTAATTAGAATATGAATTAGAATTTATAATTGAGTGGTAATTATGTCAAAATATACTACACAGTAATATGAGTGAATACTTTGTTCATAGTAGGTCAAAAGGTCAATCAGCCTTTAATAAAACACACTGCCTAAATACAAATAATTAATTATTATGAAAAACCTGTCTTTACTTTCATCACATTTGACTATTTGTGCTCTTTCACTTTCACAGTAGAAATTGTAAAATCCGTCAACCAAAACTTCGTATAGTTCGTTTTTCGTACAGACCCTGTACTCGTATTGTGGGCCACTGTGAGCCCTAGATGGAGCGACGTTATACCTACGTATGTCTAGCCTACCTAACCGACAGGTACATATATAAACTGATAACGATGGTGATGACTAATCTCAGATCGATGCACAACACCAGCTTACTTCTACGTGAGAATCTTTGAATAGCTTCATGGTAATTTATGTCTTCAATTAGTAAAAAACCGGATTTAGCGGCAATACCTACAATAGGTATAATGAGGTTGTAATTTACCTACCTACCCAAATTCCTTAAGTCAAACCTTAGCAAACCTTTGGCAAGGTTATTGATTGTGCTAGATAAGGTGGTAAGGTAGAGGGCTATGAACTAGTTTCTTGTGCCAATGACCTAAATTATGAACTTGTATTTTCGGACTAATACCACAGATTATGGAATAGTTACCAGGTCGAACTATTTTGCTTAGATCACGTGATTGGCCTTAAAATAATGGCGCATCTGTACAAACCTAGTATGTCAGCATAGAATAGTTATTTCTATCAAAGTTAAAGAAATCTAAAGGATTGTGTATCACCTTGTTCTGCCAAATGATATTTAATTGCCGCTAAATGTTTTTAGAAACTTAATTTGTTTTTCTTTGTTCTAGCTACCTTGTGTCTGGTGATGCAGATGGTAAATGCTACATCTGGGATTGGAAAACCACGAAACTGTACAAGAAATGGAAAGCGCATGATGGAGTGTGCATCACATCGCTCTGGCACCCCCACGAACCAAGCAAACTACTCACTGCGGGGTGGGATGGCCTTATAAAATACTGGGATTAGTGAATAAAACATAAATTTGATGCCACAATTATAATTCCTTGAAAAAGCCATGAACCATAAATAGAGAGTAACCGAAATAAACTATACAACATCCAATAACATTTTTTTAAAATTAATTAAAGCCTTATTCCCAGTGTTGTGGTCAGAGTACTTAAGCCGCCTGCATCTGCATGCGGTATTTGTAGTTGTAATCCTCCGGAATGAAGTCCACTTTGTACTCCATGCTGCACTCGCAACATGTCCCATTCTTCATAAATTCATTGAAACTTATATCGTTTTCATGGAATGCTTCAGTTAGGGCAGTGATCAAGTTGTCAATCATTTCTGGCGTATGGTAAGGACCAGGCGCAAATCGCAAGCGCTCCTCCCCGCGTGCTACAGTAGGGTAGTTTATAGCCTGCACATAGTGGCCTCGTCTCATGAGTGAGTCTGCAACCTGTGCTACCTTGTCCGCACCCTTGATAGGCACCGGAACAATGTGGCTAACCGATGGCAGCTGTGGTAGCCCTGCTACTAGTAATGACAACTTCAGGTACCGCACCATTGCCTGGTGCTTGGTCCGTAGAGTCCGACCTTCATCACTAGCGAGGAGTCTAATGGAGGCCAGAGAACCTGCCAGTACAGGTGGTGGCAGTGCTGTTGTAAAGATGAACCCAGGTGCCAATGACCTTATTGTGTCAATAAGTAGCGAAGACCCGGCCACATAACCTCCCACATTCCCATATGCCTTGCCAAGGGTGCCTGATACTATATCTATTTTATTCTGAAGTCCTCTTTCTTCTCCAATACCAGCCCCATGTTCTCCATACAACCCAACAGCATGAACTTCATCTACAAATGTCAGAGCTCCATATTCATGTGCAATATCACACATTTCTTCTAAAGGACAAATAGCTCCACTCATGGAATGGACAGTCTCAAATACGACTAGCTTCGGGGCACCAGCTGGCGACTCTGCCAGCAATTGTCTAAGGTGGTTGGGGTCATTGTGTCTAAATATATGCTTGGTCGCCCGACTGTTTCTTATGCCTTGTATCATTGAGGCATGGTTGCCTGCATCAGAGTAAACAATGCAATCAGGCAGGATTCTTGCCAAAGTTGAGAGAGTTGCGTCGTTGGCAACAAAGCAAGAACTGAAGATGAGAGCCGCTGGTTTCTTGTGCAGTTTGGCGATTTCGGATTCAAGTTTCTCAGTCATCTGCGAGTTTCCGGCGATGTTGCGCGTACCGCCTGCGCCCGTGCCATAAGCACGGATAGCGCCTACAGCGGCGTCCTGTACGGCGGGGTGGCGCGACGTGCCGAGGTAGTCGTTGGCGCACCACACCGTTACGCGGTGGTTGTCGGTGCCCTCCAGCGCTTGCGGGTATGCGCCGTCAGCTGCCAGACGAGATACCTTTTTGAATACGCGGTACGAGTAGTCCTTCTTTTTGGCGCTGATCTGTTGGTTGAAAAAACTCTCATACGGGTATGGCGGGGTGGTCTCCGCGATGTCCTCGTTCATCTCCTTCGGAGCGTCCGAAATGATCGAGTTCTGCTGGATGAAAGGGCACTTCGTTTCGTCGTTGCCTAGAGAGCGAAATCCTCGAGATATAATCGGACAGTAATTGCCATACTGCTTCATCAGGTTGGCCCCGTAATTCCTTACGAAAGCGGGGCTCAGTGTTCCCAAAAATGGACAAGGCATTTTTATGTAATCGATGACACAAACACTTGCGAAACACGAACGACCGTTCTACTTGTTTTATTACTCGAACGAAGTATTTGTTAACGTTGGCTCCCACTGTAGCCGAACGTTGCACTGCTTTAGATCAACTGGTGGCTCACGCGATGGCACCTTTCATTTATAAAGTTGCTGTCGTCATATCGATTGCGGTTGCGGTCGTTTCGTTTCGTCTTCGTTCACGTAAAATTTTTATTTTGGTTTCATTCACTTCATTTCGCAAGGATTATTTTGTTTGTAGCCATCCAAATAAAACTAATATAGTTTCTTTTGGTTGGCAGTTTTGAGGTTCTGTCACAAAAGTCATAGCTCAAACTGTCATTTGAGGAAAATTTTACTGCTATAATAGTTATGAAGTGTGTTCGTTTAGCTTTTAGGGCGTTTTCATTGATGGCTCTTTTGTCAAAGCGTTCGTAAAGCACTAAGTGCGAATAGAGCCCGTTATATTTGTAACTTTGGCCACTTTTCTCCTCACAGAACAATTCAACACAGGCAATTTCATCGCTAAAGAGCTATTATTTTCATAATCTGACAATTTGAGCGTGCAATAAGGAAATAGGCGATTCACAAAGTTGTAAACAAGTCACCTCTAGATACTCGAGCGCGTTTTTTATTTTGAAGGAAATCCTACAATGATTACGAAAAACATATAAGGCCATGAAAAACTGTTGATTAAAAAAGCACTCGGCTTTCTTCGGAAAAAAAGAACCACTTATATAAATATTATTGCCAACACAAATGATAGTGTAATTGATAT
The DNA here is from genome assembly GCA_917880725.1 of Selenia dentaria. NCBI lineage: Eukaryota > Metazoa > Arthropoda > Insecta > Lepidoptera > Geometridae > Selenia > Selenia dentaria. The sequence goes on along the minus strand of OU862888.1, from coordinate 6,536,032 downwards.
TATGATAACTTTTGCGCAATAGGTCCTTATAAAATTAAACATAAGTTATTAATACAATAATTAACTAAAATTCATCATATTTTAAATTACCTAACTACCTTACAAAGTTAAAATGTCCTTCATCTAAATTAAATCAAGTTTTTTGTTTTTGAAAATTAACTAAAATAAACTATAAAAAACTTTATATCGTATCGAAGTGAATGTTTACTAAATAGGTAAGTAAAACAATGTATTGTTGCAAAATAAACGTAAATTCAAAACAGCGTTTTAAGTAAAAAAATCTTTTGGTCAAATTAAAACACTTGTACCATTTTTAACAAACAATCATTGTTTTATCGGTTTGTTATTACGAGTAAGATAAAAATAAACTCATTTTGTAAATATTTTTGACAGAAGATAGAATTGGAATATATTAAAACGATTCTCGTGGTGGATCCGAAAACTTTAATAATATTGATGTCAAAAGAAACTTTAATTTTTATTTACATATTTATTTTTAACTCTGGAATCGGATGACGTTTGGATTTCGATCCAAGTTTTTCACGCAAATGTCATTACAGTCAATGAGCTGCAATAGACGATCTAAACAAAATTATGTTTATTTCCGAAAACATCCTATTTTTTCCCAAAAGGAAATGCTTATTTGGGTGGTGATCATCGGCAAAAATATCATGCAAATGGAGCACACCCTCAGTGCGTTCGCTTAGCAATGACGGTATTGGTGGCGTTGTCATTATTGGCTCGTTTGCTAAAGCATTCGTAAAGTTTATTTTAAAATCCTTTCTATTGACACTTTTGCCCACACCCTACTCGAACGATAAACCGAACATAAGACCTAAAATCGCATGATTATGCTGTCAAATACATAGTTGTCAAAGCGATCACAAACAACCATGCTCCGGACGTGGGTCAAAAATTGCTTTCCGTGGCTTTAGCCATAAAAGACATTTTCACCCACAGATTCCCAATTCGAACGCCCTTGTGAGCGCTTTTAGCGTTATTTTCGCAAACTTGGGGCTATTCGAACATACCGATATCACAACTTTGATCTAACCGTGTTTGGGTTGTGATTCATCTATGGATGATATCGTAAGCTTAAAACTGCCAACAAACCATCAGACGAGTCCGGACGTGACGGACTCGGCTTAACAGTATGCACAGCTTCGGACGTGTTGCCAGTTGCCCCATATATAAAATGAGACAGCTCAAAAAGTAACATTTTCAAGAGAAAAGTAACATTACATATGTGGGAGAAAAATGTTAAGTACTACTATACAATGTGTAGCAGTTTTTCTTGGTTTCTTGGTTCTTTGTAAACGAAATATTATTGCTCAAAGACATCGTCGCTAAACGCGTCCGAAGCCTGTGCATACTGTCAGTCGCGTCTGTGGACGCTCGGGAATTTTCAGCCAGCCAGCCAGACAGATCTGAATCGGACGTCCGAACACTCAAGGACGGTACAAGGTCACGTCCACGACCTAAGGCTCATAGTTTGCCCAGCTAACGGCCGGTGCCAATAACCTATCTATCGTCGTTTTACCCTACTAGAGATAGATATTTGACACTATTTGTATGGACGTTATGTTAAATTTCTATACTTAGTAAGAAAAACTGTGGATAGATAGATTATTGGGATCGACAGTTAGTGTGTTATGTACTGTCCAGATACCAATAAGCCGTGTCCGTCGACCGCGGCTGATAGACGCGTCCGATTGTTTGTTCGCAGCTTTAGTAGTCAGTCTTGCTTGGATTTGATTTATAATCTTCACAGTTAATTTTATTTCGTGGAGATGTGTTGATACTCTGATTTCCATTTTTTTGTTTGTGTATCTCTGAATGAAAGTCTAAAATTCTGAATAGTCTTTGACGTCATGTAAGAATCATGTATAATTAGTGCGTTCGAATAGGCCATTCGTGAGCGTTTTTAGCGAAAATAACGCTAAAAACTGTGGGTGAAAATGTCGTTCATGCCTCTTTTTGTTCAGTGTTCGGGAAGCTAATAAAAGAGGAATTTTGCCACCAAAACGTGCAATTTTTGACCCACGTCCGGAGCATGGTTGTTTGTGATCGTTATTTGACAGCATAATCATGCGATTTTAGGTCTTATGCTCAGTTGAGCGTTCGAATAGGGTATGGCAAAAAGTGCCAAAAGTGGCAAAAATAACGTTTTTGAGCTTTACGAACGCTTTAACAAAAGAGCTATCCATGGGCGTATATAAGGCTCCCCCCCCTTAGTTAGGGGTTTAGGGGGTCCGGACCCCCCCCCCCTTAGCATACGACATTATTCAAATCGCGGAATATTGATGACGGATGATATAATCTGTACTATAAAATATGAGTACGCTTCGCGACAGTTAAGTATCTTTATAGATAAGCTTTGGCTTAGTATAATAAATCCCATAATTTGGCTATGTAATATCCGTAAAACATTTTTATATAATTTTAGGAGTTTGCAATGGATTCTAAAATCTACCAACTTAGAAACAAGTCTTCTGATAAGCACGTGGTCAAAAGCTTTTTCATAATCTAGGTAGATAACATTGTTTGTCCCAATTTTTGTCCACATTGTTGGCCTCTTATGATCGCCCTGAATTGAAGCCATGTTGTTCATAAATTATTAGGTACTCTTTCCTTGGTTGGACAAGAGTGATCTTAAGTCCGATTTACACATCAATAAGTACAGTAGCGATTTAAGTAACCGGCCAGTTAAGTAGCAAGTAGTAAGTAGCGTCCAAACGTACGCGAGTTATGTCTAACAGCGATAACAGTAATGTATGACTACTAATGTATAGTATGACTACTAAGTTATAAGTTACTGTTCCGAGAAGAAAACCAGTCGCGTTGGTTGTTTTGTTCCTCCGAGCATTGACGTAGCTATAGCTGTCACAATGGGAGTCCGCAGGTAAAAACTAAAAATCTAAATGCTCATATCATACTCAATACATGAAATGAGTACATGCTAGTTCAACTGCATACAAACAATAGTTATTTACCTATAAGTACATTAAAATACAATTTTTAGAAATGTTAGTATATTTAGTGGTCATAAATCTTGTCAAAGCTATACTAGCGAATGCCCGCGACTTCATTCGCGTAGTCCATCTTTTCTTGATATTTTTTATTGTAAGAATCATCTGCGAAGTATTAAAAAACATTTAAAACAAGATAAATTTAATCGGATAAGCCGTTCTCATGTTATAGCGTGACCAAGAGAAATGGGGGTTCGTTTTTATTCTATATTATAAAGATGAGACAGCGTAACTTTCATCTAAAGTATCAGTGCCTCCTTCATTAAATGATGATATGTATGACCAATTAAATAGTTTACAATCACTAAAAAGTTACAGAAATTTTTGCTCGACAGCAAAGTACTTGGAGCGCGTGGCCTCGATTCACTTACTTTGCCAACAGTTAGAACAGAGTAAGAGAGCCACCACACGTACCAGTTCCACCAATCAAAATCCCCGAGGATTAATGATTGTATGGACAATGAATTTTTTCAGCGGACCTAGTACATAAATCCCTTAAAAGTTTTAAAGATGACATAGAATAACTGCTATTCTATTACAGAGATGTTGTGCAGTTATGAGCAAGCAATAAGCTTTTTGGACGTGATAACGTCTTATAAATCGATTAACGCCCGCTGAACGCACGTAAAAGTATGACTTATTATCACGTTCCACCTAGGCCGAGCGTGCAAGCGAGAGCGCGGACCACGCGATAGAGGTACGATCGGCCTAAGCGTTCGGCTTGTCTTATGAGGTTATTATTATATATCTCTTGTCTAAACTCCCGTAACTCCCGCCCCATAAGCCATGCAAAGCAATGGAAAAAATATTGCCGACTAATTTAGATCTCTTGTCCAACCAAGAAAAGAGTACCTAATAATTTATGAACAAAATGGCTTCAATTCATGGCGATCATGAGAGGCCAATTTACTTTCATGTGATATGTGGACAAAAATTGAGACAAACGATGTTATCTGCCTAGATTATGAAATCGCTTTTGGAAGATTTTAGAATCCGTGGCAAATTCCTAAAATGGTATAAAATGCTTTACAGATATTACATAGCCACATTCCTTTAATAGTATAAAAATGCTTTACAGATATTACATGGCCAAATTATGAGGTTTATTATACATAGCCAAAGCTTAACTATATAGATACTTAATAGTTCCGACGCGTACCTACTCATATTTTATGGCACAAAATATATTATCAATATACTATAGATTTTAATGAAGTCGTATGCTAAGGGGGGGGGGATAAGATTATTATAAAAGGAGGCACGGTCGTGATTAGGACCGGAGAAGAATATATGGTCCAGATCCCCAAAATCATGACCACATTCGCACCGTGGACTATTGATAATGTTATACTTTGCTAGATGTGCTGCACATGTTGTATGTCCCAAACGCATTCTAATTAAAACTGACGTGACGATTTTGCTTAGATTTATTACTGAAAAACATGGTTTAGAGGGAATTAGTGACTATATGCTATAGTAGTGAGCACCGGTCATCTGACCACTTTCTCTCCAGAAAAAAAAAAATTTTTTTTTCCACCCCAAGTATCCCGGAGATACAAACCGGCTAGCGCAGCCAAGTCATGCGGATAATTTTTAAATGGATACATGAACAACTCTGGCTGCGCTAGCCGGTTTGTATCTCCGGGATACTTGGGGTGGAAAAAAAAAATTTTTTTTTTCTGGAGAGAAAGTGGTCAGATGACCGGTGCTCACTACTATAGCATATAGTCACTAATTCCCTCTAAACCATGTTTTTCAGTAATAAATCTAAGCAAAATCGTCACGTCAGTTTAAATTAGAATGCGTTTGGGACATACAACATGTGCAGCACATCTAGCAAAGTATAACATTATCAATAGTCCACGGTGCGAATGTGGTCATGATTTTGGGGATCTGGACCATATATTCTTCTCCGGTCCTAATCACGACCGTGCCTCCTTTTATAATAATCTTATATCCCTTCGTGTCCCTCTCCCCACAAACATCAAATCTCTGCTCTGTACTATCAATCCTTCTATATATATTATTATAGCTGATTATATTTGTGTTAATAACATAAAATTGTAAATGTGTATATACTGTATTATATTTCATATGTTCTTGTTAAGTTATGTAAGTATTCATTATATTTTATATATATATATATATAAATTAAATATATATTAAATAAATATATAATAAATATATTACAAACGAAGTCTGATTACAATTATAATAAAATTGTTAAAATAGCGAAACGTTTCCCCACTTTTAAAATAAAAGTCCATTGAGACAACATGTAAAAAACACAAATCAAGAAAATAAAACCAAAACTAACACGAAGTCAAGAAAGAAGATTACACCAAAATAATAAAAATGAGGGAAAAATAATAAATAGGAACAGAAAATAAAACTTGACACTGGCGGATGCATAATTGCGAGCCATAATTCCCTCTGGGGATAAGAAAAAAAAAAGATAGTTTGGAAGGAAATAAAATAATGTGGACGAGATTATTATTAATAATTATTATTAATCAGATTCGCAAATTCGGTAAGAAAGGTGACACACGTGTTAGACAGTTTGATTGTAGTTTTTAGCGAAAATCACGACATTTCGGTTTAATTATCATTTCTGAGTGATTGTTTATCTGAATATTGGTGTTGGTAAGAGTTATTTTTGGGTCAGGGAGTGGATAACAGGGAAAGGCCCAAGCTCAACACAATCTTACAGAAAGACAGACATCCGTTCTCCTCGCCCACGGGCCCCCCTCGCTAAGTCATATGACAAAGTAGCTCATGGAGCTATTATAGCTAATGAGGCATCAACTCTACCTAATGGGTATGCCTTACAAATGAATCAATCTGCTACTTCTCTATCTCAAGAAGAACCCCAAAATCAATTGTTAGTTCAACTACTAACAATTATAATAATATATATGTATGATTTCTCAACATTCCATCAACTTACCGCCCAACGTTGCCCTAATGATCGCCCAACTATCATCCTTTATGGAACATAATAATTATGGACCAGTCTCCAATCCTACAGTGGAACTGCAAAAGTCTTCGTCCGAAGACGCATGAATTATATTATTTAATTAGAAAATATTCACCTATCCTGGTGGCCATCTCAGAGACTTGGTTAGTCCCCGGATCTCATTATCGAGTTTCGGGATACTCCTGTCTAAGGGATGACCGCCAGGATGGGTATGCTGGCTGTGCACTTCTTGTAAAGCATAACTTAACCTACACGCAAATAGTTATCCCTGCTCACAGCCCACAAATAAATGCTGTGGCTGTTCGAGTGTATGGTATAACTTACATTAGTATATATATTCCCCATCCAAATTCATGTCTTATACCTGACATCCTTATGATTATATCTTCTATCCCTCCTCCTATTATTTTAATGGGTGATTTTAATGCCCACCATACTTCCTGGGGTTCTTCTCAGTGTGACCTTTTTGGGTATTCATTGTTAGATACATTTGATGAAGCTAACCTTTGTGTTCGTGTTCTAAATGACGGATCCCCAACAGAAAGGGTACCTCCTACACAAAACCCAAAAAGCGCTGTTGACCTTACCGCATGCTCTCCATCCCTATCCCTTAGCATTTCCTGGGAGGTTCTACCCCTATCTCATGGTAGTGATCACTTCCCCATTTTAATAAATATGCTACAGAGAGCCCCCCCCTGAAAGTTCTCCAAATCCTCTTCTTAGACATGTACTTTCTAAAGCAAACTGGGATTCATATTCTTCCTCTCTAGACAACAAACTAAATTCAATTCCCTATCCAAATGCTAATAATTCCCTGTCATGCTATATAACATTTGTTAACCATATTATCTCTTCCGCTAATGAACATATACCTTGTAAAAGAAGTTATAAAAAAAGATCTTCTCCTCCTTGGTGGGATCCAGAATGTTCAAATATTGCTTAGCAACGCAATAATGCTGAACTAGATTACAATGAGTCGATGACCATGCATTATTACCTGATATATCAGAGGACTGCTGCAATGGCTATGAAATTGCTCTCATCCAAAAAGAAAATGGGATGGATTAAATTTTGCAAAAGCTTGTCTCCCACCACTCCTCCTTCTTTGGTCTGGAAGCAGATTCGAAGATTTCGGGGATATTATAACTCAGCTAATAGAACATCTAATGATCCTTCCACTTGGTTGGAAGCCTTTGCTGATAAGCTTTCTCCACCTTTTGTTCATATTGCCTTAACTTTTAATATCCCTAACAACATCTCCGCTTCAGGAACTATGGACTCTCCTTTTTCTTTTGATGAGCTGCAAATTGCGTTAAATGGTTTGGTTGATTCTTCCCCCGGCTTAGATGGAATCCCTTACTCTTTCATAACCCAATCAACAGATAAAACAAAAAAAAATCTTTTTGAATTTAATTAATAGTTTTTATGAACAAGGTTGCATTCCAGAGTCTTGGGGCACCCAAGTCATTATTCCTTTACTTAAACCAGACAAGGACCCAACAGATCCTAACTCTCATCGTCCGATAGCCCTTTCATGTGTTTTAGCAAAGATAGCAGAAATCTTAATTAAAAACAGAGTAGAATGGCTTGTAGAGTCCAAAGGCCTTCTAGCTAAGACACAGTTTGGTTTCAGAAAAGGTATGAGTACCTTAGATAGCATTAGTATTTTGACAACAAAAATCCATCATTCTTTCAAAAAGAAGGAATATCTAATAGGTGTATTCCTGGACATTGAGTCTGCTTATGACAATGTGCTTCTGCCTATGCTCAGAACAAAGCTGTTACAGCTGAGCATTCCTGTGAAGATAGCTCGCTTTATATGCTGTTTCTTAATACAAAGGTCAATCTTAATAAAAACTCAAAACTCATATTTCGGCCCCAGAATGCTTTGGAAGGGTCTCCCTCAAGGTTCAGTCCTTAGCCCACTCCTCTATAGCATCTACACTTGTGATCTTGAATCAGCCGTTAGTCCATTCTGTGATGTTCTCCAATATGCTGATGACCTAGCTCTGTTAACATCAGCAAAAACCGTTTTGGAGGCACAGCATAGGCTACTTAAGCGAATGGCTCCTGGATCATGGACTATCAGTATCTGCCTCCAAAAGTAACTGCGTTGTGTTCACCAGAAAAAGATACATCCCGATTTGGACATACGTTATGAAAATGTTTCCGTCCCACAACACAATGTGGTCAAATTTTTGGGAATTTCAATCATGTTGTGACAAAATGTGAAAAAAATATTAACATTCTTCGTGCATTATCTGGCGTATGGTGGGGATCACATCCATTTAGCCAAAAGTTGTTGTATAACGCAATAATACGAATTCATCTGGATTACGGTACATTTATACTGGATCCAGGTAACAGAGCTGCACTAGATAAATTGTCCAAAATTCAGTCCAAATGCCTTCGTATTATTCTGGGTGCAATGAAATCTTCGCCAATAAATGCAATGCAGGTAGAATGTGTCGACCCGCCTTTACATCTTCGTAGACAATTTCTTTCAGACAGGTTTGTCTCTAAGCTTATCCAAAACCCAGACCACACTCTTATACTCAAAATAAAAAAATTGCTTGAGCTTACTAAATCTTCCAACTGTAGTCCTGAAGAAAAACTCCCATGTGTCGTTCGCAGTTACCTTAAATTCTCACAGTTACCTTGTCCTATAGTCCAACTAAGAACTAACCCACTTTTTTCAATAAGTTATGATGCTTTAATTTTCCAACCAACAATAATTCTGAATTTCGGTATTGATAAGGACTCTATAGAGCCTTGTAATCTTTTTTATGAAATAATTGGCAAGAAATGGACAGACTGGCTTGCAATTTATACAGACGCGTCTAAACTTTCAGATGACAGTGAAGTGGGTGCTGCTGTTTGGATCCCAAAATACAGAATCAATCTAAGTAACAAATGCCCCTCATTATCCTCTGTATTTACTGGAGAAGCTGTTGCTATTCTTGAAGCCATTTTATATATCAGTTCCCATAAACCTAACAAAACAATAATTTTCTCTGATTCCAAAAGTTGCCTACAGGCCCTCCTATCTAACCAATTTAAATTTAAATCTAGATTTCCTCTTATACTGAATATTAAAGAAGCGCTTTACAAATGCTCCCAAGCTGATTTAAGAGTAGTTCTAGCATGGATTCCTGAACATGCTGGCATCCCAGGTAATGAAACAGCAGACTCATGTGCTAAACAGGCTGTTGCACATGGTGGCATGGACTATTACAAGGTTTACTCCCATGATCTCTCCTCTGTCTGTCGAGTTCAGATGCATAACACCTGGCATTCCTTATGGCAAAATTCAAAAATCAAGAAAGGAAAATTTTATGGTCAAATACAGCCATCTATTCCCCCTAAACCTTGGTTTTTTAAATTCAAAAATATCAATAAGACAACTACTTCAACAATTTGTCGCCTGCGGTTGGGTCACGCATGCACTCCAGTTTTCTTGGCCAAAATTAGAATACGAGACCACTCACTTTGCGAATGCGGTCTTGATGAGGGTACACCGGACCACATTTTCTTTAGTTGTTCGAGATTACGGTATTCTTTGTACGACAAGTTACTATCATTCATATCTCGCCCTGCTAATCTGAGTTCTCTTCTATCACTCGTTTTTACCAAACACATCTATATTTTAAGTATGTTTATCATAATTAATAAAATTAAATTGTAGTTTATCATAATTGTTTGTAGGAAACTAACATTTTTGTGTAGTCATTTTTATTATATTCAATACATAGTATACTTCATTGTAGTTCAATACATAGTATTTATTTTGTGCCGTCCTGTATTGTCCTATAAAAGTTGCTTCAGATAAAGTATCCTCAGACGCAAAATTGTTAAATGGTCGAAAAACTACCGATCATCTCGCTGCTTACCGATCATTCTCCATCGTTTGTTGCCCTTCCTATCCGCGCGAACTGTTATTGGCAAAATTGTGGTTACGCCGCACAAGCCATACAAACAAGAAGAAGAAGAAAAAAAAAAAAGAAATGTGGACGAGAAGGAATACATAAATTAATGAAACATGTTTTCCCTAAATAATCAATTGGAAATAAGGAGAGTAACAGTATCAAGTTTAGTAACGTGTATTTATTTACCCAGCATCATCACCGTGATATCTTACAAAGGATTACTCTATTCAGTTGGAAATGGTTCATCATTTTACATATTAGTGCTTATTTTTATCGCTGAGCTTTTGAAATCGTTTTACTTGACCACAAACAATGATATACATGGAAAGAAAAGCAAACCCAGCAAGAGCAGAGCTGGAGATATCATAAAATCTTTTGCATTCCTTCTCGGTGTTATGTTCAGCTTCTTCATTGGAATTATATTATTTGGGGCTCCTGTGCTCGATTGTCACGAAGAGACGTTAGTGCTATCAACACTGCTAACGCTGCTGACTGTATTTCCGCTGATCGCTCATTCAGGTGTAGAGACATCTATGCAGCTTCTATTTGGTGTGAAGAATTACTCAAAGGATACCATTATTGAGATGTTGGTGAACAATGCGTTGCTGACGGTATGCGGCGCGTGGATCGGAGCTGTGGTTATTCCTCTGGATTGGAACACCCCATGGCAACAGTGGCCAATTCCTTGCTACCTTGGTGCACTGGGAGGATTTGTGTTATCTAATGTCCTGACAGTACTCAAAGTGACTCTTATGACTGCAGCTCATAAGTACCCAATTTTAAATATTTTGGTGAATATTCTGAACAAATTTAGGATTTTAAAATAGATTGTTAAGTATATTGTATTATTTATAAATATAAAAGCATTTACTATTCTCACACTTGTTCTCATATTAATTATAACCTAAATTACCTCTGAATTCAGTTAGACAGCCTTAGAACAGATTAATAATTATTTCCCCCCTGAGTGTTCCCGCCTTGTTGTGGCGGGGGGGGCTCAGTAGCCGCGGCTTGGGTCACCACAGTGAAGCTAAGAGGAACCAATGGGCCTGCCAGTGATAGCCGAGAGTTAGAGGCCGCGGCGGGAGAGGAGTGCCGGTGTTACGGTCAGCCGCTCTCCCTGCCTTCCGCGGCCTTGACGGGGCCGCCACCGTTAGATGGCGGACGCGGTGGGGTCGCGGGGGAAGAGGACTGTCGGTATTGCGAGGCGCTGCTGTCCCTATCCTCTGCGGCCGAAGTAGCAGGCGGTGGCGCCCAGACTCGGGGGAGTCTGGGGTCCATTTGCGGGCTTGGTGGCGGTTGCGGCACGCCAAGTGTTCTGGCGTGCTGCAAGAGAGAAGGGTCCGGCAACGGACAGCCGCGGCGGGTTCGCGGTCGTGTGCGAAATCTGTCCCGCGTTCCCGCCAAAAGCGGCAGTGATGGAACACCGCAGAGGTTTGGTGGGTATGCTGCCCTTCTGGCAGAGACTCTCACATAACCACCGTGCTCAGAATAATTATTTAGAAAAGTAAACATAGCCTCACTGGATGGGTTTATATAAGTACAGTAATTTTAAATTATTAACTATTGCTTTACTTATATTAATAGTGGCTCTGTGAGCTGAAGACCTTGCGAGTATGTCTGCATATAGTTTCATTTCAGGATACTACAAAAGCCATGAATTTAATTTATTTTGATATATTCCAAATAGTGAATTATAAAATAATTCTATATAAATAAGTAATTATTGTACCTGCTCACAAAATTTCATGAGAATCAGTTGAGAACATCTGGACAAACAAAAACAATTTTGCCCAAGCTATTGCAGATTATGCTGGGCACACACTCGGTCAATTACATTGTTGTGATTGTAAGTAATGCCTCATAGTTGTTTAGCACAATATGAAACTATACTCATACAACTGTATACATTGAGTAGGTACATAAAATAAAAGTGCTGCTCATGTAATCCTTCCTATACCGTGATAATTAAAACAAAAGATTTATGAATGAAACTGACATATATTTACGTCTCTGGGACACAAAGGGTTAAATAATTCATTAACTTAGTTATATATTTTTAAAAGCATATATAGCAAGACTAAAATAATTCATTAACTTAGTTATTTATTTTTAAAAGATGATGTATTGGAATATATTAAAATAAATATAAATTCTTGTGATTTAGAAACTGCTTGGTTTCAGAGTAATAGCAGAAACAATTTATTGGTATTGCATTATTTGTATACAAAACAATACTTACCACAATCATATATTTTCTCTATTACACATTTCTTTATAGCAACCCAAACACAAACATGTAAGTACATATGGCTGCTATTTGTGTAAAGTTGTGTTCCAGGAAATTATAATAATTTTATTATAGAGGACTTCTGAGTGGTACTGATGGAACTGGATAGTTAAAAAGTACAGTTTCAATGTGGGATACTCTTAGTTTGTTTCAGCACTCCATCAAGTGTGGGCACATTTGAAAATTATACATATGACTATATATATGACACTTTATGGTCAGTGATAATTTTAAAAGTAGTAGTCTAGAATGATAGTCTACCTGACTCTTTACAAGACCTGCTGAAAGTTGACCAAGTTCAAAATCTTGAGATAATGTAGGTTAGTATGCTGTAGGTTTTCTTTTGATGTTGATCTTCAGCATTAGGTCAAAGCAGAGGTAGGATCGAAGCCTAATCCTTAGTCCCTGAGCTACCATCATATGAAACATAGCTATACACAATACACTAAACATATATATCACTAAAAAATGGATAATAATATGTTTCTGTATCGGACAGTTGTGACAAACAGAAATATAAAATGTCTAATGAGATCCTAATAACTATAAAAGTATGATGACTTGCAGCATCTTTTTAATTGTTTTTAGGTTATTCTTGATATGACCTCAGCACACACAACAAAAATATACAGACCTATCTCTTCATGGTTGTTCATATATTGTATAATCATTATTTACCTATTTATACTTATCACCTAAAGATGAATTAATGATACCACAACATAGTAAATTAATAATTTTATTTTTTCTGTTAAATATTCACATAATAATCTAATTAACATTATTTAATAAAATATGAAACTTAACTAGTTCTATCCTTGATCACAATTTTCACATAACTTTTTAATGTAGCCAATTACATTATCTATGAGTTTAACATTTTTACAAACTTTTTAACATAAACACAGCATTAACTATAGTTAACATATACATAACTACTAACTAAGGCCTTGTTTAAATATTAAAGTTAATTATTTGGAAACCTCAAATTGATTCAGAAATGTTGGAAACACATTTTGTATTATTTCCTTTTTTTTAAATATTTGCAGTCATAATAACAAAAACTATTGTAGGTTTATGGAATATTTTACTGCTAATGTGCTTTATCAGAAAACATTCTTTTATTAAAGATACCTACAACAAATTATAAAAAGATCATTTTTAAAGCACCATTTCTCTAATTACATCTCTGATAGATAATACTTTCGAAACAAGCTGAGATCTAGAACAAAATCAGCACAACAGTAATGTTACGGCCCTATTAACGTATTCAGAGCACAACCCAAATACATATTACCCCGTAGGAACAACATTACCTTGGAACTACATATTGAAGCCAAGTCTTCCAACAATACCGTCAATACTACATTTCCACAGATATCTAACTTGTCTTGTCCTATTGCATATTGGCTGCAGCAGGCTAAGGGCATAAATAGGTTACCTGATCTCCAGATGTTTCAGTTGCTTTATAAAAGACATCTTTCAGCAAGAAGATGGTACCTTCTCGCTGAAAATGTCTTTTCTTTATTAGTATATTCATATTAGTTAAGTACTTATTTATTTATTGTGTAGTAACAGAATATAAAGAATTATCTATCTAAAGAGATCCTGAGACTACCTAAGCCAATAATGATTATTAAGTAGGTACCATACCCAACAAAGTACTTAAACTGCGCCCCGGCCCCGAGTTACTTACTATGCCATAACGATGTTACAGATTCTCAAATATTGGAAGATTTATAACACAGGTGTAGAAAATTAAAGAAAAAAAACTAAAAGCAGGTACAACTGTATAATATACATAATAGGCGTAATTATAGCTTCGAGTTTTTCTATTTTGTCAGATTTAAACTCTAACAAAACAGACCATACAAACGATTATTGCTTGATTTCATTATAACACGCCATTTAGCCATTCACATTTTTTTTCATATCCAATTAAATCAGTAAACTAACAGTCAGGTATGTTTTAAAAATGATCAAAAAAAGGTAGACAATTTTCGTACCTACTCACAAAAATGTATTAAATTTTCGTTTAACATTTTTATTTGCAACATTTACAGTTTTTTAAATAAATGAATGGTGCTGTTTATAAATATTTGATTTAATCTATACAGCTATTCAACAATGTGGCACAGTGATAAACTGAATACAAAATAGTATATGTTTCTAACATTTTACAACATTTTATGAAAATCTACACAATATGTTACTACAAGTTCTACAAGGGTTTAAGAAAATAGAAGGCGTTTGTATTAAAAATATATCGGTTCTGCATTCTGCCCCACACTTTATGTAAGTAGCAACAAATGTGGCAGTGCTTTTTATTGGCAACACTTCCAAGAAACTACATTTCAACAATTTCAATACGAATCACTCGCATATGTTTTTCAAAATACTTATTAACTTGAAGCAAATTTTTAATCGCGTGAGGTCATACCGTGCTCATTCGCCGACAACCGTGGTGCGGACGTGTGCAGACGAATGCGGAACATGTACTTGCAAAAACTTCAACAGCATATTTACATCGTCAATCTAACTTTAGATACAAACTTTAAGCCTAACTGTTATTAATCTAATGTAAAAATAAAAATCTCAATACCCATAAAATTATCAAGCACCGCTGATATACAAATTAACATTAAGTGGGTGCAGACTTGATCACACACTTCCTACCGATTACTTGTACTCCACTACATGGTATGTGATGATGAACAATTGAAGCATTTGTTCTCGCTATGCGCTAATCGAATACCCTGTTCGCAGGATTGAAGATGCGTGAAGCCGACAGGAGAATATGTTTGGATTGAGCTCGTCTCAACTTAATGTCATTATCAGAAAAAAGAAGTTAAGTACATGTACTTTGTTTACTATAAGTAAACAAAAAAGTTTTCTTTAGTGAGTCTATTTTGGTTATATTTCAAAATAATAAGCAAGAATGTTGTGCAATATTTATATTGGAGTTCAATGATGTTGCATTGTACTCGCATATTGGCATATGATTAAATTTAATATCAGCATATCAGCTACATGAGCTTTGGTGCAATTATTTTAATTGTTCGATATCTATTTGTATCTAATTGTCCGAGTTTAGAGAAAATCTCTTATATTAGAAATGACAAGCTCACAATAGAAGATACCAAAGTTCGATTTAAGAGCGGCTTTCGTCCACGCAAGGGAATCTAGACTGCAGTAAAGTAGATACATTTTAGATTAAAAATAAGAATTAAACTTTCAAGTCTTTGAATAAAATGGATTCCAAAGTAGCGCATTGCTTTACAGAAATTAAAATTATGGAGTTATTTTAATAGGTGGAGTTTATACATTTCAGTGTAGCGAAAGATAAAATGCAGACTGACAAGAACATCTATCGACTGATAATATATCTTACACGTTAATATAAAAATGCACCGCTAATACTCGAATTACATTTGTTAACAAACGTTTTCTTAGTGGATTTTATATTTAACAGATCGCGTTCCAAATAAAATCTTTTAACTGACCTTATTTTATGAACCCTTCACTAAATAATCAACAATTTATATATCAACGATTAAAGCTCTTTGGATATTCATAAGATTGTTAACTCTTTGGGGGAGGACAAAACGTAACGAACGCAATTTATACGGAATTGTTTAGTTGTATTTCTTTGGTCTTATTTCGAATCATTCGATTAATTTGTTTGTTGTTTCTATTTTGTTTGCAAAATTATAGTATAATAGATTTTATGCTAACAACAGAATGCTATGTAAATTGATCAAATAACATTTCAATTTTTTCGAAGGCTGACCATCACACTTCACACTAATACATATTATAAAGGCGAAAGTTTGTGATTATTTTTGTATGTTTATTAGGTTACTTATTCACGCTCAAATAGCTGGACCAATTTTTATGAATTTTGGTATGGAGGTAGATGAGGCACTGGATTAACATAAATTATAGTTTACGTCATCATCATCATCATCCATCACACGCGGGTGTAACCGCGGGGCGAAACTAGTTTCAATATAGTTATAGATTTAGAGCATTGAATACTTCATATATTATTATATATAAGATGTACCTATTTTATTGGTATATTTCCAAACTTCCTCGCACAGCTTTGGTCAATAGCCAGATAGTCGATTAGTGGAATATTTTGTCGGATAACGTTGAATATAAAACCCACTATAAAATACAACAGCGACCTTAAAATTCGACTGACAGTCCAACATATGCACGAGACTGGGTCTTGAATTTTAAACATTGCTAGCATGGCTCAAACTTCTTAACACTTTTTAAACAAGGAAATACTTAGAATGACAGCATGTTTAGAAGAAAGCAAGACATTGATATTTACAAAAATAATAAATATTTTTGTAAATATCAATGTAGAATAAGGGCATCAAATCTTAGATTTTGTCGGGCAGGCTTTCTACGCGACTGTACCTGATTACGTCACGGAAATTAAGACTAATTAAATTTCTTCATGCGATTAGTCTAGTTTGAACACAAACAGAGCTTTTGGCAATTGTCTTAGCGAAAAAACGTCTTATTTATTTTGAATACGATGGACAAAATGAACATTCATACAAAGTTTGCATGTAAGAATGCTTATTATTGGGTTATTTTCATTGTACTATTAAAATTTAACTCTATAGCTAGTTTCAAATGTAAGAAATACATAAATGCATAGTCTATGATAGAAGTAAAGTGGAAACCAGATAGGTACTTACAACAAAATTTAAGATATAAAAAAGTATCACCTTTTAGTTCGTCATCTAGTAGACAACAGACTTAGAATGAAATGGGATGCTAGAAGATTCTAATTTCTATCTAATTCTAAGATTGAGAGTCAAATCCGGAGTAGTATTTTTGTTTCTTTTTTAATGTCTTACGTGCCTTAATCTGACTATTAATCATAAACTATGTATTGACCAACCCGGATATACTTTTCAGGATAATAGACCATGTGTGAACAGAAACCTAAAAAAACAAGTTTAAAATATAATCGATTGGTTCAGTAGGTTTTCGCGTTGCATTTTATATACAGTGTGATGTATTTTAAAGCTATGTGGTCATTGAGTATGTAGTTAAGATAGTTATAGAGCATGCTAGCAACAGTAGGCCGGGAGAAGACTATAGATAACAATAAGTAGCGAAGTGAAGCGCCGGCCTTACGTGTTGTTCGTGTCCGGTTGGAAGTAATGCAGACCGTTTATCTGAAAATATAAAAATAAACAATATTAATAGGTACCAATATGATTATTATAGCACGCCTGCTCTGATTATAGATTTATACTATCTTCTTTCATAGGAGCCAGTTGTTCGGCTGATGATAAGCGTCATGCTTACCCATGAATTTTGCCGTGCGACCCTGCAGGGCTATTATGTATAACAGTTTTTTATGGGATAAGTTGGCAAACGAGCAAGCGGCTCACTTGATGGTAAGTGATACCGTCGCCCACGGACATCCGCAATACCAGAGGTCTCGAGGATGCGTTGCCGACCTTTGAGGAAGGAAGATATGAAGGAAGAGATAGAAGAGGTGAGGGTGGAGTGAGAGGGGGAAGGAGAAGGAGAACACGGAAGGGGGGAAGGCCTCCGGATCCTCCCTCGAACCGACGAAACGCAATAGCAAGCTATGTTACTTCACGTCAGTGTTATGTGGGAGTGTGGTACTTCCCCGGTCGTGCCGGCCCATTCGACTGTGGGGTAGTTACAGCGTGGCACTACTACTGAAAAGTTGCAATCAAAAGTTGATTGAAATCTAAAATGGCGGCTTAATGTCACTTTAGTTAGCTCCAGTCATCAACTAACATTTCTGCTTACTGGAATTGTCAAAACTGGCATAGAGCCGCCCTGTTTCAAGATTTCAATAAATATTTGATTGTAACAGATACGTAGTTACCCTGCTGGTGTTCAACATTTAAAGTTCCGCGTTGCATTGCATTTATTCTTCACCTCTAGACAGTGATCGTTGAGTTAACACAGTAGTGCTGTCATTCTACAGCTTCGAGGAACAAAATCTGGCACAACCGTGGTACCTACCAAGACGGACCTTGCAGATGTGTCACCGCACAGTAACATTTAGAGTACGTTCCGGTAAGCGCCATCAACGTTCACGTTTATGTCAAAAACTGAAAGAATCCTTTAATTGTTTGATGCTTTGACAGTGACGGCTCGCAACGACCGCGAAACGATCGCGAGCGAACGTGAGCGTTTTCGGTGACGTCATCGATGACGTACGGGCTCGCTCACGATGATCTTGGGATTATAGCGGAATGGGTGTGCGAACGCCGCAAGTTATTTCGGCGCTTTCCGGAACGTAGCCATAGTAGCACTGACCTTTCAGGACTTACAATGAATTGTGAAACCGCCAGGTCATGTATTTTTATTTATTATAACTATGTAAGTATAATTATTTCTAAAGTTCCTTATTGTTTTTTTTGGTGGGCACTATTCTTGATAGAATACATATATTCAATGCAGTGTAGGTAAGAATGATGTTACACCATACGATTGCCTTTATTCTATTGCTTGCGATTCCCGAGTAATGCTTCCCGACCACCCTAGGTAGGAAAAACATTGCCATAGACCAAACAAGCGAAGCCGCTGCCGGGTCAGCTAACCCAGTATACAATAATGATGCGTACCGTCATGTCGTATTCGGTGACGAAGGCGGGCACCTCGAGCTGGTTCCGCGCCATCACGGAGTACAAGTACTCGACACCGGGCAGGTTGTGCACCTTCGCCTTTATCGCGGGCGCCATGAACGTCGTGAACCACCACGTCATCATCTGCAATTATAAATATAAACATGAATTAATTTGAGATATTGCAGGATCGTTTTTTTTTTTGAAAATAGGACGAATAATCAAGCTGTTGTAAATATTCAATCCTAGAAACACTCTTAAGTCCAATGAAACATATATTTTAACATCATCGTTTCACAGTGTTAAGTCCAAAGAAATATATATTTTACCATAATCATTTCACAGTGTTAAGTCCAACGAAATATATATATTTTACCATAATCATTTCACAGTGTTAAGTCCAACGAAATATATATATTTTACCATAATCATTTCACAGTGTTAAGTCCAACGAAATATATATATTTTACCATAATCATTTCACAGTGTTAAGTCCAACGAAATATATATATTTTACCATCATCATTTTACAGTGTTAAGTCCAACGAAATATATATATTTTACCATCATCATTTTACAGTGTTAAGTCAAACGAAATATATATATTTTACCATAATCATTTCACAGTGTTAAGTCCAACGAAATATATATATTTTACCATCATCATTTTACAGTGTTAAGTCCAACGAAATATATATATTTTACCATAATCATTTCACAGTGTTAAGTCCAACGAAATATATATATTTTACCATAATCATTTCACAGTGTTAAGTCCAACGAAATATATATATTTTACCATCATCATTTTACAGTGTTAAGTCAAACGAAATATATATATTTTACCATCATCATTTTACAGTGTTAAGTCCAACGAAATATATATATTTTACCATCATCATTTTACAGTGTTAAGTCAAACGAAATATATATATTTTACCATAATCATTTCACAGTGTTAAGTCCAACGAAATATATATATTTTACCATAATCATTTCACAGTGTTAAGTCCAACGAAATATATATATTTTACCATCATCATTTTACAGTGTTAAGTCCAACGAAATATATATATTTTACCATCATCATTTTACAGTGTTAAGTCAAACGAAATATATATATTTTACCATAATCATTTCACATTGTTAAGTCCAACGAAATATATATATATTTTACCATAATCATTTCACAGTGTTAAGTCCAACGAAATATATATATTTTACCATAATCATTTCACAGTGTTAAGTCCAACGAAATATATATATTTTACCATAATCATTTCACAGTGTTAAGTCCAACGAAATATATATATTTTACCATCATCATTTTACAGTGTTAAGTCCAACGAAATATATATATTTTACCATCATCATTTTACAGTGTTAAGTCAAACGAAATATATATATTTTACCATAATCATTTCACAGTGTTAAGTCCAACGAAATATATATATTTTACCATAATCATTTCACAGTGTTAAGTCCAACGAAATATATATATTTTACCATAATCATTTCACAGTGTTAAGTCCAACGAAATATATATATTTTACCATCATCATTTTACAGTGTTAAGTCAAACGAAATATATATATTTTACCATCATCATTTTACAGTGTTAAGTCCAACGAAATATATATATTTTACCATAATCATTTCACAGTGTTAAGTCCAACGAAATATATATATTTTACCATAATCATTTCACAGTGTTAAGTCCAACGAAATATATATATTTTACCATCATCATTTTACAGTGTTAAGTCAAACGAAATATATATATTTTACCATCATCATTTTACAGTGTTAAGTCCAACGAAATATATATATTTTACCATCATCATTTTACAGTGTTAAGTCAAACGAAATATATATATTTTACCATAATCATTTCACAGTGTTAAGTCCAACGAAATATATATATTTTACCATAATCATTTCACAGTGTTAAGTCCAACGAAATATATATATTTTACCATAATCATTTCACAGTGTTAAGTCCAACGAAATATATATATTTTACCATAATCATTTCACAGTGTTAAGTCCAACGAAATATATATATTTTACCATCATCATTTTACAGTGTTAAGTCCAACGAAATATATATATTTTACCATCATCATTTTACAGTGTTAAGTCAAACGAAATATATATTTTACCATAATCATTTCACAGTGTTATGAAAAGATGTTATTTCTTTTAGTATAGAAAGTACTAGCTAGCTAAGCAGGGGTATGGAGTTCTTAAGGGGTATGGAGTTTTCACATTCTATTTCTTTACGTGGCTTCGTATCCGTTGGACTAATCAAGCCAAGTAGTAGAAAATGAAAGTATAATTTATTAAATTTTTGTAGTTTGTAAAGTGTAGTTTAATTATTAGTTGTTTAGGAGACCTGCGAATATTTTGAATAAATTATTTTTCGCAATGCATAAAAGAATTTCAAATTCGTTGCGAAAATTTTATAAACATTATTTTCTCCACATATCAGATGATTGCAGAATAACGAACATTACGTATTGTACAAAAATAAATAATGAATCCACCGTCGTTCGCGCCAAAGTTAAGTATTGTATCTAGACATTGATAAAAGAGCTTCAATGATATTTTTAAGGGGGTTTACACATAAATACAGGTCGATTTTGACAGTCCTTGGCGACTGCTTAGTCGGCGTCTGTCAAAAAACATCACACAATGTCTTTTTTTTTTCGTTATCCCTCCTTAGAGGGTTATGGTCCCGCACTTCTCGTACATTTGCCAGTGTCAAGTTATTTGTATTACAAAGCTTTAGTAGAATATTCTGGTGATATTAGTCGTAGTCAGTCAGAGTCTGAGTCCAAAATGTCAGTCAGTCATGGTCCAGTCAGTCTAAGTCATGCTTTAGTAAAGTGGTGGCAACTTTACCATCAGCTTCTATGGAGTTTTGGAAACAACACGGAAAAACACGTTTCACCACATTATATCACTTGCCCACACTCATGCACGTAAAACAGCACTTAATGAGAAAAACGCCACCAATTTTAAACATTAACACTGAAAAATCATAAGTTTTGATAAATAACACAATGGAAAAACGTTGACTTTCCGCGTTCGCGCCAAAACTCCCACAGTGTCTTTACTTTTATGTCAGGATTTAAAACGATAGAATAGTGTTTTCCCTTACCTTTGTCCAAAATGTGGGGTGAACGATGTAAAACGCTTTCAGGTTCTTCTTGTATCTGAAACAAAAATACATAAACATCTATGTAATTAAAAATAACAAGTTATGGCATGTCCATTTTGTTGTACATACCTACTATGTACCACTGCATTAGTCTTTAAGCGGTAAACTGCATTACTCTGGGCTTGGTTGGTTAAAATATAACATCTCAGGGTGACGGGCGCAGTAAAGTGCAAATGGCGTAGCTTTACATTAAGTGAATGACTTGTACCTATATGACTTCACACTTTATACCAAATCAATTTAAAATATGTTTGCAATGATATTAAGTAAAAAAAGGAACAGAATATAGTAGACACGTGACCACCACGTGACCTGTTATTTTGAATGGATTTTTGGTATTGCGCAGGTCGTGTTATCATCATCATTATCAGCCGGAAGACGTCCACTGTTGACATATGCCTCCCCATAGAACGCCACTTGGAACGTCTACTTGCTTCCTGCATCCAGCGAACCCCCGCGGTTTTGACGAGGTCATCGGTCTACATAGCAGCGGCCCGACCTACACCACGTCTTCCGATGCGTGGTCGCCACTCGAAAACCTTTCTTCCCCATCGGTTATCGGTTCTCCGAGCGATGTGGCCTGCCCATTGCCATTTCAACTTGCTAATTTTGAGAGCTATGTCGGTGACCTTAGTTAGTTCTCTTACGGAACTCCTCATTTGGGATCTTATCACGCAGGAAACCTCAAGCTCTCTAGTTAATAAGGCCAACAGTAAAGCTACTAAATATTTATTCCACTAAAATACAAACTCTTATACAGTGTGCACAGTACCTATATCAAAAGGAGAGTGCATAACAATCTACCTGGCAAACTGACGCAACATGCAGGCCACTTGAAACTGTTAAAACTATTGTTAGAACAATACGCTTTTCATATAAACAATTTGTACTCGTATATACCACGTTAATATTAATAACTAGCTGCCCGCGACTACGTCTGCGCAGGATTAGTACTTCGAGTACCTAGCTTATTATCTTCTCCAAGGGCATATCTATCTTCATACCAAAATGTCATAAAATATGTAGGTACATGGTCAAACGCAATTGCTTTAATAGTATTATATTAGTAAATTTAAATACTTAGTATATCAATCAGTATGTATTAATAATAAAATACAGGACTTCCGTACATACAAATATAAAATTAATCACCATGGAAAAAACTGTCCTTACATTTCATCACCCTTGACGGCATTTGTGTTACATTTCATCACCCTTGAGGGTCTCCGAGCACGCCTAGTGTATCGAGCTGTCAAATTGACTTGGCTTTTGACTAAAGAAACTGACACAAACTATGAAATAACTGTCATCATTACGATATTGACGTAGGCGGAGACCTTATTATTTTTTCTATGCTGTGCCCAAGCATATTACGCTTTTTCACCCGCGGTTTGATGGATAATGATGATGATGATGAAAAGTATCCTGTAATAATCCAGCGCCTCATCTACCTCCATACCAAATTTCATCAAAATTGCCCCGACCGTTTGTGCGTAAAAGAGCAACAAAGATCCACACATCCATACTCACAAACTTTCGCTTTTATATTAGTAGCTCAGACAAAATAAAAAAGTCAACACAGAATGTTGTGAACAGAGAAGTGAGGCCGGGTAAAATTACGCCTCGGCGTGTCCATACATATTTACATACAAAACCTACAACGAAACTACGCCTTGGCTCGTCAGTCGAACTATCGCGGCGCGTGGAAGCAACACATAATTTTAATTATCATTTAATTTTAATTTATTTATTATTGATATTTTTTTGATAACTTTAATTTAATTTGAATTACTATGACACTCGGTACCAGTCGCACATGTAGTTTAGAAAACCGGCTTCACTTCTCTGTTCACGATATTCTGTCTTGACTTATTTTGTCTGAGATTAGTAGGAGAACAATTAAACTGTCGGGAATGTCAGACTATCCCTGTCACTTGGATCAAAATGTACTGATTAATCTATTGATTTAGTATGACCATAAGCTCTACAGTCCAGTATGGACTTATCCCTGAAAACCAGCTACAGTAAATCTGCAGAATTTGCCGTTTTGCTTGCTGCTTCCAGCCTCTTAACACTTATCGAAGTCACGGTCGTTCACACCAAAATTACTCTAAAATGAAGTTATTTATATAATAATAATATGGGACGACATCCACACAAAGGTCTTCAGGTCCCAAACTAGGCAGAGCCTGTACTATGGTAACCTGATGACTGATATACATACTTAAATACATATACACACCCAGACACAGATCAAACAGACATGTTCATTCATGCACACCAACGTGTGACCTGTCCGGGGATCGAACCCAGGACCAGCGGCTCAGAAGGCAGGGGTGCTACCAACTGCGCCAACCGGCCTGACAATTATTTGACTATTTAAAATAATCCTTATCTACGAGTATATTGTTAGGACATTTAGTACTTACAGTATCATAGTTTTGAAAATTATGGAATATATACATCTTATTGCAGGCGACTGTACATGGCTTCCAAATGATGGGCTGTGCAATACTGGCCGTACAATATAGTGACTCGATGTCGCAACCCTTCATAATCATCAATATATAAGTATAAGAATCTAAGTCCGGATTGACTGACTGACTGACAGACATCGCGCAGCCTAAACAGCTGGTCATTTTGATTTGAAACTTGAAGTGTGCTTTTGTCTTGTTAGGTAGACGTGTACTAAGAAAGGGTTTTTCAAAATTCAACCCATAAGTTGTTAAAAATGGGTGGAAACGTTTGTATAAAAGTCCTTTGTTCTTGAACTTATATGTGTGCACATTTGTATTCAGATAGTTCATTTAAAATAAAAAAGGTTGTTCTTTACTATTTTTGGACAGGGGTGACTTAGGGGGGTGAAATGGAGGATAAAAGTTCGTATCGAAAATTAACATTGTTTTAAGTATGAATATAACTAAATTAAAGTTAACTTCTTGGTGTAAACATTTGTATTTAGATAGTCATTAACACTTTAGAAAGACGAGTGGCCGAAAGCTAGTCCTTATTATATAATTTAAAATCTAAATGCCTGCTTAGCGAGACCAAACTGCAATTTTAGAGAGAGAAATATAATACTAACTTGTAAGGCAGCACGGTGTAAACCTCCTTGAGCCAGGAGAAGGGCGGATGGTTGGCGGAGGAAGCCAGCGTGTGGAAGTACGCGATCACGTAGTCGCCGCGCACTATCGGGTCCAGCAGCTTTATCAGGTATAAGAGAGCCTGAAATAAGATAATTATATATCATGATCTCGGTACGCACAAAATTACACCTTTACAAGTTATGGAAGAAGACATGGATGTAGCAGAGAAATCGAAGTCAATGAACGCGCAATCTAAGAGCTTATTAATGAAAAAATAGTTTACAAGTTATGGAAGACATTTATTTTTCAGACACATAGGTCTATCTTATTAGTAAAAAGCTAAAATGTAAAATGTAGTTCATTTCCAATTATGAATTAAAATCATTATAAATGACTACATAGGTACATAACTTATCATTAAATATATTTTTTACACTACTTTGTCAATATCTCAATATTAGGGTGTTTCATAAAAGGAACATTCGTGTTTATTTAAAACAATGCTGTTTTACGTTAGGTAGCGTGGTTAAGTGTACATTTCAATTTTATGTTACTATTAATAAATGTTATTAAATTTCAGGTATATCAAAGCCATATTTCATTTCGATATCATATTCAAACTTGTCTTATATATATACATATCTGTATGGCTGTTTCCCAGTGGGTAAGTCTTTTGAAATGGTTGACAAACTCATTTACCTATAGGGGGTAGGCAGAGAAGGAGATCCAAGTTGGCGTGCTAGTAACGTAGCACTACTACCTCGTATATGTAGTAAAAATTCATTTGCAGGCAAAAATACTTCTCTTGCATAATCAGTCTTAAGTAATTTTGACCGAAGGCCTTCGACAATAAAACTTTGACTGACAATCTTCGGCTAGAACTAGGTTTAGCTTTATTCTGGCGCTCCACCGACCGCAACCGAGCTACGCTCGTCACTAGATGCGTTCGATTAGCTTATGAGGGCATTAGTGGCGTTGTCATTGATGGCTCTTTTGTTATAGCGTTCGTAAAGCTCAAAAACGTTATTTTTGCAACTTTTGCCACATTTGCCCACATCCTATTCGAACACTCAACTGAGCATAAGACCTAAAATCACATGATTATGCTGTCAAATACATAGCTGTCAAAAAACGATCACAAACGAGCATGCTCCGGACGTGGGTCAAAAATTACTCTTTTTGGTGGCAAAAATTCCTCTTCTTTAGCTTTCCGAACGCGGAACAAAAAGAGACATGAACGACATTTTCACCCACAGATTCCCTATTTGAACGCCCCTTGTGAGCGTTTTTAGCGTTATTTTCGCTAATAACGCTCACGAAGGACCTATTCGAACGCACTAACTATTAAAACTAACGCCCCCTTCTTGTTTCGCTCGTCGTCGCGCCTATTGTGACTTTGCTCTGACTAGATACTCATTGTGAACCGCGAACTGCCAGTAAACCTAGTTCTAACCGACAATAAGTAGCTTCAGCCAACTTAAAAAAATTTGGTGCAGACGCATTTCGGCTTTTACATGATTTTCACACAAAAATTCTTTTAATCAACTTTCAGTCAAAACTATATTTGCCTGTTTCTTCAGTTATGTAAGTACTTTTGACTGTATAAGAGTTTGGCTGCACTAGACATTAAACACCGCTCCTCGTAACTCCGTAGGTACAAGTCCTTCCGAGTTCCGACGGTTTTTCCTATATGAGCAATATAGGTAATTGTGCTGGACCCTATTAAAAGATAAATATCAGGAAGATGGGCACGCACGTTCATGATTGGTTGATAAACGAATAAATATCCAAAAGATTCACGGATCAAGAATTGACACAGCCATTTCTGACTTGGCAACGGTACATATTAATAATATAGTAGGTGCTACGCCAAGGGTCAATCTTGAAACGTCCACAGGTAGTAAGCTCACCTTGTCCAAGTCGATATCTCCAATAGGGAACCACTTGCCGATGAACACGACGACGGGCCTGCCGAGACGGTCCACACCACTCTGGTACAGGCATCCGATGCCTGACACTTCGCTGAGGTCTTCAGTGCGGGCACGTCGCAGGAGACGTTCATATCTGTGGACAATGCCAGAAAATGCTTGAGCAAAATAGCTTCAAATTTACAAATTGAAATAAAAGTTATAGTTCTGCGAACAGTAGACCTCGCAAGCACATAGTATTTTACCAGCGGTAATTTTTCGCAATACTTCACAATAACATATTATCTCGGAAACCACTTGACAAATTATGCTCACATTCGAAATCACATTAAAGTCTACCTACATCTGTAGATACACAATACCTATATTTTAAATAATGATATTTTACATTTGAATACTTCATAATCATAATCAGCCCATTTTGTTCCCACTGCAGGGACTCGAGAGAACAGTACTTCGAGAGGATTGAATACTTCGCTTATAAAGTAATATAATGCTAGAAACTTTTTCAGTGGATGCTCTAAGGCGAATTTTCTTTCAAGGGACTTTCAAAATAGCAAAGCTATCATAATACTTGGGTAAGCACCATTAAACAGAAGAAAATACCGACAGTTTACTTTTATATCGTCTCGTTATGCGCTCGCATCGCCCTTGGCCTGAAAAGCTCCCATAATTCTATTTGGCCACATTCCTGAGAGACTGGAGATCGTTCCCATTTTGTATTGACGTTTGTGAGCAAAGCAGGTCAAGCTATATTGGTAGTTAATCATAAATTAGGAACGGACATCCGTGCATTCTGCTTCAGGGTTGTACCTAATCAGTACCTATTTAAAAACCTAAATACCTGTTGTACCTATTGAAATGAAAATGGTTATAATGAAAAAAATTACAAAGACGAACCAAAATCTATATTTTGTTTGTAACACCTATCTGAAACTTATCAATGGCTATCGATATATATATGTATATATATATCTCATTAATATAATCAAAAGTTTTAGTTCATGAAAGTACCAAAACAACTAAATAGGTACATATTGCAGTATATACATATTTTTTTCTTTAAATAAAACAAAATAACATCAAAAGATCCATGCTATATCAAATTACTCGTACTTTCCGTAACTAAGATGAAAATTTCTTATTTTGATGAATAGAAAAGAACTGGAAAAGGCTTTAGGCAGATTTGGAGGCTATTATTTAAGGAGAAAAAAGCTAAGCACAGCTGTATTAGTATTACTCGTATTAGTAAGATAGCGGGGAAAACGGTTACGAAGTACCTATGTACTGTACTGGTAAGCAAGTATATCCAAAACGTAGATATGTCACAAATACTTTTCTTTTTTATTAAACTTGTCCATGCACTCTTTTTTTATAACAGCATTGAATAAATGTATATCAAAGCAAAGAAGATACAATATTACTCGTAATAAGGCTCATCACGTAACTACGTAACTATACTACTACTATTAGAGTTTAGAGATAATTTCAGCGTACAAGCATATATTTCGAAACTAAACTCTGCTATTCTTTATTCTGTGACTAAACTAAATAGCAGTGTCACCATCATGTCAACACGCCGATTTAGGTAATTAACGTGTATTTACGATTTATACCGTAAGTGTTATGGAACAGAGTCTGTATTACTTTAGCTGAATGTGGTAAGAGGAAACTTGATGTTTGCCGCGTCAAAATTATAATACAAAAATGTGATGGGAAAACAAACGGCCATTGTAGATAATTCTCGGAGAGCCGGCTAATATTTGTGTTATTTCATAATGACGCGTAGTCTCGTGATTTCGGATTGCGGTATTTACGCTTATTTAAATATATGTTTTAGTTGTATTCTAAAAATTTAGGTTTGATCGGGCATTTGTGTGGGTGTAAAATAGAAGGAAAATCTATCTTCGTCTTCTTCTTCTTCGTTTGCGCTCTTGACAGAGCGGTCATGATCGTCATGTAGTAGTGTTGGTGGGGCCAGAAGTTATACGCCTCATGATGTCACGCCATTTTGCCTGTTAGCGGTCATCCTGGTGCACTCATGCAAGGAACCACCGACCGCACACTTGAAAACTATATTATATTTAAAAAGATACCCCTACTTCTCCTGGTCACGCTATAACTTGCTAACGGCTTTACCCATTTCATTCATCTTTTTTTAAACGATTTCTTATACTCCGTAGAAGGTTAATACATTAAAAAAAATAAAAAAGATGGGAGGTTATGGCAAGGTGAAGGCCGAGCCTACTACCCCAACGAAGTCGCGGGTAGTCGCTAGTAAAATATAAATATAAGTAAGTGGAACTTCGAATTCCATTCCGTGAATCCAAATAAGACTGATATCAATTATATACACTAAGCTCTGGGTTTAATCAAATTATTGATTACATATAGGTATATCTAACTAGCTGCAACTGCGTGGTGATGGATGCTGTTGATGATTATTTAAATTCCTAAACCACCCTCGTTTTTGAGTTTAACGACAGTACGGAATAACAATTGATTTTTAAACAGAAGGTGAAAGAAAATGTTATATCTTTCAACGACGAAAGAGGAATCATGAATACTCTAAGATGGAATGTACGAAGCATTACAATAAACTTACTACCTACCACGCAGACGGAGCCAATTCTCTGCCTACGACCTGCTTTGTTTATTTCCGTAACAGATTGCTTTAAATGCAACAGATCTCTAAATATACAGTAGTAGTCAAAAATAGTATTATTAGACGTCAGTGTGGGAGCACCATCGACTACGTCATCATATACGTACACGATCGTTTATTTATGGTAATCTACGAAGAAATAGACTTATTACTTCTTCGTAGATAGTAAAATCTAAAAGCGGGTTTATGGTATATTGTACATAACCCTCAGTTGCTTTTGTATAGTACTAGCGACTGCCCGCGCCTTCGTTTGCGTAGTAGGATCGGCCGTCGGCTGGCGGCCGAGCCATAACCTCCCGTCTTTTCTTGGTTTTTCTTTCATAAGAACCTTTTCCTGACAATAATTAACACAACAAAAAAGAATTAGCGAGATTGTTCCATCCGTTCCCAAGTTATAGCGCGAGCAGGAGTTATTTATATATATAGATAGATTATACTAACTGCGCTCCGCGGTTTCATCCGCGGGGTAATGGGTGATAATGATGACGATGATGAAAAGTATTCTATGTCCTTCCCCGGGATACAGCTCCTTGCCAAATTTCATCGGGATCCATTTAGCCGTTAAGGCGTGGAAACGTAACAAACAAACTCACTTTCACATTTATAAAATTTGTTGATATAAATATTAAATATAAGAATCTAAGTCTAACCGGATATAAGTCTGTTATAGTTATAGTTGATATAAGTCTTGATTGCTGACTGTTGTCTCTCAGTTTATCTATGAAAATCTAATGTATGTAAAGAAAAACATTAGCAGTTTTGATAAAAGGAGTGATGCTCATTCCATCAACACGCGAAATAAGCACAAGCTATCCGTACATGTAACGCGTCTCCACAGAATAATTCATTCTTTTATGGGACAATGTATACGATTCTATAATAAAGTTCCCAATGTTATCCGAGATTTGCTATTAATAAGTTTAAAATTACTATTAAAACTAAACTCTGTCAAAAAGGTTATTACAAAATTTCGGATTACTTGGAGGATAAAACAGCTTGGGACTGATCACTCCAGGATCTATCTACTCGTGTACTAAAATGTCAAAGTGTAGCGTGTCTTGCCCTACTGATACCATTATTATGTTCTCTTTTGTAAGGCAACACACTGGAGCTAATATTTGTAGTACCTAAGTAAAAACATTGTAAAAACATCTATGTAAAAAGAATGACCCCGAGTTTCTTGCCGCTTCTTCTCGGTAGGCTGTATATATTTTGGAACGCGGCGGTAGTCTTTAAAGTAAATTATAATGAAAAATTGACGTTCATAAGTGCGTCTTTGATGCCTAAATTGAATAAATGATTTTGACTTTGACTTTGACTGAATGACAAACAACGCACAGCCTAAACCGGCGGTCGTAGAGACTTGTAATTTGGAGGGTGCATTTGTCTTGGTGCATAGAGGTTTACTAAAGGTTTAAAAATTTGTGAAAACGATTGTATGAAAGTAGTTTGACTTTGAACTTATATATGTATGAAAATTTATATTTAGATATTTCATTTAAAATAAAGCATAGTGTTCCTTAATATTTTTGACCGTCATTATAGGGTGAATTTTTAAATGGAAAATTCTTTGCATTTGAACTTATAGGTGTGAAAATTTGTATTTCGACAGTTCATTTAAAATAAAACATGGTGTTCCTAAATATACCAACTTACATACCAATATATTGTTACAATAATAATTCATATCTAGAAATAATACCCTACGCGGACGAGTCGTGGGCAAAAGCCAGTATAAAATATTAAGAGCTATACCCGGGACCTCAGATTAGTATCTACTATTATTTATTCTGTGTCTATAGTTAGTGCGTCTTTTGCTCCTTCTCCTACAAATGTATTCTATTCTCCAATCTCTTTTAAGGATATTGTATATAAGAGTACGAGTATAAATTACGGAGAAACAGAGGGTATAGGGGGTAGAGTGTGCGTCAGAATGTATTATCGAAACACTTATGGTGATTCTGATCATTCTCAGAGTCTGGATTCATGAGAGTTTGGCTTGCTTATACGAGTACAATCTAATATTAAATTGTATAAGTCTAATACCTTATCATCGTACAAATATTTTTATGAGTCTACTAGTTTTTAGTCTGTGTTTGAATGTACCTGATTATAGATATTATGTACATGACTATACGTTTACTTAGGTAAAAGATCTCCGTAAAAAACCAAAAAAGTTCAATGACTCGTGAGTTCGGTCTTGTACCTACTTCGTATCTACCTAAAGATCTCGCAAATGAGGTGTGAAGTGAACATAATTATGTAGGTAGTTTCATGTGATAAATGCACGAAATTTATCACATCGAGAAAGAGACCCTGGACTCAAAAAGATCTAAGCAGCTTTCTACTCAGCAAAATTATTATTTTGCTTATATTTTTAGTTGTTATTAATACAAACTGCATTTATGATTGACGTGACTTATAAACATGGCTTCAATGAATACGAGCTTGCATTAAAGTTAATGTTGAAAGTGTGATAAGTACAGACAGCCACGGTAATACTTGCGCACTATTGCTTGCATACGAGCTACTACTTTCCTAATAAAACGTTCCAACATTGTTCACCTACGTTCCATTTCTATATTCAATCGAACCTTTATTTTTAATAAAAGCGTTGTAGCTTGATAAACATACCCTATTTTATAAGTTGTTTGGCATTCTAGGATTAAATTTACACTAGAAATGTACAATTGCATAATGTTTATGTTTAATAAAGATTGAAATTGAAAAACAAATTGATTCTTTATTTTTGAATGGATAGACTACAATTTACATTAATCTGAAGTAACTATTTCACTGTAAATCCAGTCCAGACGCCCTATCTATTCATAGCCGCGGGATCTTTTATAGTATTGTATGTGTAGTAGCAGAGAAAATATATTTCAAACAAATAAGCTATCCGTAGGGCGGGGGTAGTCTGGGTCTGGCTCCGGGGCGCCGCGCGCCGCCCGCCCATTGACGTGTGACGTCACCGCCCGCCTTTACAACATTCCCAACGGCGTAGACGGTCGTAACCCGAACGGACCATAATGTAGAGTTCGCGTTTCGACACGAAGACGACTACTGTATTAGACGAGTGCTTGATTTGATTCGTTCCGGTAATAAGGTGGCAGGTAGCTAGCCAGTAATACATCACTATACCACACCCTATATATACCTACATTTTTGAACACTGTGACTATATAAATGTACATACTTAGATGTATGTGGACAAATCTATCTAATACTTTCCGAGCAATTCCTTGTATATAAATCTGAAACGGCTCCGATTTTCATGAAATTTGGGCGATACATCTATGTAGCTAAAGTTTTCATTTTTTGAAAACGTGATTGTATCAGTGTTTTGAGGCAATAAAAAACCACGACAACAATCTGTTTTGCCGACACAGCAACACTAAAGCTACTTAGCTTTAGTGTTGCTGTGTCGAGACAATAGATGGCGTTAAGCAACGCTAACCCAAAAACAGGTCAGGTTTCTAAAAAAACCCTCGGTAATCTAAGTACTATGCTTTTATTTGTTTCTACCATATTAGGCATGTTATGATCGAATGCAGGATAATAGATTTCATATCCTTTATTGCAATACCAGTATTTAAATCGGTATTGGTTCTAAAAATGTATAATTAAGTCGTTGGAAAAACACCTGAAAGTCCATTACATATGAATTAAAGTTATTTAAACAGTCACAAGTTTAGTTTTGTTTAAATTGTAACCTTCCTTCCTGCTTAATTTTAAAATTTTTAAATAACTTATTATACATAGTAAATATAATGATTTCTAATAGAGATATTAATACACACACAATCATATGTGCAATTAATCTTCATCTACACTAATAATGAAGAGGAAAGATTTGATTGTTTGTTTGTAACGGATAAACTCAACAACTATTTAATCGACAAGAAAAATCTTTCACCAGAGCTACATTATTCCTGAGTAAACTGCCAACCTTCCTAATCAAGGATAGTAGTTGTTTGTTAAACACTATATAGTTTGCATTTCGAGATTGTTTTGTCATCCCAAATCGTTGTTATCTCGCGTTGGAGGCATTACCTACGAGTACGTCGTCATTCCATCCACTTAATTGTGTCGCAGATATTTTTTATTGTATGCAAATGAACATAAAAACTTTTACGGTTGCGTCGGCCGTTTCAAGGATTGCGTTTTGATGATACCTACAACTGTGTAATGTGATGAAATGTTAATTATTTTATTTGGCAGGTATTTAATTAAATACCTTTCAACGAGCAGTTCTTGTATATATGTAATCTGAGTCTCGGAAACGGCTCGATATTTTCATGAAATGTAGTAGGCAGGGGGTTTCGGGAGCAATAAATCGATCTAGCTAGGTTTAATTTTTGGAAAACGTCGTTTTATCCGTGTTTTCAGGCAATGAAAATCTGATTAAAAACTGTTATACCGACACAGCAACACTAAAGCTAATTGACAATAGATGGCGTTGTTAAGCAACACTAAGCCAAACTTTGGTTTGAGGTTAGACCAAGAACAACAATTGTTTTATTGTTTAGGAGCAAAGCTCGGTCATTTCGTACTTTCGTTAATAATGCCCAATGTGCCTTCCACGAAAATTTGCATAAATGTAATGTAATGGTATTAAACTAATTGAATTTAAAACATACTATCGTTTAGGTATCTAGTACAACGTGGCCCGATTCCCTCTTCCCCTTCTCCCTCCACCTTCACCCCTTCTATCTCTCTCTTCCTATCATCCTTCCTCAAAGGTCGGCAACGCATCCTCGAGACTTCTGGTATCGAGGATGTCCGTGGGCGACGGTATCACTTACATCAGGTGAGCCGCTTGCTCGTTTGCCAACCTATCACATAAAAAAACAACTATGGCACAGATATAACTCATACAAACTATTAAAAGTGAAAGTCATTTTCAATTAAGCACATCTTTATATACTACGACTATAAATCACTTATAGTACGATTATACGCGGTGCGTTTTTTGATTGTTTGCGTTTTACGATACCAAAAGTTATTGGCGAATGATTTTGAGGCATTCTTCCTAATTTGTTTTTTAAGAGACACTGAGCTAAAAAGTATCATCCAGCACTAGGACAAGTATTTATCTATTCTAAAAATACGAATACATTTGATTTGGAAGCAACTTGTCGAAAAAATGTTTGCCGTTATGTTCAGATAACATTTTTCACATGGTTAACATTTTTCGAATGACTCTGTATTGATACTAGATTGATCCGCGAATTTATAATTCTACTAGCTGCCCTTCGCGGTTTTACTCGCGTGGTGATGTATGATGATGACGATGAATCAAAATATATAGCCTATGTTCATCAGCGATAATGTATGATTCTAATAGTGAAAGAATTTTTGAAAGCGGTTCAGTAGTTTCGGAGCCTATTCAATTCAAAACAAACAAACAAATCTTTCATATTTATAATATTAGTATCTATATAGGATGTTTGGTAGAGGGACCGACAAACCAAATGAGCGTGTTCGGGGGGATTTTTTTTGGCATACTTGTATTCTCCAAGTGGGCCCCCGAACACGCTCATTTGGTTTGTCGGTCCCTCTACCAAACACCCTGTATATTACGGTAGCAGTACGTACCGACCATACTATGAAACTGAAACATGATATGCAGCCGGAACCATGACGCAGTGGACCGAAAAGCGTGGGTTTAAAACTAGTAAAATTCAAGTAATAACAAACTAAGTAATGATATATTTGATCACTCCTTTTATAAATAACTGAGTTAGTGCTGAGTGAACAAAGGAAATACAATTAAGCATGCAGTAATTGGTTACGTGACTGCTGTCATCAGCGTACTGAAAATAGCTGCTATAACGGTTATTTTGTGAATTCTGCAAGAAAATGTGGTGATATCGCATGTCACTATACTTCACTATTATTTCACAACACGACTAGATTAAATTACTTTCATAGTAGATATTCTAGACAACATTTCCAGTAATATTTAACTTCTTATTAATATTGTATTTAATTGAATTATTATGCAAATTAAGATTGTTTAATTACAAGATCGTGGCGTTCTCATTAAAAGTTGTGAAATAAAAATAAACCCTGCTTAAGAAGATTGCATAGCTAGTACTTGTCCACACTAAAAGAAACAACTCTTTTCTATTGAAATATTGAAAAAATGAAAACGTACGGGCATGAACAAATAACACTGAAATCGGACAGTGTCTTAACGGTAAAAGAGGTCTTAACACTGTCCGATTTCAGTGGTTTTTTGTTCATGCAATCGACATATTGTTTGCTATGCCCGTACGTTTTCATTTTTTCAATATTTAAAGTAATAGAAGTATTTTTTTAAACTTAGTAAAAAACTGAAAAAGTCAAAACGTACGGGCATAGGCAAACCATGTGTTAATAATTGCATGAAAAAAAGTCACTGAAATCGGACAATGTTAACAGAAAAGAGTTTTTACTTTTAGTATGGACAAGTTACTAGCTATGCAATCCCCTTAATCGAGATGGGGTTTTCCGCCGCTGTTTGGTATTGGTTGAGTTAGGTAATGTATGACAGGGCACGGTTTCTGGATAAGTAAACATATATGATTCATGCTAGCTATGGGAGTTGATAAATATTATTTCGACACATAACTACGAGTATACCGTATAACTATTATTTACTACTATTTATTGACTTTGCTGGGAGCTCGCAGACACCGCTGCGCACTTGATATGCTCGAAAACCGGGTAGACGAATTCGATCCCTAACTTGAGCGTTATTCGATACATAAAATATAAACGGATCGCTGTCTGTACATGGAAGATATATGATAACAAAATATTATTATAACTTTAAAAGCGAAAATTTGTAAAATATATTGTTTGAATTTTTGTCTGTTTATCTGTTTGTCTGTTCATTTGTGCACGCTAATCTCAGAAACGGCTTACCCGATTTAGATGTGGTTTTCACTATTATTGTGGTAAACTTCACTTAACTAACACATTTAGTGTTTGTTTCATGTCAATCGGTTCATAACTAAAAAAATTATGGAATAATAAAGGTTACTTATATTACCCGCGAGGCCACGCGAGCGAAGCCGCAGGCGGGTCAACTAGTAATTTAATATGTGTCAAACTAACGAGAATTTCATATTGAAACACTTGTGTGATAACAGCATGAATTATTTATTAAGAATTAATACAAATGCGTACGCATATATTCAATATTCAAATTTATGATTTTTTATCTTAACTGGTTTATTTATTTGTTGTCCGACGAAAGAGGCCAGTATCAGGATGCCGATGACTCCATGATATTATCATGGGATAGTTTTGTATCCTAGATAATTATACAGTAACCGGATCGGTTGCTTTAGCAAGTTGCATTTGTGCATTACCACACTGATCGGTCTCTACCGCCATTATTAGATCCCAAAACCAAAACCACGAACGAAAAGTAATATAATATTATTTAAGTAGCAACCGATAAATGTCGGCATAAATTATGGTCATTTGTGGTTCGTACATCAACCGTTACGAGACAAAATGGCACCTATGAAAACAATAATGGTACGTGACAGCTCGTAAAAACGCCATTATTGCCAAACAATACACAATGACTGGTACACTGATAACCAATATTGTTTGGAAAACTGCAATGTGGTCAACTTTGTGTGTACATACCGTTATTATAATTTGTAAATATTCAAATGCAGATTCTTAAGGCAAT
Source organism: Selenia dentaria (assembly GCA_917880725.1). Classification (NCBI taxonomy): domain Eukaryota; kingdom Metazoa; phylum Arthropoda; class Insecta; order Lepidoptera; family Geometridae; genus Selenia; species Selenia dentaria. Next base: position 6,498,577 of record OU862888.1, on the reverse strand, counting down.
CTTTAAGGAAAACGGGCTTGCTACCATCGCCATCGAACCATTTAATGTGTGGGCCGAAGTATAAATAAGAATAAAGATTATCAACTTAATAAGTAGGGAAAATACAAAATTAACCATATTTTAATTAAACTTTAAAGAATACTTATTTATCAAAGGTTATTAATTTTTCTTATATTGTAAATTAATCAAACAATGGTTCAAAACAGAATAAGGCAAAGTAAAAAATAACAGGAAAATACAACAAATAAAGATAGAATAAGAATGACTAAATAGGAATAGATAAGAACTAAGATAACCATTGCATTTACAAAAATCTTACTAATAGAGTAGAATACAAAAACCTATTTATATACATATGTAGGCATATGCATATATCACGCATATTTTTTATAAGATAATTCTATTTTGTTGCTTCTTTTTTTGTTGGATAGGCAAGTTCAAGTTGGACCCAATGTCAATTTCATCTGGGTAACTAAATTAAAAAAAAAAAACATCGTGCTCAATAATAAAAAAAACTACAAAGAGGTAAATAGAAAAATAAGCGTAGATGCGGGACGTATTCAGGAACTCCATACTTCAGTACTGAAAGTCAGTTGCGTTCTTTTTTGAAATTGCTTGTACATTATACCGGTCAAATTGATTTTTTAAGTTTTGTATGGAAGAAGAAAAAAATACGAATTTTTGAAAGTCGTACATCAAAATATGTTTGTTTTGATGTACAGAATATGCCTTTAACAGGATGCTAATTTATTACCAGTAACCCGGTATACATTATTATCAATACCCAGTTAGACGTAATATATTATGCGGCTTGTTTGCTACAAGTTACATTCTAAATTTAGATTGTACAAGTGAATCAATTTCAAAAGTCCTTGAATAGTAAACGGAAAAATTCCTACTGTAAAATTTCCTTCGAAGCGTATAATCTGACGATAAACCTTGATCGAGCAAACTCTCAACGTTCTACAATACATTGTTTAGTATACCTACCCCATTTATGAAACGCAATGCAATCCCAAAGTCGTTGTGATATAGATATATTTACGTTGGTATACGGATGTATTGATAAAAGGAGTGATGCTCATTCCATCAACACGCGAAATAATTGTATATATGAAATACATTGTATACGATTCTAAAATAAAGTTCCCAATGTTATCAGAGATTTGCCTATTAATAAGTTTAAAATTACTATTAAAACTAAACTCTGTCAAAAAGGTTTTTACATAATTTCGGATTACTTGGAGGATAAAACAGCCTGGGTCTGAACACTCCAGGATCTATCTACTCGTGTACTAAGATGTCAAAGTGTAGCGTGTCTTGCCCTACTGATACCATTATTATGTTCTCTTTAGTAAGGCAACGCACTGGAGCTAATATTTGTAGTACCTAAGTAAAAACATTGTAAAAACATCTATATAAAAAGAATGGCCCCGAGGTTCTTGCCGCTTCTTCTCGGTAGGCTCTCTATATTTTGGAACGCGGCGCTAGTATTACATTATAATGAAAAATTGACGTTCATAAGTGCGTCTTTGATGCCTTAATTGAATAAATGATTTTGACTTAGACTTTGACTTTGATGAAGCGCTCCCAGCGGAGCTTGACTTGGCGATCTTAACCGATCAACAAGTTAAGCAACACTTGCTGCGGTCAGGAGTTGGATGGGTTGCCGCTGGTGGCATTATTCAACTAAGCGCTTTCGTGCTTCGGAGGGCACCTTAAACCGTCGGTCCCGGTTGTTTGTCTTAAGACAACAGCCGTTAAGGTATGTCGAAGGCCTTCGGGCGGCCTGAAAACTTCGGCATGGGTTGACCACTAGCCTATCCACCAAGCTGCGCTGACTCTGCGAATGTACTAAGCAAGATAGCCACTTGCACAAGAGGCTTACCGCATATAAAAAGTCGATTGTCTTCGCCTTAAAATTTGCATACTAACGGTGGAGGGAAATATTTTTTTAATGGAATAAATAAAAATATGCATCTACAGATTACAAAAAGTCTTAGGCATACCAAATACCATTGTGTCAAAGGAATTATAAAATTACTGAAAAAAACTGTAAAAATAAACATTATATAATATAAGCAAATAGTAGACATACTTATATAATAGACTGAAAGGAAAGTGTTTGAATGATCTGACAAAACGTAATTAAAGAAACTTGCTTCCGAATAAACACGACAGGCAAGGGGAAGGGGGTTGCAGAGCTCGGCATAGTATCAGATGAAATGATTATGCAGTCCACCACAACCCTCTCAGGTCCTCCCTCCTTGTCCGGGTGTGGGACCGGCTCCATACAAAGCTATTAGTGTTGTAAACGAAAGTAGTGCTAGCGAATGAAAATCAATGGCTAAGTATCAAGAACGAGTTACGCTGGCTTGAATAAATGCTGGCAGGGGGAATGCACAAAACACCCCAAGCGAGACGTCAGTGCAGACCTCATCTCCCCCAAAACGAATAAGGATAAGAACATTATATAGAGTAATATACGTAGAACTTACTTCTCCTCAGGTGTTTCTTCCAAGGGTATTTGCGGCGCGTGCGTGGTCAGGTCAGGCAGTTCCACTGCCATCGTATCCATCGCCATCATGGACAGATTATATATCACTTATGTCCGTATATTAACTTTTCTTGTAGAATATATTAAACACATGGAGTTCGAGTACACTGAATTTTGAAAACAACGTCTTTTACTGGCAATTTGTTTCGCGTATTAGTATTTTCTTCACGGTAACTTCACTTAAGTATATAGTATTGTATCTAATAATGATATTGTACAAGAAATATTTTACAAAAATATATCTAAGAAGGAAGTGAAAACATCAGATGGATCATAGATTAGTAACTAGTTCTTAGTAGAAGATCTCAAAGACGTAGTGTCTTTCAGATCTTCTCCATACGGACGTGTTCCTCGATTTCCTCTGGATCTTGACGCTAGTGTAGAATCTTGCACGTGGGTAATGTTTAGTTTTTGGATTAGTTAGTACTACCTACAGAGTTCTGGGTATTACCTTCTTTAAGACGTCTACGTCAATTAACAAATCAGCCTTATCAAAACAAGCTAAACATAGGGTAGGTACCAATGCTCAATATCTAAGTCACATGCAACAATATTGGCGCTAGTATCAAAATCCAGAGAGAAAATCAGGAATATATGTCTGCATTTTTTATTAGTTATATTGTTTTGCGCGCAAATAAAATCCCATAATTATTATATTAATCTTTGTCGTTAGTGTAAAATAAATATGAAGTAAACCGGTACTACAGTAGGGTTCAATTTATATTCTTTTATCATGTATCTTTTCCTTGATCATAATGTACTATGGGCTTCATAAGTAAGCTCAAAGTGACACAACGAGCTATGGAGAGGGCTACACTCGGGGTTTCTCTACGGGATTGAATCAGAAGTGAGGAAATCTGTATACGAACGAATGCCTGCGATATAATTCAGAAGATAAGCCAGTTCAATTGGCTGAGCAATTGGTGAGCAGGCCATATAACATGCAGAACATATCGGCGAGGGGTCCGTATGGTTGGGGAGAGGAGACCATGAACTAGCAAGCGCGGCTTAGATCTCCCACCGACAAGGTGGACAGACGACCTGATGAAGGTAGCAGGACGATGTTGGAGACAGGCCGCTTCTAACTGGTCCCTTTGGAAAATGTGTGGGGGAGCAGTGGGCGTGCTACGGCTGAGATGGTGTACGACAACAACACTCCGTAATCCGTATATTATAAATACCTTGAGATGAAACTCGTTTCCTAATTCTCCTAAACTGCTACGAGCAATACACGCAGCAAATATTTACGCGAGATTGAAGTGAATATTTTCGCGAACCTAAACATTACGTCTGTAATATCCCTTATCCGAAAAACTTCAACCTGTCTGCTTGTCTTCCGGGTGAGGGAAGAGAAACACGCTGTTCTAAACACTTCTGTGCGTAATTGATACATTAATTTTTATTGGCTCTCAAACAGATGCACGGTATTACGAATGTTATCTAATATACACGGAAAAGCTGCTACTGTGCCGATTAATAAGGAAATGTATGATAATGGAGCGAAAGATAAATGGTGAGCATTACAGATAGTAATATCTTATATGATGCAATAGGTATTTCTGAATTTCTAAACGGTAAATATATAGAATAAATACATATTAATATCAATTAACAGAAATTATGTATATTATATATAGTTAATGGGGATCGTGTCACCTAATACTCATTAGTGAATTCCTAAACGTCGTCGTCTAGTATCGCTAATAAGGGGTAATGACCACAGAAAATTTGAAATCTATCTTTCTCTTTTGCGTGACTGACTAACCCCGGTTTTCTACCGACTTCCTAAAAAAGGAGGAGGTACTCAATACGACTGTATATTTTTTTTATGTTTGTTACCTCACAAATTCAAATTCATTTATTAGCTTAAACACAGGTACAATAAGAGTTAGAAAAAAAAATGTTAGTCCTCTATGTTTTACCTTTTCAGGCATGCTAAAATTGTTACAAAATAATACTAATATACGAGCGTACCATCAGGCGAAATACTTATTATGATGGGAAGTCAAGAAATCTGAAATTTATGCATCGTATCTTGTGGCTAATCTAATTGTAACACATTATGTAGGTAATTGATACAATACCTAAATAGTATTCTGTGACTTTTAGTTATATTTAGATACATTTTATAGTACGTAACAGCCCTGAAGCTATTTGACGCACTGAAGTAAATAAACCCTTCAGAACAATTATCGAACGTGTCGCAAGCCAAGGTGATGAAGATGCATCACGACGGGTGCACAATGATATCAGCAACATCTAGAGCCATGCACAAATAGGTTTCCACGCTACCTATAACTGCTAGTTACGAGGCTAAATATAGGGCATTGTTAAGGACTAGTTTTGAGATTATTATCGAGGTCTTAGTTTTACATAGTCTAGTTAACCACACTGAGAAAAATCGAACTCTGAGCTAAGGTGAATTAGTTCGTACACGGCTGAATTGTAATTACGTGAGGCGAGTTTGTAAGGCTTATGTTTGATTTTGCTTTCTTAGGCGAAAATGTACAAACGGTTTATTAGATTTAACCGATACAAACTGTTAAATGTAACGTACCGTAAGGCACTTTCTGAATAGACCTTACTCCTGTTAAATAAGCAGTCTATACGGTTAAAATCGCCTTATGTTTACGGCGCTGAATATTCTGCGAAAATCATAGTAATTACGGCAATATTCGCCTTATGAAAAGGTTGATTATTTATTAAGTAACATGAAATACGCTCGCAATAAAAACTAAACAAACGTAAACCGTTCGGAGTTTACTAACGGCGCAAGATGATTTTCATGTTATAGTAAGGTACACAGGACTACTACTAAGATGTCAACACTCTAATGTGAGACCATCGTGAGAGGGCAAACACTAATTTTGCTTCAAGCGTCTTTATTGTATTCGTACGATCGAATCGTACGTGAGAGCGACGCAACACGTACAAGGGTGCATGAGAGAAGACTGAGAAGACAAGTATACAAGGCGAGCGTGATGTTCTGAAGAAAGACGAGGTGGAGAGAGGCAAGAAAACCCGGAACTGACGATTGCGTAGGAAGAATGTGATGCGAGTGGATGGAGCAAAACAGGTATGCCAGGATCGTAGCAAGTGGAAATCTGTGATCCCTGCCTACCCCTCCGGGAAAGGGCCGTTACGTTATGTAGATATGTAGTTGAAAACGCAACCTCTAAGATTTGAATTGTGAAGTTGCGTGCGCGTCCCGAGAAATAAACGGATTACAAGAACCGTGTCACAAGAAACTAAATCTAAAGGACATTTACTTTTCTCTTTCATTAATCCCAAGAAAATCAGAACCAAAAACCAGAACAAACAAACAGAAAACAGAAGATCAGCCAGTTGAAGTGGCTGTGGGCAGGGCACATAGCACGCAGAACAAATGGCCGATGGGGCCGAAAGGTTCTGGAGTGGTTCTGGAGTGACCACGGACCGGCAAGCGCAGCGTACGTCGTCCACTGACACGGTGGACAGACGACCTGATGAAGGTCGCAGGACGACGTTGGATGCAGGCCGCTTCCAATCGGTCCTTTTGGAAAATCATGGGGGAGGCATATGTTCAGCAGTGGACGTCCTAAGCATCCACTGCTGAGATGATGATGATGAATCACAAGAAAAGGCCGGCGAACGTTTAAATGGTAAACTTGTTCTTCAAACTAACATTTATTATATAAACATGTGTATTTTTACGGAAATGCTTACGAGTATTACGAACAGAGTGAAACGTGCATTGCGCTGAGGAAGTGACCAATTTACTACATTTATATTGACGTCACAGCTTTGTTAATGAATCATAAGTATAGATAATCGGTGAGTATATTTTACAAGAACTAAGGTAAGTCGCACTGAAATAATTGATCTATACTTATCTATTTACTTGTAATGACTGATTCATCAACGCACTCATTAAAGTGTTAGCATTTGATGTTGCATCCTCTAAGAAATTACACCTCTGAGGAGGTGAATTTCATTTATTTCTGTGGCTTCGTATCCTATAAACCAAACGAGCGAAGTCGCTGGCAGGTCAGCTAGTAATATATAAGAGGCAATCGTTACCTATCGACACACAGCTCGAACCACTGAACGCAATGCGCTGAAATTCGCCACTCATATAATTCTTATGTCGTAGGTATCTAAGAAAGGATTTTCCAAAGTTCACCTCCTAAAGGGATGAAACGGGGTTCCAAAGTTCGTATGGAGGAACAAGACCATGCGAGTGAAACCGCGGGGTGCAGTTAGTTGCACATAAATTGCGCAAATGCCACGGCATTGCAGAATATTCGATTTGAAAAAAAAATGGTCGACCGGTCGTCACACCTGCTCATATTAGTTGCATTTGCACCCAGAGCTTTATGCCAAAGTTTTGTGTGGTAACTATACTGCGCGAGATATTTTGAATATCATACATCCTTGCACTTGACCCTTCAAACGTAAAAGTAATAACTACAATACTGCTTAGAGGCGGATTGTCTTACTTGTGGTGTTACCCACGGACATACCTGCATACGAAGCCTACTACCTACCCACGTCTGTTTTCCTACCCTTTCGTTATTGTTGGCAGCGATAAAGATTTTCTTTGGAGGGATTAAAGGTCGAAGTCTAGTCACGGTTAAAGCATTTTCACACAGACTTCGAATTTATGACTATCTCATTCTCCGCACGCAGATAGTCTTTACTGCGATCTGTGCATGAACTGCCAATTAAGTTTGCAAGTAAGGAAAATTGATTGCTTTTTAATTATTTCTCAATCGAACGTTCATCATCAACACTCATAAAAACAATAATTTATGTAATTGCAACTTAGAATCACGAACGATTTAATATACAGTTACAGCAGACCCTCATTATAACAAATGCTTGACCTGGATCAAATAAACGAGAATAGGTACTAAAAATATAAGATTACTAAAAAGCAAATGACTAAAAAAAATTGTAAAGAGTTACTTGGGGATCTCCGTTGGCATATAAATCTGTTCCTTTCAGTTGATAATTTTTAACCGTTGGAGCCAAGATATTAAAGGCAAAGGGGAGGGTACAAAATGACACTGACTGAATATCTTGATCGTTCACATCCGGGGTATGGTAGATACTACAGCACCTGTCAATTTTAGTCACGTCTTAAAATATTCAGGATGGTGGTGACCCTCTAAACGGGCCCATAAGGGCCGCCATCATTGGCGACGAAAGGAACAACGTTTGTGTGGATGCCTAAATAGTGTCGAGAGGAGCGATGCTGCTTCACTAGAGCGCTACTTCCGGCATTATGCACTTTAACACTTCCCCTCTTGGAGCTTTTTGGTACTTGCTCTCTTCTCTGACTCCACCCCCAGACGGCCAATTAGGGAAAGGAGGGGGTCAGGTGTCTCTTTAGTCTCAGGGAAAATGGGGGTACACGGTGTCGCCACTCACCACAAAGCTGGCTCTGCGGTCACTGTTCTGTACATATTGTTATTATTATTATATGGGCAATTATTACAAATCATACTATTGGAAGTATTTAAATTCATTATCATATTTATCACGTTTTAGAAACAGCAATACGCAGACTTGGCAAAATTAACCGGGGTACGTTGAGAATTATCATACAAAGGAAAGTATCTTGACGGCCGAGTGCATGTGAACATGTATTCTGTATGTGTAACGAAAGTGATACCAGTTATAAAATACAAGCAAGTCGAATAGGTTCACCAACCGAGCAGTTTTATGCGGGTCGATGCAACTATCGAAGAAGGTTTCATTGAAATTGTTATTTCAATGAACTCGTGCGCACTACAAAGTTGATATTAGTATTTACCATTTCAAATTAGTTAAGGCATATAATATGTCTGTTTCATATTGTTTGACGAAAATTAATAAACAAAATAGTTATAACTGAAAAATACGGATTCGGAAGTAGACAATAAAGAATATCTTACTATTCCATTCGTCAAATATCTTTGTCCAATCTACTTTTGATCAAATAAATTGAAAGACTTCATCCAATTAGACCGTTATTTGAACAAAGATTATGACATCAAAAAGGCTGTAAATAAAATGTCGTGGACAAATAACGAAAGTTTTGTTAAGTGATTTTAAATAATTTCAATCAATGTTATAAATATTCGCCGAATTATTTTTAATTAATTTATTTAAATTTTTATTAATAATTAATATTTTAATTTAAATGTACTAATTTTATATAATGATATACAAGGCACACATACCACAAAAATAAACGAAATGTTTAGATTTAGACGGTTATGAAACTACAGCAGCAAGAATTTTTGAAACATTCAAAGTTCAGTGTACACTTGTGAACAAGTCTTGAAGAAAAAATTGTTTGTGGACACAATACAATACAGAAAAATTAAAGGTATTCTTACTTCGCAAATAACAAAGAAATCTTGAAAAAGATATTTGACGAGTGGAATGGGAATCCGTCAAAAAATTTGCTCAAATGTTGGACATCGTTGGACAAAAGAAATTTGACGAGAATTTTACCCTTTAAACAGTATAGGCTTTATTCTATAATGTAGGTAATAATAACCATATAAGTCTATGTGATCAATACAAATCTTTTATTTTTTAGGTATTGAGTGCACTGAGTTTTTATGCTTCTGGTTCATATCAGAGGGTTTTGGGAGCCAGTGCATATCACAAAATGCACCAAGTGAGTGTCTCAACTGTATGAGAGCTGTGACACATGCCTTAAATAATGATCACTTCCGAAGGAAGTAAATCTCCACAAACTTAGGAGGAATGTAATGTAATTAAATGTGGGTAAGTAGCCTACGGTAAGTTTCAAATAATTATTGCCTACTGTACCTATTCATAATTAAATACTAATAGTCAATGAACTAGATGTATATTGATAATGAAAAATCACTATTGTGTTTCAGGTTTTACCAAAAATTCAACATACCTGGCGTATTGATGGCACCCAAATAGCTATTGTTCAGCCTGCTGACTATGAAGAGACATTTTTTAAGCGGAAAATATATCACTCAATAAAAGCTCAAATAGTAAGTAGATTAACACCCCCAATGAAATGACTTTTATTCAATATTTGTCTAAATATTACTCAGGCAAAACTTTTAACTATAAGTAGACACATAGATGAGTACTTCATATTATATTGAAACCAAGTTTTGGATCAAAATAACTTTTTAATTAAATAAGTACCTTATCACTACATAATCATTAGTAAATATAATAAATAAAATAACATATCAAGGTTTTTGTGATCTTAGTGCCCAATTGATAAAGGCAATCTGGCAAACCTAGAGGATAAAGGTTTGAATCTCTAACAGTCTTTAATTTAATTGTCTAATTTAAAAATGTTACACACTTAACTTTATGATTCTGTATTGGTTGTTTAACTGTAAATATAATATGTAAGTATTATTAAAACACTTTCACTTACACATAAATAAAACACAATTTCCTAACTACGAGTATTTTTAGGTATGTGACTCCGACTTAAATATTCTAAGTATCGATGCAAGCAATGGTGGGGCAAGCCATGACTCCTTTGTGTGGAACCATCACCCCCTGAAATCACACCTTGAGCTGCTCCACGAAGCTGAAAATGAAACGGTGTGATTCTTAGGTCAGTATAATAGTAATTACAAATTAAATAAAGTGTGTGATACTGAGTATTTATACAGTACCTACAACTGTTTTAGGTGATTCAGGCTATCCTACGGTCAACATCTATAGGTACAATCTATGATTCCAATAGTTGATACTGAGCCCAACATGCCTCAACGATACTACACAGAAGTACATTGCCCTGTCCGGAACACAGTAGAACGGTGTATATGAGTATTGAAGTCTCACTGGCATTGTCTTTTAGTAGACCGAAAGCTGCACTAGCATCCCACAATGGCAGGATTTATAACAAATGCTTGCATTGTGTTACACAACATGGCCAATGCAGCTAGATTGCCTGTACCGGCATTTACATCACAGGAGGAGCAACATGAAGCGACTCTTCAGGTACTAATCAATCATCTACATAATATAATTTTTTTTTTTTGATACAATATTAATCTTTAGAGTTTATGTTCTATAACTCTGGTACTCAAATATAAACACATTATAATATATATATATATATTATGTCTGTAAGTTTATAGGGCTTAAAATAGGTACAATTTTGCCATAAACTTATGTTTTAGATGCAGACTCAACCTGAAAGTGAATTGACTCGAAACAGTAGCAGCAGGCGAATCCACAAGAAATGCTCTCATTGACAGGCTATGGTCAGCACGGCAATAAACTAATATAATATAATAACACAAAAGGGATTTGTGCTTATTAAATATATTTTTATACAACACATAAATAATATTTCATTTCATTTAGACTATGTACAAATCCATACTTTACCTTTATTGAGATTCAATATGAGACAAGTAGATATCTTTCCACTGCATCTGCAGTCTACTTAGGTTATCCAATGATGTTAAGAGTTTGAGCACTAGCAGCGTCAGCTGCTGATCTTTGCATCTCAATTTGTGAAAGACTCCTCCGTGCTTGCCTCATCAAGTGGAGCAAGAGGGCAACCTAAAACAATATTTTTTTCTTTGTAAGGCAAGATATGTACTTCTTTCTACCTATGTACTTAAATATATTGAGGTATAAGATATCATTTGTAAACTCTAAGAATCAATATTTTTTGATCAATATACTATTGCTATTTCAATACTAGCTTTTTTACTTACTGCGGTATCGTGTTCGTCTTGTTTGCTGTGGCAGAGAGGTGGTGCTGTAGATCCAGCACAGTTCACAAAGCATATCCAAGGTAAACCAATGAAATGGAGAAATGTTCACAACTTGTTGAAATTACTTGAAATGCAGCCATGCTCTGTGATAATTTTCAAGTGGTCTATTTTTTAGAGTAAATTCCAAAGCGACTATCGATCGTAAGTTACAAGTGTTAGGCACGTAAAAATCCACTTAGAACCGACGCATATTTCACAAAAAGAATTCACTAAACACATTTTTTAGTATTATATTCTCTTTGGTTTGTTGACAAAATGAAATTAATATCAAATGAAGTCAAGTTCAAGGTCACAAGTTGTTGCCAGACACAAAAAAATAATACTAGATTTTACGTAGGTAGATATTTTTAATCATTATTATAAAATATTATCATTCAAAAGTATATATTAGTGTAAAATATTTAACTACAATTATTTTTATCCTCACGAAAGTTGTTTTTTTTAGGATTAAAGCTATAAAATAAAAAACCGGTAATTTTACGGTTCTTATTTTTTTCTCATGGCAGTATTATAAGCCAATATGAATCTGCTAAGAAATGAATTGAGTATGATTCGCCTACAGTAAGCGACCATTTTACGAATATTAGAGGAATTGCTTAGGATCTGCTGGCAATTCGGGAAATGAATTCCTTTAGAGGAATTGCCTAAAGTAGCCTTTTTAGACCCGCTGTTCGTTAGTCTCGCTTAAAGTAAAGGTACTGATAGACATGCTAGTAATTAGCATGCTTATTACGAGCATGCTCACAAATCACGCTCGTTAATAAACATGCTAATTACTAGCAACACTTTGGCACACATACCACTAAGTAGCAATTGCTCATCAATAGCATGCTTTCGTGCTAGTAATGAGCATGTCTATCTGTACCTTAAAACGGATTACCGATTTTCTTTTGTTTAATTCGCTCTTATAGGGGTAGTTTAGGAATAAAATAATCATCATCATCATCCAGGTAAACCGCGTCGCAACTAGTTCGAAGATAAGAAGACCATGTCAGTAGTCATAGATGCAGCTTAATTTTCTTTTATTAATGGGAAAGTGTAGCAAAACGGTTACGCAGTAATGTAAACTATTAGATTCCATCGGCAGACAAGACTGTTGTTTTTTTCTTTGAAGTTGCGTCATTATTTTATGCAGATTCGTTTGAAATTACGACGTTATCACCGTGAGTAATGCCATACACTGTGCGAGACGCGTCGACTAATTAATGCAAGCCGCCTATCTTGTACTAGATACCTACGTTCATACTGTACAAGAAATTTCATTGAACGAGGAAACTGTTCTCGTTAGATAATTGCGTATACTTTACATCTCGGACGGATCTCTTGTGTGGAAAACAATAGTAAATTATTGCAGAGGCCGGGAAGCTAGTAATTGCCGCTCGATTATGAATTTATAATAACTAGGTGCGCTCAGCAGTTTCACCCGCATGCTGATGAATGATGATAATGAATCGAAATATATAGCCTTTGTTCATCAGGGATAATGTAGAATTCTAATGGTGAAAGAATTTTTCCAATCGGTTCTGTAGTTTCGGAGCCTATTCAATTCAAAGAAACAAAACTTTCCTCTTTTAATCTATATATAACAATGAACCCCTATTTCTCCTGGTCACGCTATAACTTGAGAACGGATGGGACAATTACGCTAATTATCTTTTGTTGTGTGAATTATTGTCAGGAGAAGGTTCTTATGAAAGAAAAATCAAGAAAAAATGAGAGGTTATGGCGACTCCGAACGCCGAGCCTACTACGGGAACGAAGGCGCGGGCAGTCGCTAGTATTAGCATAAATAACGTAACGTGCAAACACTCTTACATACTCGTAACTCCGCATTAGAATTCTTTATGTCACAATAGGCATGAAACCAACGAAATATATCTGTCTATAGCACAAATATTTGCTCCAGTCGGGGATCTCGGACCTCACGCTTTGTTAACATGGTCACTACGGACTAAGATATCAGGACCGTTAAGTCTATAGTACAAGACGCAAGATGCAAGAAGCAATTACAACTTAGGCTTTCGTATGGCTTAGCTTACACAGTTGTTTTCTAAATCTTTTTTACTAACGGTTGACTTTTACTTCCCAACTTATTTCATCATTTTAATAACTAACTTCTTTTTAATTCTTAACCTAAGAAATGGAAGAAAAAAATGCAATAGCGTTCTCTTTGACTTAACCACAGTATAAAACTTTTCCGGATGACTATCTGAATGCTGGCGAGGGGAATATAAAGGCGTTTTAAGCTGAATGACGCCTGTTTATTTTAAACCACTATTTTAAAAGATTAACAGAATGGACAATAAGACGTACCCTTGTCTACATAAGGGCCAAAACCATTTTAATAAATTACTTAGGCATGCCTTTGTCATGAAATTTTTGTATGAAAAATAACTAAGGAATTCATAAGGAAATTTGCCTTTAATGCACATGGAGGTTAGTGTACTCGTATAGCACGATTACATTAGTGGAGTAGGCCTAAGCTTTTGCTTTGATTTTGAGATGCAGTACCTATAACATTTTGACATGAAAATACGATCATTTGTTTCGCTTCAGTCATGTTTTGTAAAGTTGCCTTTTAGATGGAAATTTGTAAGTATGAGTTATTTAACTATGCTATTCGTCTACATTGCAACTATGTTACAAGATTCATATACAATATTGTAGATTTATCAATGAAAATATTTATTATCATTGCTTTGTGACAATTGTTGCAAGAACGACGTAAAATTTCGTATCGACCGTGATTATAATAATGAATAATATATTACAGCAAATAATGATCTAGCGTTATTGCTGAATGATTCAGTACTTGGTATAAATAGCAATCATACCAAAAAGGATGAACTAAATGTACCATGATATTTGATTTGTAAAAATTGAAAACACAGTTCTAAAATCATATCGAATCGACAAAAAAAGGCCTTCATGCTATAATTATATTGTGTTCGTTTATACAATACACAATCAGTATGTACGATAGTTTCAACGTAATAGTTTAACTTGTTTTTGGATGAATATACGATACAGATCATAGAAGTACTCGTCTAGTACGAGTGTGATCTCAGAACACATTTTTGAATTTCTGATCGTATTAAACGTGTATTTGTAAACACTGGGCCTCAAAAACAGAAGGCAAAAAAATATATAAAAAATAATTACTTTTAAAATATTTCAGCAATCATCTTAAAATTAAATTTAAGTTTTTTTGTGTAAAATTTCGTATCCTATATATTATACAAACTTTTTTGAATATTTTTATAAAATGACTTTTTGTAGCGAGTATATTATTTTTTCGATTCATTTCGAAAAATGTGTTACTGTTTAAAATATGTATTTTTTACATGTTTTAGTATTTTGTATTACCAACGAGCTGTTTATGCAACTATTATACGGGTTGGCATGTTCATAAAAATTGGCATTTTTAAAAAGAAATATAAAAAATAATACAAATAAAAAATTGCTAAAACATTTACAAATATTGCATTTTTTATAACCGACCAACCCACTTTCTTTGTGGCAGTGTAGTAAAAATACGAATCGTCATATTGTGAAAATGTCGAAAATGTTTAAAAGTTCTTTTAATATTCTGTGAACGTGACAAACATATTTTGAAAGAACGAGCCGAGGCGGTCAATGTCTTTGGAAATCAAAATAATTCTCTCATTGGGAGATTATTGCCAAATTTGTAATTGATACAAATTTTGAAATATTTTTACTCCGTCCGAGATTAAAAACTAAGACTGATCGTGGGAGATTAATTAGCAAATAATTTCATAGTCCATAAATCATAATTAGTCTATAATAAGCAAAGACAATAAATAACCAATAAGTAATTAGCACAGTGTGATTTATGCGATAGTATTATTCATGTATTATTATTTTTTAATGAATTATTCTAACCAGCGGACGGATGTTCTGAAAATGCTGGAAAATACAGAAGCAGGTGTGAAAACATTTTCCTTCTGTTTAAAGCAATCTCGGGACAATAACAAAAGGTCGATGGCGCACAATGGACGATGCAAAAACACATGCCAAAAATAAACCACAACGTTCATTCACGGCACGTTTCGGTTCTAAGCCAAATCTCAATGAGACATTTTTTCCCGTAAAAGAGTTGAGATCAATACAAAAGTTTGGAACACAAGTCTTCCTAGCAGCTGTCGTCATACTTTACGTGTATTAGGAAGATTTCTTGGAAGAAAATTTTATTACGAAGACAGTTGTTTCAATTTTGGCGTAGCATAGAAGACACAATTTTTGAAAGTACCAGATATCACTAGACACTAACACTTGATGAAATTGGCTTTGGTATCTTTGCTCTGCATATGAGAGTATTTGCGATCGGTATTAAAGCTGAAGCAGCGTGTGTTCAGCTCAACGTACGCGAGAGGACTGAGTGCGGCGCGGTGTCGATGCGCGCACCGACACCCTCACATGGGGTAAATTACCACAAATATGGGAAAAAGACGGTTTATCTCACAACTCTTCATAATATTCTTAGGTAATTCATTGATACATTGTAGATACTAATTATATTATCGGATATTGAAGCAACTTGTTGATACAATTTTGGCACGGTTTCAAATACAGACTTGTTTGGGTATGTCAGCTGTTATGCGGAATACAACGAATTTTCGAATCTGTATTATGTATATTATGATTATATACATTTTTTGATGTTATTGTTTTTTTGATTATAATTGAAAATGTTTTTACTCGAGTTGCTATTTAATATGAAACTCATATATTATGATAAAATGAATATCCTTTTTTCACCAGATTCTTTTAGATAACATTGGATGATTTGATGCAATGATCAATATTTTAACCATGTGGTTAAATTACCACCTTATTCATTTAAAGATTTTAATATGAAATTAGGAACATTAGACAATAAAATCAGCAGCAGTATATGATATATAAGAAAAATAAGTGAATTTCTAGGTTGTAGATGGTAACACCAAAGTTTTGTTGAAGAAATAAAAGCGAAGAACCTTGCGGGGTTGGGCGCGCCCGCCCACGCTCCGATTCGGCTGAGGGCAGTTAGTCGTGGGATCGATCGGCCCACTGCTCGCTGGACTGGTCCGACGATTTGTTGCTGCTCCTTCACTAGACGCGACATCATCGATATTCAAACTGAACTGTGTACCCACCCCATGTGTTGTGTATACCAGCTTCTGGTTGTTTTGTCAACGGACATTAAAATGTACGCTGGTAGAATAGAAGTTCGAACCATACTTTGTACATTATATCATTGTAAGGTTCATTAACTTCATTAACCACACACGTTGCAGTTCCTGGAAAAGTAGGATGATTTCTGTGAAATCTATTGTATTATTGGCCAAATATGGCGAATAGCGAGTTAACGGGTTAAGTACCCTCAAAGTAAACAAAAACAAATATTATTTTCTAACCATATGGCTCGGTGCTCTTTGTTTAATGCTGTAAATAAATCAATAATAATTTCTCTCTCAATATTTATGAAATCAGTATGCAGACATAATTAGTTATATTATTATGGAATGACATTGTTTTTATTCATATTTCTAGCTCGATAGTAACGCCACGCCTTTTCACATTTCTTTGCCTCGTTCACACTCATCACATTTTTCAATATTGTTTTCTGTTACGGGTGAGGACCCTAATTTGGTCTTTCTCCGCAATATCTACAACGTCTTCTCCTTGCAACTGTTCCATTCACATTTAACAACATTTCTCGACTGATGGACACTATATCCTCGTTCACTACATACTGTTCTCGTATCACAGTTCCGCACTGTTGTTTCCTTCAAAATCACGCTACATATACACCTCAAAGCTCTTAGCAAAAAGTATCAACTGCGTTTATTCACCTTTGATACTTCTGCTTCGCCCACCATGGAGATTAGAATTTAAATAAACAGGGCATTCCTTCATGTAGTACTGCTAGCCGTGCATTTTTGTCACTTGACATAGTAATAATAATATTGAGAAACTAAATTTATTAATAGAATAGTAATTGTATTATAGAAAAAACCTTCAAATGCATTTTTTTGCCGAGGTTGTTGAGGTAACAGGCATAATTGTAGCGCGTACAAGTTCGTATGAACTCTCCGTTGGTGAAGCTATTCGCCTATGCTTTTTATAATCATCAATATCATATAAGCTCTTCTCCACATTGCTACAACCTTCCAGGGTCATATGACACTAACACATGACATTTGTAAGACCTATTGTAATTCATAAGATGCAATAAATAAATAAATGAAATGAATGAATCCATCATCACGCGGGTGAAACCACGAGGGGCAGCTAGTGTTCTCATAATTAACAAAGTCAACGCAGAATATTCCGAGGTTCCGATATGCTCCCATTAGTGTAATGAGTTCCATACATAATACATACATGTATTAAGACCTTCCTTGGAGGTGAAGGTGAACGTGTGGAGAACCAGTTCAGGATTAACGGAACGCGGCAATTCAGGCCTCATTATTGAATAAATTTTAGCTAATTTTGATTTTGTACCTCGTTCACGGTATAGTAATTAGATTAGATTTTACCATATTGTAAAAAACGTTCAAATGTTTATTGTGTATAATATATATATATATCTCCCGTAAATTTCTAAAAACATATTTGGCAGAATTGAACTCGTAAAATCGTTTATATTAAGCAAGTAACAGCTTTCCTGCAATAGCCATGAATCACCAGTCGTGAAACTCAGTGCTACCGTTTTGTCCGTATTTTAAAATAACGTGTGAATTATATCTTAACAGTAAAAAGCCTATCAGAAAGGGATCATTTTATACACATATTAAACATCACAAACATACATCCTGTATTCATGCTTAAGCGTGAAAGAATCTCATTTCCCCAGAGCCTAGCAAGTGGGCTGTAGTCGAGACATGAAATCGATTCGAAATTAATTTCCCCAGCCCAAGGTCTCAACTGTTCTAAGGGAACGTGTTCCATTGAAGCAGTCACAATATAAAGTGGGCTGTAAGGACAAAGAGATGATGGCTCAAAGACAGTGGGGACAAAATAATGTATACCTATAAGAAATACATCTGAAATGTGTGGTAACAAAAGAGCTGTTCCAATGGTTGACAGCAAGCGTGTATGCGAACCAGTTTGAAACCATTGTCTAGAGAACTTAGGGAGTTGTCAACCAGACATTCGAGTGATTCTTTTCACATCGTTTACCTATCTCATATTTATATGTACTGCAACTCTAAATAAAAGACATACCTTTGTGAGAACTAAAATGAGTCTCCGACTAGTCTTAAGTTGACTGATTGAGTGGTTTGTTTCAAACCTTCAATAAAAAAGGGCGGTGTTATAAGATTATCTACGGGATTATAGTAGCTCCGGAACAAGAATCATCAGACTTAATGCGCTTTTTATATTTTAAAGCCTGTTTTTGCAAAATGGTTGTTAAGTCATGTTTGATTGTTCCAAATTTAAGCGTACAAATGTTGAAGTTTCTAAAAACAATGTAACATTTGCGTTTACTTGCCGTTTCATATTAGCAAGTGCATGCCCCAATTAGCCTACGAAGCATATAACCGAGTAGTGTACGTATACAGTGTAACCTCAGACGGCCAATTAGTCAGATGTGGTTCATTGTGCCCTGTCACTTGAGCTATGCCAACTAGAACTCCGGTAATTAAGCAGCATTCGACAATTTTTCCTCTGGGCTTGCATTTGGGCCAAGTATACATTAAAAGTCAATAGGAATTGCAATCCAGTAGGCCGAGCATGAAAATCTGTGTAAGTGTTACGCAATCGCATCGTTAACGTATTTAGTACAAACTGCCATTTATCTAGTACAATAGTGGCACAGATAACTCATAGTTTGTACTGAATACGTAAACGATACGGTAACGTTACACTTAAGCAGATTTTCGTGCTCGGCCCACAGTAGCGTTTTGAATCTCGAGAGATTTTTGTAGAATTATATTTGGTAGTTGAAAGTTAACACGGGAACACGCGTGTACACAGGTTTTACAAATGTATAAAACTCAGTGGGCCTAGCACGAATAACTACGTAAGTGTAAAACAACGTACCGTTTACGTCAAACAGTAGGTACATACTTGTTAGTTGCTTGCTAGTTTGTACGTCGAAGAATGACGCGTTGACGCTTAGGGCACGAATACATTTACGCAAATTATTTGTGCTACGGCCTCTGTAGTGAAAGTGAACGATTGTTTTATTAATTAGGTTATCTGTCGCATTCTATAATAATCAACGATTTGCAGATTTTTCCGTTGTTACCAACCTACTAGTATACTATTAAGAAACCTGTAAGTACTTTTAAGGACCATAGTGTAGTTTTAACACAAAATATATGATTATCCCTGCCAAAGACTTGTTACGTAGACATACATTATTTAAGTGCTCGTATTCAAAAATCAATGAATTATTAAAAACCCTACAGTTTTTATATAAGCGCTCATCGACATAAGTACAGACAACAGGCGGAGCATTTAATTTATTCCATGTAGAACTACGAGATCAAAACGAAACTGCGTATAATTTGCAGGATCACTTATCTCATGTGTCAGAGAATCCAGTTAGTGGAAGGTCACATGTTTTAATTTATATAACACAGAATAAACAACAGTATCTACTCTACTATTATTTACTCGTACAACAAGCCAAGCGCATTGTTTTACGTGTGTGCGAATTTTTAATTTGTCGATGATATAGTTCAAGCGATGTCCGCACACGTTATTTTAATTAATTGATAGGTACCTAGGTATAGTCAAACAAGGCTCAACTATAAATATATTTAAAAAAACTCTATCCAATAAAGACTAACGTCCTGCTTTAGGTAAATCAGGAAAAATGTCTTAGTGGAGATGATTTCCGAAAACGTAGTCTATATAAGTCACCGTAAACAATAAAATCATAAAATTTTTGGTAAATAAAATATTTGAAAACTTTTTACCCTGCTACTTCCGGGATCGATTGTCATTTACCGTCAATAAGGATATCATCAAGAGACGTCAACCACTTTTCAGTTGTTGTAACTCAAAAACGGCCGAATTTGCTGAAATTTAAATGGGACCACCTCGGAACTCTTTCAAGTAAAGAATTTTGAGAATCGGTCCATAAATGAGGGACTAATCGGTAAATAGTTATACATACTGTCAAATAAAGAACCTATTTTTTTTAAGTCGGTTAAAAATACCACGCCATGATTGTACCATTTTAATTAAAACGCCGTGCTTCATCTTACAAACTATCAGTTGTCCTGTGTCATAGCTGTACTATAATTACTATAAACAAGGCTCGAATAGAATTTTGAATAGCACAATATATTGCACAAATATACTCTTGAACTAGGTCTTTCCCAAAATGGGCAATAACGCCCCATTGTGCGTGCTGCAGGCCTAAAGAGGGGCAGTAAAAGACCCAGAAAAAAAATATGGGGGCGTTGTGTTCTTGAGTAAATTGGAACCTTATTAAACAGAAAAGATACTCTGACTGAATACTATAAAGTTGTGTTTCATTAATCATTCTCTTTGGCCGTTGTGTACTACCTACTGAGCTCAGGTCTTAAGTTAACTCTTGCGGGTTATAGTAAAAATCTCGTTTAGAATGAATGTTTAACTGTCCGCTAATATAGCTCACATTAATTAAAGTAATTTGAACTTTTAGTGGTTTTTAAGTAAGTGAAAAAATGGGGGCGCTATAAAATAATTTATTTTCAGAGTGAGCAGTAGACAAAATAAGTTTGGGAACCCCTGACTAGAGGCTTGACTATCTTGGAGCTACCTTCTCCCTCATATCACACTTTCAATAACTGGGTCAGATTGATGGATCGCCGTCGCGGCCACAGAGAAATTTGCGAAACATTTTCCAACGTGAATAAGTTGCTTCAAACAATGTAGGTACAGATTTTCGCAAATTGTTTGGGCTACGGCCTATGCTCAGCGAAGTAGAAGCACCACTGAAGTAACTTTTCGAACGATTTTGTTCCGTGTAACGAGGAGGCGAGAAGGCCTAAGTTCTTGTGTACTTGTTTATGAGACCGTTTTGTTTCATACCACCACAGTATCAAATATTCCGTCGAATAGCAGAAGTGCGCGAGTATAACTGTGCTAGGGTGTGAAGGGCATTGTACTCGTTGCAAGCAATGTAGGCCTAGCACGTGAAACAGTACAAACTGTCACTTATCTACGGCAACTGTGCCACAGATAACTCATAGTTTGTACACTCAAGCGTGACATGTTGACTTTTGCGATATGAATACTTTTTCGCAAATTGTTTGTGCTACGGGCTCAGCACACTTGACGTGATATATATCACGTGTTCTAGAAAAACCAGGACACGTCAATATTTGCCCATTCTGGCCGGCGGCGACGACAGTGACGCGTCATGTTATACACTATTACTTAATCTATGGTCCGAGTTAGACAGATAATCCGACAGTAGGTATGCTTAATCCAATATGAGCTAACCCAAATGACGGTATTGACTAATACCTACTTGTATGACCTATTAAAGCATCCACCTCAGTCACAAAAGTGCAGTTAAGACTTGGCTGATATAAACTGGAACGGTTGCTTTGTTTTCTGTCATTACATGAATAGTACGTTTCGGTGTCAAAATGCAAGGCGTATCAATTTGTTTACATTGAACACCGATAAAACGAATGCCATAGGCTCACGCGAAAGCTAAGGTTCCGTAGCCATGGTTAAAACATAAAACTTTCGATTTGGTTGCGATGGCAGAATGGGAAACGTTAAACATGGGGTACCGATACCTAAATAGAAAACAAGCCTTAAAAATGTATACAAAAATAAACTATTTTACCGCAGGGATGGCAGGAAAAAATCACAGAATGCCGATCGCCTATCATTGATTTTGTTTAATTTATCTAGATTAGTGTTTGGTCGAGTTTTGACGTGTATAATAGTGGTACATTATTAACCGTTAAGTGTTCATCAAAATGTCACATGATGCAACTATATATTTACTTATTTATTTTATATCATATTTACCTTGAATTGAGGTATAAAGGAACGTATGGGTTCACTATAATAGCGAAAAATCCTTCTGGAGAAATCAGCCCGCCTTTAAAAAAAACTGAACAAGTAGGTACAATTCGAAAAATTTAATACCTTCCATTCTATTCAGTTATTAGAGTGTAACTCAAAAGTACTGAATCGAATTTGATGAAATTTAAATGGGACCACAGGGAAGCACCAGCTTCGATCGAAAGTTATGAGGTAACAAACATAAAAAATATACAGTCGAATTGAATACCTCCTCCTTTTTAGAAGTCGGTAGAAAATAAAACAAATATGGCTTAGATATGATTTTGACATGTGAAATGCGATTGGAGGCTCTTTTCAGTACTTTCGTCGACGGATTTAAAACTAAAATTGCATACTCTTGTATAATTAACAATGTAAAACAAAACTAACAAATACCTAAAGCTAAAGTTGCATGTTCCACGCTTAGTTTGCCATTTAACTGTACATATAACCTGCTTATCAGAACATAATTATTTGCAAAGAACGTAGAAACTATTCTTTCACTGTAAGACAGGTTTAAAACTAGCTACTAAACTACCTGCTCGTTACCGGAATTTGAAAATACATTAATAACAACTTAACTGGTAAATTAAGCGCTTTATCGTGCTTACGTGTAGTTCTTTGCATTTCAATGCAGTAAATTAAAACAATTTCAATAATGAACGGCTATGTCCATTTCGTTACACGAAATAACTACGACTGACTTTCACGACAATGAGCCTATGAAGCCCGCCCGCAGAGCGTGTTCAACATTCAACATTTGACAGGCCGGTTGGCGCAGTTGGTAGCACCCCTCGGTAGAGCCGCTGATCCCGGGTTCGATCCCCGGACAGGTCAAACATTTGTGTGCATGAACATGTCAGTTTGATCTTCGTCTGGGTGTATCTGTATTTAAGTATGTATATCAGTCATTAGGTTACCATTGTACAGGCTCTGCCTAGTTTGGGACCTGAAGATCTTTGTGTGAATGTTGTCCCAAAAATAATATTTTTTTTACGTGTGGGGTATGCACTTACACATCCCCGCCAAACCCGGGGGTATTCGAGCGGGTATATCGGACTCGTCCTTAACGCGCCAATTGCACCCCCAACAGCCAGCAGACCATACCGACTAAATCACCACACGGTGTTTCTCCGGGCGCCTTCATGTCGGGACAAGGGAAAGAAAGCTTTTGCAATCGTCCGAGGCAAGAACGACTATCTAGCTCAGCCAATACTGAGTTTTTGTAGTCCTTTAACTAATTAGCTTATCTATTCGTTAGTTATTTGACGTCTTAACTGACATTATTTCAGCCAGATAAGTTTAACGAATAGACAGACTACCAGTTAAGAGCACATAATTAAAGAAACGGAATCTATACTCATGTGGTTAAGAGTACCTCAGAAACAAAAGCGCTTCAAACTTCTTAAAGCCGGTAATTAAATGAAACAAAAAGTGAGCTGTCCGAATTCACAACTGAGTAGGCATCGCGGTTACTAATACCAACGGCCGTACGGATTACCGTTGCATCGCTTGGTTTAAATGACAACACATAATAACTGGCCAAGTGCGAGGAGGAGTCCCGTACCAAGGGTTCCGTACAAGCACACAATGTATTTGTTTCCCTAGCCCAGGTCGCAATTGCAGGCTACCGTTTGTTATATGTGCTATTTTACTTTAGAGGTTTCACTATAATCGAACGACATTTGACGTGTGTTGAAATTTTTTTTTATAATAGAGAAAAATCTAAAAATTATTGAGGTGTTTGCGTGATAAAGAATAATCTGTATACCGCTAAACTGTGTAAGGTATACCCAAAATTAAGGGTCAAGGGATACAACCTTTTAAATATACGAGTACCATAAACACGCAGACAGACATACAGAAAACAGATACGTTAACATCGTAGGCTTTAAAAAACCCCTAGGCCTTTATTAATAAACGTTGCGTAAACATAGATTAGGCGTAACATGCTTTGTCTTGCTTTCACGCGTGACATTTACTGCAAGCGAAAAATTGACAGATAGATGTTTTAACTACTCCGGGTTAACTACAAGTTTATTAATAAGGCCGCTAAGGTATAAACAACTCACGAAAAGCTTTAAAAACTACTCGAAACTTATGTTGAGCTAAGAAAATTAATCAATGTAGCTAAGATCAACATGTCCTACCTACTACAAAATGATTTCTGAACCGTTGCGAAAATCTCACGAGTTGTGAAACGAAATACAACACATGTAACATTAATGATTATGATCTATAAGATCCGATATTCTCAGCGAAGCAATAGTGCGGAAGCAATAGTGCGGAAGCAGTACTGTCTTAAGGATGACAAGGGTTCAGAACTGAAATTATGGTGTGGACGAGACTTAAACACGCACACGATACAGACAGAACGTTCCCGGGTGCGTATTTCCATTTCCGTGTTCATTAGAAGGCAGTACTGCCTCCAAACACGCACGGGTTTGTCGCGCTAACTGCCTTTAAAAAATCGTGTGCAATTCAAGGCACGTGTCCTCCAATCGCGCACGGATTTGCAAGGCCATCTCTTCTTCCAAACACGTGTTCAAGGCGATGAATGGAACTTAACCTAACCTAACCTATATTTGTTTATGTACCTTGTGTTTTGGTCTTAATAAAAAGTTAAAATGTAAAACACAAATTCATTTCTTGAACACAAAAATACCTTCAAACACACACGGATTTGTGGCGCATAATCCTTGCAAATCCGTGCGCGATTGGAGGACACGTGCCTTGAATTGCACACGATTTTTTAAAGGCAATTAGCGCGACAAGCCCGAGCGTGTTTCGAGGCAGTACTGCCTTCTAATGAACACGGAAATGAAAATACGCTTCCCGGGTCCTGTCTACGAACTTAGTGTCACGTAACTTTTCCACATGTAATGTCAACGCCATACATTTTGGATTTGTCGATTGGCGTTAGCGATAACAGAAACATCTTTTGTTGTCTAGGCCTGCAGGTCCCGAGACTCGGGGTGACAAGCGTAGTACAATACCATACAAAACTAGGTTCTAAGCTTTGCTTTAATTTAATTTGCTTTATTCATTACAAACTTTACTACCTAACTTAAATTGACAAACACATTACTAAAATATTTTGTTGTTTATGTCATAAATCGTTGGAAGTCATTCGGCACCCAAACTAGAATTACTCTGTGATATAACGTTGAGTTATAATGCAACTGTAGACAGCAGGGTCGGACTTCGGAGCCTCACTACCATTATGAGCCTTACTAGGCGCACGACTTGTTAATTTCACCGCTTAATAGAAAAAAATCAAGAGCAGGGTTGTTGTACTGTCTGATTAATTTTATTTTTCGACATGCTGACTATTTCAAGAGGGTTTCCATTCCATGTCGTAATCGTAACACAAGATCAACATACAGTTCGTAGAATGGCTGCGTTACTAATGATCAAAATTCCGTAGCACAGAATAGCTAGTATACCAACTAACGTACATAAATTTTAAAAAGATCTTCTGTAGAAAAGGCTATTATTAAATTAAATATATTATTATATTTAGTTATTATTATAAGAAGACAGAGACACGCTACGTTTAGATATTTTCGGCATTCTTATTGGTCATTCGATTGCTTTACAGAAAATACGTTTTCAACATTGCACAGCTAGGCTACATAGCTATTGCGACCGTGTTGGTGAACAAGTAGTATCTTATTAATGAAACTATTTGTATGGTGACGACCGACAAGGGGGGTAGAAGAAGAAATAAACGTATTGTGTAGCGAGGCGACCCCAATTGAATCGGAACTAAGGCCAGAAGAATATGTATATGGTAGTGACCAGCCCGTTATGCAGTGTTGCAATAAAAGATATGACAGTCAAAATTTGGCGACCCTAATTGAATAGAAACCAGGGCCAGCAGGGCTATTATGTATCTCAGTTGCTAACAAATGCAGATTGAAATCGAAAAAATGGCGACTCTTGTCACTTTTGACAACTCCAGTAAGCAAAAATGTTAGTAAGTTGACGACTGTAGCAGACAAAATTGATATAGAGCCGCTATTTTTTTCGATTTTAATCAACATTTTGTTAGCAACTGAGATACATAATAGCCCTGCAGAAAATTCTGAATATTATAGTGACCAGCCCGTTTTGTAGTATCGCAATAACAGAAATGACGCAAATTTGAACAATTTACCTTATAAAATCAGACTGCAAAAAAAAAAAAACAACTAAACAAGCGAATTCGTCTCGGGGAGCGGTAGGTATAATATGAGTAGTGCGAGGCGTAGTGTTCATTCTACAGTATATTCTACACCCATTATTAATTTCTTCAGCGCTTTCGTCAACGCAGAATAAATATTAGTAGGTTACAGTGGCACTATATGAATGACATTTGTAGGACGCATTTTCATTCAACGATAAGAGGAAAGTATTCACTTGTACAAATATAAATAGATGACACGTATATATACCGGCTTGGTTACATATTGAAGCAAGAGTCTGTTATCATTGTTTTTGCCTTTTTGTTACACGTTTATCTAGTCATTTGTTTTATGCTGATTATTAAAAGGAAGTTGACTTTTTGATACTTACTCTTAAGAATAAAGTACTATGTTGTGCCTTTATTATTAAAACCGTTTTCATAAGTAAATATTGAAGTAACGATATACTAATAAACTGACAATGATGAAACGCTTTGACTTGCTAAGGATACCATAATTAGTAATATATATCTTGATTTCCGAGTCGCGTCGACACTGATTTTGGCGATATTATCACTATTTTCCATTCCGATTCAGTATCGCGCTTTTGACAGGTGAGATCTGTCAGCCATTCGGAATGGGTTGAAATCACGCTCACGTCGCTCATGGCATGGAATACACGCACACACAGACAGATGCTAGCTATCGCAACAAGCACACATTAACAAACTGTCATTTTTGACGGACTGCTCACGGTGATTTCAGTTTGTAGCGTGGTCGTTGAAATCGCAAAATGGCGTCCATGGTGACGCAATCAATGACGTCACATGGGTCTGTGACATGGGTCTACGTTGTCGCGCTTTCGTTGATTTGGAATGGCTATCACAGCGCTAAAAGTGATTTTGACGCGACTCGGAAATCAAGGATAGCTTGTAGCGCTCGCAGCGGAGCTTGACTTGGCGATCGTTACCGATCAACAAGTCAAGCAGCGCTTGCTGCGGTCAGGAGTTGGATGGGTGTGTGCTAGTGACGTTATTCAACTGAACCCTTCCGTGCGTCTGAGGGCACGTTAAGCCGTCGATCTCGGTTGTTTGTCTTAGGACAACAGTCGTTAGGCTATGTCGAAGGCCTTCGGGCGGCCTGAAAACTTCGATATGAATTGGCCACTAGCCTATTCACCAAGCCTCACTAGGCCCGCGTGGTGTATTATGATCGAACTCTCTCTGAGAGGTAGGCTCGAAACCCAACAGTGGGAGCATAATAGGCTGATTATGATGAATATAATAGCTGGTAAGTTGTATCACAATGCAGGCTCTAGGTTAGGAGACTTTTGAAAGTGTCCGTCTGGCTAGGCCATTCTTAAACGAAGCTGTAGTGTGAAAGCATTGTGTTAAGAATGAAAGGCAAACGCAATTACTGGACGGATAGGACTGAGCGAACTGTTTCGGGGTGACAAATGCAGAGCTATGCAGATCTTTGAAGCTTGAAGATATGTGTTATATGCAACCTGGCGCGGATCCAGCCCACAAAAAAGGTTGTGGTCACAGCCACCCTAATATCAGCAAAGTACGAGTTGGTGTATGAATGATGATCGATGACGATACTCATGATCGATATAGTATCAAGTAGCTCACCTGATGTTAAACGTCACGCTTGCCCATAACAGCCCAGTGCCATTTAGAATTTTAAACCACAACACTTCAAAACCGTGCATGGCACTGCGCTTTTTACTAGGATATATAAGATGTTCTTGCGCTGTAACTTCGCTGGAAACAACTACAAAGGATATCAAATGATGTCAAATCATCCAAATTTAAAAGAAGCTTACGAACACGTTAATACTTTCATCGATATCCAGGTTTTCTATATTTAGTAAAACGTCATATCATCGACCCGTCGAATATGTAAGTGTGACGTGTGATGTCACAAGTGTTTTAGGGTTGTGAGCATGCCCATCGTGCCCGGTGGATCCGCGCTTGTCTGCAACGGTCATGATCAGACAAGACATGCCCGCACGTATTGTCGTATTAGTAGTATTAAAAATAACACTAAAATACTGGTACCTATACATGATTTTGCCGTATATACTTCTATTATTATTGAGGTTGAGTATGTAACGATCAATTATGATAGAGAACGGAATTACTCAACAAACTTCTATTTTTCATATCACACGTGACAAACTGTCATGGGAAGATAGGGTGTCGTCACACTGCGTATATATTGTCGCAACAACGCAACGACATGCGTCACAAACTTACCTTTCAGTGGCCGATTCCACAAACAAAATTTTATCTCCAACTGCAATCGAATCGCAACTGGACGATGGTTTTATACGTTTTCTTATTCTGCTATTGATAAACATTCCAGCTGTAGTTACGTGTCTGTTAACGCCAGCGATTCAAAACTTCATATTCTGCTAGTTAGTAGACCCAATAGATCACGAACGCGATGCGAACTCGAATTCGTAAATAATATATAGTAGCGTTTAAGATGACATTAAGTTCCAATATCTCTATAGTAATACCTAGTAAAGAATGCATTTTTTCGGTAATTATCGAACGGCAACCGGTGTCGAACTGCACTTGCAGCGGGATAGGTTGTTGAACGTTGTGAATTAGTAGAATTGACCTCCAGATAATATTTGAACAAGATATTGTTAGAACAAGACTTTGTAAGACTGCTCTACTGTTTGGCACTGTGCACTAATTTCTCTTTGTCTAAGATTTAGTATTTTTTTGCTGTGGCCCTTTCTTATGGTAACTAGTGACGAGACGGACCAGTCGTGCACCTATACCTAAGTATAATGGTAAGATCTATGCTTACCCATAACAGTTGCAGTGCCACCCAGAGTTTACAACTAGGCAACTGTAGCACAATAACAATTGTTTTAATCATAAAATAGAACCGACTTCTACACTAAAAAGTGAGAGATAACTTGTTGAAGTCGATACCATGATAGTTCGAAAGTACCTATTATCACAATATTGCGTGCATGGTACCGACAAGTTATTTCAAACTTGTTAGTGTAGAAGTCGGTAAAATTTTTTGATAAAAAATTTTTTTCACACTCTTAAGTGACTGCTACTTACGGGATACACCGACAATGATGATAGCATCAAGATAAATCAACACTTTTAAGTTTTTGGAGTGTAACTCCAAATGCCCGATTTTTATGAAATTAGGCACCACCACGGCAGTATACTCTATCAAACAAAAAAAAATATCATCAAAATCGGTGCATAAACGACAAAGTTATCCGCGAACACACATAAAAAATACATACGTTAGAATTGAGAAACCCCTTTTTTAAAATTGGTTATAAACTAAATAAATAATACTTAACTGTAGTGTTACGCGGCTATGCACAGCGTTCATCACTCCGACACATACATATACCGATACATACAGGTTTTGGAGTCTCTTTCACTCAGTATTTTCACTTGCATGCCCACAGTGCCCTTTGCATTATATCACTGTAATGCTGGCGTCGTACTATTGCTATGCAGCAATATCTGGCACAGCGTTGGTGCTAAGAGAGAGAGATGTGAAGAAGAGAGATAGAACGTCTGAGATGGGATCATAGAAGTACTAAATACTCAGTGTTGTACGCAGTAAATAGTACTTTCATAAATGGGATGATACTATGCGAGGTATGAAATGTTATGTATGAGATATTGATATACAAAAGGCACTGGAAAATTTGTAGATGCGTAAACACGTAGCGAGAAGGTACGTAATTAATTGAACTATTTAAGGCGCGGTCGTATCCTGATAATAGTAAAAAGCAGAATCTTTAAACATCGAGTGTAACGAAACTGTTCGATAATAATCTATGAAAAACAAACTTAGGTTAGAAAAGGAACAGGCAAAGAGTAATAACCGAACAGAATTCATAAATATTACTCGCTCTCTGCAGAAAAAAATCCTAAATAAGTGCATAAAAATAAACTTTCACGTCCAA
This sequence comes from Selenia dentaria, assembly GCA_917880725.1. Taxonomy (NCBI): domain Eukaryota; kingdom Metazoa; phylum Arthropoda; class Insecta; order Lepidoptera; family Geometridae; genus Selenia; species Selenia dentaria. The sequence continues at coordinate 6,468,094 of OU862888.1, read as the reverse complement.
ACTCTCAGAATTTTCAGCGATAACACTTTATTATTTTTTAGGTAATACATAGCCAACATATAGTACTAAAGTAGTAACCAGCAGTTTTTTCAATTCTGTTAGTATAAATCGAAAAATATAAAGAAAACGTACAAAATTAACGCATTTTCGCATTACATCGTCCAATCTAACAAGCTATTTTCAACCTTACGTAAAGCATCGTAAATTATATTAAAATTGGGGTTGGACCGCGTCTTAATACTGTCATTCAAAGATTATCATCAATCCTTCTGTCATGTAATGTTAGCGAAAAATCTCATTCATGTCATGACATAATAGTCATATCGGACTAACTGAGGTAATGAGTAACTTCGAGAAATTTCGAAAAGCTATATCCAGATTTAAATTGACGTAATCGTTTAAAACATTCCTATCTATTTAAAATATTGTATTTCATATTTAAGATTAAACACCCACATTAAAACGTCACAGTTCTTCATATTCATCGACGTATTCATCGAGTCGGTAATGTACTGAAAATCTTTTGTTTACACAAATAGCAAGGGAAATTTTGAAAATTTCCGGCATTGAAGGCGGTGTCAATAAATCTTTCACAAATATTAATACATCGCGTAAGATTTTATAAGCATTATGCCGCCTACTCCAACCAGCAGCACACACGCGTGTAAAAAATAATTTCGTATGTAGTATATAATGTTCTTCATTGGCGTGGTTATAAACCTTTTCGATTCAATACTATAAATATAAAACATGTAATTAGAATTTTAGTTTTTATAGTATTACTTTTTTAATGTCTCAAACATTGAAATATATAGAGAAAAATTCACATCCTCGGACGGGATTCGAACCCGCGTCTTCTGATTATCCGTGTCAGACGCTATGACCATCTAGGCCACCAAGGCGTTAGTGCTTTAAAAAAGTAATACTATAAAAATTATAAAGGGTTGCGACGTCAATACGAAAGTTTAAGTATTTCTTAAAATTCTTCTTTCGGTTGAAAAGTGCTGTCAAAGCTATTCAATAGATGCCGCTCCGTCCCCGTAAGACGGTTAAAGTCAGATAGAGAGTTAAAATTCGATGCTCGGACCCGAACCTCGCTAGCCTAGATGGTCATGGCGTCTGACAAGGATAATCAGAAGACGCGGGTTCGAATCCCGTCCGAAGATGTGAATTTTTCTCTCCTATGAATTTCAATGTAGAATTTTAGTGACACCAAATTAAGTTGTTACTTAGTGAATTTTTGGTGTATTAAAGTTATATGATTATTAACGGGATATTTACCGTGGTAAGGTTGTGGAATGAGCTACCGATATTTCGGCGCACTAACACGCACCATGTTCACGGGAACAATGAGTTCATTCCACAATCTTACCACAGTAAATATCCCGTTAATAATCATATAACTTTAGTGAACAACCGTGATAGTTTAAAACAGTGTTTTTTGGTGTATGTCTATAATGCAACCTAATATAATTTCTATAGTTTACTCATCTATACTAATATTATAAAGAGGAAAGATTTGTATTTTCGTATGTTTGAAACGATTTCAAAAATTCTTTGCACTATTACTTATAATGCTACATTATCCCTGAGTAACATGGGCTATACATTTAGATTCTTCGTCATCACCATCCATCACCACGCGTGGGAAACTGCAGAGCACAACTATTGTAGTAATAATTTCTTAATAACTTTAACAAATATCTGCCGTTACGGTATGAAAATATGAGAGTTATCATCCGCGGAGTATTTTATACTACGTTCAAACATCGGACACTTAATTATTTTTACATGTGGTAACAGTTACAACTTTTTTAAATACTCCTCTTACTCATAAGAAAATTTATAGGACTTATAACTGCGTCAAAATTTATATCGCGATCTCCTTTCATCGAGTGCTAGCAACAGCCCGCGACTTCGTTCGCGTAGTTGCCTCGGCCTCGCCATAACCTCCCATCTTTTCTTGATTACTCTTTGATATAAACCTTATCCTAACAATAATTAACGCAACAAAAAATAATCAATGAAATTGTTCCATCCGTTCACGGGTGATGCGATGACCAAGGGAAATAGAGATTCATTTTTATATACAGAATGGTTTTTTAATTTTTCATGGCCAAGTCCGGAACCACGAGAGTTAGAGAAAAAAAAATTAAAGGAGACATGCCCTCAATTTACAAGAAAACAATAACTGCATTCTTAGTTTTTTTAATCTTTTACTTTTGACGGAAATCGAAAGAAACCTGTATATAGATATATAACTAAATTATATCTAACTAATCATGGCCGGGCATTCTACGCAATCCTCAATTGCCCTCGACCCATACAGTTATTAGTGTTACTCGTATTGTTATTGATAATCCGCGAAATGGCTTCCCGATTGATCATCACCCGAGTTATTATAACGATACGACCCTCGGGCCGTGAGTTTGCGGCGCGGAACGTAAACATGTTTGTTATTTCGACCACTCTATTTCAAGTGCATCCTTTTTCGTATGGGTCATAATATTCGAAAATAAACGTGGCCCTGCTCAATGTAGGTTAGGAAACTTGATATTGGATTACTTTGGATAATCTATATGCTAACTGAGTGATTAAGAATATATGTACTCGTATGTGTCAAGTTGACGACCCCCGTGCAGAGTACATACAAAATCACGACCCGCCGACTTAAGAGGATTGCATAGCTAGTACTCGTCCATACTAAGAGAAATAACTCTTTTCTACCTATTAACATTGTCCGATTTCAGTGGGTTTTTTTCATGTAATCAACACATTGTTTATTATGCCCGTACGTTTTGTTAATAGGTAGAAAAGAGTTATACCTGCACTGGATCGAAAGGGAGGAAACACCGGCATGCCATGATTGTGGCGCGGCGGAGGAAACGCGCAGCACACCCTCGAGGTGTGTCCGTCGTGGTCCGAGCTGCACCACAGCTTGTTTGCTGTAGTCTGGCCGGACCGGTAGCTATATACGAAATGGGTCCCCGTGAATCTTTGAGAGATTTATTTAAAGAAATCAATATATTAACGTTGCCTTCCTTATATGTATTTGAAAATATAATGCATGTTCGTAAAAAATTACATAAATATAAGTTAAATAGTAATCACCACACTTTTAATACCAGAAATACAAATAGGATAGCTGTACCTAGTTTTAGACTTGCGAAGACTAATAAGTCATTCCTAGGAAATTGTGTGCGTTTTTACAATAAAATCCCAAAGCACATAACTGAGCTCACAGAGGGCAAATTCAAGTTGACTGTAAAAACGTTTTAATAAAAAAAGCTTACTATAAAGTTCGACATTATATAGAAGATAAAGATGCTTGGAATACTCCACTTCTGGCAAGCTGTCTCTCTGCCACCCATAAAATGTAATATTTGTAGTACCTAAGTAGAAACATTGTAAACATCCATATAAAAAGAATGGCCCCGAGTTTCTTGCCGCTTCTTCTCGGTGGGTTCTATATATTTTGGAACGCGGCGGTAGAGTCTTTAAAGTACATTATAATGAAAAGTTGACGTTCATAAGTGCGTCTTTGATGCCTAAATTGAATAAATTATTTTGACTTTGACTTTGACCTCTCGCTCCCCAGCATTGTCAGCGCCATGCTGAAGGGCGAGGGGAACTGGGCAGCGGTCGCAAGGGAGGAAGACACCCTTGCGGCGCCACTAGACGAAAAAGGGATGGAAGACGGCGATTGAATGATAGTCGCCTTCTCCCTCCCGGGGGTGAATAGCGACGGATAGGCGCGGGGGTGCCTTCTCTCGCATTGCACTTATTCACCACCTCCATCGGGTGGGAATGGCCAAGCACTCCGGTATCGTCGGTGGGGGACTGGACGTAAAGGCTCTGCCAACTCCCCAGTCCTCTTCCACACAGACGAAGCCGGAGTGCCGCTGGGTCGTTTAGTGGGTATACTGGCATGAAGTTTAGTGCCGGGGAATCCCACATGCGTATGCGTAACCCATTTTTCCCAGCGAAAAAAAAATAAAACAGCTAGGGCACGTTGCTTGTTCCGTAAACTACATTAAAAATATAGTTTATATCTTCTTCTCTTTGGGTGCCATACTTTTCGATTCCGTATAGACAGATAGTATTTTATAGTCGTCTGAGGTTTTTATTACTAGAATATATTAGAACCAAAAGATAAGCCGTTTGGAGTAAAACCTGAACTATGGAAAGGGAATCTAAGAAAATGTATTTACTTTGAATATGTTTACAATAAGTGCGATTAAAAAAGATCATACGTCTACATTATACAACGAACATGTGAATCGGAAATCCTGTGAAATTCTTGGCATTGTTTTTCGTAAACAAGATTTCTCTTAGTGAATATTTTTACATAAACATCCGCGAATCGTTATTGGGCACCCTTCAGTTTGAGAGCTTCCCGTCTGTCATTCAATGTGCGCAATCCATCCATGTTTACATCGCCCACTTGTTTTACAGCTGCTGACGTTATTCGTGGATTTAATTACGTATGTTAACTATAAGTTCTTGTAGGAGGAAGTTTTGACCATTTTGATACATTTTTTAAAACATATCTATGCATCCATGAAATATAAACTAGGTTCAGTATTTAATGTATAATGTATGTCTTAATTAATTTACATGGTGAAAGACATAATTAAAGGCAGGTAATATGTAACGCTTGATGAAAATTTTAAGCAATACCTAAGTGGGAGTGAGCATCAGGCACTGAGAAGTTAGTCACTGGTTCAAATTCTACAACAAACTGTCAGGATTCATATGAAAAAATCCACAGCATGCTCAAGTTAGAATACAGTCACAGAATAGACTAATAATAAAGTAAAACTAGTAGTACAGTGACAGCTTTAACGTCCTTATAATGCGGGCCTGAATCTGCTCTGTCGCTTTTCACAATACCAAGTGATAAACTACAGGGTTCTTCTAATTTTAAGTCGTTATATCGTCCGTATCCGCACTATAAGATTATATCTGTGTCGGATGAACACGCGCGGACAAGCGAAGGTGTCGTTTCCGAAACTTATCATCTACACTACATAAGCTTAACCGTAGTACATCCACTGCTGGAGATAGGCCTATCCCGTGGACTTCAAAAAATACCAGTTCAAAGCTGCCTGCACCCATGGTCCCCCTACGATCTTTAGTCCCACGACGTAGGACGACCTACGTTGTATTTACCGGTACATTTTCTACACTCCAGGACATTTCAGCTCCATCACTAAACCTATTTATGGACTTTTTCTACACATACAATAGATAATAAGTAAAAATAATTTCATGACTCGTGCCTTACCGGTTGAGAACAGATAATAATTATGTAGGCCAATGAGCGCTATCACTACAATTTCTTAGTATACATAATTACATTGTCAACTAGCTACAGTAGACACGGTGGTCGAGATGTCGTGACGTGCAAACGCGACTGAATATCATATTCAAGTGTCTTGTCGTGGCGGCATGCATGTGAATTCGATACGTCTGTTACCGCATGCGTGTTGAAATTCAGCACATATTAACCAATGAAAGACGGTTTTGTGCGGTATGTTGCCTCGACATAATACGTGTATGCGGTAGCAAGCGTGACTAATTAAACCACACGCGTGTATTAGCACGTAAGCCGAAGGAAGTCCATCACTTCAGAACTATAAAGACCTATGTTCGGAACCGAATAGCAAATTGTATATTGTCCGAGTCCAATGAATAGAAATAATTTTTTGTTGACAGATGCATTGACAATCTGTGATACCTTGTTACATTATTTTAGCTTAGTCATTGCAATTGAAAATGAATGACGTGTAACCTTTTGTAATAGCTTGAGTAACATATACTTACTATAACTACCTAAAGACTTTTAACATATAACCCCTACTTAGCGCCATGTCATCGCGGCCAGTTAGAACTCATATTGTAGAGCTTGCCGAAGTCGGAAGAACTCTGCTACCACATACCCACTGAGGCACGTCACGGATCTAACATCTTGGATACGAGCATACTACCTGGAAATCACCTTCTTACGTCCTTGCGACGATAGATGTACGTGCTAACGCTGGCAGACGCAGTTTGACGGAACAACTATTATATTTACTTATTATAATTATATTTTGTAATAGGTTTGTGTCTACTGTCAATGAACAGTTTTATATTATAATCTGAAAGAAAGGTACTCACTGGTCATGATCGTCGAGATGTCTCCTCGTAACGACTGGCGTGTGCGAGGGAGCCAGCAAACGTTGCGTGTCGGGCGCGCACGCGCGGGCAAACGCGGCCGCAGCCTCTACCGCCGCATCTTCGTCGTACAGAGATGTGTCGTCTTCAGCTGTAACAAGACATTTTAATATTAATTATTAATAGTTGAATCATTTATTACATTATTATTATATTATCCTACTAAGATTATAAACGCGAAAGGTTGTGAGTATGAATGTATGGATGTGTGGATGTTTGTTACTCTGTCACGCTCAAACGGTGAGGCTAATTTTATTGAAATTTAGTATGGAGGTAGATGAGGCACCGGATTAACAACTAGGATACTTTTCATCACAACCATCATCATCATCATCCATTACCACACGGGTGAAAAGCGTAATATTCTTGGGCGCAGCATAGACAAAATAATAAGATCTGCGCCTAAGTCAAGATCGTAATGTTGACAGTTTTGTCAAATTTTGTGTTAGTTTAGTCGAAATCATGCTATCATTTTGACAGCTAGATACACTAGACGTGCTCGGCGACCGTCAAGGGTGATGAATTATAACACAAATACCATCAAGAGTGATGATATGTAATGACAGATTTTTTCATTGGGGATTAATTTGATATTTGTATGTACGTAAGTACTGTGGGCCGAGCACGAAAATCTGTTTAAGTGTAACGTTATCGTATCGTTAACGTATTTAATACAAACTGTAATTTATCTAGTATAATAGTGGCACAGATAACTCATAGTTTCTACTGAATACGTAAACGATACGATAACGTTACACTTAAGCAGATTTTCGAGCTTGGCCTACTGTATTAAATTATTAGTGTTAACTGATTGATATATCTACTAAGTATTAAAATTTACTCATATAATACTATTATAGCATTTGCGTTTGACCATGTAAACATTTCATGAAATTTTGTTATAAAGATAGATATGGCCTTGTAGAAGATAGCTACTCGAAGTACTAATCCTGCGCAGACGAAGTCGCGGGCACCAGATATTTATAATGCAGTATTACATTTTATGACAACGCTTACAAAGATAAGGATAATTTTAAGCAATACATTATCCTACTAATAATATAAACAAAAGTTTGTATGTTTGTTACTCTTTTTACGTTAACTCGTTTATTTTCAATTTCACACTTAAATTTCCTAAAGTTTTGATCCCAGATTTTTTTCCCTGTGATCGATATTTTCCGATTTATACCACAAAAGAGAGGTTGAATTTTAGTTTGATCAACAACTCGTTTACTCTAAATTTTAGTAATAAATATTTTAGGTGTTTAAAAATTATATTTTAAATTTCGGTTCTAATATTTCTTTTTGTCGGATCGATATTTTTCGATTTATACCCCAGAAAAGGTGGGGGAATTCCGAAGGAAAATTGCTACTTAATTTATTTTTCTTGTTAAATCCTAAATCGACTAACTCGATCAAGTCTGCTATATGCGAAGATGCTTTGGACAAACCATGATGGTTATGTAATAATAATATGGATTTGGGTCCGGTAGTTCTGAAATCCCCAAGTCCTTACTATAAAGAACTGTTTTGTACCACGAATGTTACGCTAAGCTATTGAAATATATTCAAATTCATTTGCTTCATCATTTGCTATGTAGCAAATGATGAAGCAAATGAATTAGCATTAGCTTACAGTTATTAGCTAGCTTAGCATTAGCTTACATGGTTGACAAGTACAGCGTGCTTAAGATATAGTCAATACTCAATTAATTAAATCCATAGACCAGCAACACGTTGCAAGAGCTCTGGATACCGTGAGCATAAAATATCTTAACTGGAAGATAAAAAAAAATCCATAACTCTTTGGACGACTTCCATCCAGTCTTCCCGAATCCAAAATCTATGAAAACTGTTTGGACAGTTACGATTAAAAGAAAATAAAGCGATTATGTCCGTTTAAAGCTGTTTAATTTAGGTTTAAGATGTCAAGAGAAGAATTCAGATGAGTGTTTCCAAAGTCAAAGTCAAAATCATTTATTCCATTTAGGCATCAAAGACGCACTTATGAACGTCAATTTTCCATTATAATGTACTTTAAAGACTACCGCCGCGTTCCAAAATATATAGAGCCTACCGAGAAGAAGCGGCAAGAAACTCGGGGCCATTATTTTTAGGTATATAGATGTTTTTACAATGTTTTTACTTAGGTACTACAAATATTAGCTCCAGTGTGTTGCCTTACAAAAGAGAACATAATAATGGTATCAGTAGGGCAAGACACGCTTTCCGTCGCCAATACCCTAAAATCTATACACGAAAGTCAGTGTCAGTGCATCGTACCAGTTATAACAAAACAAGCCGGAAAGTAACGGTATGGTATAGACCACCTTTTCAAAGTTGCTCAGCGAGTTATGGAAATGGGTATACTCGGCAGGTATGTCTCAAAGGATTTGGATCGAAAACAAAGTCATTCGTTAGAGAACAAAAATAACGATTATTTTAAAATAACGTTTAACGGTTACACACTTATACCCCGCCCTAGGACTTCCTTTGCCGTAGGAGGCATGAACACAGAGAGAGAACAAACTTCCTTTTAATAATAAATTATTTGACTTAAATAAAATATTGTCATCACCACAAACAATAAAACTGTAGAGGTCGAATTTCTGTATAATTAAAAAAAAATGCTACAAACTGAGTCAGGGGGATGTAAGGAGTGAAATCGAACAAATTTTTTTTTTTAATTTCTCTGTCTTAAGTTTTAAAATACCCAAATCAACTTCCTAAGACGAGATGTCAAATTTTCTACTTGAGGCACCCATGCGACCTGTTCATCAATCGTAACTCCAAGATATTTTAAAAATTCTACTTGATATAGGAAAACATATTTGCAGATTTTTTGTGTTTTGTATGTGCATGAGTTTGCCTGAATTCGAAATTTATAATTTTCGGGTACGCTTCTTTTAAGGATTTAAAATGTTAAATATTAGCTTTTATTAAAGTTGAGGGTTAGTAGGTTATCTTGCAACCACGAGATTACATTGCAGAGGCCCATTTCGGCATTTTCACGAGCTTGTTCCCAAGTATCTTCTTCAAACACCAGCGTTGTGTCGCCTGTAAATATTTTACCATGTGCTGGATTATATCTGCATAAATCATTGATACATATTGTGCATAAGGGAGAGAATTGGGCCCAAGATCGACACTTGCGGAACTCCAAAACTTACATCATTACTTGAAATCTCAGACCAAATAAAAAAGTCAAGACAGAATGTTGTGAACAGAAAAGTGAAGCCGGTAAAACTACGCCTCGCCGTGTACATACACAATTACACACACACACGCACAACGAAACTACGCCTTGACTCGTCAGTCGTACTATCGCTGCGCGTGGAAGCAACACGTAAAGTAAATCATCAAATTTACCAGTCAAAATGCCGAATTGTGTCGTGAAACGGTGTTAAAACAAACATCAAAATATAAAAAGAAGGATGGAATCACATTTCACACGTAAGTAACTTGGAAAGCAATATTTTAAATAAATAAAAATAAAAATAAAGGTTATTTCTTGGAACATAGAAAGTGTTGCCATGGTAAAGCCTGTAAGGTTTACCATGGCAACACTATTATTGGGTAATCTTAATATTTAGTATATATGTTACGTTAATACGGGTACGTTTTTATAATAGTTTATCAACGTGTTTTAACCGACTTCAAAAAAGAAGTAGGTTCTCAATTAGACTTTTCTTTAAATATAATATTGTATGACACTCGACGCAATATCTTTATACAAAACCGGTTCCGTCGATTGAAAGCAAATTAAAAAAAATAGGCAATTCTTTTTTTTTATTTTTAGTTTATTTTCAACCGACATCTAAAACGAGTAGGTTCGCAATTAGGTTCTATTGTTTTAAATACTTGTTACCTCATAAGTCCGTTATTTATAAACCGATTTGAACAATTATTTTTTTGTTGGAAACCTGATACCTTTAATATGGACTCGCATTAATTTCACACTGGATTTTCAATTTCGTACATATTGAAGGTGGTTATGTGTTTTTGTAAAAATGAACCATATTTCTATTGAAGTCTTTTGTTTTTAGGGTGTATCTATATTGAATGTTGTTGTGTGTAGTTAGTATGCGGAAAGTTATACGAGATGGTCGACCAGTCATTGTCATCACGCGATTTTATAAACCAGTCGTAGAAGAAAAATGCAAAGCAGGATTCATAGGTACATTAATAAATATTGAAAGTTTAAAAGCGCTTTATACGAAGTACATAGAATATGAAAAAAGGCTGTTTTTTTTATCTACTTATAAATTAAGCCAGGATCATTTGGAGATTATATTTACGTCTATTAGGATGCATGGAGGGTTCAACGATAACCCTAACGTAAGACAGCTTACAAGCAAGCTACAAAAAATACTATGTCATTTAGAATTAAAATGTCTTGCAAAAAGTAATTGTGTTCCTTTAGAACACATAGCAATACTTAAGCACTTCAACAACTAAAATTATAAATAGCACTTCATCGTCGTATAGAAACGAAGAAGAAGAAGAAACCATTGAAAATTCTTCGTTGCAACTTCTTAATGAAATTGTTAATGAATCATTTGATTGGGCCAGTTGTTTACATGACAATTCATATTATGGTGACTACAGAAAAATGATAATTGGTTACATATCTGGAAGTACAGTGCACTATCTTGTTAAAACCATAAAATGCTCTAAATGTTAAGATGCCTTGCAGACTGATGAGAAACTTTATTTTCCCAAGCTCATTAGTTTAAAAAACAAAGGCGGTTCGCTTCCCGTCTAAGGATATTTTTGACATTTGTGTCACTTGTGAAGCAGTTGTTCGAAAATTATTGAATGAAAATATTGCAATAACCGCAGAAAATCAACACCAAACTATAGTCTTGAACATATTAAAGAAATTCATTGGAAACAATCAGATTTTTATCAATTTAGAGTCAAAACATGAATATGTTGGGCAGGAACATAAACTTAATTTAATACGGTGTGTAATTGAGAAATACTTATACATTAGATTCCACCATATTGCTAAATTAGAAAGTATTTCTAAATCAGTGCAAAGTAAACGACAAGCGTACAAAAAAATAATTCAGCATAAAGGTTTTTAAATAAAACTAGCAGTTACACCGAGTAATTTTATTTCTGAAACTCTTTGTCTTTTCTCTTTCACTACCCAATGCCACTACTTTTTACCGACACCTAATGTAGAAACCCTATTATTATATTAAAACTAATAACGTTATAACTTTATTAAATTTATAACGTTAATAATTTGATAACGTTATTTTTATGGGGTAATTTAAATTATCATGGCAGCACCGATTCACGCACTACATGCATAGAAAACCGGCCTCACTGCTCTGTTCACAACATTCTGTCTTGACTTTTTTATTTTGTCTGAGCTTGAAATATTGTTGATGGTCACACGCTGAGTCCTATCTGTGAGATAGTATTTAAATAATTGTTGATTTGTTGGCTCTGAACCCATATTGGGAGTCAGCAAGCAGATTTTGATGTTCTAGATAGTGCATTAGTCTCCTGTTCAAAATTTTTTCTATCACTTTCGACAACGCCGGTAGAATTGAATGAGATGAATTATGGACATTTTAAAAGGCTTTGGAAATTTACCAGATGAAAAACAAAGATTTATTATATGTGTTAGGGGTGATACGATATGATCCTTCGCCAGTTTAAGAAGAGTTGTTGAAATCCCGTCCCAACCTGCAGCACAGTCGTTCGTTAGGTCAATAATAACTCTTTCCACTTTACCTTCGTCCGTATTAAGTAACATAAAAGAATTAAGTAGTATTTGATTGACAGCCAATATTAGAAGATAGAAACCAAAGGAATTCTTTTTACATGAAATTTCATTAGCCCGGCGTTTACCAACATTTGCATAAAACGAATTCACTTTGTTGACAGCAGTATGAGGATTATATTCTGTTATTAGTAATTCTACCGGAGGTGATTTTTCTTGTGATAAACTGTTTGCTTTTGTCTCGGGTGTTTTAGTAACCTCAGCGACATGATTTTATTGTAGGTCCTGAGGGTATAGAAGCAAAATGGGAACTGGAAAAAGACCTAATCCTGTATAAGTACTTTTCAGCAGTGTTTTCAGTTAGTTCGTCAGCTTGTTTTTTTTAATAATGTCTTGTTTAGTAGATAGTTATTCGTGAATTTGCGTCCATACAATTACCAATGACCTCCAGTGATTACTTATGTAGCTAAACCGACTTACAAAGTCACATTAGCGATGGCGGCATTGGCAATGAATCTGAGCAACCACTGAAACTAATCATTTGTAATAAAAAAACTTACTTTTACTATAAACAAAGATCAGTAACGTTCAACAAAGCTCATAGTCAAGTATGTCATAACGTATGTCTGTATGCTTACTCAATATCATAGTAATATATTTAACAAAAAGCATGTTTGGCATCTTAACAAAACAGTTTTAACTACGCGTTTAGAATATAACTAGTAGCGCTCTGCGATTTCACACGCATGAGAAGGAGGATGATGATGATGAATAAAAATATATATAGCCTCAGCCATGTTCATCAGTATATAGGATTCTAATGGAGAAAACATTTTTCAAATCGGTTCAGTACTATCAGAGCCTATTCTATTCAAACAAACAAACAAATCTTTCCTCTTTATAATATTAGTATAGACTACCCGTGCCTCGAGGCTCTACACGTAAATTGACTATAGCACTATCCATAAGTAAACTTTGCTGTCATCACTTGTAAGGCGAATGACTAGCCACTAGCTAGTGTCATTATCTACCGAGCGTGTCTGCACTTCGGAAGACTTAAGCTATTGACCCTTCTGATGATTGGAACAGTAGTTAGGCAAAGATAATCACATTGGGACGATTTGAAAGGTGTTGGACTATAGCTGGCTACTCTGCCAATGACGGCCAATGTCAAATGCCAATGCCAATATCAAATAGCGCTGCGCCCGCATATTGTGTTATAGCGTACATACTTTTCTCTCTGAGAAGAATGACTTTGTCCCAACAGTGGGACAGTAATAGATTGAGAGAGGAAGGTTAGGACTTCACGGTTGTCCAAGACTTATTGGAAAATATCTGAATTTGAAGCTAACTTTTAGTAATAGGTAGGTATTACAAATTTATACGACTTTTTGTAAAATCATTAAAATACACAACTATGTGACATAATGTGAAATATTTGCTTTAAATGTGTTTGTTTGCATTAGAACACAAGAGTCATTAAAGTGTGTCAATAGGAAATTGCAGATTTTGCCAGCAAAATGTCGTTTTACAACTTGAGATAAAAAAAATACCGCAATGCGGATATTTATTAACAGACAATATGATTATTTTCAGTTAGAAGTTCTCGTGAGTTTGACGCATTACACTCAGGCGCGGATCCAGCCCATAAAAAAGGTTGTGGTCACAGCCACCCGAAAATCAGCGAAGTGCGAGTCGGAGCATGAACTCTGTCATGATCGATATTGTATCAAGTTGCTCGCCTGATGTTAAGTGCCACGCTTGCCCATACCAGTCCAGTGCCATTCAGAATCTTGAAACTTGAAACCGTGCATGGCAAAGCACAGCGCTTTTTACTCGGAGATATAAGATGTTCTTGCGCTGTAATTTCGCTGGAAACAACTAAGGATATCGTATAGTGCGTTCGAATAGGCCCATTTTGAGCGTTTATAGCGAAAATAACGCTGAAAACGCTCACAAGGGGCGTTCGAATTGGGAATCTGTGGGTGAAAATGTCGTTCATGTCTCTTTTTGTTCAGCGTTCTAAAAAAGAGGTATTTTTTCCATCAAAAAGTGCATTTTTTTACCCACGTCCGGAGCATGGTTGTTTGTGATCGTTTTTTGACAGCTATGTATTTGACAGCATATTCATGCGATTTTAAGTCTTATTCTCAGTTGAGCGTTCAAATAGGGTGTGGGCAAAAGTGGCAAAAATAACGTTTCTGAGCTTTACGAACGCTTTAACAAAAGAGTCATCAATGACAACGTCACCAATGCCCTAAAAGCTAAACGAACGCCCCTATAATATGTTAAATTAAATTTATAATAATTTATTTTTCGCGAAATTTTAATTATTTCTCCAATGGATATGCAGGTTTTGTATATTTTATTAAGGTATTGGATATAAAACGTAATATCATCGGACTGTCGAATATGAAAGTGTGACATCTGATGTCACAAGTGTTTTAGGGTTGTGGGCATGCCCATCGTGCCCACAACGGTGGATCCGCGCTAGATTACCCTTCAAAACACTAATATTATGTTTGCGAAAGTTTGTAAGTTTATAGGTTTGTGTCTTCTCTGCGGCTTAACGGCTCAACGCATTTGAATGATTGATATTAGAATGGGGGTGATTATACCCAGGAGTAACACATAGGATAGTTTAATCGCGATCAAAATTGCGTTAACCTAAGTTTTAAGCAAAATAATGGTGGTACCGTAAATGTGGTTATATCGAGCACTATTATGATGAGAAGTAAAAAAATAAGCTTCAAAAATTGTACGGACACCAAGGATCATCAGGTACTGAGTATATCTGTGTTTAGTTAGTTTGACACCTTTCAGTATTACTACACCTTTTTGTTACACGCTGTATATACGGAGACAACAAATATACCCCCGCACGTCTCCCTTTTCTGCGTTAGTTGCTTCAAGATTCAGTTGTGTTCATGATTGATGAACGCAACTGCATCTTGAAGCTTGGATAGGTACAGAGGGTTTAGTTACGCCAACGCCGTATTATATTGTCGGTGGGAGCTAATCCGGTGAGCTATACGAATGCATAGTTTAGAAAGGCCCTAAATCGTCATCTACGTCGCTTGTTTGTCAACGTAGCCACGGTGATGTGATAATATTACCGTGACTTAGCACACATTTTATCAAGTATCGTTATATACCTACCTAAGCAGAATGCAATGTACCACCTATCCTTCTATTGCCAAGACGTTTCGTGTACACAACCTGTTTGCTTCAGTGCGCAATAAGATGTGATTGCCTTTGAAAGTTTGTGAACATTTGTGTCCCCTTCTCAGTATCAAGATAATGTATGTGTTTAGAGATTTATCAGTCATATACCTTGGTAGGTATATAACTGATATAAATCGTAGGTAGTTATATAAATCTCTTAAAACATACGCTAAGATAAACAGTGTTAATTTGTGTTTTTTTATCACCAAATGTTAATCCTTTTAAATGTTGATTTCGTGGTAATCTAAGAACAATTCTAGTTACAAAAAGTTTTTGGTAGAGACAGGGAAATTATTTGTCCTAATTATATGATTTGTGAGGTTTGAAGAGCAATGTTTACATTCTCTATTAACAAAAACGCAGCTACGTAATTACATATGTAGCGGTTACGTGTTTAGTTGTATTAGTGTAAATAATGTGTATTGACAATATTACAACATTTTTTTTCATTTTTTTGATACAATATATTGTTTGCCTAGCCAACCTGTTTACATTATTATAAATAAAAAAGTTTGAGTTTCCCGCCATAACACCGAAAGCATTCATTCACCTTTTAACTAAAATAATCAGACCAATACTAAAATAACAATTGTTTTATTTATTTTTGCGTCTTGTCGGGTTTTAGATCACTACTCGTTACATAAAATTTACGTTGACGCTTAAATAAATACAAAATAAAAGCTATTATCTAGAAAAAACCCAAATACAAGAGTCAACAAACTCAAATACAAAATATTTTAGTCTCTGGTTCTTCTTAAGTGTTTACTTTTATTTTTTACGATTTGTATTGTATTGTACTTACGATCGTATTCAAAAGCCACGTTCAACATGTTCCGAGAAACGGTTCCCAAAATCCATAGACAACACAAGATGGCGTCGGGATACCATCTACACTTTGTTCATTCACTTCACAGTGCGCGCTACAGGGTAGAGAGACATTACAATGTCGTGTTCTCGCCAAAACTTCAATGGAACTAAGTCAACATTGACATGACACTGATACTTCGCACATTGCCTAAATAATATAAAAGTATGTCACGCGAGATAACATTGTTATATAATGTCACTAATTATAAACATACAGCTTTAATAATGTGGTCTAAGCATTACGCTACATATATCAGATCACATTTTATTTTCACAAAGTATCTATGGAGCGAACAAAACATGGGACATGGAAAAAGTACTATGTTCATACATACCAAATGTAGAATATTTAAAATAAAAATTGTTTTTGGATATTCCCGAATATAGAGAGAAACGAATTATAGAGGATTATTATTGAGGCTTTTATGAACGTCAACGATCATAACACATAATTGATGCATAGTTCACTAACTATGCAGAAAGGCATGAAGGACAAAATATTGTTAGATGACTTAAGCTTATGTTTAAGCAATTAGGCCTTAACTTGAAGAATAGAGGCCGTAGCATAATTTGCGAAAAAGTATTCATATCACAATCGTCAATGCGACACGCTTCGGCGTACAAACTATGAGTTATCTGTGCCACAGTTGCTCTAGATAAATGACAGTTTGTACTGTTTCACGTGAACGTTACACTTACGCAGTTATTCGTGCTAGGCCCACACTGTGTTTAACAAGTTCTATTTGATTAAATTATAATAATTCCACCACTATCAAAACTTGTGCTATTTTGTACTAAAACTATTAGGTTTTCCTTGTAAATCCACATTTTGTTTTGTCCAATCTACTGTAGCGCTTTTTATTGTATTATGTTTTTCTTTTATGATTGGTTATGAATAAAGTATTTTTGTATTGTATTGTATTTTTCAGACTAAACTAACAACTGTTTTTTGTCACGTTCAACACTACAGTTTAGTTTGAATACATGTGTTCACGCTTCGTGTTGTAGAACCAAACTGACTTAAACTTTTACCGAGTTTAGGCTGGATGAGGTAAATAAATAAACTTCATTTACATAAGATAGCTGACCTTAGCATGACTAATGATAATGTTTGTATTATGAATTGACAATACAACTGAGACAAAAGAGTTCGCTAACCGAGCAGATCAATTCAGGCCGATTCAAATATCGAAGGACGTACGAATTAAGGCACACTCGTACCCTGATTAAAGAAAAAGCAGATTTTTTAAACGCCCTAGTGTATCGAAACAGATCGATAGTATATTATGAAAAAAATACAAAGGTTAGAAAAGGAATAGAAAAAAAGTAATAACCGAATAGAATTCATAAATATAACTCTCTTTCAAGAGAAAAAAATCCTGAATAGGTCAACAAAAATAAAATTTCACGTCCAAACTCTCAGAATTTTCAGCGATGACACTATGTTATTTTTAGGTAATACATAGCCAACGTAGAGTACTAAAATAATAACCAGCAGTTTTTTCAATTGTGTTAGTATATATCGAAAAATATAAAGAAAACGTACAAAATCAACGCATTTTGGCATTACATCGTCCAATCTAACAAGCGATTTTCAACCTTACGTAAAGCATCGTAAATTATTTTAAAATTGGGGTTGGACCGCGTCTTAACGTTGATACTCACGCGCGCTGCGTATGGCATGCATATTATTGGCGTAAAACTTTTTAAATAAGTATACTATGATATGAGTATGTAAACACATGTGGATCTATATAATTTACGTGTCATAATATGTTTAAATAATATAATTCTCTCCGCGCATGGTTATATCTGTAAAAGATTTATATAGCGATAAGACCGCCAATTGTCCTATCTACTTGAGCGTATATTTTTCTACTATGCTTTTACTTAGCATTGGTGATTAAACAATCATTTTGTATTGTTTATAGCGATTAAAATCCGGAAAAACTGAAAAAACCTTGAATGAGAATGAAGTGACATTTCTCATTCAAGTTAGACAATAAGCCGGCCGGTCCGATCCAGCTGGATCGATAGGAATCAGTAGGGCCATTATGTATCTCGGTTGCTAACAAATGTTGAATGAAATTGAAAAAAATGGGCGCTCTGTGTCACTTTTGTCAGCTCCAGTCACAAATTTACTAACATTTTTGCTTACAGAAATAGACAAAACTGACATTGGACCGCCATTTTTCAAGATTTCAATCAACATTTGTTAGCAACTAAGATACATAATAGCCCTGCAGGTCGGATCCGGCCGGACTGAAACTGAGGCCGGATTGCAGTTACTAATTGTACTTATTGTATATGGCTGATTCATATAGTAGATATTACTGCGAGAGCTGGTCTTCAAAACACAGGATATCCATGTACGAGAGTTAGTGGCCACTATTTAGCCCACACTACAAAGCTGTCAATCAACAACTATAGACAATAAAGAATAGACATACCACGTTCCAGAGATATTTCGCTATCGTGTGGTCCCGATCAGACGAATAGGGACGTCTGTCAACCCTCCGGTTGGCGCGCTTTTTGTGTTATAACATTGGTTATATCTATCTTACTTATAATAAAGGAGTAGAGGCCAAAAAGTCTGTACTTGGAAGAAACATAAAACAAATGTGGGTCATAAGACGTAAAATAACCTACTGAATAAGAATATGACGTTATTGAAAAAAAATGTCTGTATGTATGCTAACGCATAACTTAAAAACTACCGCACAGATTTCGATGAAATTATTAAGGTATATTATATAATTATGGTATATGGATAGAATAGAGCGCGGAGCTCCTAACTATAAGGATTTTATGTTGAACTGTTACATAAATCCAAGATGGCAAGATCTCTCTATGCCGCACGGTCTCATAATACTGGAATATCAATTGACTGATCGGCGAGCATGAACTTCTATGGTACGTCTAAAAACCGTAATAAATAAGAATGTAACACTTCTTTTTTATATTTTTAAAAATATACCCATATAAGGTGTTCAGAAATTAATATACCTACATAAAATAGTATTCCTGGTGCAAAGCACTCAAAACTTGGTAAAAATAAACTTTAACGAAAATAAAGCATATCATGTTCTTTTTAAACACAAATTGAGAAATCACTCCTATATGTGTTCGAGGTTATATTATATCCTCGAAGGAGTAAGCAGCGGTGTCTTAAACACTTGATTTTCTCTGGATATAGTTTTGGTCCCATGAAATAGGGGGCGAGGCTATTTCCATCTACGAGACACAGGGGGCCGATTCCACTAACTAAATTGCAATCGAACCTTAGCTGAATTTTATATACGTTTTCTTAGTCTGCTATTGAAAAACCGTCCAGCTGCTGGTACGTTTCTGTTGACGTCAGCGATCCATCAACACTTTAAACTTAATATGCTAGCTCGATAGATATCATCAACTCGTTGTTAACTCATATTCATTAGTGTCTAATAAATATTTATTATATCATTTGATTTCGCTTGATGTTACGTTCCAATTAGTCTATACAAATAGTAGAATGACTTTTTGCCTAATTCGGTATGTAAAGTTTTTTTTTGGTATTTTTTTTTATATTTTTATTTCGTAGATTAGGTCATTATAAGAAACTAATTTCAATATTTTTGTTTTATATTCAGTAGTTATTTTATAATATTTTTTTGAAAATTTGAATCCTATGACGTCACTTTTTTGCACAAATATGTAGTTGCGTCGAGGAGCCAAGAAAAGCACGCGAGTAAAAAAAAAGAAACTAGAATTTACTTTGACACTTGACAGTGACACCTACTAATTCGTAAGTCTCTATTCAATCAAAACAAAAGTCCGCTCGTGTTGTTAGATAAAGTTTTACTTCAATAGTCACACAGATAATAAAATGCAAAAAAGTGACGTCATTTAGAGGTCAATGAAAGTCGAATTATTTCATCGTTTTTTGTTAAAATAAATGGCATCTTATCGTTTTAAAAGGTCAGAGTAGAAAAATAAGGGTTTGTAACATAAAATCTCGAAATGGTTTCGGAATTGGCATAGGTTAATTTTTTTTAGCATACCGAATTATCGAACGACTACATGAGTTGAACAGTTGCAGCGGGATAGATTGTTGAACATTGTGAAATAATTAGCCTCCTGTTCCAGACTCCTGTCTGCTGTTGTTGGGTTGGACAGATATTGAGATTTTCTGTCAAAGAAATTCTCAATATCTGTCCAACCCGGGGATTGAACCCAAGACGCTGAGATTTCGAAACGGCGCTTCCAGCACTACACCAAGACTAAGCTAGCGTCGCGAGTGAAGCCGCCGGCGGGTCAGCTAGTATAATATTATAGGGTTATCTAAAGTTCGAAGGCAGATACAGATATAATTATATCAATATACATAAATTATATTATTATACATAATCTTAGTTTATACCACTTTAAAGTATCATTTTGTTCGCGAAATACTTATTTTTTTATCTTAAATAAAAATCTCATTTTTCCTTAACGAGGATTACTCAAAAACTTTTGTACGACAGTTATAAAATTTAAATAGGATTTATATGAATTTATAAACAAATTTAACAAAAAAAAATCGTTTTTATCGGTTAATACTTATGCGTTGTCAAATATAAAAATAAGACGCGTCGATTTCAATCCCTTCTTTTTTGAAAGTCGATTAATATAAATACCATTGAGCCAAAGTGCCTTTTTAACCTTCCTATGCAGCTGAATATACAAGTATGTTACGTTGTCACAATAATTGTTCATATATTTATGTAACAACAACTTAGTATTGATATATTTTGTCCGCTTTTTAATAATAAGTATATATTTAGTATTCGTATACGTATATTTTGTTTTTTTTTTCTTGCAATAACTTTACTTTGTTTGTTACCTATGTTCTCTGCATAACCAGCCTTCTTCCTAGACTTCTAATAAATGGTATCCATACAAAGGTCTGGAATAGATCACCTCAAGCAATAGACTAGCTCATTAAACTTTGTTATGTAATATAATCAAAATTTTAGTTTTATATGGTGGCTAGTACAGTATAGTGGCTATACCGCTTCCAACCGGTCCTTTTGGAAAATTATGGGGGAGGCGTATGTTCACCAGTGGACGTCCTATGGCAGAGATGATGATGATGATGATGGTGGCTAGTGTACAATAGCCTATTATTATATTGTATTGTAATATACACAACTTTGTATTTACCTCTGGCTGTTGGTCTCGCTTTCAACTCCATATCTACAGACACAAAAGAAATTTCCATTTTTTTTCAAAATTTCAATTTCCACTTTCACTATTAAACTTTTGAATCCACACTGACGCTGGCTATAATTATTAATAATATACCGAAAAGCAATATTTCCCCAAAATATTCGTAACACTGAGTGTTCCAATCTACGATATAACTAAATGCGTCAATAACAGATAGGGCGTTATAACGCTTTGAGTTATCAGTGATAAGCTGGACTGGTTATTGATATTAGTCGATAAAATACTTGCTCCAGTTTAGTAATTACAGCCGTTGTGGAGTTGGATGTGATGAGAAATGACCGAACCGATGCAACGAATACCATAATACGAGTAAATGCTTGTTTCATTTCAAATCTCTATGTGAAATCCAAATGAATAAGAAAATAAAACCGGCCTAGTGCGACTCGGAATCTCGCACGAATGGTTTCACACCATTATTTATTATTATCGTCAGACTCGCACTTGGTCGGGTTCATAGTATTTGTTGTTATAGCAGCAACAGAAATACATCTTTGTGAACATTTCATGATTTGTGGTTCATGAGATATACCTGGGGACAGATAGACAGGAGTCTTAATAATAGGGTCCCGTTTTACCCTTTGGGTACGGAACCCTAAAAACTGAACGCCCTAAATAAATCTAGAGCCAGTACATCGGCTGCAAAAAAAGACGTTCATGTTCACAGCTGAATAGTGTTGTTTTATAAAAGTCTACTTTAAAACTAATTCGCTTCCCTCAATTCCCCAGTACGCCAAATTTTCCAGTCTCAATTTAAATCAATTGTGATTTAAATTGAGACTGGAAAAGTTGGGCCACATCGCGCTGACGGGATCAATTAAGGGATGAACTTTCCTAAAATCGTTCCTCAGTAGATGATTACAATACCGGCGTACTAGACGGATGAAGCTTGTGAAGGATGACGTGACTTTTTTACTATCTATAGGTTAGCGTTCGACCATTATCTAACCTGGGGGCCTACTCTCACCTTTTACTAAACTATCATAAATCAGGAAGGCTTTGTAATAAGCTTAGAATAATCATACTTACTATCGTACTCCCACCGACACAAAACGGTCAAACATATTACTTCAATACTATTTACGGTGTGTTCTTTTTTAAGCCGAAATCGATCGTAATGGTGCGTTCCAGGATATACCTATAATGCCCAACCCGAATAGATAACTAACGCAGTTGCAAAGTACGATAATTGAGTGCAGTATTTGATAATACGCCATCATAACGTCTGTCGTAATCCAATATTATTTTAAGCTATACGTGGTGGTACCAAATTTAATGGTAAGGTTTACATATGACTACTTTAAGAGGTAGTAGGAGTATTGATTATCAGTGATATTGCGATCGAATATGGCAACCTACTAGGCCTAGAATAGCAACCGGCTCGCGATAGTTGTCGAGTTGGATGACAGATAATCCATCTTGAAGGAGAATCCACTGTACCAAAATATTAGAAGCAAAGAAATGCGATAATGTCGCATGAATAAAAACATTTCAGTATTGTGCTGAAGCTATCTTAATAATTAAATGCCACAATGGGGGCAGACATACTGATCAACAGATATAATATTGTTTCTCATAATTTCATATGTCATACTCATTGTTTACTATAACGTGCTAGAAACTTTGTTTCACATAAAGTCAATTTTAATAACATCATTTGTTATCATCATTGCAAGGCATAATTATCATATACCATAACATCATTTGTCACTGAAATTGCATTTAGAAAAAAATCGGTTTAAACTAAACGATCAATAGGTTTATGTTTGGTTCGGTTAGTTTAAGTTAGAACATGAAAAAACAACGCACGAGCCGAGCTAGCGACGCGAGCGTGCCGCGGCAGCAGCCGGCGTAGTGCTAGAAAGACTTTCGCTTTAATTAATCGCTTAAATTAATTTAGTACGGCGTTGAAAAATTCTGTTTAATAATATTATTGCAATTAATGAAACGTTTTTATAGAAAATAACAGAGTTCGATCGTTTATATAACTATGTAATTGTTTTTATCTCGGTATATAAAATGTAGTAATGTAGATTTTTTAGACCTAAAATATCTATTGTGTTGCTTAAAACATATATACCTCTAAAAGTTCTACATTCTTACGTACTGACCTATTTTAACTGTATATAACTAGATCAGCTACTAACATAGCAGCTTATCAGTCAATCACAGTCATAAGTAGGCGATATTCTTTAAAATATTACGCATTTATCTAAAAGCGCTTATCGATTTATTCTGTGTTAAACATGTTTTCACAACAACGACAATCTGCTTTTCAGTATATTTCTTATCGCAGATTGGAAATTATACTGATAGTCATATTTTTAGGAATGCAAATTGGAGTCACACTTTTTTGGGTATCATGCGATATAAAAATTTCTTTGACTTTGACTCATTTTAATACGTAGAAGTAAGAAAAGTTTACTACGAATGACATTTGCTAGCATATGGAGCAGTTATGTTCAGAGTATGACCTAATAGGTTTACACAATGTTGGCTAATAATCTATCTATACATACAATATATATAATGAAGTATACATGTGACGCAGCTGAGGGTGGTTGTGTTATTTGTTGCTCGCCAATTTATTTTTGTAAGTGCGTTTAAAACCATCTTGTTTAGTGAAACCTAACATAAACCAGTTCTACAGTGTTTTTAAAGCAAACCAGTGGAAACAGTGTTTAATAATTCCTATTTTTCATGTAAATATGATCAAAACAAGCTCAAAAAATAATTGTGAAATCCACACTTTTAGCTACGTCGACCTATTTGATGGAAACGCGTAACAACCGCGTATTTTATGGCGCATAATACCTTTTGGGCGCGACGTAACAGACTAATCGGCTACTGCTTGTGATTCACTACATACATGACTTCTTTACAACGAAGTCCTTTATTATAATATCGTCTGGTCTCGAACCGAAAAATAAAACTTCCAACGTTAAAAAGTCACAGAAGTAGAAGAAGAAGAATTGTAATCTATGTATGTAATGTAATGTACCTAATCTATACTTTGACATCTATTATTATTATTTATTGTTAATAAATATCAACATATTTTATTACATTGATTAGTTATAATGTGTAATATTTAATATTAATCATTATTAATTTTGAACAAATTTATGACTGTTTAATTACAATTTTATCCAACGAATTCCAATCGGTTCATATTAATTTGTAATGTTTTTTAATTACCAATTTTTCATTTTTATTTTTTTTTAAGTTTTGTATTATTGACTGTTATTTCTTTAACGACTTCTTTTGTTCATTAAAATTGTTGTTTTGAATTTTAATTTGTTAAAACTATTTCATAATATAGGTAGTTTGCTATGACTAGTCCCTCACGCGCCCTTTGCCCGCACTGTCCAGGCTCTTCAAGGCTATTTTCTGTACCCAATGGCCTGCGAGTGCACATTGGTTGCAAACATAAAAACATTCTGCCCCAGGATCCTGGAGGCCCCTCGTCCACAACTCCTTCCGCTTTATCGGCACCTGTTAACCTCTCAGGTTTGAGTTTGGACGACTTACTTTCGCTTAGAGCCAGAGTCTGGGTTCTTAGACACGTGCCTAAGGAGGCCAGATATCTCGCAGCCGGCAAATTATCGTCCCTGATCAAACAAAGCATACAGTCCAATAGCAAAGGGGACTGGTTGGCATTGCTATCATTTGCTTACACGGCCCTGAGATTGCCAGATCTGGGTGACAAGAAGTCATTGACCTATAAGGTTAAGGCTAACATCGAGGGGGCCCAGTTGGGTCTGAGTCCGTCTGCCGAATATGTCCCTGTCAAGTCACCTTTGTTGTACAAACCTGTACAGGCTAAGGTCTTTGAGGGGGACCTCAGGGGTGCGGCTCGCATTCTCACATCGGACTGCACTTTCGCCCCGACTGGTAACGATACACTCACTTCACTAAGAGCGAAGCATCCCTCCCCCTCTCATCCCCCTCGTATTCCCCCGGCACCCGACGATGTGCCGCCGTGACTCGTTGTAAAGTTGGAGGATGTGTACGGTGATCTCCACTCTTTTTACCGCGGCTCTGCAGCAGGCACGGATGGCTTGCGCCCCGAATATTTGAAGCTATCCTCTCCATCAGCTGGGGACAATGGGCGACGGCTACTCGAATCGTTGACACGTCTATGTAACTTCCTATTAGGCGGGGATTTGAATCCCGAAATCTGCCCTTTTCTGTATGGTGGCTCCCTTTGCGCTCTCCAAAAAAAGACGGGGGTATAAGGCCCATTTGGGCAACACTTTTCGGCGATTGGTGGCAAAGTTATGTTGTCAAGCAGTCAGAAACGAAATGACAAGTTATCTGCAGCCGCACCAGGTAGGATTCGGCACACCCCTTGGTTGCGAGGATATTCACGCGACTCAGGCTTTTGTTATGCGGGAGGGAAGCAACGATGTACTTATAAAGATGGATATCCGGAACGCATTCAATAGTGTCGAGAGAAGTTCGTTTTTGGCGGAGGTCAGAGAGCTGACACCGTCCATCTTCTCTTTTCTATGTCAATGTTACTCCACCCCGAGTAACTTGTCCTATAACGGTCAATGTGTTTTGTCTCAAGTCGGCGCTCAGCAGGGGGATCCTTTAAGCCCGTTGATTTTCAGTATGGCTATCCATAAGACCATTATTCCTTAGAGTGTCCTCTAAACATTTGGTACCTGGATGATGGGACCTTAGGTGGGAGTCCGGATGTAGTTGAGAGGGATGTTAAGTTACTCTTTCCGGCCTCAAAAAAGCTGGGCCTTAGAGGTTAATACTGCTAAGTGCGAATTTCATCCTTGTAGCCTAGCAGCCTCGGAATCGTGTCACATATTCACGTCCATCATTCCTGGACTTAGGGTCATGGACCGAGAGTCTCTTTGCCTCCTAGGAGCCCCCATTTTCCAGGAAGGCATTCAAAACAGCTTGGCGGCAAAAACAGAGTCCTTGGCCTCGCTTAAAGATCATTTTCAGAACCTTCCGGCACATGTTTCCCTGACTCTTCTGAGAGCTTGTTTCGCGATGCCTAGACTGTCGTATCTTATCCGGACGGCCCCGACTTGGAAACACCCAGAAGAGGTCCAACGGTTCGACAACATTCTTAAGCATATAGTAGAGGAAACGTTAAACGTTAGCCTCCACGAAACACAGTGGCGCCAGGCCAGTCTGCTTATACGGTATGGCGGTCTTGGGGTACGTCGTTTGCAAGAGACTGGCCCCTCTGCTTTCCTCGCCTCCTCGTTTGGTGTCGCGGATCTATTAATGAGAATGTTGCCAGGTTTCAGTGACACGATCCAGATTCCTTTCGTTACGGAGGCTCACAACGTTTGGTCCAGCTGTTTCCTACTACTGTGTACCTATTTCCGCGCTAACACGACTTTGTTTTATATGTATAGATGCAGGTTTTATTGTTTATTAAATTCCTTATCTTACTGTCTGTTCGCTCATGCATCACGTAATAACTACAAAACAGATGTCGATACCGTTTTGCGGATCTATAAGTATTTCTTGTACAAAAATACGTTATGCCCAATACATCTAGAGGAAAAATGCAATAGGGTCGATTTTTGGGACAGCAATTTAGGTGATTGATAGTTACTTTACTATTTATGGAGGTTTATTATGTATTAGTTTGTCCTTTTCAAATTATAGTTAGTTCCATATAATTCCAAAAGATGGCGGTCTGGAAAAAACTTAATATCAAACTTTTTTTCTTTATACATAGACTCGTACGTGTGTAGATTTGCCATTCGTCAAGTTAAATGTAAAAATTTATAGTTGTATCAAGAGAAAAAATTAAAATTTCCTACACATTTAGCACTAGTTCGGCGAGCGAGTTCACACAGGGTTATCCTTGATTGGTATAATATAGCACGACATTTTGGTTTATACAGAGTTTATAAACTAAATATAATCAATCTAATCAAAGTCTAATAATAAGTATTAATCTACTATTTAGTTTATTAGAGTATAGAAGTGAACATATTAATCAAGAGTTAATAAAGTTAGATATTTAGGCATACAATAATAAAATTGTTAGTCATTTAAAGATTCGCAATATACGCGTTTCGGAAATCCTGAAATATTTTATAAGCTTTATTTTTTTCTTTCTTTCGTCAACATAAATAAATATAATACGAGTATAACTGTTCAAGGATTTTATATTTTTGTTTTATTATTTAATTTTACTAAGTACAATGTTATTATTACAATAATATGTGAAACGTAGAACATTTAACTCTTAAAGGCCACAAATAAGTCAATCTCTGGGTGAAATGACTCGAGTTGCCAACTTTTAACTAAATAATAGTAGGTACATCATGATACAGGTGTGAATGTTAGTGATTACCGCTGAGGCGCCATTGAAGCCGGACTTAAGAGAGCCGAGGACGGTTTTCATCAATACACATATACAACGTGTCCCAATGTTCAACGATAAGCCAACACCGAAGGATAGACCTGCCCCGGACTAATCGGGGAAAAAAAGAAAAAAAAATATATACCAATTATATTTTAAGTTATAATAAAAAAATGAAATTCTTCAGAAATTGAGACCGTTTATGATATTTTTCGTTAAAATTGTTAGACGACGTGCCCTTAAGTGATCTCCAAAACATGTGGTTCAAAATGATGGTTGCCCAGCACATTATGCCCGTCCTGTGCGAGAATATTTAAATCAAGAGTATCCAAGCCGTTGGATCGGGCGACTTGGTCCTATCTTATGGCCACCCCGTTCACCCGATTTGAACCCCCTGGACTTCTTCTATTGGGGTTGTCTTAAAGACAGAGTCTACTCAAAACCCATTGCGACATTGGACGAGCTTCGTCGAAATATCACTCAGGCTGCTGATTACATTAATAGCAGAAGATATGCAAGACAAATAAAACGATCATTTTTAAGGCGATGTCGTGCATGTATTAATGCTGGTGGCAAACAGTTCGAACATTTGCTATAATGTTGATAACTTAATAAATTACACGTGAAACTGTTTGTACCATTTGTTTTGAAATATTAAACATTTTTCAAGAACTAATACTTTTATTACACCCGACCGTCATTTGGCCCCTGTTTAGAAATAATAGGACCATATTTTTTTATAACTTGTTTTCCTAGAGTATTATACCATTTTGGAATGTTGGTTAGTTGCGTCAATTTTTAAAAAATCTTGCCCTACTAGTGTTCATACTTTTTTTTTACACCACGATAAATTAAAGTTGGTTAAAAGTAAAAGTCTTCAAAAAATTTAGGGAATAAAATAAGTTTCATTAATTTTCGTGATAAAACAAGAGTTATTCTGGATTTTTTAAGAATTGTGGTAGATAGCAGTGCTATTCAGGTAGCCTATAAAAAAAGAAACAAATATTAAAAAAATTGTGGTCATGGTAGTGAAAAATATCATAAACGGTCTCAATTTCTGAAGAATTTCATTTTTTTATTATAATTTAAAATATAATTGGGATATATTTTTTTTTCTTTTTTTTCCCCGATTAGTCCGGGGCAGGTCTATCCTCCAGTGTTGGCTTATCGTTGAATTTTGGGACACATTGTATATAAGTATCATACGACGTTTTTCAACACACTTATGAAGAAAATATTACTAAAACATCATTTTATTTAGTAGCGGGAAAAAAATAATCAGATTTCCTAGGCGCGCGCATCTAACAATGGCGATCGGCCATAGACTAAAAGAATAAAGTATTTTTTTTTTGGCTTTTCGCAGATAGCGCTTAAGCCACGTAAAAAATGGGGAATTTCATGTTTTCTTTATTAGGTACGGAGAAAACAAAAGTTATTTTTGAGTGAAAGATTTATTTATAATTTAATTTTTTTACACATACAAGTTGAAAATATCTATTTAAATACGACGATGCATAGAATGAGCTTGAGCAAGTAATAGGTACATTAATTTATTTGTACTATTGAACACGATTTAAGAAAGCCAAGCCGCTCTGCGCCTTGGCTTACAATTAATAAAGCCTAAAGTTTAAAGTTTATATTCACGCACAAGATAATGCCTCTTTCTATCACGTAACTCATAACTGGTG
The DNA here is from genome assembly GCA_917880725.1 of Selenia dentaria. Lineage (NCBI taxonomy): Eukaryota > Metazoa > Arthropoda > Insecta > Lepidoptera > Geometridae > Selenia > Selenia dentaria. The sequence continues at coordinate 6,438,762 of OU862888.1, read as the reverse complement.
AACTTTTCTGTCAAGGTGGAACGGCCGATGTACCTGTAGCTCCGTACCGTGTGTCTCCGTAAAGTGTGCAATGCGCCAGGCCTGTCTATACTTCTCTCTCTAAGATCTGTTTCCTAATAGTGGACGGGCTGAATTCCGACCTATACTTTTTTTTTTATAATAGTTCATAAAATTGACTCCCTCTCGCCTGATGGAAAGCGGAGATGGAATCAAGAAGCGATTAACATAAATGCAGCCGTAAGCTGCGTTAATCGCCACCCGTATGATGACCTGAGAGATGCTTTTTCACGCCCCGCTTGAAAGACCCAGGGTAATTAAGAGCTGCAAGGAAAAAACGTACGCCAGCAGAATGTGCCTTAGTATAAATGTGATTTAGTATAAATAATTGCCTTATAGGAAGGTCTTTAACAGCGTAACACAGGCTGACCTAATACGCTGTTAAAACTGTTAAAATTAAGCAACTCTTTATAATTAAGTATGTTGTAATGTAATATGTAATAAGAAGCTATTGTTTCTTTTCTATGATTGTAAAGTGTTTTAAATAGTTACAGTATCTATTAATATATGTATAGTATGCTTAGTATATGCTGTGAAGTAAATAAATAAATAAATAAAAAAAAAAAAATGTGCCACAATTTACTTACACGACAGAGGTTTTCTCTGAAGGAATTCCGGCGTCCCAGCAGTGGAAACGCAATTACCCTTAAGTTATACAGTTGGTGCTTCGAGCCGGATACACTCACCGCTATCGGAGTTATGCGAGTGCGGATTGTGTATGATCCGTATCCGCCGCTCCGGGTACATGGGCTCGCCGTAGAGTCCGCCTGCGTCGTTCAACCGGGAGCAGTTGTCGAGCGCTTCTCTCGCACTGCGCGGGAAGTAGAGCGGCGCCAGCGTGCAGTACAGTGCCACGTCGGAAACGCACTGGCTGCCTAACACTACCAGTTGTGGGGTCTTGTGTTGCTCGAGGTAGCGACGGATTGTACCTGAGTAGAGTAATATTTTTAATTTTTATTTTGTAATAATAATGGGTAAAATCCTTAATTATTTAAATTTCCTTTTAAGGGTTCGACTTTATACTTCAAGTATTTTGTATAAGAACTATTTGGCATAATTAAATTGCATAAGAACATAATTTAAGTACTATTTTTGAAAGAGTCTATGTACGGTGCTGTCCGTACACAGGAAGATGATATAACCGAGTTATAGAAGTAAGTGTCCTTTAATACACAATCTTAGTCTAAATGGTTAAATTTGATATGATAGATGAACACACGCGGTATCGTTTCCGATCGTGAACTGATGACGCGATTTATGAAATGTGACATGAATAAGTAATCGCTAACAGCGCGCGACGTGCGATGCTTGCATCGTACAGTGTGAATATATCTTTAAAATATTTGCTCTAATTTTAACGCGGACGGACATTTACTGCAGTCATCTCCTTTTACTTTCATACAAAAGTGGTATGGAGAGGATACCCTGTTATCTCTGCCTAACACAACTATTCAAAAACGGTTTACAAGACATAGGCCGGTATTCCAGAAAGACGTGCAGTTGTGAATCTCGACTGGAGTGGAGATTTGACGGTAAATACCATACACAATTTACTAAGATCTGTACTCAAGCGTAGTGTTCATACAATTTTTACATCTTCGTGGAGCTACATACTCGTATCATCAGAGCATTCAGTCTGGAATATCGCCCTCGGAGTGTTCATTGATCGATGGGTAGTGAAATGAGTACTCCGTGAAGGAAGAAGCATATTTCCCAGTCTTCGGGATGCGAAACATAAAAGGCGAATAAACTCAACTTACTAGGCGGTATAGCTCTTGTGATAGAGACCGTATTGGTTGGTACCCAACGTACTGCCAGATATTCTGCCGCCGAAGCAAAAGTACGCCAGCATTACTGTGTTAGTAGTATCACTGGATGAAAGACACTCAAAAACCTATGTCTCGGAGATAGCACAGTACAGTGGCACGTAAAATTACAGTTCTGTAATGAATGATAAGAAATGAGCATCAGTCAGGCCCGATCCTGTAGGCTAGGCAATGGTTACATCCGAAAACTGTTTTTAGAATAAATATTTATCTACACCCATGCTATAAACCCTCTATAAAAGTTTATGAGACAGTTAGCTTATTGCCAACATTAAAACAAGCATTGTCATATTAACCATTATATAATCTCATTTGGTAATATTCTAATTATGAAATGAAATACAGACTTTTATGGCATATTTTATTTACATACTTCTTTAAGAACATTAAAAAATTAAATTAAAGCATTATTCTCCTAACAAAACAATGCTTTAAAACAATTTTTTAATTATTAAAGTACAATGTGTCCCGACCAAGGAGGTTTCAATTCAATTTAAGCATACAATATCTGTAGTAAGCGCGCTGCGCGCGCGACGCGCTGGTTCCAGGCCAATAGACCAATAACAGACTTTTTCCACTGATATTGGCAAAATTGTGGTTACGCCGCACAAGCCATACAAAGAAGAAGAAGAAGACTTTTCCATTTTATCGCTATTTCGTACATACGAATTTGAGTAATATTTTGTGTTGGATAAAACTTTAGTAGCAAAAATGTTATGAGATTCAATATAGTAGTGTATGCAACTGCATATAATTAGGTATTGAAACACTCGTGTAATCTTATTTTGAAACTCGCCTGCGGCTCGTTTAAACTACACTCATGTTTTAATACCCTCTATTATATGACAGTTGCATAGACTACTATTATATCATCCAAGGAAGTATTATAATGTACTAAATTTCATTAAGCAACTCCTTCGCTTTCGATCCCTTCCGCGCCTCTTTAGCTTTACTCATCAAACAGCCACATTATCACTGCTCAATTTGGACCATGTTATGCCAAAACGTTCCAGCCTTCAGACAAGCCAAACTGAGATTACGCGGTATAGCTTTGGATGTGATTTTATAAATATTCTACATCTATTACGATATTAACTTATTGTAATAATTTGAAGATTATTTGATTGGGTTGTGAGTATTTTTCTTTTACATAATTTCGAACTAATTTCACAGTTATAGGCAAAAAATTAGTCTGGATCATTTCTCCCTTCCGCGCAAAGGGGTTTACCCATCAAACAGCCTCATTCTCACTACTCAATTCGTTGTATTTTTATGAATATCAAACAGAGAATATTGTCATGCACGAGCGTTTCTCTACCACAGCGCCTTAATCAAAAAAACATGGGTTATTCGAATTTACGTCGTATCCCGTAATTTTTGCTATAATATAGCAAAAATAAATTATGTTACTAATAAGCTGGTGCCCGCGATTTCGTCTGCGCAGGATTAGTATTTCGAGTAGCTTATTATCTTCTCCAAGGCCATATCTACCTTTATACCAAAATGTCGTAAAATATGTAGGTACATGGTCAAACGTGGTAGCTATAATAGTATTATATGAGTAAATTTAAATACTTAGTAATTCAATCAGTAAATATTAATAATAAAATACAGGACTTACGTACATAAAAATATAAAATTTATCATCATGGGAAAAAACTGTCACTACATTTCATCACCCTTGACGGTCGCCGTGCAAGTCTAGTGTATCGAGCTGTCAAATTGACTTGGCTTTTGACTAAGCGATCAGAAACTGACACAAACTTTGACAGAGCTGTCATCATTACGATCTTGACGTAGGCGGAGATCTTATTATTTTGTCTATGCATGCCCAAGCATATTACTCTTTTTCCCCCGCGTGGTGATGGATGATGATGATGATGAAAAGTATCCTATGTGTTAATCTAGCGCCACATCTACCTCCATACCAAATTTCATCAAAATTGCCCCCACCGTTTGTGCGTAAAAGATACACACACCCATACATCCATACTCAAATACTTTCGCGTTTATAAGTTCTTATTTGTTTATTTCGGTAATTTTATGAACACTAAAGTATTTTAAGCGACTGTACATAATTGGGTTTTAAAACACTCATGTGATACTCTTATCACCCATATTCGCGTTTTAAGACCCCTTATTATAAAACAGTTGCGTAAATAACTCATTCCACATGTGCAGACTTCTGCACAGCGACTCTGATTCAATTCCCAATTTCCATTGCTATTTCAACCACCGCATTATGTTTCATTAACCCGTCGAACTAAATTTAACTTACCCGTGAAGTATGGCTACATAAGTGCAATGAGGGCCCAACCTTTCGTGTAGTCGCCGCTTCTACGATAGCGAACAAGTACGTCAGTATTCAATATTCGCAGTCATTATTTATATATTAATTGCGTTCGATAAATAGACAGTATTTATGATGTGTAAAGAGTGAAGTACTCACGTAATGCGATGTGTGCGGCGACGTCCGGTGGGAAGTTCCTTCGCGGCGTGTTGATGATGCACAGTGCCAGGGAACGCGCGCCGAGCTCACTCGACTTGAATAGTACGTTTCTGAAAAACAACCGCGTCCAGTCAGTTTAACGATCAAGTTTAGTGTAAATTTTGTAATGAAACTACCTGAGAATACGAAAGTCCTGTTTTGGATAAAAATTATTATACACTAGCTGATTCGGCGAATTTCGTATCACCTAAGAAGTAATCAAATTTGTCAAAATTAGTCAAAAAAAGCCTAGTTAGATGGTAAATATTTGTATGATGGGCTAGAATGTTTGTACACGGGTTTTGGATGTTTGTTATAAGTTAATGTGAGTGTCTACAACCTGCCTACGACACAAGGATTTTTAATGCAGATGTGTGTATAAACATTCTATTTCAATCTTTTTTCCCCGTCATCAAAGAAGCCGTTAGATACAAAATGTAAGAGAAAAAGAATAATCTTTATTATTATCATATTGATGTGATTTTTTCTCGTGTTATAGTTACTCTGCTATCCGGGCGGACACAAATCTAACAAATCAAAGAACATAAAAATAGATCCAGTCGTTTTTTGAGTTATAAACGGTGTAACTAACCAGACCTTGTTTTGACTTGAATACGTGAACATCTTTAAATTTTCTAACATACGGAGGCAATTCAAAAAACCTTATTCATTCATCTCAGCCGCATGACGTACACTGCTGAACATTTGCCTCTCCCATTGCATACAAGGAAGGTCAAAAAACCGGGGATACATTATGGCGTTGTAGTTTCGAATCTATCCTATACATACAAAATTAAATTATACCACTGGATAGCTAAAGGATCAAAGAATTCATTACAATAAACGAGAACAGTGACGCATTGCGCGGGGTTTAGGGGGAAGCGCCGCAATTTTGAGGTTATTTTACTCGGAGAAACGTATTCACGTATAATATATGACCGTGTACATGACACAGCACCACCCATTTTTCAATTTAGATTGATTATGATGTGTCAATAAGTTATCTATGAAAAAAATGTTTATATAATGGCCATTGCCTGTTTACAACAAATTGCCTGACTATATTAAAATGTTAGATGGTAATAGATTTAAAACCAGACTGCATACGTGGTTATTGAACAATTGTTTTTCTTTCTCGCATTGCACCTATTCACCACCTCCGTCGGGCGGGAATGGCCGAGCACTCCTGTCATTCCCTGGCCTCCTGGTGGGAGGGGCGTGCAGGCTCCGCTGTAAAAGCGGGCGGTCGTCGGTGGGGGACTGGACGTAGAGGCTCCGCCAACTTCCCAGTCCTCCTCCACACAGACGAAGCCGGAGTGCCGCTGGGTTAGTTTAGTGGGTACACCGGTTGAACCGAGGAGTCCCACATACCCCCCCTATCCCCAATAGGGGGATGCGTAATGCATTTTTCCCAGCGTCAAAAAAAAAAGTTATATAATATAGAAATAAACATAAATATTTGTACGCCTGCTTGCAGGTTGAATACATAGACGTCAATTTTTCATAAGATCTGCAACTTTGTATTATGTGTATTCTGACAAATAAATAATTGATTGATTGATGAAATATAAATCATGTAATATGTTAAAACTCACTTATAACAGGCGTGAAGAGCGCTTTCCGCCGCCGAATGGTAAGCAGCGACGTATCTAGGGCACACAGTGTGGAGGATATGCCGACAACGCAACGCGAAGCCTGGCGTCACTACCACTTCACTCGTGTTACACTCTGGAACGGCATACAATCATACGTTATAAGTTTTTAAGACATGTTCACTAATGCAAGAATTAACACACTGTTTTAGACTTTCGCGGTTGTTAACTACATTATAATTAGTACTCTTTTTCTTTGTACTTTTTTCACATCCACCCGCATATTCAGTCTACCCGTGACCATGGTGCATGTAACTGCGCCGAAATATCAGGAACTCCAAATCCTGCCTAATCGTGGTGTACATCCCGTGATTACTAATTATAATGCAAGAATTAACTTTAGAAACGGGATATTTACAATGTATTGTATTTATTTTGAGCTCTCAATATTTCGCCACAGTTGGGGCGCGTTCAGGACCTCAGAGTGCGGTTGTTTAGTTATTTTTTAACTCGCTCTGAGGTACGGAACGACCACGGTTGATTTCTAACCCCAAACAGACGTTGACAAATTCGACATTGACAGATCACTTGATCCTTACCTAATTTTCTTTGAGAAGAGAGAAGATGTTTGTTGTGGTCTCATTGGTCAAAGTTATGCTAGTTTACCGATCGATTTTGATGGTTAAAAAGTTGCAATGCTCCGAGGTTCGCAACGTTCGAGTTGAGAACAACCGAGTGGTTTACCCTGAGGTTCGGAACGGCGTTAGTGCGAAAAGTTGCACTCCGAGTGCGCTCTAACGGAGGTTCTGAACGCGACCTTGCATGCGCCATGCTCACGAGTATAAACTGAAGCATCTGTTCATCTGATGTGGATGATGAGGAGACGAAATGGTCTAGGAACTCTTGTTCTTTCACGTGTCTTGCGTTCCGGCTTATTACTACTGACACACAACTCACGTGATATTACATGGCAACCCGTTTCTAAAGTTAATAATACGTTACTCACAGGATACTGATCATGTTATTGTCTAATTTACGGGTCTCTATTGCTAAGCCTACTACTACTAAGGCGATAGTTATCATGTGCTCAGGCACATTGATTTCGACTTCGTGAACTTCATACACGTCAGACTCGTCAGCCGTGTTTGTGAATTAATCTGTCTTATATTACGATATAAAGCGACGAATACCGAATGCTCTAGTGCAAGAAGTCCATACCATAGAATTTTCGAAATTTACAATCTAATCATAAATATATAATCTGAACCAGAGTATTCCATTTTTACTAGTTAAAATAATTTCTACATAGGTACCTAAAAAGCTTATATAATAATAATAATAATAATAAACATCCAAAATGTTTCTGTTTTTATACTACATTGTATTTTTATACCAAACGGGCCTCTAAGTGTTGGCTACAGCCCCACTTATGCCTATGTAAAGGGCCGGGTTAAACCCGTGAAATTTTTTGAATAAAAATAATAATAATAATAATAAAACATGTTTATTGCCACAAAAAAGTACATTTATAAAACAACACTAAATATTTTATTCTTAGGCAATAGGGGTATGCTCAGCACTGTGCTGCGTAGACAATAAAATTGATCTATGCAAGGCTGATTTTCAGCATACTCCTTTTTCTCGAAGAAAGGTGTTACTCGAGGAATATTTGAGAGTAGCAGGTTAGAATGATCATTCAGTAAAAACCAGTTCCCAACTGAGTTTTACCGAATGTCAATATATTACTAAGTATTCCTATTTAGCAGCTGAGATATTTAATATTAATTTCATACATAATCCGATTATATGTTTGCCTTGTCACAAGGCTTGAATCTGCAATTATATTGCCTAACTGTTGCCACACTTTACAAATATCTTATTACTGAAGGCAAACATTGTAACAGTGGTACATATCAATTATAAAATTATAGTAATAATAGTAATAATAATAAATAAAAATGAAAATGATTACTTCAAACATAGATGCATGATTTAGCAGGGTTTTGAGGTGTAGTTTTGTGTGTGACTGTGCGGGTCTGTATATATGTGTGTTGTAGTGTAAGCGAGTGTGTGTGTCTGTGTGTGTGTGTGTGTGTGTTTGTGTGTGTGTGTATATTTATGACTGTGCTATTTGATTCTAAAGGTTGCTTCAAAATTCATTTTTTGACGTTCTAGTTGTAGTAGTTTATATTTTTGTTTAAAAGTACTGAAACTTGTTTTAACCTTCATAGGAGGTGGAATATTATTCCAAATTTTCCAGGCACTATATTTGAAACAACCCTTGAAGCTAACGGTCTTGTGTTTAGGAAGAGAAAGCATAAGCAGAGACTTAGCACGGGTATTATATGTGTGAATGTCTTTTATCCATATCAGTTTCTCAAACAGGTATTCTGGTCTTTTGTTCCAAATCACCTTTTGTGTTGTACACGCGAGGTGAAGCTCTCTTCTAGCTTTCATATTTATAATATGTTTCTGTACAAGGTAAGGTGTGATGTGTTCTCTTCTTGGTACGCTGAAACAGAATCTTACACACGCATTTTGTACTCTTTGAATTGCTTTTTCTGTTTCAACATATAAACGCGGCCCATACACTGCACTGCAGTAATTGAATGGTGAAAGTACTAGAAGGTCACACAACAGCATCCTTACCTGCTCTGAAAGATACCTTCTTATGCCATAAAGAACTTTTAATTTATAAAATGCTGTTCTAATTTTATCACTAATGTGCTTAACAAATCTCATTTCCCTGTCAAAAACAAGACCTAGATTTCTAGCTTCTGTGACTATTGGTATTTTTATACTGTCGATATCTACTCTGGGATCCTGGCAACATACATTATTAATTTGATGTCTATTTCCTAAAATTAACATTTTTGATTTAGAAGGATTAAGAACTAATGAATTGTTTGAGGCCCATATGAATATTTTATTTAAATCATTCTTTATCAAACTAAAAGCTTTTTGAGTTTCATGAGCCTTAAAAGAATAATAAATCTGGGTATCGTCTGCATATAGATGATATTTGCAATGTTTGATTTGATTTGGTAAGTCAGCTGTAAAAATTGAAAATAGGATAGGGCTTAATATCGAACCTTGTGGTACGCCTCTACTTAACTTTTCTACATTAGACATCAGCTTATTTCCGTTTAAAGTTTCCGTTTCAACGTACTGTTCCCTGTTTTCTAGGTATGTAGAAAACCATAAGCATGCTTCTTTGGAGAAACCATAATATGACAGCTTCGCAAGCAGCATTTCAGGGTGTAGGCAGTCAAAAGCGCGGGAAAAGTCTAATAAGATCAAAGCACTGGTTAGCCCTGCGTCTGATGCAGTCAACAAATCATCAGTTACATTTAAAAGAGCAGATTCTGTGCCATGTCCTTTTCGAAAGCCAGATTGAAATGGCGGTATTATATTTTCAGCACTAACATACTGTTCTAGTTGATTTAGTACCACTCTCTCTAGAACTTTAGATAATACAGGCAGTATGCTAATGGGACGTAAATCTTTAAGTTGTTCTACCGACTGAGATTTAGGTAACGGTTTCACAAGGGCTCGTTTCCACTGGTCCGGGAAGATATTAGTTGTTATGGAATGGTTGATTATAGTTGTTATTACAGGTAGAGTTTCCGACAGGGTAAGCTTAATCATGTCGGCGTTAATTTTGTCATGGCCCGCTGCACTAGTATGAATACTAACAATAATTTTGGATACGATCTCAGTAGTTACGGGTACTAATGAAAATACACTACCAGTAGCTTTGTTTGTTTTGAAAAAGTTTAACGTTTCATTGTGTATACTTCCGTCACCTGGTATTGTTAAGAAATGACTATTAATCATGTTTGGATCATTCAAGTTGTGAGGAATTATATTTTTATTTTTTGGTAAAGTTTTAATTCTTTTTAGGTAGTTCCACATTTTTTTCGGTTGACGGAAGTTTTTATTAACGTAATGGGTAAAAAAGGCATTTTTTTCTCTGTCTATTGACACTATGACTAAATTTTTTAAACTTTTATAGTATGCCTTGGATGACACAGTTTTCTTTTTCTGAGCCTTTGCAAGTGCTTTGTCTCTCAGAGTCATCATAAACCTAATCATGTTGGTTATCCAAGGTTTTGGGGTATCATTTATTCTTAATCTTTTGAGAGGAGCATGCTTATCAAAAAGATTTATCAGAAGCTCGTAAAATTTTTCTACCATAGATTTTACATCTGACATCTCTAAGACAATCTGCCATGGTATTGATACTAAGTCACTGTTAAAAGAATCAATATCAATACTTCTGATCAAGCGCGATTCTATAAATTAGGCTTAGGTTTCTTAATATTAAATTCAGCCAACACTAAGGCATGATCACTCAGCAACCTGTTGTGTACTACTGTTACTTTCTTGCATCTGTCAGGTACATTGGTAAGTATCAGGTCGATTAAGCTTTCCGTCTCATCTGTCACTCTTGTAGGTTCTTTTACTACCTGTTCAATATTTAATTGATCAAAAAACATTGTCAACTGCTTAGTATGTCTGTTATCCGCCAAAAGCATATTTACATTTAAATCAGATAGTAAACATATGTAGTCATAGTTGCCACACATATTATATGACTCGCTAAGCGAGTCCATGGCTGTATCAAGTTTAACATTTTCGGGTCTGTATGCTGTGCCAATAGCCATACGAGCGCCGGGTAGTGCGACTTCTAACCACAACTGCTCAAGCTGTGAGTGAGGGTGAGTGCGTATCCGTGCACGTAAACCTTCTTTTATAAAGAAAGCGACTCCACCTCCTCTTTCCCCAGATTTACGTCCTCTATTCTTAAATATGTAGCCGGAGAGTACAGGAGCAATAATGTCTTGTCCTTCCGAAATCCATGTTTCATTTAAAGCCAATATGTCGGGTTTATATGTTTGAACGGTAGCTTCAAGCTCATCCCTACCCGTGTTGAGCGATCTTACATTGAGAAGACCTAGTTTAAACATAGACCTTTTTAAATTAGCCATTTTGATTGTAGGTGAAAATACATAACCCAGGTTTTATCAAGCGTGTAAGTGTATTAGGGTGTGTTTGTGTAGTGTTTGTACGTGTTGTATGTGTAAGAGTGTGAAATAGTTCAATGACACACAAAACAAAAGCGATTATTGCATCAAGTAGTAGAGAATACAAAATAAAGCATAATATTATATTCCTTGGGGCACATAAGTCCACAAAACGATAAACTGTAAGAATACATAAAATTAAATGTTTGTATTTCTTAATATAAATTATGAAGTAAATACTATGTTCATCCTTGTCCTCTGAGACAGATAAACGTATTATAGTTTTAACATGTAATGTCGATAAATTAAATATTAAAAACGTTGTTACTAAAGTTGTGATTACACTTAACGAAAAATGTAAAATAATGAAAGCTATTATGTTATATTCCTTAAAATTATGGTGTGGTGTCTTGACTATTTTTGAATATTTTATGCAAGTCCACCTCGCCACGTACACGAAACGCCGTCTTCCCATCTGCTTCTCTGACGAGAATACTTCCGTCACGAGTCCACGCATACTTCCAACTATGCTGCTTGCACAGTTCTCGGGCCTTAGCGAAGAGTAATCGATTATCCTTAGTAAGACGCTCATTTACATAAATGCGGCGCGGTGATCCCGCTAACTCGATATCACCCGTAGTTATAGCGCAGCGAGCGCGCGCGGCACGCAATACTTCCTCGCGCACTGCGCGCCGAATCAATCGCAATACAATAGGACGCGGCCGCTCTTTGCCAACCTGTCCCACACGTATTGGGCCCACTCGGCGGGTCTCCACAATATCCCGCTCGTCTACCTTCAATCCTATTTTTTTCAATAATAGCCCTGTTATGTGCATGACATTTTCGCCGCTGTGCTCAGTTATTCCATTGATTTCAATGTCGTTCTCTAATGCCAGTTGCTCCTTCCTACTTATCTCCTGTTTTAAAAATAATATTTGTAACTTAAGATCATGTGATTCTTTACTTGTGGTTTCAAGCTGCACAATTCTCGTATCGTATTTATCCAATCGATCCCCAATTTCATTTATTCTGCTATTGCAACCCTGATACATAGCTCTCAGGTCCTTCATTTCGTCACGGACTTCATCCCGGAAGCACCCAAACTCCTTCCGAAATCCATTCATCTCAGCCCTGAGAGCGCGTATCTCCTCGAGTACTAAACTCTGCTCACCGCACTCATCAGACTGCCTGCGAGAATACTCTGGTACCTGGTCCACCGGTTCTTTGACCGGAGTGTCTGTGTTTTCCTTCTGGGGCGCATTGTTAATACAACCAGGGCATATCCAGTGTTTAGGAATCTGCGTTGTAGTCAAATTGACGCACTGTTTATGGAATGAAACCTTACATTTTGAACAGCTGGCGCCACCTGTCAGGAACTTTCCGCAGCTACCACATTTATTCATTATGTAAGTATATATTTGTTATTGTTGATTAATTTCGGAGTTAACTATTGTGGACTTTATTTTCCTTGAAATTCAGCGGAGTACAAAAAATATCAATGTAAGTATAATGACTTCTCTCACCAATATTATGCGTGAATATTTATGCGAAATATTGAGACACTTCTTGTATTCGCCTTACACTGATAACACTTTTACCATGGATACACACTATGAGTATTAATTTCCGATGATCTGTTGACTTTAAAACGCCTTTTTACTATTCGTTTATTAATAGGTACTTCCTAGACGAATTCTAAATTATAATAACTGTTATATCATAGGATATCTAAGGACTTTGTTAGTGCACAATATTGAACGGAATGGTTTGGAATCGATAATTGGTCATAAAGTAATAGAAAAGATATGACATATATATTTTTTATTATTCGTAACCCATATTCGCCGCTCCACGGCTAAGAACCATTGTGCGACTGAACGCACGACGCGACGCACCGCTACATCACAGAATATATAGCAGTAACTACACGAGTTCTTGCATTCATTTTTAGATTTAGATTTATTTCATGATTATCCAATTGAAACAAACACAATTAATTTTATTTTAACAATAGGTAACATTAGCTATTATTATTAACAAAATTTTAAAATAAGACACACTAATTTATAGGAACCTTCAAAACCTTCACAGATATGTACTTAACGTCCAATAATTTAAGATCACTTTGATTTTACATTTATACAGAATTAAATATATATATATTTTTGTGTACGTCACATTCATTCAGAGAATCGTCAGCCGTGTTTGTTATTCATCATCATCATCATCATTTCAACCGTAGGACGTCCACTGCAGAGCATAATTCAGCCTCCTCCATAATTTTTTCTAAAGGACTAGTTGGAAGCGGCCTGCATTTAACGCCGTCCTTCGACCTTTATCAAGTCATCAGTCCACCTTCTCAGTAGATGTCCTACGCTGCTCTTGCCAGTCCGTGGTCTCCACTCCAGAACCTTCCAGCCCTTCGGCCATCTGTTCTGCGTGCTATGTGGCCTGCCCACTGCCACGCACAACTGGCTTATGTTCTGAGCTATGTCGGTGACTTTTGTTCTACGGATCTCCTCATTTCTGATTCGATCACGTAGAGAAACCCCGAGCATATCTCTCTCCATAGCTCGTTGTGTGTTAAACTTTAGTTACCGTGTATTCAGGTATCTATTATGCCGTCTTTGTGATCGCCGTATTACTTCAGGGCTCGATGGGTTTGTGATTAATTTCTGTCTTTTGCTACGAAATAGAGCGATAGTTAACGTATCTTTTTTTTTAAAGGTTCATCAAAGTGACTCGAAGAATCGACGTGAAAGCGAAGATGGAATCAAGAACCTAATCGCCACCCCTATGATGACCTGAGAGATGCTTATTCATGCCCCGTTTGAAAGACCCTGGGTCATAGCTGCAAGGAAATACGTACGCTGGCAGAGCATTCTGCAATTTACTTACGCGAGAGAGTTAGGAACTGTCAAACATTTTGGTCCGTGGTAAAAAAAAACTTAACGGTATATGGATTCAATGCTATGCCGCGTGTTTAAGTATCAGTATGTCGTGCTTGTGATGGCCGCGTCACGTCAGGGGCTCGTCCGTCGTGTTTGTGATTACCTCGTGTCTTCTGTTACGAAGTAAGGCGATAGTGATGGCCGCGTCACGTCAGGGGCTCGTCCGTCGTGTTTGTGATTACCTCGTGTCTTCTGTTACGAAGTAAGGCGATAGTTACCGCGTGTTTAAGTATCTAGTGTGACGTGCTTGTGATGGCCGCGTCACGTCAGGGGCTCGTCCGTCGTGTTTGTGATTACCTCGTGTCTTCTGCTACGAAGTAGTGTTAGTTACCGCGTGATTAAGTATCTAGTGTGTCGTGCTTGTGATGGCCGCGTCACTTCACGGGCTCTTCCGTCGTGTTTGTGATTATCTCGTGTCTTCTGCTACGAAGTAGTGTTAGTTACCGCGTTTTTAAGTATCTAGCGTGTCACTGTTTTAAACTATCACGGTTGTTCTCTAAAGTTATATGATTATTAACGGGATATTTACCGTGGTAAGGTTGTGGAATGAGCTCCCGATATTTCGGCGCAGTTACATGCACCATGTTCACGGGAAGACTGAAGAATGCGGGTGGTTGGTCAAAAAGTTTAAAAGTTAGGTGCAGACATAACGATCTACCCTTTTTCTTAGTCTTTTGCTACGGTTATCACTGGAACTCGAACTCGATCCTAAGTCCCGACAAAACACACTCACGGTATCACTGCGTATAGTATTTTGAACACATTCCGCGTTCAAAATGTGTTCAAAATACTATACGCAGTGATACCGTGAGTGTGTTTTGTCGGGATTCCGCGTTCAAAATGTGTTCAAAATACTATACGCAGTGATACCGTGAGTGTGTTTTGTCGGGACTTAGGATCGAGTTCGAGTTCCAGTGATGATGCGCCGAAATATCGGGAGCTCATTCCACAACCTTACCACGGTAAATATCCCGTTAATAATCATATAACTTTAAATCTAGCGTGTCGTGCTTGTGATGGCCGCGTCACTTCAGGGGCTCGCCTGTCGTGTTTGTGATTACCTCGTGCCTTCTGCTACGAAGTAAATCGATAGTTACCGCGTGTTTAAGTATCTAGTATGTCGTGCTTGTGATGGCCGCGTCACTTCAGGGGCTCTTCCGTCGTGTTTGTGATTACCTCGTGTCTTCTGCTACGAAGTAAAGCGTTAGTTACCGTGTGCTCTAGTGATGATTTCTTCTTTGAGATCGGGGCCGGCATTGTGCATGATTCGCTCGCTGTAGGCGTTGCATTCCGACAGAGACTCGTCGGTCGTGTTTGTGATCACATCAGCGTCGAGTAATGATATGTCGCCTTGCCTGGAATTAAAAGAAAAAAAATTGAGACAGACTCTATCTATAACGGCCCGTTATTTGGCAACCCGCCGGCTTTATCCACGGTAACACATGCGCGGACTAAGCAGATGCTAGAGCTACAGAGCTGCTTCTTATGTAGCTTTACATATATAAGCTTAGTTAAGGAGTTATTGTGGAACCATCAGATTTGTAGATTTACCTAGGAATGACTTGTTCAATTATTTAAGGCAGATGCAAACAAGACGCTAGTTTTTCTTAGCTATATCCAGCCAGAATCATCACAATCGTTTCATACAGTAAAAAACTATGCGATATCATTAAACCCCTCGACCAGAGAACCTCCGTCGGTTTAAAATAATAATATCAAAGATATGGTACATTTGCCAAATTATTTCATATAACCCCTCACGAGTCGATTGTCAATATAACAATGAAATTTCTATTGTGTCTGGGTCGTTCGACTGATGAAGTATTAAGTAATATATAAATAAAAACTGAGGTTAGCGTAAACTTAAACGTAGATCGTAAATTACAACATGCGTCGACATATCGTCATTTACGCATGTTTTGGCTTCGCGAAGAAGCCTTTAGCATCTTCAGTGCGTTGCGCTCATCATTGCGTACCGCCTTAATGTGAATTCCGTTTTTTATTAAAAAATCAATCAATCGCGATCAATCAAGCGCCATTTTCAATTTTTGAGTTCGTACCGGACAAGGTTGACACGAAATCTCCGTAGATCTGCATCGTCTTTACAAATCAAAGACTCAGCGATCAAGAACCGCGTACCTAATTAAATTAATAATTTACATCCGTGTAAACGAGCTACAACATTCAAACTATACCGATTTATGCTTAATGAAGTATAACAGGGAGATGTTTAAACATGACATGTCATAGGTCCTATCATACTAGGTAACAGAAATCATATCGTCAACCTAAGAGAATTGGGTTCAGCATAACTTTAACTCATCTAACTGTTTCTCACATAACTGGAAATTTTAATGATGATTTTTCACCAAATAATATCTATTAAGTTCTATGGGTACACGTGTAACTACGAAGGCAAATTATTCAAAACAAAAAACTAAACTATATATGACAATAATAAAAATAAAGAAATTTGTTAACACACACACATATATATATATAGACACCGTGAACCCCGATTCTCCCTGTGGCTAAATTATACCCCTGATAAATTAGACCCCGGCTTGCCTATATTGGCCGTCTGGGGATGGATACGCAACAGCAAGTACCAAAAAGCTCCAAGGGCGGAAGTGTTTAAAGGCATAATGCTCTAGTGAAACCACAGCACACCTCTCGACACCTTTTAGACATCCACACCAACGTTGCTTGTTGTATATTTTGTCACCATTGATGGTGGCTCTTATGGGAGGGCCTGTTTAGTGAGTGGCAAGTCGTCACCTGTTAATAAAATAGTTTAAGATGAAGCTAAAATTGACAGGTGCCGCAGCCTCCTAAATAGCCATTTCCCTTATCATTTAAGAGTTCATGTCAATAGCCCAACTATGTTACCAATTTTTATAGTCCTACTAATAATGCCTATGTGAAGGACCGGATCCGTGAAATAAACGGAATAATAATAATATTGGACAACATCCACACAAGGTGTTCTGGTCCCAAACTAGGCAGAGCCTGTACTATGGTAACCTGATGACTGATATACACTCGAGAGCAATGAATCCGGGTCACTTAAAGAATCCTAAAAATCTCGGAAACTAAAAATGCTAGGTTAATGCAATAAATTGTATTTAATAGACAATGTAATACTCCTTAAATGAAGGTATTAACACTTCTTAGTTATTGTAAAGTTATATCATAAAAAAATCAAATTTGAAAAAGGGCCACTTTCGAAGATGGAACTACGAAATTACAGCATTTGGTTTTGCTTTTGTTTGTAATCTGTCATTTATGTGGGTACATAAACCATGTTGATAGTGCTCTATATTCATTATTCAAGCTGAAATTATGTCGCTTACGCCTGAAGAATGCACCAGAATACTTACAATGCTGGAAACCGGCCGGAGTCAGCGCGATACAGCCAGGACTGTCGGTGTGTCGCTGTCAACAGTACAAAGAGTTCTCCGACGTTACGAAGAAACTGGTTCTAACCTACGCAGACCAGGAACGGGCAGAACCAGGTGTACCACAACACGAGAAGACCGATACTTGGTGAACACCATGCTTCGAAATCGCTTTCTCACAGGAACTGAACTCACAAATCAGTTTCGACGCCTCGGAGGAAGTAACCCAAGTGCATGGACAGTAACACGTCGGCTTGCTGAATCTAACTTAAAACCCCTTAGACCTGCAAACGGCCCTAAACTGGAGCGTGGGCATCGTATTTCAAGACTAAGATATGCCCAGAGCCACGTAAATTGGAGTATTGAAGATTGGTCAAAAGTTATGTTCTCCGACGAATCAAAATGTATGCTCTACAAGCACGATGGAAGACACAGAGTGTATCGAAGACCAGGGGAAAGATTCAAGCAAGCATGCATCGAAGAAAAAGTAGCCTACGGTGGTGGGTCTGTACTTGTGTGGGCCGGAATTTCTTCTGAAAGTCGCACAGAGCTGGTGATCATAGAAAACGGCTCTTTAACTAGCGAAAGATATGTGGAAGAAATCCTCAATGATGACGTTGGTCCATTTATGGTCAATTTAGGTGAGGATGCTATATTTATGCATGACAATGCCCGACCTCATACAGGTAGGATTGTGAATGACTACCTTCAAGAGATGAACATTACTCGTATGGAGTGGCCAGCGCGCAGCCCGGATATCAACCCGATCGAGCATGCTTGGGACGAGCTAGGCAGATGCGTAAAACAACGAAACCCTCCCCCAATCACGCTTCGTGAGCTCAAAATTGCTCTCACAGAGGAATGGGAGAATATTCCCCAAAATCGTATAAGGAACTTGGTGTACAGCATGCCAAACCGCGTAAACGCAGTAATGGAAGCACGAGGAGGCAATACGAAGTATTAAAATTCAAGAAAATCGTAATAAAGTTCAAAAATTTCATGGTTCCTATTTTTGTTTTAAGGAGAGATCAGCAGTTTTTTTCTTTATGTAATTTTGTGTTAATAAAATGTATGGTGACTCATATTTTTTTTACTTTCATTTAAGGAGTATTACATTGTCTATTAAATACAATTTATTGCATTAACCTATCATTTTTAGTTTCCGAGATTTTTAACATTCTTTAAGTGACCCGGATTCATTGCTCTCGAGTGTACATACTTATACGCACTCACATATGTCAAACATACATGTTCATACAAAAATGTTTAAACTGTCCGGGGATTGAACCCAAGACCAGGAGCTCAGATTACATGATGAAATTAGCTCGCGAAGTTCGATAGTTCAGTCAAAATAGGATACAGTATGGACATAATTCTGAATGTTGTAGACTCTGCTGGAATCGTTAAGAAACACAGCTAGGAGTATCTCCCCGGTTTGCACCGTTTCTAGCACATACGGAACCATGTTAAATATTAGGTATAAACTTTAACGGTCCGTTAATCAGATAAATTCAAAGAAGTTTAAATATTTTATTGTATTTATGAACGAAGGCTTCCATTCTGTATAATGCATTACAATAAAAAAAGTCGTGCGACGTACGGAATATTTATTATTGTTTTTTTTTGATTAACGGCTCTAGGAAAATTCAAGGTATTTATGAGCATCATAAACGTTCAACGTAATTTACCCCAATGTGCAAGCTACGGATCATATCTTTTCTACCGACTTTTAAGATAAAGGAGAATTTTCTCAAGTCGACGTGTATATTTTTTATGTATAATCTAATCACGCATAACTTTTTACAGAGTAGTTCGCTTTTAATAATTATTTCTTGGTTTTGTGGAGTATACGTCCAAGGAAGTCCGGACAATCGGTTTTTGAGTAACAATCCAAACACTGAAAAGTATTTCCGTTAAACACACTTTTCAGTTATTGTAACTCAAAAGCCGATTGATCGAATTTGATAACATTCATATGAGACTTTCTATACGTGATCGGATCAGAAATGAGGAGATCCGTAGAAGAACGAAAGTCACCGACATAGCCCAGAAAATTAGCCAGTTGAAGTGGCAGTGGGCAGGGCACATAGCACGCAGAACAGATGGCCGATGGGGCCGGAAGGTTCTGGAGAAGACCACGGACCGTCAAGCGCAGCATAGGTCGTCCACCGACGGACAGGACGACGTTGGATGCAGGCCGCTTCCAACCGGTCCTTTTGGAAATTCATGGGGGAGGCATATGTTCAGCAGTGGACGTCCTACGGCTGAGATGATGATGATGATGATGATATGGGACTACCTCCGACGTATACTCTACCAAACAAAAAAGAATCATTACAATCGGACTACTCTGCAAAAAGTTTTGCGTGATTATAGGTACATAAAAAATATACACGTCGACTTGAGACAATACTCCTGTTTCTGGAAGTTGGTTGAAAAATACTTAGAAAGAAGATAGATACTTTATAAAAGAAAATATAAAAATATAGCTATCACCACTCTTTCCTGAATGCTGTTATGCAATTTCAATGTTTTTATTCGATTTAACACTCTTCCAGAGGTTTACTTTCGTTGGGATTGAGTTAGACATGATTATTTAAGCATATTGAACAATAATAAACAAAAAAACCCACATTCGCGAATTACTTCCACTCTTTTGCAAAATATCGCTTCATTTGACTGGAATATGTATGCGCCGCTGCCACTTTATAATCTATGGACGAGTAGTCCGGCCGTTCAACATGGCAAGCCAGTGGGTCTCTGAAGTTCCTGCGCATCACTACGCAATATATTTTTTTAAGAATCAATTGCCATTAGAGCAAATGTGTGCTCTAGGACCTACGCATACATGAGCATGTGTAGTTCCTAGAGGCTATATGTTCCGTGCAGCCAAATGAGAACGGCCGTAGTGTAGCGTGACTGACCATATGGCGAGGCGTGAGTTGATGACGTCATCGTGCTGGAAGAGCGGCTGCGCGTGCGGGTAGGCGCGCGCGTCTGCGTGCTGCGGCGGCGGCGAGTGCGCCCAGCGCGGCAGCGTCGCCACACCGCTCGGCGCGCGCATCACGCACGCCGATGGCTCTGGAAATTAAAACCAAACCTTTAAGTACTCGTATCTATCTTTATACCTTTAAACGAACAACGAACTTAATATATATATTTGCAAAAAGGGGTTCAACGATTTTCATGAAATAATGCATGTAGGGTTTCGAGGGTGATAAATCGATCTAGCTAATTTCAATTTTCAGAAAACGTCGTTATATCTTTGTTTCCAGACAATGAAAAACTTCTACAATATCATTACGGCAACTTGGACCATCAGCTTAAACAACAACTATGCTGTTTTACCGACACAGCAAAACTAAAGCTACTTGACAATAGATGGCGTTGTTTAGCAACAGTAAGCCAATAAGTGTTTGGTTTAAGGTACAACCAAGAAATACAGTTGTTTATTTCCAAAGCTCGGCCATACAGGTTTTATATGACGGACCCCTTACCCTACTTGGTAGTGACTCCGCCTTCGAAGCGAAAACTAGCCTATAATTGGAATTGGTGAATATGGTGCTTTGGTTAGTGTCACGACATTATCATACACTACCTGTTTAATTAAAAACATAAAAATTATCTATGGTGTCATCTGTGTCTATAACTGCTGTGTTATCTATGTACAATTCGGTGTTATCTATGCTGTTCGCTCTCTGTGCTTCCTCTTGCCGTATTTGTTCTGCGTGTGCGTAAAATAAATTTATTAAAACAACAAAAATAATTGTTTTTATGTTCTTCACGAACACTAGGTACCGCTGAGTATAGTAGTTTCTAAGCGCTACTGCATTTACTTTTGGGGGGTGTAGGGACTGCAGCAATTGATATTATTATAGGTGAACCAATGACACGGAGTGTCGAACGCAGTACAGTGGGCCTAGCACGAATAACTGCGTAAATGTAACGTATCGTGTCGTTCACGTGAAACTATACAAACTGACATGTATCTAGGGCAACTGTGACACAGATAACTCATAGTTTGTAAGTCGAAGCGAGACGCGTTGACGCTTTAGATACGAATACTTTAATTGTTTGTGCTATACGGTCTAAGTGCAACGCAAAACTACACATAGCTCTAAGGCGGCACTGTAATTGTCGAGTCGCATCTTCATTTGATGATCCAATAATGCAGTTATTGACCGAGCGAGCGAAGCGTAACTCTGCTTTAACTGGTCAAATTGATTTCATCATTTCGTGTGTTTGTTAGGTTGTTCGGTGGTCTTCCTGTACAGAGGCCTTATTCGCTATGACCATCAAGCATGTAACGCGGCTTGTTACGTTATCATCACGGAATGATGGTAAAATTGTATGGAGTCCGGGATCATTCCCCGAAGATATCGTAACGCACCGTGTTACGTGTTTGAATGATCATAGCGAATAAGGCCCCAGGTCGCAGTTTTCAACCAATCTTAACGAAACTATATATAGGTATGCATGTTCTATGTATGTAATAAATTTTTTTTGTCAGTAATTTTGACCGGAGGGGAGAAGTATACTGTGGCCTCAGACAAAATAAAAAAGTCTGTGGCGCTATTTACCGACCGATTTTGATAAAATTTGGTACACAAATTAAGTACCTGATGTTAAGGAGCAATTTCGAATAGGAGCATAATTCGTCAAGTGGTTTACGAGATAATAGGTTGTGAATTACTGCGAAAAATTGCCGCTAGTAAGACTTTGTGCTCGCGAGGTCTACTGCTCGCAAAACTACTAGCTTTAATAGTTATGGACAATATGATGGTCATACTTCACTACATAAATATCTACAAAATTATGTCATGCCTAATATATTTTAGTACCAGCATAAAGTGGCTTGAGCCCAAGGAGTTCATTTAAAATTCACCCTAGAGTCGTGTGTCGCGATGACCGACTTATTAATACCTGAGCAGGTTCATATCACTACATGCTTCTATTTTAAGATAGGTCGCGTGATATCACGTGATAGTCAAATCGATAACATGTACTAAGTATATCTATTAAAAATATTACTATGAAATATCCGTAACCTACACCAAAGTATAGGTTACGGCCCCGAATAAGTAGAACGTCATCTCGATAAAAGTAGGAAGAGGCGGTGGGTGGGGCGGAGAACGCTTGCCGGCAATTATTACGTGAGTGCCGGCAGGACGGTCGGGGTTGGTAGTTTTTAAATGTCATTGCTTTCTGTTGCGTAGGTATGCTACCAACAAAACGTAGGTGCGATGTGCACTTGTTTTGTGGCGATGTTGACATCCCTACACGCGGCTCGCGCCAAACCTGCATGTATCAACGCTAGTAGGGAAGACGATCTACTTATAGATATTTACTTACTTTGCCTATACCCTATACTTACCATCTTTATTTAGGCTCTATTAAGACTGACAGCTGACATTCGAAACGAAGATTTTGATTAGCAGGGCATGTATGTAATATAATAAAATTTGTTTCAGATATATAATAATATATCTAAAAAAATGGCGGCTCTGTATCACTTTGTCAGTTCCAGTCATCAACTTACTTACATTTTTGGTTACTGGAGTTGTCAAAACTGACATAGAGCCACCATGTTTCAAGATTTAAATCAACATGAACATAAGATACGTAATTGCCCTGCCGATGTAGAAATTTTGTACAGAAACTAGTATTCTAAGGTCAATAATTTCAGAGAAATCAGGTTCAGAAGACTGCAGAGTTCTAAAACTGGAATCGATGCCAGAGAATACTATACCTACTAACTGTCACCGTGAGGCTGACAGTCCGGGCACCTCTAAAAACTATTTCAGGGATATGTTTGGACAATGGTTATCCTAAATTGAAATTAAAAGAGAATAATAAAAAATCAACCTGACGCTGTGACAGATGTCACAGTCAGCTTTATTTCCGAATTACCTTTGAGTCATTGTAGCCTAAATATAAAATCAAAAATTTATAATTCTACTTCAAATGTCAACTGTCACATTGCATCACGCGATTTCGATGAAACTTGGTAAGGGGATAGGTTTATATTATATCCCGGGGAAGGACATAGGGTGTTCATCATCATCCATCACCACGCGGGTGCAACCGCGGGGCGCAGCAGCTAGTCACTATATATTATGAAACAAAGTCCTCCACCACGTCTGTCTATTCGCGATAAACTACTATTAATTAAAAACTGCTGCACCGATTTTCATGCTGTTTTCACCAATAGATAGTTCTCGAGGAAGGTTTTAGTATATAATTTGTGAATTTTTTGTAAACATTGGCTAAAATATAATCATATTAGTTGACGGTGTCGCAAATGAAAAAAAAAAAAAACAAATCGCACTGGGGACTTTCAACGAAAACACTCCCTTTGAGATATATGGTGGAATTGTGTATGTTATACAGGTCTACAGAAAAGTCCGATCAATAAATATTTAAAAAAAAATGGGTTAATTGTATTGGTAATTTATTATATTTATTTAAGGGTTATTAGTCAAAACAATAATTAAGACAATATAATTTACAAAGGTGCAAATCGTTAATAAATGGATATCTAGAGATGAATTTGCTACATTATACAAAATCTAATTTATCAACGCGCAGCCGTCGGCATTCCGAATTCCGCACGCAATAGGATAAGCACGGCAAGGTCTCGGCTCGGCTCAGAGTTTCTACTTCCGACAAAGTTATTGCTTAAATATTTCACCTCCATAAATCTGCTTTACAAATTCAGGCAGAGCCATTCACGTGAAAATTGACCCACATTGGAAAAACAAAGCGAGTACTAGCAAGTACATATATGTATATATATAGACCGAGTAAGTAAGTCAACGTGTATTTATATACACCTACAATACTAACTCTAATAGGAGTAGGGTATCAACTTAGCTACTATACGTACCACTTTCTAACGTGTGCCGCGATTTTGAAAAAAAATGGCGGCTTTTCGATATGCCAGAGTGCTTCGGCCCTTTAGCTATTAGATAAATCCTTTTATGCAGTCTCAGAACTACCGAATGTGTACAAAAATGTAAAGTGGCTGATTTTTGCAGATTTTAATAATTTGATTTATTTGACGTTCGTTTGTTTTAGACAATATGGCAGGGCCGGATTAACCCTATTCGGGCCCCGAGGCAATGCAATTTTCGGGGGCCCGTTTCTATAACCTTTTGCTGACTTAATATGTTTCGGACTTGAGTTAGGACAAACTGACGGACAATGACGGATGATGGACTATATTTGACCATTTTTGCCTGAATTAAGCAAATTATTAGATAAAAAATATTACTCGAGGACTGGCTTTATGCGCATACCGTGCGAAGCTATAATGGAACAAAAAATAATCTCGTCGTTATTATTTGCCCGATCAATCGACAGCTATTGTTACTTCTACTATGTATAAAGTATTTCATCAATTGACAACATGCGTAGAAAGGAAGGTATAGTATGATGATATAAGATGCAGTTTTTTCACATTCACAATACAACGATTTATTTTTCTTGGTGCGTGGCCCGCATTGGCTAGGGGCCCACAGAGCCCCGTGGGCCCCTAGTTGGTGCAGGGCCCCGAGGGCCCCTAGGCAGTTGCCTAATTTGCCTTATGGATAATCCGGCCCTGCAATATAGTACTTAATGCATTTTTTTATATATTAACGTTAAAAAAATTGAGTTATATTTGCACGCCACACTGTGCCAAAATGTACCAGATAAGTCCTAAATTAATTATTAAACATTGATAATCTTGTATTCACCGATAATTTACGCACATTGATTAGTTTTATTCTTATAATCATATATCGTTTACACACTCATACCCGCAGATTTTTACCCTGGATTAGTCAAACGTGAGACCCCATGCTTCAAAGGCAGGATCACTAACAACTAAGCCAACGAAGCTGTCAAAGGTATTGGTATACTAGGTGGCAAGACTCTACTGTAAGTGTTAATCTTGGTACGTACTCGACCATCGCAGTACCAGAAATTCTGCTTTGGTCCAGGGACCTTATAAGCTATAACCATCAAACATGCAAATACCTACGCAGGCCGGGACGGCATGGCAAGGGATTTAATTGTTTACCAATGGTCATTCAAACGTATATTGTTATAGAAATACGACATACATTGATCGGTATGCTTCAAAATGATGCCGCGGCATCAAAAGGGATTTCATTGCACGGCATTGGAAGACGCGCCACAGACTCCCGCGGCGGGATGTTGGGCGCACTGCGGTAGGCAACAGCATGCCAAAAACGCCGCCACCGGCGCTTGTGACATACTACGGGGTAGGCGCATATAAAATAAATAATATTAATAGGATGTGCACCTTCTTCGTCTACAATAATCGATATTTACACCAAATCCTAATCTACCATTTTAAAACTGAGGCAAACAATATCGTGCCGCGGTATGCCGTGCAAGGCGCAGGCATTCCGCGGTATCTAAGCGGCTAGTGTGCGCTGACTGACGGCAAAATCCTTTGCCATCCCGTCCCGGTATTCGTTGGCCTTAACCCGTCGCGTTCCGATATCTTCATGGAATGATGGTAAAATTGTATGGTCTCCACGGTCATTCCCCGAAGGTATCGTAGCGCACCGAGTAACGTGTTTGAATGGTCATAGCTAATAAGGCCCTAGTAGTGCAAAAGCAGCGACAATTATGTGATACTACCTTATTCAGTAATCTGTGATACTACTATATTGTAGGTCTCTGTAGCAAGTGATATTATTGGAGGCCTGGGACTCAACTGTTGCCGAGTCCCCTTTCAACTGACAAAAATCGGGCATGAGAAATCCCCTCACCCGTCCATTCGGTCATAACAATGGAGTTTCTATTGTGTCTGGTAGGTTTGACAGTTGTTGGACTATCAAAACACTATCAGGGTGTCAGTGGTACCGCTAGTGTCATTTAGCTCAGCTTTATGCTTTGTAAGGGCACATGAAGTTATCGCTTTCGGTTAATATATCCAAGGAGTTTGTTATTCAACAGTCGTTAGGCTCAGGCCATGACGGAGGCATTTGGGGTCGCCTGAAAACTCATTCACACTAGAGCGCCAGTCCAACCACACTATGCCTGCGTACTGGATTATATCACATACTCCTCTCTCTAAGAGGAAGGTATGTGTCACAACAGTGAGAACTTATGAAATCAAATACACTATCAGGTTGTTAAATCCTATACTAATATTATAAACGTGAAAGTTTGTGAGCATAGATGTGTGGATCTTTGTTACTCTTTCACATTCAAACGGCGCGGCCGCAGTTTTGATGAATTTGGTATGGAGGTAGATGAGACGCTGGATTAACACATGGATACTTATCATCATCATCCATCACCGCGCGGGTGAAAAAGCGTAATATTCTTGGGCACAACATAAACAAAATAACAAGATCTCTGCCTATTAAATATTTTATGACATTTCAGTATAAAGATAGATACGGCTTTGGAGAAGATAATAAACTACTCGAAGTACCTAATCCTGCGCAGACGACATCGCGGGCACTATCTAGTTATAAATAAGAAACAGAACAAGAAAATACTATGTTTTATGTAGTTTTACTAAAAACCATTCAATTAAATAAACGTCGTTTCTGTGATTGCCCAAATCGTGATAAGCATTTTTCACCCCACAGTAGCCCTACGCTCCCTGTACATTACGTTAAAGTGCTCGAGTAGGGAGTAGGGACTTATTGGAATCTAATTTAGTAGAACTGGGGCATACTATATAATCCTGTGACGTCAGAGAGGTGCCTCTCTATCTCTCTCTGTCCCATGAAGGCTTCTGAAGAGGACGGAATATTCATTGAAATGTTAGACCGTGAGGGATGTAAAATCCAAAAACTTTGCTTTGGGTAACTAACTAGATATCGGGTTTACATAACTTATGAAGACATTTATTTAGCCTGTTCGTTTAAAAATAATATATAGCGTTATTGGCAAGTCATCCTATTCCCGTTAAGGGCGTGTAGTTTACAACGTTTCTGACTGATTTGACTATGAAACACCCTATCCTAAATCTAACCGTTCTCGAGATATTTGAATTTAATTGAAATGTGTAAGCCTTATTATTACTATTATTTGATTTTTACATGTAAAATTCGATGCTTTAGGACCTTAATAACCAATATTGTACGTAAAATTAATAAATAAGTCGTTGTAGATGATTAAAACGTATAAAAACTTATAAATAATAAAACAATTAGATTCAAATATATTGATTGATCCAAAAACATAAGCTAAAGAAAACATAGGGCATTGCATTAGAATAGGCCAACACGAATTTAAGGGGGGGAGGGGGAGGGGGGAGGGAGGGGGGGAGGGGGATGTCCTCCGACACTACTCTCGTGGCGAGGAAATGCCTAGTTTTTGCGAAAAACTACTTTGAATTTTCTTTGAACTTAACCTCAAATTTATAACGTTTATATATTGAATTTAACTATATTTACTTACAAATATGAATGGATTGGACATGGAGTACTGACTATTTTGGTGTGTTCTATGTTTGACTCTGGGTGGGCTCCCGCCAGAAGCTCTAGCGGTCGCCCCTGAGTGTCACTTCGCCAAACTCGGTCTTCGCTTCGCTACGGAGGTCGCCGGCTCGCTTCGCTCGCCACCTCCCCCCGTCGCTCCGCTCAACCTCGTCTGGCTCGCTCCTCTCAGGACCTCCCTTGAGCTTCTGGCTCCCGCACTTTTTATATACAATCTAGGGGTGTCAGCCACAAGACTAGGTGGAGTCGGGGTGCTCTGTGTCGGCTCTGTCTCTTATTTTGAACCTAACCAACTCAAGTTAGAGTGCCCTTGACTCGAATAAGAGTGCTAGCCCTGATGGTCACAGCTATTTTGAATTACATTAGAAATAAATCATATAGGTGCAAAACTAGGACAAAAATAAAACAAAATTTAGAAAGTATTTAACTTATATTTTGTATACATATTGCACAGCTTTTATCAGTTCGAAAAACTTATCCTTCTTACTGGCCTCCACAGATCTCCTCCATAAATACTCAACAATTGAGTCTGCAAAATTGCCCGGGTGGTTGTAATTATTCTTGTAGAAGAATCTTTTAACCACCCGCCATTGAGACTCAATTCGTTGAGTATGTGTCCCATCCTCGGCTATAAATGGACTGTCAGGGTCACTGTGGTTGACTTTTTTATGAATATATCCATGTTGGCTTAGGCAATCATAAGCCCTCCAGCAGTCAGTATGGATGGTTGTGCCCGGCTCTACATGTTTTTGAATTAGGGGAATTAGCACCTCTGCAGACCTAATGTTGTCCGGGCACACCTCCAACCGCAAGTCCTCTGAACCATCTTCTATGAGGCCAAGGACCCAATGTCCCTCAATGTGTCTCCCTGAAAAAAATTAAAAAACAGTTATTAAATTGAAAATACAAGTATAAAATAATGAAATTGATTAATGCCTTATATAAATACCTTTATTAAATTTCCTCTTCCCAAATTTGCTTTCGTCTACTTGCACAATTTTTCCAGGGCCTCCTATTTTGCCCCGGACTTCTTGTTTCTCCAGTTGGTAAATTACCACAACTTCCCGGCAGTAGTTATACCAATCGCTTATGGTTGGCCGGGACAAACAATGTTCTTCTCTAAATATATCTTCGTGTATTACCATGTCATGCGAGTAGTTGTATGCAAAACAGTACATTAAATAATAAATGTGTCCCAATTTTAGTTTTACGTTCTCAAACCATGTTCCTTGGGCTCTAGATACTCTAGTTTTATTATGACAGGAACCCTTGCTGCACACAAATGTGCCCATAGTTTTGTCGTTCTTGAAAACAAGTTTCATGGGATTTTTGTGTATTCTACACTTCTTAGTTTTCAAGATTAAGCCTTGCTCTTCGGCAAAAACCAGTCCTTGTTCATGTGTACTTAACATACGCGCCAGCTTTACAATATTCCACGTTTGTAAAACTTCACCCACGTATTTCCGCCTTTTAAATGCGGGTTCTTCTTCAAAATCATCTAAAATGAAAAACAAGCATTTGATTAACATATTTTGTGGTTTATCAAGCGAAATAATTTAGATTACAATAAATGAATAGTTAACTCACCTCTACTGGTAGAAGCTACTGGTACTGCATCTTCACGGCTTGTGGAAGCCGTTGGTTCATCTGCTGATGGAATATTAGCCATGTCGCTAGGCAGATCAATCGTGCAGAAATCGGAGTCCAGTAAGCAGGCAAAAGTCGTGGTTCAAGCAGAAATCGGAGTCCAGAAAGCAGGCAAGAGTCGTGGTTCAACAGAAATCGGAGTCCAGAAAGCAGGCAAAAGTCGTAGTTGAAGAAGAAATCGGAGTCCAGAGAGCAGGCAAAAGTCGTCGAAAAATTAACACAAAATACCACGCCAAAACAATGAAAAACACGGAGAGCGAACAGAGCACATTCACGTAACTCGAAGAGGAACGGAATGCGCGGCGCGGGCGGCGTAGTCGATCGTCTATGGAAAATAAAATGGCGGTCATACGTTCCATTCTTTAAAAAAAGTATTTGCAACAGAAGCTAATTTAATAAAATCGATGTCAAGTATTATAAACTATGTAATTAAGTATTGTAAATTAAATTAGCAATAAAATAATAGTTCAAATAATTAAAATATTTATTTTAATACCATTTTCATTGCACCAAGTCGTTTCGTTACACGCATTTATAGAGAATCGTCGAATCAAAAATCTGAAATTGAAATTAGTTTTTCTAGAAAACTAGACATTTCCTCGCTCTAAAATTGATACCAAAGCGTAGAGAAAATTATTATCTATAAGATCCAACTCTTAAAATCACCAAATTCGTGTTGGGCTATTCTAATGCCAACCCAAACATAGCATTATTACACAATACTTAGCTAGTGACAAAGCATTGAATAACAGAAGCAATTTCCTACGCCATCGAACAAATCGCTTTGTTAGATAAGTGGGCAAAGTAGGAACTGCGTATTCAGTAATTATTCAGCCATTAAATCCGCATTTATATTTATGTATTGAAGCAAACAATTATAGAATTCTAGGTCTAGTTTATTATAAAACGTTCAGCATTTACTGAAGGCTCTTTGAAAGGAAAAACAACAGCGGGCCGATGGTAATACTGTGTTGTGCAGGAAGATGGAACGGTAACTCCTTTCTTTAGATTTTAATGGAAATAACAAAGCGTACAAAGCCAAGGCTGACTTTAAACGCCATAAAATATGAAGCAGGAGCTGAGGCAGTAAAAAATGTAATAAACGGCAAAGGTACGCGCAAGTTTATGTCTTCATAACATATGTTGGTTGAAATATTACACAAGATATGAAAATATTCTGGCGGAGGGAAACAAGAATATTATATCATTTTCAGTTCTTCGGAAATATTCGTTAGGAAGTTCAGTTCGCTTGAAATAATATTAGTTAAGTTATCAAGCATTTTCAGTTCTTCGGAAATATGCTGTAGGAAGTTAGGTTCGCTTGAAAATAATATTAGTTAAGTTACCTTATTGGTACATTGGAAACTTATCAAAGTAAATGAACAAAGACGTTACGCGTATTAGTAAGTACGTCCTTATTCTTATCGATAAGTCCGTGCAAAATCAGTAATACCTTTGAGTTTATGTAACCTACTGGTATTGAACGCCTGAAGGTCACATCTATGGAAAATATTACATAAGCCAGGCACAAAAAGGCGGACGAGTCCGTAAACTTCAATCATTATTAGGTAAGCAAAGGAATCGTGACAGGCGAACTCTAATATTATGTGCTACTTCGAGAACGTGGAAAATACTTACATCAATATAATTGAAAATATACACAGTTCACGTACCTAAAATAGTCATTCCGGGAAATGCAGTCACACGTTCACAACTCTTCACTTATAAAAATGTGAAATGCAATTTAGTGTCGTTCGTTTGTGAGGCTTGCGCACGTCCGTCTGTGGCGGAATCTGAACAGCGTGTGACCTCGAACGAGGAGGAAGGAAACACACCCCCGAGGGTGACGTGACCGTGGGATGGGGAGGCGGTGACGTCACACGGTCGTCGACCTAGGAAGTGGGTCATCAGGCTGGCCGATCCAGCGGCGGTTCGCTCAGCAATAAAGCCTTTGTGAAACGCTCGTAGCGTTACATCATTTAACTGAATCGGACTTTATTGTGGAGTCATTAACAGCTTCACTACTCGTATAATTCATTCATGCGGTATTTCATGAATGAAATGTTAACACGATATTAAGGTGTTATTGCATTTCAAAAGTTACTAACAATTCTAATGTACAATTGTTGATTAAATTTTAAATTCAAATTCTAATATAATTATAATGATATTGTTTATTAAAATCAAAAAGTACAATTTGAAAAATTTTATACCGACTTCCATTCTAGTCAGTTATTGGAGTGTATCTCAAAAACCACTGGACCGAATTTGATGAAATTTAAATGGGACCACACGGGGAGCACGTTCCAACAAAAAATAATTTTGAGAATCGGTTTATCCAGTCTAAAGTTATGAGGTAACAAACATAATACATACATATATATATATAAAAAATACAGTCAAATTGAGTACCTCCTCCTTTTTTTGGAAGTCCGTAGAAAACTCTTTACGAGTAACTTGGTAGATCTATGGTAATATACCTACAAGTAAAAGTTATTCACAGTACTGGAAGCAGATACCGGATATTGTTGCCTTTTTCGTACGTGCGAAATTGCTAAACCATGTTCTTCCAAGAGATCGCATTCGTAGTATTTCCGCGTGTAATTTTTAGGGTTCGTCTGAGCAGCATTATGCGTGCTATCGAAGTAAGTTTCATTGAGATAACTTTCATACTGCGAGAAACAACTCTCAGCATCGGCCGAAAATGAAAATTAGCCACATTATTAATAAATAATTCTTATAAGTACTATTACGTAAATAAACGAACCATGTCATTCCAAATTTGTTAACAGAGATGTATGTTTCAATTTTTTTCGATGAACGGTGGATGCAAAAGTTGTACCTACCATGGTACAGCAAAAAGATTAGAACTGGAGAATAATGTGGCTTAGTTTGTACCGGCGTTACTATTGAATATTTAAACTTGAAGAAGTAGTTATTGTGACATAACTGTAATGTTGCAATTTTTTGTTCAACAGATGTCGCCCCGTCCCCTAACGACGGTTAAAATCAGATAGAAAGTTAAAATTCGATGCTCGGACCTCGAGCCTTGGTGGCCTAGTTGGTCATGGCGTCTGACACGGATTGTCGGAAGACGCGATGTCCTTTTTAACTTGTTCCTCCAAGTCCAAGATTTTTATGTTTTTTTTGCTATCTAGAAGAATATCTCGTCATCAGTCTCTGATGATGTTTATGCATTTATTATTTTCTATTTAATAAAATACAAAGGGTAACGAGTTACATTAATTCCTAACTAAACTTCGCGTTTGATGTATAATCAAATAGTTTAAAAGTATTTACTCTATCTATCATATAGAAAATCACATTTTCTGATGCTTAGGAATACCTACAGATGTGTTATTAAGCCCGAAAATGCACCAGCTTGGCCTTTTTGACGATACATTGTTGCTTTTACGCCCTTCTTATTTTGAAACTATTTAAACAATTGAAGCTCAGATATTTTGAATTTGGGTTATTTGTGCAAAATTAAATTTTCATAGTACATAATTATTTTTAAAAAATCGTTCAGGTACGTACTTTTATTAATTCTGATTAATGTTATTTGTAATTTGGTGACACCAGCAACAGATCAGCAATAAATGAAACAAGTACAATTTGAAAAATGTAATACCGACTTCCATTCTTATTCAGTTATTGGAGTGTAAATTAAAAACTACTGACCCGAAGTTAATGAAATTTAAATGGGACCACACGGGAAACACCAGCTTTCAAACAAAAAATATTTTAGAATCGGATCACCCAGTCGAAAGTTATGAGGTAACAAACATAAAAAAATACAGTCGAATTGAGTAGGTACCTCCTTCTTTTTGGATGTCAAAAGAAAAATAAAAAGATTGCTGACTGGTCTGAAGCCGCTGATACAGAATACTAAAGAGATAATGTTGGTGAGCACCATGCAGTGCCAAGTTCTACATCCGAGTAGAAAATAGTGTGCTTTGTTTAGGTTTATAGAGGACTATATAGCAAGTGAAACTACGAGAGTGCTTTTAAGACGCGGTCCAAACCCAATTTTAAAATAACTTACGATGCTTTACGTAAGGTTGAAAATCGCTTGTTAGATTGGACGATGTAATGCGAAAATGCGTTAATTTTGTACCGTTTTCTTTATATATTTCGATATATACTGACACAATTGAAAAAACTGCTGGTTACTTTAGTACTATATGTTGGCTATGTATTACCTAAAAAATAATATAGTGTTATCGCTGAAAATTCTGAGAGTTTGGGCGTGAAAGTTTATTTTTATGGACGTATTTAGGATTTTAATCTGCAGGGAGCGAGTTATATTTATGAATTCTGTTCGGTTATTACTCTTTGCTTGTTCCTTTTCTAACCTAAGTATTTTTTTCATAGATTATTATCGATCTGTTTTGTTACATTAGATGTTTAAAGATTCTGCTTTTTACTATTATCAGGATACGAGCACGCCTTAAGAGCAGACTATACGGGCATGTCTCGGTAGGACGACCGAAGCGATCGACGTGTTTTCTCTGAACCCTAAAGCTTCAGATGACAATCACCATGTTAAGGGGCTAATAGGAGTCAAAAAAGATTGCAAAACTTGTACCGAACATATAAACACATGAAGACAAGAAAGCTAGTTAATACGATATCTCAATGTCACCCAGTTTGAACTATGAATTAAATTTCAAATCTATAGCTCATCCGGCAGCTTGTTCAAAATCGAATGGAAATTTGTATAATAATATGGGACAACATCCAAACGAGGTATTTCTGATCCCAAACTAGACAGGTCTGTACTATGGTAACTTGAAGACTGATATACATACTCGTAACCTCACACAGACATACGAGTAAGTCAGAAACAGATAGAGACCGACAAGGAATGAAAAGAACGCGGCAAAAAGAATACTACCCACAATTTTATAGCATTAAAAAGCCGCGTCCATTCACAACTGTAATGCCGGGGACACTAGCAATTCGCGATACCAGATTAAACTGCGGTTTCCTATTAAACTTTAGCTCTGTGCTTTAGCATTATCCAAGTTTTGATTGCACATGTCTAGGTACAGGTAACTTCGGACACGAACACTAGCAGGACTGTCGCAATTCTAAAGGCAATAACATTACCACCATAGCCAGCTTAGTGGGGGGTCTCTACTACCGAAAATATAGGTGGAAGCTTTATAAGTAACTAGTAGTTCTGCGAACAGTAGACCTCGCGAGCATTGTCTTAATTATCAGCGGCAATTATTCGCAGCAATTCACAACCTACTATCTCGGCAACCACTTGATCAATTATGCCAATATTCGAAATTCCTCTCAGTACATAATGAGTGTACCAAATTTTATTAAAATTGGTAGGTAAATAGCGCCGCAGTAAACTTCCCCCCTTTTTTCGAAAAGTACATCCCCATTCAAAAATCGCTCACGACAAAAGAACTCAATTCAGTAGAACATACATACCAGGATTCGTCTAGATTGGTTAAAAAATGCGAACTGTACAGGAAGGCCAACGAACAGCCTAACAAATATACGGATAGATGCAATTCAAGTTGGCCAGTTAAAACAGAGACGCTTCGCTCACTCGGTCAATAATCAGCCCATTACGTTCCTACGCTGGGTCTCAGACCTTCCTATCAGTGACAGGACTATGGGCCGCAATCCACCACGCTGGCCTAGTGCGGCCGTCCTACAGAAAATATCAAAGATGTTTTATTGATGATAATGATATAATAATCAACTCATTATGTTCCTACGCTGGGTCTCAGGCCTTCCTATCAGTGGCATGACTATGGGCCGCAATCCACCACGCTGGCCTAGTGCGGCCGTCCTACAGAAAATATCAAAGATGCTTTATTGATGATAATGATATAATAATCAGCTCATTATGTTTCTACGCTGGGTCTCAGGCCTTCCTATCAGTGGCATGACTATGGGCCGCAATCCACCACGCTGGCCTAGTGCGGCCGTCCTACAGAAAATATCAAAGATGTTTTATTGATGATAATGATATAATAATCAACTCATTATGTTCCTACGCTGGGTCTCAGGCCTTCCTATCAGTGGCATGACTATGGGCCGCAATCCACCACGCTGGCCTAGTGCGGCCGTCCTACAGAAAATATCAAAGATGTTTTATTGATGATAATGATATAATAATCAACTCATTATGTTCCTACGCTGGGTCTCAGGCCTTCCTATCAGTGGCATGACTATGGGCCGCAATCCACCACGCTGGCCTAGTGCGGCCGTCCTACAGAAAATATCAAAGATGCTTTATTGATGATAATGATATAATAATCAGCTCATTATGTTTCTACGCTGGGTCTCAGACCTTCCTATCAGTGACAGGACTATGGGCAGCAATCCACCACGCTGGCCTAGTGCGGCCGTCCTACAGAAAATATCAAAGATGCTTTATTGATGATAATGATATAATAATGAACTCATTATGTTCCTACGCTGGGTCTCGGACTTTCCTATCAGTGACAGGATTATGGGCCGCAATCCACCACGCTGGCCTAGTGCGGCCGTCCTACAGAAAATATCAAAGATGCTTTATTGATGATAATGATATAATAATCAGCTCATTATGTTCCTACACTGGGTCTCAGACCTTCCTATCAGTGGCATGACTATGGGCCGCAATCCACCACGCTGGCCTAGTGCGGCTGTCCTACAGAAAATATCAAAAATGCTTTATTGATAGTAATGATATAATAATCAGGCCATTATTATGTTCTCACGCTGGGTCTTAGACCTTCCTCTCAGTGACAGGACCGCAATCCACCACGCTGGTCTAGTGCGGCTTGATCCTTAGACACCTACGTAGATTATCATATCATCATTATTAGATATTGTTTTAATGAAATCGTAAGGTAACGTAACTTACTTATATTATAATTATATCCAATTTTGTTAATGAGTTCGTCCGAGATAGTACTGCTACCATACCTTTTCCTACCGTGAAGCAGTTATGTTCTCAATACTGCGTTTTGGTATGAAGGTATTTGGTTGCCGGCGAAATGCCAGGCACATGAGGTGAAGCTTGACAACTAAATGTCTCAAGGGCGGGCGCAATACAGTTCGTCACTTGTGAGGAAACGCATCTGATCTACGCAGAGTTTACCAACTAGAATATGCAACCAAATTTCGTCAATATTGGTTGAAAAATGCGACCTGTACTAGAGGACCAACATACAACATAACAAAAACATACGGACAGATGTAAGTAAATTTGGCCAGTTAAAGCAAAAATGCTTCGCTCGGTCTTGCGGTACTTCGTAATGAATGACCTATCACAAAATTTTTGAACTAAAATTCATCCTTTTTCCTTAACTAAATAAACATCGTGGAACCATCAGGTTTATTACCTCTACGAATAAAGTGATCACATATTGCACTATTATGTGTTCTGTGTCAAAATGCAAATATTGGCACTATGGCTAATATGTTATTTAACTACTAAAGCATGTGTTGTAAGAAAGAACAAGATATAACAACGATATTGTACAAGTGTACACCAAGGTAACAAACGATGTATACGACCTAATTTGTAGATAACAAACACGCGAACAGATAGTGTGGAAAACAAAGAGATGGATTGTAAAACATTGTAATCGTGCGGAACAATAGGTGATTTGGAGGATGATCTTATTTGCACGGGGATTTCTTCAAGGCAAGGATTATTGATCATTGTAAAACTAAATTGCTTCAGATTATAACTTTAGCCAGCCTTGTAGCTCTAGTGGCACAAACGTTGGATAAAACGCGAGATACCGAACTCGATTTCCAGGTCTTTTCCGAAAATTATATAGGTTGCCCCTCATTAACCCCTATGGGACCAAAAACGAACTGATACTGGCCGAATATGGTTGTACGTTTGTACTTCTTCGGGGATGTCCAGGTTTCGTTTCATGTTATAAATACTTAGTTACCTTATGAAAGAAAAATATGACCGCTTATTGTACTAATATATTTACAACAATCTGCCGGGATTCACAAGTGTTATATGAACACAAAATATGTCAAGAATATCAGTTCAGCTGTAAAGTTCTACAGGATGTTTGGTAGAGGGACCGACAAACCAAATGAGCGTGTTCAGGGGCCCACTTGGAGAATACAAGTTGGCCAAAAAAAATCCCCGACACCCCAATTTTTTTAAACCTTTTTTGTGAATTTTCTAGATTTTTCCAATATTATACCAATTATTCTTTGCGTGGCCTGAAGGTGTATTAGAGACCAAATTCAACTAAAAACATCCGGTCTAAAACAGATTTTACAAATATTGGTAAATGTTTAAAAATGGTGGTAAATAAGTACAATTTCGGAGAAAAGGGGAAAAATCACAAAAAAAGTTTTAAAAAATTGGGGTGTCGGGGATTTTTTTTTCCCCCGAACACGCTCATTTGGTTTGTCGGTCCCTCTACCAAACACCCTATATACTTAGTGTTTCATTCTGTTTGCGTTTAGTTACAAAAAGATAACAGATAGAATGGTAGACACGAGGGATAGAGAGAGAAAGATAGAGGAAAGTACTTTCACATTTATAACATTAGGTGTTGGGCGTGTATAAATAATTGCACAGCCATCTCTCATCCCTCCAAAAATTATACCCGCAGGAAGAACACTAAGAGCCTCCGTAAAACGCGAGCTTGGCGCATTCGTGTTTTAGCTTCTTGCAGAGGTCCTAAGAAGAAATACAGATAATACATTGGCACGATTCATAATACAGAGTACGTTTTTGTTTTCTTCTCCATGCAAACGTATTACCCGATTTCATCTTCTAATCTTGTCCCTAGTGCTGTTTTTTAACGACGCTGACACTGCCTATGTTTGGAACCACCTTCCGGCCATGTAAAAAGAATTAGGTTTAGTTTATGGTCTGCCTTTTTGTATGCTAAGATGTAGTCGAATTAATTAATTTATATAAAAAACCAAGAATAAGTTAAAAAATGGCACGGACCCTGTCTGTGGAAAGTAGATTTGAAGTAAAAAAAATTGAAAACGTTTTTCGGGATAGTAAGTAATCCATGCGTGTATCCAGGTGGTAAGCTATTTCAAACTTCACTCGAATTTAAACTTACCGCCATCAGCATTTGCATTTATATCAATAGTGTGATAGCAAAATATTGTTACAGAAACAATTCCAAACAATTTCCTTGGAATTCAAAAGTGCCATTAAGACGCGGTCCAACCCCAATTTTAAAATAATTTACGATGCTTTACGTAAGGTTGAAAATCGCTTGTTAGATTGGACGACGTAATGCGAAAATGCGTTAATTTTGTACGTTTTCTTTATATTTTTCGATATATACTAACACAATTGAAAAAACTGCAGGTTATTACTTTAGTACTATAAATTGGCTAAGTATTACCTAAAAAAAAATATAGTGTTATCGCTGAAAATTCTGAGAGTTTAGACGTGAAAGTTTATTTTTGTGGACCTATTCAGGATTCGGTTATTACTCTTTCCCTATTCCTTTTCTAACCTTTGTTTTTTTTCTCATAATATACTATCGATCTGTTTCGTTACACTAGGCGTTTAAAAATTCTGCTTTTTCTTTAATCAGGGTACGAGCGCGCCTTAAAAACGTGTCATATTCTGACGGCCTGGTTCTTTACACCGAATGCAGTTTTTAATGCAATTTTAATATTACGATGCATGCACATGCGTATTTTGATGCTTTTTATAAACAATGGATACTTTTCACGATGTAAGTCATGTCACAAAAATCCTGAAAACCTGAGTAAAACATTTCTGCTCTTCACACAAATATTTGCCTCAGGTATCGAACCTTGGACCCTCGCTTCGATGAAAGGCTCGCTACCAAGTAAGCTAACGGAGTCTGCAATTTATTTATAGTAGGTATATTGTCTTGTATATATTGTCTCCTGAAAGCGCTCGCAGCGAAGCTTGAGGCGATTTTAACCGATCAACAAGATAAGCAACGCTTGCTGCTGTCAGGAGTTAATGGGTGACCGCTAGTGGCATTATTCAACAGAGCGTTAAGCCGTCGGTCCCGATTGTCTGTCTTAGGACAACAGTCGTTCGACTATTTCGAAGGCAGAGCGGTCTGAAAACTTCGACACGGGTTATCCACCAAGCAGCACTGGGCCCGCGTGGTTGATTATGGCTTCAACTCCACTCTCTGAGAGGAAGGCTCGAGTCTCAGCAGTGAGAACATAATGGACTGATTGTGGTATATTGGTGTCGACTCTGTAAGCATTCTCTTAACTAAAAAGATCTAAATTATGGCAGTAGGTACTTATTTTGTTTAGGCTAACTAACACTTTCGAATGACAGCACTAAAATTAGACATTTCTCTTCAATTGTGGGCATATTTTAGACAGTTTAGTCGTCACGTAACTTGGTGCTTGCTAAACTAACCTAAAATTGAATAGAATAATCCTATTTTTAGAAGTGTCATTCTAAGTGTTAAATGATTTTGGATTTTATTTTTAACAGAATAAGAACCACCATAATATGTTTTAGTTCGGTAGTTTAGTTTAGTTTTTTTGAACAAGTGAATCGCTACCATTGTCTCCTCCAGCGATGAAATAAAACTATACGTATGCGTTGTCTTTAAAACTCATAAAAACATGTAAGTACTGGATTCAAGAAAATGATAAATCGGCTTGTTTGCTAGCTTGCTGACTTCACTTGCTAAGTAGCTTGTTTTATTCAACATCTATTTTGCTTGTACAACGGCAACAAAGCCACTCAATAACTCTGCATAATAAGTACATGCATTACACGTGATGACAAAGGTTTATTGGTAACATTCCGTGGAAAGTAGCAAATTTAAGTTAAGAGGAATAGGAATATCAGGGACATGACTTCCTGGTTGGCGCAGTTAGCAACCCTGCCTTCTCAGCTGTTGGTCCCAGGTTCAATGCCCGGATAAGTTAAACATTTGTGTGCATGAACATGTCTGTTTGACCTGTGTCTGGGGTGTATATGCATATATGTATGTATACTACTTAGTCATCTGGTTACCATAGTACAGGTTCTGTATGATTTGTGATCAGAAGACCTCGTGTGTGTTGTCCCATTATTATTCCCTTTATTTAATTTTTCACAGATTTCATCCAGTTGTTATAAAGGCATAAGTGGGGCTGTAGTCAACACGTAGAGGCCTGTTTGGTATAAAAAATACAAAGTAGTATAAAAATCTGAATTTGGGTTGACAGGCACACGACTTGCCCTTCTCGTCTCTTGATGGCGTAAAAAAACCAATCGGAAGTATAAATACGAGTACTTGTAGTTCTGATAGATCTCCATTGTTCTGACCTATATTCCATTGTTCTAACTAACTAATAATTAAGTGATCATGGTTAAAATTATTCTATTGTTTTACGTGTTGTCCAATAATTGGCCCTATGTTTCTAAACATATTTATTTAAATTTGTTAATAGGCTGTTGGATGACCAATAAAAAAGTATAAATAAATAAAATTTTGTAAGATAAATAGCGACTGCCCGCGACTTCGTTCGCGTTAAAGGCTCGGCCTTCGGCCTCGCCAAGAGCTTCCTTCTTTTCTGTTTTTTTTTTATCGAGAGGTAAGAATCGTCTACAATGTAATAGAAAACATTTAAAAAAAGATGAGTGAAATCGGTGAAGCCGTTCTAAAGTTATACCGTGACCAGGACAAATACGGGTTCATTTTTATATATATGAGTATATATAGATTAATTAGTACTTTACTGTTTTAGCAACTTTTTGTATAAGTTGTATATACGTATGTACTTAATGCACACATTTGAATGCTGAAATCTATCACATAAATACATTTTTATTTTGGGGAAGCGTAAAAAAAGCGGAAGTGGAAAAATTCTGATCCTTAAAATACTTAAGGATCAGAATTTTTCCAGCGACCTACCTATGCAGTAAAATGTTTGTTACGTATAACGATATGCAACCATTTACAAAATAGGTAGCAAACAAAAGTAGCTCGGAGATAAAACTATAATTTATTAAGATTAACAACCGGTGTAACGCTTACTTGCGCAAATGGGTATACAACTGCTGGCAGCTTCATAATTTAACAGTTAAACACAGATAAAGGTAGATAAGACGGATAATTTATTCACACTAAAGGCTTAGAGGTAAACGAGAAACACGGCCGGCGAAATATCGCAATTAGCGACGACGGGGCCGAATAATATGGTAAAGTAGAGTACGGCAACAAAAATTGTGTCCATTTGGCACCGGACGGAAAACACCAGCACATAAAAGGTGACTAATGTACATAAAAACAGCACCAAAACGCCGGTGGCTAACCATTAGTTTTTTAGTGTTCAAGATAAACAAGCAAAGTTGTCTACTGCGCGCTGGGTTTATGTATTATTGAATTTACTTAAGGTGCTGTCTACGAAGAAATAATATCAGGTTTTGGTTTGAAGGACCACTTTTTGTGTGGAATTTGTTCTGAGTTATGCTTCCTGACATTATTTCTTCGTAGGGTGCTGTCATATCATGATGTCGATAAAATGACGGTTTTTAATGCAGTTAATCTCATAAGCAGCGATTAATTGAAAACTACAGAAATAATGTGACATTTATAAGACTTCTAAGTACACATTGACGGAATTAAAAACATATTTTAACACACCACTTCATTTCACCTTTAAAACAGTTTTTATCTTTATTCACTATTATATTTCACATGAACACATATCATAAAATATCAATTTTGAATACAGATACATTGACGTATTATTTTTTTATGTTTTTTTTACGTTTTTACGAGATGCGCTTGCTTGATTTCAAGTAAAGGACAACGAAGCGCTGAGCAGACAGCGCCTTATATTCAATAATACATAAACCCAGCCCGCAGTAGAGTGAAGTGTTTTGAGGAAACGTTTGATTTGACGTTGAAAGCTAAGGCTTTTAATGCTTAACCTGATTCATGAGATATGATTTTAATTTAGAAGTTAGTTATTATTGGATTAGATCAATTCCAATAAATATAAAAACAGTACATGATAAATATCCCGTTTATAAAGTTAATTCTTGTAATACGTTACGTTTATAAATCTGATTGTTTATAGCTGCACTAACTAACGTACACAACAAAATAACTACTTGTATAAATTACGCCAGCCTTGATGTAATCTATACATATCTTTTGAATCAGATATGATTTTAATTTAGAAGTTAGTTATTATTGGATAAGATCAATTCCAATAAATATAAAAACAGTACATGATAAATATCCCGTTTATAAAGTTAATTCTTGTAATACGTTACGTTTATAAATCTGATTGTTTATAGCTGCACTAACTAACGTAAACAACAATATAACTACTTGTATAGATTACGCCAGCCTTGACGTAATCTATACAAATCTTTTGAATCAGATATGATTTTAATTTAGAAGTTAGTTATTATTGGATTAGATCAATTCCAATAAATATAAAAACAGTACATGATAAATATCCCGTTTATAAAGTTAATTCTTGTAATACGTTACGTTTATAAATCTGATTGTTTATAGCTGCACTAACTAAAGTAAACAACAAAATAACTACTTCTATAGATTATGGCAGCCTTGACGTAAGTAAAATAAATTAATTTATACGATACGACGTGGATAGAAGTACAACGAATTCTATACAAAAAACACTAAGTGATTTTACATCAGAATGGATGACGTTATTTATAAAATGAGTTTAGAGAGCGAGTGTAATGATATAAAAGCAAGTAGTATACACAATTTGCATATATTAGATGGAGCGCTCTTTAATGCGATAACAAAGACGGGGTATATACGCAAGGTAACATTAATTTAGCTTTTTACCTGCCTGATGTTTACCTTCCCTTATAATGCGCGTGGCATACAAAATGTGATGACCTGTTATATCCCCATAACTTTTTATGATAATTACTGGGTATGTTTTGTGAAAATCACCAATGATGTTATGATTAAATCTAAGGAAACAAATCTTATTACAGATTAACTGCGTTATTAATTTGTCTATACTGTAAAAGATCACATTGACACGTTTCAATATTCTGAAAAAAATAAAATAAACAGAAGAACAACGAACACGTTTTAAACAATGTACCCAAATAAATAAAAAGTTATACGCTTAAAAACGTTGGAATAGTCTTGGGAATTTAGACATCAAGGACACAATTTATAAATGTACTTTAAAATACTCTACTACGGCGTTAAAATATAGAGCTGCTACCGAGAAGAACGGGCAAGAAAATCTGTGTCATGATTAAATTATCTTTTAAAAAGGTAGTGATTTTATCACAAACTATACTAATATTTTAAAAAGGAAAGATTTGTTTGTTTAAATTGAATAGGCTCCGAAAATACAGCACCGATTTGAAAAAAAATCTTTCATCATTCGAATCCTGCAATATCCCTTTAGTAGCACATACTATATCTTTTGATTCATCATCATCATCATCATCATCTATCACCACGCGGGTGAAACCATGGAGCGCAGCTAGTCTTATACTATACAGTTACATGGGTGCCAGAAGTCGACTTGGTAGTAGTGGAGAGCTCCATGATTCTCTGTCTTCCTAAATAATGTCTTGCGACTTAGTTTTTTAAATACTTCAGCTTAATTTCCTTTCCGTGAGCCGTGCCCAGTACCTGCCTAAATAGTAACAAGATAAAGAGAAGTACCGAAGTGGGGCCGCATTGACCTTGTATTTAAAGAATTAGTGGTACCTAGTACCAGAAACGTGCCAGTATCCGCAATGATGCGCAACATAGAATGAACAACGGTACGTACTTATTAACGGACTAGTTTGTTAACAAAAGGGTTTGCAAGGCAAACTAGGCTCTTTTGTTTTAACAGACATATTTATTGTAGTTTGATTGAAATTATCAATCAGTATTAATATATTTCGACAATCTTCACCATTACGCAATGGTGTTATCTGTGCTTATCGGGTTCAATGTATTCATAGGGATACACAAAAAAGTTAGTTCCAACTTGACATTACAATAAAGGTACGAAAGCATTCGATTCATTTCTTAAAATGCATAGGTTTTCAAGTTCTGTCAAATTGTATAATTTTGGACCACCATAACGTGCTAATAATGAATAATGAAAACTATGCTAACACTTTTTATGTTATTAATTTTTTCAAAGCACTAACGCCTGCTTAGGTAGGGACGGTATATGTTTCTCTATAGAAACATATACCGTCCCCATACGACGGTTAAAATCAGAAATAGTTAAAACTCGAGGTTTGGATCTCGAGCCTCGGTGGCCTAGTCGGTCATGGCCTCTGACACGGATATTAGGAAGACGCGGGTTCGAATCCCGTCCGAGGATGTGAATGTATCTCTCCAAAAATTGCAATGTTTGGTATCGCTAAGCAGGCATTAGTGCTTTAAAAATTGCAATGTATGGCTACGAAGAAATAATGTCAGCAAGCAT
Source organism: Selenia dentaria (assembly GCA_917880725.1). Taxonomy (NCBI): domain Eukaryota; kingdom Metazoa; phylum Arthropoda; class Insecta; order Lepidoptera; family Geometridae; genus Selenia; species Selenia dentaria. The sequence goes on along the minus strand of OU862888.1, from coordinate 6,393,911 downwards.
AACTCAGAACAAATTCCACACAAAAAGTGGTTCTCAAACCAAAACGACGTATGATTCCAAATACGAATTACTTTCGAGGTTACAAATAGACATGTTCGGTGATTGGTTTAAATTCAGAAGGAAAGCAGGGATTGGTCCATGCGCGTGCTGCAACGTCTACTATGACAGCTGAGTCATAGCGGCGTGAACGATGTTATTGATTTACCACGACTTTTATTGGGTCTTTTTTTAAGGCAGTTACTCTTCCTGATATTATTTCTTCGTAGATGTATGCTAACACTGTTTCGCAGAAGGACCGATTTAAATTTTTTAGGACTTTCGATAAACCTCTTTTACTCTAGTCACAACTTATTCACATTTTTCTCTGCTCTTATTTCACACATACTCGTCGATTTCTGCTATTTACTCTAGATCTAGGCTGTCTCTATATTGTTTCTAATTTCAAAATACGCCTTCGGCTAAATGTGGTATCTTTAAGAATTAAATATTTCAGAACGATACTTAATACTCGAGATAACGAGCATTAAATTGGCGAATAGAATTTGGTATAAAAAGAACAGTCTGTGAGACTTAATTTTGCTGCATATGTGGTTAGTAAAATAAGAGAATTGACAGGCGTTTCTGCTGATACAAAAAACCAGCTTCCTGCAAAAATGTGCTATTCGAGCCATATACGAAATATTTCTCCGCGATTCTTTATGAGATGTAGGTAATTAAAGAAACAAACTTATCTCGGCTTCCTCGTATACATTTGAAAATAGAATGTATGATCGTAAAAACTTATATAAACATAACTTAAACAGTTGTCAATACACATAGTTCTAGGCTATCGTCTACGAAGAATCCCAAATAACGTAACTGAGTCCAGAAAATCAAAATTAATGAGAATAGCATAGCATATTACTACATCGTAAATTAGATTATATGGATGAAAACGGAGTAGTCCACCTTTACAAAGTCTAAACTAACTACCTTTATAAAGAAATTTGCGGGCCAAGTAATTAATTAAGATTGTAATTTAAAATTAAATCGTTAAAATTGTCAAAAATATTTAAAGAATGGCCCCTAGGTTTTTGGCTAATCTACACGGTAGTGGCTCTACTTCAAAATTCTTAAGAGTGATAATCACAGTAAAACCAAGCAAATGTGATCAAATGTCTTAGTGTGATAATCACAGTACAACCGAGCAAATGTGATCAAATGTCTTAGTGTGATAATCACAGTACAACCGAGCAAATGTGATCAAATGTCTTAGTGTGATAATCACAGTACAACCGAGCAAATGTGATCAAATGTCTTAGTGTGATAATCACAGTACAACCGAGCAAATGTGATCAAATGTCTTAGTGTGATAATCACAGTACAACCGAGCAAATGTGATCAAATGTCTTAGTGTGATAATCACAGTACAACCGAGCAAATGTGATCAAATGTCTTAGTGTGATAATCACAGTACAACCGAGCAAATGTGATCAAATGTCTTAGTGTGATAATCACAGTACAACCGAGCAAATGTGATCAAATGTCTTAGTGTGATGATCACAGTACAACCGAGCAAATGTGATCAAATGTCTTAGTGTGATAATCACAGTACAACCGAGCAAATGTGATCAAATGTCTTAGTGTGATAATCACAGTACAACCGAGCAAATGTGATCAAATGCCTTAGTGTGATAATCACAGTACAACCGAGCAAATGTGATCAAATGTCTTAGTGTGATAATCACAGTACAACCGAGCAAATGTGATCAAATGTCTTAGTGTGATAATCACAGTAAAACCGAGCAAATGTGATCAAATGTCTTAGTGTGATAATCACAGTAAAACCGAGCAAATATGATCAAATGTCTTAGAATAATAATCACAGTACAACCGAGCAAATGTGATCAAATGTCTTAGTGTGATAATCACAGTAAAACCGAGCAAATGTGATCAAATGTCTTAAATGTGATCAAATGTCTTAGAATAATAATCACAGTACAACCGAGCAAATGTGATCAAATGTCTTAGAGTGATAATCACAGTACAACCTAACAAATGTGATCAAATGTCTTAGAATGATAATCACAGTACAACCGAGCAAATGTGATCAAAGGTTGAGTGATAATAACAGTGCAATGTCACGCTTATTTTTAGAGTGCACAAAGTCATCACACAAAATTGACTTTTCGGTCTCATTCCCAAAAATTCCGCTTCTAGCCTTAATCCTCCAAACCGTAACGCACCAATGCTTGCACACAACTGCTTTCAAGTCAAACATCTGCCACTGCTGTAGATAAGCAAGGCAGTTTCATGCAAAATAGCTTCCCTTTAGTGAATCGGTTTTATCGCATCATATACATAGAACTACGTCGCATGTTTTTTGTTTTACAACAGAACCAAAGGATCCTAAAATACTATAATATAAACTTTCGTATCGGACGGAGGTTGATATTCCTCGTTAAAATATTGCCGCGGCATGGGTTGCGTGTTCCGAGCCCGTTGGGTATTACAAATCGTTTAGGAATTTCGGAGGAACATTAGATTGGTGATTGATGTCACATCCATTACCCGTCTTTACTCGTACCATACTTTCGTGCTTTTATTTATTTGACATGACATCCAGAAGTCGTGAATGTTAATAAACCTTCCACTTTTGAACCAATAAAATACTTAATAATTTAAATGCTTTACTATAGATATTGATTTATTGCAAACATAAAAGACAATGTATTTTAGAGAACATTTAGCAGTACTTGTTCGTACTAGTACAGAGTTCGTTCAGTAATAAATTTGTGCACGTCATGTTGCCTTATGTGATGTAACTTAATTAGTTTTGATGTCCCACTGATGATAACCTTTTGTGGTATTAGTACTTGTTGTCTACACGAATTCTAAAAATGCAGTGAGTATTAGTAATTCAACCAACACATTGTGTTCCAAACTCGACACAGTCTTCACAAAATTAACATTTGCTAACAGATAGGACAAATAATAAGTGGGTGTCACTGAAGGTGACATCAGCTGTGAATTCGACGCATGTGACTAATTTGTTGACAGCAGTATCATAATACGACGATAATTTAAGAATTATACAATAAATAATCAGAGATGATATTCAAGCTTTAAATTCATTAAGGTTCAAGCAAAAGTGTGTTCACGATATAGAAACACAAATCTATAAGAAAACACCTATTTTGACACGTGTATAGATTCAATTGTCAAGCTTAAAAAAATACAAATAAAAATTCTCCTGTGCAAAGTGCGGGAAAACAAGGAACTCAGTCAGTACACGAGTCATAATTAAACTGTATTATTTAATAATAGAACAAAAATACATTGAAATAACAAAGGAAGATAACCAATACAAAACGTGAATACCTAATCGATTATAAACAAGAAATCCAACATACACAAGCAATTATACGAAACAGGTATTTATGGTACAAAGACACAAAAGCATGCTGATGCACTCGCATGTACTCGTAATGTATTAATTGAGGATAACAATATCATACTTGTACGACACTGAATTTTCATAAGAAACAGAAGAGAACAAGGTCTATTTAGATTCTAATGTGTACTAATGAATTTTAGTGTCATTCGATACCAAAATATATTGCATATAAATGCAAAACTCTATAAAACGTGTACCTAATTTTATCGTCAATTTAAGTAATCACAACATTCGACTTCACTTGAACATTGTGTTCATACAATGGAAAAATTCCTATAATTAAGTTGACATTAAAATATACTGCTGCAGCTGGGACCGGCAACCAGAGAGGGAGAAAGTAGTAGACATAAGTCTTACTAAAAGGTAAATAGCAAAATGAGCGTATTCTGATTTTCTATGAATATGTACATATTTACAATTTCTCCTTAACGAGCATAATAAAGATGTAGACACAAGACTACGTTTTGATGATTATGGGTAAAGCTTTAAGTTATAGGCTAGCCAATCTAGTTTGGCAAGTTATAAACAAGTTGTGTGAATATAAATATTTCCTGAATGAACTTGTGTGAATGTGTTATAAATTCAAATTAGTGTAAATTATTAATAATTGATTTCATAAATTTGTCTGCAGTCTATGCACATCTTTTCCTTATTCTCGTGTGGTTTGTAGCTGAGTTAGTAAAAAATAGTAATGTGATGCAATATCAGTATGATTGAGTTCAGATACCTACACTAATGTGATTGATATGTATGGTAATATCAAAGTTGGTATCGGTCTGTCAACCGCAAACCACGAGGGCAACAGTTCAGTAACACATGAACTAAATAATGAACGACGAGACGAGGTTTTTCATGGCAATCGGCAGCGAAACGAAACTGTTTAACCAGCCATGGTCGCAGCACGACATAAACGAAACGGTGATGTCATTGCCCTAAGTACTGCAGCCAAGGCTAGAACAAACGTACGAGTTTAAGACATTACTATAAGAAGCGTGGAACTATGCGAAAAATGTCAAAACAAGAGCGATTATGAAAGTGGTATAAATATTGCTATTGTCTAAGGAGTTGAATAAAACGATGAAGATATGAGTAAACATAAAGATGTAATAAATATAGTGATTACGCAAGTTTTCAATACGTTTTCAATTAAGTTTATAAATTAAATGTAAAACGTTTGATGTCATTTTATAAGGTTTCATAATAATTATATCATTTGTATAATAACGAATAAATTAAAAGTAGCAAAAGATTCTATCGTTAATGTCCGTTCATGTTTCAAACTGTATCACATACGTCATGGCCACTGATAATATTAATAAAAAAATTACATAGACATAATTTTGTATGTTTAATAAAGAATAACGGCGTTACTTATTAACGCCCCTTAAACTTAAACGTCATTTAGTAACGCGCACTACGAAACTGTTCTGCGCCGTACTAAATGACGTTATTTGACGTAAGACGATTAAGTGTGTCTCACCCAGTTGGTGTGTGAGAAGAAAGAATTCTTTGTCGCAACGTGTACGAATGTAACTAAATGAATGCGTGGAGAAAACGGACTTAAAAAAAAATTTTGTTATAAAAAGAAATAAGACAAGTAAAATATCGACTTTTGTATTAGGAATGCGTGTAAACCTTGAGCGCGGTTACTAAAAGGCTTCTCGTGGCGGCGTCGTGTGGCGAGTCATCCTCTTCCCTCAAATATGGTTGAAGAGGGCGATGGCTGGCACACGTGTCAAGCTCGTCAACGGCGCTGCTTGCGGGAGCTGCCGCCTTATTGTCTAACTTGAATGAGGATGAAATGTCACTTCATTCTAATTCCCATTGATGGTTCCAGCCAAAAGGCATGCATAATTTCGGATTGGGAAATTTTGGGATTCAAATGTTAAAATGAAGCCCATTCCTATTTTCCGTCAAAGATAGACAATAAGGCCGCCGGTCTGCTTTCGGTATGTACGATATTTCGAAATAAGTTAAGTCTGTGTACAAAAAATTGCAAAAATGCCCTTCGGGCTTCTTCTTTTAAAAATATTATTTTACCCCTCAGGCTAAGAAATTAAAAAAAAACGTTTATATGTGCCCGTATGTGTGCCCCACAGGCTAAGTATAAAGATTTCAATGTGCCCGGCTTCAGGCTTTCACCGATGTATGTGTCTAAAGCTAGTTAATTTAAAAAATATATCTAAATGAATGCTTCTATCATATTTTCTGTTTGGTTTAGTTAATATGAATCCTATATGGCAAGTACTTATAGACTACCTACCAAAGACATTCTTTAATAATGTTTATCATCGTCATAATAGAATCGGGGATATACCAATATATAATTTGATAGTTTCTTTTATGTTTTATAATAGTGATGTAACCTGTCATCCATGGTATATTATGATTTGCATGCTAAAATTCACACAGTGAATATGTTTTACCAACAAAACAACATTCGTATGTAGTGTCAGCGGGTAAAATATTATTTGACAGCTCTGAAAATTGCCAACAATGGAGTTACTGACATTTGAAATACTCGTAATGCTTAAATAGTTCTCTTAAACTTTAAGGTAAATAGATAAAATTACAATATGTTTTTCTAATGATTACATTATGTCTACTGCAGTAGGTAGATACTTAGTTTGCCTTGTTGCATAGTTTATCTTTAACATTGAGATATTTTTAAATATGAGTAGGTACTTAACGAATTATGCAAAAAATGCAGTGTAGTATTTAATATTGCACTGATTTAATCACACCTCAATCACAAATAAATAAACCGTAGTTTAATTTATAGAATTGACGTAAAGTCGCTTTATTACTGTCCATATAGTAGCGTCGTAAAATTCTTTAAATTGCAATTTGTATGCCTATTGAAAACCGTGTTCGATTTAATTATATATAAGTTGTTTTCAAGGTTAATCTTCATAGTCTGTCTGATGACTTATTTCCTTTTATAACCTCGTCTAGGCATCAACTGCGATTGCTAAGATTATTCGAAGTTATCCCCAATCTACGAATATCGTATAATATTATAAAGAGGAAATATTTGCTTGTTTTAATGGAATACGCTCCGAAACTACTGGACCAATTTGAAAAAATCTTTCAGTTATAAAATCCTACATTATCCTAGATGAACATAATATATATTTTGATTCATCATCATCATCCATCACCACGCGGGTGATTATTATATTAGTATTATATTTTATATTTACCTGTATAAAAATAAAATAACGTTTACACCCACTCATACCCCCGCACTATTGAAACTAATTTTGAAAACGAAATTCACTGTGCCACAGAAGGCATGGACACACACAAAAATATATCACAACGTTCAAGATCCGACAACATACATTTCTGCTCATCACACAAAAATTTGCAGGAATTGAATTGCAAAAAAATTGGCCTGGAATCCAACCCTGCGCGTCGAAGGCACCTTCACTATCAACTGCATGAGCTAACGATGCCACCAAATTTGATGGATATATATCGATGGTTAGGTAATACACCATTTTTACCGCCGAAACATCGACGAATATTTTCGATGTACCTAGTCACTGTACCGCCCGGTAGCAAGCTTTAGAAGACAATTAGCCTGAGGTCAATGAAGTGAAATTGATCAATGAAGAAGCGCACCAATTGACCTGGCTCCCATCCGCCGACGAAGCAACACAACTGCCACTACTAGGCACTGACTGCTACTGGGTAGACTAAGGTACGCGGTGTTAAATTATCTAAGGTGTATGCATGTCTACATAGCTTACTATCAGTGTACGGATGTCGGTATACTTACCTATTACTGTCCATTATGTGCCTAATGTTCACGCCTTCCTCTTATAGGACAGAATAGGGAATAACTACCCGCAAGCCCGGTACACGAGACCTAGTTTTACTGTCTGACGACGGTGCGCCTAGCACGACTAAATGCTGAAGTGTAACGTAACGTATAGTTCACGTGAAACTTAACAAACAGCAACTGTGACACAAATAAGTCAGAGTTTGTACGCCGACGCGTGACACGTTGACGGCATAAAACGGCGGATGGCGGATCCGCGACGGCGGAAAAAGTATTCGTATCGACGAATACTTTTTCGCAAATTGTTTGTGCTACGACCTCTGTTCTAAAGCAATGAACCGGAAACTACGCTTAACGTGCCCTCTAAACCTTGAAAGTGCTCAGTTAAAATCTACTAGCGGTCACCCATCATAGTCGAAACTTTCGATTTTGATAGGACTTGCAGATTGCTGCTAAAAGGAGTATAGGCTACTTTAAAATTACAAAACGAATTTGGAGTCCGTGCAAAACATTTTCTGTTAAATTACACGCGCACGAAGTCGCGGGATGTGGCTGGTAATTCCTAAAACACACGGATGTCCTCAACCGTACAAGATTGGTTTAACATTTTGGAAAACTAGCCGTCAGTTTGCAATACAACCATGGTTGTCATGCATGAATCAGTAGATGGTTCTCAGGGTAATTCTAAGTATTGATCAAACTTCTATCATTCAACAAGTGCCCTTGAAGTCGTATGACCTATAGAATTTTACAGCACGACCGTTCGAGCGCATTAAACTAATCTCATCAATACATTTACTGCGTGAGTGGTCTCTGGTCACTTCCACGGCTTCCGACACGGTCAAACGAAGCCTTGCCCGGATTAGTGGTGCCTATCTTATTTCAATTCCACATATATGTAATACTATAATGGCAAACGTACAATTTTCTTTTGTGAACAGCCGTGCGAGCATGGATCTCAATATCGTGAGACTTGTCGAGTCGATAAACTGACTTTTACCAGCTATCTTACCTTTTCTACCGACTTCCAAAAAGGAGGAGGTAGTCAATTAGACTGTATTTTTTATATTTGTTACCACATAACTTTCGATAGGGTGAACCGATTTTCAAAAAGCTGGTGCTTCCCGTGCGGTCTGTGTGGTGGTCCCATTTAAATTTCATCAAATTCGGTCTAGTACTTTTTGAGTTACACTCTAATAACTGAATAGAATGGAAGTCGGTATTAAATTTTTCAAATTGTACTTGTCTCTAGTATAGATCTAGCTACGATAGTTACATAGAGGAGAGTCATTTACCGATAATATTATCCTATCTATTTTCTATGCTCGTACCGCAAGGATAATATACTTTAATATCTAAATCATAAATAGTTTTTTCGCATGACAACTTCACCCTATATCCAAATAAAATCAGCTTATATTAAATTCTATCTGCACCGGCGGCTACACTCGCGCGAAATATGACTATAACCCAAAGTTATTTTCTTGCCCTGTTTCCTATTATTCTACTCGTAATAACATATGCTTTCTTTAACATCAGCACGATTAGTCGGAACAAACAGACAAACGGACAAACAGACATGCAAAAACAATACGGCATTGTCTTGCTCAGTCCTAAATTACATTATTCAAATTAAAGCAGTTTTTTTTAATACCGTGTATGTTTTTTTTAGTACTGCGTATACACTTTTACATACATTAGGTAAAAACCTGTTATATTATCATTGCAGAAATATAGTTTTTTTTTTATTTATTTGTATAGATAAATAAGGGATTAGGTAGACAGGTTTGATATTATTAATTCACCGTTTTATGCAACCTTGGATTCATATTGTATCCTGATTTGCCGACTTGTCTATAGTAAAACTGTAGAGGCCAATAACTCCATGCGATTTTTTTACAAAACCTACCTATGATGTTAGAGGTAAGCAACAGTTCATGAGTCAACTGTATTTTTAACTTCTGTCTTTTTTATAACACAATAACCACTACGTAGTATAATGTCCAGTTTCGACGGTCGGCAAAATGTTTACTCTACAGCTAGACAATAGCATTTCATACCGTATAGTCATAGCTATATTATTTATACTAGCTGGTGCCCGCGACTACGTCTGGGCAGGATTAGTACTTCGAGTAGCTAATTATTTCTCCAAGGGCATATAAATGTCATAAAATATGTATATGGTCAAACGCAATTGCTATAATAGTATTTTTGAGTACATTTAAATACTTTGTATATCAATCAGTAAACAATAATAATAAAATAAAATTAATCACCATGGAAAAGACTGTCATTACATATCATCACCCTTGGCGGTATTTGTGTCACATTTCATCACCCTTGACGGTCGCCGTAGTCGCAGGACGACGTTGGATGCAGGCCGCTTCCAACCGGTCCTTTTGGAAAATCATGGGGAGGCCTATGTTCAGCAGTGGACGTCCTACGGCTGAGATTTGATGATGATGACAGTCGCCGAACACGTCTAGTGTATCGCGCTGTCATATTGACTTGGCTTTTGACTAAGTTATCAGAAACTGACACAAACTTTGACAGAACTGTCATTACGATCTTGACGTAGGCGGAGTTCTTATTATTTTGTTTATGTTGTGCCCAAGCTTATTACGCTTTTCCACCCGCTTGGTCATGGATGATGATGATGAAAAGTATCCTATGTGTTAAACCAGTGCCTCATCTACCTCCATACCAAATTTCATCAAAATCGCCCCAGCCGTTTGTGCGTTAATGAGTAACAAAGATACACACATCCATACATACAAACTTTCGCGTTGTAATATTAGTAGGATAGGATTTATTGGTCGGATATTTATGTTTTCTCTTCAGTCGGACGTCAGAAGCCGAAGTTTTAAAGGAAAACACGATGAAATTATATCTATATCTAAGTCTACGAAGCAATAGCAGGGATTGGTCCACGCGCGTGCTGCAACGTCTAGTATGACAGCTGAGTCATAGCGGCGTGAACGATGTTATTGATTTAGCACGACTTTTATTGGGTCATTAGTAGATCTAAGTATATAAAACAAATTCGTGTTAGTTACACCATGTATAGTTCAAAAACGGCTGGAACAATTTTTATTATCATCATCCATCATCACGCGGAAGGAAACCGCAGGGCGCAGCTAATATATTATATATAATACTTATATGTTGCGAAAGTATTAGGTATGTTTATTCTTTTTCATATGAAGACGTCGTAGCTGGGTGGTGTAACTTAAGTCTACGAATTATTTTAAGTTCGAATCCAGTACAAGGTTTTTTGTACACCTTGTAAGATATCTTTTTGAATATGTTTTTAGAATATGCGTGTTGTATATTGCTTAGGTTAGTCAAAGTCAAAATCATTTATTCAATTTAGGCATCAAAGACGCACTTATGAACGTCAACTTTTCATTATAATGTACTTTAAAGACTCTACCGCCGCGTTCCAAAATATATAGAGCCCATCGAAAAGAAGCGGCTAGAAACTCGGGGCCATTCTTTTTATATAGATGTTTACAATGTTTCTACTTAGGTACTACAAATATTACATTTTATTGGTGGCAGAGTGACAGCTTGCCAGAAGTGGAGTATTCCAAGCATCTTTATCTTCTATATAATGTCGAACTTTATAGTAAGCTTTTTTATTAAAACGTTTTTTGCAGTCAACTTGAATTTGCCCTCTGTGAGCTCAGTTATGTGTTTTGGGATTTTATTGTAAAAACGCACACAATTTCCTAGGAATGACTTATTAGTCTTCGCAAGTCTAAAACTAGGTACAGCTATCCTATTTGTATTTCTGGTATTAAAAGTGTGATGATCACTATTTAACTTATATTTATGTAAATGGGAGGCAATGCTCCGCTGAGTTTTGTAACATATTATTATATAGCACAATAAACGTATTCTTATTCTTAAAGTTGTCTACCGACTTCCAAAAAAGGAGGAGGTACTCAATCCGACTGTATTTTTTTTAATGTTTGTTACCTCATAACTTTCGATAGGGTGAACCGATTCTCAATTTTTATTTGAATGCTGGTGCTTCCCGTGTGGTCCAAATTTCATTAAATTCGGTCTAGTAGTTTTATAGATACACTCCAATAACTGATGTTTACCAAAGTAATAGAATGGAAGTCGGTATTAATTTTTTTCAAATTGCTCTTGTTTAATTTCAAAATGACTGAATAAAATTTTTACTAAGAATAAAATCCATGGCTTGGTCGTTAAAAGGTTTGAAGGTCTGCTTTGAGAGTAAGCGTAAGGTGGCAACATAAGGAAAGCAAAGATAGCTTAAATCCATATGCAGGATAATAAAATCGTACACGCTGATGTGTGCGTTACTATTATTGGCATACCACACAAACTAACGAAGCAGAAGCAATGGGTGTGCTATCCGATGTAACGGTATCACAAAGCGAGTGCACTTCACGGGCCACTGGCTGCACATTCTGATTGCTCTGTACTAATTCCACACCCGTCAATCTACCAGCATTGTGGGAATGATAATTTGATATAACTAGGTATAGAGATGAGCGGCTTTGAGTGCTCTTGACAACGGAATAAGTACAGTAGGCGTAACGTAAAGTGTCGTTCACGTGAAATAGTACAAACTTTCATTTATCTAGCGCAACTGTGATAAAGATAACTCACAGCTGTGTGATTTTGTAAGAGCAAACATCCTTGCATCTTTGACAGCATTCGTGAAACAAATGACGTGATGACAAGAAACCGTGCTAAAACTACCTTATGTACAAGGGCGATATCTCATAAATTATTTGACATCGGTGAGCTCGTCGACGAATCATTAGAGAATCGCACGGCAGTTTGTACGTCGAAGCACGACACTTTGACGCCCAACGCAAATTGTTGGCCTCTGAACCGTTTGTAACGATGGATATTGGAGAAATAATAAAAAACACGAGTTAGGGTAGATTTAGCTCACATATACATGAGCATGTAAACAGTTTAATAATCACCTTTCTTATATATATAATATATATCTATCTATTATATATATAAGTGATAAAGTTGGTACACAAGCTCAAAGTCACACAGCGAGATGTGAAACGAACTATAATCGGGGTGTCTCTAAAGGATCAAATCCGGAGCAAGGTGATTTGGCCGAGAACTAGAATTCGCGCAATAGCTCAAAGCAGGCGGAAATGACAATGGCCAGTCTGTCACACTCTGTCGAAGAACCGGTAATCGCTAGGGTAAACGAGTTCAAGAGTGAAGCTCATGCATTGGTAAGTGTAGTTTAAGAGGAGCTGCATCGTAAAGCGAGTTCTTACGCAAAGGAGCTGGTAACCATATGCAAAGTACCAAACACCGGGTTCACTGGCATGCATAATAGGTCTTCGTTCTCCAGTAGACTGATAATGACTGCTGATAATGGTGACGATGTCTTACAAAGAATATTCTGACTGTTGTGTGCATACACTTATTAATATAATTAATATATTTTTTATATAAAAATCAAAGTCCTGATTGACTGACTGACAGACAACGCTCAGCCTAAACAGCTGGTCGTAGAGACTTGAAATTCGGAGGGTGCAATAGCTTTTAATATTATAATATTAGAAGAGCATCTTAGCAAGTCAAAATACTGTGAAAAATTAGACCACCAAAACAGAATACTGTGAAAAATTAGACCTAAATCTCGGGCGCGCACTGCATGGTACCAAAACTCTGGGTGACACTCCATCTGTCACGGGCATCAAAATCATGACTATGAAATCTAGTGAAAATAGTACCTACTACTCATAATGAAATGGACAGGAATAGTGTAGAAACAAAAAAATATTCTTGTACTAGTAGAAAATATATAAATAGGCACTCATTTCAACAATGGAAACATGACGAACTTACACAAACATAGGACTTAGTCGCGCAAACGATTACAGATTACAGTCGAGAAATTAAAAAGTCAAGAGGAAAATATTATTCATACGATTACGCGTGGAATCGCAGACATTTTTATTTGAGGACTATAAAACACAAGAGGGCAAATATTAGTCAAAAATATTTACATTGCGTGTAAAACAAAGTCATCATAATAGCATCGTAAAATAAGTACGTGTATACACGAGTATCTTTACATAACGCGAGGTACGTTGACCCAACCCAATCGTCTCAAAGGAAACTCCATTCAATTCACAAATACCTAACAGAATGGAAGAGAAGGTATTGTGGATTATACAGCTCAATTGATAGGAGAACAAGGGGTCTATGTGAAGTCCTGTGTTCCTTATTTAAAGCTAGATGCCGCACCCAAGTCTACGACTAGTAACAAAACTATTTTACTCAGAAATCGCCTTAGGCCTGTGTTACATAGCATAATCAGCCCGTGAAGTGTCTACTGAACCCTACTGTAACATGGACCTTGTTTCAGAAAAAAGAGCATGGGTTAGTTAATCACGCTAATATAATAAAGGCGAAAGTTGGTTAGTGTGTGTGTGTATGTTTGTTACTTCTGCACCCTCCATTTTTGATGGAATTAGGTATGGAGGTAGATGAGGCGCTGGATACTTTTTATCATCATCCGTCACTACGCGATGTAACCTCGGGGCGCAAGTAGTCGTCTTATATAAGTATAAGCGTAGCATAGAGATAGTTTTTGTTTGAACAGCCGTGACAAGAATCTTCCTCCCAGAGCCTTTGTGGATAGGCTAGTGGCCAGCCCCATTGTCTAAGTTTACAGCCCACAAGACGTAGTCTAACGTCTGTATAAGTCAAACAACCAGGACCAAGGGCTTCTAGTGCCCTCCGAAACCCGGAAGTGCCTAGACGAAGATGGCACTAGCGGGCACCTATCCAAGTCACGACTGAAAAGTTGAAGATAAACAAATTGACTTTTGATTGAACACCAATAGACAATCACAAACTTTGTTACTGGTGGTGATCTTACACAGAATAATTCATAGTACGAGTACAACCCTGTGAGACGACACCGGACGATCATTTGAGTGAAAAGCGAACTAAATAATTATTAAAAAATTTATGAGATGAATATGGCTTTCATTTTTAATTTAAGTGAGGGGAATCCGGAAAATAATGCTCGTCAGATGAAAAAGTAAGATGAGAAAAGACACACCCGCGAGATGTGCAGCACCCTGCTCCGCTGTGAGCGCTACATTTTGGTTTAGTCCACGATTACGGAACCATTCGAAGTACCTACCCAAAGTGTGCCAGCTATACCGTCAGCGTTTTCCAACCACCCGAAGTTTTCCACATGGCTTAGCGACTGTTGTCGACACCCAAGACTGACGGCTTTACATGCACTTTGAAGCTCAAATGATAATGCCACTATAACATATCCAAGCAGAACCTGCAGCAAGATTGATTCATTAGTTGATCCGTAGAGGACAGATCTGCTGCTCGTGACCTCTGTTTCAATTTTGACAAGTTTCGTAGTATTATTCAGATTCGAATTATTTCTAATTGATACAATTTAAAATGGAACTTGACCGGACACATAATAAGAACCAACAGAAACGGGAAAAGACAACGAGGACGTTATATACAGAGATCGAAAGATTTTTTACCAAAGGGATGGTAGATAAAGATTAGCTTGCGACAGAAATGTGTGGAAGGGAAAACTAGGGAAGGCATAGCCTAGTTCTTCAATTTGCCAAAGGTTAACATAACTTACAAAACTGGTTGGTGAAAAATAATATTTTCTGCTTATTATTTTAATTCCATTTAATTGAGTACAATTCAATAAATTTTAAGGTACTCATGTTCAATGAAGCAAGACAATTTTATCTACGAAAACATTCTATATACGCTTTGCTCTTGACTTTAGACACCCAACACATCTTTCTGCTAAAGTACAAAACCAGCTAACCCCACCTCTAAAATAGTAGTTTTAGTATGCCACTATCTAACGCTAGAAACCATATAGAAATTCCACTAATCGAGTCATCTCAACTTGTTACGGACGCACCCAAAGTTATTCGTACCGTGTAGATACCATCTATTGCTGCCCCCAATTAGACGAGCGCGCAGAATTTTAATTGCGGCACTTTGTCCAATCGATTAAGTCTCAGGTCCGACATAGTATACCGGCCGTTGGGAGTTTTGGAACCAACTTAACATTTATTTATATACCAGCAGTTTGTGCACCAATCAGCACTGAGTAGCTCGTGTGGGTAATTATGGAAGCTACCTTCTAGAGAAGAGAGTCTTTAGAAGTCCCAGCGGTTGAAATGCTGCTATCGAACTATACAGAAAACAGGCTTCTAAGAAATGTTTACCAAAAAATGGATTTAACACTAAAAAGTGTGAAATAACTTGTTGGACCATGATAGTTTAAAAGTACCTATTAACACAATATTGTGCGCATGGTTCCGACTTCGACAAGTTACTTCACACTTTTTAGTGTTGAAGTCGGTTCCGTTTGTTGGTAGAAACACTTTCCAGTTATTGGAGTGTAACTCAAAAACTGCAGGACCGAATTTGATGAAATTCAAATGGGACCACACGACACAACTTTAAAATAAAAAATGAATCATGAAAATCGGTTCACCCAGACGAAAGTACTGTGGTAACAAACATAAAAAAATACAGTCAAATTAAGAACATCCTTCTTTTTTGATGTTGGTTTAAAATAGGCATTACTACATTTTTTGCCTAAACAGATAAAAATGTAAAAAAGCAATGAGAGTAACCGGCGTCATTGCGAAACAATCCTTACGGCAAGACAATGCAGATAAAAACAATTCGCACAAGCGAAACAAAGAGCAATCCGAGGTTTGCCACTCTCCGACGCATTTTACCAGATTGCGGAAGAGGTTCTGTATTCTGAACGAGGGAAGAGCAATAAACTCGACACAACTGAGATAAAACAAATAGGTATATCACACTAATATTAAACGTGTAGGGCGCTTGCAATACCACCCTTTAATATCTATGGGGGAGGTATATGTTCAGCATTAGACGTTCTACGGTTGAGATGATGATTATAATTATAAATGCGAAGTTTTTGATTTAATGAATGATAGTGTATGTGATACTTAAAGCTGAAACGGTTCAAAATATTTGAATGGAATGGTGATGTACGAGTAGCTCAGTCACCTGTAATAATTTATATGACTGGCGACTGCCCGCGACTTCATTCGCGTAGTAGGCCCGGACTTCGACCTCGCCATAACCCCCATCTTTTCTTCTTCTAACTTCTCCAGACAATAATTTACACAACAAAAAAGGATTAGTGAAATTGTTCCATCCGTTCACGCGTGATGCGATGAGTGATGACCAAGGGAAATAAAGATTCATTTATATTATATTATATGATCAAACGAACTTACAAGTGAAGTTCGATCGATATTATATGAGTATACGCTTCATTCGAAGATATAATAAACAACCGTAGTTTCTTTTTCTTGTCGGCAACTTCACACTTTTAAGAGAACAAAGTAACTTATAAAAGTACTCGTAACTAAGTAAAAAAGTAAAGATGACCAAAGGAAATAGAGATTCATTTATATGTATAACAATATTTTAATAACTATATGTAGGTAAGTTATATACCAATCCAAGAAAACGTAAAAAAGTGTCTGCAATTATATAGCGGACTGCAAATCTGTTTATCGCAGATGGTGCCAGTATACCGTACAATGAAATAACGCAAGCAATGAAAAATGTACTAGGGAATTAATTTTAACACATCTAGATATATCATTATAACTTCTTGGTTACTTGGAACATAGCCTTTTTCAACCGACTTCCAAAAAATATGAAGAGTCTCAAGTCGACGCGTATATTTTTTTATGTATGGACACGCATAACTTTTTACAGAGCAGTCCGACTTTGGTATTTTTTTTTGTTTGGTTGTGTATACTTCCAAAGCCGTCCCATTTAAATTTAATGAATTCGGTCATGCGGTTTTGGAGTTACTATCCAATAACTTGAAAGTGTTTCGCCTATCTTGATGATATCGTAATTGACTGTGAATGACAATCGATTCCGTAAGTAGCAAGGGTCACTACACCGGCTGCAGCAAGAAAAAGTATGACTCGTCACGTTCCGCCTGAGCCGAGCGTGCAAGCGAGAGCGCGGAACAAGCGATAGAAAGGCACGATCGGCCTAAGCGTTCGGCTTGCCTTACTTTACGTTATCACATAAAATTATCGTCCGTAAACAGACTTTACAGACAACCATGTTTGTGTTAAAATCTGTGCCCAATATCTGTGTTAAAATCTGTGCCCAATATCTGTGCCCAATATCTGTGTTAAAATCTGTGCCCAATATCTGTGTTAAAATCTATGCCCAATATATGTGTTAAAATCTGTGCCCAATATCTGTGTTTACTCACTGCGATTTATTTACGAACTCGGAGCTTGTCGACGGTAAAAGTGTAAATTTACTTCGAACGGTGGTTGGCCCTTTTGCCGCCGAAACCAACACCTAAATGAAATAAAAAAGCCTACAACTTCTTTTGATACCTCACTTACCTACCTAAAAAAAATACCAAAATGCAATTTTTTCACAATTTTTAGTGCTAACGGGATCGATCGTCATTCACCGTTAGTGATGATAGGCCATCAAGATAGGTGTACCACTTTTCAGTTCGAAATAACAGGAACTTGAAATCTAGAAAGAAATAATAATCCAAATTTATCCTCCTTGTCGGGATCCCTCAGGAATTATCCGTTTAACAGGGATAGAGGGATAAAATAAACCTATGTGTTAATCCTGGGTTTAATAGAAACCATTTGAAATTTCATCCAAATCCGTTGAGCCATTTCAACGTGAAGAAGTAACATACAAATATAAAAGTATTTTCTATTGAAACTACTTGCTTTTAAACATGCCAAACCAAACAGCTGTGTTAACATCTCGGTGTCAATACAAAATGCTACAAAATTGCACATTTGTTACCGTGGTACATTTTTAGAAATCTAGTGAATGCTTAATGGTGTTTCAAATAGAAATAGACATATTTTACTTCTTCATATATTATAATGAACCTATACCTTCATGAAATAAAATTTTATTTAGTTTTTATATCAAACAGGTTGCACAAATATTTGAAAAAAAATATCGCTTTTTCAACAATCAACCCAGTTTCTTTGCTGCCCAAGTGTATATAACATTTAAACAAAAAATAAAATTGTTGTAATTCCAAATTAAAAGATATTCTACCGACTTCCAAAAAATGGAGGAGGTACTCAATTCGACTTTATGTTTTTTACCTCATAACGTTCGACTAGGTGAACCGATTGTCAAAACTCTTTTGTTTGAAAGCCAGTGCTTACCGTGTGGTCCCATTTAAATTTTATCAAATTCGGTCCAGTAGTTTTTGAGATACACTCAAATAACGGAATAGAATGGAAGTCGGTATTAAATTTTTCAAATTGTACTTGTCAGTAAATGCATATGAAAGTATTACTCGTATATATACGGCATTTAAATAAACAACTCTATTTAAAAAAATCTAGTCTATTTGTTTGTTCCGGCTAATCCCTGAAAGGGATGGACCGTTTTTAACTGAACTTTCATTGGCAGATAGCTGATGTTACAAAGAGTAACTTTAACTTATTCTTTAATTTTAGAAAAATATATATAAAACTCTGTCTCTCTGTATGTTTGTTACCATATCACGCCTAAACGGCTTAACGGATCGTAATCAAATTTGATAAGGTTATACATTGTATCCCGGGAAAGGTAGTAGGATACTTTTCATCATCATCATCATCCATCATCACACGGTTGCAAAATGCGGGCGCAGCTAGTGTGTAATAACGAAGAATAGTGTGATCACCACAATATCACTACGCAAATTATGGGGGCTCTTGGCATGTACCCAGTTATACCTCGGGCCGGCCATATTGAACACTCCTTCCATATAGGGGAACTACGTGACCGGGTTGTACATTAACTTAACTAGCAGGTTCGTAGTGCTAGTGACGTGATGAATGAAAAAAAGGAAACATCCACACGACTTATATACGGAGGATAAGAGGGACGGAAATAATAGAGATATAAATCATTTTATTGTCACTGTGTACGTTAGCAGGTTTGAAAATAACCCTTGCGAAAGTATCGAAAATTAATTTGGTAATATGAAGATTCTAAGAAAGTATGCCCGTGCGACTCATATACTTTTATTATTTACAACCAATATACCTACTCATACAAAATTATCTGTGTGTTAGGCTGAATAAAATGTATTGAATGAAGTTATTAATTTTTACACCTTTACGCTCACGTGGCCTCGCGGAATACAGTAATTACAGATTTTTAATTATCCCACGGGAACTCTTTAATTTACCGGGATCAGAAGTATCCTGTATGTTGATAAGGGATATAAGCTACCACTATAGGAAATTTCATTTAAATCGGTCCAGTCGTTTCGAAGATTAGCCCGTACAGACAAACAAACATACAGAGAAAAAAAACATTTGAACTTATTTTTCACTCCTTACATCCCCTGACTCGGTTTTTAGCGTATTTTTCATTGTACGGAAATTAGACCTCTACAGTTTATAATATGTAGTAGTTTTTACATTCCCCGTTTCACCCCTTAAGTCATCCCTGACAAAACTATTGAAAGCATCACTATTTACTTTAAATTATCTATCCAGTTAACAATTTTCATCACTGTAGCTCCAAAAACGATGAACTTTTAAAAAAAATATTCCCCGTTTCACCCCCTTAAGTCATCCCTGTCAATAAATATTGAAATCATCACTTTAAACTGTCCAAATGCTAATTTTCATCACTGTATGTTCGAAAACAAAAATCTTTCCATACAAACTTTCACCCCTCCATTTCACCCTTTTAAACCAACACTATCCAAAAAAAAAATAGTCTTACATTTTTTATTTTGAATGACCTATCCAAATTTTCACAACTATAAGTTCAAAAACAAAGGAGTTTCATACAAACGTTTTCACCCCTTTTGGCCCCATTAGGGGTAGAATTTCGAAAACCCCATTCTTAGTACACCTCTACGCATCAAGGACAATACTCCAAATTCAATTCTCTACGATCAGTGGTTTAGGCTGTGCGTTGTCTGTCAGTCAGTCAGTGAGTCAGGACATCTTCTTTTATATATATAGATTGAAAATAATTCTGAAAAGCGCGGGGTTCCTGATCAATAATGTATTATTTATTGGCATTACAAAGGTAGAAGAGTAATTGACACCTCTCTGATTTTCACAGACCAAATGTTGTAACCATTTTTGTACAGTGTACGAGTAAAGTGTAAGTACCAATAATTGCCCAGTCCTCGTTGTCATGAGGACGGTCTTAACTCAGGCGAACTATTTTGTTATCTAAATTGCCTTGTGAACCATTGACACGAAATGAAGATAATAGTTTTTAAACAAGCTCTGAAGCAAGTCGAAACCGATTGGACAGTGGGTCAACAAACTCACTCAGGTCACTGCGTGCTAACGATGGTACGCCTCCTATTCATCAATTTTACCGTTTTATAAACTGAATGGCCCATTACTTTTATATTCTGTCCAGTCAGCTTCCTCTATTGGAAGAGGTTGAAGGTTTAATTTCCCCTGCGCTATTTATAAGTACTTACCTATGTGGAATGTGGCAGGAAAGGAGAAGCTTTACACTAGAGCATTGTACGGCAAAGAAAACGTACAAGCTGTTCCTTAACAAGGTACCTACCTTAAGGAACCTATTCATCTAAAAATTGTGCCCTGATACTTAATGCTCTAATACTTACTAGGGTATTCAATATTTTTTTTAAATAATAAATTATTTATATATCACTCACCATGACACGTTAATAGTAAGTAGATAAAAAGTTAATATCCTTTCGAAGCATAAACAAAATGGGTGAGTGGCTACAATATTAATGATAGTTTCAAGAAAATGAGTGTCTACAGTAGATAACTATGCACTTACGTCGGCACTCCAAAGGACGTACCACAAACTATTTGCCAAAAAGTATTCGTACGGTAAGCGTCGAAACGTCACGCTTCGGCGTCCAAACTATGAGTTATCTGTGTCACGGTTACCCTAGATACATGACAGTTTTTCGTTACTCTCACATAGTTATTCATGCTAGGCACACAGAAGTACTAGAAGTAAGTAAGGTACGCTTAGGAGTAAAATCGGAAGTAAAGACAGGAGTACAGATCTGAGTAACTATGTCACTTTTGTCAGTTTCAGTGATCAACTTACTAACATTATTGCTTACTGGAGTTGCCGAAACTGACATAGGGCCGCCATTTTTCAAGATTTCAATCAACATTTGTTAGCAATTGAGATACATAATAGCCCAGCTGATCTGAGTTAATTTTAAACGGCATTCCCTGTAAAATCTCCTCTCAAGGCACAATTCACAACTGAGCGGCTTTCTGGAATATGAGGGATAAGTTAAGTGTAGTGTATATGTGTAGTAAGGCGTATAAATGTGATGATAACATAATGAAATAAGTTCGAAAGGACTTCAATATTGTTACTCCTTATTGAGACAAATAATTAGTGATGCGTAGAGCGACGATCGGAAGTGCGACCCATAGTGAGAAGTCACGACGCGAGTTACTTTTGCGAATTCTAATTAAGATATATAATTTATATTTGTAATAATAAAAATTCAATAAAAATTCCCTTGCTCTTGGGAATATAGTAAAATGTATACATGTTAAAATAATTTCAAGTTCAAGAAATCACGAACTGAGTCAGTACAGACGTCAGAACTCATGTCGATATCCATTTTTATGCCATAAAACCACTGACGCAAATAAATTTCAACGCGACATTAACAATGAAAATACGACGCTAAGATAAATGTAAATTCTGTAAGTAAACTGGCGAGTCAAAGCAACAACCGGTAAAGGAAAACGCGAGATTCTTGACCTAACTTACCATCAGCTTGGAAATCCAGCGTGAATAATTCTATCAGCACAAGGGAACACAAGGCACTGTCACTCACGAAAGCTCAAAAGTTTACTGACACGGTTTAGTTTAAAAACGGAATTCAATAAATATCGAACGCACGTTTCACGTGTGCGCCGCTCGAAGGTTGAATGGCAACTGATGATGGGAAACAAGATGCAACAGTACGGCAGCCTTCGCAGTCGAACCGAGGGAAATTGTACTTTATAGCGAAATGGTTTGGATTTATTTATGTAATTTCAAGAAGCGAGGCTCTAGCTAGTGCTGAATAATGTGTAGGCTGGAGCGACGGTGCAGGCTTGACGAGTTAACCCACGCTGTCGAGTTACGCGGGAATAGGTTATATCAAACCACATTTATATTTCCATTTCGTGTCATAGGCATCTAAATAAACCAACAGTGAGTTACAGCAGTTTGCGTACATGTAGAGACGCGTCTCTACCATTATTTTGTAGGCGTATATATTATTTACACGTATGATAAATTAAATTTATTATTATAGCCGTGACAGATATGGCATCACAGCAGTACCATGTATATTACGTTATTTATTTTTTTACGATGCGAGGTGGATTCATGAATAAAAAAATAACTTCTCTATATAATAAAAAAGATGATATATTAATTTCTGAGGAATATTTAGGTAGCAGAAGTGAAATAAGTTATAAACACGGACTTGCCTGTCTGATGGAGTATACTAAATTGTCTTATAAAATAATCTAATCGCTGCTTGTAAAGAGTGCCGTGCTTTGAAGGAATATCACTTATTAAAATAAAAGTTATAAGATTTAAATACAATCCTTGTATAGTATTTTACTGAGTTATATATGTATGTAGAAGTGGTATATCCAAACTACGTTTTTGATATTATCACAGACTAATTAATAGTAAAGTATTGCAAGTGCTACATTGAGCCAAGCACCCGCAGGGCTATTATGTATCTCAGAAGATAACAAATGTTGATTGAAATCTTGAAAAATGGCGGCTCTATGTAAGTAAGTTTTGGCAACTCCAGTAAGCAAAAATGTTAGTAAGTTGATGACTGGAGCTGACAAAAGTAACATAGCCCGGTCTTTTTTTTTAGATCTCAATCAACATTTGTTAGCAACTGAGATACATAATAGCCCAGCTGGACACTATCGTTACAGGTTCTAAGTTAGAAGCCTGGGGCGTAGTATGAGGATATAATGGCACAAAAAAAACAATTTGCGCTCGCGTTAGACACAAATTTTTAAACACTTGCGAGAAAGTAAGAACTTACAGTACTTACAATATTTTCAAAATAATAGTATATAGAAATATTCTTTCACCGGGTGAAAAATTGAACTTTGCTCATTGACTTTGAGCAACACAGGTTCACAACTTTTTTTCATTAAGTGTTGCTCATTATCATACTCCCTGAGGACCCCATTCCCGGAGGGCCCCGATTTCGATAAATTTGATAATGTTTTCTGTAATTATGTTTGCTATTGTTTTCATTTTGTACCATTGACATAAAGAGTGCATAAAGGTATGACAATATTTTAAAATATATTAGCGCATCAAAGTAAATATATAAAATCAAATGTAACATTACAAAATTATGTATAAAACTATATACAGTTTTTTGAAATAACAATAAACGATTTACAAATACACTGAAGGACATGTTTAAAACGCTGGAGTAGAGAAGGACGGGAATCAATATCAACAGCGAGTACATCTCACACTTACGATTCACATATGACATAGTCTTTTTGCGGAGCCCTCGAGAGAACTACAACAGATGTTTACTGGCCTAGCTAATGCCTCACCATGCATTGGTCTCCGCATGAACATCAAGAACACCAACATTATCTTTAAATCTAACGCAATACCGGAGCCTATAGTCAGGAGTCAGGGGAATGCCCATCGAAGTTGTACAGAGGTATGTTTACCACGGGCGATGAAGACTAAAGTCTTCAATCTGTGCGTCCTTCCCGTTATGACGTATGGAGCTGAAATGTGGACATTGACAGTTCATGGTTCATAAGTTTAAAGTCGTTCGGCGAGCTATGGAGCAAGACATGGAGTTTCTCTAAAGGATCGAATCCAAAACGAAGTGAATCGAAAGAGAACTAAAGTAAGCGACATAGCTCATAGAATTAGTACACTGAACTGGCCACGGGCTGGGCACATCAGTCGTAGAACCGATAACCGATGGAAAAGACGGGTTCTCAAATTGAGACTACGTGTCGGCAAGCGTAGTGTGGGACGCCTTACAGGCAGATGAAGCTTCAATCTGCGCAAGGTAGCTGGTAGTCACTGGATGAGTAGACCCGTAGACTGGACTCAGTGGCGTGATTTGGGTGAGGCATATGTCCAGCAGAGGACTGTTACAGGCTGATGATGATAATAACAACAATAATGATAGTAACTTTTAAACTTTCGTGATTTTAATAACAATAAAGATTTCAAATTATAGACTGAAGCATAGCCGGGAAATAGTTGCAAAGAATCTACCTGGGCACAAACTATGTAGTTACCTATAATAAAACAATAGGGCAAGTGCAGCTACTTGAAAGGCCAATATGTATGTCTCTCTTACTCTTGCGAAAAAAATATCTGTATATAAAACAATGCAATTCGCGAATGATAAGAAAGTTCATTGTTTCATTTGAAGATGTCGGGAGAGGGATAGGGATCTTCTTCTAATCTAAAGGGTGCGTGCGCAACAACAAAGGACCCTCAGGGAGTAACCCCTTTAGTTTACCTTATCGAGTTAGTGAGATAAACGTCATTGTTTCTAATGTTGAACAATACAATTAAAAATAATAATTAATGTTATTATTGAATATCAAACATCAATAAAAGTTTGCAATATGTAGTAATAATTCTTTCGAGATCTTAAAGAACACTTAAATTTAGAAACAGATTATTTGTTTAATAATACACAAGTGCGAACAAGGTGCGAACATTGGTTGAACGTCTTGTTATTCAAGCTCCAGGTGAGAATGGAACCAGCATTCGCCTGAACAGCTGCGAATCCTCATCACCAGAGCTATCATCGCTTACAATTATGCAGGATATAAGAATCGTGTTCGAGTTCGAATGTATATTTTCTGAGGCCGTAGCACAAACTACAATCGAAAAAGTATTCGTATCGTAAGCGTGAACGCATCACGCTTCGGCACCAACTATGAGTTATTCTTGTCCACAGTTGCCCTAGATACATGACAGTTTGTACTGTTTCGTAATAGGCCCCCTAGTGCAGTTCTCATTTAGCGAGCTTCACAAATATGACCGGGCAAACGCGGATCCACTGTTGTGGGCACGATGGGCATGCCCACAACCCTAAAAGACTTGTGACATCAGACGTCACACTTTCATATTCATGACAATTAATTAATAATTACCTTTATTATATTAAATTATCAATAAAAAATATTAATTAATTAAATCATTAAATGTAAGTTTCTTTTAAATTTAATTCGACATTTTTTGATATCCTTTGTTGTTGTTTCCAGCGAAGTAACATAGCAAGAACGTCTTATATCTCCGAGTAAAAAGGGCAGTGCACGGTTTTGAAGTATTGTAACCAGTTCAAAATTCCGAATGGCACTGGACTGTTATGGGCAAGCGTGACGCTTAACATCAGGCGAGCGACTTGATACTATATCTATCATGAGAGAGTTCAAGCTCAGACTCTTAATTTGCTGATTTTCGTGTGGCTGTGACCACAGTCTTTTTTGTGGGCTGGATCCGTGCCTGTGACCGGGTCAGTAGTAAGCTCCCTAGAACCCTAGAACAATAATATGCAATATAAGAGACAAGCGTTTAATTATACGATTAAATTTTATGTCTTCTAATCTATTAGGGGCAGTATCTCACATCGCTATATATACTGCATTAACTTGAAACTGACTGGTAAAGTTACATTTTGTATAAACATTCCTAGAGTCTTTGATTATGTTAGGGCTGGCCTTATACATCCGAAATGGCTATCTGGATTCGTATTATTAATTCAGATAGCCCGAAATAACATACAATATCAGTATACTCCGTATGTGTTCGGAACACATACAGATTTTTACAGATTATGAATTTCTCAGATCGATGCAGATGCAAGAATGATACTGAGGAGCGTTCTGAATTCCGGATCGGAATATGTAAGATTATGATTTCATAACGCCCGTATTCCCATACATTTTATCCCGTCCGCATCAGCGCAAAAAATAACAATAGATTTATGAATGAAACTTAACTCGAATGAGTCTTGCTGATTCGGACAGATTAATGTAGCGGCACACACATACTGGAATCAGATTATCAATACCAATATTACAGTGATAAAACCTTACAGGAAGTTGAAAAAAACTAAAAAATCATGTTGGAAGTTTAATAACATTTATTATTTAATTTCAAACCGTTGCACCAAAGTACATTGAAACTAAAAGTTTTAATGTAATACCTATAATAATAATAATCCACCAGTACTAAAGTCGAAAAATACAAATCGGAAAAATGAAACAAAATCAATGATAAACACTATTGGGTTTTCCCCGCCATCTCATAATAACAAAACTTATTTCCATTCTATACAATATTAAGTAGAGAACTCTTAATGCACATAATTCCTTTATTATAACAATATCAATCAATCTGACTCTCCGTAAAATATATCCATGAATCTTTCGCACCCTCTCTCGGCCTTCAATGAATGAAATAGTGAGCTAAAAATAGACCCGCAATGTGCAGGGAACAAACTTGAATGGGACACACCCCCGCACCCCCTTGTATATAGGGCACTGTGTCAATGGTGACGTCATGGCCGCTGACGTCACGGACGCATCCCAGGTGAAATCGGGGAAATAGGTCAGAGATGCGGAAGTGAGAATCCTCATCTTGGGCAAATAGGACGCCACCTAGGCGAAATGGGCTATAACAGATGGACGTGGACAGTGGAAGGACATGAAACGAAAACGTTCGGTCAATCATACACGTGAATTATATCTGTCCAATGCTTGATACACGCATGTTACTAATATTATAGTTACCTAACAATTATATCAAATACAGCTAACAGAGCTCGCGGAATGGAACAACAAGTTGACTGTGATAAAAAAGCATATTATGTACTTACACATTATTTAGAAGACAAAGAGGCGCTCGCGTCGTAGCTTGCATTTGCGATCATAGCCCATCAACAATGTTAAGCCACACTTGTTGCGGTCAGGATTTGGATGGGTGTGTGCTAGTGGCATTATTCAACTGAGCGCTTCCGTAAGTACTTGTTAAGTAGTCGGTCCCGCTTTTTTGTCTTAGGACAACAGTGGGCTATGTCAATGTAAGCTTAATGTATGGTTAAGGCCTTCAGGCGGCCAGATAACTGCGACATGGGTTGGCCACTATCTATCCACCATGCCGCACTGGGCCCGCGTGATGGATTATGGCCCAACTACTCTCTCCGAGAGGAAGTTGGGAGCTACTCAACGGATCAACCGAGTTTAATAAATGATACGTTTTTAGATCATCATCATCATCATCTCAGCCGTAGGACGTCCACTGCTGAACATAGGCCTCCCCCATGATTTTCCAAAAGGACCGGTTGGAAGCGGCCTGCATCCAACGTCGTCCTGCGAACTTCATCAGGTCGTCTGTCCACCGTGTCGGTGGACGACCTACGCTGCGCTTGCCGGTCCGTGGTCTCCACTCCAGAACCTTTCGGCCCCATCGGCCATCTGTTCTGCGTGCTATGTGCCCTGCCCACTGCCACTTCAACTGGCTAATCTTCTGGGCTATGTCGGTGACTTTCGTTATCCTACGAATCTCCTCATTTCTGATTCGATCACGTAGAGAAACCCCGAGCATAGCCCTCTCCATAGCTCGTTGTGCGACTTTGAGCTTGTCTATGAGGCCCATAGTAAGAGACCACGTTTCAGTGCCATAAGTCATCACTGGTAACACACACGTTTTTAGATGATATTTTTTAAATACCAATAAGTAACAAGACGGTCGCTAACCATAGTAAACGTATTTGATATACAAAACCTTCATATTCTGCGCAGCACTGCACCGTGCTCGTTATCCTGAGACATATGTCAATGAGTAGTGGTCAAATTTATTCATTCATTGGATAGCATCAATGGAACAGTAGAGGGACCGTTCCCTCTACTGTTCCATTGATGGAAAATCACAAAATATTTCGACCGACGAGCCACTAAAATTTCAGCTCTGGCTATGGAATGGAACTGCCATCGAGAGACGTGGTTACCATCTAGCACCCGACTTGCCCTACTTGTACTAGCTCTTAGGTCTTAAGCAAGAGTCCGTTTTGGTGGGTATCAGCAGTGTCACATATTCAGCATCGAAGCGTGCAGACGCTGTGTTTACGTTTGAAGGTCTAGCGGGCCTAGCACGAATGACTGCGTAAGTGTAACGTAATGTGTCGTTCCCGTGAAGCAGTACAAACTGTCATACACGGATAACTTATAAATTGTACGCCGCAGCGTGACATGGAGGCGCTTCGATACGAATACTTTTTCGCAAATTGTTTGTGCTACTCTCTGTAGCAAGTAAACAAACTTACGGGCAAACGGGATTAAATAACTTATGTCTCCGAGTGCAGTGTCCGATATAGCGGCCTCGCATACCATCAGGCGGTCGAGCAGGAATCTAGTTCATTTCGTCACATGTTAGCATACAAAACGTGTCACAAAAATAAAACAGTTCCAGTAATACCAAGTTCAAGAATATATTCAGATCGAGGAAGATGTCGATCAAAAAATCAATCAATAAATGTATTTTATTTTTAGTGAATTAATGTCCTGAATGACAAACAACGCACAGC
This sequence comes from Selenia dentaria, assembly GCA_917880725.1. Classification (NCBI taxonomy): domain Eukaryota; kingdom Metazoa; phylum Arthropoda; class Insecta; order Lepidoptera; family Geometridae; genus Selenia; species Selenia dentaria. The sequence goes on along the minus strand of OU862888.1, from coordinate 6,365,018 downwards.
CTAAACCGGTGGTGGTAGAGACTTGAAATTTGGAGGGTGCTTTTCTGGCTGCTTTTGTCTTGGTGCATAGAGGTGCACTAACACCTCAATGCACCAAGACAAAAGCAGCCAAGATGACTCCAAGAAAGGGTTTTTCTCTAAGAGGGAGAACACAGGCGAATACGTTTGTATGAAAATCCTTTGTTATTGAACTTATAGATGTGAAAATTTATTAATATTTTTATATACTTATTATTTTTAAATATTTCATTTAAAATTAAATATCTTTTGACAAGGATGACTTAGAGGTTGAAATGGAGGATGACACTTTGAATGAAAAATTCTTTGTTTTTGAACTTATTATGTGATAATTTGTACATAGTTATTTAAAAAAAAAGGTGTTTCTTAATATTTTTTTAAATTATGAGTAGCTCTTTATTGTTACAATAATTAATATCTACAAAAAGTATAATACTCTACGCGGGCGAAGTCGTGGGTAAAAGCTAGTAAAAACAATTACACGGACTAAGTAGACAGTGTATAAGTTTTTAAACTATCATGGTCACAAACATAAGAGGTATTCAAAATATCAACGGGATAATTACCATGTACATTTTCTATGAGTTTCCGATATTTCGGCACTGTTGCAAGCGCCATGATCACGGATGAACTGAGGAATTGCAGGTGGGTGAATGTTTACGAGCAGACGAAACGCCACAGTGCCGAAATATCGGAAACTCATTGGAAATGTACATGGTAATTATCCCGTTGATAATTTGAATACCTCTTAAGTAAACAGTGATTCTTGCGATGGAAAAAGACATCAAACCTCAAAAGGAAACTGGGGCGCACATTTCCAAAGAAATAGGTGCAAAGAAACTGCAGAGCCGTGCATAAAGAAAAGACGCCGGTTAATGCGCTACCCAGGGAAAAGAGATGAGGTCGACCGAAATGAGGCCTGGCAACCTCACAAAGAGCATAGACGGCGAATAGGAATACACGTGTATGATGAATAAAAAATTGCTTGATGCTTATGACTATGAAAATTTCAAATTATAGTTTACAGTTTCAAGTTCTAAGTGGCACTGAACTCTATACGCAAGCTTTACGCTTAACACCTGACGAGCGACCTTCTCATTTAATTATAAAATTAATAAAAAAAGACAATTATATATTATATAGATTACTACTGTACATGATTCGTCAATTCTATCCACACACGTTGCAGTTCATGGAAAAGTAGGTTGATTTCTGCAAAATCTATTGTATTATTGGCCAAATATGACGAATCACGAGTCAGGGTTAAAACACTGCACAGCGCTCGTCACCCTGAGATATAAGCTGTTAAATCTATCGCTCTGCAATTTCGTTTGAAACATTGCCCTTTAAACCAAAACACTTTCAAGCTTACTACAAAGCGGGTAAGGGCGAGTTGCAATAGAACAATCCGTAAATTTTTGCTTATTTAAGTTATAATTTTATTATTGCATTATTTGTATTGGTTCTTTTTCCCCCTATGTAACTTACCATGTACCTACCTAGTGTATTTAAGTTATTAAGTCCGTCCAATGTCAAAGCATTACAATATGTACCTTAGATTAATTTCTCAAATTAGTAAAATGTTAATTTCTTGTTGAGAAATAAACTCTTTGAACCGAAACACAGCAATGTTTGCACACTACTGCTTCACGGTTGAATAACTGGCAAATGTGTGGTACTTCCCCAGGTAGACTTGCATACGCCCTACCACCACAAAAAACCCATTAGAATGGTCAAGTGGTTCATAACCCTGCTATCTACATTTGTACACCTACACTAATATTATAAAGAGGAAAGATTTGTTTGTTTGATTTCTCCGAAACTACTGGACCGATTAGAAAAAATCTTTCACCTTCCGAATCCTTTTTTTTTTTGAGGGGGGTAATGCTGTGCACTTCACTTCCGCCACGGGGGTGACGGAAGGGGGCGTGTGGGGCTCAGATCCACTAAAACCCCCCCGTGAGCAGTCCTCCGCCAAGGACCTTCCGAATCCTACATTATTCCTGATGAACACAGGCTATATCATATTTTCAAAAAAGTTAGGGATCCGTATGAAAACTTCGATATTGTAAGGTAACACAAGGCGTGGAAATAATACCTACCAAAAAAGTCCTTATATCGCGTACGCTGCGGAAACTATTGACCATATAATAGTCTATGCTATTAACAATAAAGCAAAGTGACTTAGCTATTACAGTTTAATAGAAGACATTGACGTCTTCTCTTAATCTACAAAGAAGTTCACATTACCATATGTCTGACTATAACAGTTATGTCACAATAAATACGTTTTCATTTTGAAATATGCAATAGTAACGCCGGTACAAACCAGCAGAGCTATTATGTATCTCAGTTCCTAACAAAAGTTTATTGATCTCTAAAAAAATGGCCGCTCTATGTCAATTTTGACAAAGTAGTAAGCGAAAATGTTAGTAAGTTGATGACGGGAGCTGACAAAAGTGACATAAGCCGCCATTTTTTTCCATTTCAATCAACATTAGTTAGCAACTGAGATACATAATAGCCCTGCCGGACACATTATTCGTACCTTGGTATTAATCATTATATACTCTAATAATAAAGAGGAGATATATGAATGTTTGTAATGGATACACGTAAAACTACTTAACCGATTCAATCCGAGTATAAAGCTACATTATGCCTGAGTAACACACGCTATATTTGATTCATCCTCATGATCAACCATCACCACGCGGGTGAAATCGCGGAGCGCAGCTAGTTCTGTGTAAAGCCTTACAGTGGAAGAACTTAGTATAAACACAAAGAAATGCGGCAACGCAACTGCGATCCCATTGACCCGTGTTCCGTTTGTTTGTTTGTTTTTTCCTTTTTTTATGTATATTACTAGTTGACCCGCCACCGGCTTCGCTCGTTTGGGCTTGGTGTAATGGCGAGAGTTATTTTTTAAATTTCAGTATTTTTTTGTTTATGAACCGATTGACACGAAGAAACACTAAATGTGTGTCTCACTAAAAAAGTGAATCTAACCACAATATATTTGTGAAAACCACATTTAAATCGGATACCTAACCCGTTGTTGAGATTAGCGGGCTAAGACCTACAGATCTGAATTATCTGATTATTTGTTAGAATGACAAAAATTCTAACAGATAATTATTTTTCATCCTATATTCGTTTAAAAAAAACCCAATTTTTTTTTTCTCATATATCTTTCATGTACAGACAGCAATCCGTTACATTTTTATTATATGTATATAGATGACTTCAATTATCACTTCCTTGTACTATTACTAGTTCTGAGTCAATGACACACTATCAAATTGTATTTTTATAGAAGAGTTTTCAGTAACAAATAACCTTATCTCTAACTACAGTAAGAAAACCAGGCTAACTATAGCTGCTATATCGACTTGCTAAATAAGTTCAGAACATCCTTTATTTAAGTACACATGAATAATGCTTAGATTTGTAAAATGTAGGATTATGAGAGCTAGCGTACTTGTAGGGTAATTATTAGAGTTCCGTGCCCAAAGGGTAAAACGGGACCCTTTTACTAAGACTCCGCTGTAAAATTTTTACCGATGATGTATTTCTGTTGTCGCTTCAACAAATACTAAAAAACCGGCCAAGTGCAAGTTGGACACGGGAAAAATATCATGTCTATTGAATGGGAGATTTATAGATAATGGTACGGACCCCTTCGTGCGCGAGTCCGACTCGCACATGGCCGATTATTATCTGTGACGAGACGAGTAAGTCGCTCGGCTGATGTTAAGCGTCACGCTTGCGCATATAACAGTTCAGTGCCATTCCGAACTTTAAACTATATTACTTATGTAGGTATATTTTTTTTTATAACTATACTATTTATGTACCTAAATAAAATAAACATGTAAATTTAACCTGTAAACTCTGAAAACTCAATTATGGGGGTATTGATGTTTAGATATGTTCAATTTGGAGACCTACCTACTATCTACTTCTGTACCTACTTATTAAGTTAATAAACTTATTCTTATTCTATTCTTATATACAAGAGTTCAAAACCCTGCATGACAAGTCAATGTACTGTCACCCTGATGATGATAAATCTCTTACCCTGTACATTCTCTGGAAACATTTCCCTGTATCGAAACACAGTAACGTTTGCACACTACTGCTTCACGGTTGAATAACTGGCAAAGGTGTGATACTTCTCCAGGCAGACTCTAAAGTACTACCACTAGAAAGGTCATTTAATATTATGATCATAATAAGTATTATAAGGTCCTATACGCCAATTGTTGTCCATATAGGTACGAGTATAATTCGCGAATTATAATAATATCTCTTATCTCCTGACAATAAGAAAGAATTGGCGAGATTGTTCCATCCGCTCTCAAGCTATAGCGTCACCAGAAGATATTGGGGGTAATTTATATATATATATACAGGGTTATTGGTAATTAGACCGGATCCTTTTAAGGGGTGGTAGGGAATGCCATTTGCAACAATATGACTGTACATTGTGATATCCGGAAATGAATCATTTCTGTGATATTCTTTTTTTTTATTTTTTTTTGGAATATCCAGTTTTACTACTTTAAAATTCAATAAAAAAAAAGTAATCAACCGATTTCAATTCTGTTCGCAGTTTTAGAGAAACCTTGTTACAGCTCTTAATAATAAACAATAATATCATACTAATGTAGATCCATCCAAAAACTAGAGGCTTTTTCATAATTTTTATTTGATAATTTTTGTAAGATGCTTTACAAAAACCTTTATTTTCTCTACAAAAACGATAGTAAATTAAGTCTGCATTTTATTTAAAAAACATCTACAAGTCTTTAGCTATCCAACGAGGTAAAAAAATTAGCACTTTATTGCACAATTGCAGAAATAATGCGATAACAAAGACTCAGGTAGAGACATTCCGAGAAAGGGTTTTAGACAACGGTATCCATGTTGAATGCGCCGTCTCCCTCTCGCTTATGTTTGTTGAACGAGCAATGAGAACCCAGTTTGCTCAAGCGCATCGTACTGTTCAGACGCTCTTTGGCAACCCTTTATTACGATTAAATTTCGACCTTGATAACGTTATTGGACTTGTGTAACTTTTTTTTCTGTGATTCGGCTAGTGAACTGGACTTTTTGATTGATTGCTTACCCGACGACTTGGCTTGTACTAAAGGATCTGATCATGACTGCGGAATCCCACGACCATCTACCTCGGCTTCGAGAGTTCACAAACGAAGAGTATGCGGACATACTGTTTTGCTATGGTTTTGCCAACGGCGTCGCTACACATGCTCGAACGGAGTATCAGTCTCGATTTCCACAGCGCCGTTTACCCCATGTGAGTGTATTTGACGGAGTGTACCGGCGACTACGAGAAACTGGTCAAGTTCAAAGACGACAAAGTGATGCTGGACGATCTCGTATTTATCATTCGGATGAAGAGGAACAGATAATTCGCATGTTTGAGCAAGATCCTACGACTTCAACAAACATCATTGCACGACGTCTTGGCATGTCGCAATGGAAAGTATGTAACACAGTGCACCGCTCCAGACTCTACCCGTATCATTTGACTCCGGTACAAGTTATCCAAGACGGAGATCCTGCACGTAGAGTCGAATTTTGCAGATTCATGTTGAACACCGATATGGAAGATGCCAATTTTTTATTAAAAATCTTATGGACCGACGAATCCAAATTTGATCAGGATGGAATATCAAATTATCATAATATTCATTATTGGGCCCCGAAAGATGACGGTAACCCAAACAAGAAAAGATTACAAGGATCACAAAGAAGGTTTTCCGTTAATGTGTGGATGGGCATTATTAAGAATGAATTGATCGGCCCTTTCTTTCTGCCCAACAACCTCAATGGTGAAGCGTATGATTTTTTTATGAGAAACGAACTTTATGAGCTACTCAGTGAAGTACCCCTTGAAACCCGCAGAAACATGATTTACCAACATGATGGTTGCCCCGCACATTTTAGTTTGAGCGTCCGTGAGTGGCTCAATCGTCAGTATCCCAATAAGTGGATTGGCAGAGGAGGACCCATTCCGTGGCCAGCCAGAAGTCCCGACTTGACTCCCGTCGACTATTACGTATGGGGTCACATGAAAAGCTTGGTGTACGACGATACTCTTGGACCTGTGGCAACCATCGAAGAACTGAAACAGCGCATAATAAATGCAGCAGAAAAAATGAAAATTAATTTAAATACAAGTGTTGTTAAAAGCAATTTACGCAGACGTATGCGTCTCTGCATTCAAAATTCTGGCTCACATTTTGAGAACGAACTGTAAAAATAATAAATACAGACTAATTACATCTACTCTTTTATTTCTTTAAAAGAAATTAAGTTACCTTAAGAAAGTATTTCTTCCATAGCTACTTACTTCTCATGGACTATTCTCATTCCTTTCTCGGCCTTTTGTAATCGCATTATTTCTGCAACTGTGTAATAAAGTGCTAATTTTTTTACCTCGTTGGGTAGCTAAAGACTTGTAGATGTTTTTTAAATAAAATGCAGACTTAATTTACTATCGTTTTTGTAGAGAAAATAAAGGTTTTTGTAAAGCATCTTACAAAAATTATCAAATAAAAATTATGAAAAAGCCTCTAGTTTTTGGATGGATCTACATTAGTACGATATTATTGTTTATTATTAAGAGCTGTAACAAGGTTTCTCTAAAACTGCGATCAGAATTGAAATCGGTTGATTACTTTTTTTTTTATTGAATTTTAAAGTAGTAAAACTGGATTTTCCAAAAAAAAATAAAAAAAAAGAATATCACAGAAATGATTCATTTCCGGATATCACAATGTACAGTCATATTGTTGCAAATGGCATTCCCTACCACCCCTTAAAAGGATCCGGTCTAATTACCAATAACCCTGTATATATATACTAGCGATTGCCTGGTACTTCGTTCGCGTAGTAGCTTCTTATAATAAAAAAATTAAGAAAACGGGAGGATATGGCAAGGCCGAAGGCCAAGCCTACTACGCGAACGAAGTCGCGAGCAGCCGCTACTAATGAAAAGACGTTATTAATAGTTTCGATACAAAACAAAAATGTAACAGCATCTAGCACCACAGAATTGAGCACCAAGTAAATTTTTCGTCTCCTTCACTTATTACGTTTTAGGTTTAGAGCAGAAGAACTCTTTGTCAATGAGTTGTTCCGGGGTAGTACTGCCACCTTTTCCTACCGTGAAGCAGTAATGTTTACAATACTGTATTATGGTTTGAAGGTATGGCTGGCGAAATTATAGGTACATGATACTTGACAACTTAATTCAAACTCTCAAGGGTTACGGGCGCAGTGCTCATCACTTGTGAAGAAATGCGTCTGTTCTAGGCAGAGGTTACCACTTAACACCAGGTGGACCTCGTGCTTGTACCGTTTCCTATATTTGTATTTGTTACTTGTTGTTTGTTAGTTGTGTATTTGTTAGTTTTATTATAAAAACGAGTAGTTCTGCGAACAGTAGACCTCGCGAGCAAGGTCTTATCAGCGGCAATTTTGGCTTATTTAGCTAAAATGTTATATGCTGTTGGTACCAATTGTTCTTGCCAAATATTAGCAAGAAATTCACAACCTATTATCTCGCCAACCACTTGACTAATTAAGGCGCGGTCCAATCCCAATTTTAAAATAATTTACGGTGCTTTACGTAAGGTTGAAAATCGCTTGTGATATTGGACGATGTAATGCGAAAATGCATTAATTTTGTACGTTTTCTTTACATTTTTCGATATATACTTACACAATAGAAAAAACTTCTGGTTACTACTTTAGTACTATATGTTGGCTATGTATTACCTAAAAAAATATAGTGTTATATCTGAAAATTCTGAGAGTTTCGACGTGATAATTTATTTTTTTGGACCTATTCAGGATTTTTTCTGCAGAGAGCGAGTAGTATTTATGAATTCTATTCGGTTACTATTCTTTTCCTATTCCTTTTCTAACCTAAATATTTTTTCATAGAATATTATCGATCTGTTTCGTTACACTAGATGTTTAAAGATTCTGCTTTTTACTCATATCAGGATACGAGCGCGCCTTAAGCTCATATTCGAAATTCCTTTTTAAAGTCAAGTACCTAATGTGTGTACCAAGTTTAATCACAATCGGTCGGTAAATAGCGCCACAGTAAACTTCCCGCTTTCTTAAGAAAAGAACCCTGCCTTCCACTCGAAAACCGTCGACGACAAAAAAATGTTATCATATCACATAGAAGAACATGCATACCAAGTTTCGTCAAGATTGGTTGAAAAATGCGACCTGTACTGGAAGACCAACACACAACCTAACAAACACACGATTAATGCTTCGCTCGCTCAATCAAAAAAACAAAACAGATGCTTGACAGCAGAATGCTTGATGATTATTGCTGCAGTGCTGACCTCTTTCATCCCATTCGACTGTGTTCATTTATATATTTCACTATATCGTAAACAGACTTCCTTCCTCATAGGTGATTCATTTGTATTATAACTGTACGAGTTTTATATGATAGAATGTAAATGGTTTTATGTCTGTTTATTGAACGAATTCTTTTCAACCACATACAAATATTTTTGACGTACGACCAAGCATAACTCTTTAGAGTAGTCCCATTTTAATTTTTTTGACAGGCCGGTTGGCGCAGTTGGTAGCACCCCTGCCTTCTGAGCCGCTGGTCCCGGGTTCGATCCCCGGACAGGTCAAACATTTGTGTGCATGAACATGTCTGTTTGATCTGTGTCTGGGTGTGTATATGTAATAAGTGTGTATATCAGTCATCAGGTTACCATAGTACAGGCTATGCCTAGTTTGAGACCTGAAGACCTTGTGTGGAATTTGTCCCATATTATTTATTATTTATTATTATTATTTTGAGAATTATTTTTTTGTTTGGTAGAGTATACTTCCGAGGTGGTCCCATTTACATTTCATGAAATTCGGTTAAGCCGTTTTTGAGTTACACTCCAATAACTGAAAAGTGTTTTCGGCTATCTTGATGATATCTAACGGTAAATGACAATCGATCCCGTAAGTAGCAACGGTCACTAAAAAGGATGTTTTTATTTTACTTAAATGGGAACCGACTTTACACTGCTCAATATATTGTGATAATAGGTACTTTTGAACTATCGTGGTAAAGACCTTCGACCAATATAAAATGAAGTACAGACTTTAACAAATTATTTTATACCTAAAGTTGAAGTCGGTTCCATTTTTTTAACTAGATAATTAGACCGCCAGAACAGCATTGTTAAACTTACCCTGATGATAACAGTAAGGTCAAACAAGAACCGCCAGCGGCTTCGCTGGCTCGGTCTTGGTGTACTGGTGGAAGCGCCACTAGAATCTCGAGGTCCTGGGTTCGATACGCTATGGTTTTTTTTCAAAAACTTCATATTTTGTTAAGTAGGTTATTTTACGTCTTCTAACCCATTTTTTTTTATTTTTCTTTCATCACAGTCATTTTGGCCTCTACTGCTTTATTATAATAAAGTAACAGTCTAGATAATGATTAACGGCCTTACTTATAAACGCTGCTGTTTAAATTGTAAATTATTATGTTGTATTTAAATCTGTAACTCCGCGCCATCTAGGATAATAAAGTGTTACTGTTATTTTAGTTCATACAAACCTACTAGATGGCGCTGTACTGCCTTATAACATGCAAGCATTATATTCATGTGATTTTATATAAGGTGGGAAATTTGAATTCATATATCGAAAATATACAGTTTGTTCCGACTTGCATAGTTTAATTTAACCCATCGCGGGCTTTTTGGGCTTTGTACATGGTCCTTCGAGCCGAATGACAGCCGGTCATGAGGTCATCCATATAGAAGTCCGTGAGCGCGCGAGTTTGCGCCAATGGCACATCTTCGCCATCATCTCTGGCCAACTGCTGTAATGATCTTACAGCTAAGAACGGTGCTGATGTAGTTCCAAATGTGACTCTCAGTAATCGCAAATGCTTCAAATTGGCTTTTGGATTATCTCGCCAGAATATTCGCTGAAAATCAGCGTCTTCATCCGCAATCTTTACTTGCCTAAACATCTTGACAATATCTGCAACAATTGATATCGGGTAGCAGCGCCAACGCATCACCAAATGCCTTAGCTCCGGCTGAAGAGTAGGCCCTGTCATCAGATCATCGTTTAATGAAACGCCGTTAATTCCAGTACACGATCCATCATAAACCACGCGAACTTTACTGGTGGTTTTGTCTTGCTTCACAACGGCGTGATGGGCTAGGTAAACAGCATCCGGTTTATCGGGATTGCTAACCTCCTCCATATGACCTAAGCTTAAATATTCATTTATGACCTTCGAATATTCGGCCTTAAGCTCGGGGGTTTTGCTCAACCGTTTCTCTTGCATGAGAAATCGTTTGTGAGCGATATTTCTAGAACCTCCGTACTTGCTGAGTGGGTCGTTGGTCCTAAACGGAAGTCGGACCACATATCGACCTGATTCATCCCTGGTGGTCGTTTGGGAAAATAACTCTTCACATTTTTGATCCTCTAGAGTCATATGCTTCGGTTTCTGAGAGGATGGTTCTGACTCCATCTCCCAGAATTTCTTCAACAAGTATTACAAAACGGCAGTATTGATAATGTGCAAAAGCTGCATTATTTAAAGAGTTCTGTATCAGGGGAAGCTGAACAATTATTGCGACATATCCCAGTTACCTCAAGTAATTACCAGGTGTGCTGGACTCAGTTAGAAAGCAGATATAATAATAAGAAGTACTTGGCCAATTGCATTTTGAAAAAGTTAACATCTCAAAGGATACTTATGTCTGAATCTTCTAGCGCAATAAAACAATTGTTAGACACCACCAGAGAATGCCTAAGCGCTTTGAAGAATTTAGGTGTCAATATTAGTTCATGGGACATAATGATAGTTTTCTTGATTAGCCAAAAACTTGATGCTGAGTCCCGCAAGCTGTGGGAACAAAAGGTAACTGAGACAGCTTTGGAATTGCCTACACTAAGTATGTTTGAGGAATTTTTAGAAAATAGGTTTAGGTCGATAGAATTCTTAGACCCAAAGGTTCAAAAATCAGAAAAAACAAATTGTACTCACGTTGCTACTACTTTTGTATCCTGTTCGTTTTGTTCAGAGAATCACAAAATATGCAATTGTAAGAAATTTGCAAAGGAAACCACCGACATCAGACGTAACTTTGCTCAGACGCATCACTTATGCTTTAATTGTTTAAATACCGACCATACAGTCTTTCAATGTAACATGTCCACCAGGTGTCGGCTGTGTAAAAAGAAACACCACACCCTCTTACACCCCAAAAGCCAGAAATCAACCACTGACATAGTCAAGGCTGATCAGCCTGTGAACAAGAGTGTTGTCGCCACAGTCACGGCGTCAACGTTGGGTTCATCAAATTCACAGGCTCATGGCGGAACATCTGATAAACAAAACATCACCACCTGTTTCGTAAATTCGCCCAGTCAAGTCCTGTTGGCTACCGCGTTGGTTAAGGCGGAATCCAACAAGAAAACGACTGTTGTTTTAAGATCTCTTCTCGATCAGGGATCTCAGGCGTCTTTTTTAACAGAAGCTGCTGTGCAGCTATTAGGTCTTAAGAAAAATCTTGAGACAGGTTTAGTATCCGGGCTAGGCGGCGACCGCAGCTCGACTATTGCGTCGAGGCACACTGTTTTTTTGACAATTCAGTCCCGTCTGGACCCAAACTTCACCATTACGGTAAAGGCGCATGTGCTTAATAAGTTAACATGCTTTTTGCCCAGTTCGACGCTGCACGATGTGCAGAGTCTACCAGCACTTTCGTCTATGGAATTAGCAGATCCATCATTTGGTGTACCAAACCGGATAGATCTGCTACTGGGGGCGGAGGTGTACAGCCAGATCTTGTTAGAAGGATTGATCAAAGGTCCAGTTGGGTCAGTGATTGCGCAGAACACTCGACTAGGTTGGATCTTATCTGGTACTGTGCACTCCTCTAGTAACGTCAACCATAGCGAACAATGCCTCAACATTGTGAATATGCATCTAGCGCATACAGATCAGCAGTTTGAAAACGACTTGTTGAAGAAATTCTGGGAGATGGAGTCAGAACCATCCTCTCAGAAACCGAAGCATATGACTCTAGAGGATCAAAAATGTGAAGAGTTATTTTCCCAAACGACCACCAGGGATGAATCAGGTCGATATGTGGTCCGACTTCCGTTTAGGACCAACGACCCACTCAGCAAGTACGGAGGTTCTAGAAATATCGCTCACAAACGATTTCTCATGCAAGAGAAACGGTTGAGCAAAACCCCCGAGCTTAAGGCCGAATATTCGAAGGTCATAAATGAATATTTAAGCTTAGGTCATATGGAGGAGGTTAGCAATCCCGATAAACCGGATGCTGTTTACCTAGCCCATCACGCCGTTGTGAAGCAAGACAAAACCACCAGTAAAGTTCGCGTGGTTTATGATGGATCGTGTACTGGAATTAACGGCGTTTCATTAAACGATGATCTGATGACAGGGCCTACTCTTCAGCCGGAGCTAAGGCATTTGGTGATGCGTTGGCGCTGCTACCCGATATCAATTGTTGCAGATATTGTCAAGATGTTTAGGCAAGTAAAGATTGCGGATGAAGACGCTGATTTTCAGCGAATATTCTGGCGAGATAATCCAAAAGCCAATTTGAAGCATTTGCGATTACTGAGAGTCACATTTGGAACTACATCAGCACCGTTCTTAGCTGTAAGATCATTACAGCAGTTGGCCAGAGATGATGGCGAAGATGTGCCATTGGCGCAAACTCGCGCGCTCACGGACTTCTATATGGATGACCTCATGACCGGCTGTCATTTGGTCACCGAAGGAGTTCAAATTTATGAGCAAATGACCACGCTTCTCGGCCGTGGAGGGTTTCCACTCCAAAAGTGGTCAAGCAATAGTAGGGAGCTGATGGAGCACATCTATAGTGAGAATCAACCAGAGACTGATTTAGAACTTAAAACGGATGAAGTAATGAAGATTTTAGGTCTGACATGGAACAAGGAAGCCGATATGTTTCAGTGCACAGTTCGGCTCCCTGAGGTCGAAGGTCCACTCACCAAAAGGCGAGTGATTTCAGACATTGCTCGACTTTACGACCCTTTAGGATGGCTGGCCCCAGCTATCACAACGGCTAAAGTCTTTATCCAAAGGCTCTGGTTATCCGGTATTGGATGGGATGACCCACTTCCATCTTCATTGCGCGAGGATTGGCTAGAATTTCGTGACGATTTGGAGATGCTCCAGAAAATCCGCATACCAAGATGGATCAAGTCAAGCAGTCAAGACGATGTGCGCCTGGAGCTACAGGGATTCTCCGACGCATCCAACGTAGCTTACGCTGCCGTAGTTTATGCACGGGTTATAGATCGCGATGGAAACGTTCACGTCAGTTTACTAACTTCCAAGACCAGAGTCGCTCCCATCAAACAAGTGTCGATACCACGGCTCGAATTATGTGGTGCTGTCCTGTTGGCTAAACTTCTAAACGAGGTTGCAGAAATTCTGAGCGTTCCAAAACACCATCTCCATGCATGGACCGACTCAACAATAGTACTGGCCTGGCTTAGCAGCCACCCTAGCCGCTGGAAGACATTCATTGCCAACAGAGTCTCCGAGATACTTATGATTATGGACGGAAGTCAGTGGGCTCACGTAAGTTCCAAAGACAACCCCGCAGATAGTGCCTCAAGAGGAATAACACCTTCGGAGTGTGTGACAAATGATCTATGGTACCGTGGCCCGATGTGGCTGCATTTGAAGGAAATTCTCTACAGTAAAGGAGAAGAGCTGAAGGACACCACTCTGGAAGAAAAAGGGACAAAATGTCATGTTCTGACCAGTGACGCTGATGCAAGTGACAGTTTTCTTGAAAGGTTTTCCACCTTGAGAAAATTAGTACGAGTGTTGGCTTGGTGTAGGCGTTTCTGCTTACCATCTAATCAGAGTACGCAGCCATGGTTGACGGCTAAAGAACTGCATGATGTCTTGCAAGCTTGCATCAAGCGAACTCAGGCTCTATATTGGACTGCTGAAGACCTTAAGGATAAGAAAGGTAAATTTAGCTCTCTTAACCCCTTTAAAGACGACAAAGGAGTGTGGCGTGTGGGTGGTAGATTGCAGAAGGCTAATCTATCGGAAAACCGAAAGCATCCTATTTTGATACCACGCCAGTCTCATTTAGCGAAGCTGATCATCGGAGATGCTCATGAAAAAACTCTTCATGGGGGTCCACTTCTGATGATCAATTATATTCAAGCAAAATACTGGATTGTCAATCTTAGAAATTTGGTACGGTCTTACATTCACAAGTGTATGACGTGTGTACGTTACTCTCCTCAAGGAGTCCACCCACTAATGGGTCAATTGCCTGCAGCTAGAGTAACGCCAAGTAGACCATTTTTACAAAGTGGCTTAGACTATGCCGGTCCTATAGCGATAAGGACTAGTAAAGGTCGTGGTCATCGATCCACAAAAGGATACATATGCCTTTTTGTCTGTATGGCGACCAGAGCCATTCATCTCGAAGTCGTCAGTGATCTCACTTCTACGACTTTTCTAGCTGCCTTCAAACGATTTGTCTCCCGGCGAGGCCATTGTGCCGACCTCTGGAGTGACAATGGCACCACCTTTGTAGGTGCTGAACGTGAACTGAAGACTTTACTAACAGCAGAAAAATCTTCTGTCGCGATCGAAATTGCTGATTGGCTTGCGACTAATGGAACTACTTGCCATAGAATTCCACCATATAGCCCAAATTTTGGAGGCATCTGGGAGGCAGGAATACGTTCTACAAAAAGTCACCTTAAAAGGATCATCAAGGGTACATTGACCTTTGAAGAAATGACGACGGTATTGGCTCAAATTGAGGCATGTCTCAATTCGAGACCAATATCTCGTATAAGCGATGGATCTGATGAACCTCTTCCGTTGACGCCTGGACATTTTCTCATTGGAGAACCGTTGGTTCTTGTTCCTGATCGTAACTACGAAAGTTCTAATATCTCCAGTCTTAGGCGCTGGCAATTAACGCAACGTATGGTGCAAGAATTTTGGAGACGCTGGTCTCGTGAATACCTCACTCATTTTCTACAGCGTTATAAATGGAAACAATGCACACCGGAGCCTGAAATTGGGGATATTGTTCTTGTAAAGGAAGATAACCTCCCACCAGCTAGATGGTTGTATGGTATTATAACCGAAAAACATAGCGGCTCTGATAAAATTGCGCGTGTCGTTGGTTTGCGTTGCAAGGGCGCTACTATAAAACGACCAGTTTCCAAACTCTGTAAGCTACCTGTTACGGATTAAGATTTTAATTTTAATTGTGAATCGATTTCGTGCAAATGTTATGTAATTTTGGTTAGTTAGTTATATAGTTCATTAGAAGTTGCTAAATTTTAATATTAATATGTTTAGATGTGTAACATGGCTCTTAAGAGCCGAACGAATATTGTTGTCTTTCTCGACTGTCATGTCGATGTGCAACCAGTTATAACCACATTCAATTGTAAATTGTAATAATACACTATACATAGTATTAATCAAGTCTTTTCTCAAGAGAATGCCATAATTTTCTACAATTTAAACTTTTATGTTACCCGAATGATGGACATGTGGTCCATGGCGGGCGGAATGTTTAAATTGTAAATTATTATGTTGTATTTAAATCTGTAACTCCGCGCCATCTAGGATAATAAAGTGTTACTGTTATTTTAGTTCATACAAACCTACTAGATGGCGCTGTACTGCCTTATAACATGCAAGCATTATATTCATGTGATTTTATATAAGGTGGGAAATTTGAATTCATATATCGAAAATATACAGTTTGTTCCGACTTGCATAGTTTAATTTAACCCATCGCGGGCTTTTTGGGCTTTGTACACTGCTTAACTTTATATGACGTTATTTAGTACTGCGCAATGGAAAAATGTTCCGCGCCGTACTAAGTGACGTTATTTAAATTTATAAGTACAGTAAATCTGCATCTATAACCCCTCACCAGTCGATTGTCAATATAACAAAGAAATTTCTATTGTGTCTGGGTCGTTCGACTGATGAAGTAATAATAGATACGCGATGTTTTTTTAAATTATTACTTACTCTACTATTCGTTATTCTGTGGTATTTTTGTATGATATTAGGAAACGGTACAAGCACGGGGCCCACCTGATGTTAAGTGATCTCTACCTAGAACAGATGCATTTCCCCACAAGTGACGAACTGCACTGCGTCCGTAACGCAGAGACATTAAGTTGTTAAGTCTCATGTGCCGGTAATTTTGCCGGCAACTTTATCTTCAAACCAAAACGCAGTATTACGTATATCACTGCTTTGCGGTGGAAAAAGGTATGGTGATCACGATGACTTTGTGAATGAACTCATTCACAAAGTGAGGCATACACCGAAACGGAATGGCTTTTAAAAAAAATATAATATATAAAAAATTATACAATACAAACTTAAAAATAAAAAACTTAAGTTGTATATGTTTATATGCAATTTTAGAATGAAAAATACCCATCCTCGTACGGGAATGTCCGAAGACGGGTTAGAATCCCGTCCGTGGATTAATGCAAATTAAGAATTGCAAAGTTTGGTCTCGCTTAGCAGGAGTTATTTAAGTCATATAATAAAAATAAGGTATTTTTATTATATTATTATTGTATTTTGCGGTAGTTATATAAACTCGGTAAATTTAAACGGAAAAAATAACTACCTAATTACTTTAATAATATTGTTTCTGATAAATAAGTTTCAGCCAAGGCGCTGGAAGTACAGCCACTTTGTAGCGGAGCGATTATGAGCGTAATTATAAAAAAATACCTTGAATATTTGCATCGGTCATACTAATCAATAATCACATTTAATTGTACGCATGTATCGATTACAAAAATCGGTTGGCATTATTATCGTTCTCCCACAATGTTCGTGTGAGATTTGACGGCTTAGCTAGTTCAGTTGGTAGCGAACATGCAATCGAAGCGCGGAGTTATTCCTGACCGGGGCAAATATTTGTAGGATTCGCTGAAATGTTTGCTCTGGGATCTTGGATGTTATGATATTTTATTGTGTGTGTCCATGCCTACCGTAGCACAGAGAACCCTAGGGTGTAAATGTTAAGAGGATTGCATAGCTAGTACTTTCCATGCTAAAAGAGAAAACTCTTTTCTACCTAACATTGTCCGATTTCAGTGATTTTTTTTCATGGAGTCATGACATTGTTTACTATGCCCGTACGTTTTGATTTTTTCAGTATTTCAGAGTGCTACAAATTTGCTTTTTTAGAACTTCAAAAAACTGAAAGAATCAAAACGTACGGGCATAGTAAACAATGTCATGATTCCATGACAAAAAAAAATCACTGTAATCGGACAATGTTAAGAGGTAGAAAAAGAGTTTTCTCTTTTAGCATGGAAAGTAGTACTAGCTATGCAATCATCTTACCTAAGTATTAAAATATATAAATTGCAAATATACTTTTTCCGGCCTAGATAGATGGAATCGCGGGCCACAGCTAGCCTGTCGATACATGTTTATGCGTAGGTAGTTATGATTCATGGAATAAGTACATCAGTGTTAAACACACATCTGCCCAGTGTGGTGTTCTTTTAAGCATAAAGTTTTATACATGTTGTACGATGGGTTTACAGGTAAGAATTTGGTATATTTAATTAAATTGCGGTATATATAATATTAGAAATAGGTACTAGATAAGCAGAGTTATTTTTTAAGTGTTCCTATTTTTGTTAGTACTTATTACTTAACTGTAAAATTTTTTGGCATTAATAATAATAATATAAAATTGCATTAATTCTATTATACCACACCAATAGTGACTGCTTGAACTACAGAATAGGTATTTCAAACTATCCAAATTCATCTATACAGATTAATTAATGTGTCTGTTTAGAATTCTAAATTAACAGCGTTTTACTAAATGCATGCAAAACAATTTTTAGAATGTTTGTCTGTCTATATTTTTGTTCCGGTTAATCTATGAAATGTCAAAAAAAACTTATGAGCTTTCTGCCTGTAAAAGTCCTATAATATTAGGAGTACTTTTCTACCGACTTCCAACAAAAGGAGTAGGTACTCAATTCGACTGTATTTTTTTAATGTTTGTTTATGTTTGTATGGTGAACTGATTCTCAAAATTCTGGTGGTGCTTCCCGTGTGGTCCCATTTAAATTTCATCAAATGCGGTCCAGTAGTTTTTGAGATACACTCCAATAACTGAATAGAATGGAAGTCAGTATAATTTTTTCAAATTGTACTTGTATAATTCATCATTATCATCACCCACGCGGGTGAAACCGCGGGGCGCAGCTAGTATTATAATATGAATGCAAATGTATAATTATGTTTATATATAATGTAGTGTAGACAGTGCTAAAACGGCTGACCTTTAAAATGTACCCAGGATTAACACAGGGCTATTTTAATCCGATCCAACGGGTAGTTCTCCAGGGACCGTGATAACCTTAGTTCACGTGGATGTAGTACTGGTTATCTATCTATAAATATGAAAGTGAACCCCTATTTCTCCTGGTCACGCTATAACTTGAGAACGGATGGAACAATCTCGTTCATTTTTTTTGTTGTGTTAATTATTGTCGGAAGGTTCTTATGAAAGAAAAAGCAAGAAAAGATGGGAGGTTACTACGCGAACGAAGTCGCCAAATATAAATAACCACTTCATTTGCAACCGACACCAAAGGGAGGAGGTTCTCAAGTCGACGCGTATATTTTTTTTATGTATGACTACGCATAACGTTTTACAGAGTAGTCTAATTTTGACAATTCTTTTTTAGTTTCTGTCAACTTTTTGAGTTACAATCCAAGTTTAACATAATAATTTCGCATACATTACACTTTTTTTCGATGCTGTTTTTATTTTTGTTTTCTAAACCGTAGTATTTATTTCCTGACTACGCTGCAAACATACAGGCAGGCGTGAGACAGACACACAACAGCAGGCCTAGACAAAATATGTTTCTGTTATCGCTAACGCCAAAAGACAACTCCAAAATGTATGGCGTTGACATTACCTGTGGAAAAGTCACGTGACGTCGCACTAAGTTCGTAGACGGGACCCGGGAACGTTCTGTCTATAGCGTGTGCGGAAAAACGCCTGCTTGAATTTTGTCTAGGCCTGCGCCTGCAGTCCCCTTTTTGGCGGTTTTTGTTGAAATACAAAATTCTACGTTACTTCCAAACCATTTCTCCCGCTACCACTTGCATTTTTAATGCATATATACAACGAAGAAATAGACATTATTTCATCGTAGCATATATTATTATATGAATTTTATAATTTTTATAGCGGTATCTTTTACTAGTTATATTTTTATTTTAAAAGTTATGTATGTATATTGAACAATAAGAAAAAACAATACATGAAACTGAGCCGATTTTCGTGAACACCAAATATAAATTTATAGTTGTAAATAATATATATCGTTCCGTCAATATTCATCAAAAACGAAACAGGTTTACGTATATGACGTGACATGAATATAATAATTTGGGATGACAATATGGTTATCCATTTATTTATTTTTTAAATTCTAATAGTTATTATTTTTTTAATAATGTGCCTAACTATGTTTATTGTCGACGTGCTGGGCGTAATGCCCACTGTAGCACGCGCAAATATTATTTTACCTGTAGAACCAGTACGAATAACTGCTATGCGTAAGTGTAACGTGTCGTTCACGTAAAACAGTACAGACTGTCATGTATCTAGGGCAACTGTGACATAACTCATAATTTGTACGCGGAAGCGAAACGCGTTGACGCTTACGAAACGAATACTTTTTCGCAAATTGTTTGTGCTACGGCCTGTACTTTCTTCTATATTTACATCGGCCCGCAAACATTTACTAGCACTTCAAATTCCGCCGGTCGCGCCGGTAACGTGATTGCACGCGCGTGAATCATCGCAATCAAACTGTATCTGGCGGTCTATACGCACGTCATACGAAATATTGATTTGCAAATACGTTAGACCACGGATGAGAATTGGACTGTCCCATATCCATATCTGTTATGACGCCGACTTAAATATAAGATGATAACTAATATGAACATGAACCAAAGATGTCTACTACGCATGCGGATCAAGGACATCAAAAGTCGATGGATGCATATGGTAAAACCCCGTTTATTGTATCGGTCATAGATGGAGGCCTATTTCTAACGTGAGGAAGTCTTCTGAATTCAAATTAAGTATTTAATACAAGTATTTTATTGTAGTGGTGCTGCAGGCCTACTAAATAAGGGCAGTAAGAGACCCAGAAAAAAAGGGGGGCGTTGTGTTGAGGCTTGATTATGTTTGTTTTATTTTGAATATAAGATACTCTGTTTGAATAGTATAAAGTTGCGTTTCTATAATAATTGTCATTGGCAGGTGTAGCCCATAAGAGTTAACTCGAGACCTGAGCGCCGTTGTGTTCCGCCTACTGCGCTCAGGTCTCAAGTTCACCCTTGCGGGTTATAGTAAAAGTCTCGTTTAGAATGAATGTTTAACTCTCCGCTTATATAATTCACTATATGTATAGTTCAGTAGTTTCAAAGTAGTAGACAAATAAGTTTGGGAACCCCTGACATAAATGGACGATAAAATACGGAATAGCTCGCGCAAGTCGATTCGAATCGATTTGATGCGTGTACACAAATCAATTCGAACCACGTGACGTGACGTGTGCACCATATGCATTCTTTCGACAAAATGACGACAGACTTACTATGTTGGTGTTTCAGTTAATTTACCTCCTGTTGCTTCTGATTGCCTGGTGCAGCGCATTCATCTCAGAAATCTCGAAAAATAGTCACGACCGTGCGGCATACCATTATGCCCCAGACATACCTTTGGAAGTGATGGAACCTGATTACATCGAGAGACCAGTATGTCCTACGAAGAAAGCCAGTGATCTTGACACGGGGTACCTGGTAGGAGCTACCGGGTATTTTGTGGTAGTACTAATACTGTTCATGTTTCTCTTTAGAATGTACTCATGTATGTCGAGAGATAAACCACAGGAAGAGAAGAGAGAAAGAAACTCAGTATTTTATGAATTAAAATAAGTTACTGTTCAGGATTGTTATAAATATAATATAGATGTATACATACATCCTAGTTGGTAAGTGTTGGTTGGTCTATAATATATATGTATACACTACGAGGGAAAACATATTCTGCCTTATTATAAAATGTGAACCAAAGACTTGTTGAATGGCGATTCGCCATATATGGTCATTAACCCATCCGAAATAGCAAGCCCCTGGTTCATTCATAAATCTTTTGTTATAGTGTAAACCTGATGGGGACAGATTAATACAATAGATTTAGAAGAAATCTACCTATTTTTCCAGGAACTGCAATCTGTGTAGTTAAACCCTAGTTTAAGCAAATTTCCTAAATTAAATTCCCTTTTTATAATAATGCGGTTTATGTCTTTAAATATCTAAATAATCAACAGACTGCTAGTCAGACTTGTGCACTAAGGATTCTATACTCCCATACACCAATAGATTTGTTTTATGTATTTGCCTTTCGCTCAAACCCGACTTCTACTTGGCTCCTTTTTGGCTATTTGTTCTTTTACTTTAGAGTTTCCACAATACTCCGTTTTAAAACTATAGAGCAATATAAAAAAAAATACTATTTGGCACAACAGGAATTATGGAGACCCCGTTTCGTAATATTTGGTGTTTTAATTATTCCTTTGGATTACCTACATAATATGACACATCATTAAAGTTGCAAAGATATGGCCATATAAACTAATTTAATCTGTCCGACTCAGCAAGACTCATTCGAGTTAAGTTTCATTCATAAATCTATTGTTATTTTTTGCGCTGATGCGGACGGGTTAAGTACTTATATGCAATAAAAGCTATGCCATTTCTATAATTTACTTAAAGAACTTGGCCCGTCATTGTGAAATGTGATTCACACACAATTCATGATCAATGAAAAATTTACTTAACATAATGTTTGTATACATAGTAGGTAAATGTGGCCTACTTACACATAGGTTAGTGTAGTGAGCAACCCAAATTCATTCTTCAGCTACAAAATAAATACCAATACCTCCACAGAATACAAAGTATCTTGTTTCTACTCTCTTCACTTACTGTATTAACCCTTCCCTTACCGGAGATGTTGATTTACATTAGTTCAATTATAAATCGTTTGTTTTACTTATCACAGTAGAGGGTGTATTAAGTCTTTTCTTCAGATTTTGTCACTACAAAACTCTAACCTATGGTTAGCAATATCGTCCCACTTGCTAATTACAAAGGCTCCGTAGTCATTCTGTTTACATATTTTGTAACCTGAACAATAATGGGTGATGACAACTGTATGTACTTGTTGTGTATGTGGGTTGTGCAAATAATGAATCTGGACCTATAATGGAAAACAGTCTACCCCCACGTGGCAGTCTGCAATAGCCTAGTAAGTACAGTTGAGTACTAAATATGAGTACAATAATAACAAAAACTATTAATTAAAATCATTTAATTAGTAATAAGTATAATTTATTGATTCAGGCATTACTTTGCGGAAATCCATTATCAAAAAATGATATTAAAAAATATTTAGTGACACTTCCGCTGAAAAGCTTATATGGCTTTCAGTCACTAAATATTTTTTTATATCGTTTTTTTAGTAATAAGTAGGTAGTTATATTTTTAATATTATATTAGCTAATTCTTATTAGTAAGTGTGGAGGTAATTCCTGAAACATCTGATCAGATTCTGAATTTTGGAACTCTTGAATCTGATTTGATAGGAGGCTACATTATCGGTGCTATAGGCTATTTTTAATTCTGTCTAGCTTCCGCTTGAAGTTTGCATTATGTTTAGTATCACTATAGCTGTATTAGCACCTAGATAGCCATTTTAACCTATCTACAACTGTCAACGTTTGTTGATGTCGAAAACTTTTGTTCTCAGTGTAAAAAGAATTTAGAGGTTTAGAAGTTGGAGTTTAGAGCCAATATGGATAATAAAGGCGTTTTACACATTTTTAACATGGTAAATATAAAATAATTTTGTATTATTGTAATTGCATTAAGTGTTTATGAAGTTTTGGCGACTACCTAGTCCACCTGAATTACTTACTTGCAGTTTGAACACCATAAATAATATATTGTAACAAATTGAACTTGAGTAATTGAACAGAAAATGCTTCAGTGTTATTTAGAAAAAGGGTTTCAGGTACTAATTAAAACAATGAAACTAAGTTACGAGCCGCATTTATTTTAAAATAAAATAAAAACTGAGTAATATCATGATCGATTTTATGTTTACCTTGTAGGCCCTTGTAATGTAATTTAAAGCAATGAATTGGGTTTAGTGTATCTAATTTACTGTAGTTATGTTTGTCTGTATTTTGTAATATAAGGATATATAATTTATATAGACTAGATACTAACTTGGACGCTGACATTGACCCGTTCTTACAGCAGGTAGACAATCGATACATTCACCATGTAAAGTGTAATTTGCCGATCTTACAGTACACAGAAATACTCACATGATATTACAGGAAACTTGGAACAGTCAACACTAGCACACTTACACAGTATATTATTGTTTAGTGTAGTATTGTTCCATATATCTTTACAAAAATATATAAATTCTAAAGTGACCAAAATAAAGTACAGTCGACCATTTTTTCCCTTTTTTATGACTGATGGATTTGACAATTCACAATTATGACATATTTTTTGTTCTTTATAATTGGAGTCGTATTTTTGTTCATTTGCTATACCTCAAGATACATGTTTATTGCAGTCACTTTACAAGAAAGATTTTTATTCAAGTAGTCACAGGCAAGTCACAGTCACACGAATAATGGGGGATCCCTATAATCTATCTATCCACAGTTTTCCTTACTACCGATAAAATTCAAAATTCAAAATTCAAAAATTATTTATTCAGTTTAGGCATCATAGACACTCTTATGAACGTCAAAATTTTAAAATTATTCTACCGCTGTCTTCGGAAAAGAACCACCGCCGAGAAGAAGCAGCAAGAAACTCGTGGGCCATTATTTTTTCAAGTCTTTGTATATTGAGGTTACATATGAGTAGTATTAAAATAACAAATTTATTCAATAGTTGGCTATTAGGCAGAAGTGGAAAGCTTCCAGGCATCTTTGTCTTCTAAGTAGTGACTCAATTTATAATAGGCTTTTTTCATTAGTATATTTTTGACACGTAACTTGAATTTCCCTTCAGTGAGCTCAGTAATGTCTTTCGGGATTTTATTATAGAAACGTACACAATTGCCTAAGAAGGACTTATTTTTAGTTTTCGTGAGTCTAAATTTAGATACAGCTATCCTATCCTTATTTCTAGTATTAATATTATGCATATCACTATTTATTCTAAACTTCTTTATATTTTTACGAACGTACATTATATTTTCTAGGATATACAAAGATGGAAGAGTTAATATATTAATTTCTTTGAACATTTGTCTTAAGGATTCGCGGGGACCCATTTCGTAGATGGCTCGAACTGCCCGCTTTTGCAATATAAAAACTGTCTCTATGTCCGCCGCTGACCCCCACAGCAGGATACCATATGACATTATGCTGTGGAAGTAAGCAAAGTAGACCAGTCGAGCAGTAGCTATATCTGTCAATTGCCTAATTTTATGAACCGCATATGCAGCTGAGCTCAGTCTTCCAGATAGTGCATCAATATGAGGACCCCATTGTAATTTAGAGTCTATGCTAATACCTAGAAAGACTATTGCCTTGTCAATTTTCAATTTATTTCCGTCGAGTAATACGTTTGGCTCTATATGTCTTACATTAGGCATGGAAAATTTTAAACATTTCGTTTTCTTTGCGTTGAGAAGCAGGTTGTTTGCGACGAACCAATTTGAAACAATAGTTAACGCGTTGTTGACTTGAACTAGTTCTCTATCTTTCCTATCTACTTTAAAAATCAGAGAAGTATCATCCGCAAAAAGAACTATGTCAGCAAGGCCCTCAACCATATGTGGTAAGTCATTGATATATGCTAAGAATAAGAACGGACCCAAGATCGACCCCTGTAGAACCCCCATTCTAACCAAAGATCCAGAAGATGTCACGCCATTAATGCCAACTTTTTGCTGCCTATCAGATAAGTATGATTCTACAAGATTCAGAGCAGCTCCACGAATTCCATAGTGGTGTAGCTTATAAATTAGAGTGCGGTGCTCTACACAGTCGAAAGCTTTGGAGAGATCACAAAATACGCCAATGGCATCCTGTGAGCTCTCCCAAGCCTCCAGCATATGCTTGACTAACTGGACTCCTGCATCTGTTGTTGATCTGCTTTTCGTGAAACCGAACTGATTTTCGTGTAAAATCCTATGTTCACTATCTTTTCGAATATTTTGCTCAAAGCCGGAAGCACAGAGACCGGTCTATAATTTGAGGGGTCGGCCTTACTACCTGATTTGAAAATAGGGGTGATTTTACTCATTTTCATTAGGTCAGGAAATGTACCTCTATCAATACATAAATTAAATATGATCATCAAATGTGGCGCTATAACTTCTATTATTGACTCTAGCATTAGATAGAAATTTGACATAACGTCCATACAAATAGTGTCAAATATCTATCTCTAGTAAGGTAAACCGGCGATAGATAGATTATTGGGACGGGCCGTAAGTCTGTCACTAAGCAGCTATACCTACCCTGCCTAAGTCACGTTCTAGGGATGCGGTGAACGAATTACTTACTAAAACCACAAAATAAACAATTAATACGTGTAAAACTTTCCATGGGTATTGAGAAGAAAAACATAAAGTTTCATTAATGATTCTGTTCAATTCTGTTAAACTCGTGCACTATTACGAACACAACCCATGACCAAAGAGTACATTATATATATGGAGACATCGTAGCGGTTACTAATCCACCACCACCATTACACGTAAAGCTCGAAGAAACACAAATCGAGTAACATTCCATTGTTGGGCTTTATTCACGCCGTCAATTTTATTATGACATATTAAATTATTCAATACGAGTGAGGTTTTTTGAAGTTTTTCCCCAAAGTGGACTCATACCTACATAATTTTTTTTAATATTTAAGGGTTCTGATATTCTTCAGCGTTTTTGTTTTCCGTCTATGTGCACAGTCTAAATATCTATATTTGTGCTTCGAACATATGCCGCGTGTTGAATCTAATAACAATATGAGTCTATGTTGGTACTTATTACTAAATACATTTCTTATTTATAAAATTTTAATCTAATGATGTTTATATAATATATAGGTAGTTAATATCCTAACAAATATAACATCATTAGGTACCTTATTTAGGTATTTTTGTTGTTTTTTAAAATTACTTTTTCCCTATTTCTATACAATAATCAATATAGTGCTTTCGTATATCTTTGTCTACAATTGTATCCGTTATGTATCCGTATTGTAAATATATATATGTATATATTTACTTTATCTTGTTTTATCATTACATCTAACTTTTGCTCTAGTTCATGGGTAGTTTTCCTCCACGCTGTGACCCCATGGGATACAGCCGAATGGGCTGGCACGACCAGGGAAGTACCACACTCCCACATAACAGCGACGCGAAGTAATATAGCTTGGTATTGCGTTTCAGTTGGTCTGTGGTAGTTTCCGGATGCCCAATTCCACCCTCCCCCCTTTCCCTTCTCCTATCACCTCCCCCCCACCCTGACCTCTTCTAATATGACAGCACAGTTAACAGATGTTTTACTCCAGGATAGTACCAGCTGCGATGCAGCTGGAGATATCTTCTCCGGGCATCTATCCACGGGATGAGCCTGGAGATGGATGCCGGGGTTGCCCTGCAGGGTATTCTGGAGGGCGTAAAGCCGTGTTAAATTCCTCTCTTCATGCGGCTCCAGGCAAACGAGTCGGGAGTCCTCACTCTTACCCTTTACCACGCTCACTGTGGACTTCTGCAATAACGGGGTTTTCGCTTTAACCTATTTATTTATTTATTTTTATCAATTCATAAGTCTTAGGTAGTTGTATAGATGGAACTTAAAATTACATGTGCTGACGCCAAAACTTGCGTTTGCAGGCGTATGAAGTTATACATTTAGTTTATTTTGATTTTACTTATAATATTAATACTATTCATCAGTACATTAATATTATTCATCAGTAATTCATCATTTAAAAACTCGTCAATGGAATAGTATGTCTTGTCAATTAATAATTTCTTAAGGCTAAATTTAAAAATTTCAACATCGGTGGTCTCTTTTAGAGGTTTTGGCAGTTTGTTATAAATAGTCAACCTCATCAGAAACATTCTATTGCTATAGAGAGCTGTTCTACGGTGCGGCTCATGCAGTCTATCATTGTGCCGTTTGCTTTTTAAAGTTTCATACTTCTCTATGTTATTCTTCACAAGTACGGCTGATTCGTAAATATCGAAGGAAGTGTCAGCAGCTTCAGTTTCCGAAAGAGGTTTGCAGGAATCTCTTTGCTTTAACCCACATATTGCTCTAATACATTTCTTTTGAGCTAGTAGAGCAGAATGCTTTTCTACAGAGTTTGCCCAGGCTAAAACGCCATATTTTAGTGTGGATCCGACATAAGCGTGATAGGCGGTTAATAAAGTAGCTTCATTTGCAACTTTACGTAAGATGTATAACGCATAAGAACATTGATTGAGCTTAGCGCGCACAAGGGCTACATGTGACCGCCATGATAAATTCGAGTCAATGTGAACACCTAGAAATTTAGTTGTCTGAATTTCATTGATACGTTTGCCGCGATAATTAATATTTAAAATGTCAAAATTAGTATTATAATTTTTAAATGTCATAATGTGGGTTTCGTCAAAATTAATTTTAGATTATTGTTTTGAAGCCAGCCTATTATAGATTAGAAAGTGTTATTAATTTCGTGTTCATGGTCACCACTTTTGTTATCGGTAAAAATTACAGTGCTATCATCAGCAAACATGACCATTGGGTGGTTTCTGGCGCGAGGAAGGTCATTAATATAAATTTAAAATAATAAAGGCCCAAGTATGCTGCCTTGTGGCACTCCATATTTAAACACTGTACATTACCATTTGGAAACTACCAAGCCGGCCTTGCTCTTTCTCGTCGAGACGCAGATATGCTCTCTGACAGGCATGCCATTTGTGGCATACCCGAGGTATAAGCTTGAACATACTTTTTTGCCGCGACCGGGTGTGTGTCTCTACGTCAGAGAGGACCCCTGTGCTCCCGCCTAAACAGCCTTGAAGGACGAGGCCTATCATCTGGCTGCGTGAAGACTGCGATGACCATCCACGAGTGTACGCGTGCATTTATAGGTCCCATCATAACAGTAATGCCAAAATTGATCAATTTATCACCTCAACTAGCAAGTTATGGTTAAAATGCGAATGACGATTAAAATGACACAAATAGGAGAATCTGATTCAAGACTCACCAGTTCGAAATTCATCACGAATATCTCGTCTGACACCTGCCAGCCGAATGCGGGGTGAGGGCAGTTATTTTCTACGCCACGAAACATGGCAATAAACTGTTCCCTTTTACGGTAGATATTAAAAACGGTGATGAGCGACTAATGGCGTTAATTTTAAGTACATTTTTTAATATGGTTTTTTAGATATACAGGGATGTATTTTTGAATGTCCTATAGTCACAAAGATGCATTATATATTTACTAAGCATGCAATAGTAAATTCATTCAATACACTCAAACATTTTTTTTTATTATGAGTAAACAGTTTACAACCAGCAAAAGCGACATGTAAAATTCTGCGTTCTGAGTGGTTTTATATTAATATTTTTTATTCGGTGACCTTAGTCTGAGTGTGGCTGAGATTGGTTTTCATGTAGCCATTTACGTACGTAAAGCAATATTCTGCATTCAAAAATACTTTATGATTGAAGAGTTTTCATATGTGACATAAAATGTTGGGCTCTCAAAGAACAACCATCCCTTCTCGACCATAAATGGGACTGTCAAGTAGGACGTGCTCTATAGTTTCGTTGGTACCTGGTCACAAGGACACGATGTGTTATCTTTACACTTGAAACGGTGCAAGTATTTTGAGAACCCACCGTGTCTAGTCATAACTTGTGTAAGTACTCCTGTGGGCTCTATCTCCTGTCCTGCTCCTGTCTCACTGTCTTATAAGCCTACACCGTATTTGGGAAGAAAAGCTTGGTTATTTTCGCGGTTTCACTATTTTGATATCTCCGATTCCATGTGTCAAGCGTGTCCATACGAATTTCCCGGTTGACAAATGATATCGGACATTGATAATAGTCTCGCTTGCGCTTTGTTTTTATTGCTGCTTCTTTCGCAAATGGGCAGCGCGTTCATTCCCATCTAGTCCTGCGTGGGATTTAATCCAGTAGAGCGATACGGTTTTGCTCTGGAGGCTTGTCGTTTTCAGGTGTCTTCTTGCTTCCACTGCCAGGGATGCGCAGAATGCCCGAAGGTAGACAAGCAGTACCTCTGTGAAGAAGCGCCATAAATTAAATCAAGAACCAGCATGACTGTACCCGAGAACTTGTCATCAATCATGCGCTGGGAGCAGCCTGCAGCCTCACCACTGTCATCCTGGAGAAGGAAGCAATGAAACAACTGGACAACAAGGACTACGTTGTTACATTTCCTCACTTTATGAGAACCTACCTGCGATGCGGAATAGAAGAGTACAAGCAGCTTAAAGGGAGCTACTTAATCACCGTGCCTATTTACTGCAGCCTTATGTCAGAATTTACAATAGCTAACGAAAACGGCCAACTATCAGGCCATCTTCTACTGATCACGGATATCTCATACAATTTCAAGGTGAAATCTGTAAGCTCACATAAGATATAACTTCAATTTATCGATTTAAGAAAACTACATAAAGCCTATGACGCACTCTTCCATACCACTTTACCCTTTTATGTGGTACTATTCGGTGTATTCCCAATTGGGCTCACCATGATTCAACGACATCTCAACCTGTGGACGCGCAACAAACGCCAACATCAAGATGATCAAACATCTCCGAAACAAATATATGAAGATCCTGAAAAGCCTACAGCTTTTCCAGCAACATTTTCACTTAACGTTGGAAAATAGTTGCTGATCTGCAGGTGGAGGAATTACATATTGCAATATCACATAAACTGCAGCCTAGCATCGAACTACTTGCAAACAAGCGGCATAAAGTGCAACATGAGTTACCGACTCAGCACACGTATCGAAGCCGACACCGGACGAGCGGAGCGGCGTTTGCGTCACTTTTGGTTCACACATCGACCAGAGTACATAGCATAGTTTAGTAATAATTAATTAATTAAATTGTAATTCTATTTTATAATAATTTTGTTGCTAATCGTTTTGGTTTTTTAAGTCCTTCGGCTGCAGCTAACGCAATTTGTTCTATACACACAAACACTTAGCACCATAACAATACAACATCGTTTTTAATTGTAAACTCAGCTTTCACTAAAATTACATAAACCTCTGTTGGCCACACTTTGAGCATATGCCCAGCAAAAAAATGTGAGACTACAAGCAGAACAAAATAATATTCTCCAGCTCTGTCACGCCTTGGGAATAGTGTATATACTCATTTCGCTCACTCATGGTATTATTACTACCGTGACAACTCTTTTTGTTGATACTTACTCTGAGGTCAGAGCCACATTCTAGTTGCAATTCCCAACTTGGGAAGTGAATGTGACGTGACAGAAAAACGGTGGGGATGATGGAGATGAATTATAAAAACTTTGTAGAGTCATTGACGAGAACATTTATATCCTACTCTCTACTGAGAGTACGCTCACATTTAAGTTCTACAGATACCTAAAGCATTCCATAGGCCTTAGGCCATAGGCCAACACCTTCAACACTAAAAAAGGAATCAAAAAATGGTGTACTGGAGTTCTTAAATTACACTAAGCAAAAGAAGTGACTGCCATAGTTGGGTTCTGTCCCGCCAATATGGGCTTATCTTTACCACACCCGTACCGTTTTTATGTTTGCCGTTCGTCAAGTAAAGTATTACGATAGGCAGATCCGAGTGAGTCACAAGGCATTCTCGTTATTAAGTCAACTGTCAAATCAAAGTCATGTGTTTAAATATCCGAATCCTCCATTTCAGTTTTACTGAAGGTGCGTTCGTTTAGCTTATGAGGGCATTGGTGGCGTTGTCATTGATGGCTCTTTTGTTATAGCGTTCGTAAAGCTCAAAAACATTATTTTTGCCAATTTTGCCACTTTTGCCCACACCCAATTCGAACGCTCAACTGAGCATAAGACCTAAAATCGCATGATTATGCTGTCAAATACATAGCTGTCAAAAAACGATCACAAACAACCAACCACTCTCTAGTGAACATACTCTAATCTATGCAAACAACCATGCCAAAGAGTAGGGTAATATATAGGGAAAACCATGCTCCGGACGTGGGTCAAAAATTGCACTTTTGGTGGCTAAAATTCCTCTTTTTCCGAACGCTGAACAAAAAGATACATGAATGACATTTTCACCCATTGATTCCCAATTCGAATGTTATTAATACGAAGCGTTTTTAGCATTATTTTATTTTAAAAACGCTCACAAGGCGCCTATCCGAACGCACTACAAGTAACGTTAGTGGCAATAAACAAAGAAGTCAACTTTATGTGCTGGTAACACCATCTATCAGCTGGTCTGATTGCGCTTGAATATCCCAGGCTGTAAAGCTGTGTACACGTGTAGGTATATCCATGAAATGACCATGGCAAATGTTAGTGCTCGGGCATCAAGTGCACAGAAAGTACGAAATAACTTCTGTAGATGTCACTGTCCTCAATAGTAAGTAGCTTTTTCCTAGTAAATCTTATGTAGGTCTTTTTTCTAGTAATTTTAGGTTTATTGCTTGGTTGGCATCTAGCTCTTCAGGTAATTGATTAATAAGACCACCACCTTTTACACCACTACCACAGATCAAATAAGCCACTACGTACTATAAGTCATGCTAGTCGACGTTAAAAGTCTTTAGAGGGAGTACACAGAGGAGTTTCATCTATGATGCAGTATGAACGTTTCCTTGTAGTCCTACTAGAGTTATCTTACTGCTCTTACTTTTCAATTTAAAAAATCGGATCAGCCGTTATTTATTAACTTGGATATAAGCCGGAACAAGCAGGCAGACAGGCATACAGTTTAGTAAGCAGCTACTTATTTTATATATCTATATATTATTTTTATATAAATAATATTTTTATGTACCTACCTACCTATAGTTATATAACTTCACAAACAGAGATTTAAGCCGTATTCCAAATAACTATTTATACGCTCAGTAGTGAATCTCGACTTGAGCACAGCTCTGAGTAGGTAATTTTTTTATGGCATTAACTGTCAAAAGCCGAAATACCAGCCTTAGGTACGCACAACTTTTCACTGGATCATCTGAATTTAGTTACCTATTCTATTTTTGTTAGTTATATGGTATACTATACATACAGTCATATATATACTATACGTATCGAACCACGGAAAAGCTTCCGACGCGCTCATTAGTAGCCTGCGCCATCTACACAGTAACTTTAGTAGCGGAACAAGCTTACCCTTGCTATTACCCCATTAAAGATTTTCTGACGTTGATATGCTGCTTAGAAAACCATGCAAGAGATAAAACGTAGCTTACAATTTAAGTTTACTTTTCAGCTACCGAATAGAGAAAATTACATAAAATCCGCCAAGTATTTTAACATATTCTACCTATTATATTGTACCTATTCTAAAATTGTATACTCATTCCATATTCCTTATGAACCCTTTCCTTTTATGGTATAAAAATATCCTTGATTGAACATTAGTTAAAGTGGCAATAAAATTAATGTTCTTTATGTGTTATGTTTCATCAAATCTGTCAAGTATTTTTAGAGTGATGCGCGTACAACAGACAGGCCCGCCTGTCTGTTGTACGCGAATTTTAGACGAAACATAAAATGTAAATAATACCTACCTATATTGTTGGTTGTTGGCCTCCACATCGGTAACAAAGTAGATAACTTTCGGGAGCGAAGAAGTATGTTTTGAAAATAAAACTAATCAATTCAATTTACGAGAGGAACAAGAGTTTATTGTTCACCACTCGGAGCTAACTTACAGTCTGATCCACAAAATGCATCACATCATTCGTTACAATTATAGTTATCAATTAAAAATGCTTAGCTGTCTGGGATTCCACCCACTTACGATTAGGGGAACTGAAGGCATAACGGACCCTGCGGGCATAACGGAACATTGCGATTACTTCGAAACTACTAACCCCATCTATTGACGGTTTGTGTCGATAAATTCGTGCCTCCCTTCTCGCTCTCACCTGAACCTTGAGTTGAGACTGTTATACCTACGTTCCTACAGTTTTTGGACGCAAAAAGTAGATTCGAAATTTTGATTTAAAAAACCTCTTTTTTGACTTGCCTATTCTTTATTATACCATAGTTATATTCATTCGCATGCGCAGGCTCGAGGAGGTGGGGCCCGGGCGCTTTGGCGCAGGCTCGAGGAGGTGGGGCCCGGGCGCTTTGGCGCAGGCTCGAGGAGGGGGGCCCGGGCACTTTGGTGCAGGCTCGAGGAGGTAGGGTCCGGGCGCTCGGCGCACACTCGAGGAGGTGGGGTCGCGGGGGGGCTATCCCTTGTGGCTGACGTAGCAGGCGGTGGGGCTACGTATCCGACCCACCGCAGGGAGACCACGGGCGAACAGACACGGGGAAGTCTGGCGCCCATTGTTGGCGAGTTTGGTCTCCGAGGCAGTTGCGGCGAAGAGAAGGGTCCGGCAACGGACAGCCACGGCGGGTTCGCGGTCGTGTGGAAAATCTGTCCCGCGTTCCCGCCGAGGGCGGCAGTGACGGAACACCCCGGGGTTTTGGTGGGTATACGGACTCCCACATAACCACCTCCCTCCCCGTGGTGGGTGGTATCCATAAAGGATTTCCCCGGGACAAAAAAAAAAATAGTTATATTCATTGAATTATTGTTTTTTAAAGAACAAATGAATCAAAATTGGGCGCATGCATAACCTACAAATTTCACTTTGAAAAATAATATCTTAAAAGGCAAAACGGACCCAGGCAAAACGGACCACCGGTCCGTTTTACCTTATGTGTTTTTTTACTTATAACTTCATAGTTTTTCGAAGCGAGTTAGGAGTTTATTTTATAGTTTACTGTTTCAACAAATTTTTGTTTAGTTTTACATTATTTGTTTTGATGAGAGGTTGTAAGAAAACAACGAAAATTTCTAATGATGGACGATTTTTATACATAAATTAAACAAAGTTATTATTTTAAGTCATTAGTCAAGAAGAAAATGGCTAAGGGAAAAACAAATACAAAAACGTAACCGAAGAGAAATAAGAAGGATTCATTTTCTGAAGAAGACACGGAAGACACCTAAAGTTTTTACTGTTCGCATCTTTTTTTCACAATTCAAAGGGAGGTTTGGTTTCAATGCCCTATTTGTTACCTCTGTGGACATTGGAGTTGTACAAGAGTGGAAGGATAATGACGAAGATCCAAGATTTCTATGCGAAACGTTCACTCCAGAGTAGAATATGTACAGTGTTCTAGCGGGTCCGTTTTACCCTCAAGTGTGGGCCGTTTTACCTTCATATGTGGGCAAAATGGTCCAAAAGGGAGTTTTTGGAATAACATCCAAAATCTCCTTCTAGCGTTATATTTTTGAAGGCTTTATATTGATTAAATATAGGATGATAAGTTTTAAGTACACTAATTAAAAACTTCCTAGAATAAAACTTTACTGAATTTGAAAATACTTTGGTTTTCCTTAAATGTCCCATTTTGCCTTCAGTTCCCCTACAAGCAGCGGTCAGCGCCTTAGCCCTATCGCTGCATAGAGAAGGGAATATAACGAAGTACACGGATTATAATTACCTACTTATCAAACTATTGAAGTACGAGTATTTACAGTTTTGGCTCAGTTATAGTTTTGTCAGTATAATACTAGGTAGGTAGATAGAAATTAGAGTTGGAAGATCATTTTGAAGTGTCCGTTACCATATCTATAGCATATACTAATCTCGCTACTACATGCAAATTATTCCATTGACCTATGGAATAAATTCTAGTATGCAGACCTTCAATGACATTTACTGAAGTCTTTTACATATACTGATAATTAAAATGCCAAAGATATATTTTTATTGCCAAAAGTAGGCAGGCAGGCAGGCGGCCCAACTGATGAGAAGTGGTCACCGTCGCTTATAGACGTTTGCAACACCAAGGGCGCAATAGCAATAGGTAGGTATATTACTTTATGTCGGTGATATGTGGGAGTGTGGCACATCCCCGGTCATGCCGGCCTTTCGGCTGTGGGTGGGGTTACAGCGTGGCACTACCACTAAATAAATGGCTTGGGTAGATTTTGTTTTGTGTATGCATACACAAATACGATTTGTGGCCCCATTGCTATATCAGTGTGTTACAGTGATTGCCAACTTTAAAAAATACTTTACCTAGGTAGTTACACGTTGGTCGGCGTGTGTATTAAAGCTCTCATCAGTTAAGGAGAGGAACAGTTACTAACTCTATTATTCTAGACTCTCTAGACTCTCTGTGATCTTACATCTTATAAAATGGGAAAAGAATTAACCTTTAAAGCTTAATAAGAATAATAGACCGAGCGAGCGAAACGAGTGATGCGTTCTAGCCAAATTGACTTTCATCTCTCCGTATGTTTGCTAGTTGTACGTTGGTCCTCATGGTCAGGTTCCATTTTTTCAATCAATAGTGAAGAAATTTGGTACGCATGTTCTACTATTCAATATATATATTTTGTCGTCGGTGATTTTTGGGTACTTTTCTGTAAGGGGGGGGGGGGGAGGGGTTGTTGCGATTTTGATAAAATTTGGTACACACATTAGGTACCTACCTGACTTGAAAGAGGAATTTTGAAAATGGGCTTATAATTGCTCAAGTGGTTTCCGAGAAAATAATGGTTGTGAACTTTACTGCGAGAAATCGTTTGTTGGTCTTCGCGTGCAGGTCGCATTTTTGAACCAATCTTGACTTATTTCGTATGTATGTTCTGCAATTTAATTTTTGTCGTCAGTGTTTTTCAGTGGAGGGGGGGGGGGGGAGTACTTTTCCTAAAATGTCGGTAATTAGCGCCACATTTCGAATTTTGAATATGAACTTAACAGTTCAATGGGTTTCTGAGATAATAGGTTGCGAAATAGGTACTGCGAAAAATTGCCGCTGATAAGACTGTGCTCGCAAGCTCTACTGTTCGCAGAACTACTAAGTAGGTACTATTCCAATGGTTAAGGCTATGGCTAATATGAGTCATGTCTACAGAGGGAGATATCTGATATCTGTTGTCGTAGCCGTATTTCACTCAAAGACTGCCTATCTGTATCTACTATAGCTACATTTTAGATGAACAGGAAAACTCTATCAGTCATAGTCAAGTTGGAAAATGTTTAATTAGTTGAGTTGAAGACTAGGAGGCGTCATTAACATGTAGTTGAACAGTTCATTAAGCGTTAGATGTGATAGTCATGTTGGGAAATATGTAGAGCTTGGCTACGTCGAAGCGGCGGGTGGCACAGAAGGTGTCGTATCTATCATAAGCCATTCTATATCCTATAAAGGAGATACTGAACACGCAGACCAGGATCAACGCGCAGATTGCAGGGCACAGCACGGCACTTACGCGGCTCGCACGGCTCGATACCACTGAGCCCAATTCCGAGTCGGTCCCACTGCAGTGTGCAGAGTTTTTGGTCATAACTGAAACATATGAAAAACGATATGACACAAGGTAACATAGCAGATCTTATTAGATTATTATACGAGTTTGAAGCTCTTGTGCCGCCTGCTACTGCGGACACACTGATTTTGGTAGACATAGCGCGGCCCGCTTATTCGCTCTTCACACGCTATAATAAAAAATCAGAAATACTTTTTGCTTACTAATAATGCATTGATGATCTAAGCAACCTTCATAGGTATAGTGCAACAGCCGAACAACCGTTGATCCTATTACCAGAGGCACGGTAATGTTATCTATTATTAACGTGCCAGAGGTAAACCTTGTTGTGCCAGAGGTAAACCTTGTTGTGCCAGAGGTAAACCTTGTTGTGCTAGAGGTAAACCTTGTTGTCGCAGAGGTCTTGTAACTTGTTTGAAGGAATGTTGGTTGTAGGGCGACGCCTTGTAATTCTATAAACCTTTAGTGTCGTACGAGATTATGCGAAACTGTTGCTATTCTAGTTAGAAGTCTACGCAGTTCACCTGTCTGTACTTCCTACTTATCTTAAAAGGCAGACTGTATCTTTGGAACTATAATAGGTAGCTCGTGGAAATGTTATTAAGACTTACATTAACAAATAAAATAAAATAAAGGACTTTTCACAGTAAACATGATCTCAATTTTTTAAGGTTTTTTTATCAATATGTTAATTATGTTTTAATCGTAGAAATGGTAATATATTAACAAAGTTGGCGTGGATAAAGTGCAAACTGTAACTTGACACAAAAACGCTAAAAACCGGCGAAGTGTGAGTCAGGTCAGGCCAGGGATCACGGACACAATCTGGTTGGCACGTGACTGGTTTATTGCCTGTGAAAGGCGATTTGGGTAGTCATAGCATAAAACAATTTACCTGTATAATTGTACAAAAAATAAACTAATCAATTAACATCTTTATCGAAAATCTCATCAAAAATAAACTTTCCAATCACGCGTATAAAAACTTTGATGACATTTGAATTCCGTGCATAGATTATGTCTAAGATTTTGTTTCGCTATTAAACCTCAACTAGAATAAAAAAAGATTCTTTGCAAGAATCTCTAGACGTGCTCTAAGACCATCAACAACGCGATTTTTAATACTTACTGAGCCTACTTCTTAGTAAGAGTATCCTTAAGAAGAAGAAGAAGAAGAAGAAGGGTATCCTCGTCTAACTAAGGCTACTAGACTGGTATTAAGAGAATGCCCTATATATCCTTGACTATGACTCAATATAAACCCAAATATAAACCAAGTAATATGCGTTATAACTTATAATATACGAGTGTTCTTAACCCAAAAATACACGATAACCCTACGAAGAAATAAACATTATTTCTTTGTAGCTATAACCGTTTATTTAACCTTAGAGCAACGTGCGGAATTACGTTGCTGTAAGTATTTAGTTGTGTAACTGTAAATGTAAGTATTGCCGTGAGGTGCCGGCTTATGGGGGATCCCAATAATCTATCTATCCATAGTTTTCCTTACTACCGATAGAAATTTGACATAACGTCCATACAAATAGTGTCAAATATCTAACTCTAGTAAGGTAAACCGGCGATAGATAGATTATTGGGACGGGCCGTAAGAATTGTAACCCCCAACTCTTCCCGCGGGTGCCGTATGAGGCGGCTAAGGGGTACCAGAACAGAAGGTGGGTAGCAGCCCAGAGCACCTTCTGAGCAAAACATCCCCCAAAACTGCGCTCGCCAACCCGCCTGCCAAGCGTGGTGAGTATTGGCAAAAAAACCCCATGAAATTGACAAATGGAACCAGGCCACGCTATTCCTGGCTACGGTAGCGGCCACGGTAACGGCTTGGCATGGGCTGCTAAGAATGCCCGGCAAACGCCCGGCTACCACTCCCAACGACGACGACTGGCCCTGGTAACACACAACATACGCACGATGCGGACAGACGAGAAGATTGACGTGCTGGAATACGAAATGAGTAGGTTACACTGGGACATCGTTATAGGAAGTCTGTAGAGCGAGTGAGGACAAGATAACCCTGAAATCAAGTAACATACTCTACCACCGGGAGGGCAACCAACAGTCTCAAGGTGGTGTCGGGTTTCTCGTCCACAAGTCCCTTACTAACAACATTGTAACAACCGATAGCGTTTCCAACAGGGTCGTATACCTAATACTCAGAGTATCCAAAAGAAATTCGCTGGTCATTCAGGTATACGCACCGACTAAGTCGCATCCGGATGATGAAGTAGACGATATGTATGAGGACATTTAGTCGAGCCATACATAGAGTCCGCGCCACCACTGAAGTCTTACGGAAAAAACAGGAACTAAGTTTGACAGCTTCGCCATATTGCCGTTTGTTAAGAGTGCTTGTAAAGAGTAGAGGTTGTGGCTTTTTTATTGTTTTTTGTTGAAAATCCGTGCAAATGCAGCGAAAAGTAGTGAAAAGTGCAGCTCGTGAACTAATTCTTAAAGTGAAAGAATTTTGTGAATTAGAAAAGAAGAAAAAAAAACATTTTAATCCCGCTAAATAATGTGCAGATGAGAGTCGCCGCCATGACAAGTAAATATTAGGGATGCCATAGCTGCTTGTTTTTGCCTAATTGATGAAAACGATATAATTTAATGTAACCTTGTCTGATTGACGATATCTTCAGTGTTTTTTTCTTATTCTTAATTGTGATTGAAAATATACCAAAACTTACCTTGATGTTTTATTTATTTCAGGCGTTTCCGTAAAGACAGTGTCTCGAATAACTAAAGAAGGACAAGTAGCGGCAAGCACATCGAAGAAAATAGTTACCCCCGGGAAAAGCCGACCGCAACCGAAAAAGATTAATTTGGACGATTTCGACCTCTGTGCGATACGCCAAAAAATCCATGCATTCTATGTTGTTAAAAAAAAGAATTGCCAACGGTAAACAAGCTAGTTATGAAACTTAAAGAAGATATAAACTTTCAAGGAAGCAATACAACAATGCGAAGAATATTAAAACGGTTAGGATTTCGCTTCAAACGCTGTCAGTCAAAACGCAAAGTGTTGATGGAACGTTATGATATTACAGCATGGCGGGCCAGATATATTGAAAGATTGAGAAAAAATAGATTGGTAGACAAGAGACCTGTAGTATATTTAGATGAAACATATATTCACCCTACCTATCATGCCAAGAGTTGTTGGCAAAGCGCAGATGAAGATGGTTTGCTGATATCAGATTCACCGGGGAAACGCTTCATCATAGCTCATGATGGATCAGAAAATGGATTCGTGCCAAATGCTTTGTTGATTTTTAGGTCACAATCGCAATCTGCTGACTATCACGATGACATGAATGCCTCAAATTTTTTAAAGTAGTATGATGATGATGAAAATAGGATGACTGAAAAGGTAGTACCTGATTTACCTGAAAATTCTTTGGTAGTTATGGACAACGCACCCTACCACTGCACGCAGATCAACAAAGCTCCAACCATGTCAAACCTTAAATCAGAGATGCAAATATGGCTACGAGAAAAAAATATTTTCTTGAAGACAGCTGGACC
Source organism: Selenia dentaria (assembly GCA_917880725.1). NCBI lineage: Eukaryota > Metazoa > Arthropoda > Insecta > Lepidoptera > Geometridae > Selenia > Selenia dentaria. The sequence continues at coordinate 6,324,657 of OU862888.1, read as the reverse complement.
AAAGCAGTGTTATATGACACTATAAAAAAAACAAGGAGCCACCAGTTTACGCAGTTGATGAGTTGCTGAGGCAACACAACCATGAAGTTGTAAAGTTACCTCCGTATCATTGTGACTTGAAAAAAATTTGGAGTCTTGTCAAAAGACGCGTTGCCGAGAAAAATGTTGCTCAAGATCCCAAACAAATAGTTGAACTGACTGAAGCTGCTTTTGCAAGTATCACAGAAGACGACTGGCACATTCAGTGCAATCATGTCAAGAATGTTGAAGATGAGTACTTCAAAAATGACGGACTCATCGATGTGGAAATGGAAAGGTTTATAATTTGTACAGAAAATGAAAGCGACACTGAATCGGATCATGATAGTGACTTTATTGATACGAGTGACAGCGATTGCGATATGACTGGTATAAAACCATTATGTGAAGTAGATCACAATTATTGTAAAAATATATAATAAATGAAAAATAAATAGATACAGAACATTTGTTTTATTTTATCGTTTAAATAGTTCGTTAGGCTATTGTCTGATATAACTTCATGGGTAGAACTAATATTTTACTATCATTTTACAATTCCTAACTTTAGTTTTGGAGCATAAATAGAAAATGAGTAATTTTATCATAAGTTACTGGCAACATTTAGTTACGCGCTAACAGCGCCGCGTCTATCGGACTTGAATGGTGGCGCTGACTCTACCTCTGAAACGCACTACCTTGTTGTTATAGGAGACTTCAATGCTAAGTTGGGTAAGAGAAGTGGTGATTAGTTGAAAGAATAAAATAAATTTAAGAATATTAGTACTAATATTAATACTTACCCCTGATAGACTGTGCACCAATTCAAATCAATGTTTATATTGTTTCTTCATAAATTAGTTTTGCAAATGGTACATTTATTAAAATTATCATTTGACAAATTTACATTTAACAACATTACATCTGATCAACGGTTAATTTTATATTTATATTATTTAATAAATGTTTTATTAAAATAATAATGTCATAAATTTTACATTTAATAATAATATGTAATGTTTGACAAACGATTATTTTTATATTTACATTACTTATCAAATGTTTGATTAAAATAAGGTAGGTAATGAAAGATTGTAGCTCCAACCCTAGGTTAGGTTTGAATTACCTACTTACTTGTTGTGAGAGTGACACTTTGTAAAATGTGAATATATAAAAGAAACAAAGTATGAAATGAAATAAAAATATTAACAAAAACTAAAATATAGTTAGACACATTTACAAGATTAACCTTTGCGAAATATATGCTTGTATGCAATATGATTGTTTGTGAAATTAAACATTTATGAAATAAGAGCTTTTGGAAACGAGCTGTATTCGAAAAGTTATTTATAAAATGAATCATTTTTGAAATAACATGTTTTAAGAAATTGTATACGAAACGTTCGTTTTATTGTAATATTTTGTCATAATAAAGTTCGGTTAATCATTAGGGAACCTAGTAATGTATTGTGCAATTAAGTACTCTCTAATTTTTACGACCTTCATATAGTGTTGTTATCGTAAATGGTACCTACATGGTAGATGGTACATGGTAGATGGTACATGGTACTTGGTACATGGGTCATGGGTCATGGGTCATGGGTCATGGGTCATGGGTCTTGGTACATGGTACATGGTAATGGTACATGGTACATGGTAGTACATGGTACTTGGTACATGGTACATGGTACATGGTACATGGTACATGGTACATGGTAAATGGTACATGGTACATGGTAGTATGGTAGATGGTATATGGAACAGGGTACATGGCGTAAGTGCAAGTTGGCGGCTCCACCAGCTCAATTGATAGTGAGTGCTGCTTTCAAAGCGGTGGTTTCGACTACTGTAAGTATGTATATTGCAAACGTTCGTGTGATGAGGTCAAATATTTTTTTTATTGTCCAACAATATACAGTTAGTACACATGCTTAACTCTAATTAATATATTATACTTAACCGTATGTACCTAATGGTATCCACACTAGGCTCTAGGCCTGTGTTGATACATATGGATAGATACTACTAGGTTAATATTATTTAACAAACTGTTCAAAGAACATTCTCTAGTCCTTATATTAGGATTCCCTGTGTTATAAGGACTAGTTTCTCCCATTGACCTTTTCATTTGACACATTATAATGACCTTTTAAAATAGAGATCAATTCACGAATCAACACTAATAATATAAATACTAAAGTAATTGTATGTCTGTTTGTTCGTCACATATTAACAACTACTAGTACTTAGATTTTACCTTTACAAATAATAAATAAATAAAAACACAATCAGACTTATTTATATAGGTAAAATTTTAGATCTTGGGCCTTGTATGTCGTGATGTGTTATTGTGTATTCATGCCTCCTCCGACACAGGGGATTCTAGTGAGAGATTATGTGAATGCAAACTTTATTTAATTACATATAACGTTTATTATTACACGTACTAAATTTGTTGTATCATTGCTCTAGCTAGGATTAGAACACAGATTTAAGAAATAGGAACCAGACAAATATGTGCTAAACTATTTTTTAAGATTCATTATGATCTAAAATAAGAACTGCTTGCATACTCTATATTACTCAAAGATATTATAACATGTTATAATATCTTTGATATTACTCGAAATAATAGTGTATACCCCAGAATTCGCCCTATTTACATAGATAAGAAAGGTCTTTAAAGATATACTATGGCGTATACCATAAAATTATATTTAACCAAGGAGGTTGTTTCCCTGTGGTATTCAATGCAGAGTAAATATTATGTAACGTCATGTTAGAAATTGTCAGCCTAGCAACTGTTTCTATGTGTCAATTAAACTGACAGAAAAGTTTATGATATCAGCTGTGGAAATTTAGTGGAAATCATAAAACTTCCATCGATTTACTTGATTCACCTACGTAATATATCAATGAATCTGGGCGTCATATTCGATATATTTAAATAATATAATAAATATTACCCCCTGGGTAATAAATACTGTTCTGTGGTCTTATGATATAAACGTTATCAACGCTGAAGACATGCGTCGAGTTCTGGTATATTTTTTAGTCTGGGCCTGCGTCTCTGTGACCATGTTCGTAACATTCGCGTATCTCTTGACTCTCGTGGACCCTGGCCTGAAGGACATTCCTGCTAAAGCTGTGCAGATGATCAGAAATGAGTTTGGAAATCCGGAACCTACGTTATTGGTGAGCTAACATGACATGCAGATAATGCTTGTGATAGTAAACGCCATGCCTGCCTGCTGTGCCTGTGTGATACAAGCAATAGGACTTATATAGGTTGTTGAGGAAGTCGCTGGATGGTGCCTGCTGCTGTCCCACAAATCAAATTTTGCGGAGAACGAGTTTTCCTTAGTTCTAAGGCGCGTACGCGACGATGGCGAATTACTGTTGATTTGCGATATGCGAGTTAGGCGCCGGTGGTGGTTGGTAGACTTGTTCTTTTATTTCATTGACCGAAGGAACGGGATGGGGAATGGGTTAAGGAAGGATTGAATGTGTGTGTGCGTGTATGTAAGACAGTAGGGAATATTATATTGCGTTATTAGAAATTAAGAAAATTTGATACTAATTGGCGCAGACACTGCCTAAATACAACTGATGGGTCTCATACTTTTATGAGAAAGACTGTGTTGATAATTTATTTATTCAGGCGTTGCTTTGTTCCATACGAAACGAACGACCACTCGCCGAGTGTATACTGTGGCGCTCGGCCAGTCTTCTACTGAATGCCTCGTGTAGAGGCGAAACAAGTGTCTATGAGTTGTTGGTTGAGTGAATGTAGGTAGGAATGTTTATTATTTGCTTTCTTACTACATGCATTTCATGCGGAAGGGAGAACGCACGCTGCATCTCCGCTATAGATACGCTTTCTTCAGCGAAAGTGTCAATAAATATCTCTTTGTAAAATCATATTAGTGTCTGGATAATTAAATGGTTGGATGTCACGGTGCGTGAACCGATTTGACTGAAATTAACAAACTCATATGTAACAGGAGACCTAGAATAAGATATTTCGGCAATACATTTAATATAAAATAATTCTGAGATACCTAGTAGTTTCACGTTCGGACGGCGCTGTGTGGCGCAGCTTGTAGGATGTAAATTAACGCGGTGACATCTTCATCTTGTGGTTTCACTTGCTACATCATCAGTTCTCGTCCACATGCTCGGTTTATCAATGAACACAACATCACTAGGTCGTGAACTTTCTGCATCCAGTTATTCCCAGCCACTTGCCGCAGGTAGTATAGCTATCCACAGGGCACTGGTAGTTGCTGTCTGCGCGATCTGACGAACGAACCATCCGGCCCCATCGGCTATCTGTTCTGCGTGCTATGTGCCCTGCCCACTGCCACTTCAACTGGCTTATCTTCTGAGTATGTCGGTGACTTTATTTCTTCTACGGATCGAGTATACGTCGAGCATTGCCCTCTCCATAGCTCGTTGTGTGACTTTCAGCTTACTTATGTATGAGGCCCATAGTAAGAGACCACGTTTCAGTGCCATAAGTTATCACTGTGGTAACACACACTGGTCAAAGACTTTAGTTTTGAGATAATTTTAGACAAGAAGACTTCGTGAAGTTTCCGGAACGCTGCCCAGCAGAGTTGGATTCAACGACTGATTATCTCGACGTTGGATTTGCCAAGTAGAACTGTTTGTCTTAGGTATATGTATTCGTCAACAATATTGAGAACTGAGTTCCCAACTGATATACTAGGATAGGCACAACATGGACATTCGACATAATCTTTGTCTTGTCCATGTTCACTCAATGCCTACCCGTTGGAAAACTCAATTGAGGCATTCGAGCATCGTGCTGAGAGTTAAATATCGTCAGCAAATCGAAGGTGAGTGATGTACTCGCCGTTGATATTGTGCCGAATCTTTGCCATCCAATGCAGCGGTGAACAGTTTCAGAGAAATTACATCTCCCATTCTCACGCCTCTTTGCAATGGAATTGCCTTCGAACTCGGACTGACATATTGGCGTTATTGTACTTAACACAATAAGGTTTTCTAATTACTAATTACTGGCAACTTATTGCGGGGTCAGGAAAGTGTATGTATGTGATACCATTTTTGCGCGCGCGGGGGTCCTCTCTGTTGACTGTTCATGTGTATCATCTGTTGACTCGTCGCGCGGTCTCGCGCGAACAAGTCTGTTTCATAAACGTAAATGTTTTTGTACGCTACGGTGCGCTAAATGCGTGTTAAATAACTTCAATGAATACTGCGTGTTTTGTCTGTCACTTGTATACCTATATATTACGCTAACCATGTACTTATATGTGTGAGGGTCCTACACTGCACTGGAGTTACTGCCACTAACCTTCAATACAAATCCGACTTGAAATAACTATTATTTATTTATTTAAAATCCCTACATGAAACACTAGCACGCTAGCCGGTCAGTGCGCAGTAACTGGCCGACTTCCGATCATACATCTCTCTTTCACACAAAATCGCTGATATGCAACTTTCATACTTACAATGTCCCTACATTTTTAACCGACTTCAAAATGTAGGTAGGTGTAGGTATGTATTTTTTTGTGTGCCTATGCTGGCCGATTTTTCCCCTATTTGTGAATTAAAATTCTTTTTTTTGTTTGGTAGAGACTAGAGTATACATCCGAGGTGGTCCCAGTTAAAATTAATTAAATTCGGTCAAGTAGTTTTTGAGTACACTCTAAAAACTAACAAAAACCAACTCGGATATGCTTGCAGACTATTGGTTTGTGGTAAAATACCTGGCAATCAGGAATCACCAATCAAAACTGACCCGAGCATAAGATGCATTCCACTCCTAGAGAGACGGATTTTCTCGTCCAAAACTACTAGAATATAAATATTATTACTTAGGCATGTTACTATTAAGCACTCATTTTTTCAGCCACCTGAACAATATATCGATTTCGAAGATATCGTGATGAAGAAAACGGAGAAGAATGAATTATGGCTTTAACAGAGCAAGTACTTGTAATAACTTTAGTACTTAAGATAACATTTCATTTTTAACTTAGAATATTAAATACATAAGTTTTTATAAAATCTAATATGTTTTAATTTAGCTGTTAAGATTGCATTTTGATAACAAATTAAAAAAATATTTGTGATACGACGGCACTATAGGTCCTGTGGGCCTAGCACGAATACCTGCGTAAGTGTAACGTAAAATAAACTACTTATATCGTTCACGTGAAACAGTAGATACCAACTGACGTGTATCTAGTACAACTGTGACACAGATAACTCATAGTTTGTAAGCCGAAGCGTGACATGTTGATGCTTTTGATACGAATACGTGTACTTGTGTTTGTGCTACGGTCTCAGTGGGCCTAGCACGAATAACTGCCTGAGAGCCGATATACACGGACTGCTCGAGCAGTTAGCCAGTGTCTACATACACGGACCGCTCTTGCAGTCATAGACAACAGCTTGAAGCTGCCATGAACAACTGCCCGAGCAGTTGCTCAACAAGTCACAATTTCAATACAAGGGCGTGGGATGAAGAGCACGGGCGGAGGTAACTCTGGACTGTGTCAAAACTTGCTAACAGAGCAGTGTTGCTCTTGAATTTTTTATTAAATAAAAATAGTTGCAATTTCTGAAACTGCCGTGATTGGTGTGAATGTGACGTAATAATAATTAATGAATTGTCTGGTGCAACAGGCCGTGAATTTGAATGCGTATTGGTGGAATTATCTATATCTTCCGTGTTTACTCCAATTTTTAATTAACGCAAGAGGGTAGTACCCTAGCGCACCCGAGTTGATTAATTGTTACCGACAAGGTTTCGTTGAGAAACTTGTGGTGCCATCTAGCGGCGAGTAGTATTTGTGACTGAGTGCGCCATCTAACGGACCGTGGCCGAAGTTCTTTGTTGGTCGAATATCTCCTAACCGATCGACATAATGGTGAAGTGCGGCGGCTGTGGAAAATTTATCTCGCCACAAGAGGCCGCTAAATGCGGAAAATGTGCAGCGGTATACCATCGGGCCTGCGTCAACATTCCCGCCAAGGCAAGTGTATCCTCGACATGGCTATGCCCAGGCTGTAAGTGCGCGATGCCTCGTGACAACAAGCCTTCCACCCCGGTACGCGGGGCAGTGGCATATTTCATCGAAGAGAGCCAGCCGCAGGTAGAGCTAGCCACCAGCCCAGATATTGTAGAGCAAGGTGTCCCTGACGCCACAAGCACCGACATGATGCAACTAATACTGTCTGTCGTCCAGGACCTTAAAGCTGAGGTATGTGCGCTTAGTACCAATGAAAGTCTACTTAGACAAGAGATATTGTCATTGAGAACTGAATTGCAGGATGCTAGCGGACGTATGAATAAACTAAATGTGCTAGAGCTGGAAATACGAGCACTCCGGACCGAGTTACGGGGAACTCGCAGCAATCAAAGCGGTTTGAAAGATGTTCCGTGCAGTCTCCAACAGGCACCTAAGTATCGAGAGCCACGAACAGCGGCAAAAGCCACAAAGTCAGCTATGCTACCGCCGGATGGAGGGGAAGCGTTAGTACAAGTTCTTGATACCGCCACCACAACCAAGACTGGTGTCGATACCTCCACTAGGACTGTACCGTCTGGCAACATACCTGCAGTTGAGATGTCACATATAAAAAATATAATGACTAAGGATATTGCTGACATCGAAAGTATGAAGGCGAATCGAGAAGCCACATCGCAGCACCGTAGTGTGAAATCAACAGTGACTTCTGTGGATGACAGTGGCGACACCGACGGCGAGTGGCAGGCGGTTATTAAACGCCGTCGCAGCAATAGATACCAACAGCAACCGGTCGTTGTAGGAGTTGGAAAGGGAAACTGCGGAATACAGGCTGTTGAAAAAACATATTACGAACAGGCTTGGAAGTTCAAAGCCAACACTACAACTGACCAAGTCAAATTGTTTTTAAACGGAATTGCTCAAGCGGACTACATTGTAGAGTAGCGGGAAATAAAATCCAACAGACATGCGTCATTCATAATAGGTATGCCGGAGAGTGTCAAACATGAAGTCACGATGCCAAATGTATGGCCACAAGGGATCCGGTTTGCGAATTGGTTTTTTCGAGGCCGCTCGAACCCGCGAGCAGTGGAGAAGTAGAGGTGAGCTCTCCTAATTCTGTGCAGAAGCGTAACTTGAGGCACGATGCACCACCAGCATTCACACCTAGTGCGTCAATCGTGGGTCTAGCGTCAGCGGCGGCGGCGCCGACAGCGTTAATGGACAGCGATAACGGACGTACACGTAAGAATATGCCACCAAAATATTCGATCGATTAACCCGTCCGCATCAGGACAAAAAATAACAATAGATTTATGAATGAAACTTGCCTCTAATGGGTCTTGCTGATTCGGACAGATTAAGAAAAAAACAAGTCGGATAGAGGTTGCACTTCAATGTGATTTAAAATGTGAAATATTATGCTTAACTGAACATTTCTGTAAGGAGCACGAAATTAAGTGCATAAATATAAACAATTTTATATTAACTTCATATTATTGTAGAAAGACTGTAGAACACGGAGGATCTTGTATTTTTGTAAAAAATAATATTAAATACAAGAAACTCGAATGTTATAACAAACTTTCTGTAGAGCAGGTTTGTGAGATTTCTGCTATAGACTTACTCGACAAAAATATTGTGGTAGTTTGCTTATACCGATCTAATGTGACAAGAGCATCACTATTTTTTCCAGTTTTTGAATGTTTACTCAACAAGCTTACTGATTCTGAACGTGAATTTGTGGTTGTGGGAGACGTTAACATTGACTTTAGTAGTTCGCTTAGCAGCGACCTTAAAAAATTAAAAGATTTATTATCAGTCCATAACTTGTGCAACATAGCTGACTTTCCTACGAGGGTAACTGATAACACGAGCACCTGTCTGGACCACTTCTATATTAGCTGTGAGTTGGCGGAGGACAAGCGTGCGGCGCCCGTGCACTGCAACTTGTCTGACCATTACGCGGTGCGCGCACGCGTGCCGTGCGCAGCCGGCCCCCGGCCCGCACCAACCCGCCTCGCCAGGTCTTACAGCCAGGGGAATCGAGCTAATTTTATTACAGCTATAGAAAGCGTGGATTGGCCTGAGATTGAGCGGAAGGCTAACTTGACGTCACCAAATGAGTTAGCGCTGGCCATATGATTAAGAATAAAACAGAAGCCTGTTTCCCTTTAAAACGGACTCAGATAAGGGCCAAAGGTATTTACTGGGCGACCGATGAAATATTTAATTTAAACTTACTTTTACTTGACATGCCAGATTTATCGTTTAAATTCCCTTTAAATTCTCAACTTCAATCTAGAATTAATGAATTCCAGTTAAAATATGACAACTTATTGAAATACGAACGTAGCAATTACTACTGCAATCTTATTCAGCAATCCCCAAATGTAATGAAATCGATGTGGGAAATAGTGAGATCTGAAACAGGGAGATGTAAGAAGTCTGTCGATTACACGGAAATATTGACGCGAACCGACGGTTCCAAATTTTCAAGTAAGGTGGAAGTTGTAGACGCCGTTAATGCGCATTTCGTAAACGCGGCGGCATCGTGCGGCGCACCCGCCGCCGAAGTCGCTGCGGCAACCCGCGCTCTTACGGCAGCACGCCCATCTGCCGACCGCTCGCTGAGGTTGAAGCCATTCACGGTCACAGAGGTGTTACAAATCATTACTCGTGGGGTAGCAAGGAAAAATTCGAAAGACGCCTATGATATATCTATATCACTTATTCACAGTATCGCCGAACCTATAGCCTATATACTCACTTCTTTATACAACAGATGTATAAGTGAAGGCACGTATCCAGCCGCCTTGAAATACGTTAAAGTATCCCCCTTGTATAAAGGAAAAGGCCAACAAGATCAGATAAATAGCTACAGACCGGTATCAATAATCCCGGCAATTGCCAAGATATTTGAATATGGTCTTAGCTCGCGGCTCACTGAGTACCTGGGGGAATGTTCATCCTTATCGGAGAGGCAGTACGCCTACCGTTGCGGCCGTTCTACGACCTCTCTCACGCGGGAGCTTCTTCGCAAGATCACAGATGCACGTGGAAGGCGGCAGCAAGTCGCAGTAATCTTCTGCGATCTGTCCAAGGCGTTCGACGTCGCCGATCATGATGTGATCGCCGTGAAATTAGCGCACTACGGAGTGCGAGGTAACGCAATCCATCTGCTATCAGAGTTTATGACGGGTCGCAGCCAGTTAGTAGCGGGAGAAGGAGGCACGGTAAAATCGCAACCGCTTGCAACCGTATTAGGAGTGGCGCAGGGGTCCTCTCTCTCTAATATAATGTTTTCTATTCTCCTTAACGACTTACCTGAGTGTATACATGACGGACACGTTCTCATGTACGCTGACGACGTAGCTGCAATAGTGACCGCACCCGCTGTGGAAGAACTGGAGCGAAAGCTAAACCAGGTGGCGGCTGATCTACATCAGTGGTTCAAAATCAACGGCTTGATCCTAAATATCAATAAAACTCACTTCATGCAGTTTGACCTCTCGGGTCATAAACAGGATCCCCTTAACGTGGTAGTTGGAAGTGATCAAATGGACCAGGTAACGGAGTCGACATTCTTGGGTTTTCAGATCGATAGAGCACTTACGTGGGAAGGTCACGTCGATAGTCTGTGTCTGAAAATCGGGCGCGCTTGTTTTGCTTTATGGCGGCTATCAGCTATTTTGCCGAGGGACATGGTTCGGAACTGTTATTATGCGTCTGTGCACTCTCTCTTACAATATGGTGTTGAGTTCTGGGCGCGTTCTGCAGACTGTGAACGCGTCTTCAGAATGCAAAAGAGAGCTGTGAGAGCCATAGCGAGAGTGCCAGAAGATACATCAGCATTACCACTGTTCCGGACCATGAGAATACTGACCGTTTCATGCCTGATGATACTACAGGCGGCCCTGTACGCTCGGGACCACCTAGACGAGTACCCCCGCCTAGGCGAGCTGCGCGCGAAGCACGGCTCGCGGCACGCGCACCTGCTGCGCGCGCCGAAATGTCGGCTGGTGAAGGAGTCTAAGCAGGTGCACGTAATGGCGACAGGAGTCTACAACCGGCTCCCCGACCAAAAAACGCCCCGTCCAGGGAGTCTTTTAAAACAAGAATCAAGAAGTGGCTTGTTGAGACATAATTCTACAGAGTAGATGAGTTTTTACCGGCACCATTAGCGTAAACTAGATTCTAGAGAGTGTAATGTATTTGTGTTTGACAATTCTTATTATAATTTATATAATTTATTTTTAAATTTGGATTTTCTATATTTTAGTATAGAACTTTATTTTATTTTATTTCTTATTTTGACATTGAGTTTATATAAATTTATGGATTTGACAATTACTTAGTACTTGGAATTACCAATATTATGTACCTATACATATAATATGAGAAAGATGTGACTTGTAACTAATGGTTACCAATAAATGAGTATGAGTATGAGTATGGGTAACTGCGTGAGAGTAGTCGACAGCTCGAGCAGTGCGTGTATGCCTGGCGACTGCTTGACAGCCAACTGCCCGAAGCATTTGAAATGCTCGAGCGGTTTCGTGTATGTGTGTACATAGAAGACTGTAGTTAACCGTGCAGTCGCAGCAGTCCATGCTAACTGCTTCAAGTTGCTCGTGTATCTGGGGTCTTAGAGCCGATATACGCGGACTGCTCGAGCAGTTAGCCAGTGATCATACACGGACCGCTCTTGCAGTCATAGTCAATAGCTTGAAGCTGCCATTGATAACTGCTCGAGCAGTCGGTTAATATTAACTGCTCAACAAGTCACCATTTCAATTCAAGGGCGGGAAGCGCGCGCGACGTGGAATGAAGAGCGCGGGCGGAGGTAACTGCGCGAGAGTAGTCGACAGCTTGAGCAGTCCGTGCATGCCTGGCGACTACTTGACAGCAAACTGTCCGAAGCATTTGCAGCTGCTCGAGATGTTCCTACATAGAAGACTGTAGTTGACTGTGCATTCGCAGTTTGAAGCAGTCCATGCTGACTGCCTCAAGCTGCTCGTGTATGTGGGGCCTTAGTGTAACGTAACGTGTCGTTCACGTGAAGCGGTAAATACTACCATTAATCTACATACTGGCAACCACTGTGGCACAAAGTTAACTCATAGTTTATACGCCGAAGCGTGACGCGTTGACGATGTGACCACTTTTTCGCAAATTGTTTATGCTACGGCCTCTGATATAGAACTAAATGGTGCATTATTATTTTTATGTGGATAATTCAGATTTGATGTAACTAGTCCTATATTCGTACAGTAGTACCTACATTTATTATCATCATCATCATCGTCAGCCTGTAGCAGTCCATTGCTGGACATAGGCCTCACCAATTGCACGCCACTTAGGTCTATCTTGGGCTTCTCGCATCCAGTTTTTGCCAGCCGTCTTGCGCAGATCGTCACTCCACCGTGCCTCATGACGTCCTACACTACTTTTGCCGAGACGCGGTCGCGGTCCTACCTACCTACATTTGCCATTCCTCAAGTTCCTAGTATACATACTCTAATCTATACTCAAGCTGTTGTAGTTGAATCTAGCAATTTTTTAATCATCTCTTACAAGTCTCACTATACTTACAGCGTGTAACTAAAAGGTATAGTAAAACTAAAACCACACACGCAGAAGTTTGCTTACAATTGGGACCTTACTACTGCGGCCCAGAAAGTAGTAAACATTCAGAGTTATGAGTAACCAAAGTTTTTTAATACTTAAACAGGTTCATCCCTGAAAAACTAGGCCGAAGACAAGAGGCAATGGACTCCAGAAATTAACCTGGGTAAACAAGGGGCCTAAACGGGACCAGGGGTCTTTGTTCTATCAGCTTTGTTCTATCGCCTGTAAAAACCATGCAAGTTCAGTGCAGTTCTGAAACCTGGCTTAAATAGATTTGAATGCAATCATACCATGACCCTCATTTTAGGTGAACTGTTTGAATATTGTTTTCCTCAAATATAAACGGGCAATGTTGTCTCTGACTCACTGCAGATGCCTAGACGCTTGTAAGCTGATCAACTGAGCGGATTAAGAGCGTCATGAAACGTCAGTCCATACAAAAATTCTTGAATAGTAAGCCTGGTAGGCCTGCTATAATAAGAATAAGAATAAAGTTTATTATCTTAATAAGTACAGAATATGAATACACAGCAAAATTATTATCTTTGAACATTATTATTATCTATATCTTTGAAAATTTAATGTTTTCATGGTAAGAGAATTGCATATGTAGTACTAGCTAGTACTTTCCATACCAAAAGAAATAACTCTTCTACTTACTTCTTAATATTGTACGTTTTGATTTACTCAGTATTTCAAAGTACTATAAATTACCTTTTTTAGAAAATAAAAGATCTGAATAATTCAAAACGTACGGACATAGTGCGATGTGAAGAGCATAGTGTACACTTTTGTCGAGGGTAGTGCGGAATTGGTCACCACTGCGTGGGGCTGCGGCCTCGCGGGCATTCTCCCTCTATTTTCTCGATTGCGTTACACTTACCCAAGTTTTCATGCTAGGCCCACAGTAGGTACTTCCGCCTATGGCTAGAACCTTGGTGGCTATTAACCCTTCTCCGCCACAGATTAGGAGGTACCTATCTGCATAAATACTCTTCGCTTACGCCAGAACTAGATATATCTGGCATCAGATTAATATCTCTGCTCTGTCTGTCTGTTGTAATTTTATCGCCGTAATGTGATACTGACTCTCCTTTACTCTGTTCATGTTTCAAGGACGAATCCGGTATTTGCATTTCTTTTTTTTATTATGTAGAGCCAAAAGTAATGCGATTAGTATTAAATCCTCTTCCATAATGACGTGTGCATGTGCCGGAAATCACGAGACTACTGATCAATCTGATTTTTTAAGATATGTGTGAGGCAAGGTGCCGGAATTAAGATTAGGAATCCAGAGAGCCATTCCGGCTGTCTGAAGCCAGCTTCAGAATCTGTGACAAATACTTAATGATCCTTTCCGATTGAAGTCAAATCTATTTTGGCACTGTGATCTGCATTCCAAATCAACGAGAGCGTGACAACGTAGATTATTGTTACGTCATGGATTACGTTACCAAGGACGTCGTTTTGCGATTTCAAAGATCACGTTCGGAACTGAATCACCGTGCGCAGTTTTATCAAAATGACAGTTCGTTGATCTGAGTGTTCTTCTGACTCTTCTTCGTTCCGGCAATACAAAGGTTTTATGGTCTGTTTTAAATGTTTTTTTCATGGTTTATTATATTGTTTCCATACTGTTTTGAACTGTCAGCTATGCCGTGAGCGACGTGAGCGTGATTTCAACTAAGAATTGCTGACAGAGTCAAAAGCACGATACTGAATCGGAATGAAGAACAGTGATAATATAGCAAAAACTGACTTTGAATTCAATCGTAAAGCAGAAATACCCTGCTGCTTTATCAATTGTAAAGCATGTGGTGAGCACAGATTAGTTATGTCATAGAGAAACTTTGTATATGTGTTGCGACGGCAGGCAACGTTTTTATTTGGTTTTTTATTGTTATATACGATTTTTTACTATACCATATACAAATGTCTAAAGTATTTGTGTTGGCGTGTTCCTTGGGAGTATTTGTATCGTTTGTTCTCTTTTGCTATTTGTTGACCACTGTGAATCCTCCGAAGCTGAATGCAACAGCTGTTGTCGAACATAGCAGAAGGGTAAGAATCTTATCAGTACCTATCTACCTACCTACCTACCTACGGTTTTGCTCATTGTCACGTGTTGTAAATGTAGACCACCCTGAAGTTTAAAATTAATCTCAAAGTTCGTGTGCTTCGCTGCTGTCCTCGAGAGCCAAAACCTTTCTAGATCTATAGCTATACCATGACTCCTTCATCACTGACCGCCAAGTGGATTGGTCCAACAGTAGCCGTAAATATCATCACGTTTTTACATCCCTGAAAAGGTCGCCAGTAGCTCTACCATGAGTTGGCTACATAAATGGCATCTATAGTCGATACTCGATCTCGCCTACCTATTAAGCTTATGATTGGCGTACTCGCTGTCAATTTTAGTTCTACAATTGACCTCGAGGTAGCACTGTTCTTTTTTCATACATTTTTTCGCGGCAGTCGACACCGAGCTTCGATTGGTGCCATTGTTTTAAACTCATGGTAGACCTACAGAGTAGGATTAGGTTCGTCAATACTAGCTGCGTCACACGTGCCGATGAAGGAAGTTTCATTGAAATTCACGCGAAAGCCAAAGTGTTTGTTACTCGCAACACCTTGGTCTGAGATACAAAATTAAGGACCATTTTGTTAAATAACTACCTCACTAGATGTAATATAAATAAAAAAAACATGTATCAAGGTTTTTTCTCGGCATAGGTTATAGATGAAAACATAT
This sequence comes from Selenia dentaria, assembly GCA_917880725.1. Classification (NCBI taxonomy): domain Eukaryota; kingdom Metazoa; phylum Arthropoda; class Insecta; order Lepidoptera; family Geometridae; genus Selenia; species Selenia dentaria. The sequence continues at coordinate 6,309,228 of OU862888.1, read as the reverse complement.
TTGGTAAAATCATCTCATAATAACAATACCTATAGTAGTCACAGATCACGCTAATATAAAGGCGAAAGTATGTGTTTGTATGTTTGTTACTTCACACTCAACCGGCTGAACCAATTATGATGAAATTTGGTATAGGTAGAGGTAGATGAGGCCCTGGATACATAGGATACTTTTCATCATCATCATCATCATCATCAATCACCACCGCACGGGTGTAACCGCGGGGCACAGCTAGTATAATATAGATTAGTTATAGATTTTGCTTTGAGAGAAAAATAAACAGTCTTGGACTTGATTCGAACCCGAATCTTCTGACAATCCAAGTCAGTCGTTTGATCTCGCTAAGTCGCCGTCAGTACTAATACTAAATCATATAATAACAATTTGTTCTAGATGTCTAGTTTATGCAATTTTACAATTATAATGCATACAAGTAATTTATTCACATAAATTCTATTTCTCATTCATAAACGCCCTCTTCAATACTGCCGCGTATCATCAAACTATGTTTGTTTTCTCACATCACAGCAGCTCGCATCTATCAGCTTCATTCACCTAGTGCAGTACAGTAGTTATGCGCTAGATGGCGTCATATTAAATACTACTTACTAAATGATCATTACTGATCCTTTCACAGTCATTTTCCTGTTTCATTTATGGTAAAATGGTTCCAGTGATTAGTAAAAGCTTTGGCGCAATTTTTATAGGAAGGAGGCTCCGGAAGTTTCCTCGTATTTCCTCCGAATGGATCTAGATGGCATTGTTGAGGCGAATCAGTTCGTCAGCTTGACTAGTGTCGATGCTTATGGTTTACGTCCAGAACCTAGGTAGGCTTTCGAGAATTGAAAATAAGGCACATTGTTTAAAAAGACTCTTGAAACCAACAACATTTATTATATATATTGTTTAAGAAATGCTTACGAAAAGGGTGCAGGGGGAAACTTGGTGAATAGGCGGCATTCTGTTCTTCTTATTTCATTTACTAAGAGACAAAAAGTTATAAAACTATTAGACCTCTTATATAGATTGAGAACTCTTGTAGATATTTTTCGATTTTGGAAAATGCGTAGAACATAATCTTAAATTCAATTCATTTATTCGCTTAGATATAAGGTACAGATAAAAAAATGATGTTATATCACACTTCACACAAATATTATTAAAAGCGAAAGATTGTGTGTGAGTGTTGTAGGCTCCGTTATCTCATTTGATAGTGATCGTGCTTTCGAAGTGCGGTTTCCGAGATGCGATTTCAGCAATATACAGGGTTACTGGTAATCAATTAGCATCATGTTAAGAGCGTATTCTGTACTTAAAAACAAACAACTTTTGTTCTAGAACTTTTCCCAAAACTAAACAAATTTCCCAAATAAAAATTGTTAAGTTTTTGTGATTCTTTCTTATACTTCATAACTCTACATCGCATCCACTTCATTCATCTACGTGTAGCCACGCATGTAGTTAACAGCGCGTCGTAGCGTAGCACAGCTACGACGACTTTGACTTGCCGCGTCTCAACCCCTTCCTTACGCTGTCGCCGCCGCGCCGGCCGGGGCTTGTCAGCACAGTGTTCTTAAATTCAATTCATTTATTCGCTTAGGTATAAGGTACAGATAAAAAAAATGATGTTAACTATATCACACTTTACACAAATATTATTAAAAGCGAAAGATTGTGTGTGAGTGTGTTTATACAAACATACGTTTGTTACTTCTTCACGCTTAAGGGCCATTTAGATGAAGCGAGTTTCTCGCCTCGAACATACGATTATCAAATGGAACATAAAAAGTTGCTTCGTCACACGTAAACATCCACGATTCTCGCCCTTCCACTTGGGCGATAATTGCCTCGCATAGAATATAATCTGTCTCCGTGTAAACAGAACTACAAAGCGAGAATTGCCTTGCGAGAATTTGTGCCAGTGCCAGTTTACCATGAGTGCAGTCCGCGTGGTTTAAGTATATCTGCTCTTCTGGGACAAGAGTTATTGAGACTAACACTTGTAGTTCTGCGAATAGTAAACCTCGCGAGCACGTAGTCTTATCAGCGGCAATTTTTCGCAGTACTTCACAACCTATTATCTCGGAAACCACGTAACCAATTATGCTCATATTCTTCAAACCTAATAAATTTTATCATAATCACTCCGTAAATAGTGCTACAGCAAACTTCCCCCTTTTTAGGAAAGGTGCGCCCTCCACTCAAAATCACTGGCGACCAAAATAATTACATATAGTAGTAGAACTTACATACCAAGTTTCGTGAAGATTGTTTGAAAACTGCAATCTGTACAGAAAGCCAAACAAACAACCTAACGAATATACGGAAAGATGAGTCAATTTGGCCAGTTAAATCAGAGACGCTTCGTTCAGTTCACTTGCTCGGTCAATACTTTACATATATTTATTATTACTGTAATATCCTTTAGGTTATATTTCTCAACTCCCAATTCTCTCACAAATGCATTAAGAACTGCTTTTCTAGCCTCACGACGACGATTTTATAATGCATAGGTATTCTCGGTATTCCACAACACTCGTAATTACCTACTACACCCGCAGTACCAAAATTAAATGATTTTTGTATAATTTTGAGAACAGTTCCTTAATAATCTCTAAGCTCGAAAGGCAAATATCGCATTTAAATCGGTTCAAACCGATTTGTGCGATACTCGAATGAAAAAGAAAAAAATTCATTCGAGATCATGTTTAGACAAGTAGAGAACTCGGAAGTAAGAATCTTCTTTCTATATATTTCGCCGTGTAAACAGTCGCAGGAAATTATCGCCTAGAGATAATTGCTTGCGAATCTCGTATGACATAATCGTAAGCTAGAATTTAGTTCTTGCCTGTATGTAAACAGTATGATACGATAATCTTATGGCGATTATTGCTAGGAATAGTTGCGTACGAGTTTTCGCCTAGAAACGCACCAGAAACTCGCTCCATCTAAATGGCCCTTTAATCCTTAAGCGCGAAAAGACCTGTACAAAAATTTTGATGATATTTTGGTATGGATGTAGATGAGGCGCTGGATTAACACATAGGGTATAATACTATTTTTATAATATATAAATATTGTATTTTATCATCATCATTATCACCACGCGGGTGTAACCTGGAGCGCAGCTAGTATAATATAAACATGTTTAAAGTATCGCCATATTTGTTACCGGGTCTCTTGCTAGCGTGGCGCTAACTGGCCAAACTAAGTATAGTTTGGCAATTGGATTGGATGTTTTATGATTGTACTTAGTTTGGCAATTTAATTGTTTTATTCCATAAATTGATTATTGCCACTATACCGGAACTATACACTGTGTAAAATATCTGTCGTTTAAAATGAAAATCATCAAGCTGTTAAGCATATGTATAACACGCATACGCGATATTTTTCATTGTTATTATTTGACTGTATTTTCAATCATTTTCAGATGTTAACCGACTTGGAAGCTGAAAAAATAATAGCCGGTCGATCAGAAGATGTAAGTGATTCTTTGGCTCCTTTTTACCGCTTCGGTCCATCAAATTTGACAAGGAGTAGCCAGAAGACCGAGAAATCAATTTTCATCCTTCCTTATACAGTGAAGGTAAGTCCACCAAATTATCCACCATGTGCATTGGCAGACCAAAGCATCGATTTTGCCGCACAAAAAACGGAATGCAATATAACTCTAGCCATAAACAACACTGACTCTAAATCATCATCAGTGAAAGGTCATCGGAGATCAATAAACAATTATGAAAATAACGCTTTTGACGGAAATTCAGGATCTGTTATTTTCAAAATTATTGATGATGATGGACGGCCCAGAATTGAAATTATATTAAATCCCAGCGGACCGTCTCGAAATGGTAAAAATGAAATGGAGAGTGGCACAAATTTAAGGTTGCACGTTAGAAGAAATAGTATAGAAGATAATATAGGATTGTTAGAATATAACACAGAAATCAAAATATTGCCAAATGACACAGTGGTCATCGGTAATAATACACTTTTCGAAAGGAAAAATGATTCAGTAAATGACATTTTTGACAAACGATCCGATAGAGAGAAAAAATCTAACTTAGCCCATGGGGCTTTGATTCCAGACAACACAAATAAAGTCACGCATAAAACAACTAATGTTTTGAAAGAAATCGAAGGAAAATCGAAACGTATGTATAATAAAACTGTGGGAACAAACGGTTTGGGAAATAAGAGCCTAAAATATATTATAAAAGACGCATTAGGCAAGAAGTCAAATGGACAAAACGGTACAGATCCTAGACAAAAAGCAGCAAACAGTTTTTATACTGTTGCAAAAGTAGAAAATAAGGCATATGGACTGAATAATAACACAATCAAAGTCGCAACGCTAAAAGTTCCTGCTCTGTTTGACAACAAAACTAATAGTTTGAATGATATTAAAAGTGAACATAAAAACCAACACGAACCTAAACATACAGGAAAAATGGAGGCTGTCACCTCAACCACTAGACATGTTACCAGAGAAATAGAAGGACAGTATGATTCTAAAAATAAAAATGCTGCTACAAAAGGACATAATGAGATCTCATTTGAGCTCAAAGTACTGTTTGACAATGAGACTAAGTCATTTAGTGAATCACATGGAATCAAGAATGAAGTCGAATCGGCTAATATTGCTGCTAGGTAGCAGCCATATTACTCGTAGCATAACTTTGCTGCTATCTAGCACAACTTGAACGTACAAGTTATTTCTGTAATCAAAATCGAGTATCAATAAACTTTTTACCAAATCTACTTTACTATGTTTGTGTTTACGGTGCGTTACTTGCTCTACAAATTATAATAAGCTAATTTAATCGGCTATTGAAATAGAAGTCGGTTAACTATAAGAAATCACCATAGCGACGTACTTAAATGAATAAAGTTAGTTCAAGAAAATTATGATAATTATATTAATGAAACTAGCACTGTTTAGAAACGGATTATAGCATATCTGTGAATAATTTTGTTATTTGATAAAATATCAAAATAAAGAGCAGGCAGTCAACTCAATAATTGATAAAGCTACATAAATACCTTTATTTCGACAATGTTATAAACTATTTATAGGGGTGCCTTATGTTTTTCTTTAAATCGGAGCACTTAAAGCGGATGGCATCGCAAACCGTGACACTAAGCAGGCTTATTGGTTGCGGGTACTTGCCGCAGGAAACAAATTTCCGAGCTGATCCACTCCGGCGCAGACGACCGGGAGAACGGAGGAGACGGTTCGCACGTCTCCTCCCTCCCCTGTAGTGGGGTCACTGGCGAAGAGTCGGGGGACTCTTCGTCGGCTTGCACGGCTCTACACGTCTAGGGGGTGACCTTGGTGAGCAAGGTCATCCCTTCACAGGCGCTGAGGCCCGGTTAAGATCAATCCGGGCCTACCGCTGGGGCGAGATGGTGACAACTGAGATACATAATAGCCCAGCCTGTCTCGCCCCACCTTGGCGGAGGACTGCTCACGGGGGGGTTTTAGTGGGTCTGAGCCCCACACGCCCCCTTCCGTCACCCCCGTGGCGGAAGGGAAGTGCACAGCATTTACACTCAAAAAAAAAAAAAAAAGTAAACAAATTTGAAATAAAGTTTGCGCTTTGACGCAACTTGGAGAAATAATAAGCTACTCGAAGTACTAATAATAAAAATAAAAATAATTTTAACTATATCATTAGAACATTTTAATTAAACAATGCAACTAGTTATGGATGCAACTACAACACCACCAAGACGCGTTTACGTAAACAATAAGATACTTATGAATTAAATCTGGCGTACTACTGTTTAGGGGATTAATATGCCTCAAGATGTAGCAGGAAAACTGATAAGGAAATTACATATTTTGAGTATGACTCTATGCCTCTACAATAATTCGCTAATGTGTGCTTTTTGGTTCGTATTGCAACTGTATTGGCATTCCACTAAGAACTTTATCAATCAGTGAACGTAGGCCTAATTGTGGAATAATTTGAACAATCGAAAGACTTAGCCAAGAGCCTAGGTAAGCAGGCGGTGGTGGTTGTTATTTCGATTAAAATTAATGTGATAATACGATTAAGTAGTATGGATCGTAATATGCTATTTTCAGTGTTCAATAATTAAGAGCGGCCTACCCGTTTTACAGCTCATACGTGATTGTGGCGCCGAATGTTTTATATATGCAAACATTTTGGAAAAATAGATATCTTGAGCACTCATCATGAATAAATAGTGATATGCATAATATTAATACTAGAAATAAGGATAGGATAGCTGTATCTAAATTTAGACTCACGAAAACTAAAAATAAGTCCTTCTTAGGAAATTGTGTACGTTTCTATAATAAAATCCCGAAAGACATTACTGAGCTCACTGAAGGGAAATTCAAGTAACGTGTCAAAAATATACTAATGAAAAAAGCCTATTATAAATTGAGTCACTACTTAGAAGACAAAGATGCCTGGAAGCTTTCCACTTCTGACTAATAGCCAACTATTGAATAAATTTGTTATTTTAATACTACTCATTATGTAACCTCAATGTACAAAGACTTGAAAAAATAATGGCCCACGAGTTTCTTGCTGCTTCTTCTCGGCGGTGGTTCTTTTCCGAAGACAGCGGTAGAATCATTTAAAAATTTTGACGTTCATAAGAGTGTCGCCTGTGAGAGTGATGCCTAAACTGAATAAATAATTTTTGAATTTGAATTTGAATTTGAATTTGAATTCATCAAGGTTTCTAAAGCAGAAAGGAAAACTTTTGAGGAATCAAAATCCAAAAAATCTCCATAACTTTTCTGAATGTTTTGGATTGATGAAGGTTCGTTACTTGACCACACCAGAATACTTACAACAGATTTGGATAAAATAGGGTATGTAGGTATAAATGAAAACACTTTTACAACAAATATACAATAATAAAACAATACTTTTCATCGTCATCATCATTCATTACCACGAGGCTGAAACCGTGGTATCAGCCTCGTGGTAGCTAGTATACTCATAAATTGTAAAATAAAAAAAGCACCTAACTATATTCCTTGCACTTCGTGTAGAGACTTTAAATTAAAAAAAAATCACGTTTCATTCATACATAATCAGCCCATTATGCTCCCACTGCCGGGACTCGAGCATTCCTCTCGAAGAGAGGAGTTGGGCCATAATCCACGCCGCGGGCCGAGTGCGTCTTGGTGTATTGGCTACTGGCCAACCCATTTCGAAGTTATAAGGCTGCCCTAAGATCTTCGACATAAACTTAATGCCTAACAAGCCTAACGACTGTTATCCTAAGATGAACAACCAGGGCCGACAGTTTAACGTGGCCAACGAAGCACGAAATCGCTAAGTTGAATTATGCCACTAGCGACCACCCATCCAACTCCTGACCGCAGCAAGCGGCAGCAAGCAAGCGTTGCTTAACTTGCTGATCGGTTTAGATCGCCATGTCCAGCTTCGCTGCGAAGGCTTCTTTCGTTTCAATCATGCGTTTCTTTCATCAACAAGTTTTATGAATTTCGACGCACTAATTTTCAATGTTTTTAAACTAAAGCGGCCCGGGAAGGTGCCTCTTAAAGCGCTTATGTAGTTTAATTTTTTGGTACACTTCCCTTATTAAACGCTCAAGGCCCATGGTTCATTAAAACAAAGGAAGGCTTACAACCTAGTATCTAAGTCTGGTTTATTAGCCTCTTACTAATGCCGGAAGACATGTTAATTAACTCTGCCTCCCTAAGAAATTACCTTCATTTTCTGTTCCTCTTTCTATGAGAGATGCAATCATGCTAAAATTTTGTCTGCGCCGCGAGTGAGTAAACACAAAAAACATCAAGCTGATGATGGTAACAAAAGGTAGAAAATTAAGTGACAACCAGTGACTAATATGGTGTTTGGATACATTTTTATCAGCTTACAACATTGTGTATGTTTACATTAGCTCACAACGTCACTTGGAAAAATACACTCCTCAAAAATAGAGCTTATTTTTATAAATTTTGCATTCACATCACATGATAAAACAATAAGAGCAACAAAGCCACTGTCTGCTAGTTACATAAACATGAGATTCTAAGGATGATTTATACTAAGCTAAGTTTCATCAGCATTCAATAACATTAATAGACCTTGTAATTGATCGCTGAACGAATCAAACGTACTATTTCAAATGCATCGCGCTCCTTTCTGTCGAATGTTTTGCAACTCCGGTATCTTAATTACGATCGGTGATGTTCTTCGAAGAGATTGGATCGCATTCTTGATTTATGAGAACCTAAAATTGCATCCTAAACGAATTGCCTAACATTGGAATGTAAAGGCTGACTAGCGCTAAGTACATAAAGTTTTTTTTTTAATTGTTTGGATTAAGACTGACTCTGATTTATATTATGATATTGACCTTTCAAATATACCTTTAGATACAGTTGCTATATTTGTTTACCATTTGTAATCATGCAATTATTTCATTTCAAGAACTTGGATTAATAATTTTGCTAATAAACATTTATTTATGTTGCGTTTTATATGGAATTACCAAGTGATATAGAATAAGTAAAAAATGTTTAGTGTGCATTAACAATATTCGACTACAGCAATAAATAGTCCAACAAACAAAATAATCACCTTCATCACCTTAACACAATTGTTGATGGTCTCTATTGCAATATGCCAGAAAGAGCAGAACTACGACTCGTTAGCTTCGTACTTATTACATTTTGTTTGTATGAAAGAATTTACTGTTTGTTTAAAATTTGTATTGTTTAAAATCCTTTATTACTCATAAGACAAGAGAAGTAAAACTTGTTTGTTTTTATAAAGAGCTGCAGGTTTTGTATAATAATAAATAAATATAGGTACGAGTATGTAAAAGAAAAGGCGCGTACGTGTTTGCCTATTTTCTAAATGTGGATAATGCATCAGGTACACACACTCTTGCTCTTGCTAGCATAACAGTAACTCTCCGTTAGGAAATACAATCATTACACACTTGTAATGAAGGACATGATTGTTAACATATTCTTACTCCTTGTCTGATTCATTCAAAACACAAAAATAAATCTCATTTTGTCTGGATGGATTATGGTGACTCTTAATTACCTACTTAAGTTTTTATTCAATCGAAAATACTGCGGCAACTTGTTCACTTGACGGTGAACACAATGCAGGACTAACAGTGATTTAAGCTGAGCTTTTAAGTCCTGAACATAACTTTATGTTCGAGTTACATTCGCCTTATAGTTTCACTCGCAACAGTGCCTTTACAATCTTGCACAGAGCTCAGAAATTGAATATCTGCAGTGGAGTCAACCAAGACGGCCAGCCCTCTTGGAAAACACCATATCCATCTAGTAGCTCTGTTGACTCTTCCTTTCATCCACGTATTTCTGGAGTACTATGCGTACTTCGGTATTTCTTACTATTTGTAATTCGGTCCATAGAGATGGAATTACCACTTCCATGTTCTCCATGGAGGGGTAAGTCTAGATGCATTTCCACTTGGTACGGTCATGGTTTAATGTGTTCTACTAGTTATTTTTCCAAAACGTGCTAGTTTAACCCGTCCGCATCAGGACAAAAAATAACAATAGATTTATGAATGAAACTTGCCACTAATGGGTCTTGCTGATTCGGACAGATTAATCAACATACGTTCGCCGAGGCCTTCTGGTTCCAACTGTACCATTTACACTTGACTTTTATGATACTTGCTTAGCCAGTTTAATTAATAATCATCATACATCTTCCTTCAACATTTTACTTCATTGACTAGCTGACCTGACAGCTGCTTCGCTCGCTTGGTCTATGAGATACGAAGCCACAGAAATATAATTGAACTCACTCCCTATGGGACGATTTTTACAAAAATCATTAGATCCGTCTTAGTAACTTATATAACATAAGTTTAATTATTTATCAAGTGGTGCATCAAAATAAAGTTAACTTGAAATTTTTGTATGCTTGGACTTCGATCTTGCCCTGTTACTGTTAGGTTTGAAGCTCGGCGCCAGATAGAATTGTACTCGTAGGATCAGTCTCGCAATAAAGTTATCATTATTCTACCCAGAGTAGAATAGAGCATATAAGCACGCACAGATGGCTTTGCTGCAATACAGCGGAAAAAAGTCGCCTCGCTTCTGAGCAGAGTGCGCGGCAGCACCAACAGCATCCTAAAGACCATAGCCGATAAGTATGACTGTCCAATGTTCAAGCACTGTGTTCGAGTGCTGATTGCATGAACGCCACGTCTAGTGCCCAAGGCTTGTGAACGCGGTGATTGAGTATGGTGACTATTATTGATTTGACATTAATTTTTTGACTGATTTTATGATATTATGTAATTTATCTAAGTAATGTAATTTATTAAATTTCTACTGCACTAACCAAATAACTTTCTAATCTGTTTTTACTAACAAATTTGGATCTCATGTTGTCTAAAGAATAAATGATATTATTATTATTATTCCTTTTATTCAAAATAAATCACGGATTTCATCCGGTCCTTTACAAAGGCATAAGTGGGGCTGTAGCGAACACTTAGAGGCCTGTTTGGTATAAAAATACAAAGTAGTATAAAAAAAACCAGAAACTTATGGATGGATGGTGACATGGTATATCTATTATAAAAATGGGTAAAATGACAAGGCTATTGAAATGATTTTATTAGTGATAAAAAGATAGTGGGCTATGGAAGAGACTACGGCACCTGCCAAATTCAGTCTCATTTTAAATATTTTGGGAAGGTGGTGACTTGCCACCCACTAAACGGGCCCCCCATAAAGGCCACCATGAATGGTGACAGAAAGGGCAACGTTGGTGTGGCTGGCTAAAGGGTGTCGAGAGGTGTGCTGCGGTTTCACTAAAGCGCTACTACCGGCGTTATGCCCTTTAACACTTCCACCCTTGGAGCTTTTTGTTACTTGCTCTTGCGTCTCCACCCCCAGACGGCCAATTAAGGCAAGCCGGGGGTCAGGGGTCTCATTTAGCCCCAGGGAGAATCAGAGTCCACGGTGTCACCACTCACCGACGGCTCGCCACAAAGCCGCCCCTGCGGTTTTATTATTATTATTATTATATTATTTGCGACTTAAAACTAAATACAAAATACATTTAATTAACAAACAGGATAATAATTATATTATATATTTTCCAGACACACACCGACCTATACACAGCATAATGCCGGTTGTTATTGTTACCAACCAGCGCTGTGGGCCGAGCACGAAAATCTGTTTAAGTGTAACGTAATCGCATCGTTAACGTATTTAGTACAAACTGTAATTTATCTAGTACAATAGTGGCACAGATAACTCATAGTTTATACTGAATACGTAAACGATACGATAACGTTACAACTAAGCAGATTTTCGTGCTCGGCCCAAAGATCTTCCGTATAGACTGGCTAGTGACATCACACACAACTAACAACACAAACACTCGAATTACATAATAACAGACACATTCATGGTAAATAAAAGGTATCCTGTGCCAAAATGTCAAGTGAGCCAAGTGTCGAGTCAGGGCAAGAACAATATACAAATTTATAGAAAGAAAGAAAAGGTATTTATTTGAATTATTCATTATATTATATTTAGTATTTAATAAATAAAAAAATATTATTTATCATACAATCGAGAAAAGTATGAAGACCTTTTGAGGTATTTAGTGAAATCAGTATTTCATATAACTCATTGTCACAAAAGCCGAGCTAGTAAGAAAAATAATCAAACTAAAGAAACCGTGTCGAGGTGGTGATTTTCCATTACTTAGCTGCATTATAGTCTTCACACTAAACTAAGGTACAATCTTTCTTAATCCGTATTGCTGTAGCAAAACAGTATTGTTTTTAAAATTTATTTTGATCAGATTAAGGTTAGGGTCAATTTAAGTAATTGTTCGTAATGCTCTAAAATATTAGTTATATATCAGTACTAGTTGACCTGCCAGCGGCTTCGCTCGCTTGGTGTTAGTGTAGTGGCTTATACAGCATTGACAGCTTCAATAGCTTTTTTATTTATGAACCGATTGACATGAAACAAACATTAAATGTTAAGTGACGCTTATCACAATATATTAGTGAAAATGACATCTAAATCGGATTATCCGTTTCTGAGATGACGCGTGCACAAACGCACAGACAAAGAGATAAGGCAGACAAAAATTCTAACAAATTTTTTTCATACTATTTTCATTTATAAAAGTATCAATAATATTTTTTCTCATATATCTTCCATGTACAGACAGCGATCCGTTACATTTTTATTATTATGTATAGATAACTTTTCTTCAACATACCCTATATATAGATATTCTTCTATACCTATTCTAAAACAGTACAAAGTTTTTATTTTTTCCATGCAATGTTTATTATGGACGACCTGAGGAAGGTCGCAGGACGACGTTGGATGCAGGCCGCTTCCAACCGGTCCTTTTGAAAAATCATGGGGGAGGCGTATGTTCAGCAGTGGACGTCCTACGGCTGAGATGATAAAAGCAATTATCTAATAGCCACTTAATAAGCCTCTTTCTAGTAGTAACTTATTATATACTGTAATAAATACACATATTATAGGTACACTTTTTTTTTATAAATGTCCTTAAAGCACTGAGGTTGATATAATTTCTTCTCTTTCTATACTGCCTCTTTCTCTCCCTTCTTATACAGAACCGAACAGAGCTGATCTTGCTACGGTCTCCGCTGAGTGGATTACTGTAAGTTTATGTAGTAACCATTGAGCTATGATGTTCTGCAAGCTATTATAGCAAGAGAAGATATTGTTAGGCAAGAATTGTGTTTGGTTAACTCCTCAAAACCGAGGACATAGATGTAGTTTAACTTTTGATAGCCAGCCTTTGCAGACTAATATTTTTAAATTATGCCTGAGTTTGCCGACTAATTTGATCTGGCATCCTACAAAGTTATTGTGCTCTTTACGTCTTTTCCTTGGATAAACGTCACAAAGGATAACGTTTTACGAAAATGCACAACTTACTTCTCTTATGTACAAGCATGGAAGCGGTAAGATATTATTTAATCTAAATAAAGGTTTACAAGTACCACGATTTGTTGATTACACGAAGATAATATAAGAATGTATTCTCCTTTACATAGCGTAGACACTGTAGCTCGCAAGCCCAGGCGCGGCAAGGCCGTTCAAGGCAGTCGCGCACGTGGGAACGCGGCCGCTCTCTCGCGCCAAATATCGTCTGAGACACTTTCCGATGGCCTTGCACGCTGCAGTGCAGCTTGTGGGTACTTACTTTAAGTTAAAACAACTTTATATGACTCGAGTTGAGAACGCGAGCAGACAATCCGTATAACACAGTCATATAGACTCGTGATTCTGTGACAGCTCTATGATATCACATATGCTAAAGAATCCAAGAATGGCTCAACGTGTTAACATGCTGAACTGGCACTAAGTTGGATTAATATGCCTCAAAAGTAACGACAGCATCTGTTAGTGTTAGGCGCCCTCTGAGTTCGCGGAAAGACGATAATCATAGAAATACGCTAGAAACCTCAGAAGAACAACAGATCATACTCGCTGGAACACCTCATACATAATAAGACAGCACCAACCAGTAGATTCATATAGCCTGATAAATATGATTCGTCCTATTTTTATGGTTTTAGGAAACGGTACAACCATGAGGTCCACCTGATGTTATGGTAATCTCTGCCTAGAACAGATGCATTTCTCCACAAGTGACGAACTGCACTGCGGCCGTGAGGCCCTGAGACATTTAGTAGTTAAGTCTCATGTGCCTGTAATTTCCCCGACAACCATACCACTAAACCAGCAGTATTCTTACTCTTATTAGTCTTATTCTGTGTGGGAGCGCCTGCACTGACGTCCCGCTTGAGGTGTATTGTGCATTTCCCTTGCCAGCGTAGAGACCCGAGCCATCCCAACTCCTTGATGTAACGCAGTATGACCCTGGATCGCTGGTACAACTGCTCCTGTGATATTCGTGTGCATGCCGATGTTGTTCCAGAATTATATTGATCCTCTAGTAGTCTGGTTGTGTTCTGTATACTTTCTATGGCCGTGCACTGCAACAGCACGTAACTCACGGTCTCGTCCTCCTGCAAACGTCCTCTGCACAGTGGACTGTCCGTTGCACCAGTCTTGTACAGATGATAGTTCAGGTTGCAGTGAGCTGTTATAAGGCCTACTAGTAGGCGCAGGTCCTGTCGTTGAAGTTTTAACAAATTATTGGTTGTGTTTCGGTTCAGGTGGAAACATTGATTTCGCTTGTTTGCAATTCTTTTTAAATCTCACATATTTTGTTGTTCGTTTTAAGTGTAACGACAGAGTAGATTCCGTACTTCCATCGCTGAGGGCTTGCAGAGATCATTTAAATCCCCACTTACTTGTTAACCAGCAGTATTGGGAACATTACTGCTTCACGGTAGAAAAAAAGTATGGTGGCAGTACTACCTCGGACGAACTCATTCACAAAGAGTTCTACTGCTCTTAAAAGTGTTTGATGTTGGTGGATTAGAATGCATTCTTAGCTAATGGCCTCCGTGGCTTGGTCTTTTGTTGGTGATATGTGTTTTTCTATTTCTTTTACTCTTTTTTGGCATTTTCACTACAAACTCCCTCATTCCTGAAAGAGTGACCATTGTATCGGTATAGCGCAGATTCTAATACAAAAGGGTACGTTGTAAATAAATGATATACATACCCTATGCAAAGTAAGTAAAAGCCGCGCGCTCGAAGTACTAAACCCTATCTTTTTGGCGCAAATGCGAAAGTTTGTTATTTCTAAAGAGTACTGATTGTTCCCTAAGCGGAAGGCCGGTACGAGCTTGAACAGTAGTTTCAGTTTTTTTTTACTTATATCATTAGATTATGGAACAAGAGAAGGCCACACCGTTTTACACCTGGTGTACACCTATACTCGTATCCGTGATTTTACCAGGAATCATACCTACCCATCAAACTGGAATACAGTAATACGAACATTACAGATTCATGGTAAATAGGTATGGTGGCAGTACTTTCCTGGACGCACTCGTTCACAAACAGTTCTAAACTGCTCAAATAAACCGTTAAAAATGTTACTACGTTCGATAAACATTCGGAAATAAAGTGTTTAAATGGCAATGAAGGTCTTATACAAAACATTTATGAACTAGAAGCACAAAATATAGTTTATTCATAAACTATATTATATTCTTACAACCTGTCAATGCTTTACAGAAATGAAACAGCCGTGCGATTCTCTAAGAATCTCTCTATTCTCATCCGTGAAACAAATAGGCATGAAATATGTACAAGAGCGATATCTTATAAAGTATTTGACATCGGTGAGCTCCTCGACAAGCACGTCGACGAATCATTAGAGAATCGCACGGCAAAAATAGGAGAAGAACAAGGGATCAAGGAGTTTTATACTCTGATGAATGTAACTATTTTATATCGCTGTATATTTAATTTGATTAGCTTACACAAGGGAGAGGACCCCCTAGTGCCATAAAAGAGTAACCATTGTACAAAGAGCGTTAATTGCGCAATTGTTCGGAAAGGACCTCATTTCTAAGCCTTAAGCCTATAAACGGTCTCTTTGTCTGAAACTAATCAAATTAAAAATACAGCGATATCAATCTGTTGACCAAAATTAACTAACGTTCCAGAAACCAACTACGTGGTGTAATTATTCTGTCTTGTAGAATCCAATAAAACTTTCTTATTTTTTTACAATTAGGCAGTTAGTAGACCTTCCTTTCGCATCATAATTTAATTAATGAGTGTTCTGAAGCAGAACTGATTTTGAGAAACCTCACTCTAAGTGGAGCTGTTTTAGTATTTCCTTTGTTTGTAATGAGGGAAACATGCTTTAACAAACTTCTTTATTATTTGAAAAGTTAAATATTTATTTGGTTTCGCTTCGGAGGATGTTTTGTTTTGATCCAGTGACTGGATAGAAGTTAAGAACAGTGGCTGGAAGAAGACCTGTTGGACGTAGAACGAAGTCGTGGCTGCGTAATATCCGAGAATGGACCGGAATTGAAAGTGTCGCGGAGCTATTCAACCTCGCCAAAGACCGGGTGATATATGCGGAGCTGACAGCCAGCCTTTACTAGTGGGAGAGGCACTAGAAGAAGAAGAAGACTGGATAGAATAGGTAGGTAGATTCTTGTGTGGGCATTTAGGTTTAAATATTCAATATTTCTAAACTTAAATACTAACTAGGTAGTGGCTGTGAGAACAGTATACTTCGCAAGCCCTTATAACCATGCAATAACTGACACTTTTCCCTTTGTTCTGGCTTTGTTGAAATCCGTTCATATATAACGCTACAGCAAACTTCTTCCCCTGATCCTCCTCCGACCCCCGTTGTGGAATAATTTTGCAACATGTTGTTTACGTCATGAAGTCCTTAGTCTCCTAGTTCTTGCCTCTGAAGTTTGATTAAAAAACGCTAATAAATAACGCTACAGCAAATTTCCCCCCTTGTCCCCCCATTTCCTCCCCGATTGAAAACTGCGATCGACTAAAAAGCATTTAGGCATTATTACAAACACCTACTTTTCTACCACTATCAGTTAGGTAAGTTCAATACGATGCCATCAGCATAAGTTTCATGTCTATAAACCCATCCAAACCCGAGATATCATCGTTTTAGTGCGCAGCGTCGCTAATTTTTTTTTCCGCTAGGCAGTGCGACCCAAGATCGCACGTTTCTGCGGATGAAGAAGGAATAATCAAAAACGTATGTAAAATTTCGTCAAAATCGTTTGAAAAATGCGACCAGCAGGGCTACTATGTATCTCAGTTGCTAACAAATGTACCGTAGGCGAAAACGGACGGACAAAATATTTTTTGGCGAAACTCCAATAATTTTATAATTTTCATTTTAATAAAATATCTTAACAAAAATAAATTACCAAATACTCGTCTCGTAAACAGCACTATTATCTCACGATATTATTAGATTCACGATAAAGTGCCAGTCGCACTAGTTTTAATTTTTCCTGACTTCAGAAATCTACTTACATCTGGTACTAAATCTGGTAGGTACGCCTAATTATATGTCCCTATCACTGTAGCTACCTATTTGTAAGTATTGTTAGAACGACATTGCTATGGCACTCTACCTATAATCTGCCATAAATTATACACAAAAGCGATGTTTAATAAACAACCAATAGGATTTGGTTATAATGACGCGATATGAAAATAACGGACTCCTATTGGTTGTTTGTGTCACACTCTCGTAATAATCTGTTTTGATGAACAGCGGACCTTACGATTCTCGGCTGCGATAGCAGGCAGCGCGTTTTCACGGAAACCATGTGCTATTTCCGTACAATAATAATTAGTTGTTTTAATTTATTACTATGTTTATGTGATGCATACCGATTATTAGCATTGATATGCGTTTCAACAACAAGTCGCGGGTGTAGGCCGTTGACTGAAACTTGCCCCGCCATTCTGATAACGCCGATTGGCTGTTTATCAGTTATCCCACGTGGGGATTATCTGTTATTTACTTATCGACATAAATATATTTAATGCATAAAGATGAGCGCATGCTTATAGTTGATGCAAAAATCGATCGAAGCATCATTGAAATAGCGAACTTATTCGAGCGCGCTACAATGAGGCTGTTGTCTTTAGCACCTCAGCCGTAAATTAAAAATTAGCCATTTCATTATTAGATACTTGTTACTTACTTTAAACTTATACTATAGATAAATATTGATGTAACGAAATAGTCTGTCTAGAAAAAAATGCCGAATTTTGAGGACTAATTCTATATAATAATAAGTTAAAATAAAACTCTGCAACTGGGTAGTTACATGCAACTATAAAATTTATAATTAATAGAAAATATAATGGATTTCACCAACCCTTAGCCTTATTTGTTTTGTTCTGCTAGACATGTATCTTTTTATTATATGGTGTAGGACACAGGTACACCTGCTTAACGAAAGAAACATTTTCAATTAAAGAGTGAAAAATTACACATACTCGTATATTCGAACGAGAATCGAACCGGTCTGAAATCCGTATCCGAAAACGCGAGTTCATATCTTGTTACTATTGCGAAAATATCTGCATCACTATTTAGATGAGTGATCTATACCACTACTAGAAGACCTGTCTGAAAACCACTACCGATAGCTAAACGAACCCTCCATAAATCGCTAAATAGAAAATACCGATTAGAAAATCGGTACTAATCGCTAAACAGAAGTTTAGCGATTCGTACTTATGGAGGGTACGTTAAGCTATTGATAGTGGTTTTAAGGTCTTTGGCTACATCAGAGGCCTTCGGGTGCTAAGGAAACTTATACATCTTTTGAGAGGAAGTCCCGCGTCATAGGCAGAAGGATGTAATGGGCTTAACTCGTTGACTCGCAATTCGCCATATTTGGCCTATAATACAATAGATTTCAAAAAAGAAGTTCAGAAATCAACTTACTTTTCCAGGAACTGCAACGTGTGTGGTTAATAAGCCATGCTACTGTAAATTTGAATTTCGTCCAATATGAAAAGGAAATGCTTGGTTGAACATCAAGAAGATGAAAGTTTATTTGTTTATTTCAATTACTTATGTCCTAACAGCTTGCGCCAACACGTACTCTACGTCACAAGCCAAGAGCCTGGATCCAGTAGAGTTAAAACCAATTTGCTTAAATAACTATGACACTCACTAACAAACAACCTACATGTACAATAGAACACATCAATGTGTCTGTTCTGAGCAATAAGAGCATTGAGCAAGTTAACAGCTTCTTACATTTTTGTATATCATATTTGTAAGCAGTTACATTTTTCATTCATACACTTTTCTATCCAATTTGAAAAGTTTAACATTTCATTGGCATTAATCGTCGTTTCCTTCGCAAAAGACAGTAAATCAATATTGTACTAGCCATTTCTCAAATCTGTCTTCGTGTTGATAAATGAAGCGGAGCCTCTTTATAGCATTCGGCCTTATAAAGACGGAGTGGAGTGGAACAATATTTGTTCTAACACTTCACAGCATTTTACCGTAGCCATGTTTAAGCAGTAAGGGCTCTGTGAAAACTAGGCGAAACATAAGCATGATCATGATATTAGGTTCACGCGTTTAGGGTTTTCCTCTCAAAGAAAAAAAAATGGACATCTCTCGGGCCCAGTGCGCGTTGGTGTATAGACTAGCGGTGAAGAATAGTGTTCAAGATTTCAGACTATCCGAAATAATCCGAATGTCACCGACAAAGCTTAAGAATATCTGTAGGCTTCAAAATGCCACCAAAGTCATTCCTAATAGTGACCGCAGCAGTTCCGAACGACCAAGGCTAGTACGCCTTCTTATCACACGCATACTATAGCATATTTTCTTTGTAAACTAAACTTAGGTATTTCGTAACCGACTGCCCAAGAGGAGGCTTAATTATACAGGGTTACAGTTTAAGTCTACCTAGATTGAAGTCGACTTAACCTGTAACCCTGTATAATAATAATAATACCGGATGAAATCCTTGACATAATTGAAATATTTTTTTTTTAATGTAATTATAAATTTATCTGTAACTTACTTATACTAATAGTTCTGCGACCAGTAGACGTCGTGAGCACATAGTTTACTCATAGTAGAACATGCATGTCAAGATTGGTTAATGCGACCTGTACAGGAAGACAAACTAACAACCTAACAAATATACGGACTAATCTGACCAAATATCAATTTTCAATTTAGACGCTTTGCTCGTTCGGTCAATTAACAGCTATTATAAATATGAGGGTGTTTGTACTTACGTACATACGTAAGTATAAACACGTACCTGTAAGTACATATATACGACGACTACTCAATGACTGATGAATTTTGAACATTCCATTTGCGTAACATAGGATTTGGAAATTGTCAATTGCCAATATGGCGGCTTACCGCTGCCAAATTGGATCTCTGACGGAACAATCAATCTCAGGACTCTGAAGTTCTGGGATTGTCTGGAAACAATCCTGGAATCGTTTTAACCCTTTGCGTACCAGAGATGTAAATTCACGTGAGTTTCATTCATAAATCTATTGTTTTCATTATAACCGTTTAGTAAGGGTTAATAATGCCTTTGAAAGCCTATTCTAAGACGGTTATATAATGTAAAAGTTATATGAAAATAATTAAAATGTAGTAGAAATAATAATACCAAAATGAAATAAAAGTGCACAGTGCAAACATAGCTGGACAGGAGGAAGTAAACCTACGCGTTTAATTCAGCAATTTCAAACGCACAAAGTTGTACTACGGCTACGGTTGTGTTGCGTCTACTTGTCTACTTTACCTGCCACCGCGGAAAATTGAAAAAGTTACGATCTATCGTTAACATTTTCTACCCACGTAACGCCCACAACTTCGCTCCCTACTTATAAATATCAAAGCTCAGGCGAAAATAAAACAATTTCAATGGATCTATAAATAGCAAATTAAATTATACAGATTGGATGCTGAAAAATATGGCAGTGCGGTACAAATGGCGGAAAAAGTAAAGCATTCTTGTTTATCTATACAGATAAATAAAATTAAAGTGTCTGTTTGTAATTCCAAATTAACAGCTTTTCACTAAATGTATATGAAAGTATATACGGTAAATAAGCAAAAAAAAAATTACACGTTTGTCTGTTCATCTGTCTGTTTGTCCCAACTACTTTCTGAAACGGCTGGACCGATTTTAATAGGACTTTCACGGGCAGATAGCTGATGTTATAAGGAGTAACTTAAGTTATTTTTATATTAGAAAAAAACTGTGTCTCTGTCTGATTGTTACCTTATCCCGCCTAAACGGCTGATCGGATCGGAATCAAATATGACAAGTTTATAGATTATATCCTAAGGAAGCACAAACGATACTTTTCATCATCATCATCCATCACCACGCGGGTGACAAAACCACGGGGCGCAGCTAGTGTTGAATAAAAATTGATCTTTATGGTTGGTACATACACGTAGATATAGAAAAAAATCACAAACTAATCTCAAGTTCCAGTTCTCCAATTGTCCTGTCCGAAATTCGAGCTGTTCTCCTCCAGCGAGCATAAAATACGCAATTGCAATAAAAATTGTACATAAACACATTCCATACTAATTAAACCAGTGTTAAACTCAACCTGTTTAATATATGACCCTGTATGGATACACATTCTCTCACGTTTAAATTTAGTTTCATTGAAGCCCGGCAACCGTCAGGGAGATAAAAATATTAAGTGCATTCCTGCTGTAGGTCATCTAGAGCGTCTACAATCGACGCTCTTCGATTGGCTCATCATAATACGCGTAATATAGAGTTATTTTTTTAATATAATTAATATTGTATGCAGTTCGTGGCTGTTTAAAGACGCTATTGTCTCTATAAGCCAGTCGTTATCGACACAAAAAGGCAAACATCAAACGCGCATGTATCTATGATTATGTGGTGATGTTGTAAGGTCCCCTTAGAGTGGTTTATACCTAAAATTGCAACCCTGAAAACCTTGTGCTATTCCCATGGTGCTCGAAAAACTGCTAAGCCGGTATCTTTGATCTACACTTTTGTTAAGTTACAATTTGAGCCCAATTTGAGCACGCTGGATCCATTGGTTGCGGAGATACAGCTAGTCAAAGATGGGATATTTTTTCCTAAAAAGTGAAAAATTATGGGTAGGGCCATTTGCCGGTTTCGGTCTTCTGTATAACTAGCCGTAGCGTGTGGATGTGGTCTATGGTACTATAGCCTTTTCGGAAACCGGCTTGTTCCGGAGGAGATAATTACTCTAGTTGTGAATAAAAGATTTCTCATAAAATGTTTCAATAAGGGTTTAATAATACTTAGCTCGCATTATAAATATTTATTTCATTAAATTTGATCAAACAGTAAACCAGATAGTTACAGTAGAGACATCACCCCTAAAATCCGATCGTAGGTTTTTAGGGTGATCCTTCCAGAGTAAGAAGAGTTCACCCTATTTTTTTCGATGATGCTAAGCATCATTAGATGCTTTGCGAAAAAAATGGGGTGAACTCTTATATTTTTCTTAAAGTACTCAAGCGCAAGCTTTTCTCATCCCAACAATACCAATTTTTATTATCTCCCACTATACGTGAATACTTATCACGATTCCTCAGAAATCACCCGCTTGACCGGAATTTATAGAAGGTAAACTATGTAGTTATTTCCATTACCGATTCTCACTCACAAATAATCGTATATTTATAATACACTAGCTGCTCTCTGCGGTTTCACCCGCGTGTCGATGGATGATGATGATCATGAATCAATAGATATAGCCTTTTATACTCAGGGTGAATGTAGCTTTCCAATAGTGAAAGAATTTTTGAAATCGGCACAGTAGTTTTTGAGTTTATTCATTACAAACATACACACACAAAAATACAATTTTTTCTTCTTTATTATATTAGTGTAGATATATATGTGTAATATGAACTACTGTAAGTCGTATATTATTTATTAACGGTTATAAGAAACCGACATCCACTTTATGATATAGTTACAAAATAAAAACACTGAGCACATTACAGGTCCTCACGGATATACCTATACACAATGGATTACAATGTGAACTTAGCCTGGAAGCATAATGTGTTCTAACCAAAACATAACACAATATAGTAGATAACTTTATAGCTATATATAATTACATAAAGCATTTTGAACTCAAATTAGGCCCACAGTAACTGAAAAACAAACATGTTCGTATCGCAGCATGTTTGTACAATCATGCTATAACAGAATGCTTGACACCTAACAAATCAATTCGTGTTTTTCGTTTTGATCCCACACGTCCTATATCTCCGTAAGATATTGAGTTCATCAACACCGCGCTCTCTGCATCCCATTATGTAAAGGTGTCCTAAATAAATATAGCAGGCTTATTATGAACTCGGACATTGAACCTGAACCGAATCCGTACAATTTTAAATACCATAAATATTGAGTGACGTTAACGGGACTCTAATGCCCCATTTAGGACATTGGATGGTTAGGTATAGTGGCTGGCATGAGCTATGGAGCTGAAACTTGGACACTCACTGTGGGACTAGTCCACAAATATAAGGTCGCTCAACGAGCTATGGAGATAGCTATCTCGGGGTTTCTCTGAAGGGAGGAAATGAAGTTATCCGACAGAGAACCAAAGTAGTCGACATAGCTCAAAGAATAAGCTAGATGAAGTGGCAATGGGCTGGCTACATTTCCCGAAGAACCGATAACCGCTGGAGTAGACGAGTTCTTCTTTAGGCAAACGTAGTGAAGAACGCCCTGCAGCCAGGTGGAGAGACGACCTGCGGAAGGCGGCTGGCAGTAACTGTGGCGTACTTTAGGAGAGGCCTATGTCCAGCAGTGGACACATGTGGGCTGATGATGTATATATAGTGGTAGCAGGAAAAATATTTCCATCATAATCAGTTCAAACGAACTACTTGTGATACTTACCTATTAGGAAATAAATTGCCACGATTTGAGTTTGAATCAGTTGATGATGCTTAAGGCAATTTGAATTTTTTAGTACAGGAGGACAGCAAGCAAAAACATTTTTTTCGAGGCTATCCATAAGAAGTCCTAAATACGACTTGGGACTCAACCAGTGCATTACAAAATACGAGAGACATTGAAATACTTTTATTTGCTTTTAGGGGCATTCAAGTTTGCTATGTACTGCAGCATTGCTGTAGATACTTCATTGACGTCGAATGCCAATGTTAGACAACATGATGACATTTGATAACTGCCTTTCGAAAAATATACAAAACTGGTGAAATGTATGCTGAATATTCTAAGTTCAAATGTATTTATCCCACCCATAAACTAGCTAAAAACCATAGACAAGTAACTTTTCAATATCTCTAAATTCGATACACCGAGTTATCCTTGTTTTATTCGCTGTCAGTTGTCACGTCATATTACGAAATTGAATGAAGGAAATTCCTTTGTAGGCATTTCGCAGCTTTGTTTCTGGCAAACGTTAAGACGGCGCAAATTGTTCTAATTATGTTACGTCATGGTACGAAACAGCAGAACAATTTGTTTTTCGACCTAGAATAGAATGCAATAAATTTTATGACTTTAGCAGTTAATAGTTATTGTCTCGGTTCAACCGTGACGTCCTGTGGACCTAGCACGAATAACTGCGTAAGTGTAACGTGATGTGTCGTTCACGTTAAACAGCACAAACTATCATGTAACTATGGCAACTGTAACACAGGTAACTCATAGTTAGTATGCCGAAGCGTGACGCTTACGATACGAAATTATATTTTTTATTTTTATGGGATAGGTTGGCAAACGAGCCGGCGGCTCACCTGATGGTAAGTGATACCTTCGCCGACGGACATCTGTAATTCAAGAGGTCTCGAGGATGCGTTGCCGACCTTTGAGGAAGGAAGATAGGGAGGAAGAGAAAGAAGGGGTGAGGGTGGACGGGAGGGGGAAGGAGAGGGAGAACGGAGGAGGGGGGAATCGGGCCTCCGGAACCTTCCACAAATCGACTAAAACGCAATAGCAAGCTATGTTACTTCACGTCGGTGTTATGTGGGAGTGTGGTACTTCTCCGGTCGTGCCGGCCCGGTCATGTATCTATGGCAACTGTGACACAGATAACTCATAGCTTGACGTGGTGACGCTTACGGTACGAATATATTTCCCGAGCGGAATCCCGCAGATCCGCCTGTCCTGGTAAAAATGGTACCGAAATAAGATCAGTGGGTTTGGCGGGAATGAGTGACAAACATCCGTTCATCCAAAGAGACAAACATGCGCATATATAACACTTGAGCAAGAATTGATCAATTCGGTAATTTTCTTTGTTATGATTCTCTATTAAGGCCGATCCCAGAGCACATGACCTTTAGAATCTGGTTCTGGGCGACTGCCGACAGCCACGTGCCCTCTGCAGAAAATTATCATCGATTTTTGAATAATCGGTTTAAAACATATACAAATAGGTCCATTGAAAAACATTTAAGATGTAAAAAATATATTTTAACAGATAATCCATTAATGAATACCAAACTTCAAAACAATATATAGTTCATGTGGATCTCCACATGAAATTGAAATTGGGTTATAACATCTGCTATTTTCCAATTTCTGTCGTATTTTAAAAACTGATCATTTAGATAATAATGACTATATATATGAATATGACAATCTTTAGACAGAGAGTCCTCAAGTTCTTCAGGCACACAGTCAGGCGAGACCCAGACAGTCTAGAAAGGCTGATTATCACCGGCTGTCTCGAAGGAAAACGAGGTAGGGACTCCGACGCGATGGAAACACACCACTCAAGAGGCAACTGGGGCCACCTTACAATCATCGATTCAAATGGCGCAAGATAGAGAGTTGGGTAAAATGGTGGCACAGACTACACACCAAAATCACGTCCCTCTGTCATGAGGATACGACCAAGAAGAAGAAGACTATAAATAATCCGCCTACACTACGTCCTCCGGTGCGTGGTCGCAAATCGAGAACATTTCTTCCCCATCGGTTATCGGTTCTGCGAGCGATGTGGCCTGCCTGCGCTATATTTTAATACTATAATTAAAGTATTATAAACTGCCTTCCTACTAAGTATTTTTCAACCAACTTCCAAAAACAAAAGTATTTTATCAAGTCGAGGTATATATTTTTTTATGTGTAATCACGAAAAGCTTTTAGCAGAATAGTCTGATTTTAATAGTTTTTTTGTTTAAAGTTTTTAAAAAATAATATATAGAAATGATACTTTGAAATACTGAAAAAATCAAAACGTACGGGCATAGCAAAAAATGTGTCCGATTTCAGTGATTTTTTTTAATGTAATCAACATTAAACAAATTTACTGAAATCGGACATTGTTAAGAGGTAGAATAGAGTTTTTTCTTTTAGTATGGACAAGTACTAGCTATTCAACCCTCTTAAGTGAACTATCTTCTACAGAGAATCTTATCCTAGAATATGCATTAAACATACTTTTCGCCTGAACACTGTCATATCCTGAGGAGAGCTAATGTATGCAATACAAGTCCCGTACTGACTTAATGCGATGCCCGGGCGTTTTTCAATGACTTTTTAAAGACATGGGACACTCTGACAGCAGGGTGCGATGCCCGCATCAGTAGGCACATAGTTGATTTGAAAACAAAACACTACCCATGAAATATAGTATAATCTACTCGTATATAATATCATCTATGCTAATATTATAAAGAGGAAAGATTTGTATGTATGTTTGTAACGAGTTGGCTCAAAAAGTACTGGACCGATTTCAAAAATTCTTTCACCATTGGAAAGCTACATTCACTCTGAGTAACATAGGCAATATAAGATTCATCATCATCATCTATCACCGCGCGGGTGAAACCGCGGAGAGAAGCTAGTAGTTTATAGGTAGACTTTTCTTCTTCTTAAAGTGCCTCTACAACTAGTGGAGGTTGGCGATCAGCGTGGCACAGTCCTGCTTATTTTTGGTTCGGCGGAACAAGTTCTAAGCTCTGCCGAGCGATTCTCTAAGAGCAAACATCGTTGCATCTTTGACAACATCCGTGAAACAAATGAAAGGATGACAAGAAACGTTGTAAAAGGCGAGTGCGCGCCTTGAGGTGACGTCACGCTTTGGCGTGAACAGTACTACTAAAATTCCTTTAGCTTTGTCACATTTAATCTTGCACAATACTTTAGATATTAAGCTAAAGGGTGGGAAAGCGTAAAATTGTAAGTATTTCCAGTTAAATGTAAATGCGTCAATGATTTCCGAATTCAGATCTAACTTCCATGAAGCGTAACGACGACATTTACGATTTTGGATACTAGCAAATAAGTCAAACTCAGGTGTACCAAATGAAGCTTTTATCTGTTGAAAAGCGTAATCTGCTAGTTCCCATTCTGTGTCGCTATTAAAATGTTTGCGAGACTCGAAATCTGCAACTACATTTATGTGTGATTGAATATATGATGCAAATATGTGTATCCAACGTTTTTCACACCATTGCCATATATCACGTGCAATTTTATTGAGGTGCAGGAATTGAATACCACCCATTTTATTTATATATGCAATAGCTGTGGTATTGTCTATTCTTAGCAGTATATCACAATTACTAAGTCGTGATGCAAAAACAAGCAGGCCGACGTTGGATGCAGGCCGCTTCCAACCGGTCCTTTTGAAAAATCATGGGGGAGGCATATGTTCAGCAGTGGACGTCCTGCAACTGAGATGATGATGATGATGATGATGCAAAAACTTGGAGACCATAAAAGGCTGCAAGTAACTTCAGACTGTTTATATGTAATAATAGCTGGGAATGTGTCCAGTGTCCGTGTGCTGTTTCGTTGTTACAAGCTGCACCCCAACCTGTATTTGATGCATCACTAAAAATTTCTAGTATATAATTTTTATTCTCAAATGAGGTATTTGAGGAATCGATGTGATTCCTCCACAATATGAGATCCTCTTTTAAATGTTTCGATAGGTTCATAATTTTACTATAATTGTTAGAGTTATTATTAAGAGCTAAGAATTTATCTCTTTCGAACATTTTATTATAGAGTATACACCCATCCATAATTGACGGCGGGGCACGCTGATGTCAATAAGCCAACATAACTAGCGAAAGTTCTAATTGTACAGTTTTCTGTGTTCATTAACTTATTTGTAAATAGTTTTATCCGTGCTTTTTAACGTTAAACTCATGTTCGTAGAATCGAAGGTAAAACGTAAGAATGTACATGTTATCTTTGACTTTTATGTTAATTGATCAAAAACCCTAGTTTAGATAGTAAATCTTTTGTGTTAACTAGGTTATCAAGACAGTTATTAAATGAACTTCCAATACACAAAAAGTCGTCTAGGAAATTTACAGATAAATGACCTAATGAACGTAAGTAGTGCAGGACAGGTTTTAATAATTTTGTAAATACATAAGGCGCTGTACAGAGACCAAACGGTAATACGTTAAACTCAAATAATAGGTTCGTGTACTTTTTAGAATTCCAAGTGAAACGGAGGTAGATTCTGTCGCTTTTTGCAACTGGCAGTAAAAAATAAGCGTCTTTGATGTCCAATGTAGTCATGTAGTAGTTTTTATCTTTCAATTTTAATGCCGTACGATAATCCTCCATTTTGAAATGACTTACATGAACATATCTATTTAATTGTTTTAAATTAAGAATAAACCTATGTTTTTCATTAGGCTTAGGGACTGTAAAAATTGGCGAGATAAATTGATTTTCACAAGGGACGCATGTGGACATATAACCTGATACTAACATGTCCGTAATACATTCATCAATTATGTCAGCTTCTTTACATGTATGTATATGACCTATTTGTTGTACATATCTGATGTGGTTGACAATAAAAAGGAATTTGGTAACCTTCCACCGAAGACAAAATGGTTTCGTCATTAGTGATGCGACGCCATTCATGTAAAAAATATTGAAGTCTGCCAGCAATCGGTAAAGATGTATCCAAGTTATGTACCTGTGATGAAGCAGTTAGCGCCGACTCGTTTGTTGCGGGTAAGGCCTCGCCCTCGAGCGAGCTGTCGCTGGCGGCGCGGGCGCACGACGGTAATCGCGTGACGTCGCGGGTGCCGACGACAGTGGTCGCCGATACTGGTTCGGGTACACTCGCAGCTGGTGCCCGCGGTGCCGGTGTCCCCCGTGCGTTTAAAGCCCCTGGGTTAAGAGCAGAACTGTTCGGCGCGCGTGGCTGATTAAATTTAGCCGTATTGTATCTCAACTCTGAAGCGGACGCTGATATGGCCTTAGATGTTTTCAGGTGTTCCGATAAATTTGATCTAAACTAATGCTGGTCTATTATAGTACTTTTTATGACTTCTCGCTTCTGTTTGCTGATAGAATTGATGATGGCGAATCGTCTTGATAGGGATTTTCTATGGTGTGTATCACATAACAGCCGCCCCGCATCACTCAGCGTCTTTATAACCTCTTGTGGTACACTATTTCGTGTTAATGTCAAGTTTAGGGCTTTTCCGATTGCAGAGATACAACTCGCCATCTGATTTTGCTTTTGTTCACTATACGAGTCCTTTTTGATGTTAACAGATAGTGCTGATTTTATCTCCGGGTTAAGAATGGGCGCTTTCATGAATATACAATTATCCGCCGGTAGAGATTATTTAATAAATCTTGTTTTTCTTCTTTCTGTAGCCCATTTCTTATAATGTGTTGCCATCGTGTGGCCAAGTCTTTATGTAGGTTTTCGCCATAGGATTGGGTTTTTGTTGGGTCTGAGCCCAATAATTGCAGAATGTCTGGGTCCAGCTCGTCAGAAGCGAGCTCATTACCTGTGGGTATCCCTTGTGGGATCTCGTCTGAAACGACGAGAAAAATATATATTGAGTGAGGTATAGATTACAGATAATCTACTTTATTTTCAATTTACTATAAAAAATGGGTAGGTTATATTTTTATCCACACGCAATATATTATGCCGGAATAATATGCCATAATGAAGCGAATTAGTACCCACACACGATATACGTCGGGATAGTTACATTTCCACACACAATATATGTCGGGAATCTCGCAACAATAAGGCACAATTAACCATGACGGGTAGTAAAAATATTACTTTGTTCAATATTTTCACATGAAATTTACCTTGAACTTCTTGATCACTGGCAGTGGGTTCCAAATCCATGTCGTATGAACACACGGAAGGTAGCCTCCTTCCTTCTTCAGAGGAATCTTCGGATGACGAAGAGATTATTGTTCTCCTGGGTTTAACCAACTTTTCCCTTTTTTCAGCACTCGATCGACGATATCCCGTTCGTCCCTATCTGACCGCTTTCTTTTTACCATTTTTGTTGGAAGAGGAGCCTAGATTTTTCTTTACTTTTTTATGCGTGTGACTCGGACAACACAAAATCACGTAATGATGGCCGACAGAACAGGAACCGACAACATGGCGGCGGTGATGGCGGTAGGAAAAACTAGGTTTTTTGTGGTCAAATCAGTTGCCATTATTTGATTTTTAGGTATAAAATAAATCTGAAAGTGTGATAAGGACAGCATTATCTGGCGTGCTGCTGCATGTTAACGTACATCATCTTCGGGAGAGATACGATGTATAATTGCATTGTTGCAAGCATTACTTATAACAAACTCATTAGCTAAAGACGAGGGCCGAGCGGGGTCGCGGCGCAGGCATTAGCTCGGTTAGATTCGTAATGACAGATAACGCTCGTACGCTCGCCCGCAACCCCGCTCTGTCGCCGCCTGTGCTGTATTATCGAAATATTTTGAATTTCATTTAGCGAAGTTTACCTCATAATTTGGAAACACGAGACCAGTAGGTAGGCTAAGTAGGCATCGTACTGCACAACTTGTGTAACATATGATTGATGTAATTGGGTTTCATACCGTTGCTTCGAGGAATTCAGTAAATGATAATATTTACTTATGTTTGCGTACTTAGCTCAATTCTTAAGTTTGTACAGTTTATTTAAACAAGGACGTTTCAGGAATTTCTATCAGTATTGAAAAAGTTTCACCACTGAGCCCCAGACTTTATTGGCACCAAAGTAAATCACGAAGAAGGAAACAACTTAAATAATATGCATAAATGGGCGGTCTAATCGCAAAAAGCTATATCTTTCAGACAACCTTTGGATGCGATAGCGATTACATAATTGATATGGACGGCGGTGCAACATCACGAACGAATATATTATTACTTGATTGAAACTTTCGTAAGTATTACACATTTTGATGTTATTTTGACGGGTACTAGCGTGAAACACAGTCGGGTGCGCAAGTACTCCATGAAGAAGTGGCCCGGACGGTCACGAAACCGGTCGAGATAATCGACAATACCTACCGCGTAAGTTAAACCTAGAATATATTATAACCTAGTATTACAGAAACAGACAATTTGTTCTAGAAAGTTGGCGTGTTCTATCGTTCTGTTATGCAAAAGCTCTTACCACATCTAAGAAACATCACAGCCAAGTTAATTCCTACAAGTACACGTGTGAAGTCTTGTCAGAATCTAATCATGATATATATGTAGTAGGTATATTACTGTAGTATTTACCTATATGTCTAGACTGTGATACCGTAGAAATCTCAGGGGATCTGTTTCATTATCCGGCTGGTGGATTCCATTAGAGCTGAGATATTATTCCGTTAAGGTTTCCGGGGACGCGGTTAAATTATATACCGCCGTCGGGATACTAGTAGTAGTAGTAAAGGACCAGGAAACCCGACTAAATAGGTGGTAGGTCTCTTCTGAGAGAGGCGAACTATTTGGTAGGTACACAGTGCCAGATATTAAGATATTGTGCCGCGAAGCAAAAGCACGTAAACATTAGTTTTTTAGTTAGTTTTTTTTGTCATAATTTCACGTTCATGTACACAAATGTTGTGACCACTAAAATTGTACTAGCACAGTCACCTTTATTCCTTATTTTCCATTACGCTGAAGTCTGACTTAGAACTTAGAGAGAACCAACTGAACCACGTCTACGTCTGGTCTAACTGGTCTACGCAAATATAACCATGCCTATGAATTTCGCACTAAACTCAAGTGGTCCATACGCTATCGCCGGAATTGGACAGGGTCCAGGGAGTGAACAGAGATTGCGAGTGCCGCTGAACTTTTTCGCCTCGCCAAGGATAAAGATGAGTACGGACAGCTCATTGCCAACCTTCATTTATTGAAGAGGCACCGAGAGAAGAAGATCGCCGGAATGCTCATATATTGTACTCATGTATTGTACATACTTTATAGTATATTGTTCAATCCTTAATTCCCATGCTATCTTCATGTTGGAAGTTATTTTACCCTACGATCATCAGCGAACTTAATGTTAAGGACCCCGATACAACGCACCACATTTTTGGTTTCACTTTTAGTGTTGGAAGCTGTTCGCCTAGGGATCGCTTTATCTGTACAAATAAGATGTGCGCCTCACTCGGACACTTTCAAACAATGTGTCAAAGAGTTTCACCTAGGCATTAGCTACAAACTGCATAGCTACGAGTATAACTTGTTGTCATTGTTATAATTATTTCATGTAAAATATATATTTAAAATTGAAAAATGTAAAATATATAAATAATATACATATATGTTGTATTTAAATTCTTCTACGTATGTACGTTTACGTACCTACTTGTTTTGTACACCACCGATAATTTTATACCTACCTTTTTATTTCCGTGTATTATGGAAGAGATCGCACTGAATGATAAGACCGCCCATTGTGAACCTTATTTTTAAGCTAATGATATTGTGCCTTTTTTGCGACAACATTATTGTATCTGATTGTGTGTTATATTTTGCACTGTGGTGATGCAACAAAGAGTTTATCTATCTACTCACAAACTACTTAAATACTCGTAAAACAAAAGATACGCAAGTACAATTTGAAAAATGTAATATAAACTTTCATTATATTCAGTTATTGGAGTGTATCTCAAAACTAACGGACTGAATTTGATAAAGTTTAAATTGAATTTACCAGCTCTCAAACAAGAAAATAATATTGAGAATCGGTCCAGTCGAAAGTTATGAGGTATCAGACATAAAAAAAAATACAGTCGAATTTAGTACCTCCTCCTTTTTTTGGAAGTCGGTAGAAACATATCCGATTAAGGCGCGCTCGTACCCTGATTAAAGAAAAAGCAGAATTTTTAAACGCCTAGTGTAATGAAACAGATCGATAATATATTATGAAAAAAATACAAAGCTTAGAAAAGGAATAGGAAAAGAGTAATAACCGAATAGAATTCATAAATATAACTCTCTTTCAGCAGAAAAAAGTCCTGAATAGGTCCACAAAAATAAACTTTCATGTCTAAACTCTCAGAATTTTCAGCGATAACACTATATTTTTTTTAGGTAGGTAATACTTAGCTATTGTATAGTACTAAAGTAATAACCAGCAGTTTTTTCAATTGTGTTAGTATATATCGAAAAATATAAAGAAAACGTACAAAATTAACGCATTTTCGCATTACATCGTCCAATCTAACTAGCAATTTTCAACCTTACGTAAAGCATCGTAAATAATTTTTAAATTGGGGTTGGACTGCGTCTTAATAGTATATAGTATGTGAGTTGGCATCATGTTCACTCTGTTGTCGTATTTACTTCGCCTGAGATGTTCACTTTACACGGCCTAGAAGGCCGCCATGTCATTATGTTTCATCCTCTGTCTATTATGCTATTGTATAGAACGTAATGGGTAGGCCAATCCCAAAGGACATGGATGGTGTTGTGTGAGAATATGCCATTGTGTAACCTCTGAGTGATGTATCTGGGTTGTGATACCGTTGAGTGCCCGAGGGATCAGATTCATTATCACGGCTTGTTGATTTACTTTAGTAGGTACAAAATGTGTTTTTACTCGATTATGTACCATGTTAATAACAAGATATATTAATAAAAAAGGAATAAACATAAAAAATAATCTCTATTTCTCTTCGTCATCGCATCACGCGTAAACGTTAATTATTGTCAGGAGAAGGTTCTTGTGAAAGTAAAATCAAGAAAAGATGAGAGGTTATGTCGAGACCGAAGGCTGAGCTAACTATGCCAACGAAATCAAGAGCAGTCGCTAATTCTTAATAATATTAATTTATTAGTCAAAAGTCTTGTTTATACGATCATATTTCAGAGTCTCAATTTCAATTCTGTTGCGATATTCAGTGTATTGGTCTTGACTAATTAACTAGGTACCCACTTACCTGAATAATATTATTATTCCATTTTTTATTACAAGTAATTGAAACTTATATAATAAGTATTACAATAACAAAGTAACTAATATAAATAATAATAATAATACCTGAATAATTATACCGTCGTACCAGAATCGCTGATTTTATTGTCCATATGTCCAGGAAAAATACAATCCTTACTAATTATCAACTGACCCCGTGACCGTATCTTGTGACCCCATGATCGTATTGATCGACCCCTTGAACGTAGCGGCCGACCTCGTGACCGTATTGGCTGTATAATTTCAATAGATAATTTGTTCCCTTATCTTACCAGAATCATCGTTGATTTTATTGCTCATATATCCAGGAAAAATACAATCCTCACTAATTATCAACTGACCTCGTGACCGTATCATGTGACCCCATGACCGTATTGATCGACCCCGTGACCGTATTGGCTGTATAATTTCAATAGATAATTTGTTCCCTTATTAGTGATACGCTATCCAGTAAATACCTACATTAGCTAGTTTTACAGATCCAAGTTGGCCCCATTTAAAACTCATCACAATCGGATGAATACCTTCTTGAATACAACAAAAACATACGGGTACTTAAAAGTATTTATCGTTACAGGCTTAATGTAGTACTTATATTTATACGTCATATGACAAATAAGTTTAATAAATTTTGGGTGGTGGCATAAAATAAAAGACATTGTTCAATGTTTATATCACTTTTTTATAATTTATTTTTCACAACATTTTTATTTAATTTTCTGTAAAATTTACAATAGCTTAAAACTCTTCACAAATATATAGTAATCATTATGTATCGCAACAATAGCGAACATTCGCATCGTGTACCACGAAACAGGCAACTTGGAAGAGAAAAAATTATAACTATAATAAATCTATAATATATGTTTTGATAAACCTAACAGTAAGCTTATATAGTAAAACGTAAGGCGTTATGAACTAGCAACCCCTATACTAGAGAGTCTGTATGTCGAGGGATCGCTTTGAACATATGAGCGATATCGACATGTGGGGCTCGTCCAGGCTTCAGGTGTCAGCGCATGCCCACGGGCAGCCACTGAGCATGCGCACGCGTTGCAAGCAACAGCGATGCGAATTGGTACGTCCAATACAAAGTTTGGACAATTATATTTCAAGGAAACCGTCCATATCGTGTAATTGATTCGTAAAATTATTGTGTTATTTTAAGTAAATCCAAATATGATATGAAATCTTATTTTGTTTTTAATATATCTTTTGATTTTAGCCGGAGGATGGCGTTTATTGAGAAGCCGTGAAACAGACAGAACCTGATGTACAAAAATATGAAATGGCTTTGCAAATCCATTCCATGGAACTCTGTTGAAAAGTTACATTCGCCTAACGAGTTACGCAATTTATACCTAACGATCTACCAAAATTTCTAGACATAAAATAATGTTTAAAAGCGGAAAGGTGGTCACCATTTCATTATTTAAATAATTAAATGGTCAGGTTATATGGAAACCAATAAGTATTACAAACATTATGCATAGTTTTCCCAATATAAACAATAATGTTACCCATCAAAACCATAATAGTTAACACGAAAACAAAAAGTCTCGCCCGAGGTTACTTCTTGTTATTATTTATTACAGCGTCCGTACAATTGCATTACGTTTCACAATTGTAATATGTAATTAAGTTTAAATGATTTGAGTAGAGTATGGCCATAAAACGAACAGAACTGTTGGTCGATGTGGAAACACGGTAATTAATCTTAAACATTAATTCAGGAGAGGCTATTCAATTAATCATTAAAATGTAAGTAATATCTACTGGTTCGAATGTACAAGAATCGTTCTCGCTTTTATATTATTGTTAGCGACTGCCCGCGACTTCGTTCGCGTAGTAGGCTCGGTCTTCAGCCTCGCCATAACCTCTTTATTTATTTAATGTTAGAACCTTCTACGGGTTAACGGTTAAAGATGATTAAAATTCGTAAAGCCGTTCTCAAGTTATAACGTGACCAAGAGAAGTAGGGGTTCCTTTTTATATACCTATATAGATAATAGAACTGCTCTCGAGGATAACGATATTTTCGTACTAAGAAATTCAATTAATCGAATTTATATAGTAAGTGACATGAAGTAAAGGCAGCGAAGATATTATATATACTTATGTATATCTACACGAACCCATCGTAAATAATCTACAGAGTGCATGTAAAAACGAATAGTTTTTTTTCAGTAAATATTGTCCTTACTTATAAACGCTGCGTAACTTAAAGGATGTTATCTAGTACTTATTGCGCAGAGCAAAACTGGAGACGCCGTATCATCAACTGTATTTCAAACAGAACTTTTAAGCTTTCCCGAATCAAATGTATGTTTTAAGAGAGTTTAGGGGCTTTTTCGCCCACAGTTTATAATTTATTAATCTTAAAACATAATTTCGCCTTACCTCGACGTATGGATGTGTCTACTCGTGACCAAGGTCGATGCAACTCGATCGAAACGTCAAGCTTAGTCAAAATTAGGGTTTTATAGTAAGTAATCTGTGCGTGAAAAAGTCCCAATTATATCTTAAAATATGAATTTTGATCAGATGTATAGCAGACTAACTGTATATTGACTAACCGCGTATGAGACGAAGTGAGAGGCGACCATCTGCAATCTTTATTGTCTGTATTTGTCAATGGATATAACAATTCGCAACTTAGTTAAGGCTACGCTTAAAGACGAAGGATTTCTAACGAAAAAACGTGTTTTGAAAGAGGACATGGACGAATGCAAAACATGGATTCTATCAAACATTTTAAGTTTCTCACAGTCAAGTTGTTGTGAAAATGTTTCGTTTTCCGCCACATACTCGCATGCCTAAAACTCTTAGTTTTGATTTATTAAAATATAGTACTTAGTATTGATTTTTTACATGCAATTGACATGAATGAAATGCCAATGTTAGAATTTATTTATGAGTTTGACTGAATACGGCAAAACTGCAATGATTTATGATTTACAAGGTGATTGAAGGTTTTTTGCCGTCCCGTTTATATTAGATGAACTTATAAATAATTACAAGCATCAATTTTATAACTCTCTGATTATTTCGTTTTTGTTTTAGATACATCGCATCGCTGTTGTTTGTTATCTCACCTTTAGCTTTTTGAAACCACACTTTTAGATTGACGCTTGCGTGCTTAATTGATTTTCACTTAAAAGAAACAACAGTCCAGTGACATTCTGAAGATTAACGCGAAGTACTCCAACTTAAACTAAAAAATGAACTGATTTAGATTGGGTAATTTCAAATATTAAAAGCAAATACTTGCATCGAT
The DNA here is from genome assembly GCA_917880725.1 of Selenia dentaria. NCBI lineage: Eukaryota > Metazoa > Arthropoda > Insecta > Lepidoptera > Geometridae > Selenia > Selenia dentaria. The sequence goes on along the minus strand of OU862888.1, from coordinate 6,272,244 downwards.
CTTTCCCTGATTTGAATAGGTCTTAAGTACACTTGTAGGTTACCATTAAATTAATGAAAAAAATACCTACAGATGTGTTTAAAACTGGTGCGAAGGTAAATAAAATCCTTTTTAAAATGCATATGTTAAATTTAATGCCGTATATCCGATGCCCAGGATAGATGGAAAGATAGAGTACTTACCGCTTAACAAACTCAACGCTAACTCACTAACATTTCAGAGCGTAACTGGACCGCAAAATAACTTTTAAATTAAGTAAATGCTTCAAATGTTTTCATCATTGCAAATTTAAGCGCAATTCCACCGCTCTTACATATTCAACGACGCTTTCGCCGTTGCGTCAACTATCGCTACGTCATCTGATGATTAGTAGGCATACCTACTGCATATTTTAACCATGTCACGTAATAATCCAATGGTCATTATATCGATGAGAAACTCAACAGAATTCAAATAAATACCTATAAGTATTTTCTACCGACTTCCAAAAAGGAGGAGGTACTCAATTCGACTGTTTTTTTCACCTCACAATTTTCAATAGAGTGAACGATTTTCAAATTTCTTTTTTTTTTGTTTGACATTGGTGCTTCCTGTGTGGTCTCATTTGAATTTCATCAAATTCGGTCTAGTAGTTTTTGAGTTACACTCCAATAACTGAAAAGAATGGAAGTCGGTATTAAATTTTTCAACTTGTAAAGTAGTAGATAGGCTGGTGGCCGGTTGACTAATTTGGCATTTGAATTCGATGCGAGCTCGTCTATATAAAATCAAACGGCCGGCTCCATACTGTTATTGTGGCGGTTTGTTTCAAATGTGATGCCAAAGTTGATCATATCAGCTCTAGTGACTGAACATTTTGAAACGACATTTAGCATTTAAGTACATATAAAATAGAAAGAAAGAAAAAACATTTTTAAATGGAAAACAACGAAGGTAGGTAAGTTTCCATGACCAAGCATGACAATGATTACATATATTTCTTCCTCAACATTCATTGGCAACAAGCACGCAAGCGGCCTTATGACCAGTAAATAATAATTAGCATACAAATTAAACATAATAGTAGTAAAGGCTAGCTGAAAACTGATGGTAACTTTAGAAAAAAAACCCTAAACTATATTGCAATGTCTCTCTTTTGAATATACAACATTTTATATAATTTTAGACCGTAACTGCTGTGGTAAGGAGGTACCACTGAGGGACATATGGCTGAGCTTTTAAAGCTGCGAATAATTAGGTACCACATTTCACTATTTGCAAATACATTTTAAGGCAACTCATATATACAAATCACGTTCAGCTGTTCCAAATAGTGAAAATTGGTTTACTTACTTAGCACAAATTGTGTTTTTTTGTTATATTTTGTTTGGTTTTTTGTCTGATTATAACAATCTTATCATAATCAATATTCTGAGCAAAACATTCTTACAAAGCATTGTGTTAACAATTGTTCAGAATATAAGCATAGTAAAATCGTAGTGCTCAAATTCACGCAAGGAGGTAGTTAAACTGATTTTGCCAATAGCTGATCTACTATAGATTATAACAATCACAATAAGGATGACAAATACAATACCTGTCGAAAAGACTACAAATCACAACTTAGAGGCCTGTCTCAATACATCAAGTAACACTAACTGATACGAGTAACTATTAACTTACTTTCACTCTTATAACAAATGGAATATAGTTTAAATTTCGTTAAACTAATGTTTATGTACTTTATTCAATTAATAAGTACTTACAGATGTTTTTGATTAAAAGTTTTTTGGAAAGTCGATATGTCACATTCCACTCATATTTTTAAAAGCCACGATTCGTTCAATGTAACACTCCAGTCTTTATTCTTTTCGATGTTAACTTGAAAACGAAATTGTTTAAATGGAACGTAATAAGGAACTGTTCTATGAGTGAAATGGAACGCAAATATATAGAACTTCCATCAACACGAATAGTTCTGGGTACAGAGCTAGTGGGATAAAACTCTCAATAGTTCTGTGAACAGAACTACAACGAAGAACTAGTGGGAAGAATTTAAAGTGTAACATCAGCCTACATTTTTCATTAAAACATTTGGACTTTTGAAGTTACTTTTTAGTAATGTTTAGAGTGACTTTTTGTAACGGAGCCCTTTCGATGCAAAAATACTTAGGTAATATTCATTTGTATATTGTACAATATTATTTTTAATAAAGTTTCAGCATCCTTTTAGTAAGAATTAAATATTGAATAATGTGATCCAATAGTGCATTGTTACATTACTAGATCACACGATTATAGACAAGTTGATAATTATAGAACAGATAAAAATTATTATTGAGTCCAACTTAATCCAAATTATTTAGCATGAAAAATCTAGGCTGTATGCAATTTACAGGCCAAATTAGACATTATACGAAGCTAATAGAGGAAACATGTGACTCAAATAGAGCGTGAATCCCCACAACGAGTGATTCTGAAACTTTTACATAAAATGAGATCTTAAATTTTGGTTCAATAGTGAGCAAGTCGGAAATTCGTTCATAAACTCGATAAATTGTTCCGAAGTTATAAGAGATTATACTAGAGTAGTAGATTGTACTTGATAACTCTAGATTACCTCAACTACTTAATAAAGGACTATAACAACTGCATAAACAAGCGCTACAAATATTACATACATATTAATATATTTGAATATGCATTGGCAAAATATCTAAGACATGCACGTATTGGCCGGACACTGTTAACATTATCGTTTATATTATATTTATATCTCATTACAATACAACAATAATAGTATAATATATCTCTCTATCGGATTTAATCTACATGTTATGTAAGTAGGTTTACTTATGTAATAATATTTTTAGACAACATGTTAACTCTAAAACAATTAAATCACATTTTCTTTCATACGACCTACGGCTTAAAAACAGTAATGATGAAACATTAATAATATAAAACGTGTCTTTAATTTAATAAGTACTCTGTTACTGACTTTTAGCTATTTGTAAATGTTCTTAAAATATTTAATGTTTTTATTATTTAAAAAGCGTGAACTTTAATATTGTACACACCTTAGAAATATTTTTTTTGGATTTTTTATGTTTTTATGTTATATCTTAATTTGTTACTTTTTACGCCAAGCCGTATACAATACTAGAGCGATCACGAGACGAGATAAGTGTATACATAGTAACATCCTTTAGCTTCATAAATATATAGTAAAATAGGTATTTGCAGGTAAGTACTACTCACAGTAGGGAAGGAACGGATCTTCCGATTGTATATTTTGTGAACCAATCTGAGCGCACTGGCGAGTTGTGAATGCGCGCATGTGCGCAGGCGCAGCTGTCGCCGTCGCCATCACACCCATTATTATAAACCTGACAATCTCCTGTTTAGAAGACCTTTCCACAAGGCCGGATTGTTACCTTTCCTCCGTTTTAATTGTTCTCGCGAATGACTTGCATATTCTACCACCCGCGTTCCACGACTTCAACGAACCAATAATTACTTCTCGCGACTGAATTTTCTCACTCAATTACCGATACGCATTCTCCCCGTGCTATGGTTTACCGCGATAGGTCTACGGCGAGAGACTTGCCACTACTTTTATGGAGACGATTTATATACATAAAAGCTTAAAAATAACTAACTAGTCTTTTTTATAGGCAGACCATCGACTCGGGCTTACAATCTAACGACGCGTCCGTTCCGATCGCGTGGAAAATAATTTTCGTACTGCTAACATATTGATCGATCAACACGAAAGGAGTACGACCAGAAATTACCTCACGCAGAGCCCCGGCTCCGATACGTCGATCGCTCCTACCTCTAGCTACGCGTACGGGACGACTCTAGTAAAATAATTGGCAAAATGTATACGGGTCCGGATACGCTCGCAACCGGCCGAGGGATCGACCGAGCGTCTGAGCAATGAGAAATTGACAGCGGCGGCGGCGGCTCGGACCGCGGCCGCACACACTACATATTATATACATTTGGCACTAATTCATCGCGTATCTCGGATATCGGGGCGCAGGCGACACCTCGGGGCAGCGGCGGTGGCGGTCACGCCGGGCACAGCTGGGGCCGGCAGCACTCGCAACACGCGGAGTAAGCGGCGGCCGCGCACGCGGGGCACTGCGGCGGCGCGCATGCTGCACACACGCACACATAGTACGGATGCTGCACGGGCGCGAGCAGTAGTGGAGCGCGCGCGCACAGCTCGCGGCACGCCAGAGCCTCTATCAGCGCCAGCGTCTGCCGCCGCTCATGCCCCATCAGGCACACCGTCGACTCGCGCACCACGCCGTGCAGTAGCGTCAGGTACCTGCACACACACATTACACTATATTTTAACTTGGCCACTAGCACGAGTAATGTAATGTACTGTGTCGTTCACGTGATACAGTACAAACTGTTATTTATCTATAGCAACTGTGACACAGATAACTCATAGTTCTGGCACCGACGTGGGACGCGTTGACGCTAGCGATACGAGCACTTTTTCGCAAATTATTTTTGCTACAGCTTCTGAAGTTCGCGCCCATGTGTACATGAAGGTAAAATGGGTTTTATGCACTATAAGTTATACTTGGGTAGGTACCTAATCATTACACTTTAGTTATACATTCACCTTTACTCATTTATAGTATCATCAAGTGAGAATAATCTTGACGCACATAAAAGTCTGTCATTAGGGGCATGTCCAGTCTAAATAAAGGATTAGCAAGGCGGCGGATGCATTACTAAAACTTTGTATCTCTTCCCTATGCCTCCAATCCAAGAGTTTCTTTCCCACCATTGCCATGTATAACTTGTTTTACGACTTCATTGGTAATTAAAGTATTACTAAAAAACCAGGCAAACTTCCTACCTGAAATACCAACTACCTAAACTATTTTGTACGAAATTGATAAATAAACATTTTATGCATAAAATGCATAAAAAGAAATGAATGCATACGAGCATAAAAAGTAAGTTTTAATCAGCTTACACCGGACATAAACAAGAACTTGACGCGCATGGGAAGTATTTTTTCTCCGATCATGAAGCTTTGGTTATCATAGGTTTGAGATGACATATTAGAATTTTATAAATATTGAGTACCTAATATTTGTTTTTTTCCTCTGAGTAGAATTTGCCTTACTTTGACTGACAAAATAGGGAATAGTTATAAGTAATCATACGGTTCTGATGACAATACAATAATCTATACAAACATATTATACAAGTTATACAAGAAACCTTTGGTACCCACCTGTGCTTTAGCGTTTCCTCCTCGCGTCCAACGAAGTGGTTCCGTAGGTACGCCTCGAGCTTGGCGCGCTGCTGGCCGAGCTCGGGGAAGTCAATGAAGAACCTCGAGCACATGTACCGCTCGAGGATTTTTATTTTATCGGGTCTCGCCGGTCGGTAGCCCTTAGCGAGCAGGGCGCAGTACTTGAGCAAGCCTCCGCCGCGGATCTCCTCTGGCTGCCGCGTCGCGATCAGCTTGTCGCCGAGATGCATCAGCGCCTCGTGGAAGTCGCCGTACACGGACTCTCCGACTACGGTCGGGTAGAAGTTCTCGCCAATAGGCAGAGCTGCGCACTCGTGGAACGCCAGCAGCGAGTCCAGCGCGATCTGGAACGAGTCCACTGAGAACTCGAACTGGCGGCGCATCGTGTCCACGAACTTCAGTTCGACGGACTTGTGGCCGCGAGAGTTGCCGAGGGAAATGAGCGACCAGCGGTCGCCGTCCGAGTTGACGCGGACCAGCTTGGAGACGTATGCCTCTTTGAGGCCGGCGGGCGAGGCGCGGCGGCGGGGTGTGGCCGGCGGCATTAGAGTAGACAGGTGCGAAAGCACGGCCGCCTTGACGCGGTCGCAGTGGCGCGCCGTGGGCAGGTCGGCCGTGAAGATTAGGTCGATGTCGGAGTAGGGCTGCGCGTGGTCGGCGAGCACAGAGCTGGCCGCGCCGCCGTTCAGGCGCACGTCGCGCACGGTGACGCCGGCACCGCCCACACTAGGCGCTGCTTCAAGCCTCGCGCGCACTCCGGCCACCAGCTCGCGCAGCCGTATGTGCAGCGTGGGGAAGTTCCCGCGTCCGTGAATGGACACCACCTCGTCCATCACGTCATTGAGCCGCCGCACCTGCTCGTAGCTGAGCACGGCATGCCGCTCACCACCACATCCACCTTCCTCCGACGATGTGTAGCTCGACTCGCTCTGAAACAATCAAATCCATTATTAAACTTTGTACAAACGTACACTATGCCTCCTAAATTAATGTTCTACATAACACTTTAATAATGTTTGGCATTCCACACTTTTACGTTAGAAGGATCATTAGTCCTTGAAGGATTTTTATTAAATCATATTTATATAACAAGATGGGCAAGTAGTGTATCTTGGTAACAAATACGCTTTGTCAGGTATCGAGTAGGTACACTTAAGTTATAGGTACCCAATACTGGCAAGTCTACAGTGTTGACATAAGACTAGTATCACATCATTACTAAATAATATAGCGTTCGTAGCATACAAGTAACAGATATAAGTATGAAGGATACATGACAGAAAATTATGAAATATATATAGAAACTAATACATAGTTTGCCTTAACGCTTTGACTGGAACCTTTGACCGCAATCAAAGACCTTTGAATTCAATTGGCATGCACCTCCGCAGATTAGGCAAGTAATGCACGTAGCTCTTTGCAATTGTGTCCATAACTAATTTATTCGTAAAATGATTAGTTACAACTATGTCGATTTCCACAAAATCGTAATGGTCTCAAACAATAGATTTCCAAAGTATAGAAATCTGTATTGTTAGTTGACAACGAGTTGTTTGTAAGTTTCTGTTAAAAAGGTACGTTCGTGATTTTGGACGATACCGACAATGTTATGTAGTTGAAATAACGTAAATAAGTATGATGTAATATTTTTACGCGCTGTGGCTGGATGTGAAGTATGTTGATAACGGTCTAACTGGTAAACACGTTAGCTGTTTATGAGAATTGAGATATCAGGAGTAAGGAGAACTACCAACAATTTTTTTTTTAATATGATGATTGATTGATGATTCCCAATTTGGGTTATTTTCGACAGACTTCCAAAAAAGGAGGAGTTTCTCAATTCGACTGTATTTTTTTTATGTTTGTTAACTTTCGACTAGGTAAACCTATTTTGACATTTCTTTTTGTTTGAAAGGTGCTTCCCATGTGGACTACACGGGATGCTCCAGCTTTTAAATTTCATCAAAATCGGCCAGCAGTTTTTGAGTTATACTCCAATAACTGAAAAGTGTTTCGCCTATCTTGATGATTTGATGATATCACCATTGACTTTAAATGACATCGATCCCGTTTTAGCGAGAGTCGCTAAAGTGTGAAAAAAATTTGTTACCAAAAAATGAACCGACTAATTAGTGTGAAATAACTTATCGACGTCGGTAGATACCATGCACAAAATATTGCAAAATGATCTTTTGTTTAAAGTCAAAATTCAGAAATAGCAATTACTAAACAGTTGTATAATATAAATACTACTACTATATTCCTTGAGCTACAATTGAGCTACAATTGTATCAAGGAATATATATTTATAGCTACATAATTAATTGCCTTTCATGGAGGAACGTCTTTATGAAGAAAAATTATGTTGTCTATGTAGTACTTAATGGTAATTTCGATAGATGCTAACAAAATTTAGGACTAGAAAACAATAACAACGAATGTAAAGAGAAAGATAAACAACAGTACCCTAATTGAACATCGTGAGTAAAACAACAGATTTTTATACGCTAAGTTCCTAGAAAATCAAATGTCTAATCTACTTAAATGACTCATCCGCATATTAAATTAGAGGTCTAAGCAGTAAGATCCTTCTGCCCACGCCCCGTTATCAATTCCTAAGTGGACAAGGTCCGGGTGCTACACAATGATAATCATAATTCAATAACACGCGTTTGTCCGGCCACCAAATTGTATCCTGTTGATCTAATTCCTTTCTATGATCTGTGTCAAGAACTATTTGATTGGTTTAGATCTACTCGTGGATCCTGTTTCTAAGGACAACATAAATGTGTCTGTGACTGTACCAATTTGACTGAAATTATATGTCAATAAAATAGTGATTTTTATTTTATTAATAATAACTTATACAGTTATAGTAATATAAATTATGGTGAAAACTCTAACAGACCCAATCAATATCCCTAAAATATTAACCAATTTAATTAAGAGTAACGATAAATAGAGATTTGCATGGACCCAAGTGCATAACTCAATTCCTTTAAAATTAATCCTCGTCGTTTTATTGGGTCAATGTTAATTACCAGAAACATTGTTGCATTGTTAATGTCAAGTTTAATCATTTCATCAAGCGTAATGTTGGACTTTGTATATGGTACAGTAGGTAAGAAAAACAATTAGTCTTTTTTGAATTTGAAACTAAACTATTAGCCAATAATCATTTCAAGGTGCATAATAGTCAAAATAATGATTGATTAATTAGTTCGTTGTTTTAGAGATGAATAACCTCAGAAATGTGCCATCCACGAATAGAACAATGTCACAAAAAACCCTTGATCATAGCAAGTTGTTAATTTATGCTAAAAACAAAAAGGGCCCTAGAATCGATCCCTGTGAAACGACCCTTATAACGACTAACCAACACAATTAGGAAACGTATCTATGATCATGGCATGACATCTTCATCTGGCCAACAATTCATCTGTCCAGGCATGAAATATAAGTACATTTATTGTGTTATAATATACTATAGAACCCATTATTGATATAGGGAAAATTGTTTCCCATGTAGGTTATTTTGATAAACTACTTCGCAGGGTCAAGAAATGTCAATAATCCAGTCCAAAATACAACATTCGAATTTAAATGACATGGAAGCAGTGACGCTAGTATGTTGCTTTAGTAGTTATATATATGATGTAGAAGGATAATTTTGCCCTATTTTCATTTAAAGTAAGCCAGCAAATAAGGATTGCTAGTTAGAATCTTTGTTGAAAAATTTACAACTTGTTTTAAAACATTTCATGAGAAAGCCAATTCCATGATAAAAATGTATATATGCCGATAAAGGGCAACTGTTCAAAGTAAATAAAATTTATATTGTACAAATATTATGATTTCATTTTATTGGCTTTTAATTTATAATTGATGTCTTTATTATTACCAATATTATCGCTGTTACTTTTTTCAGTTTAAGTGCTAATACTATCATTCAGATTTATGATGTTATTGTTCAGTTTTAGCCGCAATGTGACTGAAAAGGCAACATTACCTTATCTGCTTTACTTGGATGTACACAATCAAGGCTATAATTAACGCCGTATCTACCCGAATTTTCTATACCTAATTAATGAACCAAAATGCACGTGTTTCAAACTAAACTATGATTTAATCGTGCTTCACTTTACATCGTATACTAGTTGTATTTAACAGGTATACGCAAAAGGCCTTAACGTAACCTCAATCAAAACACGATCAGAAACCTTCATCAATCGCTCACTTCGAATTTAAAGCTGTAAAAGTGTCAGTGTCACTGTCACGGCAAACACTCTCACGAGCCGTCCCGCTGACCTCGTGACAGCTACCGATTAAAATACGAAATTCGTATTGTTTTTCCTCGTCTATTTGAAATCGGTTACGACGGCTTGAGGTCGAATGCGCAATCGAAACGAATCGTATCTGCCGCGCACTGCTGTCTATACCATCTCGAGAATAAGTTTTTGCTGTAGAAATCAGCTGTTTGCCGCAAGGTCAGCTGTTGCGTGCCGTTGTTGTGTTATAAAATCTCTCAGCTATAACTTCGTGAACAATGCGTTATGTCTTTGTTGGTTCTACTTACCACAAGGGTTCGCATGCCTTACATAAATTAATATGACATTAAAAACGTATTTGGGGCTCGTTTGCGTAAGCTCGCAAGTTTTCATCTGCTTCAATTAATGCGTTGGTTGATAAGATAATCACGCTAATAACATAGACGCGTAAGGTTATGAGCGATTACGTTTGTTTTGCCTTTTATATACGTCTAAACTAATTTCAATTGTTTTTTTCTATATCAATGCTGCAATAACACATAGGATGCTTTTATACCAGCAACATGTTCGTGTAGGATAGTAATTCTCAATGCAAATTCCATGGAGTTTAATAAATAATATCGATTTCCATTTCGTAAGCATAAACAAAATGTATCTGCTGGATATCGACGTATCGAAAATAAAATGTTTTACTTACCTAATTCTTTTGTAGTTAAAAATATAAGCAGAATGAGCACTTCTAATGTAGTTTTGGGGTCAACAACATAGATATTTCATACATAGATAAATTGTTAATAATAGTTTCAAACTGAATAAACTGGCGTACCTATTATATTCGAGTATAAAGCTGTACAATACGTATTGTGCGTTCGATTATATTCCATCCTTTATGGCAATGTACACAGTTCTATTCCTTCTGTTTATTTTATAGAAATATGTACATAAACGTGACGGCAAAATAGTTTTTACTTTGTCGAAGTATATTTAGTCCAGAATCAAATGAGTCACGAGAGTATTACGAATATTTATTTATAAAAGTCCACACCACCTACAAATACATGTAGGGCTATTATGTATGCCAGTTGCTGTGCAGCAAATGTTGATTAAAATCTTGAAAAATGACGGCTCTATGTCAGTTTTGACAATTACGTAATTAATTAGTAAGCTTAAATGTTAGTAAGTTGATGACCCGAGCTGACAAAAGTAACATATAGCCGCCATTTTTCTCGATTTCAATCACCACTTGTTAGCAACTGAGATAAATAACAACCCTACTGGTATGCTTTACTCGACTATATTAAAATATGTTAAGGTATTCCCTTTTTTTATATGTGATTACGCGACAGGAGGCCCACCTGGTTATTACAGATGCAATTCATCACAAGTGACGAACTGCACTATACTCATTACCTCGAGACTTAAGTTGTTAGTCTTATGTCCCTGTATAATTTCACCCACCCCCTTTTCCCCTCTACCCGTTTAATCCGGAATACAGTACTTGCCCGGACGAACTCGTTCACAAAGAGTTCTACTGTTCAGGTATTAAAGGATCGTAAAATACCATTTATTTTTATACGATCTTGGATTTCAATGCGGTGTAAAAATTCGCTCGCGATACTTGCGTGCCGTAGAATTCGGAACGTGAACAAAACACGGAACGAAGAGCTCTTGTTTCGTTTGTCGTTCATGTACACGCTTCCGGGTAAGTTTTTGTATTGTCCGGAATTGTTGAAAGTTTCCTTTTTTATTTGGATTTATTGGCTTAGTCGAAATTAAACTTGTTTCAGGGTTATTGCCTTTTTGCGGAACTTTATTTTAGAACTCGGACGCACACGAAACGCGTCTTTTATATAAAATAACGCGTATGGGTTACTGTAAAAATTAAAATTCTATGCATTATATGTGTAATAAATTACACCTTTCCACGCATATCCCTTGGAATCTTGTATCTGTCTAATGAACATGTATTTATATATGTAATTAAATTATCATACCCGTTGATGAAATGCTTTAATTTACATACATTAAGTTAAATATTTAAATAAGCTATTGTTATCAGTTGTAAATTATGCATACCTTTAAATAATAAAACCAAAGAAATGAAATGTGCGTTGTATTTTATACATTGGGAATTTGGGAATGATTAGAAAGAATGTTAGAATAGAATTAACTACTAACCCGTTGACTGGCGATTCGCCATATTTGGCCAATAATACAATAGATTTCGCAGAAATCAACCTACTTTACCAGGAACTGCAACGTGCGTGGGTAAGACATGGACAGTTATTTTCAGCAATGGATGCCGGCTGATGCTGATTATAATGTTATCAGCTCAAAATTTTATTAACTACGTATTAAAACATATAACACCACTAGCTGTTTTCACTGTCCCTTTGAAGTTATTTTCTTTTTATCAATACACTTCGACATTCTATTGACCCATTTGATTTATTTATATCATGCTTTTATAAATAAGGAATTGCAACCACACTTGGCGTCACCTCTTCAACCAGTTATTTGCCACCATTTCCTTAGCATTGTTAACATTACGCTTAAGACAACACTCTACGTTATTTATATATGAACATAAAATACGTCATTCATGAAATACAAACATTATACAATTTGATTCAAACTGGACTAACATATACGTACACAGTATAGAAAATAACAATGAATTGTTAACATTGAACAGGTGGTATGTATAATGGAACGAGCGTGCCTGCGTTAGTCTGCGGCGACACTTCTCACTTATTATCACGTATTTGACGGTTATTTGTTTACGGTATTGCATTTGTTTACTACTTAAGGAGATTGCATAGCTAGTACTTGTCCATACTAAAATAAAAAACTCTTTTCTACCTCCTAACATTGTCCTATTTCAGTGATTTATTTTTTCATGCAATCAACACATTGTTTGATATGCCCGTACGTTTGGATTTTTACAGTTTTATTAGTTTAAAATAAATAAATTTATATTACTTTGAAATAATAATAAAAATCAAGACGTACGTATAGGAAAAAATGTGTTGATTGCATGAACAAAAATCACTGAAATCGGACAATGTTAGGAGGTAGAAAAGAGTTTTTTTATTTTAGTATGGACAAGTACTAGCTATGCAATCCTCTTGACCCCACATGTCGCAATTCCTGGAAAAGTATTATAATTCTTGAGAAATATTTTGTATTATTGGCCAAATATGGCGAATGGCGAGTCTACGGTTTGAATATTTGCAGAAGGATGTGCAAATTTTACCGTTTTCTAATGTAAATATATTTACTCTGGGTACGTCCCTAAATTCAACCGCTATGAATAAAGACAGGAGTCTTATCTTGTCTTATCTTTATCGATCAGGAAAGTTTTTGGGATAAAAATAATAAATTTAATTCATGTTGTATATTGTATTATTTGTTAGCTACACTGTTGCATTATTATTGGCATAAAATAGTATTAAACAGCCAACCAAACAGACACACTTACGCATTCACTAACATATTGTAATGCTGAGTTAAACAGAAGAATCATGAATAAATTAGAAGTTTGTATGAGATGATGTATGTGTTAATTAAATATTGTTTCACTGTTACTTTTCAAAACTTTAGTAAAGAGATATCTCGCTTTTGCTATTATGCCGCTCTGATAACAAAATCAACGTAACCTATAACCTATAAACATTATTTTGTTTTTGTTTTAATGCTGTAGGTATACAAACAAAAACACCATAGAAGATTATAAGTACTTATAATTAAGTAATACAATTAATAGTACAGAAATATCTCGAGTAAAGGTGTGTGAGGACGTATTCGTCAAATAATAGTTTTGGTAGTTCTGGTAAACGAAATCTGCACATCTGTTAAAACATTAATGTTAACAAACGTATGAATATTTATGTTAAATCGAGCGGAGATCGTATCCGCTTCACGCTCGCTTGACGCAAGCGAATCGTATAGACAGTATTAGAAACCATTGACAATCCTAAGGAACCATGCGGATGTTTATTATTACATCGTCATAGCCAGTTTCAGTGCGCGGTATTATTATTTATACTGTGGTTCCAGTGTTGCGGTGGAATGGAAAAGTCAGTGGTCGAGATCCAAAAATTCAATGCCTGGTAAGAAATTATTATTTATTATTACACCGCCGGATGATTTTGCCGCCTTGGTACAACAGAATAATGCAAAACTAAATTCATTTTGTTCCTTATTGTACAATTGATCCACAAACTCAAAAATGCTCATTGAGCTATGGAAAAAATATATATGCGTGGTGTTTCTCTAAGGGGCGAGACCTGAAATAAAATTATATGTCAGAGATCTGTCAGCTGGAGCGCCAAGTAAGAGATCTAACCTGTTGCTGTGTCTAAGTAGTTGAGAGACCCCTAAAAACCAACAACTATATAGCAAACCGGAGTTCAGTGAATTGAAAAATACTAATAGATGAACATTTGTTATATTTGCATATTGTTTACCAAATAATTAATCTTAAAGACTTCATAATTATCACTCCCTCTCATAAATTCGTTATAAGTAACACCTGTCAACAACAAACAAAGTTTAGTTTAAAAGCTTTTCAGTTGTTTTCTAGGTAGATTGGTACCCGCGAGCGGCACTTCTGATCTGTCGAGCGACATTGTCGTCTGCCGCTCGACGACGCGTAGCTAACTACGAATGGTATTTCATAGAAATACATAGAAAGAAACCAGTAGTGTCGCTGCGACACGTCGTTTGCTGCGGCTACCAACAGATTAATCAATATAAATTAACAATGAATAGAAAATACTTAAAACACTTATAATTTAATCACGCCATTAAATCACAAACATAAATCACGCCCGTGACTGAACACGTGAATTGTTAAAAATAAAACTAGAAAGCCTGTCCGAATGTCTAGTTTCACGACTTTGGCGTAATGTCAAACGAGTCAAAGCATTTCAATTTCATATAACAATGTGATTCGCAAGGGTATTTTCAAAGCAAAATTTGGTTTGACAAAGTCCTCTATTTTGTTTACAACATTTTATTTGAAAAAATACATAATTTTCGATGTTGAGTTTTACCAAACCCCAACACGTTCAGATAGCCAGATAGTTTGCTTTGCAAAAAATCTTTGTTAATAGAAATAAAATTGGAAGTATAACGGCAAATTTTATTGTCATTATTATTTTCTTCTGTATGGAAGTGTGTTGGTAATTCTTTATAAAGATTTAGAATAACATACACTTTAGCTAGAAAGTCCATTCTTAAAGCGATATAATAATAAGTACAAATAATATTATAAAACACATTTATCTTTGCATTATAGTATAATATATGTTCGTGAGTAATGGCTGTAATTTTGCAAGATGTTGATAATAAAGTTCGGATTTAAAAACTCCCAAGGCATAAAGGAATTTTATATACAATTATTTCAATGTATGTAGTGACATTAAAAAAAATAGTGTAACGTGGTTTTATGTTAATAAAGCTTAAGTTGAATGTAAATTGGAGTGCTCATAAGGCCCCGGAGAGTAGAGAAAAACTTTGTTTCAGCTTTGGGTGAAATATATATGCAGACCGGGTATTTCCAAAGGTGTACCAAAACTAGACCAGTGTTTTCACTTACTACATACGCGTTGAAGTAGCTCTACCTTTTTGTGGATTTTTAAAGACATTATAAATTTCATGAAGGACAAGAAAAAGGGGAAAAGGGTTATATAAAATCTAGAAACTATCTCTAGAGATGTACTGAATCACACACACTTTGATTTCAATTATCACATTTTTGATTATATTGAAATTATAATATAAATCAGTTAATAAATAATTTCATAGAGCTAAGAGGGCAATACATCGTAGAAAGCAGACAGTAGACTTTTTAACAAAGAGCATAGTTTTAACCCTCTTAAGAGGATTGCATAGACTCATCACATTGTTTACTATGCCCGTACGTTTTGATTTTTCAGTATTTCAAAGTACCATAAATTTCCTTTTTTAAAACTTAAAAAAAACTGGAAAATTTAAAACGTACGAGCATTGTAAACAATGTAATGATACCATGAAAAAAAAAACACTGAAATCAGACAATGTTAAGAGGTAGAAAAGAGTTTTTTTTCTTTTAGTATGGAAAGTACTAGCTATGCAATCCACTTAAGACTTAGATCTTTGTTTAGAGTTGCATATGTCGAGACAAGATCTAAACCAGTTCGGATCTTATCACCAGCGTACCTCGTCGACCTTGCGACGGATGGCGTGTTCGTGATCAAACGTTTCGAATCTCAATCGACCGTAAAAATTCAAATTATGTAACAAATTGTCTCGGAAATCCGGCATTAAGGACGATCGGGACATTTGTACGATGCTCTATTGTAACGTGTTGATTGATGGTTTCGGTTTCATCGCATGTTCATTAGCAGTCAGTTCGCGATCGATGCAGTCTCGAATATGAGAAAGGTCAGTTTCATATTTCGGAACGGTGTTCATTTACTTGACTTTGGCTGTTTTTACAGACTGCTTGTATCACGCAGATAGTATTGATTAATAACATAACTTTCTACAATCTAGTATTTTTGTTCTATTAATACTAATAGTAATACTACTTGTATAACTCTGTGAAAGATATTATAACGAGGTACTTTGTGTGCGAAGCGGGTGCTCATTAAATAAGATGAGAAAAAAATATATACAATATTTAATTTAAGTACTAGAGAAACATGTAGATTTGGAGTGTTTCCAGGAAGATAATGTAAGTATGTGTTTATGTGAGATCAAAATATAATAATGCAAGCATTTTATACTCAGATGATCTCATAGATTCAAGATACAATCAGCTCCGCCGAAATGTTATTGCAAAAACCGAAAAGTCAGGGCAAAGAATCACAACTGCATTGTCACTGTCCTAGGTGAGACAGTGGTCAAACCAAGCCCATTCACAACAAGATAAAATGGTTTGAAAAATAAAAACAAAATAAAATTATAGGCCAAGTGACATTTCGAAAAGTCGATGCAAAAACGGAGCAACGCGTTGAATAATAAAATCTAAGTTTTAATATGGAGCTACGTTACTTTGCACGTAACCTACATCTAGACAATCGGAGTACGTACTTTCGATTTCGTGAGGCCAGTAATTAGCATGGCCTTCGCATACGTGCGGTGCGTAATACGGAACGGAACTAGCCCGGCGCGACTTGTGGGTACATACCATTTTATCTTGGTGGTTACGAGTACCAAAACTTATGACATTGTAATTTAAAATCTAACAGCATACCAATAAGGCGCACGATTGTTTTTACCGCTACAGAATGTGTGGAAGACAGTAGCGTACGTCGCCGTCTCGTCGCACCTTCATAGCGGGATCGCGACGCCATCGCGTTCACGCGTTTCTGTTACGCGGACTGGTGAAGGAAGTAATTTTCACTTTCTTTTAAATTATTTGAACATCGTTCGAAATTCGAATCGGCTGATTAATATTACAAACGGCCAGTCGCTTGCGTCAATGAACGTCGCGCAACAAATTTGATAATTAATTTAAGTTCAATTTTGACATGCCCAAGCGTTTGTTCCTTCCATGGTATTACAAAACAGATGACTTTTACGAATTAGCTTTATTATCTATAAAATAAGCTTAATAAAAATTTACTTTTTCCCTGCACATTTTTGTCATTAAAGGTTAGAATTGCGAGTGATATTTAATTATACTACATAAATAATAATTAACAGTGTTCACGATCTGCAATAGGTACTTGAATGGATGCCAGCAAAAGTTTGTAGTCTTGTCTTTGTGGGAGATAATTATGTTCAGCAATGTATTCAGATCAGGTTGATGTTAATTGGTGATTATGTATCTGACTATTTTATTACACATTATTACAAGTTATTCTACCTTAAATGTTAACATTTCTGTAATATTTTTATGGTTTTGGCAATAAAAATCTATTTTATTTATTTTATTTATACTTCAAGTAGAGTACGAGTACATACAAAAACAGTTCTGTAGGTGTCTGGATAAACCTGAACGAAAACACCCTATATATAAAGGAAGGCGTTCCTTGATAGCGTTTACATTACGTTTACGATTAGCGTTTTCCCAACGTTATTTGCCATCTCGTCATTTGTTTCACGGATGTTGTCAAAGATGTAACGATGTTTGCTTGACGAAGAATCGCACGGCGGCTCAGAAACAAAAAGGCCGCGAACCTATTTGACAGATCAGCCGTGCGATTCTCTAATGATTCGCCGTTGCTTTCGTCGACGAGCTCACCGATGTCAAATACTTTATGAGATATCGCCCTTGTACATAAGGTTACTATATACATGCCGTTCCGGCGTCTTTATACAAAAATTATGTTTTTATAGCTGGCTAGTAAACACACTATACAATAAAATATTATTAATGCGAAAATTCGTGTGATGAGTGAATATGTGAGTTGAGTTTGTACGTTTTTTTGTTTGACTGGGTTTAGATGAAATTTGGAATATACATTATACATAGGATTAACTCGTAAGATTTTTCAAACCCCTGTTGAATGGGTAGTTGCCGAAGGATTGCAATAAACTTATTCCAAGCGAACGAAATCGCGGGAAAATACTAGTGGTTTTATAATTAACAGACGCGGCAGTAGCCAATCGATTAAAGTGGAGAAAACAAGTTATTTTTATGTGTTTGTTTGCGTAGTGACATTTATTTTATCAATAAGTGTGTATGCAAGTGATCTGGTTGTTAATGCCTACTTGGTTTATTATGAGTCTTTTAATTGTACACTCTTATAATAAATTTTAATAACTGGCTTGTTTGAAAACGCGTCATGGATAATTTAGTTGCAAATAATTTTTATTCAAAATTAGTTTTTTGAAAAATAATTTAAATATGGAAAAAGATATAAATTTAGAGCTGCCTCATGTTCTTTTTAATTCGTGTAATGCCTTTTATTATTCGGTTTGTTCATTTGTCACATGTAAAGCAAAAAATAATAGTTGAACGAGTCAGATTTATATTTTATCAGTCAGTATCACATTAAATAAAAAAAGGAAAGACATTAAAGTCATTATAGTCCTGTCTGTCTAAATAACTGTATATTTAAAAAAGTTAATTAATTTCTTAAAAAATATGAACAAAAAATAACATTTCTGAATTTTGTACAAATTGCGACACGTCCACGAGCCCTTAGTACATCCACACGCCCACATTATAAGCCACACGTTAATCTCAAGCAATCACAAAACTCGAAAGATAAAACAAAATTTGCGACAACCATTTAATGTTTCTCTTGCCAACCCGTAATGTTAATGTTACTATGTAAATTGTCCCGTAATGTAAATTAATGTTACTTTATAATACTTATACTCACTTGCCCAGTACATTGTCCTGTCAGTTTAAAAATAAGTGACATGTCAGTCACCTGTTTTTGTGCACTGTTTAAATTTACTGGTGTCACGGTCATCGCAGATAACTACAAGATCTGACCGATTGCGATCGCAACACAATGGGCGTTTTTTTTTTAATTTCCTAAAACCCTTTATTCCGTTTGCCAGTGTCCACGCGATTAGATCAGAATGAACATTGTATTTAAATATAGATCTTTTACATTATTTGAAGGTACGTTCAATTCAACAATTCAATTGTTCTTGATCTGCGATTTGTTTATCTATAAACGGGGTCATAGGATTAGAAAGAATAGTGATAATTATTAAATACCAACTATATAATTATGTAAAGTGAAAACTATTTTATCATAATTATGCATTTTGGGCACATTGTGGAACGCGATATATATACTATTTATACATACGAATAAATAATAATTTATTCCATTATACACCGTGGAGTATGAGGGTAGCTTAAACGATTAGTTATATTGTGTCCATTTGGTAAATTTTCAGGTGGATCTTTATATACCTTATAATAAGTGGTTTTAACCGACTGTACTTCCTAATCGTAATATTACCATTTAGAAAGCAAATTTGCGAGTTTTCTTAATTCATTGCTTTTTTCAGTAATAGTTTTGCTACTTTTGTGGTAGTAAAATTACTTCTCGAGTACTTGTAACATCAACCAGCATGTTGTTTTCTAACTCAGCTTTTAGCTCTCCGAAACAATGCTACTACTACATCTAAAACCTACTTAAATATCCTATAAATCGAATAGTTTGGCATATCCTTAGGGCATAATTCTTCATGAACTTCGGAATGTATGCTCACAAGGTGTTTCATAGTGTCAAAGCTTCAAGCCATAAAATAGTATTGAAGCCTAATACATTTTTTCCAGTTATTATCAAGACATGAAATGACACTTTGTAGTAGATAAATGTAACAGGTCATGGCTTGTCTTCGTGTTTTCCCATCAATTATCTGGTCATCAATGAGAATAATTCCTTGAAGTAGATCATTATGTCTGTAGAGTCTCTTTGTATAGTGCTATAATTTGGTTATGGTTGTTTTCTTTACTTTGAAGTATTTATAGTAATTCATTTGGTCAAGTCTCTCAATTGACATCGAAATAATATTTATAATAAACTCATTCAAGTGTGTATGTCGGTCCCTACAATATATGTGCGTGCTTCTCCACTTGCACACAAGACGCGTCTGCGAGCGTCCATACACTCTTTGGAAATATCACCTGACCTGATGTGAGATCGTAGAATAGTGGGAAGCAACTGACTCGTGAGTGGTGCCCGTTACATATATTATAAAATGTGTCAATACCGGGATAGTTTACATGATAAAATCAAAGGGTACTTGAAGGTAGAAGCTATAATAAGCATTTTCCAACAGTTTGGTAAATACAAACGTTCCGTTACTTAGATTTATTTCCACAGAAGAATCGCTTTTCCTGGATAAGTGTTCAATGCGATCAATTTAATATAACAATAATTTAAATAAATTTTAGTAATGAGTACTTTGTAACAGATTCATTTTTCCCTATAGGTAGTGTAATTACCATCATCATCATATTAATTATCAGTACTATATTAGGTTCTTTATAAAAGGGCATTAAATTTAGCCTACAATAATATCGGTAGAAAATGTCGAATAAATCTCGAGGAATAAATAATACTGTAATGCCCCATGAATCAGTAATTACATATTAAGTTCATATATTACTTATCTGGCAGAACTCGTAACATAAAAACAATATTTCTCTATCTTTCTCAAAGGGCATTACACCACCTTGTGGCTTGTAGATCAAGGGCATCCCTGACAAGGTTCCATCGTCCAAGCGCATTATTTACTTAGTCGAGGTGCGCCCGCGCATACTAACCGCGTCCTCTACCCCGTGAGGCAACTATTGGCACTATTGATGTTGCTGGCACTTGGCAGCTGGTGTGGCTACCCGATAAGTAGTGAAATACGTGATTAGGACCAGATAAGGATAAACGGTTGGGTTTGGAATAGATTTGGTTCAAAGATGAATGGAGCAACGCAATAGTGACGAAATTACTGTTCAAGGGTTTCATTGAAGGTGCATAGTTTCACTTCGACCTAGTGTTTAAACATTGAACAGTTTTTTTCTCTTTGCATCTGGTCCGGGTTGCGAGAAAAGTAATCTGCTAAAGGGTTTTTTGTTCTTTCAATAGAGCGTGTTGCCGAACTCAGAAATCTCATGGGAATGAACTGAAATTTGTGATAAAAGATCCATTCTTATTTAACCATTTTCAAAGCCAAATTTTAATCAATTTAACATCAATTTGATATCTTACAATTAGGGCACACTTAGATTTTACAAACACTCTTACATTTTGTTATAAATGAAATTTGTTGTAGAGCTTATCTAAATGACTCGTTATAAGCAGAAGATTGTGATCAACATATCAAAGTTTAACTAACTTTGACATATCTCAAGTTATAAGAATTGAATTAATTTACCATTTGCCCTTTATATTTCATTTAGTCAAAGCTTTCCTTATTTCGCACCTCACACCAGAACTTTTTTAGTTTTATAATTTCCAATAGTTCTCATACCTCCGAAGAGTATTTATTACACTCAAATATTGTATTTCTATATATCAATACTCGTTGTTAATAATGCATTTGAAACGGCTCTGTGACGTAATAACGCCTGTGGTATTTGATACGAGTAGCATTTTTATTACCAACATGTTTGTATTAATATGTTGCTAATAACATTTATAAATAATATTTTTCACGCATGTGTCTCACAGACATTGACACACTTGGATACAAGTGTGTGTCACATATCGGTGACATATCTAGGGCGGCGATAGCACTGATAAGGGGAATGATGCTGCCGATGAAGTACAATTTTTTTACTAAATTTATAATAGCATTTTCTCGTTCTCTGTACCATAAGCATACATAGTCATAATTTTGGGTTTGGACCCAACTGTATAAGGGATAAATCACTTTTGCATTTGTACGTTATAGGGAGAAGAGAATATAAAAACCAAAATCAATTTTGGGACCCCATACATTCCCATCTATTTTTAATGTAAGTTAATCTTACAGTATTGAATCTATCTAGAAAAAAGTTACCACACTAAAGTTAAGATTTTATCAAGAAGTTTATTTTATTAAGAAGATCCAATTTACAAAGTTTTTGATACTAACCAATCTCTATGAAATCCAATAGCAATATAAAACTTTCAATTATAACACAATTTTCAAACGAAATCACTTCCAATAGAAAATGAAAGAGGCAAAACCTTAGGCATGATTTTTCCCGTTCGTCATAGAACATGAGTTAGTCTGGTCAGGAGATCTTTGAGAATGGTCTTTTACCTATAATTTCAGTATACAAAACTTTATCCATCTATACTTAATATTTATAAAGAGGACAGATTTGTTTGCTGGACTGGAATAGGCTCCTAAACTACTGGACCGATTTGAAAAAAACTCACACTTAGAATCCTACATTATTTCTGATGAAAAATGTTATGGCTTTGATATACTATAACATATTTTGATTCATCATCATCATCATCACTGATCACCACGTGGGTGAAGCCACGGAGCGCAGTAATAAATAAGAATAAAACCATAAAATCTTTGATCTAAACATGCAAGCGAGTCTAAACATAAATCACGATATATGCACTTACCCATATAATATCATTCTCAAATAATGAAAATAGATCCGCATTTTGTTGAGCAGTTCTCAGAATATCGTTAAATGTTGCGTCATTGCGTTGCTCAATCAATCGTTTACTAATCATTTGATTAACGTATGGAATAATACTTTAATTTATTCATTCCCATTTTTAGACTATTGACATACAGCTAAGATGACAAATAATGAATTAGTTGGCGACCAACTCTTTAATAAATTATACGTGTGTTATTCCAGAACTTCAAGAATCCATTTACTAGATATCAGTAAAATCAGTTGAGCCGTGGAATGATATTACGATAGGATATTGACATGATATAAATACTAGCAGGTCACATATCGACTTATCGTTATATTGTTTTGTTTATGAAACTTATTTACTGCACGTTTTGCTTGTTCCTCCTATAACCGAATTAATTGGATGTATACAAAGGTTTGATAACAAATATTTTTCGAGATAGTGATATCATCAATCGAAATTATATAGATAACATTTTTTGTTTGATTGAATAAGCAGCTTTAAGCCGATCGTCCACCGCCAACTTAACTAAGTTGGTTTAGCTTAGCTCACATAGTTAAGCCAGTTTTTCATACATGTGCGTCAAAACTATGCCCGCTCAGCTACGTAAGCTCGTTTATACCTACTCTCAACTATGTGAGCTAAACTAAAGTAAATGTACACTAAGCTCAGTGGAGCCAATCTAGGCAATATGTCATCCGTCTATCGAAAATTAAGCTAAAAATCTACGTTAGAGATACGGTTAACGCACAATGCGCACATGTATAAAAAACTGGCTCAACTATGTGAGCTAAGCTAAACTAACTTAATTTATTTGGCGGTGGACGATCAGCTTTAATCTTGGGTCACTAGTCAATAAAGCTAAAAAATCATAAATAAAAATACCTACCACACATGTAATATTTGTTTAACTTAATACGACATTAAACATTTGCTTAACTTTTCTATTTGTTTTCATGCGTAGTTTCAAATCAATTATGTAAGTGATATCACTCTTCATCTTTTTGTTTAATCATAGTACATAACACGAAGGTACATATAATATGTAGGTATAGTAGTAGGTATTGAACTTGAATTTAATTGATTACTTGAAAAGATAATACATAAAGATTTCTATCAACAAAAGGTAAATTTCCAAGTGTATGATCAAGTTAATGATGGAAGTTGGAATAGCCAATATTAAATAGCGAGATAAGATTGTAATATCAATAGGTATATCGATTAAGTATCTACCTATCGTTTATATTAAATGAAGTAATTGACAGAGATACCTACAAACATATTTTTAGGGGAAATATTCTTTGTTATTGCGATTACATTTTATGTTACCTAAACACCCGCGTAATCTAAGTAAATATATAAATGAACCCCTTCTTCTGGTCACGTTATTCATTAGGAATGGATGGAACAATCTTGTTAATTATTTTTTTGTTGTGTTAATTATTGTCAGGAGAAAAACCAAAAAGATGGGAGGTTATGGCAAGGCCGAAGGCCAAGCCTACTACGCGAACGAAGTCGCGGGCAGTCGCTAGAATATTAATATACTTTAAAAGCAGTCTCGTCATGAATGAATAAATTAAGAGTGAAGTTTACGTACGAAAATCGGTGTACTAAATGTATCAAAGTAGGTTTTGGAAAGATACTAATGAGTATTTAAAAAAATGTAACCCTTTGAATAATTCGATTTTCTTTTCTACCGGCTTCTAAAAAGGAGGAGGTACTCAATTCGACTGTATATATATATATAAATATTATGTTCAGTTACCTCATAACTTTCGACTGGGTGCACCGATTCTCAAAATTATTTTTTTTGAAAGCTGGTGCTTCCCGTTTCCCCCATTAAAATTTCATCAAATTCGGTTTAGTAGTTTTATAGCTACACTCCAATAACTGGATAGAATGGAAGTCGGTATCCAACGTTTCAAATTGTACTTAAACTTAACTTAAAACAAGTAAAACTTGTTTTAACAGACATTTGAACCATTTTCCATTACTAATACGAGTATAACATAAATCCAATATTATTATCATTCTAATTATGTTGTTGATGATAAATTTTTATAAGAAAGCTAATGGTCAGATTTTGATCACATATAAATGGGATCACATGAGAAACATCAACTTACAAATAAAAACAATCGTCATAATCAATCCACTTACAAAAAAAAACACTTACCTCCTTTTATGGAAGTCTATTAACAACGTTATCCGTTTCTTTTGGGTTTTGAATTGTTATTTTTGTTTATATTATTTTCTTTTTAGTAATATTTACCACCCGTAGTTTCGAAAAAGATTGGACATTTCCGGCATTCATTTAATATTAGTTTTTGCAAATGTTTTACTCCACGGTCCAGTTGTAGAGTTGACAACAGAGCAGTAGGTAATTTTCATTCCATAATAAGTTCCAACTGCTTCAAGTGGTTTGACAAAGACACACCCATTGAGATGAGCCGAGATAAACAATTCTCCACATGCTGATAATATTTACAATCTCATATTTTTATAAGTACAGTTTATCTTTCGTTTATCACCCCGAGACTTATTTGATTTTCGCTCGTCAATGGCTGGTAAACCTAATGGGTAAATTATACTCGTTAGTTTGGCAAAATTTCTACCCAGCAGCTGTTTTCATCATCATCATCATAATCTCAGCGCTAGGATGTCAACTGCTGAACATAGCCTCCCCATAATTTTCCAAAAGGACCGGTTGGAAGCGGCCTGCCTGCAATGTCGTCCTGCGACCTTTATCAGATTGTCGGTGTACAACCTACGCTGCGCTTGCCGGTCCGTGGTCTCCACTCTAGTAGAACCTTCTAGCCCTACCGGCTGTTTTTACAAAGACAGATTTGGGCTAACTTAAAAACGGCCAACCACCATATAAATAGAAACTCCTCTAGAAATATTTCATCAAATATGTTTGGAAAATCATAATACCGTAATGTTGCGCTTAAATAGTATTTTATATTATTTTAATAGTATTTTTATATTAGGTTACTGGAGATCAAGGTTACGTGATACGTCAAAATGTATTTTTAACTTTTACATGTGACGTAACACTTTCCTTGGCGATAAGATGAACAAATATTCACCTACTGCACGACAATGGAACGTTTTCTAACATCCGGAGGAAATGGGTTTTCCGGTTATGCGAGATGAGTTTCAAATTAACATTAATCTGTCCGCATCAGGTTTACGCTATAACGAAAGATTTATGAATGAAGCGGAGGTTTGCTGATTCGGACCGATTAATAGTATAATTTTAAGAAAATGAGAGCTGCTTTACCGGGCACATTAAGCCGTCGACCGTTGTTTGTTTTAGGACAACCAGACTATAGGTCATGTCGAAGGCTTCGGTGGTCTGAACATTTTGACAGTAGTCATCTAGGACTGGCTGTAATTTCATTTGATAAAATGACTTTCAGAGTTACCCTCTCAGTAAAGGAAAAGGACGATAGCGTGGTAAATCCCTAAGTTCGACAATATGAACAATCTCGAGGTACACAATAAAAATACAGGCTATAGATTGTGTAGATTAACTCAGAAAGTTTGGTAAAAGTAATAGTCAAAAAAAGAATCCAAAGAAGTGAAGAGTGAAGTGATGAGAGATCGTGGAAAAAGCCAAGACTAACAAAAACTAGCGCCTAAGGACGGAAGAAACCGAAATGGCCTTTGAGACTACTACTAATACATATTCTTCCTGTCGCATTTTTTTCGTTCCGATCAGAAGCTTTCTCACTTAGGGCCGGTCCCAATAATCTATCTATCGCCGGTTTACCTTACTAGAGTTAGTTACTCACTAGATATTTGACACTATTTGTATGGAAGTTATGTCCAATTTCTATCGGTAGTAAGGAAAACCATGGATAGATAGATTATTGGGATCCTCCATTAGTGAAACAGTTGAACAACATGAGGAGGTTGAGTAGCGACAATCTACGGGTACTATCATATACGTGGTATAAGGTAATAGATAGTTGTTAACATTAGGTACATTTTTCAGCGCGCTGACAGCTGATAACGAGGATAGGTGCTAGTTACAAGTAAAATGCGCAGATAAGATAAAATCGACAACGACGCGCTAAAAACCACCATGTCAAGGCCCAAGGCTCTGCAATTACGTATTGACTTTTAGTCTAAACCTGTTTGCACCTGCATTGGTGTTGCTTTGCATAATTAAATTGTAATGTCAGTATTTAAATTAGTTAATAAACATTTATTTCGTAAACCGCTACAAACGCCGTGTAAACAAGAAAAGGATGAAAGTAACCTTATTTGATTGGCGAGTGATACTTTTGATTATATATCTATAACATGAGTCTCTCTTGGCTGCGTTGCCTTTCTGAACGGCGAACATACAGCATTGGCTAAACTTATAGTCCCGATTTTGACATTCTTTGGATATTAAATTCTGACAAGTTTAGAAGCCAAAACTTTGAAAATTAAAGGGCGAGTGCACACGAGGCCGCGTCTTCGAGCGACATTGAGCGATTTCAAAACGCATCGTGCGACCCACATATTTAGAGCCCGGCGAGCATCCGCAAGAAATCGCTTCACTTGTTAATATCAAGGATCGCAGGCTCACGACTTGTGAGCAGACTCTCCACGCTTATTTGAGGCTATAAAAATAATTGGATGGAATTATTGACGTTATTGAAGCTCGCTGAATAATACGGTCTTATTGTTTTGATGAAAGATATATTTTTGGCTGGAAATTTGTATCTTATTATGGTATATAAATGTAAAATTATTGTCTCAAATGTAAGGTATTTTGGTCGTAAACTGTATATATAAATACACAATATGACTAAGGGCGCGTTCCCACTATGTCGTAACGGTTAATTTATCGTGAGAAGACTTATCGTCTCTAGCTGTTTCCATTAAAACAATTATTTTGGATAGCGACCATCATTTTATCGTTTTACGGCATTTGTGTCGACAATGACAGTTAATCGTGTCGTCCTATAAGTGAACACCTACATTTAACTATATAAGCCGCGACACTTAAAACTACACGATTATCTGTCGTCACGACAAAGTGGAAACGCACCCTTAAAGTAACGCATCTGCACGTGCGTTGCTCTTAGGACACTATCAGTAACCTTATACAGTAAACATATATACGCCATGTAGTTCAATAATAAAATCTTTAATGCCAGGTTCCTATAAAAATAAACGATCTGTTTTTATTTCGGAAGGCAAATTTCTAAAGGATACGGCTCGTAAACAAAACGAATCGCTTATTTTTTTAAGAGCTCAATTCCATTACATTTGAATGTGTCTAAAGGAAATGCAAAAATAAGATTCAGAAAAATCACTTCACTTTAGTGACTTAAATTTTTTTTGCGTTGGTTCTTCTATGTTATTGTTAACAGTTCTGAAATGAGCATTGATACCGTAAAAGATAAGCGCTGGTATTTATTTCCTTTTATTTCCCTGACTTTTTATTATTTTATCACTTAATTTGGTGATAAAATTTAACCTTCTGTAATTTGGCAAAAGGCCAACAATAGTTAATATAATAACCTGCGTAAAAAAATATTAAGTGAAGAATATTTTTATTTGTATTATTTGTTTAAGAGACTTGGTCGTCACATGCGACTAGTTGCACGCATTGCACTGAGTTGCATGAGCAGATATCATCAATCGATTCAAATTCACTTGAATGTATGTATAAAAAAAATACTGTAGGTACAGTTTATGCAAAAACAAGATTACATGAGCAAAAATTGTTTTATTTGATTAGTGGTACTGATTTCTTTGTTTCTTTACCGCGCGACACGTATGTTTCTTAACACGCTCGTGTTATATGGTGTTATGGTATACAAAAATATGGCTTAAACCTGAGCGCTACGTCTTTGGCTAGGCTATCATGTTTTATGTTAGTGGAGAAGAATAGCCTTAAGTATATAGTTATACTATATAAATAGGTATACTTTTTTGTGTATAGTCAAGAATGTTTCGAAAACGAATACACTATTTAACGTTTTGTGTGAAAATAATAACATACGGGCGGAACGGATATGGTCGCTCAGCAACAAAACCTGTCTAATTTAATTTCATTGTATGAATAAAAAGTACGAAAGTAAAGTAAAAAAAGGAGTACAACATAAGTTCTAGTCTAGATAGGAAGACATCTGAAAGTCTCGCAACTATTATATAGGCGTGATGGATATCATTTTAGAAGAACGACCTGCCGTGCGTTTCTCTAATGATTCTTCGATGCGCTCGTCGACAAGCTCACCGATGTCAAATACTTTATGAGATATCGCCCTTGTACATAAGGTTGTTTTTCCAACGTTTCTTGTCATCTCGTCATTTGTTTCTCTTAATGTTGTCAAAGATGCAACGATGTTTGCTCTTAAAGAATCGCACGGCTGTACTTATTTTCAAATTCCAAGCGAATGGCTACAGGAACACAGCTCCCTGATCAAATTTACAGCTAGGTTACGCTTGCATTTCCAAACAAGTTACTAAATAGTGACGACGGGGCTAGGCTTAATTTACCCCGTATCCAACCAGAAAGGCATTCCTAGTTGTCTAGTGTCTAGTGGGTGTCTAATCAGTAGTACAGTAGTGTCGTAGTAGTGGTAGGATCTATTTGCCTGCCATTTTGACACACACGTCTCTTAATAATATATAACTTACGGATCAAATCGGTACTTACAATGGAATAGTTTAAGCACTTGTAACCTGTTACAAGTCTGTCTTATGCTAATCTCCTAGCCGTCTAGGTAGGCGAAAGAAATCCGGGGACAACTTCAAGTGCAGTTTATTTCCGAAACAAGGAACCACCTTTCTGGACGAGGAAAAGTGTAGAATGCGACTGGTTTCATCTGCAAGTTCTATAAGATACATTTAGTTTAAATAGAAAGGCTACTAACACAAAGTTCATTTGACGATTCAGGCAGGATGCATGTTCTGTCAGGCTTAGCTTTCTATTTACCATTTTAATTGATTACCGGCTGAATCACATTATAACCTACCCATAAATACTATTGGGAACGTTTCTAACAGGTGGCTCATGGTGTCATAAAAAACAAACAAATAAGTTATGCATTTAGTGCAATAAGATGATTATAAAATCACAGCACCAAATGCATAAATCAAAATAAAATCATAATCAGTAATATGGTATTTGGTTTAAACAGAGAAAACGTAAGTATAAAGAAGATTCATTATTTATATTTAATACTCATAAATCACCAATTAAACACAATGCGTAACTATAAAAGCGTTTTTTTTTATCGTTACCATTATAGTCTTCATGTGAATAAATATCCATTGTACATGCACAGTCTTTAACACATTCTCGGCAATATGTGTTGTTACCATGCACTGTCTCCAGTAAACGAGTTTTCTTTGTATATAATTTCAATGCATTTACATAATTAAATATAATGCAATTGCATGAGCCTGTACATAGACAAGGCAGGTGAAGTCTAACGTTAAGAATTTACAAGATTATTCAGCGTAGTAGCTGCGATTTACCCACAAACATTTTGTATATATTAAAACGTACTTTTTTCAATGACTTGAAGAGTCGTACTCCAATCATTGAATACCTACATTCAAGAATTACGACCATCTTCAAATTAATCGATTTCACTACAAAATTACGTAGACTCAATTAATACTTTAATTTCAAAAATGGCTACGACGCGATGGCTATCGACTTCGAACTAATATCAATTAGACTCCTTTAGTGAACAGGCATTGTTAGTTCCACGCAAAACGATACTATGAGTCGTATGTTCAGTTATCGAACTAGACTTGAGTACAGACCTGAGTAAATTTTGTATGGCATTGTCGTATCTCCATTGATATCAAGAATCACAACTGGTCGTCGTGCTGGAATACATATTAGTGTAAGTTCTAGTTTTCGAAACATTCCTGACTGTACAAATATCACGAGATCGCGCACATGTCGCGGAGACGCAATAGATCGTAATCTAAGCAGTTTTAACGACATTGCGTCATCATCAGTTCACCGTCACTCTCTGTACTATACCTACCTGGTAATGGATTGGAACACTATTGAATTGCTTGTAATCCGTGAATCATTTACGTGTGGGAATCTCGCACCTCATTCACATCAGAATACGTAATTAAACTTTCCAGAAAAGTCTTCATTACTGCACGACTTTCGCTTTATCTTCGTGATAACGATATCAGCGGCAGATTTTGGCTAATTGAATGCTTAATGCTATTTCAAAATAACGCCGGCTTTACATTGAAGCGTAGAGTTGGAGCTGTGTGAATATTCTCACGTAGCGTACCTATTTTAGTTACAGCAATCGTGTCGCAAACAACTGATAAGGGCAACCGCTTCCGTTGACCGTGCCGTGTGTTTTCACCGATTGACGTGCAACACCGTGCTACGCAGAGCGTGTAGAAACGCACGATCTGCATAAAGTCGCGTGTCTGTCGCATTGGCCGTCGTAAAAGCGCATTACGAGCGACGAAATGCGCGAAATACCGCGTCGTAAATAGTAGCCGAGACGAGAGCGCCGCGGCACCCACGCATTGCCAATTTTTTTTACTATTACGGAACTTGGCGGTTGAAATGTCGCCATTTTCCGCGCTTGCCCATCACATGATTTTCTCGAGTAACACACTTACCTTCATATCGTCGAGTATATCACACACGGAGATCAGGGACGCGGTGTCCGGAGTCAGTTTGATGACGCCCATATTCAGTCCGTTAAAGAGCTGGTGTCCAAAACGAAGGGCGAGAGTTTATAGGTGTAACGGGCGCGGTAACACACGGAGGACCGATCGGGTCTTTGCGTGTGTACTGGATCCCGTCGAAAGTTAGCTTGAAATAAATTTAAATTCCTTAGCGAGTGACGCGAGAGTCGGTGTATTTTAGGAACACTATGCGCGAGACGTACTCACGCCGTGACCGAGCCGCGTGGACTGCTGCGTCGCGCCGTTGCCGCCGCCGTCCGAGCCAACACTCGACGCGTCCCGCAGTGAAAGGGTCGTGACGTCACGCACGATAACGCGGCCCCCACGACCACGACTTGTTGCTACATCTCACCTCTCACTCCAACACACCACCAATGCCATACACTCGTCTCACTCGCTAATAATATAACACCTAGTTGTTTGATTAAAAGTATTCGTTTGTACCTCTAGAACGAAAGCCGTTTGCGTTATCGTTTTGGATTCAACAAGTTGTGAGATTTTCAACAACGTGCACAAAAAATATAATAAAGAGTGACCTTGGTTATTTCGAATCGAACCATTTTCAAAGTCACTTTGTGATTATTTGTTTAAGCGATTATATCAATGCTGTAGCAGGTGTTTTGTAAAACAATTATATATCAATAGGTATCAGATAGTTTTTAATTAATAACATAAATATTGGTAAACAAAAATTTATCGTAGATCCTCTACGAATGACGTAGACGTTAGCATCTACGTCATTCGTTTCGGGACCCTGGGGTCCCGCTACGTGCGTAGGCTGGCGTAGGACGTCCGGGCGTAGACACACGTTGCTACGCAACCATTCTTTTGTATATAAATCGATTTGAAAAAGCTCATGAAAATCAGAGTGTTTTTATTAAATATTTCAATCATTGACACTTATTTTATTTCAAAATAACACGACCCTTTATTGAAAATTAAGTTTCTTAAAAGTAGAGTATAATGTATATAATGTCTATGTTTTTAACTTTTTTATAGCAATGTTAAGATGTATGTATTTTTGTGGTGAGTTCTAGTATTATTTATATGTGTGTGTTAGTGTATTTCCCAATGTACATACCATCTGAATGTCTTCAAATCAATATTTTAGAAAGGTGAGATCCATCGTAAAACGAGATAGGATTGAGGGTGACGCCAGTTATTCCTGTTCGAAAACTGGCCAACTGCAAGTCAGCTTCATGAACCGAGGGTGCCGTATCACCACTCAATATACTTGTGGTTTAAAATTGTACTATTGTGTTACTATTTATTTTTTCTTAGCGAGAACCCAACTTAACATATTTCTATACTTTTATTTAATAGTTAGAACTATAATCATATCAAGTTTGTAACTTGCATGTATAAGGTCAGTTATATAGTTCCTTGTCTTGTACGGAACACTAAAAACATATTATACCAAGAAAATTTGCAATAGACACATAGTTCTGGTCTCTAGTCAAGAGATGGAGTATCTCAGCACAAAGAGCCAAAAAAATATCAAATCTCATGATTGTTTAATTAAAAACCAGGGTGCCGATTCTACTAATTAAATTGCAATCGAACCGTAGCTGAACGGCGACTTTTAAGCGTTTTCTTATTCTGCTATTAAAAAACAGTCCAGTTGTTTACGTTTCTATTGACGCCAGCGCTCGATCAAAACTTTATGTTCTGCTAGCTCGATAGATCATAAACGCGTTGTTAACTCATATTCGTATATAGTAGTGTCAATTATATATTTATTAAAAAGCAGCGTTTATGTTATGTTTATGTGACGCTACAATCTAATTTGTCTATAGAAATAGTAGAATGGCTTTTTGCCAAAGTATCGAACGACAACCGGAGGCGAACTGCAGTTGCAGTGGGATAGATTGTTGAACGTTGTGAAATAGTAGAATTGGCCTCCAGAGAAGTCACAAATAACGTTAATGTTTACACTCATAACCCCAAATAGGACTCCCTGTGCCGCGGGAAACATGGATACACATAATAACATATCACAACATCTAATATCCGAGAACACATATTTTTGTTCATCACACAAATATTTGCCCCGGCCTATGAAATCTAGGACCCCACGATTTGAAGGCAGGCTGGTAACCAACTAAGCTAACTAAGCCGTAATCTCTCATCACCTTTATGTAAATGTCTAAAATGTGTTAGTTTTGAAGGTGATCTTGTGTTCAGAATTTATCGTTATAATGGCCGATTTTATTATGTAATGATAATCATTAACAATCCAATCTTCCCTTATCCTTTGATAGGAACCGGGCAATAGTTTGTACGTTATTTTTTTTTTTTTTACATAATTTGGTATATTTTTCTCAATTACTTGATATTATCTGGCTAAATGTTGTTTTTGTTTATTTTAACTGTGTGATAATATGTAATTGTACTTTTAGACGTTTATTATCACAATAAATTAATTTGAATATGAATTTGAATTTGAATACTGCAAGTAATCAGAAAATGTTAAATATTAAAAACATAGGGTTTTCTGGAATTGGTGGTCAAGTCTAACGCTGTATACGCATGCAAGTTTGCAAAATGTCTAGCATAATTTTAAGGCTATCGCACACTGTCGACCGCGCCCAATTATTTGATCATTATCGAGGAATATATAAAAGGCCGCATCTCAACGTGTAACCGTGACCTTATCGTGCTGCGCCCGCGCACCGCAATTACACAATTGTTCGATAAACAGTAAGTCAATAGTTTGTAAGTGCAGATATACACTGTTACAAATCGAGCGCAGATTACGAAAACACGATACTAAAAAAATATTGTATGATCAGCCGCCACAGAAATAGACTTAATTTATACTTTGCCGATCCTGTTTGGGAGGTACTAATTAACATATTCAACACTTATATATATATATATATGTATATTATTATTTTTTTAAAAGTCTACGGCAAAATACTTGAAGCGCTCGGCCCGAGTAAGTGGAATGTCTTCGCGATAAACATGAGACAAAAGTGGGAAGAGGAGGTGCGGTGGGAGCGAAAGACGCATGCCGGCGATGCGAATGTCGGCAGAGCAGTCGGGTTGTCGATTTTTAAATGTCATCGTTTTCTGTTGTGTAGGTAGACTACGAACAAAAATATCGATCGACGATTTGTTTGTAGATGCGTTGTTGACATCCCTACACGCGTCACACTAAACCTGTGCGAATCAATGCTAGTAGGGACGACGGTCTACTTATATATATTTCCTTATTTTGTCTAAAGTACGTAAAATGCACATGAAAGGATAGCAAATAATTTAAAGCCATATCAAGTTAATTCTTTACATATTTTCACGCAAAATTTCATCAATTTCTGTGTTGTCAAGACAGTCTGGGTCTACCTTGTCCATTTCAATATATAGGCACGTATTCTGAACGCATTGTTTAGTTCTAGTCACGTTTTCCGGATGCCCTACTGACGTTATCTACTCTGTAACAAGAGGATTAAAAAAAATTCTTGCGTAACTAATTTTACTTGTTCGCGGGGTATTCCAATTATTTTATACTAGCTACTGTCTAGGATTTCATCCGCGTGATTTAAAGTTTTCGCAAACTAATGAGAACTACCCGCTGAATATGGACAAAACGTATAATAATTAATCTTAGGTACTTAAAATGTGAATATTCAGACGGATAGAGGTTTGTTACTCAATCTTTGAAATTTGTAATGTAAATAGACGAGGCGCTGGAATAACACAACACTTTTCATCATCGATCACCGAGCAGGTGAAACCACGGAGAGCAGCTAGTATATAATCTAGTATAAAGCCTATACGCAAGATATTTCCATTACCCTCCAAATCCGCTCTCATCCACATCTGCTCTCTTACTCGCTCATCACAAACTTTCGCATTTATAACACTAGTAGTGTTTACAGTTCGTTGTCGCTTTTAATGCCCGTAGTGGCAGAAAGTTCTCTGTCATTCCTTAAAAACGTTATTTCTCCGTGACTTGGATTTATTTATAGTATAGTGATCTCTTCAGGACTACGGTTCGACATCTACTTTAAATGGATTATTATTCACACGTATTCCAAAATACTTAGTTATAGATTGCAATTTTAATTGAGACTTAAGAATAAAAACAAAATACACTTATCAGTCACATTCAGTTATTATTTTAATCTTTTACAAACTTTGGATTCAGAGAGAGATTCATCAAGGAACTACCGGTATTCACAACTAGTCGCATCGTCATCTCAATTATTAGTTCCAAATGCAACATGACAGATCTAGTTGTGGTATGATAAGTCTTTATAACATAACTAATTTTTATTTCTAAAAGAATTTCCATTTTGTTATGAACCATTATAATGTCACTATACTGTTTAGCTAATATAACTAGATACTTATAAGCTTCGCGACCACTTGAAAGTGCCCTACAACCTTGCAGTAGATTTCCACACAATTTAACCTTCACTAAAACCTAAGCGTGATGTAAAATTCCAACCTGCGGTGATTAGATTGCTGTGATAGCAACTTTCACTAACCTTCGGCTGTGATATAATCAGAGCTGTTCCTAATACGGCCGGAAGGTTCTGGAATGGAGACCACGGACCGGCAAGCGCAGCGTAGGTCGTCGTGGACAGACGACCTGATAACGGTCGCAGGATGACGTCCGGTCCTTTTGGAAAATTAAGGAGAGGCATATGTTCAGCAGTGGACGTCCTACGGCTGAGATGATGATGATGAAGATGATTCCTAATACGAATACTTAGGTAAGGCTGATAAGACAGTTTGTGTACTTACACGTCGACTCGTATACATGAATAAGTTTTTTTTACCAAATATTGTAATCAACTTCCATCCTATTATAATAAAGTTGATGATATATTATTAAAAAACGATTGTTCAGATCTTCAGTTAAATGGCACATGAGAAGCACCAGCTATCAAATAAAAATATATTCATAAAAATCAGTTCCCTCGCAAAAAGTTTCGATGAAAACACATACAAGATATATATTAAAAATTGGTGAATATTGAGAACCTCCTTCTCTTTTGGAAGTCGAAAAACATTTATAAACAGACCAAAGTCGACCTAATGCACGAATCAAAACTTTACTAGTGACTCGATGACCAAATACACGGGGAATTTAAATCGCCCAATCTTTTAGAGTGGTTCGTATATGATTTTGACCCTACTACATTTTATGTTTTACGAAGCAACTTTTCCATACCCACTGGATATTGGAATAACAGCATTCAGACAACATATAGAAATAGACGCCAGCTCAGTACATTTATCCATTCGGAAGTTACGGAGTAATTAGTAGCAATATTGCTTAAATAATGGATGCAATTGCTCTAGATTGTTCCACTTATTGCTGCATGTATCGTGACGTCATAACGGACAAGTATTTAAAAGTATTATTTATTAAAGAACTGTGTGTGTTTTTACAATAAAAACACTCCAGATATAAAAGAGTGCACGAAAAGACAATTCAAGTTGGCTGTAAAAATGTTGTAATGAAAAAAGCATTTTAGGGAGTATTATTATATTAAACATTGCAATTTCAGAGAGAAAAATGTTCATCCTCGGGCGAGATTCGAACCCGCGTCTTCCGACAATCCGTGTCAGACGCAGTGACCAACTAGGCCACCGACCGAGGTCTGAGCATCGAATTTTAACTTTCTATTTGATTTTAACCGTCGTATGGGGACGGTATTTAAAAGTCACATTATACAAATTATAATATTACTTGAAAGAAGACATATATGTTTGTAGTATTGCCATATTATAGCCAAGTTAACATCTGTCACCCATGTAAATATTTAAAAATGTAATTGAATATAATACCTCGGAGTTACTCGCCCGGTCTTTTAGATAGATGATCTATTTATTTAAAACGCGGCAGTAGAGGCTTTAAAAGTAACTTTATTAATAAAAGTTCGTCTTTGATGCCTACATTGAAAAAGTTATTTTGATTTTATTCGATTTGATATTACCTAAGATTGATATTGCTCAATCTTAGGTAATATCAAATTGCCCGTGTAAGCGATCGTTTAAACTCCGTCCGTTGTAAACATTTTCATCTCAGTAGATAACAACGCATGAGAAAACGTAACCCACATTCCGCGTAAGCAATGAGCCATTTAAATTCACGCCCAAAAACTGACCTAGATTTCATATTCTAGATTCAACTCAGACTGCAAACATCTGTTGGCACTAAAAGGCTCCATCAAAATCCTTATTTGGTCATGTATTCATGTAAAAACATTAAACGTTATCCGTCTGATTGTTTGCCAATTTTCTTCACTCCTACGTCAGCTCCACATGTTACAAATAATATTTGCCTTCTCTTTGAAGTGGAGGTAAATATTGTTTGTTGTATTTTTAAACCCTAACGTGTGTAGGCGTAAAACAAACACTTTTGGATAATTCAATGTATCATTATTACTCGTATTTCTCAGATTTATGTTAAATTAGAGCAACCAAAAAGTTTCCATGAATACAGCCTTATAATTAATATGTTGAGTAATCCTAGCTATTCTCGACGCATGAAAGAAGTTTAAGAAAGGAAAGATAGTAATGAACAATTGATTAATAAAAACCTACTAATTGAAAAGTTATATGCATTAGATTCACTTATTGTAAAGATGTACTAAAAAAAATATCAAAAGTTAGAATGGACTTCTAGACTAAAAAGTGTTAAATAACTTGTTGAAGTCGGTACCATGATAGTTTGAAAGTACCTATTATCACAATATTGCGTGCATGGTACTGACTTCGACAAGTTATTTCACACTTTTTAGTCTAGAAGTCGGTTCTATTTTTTGATTAAAAAAAATTCACCCTTCTTAGTGACCTTGCTACTTACGGGATACACCGTCAATGATGATATCATCAAGATAAATCAACACTTCAGTTTTTGGAGTGTAACTCGAAAACGGCTTGACCGAATTTGAAGAATTTTATATGGAACCACCGCGGAAGTATACTCTATCAAACAAAAAAATCGTCAAAATCCGTTCATAAACGACGAAGTTATTCGTGAACACACAGATATAAATATACACCTAATTTGTATAATTAATAAATAATACATACATGGGAAGAATATTTAAAACTACTTTAAAAAAAAAAACGTAAGTAAAGGGTGTAAGAAAAAGTAAGTGAGATATTTTTTCACTGACGCGAATCATGTGTTTTCATTAATAAGTTGTACATAGGCATGTAGTATTTTTGTTAAGATGGTGTCCATACTTTTAGATGGAATTTTCGAAAACTTTAACAATTAATAATTATTTCACTGTGAAGTAATAAAAAATTTTGACTACATATCTACAATGTATTAACACTTTTGTACCGCCCATTTTTTTTTTTGATAATTATATAAATAGGGTGTATACGATCAATTTGAAAAACCTCCATTTTTTGAATAAGAATATTACGCTTAGAACCATCCCAACACAACATTTGGCCACGTCCTGTGGACAAGTTAATCCATAGGCGTTTAATTTTTATTACTTTAGTAAAAAAAGCTTACCTTTAGCCTTCGCGAACAAGGTTATGATATCTGTATTAACACTGGCTTTATCGGTGCTTACAGATATTATAATACTGAGTGTCACTAATTCTGCATTACTTATATTCATGTACTTAGTATTAAACTATGATCTACTGACTTCCATAAAGAAGGAGGTACTCAATTCGACTGTTTTTTTAAATGTACCTCGTAACTTTCGACTGATGGGTGGAGCAATTCTCAAAATTCTTTTTTTGTTTGAAAGCTGGTGCTGCCCGTGTATTATGTGTATGCCCATTTAACCCGTCCGCATCAGCGCAAAAAATAACAATAGATTTATGAATGAAACTTAACTCGAATGAGTCTTGCTGATTCGGACAGATTAAATTTCATCAAATTTGGTAAAGTAATTTATGAGTGACACTCCAATAACTGAATAGAACGGAAGTCGGTATTACATTTTTCAAATTGTACTTGTTATCGTCTTACGAGCATTTGTAATGAGAGCCAAAATACTTTCCAATTTACAAATGCTTCGCAATTCAGAACTAAAAGGCTACCAGAGTCTTATTGGAACAAACAGCCTCCTATTATACTACCAGGGGTGAAACAGTACGAAACCAACCATTTAAGCATATTCTATTTTTTTCACTACATGTGTATATGAAGTACATAATAATATTGATAACCCTACTGCGCTTGAGAAGCTACAGCTGTGTGTACCGTCAAGCTTGCGCGGCACTGACGCCGAGCACGGCCCGCAGTGCCGCAGTGCCGATGCCGCCTGCCGTGCGATTCTCTAAGAGCAAACATCGTTGCATCGTTGGCCGTGAAACAAATGAAGATATTACAAGAAACGTTGGAAAAGCAACCTTTTGTACAAGGGCGATATCTCATAAAGTATTTGACATCGGTAAGCCCGTCGACGAATCATTACAGAATCGCACTTAGCTCCCGTGCACTTGCACACTGTGCGCGCTCACAACGCCCCTGCCTCTAGAGTTATCAAATTACTCAACGACATGATCGCTCAACAACCAGACTTAGATATATTATATGATCGAAATCTACCTATCTTAGTTTCACCATGTGATGTTTTGGACTATGTAAATTGCATGTAACTGATAAATAAATAACTATTTGACAGGCCAGTTGGCGCAGTTGGAGCACCCCTGCCTTCTGAGCCGCTGGTCCCGGGTTCGATCCCCGGACAGGTCAAACTTTTGTGTGCATGAACATGGCTGTTAGATCTGTGTCTGGGTGTGTATATGTATTTAAGTATGTATATCATCAGTATATCAGTATCAGGTTACCATAGTACAGGCTCTGCCTAGTCTGGGACCTGAAGACCTTTGTGTGGATTTTGTCCCATATTATATTATTATATCTTCAAGAAAACCAGGGTAAATATGTGAAAACTGAACACTGAACTGAACAAAAACCTTAACTCATACAAAACAAGATCCTTCTAGTCGATCTTCTATCAAAAATCTTCGTGGACAAGAACGACGATATAAAAATAAAACCTTTAAATTAAATCCATTAATAACTTGTAAGTACATATAATACGATAATCACTAACAAAAACGACAAAGAAATTACAAAGTGCCAAACTGAGCAGACGTCGAAATCTAGTTTCCGAGACAAAGCTGTACCAAATCTAATTAGAGTCAGCGTGAAGGTCGCGCAGCCGGCCTTGAGGTCTCAGTCTAGACCAGTTTCGCAGTCAAGCCTGCACGTACCACCTTTCTGTGAAAACCAGAAATTTATAACGAAACGAACAAAAAATGCTCGGGATTTTACACGGATGTAGTCAAGGCATAGGGCACTTGCGCTATTCAATTTGAAGTGCCGTCTTACTTTTATTTATTTATAGAATCACTGCAGAGGTAAGATGGTACGTATATAAAGCTATTGTTAATTACTACGTTGTTATGGAGTGTTGACCCGGATTTATTGATAAAAGAACTCGTGAAGAACTTCTAAAAATATCTAACTTATGAAGAAACAAAGCACGTTGAGTTTCACGCTTATTTAGATGAAAATAGAAAATGTTCTAAATGTAACTGATTTTGTTTGACGTTTAAACCGACTTCCAAAACAAAACGAGGTTCTCACTTGACGAGTATTTATTTTATGTATGATCACGCATAAATTATTGCAGATTAGTCCGATTTTAATATTTTTTAAGCTATTGCATAGCTTCTATCGCGGGCCTTGAGCGTGGAGACCGAATCCAGAAATTCCGTAACGAAAATAACCTAACACGGGAGGTGTTAGGTTATTTTCGTTACGGAACTCGTTACTCTGACTCCATCTATCGATGAATAGCAGAACTTTTAATAACTTTTTGAAATATCACGCTTGTCTCTTTAGTTCAGCAAGTCGCCTCTTGATGGCATTGGTTAAATAATTATAATTGCATAAGTTGATTTGGCATCTATCGATGAATAGCAGAACTTTTAATGACTTTTTGAAATATCACGCTTGTCTCTTTAGTTCAGCAACTCGCCTCTAGATGGCATTGGTTAAATAATTATAATTGCATAAGTTGATAAAAACAGCTATGCAATAGCCTTACCGGGGCAGTCTCCGAGTGCCACACGTCTTTTTTTTGTTTGGTAGAGTATACTTCTGAAGTGGTCCCAATTAAATATCATCAAATTCGGTCCAGCGGTTTTTAAGTTTGATAACTTTAATATTGTGCGTTGTTGTGTTGAAGTCGGTTTCATTTTTGAATGTGTTTTTATATTTAAATATACCTGAATCCAATACCTCTTTTGTTTTCATTTCAAAACTTAAAGTATGTATTGAAAAAATATGGTGAACTGACATATAAATATCGTAAGTATCTGGAAGTACTTTAAAACATACTCGTTTAAATGTATCTAAAGAAAGTATTGATATTCTACCATGAACGTTTATGTCTATTCTATTCTATTTCTCAGCTTAAGTCCTCTGCGGTATTACCGCAATTCCGCCATATCATTAACTCCATCCGTGCTTCGAGCACGTTAAGCCGTCGGTCCTGGTTGTTTGTCTTAGGAAAACAGTAGGCTATGTCGAAAGCCTTCGGGCGGTCTAAAAATTTCGACATGGGTTGGCCGCTAACCTATTCACCAACCCGCACTAGGCTCGCGTGGTGGATTATGGCCTAACTTCTTTCTCTGAGATGAAGGCTCGTGTCCCAGCAGTGGAAACAAAATGCGCTGATTATAATGATTATGATTAATTGTTCGCTCACACAAAACAGTGAAGTGTAGACTGTGTACATGTAGAATTTGAAGTATATAGCTATGTTTCCTTTATACAGAGGGTCTGTGGACTCGTACGTTTGTATATTTGCCTGTTTTCATCTTATTTTTTTTTTTAAGTTATAGTTGCATCAAGTGCGATTATTATTCAAGTAGTCGAAATCAAGTCACAGTCACATAAATTGGTCTGTCAATCAATGTCCTGATAAAGTCACGTTTTATTAAAACGGCGGACGCACGATTCAAACTTTCTAAGACAGTTGACGAGGATATATCAAAAACAACGTTTCATGTTCTATACTTTGCCTACACTCGAGCATTTCATCACCATCATCATTATTATCAGCCGGAAGACGTCAACTGATGAACATAGGCCGTTGCCATAGAACGCCACTTGGAACGGCCACTTGCTTCCTGCATCCAGCGATTCTCCGCGGTTTTGACGAGGTCGTCGGTCTACCTAGCAGCGGCCCGATCTACACTACGTCTTCCGGTGCGTGGTCGCCACTCGAGAACCTTTGTTCCCCATCGGTTATCAGTTCTGCGAGCGATGTGGCCTGCCCATTGCTACTTTAATCTACTAATTTGTACAGCTATATGGATGACCTTAGTTCGCTTACGGATCTCCTCATTTCGGATCTTATCACGCAGGGAAACCCCAAGCATAGCCCTCTCTATTGCTCGTTGAGCGACTTTCAGCGTGTTAATGAGGCCAACAGTAAGGGACCACGACTCAGTGCGATAAGTCATCACTGGCAACACACACTGGTTGAAGATCTTGGTTTTCAGGGTCTTAGGTATTGTGGACGAAATGATTGTATCAAAGTTTCCCGACCGCTGCCTATCCAAGCTGGATTCTTCATTCCTCTTTGTCGAAGCTGGACCTACCAGCTTGGACAGTCTATCCAGGTAGACGTATCCGTCTACAACTTCGAGCGTAACATTTAACGGTTAATAATCACCACTATTTCACGAAGTCTCAAAACTCGAAGAAACACACATCAATGAGTAGAAATAAAATCAACGAAGCCATTATTGGGTTTGCCAGCAATATATAAATTAGACTATAACAGATATGCCTAAAATATATTAAGTATTATGATTTAACTTTGTTTTTGTTAATTGTTATAAAAATAACTTTATTCATGGGGATAATATTACTCCACGTTTGATAACGTATCGTGTAATATGTGTGTGTGGAGGGGTGTGTGAGTGTGGGTCTGTGTGTGAGAGAGAGAGGGTTCTGTCTGCGAATGCGGCTGAATAGATTAAAAATAAAGTTTTGGATACTTTAGGTCTCAGAAGAATACTTAGTAATACTTACGTCACCGAAAAATTATTACAAGACAGCGGACGATGCGCCTGTAAGCATGTTGTAAGAAGTATTTACTTTAGTACTATAAATAGGCCTACTATCATTATTTAATCATCGAAACTTCCGCATTGAGCTGACTCAAATAAACAATAATACCAATCTATGTATAGGCTGGACTAATCTGAGCGTCGATGAGGTCATCTCGAGTTCTAAATGCATCCTTCCTACTTTAATAGTTACGGCTACCGGACTAAATTTAATACCGTCCTATTTTAATTACGTCTTCCTAAATCATTTGTCTACGGACTATAAAGATTAAAATAGAGTCTTACTACTGTAAAAAACATCATTATTAAAAAGCACCCAAAAAGAGATTTAATTACTCATCGTTTAGATGTTTGCTGGGATTCGAACCCTGAATTAGGATTAAAGTTAGCTAGTTAGAATTCCACACAGGATCATTATAAACTTAGCCGAGGCGACTTCAACAGTAAAAAGTGTGAAATAACTAGTCAAAGGCGGTACCATACGCACAATATTATGATAATATGTACTTTTGAACTATCATGGTACCGGTTTCAACAAGTTATTTCACACTTTTT
The DNA here is from genome assembly GCA_917880725.1 of Selenia dentaria. Lineage (NCBI taxonomy): Eukaryota > Metazoa > Arthropoda > Insecta > Lepidoptera > Geometridae > Selenia > Selenia dentaria. The sequence goes on along the minus strand of OU862888.1, from coordinate 6,228,319 downwards.
AATGTTGAAGTCACTTCCATTATTTTATAAAAATGTTTTTGTTATAAATTTTTAAACTATCATGGTCACAAACATTAGAAGTATTCAAATTATCAAGTGCCGAAATATCGGAAACTCACAGAAAATATACATGGTAGTTATCCCGTCGATAAAGTGAATACTTCTAATGTTTTTGTTAGTTGTAACTTATGCGTGCTGCGGAAGTATACCTGAAGCTCTCCTACTATATACTCTAATCAAAGGAACATTGGCTCTCACACTACATTAAATGTGTGTTCAATAATTGTACCGGAATCTATCTAAACCGCGCACTTGTCACGAATACGTAAGTTATTTATGAACATACTACTCGCCTTCACTCGACTTTGACCCACTTTAAAAGTACTTTCGGTTTTGAATAGCGTATTTAAGTTTGGATAGAAGTGCTATTGAGGAAGTTCAATGTAATAAACCACAGTTAGATGCTATTCTTTAAGGTTTATTGGATGTTCTAGATCTGATTGTAATTTGATGTTACTACGAGTAAGAAGCTTTAATTGACTCTATTATCCATACATATCAGGGTCGGACTCAAGGTGTGTTGTACAAATTTTTATATAGTTATAGTTTTTATTTCATTTAGATGTACATATTTGTTTTAATTTAGTTGTTATTTTATTACTGGCTGTATCAGTCAGTTGCAGAAACGATCTTAAACTTTTAAAGACGTCATTAAATCTTAATCCGACATTGAATCGTTCCACAAACGAAATTTCTGTCAAATTTTAAAGGTTCTTTAAATTTATCTAAAGAAACGTCAAAAGATTAAAAAACATTAAGACTAAAGGATCATTAAGATGTCAATTTTGTCTTTTGTGCAAACATGAAAATAATGGTTTCACTAGCACCAAAGCTGGATTAACTAATGAAGAGCTTTCTGCAACTGGCTGCTAGATATACATATAAGTCTTAGTGTAAAATATACACAAATAACTATGAATATTTTTTATAGTTTTTCTTACATCGTCTTTATGCGAATGCTTTATGTATAGAAAATACTATATTTTGTATATGTGTATTAGGTACCCATGTAAAAAGTAGACATATAAACAAATATTTTTAAATACTTCCGTAGCTCAGGAAGAAAACGAAATATTGTACCTCATTCCTGATACGAGTATATGCGGTTAGTAGTAGCATTTAAAAAAAATAAGGAACCTGAATTCGAGGTATCGCATTTACTAGCTAATTACGCGGGCGGCCACTATAGCTATAAAAATACCACGATTTATTAAACATTTATTAGTTTAAATGATTACATAAAGTCCTTATGGGCTAACTAACATTAAGGGGGTCCGATCGCTCTGAAGTAAAGTGACGAAAGGCCCAAATCTGTTTAAGTGTGACGTTATCGTACCGCTGACGTATTCAGAACAAACTATGAGTTATCTGTGCCACTATTGTACTAGATAAATGACAGTTTGTACTAAATACGTTAACGGTGCGAACGTACATATAATTGTCTGTGGAAAGGCTCCGCGGGGTGCTCGAGCTCTTCTTTTATGTGCACGATAGTGACGTATTGACGGTTATGTAACCCTGGTAAGTATAGTAAGTGCAGGGGTGTATTGGGATATAACAAGCTCAATCGACATTGTGAAGTATTCGTATTGCGTAATATTTTTGTTTTGAAACTTCAATGGTATGTTTTAAAGGAATCGTTTTTGGCAATGTTTTATACAGTACCTATGCAACATATATATCTATAATGATGTTCAAGTAAAATCCATTAATGTTTTAGCAGTCGCACTTATAACTATAGCCCACCCTTCGGCGTTATCTAGAAGATAGGAAAGTATAAGAAAATATATTGAGCCATCGAGCACTATGTGGCGCAAGGTTGGCGTAGTGCTAGGGTTGGCTTCCAAGTTATGTACATTAAGTATTCTCGAGCAGACCCTTGACGATATAAGTTAACTTTAAGAGTTCTCGATATTTCCACATCGTTCCAAGCGCCAACGTAGGAAACTGCCGTGCGATTCTCTAATGATTCGTCGATGCGCTCGTGGACGTGCTCACTGATGTCAAATACTTTGAGATATCGACCTTGTACATAAGGTACTTTTTCCAACGTTTCTTTTCATCTCTTCATTTGTTTCACGGATGTTGTCAAAGATGCAACGATGTCGCACGGATGATGTTTATACGAGCGACATTAAGAGCAGAGTAAACAATATACCCCTTGCTACGGCTCAGTTAAGGTGCAAGTTGGTAGCCGGCTACTCGTAGCAGCAGCAGCAACGTGTCGTCGTATCATGACGCTTTATTTATTTATTTATTTATTTATTTAGGCACACAAAACAGAACATTGTCACTAAATTTACAATTATAAAATTACAAAGTATTGTGCTGAACAATGTTCCTTAAATATGTGTACACAGCATGACTATATAAAACAGTTTAGATAAAGATAATTAAAAAAGCAGTTAAAACTGCTTTTTATGATATTAGCCATTATCAGATATTAAAATATGATATAACGTATCAAGTCACCTCGGATGGCGACTTGGTCTCAGTAGCGAGAATGGCCAAAATATCCTTTTTAAACTTATAAATATTACCATTAAAGATATCTATATTAGTATTGTGATTTTTTAAAATATCGTTGTATTGGCGACACATTCGGACTGTGGGGTTGTAGTATGACGTATTATTGCTATAAACTTGTAAAGCAAATATCGATAAGTGAGGGTGGCGTAATCTAGGTTTAACGTTAAAGCTTATATGGGACAGAAGAGAAGCTGAGTCAATTAAAGAATGTAATATTTTAAACAGTGTTGTAAAGTCATAATAGATTCGTCTGGTTTTAAGCGATAGCATATTAAACTTACGAAGTCGTTCAACGTATGATGGAAATTGTCTTTTTAATCCATACTTATGGCATACTATGCTGAGACACTTTTTTTGTACCCTCTCTATTCGGTCAGAGTGAACCGAATAAAACGGGGACCAAATAGAGGAGTTGTATTCTAGAATACTGCGGATCATTGTGGAGTATAAATATATAAAACTGCAAGGACTTTTGAAGTGTTGGGTAGATCGCGACAAAAAACCTAAAACATGATTTGATCTATTAATAATGTAATCGTAATGATCTCTAAATGTAAGTTTATCATCAAATATTATTCCTAAATCTTTAATAGTAGTTTTTCTTTCTAATGATCGGCCTTTCAATTTGTATTCATTCAAAATTTTTAGCTTTTTGTTTGTGAACGATATAACACAACATTTTTCAACATTTAAAAACATTCTGTTAGCAGAGCACCATTCAACTACAGTATTGAGATCCGATTGAAGAGATTCAACATCAGAAAAAGTGTTGACGGTGGTGTAAATTTTTAAGTCATCAGCATATAGTAGACAGGGACATGTAAGCTTATGAACTAAATCATTAATAAATACCACGAAGAAGAGCGGGCCTAAATGAGATCCTTGCGGCACGCCCGAAGTTACTTCTAACGCATTAGATACAAATCCCTTGACTGCTACAAGCTGACTTCTTTTGCTAAGGTAAGATTCTATCCAACGCAGAAGATTACCGTGTATTCCGAATGCAGCTAGCTTGCTGCATAAAATTTTATGGTTAACCTTATCGAATGCTTTAGAGAAATCAGTATAAACACTGTCCACCTGAGATGTTTTAGAAAAGGCACAGCATAAATAGTGTTTGTATTCCAGCAAATTGGAGGTGGTGCTTCTGTTTCTGATAAAACCGTGTTGTCTAGGGGACAAAAGTGGTTCAATATGATGGTATAACGAATCATAAACTAGTGACTCAAATAACTTCCCTAAACAAGACAAAATACTAACAGGTCTGTAGTTTTCGCATCGTGTTTTGTCACCTGACTTAAATATAGGAATCACATGCGCAGTTTTCCACTCATTCGGGAAAATACCCGACTGAAGAGATGCATTAAAAATAATATATAAGGGAATACTAAGCGCTGTAGCACAACTCTTAATCAGCAATGGAGGGATCCCATCAGGACCTGCTCCTTTATTATAATCGAGCTTGCGTATTTTCTTTTGAATATCTGTCACGCTAATTTTAATACTATTCAAGGTACGACTTGGGGAAGTCGATTGCACAGTAGTTTAGTCATGATGACTAGTGCAAGTTGGTAGCCGGCTACATAAAGCCGCAGCAAACGACGTGTCGCAGCGACACTACTGGTTCCTATGTATTTGTATGAAATACCATTCGTAGTTAGCGACACGAAGCTAGCGTCGCGTGGTCGAGCGGCAGTCGACACTGTCGCCCGACCGCAGATCATTAGTGCCTCTCACGGGTACCAATCTACCTAGTAAAGTTGACGCCATCTACAGTTGCCGTCTGCAGTTCAAAATCATGACTGCAGCGTCGACGTGTCGCAGCGACATGAAGCGACGGCACGTTGTCTGCTACTGTTACGTGTAGCCGGCTACCAAATTGCACCCTAATCTACTTTACATACTTTTACAGCGTAATATCACAGTGAAGCTCAGTTCAGCTGCATATACCATTCTCGCTCTGCGATAACGTGGTATTCGAGCCATATACGTAATGCCAGACTAGAGCTGCTGATACACATATATGTAATGTACTCCATGCATCCAAAGACCTTGGAAGCGGATGTATAGGTATATGTATACGATATGCGTATGGATAATGTAGGCATATATGTGTATGTAGTGCCTGCTAGATATTATTACCCAGACAGTTTTGAAAGAATGGCGCCGGAGACCAGAGACCTTTGCGCAACAAGTACGAGTCCTTCATGGAGGTATAATATCAGTATTTATACATAGCTTTAATAAGTACGTGTTAATAACGAAAGGTTTCTTCCGATATTGATGTTGAGAAACCATGCTAGTTGTTACTATGTGAGAATCTTATTAATGTCAGAAACCTTTGGTTGTAAGCAAAACGACCAAATGTGTAATTAATTATAGAGTTGAATGCAGATAGGTATCAAAATCATTAGAAGTGGGCAAATAAGAAGCAAAAAATACTACATTTTATTTTTTTATTTTTTAATGAGACAAAAAATCAACGACTACGGACAGGATTCAAACCGGCTTTCTCTATATCTTACTCGAATCGAGCAGGGAATTCCGACGTTTGGAATTCTCTGTCTAGCGTAGCGTTATATTCTCTTTGTTCTCTGTTAATGATTTTTCGCTAAGCATTTAAAGGGAAAAGTCGACCGTAAGAAACGTTTTGATTAAAAAAGCATATAATAAAGTCCGACATTATATAAAAGATGCTTGGATTCCTCACTTCTGGCAAGTTGTGATTTGCCACCTATAAAATGTAATAATAGTAAGTACCTAAGTAGAAACATTGTAAAAATCTATATGAAAATAATGGCCCCGAGATTCTTGCCGCTTCTTCTTGGTAGACTCTATACATAGGTACCTGTTGAACTAAAGTGGATGTAGAATAAATTAAAAAGGATTATTTTATGTAATTTTTAATCACTTAGTTACATACAGAGATATAAGCTTAAACTGTTTATAAACTTAACCTAAGTATGTACATTAAAGGAAATACATTAGAGGAAATCCAGTCAGCTCTACACCACACCCAATTAAATTTAAATACCTACATATCAATAAATCAATCAAAATAACTTTATTCGGTGACCGGAAAACATGCCCTATAAGCAGGAGCAGCACCGCAATACAAAACGCTTTTTTGTTACCAAAGCCCAATTAGTTCTGTACAGTCACGAAAACAAATATTTAGCTCGAAGTGTACTTGCCTACACCTTTCTAAATCTAGCGTCAAAATAAAATTTCAATATAGAAAGCATAGACGGAAAATAAAAGGTAAGCTTTCAGAAAAATACTGTATTTATACCTAATAATATGTACCATAAACAAACAAGAGAACTTTAAAAAATCTTGCGAACACTATTAGAAAAAATAAAGGGCTATTTATAGAATGATAGTACAATAAAAGTCTTTAAACCAACACATTTTTAATACAAAAGACTATCTCTGCTCTCAGAGTGCAATATTCCAGTGGTCGCATATACCTCAGTGTCTAGTATTTTTTTTTAATAGTTCAAATATCACATAAGAGCTGATTACTAGGTTTTATTAGCCGACATCGAAAAAGAGGAGATTTCAAGTTGACGCGTATAATTTTTTTTACGTATGACCACGCATATCTTTTTAAATACTGGTCCGATTTGGATAATAATTCTTGTGTAAATGTTAGAATTTACATTCGAGGTGGTACCATTTATATTTGATCAAGCGGATTTTGAGTTACAATCCAATAACTAAATAAGTTTATCTTGATAATATCCTTATTGACGGTGAACGACAATCGATCGTGTGAGTAGCAAGGGTCATTAAAAAGAGCGAAAAAAATCTTTTTACCTAAAATTTGAACCGACATCAACACTTCTTCTTCTAGTGCCTCTCCAACCAGTAAAGGCTCATAGCATATTTCACCCGGTCTTTGGCGAGGTCGAATGGCTCGAATATTGCGCAGCCACGACTTCTTCCTACGTCCAACAGCTCTTCTTCCGACTTCAACAAGTTTTAGTGTTGAAGGCGGCCCCACTTTTTGTTATTTTTTTTTTCAACTTATTTAGCCCTTTTCTGGCTGAGTGTCCGCGCTAGATCCGTGATAAGTATTATCTAAATACCAGCGCGACGGCGCGGGGACCCTGCAAGGACGGCCAGCATCCGCAACCGTTGCTTGCTGCATATATAAACTATGTCAAATTAATGCAACATTTTTAGCTCATTCGATTCACTATTTTAGGGTTCCTTACCGCAAATGGAAAAAGGAACCCTTATACGATCAGTTTATAGTCAGTCTGTCCATCTGTCCGTCTGTCTGTCAAGGTCAAGACACTATTCCTCAGGAACGCGTAAAGGTATCTAGTTGGAATTTACATACCTACATACAGAATTTCAAAGATATAAACATTCTTACTGTTGTCCCTCAGTTTATCTATGAAAATCTAATGTATGTCAAGAAAAAAAAAGTTTTGGAAAAAGGCGTGATGCTCATTCCATCAACACGCAGAATAAGCACAAGCTATCCGTACATGTAACGCGCTCCACAGAATAAGAAGTTCTTTTATGTGACAATGTATACGATTCTATAATAAATTTTCCCAATGTTATCCGAGATTTGTCTACTAATTAGTTTAAAATTACTTTTAAAACTAAACTCTGTCAAAAAGGTTATTACAAAATTTCGGATTACTTGGAGGATAAAACAGCTTGGGACTGATCACTCCAGGATCTATCTACTCGTGTACTAAGATGTCAAAGTGTAGCGTGTCTTGCCCTACTGATACCATTATTATGTTATCTTTTGTAAGGCAACACACTGGAGCTACAAATAAACGAACATTTGTTATATACATTAAGAAATTGACGATAAAAAAAATGTTAAAAGACTGCTGGGTTTCTTGTCGGATCTTCTCAGTCGTGGTCGCGTTCCGATCCGGTTGTCGATTTATGAAATAATAAATGTAATATAACAATTTGTAAGTGCCCTCGTGCCAAAGTAAGGTTATAAAAGATTTGTATGTATGTTTGAAACGAATTGGTTAAAAAAGTACTGGACCGATTTGAACTATTACTACACTATTAGAAAGCTACATTCACCCTGAGTAACATAGGCTATATAAGGTTCATCATCATCATCTATCACCACGCGGGTGAAACCGCGGAGAGCAGAATAAACGATTTCATTGCATAAATTACTCGGGTCTACGGTCGCTTTCAGCTGTGAAAATATCAAACTTGTAAATCATTTAAAAGATATTACCGTTTATGTCGCATATTTTTGAATATTTTGCAATTTCACAAGTGAATCAAAACTTTCAGGTAGTTTTCGTTGACGTGGAATCATGAAATTTGGCAAGACGAAATATATTATTACTATAATTAATTAAGATATTATTATTACTACTGTCTGACGTAATGAAATAACGGAATATGTGACTTGTGTATTATTTATGTATTATTCAGTATACATTAATAAAAGTGTGGGATTGATTAAAAAATTGTGGGATGTCATTAATTATCATGGGTATTAGATATTCGACAGTTCCCCTTACGCCGTACTTAGTTTTATACATTGCAAGTTACGTTGGCAAGAAGTAACCAACCATCACACTTTTCATACAAACAATAGATGTATACATTTCGTAATTTCCAAAACTATGATACAGTACTAGATTTTGTAACAATGTAGATCAGGATTATTTTAAACAAAAAAAAAAAACTTCAATTTAGATAATTTATTCAGGCGTTACTTTGCGGAAATCCATTATCAAAAAACGATATTCATCTCCTGAGGATGCCTCGTGTAGAGGCGAAACACGTGTCGAATCGGTTTTGGTTGATTTGGGGTTTCTTGTGTTTTTTATTTTGTATTCTTCCTATTAGCATTTTATGCGGGAGGGAGGGTAGTGCACGCCCCCAAATAGGCCAAAATCATTGTTTTCTTTTCAGCGGAAGTGTCACTAAATATTGTTTAATATCGTTTTTTCAATTTAGATAATTTTTTATGTTAAATTTCATGAAATTGAATGCTGAGACACTTTTGAAAATTGTGTAATGTATACATCTTATTGCAGGCGACTGTACCTACGATTGTATGACATGATAATGACATCGTTTCATTTTTCCATTAGATGTGTTGAAATAATTCGTATCTTGTCTACTTAAATTGGGATTTTAATTGCAGCGAAAAAAATAAATACCTATTATATAGGTACTATAGTCACAAGTCATAAGGCGGCTTTAAGTTCTGGAAGGTGTTGGAACAATTGCTACCAGAATACATAAGTTGGATGCTGAACCTACAGATGTCCAGTCTTGTTACTTGGCAACGTGAAACAAACATGAACAATGAGACCGATGACACCAAAATGTCTGTAATAAATACAGGAATGAATGTATGTAGGCATACGAGAAAATACAATGTTGCCAACATAATCAGTTGACAAATGACTTTAATTTGTAGTACACACAAATGCGGTTAACCGCTATCACTTCGGTCATACTATCTGAAACAAAAGCGACCTCTGATAAACATTATACACGTTGACTTTATTTACAACTTTATGCATTTTTGTTTTATTACGATAAACTCTTTACATGAAACGGAGAAAGAGAAGAAGTTTCCGTGATAACAACGGTTGGACGTTATTTATATACCTAGACCTTATTTATATGCACAGAGTGCGGTTTGCAAACCGCAAACCGTTGGCTGAATCCAGTTACTGCTAGCCACCTCCCGCTGGTCGTATCTCCACCTGTAGGCCTAGCACGAATAACTGCGTAAGTATAAATAACGTAACGTGTCGTTCACGTGAACAGTACAGACTGTCATGTATCTAGGACAACTGTGACACAGATAACTCATAGTTTGTATGCCGAAGCGTGACGCGTTGACCTTTTTAACACGAATACGTTTTCTCAAATTATTTGTGCCTCTGGTCGCATGGCGTCCTCTACACTGCGTTTGCCTGAGCGTTGTATCCACACAATACGCTGGCTATTCCATTGAATATGTTTATGTTTGTTGTCTACACTTATTAAAAATTCTTAAAATAGTAAAAATTATGTGATTTATTTTTAATTGTAATTGTATGCACCGCTCGTTTATATTATTGCGTGTAGTCAGTGCCTTTAATTGTGTAAGCACCTAGTAAGACTCCGTTGTGAATTGTGTTCTATAAAGTCTCAATGTATAACACCAAAAGTTACAATAATAAGTAAGAGTACACATAAGTGGGAATACAGTCAGCTAATTGCCACTTGAGCTTGCTTTATCTTGAGTTATTGTGGCCTCTTTCATATATTTTTGAATTATTTTTTTCGATAGGAATCGAACGTGAATGATACTTTACCATGATGGACAACACATGAATGCTGTACCTTTGTGTTGGAGTTTGAATAACTGACAGAGTAAGTGGTATTTGAGCTCAAATAGGGCAACAATGATCACAAAATTATTTATATTAGTGTGGAAAAACCTGCGAAATCGCAATAACTACTCGTAAACTCGAATATACGTGCCAGTATCAGTATTGTTTTCCCATTCTTATGTTGTTTAATCACGTACAAATCATTTATATATTAACGGATAACCATGGTTTTGATAACCTCGTGTGACATAAAGCTCCATGATATTGATAATATACGTGTGGAATACTATTTTGATTAATTGATAACCCTTATTAGTTGACTAAACCCATAGGACAAACAATAAGGATATGACGTGGATATGTACAAACAAGTATGACGTGGAATACGTTTTTTTAAGTATGCAAATGTTATAAGAAGCAGCTCAGTGGCTGAATATTTAAATATATATTTGTCGGGAGATTTTCGGATTCTGTCGGCAAATATCGGGTCCCAAGAAATATCGGGAAAATCCAGTCGAATCCTGTCCTGGCAACCATAACTTTATAAACACATTAATTGAAAGTACCTAATATATTCTTCATCTCACTTCTTTTATCCATTACTACTACTATGATAAATGCGATAGTTGATAACTCAGGGTTAGGTTAAACCGGCCGCTATATCCTGACGATCGCAAATTCGAGTTCTAATATGGGCTTGTACTCGTACTTCTGGCATCGGTATAGCAAATCTACTGTGTCTCTGCTCTTTATCTACTAGCTACCACACTCAAGTACGAAATCGGTCTGTAAGGACCTAACCGGTGTCTTCCGGTTACTATCTGAGAGCAAGTTGTAATTATAAAGATCTACTATCATAGACCATGATGAGACAGTACTCAAAATAGCAACTTGTCAAATAAAATGCAAAGGTTACGTAGAGGTCATGTAGGTTTAGAGGCTTTCACAAATAATGTTTAGAGACCTGAAGATTAAACAGCTATAAAATCGGCCATGACTTTTAAACGTGAAGCAGATAAGGCCAACGATTTGATAACAAACACATAACACTTATGCGGCGATAAGACGCCACTTGTGCTGGATAACGTGTTTGGTAAACAAACATTTATGCCACTAGTTCTAGGTTAGTGTACGTTTTCGTAAAGTTTCCATTGCTTATGTATTATGTACATACCATCACGTTTTTGCATTTCCAGAACTCAACAGATATGTATAAAGAAACACTCATATTTCTGTAGTCAAGTTCTTTCTCACATTGCGGAGTACCGAAAAATCTAACTATTCATGAACGTGAGCTTATTGCCATCGTCTTCTGTAGTCGGTATATCCATGTGGGAGAATGTGGTTCCCTTCCTGAGCCGGAAAGTCTATTATGCAGCTGTAGTCGCTGAGTTACCCAGATTTTAACATACTCGTACTAATATTTTGTATGGCTTCGGATTACGGTTGTGAACTGAAAACATTGGTTTTTGAGTATTATTCAGATGGTTATTTCACTTGCCACTGCCCTTCAAACTATAAAACTATTGTGCTTACACACTACTACCTAGCAGTACCTGCTACTGCGGTTGTACTGACGTAGAAGGGTATTTTAAGAAACTTATGTATGTCCATTATACTTGTGCATAACTAAGTTTCTTCGCCTCTTAAGATACGAATGCCGCTGGCAGTGGGATGTTCTCAGTTATACTCGCAGGCTACAACTCAGTTCGCCCATTCAAAAACAAGGATTTTTAATCCGAATCCTATGTCGAGATCAAATCACAATAGGATGATATAGAACGTCAACACAAGGCCACACTTTTGATCCACATGCGCACCTGACTTCGACAGATTGAAATTGTATAGCTCTCCGACCTTATATAGGTAACAAATAACCTTTAACAGCATTTCGTTTTAAAGTTCGTATAAAACGAAGAATAAGAATTCATAACAAGTTTTTTGTTTCTTCTGTCACTGTGGGGAAGGCCAGTGTCAGCTAGGGGAAACGTAATGATGCATTATGCATGTGTTACACGCATATTTGCTTATAATTTACGGGTTTTCTTTTGACTTAGTAACGATCGTTTACAATCTGATGGCGTAGATGATTAGGGTGACGATTGGGCATTGCATTTGCCTTGGATATACAGTAGGTTAAAACTAGAAATGACAGTGTGCAAGAGTAACTTCGCTTAGCTTCACTATCGCGTGTAATGGTTATGTTATTCTAAATATTTCTATGTATTTACTTGATATTGGAATTTTGATTCTTGTTACGAGTACAATAGTTATAATAAAAATTAACAAATTTTGATCCGACTTCCGCACTTTTCTACCGACTTCCAAAAAAAGAGGAAGGCTCTGAGGAGGAGAGAAGGAAAGCTGGTGCATCTCGTGTGGTCCCATTTAAATTTCATGAATTTTGGTCCAGTAGTTTTTGATATACACTACAATAACTAAATAGAATGGAAGTCGGTATAAAAATTTTCAAATTGGACTTATTATTATTGAGCATTAGTCAAAAACTCAAAGTAGATGAAATTTATGTAGGACTAACTGGAATGAATTACTAGTACCAACTTAAAAAAGAAATGATTATTATGTCACATGATATATTACTATAGTGATGATGTGGTATATAGCTGAATCGAGCGATGCGATTTGGATCTCATGGACATGCAGAACATATTTTTAGGTGCAGGTGGTTTGGAGACATGTTTTAATTTTGAGTGGAATATCTGTCTACCACAACGCTGTGTATTTCCTCATGGGAATGTTCACTGGAAGCTAAAATCTAAAGCAGAAAGTACTTCTGAACTGATATGGCTACAAAAATTAATTTCTATATAGCTTTTTCTACAATCGACCGAAATGAGCACCTACATGCTTGAGTTCAGTAATATTGTCCCTTAAGTATTTTGAATCTTAATTTTAGTACCAACATAATAGTTATTTTAGTTTGAAAATTCTCGTGAGTTTGACACATATTTATTTAGTATTAAAACGGACTTTACTCACGTGATTATCCGACGTTATCGGCCTAGGTTTCGGGCATGTCCGATGCCCATCCTCAGGGAGTTTAGGTACGCTGCAAGATCGCGGCGACGTCGGCTAAAAGTCAAGTATCTACCGACTTCCAAAAAGGAGGAGGTAATGAGACTGTATTTTTTTTATGTTTGCTATCTCATAACTTTCGACTGGGAGAACCGATTCTCAAAATTATTTTTTTGTTTAAAAGTTGGTGCTTCCCGTTTAAATTTCATGAAAATCGGTTTAGTATTTTCTGAGTTACACTCCTATAACTGAATAGAATGAACGTCGGTTTAAAAAAAATTAAATTGTACTTGTAATATTAAATAAACAAGTAGTTATTGAGCAGTATTGGATTTCTTAGTTTCTAGCCCTTAACATGATAAATTATAAGATTGCAAATGACCTACACAGTGAGCATAATCCAAATTTACGACGCGGCAACGTCTTGGCAAATTAAGCCTACGTTCACGAGCTCGCGCATATTTTAGTCAAAGATTAGCATCTTTACTCAAAACGGCTTTACAACAAAATAACACTTTAGTGCTTATTACTACGATAAACCAGGGACATATATTAAAATATGAAGAACCATACGAGTACTATGATTGTAGTAGGTAAGTATTGTTATACTCATGAAAAGTTCTGACAAGATATCTATGCAAATAAAATCCGTATTTGTTGTATAGAATATGTTGATAAATATTAGGTAACTTTAAGTGGATCTTCTTATCAAAAGATATCGAAATCAATTCTTTGTAGCTTTAGATACTCTTTAGATAATATTTTTTTATTTTACTTGAAAAACAAACACAGCTTTAGTTCACAGCATAAGTTCAGAATAATGAAAAAACATAAGCCTTAAATAGTTTTCACTTATAGAATATTAATAAACAAGACAAGTGTCCCTTGGAAACGCCAATACTTATTGAGATAAATCTCAATGAAGTCAAAGTCAAAGTCAAAATCATTTATTCAATTTAGGCATCAAAGACGCACTTATGAACGTCAACTTTTCATTATAATGTACTTTAAAGCCTACCGCCGCGTTCCAAAATACATAGAGCCAACCGAGAAGAAGCGGCAAGAAACTCGGGGCCATTCTTTTTATAGAGATGTTTTTACAATGTTTTTACTTAGGTACTACAAATATTAGCTCCAGTGTGTTGCCTTACAAAAGAGAACATAATAATGGTATCAGTAGGGCAAGACACGCTACACTTTGATATCTTAGTACACGAGTAGATAGATCCTGGAGTGATCAGTCCCAAGCTGTTTTATCCTCCAAGTAATCCGAAATTTTGTAATAACCTTTTTGACAGAGTTTAGTTTTAATAGTAATTTTAAACTTATTAATAGGCAAATCTCGGATAACATTGGGAACTTTATTATAAAATCGTATACATTGTCCCATAAAAGAATGACTTATTCTGTGGAGACGCGTTACATGTACGGATAGCTTGTGCTTATTTCGCGTGTTGATGGAATGAGCATCACTCCTTTTATCAAAACTGCTAATGTTTTTCTTTACATACATTAGATTTTCATAGATAAACTGAGAGACAACAGTTAGAATGTTTATGTCTTTAAATTTCTGTCTAAGGGAAACTCTGGGAGCCAAACTGTAGATTGCTCGTATAGCCCTTTTTTGCAGTATAAAAATAGAATTAATATCTGCAGAACATCCCCAGAGCAGTATGCCATAAGTCATAACGCTATGGAAATAACTAAAATAAACTATTCTAGCTGTGTCTACATCAGTTAATAGTCTAATTTTTTAACAGCATAAGCTGCTGAACTGAGCCTACTAGACAATTTTTTAATGTGGGGACCCCATTGCAATTTAGCGTCTATAGTAATTCCTAAAAAGACTGTTGACTCCACAAGGTCCAACCCTGTTCCATTCAATTGTATATTGGATTCTACTTGTCTCACATTTGGTGTCGAGAACTTTATACAACTAGTTTTCTTCTCATTGAGGAGAAGATTATTTGTATTGAACCAATTCACAACTTTAGCTAATGCATTGTTAACATCGTCATAGTTTAATAACTGCCTTTTAATTTTAAATAACAGTGAAGTGTCATCTGAAAAAAAAAAATGAAACATGTATATTTATATATTTATCGTTCATAGTTAGTTGCAACATCAAGCCATGCGTAATTCAAAATCATGTAGATATAATTCTATAAATCAATACTTATAGAAGCGTAATTGCATTGACACGTGGGGATAGCGAGTCAACTAACCAATAAAGAGGGCGTTGAACCACATTATAGGCGAGGTTAAGCAGCATGCAGATTGCACTTTGTATCCACGCATGCTGTGCGTAAGCCGGCGATACACTTTGGTTACCATACTAGCTGAACTGATCTGCCACGGATCTCGAAAGGGAGTGGATGTGGTAAAAAAGCGTGATCCGGGTTGCAGCAAAAAGTTCCGGAAAACTTGTTAGGCCTCTCCTAGTCAGTGTCCGAATCCGAGCGATGGGGAAACAAAAGTATAGCATACTAGCTGCGCCCCCCGGTTACATCCGCATGGTGATAGATGATGATGATGATGAGAATGAAAATGTATTATATATTATTCCATCGCCTTATCTATCAACATACCAAATCTCATTAAAATCTATTCAGTAGTTTTTGTGTGAAAGTTTAAAAAACATCCATACATGCAAACTTTCGCGTTTGTATTAGTAGGTTTAGTTATTCGAGGTCTATACTGGTTTTATACTGAAGCTATATTCATCTGAACAACAAAGCGCAATAAATGAAGTGTTTAACTATATTGTCTGGTATTCTGCTTTAACTTTTCAGTAATCTGTTTAATAAATTATCTGTATAATAGTTATATATATAATAACTTGTCATGACTAACTTATAAACTGCTTTGGACTATACACTTCAAGTTTCATACTATAGAAGGAGATGCAAGAGGCAAGCGAAGCCGCTGGTGGGTCAGCTAGTGAAGTCAATAATCCCGACGCACCATAAGTTTTCTCAAGCACATAATTCAAGATATAACTATAGTTGATGCAAACTTCATATAACTATATCTTTTGCATGTTTAAGAAACTGCTTAAAGGTCCCAGATAAATCATATCTACATTTAATTATGCTACGTTATTCATATCATTGCTTTGACGTATTTATTTACGGAATGAAATAACTATCAATAAATATGTGATCTATAGTCCCCAAGTAGTTACACACATGTTTTAACCTCTATAAATATTTATTACAATAATAAATAATACATAACTTAATTCAATAATAACATTCCAATTAAGACATTTACTTAAACCAAGGGTAAGTTACTAAAATTGTGTCAATAAATTCTAACCTTGATTTAGCAGCGAATACTTGAAAGCGACATGCTACAGTAACATGATCTTTATTGCTTTGAGAATAAGTTATATCTCGGAGAAAAAATGAGAGGAAATCCTTGAATACAGTGCCGAGTTACAAAATGAAAGTTGATACTAAAAGAACTGCTTTCGGGTAACAAAAGGGACAAAGGTAAGCCGATACGCTGAATATTTCACATGGTTTTAGGGGCCATTCGAAAACTGGTCATTAACGCGGTAGCTACTGAATAATGACTAACGAGCATGTTTTACGTGAAATAAATACTGTTTTTTAAACTAGAACCTAGACATCTTTCTTACATCCGTCTGTTTGCTTTGTTCATTAAGTAGCTTGATAAGTTTCGCTATAAATATACAATTATTAATTGCAGGCTTAAAATTAAGCGTCAAATTAGCTCCAGTGTCAATCGCTTAGTGCCACTGAAATATTATTATCTAAATAGTATGAAACTGACTTCCATTTCACTACATTACATTTATATTTTTTACACTACATTTACACTGTGCTGCGTCAACGCTTATAACTATAATTGTCCTTACAACTATCTATTAGTCTATTATTATTGACTATATACTATAATAATACTAGAAGTGTAAGAACTGACGGCGATGAAAAAAACATCCAAATAGGTGATCCAGATTAACTGTTATAATTTGATTTTTTATAATAAACATTTTTTGTTGGAGGATTTATAAAACATTAAATAAGATACTTATTGTTTGGGCTGGACCCATTAGATATCTGGAGAAATACGAAGAAAAAACATGCAGATAGGGCGTAACGAAACAAATGAACTGCTAATGTCCAGCCATGCGATTCTCTCATCGTTGCATCTTTGACAACATCCGGGACAAATGACGAAATGAAAGAAATATTGGAAAAACAACCTTATGTACAAGGGCGATATCTCATAAGTATTTGACATCGGTGAGCTCGTCGACGACCACATCGACGAATCATTAGAGAATCGCACGGCAGATTACTTATCTCGTCAATTGTAACCAACTTCACATTATTTAAAGCGTTAAAATCAGCATGATATGTACATATTACGGCGCATTTTATATAACTTGACTGACCGCATACATTGCACGTGAACGCGACGAAAATTCTAATAAATTCTTGGTTTGATAGTCGAAATTTTCTATCACAATCAGCTAAAATCCCAGACCCTAAATGTTCAAGACTAAGCCTTAATTTCCGATAACAGAATCTAATTTACATAATTCGATAAAGGTGTTACAGATGTCCTGATAATCTTGACGCGGAAATTTGCGAGGTGCCAAAGATACGACGAACAGCGACCAATTAATATTGACCTGTGGTTGTGGATTAATGTTGCATTGGATTGAAATCTGCGATAAATATGATTGAGGGGTGGTGAATAGACTTTGCTAAAGTGGACAGCAGTGTTAGCGGATTTTGTACTTTTGGCAATATATCAATGCGTACATTTTGACGAAAATTATCGATAAACCTCGTCGTGAGAGACATCCTGTCCACATCTTGATGGGCAGGACAGGCGCGGATCCAGCCAAAACAAAACAAAACAAAACAAAAGAGGTTGTGGTCACAGCTACTCTAAAATCAGCAAAGTACGAGTCTGAGCATGAACTCTGTCATGATCGATATAGTATCAAGATGTTCGCCTGATATTAAACGTCACGCTTGCCCATAACAGTTCAGTGCCATTCAGAATTTTAAACCACAACACTTCAAAACCGTGAATGGCAAAGCACTGCGCTTTTTACTAGGATATATAAGATGATCTTGCTCTGTTACTTCGCTGGAAACAACTACAAAGGATATCAAATGATGTTAATTTACACAAATTTAAAAGAAGCTTACGTTTCATTTTCGCGAACACGTTAATAATTTCATCGATATCCAGGTTTTGTATATTTAGTAAAACGTCATATCATCGGTCTGTCGAACTTGTAAGTGTGACTAATGTCACAAGTGTTTTACGGTTGTGAGCATGCCCATCGTGCCCACAACGGTGGATCCGCGCTTGGGGCAGGATGTTTTCCTACTAGTAGCAAGGTCTCATATCTAAATTTTCGATAGATAAATAATTCATTTCGTAATTTTACACACAAGTTTCAGAAAAGCAAGCAAATTTCGTCTGAAAGAGCCACTTATCTCGATAGTCTTGCCTCAGCATCATGCAGAGTTCATACAATAAATAAAAAAAGACAGAAACTGTTTTGGTTACGAGCTGTAGCTTTATGAAATTCGTCCTATAAAAAAGTGACAAATGCATACCTATTAATAAAACAAGTCGTTTCTTTTTAAAGGAATCCTGCGTAAGCAGTAGTGTGCAATACTTTGTAACACAGGCGTCATGTCGTCAGTTCAGCGCCGCTCAGAAATAAATTGTCTGTATTTTGAACACAACAGTTTTAGTTTTCAAGCTATAACCCCAGTAACATGTGTTTGAACACTTCTGCATGGATACACTATAGGTACACCAGGCATGTCAAACTCAATATAGTAGTTGGGCCACATTCTCAAAGGTCGCCGACAAGCTGGGCCACACTGTTTTTGGTGTTTTTTTAGGTTCATCCATTGATTTAATTTGAACAGCCAAGTAAGTATTTGCAATACCCAATATACAGATACTCGTATCTATTCCAAGATTGTCACCCTTGTTGACATTGCCTTGATAACTGTTGTGTTTTGCAAAGAACTGAGCTAAAGTTAGTCCAGTGACTAGTGCAACAATATCCAAACCTTAAACTTTTATATGTTCTTTAAAATTCACTGTTCGTATTTCAGTGTTAGCATTTTTTCTGTCACATTACTGGCGTGTTGCATTGATCAATATTTACTCGTTTTCAAGTATTTGGATCAGGCCGCAGAAAAAGGCCCGACGGGCTGCATGTGGGATGCGGGCCGCAAGTTTGACATGCCTGCTATACACGGTAGGGTAATGATACCCATTAAGACAGAGCTTCGCTCAAGAATCCTAATTACTAGTAAAATACTGATTTCATTTTAAGTTGATTCAGCCACACTTCCGACACATACGCGAACTTTTAACCACATCCCTATATTAGTTGTATCTGATATATGGTTCCGTAAATGACTTTCCTACACTTACTCCACTAAGGAGATGGAGTCGGTACAGGTTTTGGCTTTATTTTTATGATGACCAGCCTGCCACTAATTACCCTCTTTGCTGGTCCTAGCCTGTATTAAGTAGATACTCGCTACCTTTCGAGTCATAAAAACGCTATCGTTAAGATATTATTTGCATCTTATGCGCAGCAACACTTCTAGACATTGACGTGAGCAGTGAAATACTGTGGGTCTAGCACGAATAACTGCGTAACTGTAACGTAACGTTGCGTTCACGTGAAACAACACAAACTGTCTTGTATGTAGGGCAACTGTGATACAGATAACTTATAGTTTGTACGCCGAAACGTGACGCGTTGGCGCTTACGATTCGAATACGTATTCGCAATTTTTTTGTGATACTTACGGCCTCTGTTCATACGGCGCGTTTTTAATCGTAGTCGGCTTTTTATCCTCGAACACTTTTAACTATTAGTTCTAGCTAGGGAGTATAAGTGACATCTTTCCGTTTAAATTTTATATTAGTCATTATTGTGTGGTGCAGTGCATATAGATAAAGTTACGTACATATCTGCCATTGGTGTCGATTCTGTAAGCATTCTCTTAACTAAGAATCTCTAAATTATGGCAGTAGGTACTTATTTTGTTTAGGCTAAAATCTAAATTAGTATAACAGTTTCGAATGACAGCACTAAAATTAGATATTTCTCTTCAATTGTGGGCATATTTTAGACAGTTTAGTCGTCACGTATCTTAGTGCTCGCTAAATTAACCTAAAATAACCCAAAATTGAATAGAATAAACATTTTTTAGAGGTGACATTCTAAGTGTTAAATGATTTTGGATTTTATTGTTAACAGAATAAGGACAACAATAATATTTTTTTAGTTCGGTAGTTTAGTTTAGTTTTTTTGAACAAGTGAATCCCTACCATTATTTTCTCGTTCAAACCATTAACTATTTCGCTGATTCAAAGCCAAAAGATTTGAGTGACATAATCACGAGGGGAACACCGTGGCGCTGCCAAATGGAGGTGAATAACTCGAATACATTAGGTTATTTATAACTGACAAACATCACGTGATCGGTACATTCTTCTTAATGCATATTTTGCGCCACTTCGTATGCCTTTTCTAGAATATCTTAATATAGGGTGCTTATATCTATATAGGCCAAGCACCAGCGCAACTCGAAGCGTCGGTACTCTTAATATAGAGCACAGAATATAAAGCCCATAGTTATATGGTAAGTAATTAAAATACCTACGTTCTTAACATTGATCCTTTTGACATTGTTATAGAAAAAAAAACGTTTGTCTATAACCTTATCGAGTATGCAGTACTACAGTCAAAAAAAAAAAACAGATAGCTACAGTTGTACAATGGGTTATATTTTTTCTTCTCATGTGGACTCGTACATTGGTACATTAGCCAATCCTCAAGATCCTTAGGTAAATATATTTATCAAGTGATATTTTATTCAAGTGGTTAGAGTAAAGTCGCAGACACATAAATAAGTTTGTCATCACGTCACTGTCAATGGCCTGTCTAAATCACGTTCTAGTAATGCGATGGGTACATTACTAAGTAATACTAACATTAAAAAATGGAAGGGGAAGCAAAAAAAACAACATTCTGTGATTTTGTACACTTTGCTTACACTCGTGCACTGTTACAAACACTTAAAGGAAAAAATTAAAGGAATATTTAATTAAAGGAATTAACGGATATTAATTAAAGGAAAATGATTTACATCATGATTCATATCAATGTTTGGATAGTACTGTCAAAAAGCTGTTCAATAGATGTCGCTCCGTCTATGTAAGACCTCAGATAGAGAGTTAAAATTCGATGTCATTAAAGTCAGATAGAAAGTTAAAGTTCGATGCTCGGACCCGAACCTCGGTGGCCTAGTTGGTCAATAGCGTCTGACACGAAGAGTCAAAAGACGCGGGTTCGAATCCCGTCCTAGGATGTGAATTTTTCTCTCTATAAGTTTCAATGTTTAATGATTCACCACCTTAAACGTCAAAACTCGAAGAAAAACAACTATATTTACCTAAATAATTTGAGACATGGCAAACGAATCTACTTATAAAGAAAAGCAAGGGAACTGTAAAACTACATGTGACGTCATCGGGCAAAGCAGTTCTTTGTAATACTAATAGTGATGCTTCTATACGTAGTATTATTATTTACTAGCTGACCCGCAAGTGGCTTTGCTCGCATGGCCTCGTGGGTTACGGTTAATTTCATTAAAATCAAATTTTTTAACTATCTACATGTACTCATTAATTTACCGTGATCAAAAGTATCTTATATGTTGACCAGGGATATAAGCTACTACCATACACAATTTCTTTATCCGTCTATTTGCTTCGGAGAGTAGACAGACGAACAGATAAACAGAGAAATAAAAAAATTAAAATCTAAATTCACTCCTTACATCTCCCTGACTCGGTTTTTAGCATTTTTTATTGAAAAGAAATTCGACCTCTACAGTTTTATTATATGTAGAGATTCTGTGCCTGCAGGTTTTTAGTCTTATCGAATGCTATCTATTCTATCCAAGACTATCATTATATATAATAAAAGAAAGGCGACGGCAAATCGAAAAATGTGATTGATCGCGTGTAATTAGGAGTAGTTTCGATTGATAAACGAATTAAATGGCTATTTTGGTAACACAACGTGAGGTGTTTAGCATACACCACACGCACACACACACACACACACACACACACACACACACACCTATAACCCCTCACCAGTCGATTGTATATAACAATGAAATTTCTATTGTGTCTGGGTCGTTCGACTGATGAAGTAATATATAATTTATTGATTAAGGCGTTACTTTGCGGAAATACATTATCAAAAAACGATATTAAAAATACATATTTAGTGACACTTCCGCTGAAAAGAAAACAATGATTTTGGCCTACTTGGGGGCGTGCACCACCCTCCCTCCCGCGGGAGGGAGTTTTTTGAAGTAATATATTTTACGGACCAAACTTATAATTATTCATATTGTTCCTTACGGGATGAAATATGTGATATTTTTACAAGTCTCACGTTATTCCGTGTTATTACAAAGACAATTTTTGGTGTTAGACAGGGACGGTCGGTGTAAACAGAAATATTTTTTTATTTACTCGAGGAGGAGAATTAGATACATATGGTAACGACAGATAGCTAAGGTAAGGATAGGTAGGTTTTGTTGAAAGAGTACAGTATATTTACCCTTGTCACCTAAACTAAAAAAAAGAAGAAAGGTCATGACAAGAAAACTACAAAGTTCCGCATACGTGCCTGTCCCGCAAGGGATTCGCCTTGGAAGTACATATAAAGAAAATTAGGTAGGGTCTTATTAAAAGGTGTGTTATCAATGTGTACCATTCAAATGCGTTAGCTTTAATAAAATAGAGTTTGATTTAATCTTCTTCTCTTCTTCTTAAAGTGCCTCTCCAACTAGTGGAGGTTGGCGATCAGCGTAGTACAGTCCTTGTTTTGGTAGAACAACAATTGATTCATGTTGGGTTTTAAAAGACACATTATGTGATTAGGTTCAGGCGTTATTTGCAGAAATTCATCATCATCATTATCAGCCGGAAGACGTCCGCTGCTGAACATATGCCTCCCCCATAGAACGAAATCCATATTAAAACGATATTAAAAGATTTATCACAGACATAGTCACTCTACCGCTGGAAAAATGCTTATGGCAGAGATGCAGTGTGTACCACCCTCCCTCCCGCATAAAATGCAACCAGTGTTTAGGATGAGCAACAACCAAATCAACCCAAACAACCAAAAACGATCCGACGTGTTTTTGCTTCTACACGAGGAATCCTTAGGACGATGTTCACTCGTCAAGCGCTAGAACGAGTGATTAGGCAACTAATGTGAGTCCATCGGATTTGCATTGGTGTGGATTGTTTTTTGTTTATATTACCGCACTTTTCAAATGGTAATTTGTTATGTTAAGTTTACAATGCATGTAATATATCTATATACAGGGCGTCCAACGGCTATGCCACTTGCAGGGAAAGTACCTTAAATATTGTAGTGAGGACAATTAGCTGAAAGAAGAATGTTACTTAAGAGGAACTATTATTTATTGTCAATTCTTTCGTTTGGCATCATAAAAATACTGAATGATTTTATTTTCACATTAAAGTAGGTTCAACTTTCAAACGAAACAAGCAATTTTGATAAAATCTTTGAATGCGGATATTCTAAGTTTTAAAAATAAAATAAGTCTCTTTTCAGCTATATATCCTATCTACAATATTTAAGGTAATTTACCTCCAAGTGGCATAGCAGTGGGACGTCCTGTATATAAAAATGAACCCCCATGTCTCCTGGTCACGCTATAACTTGATAACGGATGACACAATCTCACTAATTCTTTTTTTTATTGTGTTAATTATTGTTATGAGAAGGTTCTTATGCAAGAAAAACCAAGAAAAGACGGGAGGTTATGACGAGGACGAAGGCCGAGCCTACTACGCGAAGTCACGGGCAGTCGCTATAGTGACTATACAATTATCATAATTAATATTATATTATATTTTACGTTGAAAAGCCATCTATAAAGGCACACTTTGTAATTACTTACTTCCAAACTTCACAGTCGGTTGTCGTTAAACACTCGTATTTATCACCTTATCGGCATTAATTATGACGCATAGCCATGATTAAATGTTTTGTTTTGTTTTTGAGCAATTAGCGATAAATAACATGCAACTCGCACGAACATAGTCCTGCCCCCTGACTAGTTATTGTATTTTGGTTACCAACCAGTCTGGAATCGAGAAGTATAAGACGCTGCGCAAACATAACAATTTTAGGGCACGAGTTTCGACTGGATACTAAGCGATTTATTATAGATTTATAATAAAATTCTTGACATAGATATATTTACTATTGATGAACATAAAACTAAAGATAAAGACCATAAAATGCGCGAGTTTAATACTATAATAACGTGGGGCCGTAGGTTCTGGCTTAGAATAGTACCCCCCCAACTCTACCCGTGGGTGCGTAGAAATCTGCTAA
Organism: Selenia dentaria; assembly: GCA_917880725.1. NCBI lineage: Eukaryota > Metazoa > Arthropoda > Insecta > Lepidoptera > Geometridae > Selenia > Selenia dentaria. The sequence goes on along the minus strand of OU862888.1, from coordinate 6,203,869 downwards.
GAGATAACAATCGGAAGGTGGGCAGCAGCACCTTCCCAGTATTAAAACCCGAAAACTGCGCTCGCCAACCCACCTGCCAAGCGTAGCGAGTATTTCAAAAAGTCATTAAAAGTTCTGCTATTCATCGATAGATGGAGTCGGAGTGGGGGGTGTTAGGTTATTTTCTTTACGGAATTTCTGGATTCGGTCTCCACGCTCAAGGCCCGCGATAGAAACTATGCAATAGCTTAAAAATGTTGTCTGTAAAGTCGTTTTAAGGACAATAATTTTACGTGATAACGTCATAAGACAAGCCGAACGCTTAGGCCGATCGTGTCTCTCTATCGCTTGTTCCGCGCTCTCGCTAGCACACTCGGCTCAGGCGGAACATGCCAACGGAACGTGACAACGAGTCATACTTTATCGTGCCTGCAGCCGGTTTTCAGCGATTTATAAGACGTTATCACGTCAATAGTAATATTTTCAGTAGTTCTAAATAGTAATTCTGTAACTGGTAAAAAGTTGCCGGTGGTTTCAACTAAAGTTGCTGAGTGTGCACCGGGACAGTGAAATTATGCAATATTAATATCTTCGTACTTTCTTCATCTATCTACCGTCGTACACCTGACAAATGATAATCTGTCGGCTACTGTGATAAGCCCAAAGAAAAAAAAACTTCATCATCAAATCATTTATATCTTACTAGCTGCGCCCCGCGGTTTCACCCGCGTGTCGCTGGATGATGATCGTGAAAAGTATTTTATGTTCTTCCCTGAGATATGACAAATCGAAAAACACAAAAATCGTGAAAATTAGTCGAGGCGATCTTGAGTTATAAATGGTGTAACTAACACGACTTTGTTCTATACATCAATATCTATATATGTCACTGAAAGTGTTTTACTGACTTATACATTTTATTTGCATGATAAATTAAGTACTGCAATGTAAAACTATGAAAATGAATAGTTTAATGTAAAACTATGAAAATGAATAGTTTAATGTAAAACTATGAAAATGAATTGTTTAATGTAAAACTATGAAAATGAATAGTTTAATGTAAAACTATGAAAATGAATAGTTTAATGTAAAACTATAAAAATGAATAGTTTAATGTAAAACTATGAAAATGAATAGTTTAATATAAAACTATGAAAATGAATAGTTTAATATAAAACTATGAAAATGAATAGTTTAATGTAAAACTATAAAAATGAATAGTTTAATGTAAAACTATAAAAATGAATAGTTTCATGTAAAACTATAAAAATGAATAGTTTAATGTAAAACTATGAAAATGAATAGTTTAATGTAAAACTATTAAGTTAAAATTCTTATGCCCGTTTCCACCAACATTTTAGGTAATACCTAAGCTAGTAAGGTAACACTTAGTAGTACAAAAATATCACCTAAAAAGTCTTAGGTGTTACCTAAAATGTTGGTGAAAACGGGCGTTATACTATTAACTATCAAAAGACGGTATTCCAAATGCAATTAATTCACAATGTTCATAATATAAAATATGCACTATTTTCAGTTCCGAGCAATGAATAGTAAATCAAGAAAAAAATAACTTCAACAGAGGGCGTCTCAATGAATAAAAAAATTATTTAATAATATTATCGTACGCTTGTTACAGATAAAAGGTCTCCGAGTTAATTGGTTCGTAATAAAAAAAACTGATAGTCGATTACCCTGCCAAGGTGGGTTCGTTGTCACAGCGTATCTAAAACAGCGAGTAACATTTGAACACTTTTTTATCCGCCTGCGGAGATTCCCAAAGGGTTACGTGTTTCAAGTATTTTTGCATACCGGGTAAATTTGAATTCATGGGCATCCTTAAATTAAGACACTATTAATGATACTAATTGCATTAGGGCTAATGATTATCCATGCCAGCCAATCTGAACAATTTTACTAATTTGAGGTCTAGGTTTGAAGAGTGTATCGATGGTGCTTATCTGGATGATGTAATTTAAAAAAAATTGTGTTAATTTTCCAAAAGGACCGGTTGGAAGCGGCCTGCATCCAACGTCGTCTTGCGACCTTTATCAGGTCGTCTGTCCACCGTGTTGGTGGACGACCTACGCTGCGCTTGCCGGTCCGTGGTATCCATTCCAGAACCTTCCGGCCCCATCGGCCATCTGTTCTGCGTGCTATGTGCCCTGCCCACTGCCACTTTAACTGGCTAATCTTCTGGGCTATGTAGTGACTTTCGTTCTTCTACGGATCTCCTCATTTCTGATTCGATTACGTAGAGAAACCCCGAGCATAGCCCTCTCCATAGCTCGTTGTGCGACTTTGAGCTTATCTATGAGGCCCATAGTTAGACCACGTTTCAGTGCCATACTGGTACATCATCACTGTTAACACACATTGGTCGAAGACTCTTGTCTTGAGGCACTGAGGTATTTTAGACTAGAAGACTTTGCGAAATAAATTTAAATATAAATTTGTTCATATACTATTTTCGCATTTTTTATGAGATTTTCAAATCCAATAAAATTTCGGGCCCAGCCTGTATAATCGCAATATGAAACGCTGCATCACATACCGAAATTATACAATAATGAATAATGTAACGACAAAAGGTCGTAATAACAAAGATATTTTTAACGAAAGTTACATAAATACCATTAAAACTGAAAGCATGTGACTAATCACAAATTTGTCCCAGGAGCGGCACTGTGCCTCCTATAGGGTTGTCGGACTATTTATCGCTGGGTTGCTAAGTCCTATCGAACGATACCATTTAAAAGAAAACATTAATATAATTTAACAGCGTACATTGTGTCAGTGCAATTTTCATTATTGTCTTGATAACAAATATTTTTATAATTTTTGTACCTAGCTGCATTTTATTATATTTTTCTTATCTTAACTAGTCAAAGTCAAAGTAAAAATCATTTATTCAATTTAGGCATCAAAGACGCACTTATGAACGTCAATTTTTCATTATAATGTACTTTAAAGACTACCGCCGCGTTCCAAAATATATAGAGCCTACCGAGAAGAAGCGGCAAGAAACTCGGGGCCATTCTTTTTACATAGATGTTTCTACTTAGGTACTACAAATATTAGCTCCAGTGTGTTACCTTACAAAAGAGAACACAATAATGGTATCAGTAGGGCAAGACACGCTACACTTTGACATCTTAGTACACGAGTAGATAGATCCTGGATGGAGTGTTTAGATATGTTTTTTACATTATATTTGGTACTATAAAATTAAAAAAAAAAAAAACTATTTCCAAGGATAACAAGATAAATTTAACAAAACTCATAGTAGGCATCACAACAATTAGGAAGACAAAATTCTAATAGGCTTAAATTTAAAGGACATACAGCGGGCGTGGCGGGGCAAACGTTGTCGCGCAGCCGTGCGATTATCTAAGAGCAAATATCGTTGCATCTTTGGCAACATCCGTGAAACAAATGACGAGATGACAAGGAACGTAATTGTTTTTAAGTGCTAATAAAGGAAATTTATAGTACTTTGAAATACTGAAAAAATAAAAACCTACGGGCATAGTAAACAATGTCGTGACTACATGAAAAAAAAAACACTGAAATCGGACAATGTTAAGAAGTAGAAAAGAGTTTTCTCTTTTAGCATGGAAAGTACTACTCGTAGCTATGCAATCCTCTTAAGTTGGCGGGGTGCGGGAGACGCGAGAGAGGGGCCTACTTCGCACTGGACTTGCCAAAAAATAGGATTGCGATATATTCATTCCAACTTAATCAACAAGTTACTACTTTACTCGCGTTTGCCGTTCAAACGACAACAACAACTTAACTCGCTGGTGTTGCAAGTTAACTCTCTACTGAACTTATTGAAGTGTGATCCGATATTTACAATATTGCATTTCGTTGTCGGCTACCGCCTAACTATACGTTATTATGTATATACTGTAATTGATAAATAATATACATTGTTACTATAGTTTTTGAAAGGACTGGATCCGATTTGTTACCGCTACTTCTAGTCGAGCTAGTTAGGCACGTAACGGTGGAGTATAAGCTGTAGAATTTTATATCATGGCACGTCAGTGTGGCCACAGTTTCTAGTAATGTTATTATTCAGTGAGATGCGAGCACCATTGAATACCCTTAAAATTTTAATTAAATCTTTTAACTTTAACCTTTAGGGATCTGGCGAAACGTTTGTTTGAGGCGTCGGGTGACCGAAATGCTGGCGCCTATTTTGGGCAAAAACTTAGCATTGCCATCCAGCGTGGCAATGCCGCCAGCGTTTTGGCCACTTTTCCCCCCACCATGGGGCTTATAGATTAGATAGTTATTATTATTATTATTTTATTTTATTTCTAATTACTAATAAATGTTTTCTATACCTTAAATTAAACCATCCCCATGTGACGGTTAATATGAACTAAAGTTAAATTCGAACCCGGTGGCCTTGGGTCATGGCGTCTGACATGGGTTTTCGGAAGACTTAGGTTCGAATCCCGTTCAAAGATATATAACTTTCCTTTCTACAAATGTGGAATTTGATTTAGCTAACCAAGCGTTAGTGCTTCAAAAGACATAAAAATAAATTATTTTTCTATTTCTATTGCAACTTTAGAGATAATATTCTCGGACGGGGCTCTAACACCATATTTTGACTCACAGCGTCGGAAGCCATGACAGTCGAGTGAGGGACGAAGTTATATCTCAAATTCTTTTAACCATCGTCTATGTGCATGCCAACGCCATCTATCGAACAGCTTGAGAATCTTTACCCAACCATAAAAGAGTTTCTACAAACACCTTATTTTAACGTTGATGTTGTAACCCTTCCTTTTTAAAACCAATCCAAACAAATTTTAGGATAATCAACTCTACGAAAAGATGCTATTTATAACCGGGTTATATAGCAACTACAAACATCTGCTATTCTGTAATATATCCTCGCAATGTGCTAGTGAACACTATATATAACATAAAATACACACAGATACGTATTGGCTATCGTCCTGTAACAATAAAATGTTATGTATAGTGTGTGTTGTGGCTTTGCTCGCTTCAACTTTTTAGTGATGCAATTTCAACAACTGTAAAATTTACAAGATTGCAGCCGCAACAGTCTCTGCGATGATGATAAGTCAGTGAGTTAGTCAGACTGTCCAGTCAGTCAGTTGGTCAGTCAGTGAAGCACGATAGTCATGCTTTTAGTTTCATAATGAACGTAATGAGTAGTTCCGAATCAGTAGGCAAGTTTCGTTTCGAGTGCTTCTACATAATAACCAGGTAATTCAGGAGAACAACTTTTCCAACCGAACAGCTTTATATGGTTCGTTGCGAATGTAAAAAGAATTTTCCCAAATAATGGAACCATGACAGTTTAAAAGTAGGTACCTACCTATTATCACAATATTGTGCGCATAGTACCGACTTCGACAAGTTATTTCACACTTTTCTACCGACTTCCATAAAAGAGGAAGTACTCAATTAGACACTGAGGTATTTTTGACGAGAAGACATCGAGAAGTTTCCGCGAGGAAAGGGCTTTGCTCGGGGTTTCTCTACGTGATCGAATCAGAAATGAGGAGATCCGTAGACGAACTAAAGTCACCGACATAGCCCAGAAGATAAGCCAGTTGAAGAGGCAGTGGGCAGGCCACATAGCACGCAGAACAGATGGCCGATGGGTCCGGAAGGTTCTAGAGTGGAGACCACGGACCGGCAAGCGCAGCGTAGTTCGTCCACCGACGAGGTGGACTGACGACCTGATAAAGGTAGCAGGACGACTTTGGATGCTGGCCGCTTCCAACCGGTACTATTGAAAATTTGTGGTAGAGGCATATGTTCAGCAGTAGACGTCCTACGGCTGAGATGATGATGATGATGATGATGACCTCGGAAGTATATTTTAAACAAAAAAATCTTTGAGACTAGGTCCACAAAAGGAGGAGAAATTAGCTAACATACACATAATAAATACACTCGGAACATATTATAACATCCTCCTTTTTTGAAGTCGGTTAAAAATGCAATTTAATATATTTAACATTATGAACGCAGTATTGGTAAAGTAAAAATAAGAATTTTACATTTATTTATTTTATTTATTTTTACATTTCTAACTATACTACTTGAAAATTTATTTATATTATGTCTTCAATCGATTTACCCATAAACATTACCGTGCCAACTGTACATTTTCAATGGGTTTGAATTCTCAAAATATTTAAACAATGTATTTAGTTCAGATTCATGTAAGAACATATTATTGTAAGAAATACGGGCTTCTATCTACTAAGGCCCACTTGCACGTTTGCTCAGGTTGAATAAATGTTTGTAAACTTAACTACGAGTTTGTAAACTTGCGTTAGTAATATCAATTTTTAACTCTCATTTTGCCTTGTACGACTATAAAAAATCACCGGCTTTGCTAAACTGACATTTGTAATCTTTAGATGGGAACAATGAATTGTCTATGCGCTCGTATTGTAACCTGACCAATAATGAATGAATCGAAAAAAAAGTGAAACTTATATCTTTGGCACTACAGTACAATGTATATAGACTTTCTTGTTTATCCTTTGTTGTATGAAATTTGACGACTTTTTATTCTAAGTATACGTATTGTCTCGTGTCATTTCGTCCAAAGAATACATTATACAGCAGAATGTAACCTCAATTACTTTTGACACAAAACTTCACTAACCCTAAAGATTTAACCCTCCCACATTGCTGGGTTAAATATCGATAAATAACCTTAGATTTACTCCTAACCTTTAATGGTGCAAGATAAATCAATTATAAAATCCCGTTTTAGCAGTTGAATCTAAGTTATTGAAGCTAACTCTGGTACGTGCAAGTGGGCCTAAGTCTACTAAATAAAAAGTTTAACAAAGATGTTTTGACCGTGTCATTAGATACCGAGATGCAGCCTATTCAAATTATTGAGGAAACAGGTTAAGAGGTGATTTATTGTTGTCAGCTTACTTTGGGCTTTAACTAATCGATGACAGTTCAGAGGTAGTGAGGGTTTCCACAGCACCATCATCATCATCATAATCATCATCATAATCATCCTCTCAGAGAGAGGGGTTGGGCGATAATCCACCACGCGGTTGCAGTGTGGCTTCGTGGATAGGTTAGTGGCCAACCCATGTCGAAGTTTTCAGGCCACCCAAGGCCTTGGGCATAGCCTAAGGAATTTTGTCCCAAACAACCGCGACCGACTTAATGTGCCCTTCGCAGCACGGAAGCAAAGCGGTAGGGTAATTTTAGTGCTCGCCTGGCTAACTTCTACTCTTATCTTTGAAATCCCTTTCACAAAAGCACCTAAAAGTGTATTACAGCAGCTGTCGTTAGAATCCAGTTGTGATTCTTTAATTCACAATCAATAAGAAAGAAGCGCACCATTTTGGTGTGTTTTCTTCGAGACTTCATTATTGATTATCAAGCGAGATAATCTGACCTATTTTTTATTGTTTTATCATCTCAAATGTTTATATACCAGCATTCGTAATATTTAAAGTCAAAATCGGATTAACATTACAATAATGAAATTGTTATTATTTCACAAAGTTAATTTATGAAAGTTCAGTTGTGAAACTGAGTTAAAAAGTCCCGAAATTGAATTATTCTCTTTGATTAAAAGGTTCAAACCGTTTTACCCAATTAACTTACCTAAGACTTCGTTTGGGGCGAATTTCAGATGTTCGTTACCTCTACAGCGTTTTGAATTCCCTTATTGAGGGCAACTCACCTGAAACAAAAGGAAATGGTTCATCATTAATATTATCTAGTAAACTTTTAAACGCTTTTATTTAACTTTATACATTCGCACGTTTTTGTGAATGAGCTTTTCGTAGAATTGTAAAAATTTGTCAGTTTTGTACTTAAATAACATATTTAAAGAGAAAATAAAGCATTACTCGTAAATTGCAAGGCATGTTGAGCATCATAGTCATCATAAGCATGTTATAAAAGTAACAAACGAACTCATCGTCTAATGATATTGCAGATTGAAATCCAAGATATAGATTATGATTATATAATATACTATATACAAGAATATTCACCTAATAAAATATATCAGTTTTTCACAGGTTATCACTTTTCTAAATGAAAAAATATAAAGATTAACGGCTTTACTTATATAAACGCTGCTTAAATTTAAATAGTGTCACTTAGTACGGCGCAGAGCAGTTTTGCTGTGCGCAGTACTAAATAATACTTCATCAGTCGAACGACCCAGACACAATAGAAATTTCATTGTTATATGGACAATCGACTGGTGAGGGGTTAACGTCATTTAAAGTTAAGCAGCGTCAATAAGTAAGGCCCATAGTAAATAGAAAGATAACGGATCATATAAAATAAACCTTAAAAGTCATAATCTTTAAGTCTTCTTCTTCTTCTTCTTATGTGGCTTTTTAACGTGGAAAGACGTTACAATCTTTAAGTCATTCTCGGTTTTTTGTTATGACTTTAACATAATGAAGAATAAAAACTTGCAATAACATCATAGGTACATTCTTATCCCGGATAAAGTTTCCGATATGGTAGGTAAAGTTATCTCTCTGCACGGGCGGGACCGCAGGGTGCAAGTTGTAAAAAATAAACTACAGCAGATTACAGTACGTTAGGTTAAAATATTTAAAAATGTAGAAATATTCAATATCTACTTGCTGAAAGAAATTTAAATACATAATCACATTTCCACCCATATAAACAACATTAATAGCACATTCTAAGAATGATAACCAATTATAGAAATTAATTTAATCGCAACTCTGTAACAATGAGCAATAAACTCCGCTATCGACTAGGAAACCATGTTTTTGTTCGTGATAATTTATCGGTCAAACAAAAATTACATTACCTATATAAAAATAAATAGATTGGTTCTTCTAAACTCAACTGACAATAAGGTGAACATATTTGCCGCGAAGCCTGATTCCTCTACTAGGTTCGGTTTCGTTGTTTGTTCTTGAATTTATCTGCTCTCCATAGAACGAGCGCAATTTAAAATCTTAATGTAATTATATCTCACAATCAATTACTCTGACATTATGTTCTTCAGTATCCACGCAACAATGCGACCGAGGAATGTGTTTTTTTGTATTGGTTCATCAAAGTGACTCTCCCTCTCGCCTGATGGAAAGCGGAGATGGTATCAAGAAGCGATGACCGTGCGTTAATCGCCACCCCTATGATGACCTGAGAGATGCTTTTACCCCCGCTTGAAAGACCCAGGTCAAAGATGCAAGGAAAAACGTACGCCGGCAGAGTATTCCACAGTTTAGTAACACGACAGAGGTCGGGGTAAGAGATTTGGAACAGTATATGGATGGCATACTGGGCCGGAACAAGTAGTTCGGGATCGGAATGGTGAGGAAGGAATAAGATTAAAGAGCTCTTTGAAACATTCGCCATGAAACAAACGCTTAGAGAAGCTATAGTTCTAAGTAAGCAGTTCAAGTTCAAGCACTACCAATTGGTAGTGCAGGGTGAATAAAAATTCCTTTCTACGCTACCAGTAGTGCAGTTTGGTAGTGCAGCGGGGAATCACTGATTTTTTGTAACATTATTAAGAATGAAATATTTCATTAATTGCTATATACTAGCTCAATGCAACTGTTGTTGAAATGCGAATAGTAAGACCTGATATACCCGAATAACTGGGTAGACTTTTTGTGCAAAACAAGCATAATATTGTCAGATATTATATTTCAAAGCGGCAATGAGATAACGTTACCGAGTTTATTTATGAACGATTGGCAACACTATCGGTAATCGTTACGCTGGCCGGCTCGTCATTCAATTGCATAAAACTACGTAGTGACTTTACTTACTGAAATCATAATTTCTAATTCCTAGTTCTACATACCATAAACAATATACTATTACATACCTATACATATAGGCCTTTATCAATAATATCATTGGCCTTTATTAATAAACGTTGCGTAAACCTATATATATTAGGCGTAACATGCTTTGTCTTGCTTTCACGCGTGACATTTACTGCAAGCGAAAAATTGACAGATGTTTTAACTACTCCGGGTGTAAGCCAAGTTTATTAATAAGGTCGATATAGTACAATATAAATACAACATACAATACAATAAATACAATTAAATACAATAATATAATACAATTAAATACGTGTACAATACAAAATTCTTTATTCACCAATTTTAATTAAAACCATAACACAATAAAAATCACAACACTAGATTGGCCAATTGGGTGGAGATTTTCAATGGACGTGGAGAAAATCTTTGATAATAAAAATATAATGATAATTTTTAATACTGATATAATATACCGATCCGTAAATTTCCATAAGAAAAATTACCACGCAATTTAAGACAGATGCAAAAAGATACGCATCTAATCTTAATAATAGCCAATCTATGATAACAATGCTCCACATGAAGTATTTTGTGACTCATTATCAACACAGAAATACTGAAAACGACAATAGAGTTACGCTGAGCTCAACGAAATGCGTAACTTATTTTTAAGTTATAATTAAGTTAAAAATAATTTATACGCGTTCGTTAGTCACCAAACCCCGCGGTAATTAGTGAACATTTTGTGCTGGAATGAAATACCCGGGAGAGAAATTTCGAGCACTTTGAAACTAAAAATAATTGGAGGAAAGGTTAGTACCTACCTCCTTTTAATGTAGAGTTATTTGGGACTTACAAGTTCTAATGTATCACTGTCAACAGAACTATTCATATAATATTTCTTAGGCTTGCACGATTATTACACTGCCTGCGTTCCGCGGTTTAACCCGCGTGGTGATGATGATGATGATGATGATTAATCAATATAGCCTATGTTACTGATGAATACCATAGCTTTTTACTAGCGAGAGAATTGTTTTATCGGTTAAGTAGTATTTAAATTTGTCCATTACACACGAACACACAATCAAGTCTTTTAACTTTATTATTAGTACAAACTAGCTGCGCTCCGTGGTTTTACCCACTTGGTGATGAACGATGGTGATGAAAAGTACTCGTATATTATTTCAATGCCACATCTACCTATATACCGATTTTAATCTAAAACTGTTTAGTTGTACTGGCGTGATTGAATAACAAAAATACATCCAACAAATCGCATTTATAATATTTGAAAGACGTAAGTAATTTATTTACTTAGAGATGATAAGCGGCTATATGTTTGGGATCCAGTGCTCAAAGTAATGAAGACTCAAGATCAGCACAATACCGCAAGACTTCTGCCGTGCGATTCTCTAATGATTCGTCGTTGCGTTCGTCGACGAGCTCGCCGATGTCATTTACTTTATGAGATATCGCCCTTGTACACAAGGTTGAGTTTCTTGCCGCTTCTTCTCGGTGGGTTCTATATATTTTGGAACGCGGCGGTAGATTCTTTAAAGTACATTATAATGAAAAGTTGACGTTCATAAGTGCGTCTTTGATGCCTAAATTGAATAAATGATTTTGACTTTGACTTTGACTTTGGTTGCTTTTCCAACGTTTCTTGTCATCTCGTCTTTTCTTTCACGGATTTTGTCAAAGATGAAACGATGTTTGCTCTTAGAGAAACGCACGGCTGAAACTTTGGAATAACAACCTTGTGTACAAGGGCGATATCTCATAAATTATTTGACATCGGTAAGCTCGTCGACGAGTGCATCGACGAATCATTACGGAATCGCACGGCTGGACACCGTGAGTGTCTGACTACTGTGTGAAACATAAACATTTGAAATGTCATCGGCGGTAAAAAGAAATAATTTTCGTGACTCCACAGACAACTGTCATCTGTCCTATCCGTGACAATGATCACTGGAAAGTGTTCAAAACGCCGAGATTAAAATAATACACGCTATACGCAACTTAATGCACCTTTAATAGTGTAAGACTAATAGAAAACGAGTTTAGCATCATAGCGCCACTGCCCGGTAACTTGCCTCTAACGGTAAGTTACGGCATAATCAGTACATAATGAATAATAGTGCTGTATTTGTCAGTAAAAACTAATAATTGCACATAATTATCATTCAAATTACTGTACGCTATGGTAAATATTTGTCATTAACTAGCGACAGCCCGCGACTTCGTTTGCGTAGTAAGTAAGCTGGGCCTTCGGCATCGCCATAACCTCCCATCTTTTCTTGGTTTTTCTTTCATAAGAACACCAGACAATAATTTACACAAGAAAAGAAGAATCAGCGAGATCGTTCCATCCATTCTCAAGTTGTAGCATGACCAGAAGAAAGGGGTTCATTTTTATATATTAGATATAAATTTATTCGGCAGTGGACGTCTTCTGGCTGAGACGATGATAATAGCAAAGATTGACGGTTGTTAGGAATTTCGTAAATTAAAAGGATCATTGTAATAACATTGACTAATGAACACTTTTCACGTAACGAATAACGTAAAGCTAACTACGCAAGTCTGGTTACTTCACAAAAAAGTTAGAAAAATTTATCAACTGAGAGTCCCACAAAGCAGGGTTCTGAGGCCGTACAACTTGGAGGAAACTATTACAGGTCGTAAATAAATATGATATTAAAATAAAATAACTAAAGAAACTTCCGCTAATAAAGCTTATGGCTGAGACACAGTGTGCCCCGCTCTCCGATGCTTCGTATAGACGCCAAACACGTGTCAAATAGTGTTTGAATAAGTGACTTTTAAAGAATATACAAAAAAACTTAACTAAAATAATTTTATATATTGAATTAAATTTTAACAATAATTATTATAAAAGGTACTTACAAAGATTAAAAGACACTTAAAAATGTATTAAACCATTTGTTGAAAGAAAAGTGCCCAGAATGCTAACTGCATTTCCACGTTGAATAGCTAAGCTATTTTATTTTGCTAAATTTTAACTGGCATTCTGGTCGCCTGACGCTTCAACCAAACGTTTTGTATATCTTGTATAATGCTGGAGGGACAGTGGTGCATACTGCATCTCTGCCATAAACATTTTTCCAGCGCCACTTGCTAAATATTTCCATTATAAATATGGGTTTCTGCAAAGTAACGCCTGAATCAATATATTTTTAAATGAATGCAAGAAAACTGTTAAAACTTGTATTCTTTCTGTTGAAGTAGAATAAAAATGTCACTACAGGACATATCATGCACCTGATGTTAAGCTGCTGTCATGTTTGCCCTTGACAGTTTTACTGCAATATATATATTCAAGCTTCAACATTTTGCGTGAAACTGCACTGAGATCGTCACCCAGCTACATATTACTATCAGTCTAGTAATAGCATTCATTACAACCTTAACACAGTAAATATGTTTACGCAAGTTCAGCGAAGGGTCTTCTTATAAACGTGAGTGATGACCGTTAAGTAAAATTTTTTTTTCTTATATCTGTGATATAAACATGGACACACATATTTATACCATGACGCAATTAAATCCTTAAAAGGGTTGACAGAGGTATATACAACTACAATTTCACAGAAGAACTTTCTCTTGTAAAAGGTACGAGTCGTAACTATGTAACTTAGTCTGAACCACAGATCACTAAAAAGGTACGTTAGAAACGTGCCTCAAAGTTTGTACCAAATTGCATCAAGGTTACGAAAATACTCGGTCCTCTCTATTGCTGATGCAACTTGATCGAAACCTCCAAGTGATATAAAAAACGTTCAATAAACAAACGTAAACGAGGTTTCGTTTTGTTGGTATGACACAACTTTTCTACCGACGTCCAAAAAGGAGGAGGTACTCAATTCGACAGTTTTTTTAAATGTTTGTTTCTTCATAGCTTCCGATTGGGTAAACCGATTCTCAAAATTATTTTTTGTTTGAAAGCTGGTGCTTATCGTGTGGTCCCATTTACATTTCATCAAATTCGGTGCAGGACTTTTTGAGTTACACTCTAATTACTGAATAGAATGGAATTCGGTATTTAATTTTTCAAATTGTACTTGTTAATATCTTCTTTATCTACACTAATACTGCTTTATTCATGTACTCTTAAAGCTTCTAAACTAACGTGCTAAAAATGTATAAGTTTATTGTAGCAATTATCCTTAAGCCCGAACTTGGATTAAATTTCAATTAATAGTCCTTTACGAGATGAAATCCTTCGACCCGTGATATGAAGGGGTAACTGCGTAATAACGGAAGGTCGCCCAAAGGTTGCGGCATATTTACATAAAAGGTAATCACACCCAACAAAGTACTTTTGATGTAATAGTTAATATTCAAAACGGGATATTCACCATCAATTTTATTTATTTCAAGTTATTCAAATCAAAGTACCCGAAATACCGGAAAAATTAACACTAAAACTTATTAACAGACTGATGGTGTGAAAGCCCTTATTGTCTAATTCCTGGTTCTATTGAAAAGTTACATGCTATTTCCTTACTATTTTTAGGTCTCATCAGAATAACAAGGAAGTCGAAACATAATTCAGTTGGACAGATAAAAGATGTAAGAAGAGTAACTGGACAGCTGAAAAACTATTAAACGAGACGGCAGAAAGAGCAATGAGTCTTTTCAATTAGATAACATAAAATCAGGAAGAGTAACTAAAAGTCAGGAAATTGAAATATACTTCTATAATTAGTCGAAACAAAAAATCATAATAAACGTATGGTCCAATCGATACGGTAACTTTTTTTAGTTGGACAACATACATGTACTCGTAGAATAGTTTGAAATCTAAAACATCTGGAAATTCAATTAGTCTGTTTTACATCATAAAAAGTCATCCAGCGTGGCAATGCTCCCAGCATTTTTGCTTCTTTTCCCCCACCATGGGGCTTATGGATTAATTTTTATGTATACTTTTAATATTCTGTAAATATGTTGAGGCCTTATGTAAAATATTTTATTATATGTAAAGATGACTATTGAAAGATGAAATGATTTAATTTTTCCTATACCGTAAAATTAAAATTTTTATGAATGAAACTGATTTTCGTCTCTGGGACGCAAAGGGTTAATTTAAAATGTAACTAACCTACAAACACGTCATTTAATATTAAAATATCTTCTCATCATAAAAATAATTAATATATGGGCTAACTTTAAATAATAGAATTAATATCATTAATCAGAAATAATAATAAACTTCATGAAAATATTTTTAACTTAAGCACAAACACACATTAGCTAACCTTTAATAAATAGAAACAAAACTATTGTTTTTTTCTAAGAACATTTCAATGAATTAATTTGATTATGAAAAGTTAACACAAAATGTTCTACTATTGTGATATTTAATAGTTTGTACACCATAATGAATGCCCGAGTAGTAAAACGTTTGGATTTACAATGATAATAATTTTTTAATCAGCTGTGAACATTTGTTTAGTAACGTGGTTTGTTACCAGGTAATTATCAAGACCGTCTTGCTATTAGGCCTTTTGAAATTCGGATATATTAACATCCAAGATGCTAGTAACCTTTAGCGTTCATACCCGTAAAGTTACAATGGTATATCAAAATCAGTGTTTTGTTTATTCGTGGAATGTAAATGACAAGTTTTTTTTAAAATAGATATACGGGATTACTCACGTAATATTTATCGGATAGGTCCGACTATAGTTTCGACCAAATTCTGTGGTCTTTTTCAAGGAGTGTTCGGGACGCTCGCGATGTGTGTGCCCGCCGTGTGGTCGAAACTATAGTCGGACCTATCCGATAAATATTACGTGAGTAATCCCGTATTTCTAGTTAAAAATGAGTGAAAACCACGTTTGTTTTTATAACAAAAAACTGCGTTTTTAATTTCATCTCTTGATTTTAAAAGTATTAACATAAATGTTAGAAAATATTATATTACAGACCTCTTATGCTGGATGTTTTAGCTGGCATCAACGCAGTAGCAGATACTCTAACACGAAGCGTAATTGCGCAAACATTACTTGGTTAAGGTGTGAATGCCTCTGTAAAAGTGTACTTACTGGGCAAATGAGACTCAAAAGACCAAGTCTTGGCCGACGAGTACAATACAACTCAAAGATCATTGCTTTGCAGATCGATACTTTCATCACATCTATCTCGGCATTGTTTTTCGTATATACACATATTTTGAGTTACAATCCAGTAAAGATTTCTATAAGCATCTATATTTATAAGTGAGAAATTTATTGTAAATTTGTTTTCGTGTATCATAAATAAATAAATAAATAAAGCACCACGCCAAACTACAGTACGAAGCTCTATGGGTAAAACTACACTGTCATGGGCAGGCGTGCTTACCTATACGGCGGCATAATACTTATTTCGGCCTAGAAATATAAATACATTATGTATAAATAATGTTATAAATATTATAAGTATATAAACAGTCTGTTACCTCCCCACTGCTTAGATGTGGGTCTTTCATAGACTAGTGTATGGTTCATAATCCACTACGGACATAAATCAGCCTATTAGTTCCCCCTGCAGGGACTCGAGCCTTCCTCTCAGAGAGAGGTGTTGGGCTATGATCACCAAGCGGGTCCAGTGTGGCTTGGTGGATACCAAGTGGCTAGTGGCGTGAGTCAAGTGGCCAACCCATGTCGAAGTTTTCAGGCCACTCAAAGGCCTTCGACATTCCTAACGACTTTTGCTTTAAGACAAACACAAGTACAATTTGAAAAATTTAATACTGACTTTCTTTTTATTCAGTTATTGGAGTGTATCTAAAAAAATACTAGCTACCGAATTGAATGAATTAAATGTGACCACACGGGAAGCACCAGTTTTCAAACAAGAAAAGAATGTTGAGAATCGGTTCACTCTATCGAAAGTTATGAGGTAACAGACATAAAAAAAAATACAGTCGAATTGAGTACCTCCTCTTTTTGGAAGTCGGTAGAAAAGGGACCGACGGCTTGACGTGCCCTCCGAAGCACGGAAGCGCTCATTTGAATAATGCCACTAGCGGTCACCCATCCAACTCCTGCCCGCAGCAAGCGTTGCTTAACATTGTTGATCGGAAGATCGTCAAGTCAAGCTCCGGTACGAGTACGGTCCCATTATAGATAGGTGGATAGTTAAGACCGCTTTAACGCCTCCGACATGAACTCACGTACATTACGGAACCATAATCATACATTTTGTTTATAATATGCGTTTATATCTACGCGTTTGTAAAAATACGCAAGCAACATGTTGTTAGACTAATTAACTATTTTAATCAGTAGTTAATACAAACATGTTTGCACTAACAAGTACCTAAAAGAAATAACAAGAAGATTGTTCTTCTACAAAAATTTCGATATACGCAAAGCCATGTCTATTGAGATTTCAATAGACACTGCTTTGCGTATATCGAAATTTTTGTCGTCTGGAACGGCCGAAACTCAACGAGTTATTGGAAATCCAGTATATTGTTTTCTCTAAACATATTCACTTATTACATAACGGTTATAACTAGCAGATTAGTATTGCCCAAAAACTAAACTTATAGTATTTAATATATTATGTGTTAGTTCTTTTCTCTAGATCTAAGTTCTCCTCTATTTCTATTCTGATGAATTCATAATAACTCACAGCTAAAGCTATTCCTAAGAAATCAAGTCTTTACAGTTACATTGAAAAACTAATAATAGAAGAAAACAAAACCTTGTTTACTGTACAGATATAATAGCATGTCTTTTACAGAAGACATATTAAAAAGACTGCTGCGTAGTATTGTTTGTGCGTAGTACCAAGTTATAAACCGGTAGTGATGTACGTACGTTAAAGCATTCAACAGAAAAAAGAGATAATAATTTAAAAAAAAACAGTTTCGATATCTACCACCGATAACTTTGAAAATCGTACTAAAATTCCTGCTAATATACACACAACATAATAATGACATCTATATAGGCAAATATTTAATCATAGTTATCATAGCTTAAAAAGTATGCTACCTATGTAAAGTTGATTCTTTTTAATGGAACTTAGAGGTTCCAACAAAACATATAAATATAAATATATACACGTTGAGTTAACCCGTCCGAATCAGCAACCCTCCAGTCGATTCATAAATCTTTTGTTTTAGCGTAAACCTGATGCGGACAGATTAAGAACGTCCGCCTTCTTTGGAAGTCGGTTTAATATTACTAGAAGTTATTTTTCTACCAACCCTTTATACCTATATCTAGAATGTTTTGGGTGACCACTATTGCTAATCTATGCAAAACGTTTTTAAGATGTAGGTGGCACTCTAACTGTCACCTACTTTGTGTGTGGTACTGCAATATGCTTATCACTCCGGTACATAGTACATTTGCCCAGAAGTGTCATTCAAACCTAAGCACTGTATTACTTGTAATACTGCAGAGCATCCACTATATAGTGGATGTAGGTACCTTCCTAGACAACCTCTTGCAAAAACGTGTTGTATCTCCTAGGGTTTAAATTGACAATATCTAAGGGCTACTTGTAGAGATATTGATGGGTGACCTCTACAGACAAGTATCATAGTTTGCTACGAACAAGCTACGTTAGTTGCGTAGGGCGCTACGAAAGCTCTACGCCTCTACATTACTTTACGGGTAATTTAGTTCCAATGAACTATCGCCCCTAATAAAATAGGCCCCTCGCAGTTTACTCGCAAATCGATTACTGACAAAGAGCTATTAATCAAAATACTCGACGAAGCACATCCCTAGTAGTCGCGCTTGAATGGGGATGAGCGTGGGCGCTGAATGAACGCGTAGGCGGGGAGACAGAGATAGCTGGAAACATATTTGATATGAAAGATAGAGACTGGAGTATTCCGAGGGAGTTTGTGGGGAGGTCACATGGAGGTTGTGAGGAGGTATCGCGCCCACGGTCGCATTCAATAGAGGGTGAATGAGTGACGCAGGCACAACGCTCGCGCGAATTTAGTACAATGTACAATTTAGATTCGTCGCAAAGATTAGGATTAACAGGTTGCATGGTACAATTTGTTTAAAAGCCTAGACAAATTAAGGGACATATATGTTGTACTTCACTGGATATCCGTTGAGTATATATTAATTTATAAGTTGTTGTATAATATATACATTAGAGTTGTTATACTTCGTTGCTAATTGTGGAGGCTTGTAAATGGCTCCTCCGTACCTATATTGTTAATGTGTTGTTAATGTTTAAGCTGTAAGCCCCCCGAAAAAAAAATGATATTTTAATTTGATTATATTTACCGTTTTTCATTGCATATGATGTTGAGAAATAGGTATGTTTAGTTTTAATATTCGATAGATATTTTGAGTTATTATTATACAGATATTTTGACCCTAGGACCAAGATCACTACTCAATCGGACACAGTGACGAATACATGACACAGTATTGAAATAGAATAACTCTCAAATAAAATATTTATAATATCAATAAGAGAGTATGCACGACACCGATAAGAAGATAAGTAAACTAAGAAGGGATAAAACGGTTCTTGTAAATTGACGACCTAAATCTACAAACGGGACCGTCAGTTATATACGCACCAAAAGCTCTCTAGTTGATCCTTCCGCATCACGACAAAAAATAACAATAGATTTATGAATGAACCTTGCCTCTAATGAGGCTTGCTGATTTGGACAGATTAAAATACTAGTGGTAACCCATCCAAGTAGTAACCGTAACAAGGTTTATTTTTCATTGAACAGTTTTGAAGACTACAGTTAATAAAAAACACGACTAAAAGAAAATACTTCTAATATTACAAAAACATAGCATTATTATCTACCGTATGTTTTGGAACTTGTTATTACAAAAACAGAAGGAATACACGTACTTTCCAGAAGTTATCATTTGTGTTCAAATAACACGTTTCACTTTATGAAAACTTACCAATATTTTTATAACTTACTAAGACAAGTATACGTTTTCGTTGAATGTAGTGAATAATGGAGTGTTTTGTTTAAAAAGAGGTTAGTCACATTAATATTATAAACTAGCTACCAGTCCACAGCTTCCCTCGCGTGGCCTCGTGGGATATAGCCTCTTAAAGTAGAAACATGCCTTAGTTACTCTTTATAATATCAGCTATTTGTTTATCTTAAAACCATATCGGCTCTAAGATAATCAAATGGCTTCTTAAAACGGACTGCTCGAGCAGTTAGCCAGTGATCAACATACATGGACCGCTCTTGTAGTCCTAGTCAACAACTTTAAGCTGCTAATTTATATCTGCTCGAGCAGTTGGTATTAACTGCTCAACAAGTCGCAATTTCAATACAAGAGCGTGGGATGAAGAGCACGGGCGGAGGTAACTGCGTGAGAGTAGTCGACAGCTCGAGCAGTGCGTGTATGCCTGGCGACTGCTTGACAGCCAACTGCCCGAAGCATTTGCAAGTGCTCGAGCGGTTTCGTGTATGTGTGTACATAGAAGACTGTAGTTAACCGTGCAGTCGCAGCAGTCCATGCTAACTGCTTCAAGTTGCTCGTGTATCTGGGGCCTTACGTTTCTTTTGTAGTGGTATGCTGGTGAAGTAAGTACCAAGCATTTGCTAATTCAACCGTGAATCAGGAATGTGTAAACGTTACTGTGTTTTGTTTCGAAGGCCAAAATTTCCAGTGAAATTACAGGGCAAGAGATTTAACATCTTATATCTCAGGATGACGAACGCAGTGCATTACCATGCAGAGTTTTGAACCGTATGGCACTGACGTGTGATTCTCTAAGGAATGCTTGATCGTTGCGATCGTCGACGAACTCACCGATATCAGATAAGATATATCGCGCTTGTCGACAAGGTTGTTTCAACAACGGGACTTGTCAGTTACTATTGCACCTGCCGTGCGATTCTCTAATGATTCGTCGATGCGCTCGTCGACGAGCTCACCGATTTCAAATACTTGAAGAGCTATCACCCTTGTACATAAGGTTGTTTTTCAAACGTTTCTTGTCTTCTCGTCATTTGTTTCACGGATGTTGTCAAAATGCAACGATGTTGCTCTTAGAGAATCGAAGTGCAATACTGCAGTGCGAATCTCTAACAAGGGCGGATACAGATACTCGTAGCTTCCTCCTGATCATGAGCGTAAGAAGGCATGAGGTTAAAAAATAAAAAATAAAAAAAAAATCAAATGAAAATTAAATTATTAAATGCAAATCAAATCATTTAAAATTATTAGCTTTCAAAGCATATTCGTATATAAAATGTCTACTATTACAATTGCTAGCTAAACAATTTGAAAGTATCATAATATTTAGCTAACGGATAGGATGGCTACAGGAGCGCCGTCTATCACAGAGATAATTCTTCTCATCTTCATAATCAAATAATCTTCTTTTTAGATTCACTCATTACAGTAATAACCTTAGAAATGGCTGGACCGATTTGATTTTCTTTCTTTTGTCCGCTCTCATACAGGTTTTGGCATAAAAAAATAATTACCAACATCATCCATCAACACGACGGTTGCAAAGGGTGCAGCTGAGTTTACGATACATTACATACTCGCCATGTAATATAATCCGTTATGTTTACAAAGCAATGTTTTTTAAACTCTGCATCCCAGATACGTAAATATACGTCAGTTTCATTCAAAAAATCTTATGTTTTAATTATCACGGTATAGTAAGGATCAGACCATTCCATTTAATACTCATTGCCATTCAAAATAAAATCAATATCAAATGATTAATTCTGTATAGGCCTACGGGGGCACTTACAAATTGTCATTTTACATTTACTTTTTTAAATCGACAACCGGATCGGAACGCGACTACGACTGAGAAAATCCGGCAAGAAACCCAGCGGGCTTGTCTTTTTTTTTATCGGCAATTACATAATATTTAACAAATGTTCATGTAGGGACACAGATTAGCATTAAGTTTAAAATTATGCATGCCTCAGTCGTCGCCGGCCCCTCAGGTAGAGAGGTTCTTTCCTAACGAAATAAACGAAGTTGAATTATATTTACTCTTTACGTAATCCGGCACCCTCTACACACCCCTACTTACAACTGATGTAGGTAGGTCACAAGAGTGTATAGTTCATTTATTTTTAGCTCCAGTGCCTTATTAAAAAGACCATAATAATTACATTCCCTATGAAAAATAGATCAATTTTATAGATTGTCGAAAAGTTTTGCTATTGCAACGCAGGTCAGTGGCTAACTGCTGCTGCCTATACTGAAATGATACGTCTATTTTTCAAGATTGGAAATTAAATTGGATGGCAACTGTCGCCTTACATAATTATGAACCAATGTATGTATGGACATACAGTGAGGTCCGAATTACGCCATCAGCACTATTAGCGCGCTCAAAAGTGTTCCGAAATTGTGTGAGCGCGCAAATGGTAGCCGAATGTGAACTCGTAAGTGACGTCATTTCGGACTTTCAGTGATGATGCTCTAGCATGAAATCGTCGTGAGCGTCGTGTTTTTTTCCAAATTTTTTCGACATTTTTTGCCAAATGTTATTTTTTAAATTTATTTCTGTCACAGAGGTCAAATTTGCTTGCTTTGTTTACCTACCGGTCCGAATTCATTAAGACGCTACCAGCGCTCCTAGTGAAAAAATCCCGCTTTTTAATATTGGATCAGTGGAGATAGACGTGAGCACCGTAAGGAATAAAAGTGAATAACGGACCGCGGCTGTAACTATCTAATTTGTGAGGTTCTTTTCGTGACGTCTTAAGGCGTGTCTCTGACGTCACTACACGCCACCCCCGCGAGTAAAAGAAACTGCGTAGATATACAGTATTTTAGGAGACAGTATCGCAACTTGAACCAGGAGGTTCCAGGTCCAAATTTGTATCAGGAATATTAATTCAGTTGTTTTTTATAAACTCTACGCGTAGTTGTCTATAAAAATAATACTTTAGCAATTTGTGATAACTAAAATTTGTTTAAGAAGATTAGTGGTCAATCTAAAGTACAGCAATAATATAATACAATAATTACCACTTAGCATCTCTGTTACATGAATACTTTAATTGTTATATTTGCAATAAAAAATATAAATATCAGGTTTCCTTATATTTTTTATAATTTCAATAATTACAAGTATGACCAGTGATGGCTAAGTGTATCATTATGAAACACTTAGCATAAATAGCATATTATAAAGCTATACATGTATTCGCATATGAGCAAAGTAAACAAATTTAACAATTATCGATTGTAGCCTACAAATAAACCCTTATACAAAAATCAACAAAACAAGAGGAATAGTTATATAAAAAGTAGTTTTCTATATGTACACCATTACGCATTATCTAATACTGCACGAATAACAATGCCAATCGGTTAGTACTGCATATTCTGGCAGCTCCACAATTGTTACGCAGACGTTCTACGACCAGGCGCTAAAACAGTTAAATTAGCTAAAAAAAATTGTATGCAACTAGCAACTTTAAACAACGGTTCAGGTCAGCAATTATATTTATATGTGTGTAACACACATTTATAAATATTGAACATAGCTAACTGTATATACATACATAAATTGAAGTAAATGCGCATCCCAACACAATCTGGTTACTTAACCATCCTGTCAAAGTATAATGGAATCTAACCTACAGAGAATAAATGTTGTTTCCCCGTAATGTGATGTATGTTAAGACGCGTAGGTTTTGTATGAGTGAAATGTAAGTATTGTAATAGGTAAGTAAGATCTCAGATGTAAAAGGGTGTCTTTTTATTAGAAGGAAAGTTGTAAGGTTTCATGAAACATACAAAAGAACACGAGTAGTTGATTTTATATTACGTTCGAGAATGTCTTTACGTTTTTATCAAGGTTTTGTTCTTATTCGAGATTATATAACCGGAAACAATACAATTAAACAAGACATTAAGTTTTCAAAATAATTGATTACATTATGAAAGGTTACCTCGATCTATTTTTAACTAATTAGGTTGAAACTTTCGTACTTATAAAATTAATTGAGGTTTCCAGTCACTTTTTCATAAAGCACTCGTGCACCCGGCTGCGTGGCCTAAATAATATTAAATATTAACTTGGGTTTCGTTATCATTACCGTTGGGTAAAGTCTAGGATGGGTACCCGCTGGTGTATTTTCGACGGAAAGCTTCCTAGGGTACGTTAAGCCTTCGGTTCAAGTCTTTAACTTGGTAACGAAATCGTAAGACCATTTCAGCCTTTCTGAAACTACAACACAAAAACTGGTGAACAAAGGTTAACCGAATGGTGAACCTATGTACACCGTAAAAGGCGTGACTTTCGAAGAACATTTTAAGTACATATTACACAATAATTCATACTAAAAACTGTATAAAATTGCCAAAATTTAACATGCTCTCTTACTCGTACTATGGCACCCGTTAGTAAGTCGTAGTCAAACTAAAACTATGGAAAATATGCGTTAATACGAAAAAAAAAACAACCTAGAAAATACAATCATGATTCCTTTACTATTGAAGCGAATACGATCCAGTGATCTGGAACTATACTATATTATAATATTAATGTAATTACAGTGGCTCATTAATAGCCAATACAATTTCCGGACGTAGAGTTGCATTCAATTCAATTAAAAGTTAATTAAAAGTTTGATCATCATCATCATCAGCCCACATTCGTCCACTGCTGCACACTGGCCTCTTCTAAATCACGCCACAGAGCTCGGTCTTCAGCTCTCGGCAGTAACTGGTTACTGCCAGCCGCCTTCCGTAGGTCGTCTCTCCACCTGGCCGCAGGGCGTACTACACTTCGTTTGCCTAAACGTGGTCTCCACTCAAGAACTCGTGAACTCGTGATGAAAGAAATACTGAACTTTTAATGCAACTAACAGCCGGTGCCAATAATCTATCTATCGCCGATTTGCCTAGACAGGCCGGTTAGCGCAGTTGGCAGCACGCCTGCCTTCTGAGCCGCTGGTCCCGGTTTCGATCCCCGGACAGATCAAACATTTGTGTGCATGAACATGTCTGTTTGATCTGTGTCTGGGTGTGTATATGTATATATGTATGTATATCAGTCATCAGGTTACCACAGTACAGGCTCTGCCTAGTTTGGGACCTGAAGACCTTTGTGTGGATGTTGTCTGTTTGTTATATTATTACCTTACTAGAGATCGATATTTGACACTATTTGTGTGGATGTTATGTCAAATTTCTATCTGTAGTAAGGAAAACTGTGGTTAGATAGATTATTGGGATAAATGACGAGATAGGCTGCTTGTATGTGTGATCGTAAGCAACACAGTAGTATTATCCATGCCTGTTGCAGTTACACCTATAACTACAATTGCAGCTACTTAAATATTAAAAAAGTTGGGCAATGCCCGTTTTGATGGTGATCAGCACGTTTAGGCGGGTTATTGCCATATGACCCCTTCAGAAGACCGTGTTCACTGTACGTTCAGTTAATACAGACAAAATACTTATCTGTTAAGAGCGAACCGCAGTTTCAACGCAGTATCTTCGGCACACAACATTGATGTCTATAACACAAATGTCGCGCAGTTCAAGCGGTTATTAAGTAATGATTTCTTTATCAACTAATCTTAATTTTTATATTTTATTGTTTACGAGCTATTTATACCAATAATGTAAATACCTAAAAGTGGAAATTTGTAATTGGCTATCAGTACATATTGAAGTATTATGTTTATTTCTAGCTGTAAGTTTCCCTTAAATCTTATATATATCAAAGAAGATGTCCTGACTGACTGACTGACAGAAAACGCATAGCCTAAACCACTGATTGTAGAGACTTGAAATTTGGAGGGTGTATTGTCCTTGACGCGTAGAGGTGTACTAAGAATGGGTTTTTCGAAATTCTACCCCTAAGGGGATCAAAAGCGGTGAAAATGTTTGTATGAAACTCCTTTGTTGTTGTGATGAAATAATGATGCTTTCTATATTTTTGTCAGGGATGACTTAAGGGGGTAAAACGAGGGATGTAAAAACTGCTACATATTACAAATTGTAGAGGTCAAATTTCTGTACAATGAAAAATATGCTAAAAACCGAGTCAGGAAATGTAAGGATTGAAAAATAAGTTCAATTTGTTTGTTTCTGTGTTTGTTTGTCTGTCTGTTTGTACGGGGTGATCTCCGAAACGACTTAACCGATTTAAATGAAATTTCGTATCGTAGCTTATATCCCTGATCAACATATAGGATACTTTTGATCACGGTAAATTAAAGATTTCCCGTGGGATATTTAAAGATCTGTAATTACCGTATCCCACGAGGCCACGCAAGCGAAGCCGCTGGCGGGTCAGTTAGTTAATATAATAAAGTATCAGAGTAGAAATTTAAAAAAGATATCACTTATCAGAGATACCTGAACAACACAATTCTTTAGATCAACATATACATAGCTGTGGTTAGTGTATGCGATGTGTGATTGTATGTAAAATCAGTGCACAAATCGAAGAACGGTTAAAAACTAATCAGATGAGATAAATTCGCTTACTACTTCTCGTCGGTGGTTGACGACTTTAACTTTGATAGTCTCTGATTTTCACGTGCGGTCGTGGCGGCGCTAGCGTCGTACGACAATAGACGCATATATCCATTATTGTTTATGAAACTCAAAAATCAATGTCTTGAGATGATACAATTGTGCAGCTTCATACAAATCTTCAGTTATAGCTTTTGTTGGTTCTGCAACTGAATACAAGCACACGCCTTGTCCGTGTCATTACTAGTGAGTAATGACACGGACAAGGCGTGAAGCTTCACAGGATAGTTAAAAAGGGTTAAAAATACAAGAAATATTAATTAATTTTAAATTAAATTAAAAAGAGTTAACATTCAAAAATGTATTTAAGCTATCTTCTGCCTTTTTGGGTCCTACCCACAGATATTTTTTTTCTCTTGTGGTCCCATTAGAACTAACTTACGAAAAAAGCTAAATATATCCTATTATCCACCATCTATGTCGTAAAATATATCAGCATTAGTGTCGAGATGCGAGAAATAATAATATAGGCCTAAAAATTTAATGGCATTAAGCATTTACACAATTCACATTGCTACAAGAATGCTTTAAAAATTGTTTTTGGCTGGAAATAATAAATAAATTTATCATAAAGGTGCTTCCATCGCTTTTCCTTGTCTCGGAATAACCCAATAGTGAGAGATATTTGTGAGGTATTTATTTCCCATCTCGTATCTTACAAACAAGTCTGGGTAAGGCGCAAAGGGCGCGCCCTAACCCTCGGGCTCAGGTATCGACAGAAATTGTCCCTCAAGATATTTGCGGAGCCTGTGTAAACGATACCTTTATCAGTATTGGAGTAAGCAAGATTTAATATATATTAGTATTGTTTTTGTAATAAATGTAATTCAGCTTTAACTTGATACTTTCTCGATATCATTAATCACTTACTCAGTTCTACTATTTGCCTTACATTTAAAGGGCTTGTTTAATGGGACGTTTTAAACTTGTATAAGTAGCTGGTTAAGTTGTGGTAAACACATATTCAATATATGTGTTTTACTGCAAATATCCAAACAAAAATAATTAAAAACAAAATGTACAATTTTGAATTGTGTTTCTAACCACCGAAAACTATTTATAAATCAAAATATAAAATGATTTGCATATTTAATGAAGAAGTCCGATTCACCAAATTTTGCCGAGTGCGGAGTAGTTGAGGATGTTTACCATGTGTTGGTGGAATGTGTCCGGAACGAAGTCGAGAGAAGAGCGTTACTGATGGCTACCAATATCGATGTCAAAGAGCTGGGTATTTGTAATAGCATTCTCGCATTCCCTCTATCAGCGGCTGCGAGAAGGCTATAGAAACTTGTTATTATAGCCATAAAACGGCGTAGTTAATGTATATCGATTGTATACTATGGGAGTGGCATGATCATGTCTGATCAAACTCCTTTGAAATAAATAAAGATTAAAAAAATATATATAAAAATTGCCTAGTGAGAGCCTAGTGAGTGCCTAGAAAACACAATGTTTTTTATAAATACAAGTCCATAATACAAATATAGTGTGTGGTGGTATGAAACCCTCGGCTCACCTTGGGTACGTTTAGCCGGCGGTCCCGGTTGTTTGTCTTAGGGCAACTGTCGTTAGGCTTTGCCGAAGGCCTTCGAGCTGCCATAAAATTTCGACATGGATTGGTCACTAGCCAATCCACCCAGGACGCACTGGACCCGCGTGGTAGATTACGGCCCAAGTCTTCTCTCCGAGAAAACTCGAGTCCCAGCAGTGGAAACATAATTGGCTGGTTATGTATGTTTAATTATATATTTTAGTGATTGCACCCATACATATGAAATTGAGACAAAATTGTTTTTTTAGTCACTATTTCGTGTAGGATATCGTTATATAGGCATAATGAAATTAATATATACTACATCTTACACACACTTCTATTGGTTTTTGTTCAAATTACAGCTACGGAACCTTAAACGTTGAGTTTAAATATAGAATTCATTGTCTAATAAAACCTAAGATCAAAATGATGGATGTAATTCCAGGAGCCATTCGATAAACGCTTCATTTGTTCCAAGATTTCTCACACGTGCTCGTTGTTTGTTTATCGAGACTAATAAATAAGGTCTTACATATGGGGCGTAGTACGCAGCGATTGTAATTGCTCTTTGATTAACAACTATGTTCTTCAAACGAACGTGAATCTGACACAAATATCTTACTTATACATACATACATAAAATCACGCCTCTTTCCCGTAGGGGTAGGCAGAGACCACGGATTTCCACTTACTGCGATCCTGACATATCTCTTTCGCTTCATCTATACTCATCAATCCTTTCATACATAAGGTACGGTTTAGGGTACTTTTGACCTGGCCTTTTTTCAGAACGTCTTCAATCTGATTTCGGAACGTTCGCCTAGGTCTTCCCCTTCCAACACTTCCGTTTACTTGTCCCATGTATACCTGTTTAGTCATTCTCATTTCATTCATTCTCTCCACATGTCCAAACCATTACCTTACTTATACTACGTTTACTATTTTGAAAGATTGATTTGAAAGAAGAAAATACGTTTCTTTAACAAGAGAATAATCAAATAAAACATATTGCGTTTTGTTATGCACTGCAACCCGTTGTTCGTTCGCCATATTTGGCCAATACAATACATTTCGCAGAAATCAACCTACTTCTCCAGGAACTGCAACGTTTGTGGTTAAAGCTGTTAAACTTGATACATTCAATAGCTTGTTTTCGATTGTAAGTATAAAAAATGAGTATTTTTTCGCTAATTACCAATGTTTATAACCATATGTACTTACTAGCTGACCCGTCAGCGGCTTCGCTCGCGTGGCCACGCGGGATACGGTTAATTACATTTAACTATCCCACGGGAACTCTTTAATTTACCGGGAATTTATCCTATATGTTGACCAGGGATATAAGCTACCACCGTACAAACTTTCATTTAAATCGTTCCAGTCGTTTTGGAGATTAGCCCGTACAAGCAGACAGACAAACAGACAAATAGAAAAAAAAACTCGATTCCACTCCTTACATCCTCCTGCCTCGGTTTTTAGCATTTTTTTTCATTGTACAAAAATTCGACCTCAACAGTTTTATTATACATGTAGTGATAGTGATTATAAGCCATTAGTCTACGAAGAAATTATAGATTTCTTCGTAGCCATTAGTGTTACAATTTTTATTCGTTATGCAAAGTTGAAATATAAAGGAAGACAGCCACATTAAAGCAAAAACTTTATCTGAGAAAAGCGTTCCCTAACCATTGTTTATTACTTCAAAACCACAACATTTTCTCCAATTTAAATAAATCCATCGCAAATACAGCCTCGGAGAGAGTGGGCGGGCGAGCGCCCTAATTGTGTGAACCCCGATTGAATACTAAGCGACGAGCGCGGGTTTACCCGCAGATGGGTTACATTGAGTTACACGCTTGCCTTATTTGTCATTATGGGAGGTGGATCCGACATGATTGTATTAGTTTTCAACTAGAATTGTAAAGTAGAAATGGGATGTTGAGTAGACGATACCGTCAACTGCGCCGTAGCACTCTCGTAGCTTCATGACTGATGCTCAGTCGAAGGTTTTATTTCTACTGTGTAGTGATGAGACGAGAAATGCGTGTGCCTTCCAATAAGCACCTGCCCATCACACCTTACACCTTAGGTTTCGCATGGCACTACACTGAAATCATCCTGCTACATCAGTTTTTCAGTCACAATAGCCCAGTAATTTGGGTCCATCTCATAATGCCTACATCGCTTATCTATATATGAACAAAATATAACAGTGAAACAAAATTGGAAAATTTATGTTTGAAATGTTCATTTTCAGAAAATTCTTATTGTAAACAGTCTGAATAAGATTTTTGGAAACTAACATTTGTGAAAAAGTTAATTTACAAATTAAGTATTTTCTGTTCATGGGCAGGCAACGTAACGTCTGTTGGCTCAGCTAGATACCAAGTGTGTGTAAAAGGGTATGTGTGTGTGCATATATAGGGCATACTTATAATAAAATAGGGCAATAGCTTATAGGACAATTTGTGTACCCAGAAATGTACCTGTGGAATATGTCGAAACATATTTTTAGTGGTAATCACATTGCAAATGTCTCATACAAAACTGAACTATAATGAATCAGATGTAGATGCTCAATTAGGATCCTCCTACGAGAGGATTCCAAGTTCCCGTGTTAATATCGCTCGCAACTCACGTTAGCCATTCTTACGTTTATTTCAATGAGAAAGGCGAAAGGTAGACACGTGTAAAAAATATGTCGATTATGTACGCGATTTAGTAAGGATAAAATCTAGGGTACGATTGTTAACATTACCTCACCTGCCAGCAGCTTCGCTTTTAACACCCCAAACACAAAAATCTCTCATTAGTGGACACTTACTTCAAAAACCACTTGACCGAATTTATTGAAATTTAAATGAGATCACCTCGAAAGTATACTCTATTATATATAAGGCAACACACTGGCGCTAAAATTAAACGATTAGAAATTGGCGATACAAAAAAATTAAAAAAGACAAGCCTGCTGAGTTTCTTGCCGGATCTTCTCAGTCGTGGTCGCGTTACGATCCGGTTGTCGATTTAAGAAATAACAAGTGTAATCTGACAATTTGTAAGTGCCCCCGTAGGCATGTACAGAATAAACAATTTCATTTCATTAAACAAAAACAAAATTATCAAAATTGGACTACTCTGTAAAAAGTTATGCCGCTTAACCGCTTCTGTTTGCGGAGGGTACGTTAAGCTATCGGTCACATTGGTTATCTTAGCACAATAAAATTGTTAGGCCATTATAGACAACAGTTGTAAATCCATCGATGGCAATCGGAAGGATAGAAGACTCCGACACTAGCCAATAACCGGCGTATGCTCTGCTGAAGTCATGCAACACGGTGGTCAAAGTGAACTGCCGAGGAACTTGTCTTGCATTACTATATTCTTTTGATATGATACGAATTAAGAACTAATTAATCAAAGGCCAAAGCACAAATAATTTGCGAAACAGTATTCTCGTAGCTAGGAATCTCTCTCTCGTAGCTAGAAATCTCTCGCTCGTATCGTCAACACGTCACGCTTCGGCGTACAAACTATGAGTGATCTGTGTCACATTTGCCCTAGATAAATGACAGTTTGTACAATTTCACGTGAACTACACGTTAGGTTACACATACGCAGTTATTCGTGCTAGGCTCACAGGTATATTATAATGTACGAACAATAATTAAAGTTGGAAATCTTTCATATTGTCCGTTTCAGCTTTTAATATTGAAAATTTCGTGAACTTTATATTACTAAAATTGACTGTCGGATCGCATAAAATACAGCGCGTTGTTACGTTATAGTCGTATTTCGTTTTAAAATATTGTCGTGTAATATGAGCTCTATTTCGTGTGCCATATTTTGTTATTTTATGACCGTGTTTGTTGTAGTTTATAGCAGGTGCTTAACATACTACATTCACATTTATCGGTCACTGTCGGGGTAAAAAAATATTTTGCAATTTCAGCACTCTCCGCCCAATTTACACTTTTCTACTGACTTCCAAAAAAAGGAGAAGGTATTCAATTCGACTGTTTTTTTTATGTTTGTTACCTCATAACTTTCGACTGGGTGAACCAATTCTCAAAATTCTTCTTTATACACACTCCAATAACTGAATAGAATGGAAGTCGGTTTTCAAAGTGTACATGAAACAAACATGATCCCTTAGCTGTTAAAGTAAAAAATGTAAGCAGTTTTTATTTCTATATTAGTATATAGAAGTTTATTTATTTATATTGTATTTGAACAAACATACAAAACGATAGACCGTCTACATGGAACATATCTTTGTATAAACATTTATAATGAGAACACAATACAGATATAAACATATAAATGATATATAAATCGAACTCCGACGCCCACATATTATTATAGTAGAATGATTCTCACTTTTTAACTACATCCCCTATTATTTTTATCGATATGAGAAATCTGTTTTTAAACCACCCTCATCCCTAAGGGTAGTGGTGTGAGGTTCTATTTTTAGCTCGCATTCAATGGGCGAGCCCGGCCACTTTTAGACAATAACATTCTAGTACAATTACAATGTGCCTTGTTTTTTTGTGTAGCAGGTATTGTTCGCTATGCGACATTTTGTAGATTTATCTTATCTAAAAATTATGTTGAGGTAGGTCATTGGATAGAAGTGAAATAGTGTGGATATTGTTAAAATGATATGTAATTATTGTGTTGGCGTTATAGAAATCAATTATGAGACCTTATCCGAATTTCATAATAAATGACTTAAGATAAAATTCTTTGAGATAAAATTACTAATTACTTATAGAATAATTTCAATCAATTACCATTTGTTTCATTGGATATTACAATCCGTCCATGCTTATTTATATTCGTTAAAATATGAGAATAAAAGGCCACGAAGTTGCACAGTTTTAAAACGTGTTCTAGAGATGCGTCGAAAAATAGCATTTACATTACTGCGGATTGTACGTCAGACATAAATAACATTAAATTTCTTGATGATAAACTTAATAGGGTAACTAGAAATGTTCAAACGTAAGTATCGTTTTCTGAGCTACAAATGGCTGATGGCATGAAATTAATATTTTTATTGTAGGTTTTTAGTAAATATGGTTGCTCAGAGGAAATCGATGGAACTAATTTACCTGTCTTCGTACCATCGGAGGCAATCTTAACGACCAAATAGTCAAAGTGTCGTTGTGACATGTCTGAAGACGTGGGTTCGGTGTCCGACCGAGAAAACTTACACTTATAATATTGAAATTTATAGTTAAACTTTTCTAATTAAACTCACAATTTTCCGCTTATTTAATTGCTATATGGAACTTCTCTGTTAAGTTTTCAATGTTAACCAGGCTTTGAATCAGGTTAATGGCTGTTACAAAAGAACATTAGGTACTCAAAATTATTTAAACAGCGCTCCTATCCAGGTCATGAAATGTGGACGAGAGCTTCAATTAAACACACCACACATAGCTCGGGCGGGTTACAAACCCGTCAATGAAACTATTTATAATTCGACTGCACTCCGCCTCCACACACCCTTCCATTCAACATTCAAGGTAGACA
This sequence comes from Selenia dentaria, assembly GCA_917880725.1. Lineage (NCBI taxonomy): Eukaryota > Metazoa > Arthropoda > Insecta > Lepidoptera > Geometridae > Selenia > Selenia dentaria. Next base: position 6,170,480 of record OU862888.1, on the reverse strand, counting down.
TTTCAGACACTACGTCAAAGTTCAATGAACGATGTGTAAACAAAACACAGGTAAACTCGAAAGCCCTGAATGCAAATTGTACTATTTGTGGGTTTGGCAGATTCTAACCGCGCCATTCTACACGTTGACGTTCTTTATATTGAACTTGCCCGTAGAATAACACTCATCCTGTTTGCCTCATAAAATAAGCTAACTTTGAGATCCATCAGGCTCGTTTAGTACCAATCAGTTTTTATAGTCAAGCAGTGCATTTCTTTCTTTAAATTTTTTATCGCGCCTAATACAAACTATTTTAATTTGTTTTCCTTTATAAGCTTGGTGTTCTATAAAGTATTATTGTATTGTATTGTATTCAGTCCACATTCATAATCATAATCAGCAGACGTCGTAGTGATATTACCACTGCTGGGACACGAGCCGTTATGGGCCATAATGCACCACACAGGCTCAGTGGTGGTGTCAGATAGTGAATGACTAACCCTTGTGCCAGAGTTTTCAGACATGGACAAATAACTATATGAAATATAAAAATGACCTATGATGACTACCAATGTGCCCTCCGAAGGATGGAAGCACTCAGTTAAAAGTGCCGCTACCGGTTACCTAATTACTCATCCATTCTGTGGCTTGGTTGTCTCTGTTATTAATATATTTTCGAGGACAGGGCATTTTTGAGGATAAAGAAAGTGCCATTTTTAGGAGTTTGGCAATAGTACATATGGTCAAATGACTCACTAGTAAGGTAATTTAAACTGTTTCTAACAGAGGAAAAGTTTCCAATTTGTTATTCTTGAACCCAAAGTCCACCTCTTTACACCATATTTTATCAACAGCTACTCGGCTGTTTCAGCACTGAGCGGATTCATTCTAAGACTGCGTGTGAAAGTATGTATGTATGTAAGGTATGTATGTGATAGTATGTGTGTGTGTGTGTGTAATGGTAAAATGCGGATTTGAATTAAATTTATAACATATTATCATCCTTCTACAATGTTGCGTACTCATCTGCATTGATAATTTCATCGTATCAAATATATGTGGACATAGATTAATTCATTCAAATTCCTATTTACGTCAATTCGCGGCATGCAGTCCTAATACATCTAGTCCCTAGTGTACATCTGCGTCGCAGTAAGTGACGTCACAGGGGTGTGGGGTGCTATTCTGGTCGAGAGTGGGAGAGGGTGCTGCCGAGGGGCTATCTACGTATTACAGGCCTATGGGCTCGTGGAGGCGTCATGGCAGTAATCAAGCTGTATTCAAATGATTTTATGTAATCGTTTGGTTAGTTAGAAGTTTTTTTTTCATGAAATAAAACAATCAATGGCTGAGTAATATTGGAAGGTCGAGACAAGGCCGAGTTCTTTCGAATTGATCCATTTTAACTAATTGAGGCCGTTAGTCACTACTTTGGTCGACATTTATAAATAACTTTTATGTTGCAAGTAAACACCAAAATGTTTGATAAGTCCATAAACATACAAAATGTAATTCGGGTGAATTCTGTAGTCTCAAGTAAATAAATAATTTAATATATACTTTATATAATTATGATGTAATAGTGAATGTTAAAATAAAATAAACATTATTAGTTCTTAGTCATGAAGCTACAGCCTCGTGAATATATCTTCCCTACACTGGGTATTTATCTTCTTCTCTCGGAGCCTCTTCAATCAATGAAGGTTGGCAATCAGCTTTCCGTACTCGTCTCTATCCTTGGCGAGGCGAAAAAGTTCAGTGGCACTCGCAATCCCTATCCACTCCCTGATGTTTTAGACATGATTTCTTCCTGCGACCAGCTCGTCTCTTTCCCATATCAATACCAGCCTTTTACCTGGGTTCAACGCATACAATAATGTATATGTTGGTGTGTACTTTACAACTTCACTGGCACTCCAAGGATAAGAAAAAAGCCAATAATTTGGATTTATGTCGTGTTGGTAATTGTCGACATTTCGTTGCGTACTAATAAAATGCGACTGAAGTATTGACTTTATTAATTATAGCAATTTTCGAGCACTTGAGAGTAAATATTATCAACCCAATCAGAATCAACAGAAACAGCATTGTAATTTAAGAGGTAATACTAGCTAAGTTTGCACCTTACAACTTTCAGTCAAGATTTAAACTATTTGTAAGCTAGCTACGACTTGTAGGGTGCTCAACTGTAATGGTAGCTGTAGTATTACAAGCTAGTTGTACTTGTATATTCAAATTAAATTATTACTTATCATCAGGGAAAACACATACATATTTCATTACAAGAAAAACAAAGTTCACTCTAAAAACTAGGCGGCCTAAAAAACTCTTATGGCTAAGATGCAGTGTACAAACCTCCCCCACATAAAATACAAATAGGAAGTATACAGAATAAGCAACACACAAAATAACCCAATCTATCAAACACGATTCGACCCATGTTTCGCCTCTACACGAGGTATCCTCAGGAGACGTTGACTAGTCGAATGCTAGACCGACAGTTACGTCGAAGACTATAAACACGTGTGGAATCGTTTTGGTTGATTGGATTGTTATTTTTGTTGTTTATTCTGTATACTTCTTATTTGCATTTTATGCGGGAGGAAGCACACTGAATCTCTGCCATAAGCATTTTCCTAGCCAACGTGTTACTAAATATTTCTTTTAGTATCGTTTAATATGAATATCCGCAAAGTAACGCCTGAATTAATAAAATAGAACAAAACTTTATGCTGGATAACTGTAGACTGTTTTCCATTGTGTTGTCATTAGGAGTTAATGCTCGTATTGTTTGCTTAATGTACGGGAAAGTTGCGTTCGGCTACTCTAGTCAATGATACGTGTTAGGAACTAGATATGGAACATCTGGTCCATCGGAAAATCATGTAACGTACTTGTATTTTATTTTTAATTATACATATAGACTTCAGGTTTAGTACTTGATTTATTAAATTATATCGATAAAGATAATGTTTAGAAAAAAAACCTATTTATAACTTATACTGAAAAGTAGAAAATATTGATTCCTCTTTAAAATTTTGCTAAACGAAACCACAAACCAAAACGCAATCTGTGTATATATTTTTTTATTATTGAGGTTTTTCGAAAAGTGCTAAATTAATTTCGAATAAATTTATATAGGCCGTCTATGAAGTATGACCTACCAAAAATTATCTTTATCAATTCATAATTGGCGGAGGATAATCGCCCAACAAACATGCAGTCGAATTGAGAAAAACCTCCTATGTTGAAGTCGGTTAAAAACTAAACTAAAAATAATTCTGATTATAGTTTTCCCATACTAACATAAATACTATTATATATTCTCATTCTCAAACAAAGTAATATCAAATAATATTACGGAGCTATTAGGTACCCACTGAAAAGTTAAAGAACGACTTTTGAAGTCATTAATTTTGCTTTTCAATTTCTCGTTGGCTGTACGCTATCGGAGGTTTGTTGCAACTTGGACCAGAAAACTTTCGTTTGCGAAGAAAAGCTGCTATTATATTATTCGTTATTACGATAAATAACCAGCTCTATGAAACTTATTGGCAGATGCTAAAAGCATTTTGTTAGCTGCACTCCGCGAATCCACCCGCATAATAAGTATGCTGCAATGCAGACGATGCTGCTTTTATGGAATCCGAATGCTCAATGCTCAACATTCAATACTTTATTGCATTTTGTAGGTAGTATACACAGATGGAATGTACAAACACTACAAGACCGTGTCGGCCACGCCAAGTGCTGCTTTAGTCTATGCCATCACATTTTTATTGGGATTTATTTAAATAACAAGGACAAATTATACGCTAAACAACTTATAACGCGTATCATATTGTATGGAGCTTGAATATTATTTTAATGAATGCTCTTTATGATACTACACAGAAAATTAGCTGAGATAAATTGTGTTTAAAAGCACACCGAATGATATAAAGTTAATTAAGTACCTTGATTATATATTATATTATATATTACACTCGTAGCGATTCCCGGAATCTGAGTATGATCTGAGAATTGAATTATTGAGCAAATATTGTGATTGGTGAGTCTACGGGTTAAAGTACACAAGTTTTGACTCAGTGGAACCATCTGGGAACGTTTGGGTGCAAATATCATAGTTCAAAGTGTTCAAACCGCACAGACTTCTAGTTGGAATTGCGGTATTTAACAAATCAATACATCCGTACGTTTATATACAATTTTGAATGACTCTCTAGTTATTGGTATACTTCAATCAGTTACTGAACAAAAGTATTATTTATATACTACTACCTGCAATCCGCGGTTTCACCCGCGTGGTGTTGGATTATGATGATGATGATGAAAAGTATCGTATGTGTCAATCCAAAGCCTCATCTACCTCCATACTAACTTTCATCAAAATTGGCCTAGCCGTTTGAGCGTGAAAGTGCAACAAACACGTCCACCCATCCATCTATCCATCCATATATCTAAACTTTCACATTTATAATATTAGTAGGATTGTTTTTTCAATGATCGACTTAACGAGTCATTTGTAAATCATATCAATATTATTAGCACGAATTTTTGTAAGTAAGGGACTTGTTTGTATGTTACTCTACGGTGAAATAGCTCAAACCATCCTTTAATAGAGTTTGGGTAGATGGACATCAATAGCTTATATCCAGGATAAACACAATCCTGAGCAATGGATACTTTTATCCACGAAAATGTTCCCGTGGGTTAATTATTTCCCACGGGGCGATACTATTAATAATAAAATAAGGTAGTATACGAGAGAAGCTGTTCTCACGTAGCTCAAACTTAAAACATGGCACAAAGCTCCCGCGCCTTAGTATGATAATCTTTCTAGAGTATCTGAGTGCTGGAGAAACTACATACACACACCTCATGTCTGCAAGTGCAAGGTGATCGTTTCGTTGACGTAAGCAGTACAAACTATGAGTTATCTGTGCTACATTTGCACTAGATAAATTATAGTTTGTGCTGCATACGTTAACGATACGACTACGTTAGAGTTACACATATTTTCGTGCTAGGCCCACTGGACTCTGCTGAACGTAATTCTAGAAAACGGGCCTAAGTACGCCGCATTCCACGGAATTTCACGGAAGACTGAAGAGTATTTATATTTCAGTTTTCCGTGAAACCCGTCGCCTTAGTACGATATTTCATGGAAGACTGAAATGTAAATAAGTTTCATCTATTCGTGAAATTTCAAAGCGCAAGTTTAAATTCAGTAAATAACCCTGGTTTGCTTTGTGGTATTTCTCGCTCCCACACTTTAAGTTTGTGTTTTTATAGCGATTATGTATGCCTAATATTGACATACGAGTATGTATTCTAGAATGGCACTGTCTTTCAAGAACAGCCGTGCGATTATCTAATGATTCGTCGATGCACTCGTCGACGAGCTCACCGATGATAAATACTTTATGAGATATCGCCCTTACACAAGGTTTGTTTTTCCAACGTTTCTTGTCATCTCGTCATTTGTTTCACGGATGTTATCAAAGATGCAACGATGTTTGCTCTTAGAGAATCGCACGGCAGATTGGGGTTGGTAGATTGGGCAGGTGCACAGTTTTAGGAGCGTTTGATAGGTTCTTCTTGAAGGCTACTAGCAATTGGGCACATGAGTAAATACTTTTACTGAGTCTTTTCTTTTAAATGCCTATATATATATATATATATATACATATACATTTAGAAAAGCTCTAAAACACAGTGACAAAACGGAAACAATACAATTATTATAATGCAGAGCAATCGTCTGGTTTCTTTCTTCTCATCTGTTTAAATTATACTTAATTTGCAAAAAGCTTCCGAGGCTTAAGCTATAAAAATACACGTAAAGTGTTTGCTGGATTAAAACAGAGGTTCCGTATCATTCTTACTAAGAGTTATTGCCGTTTTTTATATAAACTCGTTCTTGGTTTAATAATTCACTATTCATTTGATGTTCCTATATGGCAGGCTTTTTGTGTAAGAACCGTTCTTTATTAGTAACTAACGCCACAATACCAGATTTCTTCAAGCAGCAATGTACAAGCCCAACTGTATAACAGTTTGAAGGGCACTGCGGAGCAAGTAAAAACAATGAGCCAATTAGTCTCAAAAACCAATCAATGTCTCTGAGAGACAAGCGTTGCTCTGCCATTAGCAAAACTGCGTTGATTATCCTCAAGCAAACAACTTACCCAACACAGCACTTGCTGGTAAATATATATACATTTCTAAAGATTGATAGTTTATAATGAAATCCTCAGGGAAGTCGGAAAAGCCGATTAATGGACATGATAGTTATATCATCACACCAAGCGGGTTTGTACTTCAGCATTTAGACTAAATTGTGCTTCTTACTCCGTTTCCGAAGCCTTAGCAAAGTAATAATTACTACAGTGCCTTCAAACCCAGAGGATTGATTGATTGATTTGACGTGTACGCGTTGAGGGTGAATGGCTTGTATTGTAGTGGTACCCACTAAGACGGACCCTTGCCGTAGAGTCTTACTATTTGGAACAGCCACTTCATACATAATTTTTAATTATTTATTTTTCTCGACATGCTGAACTCTAGATCACAGTAAAAGTAAGGCTACTGCCTTCCTTTTACTGTCGTCTAGTAAGTAACACTGTATTATATTGCACACCTTCATGTCGTCTTTATTTATTTTAAATTACTTGAAATTTATAAATATCCGTTTTATTTCATTTTGACGTGATTTATTATGTTTCGATCTTTAGAGATGATTTAAGTCTAAACTTTTGTTATGCAAAGTGGCTATTATCTATATATACTTAATTAATTAATAATGTTGTGTTATATTTTAAATAACATCAATTTAAATTATATATAAGCGTTATATAGCGTTAGTGTATACATTTGATAAATTATATTATATCACTAGCTGCGCTCTGTATAGATGATGATGATGAATCAGATATATCTTAGTTACCTACTCAGGCATAATGAAACCTTTGTAAAGAATTTTTTGAATCGGTTTTGTATTTTTTGTTTACATTACAAACAAACAAACAATACAATCTTTATTTTTATTATTAGGATTAAATACTAAGGTACGAATAATGTGGTTTAGTTTGTACCGGCTTTACTATTGCATATTTAAACGTGAAAAGTAGTTATTGTGACATAACTGTAATGTTGCAATTTTTGTTTGTTCAATAGATGTCGCTCCGTCCCCATACGACGGTTAAAATCAGATAGAGAGTTAAAATTCGATGCTCGGACCTCAAGTCTTGGTGGCCTAGTTGGTCATGGCGTCTGACACGGATTATCGGAAGACGCGGGTTCAAATCCCATCTGAGGATTTGAATTTTTCTCTCTAAAAATTCCATACAGATTTTTAACTATATTACTTTATAATAATTACATTATATATTACTTTATTAATGACAAATATAATGTTATTATACTAGTATATCATACTTTTTAATTAACTTAGGCAGCTAGCTTAAAGCTTGGTGGCCAGAGCTTTATCAGCAAAGTAAGTAAACAGCTACGGAGTAAAAATAAGCCCAGAGAAATCTCTAACTAACAACAGAAGAGAAGATCGCTCGACTTTGTTAGTAAAGACGTTCGTTGTCCTTGTTTTATAGTGTCTAGGGTTGTCAGTTCGCTATATTTTCGTGCTAAAACGTTGCTTTAATCGCATTACGCGTTTTTTGTATAAAATTACTCAGCGGCGCTTGCATTTGCACTTGGAGGCATAGTGGGTAACATTATAACTACCTAACCTAACCTTTATTGTGAACAAAAATGCAAAAAAGACATTTGGATTTTTGGGATAACAAAAAAAGCGTAAATTGGTTTAACTTCAAACCAAATTAAATCATTTGGTATAATATCGCTTAGACGAGCACAGTGCAGAGGCCGAAGCACGAATAAAAAATATCGCCAACCCAAACAATAAAAAAATGTTGAGTTATTTATGCCACAGTCGTATTAGATCACAGATATGGTCTGTGTATTAGATAAATGATAGTTTGTACTGAATTTAATTAATTTAATTGTTATACTTTAGCTTTTTAGTGTTTTTTTTTTGCGTGACGTTTACCATCACGTGAACGACTGCGCTACTCGTCACTCGGTAGGAAATTTAAAAAAGCAAGGATATAAACAATGGAGTCGAATAAATTGCCTTTAATATTACAGTTTCCGCGATTGATAAGCCATTGTAACAACACTTGTGTTAAAATAAGAAGTACCTAATACAATTTTTAACTAAATGGCAACCCTAAGCAAGCTCCGACCTAGGATAGCTAATGCCTGGACTCGTGCGATCAAATTAGGTCTAACGAAGTTACCTAGAAAAATAAACTGAGCTTGTTGTTATCTAGTGGTTCAACTCGGTTGAACTGCGGTTTGCTAGAACATTTGCTAGAAATAACACGGGGACATTTTGTTTATAATGGAAAGGCTAGGATTTAATCACTATCTTACTTGATTATGATGTTTATGGTGGTAGGAACAAGGCCTAGAATACTGTAAGCCTTAGATGTGGAATTTCTAAAAATCTTTTGTAATGTGGTGGTTCCTACGACTCACACTATCACGAATTGCTACCTAGCTAATCTAAAGGACTAAAAAGAAAATAAAAAAAACTTTAAAGATCATTAAAAAATGTAATACGATACGTAAGCGATATATAAATATAGTAAATAGGGTGAATTCTTTAATCGGAATCCTCTAGATCTATTTCAATTTTTTTATTTTTTATTATAAAATAAGTAGTAGCAATGTTTTGTGGTAGTGCCACGCTGCAACCCCACAGCCGAATGGGCCGGCACGACCGGAGAAGTACCACACTCCCACATAACACCGACGTGAAGTAACATAGCTTGCTATTGCGTTTCGTCGGTTTGTAGGAGGTTCCGGAGGCCCGATTCCCCTCTTCCACGTTCTCCCTCTCCTTCCCCCCCTCCACCCTCACCCCTTCTATCTATTCCTTCCTATCAACCTTCCTCAAAGGTCGGCAACGCATCCTCGAGACCTCTGGTATTGCGGATGTCCGTGGGTGACGGTATCACTTACCATCAGGTGAGCCGCTTGCTCGTTTGCCAACCTATCCCATAAAAAAAAAGATAGTGTTAGAGTAGGTTATAACACAGTGTACGTGCACCGCCAATCTTGAAGTTTGTAGCTCTAGTTACGGTTTGCGTCGATAAATTCGTCAGTCTGTCATTCAGGACAGTAATTGTATATTATGTTATCATATATGAGTACCTAATAAGGCGAGCAACAGACATCCTCTTACTGCCTATATACTATAGCATATTATAGATACTAAATACTGTAGATTTTATGGCGATGTTACCTTCGCACACAGCTTAATCCTATCCAGCTACGAGCTGCCGCCCGCAGTGCTAAGCGAGACGTCATCGACGCGGGCGTCCCGAACACTCCTTGAAAAAGACCACCGGATGTGGTCGAAACTATAATCGGATCTATCCGATAAGTATTACGTGACTAATTCCGTATTTCTCAGTAAAATTGGTGTTAACCAAGTTAGTTTTTATAACACAAAAAAGATCAGTCCTATGTTTAGATTGGAACCGTTAATTGCCTGTACGGCGATTACAGTAAATCTACAACTCTGAGCTTTGGGTAACACTGGAACTATCATGTACAAAGGATCATGTCCCATCAGAGCCACGACATGCGCCTGCCATCACTTGTTAGATTAAAAAGCTCTTAAACAAGTGATGGACTGCTTGCGCCTTGACACATTAAGTTGCTAAATCTTATGTGCCTGTAATGTCACCGGCAACGATACCCATAAAACTGGAACATAGTAAACATTACTGCATCATGGTATAAATAGGTATGGTGGGAGTCCGGACGATTTCATTTACAAAAGAGTTCTACTGATCTTTGTTTTTTTCTGTATCTCTGAACATTTGCAGCGAGACAGGCAACTCTATAAACTTTTAACGAACAGACCATAATCGCTACATTTAAATTTATTGATATTTTAAAATCAACGCTCTTTATTTTATTTTAAAATATATCAAACTATAAAACCTTAATACATTAATTAATGTCGTTTAATCACGAAACTGGATCTACCAAAATACAATATATCACTCATCGGACGCTGGTCACTTAAATGTCGCGACGCAGGCTTTGTTTGACGAGAACCCGGATATATGTGTACCAACAAACCGACACACAAATATCACATTTAGTACAACGATTATAAAGTCAAATTCATTTGTGTTTATTAACGTGAGTTGTGTCGTTGTTCTTTTGTGCAGTGAGAGAACATCACTGAATGTCAAGGGAAACCTACACTGGCCGGGATATGGCTTGATTATTTATTGGTTCGGTTTATTTTTGTTAGACAATGGGTTATTAGAGTAGCGGAAATTGAAACTATTACAAAACGTACAAGCGTCTTGTAAACATATCAGAAAAATATAATTACCAAATTATTTTTATTTTAAGGTAAGAAAGTCTGTTGGTAAGCATCTCACCAACGCATTAAAGATACAATGCTACCCATAATTTATATAAAATAAGTACAATTGAAACCGACATCCATTATATTCAGGTATTTGAGTGTAGCTCAAAAACTTCTTGACCGAATTTGATGAAATTTGAAGTAGGATACACGGAAAGCACCAGCTTTCAGACAAAAAAAGAATCTTGAGAATCGGTTTGCCCAGTCGAAAGTTATGAGATAACAAATATTTAAAAAAAACAGTCGTATTCCATACCTCCTCCTTTTTGGAAGTCCTTAGAAAAATGCTACTCTAACTACTACAATGCCACCCATAATTGTATTATGGACAGTATTCGTTAGTCGGTTTTTACATTCATGCGTGAAAGGAATACAAATAAAAAACACACTTACGCGTTCTACTCATTAATTAGAGTAAAATTTCTAAATATGACATGTTTTCTAACGGTAACTAAAAAACTTTACTCCGTAATTGGGTGGAGTTAAGGATAATTCACTCCGCTATCTACTCGTACATACAAATCGTGGTACTATGTGGTTTTTGTGCCAGAGATCGGCTTGGTTAGCTTGTGCCAGATATTTTGACGTGAAACAATGGTGTGCTACTAGCATTACTGTGTTAATGTATTAAGGGTATATTATTAGTGTTTTGGGTTAGTTATTTCACCGAGTGAAATAACTGGCCTAATGAGACTCAAAACCAATGTCTCGAATGCTACGCAAACTACAATTTTACCATTGAACAACCCCTAGATTGTAATCACAACATTTTAACATATATACATTACAGTTTTCCACAAGAATATTGCGGATCTTGAATGTTGTGATGCGTTATTGTGTGTATCCATGGCTACCGTGGCACAGCGACCCCTAGTGTGCAGGTGAGTAAACTTCAAAAGACTTCAGAAACGATATTAAAAAATATTTAGTGACACTTCCGCTGAAAAAAAAAACAATGATTTTGGCTTATTTGGGGGTGTGGACCACCCTCCCTCCCGCATTTACTGCTAATAGGAAGAATACAAAATAAAAAATACACAAGAAAACCCAAAAACGTTTTTGGTATATTTGGGTTTTCTTGTGTATTTTTTATTTTGTATGTCACAAAATATTTTTTAATATCGTTTTTAGATTATGGATTTCCGCAAAGTAACGCCTAAATAAATAAATTATTCAAAAGACTTATTGAATTACACCTAGACAACGGTTGCAAAGATTATTTATTTGTAAATTTTTAATAATATACAATTTACTATTAACATATGTTTGTTATTCGTACAAACAATATTTGCAGACATAGTTCCGGAAAATGTATTCTGTATCTTTTTATTACAGGTTAAAACGCTTACTGTGAAAACATTACCCAAAGCTGAATTAGTGATCGTGTGTGTTTTGAAAGTTTAAAAAAATACTGTCTCTCCTTGAACGTTGTTTGTAATATGTAGATTATAAATAATCCGCTAGAGTTTAGCTGGAGAATCGTAGCACAAGACGTATATAATTTATACCAGCGATAACAATACGATTATGTAGCTCCTAACACTACGTGAAAACGAAACTTTTGATACTTGCATTACTTAATATTATAATTGGTATAGTACATTTAAATATGTATCCATTGATCACTCTGTCACTCTATCTACTTTAATAACTTGGAAATATATGAAGGGTACAAGAAAACAAGGGGCTCATCGACAAAACTAACAATCGGAGATAATTGCCTTATTAAATTAATTGCCTAATTATATAATTAAACTAAGAAATTTAAATTACTACTTAAAAGACATGGTTAATACTATGTTATGGTAATTGTATGTTTAATATATCTATAGTGTGACTGAACATATAAGTTTGAATCAATTATAACCATTACCATGAACTTATAATGTCCAATGTAGGGAATAAAGGTATGTTTATGTAAGTTATGCCATGTGCACCTTTTATTCAGGTTTGGGCTGCAATGGGCTCCTTTTAGTCATGGATGGATTTTTATTAATGTGGATTATCTTTTAAACGAGCTCCTTCTATACTGTTTTGAGTACATCATACGAAAGACCCATTTAAAACGAATCTAATGGTAAAGTTAGTTTGATTTATGCAAAAATGTCAATGAACCCCTTTTATTTGTGTACCAAATGTGAAAAAACAAAAACCAAATGACAAACGCAGTCTTAGAGATGTTCGAATTATTTGATTGCATACTTTTGTACTCTGAACAAGTTTTCAAGCGAACAAGTAAGTTCGTTTGGAAAACAAGACATAGGCATCCCTTTCAAAACTATATTGAATTTTGGTTGTTGTTGTAGCAAATTAATTGTAAATAAAAAATACTACGGATTTGAATACGTTTTGGGCAGAGTACCTGAGACGTTAAATTTGAGTTTTTCTCTTACATGTGGACTCGTCCTTTTGTATATTTGCCATTCCTCAAAATAAATAAGTTAAGGTGCTGTCATATCATGATGTTAATAAAATTGAGGGTTTTTAATTAACCGGTAGAGCCGCGTAACACTCTCAACGTGTCTCGATCAATAAAATTTCACCAATCTGAGGTATTCAATTCATAATTGAATCAACGCACTTCAGGTTTTACAAGGCAGGTATTTACGAGCCTACCATTGTGTAAACATAAGGTTAATGGAAATTTTATGGATACATTTCAATCTGGCCTTATTACTTTGTTCATTAGCAAAGTAAGCTCCCAGGAACATTTGTTTTTATATTTACATAATACTTTCCATCTTATCGCAGGAATATATAAAACAGATTGCGTTTGTCAATTTAGTTATATGTACTCATATATGCCCTAAGACAAGAATCGCGCACGTAACCTCTTATTTAGCAAGTGAACACCTCCATTTCAAGGTGGCAATAAAACATTACGTATAATCGGGTCAACATGTCCCTACTGATTACTAACGTGTGTGTTTTGCCGGTAAAACAATAAATAACAGTTTAATACGTGTAAAATTTTCGTATGTATACAGGGTGTTTGGTAGAGGGACCGACAAACCAAATGAGCGTGCTCGGGGGCCCACTTGGAGAATACAAGTCAGAAAAAATCCCCGACACCCCAATTTTTTTAAACTAAATCAGTTAGTTAGCTCTGTATTGTATCCAATTTTACTTTGCGTGGCCTGAAGGTGTATTAGAGACCAAATTCAACTAAAAACATTCGGTCTAAAACAGATTTTACAAATGTTATGGTGGTAAATAGGTACAATTTCGGAGAAAAAGGGAAAAATCACAAAAAAAAAGGTTAAACTTATTGGGGGGTCGGGGATTTTTTTTGGCCAACTTGTATTCTCCAACTGGTCCCCCGAACACGCTCATTTGGTTTGTCGGTCCTTCTACCAAACACCCTGTATAAAACTTTCAAACTTTATTGAGTATAAGTAACATAAATCATAAATGTAACTTATTTGAATTACATCAGCATTTTAATTGTACGATATGTGTGTTGGCGACCGGACAACAAATTCAGTTTCCCAGATACCTACTAACCTCTACCCGCAAACAAGAGCATTTAGATATACATAATATTATGATTGCTATAATGCTAGAAGCATATGGATTGAGCATAGGATGTATTTGGTCATTACCTACTTAAGTGTTTATAACTTAATTAACTCGTGTACAAATAAGTTGTTTCTAATTTCTGAGAATAGATTCACAAAGCAACTTTGATTTGCTCGTATAACAAATATTGTAACTCTAATTCATAGACCACTTATGTCAAATTGGATATAAACAGTGGTTGTTTTATATTTCTAAGGAATGGAATAATTATTATGATTGCACACTTCAAAACGTTGTTGCCCCATTGAGTTTACAAATTACATAGCTACACTGGTTAAAGATCAGGAACTACAGCGTAATTCTAGTCGATCATACGCCTTTTATGCCACATTATACTAGTTTAACAACTGGTTATTAGTTGAATATTCTACAGTCACTTGTTTTATTCGGTAGCATATTCATGTACTTCGTGCAATGACGTATTTGTATGTGAGGCATACCTTTTCTGATATGGCGTGATATACGTATTACGTACATCATGAAAAATTATCGATGGTTAAGAGGATTTAATAGCCTAGTACTTTTCCATAATAAAAGAAAAAAACTCTTTTCTTTCTCTTGACATTGTCCTATTGCAGTGTTTTTTTTTATGCAACCGACACATTGTTTGCTATGCCCGTACGTTTGATTTCTTCAGTATTTCAAAGTAATATTTTTTTTAAAATAAAAAAACTGAAAAAATCAAAACGTACGGGCATAGCAAACAATGTGTCAATGGCATGAAAAAAAATCACTGAAATCAGACAATGTTAAGAGGTAGAAAAGAGTTTTTTCTTTTAGTATGGACAAGTACTAGCTATGCAATCCTCTTAATATATAGATAGAAAAGGTATGCCTCACAGGTGCATGTTAATGTAGTCCAATCGTTATACTTGCAAAGGTTACCCCTCATCATCGATATCTGATAGACCTCTCTCTAGCTCCATGCCTTTCTACCTATCCAAAGGGTAAGATCTCAGGAACCTTAACGCTAAATATATAACCATTAATAAGTGTCTGATAAGCCAGTATATTTGTAGAACCCAAATGTGAAACGGCCCAGCAGCACAATCTGAATATTTTTTATCAGTTTCAGAGATTTCTGCTCGATCTATGGCCTCCATGACTTAACAACAACATACAATTATCATATCCAAACTTAAAACAATCGAATTCAGTATAAATATAATTTAAGATACACCATCAACACAGATAAGGGATAATTTGTCCTGAAGAGACCAAAATACGTTATTGCGTATGATCCAAATACTTTTACATAAATAATATAATATACAATTGAAACAGACTTCAACGCATACATTTGATCGGTTAATGATACAATTTTAATGAGAGCTACTAGAAAGTACAAGAGAAGGTAGAAGGTAAAAAACCTTAAAATCGGTTCTCAATCGAGCGATGAGATCGAGTAAAGTACAAAAATAAACCGAATTGAGAACTTTTTTGGAAGGTCCAATTAAAAGTGGAGCACAATCGGAAAATGTTTGGTACGTTTCCAAACATCGTTTTTACAGATTCAACAAAAAACGGGTCTCAAACGGTGAACAAATCCAGTATAATAAGTATATCCAGTACTTATAAAGCAGAATTGAGTACGTCCTCGTTTTTGGAAGTCGATTGTTATCGAGTGTTATTCGTAACGCTCGAAAAAATACTTAATAAGAGAAAGCAGAGAAAATACTTTACTAGCTTATTTCAGTGGATAGTGATGCACTGAAATAAGCTAGTAAAGTATTTTCTTGCTTTCCATTGAATACAAAATATAAGGACAGAAACTACACACAAAATTTTTAGCCAAAAAATAGAACCGACCTCAACATCAAAAAGTGTGAAATAACTTGTTCAAGCCGGTACCATGATAGTTCACTTCACCAACTTCAACAAGTTAGTTCACACTTTTTTGTGTTGAACTCGGTTCTATGTTTTGGTAAAAAAAATGTTTAGCCTTTTTTGTGATTTTTGCTATTTGCGAAACGATTGTCATTCGCCGTCAATAGGGATATCATCAAGATAGGCAACAACACTTTATAGTTATTGGAGTGTAACTCGAAAACCGCTTGACCGGATTTGATGAAATTTAAATGGGACCACCTCAGGAGTATACTCTAAATACAAGTTCAATTTGAAAAAATTATTACTGCCTTCCATTCTATCCAGTTATTGGAGTGTATCTCAAAAACTACTGAACCAAATTTGATGAAATTTAAATGGGACCACACGGGTACCAGCTAGATCAAAAAGTTTGAATTAACTGTTGAATTACCGAAATAAATCAATAAATAAAAAAATGCACTCCTACTTCTCCTTTTATGGAAGTCGTTAGAAAAGAATAAAAAAAATTGAGAATCGGTCCATAAGTGGATAAAGTGGAAAAACATTAAAAAAACATTAAGTCCAACATAGAACCTACTCCTTTTTTGATATCGGTTAAAAGAGTATACAATGTACACTGAAGATTAAAGGCAGTGCGCATACCTCCGTCTTTTATTACTGTACATTAGTACCCATTAGTAAGCGGCTGATATAGCGTTTATAGAACTTATATGCCGCAGATTTAGCGCACAGATAACAAGGCTCACTTAATGATATAGTGACCTAGGCTGTGATAAATGCGCTGATATTTACAACTGGGCGTCGGCGTTGCTTTGTCTGCTATTAAACTTCAGGTTGATTATATAACTCGGTCGTGTTGGCGTATAAAGTGTGTATTACACCTTATACGCCATCGGTTATTCTATAGGTGTATATTAGAGGTATAATACATTGCAAAAGAGTGAGAGTCAATGTAAACATTTTGCTTACATATTTCTTTCTTTTTTTCTAACGACTTCCAAAGAGGAGGAGGTGCTCAATTCGACTGTATTTTTTTGTTTCTTTTTTAAGTTTGTTACCTCATAAATTTCGATTGGGCCAACCGATTCTCATAATTTTTTGTCTGAATGCTGGTGCTGTTCGTGTGGTCCCATTTAAATTTCATCAAATTCGGTCCAGTACATTTTGAGTTACACTCCAATAACTGAATAGAATGGAAGTCGGTATTAAACTTTTTAAATTGTACTTGTTATGGGATAGGATGGCAAACGAGCTAGCGGCTAACCTGATCGTAAGTGATACCATCGCCCACGGACATCCGCGATAGATACTAGAGGTCTCAAGGATGCGTTGCCGACCTTTGAGGAAGGAAGAGATAGAAGGAGTGAGGGTGGAGGGGGAAGGATAGGGGGACGGAGGGAGAGGGAATCGGGCCTCCGGAAACTCCCACAAACCGACTGAAACGCAATAGTTAGCTACTATGTTACTTCACCTCGGTGTTATGTGGGAGTGTGGTACTCCCCGGTCGTGGCGGCCCATTCGGCTGTGGGTTACTGCGTGGCACTACATACCCTATGTACATACGTTTCTTGAGTGAATCAATCTAGAAAGACTTTCTGAGTATTGCCAAGTGTTCTTACACTCAGCTATATTATTTATTTTCAATTTGAAGGGTGGGAATTGGCACAGTAGTAGCTCAATAGTAGTAGTGTGCAAGATCTATTGTGTAAGGTGTGCAATGTCAGACATGAAACTACTGAGCAAACACAATCGGCCAACTACAGCGGCTCGGAGTGCAATCCAGCACAATCCAGTCCCACGCAGAATGCTATTGCTCAAAGTTCTGGCAGTAATTTTGGCAATAGTTCTAGCTAAATAATTCCACATACCAAATCACATAACAATACAAGACGTAATCATAAAACACAGTACTCTTGTATTTTATGACTAGTTCTCAGTATTCAGTAGTGGCAGGTTCATGTCTGATCCAACTAAATAAATATATATACAGATAGGTATAAAACAGTATATAACAAACTAACACAAGTTCTGTCACTTCAAAGCATCAAGATCATCACGTAGTTAACTTCATGATTGTTTTTCTATGAGAGCGCATAACGGTTATGTTATTTATATATATATATATATATATATATATATATATATATATATATATATATATATAAAGAAACAAGTTATTCTGTATATAAATATATATATAATCGGACCATTTGCACAAAATTAATATAGATATGGCTTATTTTATTATTCGCTACTGTCTGTTCAACCCTAAATTTATGTATGTATTAAGATGTTGCGAACTTTGGAATCATCCCTTACTTTTACGACAGCTTGACATCTTAAACGATACGCTCAGCACCATCTTTAGCACTCCTTTTGACGAACGTACTTGGCACCAGGCTTCACTGCCAATCAAGTATGGAGGCCTTGGTATACGTAAAATTTCTAGTGTATCGTTATCTGCTTTCTTGTCCTCTGTCTACAGTACACAAAATTTAATAAATTCAATTTTATCAACTAGTATGTCCAATTTTGAAATAACTTATTTGACAGATGCAAGGGAAAGCTGGCAAACAGTTTGTCCAAACCAAGCCCTGCCAAAATTCCTAGCATACCAGAAGCTTGGGACGGGCCACTCTTGAGATAGAACGAAATAAATTAATTGAATCGACCAATTCCACTGCAGAACGTGCTCGTCTTTTAGCTTCTTCGCGATGGGAATCAGGTCAGTGGTTGCAGGCGCTACCCGTCAACAATGTAGGCAATCTTTTGGATAACAACACATTCAGGTTAGCTGTATCTTTGCATCTAGGTGCTATTTGCCAAGTCCCTCATCGTTCTTTGTGGTGATTGTACAGATCGCCTAGGCAACCACGGACTCATGTAGTAAGAGTGCAGGTCGATTTTCCAGACATGCCAGCTTGAACGATGTCATCCGTCGGGCTTTTGTCAATGCCGACGTTCCGTCAGTACTAGAACCTAATGGACTAATACGGTGCGACGGTAAGAGGCCAGATCGAATGACTCTTGTTCCTTGACGAGAAGATGAGACGGCCTCTTGTGTGGGATGCTACTTGTGTCGATACTCTGGCACTGTCTCATCTTCCAGAAACTTACGCTCAGGCTAGTATGGCAGCGACAAATGCCAAAAACTTTAAACGGCGCAAATATACCGATCTTGATAGAGGTTACATATTTATACCTTTTGGGGTAGAAACTTTGGGTCCGTGGGGTCCAGGTGCATACGAAATTTTACAGGGACTTGGCCAAACGTTTGGTTAAAGTGTCAGATGACCAGAATGCTGGTTCATATTCTGCACAAAAAATTAGCTATTCAACGTGGAAATGCAGCCAGCATTCTGGGCACTTTTCCTTCAACAAATGGTTTAATAAATTTTTAAGTGTCTTTTAATCTTTGTAAGTATTTATTCATGTATATATATATATATAGAAAGAAAAGGTTACATATAACATAAAAGCTTTTTAGGCATATAAGCCTGCATATTAGTTTCTGCCCTTGATTTCCTCATATTTATCATTATCGCGATGTTTTGGGAGCTACCCATTGAATATAGATGAAAAATTCAAATGATAGTATGTCATTTACTTCTCCACACTGAAAAGGCTAAACAAATTAGATTTAAATTAGAAATGCATATAGCATATATCTGCACAGGAGAATAATCTTGTAGGATATATTAATATCTATCCGTACGTGCGGGAGGGGAAGCGGGGCACAGTTGTTATTATAAGTGAATCACAAATGATGTCGTGTCGCTGAAAAGTACTTCAGTTGTGTCAATTACCTTATTCGACCTCATCATGACTATATTTAGATATTATGTTTTATTACTTAATAGTGGGTATTCCCTTTTACATTCATATAACGATATCACGAATGGTTATAAAAAGGCTTTTGTCGTTTTCCATGATAACCTTTGACGATTTGTGTGTCTGTAGGATGACATCATTTTATGACAGATCGACAAACTTTTTTATTCACCATAGCTGAACTATGATTTAATTAGGGTTCCTTAGATACTATAAACGTTTATAGTTTTATAACGTTTGTCTGTCACATTATCTATATCTATACTATAATACCTAATATTATAAAGAGAAAAGATTTGTATGTATGTTTGTAACGAATTATCATACAATCGATACAAAAATCGCTTATCGTCAAGCTCAGTCAGTCAATTACAGTTTTTATTGCTAACTAGCCCGCGGTCTCACCCGCGTGGTGATGGAAAGTGAATTCTAATGGTGAAAGAATTTTTCAAATCGATCCAGTAATTTCGAAGCTCATTCAATTCAAACAAACAAACAAATCTTTCCTCTGTATAATATTGGTATAGATGGAACAGGATAGTAAAAAATGGCGTTGCACCGTAAGCCAGGCTTAGTTAGTATTATTCTATGCTACGTTGACGTAGGTCTATCGTAAACATAGTTTAAAATATAAGAGATAGATATGTATGTATGTCATAGGCAGAATAAAGAAAGATCCCGTTGTCTTTGAAAAAGTAAAGTAGTTCCAAGTTTTTCCGCTAGGTGTAACGCACGCACGAAACTTCTTTCTTCAAATCGATGTTGTTTCCTTACTAAGTATGTTTTATAATAGAGAGCTAAGTACTAATGCAATCTTGTTTTTTGTTTAAGCGCAAGAAAAAAATTAAGATTTCTTCGAAAATATAAATAAAAGTAGTGTTACTTACATTAATAATATAATATTAATAATAATTAAGTACTTGACTGTAGTCTATACCTAATATTATAAAGAGAAAAGATTTGTAAGTATGTTTGTAACGAATTGGCTCAAAAAGTACTAGACCGATTTCAAAAGTTCTTTTACCATTGGAAAGCTACATTCACCCTGAGTAACATAGGCTATATAAGATTCATCATCATCATCCATCACCGCGCGGGTGAAACCGCGGAGAGCAGCTAATTTCGGATAAAGCTTCAACGTTTAACTTACGCGTTGTTGATACGTTTATAATGTAAGGTGACATCAATGTGCACCTCAGTCAAGATCCCAAAGAGTTTTCAAATGAATTGTCGAGAAATTTGTCAATCGAGATATCGACAACGCGTAAGTTCGTGTAAAACCAATTAATTATCACAAAATTATGAGGTATTATTTGGTTCGCCTTTCGATTTCAATCTGTTATCAGGACCGCATGGTGTGCTTCGACACAACTTGATCCTATTATCAGTTGCTAGGTAATTTATCGAAGGCCCAGCTGCAATAAGTTTGGTTATAGTGCGAATACATTTTGTAAGAGAGAGTCTTTCTTTAGAGAAAATTTATACCTGTAGTGTTTGTGTAATGTTATAGAGTTCGACCAGTTGCTGACAAGTGGATAATTACGTATTCCCATTGAGTTACAAATTACAATACATCTAGGATTACTATTAGGAATCTAACTCAATGCGTAGTCCATATTTATATTGTCAAAATATGTTCTTAATTACTGCTATTACATACACGTAATCTGTACAGAAAATTTAAATTGAAGGGTCTGTTTGTCTAAATTAAAAGCTTTGTCTAAATTTATATACGGTACATACATTAAAAAAACAATTTTTAATTTTTGTCTGTTTGTTCCGGCTGATCTCTGAAACGGCTAGGCCTATAATAATTCAAAGAATTTTAACGGGACTTTAATTGGCAGATAGCTGATGTTATGAGGCGTAACATAGGCTACTTTTATGTTATAAGAAAAATATAAAACTCTGTATTTCTGTCTGTTTGTCACCTTAACACGCCTAAACGGATCTTTTTTTTTATTAGGAAGGACATAGAGCTTTTTGCCACTACGGGCATCAAAAGCGACACCGGACTGTGGCTGAACGGATAGTAATCAAATTTTGCAAAGTTTAAAAACAATGATGATTATATCCCGGGGAAGCACATATCATCATCATCATCCATCACCAGTGCAGCTAGTTACAAATAAAGCTCGAGCGAGACGGGAGTCATGCTGCCACTGTTTGATTATGGTTGTGGTAATGCGTGTGAAATCCTAATGTTTCTAAACACAATTTGTGCGATGAGCAGAAATCTTTTCCGGATCTTGGATGTTGTGTTGTGTTCTTGTGTGTGTCCATGTCTCCCGCGACACAGGGAGTCCTAGTGCCGGGGTTCTTAGTGTATTAACCTTATCGTTATTATCTTTGATTGTTAACTCGACGTGCTAATAATCTGCCAGACTTACGTCACAGGGAGGACTTACGTACTCCCACCTCCTAAAGGAGTGATGTTTCAACCTTACCATTAAATCTGGTACCACCACGCGTCAATATAGCAAGCTTAAAATAATATTTGATTACGATAGACGTTTTGATGACGCAGTATCAAATATTTCACGCAATTCGCATACTTTTTCATGACTTTTGACACGAAGTTTCATTGTTCCAATGTAAATTTTTTGAAGATTCGTACTCCCATATCTTAAAGTAGTCATATTGCAACGTTACCGTTAAATTTGGTTGACCGTTTTGTGTCGGTGGGAGTACGATAGTAAGTATGATTATTCTAAGCTTATTACAAAACGCTCCTGGGGCCTTACTCCCACCTCTTAAAGTAGTCATATTTAAACCTTACCATTAAATTTGGTACCACCACGTCAATCCAGCAAGGTTAAAATTATAATGGATAACGATAGACGTTTTGATGACGTTTTTGTCAAATAGTGCACGCAATTCGCGTATTTTGCAACTGCGTTAGTGATCTATTCGGGTTGGGCATTATAGGTATTGATCCTGGAACGCACCATTAGGATCGATTTCGGCTAAAAAAGGAACACGCCGGAAATAGTATTGACGTAATATGTTTAACCGTTCAGTGTTGGTGGGAATACGATAGTAAGTATGATTATTCTAAGCTTACTATAAAACACTCCTGATGTATGATAGTTTCGTAAAAGGTGGGAGTAGGCCCCCAGGTCTTTCGAACTTATATATATCTACATGTTAGCTGCACTCATTTCATCCTCAGCTGTTCTGTAGTGGTTGAGTAACAAACCTCCATGTATCCATACGTTCGCTGTTATAATAGTAGTAAGCTTATATTATATCATTGTATCGGTAAGATTGAAGTCGCTCAACGAGCAATGGAGAGGGCTATGCTTGGGGTTTCCCTGCGTGATAAGATCCGAAATGAGGAGATCCGTAGGAGAACTAAGGTCACCGACATAGCTCTCAAAATTAGCAAGTTGAAGTGGCAATGGGCAGGCCACATCGCTCGCAGAACTGATAACCGATGGGGAAGAAAGGTTCTCGAGTGGCGACCACGCACCGGAAGGCGTAGTGTAGGCCGGCCCCCCGCTAGGTGGACCGACGACCTCATAAAAACCGCGGGGAATCGCTGGATGCAGGAAGCGAGTAGCCGGTCCAAGTGGCGTTCTATGGGGGAGGCCTATGTTCAGCAGTGGACGTCTTCCGGCTGATAATGATGATGATGATGATGATGATGATGATCGGTAAGATTGCTGTGTACGGACCTGCACAAAATCAGGTTGTGAAATACAAAAGTTTACTATGGACCTAATCATAGGAGAGAAATATACTTAGAGAAATAGCCAATTTTAATAAATAATTCGAAGTCAAAGTCGCACAACGAGCTTTGGAGAGGGCTATGCTCGGGGTTTCTCTATTTGATCGAATTAGAAATGAGGAGATCCGTAGAAAAACGAAAGTCACCGACATAGCCCAGAAGATTAGCCAGTTAAAGTGGCAGTGGGCAGGGCACATAACATGCAGAACAGATGGTCGATGGGACCGGAAGGTTCTGGAGACCACGGACCGGCAAGCGCAGCGTAGGTCGTCTACCGACACGGTGGACAGACGACCCGATAATGGTCGCAGGACGACGTTGGATGCAAAGCCGCTTCCAACCGGTCTTTTTGGAAAATTACGGGGAAGATGTATATGTTCAGCAGTGGACGTCTACGGCTGAGATGATGATGATGATGAATAAATTATTTCATAGTATTACTTTTCAAAGCACTAACGCCTGCTTTAGCTTTAAATTATTTATGTATCAATGTTATGGCGGTGGTGGTAGTGAACACAGAAGTTCGGTTACAACCTGCAGTATACAATATATTATATATACATTATACATTACCGTATTTTATTATAGTAATTTCCAATATAAATTAGTACCCATACAGAATTAGCAGAGATTTTATGATTCGGCCTATTTATAAAATTTGATGACCTACAGGCATCCTACAGGTTATAAATATAATCTAAATATATAAATGAACCCCTATTTTTACGTCACGCTGTAACTTGAGAACGGCTTTACCGATTTCATTAATCTTTTTTTTATATTTTCTAATACTTCGTAGAAGGTTCTTACATTAAAAAAAAACAAGAAAAAATTAGCGGTTATGGCGAGGCCGAAGGCCGAGCCTACTACGTGAAAGAAGTCGCGGGCAGTTGTTAGTAATATATAAAAGACAAATGATAATATTAGATGTACGGCACACCTGTGTGTCCGTAGCCAACAGAGGTTTGGAGTTATTTGGTTCGAGACTTAAATCGTAATAATATTTTAAAAAATAGCTGCGCCCCACGGTTTCGCCGCGTGGTAATGGATGAAGATGGTGATGATGAAATAAAAGTACCCTTTGTTACTCTTTATAACATCAGCCATCTGTCAGTGAGAGTCCCTTTAAAATCGGTCTAGCCGTTTCAGAGATTAGCCGGAACTAAGAGACAGACAAAAAAAATTACATCTTTATTTTTTATTTAAGTACCGTATATACTTTCATATTAATTTACTGTAAAGCTGTTAATTTTGAATTACAAACAGACACTTCAGTTTTATTTATCTGTATAGATGAGGAAATTTAAAATACATTGTTCTTAGTAGTCAACCAGTAAAAAGATGTGAAAATTGTTTAAGTAATAAGGGTGTGTGTGTGTGTTTGCTTATGTGTGTATAAGTGTATTTGTTAGCGAGTGCAGCCGCGGGGTTCTAGGTTTAAAGTGTACCTAACTAACTTTAACTATTTCTTGTTCCAGGGTAGGCCTTATTACTACAAGTACTCACATAGCTCACAGATGTAAACTCAACAAACTAGACCCAAACAAAAAAAACCTTTTGGATCACAATCTATTAACATAATAAACCCATTATACTTAATGCCCTGATGACCAAATAATTGGTACAAAAAATATCGTACACAAAAAGTTTATTAAATTGGCACGTTTTTGGCTCATAATAATCAGGATATTAGCATACAATCATATCCTGTCCCACTGTTCATTATTACGTTAAATATTTGGACCTTTAAAAAAATGCCTAGTAATACATTGTTACGCCTTTAAATCTCGGTATATATTGACACTGTTAATTTTAAGTATTACATTGTGAAATATTTTTATTTGTACTTTTCTAACGACTTCCAAAATAGGAGGAGGTACTCAATTCGACTGTTTGTTAATGTTTGTTACCCCATAACTTTCGACTGGGTGAACCAATTTTCAAAATAATTGTTTGAAAGCTGGTGCTTCCCGAGTGGTCCCATTTAAATTTCATCATATTCGGTCCATTCGTTTTTGAGTTACACTCCAATAACTGAATAGAATGGAAGTCGGTATTAAAATATTTCAAATTGTAGTGTTTTTTTTTTGTTTCTTTATTTGTAACATATATTTGTAATGTGGTGTTTCGATAAAGAGTTAATGTATCTATCTATCTATATATCTCTGTAAATCAAATACGGTACATTTACTAGCTAACTCCTCGCAACTTCATGTAAGATGAAGTTTTGCTGATTTCTCCCTAAAAAAACTCCCTATGATCCCGGATTGAAAGCATCTAGTGTTATTCAAGGATCTGAAGTAGTATGTTTCATTAAAATCAGCCCAGCAGCCCATGACTGGTTGGCAACAAAAATCACATAGTTTCACATTATTTTAAACTATTTTGTAATTATCGATTGACAAACTAACTTACTTACTAAATTTCACTTTTTTTAAATGAATAACATAGTGACCCGCCTGCGGCTCCGCTCGTTTGGTCTACGGAATATGAAGCTACAGAAATAGTATGGATAAATATTATTAATGATGAAACAAAAGTTAGACTAAGCCTATGTTATTCCTTATACAATCGGCTATCTGCCAGCGAAAGTTCCGTCAAAATTTGTTCAGCCATTTTTATGATTAACCGAAACAATTAGATAGACAGGCTGACAAAACAAAATGTATTCTTTGTTATAAGTATCGTTTATACTTTCACATGTATTTCTTGAATTTTAATCAATTTTATTTATTTATAAAGATGATCTATCAAATTAATATTTACAAGTCTGCTTGCACAATACACAGATCATAAATTGGCACAAGACCAATAAATATATATTTAGTGCAAATAATAATTATGGATTCGTGCAAATAAATGATTTGATTTGGGAACGTTGACAACCATTTTAACAAAATGATCTAGAGCGTTTCAGATCGAGCATACATTAAAATGTTCTATACTATTTTAACAACTGAAATTTATCACAATGCATAGTCCATAAGTAGTTCAGATACATTTTTTTAGTCGTTGGTTTTTGTTGCTTAACAAAGGTTTTATTTTAATTAGACGTGGCATCACTGTGTTATAGCTTAACCCTTTCTATACCGTGATAATTTAAACAAAAGATTTATGAATGAAACGCACGTAAATTTACGTCTCTGGGACGTAAAGGGTTAATGCATTATAATGGGGGCCGTGGTGTCCAAGGAGGTACCACCGAGAGCACCACACGTCAAAAAGGAACTTGGAATTACAACTAATATAATACTACTAAGTACTACTACTTTAAATATACCTATAACACTTACGGCCTTATTAATAAACTTGGTTACACCCGGAGTAGTTAAAACATCTATCTGTTAATTTTTCGCTTGCAGTAAATGTCACGCGTGAAAGCAAGACAAAGCATGTCACGCCTAATATAGATTTACGCAACGTTTATTAATAAAGCTTATGCATTATAATAGATCAATTTACTTTGATTTATTGTACTTTTACGCTTTAGTAGCTAAATCAACGTTTTTTTCATTATATCAATTACACACTCCACTTCATTATACACACACTTTTTACAGTTCAACATTAAGGTAGGTAACAATAACAAGTACAATTTGAAAAATTTTATACCGACTTCCATTCTATTCAGTTATTGGAGTGTAACTCAAAAATTACTGGACCGAATTTGATGAAATGGGACAACACGGGAAGCACTAGCTATCATACAAGAAAATAATTTTAAGAATCGGTTCACCCTATCGAAAGTTATGAGGTAACAAACATAAAAAAAACAGTGGAAATGAGTACCTTCTCTTTTTTGGAAGTCGGTAGAAAAGCGCATATCAATTATGAAAGATAAGACGCACAAAAAGTGTTCAATTTAGGTAATATGCTTTTGTTTGTATATATTATGCAAAGCAGTTAGGTTCTACACGCGATAACACACGCAAAATATTACATTATACGTAAAATATTTAATTATTCATAAATATGCGTTAGTAACATTGTAAGGCGGCCGTGTATAAGTGTTTCGCAAAACCGAAATGTATTGCTTGTACGCCCACGTGTCCACGACATAAATACACAATTTCAATATGCCTACACTTACCAACCTGTAATTACCATTAGATTTAAGTCGAAACGAAGTTTCTCATTAAGACATATTGCATTGTGGTAGGACCTTTTGACCATCTTCAAGAAACTGGCAGTAAACACCTGACTGTGTATTCCAGCAGCGCTCTTGGCAGTCGTCAATATAAATCTAGCGATATACCACCCTCGATAGCGTCACTGCCAACCATCAAGTTGGTCAGCATTCCTATTTCGTTCATTCTAACAGCCAAACCCATTGCGGCCCGGATAGGCGTGGCCGGGTAGGCCGTTGATAGGCCATGTCGAAGATTACAGGCCGCCCGAAGGTCTTACAATTTGTACCGTTACTACTGATACAACCGTGTGAGCGGCTAAATCGAAACTGGGCATGGACTCACCGACTTTGCCCGCTAGAAGTCGTAATTTTTGTCCAAAACAAAAAAAAAATCTAAACACTAATTATTTGTCTGAACACACTCTACAAGTTTCAAAACAAATTTATTCAATATCTATCATCAAAACAAAAGAAAATAGCAAAAACAAATTCCACTGCCTACATTTTAGACTTTTTCGATCGATATCTCGATGACGATGAAGGGTGAAAAATGTGTTGACAAATGACAATTTTTAAATTATAGAGCATAAAAAAGTATTCCATCACTATTGTCGTATCTCGACGGAGAGCCAAGTTATTATAAAACTGAATTAACCACTTTTTTCTATAAGATAACATGCAACCAAGAAATCCTGGTCGAATTTTTCAAGTTAAGCTTTTCTAGACCTTTCCTCTACGTAATATCTCAAAGTCAGCTTTCATCGTTCATATTATTTTCAAAATTTTATATACTGGACTAATACACTACGAGTATAGCTCCACAAAAACACCTAAAAATTGGTAACAAATTTAAGAAACTATATGAATAAATTTAAAAAACCTAAGATCATCATCATCTCAGCCGTAGGACATCCACTGTTGAACATAGGCCTCCTCCATAATTTTCCAACAGGACCGGTTGGAAGCGGCCTGCATCCAACCTCGTCCTGCGACCTTTATCAGGTCGTCTGTCCACCTTGTTGGTGGAAGACCTACGCTGCGCATGCCGGTCCGTGGTCTCCATTCCAGAACCTCCAGGTCCTTCTATGTTTAATGCAGAATATTTAGTTTTTAAACTGTCGCGGTCACAAAAGTAAACTTATGAGGTTTCTACTTTATCCATTACTATGAGTGATCTATTAAGATACCGGTCCTTTCATCATGCCCATAAATATGGTATTCCCAAATAGATGAATGTCAGGTTGTGTTCAAGACGAAATAGCTAAGCCTATTTATAGGTATAGTCATTTTCATATTGATTAGGCGATTGCCTTTGAAATACGAGTATTTCAATTTGAATTTTCATACCTGCGCCTAACCCGCATGTATGTATCGAATAGAACGGACAGCGGTCGGCCTTGCCACGCCTTGACTACCGTAACTGCACATATAATAACCAACTTATATTTAATTTTATGCTCGAATCTAGCGTTGCTAGGTGTAGCCTGATACCTAGCTTTAGGTGTTGCTTTAATATTGGTGTCATAGAGATACAATGTAACACTTCTTATATCTTTTTTGTCCCGCATGCCTTTACAAACTGGTACGAGTAACTTATTGAATATGATACAGGTATTTTGTGATACTGCTTTTGCCGCACTAGATCAAGGTTTAATAAGTAGGTAACTAACGCGCAACGATCACGTACACAGATACATAATCAGCCGGTTATGTTCCCACTGCTGGGACTTGAGCTCTCAAAGAGAGCAGTTGGGTTAGTGGCCAACCCATGTCGAAGTTTTCAGGCCGCCCGAAAGTCTAACGACTGTTGTCCTAAGACTGGGAGCGACGGCTTAACCTGCCCTCCGAAGCGGAAGCGCTCAGTTGAATAATGCGGTCACCCATCCAACTCCTGACTCCTGACTTGCTCCTGCAGCAAGCGTTGCTTAGTAGTAGTTTAAAATTTAAGTCTTATTGGCATTGAACAGCCGTGCGAATCTCTGAGAGCAAACATCGTTGCATCTTTGACAACATCCGTGAAACAAATGAAGAGATGACCAGGAACGTTGGAAAAGCAACCTTATGTACAAGGGCGAAGTATTTTACTATTTACTAAAAAAAACTCCATCCAGATGACCACCGCTCAGAAAAACCCAGAACAATCAATTCTTATTAATAACACTTTAATAACAGATTTGACACTAATAACGATCAAAAACTCTTTATAGGTTCTTATGTTACAAATTGAATTTCAATAGGATCTAAAGATCTCGTTAAGATAGATTATAATTGATTGGTTACAACAAGCATGCTTTTGTAGAAACCATTATAAAATCTATACACTTTATTTCTCAGGTGCAATTTTTTTACAATCTACGAGTATTTGTAATCATAGTTTTTTTCTGGTTTGCGTTAGAAATATAATTCTTAGAATGTAACTAGCTGCTCGCTATTAATTAAGTTGTCATACTTGTAGCACAGTGTAAATAACTTCTTCTAGTGTGTAAACTAGCTAAATCCGTGGAAACACTCTTTGTTGACAAGCTATCAAGTTTGGTGTGTGATCTAATGTACGAAAATTTGCGTAAGTTTAACCTAAACGTAGCGTTGAGGTATACAGTACAAACTATCATTTATCTGGTACCACTGTGGCACAGATAACTCATAGTTTGTATACGTCAACGATACGATTATGTTATATACACACAAATTTACGTGCTGGGACCACTACGCAGAAGTTCGTTCTTTGCACAGATAACCCCCTCTTTGAAAACAAATTGCGTTACTGCCTTCAAATTCTATTATCTTACTGAATAATTCACGTCACGGTCCTCAACCAAATCAGGCAGTATAAGTACCTGCATATCAGCTATAAACTTTATACGTCAACTTATCGGGGATCCCCCTTAGCATATCTTACATTAATAAGTTCTTTGAAACGCATTTCCTAGGAACGAAGATGTAGGTGTAAAATCTGTGACACAGTAAAATATCAGAAGGAAATCTTAAACTTTAGCGTCGAATTTCTGCAAGCGGATCAGTTAAGAACTGTGTTTATTGTTTAGTTTTACAGTCTTGACTTTCGTGCTGTTTTCTACTGACTTCCAAAAAGGAGGAGGTATACTCAATTCGACTGTATTTTTTTTATATTTTTGTTTATGTTTGTTACCTCATAACTTTCGACTGGGTGAACCGATTCTCAAAATTATTTTTTATTTGAAAGCTGGTGATTCTCGTGTGGTCCTATTTATTATATTAATGTCATTAAATTCGGTCTAGTATTTTTTGAGTTACACTCTAATAACTGAATAGAATGGAAGTCGGGTTCTTTTTTTCAATTTGTACTTGTTAGTTAATCGATATGCCAATGGCTATATCTGGATATCTCCTATTTTATTGGGCCTTCTCATTTGTTTTCCTTGTCATTTTTCACCGTTTGCAGTTACAACCTTAATTTGCAACAACATATATCTCTACTAATACTATACGACTATTCCTTATTCATGACTCTATAGATATTCCGTTCGTTCATAATTTTTCGTAAAAATGGCATCTTTAGGACGTGGAGCTAGATACCTCAATTCACTCATTCAATGACCGATTATATTTAAAGAGTGTATCATACAATATATAGGTATACATGCTAATTAAAAATACTTTATAGATGCAGCATATACATATTACAACTTAACACCAAGTTTCCTGAATAGTTTAGTATCTACCTACCAACGATACGAGAGTGATTCAAAATCAAATTAGTTTGTTAGTTTACTTCTGAATCTTTTACACTGTGGTATTGAAAATGCACAATTCCACGCAATCACTTGTGATAAGAGCAATTTGCATAAGTGTATGTGATTGCGAGTGTGATGGATATTTAAGTACCTGTAGTGTTAATCAGTCATCCATTAGCAGGTGTGATGATTTTACCTGAAAATAAATGAGGAAAAGTGTTATTATCTTGTATTTTATTTTAACTAATACACGGATACAAAACACAAATACGAATAATTTATTTATAGCTCCTTTGCTACACGCTATCACGTTATCATAAATGGTTGACAACAATATAACAAATACAACATATAAAATAATATAATTTTTAAATTATATAATAATATATAATTTTATTATGAAAATAAAAATAATATATCAATTTAATTAAATTATAATGTCTAATTTTAAGTTCTCATCTAAGCCAAAAAATAGTTTATCCTGTAACCAGGTTCTTAGCCTGTTTTCAAAAGTCACGGTGAAAGGAGCACCTTGAACTGCTGCAGGTATGCGGTTGTATACAGCTGGACCTAACACGTATACTGATCTCTCGGACTTGGCGAGGCGGTGCGCGGATGATTTATAAGTCATAATTAAAATCGAGCTACGCTATATAATAAACCATTCAATTCTTTGTTTTCAGTGTAGAATTTAATCATAAACAAGATTTTTTTTCATGTTATGATTATAAAGTACGTTTCAAATATTGTCATTTATTCTGTAGATCATATGGGAAAAACTGCTAGTTGGTCAGCCCCAAGCTTAGTTATAATTGCTAACGAAGAGTTTGATATTTTATCATTAATTTGTACTCTGCAGTAATATGCAAAGGTTATCCTAAAAATATGACATGACCACATAATTATAAACATGCTAATTATATTTTAATGTCCATCTATCGAGGTCTTACTAAAGCGGGTACAAGTGTTATTAGATATAGTGCGTCTAACTCGTGTAAAAATATAAAAAAGATGCACATAATTCCAAACACCCAATCTAAAATAAAATATCATCAATATAAATCAAGTATCAAATTGTAGAGATAAATATGAGTGGGCGTGCTACCCAACACCCCATGTATTCCCCATGCGACGCGATTATCCAAGCAATTGGCTCGTTCGCACGAAATACGAGTATATATCGTATTTTTCAGGATTAACCAAATGGTGTTCTGTTTATTGTTATACTGTGGTAATAAATAGAGGGCTCAATCATACGTGTAATTTTAGCCGAGCCCTGTACTGCGCTAACTCGGTATTTACGTTTTTTATCCAAGTAAAATCTGAACGGTTGGCCGATCATCCAATTCAAAGCAATTGTGAAGCAAAGGGTACCACTGGTGTAACTGCATTAGAACTTTACACAGTACGATGCAGAATTATGCTTTGAATGGATTCTTTCGCTATGTCAAAATCATTTATTCAATTTAGGCATCAAAAACGCACTTATGGACGCCAGTTTTTCATTATAATGTACTTTAAATACTCTACCACCGCGTTCCAAAATATATAGAGCCTACCGAGAAGATGCGGCATGAAACTCGATGCCATTCTTTTATAAAGATGTTTACAATGTTTTAACTTAGGTACTACAAATATTATATTTTATGGGTGGCAGAGTGACAGCTTGCCAGAGCCCAGAAGTGGAGTATTCCAAGCATCTTTATCTTCTATATAATGTCGGACTTTAAAACAAGCTTTTTTTAAAACGTTTTTACAGTCAACTTGAATTTGCCCTCTGTGAGCTCAGTTATGTGTTTTGGGATTTTATTGTAAAAGCGCACACAATTTCCTAGGAATTACTTATTAGTCTTCGCAAGTCTAAAACTAGGTACAGCTATCCTATGTGTATTCCTATGAAATATTGTTCTTTGTAACATGTTTTTATAATAATACGAAGTTTGAGGGCCGAGCACGAAAATCTGCTTAAGTGTAATGTTATCATATCGTTTACGTATTCAGTACAAACTATGAGTTACCTGTGCCACTATTGTACTAGATAAATGATAGTTTGTACTAAATACGTTAACGATGCGATAACGTTACACTTTAACAAAATTTCGTGCTCGGCCCACTGATGTACAACCCGGTCAGAATATCTGTGCACCTCGCTGGAATGCGGCGCCTCTCCCGCTTCCCCTGTCACCTCTCCGCGCACTCCCCGGTGCGACATTACGGTTAGCATCTTCGTTGCCGATACACGTCCCGATAATTTTGATATTTTCGCTTTTTGTTGTTTTGTTTTTTAATATTTATTGTTAAGTTTAGACTGTTTACTCTTAAGTTTGGACTGGTATGGTTGTTATTAAAATTGTTATAGCTGTTAAACTGAAGTCATGGGAAAAACAATACACAGCGAATCAAGAAATTTAATCTTGAAAGTGCTCAAGTTTTTTGAATCGGAGAAAGCAAATAAACAGTACACCATACCTGTAGACCAAGTGGTGAAACGAACCTGTGCTGCAACTGGGATATCAAAGAGGACTCTAATGAAAATTAAAAATGAAGCAAAAGTACCTACAACCACCTACTTCGCCGGGCGCTAGTCTGACTCCAAGTACTAGTAATAATTTAGAAACCCACCCAGAACCAAAATTATCGACACCAGGTAAGAAGCGTAAACAGTACAAAAAACGCATCGAAGGAGATGATTTTGACATTTGCGCAATACGAAATATCATCAACAGTTTTTATGCTGTAAAAAAAGAAATCCCAACTTTGAAGAAAATTCTGGCAGCAGTTAAGAGAGACCAAAATTTTTTAAATATTTTTTTTTAATAATTTGGAATCAAAATTATTGTTTTTTAATAACAAACCCTTCATCAATAATAAATTGAATTGAAAAGGTTAGTAATTTTTATTTACCTCCACATTTCTCGAAAAAACTTTTTTTCACACCGTACCCAGACCGCCGATATGAGGTCACGAGGTCAGGTGCACAGATATTGTGACGGGTTGTACATATCTATTTAGAGAACTCTAAACCTATCCTATCTCCAGACCTCCTTCATTATCATCTTGATTCCAAAGATTTATTTTTGGGTAGTACTTAGTTCTAACTAGATATAAATAGAATTATTTTAAGCAGACTGATTCTAACACCATAAGCATTTAATCACGGAAATTTGTTAACCTCTGCTTATTTGATTAAAACAAATGTATACATGGATTCTAATGGTTCTGCGCAGACGTAACAAATTACCTATGTTTGCAAGAAATATTACTAACTGTAGTATTCTCGTGGATTGTGTGTTCGCATGAAACCTTGTGAGTTATACTAAGCTGGAGATCCATTATAGCATACCTAACTGTATTATCCCTTCAAGAGTCGTTGATCCATTATAGCATACCTAACTGTATTATAGCATACCTAACTGTATTATAGCATACCTAACTGTATTATAGACTACCTAACTGTATTATCCCTTCAAGAGTCGTTGATCCATTATAACAATTAAATTTCTATTGTGTCTGGCCCTATGATGACCAACGACTTTTGAAACAACGAAACATACTCTAGTGGATTGTTTAAGTTTATTTCATTCAATGTTCGTTATATGGTCATGATTTTACGAAAATAAGAGGCATGCGAAATAAGCACATTTTTTAGTTTCACTTAATTGAATTTAAAAACATACAAGTGCAGAATTTAAAAATGTTTATTTATTTATTGTTGTGAATAGTTATATAATGAAGACTCTGTTGGCTGGGTTGAAAATCCCCTAGCCCCCAATTTTTTTTTACGAATTTTTCCTTTTTCTCCGAAATTGTACCTATTTACCACCATAACATTTGTAAAATCTGTTTTAGACCGGATGTTTTTAGTTAAATTTGGTCTCTAATACACCTTCAGGCCACGCAAAGCAAAATTGGATACAAAACAGAGGTAACTGATTTAGAGCTCATA
The DNA here is from genome assembly GCA_917880725.1 of Selenia dentaria. Taxonomy (NCBI): domain Eukaryota; kingdom Metazoa; phylum Arthropoda; class Insecta; order Lepidoptera; family Geometridae; genus Selenia; species Selenia dentaria. Next base: position 6,135,269 of record OU862888.1, on the reverse strand, counting down.
GAGTGAAAATATGAAATAGATTTTACCTCATAGTTCAACTTTCACAGTGATAAAAAACCCACTAGCAAGCTTTTTTAGAAAAAAAAGGGGAAAAAAATTGGGGGGTCGGAGATTTTTTTTGGCCAACTTGTATTCTCCAAGTGGGCCCCCGAACACGCTCATTTGGTTTGTCGGTCCCTCTACCAAACACCCTGTATATTACTTTTATGACAAAAATTGTCCGGAGTGAGGGAGTGTCCACAATTATTTTTTATTTCTTTATTAATCAATTGCCGAAGCATATTTCTGGGTCGTATTGGTGAAATAAAGTCGACAACCATGAGTAAATAATATAATAAGAATCCAAATACTTTGCAAATTAACTACATCACTACTTTTTATATACATAACACGCGATAAGAGTACTAAAACTAAGATAAGGAATATTTAGTAAAGTAGGCCCGGAATAAAAAAACTGATTTCAAGTTCCCCGCCCACATCGTTTGCTAAGCTTTACTTCAGATAACAAAGATCAAATACTCCCAAAACTGGGCCAATAAAAATACCCGTAATGTATTTGCGGGGCTTTGAATAATTATTTTTAGTCCATGTGCTTTGATATCAAAAAGCGTGTTCTCGAAAACTAAAAATAGTATAAGAATTCCTTTTTACAATAGTTATATTACATAACTATTGTGAGAATTGAATTGTGAATTGAGAAAGCAAATAAACAGTACACCATACCTGTAGACCAAGTGGTGAAACGAACCTGTGCTGCAACTGGGATATCAAAGAGGACTCTAATGAAAATTAAAAATGAAGCAAAAGTACCTACAACCACCTACTTTGCCGGGCGCTAGTCTGACTCCAAGTACTAGTAATAATTTAGAAACCCACCCAGAACCAAAATTATCGACACCAGGTACGAAGCGTAAACAGTACAAAAAACGCATCGAAGGAGATGATTTTGACATTTGCGCAATACGAAATATCCTCAACAGTTTTTATGCTGTAAAAAAAGAAATCCCAACTTTGAAGAAAATTCTGGCAGCAGTTAAGAGAGACCAAAATTTTTACAAAATATTTTTTTTTAAAAATTTGGAATCAAAATTATTGTTTTTTAATCACAAACCCTTCATCAATAATAAATTGAATTGAAAAGGTTAGTAATTTTTATTTACCTCCACATTTCTCGAAAAAACTTTTTTTCACACCGTACCCAGACCGCCGATATGAGGTCACGAGGTCAGGTGCACAGATATTGTGACGGGTTGTACATATCTATTTAGAGAACTCTAAACCTATCCTATCTCCAGACCTCCTTCATTATCATCTTGATTCCAAAGATTTATTTTTGGGTAGTACTTAGTTCTAACTAGATATAAATAGAATTATTTTAAGCAGACTGATTCTAACACCATAAGCATTTAATCACGGAAATTTGTTAACCTCTGCTTATTTGATTAAAACAAATGTATACATGGATTCTAATGGTTCTGCGCAGACGTAACAAATTACCTATGTTTGCAAGAAATATTACTAACTGTAGTATTCTCGTGGATTGTGTGTTCGCATGAAACCTTGTGAGTTATACTAAGCTGGAGATCCATTATAGCATACCTAACTGTATTATCCCTTCAAGAGTCGTTGATCCATTATAGCATACCTAACTGTATTATAGCATACCTAACTGTATTATAGCATACCTAACTGTATTATAGACTACCTAACTGTATTATCCCTTCAAGAGTCGTTGATCCATTATAACAATTAAATTTCTATTGTGTCTGGCCCTATGATGACCAACGACTTTTGAAACAACGAAACATACTCTAGTGGATTGTTTAAGTTTATTTCATTCAATGTTCGTTATATGGTCATGATTTTACGAAAATAAGAGGCATGCGAAATAAGCACATTTTTTAGTTTCACTTAATTGAATTTAAAAACATACAAGTGCAGAATTTAAAAATGTTTATTTATTTATTGTTGTGAATAGTTATATAATGAAGACTCTGTTGGCTGGGTTGAAAATCCCCTAGCCCCCAATTTTTTTTTACGAATTTTTCCTTTTTCTCCGAAATTGTACCTATTTACCACCATGACATTTGTAAAATCTGTTTTAGACCGGATGTTTTTAGTTAAATTTGGTCTCTAATACACCTTCAGGCCACGCAAAGCAAAATTGGATACAAAACAGAGGTAACTGATTTAGAGCTCATAGAGTGAAAATATGAAATAGATTTTACCTCATAGTTCAACTTTCACAGTGATAAAAAACCCACTAGCAAGCTTTTTTAGAAAAAAAAGGGGAAAAAAATTGGGGGGTCGGAGATTTTTTTTGGCCAACTTGTATTCTCCAAGTGGGCCCCCGAACACGCTCATTTGGTTTGTCGGTCCCTCTACCAAACACCCTGTATATTACTTTTATGACAAAAATTGTCCGGAGTGAGGGAGTGTCCACAATTATTTTTTATTTCTTTATTAATCAATTGCCGAAGCATATTTCTGGGTCGTATTGGTGAAATAAAGTCGACAACCATGAGTAAATAATATAATAAGAATCCAAATACTTTGCAAATTAACTACATCACTACTTTTTATATACATAACACGCGATAAGAGTACTAAAACTAAGATAAGGAATATTTAGTAAAGTAGGCCCGGAACAAAAAAACTGATTTCAAGTTCCCCGCCCACACCGTTTGCTAAGCTTTACTTCAGATAACAAAGATCAAATACTCCCAAAACTGGGCCAATAAAAATACCCGTAATGTATTTGCGGGGCTTTGAATAATTATTTTTAGTCCATGTGCTTTGATATCAAAAAGCGTGTTCTCGAAAACTAAAAATAGTATAAGAATTCCTTTTTACAATAGTTATGTAATATCTTACAGCCTGTGCGCTGAAGATAAGAAAAGAAACACCCCTTTTTTTAGAATCCATTAAGCAATTTTCTGATGTTCTAAAGTATAATATGTGAAAATAGGTTATCTATTGTGTGAGAAGACCATAGAATATCTCGGTATAAATCCTCCTATGATTTAAATAGATTACATATAATACGGCTTATAAGTGTGGGTGTGTGTGTGTATTCTAGCTATATATTCCCTCAGTGAATGGATGGAGTAGAATAATATCTCGGTATGTTATATATGTTTTAAATAGATTACATATAATACGGCTTATAAGTGTGGGTGTGTGTGTGTCTGTGTGTAGCTATATATTCCCTCAGTGAATGGATGGAGTAGAATAATATCTCGGTATGTTATATATGGTGCCTCCTATGTTTTAAATCGATTACATATAATACGTACGGCTTAAAAGTGTGCGTATAGTTTTGATTGTCTTTCGGTGAAGGGGTGGATATTCCCTCCACAGTTGGGATGTGATTTGTAAGAGGCGAGGAATCCGATCTACTAGGTTACTACCTATTAACCAACCAACAAATATGTGGTGCATGAGAGCTTTGTGGCATACTTTTTGCGTCTTATTACTGTATACACTCTAATTTACACTGGTTTAGAACTCAAGACGCATATTTTAACTACACTATTTGCGCAGTTGCCTGTATGACGTTGACATCTGTCAGTACCACATGATTAGGGATGTGATTGGATATACGGATATATAGGGATTTTTTGTACATTCTCAGTCAACAAAAAAGTATTCCATCACAATTATTTTCGTATCTCTACTGCGAGCCGAATTATTGTAAAAAACTGAATAAAACGCTTATTTCAAGATGGCGGAAAATACTTCCAAGAACTCTGGGTCAATATTTTCTAGTTATTATTTTCTTTTCATTCTTTTTTCTTTTCTTCTTTCATGTCTTTTTTCTTTTCTCGTCTTTTCTTTTATTTTCCCAACGTTATATAAAAAATCAGCTTTCCCGGTTCATATTTTTTTTGCATATGTAGGTACATAATGACTGTGCTATCCAGTAGTATCCACGAAAAGCAACTTTTGCTAAAAAGCCGATAAATGTAATAAAATATACAGTCAGTTCCACAAGTGCAAACAACAAAATAGCATCCTCGTATTCCTCTGTAATAATGCATGCGTCTTTTATGCGAGTAATGATACAATCACGTATTTAATCATTATTATTATCAAATTCAAATCTTCATAGATAATGTTATCTAAGTTAAAATATTTTTATTAAACGATGCACACATTCCTATTTTCAGGACCATGTAGAAGCTATGCAAAATACCTGCATGGGACGTTAAGTTAAACATGCGTGTTTCTTTCAAGTGTGCTCAGTATCTTTGGTAAATTGACACTGTACTTTTGAAAGTAGCTGTATAATACAATCAGAAATTATGGTAATCATAGTTAGCAACTAAGTGCATTTATGATTAAATCAATCAAAATTGTTTACCGCACGTGAGCATAAAGTGCATAACCACTTATCTCGCACGATAACCATCAAGTATCTACGTACGTTTATGCCGCTTGACGTCATACGTCAGTTCACACTAGCATTATTATGTACTGAGCACACTGAGGTAAACTTCTGTGGTTTTTTCATATTCCACGATGAATGACGATGAAAGTATCGTATGTCCTTCCCCGGAATACAATCTATTATCTCCTTGCCAAACTGAATAGAATAGAATAGAATAGAATAGAATAGAATATTCTTTATTTGCTTGAAATGTGAGTACACAAATTTTAGGTGATAAATAAACAAAATAGACCTTACACATTTCACCAAGCTAATGGCATGCAAAAACTTAATTAAAACTAAAAATTAAACCTTATGCCACTATGCTAAAAAAATCTTGTAAAGAGTAAAAACTATGCTGTAACAACCACGCTTGTAACTCTTTCTTAAATTTTCTGAATTAGGATCCGTTCAGCAGTTTGGGCGTAAAAAATAAACAAACTCCCTTTCTCATTAATAATATGGGAGTCCACAACCGTGCGATTCCGACGGCACTTTCTGCCTCACACTACTACTATGTGGAACCAGCTGCCACTTGAGGTGTTTCCGAACAGATACGACTTGGGAGCCTTCAAGAAAAGAGCCTATTCCTTCCTCAAAGGCTGGCAATGCATCCTCGAGACCTCTGGTATTGTGCATGTCGTTTTTCAACCTTTGCACTTTCTCACGTTTGCCAACCTATCCCATAAAAAATATTAGTCAGGATAGTGCGATATCCATTAAATCATTTTGAAGTGTTAGTACTTTAGCAAAGTCTGTCTGAGGAAATACCAGTTATGAAGGCAATGCTTTCAGCAAAATTGCAGGGCAAAAGATTTAACATCTTATATCTCAGGGTGACTAGCGCAGTGCATTGCCATGCAGAGTTTTGAACAGTGTTATTTAAAAATCTGAATGGCGTTGAACTGTTATGAACAAGCTGACTTACTCGTCTCGTCACCAATAGAACCACACTACGTGTTTAAGAGACTTACTGAGTGGTCTGACTCTTCTGAAAGTGTCCATCTTAGTAGGTTTCACAGCAGTGCCAGATATATTCTTGAACAAATCGAAGTATGTAAGTCGTTGAGGTATTCTTCAAACCGCACCGGGCCTACGATATGTATTGTAATCCATGCCCCAGCAATGGGACCGTAATTAACTAATTGTGGCCTTTATCGCTGAACATTCCGATACTTATCCACTTATCAATAAATGCACACAATATGTACATAATGATCAACCTTTACGCACCACTAAATGTAACAAGCAACCGTGTACCAACCGCCGGTTGGCTTAATCAGCACCTTTGTAACGTCTTTGTTAGTAAATATGTTGGTTACCACATGTTCGTTGTTGGCAAGTCGAGCGTTGTGATGGAGTGCGGAAAGAAGGAGGTTTTGTTGTTATATTATTACGCATTTCCGGGCGTGTTTAATAACTAACAAATTTTAATACAATGCCGATTATTATAAATTAACAACTTCTTGAAAACATATGTGAGATATATTTAAACAATACATGTGCTCGAAATAGCGTATTCCAAGCAGCGAAATCGTGTGGAAAATGCCATTTTTGCACCCTAGTTATTTTATTGTTGTCAGTTGCATTTTATACTCCGTCGCCAGCCCGAACCTAAGAGTTTCTTGCATGAGAAAAGACAAATCAAATACAGATTTTGTTTCATAAGATACATAAAAACGAATACTTCATTAAACATGTTATTAAACATTGAAAATTTGGAATTTTGAACTTTTAAAAGGCTTTTCAATATTTTTCTAAATGTTTAGATCAACGTATATTTTACTTGTGCCTTATTGCAATGCGACATGGCGGCTATTTCCGTTTGCAATAGGAAATATGTTGAGAGCGCATGATTTAAAACAATGCCCGCTTTTAGCAATTTCTTGTTTACTTTGGAGTAGACCTGTGTTGAATCTTTTGAAAACGTCGAGTTCAAGTGACGAATCGATTCATTTTTCACTTATTTCCTCGCACAATGCTATGTAAAATTATAAAATATACTTGCGTGATAAGATGATTTCCGTGCTTTTAGTATCAATAACTAAATATAACATTAATCCTTCCGCACTAGAATCCTGTATGTCGCGGGTGGCATGAATACACACAACAACACAACCTCAACATTCAAAACCGGAGGATAAACATCTCTGCTCTACACACAAATATTTTCTTCGGCAGGGATCGAACCTGTGACCCCTCGCTTGGATGGCTATCTACAAACTGAGCTAACGTAGCCATTATCATGTTAAACACGCCAGAACATTATTAATACCAACATGCATTGTATCAATTTAGTGTAATATTGTATTAAGTGGGTGCCGTTAATGTGGTTACTTGTCGATTTACAGAATAACCTGATTATCCCCCGTACGTGATGTTCAGCCGCAATAAGGTATCGTTAATGAACTAATTACGGATCAATTTTAGATAATTCCATGGCAACATTGTGTGTCAGCATAAAGCGCTAGTATTTATCACGCGGCTTCGTGCCTCAGATATCTGAAAAAAACATGTCCCATCAGAAGCTCCTGGCTTCTGATATTGGGCAAATAATCTCTAAAGTTCGAGAAGGGGAGGGATGATGTGTATGTCAGATCCGTAAAACAGTCTCCCCTCCAAGTGACTAGTCCTTCGCTAAGATAGTGCGTGGTGTCCTAGAATAGCCACAAGCCACGATAGCTTAACCTGGAGCTCGGAAGTGATCAGTTACAAATCTCATTATAGTATAGCAACGTGGTGCGCGACCGTCCTAGGGAGTGACAGAAGTGGTGTTTATAATTGTTATTGTTAGATTGACACAACTATTTTTCAAACCGACCGGCCCTTTTGGAAATTTGTGGCCTATGTTCAGCAGTGGACGTCCTAAGGCTGAGATGATGATGATGATGAACTAGTTTAGCGTGGTGTCCGAGTTGTATTTAGATTAACACAGTGCTGTTTTAGTCAGATCATTATCTAGTGTATATTGCGAATTTGATAATGGACAAAAACAACGCCATTTATCAACAGCTACAGCTTTTACTGGAGACAGTCAAAATATTCGGCATAAATTGTTTATTGTATTGACTATAAACTTGATTTCTTACGCAATCCTGACAAAAAGTGTCCTGACAAGCAGATTAAGTAGATTGCCAACCCCTCACCAGTCGACTGTCAATATAAAAATGAAATTTCTATTGTGTCTAGGTCGTTCGACTGATGAAGTAATATGAACATTGATAAATAATGTTATAGATAAATAAGTAAAAGGAAAGTTCATGAGTGAACTCCCACGCCTAGGGATAACAATTTAATTTAATTTTGTGGGAGCCCGGAGAACGTGACGTAATTTTTTGAGAAAAAATAGGAAAATATATTAATGCAATAACAGGAGGTGAAAGGAAAAGCAGAGCATTGACGACGGGGGAGCTTAGCGAGATGGAAATACATAGTAAGGAAAACAGAGTCTTTTTTTCTCTTTCTATAGACGCTCACCTATTCATGTCAAAGTAATTTTTAAGTATACCTGCCTTGCGAATCTCTAATGATTCGTTGATGCACTCGTCGACGACCTCACCGATGTTAAATACTTTATGAGAAATCGCCCTTGTACATAAGGTTGTTTTTCCAACGTTTCTTGCCATCTCGTCATTTGTTTCACGGATATTGTCAAAGATGCAACGATGTTTGCTCTTAGGTAGGCTCTTAGAGAATCGCACGGCTGTTTATTTTTGCATGTTTAGGTGAGCGAGAGCAGTGCTGTACAGTTGAAATGGACAAGTATAAACTGACCAAATACGGGAGTACTATAGCGTGTAATATCATAATATGTAGTTCAAACCTACGAAGAAATAATGTATTTCTTCGTAGGTTTGAACTCAAAGGTAAACCAACAAAAATGTACAATAGTGTGCATCTAATTAAACTAAATAAACACCGCTTAACCAAATACCATTATATTACCGTGAAACCAATGTGTACACCATAATAAGTTTTCTTTAATGTTTATACAAATAAGTTAAAGTGTCTGTTTGTAATATCAAAATAACAGGTTTTTACATAATTCATATGAAAGTATATACGGTACTTATATTTAAAAAAATGTTTCTCGAGGCCCTGGGTTCGATGCCCGAGTCGGACAGTTATTGCGTTTTTTTGACAAAGAAATTCTCAATAGCAGTCCGGGTTGTGGAGTCATCAGCAATTTGACCTTCTGCAGCGGATAATTAGGAATAATATTGCTGGAAAAAGAATGGTGACAAAAAGGAAGTCGTGGTTACGGAATATCCGAGGGTGGACTAGAATATCAGGAGCGCATGAGTTGTTCCGCCGAACCAGAAACAAGATGGACTGTACCACGCTAATCGCCAACCTCCACTAGTTGGAGAGGCACTTTAAGAAGAAGAAAAAGAAGAAATCTGGAAGAGTGCCCCGTATATGGCAATAGGCTCGCGGGGGCGATATGTTTTCGGCCCATGTAATAGGGGTATTACATGGGCCGAAAACATATCCACCTGGCGAAACGTAGATATTTAAAACACCGCTGCCTACCCTTTTGAAGATATATAGGCGTGAAGATTTGATAACATGTATTGCATTATTAACGTTAAAGTTTATTGTAACCAAGTTTTGAGTGAATCGCACCAGGCATATTTTTTCCATATCCATTTTCCATATCATAAATAGAGAAATGAAAACATACGAACTAAGGCAAGTTTTACCAGCGTGCTATTTGCCAATCGTCAGGATGTAGGTACTTGATAATTACGTAAGCTGGTCGAACGTCGAAAATGAAGTCATTACCTTTGTAAATATAAACGATTGCATAAATATGCATAGTCTGTACTACGGTATAAATTATAGTTACAACCTTGATTAACAATGCAATTTAATACAAATTACACGATAATTGGTCATTAGGTAATTTGTGTTACAAAAAGGTGGGAAATTACTGAAAAATACCAATTAAACGTAGAGAAGTAGAGTAATACACAGGCTTTATAATCTGTGCTAATACAGGATAAGTATGAATAAAGCCATTCCAAAAGCTTCGTTGTCATCGTCATCATCATCATCCTAGCCGTAGGACGTCCACTGCTGAATAATGCTTCCATATATTTTCCAAAAGGACCGGTCTGAAGCGGCCTGCAACCAACGTCCTCTTGCGACTTTTATCAGGTCGCCTGTCCAGTTTGTCGGTGGACGACCTATGCTACGCTTGCTGGTCCGTGATCTCCACTCCAGAACCTTCCGATCCCATTAGCCATCTGTTCTGTATGCTATATCCCTGCCCACTGCCATTTTAACTGGGTAATCTTGTGGCCTACGTCGGTGACTTTCGTTCTTCTTATCTTCTCATTTCTAATCTGATCACGCACAGAAACCCCCTGCATAGCCCTCTCCATAGCTCGTTGTGTGACTTTGAGCTTACTTATGAGGCCCATAGTAAGAGACACGTTTCAGTGCCATAAGTCATCACTGGTAACACACATTGATCAAACTTTATCCTTGAGTCTGTACTTTAAGCGCAAAGAATAGAACCTATGCTGGTCTATACAGCGCTCGGAGAGTCAGTAGTTAAAAGCTCAAGTTTTAGGTTAAGTAGAGGTTTCGCACGTGTCGGAGAGGATCTGTCTGTTTGCCTGGATCCAAAGCAGATCTGTAGACCAAAAAGTAAACAGATCTCCTTGGTGTTGCTATTCGGTATTTTTGTTGCATGACACATGAATTTTGTGCTAGCGAGATCAACGGTGTATATTGCACCTTCATGAACAATGACAATCAATTGACCCACGCCACTCCCAATTCTATTAGGTACTATGCCTCAACAAATTTGAATTCTTCTAATATCATATTACTAATTTACTCAATGAGTTAAAGTGTACAACGGATAACTCTTTTAGATATTTTAAAGTATAAAGATAATCTTTTCACACAATAACAGTCTTTATCACAGAACAGTTAAGAACAATTTAGTAATGAGCTAGTAGTAGTCGATGTTTACTAATTGATTTACTACTGACAAGTCAAGCAATTTAAATTTACTTTTAGCGTTTAGCGTTAAACTGTATATCGGAATTTACATGAATAATTAATCATTTTTGACGATTCATTACAACAGCTAGTTGAATTTATGAAGACTTAGACTAGAAAAGAAACTGTCTTTATACAAGTACAATTTTTAAAATTTTATACTGACTACCATTCTATTCAGTTATTGGAATGTATCTTAAAAACTATTGGACTAAATTAGATGAAATTTAAATGGGACCACACAGGAAGCACCCGGTTTAAAAACCAAAAAAAAAAAAGAATTTTGAGAAGCGGTTTACCCAGTCAAAAGTTATGAGGTAACAAACATTAAAAAAATACAGTCGAATTGAGTACCTCATCCTTTTTTTGGAAGTCGGTAGAAAAGAGACAAAGTACACACAGTAGTAATAAAAGAGACAAAGTGTACTCAAAACTGTAACAGAGTTTTAAGTTTAGAACTATGAAAGTGTCTATTGCAATAATGAATCAAATGATGAATAATGAAACCCAAACCAGGAGAAGCCTCCGACTGCATTTCGTATCACTCCTTCTGACTGCCGTTTGGTGTAGTTGGTAGAAACCCTTCCTTCTGAGCCGGTGGTCCCGGGTTCGATTCCCAGACAGTTCAGATATTAGTGTGCATGCACATGTATATTTTATAATGTTTTCCTATTTAATATATTATTATTGTTATTACTTTTTTCAGTTTAATTCCCAATCTGATAAACAATTATGTATATATTAGTAGAACTAATCAATTACACTTTTCAATGAATATTTTGTATTTATTTATGACCCGATTTATAAAATCAATAAGTTTTTTCAATGTTCTAATTTTATGCGCAACTTTCTTTTTATTTCCGTAAGAACCTACAAAGTATTACAAAACTTTAAAAAAAATGATGCAATCGGTATAGTCTTTCAAATTATGGCGTTGCCAAGAGAAATAGGGATTCGTTTTTATATATATCGATTTATACATTCAGACAGTCATATGCGGGCAGCTCTTTAATGAGTCCAGAGTGATATAAATTCACTTTAAATAGAACCTTATTCACAAAGAGATATCCATCAAGACGGCAAAGTTACCACGCGATGAATACTAAAGCTTCTCATAAATATTCATAAGGGGTTATATATGGAGATTTTCCCGACAAGTCTTACAATTTTGGGTCATGAAAAATAATTTAGAATAAGTTGCTTTATTTAGGTACTCTTAACGACCACATTCATAGCTAGCTTGTCTAACAAGATAAGAAAACTTGTGTCTGTAGCAAGTGATTGGCTTAGGGTCAGTCGCAGGTTGGAGTACTCTCTTTGCTGAGCGTAGTAAACTCTCTGGTCGACAGCGACAGATTGTGGCATCCACATTCTGCGAAGCTGTGATGGCGCAGACGGACGGGGGAACGAGGAGGACATTCACCTCCTCCCTCATCCTTAGTGGGGTCACTTTTCTTCGGTGAGTCGGGGGACTCTTTGCCACCTAAACGTAGACCTAACCATATCAAAGTATACAGAAATTAACAAACTAACTAATTACACTCACAAATGCTTTAATATTTACAAAATGCGTATGATAGTATGATTGCTACTATGTAACTCATTACTTGCACTTGTCAATATTGTAAGAAAATACCATCATAAATTATCTCTGTAATTCATTTCACCGTCGTATGGGGACGGAGCGCCATCTATCGAAATGCTTGAAAAGCTTTAGTCAATCTAGAAAAGATTTTGTCCAAACACTTTTTTTCGTATTGATGTCGTAACCGTGCTCACGAAGGGACTACAGAGATAAAATTGTTAGACTGGTGTCTCGATGGCCGAGCGATCTGACACGATCAGTCAGAAGATGCGGGTTCAAGTCCCGACCGAGGACATGATGTTTCTCTTAAAAATTGCATAGGGTCGTTTCGCTAACCAGGCATTATAGTGCTTTAAAACCGTATAGTACACATTATTAATAACTAGCGATTTCCCGCAACTTCGTCCGCGCAGTAGGCTCGGCTTCGGCCTCGCGATAACCTTCCATCTGTTATTTTTTTAATGTAATAACCTTCTACGAAGTATTAGAAAACATTTTAAAAAAAGATGAATAAAATAGGTAAAGCCGTTCTCAAGTTACAGCGTAATCAAAAAATTGCGGTTCATTTTTATATATATATATAGATTAATATTCATTCAAAATATACGCAATCTCCGCCATAAACACTTGGAATTATTTCCATATGACTAATCATTTACCATATTAATAGTAAAACCTGTTAAATAGGTGTTGAGATCAGCTCGCGGGTCATGCTAATCCTATACATAGTATTTATGCATATTGCACACTTGATTAACTTTATCTTTTCATTAATCCTAACAAGCTAAATTTCGGCGATCGTTTACGTATAATGGTTTGTCAAGTATGTTCGCATTTAGCATAATGCATTTAGTTTGTTGCTAATATGACATTTAATGTTATCAAAGGTTAGCAAATTTAAATATATAATGAATAAACCTAAACTTGTCTGTGAGACACGATCGTGCTCAGTATATACCGTGTGACCAAATCTAAATCCAAATTCCTTGAAATTTAATTGATTTGTGGTCGTGATACATAAACTGATTTGTTAAATTATATGTCACTAGGAGTTCAAAAATAGGCGAAATGAAGTGTAGCTGTACTGTGCAAAATATGATGGTATATATTTAAATAGTTTACGGGTACTAGGTCGTGAAGAGGTACCATTTACAAATGGGGCGAGTTGCGCACGGGACTATTTGTGAACGGGACCATTTGCAAACGGGAACATTTGCGAACGGGACCAGCAGGGCTTAGTTGTTATCAAAAGTTGAATTAAATCTAAAAAAATGGCAGCCTTATGACATTTTGTGTCAGCTCTAATCGGCGACTTAATTCACTGTTGTCGTCAAAATTGACACAGAGCCGCCCTTTTTTTAAATTTCAATCAACTTTTGTTAGCAGCTGAGATACATAATAGCCCTGCAGGTACGAGTTTACGAAAACTAACTTTTTAAACTACATACTTCTAAACATTGCAATTTTAGAGAGAAAAATTCACATCGTCGAACGGGATTCGAACCGGCATCTTCCGACAACCCGTGTCAAACGCCATGACTACAAGGCCACGGAGGCACGAGGCCCGAGCATTGAGTTTTAAGTCTCTATGTGATTTTAACCGTCGTATGAGGACGGAGCGATATCTTTAAGGCGCGCTCGTACCCTGATTTAAAAAAAAGTTGAATTTTAAACACCTAGTGTAACGAAATGGATAGATAGTATATTATGAAAAAAATACAATTGTGAGAAAAGGAATAGGAAAAGGGTAATAACCGAATAGAATTCATAAATATAACTCTCTTTCAGCAAAAAAAAATTCTGAATAGGTCCACAAAAATAAACTTTCACGTCCAAACTCTCAGAATTTTCAGCGATAACACTATATATTTTTTTTGGGTAATACTTAGCCAACGTATAGTACTTAAGTAATAACCAGCAGTTTTTTCAACTGTGTTAGTATATATCGAAAAATACAAAGAAAACGTACAAAGTTGACGCATTTTCGCAATACATCGTCCAATCTAACAAGCGATTTTCAACCTTACGTACAGCATCGTAAATTATTTTAAAATTGGGGTTGGACCGCGTCTTAAACAGCTTGACTGCATTATCCAACCGAAAGAAGATTTTTTCAAATACTCAACTTTAGTAATTATGTCACAACGCCTGCCTAACGATGCATGATCATTGCAATTGAAAGGATATTGGGGGCATTGATTTTAGCTTTCTTCTAGTTGACAGAATAATTTTTTTTATCAAATATTAGTGACTTCGGGTAGAGATGCATTAAACACTACAGGTAGGTAACAAAGGTTGCCTAACCGCTGCTGTAGTTATACATCAACTTAAGAGGATTGCATAGCTAGTACTTTGCATACTAAAAGTAAAAACTCTTTTCTACCTCTTAACATTGTCTCAAACTCAAACTCAAACTCAAATGATTTATTGCTTATGTGCCAAGTTAACATACAATGCAGGTGTTGTTGCATAAGGTTTACATTAAGTACATGTCACATGTTACCCCCTGGGGGTGTGTTGCAATTGTGCAGAGAGGACCAGTCTATTTTAACGTATTATCATTGAAAAATTGGTCAATATTATAATAACACTTCTGCAAAAGTAATTTTTTAAGTGTGAATTTGAAAACGTTCATTTTATTTTCGTCTTTTATTTTGTTAGGTAGTGTATTATAAATTGTCTGATTTCAGTGATTTTTTTCATGCCATTGACACATTGTTTACTATGCCCGTACGTTTTGATTTTTTCAGTATTTCAAAGTACTATAAATTTCCTTTTTTAGAACTTAAAAAAACTGAAAAAATCAAAACGTACGAGCATAGTAAACAATGTAATTATTCCATGAAAAAAAAAATCACTGAAATCGGATAATGTTAAGAGGTAGAAAAGAGTTTTCTCTTTTAGCATGGAAAGTACTAGCTATGCAATCCTCTTAAGTAAACAATTTATTTTCTTGGTCTAATCTCAAACCAAACACATTACCTTAGTGTTGCTTAACAACGCCATCTATTGTCAAGTAGCTTTAGTATTGCTGTGTCAGTAAAACAGTTTGTTTAGTGTAACAGTTTTTCATTGCCTGAAAACACGGATACACGTTTTCTAAAAATAAACCCTATCTAGATCGAAACCTTCTGTATACTAAACTTCATGAAAATCGTTGAAGCCGAGGTTCAGATTACAAATATCCAAGAATAGGTCGTTTAAAGATATTAAATATTTTTTCACTGAATCTATAATGTTTATGGTAGTGAAATATATATGTTTACCTTAATCGTATAAGTACATTTAAAAGATTATGATGTGGTCACATAAAACAAGTACTTACAATTTGAAAAATTTTACACCGACTTCCATTCTATTCAGTTATTGGAGTGTATCTCAAAAAGTACTGGACCGAATTTGATGAAATTTAAATGGGACCACACGGGAAGTTTCAAACAAAAAAGATTTTTGAGAATCGGTTCACCCAGTCGAAAGTTATGAGGTAACAAACAGTCGAATTGTGTACCTCCTCCTGTTTTTGGAAGTCGCAAATCAAAATAGTCTTTATTACTTCTCAACGAACATTCTTAAATGTAAACTTGTATGCTGGCGCTATCAAAAGTGACACAGTCTAGTCAGCTAATATTGGCTTATTAGCTGGTGACGGGGAATAAACTTACCTACTTGTAGAAGTCATTCAAAAACATTCAGGCCAAGTTTATTAATCACCTTTAGTACCATATTGTTGCCACGTACATTAACACAGATGCTAATGCTTGGAGACATTATATCCGCTTCTGCAGAGGTTCCGATCCACCAAAGAGCCTAATCCTAATAAGTCGATTTATCTCTCCACTTGTGCACGCCTCGTAGGGATTTAAAATTTTATATTTTCAACCTCCCAATATGTTAATAGTTTTAAGTACTTTTAAGTACTTAGATTTAAAAAAAAACGATATTAAAAAATATTTAGTGACACTTCCGCTGAAAAGAAAACAATGATTTTGGCCTATTTGGGGGCCACCCAGCATTTTATGCGGGAGGGACCCGCATAAAATGCTAATAGGAAGAATACAAAATAAAAAACACAAGAAACCCCAAATAAACCAACACCGATTCGACGTGTTTCGCCTTTACACGAGGCATCCTCAGGAGATGTTGACTCGTCGAGCGCTAGACCGACAGTTAACCGACAGTCAGCACGCCCCCAAATAGGCCAAAATCATTGTTTTCTTTTCAGCGGAAGTGTCACTAAATATTTTTTAATATCGTTTTTTTGATAATGGATTTCCGCAAAGTAACGCCTGAATCAATAGATTATACTTAGATTTTTTATAATAGAATTTTTATAAAAACACAGAAATTATTATAACGAGATAATATTATGCGCAAAAGTTCAAAAGTGTAGCCTCGTAAATCAACGACTAACAGTATGAAAGAAACTATTATATGAACTGTGAGCACTTTTGGATCCATTAACATATTAATTATACTAGGACAGTATTCATAAAGGCAACGAAAGGAACTTCCCAGCAAATTAAACGAGAAATGTAGCGATTTTACACCTACGCGATAAGCGGGAATTAGGGTTGGCAGTTTTAAGTAAGTACATTTTAGTTAGTAATAGAATTAAATGACATACTGCCTAATAAAGTTAGCAGTCAAAAAAATCAGAACGATATTTGTTTGTATTAATTTTCTAGTGTCACGTTCCAGAATAAATACGCCCTCTACGGAAAAGAAACAGCAGCCAATTCGGCACAGTCGGCACCCACTCATTTCAAATGAACTATTAATTAATTTAATTTACGAATAAAATGTATTATTAATACTAACACGTTTCAGTGATATTTTACCGCTTCAAGTTTGTTTTAATATTTATGCATAAAAAATCTATGTAAAACCAGTTATTGCAAGGTTTCCAACAGATACTTCGGTATTTGTTAAATCAAAGTATCGTGATATTCCATCAAAATCAATAGCTTTTTTGTATATGAGGATGTGGAGTTTTGAGAGCTTTGTTTCTTAAAATAAATACGAAATTATTATAGCAATAATTTGAAAAGAGGCGACTTGTGTTGTCTAATTACGCGATTTAGCCGACGTGGCAACCCTAAGGGCATGCCGACGTTAGATTTAGGATTCACACCCTACGGGAAATCAGGGCGCGGACGTGCCGGCGACTGACGGGACGTGTCCGTCGGCAGGGCTGTCACGCGGGACGTCTCCGACACGTTTATTGCTTCCAAAGCGGAGCTAATGGGAAATTAAATATGTATTGGCGCGAATGATGTCACTTCTGTTTAATTACAGACAATGGTGTTTATTGTGAAGTCAAACAAGTAACAAATACTCATGCTGGGCAGTCTTTGGGGACTGTCGATATTAGTGAAAACTATTCGAATTATTTGTAAGATACAGAATTAACAACAGGTTGTCATGGAAACCATTATCGCGCCTAAATAAGTGGTCACTTCAAAACTACATTATCTACGAGTATGACAAAGTGTTCGGTGACGATGACGCGAGTGTTTTGTTTTTTCTTCACCCGACCAGAAAACCGATGAAAACGACGCGAGTTCCATGATTTTTGTTCACCTGAAAAGTGCCCAACGCGCCTAAAGAAGTTTTCACTTCTAAAATACAAGTCTTTAATTATGTTTATGACTGACTGATACTGAAGTTAGAAATCTCAGCTTAATACAACTTTGCCGTACATATTGAATCTAACAAAAAACTTTTCTAGTTCTTATACACTATAGTTTCATCTTCTCTCTGAGAGGAAGGGTCGACTCCCAGCAGTGGGAACTAAATGGGCTGATTATTATTGTGATGATAGCTTTATCATATACGTTTGACGGTATACGAGTATCAGCCCATTTACAGCCTTTCTATTCAATAACTATGACTTAAATGTACCATTCATTTATTTAGCACAAAAATAAAATTCTCTAAACTGAGTATTGCTTATACATGTATGAGTATGGGTATGAGTATTAGGTAAAAATTACCAGGTACTAGCATTTGCATTTTATCATAATTAGAATTTAAACGCATTAACGAAAAATTTGGGTCATGCGCATCGCACACATCGAAGTGTTATTTATACCTACTATATAGTGAAAAGCCGGACAAGACATGCACTGGATGGTAAGCACTATGATCAATGACAGTTGCAGTGCCGCCCAGAGTCAGAGCATCCAAAACTGTAGTTTTGCGTGTACAGCACTCCTACTTTTTGGCTTTTGAGTATTTTTCACCCAGTAACTTCACTTGCTACAATGCCCTTCACTCCCTAGTACACTAATGCTGGCACTCTATTGCTACTCGGCAGAATACGTGTCAAGACCTTCTACCTAGAAAGCCTGTTTTTCTTGCCTCTTACGATTTACCTCTCGATGGCGGAGGAAGTATTCTTTAACTCTCAACTCACGGAGTCAAGATGCGCTGGATGTTCACTGCTGAACATAGGCCTTCCCCATTCCTCTTCCTTCTCCCTTCCCGAAATTTCCAAAAGGACCGGTTGGAAGCGGCTTGCATTCAACGTCGTCCTGCTACCTTTGAAAGGTCATCAGTCCACCTTGTCATTGTCACCTGTCATCAGTCCATCAGCCATCTGTTCTGCGTGCTATGTGCCCTGCCCACTGCCACTTTAACTGGCTACTCTTTTGAGCTATGTCGGAGACTTTCGTTCTTCTACGGATCTCCTCATTTCTGATTCGATCACGTAGAGAAACCCCGATCATAGCCCTCTCCATAGCTCGTTGTGCGACTTTGAGCTCGCTTATAAGGCCCATAGTAAGAGACCACGTTTCAATGCCATATGTCATCACTGGTAACACACATTGAAGACTCTTGTCTTGAGACACTGCGGTATTTTTGACGAGAAGACGTCTTAAAGCTTCCGGAACGCTGTAAAATATACGTTATCAAGATAGAAGGTGACAATTATCTCAACTAAACGGTTGGCGCAGTCGTAGCAAACCTAGACAGGTCAAACATTTGTGTGCATGAACATGTCAGTTTGACTTGTCTATGTGTGTATATGTATATACAAAAAAAAAGTAAAAGTAAGTATGTACTCGTATATCAGTCATCAGGTTACTATAGCACAGGCTCTGCCTAATTTAGATAAGTAATTAAAACTTACCCTATTTAATATCTTTCTGGTTGTTTGATATGTCACTTTTAACCTGGACGCACCATGAATGCAATTTCATTTTTACCTGTAAAGAAAAACAATATATTAGTTTGTGTTAGTCTAAGCTTCATTTGTATGACCACCGATTTTTCTACGCTATAAAGAGGAAAGATTTGATTGTTTGTTCCTTTGTATAACTCTATAGTCAATAGTATCAAATGTTGAACCGAGAAAGTCAGACATCTACGAACGAAGAAATCACTGTCTAAAGTAACAACACAGTCATGGACGGATCTAGAAGGTCCCTGTATGATAAACAAGTCGTATAGTAGATATATAAACATCTGTAGTATCCGCAAAGTTTCCACTAACACACTTAATATAGCTTACAGCTGAATCTATGGACTAATATATTCTGGAAGGATCTAGAAGAGTCTTTAACTGGTCGTCCGCGTACCACTGGTGATCCTTGGAAACATCCGAAGTGGTCCGCGAAGACATCAACTTTGAAAGATACTTTCGAAACAGGAGTTAATCTTGAAGGTTTTTGGAGTCAATTCGCAATCACTTTCACAAGTATTCGAGAAATACTGATACTGAGAACTAAGGTTTAAGAAGTGAATAAAAGGTATGTCACAAAAAAAGCATTAAAATCATTTATCGTCATATATATCATAAAAATTTTGTCAAATATTTTGATACTGTTGGTCTTGCACAAATTGTATGTGTAGTTAAGGAACAACTCCTTTCGTTTACATTTACTGTATATTATCTCCAAGTAGGTAGTCCGTGGCAGGACAGAAATTTGATTAAATAAATCTTCACTAAAAGCTTAAGAACCACGGATCTAGAAGGCACCTGTGTGGTAAACAAGACGTATAGTAGTTATACAAACATCTCTAGAATCCGCAAAGTTTACACTAACATACAGCTTACAGCTGTAAAATGGCAGATAAGGCCGCGTCTATACGATCCGTTTGTCACAGCAGGACGCTGTCTGCAGAGGGCGTGCTCAGCGGACCAAACACGATATTGACTTTACAACGATGTCAATCTGTCCAGAGTTACTGGTACAGACTTACCTCCTTTGTTTTTTCAATTCAAATGATAAGACGGACAGATCTTTCGCATGATAGTAAATGTTACGTCTGCCCACGACGGCAGAACCCAGAGCTTTGTTTCTGTCAATATCAGTTTAACTGTGTTTATAATTTATTGTATGATGTTTATTCAAATGTTTTAAGTGATGTAATTATTACTTTGTACTATAGAAAATGAATTATATTGCCAAGCTTGTTTTGCTTTCATTTGTACGTTTCATATCGTTATTGTACATGTACAGTACACACTATCATTTATCTTATACAACTGTGACACAGATAACTCATAGTTTAAACTGTATACACTTACACCAATGTTCGTGCTAGGCCCACTGAAGACTGGTGTTTGTGATGTAGACTATAGTGTATATTCAGCAGTGGACGAATGTAGACTGAAGATGATGGTCATGAAAAATGCTGCTGCCTGCTCTAAGGCGATTCTGCCATTTTTTATGGACCCCGAAGGATGATAGTGATGATGATATGTGGCACAATACCACAACTGCTCACAATATTTACAAAGACATTAGATTTAATTAAAAATTACCTTAGCTTATACATACACTGTGCAATTCCGTACACATTTTTAGAGTTCCCAATCTCATGTAGAAGTGTTCGCAGCGGAACGTGACTTGGCGATCTTGATCGATCAATATGATATGAATATGATGTTAAGCAACGCCTGCTGCGGTCAGAAGTTGGATGGGTGACCGCTAGTGACATTATTTGCGCAAATGAGCGCCGTCGGTCCCGGTTGTTTGTCTTGGGACAACAGTCGTTAGGTTATGGCAAACGCCTTTGGGCGGTCTGAAAACTTCGACATGGGGTTGGCAAGTAGCCTATCCACCAAGCCACACTGGGCTCGTATAGTGGATTGGCCATAGCCAAACTCTTCTCTCTGAGAGTAAGACTCCTGTCTCAGCAGTGGAATATAATGGGCTGATATGTAATGTACTGTAAACCAACCTTTATACTGCATTTAATAAATGTTAACCCAGCGTTAGCTTCAGTCTTTACTCCTATTACTTATTCTGTGGCCTGATGCATATTGCAACAACAAACTAAGCTTCTCCTGGGGGATACTTGTTTTACATCATAAAGATATGAATAATTAATTCAGAACAGAGGTACCGTACAAGATATCTGTTACAGTGGACTGTAAATCTAAAATGTATATAGCTCATGAAACATTAGCAATATGGACTACAAACAAATTCAGGCTTTTACCCTAATCATCTCATTTGCCCAGTAATGCCCTTTGCACCCTCATAAAGTAATATTTGCACACAATAGCTTTACGGCAGAATATTTTGCACTGGTACAAACACAGCTTTCTGCACAAAGGCCTATCACCTTGTAGGTCGGATCCTTGCCTGTTACGATCGCCGGTGGAGGAAATATACTTTAACTCTGTCACCTCACGGAACACGGGATAAACGAGTCCTCCCTCTTTCGAAACATAGATGTGCTCAGTTGTAAATCCAACTGGAAATTAGCTTTACGTAGTTTAGGTTAGGTTTCGTTAGGTTGTTACAACAAGAGGTCACCAACCATATAGGTTATATATTTATAGATTATCATAAGGTTATTTGATTCTTTGTTCTACACCGTTCACACGTTCTTTGTCCTTGAATTACAAGCTAGTTGTAATTCACAATTCACATTTAAAAGTCATATACGCCCCAAATTCCTGCCAAAATAGCCTGCCGATTCGGACGAGTTTCAGTTTGTTTCATTGTAGCTGCGAGATAAACGGGATATCTCGATGGCTCAGTTAGACCACCATTATTTTACAGCTTGTTTCTTTTACACTAGCGTAATCTATTAATTAATACTTATTTTTGAAGCTACACTGTTAAAAAATAACAATTGAACCATACCCTGCTTACCAGTACCAACCTTTACGCCGTAAACTATGTACATAGCATGTCTGTATACAAAAAGTCATTGATATAAACTCATAATTTTCATTGCCTTAATTGCCATTCACCTCCTAACGTCGTTTAACACTAAAATATTATTCAATCAATTATTTGTCTAGGGTTTATTAAACGATTCCAAAAAAAGAGGAGTTTTCTCAATTTGACTGCATATTTTTTTATTATGTTTCGGTGCAAGCACGAGACCTACCTGATGATAAGTGGTAACCTCTGCCTAGAACAGATGCATTTCTCCACATGTGACGAACTGTACTGTGTCCGTTACCCTTTTTTTATATTTTTTTCCTGAGTTAAGTTGTTAAGTCTCATGTGCCTGTAATATCGCCGGCTAGTTTGAAGGTACCTTTAAACAAAACGCAGTATTGCGAACATTACTGATTCACCGTAGATAAAGGTGTGGTGGCAGTACACCCCCGGAAGAACTCATTCACAAAGAGTTATACTGTTCTTAAAATATACTGTTTTGATATACTGCATTTTAAATACAAATTTTGTGACAATTTTCTGTCGATCGATCTTAAAACCATGAGCGGATCGATTAACGGGGCCGACCGGTGGTCCCTAATCAACCGGCTACATACTGGGATGTTTTCAATCGCCTGTGTAGTGATGGGTGTGATCGATAGCGTAAGAAGTACGATAATAAACTGAATATATTTCATGTAAATTTATAATAAGACAATGTATCGAAATAAGAAGCAAGTTCGGTTAGTAGAAGACACGATAAAGGTAAAATGTCACTGCTTTTCGAAGTATTGGTCGCTGGTCAAATTTTCCTGTCCAGTATTCCACTTTACTTTAGTTTTACACATAAATCTATAAAACCACACAAGTATTTATGTTGAAACATATTATACACAAAATATAGTGAAATGTATTGAACTACAAATAGGTTTATTTACTGCCACAAAATAAATATATTCATAATAAGTTATAACAAATAATAAACAAAATAAAACTTAATGAAGCCAAAATTGCAAATTAAATTCATAATGATTTATTTTGGTTAGTCGGCTAGTACATGGCTTTGGTGGTTAAAGTGTTTACCCCTATTTTATATTATCTACGATAAATAGAAATAATGTAAGTTTTTTATTCAATTTACATAAATTAAATTTTAATTCAATTCAAGTCATTTATTGCGAATGAAGGTGATACAGAGATCTTACATTAAATATGATAGACTCTATTCGGCCTTTACATGAGATATGCAATATTATATAAATACTTTTTATGACTTTAATGAAATAATTACTAAATTGGTCATAAATAATAGAATATTCGGAATGTAGATCACAAGGTTAAATAAAAATTAGGTGGGTACAATGTAATATTAATAAATTATTAAATAAGGCGAATAATCAAAACTATACACACAGATAATTAAAGGAAATAATATTAAAATAATTTATAATACTATATAACTATTGCCACAGTCGCATTAATTACATTAATTAATCATTTAAATATTTAATTTATCCACTCTATAATAACATTTAGTCACTAAAAGCTTCTTTAAATTATTTTTAAATCTATGAATATTTTGCTCTTGTAATTTACTATATGGTAGATGATTATATATTTTAGGAATCATACCAAATATACTATTTCTATTTAAAGCAGTATTAAGCTTAGAGGATTCAATACGACCGGGTTGGATTCCTGAGTTGAATACAAGGTTTTTTTTAAAACAATGTATGCACTCTGCGTACATTGATTTTAAAAAAACCTTGTATTCCTTGTTCTTGTCACTAAACTCGATAACATGGTCCTAAGACTCCTTTGTATGTCTTCTAGTTTTGTAGACTTGCCCATACTGACCGTTCTGAATTGAATCGGACACATAGACACATCAAAACAACATTCAAAACCAAATATTTCTGCTCATCGCAATTATTTGCACGGCCAAGTATCGTACCTTGCTTTGGAGGCAGGATCAATACCAACTGAGCTTACGAAGCCATCGTGTGTGTAATTGTAACGAATGAATCAGAAAGCAACAGTAATTAGATAATGAACTTCCACGATTAAGACGCGGTCCAACCCCAATTTTAAAATAATTTACGATGCTTTACGTAAGGTTGAAAATCGCTTGTTAGATTGGACGATGTAATGCGAAAATGCGTTAATTTTGTACGTTTTCTTAATATTTTTCGATATATACTAACACAATTGAAAAAACTGCTGGTTACTACTTTAGTACTATATGTTGGCTATGTATTACCTAAAAAATAATATAGTGTTATCGCAGAAAATTCTGAGAGTTTGGACGTGAAAGTTTATTTTTATGCACCTATTTAGGTTTTTTTTCTGCAGAGAGCGAGTAATATTTATGAATTCTGTTCGGTTATTACTCTTTGCCTGTTCCTTTTCTAACCTAAGTATTTTTTTCATAGATTATTATCGATGTGTTCCGTTACACTAGATGTTTAAAGATTCTGCTTTTTACTATTATCAGGATACGACCGCGCCTTAAACAGAAGTTATATAGAAGATTATATAATAGCTACTATGGTAGTGTAGCCTTGCCGACTGCATGTAATAAGCGTAATAAGTTTCAGAAGACTGTTAAAATAAATTCCAACTAAGTAGCAAGTTGTACTTAAATGCAAATTAGGTTGGAAACAAGTTAATTAAGCTATTTTATTGTAATTAGCATTTATAACAGTGTTCGCAAGCAGCTGCGCAGATTAAAGTTATGTTGCTTTTTTTTATAATTAATCACCTTGTGTTTGGCAGGAAACAATCGTAGACAATACGGATATACAAAGATAGTTGAGCTTACTATTTAGCCAGTAAGTAAGACCGTCGGTCACGATTATTATCTTAGAACAACAGTTGTTAGGCCATATAGGAAGTCTAAATCATCTAAAGAAACATTAGAGCTGTAACTAGCCTATACAACAACCCGCACTGTGAACGCCTGGTGCATTATGGATGGGCCGTACTCCTCTACGTAAAAGGTGCGGTTTCAAAGTCAAAGTCAAAGTCAAAGTCAAAATCATTTATTCAATTTAGGCATCAAAGACGCACTTATGAACGTCAATTTTTCATTATAATGTACTTTAAAGCCTACCGCCGCGTTCCAAAATACATAGAGCCAACCGAGAAGAAGCGGCAAGAAACTCGGGGCCATTCTTTTTATATAGATGTTTTTACAATGTTTTTACTTAGGTACTACAAATATTAGCTCCAGTGTGTTGCCTTACAAAAGAGAACATAATAATGGTATCAGTAGGGCAAGACACGCTACACTTTGACATCTTAGTACACGAGTAGATAGATCCTGGAGTGATCAGTCCCAAGCTGTTTTATCCTCCAAGTAATCCGAAATTTTGTAATAACCTTTTTGACAGAGTTTAGTTTTAATAGTAATTTTAAACTTATTAATAGGCAAATCTCGGATAACATTGGGAACTTTATTATAAAATCGTAAACATTGTCCCATAAAAGAATGACTTATTCTGTGGAGACGCGTTACATGTACGGATAGCTTGTGCTTATTTCGCGTGTTGATGGAATGAGCATCACTCCTTTTATCAAAACTGCTAATGTTTTTCTTTACATACATTAGATTTTCATAGATAAACTGAGAGACAACAGTTAGAATGTTTATGTCTTTAAATTTCTGTCTAAGGGAAACTCTGGGAGCCAAACTGTAGATTGCTCGTATAGCCCTTTTTTGCAGTATAAAAATAGAATTAATATCTGCAGAACATCCCCAGAGCAGTATGCCATAAGTCATAACGCTATGGAAATAACTAAAATAAACTATTCTAGCTGTGTCTACATCAGTTAATAGTCTAATTTTTTTAACAGCATAAGCTGCTGAACTGAGCCTACTAGACAATTTTTTAATGTGGGGACCCCATTGCAATTTAGCGTCTATAGTAATTCCTAAAAAGACTGTTGACTCCACAAGGTCCAACCCTGTTCCATTCAATTGTATATTGGATTCTACTTGTCTCACATTTGGTGTCGAGAATTTTATACAATTAGTTTTCTTCTCATTGAGGAGAAGATTATTTGTATTGAACCAATTCACAACTTTAGCTAATGCATTGTTAACATCGTCATAGTTTAGTAACTGCCTTTTCATTTTAAATAACAGTGAAGTGTCATCTGCAAACAATACAATCTCTTGATTCTTCTCTACATAATAAGGTAAGTCATTAATATAGATTAAAAACAAGAACGGCCCTAGTATTGAACCTTGTGGAACGCCCATTGAGATTATAGAGCCGGGCGATTTTTTACCATTTATGTCAACCCTTTGAATTCTACCATTTAAATATGAAGTCAAAAGGTTGAGAGCCATGTTCCTAATACCGTAGTGTTGTAATTTCCTGACAAGTATATCATGTCGGACGCAGTCAAATGCCTTAGATAAGTCACAAAAAACACCTAAGGCATCCTGAGAGTTCTCCCAGGCATCAAACACATCTTTTATTAGTTCTATACCTGCGTCTATAGTAGAGCGATTCCTTGTAAACCCAAATTGATTTTTATGGAAAATTTTGTTTGCACTAAAATGAGTTTCTAATTGATGTAATATGATTTTTTCGAAAATCTTACTTAGCGTAGGTAGTACAGAAATAGGCCGAAAATTTGTTGGATCAGTAGTACTACCAGATTTGAATAAAGGAACCACTTTACTGTGCTTCATTAGGTCAGGAAATACTCCACTTGCAACACAACTATTAAACACAGCTGCTAGATTGGGTGCAATGACATCTATAATTGAAGAAACGGTCTTCACAGAAAGACCCCATAGGTCTGCCGTTTTTTTTGCATCTAGACTTTTGAAACTGCTTACAATATCTTTGCAATTAACTACTGAAAATTTAAAAGTTGTGTCACATTCAGTTACACTTTGTTTAAGTAAGATCTCAGCAGAAATGGAGGAAGATTTTAGAGTTTTGGTTGTTAAAGAAGGAATATTAGTGAAAAATTTCTCAAACTCGGCCGCTACCTCCAAATCTGCTCTTACATCTTTATTATTAATTTTTAAATTAAAGTCTCGATTACGCACTGTATTTCTACCAGTTTCACTGTTTATAATGTTCCACGTCATTTTTATTTTATTAACAGAATTTTTGATCTTATTTCTTAAATAAATAGATTTTGCTGAGGAACAGGCTCGTTTAAATAACTTAGAATAACGTTTGACATATTCCAAAAATACAGGATTATGATTATGCGATTTTTCGTGGTACAATTCATATAACTTTTGCCTACTTTTATAAATTCCTGGAGTTGCCCATTCACTAAACTTAGCACGATTACCAACAGATATTGTTTTTGGTACAAACACTTTGCCAAATTCATCACTGATAAGATGGAACAGTGAGTTATATAATATATTTGGGTCATTGTGACTGGTCAACTCTGGCACTTTCTGGGATATATTACTTCTTAACAATTCTAGGCGGCTTGCATTTATTGGAACAAAGCTAACATATTTGCTTTGGGGTTTGTTTGTTTTTCTTGGAAACACTGCTAGTTGACCACAGTGGTCTGATTCTAGATTATTTATAATGAAATTTTTAATAGGTTTTAGATTAGTAAATATATTGTCTATGCAGGTGGAACTTGTGGCTGTTATCCTAGTTGGTTCCAAGAAAATATTGTACATATTATAAGATTTAAACAGTAACAAAAATGTATCCACTGTCTGATTATTTTCTAGCAAATTAATATTAAAGTCTCCACAGATAATCATTGATTTATTTGTATTAGAAAGCTTAATTAATGTTTCCTCCATGCACTTTTCAAAATCATCATATGGTGAGCATGGAGGTCTGTATACACATAGAACAAGGAACTGCTCAAACTCAATACAGGACATTTCTATTACTCGTTCAACAGATAGGCTCACAATGTCTTTTCGTTCTTTGAGTTTTATATTTTTATTTGTAATAATTAAAGAGCCACCACGTATAGATTTTTCTCTGTTGAAGGAGCTAGCAACTAGATGATTATTAAAATTAAATAAGAGTTGGTTCTTTTTAAGCCAGTGTTCAGTAATACAAAGAATATCTATTTTGCTATCATCTATAAACAATTCCAGTTCCAACTCTTTGCCCATCATACCTTGAATGTTCTGATGAACAATATTGATTGATTTAATGCAAGAGGTTGTCTCTATTGTCTTAGGCACTAATTTAAATTATGTACAATGTCATTAGTAGCCAAGCAATTGGCTGAATTAAAAATGTCAAATTGCTCAATAGAAGCAACCTTGTTAGCCAAATTTTTGGCTGCAATATCAAATAAATATGATAGCGACACAGCTATCTGTCTTTTATAATAATTAGAAAGATAGTAATTATCTTTTGTCAAGAAGAATTTTTTTATATAATTATTAATGTCAATTAAATTAAATTTATCTCCATTAAAATTATTATTACATATAGTGTATAATGTCAAATTAAGCTTATATCTAATATCATTTTCCACCTGTGGCAAACTATTACTATAGGGAAATGTAAACATTATGACATTATCTACTGTCAGATTAGATAGTTGGTTGTTGAAATCAATTATTTGTTTTTTGTTTACATTCCCCCTATTTCCTATTAAAATTAATAATGTTGTGTTGGGGCTAAAGCTATAAGTAAAAATTCTATTCATAATTTCCTGATATGATAGACCAGGTGTACAGTAATTTATTACATTATGTCCCTTGGATGTATTTGACAATAAGTGACCCATGTCTTTGCCAATTTCATCACTAAATATTACAATTTTTGGTTTGTCTATAGTTGATGGTATACTATTTGTATTTTGGGAACTACTTGTTAAAGTTGTATCTTGACATACATTTTTACACAGTTTCTTTCACAGTCTTCCAGCAGTGGAAACATGACGGGCCAGAAAGACGTATGATTAAAAATAAACACTATATTGCATTGAAACGGTATGGGGGAGCGGTGCGCGGGCGGTGGGGATAAGTAACTCGATTCTCGAATATGTAGTCGCCATGGAACGCTTCACGGGTGCGCAGCATTCTGTGTAAAAAATATTACAATTGCAATTTGAAAATTTTAATACCGACTTCCATTCTATTACTTTGGTAAAATCAGTTATTGGTATGTAACTCAAAAACTACTGAACCGAATTTGATCAAACTTAAATGGGACCACATGGGAAGCACCAGCTTTTTACCAAAAAATATTTTTTAGAATCGGTTCACCCTATCGTAAGTTATGAGGTAACAAAAAAAAGAAAAGTCGGTAGAAAATTATGTTTTGTTGTGCGTCGTTTCTTTCCTTTAGACTTTTTTCTGTGAGGATACATGAAGAGTCGAGTTCACTTAACGGCCAATGTCCGAAGAGAAATGGCCGCTATTCTATGCGCAATGTGCCAGCGAGTTTTTACCAATTTGAGGCACAGATTTGAGCGATGGTACTCATCTGATTGCTATTTTTTTTAAAACATCACATATGTTCACTATTTTTAGATATAAATTTGATTGTGTCCTATTTTTGCTTATTTAAATGATTTTTCAAATCCACGAAACATTCGGACCTACTCTATAGAATGAAAAGAACATCCATATAAAATGTATTTTGTAATGTGCCCACAACTAAGAGTTAAACTCATACTGCACTCCGTGGCACCGTGACGTAGGTATGTACACAGTACACACGGCGTACACTCCGGCGCGGTGGTTCAGATTAGCACAGTCTTGGCAGCATAGATATTTGTCTTAGTGTGGGTGCAGTGACGCGTGCATTCTGGAGCGCGCACAAGCATACGTTTGGTACCGCTCTATAAAGATAACATTATTTTCTGGTTTTACTATGGTAGAACCGTAGGAAGTAGGTATGGTATAGTGGTTTTATGGTCTACTTATATAGGTGTTCAATAAATTGTATTTGAATTGAGTTAGACCGAACGCGTGACGTAACGTGATTGCGCGGGCCGATTTTGTTTATACGCACTACAATAATAACAACTGAAAACTTATGGATGGTATAATTTCAGTATGAAATATCTGACATAAAAGTAGGATTAAAAAACGTAGAAGCGTTAAATTTGTGTAGTTTTCTAGCTATCGACAATCGTTTAGCTTTGTCACGTCCCATCCGTATCTCTCCAGGACGCTATTACAGCCCGCATATCCGGTCAACGAACCCAACACACACAGTTGAATAAAGTTCACACATACATGCATCCACTGACCAGCATACCTAAACCCCTGAACAATCTTTTGCACTTTTGAAATTAAAAAGAGTCTGATGGCTCATTTTACACTGGTCATTGTTGATTAAGATTGTGCACTTGCATTTTGCAACAGGATTGCATCTTAATGAACAGGTTTGTTGATTTTTTAAGAGAATAAGAGATGTTAAGATTGCCATGTTGTTAGCTACATTCAAACTTCAAACTTCAAACTTTATTGGGTAATAAGTAAAACAATTTGAAAATCTTAAATATAACTTATATAATAACATCAATGTTTTAAATGTACGGTTTGTGTGTTGGCGTCCGGACAAGAAATTCTGTTTCCCGGATACCAACCTCTTCCCGCAACAAGAACATTTTAATAGTTAGTAGTAGGTGTACTTAATTAATTTAAACAATAATTACCGTTTGTTAAATTCTACATATAAGTTTGGTAAATGAGTATTACAGATTCAGTGGTTTCATCATTAAGACAAGTATTGTGATATGATATTTACCCGGTTGAGAATATTTGGTAAATTGCTACCCACAACAAAACTCATTTTGTGATAGAATGAACTTAGTTTATACATACATTAAGGTTTTTGAGTAGCAGTTACTCGGTATTTACATAAAATTGTATGCTATGCATACTTATACTTTCATAGTTTAATAAAGATCATAGACAAAACAATTGATGAACATTGTATAACAATTCATGTATGAAATCTTAACAATTACAGTAAACGCTGCTTACGTAAATTTACAATCATTACTATTGCTTTTATCAATCAATTTATATACGAATCAAAGTATTGATTGACTGACTGACAGACAAAGCACAGCTAACACCGCTGGTCGTTGAGACTTGAAATTTGGAGGGTGCTTTTGTCTTTGTTTTTTTACCTAGGTTACATACAAATATTATGCACCCTATTGATATTACAATCTAGCCTATAATTGTATTCTATCCTTAACTGCTATATTCACTATACGTAAGAACGTGTTCAGTAACACTTTTCTTATTGTCTCTATTTAAGGTGAAGACACTATGTTCATGTGTTCCTTGAAGCAGTACTTACATTAACTACATTTCACGAATACACTAGCACTGATCACTACACGAACGGTTTTGTTCTCTTTAGTCTTCTTACTATATCCGTGTGGTCAAGCAGTAAAACTGCCTCAACATTCACATGATGATGAAGCCGATGTTGGTGAGCTTCTGCATTGTTTTGTATCACTTTGTCGACGAACTCTACTTTAAGGTCCCGATGGAGATCGTCATTTCTTATGTACCAAGGTGCGTTCACTATTCCCCTTAATACCTTATTCTGAAAGCGTTGTATTATTAAGATGTTGCTGGGTTTGGTGCAGCCCCAAAACTGAATACCATATGTCCATACAGGCATTAAGACTTGTTTATACAGTAACAATTTGTTGTATATAGACAACGCAGAATATCTTCCAAGCAGCCAATACATATTTTTATAGCGTAGATTTAGTTCCTCTTTTTTCTTCTTGACGTGCGCTTTCCAGCGCAGCTTTGCATCAAGCGTCATACCGAGATACTTAGCCGTGTTCTCGTTTGTCTTAGTGAGTAGAGATTGTATTAAAAAAGGTTTTTTTCGAATTTTATTTTTTATTCACATTTTTTTTTTATTCCCAAAGGGGGTAAATTGATGAAAACGTTAACATGAAAGTCTTTTGTTTTTGAACTTATAGATAATATTTATATTTGAATAGTTCGTTTAAATTATAAAATGGTGATCCTTATTATTTTGATCGGGATGACTTAGGGCATGAAAAGAGGGATAAAACCTATATGGAAATTCTTTGTTTTTGAACTTATTGGTATTACGATTTTGTATTTTAATAGTTTTTTTATATTTTAAACATGTGTCTATATTATTGCAATAATTCATATCTAGAAAAATATACTCTACATGGACAAATGCTAGTACTTAATAGAATAAATTGCTAGATTATCATGGGAGTAATGTAGGAAAACGCTGTCTTTAGGGTTCCATAGTAACGTAATATACGTGACAGCTGTCCTTGACACCTGTCACCATTGTTGTGCTAGTGCTCGAATAAGGCCCCTAATGGTGAATGAGGTAGAAAGTGTCTACCACATCCACCACCAGGGGCTTTATTCGCTATGACCATTTAATTACGCCGCGTCATTCGTTTTAGTGGTCATAGCGGCCCAGGTGCAATAGTAACAAAACCTATAAATAATACAAATGTTTAACTCACAAACCTACGAAGTTAAGTTCTTGAAGTAATTATAAGTAATAAGCAAATATTACAAGTGCAATTTGAAAAAAATAATACCGACTTCCATTCTATTACCTTGGTAAAAATCAGTTATTGGAGAGTATCTCAAAAACTACTAAACCGAATTTGATGAAATTTAAATGGGACCACACGGGAAGTTTCAAACATAAAAGAATTTTGAGTATCGGTTCACCCAGTCGAAAGTTATGAGGTAACAAACATAAAAAAATACAGTCGAATTGAATACCTCCTCCTTTTCTTTGGAAGTCGGTAGAAAAGCCATGAATACCGTAACCAGTGTGATGTTAATCCAATGATATCTGGCTGAGAATGTTTTGCCAATTCGTGTAATGAACATTATGAAACGAACAGGTTCGCTTAGACTAGACTAGAAAGTTTGTAATTTAAATGTTCACTACACTATCGAAATTGCAAAACGCCTATATTACCTTCATACATACTAAAGCAGTACCTTGTATATTGGAACAACATAGTAATATTTCCTTACAGGCGCAGTAATTAAATTACTTTAGAGAAAGTCTACCCCTCTTTAATCGACAAGATATCATAGTCGGAGATCTGTATATATTGAAATGACAACTTTAAACGGATTAAATAGCGTATGATTATATCATTTTAATCCACACATTTCGACCACTTTAGTCATCATGTAGTGTGTTCGAATAGGCACCTTGTGAGCGTTTTTAGCAAAAATAACGCTAAAAACACTCACAAGAGGCGTTCGAATTGGGAATCTGTGGGTGAAAATGTCGTTCATGTCTCTTTTTGTTCAGCGTTCGGAAAGCTAAAAAAGAGGACTTTTCGCCCCACGTCCGAAGCATGGTTGTTTGTGATCGTTTTTTGACAGCTATGTTTTTGACAGCATAATCATGCGATTTTAGGTCTTATGCTCAGTTGAGCGTTCGAATATAGGGTGTGGGCAAAAGTGGAAAAAAATACGTTTTTGAGCTTTACGAACGCTATAAGAAAAGAGCCATCAATGACAACGCCACCAATGCCCTCATAAGCTAAACAAACGCACCTATGGTCTAGGCACATGGTAACAGAACTTATTTTTTGGTCTTGGGTAGATTAGATGTTAGTTTTAGATAGAGCTATAGAACTTATAGAGCTATGTTGATATTTCTGTCTACTACGTAAAATATTTTTATCAAAACGTTCCCGATGCACGCAATAGCCGCTCACTGTGTTCAGAGGTCTTGCAGTATTGTGATGATCTAGGGATTGTATTAACTTGATGATTGGATTCCAATTTAATTTTATAAGTAGTAACCGCGAAAGTTGTTATTAATTTCTATGTAGTAGACGTAGACATTGTTCTGCGTATAGTAGACCTCCCAAGCACTAGAACCACCGACACAAAAATATACTAAATAGTAGAACACGCATAACAAGTTTCTTTAAGATTGGTTGAAAAATGCGACCTGTACAGCTTCCTGTACAGGTGTACCATTCCAAAATTTACGCATAACCAGCTCAAAAAGGTTTTGCTTTGCACATGTGCATTGCAAGCTAACTCCGCCTTTTATTGTGTTGCCGAATAACAGCCATTATAAGCATTTCCGTTGTAATAGGTCTTTTGTTCCTACATCTTTTAGAAATTTTATGATTTGATGAGGTCAGTTGCGACTAGTACGGGATTATTGTATGTTATTATAATAAAAAAAAGTAGTACTCTTAAACGTTGACAGTACTTAGATTTTTACATATAACCATATAGATAAATTAAATCTATATCAACTTAGTATTTTTAATGTTACCTTGAATAGGATTATTGTATTTTATTACAATAAAAGTTGCAGTTCTAAATTCTAAATATTTAAAAAAACGTGTTGATAGTACTAAGATTTTTTCTTGAATACTTATATGATAGGTCTACCGCCTTATTTTTATATTATAATTTGAAATCAGTTTATTGTATTTTATTAAACCATCTATACCCACTTAGTTTTTTTTAACGTTTAACCTGCTTATTTTATTTTAATATACTAAAATAAAAAGTAGTATCTAGTTCTTTAAAGCATGT
This sequence comes from Selenia dentaria, assembly GCA_917880725.1. Taxonomy (NCBI): domain Eukaryota; kingdom Metazoa; phylum Arthropoda; class Insecta; order Lepidoptera; family Geometridae; genus Selenia; species Selenia dentaria. The sequence goes on along the minus strand of OU862888.1, from coordinate 6,100,581 downwards.
TGTTTACTTCTGTTCGAAGGATTACCACATAAAAACTATGTGAAAAGAACTTGTACTTACAAGTTTTTATTACACACCAACAACACATCAATAAGCAGAGAATAGGCGGGGGTAGTGAATGATAATTTCACGCAACATTCACCCTTAAGATGGTTAGGCAAAAATTTTGGTGATCAACAACATATAAACATAAAGTCAACTTGGCCAAAACAGAGACGCTTCGCTCGCTCGGTCAATAAATATACGTCTTTATCCATATAAAGACATGTCAATGTGAGTCAACTTTGAATATCATTATTCAATAAGATTACTTTAAAGCACCTTATCCATAACAGTAACAAACGAGGTGTTGTCATATGCAAATAAGAACACGAGTAAGGCCACCCGATTCCACCCGCATTTCGATTTTATCGCCACTTGCCCAAACGTGCTCGGAAAACAAACTACAAACGAAACTAACCGAACCTACTTTCAACTTTGTTACTTATATCATAAAGTTTGAATTGTTTGTCGTTTAAATATTTTTGCTGTGGTTTTTTGTGGACAGGCGAGGTAAACCTTTTATTCTGCACTCTGAAGGAATCATGGGAACTTATGAAAGGGAAGTGCTATCTGAAATGTCTGTATGCTTCCTCCGTTTTAAAATGAAATCGGTAAGTATCTATCTGCTTTATATTACATGTCAGTATTTGTTACGTGACAAAATGTTATTTTGATTTTCATTAGCACGAACGCCTATTGTAGCCAATTTTAACCTATTGGTTAATATTCGTGCACCAATATATAAAAAAAAATATTAAACTCATTAATAGTTTATGTTGTGGTGGTGATGGGGTGGTTATAATTAATTTTGTTAATAGTGCCATACAGACTATGGTCTGGCCCAACTCCGAATTTCAAGATTAGACCAATAAGGTTTACATGATATAAACCCTAATATATATGTACAGTATATAAACACATAATTAATCCTCAACTATTGGTGGTTCTTTAGATATAATGTTACGGAACCCTTCGTGCGCGAGTCCGACTCGCACTTGGCCGGTTGTTATTATATGATTCACTAGGTACAGCACTAACGCGTGTTGAGCGAGACCAAACGTAATTTTAGAAAGAAAAATTCACATGTCTGACGGGTTTGAACCCGTGTTTTCCTTCGGTTAAAATCATTTTCCGAGGATGTGATTTTTTCTCTTTACAAGTACAATTTGATAAATTTAATGCTGACTTCCATTCTATTCAGTAGTTTTTGAGATACACTCCAATAACTATTGGAGTGTATCTCAAAAACTACTAGACCAAATTTAATGAAATGGAAATGGGAAGCATCAGCTTTCAAAGCAAAAATGAATTTTGAGAATCGGTTCACCCAGAGGTAAAAAACATAAAACAAAAGAAAAAAATACAGTCGAATTGAGTACCTCCTTCTTTTTTTGGAAGTCGTCGGTAGAAAAATGGCAATACGCATGTCTTCGTATATAAGTAGGATAGTTCCAATTCCGACTACAGTTTCAGCCTCGGAAACATTCGAAAAATACCACTTCGGGTTTTTCAAATGTTCCCGATTTACTGACAAACATAATGTACATCTACGCGAGTGTTCCATTGTGTGGATGAAAGTATATTTGATCTTACGCAATTCCCGTTCATCACTAAAACGTGTATAAACCACGTTAGTTCATAAACAAAAAACTCTGAACATTGTTTCACATTTTTATACATCTTTATATATTTTAGGTAAATTTTTATATATTATTATATACTGGGCCAAGATAAACCTAATCCATCAAAAAACAGTGCAATAAGTGTCGTGTATAACTCTATACCGGCACTGAGCCCTTGAAGCGCCATCAATCAATAACGAGGGTTCGTCGGTCTCGAGAAAGGATGTTGTTCATCAAACTCTAAACCAAATTAAAAAACAACTTTGCAAGATCTCGACCATAATCTAATTTAAAGACTGTTTGAATTTGTCTCGCGATTGTTCTGCAGAAGCGCGCGGCGTACGTCTTCTCTAGTAATTTCATGAACGCCTCTTAGTTATTGAATCGCATTATCGCAAGTCAATTATTGAAAGAAAATTGTCGTTCTTGTCTGTTTTCGTAGTCTGCTCGCTATTTAGGTGCGATCGCGGACCAGCGGCTTTCTATCGATAGTTTTTGACTGAATAGGTATTCGGTAAAATATTGTGTGCGATTGCGTTGCTACTGTGGAGTACAATGACAGTCCGATCCATAAATTAAGTTTCCGTGATATTTCGAAGGTTTTTAGCGAGAAATATGATTAAAAAATTGAGTTGAGCAAATTTATTATTGACTGACGCAAAATTTACAGAATAATTTCAATCTTATTTCAGAGACAACCATCGCAAGTCGTAGCACAGTCATATTATGACAGTGGTGCGATTGCTATATAACTGCGATTTTGAGCTAGATCTAACAGACTACCGAATTTAATATTAGAGGTAGTTTGATCACAGAAGCATCGCTGTAGTAAGACGTTTGTCAATAGTATGTATTTAAAAAAAGTTCAGGAATTATATTTCTATATAAATAGCATATCAAGTACAGTTTGAAAAAATTTATACAGAATTCCATTCTTTTCAGTTATTAGAGTCTAACTCAAAACTACTGAACCGAATTTGATAAAACTTATATGGTACCACACGAGAAGTACCAGCTTTCAAAAAAAGAAAGAATTTTGAGAATCGGTCCGCCCAGTCAAAAGTTATAAGGTAACAATTATAACAAAATACAGTCGAATTTAGTACCTCCTTCTTTTCGGAAGTCGGTAGAAAAGACAATGACGCGGTCTAAGGTATGCAAGTTTAAAAGATAGCGATTTAAAACTGTTGACTTAGTTAATGAATTCCACTACTTAGTAAATCGCTTTATGAAATTGCAAGCGAACCGCTTTCTGCGTGAAGGTAGTGAAGTTCTATAGCATAAATTATCTGGGCCTCTTGACAATAAATTGTACCAGAAGAAGTTGTTTACTCCAAAATGAGACCGCTCTTGTCTTGGCTAATGTCGAAGATTCTAGACCTCTCAGGACTGGTTATCAATACCTACTGCGGAATTCGCCAACCGAGTTACTACTACTACTAACCGAGTTAGTTCAGTTTGAATTGCGATTCAGTGCAAAATAAGTTCTCCGACGCGAACAGTGTGAAGTGTTACTAGTGCAGTGATATGAAGTGAAGTGTTTATGAACTGAACAACTGAACAGTGATTGTGAACTGAGTAATAGTGTAAATAAAAGTGTCCATGCGGTGAAATCATGCAGATTATTCATCACGAACCCTAACAATATAATGGCATAGTATAAAGATGAAGCAGTATGGAAACTAAGCCTAGTTACGCGGAAATAAACTTATACGTGCCCACTCGTCTTGACGCGGCCTCACTACTGACAGCACCGCGACAACCGCTTAGGGCTCTCGTCGATGCGCATGTTTGTGTGAGAGAGCCGTTTTGAACGTTTGTAGGTAGTTTCCGAACTGTTCTCTATATTCATACTGTGATAATGGGGATGTGATTCTAATGTACCGAAATATATCTGATTGAAAACGACAACCTTTAATACCTACCTACACATCAATGACTATAAAGCAAGTTTACCTGTAGTTTGTATTTGACATGCAGTGAAGATTAACTTCATTCTGTATGAATAACATTACATATTTATGTAATGATGGTTTAAGTTTATTAAAGTTCCAGCAGTTTTACATATTTAATTTCAATTGTACATTGACGCTTTCACTTTTAGCTACTGTCATTTTTTATGTGACCTTCGCAAAGGAATATTTTTTGAGCTATGTATATAGATACTCTTTCATAATAATCATCCATTCAAAAATTTTACAATTTACAATTTCCTTTTTTATTTGCATTATATATCTTCTAACAATAAAATATAATGTAACGAAAATCGATTTACAAAGGATTGTATAATTTTACAATTAAACATAGTTTACTAATATGATAAAACTCTGTCACTCTCGTCTTGTTCTTAAGGTAAGAACAAACAAATCACGTCTCTAAACGGCTGAACGTATCGTAATGAAATTTGGCAAGCAGATAGATTATATCCCAGAGAGGATATAGGATACTTTTCACCGTCATCATCACCATCCCCCATCACCACGCTGGTGAAACAGCGGGGCGCAACTAATAAAAATGTAATCTTTTGCTTGACGACATACACATGCAACTTCAGTCGAGAACCATTATAATACCATGACTATATTAAGACACGTTACAAACGTCATAGTAATTAAAACATAACGTTTATAAAAAGTGAACATATAGACAGATCAATGAATCTTAAAAAACTTAATTACACATTGATTGCTTATTATAAAAAAACCGCATACATTTATCAATCAGCGCGTAATTGTTTCATGATTTCTAGATGATAGTAATTGCAGAACATCAATAAGGATTCTCAGTAGGAAGGCGTGCCGCAGACAAACCACGGACTTATGGAGCACATTTTTTCTAAGATAACGATATCTTTTTATTTCTAATTTAAAACCCATCACACATATTGGTATAGGTTATGGTGACTTTAGGCAATATAATGGCATAGTATAAAGATGAAGCAGTATGGAAACTAAGCCTAGTTACGCGGAAATAAACTTATACGTGCCCACTCGTCTTGACGCGGCCTCACTACTGACAGCACCGCGACAACCGCTTAGGGCTCTCGTCGATGCGCATGTTTGTGTGAGAGAGCCGTTTTGAACGTTTGTAGGTAGTTTCCGAACTGTTCTCTATATTCATACTGTGATAAGGTTACCACAAAACATCGTGGCAAACAATTCAGCAAGAATTCAATGTATTTAACACCATTACCAGCTGCGCCCTACGGTTTTACCGTGGTGATGGATGTTAATCATGATAATGAAAAGTTTCCTATAAGTTATTCCATAAATTAAAGTAGTTAGATACCAAATTTCATATAGATCCGTTCAGCAGTTCTAGCGTGATTGAGTAACAAACATCCATCGAAACTTTTATACGTATTTAGCCCTTTGCGTACCATTGATGTAAATTTACGTGCGTTTCATTCATAAATCTTTTGTTTTAATTATCACGGTATAGGAGGGGTTAATACGCGTGAAGATAGAATTCGTAGATCCAGTAATACGTAATAGCTAAGATAGTATACCGAATTAGATCATCATAAGATTCTCAATTATGTGAAGGAACAGCTTCACAAAATACACATTTGTGTTCAAATTCTATGTTACTCACAACGTGTTGTTATTATTAAGCTAGCAGCGACGCGAATGCCTTCAATTGTTACACCAAACAACCAGATTTTGTAGTTGACGTGTGGTTCACAAGTGGCTAGTCTGAGGCAAGCCTTATTTATTACAGTTGCGAGAAGATTAATAGCCTGGGAAAATTGTGCTGCTAATTTGATTTGATGTTTGTTTGCGGGTCGACATTATATTTTATGGCTGTTTCATTTTTCACAAATGTAATTTTGTGTTATATATAAAAAAGTTTGTGTGTTAAAGCCGCCAAAGTTGTTGAAGCTCGTTGCAAAAGAAAAAGCTTAAAGTAAAAATGTTAACGAAGATAAGAATGTAGTCTCACATTAGCTGTTTAATCAATTCATAGATTTTTCTTTGGAAAAGTAGTGAATGTGATTCGTTGTTAACGAATGAGTTGCTGTACATATTTCTGCTTCATGGCGTTGATGAATAAGTTGCAGTTTGATACCTTGAGGCTACAGAAAACAAAAGTAATGTTTTTGAAATACTCGTAAGGTGGAACACGGTAGCTTATTGACCGAGCTAGCGAAGCGTCTCTGCTTTAACTGGCCGAATTAACTTTCATCTGTCCGTATATTTGTTAGGTTATTCGTTTGTTTTCGTTTACAGGTCGCATTTTTCAACCAATCTTGACGAAACTTGGTATGCGTGTTCTACAATATCATATTTTTTGTCGGCGGTGATGTCGAGTTTACTTTTCCTAATAAGGAGGACAGTTTGGTGCGGCGCTATTTACGGACCGTATTTGATAAAATTTGGTACACACGTGAGGTACCTGACTTTAAAGAGGATAATTGTAAATGAGCATAATTGATCAAGTGTTTCAGTCAAGTTTCCGAGATAATACGTTGTGAAGTACTGCAAAATGTTGCCGCTAATAAGACTACGTGCTAGCGATGTAGACTGTTTGTCGAGCTAATAGTACTAATAATAGAACACAAATATATTATACATATTGTTATAGCTTATCCGCGAGCATTACGTCTGAAGTGTTAATTTGCTTGAGATGGCAAACATAAAGAATATTTTTAAAATTGAAGTTAAGAGGATTGCATAGCTAGTACCTTCCATACTAAAAGAGAAAACTCTTTTCTACCTCTTAACATTGTCCGATTTCAGTGATTTATTTTCATGGAATCATGACATTGTTTACTATGGCCGTACGTTTTGATTTTTTCAGTTTTTTTAAGTTATAAAAAAGGAAATTTATAGTACTTTGGAATACTGAAAAAATCAAAACGTACGGCCATAGTAAACAATGTCATGATACCATGAAAATAAATCACTGAAATCGGACAATGTTAAGAGGTAGAAAAGAGTTTTCTCTTTTAGCATGGAAAGTACTAGCTATGCAATCCTCTTAATGCTGGAAAGAAATTCAATGGAGCGCATTTACATTTTTACAGTTAAGGTACTTCTTGGTGAAGTGGTGAAGGTTGAGTACAGCTGAATAATCACCAAAATTTGGCTTAATCGCAGTAAGATTGTGCAAGCATTGGGGAGACCGACTGAGGGACAGCGTGATAAGAGATGGAGTGAATGTAGGGCGAATGAAAACATAATTTTTTTTCTTGTGGCTACCTCCAGTACTATTTTCAATTAAATGAGAAACTCAAAACATCCCAAGTTCGTTACCGTATAATACAGAGAACTATAAGAAAAGTTTGTTTGTCTTATCATCCCGTGTTCAGTCACATCGAGCCGACCTCATTGATCCGATTTAGTCAAAAGGCCTTATTAATGAACGTTTCCGGGAAGGCTTTTGGGTTTGTTTGGTCAGCATGGGCTTAACTTCTGAACTTTACTTTAGCGAAATAATATTTTGTTATCTCCTGCGTTTAATTTTAATATGACAAAGTTAATGTATACGAATACACTAAAATTAATAATGCGAAAATATGTGAGTGAATTCTTTTGTATTTTAAATTAATGTTTGGCGTATTACTTCTATACCTTAACTATTGACGGAGTACTGAGGCCGTAGCGCAAATAATTGCCAAAAAAGAAATTCGTATCGTAAGCATCAACGCGTCACGCTTCGGCGTACAAACTATGAGTACTCTGTGTCACAGTTGCCCTAGATAAATAACAGTTTTTTTGTTTTTTTGTAGAGTTTCACGTGAACGACACGTTACTTTATACATACGCAGTTGTTCGAGCTTAAATTACAGTTCGTAAAAGTATATAGTTCTAAGGTGCTGCATTCCATAGGCCACGCGAGCGAAGCTGTAGACAGATCAGCTATATCAATGAAATACAATCGTAGATGGCAATTAGTTTCGAAGCGAAGTTCAATGAACGATAGTAACAACTTATGTTTATTTGCATGAAGTAACTCTTCAAATTATATAGATTTTAGTACCGGGAAAACCGGTTATAAATATAACCAGTACCGATAATAAAGTCTCCTTAGTAATTACTTTAATTATAGCACACTGTATCGATACTAATTCTACACATTCCCTACACTTAAACAGTCATCATCATCATCATCATCATCTCAGCCGTAGGACGTCCACTGCTGAACATATGCCTCCCCCATGGTTTTCCAAAAGGACCGGTTGGAAGCGGCCTGCATCCAACGTCGTCCTGCGACCTTTCTCAGGTCGTCTGTCCACCGTGTCGGTGGACGACCTACGCTGCGCTTGCCGGTACGTGGTCTCCACTCCAGAACCTTTCGGCCCCATCGGCCATCTGTTCTGCGTGCTATGTGCCCTGCCCACTGCCACTTCAACTGGCTAATCTTCTGAGCTATGTCGGTGACTTTCGTTCTTCTACGGATCTCCTCATTTCTGATTCGATCACGTAGAGAAACCCCGAGCATAGCTCGTTGTGCGACTTTGAGCTTATCTATGAGGCCCGTAGTAAGTCACTTAAACAGTGGGCCGAGCAAAACTGCTTAAGTGTAATGTTATCGTATCGTTTACGTATTCAGTACAAACTATGAATTATCTGTGCCACTATTGTACTAGATAAATGACAGTCTGTACTAAATACGTTAACGATGCGATTACGTTACACTTAAACAGATTTTCGTGCTCGGCCCACTGGTGTCCCAAAAAGAAAAACGTATTATTTCAAAATATAAGCGTGTGTAATTCTAAAAATAATCATGATATTTTGGGTCATTTTACAAAATTATGACTTTAAGATATATTTAAAAAGGCGCATTAGAAAAATTTAATAATAATTAAATCAATTATTGTAGGTATTAGACACGTGTACATACCTACATTATGATAATACTAAGCTTAACTTAAAACTAGAGGGGTGCATAAAATCACACTAATATTATAAATGCGAAAGTTTGTGTGTGTTACGCACCAATTTTTTTAAAATTTAGTATGGATTAACGCATAAGATACTTTTAGTCATCATCATCATCATCATCCACCAACACGCGGTTGTGATCTCTGGACGTAGTTAGTTATACATTTAGAAATAGATTACAATAGATATGAATTTAGGTACTTGCCCAAACATATGGTTGCATCGTCAGGTGACTACTTAGAGTGTTAGCCTATAACGTAATATAATCAGCCCGTTATGTTCCCACTGCTAGGACTCGAGCCTTAATCTCAGAGAGAGGAGTCGGGCCATAATCCACCACGCGAGCCCAGTGCGGCTTGGTGGATAAGCTAGTGGCCAAACACATGTCGAAGTTATCAGGCCGCCTAACGACCTTCGACATAGCCTAACGACTGTTATCCTAATACAAACCGACGACTAATGCCACTAGCGATCACCCATCCAACTCCTGACCGCAGCAAGCGCTGCTTTTGTTGATCAGTTAATATCGCCAAGTCAAGTTCCGCGATGAGCCCTTCAAGCGCTGCGAGTTTTAACCTGTAGTAGATCGCACTAAAAATATCAGTTTTTTATTATTAACTTGTTATATTTCTTACTACGCAGAAGATTCTTACTTTAAAAAAATTAAGAAAAGGTTTGGAGGTTAGGCCAAGCCTACTACGCGAACGATGTCACGGCCAGTCGCTAGTATAAGATAACATTTTTAATGTATCGCGACAGGGTTGTATTGTATTGTATTGTATTGTATTGTATTGTATTGTATTGTATTGTATTGTATTGTATTGTATTGTATTGTATTGTATTGTATTGTATTGTATTGTATTGTATTGTATTGTATTGTACATTCACATTCGTATTTCACTCGATAGACTAGTGTTTCACCAATATCTCACTAGATCAGTGATCGGTATTCAAAGGTGGTATCTCACTAGACCTAGTATTCGGACTGGATCTCAAGAAGAGCTGCCAGAAGACACTGCTAGGTGCTTTGCGACAGATTTTGAACATTGAAGGTTGTAGCGAGGTGATAGGTTAGCGAGGCGGACACCAGAAGTGAAGTTACTTTCTTTCTCATATTATTGTATGATTTATAAATACTTAACTAAGTCGCAGATGTTTTACTGTTTATAATAAAAATGATTTTTTGTGTGTTAACAAATAATAAATATTAACTAATATTAGTCGATATGCAGTTTTTCTTCTTTATTGGCGATTGAGTTATATCAAAATACTTGGTAGACTTTTTATGCATTTTTAGATATACTTATATCATTATTATTATATATTTTCAGAAGCGTATTTCCGTTAGTCGTTTTATTCACTGTATCAAGGAAGAGTTTTTAAAATTTTATTACTTATTTATTTTTTATAGTGAGATAGGCATAATCATTTTATTTGCTTTTACTGTACTTAGTTAATATTATTTGTGTCTGTGCGTCACCTAGGCCTTGGCTGAAAATCAGCGCTGTAGGTTCGCCTGCAGCATTATGCTGAGCCAGGACCTTTTTTGGGCCGCACACGACAGCAATTTCTTTTATTTTTTTACGTATTGTTTACATAATATATTTTATAAATAACCTATAATATTATACAATGTTAATAAATATACTTACTGTAATGTAGTAAGGTTATTTGTATTTTACCTACTTGTCTTTGCTGTATTATTCTACATTGCTTGCTGTGGTGTGGTTTGATGTCCAAAATAAACATTTTCTTTCTTTCTTTCTTTCTTTCTTTCAAATGCCACCATATATTCGAAGAATTTAAATTCCTTGGGTCTGTTTCTAGTTTTTTTTACGAAGCTAAAGAATTCCGAGAACCGCAAGCTAGTTGATTATGTAACATAAGTAAACATTAAACCTCCGGTAAGTATTCTAGTAGATACCAGTAGCTAATAACATGTCCTTATACATTTTAAATTATAACATGCAAAATGTTGGAAATCCTCACAGTCGGTATTACTATATGCTAAAGTAGGTCGCACTGATTGCTCTAGAATCTAGGTTCTAACCGGACCTAATGAAGGACATTTGTTACTGGCTGTTGCCATAGTAACTACTTAATGCTTTCACTCCTCACATGAGGATTGGTGGTTATTTGTATTAGGCTCACTTGCGTCAAATGTAGCTGAAAAGCTATGTTGGATCATAGATATACTATGTATAGGGCGAATCCGTGGCTGGCAGTATTACATTTTATAATATGATTTATTGATGAACTTTAATTAAAATTATATCAAGAAGAATAAAATCTTTCAAAGTATTGAAACTAATGTTTTTATTTTGAATTCAATTATATTTAAATGCATTTTATATATTACACCTGATAGTATTACTTCTGTATGAAAATAAACAGTCCACGTCAAGTCAAATATATAAATTTCATCCAGGTTCTATGTTTATTACACGAGTGAGCAACGAAATGGGCAAGTACTTATGTTGTCTGATAGTAAGCGTTACGCCTGAACACGTGGTAAGAGTGCTTACCCAGAGCTTTAAGTAAGAGCTTATCCTTCTAAGTTCAATTCGGTGCTGCACTGCGTCCTTCACTGACAAATACGTTATTGATATAGACTTACTTCCGAAGAGAAAAATCTCATGGTCTCGTTTCTTACCAAACTATAATATAGTTTGGTAAGAAACGACCAATTTTTTTAATTACATACTTTTACGTTTTACATCACCGCATTCTATATATTGAGTATTTATTAATCTGTGCATGTGTACTTGCTTTATTTTTTTTACACAAGAGATAAGAAGAATGAGCTTATTGCTATCGTAAGCTAGAAAGTACATGAAGGTCATATTGGACAAAGTTTTTAATTGGCAATAACAACAATAAAAAAAATTTACAATACATTTTAACCGACTTCAAAAGAGGAGGAGGTTATAAATGTTCTATTTTATGTATTTTTTTATATGTTCACTGATTTCTCCCTCATTTGTGGACCGATTATCACAATTCTTTTTTTTATTTGGTAGAGTATACTTCCGAGGTGGTCCTTTGAATTTCATCTAATTCGGGGATGCAATTTTTGAGTTACACTCTAACAATTGAAAAGTGCATGTTACGTCTAGCTTGATGATATCATCATTGACGGTGACGTAAGTAGCAATGGTCACTAAAAATGGAACTACAAACTTACAAACTAACGAATAATGGAACAGACTTCAACACCAAAAAGTGTGAAATAACTTGACGAAGTCGGTACCTATAACTATCATTTTTATCGCATGAATTAGCTGTCAATAAAACAAAAGCTTTATACTGTGGGCATAGTTTATGTTTTAAGTATAATGTTGATTTTGTACTTTACATGTACCAGGTTTATTAGCTGTACTTAAAAACATACTTGTATATTTATAGTACAAGATCATAATATACAGTACTACAAAATAGCACTTAAAATTAATAATAGTAACAGCAAAATAAGTATGGGTAGAACCCGTATGGGAATTAGTAGAGAATTAGTATTAATTTAAATATTTATACAACGTTATATAACTGTGAACTTCTATTTCAGCGTCCAGGGGTCTAAGCGATCAGAGTTTAGTAAACTTCGATAAGCCGGTTTGCTCTGTTAAGTGATCACTTAAGGGGCCGGTTTAACCGTAGCAAACGGTTCAAAACCATTTATTATGGAAAACAGTAAAGTTATACCCAAGAATATTATATCGATAAAAGTTTATCGTTAACAGTCAACACTTAACTGCTACGACAATAAAACGCACGTAAACCATTTACCGTTTACTAATTACATGTGGGAATATTTAATATTTGTTTAAATTTCAATGATTATTTCTAGCGAGTTTTAAGTAACCGCTACTCAGTTTGCGGAGAAATCACTTAATCTACATCTTCTTATTTTATAATGAGAGAAGATTTGTTTGTTTGCTTGAATTGAATTCGAAACTATCGGACCTATTTGAAAAATACTTTCACCATTAGAATCCCACATTATCCCTGATGAATATAGGCTATATATTTTGATTCATAATCATCATAATCATCCATTACAACGCGTGTGAATCCACGGAGCGCAGCTAGTTATCAAATAAAAACGTGCGAACGGTACACCCTTCATTACCAGACTGTTTGTGCTAGTTTAAGATAGCAAAATACCCTACAAATCTAATTGGTACATAACAACTCCACCCTTATTTACTATATTAAAAATTTATAAAATTATACAAATCTTACTTCTTACACACATTTGAGGTTATAAAATGTAGAGAAAATGCTTTCTTCAAAACCAAATCGCATTAGTTACGTACGTCGTCTCGCCGGTCGATCTGACCTTTCAGGACTTATAGTGAAACGTGAATTCGCCAGGGCATGTATTTTTGTTGTTATTTCTTAAGTTCCTTTAATTATTTCTTTTAGTTAGTGTAGGTTATGAATGCAGTGTAGGTCGTAGGTAGAACGGGTTACACTACAATCCTTTTTCTTCTAATACTGCTGAGCTCAAAAGCTTTCAAAAGCTTGATGAAATATATAAGGCCGCGACGGCCATTGAATTGGCGGCCTATTTTCCGCACCCATACCGTCTCAATGCGGCACTTTGTGCGTGATCTCGGGTGGTGCGCGTTATTACAGCCACCCGATGTCGTCAAAGAAGGCCACCCGCTCGCTGATGCCGGTGCAGGCCTCCTGGACGGTCTTCGGACGGACGCTACACCTATTTGGTGTTATAAACTATTCAACGAAAAATGAGTCACCAAAATATACATAATTTTAAGAATCTTTTCTCTAGTTTATAAGATAATTAATAATAAATAAATACCAATAAGTTATCGAAAATAAGAACAAGCAACACGTGATATAATCTAACTTGATACAATTGATCACACTAATAATCATCACGAATCACACTAATTATGTAACAACTAATTGTGTTGGTGTGTGTTAACCTTAATAATGTTAATGTCGATTTCCATTACACATCCGGATCTAGCATTTGTTTTAACCAGGGTAAAAACATGATCATAGAAACCTCTCCAGCGTTTGAGGCAAATTACTTATACAATTTGTACTCTTTATAATCAATCACAAATATATACAATATTTGTTACTTCTTCGCGCTGAACCGGTTAGGTATTTAACGAAAATAACTGTTACAAGCCAATCAACCATATCTGTTAACGCAAATTAAGTTAATTGTAGTTTCAGCCCCGGATGTAATGAGAAGCAAACCGGGGCACGCATTTCGGGCGGCAGGTTCAGGGGCCACCAAAATTGTATAGATCGATTAAAAATTAAAAACTTGCTCTACAATGCGCCTATCATACCGAAATCTGGTTGGCTCACACCGTCAACTTGTAAGATTGATGACTAAGTGGATGATAGACACGATACTTTAAATCAAATGTGATGTATCTACAGTTTTTTAATAACGGTCCCATAAATCTTGATTTTTTTTACTAAGAACTGCACGGCCTTGCGTGGCACTGCACTATGGGTTTTGGAGTCACATTCGCCCAGTGATTTTACTCGCTACAGTGCCTTCACACCCTAACACTAGGTACACTAGGTACCTAACAGTAGGTACTGGTAAAATAATCACTTTCCGTGCGGGTAGACCCACATGGCTGAAGAAGTTTAAAACAATATATAGCAATATTCTTTGTCAAATAAAAACGAGTTTCATATTGTGAGAATCACAAAAACATATTAAAAATATTATCAGTCATATGAAAATCTTGAAAGAAAAGATCACGTTACCTAATAAGGAACGCAATAGGTATTGAAAAGCAATAATTTTATAATCAACAGCTAAACGGTTGTTAACCAACAGGCTCGGCCTAGATTAAGTTATAATTGCTAAGAGACTCGCGCTTACACATGGGATTAGCCATCTGACACCACTCGTATTGAGAAAGTTATTACTTTATATTGTGTTATTTAAACGGATCCTAAATAGCTGAAATCACGACTATTACTGGAAACCAAGCCACTACTGAGAACATCGGCACATAGCATCACCTCATTCAGAACATATTTTAAACCAAATTCCAAAAAAAAGGTGCTCAAATCGAGCTGTTAATCCCTAACCATGTAAGGCTTAGTGCTTCCCTATGTGCCGAATCAGCACTATCATACGAGACGTTATACAGTCTTCAAGCTCTCAAGTCAGTTCGTCTTGAATCTTCGTCATAACCGGGTCTGCCCAAGGGTCTCTACAAATAATTCTATTTCATAATTTTAACAAAATATACGTATTCAAATATTCTATTAAAAAATTTTTTTTTTTAAAAGCGAACTCACAAAAGGCCCATAACAGAGCGCATATTTATTTTAATGTATTATAAGTTTTAATAGCGTAGTTTTATTTTGATATATATTTTCTTATTTGGTAGAGTATACTTCTTCCGAGGTTTTTCCTTTATATCTCATTAAATTCGGTCGTTTTGCAAAAGTGTTTCGCATACATCAATAAAAAGCGTGCCCGCGACTTCGTTCGTGAAGTAGGCTTGGCCTTCGGCTTTGCCATAACCTACCATCTTTTCTATACTTACTTTTAATCTAAAAATCTTCTGCGAAGTACTAGAAAAAATTAACAAGTACAATTTGAAAAATTTAATACCGACTTCCATTCTATTCAGTTTTTGAGTTTATCTCAAAAACTACTGGGCCAAATTTGATGAAATAATGGGACCACACGGGAAGCACCAGCTTTCAAACAAAAAAGAATTTGGAGAATCGGTTCACCCTATCGTAAGTTATGAGGTAACAAACGTAAAAAAAACAGTCTTATTGAGTACCTCCTCCTTTTTGGAAGACGGTAAAAAAATAAATGAGTGAAATCGGATAAGCCGTTCTCGAGTTATATCATGACCAGGAGAACTAGGGGTTCATTATAATACGAGTATATATAAAAGTGTCGTTATTGACGGTGAATGACAATCGATCCCGTAAGTAGCAAGGGTCACAAAAAAGGTTGAAAAAAAAAAATTTACCAAAAAAAATTACCGATTTCATCAGCAAAAAGTGTGAAATAACTTGTCGAAGTCGGTGCCATGCTTACATTATTGTGATAATAGGTTCTTTTGACCTATCATGGTACCGACTTCAACAAGTTATTTCACACTTTTTAGTGTTGAACTAGATAGATAGATAATACTTTAGTCACTTAATATTGAAAGATTCTATTCTAAAAAACACAGATTAATGTTATTGGTAAAAAAATATATATAATGATTGTTTTGTTTACGCTTTCGCGATTCTTCGTTTATAGTTCTTTAATTCCGTTAATAATGATAAACGGAATTAACCCGTTGACTCGCGATTCGCCATTTTTGGCCAATAATACAATAGATTGCGCAGAAATACCCACTTTTCCAGGAACTGCAACGTGTGTTTAAAGAACTATAAACGGGTTAAATCGCATCGCGATAAAATATTATAAAATTATACGCGATTCAAGCCATTTAAAGTTGTATACCACTTTATAATGTTTTGTAGCGTTAGGACTTTTACGGAGTCCGCCTGGGGAAGTATCACACCATTGCCAGTTATTCAACCGTGAAGCAGTAGTGTGCAAGCATTACTGTGTTTCGGTAAAGGGCGTTTCTTGCGAAATCACAGGGCAAGAGAATTAACATCATCTCAGGGGCATTGTATTGCCATGCAAGGTTTTTAACTCTTACCGCTTTATAATAAAACCTGAAATAAAATCAAGCTTGAGTTTAAACCTTGGTTTAAACAAATTGCCTTTATGAAATTCCCTTAAACCGCTGTTTCATCTTCGGTCGGTTTAATCTTTTAGTTCATGTGTTCAATAAGGCGGTTGTAGTTTAAAATTCTGAACTGTTATGGGAAAGCGTGACGCTTAACACCAGGCGAGCGTCTTACTCGTCTCGTCACCGACATGTAAAAAAAGTACAATTTGAAAAATGTAATACCGATGTCTCAAAAACTTCTTCTTCTTTCTTCCTACGGCGCTACAACCCGATGTGGGTCTTGGCCTCCTCTACCAACTTCCACCACTTTGCTCTATCTTTGGCTGACCTCCGCCATGCTGTGAGCTTGTCCATTCTGCTCAGGTCTTCCTCCACACAGTTAATCCAGCTCTTTCTGGGTCTGCCCCTTGGTCGTGACTGTTGTGGAGTCCAACCTGAGAGAGTTTTTACAGCTCTGCTGTCTTCCATTCTCACTAAATTTCCTGCCCATCTCAATCTTTGCGCTTTAATCCACCGAACTATGGTCTCGTTCTCGATTAAATTATCCAGCTCGTGGTTCATTCTAATGCGGTAGTCACCATCCTCGACTCGCAGTGGCCCAAAGATTTTCCGTAGAACTTTTCTCTCAAATACGCTCAGTTTCTGCTCATCCTTTTGGGTTAGTGTCCAGGTCTCACACGCGTAGGTTACCACTGGGCGTATTATAGTTCTATAGATGGCAATTTTTGATTTGGCAGTGAGAAGCTTGCTACTCAGCATTTGCTTGCATGCATAGTAGCACTTGTTGCCAGCAGTAATTCTGGCTTTTATTTCCTCTTCCATTGTATTCTGCGCATTGAGGTCTGAGCCCAAGTATCTGAAACAGCTGACCCCAGTGATAGTGCTACCCTCCAAAGTCACATCCTCTATCTGCATGGGCTGTCGACTAGTGGCAAGATAATGCGTCTTAGCCGCGTGTCTCAAAAACTACGTTATTGTATTAACAATCATTATTTGAATAGGATATTTAATTGAAAAGATTTTATTTGTATCTCTAATTAAATTGAATTGGCAAAGAACTAGTATTGTTACGAATCATTTAAGCAATTTATTTAAAACGAACTAGCTGCTCTCCGCGGTTTCACCCGCGCGGTGATGGATGATGATGATGAATCTTATATAGTCTATGTTACTCAGGGTGAATGTAGCTTGCCAATTTGAAATAATTTTTGGAATCGGTCCAGTACTTTTTGAGCCAATTCGTTACAAACATACATACAAATCTTTCCTCTTTATAATATTATTATGGTAATAGTATGTAGTATATATAGTATAAGATATCCTAGCCAATGTTATAAATGCGAAATGTGTTTGTTTGTTTGTTAATGCTTTTACGATTAAACGGAGGAACGGATCTCAATGAAAATTGGCAAGGAGACGGATTATACCCCGTACATAGGATACTTTTCATCATCATCCACCACGACGCGGGTGAAACTGCGGCGCGCAGCTATTAAGGCAAAAGATTGCAAGTTTGTTTTTGTATGTTGGTTACTTCTTTACGCTCAAACGGCTAGAACAATTTTGATGAGTTTTGATATGGAGGTATATGAGGTGCTGGATAACATATAATACTTTTCATCATCATTTTCATTTCATTTTCATCAGCACCACGTAGGTTAGTCAGTTATTAAATGATGTACCTGTTTTTTTGGGGCACATGCATTCCTCGTATAGAGAGTAAGGATAATGTCTTTAAATTCGCTTATGACGGGAGAATTGTAAATGACAACGGGGAAACATTAGATTAAAATGCTACTAGCGGACACTCACTGGGTCGTAGTACAATTGTCATGAGCAGGCGCTCACCATTAGACGAACAACTTGCTCGTCTCGTCAGTAACTGGCATAAACAAACTGTCGATATATCATTGAAATTTATAGAGTAAAATTCCCATCCTCGGACGGGATGCGAACCCGCGTCTTCTGACTCTCCGTGTCAGATGCCATTGACCAACTAGGCCACCGAGGTTCAGGTCCGAGCATCGAGTTTTAACTCTCTATCTGACTAACCGTCTTGATATATCTATAGGAATTAAATTATTTACCAAAGTTATGGCTGAATATTTCATCTCGAATTTATGAAACCACCTATTAGATTACCGTGAGGAAATTCCAGCATCGTATTATACAAAACCACCAGCAGCACTATGTAATATTGTCGATTACATATTATTCTACATACAGACATACTTTATCACTAGTTCATTATGTAACAACAAGGAAATGTTTAGTATATGTATTTGACATTTAGAGAAATGATTCAATTCGATTTCCTAGTTCGATTTATTGTTGTCCAAATGTATTCAGAGTTAATTAACAAATGTATTATTATTTATATATGTGGTAAAGGTTAGTTCATATTGGTGTAAGTTAGTAGTATATAATATGTAATAGATATAAAATATAATCTCAAACTGAAGACCGAAATGAGGAGATCGTGAAGGCTATATTGAACAGGGCAGGGCAAAGACGTGAACCTGAGCCATACAATACTACATCCGCCATAGCTAAGAATGTCCATTGTGATGTTTGGAGAACGAATCTGCATTAAAATATAGTCTTATAAATACAAATCTAAATCTAAAAAAGGTATGGACCGAAGAGTCTTTAGTGTTGTAGAATTAATATAAAAAATAGTAATACTAACTAATAACTAACCTACATTTTATTTTTAATTTTTATGTACAGAATGCCAAGTAACCCAAGTTTTTTTTTAATTATTCCATATTACTATTACAATATCTAAAAAATTACGATAAGATTAGGATATCCAAAAATTTGTTGATTAGATTATTGGGAGTGGCCTTCGTTCGGGAATGTACTGTGACATGCTAATTATTCTGTTGGTCTAAGGCTGAGCGCAGACTTGAGTCACGATAGTTTTAAGACAGACTATTGCTTTACAAAAATTATGAAGACCCGCACACTTCAAACAAAACGTCTCATAGACAAAATTGTCTCATAGTTAAAACAGTTTCGCATTAGATGTGCGACGTGTCATAGACAAAACAATTTGGTTTTAGTTTTAAGACAGACTTGTCTATGTGAGGAAAGTCTGTCTTAAAACTGTCGTGACTCCAATGTGCGCTCAGCCTAACTACCACCACTAAAATTGAAAACAACTAAAACTAACAAAAACGTAAAAAAATACTAAAATCCAAAATCCTATTAGAGTTTTAGTTATTACAAACACAAACTAAATTCTGATTAAGAGCCCAGATACACGAGCTGCTTGGTGCAGTCAGCATGGACTGCTTCAAACTGCGAATTCACAGTGAACTACAGTTTTCTACGTACACATACACGAAACCGCTTGAGCAGTTGCAAATGCTTCGGGCGGTTGGCTGGCATGCAGTCGCCAGGCATACACTGAGGCATACATCGAGCAGCTGGTAACTGCTCACTATGCTGCTATGATAACTATCAATGGTGACTATGTCTGCAAGACCGGTCCGTGTATGTTGATCTCTGTCTAACTGCTCGAGTTGTCCGTGTATGTCGGCTCTTAGAATAATTTATATTCAGGCAATTGAGTTGTAAAATTTAATAAAATAATAAATCTGTCCAAAATATAATAAGGTATTATTAAGTTCATATTATGCCGCCCATTTATTAACTATACAGAACCGTTTATATTAATTGCAGACTGGTACGATTATCTTTTGTGAGATTTTTATCGCAAACAGGATATTATAAATATTGGTTACTTACAAGGTGATCCGACAGACGTTGTTCTAGTCCATGGTAAAAAGCAGTTATAATTTTTCCCAAATTTTATATATTTTTTATTGGTAATTTTATGATTTGTAATTTCCATAAAGACTTTATTTGGACTACTACTTGATTTTTAAATTTCTAATTTCTTATTTATAATTTTAAATTTCTATCCTTTTATTCAATATTCATATATGGAAGATAGATTGGTACTAGAAAAGAAACTGTATTGAAGGCCTAGCACGAATAACTGCAACTGCAACTGTAAGTGTAACGTAACGTGTCATTCACGTGAAACAGTACAAACTGTCATTTATCCAGGGCAACTTGCCACAGATATCTCATAGTTTGTACTACGTAGCATGATGCTTACAATATGAATACTTTTTCCCAAATTGTTTGAGCTACGACCTCTGGGCCCCTATTCCTCACTATGCTCAGCAGTGACTCCAAGCTTGAGTACAGCATCGTTGCATCTATGACAACATCCGTGAAACAAATGAAGGAATGACAAGAAACGTTGGAAAAGCAACCTTATGTACAAGGGCGATATCTCAAAGTATTTCACATCGATGAGCTCCTCGGCGAGCTCGTCGACGAATCATTACAGAATCGCACGGCAGATCAACATTGTAATGGCATCGACTGTCAAATTTGTACTCAAGGCGGAAAGAAAACAGCGTCATTAACCAACAACTTACGACACAAATTACGCATTCTCTTTATTTAGTTGCTCCTGAAAATCAAGGGGCCTGGCATTTATAATTAGCAAATATATATGTATAAACGTTCATTCAAAATTTCATCCAAACCTGTTAAGATGGTTTATCGGGAAGACTTATCAAACGGCACACAATCACTCACAAACTATCCCATAAACAACAAAAAGTGTAATGATGACAAAAAATATGCTGCTTACTACAAACCGCAGTACAGTGACGGTAGAGTAGGGTCAGCATAACGACAACACGTGTAACTCCTATTTAAACTAGAGTAACACAGTTCATCGCAACAGTCTCAGCACAAACAACACCTACCCCCAAAATAAGTCCCGGCAACAGTAACGCAATTCCGTTCAATTACCCTTGAGGCTGGCACGAGTAACGTCTATCTCCAGTAACTAGTGCATAATCTGTGGTGTAACGTCGAATGTATAATTTTCTCGGCAGGCGGCGCCAGTGTGGCAGACTAGCACGCCCACTTGACCTTAAATACTCCCCCGGATTGTTAACACCCTGTATTTTGGGTGAAGGATGCGAGAAGGCAGGCAACAGATTGCTTGTTCGCCGATAAAAAAAACAAACGAGCACGAAATAACCTAAAAAGGTTCTCGGAACTACACAAGTATCTCATTCGCGCTACTCTGTGAAAGTTGATACAAAACTAGATTTTCATATCACGCGTATCCCTTAGGTATAATTTGGGTGGATAGTTTTTGTTTCAAACTAATTTGTTAGGGCAACTTTTATAATTTGATTGATTTTATATGGCGCTCAAAACGGGGGTTGAATAGTTGTATATAACTGTTCAATCAGTAGCAAAGCTTGGATGGGTGACAGGTAAGGCATAATCAAATAATAGCTTCCGTTTTTCGGAAGGCACGCTAAGCCAAGCCTGATGCTGGCTGAATCGAAGCTAGCTCTAATCTATCCGTCAAGCTGCACGTGTCGTGTAGCGGATCATGACCCATGCTTCTCCCTTTGAGCGGATGACATACGCTACCGCATGTCAAAACGTTCCCGATGAACGCAGTAGTCACTCACAGTCGATACCTGCACTATTGTGCTGGCCTTAAGATTTTATCAGCTACATCCCAAGAAGGTGCTGGATGATAGATAGATAGCAATAATTTTCATAACTCTACATCAGAAAACTGTCATCTAGACTGCCCGTGACCATGTTCACTGCATAGTGTTCGAAACGTCGAGATAAAAATTAAATAATGCGATTTCATCGGTTTAAAGTTGTTCAATTTCAATAATGAATCGCGAAAGCCCTAGAAGTAATAATTCCGTAAGTTCCGACTTCCATTCTATTCAGTTATTGGAGTGTAACTCAAAACTACTCAGACGACCTCAGTGGCGCAGCGGGCGAGAGTCCGCCTGCGACGCAAGAGGTTGCGGGTTCGATTCGATTAAATATATCAGTTATCTAGTACCCATAACACAAGCTTTGAGTAGCTTACTTTGGGGCTCGATGGTGTTGTATGGATTGTCCAGTATTATTAATATTTCTTTATTTATTACTTCTCTTAAATTTACATTTTTATAATATTTGAATAAAACAATATAAAATTATTATAAAAACCTAAACCTAGCTTTCCGCCAGTAGCGGGGCTAGGCCCAAGCTACCGGTGGTCAGGGCTGCAGAGTGAGGAACCTCCTGACGATGCGCGCCGTTTCAAGGAGTACTGCCTTCTGTATCCGACCCTTGATCCAACCTTCAAGCGAGAGCCTCTTGAGATGTTGGTCGAGACTCTTTGCTATAAGGCCGTTTGCCGAAACAACTATATTATTATTATTATTTTAAATTTAAACAATTTCACGGGTTTTACCCGGTCCTTTACATAGGTATAAGTGGGGCTGTAGCCAACACTTAGAGGCCCGTTTGGTATCAAAATACGGCACCTGCCAATATCAGTCTCATTTAAAATTATTTAGGCTGGTGGTGACTTGCCACCCACTAAACGGGCCCCCCAAAAGGGCCACCATCAATGGTGACAAAAGGGGCAACGTTGGTGTGGATGGCTGAAAAGGGAAACAAAAAAAAAAGAAAAAAAAAAGCTAAAAAGCTTTATTATTATTATTACTGAACCTAATTTAATGAAATTGAATGGGACCACACGGGAAGCACCAGCTTTCATACAAAAAAAGATTTTTTGAGAATCGGTTCACCCAATCGAAAGTTATGAGGTAATAAAAAATACAGTCGAATTGAGTACCTCGTCCTTTTTGGAAGTCGGTAGAAAACGGTGTTTAGTATCATATCTTTAAGCCCGTTTTAGCTTGTCTTTTCTTTCTACGTATAGTCACTGCCACTACGTTGGAATGAAGCGATACACTGAAAAATAATTTAATAAACGTCTTCTATCACGAAGTCACAGTCACCCACTGCGTGATAAATGATGTACCATCAATAAAAAGTTACATTAATAAATCCATTAGTGTGTCAGAACCCTGGCAGGGGGTGTCGATAATAAAAATTAAGTGGAGTACGCGTGGGCGAATTAAACGCCTAATAGGGCGAGGACGCTGAACAGTTCATGTCTAGTGTTGCTGGCCTGATTGAAAATATTTTATTTTCATACATACACAGATACTCGTATCATGGAGCACTTCATATCAACCAAAATCAAGATACTAAAGAAAGCTTCCGGACGAAGCCGAAACAATTGTCGATCGTGACATGGACAATGCGTAAGCCCACGTTAATCCCGTTTTGTTATGATAAAATTATAATGAAAGTGAATTTCAATAACATCTACCAAAAACCTAAAAAATACCAGTGCAAAGCATTTGTTATCGCTTTGCGAACGAAATAGAGCCACAATCACTGGTAAGCAATTCACATGGGCTAAGCTAGGAAACTAGAACCTATGTTTTTTGTTCATTATGATAGTCCTTATTCTGTTCGTACTAAAATCAACATTGAAACGCTTGCGAATGATTAATGTTGGATTAGAATTAGTTGAAGTAGGAATGAGTCCTTTAATTTGACATCCGTTCAATTGTGGGTATGTTTACGCAGATTTCTTATAACTTTTTATTTTATTTATTTTATATAGAAACACCAACAGTACACATATAAATTAAAAACTATGAGATAACACTTACAATTATATAACAATTCTGATATGTACACCTTTAAGAGGCGTTTACAGCTTTCACAATTTAACAGTGATAGGAGATAAAAGTTACATTATAGTTAACTAAAATGAATACATTAAATATTTACAACTAAGACAAAAAAGTCGAACACAGTAAATTCAATTTCATTGCAATTAGTTAGTATTGTGTAATAATGTTGTTATTTTATTTTTAAATTTGTTTAAAGGGTCATGAAAGATCATTTATGGAAGCATTATATTCATTATATGTACGACATATTCTTATTAGAGGAGAGTTGTAAGCTAAGTTCGTTCTAGCATGTGTAATATGAAGAATATTTTGGATTCTATGGATATATTATGCGGATAGTGGCAAGGAACTTTTAAGGAGATGTGATTTAAAAGTGACGGACGATCGGTTAAGCTGTGGATTTGTTTATAGAGAAACGATAGGTCACGAATTTTTCTTCTGTCGCGCAATTTATTCATTTTGAAGAAAGCCAAGCGATTAGAATACGGACTTCTGTGTGATATTCCAGAGCAAAAAAAAGCCAAGGATCTTGTAAAGGCTCGCTGAATACTTTCAATGCGTTGAGAGTGCACTACATAAAAAGGGTTCCACGTTACACTTGACAACTTGCTGATCTCTAAACTGATTTAAAACTATCCAAAATTAAATAGAATATTATTTTTTACTAAGTCACACAAATATGGATTTTATTTAAAACAGAATAAGAATTACCATAGTTTAATATTAAAATCGGGGAGGCCTATGTTCAGCAGTGGACGTCCTACGGCTGAAATGACGATGATGATGAATTAAAAAAAACCTGGAATCACTCACATAAATAAGTCAGATCTTTCCAACTGTAGTTTCAACCACATCCAGTGGTCTTGCTTTCGAAAATAAAGGATAGAGTGCGAGGCGAGACGCAACTGCGAGCGTTCTGCACTCTCCTTGAGAAAGACCACCGGCTGTGGTTGAAACTATAGTTGGAAACATCTGACTTATTTACGTGAGTGAATCCCGTTTTTCATATTAAAATGTGTACAAACCACGTAGTTTTCAATGAATTTCATCAAAATTACCATAGTGTTGGCATTTGTAATATTTAACAGTAATATACTACCTACTAGTGAGAGAGAAATTGAAAAAAGTCAGTTTTGACATTTATTGGCGATTGTGAGCCCGTTTTGGCGGAAGTTTTCATCCCTGAAACAGTATAGTCGTAGCATTATATACTTCGTGTTCTGTGGTCGTAGCTATGAAAACCTTTTTCAATTCATTCGGTTATATAATTAAATAACTTTTTTTTACGTTAAAAAGGTAAAAATTTAATTCAAATAACAATTCGTTGTGGTATTATAATGTTTATAGGCTAAGTCACATGCTTATTTATACATAAGCTGATTATGACGATGTCCTTTCCGAAGTTAGTCTGTGCAGCCATGCGATTATCTAAGAGCAAACTTCGTTGCATGCAATGACGAGATGACAAGGAACGTTGGGAAAACAACCTTGTGTACAAGGGCGATATCTCTAGTATTTGACATCCGTGAGCTCGTCGACGAGCGCAACGACGAAGCAATTTGCATAAAAAATTCGTCAACGTAAACAATTTTATTGAATAACGCGTAGCGCTTCGTCAAACACAGTTATATGTGATATAGTTCTCTCTCTCTGTGGTCGTTTCCTCATGACTAGTTCAAGTCAACAACGCGTTAACTATTGTTTCAAATTGGTTCGCCGCAAACAACCTGCTTCTCAACGCAAAGAAAACGAAATGTTTAAAATTTTCCAAGCCTAATGTAAGACATATAGAGCCAAACGTATTACTCGACGGAAATAAATTGAAAATTGACAAGGCAATAGTCTTTCTAGGTATTAGCATAGACTCTAAATTACAATGGGGTTCTCATATTGATGCACTATCTGGAAGACTGAGCTCAGCTGCATATGCGGTTCATAAAATTAGGCAATTGACAGATATAGCTACTGCTCGACTGGTCTACTTTGCTTACTTCCACAGCATAATGTCATATGGTATCCTGCTGTGGGGGTCAGCGGCGGACATAGAGACAGTTTTTATATTGCAAAAGCGGGCAGTTCGAGCCATCTACGAAATGGGTCCCCGCGAATCCTTAAGACAAATGTTCAAAGAAATTAATATATTAACTCTTCCATCTTTGTATATCCTAGAAAATATAATGTACGTTCGTAAAAATATAAAGAAGTTTAGAATAAATAGTGATATGCATAATATTAATACTAGAAATAAGGATAGGATAGCTGTATCTAAATTTAGACTCACGAAAACTAAAAATAAGTCCTTCTTAGGCAATTGTGTACGTTTCTATAATAAAATCCCGAAAGACATTACTGAGCTCACTGAAGGGAAATTCAAGTTACGTGTCAAAAATATACTAATGAAAAAAGCCTATTATAAATTGAGTCACTACTTAGAAGACAAAGATGCCTGGAAGCTTTCCACTTCTGCCTAATAGCCAACTATTGAATAAATTTGTTATTTTAATACTACTCATATGTAACCTCAATGTACAAAGACTTGAAAAAATAATGGCCCACGAGTTTCTTGCTGCTTCTTCTCGGCGGTGGTTCTTTTCCGAAGACAGCGGTAGAATCATTTAAAAATTTTTGACGTTCATAAGAGTGTCTATGATTCCTAAACTGAATAAATAATTTTAGAATTTTGAATTTTGAATTTTGACCGTGGTCATCGGTGGATGTGGATGGTGTACACCGAGATCGTATGATCTGCTTCCATCGGTGCGTATCCATCGCGTCTCTGACAAATGAACAAAACTCGATTGAGGAAGGCTGTTTCAGTTGGTCGCTCCATCTAGTTGGGGATCGCCCGCGGGGTCTTTTGCCCTCCGTATTCCCCACCACGATAAGTCTTTCAAGGCTCTCGTTACCTCTTCGTGTTATGTGATATAGTTATACTCCATAAATGAATGGGTGTACTAAACTAAATTTGTACATACCACTACACGAAATTTTGCCATGAATAAAATTATTAGTACTAAGGCAGCAGGAGCATAACGTAGGAGTAGAACAGTGCGGCGCGCCATGTGTTCTGGCGTGCCGCGAAGAGAAGGGTCCGGCAACGGACAGCTGCGGCGGGTTCGCGGTCGTGTGCAAAATCTGTCCCGCGTTACCGCCAAAAGAACAGTGACGGAACACCCCGGGGTTTTGGTGGGAATACGGACTCCCACATAACCACCTACCTCCCCGTGGTAGGTGGTATCCATAAAGGATTTCCCCGGGACAAAAAAAAGGAGTAGAACAGTGTATAGGATAATATAATTTGCTACATTTATATAAACACGTGTCGAATAGTCACCGAAACAAAGTGGCTGTTGGCTCCCACGCAGTCATCCCCTGAAGCAATTTGGTTGCACCCACATATTTATACTCATTAGCAATATTGCTTTGTTCGTATTATTGGTTATACATACGAGTACATATAACAAAACTGTAGAGGTAGAATTTCTGTACAATGAAAAAAAATGGTAAAAACTGATTCAGGGGGATAAGGAGTGAAATCGAACAAATTCAGATGTTTTTCATATTTTTTTGTTTCTCTGTTTGTCTGTTCGTCTGTCTGTTTGTACGGGAAACGACTGGACCGTGTGAAGTTTTAAATGAAATTTTGTATAGTGGTAGCTTATATCCCTAGTCGACATATAGGATCCTTTTGATCCCGGTAAATTAAAGAGTTCCCGTGGGATATTTAAAAAACTGTAATTAAACGTATCCGGCGAGGCCATGCGAGCGAAACCGCTGGCGGATCTGCAGAAACGAACCGGAGTGATACGCTATAGCTCTATACTCTATAGCTTGCATACGTATACTCCGTAGGAGGCTCCACTTCGCTGGTCACTCACAAGACATTGCTTTTTAAGTTTGATCCGCCCAGTCATTTTCCTTATGAGAGTGTAATTTAAATAATAACTTTGAAGTACATTCAGCTTCGAGCCAGAATTTCAGAATTAACCGACTTCAAAAAAGGGAGCAGGTTTCTCAATTCGACCTTATATATTTTTTTATGTGTGTTCGTAAGCTTTGTCGTTTATGATCCGATTTAGATTATTCTTTTTTGTTTGATAGAGTATACTTCCGTGGTAGTTCCATATAAATTTCATCAAATATGGTCAAGCAGTTTTTTAGTTACACTCCTAAAACGTCCTGAAGTGGTTTCACTAAAGGCTAATTTCACAAAAAGCGCCTAGTAAATTGTTTTAATAAATTAATAAATATTGGTATTATAAAGAATATTGAAATACGACGTCACTAATGTTTATATAGCGCGGTACAACCGCAGTTTCGTGCAAACAGCTGTACAAATATTGATAAGAAGATCTTGTTCCGCGTACCGACCAGACAACCATTTAAGTAATGATCATTCAAATATACCTCTCCGAAGATGTCGATATTTTTGAATCATCATCATCATCATTATCAGCCGGAAGACGTCCACTGCTGAACATAGGCCTCCCCCATAGAACGCCACTTGGACCGGCTACTCTCTTCCTGCATCCAGCGATTCCCCGCGGTTTTTATGAGGTCGTCGGTCCACCTAGCGGGGGGCCGGCCTACACTACGCCTTCCGGTGCGTGGTCGCCACTCGAGAACCTTTCGTCCCCATCGGTTATCAGTTCTGCGAGCGATGTGGCCTGCCCATTGCCACTTCAACTTGCTAATTTTGAGAGCTATGTCGGTGACCTTAGTTCTCCTACGGATCTCCTCATTTCGGATCTTATCACGCAGGGAAACCCCAAGCATAGCCCTCTCCATTGCTCGTTGAGCGACTTCAAGCTTGTTAATGAGGCCCACAGTAAGGGACCACGTCTCAGTGCCATAAGTCATCACTGGCAACACACACTGGTTGAAAACCTTGGTTTTCAGGCTCTGAGGTATTGGGGACGAAAAGATGGATCGAAGCTTCCCGAACGCTGCCCATCCGAGCTGGATTCTTCGTGCGACCTCCTTGTCGAAGTTGGACCTACCTAATTGGACAGTCTGTCCCAGGTAGACGTACTCGTCTACAACTTCGAGTGTATCGTTTCCAACAATTACCGGTATAGGTGGAACATGGACATTGGACATGATTTTCGTCTTATCCATGTTCATCTTAAGACCAACCTGTTGGGAAACTCTACTGAGGTCGTTGAGCATGGTGCCGATATCCTCGAGCGACTCCGCCATTATAACTATATCATCGGCAAAACGAAGGTTAGTGATGTATTCGCCATTAATGTTGATGCCACATCCTTTCCAGTCCAAAAGTTTGAAAACATCCTCCAATGCGTTAGTGAACAGTTTCGGAGAGATGACGTCTCCCTGTCTCACACCTCTCTGCAATGGAATTTGTTCCGTACTCTGGTCCTGTAATCGGACTGAAATAGTGGCCTTGCTGTATAAACACTTCAACGCTTCGATATACCTATAGTCAATTTGGCATCGCTGCAAGGACTGCAGTATGGCCCACTTCTCGATAGAATCAAAGGCTTTCTCGTAATCCACAAACGCTAGACACAGTGGCTGATTATACTCTTCGGTCTTCTGTATAATCTGCCGTAGTGTATGAATATGGTCTACGGTGCTAAAGCCTCTTCGGAAACCGGCTTGTTCGGGAGGCTGGAACTCATCAAACCTGCGTGCGAGGTTCGTGATGACTCTCGAAAACAGCTAGTACACGTGGCTCAAGAGCGATATGGGCCTATAATTCTTCAATAAGGTTTTATCACCTTTTTTGAAGAACAGCACCACCACGCTCTTGTGCCACGTTTCCGGTGTTTTGCCTTCGAAGATGACAGAATTGAATAACTTCTGGAGGACTAAAAGTATCGGTCTACCACCCGCTCTCAGAAGTTCAGTCGTAATTCCGTCCTCTCCTGGCGCCTTGTTGTTCTTAAGCTGTTTGAGAGCCATTCTAATCTCGTACAGGCTGATGTCCGGGATGTCTTCGGTATAGTGTCGGACTAACTTTGCTCTGGTGTCCTGAGCTGCTTCAGTAACGGGTTCGCGCGTCGAGGTATATAACTGTCGATAGAAGCTCTCAATCTCTCTCAGAATCTCAGGCTTGGATGAAACGATACTGCCATTTTCGGTCTTCAGTTTTGTCATTTGGCTTTGCCCAATAGACGAATCCTTTGCAAACACTTTAGAGCCCTGGTTCCGCTCAATTGCTGCCGTAATACGCGCAGTATTATAAGCACGCAAGTCGTGTCGCATGGACTTCCAAATTCGTCTATTGAGTTTACCGTAATCCGACATATCAACTGCGGACTGCAGTCTCATTTCGCTCCGTTCTGCCATTAGTTTCAGAGTTTCTTTTGAGAGTTTTTGAGCTTTCCTGCGGCGTTTGGTCTCACAGAATTCGGACCCAACCGCTTGGACAGTTTCCACCAACCCGTTGTTCAACTCATCCACTGTGTCGCATTCAGCTAAGCTATTTTTGAATATCCTATATATAACCTTATCGAAGTTTACAGAAATGGTTCAGAAGTACATTTAAAATAAATGCTCGTAGAATTAACTAGTGACTCGCCCTGACTTTGTATGAGTGTAATGTAGAAAAATTAAAATGAAAAACTTGAAGGTTTTTTGTTCTTATATAACATTTTTACAAATTACCTAACTGGTGGTGAACAAGTGCAATATGAAAATTTTTATACCGACTTCTATTCTATTACTTTGGTAAAAATCAGTTATTGGAGTGTAACTCATAAACTACTGGACCGAATTTGATGAATTGATGGGAAGCACCAGCTTTCAAACGAAAAAAGAATTTTGAGAGTCGGTTCACCCAGTCGAAAGTTATGAGGTAACAAACATTAAAAAAACAGTAGAATTGAGTACCTCCTCCTTTTTTTGGAAGTCGGTAGAAAATATATCGAAACCCATTGCGTGGTTTGAGAGTTAGTGATATACGTCTGTCTGAGACGCGGAAAGCAAGTTTTTTTGTTACCTTGTAATGTACAGATATGGAGAAATACTGAACATAATTAAAGTTTGTAATTATATGATTTTGAGCACTAACGCTTACTTATAGAGACCAAACATTGCAATTATCGAGAGAAAAATTCACATCCTCGTACGGGTTCCGAACCCGCGTTTCCTACAATCCATGTCTGACGCCATGACCGCTAGGCCGAGACACAACGTCCGAGCATCACATTTTAACTCTCTATTTGATTTTAACCGTCGTATGTCGTATGGGGAAACGCTCGCAGCGGAGTTTGACTTGGCGATCTTAACCGATCAACAAGTTAAGCAACGACTGCTGCGGTCAGGAGTTAGTTGAGTGTGCTAGTGGCATTGTTCAGCTGAGCGCTTCTGTGCTTCGAAGGGCAGTAAAGCCGCAGTCGTTAGGCTATGTCAAAAGCCTTCGGGCGGCCTGGAAACTTCGACATGGGTTACACTAGCCTTTTCACCAAGCCGCACTGGGCTCGCGTGGTAGATTATGTCCCAACTCTTCTCACTGAGAAGAAGGGTCGAGTTCCAGCAGTGGAAAAATAATAGGCTGATTATGTTATGTATGGCGACCGAGTTAAATATCGGAAAATCGTGGAATCAGCCTACTACGGTAGTAGGTACTGACTAATACCGTAGTAGACTGATTCTACACTTCAGGGGGCCTACTCCCACCTTTTACGAAACTATCATAAATCAGAAGCGTTTTGTGATAAGCTTAACTATCGTACTCCCACCGACACAAAACGGTCGAACATATTACTTCAATACTATTTACGGTATGTTCCTTTTTAAGCCGAATGCAATCCTCATGGTGCGTTCCAGGATATATCTATAATTTCCAACCCGAATAGATCACTAACGCAGTTGCAAAGTACGCGAATTAAGTGCAGTATTTGGTAATACGTCATCAACATTTCTATCGTAATCCATTTAAAGCTTGCTATATTGACGCGGTGGTACTAAATTTAATGATAAGGTTTAAGTATGACTACTATTA
The DNA here is from genome assembly GCA_917880725.1 of Selenia dentaria. Classification (NCBI taxonomy): domain Eukaryota; kingdom Metazoa; phylum Arthropoda; class Insecta; order Lepidoptera; family Geometridae; genus Selenia; species Selenia dentaria. The sequence continues at coordinate 6,068,727 of OU862888.1, read as the reverse complement.
GAGGTGGGAGTAAGGCCCCAGATTCAGAAATTTCCATGAGTGTTAACCACATTGATCCGTTTCTACGAACTTGCCATACTATTTCCATCGTAGCGCAAGTTAATTGTAGCTTCGCGAGAAACCATAATCAGGGTTGCGACCCGGCGGCGCCTCCGCTCTCTTGTTGCCAACGCTTTATCACACTGTGAGATAACGCCACAGAATAAACACTAGTAGGTATTACAATATAACTGAAGCATGGTGTTCTTGGAATAATTCATAATGAGAAACCATTGTAAGAACAGTAAATAATATAAAACAGTATTGTTTTGAAACGGGACATTTACCATGAATGCCATTTATTTTTACCTGAAAGAGTATTTGTTTTTAATAGTATTGTTAGTAATGGGTGTCAGAATAATCTTTAAGTCTGTTTTACTGATAAAAATAGTACTTATTCTGATCAAATTTATTCATTTATTTAGGCACACAAAACAGAATAAAACCAATACAATTTTAAATAACATCTGCACAAATTATAAAATAGATCTTATTCCAAAACATTTGTACACATCATGAACAAAATATGTGGTTTAGCAGTAATGCCTAGAAAAAAGAAAACTAGTAATTTAAATTATAAACATTAACATTAAGTTACAAAATAATAATTTATTGATTCAGGCGTTACTTTGCGGAAATCCATTATCAAAAAACGATATTAAAAAATATTTAGAGACACTTCCGCTGAAAAGAAAACAATGATTTTGGCCTATTTGGGGGCGTGCACCACCCTCCCTCCCGCATAAAATGCTAATAGGAAGGATACAAAATAAAAAACACAAGAAACCCCAAATCAACCAAAACCGATTCGACACGTGTTTCGCCTCTACACGAGGCATCCTCAGGAAATGTTGACTTGTCGAGACCCTACACGAGGCATCCTCAGGAGATGTTGACTCGTCGAGCGCTAGACCGACAGTGAGAATTAACAGTGGCCAAAATCATTGTTTTTTTTTCAGTGTTCAAGTGTCACTAAATATTTTTTAATATCGTTTTTTACAAAATAATATTATTTCAGTGTTTGTGAAGAATTGATTATGCATCTTTTTTAAATTTTGATAATTTAAAATCAAAGACATCAACAGAGGTATAACCGTCTACTAAGACATCGTTATATTGGCACACATCCTAACTATTGGATTGTAGTAAGAAGTGTTGTTGTTATACACATGTATAGCAAAAGTATTTCTGTATGGGTATCGAGAATTAGGTGTAGCATTCATACTTATACTGGACAGAAGAGAAGGAGAATCAGTTAAGGCGAAATGAATTCCAAATTTCATGATTACTTCTCTAAAACTTAGTTTTTCGACGCTTAAACCTGATAACCGAAGTTCGAAAAAAAAGGTAGTGTAAATTAAATATACGTCCTTATGAAGTATGGGAGCCAATACACGATTGAGCAAACTTGGCTCGATAGAAATCGGCAACATTCCCTAAATTTTTCAATTTTTCTTACGTGCTTCGTGGGAAAAAGCATTTTTATTCAATTATGGGCAAATATATTTCAATGAATGTATCATATTCGAATGCCCAATGAAATTTACTAGTGAACTATGTACTCTTTTATCATTAAAGTTTATGCATTTGATTGTACGAAATAAATATAAAAAGTATTAGCACGTATTTAATTGAATTTTCGCATTAAATCGTCCATTCTGGTAAGAAATTCTCAACCTTATGTAAAGCATCGTAAATTGTTTTAAAATTAGGATTGGACCGCGCCTTAAGGAATTAATGATTTTAAATAAGCAGATAAAATCAAAATACTTGCGACGCGTTTTAAGTGGCGAAGTTGGGTACTTCTATTGACAATATAGTCATAGTGGTCTCGAAAAGTTAATTTCTCATCAAATAGAACAAACTAAGAGTAATGGTAAAAAATGTGAAATAAAAAGGGGTGTCCACCTTTTTCTCACACATCAGATACTCAGATAAAACTTTTAAACATGCTGCTCTTGGACACAAATTTGTGATAATAGGTACTTTTAAACTATCATGGTACCGACTGTAGCAAGGTATTTCACAATTTTTGGTGTTGAAGTCGGTTCCGTTTATTCGTACTTAACATATTTTTCATCCCATCTATTCGAAAAGGACGACTTGGTTCGCCTTTATGTGCACCCAAAGGTGGTGTTTTCTATAAGAAAGTTTTAGCGGGCAGTAATGAGTTTTTAATCCTCTTTATAAGTGCGCCGCAATTATCTTTGCCGCGCACTTTTTGAATTTGGAACATCTTAGTGTTCAGCACCAAAGAAATCGAACGCAAATATTGTTTGAATAAAGACTGGCTGGTACGACGGCCCATAGTCACGCCGCCGGATGAATGAAAAAAAAAAACAAATTAAAAAAGCGCGAACTACAGCCCGCGTTTTCGTAATTTTTTACGGATTGTTAGAAATTCATTTTTTTGTTTTGTTTTGAAAAATGAGTTCTTCAAGTGACAGTGAAAGTATAGAATTAACTCCTGAAAGCATTAGAACTGACGCAAGAAATGTGATGGATAATCTATTACCTGCAAAATCCCGGGAGAAATATATGAAAGCCTATGGTAATTTTATTGAATGGAGAAATGCAAGAAGCGCCAAGAATTTTTCAGAATCTGTGTTTTTGGCCTACTTCCAGTACTTAGCCAAAACTAAACAACCTTCCACTCTTTGGAGTACATACTCAATGCTAAAATCAACAGTCAGTTCTAATAACGATGTAAAACTGGACACATATTCGAAATTAATAGCGTACCTGAAGAGGATGTCTGATGGATTTAAACCTAAAAAATCCAAAGTGTTCTCAGTCAAAAACGTGGAGACTTTCCTTAATGAGGCACCCGACAAAGTTTTTCTTGCCGTAAAAGTAAGTAGGTAACTATGTTTACGGTGGATTAGTAAAATATAATCATAGTGTATAAAAATGCACATTTTATTGTAACCTGTACTTTGATAGATACTTGTCTTATTCACATTCGGTTTTGTTACAGGTGGCTTTAATTTTCGGATTACATGGAGCTTGTCGTGGCAATGAACTTTTAAAAATAACTGTTGATGATGTCGAAAATCACTCGGATGATTTACTGTTAGTAAAGCTGACCGATACAAAAACCAAAATTGACCGATCCTTCGTAATACGAGGAGAATACAAAACTATTGTACAGAAATACCTGGACCTGCGTCCTGCTGCTATGAAGACCAATCGGTTTTTCATCCGTTATCAAAATGACAAGTGCTTCAAACAAGTGATGGGAAAAAATAAAATTTCTAACATGCCACAAGAAATTGCTACTTATTTGAAGTTACCAGATATCAAACTGTATACAGAACATTGTTTTCGTCGTACTTCTGCTACCCTTTTGGCAGATACTGGAGCGGACTTAACTGTTCTCAAGCGACATGGAGGATGGAAATCGAGTGCTGTAGCAGAAGGGTATATAGAAGATTCCATTGAGAACAAGGCGAAAACATCTGAATGCATCGTGGAAAACATTAAATTGCAACCTTCAGTTAATCCATCCATACCACTGTCGCCGCGCCTATCTACATCCAAACAACGAGATTCACCGTCACATTTTCCTCAAAATGATCCAGATTCGGACATTTCAAACACGCAGAATATAAAATCTACAACAATCTCTATTCCTAATAAAACTGTAACAATAAATTTTCATAATTGCTAAAATGTCTCAAATGTAAATATAAGTTTTTAGTTGTTTTAATAAAGGATACTATTTAATTTCAATTTAGTTGTTACTCTATGTTTTATTAAATAATAATATTACAATAAAATATGAGGCGCTTTTATTTTCTCATAGTAGGTGATGAAAAGTAGAGTGTATCACTCGGGCGCAAAATATATTTTTGGCTCGGGCGACGTACTTTGAATCCCTCGCTACGTTCAGGATTCTACTAAAGAATCCCTCGCTACGCTCGGGATTCTACTCTAGAATCCCTCACTTCGCTCTGGATTCAAAAAAGCGCCCTCGCCGTATAAATATTATTTTGCTCCCTTATGATACAATCTACTATTTCCACCCTTTTAGTGACCCTTGTAATTACGGGATCAATCGTCATTCACCGTCAATGATATAGTCAAATTATCGAATAGGCGAAACACTTTTCAGTTATTGGAGTGTAACTCAGAAACTGCTGGACCAAAATGAACTTTAATGAAATTTAACCACACACGTTGCAGGTTCTGGAAAAGTAGGTTGATTTCTGCGAAATCTATTGTATATTGGGACCACCTCGGAATAATAGTCTACAAAAATAAAAGAGTTTTGTGAATCAGTCCACAAATGGAAGTGAAATCGTTGAACACACAAAAAAATACATACACTCGATCATAACCTCTTTCTTTTTTGAAGTCGGTTAAAAATAAATATTTACTAAGCAGTACAGATACTATATATAAATATAGCGACAACAAAACAAGTCTTTCATACAATATCTTAAAGTCTAATTACTCCTAAACCAGGAGATCATCAATTCATATCAGCCCATTGACACCCCGGCGCTTTCACCATTATCTAGACTTGTAGGTGGTAATCAATGACGTCACCGAGCGATACCATCCGCGTCACTGGCACTCAAGTGGTCTGTTGACGTCATCGCTTCTCTTCAATAAGCAATTTGTTGATGATAAAAACTGTGTTGATGGGATCCCGTGATGTTGATCATACGAGAGTTTGTGAAGTATCCGGGGAAATGTTTCACTTAAACGAGAAACATATATTATATATATTATGTAGTAAAATATTTTGTATAATTCTAAGGCACTATCTGGTCTGGGTTTTTTGTTTTTGTCAATAGGTTATGGTACGAGGCATGTTAGGCGGGGTTATAATGAGCGGTAAACTCTGTCTATAACAGATGTAATAGAGTTTACCGCGCCCTTATTTTAATTAGATCTCATATACTTGTAATTCACCGGTTCCACACCGGAAAGTATTTTTTGACATGAGAAGAAGAAAAGTAAACAGTATTATATCAGTAAAATATTCTCATATTCACGATAATGGTGTTGCGCATTTGTTCAAATATTTGCACGCATTTGCGCATGATGGTAATTCAAGGTGCCTTTTGTGTGAAGTTTTTTTAAACCACTGTACCTGAAATTACACCTAAACAAATATCTAGCGCGAATTGCTGCAGTGTGTAAAGTGTATTTTCATGAGAATATAACAAGGCCAGGTGGGCGATAAGTATACATGTATATAGTTAGTTCGTAAATGATACATTAATAATATAAATAAGAAAGTTTGCGAGTTCGCCCTGGCTCTACAGTTTCGAGAACATTTTGGAAATTTATAACATAAAGTATAGGTACCCATGAATGTCATGTAGGCTACTTTTGATAGCTAGTAATATAGGCGCGAATGGAGCCATGTTTTTCTCTCTTTAATATGTGTTTCTAAATCTCTCATCACGAAAATTTGGACACTGCGTTTAGTAAAAATGTATAGGTATTAGGTATAAATACCTAATTATTTATCCTGCATTACATTATTTTTCTTTTTTGTCACAATGTAGTGAAACAAGGGCAATTCGTGCGCCTGATGTTGCACTACGCTTGCCCTTGACAGTTGCAGTCAAAGGCAAAGTCAAAGTAATTTATTCAATTTAGGCATCAAAGACGCACATATGAACGTCAATTATTCATTATAATGTACTCTAAAAACCGCCGCGTTCCAAATTATATAGACCGAGAAGATGTGGCAAGGAACTCGGGGCCATTCTTTTCATATATATTTGTACAGTGTTTCTATTTAGGAACTCATTTTTAATTAGATTAGAGAAAATACGGGATTACTCACGTAATATTTATCGGATAGGTCCGACTATAGTTTCGACCACATTCAGTGGTCTTTTTCAAGGAGTGTTCGAGACGCCCGCGTCGATCACGTCTCGCTTAGCACTGCGGGCGGCAGCTCGTAGCGCTCGTGATGTTAAAGGTTGGTGCGGGGGGCGGGATACACTATGCTGCGTTGGCGCGTCTTGGTATGTGAGGGGACGTCCCAACAAAAAGAGCTTACTACATCTGAAGCAGACACGTCATTTGCATCAGAATGAGCTCCATGAAGGCAAGGCTTCCAAGTATGTGGTAAGAACCATCCTCCGTCTCGATTTATGTTTGACCGCTTTTTAATCTCAATGGACTCTCAGATCTTGCGCGGCACGTAGAACTTTTCTCTAGCTAAGATCCGAGCTCTGTACTTAGGAACTACTATTATTACTTTTAATGGGTGGCAGATAACAAATTGCCAGAAGTTGGTAGTATTCCAAGCACCTTTGTCTTTTTATAACGCTTTTTTTTGTTTGATTGTTTTTTGGACTTTATATGTTTTTTTACTAAAACGTTTTTTACAGCCAACTTGAATTCAAATTGCAATGCTATCCAAATCTTAGTACTATAGTTTTGCGTGGCACTGCTCTGCGCTGGTCACCCCCGACGCCTTGGTTATTTTCACTTGCTACATTGCCTCTCACACCCTTCGCAGTAATGCTTGCGCACTATTAGTTCGCGGCAGAATGTGTGACGCAGCAGTAGTACCAAAGACGGGTTGCAAAATAGGACTACTATCTAGTTGAGAGGGCATCTATTATAGTTTTCCTTACAAATATAAAAGATAGATGTGTTCATTAAAAGACCTGTACATAGAGTATATGAAACAATTAAACGTTTGCCAATTTACCTAATGTACTATCGTAGAAACATTTGTTTGAATACCTTTCAATGGCGATGTTGAGAATAGCCTGAGGATTTGTAAACACAGATAATTAGATAAAAAGGCGTGGGCAGTGTATACATCTCCATTGTTGCTTTTCCTATAAATTTCTGTTTTCTGTAACATGTCTATAAAAAAGTGTTGATTTTAGACCTTTTAGAGCATCCATCCGTAGTTTACACAAAACATCTCTTAATATAAACACAAATAAATATAACTGAAATGTATGTTTGCATTTTCAAAATAACGGCTAAATACTTATATACGATACTTAACATAAAAAATATATAATTTTGTTTTTACGTAACTACGAATAAAGTGACAGCTGATTTATAATTTGTTCTGTAATAATGTTACTAACATTTATAGACATTATTAAAATCTTATTACGGAACATTTTCTTATTATTTTCTTATACAATTTAAATTACTTCTTATAATTTGAATTCATATTTGAAGTTTTCAAAGTTATTTATTTAAAGATAATAAATAATGCAATTTAAGATAGAAATAAAATTTATAGACGAGGGAATGATATTGTTTAGCAGGCCGTGCTGCCCAGGGAATAAAATAAAAAGATGGCCAAGTAGTTGATTGAATTTTAAACAGATTTTAAACAACTTCCTCGGTCTATTGGGAATTCAGTTCTCGGAGTTGTTGACGAATACATCTTCCTAGGACAAAAAATCCAACTAAGCACATCCAAACTTCGTGAAAAATACCTTTGTGCCTCAAAGAGTCTTTAACCAATGTGTGTTACTAGTGATGACTTATGGCACTGAAACGTGGTCTCTCACTATGAGCCTCATAAGTAAGCAAAGTAGCATAACGCGCTATGAAGAAGGCATTGCTCGGAGTTTCTCTACGTGATCGAATCAGAAATGAGGAGATCCGTAGACAAACGAATGTTACCGACATAGCCCAGCCGTGCGATTCTCTAAACGCAAACAACGTTGCATCTTTGACAACATCCGTGAAACAAATGATGAGATGACAGGAAACATTGGAAAAACAACCTTGTGTACAACGGCGATATCTCATAAAGTATTTGACATCGGTGAGCTTGTCGACGAGCGCAACGACGAATCATTAGAGAATCGCACGGCTGACGATATGCCAGTTGACGTAGCAGGGCACTAACCACGCAAAACAAATGGCCGATGGGGCTGAAAAAGTTCTGGATTGAAGACCACGGATCGGCAAGCGCAGCGTAGCTCGTCCACCGAGAAGGTGGACAAGGATAGACGACCTAATAAAGGTCAGAGGACGACGTTGGATGCAGGCCGCTTCGAACTGGTCCTTTTGGAAATTTGTGGGGGTCGTGCATGTTCAGCAGTGGACGTCCTACGGCTGAGATGATGACAACAGCTTGCACAATCGATACTTGTATGTAAGAATTCAACTGTTGTATTTATATTATACTTAGCAAGTACTTATTTAACACTTTTCAAAACATTTATAAGAGATATATTAGGTTTGAACCCAAATCGCAACCAACCTTCCCGGAAGCGTTTCTCATAAATAAGCTTCATTTGGCAAAGAAAGAAAAATTGCCTTTTTAAAATTCCGGTACAGTCAAGGAATGTTTATTTTAATTAGCTTATGCTTACAAAAATAATTAATTACGCACGATTTTTAATCTTGTGATATTTAGCGATGAATACAAAGCTGTGTTTATATCCAGGTACGGCCAAATGATATAAAGGAGAAGGTTTTTGAATGTTAATTTTTATTTTTAACTTTGTGAGATGGAAAAAGCGTGTATATGCTTCTTCTTCAAGTCTTCTTCAACAAGAGTTGTGATGATCCATTTGATTTGAGAATTGGCGACCACCAGTGAGGCTGTCGCAGATGCAATTTCTAGTTAGGACTTGACCTTTTGCAGCGCAAAAGAGTGCTTTTATGTGTATGTGGGTGTGTTCGGTAGCCTAGTGTGGTATCAATTTCAACCACAACACCACTGACCATATCAAGCGAGATAGTGTGCGTATGTGTTTGTCTGTGGGGGTGTGTGTGTGACACAATTAGTTGTATCTATCTATATATATAAAAGCGAAAGGTCACTGACTCATCACGAAATCTCAGAAACTACAAATGCTAGGAATTTCAAATTTTGCATGCGGATTCTTTTTAGGACGTAGCTGCTTACTAAGACGGGATTTTATGAAATTCAACCCCTAAGGGTTTTTTTGGGGTTGATAGTTTGTACGAAACTTCGTTACTGCGAGTGCTAAAAGTTTAAAATTTTGCATGGGGGTTCTTTTTTGCGACCTATGCACTCACTAAGACGGGACTTTATGAAATTCAACCCCTAATTGAAATCTGACCCATTAAAATCTGTAATTACCGCATCCCGCGAGGCCACGCGAGCGAAGCCGCCGGCGGGTCAGCTAGTTGCAAATAAAATTAGTTCTCCGTTTTCAATAAATAATTCGTAGCATGATTTAGTTGAACGTTTTCTAACGACTTTAAGACAACAAGTCACAGTAGCCAACTAACACTGTTACTTTACCATCCAAGTTTACTTAGTGCTCCATAATCATACAAGTTTCGAGAAACCGCTAAGATAAACTTGAAACTCTATTTCCTTTCGGGACTTGCCCCATATGAACCACGCTCGAATGATTTACTATTAGATTCAAGAATTGAACTTAACACGTGAGACAAAGTCAGAAAACTTAATTAAACTTTAAGATTTATCCTAACGATTCTGTTCTATTACCAAGCCTAAATATTAAGTTTCGCCAAGAAACTAAACGTTTTAGTTGGCATTCGAAATAATATAACCCAACTGCAACAGTACTACTTAACTTTTCATAGGTAACCAAAAAGGCTTCTTCAATCTAGGAGATTTAACACACCTGAGAATTCGTAAAGACATACTTCCTGTTAAAAATCAGCCGTGCGATTCTCTAATGATTCGACGAGCTCACCTATGTGAAATACTTTATGAGAGATCGCCCTTGTACATAAGGTTGTTTTCCAACGTTTTTTGTCATCTCGCCATTTGTTTCACGGATGTTGTCAAAGAAGCAACGATGTTTGCTCTTAGAGAATCGCACGGCTGGCTACTTACTCCCTGCGGAGGTATAAATAATATGCCACCTATATAGTCCATAAAAACATTTAAAAATTACTCATTACATCATATAAAAAAGTCTGTAAGACTGTCTGTTTTCGGTCATAAAACATTCTAGATTTTTCACATATAGTTAGTAAAAAAATTTGCAAATCTAACGTAAACAAGGGCGTTATTGTCAGCATTTCTAAGCCTCGGTACAATAGCTAATAGAGAATAGAGCACTGTCACAAAAGCCGGCATTGAAAACTGAATCTGCAAGTGAACAGTGGACACTCCGAATGCTTTACTTCGTCCATAGTAGAACCACTATGCCCGAACCGTCGACCACACAACAGACAGTGCGCTTTACCTAATACTCAGACATTCATCTAGTTCAATACTATCCTTGAAGATTACGTAAGTAGTTAAAATTATGGCAATATAAATTCAGTTACTGAATTGACTGAAACCGGTGACTCTAAAATACCATCTTATCGCTTTGTCCACTTGAGCTATATTAGCATGCGCTAGAACTGCTGAAAATGCCGATCAGTGACGTTGCAAATGCCAGTAGCGGTAAACCACATAACCCTTTCGAAAACATAAACAGCCGTAGTTTCCTTTCGTTAGCGCCCGAAGTAAAGCTTAGTAGTTACATCCTACAGATGATCTTATCGAGAGGTTTATTTATACTTGATTGAAACGATGATATCTCAGACTTACTGAGCGTTGGCTTCCAATCAGGTGGTAGCCGGTTTGTTCCCTACCTATTCTTTGAGGTGAAAGTTAGATAATGATGAATCCGCAGCATGATGGCAGTGCACTTTATTGTGCTCGCATGGTCACTATAAAGTTTTTTTTATGTTATTAGGATATGATACAAGCACGAGACCCACCTAGTGGGACCAACCTCTGCCTAAAACAGATGCTTTTCGTAAAGTGACGAACTGAGAACCTGACCTGAGAGATAATAAGTTGTTAAGTGTGCCTGCAATTTCACCGGCACCCTTCAACCAAAGCACTGTACTGTGAACATTTCTGCTTCACGGTAGAAATTAGTAAGTATGGTAGAAGTACAACCGTCTACGTAGTATAGTACCTACAACCCTAAAGATTGCAAAACTATCACAAAACTGTGTGTTCCGGAAGTTGTCTTTAGGAGCCAGTCATAATTCTAGGTCTAGTGTAATAACGACTTCAACCGTAATTCTACTGACCAACAAGTGAGATAGTAGTGAAATGCTAGACTATAATTTATTTAAAAAACTACAGTAAATCTACACATTAACATGTTCACCATCAGACGCACGGCCTGCTCGTGTAATCATTTCATAGCAGAAAAGAAATCAAAAGCACGCATGTACCTATATATAAAGAATAGAAACCATGAACAAACGCTGAAATTGAAAATTGAAGTTAAATGCAGAAACTCCGGACGTTATTTTCTACGCCCCTGTACCACTCCACACAACAGCTGCAACTATTCTATTGTGGGACGGAACGATAACATAGCCGAAGCACAGAGATACAAAGGTACATACAACCTTTTCTGTAGCAAAGCGCAGTATTCAAAACACGATGTTTTTGTTTATTGCTTAGGTTCTATAGTATAGTGCGAGCGGATCTGTAGTAGATAATCTGGAGCGTCGATGACTTATACTACCATATCTTGTGTGAAAGAGATGTCAAGATGTGAGAATGCATTAGTATGTCAGAAATAAATCGTGTATAGACATACTATATAGGTAGACAAGTACAATTTGAAAAATTTAATACCGGCTTCCATTCTATTCAGTTATTGGAGTGTATCTCAAAAACTACTAGACCGAATTTGATGAAATTTAAATGGGACCACATGGGAAGCACCAGCTTTCACACAAAAGAATTTCGAGAATCAGTTCACCCAGTCGAAAGTTATGAGGTAACCAACATAAAAAAATACAGTCGAATTGAGTACCTCCTTCTTTTTTGGAAGTCGGTAGAAAAGATCAAGAAATGTATATATAGCATGTTTTCGTTTTATTGAACTTCTTCTATGGCACTGTCAACAGGATTCGTACTGCCCTTACAATAATATAGGATACTCAATAAAAATTGCAAAATGTCTCAAATAATATTTCTATTTTTAACCTCCTACAAAAATGAGTTATATCGAGTGTCTATTTCTATGCGTGTGCGTGTTTTTACCCAATAAGTTGTGTTGTAGAAGATGTGTGATTGTCATTATTTATCTTCAGGCTTGTTACAAGCTTTACTCAGTTTTAATGTTTGTATTATATCCGATATAGTAGGTATTATAGTAGGTATTATAGTAGGTAGTAGGTACTTCGACGCCAGAATATTATTACATTCAATACTTTATTATTAACTGTCACAGTTAATAAACAATGCCATGGGAAATGCAATTTTCATAATTATATATACACCGCTGCTTTTGGTGTTGATTGCATCAGAACAGAGTAGTGAAATTGCCTTAGAGGACGTTGCTGACAGCGATGGATGGTTCACGTTGTGCGACAAAAGCACGCACGGGGAGAAAACTCGATGGATGTGCTCCACTCACGGGCGTAAGAAGTGTCGGGCGATTGCCTACACTCTTGAAAATAATCAAGTTACTTAACTTAATTATCATAATGCGAAGTGAATCTTGTAGAAAATACTAAATACATAAAATAACAGAACATACCAGTGTATTACCACCATGAAAACAAAAGACAAACTTATTTCTGTCCTAATTTTAAGTAAACTCATTTACAGCCAGTTGCAGAAACGATCATTAACTTTCAAAGACGTCATTAAATCTTAATCTGACATTTAATCGTTCCACAAACGAAAATTATGTCTAACTTTAAAGTTCCCTTAAATTTATTTAAAGAAACGTCAAAAGAATAATAAAACATTAAGACTAAAGGATCATTAAGACTTCAATTCTGTCTTTTGTGCAACTCCATTAAAATAATGGTTTTATTAGCACTAAAGCTGGATTAGCTAATGAAGAGCTTTCTGCTACTGGCTGTAAATGTAATAAAAATATGAAGATATGGCTAAGTTATCGCCATAACTTGGCCACACCAAGTTATCTGCTCCATAGCGACCGCGTGTCAGGTTGAAAGCCTTGGCAGTGTTTACCGATAGCTGTTCAAACTTGTTCTTTGTTGTGCGATGATTTATTAAAAAGCTTCCGGACTTAGAGAGTGATATTGTGTGTTCATTTAATAAAATTTCTGATTCTGATTATTCAATTTTGCCCTATTCCATAGATTTTGCACATTGAATTATCCCGAAATTTAAAATTTTCTTGTAATTTTCTCAATTTTTCCTTTCTCACCTAACTCGGTCTAAAGTAAGGTTTTTGGTTAACGAAAAAATAAAAATATACGAATATTTTAAAACAAAAGTGATCCAAATCGGTCCAGTCTTTCTCAAGTTATGCGCTTACTAAATAATATATTTTATTTGTTATTTATAAAACAATAAAATAAGATACATTATAAGTTTTCCCTGTGGAAACCGTCAATATACCGGCTTTATGAACCAGCTCTTACTCACCGTGGAGCTTTCATTGACTGAAAATTTGAATTGAAAAGTTCCCGACTTAAGAACTCAACATTTTCATATTTCGTACATGGATGTTTATAATAACTAATTAAAAAATAGGATGGCAATACGTGCACATTTTTCGACTCTTATGGTAACTTAAATTTCACTTAAACTTCCACTATTAAAACGGGTAAATTTCGTTACATTGTAACCTGTACATATCCCTTCAAGAGTATGAGATAACAATGAAATTTCTATTGTGTCTGGCCGCATGATGACCAATGACCTTTGATGGAATATAAATCCTAATATTTCATAAATCCTCTGTTACATAATATATAATGAGTCCAAGAACATCACAGTGACTAATGGCTCACGGATGTATCATCATGTACCGTCTACGGTAGTGATACATCCGTGAGCCCTCTCTGAAAACTCTTTCCTCTATGATCACTCCCGACTCCTTCATGACCGTATTAATATTAAATAGTATATATGTTCGTTGGTACATGTACACACCAGTACGCCATCACCCTGTCTCATTAGCCTTATTTACTCATCTCGTCAATAAATAGCATAAAAATAAAATGATGGGTCAGGATCTTGTAACACAAAGTTGAAACTTCTACTTAACTTGGAGTCTTTACGTATTAAAGTTCAAAGTAGACCTTTGTTGTCATGATTTGTTAAAAAGCTTCCGACTCGACTGGCTGCTCAATGATGCCGCGGTCCATTATAGCTCACTCGAGTAGCTTAACTTTTATAATAGTGATGTTTTCTGATACCATAATCAGATATTCTTAGCCAGATATAAAAAATAGCATCCGCTCGCAACTTTGATCGCGGCTAATAAGGTTAATTCGACCCCTGGGTAACTATTCGTTGGACCAGAATAAAAAGTAGCCTGTGTTAATCCCGAGTACAAACCATTATCACCCCAAATTACACCCAAATCAGTTCAGTATTAACTTAACTATAACATTCATACGTCATAACTATTAACGTTTATAATTTCACATCTATATACGAGTACGAGTATAATATATAAAAATAAACCCCTGTTTCTCCTGGTCACGCTATAACTTGAGAACGGATGGAACAATCTCGCTAATTATTTTTTTCTTTATTAATTCTTGTTAGGACAAGCTTTTTATATAAGACAAACTTATGGAAAGGCCGAAGGTCGAGCCTACTACGCGAACGAAGTCGCGGGCAGTCGCTAGTTTATATATATTAATATTAATGTGCTTAAAACTTTAGTAAAACGGATGTTACAACAGTTTATGATTATTATCGATGAAAATTCTCCAGATCAGATAGCCCTGTCTATAGCACGTTGTGTAATTCTAAGCTAAAAATTCTCGGTATTTTATAGATTACGTCTCGGTAATATATTATTTTCTACTAACTGCACCCCGCGGTTTTACCAGCGTGGTGATGGATGATGAAACTATCCTATGTATTATTCCAGCGTCTCGTCTATCTACATACGAATTTTCATCCAAATCCATTGAGCCGTTCTGTCGTAATTAGGCACAAACCTCCATCCATCCAAATATTCGCATCTATAATATTAGTAATAGTGAGATTAGTATCGTGATTCGATATTAAATAAACCAATTACATATTGCCTTTACTATTATACAATATAGCCCTTTTATTCCGAACTGAACATCTGTTTGAATTATAGGTAATGTACTTAATTATGCTGTTATAAAATATTCCTCAGTTCGGTGTGTCTTTTGACATAGGCCACCTCCAACTGCTTCCATTGTGTTCTGTCGGTTGCAACTCTGGCCCAGTAAGGCCCCAAAGCTAGGTGGAAATCATCTTCCCATCTTCTTGTTGGACGTCCCCGTTGTCTGCTTCCGTCTCTTGGGTACCAGAGTGTTACCTGTTTACTCCATTTATCTATATTGCAACGTAACATGTGACCAGTCCAACGCCATTTCAAGTGGTCAATTCGAGTAAGTATGTCGGAATTCGTTACTTTTTTCTAAAATTTGCTTGATTGTGTGGATATGCTCGATTGTACTGTATTTTTTTCTAAATCCTCCTGCTCTATAGGCTGGTTTTCGTCTAACTGTAGTGATATTCTTTCTAGGATAACTTTTGCAAAGACTTTGTGGATGTTCGATATCAAGCTTATTGGTCTGTAGTTATTGATATCTTCCTTAGGCCCTTTCTTATGCAGAAGTATATTGTGAGACTTTCCCCACTGGTCCGGAATGATGCCTGTCTTAAGAATATCATTGAATAGCTTTGTTAATATTGGACTTGATTCTTCAACTGTGCTTCTTCATTTGGTATATTGTCCGGTCCTGGAGCTTTCTCCATTCTTTTGGAGTATATGGCTCTCTGTACTTCTGCCTTGAGAAGGGGTGGTATGTCACAATCCCCATTTCTTGGCATCCTTTTAATTACTGGTTGATTGTCTGCTGATTCTTGGTCTTTATCGGTCTTTCAGTAGAGATTGCTATAATATTCTGTAGCTAGATTCTGAATTTCTTTGCGTTTTGACTCAAGACCTGACTTATTGTTTTTCAATTTAGGAATCCATTCCTTTCCATGTTCCCTTAACTCCTTGAAAGCCTTTTTGGTACCGCCTGTTTTTTGAATTGCGTCTTCTAGTTTTTTTATTCTCCTTACCTGTCTATCTTTTCTTATACTATCTTTTATCTGTTTGCTTTGCTTTCTTTTATCCTTTACTATTACTCAGTACAAAATCTATTCTCACCTATAATTTGTAAAATGTGTGTGTACACTAAAAAAATCACTTGTAGAGGCAAACACGAGTAATTTTACTGTAGAATCCCCGAAGCCTTAGGTACTACAAAATAGAAACCCACACAAATCTCGTAAAATAAAAAACACAGATGACATAATAAATAGTGTGTACGCGTACAAAATACAATATTGTACAGACCCTCGGGCAATTCCCACACGTTCCCACCAGGAAAGTTGACATAATCAGCTCCCTTTGTTACATTACACTGCCTTATTCTGAGTGTTACTTTATGTGTTACTTCCTTTTACTAAGTTGGATATATGGGATCACATTCATAAAAACAAAGGAAATACGCCTATTGCGTAGTAAATAAAAGGTAGGTTAATCTAAAGCCTTAAGCAATTTCGGTAAATAACGCAAAATTTGCCGGTTGTTTTAGATTTTGTAAAGTTTTGACTTGAACGTATCAGTTTCATGATTTTATCTGTACTACTATACTAATATTATTAAGAGGAAAGATTTGTATTTCGTATAGTTATTTATTCAAATTCAAATTCAAATTCAAATTCAAAATATTTATTTGTCAGAACATGGTAGGTACACATACAATAGTAGCACATGGTCGTAAGAATGGAGACGTATCTCATGTCCTTGCCTGTTACGGCGTACAAATGTTAGTTTTTTTTATAAGAATATAATTTATATTAGTTTTTGTTAAAGTTTATTTTTATTTTACACAATTCTGATAAACTTATTATAATAATACATATAAGATACCACAAATAATTGTTTCATAATGTCAAATATTATGTCAATACTTAAAATTGGATGTGAAAAATTATAATTATATATGTCAAAATTTATCCTGTAGGAAGTCATCTATTCTATAGTAGCATTTAGCAGTCAATAATTACTTAAGTTTCTTTTTAAAGAGATTCGTATTGAGGTCTTTTATGTTTTGTGGTATCTTATTATATACTAATGGACCCATTCCAAACACACTATTCCTAAAAAGTTGTGTTTTGCTAGGTATATTTAATAGCTTGTGATTATCACGGCGGTTACGAGAAAATTTTGTTGAGATATTTGGGAATATGTTGGGATTAGTCCTTACAAATACTGCTAACTCATATATGTACATGGATGGAAGTGTGAGGATTTTGTGTTTCTTAAAATAAGGTTTACAGCTATCTGTTGGCTGAAGTGTAAACATGGATCTTATGCAACGCTTCTGATGTTTGAAGGCCTGGGGTTTATCAGTTGAATTTCCCCAAAAGATAATGCCATATCTCAAAACCGCTGCAGCCAATCCATGATATGCCGTTAAAAGAGCCTCAGTACTAGTACTGAGGCTAATACTGAGGCCTACTACTAGTAGTAGGAGCCAGTTTATAAAGAGCATAGGAAGTGCTGCTTATTTTTTTATTG
Organism: Selenia dentaria; assembly: GCA_917880725.1. Lineage (NCBI taxonomy): Eukaryota > Metazoa > Arthropoda > Insecta > Lepidoptera > Geometridae > Selenia > Selenia dentaria. Next base: position 6,051,214 of record OU862888.1, on the reverse strand, counting down.
AGTTCTGCGATGTGTGCTTTCCAGTCCAGTTTCTGGTCAATAGTTAAGCCCAAAAATTTCGTTGTTGGCACATTATTTAGATGTTTGCTACCGTATATAACGTTAATGTTAGTTATTTTACCAGGCCGTTGGGAAAAATGCATTACTTGTGTTTTATTAAGATTAATTTTTAAATTATTATTTTCTAGCCAATTTATTATAGATTCCAAAGCGCTATTTATGTCACTGGTATATATTGTTTTGTTCTTGCAAGGCACTGATATTGTGCTATCATCAGCAAATAGGGTCATAGATTGCCGAGTAGCTCTGGGTAAGTCGTTTATATATAATATGAACAACAGAGGACCAAGGACACTACCCTGAGGCACACCATACTTAGGAGTACATACTCCAGAAGTAAAAGTTTCTTCTCTTTTTGTTTTAGCATTTAGTCTTGAAATTTCAGTTACTTGTTTCCTGTCACATAGATATGATTTTATAAGATTAAGCAGGTCACCCCTTACGCCGTACGCATCAAGCTTTCGTAGAAGTATATCATGATCAACATAATCAAACGCTTGTGTCATATCGCAGAAGATCGCACAGTTAGGGTTTCTATTATCAACGTTTGATACTACGTTATCTAAAAATTCGCAAATAGCCATGTTTATACTTTTATTACATCTAAATCCCTTCTGTTCGTCACAGAGTAACTTATATTTTTCAAAGTATGAATAAATGTTTTTATATAATAGTTTCTCAAAAATTTTAGCAAAAACTGATAAAAGGGCAATGGGTCTATAAAATTCAATTTTTTCTCTGTTCTCTTTTTTAAATAAGGGCTTTATTATTGATATTTTAAGATCATCAGGAAATGTTCCTTTACTAATACAAAGGTTAATAATGTAACTAAGGGGTTCACAAATATAGTCACCTACATATTTTATTACTCTCGTATGAAAGCCGTCGTGACCGACGCTGCTCGTGCATTTAAGGTTCTTTATAATTTTTGAAATTTCGCATGGAACACTGGGGCTCATAAACATAGAGTTACAATTGTTTTCAATAAGTGATGTGACATTTGAGCCAGAGTTAGTAGTAGGGACAATTTTATCGACAAAATAATTATTGAAAGAATTAGCTATATCAAGAGGATTAGTAATTGTTTTGTTCAGTACTTTAATTTTGTCAATTGGTTGTCTCGGTAGGTTTAATTTTGAGCTATTAATTATTTGCCATGTGGCTTTACCTTTGTTGTCAGATGTTTTTATTTTGTGGTTATTTTGCGCGCGTTGTGTTAATCTAATGACTTTTTTAAATAGTTTTGAGTACGACTTGTAGGCAGTTTTATTATTATCTGTAGGGTTGAATCTGAATGTTTTTAAAAGGTAACGCTTCTTTTTACTGCACAATTTAATTCCGCGTGAAATCCATTGCGGTTTTTTCATAACCTTAACAGTAACAGTCTTGATTGGAAAGCACAGATCATAAAAAAGCTTGAAGTTTTCTTTAAAATGTTCATAGGCAACATTTGGGTTATCTGTAGCATACATTTCGGAAAAAGATAAAGCATTTATACACGATTTAAATTTCATTAAATTTTCTGTACTATAGTCTCGTTTCTTTTTACGCCATATATCGATAATACATCTTTTTTTAATCGGGCATTTAAGTATTTGCGCTGTATGATCTGATAAAGCAAATTCAATTACTTCCGATTTACAAGGCCTGACAAAAGTGTGTGCAAAATTGTCTATACATGTTCCGGCTTTTAGTCTAGTTGGTTTTCTTATGGCTAATTTAAAATTGTAATTTAACAACATGCACTCTAAGTCTCTGGTAATGGGGTTATTCCGTAAAATATTGATATTAAAATCCCCTGCAATGATAATGTTGCTAAACTTACTCCTAGACAGCTTTATCAGAATCTTTTGTAATTTATCCATGAACATACTGCGAGTTTCATGTATAGGAACTCTATAAATACAAATCACTGCAATTTAATGACTAATCAACTCAATTCCACAGCATTCAACTTTACCGGTTACAGATAACCGCTTTATCTCAGTCAACTCTCGGCACAACAGTCCCTTCCTAACGAGAATACATGATCCACCTTTGTTTTTGTTACTTCTGCTGAAACATGTTGCTAAGTGAAAATTAGGGACATTCAAATGTTTTTCGTTGTCTTCTTTCATATTATGCTCGGTGATGCATAGTACATCTATAGTTGTGTTCTTTTCTGATAGTTCGTCCATGCATACAGCCAACTCATTGGTTTTAGTCAGCAGCCCTGCTATATTTTGGTGCATAATATATAAATGTTTATTCACGAAAAAGCTGCATTGGTTCTTCATTTGATGTATTGTTTAGTTGTGTATGTTGTTTAATATTTGGGTAATTATTAATATATTTAATAATGGATTTAGTGTAATTATATATACCCTTTAGTATCGCTCGTAATCCATTATTATTTATTGTTCCTGATAATCTACGAAACATAGTGTCATCATAGGACAGTTTCTTATTTGCGTCATAAATGTAGGTATATTCATGTTGAGTATTATCACGGTATAGCAAATTGTTGAATTGCTCAACTCTGTAATTATACAGACTCGTGGTATTTGTCAGTTTAAATGTTGGTAAACACATAATAACATTTGTGTTTTTTATGTCCTGTAGCTTTTCTCGTATGTAGGTAATTATATCATTATAGTCATTGGTATTTTTAAAATCATCTTCTCCAATCATGATAATGCAGAAGTCATTCATAGTGTAGCCGGTCAGTTTCGAGTCAAGTCCTTGAAGCAACGGTTTAATACCCACATTTGGAGTGAGATGATGCATAAACTCATACTCGTTATTTGTACACAACGTGTCTAGAGCGGTGGATGTAATTTTTTGTTGCTTGCTTGTACTCAGTACACATAGTTTATTTACTGACTTTTGTGACTGAGCAGGTTTTGTGTCCTTTTGCACTGATTTTACGGTATGGGTATTCAAAGTACATACTGGTGGCATTTTTTTCGTTGTCTGTGTTGGTTGATTTTGAAATTTTTTTGATGGTGCAGGCAAAGACGGTTTTTGCGAGGTCAATTCCTGTATTTCATTTCGGTGTTTTTTAATTTTTAATGGACTCAGCGTGACCACTTTATAAAGTTCATTTTTCTTCATTAAATCCGCATTTTTTCGGTTTAATTCTCTGTTCTCTACTAAGAGGGATTCTATCTCGTTATGCGCACTTAATAATTGTAATTCTAGTGTCGCAATCTTCTCTTGTAATGGTTGAACTTGTTCGGCGGAATCGTCATCTGAAATCTCCGGCATGCTACTGGTGGTGCCATCTAATGTGGATGATAATATGACGGACTCGTTTTTAGAGGAGTCTGATTGACATCGACGATGGCGTGGCCTTATATTTATGTTCTCAAAGAAATTCATCATTTCTATTGTGCAAAATACAAAAATTTATAATGAATATTCGGTCAGTATTTTATTTATTGAACATTGTTCCATCTAGGGTGAGTAGAAGAACTAAAGTGCTTTGACCCGAACAAGATATTTTTTAGGTACTTGCTCGTTTGATTTTGAGGTTATATAGATCGTAATAATCTTCCAAAATCACTCTTGTCCTTCACTGGCACTTGTGATAGTACTTATTTACTGCGATATGTAATGTAACAATCGTTTTTCTTTCAATATTATGCACTGTTGATCACTTTATGCCGTATACCGTTACAATTATATTATTTGAAAATTTCACTATAATTCGAACTATGATAGATTCAATAACATTTGCACAAGTGATTTGTTCGTATTTCCACTAAATTCAGATGCAAAAAGACATTCAGCTATGAGGATTTGAACGCTGGGACCACACTTGCAAGTATATCGCTGCGGCCACTGAGCTGCGTTTGTCTACAAGTTGTTAACGAAATTAGTGGCCGTATACAGCGTAAACTGATGTTTGAAATGGGTATATACGTTAGGTGTGAGTCATTTTTACTAACACTTCGCACTGTTTAGTCACTGCATTAAAATATGAAGTGGGTGGTTTTAAATTACACTAATGTATTTAGATTGTTTTTAATGAAATTTTAGGTTTATTACTTGTTGTTGTTGTAGTATATTACTTGTAAATAACACTCTTTAGCACTTTGTTTATAATGTAGGTATCTTTGCTCACTTTGTTTTCAAATAAGTATCAACAGTTTTTTGGTAGTTGCACTTCAGTTTTAACTTAGATAACACTGTCTCTTAACAATAAAATATAGGTGAACATATTACACCACTAAGATTACTAAAACTTTACGATATAATATTTTTAATTAATATATTAACATGGAGCTAATAAGTTCGTGACGGCAGCGCCATCTCCCCACAAAAAATAAATCAAATTTCAATTATTCATTCATTTATTGAATCATGCACTTATACAATATAACACACACAAATACATACCCTGTTTGGGTGTAGCACTCAGAATGTAGTTCATAATTTTGATTCAATATCATCATCCATCATGCAGGTAAAACTGCGGAGCATATAGCTAGTAAATAATAAATTAATCATATTTAACCCCACTCATACTCATACACTAGGACTCCCTGTGCCGCGGCAGGCATGGATACACAAAATAACACATCAAAACATACAAGACCCGAGAACAAACAGTTCAGCTCATTACAAAAATACTTGCGCCAGCCAGGGATCGAACGTGAGACCCTATTCGCCTATGGGGTTCTATTCGCTATGACCATCCGCGGCGCGCTAAGATGTCTTCAAGGAATGCTTGTAAAATAGACTTCGCGATCATCCCTTGAAGATAACATGACGCGTCGCGTTACGTATTTAAATTGTAATAGCCTCTAAGGCCTATAAGACCCCTTGAGCTAACGGAGCCGTCACTTGTAGCGATTCTTCATTATAACACAGTGGTAAGCATTATTAAGTTTATATGTATTTAGTTTGATGTGGTGAATAGCAGTCATTCTAAAACGGTGAAAGGGTTGAACACAGCCGCTGTGACTTCTACTTAGATAGCTCACCGCCAATAGCATTTTCACCAAAATGCTTCGTGGAGCATGTTAAGCCATCAGCCCATTAATGGTCTATGATATGGATAACAGTAGGTAACTATGTCAATTCTCTCTTTGAGGGTAAAGATATATTTCTAATTGTAGGATAGATTTGATTGTGCTCCCGGATCCCAAGTTATAAATATTACTGTATCTTCTACGAACATTCATCCAAACTTTTCCGTTTATAATACTAGTATCCGCTTGCGACATTATTCGCGTGGAATAAGGTTATCGCTAACTTTTGGTAACTTCCCTTCCAATTGGCATAAAAAGCAGCCTATTTATTATTTCGTTTATATATAAACCGTCTTCACCCCAAAACTCATGCAAGTTTTCGCACGATTGAGGAACAAATATACAATCAAACTTTCACATATATTGCGCTTGGCTTTAAAGCACGCACGTGTGCATAACACTCATATGTCTACGCATCACTTTTGGTAATAGTTTAAAGAGAACAAATAACTAGCTACGCCCCGCGGCTACACTCGCGTGGTGATCCAGCAACTAATTTAACTACATACCAAATTTCATCAAAATTGGTATAGCCGTTTGAGCGTGAAGTAACGAAAACAAACAAACTCACAAGCTTTCACCTTTATAATATTAGAGTGATGTAACGTGTGATTATCCTTATACTATTTTTACAAAGAGTTGAAGAGGATTTCAGAATCTTTCAGGATAAATAAAAGAACATTGTCGTAACCTTACACTTGTCACAAATATCGTATGTCAGCGCTCGGAACTCGACTGCACGTTGATGTAGAAAGGGCTTGTGGACCCTCAGTGCAACGTTTTAAACGAACAACCATATAGCATGACAAAGCTATCACGTTGTTTATTGAATGATATTGAACGTGAGTATTTTTCACGTGGTGAAAGCTACATCACCACTGTTTTTGACTTTTGCTCCAGTCTTAGGTGAAGGACATACATAAGCGGCGACTGTGATATGCCGGAGCGGCATGGACTACCAAGCGATGCAGAAGTGGTCACACAATGTCGAAAAGGCGAGTCGATTAGGGTAGTAAAGGGCATTTTAACGCTTTATTTAAACACAACAACATGTCTTTTAACTCTAACAAAGAAGATTTAGTAGATCTAGAACGTTTAGAAAATTTTATTGTATTACTTTTTTAAAGCACTAACGCCTGCTTAGCGATACCAAACATTGCAATTTTTAGAGAGAAAAAATCACATCCTCTTACGGAATTCAAACCCGCGTCTTCTGACAATCCGTGTCAAACGCAATGACAATCTGCTGAAGTCTTCGTAAGACGGTTAAGATCAGATCGAGAGTTAAAATTCGATGCTCGGACCTCGAGCCTCGGTGGTCTTAATGGTCATGGCGTCTGACACGTATTATCGGAAGACGCGGGTTCGAATCCCGTCCGATGATGTGAATTTTTCTATCTAAAAATTTTTTTTTATTTTTTTTATTAAGTATACTCGTATTTTAATTTGTAAGCAAGTAAATAAAAACGTACGTATTACTTAAGTATGAAATAATATATACAATATTTAAATATTATTATACATGTTTTAACAATGTATAAAATATACAAACATGTATCTACTACAAAACAAAAACGCCGTCGAGATCACCACCGTGTGGCAGGGTTCCCAGAACACTGGCAGAGTTGCCCCGCTGTATAGCAATACTTAACTTTTGAGAAAAGTATGTGCCAGCTCTAGGATCCCCCGAGGCGAGGACCAGCCTAGTCGAAATATCTTTGCAGAATTTTTTTGTGTCGGACGACCACGGGCCCAGTGTCTCTACAGCTAGCGCCACAAACTCATAATGTGCGCTTAGCTGTGAGTACTTCCTGTGTTTGTTCAGTTGGGCCTGTTCGGCCGCAGCCCCGACACTGCGAGCAGAACTGGCGACATGAGAAGGAGCCAGAGTGTCCACGCAGGTGGCATCCCAAACCAAGGCTCGGCCAAGACACCAAGGTACCAGACTGGCTCCGTCTGGTCTCTTGCCATCGTCTCTAGTCATACCGTTCGGTTCCAGTGTCGAGGGCACGGAAGCAGTGGACAGTGCCCGCCTGACTAAATCATTAATAGCCCAATGACGATATAGTCGGCCGGCACTCTTCACACACGATAACCCGTGGCGTCCAAATTGGTCCACGGCTCGTCCACATTGGCAGCGATGAGGCTCACACAACTTCGTACCTAGACGCAGACCCACCGCAATGCGAAGACAAATTGCATTTTCTAAAAATTGCAATGTTTAGAAAATTTTCTAACATTAGAAGATAACCTGCCAACTGCGGCGGGGTACGGGCAAGCAAGCGGCGTGCGAGTGACATCCGCGCCTTAGGCGTCAGCGGAGGGTAGGGAATGCTGTCACAACTCACGAAGTCACAATTAATAAATTACAAACAGTAAAATAAAAGAGTTCCAATAGCTCAGTTGGGAGCGACCATACCTTCGACGGGTCCGGACCCTTGACCGGAGCAAATATTCGTGTTTTTAGCAGAAATGTTTTTCACAGGTCTTGTATGTTAGCACAGGTAATCTTAGTGCGAGGTGTGACTGTATATAAACTTATCATTTATCACCTAGCAGCACATTCTAATTACGAAGCGATAGTATACAAGCATTCCTGTGTGTTAAGGGCAATGTGGCAGGATTCATTACTGGACAATTGGCTATGGATTTGTTTTACGGGATGCATGCAAACACACATTACAAAATGAACCTGGGACCTTGCTCTTCACGGTAACGCTGTTATTGCGAGCGGAGACAAACAGCATTACGGTAACATCAAAAAAACACCTATCATAGGCAGGGACGCCGTTTACCATCTATCGAAAGACTTGATAGCCTTTTCACCACATAAAAATTTTCTTCTTTTATACTTCAAATAGAAAAAGTAAATAAAAGCACTAAATAAATAGACGTAACGAAATAGTCATGCTTCTCACTGTCCAAACTTTAATACGACATGGGATGATAAATCACAGCTTTGAGACTTCGTGTCACAGATACATATTACGTTAGAGATAATGCGGTCTACGAGTGCTACGGCCTACGGCTACTGCTACGGGAAAGCTACGAAACAAACGAATAAAGAGCTTTCCTTGCTTCGGTGGTTATTTTCTGTTACTTGTCGATAAGGATGGAAAAGTTTAAGCATGTTCTTTGTTAGAAACAGTCGTAATACAAATTAGAGCTTCAAGCTCAAAATGTGTACTGAACAGAATAAAAATAGTATTATTTTTAATTATAAACGATTTGATTGGAAATTATGATAATAATAATGTTCTAAAAGCTGAAAAAATCATTCGGTAGGTTCTAGGTAACAGTCATCACACCACTCACCTGATCAATATAGAGCATCGATCAGACAAATAAAATATAATCGTGGGGCGTTCGCAATAAATTTGTTTGAAAATATACTTCTTAGATTTTAAATGTGTACAAGTACAAAGTATTCTACTAGCCAATCCCTTTTATTTAATACCGATAATAAGGGGTTGTGAAAAAATGTATAATCCGGCATCTTGTAGCAGCGGCCATCTTGGATTTACAATGATACTGAATATATTAAATTGTATTGCTAAAGGTGTGTAAAACCAAACACCAGATTAATCTGTCAACAGGAAGGGAGAAAAATTTATATTCCTTTTTTTGATCCAAACAAACAACAAATAGGGCAAGCTAAATATAGCCGTTTAATAAAAAGAGACAAGCAAAAAGGATGGTTGTTAAAACGTGTTAAAAAAGGTCGATCTATTTTTTTAAGGCACAAACTTTTATCTACACGTTAGCAATGCCAAAGTAGTGATATGTAGATATTTTTACTTCGCCAAACATAGGAACTTGTGCCGTTTCGTAGCAGTAGTGCTTTTAGCTTCGGCTAGCAAACTTTTGTTGCGAAATAAATAAAGGGCTAGTTTAGTCTAAATCGGTACAGATGAGCAAATAAAGGTTGATGTATAATGCTGATATTGTAACAACCCGGATTACCCTAAAGATGACATACATTTGAAATATTGGCCGCCAGGGATATACTATTATCGCATTGTTACCATGATCGTAAATTATGTAACAAATATAGTTATTCAGATTTCTAATGTTAACCCGTAGACTCGCCATTCGCCATATTTGGCCAATAATACAATAGATTTCTCAGAAATCATACTACTGTTGCAGGAATTGCGACATGTGTGGTTAAATGAATGTGTGGATTGCGCCTGATTAAAATTATATATCAATATTTTAGTTTAAATTTCTATTAATTAAAATAGCGAACTTACCACAACACCAAGAATAACGAAGAACAGAGTTGTACGTTCCTTCATAATAATGTCACTTACCTGAAATGAACAAAAATCTTGTTAATAAAATCACACAAATTACTATCAACTACTTACTAACTACTAATATTATTACCACCAGTGAAGGTATTAGTTGCGTATGAAATTCATAAATTGTTTATACCGAAAAGTGATTTGAAGGAATAACTTTGTTATAAATAATGTTAGTACTAAAAGGCAGAGGAGTGTCATAGATAATGTGTTTTTTATAAGAATATTGTTTCCCTGACAACCTAGTTGTTTGTTGTTGTGTCATAAAATAATAAAAGTCAGTAGCTATGTAAAATATTCGTTTATTTATTTGATCTAGTAAATGCATATAAAATGGTAATATATCCTATGGATGTGCTCTAAACTCACTGCAACTACCTCTGCATATTATATATACTATACTGCATGTAAACTAAAACTTATTAAACTTATATTCCCATAGTATACTATGGGAATATAAGTTTAATAAGTTTTAGTTTAATTTTACTTTGTACTATGTCATTTCTCCAAGTCACCCATATCCAATACGCCTTGCTTTATTACATGCTTGCGTACTACGGTGGTACTGACCAAGACAGTGTCTTGTAAAAGGGCCTATTACATATTAAGTCAAATTTCTTGTCCTCTTACGATTCACATCTCAACAACGGAGAGAAAATGATTTAACTCTGTCACGTCACGGAGAAAAATGTTCAAAAAAGTAATTAACAACAGGTGGAAAGTGTAGTATGATAAGATGCTTATTGATTATGAATCGAGTAGCTGTATTTAATGAGAAAAGAATAATTGTTTACCATTCTTGCTCCGTCGATGGCATATTTTCAGCAATCTTACATAATTTCATTTTTGTGTAAAAAAAAATATACGTAAAGGTGACATCTGTGACTGAATGTGCGGCTGCAATAGCATATTTTGTATTTTTTACTTAATTTGTCTGTCTTTCACTATTATTAAAACAAGTACAATTTGAAAAATGTAATACCGACTTCCGACTTCTATTCAGTTATTGGAGTGTATCTCAAAAACTACTTGATCGAATTTGATTAAATTTAAATGGAACCACACGGCAAGCACCAGCTTTCAAACAAAAAAATAATTTTGAGAATCGGTTCACTCATTCGAAGGTTATGAGGTAACAAAACAAAAAAAAACAGTCGAATTGAGTACCTCCTCTTTTTTTGGAAGTCGGTAGATAACTAATTTTAGCTAGATCAGAGGTAATGATTGTCAGCCACTAATCTGTCGTAACAGGATTATAACAAGCTTCTAAAGATGCCACCATCAGGTAATCGGAAATAGTGTTAGTTTGGCCAATTACAACTTTTTTCCAACAATTACCTAGATTGAAAATATTTCTCCTAACACATAACGCTGTCTAACGTCAGTTGTCTTTGAGAACCAGTTGCCCTTCATGGTACAATGTGTTACCAATTCAACAGCAACTTCGCTGACCATCAAGCGAGTTTGTCAAACATTGGCTTATCAATAACAAATAAAATCGTCAATTGTGTCAAAGACTACTTCGTCATAGCTACAATAAGGACTTGTGTTTAGAATCCGAACAACAATGTCATACAATTTTACAATTGACCAATACTGATAATTTAATCTGGCACCAGTATCGAATAACTTAACACTTCAGGTGTCATATAGTGGGTTAGATTACCAGATATGACAGCCGATACCAACTTGTGGTTTTTTGGTTTGCCAGTTCGACGTATCCATTTAGAAAGACAAACTTTGTAACCACATTCCGAGTCTTTCAAGGACATATCCTGGAAAGTTCTCGATATAAATACCTGTACCAATATTGCTAAAAAACATATTAGCATTTTATGTGGGTTTTACGTTTGCATGTATGTTATTAACTACTAGCTGCTCTCCGCGGTTTCACCCGCGCGGTGATAGATGATGACGATGTTGATGAACCTTAAATAGCCTATGTTACTCAGGGTGAATGTAGCTTTCCAATGGTGAAGGAATTTTTGAAATCGGTCCAGTACTTTTTGAAACAATTCGTTACAAACATACTTACATACAAATTTTTAGTCTTTATAATATTAGTATTGATATATCAAAAAGTTTAGGAACGCAAAAACGATTAGTACAATAGATTAAAGTGATAGACTGATACTACTGTATTTAACTGTACCAATTTATGAGTACAATACAATTTATATACAGTCGAAATCGTCTGCCCGAAAGTACAATCAACACCTAAATCGATATCATTTTATCATTCCGGTATTCCTACTGGAGACGAATTCTAGTTAATTCTAACCTTTCAAGATTGTCTTGTATAGATTATAAAATTTATAACGGGTCTTAATAAATAGTGACTCCAATTAGAGATATAACATTTAGTAAATGATTCTCGTTGTATACAAGTAAAATTGTCTACTAAATTGTATAGACAAAATATAAAATTTTGACTTATAAGTAATATATTAGATAACATTTTTAAGAACTATTAATTTTTGAGTTGTAAGGTAACAAACATCCGAACAGACCAATACAAATTCAAAACTTTATAATTTTCCGATTTATTGTTTATTTCTTACACCTCTGATAGCTTTTTAAGTATTTTTTTTGACAGACTTTTTGAACCTATGGTGCTACATATGAAGACGACAGGGTCATTTTGAGTCATTTTGACCACGAAGCAATAAAAGCCGCGTCTGCCCGTCGATGCCCGCGGCTGCCCTCGCCGCCTACACAACGCACACGATGGACGGAAGCAGTCACGACATTCGTTCTAGTAAAGAGCACGTCAGTAAAAATGGAGACCCAGAGAATTCGAGTCGTTGCTTATTTTATGTACAAATAAGAAAGAGACGCAATCATAATAGAGAATACTGGGTACACCCAATGAACTCACTAAGGTTGATCAAAGGTCAGTTTCACATGCAACTTTAAAATTGTATCCGTATATCGTATAAATTATTTTGCAAATTTTATACCAGAATTTCTTTTTTTTCATTTACGTCGTGATACTTTTATAACGACATCAACAGCTAAATTAAGCTAGTAAATCAAGCATTTGTAAGCACGTGCCGCAGACTCCTACCCGCCCCGCGCCGCCGTCTGCGTTACTGCACTTACAGCATTACAGCTGATTAGCATCGTTTCACTTAAGTAGTTCACACCGCTGCCAAACTTGTACGTCACGCGGTGTTGATACTAAAAACAATAAAGTGTCATATGCCATCTTTGTTACTTTTATAGTCATAGTATTGCCATCGCGAATATCTTATATTATTTTCATTTGTATATGCTGGCAATGTTGTAGTAGTTTGTATTTAGAATGAATGTAGAACACGTCTACCTCAGTTTATATAGTATCTAAGTCTTTGGTTTTACTATCGCATAGAAGATAAATAAATATAGGTTTCTGGATGTTAAACAGTTTTTCTACCGTAATAATAACATACATGTGACAATTTGTACGACAAACAACACAAACAGAAGCTTTGGAAAATGATCTATAAATATGCAGATAAACACATCGTGTGAATAGTTCCATATTGTATCCTGTGATCCCGCAGACTATTAAACATGGCGATGGCGCCACAGGTCGACATATTCATGTGTTAAAGCAATATACATGCATAAATAAATCCCAGTTTCCGTAGAGTAGTAATTGCTGACTAAACTTGACGCACAAACACAAAAGGTAAACAATTTATTCATATAGGAGTTTTCTTTGTGAAAATTCATATTAATATGGATTTTCACAAAGAAACTCTTATAGAGGAAACATTTATCGACACTCAAGATTTTTTCTCTTTAATATTGCAAAGTTTGGTCTCGCTAAGCAGGCGTAAGTGCTATAAAGTAATTTAATAAAAATCAAAGAGACATGTTCGTACACACAAATGTTAGACCTGTTCAGAGATCGAACTCAGAACCAGCAGTTCAGAAGGCAGGGTTGGTACCAACTACATAACATTTTCACAACCAACTTGTCTTCGCTGTTCTAAAACGAGGCACTTCTATACCCTTATTTCTACTGTGACAAGTGAGATGATCACTTTTTTTTAATTATTAAAACATATAAATAATCAAATGAAAATATGATCCTGATAATAGTTATATATTATAGATGAAGACGGAGCGGGGCGATACCACAGGGTGTCACTAGTAAGAAAAGCACAAAAACACAACCCCTAAGTAGAGACTTTGAATCTCAGATTGAATCCGACGCAAGCGGTAAGATTTCCCAGCGGTAATAAAGGAAAACATTACAATAGAAAGTAATAGCATGTCATGGTATGTATTATAAAGGTATTTTCTTTTAAAACAAAGCTCTAAATCCACGTTTGTAATTTTCATTTGACTGTTTTCAGTCTGTTTAGGGAAATGTATGCAGCGGCTAGTAACTTAGCAACTTGATAATAGTTGCAGTAACATAACTTTGAATTAAATTTTTGTTGGCGTTGGTATATCTATAAGAAAAAAAGATTAAAACAATGTAACTCAATCTAAATAAGTCACTACCATATTTATATTAAAGAAGAGAGAAACGTTCTTTAAGTTAAGCTGATTTATTTAATTGTATACCTATTTTTTCGATATATGCGACGTTTTAGAAGCATACTCAGCCCCACGCTGCAGCTCAACGCTGGGACAAAGGCCGCCCTCTCAAAGGGAGGAGTATGAGCCTCAATTCACCAAGTGGGTCCTGTGCAATGGGCCAGCCCTAGTATCAAAATTTTCGGACCGCTCGAAAGTCCTCGTAACTTCGACCAAGTTGCAGTAATAAATCGGTGTCTGTTATTATATATCTTTTACTCTGCCCGATAGAAGACCATTAAAAAGGTAAACAGTAAATTTAACCTTAAAATTTAATAGCTTCCTTAAAAATTAGGTACGATCGGTGACATAAGATTGCTCCGAAGCAGCGATGTCTTTCAGACAGCCGACAATCGTTTTATACTTCTGATAAAATTTACAATGGGCTGGCCAAATTTACCTTTCTGTGAAAACTGTGCTGTGAGATATATTTTAATAGCGTAAGTATTTAATGTTATTTATCTGCCTTAGTTAATCTTGTTTTAGTGTATAGAGTTTTTACGAGAATTTAGTGGTCAGTATTTGCATAATTCATTAATTCGTACCTGTTACCGACAGAAAAGACGACCCGCGGAAACCTGCTTGTAGTAACTCGATACAAAGAACATTAGACCAAGCTCTGTGGAGTACATTAGAGGATATGTCAATGGACGAATGAGGACTGCGATGATGATTATAACATAAGTATGGTGGACATATATACCGCATCATGATTGTTTATTATTTAGTAGAATTAACTAGGCGTACAAACCGTTTAAAATCAATTAATTCCCTTCAGTTGCGAACATTAATCATTAAAACTTTATTGATTCGACGGCCGTTTAATTTCCACACCATTAATTACAAACAAAGAGAAACAGTTATTGTTTCACTGTACAGAATAAATGTTTTCTAAGACACGATACCGATAGATTTCGTCGCCTTTGCATAAAACTTATTATCCTTCATTATAAGATTAACTTTGGAATTGAGTACGCTTCTCTTATGACAATTTTTAAAGTAAGATTTTCCATGTTTATGCTAGTTGTAGTAGCTCCTATTCATCATCATCTCAGCCGTAGGATTTCTACTGCTGAACATAGGTTTCGCCCACAAATTTCCAATGGGACCTAGTGTAGCTCGTATTGAATAAAAACTATCCATATACCGACTAACGACTAAAATAAATTCCTAAAATAATTGTTAAAAATAGTCTTTTTGAACACTGAACATAATTATTTTCTATTAATTACTTGGATGGGAAATCGCGAAAGGCCATCGTGCCTCGGAGGGCCCCTCGTGGCGATTTTTATTTTTCTACAACAGTTGTTAGGAGCATGTCACACGGCACCGGACACCTGTGCGGTTGCGGTGATGCGTTTTTGAATAGGATCTTCTAACGGGGTTGAACTATCCGCCAACCCGCATCTACATAGACTTCTACTTCAATATATCTTGTATCGTAGAGCTTGCTTTTTTACTTGGTTCGTTTACCAAACATTTTGCAACATGCAACGAAGCATTTAAAGCCGCACTTAAAGAATTAAATATAGAATTATAAATGTTATATATAAAGGTCAAACCTGGATAAAAGAGAACTCAAGTGATCGATTTTTTGCATAAGGTTTCTCACTTACTAAATAATAAGAGTAAGGGTCAAATTTGCGCAAAGAAAATTTAAGTTACTTCCCCAAAAAGAGTTGCAGTTATATAGCTGTCTCAATTATATAGCTCCACACACATATAGCTGAGTCCTTACTGGGTCTATGACTCTTTGATACAGGCTTCTATTTTCACTTAAAGAGGTTTCAGAGCTAAACATGACGGGACCAGGTAATTACTCTCATTCAGGCTTTGAAGCATAAATAAAGTATGAAAATCCGATTCTCATTTTAATAAGTCTCATTTTAATTTCCAATAGGATGACGCCGTAACGAGTAGTAAAATTTTCTTCTAATATAACAAAGGAGCAACACATTCCCTCCATTACCTTCCGTTCACGTTTGCGAAAAATATATAAATGATCATAGGAAAAGCGTGTTACGATCATATTAGCCTAACAGCGTATTCATGACTTCTTGGTCCATTCGCTCGCTGATATTAACAGTTGGAAACCATTCGGCTAAAAGGTATCGAGCATTCAACCACAGATTAAATAATCGTTACTATGTAAGTAGCGCTGCTCTTTGTATATTCGGTAGGATGTTTATTTAGGCTGTGGGTTTTCCGAGAGGGAAACTATTTTGGGGTATAGGAAATGGGTATCCAGTAAAAGTATTACTTAGTTTTAGATGTGTTCAGTGGAGTACAATAGAATGCCATTTCATCATTGCTAATATTATGAATGCGAAAAATGTTATTTGGATTTTGTGAATTTGTTCATAGATTAGAATACACACAGACTATACAGGTAGTTTTCGTGATTGCGATAGCCTTATTCCACGTCAACACACTTTCAGTAGTTTGTTTCAAATATTATATTTGAATGTCAAAGACTTGACTTTTTACTGTTTTAGTAACAAAGATTTAAATAATTATAATTCTTAATGTTGTGTTGCGTCAGCTCAAGTTAATGGTATCAAGAATAGTTAGCATCTTGTCAGGTACAATTGAGTTTACATTAAAAAAATCTATATATATATAATAATATACTAATTATTGTCCACGGTCGAATGTTCGTTCACGTAGTAGGCTCGGCCTTTGGCCTCGCCATAACCTCCCGTATTTTCTTGGATTTTCTTTCATAAAAACCTTCTGCCAATAATTAACACAAGAATTAGAAAATAAATAAAAAGAATTAGCGAGATTATTCCACCCGTACTCAAGTTATATCGTGACCAGGAGAAATAGGAGTTCATTTCTATGTATACAGATATATGAATTCTTTGGCTTCCATCACACCAATGCATTATCGATTTCATTCTCTTTGCTACCTGATTACTTCGTCTTCGCACCCTTATCCCGTTTTAAGAGGTCGGTATTGGTTTTGGGTTCTATGGCTGTCCGAACAGGGTACAGCTTGTAATGTATACGGCAGAAGTAACCGGTAGGGGTGAAGTAGCGCGACGCGGCGCCGGCGCCGACTGACGGCGCATTGTTTGTGCGCACCGCATGCGCCGGCGCACACGATCTCGGACATTGGGCTTTCATGTAAAGGGGCATACTAACTATCCTTTCCTGGATGGAGATAATGAGATAGCAGTAAAGGGCTTGGCGGTGGTGTACAACGAACAGCGAAGGGTTATTAACCCCCGTCCGAATCAGCAAGCCTCTGGTTCATTCATACATCTTTTGTTATAGCGGAAACCTGATGCGGACAGATTAAACTTCTTACGTTGATGGTACGAATACTGTTTCGCAAATTATTCGTGCTTCGTTATCCATTGTTGTACTAAAATTTGAGTTTGTACTAATACATTATTTTAGTAAGTATAATAATATAAAGATACCGGTTGCACTCACTTGGTATTATGTCGGTTTATGCCCGACGATGTTTTGAACGACGCGCGACGCGATTTTCACGCACACTCCTTGAAGAAGAACGTCTTATGAAACGTCGTCGGACTTAAACCGACATAATACCAAGTGAGTGCAGCCGGTATCTTTGTATTATAATAAACTATTTTATGTTATCGATTCGATAAATATGCTTTTAGGAAGTAATTGGAGCTCTATAATGAACACGCTTTAATTGACTTTGTACAGCATTTCCTGAATGATATAACTTGACATGGCGTACAAAATTTTATAGCATTTCTAGGTAAAGATTGATTTCCAAGAGTATACTTGGCGCTTATAAGCTTCTGGAGCCATTCAATACAATTAGAGTACTGAACGACCGACCTTTGGAACGGGTCTGAAATTCAGAACTATTGTAACCAGCCTATTTATAGATTACTATTATTTTCTACCTGCCGGTGACAATCAGACGAGTTACTGACGTAAGCACGGCAGGGAGACGTCACTGTTGAGGGAATAAGAAGTTACTTTAAATGTTTCACGTAATGGTGGAGTTCTACTGGTACGTAGTTTTCAATACTTATAATAAACAAGTACAATTTGAAAAATTTAATACCGACTTCCATTTTATTCAGTTATTGGAGTGTAACTCAAAAACTACTGGACCGAATTCGATGAAATTTAAATGGACCACACGGGAAGTACCAGCTTTCACAAGAATATTGAGAATCAGGTAGAGAGGTAACAAACGTAAAAAAAATACAGTCGAATTGAGTGCCTCCTCCTATTTTTAGAAATCGGTAGAAAATATTAAAGATATGACGCACGGCGATCAAGTGGCACATTCTTTTACTGTGTCAAATTGATAGTAATGCTACTATATACACTGTGCAATGTATTTTATAAATTACGTTTATGCCTCAGATCTCATTCCCATTTCCCATTCAATTCTGTACTCTCTGTACCCATTCAATTCTGTATTCTCAACTTATCAATGTTTGTGTAAAAATATCATCATCATCATCATCATCTCAGCCGTAGGACGTCCACTGCTGAACATAGGCCTCCCCCATGATTTTCCAAAAGGACCGGTTGGAAGCGGCCTGCATCCAACGTCGTCCTGCGACCTTTCTCAGGTCGTCTGTCCACCGTGTCGGTGGACGACCTACGCTGCGCTTGCCGGTACGTGGTCTCCACTCCAGAACCTTTCGGCCCCATCGGCCATCTGTTCTGCGTGCTATGTGCCCTGCCCACTGCCACTTCAACTGGCTAATCTTCTGAGCTATGTCGGTAACTTTCGTTCTTCTACGGATCTCCTCATTTCTGATTCGATCACGTAGAGAAACCCCGAGCATAGCCCTCTCCATAGCTCGTTGTGCGACTTTGAGCTTATCTATGAGGCCCATAGTAAGAGACCACGTTTCAGTGCCATAAGTCATCACTGGTAACACACATTGGTCGAAGACTCTTGTCTTGAGGCACTGAGGTATTTTTGACGAGAAGACTTCGCGAAGTTTCCGGAACGCTGCCCAGCCGAGTTGGATTCGACGATTGACCTCTTTCTCGAAGTTGGACCTGCCTAGTTTGACTGTCTGTCCCAGGTAGATATACTCGTCAACAACTTCGAGAACTGAGTTCCCAACTGATATTGGGGTAGGTACAACATGGGCATTAGACATAATTTTCGTCTTGTCCATGTTCATCTTAAGACCTACCCGTTGGGAAACTCGATGGAGGCCTTCGAGCATTGTACTGAGGTCTTCCATGGATTCTGCCATGACTACAATATCGTCGGCAAATCGAAGGTGAGTGATGTATTCGCCGTTAATATTGATGCCAAGTCCTCAATATTAACGGCGAATACAAAAATATATAATACAAAAAGTAAAAATATACTCAAATCATATTGAAAAGTTCTGTACACATTTTCTAATCAATGACGTCATAAATACTATTCAAAGAAAACATTCCTAAGCTAGATTCCATACAACCGAGCAATATCGGCATGGAAGTCATAAATGATAGATACGCTTGGACGCAATACTAAAGTAAAGGCATGCTCAGACATAGTGGGAATTCACTAGACCTTGCGGTATGAATAATCATTACGTGATATTTAACTGGGTGTTTTATACTTAACTAGCGACCCGCCCCGGCTTCGCACGGGTGCAATGCTGATAATAAATAATATACCTACCTACATCATAATGAAATGTAAAGGGCCATATTGATCTATATTGAATGGACAATGTATTTAAGGTACTTCATTGAATAAGGATTAATGCTGTATTGCTTAAAATAGCTTCCTAAATAAGCCATTTTTTCACGTTAAATGTAAAGGATAAAAAATGGTTATTGTGGGGTATCCTTAAGAGATAGACTTATACCATCGCGAATTTTTTTGTTTACCTTTTTAAGGTGTACAATACCGTAGTACATTATTTTGATTTATCTCGTGGGGTTCAGTCAGCGTTTGCACAAAAAATATGTTTATTTACGACATCACATTAGAAACCAGTAAATTCATCAGTGTTTCTCTACAATATTATGCATGTATCATACATATAAACCTTCCTCTTGAATTACTCTATCTATTAAAAAAGCGCTTCAAAACTCGTTGCGTAGTTTTGAAGATTTAAGCATACATAGGGACGGACAGACAGCGACAGCGACTTTGTTTTATACTATGTAGTGATAGTGATGTTAAACATATATGTTTTTACATTAAGTATAAAATGAAAGCACAAAATGCGGACAGATCCAGGTGGAGCTTTAAACGCAACCTTTTTTTATATACAGGGTTTTAATAAAATGCCACGCTTATAACTAAACAAATATGTACATATATCTTAAACTGCCGACGATCTACATTTGATGGCAGTATCGTACACATCGAACAACGTTCTGGCATCCTGAAAACTGTTTTTGGCCGATGTCTCGGATACTATGCACTTTAGGGCAAAAAAAAATTAATAATAATGTAGCAAAAAAAAATTCGCATCTTTTATTTCCTGTAAAAAAAATTACCGTTTTACAATTTATGGCCCAGTTTTACTGGCCTATTAGTAAATTATGATAGTTCTTATTCTGTTCAGCTAAAGCCCAAATTCGTATAACGCTTGCGAATGGCATTTCAAAAGTTGCCATATCTGCTCAATTGTGGGTATGTTTAGTGCAAACTTAGCCGTTATATAACTTCGTGCTCTCTAAACTAGACTATGTATAGCTACCTACATTTTTTTCAAATTTAGTTTTCCATTAAAAATTATTATCATTGAACTATACTTTTAGAGTTGTCATTGTGTTACTCAAATATGGATTGCATAAACAGAATAAGAACTATTATACTTTTTCTGCACAGACGAATCACTTCCAATGATGATGTTGATGAGACGACAATGTATAATTCAAAGTATGTACAACGCGGTACATTAACTAGACGCTTGACCATGTGACGTCATTTTGGCGCTCAAGTACGGTGTGCAAAAAAACCGGCCAAGTGGCCTTTATTAAGATCGAGTAAAAATTGATTAAAAATCAAGTTTGTTAAATGAATAAAAAATATTTATTTATTTTGAAAGGTAATATACAACTACATATTCTGTGAAAATTTAAGGTGTCTACCTGTTACCGTTATTAATATTCAAATTATCGACGCGTGTATCGGTAACAAAAATGCTGACCGTACAGACACTTGCCGGGCGAGAAAAGGGAATGCGGAAAGGGGAAGCGGGCGGGGACCCGCATTCCAGCGATGCGTCGAGTTAATGTGACCGCGTTGTAGTGTTAGTTACGAGTAATTCGTCTGCAACGCTTGTAAATGAAGTTCGCTTATGTGTGAACAGGTCTTTATTGGATGAGATAACTTCAGAACTCTAATTAAAATGCAGATGAAAAGTCATAAGTTATAAAAGTTGTTTTTAAATTAAACTACAAGAATGTGAACCTTGACTTGTTCGTTGTAATATTTAGTACTTTGATTTTTCTAATCCATGGTTTTAAATAAAACTTTGCGGATTTGGAACTGAATGTACTATTAATTGTATTTACTATACATTTACTTTAAAAATAATACCAAAAAAGTCTTCAACACCAAAAAGTATGAAATAAAAAAATAATTAAATCATGAATGGACTTCAACAAGTTATTTCATACTACGAGTACTTTTTGGGATTGAAGTCGGCTCCATGTTTTGGTAAATATTTTTTTTACTATTATTAGTGACCCTTGCTACTTACGGGATCGATTGTTATTCACCGACAATAATAATATCATCAAAATAGGCGAAACACTTCAGCTTTTGGAGTGTAACTCAAAAACTGCTTGACCGAATATGATGCAATTTAAATACATGGTCCCATTCGGAAGCATACTCTACCAAACTAAAAAATAATTTTGAGAATCGGTCCACAAATGGGGGGGTAAATCGAATTACATATACATAAAAAAATACATACACCCGTACATAATAACCTCCTCCTTTTTGAAGTCGGTTAAAAATGATAAGCGGCGACTTGAGTATATATATATAGGGTGTTTGGTAGAGGGACCGACAAACCAAATGAGCGTGTTCGGGGGACCACTTAGAGAATACAAGTTGGCCAAAAAAATCCCAGACCCCTCCAATATGTTTACCTTATTTTTGTGATTTTTCCCTTTTTCCGAAATTGTACCTATTTACCACCATAACATTTGTAAAACCTGTTTTAGACCGGATGTTTTTAGTTGAATTTGGTCTCTAATACGCCTTCAGGCTACGCAAAGCAAAATTGGTACAATATTGGAGAAATAGAGAAAATTCACAAAAAAAAGTTTAAAAAAATTGGGGTGTCAGGGATTTTTTTTGGCCAACTTGTATTCTCCAAGTCTTTTATTTTTTATCCCCGAACATGCTCATTTGGTTTGTGGGTCCCTCTACCAAACACCCTGTATAAAATGCGTATTTACGTATAAGAAGGTAAATAGACTAGAATAAAATAAAAGAGTGGAATAGAATTATAAAGGATTAATGAAAAATAATGCAAAATACTACACAGGGGTGTTCCATGAACCTAGATGTAGTACATGTAGTTTTCAAACCTTCTTAAAATAAACATCTAACCATCCACCAAAAACTATTGGTACCGTGTAGATTCTGTGAAAAATCGAGGAATGATATTATATGGAAAAAAATCCCCGTATACCTAGTAATTAGTATTTAATAATAATCATTAGTATCTAATACATAGCATTTATACTTAGGGTTGAATACTTACTCATAACGAAAAAAACATATTTATATATAATATAATATAATATAATATAATATAATATAATATAATATAATATAATATAATATAATATAATATAATATAATATAATATAATATAATATAATATAATATAATATAATATAATATAATATAATATAATATAATATAATATAATATAATATAATATAATATAATATAATATAATATAATATAATATAATATAATATAATATAATATAATATAATATAATATAATATAATATAATATAATATTATATAATATAAATATATTATATATAATATAAATATAATATAAGTGTTCATATCGCGAAAGTTTAAAAAAAAGAAAGAAATCATTTTGTATATTGAAGCATTAATGATAAAACTTTACAACATCATCCATCAATCAAACAATAAAAGCAAATAAATCATTATAAGTACTTAAGTAGTACTGCTCGACAAACATATCGAAACGTAATGTAAAAATAAAGTACACGATCACGCTCATTTGGTTATAAAATGATCGATGGATGATAAGCCGACGTTTGTAATGATTTTGTTCGCAACATTTCATGTGAAACATCAGTGGCCTCTGCCGTGCGATTCTCGCAAGAGCAAACGTCGTTGTACCTTTGATAACATCCGTGAAACAAGTGAAGAGATGACAAGAAACGTTGAAAAACAACCTTGTGTACAAGGGCGAAATCTCATAAAGTATTTGACATCGCGAGCTCGTCGACGATCGCAACGACAAATTATTAGAGAATCGCACGGCAGACCACGAAAACTGTCAAAAACGACATTTTCATACAATTGTGTTGCGATGACGCAGTTCAATAGCTAAGAGACTTAGGGCCCAGCCGTGCGATTCTCGCAAGAGCAAACATCGTTGCATCTTTGACAACACCCGTGAAACAAGTGAAGAGATGACAAGAAACGTTGGAAAACAACCTTGTGTACAAGGGCGATAACTCATAAAGTATTTGACATCGGTGAGCTCGTCGACGAATCATTACAGATGAGAATATCGCACGGCTGTTTAAATACACAAAATTATATTCGAATAAGACGTAGGTATAGTGTAAAGCAATTACATTAATATTATAAAGGCGTTTAGTTTTAAAGTTTGTGTGTGTGTGTGTATAGTTGTTACTTCTTCACGCTCAAACGGCTGGACCAAAGTTGATAAGATTTGGTATGTAGATATATGAGGCGTTTGGATAACACATAGGACACATTTCATCATCATCATCATCGATCACCGCTCGGGTAAGACCACGATTTACATATAGTTCTAATTAAGCATTTACTAAATTTGAGTTAGGAATTTATTTTTATTTTATTTATTTATTTAAAGCACAAAACAGATCACAATCAAAATAATATAAAATATAGATTCTTTTATTTTTATCTTTGGAATTGATAAAACATTTCGGTTATTATTACAAACTAGCGACTGACCGCGACTACGTTCGCGTAGTTATGGCGAGGCCGAAGGCCGCGCCATAACCTCCATCTTTTCTTTCTTTTTTTTTAATCGATTGAAATCAGTAAACCTCCAGTTCATTCATATATCTTTTGTCATAGCGTAAGCCTAATGCTGACATATCAGCATCAGGTTTACGCTATAACAAAAGATTTATGAATGAACCGAAGGCTTGCTGATTCAGACTGATTAATGTAAGAACCTTCTACGAAGTATTAGAAAACATTAAAAAAAAGATGAACGAAATCGGTAAAACCGTTCTCAAGCTATAACGTGACCAGGAGAAGTAGGTGTTCATTTATATATACGCGTATACATATATAAATATATATAATAGACTAGCGACTGACCGTGTCTTCGTTCGCGTAATATACCCGGCTTTTAGCCTAGCCATAACCTCTCCTCTTTTCATATTTTTTTTAGCGTAAGAACCTTTTACGAAGTATAAGAATACGTATAAAAAAGATGAATGAAATCGATAAAGCCGTTGTCAAATTATAGCGAAACCAGGAAAAAGAGGGGTTCATTTTTGAATATATATATAGATAGATAGAAATAGATTATAGGATATCACCACGACCTTTAGAGATAGTCCAAATGACTCCGCCGTGACATAACTAAGCTTCAAACTGCACAGCTGACACGGACGGAATGCGACGATACCACAGATGATGCCATAGTAAGTATGCGGCGAGGTAACTTGCAACACTTTGGGGTGTTGCAAACGCGCCTCTCGCCTTCACTGCGGTACGGTGACCACGATTTGAACCCTTACGAATATAAGTACTTGTGTTGAAAACAATTATCTGATACTACTGTAACTTTTTCGGTCGTTTGAAAACACCGCGGGCGTAATGTGTCACTGGGTTACTTTTAGTTTCGCATTAATTATGTCAGTATTTTCATGCGTCGATGTTTATTTTACTTCCAATAGTTTAATAGCAATGAAATTAATTTATGTATTTTGTGATAGTTATATAAATTAATTATAAGGCATGTTACGTGTGTAATTAAAAAAAATTTTTGTTTGTAAAGTCGGTCTACGGACGATAATTTTACGTGATAACTTTATAAGACAAGGATCGAGACTCTCTATCGCTTGTTCCGCGCTCTTGCTTGCACGCTTAGCTCAGGCGTAACATGACAACATGACAATGAGTCAAACTTTTTCGTGGGTGCAGCCGGCGTTCATCGATTTATAAAACGTTATCACGTCAATTTCAAAAGCTACTTCCATTGCGGATTACCTTTGGAATTAATTTAACACGTAGAAAGGAATAATACGTAAGCAATATTCACAATTTACGGAGATATCTCCGATTGAAACTATTATATTGTTATCACATACATGGCCGGAAACATAGTTCTTATTATTGAGCATAAATTAAAATGTTAAGCCAGTAATTATCGTAAAAAAGATTATCGTAAAATTACGGAAAATGATATACAACTTGAAAAAATTGATACCGACTTCCATTCTATCATTGAAGATACCTACTCAAAATGTTAAGACCCGTTATTGATGATAAATTATTATCCAAAAAAACTATTGGTCATATCTTGACCAAATTTAAATGTGACCACGTGAGAAGGACCAGCTTTCAAACAATATCATCATCATCATCATCTCAGCCGTAGGACGTCAACTGCTGAACATATGCCTCCCCCAGAAATAGGCTTCCCCCATACATATGCCTCCCCCAATCAAACAATAAAAAGAACTCCTTAAACTTTCGCAAATTGAATTCATTTTCTAAGAGAATATAGAGACCTTTTCGCGCACCGATTAGTAGAAGAATTGTCAAAATCGGTTAACAAAAAACAAAATTTTAGGCAACACACACCAGAAAGAACATTTGATTGAGAACCTCCTTCTTTTTGGAAGTCGGTTGATTAAAGGCATTGTTCACTTTTTATCACATAGGTAATGCTAGGAATACTATTTCTGTAAAGCGTGACGATACTGTGATTAATTGGTGTGTTCTCAAAAAACTGCCCTCGAGGGAATCGAATACTTGGTGTGGTCACACTAAGTCCTGTAAGTACAATTAAAAAGGACGTTGTCAAAAAACATTACATCGAATTTGGAACTAATATGTTCAAAATAATATGGAATGGATAGTTAAGGTATTAGACCAGTAAAAATAGACGTTTTTTGGGTCAACTTTGCACTAAATTTCCGATCCAAATTTTATTTTTTATAAGGTTTAGGATCACTTACTGAGCATTAAATCACAAAATGTTGACAGATCCAGGTGACGCCACAATCGCCATCCTGAAAAAACGCTTTCGGCCGACATCTCTGAAACTATCTACTTTAGAGCAAAAGTCATAGCGATATGATTAAAGAAAATAAAATTTCGCATCTTTTGTTTCCAGTAAACTTTTTTGTAAAACTTACCGTTTACGATTTATGGACCATTTAATGAAACGGTTTTTCTATTGGGGCCAATAACTCTTGAAATATTAGATTAATCAATAAAATGCATCAATCCATTCTTAAAGACCAGTTTCTTCTCTATAAATCTCTATAACTATTATAATTTATTATAATTTGACTATATAATTTTAATAATGTTTGCACATTTCCACGGCGTTATGTCATATGAGATATAGAGACCATCTTTATCCTAAAAAAACGTGCTGTTCGAGCTATATACAAAATGGGTCCACGCGAATCATTGAGAGATTTATATAAAGAATTCAATATATTAACTTTACCTTCCTTATAGGGGCCCGGGGGGACGTCCTACGGCTGAGATGATGATGATGATGATGATCTAGTTCGTATGTCTTTATCGTTTTCTTCATACTAATGTATTCCACGATTTACTCTCTGCATCTTTGTAATAGTGCGATCGTTTTATGGTTTACTTGTTAAAGGGCACATGTCATATGTTATGTGTGTGTTATACTTATTATTATTATTATATATTGAATTAAACACATATGTGTTTAATTTAATAATACAAGTACAATTTGAAAAATTTAATACCGACTTCCATTATACTCAGTTATTGGAGTGTAACTCAAAAACTACTGGACCGAATTGGATGAAATTCAAATGGGACCACGTGGGAAGCACCAGCATACAAACACACAAGAATTTTGAGAATCGGTTCACCCTATCGAAAGTGATTAGGTTACAAACATTAAAAAAACACTCGAATTGAGTACCTCCTCTTTTTCGGAAGTCGGTAGAAAAGGGTACATGTCCTTGATTTTGTAATCCACTTTTCTCGACGATTTATAATATTTTTTTTTCCTGACGGCGTTATGAATAAGTGTATTCTATCACATACTCCTATACAAAAACTATTTTCCTCTAATAAGTATTTTAAAAATAGTGTGTTTTTTTCGTCTCCTGTAAAATTTTCAACTAGAGAAATCAATGTGACAAGTGCCCATTTAGAAATCAACGATTCCTATGTGTTACAGATATTGACCACTGGTATGCACTTACGTTACCTAATGTCATATGGGATAATTCGTTTTTTGTTACTCTGTATAAGAGGTAGGACCCAGACAACAGCAAGCAGTTTTACGAACAACTAAAGTTATGTTATAACATAAATGTTATATTGTCAGCAGCGTTTATAGTTTCTTCATTATCCATCGTGACTATTTCCATATGTCCACGTACATAATCGTCTCGATAAATGAAATAATTAGAAGTATGTTGTTAATGCACTTTGTCACAAACTGAAGAATTGCACTGCGCCCGTCACTCTGAGACATTAATTTGTTGCCTCATGTACCTACCTGTAATTTGGCCTGCCCCCATACCTTTTTAACCAGAATGTAGTATTGCGAAGAATACTGATTCGCTGTAGAAATAGACGTACTCATTCTCAAAGAGTTCTACCGCTATAATTCTGATGTGTCTTTGTTTAGTTTCCCCAAGTGCGGTGAGCTAACAGTTCCGCAGTTGCAATATATCTGCCACACGAAATGTCATAACAGTAAACAATTACTCTACGCCCATGCACGTCACGTGACCAAGGTCTACGGTAAACTCATTACAAAAATCCCTTCCCTTCCCTCATCCGGCCCGAGTTACGTAAGCACGACGCCTGCCCTACCACAACAACGTTGTGCATTGACTCATATTGTCAACTAAACTATCAAGACCTGTCATATGCCAGTTAAACTTCCACATCAGAGTTCACACTTACTGGTTTAATCGACTCAAATAACCGTTCCTGAAGATCCCTGCGATGAGGGTGAAACAATTGAAATGAGAGCTCTAGATACTGTGGCTGCTAGGCTGCAATATTATTTACTCTCGCGTCAATGAAATCCTTGGCATAGGTTAATGGGATCTAAGGCGACCGTAAAGATATTTTATTCATGTGACGACGTATACGAGCTTGTGGCGGGTGATTGAAGAGCATTCTTGCAAGACATCGTTTTATTAAAATTAAATTTTATAGTAACTACAGTCTTACAAAATTAGAAAGGAAGCCAACTAGCTCTTGCGGTATACACTGCAAAGGGCAGTGTAATATTTAGCGGCTGTCGATTTTGTTTTGTTTATATGAAGAGTGCAAGTACCGTAATAGTCGTTAAATTTGTCGAGTCACTAAGATCGATAAATAAATCGTACCACCCCTAGCAAGTATGGAAGTCATATCGACGACTTATATGATCGTCAAATATATCGATTATATACGAATTGTTTGCATTCCACAATGCGTCCTTCTATCATTTGAAGATTTCCACGGCCATATGTATACATTTTACAAGTAAAAGAAGTAGTAGTCTGATAAATCTTGATGTTAATATTCATAAAGATAAAGACCCTGCAACTACAATAGATATAAGCGGTGAGCGTGTGTGAGATTGTTTATTGATGCGTGCGATGGCGAATATCTTACACTCGTTCCATACGTTTAGAGCTACGTTGACAAGACATGATTTTAACCGTCTTATAGGGACGGAGCGACATCTATTGAACAACTTGATGGTTAAAAGGAAGTTAAAGTTTGCTCGGGCGGCAAGCCTCGGTGGCCTAGTGGTCATGGCGTCTGACACGGATTGTCCGAGGATGTCCATTTTCTCTCTAAAGTTGCAATGTTTGGTATCGCTAAGCAGGCGTTAAAATCATATTATAAGATATTATGTAATTGAAAAAGGAAATGGAATAATTTGATTCCTGATCACCGTAAATATTGGTGATAGAAATAATCATTATAGCATAAATTAATCAGACTATATCTAAAGACGTTATAGTCTTGGACTAACTAAAAGAAACAGGAAAACATTACACAATAAACTTGTCAACATATTTTTTTTAAATTTGAAAAGTGGGATTCACTCACGTAAAAAAGTCAGATCTTTCCGACTATAGTTTCAACCACATCCGGTGGTCTTTTTCAAGGAGAGTGCATAACGCTCGCGGTTGCATCTCGTCTCGCAACAAACCACGTTAGTTTTCATAATAAAATTGTCAACATAAATATGTTTTACGTGCTCGTACACAATTAGTTCTAATTTATACAATTGTATTTAGGTAATCGTCATACAAATTGTTGAAGGTATTTTTTTATAATGGTTCATCAAAGTGACTCCCTCTCGCCTGATGGAAAGCCGAGATGGAATCAAGAAGCCATGACCATTAATGCAGCCGTAAACTGCGATAATCGCCACTCCTATGATGACCTGAGAGATGCTTTCTACGGCCCATCTGGAAGATTGAAAGGTTTGCCTGCTTAATCGTAAGGTATCGTACAAATTGGGTTTTCCACATACTTCTCCTTATCATCTCTCTGCTCTTTAACAAACAAATTCCCGTTGATCCTTCCAGATCTTTCACAGCCTTTATGTATCAAGTTACCATCCTAAATTCAGATTTCGACAGTTTGAGATCTTGACATTAACGATATGAAATCTTGCCGTTTATGATCTTGACTTTAGCACAGCGATACATATCGTCCTTCTTTTTTTTAGATATCTATGTGCCCTGGTGTATGCTTATAATATATTTTTAAACGCGTTTTAACTAAGAATTAAAATATAGATACAGAATCTAAGAAATGAAGCGCTCGCAGAGGAGCTTGACTTGGCGATGTTAACCGATCGACAAGTTAAGCAACGCAAGTTGGATGGGTGTGTTCTAGTGGCATTATTCAACTGAGCGCTTCTGTGCTTCGGAGGGCACGTTAAGCCATCGCTAACCTTTGATAAAACTATATCAAAATGCGGAGATTCTGCTTTGAATACGGTTAAATAAAGCTTTACTATGTAAGCCTTCTTTTCATGTATTGTAGATTAGATAGTTACGTACTGATTTAGTTATCAATTGTGCTAATGAGGAATTTCTCGCGCTCTCTTAATACAGTTTCACAACTCACAGTTAGCTTAAGATAATTATATAAAACAAGTACACTTGCAAGTTGTTGGTAAAGTGATAATAGTTGTACATCGGTTAGGATCAGCATATTTTGTGACTCTCGTATTCTTGACCTCTCAGTGTCACAATACTTGTATGACATTACATAATATTGACGCTAGTATCTTCTTCTTCTTCTTATACAGCGTGTAATAAAAGGTTGTAGTAATACCAAAATTACACAAGCAAAAGCTTGCATACAATTGGGACCTGACAGTGTTTCAGGAAGTTGTTAACATTCCGAGTTGAGTAACTAATTTTTTCTAATACTCAAGCAGGTTCATCCCTGAAAAACCAAGCCCAAGGAACCAATGACCTCCGGAATGTAGATTAAGTAATCAAGGGGCCTAAGCGGGGCCTGCGCTGGAGTGCAGGGAGATGACGCATGCAGGGTAAATGGGGCGGAGGTGAATGAATAGGTAGCGTGGGGATTGCAGAGCGCATTGAACCCAACAAACTCCATAAATAGGCATGTATAATAGGCCTGTCAAAAAAATCTAATAGTATTTGGAAAATTTGTATGAAAAAAATGATAAGCGATTTAAATGTTAATACTTTGCCATGTGAACCCTGACTAGGTACTTATACTGCATATTACTACACCTTTTTGTTACACACTGTATATCATCAATTGCTGTTCCTTAGTCTCGCTAAAACTCAAAAAAGGTCAATTTGAATATATTTCGTTTTGTTCATTCTAATACTGGGGTAGTTTAGGAACAAAAAATCCTCATGAACCAAGCAGGTGAAACCGGAGGCCCAGCTAGTATCACACCCGGTTAAATAAAGTGATGTGATTCACCATTTTATCAAACTAAACTAAAACACAACAAACCCAACAACCGATTATAAGCCATTATTATTATTTATAATAATATATTGCCTACTCACTGCGAATGGCTTATAATATTATGTGAGGCATTGGTGTGGTCTCACGCAATTACGCTCAAAGTCTAATGAACATTATTTGTACATTGTAACTTAAACATTATAATTTTGCCCTTTACCAATTCCCGGGATATTATATAGATTCCATTTCACGCAGATTCTTATGTTAATTAGGATTTGTGCTTGAAGCTTAAATCAATTAAGATTAATTATTACAGTAAACAATGCGGAGTGTGCAGAAAATTCTTATAATATTTAAGTACTGCATATATAAGTGATAAATAAAATAAATACTATGTAAAATCATACATAGAAAGAATTGACCCGAGTTCCTTGCCCGTGCTTCTCGGTGGTATCTAGCACTATTTATTTTGTGTCGCGGCAGTAGAGTTCTATTAGGTATATTTATTAATCATTGACGTCCATAAGTGCATCTTTAACCCATTTCGGCCCAGAGACGTAAATATACTTCGGTTAAATTCATAAATCTGTTGTTTTAATTATCACTGTATAGGCAGGATTAATGTCCAAATTAAATAAATATTTTAGGTTTTGTGATTAAATGAGATACGCAATTTTTCTTCATAGCGTTATTCATTTTACTTGTAATTTCAACGTCAGCCCTACTTGTTCGTAGCTAAATCTTTGTTTTATTATATGCCTCTCCTTTTTTGTTTTATAAGCTCTTTCTGAAGAATTTTTAATTCAACCAGCACATATTCTAGTATTCAATGATAATGATCAGGCCCGAAATTTAAACTAAATTCTTCCACTCACACCGTAACGTTTAGGAAGCGCGTATAGTCATTAATCACGTGCGCCGTAACGAGCAAGAAAAAACAATAATTGCGGACGAGCACGACATCTCGAGACAAAAAGTGGATAATTAAATGTAAATCCGGTGACCTTGTTGTCGCTCGAAGGCACGACACGGCGCGGGCGGCCTATTGTTTGTGTTACACCGTGGTGAATAGGAAAGTGTTGTTATGAATGCTTTCATTGGGGTTACCTGTTATCTTATCTATTCACATTTATATCATATTGTTAATTATCTATACATATAAACCTCACACTTCCGAGAGAGATACTGAAGATGTCGTTCTTATTAATAAACTAGCTGATCCGCCAGGCCTTGGCCATCCGGCTTCGCTCGCGAGGCCTCACGGGATACGATTAATTACAGTTTTTTTAACTATCCCACCGGAAGAATTTCATTTACCGGTATCAAAACTATCCTATATGTTGACCATGGATATAAGCTAACACCATACACAATTCCATTTAAATCGGTCCAGTCGTTTTAGAGATTAACACGTACAAACAGACAGACGAACAAACAGAGAAAAAAAATTAAAAAACTAAATTAGTCCGATTTCCTCCTCCCTTAACTCGGGGTTTAACATTTTTTTTCATTGTACAGAAATTCGACTTCTACAATTTTATTAGATATGTAGAGATGCTAGAAGAATAGACGATAAGGGCGATCCCGCGCCAATAATAGACTACTACAAAGGGACTTTTATCCTGGACAAAAATAAGCGCCTTGTACAGGTGTGTACTTATAGAATTAAACAACTTCTAAATTACATCCAAATTCAAAAATGTACGCCAAATTGATTGTTAAATTATTTTGTGCTTATAATAATTGTTAAGTACATGTTACATTTATGAAACGAACTGTATTATAATTTTCAAAACCTAATGAAAATATATATTAAAGGCCTTTTTATTTTAACTTTTTTTTATCTTAGGACCTACACACCTGATGACCTTATTGCGAAAATATACTGAAAACAATTTATTAATACAAACTATACAATACTGAACTGGTTTCGATAGCCGGCAAACTTCGATAAACCGGCACGCATTTACAATACGGTGTGACGTACAGTCACGTCTCGGTAATCTCGTTTGTAAGACATGTGTAATGTAGTAATGAAAACACGTAATGCTTCATGTTAACGGTACACTTTCACGTAGATCGATTAACGCGTCACTACTTATAGTTTTTAGGGTTCCGTACCCAAAGTGTAAAACGGGACCCTATTACTCCGCTTTCCGTCTGTCTGTCCATCTGTCACCAGGCATCTCATGAACCGTGATAGTTAGACAGTTGAAATTTTCACAGATGATGTATTTCTGTTGTCGCTATTACAACAAATACAAAAAACCGGCCAAGTGCGCGTTGGACTATATAAAACTAAATCTATAAAAACGGCAAAAAATCATGATTGTTGTATGGGAGATTTATAGACAATGGTACGGAACCTTTCGTGCGCGAGTCACTCGTCCGGTTTTTTTGAGTATTGTTTCATCCACAGTCAGTTCAATTTTTGCATTTGAGAAATGAGATTCAGTCTAGTCCTAATTAGCAAGTCTACTTTTACACAGCTTATTACTTCAAAATAAGTTTCCAAACCATATTTTGCGACATTTTAACCAACTTCAACAAAGGAGGAGGTTCCATGTTCAATTGTATGTATTTTTGGTGCATGTTCTTCGATTCCGATTTGACCCATTTGTGGACCGATTCTCAAAATTATATTTTTGGGTGGTGCATGAGGCGGACGTCCCATTTAAATTTCATCAAATTCGGTTCAGCTGTTTTTGAGTTACACTCCAATAACTAAAAAGTGTCTCGCCTATTTTGATGGTTTGATGATATCATCATTAACGGTGAATGACAATCGATCTCATCATTAGCAAGGATCACTAAAGATGCTGAATTATTTTTTACCAATAAACGGAACCGACTTTTAAGTTTATAAACAAGGAAATGTTACACACCTATAAATGACATTGCGACTAACAACCTCATCGAAAATGTTTAATGAACATTTTAATAACTAATTTATGTAAATAGGCTAGACATTCAGTTTAAAATGTATCGTCTGCTTTATTTATAAAAAAAACCAGTCCTACTGTATGTTTTCATATAAACTCGAGATGGACTGGTTTTGGTGCGGTTTCTAGTTTTATAATATACCTTGTTACAACTTATACTACTAACTTACTAGACTGGCGAGAATAAACATACATAATTATGTAAAAATAACAATAACTCTTTATTGTTATTTTTACATAAATATGTATAATTCGGATTTTTTTAAATTTTGATAATTTGGATTTATAAATATTCCATAAGGATTCCGTAAGGACAACTATCGTTTTAAATCAAATGACATCAAAATCATTTATTCGTCAAAAACGCACTTATGAACTTTAAGAAATAAAGGGTTTTCAACAAGAACTTTGTTTTCTAAAACAATATAAAACCAAGAATTTAGATGAAGATGATTAATTTTTTTATTGTATTACGAAGAGAAATGTTCGGCAATTATTAATGAGTAATGATATCTGGCAAATGCCCACCATGACTACGCTGAAAAAAGTCGATTCTTTCATCAAAGTTTTTAATCACTTTTTGGCAAAATGGCGGGTCTATTTCGTTAATCACATCAAGGATTTTTAGTTTTAAAACACTGTCTTTAACATAGTCCCACAAAAACATTATCCAGTGGTGTTAAATCACACGATCTGGTTGGCCACTGAACAGCTGAATTTCGTGAAATTATGCGATCTGGAAATTTGGTTTGCAATAAATTGATCGTTTCATTGGCTGTGTGACATGTGGCACCGTCCAGTTGAAACCACACGTCAGTGATATTCACGTCATCAATAATAGGCCAAAATTGAGCTGTTAAATCTCGCGATAGATATCACGAATTTTACGAAAGGTAACTTTAACAGAATCACCATTTCATAGTGGATCTTAATTATTTTAATGTGATTTTCGAGCTAAATTGAATTCATTGTAACAATGGCCAAAGCATATACTACGAATACGTCAAACAGCTAAATGTCAAAACTGTCATGTTGTTGGTGTTGCCCTAATTGAAAAACAAAATTCTTGTTGAAAACCCTTTATTATAATAATAGATGATATAAAATAATAAGCTCCTAATAATTCTAATCTTCACCAAAACTGCTACTTTACAATTGAACGAAGAGCCAATTGATTATAAGAGAATTAAGAATGAGAAAGGAATAAGAAAGCAGACTACGGAGCGATCAAATTCTCGGATGACTTCAATTATGGTAATTGGAAAATTATGGAAAACGGGCCTAATTATGCATTACTCTGCATTTGAAGCAGAATATGTGAATACAGTCTAGGTCTAATCCAGTTCAGGGTTTGCAATGGAGAACTTCAAACCATATTCGGGTATATGTGTGAACGCGCGGAACGACTTCTGTTAACGGCGTCTTAAAAATGTTGAGATCTCCAGTTTATCTGCTTTATATGATTTTGATTGACCTGGTATAGAAAGAAAATAAGCAAAGATATTCTCGGGCGTGTGGCAAGAAGCTTTAAACGCTAAATGACCATTGATCCTCCCTTCAATCATTTTCGAGCTTGGATTTGCAAATGTATTGAAATGAGAACTACTATACTAGATTTATGCAGTGGAAAGAGAGCACTAGTCCTTGATTGATCCATACCCAAACATTGTGTAATATAGATGCAAAAGCCAGTCCCCTCTTAAAGACAATGCATCGGAGCGTAGGTTCTTTCTTTTAAACATATTTTTAATTTGCTTATTATAGTTTGACAGGGTGAACAATTGCCGTTCATAAATGGGTACTTAATAATAACAAAACAACCCGAAGTACTAAGTAGCTGCACCTTATTCCGTCCAATGCCAACAACAGTATCTACTTCCAAGCTGACACTAGTTGATGCAACAAAAAGAAAGCAAAGTAAAATAACATGCTACGCGATATACTAACAATTTCTTGTCAAGTGACTCCTATTTATCCACATTAAGATATAACTTATCCAATCTAAAATACATTGTATCCTAGAGCAATAGAGTTTAAACTTAAATAAGAGTCCTGCGTTAATGTTCTGGTAAAAGTTTGAAATGAAAATGAAACTTGTTTCAAAGTAGTAAAGATCAGTTCTAGTTTGAAATAGTTGTGTTTGAGGTCAGTAGAGCGAGTTATAGCAACAGGTTCTATCGATCGTAGTGCCATCTATATTTTTAAAGGGTAAACGTGGCCTGTTTACCAAGTATGTTTTCTTTTTTGGTTTAGTGTTGGAGCGTTTCAAGTTCTGTGGGCCTATCACGAAAATATGCGTAAAGGTGTACAAGTTACAAGGTACAAGTTGGTAGCCGGCTACACGTAGCAGCAGCAGCAGCAGACGACATGTCGTTGCTTCATGTCGCCGCGACACGTCGTCGCTTCATGTCGATGTAGTCATGATTTCGAACACGACTGCAGACGGCAACTGCAGATGGCATCACGCGTTTGAAAAGCGATACGAATGTTTAGTTTAAAAGCTTTTCAGTTGTTTTACTAAGTAGATTAGGTAGATAGGTTGGTCGGGCGACAGTGTCGTCTGCCGCTCGACGACGTGCCGCTAGCTTCGTGTCGCTAACTACGAATGGTATTTCATAGAAATACGAGTACATAGAAACCAGCCGTGTGATTATCTAAGAGCAAACATCGTTGCATCTTTGACAACATCCGTGAAACAAATGACGAGAAGACAAGATACGTTGGAAAAACAACCGTATGTACAAGAGCGATATCTCATAGAGTATTTGACATCGGTGAGCTCGTCGACGAATCATTAGAGAATCGCACGGCAGTAGTGTCGCCGCGACACGACGTTTGCTGCGGCTTCATGTAGTGGGCTACCAACTCGCACCTAGTGCACCGTAATTGTACCGTTGACGTTACAGTACAAACTATCATTTATCTAGTACAATTATGGCATGAAATGTTTATCATAGTAATTCCAGCATACAATAGCTTTTATCTACCGACTTCCAAAAAAAGGTGGAGGTACTCAATTCGACTGTTTTTTTTTATGTTTGTTACCTCATTACTTTGGACTGGGGGATCGATTCTCAAAATTCTTTTTTTGTTTGAAAGATGATGCTTCCCGTGTGGTCCCATTTTTTTTCAAATTTCATCAAATTTGGTTCAGTAGTTTTTGAGTTACAGTCCAATAACTGATTTTTACCAAAGTACAGAATGGAAGTAGGTATAAAATTTTTCAAATTGCACTTCTTTATTTTATATATAATAGTAAATTTTTTTAAAGAACATTTTTAACTATTACTACTATTAGTACTACCTACCTTCCACCTACCTACCTACTAGTACTACGTAACTATTAGGAATTGACCTTTTCATCTAAGCCGGCAAGTACCTACGGGTATTATTAATTAAAAATACGGGATTACTCACGTAATATTTATCGGATAGGTACCTACGGGTAGTTATCATGTTAATTATATTTTTCCGTCGCAAATTATCGAAGGTTCTCTAAACACAAAAGTCTTAATAAAAATCCCAAGTATTCAAGACACATTTTTAATGTTTAAGATTTTTGAGGGCGAAACCACCTTCGCGGTCTCGAACAGCTGATGTAGTTTACTACCTAGTTATATGCCCGTCTGTAACACGAGTTATAACTATGTAAGCAGCAATGTGCAACGCTGCAGTCTGGTGCATGATTTCTCCGAATGTCGTTACTGATGAGTCCGTGTCTCTGTAGCTCTAAGTTTTATTTCATAATAAATTTTTAATAAACGCATGTCTTTCTGCGAGGACGTGTTTCTTTCACGTCCTTTAAAATAAAAAGTTTTTAAAACATATTTCAAGTTCCCGCAAACTTATATACCTCGGTATACCTTACAGCGAACTTATACACGTTTAACAGCATACTAACTGGTACTGGCACAAGTGACACTTACCATCAGCCGTGCGATGCTCTAATGATTTGTCGACGAGCTCGCCGATGTCAAATACTTTATGAGATATCGCCCTTGTACATAAGGTTTTCCAACGTTTCTTGTCATCTCGTCATTTGTTTCACGGATGTTGTCAAAGATGCAACGATGTTTGCGATTAGAGAATCGCGTGGCAGGAGAGGGTTAAATTGTCATTTTTTTGTTTTTAGCTGCGGAACGAATGCGCTGCGAATGTCTACGCAGAGTCCTGGAATATTTCGGTGACATTGCTAGGAAAGACAGTGGCAACCTTGAGAAACTCATTGTGACCGGAAAAGTAGACGGGAAAAGGCCTCGTGGTCGCAGCCCAATACGTTGGTCCGACCAGATCCGCACCGCGCTTGGCTCTACGTTTCACAACGCCCTCCACGCCGCCAGAAACAGAAACAGATGGAGAACGATCAGATACGACAGAAGGTGATTCCGAAGGGAGGTCACGACCCTCATCACTGAGGAATACGACGCAAGGAGGAGGAGCTACGGAACACTAACGTATCGAGAATGTTCTTAGCTACTTTAATAAGTTATTTCTTTACAAGTCGATAGCATGTTATCAGTTATCACGTTGACTTGACATTCAAATCGAGATTGAGAATGAATAAGTGACGTTTGCATTTACGCAGCTTTAATGTAACAACCACATTGTTTTTCCAACGTTTCTTGCCATCTCGTCATTTGTTTCACGGATGTTGATAATCGCACGGCAGGTTAATGCTCGTACTTCATCAGTCGAACGACCCAGACACAATAGAAATTTCATTGTTATATCGACAATCGACTGGTGAGGGGTTAAGGAATTGATACGATATATATACTAGTATAAACCAGATACTTAAGCTAATGTAAGTTATATGTACAAACCTATTCCATTAGGTTCATATTCTCAAAATAATTTGTAAGTGAATCAACGTCAAAGGTGTTCAATTATGACAATTATCGGCACAAACACGAGTAGTTAGTGCAGCACGAATATAAAGCGAGTATATTTGAACACACTGATAATGTGGACGTTACTCATTGCTAGTTGATAAATGGTTCACGCTTACATACTACGAATCGATTTAGCTACTGTAACTATAGTGCAGTATATCATAACAAAAGATGGTTGCATTCAACCAAACTGATACGAAAATCTATATAATACCACCGTTCGGAAGCGTTGTAAGAGGAAACCCGACGAGATAGTAGGGCCTTTAGTGAAAAAACCGCTTTTATTGGCACCACATTGCCAAATAATCTGCTGCGGAATGTGCACAAGCATTACTATGATAAAAATGTAACTAGAATGTAAAACATAATTTCAAATCTAAATTAAAAATTCATATTCTAGAAAGAGAAATAAACAGGGCATTCCTAAACACTTCGCTCGCCAGCAATAGGTAACGTCTATAATTTGATTTTTATTTTTTATTGGGCTACTTACACATAAACTTAACCCATACTTTACAATTCACATAAGTAGGCTTTTTCTGGTTCTCAGACACTTAGGAAATTGTTAGAAGCACCACACACATGTATCTACTCTCGATACTCTGTGCACACCTCACTCAGATGCACTTTCTTTTACTTTTTACTTTTATAAACAGAATCTAAGATGCAAGTCTTACGACTAAAGAGAATACACATTCACCTTCTTAAGTACATGGCTCTCCCCGGGTATCCAATAAGAGAATGGTTATCCGGGGAGTTTAGTTCATGCATAATAATCATTTCAAACTATTTTACCATTTTTCTTTTTCACACTCATATAAAATGTCATTTTCGAACAAATTTGGGGTACGCTCATTGTTTGTGATAGACTCGTGTCGTCTCATCATCTCGAGGGTTATAGCTGAAAATCAGTGTTTGCTCCTTGAGCAATTTTATTCGCTGAGCTGTGACCCATTTGTTTAGGCTTCAAAACACACGTACTTTTTAATAAGCTGCTAATATTGAGGTAATTTTGTAATATTTACTGTTTCTTAGTTAGCTTGTAATCTATCTATCTATCTAACTGTAGCAAGTAAAATTATTGGGCTAATAAGATTAAAAGAGACTCAGAGAGACCAGTGTACTACAGTCATGGAAAATATCAGTTCTATAAACTCTGGGTGGTACTACAGTATCATGGGCGGGCATATACAGCTTGTATCATATCAGTTGCACACCTTGCCCACCTCGGCACTTGTCAATAGGAAACAATGTAACCATTGGGAACCCATCGCCACTTGTGAGCAGACATTTCTAGACGAACAAAAGTTTCAAGACTGTCACACAATGCCATAATAACCCTTCTTATTCTAATTGGGGGCACTAAGTCCTGCACTGACGTCCCGCTCGGGGTGTATTGTGCATTTCCCCCGCCAGCTACACTAGCCAACTCTAAGCCAACTCCTTTATATAACGGAGTATGACCCTGGGTCGCTGGCACAACTACTCCAGTGATATTTGAGGTGTATAGGCTGATGATGAACTATAGTGATTCGCAAGTAGTCCAGTTGTGTTCCCTATATTCTCCGAAGCCATGAACTGCAACAGCACGTGCCTCACGGACTCGTCCTCCTGCAAGCAGCCTCTGCACAGTGGACTATCCGTAACACCAGTTTTATATAGATGGTAGATAATAACCATTTATATATGACGTTAAAGCCGCCAAACGGTCGATGTTCTATGTTTATAATAATGGTATGGTGAGTATTATGCCCTTCTGAATAGATTGAATGGAGTCTGCGAAGTTTGTTGCCATTATTTTCCAATCCGATGCGAAGAATTGACGACGATTTTGTAACACTATTATTGAGTTTATAATATATAAAAGCCGCGTACCAAATATGGAAAACAACTATAGAATTTGAAGGATCAAAGCTACGAGTATACAATCAGCTAACGAAGGAAGTGAAAGAATGTGTTAATGCTAACGCATATCGGATTAAACTGAAGCAATACATAAATAGCCAGGTTTTATAAGCTAACCGCGCCAGAAGTTTCAGTGTATCTATATTTTCTGTTTTTTTTTAAATATTTAAATTAATCTCATTGTAAGTGAAGGAACTAGTTTTTATAAGAAATATAACTTTAAACCTATATAATATAAACTTTTTCTTGTTATTAGAACACTTGTATACCTTATAGCCAGTTTATGAATCTATGAAGCTCAGTCCTATTCAATAACAATATTAAAATTTACGAATGATATGCACTTATACATATCCTATACCAAGAGAAATATTAAGAACGTGGAAGTTGCGAAACGAGAGCCATTCTGCGCTTTGCATTGCATCACGAACTTGTAAGTCAATGACCGTAGGATATTGATCTATATAATACCTAACCACGATATAAGCATACTCACTGGATTTATTCTCCTCGTTCAAAAACAATATATCCTCACAGAACAAAGGTGTCCATGCAGCAGCAAGGCATGCGGCAAAGGAAAAAGGATACAAATATGTCTGGGTTAGAAACGGTAGAGTGTACTCGTATATGCGAAAAACTGACGATTCAGAGTTCAAGTTCATAAGAGACATAAAATGATGCACTCATCACTGTCATTAGTTTTTTCATATAACACAAAAGCAACACTAAAATACTAGAGGTACATTTGACCAAACATGACCTTTCGTAGGGTCACAGTGACATCAAAGTTTTCCACGGTGTAGGTACGTAGGTAACTGCGCTTGTACAGGTTACAACCAACTCCTATTTATCTATGGCACATGGGGGTATTACCGTGTTCACGACCAGAACAATGCCAAGGTCGCGAACGATGCCATCAGCAGAGTTTGTCGCTGTTTCGATTGTCAATTGTTTAGGTTTGCGTAATTGGACCCAGTGTTGCGCGCTAAATATGGAGAAATACAGCGATGCGCAATTCGGTTTGTTTGTGAAAGTATCGATGTTAGTTTGACGTAGTTGACACGCGTATTGCTCAGTGATTCAAACATTCAGACAGGAAAAGCATCGTTTTACCGATCGTTTGATATTTAAGCGTCAGATTTCAATAAGGTTTTATCTGGTGAGGTCGGTCAACGATACCTTAAAAAGCGTTTATAATTTTTGGCGTTTATTTCATGATTGTTATCAACATAAATTAAATATAAAATACAGTAAGCCAACTCTATGTATAACTAAAAAGAGGCCAACGGGCTTTAGATTCCTTATTTAGAAGAGTAGCAAAGGTTTTATTAAATAATTATAAGTCATACGTTTTTATAACATAATAAAGCAAATCTGAGCCAAAAAGGAAACACCATCATCTCGCCTGTCCCTATAGTAGTCAATAGTAATAGTAAATAGTAATTTATTCGTAAAAAATATTACATGTCAATAACGGTAGAATGTATACTCAAGTATACATGCAAAAATATTAATTAAAAATAATTCTGCACTGCATTCAGCAATTTCAATAATTAATAACATATGTCAATAAAAAAATAATATTAATAATAAATGTCAATATAAGAAAATGAAGAAAAATTGTAAACAAATAATGTCAAAATTTCGAGATTGTATATAATAGGTATATGACTATATACTACCTATTCAAAATACGTGGTGTGTTTTGTTTTGTCGTGTGTAT
Source organism: Selenia dentaria (assembly GCA_917880725.1). NCBI lineage: Eukaryota > Metazoa > Arthropoda > Insecta > Lepidoptera > Geometridae > Selenia > Selenia dentaria. The sequence goes on along the minus strand of OU862888.1, from coordinate 6,008,446 downwards.
TCTGGTATTTAGTACATCTATCAAAGTTAAACTCATACGATACGTTATGCTACGATGAAATTAGGTAACTAAATGAAACCCGTGTATCCCGCTACGACTCTCGGAGTGCCCATAAATAGTACATGTTGAAGCTACTGTAGAGATTTTGTTATATCAGAAAAGGCGAAGGTTAAAATGGTCGAGACGATTTAAAGTGAATGTTCCACATGTGTACCAAACGACATAATGTGCGAAATAAATTACCAAAAACTACATACAAAATAACAAATAAAATGTCATGAAACTTTAAAATGCCTCCTACACAGTTTGCGCAGTCTTACTTTTACACTTTAGGTACTTTATACGCACGCTCAACAGCTACGTTAACGTCAGCAGATATTCAATCCCAAAGAATTTTCATATAGTTCCAGAACTTTTTGAATTAAATTCAAGAATATTTACATATCCAGTAAAGTCGTAATTTGCCAATATTGCGCGATTCATCATCATCATCATCTCAGCCGTAGGATGTATACTGCTGAACATATGCCTCCCCCATAATCCAAAAGGACCGGTTGGAAGCTTCCTGCATCCAAAGTCGTCCTGCGAGCTTTATCAGGTCGTCAGTCCTTCTCGGCAGACGACCTACGCTGTGCTTGCCGGTCCGTGGTCTCCACTCCAGAACCTTCCGACCCTTTCGGCCATCTGTTTTACGTGCTATGTGCCCTGCCCACTGCCACTGCGCGGGAGCATGCGTATAAAGGTATCCCAGAATCACCTGAATGACTGAACGTTACCAACGAACATTATTATTATTATATGTTGAGTATCTTTTAAATTTTTGATATTGGACGAAATACCAGAAATACAGAACCTTTATTATACTTACGTCAGAAATTGCCGCGCGAAAATCCGAGGTTAAGGATAACCTCCAAAAAAAAACTTTTTTTTTCTTTTAGAATAAAACCCTGTTTAAAAGAAATGAAAAAAAAAACGAAAAAACCTCCAAAAATACATCTTATTTACTTCAAGTCGCAAATTACTAAATAAACGAACTAGTGCATTCATGCAACTTAGCCCGTATGGAATAATTACGATCTCTTGGGAACTACTTCAATAAGTCTATGTGTAAACACTGTACTTACACACAGAATTTACAACTATCTCAGTTTAAAACTCCATCCTAATCCGTTAAGTCGTTCCAGCGTGACGACCAGACTAACATTCACTCAAAATACATACTCCATGAGAACAAAATGATAAGACAGGCGAGTCATATGTCCGTAACAATTGCGTTTCCACCTCCATTACTCCCTATTGACATTCAAACTAATTATTCAATCGTCACTCACGTTTATGTCTCATATTTCTAATACCATATGTCAAACAATCATAAAACATTCACACAGAACCATAAAAACGTGGTAGGTAAACAACGCGGCAGCCAGCGTCTCGCTTGCGAGACCGGCACGCAGCCGGCGGCCTTGCGACTCGTTCCGTGAAAGGCGATCGGTTAGACACACCACACGACCTGCTCACTACCTGCCACCTAATCTGTGACACAACACTGCTACCTAGGGCTACCACTTCCCATTGTAGCATTTATTTATTTATTGTAATTCAGATGCTTGTTGCACTTACAGTTAATGCCGTGCAGAAAGCAAAAAATACATATAAACTTACTTAAAAACAATACTCTAATTGACTTAATACAATAATAGATAAATGTGTTGCATCGCATAAGGAACAGATCAATATCTGGTTTGCTAGCAATCAAGGCATTGAGCAGATTGACAGCGTGGGCCGTCGGTGCATACTGTGCGGTGCACGTGCGCCGTGCAAGTGCCGTGAGTAAGCATTGTTACACTAAAGGTATTTTTTGAACATATTTCACTTAACTATTAAAAAGAACCACGTGGAAGAGCATAGTACATCGAGTGGTTAACCATTCAGAATAGACAAGACATTCAGCAATGAAGATGCAAAATGATGAAAAATTTAGTCAGAATGGTATTTCATTATGTATTTAATGCTCATACGTAATTTTATATTTTTAATAACCAGTAGTGAACAGTAAAATACTTCATATATATGATATATCACATATAATATTTTGCAGAAGCATCATCATCTTAGCTGTAGGACCACCACTGCTGAACACTCAACATGTACCCAACGTCGTCTTGCAACCTTTATTAGGTTATCTGTCTACTCTGTCTGTGGTCTTCCAGAACTTTCCAGCCCTATCAGCCATCAGTTGTGCGTGCTATGTGCCCTGCCCACTGCCACTTCAACTGGCTTATCGTCTGGGCTATGTCGTTGACTTTCGTTCGTGTACGGATGTCGTTATTTCTAATTTGATTAAGTACATACTCGTAAGTCTCGAGTCCTCTCCATTAAGGCGCGGTCCAATCCTAATTTTAAAACAATTTTCGATGCTTTACATAAGGTTGAGGATTGCTTACCAGAATGGACGACGTAATGCGAAAATTCAATTGAATACGTGCTAATACTTCTTATATTTATTTCGGTACAATCGAATGATTAAATATTAATGATAAAGGAGTCTATAGTTCACTAGTAAATTTCATTGGGAATTCGAATATGATACATTCATTGAAATTTGCCCATAATTGAATAAAATGCTTTTTCCCACGAAGCACGTAAGATAAATTGCAAAATTTAAGGAAGCCGATTTTTTTCTATCGAGCCAAGTTTGCTCAATCGTGTATTGGCTCCCATACTTCATAAGGACGTATATTCAATTTACACTACGTTTTATTTCGAACTTCGGTTATTAGGTTTAAGCGCCGAAAAACTAAGTTTTCGCGAAAGCGAATCATGAAATTTGGAACTCATTTCGCCTTAAGCAGATTCTTGTTGTGCAGCTTTGAGCGTACTTAAAAGGCCCATATTCAGAGATCAAGGCCCATATTTTGTTTTTCGTAGAGCAAACGAAATTGATACAACGTAAGGAATATATTTATTTTGTGATACTTTTTTAAATGGCAACCCTAGCGGTTATACTACCACGATATTCCAAAGTATCGTGCAGCAGTGTCACTCGTAATATTACGTGCGAGTGCTTTCGATAACCATCGGAGCTGAGATAGGGACCGATGCAGTTGCAAAAGCTTCGCTTTTATTGATTTCCGTCGTATCTTACTTTATTTATTGCTATTTGTAATTTGTTTGGTTCAGTACTCGCTAAGAGTACGTGTATTTAGAACATGCTTGTCTGTGTTTCGGCATTTCAATAGGCTTTTTTTCCTTATGGGTGCATAATAATTATGATCTAATATGGGTGATGTATATGTTCAGCAGTATTCATCCGTCCTATAGCTGAGATGATCATGATGAAGAATAGAAAATTCTTAGGCGGTGTAGTTAATAATAATAATAATAATTCAACCTACCTATATAGATAAAAATAAAATATTTTCGTTGGAATTTTTTTCGACCGATTTGGAAAATTATACATTGGAAAAATATACCTAAGCTCCCATATACCTAAAATAAATTATTTTCGCTGGAATCTTTGTTGGTAGGCATAACCTAAATGAATGGACCGAATTAGAAAAAAAATATTTTGGAAAAATATACTAAATTTCGTAATAGACCGAATAAGGTTTTTAGGAAATAAAGTAAGTTAGGAATAGAAAACTTCGGATAATCTTATTATGAAAGATAATACTAATAATAACACTAATACTGATTGTATTAAAATAATTGTAATAAAATAGGAATGAAACAAATATATTAAATGACACAAACACATTCAGCAAAAAAGTAAGTTATTGTTAGAGTTTGAGCGACCTTGCGACGTACTATGACGTCATATCCGGTAGTTCAACAACAGTGGGAGTCATGATGACTGTTATTACAATGATTGTTAAAGAGCATGTTTTCTTTTTTATCTAAAAAGGATGACGATCTCGTAGTCAGTGTGTTTTTTCCTTGTGTGCTTACTAGAAATAACTTTAGTAAGGGAAACTATTTTACCTGCATTGTGCGTTATTATGCATCTCAATTGCTAACAAACGTTGATGTGATAACGAACAATGGCAACTCTATGTCAGTTTTAACAATCAGTAAGTTAATGACTGGAGCTGACAAACGTGACATAGAGTCGCTATTTTTTCGATTTCAATCAAAATTTGTTAGTAAGAGACATACATATAGCCCTACTGATGTCAATAGGAAAAATAATTTATTGGCCAGCGTTTTTCGGAAATCTTGTATTCCATGAGGCGTTTGTAGCATGAACCTCGGGTTATACCCGGATATGTTCGCCTTACCTTTTAGAAAAGAAGACAGAAAGTACGGCTTTTAAATCTTGCACTTATAATCTTAAGTAATTATTAATAATTACTAAAGATTACATATTTTTTAAAAGCTTATGCTGAACAAAATGCACGTGCATTTGTTACTGTCTGCTGGATCTAAACTGTTATTTGTGTGATATACTTAATTCTGATATGACTAATTTTCAATGTCAATTCATTTTAAATTGCTAAATCAACTACCGAAACCTTATAATTATTTTACTTCTTTTCAATTTTGTTTGTGGTTAAAAATTTGTTGTATAATTTGAAAACTTTTAATTGATCGTCTTTTTTATACCCTACTGATATGCCCTGCGTGTCACGATTTGCAGGTCTCGACACTTACTTCATAACCAAAGCAAAACCGAAGGCTAAAGTAAGCTGCAAGTATCTTGTCGTCCTTCAGCTCTCGACGATGCAGTGCAACGACCCGGAAAACCATAAGATATAAATAAACACGTAATACGAACCTGTGAGAGGATTGTGTGATATTATGAAAGTGCTTTATTTGGTTGTGGCATTGATTAATACTTCTTGTGTTCTCTTGTAATGTCATTGTCCATCAGAAGCCACATAGCAAACTTCTCAATTTAATCAAGTTTTTCAGGCTAAAACTGACGACTATTATGAATTTCTTCTAGTATCTAAACACCTACTATTCTTTGCTTTGTAAGTCATATTTTTTTTAAACGGGTTGCCAATTTCAATCGTAATAGCTATTTGAATAAATGGCATCATTTTATTTACAGAAAAAGTTTCTATTTAAAATAAAAATATAGTTAAAATAAAAAGTATCTTATTCTAGAACAAATACGGCTTCTTATTATTCAAAAAAAGAACGTTTATAATCGGACAAGGAGTTCCGACGTTAACCTCCTGCATTCAAACTCGCACAAAATCTTTATTTATAATATTACTGCACCTAGAATTTACAACCTGACTGCGTCGTAAAAAATATTGATAACAGCGCATAGAAGCTATTCCGATTTAGATTAGTTTTAAAGTCCTTTAATACTTTAGTCTATAAATTTGATGTGGTCATAAAACTGCACTAGTTCTTTTTATGAGGCCACCTATAAATAATCGTGACAGTTATGCGTTTTCAATATTCGTTAACATGACAAAGATAATGTAAATTATCCGAAAAACAGTGTTTTTAAATAAACAAAAGAACCTTGACATTTTTGTTGTTTAACGACATCAATATCGTCATCAATATCAATTAATCGGTTTATTGATAGAGTTATTTGAAAAATATTTTATTTTTAGTCGTTTAAACATGGTATCATCATCATCATTATCAGCCGGACGACGTCCACTGCTGAACATAGGCCTCCCCCATAGAACGCCACTTGGACCACCTACTCGCTTCCTGCATCCAGCGATTCCCCGCCGTTTTTATGAGGTCGTCGGTCCACCTAGCGGGGGGCCGGCCTACACTACGCCTTCCGGTGCGTGGTCGCCACTCGAGAACCTTTCTTCCCCATCGGTTATCAGTTCTGCGAGCGATGTGGCCTGTCCATTGCCACTTCAACTTGCTAATTTTGAGAGCTATGTCGGTGACCTTAGTTCTCCTACGGATCTCTTCAATTCGGGATTTTTTTCATCACGCAGGGAAACCCCAAGCATAGCCCTCTCCATTGCTCGTTGAGTGACTTCAAGCAAAACATGGTATATTTTTGTTATATTTAAATAATGAGTTTTTCAATATTAACTCCCGTATTGCACAGTACAGTTGTACAGTTCTGTACTAAATTTATTTCCTTGGCGCCGAATTGGTCGTGGTCCAGCGAATCAAAATCTAGAATTGTTTTTGCGAAGCGCTGGATAAAGTTTCAAATATCTAGTTTATCGGTAAAAATGTTTGCAGCGGATAAACAAACAAATAGACACACAATAAATCGCGACATTGTATTCTCAACTTGTTCTGTGCTAGTTTGAAGTCTTAAGCTCATCGGGAAGTCGACTATAAATACTCTTAGTAGTGACTGTCGAGTTGCCCAACGAACGATCTTACAAAGAAGCACTTGTTGGCAACATTGTTGGCGACTGTCGAGGGGCTCTACTCCCACTCTTAAAGTAGTCATATATATATACCACCACGTCAATATAGCAAGCTTTAAATAATAATAGATTACGATAGTCGTTCTGATGACTTATTATCAAATGGAGTACTCAATTCGCGTACTTTGCAACTGGGTTAGGTTCTATTCGGGTGGGCATTATAGGTATTGATCCTGGAACGCACCATTAGAATTTCGGTCAAAAAAACGCCGTAATTAGTATTGAAGTGAATATATTAGGTTATATCACCCATAGGTTTAAAAGCGCAGTGCAGTGCTACATTAGAACTTTTGAATATGTGCTTTTGCGCTGTCAGCTCAGCGCTAGGTTACGTTCAGCTTCCTTTACTTGAAATCAAACAAGCGCATCTCGTAAATACGTAAAAAAAATTAATAATAATGTGCACTCTTAAATAAAAAAATAATCCGTCAATGTATGTGTATTAATAATCGCTATTTTATGATATGTGTTTCATGACAAATGCAATAGTGAATAATGAGCAAAACTGTTTTAAAAGTGAAATTAAGTGGTGTTTGATTTTTTTTTAATTTACTCTAGTATGTTAAAATATTTTTTTTTAATTCCGTCAATGTCTACTTATGGAGGATCCCAAAAATCTATCTATCCACGGTTTTCCTTACTACCGATAGAAATTTGACATAACTTCCATACAAATAGTGTCAAATATCTAACTTTAGTAAGGTAAACCGGCGATAGATAGATTATTGGGACCGGCCGTTAGAAGTCTTAGAAATCTCACATTATTATTGGCAGTTGTAATTAAATCACTGCTTATGAGATAAACTGCTTGAAAACCCTCATTTTTATCGACATCATGATATGACAGCACCTTAAACAGTACGTAGGTAACCTTCGTCATAACCCCACCGAGTGTATAGAGTGGATTTTTTAGTGCATCAAAGTGCACTGTTACGAAGCTGGCGAACAAAGCTCGCGTGACGTTGTGGCTGGAGTGCGAGCGATTGGCGACTGTATCATCGAGACTTACAATAGGTAAACTTTTGCGCTCCTCCTTTCTTTACAAAACCTGCTTCGCTTAGGACTTCAAAACATTACTGATAAAACGGATATTTATTTAATCCAAATTCGACATGCTAGAAATACCAAGACCAGTTTTATAAGTATATCCAGACATGTGTCTTATTAAACCTTTAATTGTCGCGTACCTAATATTATTGTATACGTTTTGAGTATTTATTTATCTACAGACTTCCAAAAAAAGAGGAGGTACTCAATGTTTTTAAGCTATTGCATAGCTTCTATCGCGGGCCTTGAGCGTGGAGACCGAATCCAGAAATTCCGTAACGAAAATAACCTAACACCCCCCACTCCGACTCCATCTATCGATGAATAGCAGAACTTTTAATGACTTTTTGAAATATCACGCTTGTCTCTTTAGTTCAGCAACTCCCCTCTAGATGGCATTGGTTAAATAATTATAATTGCATAAGTTGATAAAAACAGCTATATCTTTTTTTGTATTTGTTACCTCATAACTTTCGACTGGGTGAACCGATTCTCAAAATCTTATTTTGGTTTGAAAGCTTGTAGCTTCCCGAGTAGTCCCATTTAAATGCTATCAAATTCGGTCCTGTAGTTTTTGAGATACACTCCAATAACTGAATAGAACAGAAGTCGGTATAAAATTTTTCTAATTGTACTTGTTGGGAATATATAGTATTCGTATGAAAACTGACGAAAATAGATAGAATACTATCTTTCAATAAAAGAGAAAATAAGGGGACAAAGAGGTCAACTGAAACCAGATCAAACGGTCCGCGCTAACGTAAAATCCTAGAATGTGTCGATTTGACGACTGTCGTTACGGTCGCCAACTCGTGCTAACATGTCGACACTACCGGCTCAGATGCTCATTATCCTTAGTGAGTACAACGCTTACATTCGCGCCACACCCTAGTCGCGATCTCTAGCACGACCTGTCTAATATAATCGTGATTCACACACTCCCGTCTCACGTGTTTGCATTATTACTGTCTATAACTGCGCTCAACTTACATTTTAGTATATTCAGCCCATCATGTGCCTGGGTAACCTTTCTCTCAGCGAAAGGAGTATAGTCCATAATCAACCACGCGGCTTCTACGCGGAAAATACCAGTAAGTGTTAGGCGGCAAGGGATTGCCGCTTAACACCATGTGGGTCTCGTTATTTGTTCCGTTACTACTGACTAAAAATATCAATGTAGTATTTGATGTTTGAAAAACATAAAAATCACAACTTTTTTGCCTTGGGGTAAGACCATCATATATCACCATATCACAAATCAAAAAAAATATTCTATCCTTGTTTTTGATTAAGAAACGATATCTCAAAAATTAATTAATTTATGTTTTCTTCGCGTAACACCGGATATTTTCGTTTTATAGAGCTTTGTCTGAGCTACACAAATGGTTTTAGAATGTAGTGCGACCTTACTCCGCTAAGGTCCGGAGTATCCCGTGGTTTTCTAAAAAATATAACCACTTCAATCACATTCAGCTTTGGAACCATCGCGTTTAGAGAATCAGAAAAAATACCGTAATAAAACCTATCATTTATGCAGAAACTCTGTAAATTATTTCTTCTGCATGTATTTTCCAAGCCAAGAAAAAATATTTTCGCAACATACTTACGCTGCTTTTACCTAGGTAAGTAAGGAAAACTCCTTACTTACCTAGGTAAAAGCATTCAGTCTTACCCCGGTGCACCTTACATTTCAAATATCGTTGGTGCGAACTGCTTCCAAAATTGTATCCATAATTTTTTTGTAATAAAGTCCTATTCAGACCTGAGCGTTATTCGCTACCGGTGTGGGTAGCGAAAAATACCACGCGGAACTCGATGGGTAAATAGTATGAAGTTCCATAACTGCAGCGAAACTTGTACCGCCTAGTGAGGCAGTATTTTCTCTTGTTTGGCGAAACTAGTTCCGCCGGGCGACGCGGGAGAAAGTAACAGCGAGATCCTTCCATGCCAACGGATATCTCTACCGCGCGCGGTAGCGACATCCGCTCTGGTGTGAACAGCGAATTTAACGCATTTTAGATTTCGGGTTTCTCTATCGCTCGCGGTAGCGAATAACGCCCAGGTCTGAATAGGCCTTTAACAAGTTATACTCCGGTTATACGATTATCATATAGTTAGTGAAGTTTTGAATGTCATCATTGTTTGTGTTACAGATTAATAGTTATTTATAATAAATTAATCTATAATCTATAATACGTATTTCATTGCCAATGTGCAGGGCGTAACAGCCACTTAAAAGCGCAAGCAAATATAAACGTTATGTCAATAGATCCTTAGTTCAGTATTTGCACCGGCCAACGTGAAACTGCTCAGTAGGCTTGTGCCTTAACGTAGATTTATGTTTTGACAAACTGCGGCCTGGCGTCACGCAACGTTTGCGCGACGTTAGCGTGGCGTATTCAAGTCGTCATATAGAACACGCCACGCTAACGTCGCGCCAAAATGTTCTATAATAATATGACGACACTTTCCATAGTAAGTTGGCGCGCCAAGAACACGTTGCGCTAACGTAGCGCCCGCCACGCCGGTTGTTTGTCAAAGCCTTTAATCTGTTAAAAAACTTACGTTCATGTTCCCAGATAAGTAAAATATCCCAAGCTCAAGTGACTAAACTTTGTCTCGGAGTAAAACTGTGTAGTCGACAGTTTTGTTTTCGCTTGATCAAATGAACGTTGCAAAACATCTCCCGCCAGTCCGAGTTTTCACGGTAGAATACATCTGTCAGATCTATCTCAAACGATGTCTAGATCTTATACGATATAGTTGATATATATAAACAATAATAATATTTATAAGAGTTTAGTTTAGTTAGTTTTTAGTGTTTTTTTGGCCGTTTAGTGGATGGCAAGTCCACCTGACTAAATATTTAAGATAAGACTAAAATTTGCAGGTGCCGTAGTCTCGTCGATAGCCATTTCCTTAATCAATTTAGAGTTCATGTCAATAGCCCTACTATGTTACCAATTTTTGCAAACCCTCTTTTTATACCATATTGTATTTTTTTATACCAAACAGGCCTCTAAGTTTCGGCTACAGCCCCACTTATGCATTTATAAAGGACCGGATAAAATGCGACAAAAAAGAAATAAAGATAATAATAATAATATACATATGAATACATATGAATAATCGTATGTACAATAGTAAAAGAGAAGGCAATTGTTGCATTTTTTACATATAACGTGTCTTGTATTCTTGAACTCAATAATTACAAATTAAAACTGTATTGCATAATCCATAACGTTGCAAAATAACTACGCTGATTGGGATGCAATGCAAACTCAAACTCTTATTCCAAATGATACCTAGATCACAGGATTACTGGAGGTCCACTCCAGACCGCATGATGCATCATCAGCATCATCGATGGTTGTTCATTCAACATTTCAAACTACACTGGAGCAGTTGTGCCAGCGACCCAAGGCCATACTCCGCTATGTGAAGGAGTTAGGCTGGCTTGAGTAAATGCTGGCAGGGGGAATACACAAAACACCCCAAGCGGGCCGTCAGTGCAGGCCTAATTTCCCCCAAAACGAATAAGAATAAGAAGATACATAGATCGTTTTCGTAAGAGTAGTGAAACAAAAGGTAGTTAACAAGCATTTTTTTATTTGAGAGCCATTGCTTATCACTTTATATTTTTGAACATATTTATAATTATGCTCTATCCTTTTACTGACAAGTTTGTGATAGCAAAGGTCAAGCGACACTACAATGGCTGACCTTATGATCACCTCTCGACACAATAAAACCTGTCTAATATTATTTACCTATCAGTCGCAAATGGGAAACGTTTCGGCCGAATTTGTAGCGTTAATAATAATGTATGTACATTATGTATAGGTTACTTATTTAATTTTTGACTACCTACTTTTCTAGCAGTCTAATCGCAATACTTTTCATCTCTTTACTTTTGACACAATTTTATTTATAACTAGCAACTGCCCGCGACTTTATTCGCGTAGTAGGCTCGGCCTTCGGCCTCGCCATAACCTCCCATTTTTCATGGTTTTTCTTTCACATGAACCTTCTAATAATAATTAACACAACAAAAAAGAATTAGCGAGATTGTTTCATCCATTCTCAAGTTTAAAGTAGCGTAAATATATCCCATGCAAGGTTGCCTGTAAGAGATTGCTATAGCGATAAGGCCGCCAATTGTCCAATCTACTGTAGCGCTTTTTATTGTATTATGTTTTTCTTTTGTGATTGGTTATCAATAAAGAATTTTTGTATTTGTATTGTATTGTATTGTAAATATATATATAGATATTTATTTACCAAATTTAGTATGCAAGCTCCATCGTAACTATTGATTCAATTTTTTTACATATTTATAAAATTAATATATTTTTAAATATGGAATTACTGATTCGTTGATGCAAAGACAATGACATTAATACCGACACTCTGCTAGAAAGCCGTGATAAAAAATCTTAAAAATTTCAAACCATCTCGTGAAATTACGACACGCTCGTAGATCTCGTAAAGCTTGATTCCCTTGATGTGCAAGGCCTTCTTCAATTAAACCCACAAAAATGTCACTTATTTTGGCTGAGGAGAAACGAGTGTCCAATAAGATTTGAAATGCATTTTGCGCATTTGTGGTGCATACTAGTATCCGTTCGCGATTCCATTCGTGTTGAATAAGGATATTGCGATCCCTCTAGAACTACAAGTTGAATGAGGATAAAAAGTTGCCTACGTGTTAATCCCGGATACAAACGATCTCCACTCCAAGTTCCATCCAAATCCATTCAGCTGTTTTCTGTGATTGAGTAACAAACTATCCACCCATCCAAACTTTCGTATTAATCATAATAATAATGTGATTCGTATTACAAGTTAACAACTATGTATATTAGTTTTATGAGGAACTTTGTGGAGGGATAAGTAATGACTATTATTATTAACAAAACACAGATTATACAATTATTATTACATAAAATTATTATCAAGCACGGAATTACGGTCCTTGACTATGGGCTGTAGAGACCTTATAATAATACAGTAAAAAAAAGACGTGTGGCACTCGGAGACTGCCGCGGTAAAGCTATTGCATAGCTGTTTTTATCAACTTATGCAATTATAATTATTTAACCAATGCCATCTAGAGGCGAGTTGCTGAACTAAAGAGACAAGCGTGATATTTCAAAAAGTCATTAAAAGTTCTGCTATTCATCGATAGAAGCCAAATCAACTTATGCAATTATAATTATTTAACCAATGCCATCTAGGGGCGAGTTGCTGTACTAAAGAGACAAGCGTGATATTTCAAAAAGTCATTAAAAGTTCTGCTATTCATCGATAGATGCCAAATCAACTTATGCAATTATAATAATTTAACCAATGCCATCTAGGGGCGAGTTGCTGTACTAAAGAGACAAGCGTGATATTTCAAAGAGTCATTAAAAGTTCTGCTATTTATCGATAGATGCCAAATCAACTTATGCAATTATAATTGTTTTAACCAATGCCATCTAGGGGCGAGTTGCTGAACTAAAGAGACAAGCGTGATACTTCAAAAAGTCATTAAAAGTTCTGCTATTCATCGATAGATGGAGTCGGAGTGGGGGGTGTTAGGTTATTTTCGTTACGGAATTTCTGGATTCGGTCTCTACGCTCAAGGCCCGCTACGCCTTCAATTACAACAATATATATATAATTATATACCTACTTTTATGCAATATAACACTTTCTCTATCACACGTAACTTAAATAGTTTTCCACCTAAGATGACGACATCTAAATGGGACTAGCTTTAAGTTATAACCTAAACTAAAAAAGAGCTATCAAAATCTGAAAATCCAGCTATAAATATGCATAGTTGTACATTAAAAAACACTACGATATAATATTAAAAACGAGAAAACACCGAACCTCAAAACAGAAAACATGTCTTGTCAAAGAATCTGTGCACTCCCAAGTCGGTTCAGATTTGCGCTGGATTACTCTCGAAGCTAGTCTCGGTTTCAAAAGAGGCTTTGATTAGGTTATTCGGTGACATAATAACTTCATAATAACACCTACTCGTCGAGCCTTATCAATGACGTGTAAGGATTTAACGATAATTCATCTTCAAGGGTGCCGAATTAATATAGAATAATTTTCTATTTATAATTATGTTCGTTGAGATTAACAGAGAATACTAATTATATACCTACCCAGTCTGTGCTAGACTTTGTTTAGGGTTCATATTTCATCTTGTGCTATTGATTATTATATATTCCATATTAGATATTAGGTATTCCATTCTTGCTAAACCACATTTACGTTGTAAATTGTACGTTATGTTTAAGCATTTAACTCTATTAATCCTACTAATATTATAAATGTGAAAGATTACATCTAATCAAACATCTAATTAACCCATCTATCCATCCATCCATCAATCCATCGATGGATGGATGGATGGATGGATGCATGGATGTTTGTTGCTCTTTCACGCTCAAACGGCCAGGCCAATTTCGGTGAAAGTTGGTATGAAGGTAGATGAGGCTTCGCCTTGACACATAGGATACTTTTCATCATCATCATCATTTAACACCACGCGGGTGAAACCGCGGATTACAGCTAGCTAATAAAATAAAAGACATTCTACATAACTTTAAAGTGACATAAATTTGGATTTCTTAGAACTTCGCGATTCTTATATATTGAAATAAAACAATTTTAAACTTTCTTAAAGATTTAATCGTGTCTAATTTTATATTATTTTCTACCGACTTCCAAAAATGAGGAGGTACTCAATTCGACTGTTTTTTTAATGTTTGCTACCTCATAACTTTCGATAGGGTGAACCGATTCTCAAAATTCTTTTTTTTTGTTTGAACGCTGGTGCTTCCCGTGTGGTTTTGAATTTCATCAAATTCGGCTTAGTAGTTTTTGAGATACACTCCAATAACTGAATAGAATGGAAGTCGGTATTAAATTTGTTCAAATTGTACTTGTCTGATCTACCCGTGACCATGTTCACTGAAAAGTGTTCGAAAGTTTGGGATAATATTATACGCGATTTAATCGGTTTAAAGTTAATTGCTTAATTTTAATTAAAGTGACATTTTTAGTTATTATAAATAACATTTGAAAAATTATACCAAAAGACTCCTCCATTAGAATTCAGTTCATTCAGTTATCTCCTATTATTTTTTTAATGTTAGCATTATTTACGATAGTAACTTATCTATGAGACCAAATAAAGCGTTCTGTAATAACTGACAATAACTGTTTTTTTTTTCGATTGTTACGCAGACGTTTGCGCTGTGCTGTGATGCAGCTTAATAGAATCGGATGTAACTGCAAAGTATTGAGGTATATTCTAAAATGAGCAGAATTGAAATCAACTGGTAGAAATCTTGTCCCAATTAAATGGCAGTGCCGGCAATGTGGCAAGGCGTTATATTACTATACGAATACTAACAACCTGCGCTGAAGTTCCAAAGTTGCTATTGTTGCGATATATCTATATAACGGTGGTAAAAGACCGAGAGAGCGAAGCGTTTCTACTTGAACTGACTAAATTGACTAACATCTGTCCGTATGTTTGTTAGATTGTGTGTTGGTCTTTCTGTACAGCTTGCATTTTCAACCAATCTTGACTAAACTAGGTGTGCATGTTCTACTATTCAATATAATTATTTAACCGTTGGCGATTTTTTAAATCTATTTTAAAACGGTATATTTCCTAAAAAGGGGTCAATTTGCTGCTTTACTATTTACCGACCAATATTGATAAAGTTTGGTACACAGACTATAATGAAGGATTTCGAATATGAGAACAATTCAAGTGGTTGCCGATATAATAGGTTGTGAAGTTTAAAAACTGATCGATTTCGATAATATTCGGCAAGAACATTTTAGCAAAATTGGTCCAGATTGCCGCTGATAGACTGTGCTCGCGAGGTCTACTATTCGCAGAACTACAAGTAATAATATTTGTCGACATCGCAATTTCTTCGCAATTTTCTCATACATTGTTGCACAAGACGATCGTCGCAGTGATGCGTCATAGGATATCTTAGTTGTAATGCCAATTGAGAAACGAGAATTGGCTTTAATAGTGATAGACAGATAGCTCGAGAAATAACATACTGCAGGATGGAATGGACAAGAATGCGCTGAACTTGTGTTTAGTGTAAGAATTACGTCGTATCTACTCTGTGGGGGGTGGGAGTTCAAGATTAACAACAAAAGTTCCATGCGTTATACAGCTTTAAGGCCTATTCAGGCAGGCCTGGGCGTTATTCGCTACCGCGAGCGATAGAGAAATCCGAAAGGGTATGCGTTAATTTCACTGTTCACACCAAATCGGATATCTCTACCGCGCGCGGTAGAGATATTCGTTGGCAACGGTTAGCGGGGCGGCGGAACTAGTTTCGCCAAAAACAGAAAATACCGCCTCACTAGGCGGTACAAGTTTCGCTGCAGTTATGTAACTTCATACTATTTACCCATCGAGTTCCGCGTAGTATTATTCCCTACCCACAGCGGTAGCGAATAACGCTCAGGTCTGAATAGGCCTTTATACTTTGTACCTGGTCTTTATACAGCATTGGTGACAGGTGACACTCTTATTCAATAATAATACGATTTTTCGTTGTGTCACAGAAAACGTCGATATCAAAGAAAAGCTACCAGTGAGCCTATTACGAATAACTGCGTAAGTGTAACGTAACGTTTCGTTCACGTGTAACAGCACAAACTGTCATGTATCTAGGGCAACTGTGACACATAACTCATAGTTTGTAAGCCGAAGCGTGACGCGTTGACATTTACGATACGAATACTTTTTCACAAATTATTTATGTTACGGCCTCTGCAGTGGAAAAAAAAATGAACAGCCGATAGTCGGATATCACTTGGAAGATTCGATTTTGAAGTTTGTTATAAATATATTTAAAAAAAATCAGGGTTCTATTCCACTAACTACATTTATTCATAGTATTTATCTATGATTCGTTCCACCTGGAATCGAACCGTAGCTGATTTACACTTACATATTCTTATTCTGCTATTGAAAAACAGTGCAGCTGCAGTTACGTTTCTATCGACGCCAGTGATCGAATAACATTTTATATTATGGTAACTCGATGGATCATGAACACGACGCTAACTCATATTTGTGTTTAATATTTAAATATTACATAGTATCGTTTACGATACATTTACGTGACGTTACGTTCCGATTTGTCTACAGAAATAGAAGAATGGCTTTTTGGGTAATTATCGAACGGCAACCGGAGTCGAAATGCAGTTGAAACGGGCTGGATTGTTGAAAGTTGTTTTACTTCATATACACATTATAATAGATAGTAATCAACTCAAAAATCGCGACTCAATGGTTGTAGATAGATTAAGCATGTCTATTATATATAATTATACTCATGTTTGTCTACAGAATAGAATGGCTTTTTGGGTAATTATCGAACGGCAACCGGAGTCGAACTGCAGTTGAAACGGGGTGGATTGTTGAAAGTTGTGAAACAGTAGAAATGCCTTCCTGTTACTTTATAGGCACATTATAATAGAAAGAAATCAACTCCAAAATCGCGACTCGATAGATAAAGCATATTTTCTTACGACTACGGCAAACCAAAAGAATGGTTATTATGTTTGTGACCGGTATGTACCTGTATGTTTGTGTATCTGTTCCCTATTAACTTCTAAACTACTCATCATAATATGATATATTTGGAAGCGTCTTGATCGTCCGTTATCAGTCCATAAATCCACCGTTCTTGACTCCTATGTACATGTTTATTTTCTGTACATCTTAGAAGCTAAGTTCAAAGACCTAGATTCCTCAAGCCCTAGACGACTAACACCGAAAACATAGACTAACAAGATTAGAGCTCCACGTGCGACCTCCGCGCTACTGTGCGCTGTATTAGTACCCAGTGTACGTGCTCATTACGTCAAGGTCCATTCATCACTTGTGGGATTTCTCCAAATTAACTAATATGCTAAACAAGAGGGGAAAACCTGGAGAAGTTTGATTAAATGTTCTAGATGGCTGAAAGAAGAAAATAACTGGGGATGCATTTAGTAACTCTGAGAAACACAGGTGTAATTTGATTTATATTTATATAACATAACAACATAATCAGCCTATTGTGTTCCCACCGCAAAGAGAGGATTTGGGCCATAACCCACAATGAGGCCCAGTGCGGCATGGTGGATAGGCTAGCGGCCAACCCATGTCAAAATTTTCAGGCCGCCCAAAGACCTTCGACATAGCCTATTGAATGTTTTGCTAAGACAAATAACCGAGACCGATAGCTTAAGGTGTCATCCAAAGCACGGCGCTCAGTTGAATAATGCTACTAGCACACCCATCCACCTCCTGACCGCAGCATTGCTTAACTTATTGATCGGCTAAGATCGCCAAGTCAAGCTCCACTGCGAGCGCTTTAATCTGCGATTCAGAGAATACTTCAGGTTCATTCCAGAAATTGGCCGTCTAAACGTGCACTTACTAATCGAGGTATTATAATGGTGAAGTAATAACAAGTATGTAAATTATACATTTGAGAACGAAATGACATCCGAATTTGAAGTTGTAAGAGTGCGTTCGGATAGGCTCGAATTATAAAAAAGAGCAGCTAAATAAATTATTTACAGGATTACTTCTAGTAAAATTTATTATGCTTAACCGTCACCTATTGAAAAATCGACTCTGTAAAAAGACTGGTCAGTTGTATGTATACACATACACCTACCTATAAACATTAATGTTTAGGCAATGTGTTGCCCAAAGCGTTCCAAAATTCGAAAAAGAATCTATGTATAATTAATCTTTCAAATCCTAACACTGAAACCCAATTTATGAGACTCATTTAATCCAATCCGTTTAGATTATTCTCAATTTTAATCCCCCCTATTATATTCCGTTAGAAACTGGATGTCAGGCTCGAGAACGGGTTTTCAATGGCTTCCAATCTTTAATAAAATCCCTTCATTATAACAAGTTGCAGAGTTATGTATGGCTTCTATTTAATACCTCCTTTCAGGCGTTTGTTAACTATTTAAATATTTATTAAGTTTTCTGAGATAAAACTAACTTAAAGTCTGATATTTAATGTCTAGATCGTTCTTAAGTTTCAGAAGATTTAAGATAAAGAGCACCAACTACTCTTGAATCTTATAAAACCAAATAAGTAAGTTAGCAAAGTCTTGTTTAAAATAAATAAAACTATATAAATAATCACCACACTAAGTAAGCACCACAAAAGATTATCTCAACATGTAAGCATACAGCGGAAGTAACACAATTGAATGAAATACTTTATCTAGTTGTTGAAACAGAATCGAGTCGGGCATTGAAAATCAAACTGTTACGCATAGTTTTACCAGATACATTGTCATTGTATCTGGTTACACGACAGTCAAGCACATCTTTACCAGACTCTCCGACTTATATCTATGATTAATTATAAGTTATAACTAATCAAAAAGAATTACTTTATTCACAACTCTTACATCCGCAAGTACTTACAGCCTACCTAAGAGCTTATCTCACGGCGCGCACGCTTATTGTGGTATTTATATGGAACCGAGTATAAAAATCTAAAAACTCGCTTATAAACATCACTCGCCCTTGAGCACGCTGACATCCGCCAACGCGATATCGATTTTCCACGTACATAGATTCGTCTACAATAAGGCTTCACTGTCCACAATACTCCTGCCGTAATAACTCGCGTAAATCAAGCGAAAGCCAACTTTATCACGTAATCGCCAAAGCGCACAATCACATGTAATCATATGCTGTTTGTGGCTTTTTGAATATATTGATAAATAGATAGTGACCGATGTTTAATTAAAGTACAAGTATCGACCTTGAAATATATTATATTTCGACAAGCGGCGCCTGAGTAGCAAAAACTGAAGGATAATTCTTAGGAAGCGGTGCGGCCCATTTAAATTTAATAGATGCTTGAATTCAACGATCGATATAATAGGTTTTTTGTCGTCGACATAACAGGATGTTGGTAGAACTAGTTCGATAACATAGTAAATAAAAGAATTTAATGGGGTATAATTAGTAGTGTTTCTGTCTGGCAAGACAATAAGCCAATGTCAAAGACGTAACTATTATAGTCAACATAAGTCAGCATAACACGTCAAAATGGCGTTAATTCTCTAAGAGCGAACATAGTTGCATTTTTGACAACATCCGTGAAACAAATGACGAGATGACAAGAAACGGAAAGACAACCTTATGTACAAGGGCGATATCTCAAAGTATTTGACATCGGCGAGCTCGTCGACCAGCGCAACGACGAATCATTAGAGAACCGCACGGCTGTAAGCCCACCACGGTATTTTTAGTGAGTAATAAAAAACTTATATCTTGTGTAATAATATTCATCCTTAAAACAATATAATGTTTCAAACAAGCCATCATTTTTCCTAGCACGATAGTTGATAGTTTCAATGATAAAACGCGGTGCTTTATATAGGGTGTTTAGTAGAGGGACCGACAAACCAAATGAGCGTCTTCGGGGGCCCACTTGAAGAATACAAGTTGGCCAAAAAAAATCCCAGACACCCCAATTTTTTTTAGCTTTTTTTTGAATTTTCTCGTTTTCTTCAATATTGTACCTATTTACCACCATAACATTTGTAAAGTATGTTTTAGACCGGATGTTTTTAGTTTTTACAAATTTTACAAATGTTATGGTGGTAAATAGGTACAATATTGGAGAAAACGAGAAAATTAAAAAAAAAGCTAAAAAAAATTGGGGGTACAATTTCGGAGAAAAAGAGAAAAATCACAAAAAAAAAGTTTAACATTTTGGGGGGTCGGGGATTTTTTTTGCCCAACTTGTATTCTCCAAGTGGTTCCCCGAAAACGCTCATTTGGTTTGTCGGTCCCTCTACCAAACACCCTATATATGGTTAACGTTGAAAATACTTAGCTTTACAAATTTGAATTCGCGGATCGCATCGGTCCTAGTATACGTATGTCTGATACAGATTGTCAGATGCTGCGGGTTCGAATCCCGTCCAAGGATTTCTCTAAATAATGCAAAGTTTGGTCACGCTAACCAAGCGTTAGTACTGTAATAAGCATATAAACACATTTGATAATAATTATCGTCATAAATCTCATAAATAAATAACAATACTAAATAAGTAGTCCATGTTTTTGACTTCAATCAGAATCAAATGGGTAGAAGGTTTTTCTTTAGCATAAAAAATGATATGTACCAAAGAATGGAGTCGTATTCCTCACAGCAATTGGAGCACTAAATTATACATATGTGTACATTCAGATTCATACCGATTTCAAAGGGGTCCGAAGATTCGGTTATAAAGGGGCAGACAGACAAAGGCATATTAAATTAGACGTCCTCCTTTGGACCCGTGTTCCCCTCTATGGTAAGATACGAGTCGGATTACATTGAAGGGGTTAAGTCAACCCTCTCTAAACAACTGGCGCCGGATATTAAATTTATACACCTTAGTTGTTTTAGGTTGGATTGAAATGATCAATCTTTGTAAATCGTATTATGAACTGTACATATAAAACTAAAACAGTCATCAATCAACTTCAAGCAAGGCGGGTGTCCATAATTCTTCACGTGTTACCAAAAGCAGATATCTTTAGGTTGTATGTTAGGTTACACTTATTTGCACTGCACTAAATTGCGTTATTACGTCCAATACAAGAGAATAAAACGTTACAATATTAAGAATAAATTGGTCTTTTCGTCCAATAATCTTGTAATGCGTTTCAGTTGTTTATTATATATTATTGGGGTGATCATCATAATTATGTAATGCAGAATATAAAATATATAGAAGTGCCAATTTACGAGTATCCCACTGATTGCCGTCTCAAGAATCATACAATTAATGAATAATCTCTAGACTTGTTCCGTACAAGTGTGAACTCGGCGAGGTGGCTACCGGTACTGATTTCTTTGAATCGTAAGAAGTTACTTAATTTAAAAATTATATAGAAACAGGAAGTCATTTAACATGTGCAAAATAAATTTACATATTATCTATGTAGTATAATAAACAGGTGAAAAGGTGTTACTTAGTTCTTCTTTTTGTTATATTGTATTCCAATAATCTTTTTAGATATTAATAATGCCTTGCGTTATCTATACTTATATTATAAAGAGGAAAGATTTGTATGTTTTTTGTAACGAATTGGCTCAATAAGTACTGGACCGATTTCAAAAATTATTTCACCATTTGAAAGCTCCATTCACCCTGAGTAACATAGGCTATATAAAATTCATCATCATCATTATCCTCCATCACCGCGCGGGTGAAACCGCGGAGAATAGCTAGTGTTTAGATACATTTTTATATAACCGCCAAGACGTTCAATTGGCTTTCAGGTGTTTAATAGTTATAATATAAAATATATTAAGCTGTTGCTCTTCTATGAATAAATATATAAATATAGGACAAAACTCAAAACCTACTATACTTTTTTATCTACGCAAACAACTATACATATGTAAATATTATCCAAGCCGATCCAATTATCACACTGATCCTTATAAATGTGTTTTCTGCATTGACTTCCGTAAATATATTTCAATAATAACGGAAGTACTTATCTCATTCGAAGGTACAACAGGAAATGGTAGATATTTTTTATAATGGGCTGCTATTTGACCTATATGTTAGGTAGGTGATGGTGCTGTCGGTGATGATGCCGTCGAAGATTGTATCCGACTAGATCTCTTTATTTGACCATTTATGTATTTAACTATTTATTTATTTATTTATTACAAAAAGTAAACTTACAGCTTGCTGCAGTCAAAACGTTTACGATTTTAAATAAAATATAATATTCTTATAAATATTTCCAAGGGGGTCGACATGAATGTCGACATTGTTGACAAAACATTTAAGTAACTTTATTGCCCTTGCTGTGGGCGCATTGCTAGCATATCGGGTGCGCAACCTGCTAGAAAACGCTAGCAGATGGTGCCGGCGACGTTCGCCTATGCGAGTATAGTTTTGCGGTACATAATAACTTTACCGAGATAAGGCTTAGGGGTTATCAACTAAATTGCGCAGCAGCATACAGTAATGCATAATCAGTAGAAGCTTGATGACCATGACCTTGAAATTCGGTCTACATCCATTGGGTGCATTTAGAAAGGTTTTTAATCGGGGGAGTGGTCAAGCAGTTCAATCAGGAACTCTAAAGTGCACTATCACCATACACAGAATTTCCTCTGGGTCTTACTTTCATCCAAAGCTTAAAACTGAGGTATATTCGCCTGAACGATGGTTGACTGTCAATAACCCAGAACTAACCATACCCTTCACACCGGAACACAGTAACGCGAACAATACTGCTTATCAGTAGAAATAGGGACTGGCGGTAATACTTCCCCTGACGATCTCTTTCGCAAAGAGTTCTACTGCTACTAATCCATCAAAAGAGGAGTTTACTCCACACACGTTGCAGTTCCTGGAAAAGTAGGTTGATTTCTGCGCAATCTATTGTATTGCATTATTAGCCAAATATGGCGAATCGCGAGTCAACGGGTTAGTTTAATAATATTGGAAATTATGTAACACTAGCTGTACCCCATGGTTTCACCCGCGTGGTTATGGATGATGATGAAAAAGTGTCCTATTTGTTATTCCAGCGCCTCATCCATCTACATTACTAATTTCATTAAAATCCATTTAGATTACACGTAAAAGAATAACATATATCCATACATATAAACTTTCGCCTTTCGACTTCCAAAAAAGGAGGGGGTACTCAATTCGACTGTTTTTTTTATGTTTGTTACCTCATAACTTTCGACTGGGTGAACCGATTCTCATAATTATTTATATATATATATATATATATATATATATATTTGAAAGCTGGTGCTTCCCGTGTGGTCCCATTTAAATTTCATCAATTTGGTCAAGTAGTTTTTGAAATACACTCCAATACCTGAATAGAAGTCAGTATTATTTTTTTCAGATTGTAGTTGTTTTGTCTGCATTATGCAGAATATGCAATCACCGCAAAATAAGTGTGAAATGGTCGAACGTACAAATCATATTAGGAAATATAAACATTTATCTTTGACTGGCCGTCTTCGTTTCATAATAAAATGTAGCAACGCATCTTATGTGTCAATTCAAGTATTTCAAGTTAACATTAGCCAGTTGAGTTAAGTTACTTGTTAGGCGTAACAGGTGATCGAAGGCCATAATGGGATCGCAGACGTGTGAACGTTTGATTTTGAAATGTTCATTGTCTGCTTTTGAAACATGTAGAAGTAATTGGCACATTCTCCGTGTCTCGAGAGAGATGTACCATACAATAACATATAAACAACACCTAAGATCCGAGAGCAAACATGTTCGCTCATCACAGAAATACTTGCCACGGCCAGGATCCGAATCTGATGGGACCTAGCGCTTCAAATGCAGAATCAGTACCAACTGAGCTAACGAGACCTTAATTCATACATTTAACATTTTATTTCATTTGAGTTTAATTGTATAAAACAATTTTGCACTTGCTGTTAACCCTTTGCGTCCCAGAGACGTATAATATATACGTCAGTTTCATTCATAAGTCTTGTTTTAATTATCACGGTATAGGAAGGATTAATATATATTTTGTATGTCTGTCGGTGACGAGTAGAATAAGCCGCTCGCTTAATGTTAAGCGTCAAGCTTGTCAAAGTTCAGCCATTAGAAATTTAAACTATAAAAGCTCAAAACCCTGCATAGCACACTCGTCATCCTGAGATATAAGATCCTTTAATTTCGTTGTAAACATTGTCCTTTAACGAAACACAGTACCCCTTTCACTCTACGGCGCCATGGTTGAATCATTGGAACAGGTGTGGTACTTCCGCAGCCGGACTGTGAAAAAGTCATTCCACTACAAATTTATATTATGAATGCGAAAGTTTCTGTGTACTATTCAGTCCTATACGGATTAACGGATATTAATGAAATCACTACATATAATAGAACTGTAAAGGTCGAATTTCTGTGCAATTAAAAAAAATGCTACTCGTAACAAGTACAATTTGAAAAATTTTATACCGACTTCCATTCTATTCAGGTATTGGAGTGTAACTCAAAAACTACTGGACCGAAGTTGATGAAATTTAATTAGAACTACACGGGAAGCACCTGTTTTCAAACAAAGAATTTTGAGAATCAGTTCACCCTATCGAAAGTTATGAGATAACAAAAATTTGGAAGTCGGTAGTTTAAAAAACTACTAAACTCGGTAAAACCAAGTCAGGGGGGTGTAAGGAGTGGAATTGAAGTAATTTAATATTATTTAAAAAAACTTTAGTTTCTCTGTGTGTCTGTTTGTTTGTCTGTGTACGGGCTAATCTCCAAAACGACTGGACTGATTTAAATGAAAGTTTGTATGGTGTTAGCTTATATCAGGGATACGAGTATAAGCTAACACATAGGGTCAACATATAGGATACTTTTGGTCCCGGTAAATTAAAGAGTTCCCGGGGATAGTTAAACAACTGTAATTATCCGTATCCCGCGAGGCCACGCGAGCGAAGCCGCTGGCGGGTCAGCTAGTGTAATATAAGTCAGTCGCCAGTTTGATGGGTAATTTTGGCAGCGGGGTCGGTAGCGGTGGACTGGTTATTTAGTATTTAGGTTAAGTTTTTGACTTATTTTATATTATATGACAATGTCATATAACAATGTATAAGTTATGTCAATGAAAATATAAGTTACTTTTTATTAACTAGTTTTTTATTTATTTATGTATTAACCAAAACGGGTCTGGAGGGAAAGTAATCACCTAATCCACGCGTACAAAGTGGGTATTTACCTCTAAGTTCATATTACAAAAACACTTAAGACGCGGTCTAACCCCAATTTTAAAATAATTTACGATGCTTTACGTAAGGTTGAAAATAGCTTGTTAGATTGGACGATGTAATGCGAAAATGCGTTAATTTTGAACGTTTTCTTTATATTTTTCGATATATACTAACACAATTGAAAAAACTGCTGGTTACTACTTTAGTACTATATGTTGGCTATGTATTACTTAAAAAATAATGTAGTATTATTGCTGAAAATTCTGAGAGTTTGGACGTGAAAGTTTATTTTTATGGACCTATTTAGGTTTTTTTCTGCAGAGAGCGAGTAATATTTATGAATTCTGTTCGGTTATTACTCTTTGCGTGTTCCTTTTCTAACCTAAGTTTTTTTTTTCATAGATTATTATTGATCAGTTTCGTTACACTCGATGTTTAAAGATTCTGCTTTTTACTATTATCAGGATACGACCGCGCCTTAAAGCAACCAAAGTTATGTAGTAACATAATAATAATTAGTGTACAAATAA
Source organism: Selenia dentaria (assembly GCA_917880725.1). Taxonomy (NCBI): domain Eukaryota; kingdom Metazoa; phylum Arthropoda; class Insecta; order Lepidoptera; family Geometridae; genus Selenia; species Selenia dentaria. Next base: position 5,982,703 of record OU862888.1, on the reverse strand, counting down.
TGATAGCATTGTGTTAGTTGGGCGTTGGAACTTTCCAACGTTATGCTTTATTGCCTATTTGAAAATGATTTATGTTTTATAGCAAATTTAGCACCGATCGCAAAATTGTATTCGCTGCATAATTTGTATTTTACGTGCGTATTAATCTAACTACCCACTAAATTATAATACAGTTGAGAATAGATATATTTATGATGTGTTAGTAAGCTTATTGAAAACCTACGCCTCATGGTTTCACAGGCGTGATGAAAAATGATGATGATGATAATAAATATTGGTATCCTATGTCCTTCTCCAGGATCTAAAGTACTTAACAATACACCATTTTTTGTAAAATTTCTGTTTAGTCAATTAGTCATGAAAAGGTGAACAACCACCACAAATAATTACTTTCGAATTGACAATAATAAAAGTGTAGAGGACAAAAGTGTGTGTAATGTATATATAATATATAACATTGTCTATACTATTAATGTTATAAAGAGGAAAGATTTCTAAGTATGTTTGTAACGAATTGGCTCCAAAACTACTGCACCGATTCTTTCACCATTGGAAAGCTAGATTCACCCAGAGTAACATAGGCTATATAAGATTCATCATCATCCATCACCGCGCGGGTCAAACCGCGGAGAGCAGCTAGTTATATATAACGAATTATATTGCTATTTTTATGTTTATACTAATATTTAATAGTATGAGTGAAATACACTTGATGAGGAAAGTCTGTTCGTATGGAACTATGGATACCTAAATTACTGAACTAAATAAATAATCTAAAAAAACCCTGTCAAATCAAAATAAAATAATATATCATCTTCCGCCTGAGTGGAGCCGCGGGCTACTGCGATATTTTTTATAAACTTTGCATTGAAATGAGAATTGAGCGCCTACTGTGCACAATGCGTGGTGATTGTGATGCAACCGTGTTGAGAGTATTCATGATAGTAACCAAGAGTCAGCTGACCGTAATTTCATAATATGGAATACTTATCTATACTAATTTTATAAAGAGGAAAGATTTGTATGTATGTTTGTAACGAATTGGCTCAAAAAGTACTGAACCGATTTCAAAAATTCTATCACCATTGGAAAGCTACATTCACCTTGAGTAACATAGGCTATATAAGATTCATCATCATCTATCACCGCGCGGGTAAACCCGCGGAGAGCAGCTAGTTTCTTATAATCCAAACACACAGAAAATAAAGAAATATCAACCAACTGCCAAAAAACAGGAGGAGGTTCTCAAGTTGACGAGTATATATTTTTTTTTTGTTTGATCACGCATACATTTCTAAAGAATAATCCTATTTTGATAATTATTTTTTCTACCGAGTTAGACTAGTTTCCCCGAGGTGGTCCCATTTAAATTCGTCAAATTCGGTCAAGCTGTATTTGAGTTACAATCTAATAACTGAAAAGTGTTTCGCATATACTCGTATATTGATGATATTGTAATTGTCGGTGAATGACAATTAATCAACAAGGGTCACTAAAAAGGGTTTTTTCTAACAAATATGAGGCCGATTTCAACACTTACAAGTGTGAAATAACTTGTTGAAGTCTGTACCATGCACATAATATAGTGATAATACACGACTTGGTACGACAATGACGATATTAAAATGACGACAATGTGCGACTTCAATAAGTTATTTAACACTTTTTAGTGTTGTAGGCGGTTCTATTCTATTGGTATTTTTTTAGATAGCAGTAATAATCATTTGTAATAGGAATATGTGACTGTATTGCTGACATTAGCTTAGTGATGTAACTGCAATAACAAACAAGCAAACTATTAGTCCCGCATCGACAGCCTCATTACTAGTTGTTAGGAAAAGTTAAGAGCAGCCAAATCCGCCACACTGTCCACATAAATGCTCGTACGTCATTATGGCGTTTAGGTTTCCGTTGCAGCAACAAATTTAAAAAAATTGGTGACATCATTTCAGAAAAACAATGTAATAATAAAATAGGGTTTACGTGAGACTAGCGCGTTGTCGATATCACGATCTGGTGCGAGGCGGGACACAACGACGAGCGCACCACACTCAAGATCCAGCCGTGCAATTCTCTAAGAGCAAACATTGTTGCATCTTTGACAACATCCGTGAAACCTATGACGAGATGAAAAGAAACGTTGGAAAAACACCTTATGTACAAGGGTGATATCTCATAAAGTATTTGACATCGGTGAGCTCGTCCAAAGACTACAATGAATACTGGGTTGACGAATCATTAGAGAATCGCACGGCTAAGAAGGCTTCCGGACGAATCCGAAACAATTGCCGATCGCGTCAGAATCACGTTAACCCCGTTTTATTATTACAAAATTGTAATGAAGGTGAGTTTCAATAAAATCATTTCAGTAAAAGCCTTTAAAAATGTGTTTATTGCACAAATTATAGTCATAACGGTGTTTCATAAACACTCATAAATTGTAAAAAATAAAACTATCACTAGCAATCAATGGATCAATGTTGACTGTTAATAAAAACTTTTGAATTTGACTATAAAACTTGCACTTGCGATAGGGATTCTAAACTCCGAACATTATTATCTAAAACTTCTAAGGCTTTTTTTAAAATACATATTCTGAAACAAGTATCACAAATATCTACGAACTAATGCTCGTGCAACGTTACCGCAGCGGATTTTGCTTCATGCTATGAGGGCTCTTTTGTTGTCTTACGTTTTTTGTACTGTGGACCTAGCACGAATAAATATTCCACAACTATCACACAACGCCATCTAGTCCCAAGCTAAGCAGAGCTTGTGTTATGGGTACTTGACAACTGATAAACATACTTATATATTTCTAAATACATAAATATTATAGATAAATTACACCCAGACACAGAACAAATGATCGTGCTCATTACACAAACATTTGTCCTGGGTGGGAATCGAACCCACGACCTCCGGCATAGCAGTCAGGGTCACTAACCACTAGACCAACAGGCCTGTCATTACGAATACTACGACTAAGCTGCGTGTGTAAGCACTAAGGTGTTTTTCACGTGAAACAGACAACTGTCATGTATCTAGAGCAACTGTGACACAGATAACTCATAGTTTGTACGCCGATACGAATATTTTTTAGCAAATTATTTGTGCTACGGCTTTTGTTCACATTTATCAGTATTGCGTTACAGGAAACAACGAAACTTATACCAGGCTTTTGTTGCATTAAGGCGACCTGGGAAAAGACCTCTTAAGGTAAATGTTCTCGTTTTTAGCGGGAACAAAATATTAAACATAAATTGGTTTTTGTAGCCTCCTTGTTATTTTACATTATCATGTTAGTTATAATCAGTATATTACTTATCCGTAGTCGAGCTAACTAATTGTACAGAGTGTCGATATTTGATATATGTATAAATGGCATTATTCTTAAAATTTCAAATATAGCTACATTAGATATACATAGACATAAAAAAGTTTGACATAAATTACCCTAACATCATGCTAAATCTTAATATGCAGTAGTAAGGAACAGATAGGTGCGACGGTAAGATGGTACCGTGAAACCTGTTTATAATACATAATAATACCTATACTTATCCTGATTGGTAAATTTCTCAAAGCAATGCCTAAGCCGCTGGCACCGAATAAATAATATTCACCTCTGCTACGAACGCTAACAATGTCACATGTACACATAACAAAATAGCATAAAACAAACAGGTATTGATTAAGCAGAAAATGCGTAATTTTGTCTATTTAAACAAATAATTATCTATTGTTTGAGTAACGTAACGATTACATGATAAACGTTTTTTCGTAATTAGCGCTGACAGCTTTCGAAACAGCCGTGCGATTCTCTAATGTTTCATCGACGAGCTCACCGATGTCAAATACTTCGCACTTGTTCATAAGGTTGCTTTTCCAACGTTTCTTGTCATTTCTTCATTTGTTTCACGGATGTTGTCAAAGATTCAACGATGTTTGCTCTTACAGAATCGCACGGCTGAGTTCCAATTCTTGATGCCGCTTTGTCAAATTGTCTTTACGTAAGCCATACAGCTATTCCGACAAAATAAATATAAATATTTACAATTCACCGGCTAAAACACTCACGTTAGGGATCGAATAAGTCAACCCGGGTATTTTTTCATTTTTTTATAAGGTCATCAAAGTGACTCCCTCTCGCTTGATGGAAAGCGAAGATGGAATCAAGAAGCAATGACCATTAATGCAGCCGTAAGCTGCGTTAATCGCCACCCCTATGATGACCTGAGAGATGCTTTTTCACGCCCCGCTTGAAAGACCCAGGGTTATAGCTGCAAGGAAATACGTACGCCGGCAAAGCATTCCATAATCTACTTACACGACAGAGGTAGCAACTGTAGGTTTCGAGCATGTTCGACGGGCTGCTCGCAGACGCCGCTGCGCACTCGCCCTGAAGATGAGCATCGGACAAGCTCGACGACGACGAATGGGTCGACGTATTCGATCCCTAACGTGAGTGTTTTACCGGTTAATAGTAATAATTTAATATGTGTCGCTATCACAAGAATTTCAATACAAAAAAAAACTAAATATACTTTGAAGATAACCATGTAAAATATGAAATATAATACTATAGATTGTAAAAGACTAATAATTGGTCTACGACTGAAGCAATGAAATTGGTATCAGGTTCAAAATTGTCTTGTTTAAATTAAATTATCACAATTGGACCAGTCATTCGATTTCATATGCCACCAAAATCGCTTTATACAACCCGGTCAGAATATCTGTGCACCTCGCTGGAATGCGGCGCCTCTCCCGCTTCCCCTGTCACCTCTCCGCGCACTCCCCGGTGCGACAGTACGGTTAGCATCTTCGTTGCCGATACACGTCCCGATAATTTTGATATTTTCGCTTTGTTGTTGTTTTGTTTTTTAATATTTATTGCTAAGTTTAGACTGTTTACTGTTAAGTTTGGACTGGTTTGGTTGTTATTAAAATTGTTGTAGCTGTTAAACTGAAGTCATGGGAAAAGCAATACACAGCGAATCAAGAAATTTAATCTTGAAAGTGCTCAAGTTTTTTGAATAGGAGAAAGCAAATAAACAGTACACCATACCTGTAGACCAAGTGGTGAAACGAACCTGTGCTGCAACTGGGATATCAAAGAGGACTCTAATGAAAATTAAAAATGAAGCCACCTACTTCGCCAGGCACTAGTCCGACTCCAAGTACTAGTAATAATTTAGAAACCCACCCAGAACCAAAATTATCGACACCGGGTAAGAAGCGTAAACAGTACAAAAAACGCATCGAAGTAGATGATTTTGACATTTGCGCAATACGAAATATCATCAACAGTTTTTATGCTGTAAAAAAAGAAATCCCAACTTTGAAGAAAATTCTGGCAGCAGTTAAGAGAGACCTAAATTTTAGCGGTGGGAGAACATATTTAAGAAATATTTTAATTAACAAATTGGGCTACAAGTTCAAAAAGTGTAAAAATATCCGTTGTGTATTGACACAAAAGCCGGACATCGCCGCATGGAGGGCTCGCTACCTACGCCGTATGAAAGATTACTTTATAAATGTAAAAGTAAAATCGGCGATTATCTTATTAAATTTACCACCGAACGGTATAGTTGTCATAGACAATGCACCCTACCATTCGACACAGTCGGTGAAAGCGCCCACTAGTGCTGCTCTTAAAGCTGACATGCAAAATTGGCTACGTGAACATAATATTCCATTTAATGAGAAAATGACAAAGAGAGAATTGTATCCCATTATACTGAGAACAAAGCCGCCGAAAAAATATGTCGTCGACGATTTGATGCGAGAGCATGGCCAAGAAGTTGTGCGTCTGCCACCTTATCATTGTGACCTAAACCCTATCGAATATATATGGAACTTGGTAAAGCAAAGGGTGGCAGATAAAAACATGGGTTGGCATTAGAATAGCCCAACACGAATTTGGTGATTTTAAGAGTTGGATCTTATAGATAATAATTTTCTCTACGCTTTGGTATCAATTTTAGAGCGAGGAAATGTCTAGTTTTCTAGAAAAACTAATTTCAATTTCAGATTTTTGATTCGACGATTCTCTATAAATGCGTGTAACGAAACGACTTGGTGCAATGAAAATGGTATTAAAATAAATATTTTAATTATTTGAACTATTATTTTATTGCTAATTTAATTTACAATACTTAATTACATAGTTTATAATACTTGACATCGATTTTATTAAATTAGCTTCTGTTGCAAATACTTTTTTTAAAGAATGGAACGTATGACCGCCATTTTATTTTCCATAGACGATCGACTACGCCGCCCGCGCCGCGCATTCCGTTCCTCTTCGAGTTACGTGAATGTGCTCTGTTCGCTCTCCGTGTTTTTCATTGTTTTGGCGTGGTATTTTGTGTTAATTTTTCGACGACTTTTGCCTGCTCTCTGGACTCAGGGCCAGTAAGAAGGATAAGTTTTTCGAACTGATAAAAGCTGTGCAATATGTATACAAAATATAAGTTAAATACTTTCTAAATTTTGTTTTATTTTTGTCCTAGTTTTGCACCTATATGATTTATTTCTAATGTAATTCAAAATAGCTGTGACCATCAGGGCTAGCACTCTTATTCGAGTCAAGGGCACTCTAACTTGAGTTGGTTAGGTTCAAAATAAGAGACAGAGCCGACACAGAGCACCCCGACTCCACCTAGTCTTGTGGCTGACACCCCTAGATTGTATATAAAAAGTGCGGGAGCCAGAAGCTCAAGGGAGGTCCTGAGAGGAGCGAGCCAGACGAGGTTGAGCGGAGCGACGGGGGGAGGTGGCGAGCGAAGCGAGCCGGCGACCTCCGTAGCGAAGCGAAGACCGAGTTTGGCGAAGTGACACTCAGGGGCGACCGCTAGAGCTTCTGGCGGGAGCCCACCCAGAGTCAAACATAGAACACACCAAAATAGTCAGTACTCCATGTCCAATCCATTCATATTTGTAAGTAAATATAGTTAAATTCAATATATAAACGTTATAAATTTGAGGTTAAGTTCAAAGAAAATTCAAAGTAGTTTTTCGCAAAAACTAGGCATTTCCTCGCCACGAGAGTAGTGTCGGAGGACATCCCCCTCCCCCCTCCCTCCCCCCTCCCCCTCCCCCCCTTAAATTCGTGTTGGCCTATTCTAATGCAATGCCAAAAACATTGACCAATCGGAAAAGAAAATAGAACAACTTACAAAAGATGCGATTAAGTCAATTACGCCAGCTGACTGGAAAAAAGAAGTGAATCACGTGGAGAGACTACAGCGAGACAACTGGGAAAAGGATCATCTAACAGATGACAACATCACACAACTTTTAATATCACTAGGGGAAGATAGTTCGGAGAGTTCAGAAAGTAAGAGTGAGGAAGATACAATGTCAGGCATAGAGTCAATAATTTATAGTGACTGAGTTTAATAATAAATGTTTTTGTAATCAAAATTATTTTTTAATAACAAACCCTTCATCGATAATAAATTGATTTGAAAAGGTTAGTAATTTTTTTTACCTCTACATTTCTCGAAAAAACTTTTTTTCACACCGTACCCAGATCGCCGATATGACGTCACGAGGTCAGGTGCACAGATATTGTAACCGGGTTGTAAGAATGAACGACTTGGGATCGAATTTCTGTCAAACTCTAACGTTAAATTACTCAAATAGTATCACAAGAAATGTCTCAAAAAATAATTCTTTTAAATGGAACTTAAGTATGATTGCAATCTGTTAACGACGGACAATGTAAAGGGTTCTAAAAGTTATTTTCGATCGTGTATAAGATCGGAGAAATTGGCCTGATCTCTTATTGGAAGCCAAGACTCACTTTTAGTCACGGAATCAGCGGAATAAGAAAAAACAAAAAATATTTATTTGGATAAATAAGGCATAATGGATCTTTAATTTACAGTGTAGCACCTGGTTCCTAAACTTGGCTTATGTCCCGTCTGATAGGGTACAAGCAGTTCTAGACAAAATTCAAGCAGGCGTTTTTCCGCACACGCTACAGACAGAACGTTCCCGGATCCCGTCTACGAATACTTAATAGAGACATCCTTTGTCTATTCTTTTATAGGTCTGCAGGCCTCTTTCATCGGAGATTAATCCCAGTAACTAGCGACTGCCTGCGACTTCGTTCGCGTAGTAGGCTCGGCTAGGCCTCGCCATAACTTACCATAATTTCTTTAATATAGGAACCTTCTACAAAGTATTAGAAAACATTAAGATAAAGATGAATGAAATCGGTAAAGCCGTTTTCAAGTTATAGCGTGACCAGGCAAAACATTTTTACCTTTATGTGGAAACTTGTAAATGTCCTATTTAAGTATCCTAGTTATTAGACCTAGATGTAAATTTTCCTAAAATTGTAAAATAAAATAAATTAAAATAAAACAGGGGTTTATTTTTATAAAAAATATATAATAGATTAAAGGATACACCATTATTTAATTAAATGGATTTGTCAGGATACTATTTTTGTGAATGTTATACGAATATAAGTAAGTATGCTATCTTAGTAATCTACCGACTTCCAAACAAAGGAGGAGTTACTCAAATCGACTGTATTTTTTTTATGTTTGTTACCTCATAACTTTCGACTGGGTGAACCGATTCTCAAAATTCTTTTTTTTCTGGGAAGCGTTTCTGGGAAGTTCCCGTGAGGTCCCATTTAAATTTTAATAACTGAATAAAATGGAAGTCGGTATAAAGTTTTTCAAATTATACTTGTATTACTACCATTATTATCGTAAATTCGTTACGTAATTGGGGCAAGTATATTACTTTTCTATCAGTATAGATTTTTTTTTATATTATTGATTTAGTCTCATGCATGCTCTGTGAGTGAATTTTCATATATTTGTTGAAAGTACTGTAAAGGTACGGCCCTATAAAATTTATGAAATTTCTCGGAAATGCTCTTTTAACAATGGGTACATATAAATCGTTGAATGTGCGAAACAAGTTTCTTTTTTGTTTTTATGTCAAATTTACTGAATTGGCTTTCGCGGTTAGGTAACTACATTATAATTAGTACTCACGGGATGTACACCACGATTATTGTTGTCTGCACTTAATACACACTAACTGTATCACTGTGAATATTGTTTTGATCAAATAACATTCGCAGTGATACAGTTAGTGTGTATTGTTGAGACTTACAATCGGGTTCGAGGGCCAGTGATATCCGTAGTAAAAGAGTGAGAAAGAGGGTAGACCGTTTTGTAACTTGGAACTTTTTTCACATCCACCCACATATTCAGTCTACCCGTGAACATGTTGCATGTAACATCGCCGAAATATCGGGAACTCCAAATCCTGCCTAATCGTGGTGTACATCCCGTGAGTACTAATTATAATGTCAAATTTAGGTAACACGTAGTTAATAATTACCAGTCTTGCAACAACCTACGACCATTTTAACCTATTTAAATACTCTCTTTAAGCTACGTTGCTGACATCTTAATCGGCCGTCAAAGCATATTGCAAACGTTCGAAGTTGTTCAGTTTCGTAAGTGACCAATGTTTACTATTTTGTGCTTACGCGTGAATTTGTAAGAAATCTGTTGCAAAACAAACTCAAATCAAATGCGCCACTGACAAGTTGCAAACTACAGTAAACACTATAATCATTGTGGAAGGCAGGCCTATTGATGTCCACAAATGGCAAGTGAACACGCGCAGTGGTGTAATGGTTTAGCAGCTTAGCCTATGCACGATAGCGGTAGCGAGACTGGTTTCCAATACATACATAATCAAACGTCAACGATCCTTTCTCTCAGAGAGTGGAGCTGGGCCATAATCCACCACGCAGGCCCAATGCGGCTTCGTGGACACGCCAGTGGGCAACCCATTTCGAAGTTTTCAGACCGCCTGCAGGTCTTCGACATAGCCGACTGTAATTGTCCTAAGACAAACAACCGGGACCGACGGCTTAACGTGCCCTCCGAAGCACGGAAGCGCTCAGTTGAATAATGCCACTAACGGTCACCCATCCAACTCCTGACCGTAGCAAGCGTTGCTTAACATTGTTGATCGATTATGATCATTGTTATATTTGCAGATTTTAGTACATAACATGTTTGTATAATGTAACTATAGGCTGAACGAAATCAGGGTAAATTTGGGACTCGTAGGTTGACCAAAATAATTGCAGCTGTGCTGTGAACAAAACTAATTGGTACAACAGTAAAGGAATAAAGTGCAGGTACTGGAATCATAATTAAAAGATTTATATACTAAAATGATATAATAGTAAAGGGAAGCCCTTCTTTATTTTCATTCTTACCTTTCATTAGATATTAGAATAAAAATGGTTCAGTAAAGAAAACTAATACACATTTCTTGCTTGTGTCATTTTGTACTTGTGTTTATTTATAAAGGTGCAGGAAATAGTATGTTTAACCGATGCCAATAAGAGGGTCCTTAATTCGACTGCATTTTTCTTTGTTTATCTCAGAACTTTATTCTAAGTGAACCAATGTCGATGATTAGTTTTAATGTGAAAGTTGGTGCTTCCCATGTAGTTCTATTTATATTTCAGTAGTTTTTTTTTGATAATTTATCATCAACATAGGGTCTTAAAATGATGAGTAGGTATCTTTGATAATAAAATGATAGTCAGTTATTTTTTTTTCAAATAGCTATGGAGAGGGCTATGCTCTGGGTTTCTCTACGTGATCGAATCAGAAATGAGGAGATCCGTAGAAGAACGAAAGTCACCGACATTGCCCAGAAGATTAACCAGTTAAAGTGGCAGTGGGCAGGGCACATAGCAGGCAGAACAGATGGCTGAAGCGCCGGAAGGTTCTGGAATGGAGACCACGGACCGTAGGTCCGCGCAGCGTAGGTCGTCCACCGATGACAATTGACGAGACGAGCAAGTTGCTTGGCTGGTGGCAGGCTTTCCAACAACAGTTGGAATAAACCAAGTTCTGCGTGGTATTGCACTCTACTTGTCAATGGGAGTCATGCTTTGTTTGTCCAGTATTTCAACTTGCTACAATGATCTTCAAAATTGTACTCAATTATATATGATTAAACCATTACTGAAGCACTCGCAGCGGAGCTTGACTTGACGATCTTAACCGATCAACAAGTTAAGCAACGCTTGCTGCTGCCTTAAGTTGGATGGGTGTGTGCTAGTGTTGGGTGTGTGCTAGTGTTCAGCTAAGCGCTTCCGTGCTTCGGAGGGTACGCTAAGCTGTCGGTCTTGGTTGTTTCTCTTAGGACAACAGTCGTTAGGCTATGTCGAAAACTTCGACATGTGTTGCCACTAGTTTAACCACAAAGTCGCATTGGGTCCGCGTGGTGAATTATGGCCCAACTTCTCTCTCTGAGAGGAAGGCTCGATTCCCAGCAGCGGGAATATAATGGGCTGGTTATGTTATACTACTGCTTGGAGGGAGAATACCTGGCTATGTGTTGGTATTACCATTCCCAGTCTTTCTGAAATGTATGCCACAAGAACACAAACTACTACGTTTTGTGAGATAGAACATCACCAAGCGACAGAGTATCCACGATTACGTTCCTAAAGAGAAAGGTGCACCGACGGTCTAAATACAGTTTTGTAAGTTGCCTTACATAACGCGTTACCATTAGATCGGGCTGAGATCACGCCGGTCATTGTACGTTTGTTCACTACTGCCACTTAGCCTGCTTTAGTAAACCTATAGTACCTGGACTAGCTTTTGCGCGTAGAGTTTTTTTCTACCGACTTCCAAAAAGGTACTCAATTCGACTGTTTTTTTTCGTTTGTTACCTCCTAACTTTCGACTGGGTGAACCGACTCTCAAAACTCTTTTTTTGTTTGAAAGCTGGTGCTTCTCATGTCCCGTTTAAATTTTATCAAATTCGGTCCAGTATTTTTGAAACACACTTCAATAACTGAATAGAATGGAAGTCAGTTTATTTTTTTTCAAATTTTACTTTTTTTTTTTCTAAATATGAATTATTGTAACAATTAGACATATTCATATAAGTCATGGTATAGATATGTTCATGCCTATTGCCCGCTGCTACGTGTCATATTTGACAAAAGTTCATGTAGACACCGTCCTTTATATATATTGTCTTCCAAAAGCAAAGAATTCTTCCTACAAAGTTTCATCCTCCATTTCACGCTCTACGTCATCCCTGTCCAGCTGACCAGCGGTTTAGGCCGTGCGTTGTCTGTCAGTCAGTCAGAACTTTGATTCTTATATATATATTAATTGGTGATATGATGAGTTTTTTTTGAGAAACCTGACCTGTTTATGGGTTAGTGTTGCTTAACAACGCCATCTACTGGCAGGTAGGTTTAGTGTTGCAGTGTCGGTAAAACATTTTTGTTCTAGCAGTTTTTCATTGCAATGGGGTGAAAACACGGATAAAAAGACGTTTTCTAAAAAAAAACCTAGCTAAATCGATTTTTCGCCCTCGAAACCTCCCGCACATACTAAATTTGATGAAAATCGTTGGAGCCGTTCCGATATTCAGATTTTATTATACATATCAGGAATTGCTCGTTTAATGATATTAGATAGGCTTCGTGGTTTGAAGAAGTTAGTCGGTAAACTATTTTTGCTTTAATATAGTACCTATGATGCTGGTTTGGATTGCGGTTGTGTGTGACCGCCAGTGTCCGGAGGTCTTTATTGCTCCGCGGTCAAAAAGACCGGCCCGCCCCGTCGTCTGCATAGCGCCTAACTAATCAGATAACTTTGTGTTATAAGTTAAAATACCAAGTAGGTAACAAATTATGATTTGCTTTGACATACAATATTTCTATAAATATAACTTATTACGTATATATTGTATAATAGCTTCACAAACATAAACGTTAATACATTAAAAAAATTGAAACTCGTTCCATTATAGAAACTCGATATCACGACAAACAAACTGACACTATAATCCCCAAAAGTTACACAATAAGAACAGTATTGACTGCTATTGTTGCTTTTACTAGAACGATTATTATAATTTGGAACGAGGAAATGATTGTAAGAAATATAATTAAGTTTTTGGAGTGGTTAAAAAATGATGATTTGACATTTCCGGTGTTACTTAAGTGGTTTTACGAAGATGGTTAAATAATGTTGAATAAAACAAAACAAAACAAAAAGCGGAATGCGGTCATGTGTTGAAGTTTTAATTTTAAATATATTGTTTTTTGTTTGTTATTTTTTGAGAGGGGGAATTGCTTTGCACTTCCATTCATCCACGGGGGTGACGGAAGGGGGCAAGTGGGGCTCAGACCCACTAAAACTCTCCCGTGAGCGCTAGCATTCACCATCTCGCCCCAGCGGTAGACCCGGATCGATCTTAATCGGGCCTCAGTGAAGGGGTGACATTGCTCACCAAGACCATGCCCTAGACGTGTAAGGCCGTGGAAGCTGGTTCACAGTCTCCCGACTATCCACCAGTGATCTCACTCAGGAGGAGGGAGGAGGCGTGCAAGCTGCCTCCTATGTACCGCCATCCGTCTGCGCCGGAGCGGGTCAGCTCGAACATCATTCTCCCTGACTCGCTCCGCTGCCTCCTGCGCCATCACTGCTTCGCAGAAAGTGGCCACCCACCAATAGAAAGCTACATTATTCCAGAGTAACATGTGAGCTATATTTTATTATTATAGAACATTTTATCCCGTGGGATAGCCCACACGGACAAATAAATTGTAAGGCAAAACGGAGTTCGTGGGGCCAGCTAAGTTTTAATATACACACTATAAGCTTGTCTCTATATATAAAACCAATCTCTATCTCTTGATCATCGCCTCACGCGGGAACAGATGGAACAATTTCGCTAATTTTTTTTAGTTGCGTCCATTATTGTCACGAGAAGGTTCTTATGGAAAAAAGCAAGAAAGATGGAAGGTTATGGCAAGGCCGAAGGCTGAGCTACTACGCGTACGCAGTCGCAGGTAGTCGCTAGTAAACAATAAATAACAATGTTCACGTAAATGAACACGAGAAATATAACGTAACTTAATTACAACTTGTCCAATTGACATCCAAAAGAAACCTTCAGAGAGTTATTTTTAGACAAGTGTGACGACAATGACATGTTGGAAAAGTTGCTTGGATTTTTCGGGAGACGACTTGTTTCCTTTTATTATTATGTTACTTGATTCAATTTCTTTTTTGTTTGCGTATGATTTTAATGTGTAGAGGTCTGTTGAGATCTCAAAAGATCCTAAATGTTAATTTATTTGTTTGAATTCAAAAAAGTATTGTGATTATCTCCAGATGATTAATCTAGTGAACAAGACTTATTTGTAAATTATTGTTGATGTGTGTCGTTCCTAACAAGAATCGTGTTCCTAACAAGGCTTCCGGACGAAGCTGAAGGAGTTGTTGATCGTGATATCGACCAAGCGTAAGTTTCGCGTAATTCCCGTTTTATTATTATAAAATTATAATGAACGGTTCCAATCAAGTCCTCAAAACTGTAGGGGGAATTTTCTGCACAAGGAGCACTTTATAGTTTAAATTACGTTCTTCGTTTCTAATCAAACCCAGTAAATATGACTGAATAGGTACTTATACGAGTACATATGCTTCACCGGACGTAACCGCAGCGCGCACGGTCTGCTCGCTTGGCTCATCCGTTTTGGCCGCAGGACGAGTTTAATAAACATAATATATTTTTATCATTTTTGAGATCAAAGGTTTAGTGAACTTATGTAAATATACTAATAATTTCGCTTTCCATTTAAGGCTGTTTTTGATATAATTTTATGTACGAGTATTTATGTATTAAACCTCATCTTGGAATTGATGACCAGCGGATGTGTTAAATTTGAAAATAAAAGAAAACATTTGATTTACAGAGGAAAGTCAAGAGAAAAAAACAAAAAAGAATTCTGTTGGTTGGAATTGATGGAGGAGACACTTCCATGCTCTATGTAGAGAAAAATGACAGTTTCAAAAGAGAACAGAATGTTCATTGACTTGTATTATCGTGAAATAACAGTTAATTTCCTTTTACTGCGCTACCCAAAAACTGAACAGAGTCCCATTTGTCCAATAGATCCCGAAGAAGCGTATTTATTGGAACCTATAAATCTTGAATGAAGCAGATACTATACTATATATAACTACATATTGTATTGTATGGATGGATCCCATTCATGTGTAAACTTAGATGTTTCTATTCCATGGCCATATGGGCATCTACACATCCGCTGGAGTTAACTAAAACTTTGCCAGGTCATTCTTAGTGTTATTTAACTATATTTATTTCTATAGTTCTTTTTTATTTTTCTTATTTATTGTAGGCATTATTCTTGATGGTAGCGGTTGGTTATTAGGAGTCGCAACGGTCGTAACACAACAACTTCCAGTTCGACATTCTCTAAACAAATCTTAGCCGTTACGTCACTTTAATATCGAGTAATAGTGCTATAAGCAAAGACTAACCTGAGTTATAGCAGCTATTGCCAACCGCTCGATGTCCACATTGTAGAAGCTGAGCTGCGGCACATGCCGCCGCCGCGGCCTGATGTCGTCGTAGTAGGCCACCACGTCGTTGATCGACACCACGGGGCAGTCGTCCGCCGTGCTGCACCCACTGCTGACACCATCCACACCACTATCAGAGTCCCCTTCCCCCCCGAAACCCTCCTTGCTATCCCTCCTCTCCCCATAACTCTGCTCGGAACCCTCCTGATACCCCGACTCGTTCATCTCATCGGGGGTTACGATTTCTGGTATCTTTGTGTAGTCGAAATCGTCGTCAGCGGTGGTGTCGAACTCGATTATGTCCGCCATTTTGAATAACTATATTTGTTTCACTGTTTTGTGTTCACTACATGCTGTCACTGTTGTGCACTTTGGGAGCGATCTGAGGACAAGAGAGTTCTCGTTTAGTTTTGAAGTTTCTACATCTCTCCTTATTTTATCCTACTTTACTTATTCTTCCAAATTGTATTGATAATGAGTATTTTAAATGATTAATATTATTATTTTTACTAAATAACAATATTCTAACTGTGTTCATGATTCAACCAGAACAGTCCCAACATAAACAAATAGTTTGTTTTTTTAAATTGGGCTCTGCATAATTTACCAGGCCACATTGGGCTCGCGTGGTGGACTGTGGCTCATATTAATTTATCCGAGAGAAATAAAATTTAAATGTCCAAATATGATTATATATGCTCTTTGCTCTATAAAATAAGGCAGCATAAAGTACAATAAGGACTACTTGGAATAAGTTCAAAAATGTTTAGTTATAATATGTTGTAATTTATACAGTACAATACTTTTAAACATTAGCGCTCTTTAACACGTTATTTCTCAATGCCCCAAATCAGCCCAAAAATCTGACAAAAATACTTAATCAACCATATAGCTACATATTACAGAAACATAAAAAAAAAACAGATAAACGCCATACACAATCGAGACGGCACACAAAAGCATCGAAATAAACAAAACAGCCAGGCTACAGAACAAAAACAACAATATGCAAGCACCTATCGATACCGAAACACTCTTAATTTCCGCGAGACTCCGGCCGAGGCAACCAAAACAAACTTTCGCTCTCAATCCAGTCTACGACACAGTGACCTCTACATGGACTATTAGGTAAAAGCTTTACACAAACGGAACAATCATCTTTGTTGAGATGAACAGAGCAGGTTGCTAACGGGATCTTCGTAATCACGCCTGCCCATACGCCACTACTACTGGCTACTATTAAATGTTCTGTACTAATTGGCCCAAAACAAACTTTCGCCCTCGTGCGTGTCTACTCCAAAAAAAGCCTGGTCAAGTGTGAGTTAGACTCGCGTATCGAGGGTTCCGTTCATTATCAAGCATCTAACATTGCTCCAACTAAAGACAAACTAGGACAAACGTAACTTTGATTGTAACTTAACGATCTCTAGACGCGGTCATTGCAACAACCGCAAATAATAAGTTAATCATATATTAACTAGGTTTATTGTATTAAACTACATAATAACGGTATTCCGATTTTTTCCTTTGTATGTACTGTAAGTATAGAGATCTAGAGAGACGCCAATCCGTACGCTGAGTACAAAACCTGGAGTCGCAAGCAGCTGCCGTATTCTGCGATTCTACATATTCTGTTACCTCCAAATAGTTAATTATCCATTGCTGTATTAAATCTTAACGTTTGAATATTCGTAAGTACAGAGCAAGCATTGTACTGCTTACGTGCAATTTTGCGACCGGCGTTCAGTCACATAATACAAAAGTTGCGAATCGTGCGAGCTATGTGTTTTGTTTTGGGCATTTTATTATTATTTTTATTTATATTGTTTAGTGTTTGAGAGGTACAGATCGCGCGGCGAGAGTTTGGCTTTGACCTTCGGGTGGAGGGGATTACTGCGCATGGGTACTGTCGCGCCATGTGACAGAGAGAGACAAGAGTCCCTCGTCTTCGATGTGACAGAGAGAGACAAGAGTCCTTCGTCCCTCTAGCCACCCTGTGATACCCAATTTTTGACTTCTGCGCAATAACGGTCAAAGCCAAACTCTCGCCGCGCGATCTGTACATTGTTGGATAATTGTATAATATTGTAAATGTGAAAGTTTGGATGGATGGATGTTTGTTACACAAGCACACAAAAATGGCTGAACGGATTTGCATGAAACATGGGGTTGAGATGGGTTGTGCCCGGGTTTAACACATAGACAACTTTTTATCCCGATTCAAATGGCAGTTCCCCAGGGATCGCGATATGGGCTATAAGAGGAGGAGCTATAAGAGCCAGGAAAGGAAGCTGCGTCTCTACCCAAGACGAAATCATCAAGACAAGAATAATTTCTAAAGTAAAAGTACTAGTAGTATTAGTAGTTCTTGTGTAAAAGAGAAACATTACTTTCAACCCAACAAAACAAAAGTTATTAGTTAGTGTCAAAGATATTGTAAGTGTATTTGGTTAGTGTGATACACAGTCACACAGTCTAGACACACATACACACACATATTATATATACTAATATTATAAAGAGGAAAGATTTGCTTGTTTGTTTGAATTGTATAGGCTCTGAAAACTGAATACTACTGGACCGATTTGAAAAATCCTTCACTCAATTAGAATCCTACATTATCCCTGATGAACATAGGTCATATGTTTTGGTTCATCACCATCGTCATCCATCACCATAACGAATAAATTCACAAACATATGGCCCGATTTCAAAAACTCTTTCACCATTAGAATGCTACATCATCCTTGAGTAACATAGGCTGTATACAATTATATTGATTCATGATTGATTGATATATACTTATTTTGATCCATCATCACATTATCATCCGTCACCACGCAGGTGAAACCGTGGAGTGCAGCTAGTTATCAGTAAAAGTGTTTTTTTTTTCTAATTGGTACAGTACCAGAAATTAACTTAACTTAATTAACAAGCGAAATTTAAACTTTTTATATTTATTATATTATATTTATTATATTGTAAATTAACATTGTCATAATAGCGCTATGGTGACCCTTTTCAAATAGTAGAATGGCCAGTTTGAAACTACTTTCAATTTCCGCTGCCGAAAGTAGGCGAAGACTTTCCCTGTCGATAGGAGTCAGCGAATGGCACACTGACCTTAGACGGAGGTCAACTAGTAATGGTCCAATAATGTACAGGTTTTATATGGCGCTGTGTGAAATGTTACGGGAAAACTAATAACACTGTATTAGTATTGAAATTCCCGTGAATTTGAAACATTATAACTATTATATAATTAACTAATATTATAAGCGACAAACACTCACGTTAGGGATCGAATACCTCGACCCGGGTTTCGAGCAGGTTAGATATTCATCTTCAGGACGTATGTGCAGCGGCGTCTGCGAGGTCTCTACGAGCACGCAATGCCGCTGCGAAAACCCGGGTCGACGTATTTGATCCCTACCAGCTCACGCAGATAATCTGGCGCGTCAGTGATATGCAGACACATGCAGAAGAGTCTTATCACCTGGCATGTCGCTTGTTTGGGACCACCCGTGTGCCACATGAAGGTAATTAGCAAAAAAGTAATCTGCTACGGTTGCGGAAGACTAAGCTCCCAAAATTGTTTTAGTACGTAATTGAAAAGTCTTACAGAGGTCGTGGAGAGGACTCCATAATTTCTCATAATAAAGAGCAAGAAAAGAAAAATGAAGAGAAATTATCTAAGCATTCATAACTAACCGAAAAAACGAAAATGATTACAAAAGTTACGAAATCTGTAATAAAACAATACCTACATCACAAAAGTGGTAACTTTTTATTTCCACGTTTCCGTTCCAATCAGTTGTGGATTTGAACAAACTTTTTCCATAAACACAAGCATTTTGTTTACTTTGGTCGTATCGGAAGTTTGGACAAGTTATGATATTGTTACCGTTTTCCGATTGTTACCGGGTTTGATGTTTTGCATTGTTCTATTTTTTCTGTTCAGGCCAATTCTAACTTTGTTGTTTTGATGAAGGTTCTGGAAAAATATTGCATATTGATTTAATTAATTCTGTTTCCACATATTTAGATGCAGAAGATCTGTAATCAAATATGTGGAACATCCTAATTATATAGAGATTTAAAAGTGAGTTTGTTTGTTACACGTCTAAACGGCTGAACGGATATTGATAAAATTTGGCAAGAATATAAATTATATCCCTCGGACAAACATACTATACTTTTCATCATCCCCATCATACAACACCAGCTAGTATAAGTAACAATATGCGCCCTGGTGATACAGAATAATATTTGAATTTTACAGTGTTTGAATGTTTAAATTTAAGGTTTATGAGTTTTCTATTAGATTTGAATTTATCTTTGTTCGTCAAAATATTTTAGCGAATAATAGACTGTTTAATGAAATGTAGCTTTAGTTTGTTAAAGGATACGAATTATTTTTTAAGTCATTTCGATATTTCTGTTAGCTTTTTATTTCTGTACTCGATAAAGTGTGGGGTTAAACTTACTATACGATATGTACCTACAATACAAGGATTTTATAAAAATTTATGAAACAAGAACGAGTCATTAACATAAGATATGTTTCTCCACACTATGTAGTAGTATTTACACGTTTGGCATGTTAAAGTTTGGACAATAATCCGCCTTATTTCGACTCTGGTATACCAATAGGAGATAATACACGCACTAGGTGCGTGTCACACAGCAATCAAGATTAACAAACGGCCACACCTTTATATAATAAAATAAATAAATTCACTAATATATATCATTTAACCAAAGCTCACTGTAAGAATAACATAGTTCAGTGGATTTCTGCAAAGAACTATAAGGAAACAGAAGATATTCTTCTATCAAGTATGTAAAATGAAATTCAACCAGACCAGAAATTAAAAATAAAACTAGTACAAATTAGTTACAAATATACACCTGAAATATATGAGGATACACTTACGAGATACTCGGCACACTTGTGAACAATAATTATACTATAATTTAGTACTTAAACCAACAAGGGAAGAGAAATAGCCGCTCTAAGACGGAATCCTAGTGGGGCGGCTATTGCACGGTATGCTTAATATAATATTCTCCAATATTGTAATATTGAAATTCAATGTTATCAATTATTGTAATATTGTTATGTGTAACCATTTTAATGCATAAATAAATTATTATTATAAAAAAATATTATTACACCTCTGTGCTTAGCACGAATAACTACGTAGATGTAACGTAACGTGTCGTTCACGTGAAACAGTACAACTGTCATTGATCTAGGGCAACTGCGACAGAACGTACTCATAGCTTGGCACCGAAGCGTGACGCGTCGCTTACGGTACGAATACTTTTTCGCAAATTGTTTGTGCTACGGCTTTTGCACGTACCTAGTTGTTACTCTTTAACTCGGTACATAAGTCTCTAAAATCCTAAAGCAATTTAATCATGTCAAACAAAGTCAAAATAAAAAAACACACACGCAGCATTCTTATTTGTCCATTCTTCACAGAGCCCTCCCCAATTCATAAACTACAATCGATTTCCCCCAAAATACAGATCCATGACTTCCACAGTTCAACAAGTGGGAACCCTAGTGACCTACTTGCCGTGTCAAGGGCGCGCATGGCGTTCCGACACAGCCCGCAACAAGTGGGAGGCAACCCTGGCTTCTTGTCCCCCCTCGTAATTATCATTGCGATTATCCTTGATGGTTTATGGGAGAGCTTGATGTTTACAACCGTTTTGGGGAATTATGATGGGGAAAATGTGATCAAATAAGATTTCAAATAATTAATTTGTTTGGGAAACTAGGGCAGTTCAGGTGTTTCAGTT
The DNA here is from genome assembly GCA_917880725.1 of Selenia dentaria. Classification (NCBI taxonomy): domain Eukaryota; kingdom Metazoa; phylum Arthropoda; class Insecta; order Lepidoptera; family Geometridae; genus Selenia; species Selenia dentaria. The sequence goes on along the minus strand of OU862888.1, from coordinate 5,961,461 downwards.
AAGGAACGTTTGTAGGACTTTAGCTTTTGCGAATCACATTCATGTTTAAGAAAATATCTTTATATAGGGACTTTTTCGCGCACAGAATAATATCAAACCATAATTTTGACTAGCCGTTTCGTTGGAGTTGCATCGACCGTGGTCACGAGTAGACTGGAGAAGCGGGTGTCTGCATTTTGAGGGGCGGGTTTTCTACCGACTTCCAAAAAGGAGGAGGTATTCAAGTCGACAGTATATTTTTTTGAAGTTTGTTACATCGTAACTTTCGATAGGGTAAACCAATTCTCAAAATTATTTTTTTGTTTGAAAGCTGGTGCTTCCCGTGTATTCCTATTTAATTTCATCAATTTCGGTCGGTTCGGTTACACTCCAAAAACTTGGATGTCTGTATTAAATTTTTCAAATTGTTGTTTATTTAACAAGTCAAAATTATATTATATATTCTCTTAAAACAAGACTGGTTCTATTCTAATTGCCTTCAAACTTCAACATGTTTGTATAGGAGTCGTGCTTAACCAAGGAACTGAATACTACTAAAACTATTATTCAACTGCGAAACAATAGAAGATTAGTTTCAAGAAATGCAATCGGTTTAAACAGTCACCCCAGCTGATTAAGGGTTAACACACACCAATCAACCCGTGTTAGCATCGCCTCAACCCGAGCCGTTCGGTATTCTTTGTATGGAACTCCATACTTCAACTCCGTACCGGCAACTTCTCGGCGTTGAGGCGGCCGGATAATGAGGCGAGGCGGTGAGGGCACGGTGTCGGGTTGATTGGTCTGCATTAACCATGATGCTGTAAACTTACTGTTGACATTTACTTTCTAGAGATAACTTATAAATTGAGCAGACAGTAGTTAATACTTGTATGATAAAGAATTAAATGTAATGTATTATAAAAGGATATTATGATTGTCTGTATTTATATAGTTACAGTACAACAATTAAATCTCAACAGAAAACACTGTAATTCCGAAGTAACGCGTTCATACTGACCGGACTTTTTTTTGAGAGCAACAAATGCTGTCCACTTCCCTTCCACCGCGAGGGTGACGGAAGGGGGTATGTGGGGCTCAGATTCACTAAAACACCCCCGTGAGCAGTCCTCCGCCATGGTGGGGCGAGATAGGGTCGCGCTGGCATTCACTATCTCGCTACAGCGGTAGGCCCGGATTGATCTTAACCGGGCCTCAGCCCCTGCGAAGGGATGACCTTGCTCACCAAGGTCACCCCCTAGAACTGCGATAATACAGGGTATATAGGATGTAGGCTTAATGAATGAATGACAGGCATTGGCTAGGCGTCAGTGGCAGTATTAAATTGGTCACTATTGAAAGGCAGGTATAATTATAGAAAAGTGTTTAAAAACAGTATTGCAATGCAATCTTCCGATTAGTTAGCCTGATGCTAAAACATAAAGTTACGTTAAGCAAGCGGCAATTAAACTGTTTCCAACATCTTTACTGTAACATAATCCGCCCATTATGTTTCCACTACTGGGGCTTGAGCTTTCCTCCCAGAAAGAGAAGTTAGGCCATAATCCACCACGTGGGCCCAGTGCGGTTTGGTGGATAGCCTAGTGGCCAACCCACGTCGAAGTTTTCAGGCCGCCCGAAGGCGTTTGACATAGCCAAACGACTGTTGCCTTAAGACAAACAACCGGTAACGACGGTTTAACGTGATCTCCAAAGCACGGCAGCGCTTAGTTATATAATGCCACTAGCACAAACCCATCCAACTCCTGACCGCAGCAAGTGTTGCTTAACTTGTTGATCGGTTAAGATCGCTAAGTAAAGCTCCGCTACGAGCGCTTCCTGTAAACTGTGTGATAATTCAATTAAAAACTTCTCATATTACTGTAAGAAGGTTTACAAGTGTTCGAAATGAACGTAAGTAACAAGACACATTTACTTCTCGGCTATGCTCCTAACCGCGGAATACGGAACAAAAGGAACAGCTTCTTGTTGGATTTATACGTTCCCGATTATTGTTATGTAATGTTAATACCAACATTTTACTTTGGTCGAAGGACTAAGGTGGCTCCAAGTACCTAAGCCCGGACGACTTGGCGTAGCGAAAGTTCTGCTTGCTGCATAGAGCTTGCGAATGAAAATAAGTTTGATAGCTCAGAGATTACGAGTGGCGGCCACCAATGGGACGGAAGCTTGCTAGTTCTAATCCTAACGTAACTTTAATCCTATGAGTGAAGGAAATATAATGAAAAATCATTGTTTTATATTTTCTAGTCCCAACATGGCTATCTCCATCACTTTCTAGATTGTAAATTTGTTCCTAAGTGTTCCTAAGTGCCTAATAGTGTACACCAGCTGTCCTCGCCAATCTATCTAAATACGAAGTATTTATGACGGAGCGAGCGAAGCGTCTCTGATTTAACTGGCCAAATGGACTTTTCATCTATCCGTATGTTTGTTAGGTTGTATGTTAGTTCTTCTGTACAGGCCGCATTTTTAAACCAATCTTGACGAAATGTGGTATGCATGTTCTACTTTTCAATATATGTTTTTGTCGTCGGTGATTTTTGAGTGGGTGATACTTTTACGAATAAAATTAATTTGACACATCAGGCACCTGACTTTGAAAAGGAATTTCGAAAGTAAGTATATTTTGTTAAGTAGTTGCCAAGATAATAAGTAAACGATTTTGGTAATATTGGGCAAGAACCAAAAACATATACTGTTTTAGGAAAATTGGTCAGTCTTGGCGAAATAAAAATATTCGCAAACATTTTCTGAATTTGATGACCTACAGATAGAATATCAGACTACTAAAAACTGCCGCTTATAAGACTGTGTTCGCTAGGTCTACTGTTCGCAGAACTACTAGTTATGTATATTTAAGCCTGGATATTCATAACAGAAATATTTGCATATAAGATAGACGACGCTTGGCCCACTTACCGGTTCTAATTAGTATCTAGCACATTGTTCTGTGGTCGTTGCCATAAACACGGAGCTATAAAGATGTTGCTAGGTAACGTAAAGTACTTTACGTACTTTATGACGTAGTAACTATTACATTATCTATCCTTAGGCATTCTACGGGAAAAACAGAGATTGCCAAGTAGATAATGCAAATACTAACCAATACTAAAAAGTATTGGAATAATTTTTGATCAGACACATAATTTAATACAGAGAAGCACAATTAAATCATTAAAACGAACACTTTCAAAACCTTGTTAATATAAATGTTATTTTGAAAAAAATTTTACTATGTCGGTCTCCTTTTATACGTAATATAATTATTTCATTATCCTATCGTTAATTCATTTACCCAAGACGTTACCTTCGCATCGAGCTGCCAGTAAGTAAAACAAGATAATTTATTGATTCAGGCGTTACTTTGCGGAAATCCATTATACAATACAATACAATACAATAACTCTTTATTGCTTACCACACAAACAAAAACAGTAGGTAAATTAACTAATTAATCTACTTACAAGTAAGGATCTTAGATCTAAGCTGGTAATACAATTGGCGGTCTTATCGCTAATGCAATCTCTTACAGACAACCTTTGAATGGACTGGACAAAAATAAAAGTTTAGACGGTGGTGTGCAACAAGATAATAGTTAAAACTAAACAGAATATTTCAAAGAAGAACAATGAGAGGGAAACTTAAATACCTACACAAATATCAATAATATAATATATATAATATTATAAACGAATATATATATATATTTAAAAATACATAAAGGAAATTCATATTAATTGAGATTATTCAGTCGTATGTGATTAATTTATTAATATATACGATATAATATATACACTACAAATACATAAACATATTCCTAATATATCATAGGAAAAGTGAAGCAGTTTAGCAGGCAGAGGACAAATAATGATCTTGAACCATCTTTTTAAATATTCCTATCGATTTTGCTTGTCTTATAGGAAGAGGCAGATCATTCCATAGCCGCACGGCGCGCACAGTAAATGAATTGCCAGAAAACTTTGAAGAGTGAACAGGAGTCCTTAACATTAGAGAAGATGAGACGCGCAAAGGTCGAGAGGTCGCAAAAGATAGAAATTCAAATCGCTCCTTGAGATAGCAGGGTGTAGAAGGAAAGAATAGTATGGTGTAAAGGAGGAAAAGTATATGAGTATTCCGGCGTAGACGGATAGGTAACCATTGTAGCTTATGACGATATTCTGAGACGTGATCATATTTTCGTAAACCAAAAATGAAGCGAATACTGAAATTCTGCAGACGTTCTAATTTATTAAGCTGTACCTCTGTGAGATCCAAATAGCAGGCATCAGCATAATCTAGTATCGGGAGTAAAAGAGATTGAACTAGCGCAGTTTTAGTGGAAGTTGGAAGAAAATTTCGTAACCTACGGAGAGAACCTGCTGAGGCGAAGAGCTTTCGACTGGTTTCCGCCAATTGAGGTTCCCATGATAAATGCCTATCGAAAATTACTCCAAGGTTTTTGAGAGATTCACTAACTTCTATATGAGTGCCGTCAAATAAGACTTGTGGGAGCGTAAACCAGTCGATTTTGGAAATCATACGAGAACTGCCGATGACTATCACTTGAGTTTTCGCAGGGTTTACGCTGAGACCGTACGATTTGCTCCACGTGAGAATTTTTCCTAAGTCCAAGTTGATGGAATCTATTGCCTCAGGTAATTTATCTATTTGTGCATGCCTGTATATTTGGAGATCATCTGCATATGGTAGGAGGAAGTAAGGTGATCAGAAATGGAGTTAATAAATATCGCAAACAGAAGAGGAGATAATACGCCGCCTTGCGGAACACCTGCAGTCGTAATACACCATGAAGAAAAATAATCATCAATTCGTATACGCTGCCGGCGCCCATACAGATAACTGCGAAACCACTCAATCACTGTAGGAGATATGTTAAGAGAACGAAGGAGTCCTAGAAGGACGTCAAAGTCCACGTTGTTAAAAGCATTGCTGAAGTCAAGAAGAGATAATACTGTCACTTGGCCATTAGCCATGCTATATCGAACATCGTCGGTAATTTTAACCAGAGCTGATACTGTGCTATGCCCAGGACGAAATCCGGATTGAAAATGGTTGAGAAGACCATTTCTATTAAGAAAGGAACTAAGTTGTTGGTGTATGAGACGTTCTAGGACTTTGGAGAGGAAGGGTAAAATTGATATTGGACGATAATCAGTGTATGAGGTTGGATTTGATTTTTTCGGGAGAGGAATTATTTGGGCTTCTTTCCATATTGATGGAAAGGTACCACTCGTGATGGATGCATTGAGGATATGTTGAATAACTAGAAGAATTTCATCAAGTATTAGCATGATCATATTGCGACTGACACTATCGCTACCTACTGCATTGGACGAGATGGACAATATACTTCTCTTAACATCACTATCAGTGAATTGACGAAAGAAAAATGATGAGTAGTCAGGAGTTGGAATTAAAGAAAGTTTATTTAAAGTAGATGCCTTTACTATCGCATCGAAAGTACAAGAATTAGAAAAATGCTGATTTAGTGAATTTATATCAAGATGATTAGGGAAATGAGCTTGGCGTTGTTTTCCTACTCCCAACGTTTTAAGAAACTTCCAAACCTTAGATGAATCTTCATTTTTAACTGATTGATGAATATGCTGGCGTAGTGCGTTCCTACATGCCCTATTGCATTGATTACGACTATAGATATACTTTGCTTTGTTCAAGTCCGTCACCTGATTCTTAAGCTTTGCCTTGGCTATTACTTTTTTATGCATTAAAGATCGTATTTCATTGGTAAGCCAAGGCTTAGGGAGATGCTTGATTTTAACTGGTCGGAGAGGGGCATGTTTATCATATAGTTTTAATAACATGGCATTGAATCTTTTTACTTTTTCATCGACAGTGATTGCATCGTACACATCAGACCAATCTATTTCTAGGGCATCTTTACACAAACAATTTAGATCAATACCACCAAAACTGCGCTGTAAAAGGATTTTAGGCTTAGCTTTGGGCGGACGGATTTTATAAGAAAGATATACCAGATCGTGGCAAGAGAAAGCATCAGCCGCACATTGACCATGCATGTCAACGTGTTCTGATGAAGAGACAATGATTAAATCAAGAAGAGAGGGTGCTGAATTTGGAAAGAAATGTGTGGCATTTGATGGTAGAATAGTTAAATTGCTAGATCTGGTAATAGATTCTAGTTAAGACGAGCGAGAGTCTTTTTTAAGCAAGCAAGTATTGAAATCGCCCATTATAATAGTGTGATCGTAAGAAGGAGAGTAATCTTCCAGAAGCTTCTCAAATGAATCAAAGTAATTAACGTGCGAAGAATGGGAATAAAAAACTCCAAGAAGTAATTTAGTATGACATAACGAAACTTCTACGAAGAGATGTTCACCAGCATCAGTCGGAGGTGGTTGCGCTGACATATCTACAATGGTGAAAGGAAAATGTTCGCGAAGATATATAGCAACACCACCACCTCTACTGCTAGTGCGGTCGTTACGGATTAATCGAAAGCCAGGTAACGAATACGATATAGTGGGGAGGCATGGCTTTAGCCATGTCTCAGAAACAAGAATAGCATGAATGTTTTTAATCTCAAATGATGCCAACATATCGCAGTGATGGGCCGGAATACTCTGTGCATTAATATGTATAACATTAAAATTTTTTGCTACCCCACTGAATAAGCACTCAATTGTGGTTGAAAGACTAGGAATACTGCTAAAGCTGTCTACACTACTTTCTACTTCATCAGAGGAAGAAAAAGATAAATATTCACTATCACTACTAATCATAAATAAATATTAAATACTATAAATAATTATTAAAATTTAAAATAATTAAAACTAAAATTAAAATTAAATAAAGTAACTACCAGGCGCATTTTAAATCCACCTGCCAATTGTGCTGTGCAAAGATATTAAAAAAAACAGCTACAAAGAAATTCAACTGTAGAAATAAGTAGATACTCGTAACATGTCACTCTTTTCTCTAAAATAAATAAATAAATAATGTAAGAACGCTTGGAATTAACTTTGTTGTGGACTAAAGCGTGCACAATATTAAAAAATAACATAATATAAAAATTCGCCAGCTGAGTTAGTACTAACTAAGAAAAAAAAATAAGATAAAAATAGCGTAACATTATAACATTTGTGAGTGAAATGGAACGCAGCTCTGACACAAAATAATTCATTACCTATGTTCTGTCATGAGAAAAAACTTTCTACTCTACGACTTATTCGTCTATGTCTACAACTAATAATATTACGTTCCTTCCTGTATAGGACAGTTATTATACTCTTTGATATTAGATTTAGCATCTGTTAGTCTGTGGGTATAAGGTACGAGTACCTACGTTACTAACACAAACAAAACAAAGATATTATAGATTAAAACCTTGACACATATAAAATATGTTATCTTAGACAAATTAGAAGACGGCGATTCGAAATAAAAAATATGTTAATAGACGTACCTATATACCTACTTTGTGATTAACTTAAATACACAGCTCGTATAGAAAGGAATGTCATATTTAAAATTGGAATTGTTCAATTACTTTTTTGAGGCTGCTACTCGGCGGAGTGCTTTCGATGGAGCGGTTTCCTTTACCACCAGCGCTGGTGTGGTAACTTCCTTTAGTTGAATTCCATCGAGATCTCTAAGGCAGCTTACGCGGTGACGAACTCCGTCGGATCCCAGCACAAAAACAAAGCCCTGACGCGTCCAACACTTTGACACACCGTAGCGTAGGCGAGCCTTCATAAATACATCATGCCGAGCCTTAGTGAGGAACTCCGATAAAGTAACACCAGATCCCTTCAAACCAGCTTTGGCAGACCAGATCTTATCGCGCACGCTGACGTCACGGAACTTGCAAAGAATCGGTCGTGGCTTACCGGCGACCAGTGTGCGGCCCATTCTGTGACTCCGGCTGATGTCACTAACTACAAATGAAGTTTGCTTCAGCCGCTCCGACAAAACCTTTACTACAACTCCAGGTGTATTTTCCTGTGCATCTTCTGCAACGCCATGGATCAGTAGAAACTTACGTCTGCTTTGCATCTCCAGCTGATCGACAGTAGTAGACAAACATACCATTTGGCTTTGAATAGCTCGCAATGAACTCAGAACAAAAGTCTTGAAGGCCACAAACTCAGCAGCCAATTCTTCAACACAAGGAGTGGGATTTTGTTTGTTTGCGAGTTTTGCTTCAAAACTCTCCATTCTTTGCAGAAAAGTTGCAGTCAGTTCAGTCAATGACATTTGTTCAGGAATATTGTCCATCTTAGAGGTTAGGTACCTACAATAGTTGAACTGCTTTGTGAAGTGATAATACTTTGTTGATTTAAGTGATTGTTGCAGGGATAACACAAATTGGCAGGTGAGGTGTCTGACTAGTGTATTATTTCATGTAAAAGTTGTTTAGAACTAATTTTAACTATTTATTAAAGTGTTAAGCTCTTTCAAGTTGTTGCTTATTTTACGACACCTACCGCCGAAAAAAAGCGCCATTATCAAAAAAACGATATTAAAAAATATTTAGTGACACTTCCGCTGAAAAAAAAACAATGATTTTGGCTTATTTGTACTCGTCGAGCGTCAACATCTCCTGAGGATGTATCGTGTAAAGGCGAAACACGTGTCGAATCGTTTTTGGTTTATTTGGGTTTTCTTGTGGTTTTTTATTTTGTATTCTTCCTATTAGCAGTTTATGAGGGGAGGGAGGGAGGGTGGTGCACACCCCCAAATAAGCTAAAATCATTGTTTTATTCAGCAGAAGTGTCACTAAATATTTTTTAATATCGTTTTTTAAGAAAAACAAGCTTAATTTTATGCACATCTCTTGTTCGTCCGTACGAAAAGAGCCCCTTAATCTCTCAGTCCCAGACAACACTTTTTGTTTTATCATTGTCATAAACTTCAGAGGTTAAGCTGTTCTAAATCGGTCCCGCTCAAATTAAATAAGAACGCAATTTATAACTGACAAAAAATGGTTTCAATCAACCGAAATAGGTTTAGTGTTGCCCCGCCCTGTTGTGATACGCTTATCAAGCTTCGATATCAAGCCTACATAGGAACTATATAACGTATAGTAGTAAAGGTACGCAGTTTAGATAGCCTAGATATTAGGTAGAACGAGTCCGGTCAATAGCTCACTTCAAATTGGGAGTAGGTGAAACTATAATATAGATAATTCCATACTCTGACGCCCCTATGTGCTAGAAAGGGGCAAAGTAATATACTCATAAACACCCATATTTAACCTCATCTCTCTGTTAGTCTCCTTATAGAAGATGATAAATATCTCATGTAAAAGGGGCGACCGTGCTGTTATTCCAAAATGTCCCACAAATAATTAATACCTAGTTGAATAGTATAAACTATTTTCATCTATTTTTAATTAGTAATACGGGATTACTCACGTAATACGAGATTTATCGGATAGGTCCGAATATAGACCAAATTCGGTGGTCGTTTTCAAGCAGTGTTCGGGACGCCCGCGTCGATGACGTCTCGCTTAGCACTTAATTTTCATATAATTATTTGAACATGTAAGATTTTTTAGCCAACTAGAAGCCAACCTAGATATGGAAGATTACTGGAGAGTCTACTGATATTTAAATTATACAAAAGACAAGAAAACCCACTTGTCTGCTATTGACCCAATCTGCTATTGACATAATAACTACTTGCCCCCTATCCCTTGATCGGCTTATGATGTATGTGGAGCGATATAAAGCAGTCGTTACCTAAAGCTGGTAACTGTACATAACATTTAATTAATCATCAGACGGAATTGTACCGTAGTACCTAATAAACTAACATTTAAATCGATTTATCCTCGTTTCAAGATAACATGTGCTCAGATTTAAGGTTATGCACAAACTTGAAGTTAAAGATGTATCAATCAATCAAACTCAATTAACCACACACGTTGAAGTTCCTGGAAAAGTAGGTTGATTTCTGCGAAATCTATTGTATTATTGACCAAATGTGGCGACGTTATAACGGGTTAAACTATCTCTCAACATACTTTTAAATGAATATTAACATCATCAATTCGGACCGTTCGTAGTTTAGGGCTGAATAAAATAAATAATAGATTAACTTGACTTAATATAATAGGAGTACTTAATAGGACTTGAGGCTTAATATTTTCCTCACTCAGTGGGCTACAGTGTTAGAGATATTAATTTTTTAACCGTTGCTGACATAGCCAAACGAAAATTTTAATCTCATTCTGTAAAATGTAGACTTCACGGTATCGCAACAAACACAGAAAAATTATTAAAATAAAAAAAATATTTATTAGTTTATCATCGAATTACCATCGATACTTTTTTAATTCGTGCCCACAGTGCATGCTTATATTAGCGTATACGACGTGTCTGAAACATCTTTATACTATAATGTGAAACATAAAAGAAATTATGAACATAAGATACACATGTAGCCCTAGCTCTCATAGGAGGATTCCCTCTGTTTGTGTGAGCTAGTTTACTCCCTTGGGTTCTCTTACAGTTTGCATACAAAATACAATTTTGATACAACTAGTGCATGAAAAGGCTGTTTGTTAGGCTGGAGATAGCATCAGATCCCTGATGGATAGTCTCCAAGAGTAGAGGGCTTATATAAGAGATGCTGAACTGACGCAAAAGTTGATAGAGACGGTGGAGATATTCGTGTATTAGTGGGCCAGATATATTATTACAAGAAACTGAACTGCACCAGATCATGGACTCATCTAGTTTCTTTTGCATATTGATGGAACAACATCGTTTTTTTCTGTATTTAGCGGTTTCTTCAACCTCTTTGTATACACGATATTCATGCTTTCCTTTATCTAGTCCACGTAAGTTCTTCTTTCCGTCAATGATTGTTATTATTGTCCTGTCGCACTATGTGCCAATTTCACTAGTTACGTTTGTCTTTAGTTGAGACCGTTTCTGATCTATTAAGACTTCTTTCATTTGTGTATCTTTCGGTCCAACTTTCATTTGTTTTTCCATGCATCTCCAGAACCTCATCCCAAACGCTTGCAGTCTTTTCCATTCCATAAAGTTTATTGTCCACGCCTTATTTCCTGGTCGTTATATATTATAGTATTTAGCCTGGCTAGTTCAGACGGCTAGTCAATGACACGGTTACCACCTGTATGCCGCCGTCAGTCAGGCACGTGGCGATTCGACACACATCACGGTCCGCGCCGCAGCCATATTTAATCAGCGGCTATTTTCTAAACACAGTAATCGCTGTCATGGCCTAGAGTTACACGCATCGACCGTTTGTAGTAATTTAATTTTTCATTTCTTTATGTAACTTACCAAGATTTCCAGCAACCAGTAGGTATTTGAGTCAAATGTAAAATATTTCTAATACGTTAGTTACCTTAAGGCGCGGTCCAATCCTAATTTTAAAACAATTTACGGTGCTATACAAAAGGTTTAGAATTGCTTACCAGAATGGACGATTTAATGCGAAAATTCAATTGAATACGTACTAATACTTTTTATATTTATTTCGTACAATTAAATGTTAATGATAAAGGAGTTCATAGTTCACTAGTAAATTTCATTGGGAATTCGAATATGATACATTCATTGAAATATATTTGCCCATAAATGAATAAAAATGCTTTTTCCCACGAAGCATGTAAGAATGTTGCTGATTTTTTTCTATCAAGCCATGTTTAGTCAATCGTGTATTGGCTTTCATACTTCATAAGGATGTATATTTAATTTATACTACGTTTTTTTTCGAACTTCGGTTATTAGGTTTAAGCGTCGAAAAACTAAGTTTTCGCGAAGTCGAATCATGAAATTTGGAACTTGTTTCGCCTTAATGTCTCACAAAGCCACGCATAATTGTGTAGTTGTATCTGCAATTCATAATAGATATTCATTTTGGCGTGAACAATTCTGTACAAAATGGATGTCTCCCCTGTATATTATGGTACATATTATAGTATTTCTTGCTTTACTAACATTTTATACATAACACACTCGATCAAGTGCTTACTTATTCAAAGAGAAATCTGTACGTGTCTCGTCAGTCAGGGGAAATGGCGGCGATACAATCGTAGATACGTACAAAACTATAGATAGGTATATGTGATCTGCCGTTTCAATAAATGCTTTTATGTAGAATGTTATAAAACTAGCTGCATTTCGCAACTTCGTACGAAAATTCGAATACTTTTCATAACATTTTTTTAGGAGTTATGATGACTTAAGGGACGACGTCATCGCCCCACAAAGTTTGATATTCAAGTACCGAAATTAACACATACTAACAATATAACACTATTTGTTAGCTGAAATATTGTGTAGTATATAATCATAAGCACTGCTTTTAGTAAGAGCCTATTAAAAGTAATACTTGACTTAGACTGTTTAACAGTTGGAGTGTCATCTAACACTCATGCTAGAGCTCAACTCGCGTTTTGCGTGAAAACACGCTACAATGCAATCATGCTGAAAGATTGGTTATTTTGTCTCGTTTGTCCAGTAATTTCTCTTGCTGCAGTGTTCTTCAAAACTTATTACAATAATGAACACAGCTTGCACACAACTTGGAGGCAGACAAACTAGGGCAGCGGTGGCGTACCATCATGGACTATAATGTATGTAATACGGTAACAAGTGCGTCAGTCATGTAGATAAGTAACAACCTAGTCTAGTCGGTCAGGTCAATCGAGTAGCAGAGCTACTTGTGAGTCTTCGCAGCCACTTCGAATAGTATAGGAAAAATAAATACAATTAAGTGCAATGGTTCTGAAGTTTGTCAATTGGTAGACCAGACCGAAATTTGGTTTAGTTGCTTAGTATCTCCTTCAGACAGAGGCTTAGTGGAATTGACTATCAAGATTTGAGCTCGAATCTCAAAGACCAAACAAAATTTCTGTAATGAGCCCAAAACTACACAACCGAAAAAACAAATAAATAAATAGATAAAATAAATAAAAATAAAATAAAAAATGCCCTGTGTGGGAGACTCAGTTCTGCTGCATATGCAGTACGTAAAATAAGAGAGCTAACAGATGCTTCTACGGCGCGGTTAGTGTATTTTGCATATTTCCACAGCGTAATGTCATATGGGATATTGCTATGGGGTTCAGCGGCTGATATAGAGACCATATTTATCCTTCAGAAACGTGATATTGAAGCTATATACGAAATGGGTCCCCGTGAATCTTTGAGAGATTTATTTAAAGAAATCAATATATTAACGTTGCCTCCTTATATGTATTTGAAAATATAATGTATGTTCGTAAAAATTTACATAAATATAAGTTAAATAGTGATCACCACACTTTTAATACCAGAAATACAAATAGGATAGCTGTACCTAGTTTTAGACTTGCGAAGACTAATGATTCATTCCTAGGAAGTTGTGTGCGTTTTTACAATAAAATCCCAAAGCACATAACTGAGCTCACAGAGGGCAAATTCAAGTTGACTGTAAAAAACGTTTTGATAAAAAAAGCTTACTATAAAGTTCGACATTATATAGAAGATAAAGATGCTTGGAATAACCCACTTCTGGCAAGCTGTCTCTCTGCCACCCATAAAATGTAATATTTGTAGCACCTAAGTAGAAACATTGTAAACATCCATATAAAAAGAATGGCCCCGAGTTTCTTGCCGCTTCTTCTCGGTGGGTTCTATATATTTTGGGACGCGGCGGTAGAGTTTTTAAAGTACATTATAATGAAAAGTTGACGTTCATAAGTGCGTCTTTGATGCCTAAATTGAATAAATGATTTTAACTTTGACTTTGACTTTGAATAATATCCGACGAAAAGTGGAATTACACAAAAACTGCCGCGTAATGAGGAGCTAAAAATAAACGATCATACAAATTAGTGGTAAATAATTATGTCAAGATTGAGGTGATGTGTCAACAAAAAAGAAAACGATTACTGACTCAATATCAATGTTGCTGATACGGAAAGAAGTTCGACGTTGGTGATATAAAGTTAAGACATTGCAAATTTGCGATGGGCAGAGGTCAAGCGCAAAAAGTGGTACAAGTTTGTGAAACACATGCACCCGCGTGTCATGTTTCTGCTATTATTTGATGTATTGTTAGGTGTATCACGAAACAATACCTATATAGTGTAGCGGAACTTAAATGAACAGAATTATGAATGAGTATACCAGAGAAAGAAGTTTGGAACGCTCACAATGAAGCTTGCCTTGTCCGTTCTCAACTGATCAAAAGATTAAGCAACCTTGCTGAATTCACAATTGGGATGGGTTCCGCTGATGGTCTTTTCTACAGACTTCCAAAAAAAGGAGGAGGTACTCAATTAGACTGTATGTTTATTTTTTTTTTGTTACCTTTCGACGAACTTTCGACTGGGTGAACCGATTCTCAAAATTATTTTTGTTTGAAAGCTGGTGCTTCCCTTGTGGTCCCATTTAAATATCATCAAATTCGGTGCAGTAGTTTTTGAGATACATTTAAATAACTCAATAAAATGGAAGTCGGTATTAAATTTTTCAAATTGTACTTATTTATAACTGACCTGCTTTTCGGAAGGCAAGCCTTAAGTTTTAATGGTTTTGTGTTAGAAAAACAGACGTAAGGCTATGTCGGAAGCATTTAGGTGATAAGCATCCTACCATGGGCCTCCTTTAGACATCCTAGGTGGAGTATAATAGCCCATGCTTCTCTCTCTGAGAACAAAGCTATAGTATCAGCGGAATGGGTTACTTTATATCAAGAAATTTTAAGTAGATGTCGCTAATTTCCATTTATCCCGAAGAGGTAAGAAACCTTAAATATGAATCTGAACGAATATAGGGTATATTCGGACTTCGGTTGGATTGCTTAAAGAATATGTGTATGAAAGGCGTAGCTTATTGCAGAAATCCCCTTAACAGATCCGCTGCGAAGGGGATTTCGTGAGCACTTAAATAAAAGGTTACACAGTGAGACATATATACAAAAAAATTGAGACTAATGTGTTTATTTGAACCACTGTGGAAATGCATCCTTTTTTATTCTGTGCGTGGTTTCTTTAATGCATGTTACTGATTGATTTTGACACTACAAAGTCAAATCACATTTAGTCCCTAGGGATTAAAAAGCTATTTTGTTCTCTGTGTACGATGATCAAACGAGCCTTTTTCGAATAGATGTGATACAAAAATTATTTCTTAGTTATTCATTAATAATTACAATATTTTAGGGTAAAATAGAAAGATTATTGTTAATGAATTGTTCCTTTATAATTGAACGTAAGCACGAATAAAAAACACTTTGATATAAACATCAATTGAACCACTATAGTACAATGGCAAAATATACAATTTGGTTAACAATCTACTACGAAATCATACCTCCGTAGCCATAATTTCTCTGCAGTAATAGTTTTCCTAGAATACTTGTATATAACCTAATCATTGTACCGCGTACTTTGCTCCACTGACATGATTCTCGAGTACCAGCATGATGCAGTGGTTCTGGACGCAAAATTACAGACTGGTTGATTATAAGTCATTTGGCTTCTGATTATACCCGTACTATGTGAACTGACATTTATACTTCAAGGATTCTATGAATTCGACTACATTTTAAGAATGTGAATGGAAATCTAAATATGCTAGTCATCCTGACACACGAAGTAACACGCGAGTAAGGCTCTTTGCACACGTGTCGTAATGTGGTGGTATCGTAAGCGTATCGTTACGATATAACGCGTACGAGACCAGCCGTGTGATTCTCTAAGAGCAAACATCGTTGTATCTATGATAACATCCGTGAAACAAATGTCGAGATGACAAGATACGTTGGAAAAACAACCTTGTGTACAAGGGTGATATCTCATAAGCATTTGACATCGGTGAGCTCGTCGACGATCGCAACGACGAATCATTAGTGCGATTCTAATCATCATTTAGAATCGCACGGCTGTTCTACAAATGAATCGTATTTGTTTCAATAAAAACAATATATTTATTTATGTATTGAGTACCAACATGTTATACATTAAGACAATTATAATCAATACAATTCACTACACACTCTGACTAAATACTAACACAATTATAGGTACCAACTACACGCAGTAATATAAACGAGCGGTTCACAAATTAAAGTAGATAATATGTACAATTACGAATGAAAATAAATCGCATTTTTTGACCAGTTTTTAAGACATCGTAGTAAGTTCAATTTATTGCAATAAATATAAACAACAACAAATATAAGCATAATCTGATATATTATATTACATTGTGTCCAGTTTATTTTTGACGATATTTCTGCCCAAGCTTTATCCGTTACATAATAAATATTCACATAATGAATGGTTTTAGGGACAACTTTAAAAATTTTTTTTTACTAGGGAACGTTTTAACTTGTTTCGAGAATTCAATAACTTTGTATCCTTAAATAAGAGAGGAATGAAAATAAGACATAACTAAAGTGGAGACAATGATATTAACATATATATTTGCACATCTGCGGCGGTCAGTAGAACAAACTATACAGCGTGTAACAAAAAGGTGTAGTAACAGTGAAAGGTGTGCACTTATACCTAGTCAGGATACACACGAAAAAGTATCAAACTTTAAATCACATATTTTTTATATTCAAACATATTTAAGAAATTATTAGCCGTAAATTTTTTGGACAGCCCTATTAGACATGTCTATTGTTGGAGTTAGTTAGGGTCAATGCACTCTGCATCCCCACGACACCTATTGATTCACCTCTGTCCCCTTACCCTGCAGGAGTCCGATTGAGTCCTCTCCCCGCGCCACACCACAGCCCAAGGCCCTACTTAGGCCCCTTGTTTAGCCAGTCTACGTTGTGGAGGGCCTTTTTTGGCATAGTGTTTCAGGGATGAACCTGATTGAATATTAGATAAACTTTGGTTACTCATAACTCAAAGTTTTATTACTTCCTGGGGATGCAGTAGTTAGGTCCCAATTGTGTGCAAGCTTCTGCGTGTGTGGTTTTAGTATTACTATAACTTTTTGTTACACGCTGTATATCTATATGCCTATATATCTATGTATCTATCTTTATTTTTCTTAAAACAATATCTATCCATCGTTTAGTATGTTTTAAAACACGACTATTCTGTAAGCCACACATACTACTCTGATAGAATTGTTATACAATATAACTTGATTAGAAACGCTTCAAGTATTTTTTATTACAATGTAAATGATTGCATTGTTCCACATCTCGACGTGCCGTATGGAATTCCTTTGATGATTAGAAAAAAAATTTATGAAACCATTGAATAATTGAGCTGATAAAGGTCGAAGAATGACTTCGAAGATACTGCAAATTGAATTCCCGCCATTATTTAACTTAAATGTATACAAATTCTCACACCTATAGGTTCTAAAACAAATAATGTTCCTTACTAAAGTTTCATCCCCCTTTTCACCACTTAAGTCATCCCTATCAAAAAATATTAAGGAACGTTTTTTTTACTATAAATGAACTATCTAAATACTAATTTTCAAACCTATAAATTCAAAATTAAAGGACTTTTATACTAACGTTTTATCCTATTTTGAACCCTTAGGGATTCAATTTAGTAAAACCTTTTCTCAGTACCCACGAAAACAAAAGTACCCTTCAAATTTCAAGTCTCTACGACCAGCGGTGTATGCTGTGCGTTGTCTGTCAGTCAGTTTGATTTGATTCTTTTATATTTTTTTTGATTTAATACTAATACTTATATCTACGTAGTATTTTCGTTAGCGCCTAACTTTTTCTATTTGTTTTTTTTTACTTTACTCATTCCTCTATAATTATTATAAAACATACACCTTATACCTAAGTATATACTTTATACTTGTGCATAAAACAGGTACTTCCAGAGGGAACGTGATAATTATATTGTATGCGCGGACAAAGTCGGAGGCAGGGGAGTAGTAACAAGTACAATTTGGAAAATTTAATACCAACTTCCATTCTATTCAGTAATGGGAGCGTAACTCAAAAACTACTGAACCGAATTTGATGAAATTGAGGAGTGAACGTGAGGGACCACACGGGAAGCACCAGCTTTCAAACAAAAAAAGAATTTTGAGAATCGGTTCACCCTATCAAAAGTTAGGTGAGGTAACGAAAAAAAAACAGTCAATTTGAGTACCTCCTCTTTTTTGGAAGTCAGTAGTAATGGGCCTAACTGTTGTATTTTCTAGCCGAAGTAGTGGCATAGAATTATTAGTTAAATAATAGCAAATAATGTAATATATAATATATTTAATGTATTATATATTTAAAGCTGAAATTTAAATAAGTTACGTTCTAGTAGGTGGTATAGTAAAAGTGGACATCTTTTTAACTAGGTACTTCTTTTAGGACATGCAAGGTAATATACGTGTAAGCCATCAAGTAATAACAATAATAAAAAATATAGTATATGTTTAACTTACCATAAAACGTTTTAAAATAGTTCAATGACTCAGTTTGAATACGTGGAACAGATAAATATGTTTACATATTAAAATTAACCTATCAAAGTTGCACCTCGAGTTGCGGTCTCGGTTTAATGCCTACATTATAAAAATAACACAAAACTAATTTTAAACATAGCACTACCACTATGTGGAACCAGCTGCCATTTGAGGTATTTTCGAACAGAGACGACTTGGGAGCCTTCAAGAAAAGAGCCTATTTCTTCCTTCAAAGGCCGGCAACGCATCGAGACCTTTGGTATTGCGAATGGCAGTGGGCGATGGTGATCACTTACCATCAGGTGAGCTGCCAGCCCGCTTGCTAAAATATCCCATAAAAAATTCGTTATCAAACAGACGTCAGACATTTTCTAATAAAACTAAAACGTTTGGCATTAAATCAAACATTGTACGCGGCAAGGAAAGCCGCCTCCGTAAATGGCAACGAACTAACATACCTAAACAAAACCCTATCGAACATAAATAAACCCTATAACTACAATATCATAAAGAATATTTTAGATTGACACACATAATTCGAGCATACTGTGTCGGCGTGAACACCGGTCAGCCTTGGTACACTCACTTTTGTATATACCCATTTATTTATTGTGAATGCCGATTTGTAGAATTAGTTTAATAATGCAGCTTTAGTGGACTCTATTTTCAGCGACAAAAAGCTTAAACTTGTATTTACAACTGCTAATCAGGCTGCGAACTAGGACATTATAGATTGACATTTGAAAATCGAGTTAGCTAATATTATGTTAGATTCTTTTGTTTTTAGATATAGTGCCCGTCGATTTATAATGTAGTCATTTACTTATTAATATTGTATTGAAGTATTAACTAATATGCGGTATAGTCACCTTAATATAGATTAACATAATACAATATAATAAAGGATTTCCAGTATGTTCAACAAGAAAACATATTCACTAGTTTTATCACGAGAAACAAAGCTAAGTAAATAGTATACACAATACATTAGTACATTTATTCTATGGTATTGTTTCATAGCGATTATGTTTGCCATGCCTGCTGGCTGTTTTATGTCAATAATATGAAGTTAAGATTTGTAAAACAGCTGTTTTCTATTAAGAATATTAAAATAATAAATTGCCATTTGGTATAAAAACATTATTTACATTAATACCCATTAGAAGGGCGCTATTCACAGTATCGTTAGATTAATTGTTTCCTTTAAAATGTTTTCGATTGTCATACACAATCCAGTTTTGATCACAAGTGACAATCTGCTTCAAAATACCCTCGTTTGTGTTCCTATTCAAGAGGTTCTATCAAAGTCAAAATCATTTACTCAACTTACGCATCAAAGACGCACTTATGAATGTCAATTATTCATTATAATATAGTACTCTTAAAGACTCTACCGCCGCGTTCCAAAATCAAACAACCATCAATTCAACCATCGCGACTATTTGGAGCCGTCTCCGTTTTCGATATCGAGTTTTACACTTTCAAATAACTTGCACGTCTCTCAATTGGTAAAAAAAATGTTACCAAAAAAAGTAACGACTTCAAGACTAAAAAGTCATTTCATGACTTGTTGAAGTCGGTACCAAAATAGTTCAATAGTACGTGTTATCGCAATATCGCAATATTGTGCCCATGGTACTACTGACTTCGACAAGTTAAGTCACACTTTTTAGTGTAGAAGTCGGTTCCATCTTTTAGGGGTTTTTTTTTGTCTTTTGCACAAGAGTCCTCATTTAATCGGGTAATATTCCCTCTAACGAGTCACATTCCGAAGAGTGAGGGAAAATTATTCCCTCACAGAATGTAATGAAACCCATTATCCTAACGTTGTCCTAACTTTTAAGAGCAGTAGAACTCTATGTGAATGAGTTCGTGGGGGGGGGAGTACTGTCACCATACCTTTATCTATCGAAGCAGTTCGCAATACAGCGTTTTGGTTTGAAGATATATGGTTGCCTGCGAAATTACAGGCACACGAGACTTGACAGCTGAATGTCTCTGGGTTACCGGCGAAGTGAAGTTCGTCACTTGTGAGGAAATACATCTGTTCTAGGCAGAGATCACTTAACATCAGATGGGCCTCGTGCTTATACCGTTTCCTAACACCATTTAACTATCATGTATCTATACTACACCCTTTTACCAAAAGCCCTTCACTGCCTAAAGCAGGGCATAGGCACAGTTTAATATACTGCAGGCGCGGACTTGAAACTCGTGTGTTTAATTTTACGACTGCATGTTATCTAAACGATACAATATACGTGCAGTTAAGTAAGGCCCTTAGTACCTGAACAAAGTTGTAGTGAAATGCGTGAACCTTGGCATTCTTGCTCAATTATAGGCATTTATCGAAGTGTGCCACGCTACGTTTAATGGTTCCAATTCGAAACTATTTCAATTACCTATTTGTATTTATTGATAAGGACAATGCATTGTACATTTTTTCTTGTGTTGCCATGTACCGTAACTGACGTCTCAATTCTGTCGCAATTAAAAATCGTCGTAATTATCGTCTCAATTCTGTCGCAATTAAAAATGAAGCGCCGATTGACTACCTTATGTCATTGTCGTATACGACAATCATGACTACTATATACTGAGCTATTTTGGCCACATCGCCAGACGTGGCGACAGCAGCTTGGAAAAGCTCATTGTGGTGGGAAACGTGGAAGGGAACCGTTCACGAGACCGGTCTCCGACAAGGTGGTCTGACCAACTGAAAGAAACACCAACGTCCTGCTTTTACGCCGCGGTGGAGATGCCCACAAACCGAAGCCGATGGAGACAGTTCGTCAGATCCAAAGTGCTGCCGTGATGATCACGATCCTCAGTCACGAGGGAACGACCGAAGAGAGAGATGTATTAATCACAAAAAATCGAAAATATTTTTGTAGTATGGTTTGGTGTGGATAGCACTTATTTTCACTTCATTACCTTCAAAAAGGTTGAGCTATTGACTGAAAGGGACTTTTGAAAGTGAAAAAATGTATATTAAACTCTCCGGAACGGCTAAGCTTATTTTGAACGGACGCTAACTAAGAGATAGCTAATGTTAAACAGGAGTGATTTAACAACATACTTTTATTTTAGAAAACTTCTTATTCCAGATTATGTAATGGATAAACTCAAATTCTTTTTAACTGAATGAAAAAAGTATTTTACTACAAAGGTACATTATTCTAAGTTTGAGATTAATTCTAATTCTAAAGAATTTTGTGAATCGGTTCACACTATCGAAAGTTATGAGGTAAGAAACATAAAAAAAAATATAGTCGAATTGTGTACCTCCTCCTTTTTGAAAGTCGGTAGGAAATGGAAAATCTCATATTTATAGTACAAAGTAATTTATAACCTTAAAGTTATCAATGACTTTTCCGTGGTAACGGCTTTATAATTTGCAGCCAATTCATCATCATCATCATCATCATCAGTATCAGCCGGAACGTCCACTGCTGAACATAAGCCTCACCCATAGAACGCCACTTGGACCGGCTACTCGGTTCCTGCATCCAGCGATTTCTCGCAGTTTTGACGAGGACGTGGGTCTACCTAGCGGGCCGGGTACCTGTAGGCCCACATAGTCTTCTGTGCGTTGTTGCCACTCGAGAACCATCAAGCCATTTTAAATGAAGGTAACATGAAAAAGCTTAACCTCATTTCCATATTACGATGTACCGAGTACTTAGTCAGTAGGCGTATGAAGTGGCAATAAAGTAAATAGATAATGTATTTACACTGGCTTTACTTGAGCTGGCCATTTTGTGGCCAGTTGTTTTATAGCTTTGTACTATATAATTAGCTAGTAGTTTGGTCAAATGTATTGAAGATTGTAACAGCCAGCTATAACTTATAACCAGCCGCATTCATTGTCTTTATAATTAATCTATACCTAAAATATTTTATTATAATTACGTACGTACAGAAGATAGAATATTAAAAACAGATATAAACTATTGTGAAATACTTGACTGTGTATACCGTTTCTCTTTACGTGAAGTTTTATTTTTATTGTGACTAGTTGCGCTCCGCGTTTTTACCTGAGTGGTAATGTTGATAATATTCTTTTATTTACAAACATGTATTATAAGTCAAACTCAAATAAGGCATCGAAGACGCACTTATTAACGGCAATTATTTATTATAATGTCCTTCAAAGACTCTGCCGCCGCCATCCCAAATATATAGAGCCTACCGAGAAGAAGCGGCGAGAAACTCGGGGCCATCCTTTTTATACAGATTTTTACAAAGTTTCTACTTAGGTACTACTATTATTACATTTTATGGATGGTTGATGAAAACTTGCCAGAAGTGGAGTATTCCAAGCATCTTTGTAGAGCAAACGAAACAAAAATAAATTCAAATCGGTCAAACAGTTTTTGAGCGTTTTAGCGACACTAACATCCATTTATTTTTACATATAAGAAGAAGAATAAGAAGATTTGATATACTTAGGTGAGCGTGAAAGTTGTACAAATGGAATGTTATGGGTTTTTATTTCATATATTTTTATAATGCCTCGAAACAATATTCAAAAACACCACCACTTTCAATGTCATGTATTATTGTACTCGTATTTTAATACAAACCTAGAATATTTTTAAATAAAAAACATAATGTAATGAAACGTGAAGTTCACACGTTACTATACGAGTAAATTTTACGTGGGTGGAAACACCATGTATGTTATACAGGGTGTTTGGTAGAGGGACCGACATACCAAATGAGCGTTTTCGGGGGCCTATTTACCACCATAACATTTGTAAAATCTGTTTTAGACAGGATGTTTTTAGTTGAATTTGGTCTCTATACACCTTCAGGCCAAGCAAAGCAAAATAGGTACGATTTCGGAGAAAAAGGGAAAGTTCACAAAAAAAAGTTAAAAAAAATTGGGGCGGTCTGGGATTTTTTTTGGCCAACTTGTATTCTCCAAGTGGGCCTCCGAACACGCTCATTTGGTATGTCGGTCCCTCTACCAAACATCCTATATAATATGTTGTTGATAGACATGTTGTGAGATAAATTTTGATGCTATCAAGAAGTGGTTTGCGAGTATCAATAAATTTTCAGATTTGTTCTTGAACATGTTTGTGGGAACTTCAGTTCATAACATTATGCAATTTTTGCTTTAAAATGTATTGAAGGTTTTAATAGTGTGTTGATTGTCGAATTACGTATACGTTCTACTTTGTTAACGAAGCCTATAATTGTCAAAATCTTTGCGTAGATCAATCAGTTCATAAATAAACACATCATATAATATGGTCTCCACATGAGACTAAATACAATCTCATGCTGGAACGCATACAAAGTAAATTCACTCGGTATACATGAACTTGAGGTTGTATGGAGTTTATTCCTTTTATCCACTGATATATCCAACCATACCATCCCTTATTTAACCCTGTTCGTATTGGGCATGGCTGGATACAACAAACTGGAAACTAGGAGGGATTTAGCACTCACATATTATTTGATTAGAGTATTTCGAGGCGTCATGTCAAGTCTTGACATATTGGGGATGATGGGACTCTGTGTGCCGAATGGGTATGTGGCGCGGCGACGGCAGCCACGTCTGTTTGCGGTGCCCCCGAGAACCAACCTACTAGATAAGACGCCTTTAATGCGCGCGTTGCATGAATTAAATCGAATCGCCGAAAAATTTATGTATTTGTATGCTCGGTGGCAAAGTTTAACAAAATCAATGTTATTTCAATTGTGTTATATGAATAAGGCGACATAAAGTAGTTAGTTTTACATATTTATATAGATAATAATAAGGTTGACATGCTTACTTACGCTATTGCATTAGGACAGTCCTGTATTAATAGTAGTAATTTGATCAAATAAATAAATATTTAGGTATGTCATTAAAGTTGGTTTTAATTTCTCCATTATATAGGTTTTGTTTTAAAATGACGCGCAATCAACTACGCAGTATTTTGGTCAAATGTTGCCTCTTGAAAGTCGTGATAGGTTTCATTGAGTCACATGCGCTCGTATTATTTCTGACAATAAATAAACAAAAACACGAGAAATATTTATAAAAACCATGTTAAATTACAATCATTTTAAAATAATTATTTATATCCATCAACAACTCCAGAAGGAAGCAAAACCGTTTAACTTTTACAATCTCTTATACAATATAAACTTTCTTATTCATGTGTTTTTCTTTCCGTTTTGAAATTGGTGATTGTTTTTCGGTCACTTAAAATTATAATGTTATGACAATACAATGTCATGATGTTAACTATCTGATCTGATGATGAAGAGAGAAGGTAGATAAGGATAACTCAGTGGCTAAGCTAACTGAGATTAAGGAAAACAGTCCTTAGGCAATGTGAGAGGCGCGCTGTAAACTCCGACACTACGGTTGGCGAACTAACCTATGCCACACGAGTCACGTTTAGTGTACCTGAATTGTATCCACTATAGGCATATTATGACCTCTCTGATACGAAAACCAGTGGCAACGTGACGAGTTATGCGCTTTGACTGAATTGCGAACATTTGAACAGTTTTTCATAGGAACTATTAAGGTGCTGTCAGCTCAGCGCTTGTATACGTTCAATTTCCTTTACTTGAAAGTACATACAAAAAACTAAAAATATGTTTTTTTTTGTCAATGTGTACTTAGAAGTCTTAGAAATGTCATATTACTTTTTGTAGTTTGAATTAAATCGCTGCTTATGAGATAAACTGCTTTAAAAACCTTCATTTTTATCGATATCGTGATATGACAGCACCTTAACGTTATCTGTGACAGCAACATTTCAGATACAATATGGTGACATGTATGTATGTAATATGTAGTCGCAAAACACATGCGTTCTAAATACGCAGGCAGGTAGGTTAGAGATAAGCACAATCTACGCCCACCAGCAGCCGGGTTCCTGCGAAATGCTGCGTTTGTGAAACCGACGCCACTCTGACATCGACTGCCTGTCAGCAATTAATGAGCGAGATATTATACTGACTCGAATTAAAATATTTGTACAAGTTGCTTATGAAAACATACAGATTACTGAATAATTATTTTGAAATTGGACTGGTTTCCAGTGTAGTAGACAAGTAACTGCGCCTGAGGTTTCGTTGGTGTGATGAAAAGTAACCATAAACCAAGTTTTAATGAACAATGAGTATGCTCATGGTTCATTCATTGAAGAAGTTTCCCGAACTTAAGCACACATAATCCGCTTATTATCTTCTTTACAGAAAAAATATCTCATGTAATCAAGGTGAGCCTATTGTCATCTAATCACCTAGTAGGTTTTTACGTCATCAAAGTGAAGAGACAATGTTCAATTTTTAACTTATACAACTACAATTTGAAAAATTTTATACCGACTTCCGTTCTATTCAGTTATTGGTGTATAACTCAAAAACTACTAGACTGAATTTGATGAAATTTGAATACAAAGGACCAGCTTTCAAACAAAAAAAGAATTTTGAGAATCAGTTCATTCTATCGAAAGTTATGAGGTAACAAAGAAGAAGAAGTAGAAAAATATTAGATTATTAGATATTCTATAAAACCCTTGATTGAATTGATTGTATGTTCATTCAATGGCAAATTTAGTTCTGTATAATTTACCTTTTAGTGTGTGTGGCTTATAAAGAATTTTGAGAATCGGCGCACCCAGTCAAAAGTTATGAGGCAACAAACATAAAAAAATACTATCCGATTGAGTACCTCCTCCTTTTTGGAAGTTGGTAGAAAAGTCAGTTTATCATCGACTCGACAAGTTTATCTTGAGATCCAAGCTCGCACAAGGTTCAATGATTAAATAGATTTTATGTCAATTCAGTTGTTGAAAATATTTCAAAACAAAACTAATTTCATAGGTTTTGAATATCCTAAAATAGAACTAGATGGCGCTATCGATCCTTAAAACAGGCAACGGTTTGTCGCAGGAGTTATGTCACGAACTGAACCAGGGATTAAATAGTAATAATCGATAGTGATAGCTCAATAGGTTAGGCTAACCATTCTACTATTATTATTTTTACCCGGAATTTGACATGTTTGCACGTAAATATATAATTAAGAATTTGGAGCTACTTGTGAACAAGCATAATGAATGGTTGACCATTAGTGACCCATTATTATAATTAAAATTAATTAGGTATACGTACAAATTAGCAAAATAAGTACTTAACTTCAAATCATTACCGAAATTAGAACCGATTTAAACATGTCCAATAAATTTAACTTTAAAATAGTTTGACATTTGCTAATCTATATAACGGATACATCTTAACGCTGATTAAGGATACTTAAATAAGTAACCAAAGGTTAAATACGACTGACAAATTACGATACAAACAAATTACAGGTTTCCAAGCGAAGGCCCATTATTTTGATGTTCTCGTTGGAAATTTAGGAAGACCATTAGTAATGGAAGGTTCGAAGATAAAAGCTTGTAATAAATGTTTTGGTCGGCGCAATGGACAACTGTTCAAGTCAATGCACCTTTCTCTCTTATTTATTTTATGTACATTTTAGAGATATGTATGTACTTGAGAAATAAATTTACTTTGTCATCCGTGATACAGACTTGTAATGTTTCTTCGTGGAGGGTCACATTTGTTGACGAATTGAGCATTCACTGTCATTGCAGTTGATTGCTTCGAAAAAAAGGAAGGTTTAACGAAATTAACATATTTTTCTCAATTTTTATGTTAGAAGATGAAGAATTAAGATAACGAATGCCCGTTTTCACTAACCTTAGGAGTTGCCTAAATCCGATGCTTAAATATTTAAGGCAATTCTTAATAATTAGAGCAAAAAATGATGTTAGGCGTTACCTAAAGTTACGACGCCGATTGGGCAGTGCGTAAACCTTACGCAACCCCTAAAATAGGTTTCAGGCGCATAGATAAATACTATATAATAGTACTAGACCACGAGTGATTCGACCCAGGATGAATAATTTTCAAAATTATGACTATCTTGACTTTTTTAAAAGATACAGAATGTCCAAAGACACGGTGTTGTTCATATTACATCAAATTGATGAATATTTGGAGTTTGATAGGAACAGATAGTCCAATTTTCATTACTACCTAATATATGTGCCCGCTGAACAAAAGATTACTTTCTCTTGTAGTCTACCATCACTATGATAATCATACCTATACCTATTCAGTCAGAGTACCATCGTCGTTGAAACACCCAAGTATTTACTCTTATGCCTTGGCCACACCGAGGAGAAACGCCATAGATTATGGCGTTGATGAACGTTAACCGTAGATGTAGCCAACCCTAATCGCGATAATTCGACAACGGCATTCACATTGCCGTTGAAGTTGAGCGATAAATCGGTTGGCGGTATTTTTAGGCACATCAAAGAGATTTAACGCAAGAATTATTGCGTTGAAGCGGCCACACCAACGTTTGTCAGTGTGCACCGTGATAGCTAAGGGATCGCACGTGTGAACTTTAGAAGAATTAAAAGAGAAAAATGAATCCCTAATGGGTTATTTTATTACAGAGCTCTACTAAATAAATAGTATAAAATTTTTAAAGTCCTGGAAAAACTTACTTATACTCAATATATCATACAATACATTTATATAATACAAATTGACACTCATTACATACAGTGTGGCAGCATCGACGTCCATCTTGACTTATTGCCAATTTTATCGGCAATGAAATGGGCGTTGACGTTCACGGTACCAGTGTGGCCACTCAATTTAACGCGATAAATATCGGAATAATTAGCGCGTTGTTTAAGGCGATGTTGGGCATTGACGTTAACCTCGGTGTAGCCAAGGCATTATAAAGAGGCAGTTCTCAAGCTGACAACTGAAGAAACAAGACCATAAGTTTCGTAAATTTAGGCCACCCATTATTTAGGAGCCTCCTTGTACGGATGGAATGGTGAAACGAAAAATGATGCTTAGGAGTTTGCTTACGTTAGGAGTGGCCTAATTAGGCACTGCCTAACTCGCTGTTAGTGAAAACGGCCATTAGTGTTTTAGGGCCTTACTTATAAACGAGAGCTCACAATAAATACAAGTACAATTTGAAAATTTTTATACCGACTTCCATTCTATACAGTTATTGGAGTGTAACTCAAAAACTACTTTACCGAATTTGATGAAATTTAAATGGGACTACACGTGAAGCTACAGCTTCCAAACAATTAATCAAAAAATAATTTTGAGAATCGGTTCACCAAATGAAAAGTTATGAGGTAACAAACATAAAAATACAGTCAAATTGAGTACCTCCTCCTTTTTGGTAGTCGGTAGACAATACATGATAAATATCCCGTTTCTAACGTTAGTTCTTGCATTAGTGACCATGTCAGTTTAAAAACTTATATCAACATGTTGTGTGACAACTGACAGTCCGTATGCTACTCTATACATTGACATAAAATAGTGTTTACAACATGTTTTCATGTGAATGTTTAGGCAGTGCAAACTCACGGTGAGCTATACGATATAGATACGAAATAGTACAAACTGTCATGTAACACAGATAACTCATAGTTTTTACGCCGACGCGTGACGTATTGACGCTTACGATACGAATACTTTTCACAAATTGTTTGTGCTACGGCCTCAGAAGGCCTAGCTAGCACGAAAGTAACGTAACTATAAGTTACAAGTACAGGCCTATGTTCAGCAGTGGACGTCCTACGGCCGAGATGATGATGATGATGATGCGTGTGATGATGATTATGATGATGATGATGGTGGTGGTGATGATGATGATGATGATGATACAGTACAGGCTATCAGTTATCTGTGTACTAGATAAATTATAGTCTGTAATGTCAGCGATCCGATTACATTAAACTTACGTACACTTTCGTGCGGCCCATCACATATTATCATCACATTTTTAGCCAGGAGTAGACAGAGATTGTAAAATACTTGTACATTTTGCCAGTCACGTTCTTCATCTCATGTTTAATATAATAGGTACCAATAGTATTTTAGTGTATCCAATGTCTGAACAAGCCAGGATTTTGTACAAACTAGCACAACTAGCATTACCGACTAGATATTAAGAACCTTCTTTGTATGATTTTACAGGGCGGTGTGGTCGCTCAGCGACAAAGCCCTTCAAATAAATAAATATATATATATATATATATATATATATATATATATATATATATATATATATATATATATATATATATATAATAGGTACAAATACTAAGTATATATACGTCAATATACAGCAATATTTTTTTTTTATTCTTAATTAAGGAGCTTATTCGCTCAGGCGAATATGTCGCTCTGTGTGACAATAATATAATCTTATTCTACATACATAATTATTATAAAATCCAACAATGAAAATTATCATACATACTTAAGTCCTATCTTTGAGACCAGATTTAACTAAGTCTACTATCATCTTTGCTCTTTCAGACTGAGGATACGAAAGGTAGGTATTACATAAGCCAATGGAACTGTCACAAAATATTCATGGATTACTGCCTCCATGATGACTCTGAGGGTATTGGAAACACTCATTAGTAGAATGCTTACGTCGTGTTTGAACTCTACTAATTGACTTCGTAACGCTTGATTTTGCAAACGTTTTAGCCGAACATTGAAATGCATGAGATAATTCTAAATTTAAACTGAAAGTATGACGTCAACTGTCGCCTTCTAGATATAATTCAGGATTTTTATACAAATGGTAACCCATAAATTGAAATCGGAACTGAATAACTACTTTTTAAACGACTTCAATAAATGAGACGGTTCGATTGTACTATTTCTGTGTATGTTAGCCGATTTCTCCTTACTACGCGAACGAAGTCAAATCATATCAAGTAAATGCCATAAATTATGTATTCGACAATATTGAGTTCAATATCTACCATCTAAGATTCCCTGTCTTGTCGATTAAATATTAATTATCAAACTATTTTTTGTGTTATCTCGACGTAACTCAATTTTGAAACTATAAAATGTATTTAAAGGTGTATTTTATAATAATTTTCGTTCTTTTTGCGTGACTTTAATATGAAATGATTTTAAACTCAAAACATGGCAGTTGTCTTATGTAATTGTCACTTTGACAGCTGTCATAACTATAATACAAAATCGAATATACATGTTCATGATCGTGCTAGAGAAGCAGTGCGGGACCTAGAGAAATAATTATCTTTCACAGTTCAACAAAAATTCTAAACAGTGAAAACGAGTGTCGCGGAAATTTCTTTAACTTGATTGATAGTTAATAATTATTTGACAAGACAGGGAATCTTAAAGAGCAGATATTGCACTCAATATAGTCGAATATTCTAATGCGTAATTATTGGCATTTATAAATTATTATTATTAATTTTCATCATCATAACTTTACCACTTTTACTTTAAGTTTTTATAATATTATATGATGATTTCGCCTTTACACAAAGTCATAATTAGCTATTATTCCCCTAGAATCATATCTATTTCAGCTAATCAGACTATCTATTTGTGAAAACTGTATTAGAATCTCAACAGGAGTTTTGGGAAATGTACGCATAAGTACAGTTATAATAATAAATACAATAATTAAGATGAGACTGAAATTGGCAGGTGCCGTAGTCTCGTCCATAGCCTACTATCTCCCTTATTACTAATAAGTTCGTATCAATAGTCTTGCCATTTTACCCATTTTTTTAATAGATATACCATGATATATACAATGTTTCTATTATTTATACTACTTTGTATGTTTTATATCAAACAGACCTCCAAGTGTTGGGGCTACAGCCCCACTTATGACTTTGTAAAGGACCGGATGAAATACGTGAACATTTTTGAATAAATAATCACAATTCGCATACCGCTATTGAAGAATTACATTAGTATAATATATAATTATTATTGAGAATATTATTTCGTCGTATACTTAAAAGTGTTGCAATATTTTTCTAAATTTTGATGCTTTATTTTTCTAAATTTTGTTGCTATATTTTTCTAAATTTTGTTGAAATATTTTTCTAAATTTTGTTGCTTTATTTTTCTAAATTTTGTTGCTATATTTTTCTAAAATTTGTTGAAATATTTTTCTAAATTTTGTTGCTATATTTTTCTAAATTTAGTTGATATATTTTTCTAAATTTTGTTGCAATATTTTTCTAAATTTTGTTGAAATATTTTTCTAAATTTTGTTGCAACATTTTTCTATGTTATAAATACTTATCGTTTAACTGAACATTGACCAAGGTCGTATCGTAGCGTTAGAGAATCAAGTACCTTAACAGTATTAGTGCGGTCCTATCGCGTGATAACTCGCCGCGATAATCGATTATTAACGCGTTGGTGATGGTTACGTCCAAATAGTTAATTCGATTTGCCGGACATTGAATTACTATTTTTATAATAATGTATGCCCACAAGTACTAAATTAATAAGCACGTGGATAATTAATAGGTACCTGCTTACAAATTTTACTGCAATGATGCATACAAAATAGGCGCGCTACTACGAAATGGTTTCTGCATATGAATCGTCCTAGTTTGTTATAAGTGAAGAAAACTTTGATTGTTTTTAAATACCCATAATTGCATTTGGCTCCTATAAATATGTTAAATTTGAGAAATATTGTCTAAATTTGTAATATATGTAGCAGTCTAATTAATTCTAACTGGCTTTTCTTGCGGCTGGCTTTGGATTCTTCATAGCATATAATCTATAGTAAATTTAGTCTGTGTATTTATTTTTAACTTTATGGTAGCCCTTGCAAAACAGTAGAATGTGTTTAAATTTTTATTTTGTAATTGAAAGCAAAGTATGTCCAAAGAAATCCTTATTAGTTAATACTAATAATCATCTAACAATTATTACTATTATAACAATTATTATTACTACCTCCCACAGTACAAGTTCGCCTAAGGTGGGATTTAGAAAAACATTGTAATACTTAAACTATGGAAAATTGTGGTAATGAATGATTATTATTATTCATTTTATTCAAAATAAATTTCGGATTTCATCCGGTCT
The DNA here is from genome assembly GCA_917880725.1 of Selenia dentaria. Taxonomy (NCBI): domain Eukaryota; kingdom Metazoa; phylum Arthropoda; class Insecta; order Lepidoptera; family Geometridae; genus Selenia; species Selenia dentaria. The sequence continues at coordinate 5,929,062 of OU862888.1, read as the reverse complement.
TTTACAAAGGCATAAGTGGGGCTACAGCCCCACACTACACTTAGAGGCCTGTTTGGTATAAAAAATACAAAGTAGTATAAAAAAACCAGAAACTTTTGGATGGATGGTGACATGGTATATCTATTATAAAATGGGTAAAATGACAAGGCTATTGAAATGATTTTATTAGTGATAAAAAGATAGTGGGCTATGGAAGAGACTACGGCACCTGCCAATCTGTCTCATTTTAAAATTTTTGGGCAGGTGGTGACTTGCCACCCACTAAACGGGCCCCCCATAAAGGCCACCATGAATGGTGACAGAAGGGGCAACGTTGGTGTGGCTGGCTAAAGGGTGTCGAGAGGTGTGCTGCGGTTTCACTGAAGCGCTACTACCGGCGTTATGCCCTTTAACACTTCCACCCTTGGAGCTTTTTGTTACTAGCTCTTGCGTCTCCACCCCCAGACGGCCAATTAAGGCAAGCCGGGGGTCAGGGGTCTCATTTAGCCCCAGGGAGAATCAGAGTCCACGGTGTCGCAATTGTTATTATTCATTATTATTATTATTAATTATTTTACAAGTAGACAACTGGTTTCTCACCAAAAATCACCTATAAACTACGGCTACTATTAGTATAAAGCTTTATCGAATAACATATTTATACATAAATGGTGGCAAAATTCACTATTTTTGTAAATATTAAACCAATCTGGGGACATTTTGTTTCGTTTACATTTATTGTTTTCGTTTGATAGTCAAAAGAGCTGAGCATAACATATAATGCTAGTGACAGCAGGAAATACTTCCAATATCCTACACAACTTGATTCATCATCAGTAGGTCATCCGTGGTAAGGTAAAGTAGACGCTCCTATAACCGGCAGGCACACACACAAACCAAACTTTGAGATCCTAGAAGCTCGAGACAACGATAATAGTAACTGCGGTGAACCAATAACTGGCAGTAGTAACTATGTCTTCTCTTCTCACTTCATAAAGACCTACGAGGTTGTTTAGGTGGTGTTAGACGACCAATCAGCTGGCGCGGTACTTTCACTGCGCTCGCGTAACGCGGACACTAGCCGATCGGGTTTTTGCGCCGCTTTGTTTACAAATATTTATGTTTGTGCACCGAGGTGGCGAGAGGTGAACTGATGAAACGCCAGAGAAGCCGTAGAAACTTCTACAGTCTCAAGCTAATCTGAATAATACCTAAGTGATTCTATTAGCGGCGTTGCGTTTTTAGTGAGCGTATGGCTAAGCCTTTCTATAGGTACCTCTTTTATTTAGAGACTGGTTAGGATTTGCGTGATGGTATGTACTACGTACTAGAGGAGTTATTCGAAGCACAAAACGTGCTCTATGTTGTTAAGAGTTTAAACAACAAGTACAATTTGAAAAATCTAATACCGACTTCCATTCTATTCAGTTATTGGAGTGTAATTCAAAAACTACTGGACCTAATTTAATTAAATTTTAACGGTACCACACGGGAAGCACAAGCTTTCAAACAACAAATAATTTTGAGCATCGGTGTAACCTATCGAAAGTTATGAGGTAACGAACATATCACATATCACAGTCGAATTGAGTACCTCCTCCTTTTTGGAAGTCGGTAGAAAAGCAGCTGCAGCGCTGTACGTTTATCTCAATTGATGTTTACCGGAAACTTTATTCCGAGGTATCATTCTTATTTGAAGTTCTTCTGGATTTTTTGCTTTGTTTCTGGCGATTTATCACTACCTTGGTTATTGCCAGAGATGATATCGTCGAAGGCGGAATAACACAAGATATGTGTAGATCGGCGACTGGCTTGCAAAGAAATTTGGTATGACGTGCCGTTAGAAGCTAAGCTATACATTTTGCTTATAGATAGATAGATAGATAGAAAACTCTTTATTTGTACACTATAGTAAAACATAAAAAATACGACAAAAAACACATAGAATATACATAAATATATAAGGCGGTCTTATCGCTTAAAGTGATTTCTTCCAGACAACCTTTGAGTAGAAAGAATAATATTTTCAGGGACAGTGGTCTATAGCATCAGCGTAAGTATTGACAATAGTGAATAGGTACATATAGTTAAATGCCTGATAACAAATGTAATTATAATACATAAATACCTACATACTATAGGTAATATACTATTTAAACTGCCTAATTCAAATAAAATACATACAATACACATTTAAATGCACTAATACATACAAACTACAAGCCTGATATAATACAATATAAGAACATAATAATTATAATAAGTAGCTTAAATTTTGAAGCACTTACGCCTGCTTTAAACCAAATTTAACAAGCTTAGAGTATAGAGAAAAAATATACCCTGGAATGAAATTCGAACCAGCACCTCCTTACTTTCCGTGTCATGATGGTCGCCGCGTGAGGTTTTAGCTTCCGATACTGCTAACCTAAGCTTTCCAACTCTTGAAGTTCATATAAAAGCTCAAACTATTATAACATTCGATAAGATTCAAATTAATCATCAAAATAACTGAACTACAATCTTTCTTCGTTCTTGAAATTGTTTCACTGAAAATATCTCCAGTTTAATATTTTCTTTCCCAAATTGTCATAAAGCTTGCGGAGTGAGTATTTATAAATTCGTTACTCAATTATGATGTATTTTTCCTCGAAAACCTTCGACGGCTTCAGCGAGGTGTCGAAAAACACTTTAAATGTGCCTAAAGTCACTTTGTGGGTTCATGAAAGGGGGTGTGTTTTTGTTGAAAATTAAGTAGTGATATAATTTTTGTTTTAGAAGATTTTGTGGGAACTCTTATATAATCTAGTGACCGATAAATATAAGCACTTACAAATATTATGTAGTTAAGGCTAGTCACAGAACAGTAGCACAACTACGTTAATATTCTTTTCTAACGACTTCCAAAAAAAGGAGGAGGTACTCAATTCGACTGTAGGTTTTTTTTATGTTTGTTACCTCATAACTTTCGACTGGATGAACCGATTCTCAAAATTATCATCTCAAAATCGTTTTAAGTAATAAGACCGCCTTTTGTACTACCTACTATGTTCTTTTTTGTTACACACTTACAAACTTATTAGACTTTACAATATTAGTGTGACTAGCTGCGCCCGCGGTTACACCCGCGTGGTTATAGATGATGATGATAATAAAGGAGAAACTATATTATGTGTTAATCCAGCGCCCCATCTATCTCAATACCGAATTTCATCTAAAATGGACATTCCGTTTAGTGGGTATTTTTTGTCATTGGTGTCAAGATATTATATTTTGTACCAGCCAGCGTGTGTTACAACATAGCACATGTTACAGGTAGTTTTATTCTTCCTTAACATAAGTACTTATATATTATATAAGTAAAAAAAATTAAACCTACCTAAAAAAATCACTTTTCTTACAAACTAATGTTGCAAAAGATAATAAAAGCGTCGTAATGCGGTTGAAATTATGCTGATGCATATTTACTCCGACTTTATGATTAAAAATAAATCGCTGACAGTTTTATAGCAAATCAATGCAGAACGACTGTTATTTTTGCTGATATTTAACATTTATTCAATATAAATGAATATGTATTGTTTTTATGAACTTTTGTGTAAGCTGCATTATTTAAATGTTGCCTAATTGGTTACCTAATTATTTTTAATAAATTCGATACTTACCTACTTAAGGCGCGGTTCAATCCTAACTTTAAAACAATTTACGATGCTTTACATAATGTTGAGAATTGTTTATCAGATTGGACGATGTAATGCAAAGATGCTATTATATACGTGCTAATACTTTTTATATATAGTTCGTACAATCAAATTATTAAATTTTAATGATAAAGGGGTTCATAGTTCACCAGTAAATTTCATTGGGAATTCGCGTGTGATACATTAATTGAAATATATTTGCCCATAATTGCATAAAAATGCTTTTTCCCACGAAGCACGTAAGGAAAATTGAAAAATTTCGGGAATGTTCCCGATTTTTTTCTATCGAGCCAAGTTTGCTCAATCGTGTATTGCCTCCCATACTTCATAAGAACGTATATTCAATTTTACACTACGTTTTTTTCGAACTTTGGTTATTAGGTTTAAGCGTTGAAAAACTAAGATTTTGCCAAGTCGAATTGAAACATTCGGTCGTAATAATACACACTCATATAAATATGAATGTCTTTGTATTGAGTGTTTCGGAAATAGTTGATGTGGGAGTTTAATCTACGAGGTGTGGCTAGTTTATAATATAGCTCACAGATATAGTTTAGTTTTAGTTTAGTTTAAGTTCTGTAAGATTACATAAATTTGTGTTGAAGTAATTGCCTACTTTTGAAAGGGAGACGTGTAATGTTCCAAGTTACGTCTTAATTAGTTAAAATTTTATTTTAAAATTTTCATACGCACATTGCAGCTATGTATTTATTTATATCGTGCACGCGCTGTTTGACGCAGGTTCAGCACATGCGTGAGGTCACCTCCCCAACCTAACGGAAGACCAGCGCTGGTTGCTTGCAACTAGCATATTGCTGAGCTTAAGCTGGGTTGTGACGAACACCTAGATTTTAATTTATAACCATGTATACTTTCTTTGTCTGTATTGTGTTTGTTGCAAATAAATTCATTCATTCATATATATGTACCATAGATAACGCAAATGGGTTTACTTCCCGTATCCGAGCCCCGACCAAGCGTCAAGGTTGGCTGCCGTTTCTAACAGTCCCCGCAGTGTGTGTTGTTCCAAAGTCCAACCGAGGAGTCCCAGATTCGATTTCTCGCCGGAGCAAATATTTTCGATAAGAGCTGAAATGTTTGTACTTGGGTCTTCGATGTATGTAATATGTTAACACTTTGCGTACCAGAGACGTATATATACGTCAGTTTCATAAATCGTTTGTTTTAATTATTACGGTATAGGAAAGATTAATATAGTGAGTATATGTGTGTCCACGCCTCCAAACAAGGATTTATGTGTGGAGGTATACGAGTGTGTGAACGTTTAATAAAAAAATCAACACTAATTTAGTTATTATCACAGTTAGGTTAGTAACAATGGCCGTTTTGTTTAAGTATAAGGAAATAATACATTTTTCGTTTCAGATATTAAATGTCCGCAACTTACACGCGGCTCTTATCGACTATTGTATTGAAATTAACTTCCAAGACACAGTACATATAACATAACGATGTAATCTCCGTAAAGGGTATGTATTCAACACGGGCATTGCGATGGATTATACTTTAAACTTGCTGCGCCCGCGGTCTCACTCGCGTGATGATGGATGAAATTGATGATGAAAAGTATCCTATGTGTTAATCCAGCGCCTAATCTACCTCCAATACCAAATTTCATCAAAATCGCCCCTGCTGTCTGAGCTTGAAAGAGTAACATAGATCCACACATCCATACATCCATACTCACAAAATTTTGCGTTTATAATATTAGTAGGATGTGAAAGTTTATATAGACTAATATGATATTAATCACCCATATCGAAATGAATGAATCGATGAATCGTTGCAACTCAATGACGTAAAACGGCTGAACGGATTTACATGAAATTTAGAGTAGAGATGTTTTTACCTAGGACACACCTATATACCTAACACATTATACCTCTTTTTATCCCTCTTCAAGTACTTGAGGGATTAGAAAGAAAGAAAGAAAGAAAAATATATTTTGAAATTTATAGAGAGAAAAATTCCATCCTCGGACGGGATTCGAACCCGCGTCTTCTGACTCTCCGTGTCAGACGCCATTGACCAACTAGGCCACCGAGAATCTGGTCCGAGCATCGAATTTTAACTATCTATTTGACAAACCGTCTTGCGGGGACGGAGCGACATCTATTGGACAGTTTAACAGTACCATCCAACCGAAAGAAGCATTATTTAGAAATACTTGAAACTTTCGTATTGACATCGCGGCCCTTGTAATTACGGGTTCGAATCCCGTCCGAGGATGGAATTTTTCTCTCTATAAATTTCAATGTTTGAGATCGCTTAAGCAGGCGTTAGTGCTTTAAAAAGTAATACTATAAAAAAAAAGATATGAAAAACAATATGAAATTATGCCTAAAATATACATAAAATTAATAATAGTAGATTGTATCATAAGGGAGCAAAATAATATTTTTACGGCGAGGGCGCTTTTTTGAATCCAGAGCGAAGTGAGGCATCCTAGAGTAGAATCCCGAGCGTAGCGAGGGATTCTTTAGTAGAATCCTGAACGTAGCGAGGGATTCAAAGTACGTCGCCCGAGCCAAAAATATATTTTGCGCCCGAGTGATACACTCTACTTTTCATCACCCACTATGAGAAAATAAAAGCGCCTCATATTTTATTGTAATATTATTATTTAATAAAACATAGAGTAACAACTAAATTGAAATTAAATAGTATCCTTTTTTAAAACAACTAAAAACTTATATTTACATTTGAGACATTTTCGCAATTATGAAAATTTATTGTTACAGTTTTATTAGGAATAGAGATTGTTGTAGATTTTATATTCTGCGTGTTTGAAATGTCCGAATCTGGATCATTTTGAGGAAAATGTGACGGTGAATCTCGTTGTTTGGATGTAGATAGGCGCGGCGACAGTGGTATGGATGGATTAACTGAAGGTTGCAATTTAATGTTTTCCACGATGCGTTCAGATGTTTTCGCCTTGTTCTCAATGGAATCTTCTATATACCCTTCTGCTACAGCACTCGATTTCCATCCTCCATGTCGCTTGAGAACAGTTAAGTCCGCTCCAGTATCTGCCAAAAGGGTAGCAGAAGTACGACGAAAACAATGTCCTGTATACAGTTTGATATCTGGTAACGTCAAATAAGTAGCAATTTCTTGTGGCATGTTAGAAATTTTATTTTTTCCCATCACTTGTTTGAAGCACTTGCCATTTTGATAACGGATGAAAAACCGATTGGTCTTCATAGCAGCAGGACGCAGGTCCAGGTATTTCTGTACAATAGTTTTGTATTCTCCTCGTATTACGAAGGATCGGTCAATTTTGGTTTTTGTATCGGTCAGCTTTACTAACAGTAAATCATCCGAGTGATTTTCGACATCATCAACAGTTATTTTTAAAAGTTTATTGCCACGACAAGCTCCATGTAATCCGAAAATTAAAGCCACCGGTAACAAAACCGAATGTGAATAAGACAAGTATCTATCAAAGTACAGGTAACAATAAAATGTGCATTTTTATACACTATGATTATATTTTACTAATCCACCGTAAACATAGTTACCTACTTACTTTTACGGCAAGAAAGACTTTGTCGGGTGCCTCGTTAAGGAAAGTCTCCACGTTTTTGACTGAGAACACTTTGGATTTTTTAGGTTTAAATCCATCAGACATCCTCTTCAGGTACGCTATTAATTTCGAATATGTGTCCAGTTTTACATCGTTATTAGAACTGACTGTTGATTTTAGCATTGAGTATGTACTCCAAAGAGTGGAAGGTTGTTTAGTTTTGGCTAAGTACTGGAAGTAGGCCAAAAACACAGATTCTGAAAAATTCTTGGCGCTTCTTGCATTTCTCCATTCAATAAAATTACCATAGGCTTTCATATATTTCTCCCGGGATTTTGCAGGTAATAGATTATCCATCACATTTATTGCGTCAGTTCTAATGCTTTCAGGAGTTAATTCTATACTTTCACTGTCACTTGAAGAACTCATTTTTCAAAACCAAACAAAACAATGAATTTCTAACAATCCGTGAAAATTTACGAAAACGCGGGCTGTAGTTCGCGCTTTTTTAATTTGTTTTTTTTTTCATTCATCCGGCGGCGTGACTATGGGCCGTCGTACCAGCCAGTCTTTATTCAAACAATATTTGCGTTCGATTTCTTTGGTGCTGAACACTAAGATGTTCCAAATTCAAAAAGTGCGCGGCAAAGATAATTGCGGCGCACTTATAAAGAGGATTAAAAACTCATTACTGCCCGCTAAAACTTTCTTATAGAAAACACCACCTTTGGGTGCACATAAAGGCGAACCAAGTCGTCCTTTTCGAATAGATGGGATGAAAATAGTTTTCTACACTACAGGATCTATTGTTTTACTACAACACAGCCCCAACTCAGCATAAAGCTGATTGCGTTGAAGCAAGCAGCGCTGGTCTTCCGTTGGGGCTGGCGGTGACGTCACACACGACTGCATCGAGCGCATTTTATAAGAATACAAAACAAAACAAACACAATACTTTAAATGCTGAATACAATACTAAATAAAAACAAACAGGCAAACAGGGTACGAATGTCCGGATGTACCAACAAAGACTTCGTAATAGAAATAACTATCTAGTAATAAGTAAATAGAAATACACAAACTTATATAATATTATTATCATTATAATATATAATTTATATTGCACTGGTGTCATTAACCAAAATGGCTTCACGTTTTTGGTGATTGAATATAAAGCTCTTAAGTTTATTTCAGAAGTTTTGCAAATTACGCAGGTTCCTTATCGGCGGCGGAATATTGTTCCAGCATTTCGATGCAGCATAACGAAAGATACCCCTAGTTAAATTAACCTTATTCCACGCGAACGAAGCCTCGATCGATTACTAGTATATATACAAAGTCCTTTAAACAGGCCACGGTGAAGTATTCCAATACCTTTATTGAATATCCCTAGAACGGAAAAGTAGATTTGAAATGTTATCTTCTAAACCTTTTGAGAATCGCGTAAACTGAACACAATGCGGAGCCTTTTCCACGCGTTATAAATAGCGTCTTCACTATTCAATGCCCTTTGTGTATTTTTACATCGTATATACTAGTATATATACAGTTATATATATTACTAGCTGTGCTTCACCGTTTCACCCGCGTGGTGATGGATGATGCTGATGTCAAAGTATCCTTTATGTTACATAGCAAATTTTATTAAATTCCATTCAGTATAGTTTTAGCGTGAAGGAATTACAAACCTCCACACATCCATCCATACAAACTTTCGCGTTTATAATATTAGTAGGTTATATATTTACGAATTAATGTAAATAGTAGTATAGTATATAAAACTATGACACTATTGTAGGTACTATTTTGGTGCAAGCTCCGTTGAAAGTCTCTACTATCTATCTACTGCTAATCCGTCCGGAATAGTCCCGATTTGGCGCTCTGCAGACAACGGGGCAGGCCGGGACGGTCAATTTTGCCGCGAACGATAGCGCAAAGGGAATCCTATACTACCAACGCACACGGAGGGCAAAAAGAAACGCGCCGCGCCGCGCCGCCAGTGCCCGTCGGACACTGGCGTTTTTTATTGCGTTGCTGTCAAAAGGACCGCCCCGCCGTCGTCTGCAAAGCGCCAAAAGTGCAAACTCAAGCTATGGTAACACCAATCGGGATTTTTTAAAACAAAGTTCATAACATCGTACACGCCCAGGTGGGCCTCATGCTTGTACAGAAACTGTCATGTATCTAGGGCAACTGTGACAGACAAATAAAAGTTTGTATGCCTAAGCGCAAATTATTTGTGCTACGGTCTCTGATTCCTGATACCATAAAAATGATCTACATTAGTGCCAAAGTGCGCAATTATGCGCACTTTAGGCACACGTGGAATTTAAAGTTTTTCAAATCTCGCGAATCACATGATTATGCTAAATAATTAAGCATTTTCTACCGACTTCCAAAAAGGAGGAGGTACTCAATTCGACTGTATTTTTTTAATGTTGGTTACCTCATAACTTTCAGTAGGGTGAACCGATTCTCAAAATTCTTTGAAAATTTTAAAGCTGGTTTGAATTTCAACAAATTCGGTTCAGTAGTTTTTGAGTTACACTCCAATAACTGAGTAGAATGGAAGTCGGTATTCAATTTTTCAAATTGTACTTGTATTATTTAATATCTTTCTAAATACTCACAAGGTTTCTAGTTTAAGAGGCAAAATTATGCCAATATATACAACTTGGTGCGGTTTAGTAACCACAAAAGATTAAAAAATTGAACTAAATATGCGAAGTATATTAATTTACTATTCTTAATATATGCACAGTTCTTGTACCCAGTATAGGTATACAAATGCTAATATAAGCCACTGGATTTAAGCTTTATTATGAATTGTTTATATGCACTAAAAACAGGAAAATGTTTTAAATGCCAACATAATTAACAAAGTTAAGTGTGTTTTTAATTGTTCAATAACATTATTTCTACCAAATACTAATGCTAAATATATTATTCTAGGAAATATGAACAGAACCCTTTTTTTCAGCGGAGTGGTTGGAAGTAATTTATCTTCAAGCCAAGCGATGCAATATTTTGTTTTTAATATTTTTATCGTGTATATCTTAAAGTCATGTTTTTTTGAAAATGTAAATTACAACAATATCAGCTATTTCGTTATAATATGGAACGTAGTTATTTCTAGATATTCAAGATTGGGATAGATTTGACCCTTAACAGCGTAATAAATAGGTAGTTATGGAACACAAGTATTTACAAATGTATGGTCAAAAGTTTATTTTTATTTTAAAGCAAATAATATTTTATTTTTAAATAAATGATTAAGTATATTGAAGTCTAGTTCCATGTATATGGTTGTATTTTCCAAATTCCATATTTTGCCTCAAAGTAACGAAAAACTTAAATTCGCTTCTTTGGAACGCCCAAAAGTTTTACGAAAGAACGCCTAAACTCATTATTGCATATAATATGAAATCAATGACTAATTTTTTAACTATGTAAATAAAGTTTTTAAAGACAAATATCATTTTCTTGACATCTCTAAAAATACTGTATAAATACACAATTCCTAACTCGTTCTTCCCTCCTATCTAAACATCCTTTTTGATTACAACATATTTTTCAACTTATTAACGGGTAATAAGGTTAACTAATTAGGTACTCTTCCGATCATCTATTCTACGCGGCCTCCAAAAGGAACACAACTGACGAGAGGGAACTGTGAATGACGTCATTCAGCGGTTTGCAGCTTTTGTACCTACTTGCAAAAAGGGTGAACTGCTTCTCAAAATTCTTTTTTTTGTTTGATAGCTGGTGCTTCCGGTCCCAATTAAATTTCATCAGCTCGGTCCAGTTGTTTTAGAGTTACACTCCAATAACTGAATAAAAGAATAAAGGAAGACGGTATAAAATTTTCCAAATTGTACTTGCTAAAATTCAGCCGCCTACTAGGTTCCTGGTTTAAATTCTACCTGGAAATCGAACTTAAACTTTGGATAACACAGTGAGGAGATTCACGACTTGGCCATGTTGTGAATCTCCTCACTGTGTCCACCATGATCGAAGATCTGTCACTAAGCACCTAACGGCGTGATCTAATAGTTGCCCGAGCCAATTATGATTCTAGGTCTAGAGACCCTCCTTCGACCTTCGACCATTGACCGCATCATCACTACTAAGTAAGATAGTGATCAAGCACTATGCATTATAAGATAGCAATACATGAAAAAAAAGAGTAAAGGACAAAAAACAAAAAAAAAAGAGCAATAGAAGAAAAAAAGAAGAAAAAAAAGGGGAAACCCAAAATAGCAAAAAAAGAGAAAAAAAAATACAAACCTTTTACTGTTAATTATAAGATTTAGTATTAGATATGTTTAGATATTAAGTATTTGTAAGAAGTTGATAAGGAGCCGTCCATATATGAAAATATTTTATTTCACTTGATCTCATCTAGGACTTTGAATACATTTAAAATGTTTAATAAAAGAATTTGTTTAAAAAACAAAAATTATAATCTTGTATTACCAAGGGCACGGACCTTATGTCTGTGGACCTGGCAGCTACTAAAAAAAAATATAGCAATACATTACCTTACTTTCACTTTAACCTACAGGCTACGGGTGAAGTGGGTACGTGTGGTCGTCAGGGAGCCGAATTGAGCAGATAAAGCTAGTTGAATTCAGAGCTTAGTACGCCCTTTCCTATTTTAACCGGTAAAAAAAGGGTATAGGGTTTTTTGGGTCGAAACGCTTGGGCCGCGGAAACCAGCAGCCCTACTAGACCTACCCTCAAAGACTATAAGGGGCGCCTGATCTAAGAAACACGTGAAAAATATGTAGTTTAATCTTGCCTGCTCTCTACCGTCTAACTTGATAGATTAAGCATTGCCGTCCAACGGGTGAATGTTGCCGGAATTTTGGGAACGTAGCCCACTGGTAGCAGTTAATTAGGCTAGCAACTTTTAATTTAGATTATTTATTGATAATATTTTTGTGTCTTATAAGACACAAAAATATTATCAATAAATAATTACATTTATTTCAATGAACACTATAGTGTTCATTGAAATAAATGTAAAAACAATCAACATGTAAAAACAAGTAAAAACAAAATAAAAACAAAGATTTTTTTTCAATTGTATGAGGTCACAGAAAAACAGAACACAAGCATAACCTGGTAAGCGATAAACTGTGCCCATAACACAACACAACATTAAAAGACGAACTACACTGCGCCTATAACCCTTAGATACTAAGTTGTTAAGTCGTACGTGCCAGTAATTGGTAACCATATCCTTCAAACCAGAACACAGTATTGCGAACACTACTGCTTGGCAGTACAAATAGGTGTGATGACAGTTCTTCCCCGGACGAACTCGTTCAATGTTCCCCCGCTACTAAAGAGATTGTATCTCTCCAATACTGTTACATAAAGGTAATTCAAGATCTTTTCTTATCATTTCAATATTATTATATAATGTACTCGTACTTTAATACATTATACGTTTCTTTTACGCATCAGCACCCTAACAAATTAATGTACACCGATAAAGTAAAGTCCATTAGAGAGCGACGATCAACAACAGTATGTATATATATACTTACACTAATATGTACATCCGTATATTTAGGAGCGCAGATAACGTTGAATTACGAGTTAGAAGGGACGCAAAGCCTGTCCTTTGAGAATACTCAAATATCAGTTCTTTGATTTATTTGTGAGGTCTGTAATACATTTATTTGAGTGTTTAGTTTTATTATTGATCATCTATAACTGCCTATATAATTGTCTATAACTGACAGACCGGCAAGGTGGAAGGAAAAAGACCAAGAGGTCGATCCCCCATGCGATGGTCAGACCTTATCCGTACCGTACTTAACACCACCGTATGTGAAGCCATCCACGTTGCCGGGGATAGATCAACGTGGCGTGATGTGGTCTACTAGAAATTCTCCGTAGAGGTCACGACCCTCAGCATTGAGGATATACGACGCAAGGAGGAGGAGGAACTGCCTATATGAGTTCGAGTTTGTCCGCCTGGTTGTCATCGCGATTGCGATCTACCTGTTGAATCTCGATAAAAAGTAACCTATTGGTTTATCCTGGGTATAATTTCTTTCCATTCCAAATTTCATGCTGTTTAAGCTGTTTTGCGCTGACTGGTAACAAAGATACATGAACACGTACTTTCGTATTTATTTACTGAGCGAACTAAGTGTCTCTGCTTGAATTGGCCAAATTGTCCATATGTTTATTAGGTTGTCGCTTGCTTGGTATACAACACCACAGAAATATAAACATAATATATATGGAATTCACTCTTCTTGGGAGTGAAGTTTTCATAAATCCTCCCTTAGTGATGCTTACAACACAGACCTCAACTGCCAAAACTTCAAGTGTGTAACCCTCAGTCAGCTAGTTATCATCATACCAGTCCCAAACGGCCCTACCAGTCCCAACCGGCCCTACCTGTCCTAACCGGTCCTACCAGTCCCAATCTACCCTACCAGTCCCAACCGGCTCTACCAGGGCCCTTCCAGCCCTTCCAGTCCCAACCGGCTCTACCAGTCCCTACCGACCCTACCAATCCAAACACGGACTGGATGAACTGGATTGTTTATTTACCTCAAGGCACTGTGCGACAAGTTCTGTTACCTACTTATTTATATTTCCCAGGAACTCTAGCTCGTGGTAAGAATAAAACCCGTTCCAGAGTATCAAAGATCGGTGGCCAATTCTCAGTAATAAACATACCTACTATATAGTACCTTTATAATGTTATGCCTATTGTTTTCCGTGCATCTGCAGTTGTCTGGAAGAGATCGCTCTGAGCGATAAGACCGCCCATTGCGACACATTTAATTTTTAAGTAAGTATTTGATTGTGAAATATTTTAATTTTTTCTTATTTCCTTATTTGTAACACTATTTTTATTGTGGTGTTAGTCTATCTAAAGGCATATTCAAAACTGGACGTTATTCGCTACCACGAGCGATAGAGAAATCCGAAATGGTATGCGTTAATTTCACTGTACACACCAAATCGGATATCTCTACCGCGCGTGGTAGAGATATTCGTTGGCAACGGTTAGCGGAGCGGCGGAACTAGTTTCGCCAAACAAGAGAAAATACCGCCTCACTAGGCGGTACAAGTTTCGCTGCAGTTATGGAACTTCATACTATTTACCCATCGAGCTCCGCGTGGTATTTTTCGCTACCCACAGCGGTAGGGAATAACGCTCAGGGGCCTTACTATCAGCTTCGTAAAAACCATGCAAGTTCCGTGCAGTTCTTGAAACAGTTTTGAATGAAATCATACCATAATTTAGGTGAACTGTTTGAATATTGTTTTCTCAAAGGTGAACGGATATTTTGTCTCTGGCATTCTAATAATTTACTATAACCAACATTGCAGACGCCTAGACGTTTGTAAGATAATAAACTGAGTGGATTTAGAGCGACATGTTAACGAGAGTCAATACTAAAAAAACAGGTGAACGGTTTTTCTGCGGTTCTTGAACAGTAGGCCTGGGCAGGCCTGCTTTAAAGTTGTCATGGTACCAATAAACCGTGCAGTTGTCTAGAAGGCCTGCTTTAAGAGCTCATAGTAAGGCCCCAGGTCTGAATAGGCCTTAATCTATCTACTCGTACATCAAAGTACTTGGAACGTGCGACTATTTACTTAGTTTGTCTACATAACAATATTGTGACGAGCACACAAATTAAATATTGTATTTGAACTAGGATGTCACCCAATCAAGATAATAAAAGTCAAGTGGACAGGTGACGTCAAGAATGTAAGGGCCTGAGCCTACCGACATCAGTTCCTGTAATATGAAAACATTGACACAGAGAAAGGCAAACAGTTATACAACTTCCAACAGCACGTATCTAATGACAATTACATTATTCGTTATATCATCAGATGATACATAAGATTACGGACGATCGTTTGCGAAAACTCGAGACGCTTAATTTGTAGATGGTTTACTTCTTTATGCTTCTGCAGTTCTGTTTATTGGCGGAAATTTACCATCAAGTGTGGTCAAGTAACCAATTTTTATCTATTCATATATAGTTTTAAAGTTTTCTTTTCTTTTTATATGTTACTAGCTGCTCTCTGCATCACCCGCGCGGTGATGGAAGATGATGATGATGATGAATCTTATATAGCATATGTTACTCAGGGTGAATGAAACTTTCTAATGGTGAAAGAATTTATGAAATCGGTCCAGTACTTTTTGAGCCAATTCGTTACAAACATACATACAAATCTTTGCTCTTTATAATATTAGTATAAGGAGATACAAACACGAGGCCCTCCTAGGTTTAAGTGGTACTGCCTAGAATAGATACATTAAAACCTGAGATGTTGTTAAGTCTCATGTGCCTGTAATTTCGCCGGCAACCATACCCTTCAAACCAGAACACAGTATTGCGAACATTACTGCTTCATGGTAGAAAATGGTAGCAGTATTTCGCCGCACATGCTGTTTCACAAAGAGTTATAATGCTATTTAAATGTTATCTGAAAGTTTACGTTAAGTTACAGAAAATCTTCTACCGTGCGATTCTCTATGGTTCGTATTTGCGCTCGTCGACGAGCTCACCGATGTCAAATACTTTATGAGATATCGTCCTTGTACATAAGGTTATTTTTCCAACGTGTTGCCATCTCGTCATTTGTTTAACGGATGTTGTCAAAGATGCAATGATGTTTGCTCTAGAATCGCACGGCTGATTAATGATGAAAACTCAAAGACAGCGCGAACAATATTAAAAAAGGGACGTGATTTGTAATCGTCTATAATGTTTCTTTGTTATTTAAATCTTAAAGATGTTTTTGTTTCCTTTTCCTTCTTGTTTTCTTTACAAATATGTTGTTATTTACCTACTAAACCCTAATATCACAATCATGGCTAATTGTAGTTTTGAAATATGAGGTACAAAATACCTTAGATGGCGCAATTGCTGTATTTGTTGGTTCAGCTTGCAGGCTGAGTAAGTAGATATTTAAATTATTTTTGTGGCAAAATTATTAATTACCTACCTACATTTACTTAATGATCGATGTGGGTGTTACAATAAGTATAGGTAAGGTAGACATGTTTTATTAAAAATGGTGTGAAATTTTAAATCAATCATCGAATATAAATGAAGCAAAATAATAATAAAACGTCGCTATAATATACTTTCAAATTATTTAGATTTCCATCTTTTCTCTATCCAAGTCTAATTAAAAATGGAAATATATATTTAATAACAAAAAAATCGGAAGAGAATACGTGTGTGTGTTCTCGAAGATTTTTTAATAAATATTAAAAAAGATCACTACGTAGGTAGGTATAAACAAAAGCAACAAGCATCCAAATAAAATGCTATATAAAACGAAGACAGCGTGTGAGATCACGGTTCTCAACCAAATAACAATAAAGTAGAAGGCAGACTTAATTCGCTAACAAATGTGCCTCTTCACCTACAAAGGGGATTATTTCACGTAGTCACGTTTCAGTTACAGGATTAGTTATAATCGGTATAAATGTCATACCAAGATAAACTGCAAAACATGCAAAACTGCAACGAGATTAATGGTGACGCCATTGGCATGTTTTTCCTCAATAATGAATTTGTGTTTACTAACATTACCTACTTGAATTTCAAGGATTTGAAAGGTAACGGAACGTAAACCCAAAAATATCAAGTAACGTCTCTTCCACGCGAATAAATCAACGTTCTCGCGAAGCTACCCAATGTTCGGAGTCGAAGATTAGAGTAAGCTGTTATCTGTTAATGGATAGTTCATTAAAATCTAAAGTCTATGCTAATTTTCCAGACATAATTGCCCATTTCGTAACTTTGCCTGCAGTAGTCGGAGTTTACTTTCAATCATCCAAGTTGGACCAGTCATCTTGCCTTCATTATCAGAATGAATATCGTTAAGATTTCGAATACCAGAGATGTCGTTGTGTGTTTTGGAAAGTTTCTAGTTAAACGAAACGATGCTAAGTATTACAGCAGAATTAATTGCCATCGATGTATCGCACGTAACAGTGTGCTTAAGATCCAATTAGAAAACATGCAATGATCGACGAAACAGAAATCGACGGCTCCGCGAGCGTACCGCGTCGCTGGCACGTTGGATCAACAAGTGCAGCATCCCGTGGAACACCTCTCCCGCAGTAAACAAAGAAATCCGACAAATGAAATTCACTAGAGACAGAGCATGGTATCGTGAAAACTGGGCCGGACATGTGTGCCTCGGCCGTGACCGCGTTACAATCACTTTTCAATTAATAAAGAACAAGCAAGCACCTGCAGAATGCAACAGATTCTAACTATCACTCGCAACGGTCATGCAATACGCACGCGTGTGTTGCCGCTCCAAGATCACTCGGCACTTTCACAGGTAATTCGGCGAGTTGTGTTTACGTACTTTTTAGGGTATAATACACAGGACACGGATACACGGGGTAGCACGAGTCGCGGAGTGATGCGGCAACAGCAGGACGGGTGGCTGGCGCGGCTGTCAGCGCGGTACTGCCGGGACCGCGACCGGCGACACCCGCGCCGCAGCCACGGTCCACGCTCGCAGCCACGCAAGCGAGCGACCAAACGGATCGGACAATTCGCAACTCTCAATACCCACATAACGTAACTTAACTCCATAATATTTTATAGTTTCGTAATCGTGTTATCTACTCAATTACCGCGCTCTGTTCGCGATCTCACGATTTCAGGAGCACTCCTCGGCCGTCGAGAGCTCCACACACATTCCACGTTTGTGAAAACACAGGGTTTAAAGGTCAAACGGCTCTCGTTGGCAGAATCCACTCGCCTGGATGGATGATGCTGGTCGACCTCTAAACAAGCTCAAACCTGTCAACATTGCGACGTTCCACTCGTTTGTGACAAAGAATTTTCTGACCTTTGACGACGTGCACTTTGATATTTTTAACCGGTGTTTTAGAATACGCAGTGACATCAGATTTCGGTGTAGAAACTCAATCGAGATAAGTGTTTATTTAAGTGAATGGAAACCATTAATAGAGTATAGAGTCGTCAACGAAAATTCCATAATTATTTAAGTGCAATGTTCCCGACTCCCGCTTCGTTCGGAGGCGCTTATTGGAACGGCAGCGACGTTGAATGATGCTCCATGAATATTCAAGGATTGCAAATTAAAAGTCATTGTATATTTTACTCGTCTCACTAAGCCACAGAACGAACCTTCCTGTGCAACGAGTGCACCGCTATATTTGCCTTCTAATGCCCGTTTTCAACAACATTTTAGGTGTCACTTAAGTCATTTAGGTAACACTTAGTAGTACAAAAATGTCACCTTACTTGGCTTAGGTGTCACCTAAAATGTTGGTGAAAACGGGCATAACACGTGTCTGGAAATAGGTGGCATAGGTTATTACTAGAGACCAGATTATATGCAAAATACACTTCTTGAATATGCATTTATTTAGCCCATTTTAAAACATCAACGAGTACATATTTTCGATATATTTGCAATATTTCTGCGTAAGATAGTTAGTGACAATGAACAGATTAAATCTTCCGTTTTTAACCGTAAAGATTGGCGTATTACAAAAAAAAATCATTATTAGCACAGTACCATATACCAGCTAATATAAAAAGCTTGTAACTCAAGATTTGGATTTGAGTGAATCAATTCACTTAATTTAAAAAAAGTCAAGAAATGAATTCCAGTTGCCCGATGTGTTCCCGTGTAAACTTTAATAAAAATGTTAAAACATGTGGACCCAAGCCTTTTTGTTAAATAGATATTTTTATTAATGGTTACTGGTGGAGTATTAACTTTTGCCAGAAACAATAAGTGCTAAAATATCACCTAAATACAAATACTGCCCAGTTATCTCATGGAATGTAGAATGGTGTTTCCCACTTCTAGGTAAATTAAATATTTTTAGTGAAGGCACAATTTCAGTGCTGAACATTTGGAACAATACGTGATTGCTAATGTCTATAAGAAAACAATATGTTAAATAATTGTTAATTTACTGTCGATATCTAATTATTCCATGTCATTTTAAAATAAAGATCTAAAGTAAAGAGAAAATAGCTAAGGAATCATATATTTTTGTTATTATTTGACGTTGTATGTTTTGACACTTTTCATGCAAATTTCAAGCTTTTTATCTCTAGTCATTGTTGTTTAGTGAGCTAGTCTAGTCTAGTCTCTAGTCATTACTGATTAGTGAGCTAGTCTAGTCTAGTCTATAGTCATTACTGATTAGTGAGCTAGTCTAGTCTAGTCTCTAGACATTATTGATTAGTAAGCTAGTCTAGTCTCTATTTGCTACTGATTATTGAGCTAGTCTAGTCTCTAGTCATTATTGATTAGTAAGCTAGTCTAGTCTCTATTTGCTACTGATTATTGAGCTAGTCTAGTCTCTAGTCATTATTGATTAGTGAGCTAGTCTAGTCTCTAGTCATTACTGATTAGTGAGTTAGTCTAGTCTCTAGTTATTATTGATTAGTAAGCAAGCTAGTCTAGTCTCTATTCGCTACTGATTATTGAGCTAGTCTAGTCTCCAGTCATTATTGATTAGTGAGCAATTCTAGTCTCTAGTCGCTACTGATTAGTGAGCTAGTCTAGTATCTCGTCTCTAGTCATTACTTATTAATGAGCTAGTCTAGTCATTATTGATTAGTGAGATAGTCTAGCCTCTAGTCATTATTGATTAGTAAGCTAGTCTAGTCTCTAATCATTATTGATTAGTGAGCTAGTCTAGTCATTATTGATTAGTGAGCTAGTCTAGTCTCTATTCGCTATTGATTATTGAGCTAGTGTAGTGTAGCCTCTAGTCATTACTGATAAGTGAGCTAGTCAAGTATATTTTTAATTAGAAATACGGGATTACTCACGTAATATTTATCCCATAGGCCCGACTATGGTTTCGACCACATTCGGTGGTCTTTTTCAAGGAGTGTTCGGGCGCCCGCTTCGATGACGTCTCGCTTAGCACTGCGGGCGGCAGCTCGTAGCGCTCGTGATGTTAAAGGTTGGCGTGGAGGGCAGGATTCACTATGTTGCATTGGCGCGTCTCGGTGTGAACCTTCTTGATCTTCGTCGCTGGTGAAGCGCCTGCTGGTATGTGAGGGGACGTCCCAGCAAAAAGAGTTCAATACATCTGCACAGAGAGGTCCGATCACCGTATTTTAACACTATCTGATATTAACCGTCGTATGGGGATGGAGCGATATCTATTGAACAAAAAAAATTGCTACATTACAGTTGTCACAATCACTACTTTTTCACGTTTAAATATTCAATAGTAACGCCGGTACAAACTAACCCACATAATTCGTACCTTATTATTAAATCAGATAAAGATATAGTGCAGCAATTTTGGGATAAAATTCTTGTCTAACATATGTCCTGTCGAAGCAATGGCTTGTCTAAGTATGTTTTTTCGAAGTTTCAACGTTTCATTATATATGTTTATTAAAATTCGATTAAATGTAAGTATATGTAGTGGTTGTATTTTTTATAATAGTTATTTCATTTGCGAAGTATATCACATGGATGTATAGTTTATGAATGGTTTTCATTTAAAGTTATTTGTTTTGAAATTCGATCAAAGGTTTATTATATTATACTTATTGTATAGGAAATGAATGGTATATCAAAATTTGTTATTTTTTATGTCTATATATAAAACACTGTTTTAAACTATCACGGTTGTTCTCTAAAGTCATATGATTATTAACGGGATATTTACCGTGGTAAGGTTGTGGAATGAGCTCCCGATATTTCGGCGCAGTTACATGCACCATGTTCACGGGAAGACTGTCTATATATATTTTAATAATCGAACATACTCGTATATTACTTACCCTTTGGAAATTGTCAGTACCTAATATAACTACACCTCTTTACTACCTTGTGGTAGATAAACAGATTGCCGCGCGCCGGGGTCTTTATGAACGTTAGGTATTGTCCTTATTTGTACTTGTAGCACAGAACTGATATAGTTTTTTTTTTATTTTATATTACTGTAGTGTACACTACAGTAAAACCTAAAATATGAGATAACAAAAACATGTACAAAAGGCAGCTCAAATTCATTTCTTCCAGACAACATTTATGTGGAAAGTATATTATTTTTAGAAAGACATTGATGATTAGTATAGGTACAGGGCGTCCCAAACTTATGGGACATGAAGGGAAAGTACCTTAAATATCGTAGATAGTGTATTTTGCTTAAAGAAGACTTTATGTTATTATTAAAACTTAGTAATTCCGCATTCATAGATTTTCAAAAAATTACTTGCTTCGTCTGGGAATCGAACCGGCTCAAATGTCAAAAAAAATCACCCTACTTTTATGATGCCACTCGAAAGAATAGCTAAAAAATAATAACTCTGCTTAGGTAACATTGTATTTTACGAAATCGAAAGATTTTTCTAAGGATGAATCGCGACGGAATCACTTTTTAATCACTGGATTCCATTATTCATTAAAAATACGGGATTACTCACGTAATATTTATCGGATAGGTCCGAGTGCTAAGCGAGACGTCATCGACGCGGGCGCCCGAACACTCCTTGAAAAAGGCCACCGAATGTGGTCGAAACTATAGTCGGACCTATCCGATAAATATTACGTGAGTAATCCCGTATTTTTAATTAATAATGACTGGATTCCATGTTGCCGCTAGTTTGAAACCATCCTCCCGGTTGAAGTTACTAGTGTTTTGTAATCTCAACCGCTTCACGTACCATTCTCGAGTAATAGTGACGCTCCGTTGAGAGAATTTTGGGGTCGTGAAGTTCAATCCAGTGATTAGGTCCTGACTCGAGCAGATGTTCAGCGATCGCAGATTTATTTATGTGGCGGTTCTTTACACCTGCAATATGCTCTTTGACTCGTTTAGCAATAGTTCGCTTAGTTTGTCCAATATACGAACTACCGCAGCTGCAATAAATTATCTACACACCTGGTGTTTGGAATAATTGTGTTTTTTAATTTGCCGAAAATTTACCGAAAGTCAGATTGCCACCTTTGAAATTAGTCGACTCAAATATATTTTTATATATATTATCCGATAACTTAACCGATCAACAAGTTAAACAACACTTGCTGCGGTCAGGACTTGGATGGGTGACCGCTAGTGGCATTATTCAACTGAGCGCTTCCGTGCTTCGGAGGGCACGTTAAGCCGTCGGTCCCGATTGTTTGTCTTATAGGACAACAGTCGTTAGGCTATGTCGAAGGCCTTCGGGTGGCCTGAAAACTTCGACATGAGTTGGCCACTAACCTATCCACCATCCGCGCCCGCGTAGTGGATTATGGCCCAACTCCTCTCTCTTAGAGGAAGGCTCGAATCCCAGCAGTGGGAACAAAATGGGCTGATTATGATTATGATACTTAGTACCGTGGTGGTGGTGTGTAGCTGTAATATTGTGACTAACTTTTTTATCTCTTCGCTAGTGGGTTGGTAGAGGTGATGGTGAAGCCATTATACTACCAATACCGTGTCACCATTAGCCCGCGAAGGCCTTTTAGCACTTACTGCCCGATTGGTAACAAACCCTGCCTTCTTAGTTGCTAAATTACCCGCACAGAGTTCGATTCCCGGACATGTCAGTTTGACATGAGTCTGGGTGTGTATATGTATATAAGTCATCAGTGTTACCTAGTACAGGGTCTAGCCTAGTTTGGGACCTGAAGACATAGTATGGATGTTCTATAATATTTTAGCAAGAAATCGAATTTATGACGACTGCAACGTTAATTTCAAGAATCTGCCAAGCAATTAGAGGCACTTCTGAAAATACTAAGATTTTGCATTCAAGATCTGTCTACACGAGCTTCGATGAAACCGAATTCACTTTTAAAGGAAGTGATTAAAATTTTACCACATACAAGACAACAGTTACTACTACTATTATGCATGTCTGACATAACGCCAATACGAAGGCGAATCTGGTCGATACGCTTTAGTAAGGACATTAACCTTGCATGGGCGTAACAATAAAACTTTATAGCAGGCGCTAAGGGGAACACATAATCTTTAAGGCGTCAAAAACAGGAGTTGTAACGTAATAGATTACATATATAATTACTACTAATTAGAATACCTAGAAGGCCTAGCTAGTTAACTAGTAAATAAAAAGGAACATCAGAAATAAATAAAGTTATAATGATAAATAATGCATGACCTGGCGGATAACGCTTCACCATAAGTCCATACACACACGTTCCACCAAAGGTTCCAGTTAACTTCTGGCTTTGTTGGAGGCTTTAGTTCTGGGTTCAGAGAACACGGGGTACCCCCAATAGCTGGTTTTGTATATCAGGGCGAGAGTACTCATCAAACCAACACCCTCGATTTGTTATTAATTAACACAAATGAAAATATCATATCCAAGTCCTGAATTCAGGAATGTAATTGACCATATTGCAAGTGACTCCTCGGGTGCAAATCACTATTTCATTAACTTCAACACCTCGCCCTCAACTAAGGTTTCCAGGGAATATAAATACTTCGTGTATCGACACACCAAATTGGAATCTTCCTATAATATTTTGTCAATCGTACGAAATCGGTGATCGGAATCCTCTCTCCTCCAAATCAATCCCAAAATTCTTGACGTCCTCCGTGTCATTCTTCATTTTATTTTTAATATTTCAAATTTCATATTGCTGGTCAGCATCGAAACAGTTTTTAAATATAATATACAAATAAAGATTTAATGAAATGAAGTATGATGTGATTTGAAATTATATTACTAATTTTAAATCACATAATACCTCATTTCATTTCCATTCTCCCTTTTCTTTCAAAGGTATTTGAGCGTCTTGTTCATCACCAACCTTTCCTCACCACCATTTCTCTTTCCTTAACAGAAATTCTCTTCTTAATCCCTTTCAATCTGGTTTTCGACCTGGTCATAGTACTGTATCTGCCTTGGCTAAAATTACGGATGATATCCGGTATGGTATGAGTAACGGGCAATTGACTGTTTTTTCATTACTAGACTTTAGTAACGCTTTTAATAGTGTTGATTTTGGCGTCTTACTTGCAATTCTTCGCACTCTTAACGTATCTCCAACAGCTATTCTCTGGTTTCATAGTTACGTGGTCGCCGGCAACGTGTCCGTATTGATGATGCTCTTTCATCTTGGTGTAATACGTCAGCTGGTGTTCCTCAAGGCGGCGTTTTATCTCCCTTACTTTTTGCTATTTTTATCAATTCTATTTCAAGTCAGTTACCTTCTTCCTATCATCTCTATGCAGACGACCTACAAATATACACCCAGGCTCCTTTAGATGACCTGCATCTTGCTATTAATCGGATTAACGCTGACTTAAGGCATATTTCAAATTGGAGTAAATCGTTTGTTCTAAGCGTAAATCCATTGTAAAATCAGATCATCGTTATCGTATGATATCCAATTCTAGGATGATATCCAAAATTGACTGGTTCCATCTTCCTCAGGTTATCTTCGACCATACAAACATTCCTTTTCAAGAAACAGTTAAAAATTTGGGTATCATTTTTGACCAACAATTGTCATGGCCTCAACTTACTGAAAGCAGCCGAAAAATATTTGCAACAGGTGGATCCCTTAGGAGGTTACGTAACTTTCCCCCGCAATCTACTAAAATTACTCTAGCAGAATCTCTATTACTTCCTATACTTGATTATGCTGACGCATGCTATTTGGACCTAACTGAGGAGCAGTTAAATGAACTTGAGCGTTTACAAAATTTTTGCATTCGTTTTGTATTTGGTTTGCGTAAGTATGACCATGTCAGTCGACATCGCAATATGCTCGAATGGTTACCAATTAGACGTCGCCGAGATCCTCATGTGCTTTCTTTTCTATACAGTGTTCTATTCATCCCCACTACTCCTCATTACCTCAAGGAGCGTTTTCAGTTCCTTCATCTTACACATACCCTCTCCCTTCGTTCCACAAACACACTGCAATTGAATACACCTGTCGCGTCATCAATGTATTATAGTAAGTCATTTACTAAACATGCTGTCCACCTATGGAATGAGCTTCCTGTCAGTATAAGGCAAGCAAAGTCAATTTCGTCTTTCAAAGATATGGTGAAGCAATATTTATCAAATAACTACTGAATTATATTTTATTTTAAATGATTATTATGTATTAAAATATTGTATTAGTAGGTATGTATTAGTTTATAATTATTTAATTTTATTTATATTTATTTATTTATTTTAATTATCTATTAGCACTTAATTCCAAGATAAAAATGTTTATTTTAGCATCTACTACCGCATTATTATTAAGAATCCTCTCCATGCAAGGTTGTCAGTAAGAGATTGCTATAGCGATAAGGCCAATTGTCCAATCTACTGTAGCGCTTTTTATTGTATTATGTTTTTCTTTTATGATTGGTTATTAATAAAGAATTTTTGTATTGTATTGTATTACAGAGTTTCTACCCGAAGAAGAACATTGAATAACTAAATCTGTGGGCCTAGCACGAATCACTGCGTAAGTGTAACGTATACTATCGTTCACGTGAAACTTACAAACTGTCATTTATATAGGGCACCTGTGACATAGAAGACTCATAGTTTGTACGCCGAAACGTGATACTTTGACGTTTACGATATGAATACTTTTTCACAAATTGTTTCTGCTGCGGCCTCTGACATAGTGTCCACGGCTGCCGTGCGATTCTCTAAGAGCAAACATCGTTGCATCTTTGACAACATCCGTGAAACAAAAGACGAAAAACGCAACCTTATGTACAAGGGCGATATCTAATAAAGTATTTGACGTCGGTGAGCTCCTCGACGAACCATTACAGAATCGTACGGCTGTCTACAACCTGCAAACCCGGGGAATGCGAGTCGAACCTTTTCTTTAAGGCAAATAAGTAACGATATGTGCAAATACCGTCTGATGGTAAGCACTACGATTGCCCATGGCAGTTCCAGTATCACCCAGAAACTATAGTTTTAAGTGGCACTGCATTGTTCTCGTCAACCCGAGGCATTTAGTTTGAGTCTCTTCCGTCCAATTATTTCACTTGCTACAGTGCCCTTCACACCCTAACACAGTAATACTTGCACGTGATGTGCTGCAGAATATCTGGTGTTGTGGTGGTACCAAACAAGTCGGCCTCTTGCACAGGCCAAATTGCCTTTCACCGTATGTTTGTGAGGTAGTTCGTTGGTCTTCCAGTACAGGTCGCACTTTTCTATCTTGACGAAACTTGGTAAGTATGTTCTACTATTCAATATATTTTTTTATCGTTGGCGATTTTTGTGAGGGGGTGCTTTTCCTGAAAAGGGGAAAGTTCTAAAGAAAACTATTTACTGAGCGATTTTGATACAATTTGGTACACACATTAAGTACCTGAAAAGAGGAATTTCGAATATGAGCATAGTTAGTCAAGTGGTTGCCGAGATAATATCGGCGTCAAGCCAGATACCGAGAGAGGTTGCGCGGTTTAAAAACTGATCAATTTTGGTAACATTCAAAAAGAAAATGTGGTACCAATAACATATAAAATGTTTGCAAAATTGCTCAAGATTACCGCTGATAAGACTGTGCTCGCGGGACTGTTCGCAAACTACCAGTTACATTTTTTCAACTAGATATTTCGATGGAAACTTACTTTGCTTTTTATCTTGTGGAACACCCGTTACAATAAAACAACAAAACCAGATTAGGTATGCACATGTATTCCATAACTTGAAACTCAAATCTATACCAATTATATAATATCTTTTTTTTTTTATTTGCTGATAAATTAACAAATATAATATCTATACCCCAATATTTAACTGAATTTACAAGATGCTAGAATTAGTTAAGTAACAATTGTATTAAAGCCTACATAAACACCACATCAGTAACATTGGAAAGTTATATTCGAACGCAGACAAATTTCACAAAAGTTACGTTACAGGAAGCAGATTACACAGAAATATACTTAGCTTATAATTATTATCAGCCTTAATACACATTTTTAAGTGTTTTGCAATCTGGCTGACTAAACTCCTAGCGACGTCTTCAGATGGGGTTTCCATTCTCCGCCGCCATTTTCTTGGCGGGAGAATGACATGCTCTTCTTTGGCTGTTGGAGGCTACGAGGCGTCGTCATGGATTACGTCAAACCACGTGATGCCCTCCATCTTGGACTCGCGGAAGTACTTCAGTTCACGTAGTTGCTGCCTTGTTTGACTAGCGGAAATGGTGGTGTATTCTATTATTTGTCACACTTTGTTCTTAGACAATACTAAACTGAAACCGTTGTACAATATGAGAGGCAAAATGTTTGTCTGTTCTGGTCACAGCCTGTAAAGTTTGGCTCATGTTTGTTACGTGATACCTTACAGAGCAAGCAGTAGTATAAAGCTATTGTAAGCATACTACTGCATACTTCTGGCTCTGTGATCTCTGGCGATATTCAATATTCAAGTTTGATTCCTGTACGAAGAAAATTTTCCCCAAAACCTTAATTTTTAATTTCTCAGCTTTATAACTTGCTATATTTATAAGTTGCTTCCATTGAAATACCCTGCCAAGTTTCAAATAAGTTAGTCATGAAAAGGTTCAAGTTGGGCCAATTAACTTGTAAATCAGCTTGAATATTCAGAAGCAACCCTAGTAAGTTAGTTAGAATAATAAGAAACCGTGATATAATTTAGAAATGAACGTATACATATATGTATACGACATAAATACGTGTAGGTACTCTACCTATTATTATAAAGAGTAAAGATTTGTTTGTTTGAATTGAATAGGTTTTAAAACTACTGGACTGGATTTCCAAATTCTTTTGTTATATATATATACTCTTTTATGGGACAATGTATACGATTCTATAATAAAGTTCCCAATGTTATCCGAGATTTGCCTATTAATAAGTTTAAAATTACTATTAAAGTTAACTCTGTCAAAAAGGTTATTACAAATTTTCGGATAAAACAGTTTGGGACTGATGACTATCTACTCGTGTACTAAGATGTCAAAGTGTAGCGTGTCTTGCCCTACTGATACCATTATTATGTTCACTTTTGTAAGGCAACACACTGGAGCTAATATCTGTAGCTCCTAAGTAAAAATATTGTAAAAACATCTATCCCGAGTTTCTTGCCGCTTCTTCTCGGTAGGCTCTATATATTTTGGAACGCGGCGGTAGTCTTTAAAGTACATTATAATGAAAAATTGAAGTTCATAAGTGCGTCTTTGATGCCTAAATTGAATAAATGATTTTGACTTTGACTTTGACTTTGACTTCCATTATTTCTAAATTAACACTCCTAACTTAATTTTAAGAAATATGTATTTAAATAATAAATTTTACATGCTTTATAAAACATATTCTAGAAATACATATTTCTTAAAATTACAATAAAGCGTCATCTGATACCTAATCATTGAAATCGGTGCGCCCGAGAAATTACTGGCCTCATTAATAATTGTATATCTCCATAATCGTTAAGGATATTGACATGCAGTTTTCTTTATTACATACTGTATTTAATTGGCAACAATATAAATTAACAAAAAATATCCCACGGATACATTTTCAAATAAAATTACGTAAACAGCGACTAAAACTCATACTTTTTCAAAATAAAACATATATTTGGGCATTTTTACAAGTACGATTTTAAAATAAATTTTTTTGAGAATAGATTTTATAATTATCTTTCATTTGACACCTATTTTATCAAAATCGGTGCAGTGGTTGGGCTTGTAGAAATTTTTAATTATTTGTTTAAGGAAGTGGCGCCATCTCTATTCCTAAGGGATGAAACTTTCGCTGCTGCGGATGAAATCGCTTATTTTGGTCCCCACTATCGCTGTGCAAAGCGGCTTGCTTTCATCACAAAGTGCAGCTTTTTTTTCATAAGACGTAGTACTAGTATGTTTGTGAGGTAGTTCGTTGGTAATTTAGTTAGAATAATAAGAAACCGTGATATAATTTAGAAATGAATGTATACATATATGTATACTACATAAATACGTGTACTCTACCTATTATTATAAAGAGTAAAGATTTGTTTGTTTGAATTGAATAGGTTTTGAAAATACTGGACTGGATATCCAAAATTCTTATATTAATGGAATCCTATATTATCCCTGATGAACATTTGGTTGTACATTTTTTGGTTCATCATCATACCATCCATCACCATGACCTCAAAAACTACCGACCGATAGACCGATTTCAAAAATTATTTCACCATTAGAATGATACATTATCTTTGAGCAACAAAGGCTATATATGTTAATTGATTATCATCATCATAATCCATCACCATGCGGGTGAAACCGCGAAGTGCAGCTAGTGTTATATAAATGTTTTTTTAGGGTTATTTTACTACTTTACTGTGGAAGCAAAATTGACGATAAAACTCTTGCCTCAGACATGCTTTTAACAACTACACATCGCACTACACATCATACAATTAGGTACAAGCAGCTTATATTGCTGTGTCAGATCTCAAATTGTGCTCACTATAATCTGATATAAAGATAGAAAAAACTGTAATTGTACTATCATAGTATATTGCTAAATTGTGTAACTACCAGAATTAAACTGATAGCCTAATATGTTTGTATGTAACTTATGATAGTATTATTTTGATTTTTACAAACTGCAAATCTTTATAATTACTGCAGTCTGTAGGTAGTCAGTAGGTAACAGGTACAACTATATTTCCAATTATTTTTATCTACTTTTTTTATTTTACTTTTACTTTTGTCTATGCTATTTCCCTTTTAAGTCTGGTATTCTAAAGCCTGTCTCACTTTTACTTGTAATTTCCTATTTTTAATTTTCTACTTTAACCTGTTCCACAGTATTAACCAATGTATAAACAGTAATACTTTTTAATTGTTTTATTTAAAGCTTTGGTGGGCATTCTTTTTGTTGTTTGACTTGCCTATGAGACTGACTTGTGTATGAAAACCTGTAATACAAACTTTATTTGAATAGTTGTTTAGCGGTTTCACTTGTGGTTTCAGGAGCTGACTGATCAGTTGACACCAAAATGCCTATTATGACCCGCAAGACATCGGCGAGGGAAATGGAGGAAAAACTGAGTGCTGCCCTAAAACAACTAAAAGTCTATAAAGACCTTAGTGAACAACTACTACAAGAAAGAGAAGACAGTGAAATCGAAGTGCAAAAGATCATCACAAAAAACACTGAACTAAAAGGTGAACTGGCTGAACTACATTCTAAATACTTGGACTCACAAGATCAATGCGAACAACTCCAAAATTTTGTAATATCCTTCAAGGAGTGTGGTGAGACTCATGAACAAGCCTTAAGTCGTATAATCAACCTAGAATTTGAATTAAATAAGGCCCATAAGGTAATATCACAGCTACACACAGATAAGTGTAATGAACAGACCACCAGCACCTTGAACCTTTTTGATGAGCTAGCCGGAAACAAGTTGGAGTGCTCTTCAGATATTGTAACCATTGATCTTACCGGAGATAAATCTGTTTGTAAAAGCCCACTTTTTAAAAGCCGAAATAAAATAAAGAAATATATTAAAGTTAAGAAAACTATCAAAAGATGTCAAAAGTTATTAAAAAAACAAAGCTATTTTGTCAAAAATGTTCAATTAATTAAAGAAAAGTTGTTACTAGAGGAAAGAATTCAGAATTGTTTGGAAGAATTGGAAATAACTCGACAGTTATATGATAATGACACACTGGAACTCCGCTCTGAGCTGCTCCATAAAGAAAAGATCTTGCAGGACATATTTACTAGCTACAAGACAGCTCAAGTTCAACTAAGTGAGCATTACAAGACTGCAATTGAACTAACGGACCTGGTGGCTTTGAACGTAGAGTGTGTGGAGGCTCTTGAGAATAGTCACTCGAGCTGCCACATTCAACCACAACCAGACTGTACTAGCGCCCTCTCAACATCTCTGTCAAATCAAAACAGACCAACATTGATCACAGACACGGTCCCAGACAGAGAGCAGTATGTCAGCTCTAATCCAGTTCAACCGCATAAAATCATGGTATTTTCAGACAAAATAGGTGTAGGCTTTGGTTCATTATTAAGTAACTCAGTGCAGTGTGCTGTGGAGAACTATTGTATGCCGGGAGCAACCTATGCTCAGATTGAAAAAACAATATTAAACTCAAAAATAGATAATAAATCAATAGTTGTTGTCTTCTTAGGTCATAGTTTAGGTATTGATAGAAAAGAGGTTATTACTAGAATAACCACTTTGTTAGAACTTAAGGCATGTAAAATAATGTTATGTGCCTTCCCTTATTCAGATTTATTGTCTGAAAAAGAGAACTTGCACATATACTCACTCAACACATTAATGTATAACTTGACATGTCGTCATAGTGACAAACTTTTATTTTTTGATTGCAATAAGTTTATTTGTAATTTTAAGTTGACATGGGACAGCATGTACTGTCCTAAAAAATCCAGACAGCTAATTGCTACTTTGGTAGCTTTCAATATTGAGGCAGTTATAGGAAATATAACAAAGAGTATTGACAATGTTGTAGTTTTTAGTACATGTACTAATAATAGTAATAATGTAGTTATTAATTGTTTAAACTTTTAAACAAGACAACAGAGAAGTGTGCTGACATCTTATCGCTATTTTATCAAAATATTAACCGCTTCTCTGGCAAAATATTAGACATTGAACTTTTATTAGATAAACATAGATTTGATGTATTAGGCTTTACAGAAACGTGGCTAAAACCAGATAAAATGTTATTTAATGTTACACATTTTGAGGTAGCCAGTGCGTTCAACAGAATATCTGCTGAAGGGGGAGGGTGTATTATTCTTTGTAAAAGAAACATAAAATTTAAGGAACGGTCTGACATAGTAGGTTTTTCTGTTGAACGTGTCTGCGAAATTGCTTGTGCAGAACTGGAAAGTCATATATTATTGTGTGTATATCGGCCACCAGCATCTAATTTCTGTAATTTTATGTCCATAATGGAATGTGTACTCAAGAGACTAACTAAAAGCAATAAATCAATCATTGTATGCGGTGACTTCAATATTGATATTTTGGTAGATTCAACTGATAAAACTAATCTTATCTCTTTGTTTAAATCTTTTAATTTGAATTTTTTGTTCAGTGAGCCAACTAGAGTAACCGACTCTTCATCCACCTGCATTGATAATATTTTTTCAAACTGTAAGACTACAGAAAAATCAGTAATGGTGGGAGTTAGATCAGACCACAATGGCCTCGCTATCAAATTCGAAATCGGGAGAACTAAGAAAAATACCATTATCGAACATAGGCCGCTAACAAAAGGTAAATTAGAAAAGCTTAAACAAAATATAGAGTTGAAACTTAGTCTGGTGGAATTCACTTCTGAAGATCCACATGACATTTATAGTACATTATTTTCATTAGTAAGTACAGAATTTAATGAAATCTGTCCGAAGAAAAAACTGCAGCTCAAGGGTAGGTTACAATTTGGTGACTGGTCAACTAGAGGTATTCGAAAAAGTAGAGACATAATGTTTGAGTTATATCACAAAAAATCTTTAACTTCTAGTAAAGATTTTCATGATTATGTAAGAAATTACTCAAAAGTTTTTAAGTCAGTATGCAAACGCGCAAAAGTTTTGTTTATAAGGGATAAAATTCGAAAATCTAATGACAAAATTAAAACAGTTTGGAAAACTATTAATACAGAGACCGGCAAAAGTAAATCTTTTAATTCAGAATATGTGCTAGAAATAGATAACCAAAAAGTTTCAGACCCAAGTCATGTTGCGAATTCATTTGAAAATTTCTTTTCCAATATACCACTAGAAGTCACCAAATCTCTTGATTCTTGCCCTTGTGTTGCAGTGGGCTTTCTGAAAGACAACTTCCCGCTCCAAATTCCTGAGTTTAGGTTCCGACATATATCTACTTTTGAAATAATAAAAACATTTAAAAGTTTAAACGTTAAAGCAACAGAGGATTTATGGGGATTATCCGTAAAAATGCTAGAGTCAATAATAGAAGTTATAGCGCCACATTTGATGATCATATTTAATTTATGTATTGATAGAGGTACATTTCCTGACCTAATGAAAATGAGTAAAATCACCCCTATTTTCAAATCAGGTAGTAAGGCCGACCCCTCAAATTATAGACCGGTCTCTGTGCTTCCGGCTTTGAGCAAAATATTCGAAAAGATAATGCTTCAACAACTCTTGTCTCATTTTAATGAACATAGGATTTTACACGAAAATCAGTTCGGTTTCACGAAAAGCAGATCAACAACAGATGCAGGAGTCCAGTTAGTCAAGCATGTGCTGGAGGCTTGGGAGAGCTCACAGGATGCCATTGGCGTATTTTGTGATCTCTCCAAAGCTTTCGACTGTGTAGAGCACCGCACTCTAATTTATAAGCTACACCACTATGGAATTCGTGGAGCTGCTCTGAATCTTGTAGAATCATACTTATCTGATAGGCAGCAAAAAGTTGGCATTAATGGCGTGACATCTTCTGGATCTTTGGTTAGAATGGGGGTTCCACAGGGGTCGATCTTGGGTCCGTTCTTATTCTTAGCATATATCAATGACTTACCACATATGGTTGAGGGCCTTGCTGACATAGTTCTTTTTGCGGATGATACTTCTCTGATTTTTAAAGTAGATAGGAAAGATAGAGAACTAGTTCAAGTCAACAACGCGTTAACTATTGTTTCAAATTGGTTCGTCGCAAACAACCTGCTTCTCAACGCAAAGAAAACGAAATGTTTAAAATTTTCCATGCCTAATGTAAGACATATAGAGCCAAACGTATTACTCGACGGAAATAAATTGAAAATTGACAAGGCAATAGTCTTTCTAGGTATTAGCATAGACTCTAAATTACAATGGGGTCCTCATATTGATGCACTATCTGGAAGACTGAGCTCAGCTGCATATGCGGTTCATAAAATTAGGCAATTGACAGATATAGCTACTGCTCGACTGGTCTACTTTGCTTACTTCCACAGCATAATGTCATATGGTATCCTGCTGTGGGGGTCAGCGGCGGACATAGAGACAGTTTTTATATTGCAAAAGCGGGCAATTCGAGCCATCTACGAAATGGGTCCCCGCGAATCCTTAAGACAAATGTTCAAAGAAATTAATATATTAACTCTTCCATCTTTGTATATCCTAGAAAATATAATGTACGTTCGTAAAAATATAAAGAAGTTTAGAATAAATAGTGATATGCATAATATTAATACTAGAAATAAGGATAGGATAGCTGTATCTAAATTTAGACTCACGAAAACTAAAAATAAGTCCTTCTTAGGCAATTGTGTACGTTTCTATAATAAAATCCCGAAAGACATTACTGAGCTCACTGAAGGGAAATTCAAGTTACGTGTCAAAAATATACTAATGAAAAAAGCCTATTATAAATTGAGTCACTACTTAGAAGACAAAGATGCCTGGAAGCTTTCCACTTCTGCCTAATAGCCAACTATTGAATAAATTTGTTATTTTAATACTACTCATATGTAACCTCAATGTACAAAGACTTGAAAAAATAATGGCCCACGAGTTTCTTGCTGCTTCTTCTCGGCGGTGGTTCTTTTCCGAAGACAGCGGTAGAATCATTTAAAAATTTTTGACGTTCATAAGAGTGTCTATGATGCCTAAACTGAATAAATAATTTTTGAATTTGAATTTGAATTTGAATTTACGTCCACTTAAATCCATGGTAGGTAACTTAGGTACATAGTCTGGTTCTTCAGCAAGACGCTCTCTTGGTCAGCACCACATATAAATCGCAGTCCGGATATTGTGATAAGAACATTACCTGGCAACCTTTTTTTTTTTGCGTGGTGAATACGCTCGCTGGGGAAAGCGAGCGGGTTATGTCGGACTCTCACTACCGACTAAAAACCCCACGATGTCCTTCGGCAACGACTGCAAACAAGGCCACGGGTCCGTTTGCGTACTCTCCGCAGCCCTGTCTTGCCGACGTCCGCCCATCGATGTTTCAAGGCAGACACACCTCGGAGGAGGGACAGAACGCCCTCCTCATACGGCTCCAGCGACGCACTGGGACATCCAGCGCGTCGCCGCCTCGGAAGGACCTCACGGTTGAGGGGTGCCAGACGTCCCCACGTCCGACGCCCCAGGCCCTCCTAGCGGAGACGGTGTGCGAGCTCTAATAGCTCGCCTCCGTGTCCGCGCCCTCCGGAGCGGGAGAGAAAGAGGATTAATCTCTCTCTCGCGCTCTTCGGTCTCCCTCTGCGACATCACGTCCTCGCAGAAAGAGACCATCGCCTCCCATGACATCTCGTCATCGACCATCTTGGCTAAGATGGTCGGTAAGGAGAGGTCTACCCCCACCACTGCGATCAAGCATCGCCTTGATTCCGCCGCCCCCGGGCACGCCTCCAGTACGTGTTGCGCGGTTTCTTC
Organism: Selenia dentaria; assembly: GCA_917880725.1. Classification (NCBI taxonomy): domain Eukaryota; kingdom Metazoa; phylum Arthropoda; class Insecta; order Lepidoptera; family Geometridae; genus Selenia; species Selenia dentaria. The sequence goes on along the minus strand of OU862888.1, from coordinate 5,893,466 downwards.
CACGCAGCCGCACTGGTGGCACACTGGGGTTACCTCCCTCCGGGCCACGTTGCACAAGTACCTCCCGAAGCATCCATGCCCCGAGAGGACCTGTGTTAGCCGGAAGGTAAGCGACCCGTGGCGTCGATGGATCCACGTTTCGAGTACGGGTCGGACTGCCTCAAGAAACCTTGTAGCTCCAGCTCCCCTCCGTGAGTCCACGGCTAGCCTACTCCAGGATGCCATGGCGGCCTCCCTCGCATCAGGGCGCCACTGTGCCACCTCCCGTGGGGCCGGGCAAAGATCGTCCTGTCGCGCCCGCATTCTTAACCAGAAGACCGAGGACAGAACCTCAGCCTCTAGGTCCCACGGGAGAGATCCAGCCAGGACACTTGCCACCTCGTGTGAGTGGGTGCGGTAGCCCCTGCATACTCTCACCGCCATGACCCTCTGAGCCCCACGGAGCAGGGAAGTCTCTTGAGAGTTCAGGGACCCTGCCCATATGGGAGCGCCATAGAGGGCCATGGAGCGCACCACTCCCATATAAAGGTGCCGGCAGCTTCTGTTTCCCCCTCCAAGGTTCGGCAGTAAGCGACCCAGGGCAGCAGCCGTTGCAACAAGCCTGGGGGACAGCTGCTGAAGGTGGGCTCTGAATCTCCACCAGCTGTCAAGTACGATGCCGAGATCGACTTGACAGCGATGGAGGTCCCTCCCACCATAATATTGCTGCCTGGAGTCGGCGCCCTCCGAGGTCCGTGAAAGCATATAGCCTCAGATTTATGTAGCGCCACCTCAAGACCCAATTACCTGGCAACCTTAGTGCAACGCATGTGTAGTTTCCTACAACGTAATGCTGAAAAAGTTAAAGGATAGTTTCAGCCCTGAAGACCATGATGTGGATATTGCCCCATACTAATATTATTCCTTTTATATAAACTTTTTCACGGGTTTCATCCGGTCCTTTACAAATGCATAAGTGGGACATACGCTTAGAGGCTGTTTGGTTTAAAAAATACAAAGTAGTATAAAAAAAGAGAAACATGTGGGATGAATGGTGACATGGTATATATATTACTATTTAAACAAGGTGAAATTACTGAACTAAAGAATGATGCTAAAAGAAGACGAATGCTGTTCAAGACCACGGAGAAAGTTAAAGCTGTGGGTTCTGGGTTGGCACTTCGGATCATAGATCGCACGATGGCTAATCTCGAGCTAAGCTTAAAGTTCATACTGTTATTTGTCACTATCTTCAAACCTGCCGTGCGATTCTCTAAGAGCAAACATCATTGCATCTTTGACAACATTCGTGAAATAAATGACGAGATGACAAAGAAACGTTGGAAAAACAACCTTATGTACAAGGACGATATCTCGTAAAGTATCGGCTCGGGGAGCTCGTCGACGAGCGCATCGACGAATCATTAGAGAATCGCACGGCTGAATAACTTTATACTTCACACTGGCTAAGTAGAGTCATGCGAAGCTTAAAAAAATATTTTTATATCTTTGTATTCCAAAAGAGTTCTTAGTTCAAAATAACAAAATCGCATGTTGACAAACTAGCTCACATTCTCTCAGGCAGTCCTACATCAAACGTTTATTGCAAAGTCATGTCCTCAAGAAATACACGATAAACCAATATGCAAATAGCAAACGGGGCGAGGGCGGGGGCGACCAACCGAACGCTTATAAATAACACGATACTTGGACGAAAACATTTTTTTTAAACATTTTTGGTACTGTGGATGTATTTGTTTTACCGCTATAACAACAAATACTTACTGAACAGAATAAAATAAATAATTAAAGACTACAACAAACCCGATTTTTTTGCTCGGTTTAATTAAGAGTTCCGTACCAAAGGGTTAAACGAGGCCCTATTACTAAGACTCCACTATTGTCCGTATTTGTGTCTGTCTGCCTGTCTGTCTGTCCGTCTGTCAGCAGGCTGTATCTCATGAACTGTGATAGTAGACAGTTGAAAGGGGTTTGAACCTCTTTGTATGAAAGCTGGCATATCGACCCACCGCCATTTAGATTTTTTTTCGAAATAGCGGCGCACGATTAAAGTGGTGTGTATGGGCTCAGACGAAATAAAAAAGTCAAGACAGAATGTTGTGAACAGAGAAGTGAGGCCGGGTGAAACTACGCCTCGGCGTGTCCATACATATTTACATACAAAACCTACAACGAAACAACGCCTTAGCGCGTCAGTCGAACTATCGCGGCGCGTGGAAGCAACACGTAAAGTTTTAATTAACATATAATTTAAATTGATTAATTATTGATATTTTTTTAATAACTTTAATATTATTTGAATTACCATGACAGTACTGAGTCACGCACATGTAGTTTATAAAACCGGCCTCACTTCTCTGTTCACAACATTCTGTCTTGACTTTTTTATTTTGTCTGAGTGTATGGGTAGAAGATACGTAGACTAACAAAAAATGTCAAGTAACATGATACCCTAAAGTGTCACGTTGCCGAGATATTTGGAGGTAAAGATCGACATATGAGTACAACAACAATTATTAAAAATAGAGTTATTACGTCTTAAAGCGTCAGATTGTATCCAAATAATCGTCCCCAGACTAATTAATGTAATTACTTATTTGTATTTGAAATTATCGTGAGTTTAACACATATTAAACTATTACTATTAACCGGCAACACTGTCATGTTAGGAATTGAATACGCCTCGCCTGGTTTCGAGCATGTCTGATGCTCATTTTCAGTCGAGTGCGCAGCGCCGTCTTCTAGCTCTCGGCGGGTACCGTTCTGCGGTTCACGTATTCCCTCCTGTATCCCAAACGCGAGTGTTTTTAAGAGGATGGCATAGCTAGTGCTATGCAATCCTCTTAACCGGCAAATCAAAATGTACGGGCATAGTAAACAATGTCATGATTCCATGAAAAAAAAATCACTGAAATCGGACAATGTTAAGAGGTAGAAAAGAGTTTTCTCTTTTAGCATGGAAAGTATCTAGCTATGCAATCCTGTTAATAGTAATACATTATTAATGTCACTGTTTAAGGCTGTTTTAAGGATAATAGGTAGGTAAATATTACTAAGAGCACGAGAAAACTATTATCTATTAATTATTCATCTACTGAATAATTGCACTGCCTAACTACTGGTTATAAATGAATCAAATGCATGTGATTGATGTTTACATTTATTTATTACTATAATTACAGTGACAAACGCGAATAGTAGGTAGGTAATACCATTGAAATTTATAGAGAAAATTCCATCCTCGGACGGCATTCGAACCCGCGTCTTCTGACTCTCCGTGTCAGACGCCATTGACCAACTAGGCCACCGAGGTTCGGGTCCGAGCATCGAATTTTAACTCTCTATTTGACTAACCGTCTTGCGGGGACGGAGCGACATCTATTGGACAGTTTAACAGTACCATCCAACCGAAAGAAGCATTATTTAGAAATGCTTAAACTTTCGTATTGACATCGCAGCCCTTGTAATTTTTATAGTATTACTTTTTAAAGCACTAACGCCTGCTTTAGCGTTGTCAAACATCGACATTTATAGAGAGAAAAATTTCATCCTCGGACGGGATTTGAACCCGCGTCTTCTGACTCTCCGTGTCAGACGCCATTGACCAACTAGGCCACCGAGGTTCGGGTACGAGCATCGAATTTTAACTCTCTATTTGGTTACTTCTATTAGGTAATACTAACTTAGATAAGACACCTAAAAATCATTTTATTACATATCTTACGGCCTTATTAATAAACTTGTAGTAAACCCGGAGTAGTTAAAACATCTATCTGTCAATTGTTCGCTTGCAGTAAATGTCACGCGTGAAAGCAAGACAAAGCATGTTAAGCCTAATCTATGTTTACGCAACGTTTATTAATAAAGGCCTTAATGTATATCTGACATGTATCATACCTAAATTTTGCTTCGAGTGGGCTATCAGGTTGTTTGCCGAAATCACAATAAAACAAATGATTATATATAATATGTGGTTGATTGAATTACATCCAATGCAAGATTAATGATCATCGTCTGAATCCAGCCTAATTAATTAATCCAAAAATTCAGCTGGAAGTCGAATACTGCTTTTTTATGGTGTGCCCAAGCCCTGAACTCGATAATCCACATGATCCACAGCAAGCAAGGGTTCGCATTCCCACAGGACTGTTACAGTAGTGTCCAATGACTTTATTTCTGCCTTGTTAACTATTATCTAGCAAGATGTAAACGAAATTCTCTCTTATAATAAATAATGTGGGTGATGTCGCGATTGTATTTTAGCTCTTGCGAGCCAATGATTGAGGGCTACTCGTATAATGCCGAATTCGGTAAGATTATAATCAGTTTCTAAATCTTCGATGAAATAATTATTTACAGTAGTAGTTTTCTAGTAGTATGTAATGTACCTACTTTCATCCAATAAATAGTAATAATAATAATCAACCTGGAATAGTATATTTCATTACAAGTGGGCAAAGGCTGTCATTGCAAAGAGTTCCGACAAATGTCTACCCGAGCCGAGGCGCAGCCGAAGGCGAAGCTTGACAGTCGGAACAAGTTGCAATGACGGTTCCGCACGTGTTCTGAACGACTATTTTAATACAGTTGCGAAAAAATGAAGCAATTTAATAAAATAAACTCGCAAAGACAATTTCTGGAAAATGGCGCCAACCGTAGAATATAAGCAGAGATTTTTTTTTTCTTCACCCATTCTGGTAGGCAAAGGGAATGCCCATACAGCCAAGTCTGAAATGTTTTATTGATATGAAATGAAAATGAAATTTAATGAGATGAAATGAAATGAAACCTAACCTAACTCATCCAATCAAATCATTAAATCTGATATTGAAACAAATTAGTAGCTTCTTTTTAGAAATATACGTATTTGCATGAATCACAAAAACTTCTATGATTATTTTTTAGTAAAAACTTTTGGTTGGTTTTTCTTTTTAATAGACATTAAATATCTCGGCAACGTGACAATTTAGTGGTTGTGACTCATAAATATCACGTCTGTTGTATGGGAGATTTATAGATTATGGAAACTTTCCGTCAAGTCAAGTCCGACTCGCACTTGGCCACTTTTGGATAATGGTACGGAACCCTTCATGTGCGAGTCCGACTCGCACTTGGCCACTTTTAGATAATGGTACGGAACCCTTCATGCGCGAGTCCGACTTACACTTGGCCGGTATATAATAAAGTTTTATAAATACGTAGGTATTAGGTAGTTACTTATTTTTAAGTAGGTACATAGGCAAACTTTCGCGTTTATATTATTTAGGCCTATTCAGACCAGAGCGTTATTCGCTACCGCAATAGCGAAAAATACCACGCGGAACACGATGGGTAAATAGTATGAAGTTCCATAACTGCAGTGAAACTTGTACCGCCTAGTGAGGCGGTATTTTCTCTTGTTTGGCGAAACTAGTTCCGCCGCCCCGCTAACCGTTGCCAACGAATCTCTCTACCGCGCGCGGTAGAGAGATTCGCTTTGGTGTGAACAGTGAAGAACTGGTGTGAACGGGCAGACATTGCAGTTGGGAAAAAACAACTTTGAGAACGAGGTGAATAGAAGAATTCGGATAGGCTGGGCAGCGTTTGGGAAGCTACGTCGAGTCCTTACTTCGCCGATTCCACAGTGCCTGAAGACGAAAGTCTTCAATCAGTGCGTCCTACCCGTCATAACATACGGAGCCGAAACGTGGACACTGACGGCTCGAATGGTCCACAAGCTCAAGGTCGCTCAGCAGGCTATGGAAAGGGCTATGCTCGGTGTTTCTCTGAGGGATCGCATCAGAAATGAAGTGATCCGTCAGAGAACCAAGGTCATCGACATAGCCCACCGGATCAGCAAGCTGAAGTGGCAGTGGGCTGGCCATATTAGCCGTAGAACCGACAACCGTTGGGGTAAACGAGTTCTAGAGTGGAGACCGCGTCTCGGCAAACGTAGTGTAGGACGTCCTGAGGCACGGTGGAGTGACGATCTGCGCAAGACGGCTGGCAAAAACTGGATGCGAGAAGCCCAAGATAGACCTAAGCGGCGTGCAATTGGAGAGGCCTATGTCAAGCAGTGGACTGCTACAGGCTGATGATGATGATGAGGATGATGTGAACAGTGAAATTAACGCATACCCTTTCGGATTTCTTTATTGCTCGCGGTAGCGAATAACGCCCAAGTTTGAATAGGCCTTAAGTAAGATCAAACGCAACTAAACAATATCCCCATTTCCCGTCGCATGTCGATAAGCTATATCGAGGTCATTTTCAAAGCTGACAAAATAATAATATAAATAGATAGATAGAAAATTCTTTATTGCACACAACTAAAAGTACATAGTCGAACTTAATGCTAATTAGCATTTTCTTCCAGCTAACTTTTGTGTGATATGGAAGTGTGTTTGGTGTGCTTTATTTAAATTTGAGAGTTTCTATAGAACAGATATATCAGGTATTTTTTTAAATAGGCGATCTCAAACGTAATTTAATAGTTCCATGCTAGGGTTATCGTTATAATCGTAAAAGTTACCTCTAAAAAAACACCCTTTATCTATAACATTAATGCAAGGAATGTAAGTGCAATTTACATCAATATTTAAAAAAAACCGGTAATAATTAATGACACTTTTTCTCTACAAATTTAAGTGACATTTATCTCAAAAATAATGAGTAAATGAAACATTATTCTACTAAAATGTCAACATCATTGTAGCAGTTGCAGATTTTATCACATTTAACAAATTTATTGGTATTCAATTAGGTTAACTCTTGAAATATAAATAAGCATGCATAACTTATTCCGCATAAAAAATACATAAGTACGGTATTGAATTTTACTTTAAATACCATTCCCTAATGTACGATCTGCCTATATATATAAACCCCTAGGTTGTCATCTATCTGCCTTTAACGAGTACTCCTGTACTACAGTCATATAACACGGAAGATAGGCGATAGCCTAGAAAGACTTTGAAGGGAAGACCAAAAGGGGAAGAAGTCCAATGCGCTGGTTGGATCAAATCCGTACCGCACCTGACACTAAAGTACATGGTGCGATACATGCTGCTGAAAACTGATCGCGGTAGAAAGGCATCGTTCGGGAGAAGTTAAGAGTTATCCATGCCAGGGTCACATCCCTCAGCAATAAGGAAAACGATGCGAAGAGGAAGATAACATAAAACTCTTGCTAAATTGTTTTTATAATAACAACGAATTTGTAAACTTTTTTAATGATATAAAAAAGTTTTAAAGTTTACAAATTTCTAAGTTAGTAAATTGAAGTGGCAATGGGCAGAACACATCACTCGCAGAACTGATAATCGAAGGAGAAGAAAGGTTCTCGAGTGGCGACCACGCACCGGAAGACGGAGTGTAGGCCGGCTCCCCGCTAGGTGACCGACGTCCTCGTCAAAACCGCGGGGAATCGCTGGATGTGACAGTAGCCGGTCCAAGTGGCGTTCTACGGAGGAGGCATATTTTCAGCAGTGGACGTCTTCCGGCAGATAACGATGATGATGAATGATATAGGTTGGCAAACGAGCAGGTGGCTCACCTGAGTGATCACCGTCGCCCACAGAAATCCGCAATACCAAAAGCCTCGAGGATGCGTTGCCGGTCTGGAAGGAATAAACTTTCTTCTTGTAGGTTCCCAAGTCGTATATTATATTCGTAAATATTTGCACGTCTGCATGCTGGCTGAGATTACAATACCTTTGTTACTGTTAAAGACTGACTTTGTACTTTTAAACACCAATCTCTGAATAACATGAACTAAATATATACAAAAATTAAATAAAAACTGAAATTGAAGAAGTAAAAACTTATTCTCATAAAATAAAAAGCATTTAACTGCCAACCCTAGCTGATGGGTCGGACACGGTGAAACACGGTATATTGGACTTTCCAGTCCCAGTGAATAACTTGTTCATCTTATTCTGTATCTTTGTGTTATATTGTATCCTAGCTTGACCATGGATTTATGGCGGGGTGATAGACGTATTATAAAAATGAATTATGAACTTCAACACAGGTTGGGTGTCAAACAGTTCATGGTAAAACTAAATCCCATGACCAGTGGGACTAGCACCAAAGCTTGTGTAAGTGTAACGTACTGTAGTAGGTGGGATAAAACCAATAAATATTGTGATAAATATGAAATATTTTACGCGTACGTTACAACTACAAAATATGAATTATTCTGATTTATTCCACTGGTGTCCCAGAGTGAAAATACTCGTAAAGTAGAGAAAAACAGCGTTCTACTAATAATAATAATAGTAATAGGGACCCTGATTCTCCCTGGGGCTAAATAAGACCCCTGACCCCCGGCTTGCCTTAATTAACCGTCTGGGGGGGTGGAGACGCAAGAGCAAGTAACACAAAGCTCCAAGGGTGGAATTGTTAAAGGGCATAACGCCGTAGTACACCTCTCGACACCGTTTAGCCATCCACACCAACGTTGCTCCTTTTGTCACCATCTTGGTGGCCTTTATGGGGGGCCCGTTTAGTGGGTGGCAAGTCACCACCTGTCCAAAAATTTTTAAATGAGACTGTAATTGGCAGGTGCCGTAGTCTCTTCCATGCCGTACCATCTTCTTATCAATAATAAAATCATATCAATAGCCTTGCCATTTTACCCATTTTTATAATAGACCATCCATCCAAAAGTTTCTGTTTTTGATACTCCTTTGTATTTTTATACCAAACAGACCTCTAAGTGTTGGCTACAGCCCCACTTATGCCTTTGTACTTTTGTACACTTTGAAATCCATGATATTTGGTGAATAATAGTAATAGTAGGCTTTAATAAAATTACAATTATTAATATATATGTTTCTTTATGATGGAAATTTCAATTTGATATCACCCAATGCAATTACCATTTTTGATTACCAGCAAAGCTAATAGAAAAATAATAATTTGCACAATTTATCAAAAAGTTTATCAACCTTTAATTTTAATCATAATCGTAACTAGCAAATTTTCATAATTAGTGTAGGTACCTATTTAAGTATTAGAACTTTATATGCGTACTCCTTACTACTTAATTAATAGAAAATTAAATAATAAACTACCATTATACTAATCTGGTTATATTACTACTCTGGTTATATTATTTACTACTCGTACCTACATATAAAAAAACTACCAACAAAAATTTAAAAAAAATCTCTTTTCATAAACATTTATTAAAAAGGAATATTTTGGCCAAAAAGTTTTTGGGACTCCTAATGAAAGACATCAACGCGCTAGTCCTACGCTTTTGACTGCTACGATAGTTTGTGCGTAATTGCAGATACGGCTCCAAGTTTAGCTACTTATAAATATTTTAATGTTTTATTATACATTGTTGAAAATAGTCGATTATCATATTAGATGGCGTAAGTTGTGATGGATTGAAACAGCACTGCATTTGAGAGATTTGTTTTAATAAAAATTTAAAAGAAATTAAAATTATATTTATTGTATAGTTTAATATTTTAAAGTCACTTAGTGCCTGTGGAACCACGGTTTGTCTATGACGGAAGAATGTAAGAAAAATATCATCACACTTATCACACTAACACTATAAATGCGAGAGTTTGTGAGGGTGTAAGTGTGTTTGTATGTTTGTTAGTTCTTCACGCAATATTTCGAAGAAAATTAGTATGGAGGTAGATAAGGCACTTGATGACACATCGAATACTTTTCCACGTCATCATCATCATCACCATCATCTATTGTGGTTGTCACGTCAATCGCCTAAGAAAGTTTTGGTAACGCAACTACATCTTTCTGTACTATAACGTGACCAACGACGGGACAGAAATTCGTAATCTGCTATTGCAGACTAATGTGATTGTGACTTGACTCTGTCTATAAAAAACTCAATTGTTTCTGACTTGTGTTTTGTTTCAAATGTACAAACGTACGAGTCCACATATAAAGAAAAAAAAACTAGAATCTAATCAGTAGTCCTTGATATTTCCTCTTGATGTTATCTAACTCATCACTTGTTTAGTTGATTTCAATAAGACTGCGGTTACAGTAACGAAGCAACATCGGTAACTATACTGACATTTTGATTTGACAGGTTGGCATTTAAAAACCGCATAGGTTATGTGCACTCAACGTCCTACGTGAATAGAGTGAAAGCGAATGCGACGCAACGCTATACAGCGAGTGTGTTTGATGACGACGAACAGTTTCAGTTGTGTGTTTCTACGACTACGATTACGGTCTTGTTTGCATTTGTTCATGTCAAACCTGAAAACGATTGACTGATGCGTGCTGTATGTGTTTAATCAACTTAAATAAAAGGAGGTTCTATGTCGGCGAATAGCTCATACCGAAATCAGTCAACATACTTATGTTGACTGATTTCTCTGTCAACTGTTGATCGATTTTGAAAATTCACATCACCATCACAATCGTTCGAAAGCTTCTGAGTTATGCTTAATTATATAAAAAAGTTGTTGCGTATGAGAATGATAATATATTTTCAAGCTTAAAGTATAGTAGTAGTGAAGTTTTGTATTTATTTAATTCCGATGCACATGGAATTTTCTGAGACATATATGTCTATATGTCTGTATTAAAAACACGTACCCCTGTCCTATAGGAAAGAGGCACGTATTTTTAATTACATTGATTGATTAATTAGTTGTTTATATTTGTCTTACAGACATAATCCAAACATCGCTGCATCGCTTTGTATCACGATTTTTTTTTTATTACATACATATTTTACCAAATTACTATGGGACTCTAATTACTAACACTAAAACTAAGCACTTTTGCTCGAAATCTTTCTTTCATATCCCACGCAAAATTTCAGATTTTTAGATATGTAGGTAACTCATTCTGATAACGAGCTTGAGACCCGTTTGCTCCCTGTCCGGCCGTCACTGGTTTTGTACATGAATAGTTTGTTTTGCCAGTAGGGTGCGGAACCCAAAAACATAATACGTAGTAACAAAAGTTCAGAAGACGTACATTTGAGTTAGAAAGAAGAAATTTGACAGACATAGCGCGATTGTCTCAACGCCAGTTACATATACATAGTAGCCCGTGCTCGTCGCTGTTGTCGCACAATTTGTGACTCTCAGACCAAAAAACTCAAATAATCTAAGCTGGGTAAAGAAAATATTATAAAATTTTTGCTACATCTGATTCTTAAAAAAATAAATTAAACCAGTTCTAATGAAAGGAAATCTTATGAGATACCTACTTTTATGTTGTCATATTATTTATAGATATTAGAGTAGATCACAGCAAAAAGCTGCCATTTTTCGCTTCGTTTCGCTGACGTAGGACACAGGGTCTAACACCTTACTCTAGTATACCTTGAATCATCTTATTGACTTCCTCTTCAAACTCAAACTTTTATTGCAATGTGTATGATAGTGCTTGACCTTTCTGTATTATTGCTGCAACTATTTTAATGTACCAATATGAAGAACTAGCCGTGCCTCACTGCTCCGTCCGGGCCGAAAATGAATATCAACCAGAAATATTTTTTGGTGTAAAAATTGTCTTATGTTTTATTCATTACTAGCTGCTCTTCGGGGTTTCACCCGCGCGGTGATGGATGATGATGATGATTATGAATCTAATATATTCTATGTTACTCAGGGTGAATGTAGCTTTCCAATGGTGAAAGAATTTTAGAAATCGGTCCAGTACTTTTTGAGCCAATTTGTTACAAACATACTTATATACAAATTTTTCCTCTTTATAATATTATTAGTATTAGTATTAGTATAAAATTATAGATGAGTTCTTTACGTTCCCATTACTTGCAATGGTGCCAAGATAATAGGGAGCAGATAAAGATGGATATTCTCGCATCTCATTATTTGAAACACGATTTTCGTAGTTTCTGGAAGACCACTAACAAGTTAAATAACAAGCCGGGCTTACCTGTGAGCGTCCACGGTGTGAGTGATCCGAAGGGTATTGCGGAAATATTTATAGACCAATTTGCGGTAAAATCACCTTTGGGACCATCACGGTCATCCAGCGTAGAAGGGCCTGATGGCCAGGAGACAAATACCAGGATCACTGCGAAGGATGTGAGGAGGATTATAAATTCAATGTCGCGAGGAAAGTCTCCTGGCCATGGCAGCATGAGCATTGAACATCTAAAGCATGCTGGCGTCCACCTGCCTAGAGTACTTGCTATGCTATTTACGCTATATTTGGGACACTCGTACTTACCAGCAGATATGATGAGGACCGTGGTGGTACCAATTATGAAGAGCAAAACCGGTGACATAGGAGACACAAGCAACTATAGGCAAATTTATCTGGCCACGGTGCTGGCAAAAGTTCTTGACGGTTTGCTTAACACACAGCTTGACTGGTATATTATAATATTCATGACAACTAATTTTGCTTTAAGCCGGGTCTATCAACTGAGTCAGCTATTCTGTGTGTGAAGCAAACTGTCAAGTACTAAACCGATAGAAGCACACCCATTCATGCTTGCTTCCTCGATCTCTCTAAAGCGTTTAACTTGGTTAGTTACGATATCTTCTGGCAAAAATATATTGATATCTCTCTCTATGCCAAAATAACTTATTAATATTTTTAAATACTGATATCTGAAGCAGGTCAACGTCGTTCGGTGATCGAGTGCGACGTCAGAGCCGTATGGGTTGGAGTGCGGGGTGAGGCAAGGAGGGTTGAGCTCTCCGAAGCTCTTCAACCTTTATATGAATGCACTGATCGAGGAGCTTTGCAGCACCCGTGTTGGCTGCCATATTGATGTGTGTCAACAACGTCAGTCACGCGGATGACATGGTGCTGCTGAACGCTTGTGTTTCTTTTGACAGCAATATTTTATTTGTGTGTTTTTATGTGTTTGTTTTGTGTGTACTATTTGATATGTTTTATTTAATGTGTTTCATTTGATTTTTCAACTGATTTATATTTGATGTGTTTTATACCTCTTTTTAGGAACGTATTTTCACTACCTATTTATAATTTTTCCATTAACTTTAATAATCTAAAATTACCAGATACTTTATTATATTATTGATTTATTAAGATATACAATATAAATTAAACACAACGTAAAGGGTCCATGATAATAAACATTTTAGACGATCATTTGGCCAAAGTTATAAATAATACCAGCTAGTTAAAAAATGTTACGGTATTGACTAGGTAGATTTAGTTTTGACTAAATACTTAAATTATATGTAAGCTATTTAAGTTACAACCTCGGCTCCTAGTACTACCCCTTGGGTACCATACTGTCACCAGCTTACTCCACTTTTGCTTCTTGCAACGGAGCATATGACCAATTCACCGCCATTTAAGTTGGATCATGCATGTTAATATGTCTGTTAGTTGAGTTCTGTGCCTCTGTCTTTACTTGTAACTTTGTCTATTACGAGTAGTTTCAAATCTAGCATGCTTCTTTACATTCTTCTCTGGCATCCTGCTAGTTTTTCCCTATGGTGTTTCGTCAGAGCGCAGGTTTCGTAGCTGTATGTAATGCAGGGAAGAATATAGATATAGGTATAGGTTCTTAATCTTCATGCTCAGTTCCTTGCTTTTTATGATTTCTTTCAATGCCCAATACTTTTTCCAGTCAACCAGTTACAATTCTTTTGTCTACTTCTTTGGACATTTGGTCGTTATTATCTGGCCTAGGTTCACATATTCCTCAACATACTCGAGTTTCTAACCGCTTATGGTTATGTCTATAGGTATTTAGTTGGTCATCATTTTAATTTTGCTTGTGTTGATTTCTAGGCCTACTTCTCTACTTCTGTTTACTAGGGTTTGCAGCATAGATTCCAGTAGCAGTGGATCCTCTTCCACTATGACTAGGTCTTCTGCAAATCTTAGGTGATTTAATCGTGCTCCATTAATATTTAGCCCCAGATGTTGCCATTCCAATTTTCTGAACATTTGTTTAAGCACTGCTGTAAACAGCTTTGGTGATTGAGGGTCACCTTGCCCGGTAGATTCTAGCCTGATTCTAGCTAGTTTTCACTTGCAATTTTTTTTTATGATTTTTATATAATCATTTTGAATCCCCTGTTTTTTTAGACTTTGCCATACGGATTCATGTTTAAGGCTATCGAAAGCCTTGGAAAAATCTATAAAGGCAAGGTAAATTGGTTTTATTGTATTCATTGTATATTTGTATGAGCTGTTTAACTGTATGTATATGATCAACTGTAATAAAGTCTTTTCTGAATCCTGCCAGTTCCACAGATTGATTTTCTTCGAGTGTAAGTGATATTCTAGCCAGAACAAAAACTTTATATACATTTGTTATTGTCTTTTGGACTTTTTTGTGTAGAAGTATTTATTTATAGGCAGTCAAGTCGGGTGCGAGCGGGAGGAGCTTTTTAAAAATACAATTTATTTGTTTAAGACGTATAATGTCCTTAAAAGCTTTAATAAGTACAAACTTAATTCTAAATAAAATCTAGAGTCTGACATCAGACAACCGTGAGAGCGGATGGGCTTATCAGCCAAGTCTGTTGAGTCAGCGTATCAGTTTCTAGAATATAGAACGCTGACACGTGAGATTCGTAGAGTCGACAGACTTAACTCTTCCCTCCTTAAGTTCGAAGTTCTCTTCTTTTGGGGAACTTCGAACACATGAAAATAATTTTGAGTGATATTTATATAATAAGAAACACAGAATTACAAAAATAAGGATGTAGACTCCAAGAGTCCAAACGCTTATGCTACGCACTTCAATAATTGCCCTTTCACTTTCACTATTTTCACTATCACTGTAGCTTTTCTTTAGCGCCAATGCCAGGAGCTTCAAATCTGTCAGGTCGACGCCTTCCAGGTTTACAGGTGTGGAAGATGTGGTTTTCTCAGGTAAGAACAGCAAAGGTAAGTTTACGATTGGTAAGTTTGGGTATGTTACATTTTCAATATACGTTTGGTGCCTTTTCAGGGTGATGTTTCGAATCTTCACTTCGCAGAGGTCGTCCAGAGTAAGTATGTAGGTGCCTTGTACATTATGACGAAACATTTCGTTATTGCAGGTACTTGTGAGTAGCTCTTCATCTCTACTATAGAGTATCCATCTATTTGTTTTCAGGAACTGAACTCGAACCTTTTCAATGGTTATAGGGATTTGAGTGCATGATGTCACGTTTTCAGCATACGTCATCAAGTCGGTTACGCAGGGGTCGTTAATGAACTGGGACATTTCTTCATCAGTGCAGAGGAAGCTGGCCTCGTCGATTTCCTGACATGGGTGACTGAGCAATCTGATCTTCAACCCTTTCGCTAATAGGTAAGGATACTTGGGCAATATGACAACAGTGGAATCAATGGATAACACAGGTAAGGGTGTTAATTGGTAATAAATATAAGTATCCTTTTCAACAACAGGTAAGTAATTTGGTTTTCTTTTAAATACGCTTTCAGTGTAATGGTCTGTTCTATCTTAACTAAGTTTCCTAAACTAGGCGTAAAAACTAATTCTACTAATTTATTAATATGTTCAAGTAGAGGCAACAGCTTATTTGATTCTATTATGGATTGGTGTAGAATTCCTAATCTATTAAATGACAAACTGGTTTCTATCTCATCTAATTGGGCGTAGATTACTTGGAAGTTATGAATTAGTAAATTATATGTATGTGCTTATAAACTGAATACTTAAGTGCTCTAACTCTTCAAGATTTTTCGATAATATCCCTATTTTATTATTAAGTTGGACAAGATTATTATTCAATACAAATGTAGAATTCGTCAAAAGTTGAACCATTTCGGTGATCACTGTTAGTTTTTCATTATTGTAGTTTTCTCTGATTTTAATATTATTAATTAATCTGTCGTATTTAATGGCATCGTCATTATCAGGATTTTCAGTTATCATTTTAATAAGTGACCCTAGTGGATTAATAAGGCCTCTTTTTATTCGGACCGTTGGAATTATTTGGTTAAACTTATTTATAGTTATGTCTTTAAAGTACTCTACGTGACTTCTTACATCTATCAAATTATCAGCAAATTTCTTATATAATTAATCTTAACTACAACCCGGTCAGAATATCTGTGCACCTCGCTGGAATGCGGCGCCTCTTCCGCTTCCCCTGTCACCTCTCCCGCTTCCCCTGTCACCTGTCCGCGCACTCCCCGGTGCGACAGTACGGTTAGCATCTTTGTTGCCTATACACGTCCCGATAATTTTGATATTCTCGCTTTGTTGTTGTTTTGTTTTTTAATATTTATTGTTAAGTTTAGACTGTTTACTGTTAAGTTTGGACTGGTTTTGTTGTTATTAAAATTGTTGTAGCTGTTAAACTGAAGTCATGGGAAAAACAATACACAGCGAATCAAGAAATTTAATCTTGAAAGTGCTCAAGATTTTTGAATCTGAGAAAGCAAATAAACAGTACACCATACCTGTAGACCAAGTGGTCAAACGAAACTGTGCTGCAACTGGGATATCAAAGAGGACTCTAATGAAAATTAAAAATGAAGCCAAAGTACAACCACCTACTTCGCCGGGCGCTAGTCCGACTCCAAGTACTAGTAATAATTTAGAAACCCACCCAGAACCAAAATTATCGACACCGGGTAAGAAACGTAAACAGTACAAAAAACGCATCGAAGTAGATGATTTTGACATTTGCGCAATTTTTATGCTGTAAAAAAAGAAATCCTCCACATTTCTCGAAAAAACTTTTTTTCACACCGTACCCAGACCGCCGATATGACGTCACGAGGTCAGGTGCACAGATATTGTGACCGGGTTGTAACTTATCTAAATCGGAGAGTCGTTGAACGTTAAACGTCAAATCTTCTTTTAAGGGGTTAATATCCAACACTCTTGCGATTGTCCATTTGTCTCTACTGATTACGGCAATTCCATTTTTCACGGGCAGGATTCCCGGGTTTTTATCAAGCACCTGAAGTTGAAGTGCCTGCAGTTGGGTCACCATGGCTACTGCCAGGGCGATGTGCCTGTGGAGGGCGTTTAAAATTCTTTAGTGGAACCTTAGTGTTACGATTCTTTACTTGAATGGGAACTATGTTTATAACAATTTCATCAGAAAGATATATATAGCCTAGATATAGCCTTTTGATAGCATGGTTTGTCTTTACTACTTCTTTTGTTTACTTCTTTTGCAAAAATTGTATCGCCAGTATTTACTTTAAATTCTGTTTCTCCGCCTCTCTTCTCTATTATTTTCTCTTTCTGTTTAATGGCTTGTTCTGATAAATTTTTGTATAGAAATTAAGTTCTGTTTGCATGTTCTTTAATTAATTGTTGCATGTACTGTTTTTCGAATTCCAAACTAAATACATTTTTAGAATCGGTATGTCCTAGCAAAACTTCAAAGGGTTTAAAACCAGTGGATGAGTGTATGGAGTGGTTGTAGGCCATTATAGCATGAGTCATTACTGTTGCAGCATCAATGTATTTGTGTTCGTACTTGGCCTGTCTATAAATTTCGATGATAGTGGAATGGAATCTTTCTATAAGACCCAAAGAGTAAGGGTCGTTAGGGGTTGCAATATGTAGATCTACTTTATATAGGGCTAGAAGTTCTTTTAGGAGAGCATTATTAAATTCTGAACCTGAGTCCGAACTGATTTTGAGTGGTACGCCATAAAATGAGAAGTATTTAATTAAGGCTCTGACTACTTCGGGAGTTGATCTGTTAGGTATTTCAAAGGCTTGACGCAGTTTACTGAAAGCATCTATTACTGTTAAATAATAGCGTCCTTCAATAGAAAATAGGTCAATAAAAATTTCTTCTGTTCAAAGGTAAGTGTACTTCAAGGATTCTTTGTTTCGGTCGGGATAGATTTTTTACAGATAGTTTATCTATGGACCAGGAGTAAACTAGTATTTGATTAGGTTTGATGTCAACGGCTTCCTGCAAAATTGGAATACCTTTAGATTCAGGCTCCTGGCCTGAGTGAGCAGTTTCTGTGCTGGAAGAGTTTCTAGAAGCTGACAAAGTTGAACTACCAGATGAGCATGGTATTGAATAAGGAGATCGGAATTTTATTGTTTTTTCAGAATCTGATATTGTTATTGTGTCTTCGTCGTCTGAATCTAAGCATTTTATTTCCTCCTTTTGACCTAGAGTTTTCTTTTGTTCTTTACCTAGTTCTTCTATTTCTTTCATTAATCGACTGATTTCTCTATTTCTTATTTCGTCTTTATCGATGTTAACTTGTGTAGACATATTATCGTCGTTTCCTAAAGCATTTATACGAATACGTGAGAGCGCATCTGCATTACAGTTAAGTTTACCACTTTTATGGATTATTTCGAAATTGTATTCGGCTAAACGTAGTCTCCATCGGGTTAATCTGCTATTTGTTTCTTTTAGGGAGTTTAACCAGGCTAAAGGTTTATGGTCTGTTACTATTGTGAATTTCTTACCGTAGAGATAGGGACGGAAATGTTTCACGGCCCATACTATGGCAAGTAATTCCTTTTCGGTGACACTGTAGCACGTTTCAGCGTCGTTTAAAGTTCTGCTGGCATAGGCGACGGGTTTATCGTTGCCAACTGAACCTTGTGAGAGGACTGCTCCTAAAGCAAATTCTGAAGCATCTGTTGTAAGTATGTATGGCTTTTCGGGGTCTGGATATTGTAATATCAGTGCATTTACAAGTATCTCTTTACATTTTTGAAAGGCTGCTATATACTTTTCGTCGTCAACAGGCATTGTACGTTTTTGTCTCAATCGGGCTGTCATTGGTTGAGTAATTCTTGCAAAGTCCTTAACGAATTTTCGATAATAACCGATTAAGCCTAAAAAACTTTTGATTTCTGTGGTAGTTCGGGGTAGAGGGTAATCTAAGATTGCTTTAATTTTATCGTTATTGGGTTTCAAACCATCGCTTGTAATAGTGTGTCCAAGGTATAAAACCTCTTTTCTGAGAAATTCGGATTTGTCTAACTGACTTTCAAATTAGTTTCTCTTAGTCTGTCAAAAACGGTACGTAACTTAGCTATGGTTCTTGTAGACTAGATGAATAGATAATTATATCATCTAGGTACACTAAGCAGTGTATCCCTTGTAAGCCACGCAACACATTATCAATGGTTCTCTGAAATGTTGCTGGTGCTGTTTTCAGACCAAAAGGCATACGAGAAAATTCGTAATGTCCTGAATTTGAACTAAAAGCTGTCTTTTGTCTATCTTCTTCAGCTACTTCTATCTGATGGTAGCCACTAGCAAGGTCTAGCGTAGTAAAGTAAGTACTGCGTCCCAACTTGTCAAATAGTTCAGTTATGTTTGGTAGTGGGTATTTGTCGTCGATAGTCATTTCGTTCAGTTTTCGGTAGTCTATTACAAGTCGGTATTTCTTCTCATTAGTCACGTCTAACTTCTTAAGTACAAGGTGCACGGGTGCACTCCAGGGAGAGTGTGATGGTCTATTAATTTCGTCGTTAATTACTTGGGGTTGTCGGTAACGTCGGACAAAAATTGGGTCTTCGTTACGTGTTCGGATGTGGTGTTTCACATTGTTGGTAAAAGTCAATGGTAACTTTTCAGTATAGAAAATGTCTTTATATTGTAGACAAAGTTTTTGGATAGAGTCTTTTTCTTCAGGGTTCATGTGGTCTAAGCGTAATTTACTAATATTTTCAATTAAGATTTGGTCAACTTCAAAGTCATTCCGGTCGTCAAGTTTATTTAAGTCACATTTATCACTGTCATAATATTTTGTTACTGTTAATGTTTTGTCAATTTTTAATGTCATTTCTTCCTCTCGAGTATTTTGTATAATTGTTGTCGCATAACCATTTTCACATTTTACTAAAGCGGTAGGCATTCTGACGCCATCACAGAATAACTTGTAGTTAAGAATCGCTTCACCGTTTTTTAAATTAATCGGTAACTTAACTCGTTGTTCGGTACGTGGTGCAAGTTTGAATACATTATTGGGGTTGCATATTATGGGTATGGCTGTAGTTTGGGTGTAGATAATTTCATTTTTCATATCGATTTTTGCCTGCAATTGTTTCAGGAGGTCGCTGCCTATAAGTCCGTCGTAACAGCTATCTACATCAAAAATATAGAATTTATGCGTTTCAGGACTATTAAGGGTTGGTATTTAAGGGACGTCGCCGCTATAGTCACAGCAGCAACAGTGGATGAACTTGAGCAGAAACTTAACAAGGTGACTATCGAACTACATAACTGGTTTCAAAGCAACGGTTTGATGCTCAACAGTAGTAAAACCCACTTTGTCCATTTCAACTTAGCTGGCCGCAACTACAGACCACTGAAAATTGTAATCGGTGATGTTGGAATGGAACAAGTGCAATCTACCGCCTTCTTGGGATTCCAGCTTGATAGAGCGTTGGTCTGGGATGACCACATAGATAAACTGTGTAGTAAGATGGGCTGCGCCTGTTTCGCGCTGTGGCGTGTGTCCGCGCTCTTACCTTACTCCATGGTTCGGCAATGTTACTTTGCTGCTGTGCACTCGTTACTTCAGTACGGCATCGAGCTTTGGGGACGCTCTGCCGAGTGGGAGCGCGTCTTTAAAATGCAGAAAAGAGCCGTAAGAGCAATAGTACGAGTGTCGGAAGACACATCGGCACTGCCGTATTTCCGGTCCATGGGGATACTTACCGTCCCGAGTCTGGTGTGTTTCCAGGCGGCTATGTACGCCAGAGACCATCCAGAGGAATATTCGCACTTTGGAGACACGCGCGCGGACTACGACGTGGCGCCGCGACATGCGCACCGCATACGCTACGTGCCCGTCCGACTCGCTAAGACATCTAAACTAGTGCATGCGACTGCGCCGATCATTTACAATCGGCTGCCGCATGATTTTTTT
This sequence comes from Selenia dentaria, assembly GCA_917880725.1. Classification (NCBI taxonomy): domain Eukaryota; kingdom Metazoa; phylum Arthropoda; class Insecta; order Lepidoptera; family Geometridae; genus Selenia; species Selenia dentaria. Next base: position 5,872,691 of record OU862888.1, on the reverse strand, counting down.
TTTTTTTATACAATTCTTTGTACGTTCTATTGACTTGGCATTTTAATTATTTGTACTTTATTTTATTGACATACAATTTTAATTATTTTTCACTTTTTTATTGACAATTTATTTTTTCGTTATATTTCGGCATGAAATAATTATTAATATATTTGACAATGTATTCATTAATATGATATAATATTTTGGCTGTTACATCTGTGATGTACATTGTGAGTAAGTGATCGACGTGTAAATATTTTTTACCAATAAATGAATATGAATATGAATATGAATATGAACATGAAATAAGGGTATGACTATTACTTCATTATGTAGGCTTGAAGCATGTGTGCTTCTAACTTCGAATGGTTCGTGGTATTTAAAACCTTCAAATAATTCATTTGCCTTTTTGGGACTAATGAAAGATCTTGAACTTCCGGTATCTATCATTAGCTTAGCATTTATTTCCGGCATCACTATGTACGGCAAGTTTAGTGTATTACAATTAAGTTGTATTATTTCAGGGGTTGGTTGGAGGCATTGATCTGAAAATTTTCATCATATTGTAAGGCTGGGTCGTGATCATCTTGTTCGTTAGTTGTCTCGTAAGTTTCAACGTTGTATGTAGAGTCAATGTCGTTATTTTCATAGTAACAATCATTTTCAGGATTTTCATATATGTCGTCAGTTTCAGATTCATTCAGGTTATATAATACGTTCATTTTGAATCCTTGTGGTTTTATTGGAAGTGCTGTACTTACGTCAGCGGATAGCTGAGGTGCTAACCTCTGTGTGGGACGGTAACCGAATTGTTGCTGTCCTTGATTTAGTTGGGGTCGGTAGAAAAATTGCTGCTGACCTTGGTTGAAATGAGGACGATAACCAAATTGTTGTTGGGTTTGATTGAATGAAGGTTTATAACCGAATTGTTGTTGACCTTGATTCAGTTGAGGCCGGTAACCAAACTGTTGAGAAGTTTGATTAAATGTAGGTTTGTAACCGAATTGCTGTTGACCTTGGATGTGTTGAGGTCGGTAGCCTAACTGTTGGTTGGGTGTTATACCAAATTTAAATTTCGGTTGTGTTTGTTGATAGTTTGATGTACTAGGGCCATTTTGGGGAATGCCAAACTTAAAATTATTTTGAGGTTGCGGGTTTGAAGTAAAGAAAGGCTTCATTCCAAATTTTTCTATGAAGGGATTATGATTCATCGTTTGAGGTTTTGGCTGCATCGTATTCTGAGATCGCAACATTTTATTTTTGAATTATATTGATACATAAAGTTTACTTCTTCGAGAACAATACTAAGTGCATTTTCTAATGTTGTTGAGCCTTTGAGGCGCACTATGCGAAGTATTTCTTCGGGTAAGTTGTACAAAAATACGTTTTTCGACATACTATTGTATATGATGATTTTACTTTGACGTAAATTGACGTCATTAATTAGATTGACTTTGGCAATTAACGTGCTTTGGACGTGTTGAATTCTGTTACAGAAATCGAGATAAGATTCGCCATTATTTATTTTTAATGTTTCTAGTTGCTCAAAAGCTACTTTTAAATCAGCCCAGGTATCTAATTCTTGTCGTTCGCTAACTAGAGCGGCTGCTCTACCTGTCAGTCGTGATATTATGACGTTAAAAATGTACAGGTTCTGATGTGGATTATTTTCTATCTTACAACAGCTTATTAAGTATTCGCATTTTCTTACGAATAAACTTAATAATTTTTCGTCACCGTCGAACTTCGGGACGATGCTCGCAAATTCGCGTGGAATGTTAACTATCTCCATTTTATTAAAACTATTTATAAACTGTTATATACTTAAAGTTGAAATATATAAAGCACTTAATTATATCTATCTAACCTATTATTTACTTTAAGTTGAAGTATATAAAGTAACTATATTTAATTCAAGTATGTACTCGATGAATTTATAAATCTATGTATTTACTTTTACTACTAAACTATATTATATTTTTAAATCGATTTTAATTTATACACTTAACCTATTTAAAAGAAACCACAAAACACCTTTCAACTTTTGGAAATAGCGTTCGGATAATCTAGATACTTATAAATAAAATATGGAATAGGATTGGACTACGACTGGAAATAGCGATTAAGGTCTACTCACAGAATGCCCATGTCCCTCGTTGTTTGAGCCTTATTTGTCCTCCTCTGGATCGTCTTAGCACTCACTCACTCGATATTATAATCTTATAATGTTCTTGACTTATTTATTTGGTTCGTGGATTTCCGCGAAATGCGTGAAAACGTAAGTCGCGGGGTACTGAAGTAGAGTAATCGCGACGCGGAAATCCTACCGGCTGCGCCAGTCAAGTCGGGTGCGAGCGGGAGGAGCTTTTTAAAAATACAATTTATTTGTTTAAGACGTTTAATGTCTTTAAAAGCTTTAATAAGACTAACTTAATTCTAAATTAAATCTAGAGCCTGGACATCAGACAACCGTGAGAGCGGATGGGCTTATCAGCCAAGTCTGTTGAGTCAGCGTATCAGTTTCTAGAATATAGAACGCTGACACGTGAGATTCGTAGAGTCGACAGACTTAACTAGGTTGTCCTTAGCTTTTGTAACAAGACATATTGATTAATAAAAAAACTAAAAACAAAAATAGAAACAAAAATGAATGGTTAAATTGTAATTCGAAAAGGATTATAATTGATTTTAAAGATTTGTAAGCGTTTTCTTAAAATAAGGTTACTGACTATGAAGTTTTTATGGACAAAACAAAAAGTACTTTAGAGTTCTTTTTTTAAGTAATCCAAAACTTGTATAATAATTACGGCCTTACTTATAAACGCTGCTTAAATTTAAATAACGTCACTTAGTACGGCGCAAAACAATTTTCCAGTGCGCACTACTAAATAACGTCTTTTAAAGTTAAGCAGCGTTTATAAGTAAGGCCTTAAGTGTTAAAATAATTTATTATAAAAATAAATACTTGCTTGTGTTCTTAAAAATCAATTGCAATTTTAAAACTCTGATACTTATTTTGCAAGCCAGTGTTGTATTGTTGCATCTACTGCTATTTTTAAAGTGTAGTCAGTATCAAATCACAGTCACTTATTAAATCACTGTTATGTCTAAGTCAAGGTAAATACAGTTAAGCGGTTGATACATAACATTAACATGAACGTTTCATAATCCGCGTGTCAAATCTCAAAGAAACAAATTCTAGGAAAATTTTGTAAAATCAATGAACACCATTGTTAGGTTTATTCCCGCCATTTTAGCAAATTATTGCATTGACAAAAACAAGCTGAAACGTAGTGACGTATGTTTTGTTTGAATATTTATAAGTTGTGTTACGCCTACACGCTATACCCTGACATTTAGTTTAGCACAGAATAAACAATGGGACAGAATAGCTATCCGTGGGCGTTGGTAATGGGATCTAGATTTTTGGGGCATTTCATGCATACCTACGGAAGAAATATTTGGATAGGGTGGTATAGAAAACAATTGACCTTTATGTAACTCCTACGCGCTACAAGGTGAATATCCTGGAATACGTGAGATGTTATCGTATGATGTCATCATGTTATATCTCGGGCAATCTGATATACACAAGTTACGACTTGCTCACGAAATAACTCATAGTTCAATATCTTAACCGTGTACAACGGTGAAAGAGTAATGGAACCACGCAATATGGCCACACAAAGCAAAATTGGATACAAATCAGAGCTAACTAACTGATTTAGTTAAAAAAAAAATGGGGTGTCGGGGATATTTTTTGGCCAACTTGTATTCTCTAAGTGGTCCCCCGAACACGCTCATTTGGTTTGTCGGTCCCTCTACCAAACACCCTATATAATCGTCTGAAAGTATGGACTATTTTATTTTGTAATATTGCATGCCAGAAATGGTTGTTTGACTTTTAGTTATAATATCATTGTACCATATCACCGCAATAAAGTATTTTATTATATCATTGAAGCATGTTGCATCATCAAAAACAATTTTAAAGGTAGGTAAGTGCTACTATACTATGTATATTACTATAATACTCGTATTATACTTACTATAATAAACAGGGTGTCCCAAAAAGAACACACCACAGCGACACTGGAAGTAGGCTAGCTTATCCCACAAAAAAAAATGGCTGAAGAAAAGTCTCATGGATTTCGAGATATTCGAATTTTTCTATTTTTATGAAAATTACCGGATTGTGTCCTTTAATGTTATAAGATTGTCACAAATGCCTACTTAACTTTTCTTTTTTTTTATTCTGGACTCATTATTAATAGTTGTTTGACTAAAGTAAACTAATCATTGGTCGATCATTGGTGTTGAGTAGAGATAAATGGTTCATTCTTTGACTTAACCATTAAAAATGTATTTCTCAAAAATGGTATGTTATGTTTCTATAACATCTCTAAAAAGTATCCAGAAAGTGAACTCTACCGGAGACTTATTCACAACTGTCCAGTAAGAAGCGAGATTTTAAATTTGGAAACTCCTACTGTCCAGTAAGTCAGTATGTAATTTATTTACTGGACAGTACCTAGGTCATCCTCTTTAGTTCTGCTTAGAAAAGAAAACATAGTACCAGACACAGATTAGAGTTTAGCCATTAAAACATGGTTATAGGAGGGAGGCTCCAAATATATAATTACAGCCATTTTATAGTCTGTAACACTTAACGCGACGCAGAAAAAGTGTGCATGATGCGTTTTGTACTTAGTAATCTTGTAGAAGTGTAGTGTCTGATTTTATGTATGTATTTAATCATTTCAGTTTATAAATCATGTTGGATTAAAGCTTGTAAGGTTAAGTTTGTAGTTGTAAGTTAAGGATTACGTCCGATTAAAAAAATAGATTATGGGAATATTCCAATTTGGTGTGCCGAGACACGAAATAACGATATTCCCTGGAAACCTTAGTTGACGGTGAGGTGTTGAAGTTGGTGAAATAGTGATTTGCACCCGACGAGTCACTCTCGATATCGTCAATTACATTCCTGAAGTCAAGACTTGGAAAGATATTTTCATATGTATTTAATCAATAACAAATCGAGGGTGTTGGTTTGATAAATACTCTCGCCCTGATATATATAAAACAAGTTATTGGGGGTATCCCGTGTTCTCTGAGCTCAGAACTGAAGCCTTCGATAAAGCAAGAAGCTAACTGGATGGAACCTTTGATGGAACGTGTGTGTGTGGACTTGTGGTGAAGTGTTATCCGCCAGGTCATGTAATACTTATTATTATAACTTTATTTATATTTCTGATGTTCCTTTTTATTTTTTAGTTAGCTAGCTAGGCCTGCAGCTAGGTATTCTACCAAGTTAAGTAATCATTACAAGCTTTCCATTCTAAAATTAACATGGAGATTCAAAAACAGTAATTTACATATTTTTTTCTAAAACATTCATGTAATGTAAAAATAGAACAATGTTTAAAATTAACCAAACGTTTTTTAATAAAAAAAAAACAATGACTGGCGGGATTTCAAATTCAATTGCGAAAATTGTGTTTTAATATACCGCGTGACAATAGTTAATAAAAAAAATGAGTTCAAGCGAATCTGAGATGGCACTCCTCCTGATTTAAAAGCTGAGGCCAAATTAGCAAAAAACAATTTACTTCCTCCAAAATCCAAGGAGCGATATATGAAACTTATGAAAATGTATGTAGTGGACGGCAGTAAAACAAGCCAACAGTTGGTCTGAAAATACCATTTTTGAGAAAAGCATTATACAAGCCTCAACCCATAGGAAAGCCATTCTGGCCTCGTATTTAACTCATACTTTAACGGTTAACTCATACTTGGCCAGGAAGGCTTACTTACTGGATTCTGCAGTAATGTACTATTTATTTATTTTAGTTATTTATATGTATGTATTTATATAAGTTTACTTAATGCCTAGATACAAATGTTTACCATCTACTTACTACCGCATTATTAAGAATCCTCTCCACGTTATAACTTTACAAAATACTAGTACCCGCTCGCGACTTCTTTCGCTTGGACCACGGTCAACTCGAACTACCCGTTGCATCGGGATAAAAAGTACCCTATGAAATGTAACACAAATACCGCCAAGGATGATGAAATGTAATGACAGATTTTTCCATGGTGATTAATTTTTTTTTTATTATTATTATTTACTGATTGATATACTAAGTATTTAAATGTACTTAAATAATACTATTATAGCAATTGCGTTTGACCATGTACATATGTTTTGACATTTTGGTATAAAGATATATACAATGCCTTGCAAAATATAAATAAAATGGGAGGCATATGTTCAACAGTGGCAGTCTTCCGGCTGATGATGATGAATGATGAAGCTGCGATAATTGTCACCTCTACGATGACAAGAGAGATGCTTTTTCACGCCCCGCTTGAAAGACCCAGGGTCAAGCTGGAAGGAAATACGTACTCTGGCAGAGCATTTCACTATTTACTTTCACGACGGAGGTAAAAACTGCCAAACTTTTTTTTTTGATATTATTAACACCCTCCGCTGTCGTTAACCAGGATAACAATGGATTATTTTTATTATCAGACTGTACTTTCTTCGGGCCGAGTGGAAACTGGACTGAGTGCGTGCTGAGCCGGATTATATATTTATTGTATCTGGTTCCGTGACACCTGAAGGAGGACGGCATGCTTTATACGACTTCAACTTTAATCAGTTTTATGTTCCATAATATCGTTACATTACTACTTGCTTTATTAGGTAAAACTATACGATAATAGTGTTGAAATCCTCATCGTCACAATACTCGTGTATCTAGTGAAGTGTATTGTAGTGTATAAATTTATCAGGCTGTCACGAGGCGGTACGTATTTACCGCTCCAAAACAGAAGCGTGCGTTTCCCAAGGAAAGCGTAAACATACGACAGCGTTTCACTGGCGTTCCTTCTACTTTCACGATTGTGTAAATGAATGGAATTTTTATATACAATTTTCTTAGACAAGAACTGTCTCAAATATTTTATATATCCAAAATTGCCTCAACTATATTACCTGTGTTGATATACCTAATAATTATATCAACACAAGTAAAATTATGGTTATACCTATGTACATATATGTACATCCTATGTACGTAAAATTAGATACTGCAGCGGCAGTATCTAATGGTAGTTATTCCCTTGTTCGGAACACAAATACAAATACAAATCTAATTTATTGACATAAAATAATTCCACAATATGTTATGAATCCATAGGCTCCCGAACTAGTTTAATCTGTGTTTCAGGAGCCAGTGGCTTCTCCGACGTACATTCAAATGTCTTGTCGTCAATCAAAAAAAAGAAAAGAGCGTTACATTAACATTAAGGTTTGTGTTTGTAGGTTTGTAGGGTGTGTGTGTGTGTGTGTGTGTGTGTGTGTGTGTGTGTGTGTGTGTGTGTGTGTGTGTGTGTGTGTGTGTGTGTGTGTGTGTGTGTGCGTGTGTGTATGTGAGTGAGTGAGTGTGTGTGGGTGGGTGGGTGTGTTTGTGTGTGCAAGTCTGTGTGTATACGTGTGTATACAACAACAACATCAAACTGTCTCTTTGCAAAAGTTGTGATTATAAAAGGAACTGAACATTTTTGGATTCTCTTTTTTAGATTCTGGGAAACTTGGCACTATTCTCTTATGATACCGCCTTAGGCTATCAAAAATGAAAAGCTTACGAACTGACAATACCTTTGTTGTTTCGTAAACTGACGTAGTTGGGTGTCTGAACGGGAGGAACATAAGCACTTTAAGTACTACACGTTGCGCACTTTCGACAACAATTAGATTTGTTTTAGTTGCGCTGCCCCATGCGCAAGTACAGTACCTAAGCAGACATTCACCTAAGGTTTTGTAAGTTTCTGTTATCAGTTTTGGTTCAGCAACAGTCCTTAGGGCCTTCAATATATAAATAGTCTTCAATTCTAGAAGCTAGTGCAGCAATGTGGAAACTCCAGTTTAGCTTGTTATCAATTAGAACACCAAGATATTTGATGTTTTCTTCACATGTTAATATTGAGCAGCTGCATTCATCAACAAGACGAAAGTGGTTGCGATTGCAAGGGTATGTGTGTATTTTTAATTCAAAATTGGATGGAGGACTGCCTACTGCCGTAATACTATAACACATGTATTTGGTTTTAGTTTTATTCAAAGTAAGCAAATTGTTTTCAAGCCATTGAGTTATTTTGTCAAGACTATTTTCGGCTAGTTCTTTAACTCTTTGCCAAGACTTATCATGAAGCAGTAACACTGTGTCGTCCGCAAACATAAGAAGATCCAAACCTGGCATCTTCACGCAACATAAGTTGTTTATGTATATGAGAAACAAAACTGGGCCTAGCATATTTCCTTGTGGTACACCGAATGTGCACACCTCGCTCTCACTTTCATACTCTCCGACTCGAACACATTGCGATCTGTCAGTCAAATAGTCTGAAAACCAGTTCAGTGCCAAACCTCTTATTCCAACACATTCAAGCCTCTTTAAATAAATTGGAATTGAGACAGTGTCAAAAGCCTTCTGTAAATCCAGAAAGACTCCTAAACACTTATTGCCTTTATCAAGATATGAGGTAATTAAGGATGTGAGCCTTAGTACCGCATCTTCTGTAGACTTTCCTTCCCTAAAGCCAAATTGATTTTTACTTAAGAGTTTATTGGTCTCTAGAAATTTCATTTACCTTTTTATAACCAGTTTTTCTAGAATTTTAGACAACGTCGAGAGGAGTGAAATAGGACGGTAATTAGATGGACTAGATTTGTTTCCAGCTTTATAGATGGGGCTTAGAACTGCTTTCTTGAAACTTGTTGGGAAAATACCACTTGCTAAAATTAAGTTGCAGGTTCTACAAGATAATTTGTAGCCTGTTTCAATATGTTAGTAGTAATTTATCCCAACCAGGTGCACTGTGCAGTTTCAGGCCTAATATAATATTTCTTACTTCGTTAGGGTCAGTAGGGGGACAAGCACATAGAATTTACTGGTGAATCTGCTGCTAGGATGCGTGTGGCCAGGTCTTTCTCTTTTACTTCCATCAAACTTAATGTTTTGTCTGCTAGTAAACCACCTATGGTGGTAAAATATCTATTAACGTCGTTAAGCGATTGAATTATGTTACCTTTCGTATGTAGTAGATCATTAGATAACATTTTATTTTGTTTAAGATTACACACTTCTTTCACTATTTTCCATGTTTCCTTTACATTGTTCTTATTCTTTAAAAGTTTATTCCTATAGTAGTCTCTTTTTAAATTTCTTATAAGTTTGTTGCATATGTTTCTATAGTTAATACATTTTTGTTTTAATTTGTCATTATTTGGTGCTTTTTTAATCTTCATGTGAAGTCTATCCCTTTTTCTAATTGATCTGACTATTCCTCTGGTGATCCAGGGTTTCAAAGGTTGATTTCTTTTGGACACTGATCTTATATGTGAGTTGTTAGTTATAATCTTAAGTAATCTGTTAGTTAACAACTCAGTTGCCAGATTAGGATCATTTAACTCATACATTTCTTTCCATGTTTCATGTTTAAGTAGTTCTTTGATCCCTTCTATATTTACCTTTACTGAGTTGTATTTTATATTTTTATTAATAATTTTACTATTGTTTATATAAAGAAGTATAGGAGAATGATCAGTTATTTTTTGTTTAAATACAATCGTTTTCCATTCATAATTAGTTTTGACCATAAAATGGTCGAGGCACGTTTTAAATCTAGTTGGCAGAGTAATCCCTTGTCTTAAGCTATACGTAGCAATAAGATTCAGATATTTATGAGAATAATTGGATAAATTGTCAGGCAAGGTGTTTAAATTGATATCTCCAGTCAATATAACATTTTTAGTAGTTGTGTTTTCCAAAATGTCATCAAGAGAATGTAAATATGTTGTAGGGTCTTTATAACAATGTGGTCGGTACAAGCAGACAGGTATGTTTATAATAAGAAAATTACCAATTAACACCAAACTAAACTAGCAAACTAAAATCTATTTTGAGTAAATTATGGTAGCTCTTATTCTGTTCATGCATAAGTCCAAAATCGTATAATCCATCAAAGTTCACGCGGCCAGACACAATAGAAATTTCATTGTAATAATGACAAGGGGGATAATGCTTGCAAGTGACAATTCTTACATTTGCCGTTTCTGTTTAATTGTGGGTATGGTTAGTGCAAATTTAATCGTCATGTAAGTTCGTGCTCTCTAAACTAGTCTAAACAGATGTAAAATTACCCACATTTGAATAGAAAATCATATGTTTAGAATTATCATTATAAGTGATACGCATTCCAGCGGAAATTTTTTGCGTCATATAAACTATCGAACTAAAAGTAACGAAGAAAATTACTTAAAATCATGCGCGAAACATCATTTTCTCCCGTTAACCGTCAGGCGTACCACCTCTGATATAATTTTTCTGAAAAAAATGTTACATCAAATATTGACTGTCCTGATCTGGTTAGTAAAATATTATTTTACATACCATATAGTTCATACCGAAAAAGTCCACTTTTCTACTTACCTCTTGTTTCTACAAATTATAGGCAGAACAGTTTTATTTATCGTGTAACTAAAACTTTTAAAGATTTGTGTAATAACACAAATCTTGACCTTGACTTATTTCATAATAGCATAACTTCGTTACGGAAGAAAATTAAAGATAATTTCTTTATCACTTATGAATACTAAATTGCAGTATCTTCTATTATATAATAAATACCTAGTTGTAATAATAATAATAATAATCGGCAATTACTTAGTGTGTGCAAATGATGACCATTTTCTTATTAATGTAGTAGCTGTGTTTTATTGTAGTAAGTAACCTTTCGTCAAAAAGTTAGTTATTTTAATGCTAGAAGTGGAGACTTCTAAATGACTTTTTATTGTATTATTTTAGTGCCTAAATATACTTTTGTAGTCGATAGTCTTCCTAATAGAAAATTTAAAAAAAAAGTGTTACACTAATGTGGAGTTTAGTATTAACATAATAAGAACTACCATAGCTTAGAGAACTTTAGTTTAGTGTATGTACAGGCGAATCAATACCAATTTGCTATTAAACTAAATAAACTTATTCGCTATTTAACTAGATACTATAAAACGCTGAGAGGATGCAGATGGCCATAAAAGATCGGAATGTGGATGTGACGGAGTGGGCCGGGTGGAGAAAGCCGACTTATTAAAAATTTATAAACATAGTTATAAAAAAAATAAAAATAAAAAATTAGACAAGCTTAGGCTTTTGTATTATGTATGCGTGTATACCTTGAGCATTCCCGCTCACTAAAAGGCTTCTTCTCGCGGCGGCGTCGTGTGGCGGGTCGTCCTCTTCCCTCAAATATGGTTGAGGAGGGCGATGGCTGGCACACGTGTCAAGCTCGTGAACGGGCGCTGCTTGCGGGAGCCGGTATGTTCTCGGTATGTACGATACTGAGAAGTTAGTTAAAAGTCTATTTGTGTACAAAAAAAATGTATTATGTAAGTTAAGTTAAGAAAAAAAAATGTCCTCCTGTATTCCGTTACTAATTATAAAAATAATAATAATATAAGTTTAAAATATAAATGTAAACAATGCCACGGACCCAATGAGTCTGTGAACAAAATAATAATAAAAAAAAAAACTCTGAGAGGATCCGTCCTTCTAATTCTTCTTTTATTCTTAACTTTTGCGAGATTATCGCGTGGGTAGAGCAGAAAACAACCGATGGTGGCGGGAAGAAATATCGGTGACTTCAGGATCATCAATTCAACGTCTGACTATAGTCTGAGGATCTGAGGACAAATCATATCGTTATCGTTATTTGAGAACTATAACAAATACATTTAATAGCTTAATTTTGTTGGTAAAGGTTGACAAAAAATGGATAAATTTATTGATACTCGACCATAAAACGTCCAGTGTTCGATAGTCACCGAGTGGGACTAATCAGACGATATACTTGGTGGCAAGTATCCGTCTTGTCGGATACCACCAATTTTTTTTGCCTCAAACCTGTAGGTAAGCATTGATGTATTAGTTAGAGTACTGTATCAAGTAAGATCACGGGGCAAATGAACCTCGACGACTTTTCAGACGACGTTTCAGAGTAACGAGCGTAGTGGGGATCAGAACTTTGATACTTACAGTTCTGGGTGGGGGTTGCATCTCCGGGAGACTATTAGAGGAACGACTACTCTTTTTATTCGCTTTCCAGATAAAAAAAACATGGGTAACTTTACACAGGGAGCATATACTCTGTGTGCACTCTCAACTCATATTTACTTTGTGTATGTACTAGGTATACAATGCCGAGATGAGCAAGTGATTCGTTGGGTTAAATTACACCACTTCTAATATAAAAATTCGCGCCCTGCAAATCACTGCGCTGTTCACCTTAAAACATCATCATTCTTAAATCTTTATTACTAAGTTATTCACTAGATAGAGAAATATATAAGCATCATCATCATCATCATCTCAGCCGTAGGATATCCACTGCTGAACATATGCCTCCCCCATAATTTTCCAAAAGGACGGGTTGGAAGCGGCCTGCATCCAAAGTCGTCATGTGACCTTTGCCCACTGCCACTTTAGCTGGCTAGTCTTCTGGGCTATGTCGGTGACTTTCGTTCTTCTACGGATCTCCTCATTTCTGATTCGATCACGTAGAGAAACCCCGAGCATAGCCCTCTCTATAGCTCGTTGTGCGGCTATGAGCTTATTTATGAGGCTCATAGTAAGAGACCACGTTTCAGTCCCATAAGTCATCACTACTGGTAACACATTTGTCGAAGACTCTTGTCTTGAGCTTGTGTATAAACATGTATATCTAAATAGGATTTAAAATGCTATTGCTAAAGAGCTTTAACGAAAGTAATGGTAATTTGAACCTTACGTTCTACCGCTTTCAAGCTCGTTGTGCCTGACGAGATGCGGGACGGCCTGACATTGGTTGCATATACTTACGCATTATATAACACGAAAGATAACTTGCGCAAAACTTAAATCGTAAACACAGGTTGCTGAAGAGATATCATTATATCATAATCAGTCCATTTTGTTCCCACTGCTGGGACTCAAGCTGTTTATTTATTTAAATATTTATTTATTTCAATCGATGTGGTAACAGAATTATTCCGAAACACCACATATCAGACACTATCATAAGTAAGGTAAGTAGGTACATTTATAACACATCAAATAGGTAAGTATGTCCTTAGAAGTTTAAGTAAAATTATACAGCAGAAGATACAGCTTCCTCTCAGAGAGAGGAGTTGGGCCATAATCACGCGGGCCGAGTGCGGCTTGGTGGATAGGTTAGCGGCCAACCCGTGTCGAAGTTTTCAGGCCGACCGAAGGCCTTCGACATAGCATAAAGACTGTTGTCCTTTTTTTTTTTTTGTCCCGGGGAAATCCTTTATGGATACCACCTACCACGGGGAGGTAGGTGGTTATGTGGGAGTCCGTATACCCACCAAAACCCCGGGGTGTTCTGTCACTGCCGCTTTTGGCGGGAACGCGGGACAGATTTTACACACGACCGCGAACCCGCCGCGGCTGTCCGTTGCCGGACCCTTCTCTTCGCGGCACGCCAGAACACATGGCGCACCGCAACTGCCTCAGAGACCAAACCCGCCAACAATGGGTGCCACACTTCCCCGTGTCTGGACGCCCGTGGTCTCCCTGCGGTGGGTCAGATACGTAGCCCCACCGCCTGCTACGTCAGCCACGGGGGATAACCCCCCCGCGACCCCACCTCCTCAAGTCTGCGCCGAGCGCTCGGACCCCACCTCCTCGAGCCTGCACCAAAGTGCCCGGGCCCCCCTCCTCGAGCCTGCGCCAAAGCGCCCGGGCCCCACCTCCTCGAGTCTGCGCCAAAGCGCCCGGACCCCGCCACTCCTATGTGGATTTGGCGGCCAAAGCCCATAGGAGCGGCCCTGCCTGAGCCGGCCAGCGCACCCCAACGCTGGCGCGGCCACTGGGTTCCTCTTGGCTTCACCGTGGTGATCCAAGCCACGGCTACTGAGCCCCCCCCGCCACGTCAATGCGGGAACCCTTCGGGGGGGAAAGACTGTTGTCCTAAGACAAACAACCGCGACCGACGGCTTAACGTGCGCTCCGAAGCACGGAAGCGCTCAGTTGAACAATGCCACTAGCGGTCACCCATCCAAGTCTTGACCGCAGCAAGTGTTGCTTAACTTGTTGATAGGTTAAGATCGCCAAGTCAAGCTCCGCTGCGAGTGCTTGAAAAGATATATTTAGTCCAAATAGATATACACAAAAGCTTGTCATACCACTCCGTGTATTCACATTGTATCTCTCAGTGATAGATAAAGCTATGTAGCTCATTGTGACAGACTTATACTCGTACCTGCCTGGCGCACCGGTCCGTACTCCGTAGGGTAGCACTAATTGGTTCAGTTTGCTTGTCTTCACGACATGTTGGCCAATCATTCTGCCTGATGGATTTAGCTCGTGTATGATTCGGTCTGATTTACCTATTTCTCTGAGAATCACAATACTCAGTTAAAAGGTAATAGCTAAATACTCGTATAATGGGTACCCAGGGTTGGGCAGTATTTAAATTACTTGTAATTAAAATACGTAGGTAATTGAAACACAAATACGTATTTAGTATTTCTATTTTAACTACTTCCTAATAAAATGTTATTTGTAATTCGTATTTCAAAAACCTGACCGTCGAGGTATTTTGTAATTAGGAGATATTTCAAATACTTGATGCTTCAAAATACATGTAAAATACACTTAACCTTTATTTAGCGATTGTGAGTGACCAGTAGAAAGATTGTTTTCTTTAGCAGGTTTTATTCACGCCAACAAGAGGCTGTTTGTCTGACAGTACATTTAAAAATCTACTGTTCATGAAAGGAAACTCTGGTTTTACTGATTAATTAATCTTGTTTTCCTCTACTTTTCAACGTACTGGTCTAGATTACTTATTTTCGTATTTCAATTAAAAATCTCTAAAATACTGTTTTTTTTGTATTTTATATTTCAAATACTGTACTTAAATGTATTTTGTATTTCGTGTTTTAATTACTTGCGATACAGTAATTTTTAATTGTATTTTAGTTAAAGCAAAGCATGTATTTTGCCCAGCCCTATGGGTACCTATATATACAGGTACAGGGTGAATTTATGAAGGAGGCGTGGATGGCCAAATCCGAAATATGAGGATTAGAACAAGAGTACTCGAAGGAGTCTCTGGCCCGATTAAGATGAAAATTAAAATCCATCATTGGATTTTTAAATCAATGTCCCTAGCCAAGAATCGAACCCATTGATTTTAAAAAACAATGTATTATTTCACTATTCAATAGTGTCACTAATAATGATCGAATTCTGGGAAGTGATCACATACGGCATCTATAAGAAAAAGAACACATTTTAAACAAAATACTTAATCTTTTTTGTGTTACCTACATATTAAACATGAAATCATTAATTGTTCAAAATGATGGCTATTGCTTTCAATACATAGCCGGGTTTGATTATGAAAAAAAAAACAATGGAACGTACAGTCCCACCATCTTATCTGTTCAGATGACAGCGTCGCTAGTGGAGAATTTGGTGTTGTAACCTAAGAAATTCGCCAAGAAACAAGAGAATCGAAACATAGGGTAGTCTTCTTAGACACTCTTTAATCTGCAAATTCTGCAATTATAATCCAACTAATACTATAAACGTGACCGTTAGTAGGTATTTATGACACGTCTCATGCTGCGGCTTCATGTAGCCGGCTACCGACTTGCACCTTAAGCCATGAAGTAACCGAGGTAGGCGTGACTAGGATGACTTGCTCAGGGGCTCACTTGTGACCACGACTAGGGTGCATCCCAGCCTATCCATCCATAGGATGCGATCTAGCTGCGATAGCTTAATCGCGGGCTGTCTTTTATCGATAATTTTATCTTAAGGTACAAGTTGGAAGCCGGCTTCATGAAGGTGCGGCAAACGCGTGTCGCAGCGACACTACATTGTTTCTATGTATTTCTATGAAATACCATTCATGGTTAGCGACATGAAGCTAGCGACGCGTCGTCGAGCGGCAGACGACACTGTCGCCCAACCGCAAGTCAGTAGTGCCGCTCGCGGGTACCAATCTCCCTAGTAAAACAACTGAATAGCTTTTAAACTTTTCGTATCGATTTTCAAATGGGTGATGCCACCTACAGTTGCCGTCTGCAGTCGGGTTCGAAATCATGATTGCAGCGACATGAAGCGACGACGTGTCGCGGCGATATGAAACGACGACACGTCGTCTGCTGCTGCTACGTGAAGCCGGCTTCCATCTTGCACCTTTATTGACAATCCATGCTCGCACCGCTGGTTCTGGGCGGTAAGCGACTGCCGACAGCGGCGTGACATCTGCGTACGGCCCTCTGACGAAATACTTCATAGATTTTTGAAATTTGGTACAGAAACATTTGATGTCTGTTAAATGCCCATAGATAATAAATAAATTTTGTTATATGTAGCAAATCAATTTAATGCTATATTTGTAGACGGGCGATGGTATGAAATATTTCATACCACCTGCTCGAAAAAGTCCAATTACATATCACGCAATATCGACGTAAAGAAAGGCATTACATCGACAGAGATTACGGAGACAGCATACAGAAAAAAAAAGGAAAAAGGCGCGATTGTACTATAAGGAGTGTGATTGTTGTGCGCCGCGATGCCAATAGGTCGTAGTTCAAGTTACGTGCTACGATCTGTAATGAATTTGGAACAATACACTGTGTTGGGTGTTATTTTAACAACTTTCATAAAATGTTATAATTTTGAATATGGTGCATGCAACTGTGCCGAAATATCGGGAGCTCCAGAAACAACTAAATCGTGGTCTACATCTTGTTCGTACTAATTATGACTTAGTTATCAACCCCATCGAGCACGCATGGGACATGCTCCAGAGACGTGTTTTGAAGGACTTGACTTTTATTATTGGACGGAGTGACAACAACCCAACAGCTGGAGGATTTGCTACAATTCCAAGATGACATAGTACAGTTTCATTAATTCTATGAATAATCGTTGCCGACAAATTTTGAATAGCAGAGGAGGCCAAACCTTGTACCTATTAAATTATCCAATTCTTTCACAATTAATCTTCTGTACAAATTACATTTTGTTCAAAAAAGTTTAGTTTCTTATGTAGGTATACCTTAGTTCGTACAGTACATTATAATATTATTTAGTTAATGTTATTAAAAGAACTATTGAAGACAAGAGCTGTTATTTTTACATCATTAAGACCCTAAAAAAATATTTAATTAATAAAATGCAAACTTTTAAATGTGAAGAACCATCCTAAAATTTAAATAACCTAATAAATGTTGCTTAGACTTTTTTGATGTGTGTACAATACAATCATGAATTAAGTTTATAGATAAATATTACTTGGATAAATCTACACTTATTGCACTTAAAGAGCATAGATGAACGTTTTTATCATTATTGTAACAATACTTCCTTATGGAAAAATCATAATTTGTCTATTCTAAGAAGTAAGTATTCGGAACAGATTATAAGTAATTAGTACGATTATTGATGTATACACAAAATACGCAATCAGAAACGATAACCTTTTCTACTTAATTGTCCTTATTACAAAGGAGCAAAATTAAGTAGTTAATAATTGCTATGTTCGAAAATGTCCAAACAAAAGCATGTTGTTCGCTATCCAAATCTGTACGTAAAAAGTATTTAGGTATCTAAGCATAAAAGTTAAGTACAAAAAAGCACCAGCTCAATAGAGTCACCATAGCTCAATAGAGACTAAATACAAATTAATAATAATTCATAGATTTAGGCGTTACTTCGCATCTGTTAAATCTACTTAATTAAAGAAAAGAAGTGTATGGTATCTCTTTATTATATTTATCCGTTTCAGATTGACAGTAATTGTCCAAAGTGCAATTTAAAATTTGACACGATTTGTCTCTATTAAAAAATTAATACCTACCTAGTCCTCAATGCGTCCCCGCATGTGGCTTACTAGTAGCGCAATGGGAATAGTAGGTTAATCCTATTTTTTTTTTACTTTTGAGTTTTTCCTATTCTATTCCCCGCTAGATGGTTCTAGTGATTAGATGACGTCGCCCCGCATATTGGCGACAACGTTCTATAAGCGCCCTCTCCACTCACTTCTTTCCTCCTTAACTTAACCTTTAGAAATGGCAAATGTACAAACAAATTCATGTTCAATTTTTACAGGGAAAAAAACAATGTGTGCTACTTGTCATATGTCATTGTCAACTTGACTTCACTGGCAGAGTAACGTCTTCCGTAGGGAGCGTTCAGAACCTCAGAGTGCGGTTGTTAAGTTGTTTTCTAATAGTGCGTTCGAATAGATCACTTCTGATCGTTGTTGGCGAAAATAACGCTAAAAACGCTCACAAGGGGCGTTCGAATCGGGAATCTGTGGGTGATTAATGTCGTTCATGCCTTTTTTAATTCAGCGTTCGGAAAGCTAAAAAAGAGCAAATTGCAAATTTTGACCCACGTCCGGAGTATGGTTGTTTGTGATCGTTTTTTGACAGCTATGTATTTGAAAGCATAATCATGCGATTTTAGGTCTTATGCTCAGTTGAGCGTTCTGTTATGAACAAACTTAATATGTAAGTAAACGCAATGTAAGCAATATTTACGTTATATAAAACTGATTTTCGTAATTATTCAAGCAGTCAAACTCAAACTTTCGTCCAGTTCACACCTATTGTTTCTCTATATATTTCATGTAAATTTCAAGTTGTGCAGTAAAATTATAATTTAGTTTTCAGCAAATAAAAGTGTTTTTTTTTAAAAGGACCCACAGCGCGCCATCCTAACAAATTTGGTGTCAGAAGTGGTATCCTGGGAAGATCTGCAAGTACCAGGATTTCTAAGGTGCCGGGCGTTGCAATATCGTATTCCCGCCTTGCACCCTATTTTGTGGCCCTATAGTGTGGTCCTTGGTGACGTGCAAGTTGGTCGACGGTAAGTCTTGAGCATCATACGCTTAAGCCCGCACTGCTGCACACGTGGTCGACGAGTAAGCCTCCGCTAGTCAGCGTGAGCCCGCACCGCATCACCTCCAAAACCGTCGTGCTGTCAACTTCGTGGTCGACGTTAAGTCTCCGCTCTTAAGCGTGAGCCCGCACCGCTACTAAATTTCCTGCAACATCTCTTCAACGTTTCCATCAATTTCAACGGACAAATTTTGCTCATTATATTTATTTCATCATCAGCTCTTTTGACCTTCAACAAATTATATTCTACGTGACTTCGAGTAAGCCGCAATACGACTCCCTGGGTCGCCGCGCCGGACACCCGAAGCCACTCACGTGCATGCACCGCGTGCTGCATTCCCTCTACGCGTGGTAACAAACAAGGCAATATGTTCCTGAGGTCAACAATCTTCTTAGTGTGAGTTACTTCTATATCTCTTCTATAAATAAATCAATGAAGTGAATTTCAAAGTGAAAGTGAAATTTTAAATTTAAATATCAAGATAATTTCAAGACTCTGAACAATACGTCATTTATTTTGAATTCTAAGTACCATAAAAGTTTATAAGAATATTTCTTTTACAATTACTATACAATTTTATACAATCTACTACTTATACAAATTATTTTACTATTTTACATTTTTATTTTTGTGTTGTTTTGTTCTGATGTTTTGTGCTGCTTTATAAAATATTTAAATAATTAATTAATAAATGTCTACGCGAAAAGTCAAAGCGGAAGATCTTGAAGTTTTGTCGAATTGCGACTCTGATAGTACACTTTCCGACCCGAAAAAACAAAAGGCTAAAATGAGTGAAGAGGTTACACTCTCTGTTCTTACTAAATTTATTAAACCTTATAGCGGGGATCGTCAATCACTTCCTGCATTTTTAACAAATTGTGAGAATGCAATTTCTCTAGCAAGCACAGATCAACAGAATGTTTTATGTAAATATATTGTCTCACAACTGGAAGGAAAAGCTCAATTAGCTTGTTGTTTAAAGAAATTTACTAACTGGTCTGAAATAAAATCATTTTTAAAATCAACTTTTGGTGAGAAAAAGCACTCAACGCACTTATTAGTTTACTTACAAAATTGTAAACAATTACCTTCCGAAGACGTGACACAATATTCATTACGTATTGAATCGTGTTTAACGCGACTTCAATCGGACATCCACTACAGTTGCGAGGATGAAAAAAAACTTGTAGGCAGACTTGCCGCAATGGAAGATTTGGCTCTAAATACCTTTTTAATAGGAATGAACTCTAACTTTTCACACATTGTACGCTGTCGGAATCCGAAAACTTTATCCGACGCTATTACAAATGCTATTGAAGAAGAAAAGCTTTTTAAACTAACGAAATTATCTCTGCGTTCTTCTAAACAGTGCACAATTTGTCAAAAGTCTGGTCATAATTCTTCCGAATGCTATAAAAATAAAAATAAACCTAAGGGTTCTACTTCCAATTTCTATCACGTAAATTCAAATCCGGGTTCGTCGAATTATAATAAAAATAATTCACATAATTATTCGAACAATTCTAATTCTAATTACGACCCGAATAAAATGTGCGCGTATTGCAAAAAACGTGGTCATATAATAGGCGATTGTCGGACACTTAAATATAAAAATAATTCCATGCGCCGCGATCAACCACGTAACGCGACACCACCAAGTACACGAGTACCGAATGACTCGTCGGACAATAATAAATCTAATGTGCATGTCGTATCTACGGCTAACGAAAGTAATTTAAACTAAACTCGGTCTCGGTGCCGTGCCTCCCGGGACTATATCGCGTTATGAATGGCACAAAATCATCTAAAAATATACAAAATACAGACAAAAAGTCCTCAAAAGAGCTTCAAGGTTACCCCTGTGGTCAATTCAATGTTGCACAGGATGCACCTTCGAATCATTATAGAAGCTCCAATTCTGTTCAAGGGCTCCAATCCTGCTCAGTACAGGTTAATACAAAAACAGAGACTTCTAAACTAAATAATAAAATTAACGTCTTTGATTCTTTTATTAAAAGGTCTTCTAGGTCTTTTGACCTTCAGAACCGAAGCAATGGTTCTCAACAAAATCTCTCATCTCGAAAAAATTCGAGTTCTTTTAATAGAGATATTTCACGTGATGGAACTTATACAATAAATAATGTTAATAAAATTTCCCTTCCTCACGTTTATTTGAAGACGAATATGAATGAAAAGCCTTTATGCCTTCTCATTGACACTGGTTCATCAGTTTCGATTGTGAAACTTTCTAGTTTGTTAAATAAACCAGTGCTTGACAAAACTGTCATTACATTAAAAGGTTTAAGTGATAATGATTCAACATGTGAATCTCTCGGTTCTATTGAACTTGACTTCGAATACCAAATATCTTTAACAAGTAAAATTGTATTCGACTTTATGTTTCACGCAATTGACGACGCTATTTATTTAAATTACGATGGTATAATTGGTAGCGATTTCATTCGACATTTTAAAATCGATATTCAGTATTCCACCAGTACGCTCAATTTACAAGGTCATATGATACCTATCTGCTTTAGTAAACCTTCATACATTATACCTCCGAGGTCTGAAATGGTTATTGAATGTCCAGTAACTAATTTATCTGATATCTCAGCTCAAAACGAAGCTTTAATACTGGATCAAAAAATCTGTGATGGTGTATTCTTGGCGAATTGCATAGTCAATTTAAAGCCTAACAACAGAGTTAATGTTTCTGTGTTAAATACAACCGACTCTGAAGTCGAAATAAATAATTTTCAAGTTCATTTGACTCCATTTGAACTGCCGCATTCTAAACTGGATATCTCTCAGCCAGAATTTATACATCAATTAAATTCACCGAACATTGACCGATCTCAAAGAGTTCTTGATCAAATTCGATGTTCCCACCTAAATCCGCAAGAAAATAAGGCACTGATAAATTGTATTTCAAAGTACACTGATATATTCCATCTCGAAGGCGAATCCTTAACATACACAGATTTTATTAAACATTCTATAAATACTGGAAATTCAGCCCCTATTCACGTAAAATCGTATCGATTTCCAGAGGTTCATAAAAACGAAGTCGAAAAGCAAATTCGTAAAATGCTCGATCAAAATATAATTCGCCCTTCAATTTCACCTTGGAGTGCACCCGTCTGGGTCGTGCCAAAGAAGCTCGATGCTTCCGGCCAACAGAAGTGGCGAATTGTTATTGATTATCGACGTTTAAATGATGTTACCGTTTCCGAGGTTTATCCTCTTCCTCTTATCACTGACATATTAGACCAGCTAGGTCATTCAAAATATTTTAGCACGCTTGATTTAGCATCAGGCTTCCACCAACTTATTTTGGACCCCAAGGACACTGAAAAAACAGGATTCAGTGTAACGACAAATGGCATCTCAGGGCATTACGAGTTTACAAGAATGCCATTTGGATTAAAAAATGCACCCTCTACCTTTCAAAGAATGATGAATTTAGTCCTTTCAGGATTACAAGGTCTCCACTGCTATGTCTATCTTGACGATTGCATAATATATTCGCATGACCTTGAATCTCATATGCAAAAACTCGGACTTGTATTTTCTAAACTCAGAGAGGCAAATTTAAAGTTACAACCCGATAAATGTGAGTTTCTGCGACGTGAAGTCGCTTATCTCGGGCATGTTATCACAGACAATGGTGTTTCGCCTAACCCTGACAAGGTCAAGGCCATCTCTCAATTCCCAACACCTAAAACTCTTAAAGACATAAAGTCTTTTCTTGGACTGACGGGATATTACCGTCGCTTTATTGAAAACTTCTCACATATAACAAAACCTCTCACGTCCTTATTGAAAAAGGACGCAACATTTATTTGGTCTCAAGAACAAGAACTGGCATTCAACACTCTAAAACAAAAACTTATGTCAGCTCCTTTGTTACAGTATCCTGATTTTACAAAACCTTTTATTGTTACAACGGATGCTTCCAATTACGCCGTTGGCGCAATTTTGTCTCAGGGCGAAGTCGGCAAAGATAAGCCTATCGCTTTTG
Organism: Selenia dentaria; assembly: GCA_917880725.1. Taxonomy (NCBI): domain Eukaryota; kingdom Metazoa; phylum Arthropoda; class Insecta; order Lepidoptera; family Geometridae; genus Selenia; species Selenia dentaria. The sequence continues at coordinate 5,849,684 of OU862888.1, read as the reverse complement.
CATCGCGTACTTTAAACAAACAGGAAGGAAACTACTCTACTACCGAGAAAGAACTTCTTGCTATCCTATTTGGTATTAATACATTCCGACCCTACATATATGGGTATAAATTCAAGATCGTTACCGATCATCGTCCTCTTACCTGGCTATTTAATGCTAAGGATCCAGGCGGACGTTTACTCCGATGGAGACTCAAATTAGAAGAATACGACTACGAGATCATTTATAAACCAGGCAGAATCAACTGTAACGTTGATGCTTTATCTCGTTATCCAGTAAATGCTCTTACTCGTTCTAAATCAAATATTACTACTTACGAGCAATTCTTTAAAATGCAGTTCACTAAAACTACCCCTAACTGCGATACACAAATTGAAGAGCATAACGAAAGTTTGCACTTAGCAAAACAAAAATCAATCGCTTGTCCATTTTCTCTGGACTTAGACTACTCTATGCCGCATAGCGAGCAATTGTTATCAATGTTAGATAATTCCGCTGAGTTGCGAAACGGTGAGCGCGAACCTGATACCGTACAGTCGGTCACCGCTAAAAGCAAAACAATATATTTCTTATACACTAAGGTTCACCATTTCGACGAAACAAGTTACAAGACTATTTATAATTTGCTACTTAAATTAAGAAATCAAATAACTATAAACGATGATTACGAAAAGGAATTAGCAGTTTCGGACTTTTCCGAAGCATTTACAAAATTATCTTACGTGAAAATTTACAATATATTATCTTTCATTTTTCACGGCACTAACATTAAAATTCATATATACAAAAATCAGATACTCTATCCTACTCCTACTGAAATTCCTAACATTCTTAAGGAGAACCACGGGACTACTATAGCTGGTCACCCTGGTATTAAGCGCATGTATAGTAGAATTAAAGCTTCATATTATTGGAAGACTATGGGTTCAGACATAGAACGTTTCGTGAAAGATTGTACACTGTGTCATGCTAATAAACCACTGCGAGTTTCAAATAAAGCACCGATGGTCATAACATCCACTAGTACCAAACCCTTTGAAAGATTAGCTCTTGATATCGTTGGCACTTTACCTGAAGCAGGCCTTCAGAAATTTAGATATATTTTGACCCTTCAGGATGACTTAACTAAATTTTCATATGCCTATCCAATGATTACCTCTACAACTGATGAAGTTGCACGTAACCTTATTCACTTCTTTTCCTTATTTGGATTTGCTAAAACTATATTAACCGATCAAGGTACTTGTTTCACTTCAGAATTATTTAAACAACTAACCGAAATTTTAAAAGTAAAAAATCTGTTTTCATCCCCTTATCATCCCCAAACCAATGGTGCACTAGAACGATCTCATGCGACCCTTAAAGAGTATTTAAGGTCCTTTGTTAATGACAATCAAGATGATTGGCATTGTTATCTCGCTACTGCTATCTTATCATACAATACAACTCCACATTGTACTACTCAGTACACACCTTTTGAATTACTATATGGTTATAAACCGTCGATACCTAGTAGTGTATATGGATCTAGTGACAACACTACTTACCAAGAGTATATTCGTGCATTGCAGTATCGAATGAAATATTCACGTGAAAAAGCTATCGACTAGCTTGCCTAAGGAGCCCTGTGGCGCCCTCGTGATTGCTCCCGAGTGTTACGACCTGCGCCCGCGTCAAAAGTTTGCGCCGAGTTGGGAATAAATGGCTCTTGTGCCATACCTATAGCGAGTTAAGAGACGAAATTTTTGTCAGAGATAGTTGAATAACCAAGAAATCTGATACATAAACATTCATGTCAAATGTATTAGTACAATGTTATGTTACACGAGGACAAACTTGACGTAGCCGAAAAAATCAGAATTGATGTGGAAAAAAATTGTTATTTAAAAATTTTACATAAATACCTATAGGTTTTTTGCGGTAATTTAATAGTAAAAACACATATCTATCTAATTACATTCAAATATTTGAATTCGTAGAAGAAATAATATCATAAAAAAAACTTGCAATCTGACCACAAAAATTAAGTTTTATCAATAAATAATGCTTCCCAAGACAGGATTTTGATTTGATATTTATAAATATTTTGAATGTCTAGAACAGAAATATTATTTTTACCTAGTAACATATGCTTAGGTTATTAATAATTACATAAAAAATAAGAGCTACTTTGAAATTTCGGCTAATAATGATTTCTTTTTCAACTTGGGGGCCCATTTTCTAGACTTAGACATGGTGATTTCCAAAAATTTTTTTTTGTATGAAATATAAATTTTCTTGTTGGTTTTTTTATTTTATTGGAATTCTTATTAGAAATCCTACAAACCAAACTAGGTTTCAAAGAATAATTATATATCAGAAATATTTTAAAAAAATTACAAATTTTGAATTTTTAGTACAAGCGAATTTAACTGTCACGTGACTTCGATTTTTTATCGATCCTGACATGATATGGCGTATTTATCATATTCTGAGTGGGTGTAATTACTTGACAACATTATTTCTGTGATATTTTACAATGTAAAAGTATAATCTATTCAAAATAAAGCAAATTATAACCAATCATAACAATGAGAAATTAGCTTACCGAGTGTTGTCGGTTCGTGACAAATTTATATCGTAAAATTTTGATGTCAGAACTTAAATCACATATTTACAGTATTCCTTACACATTCACGATCATATTCATGTTTAATTTGTATCAAAATCATGAGTTTAACCCGATTAATTCACTAAAAACTATAGCACAAAACATAACCTCGCCGCCAAACACAGATGAAAATATAAACATTGATTATATTTTTTTTTAAAGTTCACAGATAGAACATGTCCGTGTGTAGTGTTGCCATAGAAAGAAAATATATTACGCTAAAGAATTAAACTATATGGTTAAACATTGGGATGACTTTAAAAAATAAACAAAAGAAAAACGCGCGTGACACTTACTTGCAACAATTGTTGCGCCGACACTTTGGACCTCAAAAATCCTTGCAGTTTTGTTGCGCGGGCAAACTAGTCGTTATAGAACATATGAACAAAAGCAAAGAGTCTTCTAAAAGGTATTACGATTCCTCTTCCCGTGAAATTTCCTACAAAACTGGTGATATGGTATATTTAAAACATCATCATAGATTACGCAAGGCGTTGTCACCTATTTGGAAGGGACCGTTTAAAATCATGAAAACACACGGTAAAAATAATGTTACTCTTTGCATTAATAGAAAACATGTGAAGTATCACGTTAACGAAATAAAACCAGTATAAATTATAACTGTTTCAGGTTCCTCCTACAATCAACGTATACGGAACCAATTGAACCTATATTACACAGTCCGGGATTGTACTTCGACCCGAACTCTATAGCATATTTTTATAATGATTACTGGCATGTTATTACTCATATCGAAATTATTCCTATCAAGCCTTATTTAAATAAAATCGAACACTCGATTTCCAGCATGTCTCAATTCTGCGAGAGGGCTCAAAACTTAGTTAGTTTAAACATAGATTGTAAGGATACTATAAATCCCTTAGAAATTTTAATTAATGCTAATAGTCTTAAGTATGACTCATTATCTCATCTTATTTCCGAGAACTATCTTCAAAATCGTTTCAAAAGGTCACTGGAGTTTGGTGGCGAAATTCTTAAATTTTTCTTTGGCACTTTAGACGCTGACGATGCAAGAAAATATGATGAAGCCATTACTACTTGCCAACAAAATGAAAATCAAATATTTTCATTAATGAAGGACAACATTCACGTTGTTCAATCAACTATAAATAATTTTAATGTTTCCATTCGTCAACTAAATAATAATGAACTTAGGTTAAATAAACAATTAGAAAAACTAAACTATATATTTACAGAAAACTCTAAAGCTAATACTAATTTAATTAATGTAGCTAAAATAAATTCTATTTTTAATGTAATTGAAGGTTCTCTGTTGTCAGTTTCAAACATACTTGACACGATTTTGAACTCTATTCTGTTTGCAAAGGCGAACATATTGCGTCCTTACGTTTTAACTCCTACTAAACTGTATAACGAACTTTCTAATAGCAAATTAAGTAAAAAGAGTTTAGAGTTCCCTACGTCTTTAAGTTTAGAGAATATTCATACTATTATTGATCTAGCTATGCTAACTTCCTATTACTATAATAATAAGGTAATATTTGTAATACAAATACCTCTAATTAATCCAATTAAATTTAGCGTTTATAAGGTTTTACCGTTACCTACACCGCGTGATGAATACAATTTCCAAACATATGTTCTTATTCATCCTTCCAAATTATACGTAGCCCTAACGGATGACAGATTATATTACGCATTATTAGATAGTATGAGTGATTGTAAAAACGTCAACTATGACTATATGATATGTCCTTTGCCATCTATTATGTCTACAGTTAATAATCCTACATGTGAAACAAAGCTTTTGACTGAAGTTACTTTGTCACTTCCAGAAACATGTGACTCTAAATTAATTTACGGAACTATTAACATCTGGCAAAAGCTTAACAATGGTAACTATATATATGTTCAATCAAAGGCAAATAAGTTAACTATAAAATGTAAAAATGATAATGAAATCCGAGACTATACATTACAAGGTACCGGAATATTATCATTACGAAATGATTGCCTGGCATATTTCCAGACATTGCAGTTTTATCCATCGCACATTTATAAAACAATGTTACCAAGTCAATTATCAATTGATTTTAATATTCTAGAAGACGATTGTTGTAAATATAATTTTATTAATACCAGTATTCATTCTGTTTCTCCAATAACGCTGTCCGATATTGACCTAGAGTCATTAAAATTAGCATCTCATAAATTAGATTACTTGAAAAATCAAATCGATCAAGTTGAGAGTCAATCACATATTATTAAATATGGTCATTATTATTCTGCGATGACATATATTATTATTGGAGTAATTTTCATTTATATATTGTTTAAAATTTATAAGAAATGCTTTCCTAATTGTTGTAAAACACTTCTTGTTGCATCCAAATATTCAACCAATGTTATAATAAAAAGTCTAGTAAACATCAATCTAAGTTAAATACATCTATTGAACTGTCCGATGTTTCAAATGAATCAAATGAATGCGATAAGAAGTCAATTAAAAGTTTACCTGAGATAGAAATCAATAAAAAGAAAGATAGAGTTTTGTTTAGGCATTTTGAAAGAGTGTCATCCACTCGTAATTTAAGTAACTTTTAATAAATCCTTGATATTATAAACATTTATTGATTTCTGTTTCAAAACATATTATTTAATAATTAAGTAAACTGATATTGTTTAATTAAACATTGTGTTATAATATACTTTTAGGTTTGGACTTAATCAATTTGTATGTTAATTCTTATCTTTGGTTCAAACTTTGTTTTTCCTACGATTATCTTAAAGAGATAAATCTCCGTCTTAAGGGGGGAGATGTTATGAACAAACTTAATATGTAAGTAAACGCAATGTAAGCAATATTTACGTTATATAAAACTGATTTTCGTAATTATTCAAGCAGTCAAACTCAAACTTTCGTCCAGTTCACACCTATTGTTTCTCTATATATTTCATGTAAATTTCAAGTTGTGCAGTAAAATTATAATTTAGTTTTCAGCAAATAAAAGTGTTTTTTTAAAAAGGACCCACAGCGCGCCATCCTAACAGTTCGAATAGGGTATGGGCAAAAGTGGCAATAATAACGTTTTTGAGCTTTACGAACGCTTTAACAAAAGAGCCATCAATAACAACGCCACCAATGCCCTCGTACGCTAAACGAACACACCTTAACTCGCTCCGAAGTACGGAACGGCCGCGGCGCGGCGGCGGCGTGCGGCGCGGCGGCGTTAGCACAGAATAATAAGTACAAGTACAGAAGCACCACTTCCCGTAACAATTCATAAAAATAGAGACTCTTGCTACTAAGCAACAAAGTTCAATTCAGCTCGCATAAGCGCTCAGTACCTAACGAGATATTCACCTAAGTATTGCCGCTCTCTTCTAACGCGTAGCTCTGTTTCTGTCTGGCGCTGAGTGACGCGATACCTATGTCGCTAGGGTTGTCGGCTCGCCGATGCATTACTACCTACTACTATAATATTCATCGTCTATCTATCTACCTATTTGACCACCTATTCTATCTTACGTTTGATGCGTATGATTGATTACTCAGTCAATTAGGTAGATACTAAAACGAATTTTACAGTCTCTCATTTGTAATAAAAAAATGAAAACAAACCTTTACTCAACTCAAGTAGAAAGATACTCATTGAAATAAAAATAAGTTTTGAAGTAGGGACTGTTTTTATTTAATTTACAAGATAAACACAGATAATAATACCTAATTAGTAGTCTGCGATTAGAAACTCGTAATTGTAGGGAATTTGAAGATAGTACAGTTAACAAAAAAAATAAACAAGTACAGTAAAATTTAAAAAGTAAATAATTTGGTAGACAACACACATCTGATCGCGGGGTACGATGACAGTACAAGTACGGAGGCCAGCACATCATTTACCCTAATCTGTCAAAATTCTTCATTACTTTTTAAATTTTATCACAATGTTAGAAGGTAAGAATAGTCGCAATCGGCTCCTATTGCACTTAATCAAAAATTTAATAGATTAGAGGAAAATTTCACATATTGGGGTAAGTTGATGTGCTGGCGTCGCGTCCGTACAATATTAATTCACATGTGCTTTAACTTAATGAAATGAGCAATTTGTTTCTTCCCTTCTCTAAAATCCCTGTTATTGAATCGTATAGTTGCAAAAATTCTGAATCTAATAAATAATTTCAATAAATAATCTTTTGGAAAGCACGGGCATGGAAAATTAAATTCTACACTTTTTAACAGTTCGTATAGTTTGCTCCCCGGCCGTGCCATCAGGTTATATTTAAAGTTTTCCAAGAAAGTGGTTTCTAAGTTTCGGATGTAATTATTGAAAGTATCTGGTGGTACTTTTAACCCACCGTAAAAAGAAGCACTTTTGTTATATGCTTTAAAATGGGTAAACATTGTAGAGTTATTTAGGTCTGGTATTTTTTTCAATTGACTAGCGAGAGTTGGGCAACTGTGTTTTTTTGTACACTTACAAAGTAAATATCCAGAAACATAATTTAAAGCGTTTTCCGTGGGCAAATCAAAACGATAATCAGTATCGCCATTTAGAGCTACTAAAGATGTCGGAATTTTAGTTTCTATGTGATTTGGCCGTTCATAAAAAGTGGTTCCCTTTTGAAGCAAGTCACATATATCTTCTTGGCAGTTACTATACCGTGAATTTTTTAGCATATTCGATACCAGAAGTATCAATTAACGTAAGGGACATTTTGGCCAAAATGAGTTATATATACCATTCGATTCAGAATTTCGCACTCTACAGTTTAGTATATTTGGCATTTCTATATCGTTAAAAAAATGTCCCTTACAGTACACGTTTTTTTAGGTCTACACGGATTTTATAATCTAAAAAATGTTTTAACGGACGCAATTATTGTTACGTGTTAGAAAAATAACGTAAATAGTTCAGAAATAAAATTGAGTCCCTTACGTTAAACTTGTTTTCGTACAATTCTCACAACATGTCCTTTACGTTCAAACATAATTATAGTTTAATTATAATTTGTCCCTTACCTTAATGTACAATATCATTTTTTAAGTATAACGTGTTTCTTACGTTAATGTTTCAACTTTACATCTCAATCGACATTGTCACTTAAACTAAACTACATCAAAATTAGCTAGTAGAAATTAATTTATGTTTCCTTACAATATTAGTATAAACTTGTAACATTTTGAAGTCGACATAAAAAAAAGAAAACGGAAGAAAACCAGAAGGAATGACACAGACAAACAGAAGAAGGAAATAATACCAAGGAAGAAAAAAAAGACTGAAAATAAGCGCAAAGTACGGAAATGTTTAAAAGAAAAAGGTTTATCCTATGAAACAGAATCTGGTACCATAAAAAAAGAGAGAACATTACAGGAAAATCCTTGTAAAGAGGAAAAATGTAGCCGAAAGTGTTATGAAATTACAGAAGAGAGAAGGAAATCTATATTTACCTTTTTTTGGGGACTCAGTAATGAAAAAAAAAGAGACTGGATTGTGCAATGTTCTAGAGCAATTGACGTTAAGCGACAGAAGACAAAAAATATTAGCAGACGTACCTTAACTTATGAGGATTATATTAACGAAGACGAAGGGCGCAGGCAAGTGTGTCAACAATTCATTATGAAGACATTGGATATAAGCCAAACATACATATTGTACACTCTTAATAACGCAAAAGAAGGACTATCCCAAGATGATTTACGAACACGTACAGCTGAAAATAAATACGACGAAGCTACAAAAACAAACGCAAGAACATACATAGAATCACTACCAGCCTTACCATCCCACTACAGCCGAAAAAACTCTACTAAACTATATTTGCCTGAACAATTAAAAAATTTGTCAAATTTATATAGGTTGTATACTAAACACTGCGAGGGTTTATCCGCAGTCTGCTTAAGCGAAAAATTGTTCATAAAAATACTTAAGGTGTATAACTACGCATTTCATGTTCCAAAAAAAGACAAATGTCTCTTATGCACTAAGCAAGAAAATAATCCTGATATGAGCACAGATGCTGGTCAACTCGAGACCCATTTAATAGAAAAAGAGGCCATTTACAAACGCTTCCACTTTCATCAAAATCAAGTATCCGATCATTCGTTACTTGTAGCTAGTTTCGATCTTAAAAAGGTATTAGCAACACCATATGGCGAAAGTATGCAATTAAACTATGCTAGAAAATATGCTGTGTATAATTTTACTGTATATGAGAACAGAACCCAGAAAGGGTTTCAAATGCATTTCAAAAATATAAGAATTTGCACTATGAAGAAAGCTAACTTGAGCAACATTGAGATAAAATACACTATGTTAGAGAATGGCACGTCTCATGAAATAGAATTATATAGACAGCACGAAGAAAAGGGAAAAGGTAAAGGAATAGGAAAAAGGAGTTCTGTAAGAGCTAAGACAACGACAAAAGACAGGAATTCTGATCTGGATAAAACAGGCTCACTACCCAGATTGGAAATAAAACGATGGAAAATAGATGATTTGCCGCGTCTATACAAAGAAAGACTGCCGATTTCCGTTTCAAAATTTAACGATCTAAAAAAGTTATGTGACAATGGAATAATTCCTAAAAGATTCCATAGGGAATATATAAGTCTTCCCAACAAATCAATTATAAAAGATACACTTAATCATACTGACAATGAAGAGTCAACTCATGAACATGATGATGAATAAAGGTTTGACGATTTAATTGATTTAATGACATACTATACTATAAATGAAGATTCTTAATTTGTGGATTTAAGACTGATTAAAAATAATTAAAAGAAGAAAAGGTACATTAATGATACTCTATAACAGTATGTTCAGAAATACAATGTTTGTATTGTAAATTGTTTTGATCTCTGAGAAAGACTGTTATTTTTTTATCCCCGACTAAAAAGGGAGTTTTGTTGATTTTTAAATGACACTGTATTCAAATATTTTTATTGATTCTTATTTGTGGATTTAAGATGATTAAAAATAATTAAAAGAAGAAAAGGTACATTAATTATACTCTATAACAGTAAGTTCAGAAATACAATGTTTGTATTGTGAATTGTTTTGATCTCTGAGAATGACTGTTATGTTTTAATCCCCGACTAAAAAGGGAGTTTTGTTGATATTAAAATGACACTGTGTTCAAATATTTGTATTGATTAAAATAAGTCTGCAATAAAAAAATATTTTGATCTATGTTTTTTATTTATTTTTTGCTAAGTTTACATTTTTGAAGAAAGACAGGATCCTTAATTTAAAAAAAATATATTTTACTCATATTTTACTCGCAGCATTCTAATGATGAAAGAAGAATTATTGAAATTCGTCCAGTAGTTTTCAGTATATTTGCTACAAACATACTAAGTACATACAAACCCTAGCTATTTATAATATTAGTAGAGACTAACTTTCTATTAGTTTTCCATCCAGTGTTCCCATCACGTTCATAAGAACCTACCTCAGACTCAGATATATTTTTAAGAGAAGTTTTTATTAGTTAGAACATATTATATTCCAAAATTACATGATACAAGTTCTTAATAGTTTATCAAACATCATATTTCATTCAATTCATAGTTGTTTATGTCCTTTACAGTACGTTTGTATTGTAGTTTCCTATTAAACTTGGTGCTTACTTTAATATGGGATAGTTTACATTGAAAAATGCAGTGCCGTAAAGGACAACTAACCAACTTTTTTTAATGTAAAGGACATGCTATTTTCTAAACGCAGACGTTTACGTAAATCTTTTGTTTGTAGTTATAAAGAAGAGAAAATTCTAAGAAACTTTGTCTTAGACATATTTTAGATAGGGGAAAATGACAAAAAGTTACAGATGATATTTGTAAAAAAAAATGGTTTTTTGGCTCTCCTAAAAAGTCATGTATTGTCCTTTACATTAATTGATATTTCTGGTGTCGAATTACAAAGAAATAACTTGGAAAAAGACCTCTGGAATTGGATGGGTGTAGGATCTCTACAGTTTCTCCTTGCTGTCTAATCGCACCAAAGAAATTTTCAAGACAATCTTGATTCAAGCGTCTGGTATACAGACTTTTAAAACCTTCGTTTTTTAAGTCAGTGGCTAGCATGAGAATGGATTGAATGGATATGGCTATGTTTTTAAACGTTTTTATTCGGTTTGTGTTGTTCTTTCCATTACGTGGATCAATAGCAATTATATTTTTGAATGTTTTTAGAGCATCTTTTAATACGTCTACCTGATATTTTTTAAATGAGAAGGAATTTTTATATTTATATTTGGATTGTACTGTACTTGAGTTTAAAACATCAAATACATTGTTCATCTGCTCAATAAAATCTGCTGTAGCTCTAGCGTCTTCAGGTAAAATTTTAGCAAAAATTAATGTGTTGAGAGCTGCATACACAGAGTAGCTAAATATTTGTGCAGCGTATTTAACTCGCATTTTTTGAAAGTTATTCGGATGTAAATGTTTTTCCGTTACACGCGGGATCATTTTCAGATGTTTTTCTTTCTGCCGAGAATATAAAGACTCTACATGCTTCCACGAAATTACTTTATCATCGAGCTTAAAATCGTTGACAAGTAGGTTATTACGTACGCATTTAATTAAATGCGGAACATCAAAAATATAGTAAATTTTTTTACCGTTTATAAAGTAATACGGTTTTTCTGCCGTAATTTTTTTAATGTCTTTGGCATATTTATCGAAATTAGAGCCTTGATCAGAAATTATAGCCCTGACATCTATTTCGATGTCAAAAAGTTTTAAAATTACTTCATCTAACCAAGTTTCTAAATTTGTATAATGCTTTGCACTAGCCAGGAAGGAGTAGGCTATGGGTTGCTTCCAGTTAACATAAATACCACGAAGCATCAAAACACACGCGTGTGAAGCAATTTCTTCGCTCACTTCCCCATTAATATTATGTAGGCCAATAATTTCATCTCGTTTCGTATCATAATGAAGATGACGCTTAAGAACCATTTCATCCATAGATATTGTGCAATATTTGGCATGTTTTGGTAGCGATTTTAGTTTAGCTGATAGAAAATTTAATACGTTATCATTAAACTTTGGCGGGATTATAATTTTAAATCTATTTAATGTAGTTTCACTAGGCAGACGTAAGAATGTTTTCAAACATCGATACGTTTGCGGGCTAGAAAAATGTAAATTTAGTGCAAATAACTTAAATTCAGTGTCGAATCTGTTTCCCTTTGAATGTTTGTTCATTCTAATTTGCCATTCAATCAGTTTATGAAATCTTTTTGTGACTTCATCTTCAGTTTCAAATGTAAAACGTTGAAATTCTTCGGACTCTTTTGATTGAACTTCTTTTCTAATGTTATCCAATTCATACTGAAGCTTCCTTTTTTTTAATTGCGATTCATGTAAACTTTTACTTAGTTTTCTTTTTCTGGGCGTGTTTTCAGAAAGAACCATTGATGTTTGAGTACTTTCACACAGAGTTCCTTTTTTGTCTGTTTGTGTATATCCTGAACAATTATCAGCCTTTTTAATAATTTTTGATGATAGTATATGTATAGGAGAATCTGTAGTTTGTGTAGCTTGGTCACATGCCTTATCTTCCTGTGAAAATCGTGTAGGAATTGCGCCTGACTTTAATTTGGGTGTGAAGATGATTGAGGATTTATCAAAATGTTTAGAACAGACCACGTAACTTTTGAGTTTTAAATCTGGTTTGTCAAGGTCTGGTCTGTTTATAATTTCTAACCATTGCTTGCGTCTGAAATATAAAAAGACAGGAGGTGAATTATTTTAGTGGAAAAAGTATACTTACTTAGATATTTATTTTATAGTGTGGAAAAATAAATTACTTATAAGTGTTCAGCCTTGCGATTCAGAAGAAATTACACCGCGAAAATCTAGGTGAAGTGAGCAAGAAGTGAGCTGTCATTCCACTATCGATAAGCGTAATTTTATGATTTTACAGCTCACGTCCCGTCACGCAGATTTTCATAACGTGATTTTTACGGAATCGCACGGCCGGGGCGTCACTTTTTCTCGCGCAATGAGCAAATTTTGTCCTTTCGAAACAACGGTTTTATTTTAGAGAAAATGAAAACTACATTTTCGGATTTTTACCAGCGATTAAAACCAAGTATTTTTTAAGAGAAGACATTTATCAATCTAAGAGCGTCAAAATTGATAAATAGTAAGAACAGAGCTAACTGGTGCGGGCGCGGCCTCATACTACTTTTCAATTTCGAACACGCGAGCGGGCATCCGCTACGTGTAGCCGCGTATATTTGCGATCGCCCTAAAGAGTTATTTTATTTTGCCACATCCTGTTACTTACCTACTTTCCTATACAAATGTACATATAATTTCATTATAAAGTATATATATAAATAAATCAGGTCAGATAAAGTGCAACTAATTTTTGAATATTTTTTTGCAGGCTGTACTGTTTTGAATGAACTTTGTATAAAGAGAACCTAACTAAATTCTTTTTATTATTTAACCCCTATAAAATTTTTCTTTTCACATGGGTAAACTATTCTCATTTACTTACAATAACAATATTTTACATTTTGTGCATTAATTAAAAAGTTGTGGAACAAAAACATCAAAAATTCTGGTTTGTTTACATTTTGACTATTCTTAATTCTTCTAATCTCCTAACGCGTTGACCCATTTATATGATTCAAACGGATAAAATAGTTTTAGACCTAGGCCTTTCATAATCGTTAAAATATCTCAACAAACAAAAAGTCACATTTTCAAGTTGCTCTCGTAATTATAAAAAACAAATTCCTTAAATAATTCAGACATGAGTCCATATTATTAGTAAGTACAAAGTAACTAATTAATGTTAGTAATATGAAGAATGTGAAGGTTTATAGTTTCATAGTTTTAAAATAAATTTGAACTTACATTTTCTCATCTGCAGGTAATGAAAAAAATGACAATCCCTCGTCCTTTTGTCTTGACACACATCCATCAAATGAGCAATGCTTTAAACCAGCCATTCTCTCTTATTTTAAACTTATTTAGTATTATAATAATATTAAAACTTCCACCAAACACACGTGCGAGCTCTACGCGTGCGTGCGTGCGAGCGACACCCGTCAGTCGGAGTGGCGCCGGCACCTCGCGAATTTGTAGGCATTTATCGGTGTAGGTACGGCCGAGTGGCGGTGGCCTGGCGTTAGTGCGAAAATTTGAAGTGTGCGCTCTAACCAAGGTTCTGAACGCGCCCCAACGTTAAACGTTAAAAACCCTAAGAAGAAGAAGATTAAGAATTGAAGTCACTTGATTTTCAACCGTGAAGTTTTGTGATAAAGCCTATTTCAATTTACACAATTTTACACAAACAACAAAAATCATGTCTTGTTTTGATTTCGTCAGCGTATGTGCGTGTGCTCTTTCTTCATGCTATAAAATTATACCTACTTTATTATCAATGAATTTTAATCAAAGCAAAGTAAATTACAATTGCAGATAACACGCATTACATTCCTAATGAACTGATCGTCACTCACGCTTGGTCTACACGATCAAAAATGACGAACATAGTACCGCAAAAGAGTGTTCTTTTACTGCAAATAATTAAAAATGTTAACAATTTCACAAAGAGGCTATCGTCTCATTTCACATACTTTCCGGATAGAGAAAAGCCTGTAAATGGTAAGTTAAAATAGTTAATGTACATATAAATAAAGTTACAGCACTCTCATCGCGCTTTGAAGTGAGTGATACATTACACTAATATATACCTAAATCTGAAATTTGGTATTTGTTAGGTGATTACCTACTACTCCATCATGCCAAAAGTGCCGAACTGTGTTACCTGACAAATTATGTCAGTTATACATTTTTAGTATTGCATATCTTGAATCAAAAGTACTTTATTAATAACCCCAATTAGTTGGAGTAGTTAACACTATACTTGCTTGCCTATAACACATTGAATGATGATATAATAATATACATTAATTCCTACCTATAAAACATTTATATGTAACATTTAGGCATACCTAAAACTATGAATTGGAATTTTATCGGAGAATACAGGTACATTCATATTTACAGACTACCGCTCCACAGATAATCCCACACTAGGATTACCTGTGGAGTGGGAAGCATATAACCACACACAATACTACATCACAACATCCAAGATACAATAATCAACATTTTTGCTCAACACACAATATTTACCCAGCTAGGAATCAAAACTAGGAAAGGAGCTTCAAAGGCACAGGCGCTACCAACTGAGATAATTGAGCCACCGTTTGATACTCAAGACTATACATTTGTAGTTCATATTTCAAATTACATTTGAAAATATATTTTACACACACATTATGTACAAGGCATTATTACTAATTATATCATACATATAATTTCTCTGAGCATCATGTTAACATTTTTACAAAAACAATGAATTTATTCTAGCATACTCACAACAAAGACAATATTTTATATAAGGCATAGATATTGGCCATGTTTAGTTTTCTTAAAAAGCTACTTCTTATACATGGTATATTAACATTTATAAAAGAACTGGAAAGTTGCATACCTTGTGTTTTTTAACCGAAAGTGCAGTTTCAGTTTTCAAATCCATTTATGTATTTCGAAATACATAATAGGTTATATGCATAGAGATAGTTCTGACATCCTGGATCTATTAATATTGTAGTTGGGAACTATGGGGCATTTATCAGACAAAACATTTATTAAGTACTATTGACTTCCCGTGACTTTGTTCGTGTTGAAGGCTTGGCCTTGGGCCTCGTCATTACCACCCATTTTTAAGTTTTTTTTTTAATCTAAGAACCTTCTACAAAGTATTAGAAATGATTTTAAAAAAATTGATTTTATAAAATCATTTCTAATACTTTGTAGAAGGTTCTTAGATTAAAAAAAAACATTTCAGAATTTAATTTAGGAAGAATTTTTAATATAAACAGTGGGTATCACACACATAATAAGTCAGATCTTTCCATCTGCATTATATTGAATCAATATTGTAGTGTAGTTAGATATTGTAGTGTACATAAAAGTGCTACCTACAATGAACATTTATGTTATCTATATACGTATATTACCTATATATATATAATATATATATATAGGTAATATACGTATATGTGATACCCACTGTTTATATTAAAAATTCTTCCTAAATTAAATTCGGAATTTTTTTTTTTTTTTATATATTATATATATATATATATAATAGTATGTACAAATGTGTGTAATTTCAGGCGAGACAACCAAAATGAACATGATGCAGGCAATAAACAATGCCATGGATATCACCCTCAAGAACGACTCCACAGCTGTGCTGTTTGGTGAAGACGTGGGTTTTGGTGGCGTATTCAGATGTGCTCTGGGACTACAGGTATATATCGTCAAACTTATCCATATAAAGTGGTTATACATATACGCAGACCAATCATAACCCGTTGCACTTATTCACTAAAATATATTAAAAATTTAAAGTAAGTAAGTAAGTATATTAAAAATTTTTGTCTATCGCAGATTGTTGTTTTCTCAAAATATTTTTATTGTTTTTATTATTACATTTCTTCTTGCTATCATGTCTGTAATATTCATTATGCCATTTCGTATTATGGTTGTAGTTTGTATGTATACAAACGCTGACAAGGGGCGTTCAAATTGGGAATCTGTGGGTGAAAATGTCATTCATGCCTCTTTTTGTTCAGTGTTCGGAAAGCTAAAAAAGAGGAATTTTTGCCACCAAAAAGTGCAATTTTTGACCCACGTCCGGAACATGGTTGTTTGTGATTGTTATTTGGCAGCTATGTATTTGACAGCATAATCATGCGATTTTAGGTCTTATGCTCAGTTGAGCGTTCGAATAGGGTATGGGCAAAAGTGGCAAAAATAAAGTTTTTGAGCTTTCTGAACGCTTTAATAAAAGAGACATCAATGAAAACGCCACCAATGCCCTCATAAGCTAAACGAACGCACCTAAAGTAGGTATAATATTAACAAAGTTTTTTTTGCCTTATATACATGTAGGTACCTAGTCACATTTTAAAACATACGCTGATACTGTTCACCGCTGTATCTGAAAATAATATTCTTCGTAACCTAAGGTTGTCTGGAAGAAATCGCTTTAAGCGATAATACCGCCTTTTGTACTACTATGCTTTTGTTATTTTATGTGTTCTTTTTTTATACTTCATGTTTTCCATAGTGTACAAATAAAGAGTTTTCTATCTATCTATATATATATTTTGTAGTGGTAGGACTTTTGCAGATTCCGCTAAGGGGAAGTACCACACCTTTGCCAGTCAACTGTAAAGCAGTAGTGTGCAAACAGTAATGTATTTTGTTGACGGGCAACACTTTGAGCGGATTTACAGGGCATGAGATTATTCTAAACATCTTCACTTTAACCTCATATAACTCAGAGTGAGGAGCGCAGTGCATTGCCATGCATAAACCGTAGATATATATGTACAATGGATAACGCAAGTCACGATTTGTATTGAAACCAATCGTGCCGACTTTTTCATGAATTGAATTACGTGCATTTTCGCATAATATAATTTGAAAACAACTTACCTGTGATACTTACAGCTTACCTAAGTCTGTTCTGAAAGAGATCGCGTTCAGCGATAAGCCTGCTCTTTGTACTATATGATGTAAGCTTCTTTTGTAAAATTAATTAAGTATTATTTTATGAGTACAATAATTTTTTTATAGTATACCTACGAGTATATAATGCTTAAGTTCAATTAGTGTATTTTTTTCATCATCACATGATTTTATTATAAAATATATATAAGGTCTATGTAAAGTAATAATAAATATAAAATAAATAATTTGCAGGAGAAATACGGCCGTGACCGGGTGTTCAACACGCCCCTGTGCGAGCAAGGTATAGCCGGGTTCGGCATTGGGCTCGCCACCGCCGGCGCTACGGCCATCGCAGAAATACAGTTCGCTGATTATATATTCCCTGCCTTTGACCAGGTAACTTGTACCTTCTAATTGTCTACTAATGTTATTTATGTGGGTGTGTTTACAAAATGTACCTTGTAGGGATTCACACAAGGTGTTGTGTTCAGAGATGATGACTCACCAATATTGTGAATATGTATCAGCAAACATGTTTAACTTTAGTTGATTAGATTAAATGAAATTTTAATAACTCGGCTACTGATATAATAAGTTAATTAGCCTGCACATGAAGCGTATAAAAAACATCATTTTGTTTTTTTTTAATATTATATGTACCGAGTGACACTCGCGTCTTCGGGACGAATCGAATATGGTGTCAAATTTAGAATGAGATGGTCAAATCAAACTTCGATGAGATTTATGAAAATCAGTTGAGCCGTTTAGTAGTTACGAGCGGACATACTTACATAGAGGTCATCCACATAATTTTTATATTTGGCGCAGCAATTGGGTAACAATCATACATAAAAACATACGGACGGATTAATCTGTCCGCACCAGGTTTACGCTATAACAAAAGCTTTATGAATGAAGCGGAGGCTTGCTAATTCGGAGCGATTAAGAACATCCTCCTTTTTGAAGTCGGTTAAAAAAACATCCTATACAATATCTATGTATGTCACATAGAAACATATTGTCTTTGTTTATTTCATATAGGTATAAGCTAAGCTGAGATACACCTGTGGGTTTGGCACGAAAATTTGCGTACGCTGAAAACGTAGCTTTGACTTATACAGAACAAACTATTATTTATCTAGTATTAGCGACTGCCCGTGACTTCGTTCAAAGTCAAAGTCAAAATCATTTATTCAATTTAGGCATCAAAGACGCACTTATGAACGTAGTAGGCTAGTATGTTCGCGTAGTAGGCTCGGCCTTCGTCCATAACCTCCCATCTTTTCTTGGTTTTTCTTACATAAGAACCTTCTCCTGACAATGATTAACACAACAAAAAAGAATTAGCGAGATTGTTCCATCTGTTCCCAAGTTAAAACGTGACCAGGAGAAATAGGGGTTCATATTATACATATATGTGTCACAGATATCTCATAGTTTGTACTGTATACGTCATCGATTACATTACAGTTAAGTTAATTTTCGTGCTAGGCCCACATATTATGCTATCTAATATGACATTTGTATATTCCAGCTTGTGAACGAAGCGGCTAAGGTGCGGTACCGGTCCGGGGGGCAATTCGACTGTGGAGCCCTGACGGTTAGGGCGCCGTGTGGTGCCGTGGGCCACGGGGGCCTCTACCACTCGCAAAGCCCTGAAGCTATGTTTGCCAACGTTCCGGGACTGAAAGTTAGTTTTATTATAATTATTGTACTCATACTGCGTGATGGCACTGTCGAAGCATTTCTTTTTACTCTATCACCTTATCATGTCACAGTAACAAAGCGGGCAAATCGTAGGTATAAAAATGTATGATGGTTATAATAATCTTTAATCTTTATTGTGCTAACAAGGTACATAGTAATAGTAAAATAAGTTGATACTCGTACACATAAATAGATAACCAAATCATCGATTACCAGCTTTACTGTGTAGATAATAGAGTGGCCACTAGCCCTCCTACTATGATTCCCTGTGTTATGCGGACTAGTTCTCACAACAATCTACTAATATTAAGATAATAGACAGTGTCTTATTGTGCATTAATATTGAGGAAGTGACTTCACAATTAAATTTTATCACATGTGTGTGTATGTGTTTGTGAGAGTATAGTAGATACCATCCAGAGTTGCCGCAGTGCCAGCACTATTATCATCACTCCGAGTTTTTTTTACGTCAATTGGTGAAGAAACGAGTAAGTCGGTCATATGGGGGTAGAGGTTTTTAATTAATCTATGTAAGTATATAAAAATGAACCCCTAATTTTCCTGGTCACGCTATTTTGAGAACGGATGCAACGGTATTTTTATTTGTGTTAATTATTGCCAGAAGAAGGATCTTATGAAAGAAAAACTAAGAAAAAACAGAAGTTTATGGCGAGGCCGAGCCGAACGTAGTCGCGGGCAGTTGCTTGTTATAAATAAAAATGTAACACTATTTTTATTTTTGCCATACTACCCCTAGAGTACTTTATACTATAAATAATGAAATACCATATTATTTTTAAATACAATATAACAAATCGCCACGCCTACATCCTCGAAGATGTAGGCAGCGGTGTTTGAAACACCTACGTTTGCCAGGAGGATAATATTTTTTGGCCCCATGTAATAAGAGGCGAGCCTTTATTTAGATTTACTACTATTTACTATTTACGCAATCGGCCGTGGAACAGTGACTCCAGACTGTTATTGAGAATTTCAAAAACCCAATAACGGTCCGACCCGGGTATAGAACCCAGGACCACTACACAAAGTTACTAATATAAAGATATCGGCTACACTGACTTGGTATTGTGTCGGTTTATTAAATATTTACCATGACTAAATTATTTGTTCATATGCCAATCAATCAGAAAACACTAATAATAAAACACATTACATACCTAAATACAAATATAATTAAACACCAATAAAAACCTTTAATTACATTGCATCACCTATGACTTTCTACTGTTTTTCTTTCACAGTAGTGAACGCGAAATCCGTCGAACGAATCTTCGTAGTTCGTTTTTGGAAGTAGGCCTCGCAGGCCCTAGATTTTGTTTCGCTATAAATACAATTACTTATACATCTCGTCTTATATAACAGTAAATCATATACCACTTGAATCCATGGTTTAAGCATGCAAATTTCATACTTGTAATTCCCTTAAACCATGGTTCAAACTCGGGACTATCTTTAATCCACGTTTACAAGAAGACGGGTAAAGTGTAATATATACTCGTATGCACCTATATTTAAGACAATACTTCTTTTTGTCAACTCTATTTAGTTGTGTGCTGGCAAATCCCACTAATATTATACATGTGAAAGTTTAGATGGATGGGTGGATGGATGTATGGATGTTTGTTTCTCTTTCACACTCAGATGACTAGGCCAATTTTGATAAAAGTTTGTATGGAGGTAGAAGAGGATTTGGATTAACATTTAGGATAGATTTCATTATCATCATCAATCACCACGCGGGTGAAACCGCGGAGCGCAGCTAGTAAACTATATCGTTATTACCTATTATTCAATTGGTTTTTATAGATAGTGGTGCCCCGAGGAGCGATATCAGCCAAAGGTCTTCTTCTCTCCTGCATCAGGGAGCGTGACCCGTGCATTTTCTTAGAACCCAAGATTCTGTACCGATCTGCCAACGAGGAGGTTCCTGTTGAGGACTACACCATACCGCTCGGCAAGGCTGAAGTTCTCAGACAAGGTAAGATAATTAAAACAATTATTTTTTTCAAATAGTGGTCTGTAAATAGTCTTATTATATATTGTAGAAAGGAGCGAGCTCTCTTCTATGCTTCTTCTTAAATAGTGTAATCTTCTATCAACGTCGTGATTACACATCCACAGCGTGGTGGTAGACCAGTAGAAATCATCATGTGGTATTGTGTTTGTCCAGGGGGCCTACTCCCACCTTTTACGAAACTATCATAAATCAGGAGCGTTTTGTAATAAGCTTAGAATAATAATACTCACTATCGTACTCCCACCGACACAAAACGGTCGAACATATTACTTCTATACTATTTACGGCGTGTTCCTTTTTAGCCGAAATCGATCCTGCTGTTGTTGCGTCCTGATGTTGCGTTCCAGGATCTATTATAATTTCAATAATTTCAAAATTTGTTTATTTGGACAACTATTTGGATCCATATTAGGTTAGTGTAAACGCAATTAAACTTAAAATTAATGTTAGTACAAATTAAGCTAAGTAATTAATTGTTATAAAATTTTATTAAATTAAAATAAAGGCGTCCGCCCAGCCAAGGATAGAACGAGCCACAATCTCACTCGATCATCACCGTGACGAAATGCCTCCACACAGGTGCCCGTAAGTCTTCAGCAACGATTTTCAGGATGCTGTTGTGACTTCCTCGCACCCCCTCATTAATGACGCGACTTTCTTGCGAATGACGGCATGAATCCCGTCAGTATGCGTCTGCGCAAACATTCCAGAGGCACTGCACCAGCGAGGGAGTCCCAACATCATCCTGAAGATGTTATTATACTGCACACGTAGGGTATTCAGCGACTTTTTGGTGTAACTGGCCCACAGACCTCCCGTGTACATTCCCTGACAGTACGCCTTGAAGAGCGTGACTTTGACCGGGTCCGTACAGCGGGCGAACCTACGGGCCAGCATGTTACCGCGAACCGCCAGTGCCCTACGCTCACGTTCTATATCCACATCGTCTTTAAGGTCGTCGGTAAGATAATGTCCAAGATATTTGAGTTGGAAAACCCGATTAATGTTCATGCCATTTAGGGTAATGGGTGGAATAGTCTCAGGACACTTTCCGGCGGCCTTAAAGACCATGTACTCGCTCTTCATTACATTGTAAACGAGCCCATGCTTAGTGGCATAAGCTTCATATAGCCTAAGCATCTCTCTAAGACCACGAACTGTCGGACTCAACAGCACCATGTCGTCCGCGTAGCTATTGCTATTCACACTAACACCCCCCACGCGGCATCCGACACGCATGCTGCTGAGACCGACAATAAGTTCATTGACATATGGTTGAAGAGTTTAGGAGAGGTTAACCCCCCCTGTCTCACCCCACACTCCAACCTATATGCCTCTGAAAGAGAGTTAGCCCACCTGACATGATTTGTCTGGTTAGAATACCAGTATTTAAGGATACTTAACATTTCTCCCGGTATACCCCTGTCCGCTAGCTTTCTCCAAAGCACTTCATATGACACGAGATCGAAGGCTTTGGAGAGGTCCACGAAACAGGCATACACCGGGGTCTTTACTTACTTCTTACTTAGGTCTTCTACCGGTGCGTATAGTATTGGACAGCATACTTGAGACTCAAAATTGCGCTTTCTGTGGATAGTCCGGGCTGAAACCCAATATGCCCAACCCGAATAACGCAACTAACGCAGTTGCAAAGTACGTGAATTGAGTGCACTATTCGGTAATAGTCATCAAAACTTTTATCGTAATACAGTATTATTTTAAGCTTGCTATATTCACGTGGTGGTACCAAATTTAAGGTTTAGACTAGGTATGACTACTTTAAGAGGTAGGAGTAAGGCCCCAGGTCTTCCACGACACAGGGAATGCTACTGCGGGGTAGAATATGTAATATGTCCTAGTGTATGAGTGTCTAAACGTAATTTTGTTCTGGGTATAGCTATACCACTTTTGAACCCATAATCATTGACTATCAAGTGAGTGAGGCTCTCAGTTTTATAAAAATGTTTACTCAGTAAGTAACATGTAGCGAATGTACATGTAACAGGTGACGCAGTAACACTGATCGGATGGGCGACACAGATCCACGTGTTGCTGGAGGTGGCACAAATGGCGCAGGAGAAGCTCGGCGTCAGCTGTGAAGTCATAGACCTGCAGTCCATACTGCCGTGGGACGAGGAGACTGTTTGTAATGTGAGTAAAAAGTGAAATAGAAGCTTCAAAAACTTAAAAGTACATGTGATCAGTGTTATGCCATAACGTCCCAACCCACATAATGACCGAAATTAATTAAAGTATACTAAACAGCCCAAAATAATCCCTTGTTTCGTGTAGCAAAGACATATAATCCATATTCTGTGGTAGGTGAAAGTAGAGCACAGTATACCAACCCACAGGAGGCATATTTATTACTTTTATGCAAATGTAATTCACGCCATTTGAGTCAAATGTGATGATCAAAACATTACAACTAAATTGAACCGTTTGGATCATTGTTGCAAATTACTAAATATTTGCGCAAAAGTGAACCAAAATACCTGGACTTCCTTACGAGGGCTGTAGTCTCATAGTATCCAAACCTTAGATGAATGATTAGTCTCCGCGCGCGCGGTCGAAGCGATAGCGAGACCAATGATTAATCTAAGATCTAAACGCTACTCCCGCTATTTTCGCCAAATTAGAGATCTACCTACCTACAATGTTACTTTGTTTGGAGGTATAATTTAATATTTTTTGTTCGCTTAGTACGGTGGATTATACAACCTATTTTGCATTTTATTATAAAAGCGCCAAATTTGGCCCAGAGGCGATATAATATATTATGAACAAAAGATGTGGTGCCATAGGCCAACTGCCTCCTGGCAGTCGTGGCGGCTATTTTGCAAAATAGTAGAAATGTATCCAAATTGGACACCAGAGAAGCTAGATTAAGTTTTGTGCTTGGTTTTAGTGAATATTTATAAAATGTTTTGAATGGAAACATGTATTTTTGCACGTTTTAAAACATATACAAATATGTATATGTAAGTAACTCATAACTCTCAAAACTTCATCAAGCCGCGCGAGTGAACCTGGGTGTGGTACCACTATTTTACAAATTTGTTGAAAGGTAGATCAAAAGCCAAGCAGGGAACTAGATAGGTGGAGATCTCACCCTGCCGAGCGTGGTAAATATGCTCGGCAGCGAAGATCTTGGCAGGTCACCTTCTGTGAAATGGTGATGGGTAACCTTGGTGAGCAAGGTGACCCCTTCACAGTCGCTTAGGCCCGGTTAACGTCAATCCGGAATACCGCTACCGCTGGTTCAAGATGGTGAATACTAGCGAGACCCTATCTCGCTATCGCTGCGCGCTGTTCACTGGGGGGTTTTAGTAGGTCTCAGCCCCACACACCCACTTCCCTCAACCCCGCGGCGGAAAGGACGTGCACAGCATTTAAATTAGGTTCAGAATTGTTTATTGTGATCATTACTATAACATTTATTACATGCATCTAACGCTAAGTACACTTGCTGTTATTGCGCAATTTTTGTTGCCTAACTAAGCTGTAAAAGATTAACTTATTCGAATGAAACTTTACGTAGACAGACCTCGTAAGCTAATGAAGCTGTATTCCTACTTTTCAAAATTAAAAGTATACATAGATTGGATTATTTATGTAGAATTACTTTTAAAACTATTTCATACAGTGTTTTTTGCAGTGATGATTACTTTTTTGTACTTTTTTGCTTAGGGCGTGTTCAGATGACCCCGCGCCGAGCACGCACACGATTTGAGCCCGTCTTAGACCCGCGCAAAATCAGCGTAGTGCATCGCGCACGCCAAGCACCCGCTTGTACTACTACTACAACACTACAACACTAAGGAAGCGCGGCGCAACGCGTGTGCAGCGCATGCGCGGGGCGCGCGCGTAGTTGGCGCGAGGCGGGTGCGGGGCGGGTGCCAGGCGGGCGCGTGGTGTGTGCGGATTGACTTTGATTAATGCAATTTGAGATCTATAGATAATAATAATAGTGCTTAAATTATATTTTAAAAAAAAACAAAGCGTGTTAGACGCGGTTGTTGACGAGCGTGGCGTGCGCTTAGCGTGCGCGTGTCGTCTGAACGCAGCCTTATGGTCTCGATTTTGTAACCCTTCCATAAACTATAAGGGCCTTACTTATAAACGGTGCTTAACTTAAAATGACGTTATTTAGTACTGCGCAAAGGAAAAATGTTCCGCGCTGTACTAAGTGACGTTATTTAAATTTAAGCAACGTTTATAAGTAAGGCCGTATATCTCTAAATTATGAAAGATCTTAATATGTTTAGACTAATATCCAAATAAGTATAACAGTTCCGAATGACAGCTCTAAAGTTAGATATTTATCTTCAATAATTGTAGGTAGGTACTTAAGTATATTTTAGACAGATTAGTCGTCACTTAACTTGGTGCTCGTTAAACTAACGTATAAAAGACGAAAAATTCAATAGAATGATATATCTCAAATAAGAATTATTCTAAATCTTATACCATAATACGGGCTACCATAGTTAAATTTCAGATCGCTTTATTAGTTTAGTTCTACGAATAAATAATAATCAGGAAATGTAACTGCGTTAAAAACATTACAGCTGTCATAGTAGAGGTTGCAGCACGCGCGTGAACCAATCCCTGCTTTCCTTCTGAATTTAAACCAATCACCGAACATGTCTATTTGTAACCTCGGAAGTAAATCTTATTTGGAATCACACGTCGTTTTGGTTTGAAGGACCACTTTTTGTGTGGAATTTGTTCTGAGTTAAGGCCTATTCAAACCTGAGCGTTATTCGCTACCGCGAGCGATAGAGAAATACGAAAGGGTATGCTTTAATTTCACTGTTCACAAAGCGAATATCTCTACCGCGCGCGGAAGAGATATTCGTTGGCAACGGTTAGCGGGGCGGCGGAACTAGTTTCGCCAAACAAGAGAAAATACCGCCTCACTAGGCGGTACAAGTTTCTCTGCAGTTATGGAACTTCATACTATTTACCCATCGAGTTCCGCGTGGTATTTTTGCTACCCACAGCGGTAGCGAATAACGCTCAGATCTGGATAGGCCTTTATGCTTCCTGACTTGTTATTTATTCGTGGCTCACAACCTAATCCAATAATCTTCAAATAATTGCAATAAGTTAATATCTTATTAGATGTAGAGTACTTAATAAAAGGATCACGTCTAGAACTCTCACTTACGTCTGAAGGCTGGAAGGTTTTGGCAAAACACGGTTCATATATAAATGATAATTTAATGGTTGTTTTCTTTATAAATGGACTCGTGCGTTTATACAATTGTCATACCTCAAGTTCAATAAATGCAGATTTCTACTCATGTAGTCAGAGTCTGGCCACTGCACAGTCACATAAATAAGTCTGTCATTATGTCGCTGTCCTGTTTATGTTACGTTCTAGTAAAGCGGTGGATGCATTACTAAAACTTAACTACTGATGACAACCTGAAGATGGCAATCAGGTATCGAAACGTGGTGATGGAGGCCCTGCTTCAGCACAAAGTTGGCAATGTAGGCTCACAATAACCTGTAACTAGCGTTAAGTTCTAATATAAGTGGTGTAAAAATTGTAAGGTGCGGTGGCGTGTGTGCCGGGTCGCCATCTTCCCTCAGAAATGGTTGAGGAAGGCGATGGCTGGCACATGCGTCAACTCGTGAACGGGTGCTGTTTGCGGGCACTGGTCTGCTGTGAATGCTTGCACCAACTCAGAATAATCTTAATAGAAATAATAAATTTAGTTATAATGTATTAGTTAATAAATTTAGTATATAATATAGTAAATAGTTAGTTAGTTTAATATGTTCCCCATGCATGTATATTTGATGAATGTAATAAATTAATCGTAAGTTTTGAAAATCCCAAAAGTTGAAAAAAGGCACGGACCTGTGGAGGATGTGGAACCACGGATGGAGTCTGTGGAGAGTAGATTTAAAAAAA
Source organism: Selenia dentaria (assembly GCA_917880725.1). Classification (NCBI taxonomy): domain Eukaryota; kingdom Metazoa; phylum Arthropoda; class Insecta; order Lepidoptera; family Geometridae; genus Selenia; species Selenia dentaria. The sequence goes on along the minus strand of OU862888.1, from coordinate 5,822,818 downwards.
ACTACTGAGCAGTAGAACTCTTTGTATTGAGCAGTAAATGTAAATGAGTTCGTCCGGGGAAGGACTGCCATAATACTTTTTTCTACCGTGAAGCAGTAATGTTTTTCTTTTTATTAGTATCTGCTTGGCCCACGACATAAGGTATGTGCCCTTGGTAATTCAATTTTTGAATACATTATTCAACACGTAATTTTTTTTTTTATATAATTTGTCCTAACAAATTTTACAAAAACATAAAATTTGCAAATAAGAATTATAGTTATACCAAATTATATCAAAATGGCTGGTAAATAGCGCCGCACCAATCTTTTGAAAATCGCCGACGACAAAAAATATATTAAATAGTTTAAAATATGCATAACACCAAAGTTTTTAAATTTAAATTTTCATCTATGGCAACTCCTTCTTCTTTCTCTACAAATATAACTATAATTAATATGTAAAATAAACGTTAATTTTATATATTAATTATATATAGATTATAATACAAGTAATATGTAAAAGGCGTGTTTTTTTCCTTCCTTGTTTTTATTTTGCTTCTTTTTACCTTATGTTTCTTCGTTTTTTTTCTACTTCGTCCAGCAGCTTTTCTACTTACCACAAAACCAGCTCGTATCTAATGTTGTACATAAAATTACAGTCCGTGAAGAAGACCGGTCGGTGTCTCATATCTCACGAAGCGCCGCTTACATCAGGATTCGGCGCTGAACTGGCGGCTACTATACAAGTAAGTTCTGCAATGCGTCTAGCACGAATAACTGCGTAAGTGTAACGTAACGTGCCGTTCACGTGAAATAAATACCAAAAAATAGAACCGACTCCAACACCAAAAAGTGTGAAACCACTTGTTGAAGTCGGTACCATGATAGTTCAAAAGTACCTATTATCACAATATTGTGCGCTTTTTGGTGTTGTAGCCGGGTCCGTATTTTTAAAAAAAAAATTGCACCATTTTTAGTGACCCTTGCTACTTATGGTATCGTTTGCTATTCACCGTCAGTGATGATGATATCATCAAGATAGGCGTAACAATTTTCAGTTTTTGGGAGTGTTACTCAAAAACTGCTAGACCGAATTTGATGCAATTTAAATGAAACCACACGGGTGCTCAAATAAAAAATGCTTTCAATTAAAAAAAGAATCACCTAAATCGGTTCTCCCATTCGAAGATTATGAGATAACGAGGTGAAAAAAACCGTAGTGTTGAGAACCTCCTCCCTCTTTGAAGTCGGTTAAAACAGTACAACAGTACAAACTGTCAAGTATCCAGGGCAACTGTGACACAGGCAACTCATAGTTTGTACGCCGAAGCGTTAGCATTGACGCTTACGGTACGAATATTTTCTCGCAAATTGTTTGTGTTTCCTCTGTATCTTTATAATATTAGTAATACTAATATTATAAAGAGGAAAGATTTGTATAACCCGCGGCACGTAACTCTAGCACTGAGCGAAATGTGGAGGGGATATCTGCGCATGGGTACAGTCGCGCACATGTGACAGAGAGAGACAAGAGTCCCTCGTCTTCGATGTGCCAGAGAGAGACAAGAGTCCTTCGTCCCTCTAGCCCCCCTGTGATACCCAATTTTTGACTTCTGCGCAATAACGGTCAGCGCTAGAGTTACGTGCCGCGGGCTGTATGTAGTAGTATAGATCAACAAATCATATTCGGTCCGCCATCGACTGTTCATCCACGAAACAATCAATAATTGTAAGATTATTATTACCAGTTTCCATACATTCTATGAATTCTAAAAAGATGTGCAGCGAGCGAGAGTAAGTTTTATTTTATTTTTCAACCGATTTCCAAAAGTAGGAGGTTCTGAAGTCGACGCATATATTTTATTTATGTATGAACACGCAATTTACAAATTAGTATTTTGATAATCCATTTTTACAAGAATATACTTCCGAGGTGTGGTCCCATTTAAATTCCATCAAATTTGGTCAATCGGTTTTTGAGTTACAATCTAATAACTGAAAAGTGTTTCGCCATCCAAATGATGATATCGTAATTGACGGTGAATGCCAATCGATCCTGTAAATAGCAAGGGACACAGAAAAGTTTTAAAAAACAGTTATCATAAAAATGGAACCGACTACAACACTAAAAGTGTGAAATAACTTATTTATTTATTATCCAAAACTTAGACTATCATTACAGTGAGATACTAATGCGATAGTTTAGTTATATGTATATAATACTATTTACATTATCTTATATGGTAACACAAAATATATAAAGTCACTCTTGTAAAATCATTCAGAGTAGAGGCAAATATACCTATTTGCTCCGCTATTAAATTTAATGTGCGAAACGTACGCGTCAGAGGCGCCTCCTTCAGGAGTTTAGTTCTAGCGGGCGGCACCCACAGGAGAGGAGGTCGTCGCCGCCGCCACACGTATCCATCCGGCACGCATAATCCTACTTGCGACAATATATCGGGATTATAAATCTTCCCTCTTAGTATCTTAAATATACAGGGTGTTTGGTAGAGGGACCGACATACCAAATGAGCGTGTTCGGGGGCCCACTTGGAGAATACAAGTTGGCCAAAAAAAATCCCAGACCCCCCAATTTTTTTTTAACTTTTTTTTGTGAATTTTCCCTTTTTCTCCGAAATCGTACCTATTTACCACCATAACATTTGTAAAATCTGTTTTAGACAGGATGTTTTTAGTTGAATTTGGTCTTATACACCTTCAGGCCAAGCAAAGCAAAATTGGTACGATTTCGGAGAAAAAGGGAAATTCACAAAAAAAAGTTTAAAAAAATTGGGGGGTCTGGGATTTTTTTTGGCCAACTTGTATTCTCCAAGTGGGCCCCTGAACACGCTCATTTGGTATGTCGGTCCCTCTACCAAACACCCTATATAACTAATGAGTGTTAGTTCCCTTCTGACCCTCAGTTCATTATATCCCACCATCCCCAATACAAACAGAGTCGGATACATCAATGGATAGAAAGGATATACCCCATACTGTTTTAAATATAGGTACCTAACGAATTTATTATGTATCCTTTCTACCATCAGGATATACTTTGTTTCATTAGGTGACCAAATGACGCTATTGCATTCTAAATGGCTCCTTACTAAAGCGTTATAAAGGGCAGACACGGCCCCAATATTCGTGAAGCCCTTCGCCGTACGGAGAATAAACCCTAAATTTCTGAAGGATTTTTTACAAACTTTAACAATGTGGTCCCGAAAAGTCAACTCTGGGTTAAAATTTACTCCCAAATGTCTCACCTCTTTGACTCTGACTATCGGTACCCCGTCTATGTTGTAAGTGTGTAGTGTGGGATTACGCTCCCACTTGTCGAAATCGGTACCATGCGCACAAAATTATGATAATAGGTACCTACTACTTTCACACTATGGCCTTTATTAATAAACGTTGCGTAAACCTATATTAGACGTAACATGCTTTGTCTTGCTTTCACGCGTGACATTTACTGCAAGCGAAAAATTGACAGATAGATGTTTTAACTACTCCGGGTGTAAGCCAAGTTAATTTATAGGTTATAGTAGATTATGATACTGTTGCATAATAAGACCAAGTTATGTACAGTGTCATACACTACTTTATCTACTCTCATACTATAATACGTAAAACAATATTGCAAATAAAACGCTGAATATAACAACAAATTTATTTTTACTTGTAATAATTATTGATGTTCTGAATATTACAATTATGAAAATGAATTTGAACCGGACAGGAAGCGTTATTGCGGAGGAGCGGAGGTACTCGGAGAGGGTATGTTAATGTTGACCTCATTTCTGTTATTTTCAATACTGTTAAGTATTGAATTGGATATAGCGATCTTGTTAGTCATTGAATCATCTATATAGCCTTCTGCAACTGTCGTTGACTTCCAACCACCGTGTCGCTTTAGTGCCGTTATATCTCCACCAGCGTCAACTAGCAAGGTCGCAGATGTTCGGCAAAAGCAGTGTCCTGTGTACAATTCGGGGTCGGTAAGTTTAAGATAGCTGGCAATAACTTTGCCTAAAGCTCCAAATTTGTTAATGCCAACTCTCTGGGTCGTGCATTTTCCGTCAATATAGTTTAGAAAAAAACTGGGATTGCTGCACTCAGTTGGTCGTAGCTCTATGTATTTTTTGCATTGTTCATAATATTTCCCAGTAATGGTAAAAGAGCGGTCCGTCTTGGTTTTAGTTTTACTTATTTTGATCAATAGTGTAGTTTCGAAGACTTTAACATCTTTGAATTGTATGTTGTATAACTCTTGCCGTCGGCAAGTTCCCATTATACTAAAAATTAGTGCAATCTGTAACAACTCATATATATATTACGGTAAATTAACTCAATATTAACCAAAAAAATGTACATGGTTAACTGATAAACAACTAAAATACCTTTGTGAAGAGATATAATGTGTCTGGGGCTTCATTTAAGAACTTATTTATCTGCTCTGCTGTAAAAGTCTTGGATTTTTTCCCTTTATATCCTTGTGAGTTTCGTTTCAAAAATGCAATCAGCTTGCTATATTTAGTTATGTCAACTTCGTTGTAAATATTGAGTGTACTTTTAATCATGGAGTATTTAACGCACATACTTGACACTTTATATTTTTCAGATAACTCTTGAAAGTACGCTAACAACACATTTTCAGAAAATGATGTAGCATTTTTATTCATTTTCCATTCCATGAATTCGTGGTAATATTTATTATAGTTGCTCCTAGATTTCGCCGGCAACAGGTTCATGGTCATGTTTGACGCAGCTTCCAGAATGTCTGGTGGTGTACAAGCACCACTATCCCCGCTTTCAGACATGTTTTTACACAAAAACCTATGTATTTTACAAACAAAACCAAACTTTGTTTAAATATTGAAAACATTTTTTAAATGTCAAATGTTGGCGCCAAGGCGCAAACATCGATTGCGCATGCGTGTTGCGTCGTCGCGGACTCGTTCATTGAAACCTTTTTTTTAAAGTAGAGGTTCAACCTCCTTGGTCCAGCTGGAGATTGTATAGGTGTATCGTTATGATTAAAAAGTTATATTATGTTACAGGTGTCCATACAAGACCTGTTTCGTAATTAAACTTTTTTTTTATTATTTTTGGCCTGTACGTAATGAGAATTTCGTATACAGTTTTATAATCTTTGTATTATAGTATCAGAGTAGATAAAGGTAAGTTATAAGGCCGTATATGTATAATGTTGAGGTCGGTTCATATTTTGTTTGATATTTTTTTATTACTGCATGAATAAACATTATATGAGCCACACCTGCCTAAAGTTGAATGAATGAATGTAATTAGTACCTACTTCTGTCGAATTTCTTGAACGGAGCGTGGTTTTACAATGACGCTTTTACCAGCGCGGTTGGTAAGCGTCGCGGGCCAAGAGCTTTGTGTCTCTAGGATTATACAGGACATACCAACACGAGCGGATGGCCCACGCTGACGCCAATAATTCGTCCGCGCTTACCGTAAGCGTCACTGTAAAACCAGCCTGAGAAACTGTGGTGAATGTGAACTTTATTACAGTGGTGATCTTATATTGAAAAGAGGTAGATACGTTATGTTAGAACTGACGCGAAGTCAATGTTGTCCCAGCTTTCGCGCGTACTAGAACGTATTTTGCTGAGGTTCTTAGACGTCATTCTATGACGGATAGCATAATAGCATAACAGAGCCACTACAGTACACTTGTGCCGTATTTATACGCGAATACCATATCTAGGTACCTCCTAGGTCTAGGTTTTAACCGCCCATTTGTCAACTAGTGATAAACAATGAAATTTCAATTGTGTCAGATAGTTAGACACTATATATAGGTAATAATTAACTTCATTGGGATTTATCTTTTTTTGTTCCACCCCATCACTCCTCTATTAATGTAATATGATAGTTGTATTCCATTATCCAATCCAAATGTGTGTGTACAGGAGGAATGTTTCCTGCACCTCGAGGCTCCAATCTCCCGCGTGACCGGCTGGGACGCTCCTTTCCCCCACGTGTTCGAGCCCTTCTACCTCCCGGACAAGTGGAGATGCTACGACGCACTCACGAAGGTTTTAGATTATTGAGGGTAATCCCATACTGATTGGGTAGGGTTGTGTTCTGGTTGTGAGAAAATATATGTTATTGTTACACATTGTATTTGTTTTTCTTTACCTTTCCGAGAAGTGGAGATGCGCATGTGGATTGTGAAGGTTGCTATTGTAATATATGTAGGTCCCTAACTGTGACTGGCCGGTTGGCGTAATTGGTAACAACCCTGGCTTCTGAGCCGATGCCGGGCTTGATTCCGGACAACTCAATCGTTGTGTGCACGAACATGTCTGTATGACCTGTGTCTGGGTGAGTATATACTCGTAAGTCATCGGGTTACCATAGTACTGGCTCTGCCTAGTTTGCACTGCAACCCGTAGGTCTACCATGGGTTTACAATATTGACACCAATCGATGCTCGATATCGACCGCCGCAAAAATATGTATTAAGAACAGTGCCACCTCGCGGTCAATTGTAGAACTAAAATTGACAGCGAGTACGCCAATCACAAGCTTAATAGGTAGGCGAGATCGAGTATCGACTATAGATACAATTTTATTCATATATGTATATATTATATACATAACTACCGGTCATCTCGCTGCTTACCGATCATTCTCCATCGTTTGTTGTCCTTCCTATCCGCGCGAACTGTAATTGGCAAAATTGTTACGCCACACAAGCCATACACACAAGAAGAAGAAGAAGAGTATCGACATTTATGTTGCCAACTCATGGTCCAACTATTGGAGCTCCTTATATGGGCGTGGACCCGGTGACCCTTACTTCTTAACCTGGTAACTAATACAAGATGCGGCTCGTAATGTCCGGGTGACGGTGTCCAAGCGGACCACTGTGACAAGTCTCACTAGTTCGGTCAACCGGACTACTGATACTAGGCCATACACGGCCTAAACTTATGAAACCCAGTCAATCGATCATTTTGATTACGTCACAGTCGGTGGATCAAATAATTTGGAACTAATTTTGCATCATCCTCTACTATTTCCACGATACTTCACAGAAATCGATCCTAATTAGCGACACTATCAAATGGAGTAATAATCTTGTTTCTCATATCAATGGGTTCGATTCCTGGCTAGAGAAATTGATTTTTCAATATTCCAATGATGCAAGTTTTAGTTTTTATCAAAATCGGCCCGAGATTCGTACTTTTCGCTATTCCTAATAGTTGCGGATCTTGCCATCCACGCCACACGTAAAAATTCATCAGTACCTATACTTTCAAATGCATTTATAAGAGGTTGTTATTACTATTTTATATAATTGTACAGATTACTTTGAAATGTATGTACTTTGAGCCCCAAAAAGAGATCAATGCCTTTGTTTGAGCTCTATATAAATAGGGCGATTTCTATTTTGAGTAGCGCAATTAGATATAAGTACAGTTTACATAGTCGAAGTCACTCGAAGTGCATTAGACAAGTACATTTCTACAGAATCTTTATCCCTGCACCTAGCCGAAGATCCAGAGACAGAATGGCAAGGAGCAAAATGTAGTCCAAAGGACATCAGTGAATGAGACATGACCAATATGACTGTGTTGTGGAAGCTAAGTACAGATAACAGTTAATCCTTCCTATATGTACCGTGATAATTAAAACATAATATTTATGAAACTGACGTATATGTACGTCTCTGGGATGCAAAGGGTTAAGGGGCTGACTAGATGATAGATGAAAAACACAGTTTTACTTAAATCAAATTTTATTAAAAAATGAAAATCAATCCATAAAAATAATAACATTACACAGAACTTGTTAGTACAAAAGAAATACTTAAATTAAACAAATGTCAATCTTATAAGAAATTCAAAACTTAAAATTTTCAGAAATTGTGCCATTGCATACAAAATTTAATGAAAACAAAAATAAGCTAAATTGTGTGTAAGTATCGGAAATACCCTATTAAACTTATAAACTACTTACAAATCTACATTTTTTGAACAATTCTCAAAAACGTCAGTAAAATTGGTATGAAATTAAAAACTATTGACATCTACCTTACAATTAGTTAGAAATTACAAAATTCAATTGTGATGTAGCTATTTACAACTGTCGAAACACATAACTGAGCTAAAGATTATCATAAATTTGTTCACTGAAACAAAGATAAGGCAAATCATGACCAGCACCTTATACCTTCTACAGATAAGTCAGATCATTTCACTGACTTGCTTATACTGTCATACAACTAAAATAAAGCAAGCACATTTTAGTAGTTGTCAAAATACTCTATTGAATAACAACTTGTAAATAATGGGTAGATATTTTACATGATGTATTTGACAACAGTAACTAATAAGTAATTAAATAAATCATGAAAAATACCAACTTACAGGTAATTAAATTCAAAACAACAAGCAAAGTAAAGAAGCAATTTGACTTTTTAACAAACAAATTTATCTCTTGCTATCAGTTCATGAACTTTTACATCTATTATGCAATTTAGTATTATGAATAGAAAATAACCAAAAAGTATGATACGATGAAACATTACAAAATTTATACTCCTTGAATAATATGAACACAGAATTGATCATGTAGTTCAATCTCAACAATAAAATAAGTCCCTAGATCTAAAGTTACTCAGAACACTTATGCAAACTGAAAGGTGTGCTTTTGTAATAAATAAAATGCAAACTTATGTTGATCCTCCCGATCAAGCTTAATATAGAGAACATCCAAAGTGTTCAGGAGTTTTACTCATCCCAGCCACGTCTCTGACGGGTGGGTTTGAGGAAGGGCCCTGTAGAGGGAGATGTTGGGAACCTCTGCATGTATCTCTCGAGTCGTAGATACTTGACAGTGATGAGGCGACCCTCATACCACCACCCATGCAGTGAGCGGTAAACCACACCTGCATCACCTGGTGATGCACACTTCACGTACACGCAGCATGAACTCCGCTCAATGTCAATGTGCAGGATGTTACAGTGGTCACATTTCTCTAAGATTGCATCTTGTATAACTGACCTCAGGTTTGGATTGGCGTCATTTTTGTCAAACATGTGTCGGATTTTCAAGCAGGGCGTTGGGGACACAGTCAAATTGTTAACGGAACCCTCCTGTGTCTCAAACGCCTGTCCTTGCCAAGCAGCACTGCGTTTTGGGCTGCCATGTGATACCCAGCGCCAAACACGGCAATCTTCTCCATCTACTGACTGCACCTCCATTCGCACCCTGCTTTCGTTTGTTTGTATGAACTTCACAGCTAGATCCCAAACTGGTGACATTTTCTCCCTATTCTGAGGGGAAATCAGTGTATCTCGTACATGGTCTATGGAAATGTAAGGCTCACCACTGTCTTCTGTCTCCTGAGATATCACATCAATGATTTGCTCAACCATTGAGTATATTTCTTCACTTTTCCTTTTTTGGTAGCCAATGTAATATTTGTACAATCTCTGTAGACCGAGAGCAAAAAGAGTTATGAGAGCCACAACTAAAATTGTTGAACCAGCTGAGTAGAGCGTGTTTACAAATAGGCACGATAGTGGAGTAGACGGGTCTGCCAGAGTGATGGCAACACTTCCTTTGGTGCGTTGCTGGACAATTAAATCAGTTGAAGTGATTGGAGAATATTCTGCATCCTTTGTGTAAAGGTTCTTAAGTTGTACAACACTTAGCCCCCATCTTGGGTTGTTTACGAGCAGAACTTGCAAGTTGTTGAGATCAGTGCGACATTGGCTCACATCTGTTGCTTCCGCTCTAGCACTGGCAATATCTAAAATTTCTCTCTCTGTCAAATATGGCAATGAACCAGGTTGGCCACATTTATACGAGGCAATTCTAGATGTCAACTCTGGGTGAATGACTTTTAATAGATCTTTTGCATAACTGACTTGTTCCTTGGGGACGCAGTTGATACCAGGTCTGTTACCAGGTATGTTCAACTGGCAGATTGGTATGATGCTAGTCTGGTCGTCTACTACTGAAGTGATATCATTTTTCTTAACTATATACATAAGAAACAAGCAAAAAAAAAAAAGTGCCACAACAGCTACCAGAGCAAAAGAGACAAGATTGTTCTTTAGGAATTTCTTGTCACTTACAGCTTTGTAATCAATATCAGATCTAGTTACTCCAGAAATGTAGGATCTACGTGGAATTACTGTGCTACCATTATTTGTATCCCTGTCCAGAAGCAAACTTGGCTTTGGAGCTTCTGGTTTCAAAGAAGATAGACGGCGAGTGAAGTTACTCAGATATGGAGATTCTACCTCATCTATGGTAGATGTTGAAGGCTGGTAAGTAGTGGTTGTGTAGTTAGACGTGTAATTGCCTAGGGATGGACGGTCTCCCAAAGTAGACGTAAGGCCAAGCCTTGATCGTATTGAGTTTAGATTATCAGAAGATGATAATGTTGATGCAAATGAAGATGAGTAACTTGTAGGTGATGAGACAGATGGTCGGGAGAACAGTGATGGTTTGGGTGGGCTAGTAGCAGCATCAACAGAAGGGAGGGTGCTTGAAATGTGATCACTTGATCTAGAACTGCTGCGAAACGGAGATGAAGTCTTTTTGTCTGCATCTACATCACTATCAGAGCCTGTTTCATAATCGTCCTGGTCATTTGCATAAGTACGCGTTACACGACGTGTTGTAACAGTTTCGACCTCCTCATGAGTGCGTACAGGAGATTTTTCTTCCTCTGATTCTGAACCTTTATCGTCAAGTTTCGCCGGAGAACCCTTTTTAGAGGGTGTACGTCGTGCTTTGCTGACCGCTGGCGGCAGCATCGCTCCGCCAGTAGTCTGCCGACGACCACGCTTATTACTGGCATTACTCGTGGTATCTAAATCGGACTCCTCGCCACTCGAGTAACGTGCCAATGAACGTCTGTTTTCAACTTTACTATCGACGCTGTTTCTCGGTTTACTCTTGTTATCTAGAACTAGTTTAAGCTTTTTCACGAGCAACTTTCTTGTGGACGCCGTTATCGGCATGATAGGAAACCCATGCTCGGCCAGTTTTGTCCGTAGCTCGGCGTCTGACATTGAATCCACTTGATCGGCCATTGTGAAGTCTGCAAGCAATATTGAACATGTTATTCACCATTACATAAAATAACACTTTATTCTAAGGCTTTGATCGCAATATTTTACCCTATTTTCGTCTGTTGCACAAAAGAATTACGTCAATTTTTATTATAATTCACCGGCGCGTCATCTCGCACGGACCGCGAAAGAACGTCGTTATTTTTTGTTGCCATATTTAAAAAACAGAAGTATGCTGTTTGTTATGTTAGGTGCGTTCAGGTAAAAGCCGTCAGCACTCACGTCTGTCTGTCAGTCTGTCCTAGCTTAGCGTTATATTCTCTTTGAGTCTGTCGACACGCCACGCCTTCTGCCGCTCACCGCGCGCTGTTTGCCATTCCCTTTGGGATCAATCTTAGTCTCTACACACGATACAATTTTGAATGCAATCTGATATTGCGATCTGCTGTGACCAAGCACGTTCCGACGTTCCGTCCGTCCTAGCAAACCGCAGATTGTTACAGCTATTTGTAAGCCGCGTCATAACATGAGTAGTGGGGTTGTAAGCAATCCTAGGGGCCTACTCCCACGTTTTACGAAACTATCATAAATAAGGAGCATTTTGTAATAAGCTTAGAATTATCATACATACAATCGTACTCCCAATGATACAAAATAGTCAAACCCGTCAAACATATTACTTCAATACCATTTATGGCGTATTCCATTTTTAGCCGAAATCGAAATAATGGTGCGTTCTAGGGTCAATACCTATAATGCCCAACCCAACAATGAAATTTCTATTGAGTCTGGCTGGTTCGACTGATGACGTTGTATAGAACACTAACGCAGTTCCAAAATACGCGAATTGAGCACACTCTTTGATAGTGCGTCATCAAATCGTCTAGCGATATCATTATTTTAAGCTTGAAAAATTGACGTGGTGGTACCAAATTTATTGGTAAAAGTGTCTACACACGATACAACTTCGAATGCAATATGCTGTGATCCAGCGAATTATATCGTATACAGGTGTGTTGTGGCTCCCTTCCAATATGTTGGACGTCGTATCGTCCATCGTAGCAATCGGCAGATTGTTACAGCAAATTGTAAGCCGCATTGTAACGTGAGTAGTCCGGTTGTAAGCAATATGAGCTCAGTCGCGATCGTGCCGTCGTCGGTCGTCCGTGGCGGGCGTCGCTGTGATTTGATCTAATGATACCTATATGTAAACGAATGCAAAAACTATAAGTACAGAAAAAACTATATAGACGAGAATTTCAGAAGTCTTTAATGATTTTTCACATTTGTGGGGAAAAAAGGTATGGCATATTTGTATTTTTCTTTGCAGTCGATGTTTTGTTTTCTCTGTGAAAACAATAGACACATCATTGTTCCTTCCTATCCAATCTAGACTAGAAATAATGATTTTAATTATTAAATAATATATAATAGGCATTATTTATTGTAGGTAGTATTGCTGTGAATCTTAAATCTTTATTGTATCTCAGTCTCAGTTGATATAGTTAACTCAGCGAAGGCATTGGCGAATTGCAAAACCCGCTTTTTGATATATGGACAGCATTTGACCAAATTACATACACGTGTGCACGCTGTGGCGATCCAAAGCGGAATGAAATTATGATCACCGCTGCAGCGACTGTAGAGTATGTCCAACTGCGATTACAGCATGTTGGAACAACAGATTGTATTTGGAATTGCATCGTATGTAGGCTGCTTAAGGTTTAAATAAGACTTCTTTAAGAGGTGGGAGGAGCCTACTCCCGCCTTTTACGAAACCATCATAAATCAGGAGCGTTTTGTAATAAGCTTAGAATAATCATACTTACTATCGTACTCCTACTGACACAAAACGATCAAACATATTACTTCAATACTATTTACGGCGGGCTCAGTCGCGATCGTGCCGTCTTCCGCGGCTGACTTCGCTGTGAATTTAATTTAATGATATATGTGAATGGATAAAAATAATAACTATACTACAGAACATGCCACATTTGTGGAATAATACATTTTTTTGGCATATATGTACTTTTATTCTTATCAGTTTCAGTAGAAACTTAGTAATTAGCCGGCTTGATGGTGCAGACATCCAAACGATAGTCTACTCGGTGCAGTGCGTGTCGATGTGGCATGTCTCAACGCTAGCATGCGGTCGAGGATGATTTCTTCTGCTGGCCTATGCTGTTTTTAGTGTTTTGTGATGTACTCGTTCCTGAAAACTGAGATCGTGGGTTACCAGAGGCCTCACGGTTAGTTTTAGTCGAACATTCGATCGACAAATGACTCTTTCTGTTACAGTTGTAACAACGTCTCAATTGATCCAATCTTGGCCTTTTAATGTCATTGTTCAACTTTTCTTGTGAAGGAACTTAAAACTTCTTCTTACTTTTCGGTACTTAAAAGCCATCAACTCTTGTTGCATCTTGATTCTGGTATCAATTTCCGTAGTAAAAGCCAATCTTTGTAGTCGTGGTTCGACTTTAATTGCGTGTGCTATGGTTACAGCTATAGCTATCTTTTTGGTTGGTTAATTACGCCACTGGTTCATTAACATACTAAGAAATCAGCTAGCATAAGATGATAAGCATTCGCCTTCCTTTATGATCTCATAGAACAACGTAGCAGCGGGAGTTTTCACATAATCAAATTGGGCCAGAAACAGGTCTTTTAATTGAGGCCAGGATGTACCAGAAAAGCTGTTTTGGGAACAGTACTGTATATAATTTAACAATACTGCGTTTTTGATATATTATATTTTATAATTACCAACTACTTAGGTACTTAACTAATTATGTAGGTATGGAATACTTTTAATTAAGTACTCCATAGTAAAAAAAACCTGTAGTATAATGTCATAATTGTTTGTTTTCATACAAAAATAGGGTTTTGGAGTATACAATTATCGTTGTCAACATGCTGCATCCACGTCTTCACTCGAACGCAGTTGGCGGGTAGTTAACAATTCGGTAATAGATTTCGGTAATTTGGTATACGGGTGCTCTCGTTGTCCTCGCGAGACAGTCCGAGACACTTTGACTCGGGCGCAAAACACCGACATGCTTCTAGTAGCCCACGATCGCCACAAGTCGCAACTACTTGCACTACTTTTCTATGTTGAAATATGCAATGTTAACGCCGGTACAAACTAGACCAAATTATTTGTACCTTGGTGTTAATTCTTACCTACTCTTATAATAAAGAGGAAACATTTGATAGTTCATTTGTAGCAGATAAACGCAAAAAGTACATAACCGGTTTAAAAAAATATTTCACTCTTAGAAAGTATAGAATAGAATATTTTATTTGCATTATAGCATTGTATGTGATATTAGGTAAGTCAAATTTACATTTTTATTATATTTTTACTACACCAGTAGAAAAAATAATTAAATACTGCTTATTCGTAACATTCACATAAGTACCTACCGTATTCATAATAATTCATATTCTCTTTGTATTTACATAATAATAATAGTAACATACACTATATTTGATTCCTCATCATCATAATCGATCAACCCTTGGGGGAAACCGTAGAGCGCAGCTAGTATAATAATAAAACACATAAAATACAGCGAAAATCTCGAAATATTGATTGCGAGTACCTACCTACTATTTTTTATCGCCACTCATAATAGGTACTAAATGAACAAACACACTTTCAGTTAGGTTGAATTTTTAGGAGGTTACATTTTTGTTTATTGAATATCTCGTTTATTTTTAATTTAACACAATAAACGGTGTGTACAAAATTAATAAGAACTAAATTTCCTACAATTTTGATTATACAAATACTTATATCTTAAGATCGATATTTTCCTACGAAGAAATAAAAGTCAGGAAGCATAATTCAGAACAATATCCACACAAAAAGTGGCCCTTCAAATCAAAACAACGTATGATTCCAAATACAAATTACTTCCAAGGTTACAAATAGACATGTTCGGTGATTGGTTTAAATTCAGAAAGAAAGCAGGGATTGGTTTACGCGCGTGCTGCAACGTCTACAATGACAGCAGAGTCATAGCGGCTAGGACGATGTTATGCAACAAGTTGACTGGACCAACTCAATAATAAATCCATCGTAAATCTCGTATGTCTCGCGAAATATGATTAATTTATTAAATTTTTAAGAAGACATTAGAAGAGATTCTTCGCAATGTAGTAAAGAAAGATTATGAAACATTTTAGGCATATACATTTTACCAAAAAAAATAAGTCGTTATTTGCCAGCTGGATGTTTTTCAGTAGTCACAGAATACCTTCATATCAATTTAGAAAAGTCAATGAATTTGTAGAATTACTTTAGAAAAGCACTGTGTTGATATTACTGACAAATTAATTAGCAACTCAGCTAAACCACTTTAAAGTTTGCAGAGGGTGAATTTTCATTAGCTTGAAAAATTAAACGTGCTTTAATTTGACCAAACAATGAATTGTTTTTTTAATGCTATACAGGGTGTTTGGTAGAGGGACCGACAAACCAAATGAGCGTGTTCGGGGGTCCACTTGGAGAATACATGTTGGCCAAACACCCTATATAGTTACCTATATTACATACCAACTGTAGGCAATCGTTTATTGTTCATTGTCTGTAGTATCTCTTTAGAGCGTAATCGCTTTGGAAGCGCCAATTCGCGTTTTTGCTGAGTATTTGAAGGGAATAATGATCGATATATTATATTATAACAATTATTCTTACCTGATGTAATAGAACATTATTTGATTAACAAGTTCAAGTTCCATAGACTACATTTAGAAATTGTTTATTAGTTTGTTATTGCCGAGCGGCTTCTACACACACACACGTTTTTAAAATCAATCATAAAACCGGCCGCGCCAGTCACGAATCGTCAGACGCGGCTGAGGCCTCTTAGAGAGAGATCAGAGGACGTATCGCTCTGACGCCCGCGCTTACACAACTAAATATTAGTGCGCTCAAAACTTCCTGATACTTATTGAGGTAACATTTCTAAGTGGGAGTCTAACAAATCATTTTATATGACATACAGTGCATCAACAATAGAAATTTCATTGTTATAATGACATCGACCCTTGAGGGGCTAGTATTTTGCCATTGCACATTACATACATTTCAAAATTTAAACCTGAAGAAAAAAATACATCCTAAATGAAATAAAAATTGACTGACCTTATTTTGCATAGTATTGACCATCTCGATTTGTTAACGTTTTTGAACATCTTTGAATAATTATAATTTTGCTATTATTTACTAGTAAAAGTGATCCCTGGACATTTAAACCGTGTATTGTTTCTGCGCCACTTCACAACGAATGCTGGCATGATGATCCAGAACTGAAGTTCACAATGATAAAAATGAAAATGTACGCGAAGATTTGAAGTGTGCTCGCTTGCAAGTAAAATGTCCGACTGATGACGTACTGAACACGACTTTTAAGCCGCGCCTACTTGAACACAACTTTTGTTGGGTCATTTTTTTAACGCAGTTACAGTTCCTGACTATTATTTCTTCGTAGATATTTTCCGATTTATACCCAAAAGAGGGGGCGAATTTTTGTTTGATTAACAACTCGTTTAACTATTGAAAATAAGTTTAATTAAGTTCATTAAGTAAATCTGCAATTTTGTTCTGCAATTTTGTTCCGCAATTTTCGTCAGATCGATATGTTTCGATTCGATACAATCCTGATTCTTCATGAAATATTGTGCCACCATCAAGCTATTTACTCTTGGCAGATTATCCGACTGAGATTTTAGAAAACCTTCTTCCATTATACACACTACACGTTTCACTCTAGTGTAATCGGATATAAAAGATAATTAATATTAATTCTTTGAAATACAAGCACACTATTATAGGTACTTAATAGTAATATTTTGACCCTTTTGCGTTCTCCATTATTATAACTATTCCTGTAAATGTTTTATTTTATAATGCCTAACGATCACTTCCCACGACACTTTTGTTCGAGAATTACGACGATTTGTAATGAAATGCAAGATAACATGAAATTAAATTTTTGGTCAACTTGTATTTGATTTTTAATGACAGTGAAGTATTCTTCTATCACTCTTGTCCATAATTGAACCTGCGCAGACGACTACCAATTTGGTTCAACTTACGTGCTTCGAACTGTAAGACGATTATTTTAAACACACTAACCAGATTTAAAACAAACCAAGTAGTTACGAACACTTATTAGTGAGCCCCACTTGCTATTCTGCTTCGGTCAGTTTGGAAAAAAAAAGCATTGGTCTCAAATGGAGCACTAAACCGCTGCTCGTCAGTCGTGAGCGTTGATGGCGCTTACCAGAACGTGCACTACATTTTGCCCCTCTCGGTTATCTCTCTATCTTCTACGAAGTGGACATAGACAATTACTTTATGGAAGTGGAAGAGAGAATTGTCATGTCTACATAAATAAAGGTTACCTATTTTGCTTCAGTCTACCTGTTTACCACCATACTTAAACCTAAAACTACCTGTTTTTCACTTTACTTAATACCTAAATATTACCTGCGATATTGAGTTTGTTTGTGTGAAGGGAAAGGGGGGGGCGGGATTGGGCATCCAGAAACTACCACATACCAACTGTAACGCAATAACAAGCTATATTACTTCGCCTCGGTGTTACGTGAGAGTGTGGTACTTCCCTGGTCGTGCCAGCCCATTTGGCTGTAACCCTAAATAAACATTTGGATGTATGGGGTTAGACGGTTAGAGCGTACCACCCACACAACGTAATTTCTATGTAACACCATAATTTTAGCAGCGACTTTATTTGATTCTATTGTGATTATTAAGTGATACTAGTTTTTATTCGTAATTATTAACTATGTGATTAAATTTATGTAGAAATATATACAATGAAAACCTCAGTAACTTCTTACATAATTTTTTTTTAATATAAAAAATTGATAAAAACTGATTTATTTGATCATATATATAAATGACTACTGATTCGAAGTACGACCAAGGCGAACGAGGGTAGGCCTCATTTGGGTCGGATGTGTTGGTTTTGCATGCTATTTATTAATTGGAAGCTAATTAAATAATGGTGAATTTAAAGATAAAAGATGTGGAAAGTCTATTAGTAAAGTATCTTACGCCTTTAGGTGTTAAACTTGACAACATGCGACTAGCAATAGAAAGTCTACAACAACAATCCAACTTAGAGCACAGTGCAAGTGACAGTGAGAAAGATTTATCCGAACATAAAGTACAAAATCAAATAACGACAAAGACTGTGAAGGAGTGGCAGATCCAATTCTTCTACTGAACAAGGTACTGGTGCCATTTATTCGCGCACTCAGCGCTATGCTGCACATCAAGCAAATAAAACTCACTTCAAAAACCGCTTCAATATCACAAACACACCCAGTTTCTAAAGTCATAATTCCTCAAAAGTCCCAAACACAAAAAGAAACACGAACCCCCACAATAATCGGCACTAAATACAAGCAAAGTATGAATAAGCCAGCACAGTCTACGCCTGCCTTAAGTTCACACTCCACTATCATACCAAGTAAGGCACCTGCTGCAGAAACAACGACTACAAACGAGACTCCTGGCAGGTTGTAAAAAAACTAAGAGCCAGGCGTTCTCGTAGCAGACAAGTCATCCGCGGAAACGGTTCGAGAGTGAGGCGAATTCACGTATGTTTTATAAAGCCGAATACAAGTGTAGATTCGTTAAAAAACTTCATGAATAAAAAAAACCCGTCCACAGAGTACGAAGTCTAAAACACAATCACTATGCATACTTCGCCCTCACAGTCCCGAGCGTTTGAGTTCTTTATGAACCCGAGCGTTTGGCCGGAGCAGATCGAGGTATCGCCGTGGTTTCGATGGGGCAGCGGGCGTGCGAGGGCACTATCGGCAACAATTGGTGTTGCACAGGGCTCATCAGTTTCGAATATAATGTTCTCCCTCCTGCTTAACGATCTGCATGATGCAATCACGTGCGCAGACATCTTCATGTACGCTGATGATGTAGCTGCGGTGGTGACTGCGCCCAAATTAGACCGGCTCGAGGAGAACCTGAACATCACTGCGTCACACCTCCTGGTTCCGTGTGAATGGTCTGGTTCTAAACTTGAAGAAGACTCATTTTGTGCACTTCGTTCTATCGGGCCATTGCACGAGACTACTCACGGTACTAGTAGATGGCATCAAGGTGGAGCAGGTAGGGAGCACAACTTTTCTAGGATTCGAGATCGACAGGTGTCTGACGTGGGAGAACCACATAGACACCCTGTGTGGCAAAGTAAATGCCGCATGCTTTGCACTCAGGCGAGTATCACGAGTGGTGTCCACGGAAGTGTCGCGCGCCTGCTACTTCGCCACGGTGCACTCGCGGCTGCAGTACGGTGCGGAACTATACGGGCGCGCTGCCGACTGGGAGCGCGCGTTCCGATCACAAAAACGTGCTGTGCGAGCCATCGTGGGGATCTCCCGCTACACCTCCGTCAAGCCCTATTTTAAGCAACTCGGTATACTCACATTGCCTGCCATCTTAATTATTAGGTCGCAACATACGTAAAAACGAATTACAACGTATACACGAGGCGCAACGACTCGGGCGCTTATAATTTTCATTATGGAAGCAGGCTAACGCAGATTCCCCACTCCCTAGTCAGATCAAATAAATTAACGCATTATGCAGGTCCAGCTGTATTTAACCGCCTGCCGGAAAGTGTAAAAGAAGCTCCGAGTATCTGTAGCTTTAAAAACAGGTTGAAGCACTGGCTCATCGAGCAGGCGTTTTATAGTCTTGAAGAATTTTTAAACATTGATGGTACTAAACGTATTTAAGATGTAAATAATTATGACAAAGCTAGTAGCTTTATTGTTATACCTACTTTTTTTTTTATAATTGTTTTTGTTCACAGACTCAATGGGTCCGTGGCATGGTTTACATTTATATTTTAAACTTATAATTTTTTTTTATAATTACTAACGGAATACAGGAGGACATTTTTTTTTCTTAACTAAACTTACATAATACATTTTTTTTGTACACAAATAGACTTTTAACTAATTTCTAAATATCGTACATAACGAGAGCATACCGGCTCCAAAAAGCAGCGCCCGTTCACGAGCTTGACACGTGTGCCAGCCATCGCCCTCCTCAACCATATTTGAGGGAAGAGGACGAACCGCCACACGACGCCGCCGCGAGAAGAAGCCTTTTAGTGACCGTGAATGCTCAA
This sequence comes from Selenia dentaria, assembly GCA_917880725.1. Lineage (NCBI taxonomy): Eukaryota > Metazoa > Arthropoda > Insecta > Lepidoptera > Geometridae > Selenia > Selenia dentaria. Next base: position 5,802,571 of record OU862888.1, on the reverse strand, counting down.
GGTATCCACGCATACATAATACAAAAGCCTAAGCTTGTCTAATATTTTTTTTTATAACTAATTTTTTTATAAGTCGGCTTTCTCCACCCGGCCCAGGGCCTCCGTCACATCCACATTTCGTTCTTTTATGGCCATCTGCAGGTTGTAGTCGCGGATAGCATTTGGTGACGCAGACACCGCACGTCGCACGAAACGGCTGATGGCGTTATACCTACTTATGGGTTTAAGTAAGGTTTAAGTTATAGTGTTAGATTACTACGTTATTATTACTATTACTACTACTATTAAATAATTACGTTGCAAAATGTACATAGTAAATGTTGATGAATGAATTTATTAATTGTTAATGTTGATAAATGTTTTTGTTAATTTATAAATAATGATGTATTATGAAAAAAATACTTGTAAATATGCGTTTACCAATAAAAGGACTTTGGACTTTGTACTTTGATTTTGAAACACATCTATTTTATGTTTGGTTTATTTATCTGAGATTTTATGTATGTTCGAAAAAAAAAACAATATTACCGCGCTCGCCCGGGACGGTCGCTAGACGCTTGCGCTCGCTGTAGATTCGCACTCGATGCTTCACTGCTTGATTCGTGTGTGGAGCGACGTTGCCCAGTGGGTAAGTGCCCTACGGCACACGTTACATACACGTTTTGCACTTCCGCAGGTAAAAAACCGGCTCCCACCGCACCCGTCTCACCCGCATCCCAGGTAGAAAACCCCACGCAAGTGTCGTCCGCGCCAAGACGCGAAAAACCTCCGCCTCCTCTCTTTATTCAAGAAAAGGCGAAATGGGACCGCATCTCCCATTTACTGACCGAGCGAACGCTCACCTTCACAATGATTGCTACAGCATGTTGCATTCGAAATTGCATCGTGTGCAGACACTTTAAAGGCTTTTTTTGTTCAGCGTTCGGAAAGCTAAAAAAGAGTTAAAAAAGGTGTAATTTTTGTCCCACGTCCGGAGCATGGTTGTTTGTGATTTTTTGACATCTATGTATTTGACAGTATAATCTTGCGATTTTTATGCTCAGTTGAGCGTTCGAGTAGGGTGTGGGAAAAAGTGGCAAAAATAACGTCTTGGAGCTTTACGAACGCTTCACTAAAGAACCATCAATGACAACGCCACCAATGCCCTGAAACTCTTAAAAGCTAAGCGAACGCTCCTATAGATATAGATGCGTTAGCATCTGTTAGTCTGTGAGATATAGATAAAACAGACTTTATCCAATTTGTACTTTTGTGTGTTTGTTTGTTTGTTTGTAACTTTATAAAACTCTACACTTTATATTTTGAGATGAAATTGCTTTACTAAAATACGATATCGATATTGCATTTCTTTCACATAGTACAGTTTTGTATATTCATAAATAGTGATGGAATAATGTAGGTAATTTCAGTTTGTGATGTAAAAAGTATGAACATGGATAAAAACAGCTATTTGTGATGGAGTCAAGTAGGAACTAAACGGATTTTCGGTGTGTAAAGAATCCAAAAATACTGAGTAAGTACATAAGTTAGTGTTCTCAGTTATATTGTTGTATACTTGGACCAAGTTCCGATACTGTTCTAGGCAATGCACTGCTGTTAAATACCTGACTTGATAACATCAACAATAATTTTGTTTCAAAGTTAAACTTTTAAGAAATGTCAGTCGGCTGTATTTTGACTAATCTTGATAATAAATGTTTGATAATCACAATGTCACTGCATTTCATAAATTATAGAATACTTTCTATATTCTAAAATCAAAGGGCTTTGTCTCTGATGCGATTATGCCGCTCTGGTAATTGTAGGTTGTAATTGTCCAGTATTTGAATATCTATAATATTTAGCTATTTGTCTAATTATTTTACAACCAAACTATCATATAAGCTCGGCCTATGCCAGCTGATCAGCTATCGGTCTGCTGGATTGTGATCAAAGGCACTACTGGTGTACTCTTTGCTTTATCCAAGCACATACATAGAATCATTTAACGTAATTAATTAAAGCAAAAGATTTCATTCATAAAATGACGAATGTCTACATCCTTGGTAGGAAAAGGGTTAATTGATTCCACACCCGATCCAAGAATGCTAGATCAGTTGTGTACTTAGGCATTTTTGTTGGTGACAGCATGACACCCGGAAAGTTGTGATCCCTCTTCCACATAAGCCTCAAATCAAGAGTTTAAACTAATGTAATTAAAATTAGGTTTGCAGTTGTAATATTGTTTTATGATTTTTGAGAGCCTGATGTTGTATTGTAATACATGTTTAGGTGTATGAAAGCCCGGCTAAGTAAATTAAAAGTTGGCATGAAGCACAATTAATAACCCTGAAGATACCAAACCATCTGCCCAGCATCAGCTGACATATAACAGTATCTTGTCCTGCCAGTAGAATTGCATTGAAATGACACTTATAGACACTTAATATAAGTAGTTGTGTACTGTGTTATTTATTTAATTTTTATATTTATATATATTACATTTTTGTAAGTAATATATATTAAACTATTATTGTTAACTGGCAACCACCCTGGAGATGAACATCACACATGCTCGAAACCCAGATCAACATATTCAATCCCTAACATGAGTGTTTTGCCGGTATAAAATAATTGTTTAACACTTCCTATACCACGATAGTTAAAAAAAAATTATGAATGAAATGCACATAAATTGAGGTCAATGGTACACAAAGGTTTAATAGTAAATTTATTTCATGGGCTTATTATCTGGTACCTATATGCTTATTTTAAACAGGTATAAGAAAAAACTATTGTAACCAACACTGACAGGTCTATTTGTTTTAATTAAAATAAAAAAAAATTAATAAACACTTCACTTGGAGCTTTTTGATACTAGCTCTTGCGTCTCCACTCCTTGACAGGTAATTAAGAGAAGCAAGCTATCAGGGGTCTCATTTAGCCCCAAAGTGAAATGGGGCTGGGGCTGCAGTGTGCTTATTAATTATTTAATTTTTCTACAGACTTCACAAAAAAGGAGAAGGTACTCAATTTGACTGTATTTTTTTTTGTTTGTTACCTCATAACTTTCGACTGAGTGAACCGATTCTCAAAACTCTTTTTTTGTTTGAAAGCTGGTGCTTCCTGTGTGGTCCCATTTAAATTTCATCAAATTCGGTTCAGTACTTTTGAGATAAACTCCAATAACTGAATAGAATGGAAGTTGGTATTAAATTTTTCAAAATGTACTTGTAGATTATTTAATTAGATTATGATTTAAATATAATTATGTATGTAACTCATAATTATAGAAATCTCTCAAGGATAACACATTTTTTTAGTTTATTAGTTTTAGTTGCTTTATTTGTTTGTCCTTACAAGTTTTTTATTTTATTTCTCCAGATTTTAAAATCATCCCGATGGACATGGAAGAGTTTCCTTCTGATCCTGTTGTAAGTTTGATTTTGGTTTCTCTTTTATTTTTTTATTATTTCTTATTTAGCAGTGATACTCGTACATATCAGGTGTAGTTAGGGTATGCCGCCAATCAAGTGGAAGCCGGTTACTATCCCACCTTTTTTTTTTTTTTTTCTTTTTATTTAATTTGGGGACTTTGAGTCACACATCGACTATGTCAGTCCCATGAACCATTACATTCATATTACTATCAACAGATATCAATTGTCAATGGACAGCTTGTAGATGCCCTGATAGAGCAACCTAGCTGCACCAGATGTTGGCTCAGCTAGGATGCTCTGGAGTAGACCCACATCAAGCTGTACAAGATTCAGTGATGTGAATATATTAAGTCTCAAGTCAGCACTTCGGCTACACTCCATTACAAGATGATAAATATCTTCGAATACTCCACATAAGTTACAGTTGGGGCTCTCTGTTTTTCTCATTAAAAATTTAAAGCCATTCAGGGGCATATGTCCAGAGCGCAATCTGTATGCCACTACAAGTCAGTGTCGACTTAACTTTATACTGGCACACCATGGTATATGAGGTGGTTCATTTTGAATTGTTTTGAACCAAATACCTTTTTCTCTAGAGACAATATAAAAATACTCCTTCCAGTGCAAAGAAATTTCTATCCTACCTTGTACTTGAGTGATGTGCTATATATAGTATCCTTGCACCTAATAGGGCATTGTGTGATATAATTAAAGAACTAAGCATTTTTGTTTTTCTCCTTGATGTTCTTTGTTTTTTATGGTGTATTGTGTATATTATGTGTTTTAATGTGTTTTAGGAGTAATATATTTTTTTGTGCAAATTGTTCTTGTCAGTGTAAATTTAATGTTATATTGTACTCTTTTGTGTTACGATCCGTGATGTCACCGGGCGGCTTCTACGGAAGATCAGCGCTGGTTGCTTCAGCCGGCATTATGCTGAGTAGAGGCCGTTTTGTGGCAATACCTATTTAGTTATTAATGTTTAGTTAAGTATTTGTTCATGTTTTTTTGCCACAATAAACTTATTTCATTCATTCATTCATTCATTCATTCATTTGTCGACGTCGGCGACATTTTGTCTTTAAGAATCAGTTGATATTATATACTAGCTTTTGCCCACGACTTTTCCACATAGTTTTTTTCTAGGTATGAATTATTTTAACAGTACAGAGCTATGTCACAAAATATAAAGGAACACCATTATTTTATTTAATCGGACTATATAACTATCTACAAATTTTTACACCTATAAGTTAAAAACAAAGAATTTTAAATTTTTCATACAAAGCGTAATCCTTCTTTTCACCCCCTAAGAGCCACTCAAAAAATATTAAAGAATGCTATTAATTATTTTAAATGAGCTATCTAAATACTAATTTTCAGACCTTTCAGTTCAAAGAAAAGGAAATTGAATTTCGTAAAATTCTGTCCATCAATCAGACCTTAGATTCAGTATTGAATTGTATGGTATAAAAATAAAATATAGGTCTAGAGTGACCTGCAGCAGTCAAGAGTATTTCTAACTGCATTATCTCCGACTACAAGGGAGATATAGTGATCAAGCCTGTCATCATCATATCATATAACATTGTTCAAAGTCCCTCATCATAAAATAAACTTAACCAGTTCATGCACTGATTGGAAGTTCAGACAAAAGGACTGAAATATCTCTTTCTCTCTCTCACACACTCCAGAAAGAGAAAGAGAGATAGAGAGAGCGAATCAAGAGCATGATTATGACTTTAAGGAGCTTAGCAGACGACGGAATTTTGCCGCGAACGATAGCGCAAAGGGAATCCTATACAACCCGGTCACAATATCTGTGCACCTGACCTCGTGACGTCATATCGGCGGTCTGGGTACGGTGTGAAAAAAAGTTTTTTCGAGAAATGCTAGGTAAAAAAAAATTACTAACCTTTTTGAATCAATTTATTATTGAAGGGTTTGTTATTATATACTTTGCCTTCATTTTTAATTTTCATTAGAGTCCTCTTTGATATCTCAGTTGCAGCACAGGTTCGTTTCACCACTTGGTCTACAGGTATGGTGTACTGTTTATTTGCTTTCTCCGATTCAAAAAACTTGAGCACTTTCAAGATTAAATTTCTTGATTCGCTGTGTATTGTTTTTACCATGACTTCAGTTTAACAGCTACAACAATTTTAATAACAACCAAACCAGTCCAAACTTAACAGTAAACAGTCTAAACTTAACAATAAATATTAAAAAACAAAACAACAACAAAGCGAAAATATCAAAATTATCGGGACGTGGATCGGCAACGAAGATGCTAACCGTACTGTCGCACCGGGGAGTGCGCGGAGAGGTGACAGGGGAAGCGGGAGAGGCGCCGCATTCCAGCGAGGTATTTTAACTGTCGGTATCTTGCGTAATAGTAACTATTAAATAGCAAAAGTTACAAAAGTGACTGCTCGTAAAACTAATCATGCCAACCTCCGAACAAATTTATCTAAACCTTTTTTGTCCGTAAATCTTAATTTAGAATTTGGTTAGCCCAGTTGCAGATAACCTACCAATTACGCAGTCATAACATGTATTAACTTTGTCCTCTAACACAAGAGGATAGACTAGACTAGAGGATAAATCTTCAAGATCTATAAATCTTACGGTTTATCTACACGGTACGGAGGTACTACGAAGAGGTCGAATTGCGGCCTTGCTACAAGGTTTCCAATTTGTTTAACGTAACAGCAGGGGAGCGTTCAGAACCTCGGTGAAAGGAGAGCGCACTCGGAGTGCAACTTTTCGCACTAACGCCCCGTTCCGAACCTCAGGGTAAATCACTCGGTTGTTCTAACTCGAGCGTTCCGAACCTTGGAGCGTCGCAACTTTTTAACCATCAAAATAGATCGTAAACGGTTGCAACCCGCATCTGACATAACTTTGACCAATCAGACTACAACAAACTTCTCTGTTCTCAAAGAAAATTAGGTAGGATCAAGTGATCGGATTCGCTTATTCGTGGCTCAGTTATGGCATTATAATGTGGGGAAACAGTGTAGACGCCAGTGGCCTCTTTATCGCTCAAAAAAATGCATTCGGTTACTTGCAAATATAAAAGCACCTAACATTAATATACCAACTTCCACATACAATATTTTATAAAATTAAAAATTCTATCCATAGTATCTATTTATATACTAGAAATTTGTAAAAAAGCACCCACATTTATTCCAAAAATATGCTGACCTACCACGTAATAATGTCAGATCACAATATAGACATAAACTGATACAACCAAAGTCCAATCTAGAAATGTACAGATCCGGCCCTAACTCAATGGCTATAGAAACCAAAGTCCAATCTAGAAATGTACAGATCCGGCCCTAACTCAATGGCTATATAAACTGCCTAATACGCTAAAAGATACAGAAAATGTAGAATATTTTATTAAAAACTTAAAATCATTACTTGAATGGAAATGTTATTATACATTAGACGAATTTTTCAACGATAAATTGAATGAAATTAAAATAGATCGTTCCGTTCCTACTGTTGCCATACCCTTATAGGGTCATATGTTATACAATTAAACACATGTAAAATAACACCTTCATGTCGCTACATATATGTTGCAATAAATAATTGAGTATTGATCTGTCAATGTCGTATTTGTCAAAGTCTGTTTGAGGTTAGAAAAAAATCGTGGCCGTTACGTACCTCAGAGCGAGTTAGAAAACAACTAAACAACCGCACTCTGAGGTTCTGAACGCCCCCTAGTACGAGCATGGATTGTCGATAGCATAGAGATCTAGAGAGATGCTAATCCGTGCGCTGGGTACAAAACCTGAGGGCGTAGCACAATTTGTGAAAAAGTATTCGTATCGCAAGCGTCATGCGTCACGTGTCGGCGCGTAAACTATGAGTTATCTGTGTCACAGCTGCCCTAGATAAATGTCAGTTTGTACTGTTTCACGTGAACGACACGTTACACTAACGCAGTTATTCTTGCTAGGCTCACTGGTGCCGCGAGTAGCGGCCGTATTCCGCGATTCAACATATTATGTTAGCTTCAATAAGTTCATTATCCACCGCGGTATTAAAACTTAACGTTTGAATATTCATAAGTACAGAGCAAGCATTGTAAACTGTATACATGCAATATCGCGACCGGTGTTCAGTCACATAATACAAAAGTTGCGAACCGTCGCTAGCAATGTGTCCTGTTTTTGGGCATGTTGTTGCAACACCGGCCCCTCCCCCTTTTTATATCTCCCTTGTTTCTGTATGTGGTCGATAGGATAAGATATGATTAAATTTGACAGTAATTATCGGTGCTATTAGTTATTAGTAGACTACGCAGAAGCAAAATTAAAGTAATGCGACTTAAGAAAGTGATGACTCATAGATTGAAGACGCGGGTTTAAGTTCTGTTTCCTGAAATATTTTTCTCTCTTTCTAAATTGCGACGTATGGTTTTCGCTAAGAAGACGTTAATGATTCTTTTTATTTAAACATAAGTACTAATCATTAATAAAAAAAAGTGCATCATTATGCCAGATGCACATCGCGCATCTACGTGCAAAGGACGCACCGAGTCTTCCCAAAATCTCCGAAACGGCGGGATCGATTTTGACGGGACTTTCACTGTCTATAGGTAACATTATTTTAGAAAAAAAAAACTATAGGGTTTCGCGCTAAATATGTTTTAAAATTCCACACGGAAGAAATATCTGATATGAGTATATAGCTTGCCTGCTGTCTTCGCCTATAGTACGTAGGGGGTAGCCAACCGGTCGATCGCGGCTATTAGTCCAGTCGTTCGAGACAAGGCAAAAATATGTATCCTTATTATACAAAAACAAAAATATTAAACAATATTCTCACTTAATGCGGAAGGGGTCACTCCCTGAGCGCCCCATTCCCGGAGGGACATTGATAATGAACGTGACATTGTTTATATTCAGGTGTTTCATACAACTCAGTGTACACCTGACTTGTATAAAAATTAAGTTTGTGGTGGTTAGTGATTTAGCGGACGTAGGTCTAAATCATGATCCGATTCAACAAATTGTTGAAATTCCTACATATCGATCACTCAAAAGCTCACTATTTACATTATTTATTATTATATATTTACTAAATATTTTAACCACAATCTATATCATATTATTTATTCCTTATCCTTTATGTTTAGTCAAGTGTCACAATAAACAGAAAAAAATGGTTTAACACTTTTCCTGCTAATGGTACTTTTAAGCAAGATTGATGTTTAATTGACTTTATTGCTATAATTACAATTCGGGGCTCTCCAGGACGGGTCCCTCAGGGAATGGGGCCCTAAGGGAGTAACCCTGCGGAAGTCTTTACATAAATAGCAATGCCATCGCAAACTACCGATCGCTAATGAATAACTTGCTTGCATATGCAACTCTCTGCAGTCGAGATAACGGGTCGTTTATTCACTTGACATTACGATGTCTTATGCTAGCGAAAAAACAGAGAGATAGACTTTTTTTTTTTGTAAAATAATAGTAGTTTCCTAAGTTACTCCTTACACTATCAGCTATCTGCCAGTGAAAGTCCCGTTAAAATTGGTCCAGCCGTTTCAAAGATGGTACAGACACAAAAAACATTAAAATATTTTTTTTTGTAAGTACCGTTACCGTGTACTTTCATTTGCATTTAGGAAAAAGCTGTTAATTTGGAATTACAAACATACACTTAAATTTATTTATCTATATAGATGTTTATATTAGATACTAGCTGCTCTCCGCGGTTTCACCCGCGCGGTGATGGATGATAATGATGATGATGAATCTTATATAGCCTATGTTACTCAGGGTGAATGTAGCTTTCCAATGGCAAAATAATTTTTGAAATCGTTCCAGTACTTTTTGAGCCAATTGGTTACAAATATTGTTACATAAAAATCTTTCCTCTTTATAATATTAGTATAGATGGAACATCCACACAACGTCTTCAGGTCCCAAACTAGACAGAACCTGTGGTATGGTAACCTGATGTCTGATATACATATACACAAGCACACCCGGGACCAGAAACCATATGCATGGCTGCTACCACTGCGCCGGTAACCGGTAAAATTTTCGTAGCAGCAAGTCGCTCACGGACGCTGCACATCATGTCCATTTTCATTATGTTACAGTGTTTCTGTTTGGTATACTCTGAAAGTTTGTGGAGGTACGTACAATGTCCTTAATTTGGAGCGTGTTCTAGTTTTTATATGCTTTAAAAGCTGTCCGAAAAACATAGGTACTTCCGTAACATCGGAACTAAATTGAGTCGTTGTCGGAGCGGGAGTTCGCAAAACGTTCTAGCATTTTATATTTTATGCTGGCGAACTAATTAGTATGAAGAGCAAACAGCTAATCCTACCATGGAACCATATATTATAAAGCCTGCATGGAAGTAACAATGACAGAATTGCAATAAACGGTTGCACCATAAACAAAGTCAAACGTCAATTAAATACCAACGGCGTTAGTTACAGAATTATTACAGCTGGACTTGGCGATCTTAACCGATTAACGTTTGCTGCGGTCAGGACTTGGATGGGTGACCGCTAGTGGCATTATTTATCTGAACGCTTTCGTGCTTCGGAGGGAACATTAAGCCGTCGGTCCCGGTTGCTATGTCGAAGGTCTTCTCAAACTTCGACATGGGTTGGCCACTAGCCTATCCACCAAGCCGCAAAGGGCTTGCGTGGTGGATTATGCCCCAACTACTCTCCGAGAGGAAGGCTTGAGTCTCAGCAATGGGAACATTGTTTGTTTTTATTGCATCAGCTGATTGTTTTGTCTCAGGGTGGCAAGCGCGCCTTGCCATGCAGGGTTTTTAACTATTATAGCTTAAAATTCTCGTCAGCATATTGACATTACAACAACTTATGGTGACATGACAATTTACTCGTATTTACTTAATTCAACAAAATATCACAAAAATAGCGCTGCTTTTTATATCCCAAGTTTCAGCTTCAGCGTATACAAATACTTTGTAGTATTTATGTATAAGGCAAGTCATTCACCCCTTGTCTGTAGCGAAAGGTTATTTCATGAGCTCCCGATTTCAGGCTTGAGAAATTATTCAATATTTTATCGTGTAGATACTTTAATTGTTTACATGCTAAAATAGTAAGACCAAAAAGTTATCATGAAATGAAAATGAATTATTTGCTAGGTAAATATTTGACTTATAACTTTCGCAATATTCAATGCATCAGTGCACTGATACTAACAATGAAATCGTTTCTTTGAATGTTACGAATTCGAATTGCATAGCAATTTTTATTAATGTCTATAAAATTAAAATAATATATTATATAACAAAGATGAACCTAGCTTTAAGTCTTTTTGACCTTTGATACATACATAGACACATTTCTTAGATTAAGATTAAGATTAGACGTCAAGCAACTATTATAGTTATAAGGGTTATGTGACCAAGGAAAAAAGGATAAATCTTTAAAGGAGCACTTTGTTGCCCGTCTGTCTCTCTGCCATTGTACCCGGGTACGCGTGGAGGTAAGTCGATATTAATATAAAATACTTATGTGTACACTCCCTTAGGGATGATAAACAATTTGAAGTTTAAAAGTCAACGCAACAAAAAATACGGTAATTTACGATAAGACACTTTCATTGTGCGTTCCCCACAGAACAGAAGCGTCGATTACAGAGCTAAAACATAAACCAACCAATTAACAAATAAAAAACTGTTAATTATATTAACAGTTTCTATACCTTTTGGATACATTTTTATAGTATTACTTTTTTAAAGCACTAACGCCTTCTTTAGCGATCTCAAACATTGAAATTTATAGAGAGAAAAAGCAATGTGCAAAAGAAAAAGCAAATAAGTGCCACCATCTGTGATGGCAAAGTGCAGCGTTGTGTGGATAGAGAGGTATGTGTTGCGATTTCACTAAAATTCTACTTCCGGTGTTATAATGCCTTTAACTTCTATCCTTGGAGTTTTTTAGTACTTGATCTTGCGTCTCCACCCCCAGACGGCCAATTAAGGCAAGCCGCGAACAGGGTTTTTATTTAGCCCCAGGGAGAATCGGGGTCCGTGTTATAAGCTACTCACTGACGATTCGCCACAAAGCCGCTCCTGCGGTATTATTATGTACGAGGGTGAATCAAAAAATTCTTGGAATCAATATTAAAAAATGCAAAGATTTAAATAATAATATTTTATTTTTCTACATAATCTCCCTCCAATGCAATGCATTTAGAATAACGCGTTTCTAACTTCCTTATTCCTTGTGAAAAAAAAATATTTTCTTGACTCTCGAAAAAGTCCTCTACGGCAGCTATAACCGCGTCATTATCGTGAAATTTTGTTCCACGAATTTCCTCTTTTAATTTTGGAAATAAGTGAAAATCACTTGGGGCTAAGTCCGGAGAATATGGTGGGTGGTCAAGGAGATTGAAACCAGCACAGCGGATTGCGTTGAGCGCAACTTCCGATCGATGAGCAGGAGCGTTATCTTGAAGTAACAACACGCCCAACGACAGTTTTCCACGACGTTTTTCTTTAATCGCTTCACGCACTTTCGGGATTAAATTTGCATAATAGGGTCCAGTAATCGTCTGGCCTTTTGGCATGTGATCAATAAAAAGGATTCCTTCACTATCCCAGAACACAGAGGCCATAACTTTGCCAGCGGTAGGAGCAACTCGAAATTTCTTAATGGATGGAGAGGATGGTCGTTTCCAAGACATGCTTTGTCTTTTAGTTTCAGGATCAAAATGGTGGACCCACGTTTCATCCATGGTGACAAGACGACGGCAAAAATTATCCGAATCACGCTGGAACATTTCGAGATTACGCTTGGAAATTTCCAAACGTCGCTTTTTGTTTTCGTCGGTTAACATTCGTGGCACCCATCTTGCAGACACTTTTTTGAACCCCAGTGAATAAATTAAAATGGATTGAACGCTACCAAAAGATATCTTTAGGATCTCAGCTATATGTTTTATAGTCATTCTTCTGTCTTCCAAAACCAGATTCTCAACCTTTTTGACATTTTCGTCTGTAACGGAGGTTGAAGGCCGCCCAGAACGCGGGTCATCTTTACAGCTTGATCTACCTCTTTTAAATTCAGCCACCCAGTACGCAACCGTAGAATAGGGTACAACATCACCCCCTAATGTTTGCTGAATGTCCAAAAAAATTTCCTTCGTAGACATTTTTTTCAAACTGAGATATTTTATCACCGCACGTAACTCACTTTTATCCATAATTTTGACTTTTTAGCAACTCGTTGCACAAAAAAATTTATTACATGCGAACGAACTGACAAAAACAAGTGACAGTCTGCATAAATATAGTGTGATAGACACTCTTTAATTTGAATATCGAACTTGATCCAAAAAGGTTTCATATATATGCACTTCTAAGAACTTTTTGATTCACCCTCGTATAGTACATATACAGAATATTCTCTAAGATCATGCTCCCAAAGTCATCAAAGAACGCTAATTAATATATTTTTTTGCTAAATATGTACCTGAATATAATCATCCTCATTATCAGCCGGAAGACGTCCACTGCTGAACATAAGCCTCCCCCATAGAACTTATTCTCTCTTATTATCTACGATTTTTTGTATGTTGTTAAGTCCTCTGTGGGCCGAGCACGAAAATCTGTTTAAGTGTAACGTAATCGCATCTTTAACGTATTTAGTACAAACTGTCATTTATCTAGTACAATAGTGGCACAGATAACTCATAGTTTGTACTGACTCATAGTTTATTCCTCATCAGTACTTGTTCTATTGTCAAATCTGTCCACAAACCCGACCAGAGCTTATCAGAGCGACGTATTGTGAAGGCTCCGACAGCGAACATACGAGTACAATACTCGTCTGGCTTCATGTCCAGGACAAGCATGTCTTGAAGGTAGAGTCGGGCACTTTTGGTGTAAAAGAAATGTCACGCCGAATTTAAGAATGGGAGCATTTTGCTAACACATTCTAGGTGAAGCTTCCAGTCTCCCATTCGAAATTGGCAAATGACCCTCCCCATAATTTTTCACTTTTAGGACTAAAGTCCCTTTGACTAGCTGTATCTCCGCAACCAATGTACCCAGAGTGATCGAATTGGGCTCGGATTGTAGCAAAGTTAGTTTGCTTAACAAAAGTGTAGATCAAATATACCTGAAAACGCTTACAAAACGTATTTTTTCAAAAAAACTGAAACAAGAGCCAGAGTTTCGCAGTTTTTCGAGCACCATGGGAATAGCACAAGGTTTTCAGGGCTGCAATTTTCGGTATAAACTAGTCTCAGGCAACCTAACAACATATACACAAATCGTAGGTACATGCACGTTTGCGATGTTTGCCTTTTTGTGTCGATAATGACTGACTTATAAATAATCCAGTCTTCTTTATTAAAGCACTAGCCTTGGAACAACCTGTATTATGCTTTGACATGTACTAACAAGTTTGTTTGTAAATGCAGACTGATAGGAAATTATTTTGTTATTTAAGTTATGACCTAAAGACCTTTCTAGTGATAATGAAAGATAATTGAACCTACTGAGTCTCGGCAAACGTAGTGTAGGACGTCCTGAGGCACGGTGGAGTGACGATCTGCGCAAGACGGCTGGCAAAAACTGGATGCGAGAAGCCCAAGATAGACCCAAGTGGCGTGCAATTGGAGAGGCCTATGTCCAGCAGTGGACTGCTACAGGCTGATGATGATGATGAGTAGTTTTTACCTTCCAAAGTAAATGTCCAACTCCAAGTATGACCAGTAAATAATAAACATTACTTTAAGTGCTGCAAAATGATGACAGTACTCAATCACAAGTAAACAACGGAATGATCGTAAAGTCCTCTAACTTGATGCTGTACTAACAAACTCCGGTGTCGACTATTACATCATGTTTACTGGTCATATACAGTATACATAGGCCACAAAGAAAGCGTTGTTTATAAAAATGTGATCAATTTTCAAATAACAGGGGTTTAAATATGAAACTGCAGATTTATCGCACGAGCCACTTAGAATTCAAATTAATCCTTCATAGTTTCACATTTCAGAGTGAATCATTTTTCACACGAAAACTATAACATTCTCAATTAAACAAAAGAATGCCATTGATTGTTGTTTTGATTGTTTGACTTTCAATTGTTTTCACATCTAGTTTTTAACGTGAAGATGGAAACGGCGAAAATTATCAAATACGAGTTAAGTAAAGAGAGCCCTCTTGGCGTTACGGTGAAATCCGGCTATTATCTGTCCAGTCTCGATGAAAATGTCTACAAATGGCATATGATGTATTTGTTACCGTAGCACATTTTTGGAAATCTTGAGATAACTAGTAATTTTAAAAAGAAATAAATAATTTTATCTCTTTGCGTATTTTAATGATCTACTATATTAAAGTTTTATTTTAAAAGGATCGCTCACATAGTTTTAATGTTATCGCATTTTTATAACCGCTATCTTTGTGGCCCACCGTATATAGGTACAATGTGACCCACCGTATATAGATACAAATAGTGTTTGCAAATAATGTTAGTAGATGAACATCTACGAACGAACACAGATCAAACAATAGTTATGGACAATTCACGCGAGCAAAATACGGTTTCCAATCATGCCGCCGCGCCGGTTAAGGCGAGAACACACACGAGATAGGTAAAATTATCAGTGATCAACCTTTAAACTGTAGCTTTTTGTTAATGAAAAAAACAATGTCCAGAAACATGAAGTGAATATTTCATTCCCATATAATAATGGGAATGAAATATGAAATGATTGAAGTACCTGAAATGAATGCTAAACTACGAATATTTTGCGGAAGACCACCAATGTCACGCTTCCACATCAGCATCATGATAATTTTTAATATTGTTTCACTAATATTTAATTTTTTATTTTTAATATTAGATGATTAAAAATTTTATACAGATTTGACACTGCATTCGATCGAACCCGATATACCTAGTTTTACTTATGCTAAACTTTTTCTTGTTAAATATTTGGTAGGGTATATGGTTAAAACTATCGATCTCTTGTTCATTTATTTTTGCTAGGTCGATCTTCTTAAGAAAAAGCATGGGCACCGCTGGTTTATAGAGTATATTTTCTGCGATTTAATGAACTGCTCTCATTGAGTAACTTTTCTGCCCTTTTATAGCAAACCCATCGTCTTTATTTAATATCTCCTATACTGTTAGATAAATAGGTATATTTAGCATATAGTGCCTTTTATAGGGGTTATTCTTAAGATAGTTTATAGAGTATTTTTTTGCAATCGAATGAACCGCTCTCACTGAGGACCTAAGTACAAGCTTTTCTGCTCTTTTATAGCGAACCCATCGTCCTAATTTAATACCTCCTACACTGTTAGAAAAATAGGTATATTTAGCATATAGTAACTTCTATAGAGATTATTCTTATGAGAGCTTATAGAGTATCTTTTTGCGATGGAATGAACCGCTCTCAGTGAGGACCTAAGTACAAGCTTTTCTGCTCTTTTATAGCGAACCCATCGTCCTAATTTAATGTCTCCTACACTGTTAGAAAAACAGGTATATTTAGCATATAGTACCTTCTATAGAGGTTATTCTTATGAGAGCTTATAGAGTATCTTTTTGCGATGGAACGAACCGCTCTCAGTGATGACCTAAGTACAAGCTTTTCTGCTCTTTTGTAGCGACCCATCGTCCTAATTTAATACCTCCTACACTGTTAGTAAAATAGGTATATTTAGCATATAGTACCTTCTATAGAGGTTATTCTTATGAGAGTTTATAGCGTATCTTTTTGCGATGGAATGAACCGCTTTCACTGAGGACCTAAGTACAAGCTTTTCTGCTCTTTTATAGCGAACCCATCGTCCTAATTTAATGTCTCCTACACTGTTAGAAAAACAGGTATATTTAGCATATAGTACCTTCTATAGAGGTTATTCTTATGAGAGCTTATAGAGTATCTTTTTGCGATGGAACGAACCGCTTTCACTGAGGACCTAAGTACAAGCTTTTCTGCTCTTTTATAGCGAACCCATCGTCCTAATTTAATACCTCCTACATTGTTAGAAAAATAGGTATATTTAGCATATAGTAACTTCTATAGAGGTTATTCTTATGAGAGTTTATAGAGTATCTTTTTGCGATGGAACGAACCGCTTTCACTGAGGACCTAAGTACAAGCTTTTCTGCTCTTTTATAGCGAACCCATCGTCCTAATTTAATACCTCCTACACTGTTAGAAAAATAGGTATATTTAGCATATAGTAACTTCTATAGAGGTTATTCTTATGAGAGTTTATAGAGTATCTTTTTGCGATGGAACGAACCGCTTTCACTGAGGACCTAAGTACAAGCTTTTCTGCTTTTTTATAGCCAACCAATCGTCCAATTTCAATACTTATCTCCTACACTGTTAGAAAAATAGGTATAAATATGTATATACTCGCATTGGCATAGTACCATTTATAGAGATTATTCTTATGAGAGTTTATAAAGTATCTTCTCTGCGATCGAGTGAACCGTTCTCATTGAGAACCTTAGTAGGTACAAGTTATTCTTGATCTTTTATACCGAATCAAATATATATATATATATATATATATATGATTCGGTATATATATATATATATAGTGCATATTCCTATTACTATAATATATATTTTCATAGACATGGATTTGCAAATTGGCATATAATATAATGTATATTTTAAGATAAAATGTAGATGAAGTCAGAAATAGTTGCATAGCCGGCTGGCAAGTTTTGTTATGCAAGTATTACAGTTGCAGTGCCACCCACGATTAATTGTTCTTATATATTAACTATATACATTTCTACTATGATTAATCAAATGATATGAATGGTTGAGCGCTTGAACTAGAAGTTTATAACTAGAATAGTCAATAGAAAATGTTGTAAATCTGTGCTTGACATTCCTTGCAGCTAACTATGTATAGGAAACTAGCAGGTTTGTGCACCTGCCTACTGACCCGATCAATCCTCAGACAGCTCAAACATTTGTGTGCATGAACATGTCTGACCTGTGTCTGGGTGTGTATATGCATATAAATAAGTATGTATATCAGTCATCAGGTTACCATAGTACAGATTCTGCCTAACTTAAGACATGTAGACATTGTTTGGGTGATGTAACATATTATTATTATTCCTTTTATTTGACATATTTCACGGGTTTCGCCCGGTCCTTTACATAGGCATAAGTGGGCCAACACTTAGAGGCCCGTTTGGTATAAAAATACAATGTAGTATAAAAACAGAAACATTTTGGATGGATTTACATGGTATATCTATTACAAAAATGGGTAAAATGGGCATGGCTATTGATATGTACTTATTAGTGGTACGGGAGATAGTGGGCTATGGACAAGACTACGGCACCTGCCAATTTCAGTCTCATCTTAAAATATTTAGGCAGGTGGTGACTTGTCACCCACTAAACAGGCCCCCCATAAGAGCCACCATCAATGGTGACAAAAGGGGCAACATTGGTGTGGATGGCTAAAGGGTGTTGAGAAGTGTGCTGCGGTTTCACTAGAGCGCTACTAACTTTAATGTTTATGCTCACCTTTATGCCCTTTAACACTTCCACCCTTGGAGCTTTTTGTTTCTTGCTCTTGCGTCTCCACCCCCAGACGGCCAATTAAGGGCCGGGGGTCAGGGGTCTCATTTAGCCCCAGGGAGAATCAGGGTCCGCGGTGTCGCCACTCACCGACGGCTCGCCACAAAGCCGCCTCTGCGGTATTATTATTTTCTTGCAACATGCCTCAATGGCGCTCTCAGAGGCGCAGAGAGAGTCTCTCTCCTAAGTATTTCCGTAACTATTAGTACTATGCTATAAACAGGAGTAACTTTCGCTTTCAAATAACTAAGTGTGCACTACGCCTTAGTCTTATAAGTAATCGACGGTCGGTCCCCGCAAAGGTTTCAATCAGTTTATAACCTCCTTGGTCCGTCTGATGGGCGATAAACTGTCTGAATAGAATCTCAGTCAGTATTTGCCGCGGTGTCGTGTCGATAGCGCGCTGTTGTCTACGTCCGCTCGAGGTTTCGCGCGTTTTTCTAACGCTCAAACGCTGAAGAAGTTTCCCGCGTTTTCGCGATATCTAGTGCTTTTAAATTTTCTTTCGTTATTTATTTTATTGTATGAACACCTATTTATAATACAAGTTATTGTATGAACTACGAACGATATATTTCGGCTGTGTTTTGTTTTATATTATCATCGTGTCAATAGAACGAATTTGATAAGTAAGTTTTTAATATAATTATGCACAATGAAATAATTCTTAATTGCACTTTAAAACACTAAGTAATTTACCAAATATAATCTCAAATTAGGGTAGATCAATGGGCGGTCATGTCGCTTATAGCAAGTTATTCCAGGTAACCTTTGATGGACAGTATCATAAGTAGTACTTTATTTTTTAAAGCACTAACGCCTGCTTAGCGAGGCCTAGAACCGAGGATGGAGAAAATTCACATCCTCGCACGGGATTCGAACCCGCGTTTTCCGTAATCCGTGTCAGACGCAATGACCACTAGGCCACATAGGCTTACCGTCCGAGCATCGAATTTCAACTCGGTGTGATTTTTAACCGACGCAACCGATGTGTGTTTGTGTGTATGTTGAGAAGTTTTCAAAAGTTCAGTGCATAATGGATTTCATAATTCTCAATTAAGTGTTCCCATAATGTTGTATCCAGTCCCTGAAATCTATCAAACTAGGGTACATATGTACATAGAGCCTACCTGAATCGACCACACAGCGCCTGAACCGTGCTCTGGGGGACATCGTTAATGAATTGAAAATCAAAATACTTTATTTAATTTAGGCATCAAGGACATAATGAACGTAAGTAACTTTATGTCCATTCAGCACAGAGCTAATGCCCCTTAGAAGCTCTAATCCAAACAAACCACTTTGATCTTCATCATTCATCATTATCAGCCGGAAGACGTCCACTGCTGAACATATGCCTCCCTCATAGAACTTTGATCTTATTTGTGGAAAAATCCGCCAAAAGATAAATGCATGCTGATTGAGTTAGTCATCGGATAAATGAATGAATGATTATTGCTCTTGTAGTATAGGTTCTATAAGATGACAGCTAAAAAACGTGTAAACACATGTAATCCAGATCCATCTTCTATTATAACGTTTGTAGCTGTCACTCTGTCTCTCTCTGTTTGTTAACTTATCACGCCTAAACGCACCAAATTTGACAAGGAGTTATTATACCCTGGCCACATCGCCAGACGTGGCGACAGCAGCTTGGAAAAGATCATTGTGGTGGGAAACGTGGAAGGGAAACGTTCACGAGGCCGGTCTCCGACCAGGTGGTCTGACCAACTTAAAGAAACACCTACGTCCCGCTTTTACACCGCGGTGGAGATGGCCACAGACCTGAGCCGATGGAGACAGTTCGTTAGAACCAAAGTGCTGCCATGATGATCGCGATCCTCAGTCATGAGGGAACGACCGGAGAGTATTATACCCTGGGGATACTTTTCATCATCGTCGTCATCGGTCAAATTGGTCAACGCGAGTTGTCGGTACTGTTTTAGTGAATTCCAAACACATAATTATTATTCTCACGGTTTATCTATCTATACTAATATTATAAAGAAGAAAGATTTGTATGTATATTTGTAACGAATTAGCTCAAAAAGTTCTGGACCGATTTCAAAAATTCTTTCACCATTGGAACGCTACATTCACCTTGAGTAACATAGGCTATATAAGATTCATCATCATCATCCATCACCGTGCGGGTGAAACCGCGGAGAGCAGCTAGTCACTTGATAAAATATTGGTTAGCAGAATATACCTAGTTCGTCATTGTGGTATTCGGGATCTTATTTTCAACCAACTTCCAAAAAAGGGATTATGATCATATGAAGGTTCTCAATTCGTATTTTTTTATGTACGATGTTCCCTCATATTCTTATGTATGTTACCTCATATTTTTATGTATGTTACCTCATATGTTTATGCATGTTACCTCATATTTTTATGTATGTTTTCTCATATGTTCATGCATGTTACCTCATATTTTTATGTATGTTACCTCGTATTTTTATGTATGTTACCTCATTTTTATGTATGTTAACTCATTTTTATGTATGTTAACTCATATTTTTTTATGTAAATCGATTATCATGATACTTTTTTTATTTGAAAGCTGGTGCATCTCATGTGGTCATATTTTAATTTGATAAGGATGAGACCTGGAGTTTTTTTGATAATTATTAATCATAAACATCAGGATGGGAGTTGGTTGAATATTTTTTTTTTAAGTTAAGTATTATTAATTTTAATAACGTGTTACACACTCATACTCTCGCCCTGGGATCCCTGTGTCGCGGGAGGCATGGGCCATGGATACATAGATTACACACATTACAACATTCAAACGTAAAATAACAATTCTGCTCTTCACATAAATATTTGCCCCGCCAGAGATGGCTTTGCAGGCGGGGTCACTAACCAATTGAGTTAAGGGGATTGCATAGCTAGTACAGTCGCTTGCAATATGATGTATACATTTCACAATTTTCAAGTGTCCCAGGCTTCAGTTTCATAAAAAAATACATCAAAAATAATATAAAATGAAGCTATTTATATTATTTGACTGCTTAAAATAATCTACAATTTTAAACCACGCTTTTGTTCCATGCTTCTGGCGTTGAACCTTCGAGTAAGACGGTATTAAAGAGCTTCTGAAGGACTTTAAGTACCGGTGTTCCACCCGCTTTCAGAAGCTCAGATGTGATACCGTCGTCACCAGGCGCCTTGTTGTTCTTAAGCTGTTTCTAGGCCATTCTAATCTCGTACAGGCTGATGTCCGGGATATCTTCGGTATAATGTCGGGTCAGCTTGGCTCTTGGGTCTTTGACCGAGCTGCTAACAGGTTTAGCGACCGAGGTGTATAGCTGTCCGTAGAAACTCTACGTCTCCTAACACTTCTGCTTTGGTCGACGCTACACTGCCGTATAAAAGTAATATAAATTTATTTTTAAAATAAAAAAACTAAAAAAATCAAAACGTACGGGCATTGCAAACAATGTGTCGATTGCATGAAAATAAAATCACTGAAATCGGACAATGTTAACAGGTAGAAAAGAGTTTTTTCTTTTAGTGTGGACAAGTACTAGCTATGCAATCCTCTTAACAGAGCTACTATGACTTTAAGTGACTCTACTACTGCGTTCCAAAATAAATAGAGCCACGAATTGCAATAACTGACAATAATAATAATATTTATATTATATTAACGGGGCTTAATCACGAGCGGATCGTGACCACGATAAATGCAACTTGACCGAAACGTCGAGGTAAATAAATACTATTACTAACGCGATTAAGCCCCGTTAATATAATATAACTATGTGTTCACATCGCGAAAGTTTAAAAATTAATAATAATAATGTTCAAAATGTATGCTTTCTTTGTTAGTAATTAATGGAAACCTCTCTATATAGCAAGCATTATACTACCTCTATACACCGTGTATGTATAGACATTAGAGATGTTTGTGTCTTAGTCACAGAACAGCCTGTTTTAAGGATTGGTGCCCAAAGGGTAAAACGGGACCCTATTGCTAAGACTCGGCTGTCCGTCCCTCTGTCTGTCTGTCTTTCCGTCCATGATTTTTTGCTCAGACACAGTTTTAAAGCAAACTACAAAAGATGAAACATCTATTTTCAGTTATTTTTACCCATGTATTTTTTTTCTCTATGGTTTATATCACCATCCCATTTTTTATTTGTGGCAAAACGAGAAATTGTGTGCCTAATGATACGACCAAAGACCACTACGCTTTGATTTTTTATTCTCTTTCGGTCAGCGATTTCATTTGCTACACTACCTTTCACATTGTATGATACAATTTTTGATAGTACAAACAGCACATCGGTAGGACAAAAGGCCTATCATCTAGAAATATAAGTTTCCTCACCTCTATCGAAATTTAAAAATTAAGCTAGGGAGGCGAAATAGTATATTATGCAACTAGTGAATAAAGGACGGATTTAAAGCGAGGGCCATAGATGAATTACGAGTAAGTGAAGGATTCTAACGACTGAATCACGACCGGAGAGAGTGATTCGTGATTATTGAATCACGAGCGTAGCGAGTTATTTAAGTGTTAGAATCCTGAGCGATGCGAGTGATTCATGGCCCTCGATATAAATCCGCTTTATTCAAGAGTTGCATATTATACTTTATACCATGACCGCGAGAAAAAGAAATAATTTGAGAGAAAATAGACATTTAATGAAGAAAAAAAGAAGGGTAAATTAATTAAAATGTACATTAAAATTTTAATAATTACTAAACATAAGAGTAATTTATTTATTATTATGATATATTTTTTTCTATAATTGCAGCAAAGAACACAATACAGGTTTTATTCTAATGCTAAACTTACTTAGGAGTTACTTGCACAAAGAGTTTGTATGTCGATTATTCTTTGCGTAAGGAAAATGTATAAGCATTGAGATGGAGATCGAATATATTGGTGTGTTCGAAGTTCAAACACCAAAACAGTGATTAAAGGCCCTTTTAAAATAAGCTTTTTAGAGTAGGAATGGTATAAATAAACATTTTATAACCGTTCATAAACATTATTCCTTCCCGGACTCATTTTTACTTACATTTATAAACTATTTCAACCAAAAATTCACTGCTATTTTACGACCTCCCCTCGTAGACGTAGTTCACGATAAAATCAATTTCCAGAAAATGCAATTACTGGGGTTGCGGTGCCTAGCGGCCCGCCTCGGTTTCCCGTGCAAATTTCCGTGTTTTCCTTTCGCGGGATAACGAAGAGATAGTCTTGCTTTTCGTATCAGAACCTTTGAACGTTTCGTATAGCCGAGCTGAGGCCGTAGCACAAACAATATCCGAAAAAGTATTCGCATCGCAAGCGTCAACGCGTCGCGCTTCGGCGTATATATAATATAATATACTCTATGGGATACCAAGCCACATAAATCAATAAATATTGAATTAATTATACAATTAAAGTAGCTTAAGTTACTCTTTGTATTATAGTATAAGTGCCAGTGAAAGTCCCAATAATAAAAATAGTCCAACGGTTTCGGAGAACCGACATGAAAAAAAAATAAGAAAACGTATACACATAGGGAAACGGTTACATTTTGCTTGAACAATTCACCTTTTATTATGACCAATCACCGTTTACCTTAAACATGGCTAAATGTCTAATTTAAGGCCCGTAGTTCCATGAGAACGTGTTATGTAGCTCCGTAATATGCACTTAGGCATATAATATACAAATAATATAATAATATACAAATGCATTTAGGCATAGAATTATAACTAACTCTATGCAATTAGGCATCTCAGTTTACAATCAAAAGTTAATTGAACTCCTCCAAAATGACGTTTTATGTCACTTTTGACAACTTCAGTAAGCAGTAATGTATATGGATGAATACTTGACTAGTAGTTCAGTTGAAGCATGCATCATGGATGGGGCATGGACTTATTATAAGTACTTAATAATAGATTATGCACCGAGGGAGTAAAGCAGTGTCTTACGTCACGGGCGGCATATTGAAACCTGTGGGCCTAGCACTGCGTAAGTGTAATGTAACGTGTCGTTTACGTGAAACAGTACATACTGTCATGTATCTAGGGCAACTGACAGATAACTCATAGTTTGTACGCCGAACGTGACGCGTTGAAGTTAACGATACGAATACTTGTTCGCAAGTTGTTTGTGCCAAATCCAAATCACTATAATCCCTTGGGAGTTTTATACAACATTACCTCCCATGGGGATGTAATGCCTTGCTTTACGTCGAGATTGCGTGATATAAAATTAGACATTGTCGAGCAGGTGGTATGAAAAAGTATATATAAGCACAGGGAAGGTGTTAATAATTATGAAGTAAAATGCGACTGTTTTTGCTGTTCACCCGTATGCTCGTTCCCCTCATGAGCGAGTCATCTAATGCCTAACACCAATGTCTCTAAAGTAATATGCCTGATAAGTTAAATACATTAATCTCATATTTCCTAAGATCTTAAATACCTAAGACGCAAAATGCTTGATTGTCAATATACTTTAAACTCAGTTAACCTAGGTTGTACAGTGTCTCTGGAAGTGTGTGCTGCATGGGGCCCGCAGCGGCACACGCTTTCAGCGGAAATAGGCGGAGATCTCTCCCTGCCGAGCGTGGTGTTCTCCATGCTCAGCAGCGAGAGATCGTGGCATGCGGTGGCCACCTTCTGCGAAGCGGTGATGACGCAGAAGGAGGCCGCGGAGCGGATCAGGGAGAACGATGTCCGAGCTGACCCGCTCCGGCGCAGACGACCGGGGGAACGGAGGAGACGGTTTGCACGTCTCCTCCCTCCTCCGTAGTGGGGTACTGGCGAATAGTCGGGGGACTCTTCGCCGGTTTGCACGGCCTACACGTCTAGGGGGTGGGCTTGGTGAGCAAGGCCATCCCTTCACAGGCGCTGAGGCCCGGTTAAGATCAATCCGGGCCTACCGCTGGGGCGAGATGGTGACTGCCAGCGCGACCCCGTCTCGCCCCACCTTGGCGGAGGTCTGCTCACGGGGGGGTTTTAGTGGGTCTGAGCCCCACCCGCCCCCTTCCGTCACCCCCGTGGCGGAAGGGAAGTGCACAGCATTTCCCCCCTAAAAAATAATAATAAAATGGTTGTACAGTGTCTAAAACGCAATTTGCCTTTATAGTCAAATTCCCTTATATATTAAAATTGATGTTGCCTGTACTGTACTAAAGCTGCAGTTTTACAGTAAAACGGATCCATTGAACTGTGTATAAAATACTCCTATTACCAAAAGAAAAACAGGTTACCCTAAACCTCACTCAAGGTTAAAAAGTTGGTAAAATACATCACTATCAATACATCACAAAAAATAATATATTATTCCTTTGATTGTGTAGTTATGAACAATTGACAAGTAAATTAAGTTGCTTGTGTGACTGATCATTATTTACTTAAGAGGCATTTCACATTTTAATGCGCGTAATCGTAGATTTTAAGCGCTTAATTTACTATCATAGGAAAGATTCACAAATAGTTGAATAATTGAAATAAATAGAATAATCTGTCCTCTTTTCAGTTAATGTACCACATTTACAAGCATAACTTTAATTATTTTGTAGTGACCAATCTCCCGCACCTCGTTTTACGAATTAAATGGAATATAGCAAACTTCAGAGTTCTATCTCTTGTATAAAAACTCATCAAATTAACTAAACAAAAAAATCTATTCATCAGGAATATAATCTTGTTGACACACAGTGTACTAGAATATCGATAATTGATCATCATTATAGAAAAAAAAATAAAGATCTTTCGCCAATTTCCACGAATTATATCAGCAGTTTAACACGATTTATTGCGTTAAATAAAGTGTAATTCCAAACTGATATTATATCAAAAGAAAGTACATTCTTCAATTAATCTGATCTCAGTTAAAATATGATATTAACTCTGCTTTGTTAGACACGAAAAATTATTTAACATAAGTCTAAATGATTATAAATTGAATCGACAAGAAATTGATTGTTTACTCATTCCAAAGCCACAGTTTTTAAAATGAGTGCAAGTATCAAAATATGTTACTCACAGTCACGCTATTCCGTCGTCACTTCTTTCGCCTGTGTAAGCGATGCGCTGGCATTTACCTAAACTTCAGTAGAGTGATTTTGTGAAATGGCTCTTAAATTAATTATTATTATTTGTACTGAAAGTTGAATTAAGTGAAAAACGTGGATGATTATTTTCAAAATATGTTGTGAATTTAAGTTAATAAATATAATCTGAAATGTGTATACAATCTTGTTAATTTAAATTTCTGATTCTGTTTCTGATTCTTGATTATTGGACGACTCCTAAGACATAATGCGGTGTGGGTAATTTGATAAACTTTAATTATGCATTTTAGGCATACTGCTACTTAGCCATATTAAGATTGAGGTAATTTACAAATCATATATTATGCGTTTTAGGTATTAAGCTACTTTGACCTTTTGTTTTTTAGATGACTCGCTCATGAGGGGCTCGTTCCTATGTCCGCTCGTAACTACTCAACGGCTCAACCGATTTTGATCATAATACGTCATTAGATTCGTCTTGGCAAGATTGTCACTGGGTACATAATTATCCGAATGCAGTGAAGCTCAAAAAGTGTGTTACTAAGTTACGTGTACTAAGGTTTTCTTGTTGAGACGGGAGTACTATGGGTTGAGAAGCGGGCGTGAATATGAACGTTCAATCAATAGAATTTCCTTCCATATTTGCACCAATCCGCGTAAGGCGGCTAGTTGGCAATGTCATTCTCTTTAAAGTGTTTCCACTTTGTTACTCTTTGAGATCTAAAATAGGTTAATTCGAACATTGTTGACGACAATCACGTAGCAACTCACCTACATCGTTTGCCGTGGCCTCGTAAACATCGGTGACTTTTACACGAATGATTTGGGTTTGTTCGCAAGAGTCCAACTACTCAGAATTGAATTTGCTAAAAAGTATTCGTTAACTATTGAAATATTCGTCTCACTATTCGTCACACGTCACTTCGTCGTACAAACTATGAGTTATCTGAACCACAGTTGTAATGTATGGATAGTTTGTACTGTGTAAGAATTTTGAATTATTTTACGGTTAATGCGATTACACTAAGCAAGTACACAGTGGGCCTAGCACGAAAACTTACCATGTAACGTAATCCTTGACGTTACAGTACAAACTGTGAGTTATCTGTGCCACAGCTGTGCTAGATAGATAATAGTTTGTACTGCATTAGTCAACGAAACGATTACGATACACATACGAAAACGTTCGTGCTAGGCTCACTGAGGCCGAAGACAATTAGTGAAAATGCATTCGTATCGAAAGCGTTAACGTGTCACGTTACAGCGTACAAACTATTAGTTGTCTATGTCACAGTTGCCCTAGATAAATGACAGTTTGTATTTTGTACTGTTTACGTGAACGACACGTTACGTTACACTTACGCAGTTATTCGTGCTAGGTCCACTGCTCCCAATTGGCATGGCGCTGCGAATATCGAACCCGTAGGGCTCGATACGATAATAAATATATAAATAGTACGATATAAATAGTATTCGTACCTCAGTTGCAAAAAAAATATTGAAATCGAATAAATGGTGGCTCTATGTAACTTTCATCAACTCCAGTCATCAACTTACTAACATTATTGTTTACTGGAGTTTCCAAAAGTGACATAGAGCCGCCATTTTTCAACATTTCAATCAACATTTGGTAGCAACTGAGATACATAATAGCCCTTCCGGTGAGCTCGTCGCAACAACGAAGGATTCATTAGAGCAGAGTTTCCCAACCTTTTTTTTGTTGAGGCTCCCTGGACTATTAATAGTATGTTCCCTTTACATTTTCAATAAAAACAACAAAAAAAACGTATATAATGTACTTATTTTTTTTTATTATAAAACAAACCTTAAAAGTATAAATTAAAATAATAAATGTATTTTTCAAAAAAAATAAAAATAAGAGTAGGTACGAGTACTAATGAGACAGTTGAGATTGCATATTCTGTACCAGTTGGTTAGGTTCTATTTTTGCCAGAGCTATCTTGAGATTGCATATTCTGTACCAGTTGGTTAGGTTCTATTTTTGCCAGAGCTATCTTGAGATTGCATATTCTGTACCAGTTGGTTAGGTTCTATTTTTGCCAGAGCTATCTTGAGATTGCATATTCTGTACCAGTTGGTTAGGTTCTATTTTTGCCAGAGCTATCTTGAGATTGCATATTCTGTACCAGTTGGTTAGGTTCTATTTTTGCCAGAGCTATCTTGAGATTGCATATTCTGTACCAGTTGGTTAGGTTCTATTTTTGCCAGAGCTATCTTGAGATTGCATATTCTGTACCAGTTGGTTAGGTTCTATTTTTGCCAGAGCTATCTTGAGATTGCATATTCTGTACCAGTTGGTTAGGTTCTATTTTTGCCAGAGCTATCTTGAGATTGCATATTCTGTACCAGTTGGTTAGGTTCTATTTTTGCCAGAGCTATCTTGAGATTGCATATTCTGTACCAGTTGGTTAGGTTCTATTTTTGCCAGAGCTATCTTGAGATTGCATATTCTGTACCAGTTGGTTAGGTTCTATTTTTGCCAGAGCTATCTTGAGATTGCATATTCTGTACCAGTTGGTTAGGTTCTATTTTTGCCAGAGCTATCTTGAGATTGCATATTCTGTACCAGTTGGTTAGGTTCTATTTTTGCCAGAGCTATCTTGAGATTGCATATTCTGTACCAGTTGGTTAGGTTCTATTTTTGCCAGAGCTATCTTCAGGTTTCTATCGACATCAAAACGATTTCACTGTTTAGTTTTAATTAAAACTAGAGCAGAAAAGCCTGTCTCACAGAAGTAAGTTGAAGAAAAAGTAACTAGTACTTGTAAAGCAAGAGACGCAAGTTTCAAATTAAGATCTTTTGATTTAAAATTTCTCCAATGTCAAAAGATGGAAGTTATCTTTCATGGACGAATCTGCCTTCATTTCTAGAAATTCTTTCCTAACTTCTGGTAATTGTAACACATCGACAACAAATGGATTTCTTGTCATGTGCCATATTGGTGACTTTGATTTGAATCGATGTCTCGATAGTATCGGCGAAATTTGTTGCTATGAACCCCTGATTATAATCATAATTGCTTATTATAGTGCCGTTTCTGCCCTGAAGTTTCAAGTTCAGCTCATTGAAGGCACCAAATATATCAATTATGTAAGTCAACCTTCATTGAAATGTATCATCTGATTTCAATTGTATAATAATTAATTAATTAATTTCAATTGTAAAGTAAACATTACATTGAAATGTTATATGTTTATGTCGATGTTTATTTTTTGTTTTTTCTTGCCTGTTTGCCACCTTAGTGTTATATAAAAAAAAATGCAAATGCCCCCTTGACATCTCTCTATGCCCCCCTAGGGAGGCGTGCCCCCCTGGTTGCGAACTCCTGCCTTAGAGGATTGCACGGTAGTAGACCTCGCGAGCTCAAACTTCTCTTGATTCAACAACGCCTATCATCAAACAAACCTATGAAATCCTAGCACCTCCTAATACACCAAATATCGTCTAGATTAGTTAAAAGTTCGACCTATAGTTGAGTACCTCCATCCGGACTGATGGAACGCTTTGGCGAGTCGTTACAGAGGCTTCGTTCATTCGGACAGTTATTTTCTCCGCAAAGGGATGGAGTTAAGGCCGGATTCCACCATTGTAATTGAACATGATCAATTCAGCTAAACGCA
The DNA here is from genome assembly GCA_917880725.1 of Selenia dentaria. Taxonomy (NCBI): domain Eukaryota; kingdom Metazoa; phylum Arthropoda; class Insecta; order Lepidoptera; family Geometridae; genus Selenia; species Selenia dentaria. Next base: position 5,772,862 of record OU862888.1, on the reverse strand, counting down.
GATGAAGCGATCTTTCGTAAGGCATTAAACTCTTGGCAATGAAATAAAAAAGTAAAGTGTTGTTCTAATCGTAACACTCCTTGTTATGGGAACTTGATTTATTTTACGCTGAACATCGTTTTAATATAATATAAATAATAGCCTTGCTGGTCCAGTCTCCCACCTCCTCTGCCATGCCTCATCCTCTTATATATTAGTTTTATATGACTGTAAATATTCGATACCAAATTTGATTTACCTATCTGAATGATATCGATTTTATATGAAATATTTTATTCCCCATCTCTAACCGTCTGTGTCGTTAAAGGCAACGAAAGGAAAAATACCAGAAGATTGGAGGCAGTCTTCTCATCGTCTCATCTGAAGAAGCCTTCTGGTTGCCGAGAAATTTTACCTATTAAGAGCAGCTACAGAATTTATGAGCTCGATGTTTGATTAAATATATTACGATGAAGCGTAGTTAATTATTCGCGTTTGTTATATTTTTTCACTTAAGAAATGACAATGTTGATTTACTATTAGGAAATGTCTGTAAATACATGAGTAATTTGAACTCTAAAACAATTAACACGCATACATGTTTTATTAAAACCAAATAACCTTGCAAGTCGTGAATGCTTAAGTATTTTACACGCCAAATTTTGTATTTAAATGTACCTACATAATACTGTATATTACATAATATGCATACATAAATGTATATTATACATATATACTGTATACCTAATATACATATTTTGATGTTATATTGCGCCGCAAGTTGCAGTGATAATTTTGTGTATATATTGATATTAACATAAAACACAACAATAAAACAAGATTTTTATGAGTTTATGAACTGTTTTTTAATCATTTTAATTTAATTTATATTATGATGGTACCGATGCACGCACATGTAGTTTAGAAAACCGGCCTCACTTCTCTGTTAACAACATTCTGTCTTGACTTTTTTATTTTGTCTGAGTTAAAATGTTTACTGAATGACAAAAATAAATTTAACTTTTACATAACATTGCCAGGTATCCGATATACCTGTAGTGCCCCAGTCACTAAAATCTATCTTCCCACATATCAGCCTGTCACCCATTGGGCAAAACAGCTGTGTTTAAATGCCTCTGATTTGCCCGATTCGGTCAACTGTGTGAATGAAGTTACTTGTTGCAAATTAATCTAACAAACAAAACATATACGTAATGGCGTGGATTGCTTGTGACTCGAATGTTAATTGAATCAAACCCATTTAGATATTTAATGGACGCAGTTGTGGAGAATCAATGACAGTGTTGTCAGTATGAGCTGTTGTTACCTACGATAGTACGCGAAAACGCTCCTAATATTGACCCGCTGCTGCTTACCTAGCCGTCCACCGACCCAGAAGCGGGAAGAGGGGGTAACCACCCCTATTTGAAGACGACGAAATCAACACCAGGACTGAAGGTGAAGCCTTATTTGTTCAAATAGGTAAATCGAACAAGGGATGGGAGAATCGTTCGTGGTTTCGACTAAACACTTCTCGAGAAGTGGCAGAGGAAGAGTTGAATCCCAGCAGTGGAAACGATATTTATATAAACTCACGCATAATAGACATTACCGTACCCAGAGTATAAGAGCTTGTGTATGAAGTGAAAACGGATGTCCTATGGCAGGGACGGCCAACCAATGGCACGCTACACAATATTATCGGCAAAGTTTGCATTTTAGTTCACTGTAGGTAACAAAATTCACTGTGGAATATTACGAACGATAGCGACCTAACTGAAAACAACTACGCTACTGCGAAAAAAGTTAGCTATATGTGTTCATAAAATCAGATTACAGTCGGATTTTTAGACACACGTTACTTTCATTTCTTTCGTTTACTGTCGGTCTAGCGCTCGATGAGTCAACATCTCCTGAGGATGCCTCGTGTAGAGGCGAAACACGTGTCGAATCGTTTTTGGTTTATTTGGGTTTTCTTGTGTATTTTATTTTGTATTCTTCCTATTAGCAGTTTGTGTTAGGGTGGTGCACACCCCCAAATAAGCCAAAGTAACGCCTGAATCAATAAATTACACACGTTACTTCTATAAAATCCACTTAGATAAAAAACCTGGATAATGGAATAACGCGGACATAAAGATGCAAGAAGGTCCATAAATGGATCTTTACATTGGGTTTTAGTGGACCCAGAGACATTAATTAATATAATAATAGTCAAAATTATATGTAGGCGCGTCTATGGTCTTGTGAAACATTTAAACGGCACGTTGAATCGATAAAGGTTCGCCATCCCTGCCCTATGGAATTATTTTGAATGACTGACGACTAATAGGTCTCCGGTATCACTTTGTTAAGTAGAGGCAAGATAATCTAGTATAAACACGTAATTTCAACTGTAGACCGAAATATGCGCTATGATAAACACACATACAAATATTATATAATGTGTAAGCACGTATCGAAATTACAAAAATCAACACGCCTTGTGAATACTAATTCACAAGGTGGTCAATCGTGCGCTGAGCAAGACCGCCTGGTTCACATATACATTAATAGTGTAACTACAATACGGTTAAGACTTTTGCCGATTGTCCTGAAAAAGGGGTTATCTTTATTGATGTTTGTGTAAGATGCGCTACAACCTAAACCTAAACGGCGTGGCATTGAAAAAAAAAATTCCACAAGAAATGTAAAAAAAGTAGTAAACATAAGTTTTAGGTCCGTGTATACTTATAATGTAATGTAACACTACACATTAATAATAGGTTCTACGTTGGGCCCCAAACTAGGCTAGACCTGTATCTTGGTGGCCCATACAAAGCCGATACGAATAGTTTATTTTTTAGTTTTAACGAATAAGGTTACATTTAATGTCCCTTCACGGCTCAATTAATATAACATCTTATAAGACCGTGGATATAATGTATATCACATATAATAAAAATGTCAAGCTTGAACTTCTGTACAATGAAAAAATGCTAAAACTGAGTCAGGGGATGTAAGGAGTGAAATCGTACTATATTATATATTTTTTTGTTTCTGTATGTATGTTTGTACGGGCTAATCTCCGAAACGACTGGACCGATTTAAATGGAATTTTGTATGGTGGTAGCTTAAATCCCTGGTCAACATCTAGGATACTTTTGATCCCGGTAAATTAAAGAGTATCCGCGGGATTGTTAAAACTGTAATTATCCGTATCCCGCGAGGCCACGCGAGCGGAGCCGCTGGCGGATCAGCTAGTCTGGCAATAAATTCAATAACCCAGCTGAAAATCATGGTATTGGATTTCAAATGAAACAAAAAGTGATATAATAAATAATAATATAATTTGAAAAGTTAAGTAAAATAAACATAAAACCCGACTGCGATAACGAATGTGTGCAAAAAGTTGCAATTAACGTAAAACTTGTTAGCTTTGCGCTCTTGGTTTGGATCACTAAATCATGAGCAATCTATACAATACTACTTACTACATATTAAGTTTTTTATTTACAAGTTAAGTTATTATTTGCACAGTTTTACATTTCATTTTCATAACATAAATTACCAGTAACGAAAAGTATTTTAACTGAATGCTACATATTGAGGTCAAAAATGTTGGGTCTGTAAGCGTATGGAACGTCGTCATGCTTCTTCATTACCATTCCGCCTATCACAATCGGCTATAAGAAAAACTAATTATGTATAAAAATTGGAACCGACTCTATTCTCCGATGTTTATAATACATTTTTAATAAAAATGGGGCCACATGAGAAGCACCAATTTTCAAATAAAAAAAGTATCATCAAAATCGGTTCACTATGTACAAAGTTATGAGGTAACGCAAAAAAACGGGCAAATTGAGTACGACCTCCTTAATTGGAAGTCGGAGTACATAGTTATAAACATGCTTGTGATAAAAGAAAATGCAATCAAATTGGATATTTTTAACCGACTTCAAAAAAGGAGGAAGTTTTATGTATGATTATATGTTTTTTGTGTATTTTATCCGACTTCTTCCTCATTTGTGGACCGATTTTCAAATTTTTTTTATGTATGCTGGAGTATACTTCCGAGGAGGTCTCATTTAAATTTCATCAAATTCGATCAAGTAACTAGTAGAAGTAGTTTTTGAGTTACATTCCAATAACTGTAAAGTGTTACGCCTATCTTGATGACATCATCTTGATCATGTCATCATTGGCGGTCAATGACAATCGATCCCGTAACTTGCTTCTTACAAAAGAGAGAGAGATAAATGGCGATTTTAAATAAAATCGGTTCGATTTTCTTTAAAACCTTTTTTCACCATTTATCTTCAACACCAAAAAGTGCGAAATAAGTGGTCGCAGTCGGTACAATGCGCACAATATTGTGATAATGGGTACTTTTAAACTATCGTGGTACCGACTTCATCAAGTTCTTCACTTTTTGGTGTTGAGTCGGTTCGATTTTCTACCGACTTCCAAAAAAAGGAGAAGGTACTCAATTTGACTGTTTTTTTTTAAATTTATGTTTGTTACCTCATAACTTTTGATTGGGTAGACCGATTCTCAAAATTATTTTTTTGTTTGAAAGGTGGTGCTTCCCGTGTGGTCCCAATTTCATCAAATTCGGTCGAGTAGTTTTTGAGTTAAACTCCAATAACTGATTGTTACCAAAGTAATGGAATGGAAGTCGGTATAAAAATTTTCAAATTGCACTTGTTTGGTAAAAAATTATGAATAAGTACATGATTTTGGGGCAAGTTTTGTGCCTGATAATGAGCGTCACATACTACGCTCATCACGCCGATACCACAGCGATACATTGGTTTTTGAGTCTAATTTGCCCAAGAGTTTCACTTGCTACTTCACTAGTATGATCAATCCTTAACACAGCACACTACTGAATCGAGGTATAATGTCTACCGCAGTGGTCCCACCAAAATTAAATGGTTGATATCTATACTAATATTATAAAGAGGAAAGATTTGTATGTATGTTTGTAACGAATTGGCTCAAAAGTACTGGACCGATTTCAAAAATTCGTTCACCATTGGAAAGCTACATTCACCCTGAGTAACATAGGCTATATATAAGATTCATCATCATCATCATCTATCACCGCGCGGTTGAACCGCGGAGAGCAGCTAGTCATTAATAAAATAAGTCCGTCTTCCTAACCTCTCTCAATTTGTATCCCGAAGGCGGATGGGAAATTCTTTAACTCCGCCCTTCTCCATACAGACTATAAAGACCTTTTCTAGCTATATGTCGTCGGTCACCTTTTCTTTTGCAGAAAAAGAAAATACACTTATAGTTATTTGAGTCAGGTGCGAAGAGCATACTAAATACTCTGGCAAGACGTTCGCTTTACGTAATATTGACAAGTAAGCCCTCAGAGACGCTTGCGATTCTCCCCAGGCGATGGTTTCTCATTAGTTATGTGTACTGTGCTTGCGATAGCACCAAGTTCTTAGCACATAGTAATGCAATCACAGGGTATATACGAGGGTGAATCAAAAAATTCTTGGAATCAATATTAAAAAATGCAAAGATTTAAATAATAATATTTTATTTTTCTACATAATCTCCCTCCAATGCAATGCATTTAGAATAACGCGTTTCTAACTTCCTTATTCCTTGTGAAAAAAATATATTTTCTTGACTCTCGAAAAAGTCCTCTACGGCAGCTATAACCGCGTCATTATCGTGAAATTTTGTTCCACGAATTTCCTCTTTTAATTTTGGAAATAAGTGAAAATCACTTGGGGCTAAGTCCGGAGAATATGGTGGGTGGTCAAGGAGATTGAAGCCAGCACAGCGGATTGCGTTGAGCGCAACTTCCGATCGATGAGCAGGAGCGTTATCTTGAAGGAACAACACGCCCAACGACAGTTTTCCACGACGTTTTTCTTTAATCGCTTCACGCACTTTCGGGATTAAATTTGCATAATAGGGTCCAGTAATCGTCTGGCCTTTTGGCATGTAATCAATAAAAAGGATTCCTTCACTATCCCAGAACACAGAGGCCATAACTTTGCCAGCGGTAGGAGCAACTCGAAATTTCTTAATGGATGGAGAGGATGGTCGTTTCCAAGACATGCTTTGTCTTTTAGTTTCAGGATCAAAATGGTGGACCCACGTTTCATCCATGGTGACAAGACGACGGCAAAAATTATCCGAATCACGCTGGAACATTTCGAGATTACGCTTGGAAATTTCCAAACGTCGCTTTTTGTTTTCGTCGGTTAACATTCGTGGCACCCATCTTGCAGATACTTTTTTGAACCCCAGTGAATCAATTAAAATGGATTGAACGCTACCAAAAGATATCTTTAGGATCTCAGCTATATGTTTTATAGTCATTCTTCTGTCTTCCAAAACCAGATTCTCAACCTTTTTGACATTTTCTTCTGTAACGGAGGTTGAAGGCCGCCCAGAACGCGGGTCATCTTTACAGCTTGATCTACCTCTTTTAAATTCAGCCACCCAGTACGCAACCGTAGAATAGGGTACAGCATCACCCCCTAATGTCTGCTGAATGTCCAAAAAAATTTCCTTCGTAGACATTTTTTTCAAACTGAGATATTTTATCACCGCACGTAACTCACTTTTATCCATAATTTTGACTTTTTAGCAACTCGTTGCACAAAAAAATTTATTACATGCGAACGAACTGACAAAAACAAGTGACATTCTGCATAAATATAGTGTGATAGACACTCTTTAATTTGAATATCGAACTTGATCCAAAAAGGTTTCATATATATGCACTTCTAAGAACTTTTTGATTCACCCTCGTATGTCCATAATGTATAAAGAAACCTACCAACGACTTAAGATAATTTATTAATGGGTGCGTTATTTTGCGTGAATCTAATTAATATGATATTAAAAGATAATATTTAGTGACCATATCAGATGATGGTGATATAATGGATTTTTTTTCTCGTTAAATAGCTGTTGTAGTATTGCAGCCGGTTACCGCGTGTAAAAATAAAATAATATGGTTTTGGCATTTTGGATAAGCAGATACACTTTTTGAAGAATATAGGGACTTCTGTTCGCGTTTGAGCCTTTCCAGGATTTAAAATATAATTAATTTTGCCATTCCGTGAGTATATAGAGTTTGCAGTAAGTGGTATTAACTAATAAATATCTTCACCAACCACAACAGTTGCAATGAATTTGCTGTTTCAATTATGGACATCAGCGTCATTTTGAGCTTGTTTATTTTCAGTGTTCAGCTCGTCGCTCAACATGGAAATAAACCGCGATTTATTTTGAATGTTAGCGAGAAATTATTATTGGTTTGGTGAAACTGTAATAAATCTAAGTTACTTTTATTAAAAAATATTATTATAAATTGATCAAAGATAATGTCGGAACATAAAGATGTTTCGTAGTCTGACGACGTTCTTCTTCTTCTTCTTGTTGTTTGTATGGCTTGTGCGGCGTAACCACAATTTTGCCAATAACAGTTCGCGCGGATAGGAAGGACATCAAACGATGGAGGATGATCGGTAAGCAGCGAGATGATCGGTAGTTTTTGGACCATTTAAAATTTTGCGTCTGAAGATACTTTATCACGTTGTTCTGAAGCTTCAATGAGTCTCTCCCTCTAGCCATCAAATACTATCGTCACTATGTCCATACCTAGTATCTGCGTAGATACTGAACTTATTTTGAGAAAATGACGTAGTATTTACGTGGCATTTGTGTGCTTAGAATGTGGAATCTAACTCTAACTTTTATAATGGCGATATCTTAAGAATGGTGATTCTTAGGAAAAAAGTAAGTTTTAGGACCATTTTGTAGATAATTTAATAATCTAAAACTTTCGTCTGGGCTATACTTTTTGATAACGTTTAACACAACTCGCCAATCATAATATTTGCCCAAAATTACAATTGTTTTCTCAGAAATCATACTACTTTTCTAGGAATTGGGACATGTGTGGTTTTCTTAACGTTTTTGAAAAAAAAACAATTAACCGAAAATTTTTACCATTGCCCTTGAATAACTTTTTATCACACATTGGATTTGGCACTATATTTCTACTAATGTACCCAATGTCTACCAAAATTCAGCTCTTTTTTTATTTGATCACTATTTTTATGTCTAGGACCGGAATATTATGCATATTATTACGAATATAAATCTCATCAGTCGTTCGTCATTCTAAAATGCAATAATAATTCTCTTCCAGCAACTTAAACTCTTTTACAATATATATTCTATCTTATACAATATAATAAGCGAGGGCATCCTCATGTCAGGTATCAATAAAAAAATTTTAGAAAAATATAATTGGCTATCTGCAAACATGGATCAAACTCTGTTTATGCTGAGACCGATCCCTCGGAATCTGTGTAAACAGAAAAACCAATTTAAAATCCAGCTACCGTCAGGTAATTAAAACGAAAGAGCTTAGCGAGCCGAACTTTTATTGTCTGTGAATAAACTTCATAAAGAATAAGCATCTTTCGTTTATTAGGGGCTGCTTGCTTATTTAGTGACTGCCAGTTCGATTATTCGCAGTATAACGTACCGGTTGGTAGCCTTTTGAAGTCTTGTCCGTTTTGGTAATGTACTGAACTGTGAGTGCTATGACTATAGGTGGTGCTTTTCAACTGCAAATTAAAACTAGTAGTTCTGCGTCAGTAGACCTCGTGTGCACATAGTCTTATCAACGGCAATTTTTTGCAGCACTTCACAACCTATTATGGCGGAAACCACTTGATTTATTATGCTCATATTCGAAATTACTCTCTAAAGTATTTAACGTGTGTACCAAATTTTATCGAAATCAGTCTGTAAATAGCGCCGCAAACTTACCCACTTGTTAGAAAAGTAATCTCAAAGCGGCCTACAAAAATTATATTAAATAGAATAACTTGCATACCAAGTTACATCAGGATTGGTTAAAAATGCGACCTGTACAGGAAAACGTACATACAACATAACAAACATACAGACAAATGAAAGTCAACTTTGGCCAATGAAAACATTTATCATGATTTACACTCGTAGTGCCAAAATAAGAAAGGTTAGATACACCATATGCTACATCTCTATCCTTTTGAAGGGTGTCTCAAATTCCTTTTTATCTTCAGGATGGAAGTGGGTGTGCGGCTGATCGGCATTTTGCTGCGCTTCCTCAACTTCCTCGCATTTCCTGTGTGCTGGTGGCGAGCGTGGTGCAGACGTGGTGTGCCTCCGCTGCAGAACAGCATACTGCTGCTCAGTGCCAAGGAGTTGGCTGACCTTATCAGGAAAGGAGAGGTAGGTTTGCGTTAAGGATTTGGGTTAACTCGTATGGAAAGGAGAGCTAGGTGATATATCCCAGTGTTCTATGGTTAAATGGAAACGTGATCACTAAGTATGGGCCTCATAAGAACACAAAATTGTACAACGAGCTAGAGAGAGCTATGCTTGGAGTTTCTCTACTTGATCGAATCAGAAATAATCGTTTCTGTAGACGAACGAAAGTTACCGACATAACCCTGGATTGAAGTGGCAGTGGGCAGGACACATAGCACGCAAAACTAATGGGTGATGGGGTTGGAAGTAACTGGATTAGAGACCACGAACCGGCAACGGTCGTCCACCGAAAAGGTGCACAGATGACTCGATAAAGGTTACAGGACGACTTACCTTCCTTTCGTTTCTTTCTACAGAACGGCGTACGATTGCTCAGTGTCAATGAATTAGTTAATCTCATACGGAAAGCTTAAGAGGAGAGGTAGACGATGATTGCTAGTTTTACCTTAGGAATGATCCTTTGTACAAATAAATTTCTTGTGTGGCCTCTACAGAATGACATAGTACTACTGCTCTGTGACAAAGACCTAACAGAGAAGAGAGATTTTTTTTTCCAATGGAAGGATCGTTTCTAACTTCCTTACGATTTTTGGATATACGCACTAGGAGAAGTAGGCAATGTACTTTAGGCCAAGGTAAATAGACGATACTTTATGTATAGTTTGATTTAGCACTGAACATTAACCTATTCTGACGTTGCTAGTAAGATTTTAGTCAACAAGGGTATTTAATCATTCATCAAACTGAATTAAAATTGTGCGCATATACTGTACGACAGTGGTTTATTTGTGCCGACGCGTGCTTCGACATTTATAGTCGTGACCTTTGTGCAGGATGCTAAACATTATATATGTCCAATTTGTTAACAACGGGTCTCACTTTCGAGAATTATCCGTGATAATCGTGCAGAAACTATCCATACTACTTATGGTGCGTTTGGATAAGCTCAATTGAATAAAATATCATACTAATATTATAAACGCGAAAGTTTGTGAGTAGGATGTGTGGATCTTTGTTACTCTTTCACACTCAAACAGTAGGGCCAATTTTGATGAAATTTGGTATGGAGGTTCATCACCTTGTGGGTAAAAAAGCGTAATATTCTTGGACACAGCATAAACAAAATAACAAGATCTCGGCTTACGTTAAGATTGTAATGATGACAGTTCTGTCAAAGTTTGTGTCACTTTCTGTTAGCTTAGTCAAAAGCACGCTATCATTTTGACAGCTTGATACACCAACGTGCTCGGCGACCGTCAAGGGTGATGAAACGTAACACAAATGCCTTCAAGGGTAATGAAATGTAATGACAGTTTTTTCCATGGTGATTAATTTTATATTTGTATGTACGTATTTTACGTAGGTATGTTATCATTAATGTTTACGGAATGATATACTATGTATTTAAATTTACGCATATAATACTATTATAGCAATTACGTTTGACCATGTACATATTTTATGACATTATGGTATAAAGACAGATATGGCCTTGGAGAAGATAATAAGCTACTCGAAATACTAATCCTGCGCAGATGTAGTCGTGGGCACCAGCTAGTTACTTATATTACTACCAACGTTCGAATTTAGAACCTGAGCGCAAAATTGACATTATTTATAGGAAGTTACGTCACAGGAACGTGAAGCTTTGAAATAGTTCCCAATGCCAATCAATTTTTAATCCGCATAGCAGCAATGCAATCATAGCAGTTCGTTTCTGTGGTGTCGAGAATTGATTGTCGGCGAGAGGCACATACTCGTATATCTATACAGCCATATAGTTATTGTTATATAGCATTTCATCAGCTTTTCCGCGACTTATGGAAGCTGGTGAATGATTCTGCATCTGAAGGTATTTCTCGTTTACAAGAGGCTAGAATGTTAATCATCATTGAATGTTAACTAAATACCTACTTATGTGACCAAATTATATATAGGTGATTACACCGCCTTAGAATAAGATAAATAAGATAAATATTTATTTCCATTAAGAATGACATACGAACGTGGTACACAGGTTAACAAAAAGTAATTGTAATATATCTAAAACTGTTAACATTGAGTCCCAAACTAAGCAAAAGCCTGTATCTTGGGGCTCAGAGACGCGATTGCCTACTACGATTTACAATATATAAATATCTACAATGATACCACTTCCCTTTACTTTATATTCACATGTTATATTTCTAATACTCTCATACGTTTCCGGACTACACCAACACAATGCATTATTAAATCCTGCATCACTTTTAATATCAAGGTGCTGGTGCCAGTAGTAAACTACGAGTATTATATTGGTTATTTACAATTAGAACTACAAGTAGGTTAAGAAAATGGACAAAAGTGTGTGTGCGTGTGTGTGTTTATTTATGGGAGGGTGTGTACCTATGCGTGTTTGTGTGTATTTGTGTGTATTTACATGTGTGTGTGTCGAACTGTGTATGCAAGGATGGTGCGTCTATGAGGCGCATGTGCTGTCGTGTTTTTAGATCAGGTTTTCAATTTCGTCATAAGATAGGTTCAATAACCATTCTTTGACTATTCTTTTACAGCCAAATATTTTCTGGTCTTTGATGTTACACAATTTGTTAACCTTATTGTATGTGTTAACATGAGCAAAGGTTGGACTACGTCGAACAAGTAGAGATGTGGCTTTTGGGAGAGGGAGGCGAAACACACGCCTAGACTTCATATCTATATAATCTGGCCGAACGAGAAAACGTGAGTGAGTTTTTAAAGTGGCATTCAGAAAAAAATGCTGCCGGACGCGTAGGACGTTAAATTCTTTGTAGAGAGCAGTTGTTGGGTACCGAAAAGGTTTTTTTAAAGTCACTTTAATAAGAGCTCTCTGAGCTCTCTCCAGAACAATAAAAGCACTCTTTCCCGCGCATCCCCAGACTGTAATGCAGTATTGTAGAATGGCTTGACATAAGACCAGATAGACCTGTCGTAGAATATCTAATGGTGTGCAGTCCCTCAGCTTCTTCATTACAAAGATAAGTTTTCTCACACGGCCTGACAGTTCACTAATGTGATCGACGTAGGACAGATTCTTGTCTAAGGTGATGCCTAAATATTTTATTTTAGAAACGCGGTCTATTGATTCACAAGTGCAAACACTGTGTATACCAGGATTTTGAGAACATGAATGGATTTTAAGTGTATAGTTCATTGAGGGACTACATGCAATTGTTTTAGAGAAAGCAATGTATTGGGTTTTATTGATGTTAAGGGTCAAAAGATTTTTGTCAAGTATTTTTCCCACATGAGCTAAGCCTTTTTCTGCAATAGAATATACTTGATCCCACCCGTTTCCGTGAAAAATTAACGCAGTATCATCTGCATAAGCCACAACGTTCATATTGCTTACAGAGCTGCTGAGTATATCGTTGATGTACAATGTGAATAGTGTCGGACCTATTATACTACCCTGAGGGATACCGAAATCAATAGGCAAACGACTACTGAAATTAGAACCAATTTTCACAAATTGTGCACGATTACTTAAGTAACTCTTAAACCATTCAAGTGTAACTCCTCTTATGCCAACTGATTCCATCTTTTTTAGTAAAAGACCGACCGAGACAGTGTCAAAAGCTTTAGCTAAGTCGAGAAACACTGCAATACATTTATCACCGTTTTCAATGTGTGTAGATACCAGGTTTACTAAGAGTGACGTTGCGTCTTCGGTCGACCTTCCCCGTCGAAAACCAAATTGTCTGTCCGAGAGAACATGATGTTTATCTAAGTAGGATACAAGCCGATTGTTCACAACTTTTTCACGAATTTTAGACATGACACTAAGCAGAGCTATCGGCCTATAATTTTCAGGCTGAGATTTGGACCCGCACTTGAAAATGGGTGCAATAGCGGCAACTTTCCAACAGTCTGGGAACACACCAGACGACAAACTTAGATTGATGATATATGTTAGTGGAGCTAATACAGAAGGGATGGTTTTTTTAAGTAGTTTAACAGTAAATCCGTCAGGATCTGGGGCGCTGTCTATTTTTAGTTGGCAAATTATATAAAAAATTTCGGATGGGTCTGTCGGATTAAAAAATAATGAGGTAGTTACTAGCTGATTGGGTCTGTATGACGAGATAAGCGTTTCCTGTGTGACACGGAGCTTGGTTAATATGTTATTTGCCAGTTGCTGTGCAATTGAAACAAAATACTGGTTACATTTATTTAGTGACGTTTCAACGTCGGAACTGCATTTTAAAAGGTCTAACGATTCATTGCTCTTTACAGATGTCTGGCAAATGCTTTTTATAGTTTTCCATAGTTTCCTAGTGTCATGTTGATTTTCTTGTAGTTGTCTCCTATTATAGTCATTTTTGAGCTTTTTAAGAAGGTTATTACAGAAGTTGCGATACCTATTATAAACTTTACGGCGGACAGCGTCTTCTGGATAAATTCTCAAATCCAGATGAAGTTTGTCACGATGACGCATACACCTAAGCAGCCCCGGCGTAATCCATGGTTTCATTGTTATCTATTTACGCCCTATTTTAACCTTTCGAGTATGTTTATCTAGTAGGTAAGTTATGGTATTATTAAAAACCGAGACTGCAGAATTTACACATTGCTCACGAGTAACAATTGACCAATCTAAACTGTTGATCTCAACTATGGCAGCATCGGTATCAATTTTTAACCTGCAATTGGAATGTCGTGTATGTTGTCTTGAGGTGACTAAACCTGCAGCTACTATATCATGGTCCGTGACAGAACAATTACATTGTAAGCCTATGGATTTAGTACTCGACTTTATAAAAATGTGATCAAGACAAGTTTTATTGTGTGTAGGCTGATAAATAGCGGGGAGAATGTATACCTACTTACTTTTTCTATGTGAGTATAATAATATAGCGAAATAATATATTGTTGTAATTTCCTGGAAAGGACTTATGTTAAATATCTGAGTATATATATGTCAAATTACAGTTTCAAAACTTTTTGCTTGTACCTACCTATTTTGCATCTGTTCACTCTAACGTAAAGTTTTATTCTAAATGTCTTGATTAAGTCCCATTATAATAATACACACTTACCTGTACAAACTGCAAAACTATAACTATCAGTATTGGATTAAGTATTAGTTACACGTGCATTTGATGTTAACATTGTGTTTTTTTTGGTCAAATAAAACATTTTTTATTATTAAATAAACATTTATAATACGGAGAGGAGTCGAACAAAGTAATGTACCCATCGGTATAATGCAGTATGTAGATACAAAGACGTCCAACTGGTCGGCGCTGGACTATCCTTTGTCATTCAATAATAGAAGGATATCCATTACTGCTCGACGCCAAATAACCGGATACCTTAAAAGAGGAGTAATAGGTGACAAAATAAAATCAAATGACCTTCTGTTAACGATAGCAGTAATCGTTACAATCCAAGTAAATAGTACTTACCAAGCAATAATTGACAACACCATGCTTGCACCATCTCCCGGTTTAACGTGTAATTGCCAATAGGGTATAATTGCAATGCCAATACCGGCAATATGGTGGTTAATTGCCTATGTGAAGAGACACGCGATTCAGATAATTGCTTGTCATTGATACCGGATGTGTGCCATATACCCATCCGATACTTATATACTTATTTCGATTGCTAATATTTCAACCGCGTACACTTCGTACTATGGGATAAATATAAATTTATCTATGTACGAATATATACTCGTACATACCGTCTTTATGCAATAATATACCTTAATTGTATATATATAAAACGATATATACACTGAAAAAATGCAGTGTGCATCTCCCTACCTCAATGCTAATAGGAAATATACAGAATAAGCAACACACAAAACAACCTAATCAACCCAATATATAAGCGTATTTCGCCTCTACACGAGGCATCCTCAGGATCAGGAGATATTGACTCGTCGAGCGCTAGACCGACAGTTTGTATTTCCGCAAAGTAACGCCTGAATCAATTTATTGTATATCTGTACATGCAATAGCTAAATTCTCGTTAGGCGCTTTGCAGACGACGGGGCGGGCCGAGCGGTCAATTTTGCCGCGAACGATAGCGCAAAGGGAATCCTATACTACCAACGCACACGGAGGGCAAAAAGACCGCGCCGCGCCATATCTGTAGCTACGTAGAGGCGAGGGCAGCCGCGGGCAGACGCGGTCTTTATTTCTTCGCGGTCAAAGACCGCCCCGCCTCGTCGTCTGCATAACGCCTAACGAGAATTTAGCTATTAACATCAGTTCATCATTAGTAACATCGGTGTTCAGTGCAGTAACAGTTCATATGGCGGGTTTTTCCCCTTAATACACCTTTTACTATCGACTGGGAGAATATGGTACTGGCACAGATTACTGAATAAGAACAGATACTTCACTCAGTAGAAAATTTCCAATACCTATTACGATAATAGCCTACTCCCTCGCGTCAACAACCACTGTATGCTAAAATGCGCCTAAATGCTCAAGCGTACAGCAGTGATTGCTTCGCACCGCGCGATTCCACAGTAATCGCAGGGCTGCCTCTTCGATAAAATTAAATTAACATAACTTTTTATCTATGTTATTGAGGACTGTGAATATGTTCTGACTTTTATGTGGCAGTTAAAAAATTTATCATTTATAAAATATTTAACCAACTTAAAAAAAAGGAGGTGATCAGACATACAGGCCAAACTGAGATGTTTGACTTGTATGGTTTGTAGGTATGTATGTTTGTGCGCGATAATCTCGCGTTTGGCTAAACCGATATCGATGCTGTTTTCAGAAAAGGATTTGTTACATTTAGGAGAACGTTTTAAAATAAGTATAATACTTCTTAGTTTGATGATGATCTTCGGAAATGTTCACTAGAAATGAAAAAAAAAGCCTTAAAAAAAGAGAACCGACTTCAAATAAAGCACTAAGCCGTAAGTTATTTTATTAACGAGTGTAACACTCTCACACAAAAATACATAAACACTGCAGTTTTCGAAAGTTTTCACGCGAAAAGTCGATGGCCTTCAAAATAAAAAAATATATCTAGTTCCTAGTTGTACATATCTAGGTGTATTGTACTACTACCAATTATCACGAATCAAATTTATTAAGATTAATTAATTTGATTCGTTTTCTCGCAACAAGTCACCTTAAAACAGACGCGGCTTGTTCAAAGGTTTTCATCGGGCGTAAGAAAAAGAACTCTCGCTACACAGACTTAAAGCGCATTTTGATTCGTTACGAGCGCGTCAAGGACTTGTAGGCACATTTTTTGAAGGTCACGTCCGTGCTTTGCAATGTTTTATGAACATTATTGCAGTTGTTAGTTTAGCAGTTTATATTCGAATGTTTTCTTTCGAAGAGTGCATCTTCTGTACCTTGTACTATTAATTATTCTGTGGTATAACGTTTCTATGCAACAAAATTATGTAAATCTGTGTCTGAAAGGCAAGCTAATGCTTAGTATATACCTATTAAACTGTCAAATTCTAAGTGGATACCGGTGTCCGCACACCTACTGTCTTTTAATTATGTCTCTAATGACGGTATGTGAATAGAAAAAAAATTAAACGACAAAAACTAGTAATAATTTATCACTTACCATTCTTCATTGACAGGTAAATGGAAAAATGTTAGGTGTTTATCCCTTCTTTTGCTTGATTTACACCCATCTACAGCACATAAGGCACCACACGGCATCGTAATACGCGTACGAACGAACAGCACTATTAAAATTGAACGGCGTGCGCGCGCTTCGCTTGCGAAAACCGCACTGAATTTGAACCGCCGGCGGACTGAGACCGCTCGGCTGGGCGGTAGGCAGTTATAGCGCGCAAGTACATGGAGTGACGGAGGCCTGGTACTGGGGGCTGATTCTACTATTTAACAACGATCAACAATCTATCTCACTGCAACTGCAGTTCAACTCCGGTTGTCATTCGATCATTACCCAAAAGCCATTCTACTATTTCACACATAAAAACACATTAAACACTACTTTAGATGAATATGATTTAGCGTCGCGTCATGATCTATAGAGATAACAGAATATAAGGTTTTGATCGATTGCGACGTCAACAGAAACGTAACTGCAGCTGGACTGTTTTCAATAGCAGAATAAGAAAACGTATTAAAATTCACAGTTCAGCTACGGTTCGATTGCAATTTAGTTAGCGGAACCCAGTTCTGAATTATGAATAAAAAATGCAAACGCATACCACCGCGCTAGGATACCTTGTGTATCGGGAGCATTGGTGTGCATTAAGTCGTTAATCTATACAGTTTACATAAGTTTACAAAATGCTTAACTACTATTGCTATCACAGGGCTATCACATATAGGGCTATTGTGTATCACAGTTGCTATCAAATTTTGATTGAAATCGAGAAAAAGTGCGGCTCTATGTCACTTTTGTCAGCTCCAGTCATCAACATACTAACATTTTTGCTTACTGGAGTTGTCAATACTAACCTATGTTAGTAGAGTTAGTAGTTCTCAAGATTTCAATCAACATTTGTTAGAAACTGAGATACATAATAGCCCTGCTGATTAACTTGATTGATATCTCAAAAAAAATTACGCTCATGTCAACTTCCGTTGAATTGAACTTCCGTTAACTTTAGTCCGTTACAGTGGATATTTGTTGCCACGCCATTATTTATTTGAATTACTCGTCACGCGGGCACACCCGGAGTAGTAGTACATAGGTACTACTACTCCGGGTGTGCCACTAATAGTAGTGGAAGCAGCAATAATGAAAAAGACGTTGAAGATTTTTCATCTCTGTTTCTCAGCCTGAAGAAGATAGGCACAAAAATAGGTCTAGAATACAGCACAAATCTCTTAAAAACAAAGAACAGAATTTGGGCGAAAACTTGAGTAGACTCAAAGTCAATAGAATCTTTTATCTATGCTGCTTTTCTAGGTGAACAAGTTTTAATAAATATTTATTCTTATTAAATAATACTGCAAACCCAGCAATCGCCGCAGTAGAACGGAGTTTTCTACAGGGATAGATATTTTAAGAGCTAAACGCTCATCACAGTCAGATGACAATTTTAATACCTATGCTTATGTCTATATAAGAACTTGCAATTAATGCAAAATAATGAATAATTAATTAAAATCCCTTTGTCGTCCCTATTAGTAATTAAAGTTAGCACGAGGAAGGTTTAAAGATGTTTTTTATATATGGGATAGGTTGGCGAAAGAGGAGGCGGCTCACCTCCTGGTCACCGTCGTAGCAATGAAAATTAAAAAATAAACTGTCAATGTCATATTTTTGGACAATACCCGCCTTTTCCGTGGTGAAGTTTTTGGAAGTGTTTGTTGATCTGATTTGTCATAATAACGTTACCCAAACCTGAAAATATTCGATTAATATAGGTTTTTATATCAAATATGTAGGTATATATTAAAAAAATACCAAAACTGATGATAACTTTGAATTATAGTTTTGGGGAAATTGTGAATAGTTATGTTGTTTTATCCGTAAATTTAGTGTGTTAGATAAATAAATCACCTCAAAAAGACACTATTTAGTCAATAAAATAAACCTCTAATAAATTTAAATCACAGTGTATTATCACAAATACTGTAAAAACGTTCCAAGTTCCCAAATCGACTACTTTTAGATTAACTGTGCCCACCTACGAGAGGCATAGACACGCACAGTAACAGATCTAACATTTAATCAGTTTATAATGACTTTTATTTGCAGCGGAGCAGCGAAGAGATCGTGTCAATGTACATAGATCGAGTGAAGGAAGTCAACCCGTATCTCAACGCAGTCGTCGACGAGAGGTATCTGGACGCTTTGGACGACGCCAAGAAGGTAGACCGACTGATACAAGACGCTAGAACCAAGGTGAGAGACTGACACAAACTACGAGGGTCATTTGAAAAGTTCTTAGCCTAACATGGTTAAAGTCATTGGTTTTTTTTTATAACTACCCTCATTTTGTAGTTTTTTATTTTATTATTTAGCTACAAGTATGCACAGTCTCAGACAAAATAAAAAAGTCAAGACAGAATGTTGTGAACAGAGAAGTGAGGCTGGTTTTCTAAACTTCATGTGCGTGACTTGGTACTGTCATGGTAATTCAAAATATATTAAAGTTATTAAAAAAATATCAATAATTAATAAATTTAAATTAAATGTTAATTAAAACTTTACGTGTTGCTTCCACGCGCCGCGATAGTTCGAATGACGCGCCAAGGCGTAGTTTCGTTGTAGCTTTTGTATGTAAATATGTATGGACACGCCGAGGCGTAGTTTCACCCGGCCTCACTACTCTGTTCACAACATTCCGTCTTGACTTTTTTATTTTGTCTGAGTGCACAGTTTAGTTTATTCACAGTAACTCATTGTTCATTTGCACGTGATACCGTAAGTCAGGTCAGAGCTATTTTTGAAAATGGATAAAATTGAACATTGTGCAGTGATAAAATACCCGAAATTGAAAGGTTTAACTCCAAAAGCTTTGAAGACATGTCTGCTACTTTGGGTGAGTCCGCTCCTTCGTATGCGACTGTTAAAAACTGGGTGGCAGAGTTTAAACGTGGTCGTGAGACCATTCGAGATGAGCCCCGTAGTGGCCGGCCTTCGACTGCTTCCTCTGATCAAAACAAAGAAAAAATCTGTGATTTAATTTTATCTGATCGAAGATTGACTGTCGAGGAGATAGCTAAGACTGTAGGCATCTCATCTGAGCGAACACTTCATATAATTACTACTGAACTTGGATTCTCTAAGGTATCTGCGCGGTGGGTACCGCGACTGCTCTCAGTGGAACAAAAACGCAACCGACTCACAACTTCTCGCGACTGTTTATAGTTATATGAAGCTGACCCAATAGAATTTGTTGAAAGATTTATAACTATAGATGAAATTTGGGTTCACCACAATAAACCCGAGACAAAAGAACAGTCGAAACAATTGTAAAGAGCAGGATCGCCCACCCCAAAGAAAGCAAAGGGGGTTTTATCGGCGGGCAAAGTCAAGGCATCCGTTTTTGGGATAAAAAGGGTATAATTCTCGTGGATTATTTAAAATAGGGTGAAATAATAAACTCCGATTACTATTGCAACCTGTTGCGTCGTTTGAGAGAAGAAATCAAAGAAAAACGTCCAGGTTTATTGAGAAGATCATCAGGACAATGCGCGCGTTCACACCTCTGTGCAATCCATGGCAGAAATCCATCAATGTGGCTTCGAATTGTTACCTCAACCCCCATATTCACCGGATTTAGCACCGTTCGACTTTTATCTGTTCCCAAAGCTGAAAAAATGTTTAGGTGGTAAACATTTTTTTACAAATGAAGAGGTCATAGCCGCCGTGGACGCTTATTTTGAGGAGTTAGACGAAGATTTTTTTAAAACGGGTATCGAAGCCTTACCGGGTCGATGGAAAAGGTGTTTTGAGCTCGGAGGAGAGTATGTTGAAAAATAAAAATAAACGCAAAATCGTGTGGTTTCATTAAGTATGTTAGGCTAAGAACTTTTCAAATGACCCTCGTAGTATACTCGTAGATGGAGACTGACGGCCGTATTTCAGAAGTTGGTACGCTGTTTTTAGCTATTTAAATAAATTTATAGGCTGTTTTGAGTGTTCAATAAAAAGTATAATATCTAAGGTGCGTTCGAATAGCCCTAAGTTGGCGAAAATAACAGCTAATACTTATGGCTAAAAAGGATCACAAGGGCGTTCGAATTGGAAATCTCATTCTATTAAACTCGATGTTGGTGATACATTATCATCAACAACTACAAGTCAGATCATGATCAAATTTAAACGAGAAACACCAGCTTTTAATAAAAAAAGCCACGTTAAAGTTCGTTCACTTTTATAAATCAGTTATTTGATAACTCATCAAAAAGAATGTGAACTTCATTCTTTTTTGGAAGTCTGTTGAAAATACGGACATTATTATCCCTTTTTTATAATAAACTAGCCACTGCCCGCGTCTTCGTTCGCGTAGTAGGCTCTGCTTTCGGCCTCGCCCTAACCTCCCATCTTTTCTTAATTTTTCTTTCATAAGAACCTTCTCCTGACAATAATTAACACAATAAAAAATTAGCGAGATTGTTCCATCCTTTCTCATTTTTATTTTTATTATATACATAGATTATGTCATGTTATTTGTCCTCCATAAAGCTTATAAAATTTTTGTAGGGTACCTTGGAGGCACTGGTAAAGGAGAAACCGCTGCTAGGGGTCCCATTTACGGTTAAGGAGAGCTGTTCACTTGGAGGTAAGCAATCACCTTATTTTCTTTTATTGGCTAGCCCGTTGGCGCAGTTAGTAGGGTTGCGCTTTCTGAGCCGCTGGTCCCAGGTTTGATCCCCGGACATGAACATGTCTGTTTGAACTGTGTCGGGGTATGATATACAGGGCGTCCCACGGTTATTCCACATGGAGCGAATGTATCTTGAATATGCGGTTTGCGGTGCGAGATATCTTTATTTCTCATAAAATATTTCACTTACATGAGAATAGCTTAAACATTATATTATTATTGTGGTCGTACGATACAAAATATTTTGTATTTGAGGGTGTTTGACAAAATTCAATAGTTACGTGTTGTTTAGTTCGATACTGGTTTTGCACACAGAGGTTGGTCAACTAACATTACATAGATCAAGCGTATCTGGAAGTGGCTCAAGCGTACTAAATATGTGTTTGTTAATAAAGAGTTTATTATTATGCATGCATTATGTAGTTGGAACATTTTACTGAAAGAAGACATTATTTTATTTTCGAAACTTAGTAATACAGCATTCAAAGATTTTATAAAAATTACTAGCTTCGTCTGAGAATCGGACCTACCCAAATATGAAAAAAAACAGCCTGTATTTTTATGATGCCAATCGAAAGAATAGACAAAAAATGATAGCTCCTCTTCAGTAAAATAGTATCTCAAACGAAAGGAAAACCTGTATGTCGATGTAGAGCATAATTATTCTTTATTTTGTCTTTGATCACTTCAATACATATAGTCCTAAATAACAATGTGAATATTTTGTTTCCTCGTGATCCAATCTCAGCGCTCGCAACAATCGAACTTTGCATTCTTGTTGCAAAAACATTTACCTAACTATTACAGGTTATTATACCTACTATTATTTGATTGTAATGATGCTCTGCTCTACGTTATTTATTATAGGTAATTAAATATAATTTGAATAAACATTCAATTAAGTATATTTAATTAACAAAATGTGTGTGACAGTAAATAGATATGTAAATAATTATGTAAAGTAAATATGAATAAGTAAGTAAATATGATGTGGATTAATTGAATTAATCCATCGGGTACCCATGTGTGCCCCGAAACTTATATAAAAAAGCTCGTACAAACATACGAGCAGTGACGGGTCAAAAAGTAATAATTTATTTATTTACATGCGTAAAGCCTGACACACACGCGGATTTAATACCAAGTGTTGGCACCATAAATAAGCATTTTCATATATTTTTCCCTGCACATCTGCAAGCTTATGTTATAGCTTAAACTATTTCCGTAATGTGGTGTAGTTAAGTTAAGTAGTAAAAAAGAAAGAATCCACTATGTGTGCATTACAAGCGGTGCTACTAATATTTTCTAAAGGCGTTCGTCTAAATATATCTAGTAGCTGAAATTTTACGTTCCTAAATTTGAACTTGTATCAAATTTTATTAATAAGTATAAATGTTGACACTAATGTATTTTACTGTAGTACACTTATGTACTAGAGTAAAATACAAATTTATCTTGAAAATGAATCCTGAATAAATAGCCGTGGAATATGTACCGCTGGGTGATCGGTGACGGTACAAGCAAACATTTTAAAATTAGTACCATTTGGGACGTGTTTAACGCGCGTTTTGAGTGCTTACATGGTATAACTATACTTTTAAATCATTCAGGCTCTTTGTATTGTTTAGTAAAACACTAACTTGAGAGAACACACACTTTATTTTAAATTTATAAACCATTCCACAAGACTGTGTAAAACTTCAGTGGCCATTTCGGCTTCTGCCATAGACCATTAAACCAAGTCAGTTTGACAACCCAATCCATCGATATCTGCTGAGACATACAGCTGCGTTCCAATACATCTTTCCCCTTTACACAATATTAAAAAAAATATTAACCACTATCATCTTCTTTTTTTTGTCATACTATCTTGGTTTTTAATAATATAATGTTAATATAAGCCACATTTCTTGAAAAATCTATTTCAATGCACATGTTTAAATTTTATCTATACTCTAAATTTACTGCTATATTTATTACTGAGCATAGGGGTCTATGGCAGGAGCCGAGATCGCCACTGAGACATACAGCTGCGTTCCAATACACTTCTAAAGTTTAAATTAAACAACTTTAAACTGATTAAATTAAACAACTTTAAACTGATTAAATCGCGTATAATTTTATATTATTTTATCCCGACGTTTCGAACAGTTTTCAATGAACATCTTATAAAGTTATGCAATATCGATATAAAAATTTGGATGGCTAAAAAAGTACTTCAATTTATTCCCATTTCATTTACCTAATTTTGCCTGTGTTCCACCAAATATACTGAATGTGCACCAAAATATGTTCATTAAAATATGTCATAACGAGTATCTATTTAACAACTGTTGCAAATTTGTAAAAATAGTAATACACCTAATTTTAAAAACAAGCATTTATTTAAAATTATATGATATATGTAAGGTTGTGGAATGAGCTCCCTCGGGAGCTCATTCCACAACCTTACCACGGTAAATATCCCGTTAATAATCATATAACTTTAGAGAACAACCGTGATAGTTTAAAAAGCATTTATTTTTTTAGTTTTACTTCAGATAATGCACTGCAAAATTTATTTGAATCAAACACCAATTAATGTCCAATGTAGCTTTATTAATAAAAAATGCTAACCTAACCTAACCTAACCTTAAATGGGTATACGGTACTAGGATGCATACTAAATATTTTGTGTAACATTCAGGAATATTTGGTGCACGATCAGTATTTTTCGGGGAAAAATAAAATAGTTATTGTTACAATAGAATATTTGCAGCGCACTACAATAAAAAAGTGTTATATCTTGGTGTTAATTTGGAATTTGTTTGATGTAACATATTTTGTTGGCCGAGTAGTTTAATTATAGTAAAACAATTAAACGGGTTTAAGATCAATATTTTAGAAATGCATACATAGATGTACCTTTAGATTTTTGGTGAACACAAAAATATTATCCTATAAATTTCGCCAGGGCTGTCAAACTCGGTGGGATGTCTAGAAAACGCCGGCAGTCGTGCGGTCTCGGACGGCGTAGTGGTTCGTTTAGTCAAAGCAGCCGGAGCCATCCCCCTGCTTGTGTCCAACACTCCGGAGCTGTGCCTGGGCTGGGAGACCACCAACCTGCTCCGCGGAACCACCAACAACCCCTACTGTCTCAACAGGACCCCGGGTGGTTCTTCTGGAGGCGAGGTAAGTTCTGTTAATACTAATAAGTTTATTTCTCATAGATTTTTGTACAAACTAAATGAAGGAATCCATTGATTCCGAACTATTTTACACTGTGTTTCGGAAATCAATGGCCTCTCCCATATTAATGACAGCTTAAGTTATGCGAAATAGCAGCTTACAATTCGAATGTGTAATTCACAGACAAATAATACAATATGTGTATAATAATAAATAATAAAACGTGGCAAGGTAAAGCTAAATCTTGAAAATTAATCACCATCTCAGCCGTAGGACGTCCACTGCTGAACATATGCCTCACCCATAAATTTCCAAAAGGACCGGTTGGAAGCGACCTGCATCCAACTTCGTACTGCTACCTTTATCAGGTCGAATGTCCACCTTGTCAGTGGACGACCAACGCTGCGCTTACCGGTCCGTGGTCTACACTTTAGAACCTTCCGGAACAGAACAGATGTTCTGCGTGCTATGTGCCCTGCCCACTGCCACTTTAACTAGCTAATCTTCTGGGCTATATCGATGACTTTTGTTCTTCTACTGATCTCCTCATTTCTGATTCGATCACGTAGAGAAACCCCGAGCATAGCCCTCTCCATAGCTCGTTGTGCGACTTTGAGCTTACTTATGAGGCCCATAGTAAGAGACCACGTTTCAGTGCCATAAATCATCACTGGTAACACACAAAAATGTATATAAAGCTAAAGAATATTATTATGTAAAATATTGGAATAGCAGATTATTAGACAGATGTAAAGAGTTTCAATGCTGGTGTTCCATTCTCTAGTTGTCGTTAATGCAATGGATGGTTAACACATCGGCTCATACTGTTCCAGCAAAAGAACTTGATTTGTTGTGATGTTTCTATTTTCAAATTCACATACAATTCATATTCGGTTGTTCAAATGCACCAATCCGGGCACAAATCTAGCGAGGCATAACAATGAGTTTATCAAGTTCATCTAACTTCATAAAAAGTGAGAAAACATCTACTTCTATATATGAGTTAGCTGAGGTAGACCCGCACTGCGCATTAAAACTAGAATGGTAAACGGAGGTAATTAGCACCGTTGTTACTTAAAGTAGAAAATAAAATATAAAAAAGATATTTATGTGATATTTAAAGCAAATGAAACATTGAAACGCTGCTGTATGGTGTTAAAAGATTTTGTAAATACTACACATCAAGTGCAAACAAATTTCCTAGAATCTAGTTTGTATACACTATTATCGAATCAAATGTATTGCCACAATGTAATCAGATCAAAAATATGGACAAATAGTGCATTCAGTCAGAAGACGTTGGTATATCTACCAATGATGATTAATATAATGATACTTGATATCTACACAGTAAATTTAAATTGTGAACATGCTGTACAACTATCTGTAATTGATGAACACGATATACAAAACGGTGAATTCCCATTGGAAAATGTGATGAAAAAATTTAAGATACGAGTATCTCTTAAAATACTCGTGACGTTTTCTTAATATTTACTTTAAGAGCAACCAAGTTTGGCCAAGTTAGGCTTACTTGTGATCAAAGCTTGTACCTACGTCTAAAATGAAAATGACCTGAAAATTTATAGACCTATTAATCTGTCCGCATCAGGACAAAATATAACAATAGATTTATGAATGAAACTTGCCTCGAATGAGGCTTGCTGATTCGGACAGATTGAAACGTTATCGGATGCATGTTTGTTACAAAACGATCTATCGCGTGTAGTGGAATACTGCAAGTGTAACAATCTGGATCTAAACATATCTAAATGCTTAGTTATCACTTTTACTCGGAAATTAAATAATGTAGATTCAGTTAGGGACTTGGGTGTACTCATCGATAGCAAACTCTCCTACGAACATCATATCGAACATATTGCTAAAAAAGCTTTCTCAGCGCTGGGTTTTGTCATCCGCAAAGTCTGTAAATAAATACTGAAGACCCTAAAGATACTGTTTTGCGCCTACGTCCGTACCCATCTAGAATACGCTAGCCAAGTATGAAACCCGAATTACGCAGTACACTCACATCGATTGGAGCGTATGCAGAGAAAATTTACGAGGTATCTAGGCTATAAATTTAAAATACCGCACGTGAGTTATGAAAAACTTTGCTCACATCTCCATTTATTGCCACTAGAAACCCGTAGATACATAGCCGACTTACGTTACTTGACCAAATTGGCACAGTCTAAAGTTGATTGTCCGGAGCTAGTCTCCAAAGTATCGTTAAATTTTCCATCTAGACTCCAAACTCATCAACTCAGAAATCTGGTCTGAATGAATGAGTAGTCTGAATTGGTAGTTCATAAAAGTAGTAGTAGTTAGTGCGCGCGGAGGGAACATGTCCCTCCGCGCGCACTAACTACCGCCAAAACTCATTCATATTGCGTTCGACACTAGCCTTCAACAAAGCTGTCGCACCCGACCATCGATCTATTTTTGTGTAGTGTGGCGTCAATAAGCACAACCTTAGCTGGGCCTTACGCTACTTCACTGGATACACGTTGATTGTATATTCATTTTATAAGTTGTTATAAGTATAATATATAAATTAGTGTTGTTATACTTCGTTGCTAATTGTGGAGGCTTATAAATGACTCCTACGTACCTATATTATTAATGTGTTCTTATAATAGATGTAAGCCCCCTAAAAAAATAAAATAAACCACAAACCTATGTCTAAACTAACCATTACTTCAGTTTCAATCTTTAATAGTATAATAAGTAGTTTTCTTCTTGTTCCTTACTCATATGTCTATGACTGCGACAGTAGGTATATTCACTAGATAAACTGTAGAGCTGTCTCGAAATCATAAAACCAACACAATTTACCGAAAAAATACGCTAATCTATGCATATTAAATTAATATTTTTCAACAATAATAGCATTAGTGGCATTAGAAACAATGCCATAAATAAAGATAAGAAGTATTTGGTAATTACATGGCCAATCATTTGCATAATCTTACTAAAAGCAACTGAACCAGTATACTGTTGTTTTTTGTGCACCGCAAATGATAGGTAAAAAGTTTGAATAACTACCTATAGAAGATAGGTTTTCAAACAACGTCTTCTCAAAATACACGCTACTAATTCACTATGTGTGCTTTGTTACTTGTGTCGTCACGCACACACAAGCAAACATTCTATCCCACGGTAAATTATTTTCCCATGTAATTTGAGAGGTTGATTGGTAAAAATGTGTTCCACACATTGATTTTTAAGTACACAAAAATAAAAAATACAGAGAATTAGCGGTATTACAAAAAAATATTAAAAAGTCGTATACTGCTGTACCGACTATGCCAGCAAAGTGAGTTGATCTAAGAACTCGAAGGATTATGAATTATGCGAATAGTTATTTTCTTCGCGCAATTCTGACGATGCGGTTTGTCATAGGTAACAAAAGCCCGCGTTGATGTCGTTGAATCGTTTTTCGTTCTATATTTGCAGCCGCAAAGATCTGCTTATTTTAAGGTCGTTTAATATATGCTCTTCCAATTCCAGTCATGCAATAACACTATTAATAAACCCTCGGCAGACATTGAATACGTTAACCCGGGTTTCGAGTTCAACATATTATTTACTTTTTATTATTATAACTAAATTTCAGGGCGAATGATTCCTGGGGGCACTGTTCCTGTGGCACTTCAATATTTCCAAAAGGACAGGTTGGAAGCGGCCTGCATTCAACGTCGTCCTGCGACTTTTATCAGGTCGTCAGTCCACCTTGTCGGTGGACGACCTACGCTGCGCGTGCCAGTCCGTGGTCGCCACTCCAGAAACTTCAGATCTTCAATATAACAATATTGATCACCATCAGTATCTTAGCCGTAGGACGTCCGCGGCAGAGCATATGCTTCCCCATAAGTTTCCAAAAGGACAGGTTGGAAGCGGCCTGCATTCAACGTCGTCCTGCGACTTTTATCAGGTCGTCAGTCCACCTTGTCGGTGGACGACCTACGCTGCGCGTGCCAGTCCGTGGTCGCCACTCCAGAAACTTCAGATCTTCAATATAACAATATTGATCACCATCAGTATCTTAGCCGTAGGACGTCCGCGGCAGAGCATATGCTTCCCCATAAGTTTCCAAAAGGACAGGTTGGAAGCGGCCTGCATCCAACGTCGTCCTGCGACTTTTATCAGGTCGTCAGTCCACCTTGTCGGTGGACGACCTACGCTGCGCGTGCCGGTCCGTGGTCGCCACTCCAGAAACTTCAGATCTTCAATATAACAATATTGATCACCATCAGTATCTTAGCCGTAGGACGTCCGCGGCAGAGCATATGCTTCCCCATAAGTTTCCAAAAGGACAGGTTGGAAGCGGCCTGCATCCAACGTCGTCCTGCGACTTTTATCAGGTCGTCAGTCCACCTTGTCGGTGGACGACCTACGCTGCGCGTACCGGTCCGTGGTCGCCACTCCAGAAACTTGCAGTCCCATCGACAATATAGATATTTGTTATATTGTAATTTATATTGGTGTGAAATGTAAATGAGAATTCCGTCCAAGCAAGCTTAAATTGCAATAACCTTGAGTCCGTCAATTATAACAGATATTTAAAATGTTTCCTGGTTTCGTTGCGCATACCTTGTTTATTTCGTAAAGGTTGATTATAAAGGTAAAGAAATACTGTAAAAATAAATAATTACGATCGACATTAACATATTAAAATTACGTACGCGTACGCTAATAATAGGGTTGTTGACCTTTTTTATTGTATGATAAATTAATCAGGGCACCGCATTTACACACTTAGCATTTTTTAAGAACTTAAACTAATAAAAACTATGTCTTGATTTCAACTAATTAATTGCAAATAATAAATAAATTTCATTAAAATTGGCACTAAACATTATTCAATGAGGGCCTGTACGACTATGACGTCATTAGGGCAAATTAATTATAGTATTTTGATTATAATACGTTTTGCTTGCTTGGAGGTTGCTTATTGC
The DNA here is from genome assembly GCA_917880725.1 of Selenia dentaria. NCBI lineage: Eukaryota > Metazoa > Arthropoda > Insecta > Lepidoptera > Geometridae > Selenia > Selenia dentaria. Next base: position 5,743,192 of record OU862888.1, on the reverse strand, counting down.
TTGTACATAGAGATGGCGGGAAAAACTAACAATGACTATTATAATTTATTTTCTTTTGTGTTTATTTTCAAGTTTTGACGTGTAATAGTGGTGGATTATTAACCGTAGATGTTCACAATGGTGTATGAGTGTCAGTAAATTATATAAAATCATGAAACATACTTTTTGTTAATTTTTTTCGTCAATCGTGTTAGCAAGTTTTAGGAATGCATCCAAGTGACTTATACAAAAGTGTAATTAAATGACTGACTTATTTCTTAGAGCAGACTCTAACTACCTATTTGAAAAAAGTGTAAAAAACCCTGCAGTTACAAAAATAAACCTAAATTTTTGCTGCATATTTTGTTCTATGTTGGGTCTCCCTCCTCAAAAGACAAAATGAACCCTAATCGGATCACTTTGTTGTCCGTCTGTTCATCATGTCTTTCTGGCAAGACCCTTTTGCATTCATAAAAAACAAAAAATCTGAAATCCATAAATGTGTAACATTAATTATAATAAGAAAAACAAATTTAGTATTGAATATTATTATAAACTTAGGTATTAAATTAATATAAAAAAATTATAACTAACTTATTAATTGCGGTTGCGGCAGTAACGTGTTTATGGATCGGACAGTTTGTGCTTTGACCTAGTATGTATTTAGTTTCAAAGCAATAATATTAGATGCTTGCTTCACATGCTTGATTCTCAATCTGTTGATAAGGCACGACACTATCATGTTTTAGCCCTTATGACATCATTTCCGCCGCTACTTCCGTTTTCAGTCACGTGACTTCTAGAAACTTTTGTACACATTTTGTTCATTCAAAATATAGTAAATCCTATGCATAATAAAATATTTTGTTAATTTATTTCAGTTACTTGCTCCAACTACTACTATGTTAACATTATATTGTAATTTATTTTTGACTGTGTCAACTACCCTATTCAATTTAATTGCGTATACAATCTTTAACCCTTACTATACCGCCGTGATCACTAAAACAAAAGATTTATGAATGAAACTCACGTAAATTTACGTCTCTAGTACGTAGTACGTACAAAGGGTTAAATCGTTTTTGTATTATTTGCAACCAATCTCTTCATCATCATTATCAGCCGGAAGACGTCCACTGCTGAACATAGGCCTCCCCCATAGAACGCCACTTGGACCGGCTACTCGCTTCCTGCATCCAGCGATTCCCCGCGGTTTTTATGAGGTCGTCGGTCCACCTAGCGGGGGGAGGCGGCCTACACTACGCCTTCCGGTGCGTGGTCGCCACTCGAGAAGAGAAGAAGAGAGGGGAAGAAATTCCCCATCGGTTATCAGTTCTGCGAGCGATGTGGCCTGCCCATTGCCACTTCAACTTGCTAATTTTGAGAGCTATGTCGGTGACCTTAGTTCTCCTACGGATCTCCTCATTTCGGATCTCCTCATTTCGGATCTCCTCATTTCGGATCTTATCACGCAGGGAAACCCCAAGCATAGCCCTCATTGCTCGTTGAGCGACTTCAAGCTTGTTAATGAGGCCCACAGTAAGGGACCACGTCTCAGTGCCATAAGTCATCACTGGCAACACACACTGGTTGAAAACCTTGGTTTTCAGGCTCTGAGGTATTGGGGACGAAAAGATGGATCGAAGCTTCCCGAACGCTGCCCATCCGAGCTGGATTCTTCGTGCGACCTCCTTGTTGAAGTTGGACCTACCTAATTGGACAGTCTGTCCCAGGTAGACGTACTCGTCTACAACTTGGAGTGTATCGTTTCCAACAATTACCGGTATAGGTGGAACATGGACATTGGACATGATTTTCGTCTTATCCATGTTCATCTTAAGACCAACCTGTTGGGAAACTCTACTGAGGTCAAATTGTTTAACCGGCAAACACTCACGTTTATCATCTAGTCGTTATATTCCGACCGGTGTTCGGGCAGTACTGATGCCCATCCTCATGGAGAGCGTGGTCTACTGAGGTCGTTGAGCATGGTGCCGATATCCTCGAGCGACTCCGCCATTATAACTATATCATCGACCAATCTCTTAATAAATATTAAGTAAAATCGACATAACCTAAACACGTGAAGTAGACGAAAAAATTATTGATTCAGGCGTTTTTGGTTATTGGGGTTGTTATGTGTATTGCTTATTCGTTTTGTTACTTCCTACATGTATTTTTTTGCGGGAGGGAGGAAGGTGGTGCACAATACATCTCTTTTATGCGTATTTCTAGCGGAATTATCACTAAATATTTCTTTTAATATCGTTTAGACAAGAAAAACAGAGACCGACGCGATGGCTTAAAGTAACCTCCTAAATCACAGAAGCGCTTTGTTGAAAATGTAGTTTTTTAAAATATGTCTATGTGTTGTATCCACTTATCCAGCCTCAAAGATGGGATAAGATAGGTATGATTAGTTGTTTGTAGAGGCTGTGCGTCCAGCTGTGGAGACTGTCCGTCCAGTTCTCGAGAACTGGATAGACAGAGCGCACGGGTCGGTTACTTTTCGGCTGGTAAAGGTGTTTTCTGGGCATGGGTGCTTTGGAAAGTACCTTTGCTGCACAGTCGGAAGGGAACCGACGCCCGAGTGCCACCACTGCGACTGTGTCAAGGACACTGCGCAGGATACGCTGGAGGTATGCCCAGCGTGGGCAGGCGAGCGACGGGCTCGCCCCGCTTATGTGCCGAATGCCACTACCACGATAGTTTTTTCGCAAAAGCCAGAGTAGATAACCCTTTTTTTTTGCGCCTGGGGAATGCTCTTACGCATCCCCGCTGACCCGGGGAGGTTCGACGGACTATGTCGGACTCGTCATCTACGCGCCAACTGCACCCATAGCAGCAAGCAGACTATACCGACAAAAACCCCACACGGTATTCCTACGGGCGCCTTGAAGCCGGGACAGCGGGTACGTTTTTGCAGTCGTCCGTGGTCCCGGCGGCGTTGGTCGAGAAGACCCCATGCCACTGTCGGAGATTCTTCATCTTCTTCTCTATGAGTGGCGCGCGGGAATATCGCGCGCGCCATCTCGGGGCTGTAGCTATATGAGCAGCGGACTCCCCTCAGTCCGCCACCCTAGGCCCCTTTTCTGGTGGTCGAAGAAGGGCTCGAAAGTGCCTGCTTCGAGCACCTGCTCTCCGGCGGCGGATCGGCAAAGTAGATGTTATTTCTCGCTCACGCTCCGCTGCCTGCTTCTGCGACTGCACTTGTTCGCAAAAGGCTAGAGCCGCCTCCCACGACCTGTCGCTGTCCAGCATTGCATTGATCAATGCTGGCAGGGAGAGGTCGTTTCCCACCTCGGCGACAAGGATACTACGTTCCACCGCCCACGCACTACACTCATTCAACGTGTGTTGAGCTGTATCCTCGTCGTAACTGCAATGGTGGCACTGCGTTGTTGGCTCTCTTCCAGCTATGCGGCACAGGTACTTACCAAAGCAACCATGCCCTGAAAGTACCTGCACCAGCCGGAAGGTAAGACAGTCATGGCCTCTATCCAGCCAGTCCTTAAGAACGGGCCGAACAGCCTCGACGGTCCAGCTACCGGCCCTTGGGTGTGCGAGTCGCTCCTTCTACTTTTCAACCAAGGACCGTCGAGCTTGGAGCTTCCAGGTCTCTATTGCCCTTGGCGGGGGAAACACTCCTTGGAGGTGGAGATCTTTGCGCCACTTGTACATAGCAGCACGGATCTGCGCCTCCAAGTCTCAGGAAGGGGATGCCGCTAACAGACATGCCACCTCGTACGAGATGGTGCGATAACCGCGTATGACCCCGATGGCCATCACCCTCTGAGGTTTCCTCGGGAGGGCTACGGATTGTTCGGTCAGGGTCTCTACCCACACTGGTGCTCCGTAGAGCGCCATGTATCGCACCACGTTCATAAGAGTAGATAACCCTAGCGCAACCGCCGCGTTTAGGTATGAACAGTAAAGTACATACATGAGCTTTACTTCTGATGGTATTATGTGCTCTCGTAATGTTACTTTCAACTATTCCGTGATATCGGGACGTGAAACATGTCTTTGTGTGCGTTGCTCGAGCGCGCGTGTATGTAGCTTGACTTCTAGACGTGGTTGTTTTTTGTGGCTCAGACTTCTGATCCCATATAGACTTTTATTATTTGACATTAAAATGTCAAATAGTTATCAATTATATTTGCAATTTAATATTTATCACAATCAAATCAAATCGTGTATTTGTCAAACATGTGTATATACACCAAGCTAAGCAAGTATGCAAGTTCTTAATACTAGGAAGACAGGCCAAACCCGTTTTGTTCATATTTTAAGCATACAAATTCATAAAGTAGCTTTACAATATTATTACGATGCATTGATATTAATGTTCTCCATATCATACAAAAGGTCAGCTGGAAATATTAGTAGTTTCTAAATACAACAACATAATGTCAAAATTTCGCGATGTCTTCTCATCTAAAATACCTCAGTGCCTCAAGACAAGAGTCTTCGACCAATGTGTGTTACCAGTGATGACTTATGGCTGTGAAACGTGGTCTCTTACTATGGGCCTCATAGATAAGCTCAAAGTCGCACAACGAGCTATGGAGAGGGCTATGCTCGGGGTTTCTTTACGTGATCGAATCAGAAATGAGGAGATCCGTAGAAGAACGAAAGTCACCGACATAGCCTAGAAGATTAGCCAGTTAAAGTGGCAGTGGGCAGGGCACATATCACGCAGAACAGATGGTCGATGGGGCCGGAAGGTTCTGGAATGGAGACCACGGACCGGCAAGCGCAGCGTAGGTCGTCCACCGACACGGTGGACAGTCGACCTGATAAAGGTCGCAGGACGTCGTTGGATGCAGGCCGCTTCCAACCGGTCCTTTTGGAAAATTATGGGGGGGCCTATGTTCAGCAGTGGACGTCCTACGGCTGAGATGATGATGATGGTGGTGATGAATGTCAAAATTGGTTAAACAATTCAACTTAAAATAATAACAATGACGATATGCCAGGTCAAATACATTTAAAAATTGATCCTCTAGTAGTCCAGATGTGTTCCGAATAGTTTCTGTAGCCGTGCACTGCAACAGCACGTGACTCACGGTTTCGTCCTCCTGCAAACATCCTCTGCACAGTGGACTGTCCGTTGCACCAGTCTTGTACAGATGATAGTTGAGGTTGCAGTGACCTGTGATAAGGCCTACTAGTAGGCGCAGGTCCTGTCGTTGAAGTTTTAACAAATTATTGGTTGTGTTTCGGTTCACGCTTGGAAACATTGATTTTGCTTGTTTGCAATCCTTTTTTTATCCCACATATTTTGTTGTTCTTTTGTTGTTTTCAGTGTAACGACAAAGTAGATTCCGTACTGCCATCGCTGAGGGCTTGCAGATATCGTTTAAATCCTCACTTACTTGTTTCTATGTTGCAGTTTTGGCCGCGTGACACTCAGTTATCACTCTTGACCTGGTTACTGGCCTTCTGAGTGCATAGATGACCGCCGCGCTATCCAAGATAAATACAAGTTGTTCTTTCTCCTCAGAGATTATGGTACCCACCTCGTCTCTATATGATATAGCTTTGGCTGCTAACAGTAGGCCTATAGCCTCTGCTTGTGTTGGTGATGTGGTCTTATTCAAGGCCTTCCAATCTGAGATGCCAAGTTCCCGCTAGAAATAACCGCAATCTGCCCCCGCTTTATTTTTTGCCTCGACCGTGTACATGTTGTATGACGGTGAAAACCCATCCAAAGCAGTCTTCTCAGTGGCCAGCTCGTACCTTTTTTTATCAAGGTACGTGTCGACTATCCTGTCCTGTCATAAAAAAAATACTTATTATGTGACAGACATTGTCCACTGGTATTTTATCAAGGCATGTTCTGTTATACGAACGACAAAGGTTTGTTTGTTTGATGCGTCCCTCTTCAATGTCACACGTATCCGTATGTGTTTAAAGACGTTAAGTGTTATCTGTTTGTGTTGCGTTTGACACCGCCTAATGTATACAAGTAGGTAGTATGACGTATTACGTAAAGATTTCTATATAAACTGAGGTAGACTCGTCCTACGCACTAAATCCTGAGTCGTTCAAACGGAGCTGATGAACACCGTTGCACTTAAATAACACCAAAGCGTTGTCAAGCTTGTACGTCACGCGGCCGTGATATAGAACCAAGAAATTGTTGCGCAATTACACCCGTTGACTCTCGATTCGCCATATTTGGCCAATAATACAATAGATTTCGCAGAATTCAACCTACTTTTCCAGAAACTGCAACGTGTGTGGCTAAGAAGCTCAAGTAAGCTCAAAGTAGCACAACGAACTATGGAGAGGGCTATGCTCGTGGCTTCTCTGCGTGATCGAATCAGAAATGAGGAGTATGTAGACGAACTTAATGGGCCGGCACGACCGGAGAAGTACCACACTCCCACATAACACCGATGTAAAGTAACGTAGCTTGTTATTGCGTTTTGTCGGTTTGTGGGAGGTTCCGGAGGCCCGTTTCCCCCCTTCCCCGTTCTCCCTCACCCCTTCTACCTCTGCCTTACTATCATCCTTCCTCAAAGGTCGGCAATGCATCCTCGAGACCTCTGGTATTGCGGATGCCCGTGGGCGACGGTATCACTTACCATCAGGTGAGCCGCTTGCTCGTTTGCCAACCTACCACATAAATAAAGAACTAAAGTCACCGACATAGCCCGGAAGATTAGCCAGTTGAAGTGGCAGTGGGCAGGCCACATAGCACGCAGAACTATAACGCGGCGTTGGTCGTCCGCCGATAAAGTGGGTCGCAGGACGACGTTGGATGCAGGCCGGTTCCAACCGGTCCTTTTGGAAATTGTTGCGGGAGGCTTATGTTCAGCAGTACGTTGTCCTACAATTGAGATGATTGTTATGATGACATTATAAGCTACATTTGTAATTTAATTTAATATTGTGAAATGATTATTTTTGCAAGCTTGTGAAAATAACAAAAAAATTATAATATGTTTGACACTTTTAGAAAATAATGTATTGAAGTACAAAAATAGTTTAGAAGTTTTAATGATTAAATATAAAAAGGAAATTGTTTTTTTTATTTTTTCATTTCAATTTTCTTAAAAAATATAAGAATGATATACCTACCATTACTACTAGTAGTATATATAATAAAACTAAGTCAGTATGTGTTGTGTCGTACAGGCGGCGTTGCTGGCATCCGGTGGTAGTCCGTTCAGCGTGTCATCCGACATCGCGGGCTCCATTCGCCTGCCCGCCGCCTTCTGCGGAGTCTTCGGCCACAAACCTACCCCCGGTAACTATATATACTGTATCATAGCGTCCCGTACTATCGTCACTGTACTGCGATCATGGCTTGTCAGTTCGATAAACTGATTTTTAGGGTTGCGTACCTATAAAAAAGCGGAACCGAATTCAACACTTAAAATGTGTGTTATAACTTGTTGAATTTGGCACCATGATAGTTCAAAAGTAACTTTACTATTATCACAATATTATGCGCATGGTACCGACTTCCAACAAGTTATTTCACACTTTTTAGTGTTGAAGTGCGATCAATTATTGGTAAAAAATATATTTCATCCTTTTCAGTGAGCCTTGCTACTTACGGCGATCGATTGTCATTCGCCGTCAATGATGATATCATCAAAATAGGCGAAACACTTTTCAGTTAGTGGATTGTAACTCAAAAACAGCTTGTACAACAGTGTAGAAGTCGGTTCTATTTTTTGATAAAAACATTTTTTTACCTTTTTATTGACCTTGTTACTTACGGGATACGCCGTCAATGATGATATCATCAAGATAAATCAACACTTTTTAGTTTTTGTAGTCTAACTCAAAAACTGGTCGACCGATTTTGATGAAATTTCAACGGGACAATCTTGGAAGATATACTCTTTCAAATAATTTTTAGAATTGACCCACAAATGGAGGAGAAATCGGTGAACAAACATAATAAAATATACGTACAGACGAACACGAAACCGCCTCCTGGGTTTGAAATAAAAAAGATACCCTTATAGGATCCCTATATAATATAATATTACGTTTATTATAATCAGTTATATTTATATTTTAATACCTATATTGTAACCCACTGCGTTGCATTTCACGAAATCGTAGTACGTTTTCTTAGTAATTCTATTGTGTTATTGCCCAAATGTGGTCAATGGCGAGGCTACGGGAACGGATTTGTTTTAGTTAACCACTTTGGTATTTGTATTTGTAATTATTATTTACTGTCTCATGTTTGTACATACTTATTCTAATTAATTTAAGCTTTGTATCCATATTAGTAGAAATAAAATTAAAGTAAGAAATTAGTATGTATAAAAAACTTTTACCGATGGAGTCGGTAGTTTATTTATAAATTAATTAAATAAGCATTAATTAAATAGGCAACGTAGAATTTTAAAATTACATATGTTAATAATATACGCGCGTAATCGGGACCTTGATCCCTATATTATATAATTGATTAGAATTTCAAATTTGAGTTCATGACGCAAGTATTACTTGCTAGCTGCCGGAAAGACATATGACATACCTACTCCTGCGGTTGCACTCGCGTGGTGCTCTAAATCACAATCAGAAGAGTTTATTGCAATAACTGACACACATATCTTATGCAAAGTGTTATAGCAATGTAGTAAATATCAGTTTATCCTCATCGAATATTCAATAATCTTGGTACCTAATTAAAGCATAGTACAGTCACCTTCAATAACATGTACACATTTCATAATTTTCAAAACTATGATACTGTATTAAATTTTATTACAATATACTTAAGGATAATTTTAGCAGTGAAATTATATTAATAGCTTACTTTTAGAATAATTTCGATGTAACTGCTTATGACATTGAATGCTGAGGCACTTATGAAAACTGTGAAATGTCACATCTTATTACAGGCGACTGTACCAGGTAATAAAACAATTTCACATTCATATCATTACTTGCCACGCACGCACTTTTACTAAGCATAGAATAGATCATAAAATGAATTACATACACATAGTCATAAAATGTCAATAATCATATAACTTAGGCTTATCTATTTAATTAGAATATGAATGAATGAAATGGATGATGATGAAAAGTATCCTATGTGTTAATCCTTCATATTCATTCACCACCCGGCTCGCGCGGTGAACGCGCGCCTTCACTGTTGCCGCGTGCAATGCGCGAGCTAACCAGTCTGTTTACGTATACACGATAGTGGTGTGACTACACTGAAATCGAGGCGTACTATCGATATCGATACATCATCAACTATGGACAAATATCTGGTGAGATCATCTTCGATTGAAAGTTTGTCTAATAAAAGGCCAGCTGAAGATGCCATCTGGAGGAAGCCAAAGCGTCCTGTGCGGGCCAAAGGTGTGCCTGGCTAAGTCTCTTTTAATTCAGCAAATCGATTCAAAGACCTGCCGCACGACTCCGACTGCGGTCAGGGTGAGAATTCTTTCTGTACAATTCCAAAACCAAGAAGTACCTCAAGTCGAGTGCCTCCAATTGTAATTGAAGCCAAAGAGGATTGGTCTCATCAGATCATTACAGAATTTGTTTCTGGTTTCACGAAGAATTTTCACCTCCACCACAAAAAGGTAAGATAGCAATAAATTGTTACACCAACGATAGTCACAAGCTGGTTGTTGAAGGACTCCGGAATAAAAATATCTATTTCCATACATTTACCCGTAAGGAAGATAGGAAATACAAAGTCGTTGTACGGGGCATACCATCGGATGCTATCGAAACAGTCCGCGATGAACTACTTACAATGGGGTTTAAAGATACATCAATAACTAAACTGAAGAGCTTGCCCTCGGCCCATGACACATCGTGCGCTCCACTCCTTATTCAGCTGCCAGCTGGTACCGACATAGCAAAGTTTAAGCGTATCAAGTACCTCTCTAATTACTCAGTTAAAATGGAAAGGTTCAAGCCTAATACCAGTTCTAGGACTCAATGTTATCGCTGTCAACGCTTTGGACATGCTTCGAAGAAATGTAACCTTCCTGAGCGATGCGTAAAGTGTGCTGGATCCCACGCTACCAAGGATTGCTCTAAAAAAGATCGAACTTGTCCCGCCCAGTGTTGCAACTGCAAGGAAAACCATCCAGCAAACTTTCGTCAATGCCCTGCGAGAGTTAATTGTCTTAGACGCCTTCAAGAAAAAAAGCAGCCGCCGATTACTCAGAGGAAACCTGAAAATAGAACAGTTGCACCTCCACAGCCTCAACTTGCAGAACAATGTTATATCGGAACCTGCATCTAAGAACATCTCAAAACTTGATGAGAATTGCGTCGATACTACTACAACTGAAATGCTTGAAATTCTTAATGCAATCAAATCTGTAAAAAATTAGTTTAGGTCTTGTAGCACTATGATGGACAAAGTCATCCTGGTCATTATGTATAATACAACCAAAGGTCTTAAATTATTATACTGGAATGCGGACGGCATTCGTGAAAGGATTTCTGAACTTACAGATCTTGCAATCTGTGAGTTATCTTCAGATATTATAGCCATTAGTGAAACAAGGATCGGATCGCAAGTATCTATTCGTGTCCCGGGCTATAACTGCTATCGTCAAGATAAGCTCAACAGTCGTGGACAGGGGGTTGCTATTCTCATATAAAGCAATATTCCGCATTCATGCGTGACTACTCCTCACACGGCTCATATGGAAGCTATCGGCGTCGAAGTCACTCTTTCTGCTCAGAAATTAACTATTTTCTCTATCTACCAATCACCAAATTTAGAGCTTCTACATAGTGACATGGATGCGTTACTAGGCACTGCAAAACATAAACTATTAGCCGGGGATTTTAATGCACGACACCCTCACTGGTGCAGTTTTAGTAGGATGAACCGTAATGGTAATTTTTTATTTCAACATATGTTATCCCGTGAGTACTCAATTCATGCGCCCGCTGAACCAACGTTAGTTCATTATTATACGGAACATAAACCTAGCACACCTGATATTTTGTTAGCATCCAATTTTAATTCTATAACTAGTATAACTGCCTTGTCGGCTCTATCTTCCAATCATTTACCAGTGTTGGTAAGTTTGGGAGGTAGACTTGATCGTCAATTGGATAGTTATTTCAATTATAAAAAAGCAAACTGGGTTAAGTATCGCACTTACTTGAATGAGCATACTGCTCTTACCAACCAAGTGTTTGACTCCATAGAATCAATTGATCAAGTGGTGCAATCATTGAGTCAGTCACTTTTGGCAGCTAGAAATCATTCAGTTCCCGAAGTAAAATCAGATGTAACACTAAAACCATTACCAAAATTTATCAGAAAACTTATAAGAAATAAAAATAGTCTACGAAATCGTGAAAACTGCTAAACGGACCAAATATCTCGTAAAATAATAAGTGGTGAAATAAGGAGTGAAATAAATTATCTTTAAAGTAAAATTACATATTTAATCCAAGTTCACAATGATAAAACTTGGGATAATAAATTGTCTAAAGTTGACAATGTTCAATCTGATCTTTGGCGTATAGCTCGATCCATAAAAAGACAGTCCACACTCATACCGCCACTTGAGAAATCAGATAAAAGTTTAACTACATCAGTTACTGACCAGTGCCATGAACTTGCTTCTGTTTTCTTTAATAACATAAATCTTACAGCTGATTGGCACGATGATAAAGTTGATGATTATGTTTCTTCCTCTTTGAAGTCTCTTGATACTACTTTTGATACTTCTTCAATTATTTTGACTCGACCAAAGGAAGTCAGTGGTCATATACGATCCTTAAAAAATAGGAAATCTCCGGGTGGGGACGATGTACATAACATTATATTAAAAAACATATACCAGAAATGTTTGGTATTAATCACAAAGATATTTAACTCTTGTTTAAGATTAAATTATTTTCCTGTAGCCTGGAAGACAGCTAAAGTTATTGCAATTCCTAAAGTTCAAATCGTCCTATTAGTTTACTACCTAATATAGGTAAGATTTTCGAACGAATAATTTATGATCGCTTACTACGTTCACTCAGTAGTCGTTTTATAAATGAACAATTTGGGTTTCGTCGTTCACACTCCACTATACAGCAACTGGCAAGAGTTAGTGAGCACGTATCCCATAATTTAAATTTAAGGCAATCTACGGGCATGGTTCTTTTGGATATTGAGAAAGCATTTGATACCGTATGGCATAATGGCCTATTACACGAGCTTCTGGTATATCAAGTACCCAAAAACTTGATAAAAATTATACAATCATATCTTGAACACCGTAAATTTAAGGTATTTATTAGCGGCACTTCCTCTGAGCTATTTTCTGTCCCAGCTGGGGTACCACAGGGATCAGTTTTAGGACCACTACTGTTTTTGGTCTACCTAAATGATATACCAAAACAACCTAGGACACATTCAGCATGCTTCGCTGATGATACTGCATCGTATTCGTCGTCTAATGATGAAGAGTTAATTATCAAGAGACTTCAATACTCGATCAACCTATTATCTGGATACTTCAGACAATGGAAGCTCAAGTTAAATGAGTCTAAGACTGAGGCCATAATGTTCTCTAGGAAACGTAAGCCACCGGATAAAAAAATAATAATCAATGGACATAACGTCCCCCCCCCTGGAGCAACTCGGTGAAATATCTCGGCGTTAAACTCGACACGAAACTAAACTGGTCTTCACACATTGACTATATCCGGTCTAAAGGCCTCAGGGCTTTTGGAGCAATTAGCCCAATTATGTGCCGAAAAAGCAACCTTAGTTCTAAAACGAAGATTAAAATTTATTCAACTTTACTACGGCCCTGTATTACTTACGCTGCACCCGTGTGGAGCAGCACATGCGAAAGTAATTATAAAAAAAACTTCAAATTGTACAGAACAACGCATTTAAAATAGCTTATAATACTAAATTTCGGACAAATCTTTATAACCTTCACGATAAAATAAATTTTCCCAGTATAAAGCAGTATATATTAAAACAAACAAGGAAATTTTACTTGTACACGAACAAAACTAGTATAAATAACCTTATTTCACCGATAGGCCAATCGCGTATTTCTAAACTTTCATACGTCGATACTTACAAAAAATATCGCTTACCGCATCACTACGTTCTCGACGATACCGACGATGAGAACGAGTGAAGTGTAGGTTCTAGCTGTGCACAAGTTATAATTACTGGTAGGTGTGATACAACTGCGTTAGCAAAGTACTCTGTTGCTTGTTTTGTTATGGAATTAAATGAGGAATTATAGGGTACTTTCGCGAATGCCTTGTTCAAATGCAAATTTTATGTAAATAACTATTGATTATGTAGGTATGTTTTAATGTAATTTTAGTTAATATAATTATCGATTATATGCTATGACGATGCTACGTATTTCATAAGTAGGTAAGCCATTTGTTATTATTTTACAGAACGAGTTCATTCTCGCATGTACCTAGTGTGTTTAAGTTACATCGCAAAAAATGCGCATTTATAAATAGTGCATACTGTCAAGTCTAAGATAAGGCTTATAGAATTAGGGTTGATTAATAATATAATTTAGGTTTTATAAAGTGTGTAGATTAATATAAATATATTATTTATTTAAGCTAATCTTAATATGTACTTGACCGTGTCTAGTGTATATTGTAACATTTATATTATGTTAAATAAAGAACTGTTAAAAACAACAAACAATATGTGTTAATCCAGTGCCTTATCTATCGACATGCCTTTCATCCAAATCCAAATTCGAAACATACACATTGAACGGAAAAATAATGGAGACTCGTATAGGTAAATCTTTATCACGTCAAAAAATCATGTAAAAAATGTGAAGTAATAATGGCCCAGAGGTAACAAGGGCCGACCGTCAATTAGTTTACATCCTCGTGTCAGAGGCCACTAGTCAGACAGTCAAACCAAGAATAATAGGCCACCTAGTGGTCTTGGTTTGTCGAAAGACGTGGGTTCAAATCCTGTACGAGGAGGTTAATTTATCTGTATAAAATTTTAAAGGTTAGTATGACTCATTGTCACGTTCCGTCCGCCTGAGCAGAGCGTGCAAGCGAGAGCGCAGAACAAGCGATAGAGAGGCACGATCGGCCTAAGCGTTCGTCTTGTCTAATGACGTTATCACGTAAAATTATAGTCCGTAAACCGACTTTACAGACAACCGTTTTTTTTTTTTGATGACTGCGGCAATTATTGCCACTATAGGAAAGCCATAATGCCTTCTTAGCGGAAACTTAGCTTTGCAACCTGAGAAATATAGAGAAAAAGAGAAAAATTAATTGTTATGATTTCAATGTTCTCAACATTTACAGGTATAATCTCAATCGACAGCCACATTCCGACTCTAAGCGATGAAAAGTTCCCCAAATTCCTGACAGTAGGCCCCATGACAAGAAAGGCGGACGATCTGCCCTTACTCATGAACATCATGGCGGGAGGAAATAGGGGCAAGCTGCGATTGGACGAGCCTGTGCAAATGGACCAACTAAAGGTACGTTTTAAATAAGTTTTTGAAGTGATAACTTCTTATGGGAGGGTGAAACGATTCGTTACGTAACGCGTAACGGAGCCAGGCTTCCCTTTCTCTCACGCATCCTCTCTCACTCTAACCCACAGCGCTAGTCTGCTCTACTGCTCACTTCTGTCGGGCGTCCCGAGACGCACATCTTTTTTATGTTATAAGTTGTTGAGTCTCAAGAAAAATGACAGTTTTGACAACTCCAGCGAGCAAAAAATGTTAGTAAGTTGATGGCTGGAGGTGACACAAGTACAAGTTGAACAAGTACAATTTAAGAAATTAATACCGACTTCCATTCTATTCATGTATTGTAGTGTAAGTTAGTTTTTGAGTTACATTCCAATAACTGATTTTTACCAAAGTAATGGAATGGAAGTCGGTATTAAATCTTTCAAATTGCACTTGTTGGAAGTCGGTAGAAAAGTGAAATTTTTCGCTTTTCATTTAGATTACAATCAACATTTGTTAGCAACTGAGATACATAAATAGCCTCACATAACATAAGCCGTTCTTAAGTTTAGCCGCGAAAACATAACAAACAAACTCACTTTCGCATTTATAATATTAGTTAGAATAAATGTGATATACGGATACATGGTACATTTTACTTTAAATTCTTGAGATTCTGAATTAAAGCATAAGCTCTGCTCCGGAAACTCAGTAACCTACATGCGGTAAAATCACTCGTAGATATAACACCCTCTTACACACTTACACTTATACACACACATACACACTTACACATATATATACACACACATACACACTTACACATATATATACACACACACACACTTACACATATGTAGGAGCACGATACATGCAACGTGAGCGCTGTTAGCTGTTATTGCAAAAGTCGTGTCATGCGCTCAGTTGCCCTGCCGCGTTTGTACCGAGTGTCCGTACTTCAGCCCACCTACCTTACCTACGTAACCTTTTGAAACAGTAATTCTGAATAACGAAGAATAGTAATGGGGATCACCGAAATGTCGTACTTTCATTCATCCACCCCAGTAGGCAGACTGAACACGCGTGTGGAAGAAACGAGGGCGCACATATAAACCTAGATAGGTGATGTGCGCCACGTAACGAGACACATGACCAGAAACCCCAGAACACACACTTAGACATATACACACACATACAACACTCAGAGATATATATACACATGCTACCTATTTGAAAAATTAAGTGCTGCATATAGTTTACCAATAATAGGTATACTGTATTTAGTTACAGTACGCTTCTATGACTGTCATCTTTTACAATTATTATAAGTTTGGTTTTGGTTTGGTTAGTGAAATGTAAATTCATTATTGACCATAGGTATAAGATAATATATAAACTTTGTTAGTTAAGGGCTGTGGATTTTGTTAATAAATAAATCGAGACAACGACTAGAGCGCCTCGTCGTCCAAGGCAGAGTGGAAGGCACCAGACAGCGCGGTAGGTCACCGATGCAACCGACCAAATCAAGTGTGCGGTCGGTGGTTCCTTGCATGAGTGCACCAGGATGACCGCTAACAGGCAAAAATGGCGTGACATCGTGAGGCGTATAACTTCTGGCCCCAACGCTACTACATGACGATCACGGCTCACGGCCGCTCTGTCAAGAGCGCAACGAAGAAGAAGAAGAAAGAAAGAAATAAATGGAACTTTGTAATTGTAAAGGGTGACGCAGCGATTGTTCCAAAACTGACGGTTATTCCTTGTTGGCAGGTGTTCTATATGGTCGAACCGGCGAAGTCATGGGCGCTGATCCCCGTACAGAAAAGCATCGCCGACGCCATCCACAGGTCCGTCAAATATCTGCAAAACGAATGCGGCTGCACAGTTAGCGAGGTACAACACTATAGTGGGCCTACCACGAGTATTTGCATAAGTGTAACGTAATCGTATCGTCGACGTATACAGTACAAACTATCATTTATGTAGTACAACTGTGGCTCAGACTCGTTGTTTATATAGTATAAGTCAACGATACAATTAGATGATTGCGCAAACTTTCGTGCTAGGCCCACCTCTTACCTATATTATCTTCTTGGGTACTATGATCATATTACGCATATCACATAACTAGCTAGGCTCCGCGGGTTCACCCATGTGGTGATGCATTTTTTTATGGTATAGGTTGGCAAAAGAGCAAGCGGCTCACCTGATGGTAAGTGATACCTTCGCCCACGGACATCCGCAATACCCGAGGTCTCGAGGATGCGTTGCCGAAGGAAGAGATAAAAGGAGTGAGGATGGGGAAGGGGGATATCGGGCCTCCGAAACCTCCCGCAAGTATGATGGTGATGAATCTAAATATATACCTAGTCTATGTTCATCAGGAGTAATGTAGGATTCTGATGGAGAAATAATTTTTCAAGTCAGTCCTGTAGTTGCGGAGCCTATTAAGTTCAAACAAACAAGTAAATCATTCCTCTTTATAAAGTCAAAGTCAAAGTCAAAATCATTTATTCAATTTAGGCATCAAAGACGCACTTATGAACGTCAACTTTTCATTATAATGTACTTTAAAGACTCTACCGCCGCGTTCCAAAATATATAGAGCCCAACGAGAAGAAGCGGCAAGAAACTCGGGGCCATTCTTTTTATATGGATGTTTACAATGTTTCTACTTAGGTACTACTAATATTACATTTTATGGGTGGCAGAGAGACAGCTTGCCAGAAGTGGAGAATTCCAAGCATCTTTATCTTCTATGTAATGTCGAACTTTATAGTAAGCTTTTATTATTAAAACGTTTTTTACAGTCAACTTGAATTTGCCCCCTGTGAGCTCAGTTATGTGCCTTGGGATTTTATTGTAAAAACGCACACAATTTCCTAGGAATGACTTATTAGTCTTCGCAAGTCTAAAACTAGGTACAGCTATCCTATTTGTATTTCTGGTATTAAAAGTGTGGTGATCACTATTTAACTTATATTTATGTAAATTTTTACGAACATACATTATATTTTCAAATACATATAAGGAAGGCAACGTTAATATATTGATTTCTTTAAATAAATCTCTCAAAGATTCACGTGGACCCATTTCGTATATAGCTCTAATAGCACGTTTCTGAAGGATAAATATGGTCTCTATATCACTGAACATCTGAACCGCATAGCAATATCAATATCCCATATGACATTACGCTGTGGAAATATGCAAAATATACTAACCGCGCCGTATAATATTAGTATAGATACGGTCTTAACTTACTCTGTTAAATTATTTCCTTTTAATTGTATTTTTTATATACGTCTTTATAAGTAATTTAAATTTAAGTATCTGTAATGTCAAAAAGAAGAAGTTTCGCTCTCAAACAAAAGTCAAGTGTAGGTATAAAAATTAGTCTACGCCAATGAATGCGTGTATGTCTTACATAAATGTATTTCCTTATTTTCTTTATACCCCGGACTTATCATCGCTTCGGCTAGTAGTGGGAGTAATGTACATTTAAAACAGACAAGTATAATGTTATATTTCAAAAATTAATCGACGTTTCATGTTGTCATATTCAGGAAAAGTTCAAAGAGCTGGAAGACTCGGTGGAAATCTCAGTGTCAGTATTCTTCTCTATGAAAGACATACCGAACATGCTACAGGATCCTGCTAATCCGAAAGTAAGTACCAAACGTTTCGATGAAATAAAACCACCATACTTATGTATAAATGACCAAGTGAGCAAAGACTATAGACTGAATTGTTTAATCATCATCTATTTCAATATCCTTGTGTAAAACATGTCCACTTTGCAATAATATTATATTATAACAACGTTGTGCGTCACCAAGATGTAGGCTGAAAATCAGCGCTGTAAGTCTTCTTGCAGCATCATGCTGAGCTTAGACCATTTTAGGCAGGACTGTGCATGATAGCGATCTAAGTATTTATTGTATGGTGTTTTTATTTATCCTTACTTTTTACTTTTATTTTTGTATGTATTCTAATATTAAATTTATGTTAAGCTGTTGTGACCAGTGTGTCTAAATAAATCATTCATTCATTCAAAGCGTCTCTCCATTAGCTACTAAGCAAAAGTAAGTGATAAATAGCTATTTTTGTTGCGTACATACATAATTTTGTTATCTTACTGGCATGTTTTTGATAATTTTCTGCTTTTACTTCCGATTTCCGGAAACTTGGCCAAGTCTTCTCAAAAATACCTCAGTGCCTCAAGACAAGAGTCTTCGACCAATGTGTGTTACCAGTGATGGCTTATGGCTGTGAAACGTGGTCTCTTACTATGGGCCTCATAGATAAGCTCAAAGTCGCACAACGAGCTATGGAGAGGACTATGCTCGGGGTTTATCTATGTGATCGAATCAGAAATGAGGAGATCCGTAGAAGAACTAAAGTCATCGACATAGCCCAGAATATTAGCCAGTTAAAGTGGCAGTGGGCAGGCCACATAGCACGCAGAACAGATGGCCGATGGGGTCAAAAGGTTCTGGAGTGAAAACCACGGACCGACAAGCACAACGTAGATTGTCCGCCGAGGTGGACAGGCAACCTGATAAAGGTAGCAGGACGACGCTGGATGCAGACCGCTTCCTACCGTTCCTTTTGGAAAATTATGGCCTATGTTCAGCAGTGGACGTCCTATGAGATAATGATAGTGATGTGTACCAAAAATGTTTTTTTTCCGTTCCCATACGAATGCTTAAAATCAGATAGAGTTAAAATTCGATGCTCGGACCTCGAGCCTCGGTGGCCTAGTAGTCATGGCGTCTGACACGGATTGTCGAAAGACGCGGGTTCGAATCCCGTCCGAGGATGTGAAATTATCTCTCTAAAAATTGCAATGTATGTTGTTTAATTTCCAGCGAAGCAAAAGCCTGCTAGTGGAAGTAATAAAAGTGGTATTGGGCGGTGCGAGCCGCTCGCTTCAGGCGCTCGGGTTCTCCCTCATACACAAGACGCGCCTCTTCATACCGGACTCGAGCACTGCGCACTACTCCCTGCGGGCAGACGCACTTAAGGACAAAATGACGGTGAATGTATATATACAAAATTAGCTGCGCCCTCCCCTTACACCCGCGTGGTGGTGATCAAAAGTATATTATGTGTTAATTCAGTGCCTCATCTACCTCTATACCAAAGAGTCCTTTCATTGACCGAGCGAGCGAATCGTCTCTGCTTTAACTGGCCAAATTACTTTCATTTGTCCATATATTTGTTAGGTTGTTCGTTTGTCTTCCTGTACAGGTCGCATTATTCAACCAATCTTGACGAAAGTTGGTATGCATATTTTACTTTTAATGCATTTTTTGTCGAGTGCGATTCTTGAATGGGGTCGTACTTTTCCTAAAAAGGGAAAAGTTTGCTTTACAGACCGATTTTGATAAAATTTGGTACACTCATTAGGTACCTAATTGAAAGAGAATTTTCGAATATGTGCATAATAATTGCTCGAGCAGTTCCTGAGATATGAAGTATTGCGAAAATTGTCGCTGACAAGACTATGTGTTCGCGAGGTCTACTGTTCGCAGAACTACTAGTCATAATTGGTTCAACCGTTTGAGCGTGAAGAAAAACAATTATACAAACACACATAACCGCTCACAAACTTTTGCCTTTTTATAGAGGTAATAGTTTAAAGGCATAATATTAAACTGTCCGCATCAGGTTTACGCTAGAACAAAAGATTTATGAATGAAGCGGAAGATTGTTGATTCGGACCGACTAATGTGATATTGAATCACGCTATGACGTACTTTGATGGCTTAGCGCCCAAATTTTGTCTTGGTTCCCAAAACGAAAAAGCACCATCTTTCCTGTAGTGAGCTTTGTTTACAAAATAGTTTGAATCTTACCCAGGTCAGCTTCGACTGCATCCCTTCAGCGATGCATTGCATTTTGCGTTCGAACAACTTGTTCTATTTCTTTTTTCAGCATTAAATGCCCGTTTTCCCCAACATTTTAGGTGACCCCTAACCCAGTAAGGTAACATTTAATAGGTCACATGTGAAAATGTCGCATAATTTGTCTTAAGTGCTACCTAAAATGTTGGAGAAAACTGGCCCATGTATTAATATCGACCTCATAAAACTCATCAATTCAAAAATACTGGTTAGGCATAGCGAATTAACGCACATTCGTCATAACTCGCTAACATAGGTAAAGGCAACATTGTCACAATGGATCATATCTAAAATCATTTCTTTTTAATATATTGAAATGATTATATCCTCGGACCGGATTTGAACCCGCGTCTTCAGACTGGTTAGTCAGAAGGTGTGAGATGCGATGACACTGGTAGTAATTGCATTTAATCCGGTCACGAGACACCAGTAAGCCTAGTACGAATAGATGCTTTAGTGTAATAGCATGGTTGTTGTGAAACCATTTTATTGAATTTGGATCAAGCTGTTGGGAGAGTTAATTCAAACTCCCAAATTCCTGTTTTATGTTTTTTATTGTGATAGGTATTGTACAGGTGTAGAACATTTTTTATAATCATTTTATAGGTAGGTGTAAGATGTTTATAAAAAATGTTCTACAACGCTTGAACCCGTGCTATTTTTGAACGGAATGAATTAGAAGTGAATGGTTACACAATTTACGTAACAACAAAAAGTCATGCATGCATTTTTGACGTTGACATAAGCGGCAGCGTTTATGAGTAATTGTGGGAGGCAATAATGCACAGCCAAATAATGCACGGCCAATAGTTCGTAAACATGGATTTGAAATACATGGTTGACTTTTCCTGGCCGTATTTTATTGCCTGTACAAAATCGGTCCGTGTTGATAATGCACGGGCAATAATTTGATGCAAA
Organism: Selenia dentaria; assembly: GCA_917880725.1. Classification (NCBI taxonomy): domain Eukaryota; kingdom Metazoa; phylum Arthropoda; class Insecta; order Lepidoptera; family Geometridae; genus Selenia; species Selenia dentaria. The sequence goes on along the minus strand of OU862888.1, from coordinate 5,721,945 downwards.
CCATAGACAAGTATGGAATCTCATCTTCATGCTCCGCTTGTGTAGGCCAGTTGGATAGTGAACGAAAATCACAGTAGGTGCGACGACATGCGAAGCGAGGACGAGCGTTAGGTGTAATGGTGACCACACAACGCCAGAATTATGATGAATAATACTGAACAGTGGGCTGAAAATTGCTAATATCGGAAAATATATACACTGGACACTGGAACGTAGAAACGATGCTTGGTGTGTGCAATTGTGCCATTTTCTCCCGACTTCCAAAAAATGGAGGAGATACTCAATTCGAATTTTTTTTTGTTAACTCGTAACTTTCGACTGGGTGAACCGATTCTCAAAATTCTTTTTTGTTTGTAAGCTGGTGCTTCCCGTGTGGTCCCATTTAAATTTCATCAAATTCGGTTTAGTAGTTTTTGAGTTACATTCCAATAACTGAATAGAATGGAAGTCGGTATTAAATTTCTCAAATTGTACTTGTTATTTAGTACACGAATTATTGGCTGTACATTATCGCCTGAGCAATGCAGCCAGTGTTGATAAAACGCAGAACCTGTATTGTATTGTATTCTATAGCTTGATAATTCGAAGCCATTCCACGGAATATTGGAAGCATATTTACGTATATGTATGTATTTGCGTGGACATTATTTGGTCGCGTATTATTGGCTGTACATTATAGGGCCTCGCAATTGTTTGTAATCTACGGTTTTTGTACTGTGGCACAGATAACACATAGTACGACGAAGCGCAACGCACTTTTTTTTTAATTGTTAACGTTTACGATGGGAATACTTTTTCTCAAAGTACGTGCTCAATTAAGTACTTCGGTTACGAGTTTATCGCTCTAGTTGTTTTATCCGTCTGACCCTAAGAGTGTGGGTGACTCGGTCTTCTTGGTGTTTGTTTCCGATCGTTTCTGGAGAGCATCTTCTCTTTTCGTAGTTTCTCTCTGTTTATTTATGATCTTATTGATAAAGAGAGATAAACTAACTAAACGGGTTTGCAAAACTGACTGCATTACATCCCTTTCTTTAAATATTTGACAAAGTATACTTATCGACAAGCGACCAACCTACTAGATGTAAACACAACGTGCTATTTATTTAAATAATTATTTTTTATTTATTTAGATAAAGTACTCGTTGGTACAAGCTGTCATTTGGAGTTTTTCTCCTACAAAACATACCTCAACAAGTATGTTTTTATATTTGTATGTTGTTTCAGAAAAAGTTAGGTGACAACGGAGTGTTCATATATCCAGTGTTCAACGAATCGGCGCATCATCACAATCAGGTAACAAATACCACATTGTTGAGGGGCTACTTTTCAGAGTTGTATTAAACGAGCACGGCCTAGGTACCATCTAGTGAGTTAAAATGTCCATGCGACCTTAGTCACAGTAAATTCTAGTGCATGAGTGTTTCTGTATGTGAGTTCTAGGTATGAGTGTGTAAACTATACATCTATTGTTATGTTATGGAATGCCATAAACCTTTGACTTTGACTTCGAATACTGCATTACCCGTGATACCCGTGACCATGCTCATTCAAACGTGTTCGAAACGTCCAGATAAAATATTATAAAATTATACGCGACTCGTTCCGTTTAAATTTGTTTAATTACAATCTCTTAGTCTCTCAATGCACATACATAAATAACGTTAACGTAAACCGTACCCCGCACTAAGAACGCCGTTGCCATGGGCAGCATAAATACATACACAATAACACACAGGAGTACAAACATTTCGGCTCAACCCTTAATATTGCACTATAAGTTTTCTCCATTACAAATTTCAGAGTACCAAACATACACTTTCCTTTACGTTCCACTCTCTTACATTCCAAACACTCATGTTACACTCCCTCACGTTCCACACATTCACATTCCATTCAATTCTGTTCCTTTCAATCCCGTTCCAAACACTCACGTTCCATTCAATCTCGTTTCATTCAATCCCGTTCCACACACTCACGTTCCATTCAATCTCGTTTCATTCGATCCCGTTCCAAACACTCACGTTCCATTCAATCTCGTTTCATTCAATCCCGTTCCATACACTCACGTTCCATTCAATCCCGTTTCATTCCATCCCGTTCCACACACTCACGTTCCATTCAATCTCGTTTCATTCAATCCCGTTCCACACACTCACGTTCCATTCAATCCCGTTTCATTCAATCCCGTTCCACACACTCACGTTCCATTCAATCCCGTTCCACACACTCACGTTCCATTCAATCTCGTTTCATTCAATCCCGTTCCACACACTCACGTCCCATTCAATCCCGTTCCACACACTCACGTCCCATTCAATCCCGTACCACACACTCACGTCCCATTCAATCCCGTTCCACACACTCACGTCCCATTCAATCCCGTTCCACACACTCACGTCCCATTCAATCCCGTTCCAAACGCTCACGTTCCATTCAATCTCGTTTCATTCAATCCCGTTCCACACACTCACGTTCCATTCAATCTCGTTTCATTCAATCCCGTTCCACACACTCACGTCCCATTCAATCCCGTTCCACACACTCACGTCCCATTCAATCCCGTTCCACACACTCACGTTCCATTCAATCCCGTTCCACACACTCACGTCCCATTCAATCCCGTTCCACACACTCACGTTCCATTCAATCTCGTTTCATTCCATCCCGTTCCAAACACTCACGTTCCATTCAATCTCGTTTCATTCAATCCCGTTCCACACACTCACGTCCCATTCAATCCCGTTCCACACACTCACGTCCCATTCAATCCCGTTCCACACACTCACGTTCCATTCAATCTCGTTTCATTCAATCCCGTTCCAAACACTCACGTTCCATTCAATCTCGTTTCATTCCATCCCGTTCCACACACTCACGTCCCATTCAATCCCGTTCCACACACTCACGTCCCATTCAATCCCGTTCCACACACTCACGTTCCATTCAATCTCGTTTCATTCAATCCCGTTCCAAACACTCACGTTCCATTCAATCTAGTTTCATTCAATCCCGTTCCACACACTCACGTCCCATTCAATCCCGTTCCACACACTCACGTCCCATTCAATCCCGTTCCACACACTCACGTCCCATTCAATCCCGTTCCACACACTCACGTTCCATTCAATCTCGTTTCATTCAATCCCGTTCCACACACTCACGTCCCATTCAATCCCGTTCCACACACTCACGTCCCATTCAATCCCGTTCCACACACTCACGTCCCATTCAATCCCGTTCCACACACTCACGTTCCATTCAATCTCGTTTCATTCAATCCCGTTCCACACACTCACGTTCCATTCAATCTCGTTTCATTCAATCCCGTTCCACACACTCACGTTCCATTCAATCTCGTTTCATTCAATCCCGTTCCACACACTCACGTTCCATTCAATCTCGTTTCATTCAATCCCGTTCCACACACTCACGTCCCATTCAATCCCGTTCCACACACTCACGTCCCATTCAATCCCGTTCCACACACTCACGTCCCATTCAATCCCGTTCCACACACTCACGTTCCATTCAATCTCGTTTCATTCAATCCCGTTCCACACACTCACGTTCCATTCAATCTCGTTTCATTCAATCCCGTTCCACACACTCACGTTCCATTCAATCTCGTTTCATTCAATCCCGTTCCACACACTCACGTTCCATTCAATCTCGTTTCATTCAATCCCGTTCCACACACTCACGTTCCATTCAATCTCGTTTCATTCAATCCCGTTCCACACACTCACGTCCCATTCAATCCCGTTCCACACACTCACGTCCCATTCAATCCCGTTCCACACACTCACGTCCCATTCAATCCCGTTCCACACACTCACGTTCCATTCAATCTCGTTTCATTCAATCCCGTTCCACACACTCACGTTCCATTCAATCTCGTTTCATTCAATCCCGTTCCACACACTCACGTCCCATTCAATCCCGTTCCACACACTCATGTCCCATTCAATCCCGTTCCACACACTCACGTCCCATTCAATCCCGTTCCACACACTCACGTTCCATTCAATCTCGTTTCATTCAATCCCGTTCCACACACTCACGTCCCATTCAATCCCGTTCCACACACTCACGTCCCATTCAATCCCGTTCCACACACTCACGTTCCATTCAATCTCGTTTCATTCAATCCCGTTCCACACACTCACGTCCCATTCAATCCCGTTCCACACACTCACGTTCCATTCAATCTCGTTTCATTCAATCCCGTTCCACACACTCACGTCCCATTCAATCCCGTTCCACACACTCACGTTCCATTCAATCTCGTTTCATTCAATCCCGTTCCACACACTCACGTCCCATTCCATCCCGTTCCACACACTCACGTTCCATTCAATCTCGTTTCATTCAATCCCGTTCCACACACTCACGTCCCATTCAATACCGTTTCATTCAATCCCGTTCCACACACTCACGTCCCATTCCATCCCGTTCCACACACTCACGTCCCATTCAATCTCGTTTCATTCAATCCCGTTCCACACACTCACGTCCCATTCCATCCCGTTCCACACACTCACGTTCCATTCAATCTCGTTTCATTCCATCCCGTTCCACACACTCACGTTCCATTCAATCCCGTTCCACACACTCACGTTCCATCAATCTCGTTTCATTCCATCCCGTTCCACACACTCACGTTCCATTCAATCCCGTTCCACACACTCACGTTCCACACACTCACGTCCCATTCCATCCCGTTCCACACACTCACGTTCCATTCAATCTCGTTTCATTCAATCCCGTTCCACACACTCACGTTCCATTCAATCTCGTTTCATTCAATCCCGTTCCACACACTCACGTCCCATTCCATCCCGTTCCACACACTCACGTTCCATTCAATCTCGTTTCATTCCATCCCGTTCCACACACTCACGTTCCATTCAATCTCGTTTCATTTAATCCCGTTCCACACACTCACGTTCCATTCAATCCCGTTTCATTCACTCCCGTACCAAAGATATAGAGCGCGCGGCCCCCAGGAAGAAGCACGTCTTCGCGACAAATAAGCAACAAAAGTGGGAAGAGGCGGTTGGTGGGGGCGGAGGATGCTTCCCGGCGTTCATTACGCGAGCCGGCAGAGTGGTCGGGTTGGCAGTTTTTAAATATCATTGTTTTCTGTTGTCTAGATACCTACAAAAAAGACCAATCGAAGATTTGTTCGTACACGCGTCTCGCGCTAAACCTGCGTGAATCAACGCTAGTAGAGAAGATGTTCTACTTACTTGTAGATATTTACTTACTTTGCCGTACCCCACACACGTTCCACACACTCACGTTTCACACACATACTGTTGTATTTATAATACCAGCGAGATTATCTCGTCAGGTGTTCCTGAAGGCATCCGGCGTGATGTACACGATGGTGTTCAACATCCTCGGCATGCCGGCCGCCGCCGTGCCCGTCGGCATCTACAATGGCCTGCCTCTCTCTATACAGGTAACATTCCTATTCTTGCACTATATACAGTGTTTGGTAGAAGGACCGACAAACCAAATGAGCGTGTTCGGTGGACCACTTGGAGAATACAAGTTGGCCAAAAAAATCCCCGACCCCCCAATATGTTTAACTTTTTTTGTGATTTTTCCCTTTTTCTCCGAAATTGTACCTATTTACCACCATAACATTTGTAAAATCTGTTTTAGACCGGATGTTTTTTGTTGAATTTGGTCTCTAATACACCTTCAGGCCAGGAAAATCAAAATTGGATACAAAACAGAGCTAACTAATTGATTTAGTTAAAAAAATTGGGGTGTCGGGGATTTATTTTGGCCAACTTGTATTCTCCAAGTGGTCCCCCGAACACGCTCATTTGGTTTGTCGGTCCCTCTACCAAACATCCTGTATACATACGCATAGCACATGCAATATTAAAAATAAAATATTATACAAACAACTCTTTAAATTAAATTTGAAGTGGATCTATCGCTCCTGAGTGAATGTCAATCATATCGTTGCAGCCATTCATTATTGTTTGAGAACTAGCTAGGACTTGCCTGTTGTTTACCGGAATTTTTCTCCGACCAGTTTTGAACTTATTTGAAGTTGTTCGTCCTCGAGTCACTGTCGCGCACAGCAGCGAGCGCGAACTGCAGCACGTAACCACGGTGTTACGTTAAACATCACACGAATCCTACCCTGTTCTTAAACAAAAATTGTGGACATAACTCGCTATAGTTTCCTGACTCAAGTTACAGCCATTGCCGATGTCCAAGGAAAATAGATGATTTGATTTCTTTATTGCTTTTTTTGTGGTTTTGGTTTTGGAAACTGTGAATTTTTATATGTTTTTTTCGCCAGGTGATAGCGGCGCCGAACCAAGACCGGTTATGTTTAGCGGTGGCGAAACAACTGGAAATAGCCTTTGGAGGGTGGCAGCCGCCGATATAACCACACCACACTTAAGTATATATTTAACTTCAAACACACTCTAGCAGGTCAGACTCAGTGCTATTAAATTGTAATGACGTGACGCCAACTACTTCGCTCGCGTGGTCTATATAAAATACGAAGCCAAATAAAAGAAAAATTCAATGCCCTATTTCCCGTGGTTAGACATTTTAATGGATGTTTGGTTCTTTAGGTGGCGCCATCTCCGACGAACTCTGCGCAAAATCATCTACTATGCAGTCTATAAGTTCAAATTCGACGACAGTATTTTTTGCATACAATTATTGTATGACGCCTTTAGCAATGTTAGATATTAGATAGATTGTTTAGATTTTTAGTTTTCTTTCTACTTTAGGGGAATTCTAATGTTATTTGGACATCCAAAGTTTTAATTTTATTTATTTGCTTTTCTCGCTTGACTTTTGACTTAATAATGTGATTCGCGAGCTTATACATCTTCTCGTATGCTTTACAATCATATCTATTATTAATAGTTAATGATTTTATAAAATTTTAATTTTTTTGGATGTCCAAATCTAACATTAGAATACCCGTAAAGTAGAAAGAAAACTATTTAAAATATCTAACTATACTAAAATATCATTTGTGAGCATTTGCATACACAATAAACTGTCTAAAGACGATTTATTGTGTTTGCAAATCCTCCTAAAAGTTTATCTGTAAAAGTATGTAAATAACAAAATGCTTGATAGCAAGCAAATGTGTAATTGGGGATACTGAGTTTGGCCGGTTACAGAGTGTACGGCTCGTTTATACTGGTCAATCGACATACTATGTCTAATGTGAATTTTAAACGCACTAGTTCTAAAGGCACCTTTTTAAAAAGATTTTAGCAGAAGAAAAAATGCTTCAGTAAATGCGTCTGTGCATTCAGCTAGGTAAACCTTTTTGGTTGCAATTCCTTATTATATGTATTTGACAAAGCAAACCCATCCTTATTATTTTATTGTATAGGTATAGAGTATCTGTATTCATTTGTCAGTCGATGATTTGGTCCCAATTGATTATTTAGTATCGGTAATTGAATCAAATTATAATGATAAAAATTAACTTTCGAAACAGGACATCGTATTTATTTTGAGATAAAGTTAATTCTTGCATTAGTGACCATGTCAGTTTGAAAACATTTATAATGACAAGGAAAGCGAGTGATCTCAATATTTAATACATGTTCTTAATAAATGATTTAATTGGACTAAATTTATTACAAACTAAAAAGGGACTGGCTTTTGGAAGTCTAACATTTCAAAGTATAAACTATATACCTAATAATATGTATGTTAGTCGATCACTAGACCAGTGGGTCGAGCACGAAAATCTGCTAAGTGTAAAGTTACCGTATCGTTTACGTATTCAGTACAAACTATAAGTTATCTGTGCCACTGTTGTACTAGATAAATGACAGTTTGTACTAAATACGTTAACGATGCGATTACGTTACACTTAAACCGATTTTCGTGCTCGGCCCACTGTATATTTGAGCTGTTATAGTTAAAAGACTAAATTTAGTTAACTATCGACCTCCACTCGTATGGCGTGGTATATTTTATATGAAAGTATTTCTATGGATATTTTGTACTTTATCAATATTGTGATAGATGTTAGCATAGATTAATATGTAATAAGGGTGTAATGAAATTACATTATAATCATTAGTACATTACGTACACTAAATGTGTACGCTTTAATTATTTGTTAGTTGTAAGCAAATCCAAAGGAAAGTGTGATGTTTACTTGTGATGTTTGTCATATATTTTTTTTATGTTTTGTTTTCTGTTTTATAGTTTTAGTAGATTTTATGACTGAAAGTTAGGGCATGAGCGCAATGTAGGTGTTATTTATTAGTTTAGTGTACTTTGATGATCTGACCGGCAGTGCAATTAAATATTTCCGTTGCAGTTAAATGTTCATTGAAATCTTGAAAAAGGGCGGCTTTATGTCAGTTTGGACAACTCCAGTAAGCAGTAATGTTAGTACTGGAGCTGACAAAAGTTACATAGCTGCTATTTTATAGGGTTTAATCAAGATTTACTAAAGTATGCGTGTGATATGCTATGGAGCTACGGGGAAAGGGACGCGACCATTCAAACTGCCAGCTTGATGCGCACGGTTTTAATAAACCAATAGTGGCGCGGGCGCTGCCGCGCATAGGTACTTACATACCTATCTCTAAATACATAACAGTATGTAATAACCATAGAATTATATATACTCATCCTAGCGCCCACCTGAAAATGAAAACTTCATGTTGCGGTAAATCTAGGTCGTATTCATTTTTGAGCCGAAATCGATCGCGTCATTCGCACAGTCGTTCCCTTACAAGCCCGCAATTAGCGTGAGTGAGCTCGAATCGTCACCGATATCGCTCACGTCGCGACCACATGTCGTCGCGAGCTGTCACTGTCAAATTATCGTTTAGGATTAATTTTCTTTAACAGATAATTTGGCGCACTTTACCAACCGCGTGAGCGGTCCATTCGGATTGGGCATTAAAACATCGAAAAAAGTATCGTACATCTGTTTTGTGTTCATTTTTTGCACTGTGGTGTTGCAATGTAGTTTATTTATCTATCTAAAAGGATTTATCCTAAAGGGAATGGCAATCCGGGGAACAGTCATGAGCATTGACTGCACCTACTGGAACGCATCATTACTATAGTACATATTTTGTTTTTAGTCTTTGACAGTTACACGTAGCGGCTCGTTGGTAGGTCGTTTTTATCTCGGAACAATAACAGGGCTTGGAATCCGGTCTAAAACAGAACCGAGTACTCTATAGTTTATTCATGTATGTCGAATAGCATGTCCTAAGGTGTGAGTGAAACAAAACATGGCTGTTTGTTTTAATTATTTTTGAATGAGTCACAAGCATAAAATGAGCAATGTCAAATGGTTACCTTTGGTCATATTATAATGCTAACAAATACAAAATTCTATCGAATACGTAAAAATACTTTAAGTCGGCTATCAACTTAATTTTGTAGTTTTATGTTAATCCCATAGTTCGAGAAAAGAAAATGAGGATGTATCGTCACTATCAAGCTGTCTCTCTGCCATCCATAAAATGTAATATTTGTAGTACCTAAGTAGAAACATTGTAAACATCTATATAAAAAGAATGGCCCCGAGATTCTTGCCGCTTCTTCTCGGTGGGCTCTATATATTTTGGAACGCGGCGGTAGAGTCTTTAAAGTACATTATAATGAAAAGTTGACGTTCATAAGTGCGTATTTGATGCCTAAATTGAATAAATGATTTTGACTTTGACTTATCCAAAAATTTACTTGTGACAACCTGCATGATAACGAAGTAAAACGGTATTATATGTATGATTTTAGCCCGGCTTCCATGCCCTGTTATTGTTCCGAGGTTTTTATAATTCTGGTCAACCAATGAAGTTGACATATGAATATCTCATACTGAGAAAGAAAAATGTGTTATGGACATATCTATTTTCATATTGAGTTGGTTATTTCCTCCTTTCAGATCCACAATTATGTAATGAATGTTTTTTTTTGAGAAAATTTCAAATCGATCTTATTTTTAATTAGATATAAAATCTGTATCTATAGGTATATATGTGTAGAAGTTTAAGGTGAAAATGGTTTTGTGATCGTTATATTGTAATTTTATAAAGATGTAATGGGAATTAAATAATTTCGTTTACAATATTTTACCTAGTTTCTATTCGGATCCCTTTTGAAGAATTATCGACCAGTTGGGTTGGTAGGGGACCAATTCAATACTTTAAGATCACGCAAAAGTTGCTGAAATGTTTGTCCGACAGTTTGAACAGAGTATGAGACCCACCAGTACCAGTCCCACAAATCAAAATCCCCGAGAATTGATGATTGTTTAAACTATGAACTTTTGCAGCGGTAGTATATAAAAAGCCCTCGCAACTTTTATGGACGACTCTGCCATAGATAAAATAGCTGCTATTCTATTACGTACAGTTATGAGCAAACACTATATTTTTTATTACACTATCTCTTGATCAGGCTAAACTCCCGTCAGATTGAAAAGAATAACCTGCCTACAAGAAAGGATGAAAAGCAAACGGATTGCGGCCAATTATTGCACCATTAGCCTAACCAGCATATGCAAAGTAATGGAAAAAATAATGCCGACAAACTAAGATCACTTATGTCTAACCAAGGAAAGAGTAATAATATTACACTTTACTTAGATTACATTTACTACATAATTAATAATAACTTATGAACAATACAGGCGACTGACGATACCTAGATAATGAAAAAGCCAATGACCATAGATTAGAGTATGTATACTGAACCTATGACCGAGTGATACGCCCATGCTGTTCGGAAAGGCTATGGAGGAAATTAGAGCAAAAACGAAATTACTGGAGGGCCACTCCAGTAATCTCCACTTTAGACAGGCCGGTTGGCGCAGTTGGTAGCACCCCTGCCTTCTGAGCCGCTGGTCCCGGGTTCGATCCCCGGACAGCTCAAACATTTGTGTGCATGAACATGTCTGTTTGATCTGTGTCTGGGTGTTTATATGTATATAAGTATCTAATATCATATATATGTATGTATATCAGTCATCAGGTTACTATAGTACAGACTCTGCCTAATTTGGGACCTGAAGACCTTTGTGTGGATGCTGTCCTATATTATTATTATTATTATTCACTGCAGGCTACATGAGGCATCATCAGCAGTTATTCATACAAAATCTCAAACAACACTGGAGTAGCTCTGCCAGCGACCCAACGCCATACTCTTCTATGTGAAGGAGTAAGGCTGGCTTGAGTAATGCTTTCAGGGAGGTTAGCACAAAAATCCCCAAGCGGAACGTCAGTGCAGGCCTCATCGCCGCCAAAACGAATAAGACTCAAATCAAGTAGATACTATGTGCTTCTCAATAAATATACAGTGTTTGTTTGATGATTCTGTCTATAGGTATATATCTTCTTAGAATGAAAAAATATCTATACATCCCTCTCACACCTGCAGGAGACCAATTCCATTCAACATCACGCAATTTTGATAATATAAGACTGACCATGAACAACTGTGACCGATGAAAAAGTTTATCCTTACTTCGTCAAAGAAACGTTTTGCTTTTTGCATACTCCATTATTATAGGTACCATAATTATCATTATTTAAATTTGCAATATAAGAGTGGATATTTCATATCCTCAAACGGGTATGTTATTTGACAGGCCCATGCTTCCAAAATCATATTTCTAAACGATCGGTCACAATTTTTTCACTATGGGGTAAAACCGATTCGATTTTGAGGTTTTGAGGCAGATAATATATCTACCTACATGTTTTTTACAGATTACAGATAAATGCAAACATTTGAAAGATGTAGTTGACATAATACCAACACTGCCAGCTAGCGAGCGAGCTTCGTTTCACCTCTCTTCATTCATCAGTTGACACTCGCAGGGCTATTATGTATCTCAGTTGCTAACAAATGTTGATTGAAATCTTGAAAAATGGCCGCTCTATGTCAGTTTTGACAACTCCAGTAAGCAAAAATGTTAGTTGATGACTGGAGTTGACAAAAGTGACATGAGCGCCGCCTTTTTTTCGATTTCAATCAACATTTGTTAGCAACTGAATTACATAATGGTCCTGCAGAACTACAGAGATAAGCTACGTCAGCGAAACAAACGATGCAAACGAAATATCCGACGATGCCAGCGATATTGTTCATTCACCTTGTTAGCGTATCGTTCACTCGGCTCGACGAAAGTTGGTGATGACTGAAATGGTTTTTTTTCAAAAAGTAAACAAAATAATAATATAACTGAAGCACGGATCACGGAACACTCTCCCGCCCGCTCGCTCGCCCTCCGTGCGTTATTTCGGTGTGAACCCTCGTAGCTCGTCAAAGCTTCGCTTAGTTTATATATTACAATTTATGGAGAAAAATTCACATCCTCGTACGGGATTCGAATCCGCGTCTTCCGACTCTCGTGTCAGACGCTATTGATCAACTAGGCCATCGAGGTTCGGGTCCGAGCATCGAATTTTAACTCTATCTGACTATACGTCTTATGGGGACGAAGCGACATCTATTGAACAGCATTGACAGTACTATCCAACCGAAAGAAGCATTATTTACTTAAACTTTCGTAGCGGGCGAGGGAATAGAGAAAAGGGAAACTAGTTTATTTTTTCTCTATTCCCTCGCCCGCTTGCTAGCTGGTGGTGTGGCCTGTGTTTAAAGGTGATGACAATGAAACGAACACATTATGTGAAACTTTTTATTTGCAGTTGTAAAAACTGTACAATTCCTAACAAACTTATAAATAAACATGGACCTCGCATGGCACTGCTTTACGACAAAGCCACTCAACTGTCGGATCGCATCAGCACACTGTGACGCGGACTGTACCTATCTACAATATTTTTGGCTGTCATTTCATCAAACATCAAAATCCCATATTTAACTTCTTACTACCTTCGTTATAAATGGAGTTAGAACAAAGTTGGTACCTTTCTTTTATATGGAATATAAACTCTGACTAAAGCAACTGTTCAGTCAAATGGGATACATATTTGGAAGGGCATGGAAAAGGTAAAAGTCAATATTATTCAAACTCACGCTTAATGTAAGTTTGTATTAAAATATGGGATCAAAGTGAACTCTAATATGAGATAAAACTTTAACGGCCTTATTAATAAACTTGGCTAACACACGGAGTAGTTAAAACATCTATCTGTCAATTTTTCGCTTGCAGTAAATGTCACGCGTGAAAGCAAGACAAAGCATGTTACGCCTAATATAGATTTACGCAACGTTTATTAATAAAGGCCTAAAAGTAGCTATTAACTTCGAGTATTTTAGGCCTGACGAATCATAAATTATCAATAACAAAATTATTACACGAGTTCTTTTTCTTTTTAGAAGTTTGCGAAGAAATAAATACTTCCGAAAGTTAATTTAAATGTACTGAAGTAAAATTAAAGTCAAGAAATCTCCGAGTCAATGTATGCAAGGAACACAAACATGGACTATTCAACATAGAAAATTTGCATCAATTTCAAGTTCACAAAAATCACTTACTTTAATACAAACTTAACAAACTTACTTATAAAGTAACTTCCAAATTATCATTAGTAGCTATACTATATGGCTTATGACAATGATATTCAGTAAGGCGTCCTTAATGTCACCTATTTTGTCGAATTTGGCCGCCGTGTTAAAATATAAAACTCGCATGATTGAATAATCGATCTTATCACTCTACAAACATGGGATAAAAATGTATAATATAGATTTATTTACACTCTCAAGCACCTTATATTTGACACAGGCGTCGTAATATCAATTTTGTTCTGGGTACCCACAAAATATTATATTCTGTGGTACATTGTCCGAAATGACGCGATTAGGGCGTTTTCCAAAGCGCTCCACAGACATTTAATCTGTCATTTTTCACATTCATATTATTATTAGCTGCGTGTTAATTTGAGCTACAGTAAAGTTAAAAAAGCCATTTGCTGACTGAACTGATCAGTTTCTTGCTTTGTTAACTAAACAAAGTCAAGTCTGCAGAGCGCAATCGAATACAAAATGGCAACATATATAAAACAAATATCAAATGAATAATACATAACAATATCTATACTTCAAATCCTGTATACTCAGAAAACGCCACTAAATATTGTTAATCGTAAGCTTACTATACAAAAATGATTAAGTTAGTATTCAGTTCACTAATAAGTTATAACAAAATAATAATTGCTACTTAAACAAAAATCCTTCATTTAACCGAGTAATAATATTCGAATTGTATTTATTGCTATAATATTATTAACAAAAGAATAGGTCAACAAAAATGTTATATAACTCTATGTACACTAAAACTTAACTTGATTTTATATAGGTGCCTATAAAACTTATGGATCTCGGGCAAAATGACAACTTCCCCATATTGTCCACTTTCACAAAATGCAATGTCGGATAATATGCAATTTAATAAAGGAGGTTATAAATCGGTTCACAAACGGCGAACAAATCGTCAGCATAAAATACAACCGAACTGAGAAGCTATACATTTTTGGGTATCTGTTGAAAATTACTACTAGACTTAGTAACAAACGTCAGTTTTACAGAAATTGATGTGAAAAAACACTAAATTAATTTCATTTTTGTTTTGGTATCTGTCAAACTGACGTCTGTCACTTTAAAACATAATAAACAACAATCTCATTTTTGTTTTTGTATCTGTCAAAATGACGTCTGTCACTGAAATGACGTTTCAGAAAAGTTAACTTTTCGGTATTGTAAGTGTATCGCTGAAGTGGACATTTCGGGCAACAGAGATTATGGGGAAGTAGGCATTATGAAACTGATACAAAACACGCGTTTAGGAAAAAAACGAAAAAACTTTTCGTTACTGATGTAAAATGCATACGGAAATTTTCATTAAAAAAATGAAATGCAGTCGGTCAATGGAAATAGCTTTTAGTAATCTCTTTTTGTCTCTTTTAGTATTCTCTTTCAGACATGATTTTATATAAAACAATCCCCCAACTCATTAACGATTAATAAATGTTTTACAATATAAATGGCTTTTTAATATATTGCCATCTCTATATTTATTGGCATTTAATGATGATTTAATGACAAATTTGAAAAGGTTAAGTATTATAAAATAAGGGGGTCTAATATAATCTCTTTGATAAATTATTTAAGATGAACCTTTTAACACTAATACTGAATGTAAAAAAAAGTTGAAACATTCGTAAGGTCACTTCGAATCTGAGCAATTTTGACTTTATTTGAATCTTATTGTCGAGACATAGTTGAAAGGGCACGAAGAAAACACATAACACATTATTACACAGCGATATTACAGATAAACAATATACAGTGTGTTTGGTAGAGGGTCCGACAAACCAAATGAGCGTGTTCGGGGACTTGAAGAATACAAGTTGGTCAAAAAAAATCCTCGACCCCAAATTTTTACTTAGGTACTTTTTTTTGTGAATTTTCCCTTTTTCTCCGAAATTGTACCTATTGAGTTAAAATAAGATTCTCATTATTAAAACGGGAAAATTCACAAAAAAAAAATTGGGGGGTCGGGGATTTTTTTTGGCCAACTTGTATTCTCCAAGTGGGCCCCCGAACACGCTCATTTGGTTTGTCGGTCCCTCTACCAAACACCCTGTATAAAATAATAAATAGTTTTGTTAAAGAAACATAGATAAATATGATTAAGTGTTTTCTAAGCGCCAATAATCAAACTTGATTTAAAACAACACTTATATACCCTACACCGTATTGAATGTGTATTGAGGAGCAATAGATCAAATATAACACCTAACGCTTTATAATATGCATGCCGAGCTTCCTGTACTACTTCACATTGTTGGATAATACTCTGTTATATCACCAATCTGTATAATCCAGCATTCAATTCTTCACTTCTTATAATTCCAACGAGTATCTTTGATAAGATCACGATAATTTTATGCAACGCGAACGAAGTCGCGAGACGTACCTATGAGTGTTACAAATGAACATGCAGTAAGTATGGAGGCAATCCTTTCTTCAATGTACTTCATTGTACGAAAAAGGAAATTCAATATTCCTCTCTTACATTCCAGCCGCCATTATGGCGTCACTATGAAGGTGTATTCTGAATAAGATTTAACTTAGCAATGGGTAATTTTTAAATGAATATGAAGAAAAATAATGCACATGTAATATCTTCATCATTGAAGCTACAAAAGCACAACTCTGCGGTACAAATATACGAATCGTACCAAACATACTGATCAGAAAAAAATGTCCGTAGTAGGTATTCGTAGTACGCAGGTATCTGGTCAGGCCAAATTAGTCACATAAAGGTGTTAGCAGTAGATATACAATATATGCAAAGTTTGATATCTTTTGGAGTGCATATTTTGACGGCCAATTAGTATTTTTAACAGCAAACTATACAATTTTAAAATATAGTGAAGTGATTTGGTGTTTTAATGAAGTCATATTCGCGTTGTCCTGTTTTGTTTTAGATAAATCATTTGGAGGTTATGTATCAGCGCGACTCTCCCTATGTACGACCAGTCAAATATCTTGCTAGTTGATGAAACTTGCAAAACAGACATTGGCTGAATTTTGGACAACTAGTCGCAGAAGTTATAATATAATAAGTATATCAACTGAATACCCCAATAAACAGAAAATGAGGTGGCTTATCAAAATATAAGCTACTTATCCGAATACACAAAGTATATACGACGACAGATGGTTATCGAATGAACACACGAATATATTAAATAAATGCGTCTTCTTCGTTCTAAAAAGTCTTTGTTTATTAGATCAAACCAAATTTGGTTAAAAAATAACATAGATGACTGAAGATTATCTTGAGCGGCACATGCTACTTTTATTCGTTCATATTAACATATTTAATTATATAGTTGTATCTATTATGTACCAAAATTGGATGCAAATCTAGTAATAAACAATTTTTTCTCCGATAAATATAATACTGTGATTAAATATATTCTGGGTTGTCAGAAGGCATTATCTTACACATAATAACTTGTAAATTGCTATTCTTTGGAGCTAAATGTATTTTATTTTTAGGAGTATCGAATTTTCTTCCTACACCGTGATAATTAAAACAAAAGATTTATGAATGAAACTGACGTACATTTACGTCTCTGGGACGCAAAGGGTTAAGGACAATCAAGTACATTGAAGTTACTACTTCCATACTCAATTCCTGTTTATTCGTAACATTACAGCCTCTCCTGATGAACACTAAACTCGGGTTCCTATATCCAGAAACGGATCGTTTTGCTTATGGCTCGTTACTTTTTGACAGTTGTCTCGTACAAAACTGTCAAATAGTTACGAGCCGTAGGCAAAACGATCCGTTACTAGATATAGGAACCCAGCATAAATCAGGCAGAAGAAAGGGATCATGATGTTTCTGAACAAGTTAAAAGCCTAACTCATTCATACATAAAACAACTAAGATATGAGTAAAGCCCTGAGCTTTCAATTTCTGAATCTAAACCTACATGTGCGTCTATTGTTCCTCAAACACAATTTTATATACATTACATATCAATATATTAACGGTTAAGGCGTATACAATAATTCGTTGTGTTACAACACAAAATAAAATAAAATTAGAAATAAATAAATATCTATTAACATTCAACAACTAAAAGCTAAGTTATGGACATAATATATGAAAAACCGTTACAATGATAATGAAAAATCATTCGACTAAAAACAAACAAAAAATGATTAATGAAATCAATAGTACGAACAGTTTTTTGTATAAAATATGTTCTTTTATATACTGGAGTTTCATTAGATACACACTCATAGAAGGAAACTCGATTTATCTTGTTCGATATAACTCACTGTACGCGAGGAGAGCCGCCGGGGCGCAGTTGTATTGGCTCACGTCTCAGATCGGCCGCGTGAAATTCGCAGGGAACATTCCCTTTTCATTAGTCGATTCCTTTATTCCCATCAGCCAACCTTCCTCCTGTAACGGAAACATATCGGGTTACCATTTAACAATTACCAATAAGATAGATAGATTAACTCTTTATTGAAATACGAATAAAGACCAGTATAAATACAAATAAAGAATTACGAAACAATTGTATACAGAAATAGTTTATTGCAATTAAATGCTTAAAATGAATAGTGACACAATGGGCGATCTTATCGCTCAGAGCGACCATTTCCAGACAACCACGAGCTGGTTTTTTTTTGTTTTATAAGCTAGACTGGCTGGTTGGCTCAGTTGGTATCACCCCTGCCTTCTGACCAGTCCTGGATTTGACCTGTGTATATGTATATACAGCGTGTAACAAAAAGTTATAGTAATACTAAAACCACACATGCAGAAGCTTGCATACAACTGGGACCTAACTACTGCGTCCCCAGGAAGTAACCAAAGTTTTTCTAATGCTCTAAGGCCCACTTGCACGTTGGCTCGGGTTGAATAAATAAGTCTACGAGTTTGTAAACTTGCGTTATTCATATCAATTTTTAACTCTCATTTTGCCTTGCACGACTATAAAAGATCACCGGTTTTGCTAAACTGACATTTGTAATCTGTAGATGGGAACATTGAATTGTCTACGCGCTTATATTGTAACCTGACCAATTATGAATGAATCGAAAAAAAATATCGAATATAATGTATATAGACTTTCTTGTTTATCCTTTGTGGTATGAATGTCCCGTATGTAAGGTGTCGTTGAAGCTAGTGCCATTTGCGCTTTTACAACTAGCGTCAAAGACTGTACGTAGTTTGTCTGAATTGGCCTTAAAAATGCCATGGTGCGGTATGTAGCAATGGGGCTGATCGCGGAACGTATTTGGATGGCAGGGGTTCATGTGACCTTTATCTAGGTACTCCTGCATAAACGCTACATATTTTGAGCGGAGTTCGGGGTTTCGTTGGAGTTTCTTCTCGAGGTTGAGAAACCGCCGAAGTGCTATAGCGTGCGTAGCCCCTAGTTCGGGGGCATCCGTAACAAACGGTAGCGCGACTATATATTTACCAGACTGGTCCCTCGTGGTGGTGGACTGGTATATTTTTTCGCACTCTTCGTGAGCTGATGTACCAAGCACATTATACGAGTACAGCAGAATGTAACCTAAATATCTCTTGACACAAAACTTCACTAACCCTAGTTAAAGACTTAACCCTCCCACATTGCTGGGTTAAATATCAATAAATAACCTTAGATGTACTCCTAACCTTTAATGGTGCAAGATAAATTAATTATAAAACCCCGTTGTAGCAGTTGACTCTGAGTTATTGAAGCTAACTCTGGAACGTGCAAGTGGGCCTAACAGGTTCATCCTGGAAAAACTAGGTCAAAGACGACAATGACCTTCAGAACGTAAACTCACTCACATTTTTTAAGAATTATTTGAATTTTTCACGCTAATGAAATATGTATTTGTATATTGTGTGTTTTGGTATGTTATCTGCGCCTACACGAACTACCTGCTCCTTTGGATCATCGTACTCCACAACACGGATGTAGTCTCCCACTTCGAGGCAGCATTCACATGAGTGAAAACATTTGATATAATGTTTCCTTCGTGTAAATTCTAAGAAATAATTAACTTACATATATAAATAACGTCACGCCCGTTTCCCGGAGGGGTAGGCAGAGATCACAGATTTTCACTTGCTACGATTCTGGCATACCTCTTTTGCTTCATCCACTCGCATTACATTCTTTCTACACAACTGTGGGTTCGCGTACTCTTGACCTCGCCTCTTTTCAGAACATCTACGATTTGATCGAAATACGTTCGCCGTTGTCTTTTTCATTCACTCCATTCACGCTCGCCTTGTACACTTGTTTTGTCAGTCTTCTCTCATCCATCCTTTCTATATGCCCAAATCGTCTATAAGTATACCATTCCCTCTAGGCACTACATCTTTATTCACTTTAATATCAATTATATTATAGGTAATAATAATATTATTATAAGTTTTGGCTGTCATTCTGTATTTAAATATAATATTAATTGTTACTATACTACACGAACTACCTGTTCCTTTGGATCAACGTACTCCACAATACAGATAATATCTCCCACTTCGAGGCAGCATTCACACGAGTAAAAATATTTTAAATAAAGTTACCCTCGTGTGATTTCTACATAACAATCTTTATCGGCAAGGCTATTATGTATCTCAGTTGCTAACAAATGTTGATTGAAATCCTGAAAAATGATGGCTCGTCAGTTTTGACAACTCGAGCAAGCAAAAACGTTAGTAAGTTGACAAAATGGATATATAGCCGCCATTTTTTTCAAATTCAAGCAACATTTGTTAGCAACTGAGATTTCTGTAATTATATATAATATGAACTGTGACTGCAGGAACTACCTGTTCCTCTGGATCAATGCACTCTACAAAACAGATGTAGTTTCACTTCGAAGCTTAGCTCTCAATATTTCACTAGTGTGAATGCAAGCAGCATTCAAACGAATCAAAACATTTGAAATAATGTTACCCTCGTGTGAATTCTAAATAATAATTTCTATCTATTCATGCGTTAACTGTATTTCTCTGTGTTTCCGTAATTAAATATAATATAAACTGTGACTACACGAACTACCTGTTCCTCTGGATCATCGTACTCTACAACACGGATGATGTCCCCCACTTCGAAGCTTAGCTCGTCGGAGTCTTCACGCGTGTAGCGGTAGGTCGCACGCACGCGGTACAGAGTGCCGGCTGGAAGGCCCGCTAAAGTCGCCCCTGGATAGACACAATACATTAGTATCTAATGATCTAATGGTAAGTTTATTTACGTTTGGTTTCTTCATCATTTTATAAGGACTGCTTTTGATTTCAATTGTTGGAGACTATTGTAGTCTTTAGTACTTTATGTAACATAAACATTTGATCTGATTAAAATCATCGTAAGGGCAAGTTCCCACTTTGTAGAGACGAGAGATTATCGTGTAAAGTGAAGGGGCTTATGGAGGTGTTCACATATAGGACGACAAGATTAACAGTCGTTGTCGTCACCAATGCCGTGAAACGATAAAATTCCATAATATAATGGGAACAGCTAGACACAATAGTCGTCCGACGATCAATTAATCGTGTAGTTTTTAAGTGTCGTGGCTTATATATTTTAATGGAGGTGTTCATATACGACAGTTAATCGTGTCGTCCTATGTGAACACCTACATTTAACTATATAAGCCAAGAAGCTTAAACTACACGATTATCTGTCGTCACGACAAAGTGGAAACACGCCCTAACGAGTAACGAGTCTTCTCAAGAAGTCTCCAGTATTGTCGTTTCATTGTCATATGAATTCAATGACAATATAAATTGCAAACACTAGTAGACAAGTGTTTGCAATTCGTACTAAGTCTGTTGGAGGTAGTAAGTTCATATGTACATTCAACAGTAAAATAGATTCGCATCCGTTCCCTTTACGTTGACCGTAAAAATACTGGGTCTAAGCGATACAACTGTTAAAATTGAAAAATCTGTTTAATTACATCATTCTGCCATTGTTTATACGACCTAACGTCAATGATAAGACTGCTCGACGTAATGAGACAGTGCCGGATAGATAAGTACATGATCTCATAATTTACATCATAACAATGGCTAAATCTGAACTAAGTACGAAACTTTACGTAATGGAAATCACAGACTCTATAGAGAATCGTGAATAGGTAACGTATATCGACAATTTATTGCTGCGATTGTCGATTGTATAGCCACTGCAATAGGTTATGCAATTATACCTCAACAATGTTACTCTATGTTGCAACAGCTTTTTGTGTAAGTATATAACTGCAGCAGTTATTGCCGAAATACTATACCTCATTTACGAGCTGTTTGACCACTGAAGGCCTGGTGTACAATTATAGCAAAATTGTCCAATAGAATTTATCAGAATAGGCAATTCATTGATTCGGGCATCACTTTGCGAAAATCCATATGGAAAACTATAGAAAAATATTTAGTGACCCTTTTGCTGCCAAAAAGTTTCCACTCGAAATGTCACTAAATATTGCTATATAATATAATTTAGAGAATAGGACAACAAGTCTAAAGTCTTACAGATCGCATCGCACTTAGTGAAAAGGCTTAGCTAACGAGTTATCAAGCATAATATTAGTCAAAACATTAAACTTCTATGTGTATTTACAAACATATAAAACATCTATAAAGCAAAATAAAATGCACACCAAACAGTAAAGCAATATAAAAAGTACCTTTGCTGAAAAATATGAGAAATATATACAAAAATACATATTATTATACAAATAATAAATATAATAAGAAAATTATACTGATGCAAGAATGAACTTTATAAACGGGATATTTACCATATATTAGCATGTATTTAATTTGAGCTCTCGATATTTCGGCACAGTTGCATGAGTAAACTGAAGTATCTGTCGGTAGGTGTTGCTATGAACAGATGAAACGGTCTACCCTCTTCCTTTCACGTTGCAAAATAAATACAAAAAACAAATACATGGTAAATATCCCGTTTCTAAAGTTAATTCTTGCAAATAATATATGGGTCTTCCATCAGATGGTAATCCTTCTATTACCATCTGGTGTCATATTAAAAAAAGCATCTTCACGCTTCATCAGTAACTCCCATAAATAACGGTAATAGAAGTATTTTTTTATGTTTCGGGACGTAGATAAGTAAAATGTACAGAATATGTATAATATCATATGTAACACATGACCAGAATGCTGGCACAAATATTACGCAACGTGGCAATGCTGCCAGCACTTTGGGAACGCTTCCCACTGCTGGTAGCCTGTTAGAGAAAGTTTGTATAACAGTTTTTACATGTATTTGTTATGTTGCCTGTAAGGTTAAGTAGTAATTATTGAATGTGTGTATAGTAAATATTATGTCAATGCAAACCCTTCACCAATATAAAGCACTCAGTTGGAAATACCAGTAGCGGTCACCCATCCAATAGCAACCTTGTCTAGTTGGACAGTTTAGAACAGCTTATTTCATTTTAAATATTTGTCAAGCAGAATGGATTCAAAACTTTATTAGCTCACCATAAAGTACCATGGTCATATTTTACAGGTACATGATAAGGTCTTAGAAATAACCTTCAGATTAAATACATTAACAAAAGTAATTTTTATTTATACTTAATAAGTATAAGTAAGATAAATAAAAATAATAATAAAACATATTGAAAGGGGCCACCTAGACTAGCGTTGAAATCCCTACTTACCAACGGGTATGTCGTACACTTCGTCGTTCGAATTCTTCTGGACGTCGTTCTGTTTGTCGTCCTTTTCTACCTCTTTCGTTTCTACATCAGTGTGTCCCTTTTCCTCGACGTTATTATTTGCGTTTTCCGCGGGCACCGGCGATCCTGGGAGAATTTAGCATTTTCTATTTTCTACCTTGCGTACACTACTTATGGCTTCTTTTTGCGAAACCGTGCAAATAAGTGTATATCTCGTATTGATAAGTGTAAAACATTGTCTAAATACATAGAAACATAATAATTTGGTGTAAATCAAGCCTACGTTGCAAATCATACCAGGTAGCCGTAATACATAGATCCTCGTTTAACTAGGTAAACAGTTTTAAAGAATTTAAGATGAAATATAAAACTTTAAGATGAAATATAAAACTTTTAGATGAAATATTAAAAATATTTTACATTAGAAATATATAGAAATAAATAATGAAATAGAAATGATTTAGCCGAGTTATGTGTTTATATAGCATGCTGCTATCTACATACGTACAACAGTTAAATAATAAAGTACCAATACCTTACATTCCTTGACTTGGCGTTGCTGTGTGTCCCCTACTTTAGAGTGAAATATTAATTTGAAACTCGGTACCATTTATATTTGAAAGTGAAGCCTCTATTGTTAATTTAATTTATGAGGTATTTTACAAAATATTTTTAAAGTCTATCTTTGCTATCTAAAATTACTGTACTCAAACATTACAATTTGTTTTCGTTTGTGAAACTATGCATACCTTAAAATAAGTATAATTTATATTTAGTCTTTACCAAATTCACTGAATTTTTGAAATAATTATTTTTGATAAATATTTTATTGTTATTATTCAGTAATAACAATATGCTGTTATTATTATTAAATAATAATCGCCGTATATATGTAGATATATTTTTATCACTCTGTTGAATGATGGTAAAAATATCATTGTATTCACACTGACAGCTAAATTATATTCATTAATCAGTCATGAAACTAACTATAGTGCAAATTTTGTCCACGACATAAATTATAATAAAAAAAACTGAATTCAAGAAACTTGCAGCAATAAGCAATCTATTTTTTAAGCTTTATTATAGAATAAAGCGCTTCAGAAAATTGTGTTTTACTTATTTTTACGCTGCATTCTAACAAGTCAAATTATCTCCAAAGCTACTATTTTAATTCTCCATCATATCATAATTACTCACCAACAGGGATATCGTAAAGTTCCTCAACCTTCTTATCACTGACTTCCTTCTGTTCATTATTGTTCAATACTTCGTGTGGCTTTTCACTTTTCTCGGTACGCTCGTTTGGTTCCGGCGTGGCGGGCGGCGTTGAAGGCGTATTCGGCGTAGTCGGCGCGTTTGGCGTAGTCGGCGCATTTGGCGTAGTCGGCGTATTAGGCGTAGCAGGCGAATTCGGTGTAGCGGTGCGGGCGGGTGGCGCGGGAGGTGACGCATCTCCGTTGAGCGTAGGGGAAGGGGGAGCTACACACACACTCACACTCAATCACATGCGACTGGATGTGATTTCAATTGTCTGACTAGCATGTTCTACTTCATTAGGAAATACTATTACCGTTTTTAATTTATTAATTTGATCAAATTAATAAAATAAATACTATGCAGGATTAAAAGTGACGTACTAGAAAGATCTCCGATAGTTGATTCCTCACTCTAAAGTTAACGCTTGTTCTCTAACTGTTTACTATACCCGATTTTATTGAATATGTTTGCATCGACGTAGCATTTCTAATAACTGTGCACAGCGTGATATTGACTCGCTATAACTGGCAACACTGTGTCGACTGGCGTTATAAAGTAAAGCAATAAGTTGACTGTAAAGATTATTAGTATTTATATAAACCAATAATCTTTTTAGAAAATGATATATTCTGTGCAAAAAGAATTTTAAAAGATCGCAGAACTAACCGTGATGGATTAACTGAAACGTATTCTGGTCCGAGAGCTTTTGGTATATATAATTGTTATAAATTGCGCATTAAACCATTTGTGCATATTATATGACCCAAATATAGCTGAATATTACAAAATTCAATGAAGAAAACGATATGCTTCATAAACTACGTCAGACAATTCAAAACACATACACAAACGACAATTGGTAAAACGAGAAATCAGGCGATTAAATTGTTAAAAGGAGAAGAAATATAGCAAAATTGTGCTCTGTTATAGCAAAAACAACTTAAATATATCTTGGCCTTAGTATAGTTGTAATTTTGCTATATTTTTCTCAATGAGTAAGAATTGTTAGTGAACACAATAAACAGCAGGCCAATAAACGAACAATAAAATTATCTAAAAAGTTCACAAACAAACATACAAACACAATACCGTTTATTCGCTCTACTGTATTGTTAAACAGTTGAAATGATATTTGAGAAGATCGAATTACTCTCGTATGACTTTCTATCTATATTAGATAATTCCTATTTCCTATTAAAAGTAAAAAGTAATCCTTATAAAACTTAGGAGTATTTTCATTTAACTAAGGTTTAAATTATCTTTAATTTTATACTAGTCTGTCTGAATGTGAATTCAAAAGATCACAGATTGCAATTGAATATAAAACTCTCGGCAAACGTAGTGTAGGACGTCCTGAGGCACGGTGGAGTGACGATCTGCGCAAGACGGCTGGCAAAAACTGGATGCGAGAAGCCCAAGATAGACCTAAGTGGCGTGCAATTGGAGATGCCTATGTCCAGCAGTGGACTGCTACAGGCTGATGATGATGATGATGATGAATTGGAAATACCTATTTCTTGATGATGCATTTTCCTTAGGTTTTCCTTTACCACATTGCTACCTTTAACCCACTAAATCTAATTGACATTCTATACATATTTTTGGTACGTTTACCCATCCATATTGCACGTCTTTTCTAAATACTGCTTGCGTCTCTTTTGGTGGTCATGCATTGAAGCTTAACTTCGATATCGGCATCAGGGATGCCCTGAATTAATTGAATTGAATTTATTGACTTATATACAAAACCTGTATTATTATAAATCATGGACAAAAGATAGTCCAAGTTTTACAATACGACGGAATGCGTTTATGGTATTCGCATTGCGTATGCGAATGCCATAACATCATTTTTTAAATGCATATTGTCGAACTTGAAACTTTAAAGCAAGTCGTTAAAACAGTTGCCGCCTTATCATAAAACGTAGACTAATGATAGTCCCGAGGTATATATAGGTTAAACCACGGTTTAAGGCGTTGCCCATAGACTAAAATCTGTAAAACGCTATTTTTTTCGTCGCAGGGTTTAGACATACTAGTTACTGATACAAACTTGAAAAATATACAGAGAAGTGTACAAAAAGTTAAGAGTTTAAAAATAGACTTAGAATATTGTACAATGTCCATCTAGCATCTTGAAGAATAAAATCGCAAATAAAACAACAGAAACAAATCCGTATCGAATTTCTCAGTATTTTGAACCTACTATATTTTTTGTAACAATTTTTGGTATTCATTATATTAAGGAACTATCGATATTTTTTTACCATTGTGGTTTCTTTTATTTTTAAAAAAAGTAAAACTGACAAAAGTTATCGTGTTTACAGACGCACGTTTGTTTCTGTCACGGCCAGTGCTTCGCCTCCTCAAATACTTAAAAATTTGCTCTTGCAGGGCCTTAGGGAATTTCCAATATGATAGTTGCGTAAAACTTGATTTTACTTGGACTATCTTTAGTGGACGTTACATAATAAGGCAGTTACAGTTTAAGATTTTACTATTAAATAGTTACATACGTATGTTTAAGTGTTTCTTATTTTGCAACCAAATTATACAATCCGTTGTCTAACTGTAATAAGCTAATATTTTAATGAAATATGCAATTTAACAGCTATTTTAAGACGATCACGTCTTATCAGTATGGTTACTGTGACTCGTATGTATCGCTAGATGAACTAAATAATACACTAGGTCAATGTTAACTACAATATACCTTAGACATATTTTTCAAAGATAAATTGAATAAAATTAAGTCCAAGTAATCCTTCAGGTCCTACTGTTGCCATAGCCTTATAGGGTCAAATCTTATACGAACTAAAACATGTTCAATAAGACCTACATGTAGCTACATAAGTTGCAATAAATAATTGAGTGCATAATAAGCTAAAACGAATACTCTATGGTTTCAAATCCTATGAGCTGGATTTTATTTTCAGTTTATAATGGTGACATGATTATTAGTAGAAGTTAGTTGTTAGGTAAACACTTACTCTGCACAGTGTTGTTGGGCGAGTTGGCATTTCCGTTTCCGTTGATGTTGATGTTGTTGATGTTGTTGGCTGTCGGTGACGCGGTCGGCGATATGTTGTTGGCGATTGGTTTCTTGTACGAGCCGCGTTGGCTCTCGTTGGCCAATTTGTCGGTGATTGCTTCTAGTTCGGAGTATACCTGGAGTTAAGGAACATGACATTTTGTAATTTTACACATTTACTATCAGAATGTTTGAATGAATGTAATTTTTTTTCGGTTCAAATTTTATAGCGTAAAAAAAAAGTACAGTCAATACGGTGTCTGACTTTGCGCTTATTTAAAAGGGCCACAGATAAATACCACGTCTCATCTCTAGAAGTCTCAGTTCACTCCATCCAGGACGGAGTTAAATAATATTCCCTCCATGGGGTGTGAATATGTGGTAAGAGGCGATGAAATCCAACTTACTAAGTGGTAGACAAAACGGCCTCATGCAGTAGACTGCATGAGGCCGTTTTGGTGAAGACCACTGTAGCAAGTGAATATAAAGTTACAGGACGAAAGAGACATTTCAGTAGCAAAGGCTACTGGGAAGAACACTCTAGTACTTTGTTAGAAATAAATTCAATTCTTGACTCTCACACTAAGGTAATAGTGATCAGAGTGGAACAATAATTCTACAGGAACAGTGCTTGTAAGTTGTTTAACATAGAAAAGAACAATATAATTTGCTTGTGGTATTAAACCATAAGGTAATTCTGGTCTAGTGAGGAGAATATACTATTACTTCTTTAGAAAAAACTTCAGTTCCTGAGTATTGTATTGAGGTCTCAAGCATAGCACTCAGAGTGGAACAATAGTTCTACAGGAACAGTGCTTGTAAGTTGTTTAACATAAAAATTTACAATATTATTTTCTTGCGGTATAAGTTCTTAAGCCATAAAGTAAATTTGGTCTACTGAGGAGAACATTCTATTACTTTGTTAGAAATTTAGTTCTTGAATATCTTACTGAGGTAAGTTGCACTCAGATTGGAACAATAGTTCTACAGGAACAGTGCTTGTAAGTTGTTTAACACTTCTTTACGCTGTAATGCTATTGGATAAATCCATGCCATAACATGTATAAAAGTATACTTGATACAATAGTGTTTGACAAGTGAGATTAGTCTCACTTGATGGTCAGTGATGATGCGGTCGAGGGATGTATCAAACTAGACCTAGAATGGCAACAGCCTCTTAATGACAGCTGTCGGAATACACCGTTAGGTGTTTAGCGACATATTATCAATCTTGAAGGCAGTAGGTAGCCTGGTCGGCAATAGTATAACTCTACCCCCATGCTGTGGATTTCATCACGATGTTACCTTCAAAGACAGCCTCAGATGCTCTTCAAGCCTAAGATGGGAATCGATCCGGGGCCGTTTAACCCGTTGAAAACCAGAGACGCAAATTTAGGTGCGTTTCATACATAACTCTTTTGTTTTAATTATCACGGTTGGTATAGGAAGGGTTAATCTCTATTAATCGAATCTTTATTATCTCTGGCCAGATAATACCGGCTTCAAATTAATCTACCACAAAACAAAGAATTATACTGACTTTGTTGCTCTCTGAGTGGAACAGTTGTTCTGCAGAGAAGAGCGTTTGTAAGTTGTTCACGTAGAACAATACTCGCGAGTCGTACAGCGCGGGCAGTTCGTCGTGTAGCTCCGAGTTTAGTATTTCGTATGTGCGTTTGGCTTCTTCTAATTGTTCCCGGCCTTTTGTCACCTGGAAAATAATACAGAACATGATTAGAAAAAAAAATACACGAAATGGAGGCAACGCTTGTTTTCTTGGGTATCTTTGTATTTGGCCATTTGTCGAAAAATTTACTCATACGTCTGAAATTCACGTACGAGTTTTGTTTGCTTTCCAAGGTTCTGCATGACAGAAGAGCTTATGCTTGTGGTTAAATAACCCGTCCAGTTTCTAGCTTTTTCGGTTTATTTCCGTACTACGCATAAAAGTTCAAATAAAAATACTACCCTTGAATAGTTTGACCAACTAAAAGCAAGTTTATACCGGTGGAGTGTATTGAATCTGATAAAATTAGTTACAAACTCGAGGTCTGAAAATGTGTATAAACTTTGTGTACACGCAACATAGCTTAGCACTTTTTTAATTGTACACATGGTGTACGCACGACACGCGATGGGATAAGATGAAGAAGAATGGGGTGAAGAGAAAATTTTGCTCAGTACTCATTTTGCAATAGCTTTTTAGGATAATGCATGTGTAAGAAGAAAACTATTTGCCTGGTTTCGTTTTAGTCTCCCTTTAGATTTGTAACCAATCTCGGCCTACGTTAACCTGACTCCGTTTGGATATATTGTCAATATGTTCTGCTGATATCTTCAAACTGTAGACCCTGTATTACTGATATATTAATCATAGCGTCGCTCCACGAATGCCCGATACGATTTATAAGAGGCTAAAAAAAGCTGACTTACAAAGCGAACAGTCCACTAAGTCAGTTTGTAGATGGTATCTTGTGCAGTATGTTATGTAGCGTCTAGTAGCACAGATACTTATAATTATTATACTTCCAAATAGTACGTAAAAAAACGTATAGTAAAGAAAGAATAAAAATATTTTTATTCTTAACTTCTCAGTAACATTTATTTATTTATTTATTTATAACATATCTAATAGTGTGCACGCAATAGCGAGTTAAGGTTGGAGAACAAGTGGGCAATAGAGAATGAGACTCAAAACATTGGTATTGAGTATCGAGGCTTTATAAATCTAGGTCGTACTGCAACTGTTCCGAGCAGGCATGGTACTTACCATCAGGGTACACCTTGCTCGTCTCGACGCTAAATAGTATCAACAATGTAAGCCCACTAAAACATGTATCACTCAAGTAGAGTATTTAGTCTTGTAATTCCATTTTGTGGCATTATGCTACGTCCAAAAAAATCTTTGTTACATAGATGAGCACTAGAAAAACAAACTAGGGATATTCTGCACTTAACGTATAAATACTGATAGTGATTGTATTAATTTACCTTAACATCATCCCTTCTCTTAGCGGCATTTGCCTGGAGGTTTTGGAAGCTGTGCCTTTGGCCGTCGAAGTCCACCAATTTGCGGCCGCGTTTTTCAATCTTTTTCTGGAAACACACATTTGTTCATAAGAAAAAGTATACTTTTGAAGTGAAAACTTCTTTACGCGCGTTGAGCACTTTTTGGGTGACTAAAATCATGGAACTCGCGTAACCGAACGCTCAAAGATACTTAGTTTTCACTTTCTATCGGCAGTCCCCAAAGACTGCCTTCCATGTTATTTTTTTTTTATTAATTTAAGCTTGTGCTAGGTGGGCATAGATTAAAAACTTTTACCACTACCAACACATATGGAATACAATTAATATTCTTACTGGAACACATCCTACGAAATGATCCACTACTAAGAAAATTAAATATTCGGTTTCAGTCGAATTTATTATTAAACTGCGTTACACACACGCACACACGTTGAGGTTGAACCTGCGTCGCACGCCTGCTGAGTGATGTCCTGTATGAGCTGATAGTGAACCTTTGCAGCATACAGACTGTCTGATCCATTGACGGTGTATGTATGTATCAATAAATAAATCTACGCAGACATAGACCGACCGAATGTAACTGACATAGCTCACAAGATAAGCCAGTTGAAATCGCAGTGGGCAGACCACAAAGCACGCGGAACAGATGGTCTATGGGGCCGAAAAATTCTGGAGTGGAGACCGGCAAGAGCAGCGTTGGTCGTCCACCGATAAGGTGGACAGACGCTCTGATAAAGGTCGCAGGATGCAGGCCGCTTCCAAGCTTGACCATTGAATATTTTTGGGTGATCTCATCATCTCAGCCGTAGGATGTCCACTGCTGAATATAGGTCGTTCAGCAGTGGACGTCCTACGGCTGAGATGATGCTGATGAGACATAGACCTGCCGACGCCGTAATTTTTCTATGGGTCGATGAGGGCTCAGTAATGGTACCTCTTAATAGAGTGAACCAGTTTATCAAACATCTGAGCCATTGGGCGCATATTGTTGACAGTGATAATAGCTATAATATGTCGTCTACATCATTCTGTGTCTGTTCTCAACTCTTCATTGAAGGCAGAATCACAGTTCAAGATTTAGTGAATCCTCAAACATCAGATTGCGTCCCTACCATTAATGTTGAAACGCGTCCTGATGGCTTGGCATTTAAATACAATTAACTTCCCCTTTAAAAAGCAGTAAGCAGATAATTACAGCGAATATAGTCTCTAACCTCAATCGAGACATTAAACACTTGCAAGCAGCAACCAGACTATGACTGCGAATTCAGCTTTGCGTCTAACCTCAATCGTCACATTCAAATAAAATTGATTGATTGACAAAATTGTATAAACAAGTATCTATGAAATATTTAGTTATTTATTGAGATACAATTATGGTCCTACACAAATAGTTCTATAATACCTTCCTTGTAACAACCCTGTCGACACCCAACAATGGATATTGTGTCTCATTAAAAATAACATTAATTGATTTGATAACTGACGACTGCAGATATCAAGACAATAGTTACGTGTGCACACTTCGTTTTCGTTGCGAGATCAAAGTTTAACTATATTCCGACCAAGCAATCGTATAGTGAGTAATTTTAATAATTCTGCTATTCTGAAATTGAATAAAAAAATTTCTTCTATACACCGCATTAATTATTCTGTGACACAGCATGTAATAAAACTGCTTCACTTAGCAAGCAAAATTGATTTTCCATACTGGTTTTTTTATAAGCTAAAATCATTATGTTTCTTGTTCTGCGAGATAAGTGGGACTCACAAACCAATTTCTCAGGGTTACAAGTTTATTGCAATACTACGCTAAAAAGATTTTAGGTATGGGTGGCACTACACCAGATATGCGACAGACAGGATTCATCAAGTGGGTCAGACAGCACAGACTTATATCAAGAAAGGGTGTATAAATGAATGTCATTCTTACCCTGACTTCCGGGAACTGGTTCGTATACGTGTTGAGCGGAATGAGGACCTGGTCTCCAAGCTTATGCGAGAAGTCCTGCCACAGCATCTCTAGGTTCTGAGCTTGGACGTAGAGCAGGTCGTGGCCGGACCAGCCGCTCTCGTACACCTCTGTGATTGCCTCCATGAGGGTCTTGGATGCTGTTTGCACCGCTGGAAAGTACATATGTTTTTAATTTCAGTAGTAATGCAGATCAAAATGAAGTATATAAATAAATGGAGTTGGAATGCCATTTTATGCCACTACAATATTCAACAAAGGTGCAAGTGTTAGAGGTTGACATAGTGGATTAAGCATCTGTATTTAGGTTTGAAGGGAACTTCAGCCAACGGAGAAGCGTGATTCTTGCTCACAGGCAAGTAAATTTCCAAAAGGCGTATACACAAGTGGAAATATCATGGCATATGATCACCTACCCCAAAGGTTGCTACATCAAATTTTCCTGGTAAATTTCCTTCGATTTCCAGATCGACTTACGCAAGACAGTCTTGGGCAGCTCCCTTAATGATGCGCAACGCAATCGGGGGAACGACAGGCTCGTTTTATCATTTACTCGTAGTATCAAAAAAAGAGTGGGTGTATCTATCATCTGCTACGCAAGCTCAGTGTTTATATGAAACAGGAAGCTATTTTGTTTGCTTGGTTGTCATCTCACGTCAGTATCAATATGTGTAACTATCTTCTTCTACACGAAAATAAGTTCTCACCTGCAATCTACATATATACCCACTTTTATAACAGCTATTTAGGCCGGCAACTTGATCCTCGAGACTTGTGATGTGGCCAATGTCCGTATGCGACGGTGACCACTTACCAGGAGCCACCTACTCATTTGCCACCTGCTCATAAAAAAAGCTAAACTGGGACGTACCTCGTATACATCTTATGTAGTTGTTGAATTCTTTCTGTAACCGTGTAGCCTGCTGGTGTTGCCGATTAAAGTTCTGCAAGTGCTCCTCGAATATGTCGTCCAAGGTCCGGTCTACCTTGCCCAGGTTTTGGAGGAGCTGGGAACAAAGAAGGTTGAATGTTACTTTTAATTTAATTATAGTGCATTAATATGCAGATTATCACACTAAAGATTGGTCATTAAAACAAAACAAAACCAGAAACATAATAATAATAATGTAATGTTAATTAACAATATGTTATAATCTAAGTAAATATAGTCAACTAGTAGTTTAACTAACTCTAACTACAACATTTTAAGCATACAACAGTATTGTAATAAAAAATGATAATAGGTTTTTTGGTTTTTATTCTTTTTAGGTTTTCGCTATTATCATTATACATTTAAATTAAATCTGTTAAAAGTATTGTTATTGATAGTGACTTAAAAATAATTTGAATAGTTTATACTTCTCCCAGCAGTTAACTGCTGATAGTGCTGATGCTATATTTTAAAATATGCGACATTCAACCCTTCATTAGTTTTACTATTAAAACTAACGTGGTTTATACACATTTATAATATGAGAAACGGGAATCACTCACGTAAATAACTTCCAAAAAAAGGAAGAGGTAGTCAACTCGACTGTATTTTGTTTTTTTTATGTTTGTTACCTTTGTTACCATATATAACTTTCGACTGGGTGAACTGATTCTCAAAATTATTATTTTTTGTTTGAAAGCTGGTGGCTGGGTCCCGTAGGGTCCCATTTAAATTCAATCAAATTCGGTCCAGTAGATTTGGAAATACACTCCAATAACTGAATAGAATGGAAGTCGGTATTAAATTTTTCAAATTGTACTTGTCATGAATACATTTCATAAGACACGTAGTAATAAATCAGTTCAAAAAGTCCCCCTTTAATTGTAAGATATTTTTAATGCAAGCCTCGGCAATTTTCGGCAAAGAGAAGACATTAAACCCGTTCAAAACAGCCAAGCTGCGAAATAAAATGTTTACATATGAGACGTAAAGTAGGAATTTTAGTGATGCTAGGCGTTATGGTGTAGTGATGATGACGCGTTGAAATGAACAAGAATAGCTATATTAATAGGATCACGGTGATGTCGGGAAAATCCTACTTCCTACTAATATTATAAACGCGAAAATTTGTGAGTATGAATGTGTGGATCTTTGTTACTCATTAACGCACAAACGGTCGGGGCAATTTTGATGAAAATTGGTATGGAGATAGATGACGCACTGGTTTAACATATAGATACTTCTCATCACCATCATCATCCATCATCAAGCGGGTGAAAAAGCGTAATATGTTTGGGCACAGCGTAGACAATATAATAAGATATCCGCCCACGTCAAGATCGTAATGATGACAGTTCTGTCAAAGTTTGTGTCAGTTTCTGATAGCTTAGTCAAAAGCCAAGTCAATTTGACAGCTCGATACACTAGACGTGTTCGGCGACCGTCTAGGGTGATGAAATGTAACACAAATACTGCCAAGGGTGACGAAATGTAATGTAAAAAGTTTTTTTCATGGTGATTAATTTTATTTTATTATTATTGTTTACTGATTGATATAGTAATAGTATTAAAATACTCAAATAATACTATTATAGCAATTGCGTTTGACCATGTAATTTTTTTTTACATTTGGTATAAAAATAGATATGCCCTTGGAGAAATAATAAGCTACTCGAAGTACTAATCCTACGCAGACGTAGTCGCGGGCACAAGCTAGTGCACAATAAAGGGATGTTTTAGTAAGTACCTAACAAGAAATTAGAAACTTAATTAATAATAAACAGCCGTGTTTAACAATAAATAATAGAATAAAAGCACATAAAAATTAGCAAAGACGAACAATGTTCCCAATATATTGCAAAAAAAACTATGAACTTTTACACAACAAACCTGTGAAAGATAAATATTTTTTTGTGAACTGGATCGTTTGGTGATATTTCTAGATTGCAAGCAACTCTATTTTAAAATATCTAAATTCATGAACTGTGAGTAACAAGCAACATTTGCTAAGCATTATATCATCTAAAACTGTAAACAATTTTATTACATCGGATAGGAAAGAACCTTGGCTGCGGATCGTATGGATGCGCCCAACGATTCAATTGTACAATGAAGTGCACCATATCCAATTGCTTTGTTCCTGTTCCGTTTATCAGTAGACGCAGCCCTGTTAACCTTTAAGTTCTATTTTAGACGCACGTGTCAGTCAATTTATATCCTATAGTTGCATCGGTTTAGGGTTCTTCCAATTTATATAAGTGAAATTCTACTATTAGTGGAACATGAAGCTGAGTGCGTTTCGCTTTATGCTTGTGCATTTGTCAACATCATCATCGTAACCAGATGGCATACGTCCGCTGCTGAACATAGGCATGCCCCATAGAGCTTCACTTGGAACGGCTACTTGCTTCCTGTATCCAGTCATTCCCCGCGGTTTTGACAAGGTCGTCGGTCCACCTAGCGGGGGACCGACCTACACTTCGTCTACCGGTGCGTAGTCGCCATCACTCGAGAACCTTTCTTCCTAATCGGTTATCAGTTCTGCGAACGATGTGGCCTGCCCATTGCCACTTCAATTTGCTAATTTTGAGAGCTACATCGGTGACCTTAGTTCTCCTACGGGTCTCCTCATTTCGCATCTTATCACGCAGGGAAACCCCAAGCTTAGCCCTCTCCATTGCTCGTTGAGCGACTTTGAGCTTTTTAATGAGGCCAACATTAAGGGCACAGTTGCACTTGACCTTTACTAATACCGTAGTGCGACTCTTTTGCATAACTGAACCGTTTACATTTGTCCTTTACTCACAGGGTATGGCCCATAATCCACCTTGCGAGTTCAATGCGAGTCGATATAAGCTTGTGATATGCTTCTAACTAACATGACGTAACGAATGTTCTCCTATGGCAACAACAGAGATCGACGTCTTAACGTGCTCTCCGTGGTTACCTATGCAAGTGACTACAGTAAAGTTTAACTTAATTCTTCAATACATTAGGCAACGACTAGGCAAACCCCGATGCGAGCGCTCACGCGTCACTATGAGTGAATTCGAGGCGAGACTGAAGCTCAGTATCCATCGAAGTCGAGATGGACGTAGAGGAAAGGAGAAAAGCCGGAAAGAACCAATGGCATTTTATTTTGTTTAACATCACGTCATAATTCATAATCATCATAATCTCAGCCGGAGGACGTCTACTGCTGAACATACGTCTCCCACACAAAAATTTCCAAAGGGACCGATTGAAAGCGGCCTTCATGCAACGTCGTCCTGCAACGTCTGTCCACCTTGTCGGTGTACGACCTACGCTGAGCTTGCCGGTCCGTGGTCTCCATTCTTTCTAGAATCCTTTCCTCCTAGATCCATCCTATCGGCCCCATCGGCCATTTGTTCTGCGTGCTATGTGACTATTTGCCTCCACTGCCACTTCAAATGGCTTATCTTCACGTCATAATTACGATATCCTACTGACTGTTAATGACACAATTGTCAAGTCGCGAATACACGTAAAAAATGGTTTACCGATTAGGCATTATGTCTCCAGATTTCATAAATGGCGATACGATCATAAAATAGCTAAATAGTGAGAATATAAAATACTAGTTTCTACCTGTGATATCGCCCGCGTGGAATAAGGTTATTGCGATTCCTCAAGAGTTACCCGTTAAATTGGGAGACGGAACAGCCTATGTGGTAAATCTAGTTATAAGAAACCATTTCAGGGTGAAGGAGTAAAACACATACGACTCACTCACTGACATCCTTACACAAAAACCTTTGTTTTTAGAATATTACTATGATTCTCAACTTCCAAATGTAAGCCAAGGCACACATAAAAAGTTAGTAGATTACACTCCGGTCCACGCGTCCTTTGGTAATCTCGAGGAGCCTTGACCTAGATCCCAAAACAGTGCACTGAGCATTCATCTAACTGTATGGAGAACGTCGACTGAATACATTTACATTTAAAACGGTAATGCTGAAAACGTCTTTGCTTCTAATGGTCATAATGGTGACATTGGCTAAAGAAATTAATAGCTTAATAGAAGGACAAGTCACACTTATGAATGGAAATTCTTCTTGGAAGGTACATACTGGAGATTTCTGGAATAGCATCGCTGTACGTCGAGACATTCTGTTAATTAATTTGTTGTTTTTATGTCTAGTATTAATATATTTAGCTTTACCCATCCTTAAGTCATTCAACGAAAAATTTTGTGCAGAGTTCAAAATATTCGTATTATCCTATGTGGCCGAAAACTTTGGTAAATTTTTGTTATTTTAGAAATTTTGATAAGTAGCATTTCTATAATATAATTAAATTTCTTACGGCCTTACTTATAAACGGTGCTAAACTTTAAATTACGGTTTATAGTACTGTCCAAAGAAAAAATTTAATGGCGTTATTTAAATTTATAAGCAGCGTTTATAAGTAAGGTATGTTTAGAAACTTGCAGCATACGTATTGCTTCAGTCTAGCACGTGGTAAAAAAAAACACTTGCTTTACTTTCCGAAATCTAATTACACTCATAAAACTGTTTCAAGACTACATCAAATCTGTGTACATGAAACATACGGAGTTATGTTGTAAGTATGTTAACACTAAACTGCATATTTCTCAATTCAATTTCTATACCTAATTAAGTATTAACTATTCGCACATTGCGGTAACTGTAGAGTACATAATATGCAAATATGCTCTACTGAAAGGTAACTTTTGTTACCAATAAGTTTTAATTTCTCGCTTGTAAAGAAGTGGCTCTACCATGAGTTGGCAACATAAATGTCATCTATTATATAGTCGATACTCGATCTCGCCTACCTATGAAGCTTGTGATTGACGTACTCGTACTCGCTATCAATTTTAGTTCTACAATTGACCGCAAAGTGGCACTGTTCTTTTTCTCATTTTTTTATTTTTTCCCGGCAGTCGATAGCGAGCATCGATTGGCGTCCTGTCAATGGTCAACTCATGGTAGACCTAAAGGTCAAGGTACGCTTTGTGACGTATTGGATCACGATTCAGTGACTGTGTAATCATAGATAGTTATTAACCAGATTTGGAACTTACAATAAGGCCCATAGTAAGAAACCACGTTTCATCATCAGCAGTCTTGATGCTTTGGGTGCTATCAGACAGAGCGCGGTCACGCGTTCCAGCGTTCACACGGTCAGTTAGTTTTGCGTTCGTTATGTTGTATTACGTTACATATATACCCACAGTCTACCCACAGTTGAACGACGCGGTCAGAACGCCTCCTGCCTGCTTGGGTATATCTACGATTGGGTATATCTACGATTGGGTATATCTCGTATGTAACGTAATATAACACAACGAGCCAAAACTGACCGCGTGACCGCTCTCTGTCTGATAGCACCCTAATAATAAATTCGGTACAAATATGACACAATGGTATAATTATGTTAATCATTACACATATCTATAACTCCACCCACACCATAAAGCCCCAGATGCTACACAGAGCATACGCAATGAACAACTCCGTATTTGTTTAGATTAACAAATATTTGTTTTACAATAATTGTATAGGTATGCATAAGTTATCTATGACGCTGGCACATTGCGTAAACTGTAATCAAATAAATCTCACTCATATTATTTCGATTGAGATAGTGTATACGCATGTTTGATACATCTTTACGCTAATGAAAATTCATCAAACCTACGACTGAGACGGTTCGTGATGACCTTCGAACAAAGCTTATAAACATGGCTCAAAAGCCAGATGAGTCTGTAATTCGTAAAGTGTTGTCACCTTTCTTGAAAAACAGCACCATCACGCTTTTGTTCCATGCTTCTGGAGTTGAACCTTCGAGTAAGACGGTATTAAAGAGCTTCTGAAGGACTTTAAGTACCGGTGTTCCACCCGCTTTCGAAGCTCCGATGTGAGTAAGGCCATTCTAATCTCGTACAGGCTGATGTCCGGGATATCTTCGGTATAATGTCGGGTCAGCTTGGCTCTGGGTCTTTGGCCGAGCTGCTAACAGGTTTAGCGACCGAGGAGTATAACTGTCCGGCTTCTCCCTTTAGCTTCGTCAACTGGCTTTGCCCAATAGACTTGTCTCTTGCAAACACTTTGGTATATTGGTATGGTATAGTATAATAGTACACAATAAACTTTAGAGAGGGCTACTAACTACAAGATCTAATGCTCTTTTTCTATGCCTATTCTATTATTATATTATATATTCATATTTTTTTCGTCACCCTTTGCATTGTGTAGTGATAGTATACAGCGTTATAGCGGATCTGTGACTTATAACATCTTTTAAATCTTTTTAATCATTTATATTATTTTTAAAAACCTTTATAACTCTAAAACCCCCTCAAATTCCAGTTGTTACCATTCCACTGCATCATTCCTCATAATAATATAACACAGATATAAAATAGGAACGATGCGTATACTAATTTGGAACATTGGCTATTTCCTATATTTATTTAATAGTTGAATAGTTAGTTGTTAATAATAATGCTGCTGATTGTGATTTTTGATCGAGATGCTGGGCGTATAACAGCCACTCTATAGCGCATGCGAATATGAACATTATTTCTATGTGATTTACTTCCATTTTTGCTTTTGGTTGACGAAGTTGTACGCCATAACACAGCTAGATCTATATCATTCACTTCAGTTAAATCTATCTCACAGGTGCTGTGATGAGTAGATAGATATACGACGACGTTCACGTGGTGTAAGTACGCACAGCTCGCAAACAATATACCTTGCAATTGTCGACCTCAAGGCCACTTCTATGACAGATTGAATTCTCTTATGAAGCACGAGGTCATCCCAACGTCTCGCCTTATTATAATAACAATAAAGTTGAAAATGTAATAGCTACGAACGTTGCGGTTGCAGAGGCATGTTTGAGAACAGGTTTGGAATACTTTGAATACTTCAATGGGAGAGCCCTAGTCGAGAAAGTATAAACTTGTTTGGTAAAGGAAGCGGTTAATAAGAAATGAGAATCCGTTAAAGGGCTTGCTAGAAGCTTACAAGATTTACATAAAAGTAATGATATACCTAGTAAAGGTATGCGGTAAACTACGCACAGTAATGGACATAGTAAACTGATAGTTGATTGAATTTTTAATTAAATACAGAAATCGATTTTGTGACAGGTTATTGTGTGGTAAATATCAAGACGACTAAGAAGTTATTAATAATTATACGATATTACTTAAGGTCTAGTGTTATTACTGTTGATTGAATAATGAGTAGATAGACTAATAATAGATCATTTTGACGGTTGTGAATATTAAATTAAAATGCTAATTCATATAGCTTACCTCAAGTCGCAAGAAAAGATAATATTAAACCTTCAACTTATCATATCTCAACTGAGCATCATCATAATCTATCTAAAACAAAAATGTATTGATATCCAGCCAGATCAATGCAACGCACCTGTCCTAGAGTAAACATTGGAAAAAGTAAGATCTAAAATCTGTTGATAATAAAAAAAAAATGATAATTGATCTGTTGAAACAACGAGCCAAATTAGAAAAAAAAACATCCAGTGCTCCAACTAGACTACATCATTTTGAGATCCTCCTCCTCGATTCGTATTCCTCATATCTGAGGGTCGTGACCACCTCCAACCATTATCCTCTCCCATACGATGTTTCGCCATCTACTCCTATTTTTGGCTACATGAATAGCATCGTAGACGGATGTGTCCAGTGCGGTTCGGACTTGGTCAGACCAACGCATCGGACTCCGACCACGCGATCGCTTGCCTTCCACTTTGCCAGTGACAACTAATTTTTCCAGGTTGCTTCCGTCTTTTCTGGCAATGTGTCCGTAGTATTCAAGGATGCGTTTTAGGCAGGTACTTGAGAGCCTTGTGACTTTGTGACTGTCAGTTGTCTTAATATTGACGCGTTGGTTCGAAATGCCGTCCAAGGAATTCGCAACATCCATCTCCAGCACCACATTTCGAAGGCATCGATGCGTGTGCGGTCTGCGGATCTTAGAGTCCAAGTCTCAGCGCCATAGAGTAAGATAGAGAAAACGAGAGTACGAACTAGTTTAACATTTTGAGATATGGGTACTTTAATAAGTTTAAAAGTATTTTAACCATTGATTTGTTTGATCGTAATCAATCAGTTTTAATTCAGTACGCATTACTAGTGTCTACTTATTTAAGTTATACGTGAAATTCCAATGCATTATATAATTAATACAAAACAACGTCTATGATGTACAACGTAAAATAAATCCAGCTTATGAAAGTGGAATGGTGAATCGGATTCATGGTACAAATGGTAATACTAATAAGCTATTGTGGTGTCATCGACCGGCCCATTGTTTCCTGGCGAACGGGACAGTTCACATTTTATAACAGCAGATAGTACGCACAGGTGGTAATTCATGATTTTGTGGACGTAGAGTACAGGTAATAGATTAGTGCAGTAAAGGTTATAGTGTTGTAGCAGAGGTAGAAGCTGTAAGAATTGTCAAATAAGTCAAACTCTTATGAAACTTTTATGGTGTATATTTGTTGAGTCAAAATGTCAAAATAAAGAGATTTCACGATTAGTAGGGTAATTACGTATCTTAGGGTAGAGACAAACTGAGCCCACGTATGCAACGCATTATGACATCTAGACTCTTGAATTAGTATGAAAACTGCAGTTGAATCAGAAACATACTTATCATAGGCAACGTTGATTATAGATGTCATAATGCATTGCATACGTGGGATATGTGGGCCTAGCATAAATAACTGCGTAAAACGTAATGTGTCGTTTACGTGAAACAGCACAAACTGTAATTTATCTAGGGCAACTGTGCCACAGTTCGCTTAAGCAAGACTCATTGACATTTGCGATACGAATACTTTTTCGCAAATTGTTTGTGTTATAGCCTCGTGAAAAATGACGATTTTTGTCAGTTTTGACAACTACAAAAAACAAAATTTTTTGTAAATTGCTGACTGGAGCTGACAAAAGTGACACAGGGCCGCCATTTTAGGTAATGTTACTAATAATAAAAAACATGATCTAATGCTGAGAAAGCAAAATACAAAGTTCAATGCTAGCATGCTAGGCAAGACTGTATCGTAAAGATCTAACAATTAACTAAAATAATATACTGTCGGGATCAAAGAGTGACACATACTTTAAATCTATACTAATATTATAAAGATGAAAGATTTGTATGTATGTTTGTAACGAATTGGCTCAAAAAGTACTGGACCAATTTTAAAAATTCTTTCACCATTGGAAAGCTACATTCACCCTGAGTAACATAGGCTATATAAGATTCATCATCATCATCGTCATCATCATCCATGGAGAGCAGCTAGTACGAGTGTTTACTATTTTATTTACACTAAGTTTGCGTTCAATTTTAAGAAAACAATGATACGGAACATATTCGGATGTAAGCATTGTTAATAAGAAATGTGCATATTGTGATGAGTAAGGCAGGAGGTGAATGACATCGAAGCATATGTTATTCTTTGATAACAGTTTACTGCATTTATATTAGTCATGTATTTTTATCGACCAATTTATCTTTTATGTTTCGTTACTTGAGATAATATATTAATTGATAGCGAGTAATTATTAAACTATCTGGAACTATCCCCGAAGCCGTACAGCAGGCCTAGACAAAACATGTTTCTGTTAACGTTAACGCCAAACGACAACATTAAAATGTATGCCGTTGACGTTACCCGTGGAAAAGTCACGTGACGTCACGCTAAGTTCGTAGACGGGACCCGGGAACGTTCTGTCCGTAGCGTGTGCGGAAAAACGCCTGCTTGAATTTTGCCTAGGCCTGCGGGGCACGCGTG
Source organism: Selenia dentaria (assembly GCA_917880725.1). Taxonomy (NCBI): domain Eukaryota; kingdom Metazoa; phylum Arthropoda; class Insecta; order Lepidoptera; family Geometridae; genus Selenia; species Selenia dentaria. Next base: position 5,678,694 of record OU862888.1, on the reverse strand, counting down.
GATAATGTACCATAAACCTATCTCAAAGATGAAGTTCCGTGTCCCAGCACAGGGTACGTAATAGGATGTTTACAATAATAATTGTTAAATTTACAATAGTAATTATAAACCGGAAAAATGCCGGAAACGGAGAAGATAAAATAATGAGAAAATACTCGTATATACGTAATCACATTATTCTTAATTAGGCCCAGCGCCTTCCTCTCGCCAATAAAAGTTATGACGATGTTGATGATGATGATGATGATGATGATAAAAGTACCCTAAGTCTATTTCCAAGGTCTTAGCGTAAACGGGTATTCATGGCAATAGTGCGTTTCCGTTCCCGTTGATCCGTGAAAAGTTCGTATCGTAATATTAGTGTGGAGGTTTAACATGTTTTAAGAGAAGTTTCTATGAGTAGACTGAGATATATTGACAAACGCGTAAACACGCTACCGATAAACCAGCAATTCCAATATGCCTTATCATAAATGTTCATTCTTTCAACATACGCATTAGGAAGCTTCAATCAAACTCTACCTGGCTCGGTAATGCCGTCTGTCCGTCTGTACATCGTCACATCCGTTCTAGCTTCCTTTCGATTTCAATTGTCTTTGACCGAGGCCTTTAATTGCTGCCATTGTTTTGTGGTACCGACTGCACCTTTCGCATGTTATGCAATTGTTCTTAATTGTTTATTTGATCAGCTGTTGCTACTGTGTGTTATTGTTTTGGTGTCTTATCGTTAATTTGATTATTCGTACGAGTGTTATCGTGTTTTATATGTGTTATCAGTTTATCACTAATAACTTGCTCAGTTTGTGATTCTGTTTAATTGTGTGTTAATAGTATTTGTGTCATTGTGGCTTCGATACAGAGGACAATATGTTGATACAATATATCATCATATGCTTCCTGCCTGGTCCCGATTTATGTGGGGTATGGTGCAGGTTTTTCTTTCACTCTCTCCTGTCAGCCGTCACTATATCAATGACATCTTCCCTTTCACCCAATCCATCAATGTTTGCTGTGCTTTATCACTTCCATTCTACCAGGCTACCAGCTTATATTTCAAAATTCTTACAAAAATGGCGGCATTATGTCACTTTTGTTAGATCCAGTCATCAACTTACTAAGACTTTGCTTACTGTAGTTGTCAAAGCTGACAGAGCGGCCATTTATCAAGATTGTAATCAACATTTGATTGTAACTAAGATACGTAATTGCCCTGCCGATAACATGTATAACATGTCTTTTTCATGTCAAACGATTACATTCAACCTTTTCACTGGCGCTACTTTCAAGTTTACTCTAAATACTTTATTCGTTATTTATCCTGTTGTCACTTCCTTTAACCATTTCAACATCGTCATCTCTACCAAATGGCATCTTAACACAATATAAAAGAAATAATTCAGTGAATAAAACGTAACATGATATAGTTTAATTAGTAACTAACATGAATTGTAGAGAGAGCAACCAATCCGTAGGTACAAACTTTTCTATCACCGTCTCAGTTTACACCGTACCACGGTACTGAGTAACCACTATCTTCAAGATACAAGTACTATATAGTACTAAAATATCAATTCACATAGTATAATTCAAAGTTAACAATCTAGTATTATATTAATTTGAATATTAACAGCTTAACTAGCATCCGGGGAAACGGCGTGCGAAAATGAAAGAGTAGAAATCGGAGATTCATCAACCGACTTCCTCAGTTACATTAACGACTTCGAGGAGCTAGTTCCAGTATTTCTAATTGCGTATGGGTATTCCAATGTCCTGAATAGAGTTCTATTCACGACTCATACGGTGTATGTCGACATACAGCGGTTTATTTGGCTGTAAATCAAATGTTTAACTAGTTTGCGAAGTTTTTGTTATGCTACGTATATGAGTACTGGCTGTGCTCCACAATTTCACCAGAGCGGTGATGGATGATGATGATGATGATGAATCAAATACAGCGTTTAATACTCAGGCATAATATACCTTTGTGCTGGTGAAATAACTCTTTGAACCGGTTATGTAGTTTTTGCGTTATTCTTTATAAGCAAACTATCAAAAATTTCCTCTTTATTATTAGAACAAATAAGTATTAAGTAATTTTTAAACATTCGCGATTTGAACACATAGTTATATTATATTAACGGGGCTTAATCGCGTTAGTAATAGTATTTATTTAACTCGACGTTTCGATCAATGCAACTTGATCGAAATGTCGAGGTAAATAAATACTATTACTAACGCGATTAAGCCTGCATTGATCGTGGTCACGAGCGGACTCATCGGCGGAGTCCGCTCGTGACCACGATCAATGCAACTTGATCGAAACGTCGAGGTAAATAAATACTATTACTAACGCGATTAAGCCTGCATTGATCGTGGTCACGAGCGGACTCATCGGCGGAGTCCGCTCGTGACCACGATCAATGCAACTTGATCGAAACGTCGAGGTAAATAAATACTATTACTAACGCGATTAAGCCTGCATTGATCGTGGTCACGAGCGGACTCATCGGCGGAGTCCGCTCGTGACCACGATCAATGCAACTTGATCGAAACGTCGAGGTAAATAAATACTATTACTAACGCGATTAAGCCCCGTTAATATAATATAACTAAATAAGTATTAACACCAATAGTATGAATAATATGACCTAGTTTGTACCGGCGGTAATATTGCATATTCGAACACGGCAATTAGTTATTGTGACATAACTGTAATAGTTAGACATATAGTAGCACATACTTTGTTGTAGACATTGATTTCCTCTACAATACTGCAGTACATCACTTTGCTCTATTGTCAATAGTTTCCGTAGCGTACGCGATACAAGGATGTTTTTAATCGGTCAGTAGTTTTTAAGTTTATACGTTACATACAAAAATACAAATCTTTCGTATTTATAATATTAGTGTAGATGAAACGTAAACTAATTATTTTTTACAAACTTAGCTGAATCGTGGACGAACCATAAAATCATAGAAGTAATCGCATTACTGGTACAAACGTTAGTATACATGTTTGGATGTATAGAACGGATGTTTGTTACATTTCAAAGCAAAAATGTAAGGCATTTGGTAAATATTTATTAGCTTAAGGTATTGTGACCGAAATTTTAATACGGAAAATGATGACTTAGTGTACCTTATTTTCCAAAACTCTGTATAGTATAGAGCAAAGGTACAAAGTAAAGGCCTATTCAGACCTGAGCGTTATTCGCTACCGCTGTGAGTAGCGAAAAATACCACGCGGAACTCGATGGGTAATAGTATGAAGTTCCATAACTGCAGCGAAACTTGTACCGCCTAGTGAGGCGGTATTTTTCTTGTTTGGCGAAACTAGTTCCGCCGGGTACTTCTACCGCGCGCGGTAGCGATATCCGCTCTGGTGTGAACAGCGAAATTAACGCATAACCTTTCGGATTTCTCTATCGCTTGCGGTAGCGAATAACGCCCAGGTCTGAATAGGCCTTTAGTCTGCTCATAGCGGCTAATTAATCGAGATAGTTCGTTCAATTTACACATAATCGTAAATTATACACCTGAACCGTTAGAAACACTTTATACAGCATAATTATACGGTAAAAAAATAAATTACACATTTCATACTTATAGCAATTAAAATACTAAAAACTTGCATCCATAAATAGGCAGACAAGCTCGGTGTTGAGGACTTTCATATACATGTAGTGGTAGCAATGAACACGTTGAGAAACGCTGTTTTTTAAGCAATACGAGTACAACCTTGATATTTTCAATAGATTTTATTTCCTGCAGAAAACAGTACACATGGATTTATAAAATAGAATCTCAGATCAGGATATTTCTTATCTTGATCTAAGATTCAATTTATTTTAATTAATACCGATCTTTCTAAAATTGTTACTAACTAATCTTACAACCTCCCTTGATATTATTCATACCAGGGACCACTGCACTGCGAACTTGGGTTGTCAATAGGATAAAATTATCCCGCCCGTAATATAGCCTTTGCATATTACGGCTAATCGCAGCCAGATCCATACTAGAGACAAGGTATAACAATAGCTGATAAAAATCAGTTTATCGACGTGACAAGTTTATGGTGATACCCATGCTCGCACGGCTGATGCAGTTTTTTCGATACTAAACGTATTTCTCGATTCTATCTCTGGAGCTTGACACTAAAGCCATAATTTTTAGACATTAAACACTGACACGCCCTTCGTCTGGGTTTTTTTGATAAGTTTCTTCTTAATGAAAATACGGCCCAGGTAAAAAGCAGCAGTATTTCAAAGGGGTTATTTTATAATTATCTAATAAAAAAGCTGAATATAGGGACACGCTAATAGCACAGCATAAAATAATTTTACATAGACTGTGCTATAGTCTATGCCTATATCACCCTATTGATATAATGAGTATACCCTAATATAATTGAAAATTAAAACTCGGCTCTCCACTACATCATGCCTGGAGCGCTTCTTACAATACTTCGGACACGTGGCCAGAATTGACGCTCACAACATAGAAAATCTCATTGTAGTGGGTCACGTGGAAGGAAACGGCGTCGTGGAAGATCAGACCAGGTGGAATGACGTTGTCAAAGAGACAAGGCAAATGTACAACTGCTATGAGACAATACAAGACAATACTTGGAGAAGCATAGTCCAGAAGGCCATGCATGGTGGTCGCGACCCTCAGTCATAAGGAATCGATAAGTAGAAGAAGATAACACTTATAATAATAGCAATTCGATATTCGAATGTCAAGATCGAGAGTGGAAATAAGGGGAATACATAGTTTGCATGAAAAAGATGTCAAAGACACACTAACTACATAGTAAGCTGTGGCCCGTGATATTTATTTCCTCATAAGGCGCTGTCAGCTCAGAACTTGAATTCTTTCAATATCTTTCACTTGAAATCATGCATTCATAAAAAAACTATTCTTATTAAAAAATAGTATCAGTATGTATGTATATTAAAAATTGTTATTTTACGATATGTGTTTCATGACAAATACAATTGTGAATAAAGAGCAAAACTATTCGGCGAAATTAATGGTAAGTTTTTTTTAATGTAATCTAGTTTGTTAAAATATATTTGTAAGTTCGTCAATGTATACTTAAAAGTCTTAGAAATGTAATATTTTTTGTAATTTAAAGTAAATCGCTGCTCATGCGATAAACTGCTTCAAAACCCCTTCATTTGTATCGTAGTCCTGAATTGAGAACACCTTAACACTTCTTCTTCTTCTTATTCGTATCCTCATGACTGAGGGACGTGATTTTGGTGTGTAGTCTGTGCCACCATTTTTCTCCAGCTCTCTCTATCTTGCGCCATTTGAATGGACGATTGTAAGGTGGCCCTGGCCTCTTGAGTGGTGTGTGTCCATCGCGTTGGAGAGCGCCCCCTGCCTCGTTTTCCTTCGACACAGCCAGTGATAATCAGCCTTTCAAGACTGTCTGGGTCTCGCCTGACTGTGTGCCCGAAGAACTTGAGGACTCTTTGTCTGCAGATTGTAGAGAGTCGTGTTTTTATATTTAGCTGCTTTAGGATTGACTCGTTTGTCCGGCGTTCCGTCCAGGATACTCTCAACATTTTGTGCCAGCACCACACTTCAAACGCGTCAATCCTAGAGCGCACACGAGCTTTTAGTGTCCAGGTTTCAGAGCCATATAGAAAAACTTAACACTACACGAGCCTAAAGATATAAAAGAAGTGTATTCAAACACTTCGCCATTTTTGCGAGATCATGCTTGTTTTTCACGTGACTCAGTTCACTTATGTCCATGAGTTGAAAGCCGTCATTAGATTCAACTGCCGCTAAAGGCATAGAACATAACTAACTTAGACATACGACTACATGAATATGTATAGAACACGCCGCCGTTGGCACTCTCCGTTCGCTCGCCGGTCGGTCAGTACATATGTTTTTATCTAAAAATAGCTATTCGATAACTGTTCAGTTTATATCTTGCCAATATTTGTTTTTTTTTTAATTTATACGTGCAGAGTTTCACTCTTTTGCATCATAACGGCACACTATAAAATGTTACAGTATTATTTATAACCAACATGTGAATAAGCTCCATTTTAACAGGCAGTTAAAAAGGAGCTGACCGGTCGAAAGACGACGTTATAAACAAGCCGCTTCCAACCGGTTCCTCCTTTAGAAGTATATGAGGGAGGCCTATTCAGCAGTGGACGTCCTATAGGGCTCATAGAAGTGGTTTCATACCCTACAATACTCTTTTACTACCGGCTGGTGCCAATAACCTATCTACCGACGGTTTCCCCTACTAGAGATTTGACACTCTTTGTATGGACGTTATGTCAAAATTCTATCTGTAGTAAGGAAAACTGTGGATAGGTAGACTATCGGGATCGCCTATAAGTCTACGCGCCGCGCCGTCTATGTCTGTGTCTGTCCTATGACTTGTAAACAAATGATTTACAAATTAAATCTAGGCCGTTCGTCCTTCATAAAATAATTGAATGTATATTTTGATATGTAATAGTTAAAGGGTTGAAATGTTGAAAAAGGCCTTTTTAAGGCTTTACTTTGGTCACATACTTGGTTTTTCATTGTTAGTGAATTCGTACGATTGCAAAACGTAAAAAGTTGTATAATATTGTACATTTCGCCTACACTTGTACAGTCGCATGCAATAAAATGTATATATTTGACAAGTTTTAAAAGTGTCTCTTTTTTATGAAATGGAATGCCATTTCATAAAAAATAATCTTAAATGAAGTTATTTTTATTATTTTAGTTCTTGAAATAATCCTTATCTACATTGTTATAAAATGTAGTACTGTAATCAAAGTTTTGAAAATTACCGTATGCATACATATTGCAGGCGACTGTACACCATTACAATAAGAACACATAACTGTTAATAATCCACTACTATTACACGTCAAAACTACAAGAAACTCATATCTAGGAAAATTAAACAAATCAACGGGTGCCAATTGTTGGATTTTTTCTCGCCATTAAAGATAATTTTATAACATGTACTTCAAGTTTGTAACGAAATGATATGATTACTTACATTATAAGAGAATGCCTACACTAGCTAATAAATCAAAGGAAACATTAGAAATATAAATATATAATAATAGATAACGTGACCTAACAAACTTTCACATATGGAGTCTTTCTTTTTATAATATGACTTGAACAGTGTCACTTTATGGCGTCCCTCCTTCTCACGAGGCAAGAAACTATATAAAAGACACAGCTTCCTTTATAATGGTTAGTATCTAATTCTTCTTTATATAATGGCTTAATGACATCGAGCCAGTTCTTCTCAGGCCCAATAGCTCAATGGTTGATGGGACCTTCGCCAAGTATATCGATTTCCAGTTATCCTCTCTTCTATGGGATATACGATATATTGTGATAAGCGTCTTTATTATTTTATAATATCAATCCAATCATCAAAATAATAATTCGTTTTTCTTTTAGGAATCCTCTCTCCTCAAAATCCCAAATTAAAAATCCATGACGTCTCCCTTGTGTCATTCCATCATCGTTCTCCTTTTTTAAAGTTTGTCACGTTGCATGTCAATAAAGAAATAATTTTTAAATACACACAATAAGGATTTAATGCAATGAAATATGATCATGAAATTATATTACAAGTTTTATCCCACTAATATTATAAATGTGAAAGTTTGGATGGATGAATAGAATAAATGTTTGTTACTCTTTCACGCTCAAACGACTGGAACAATTTTGATGCAATTTGGTATAGAGGTAGATGAGGCACTGGATTAACATATAGAGTACTTTTCATCATAATCATCATCAACATCATCTTTCATCACGCGGGTGTAATCGCAAGGCGCAGCTAGTATAGTATATATAGTTAAACTATTTTGAAGTAAAGTTCTACTATTATGAAATTTAGTTTAGATTTCAAAATAGTACAAAACTTGCCATTATTCTTGCCAATTAAAGTATATTGTTTAAATGTATGTAAAGTTGTGATCATAGTTCTTTAAAATGCGACTAAGGGTGTAAAACATTCAACTTTTTCGATCATCATCATCATCATCTCAGCCGTAGGACGTCCACTGCTGAACATAGGCCTCCCACATGATTTTCCAAAAGGACCGGTTGGAAGCGGCCTGCATCCAACGTCGTCCTGCGACCTTCATCAGGTCGTCTGTCCACCGTGTCGGTGGACGACCTACGCTGCGCTTGCCGGTCCGTGGTCTCCACTCCAGAACCTTTCGGCCCCATCGGCCATCTGTTCTGCGTGCTATGTGCCCTGCCCACTGCCACTTCAACTGGCTAATCTAAACTTTTTCGATAAATGTCTATTATGGCTTGGCTAACTGATATTGTATTTTTTTTCTTATTTTCTCATTTTTAGTATTCCTTCGCCTTGCGCCCGGTACCAGATTATCGTTGAGTTTCGAAACAACCTATAGATAAATAAGTAAAAAGAACTATAGATAAAATAAGTAAAAAGTATATAGATAAAAAATATGTATTGAAATGAAATGAATAGAGCGGGATATTTGCAACATATTTTTTTTATTTACCCTCCCCTGCATTCACAGTTATTGCGGAGTCGTTTGAAATGTATTTATTCAATGTAAATTAGCTCCAACCAGGTCGGTATTTATATATTATATCAGGTATAAGATCTTAGAATATGATTTACACTGAATATTATACATGCAGTTAACATACATTTTGTAGACATCATTTCTGATAACATCAAGATAATAATGATAATGACGATGATACTTCTTCCTTTTGCTACGATCATACTAACGCATATTTAAATTAACAAAATAGTAAATTATGCAACTAGTGAATAAATGACGGATTTAAAGCGAGGGCCATAGATGAATCACGAGTAAGTGAAGGATTCTAACGACTGAATCACGACCGCAGGGATTGATTCGTGATTATTAAATCACGAGCGTAGCGAGTTATTTAAGTGTTAGAATCCTGAGCGATGCGAGTGATTCGTGGCCCTCGATATAAATCCGTCCTTTATTCACTAGTTGCATAATATACTATTTGTTAATTTAAATATGTATATAATAATATTAATACTTTATACCATGACTACGAGAAAAAGAAATAATTTAAGCGAAAATAAACATTTAATGAAAAAAAGGAAGGTTAAATTAATTAAAATGCACATTCAAATTGGAACAATTACTAAACATAAGAGTAATTTATATATTATTATATTTTTTTTTCTATAATCGCAGCAAAGAACACCATACATTTATTTTACTAATGCTTAACTCCTTGTCTCAAATATTGACCAATCAAATCTCGAGGAGTTACTTGCACAAAGAGTTTGTATGTCGATTATTCTTTGCGTAAGGAAAATGTATAAGCATTGAGAAGGAGGTCGAATATATTGGTGTGTTCGAAGTTCAAACACCAAAACAGTGATTAAAAGGCCTTTTTATTCACTGTTTTCAGTGAATAAAATAAGCTTTTTAGAGTGGGAATGGTATAAAATAATTTAGAAATCTAGCAAACAAACTCTCTCTCACTCTCGTTAATATAATATTACGGGTCTACATGACGCTATTACCACAGTATAAATATAGAGAAATATATATATAGGGTGTTTGGTAGAGGGACCGTCATACAAAATGAGCGTGTTTGGGGGCCCACTTGGAGAATACAAGTTGGTCAAAAAAAATCCCAGACCCCCCAATTTTTTTAACTTTTTTTAGTGAATTTTCCCTTTTTCTCCGAAATCGTACCTATTTACCACCATAACATTTGTAAAATCTGTTTTAGACAGGATGTTTTTAGTTGAATTTGGTCTCTATACCTTCAGGCCAAGCAAAGCAAAATTGGATACCTGGATTTTGAATTGGATTGGCCTGAAGGTGTATAGAGATCAAATTAAAAAAAAAAGAAATATTGACAAAAGAGACAAAAACAACCTTATTTACAAGGGCGATATCTCATAAAGTATTTGACATCGGTCAGCTCGTCGCACGGCTAACGGCCGGTCCCAATAATCTATCTATCGCCGGTTTACCTTACTAGAGATAGATATTTGACACTATTTGTATGGACGTTATGTCAAATTTATATCGGTAGTGGATAGATAGATTATTGGGATCCTCCATAAGTCAATTTTGTGTGCCATGATATACTGTCATCTCCACTTCAGTCGAAATTGACAACAGAGCTTCTTTCTGGAATAGAGGCGTTGGTGCGCGAGTTCAACTCCCACACGGCTGGTTACTTATTTAGTCAAAGACGTTTGTGGTCGGTACGAAGGTTGGCCGTTGGCAATGGCACGGTCCAAGCGACAGCGTAATTGGTGTTCTAGAGTTGACAATGATAACCGACAATCATGCAATGAAACCTCAGGTTAGGCCGTACACGTATGTCACGACGAGCAATGTTAACGTGTAATGTGCTCTAACAGGTTAGTTCTGTATAATATTAGCCATTACGTCATGGATAATAAATAATGGAGTAAGGACCGTCTACCTCTAAAATTCGCTTGCCACACCCGGGAATCGTACCAACTAAAATCAGTAAAATTACAGCCTGTAGTTTTATTGCATCAAAAGCAATCAATTTAACAAACTTGATCAATTAAATGAAAGGAAAACCATGAAATCTGGACTTATAAATTCAATCGGCAAGTGAGGCAAAGGCAAGTGGGAGCCCCACTAGGCGGAATGATGACACTGGGCGCCGTTGGATGCAGGTCGCACAAGATCAAATATTATAAACCCTCCTGTATTCCTTTAGTAATTATAAAAAAAAAATGTGAAAAGTTTAAAATGTAATATATGTAAACAATGCCACGGACCAATTCATGTCTGTGAACAGAAGCATTATAACTAAAAAAATCCTATAAAAAATTAAAGTCAAGTTAATTAATCAAGTTTGTTGGAGAGATTGCATCCTTATTATTGACCCTAACGATCAATGCAATAAAAGTAGAGGGTATAATTTTTTGAGAGAAAATCTTTGAATGCATTTTTCTTTTTTATGCTTTGCATGCTTTCTTATCAAAAATAAAGGAATGTTTTCTTTGAGTATTTTTTTTCAATCTACAGTATTAAGAGTACTTTCCCTTCAGGTGGCCTTACTAAATTCCACCCTGTAGTTTCGACTACATCCGGTAGTCTTTTTCAAGGAGTGTTCGGGACGCCCGCGTCGATGATGTCTCGCTTAGCACTGCGGGCGGCAGCTCGAGCGGTAAAATACAATTCAGAGGCGAATGGAAATTCATCTCTTTATTTGTTTATGGTTCATATGTCCAGGTACTTTCGCTATCGATCAACCTTCTAACTCTTCTGCGATCATTGCTGGAAACCCAGTTAGTCACAATCTCAGTCCATCTATTAACTCTTTTTTCTACTTTTACCGTTATACATAATTATTCAAATGAAATGTATTTTGTAATGGTAATGTATATAAATATATTTATGTATTAGGGATTCGACATGTATAATGTGTGTGATAGATTGTGTGATTTCATTACATATTTTCGTTGCTAGATTCGCCACCAATGGTCAAAGTTATAACAAACTAAATTTGGCTATAATGGTGTCGATTCTGTAAGCATTCTCTTAACTAAAAATCTCTAAATTATGGCAGTACTTATTTTGTTTAGGCTAAAATCCAAATTAGCATAACACTTTCGAATGACAGCACTAAAATTATATATTTATCTTCGATTGTGGACTCGTGTGTCGAATATTTTAGACAGTTTAGTCTTCACGTAACTTGGTGCTCGGTAAACTACCCTAAAACAACCCAAAATTGAATAGAATAATCCTATTTTCAGAAGTTACATTCTAAGTGTTAAATGACTTTGGATTTTAGTATTAACAGAATAAGGACCACATAATACAATTTTAGTTCGGTAGTTTAGTTTAGTTTTTTGAACAAGTGAATCTACCAATGGCTAACCGTAAACAAAGGAAGCAAAATATAAACAAGAAATACGTAAATAATTTTATTGATAATATTGAATGTTGGGCTGCAGCCACATTACAGCAGTTTGCTTTTGTTAATAACATAAAACTAGGGCAAATGGCTGTGCATGCAGAGCACAGGCTCTACTTGGTTATGTACAGTATGCTGAGTACAATATAAATTCGAAGAGGTATATTGGTTAGAAAGGATTCTGAATATAATTTCATGATCATATTTCATTGCATTAAATCCTTATTGTGTGTATTTAAAAACTATTTCTTTATTGACATGCAACGTGACAAACTTTAAAAAAGGAGAACCATTATGGAATGACACAAGGGAGACGTCAGGATTTTTAATTTGGGTTTTGGGAGGAGAGAGGATTAGATCGCGGATTACGTCCGATTAATAAAATATTATAGGAAGATTCTAATTTGGTGTGTCGAGACACGAAATAATTATATTCCCTGGAAACCTTAGTTGAGGGTGAGGTGTTGAAGTTGCTGAAATAGTGATTTGCACCTGACGAGTCACTCTCGATATCGTCAATTACATTCCTGAAGTCAAGACGATAAGATATTTTCATATGTATTAATTAATAACAAATCGAGGGTGTTGGTTTGATAAATACTCTCGCCCTGATATATAAAACAAGTTATTGGGGGTATCCCGTGTTCTCTGAGCTCAGAACTGAAGCCTTCGATAAAGCAAGAAGATAACTGGAACCTTTGAATGAACGTGTGTGTGTGGACTTGTGGTGAAGTGTTATCCGCCAGGTCATGTAATACTTATTATTATAACTTTATTTATATTTCTGTTGTTCTTTTTTTTAATTTTCTAGTTAGCTAGCTAGGCCTTCAGCTAGGTATTCTACCAATGTAAGTAACCATTACATTACAATTCTTTAAATTATACAAGTACAGTTTGAAAAATTTAATACCGACTTTTATTCAGTTATTGGAGTGTATCTCAAAACTACTGGACCGAATTTGATGAAATTTAATCGGGGCCACACGCTAAGCACAAGCTTACATACAAAAATAATTTTGAGAATTGGTTCACCCAGTCGAAAGTTATGAGGTAACAGGTTAAAGTTATGAGGTGAGGAGTTTTTGTTTGAAAAGTGGTGCTTTCCGTGTGGTCCCATTTAAATTTCATCGAATTCGGTCCAGTAGTTTTTGAGTTACACTCCAATAACGGATTTTTACCAAAGTAATAGAATGGAAGTCGGTATTAAATTTTTCAAATTGCACTTGTTATTCACTACCGAGCAACATTTACCAGTTCAAGATTATATTTTCAAGCATAACAATAACAAGGATCTCGTCTGCGCTACACGTACAGACTACACATTAATATATACGCAGTAGTAAATTGTACAAGACTATCTTAAGTTATGACATCATGCAAAGACTGATATAAAGGTGGGCGTTTCTACGTTCATTCTCCACAAATCGGGCAAGTGCATATATTGTACATATATAAATAAATGGAGAGTTAAAAGTGAAACGTGACTACACGGCGCGGCGGTTGGGTTTCATAACAAACGTTAGGATATTTCTAGATCCCAGGATGCTATAACCGCAAATGCGAGCGGATACAACTGCTCTGTTGCAATGGTATCGAGAAACAATATCGAAATGCAATCCTCGTTCAAACGAGTACCTATACTACTTGCAGTAGGTACTCGTTTAACGGCCGTGTTCAATATTCTATCTATCCACGGTTTTACTTTACTACCGATAGAAATATGACACTATTTGTATAGTGTCAAATATCTATCTCTAGTAAGGTAAACCCGCGATAGATAGGTTATTGAAAACGGCCGTTAGTGAGTACTATTTGTTACAGTACAAATATACAGTATACATACGTGTATACGCTGCATTAAAGTTTTATTGGTTTGTTGTCGTACGTAATGTAGTACTTGTTTATGAAGTACTTGTAGTTGTTGAGTGTCATGCCTGTACTTTCGTCGGCAACCATACCCTTCAAACGGGAACACGGTAAGTATTGCCACAGTCTTATAAATGAATATGAATACTGTGGTATTGCGAACATTACTGCTTCGCGGTAGAAATAGGTAGGTAAGGTGACATTACTTCCCCGCACGAACTCATTCACAAAGAGTTCTATACTGCACTAAAATGATGGCGAACTACTTGCATCGATGATTACTTGTGGCATTTTCAACAGAGGGCTTTCGTGTGTCGCCGTGGCACCGGTAACGGTCAGTCCCGGTTGTTATCCTTAAGATGATTGCATAGCTAGTACTTGTCCATACTAAAAGAAAAAACTCTTTTCTACCTCTTAGCATTGTCCGATTTCAGTGATTTTTTTTCATGCATTTAACACATTTATCTATGGCCGTACTTTTCAGTATTTCAAAGTAAAATAAATTTATTTTTTTAATACTTAAAAACTGAAAAAATCAAAACGTACGGGCATAGCAAACAATGTGTTGATTGCATGAAAAAAATCCCTGAAATCGGACAACGTTAAGAGGTAAAAAGAGTTTTTTCTTTTAGTATGGACAAGTACTAGCCATGCAATTTCCTTAAGGCGCGCTCGTACCCTGATTAAAGAAAAAGCAGATATTTTAAACACCTAGTGTAACGAAACAGACCGATAGTATATTAAGTTCAGAAAAGGAATAGGAAAAGAGTAATAACCGAATAGAATTCATAAATATAACTCTCTTTCAGCAGAAAAAAATCTTGAATAGGTCCACAAAAATAAACTTTCACGTCCAAATTCTCAGAATTTTCAGCGATAACACTATATTTTTTTAAGTAATACTTAGCCAACGTATAGTACTAAAGTTATAATCAGCAGTTTTTTCAATTATGTTAGTATATATCGAAAAATATAAAGAAAATGTACAAAATTAACGCATTTTCGCATTACATCGTCCAATCTAACAAGCGATTTTCAACCTTACGTAAAGCATCGTAAATTATTTTAAAATTGGGGTTGGACCGCGTCTTAAGTACAAACCATTTCTACTCCAAAAATCATCCAAATCCGTTTATTCATTTTTGCACGATTCATCATCATCATCTCAGCAATAGAACATACGCCTCCTCCATAATTTTCCAAAAGGAGCCTTTATCAGGCCGTCTGTTTATTTTGTCGGTTGACCTACGCTGCACTTGCCGGTCCAACCCCATCGGCCATCTGTTCTGCGTGCTATGTGCTCTGCCCACTGCCACTTTAACTGGCTAATATTCTGGGCTATGTCGGTGACGTTAGTTCGTCTACGGATCTTCTCATTTGTGATTCGATTACGTAGAGAAACTCCGATTAAGCAATAACACATAATAAGCGTATACAATACATGTACATAATATTAGCGCAGAGGTCAGTGGGGGTCAACTTGTTGACGAGAAACCACGAAACACCTTAATGTAGATAATAGTTTGAACTAATCCCTAAGTGCAAGTCAACAAGTTAATTTTAGCTTTCTTGGAGAGAGTTACAAAGAATTCGTATATCGTATTCGTACCTAAAAGGTTTGTCGTGTTATGTACACGCAGTAGGTACATGTATGTAACGCGTTCTGTTTGCGAGATGTTTGCCGGTCTACTGGCACGGATGCTCGGTCTATTGTTGCTGGTACAATGCGGTTATCGATCAAGCGTTCGTTGAAAGAGTCTTACTTCAATTAGATATACAATAAGATTTTGCTTGTGGTTTGTCTCGTGGATTTGCTTTGCATTAGGTTACTTTACTAAGTTATATATACTTTATTACTTTACTTTACTTTCAAGTACAATTTGAAAAAAAATAGATACAGACTTCCATTTTATTCTGAGAGAATTAGATGAAAAAAAGCACCAGCTTTGAAACAAAGAAAGAATTTTGAGAATCGGTTCACCCTATCGAAATTTATGAGGTAACAAACATAAAAAAACAGTCGAATTGAGTACCTCCTCCTTTTTTGGAAGTTGATAGATAAAGAAATCACTTACTTTACTAGCGTAATTTAGATAAAAATGTGAAGTTTGTTTGTAGAGTTCCGTACCCAAAGGGTAAAACGGGACCCTATTACTGAGACTCCGCTGTCCATCTGTCACCAAGCTGTATCTCATGAACGGTGATAGTTAGACAGTTGACATTTTCACAGATGATGAATTTATGTTGCCGCTATTACAACAAATACTAAGAAAATAAATATTTAACGAGGCTCCCATACAATAAACGTGTTTGTTTTGCCCATTTTTGCTCGATATTGTAACGGCAACAGGTAGACGCTCGAAATATTACATAACATTTAGTTATACGGAATAATTTGTGTGCGAGAGAGAGAGCTAGACTTTTCTATTATAATCATTTATTTCATAAGTTTTAGGTACTAAAGTTTATATATGCATAATATCCAGCCAAAACTTGCCTTTGCAGGCATACAAAATTTAAGTTTAATGCATTTATAATAAATTTAAACTATATGACAATCCTAAAGACTTTACTGTCATTTAGTACAATATGAATTATATGTAATTAATGTACTTCTAATTGCGTTTTATCATACATATGGTGATTATACCTTTTGTGAAAAATTATCGAAGTGAAGGTGAAAACCGTATCAAAGTCCGTTCCATGGTTTAGGGGGAGTTAGCTGATATACAGACAGACACCAAAAGCTACTATACCTTTTTTATACTATGTAAGTATCATTTCTACCTGATAAAGGTACCTAGTAGTACGACGTTGGACGCAAGCCGCTTCGAACCGCGGCCTTATTGTTTATCTCTACGGAGAATGGGAATGGGCTTCATTGTGACATTTGTATCCCAATCTGCGCGAAACCCTGCAAGCCCATTGGTTGGAACCATCAATGGGAATGAGAATGAAGTGACATTTCATTCTCATTCAAGTTAGGCAATAAGGCGGCCGGTCCTTTTGCAAAATTATGGGGGATACCTACGTTCAGCAGTGGACGTCCTACGGCTGAGATGATGATGATGAAGGATGATTAGTTTTTCCTTAGGTGACTTCACTGATGTCGAACATCACTTATAGGTACTCTAATACGTCTTCCGCCAAAATAGTGTTAGACTTTATTTTGTACGCAGCTCTACGTAAATATTTACATTTGTATTTGTACTAAAGAGAAGATACACGTAGTAGGTGTAATGACGTCATTGCTTTAGTCACAGAACAAATAAACTTAAGTTACTCGTAGCAAACTTTGACTTAGAATAAACATGTTACCTTTATATCTTTAATCTTTTTATATATGTAACAATTTTTGTTTTGTAATTGTAATCGCGACGTGTAAGTGTTTGAATGGTCACAGCGACTAAGGACCCAGGTCCTGAGGGTGGCAGCTAGCCAGACATGGACACCAGATAATTCTCTACCACCATCCTGGGGATTTCAATACATAATATCTATATCTATAGATAGAGGCCTAAAAGGCCGGCAACGCGTCGTCGAGACCAAGAGGCAAGCGAGTTGCCAACCTATCCCATAAATATAGAACTTTTTACACTTTCGCGAATCAAATTCATGTAACACAAGAGGTCTCGAGGATGCGTTGCCGGCCTTTGAGGAAGGGATAGAAGGGGGGATGGGGAGGGGAAGGCGAGGAATTGGGCCTCCTGAACCTTTCGCAGACCGACTGAAACGCAATAGCAATCTATATTACTTCACATCGGTGTTATGTGGGATTGTGGTACTTCCTCGGTCGTGGAGGCCCATTCGGCTGTAACCCATAAGGTAACAGCGTGGCACTACCACCAACAAACAACAAATGTAGGACTAACCTCGACGTTTCGATCGAGTTGCGTCGACCGTGGTCACGAGTAGACTATGCAACATATGATTTGATATTAATTTTTGCGCGAAAAAATCCCTATATTCTCTTAAGGCGAAATGAGTGTGATTACGACCAAATTTCATGATTCGACTTCGCGAAAACATAGGTTTTCGACGCTTAAACCTAATAACCAAAGTTCGACAAAAAACGTAGTGTAAATTTAATATAAGTTCTTATGAAGTATGGGAGCCAATACACGATTGAGCAAACTTGACTCGATGGAAAAAAATCGCCAACATTCCCTAAATTTTGCAATTTTTCTTACGTGCTTCGTGGGAAAAAGCATTTTTATTAAATTATGGGCAAATATATTTCAAGTAATGTATACAAATCGAATTCCCGATGAAATTTAGTAGTGAACTATGGACTCCTTTATCATTAAAATTTAATCTTTTGATTGTACGAAATAAATATAAAAAGTATTAGCACATATTCAATTGAATCTTCGCATTGCATCGTGCAATCTGGTAATTAAAGCAATTCTCAACCTTATGTTAAGCATCGGAAATTGTTTAAAAAATTAGGATTGGACCGCGCCTTACACCATGTCTATAGATATAAAGTAACTGACCACACCATAGATTATGATATCCATGATCCATCACACACGTTGATAATTCCTAAGTAGGCGTCAATTACTTGTTCCATTGTCTCATTATGTTACACCGGGAAAGTTTTGCGGAAAAGTTACTATTACGTAATCACTGTAGGTACTGTAATTAAAATAATAATTATAATAAAGTATTGAATAAGCGAGATATGAATGACGATGCGGCCATTCGATTACGTACCTAATCTATTCTTAAATAAGACTCGAATTTTATAAACTATGAATAATTACATCTTTTACCCACCGCAATGAAACTATCACTCTAATTTTGCAAGCGCGAAAGTGTGTGTGTTACTTCTTAACGACAAAACGGCTCAACAGATTTGAATGAAGTTTGGAAGAGAGATATACTTAAATAAACCAAGTAATATAATAAAAAATAATAAAAGTAGAAAGAAAGAAAGAAAAATATATTTGTTGAAGAAAAACAATATGACATTTTGTCTTAAACATACATAAAATAAACTAATTTTCTACACTACACATTGTTTTACTGCAACACAGTCCCAACTCAGCATAAGCTGGTTGCGTTGAAGCAACCAGCGCTGGGGCCTTACTATGAGCTCTTAAAGCAGGCCTTTTAGACAACTGCACGGTTTATTGGTACCATGACAACTTTAAAGCAGGCCTGCCCAGGCCTACTATTCAAGAACCGCAGAAAAACCGTTCACCTGTTTTTTTAGTATGGACTCTCGTTAACATGTCGCTCTAAATCCACTCAGTTTATTATCTTACAAACGTCTAGGCGTCTGCAATGTTGGTTATAGTAAATTATTAGAATGCCAGAGACAAAATATCCGTTCACCTTTGAGAAAACAATATTCAAACAGTTCACCTAAATAAGCGTCATGGTATGATTTCATTCAAAACTGTTTATGACAGGTTTAAGAACTGCACGGAACTTGCATGGTTTTTACGAAGCTGATAGTAAGGCCCCAGATCTTCCGTTGGGGCTGGCGGTGACGTCACACACGATTGCATGGAGCGTATTTAATAAGAGTAAGAAAAAAAAAACAACACATTAAATACAATACAATAAGAGTATAAAACCAAACAGGGTACGAATGTTCGGATGTACCTACACAGACATCGGTAATAAAAATACATAAAGACAATTATTTCCATTAAAAACATAATTTATATTGAACTGGTGTCAATAACCAAAATGGCTTCTCTTTTTTGGTAAAGCTCTTAAGTTTATTTCGGAAGTTATGCAAATGTATGTAAAGGTACCATATATTATATATGCTATCCATCCATACTAATTATAAATGCAAAAGTAACTATGATTGTTTGTTTCTGTGTTACCTTTTCTCGGCTGAACGGATTGTAATGAAATTGCAAACAGGAAGGAATAGGATAATTTTCATCGATATCATCATCCTCCTTCACCACGCGGGTGAAACCGTGGCGCGCAGCTAGTTTGATGTATCATAATGATAAGGAGGCAACACTATTTCGACTGGCCGGTTGGCGCAGTTGGTAGCACCCCTGACCCTTCTGAGCCGCTGGTCCCGGGTTCGATCCCCGGACAGGTCAAACATTTGTGTGCATGAACATGTCTGTTTGATCTGTGTCTGGGTGTGTATATGTATATAAGTATGTATATCAGTCATCAGGTTACCATAGCACAGGCTCTGCCTAGTTTGGGACCTGAAGACCTTTGTGTGGATGTTGTCCCATATTATATTATATATTATTTATGTCCTATGGGGCATTTACTTTCAGTGTTTGGGGGAGCTGCGAGCCCAGCTTGTAGTATAGGAATAAAGAAGTTACACAAATTATCAAAAAACGATATTAAAAAATATTTAGTGACACTTCCGCTGAAAAGAAAACAATGATTTTGGCCTATTTTGGGGCGTGCACCACCCTCCCTCCCGCATAAAATGCTAATAGGAAGAATACAAAATAAAAAACACAAGAAACCCCAAATCAACCAAAACCGATTCGACACGTGTTTCGCCTCTACACGAGGCATCCTCAGGAGATGTTGACTCGTCGAGCGCTAGACCGACAGTTTTGGTTTATTTGGGGTTTCTTGTGTGTTTTATTTTGTATTCTTCCTATTAGCATTTTAGTCACTAAATATTTTTTAATATCGTTTTTTGATAATGGATTTCCGCAAAGTAACGCCTGAATCAATAAATTATTTACACAAGTTATCTTTATCTGTGCACTACAGGATAAAAATTTAGTCTAGTTTAAAAAGACAACGGAGTATTTCGGCATTTGTTGGCAAAGTTCCGAGTCGGACAGTCTCAATGCGAATCACGCTTTTAGATTTACTGTCGAGCGGCCCGGTCTCAATCAGATAATGGGTAAAAAATCCGGCATCGATATATATATTTAAAATTTTTCTCCCGTTTTGTTCTTACTCTTCCTTTTAGTATGATAAGAATATTTAAACATATTCTGTATCATAAGTGTAAGAAATAAAATAACTACTGTGACTTTACGACTGTCTAAACTAAGCAGACTAATTCAGCTAATTCGGTAGACCTACAAATTTCGCATTTGGAGGTTATATTCCTAAGGAAAGATTTCTTTTCAAGTTTGTTCCTAGCAGTAAAATGGCGTTTCAAAGTTTGTATGTTGAAACATTTTTATGCTAATTTTATTATGCTATTATATATTTATTATTTTTATGCTTTTTATGATAATGAAAAAAAAATGCATCCTATTATTAAAAATAAAATATAGGTATATAATAAAATGAGAAAGGTTGAATGGACCGAACCGAAATGGCTTAAATTCTTAACATAAATCCTGGAAAAGTATACTTTATATATTTTTTTAAATTTATGAATATCAATAGATACACCGCCCTCCCTTCAAAATCATGGTGTTTTTATCCATCCAAAGGTTGTCTGGAAGAGATCGTTCTTAACGATAAGACCGCCTATTGTGCATAATTATTTAAGATATTTATATTATACATTTTTTTTTATTAACTTGACATTTACTTTAATATTATATACAATTTTAATTTTTGGAGTTAAATAATTCGCACGTCTGCTTGCAGATTGAGTACAATTTGCCACATTTATATTATTTAAGACCTTTATGACTGTATTCTGGCGAATAAATGATTTGATTGATTGATACACAATATTTTTTTTGTATTTTCTTCTTTTTAGGTGACAATAAAGTGTATTTGCATTGTATTGTAATATTTGATTTTCATACCAGAAAAAGTGTTCTATCAATTTCCGGCACAGCTAATTTCTTATTCTTATATCTGTTCATGAACACTATCATATCACACATACTATCAGAAACGTCTGTGTCACCCCGGAAGGTCTAATGTGGACCTACTGTAATTAGTTGCTCTGTGGAAAATGTAGATGAGCAGAGATGAGTCTAGCTATAGTAATTAAGTGATGTAGGTAGATTGTACATCAGTTTCCACGTGCACGTGTTATGGACTGCATTAAACAATATGCATCAACCAGTCGCCCTTGAGACTAGTTAGCATTGCACTATGAATGTGTAAGTTATATTTACTTCAAACAGGATGGCCCAACATAAGCATGGCTGGGTAATAATGCTAAAGGATGAGACTACGGCACCAGCCAATTTTAGTCTCGTCAAGACTAAAATTGGCTGGGGCCGTTGTCTCATCCATAGCCATATTTCCAATATCACTAACTATAGCTCCGTCATGTGGGATCACTTGCGTTTACCGGAATAAAATATAGCCCATGCAATACCTACTATTCCCTATGAAACTACATTCAAATCAGACTGGTAGTTCTAGATATTAGCGCGTTTAAGGTTGAAACAAACAAACAAACAAAAACCTTTCCGCTTTATTACATTACCATTATAGAGTTCATGTCTATAGCTCTACCAATTTACCCTTTATGTTAATTATGTTATTATTTATTTATTTTACCTTTATTATTATGTTATACAATGTTACTCTTCATCCTAAATGTTAATTTAAACGCGATTATATATTAATTCATAAACAGCTCTCAAAATTTGGCTTCAGCCCCGTTTTTCGCCTTTGCAGAGGACCGGTTTAGACCTTTAAATAAATGCAAAAAATAATAATTGTGCAGTAGATTAAGAAAAGGTACAAGTATGATTATTAAGTAGCATATTAGTAAGTAGATAGCATATTAGTAAGTAGATAGCATATTAGTAAGTAGATAGCATCTTAAGAGGATTGCATAGCTAGTACTTTCCATGCTAAAAGAGAAAACTCTTTTATACCTCTTAACATTGTCCGATTTCAGTGATTTTTTTTCATGGTATCATGACATGGTTTACTATGCCGGTACGTTTTGATTTTTGCAGTATTTCTAAGTACTATAAATTTCCTTTTTTATAACTTAAAATAAACGAAAAAAATTAAGCGAGCTGGGGTCGCGCTAGCATTCACCATATCGCCCCAGCGGTAGGCCCGGATTGATCTTAACGAGTCCTCAGTTTTTACACCGCCAGTTCTAATATGTAAATTTTTATCAACCCACAGATTATAAACAGGGTGTATATCGTATTTGATCCAAACCAAGGTTGCCTATAAGAAATTGCTTAAAGCAACAAGGCCGTTGTACAACCTGTTCTATGTACTATATCATATAGGTACTTATTTGTTTTATTTTATAAGCTTGGTGTACAATAAAGTATATTTGTTTTGTATTGTATTGTAACTCTTACCAATATATACAATGTAATAAACAGATTTATATACCTAACTGGGACGAAGTGCATTTACAAGGACGTTGTTTATTCAGTAATCTGTGACGTTGTGTACGGCTCGCCTCTCTAGCTCACAGCACCTTAGTAACTATAAGTTAACCTGTGGCATCACGTTTATTTACCTAATTCAATATTCGCGGTTTCTATAGATATACAAACTTTTATTTCGAATGCGTTTATTTTTCCATAAAGCATAATAGCTAAGGTTGATGCGGTCACTACTTAGGCCACCGCTAGTGACATTTTCAACTTATCGCTTACGTGCTTCAAATACGTGCGTCAAAACAGTTTTTGAGTTACACTCAACGTGGCGAACACACAAAAGTATTTCGCCTATTTTGAACCCATACTTATCCAATAAAAAGGGTGAAGAACTTTGTTACCAAAAAATGAAACCGACTTCTACGCCAAAAAGTGTGAAATAACTTGTTGAAGTCGGTACCATGCTCACATATGGTGATAATAGGTACCGACTTCAATAAGTTATTTCATACTTTTTGGTGTTGAAGTCGGTTCTATTATTAGGTAAAAAACTTTTTGAATGGTAATATATATTATATATGTAATAAAACATAGGTACATGTATACGAGTGTATGTTGAGAAAATAGGAATGAATTCATAGTATTGAAGACATCACATATTATATTTTAAAGGAACTTCGATACATATTATGAAAAGGTGATTTTTGCAGATTTGAAACTGGATTTGTTGTGACTAAAAGCACAGCAAGACTTCAGTGCGCGGAAACTGATGAAATTTAAAATTTTTATTTACACGAGATGATGGCATGCAGTCTCTCACAGAACAAGTAGTATGAACCATTATAAAAGATTTCAGCTTAAACGAAACACTTATAACAATCAAGGTAAGTGCTAACCCCGACTGACATATCCCAAACGAGTGTATGGCAGTTTGGGCATTTTTGCAGATTTTAAACTGGATTTGTTGTGACTAAAAGCACAGCAAGACTTCAGTGCGCGGAAACTGATGAAATTTAAAATTTTTATTTACACGAGATGATGGCATGCAGTCTCTCACAGAACATGTAGTATGAACCATTATAAATGATTTCAGTTTAAACGAAACACTTATAACAATCAAGGTAACAAGTGCTAACCCCGACTGACATATCCCAAACGAGTGTATGGCAGTTTGGGCTGGCTACCGTCCCTCTCGCACCCCGCACGATTGCTCTGTCTAGACGTGTCCGTTGGACGACAGACTGTGCTACAAGCATCTTAACATTATTGAAGATTAAAGGAGGTACGTATATGGAAAACACCTAAAGACGACAATAAGCTGTGATGAATATCATACACATAATTTAACAATAATTTGTTCACTATTCGTTTATTTTACAAAAATACTTGCTTTGTGAATGTATATTATGATTCGTTTGCATTTACTTATTTGCAACACTCTTGAAAGTCCTCCTTTCATTTTACCTTGGTGTGTACCATTAGCAGTGTGTAAGGATTAGGTACTAAAGGTTTGAAGGGCATTCTCTGTGACAAGTGAAATTTCTTAAGAAATGTTGCAAAAAGTTGGCAAAAAGTATAGTGCTTATCATCAGACGAAAAACCTACTCAGATAGATAACACTTTATTGAGACACCACATTTATGACTTAATATTAGACAATAAAATAAAAAACATGCTTAAAACTAGGTGCAACAATGGGCGGTCGTATCAGAGCGATCTCTTTCAGACAACCCATCCATACAATAAAATGTATACACAAGACAAGCGAACATTAACGAAGCATAAGAAAAAAAATGATTTGCTTGATTTTGAGCCACAGATCACAGAAACAAGGAAGAAAAAGGGGGCGGGGCCGGTGTCGCAACAATATGCCCAAAAACAGAACACATTCCTCGCGGCGGCGGTTCGCAACATTTGTATTATATATGTGAGTGGGTACCGGTCGCGATATTGTATGTAAACAGTTACCAATGCTTGCTCTGTACTTAGGAATATTCAAACGTTAAGTTTGAATACCTCAGTGGATAATGAACTTATTGAAGCTGACAGAATACGTTGAATCGCGGAATACGGCCGCTGCTTGCGACACATTGGCATGTCTCTAGAACGATAGTGATCTCTATGGTTAGACCAGTATCTCATCTGCGGTGCAAGCATGGATTGTCGATAGAATAAAATTATCGGTAGACAACCATCGATACAGCTATCGCAGCTAGATCCATACTAGAGACAAGGTGAGATAGCTGATAAACGTCAGCTCAAGTTTATCGTGAGATCCATGCTCGCACGGCTGATATGATACGATCTAAATCTAAAGATTATTAGGAAAAGGTACAAGCACGACGCCCACCTCACCTGACGTTAAGTGGTAACCTCTGCCTAGAACAGATGCATTTCTTCAATCAAGTGAGGAACTGCACTGCGCCGGTGAACCCGAGACATAAGTTGTTAAGTCTCATGTGCCTGTAATTTCGCCGGCAACCATACCTTCAAACCAAATACACAGTATTGCGAATATTACCGCTTCACGGTAGAAAAGGCTATGGTGGCAGTCAAAGTCAAAGTCAAAATCATTTATTCAATTTAGGCATCAATGACGCACTTATGAACGTCAATTTTCCATTATAATGTACTTTAAAGACTACCGCCGCGTTCCAAAATATATAGAGCCTACCGAGAAGAAGCGGCAAGAAACTCGGGGCCATTCTTTTTATATAGATGTTTTTACAATGTTTTTACTTAGGTACTACAAATATTAGCTCCAGTATGTTGCCTTACAAAAGAGAACATAATAATGGTATCAGTAGGGCAAGACACGCTACACTTTGACATCTTAGTACACGAGTAGATAGATCCTGGAGTGATCAGTCCCAAGCTGTTTTATCCTCCAAGTAATCCGAAATTTTGTAATAACCTTTTTGACAGAGTTTAGTTTTAATAGTAATTTTAAACTTATTAATAGGCAAATCTCGGATAACATTGGGAACTTTATTATAGAACCGTATACATTGTCCCATAAAAGAATGACTTATTCTGTGGAGACGCGTTACATGTACGGATAGCTTGTGCTTATTTCGCGTGTTGATGGAATGAGCATCACTCCTTTTATCAAAACTGCTAATGTTTTTCTTTACATACATTACATTTTCATAGATAAGCTGAGAGACAACAGTTAGAATGTTTATGTCTTTAAACTTCTGTCTAAGGGAAACTCTGGGAAACTCTGGGAGCTAAACTGTAGATCGCTCGTATAGCCCTTTTTTGCAGTATAAAAATGGAAGTAATATCTGCAGAACATCCCCAGAACAGTATGCCATAAGTCATAACGCTATGGAAATAACTAAAATAAACTATTCTAGCTGTGACTACATCAGTTAATAGTCTAATTTTTTTAACAGCATAAGCCGCTGAACTGAGCCTACTAGACAATTTTTTATATGGGGACCCCATTGCAATTTAGCGTCTATAGTAATTCCTAAAAAGACTGTTGACTCCACAAGGTCCAACCCTGTTCCATTCAATTGTATATTGGATTCTACTTGTCTCACATTTGATGTCGAGAACTTTATACAATTAGTTTTCTTCTCTTAAAATTAGTACTTCCCTGGACGCTCATTCACAAAGAGTTCAGTAGAACTCTAGATTTGTCAAGAGTAACTATATATAAATAGGTTTTTACAGCCACTGCTCTAAAAACCTATTTACTGTCGACATGAAAACTACAAGGTTACTGACAGGCAAGGATTTCCATACTTTGGCGGTACATATTATGAAAAGTTGACGAAAAATGCTTCTTAAATATTTGAACCACCGTTTTTGCTTTAATTTTCTATCTGTTCTGTAGGCTCAGTTGGTAGAGCCCGTGTTGTCGTAGCGAAATCTTTAAGGAACGATAGTAACTTTGTATAATGTGTAAACTTTATTGTTTTTACAGCACAATACTATTATTATGCTGTAGAAAACACCCATATGTTTAACTTTAAATTAGTGTAATGTAGGACACATACTAGTCAAGATGCAATTGTACACCCAAGTGCCGACACAGCGCATCCCTACAAATGCAATATGGGGATAATATGCAACACAATACAGCTGGATAACACTGCTTAGCAGAACATAGGTAAAGTAAATTCTACAGTCATGGAATAAATGTACTAACGACCTTAATATGAATTAGGTCCTACTTAGACTTGCGTTACGTAAAATCTTAAAATCCTATAAAATGTAAAATAAGTCGTAAAACAAAAGCATGCTTGCATTTTTACAATAAAGTCCCGAAAGTTTGTATAAAACATAAAGTAGGTGGTGGTGTACTAAAGAAAAAACAAAGTGCAGCTAGATTTATTGAAAAAATCTAAACTTCTGCCTCGCAACTTATAAATAGCGTAACAAGGAAACATTTTTTCAATGGCAACTAGGCGATAAGCAACCTAGAAAGGGCAACAAATATTTTTTTCACAAATGGTTGCAAAATTAGTTGCCAACCGCAGCCATCAGGAATTGAAAAATAACTAATACATAGAAAAAATAATCTCAGGGTGTGTTTCTTGAATCTCGGTATACTCTATTTATTTTGGAACGCGGCGGAGCCGGCGGTAGAGTCTTCAAAGTACATTCATAATTAAGGATTCTAACATTAATGCCTAAATTGTGAAAAAGATTTCTACTTGGATTATTTCAGCGATCTAATCATAAATAAATAACAGAAAGTTAAAGAAATGACATGAGGCAGTCATTGCAGTCCGATATATATTAAATGTCAAGTTCGGAGCGTCCAAAAATTGTTGTCCGGCAATCAGAAAGTCGTTAATTCTCATATTATGCAAAAACAACTCGTATTTTAATAACATGTATTTTTTAAAACATTGACCTCAAAATAAAACCACAGCTATATCTACCATCGGAACTTCGTAGGTTAGCGACCGCGATAGTATTTTGTTTAGATAATTTAGGGGCCGATAATTTTATCAACTATACCTACATCAGTTTCATTTTCACGTGAATATTATATTGGTCGGGTTCCTGGCTAGCGCCAATTAAATGACATACTAGATAACCTTAATCGTAAGACTCCTTTGAAAGTTCTGCATTCTCGTCTCGAAGCTTTAGTTTGCAAGCATATTACTGTGGAAGCCTTTTAAGAGCATTTTGTTGTAAATAAAATAACTGCCCAGCTAAATAATCAGATAACCACCAGGGTGGTAAACTTAGTTGATCACCGTGTAGAACTTAACCCGATGACTCGCGATTCGCCATATTTGACCAATAATACAATAGAATTAACAGAAATCAACCTACTTTTCTAGGAACTGCAACTTGTGTGGTTAAAGCAGATTTAGGACGCAATGCACCTGTGATGGGCAGACGTGACGCTTGCCATCGTCATCATCATTGCTCAATATAAAAAAAATACAGATCTGTTAGCGGTCATTGGCCAGCAGTAAAGCCGACATTATTGGAATAACGCATGGATTGGAAAAGGTATCTTTGCAGATATAATGACTATAAGAACTTACAATATCGTTGTTATGCTTGGCCGAATGTACTGTTTACACTACAAATAGATTAACAATAGTAAACCTAAAGAAAAACGGATGCAAGGAACAGAAACTGTCTTAGAGCAGAAACTATCAGAATACTAGAGCAAGCTCTTTAACCTAGAACGACTGATTCTAGGAAATGCAAGCTATTTCACGCGTATAGCATGAGCAAAACATGTAAATGTTTCGTAAACCACTAAAACTGATTTATAACTCAGATGTTATTTACAATTGCTTAAAAAACGTATAACAATTAACATTAATACGCAACAAAATTCCAAACAAAATAAAACATTAAATGCAACATAACATTTCAAAACAACGAAATACGCGGATGCAGGCACAATGCAACAAGTTGGTTTGAAATTTCAAGCAATAAGCCACGGTAATGTTTATTTGATAACGCTTGAAATTGGCGAAAACGCAATAGTAAAAGTATGGGAACTTATAGATTTTAATGAGGACAGGTGAAGTATTGATGTCGAATGTGATAGCTGTATTAGAAGTTAACCTAGTGACATGAAAGTTAACATTTCTCAAAGTTACCTTCAGAAGACTACTATAACAGTTTTATTGTAAGAAGGGAAAATGCTTTTAGTTTTGAACTTAGTCCGAGTATTGGCACTGGTCTATCTCACAAAATTAAATGTAAAATAGGGCAATATGATAATGACGCAGTTTTAATGCAAAACAGTTTGAGACGACACATGGCTGTGTTGACTATTTTCGATATGTTCCACTGGCTGCATGCAAAACTTGAGGTCGAGTTCAAAACATGGTTAGGGCAAATTTGTGTGCTTATATGCATAATGAATAAAGAATATGTGATAATTTTGCTTCGCTATTCATATGTCCATTGAAATTAAATAACTTTAACTACTTAATTAAATCCCGTATAATATTATATTATGTTATCCCGAACTGTCGCACACTTTTCAGTAGACATGGTCAAGGGTAGACTCTACCCGTTCACTAAAATTAGCTCAAACAATTCAACAAAAAACAGGCACATAATATGCATGTGAGATAACATTGATTATGCATTGTAATAAAACTGAAACAGATTTGTGTTAGCATGTACAATGTAGTAACATGCCTCAATACTCCGCTCCGATTGCCATTTCGAAATGGGACCCTTTATTTGAAGAATGAACTGGATAACAAACCAACTGTTACATGTGAATCGGTTAAAAGAATAACCATTCAAATGGAAACATGGCGTAATTACATTAACATTGATAAACTTGTATTTCAAAGATATGTTATAAGTACATCGAACTGTTATCAACGATTAAATCACATAAAAACGATGTTGACTAATTTGCATAATTAAAATCTAAACGCGATAATTAGTACCAAACATCAGCCAACAAGTAAAAGTGATCCATCACTGCAGCAGAGAAAAAGTTTTTGTTTTAACAATAGATGTTATTCTAATACGCGGGAAGATTCAGTGAAACCGCCGCCGCCTAAATACAATAGGCGACCGTAAACTTGACACAGAGAATTAATAAGTCATTTATATCTTGTATAATTGAGCTCCACAGTGGATAAAATAATCCCATAGGTATATTCTCATATACTTAAGTCTTAAAACAAATTGAGTACGACAGGCGAAAATAGAAAGCAATGGACGGACGCCGATGCGAGATGTGTGTCGCGTTCGACTCCGGCGCAGGTGGACAGAGGGGGGACGCGAGAGATAGGGACGGAAGATCACACGGAACTAATTTTACGCAAAAAGAAAAGGGACAAGGCACAGCACCCAGTTCAACTACTTCCACACATAGTAACATCTGGCTTTCAAAGAAACTAGAGAAATTGATGGCCCCAGTCATTAGAAGCTCGATAAGATTGACGACCGAATAAACAAACACGTAAAATGTTCGCTTTTTAAAATTGGAAAATGACCTTTAGACGGTAATGTTAAAAACAAATAACAGGTCACGATTGTTCTGCAAACATGTCGAAAAGCCGAACACGAAATAGAGCTAATAGGTTCGGAATAAACGGCAAATATTTCAGCAGCTGGCACCGTTACAAGTCCACAATAGCTCGATTTGATTGTACTACTATTGACGGAGTTATTTTACATGAGTACAAAAGATTTCGTCACATTGGGCGTGGGATCACGGTTTGCTTCAGTGACATTTGGCTGGATGAGGCCACTCGAGGCAAAGGCTGCGTTCCTGGGATGCCTCCGAGTAGACGCGCCGGTGTCGACGTTCACTCGCCGCATTCCAAAGTCAGACAAGTTTGTTGCGAAAACCGAAACTGTTTACTTGAAACATACCATTTGAGGAACAAAAAATTCAGGAATGTTGATTTGCTTTAACACCAATCGGATTGGTGCATTAGGGTAAAGTAGTTTTTAGTTGTATGAACAGAAACCTACATGTGTACTTCTGACAAATATAACTAAACTGACAAATCAATTTTATGTAGCGCAATAAAAAAAGCAACAGATTTTAGAATTCAGAAATAACAGTCTTAGAGCTTAGATACTCTTGACCCAATTTCTTTTTAGTGTTTGACTCATACTTGTCTCAGCATTGCAGATAGAAGATAAGAAATGTAAAAAAAGAAACATCGGCGTAGACGCGTAGAAGAAGGTAAAGATTGCTTCACAAATAGTATTTAGCCCAAATATTCAGATACCGTTGCGACCTTGTTTTCGTTTTCATTTGCCATCGTTTAAGGAGCCGTAGATCGTGACGCACATAAAAAGCATCAAATGACATAAGCAGTACTAAAACTAATTCATATTTCACTCTCAAATTACATCAAATCACATTTAATTTGATTTAGGCAGATTAAATTTTACAACACCATAATTGATACAGACTATGACTACAGAGTACTAAATTAAACGTGACTAATATGACGATGTGGAAAAAACTTTTTATAACTTGGCCTTCTGTTCATTCTTTCTTTAAAAATTAAATCTCAATTTTTTTTTTAAATCTCAATACAATCACAAGATCACGCAGGTGGATAAAATGTGGAGAGAAATACAGGTGTTCAAACCATTTTATATGATATTTTATCCATTTTATATGCGTGATAACAACATTGAACCCTGTGTCACGGTTGTTAATCCGAGGCTATTAGAGATCACAGATTTGTTCATAGTTAGTTTGTATTTGGCATCTTCTCTACCTAACGTATTACTGGATTTCCTAGATACACTAGTGGCATTATGCCACACTAATCGGTGGCCCTCTGATATTTCCTCTTAAGCTATTTGAAAGTCAAAGCTAACTAAATCGCATGATTACCAGAAACTACGTCTCAACAAAGATTTTCTTAAAGATAAAGCATCGGAACGAAAACTAAATTGTGCATATAATTATTCAAAAGGCGTAGTTATCGAGACTGGATTCCTAAGAGGCAATCGCGTAGAATGCATTCGAAAACGCACTATGCATGGCAGTATTAGATGTTTACACATACATGGTATACTTTGAAACTTGTTCGGTTAGCGCCGCATTGACTTTGAGCATAAACAGGTTCTAAAAGTAAATTTTGTTGGAACACGATAGGCAATACCAATAAACTACACTCGAGAGCAATGAATCCGGGTCACTTAAAGAATGTTAAAAATCTCGGAAACTAAAAATGATAGGTTAATGCAATAAATTGTATTTAATAGACAATGTAATACTCCTTAAATGAAAGTAAAAAAAATATGAGTCACCATACATTTTATTAACACAAAATTACATAAAGAAAAAAACTGCTGATCTCTCCTTAAAACAAAAATAGGAAACATGAAATTTTTGAACTTTATTACGATTTTCTTGAATTTTAATACTTCGTATTGCCTCCTCGTGCTTCCATTACTGCGTTTACGCGGTTTGGCATGCTGTACACCAAGTTCCTTATACGATTTTGGGGAATATTCTCCCATTCCTCTGTGAGAGCAATTTTGAGCTCACGAAGCGTGATTGGGGGAGGGTTTCGTTGTTTCACGCATCTGCCTAGCTCGTCCCAAGCATGCTCGATCGGGTTGATATCCGGGCTGCGCGCTGGCCACTCCATACGAGTAATGTTCATCTCTTGAAGGTAGTCATTCACAATCCTACCTGTATGAGGTCGGGCATTGTCATGCATAAATATAGCATCCTCACCTAAATTGACCATAAATGGACCAACGTGATCATTGAGGATTTCTTCCACATATATTTCGCTAGTTAAAGAGCCGTTTTCTATGATCACCAGCTCTGTGCGACTTTCAGAAGAAATTCCGGCCCACACAAGTACAGACCCACCACCGTTGGCTACTTTTTCTTCGATGCATGCTTGCTTGAATCTTTCCCCTGGTTTTCGATACACTCTGTGTCTTCCATCGTGCTTGTAGAGCATAAATTTTGATTCGTCGGAGAACATAACTTTTGACCAATCTTCAATACTCCAATTTACGTGGCTCTGGGCATATCTTAGTCTTGAAATACGATGCCCACGCTCCAGTTTAGGGCCGTTTGCAGGTCTAAGGGGTTTTAAGTTAGATTCAGCAAGCCGACGTCTTACTGTCCATGCACTTGGGTTACTTCCTCCGAGGCGTCGAAACTGATTTGTGAGTTCAGTTCCTGTGAGAAAGCGATTTCGAAGCATGGTGTTCACCAAGTATCGGTCTTCTCGTGCTGTGGTACACCTGGTTCTGCCCGTTCCTGGTCTGCGTAGGTTAGAACCAGTTTCTTCGTAACGTCGGAGAACTCTTTGTACTGTTGACAGCGACACACCGACAGTCCTGGCTGTATCGCGCTGACTCCGGCCGGTTTCCAGCATTGTAAGTATTCTGGTGCATTCTTCAGGCGTAAGCGACATAATTTCAGCTTGAATAATGAATATAGAGCACTATCAACATGGTTTATGTACCCACATAAATGACAGATTACAAACAAAAGCAAAACCAAATGCTGTAATTTCGTAGTTCCATCTTCGAAAGTGGCCCTTTTTCAAATTTGATTTTTTTATGATATAACTTTACAATAACTAAGAAGTTTTAATACCTTCATTTAAGGAGTATTACATTGTCTATTAAATACAATTTATTGCATTAACCTAGCATTTTTAGATTCCGAGATTTTTAGGATTCTTTAAGTGACCCGGATTCATTGCTCTCGAGTGTAGTTTATCTCGAGAGAAGATAGCCGTCCTTTAGTGGGTGGGCCACTAGAAAATTATACCCATGTTGAAAATTAAGTGTATGGTTTTATCACGCAAAGAGAATATGGACGATAATTGGCGATCTGATGATGTTAATATTGCAAAGAAACAATGTTGGATTCCAGAGCACGTTAACAATAAGCTGAAATGGTATAGTTGCCAAAAATTAATACAAACAGACCTAAATAGAGCTCGATGGCTTATTTATGGAGCAAACATATGCATGACAAGAATCACATTTTAATTCAATGACGCATAACGATCGAATTTCATTTGTTGCGCACGCCTAAAATAATTACAATGAAATATTGCTTCGTATCACGACAACAGAGACACGTGGACTAGTTTTAGACAAATGGGAAAATGTTTAAAATGTTTTTTTTATATTAAAACGAAGCTAATTCTTGGATTACAATAAAACGGCGCCAGTATTGAATGACACGTGCCAAAAAGAAGTTCGCGAGCCATCGGACACAGAATCTCGCTGGTGTAAGTACCAGACGGGAATAGTCACACGACGACCTGGCCTGGCGGCCGTCCATGCTCCCGTACGTTCATAAGCAACCTAACTCAATCAACGCCTTAAACTAAACTTCAGTCTTACACTATCGTATTTAGATCGGTTTTGCTTTGCACGCATTCGGGAGATGCGTCGGAACGCCGACCGAGGGACGGATATAAGCTGCGTCTGCTCCGGTCCTTACGTAATTTTAGTTGACGATGAACTCAATACGTCACCTCAGAGCTTCCGGATGACAAACGAGCGAATTGTATGACCCTATTGTTGTAAATCAAAAGCCACATGGCAAGTGAGAGACGACCTTGCCGAAATAAATGGTCCAGTTTAAAATTAGACACAGCTATTAGATGAACTCCATTAGTCTGATGTATGTAGTGTTTTGACGGCACTTGAGTTTCATTATGAGATTAAAGAGACCGTAAGATCCATACTTAGTAAGCTACGGATGTGATTATTGAATAAACATTGAAAGGAAAACGTGCAGTGATATAAACTGTGAGACAGATTGAAATTCAGGGCGAGCGGATGGCATATTTTATTTACATTGAAATAATATTTAAGATATCCACACATGTACGAGTTCCGGTGACATGTATAATATCTGTATTTACGTCAGACATCATTTATAAATATATTATGAAACTAAGTCATCAGCTACACTGGAAGGAAAATAAGTGAAAACTCTTCAATTCATTACCTTCAAACTAGTACAGTTAGAATACCACAAAAAAATTACCATTCACATGGTATTTTATGTCTCTATCTGTAAAGCCAAATCTTTTTCTATGTTACATTATTTTGCTAGTCAAACCAAGTTTCGTAATATATTAGCACACGTCGGCTAACCACTGGTCTCTAGTAGGCATGTCCTTTTTAGTTAGTGGCTCCGTCGTGATCTCTCTATTAGGAGTTGAGGACGTAAGAGCTGCTAGTTTTATTTGGCAACATTTAAGGGTATAAGTACCTGTTTTAACAGCAGCTATCTGATAATTTTGTTAGGAGACTCCAGTTGGGTTTTTAGCCGTTCAAAAATGAAGCGCGCGTTTTACTAGACGTAATAATAGCCCGTGTAAATGCACCTAAGGGCTATTATTGCTGTTACGATAGATTATTTATCATTGAAGTGTAATGCAAAAAGGTTGCTTTATATCACAGTATTTTAATGTATACAGTTGCGGTCATCATTGCGAAAACAATTGCCCATGTAAGTGCAACTTTATGCTTCGTTATGTTTATTAGACACTTAATGGTTAATTTTTTTCAGTTTGTAATATAAATTACTTTTACTAGATTGAATATGTCAGAATATAATATTAGCAGATTAGTATGAAATAGTAGTCCCTAGATCATGTCTACAATTTTTTGTATAAACTCATTAACGTTCCAACAGTGCCTTACTTTTTACAGTAGTTTGTATGGAACTTGTTACAGTACTATATAATACGTTTGTAAGCGTTTCACGAATTTTAATAAAGGTCTATAGTGAACATAACATTCATAAGATACGAAATTCCAGGCACCTACCCACTCACGGAATCATCGACAGAGTAGAAAGCGAAGATATTATACTTGATCGTAAACACAACCCCATCCAGGAGTAAAGATAAAAAAAGACATTCTTATCATGTGTCAAGTTTCTAAATGCTAAAAATATATCAAATAGGCAATAACAATAAACACAAGACGAACAGGTACTCTTGGGACTTTATCGTTGGATCATTCACTTTGGAATCGATATAAAAAGATAGTGGTGATTCAATAGATTCAGAGGCAAGTCACGTTAGCGAATGGTCGCAGAGCCTTGATCTTGTCTTGTAGCAGTAATGACCATATTGGCGCATACCAAGGTCTGGATCATAACATTGCCATCTTTAGTTAGAACCATTTTGCAAAATCCGCGTGGGTTTTCATTTGAGGACGTTCACCCGCGGACCCTGAGTCAATAAGATCGACGATATTGGAGCCTCTCCAAAAACAGTAACTTGCCATGAGATGGTAACACCAATGGCATAAAATAACAAACGCTATAGGAAAAATATGAGACAGTAATGAGGAATTGTCGTGACTGAAGTTTGATACGAAACAAGATTTGAATAGGCTGTGCATATGATACGAAGGCCAAATCAGTTACGTCAAAGCACACAATGTGAATAAATCAAACACAGCCAGACTAAACCTGACCTGCATGTGCAAACATTATGAAAAACGGTTATATGCATCGCTGCTAAAAATGCTGCAAATTTTTTAGCTACATACGTTAAACCATTAATGCGAGTACGGAATGCTACATTGAACAAAAAAGAACAATGGCCGGTATTATCAAGTCAAAACTTGCAGAACAAAGACAAACATTCGTGATAGTATTGAATAAAAATGAAAACGGTAAAGCAGAACATACGATAGCAGATAACATTATCTCTGAAGCAATGTGCAAAACACAGAATCACAATGGTGTACGATTTTGCTGTTTGGCATTAATGTATCTACAGTGAATGCTAGAATGTGTGTATGCCAGATATGATAGGAATTTACGGTCTACAACGGAATAATTATCGAATTTGATAGAATCGAATAGATTAGAAACAAATAACCGGCTAAGTGCAATTTGACTAGCACACCGAGGGTTTTGTACATTAAGAGCATCTAGCATTGTTGGTCTAACTAAGAAGAACTAAGATAAAAAAAAACTGTTCTGTTAAACTTTGCTATTCGATCTCTAGATGGGATTATTGCATTAACCACTACTAATTAGTTTTTTAAATTCGATTTTATTGTTATTAAAGTACATATTTGCAGTTTTTAGATTTTTCCTTTATATGTGCTGTAAGACATTGTTTATTGTAAAATTTCATGATTCCAGTTCTATCCCATTGGCTTACAAGTAATTTTTTTTTTCACAGCTAATACAGACCGTAAAGCCGAGTATTTGATGTAAATTGAAAGCAACTTGATATATCTACGCGTTCCTGAGAAAAAGGTTTTTGACAAACAGACAGCCGGACAACAAAGGAACCGTTGTATCCTTTTTTCTATTGAGGTACGGAATCTGAAAAATAGATATAAAAAGATTGCGGCACGTGATATACGCCACTAAAACGATTGTCCAATTTTGCTTAGAGTTATGGACTAAGTTAACGTTACATACAAGTACATTGTATTTTTTTTCTATTACATGATTTTTTAAGAACTAACGCCTGCTTAGCGATATGAAACTTTATAATTTAAGAAATAAACATTACACATTCTCGAAAGGGAATCAAGTATACATTGAAGTTATTAAATTAAAACTTAGTAGTTAAATATGAGTTTACATGGTTAGCTCCGGCCTTGCTCTTTCGGACTAAAATCTATAATTAATATTCGTACGTGATTGTGCAAGTACGATATCGAAACTATGATGTATTTAACAGTAGGATATTCTAATTAGCGCCTAGAGATATGAGACCTTGAGATGGAAAAGATCACCGCATCATTGATATGTCATGTTTTATCTGATAACGTGACAAGGAAAAAACGTACACAGCGGTACAAACAACTCACGTCAAAGTTGTGTTACTCGAGTAAATTGTTGAATTATATTGTATGCAGTCATAAAATAGATTTTATGATAGTAAAATATAGTGTATTACTTACGGATTCCTAGTTACTCACTTCTCACAGATGAAAATGTAGGTGAAAACAAATGCAACGTACCTGAAAGAAAGAAGATAAGTAATAAATTTATTGTAATCACACTTTTGACGCTGATGGAACTGAAATTTTTATAAAGTTTCGAGATACGCAAAAAAACAAATGACTACAGTGCAAAATGATTGATGTAGTTTTTGGCACCTACTTTCCCTGGCCTAAAAGATGCCCAAGCTACAAACAGTGAAACCAGCTAAAGGTCACATCGAAATTTCGCGAGACACTTGTAACTGCAGTTGATTTAAACTTGACCGCAAGTTACCCCGAGGTGGTCTGTACGTGAGGCCTCAGAAGCTGTGCTCATATAGAAAGCACTACACTACCTAGATTGTATACTGCTAACCGTCGAATAAGAGGCATGAAAGTGCGTGAGCGCAAAAACACCGGACCACCGCACCGGTTCAGAATGCCCCGATCTTGCGGCGTGTGAACGACTGACTTTTTGCGCCTTTTATCCATCGCTTTGTGAGACGCAATAAAATAAATCTTTCTTATGATATGTTTAGGCTTTTGATTAATATAGATATTGTGTGGGAAGCGCGATCAATTAAGACGTTTGTGGCACCTATATACTCAGTATCACAGATTCTTTGAATTCAGTATATTCCTGGGGTGCGTGCAATGATTTGCGCAGAAAGTACGCTTCGCGAAACGTATACTTGACGCAAACGATATTCTATAAAAAGCGAAACTACAATTTTTAAGATACTTAAATATATTATATGCTAGTGGAAATTTCAACATGTCTAAAATTTCGAGAAACGAGTCGAAGGACGCGGCAACGAAATAGACGAATCGATGATGAATACTCATTGTCAGTGCGCTCAGTAAAATTAATACGCTTTGTGCGTTAAGTTGGTGCGTCTGCTTCCACAGTCAAAGCAAAGCGATGGCACATCGCAGTACGTCTCGCGGTCTGATGTAGGAATAGAGATGATGCAATTAAATAAGGTAATTCCAATGCAAACATACTCGCCGGTATATGTCCAATAGGAAAGTAAAGGTACGTGGAAGACGGTGACTAATGTCTCTTATCTATAGAAATATCCAGCCATGTGCATTGGCTTAGTATTTTCCCCGTTTGCCATTGTTTGTATATTTCTAGTAGTAAACATGTTCACTCTTCGAATATAAACATTGGGATGTCAAGACGGAAAAGTCCTTAAGTCCCGGTATATTTGGTATAAGATCGCATTTTACCCAGGAAATATTTTTTTCGTGCTCAATTTTAACACACTGTTTGGATAATAAAATAAGTAGGACAATCTTGGGCAGGTTTGGCACAAAATTTTGGCGTTATTTTTTATTAATTTGAGCCCAATTTGCGTACGAGAAATATAATTACGTATTTTTGTCTATATAGGCGATCGGGCAAAAACAAAGCAATTACATATCTTAAAGCCAAATTACTCGTATCACTTAATAAGACCACCTGAATACTCTACATTCTATAGGGCAGGTTAGGTTTATAATATAGCTTATTTTTGTAGGATATTCTACCTTAAGTTAAATTATAGAAAGCAAATAAGAATGTACCTAGCAGCAATAAAGAACATACATTACACAGCATCTATAACCTGAAGTATCTTTCATCAACACATATCTCACATAACAGTGATTATCGACAATTGAAATGGGATCTTTATGATGGCTACAACCGGGCTCGATCGTGACCGAATAACTAAAGTTTTCAATAATAGTTTGGTTGGAACGTGCCATCCATTACTGTATAGTACGAGTATATCGATATCGGTAAGCATGTGTACCAATTGGCAAGCGCCAGAGGAAGTGGGCGACTGAAATGCTGTGGTGTCAACACCTCATAATTTAAGCATGATTGCAACAACGGTTGTTTAAAAATTCATATCATATGCGAAAAGTGAAAACATAGTAGAATAAGTTATTGGTGACAGAACACGTGGGTATGATTATCAGGTTTAACAACAGCACGATAGAGGTGAAGCCTGTGTCAAGAACAGCACGTGAATAGGTTGTAATAATTTAAACGACTGTGATGTAAGCCCACATGACTTAACCGTCATCGTCGTGAGTTAAGATAAAGACAACATTACAGATTTATAGATTACACCTAGTACTTAAGCTTGTCAGTAAGTTACAATGTACAATCAGGAAACTATTATTATTTAATGCAACGGTCAAATAAGTAATCAAATTAAAAATAAAGTGACAAACACGCTATTTAAGCCTTTGACGCTCGGTCTGCCGTTTTACGAGTTTCCCCCACATAAATCTGTATCTATTAAGCAACTCCAATGAAAGTGCTGGTTGGTTTATATCCGTGGGTGGCGTGGGATAAGCCGGGACAAAGCGATTCCAATGTGGGTGCACCAAGGAGAACAACTACCGATCATATGTCTAAATATGCTAATACCTGTCGCGATACAGAAATCTGATGATGCCATCGGTCGAAGACCTGTTACACCGAATCAAAGCTCCAA
The DNA here is from genome assembly GCA_917880725.1 of Selenia dentaria. Taxonomy (NCBI): domain Eukaryota; kingdom Metazoa; phylum Arthropoda; class Insecta; order Lepidoptera; family Geometridae; genus Selenia; species Selenia dentaria. The sequence goes on along the minus strand of OU862888.1, from coordinate 5,638,280 downwards.
GTTCAACGGAGATCTGAAGAGATGAATGAATTACGCAAACTGGGTCAACTCCATTACCATTCCCCGACCACCTGTTAACCGAAAACGTAACAACAACGTAACATTCTGTAGCAAGGCGTCTATTGTTCGACCTTGATTTATCGCCGCCGAAACTGATAATGAAAGTGTCTCAAAAAATGTCACAGCAATGATGGATAGTTAAGATTTTGTGAAGAGAATAAATACGTATCGGAGTTTTCGACCTTATCTAATGGGAAGTAATGATTCATCTGAAAATAAAGACGTTCGCTTGAACACACCCATTTAATCTCGCCTTGAAGACTTTCAGTTAATACTTAGACATATCGCACAGATAACCACTAACAAAAGATCTCTTTGCTCTCAGATAAAATTAAGAAGGGAATATTTTTTGCTTAGATCATGTCTATACTGAAAAAACTGGGAGTTTCTTTCATTGCACACTCACGTAGTTTTGGAAAAAGGATGTAACTAATTTTAGAAACCCCGGAGTAAACTCGCACATTACCATATGAAATATTTGCTTAGACTATTGATAGTCGAGACTCGTATTGCAAACGGGGCCGTAGAAAGTTCTTCATCTTGGACAACACTAAAATTGACCATACACGACCGGTGTAGGTGTGGATTTGCATCACAAAGTATTGCCTATTGAATTGGTCACTTTCGACATTATTTGTTAACTGTCACACATTTTTGGGTGTGATTTGAGCAAGGTTAAAATTTGATTGAATAGGTGAACTACTACGTTTCGAGTTTCATAATAAATTATTAAGACATTTTCACTGCATATCTCGGACCGAACAGCCATTTTGAGGAAATGAAATAACTCTTCGTGCATCGTGTGTTCTCTATGCCCCAGAAATGAAAATTTTGTTTGATCACATTACCACTTATGGATCAGGACGACGAACTCAACGAATACTTCACACTGCGTTAATAAAACATCAGACCAGAAATTGGTGAAATAAGTAGTAACATTATTTCTGTATTTTTTTTCAGATACGCAGATTCAGATGTATCGCTCCATTACTTGTTATCAATTTTATTCTGTATGTCAACAACATACATTTCTAGTCTTAATGAAATTCGACACCATTTGACAAAAATGGCGCATTCAGTGCACATCTTGTTACTTATCGGACCTCATGCAAAGTCATACTTGTTATATTAGTTTAATATTAAAGTATGACATATATAGTTCTTTTTACGTATAAGGGAACTTTTCATAAAGTTACAAAATCCCCATACAACAGTACGATAAGCATCCATAAAGATTCTCATTAATAAAACGATGTATGCGTATCAGTGAGACCATACCATACAATAAAATAATATATGAAGCTTCGAGGGCATTCACTGTTCCCATGACGTCTGCACAGTTAGAATTAGACAACATTGAAATAGTAATACAATCAATGGAATTTAGACCGTATTCTGATGAAATAGATATTAATGAACGCGCAAACGTTGAGTTTGATGAAGTTAACATTGTCACATCGCATATGCGTTAATAAGATGATGATTTAAATGATTTTGCATCGTACACTATTACAATAGAGGTTAAATTAAAAGGAAAGTTGTAAGAAAGCGATTTCCTGATGATGGGTAAGAATTTATGAATAGTTTGATTGTAATCTACGTGCGGGTAGAGATCTCATAAAATAACGATGGGTGAGCACTAACTGACATTCGTTCTTCTCTATCAAACAAAACAAAGAATCTCAAAGAAGTTATAGTTTTGCTTAGTTTAGTATCATGGACTAAGGTTATCCACAAGGAACTACCCGTAGAATTCGAATAAAAAGTAGGCTATGAGTTAATCCCGGGTACAAGTATATCAAGTTTCGTCAAGATTGGTTGAAAATGCGACCTGTACAGGAGGGCCAATATACAACCTAACGAAAATACGGAGAGATGAAAGTCAATTTGGCCAGTTAAAGGAAAGACGCTTTGCTCGCTCGATCAATAAATGTGAATAGTTTGTAGTTACTAGTTTATGATTTTGTTGTTTCGCTTTGTATCAATTCATAAATTATTTTGGCAATGTTATTTATTTTTTGAGTACCGTATTGTTAAATTTATATAATATACTGTTTGTGCCTTAATGAAGAAAAAAACTTTTGGATGTATGGTTGTTTGTTACTCAATCACGCAAAAACGGCTAAAAAGATTTGGATGAAATTTGGATTGGAGATGGTTTACATTTAAGGTACTTTTTATCCCGTCTGAACAGATAGATTCCGAGGAATCGCGAAAGATTTATTCCGCGAACGAATTCATGAGTTGCTTAACATTAGCAATCACGTCAGTCCTACTGGTAAACCAAACCGTGAATAGGTACCTGTTATCCATAAACTCATCATTAAGGTACCGAGAGTCATATTAATTGGCCATAGAGGAGAGATCCTACTTGTGGATTCTAACCTCTCAACAACTTTAAGAAATAAAACTTTAATGTTTATTAGAGTTTGCTTTCACCGCATACCGTATACGAGAAACGATCTGCGACCTCTCGACCCTGGATGACTCAAGTCGTACATCCATATATCTACAGAAGTGAATATATAGGTTTGTTTCCTAACGAGACGTAAACTGGCAGATAATTAATTACGTAGATAATAAGTCAACGACAAGTTCAACAGGTCGAAAGAGCGTTATCGATCAGTCTAGTTATAAAGTTTATATAGGTATCCTTATATTACAAATTCGAGTTTTTCGCTTAAATGGCAAAACGGATCGTAAATAAATTAGACACGAAGATAGATTAAAGCCCGGGGAGGGACATAAGACAGTTTCCATCATCATCATCCATCAGCACGCGGGTGAAACCGCGGGGCGCTCAGATACCCATCCATCATCTTAACTGTGTTTGGTATATGAGATATGTATGTATATATGACAGGAATCGGAGACGATTTTGCAAAAAATACCATCGCAACTCCACTAGCTGCGCCCGGCAGTATCACCTAGACTACTAGAAACTATCCTACGAGTTATTTCAGCGCCTCATCTATCGACATACAAAATTTCATACAAATCCGTGCAGCCGTTCTGGAGTGGTTGAGTAACAAACCTACATACATCCAAACATTCGAATTTTTAATATTAGGAAGATGACCAAACTCAGCCTTGGTATCCAACACCTCCGACACGGTAAGACGGCTTGTTGGGAGGGTATTGTCACAATAAATCGGATTCAATGGCTTAAAACTAAACATACCCTGTGATTCTATAGCAGGGTTGTTGAGTTGATTGATCAAAATCAGTGATTAAAATCACGATTTAATCGTGATTTTAATCATCATCAAAAATCACGATTAAAATCAAATAATTCTTTTATAAAAATCAATGATTTAAATCAATACTTTTTTTACTACGACAAAATCAGCCAAAATGTGCCAAGGGGTGTCTAATATGAATATTAAAAGAAACGCACAAGATCTTGAGGTACGACTGGAGCCAATATCCAAAGCTCTAGACTTCAGAGTGATATGTGTTCTTATCTGGAAAGAATTAATAGATAAACTAGAAGAACTAAAGGTGATGTAAATGAGGGCTGTTATGAATAGCAACCGCCAAGCCATGACACGGGCTCATTATCTAGCCTATGTGGTCCAATAGGTAATTCAAAACTGCCCCAGGAAAAGTTAACGACCGACGAAAGTGATGCAGCCTTGCAATTTTTGCAAGAAAATTATGGAGAGACTGGAATCAGTATGATGAGTAGCATTATTTGTCTGAATGCAAAAGTTGAGTCTTTCACGGGATAATTATTAGACAGTAGTTGTTTTTATTTAATTAATAACTGACTTTGAAGTTAAAAAAGAACAGTAAATAAAAAAAAATACAAACTGATTTAAATCAAATTAATCCGATTTTTTTGTTTTTTTTTTAAATCATGATTTTTTATCAACCCTGTTCTATAGTACAAGCATATGCTCCAATTCTTTCCGTGTATTTTGTCATTAGAACGATATTTTTTACGTATATATACCTATTATCACTACTGTATGTTTACTATTATTGTCTGTACATTAATTTGCATAAACTTATAGTCTTCCGATAAAAACTCCTCATTTGTTGCGTCTTCAGCCTACCTGCACTGTACGATAATGTGAAATAAATATTAAAAACACACCGACAGCGAATAATTCATTTCCATTCCTGTTGAGTAATTTTAATTTTCTTCGGTGACTTTTTTGTATGGTGTTAGTGCCACGCTGTAACCCCACAGCCGAATGGGCCGGCACGACCGGGGAAGTACCACACTCAAACATAACACCGACGTAAAGTAATATAATTATTGCTATTGCGTTTCAGTCTGTTTGTGGGAGGTTCAGGAGGCCCAGCCCCCCTTCCACCCTCAATCCTTATATTCCTTTTAGATTTTAGACGTTGGCAGCACGTTGGCAACGCCCTTGGTGTTGCAAACGTCTACAGGCGACGGTGACCACTTTCCATCAGGTGGGCCGCCTGCCTGTCTGCCTAGTTTAAGCAATAAAAAAATATGAGGAGGAAGTAGGGAAAACGAAACCACGATTTTTACGATCGTGCCGATGAGTACTTAGCATATAAACGTCCTTATATCCTCATAACAACCAGCTCTCCCTAAGTTGTGACGCAGCGAGGTTCGTGAACTTACCTATTTGTTATTTTTACGAAGTATGACGAACCTGTCATGATCCGTCACGTAACAATAGCACCACTGACTGAACCAGTAACGAGGAATGCCTATTGTACCATTGATTCGATTGTTAACGATCTCCATCACACGGAGATTGCCAATTCCGGGACCATTGTCGGCACTACTAGACATCTTTTTGTCACTCCTCGATCGGTCTAAATAGTCATGTGGCGTCATAGAAAATTGGTCTTGGTCGAATAGGATTAAAGTGATAAACGAATTGCTATTTGAAACTAATCGTTCTCGCGGTAAAATGAAGTCATAATATGGAAAATTATATGTGGGCCTAGCACTAATAACTGCGTTAGTGTAACGTAACGTGTCGTTCACGTGTAACAGTAAAAGCTGTCATGTATCTAGGGCAGCTGTGACATAACTCATAGTTTGTACGTCGAAGCGTGACATGTTGAGTTTGACGCTTTCGATACGAATACTTTTTCGCAAATTGTTTGTGCTACGGTCTATGTATGAAATTTCATTTTACTACACAAAACAGTTTTAGGTTATTAGGTGGTGACCACAGGGGCAGTCATGTGCGATTGAGTGTTCCTGGTTTTATATTATAAATGACGTTTATATTTTTTATACCACACCCACTCGGAATCTGTCTCATTACTCGTTCACAAACGTGTTACGTTCAGCATTTCTCCTTTTAGGTGCGGCGGGAAAAGTTATATGGAATTTCATTTCTGCCCTCCGTAGTAGGGTAGAAATGTTGTATTAAAATCCATTTCTGCCCTGGTAGTGTTTTTTTTGGTTTTTAGCAGAGATCATAATAAGAATACAAACGTCCAATCGCAAAAAGTTTTTATATCCAATAATTAGAAATAAATAGGTGGGAATTATTTGATTGTATTCGATTTTCAATGAAAGGAGGCTGCAACTTTTTTCTGCACTACGAAAAAAAACATGGCGGCTATTTGTTATGTATTGCTAAATTTTATTTTTTACTAAATTGATATTTAACAGTATAATTATAGTAGTATTACTTTTTTAAAGCACTAACGCCTGCTTTAGCGATCTCAAACATTGAAATTTATAGAGAGAAAAATTCCATCCTCGGACGGGATTCGAACCCGCGTCTTCTGACTCTCCGTGTCAGACGCCATTGACCAACTAGAAAGTTTCAAGTATTTCTAAATAATGCTACTTTCGGTTGGATGTTACTGTTAAACCGTCCAATAGATGTCGCTCCGTCCCCGCAAGACGGTTAGTCAAATAGAGAGTTAAAATTTGATGCTCGGACCAGATTCTCGGTGGCCTAGTTGGTCAATGGCGTCTGACACGGAGAGTCAGAAGACGCGGGTTCGATTCCCGTCCGAGGATGGAATTTTTCTCTCTATAAATTTCAAAGTATAATTATAATTATTCTAAATACTTTTCCAAAATGTCATCTGATGGTGGAAGTGACGATTTTATAATGATAAAGCCACCAGAAAAAAGATGTCTTTGATTTGTGAACATACTCCAGACAACAATTATTTTCTAATGAAGGTAGCTACGAGAATAGATATTCTTTATTTGCTTGAAATGTGAGTACATACAAATTTTAGGTGATAAATTACAAAATAGACCTTACAACTTTCACCAATCTAATGGCATGCGAACACTTAATTAAAACTAAAAATTAAACCTTACGCCACTATGCTAAAAAAATCTTGTAAAGTGTAAAAACTATGCTGTAACAACCACGCTTGTAACTCTTTTTTAAATTTGTCTTATTGACGTAAATTTAAAGTAAATTTTTATTGACATCGAATAACTGCTTTTTTGATAAAGTGCTGTTCTCGGAAGGTAACCGTTTACTAGCCTGTCTCTATTCCTTCTGTTTCGGGGGCACATTTCTCTCGCCATTGTGAACATATAGCTGTGCTGCTTTACAAAACATGATATTTCGTAAATGTATTGGCATGGTAGGGGTAATATTTTTAGTGTCCGAAAGAGCGGTCTGCACGACTCATACGGTACTGCGCCACAAATAACGCGAATACATTTCTTTTTAGGCAGTTAATGCCTTTATAAAATTTGTACTGCGTCCCCAAACAATTAATCCATACCTTAAAAGTGACCCAATATATCCATGATATGCCATTAGTGCAGTATCTTTGTTGGATGTTTTACGTAAACTTTTCAGTACATATACATAGTTGTTTGTTTTATTACATATTTTCTCTATCTGCAATTTCCAATTAAATTTTTTGCATAAAATTAGTAATTAGTCCTATTAGGCCCTTCCTGTAGTAGGTCCAGAATGTAAAGCAGGCCATGTACACGTGTTATCGAACGACCACAACACATCACAATGCCCTCTTAATGAGCCGAGCAATTTTCTCATAATACCTGCACAGGGACGGTAGATTAATTCATTACGTGCTCTAGTGACTGGCGATCAATAGAATCTATCTATCTATAGGTACTGTAACAAAATTGTAGAAACTTTTTCTTTAAATTGTTGTCTGTTGCAATACTTGAAATGGATGTTTGTTACTTTTCAACCGACTTCCAAAAGGAGGAGGTTCTCAAGTAGTGGCCAATATTTTTTGGTTCCCTATTTTTTTGCATAACTTTTTTTATCATAATTTAACGTGGCATACATTCATTTATCCTAATAATATTTACGCACAATATTCATTTGGGCTAACTTTTTTGGTACAATTTTTAAAGCATAACTACTTTAGAGCGCGGTCCAATCCTAATTTTAAAACAATTTACAATGCTTTACATAAGGTTGAGAATAGCTTCTCAGATTGGACGATTTAATGCGACGATGCAATTTAATACGTGCTAATATTTTTTTATATTTATTGCTTACAATCAAATGATTAAATTTTAATGATAAAAGAGTCCATAGTTCACTAGTAAATTTCATTGGGAATTCGAATATGATACATTCATTGAAAAATATTTGCCCATAATTGAATAAAAATGCTTTTTCCCACGGAGCACGTAAGAAAAACTGAAAAATTTAGGGAATGTTGCCGATTTTTCTCTATCGAGCATCATACGTGTATTGGCTCCCATACTTCATAAAAACGTATATTCAATTTACACTAGTTTTTTTTCGACCTTCGGTTTAAGCGTCGAAAAACTATCTTCGCGAAGTCGATTCATGAAATTTGTTCGTAATCTACACTCATTTCGCCTTAAGCATAATAATTGGTAAGCATACTATTCTAAAGCCTAAACATACGTACGCATAATAATAGCAGTCTCTTAAAAGAAGAGACTGAGGGGTTAAGTATGTCTACATCATGAAAAATGTTATCATAAAAACGACAAATACGGTACAAAGATGTATGGTGACCTACGAAGAAATAAGACTATTATTTCTTCGTAGATGGTGACTGTAGTTCGTGCGTGAATGTGGAAAGCTGAATCTTTTTCAATTGAGTGACGTTTTTCGATTTGAATGAGACGGCTAGAGGGGAGAGAGATATCAAATTTAATTTTCTCAAGCAACGAGGGACTGTTTGCGTAGCCATTACCACAAGTTTGTGATGTTACATGTGTGTTAAACCTGGCTATAATCTAAACTTATATAAAACAACATAATAAATACGAAGTCTCCTATAGTTCTCTTCATTTCGAAATATAATGTATTTTTGGCAAAAAGCGTACGAAATAAAAAAATGCATTTATCAAGAGAAGATTTAGGTCAGTATTATAGAAAGACGCTCAATTGAAAATCTCTACATAAGTGGATATATTCCGCGCCAAATTCACTCATACCTGAGGCCGTAGCACAAACAGTTTGCGAAAAATATTCATATCGTAAGCGTCAATATGTCACAGTTGTCATCTGTGTCACAGTTGCCCTAGACAAATGACAGTTAGTACTATTTCACGTGAACGAGATGTTGCGTTACACTTACGCAGTTATTCGTGCTAGGCCCAGTGTAGCAGTAACGGTCGTAAAAGAAGGCTAATTTTGATTTTTAATCGAAAGTGACGCTTCTATCTACTACATAGGTCATACTTTCTAGATTCTGCTAAATAAGAAAATAATCTTAGACTCGATTCTTTTATACTATTCCCAAGTTATACAGTAACATGTTCTTAGAGAGTTCCATTTTCAAATTCTGTAACTGCTTTTAGGGTTCCGTCCCCAAAGGGTAAAACGGGACCCTATTACTAAGACTCCGCTGTCCGTCTGGCACCAGGCATACACGGACTGCTCGAGCAGTAAGACAGAGATCAAAATACACGGACCGCTCTTGCAGTCATAGTCAAGAGCTTGAAGCTGCCATTGATAACTGCTCGAGCAGTTGGTATTAACTGCTCAACAAGTAACAATTTCAATTCGGTATGTAAAGTTTTTTTTTGGTATTTTTTTTATATTTTTATTTCGTAGATTAGGTCATTATAAGAAATTAATTTCAATATTTTTGTTTTATAATTAGTAGTTATTTTATAATATTTTTTTGAAAATTTGAATCCTATGACGTCACTTTTTTGCACAAATATGTAGTTGCGTTGAGGAGCCAAGAAAAGCACGCGAGTAAAAAAAAAGAAACTAGAACACTTGACAGTGACACCTACTAATTCGTAAGTCTCTATTCAATCAAAACAAAAGTGCAAAAAAGTGACGTCATTTAGAGGTCAATGAAAGTCGAATTATTTCATCGTTTTTTGTTAAAATAAATGGCATCTTATCGTTTTAAAAGGTCAGAGTAGAAAAATAAGGGTTTGTAACATAAAATCTCGAAATGGTTTCGGAATTGGCATATTTTAGCATACCGAATTCGGGGGCGGGAAGCATAAAGCAGTCCATGCTGGCTGCTCCAGACTGCGCTCGTTTATCTGGGCTCTGAGACAGTTGAAATTTTCACAGATTACGTGTTTCTGTTGTCGCTATAACAACAAATACTAAAAAACCTGCCAAGTGCGATTTGGACTCGCACACAAAGGGTTTCATTATCTATAAAAACGGCAAAATATCATGTCTGTTGTAAGGGAGATTTATAGATGGTATGTTATGGATGACGTTAGGATACGGAACCCTTCGTGCGCGAGTCCGACTCGCACTTGGCCTGTTTTTTATTGTAAGTGGCCAGTTTTAGAAACAGTCGGTACGCTCCACATATTATATATTATGTCTATCTCAAGCCTAGATTCACTAAGCTTAACTTCTGGAATACGGTCCTAAGAATCTCAACGTCGATCTTCGCATGCGATACCTGATCAAACTTTCAGTAAAGGAAGAATATATGGCGTCGTGCGTTTAATATTAGCATATTTTTAGGCAAGACAACGCAAACCACCAATTTAGCAAGGCTAACACGTAAACCCAGTCGGAACAGGTAAACGCACACGTGTGCGACCCTACTAACACCGATACGATACTTTCACGGCATTATCGTTAAGTGTACCAACAGCGGGTGTACACACGTTTGCTTACTGTGGCTAGCAAAATTGACAGCCATTCTGATAATACATAAACTAGTAGTTCTGCGAACAGTAGACCTCGCGACCACATAGTCTTATTAGCGGCAATTTTTCGCTGTACTTCACAAGCTTATCTCGGAAACCACTTGACCATTTATGTTCATATTCGAAATTCTTCTTTAAAGTCAGGTACCTAATGTGTGCACCAAATTTTATCAATATAAGTCAGTAAATAGCGCCGCAGCTACCTTCCCTCCTTTTTAAGAAATGTACCCCCTTCCCTCACTCAAAATCACCGACAGAAAAAAATAATAATAGTAGAACATGCATACCAAGTTTCGTCAAGATCAAGTTGAAAAATGCGACCTGTATAGGAGGACAAACGTACAACCTAACAAACATACGGACAGATGAGAGAGAGAGAGAAGAGAGAATTTGGCCAGTTAGAGCAGAGCAGCTTCGCTCGCTCAGTCAAAAAAAAACCTTATAAAAATTAGCAGTGGCATCTAAATGAAATCAAAAATGTGTGGTGTTGAGATGGGTACAAAAGGTACAAGGCAAAAGGGCTATACTCAGCATTGTGCAGCGTATATGTACACCACGTGAACGTATGCTGCGTTGTTTTTCAGTATGTCCCTACTCGGATAGATGTTAGGCGAGACACAAGTAAAGAGAATAAAGCAGTTAAAGAAAATTGTACAATTGTACATAGTAAGAACGCACATATACGACAAAATGTTCGGTCATTGCCGCACAACAGAATGTACTATGTTTTACCTATACCATGTTCTATATATATATATATATATATATATAGAACATGGTATATATATATATATATATATATATATATATATATATATATATATATATATATATATATATATATAGAACATGGTATATATATATATATAAAAGCGAAAAGTCACTCACTCACTCACTAATCACGAAATCTCAGAAACTACAAGTGCTAGTAGTTTCAAATTTTCATGGGGGATTTTTTAGGACGTAGGTGCTCATTAAGACGGGATTTTGTGAAATTCGACCCCTAAGGGTTGTTTTTGGGATAGATAATGAAACCTCAAAGACCAAGCGTACGAAGACGCTGGCGGGTCAGCTAGTTATGGATATCTGTGTGTGTATGAGTGCGAGATGGTGTGTATGAAAGTATATTGATGCATGTGTTTGATAACTTTTGTTTCGTTGGTCTAACAATTAATTTTATTTTTACATACATACATGTATGTATCATAATTGTTTTGGGCTTTCTACAGTGCCTCAAATGTGTTTGCAGAGGCGAGAGTTGATAGCTTTCATGGCATTATTCGCATTAGAATAACTTCCCTGCCTAACAAAGCGCGAGGTAGTTCCAACAGCATCTTACAAGCTAGGAAGGAAGGAAGGTACGATTCCGCCCTGATCAAAGACAGCCTCTTTGATGGATGTCGAATTTGAACTCTTTAGAACTGCGAAGAAGACGCATGTTCGAATCTCGTCCGAAAAATAGATTTTTTCTCTCTAAACATTTCAATCTGTAGAACGGCCGTAATTTTTTTTATTATGCTATGTATATATACACTGTGTTTGAGTTACAACTAGCGATATTTGAAAGGGGTATAAAACAGCCAAATTTATCGACAAATCACCCGCGTATTGGGGTTCCTAACCCCCTCATTTTGGAATGGCCGCAATTTTATTTTTAGGGTATTTTTTCTGACACGATAAAAGGCTGTCATTTTTAAGTAGAGGCTCTACATTCATGAAAAAATACTCAATCGAAGAATCAACGTTAAATTTGGACGCAATAACGTTCAAAAAAATATCAATAATGAAGTTAACCTAAAAAAATTACACTAATTTAATTACATTATTCAATTATTCGCAATAAAAACAAGCTGCTTAACCTACGAAGAAATAGACTTCGTAGTGCTTAACGTACATTTTTCATTATTGTTATTGAAAGAACTATAAATTACCTGGAGAATAGCGCTTAAATGACTAGTTTAAGTGCCATAACAGAAAAGTTATTAACGTGTTTACCACATCTACCGAACAAGTTGCCTACTAACAAACAATAATATGTCTGATTAATAAATTAATTGAATTTAATTTACAGAAGAAAAGCTGAAGTGTTATTGTGACCAGCCTGACTCAGGCCCCGACATGAAATATAGCTCTAGGCAAATCTCTATGCTGAACACGTGACGTAACCCAATCAGCTCACAATCCATGACGCTGAGCCGATGCAGTGTTATAACCTCGCGATGTGATGCGAGATTGTTCATGTACTGAACACATTCACTCCCGAGATGACTTGGTGCAGATTGTGTGTAGAGCCGAGCTAGAGTGTCAAGTGTAGAGTGTCCGATCAGTCCCTAACACCATATTCTGTGCTCTAAGTGAAAGAATTTTAGACAAGAGTGGCACATACTTAAAACTTTCCATTTCCACAATGAGCTTGTAACGAAGAAACTTGTGTCAGACATACTACAACAGTATTGTCAGTCGTCTTCAAAATATGTGGTTGATACCAAAACAGATCCAGAAGTGAATTACTTCTTGATTGATGAACTTGAAATTTAAGTCTTATATAGACTCTGACTGGATAGAAATGATTTCTATCCAGAATGCCTACTTCCTATAACGACAAACGTCTCGATACTTCAAGAACTTGGCATTAACCAGCGTCTTTCAGCTTTGGTGCAATCGCGGATCCTCGCATTTATCGAACACGTTTCGAGGCGGGGCAGCCAGTCTATAGAGCGGCTTGTCGTTCAGGGCAAAGTAGAAGGCAGTAGACCGCGCGGGAGGTCACCCATGCGATGGACTGATCAGATCAAATCTGCGTTGGGAGGTCCCTTGCATGAGTGCACCAGGATGACTGCGAATAGAGGGGGATGGCATGACATCGTGAGGCGCATTACATCTGCCTCCACCACAACTACATGACGACCACGACCGCTCTGTCAAGAGCGAAACGACTGAGAAGAAGAAGAAGTAAGTATGTGAAAGTGAAAAAGCACAAATACAGTCAAGCATGATGAAATGTAATGTTATATGTGTATGTTATATATTTAGAGATAAGACAAGCTCATAGTGCGTCTAATCGTATACCACTTTTGTCTATGACAGTGCCGCTGTAGTTTTGCACTGCATTGCGTTATTTTTTTACAACAGACTAGGCTAACGTTTGATCTCACCAGATGGGAAGTGATGATGCGGTCGAATGTGTATTACGTTTGCCTAGCATTTTGATCTAGTATTTTTTTATTGTGTATGTATATCTAATGATTGTGAATTATCACGGAGTTTACTCCTTTTGCTCTGTGATTGTGGCTGTGGTGGTGTAGTTACTCAAGTTTTAGAAACGTTCGTGAACTCGGGCATTTTTGGATTGACTTTAATTGTTCACATCTGCAGGGCTATTATGTATCTCAGTGTCTAACAAATATCGATTGAAATCTAAAGACACGGCGGCTCTATGACAGTTTTGTCAGCTCCAGTCATCAACTTACTAACACTTATGCTTACTGGAGTTGTCAAAACTGACATAGTGCCGCCATTTTTCAAGATTTCAATCGGCATTTGATTGCAACTGAGACTCATAATTTATTTATTTATTAATATGAACGCACTTGCAATTATATATATATTGTAAGTAAATTAAATAATAGGCCTGCAGAACTGTCATATCTGCTATCGCCGGTATTGGTGTCATGCTTTTACATAATGATATGTATATAGAAAACCACAGGTCAGTCGTGTTGTTCACCATTGTACATGATAATGCACGTATTATGGACTGATAAGAGTCTGCTAATACAAATTATATAATTGCAGTTCGTGCTAACAGACTCGTGTTTTTCTGTCATATACTAGTGTGTATGTTGGACTCGTCTGTACCTACTAGTTATTTCAGAACGTATTGCAATGGAATGAAATCGTTTATTCTGTACAGGCCTACGGGGGTACTTACAAATTGTCATATTCCATTTATTATTTCTTAAATCGACAACCGGTACGGCTATTATGTATCTCAGTTGCTAACAAATGTTGATTGAAATCGAAAAAAATGGCCGCTCTATGTCACTTTTGTCAGCTCCAGTCATCAACTTACTAACATTTTCTTACTGGAGTTGTCCAAACTGACATAGGGCCGCCATTTTTCAAGATTTCAATCAACATTTGTTAGCAACCGAGATACATAATAGCCCTGCTGATCAGAACGCGACCACGACTGAGAAGATCCGGCCAGAAACTCAGCGGGCTTATCTTTTTACATATTTTTTTTCGCCAATTTCTTAATATAACTTAGTATATAACAAATGTTTGTTTATTTTAGCTCCAGTGTGTTGCCTTACAAAAGAGACCATAATAATCAGTAGGGCAAGACACGATACACTTTGACATGCTAATACACGAGTAGGTAGATCCTGGAGTGATCAGTCCCAAGCTAATTTATCCTCCAAGTAATCCGAAATCTTGTAATTATTAATTTTAAACTTATTAATAGGCAAATCTCGGATAACATTGGGTAGTTTATTATAGAATCGTATACATTGTCCCATAAAAGAATGAGTTATTCTGTGGAGACGCGTAACATGTCCGGATAGCTTGTGCTTATTTCGCGTGTTGATGGAATGAGTCCCAGTCCAATGGAGCAATAGTTTAATAGTACAATGTTTACCCTAAGGGTGGAAGTAGCTTATTTAGTCCCTAGACAATTAGGGATCTCCGTCTCGGGACTAAAAATGTCTTCAACCATAGGTAAACATTGTGCTTTTCATTACTAATACAAGGAAAATAAAAACATGAATACGGCGAAGAAAAAATTTGTCAAGTACGGATTGCCGCTTTTCCGGCTTTTTTTCCATCCAACCAGCTATTCAGCCATTATTTATCATTTTCATCATTGAAAATATAAAAAAAATCTTTTGCCAAAATCTATGTTATTTTATAGAAATAGTTGAAAGTAATTTAAGGATTTTGAGAACCGAACCACAAATGGGGGGGAAATCGGTGAACATACACAAAAAAAACATACAGTTGAACAGCCTCCTCCTTTTATGAAGTCGGTTAAAAATGAAGAATGCATCCAGTACCTAGTACCTCTATAATTGATTAAACGCTCGTAGATTCCACCAAGAAATGAACTATGCAGGACAATATATCATACGTAAGGAATTCATGCTCCTTGACAGTTTTACGAGCCTGCTCCCGGTTCCACTGGGTTTCCTAGAGCCTCACTTTACGACGGCGTAATTTGCAAATGACTGTCGTCGTAAAACAGCAACATAAATAAGAAAGATAAGGTTTTGCGGAAGCAAACTATATGACGAGAAATGAAGTCAAATGAGCTTTGCAGTTATTTCATATTACGAGTATAACATAAGTATAATATAAAGTATAGGTAAGCCTAATTGACACCAAGTGTGCGAAATATAATAAAATAAAATAAAAAATCTCGTTACTATTGCAGGTAAGGAATTGAACTAATAATTGTTAACTACATAAACGATCGGGATATTTTTTTTATTTATTTGTTGAATTTGTACCATCATATTCTATGCGTATCTTGAAATTTTCAACTTTACGCCCGGTAATCCAACATTAAACGTCTTATAGGTCAAAAAGTAGGGATTATTAGAAAAAAAATTTGAAACAAAAGTTGTAGAGTATAAACTGATCTTTAAGAATGAATTGATGCATTTTATTGATTAATCTAATATTTCAAGAGTTATTGGCCCCAATAGAAAAACCGGTTCATTAAATGGGCCATAAATCGTAAACGACAAGTTTTACAAAAAGTTAACTGGCAACAAAAGATGCGAATTTTTATTATCTATATTAACAGTCTCTATGACGTTTGCCCTAAAGTGCATAATTTCCGAGATATCGGCCGAAAACGTTTTTTCAAGATGGCGATTGTGGCGTCACCTGGATCTGTCAGCATTTTGTGTTTTTATGTTCAGTAAGTACCCTAAACCTTATAAAAAATAAAATTTGCATCGGAAATTTAGTGCATAGTTAAATTATATTTTTACTGGCCTAGTGCTATCGTCTACCAAAGCCGGTCAGAGACAAATATCGCGATTTTGACAGCTCGTGGCACTGTAAGCGTGTTGATAAATCGGACCAAAGTTGTAGCACTAACGAACCACCATTTGCGCGCGAAAAACAAATGCATAAAAATAACGTGCATAGTGTGAAGGTTAACTATGTGGTGTGTGTGGATTAAAAAGAAATAATGGAATGGATAACCGACTTTTACATATATATATATATATATATATATATATATATATATATAAATAAATCTATATAATAAAATATATATAAATATGTATATATATAAAATATATGATATGTATTATGATGATTATAATCTTATTTGGAATGAAACTGTTTGAAGTGAAAACGATGTGATTCTTTAGGCGCGATGAGCACTTTCTGGGTGACAAAAATCATGAAACTCGCGTCATCGTCACCGAACGCTTCAAGTTACTTAGTTTACACTTCTAATGGCAGTCCCCCAAAGACAGCCCCGCAAGTTATTGTTCGTGAGCAGCTATTTAAAAGGTTTTTTTTTATATGCCTAAATTTGCATTAGACCGAGGTACTCTGTGTAACGTGATGTTACGAGATGCTCGGTGAAACGTAGTGTAACGTGGCGCTCGGTGTAACGCGGTGCGACACCCACTATGGCAATACGTTCCGGCAAGCGCCCTCAACGCTCACAACTGTCGCGCCCCGGTTTGCCGTTCGCTTTGGTTGACAGTGACAGCTCATAATGATCACGTAAACCCACCTTCAAACCGCGAGCGTTGTGGTCGCGGCGTGCACTGCGGTCCCAATTGGCCATAATCGATATTAGCGCGATAAAAGTCGGTCCCTTTCACCGTGAGCGTGATTACGATGGCCCACGCTACGTCATCAATGACGTCTTAACTGCCGCCATATTGACGATTACATGAACCATGCTCTACACCATAATCGTCGTGAGCGTTCTGTCAAAAGTGACAGGTGTTTGTTTATTTCTACAATGTATTTACTGGTGTCCCTTCTTTTTGATGTAAAAGTTGTATAAGTCGGTCCATCCATTTCATTATTTCTTTTTAATCCACACACTGCATAGTTAACCTTCACACTATGCACGATATTTTTATGAATTTGTTTTTCGCGCGCAAATGGTTCGTTATTGCTACAACTCTGGTCCGAATTAACAACACGCTTACAGTGCCACGAGCTGTCAAAATCGCGATATTTGTCTCGGACCAGCTTTGGTAGATGATAGCACTGTGAGCAAAATTATCGCAAAACGGACCACGGCAGTGAGCGTTTTCGGTGACGTCATCGATGACTTATCTAGCGCCGAGAGTGATTTCGGCGCTTCCCTGAACGTAGCCTCTGTACCGCGAGAGCACGGTAGGTAATATTCACCGTGGCGAGAGTATCAACGTTACTTCAATAAAACATATTTCGATGCGTCGCCACGCGCGATCGGTCCGCATAAAGCCAAGTGGCGAACCCACTCACCTTAGAAAGCTCTCAAAATATTTTCTATCAATGCCAGGGCTTTCCTTTATCAGCAAATGGTTTACTTTGAACTTATTGCCTGATGCAACTCAGGATATCCCAAATCAGGGTGCGCCGTGAGTGCCGAACATTCCAATACAGTACTTAAGTAAGTAGGTACGTCTTATACGCGCAAGTGTTGGTAAACGCATGACCTACAGAGGTTGCGAAATGACCGTATGTTCGAAGTGCGATGAACTCAAGTAGTCATTTATTAGGCTTAACGATGCTATTATGCTTTACGTTGACTCTGCGATATACATTGAAATTAAACAACGCGAAACAGATTAAATCGCGTACTTAATATATTATTGCTATCCCAACGTCTCGAAACACTTTTCAGTGGTCTCTGGGAGAATAGCGGCCTTACTTATACACACATATACTTATAAACACTGCTTAAATTAAAAAACGTCATTTAGTACAGCGCAGAACAGTTTTGCTGTGCGCAGTACTAAATAACGTCATCCCGTCGCGTGTCGTGCGTACACCATGTGTACGTACAAAAAAGCGCTATGCCATGTAGCGCGTACACCATGTGTACGTACAAAAAAGCGCTATGCCATGTAGCGCGTACACCTAATGTATGTACACATTTTTATACCTCTTTTTGGTTTGTAACTAATCTTCTACCGACTTCCAAAAAGGGGGAGGTACTCAATTCGACTGCTTTTTTTATGTTTGTTACTTCATTACTTTCGATAGGGTGAACAGATTCTCTAAATTATTTTTTTGTTTGAAAGCTGGTGCTTCCCGTGTGGTCCCATTTAAATTTAGTTATTAATTAAGTTAAAGTAGTTTTTGAGTTACACTCCAATAACTGAATAGAATGGAAGTCGGTATTAATTTTTTCAATGTGTACTTGTATCAGATCAAATTTACTGCATTGTTATAAACTTGCTTTTATTGGTCAAACTATTCAAGTGTAGCATTTTATCTTTTAGTTATCTGAAATTTTATGCATAGTTCAAATAGACACCGAAAGAAGTAGACACTAGACTGCTTAAAGTTAAGTAGCATTTATAAATAAAACCGTAGATGTCAATTATCTTTTCAGATTCAATCCTATTAAAAGATTAGTTTCAATATATAAGAATCGCTTAAACCTGAGAAATCGATACCTTATATTTTTTTAGAATAATAATGTGATATTACTGGGTGCATCAGATTAAACAATATTTCTGAGTTTAAAGCGCAGTACAGTAATGCGCAGAAAATTGTACTTAAAACTCTGATGGCAGTGCATCTATCATAGACAAATAGCAGGCCATTTCGTCACTTACTAGTATCAACCACGAATAAGGGTTCCATAGCTATGCTAACAACAAACTGTATAAACCTCAATTTCAAGGTAACAAAAACAATCTTTAGTTTGCAGTTGGTAGTGTATCCAGTGTTGAGTTTCTTGTTGTTCTTGTCAAAGTTGACAGCTTAATATATTTCTGCTATTCCCTGGCCTCCAATGGCATGCTTCGTAGCAATTTGGTATTTAATAAAGCCAAAAAGCTATTTAGAAAAGGTTCGGCATTATACAAATGCCAATTAGACATTCATTGGCAGTACTTTTGCAGTAAACATCACAGTGGCTGATGGGCTTTCTGCCAGATTGGGTCAATAGCCTGCCAGTGAGACTAATCAGGTTTTTTATAGGCAAGTAGGTGAGCCAACTTCAACTCATATTGATGAATAATTTATTTACTAAAACTGTTGGTTTTAGTGTTAGAATGTGAAAGAGAAAATGTTAAACTTCAATATTGTTTGTAATCTAGTAAGAATGTAGCAGTAATGTGATAATTTAGAAGTACCTTAGTTTTTTAGTAGGTAGGTTAGGTATCTTACCTATGTAGGTCTTGTCTCATAATTTTTTTATTATATTGTTTTTTTCGTCATACATGAGGTATGTTCGTTTAGCTTATGAGGGCATTGGTGGCGTTGTCATTGATGGTTCTTTTGTTAAGGCGTTCGTAAAGCTTAAAATCGTTATTTTTGCCACTCTTACCCACAACCTATTCGAACGCTCAGCTGACCATAAGAACTAAAGTCGCATGATTATGCTGTCAAATACCATAGATGTCAAATAACGATCACAAACAACCATGCTCCGGATGTAGGTCAAAAATTGCAAAAATTTCTCTTTTTTAGCTTTCCAAACACTGAACAAAAAGAGGCATGAACAACATTTTCACCCACAGATTCCCAATTCTTCAAAATTTTCAAAACGCCCCTTGTGAGTGTTTTTAGCGTTATTTTCGCTAAAAACGCTCAGAAGTGACCTATTTGAATGCACTAAATGAAGAGTAAAAGTAATTCCTGGACGCCATTTTATTTAGAGGTCAAAATAGGCAATAGATAAAAAGTATAACAAAAAACAACTAAGTATAATATGTACAAATATCTTTATCTCTATGCTACATTTATTTTAATTGTTAACTAGAAATGTAGTAAGTAACTAAAGAATTTTGCATATCAGCTTGAATATTAATTATATATTGTTTTGAATATTAATGAGATTGTTAAGGTCCATACTTTTCACTTGTATTACATACATTTTATTTGTTAATTAAACATTTAAATGTTCAATACATAATTGAAGTTTATTAATAATAAATACTGAGTTTTGTAACATATAATTTTTATGCTTTTTATTATTACTTTCAGGTACTAATACATTTTTAATAAAATTATTCTACAAGTGCT
Organism: Selenia dentaria; assembly: GCA_917880725.1. Taxonomy (NCBI): domain Eukaryota; kingdom Metazoa; phylum Arthropoda; class Insecta; order Lepidoptera; family Geometridae; genus Selenia; species Selenia dentaria. Next base: position 5,617,918 of record OU862888.1, on the reverse strand, counting down.
TACTAATCTTTAAGTTTATCCAGACTAAAACTCAATTTAAAAAAAGTGTATCAACACAACATCTTGATTCAAGGAACTGAAGAAAAAAGTGATGCAGTTGAATGTCACATTTATAAGAAAAACTTCCAACAGAAATAGATACAAGTGGAAATAAAATTATTTCTGCGAAACCAGCGTGACAGTTTGGTCGTCTCACATGCCTATCTCTACACTGCCCGTGTTATTTATAAATCTGAACACTTCCCAGGCTCTTGGCTTTGATAATATTGAACCTACTTAAATTTGACAGCCAACAGTTGATGGGTATAGGTCAGTTACCACAGTTTAGACCTATTACCTACATTAGTAATGGTTGGAATGTTTAATCCAAATTTATCATTCATCGCTCTGTACTATAAATAGCCCAGTATTACCCTGGAGTTGAAAGCGCCTTATGCATGTATGCAATATGAACCGACATTGTAGTATTCAGACAGAAAGAAAATGTAAACAAATACTTTAACACACAGGTAGGGTGGCCAAGTAAGATCAACAGGTGAAATCAGATGCTTTTAAAACCGGCTTCAAGCCAGGGCACGCGAAACTTGGCCCCCCCGTTATACCACAGCTCAAAAGCTCACTTTTACGTCTCTAGACCCCGCCAAATACTTCGCAAACTACAATTACATACTTTTATTACAAAGTTAAGAGAACGTACAATGAAGATAAATAAATACCTTTTCCTTCGCCCGTCCGGCATGTTTTTGCACAGTTTTCGCGAGCAACGCACTTTTGCTTTCAGACATCTTTATCACTTTCTCATAACAGAACGTCTTTATTTCAATACACCACAATCCGCATCCGAATTTGGCTGCAGCTGATTTATGTCACACGTCAAATCCTAATACGTACTGTTTCCGTGCTGCACTCTCGCGAATGAAAGAAAATTGACACGCTAGCGCCGTGCAACGAGTTAGTGTTGGCTTGGCATAACTTGTGATTTATAGTTACAGTTGCAAGTTGTAGATGGCGCTAAATAAAAACGTGCAACCACAGTCTATGTGTAAAGCACTCTACATACGATGCAACCCCGAACGCAACAAACATGCTGTAGCAATCTGCTGTAGTCGCGGTTGTACGTACTCTACACACGTTGCAGCGGCGATTACAATTTAATTCCGCTTTGGATCGCCACAGTGTGCACACGTGAATGAAAATGACTCAAATGCTGTCCATATATTAAAAAACGGGTCTTGCAGCTGAGTTTGCTGAACTATACCTACTGAGACTGAGAGACAATAAAAATTAATAGTGTCAATTCTGTAAGCATACTTTTAACTAAAAATCTCTAAATTATGACAGTACTTATTGTGTTTAGGCTAAAATCCAAATTAGTATAACACTTTCGAATGACAGCACTAAAATTAGACATTTCACTTCAATTGTTGAAATATTTTTGACAGTTTAGTCTTTTTTTTTTTGTCCCGGGAAATCCTTATGGATACCACCTACCACGGGGAGGTAGGTGGTTATGTGGGAGTTCGTATACCCACCAAAACCCCGGGGTGTTCCGTCTACCGCTTTTGGCGGGAACGCGGGACAGATTTTGCACACGACCGCGAACCCGCCGCGACTGTCCGTTGCCGGACCCTTCTCTTTGCGGCACGCCAGAACACATGGCGCGCCGCAACTGCCTCGAAGACCAAACCCGCCTACTATGGGTGCCAGACTTCCCCGTGTCTGGACGCCCGTGGTCTCCCTGCGGTGGGTCAGGTACGTAGCCCCACCGTCTGCTACGTCAGCCACAGGGGATAACCCCCCGCGACCCCACCTCCTCGAGTCTGCGCCGAGCGCCCAGACCCCACCTCCTCGAGCCTGCACCAAAGTGCCCGGGCACCCCTCCTCGAGCCTGCGCCAAAGCGCCCGGGCCCCACCTCCTCGAGTCTGCGCCAAAGCGCCCGGATCCCGCCACTCCTATGTGGACTTGGCGGCCAAAGCCCATAGGAGCGGCCCCGCCTGAGCCGGCCAGCGCACCCCAACGCCGGCGCGGCCCCTGGGTTCCTCTTGGCTTCACCGTGGTGATCCAAGCCACGGCTACTGAGCCCCCCCGCCACGTCAATGCGGGAACCCTTCGGGGGGGAGACAGTTTAGTCGTCACGTAACTTGGTGCTCGCTAAACTAACCTAAAAGAACCCAAAATTGAATAGCATAATCCTATTTTGTAGAAATGTCATTCTAAGTGACAGTAAGTGAAGTCTAAGTGAGAGTAATCGTTGACAGAATAAGGACCACCATAATAAATTTTTAGTTCGGTGGTTTACTTTAGTTTTTTTAACAAGACAATCGCTACGATTATACTTTTTATATATTATTTATTATACTTTGAACATTAATAGATGCACAGCAATACTACAATATATAATACCAATTATTATGTTATTTAATAATTAAAATCATTATTTCTAGTCTAGAGAAATTTGGATAGGAAGGAACAATGGCGTATTTATATTATATTAACGGGGCTTAATCGCGTTAGTAATAAGCCCCGTTTATATAATATGAATATGTGTTCAAGTCGCGAAAGTTTAACAGAGATGGGACAGAGATAAGAACAATGGCGTGTCAATTATTTTCACAAAGAAAAAAACATCAGCTGCTAAGAAAAGTAAAAATACGCCATAACTATTTTATTATTCCACAAACGTGGCAAGTCATTAATAGATTTCTAAAATTCTTATCAATATAGTTTTTTCTGTAGTATAATATTTGCATCCATTTACATATTTCTGTGCGAAGTAAAATCTTCATAGTGTTCTTCTCTATGATATATTAGAAGAAGTTACGTCTTTTCGTGTGTCAAGTGAAAAACAATATAGTTACATGAATAACGTGTCTGTATAAAATGCTACAAGAAATATATAATAATGTTCGCAGTATTATTATACTAACTTCCCATACTCCAACAAAGGTTATGGGCATATTTAATGAAGTGTGGTGAAGTATAGGTACGTATTAAAGTGGAAAAATGTAGGCGAACGTGAATATATTGCCGATATTAAAAAGCGACAATTACTCAAGCTGGAAGTTCCGAGTAAAATCTTTACTAGAGGAAAAACAGGTACTAAAAATTCTAGATAATAATGATGAGGAAATTGAAAAAAAAATTTGATTATTCAAAAGCAAAGGCAATAATAACTCAATGCATAAGTGAGAAACATCTGCCATTGATTCAAGACTGTAAAAATGCGAGACAAATTATAGAAAAATTTGATAGTATTTTTGAAAGAAATGGCGTATTTACAAAATTGTCTACAAAAAAGAAACTACGTAGCCTAAAAGTATCAAAAAATGAAAACTTTGAAGAACATTTTCAAAAATTCGAAAAAGTTGTACTAGAACTCGAAAATATCGACAAGAAGCTGGATGATTCAGACAAAATCTGCCATCTTTTACTATCACTAAATGATGACTACGATTACGTCATAACAGCCATAGAAACTATAAATACAGACATAACAATAGACTTTGTTGAAGTCAAGGTTACTCGACGAAGAAATAAAATATACAAACGAGACACAACAAACTTCCAAAGCATCAAGCTCAAACTACAATAATAATAACAGATATAATAGAAATACTACTAGGGGAAACAATTTCAGAGGAAGTTATTCTAATGTACGTAGGAACGATAATAGAAGTTACTCTAGAAGAGGTAATATACAAAACTCTAATGGTGGTTTCATAGCATTAACTGCATTAGTTAAAACTAATAAATTCATATAAGATAGTTGTGCTACCAATCATATGGTCACTAAAGAAATGGCCAAATATATGACAAACATTGAAAAACTTGAGAAGCCAATGACTGTCACTATTGCAGATGGCAAAGGACTAATTGCAAACGAAAAAGGAAGAGTAAATGGATATTGCAATAACATGAAAATAGATTTTGAAGCAATCATTGTGGAAAATATAACCCACAATCTATTATCAGTTGGGAAGATAACTAAAAAAGGTTACACAGTACTTTTCAGTAACAAAAAAGTTAACATAAAAAAAGTCAAAACAAACTTTCGAGGTATCAAATGACAAAATTTATACATTCTGGAAATTGACATTGAAACAACAGAAGACAATTAATATGCAAATGCAAATCTTATTAAAGAAAATGATGATATATGGCAAAGACGCCTTGGTCATTTAAATAGAAAGGGACTAAGAATCCTCGGATTATCTACATCGAATAAAAAGTGTGAAAGTTGCATTGAGGGGAAAAGTACACGACGACCTTTCTTACCTAGCAAAAGAGAAAGCAATGAGATTGGAGATCTTCTGCACTCAGATTTGTGTGGACCGATTCATCCAACAGCTGCAAATGGCGTATGCTATTTTCAAGTTTACACTATTCTCATTTTGTAATGATATATTTATTAAAAAATAAAAATGAAGCAGAAACCTATATTGTAAAACATATACAGCTTATTAAAGCACAATTTGGATTAAAAACAAAAAGAGTAAGACTAGATAATGGAAGAGAATTCACATCGAACGGATTCAAGGAAACATGCCAGCAGAAAGGCATAATATTGAAGTATACAAGCCGACATATACGCCACAACAAAATGGAAAATCAGAGAGAATGAACAGATCAATTTTAGATAATGTGCGAGTCAAATTTGCAGAAACAAGCTCACCAAAAGAATTATGGAGTGAAGCAGTTTGCGCATCAGCTTACGAGTTAAACCGATGTCCTACTAAAGCATTGAATGGTGAAACACCAGCATCAATATGGTATGGTTATAATGACTTGTCAAAACTGCGAGTATTTGGATCTAAAGCTTGGACGGTAACATTGCCGAAACCTAATAAGTTACAACCAAGAGCGAAATCAATGATTATGGTTGGTTATACTGGTACAGGGTATAAATTATGGGATCCTAAAAGTAGCAAAATTATCACTTCAACTTATCTGTCATCTAATCTAATAAAAACTGTAGTGGTACCACTTGTTAAGAACTCTACGGGTGACTTATGTGACAAATCAAATTATAGACCTATATCACTTGCCACTGTTACAGCAAAAGTTCTTGATAGAATATTAGATGCATACTTGAATAAATGTATAACTTTAAATGATGCCCAATTTGGTTTTAGGGAGGGTTTATCAACGGAAAGTGCGATATTGGCACTTAAACACACTGTTGGCTACTATGTTAAGAGAAAGACTCCCATATATGCCTGTTTCTTAGACCTCTCAAAAGCATTTTTTTTTATTTTTTCATTTATTTGTCTTATTACAAAGTTTGCGTATACTTAAAAAATACCCTATAAACCATAAGTGGTTTGTCGAGGGTATCTCGTCCTTTCCAACAAATCTACCAGGTACTCGTTAGTACATACTTAGAGTCTACTGCCAAATTTTAAGGTTTTTACAATCTACATAAACTTAATCAAAGTACATTTAAAACATGAATTTTATAATCTAGAACGGCATTGTCCTCCCATCTCATTGAGCAATGTATACATTATTACAGATCAAGCTGTGAAACAGGTTATGCAAAGAAATAGGTGAAGCTTACTATTATGTAATCTGTGTTGTACAATGCCTACACATTGCACAAAGAATGTACGTCAGTACTGCGCTCGGAAACCGTGATGATATTAGGCATAATAAAATATTATAAGAGTTATAGCATAATATGATTATTTATATAATTTATGAAATCCTCGGTATTATTGTAGACATATATTTTTTAGTATCCGTTTATTATTTAATAAATTAATTTTGTCCCGGGTTTCTTTCGGAATGTCATTTATTAGTCTAGGTAACATATAGTTGGTCGTCCTAGAGCCGTAAAAATTTGACGCGCTAATTGTTTTTAGTTTTTTATTTGCTACTTGGGCGACTCTAACCCGATAAGATCGATTTTTAAGATAGTTACCACACCACGCAAGCAAGGGCCCTCGGATACCGCTGTTTTCTAGTTTGTGTAACAGTGTATCGTGTCTTAAAGTATCAAATGCTTTGCTATAATCAATAAAAACTATCAAAATAAATATGTTCTTTTTCATTGAGCTTACTATTAACATAATCCATAAAATTAGACAGCAGTTGTGTTGTACTCCTCTTGGCCTGAAACCCGTACTGCTTGTTAGAAATTATTTGATGTTTTCTATAAAATGTATGTATTTCTCTACAAACAAATTTCTCAACAATTTTATCAATGATAGGTAAGATGGTAATCGGTCGATAATTACTATATTCATTCATAATGCCCTTTCTTATAGATAGGTCTTACTATGCCCATTTTGAGTTCGTCGGGGTAAATGCCTGTTTTTATACTTGTTGCAATTAATTTAGTAATCGCAAGTGTACATTTATTTGCAATACATTTTATGTCTATAGGACGTAGTTTGTCTAATCCTGGAGATTTGTTTGTTTTAATATTTTGAATAATTTTGTTTATTTCATCAGGGTTAGGTTTTCTTATGTGTATGGATATATTAGATTGGTTAGTATACGAGTTAGGATCTAGTAAAGGTTCCTTGCATTTAGGAATGGTTTCCTTTACACACTGATTAAACTCTTTAGCAAAGTTGTTAACTATAGTCTTTTGGCTTATATTATGTTTGTGAAATGCTTTGAGTATAACTTCATCCAAAGATGATTTTATTCTGCCAGTCATAGTATTTAAAATTTGCCATAACTGCTTAGGGTCACTTTTATGCATATTAATTTCATTTTTATAAAAAATATTTCTTGTTTTTGTTACTATTTTATTGCATTTGTTACGTATTTTTGTATATTCAAGTCGTAATATTTTATTCGTAGAATCTTTTTTTAAGTCTAGTAACTTCGTATCTTTTTCCCTGCATAAAGTAATAACTTTTATCAATCCAAGTTTTCGTATTTCTAGTCGAATGTTTTAGTTTAACTTTGAACATAGATTTTTCATAGCATTTATTTATACTAGATTTAATTACGTCATAAATCTTAGTAGGACATGTCATGTCTTCTATGCTATTCCAATTTAAACTGTTTAATTCTTGGTTAAGTATATTTTTATTGTATCGCATAATATATTTAGGAGCAACTTGTATGTTCGCAGTGCTTAAAAATGTAGTAACCAAAACGCGGTGGTCCGCGAGCATGGTACCGAGCGCAGCGCAACGTACGTCTTGTGTGCGAGATCTTACAAATATATGATCTATACATGTCTTAGTTATAGTTTCTTTTCGTGACTCTATTCGTGTATAATCTTCTATACCGCATACAAGACCATGTTCAGACATTAGATTTAAATATTGTCGTGTTATATTATTGTTCACTTTAAGATTGATATTTATATCACCTAGAAGTATGATGTCTTGTTTAGGGTAGTTACAAAGAACGCGCTTCAATTCATCAAGAAACATCGTTTTGTTTGAAGATGGGGGTCTATAAACAGCACACAGAACCATCGTATTTTTATGTGTAGTTGTAATTTTTCCAATTACGCACTCTAAGTGATTAGTTGATGTTATATAACTCCTGAAGTTATGACTTACGTGTGTATAAATAATTATACCGCCACCTTTTTGGTTTTTACGTAGCTCTGTGTGCATATTACAGCTAGGTAAATGGAACAGAGAACTGACGTTATATTTTATACCTACTTCATTCAGTACGATAACGTCTATTTTGCAACTACAGCTGTTGATCAATAAATCTAGTTTACAGAAATTTTTAATAATAGAACGTATGTTAACATACAAGTACGTTACAGAACATGAGTTTTTATAACTACTGATTTGCTTAAAGTAGTATGATATGTTCGGGCAGTCGTTTATTTTTAATACGTTATCTGTTGTGTCATCCATTGCGAATCTTTAGTTCTGATATATGCACTAATTAAGATGGTTATTAAGACGAGGTAAGGTCGTTAATGTCTTTCCGAGCGCAAAACAATTACTTTACTATTTTCAGTTTTACGAATAAGTACCTTGCCATCCATAACCCAGGTACTGCACCAGATGTATTTGCAAATATCTTTGAGTTCCTGTTTTGCTTTCCAGAGTAAGTTTTTCTGAGAGTGAGTGAGCGCTTGACGAACAAATATATAAATATAAATTTGTTATTTTTTAGCGTAGGGTCACAGTTAGGTACTACCTCCGAAAACACGATGTCGGATGTGCGAGCTGTGTCTACCCACTTTGTTTTGACTTCTTCATTTAGCAGCTTAATAAGTAGAATTCCCGGTTTGCCTTGCTTTGTAGGTATGCGTTTGATTGATTTAACATCATCTGCACTCGCTTTTAACGCCGACGATATACCTTTTGCAATATTAGCCAGGTTCTCCTTCTCCAGAGTAGGTACGCCTTGTACTTCCACCACCTTTATAAGTTCTTTTTGTTCATACTCCTGCATCCGTTGCTCCTGCGCCTCCAGTCGTCGTTCCAGATGCTTATTCATATTTACGAGGTCGGCATTCATCTTTTCCAGATGTTTTATTTTTTCTTTGAAAGCTTCAATGCTTTCTAAGCAATTATCTACTTTTTCGCTGGTAAATTGAAGTGCCTGATTGGTCCCTTTCAGCTCGCGTTTAAATATTTTGTCCATCTGGGTGGAAATATCTGCCACTAACTTTTTAGCATCAAAAGGGTAGTTATCCATTTTGGTGATTAATTCGTCATCATCTTCCACTAAATCGTCGTCTGGGGTCACAAATGAGCATCGACGTGGTGACTTTGCCGAACAGTCGTGACAAGTCCTCTCAAGATTCTCAGCTGCTCGCAACAGGTTCAGTTGTTTACCTGATAGTTGGGTACACATCGTACTGGCATGAACCACACTACTACACTTATTGCACTCTAGCCCTGGTGCTTTCTTGGTAATCACTTTACTACATTGAGTACACTTTGCCATATTGGCAGTAGATTATAACGCCGATTGATTTGATTTAGTGTCATATGACATTCTCTGGACAAAGCTAAAAGAAGCAGGTGTCTCTTCAGAGTTAATAGGTATTTTTTCTTATTGGTATAGTAGTCAAAGAAATGTAGTTAAATGGGCAAATACTCTGTATGATGAATATGTACTGAACTGTGGTGTGCGACAGGGAGGATTGACTTCTCCAAGATTGTTCAATATATATGTCAATCAGCTGATTGGTGAGCTGAGCAGCAAGCATGTTGGGTGCTGGATTGATGATATAAGTGTTCACGACATAAGCTATGCCGATGACATGGTGCTGCTTAGTCCATCAATTGGTGGGTTGAGAAAGTTAACTCGGGTATGTGAAACTTCCCCCCCCGAAGGGTTCCCGCATTGACGTGGCGGGGGGGCTCAGTAGCCGTGGCTTGGAGCACCACGGTGAAGCCAAGAGGAACCCAGGGGCCGTGCCGGCGTTGGGGTGCGCTGGCCGGCTCAGGCAGGGCCGCTCCTATGGGCTTTAGCCGCCAAGTCCACATATGAGTGGCGGGGTCCGGGCGCTTTGGCGCAGACTTGAGGAGGTGGGGCCCGGGTGCTTTGGCACAGGCTCGAGGAGGTGGGGCCCGGGCGCTTTGGCGCAGGCTCGAGGAGGTGGGGCCCGGGCGCTTTGGCGCAGGCTCGAGGAGGTGGGGTCGCGGGGGGGGTCATCCCCCGTGGCTGATGTAGCAGGCGGTGGGGCTACGTATCCGACCCACCGCAGGGAGACCACGGGCGTCCAGACACGGGGAAGTCTGGCGCCCATTGTTGGCGGGTTTGGTCTCTGAGGCAGTTGCGGCGCGCCATGTGTTCTGGCGTGCTGCGAAGAGAAGGGTCCGGCAACGGACGGCCGCGGCGGGTTCGCGGTCGTGTGCAAAAACTGTCCCGCGTTCCCGCCAAAAGCGGCAGTGACGGAACACCCCGGGGTTTTGGTGGGTATACGGACTCCCACATAACCACCTACCTCCCCGTGGTAGGTGGTATCCATAAAGGATTTCCCCGGGACAAAAAAAAAAAAAAAAAGGGTATGTGAAACTTATGCTGAGCAGCATGGTTTGAAGTACAATGTCAAGAAAAGCGAGTTCATGATCTTTACTGGTAATAACAAGAAACCTAGTAACATACCACCGCTTACTCTTAACGGAGTGGTTTTGAACCGTGTTTCTCCGTGTAAGTATCTGGTACACATTGCAACTGAAGATCTCAAAGATGACCAAGATATTAAAAGAGAGCGCAGGGCACTGTCGATTCGTGGAAATGTGTTGGCACATAGATTCACTCGCTGTACAACTGAAGTAAAATTAACGCTTTTTAAAGCATTCTGTCAAAGCTTTTATTCTAGTGGACTATGGGCCAATTTCTCACAGAAATCGTACAGTGCGCTGAGAGTACAGTATAATAATACCTTCAGGGCTTTGTTGAGACTCCCCCGATTCTGTAGTGCTTCAAGTATGTTCGCTGAGGCACATACTGATGATTTTTATGCAATTATCAGACGAAAAACTGCATCCATCATGCAGAGAATACGGGGAAGCTCAAATGAAGTCATGAAGATGATAGCTGACAGGATGGACACTGTTATACTGGGTCGTTTCATTGACTTACATGTTAAAAATGTAAGTTGATGAATCGAGCATTAGCACATTTATTAAACATCCAACTTAATACACATGGGTACATTAATAAACTATGGCACTGCACTGCACCCAGTCACTGACTGGGCAAATTTAAATGTTTAGGTTTTAACTGTTTCTTGTATAAAATAAAATGCTTAATTTCAAAATTGACTTATAATAATACTTAATAATATCAGTGTTGTTGTAATTTTAATTTTAGTTGTGATTATATTTAATTTTAATGTTGATAGTTATGTATTAGTGATATCAAATATGGACTATGTCTGAAATAAAAGAATTTTATTTTATTTTATTTATTATTATTAGCGGATGTATAGTAAAATACAACCAGAATGTTGTAGCATGGTTTTCTAGAAAACAAAACTGTGTATCATTATCTACTTCAGAAGTGGAGTATATAGCAGCATCATCAGCATCATGTGAAGGAATAAACATACAAGGATTATTGAAAGATTTTGGAATAAGGCTAGCACCAATGCTGTTTGTAGATAATAAAGGAGCTATATTTATTTCATAGGACTATAAGAACAACAAAAGGTCAAAACACATTGATATTCGATATCATCACATTAAAGATTTGATATTTAAAAAGAAGTTGACTATAACCTATATAGAAAGTGAGAATAACGTGGCTGATCTGCTAACGAAGTCCTTAGCGATAACAAGGCATAGAATGCTCCGAGAGAGATGTGGAGTGTTGTTGTAAAGGAGTAGTGTGTACTGTATGTTATTTTTTCATTACCGATTTATACGTTACAAATTATTTTCACATATGAATCGAGGAGGAGTGTGAGAAGTAAAATCTTCATGGTGTTCTTCTCTATGATATATTAGAAGAAGTTACGTCTTGTCGTGTGTCAAGTGAAAAACAATATAGTAACATGAATAGAGTCTGGCTAACGAAAGTAGATACTGGATTTTTTTTGCAAACTTTTTATATGACAACACTAAAGTGTTCCTACCATCGGATATTTACCCTACAAATTGGGGTATTTTAAGCAGAAAGTACTTAGGAACAATTAATTCCAAAATAGCATTTTTAAAACAAACTTATTTTAAACATTTAAAATTCGTACGTGTGCTAAAATTATATTCATCGAAAATAAGTATCGTATGTATGTGTTGGATCATTTCAAGAGCAACACTAAGCCTTAAGTTGGTCTAATAAACAGCTTAATTAATTAGGTATACTATTTACTAGAGAAAAACTTGGCCATTTTATTTTAAAGAAATTAATTTTCGGCTGTTTTCCGAAAGATTTGGTAAAATCAGAATCAGTGTATGGTATCCCTATCTCTGACGCAACAAGATGGCGTGTTGTTGATGTTTCGTTGTGGTTGACTTGCGTATAGTTTTGTTGTGATATATCCGTGTTTAAAAAATGAATAAAACTATAAAGAGTGAAGTGCGAAAACTATTGTTTTGTATGATTTCGAAATATGAAGAGAAAAAGCTTGTGAAACAAGCCGTATTGCGAGAAGAACAGGATTGTTTACGTACTGTGACTGATTTTTTTAGGTTAGTACGGTCAAAATGTCTTGATATTTTTTTATTTTAAATAAGTGCATATTAGTTTTAGTTACTTTAGATAATGTTATTGTTCTTTTACAGATAGTCTTGAGGATAATGCACGAACTGCTGAAGTAAAACAAGCAATTGAAAAGGTCACAGATTTAGATCAAAAAGATATGATGAAATCGCAGAACCAGTACTTAGAAGAACTATCTTCACTCACCGGTAAGTTTTCACTCAATGTTAATCTTAGACTAGTTTTGTAATACTTGTGTATTTTCTATTATTTCTTAGTTATGAGACTCACGACATTTTATTTTATTCTTTTTACAGATGTAAGTGTTATTACATTGAAGAGAATTAAAAAAGAAGGTGCGGTGAACGAAGGGGTCTGGAGGACTCCAGGTAAAAAACGACCTCACCCTTCAAAAGTGTCGACTTAAATAGTTTCGATATGGATGTTATTCGTAATAAAGTAAACGAATTTTACTGTGTGAGGAAACAAGTACCAACATTAAGATCTTTGTTGGTAGAGTTAAAAGAAAGTATAGAATTTGGTGGATGTCGTGAAACTCTCCGTCGCATATTATTAGCCAACGGTTATGAATTTAAGAAAAACAAAACTGAACTTCATCATCATCAGCCTGTAGCAGTCCACTGCTGGACATAGGCCTCTCCAATTGCACGCCACTTAGGTCTATCTTGGGCTTCTCGCATCCAGTTTTTGCCAGCCGTCTTGCGCAGATCGTCACTCCACCGTGCCTCAGGACGTCCTACACTACGTTTGCCAAGACGCAGTCACCACTCTAGAACTCGTTTACCCCAACGGTTGTCGGTTCTACGGCTAATATGGCCAGCCCACTGCCACTTCAGCTTGCTGATCCGGTGGGCTATGTCGATGACCTTGGTTCTCTGACGGATCACTTCATTTCTGATGCGATCCCTCAGAGAAACACCGAGCATAGCCCTTTCCATAGCCCGCTGAGCGACCTTGAGCTTGTGGACCATTCGAGCCGTCAGTGTCCACGTTTCGGCTCCGTATGTCATGACGGGTAGGACGCACTGATTGAAGACTTTCGTCTTCAGGCACTGTGGAATCGGCGAAGTAAGGACTCGACGTAGCTTCCCAAACGCTGCCCAGCCCAGCCGAATTCTTCTATTCACCTCGTTCTCAAAGTGGTTTTTTCCCAACTGCAATGTCTGCCCGAGGTACATATATTTTTGAACAACTTCGAGAACGGCGCCGTGTATTGCAATCGGTTCCGGTAAAACATGTTCGTTGAACATGACCTTGGTTTTGTCCAAGTTCATCCGTAGGCCGATGCGTATAGAAGAGTCAGCCAGGTCATTCAGCATCTGTTGCAGGTCCTGCAGCGTCTCTGCCACGATGACGATATCGTCAGCAAATCGCAAGTGAGAGATGTATTCGCCGTTGATATTAATGCCACGTCCTTTCCAGTTCAGCGTCTTGAACATATCCTCCATTGCATTTGAAAACAATTTCGGGGAAAAAACGTCCCCTTGTCTCACTCCTCGATGCAACGGTATGGGACTTGTTTGCTGATTCTGTACTTGGACGGACATGGTGGCGGTTTCGTAAAGACATCTCATCACTTGGATGTATCGCCAATCTATCTGGCAACGCTGCAGGGACTCCAGAACAGACCAGATTTCAACCGAGTCAAAGGCCTTCTCATAGTCCACGAATGCTAGACACAGGGGCTGATTATACTCTTCGGTCTTCTGTATAATCTGCCGCACTGTGTGAATGTGGTCTATGGTGCCGTATCCGCTCCGAAACCCACCCTGTTCCGGTGGTTGGAATTCGTCGAGTCTACGCGCAAGACGGTTCGTGATCACTCTTGAAAACAGCTTATAGACGTGGCTTAGAAGGGATATGGGTCGATAGTTCTTCAGCAGGGTCTTATCTCCCTTTTTGAAGAACAAGACGACCACACTCCTACTCCACGCCTCTGGAGTTCTCCCTTCGAACAGGACAGCGTTAAAAAGCTTCTGGAGCTCCCTCAGTACGGGTTTACCTCCTGCTTTTAGTAGCTCTGTTGTAACGCCATCCTCTCCAGGGGCTTTTCCATTTTTAAGCTGTCCAAGAGCGATCTCGATTTCGCCAATACTGACTTCTGGCAAGTCTTCGGTGAAATGGCGTGTTAACGTGGCTCTAGGATCATTTTCGGGATCAGGTCGAGATGCATGCGATGCGTATAATCGGCCATAAAAGTCCTCCACTTCCGAAAGGACTGCCGGCTTCGAAGCAACGACTTCTCCACTAGCTGTGGTCAACTTCGTCAGGTGGCTTCTTCCAAGAGATTGTACGAACACCTTTGACCCCCGATTCTGCTCGATCGCTCTTTCGATCGAAAGAGTATTGAAGCACCGGAGGTCGTGTCGTACGTTCTTGTTGATCTCTCGGTTTAGAGTTCGCTTTTCTGACGAAGTGATGGGTGGGTTTTCACGTCGTTCCTTCATTAGCCCCAAAGTCTCTTCTGAAAGCTTGGGCTTCTTGCCCTTACGCTGCATGTAACAAAATCTCGTACCTTCTTCCCTGAGGACCCGAGTCACATTTTCGAGGTTCTGGTTTACGTCTGTGGTGGTTTCCACGGCAGCGAATTGGTTCTCCAGGTTTAACTGAAATGTTTCAGATCCTGCAATGGTTTGGAGCAGTGTTGGTCGGAGCCTGGACTTCATCAGACGGACACGTTGCGCCTTGAAGTTGATATTCAGAGAGCCTCGGACAAGTCGGTGATCGCTACCGGTATTGAACCTGTTGATCACGGAGACATCTCTAAATATGTGCCTTTTATTCGTCATGATGAAGTCAATCTCATTTTTAGTCCTAGTGTCGGGGCTTAGCCACGTCCACTTCCTTTGGGGCTGTTTCTTAAAGAAGGAGTTCATCAAGAAGAACCCCTCCCGTTCGAGGAAGTTGACGAGCATTTGCCCCCTATGATTTCTGCGTCCAAAGCCATGGCATCCTACTACCGATTCGCTGAAATTCTGTACTCCCACTTTAGCGTTAAAGTCCCCCATGACAACGGTGTACTGGGTCTTTGTAGTGAAGTGGAGGGCCCTCGATATGTCATCGAACATATCCTCCACTTCATCGTCCGAGTGTGTCGAGGTCGGTGCGTACACTTGCACCACCTTGAGGCTATACCTCTCGGTGAGCTTTACAATAAGGTACGCTACCCTGTTCGACACACTGGACACTTCCACAACGTTGTCAGAAAGGGACTTGTTTACCAGAAACCCAACGCCACCTTGGGATTGTTGGTCTCCCTCTCGGAAGTACATAAGGTGGCCCGATTCTAGGGTTAAGGTGTCCTCCCCCTCTCTTCGGACTTCACTCAACCCCAGTATGTGCCACCTGATTTTCCCAAGTTCCACCTCGAGTTGCGCCAGATGCGAGTCAAGCCTTAGCGTGCGTCCGTTATACGTCGCCAGGGTCAGTTGTTTGTGGTGGCCTCCCGTAGCCCGGAGATTCTTAGCACCCCTCGCCCCGCCGTTACCATGGTCGCCACCATGACCAGGAATAGCGGGAACTAGGGGCCGTGGCTTTTTGTTGTCCTGCATTGGAGGAGTTTGCCCGTCATCGCCACGCTGGGCAGGCGGGTTGGCGATCGCAGGACGTAGCTTCTCGCACCGGTGACGCTGCTGCCCGTCACCGGCCTGTTGCATTTAGCGACGCCTGTTGGGATGGGTATACCGCCATCGGTCGGTTGTCAGAGCCTCGTTCGTCGATCAGCAGGATGCACCGCGTGCAGGTGAGGTTGACTTGGGTCAAAAGATGTTGGCTCGCCCCTTACATCCCTCATTAAAAATGAACGTTCATTATTAATTGAACGATATGATATAGCTGCATGGAGACATCGCTTTTTGCGTACCATTGCATCGAAACGTGCAGAAGGCAAGCCATTAATCTACTTAGATGAAACTTATGTCCACAAAACCTATAAGCCTAAAAAATGTTGGCAAGGTCCATCAACAAGTGGAATAATTGAAAATATATCGTCAGGAAAACGATATATTATTGTGCATGCAGAATCAGAGAAAGGCCCTATTCCAAACTCATTGTTAGTATTTAGCACCCGATCGAAAATGGCCGACTACCACCATGACATGAATTCCACAAACTTCAACAAATGGCTTCAAGAACAGCTTATTCCCAATTTGAATGAACCAAGTGTAATTGTAATGGACAATGCATCATACCATTCTGTCATAATAAATAAAGCGCTCACATCTCAAAATCGAAAGTTAGAGATACAGAATTGGCTTACATTGAATGGTATTTCATTTGAAACATACAATTCAAAAGCAGAGTTGCTCTGCTTAGTAAAACAGAACACACCATAACCTATTTATGAAGCTGATGAACTTTTAAGCCAAAACGGACATGAAGTGCTAAGACTTCCTCCATATCATTGTGACCTAAATGCTATAGACCTCATATGGAGTCTAGCAAAAAGAAATGTGGGAAGCAAAAATGTAAGCCAAACTCCAAAAGAGTTCGAGGATCTCATAAAACAATCTTTTGAGTGTATTACAGCAGATGATTGGAAAAAAATAACAGACCATGTCATTCATGTGGAAGACAAGTACAAAAGAAGAGACCATATAACTGAAAATAATTTAGAAAGCTTCATCATCAATTTATGATAAAATAGTAAATATTGTAACGTGAAGTAAACTATAAAATAAAATTCATTATATATATAGGAAAATAATCAATGATATTTTTCAATGTTAAATCAAATCAGTGACATATTTGACAATACACAATGATCAAATAAAAATAGTTTCTTCTTCTTGAACAGTAACAAAGAGGTTTTCTAACACTGCCCCTTACTCTAGCAATCATAAAGTTGTAAACTAAAACTACTATTGCAAGAGTACACCATACATATGAGTACAACAAAAAAAATATATATAAGAAACCTAAATTAAACCTAAACACTTAACAAACAAATTGTGTTTAACCTTTGGCAAGGCTTTTGTGAATAGGTCAGCTTCCAACTCAGCTGATGGCTTATAAAATATCTTTATTAGTTTACGCTCTACACATTCTTGCACAAAATGATGTTGTATGTCAATGTGTTTGGTTCTTCGGTAACATTGATTTTCAACTATTTTGAGTGTGCTCTTATTATCATTATAAATAACAATAGGCTCACGCGATAAATTGAACGGTGTCAATTCATTTACAAAATTATGTATGAATTTAGCTTCTTTTACCGACGTACCAAGAGCGTAATATTCAGCTTCTGTACTAGAACAAGCAACATTGTTTTGCTTGTGGCTATGCCAATTTATCACATTCATTCCAAATCTACTTACAAAACCAGAATACGATTTTCGATCGTTGGTATCCCCCGCCCAATCTGCGTCGGATGAAATTTCAAATTTGTTACTACCTCGCCTAAAATTGAGTCCGTAATCAGTTGTACCCGATAAATATCGTAGCACGCGTTTGGCAGCAATCCAATGCGTCTCATCATAACAAGTGTTATATTGGCTGAGCTTACTGCACACAAATGCAATATCCGGACGAGTGCATACAGCGAGATACATCAAACTACCGATAAGTTCCCGATATTGAAACCTCAAATCAATCTTCTCTGCTTTTGGCGGATTAAAATTTACTTCCATGGGAGTTGCGACTTTGTGACAATCATCCATTCCAAATTTTATCAACATATTTTTCACATATTCAGATTGAGTCAGTTTCAATGTCCCTTGCTCCCTGTTCCTTTCGACCTTCATACCCAAAGCTTGTGTAACAGGTCCAAGCAATTTTATATTAAAGTTGGAACTAAGCAATTCATAAAGCATTTTCTTTTGATGATCATTGGAGCTAAATATGAAAAAATCATCAACATATAGAGCTATTATCAAATTATCTTTGTAGAACACACATTGTTCACTCTTCAATTGTTTATAACCATTGTTAACCAAAACCTTATGAACTTTTTCATTCCAAGCTCTACTGGCTTGTTTGAGCCCATATAGACTCTTTTTGAGTAAACATACTTTGTTCTGCCCCTCAATTTGAAAACCGGTAGGTTGCTCCATATAGATTTGCTCATGTAAATCTCCATTAAGAAATGCTGTGTTGACATCAACATGTTCAATGTCCATATCATTTTCAACACCAATCGCAAAGAGTAGTCGTAGAGTGCTATGTCTCACAACAGGTGCAAATGTTTCTTCATAGTCAACTTTATATTGTTGAGTAAAACCTTTTGCAACTAATCTTGCTTTAAACTTTTCAAATTTCCCACTTGGATCTACTTTTTCTTTGAAAACCCATTTCGATTTTATCACATTACTATTTTTAGGTCGATCAACAAGTTCCCAGACACCATGCGACATTAGTGAGTTATATTCATCTTGCATAGCTTCTATCCAACCTTCACTATTCTCACTTTCAATCGCTTCTTTATATGACTTAGGCTCACTACATCCCATCAAAGCTAGATCAGAGAAATCATTCACTACATAATCTTTGAACCAAATAGGAGGATGGCGGTCACGTTTGGGTCTAGAATTTTCAGCAACTTCCTGGTCTGAAATATTCTGATCCATAATTTGTGAGTCAGGTTGAATATTATTCAACGAAGTTTCTTCCTGTTCATCAGATGTAATTATTCCTTCGACATGAGGTTCTTCTTCAATTGGATCTAGAACATCAATATCCGTTGATGATACATCTGGTGTGGCAAATTCATCACTGTCAGATTCATGGCTAAGTCCATGAGAAGTGTTGGGTTGATACACCGTAACTTCAACAGTATTGGTTAAATCTTTAGAACTTTCTAAAGAATTTGATGTTTTGTAGGTTATACCTCGAACATTTTCAATAAATTCGACAGAACGAGCTTTTATCAATGTCGAACCATCATCTGGATCACCAAGTCTGTAACCTTTGGTATGATCACAATATCCCAACATAATATAGGGCTTAGATTTTGGATCAAGCTTTTTGCGTTATTGTTGTGGAGTAAGAGCATAAGCTGTGCTACCAAAAACTCGAAGATTACTGAGATCCACTTTAGACCCAGTCCATAATTCTTCAGGAGTAGCATTTTTCACAGCTGCAGTTGGACTACGGTTCTTCAAATAACACGCAGTATTTACCGCTTCAGCCCAATATTGTTTCTCCAAACAAGCATCTTGCAACATGGCTCTGACTTTTTGCATTAAAGTTCTGTTTAAGCGTTCAGCAACGCCATTTTGTTGAGGTGTATACGGAACTGTCGTTTCGTGAATAATACCACATTGCTTAAAATGATTCGCTAAACTTTTATTACAGTATTCCGTGCCGTTATCGCTCCTAACCCGCTTTATTTTAAGATCAGTTTGATTTTCAACTAAAGTTTTGAATTCGATAAACGTATTCAAGACAGTCATCTGATCTTTGCGTTTTAGAAAATATATAAACGTTTTGCGCGAAAAATCATCCGTAAACGTTATAAAATAACGATAACCACTCCAACTATTGACCGAAAAAGGTCCACATATATCTGTATGAACTAAGTCAAGTTTAGTCATGCTCCTATGTGCCTGACCACGCGGAAATGATTTGCTCGTTTGTTTACCCTCAAAACAAGGAGTACAAGGTGTCAAATCACCATTGTTAAACTTAATACCATTCGCTAACTTATCACGAAGTGTTAACATACCTGCTAAACTTAAGTGGCCTAGGCGACGATGCCATAGTTCCAAAGAATTAATGTTGGACACAAAAGCATTACCTTCAGTGCTAATATTAGGCTCTTGGTTTTTCTTACATACGTAACTACCCCTTTTCTGATCAATTTTGTAAATGCCGTCCACATTAGTAGCTGTTACTACGCTGGAACCAGTCACATTGACATTATCCTTCCTGTAAATATAACAGTTATTAGCATCAAATAATAAAACATAGCCTTTTGCTGCAATTTTGCTAACAGACAAAAGATTAGTTGCTACTTTCGGCACATACAAAGCATCAGTGATGACTTTATCAATGTCATCATCAAACGTTACAGTAATATCACCAACGCCTTCACTGTATATCTTATCATTATTTGCAGTAGTAATTTCAGATTTATTACTGGCAGAAAAATTCTTCATCCAGTCTTTCCGGTTAGTCATATGACTAGAACAACCTGAATCTAAGATCCAACTATTACTGTCACAAATGTTATTCACTAAAGCAATTTCTCTAGATAATGAAGTCAGATTTGCACTACTTCCCTTCTTTGTAGACGAAGATGCATCTGGCGTCAAGCTTTTATCATGAATCTTCTTCAAATTCTTTTTTAATTTGGGACACCTTGGCTTAATATGCCCTTTTTCATTACAATTATGACACGTAGGAATAAATTTGTCTTTTGCAACAAGAATCTTCTCAGTTGGTTCCACATTCGAATTCAAAGTTCCCTTTTTAAATTCGCTTTGTATCAACTGACATTTCACAAAGTCAGATGACAGTTTCATATTCGTGGCTTCCATGGCCATAATCAATGAGTCAAATTCATTTGGTAATCCTATTAGCATCATTTCGGCTAATTCATCATCCTCTATTTGACATCCAATGTCTGCCAATTCTTGAGTTACAGAAATTATATTTCCTAAATAATGATCCATTGAGCTATGATCAACATATCTGAGCTGCGATAACTTCCTTTTAAGACATAATCGTCGGCTTATGCCACTATTTTCGTAAGCTGCCTTTAGATTATTCCAGGCGTCTGCCGCCGTCTTGGAAACCTTTACATGCGGATAGCAAATCGGCTCGATATTCAAACATATTTTGGCATATGCTCTCTGGTCTTTTATGGGGTCCGAAATAGTATTCGACACAACATCCCATAAACCATTATCAATCAATAAAAGTTTTATTTGAAATTTCCAGTTTTGATAGTTTGTAACACCCTTTAGTTTCTCAATAGAAATATGTGAGTTACTTACAATTGTAGTATTCATTTTTGAAGAGCTAATAAAGTTCTCCATGCTCACATAAACACCCAGTGATTTATTTCTTCATAGAATAATATTCCACAAGAAAAAAATATCACATTATTGAAACATACATGGGAAAAACTTCACAAAATAAATAGGTACTAATAATTATTACAGCCCATAACCTGATAAAATAGTAAATATTGTAACGTGAAGTAAACTATAAAATAAAATTCATTATATATATAGGAAAATAATCAATGATATTTTTCAATGTTAAATCAAATCAGTGACATATTTGACAATACACAATGATCAAATAAAAATAGTTTCTTCTTCTTGAACAGTAACAAAGAGGTTTTCTAACAATTTAAGAGACAGCAGCGACTCCAGTGATTCTGACGATTCACTCCATGTTGAATTTTTAGATTCAGATTGTGATTATAGTGATTAAAAAACATTATAAAAATATATGGTGTTGTTTTCTTTGATACATACTCACATAGATTTACAAAAATTTAAACTCATGATAATATTGATACTCATGATAGTGTTTGATAGCCTGTTTGTTCCTTTAATACGCCACAATGGAGTGACGTATCCGTGTGATGTTTGGTATGGAGTTAATAAAGAGTTAACAAGTGATATAAGCTACTTTTAATCTCGTCATAACGCGGACAAAATTGCAAGCATCCACTAGTAAAATAAAAATGAATGTCAAAGTATCAAAGTGAGTTGTTCCAACTTTCCTTTTTACTTTAGGGCTGCCATGCTGATATTTTTTAAATTTGCCACGCTTCTTCAGTATCAACTTTCATTAGCCAGACTCTAACGTGTCTGTATAAAATGCTACAATAAATATATAATAATGTTTGCAGTATTATATTACTAACTTCCCATACTCCAACAATTTCGACGTGCCGGGCACGATCGCGACTGAGCCTAGATTGCATGCAACCGCACTACTCACGTTACATCGCGGCTTACAATTTGCTGTAACAATCTGCTGGATGCTAGGACGTACGATACGACGTCCAACATGTTGGAAGGGTCACAACACGCCTACATACGATACAATTTGCTGGACCACAGCAGCAGAGCACAGCCTATTACCTATTTTTGTAAAACTTTTTTGTCTGATTCTGAGCTGTTTTGATTCTAAATAAAATACCTATTGCCTATTGCCGACTAGTATTATATTTTATGCTCTTTGTTCCCCAAGAAACTAATTACATTAAATAGAAGTTACGGAAAGATTATAAATATAAATCAGATAGATAAATATCATATAGTTTACATTTACTACTCCATATTCTCCAATAACGTCAAGTGACGCTCGATAATGGTAACTATCAAAATATGTAAATATAGTAAAAATTCTTATCTCTACATAGGTATATATTCAAAGCAATACAATACATGTACAGGAGGTCAAAACAGAGCTTCAAAAGAATGCTATTGTGTTGGCGCGTCGCAAAGAGTTAGAGACTTATCAACGAGCACAAGACATCCAATGGCTCAACAGTCGAATGGAGGATGGTCGCATGGGGCGCTGCTTGGCCCTTATTCAACGGGAGGCCGAGATGGAGAAAGAATTTCATGAGGTACCCACTTTCTATTATCATAAAACTAAGTCTTGTGTAGAGGCTGCTCTCAATAATGCACCTATGGCCCTGGATCTCTGCCACAACTGCTGCAGTGATGTTGGTGTTGTATAAAATACTAGAGAACTATAGTGATCCTCAAATCCAGTTGTGATTCATTTATTTTCTGTGACCAATCACTGCAACAGCAAGTGTCAAATTGTCTTTTTCTCCTGTAAGCAACCTCTGCACAATGGACTATTTGCTGCTCTTCTGTAGTTGGTAGTTGAGGTTGCATCGACCTGTGTTGAGGCCAAAAAGTTTAAATCCTGTCTTTAAAGTTTGAACCAATTACATCTTTTGTCTATTTGTCCGTGCTACTAAATCCTTGACAAATATCTATCGAGTTGTTAGTCAAGTTTTGTAGAGCTACATGACTCTACTATCAATTATGACATGGTTACTGGAATTCTGACTGTATACATGACTGCCATGCTGTCTGTGTAGTAAGTGGTCTACCCTTACATATATTATGGTACTCGCCTCATATTTGTATAGCTTTTGCAGCTAATAGCAGGCGTCATACCACTACGCCTCGGCTATTCCAAAATAAAACACTGAATATGCTATTTTGACAAATTTGTTGTTTTTTTTACATATGAAATTACTGTGTCCAAATTTATCAGAAAAGAAGACCTTGTTTTCAATATCTTTTATAATAGCAAATATATAGAAAGCCAAAAACACCCAAGACACCATTCGAATCGATAATACCAATTTAAAACACTGAAAATCACATTCACAAATTAAAAACATTGAATCTACTAATACAGTGTTTATAACTAATTTATGTTTAAATAAAAATACAGTTATGACTATAAAGTTTATGTAGAAACTATGAATAAATAAGTAGAAACGGTAGAAGGATTACTGTGAAACTTATAGCTTGTACAGGTAGCTTTAGGTTGTGTCTGTGAACCTAGCATAACAATTTCCAGAATCTCAAAATTTTTTCGGAGTTCTAGTAGCATCCCCAATAGTTCTATAGTTCCTGATAGTTATTTTTAATAGTTCACCTATTTTTGACATGAAAAATCGAATATAAAAAATGAGATGTTAACTTCGCATGCCGTCACCCAGCATCTCAACAATTTTCAACTAATTGACCACAAATATAGTTGGAAATACAGAGTTCTATCGACTGCCGACTTTCCAATAATAGTTCTGGTAAAAAACATAATTTTTTTTTTTTTTTAAATGCGATGCTAACTTCACACACAATCTTTTAGCATCTCAAGAGTTCTGAGAAGTTAGATCACAAATATGCTTAAAAATAAATAGTTCTATTAATTTTAGGGCGTAAAGCAATAATTGCACACTAAAAAGTAGAGTAATATTTTTTCAATAAAATCGTTAAGTCATGAGATGCTGCGCTATAGCTGGCAGTTCTACGTAGCATCTCAGGCGATCTCGACTCCAGGAGCACAAATACGATAGAAACCGTACAGTTCTGCAGCCACAAGTTCATACAGCCATAGTTCTAGTCATAAACTTGAAAAATATGTAAAAAAAATTGTTAAGTCTTGAGATGCTGCGCTATATCGGGCAGTTCTACGTAGCATCTCAGGCGTTCTCGACTCCAGGAGCACTAATACGATTGAAACTGCAAAGTTCTGCAGCCACAAGCTTATACAGCCATAGTTCTAGTCATAAATTTGAAAAAAATGTCAAAAATATTGTTAAGCCCTGAGATGCTGCGCTATAGCTGGCAGTTCTACGTAGCATCTCAGGCGTTATCGACTCCAGGCACACTAATACGATTGAAACTGCAAAGTTCTGCAGCCACAAGCTCATACAGCCATAGTTCTAATCATAATTTTTTTTTTTTTTTAATAAAATCATTAAGCCCTGAGATGCTGCACTATAGCAGGCAGTTCTACGTAGCATCTCAGGCGTTCTCGACTCCAGGAGCACTAATACGATTGAAACCGTACAGTTCTGCAGCTACAAGGTCATACAGCCATAGTTCTAGTCATAAACTTGAAATAAATGCAAAAAAAAATTGTTAAGTCTTGAGATGCTGCACTATAGCTGGCAGTTCTACGTAGCATCTCAGGCGTTCTAGACTCCAGGAGGACTAATACGATTGAAACAGCAAAGTTCTGCAGCCACAAGCTCATACAGCCATAGTTCTAGTCATAAATTTGAATTTTTTTTTAAATAAAATCATTAAGCCCTGAGATGCTGCGCTATAGCTGGCAGTTCTACGTAGCATCTCAGGTGTTCTCGACTCCAGGAACACTAATACGATTGAAACTGCAAAGTTCTGCAGCCACAAGCTTATACAGCCATAGTTCTAGACATAAATTTAAAAAAAATGTCAAAAATATCATTCAGCCCTGAGATGCTGCACTATAGCATGCAGTTCGACGTAGCATCTCAGGCGTTCTCGACTCCAGGAGCACTAATACGATTGAAACTGTACAGTTCTGCAGCCACAAGCTCATACAGCCATAGTTCTAGTTATTAACTAAAAAAATTAAAAAAAAAATGGTTAAGACTTGAGATGCTGCGCTATAGCTGGCAGTTCTACGTAGCATCTCAGGCGTTCTCGACTCCAGGCACACTAATACGATTGAAACTGCAAAGTTCTGCAGCCACAAGCTCATACAGCCAAAGTTCTAGTCAAAAATTTGAAATAATAGCAAAAAAAAAATTGTTAAGTCTTGAGATGCTGCGCTATAGCTGGCAGTTCTACGTAGCATCTCAGGCGTTCTCGACTCCAGGAGGACTAATACCATTGAAACCGTACAGTTCTGTAGCTACAAGGTCATACAGCCATAGTTCTAGTCATAAACTTGAAAAAAATGCAAAAAAAAATGTTATAGCTGGCAGTTCTACGTAGCATCTCAGGCGTTCTCGACTCCAGGAGCACTAATACGATTGAAACCGTACAGTTCTGCAGCTACAAGGTCATACAGCCATAGTTCTAGTCATAAACTTGAAATAAATGCAAAAAAAAAATTGTTAAGTCTTGAGATGCTGCGCTATAGCTGGCAGTTCTACGTAGCATCTCAGGCGTTCTCGACTCCAGGAGGACTAATACGATTGAAACCGTACAGTTCTGTAGCTACAAGGTCATACAGCCATAGTTCTAGTCATAAATTTGAAAAAAAAAATCCAAAAAATCATTAAACCCTGAGATGCTGCACTATAGCAGGCCGTTCTACGTAGCATCTCAGGCGTTCTCGACTCCAGGAGGACTAATACGATTGAAACTGCAAAGTTCTGCAGCCACAAGTTCATACAGCCATAGTTCTAGTCATAACCTTGAGAAATATGCAAAAAAGATAGTTAAGTCTTGAGATGCTGCGCTATAGCTGGCAGTTCTACGTAGCATCTCAGGCGTTCTCGACTCCAGGAACACTAATACGATTGAAACTGCAAAGTTCTGCAGCCACAAGCTTATACAGCCATAGTTCTAGACAAAAGTTTAAAAAAAAATTCAAAAAAATCATCAAACCCTGAGATGCTGCACTATAGCAGGCCGTTCTACGTAGCATCTCAGGCGTTCTCGACTCCAGGAGGACTGATACGATTGAAACTGCAAAGTTCTGCAGCCACAAGTTCATACAGCCATAGTTCTAGTCATAACCTTGAGAAATATGCAAAAAAAAATAGTTAAGTCTTGAGATGCTGCGCTATAGCTGGCAGTTCTACGTAGCATCTCAGGCGTTTTCGACTCCAGGAGCACAAATACGATAGAAACCGTACAGTTCTGCAGCCACAAGTTCATACAGCTAAAGTTATAGTCATAAACTTGAAAAATATGTAATAATAATTTTTATTATATTTATTGTTTCTATCGTATTTGTGCTCCTGGAGTCAAGAACGCCTGAGATGCTACGTAGAACGGCCTGCTATAGTGCAGCATCTCAGGGCTTAATGATTTTTTTGTCATTTTTTTTCAAATTTATGACTAGAACTATGGCTGTATAAGCTTGTGGCTGCAGAACTTTGCAGTTTCAATCGTATTAGTGCTCCTGGAAACGAGAACGCCTGAGATGCTACGTAGAACTGCCAGCTATAGCGCAGCATCTCAAGACTTAACAAATTTTTTTTACATATTTTTCAAGGTTATGACTAGAACTATAGCTGTATAAGCTTGTGGCTGCAGAACTTTGCAGTTGCAATCGTATTAGTGTTCCTGGAGTCGAGAACGCCTGAGATGCTAAGTAGAACTGCATGCTATAGTGCAGCATCTCAGGGCTGAATGATTTTTTTGACATTTTTTTCAAATTTATGACTAGAACTATGGCTGTATAAGCTTGTGGCTGCAGAACTTTGCAGTTTCAATCGTATTAGTGTTCCTGGAGTCGAGAACGCCTGAGATGCTACGTAGAACTGCCAGCTATAGCGCAGCATCTCAAGACTTAACTATTTTTTTTGCATATTTTTCAAGTTTATGACTAGAACTATGGCTGTATGACCTTGTAGCTGCAGAACTGTACGGTTTCAATCGTATTAGTCCTTCGGGAGTCGAGAACGCCTGAGATGCTACGTAGAACTGCCAGCTATAGCGCAACATCTCAAGACTTAACTATTTTTTTTTTGCATTTATTTCAAGTTTATGACTAGAACTATGGCTGTATGACCTTGTAGCTGCAGAACTGTACGGTTTCAATCGTATTAGTCCTCCTGGAGTCGAGAACGCCTGAGATGCTACGTAGAACGGCCTACTATAGTGCAGCATCTCAGGGGTTAATGATTTTTTTGTCTTTTTTTTTTCAAATTTATGACTAGAACTATGGCTGTTTAAGCTTGTGGCTGCAGAACTTTGCAGTTTCAATCGTATTAGTGTGCCTGGAGTCGAGAACGCCTGAGATGCTACGTAGAACTGCCAGCTATAGCGCAGCATCTCAAGTCTTAACCATTTTTTTTAATTCTTTTTTAAGTTAATGACTAGAACTGTGGCTGTATAAGCTTGTGGCTGCAGAACTTTGCAGTTTCAATCGTATTAGTCCTTCGGGAGTCGAGAACGCCTGCGATGCTACGTAGAACTGCCAGCTATAGCGCAGCATCTCAAGACTTAACAATTTTTTTTAGCATTTATTTAAAATTTTTGACTAGAACTATGGCTGTATGAGCTTGTGGCTGCAGAACTTTGCAGTTTCAATCGTATTAGTCCTCCTGGAGTCGAGAACGCCTGAGATGCTACGTAGAACGGCCTGCTATAGTGCAGCATCTCAGGGCTTAATGATTTTTTTTGTAATTTTTTTTCAAATTTATGACTAGAACTATGGCTGTATAAGCTTGTGGCTGCAAAACTTTGCAGTTTCAATCGTATTAGTGCTCCTGGAGTCGAGAACGCCTGAGATGCTACGTAGATCTGCCAGCTATAGCGCAGCATCTCTAGACTAAACAATTTTTTTTTACATATTTTTCAAGTTTATAACTAGAACTATGGCTGTATGAACTTGTGGCTGCAAAACTGTACGGTTTCTATCGTATTTGTGCTCCTGGAGTCGAGAACGCCTGAGATGCTACGTAGAACTGCCAGCTATAGCGCAGCATCTCAAGACTTAACTATTTTTTTTGCATTTTTTTCAATTTTATGACTAGAACTATGGCTGTATGAGCTTGTGGCTGCAGAACTTTGCAGTTTCAATCGTATTAGTGTGCCTGGAGTCGAGAACGCCTGAGATGCTACGTAGAACTGCCAGCTATAGAGCAGCATCTCAAGTCTTAACCATTTTTTTAAATTATTTTTTAAGTTAATGACTAGAACTATGGCTGTATGAGCTTGTGGCTGCAGAACTTTGCAGTTTCAATCGTATTAGTCCTCCTGGAGTCGAGAACGCCTGAGATGCTACGTAGAACGGCCTGCTATAGTGCAGCATCTCAGGGCTTAATGATTTTTTTGTCATTTTTTTTTCAAATTTATGACTAGAACTATGGCTGTATAAGCTTGTGGCTGCAGAACTTTGCAGTTTCAATCGTATTAGTGCTCCTGGAGTCGAGAACGCCTGAGATGCTACGTAGAACTGCCTGCTATAGTGCAGCATCTCAGGGCTTAATGATTTTTTTGTCATTTTTTTCCAAATTTATGACTAGAACTTTGGCTGTATGACCTTGTTGCTGCAGAACTGTATGGTTTCAATCGTATTAGTCCTTCGGGAGTCGAGAACGCCTGAGATGCTTCGTAGAACTGCCAGCTATAGCGCAACATCTCAAGACTTAACTATTTTTTTTTGCATTTATTTCAAGTTTATGACTAGAACTATGGCTGTATGACCTTGTAGCTGCAGAACTGTACGGTTTCAATCGTATTAGTCCTCCTGGAGTCGAGAACGCCTGAGATACTACGTAGAACGGCCTACTATAGCGCAGCATCTCAAGACTTAACTATCTTTTTTGCATTTTTTTCAAGTTTATGACTAGAACTTTGGCTGTATGACCTTGTAGCTGCAGAACTGTACGGTTTCAATCGTATTAGTGCTCCTGGAGTCAAGAACGCCTGGGATGCTACGTAGAACTGCCTGCTATAGCGCAGCATCTCAGGGCTTAATGATTTTTTTGTCATTTTTTTTCAAATTTATGACTAGAACTATGTCTGTATAAGCTTGTGGCTGCAGAACTTTGCAGTTTCAATCGTATTAGTGCTCCTGGAGTCGAGAACGCCTGAGATGCTACGAAGAACTGCCAGCTATAGCGCAGCATCTCTAGACTTAACACATTTTTTTTACATATTTTTCAAGTTTAGGACTAGAACTATGGCTGTATGAACTTGTGGCTGCAGAACTGTACGGTTTCTATCGTATTTGTGCTCCTGGAGTCGAGAACGCCTGAGATGCTACGTAGAACTGCCAGCTATAGCGCAGCATTTCAAGACTTAACTATTTTTTTGCCTTTTTTTCAAGTTTATGACTAGAACTATGGCTGTATGAGCTTGTGGCTGCAGAACTGTACATTTTCAATCGTATTAGTGCTCCTGGAGTCGAGAACGCCTGAGATGCTACGTAGAACTGCCAGCTATAGCGCAGCATCACAAGACTTAACAATTTTTTATTACATATTTTTCAAGTTTATGACTAGAACTATGGCTGTATGAACTTGTGGCTGCAGAACTGTACGGTTTCTGTCGTATTTGTGCTCCTGGAGTTGAGAACGCCTGACATGCTACGTAGAACTGCCAGCTATAGCGCAGCATCTCAAGATTTAACTATTTTTTATAGCATTTTTTTTAAGTTTATGACTAGAACTATGGCTGTATGACCTTGTAGCTGCAGAACTGTACGGTTTCAAACGTATTAGTGCTCCTGGAGTCGAGAACGCCTGAGATGCTACGTAGAACTGCCTGCTATAGTGCAGCATCTCAGGGCTTAATGATTTAATTTAAAAAAAAAATTCAAATTTATGACTAGAATTATGGCTGTATGAGCTTGTGGCTGCAGTACTTTGCAGTTTCAATCGTATTAGTCCTCCTGGAGTCGAGAACGCCTGAGATGCTACGTAGAACTGCCCGATATAGCGCAACATCTCAAGACTTAACGATTTTATTGAAAAAAATATTACTCTACTTTTTAGTGTGCAATTGTTGCTCTACGCTCTAAAATGAATAGAACTATATATTTTTAAGCATATTTGTGATCTAACTTCTCAGAACTCTTGAAATGCTAAAAGATTGTGTGTGAAGTTAGCATCTCATTTAAAAAAAATGTTTTTTACCAGAACTATTATTGGAAAGTCGGCAGTCGATAGAACTCTGTATTTCCAACTATATTTGTGGTCTAATAATTGAAAATTGTTGAGATGCTGGGTGACGGCATGCGAAGTTAACATCTCATTTTTTAAATTCGTTTTTTCATGTCAAAAATAGGTGAACTATTCAAAATAACTATCAGGAACTATAGAACTATTGGGGATGCTACTAGAACTCCGAAAAAGTTTTGAGATTCTGGAAATTGTTATGCTAGGTTCACAGACACCTTTAGGTTCAGATTACTATTTCTTATTTAACTAAAGTCTCACATAAGAATATATGAATATAAGTAATATAACTAATAACACACTATAATTTACAAAGGCAAAAGTTTGTGAGTAGGTTTGTTTGTTAGTTACTTCTTCACTCTCGTATGGCTCCCCCAATTGTGATGAAATTTAGTACAAATACAAATCATTTATTGATTTATGATTTGATATGATTATGACACGAATGTCATAAGTGAATTGATTGTAATACAATAATTAAACGAATACAATAAATTGTATAGGTAGGTACAAAATATTTAATCATAAAATAATAAACTTATGTCTAAAATTGCAATATATATGTAGACATTATCGTTATATATGTGACATAACATCATTTTAAATAAAATAATTATAATAATTAACATTGGCATAATTCAATTCACATTAAATTTGTATATTATTGATATATTTACATTTATATTACATTAATCTCTTAAATAAATAAAAGTTAAAAATTAACTAAGTGTCAGGTAATTTTAAATAATCATTTATATCATAAAACAAATTATATAATAGCCGGTATTTTAACTTATTTTGAAAAGACACGACCGAAGGTGCATTTCGCATGCTCAAAGGTACTTTATTATATATGGCAGGCCCTCCAACATAGTATGGTGGTAGATGAGGCGCTGGATTAACATATAGGATACTTTTTATCATCGTCATCATCTATCACCGTATCATGTGGGTGTAACCGCAGGCCGCAGCGAGTCCTAACTCAATATTAAAAATGCGAAAGTAAGCTTGTTTGTTTGTTTGTAACGCTTTCATGCCTAAACAACTGAACAAATTATATCATTTTCATTTTTTTTAATCAGCTAGTAAGATAATATTAAAAGTTCCCCTAACACAACTAAATGCTTGTTATTTATCTGTTCCTACCTTAGTTTATAATAAACTCACTCGAATTGGTAGGTATAATCTGTGTTATGTTTGGTATTCGCATATAATCTAAGAAATAAGTGCAAATATTGGCACTGAATATCCATAAATAATGCATATTTCATTATTTATAGATATTCAGTGCCAAATGGTGGGCATTAAGTAATATTATATACAAACTAAAGTATTGGCATAATTCACTACCTTGTTCCCTACCATAAAAAAAAAAAATTATGTGAACCAAATTAACAGCTTGGAGAACATGTTTCTTCAAATCAAATCAAATGTATTTATTTATTTGCCAGAATATGAGTGAACACAAAAGTTGTTACAAAAGTAGGTAAACAAGTACTTCACATTCCACCATTCAGGTATGCAAACATTATTATTATTCCCTGTATCCCAATTATATCACAGATTTCAACCGGTCCTTTACAAAGGCATAAGTGGGGTTGTAGCTAACACTTAGATACCTGTTTGGTATAACAAATACAATACAATGTAGTTTAAAAAACAGAAACTTTTGGATGAATGGTGACATGGTATATCGATTATAAAAGTTGGTAAAATGTCAAGGCTATTGATATGAACTTATTAGTGATAAAGAAGATAGTGGGCTATGGAAGAGACTACGGCACCTGCCAATTTCAGTCTCATTTTAAAATTTTTGGGTAGGTGGTGACTTGCCATCCACTAAACGGGCCCTCCATAAAGGCCACCATGAATGATGACTAAAGGGGCAACGTTGGTGTGGATGGCAAGACACCACCTGCCCTGCCTGTTTCACTAGAGCGCTACTACCAGCGTCATGCCCTTTAACACTTCAACCCTTGGAGCTTTTTGTTCCTTGCTCTTGCGTCTCCACCCCTAGACAGCCAATCAAGGCAAGCCGGGGGTCAGGGGATATCATTTAGCCCCAGGGCCACCGATCCACGGTGTCACCACTCTCCGACGGCTCGCCACAAGGCCGCCCATGCAGGTTAATTATTATTATTACATTATTATTATACCTACTAAAGTTTCTAGTGAGGTACTATCATGTAACTACAAAATAAAGATTTTTAATATTATATAGACACAGAGTTAGATAGAGTAGAGTACATTAACACAATTAAGATACAAATAATTATTATGACATTGTTGCATGCTAATGCGATAAGTTATGCATACAATGCAAATGTTGCCATTAAATTTTATGTAATAGAACAATTTATTAATGAAAATACTACAATAATATGAACTTGACACTCAAATGCTCATTAATATTATAATAACTATTATTTATGCAGAAAGAAAATAACTTTCTCTTAAATAAAGTGACGCACTGTACTTCCAAAATTGATTTTGGTAAGTGATTGTACAACCTGGGAGCCATACCAAACACACTTTTGTAGAATAATGCAGTTTTATGAGTAGGCATTAACACTTTATTATTGTGGCGTTTGCTTTTTAAAAATGTAAACATATTTAAATTATTTCTTGTTAATAATATAACTTATATATAAAGGGACGGGAATGCCAAAATGTCTAATTGTTTAAAGTGAGGTATACAAGAGTCTGTTTTTTGTAAGTGACATACGGATCTCACAATTTTTTTTTAAATATTACTTTTCTCTTTCCGAACAGTTTCCCCAAAAAATAACTCCATAACATAGAGTTGAGGTCACATACACATTGGTAAGATGTTAGAACTGCTGATTGGCACACAGTCTTAGATAACATGTAAAGTGCATATGAATAGTTAATTAATTTAGTGCAAACTTTTTTTGCGTGTGTGTTCCATTTGAGGTTCGAGTCTATCTGAAGTCCTAAGAATTTAGTTACCGTAATGTCTTGAATTTGTTTATTAGAATAGTGAATATCAAATGTCAATTTATTGTTGTTATTAATTAAAAGATTATTTTTTGTCACCCAATTGATTATATTAGTCAATGCAGTGTTGACTTTTGGCTCAAGAGAGTTTTGATTATCACCTACAAAAATTACAGTATTATCATCAGCGAAGAGGACCATGGGATGATCAATAAAGATAAGTAGGTCATTTATTTATGCAATGAACAGTATTGGCCTAAGTGCACTTCCTTGAGTAACACCATATTTTACCAGTCCTGCAGTGGACAAATAATTCCTTTCAGTTTTTGATTGCAAACACAATTTAGTAATATGAGTGATTTGAAATATATTATTCAGGTACGGTTTGATTACATTTAAAGCATTACCTCTCACTCCATAAGTTTCAAGTTTATTTATTAGCAAGCTATGATCAACATAGTCATATGTTTTAGTTAGATCCATATACATTGAGCATACAGGTAAACTCTTGCCACAACTGGACATTACTGTCTTGAGAAAGTTATAAATAGTCAAGTTTATAAAAATGTGTTTCTTAAAAGTCGCTCAGGTGTAAAATGGCGCATTAAGTGTTTTATTTTGAAGCAGCCCTGCTCTAGTGCTTCAAAATGAATTCTCTACAAAAGTTTAATATCTGATTATCAGTATTTTTGATTTTTATTATTCTGTAATAGTTAAATAAGCTTTTAGCCGCATTGGTCGCAGCCATGCCAGCTCCATCCGTACATTCATTATTTACACAATTAAAAAAAAATTGTTAAACAATTTAATATCTTATGGCATACCTAGCCTAGAGTGTCGGGCGTAGACTCTGCTAGAACACTCCGCAGTACACCAACATCCAAACAATTGACCTTATCTCCTAACTTAATTCTAATTCTTATTTATTGGAACATGCTCGGAGCGAAGCCACGCCACACACGCCATTACTATCATAAGTTTGCTTAAGAGGATTGCATAGCTAGTACTTTCCATGCTAAAAGAGAAAACACTTTTCTTCCTCACTACCTTCTACACATTCTCCGATTTTAGTGATTTTTTTTTACTATGCCCGTACGTTTTGATTTTTTCAGTATTTCAAAGTACTATAAATTTCCTTTTGTTAGAATTTCATAAAACTGAAAAATCAAATAGTACGGGCATATAAATCAATGTCATGACTCCATGAAAAAAAATCACTAAAATCGGACAATGTTAAGAGGTAGAAAAGAGCTTTCTCTTTTAGCATGGAAAGTACTAGCTATGCAATCCTCTTAACTTAGTCTTATTGAACCATGGCATGTGAGGGGACTCATTTTGTATTGAACTATACCAGATACCTTTGTTTTAAGAGGAATTTTCGAAATGCTTTAACTATGCCAGTTTTAAGTCAGGTCCTTACCACATATTGTATCAGGTAGTTTTTAAGGTAGTTCAAGTTAGTTTAAGTTTAGATTTATATGAAAAACAGTTAACCTTGTTGATTATCTTCCTTAAGTTTGACAATGAACTCAAATGGAAGCAGAATGCATAACATGTATGTATTTAGATGGTTTGGTTGTAAATGGGCTGCCCTCAATTTCACTCAAATCTGGGATAAATAATTTAATCTAAAAATCGGTCCCTCAGCTTTAAAGACTTTGTAAAGTCTTGTTATATTTTCAGCGTACAGACCATGCTGCCATAGTCAATGAACGTGTTGCTAAAGAAACAGCTCTTGGCTTAGAAATAGCTAAAGTACGGAGGGAGGAAGCATGCAAGCTGCTTCGAAGACATTACTTAAGAGAGCAAGACCCAAGCCTCAGGGATCTCACCAGGCAGCTGCAAGCTGGTTATGTTTGTCGGGATCTACAGCTCCAGATAAAGAATAATGAATATAAGCGGTTGCAAGATAAGGTCTTCAAGTTTGTCTATTTTATAATGTTATTGAGTAATAGGTTTATATTATATGGGTCTCTTAGTCACCTCTAAGTGCAGCTCATTTCTCAGGTATAGGATGACACCCTGGTATTTTCCCATAATATGCATTCTTATAGGGGTAAACAAAAGTGTCATCATCATCATCATCATCATCATCATCATCATCACCATCTCAGCCGTAGGACGTCCACTGCTGAACATATGCCTCCCCCATAATTTTCCTAAAGGACCGGTTGGAAGCGGCCTGCATCCAACGTCGTCCTGCGACCTTTGTCAGGTCGTCTGTCCACCGTGTCGGTGGACGACCTACGCTGCGCTTGCCGGTCCGTGGTCTCCATTTCAGAACCTTCCGGCCTCATCGGTCATCTGTTCTGCGTGATGTGCTCTGCCCACTGCCACTTTAACTGGCTAATCTTCTGGGCTATGTCGGTGACTTTAGTTCTTCTACGGATCTCCTTATTTCTGATTCGATCACGTAGAGAAACCCCGAGTATAGCCCTCTCCATAGCTCGTTGTGCGACTTTTAGCTTATATATGAGGCCCATAGTAAGAGACCACGTTTCAGTGCCATAAGTCATCACTGGTAACACACATTGGTCGAAGACTCTTGTCTTGCGGCACTGCGGTATTTTAGACGAGAAGACTTCGCGAAATTTCCGGAACGCTGCAGAGTTGGATTCGACGATTGACCTCTTTCTCGAATTTGGATCTGCCTAGTTAGACTGGTAGTACAAAAGGGTAGTAGTTATATTTGAATTAAATATTAAAAAAATATAATTATATAATAAGCCAGCATATGACTACAATGTCACTTGATGGAAAGTGACGATGCAGTCGACAGTGGACCACGCCAATTCACCCTGTACTGTTGATACTTACTGCCTAGAGGATACCTATTTGTACTTGAAGAATCTCGGAGGTTGTTCCATACTACAGCCGTACATTATAAATCTGGATTTCAAGTGCTACTTATAGTTTTGGAATGTCGACCATGTATTAATGGCATATTCCTGCGCATTTTTGCTTATGGGATAGGTTGGCAAACGAGCAAGCGACTCACCTGATGGTAAGTGATACCGTCGCCCACTGACATCCGCAATACCCGAGGTCTCGAGGATGCGTTGCTGGCCTTAGAGGAAGGATGATAGGAAGGAAGAGATAAAAGGGGTGAAGGTGGAGGGGAGGGGGAAGGAGAGGGAGAATGGGGAATGGGGAAGGGGGGACTTGGGCCTCCGGAACCTCCCACAAACCGACGAAACGCAATAGCTTCACGTCGGTGTTATGTGGGAGTGTGGTACTTCCCCGGTCGGGCCACGCTGTAACCCCCACAGCCGAATGGGCCGGCCCATTCGGCTGTGGGGTTACAGCGTGGCAGTACCTCTGAAAAAATCTTGTTGTCTAATGAAAGAAAGGAGATGGAAGAATAAGGCTGAGTAGATAGATTGATCACTCATTTTCAATTGATGGTGATGGATGATATGTTGAGGAAAATTATCATAAGTGTTAATTCAGCGCCCATCTACCTCCATGCCAAATTTCATCGAAATTGGGCCAGCCGTTGGAGCGTAAGAGAATAACAAACATCCATTCATCCATAAATACAAACTTTCGTGTTTATAATATTAGTAAGCAATATCCCCCTTCCCGTCGCCTGTCGATAAGCTATATCGAGGTCATTTTCAAAGCTGACAAAACAATAGTTAAAATCGATTAGACGATCTTAAACGTAATTTAACAGTTCCATGCTAGGGTTATCGTTATAATCGTAAAAG
This sequence comes from Selenia dentaria, assembly GCA_917880725.1. Classification (NCBI taxonomy): domain Eukaryota; kingdom Metazoa; phylum Arthropoda; class Insecta; order Lepidoptera; family Geometridae; genus Selenia; species Selenia dentaria. Next base: position 5,580,861 of record OU862888.1, on the reverse strand, counting down.
CTTATCGAATTTGTCTACCGATCGCATAGTTTTGTTACTTACTTGCAATGATCGACAAAAGATCGATATAGCCAGTTTTTCCGAAGTATGACGAATTCAAGACTCAAATTTATCGATCGGTAAGTTCGGTACTTGCACTGCTGGTATAATATTTTAATGTTTCAATCAACATTTTATTGCAACTAAGATATTATGTAATTGCTCTACTGGCGTCTTATTGACTACTTCATAACTTTTCGATTCTTATTAATCCTTTTGTACAGCAGCTAATTATTTATAAGAATGATTCGTTTATAATAATTAGTCTTACATGCATTCAGTCTATTAAATTCACTCTGCTAACACACACACACACACTTTCCTCTTTGAGGGTGTAATATAATAATTGAACAGTTATAGATATTGGATAAAGAAATTGTGAATTTAAAGTATTTGCTATTGCATAAACTTGTCGCACTAAAGCTGGTCATCGATCACCGATCGGTCATCGATCATAATATCATTATCATTTACATTACAGGCAGAAGAGAAACAAGCTAACGCAGTTTTACACAATGCTCTCTACAACAACCAAGAGGCACAACAGGCTGAGGAACGTGATAAGCTAGAAAGGATGGCCACATACAGACGGGAATTACAGCAGCAATTGGTAAATAGAGAACAACAGAGAAGATGTTCATATGAAGATACTCTCATTGAAAAGAAGTTGTTAGAAGATATTATGAGGACTCTCGCTGATGAGGATCAGAGGTAAGGATTGTAAGGAAGGACCCTCATTATTGAGATCGCACTAATGTTACCAATGTGAAATGTTTTTTGTAGGAGTGTAATTTTTTTTTACTTTTTCAACAAACAACTCAACCAATTTCAGTAAGTTTGGATATGTAGATTACACTAATAAAAAATTTGTTACTCTTTCAACAAACAACTAAACCAATTCGAGTAAGTTTTGTTTTGTAGACAATTCAACCAATTTCAGTAAGTTTGGATATGTAGATTACACTAATAAAAAATTTGTTACTCTTTCAACAAACAACTAAACCAATTCGAGTAAGTTTTGTTATGTAGACAATTCAACCAATTTCAGTAAGTTTGGATATGTAGATTACACTAATAAAAAATTTGTTACTCTTTCAACAAACAACTAAACCAATTCGAGTAAGTTTTGTTATGTAGACAATTCAACCAATTTCAGTAAGTTTGGATATGTAGATTACACTAATAAAAAATTTGTTACTCTTTCAACAAACAACTAAACCAATTCGAGTAAGTTTTGTTATGTAGACAATTCAACCAATTTCAGTAAGTTTGATATGTAGCTTATACCCAGGATCGACTAAAAGTTACTTCCCGGGATCACGACAACCTTCCACACGATTGAATTCGCCGGCAGTAGGAAGTGAATAAATAAATGCAAGTTCTTTTCTCCCCGTTGATAAGATAGTTTGCTTGTTTATATGTATAAGTATAGACACAGATCTAAATGATGTCGCTAATACATTTAATATTAAAGGTGCAAATTATATTTTTTTTTAAATATTGTAAATGCTTGGAAACTCCATTAGATGACATGCAGGCCTAGACAAAAGATGTTTCTGTTATCGTTAACGCCAAACGACAACTTCAAAATGTATGCCGTTGACATTACCTGTGGAAAAGTCACGTGACGTCGCGCTAAGTTCGTAGACACATTTTTGTCTGAAGCGTGTGCGGAAACACGCCTGTTTGAATTTTGTCCAGGCCTGCTGGTGAGTTGCACAAATCCTGTATAAACTTTGCCCTATCTTCTTTTTTTGTATACAGTCCATTACTCTTATCGCTTACATATCGTCAAAATGTTAATCAAATAGATTGAATAATACTCAAAATATAACAATCCACGTCAGATCTGATGAAATGCTGAAAGGATCGTATTGAAATCTGGCAAGGAGATAGATTTCATACAGGGAAGAACATTAATACTTTTCATCGTCATCATCCATTACCACGCGGGGGAAACCGCGGGGCGCAGCTAGTTTTTATATAAAGATGTCTAGGTAGGTAAGGTAGGTAAGAAGTAGGTATTTCAATAAAATCACATTTTGTCTTTATTTCAGAGAGCTAGCACAAAAACGCGAAGTCATGTCCCGTCTCCAGAACGAAATGGTGACGTCCCAGGCAGCTCGCGCGGCTTGGAAGGAGAAACAGAAGCAATTGCTCGTTCTAGAAGAACGAGAGATTGAACGGCAGAACGCGAATGCTGCTGACAGATCTTCCGCTTTGTGAGTTTATTGATACTTTTTGATAAAAAGATTTATACTAAAAATGAACCGACTTCAACACTGAATAATGTGAAATAACTTGTCGAAGTCGGTGCCATGCTAGTTCAAAAGTACCTATTATCGCAATGTTGTGCTTTTCTCCCCATTTTACTCTTTTTAGTGATTCCTCTTTCTAGTGAATCTTCTAGCAAACTTGTTGGATACACATTCCTGTGACTTGCGTACATGGCGGAAATCCAAGTGATAACACTTGGATTTCCGCCATGTACGCATTAAGTGATAACACTTGGATTTTAGGTTTAATCAAATTTTCATTCCAAAATAATATATCAGTAAGTATTTAAAAGGAAACTTGTTTTCTATTACAGAGTGGCAGCTCGCGAACAGAAACTGCGCGAGAGAGAAGCTCTTAATGAAGTAATTGCTGCCAAAATATTGGCTGATGAGGTGAGACTTATGGATGATATTAACCTAAGATGCCATTTTCACAGCTTGCTCCATTTGATCGGTCCACTCTTGTCGCATACTGTACTAAAGAGCATTGTTTAAAACAAAATTTGCATTAATTTCTTTCAATTATTTTTTACTAAGCTTTGCACCGTAACATCTCCCGGCTGGATTAGGGAAGTTCCTTCTTATTCTATTTTTTTATGTCATTTGCGAGATTTTCTACAATTGTGATTATGTACACGAATAAACGTTTTATGTTCATTTCGATAATCGTATCTTCGAGTCGGAAAACTATCTCCATCTAAATGGCCTTCACCCAACTTCCTCGCATGCTTTTGGTAGAAAAGCACATTTGAAGCTCTCATAAATGTGTTTCAAATCTTACAACCTCTCTATTTCACCTTTAGGCTGAACGTCAAGAGCGTGAAGACATCATCAAGTTACTTCAAGAACAGGAATATATAGAGAAGAATGTAAACAACGACATCAGCGAGAGAGAGAAAGCAGAACGAGTAAAGAAGGAGACGAAACAAGCTCTCACCGCACAGATGGAGAGCAGAAAGAAGTCGACAGAAGAACAGAGAAAGAGGGACGCAGAGTTTCGAAGAGAGGTAAGTTAAATAAAGTGAAGTGTCACAGTTCAATTATTCGGCAATAGATAACATTTTGGTATAGCAAACTTTTGACGTGAATACGTCTTTAAATTTGCTACCATATGGGGGAAATCCAAAAAACGTAATGATAACAAAATCGAGGGATACAGTTTGGCGTTCTAGTTTCAAAACTATTCTTTACATCCACATTACATACATAGTTAAAGGATAGCCCTTTGCGTCCCAGAGACGTACATATACGTCAGTTTCATTCATAAATGTTTTGTTTTAAATATTACGTTATAGGAAGGAATCATCTCAGCCGTAGGATGTTCACTGCTGAACATGTGCCTCCTCCATAGATTACGAAAATACCCGGTTTGGAGCGGCCAGCATCCAACGTTTAAGGCGAAATGAGTTCCAAATTTCATGATTCGACTACGCGAAAACTTAGTTTTTCGACGCTTAAACCAAATAATCGAAGTTCGAAAAAAAATCGTAGTGTAAATTGAATATACGTCCTTATGAAGTATGTGAGCCAATACACGATTGAGTAAACTTGGCTCGATAGAAAAAAATAGGCAACATTCCCAAAATTTTGCTATTTTTCTTACGTGCTTCGCGGGAAAAAGCATTTTTATTCAATTATGGGCAAATATATTTCAATGAATGTATCATATTCGAATTCCCAATGAAATTTACTAGTGAACTATGGACTCCTTTATCATTAACATTTAATCATTTAATTGTACGAAATAAATATAAAAAGTATTGGCACGTATTAAATTGAATTTTCGCATTAAATCGTCCATTCTGGTAAGCAATTCTCAACCTTATGTAAAGCACCGTAAATTGTTTGATTTGACCGCGCCTTAAATTTTAGTAGCAGTAAGAATACTGCTACTAAAATCTAAACTCTTTAGAGTTCGTCCGGCAGAGTACTGCTACACTGTGTTTTGGTTAAAGGTATGGTTGCCGGCGAAGTTACAGGCAAATGATAACTTAATGTCGCAGGGCGCAGTGCTGTTCGCCACTTGTGGGGAAATACATCTATTGTACCGATCAATCATGTTGGACCTTCTCGTTATATCGTAAAAAAAGTCGTCCTGCGACTTCTATCAGGGCCCCAATTATCTTACCTATCGAAACGCGATATCGCAACTCGATTGTATGAAAGTTGCCGTTTTTGACAGTTTTGGTATTCTGCTCGCTATTTAGGTTCGATCGCGTTCCAGCGGCTTGCGATCGATAGTTTTTGACATAAAATGGTATTCTGTAAACGATTGAGTTGCGATTGCGTTGCTACCTCTATGTTGCTACAGTGGTATACATCGATAGTAGTTGACATTTTTTGAGCCAAAAACAACGTAGATTATTTAGTCTGTATTCGATGGCGGGAAATAAGCTCAATAATGGTTATAGTTGATTTTGTTTCATTTTCCTACTTTTGTATTTTTTGTAGTTATGGCTTGTATTAGTGATGAATTATTAACCGTTAAATGTTCGTAATGGTGCACGAATGTAGGCAAAGTGACTAGATTCATGAAACGTTATTTGTGTGTTTTCGTCGTCATCCCCATAACTTAGAAAGTCTTGGTAATGGAACCACTTCGTTACTAGAACGTAACTTAGACAGGACGTTGATTTGACGAAGGACTTATTTGTGTAACTGTGACTTGACTCTCACTACTTGAATAAAGAAGTCACTTGATGGAACATTATGTAGGTAGGTTAGCTTTCTTACTGTTTGAGGCTTGTATAATACTTTTATCAAAAATGAATGAAAGATTTTTGTCGGCCTCAGCTTTTATATCAGGAGTGCCATCTATTTTTCTGAATCAGATTACCCTATACGTGGTAAATTAAAACACAATTGTCGCAATTGAATGTGAAATCCCGCCAGTCGTTTTTTTTACTAAAAAGTTTGCGGTTAGTTTTGAACATTGTTCTATTTGAACATTACATTCATGTTTTAGTAAGAAAATGTAAATTATTGTTTTGAATCTCCATGTTAATTTGATAATGGAAAGCTTTTATCCAACATGATTTATAAACTGAAATTATTAAATACAAACATAAAATCCCACACTATACTTTTACAACATTACTAAGTACAAAACGCATCGTGCATACTTTTCTGCGTCGCGTTAAGTGTCACAGACTCCAGCTCCAAGACTATACCTATCTCATAAATTATCAGATTGATTTATATTTGGAGCCTATATAGATAGGAGGGATCATATAACCATGTTATAATGGCTAAACTCTAATCTGTGTCTGGTACTACATTTTTTTATGAACTACTGCCCAGTAAGTAAATTACATACTTACTGGACAGTAGGAGTTTCCAAATTTAAAATCTCGCTTCTTACTGGACAGTTGTGAATAAGTTTCCGGCAGAGTTCACTTTCTGGATACTTTTTAGAGATGTTATGGCAACATTACATACTATTTTTGAGAAAATGTATTTTTTGTTATAAAACCACTGTATTGATGTTGAATGAAGCTTGATTGGTACAAGCTATCAATCTTATTTGTGTGATTTTCTTTCTTTCTTATTGAGTGGCAACATTCGCAAGCCCCGTAGCACATCCACACGATAGCGATGCAATTGCTGTACAACTGCAATTGAGAGCAAGATATAACAGACTACTGAATTCGACAATAAAAGCAGTTCAATCCCGGAAGCGTTGCAGTAGTGTGGCAATTGCTCAATAGCTAAGAGAATAGGGGCCCAGGTCGTCTGTCCACCTTGACGGCCCATGCTCTATATGGTACGCCAAATCACTCATCACGGAACGGTATTCTTCATCTACTACATATCACCATATACACCAGATACACCCATTGTCTATTGTCGCTTTATCTAAAAATACTTCGAACAATGAAAGGTGTGTCAAAAACACTCCACACTGGTCGACGGTTCGTTATACGAAAGGAATTATGATTTGCCTTCTTTCTTTTCTATATAGTTTTTAATATGTTTTGATGTTTAAGGCTTTAAAACTAAAACCTAACATTATTGTTTTATTATTAACTTCTGCCTGTGACTTCATTTGCGTGTTATCGCGATTCTTCAGGAAGAATACCGGCTGAATCGAAATAAGATGTACTCTATTTCATCTATTTGTTATTTTATGTTTCCTGAAAGCGATAATAGGCAACAATCTTTAAATCTTATTACGTGACTAATTTTTAACCAATTGCTTTGACCTATATTAATTACTAGGGGGTGCTAAGAATCCCCGGCAGACGCCCCGCTACCACCCCCAACGACGACGACTGGCCCTGGTAACACACAACATACGCACGATGAGGACATACGAGAAGATATATGAGCTGGAAGAAGAAATGAGTAAGCTACACTGGGACATTGTGGGGTTATCTGAAGTCCGTAGAGCGGGTGAGGACACGATAACCCTAAAATCAGGTAACCTACTCTATCACCGGGAGGGCGACCAACAGTCCCGAGGTGGTGTCGGGTTTCTCGTCCACAAGTCCCTTACTAACAACATAGTTAAGATCGATAGCGTTTCCAATAGGGTCGTATACCTAATACTCAGAGTATCCAAACGATATTCGCTGAAGGTCATTCAGGTATACGCACCGACGAAGTCGCACCCGGATGATGACGCGGAGGATATGTATGAGGACATTAGTCGGGCCATACATACCTCTGAAACGCACTTTCTAGTTGTTATGGGGGACTTCAACGCGAAGTTGGGTAAGAGAAGCGAGGATGAGTCGAAAGTGGGGCAATTTGGCTATGGACAACGGAACCGTAGGGGACAGAGGTTGGCCGACTTCCTGGAGAAAGAGGGACTCTTTATGATGAACTCTTTCTTTCAGAAGCCACCTCACAGGAAATGGACCTGGCTGAGTCCCGATGGTTCCACGAGAAATGAGATTGACTTCATTATGACCACCAAAAGGCAAATATTCACTGATGTCTCCGTGATCAACAGGGTTAAAACCGGTAGTGATCACCGAATGGTAAGAGGCACGGTGAATATTAATGTCAAACTGGAGAGGTCTCGTCTGATGAAGTCTACGCTCCGACCCACTCGTGCCCGTATTCAAGACCCCGAGAGCTTTCAACTTGAGTTATCCAATCGCTTCGATTGCCTTGAGAACATCGCTTCAGTGGACGAGATCAATAACAGGTTAGTAGAAACTGTCCATACAGTGGGTTCCAAGTACTTTAAACCCCACCGTACAGATAGGCCACAGAAACTCTCCAACGATACCCTCAACCTCATGGCTGAACGACGCTCATTGAAATTGCAGTCTTCGAATGATGCTGAAGCATATAGGCTGCTCAATAGACGAATATGGAAGTCCTTGCGACACGACATCCGGATCTTTAATACAAACCGTATTACAGAGACGATAGAGCGGAAAAAAGGCTCCAAAGTGTTTGCAAGAGACATGTGTATTGGGCAAAGCCAGTTGACGAAGCTGAAGAGAGGAGACGGCAGTGTAGCGTCGACCAAAGCGGAAGTGTTAGGAGAGGTCGAGAGTTTCTACGGACAGTTATACACCTCGGTCGCTAAACCTGTTAGCAGCTCGGTCAAAGACCCAAGAGCCAAGCTGACCCGACATTATACCGAAGATATCCCGGACATCACCCTGTACGAGATTAGAATGGCCTTGAAACAGCTTAAGAACAACAAGGCGCCTGGTGACGACGGTATCACATCTGAGCTTCTGAGAACGGGTGGAACACCGGTACTTAAAGTCCTTCAGAAGCTCTTTAATACCGTCTTACTAAAAGGTTCAACGCCAGAAGCATGCAACAAAAGCGTGGTGGTGCTGTTCTTCAAGAAAGGTGACAACACTTTACTTAAAAATTACAGACCCATCTCGCTTTTGAGCCATGTTTATAAGCTGTTTTCGAAGGTCATAACGAACCGTCTCAGTCGCAGGTTTGATGAATTCCAGCCTCCGGAACAAGCCGGTTTCCGAAAAGGCTATAGTACCATAGACCACATCCACACGCTACGGCAAGTTATACAGAAGACCGAAGAGTATAACTTGCCTCTTTGTCTAGCGTTTGTGGACTATGAGAAAGCCTTTGATTCGATCGAGACGTGGGCAGTGCTTGAGTCTCTCCAGCGGTGCCATATTGACTATCGGTATATTGAAGTGCTGAAGTGTTTGTACAAAAACGCCTACATGTCAGTCCGAGTACAGGAGCAGAGTTCGAAGGCAATTCCATTGCAAAGAGGCGTGAGACAGGGAGACGTTATATCTCCGAAACTGTTCACCGCTACATTGGAAGACGCCTTCAAGCTTCTGGAATGGCAAGGACTTGGCATCAATATTAACGGCGAATACATCACTCACCTTCGATTTGCCGACGATATTGTAGTCATGGCAGAATCCATGGAAGACCTCAGTACAATGCTCGAAGGCCTCCATCGAGTTTCCCAACGGGTAGGTCTTAAGATGAACATGGACAAGACGAAAATTATGTCTAATGCCCATGTTGTACCTACCCCAATATCAGTTGGGAACTCAGTTCTTGAAGTTGTTGACGAGTACATCTACCTGGGACAGACAAACAAACTAGGCAGGTCCAACTTCGCGAAAGAGGTCAATCGTCGAATCCAACTCGGCTGGGCAGCGTTCCGGAAACTTCGCGAAGTCTTCTCGTCAAAAATACCTCAGTGCCTCAAGACAAGAGTCTTCGACCAATGTGTGTTACCAGTGATGACTTATGGCACTGAAACGTGGTCTCTTACTATGGGCCTCATAGAAAAGCTCAAAGTCGCACAACGAGCTATGGAGAGGGCTACGCTCGGGGTTTCTCTACGTGATCGAATCAGAAATGAGGAGATCCGTAGAAGAACGAAAGTCACCGACATAGCCCAGAAGATTAGCCAGTTGAAGTGGCAGTGGGCAGGGCACATAGCACGCAGAACAGATGGCCGATGGGGCCGAAAGGTTCTGGAGTGGAGACCACGGACCGGCAAGCGCAGCGTAGGTCGTCCACCGACACGGTGGACAGACGACCTGAGGAAGGTAGCAGGACGACGTTGGATGCAGGCCGCTTCCAACCGGTCCTTTTGGAAAATCATGGGGGAGGCCTATGTTCAGCAGTGGACGTCCTACGGCTGAGATGATATTAATTACTAGCTGCGACTCGCGGTTTCATTTGGTCCGTGTGGTGATGGTCGATGATGATGATGATGAAAAGTACTTTATGACCTATTCTCAGATCTACAAATATACACACAAAATTTCATAGAAGTCGGTCAAGCGGTTTCGGAGAAGTTTTGTTGCAAACACTGAAAAGAGAATTTTATATATTAGATTTTAAGATTTGTTAAATTATTGCAGGCAGAAGCGAAAATGACGTTGGAGAACCAAAAAGAGAGGGAGAAACAAATGAAAAAGAAACAACAAGAGCGACAATATTCGCAAGAACTGTTGCGACAGATACAAGAAAATGCGGCGAAGAAAGAAAAGGAAAAAGTAATGGAGGAGACTAGAGCTCAGAATGTGTGGGGCTCGCATGAAGCTTGGTGAGTCTAATCATTTACCTTTTTGTTACAGCACGTGATGAGACGTGCAAGTCGTCCGCCCGATAGCAAGCGCTCTGAAAGCCCATGATAGTTACTCAGAACTTTAAACTGAAATTTTGCACTGCAATTCACTTGTAATATCCACGGGCCCATCCCGAAAATTTTAATTACAGCTATTGATCAATCGCCACACTACTGCAATGCTTCTGCGATTAACAAGCCTTACGCATCCATTGACGTTAGTGTCATTCATAAAGGCCTATTCAAACCTGGGCGTTATTCGCTACCGCGAGCGATAGAGAAATTCGAAAGGATATGCGGTAATTTCACTGTTCACACCAAAGCGGATCTACCGCTCGCGGTAGAGATATTCGTTGGCAACGGTTAGCGGGGCGGCGGAACTAGTTTCGCCAAACAAGAGTAAATACCTTACTGCAGCGCAACGTGTACGCCTTACTAGGCGGTACACGTTGCGCTGCAGTTATGGAACTTCATACTATTTATCCATAGAGTTCCGCGTGGTATTTTCGCTACCCACAGCGGTAGCGAATAATACTCAGGTCTTAATAGGCCTTAAATCTTTTGTTCTAAGCGTAAACAGGATGCAGAGTCATTAATGTCAAATTTGGTAGTGTGTTAGATATAGTTTTCAATAGCAATAGCATCGCTGTCGTATGGCGGTGCTATGTCTTGGGAATTGCCCACTCAAGTAAAATTGAAAACTACCAACCATGTCAAAACATCAATACAATGGTTCTCTACCATAAAAAAAAACAATAAGTAAATACATTTTAATAATTTTGCTATCTAAATACCTTCACGGAAACTGAGCTTTTAATGCTTTAATGAAAACAAATCGAATACGCACGAAATAATATACGTTGAATTTCCCTAAAAAAAAAAACAAACGTCATGACTACCGATGTATACCACTGTAGCAACGCTGTCGCAACTCAATAGCTTACAGCATACCAACAAACACTGCGGTTCGATTCCCGCCATAAGCACTATTAGCGCGCTCAAAACGGTTACGAAGTTGTGAGACGTCATTTCCTGACTACAGTGCTATTGCTCTTGCATTGTATCGGCGTGAGCGTCGTGGGCTTAGTGTCAAATTTGACATTTGTCTATGTCACAAAGTTCAGATTTGCTTACTTTGTTTACCTACCGGTCTGATCATTAGCACGCTAACAGCGTTATGAGTGACAAAATGGCGCTTTGGAATATTGGATATATACGTCAGCACCGTAAGGGATGAAAGCGAATTACGGACCGCGACACAAGTCAAAAACTATCAATAGCAAGCTGCTGGTCTGCGATTGAAACTAAATAGCGAGCAGACTACGAAAACTGACAAATACGACAATTTTCATACAATTAAGCTGCGATAATGCAGTTCAATAGCTAAGAGACTTAGGCCCTAATTCTAAGCTGTGGGTGGCATTGCAACGGTCATGGGCAAGTCTAACCAAGCTTACCACTTAATTAACTTATTAAGCTTGCTCGTCTACTCACTTACTTGCTTAAAGAATTTTCCCATTTTTAAAACCAGTAGCACTATATATAAATGAGTAGTCCCTTTGCCTTACTGTGTTTTACTTCAAAACTTCACGTTAAGTCTCATGTAAATGTTTATTAATAATTAAAGTATTTTAAAATTTTATTACTGCTCCACCTTAAAAAATCTACGCCTGCAAATGTCTAACGTGTTGAAACTGATTTGTTTTAACTCGGCAACTATGCATATCATTTTGATTATATATCATCTACCCATGTGTTATGCAATAAATTATTTATTTCGCTGGGTTACGGACGCAGTACAGATCCTCCTGTGACGACATCCACCTGTTTCAGGCAGAGGGTGCTTGTATCGTTTCCTAAAACCACCCATTGAATTTACGGCCAGTCATCATCATCTCAGCCGTAGGACGTCCACAGCTGAACATAGGCCTCCCCCATCCCCATTACGGCCAGTAATTTATTGAAAATATTGTAATAATAATAAAAAAACATTTTACCTTGTATTTTCTTTCCCAGGTCTGAAGATGTAATGAAAGAGCGTCGTGAAATAGTCCGAGAGCATGCTCCTCACTTATTAGGATACTTGCAAGCTGGTGTTTTGAAGGTGGCTGATCTGCCTGTAGTGAGAGAAGGCGCGAACCAACATCCAGAGTTGGCTGGCTTGGATATAGAGGCCATGGCGATATCAAAGAGGCCTCATAGATTTTCTAAATGCAATCCGCAATGTCGAGTGCTGAGGGATTTTTAAACATTAAAAAAAAAACGGGTTTATCAATTTTTTTCGACTGTGACAACTGTAAGGCTATTATGTATCTCAGTTGCTAACAAATGTTGATGAAATGACCTTGGAAAATGGCGGTTTTATGTCAGTTTCGACAGCTCTTGTAAGCAGAAATGTAAGTAAGTTGCTGACTGGTGCTGACAAATATGACATAAAGCCGCCATTTTTTAACAGACTTCAAAAAGGAGGAAGTTTTATATGCTCGACTGCATGTTTTTTTTGTGTATTTTCATCGATTTCTGTCCTATTTGTGGACCGATTCTCTATTATTTTTTTGTTTGGTAGAGTATACTTCTGAGGTTGGTCCCATTTAAATTTCATCAAATTCGTTCAAGCAGTTTTTAAGTTACACTTAGCTAAAAAGTGTTTCGCTTATTTTGATATCATCATTAACAGTGAATGACAATTGATCCTGTAATTAGCAAAGATCACTAAAAAGCGTGAAAAAAAATATTATTTTTACCAAAAAAAGGAACCGACTTCAACACCAAAAAGGGTGTAACTTGTCGAGGTCGGTACCACGCGCACAATATTGTGATAATAGGTACTTTTCAACTATCATGGTACCGACTTCAACAAGTTGTTCACACTAATGTTTCACACTTTCTAGTGTTGAATCCGTTGCATTGGTTAGAAACTATTTTTTTCAAGATTTAAGTCAAAATTTGATGGCAACTGAGATACTTAATAACCCTGCGGGTCTCAATCATTGAATCATTCATTCTCTGAATGAACATTCATCCACTTTTGGTTACTAAAATTGTTTACCTTATCTTATAACCATGTTGTATATGAATTGTATAATTTTATAAAGATTTGTATTAAATATTCCATAGCTAAATTTGCCATGGATTTATGTCATATTGACATTATTTGTGAAGACTGCTAAAGGTTGTGATAGTTTTAATTATTTTTGATATTAAAATATTATTCTAAAAGTTTACTTTAATTTCTCCTACAGTTTATGAAACTATCATGTAACAGATACTGGCAAAGTTGCGACACTCAAACAAGTCGCAGGGGCCATACACAAAGAATCTAATCTGGAGTTTTTATAAGATAGTTTTATTGTATTGACGCATCATAGGCGGAAAGATATGCAGTTTTAGAGAGAACAAAACAGTATTATTTCCTCGAACAGGACTATGTCTTGCGACAATCTGCCGTATAGTATATATCGGCGTGGATACAATAATTAGCCAATAATAATTAGTCTATAACAATTAGATTTGTTAAATTGATTATTTGAATTGATTTGTAAAACATAGATTTATACTTTTGAAATTGTTTACATTAAATTATTCTAATTAAAATTGATAATTTAATTATTCTCAAAATGATTTAAGTTTATTACGATGTACAATTAATTATAAATCTCATGCCATCACTTTTTATTGCAATCTTAATGTTTAAAAGGACCACGTGAAAGTACGCCGTAACCTATAAAAGCGGTCGCACTGGCGACGGGATGGCTTTTCTCCGACTCCCCTCTCTCCTGGCGACAGCCCAAGCCGAGGTCCGTACCTTAGTGGTGCCTTGAGCAAGTCGCCTACTCCTCTCCTTGCGGTGAAGCGTCTTCAACGCTCGCCTTAGACGGTGCGCTCTCTGCGCCCGCATCTGGCTGAGTGCCATCTGCGCTTGCCACCCGTCCGGTGACGCTGTAAATGCCGGTAGAGGCAAACAGCATTAGTCCGTTCTAAAAAAAAAGACGGGATGGCATTCTTGTTCGAGCCGCGCGCCGCCCAGTACGGACCTCTCTGGGACGTCGTTACGCTACCGGTCGAATATACGAAACCTTCAGTGATTTGTGGAGTTTTATTTGGAACAGAATATAAATGCCATTCACATTTTTTAAAAAAAAACGTGGAGGTCTTTTTCCGTCATATACTATACCAGTAGTATACCAGTGGCCGGTTGGCACAGTTGGTAGACACCGTGCCTTCTGAGTCGCTGGTCCCGGGTTCGATCGCTCAGTTGAACAATGCCACTACTCGTAGCACACACCCATGTAACTCCTGACCGCAGTTGCTTAACTTGTTGCGATCGGTTTAGATCGCCAAGTCAAGCTCTGTTGCGAGCGCTTCATACTATATAAGATAACTCTATAGTAATTCATGTTTTTTAGAGTGGCTATCTCTGTCTACCTACGGCTCAGGATCTTCAATGGCGTGAATAAAAAACCAACAATGTTATGGCTATCGTTCGTAGACTGAGCATTGTTTCTATTCTTTGCCTGCGCTGAGAGAGCAGGTAGATCAGGCTACAATAGCAGTAGATGACTGATATGCATACTTATAATACACACTCAGACATAGGTCAAACATACATGTTCAAGCACACATGTGTTTCACTTATCCGGGAATCAAACCCGGAACCAGCGGCTCAGAAAGGATGGTTGCTGCCAATTGCGCCAACCGGCCAGTGACCCATTATGTTTGCACTATTAGGTTACGTATTAGAAATAATAAGCTAGACGAGTGACGCTTGCAGGTACCTAGGTACAGTCGCCTGCAATAACATGTACATCCAATAATTTTCAAAACTATGATACAGTACTACATTTTATAACAATGTAGATAAGGATTATTTTAATCAGAATAATTATATAAATTGTTAAATTGTGTTTTATTTTACCGATGCTGTTGTGATATATAGAACTAATAGTTTAGGCAGAATGTTTCTAACTTAAGGCATACAATAATTATCACCCAAACTTTGCACTACGACTATCCTACTATAAGGCTTGACATTTAAGTCTAATGTGGCTTATGTATACACTATTTTGGAAATTACAAGTCGTTATCGTGTTTATGTTACCGTTGGCATAAATAATAATAATAATAATAACAACTCTCGCTAGACGGTTGGATCAAGAGCCAGATACAGAAGGCAGTACTCCTTGACACGGCACGTATTGTCAGGAGGTTCCTCAGTCTGCAGCCCTAACCACCGGTAGTTTGGGTCATGCTCCACTGCCGATGGCAATCTAGGATTAGGTTTTTTATAATGTTTTTATTTTATATAGAAATATTGTAAAAAATGTAATTTGAAGAAAAATAAATAAATAATGTGAATAATAATAATAATCTTTATTTGTGGAACAGAAAAACATAAGAAACAAAATACATTGAACGATGCTAACCGCTATAGTACAAAGACTGTGTCGCAGGTAGCAACGCCCTCCTCCATAACACCTACTAGATACAATGCTCTTATATTAAATATTATAAAAATTTTAAATAGGTTTTTACAAAGTTTAACTGTAACAATAGTATTATTATTATTAGGTTAAAAATATGAAGTAGTTTATATATGTAATAAATATAATATATTTTAAATACTTCAGAATGTTGTGAGATAGGTACTAATTAAGAAATAAGTTAAGATTTGAGTCGTGTAAGAGTGGCGTGTTTGTGTGTGTGTATGTGTGAGTGTGTGTGTTTGTGTGTGAGTGTGTGTGTGTGTATTAACCTATGAGGTCACTAATTATATTTCAAAATAAATAGTTCTGTATCATCATTATGATAAAGTTATGAGCCATTTTAGGGTTTTAATTTTACAACTGTGTAGGGGCAGTGGGTAATTATTTAAAATTTTATTAAGTTTATTATAAAAACCTGAGCTAATGTAAAAATAACGTCATTTTAGTATAATTATGATGTTAATTTTTTTGAAATTGAAAGCTGAGGCATTTTAGAAAATTGTGAAATGTAGGTATACATCTTATTGCAAGCGACTGTACGACTAGTTCTAGTGGGGAGTTAGTACTTACATACCATGCACCTACAGAGTAGGCAACTTTCTGCTTTAAATTACTTCTAGTAAAGTGACTTACGTCAGGCTACAAAACGGTAGGTTTGATGGTAAAATCTATAATTTCGGGTATATTATTCTATCTCACTCAACTAGTAATACACCGATGTGAAACTTCTAGATTTAAGCTTGTGTGGGTCAAGAATAACTTGGATCTCATTCATAGAAATAGCTAACGCATATAAGGCCTTCGATAATTAGTGCACAATATAACGGAGTGGTTAGGAGTCGATAACGAAATAAAAATATACAAGTCTTCAAAAAAGATGTTTGTTTGTCAAATAAACCCAAGTAGCAAGTTTGTACCTATGAAGAATGTGATGCCGATGGTAGTGAATGAAGAAAGATATAGGCACCTATGTACAGTAGTATCCGTTTATTATGACTGCCTATACCAACCGCTTATTATGAAGTAATTACACAGCGAAGTTTGGTTTCCACACAAAATTATTTATAACTACGTCGGATATAATGAAAGAAAGAAGAAAGAAAATAAGTTTATTTCAGACATACACACAACACTACATGAAAATTTAATAACATATTGAGATATTTTAAAGCAACGAAGTACAAAAATTCTCATTGAAGTGTTGCGCGATGCCAGAAATGAGTCTCTACTCACCAATAAGCAAGGGATTGGCGACCCTTGCGCTGATTTTCAGCAGGAACTTGTGATCAGCATCACGAACGCCCAAGTGACATAATAAAAACAAGAAAAATTAAAAAGACAATAAAACTAATCATAAAGTTTTTGCTCAAATGAAATTGGACAGTACTAATCCAATAATACCCAACCATCACATGTGTAGTGTACATTTCATAAGGTAAGTAGTCACTTAGTCTTCTGACAATTTCCAATCTACATACTTAGCAGATAACACATTTTATGCTATAGATAAAATTATTTACACAATATTTAAAAATAATAATTAAATAAATAACATTATCAGATAATCCACAGAAGTCCAGTAATACTGTGTAATAAAATACAATAAATATTGATTATTAATTCTAAGGAATTGCAGCTTTTAAAGTAAAAATATAATTATCTTTACACAATTAACTAGTCATTGTTAATTCAAAGTAAAACATTGAAGGTACTCATTCAATTATGTATATTATGTAGCAAAAACCACAATGATTAATATAGTTATAGTTAGTTATATTTATTGAATTTTAATTAAATGCGTTCTCAAATGCTTACTAATGTTTTAACTGATTTTAGGTCTCGGAGTGGTGGTGGAATGTCATTCCAACATTTGGTAGCTGCAAACCTAAAACTACCATGAAAAGCTTGCGTTTTATGCTGAGGTGTTAACAGCATATAAGAGGATGCTCGAGTTTGATACAAACGCTTTTCATGGGCCCAAGTCAATTTTTGCAGTAAATATTCTGGCTTTCTATTTTTCACGACTCCAAAAAGCAGAGTAGTAAAATGGATTTGTCTTCGTGCTTTCATCTTTATGAGATTGAATTCGCTTATAAAGACATGTCGCTTATTGTGACCCATTTTTAACTAATTCTGCCCTGTATAGTGACCGACATGACTCCTAACACCTTTGGCAGTGTTCGGGAGAGTCACCCGACGTCTTTCGACGCGTTCATGCCTTTTTTTGTTTTGAGTCTCTGTGGTATATGAACTTAATAGTTACAAATTTTATTTTGGTTTAATCTCAATTTGTTTCTTTCTATTTACTTTACATCTATAATAAAATACTTACTAACAAAACAGGAGATTGTTTATTTTCTACAAATGCTTTGTATGACGTCCGCTTAGTATGACGTGCCTGCGATGGCATTATAAACTAATTCCACTGTATGTGGCCTCCTTTATGCTTCAGAAGGCATGTCTAAGCAACTGTATAAGATAGTAATCATCAAAATGATAATCAACACACAGTCTGTATTAAAAAGAGGTTTGATAAGGACTTTTTAAGTTGATCCGGAAATATACCTTCCTGACTAAACTAAAAACTAAAGACTAACAACGAGTGGATAATGTTATGTATCATGATTTGATTTGACCCAGTTTAATACTACTACTAACACTACTAGGTACTTACACTATAATACTTTGGTAGTAATTTCATCCACCACTTTTGCTATTATAAGTAGTTAACGACACGAACACTTTACAATATTTATTTTACTTAATCTACAACCATTTACATAAAAAGTGTTAAGCCGTGCGAATGCGGTCAAAAGAGGCTAAGTCAAACAATAATTAAGTAGAACGGTGGTTAACGCTCGAAATATTTAACCGAATCAAATTAATTTCAAATACGAGTGGGGTACCTATATTAAAAGGGCGGTGTAGGGTGACCACTGCGAAATTTTATTGTGTAGTGTGTAGGTGTAGAGTTTACTTATATGTAATGGTTATAGTTTACTTCTGAGCTGACAATCAGTAATAAAGAGTAATCACCTATATTGTCAGGTCAATCGTCGGGTCGGGTCTTGAATCGAGTCGCCTGAATTTGAGGATTCTGTGTGGAATTTGTGTCTTTGTGGAATGGTCAAGAGGCTTTGTCTTGACCCTCCCAATTCGATTTTGGCTGCCGGAGTTACGCGAAAGTATTTTAAATTAATATTTAAAGTTTCTGTAATTTCACACGAAAAACATGCGGATGCGTGAAACGGAACGCAATATCAGGAAATATTGCATAAATTTGAACGTCTGCTATGTTTATGTTCGTGAAACGAAACGTTTTGATCGCTATTTTTGAGGTTTGTGATTTAACTATGTTTACAAAATAAAATAAATACTCCTACATAGTTTTGTGAAAATTATTTTCCTCCCTTACCCACCCAGAGACCAACTCAGACCGGTTAGGTTGAAAGTAGTCAGAAAACCGACACAGAGCACCCCGACTCCACCTATTCTTGTGGCTACTACCCCTAGAGTGTTTATAAATAATGCGGGAGCCAGAAGCTCAAGGGTGGTCCTGGGTGGTTCGTTTCGCTACGGAGGTCGCCGGCTCGCTTCGCTCGCCAGCTCCCCCCTTCGCTCAACTCGACTTCATGCGGCGAAGCAACGTTCAGGGGCGACCGCTAGAGCTTCTGGCGGGAGCCCACCCGGAGTCCAAGTCAGACCGGTTAGGTCGAAATTAGTGACAAATCCAACTCTGAATTAGGTGTAAATATAAATAAATTTAGGTGTAAAAGTGTTAGTAGAGTAGACAAAATTATCGTTGATATTAAATTTAAAAAAAAACTACGCGGTTCCGGCAGGGGGAAATAGTAGGGGGGGTTCCCTGCCCCCAACCCCCCCTCCTACCCACTCCCCCTCCCCCAAAGTTAAGTGTAAAAGTGTTTAAATAGAGTAGAAAAATTGATCTTTGATATTAAATTTAAAAAAAACTACGCGATTCCGGCAGGGAAAAATGGTGGGGGGGGGGGGGGGGGTTCCCTAAGAACCGTGTACCTACGCTCATTTGACTTAAGAACCTTAATACACCCACTCGTGAATCTCTGTGATAAGAATAGTACTTGGTAGTGGCCAGCTTAATTCAGATACCTATTTTATTTGCTTGCAAATGGATAACAGATTTGTAGTAGAACTTTTCAAGATAAGTTTCATATTATGATACAAACAATATTTCCTAGTTTATAATAAGATTATCGCGATTCCTCGTACAGTTAGCCATTTTTAATCAAGTCTATTTAATTTATTTAAAGTGAAAATCTTGATAGCATTTCTATGCGTTCCGATTACCTACTATCAAAAATGCCTTTGGAAAACATCTCGGCGGAGAAGAATGGCAAACTTATACCGACATCTTATTATTTAATAAATAATAATAGTAGCAATATTATTATTTTTTAAATGTACATAATTATGTGTTATAATTTAATTTGGTACTTACGTGTTATTTGATTATTTATTGAATTATAGGTAAATAATACACCTGATTCTAATGCGGATATAACTTGTAATTTATATAGGTAATTACCAATAAATGGTTATCTAATCTAAACTTTAGGTAGGTACTTAAGTTATTTAATTAAGTTACCTACTTCTCAACGAAAGTTCATATAGTTAACATACTAACATATAAACGTGCTACATTTGAATGATGATAACGAATGTTTTTTTTATTCTTGATTGCCTAACATGTTTTAGACAAGTCATCATCATTATCAGCCCACATTTGTCCACTGCTGGACATATGCCTCTCCTAAACTACACCACAGAGCTCGGTCTTCAGTGGGCACAAATATCTGTTTAAGTGTAACGTAATCGCATCGTTAACGTATTTAGTACAAACTGTCATTTATCTAGTACAATAGTGGCACAGATAACTTGTAGTTTGTACCGAATACGTAAACGATACGGTAACGTTACACTTAAGTAAATATTCTTGCTCGGCCTATTGCTCTCTGCTAGTTACTGCCAGCCGCCTTCCGCAGGTCGTCCTACACTAAGTTTGCCTATTATCGTATTGATATTATATATATATATCATCATCATCTCATTCGTAGAACGTCCTCTGCTGAACATACGCCTCCCCAAAAATTTCCAAAATAACCGGTTGGAAGCGGATAATATCCCAAAATATATTGAACGCAGAGTCACCCGGCCCAACTCGTGAAAGTTAGCATTTTTTTGCAATAAAGTAATAAAAGCAGCCGCATCAGCGGTCCTCGAAACACGAGTAAACGTTGGGGCTACGCTCCGCCGCGACCGCGATAACCATCTCTATTACCTATTCTACCCCACTATGCAATTAGCTAGACAGTACGCAAGCTTATGTGGTTGCCCAGTCATGAGTTTACAGTTTACAAGACGGTAGTTTCGACCTCCTTTGAAATTGTGGTCGTTTAACCCATAGCGAATAATTAGTCCAATACACTTTTTCGTTCTCACTACGAAGTTTTCCTTGCGTACTAACCTTTGAGACGTACTAACGGGCCATAATTCAGCAAGTAAACTAATCTGGCCACTTGTACAAATTCTAAGGAGGTCCAAACTGCTCAGCAATGCACAGCATTATTCCATTAAGAAAATAAGTAGAGTAGGTAGATAATATTTGAGTTTCATGTTTCGATTTCAAATCAAATCAAATTTATTTATGTTCAGGTAAGTTACACCCCTAATCATAATCATATATCCCTTCAAGAGACGTTATATTATAACAATGAAATTTCTATTGTGTCTGGCCGCATGATGGCCAATGACCTTTGATGGATTAAACAATCTTATTTAAAATTAATTACAATAAGTTACAAAAGATATATCTTTTGTAACTTGTTGTATTATATTACTTGTGATTTATAAATCACAAAAAATATAAGAAATAGCTAATAATAAAATGTCATAATATCAGTAATATTAGTATTAGTAATAAGCCATGTCACAATTAATACTAAGTACAGTTAATATCGGTCCAGTGTCAATCACACCTTCTCTCCGGCATAGGTACCTACTGCAACATGCTACCATCTATTTATTCATCACAAGGTGTGTACTTCACGGATAGATACAAATATCGCATAAAAACTTGCACGTATCTACCTCGCACGTCTTACTATATGGCCGAGCAAGCGAACCGAGCGAAGCGTCTCTACTTTAACTGGGCAAATTGACTTTCATCAGTCCGTATGCTTGTTAGGTTGTTCGTTTGTCTGTCGCATTTTTCGACCAATCTTGACGAATATTGGCATGCATGTTCTATATTCCATCAAAGTTCACACGGCTAGACACAATAGAAATTTCATTGTTATAATGACATCTACACATTAATATTTATATATTTGGCGCTATGGCGCTATTTACCGACCGATTTTAATAAAATTTGGTACACACATTAGGTACCTGACTTTAAAGAGGAACTTCAAATATGAGCATAATTGGTCTAATCATCTAATGGTTTCCGAAATAAAAGGTTGTGAATTACTGCGAAAAATTGCCGATAATAAGACTATGTGCTCGCGAGGTCTACTGTTCGCAAAACTACTACCTAGTGTTTGTAAGCATACACTTAATATATACGTTGTAACCGCACAGAATAAATATTAGTATGTACTCTAACAGTATTTCTATGGAGCACCCGACCATTGCTTTGATTCTGTCACTACTGTATACCGCGCACACAACCCCGTTTTGCCGGTTGAATCGACACTCCATACCCCAGTTATTTGCTCGACATAAGCTTATCGGGGGCTACAAAAATTGCGTCCTTTGAAAAATTGTGTGTTAAATAAGGATTGCATCGCTGACAGTTCATGTTTTTATGACGATACGGCTGATAAAAATAATGAAAATGTGTAAATCAAAATGATTTGTCGTATGGATGGCATATTTCAGAGCGTAGGTATGATTTACTGTATAATAAATATTATTTTTCTGTTAAAAGTAATACAGTTTACGCTACATGCAATTTTTATGTTTTTTTTATTTATTTATTTATTTGATTTCCCATGAATAGTTACATTACTTCTTGTGACTTATACATATTCTTAACTAAGTTGCTTAACGCACTATTTGTTAAAGGGAAACACCACGTGCAATATTATAAATTATACAAAATAAGTTATTTTTGCCTACATCTGAAATTGATCATTCCAGATCCTTGTTGAATACAAAAATAAAGTTAACAGCTAGACGTGACAGTATTTATTATAAATTTAATTATTCGCATTAATTTATCCTAATCAATTTACCAAGATTATGTTCGGCGTAACACCTTTTTAAATGTTGCAAGAGCATCTCCAAATATATCAAACAACTTACTATTTTCCTTAACAAGTCTGCTCATTCTAGGTATCGGAGTGTTGGCTCCTAACACTGTTCTACGAAAAAGGGGGGGGGGGGGGTATGGGGCAAAGGGAGTTAAAGGCTGTCGTGAATATTTAAAGGGGATTCCTAAGTTTAAACTTAGCTAATAATACTGAACATTCAATACTGTTATTTAATAGTTTGTGCACAAATATGAGCTCAATATTATTTCTTCGAATATATAGAGGTTGTAGTTTAAAGTAGGAGACGTTTCTCATACGCTTTATTTTTTTTAACATGACAAAATGCTAAATGCCACATAAATCTCTTCTGTGTACGTTTCAAACGTCGAGAGTGTACAGCATAATGAGGTCTCCAAACAGGAGAGCAATATTCTAAAGGCAATATTCTAAAATGCTGCAACAAGACAATTGTACAACATGATTTTATTGCTGTATTTGATGCTTCTTTACTGTTGCGGATAACAAAACCCAGTAGTTTAGAAGATTTCTTCGTAATATGTTCAAAGTGAGGTATGAAAGTGAGTTTAGGATCAAATGTCACCCCTAAGTCCTTCATCAGAATTACCTACTCTTTGTAAATTAGTAGCTTTTAATTTGTAATTATATTCTATACTCGTTAATTTTCAGCTGAATGTCATTTGAGAACATTTGGAAGTATTTAATGTCATCCCATTTAAGTCACACCAGCTTGTTAGCCTATCTAGATCGTTTTGCAACATTTCAACATCTTCAAAACTTTTGATAACTTTCAAAAT
Organism: Selenia dentaria; assembly: GCA_917880725.1. Classification (NCBI taxonomy): domain Eukaryota; kingdom Metazoa; phylum Arthropoda; class Insecta; order Lepidoptera; family Geometridae; genus Selenia; species Selenia dentaria. Next base: position 5,557,419 of record OU862888.1, on the reverse strand, counting down.
CTTTAGATCATCGGCAAACAAAAATGGCGTAGAATGCCATAAACAATCAGGTAGATCATTGATGAATATATTAAACAGGAGAGGACCTAAATGTGAGCCTTGAGGAACACCTGCACTTACTTTTGAACGAGTTGTTGAAGTGTAGCCCGCTGCTACTACAAAAAAACCACGATCATTTAGATACGAACGCAACCATTCTAGAATTGGTTCAGGAAAACCGTACGTAGCAAGCTTGAGCAGAAGCTTAGTGTGGGAAACCCTGTCAAACGCTTTACTTAAATCTGTATAGACTACATCAATTTGATTGTTTGTATCAATCGCCTCCATGAGGTTTTCTGTGAAGGTCATTAAATTTGTACATGTGGACCTTTACTTTATAAACCCGTGCTGGTGTTTTGATAGAAACTGTTTAAAATGTCGATAAATATGTGGAAATAACAATGACTCTAATATTTTCGCAAAAGTAGATATTATGGAAATAGGACGGTAATTGTTTGTAACGCTATCGTCACCATTTTTAAATAAAGGTACCACCTTGGCAGTCTTCCAGAGTGTAGGTAATTTTCCTGTAGTTAAAGATTCATTGTAAATTATATACATAGGAAGAGAAAGGCTTGAGGAGCAAAGCTTTATTAGTTTAGGCGGGATTCCATCTGTCCCGGCACCTTTTTCAGTATCGAATGATTTTTGTACTGTCGTTTTTGATACAAGATGAAGCTAGATAAAGAGTTTTTTATTTATCATATATGATGGTACAGCTCTAATCCAGATGCACTCTGCGGTATCAAAATTGCTGGCATCGTAAACCAAGGACCATTATGTGGGTCGATGCAAAACTAGAAACAAAATATTTATTGGATAGGTCCGACTATAGTTTCGACCACATCCGGTGGTCTTTTTCAAGGAGTGTTCGGGACGCCTACGTCTATGATGTCTCGCTTAGCACTCACTAATGTAGTGAACGTTACGTGAGTAATCCCGTATTTCTAATTAAATATTAAACCATCTTAGTTTTTGTAACAAAAATAACTTTTTCATACCACCTGCTTGACAATATCCAATAACGCAATCACGCAATCTCGACGTAAAGCAAACCATTACATCACGAGGGAGGTAATGTTGTATGAAACTTCTAAGGGGTTAAAGTTATTTGGATTTGTAATGTTAAAATTTGTAAACTCTAACTTTTTTCTTTTTATCTGTCTGTGGTGGCCAGTTCGATTTTAGAATTAACCCTCTACAAATTGTCGCGACTGAAAACTTGCTGCGTCAACCAGCGTCACCAACGTTCACAATTTAAAGCCTGACACGAGTTTCAGATTCTTTAAGTACTGCTCCACAACTTCCAGAGCTTACATTTTTGATAATAACAATTTTACTCTGCCCCTCTGTGACAAGACAAATGTGTCCAATATTAATAGGTATTCATTTTTAATTTATTTAACTTTTAACTAAATAAATGTTTAAATATAATGATAAATTAATAATAATATTAAATATACTTACATAACTTTTTTATTTAGCCCTTAGTTTTTATTGTAACGCAGGGGGTATGAAGAGTAGAGTATTCACCTCGAGGATCCTGTCTTCGTCTTGGGCGGTTTGAACCCCTCGCGTCACTCAGGACTCTACATAACTCACATCTACTAACTCTAGAGTCTCCCGTTACGCTCAGGGTCCAATATGCCGCCCGCGACGTAAAACACTGCTTTACTACCTCGGTGCATAATTTGCTATTAAATTCGCGCTCGCTGCTAAATTTTAGCGAGAGAGAATAATTCGAAAATTCGCGAACTACCGAAACTGTTATTGGAACTAAACAAAGTGGGACATAACAACGTCTGTTAATAAATTGTGTTGATTTTGTCCCATATGATTATTATTTTTAATTAATAAAACACGTCATAACCTTCTACAACAACAAACAACATTTTTATTTTGTTAATAGATTCGTAAATTTTGACGCTATTGTGTACAAGAACAATTGGAAAATTTTCATACCTTCTTCCAATCTATTCAGTTATTGGAGTGTAACTCAAAAACTACTATAACGAATTTGATGAAATTGATGACTACACGAGAAGCACCAACTTTCAAACAATAAAAAAATTAGAATCGGTTCACCCTATCGAAAGTTATGAGGTAACAAACATAAAAAAAATACAGTCGAATTAAGTACCTCCTCCTTTTTGGAAGTCTGTAGAAAATACTAATACGCTAAGTGCTTTGAGCTTTCTGTTTCTCTTTTTTCATTTTCATTCTCTGTTCGTATTCCAACTTGGCCTGTTTGAACTCCCTCTGCTCATTTATATGCTTCTGCTCTTTTTTACCCCAAGCAGTCTTTTCAGAGTACCACTTCAGATACTTTGTGTAATCCTGTTAAGAAAATTAATATAATACTTTTAAACTTTTTAATTATAATTTGTTGTAGAACACTTTTTAACTGTCGACATGACCAGACTTCCAATAACAATAAACTAACAGTTTGACTCAAGATCTTTGATATTTTTTTATTTTGATTTTGATTAGAATTATTTTAATTTGATCTTGACGCTGCAGAGTTTGCACAGTAATGTACCGCGATTGTGACCCTGCTGAGACATAGCTGTTTAGTCCATTTCGCCCAACTATTTCACTCGCATGCCCTAGTTTCAGTGCCCCAAATACGCGGTGGAGGTGCCTACTGCAGGTGGATGCTTGCAGGAGTGTTCTACTACCTCTGTGAGAGCATGAACATAATAATTAAACAGCCACTGCCCGTCAAAAGTGAGGTAACGCTATTTACTTGGCGGTGCCTTTGAGATGGCTGAGGTTAGTTTTACTGTGTTCACCTCGGAGATATTGTCGTCTTGGGTGAATTTGAATACATCGCTGCACTCGGGATTCTAGTCTGAACTCGTTCAGTATTACAATAGCATTACATGAGACACACGACGTAAGAAGATGAAGTAGTGACTTCATCTTCTCGGACGTTGAGTATCGTTGCTGACCTGCTGAGGTTCGTGAGATCATAACTATGGGTTGCGACTGAAAATCAGTGACTAAGAATTCTGTCCTTAGTCGTATGCTGAGTCGGGACCCATATTCAAGACACGCGCAGCATCACGCTGTTTTCCATACGGGTTCTGGTGTTCATAATCTATGTGTAAGTATTTTGTTTTTTATTTTTATTATTTCATATGTCTGTAATGTGATGTGTTTGTCTAGAATACATGCGTTTTCTTTCTTTCTTTCATCTCCTTGAAGAATTGACTATTGCTTTTGGCCTAACATGCAGCAATTTATCCGTGATAAAGGATCTGTTAAAACACTGGACAACACAGAATAGAACATTACTTACAATATGGCCGTTAACTTCATCTTGAAGGATAAAGTTATATACTTCTATTGGGGACAATCCACGAGCAGCTATCCTGAAAGTTATGTCATTATCAGCTAATTGTTTAAAGTGACATCATTTGGCCTTACTTATAAACGTTGCTTAAATTTAAATAACGTCACTTAGTACGGGGCAGAACATTTTTCCTTTGCGCAGTACTAAATAACGTCATTTAAATTTACGTTATATATTAGTGGCAGGTAGGCCCCAGCCTTTATCCTCAGGGTTTTTGAGTTCGGATTGGTAGGTAGATTTCAGACCGACCGAATGATATGGATTAATAGTAGACGATCGGGGCTTGACGTGCCCTCTGAAGAACAATAGTTCTTTGTTGAAAAACTTGAAAATGTCTCTAGCACACCTACCTAAGTAGTGACCTTAGCTTCTGCATCTGCGTAACTATTAGGAGTACTTAGCAAAACATCTTTCACATAGGTTTACCTTACGATTGCATCAGCCCCTAAAAATGTATCCAATGCGTTTTTCAGATATCCATAGGTATATCCTCGCAGTACATGAGCCAGACAACTTACGTCAAGGCCTGATGGAATCACGGGATGACTGAAAAACATATGAATTATTAACATGCTTATATTATTTTGTAGCACAGAGATTACGTAATCGATAAACATAGGTGTAGTTTATGTATTACCGGTGGTGGGAGTCTTGGGTCGTAGCTTGTATATAACCAAAAATGTTGATTACCGATGTTTAGTATAAGTAAGTAATTTAAGTGCATGAGTTTTCAGTCAGCTTAATATTTGGACTATTCCATATTCTCCCTGCAGATATATACGTAAAAAGGCGACAAAAGGATGAGAGGCACTATTTTGCTCTCCCCTAGAGAGGTATACCTCTACATACATATTTTATCAGAGTAGGTATATGAAAATAACAATTTAAACATTAAATGAACATGTTTACAATGGTATTCACATGCATCAATACATATATGCAACTGTGTTGAAATATAGAGATCGTAAAGTAAATACTCGTACAATACTAAAAATCCTGCTTCTGAAATCAATTCGTAGTTAAGTGACCATATTAGTAAAAAAAAATAAACCGATTTAATTCTTATGGCGGAGGTACCTAAGTTAAAGCTCCTATAGGTTCTATGGTCTAAAATTCTAAACGACGAATATTAAACTACTACTGTTCAACCCTGCATGCGATCGTAACGAGATATAAGATATTAAATCTCTTGCGCTGTAATTTAACTGGAATGATTGCCCTTCAAATCAAAACACAGTAATGTATGCACACCTGCAAAGGTGTGGTACTTCATCAGACGAACTTTGCAAATGTCCTACCTCTACAAACTTCTTTTGAGAAGACAACATGGAAATGTTGCTTCGTCCTTCAGTAAACAATCATGCAAATTTTCAGCACTAGCTCGCAGATGAACTGAAGATGAGCATATGATGTGGGCGAAACATGTGCCACAAAATAAGTAATAGTATACTCGGGTCGACGTGTTTGATCCCTGATGTGAGTGTTTTCGGTCGGCAAATATCTTAAAACCTTATATACTAACAATTTATTAGTCAAAACTCACGAGATTTCCACTATAAAAAACCTTATGTACCTTAGAACCCAGTCCTTTAACATCTGCACGATAGTTCCGTACGATGCGGTTGGCAGAAATACCACTGTTGGAAAGTGTTTTAGGATCTGCTTGGATTTAGTTACCCATGGATCTATGCAAGTCCCTAAAATTGTAATTGTATAGCTTTGAAATAAAATAAAAATATAACAGCAGAAGAGAAATCAAAGCGAGACGTCTGTGGAGGACTTGTCGCCCCCAATCTGAATAAGAAGTAGGATAATTTAAATTTTTTATTCAAATGTCATGTACCCGATTTCTCCCTCATTTGTGGACCAATTCTCAAAATTATTTTTTACGGATTGATATGTCCCTAAATGAAGCTGATGAAGCTAGCTAGTAGCGCAAATCTACGGTAGCCTGCTGTGCTCGTAGCGTCAACTGCTCGTAGCGGGGTCATGGACTTAACGGTCAAAATAGGTTATCCAGACCTCACAATGCGCTCATTGCATGGATGGACGACCATCTAGCAGCACTTTCAACTAAGGGCTTCTGTGTGTTTGTGGCTTAAGATAATTCTTTTTCTAATAGAATACAAATTCACGGACAAGATAAATTGCTAGAGAAGTTTGACTACAGTGTACGATATATACAGTTTTACTACAAATGGCTTATCTATAACATTGTACCTATTGCATAATATTCTTTAAAAGTTACATAAGATGATTTTATAAGCTTGATTATCTTAACAAACATGGGTAGACTAAAATAACAGCTACAACATTTATTTTATACAGTAATATTATAAATGTGAATGTTTGGATGGATAGAGTTTGTTACTCTTTCACGCTCAAACGGCTGAACCAATTTGATGAAATTTGGTATAGAGGTAGATGAGGCACTGGATTAACACATAGGATAATTTTCACCATCATCATTCATCCATCCATCATAACGCGGGTCGAACCGCAGGGCACAGCTAGTGCTTTAATACTTTTGCATACATATCCTAACGAATCCTTTAACTAACCTAAAACGTGTAATTCTAAATCGAAATAAAGTAAATCTATTCTTTACCAACCTATGACAGTAATTCTATCCGTTTTGTGAATGCGTTTAAACAATTTTCTCACAAAATAGCGTTGAAATAGTTTCCATTGCACATTCGTCTCCTCTGGTGGTACCTAAAAATGACACAAGACTATTTCTTTTGCAGAATTAAAGTTGGTAAGTATGTTATGATGTAAGTACTCTGTCATTTGTTCGTTAACATAATTGTGGTACAAAAGGCGTCGTCACAGAAAACATTAAAGTAAACTACGTTAATATTAAAATAGTAAATTAAGCTTACGTTAAAATTCGAAAAAACAACTCGGAAAATAAAAACTCGTTTAGTCATAATATTATTTTAACTATATTAGGGTTGTGTAGCGACGCATTTGTCGTAATGAGTAGAACGTAGCGTAGCATACCGTGACATATGTCGAGTGTTCTTGGTCATATCCTTGGCAAAGTATTAGACCGCGCGGCCCCAAGTAAGTAGAACTTCATCGCGATAAATAGGCGATAAAAGTGAGAAGAGGCGGTGGGTGGGGGCGGAGGACGTGATTGCCAGAGCAGTCGGATTGCCGGCAGAGCATTCGGGGTTGGCAGTTTTAAATGTCACTTTTTTCTGTTGCATAGGTATGCTACCAACAAAACGTAGATACGATGGGTATTTGTTTTGTGGCGATGTTGACATCCCTACACGCGTCTCGCGCCAAACCTGCGTGAATCAACGCTAGCAGGGAAGACGTTCTACTTATAGATATTTACTTACTTGTCCTTGGTACGTCAAATCCTACATTTCGTAATTTGTACAACAGGATCTGGAACTAAGCTATATGCTATCATAGCCCAGTCTTGGATCCTGTAGTATCTGATGTGTTAACAAAATATTTATGAATGAAACTAACGAGACGGATGCTTAAAGGTTTGAAATCTATCGTGAGTAGCACACACTATAATAATATAAAGATACCGGCTGCACTCGCTTGCCATTATGTCGGTTTAGGCACAGGTAAGTCCGACGACCTGATAAAGGTCGCAGGACAACTTTGGATGCAGGCCGCTTCCAACCGGTCCTTTTGGAAAATTATGGGGGAGACATATGTTCAGCAGTGGACGTTCTACGTCTGAGAGATGATGAAGTCCAACGACGCTTAGAGGTCGCGAGAGCGTGATGTTATCTCCAAACGTGTAAAAATTCCCTCTAAAGAAGAACGTTTTATACGTTTTATACCTACGTTTGAAACGTCGTATGTCCTTGAAATATGGCCCATTTAGATGGAAAGAGTTCCACCCTATACTCAAACATACGATTATCGAGAGGAACATACAAAAGTTACTTCGTGTAAACATTCACGATTCTGCCCTTCTCTTTGGGCCACAAATGCCTCGCAATAGAATAGTCTCCGTGTAAACAGAACTACCTACAAAGCGAGTATTGGATTTCGAGTTTTTGTGCCAGTCGCTGCCATGAGTGCAGTGTGCGAGGGTCTTTTATTTATATCTGCTCTTCTAAGACAAGAGTTGATAAAACTAACATATTTCATACATTTTAATTTTGCTGCAATTTTCCTTAGAGGTTGAGGAATGTTCCTCAACCTCCCAATTCTCTAGCAATTAAGCCTGCATTTCTGCTAAAATTAGCATTAAAACTGCATTTCTTTCATCACGATTTTTACAACGCACATTTTTTGTATTCCACAAACACTCGTAATTACTATACCAGCAGTATCAAACTTGAATGACTTTTGTAAAGTTTTGAAAATAATTCCGTAGTACCTAATCTCTAAACTCAAAAGGCAAATCTCGCACTCAAAACGGATCACACCGATTTGTAAGATACTCGTATGGACATGAAAAAATGTCATACGAGATCGTGTTTACACAAGTCGAGAACTCGTAAGCAAGAATATTCTTACTATATTTCGCCGTGTAAACAATCGCAGTAATTTATCGCCTAGAGATAATTACTTGCAAAATTTCGAATGACATGATAGTAAGAGAGAATTTAGTTCTTGCCTGTATGTAAACAATATAATGCGATAATCTTATAGTGATTATTGCTTAGCGTACGATTTCTCGCCTAGAAACGTACAACTTTGGATACATAAAAGGCCATTTAGATGGAGAGAGTTTCTCGACTTGAAGATATGATTATCGAATTGAACATAAAAAAGTTGCTTCGCCTAAACAAACTTCCCCTTGGGTCATAATTGCCTCACAATATAATGTATCTGTCTCTGTGTAAACAGAACTATAAGCAAGAATTGCATGGCGAGGATTGTACCAGTCGCTACCATGTGTACAGTGTGCTTTAAATTGGTGGTGTTTTAAATTATATCTGCTATTCCAAGGCCAAAAATAAATAAAACGAAAATAAAAACTTCACATATTTTTAACATTTGCTGTAATTTCCTGTGGGATATATTCTTCATCTCCCAATCCCTTGCAAATGCATAAAAAGCTGCATTTCTTTCATTACGATATTTATATATGCACATTCTTTGTATTCCACAAACACTCGTAATTACTATACCAGTAGTACCAAATTTGAATGATTTATGAATAATTTTGAAAACAACTCCGTAGTAATCTCTAAACTCGAAAGGCAAAATCTCGCACTCCAAATGGTTCAAACTGATTTGTACGATACTCGAAAGAACATGAAAAAATGTCATGCGAGATCGTGTTTACACAAGTCGAGAACAAGAGTAAAAATAAGCAAGAGTAAAAAGTGAAAGTAAAAGCATTCAAGATTCTTCTTACTATATATTTCGCCGTGTAAGTAATGTATCGCCTAGAGATAATTGCTTACGAATCTCGTAAGACATAATCGTAGGCGAGAATTTAGTTCTCGCCTGTATGTAATATGCCTGATAATCTTATGGCGATTATTGCTTGCGATAATAGCGTACGATTTATCGCCAAGGAACGTACGAGAAACTCTCTCCATCTAAACGGTCCTTAAGGGTTTAAAAGACCTGTATATTCAGGTTTTCATTTATTTTAGTTCTTATTACAAAACCCTAACTTTAATAAATTGAAAACAGAACTTTCATATACACATTCATCAGTAAGAAACTGTTTGATGTTAATATAAGTTATATTAATACACCACGTTCTGTAACCTAAATCCTTCTAAGTAGTATTTTCCGCAAGATGCGCGCATTACGAATATTTTTTACGCATTTGTTAAAATAATTGGAATGTGCAACACGGCCCTGTTACGATGCAGTTGTATGTACTCGTATAAGCACTATCACCAGTGTCAACAAGATATCCTAACTTAAGGTGTTCTGCCCTGTGTCTGAACTTATAAAACACTATATACGAGTATATACTATACCAAACATTATACTATATTGTTACATAACATATTCCTGTTCTTTTGTTTCAAGACGAACCTTTCTGTAAAAAAGCCTGTGCACATGCTTGATATGTATCACAGAAGGTTGGACCGCTTTCGCACTAGACGCTATCGAACGCACCAAATTATCCAAGTATACTCCAAATACAAACTTATCAGGAATCGTACCTGGGTCCAGTTCGAATAGTGCAGCATCTGTAAGAAAATATTTAAAATTAAATTACATAATATGTTATATAGTTGTACTTTGTTTGTTACTAAGGAACTATGTAATTAGTTTACTTTCGGAGGAGGCGTTGACATCTGCGACACAGTTAATACTTCTGCAGGTGTCATCGATTCCAATATGTTTGTAACTAAATCGTGTTATGGTTCCAAATAAATTATTATTATTATTATTATTATATTATGATTTTGAAGTGGACTTTTGCTGAATCCGATTGGGGAAGTACCACACCTCTGCCAGTTATTCAACCGTGAAGCAGTAGTGTGCCAACATTTCTGTATACCGTTAAAGGGCTATATTTCTAACGATATTGAACTGTTCTATTTTATAAGCTTGATTGTAATATGAAGTAAAGTAAAGACTTAATAACTTAATGTGTCAGGGTTACGGGTCACTTGCGATAAAATGCATCTGTTCTAGGCAGCGGCTACCACTTAACACCTGCTGGGCCTCGTGCCTGTACCGTCACATAACAAAATAAAAGAAATAACAAAACAGTTAAATTTTTCAGCTTATCGTTATACTCGTATTTATTTGCCAATAACCTCCCTTCAACTATTCAGTGCCAAATTAAAAATGTACTACTCTACTTATTTAAAACTACTCTGTTTTTGTTGTGTTCTGTGTAGTATTTTTGTGCCTGTTTCACTTTTTGCCTGAAAAGACTGGTCTTAGCCTCAGGGGATCTTAAAGCGGGGGCAAATTTCGCCATTGTTGAGCCTGTAATTCAACGAGGGAATGGTGCAAGTGTTTTGGTTACCCTTCCACGATGTTTTGTTCTGTAGTTTATACGCGTAAATTATTAATTTTATATGTATATAAATAAATAAGCTATCAAAATGTTGCGTTTTTTTATTATTATAGAGACCCCAATAAAAATAAATAAATTTATATACTCATACCCCTGCACTAAGATGACCATAGAAATAATGTATCCTAAAGATGACACACAATAAAACATGCTGATCATAACATAAATATTTACCGCGGTCAGAGATCGAACCTCTAGAGTCTCTACCAATAGAGCTAAAGGAACTGTCAATAAAGCAGATTTTCTAATAATTCGTCGATGCGCTCGTCGATGAGCTCACTGATGTCATATTTGACATCAGTCAGCTCGCTTTATGAGATGTCGCTCTTGTACAGAAGGTTGTTTTTCCAACGTTTCTTGTCATCTCGTAATTATTATTTTCTTCACGGATTCGTTATTTGTTTCACGGATGTTGTCAAAGATGCAACGAGTAAAGAATCGCACGGCAGTACGCATAACGTAGTGATGTCCCAGCATGAGAAACTCGTAGCACAAATCTACCGTAGCCTGTCGTGCTCGTAGCGTCAGCTGCTCGTAGCATCAAAAAATCCTCGTAGCGGGGTTCTGAACTTAACTGTTCGAATAGGTATAGCGAATCAGACTGAGCTCTTTGCATAGATGGGTGGGCATTTAGCAGCACTCTCAACTAAGAGCTACTGTTCTTTTATGGTTTAATATATTGACTCCTCTGAAATAATACAAACTCGCGTACAAAAAGTTAAAAAAGTTATGCGGCGGTAGAGTCTTTAAAGTACATTATAATGAAAAGATGACGTTCATAAGTGCGTCTTTGATGCCTAAATTGAATAAAAAAATTTGACTTTGACAAGATAAATGCAAAAGAACTTATGACTATGACTATACAGTAAACACAGTTAAACTAAAATGTCTTTACAACTATTGCACAATATCATTTAAAAGGCATATAACTTAATTTTATAATGTTCACTGCCTTAATCAAACGTCGGTAGACGAGAATAAAAGCTACAATAGTTACAAAACTGTATATAATGTATTAGGTCTGCTTAGTGCTTATTTGCTGATGTGTTTCTGAATCACATAATATAATGTTAGATATATAGGTATTTACTAGCTAAAACAAGAAAACAAACTTAAACTTTAATAACCCGTCTACGCAAATTATTAGCCTGCACGTTAAAGCGCTTAAGGTGCTGTCAGCTCCTGACGTCGATAAAAAGGAGGATTTTTAAAGCAGTTTATCTCATAAACGGTGGTTTACTTAAAATTACAAAATATATGACATTTGTAAGACTTTAAGGCCCACTTGCACGTTCCAGAGTTAGCTTCAATAACTCAGAGTAACTGCTAAAACAAGGTTTTATAATTAATTTATCTTGCACAATTAAAGGTTAGGAGCAAATTTATGGTTATTTATTGATATTTAACCCCGCAATGCGGAAGGGTTAAGTCTTTAACTACGGTTAGTGAAGTTTTGTGTCAAAAGTAATTGAGGTTACATTCTGCTGTATAATGTACTCTTTGGACGAAATGACACGAGACAATACGTATAAAATAAAAAATCGTCAAATTTCATACAACAAAGGATAAACAAGAAAGTCTATATACGAGGGTCATTTGAAAAGTTCTTAGCCTAACATGGTTAAAGTCACTCGTACATTGTACGGTAGTGCCAAAGAGATAGATATAAGTTTCACTTTTTTTCGATTCATTCATTATTGGCCAGGTTACAATATAAGCGCATAGACAATTCAATGTTCCCATCTAAAGAATATAAATGTCAGTTTAGCAAAACCGGTGATCTTTTATAGTCGTGCAAGGCATAATGAGAGTTAACAATTGATATGACTAACGCAAGTTTTCAAACTCGTAGACTTATTTATTCAACCCGAGCAAACGTGCGAGTGGGCCTTAGGTACACATTGACGGAACTAAAACATATTTTAACATACTTGAGCACATTAAAAAAAATATCAAACATACCACTTATTTCACCTTTAAAACAAATCTTTATTCACAATTGTATTTGACATGAAATTCATGTAATAAAATAGAAATTTTGAATACACATACATTGACAGATTACTTTTTTAATCCAATAGTGAATATTATAATTTTTCATGATTTTTTTATACGTTTTTACGAGGTGCACTTGCTTGATTTCATCGTCGTCCGCACGCGCTAGCAGATGACAGCGCCTTAAAATCCGCCCCGCTTTTGGGTTTCGCTGCAGCCGCGTAATTACGAAACCTGTGACACTGACGTCATCGAGACGAATCTAATGACGTTTTATTTATCAAAATAGGTTGCGCCGTTGAGTAGTTAAAAAGTTAGTAAGTCAAACACATAATCCTACTTTGGATTTGGTAGCAGTCGGGTAAAAGACTTAAGGATACGTTAACCGTCCATACTGATTTCTACAGTCTACAGTCGTCCGAGACGTTCGGGCGGTTTGAAAATCCGAGAGAACAGAGACAACAGAGAAAATAGACTTCCACCTCTGGGCCAGCCTATCTGCCAACTTGTAGGACGTCCACCTTTTTAAATTTACTTTTTAACCCTTTTGCTCATTGTTTATCATTAAAGGTTGGTTTAGAACTCACATACCATTCATTGATGCCAGAATGTGGACAAGTTTAGTTTTTCCGCTAGCTTTCGGCCCCACTAGCAAAATTCGATTAAACCCGTGAACTAACTCCCGACATTTTTCCCACCAGAGGTTCCTCGTTTCGCCGTTATCTGGTAAAGGGATCCTGTAAAGTTAAAATTCACTAGTGAGCTTATGAAGCTCGTTCAAAATGTGTTTATGTCAGGTTATAAAATTCAGATTAATTATGAAACTTACACATAATCACATCGCATATCATCTCCAGAAAAGTTTGGGTCACCAACAAATTCTTCCATTTTAGTTTTAGGATATTCTATTAAATACCCACGAAAAACCATATCCTGGAACAAAAACCACTTAACGAAATGGATAATAAGAAAGTCTAAGACAAAAATTAAAGTAACTCTTTTTGACCTAAATATGATAAGCAATCCGAAGCTTCTGTATTATTGGTCCCACAATTCTCGCAGGAACCACTTAATAAATAAATCAAAATGTAGCATACTTAATAAATTTGCCTGAATAAAACCTATCCCTCGAAATTTTTGAAAACGCATGCGGTAGTTATTAAAATTACGAAAAACTAAACTCTTCCAGAAAAATGATCAAATGATTAAAAGCATTACAATCAGTACATACTCGTATTACTCACCTCTAAATTATCAGCAATATTTTCGCTTAAGACTTTTTTAACTCTCTGCTTCCTCTTTGCCTTTTTGTGTTTTTGTTTCATTGGCTCAGGCATTGTTTCATCGTTATTTTCGTAATCTTTTTTCAATGCCTTTTTGAGTAATTTTAGTTCGTTCCTGGAAGAGATGTTTAATCGTTACGTGAACTTGAAAATGCATGGTGCAAATTGCGTCTTTATTAACTAAATATTTTAGTTTAAAATAGTAAAAATCATTACGCCAACACAGTATTAAATCTTATTTTAGTTTTGGTAGAATCTTAACCACAATCTTTGAAGTGGATTAATCAAATGCGATCCTTCTAATTATTTTAATTCAATTACCTCATATCTTCTTCAACGGGAGATACCATTTCAATTTTAGCCATCATATAAGCATTAGTAATGTTTAAATCTCTTACAAATTTTTCTTTAACATCCAATGTATTCCTCACATCTAATTCATCCCAATCTCTACGATAATTTTGAATTACCTGCAAAATTAAGTGTTTTAGATTTAGCACTAGGTGTGCTGTAAATTATTTACAATGCTACGAAATATATAGCTAGGTATTGTTGATTTAACGTTTAAATTTAAAATAACATTTGGAGATTTACTTCTATGAGATGCTCAGTCTTATTAGATCTTGGATAGTCAAAACCAGGGTGCATTGTAGGGTTCTTCATCATTTTCCGGCGTAACTCATCTTCCATTTTCTTTTTCATATGTTCTTCTTTTTTAAGCGCCATTTCTTCTAGCTTTGCTTCCATTTTCAAAAGCTTTTTCTACAGTGAAAATATTCTTGTAATTACAATTTTGATTCAGTTTTTCACATATTCACATAGGTGGTCTGATGAATTAGATTTCCAATATAACTTACATGTATAATGTATAATCTAGACGTTATAATATCTATAATTATACTCTATCAACACTTTAATATAGTACATAGGTAACTTATTAGAAATCTAGAGAGATATGTGGAGTTTTAGTCCAAATACATTAAATACATTTAATAATATAAAGGTTTTTGCAACGATTATACCAAAGGTGTAATAACCTAATCAATCTACTACTAAATACATAGTTGAATCATCTAATTTTTATATGAAATGAGTTAAATTATGCTAGAAATTCAGAAACCATCTTTGAGTCATAATACTAACCTGAAATCTATTTGGTGAAATAAGGCATGTTGGATCGACTAATCCAGCTACCCAAATTTTATTCAACTCATACAATACCTATATCAACCTTGTTATCCAGCGACACAGCGCGGATCGCGTTTTGGGCATAATATTTTAGTATTGTTTAACTAGTATTGGTGATTCAAATGCTCTTGACTTTATTTTGTATGTTAAGTATATATGTGTGCATATATACTTATGTTTTTAGCATAACATTATCATATATATATAACTTCCGTATCTAAATATACCTACATCTATAGCTGTTTTATTTTTATTAGCTTTTTTATTTGCCAAGTATTGTTTATATTCCTCCAACCATTCTTCGGGAGTAGGTAATTCTTCTTTGAAAATCAGAGCGGCACCACCTTGTTTTTTTCCTGGTATGTCATGGAAAAACTGGATCGACTGAAACCTGTAATCAGGAGATCTTCTAAAATGCGGACGCTTAACCACACACGTTGCAGTTCTTGGAAAAGTAGGTTGATTAATGCGAAATCTATTGTATTATTTGCCAAATATGGAGTAACGCTAGTCAACGGGTTAAGGAAAAACTATGTACCGGACTGTCTGTATGGGACTAGCTGCGCTGCTATTCAGATGAGTGTTCTCACACCACGTACAGAACGCACTACGCAGTTTACACAGTTTTTTTGTCTAGCAATTTATTCAATCAATAGCTGGTCAGTAGCAACAGTACCAGCAATTTGATCCAGTTTGAAATTATGAGTTACAACCGGACTCTTTCTTTCAAACCCACTACGCAGAGTGAACTCGATTAGAGTTTTGTTTCAGATGCAACCAACCGCAAACTTATGTATAGAACTTGGTCGCTAAATATTTTTATTTTTACAGTTATTCTTGTCACAATTTGATGTTAAACTATTTACTTACCAGTATTTAAACCAATCTCGAATATAATCTCTATAATCTTCTCTGATTTCATCAGCTTTCCTCTTCAAATAACCTTGTTTCAGGCTTTCACATTCTGCTTCCCATTCATTTTTAAATTTTCTTTTTGATTGTGTTCTTTTTTCTTTAACCTACATTTGAACAATTATTATGAGTTTGTTAGCTTATTTAAATAATTTTAAGTTAAGTATAAAACAAAATATCGTGTTAACAGAAATACGATAATTTTATTATCATCTACAGATAAAGGTTCACATTGATTTTATAAGTTTAAGTCCAACTTTATAGGACCAATACCTGTTCTAATTGTTCCGAATGGTCTAGCTTTGGTTTTAAGCAACGCCTCATTCCTAACAGTTCATCTCTTTTGCATTGTAAAATCTTCTGTCTTTTACATTCAAAATATGCTCTGTAAATTGTAGATTTTAGGTCAATTATTTTAATATATCGACAGATTATATTTCAATTATTATCAGTATAAAACATCCAGAACTTTACCTACAAACTTTTTGTATTATTTTGGCACTCTTCTCTCTTATTTCGTATGAAGCTGGTGGCACCAAAATTCCCTTTAGATCTTTTTCCCATATTTCTCGTTTATTTGTTTTGTGTCTAATCTGAGATATAACTTGTCTAAAAGGCAGATAAACTTTAATTGCGATAGATTTTTCATTATGAGTTTATGAAATATAAAAAAAATATGTTTAATACATATATTAACGATATTTTGTTAGCCAAGTACATGAATTTAAAATATACGTATTACGTTTCTTTAATAGTTATGTGTTTATGTATGCTACTATACAAAGTAGGTCATAGAAATTATAAAAATCACCTCGTTTTTTCATGAGCTTGTATTAATTCTACCAATCTTTTAATTTCTAGTTGTTCTTCTGTAATTTTTTCTTTCATTTCTTTAAACGGTTTCTCATGTTCGAGTTCTTCAGTTTCCCACCATCGATCAGTTTCATTTATTTCTTCTACTTCTGCTGCTTGTGCTGCTTCTTCTTCTGTTTAAATGTATTTTATTATTCACATGCTAAAATAACTGTGTAACAGAGCTAAATTCTGCCTAATGTCAGTGCAAAATAGCAATGGCTGAGCCTTACCAAGTAATCTCTTTTTTTCTCTAACTTGTTCAAAGATATCTCGAAGCATGTCTTGAAAATTATCTGGCCTTTCAAACTTCTCGGGTATTTCTGTAAGTTCGGCATTGTCAGGCGTTAATTTATGATGAGCTAAGCCATTGGTTCCAAAGTGATATTCGCTAACTTCTAAGATTCTTAACTCATGTTTGAGTTCGATGATTCTGAAAATGCATGTGAAACGTATATATATATCTAAATTCTACAAAATCTATGTACATGAATCCCTATTTCCCTTGGTCACGCCATAACTTGCGAATAACTTTGCGATGAAATTTTGCATGGAGATAGATTATATCCAGGGGAAGGACATTGAATTTTTCATTATTATCATCATCCATCACCACGCAGGAGAAACCGCGGGGCGCAGCTAGTTGGATATACAAATCAACAGACTTGGATTAGTATCAGTCTTACGAGATCAGATTTATCAGTATTTTCCAAATACTGAAATCATGTTTTTTTTTTCTAAAAAGGTTCTTTTTCTATCCCTTAGATAGTGAATCATCTACTGAATTAGCTATATAGACACAGTTTATAGTTCGTGTAAAAATGAGAACTTTTTTATTAATTTTAAAAATAGTTATGAAACGGCTAGCTAAGCCTCTTTTTGTTGGATTAAACGGAACTCCTGTTAATATTTTACGTTTCCACGTATTTTAGCTAAGCATTAAAATATGTTTAAAGTACTTTAAGATCCTAGGTAACTTCTTGATTTGAGTTTTGTAATATCCAGCACAGATATAGCTAGGATTCGTTTCTAGACATTGGTGACTATTAGCATCGGTAAGTAGGTATTAATAAACGTCGGCCGTCTAACATTTAAATGTAATGACTTATAAGACTAGTATTAAAAGATAAAGTTTGTATTATAATATTATAAGTTTGTATTGAGTTTTCGGATAGGAGACACACGTATGGACACATAAGCTCCAAAGTCTTTAACGTGAAAATGTCTTATGAAAGGAATTGATTCACAACCAATTGGCGAAAAATTATAGTATAGTATAGTGAGCATCAACTCGTCACGTTTTGGTGTACAAAATATCAGTTATCTGTGTCAGAGTTGCCCTAGATAAATGACGTTCGTACTGTTTCACGTGAACGACACGTTACGTTACGTTAGCTATACGTGCTTGGGCTACAGTATCATGATGCAGCTCGTCTCCGGCAAGGGCGTAGCCAGACTTCTGTTTAGGGAGGGGCAGGTGCCTCACTTCTTGCACCGCGTCCGTACTTAGATATCAGTATAGTTTCGGCTTGAGTAAGCTATTGCTTATATGACCCGGTCTGGCGATCTTACCTCGAAATTACTAATGTTATCGATCTAAGTTTTGGACATGTTCGATGCCCATCATGCAAGATGATGTGTCGCCGCGAAACTGCAGCGCACACTCCCTGTAGATGGGCATCAGACATGCCCGAAACCTTGGTCAATCAAGCGTCGGTAAGTTACTTTTTCGATATTAGACTGACGTGATGCTAAATTTTACTGCATACGTATTATAAATAAAAAAAAAATATAACATTTAAAAAAAATGTGAATAATTCATACTAAAATATTATACGTACCTATATATAATATTACATACTGTTACTAAAAATCTGTGAATTTACGCACGATAACGTTCGCATTTGTTTGCAGTTAATTTAATTATGCATATAATAAAAAAAACTCTTTCCATTAGCTGAAAGATTAACCTAAATTCTAAGCCATGTTTTATATATCTATGATGTCAGAGTGCAAAAGAACGTGTTGAAGACTTTTATAAGTAGAATTACAACTTTGAGCACTCTGTAATGGTTAACAGCAAGGATAACCTTATTTCGAGCTCAATTAAGGGGGAGGGGATAGCAGCCCCTCCCTGCCTGTACCTGGCTACGCCCTTGTCATCTCGCGCTTGAGGGTTCTGATGCGAGGGCACTTCAGACGTCATGCGGTTTCATAAAAAACTTTGAGTTTGAGGTTTACCTTGACACTACAGCCTTCAGCACATCCTGCATGTAGCTCGTCTTTTGAACTTGAAGGTTCTGGTCCAGACAGTCCCATACACTGTTGTAAATAGCCATGTAATGGCCCAAAACCCCGGATAAACGTTGGCTGGCTTCACATCGTTTTTTATCGTGTGCTTTGGTGTCCTGCTCAACAATCTGTCTATGTTAAAATGGTGAACGTTTGTGTGTATGTTTCACGTCGCAACAGCTGAACCGATTTGTACAGAATTGCGATTAGACATTTTATCATGTATAAATACACAGGCTATTTCTTGCAACAGGGTTCTATTAGTAGGTATCCCTATTCAAGAAGGCATTATAAACAAAATACTACATATCTGCTCCAGAGACTGATGATCTGTTCACCTTGAGATCATAGGGTGACGGTATAGACTGAGCACATATGCTAAGTAGCCAGTCAGAAATCTTTCATGATTACGGTACTTTAGGGAAAAGGTAGAGGTCTAGGTAAACACAATAATGTTATTTTGCATAGTGTCTTGGCGTTTTTTCAAGGACGTGTTCAAAATGTACTTTTTTTATACACTTACGCGCGTTTTTAACTTCAGCCGTAACATGTCTTTTCATGAATAAAAGCCTCCCCTTTTGAACGTCCAATAAAACGTCAAATCCAATCAAAATGAACGTCAATTATTAATAAACTAGCTGACCCGTCCGCTGCTTCGCTAGCTTGGTCTTGGTGTAGTGGTGGAAGCGCCGCATAGGAATGTCGAGGTCCTGAGTTCGATACATATCTCTCTGGCGATACTTAATTTATTGACCGAGCGAGCAAAGCGTCTCTGCTGGTCAAATTGACTTTCTTCTGTCCGTCCGTTAGGTTGTTCGTTGGTATTCCTGTTTGGGTCGCATTTTTCTACCAATCTTGTCGAAACTTGGTATTAATGTTTTACTATACATTTTTTTTATGTCGGTGATTTAGGTGGGAGGGAGGGATACCTTTTTTAAAAATGGGGGGAAGTTTACTGCGGCGCTATTTAATTACCTATATTGGTAAAATTTGGACACACATAAAATTCGGTTGTACAGTTATGTTAGTTACACAGTAATTCTACTGGGAAAAATTGCCGCTAAAATATTATGTGCTCTATATTTCTATAAGATATATCTATATAATGTGCAGGGTCAGCTGTTCGCAGAATTGCTAGTTTAATGTTTTAAACTTCATCCCCTATTGCCGAAGAACCTTTTCGTTTTATGGGTTATACATATACTATATAATATTAGTTATCTGTTTATAGTGTCAAGTTTAATCAAAATCTGTCTCGTAGTTTCAGAGCGATGCGCGCACAGACAGACAGCCAGACAAAAACTGCAATCAATACATTTTTGACTTTCGATAACAAAGTACTCCTCTATTAAGATTTTCAGAAAATATTTATTGTGATGATTTGGCTTAGTTACAATTTTACTATATGTAGGTAGATGTATTAAAAAAACAGTAATAAAAAATCGGTTCCGTTTCTTGGTAAAAAAAAATAATTTTTACTTATTACGGGATCGAATGTCATTCAAGTCAAAGTCAAAGTCAAAGTCTAAATTATTTATTTGCTAGGAACATGGTAGGTATACAACATACAGAGAGGCATACAAGATCTTATAAAGGCTTAATGAATAGATCACATGTCCTTACCTTTTAGGCGTGCAAATTCAATTTCATAATAGGTAATAATAGGTATATCATATATTGGTTATTGTTAAGAATTAGTCATATTTTATAATATTTACACATGCATAATTTAGTATTTATTAATTACAATTATACTGAATATTTATCAATGGATTTGTCTTTTAAGAAATCGGTAATACTATAATAACATTTTTCTGCAAGCAATTTCTTTAATTTACATTTAAACATACCATTGTTTAATCCTCTAATAGTTTTTGGTATCTTATTGAAAACAATGGGAGCCATACAGGAAACACTATTTTGCATTAAAGTAGTTTTACAAGCTCTCGAGCAGTGTCTAGTATCATCACGTCTGCTACGAGTGCTTAATTCAGAGATGCGACAAAAAAGGTCTGGATTAGTTTTTATAAAAGTAGCTAATTCCAAAATATACAGTGATGGTAACGTCAAAAGTTTATGTTCTAAAAAGTAAGGTCTACAACTATCTGTCTTTTTTAGGCGATGCATTGCTCTAATACATCTTTTCTGGGCTTTGAAAACAATATTTTTATCAGTAGAGTTCCCCCAGAAAATAATACCATACCGTAAAACTGATACTACCATCCCGTAGTATGCTGTTAATAGTGCGTCTCTGTTAATTATAAATGACAATTTATATAAGGCATATGCCGAAGAGTTAATTCTTTTAGCCACAACCTCTATTTGTGCTTTCCAGTTGAGTTTTCTATCAATGGTTAGGCCAAGAAATCTCGTTGATTCTACTTCCTGCACAATGCTGCCGTTGTATTGTACCATTATACTTGGTTGAATCGCACGCTGTCGAAAATGCATTATGTTCGTTTTGAATATATTTATTTTTAAATTATTATCATCTAGCCATTCGATTATTGATTTTAAACTGTTATTTATTTCAGATTCATATGTTATTTTATTTTCACAATTAATTGTCACCGTACTATCGTCTGCGAATAGAGTCATTGGATGGTCTATTGCTTTCGGTAAATCATTAATGTACAATATAAATAATAGAGGGCCTAGTACACTCCCTTGCGGGACACCGTCAGTAGGCGATCGCTCTTTAGATCTATAACATTCCTCTTGTTTCTTAATTGCATTTATCTTTGTGATTTCAGTGAACTGTTTTCTATTAGTCAAGTAAGAATTAATAAGTTCTAATGTATTTCCTCTAATACCGTATGCTTCCATTTTTGCCAAAAGTATATTGTGTTGGACGTAGTCGAAAGCTTGCGTCATATCGCAGAAAATCGCGCAGACGGGCCGGGTCTTATCTACACTAAGCATTACGTTATGTATGAAGTCATAAATAGCCATATTAATTGTCTTTTTTTCCCTAAAACCTTTCTGTTCCGTACATAGTATATGTTTATTTTCTAAGAAGTTATAAAGTTGAGAATAAATATATTTTTCAAAAACTTTTGAAAATATCGGAATGAGTGAGATTGGCCTATAGTTATCAATGCATTTTTTATCTTTTTTTTTTGTATACAGGTTTAATAATTGAAATTTTTAGTGCTTCCGGATAAATGCCTTCGCAAATACATAAATTTATGATGTAACTTAAATGACCGCATATATATTTAGAGACTTGTTTAATAATTTGCGTCGATATGCCATCATATCCTGCACTGTTAGTGTTTTTCAGCGAGCTAATTATTTTATTTACATCATCAGCATTGCTTGGCGAAAAAAACATCGAATTTGGCCTACCTACTACCAACGATTTCTTTTTTTGCCGATTTTCATAGACAGGCCTAACTTTATCAATAAAGTGGTCATTGAATACATTACATATTTTTGTCGGATCAGATAAATTCTCATTATTGAATCTAATTTCGCCTATGGACTCTTTAGGTATACTTGATTTAGAATTATTAATTATTTTCTATGTACATTTTGATTTATTTGGTGCTGTTTTTATAGCGTAATCATTCTGCGCACGTTGAGTGAGCCTGATGATTTTACTGAACCGTTTATTGTAATTCATTAATTTTGTTTTGTTGAAATTGGTTGGGTTTCGTCGATATTGCCATAAGAGAACCCGTTTATTTTTGCTACATTGTTTAATTCCCCGAGATATCCACTTAGGTTTTCTTGTCGATTTTACATTTTGTTTAGTGTAGGGAAAGCATAACTCATAAAACAACTTAAATATGTCGATAAAATAATTATATGCATCATTAGGTTCGTTAATATTATACAGCTCAGAAAATGAAAGGTTTTTTATACATGATATGAATTTTGATATATTTTCACGACTATAGTCACGCCGATTGACACACCAACTATCAATTATACACTTTTTATCAACAGGACACATTAACAGTTGAGCGGTATGGTCAGAAAGTGCGTACTCAATTACGTCAACTTTACAATTACTTTTAAAATCATGAGCAATGTTATCTATGCACGTTTGGCTACTAAGTCTAGTTGGTTGTTTTACGGCTAGTTTAAGATTATAGTTTAATAATAGATGCTCTAGTTTTCGCGTATTTATGTCAGGTTTCAAAAGATTTATATTGTAATCTCCAGCGACAACTAACTGTTTATATGATTTTTTGCAAAGTATTTGTAGTAAATTATCTAGCTTAGTTAGAAATATTTTTATATGACATAGTTTTTGCTTAGATTTAGGTACTCTGTAAATACACACAACTATGATTTTATAAGGAATCAACTCTACGGCACAACATTCGAAAATAGCGGTACTCGACAGATCCTTTATTTCTGGAAGCTCTCTGTACTGAAGTCCATTTTTTACTAGGATACATGCTCCACCTTTTGAAATGTTTTGTCTACAAAAACTGGCGGCTAGTTGGTAATTATCTACAACAAGATTGTTTTCAAAGCCCGATTTCATATTATGTTCGGTTACACAGACAACATCAATATTTAAATTTCGTTCAAATTTTAATTCGTTCAAACATACAATTAAATTATTAGTTTTACTTAATAGTCCTGCTATATTTTGATGCATGATACAAATATATTTATCTACGAAAAAAAACTACATTTTGCTGCTCGTTTACATTCGATTTTTCGTTATTGGTAGTAGAGTTTGAAGCACGTTTCATTTCGTCGATACTCGAAAAAACATTGTAAATTATGGCACGCAGGCCGATTTTATTTAACATTCCGGAATGCCTATAGAACATCGTATTGTCGTATGAGATACAAGCATTACAGTCAAATATATGCGCGAAGTTATGTGACATATTGTCTAGATATAATAGCTTATTAAAACTATCAATTCTATAATTAAATATATCAAGATAGCTGTTAGACCCATTGTTTTGAGAGTACTTATAAGTAGGTACACATATTATAAAGTTTGTATGTTTGATATTACGCAAAGTCTCTCGAATCTGACAGATAAGTTTAACCGAATCACCGGACGTTTTAAAATCCTCTTCTCCTATGAATATAATGCAATAGTCGTTGTTCGTTAACTTTGCGACTTTGGTGTCTATTCCTTGCAGTAGTTGCGATATGCCTCCGTTTGGTGTAAGATAATGCCGTAGTAACGTATTTCCACTTGACGTGCCCAGTGTGTTTTCCGTTACTTGTAGAACGTTATGCTGTTTATTTGAGCTAATCAATATAATATTGCTTGTTTTCTGTATGGGCTTCACTGTCTGTGTAACATGCACTGGTATTTTACATGTATATGTAGTATTTTCATCATTATTTTGTATCGTTTGAGTTTGAGGTTTAGCTTTACTTTGATTGACTTTTTTTGCTTTCGGTTTCTGCAATTTTTCTGTTGGTATTTGGTCCGTCTGTACTAGTTTAGTATCGGATTTCTTAGAATTGCAAATTATTTCTGTCTGGGTCTGCTTATTACATTTTTTGTTTGGTGTGTTTTGCTTTTTTGGTGTCAAATGTTTCTGTTGTACAGGGCTATGTGTAATTTTTTGAAATAGTCGATTTTTCTTAGATAATTCTTCATTTAATCGTTTGAGTTCTCTATTTTCTTCCATAAATGTTTCGATTTCTAAGTGTGCACTGTTTAATTCTATTGTCAGATTATCAATTTTCTCTCTTAGCCCCTTTACAAGCTCGCTTTCTTCGTCGTCGGATATGTCTGGTAGACTATTTATGGTTGCGTTTAAGGTCTGGGCACTTTCATTGTTAGTATTAGGATCTGATGCTGATCGTGGACGTCTAAAGGTAATATGTTCAATAAAAGTATTCATATTTGAGTTTAATTCCGAGGTAGTTTTATTAATACAGCTCAAACAACGACCAGTTAAAGCCAATTATAAGAATAGTATGCAAAAAGTTTCGCCTGTATCGAGATTTGAACACTCAACCTTCGCGGTGTGAAGTAGGCGTGCTATCCACTTCACTATGCGACCGATGAGAATGACTGCGAAAAAGTGCGTCGTATCGTGCTAGCCGATGTTTATAGCCAATACTAGGAGCCGTTACTGTGACTCACACCACTAACGCACTGCACAGTTCACAATCACTTCCAGTCACTAATTATATAGAAATGAGGGTGATCCGAAAAAAAGAATTAAGTTATTGAATTTTAGTATTTTAAAGTCTTGGGCACTATTCACTCAGTTATTAAGTGTTTGTTTAGATTAGTCACAATTTTAATCATTTTGTTTATTCGGTATCACAATTTAGTTAGAGCATCAGTCATAATGCTCGAAAATTGCGATTTGTTTACTTCGTTTAATTATCGATTTAATTACTATTGCACTTAAGTTTGACTAAAAATAACACTTGCACTTGATATTTACAACTGTATTTACGTTTATAACTCATTTATTGAACAAAAAAACGGAAGTTACTATTTCTAATTATTTTATAAACACGGAGCCGATACTAGCGAGATGGCGCTCGGGGGGGGAAAAAAAATCATTCACCGTATCATCAAATCATCAAATAGGCGAAACGCTTTTCAGTTACTGGAGTGAAACTGAAAAACTGCTGGACCGAATTTGATGAAATTTAAATGGGACCACCTCGGAAGTATACTCTACCTAACACAACAATAATTTTGAGAATCCCTCTACAAATGGGGGAGAAAAATCGGTGAACATACACAAAAAAATATAAATTCGAACAACCTCCTCCTTTTTTGAAGTCGATTAGAAATACTCTTACTCCCTCATTTCAACATACTATCGAGAAGAACAGTTATCTGGTCCATGGATTGCATGGATCATGGATGACATATGTCACCTTGGCACAAATTCAGTAGTTACAGCTAGCTTTTAAGTAATGCAACTACATAATATGCATTGAACATTTTGACAGACCAGTTGGCGCAGTTGGTAGCACCTCTGCCTTCTGAGCCGCTGGTCCCGGGACAGGTTAAACATTTGTGTGCATGAACGTGTCTGTTTGATCTGTGTCTGGGTGTGTATATATTTAAGTATGTATATCAGTCATCAGGTTACCATAGTACAGACTCTGCCTAGTTTGGGACCAGAAGACCTTTGTGTGGATGTTATGTTCCCATATTGAACATCTATTTGCCAATTGACTACAAATAAACAATATTTTTCATAGCAAACTTTGTTTACAACAGCAGTCTCTACTTCAAGTGCCTACACATAGTGTGATTATATAATACCTGAAAGTAGATATCTGTGTTAACCAAAGCTTCTAAATCACGAAGTGTTTGCTTCCATTTCTTGAAATAAAAGTCACTCGACATTTTAATTTAAAACCAATTGAAAATAAACATTCAAATCGCTTATCTCTAGTCAGATTACAATTCAAGTAGGTTACGATGCGATGAGGAGTGGGAAATACTTTTTAAAGTTCAATTATTTGTCTAGAATTACGTCACATCATGACCAACTCGGCTTTAAATTTTTCTTAGTGTGGTTAAACACGATGAGCTGTGTTTCTGAGTATACCTATATACATTATAGCACTAGGTTATCTGGATCGCACTGTCAAGTGTTTGACGAAGACGAAGAAGAAGATTAAAGACTTTCCCAACCCATCACATACT
Source organism: Selenia dentaria (assembly GCA_917880725.1). Classification (NCBI taxonomy): domain Eukaryota; kingdom Metazoa; phylum Arthropoda; class Insecta; order Lepidoptera; family Geometridae; genus Selenia; species Selenia dentaria. Next base: position 5,530,906 of record OU862888.1, on the reverse strand, counting down.
TGTATGAAAAATAGTCTCTTAAACTGTATGCGTTAGATATATTCACCCTTTAGGTTTCAGGTAGTGTAAGACAAGTATTTGGACTACTACAGTCACATTTGGTACGAAAATTTGACAAAGAAATATAACAATATAGAATTAACTTTAAATGAAAACACAACTCAAAAGCAAAAAAAAACAGCCCTTTTGTATGCCTATATGCAACTTCAGCATCTACAAATTAGAAGCTTTTCAAGCAAACCTTTGGAGAAATAAACTCTGACAGTATCCTAAATTCGCAATTACACTTCACCCCAAATTAATTCCCCAAAATATTATCACTCAACTACCCCTAAATCAGCCCTAACTACCCATTGAAGGCGCGATACCGTCACGTCAAACCCATTTACCAGAGTGAAAGGCCAAACGATCGTCGCAGGCCGGTATCTGCCACTACGGAAAACTTACATCATCCCCAATGAAGGAAATAAGCGATCTGCGTTGACGGGAACGATGCTTACTTATTGCCTTCCTTTTTTACACAAAACCCTCTAAATCACCCCCGCAATTTACACAAATATCTACCGTGTATAAACTAAACAGAAGGTTAAATTTAGCGTAAATCTCGAGAAAGGTTGTCACGTTTCTCCATGTAGACGTTGCCCTGTTTTTGGGCGCGCTACCCGCAGTTTCCGGTTGCGTTGAATGCGCGGCCATCTTGTCGCCGGAAGTAGTAAACTCTTCCGTAGCGCCATCTGTCGGAGGGCGGCGAAAACGTGTCGCCGTGTCGCGTTTTCAGCGGGAAAAGTCGTTTTGCTCAGTTTCTTTTTGTTGCGTCGCTGCTGTTTTGTTAGGCATTCATAAATTCGCATTGTTTGCTCGCCGGTCTTGTTTATGATTTAAGTTTTTGTATTACCGGACTGCACTATCTGATGTTGTGTTTAATGGCAACTCATAAAATACAGATATTTTTTATTGAATAAACCTGCATAGATTAATGTTAAGTTGCATCGGAATATAAGTAGGTAGACTGTGTAAGTTATCCTTATTCCAAATTGCACCCAATCCTTCCCAGTCGTTTTAGTTCAGTTCAACCAATATACACGGTGCTTTTGCATCTATAACACTAGTTCTTTTAGTAGAGATAGAATATGATGAGTCTCCAGAAAAGTGGTAAAATTACATTTTGTATTTTAACCTCTCAGTATGCAGGTCCAATCTGTAATGCAGTTAGCAATCGTCATTTAATGTTGTTTTATTTTATTTATGCATGTGCATGCACCTAGCTGAATTAAAATATAGCCTAACTAAAGTATAACGAGTAATTTAACTAAATCTGACTTTCGTAAAATTACAAACCTATCGAAAGTAGTTATTTATATAAACCGTATATTGCTTTTAATTACATATACAAATTGCTTTATTTCACACTAGCTGCGCTCCGCGATTTCAACCGCGTGGTGATGGATGATGATGATGATGAATCAAACATATGTTACTCAGGGTGAATGTAGCTTTCCAATGGTGAAAGAATTTTTGAAATCGGCACAGTGGTTTTTGAGTTAATTCATTACAAACATACACACACACACACAAATACAAATATTTCTTCTTCAGTTTCTAGTTTCACATATAATATGACATTACATACAAAGTTGAAGCCCTGCCTGCTGCTGTAGTATTCACTGTGTTGCAGAAAGTAGTGTCTTCCCATTAAAGCGTACAATTACAATTATATCTAAATCTATGTAAAAAGTAATAAAGCAAAGTACAGCTGTGGGATAGCTCATAACTAAGTATAGAGTTATGTCTGTAAATATGTGTTCTAAGTTGTATTACTTATATTATTTCTACGTCTGCTAGTGAAGTTGTGTTCATCAATGTAAATATGTATTATGTATATGTTAGTACTTATTGGACTATAGAATCTCTGTTACTTAACGTATACTATGAAATATATACGAAAATATCCTTCGAAATAATTCAACACCCGCCTAGAGCACACGTCATAAAAATATACAATTTTCCAAATTTGCTCTTTAAGTAGGTGTATTCCCATTGCGACGGGAGGGGTCGGACCTGTCGTCATATTTTTCGACTGTATCACATTATGAGAGCCCGTGGGACATCTAGGGGCATACGATACCACGGCTCTTGGCTCTTAACGTGTCTTGCTACTCGTGTAGTGTGTTAAAAAATACGATGTTGAATAAAATTTTATAGGTCGCTTTCGGAGCGTGTGAGAGAAAATTGTAATAAAAATGTAGATGGGTTTCGAGCGTTCTGGGAGAGTTTAAGATTGATTTGGGGTTTATGACAGCTTTGAAACTATAATAAGATGTAACCCTGAGCAAAAGCCTGCAGTGGGGCGGTTTAAATAATGAACGTAACCAAACATTTATACTCGAATTAAGATCGATGCAAATATAGAAGGAAGAAGAAGAAGAAGCAGCAAGGTTAATTAAAATAAGGTTCATACTGGTTCATGGTTTCCTCGGATGAAGTCCCGTCCTAGAAAAATTAAAATTGATCGGTCTAAACTTACGCGGCGTCTTGCATGAGCGATCTTGACGCGAACGCGTAGCAGCGCGGCGCGGCGCGAAAACAAAAAACAGTCGATACGTATGTAAGCGACATACGTATCCAAACGCACGTAGGGTGCGGTGCGGCGCGAAAAGAAGCGAACGCGATCAGTTGGTTTGATATATTCACGCGAAATGGTTGCGGTGCCATTGTTTTATTAATATCAGAAGTAAAATGTACAGCCGTGCGAATATCAAACATCGTTGCATCTTTGACAACATCCATGAAACAAACGACGAAGAAACGTTGGAAAAACAACTTTATTTATAATGGCGATATCTCATAAAGTGTTTGACATCGGTGTTGTGACATCGTGTCGTGGCTGTTCCACTGAATGGTAGCGGAGCGGTGGCGGTGCGGGACGATTCGCGCGAAAGTAAGGCAGAGACGCCGGCCGCGTCGCACCATATCGCATTGAATACGCCTGTCACCGCATCGAGTCGCTTCGCGATCGCGTTCGCTTTGAATCACCTACGTAGGACGTCGCCACAGCTACCGCTAAGCAGCGGTTATATATATATATATATATATATATATATATATATATATATATATGCATAACTAGCTGACCCGCTAGCGGCTACGCTTGCTTCACCCAGTTAGGGGTGAATTTTCCAAAAATCCGTGCTTAGTTACTACATAAAAAAGCATCAACGGTCAAATAAAGTTTGTACCATAAGCGGTCCGTTAGTCAGGACAACCAATTATGGGTATATGTATAGAACAGATAGATTAATAGAATTATAGTAAAATTCTATTATTTGCTTGAATAAGCCACAGTTGCTATGCTCCCAGCCTTGCTCAATGTATCAAATTTTAAAGAAATATCACACAACATTCGACAGCTCCATTAGTATCGGTTTCAGGATCCCCGATGGAGTTGTTATACAAATTTTATAATACAAAGACGTGGTGAGGTGACAAGTACTTAGGTACAAGGACTTACTTTGCCACTTGCTTATCCTATTGTTTATAGTTTTATTCCTTTTTGAATATATAAACATCTACCAAAATTTCTAATATGCAAAATTCAAATTCTTCTTTCGTTACCGAGAAATTTTTAGTTTAGTTTTACTCTTAAAAAGGAACTACCGACGTAGTTTCGTTTAACGGATTTCACGCATTCTACTATGAACGTCAAAAAGCACAAATACAGTCAATCAGTATATGAAATATAATGATAATGAATTTTACAACGTAACTGGGAAATTTAAGGAGATTTAGAAGATTTTTCCATATTATAAAAGTATTAAAGACACATTTCAAATATCACGCGTGCAGTTTAATAATTATGTTATTTATTTTCATTTAAATCTATAGGGTAGTCCGAAAAATGGTAATATTGTTTTTTTATTAATGTAAAGTTTTCCATTCCATCGATCCTTTGATTTCTCTTCAATCAAATGATAGATCCAAAGGTGTAAAATGATTCTACAAAAATGCCATAATGCAACATTAATGCAGCCAATACGTTATTCTACAATTACGAATGTAAATTTAAAAAAAGTACTAGAGTACAATTCTCTGTAATAAGATATACACATAAAAATTTCAAAGTACAAGAAACTACTACGGTATACAGTATATGTTTTACATAAAATTTATGTACATTAGAATTCTTAAGTGCAGTTCAATACTACAGATAATACAATTTTATATATTTATATTCTAGCTGACCCGGCAAACATTGTTTTTCCATATATATAAAAAACACGATTAAAAAACAGGTGTTGATCGTAGAAGGGTGAATATACTTGTACGTATTTTTCAATGCTAAATCATAATAAAAAAAAATAAAAAAAAAACAAAAATGTATAATTTTCTTAGAGTTGGGTCACTCTTATAATTTATAGTTATTAAAAATAGATGTTGGCCGATTCTTAGATCTATACTGAATATACACACAAAATCTCATACACATCCGTCCAGCTCTTTCGGAGGAGTTTACTTGTACTTGTAACAAACACCGCGACAAGATAATTTTATATATAAGAAGATAATATAATAAAAAAATAAAAAATAAGGTATAGAGCAACCTAGCAGTAAAACTACTCTTATGATTATATAATATATATTATATAATATATACTCACTACAGACGACTTAAACAATCGTAGGGATATTACATATCATTGTAGAAAAGGAATACATTATATATATATTATATATATACATATTATATATATTATCATGTATATTAGAACTTGTCATACTTCAACGTATTATATTTCTCCCAGACAATTCATAGCGTAAGAATTTAAATCACTTAGACAAAGTAATATTGGAATGAGAGCCGCGAGCGCAGCCCGATTTATTTGCGACGCAAACAAGTTGCAAATTGGTCTGTAGATGCGACGTTTTCGCTAAATACCTATAAAAATGTCCGTTGTCCGTGAGTTATTGTAACTAGTTGTTTGGGACAATATGTTAGCTGTCGCGATATGTCTGTTATTTATTTTTATTGTGTTTCTAACACATAACTAGTCCCCTAGTTAAACGCATCGGATTTTTTTAGGTACTAACATATGCTGACTTAGGTTAAGTTGCACTTAGTAGTACCATACTAAAACATTTTTTTTGTAGTCGTAGGCAACGAAGAAATAATGTCAGGAAGCGTAACTCAGAACAAATTCCACACCAAAAGTGGTCCTTCAAACCAAAACGACGTATGATTCCAAATACGAATTACTACCGAGTTTAAAAATAGACATGTTCAGTGATTGGTTTAAATTTCAGAAGGAAAGTAGGGATTGGTCCACGCGTGCTGCAACGTCTACTATGATAGCTGAGTCATAGCGGCGTGAACGATGTTATTAATTTAGCACGGCTTTTATCGGGTCATTTTTTTAAGGCAATTACTCTTCCTGATATTATTTCTTCGACGGTCGTAGGTACCAAAATGAACAGTATGTTATAGCAACAGGTACAAGCTATTGTAAAGACGCTTCGCTCGTGCTTCGGACTCCCTCGGCTTTATTATATATAATTATTATACTATTAAAAACGGACAATATTTGACAACGCGGTGATACCAGCCAAGAGCAGTTCTTTTAGAAGAATCCTACCACCGGGATACACCCACTTGCCAGAATTTCACTTGCCATTATACCTAACACATGCTATACTGGTCAACAGATATAATATTGTTTCTCATAATTTCATATGTCATACTCCTTGTTTACTATATTAGTCACGTGCTAGAAACTTTGTTTCCCATAAAGTCAATTTCAATAACATCATTTGTTATCATCATTGCAAGGCATAATTATCATATGCCATTACATCATTTGTCATTGAAATTGCTTTTAGAAAAAAATCAGTTTAAGCTAAACGATCAATAGGTTTAGGTTTGGTAAGTTTAGGTTAAGTTAGAACATGAAAAAACAACGCACGAGCCAAGCGAGCGAAGCGAGCGTGCCGCGTCAGCGGCCGGCGAAGTGCTAGAAAGCCCTTTGCTTTAATTAATAGCTTAAATTAATTTAGTACGGCGCAAAAATATTCTGTTAAATAATGTTATTGCAATTAATAAAATGCATAACAATACGTATGGCACTCGTATCATTATGGAATCTAATGTACGGGCAAACAAGAGTATGTCACATAACTTTAATGGTAAACAAAAAAATCTGCCAAATGAAATTCGGGCAAGTAAAATTCGGGCATCTGAGTATTATTGCTTATATTTGTCGGGCAAACAATAGACAACCCCTACCACCTGGTATACATTGAAACCCACAATAACGCCACTATCTCCTTTCTTGGACCATTCATGTAGAAGTCTAAATTGTAGGTAGCGCTTCCCACTCTGGGATGGCTCATTTCAGCTCCGCAGAAGAAATAATATTTTATCGCCACAAAATGTAAATTATGTTCTCTTATCTGTTTTATTAGCTGAGAATTGCTACTTTAATGCATAAGTTCGTTATTTTGAATAATAACAATATATTTATTATTGTTATGAGGATCGTATACATAATTGTCACTAATAATGTTTCTAAGAATATTAACTATTGATTCTTATTTGACTGCGAGTTAGTTACTATACACACAATAAAATACAGCCCAACTGAATAAATAGAGACTAAGTTTCTAGCAATCAATATACCAGTTGGTTTCTCTATCTATATAATGTAAAATAAAAATGAATCTGTTTTCGAAGATGGGAGGTTATGACGAGGCTGAACTAAACCTACTGAAACCTACTACGCGATGAAGTCGCGGGCAGTCGCTAGTTTTGTATAGTTATTCGTAGAATTCACGATACATTAAAAATACTGTTTTACCCAAATCGTAAGAATCATCTGTGATGAAATGACAAGATCTAAAATACGGTCTCAGAAGGCCATTTCTTGTACTATGTCTCTGACTTCCTAGTAGCACCTTGTACTTCATTGAAGTACAGACAGAAATGTCTTCTTAAGCCACGTTTAACCTCAACCTTATATAGAACCACCAAACCACTAACAACTACCAATAATAATCATGGTTCAACTGCATTAGCACAATGCTTAAATTGCATAGTCTTAATCGCCCTGCAAACGTATATTTCTTGATTAAGGGGTCGTAAAAACGTCGTCCCTGTCTAAATTATGGGCGTAGAGCAGGAAAGGAGATTAGCAGGTTCGCGTATGTGAAGTATGAGGTGGTTTCGGTTATGGTTGGATTGTTTTCATGCTTTGTGATTATGATAATTGCTGCGGAACGTAAGAGTGTCTAATCAAATTTTATTTAGGATAGAAAGAGTCTCAATCCGTATCCGTCCGTACTTCATACCATATTATAACAATTATAATATTTATACATATTACGAACGTTCATAAATGTAAATATTTTTAGTTTCAATGGTGTGGATTCTGTAAGCTTAAACTTAGCTTCTTCTCTAGCTCTCTTCTGTAAAAATCTCTAAATTATGGAAGTTTAGGCTAAAATCCAAATTAGTAAAACATTTTGAAATATTTCTCATCAATTGTGTAAATACTTTAGACAGATAGTCGTCACGTAACTTGCTCGCTAAACTAACCTAAAATAACCGAAAATTGAATAGAATAATACTATTTTTAGAAGTGTCATTGTAAGTGTTAAATGATATTGGATTTTATAATATAATCACTACCAATGTTATTGATTCACTTGTTCAAAAAACTAAACTAAACTACCGAACTAAAAATGTATTATGGTGGTCCTTACTATTTTAATAATAAAATCCAAAATCATTTAACACTTAGAATGACACTGCTAACAAGTGCAATTTGAAAAGTTTAATACCGACTTCCATTCAATTACTTTGGTAAAAATAAGTTGTTGGAGTGTAACTTAAAAACTACTGGACCGAATTTGATTATTTTAGGTTATTTTAGCGAGCATCAAGTTAAGTGACGATTGAACTGTCTAAAATATGCCCACTATTGAAGAAAAATGTCCAATTTAAGTGCAATCTAAGTCATTCGAAAGTGTTATACTAATTTGGCTTTTAGCCTAAACAAAATAAGAACTGCCATAATTTAGAGATTTTTAGAAAGATAATGCTTACAAAATCAACACCATTATCCCTCTTTCAAACTAAAATTACTAAACTGATTTTGATGAGGAGAGATAGCTTATAGTCTGAATAGTGTATGCCCGAAATAATGCCTCTGGGATCACACACGTGTCGAATCGTTTTTGGTTTATTTGGGTGTTTTTGTGTATATTATTTTGTATTCTTCCTATTAGCAATTTGTGCGGGAGGGAGGGTGCACACCCCCAAATAAGCCAAAATCATAGGTTTTTTTATCGGAAGTGTCACTAAATATTTTTTATATCGTTTTTTGATAATGGATTTCCGCAAAGTAACGCCTGAATCAATAAAGTACCTCTGGGATAGTTATTGCACGCTCGGGCGGAGCCGTGGAAAGGAACTAGTATGCATTAAAAATATTACTTTCTCCTATTCACTATTGCTTAACCGAGGAACCAGTGGTGGTCTGATTCCTCGCACTTTAGCATATAATGTATAGAAGCGTTTTTGGCCTTATGTGTATCTATCGTCAGAATGCGTTATTAGTAGGTATATTGCGTTACTGGCACCGTGCGTCGAAACCATTTTACTGTACCAACTTTTTCAATGTCAGTTACTTGTAACTTAAATCATATCAAATTTAAAGATACACTTTAATAGCTCTATGTTAAAACAAAATACATTCTACTAACAGCTGTTTCCATAATAGGAAACATCATCAAAGAAAAAGCCACAATGGAACGCGTACGGTAAGCGAATCTACGCAATAGTAAAACCCGACAGAATGTAAACAGACATAAATAAATCATTTCCAAAAATATCGGCCACATCACGTATCTGAATACAGCGACCCCCGGATAGGTTGGCAATCGGCACAAGTAGGTAAATATCCGATGAAAAGCTGTATTTTCGCGAGGTGATTGCCGCCGAATGACAGATCGCGGACCCACGCTGTATATTTCAACCCCTGCTCGTAGACCAAACGCGTATTTGCGAAACCTTGTTGGTAGAGTCTGTGCGGAAAGAGAACCGTCGTGGCGAAAAATGGAACTACAAAACAATATGATTTTGATTATTATATGGCAGCCCAGCCCAGCCATCTGTCAAATGTCAAACTATACTTCGTGGTATTTACGTGACGGATACAGCTTTGTTTTGTGTTGTTTTTAAGTGAATTTTGCATAAAATTATGTCTAACGTTAAAAAAAACACAGTTGCGCCCTCAAATTTTATGACGGTTCTCTTTCCGCACAGACTCTAGTAACATGCAATGCACGCAGCGACTTTTTGTAGCTTTTTGTAGTATGCTTTCTTGAACGCTCGGCTGCTCCGCTACATTCGCTTGTCGGATCGCAACGCATGGAACTCAAGACGAACCTAGTATTTATACAGCAGTATCAGCATTACTACTGTATTAATTCAAATACGTGACTGATCGAGTAACATAAGAGGAAGAAAAGTTAGGTAAGATGACCATGGGATTAGTGAATGCGTCATCGCGTTGTATCATCATCATCAGCCTGTAGCAGTCCACTGCTAGACATAGGCCTCTCCAATTGCACGCCACTTAGGTCTATCTATCGCGTTGTATACATCGACACTATGTCAAGCCTTATGCATGTAGGTAATCTTATTAACCTTTAAACCCCCCTTTTACAAGACCAATATCAACAGCACTCTGAATTTAAGGTCTTATACGAACACAAAAGTTTTACTAAGTTAAGACGATCAAATAAAAAAAATCCTGAAAATGGATGGATTCAAAAGTACCTATTATCAGAATATTGTGCTCATGGTACCGACTTCAACAAGTTATTTCAACCTTAGTGTTGAAGTCGGTTAAATTTTTTGGTAAACATATTTTTTACCCTTTTTAGTGACCTACCCACCCACCTACCCACGGGATCGATTGACATTCACCGTCAATTACGATATCAACAAGATAGGCGACACACTTTTCAGTTATAGGAGTGTAACTCAAAAACCGTTTGGCTGAATTTGGTGAAATTTAAAGTATACTCTATCATACAAAAAAAATATTATGATACATAAAAAATACGTGTCTTTTTGAGAACTTCCTCCTTTCGGAAATCGGTTAAAACGATCACCCATTCGCGCGGTGTCGTTGAACAAACGCACAAAAATACAAGCGTCGGTTTGTCCCAGTAGAAGACGTTAGAACTCGAAAACCTCACTCCACTCAGACGCTAAAAACGGGAAAGAAAAGGAGTGACAGGCCAAGGTATATCTGGATGTTTGAGACGGGCACTATACGCTTTTTCAGAAGGCAACATGCTGTTTGTTTTTTTTTCAGCATTTGCAAACACGCCACCCAGTTGGACCAGTCTTAACTGGTGTCTGGTAAATTTATGACCTCTCCCGAGAAAAAATGTGGACTCTCTGAGGAAGATTTCACCGGTTTTTATTCGAGTAATATATTTCATTTGAAGGAAATGACGCGAGCCGCGAGAGCTTCATGACTTTTAGATTTATTAAGTGGCTAGGTTCTTATTCATTGGGAAGGTTACGAGCTTGGGAACGTTAGATTCAAATAGGGAATGTGTTAAATTGAGTTATTGTAATGTAAATACGTCTATCTGTATGTTTATATGTCTGAGCTGTTACTCGTATGTCAATTATATTTTATAACTAGCGGACCCGCAGGTAAACTGGATGCAAAGCCACAAAAATAAATTGAAATCCATCTCCAGAAATTTCTCCTTAGTAGAAGTTTATAACATAATAGGCATCAAGTCGCAAAATATCTAAAGTTATATGATTATTAACGGGATATTTACCGTGGTAAGGTTGTGGATACAGTGAGTGTGTTTTGTCGGGACTTAGGATCGAGTTCGAGTTCCAGTGATAACCGTAGCAAAAGACTAAGAAAGAGGGTAGATCGTTATGTCTGCACCTAACTTTTAAACTTTTTGACCAACCACCCGCATTCTTCAGTCTTCCCGTGAACATGGTGCATGTAACTGCGCCGAAATATCGGGAGCTCATTCCACAACCTTACCACGGTAAATATCCCGTTAATAATCATATAACTTTAGAGAACAACCGTGATAGTTTAAAATCAAAATATCTAGTTTATAGCCCCAGCCGTTCAGGCTCTGCGTTGATGAGTCAGTCAGTCAGTTGGTATGTAGTCAGTTGATGATATAACTAATAACAAGAGTTTATTTTATTTTTGATTAGGTACAACTACGAGGCCTCATAGATAAGCTCAAAGTCGCACAACGAGCTATGGAGAGGGCTATGCTCGGGGTTTCTCTACGTGATCGAATCAGAAATGGGGAGATCCGTAGAACAAAAGTCACCGACATAGCCCAGAAGATTAGCCAGTTAAAGTGGCAGTGGGCAGGCCACATAGCATGCAGGACAGATGGCCGATGGGGCCGGAAGGTTCTGGAATGGAGACCACGGACCGACAAGCGCAGCGTAGGTCGTCCACCGACACAGTGGACAGACGACCTGATAAAGGTCGCAGGACGGCGTTGGATGCAGGCCGCTTCCAACCGGTCCTTTTGGGGGAGGCTTATGTTCAGCAGTGGACGTCTACAATGTATTTCGTCACAAGTGACGAGCTGCACTGCGCCCATCGCTATCGGCTTTAAGTTATCCAGTCTCATGTGCCTGTAATTTCACCAGAAACCATATCGTTCAATCCGTAACACAATAATGAAACATTACTTAGTCAAGTACGAGTAGATATAGGTATGGTACGAGTAGCAGTACTTCCCTAGACGAACTCAGTCTAAAAGAGTTCCACTGCTATGACACATTTTGGCAAAATTATACAATACTCGTACGATATATATGTATCAACGAACAATATGTACCTAGATACATAATATGTCTGTTACACGTACAGTTAAAAGTACTCGCAAAAGCTATGTTTGTGTTCTGAGGAGTGCGAGGTGTCTGGAGGACGGACGGCGTGTTTTATGAAGGAAGTTGTTCATCGCGCGATAAATCTCTCGGACGGCGCGCTAAGGTAGCTGGGACTCGACAATCGTGGAGACAAAAACATTTTTTAAATTTTTTTCTAAGCCTTTAGTCAAACGCCATGGTATATAGTAGCGTTCTGTTGAAAGTATTAACTCGATCCTCATCATCATCATCTCAGCCGTAGGATGTCCACTGCTGAACATATGCCTCCCCCAAAACATTCACCCACACGCAATTCCTCAGTTCATCCGTGATCATGGCGCTTGCTACAGTGCCGAAATATCGGAAACTCTGTCAGATAAACATAAAATATACATGGTAATTATCCCGTTGATAATTTGAATACTTCCAATGTTTGTGACCATGATAGTTTAAAAACGTATAGAATAGAAATGGACTTGAAAACATATTTTTTCGAATCGTTTACTAACTACTAAATGTAATCTACTCCACAACTCGTGTACCGTGGCAGAGCGGAGTGATATATTGCAGGGCGGGTCGGCAAGAGTCAGCGACTGACAAATTCATTCCCCACTTGACACCTACAACCCCCCATCCCACTACAGGCGAGCTAGAGGGGTGGCAGCGGGGACGTCACACGCTAATCTGTGTAACACCATGAATTTTTCATGCGAACGTGTATTTATGAAATATGCAATATGGTGTCGAACTTTTTGCTACGTGCGATGTTTGATGCAGGATGTTACAAATTCAATTGGAGGGATATGAAAAATATGTATTTTTTGTAGGTTGCCATGTCTAGACATTATTTATGATGGTAAAGAATAACTTTGTTATACATGGCATGTAGGTAGTTTTTAGTAGTTAGTCCTTTGATTATGATTTCTTTGTGTATTGTTTTTTACTTATCCGAAACTTCAGGCACTGCTTAAGGCCTTTGTATTACTTTTATCTCAGGAAAAAACATAATTCCCACGGGGTGCACGAAGATGCAAACTGAGCCGCAAAATGCTATAGTCGCAGACACAGACATACTATTTTACTAGGACGTGCCCAACCGTACTTAGTTTGATGTTGGGAATATGAAAAATACCAAAAATATAGAAACGCTCGCAGCGTAGCTTGACTTGAAAATATCTTTACCGATCAACAAGTTAAGCAACACTTGCTGCGGTCACGAGTTGGATGGATGACCGCTAGAGGCATTTTTCAACTGAGCGTTTCCGTACTTCAGAGGGTACGTTGAGCCGTCAGTCACGGTTGTTTGTCTTAGGACAACAATCGTTAGGCTATGTCGAAGGCCTTCGGGCGGCCTGAAAACTTCGACATGGGTTGGCCACTAGCCTATCCACCAAGCCGCATGGTGCATGGCCCAACTTCTCTATCTGAGAGGAAGGCTGGCTTTTTTTTAGTATTTTTACACACGCACATTCCCGAACTAGGACTCAGAGGATCCTGCATGCAATCCAGTGGCAGGATTCATGGACACACACAATAACGCATCAACATCCAAGATCTGACAACAAACATTTCTGCTAATCACACAAATATTTGCCTAGGCCAGGGATCGAACTTGGAACCACACGTATCGACGGCAGTGTACACAACTGAGCTAACGGAGCCGTTAAATATTAAGTTAAGGTGCTGTAAGCTCCTGACGTTGATAAAAAAGTTTACCTCATAAACGGTGGTTTACTTAAAATTACAAAGTTTTTGACGGAACTAAAAACATATTTTAACATACTTAAACACTTTTAAAAAATATGAAACATACCACTTATTTCCCCTTAAACAGTTTATACTTTATTCACAATTGTATTTGACATGAAATACATATAATAAAATAGTAATTTTTAGTACACATACATCGACGGATTACTTTTTATTTCATAGTAAACATTATTTAATTTTTATAAATTTTTGTACGTTTTTACGAGGCGCAATTGCTTGTTTTCACCGACGACGTCCGCACGCGCTAGCAGCTGACAGAGCCTTAAACCTGAAGTTAGTAGAGTTTTCTACTTAGGCCCACTTGCACGTTTGCTCGGGTTGAATAAATAAGTCTACGACTTTGTAAACTTGCGTTATATCAATTTTTAACTCACATTTTGCCTTTCACAACTATAAAAGATCACCGGATTTGCTAAACTTACATTTCTAATCTTTAGATGGGAACATTGAATTGTCTATGCGCTTATATTGTAACCTGACCAATAATTAATGAATTGAAAAAAAAGTGAAACTTATATCTATCTCTTTGGCACTACAGTACAATGTATATAGACTTTCTTGTTTATACTTTGTTGTATGAAATCTGACGACTTTTTATTCTATACGTAGTGTCTCGTGCCATTTCGTCCAAAGAGTACATTATACAGCAGAATGTAACCTCAACTTCTTTTGACACAAAATTTCATTAACCCTAGTTTAAGACTTAACCCTTCCACATTGTTGGGTTAAATATTTCAATAAATAACCTGAGATTTACTCCTAACCTTTAATGGTGCAATATAAATTAATTATAAAACCCCGTTTTAGCAGTTAAGTTATTGAGTTATTGAAGCTAACTCTGGAACGTGCAAGTGGGCCTTGCTATTGTAACCCCTGAAATAAAAACGGCGCGGTGTTATAAGTTTAACGTGTGTGTGTTTGTGTGTCTGTGGCATCATAGCAACCGAACGGATGAACCGATTATGAGTTCGTTTTTTTGTCAATAAACGTGAATTAGTCGATAGAGTTAGCTGTGCTTGATAGAAATCGGTCCTATAAGGCCGCCGGCACAAAATGGCGGAAATCATAATTTTTCACAGCTCTCTCAATATGTGTATCAAATTAAAAGCCTTGACTAGTAAAATATATCTATGAAAAATTTAAAAATTAAGGTGACTGACATCAAAATGGCGAATTATATTTTTTTCACATCTCCCTCAAAATGCGTATTTTATACTATTTTTGATATTTCTTGTTGGGGTTTTTAAAATTATTAATTTATTTTTAATTGTTATATTATATCTAGAACGATAAAAACATGATACGAGTGTGTCTACGACTATATTCTAGGTTACATGTCACTGTTAGTGAAAAAATAAAAAGTAGGGCGAGGGTACACGCGAAACAACTTTCTTTATCGTTGTCCCCGCTCTTTATGATCGCATAAATTTAGTTTATCTTTATGAATATTCAGGCGGGCGCCATTAAGTGCTGCCGACGATTCTCTTTGTAGGTTTTTGGGATTCCCTATGAAAAGAGGAAAGGTGTTACAGGAGAGCCTGATGTTTGCGTTGTAGTTGATATAAGTTCTTACATTGATTGTCTACCGACTTCTAAAAAAAGAGGAGGTACTCAATTCGACTGTATGTTTTTTTTCATGTTTGTTACCTCATAACTATCGACTGGGGCTATGTTCCGGGAAGGACCGAAATCACTCGCGGCGCTCGATACGTCATCAATGACGTCACCGAAAACGCTCACGCCGCGCTCACAACGCTGGCGGATCTACGTGATCATTGCGAGCTGTCACTGTCAACCAAAGAGAACGGCAAACCGGGGCGCGAGCAGCGAGAGCAGTTGTGAGCGTTGCCGGCGCTTCCCGGAACGCACCCTATGTGGACCGATTCTCAAAATTTTTTATTTGAAAGCTGGTGCTTTCCGTGTAATCCCATTTAAATTTCATCAAATTCTGTCTAATAGTTTCTGAGATACTGAATAGAATCTTATAATACTTGTTATATATGTTTACTATAAACTTAACTTTCGTTTTGATGTCGCAACTCTTCATAACTTTTAGTAAGTATATGATTTTTAAAGCACTAACGCCTGCTTAGAGTGACCAAACTTTGCAATTTTAGAGAGAAAATTACACATAATTAGATAATGCTGTCCAATAGATGTCGCTCCGTCCCCACACGACGTTTAAAGTCAAATACCTATTGAGTTAAAATTCGATTCTCGGACGGCAAGCCTCGGTGGCCTAGAGGTCATGGCGTCTGACACGGATTGTCGGAAGATGCAGATTGCATCCCGTCCGTGTATTTTTCTCTCTAAAATGGCAAAGTTCGGATTATTCGTTTGTTTAGTAAATAACTCCGTTAACAAGTACAATATATCCACAGTACTGGTAGATAGATAGATAGATAGATAGATAACATTTTATTGAAACACCAAATTTATACTTAATATTAGAAAATAAAATAAAAACAATGCTAAAAACTAAGTGCAACAATGGGCGCTCCTATCGCTCAGAGCAATCTCTTCCAAACAACGCCTTAGGTAAGGTATATGCTGTGGATGTATTAAATAGTAACTTATTAAATATACTCCTGAATTAGGAGAAAGTACAATGGGCGGTATTATCTTAGCGATTTCTTTCCGACAACCTTTGTATGGAGATTATCATAAGTAGTAGCAATAGACGGTGGTGCAAAATATTGTTTTATTTTTACTCAATAATATTTTATTTAAAACTGTGGTACATAAATACTAATTATATAATATAATAATAATAATATTAATATAATAAATAATTTTGGGTGTTTATTTTTATTAAATAATAAACACCCAAAATCGGCAATAGAAAGAATGACAGTTAAAAGGGAAGAAGGAGGAAGAGGACTAATAGACTTAAAATTACTGTGGGTAAACCAAATCAAAAATTTACGGGACTTCTTTTATAAAAAATCAGATTTATCTAAAATTTACAAAGCAATAGTTCAGTTAGACAGCAAATATACACCATTAAACTTAAACCAAAGCAATATACATTACAAATCTGCGAAAGACCAAGTAACGGAAAAAATAAACAGGTGGCGTAAAAAAGATCTCTATGGACGTCATATACACGACTTAGAGCTACCTCACGTAGATAAAGCAGCTTCAAATCAGTGGCTTAGGTTAGGATCTCTGTTTCCAGAAACAGAAGGCTTCATGATCGCTATTCAGGACCAAGTAATAAATACAAAAAAACTACAGAAAGCACATAATCAAAGACCCCAACACCTCCGATGACAAATGTAGGAAATGTCACCGCGTATCCGAGACTATCCAACACATCACCAGTGCTTGCCCCACCCTCACCCAAACCGATTAATTAATATATACTAATATATATATATCTATAAAAGTGAACCCATATTTCTCCTGGTCACGCTATATCTTGAGAACGGGCGGAATAACCTCGCTTAGTTCGTTTTTGTTGTTGAAGGCCATGGCGAGGCCGAAGGCTGAGCCTACTACGCGAAAGGAGTCGCAGGTAGTCACTAGTATACACATAAATAACAATAATAACAGTGTTACATACTTGATAAGTAGTGATTCTTAACTATGTTTTTTTTAAATTGCCAGCGTTTTAGCACTTCTTACATCAATACAGTTTGACCTGCGGCAAGGACCTTAATAAGGCGGTTGGTCTGGTTTGACGTTCAGCGAGGTCTTCCCATTCCAATAATTGTACCATTAACGCTCGTAATATTATACTAATTATTTATAAAACCTAATTGATTTATGAATAAATATGGCGGCAACTACGGGACCCATCTTTTTTAAAACTTATAACTCGCACTTGGTTGTCACAGCTTATTTATCTTTAGCAGAGGGCATAATTATGATTATGCTTAATTTACTTTTAAATGAATTTACCTTTGTTTTATGTAAATTACACTGAAACAGTTATTAGATATCATCATAATTGTATGTATGTTTGTTACTAGTCAGCACTGAAATAACTGAACGGATTATAGGAATTTGGTAGGTAAGGTAAAATACTTTGGTAATTACATTGTGCTACACTAAATGAACAGTCAGAAGGTGTCTAAAAAGGCTCGTCTAGCTGTTCATGGGGGAGTGTTGGTTCCGACACTGATGTATGGTAGTGAAAGTTGGGTGTGGCAGAAAAAGCATGAATAAATGCTGTGGAGATGAGAGCATTGAGGAGCATGATTGGAGTGAAACGGAGTGACAGGATAAGGAATAGTGTGATAAGGGAACGATGTAGTGTGAATGAGGGTGTAGTGACAAAAATCGAGAAAGGTATGTTAAGATGGTTTGGACATGTGGAGAGAATGAATGAAATGAGAATGACTAAACAGGTATACATGGGACAAGTAAACGGAAGTGTTGGAAGGGGAAGACCTAGGCGAACGATCCGAAATCAGATTGAAGACGTTCTGAAAAAAGGCCAGGTCAAAAGTACCCTAAACCGACGCTTATGTATGAAAGGATTGATGAGTATAGATGAAGCGAAAGAGATATGTCAGGATCGTAGTAAGTGGAAATCCGTGGTCTCTGCCTACCCCTACGGGAAAGAGGCGTGATTTTATGTATGTATGTATGTACACTAAATTATTACAGTAACAGTTTCCTTGGCTCGTCAGCTAGAGATATCGGTTCTTTGGTATCATTTGCTAAGTAGGCAGGCTACTACCAACTACCAAAGGTAGGTACTTCACAATGTATAAGCCATGCAGGCCATGTCTTTGATCAGTGTGTTTTACCAGTGATGACTTATGACATTCAAACATGGTCTCTAAATTTTAGGCTCATATGTAAAGCTCAAAGTCACACAACGAGTTCACAGTGTAAGCCAGTGGAAGTGGCATTGGGTAGGCAGGACACATAGCACGCATGACTGACATGACCATATTAATTATTATATAACTGATTTTGCAATTTTATAGGAAAAATGATATGGCTTTAGGGTTTTAACCGTGGTGGCCTGCATTAGATGGTTAAAATCAACTGGAGACATACATTTGATGCTAGAGAGAGATATTAATTCGGTGTAATGTGCCTCGGTGGCATGGCAGTCGCGCCGTTTGACACGGTTTGTCAGTACCTCTACCATGAGTTGGCAACATAAATGTCATCTATAGTCGATATTCGATCTCGCCTACCTATTACGTTTGTGATTGGCGTACTCGTTGTCAGTTTAAGTTCTACAATTGACCGCGAGGTGGCACTGTTCTTTTTTTCATACATTTTTTCGCGGCAGTCGATGATTTGTTTCAATGTTGTAAAATCATGGTAGAAATACAGAACACACGGCTTCGAATCCTTTACTAGGATTCAGACGAAATAAGTAAAGAACAAAGCCTATAACTAGGAATTATACATAAATGATTATTTATATGCCGACTCAACGATTACAGGCGATAACCTTATTTGACACGAAGGTCCAAGCTAAAGCTATTTTTTAAGTACCATTTTCGAACACTTTTCAGCGATCTTTGTATACGCATAGTACTTAAGTATTTAGTATAAGAGCCTATTATTGCTTAGCATGTTTTCAAGACTCGAGCCCTAAGTTGAACTTTAAGCTGTGCGGTGATGTATGGAGGCCGTGTCACGCCGCGCCCGACCTAACCTCATAACTCACCGAGCACCCGTTAGTGAGGTGACATTAGTCAAGTTTTTATCATCTTCATATCTTTACTCCACCTAGGGGTTTACACAATATGGTTTTAGCTAGTTACACATACAAATTGGGACCTATCGCAAACCCTATTTGATAATAATTGTTCGTAAAAAATAAATTGCGATAGTATTCATTTTTGCTGTTTTTCGCATACTGCGTACCAATATTATATTACACAACGGTGTGAGTAGTGGGATACTGCTTATTAAACTAGTTTTCAAACGATTTCCAACCGGATGAGTTTCTCAAGTCAACACATATATTTTATTTTTTTATGTATGACGACGCATACCTTTTTACAGAGTTAGTCTTATTTTGATAATTATAAATTTTTTATATATATAATAATTATTGGATTTAAAATTTGCTTCGTAGAGTATACTGCCGAGGTAGTCTCATTTAAATTTCATCAAATTTGGTCTAATGGTTTTTGAGTTACATTCCAAAAACTGAAAAGTGTTTCGCCTGTCTTGATGATATTATCATTGACGGTGAATGACAATCGATTCCGTAAGTAGCAACGGTCACTAAAATGGTGAAATATATTTTTTTTACCAAAAGAATGGAACCGACTTCAATACCAAAAAAGTGTGAAATAACTTCTCGAAGGTGTACCATACGCACACTATTGTGGTAAAAAATTTCACACTTTTTGGTATTGAAGTCGGTTCCATTTATTGGTAAAAAAAAACTTATTTGTATAAATATAAATGTATACTTAGATAATAAATTGGACCTGCCCAAATCCTAGTACTTAAGATAACGTCGGCTTATTATCGACGGATTTAGATTAAGTGAGAAAGCTCTGTATTAATATATTAAATGCTGAATCTAACTTAGAACAAAATGAGCAAAAGTACCTACTAAAATATTTGCTTATGCCACTTAGCATTGCCAAAAAACCTCACGATTTGAGTTACAAAATTAAGATCTCCAGATACACCCACATCCCACATCAGTGTCTGTTGGTTAATACACTTTTGATTAATAACTCAAGACCGAGTCCCGTTTTCGACATCCCTAGACCCAAGTCGGCGAATGTTTTATTACCTGATGAAACGGTCTGTCCCGAAACCGGGCAGCCTCACTAAATCCGCTTCCGCCGAACGCTTTTCAAGGTACACTCCTCGCTACTTATCTAGGTACTTGTAGTTTTACAGCTTTTTAGAATTATTTAGTTGAATGATGTTATATATTTCCGTAAGAATTTTCAACAGCACTCTGGAGGACGGACTTTCGTAATATACACAAATTAACATAATTCGATTAAATCAATATGTTATATTGTGCTGTAACAAAGACCGAAGCGGTGAATAAATGTGCTTTTGTTTTTCGAAAATTCTTACAGCGCTTTATTAAACAAGGTGGCAAAATGTGCGCCTGATGTTAAGCACTAATACGCTTACTCAATTTAGTATTAAGCTAAAATTTAGTGCGTACTTAATAGACTGATATAGAATTTTGTCTATTTACGGTAGGTGGGCCGGGTATATTATTTGATTCGAACGTGCACATTTTATTTAATATTCAGTTAATTGAAATTGCAACAACAGTTCGACTCCATCATTTTGCAATAATTCAGTCATTTATCAATATATAAAAGATTTATGAATGAAACTGACGAATATGTACGTCTCTGGGACGTAAAGGGTTAAAAGGCATCCTAATTGGAACATAATTTGGGGTACATCTATATTTATTTAAAAAATCAGTGGCTACACAAACTCTTACTTTGAAGAGGCGCCTACTAGATTTGCAAGAGCAAAAAGTAATACGTAGGTACGCCTAGTATAAAAATAATAGCAAAAGCGCCGCACTGGTTTGCTTACTGCTTGCACTTAGAAAAACTGCAGTGTTTTGTGTTTGTAAACATGCCCCAGTAGAACATCTGTATTAATAGCTCAGTAGCCATAAAGTACGAAAATGTAATAAAATTGCATATTAGATACTGTAGCACATTTTTGAAATATATACAAATTGACATTTTAAAAGTAATAAATTGGTTTTAGTAGGTTTTATATATAAGAAAATAAAATTTTACTTACTTTTTGTTTTGAAAGGACTGCTCAATAATTTTATATGTTGATGCATTTTTTATAAATAACACACTTTCTTTGCAGCCCATTGTATATGTATACAAGCTGCGCTTCGCGGCTTCATCCGCGTGGTGATGGATGATGATGATGAATCAAAATATATAGCTTGTGTTCATCAGGGATAATGTTGGATTCTAACGATAAAATATTTTTTCAATTCGGTCCAGTAGTTTCGGAGCCTATTCAATTCAAACAAACAAACAAATCTTTCCTATTTTTAATATTAATATTAAGTACTAGCTGCGCTCCGTGGATTCACCCGCGTGGTGATGGATGATGATGAGAATGAATCAAATACTTGTATTATAGCGTATGTTACTCAGGCAGGCATAATCTTTATAATTATTGTTTTGATTTGAAAGAATTGTTTGAATCGGTTAGGTAAGTAGTTTTATGTGTATCCATTACAAACAAACAAACGCTTATATATCTTTCTACTTTATTTTTAGAATTAGATTATAAAAGTAGTTTCGGAGCCTATTCAGTTAAAACAAACAAACAAACAAACATTTCCTCATAATATTAGTGTAAGTGTAGTTAGGTATGTATTAGTGTAGGTATACATATAACCACTTGTTCTGACTGACTGATTGATCAACGTAGAGCCTAAAGCGCTAGAGCTGAAAAACAAAAAATTTTAAATTTTGGTTTTTGATGCCAAATTCAAAATCATTTATTCAATTTAGGCATCAAAGACGCACTTATGAACGTAAATTTTTCATTATAATGTATTTTAAAGACTCTACCGCCGCGTTCCAAAATATATAGAGCATACCGAGAAGAAGCGGCAAAAAACTCGGGGATATAGATGTTTACAATGTTTATACTTAGGTACTATACATATTTCATTTTATAGGTGGCAGAGTGACAGTTTGCCAGAAGTGGAGTATTCCAAGCATCTTTGTCTTCTATATAATGTCGGACTTTATAATTAGCTTTTATTATTAAAACGTTTTTTACAGTCAACTTGAGTTTGCCCTCTGTGAGCTCAGTTTTGTGTTTTGGGTTTTTTTGTAAAACCGCACACAATTTCCTAGGAATGACTTATTAGTCTTCGCAAGTCTTAAACTAGGTACAGCTATCCTATTTGTATTTTTAGTATTAAAAGGGTGGTGATCACTATTTAACTTATATTTATGTACATTTTTACGAACATATATAATATTGATTTCTTTAAATAAATCTCTCAAAGATTCACGGGGACCCATTTCGTATTTATGCCTTTGATGTCAAATTTTTGGGCATTTCGACTCTAACGGGGTAAAAGTATACAAAACCACTGGCGGATTAGCTGGTACAATATAAAACTACAGTTTTTAGTGTGCGAACTAAACTGAATAAATTGAATTCCGACGGAGTAAGGCTTCATTTTTTTTGCTCAAATTGATGTATTGTTTTAGACTTTGTAGGTGTTTATTATACTAGATACGACTCTCTATGCTAGTGATTTTTCCCTCTAAAAAAGAAAATATAAACCTGTATTTAAAACAGCTGTTAATCTAGTTAATCGCCTAATTAACGAATATAGACATAGCTAACTACTGCTGTGGACAGACAGCCACTTAGCTAAATTACTAGAAAATATAAGCTATCTTCTTTGAAACTTTTAATTGAGCCTTAATAACAATAAAATTATAGGCTAAGGCAAATGCCACAACTAGTCATTTGAACGAAGTGTTGCCAGAGCGTGTAGGTCAATAATTACCCTAAATTAATATATAGTATAATAGTATAGTATACTATTGGCCAGGCAGCTTCAAGATGAAGTAGGTGCAGAAGAAATGCCTTTTTAGTCTAATCTTCTATCTATCCGCCTTCCAGAGACTGTAAACTTATTTTATTGATATTTTTGTTGTTCGATGGGTTACATATATGTAAAGTATATTTTTACACAGGTGAAGTATTTATTTTATAGGTAGATAGATTTTCAAGTTACACCCATTTCACCAACGTCTGTTATATAGTTTTTGAACAAAAATTACTAGAAAACATATTGGTGATAATTGTATGTTAGTTGATGGTTTTAAAAATAAATAAAAAATCTGTCGGTCTAGCGCTCGACGAGTCAACATCTCCTGAGGATGCCTCGTGTAGAGGCGAAACACGTGTCGAATCGGTTTGGGTTTATTTGGGGTTTCTTGTGTGTGTTTTTTATTTTTTATTCTTCCTATTAGCAGTTTATGCGAGAGGGCGGCCTC
This sequence comes from Selenia dentaria, assembly GCA_917880725.1. Classification (NCBI taxonomy): domain Eukaryota; kingdom Metazoa; phylum Arthropoda; class Insecta; order Lepidoptera; family Geometridae; genus Selenia; species Selenia dentaria. The sequence goes on along the minus strand of OU862888.1, from coordinate 5,507,230 downwards.
AGGCCCCAAATAGGCCAAAATCATTGTTTTTTTTTCAGTGGATGTGTCACTAAATATTTTTTAATATTGTTTTTTGATAATGGATTTCTGCAAAGTAACGCCTGAATCAATAAATTATCTAAAAATGTTTCAAAACGTCTTCGTCTGGGGCTGAATCTGAAGATGATATATAGAAGGTTAAGTTCCCATACGGTAATTAAAATAACTAGATTGTTAAATTCGATGCTCGGATGGATCGTCTTGGTGTCCTAGCGGTCATGGCGACTGACACGGATTGTCGAAAGACGCGGGTTTGAATCCAGAAGGATATGTAATGTTTCTCTCTAAAATCGCTATGTTTGGTCTTGCTGAGCAGTCGTTAGTGCTTAAAATATCATATAATAAAGATAAAAAATATTGTTACCTTATGTCTTAAACTTACCAAATCAAAAAACTTAAAAGTAAAAAAAAAAACTTACAAAAAGATACTATTTCCAACACTATGGCAACACCAACAATACACTCGAGGTCACAATTCTCTCGACGTGTTATTAACAACCCATCGATTTTGTGATAACCGTCCTTCAAAACCTATTTGAAGTGATAATTTAAGACTAGCACACAAAGAGAATCGTATATTGATAATAACCAATAATTAGACTGCTTTGACGTACTCGCGTAATTGAGACTTAACTATTCTTTCACTATACTTTCAGTGTAGTAAGGTAATGACTAGGTATCGACCGGGTAAAATACCGGGTAAGTGTTTGATGGCAATCTTTTATGTCAGCTATTTAGTAGAATTGACGGACGGTATCGTATTATGCCTCTTACCTTTGATGGGCGTCTTTGTAGCGTATTTTATGGTTCAGAACCATTATTGCCACTATCATAATTTCCTGGCGACAGTGTCTAATAGAAAACTAGTGTTTAGGTTTGAAATGCACTGTCGTATGAGGAATTACTGGGTGTGAAACAGTTAAAGAACTAGCGCAGTCTAAGTACATATATGTGCTTATCAACCGAATTTCAAAGAGAGAAGGTTCTCAAATCGACGCGTAATTTATTTTATGTATATGCATAAGTTTTTACAGAGTAGTCCATTTTTGATAATTCTTTTGTGTTTGGTAGGCTATACTTCTGAGGTGGTCCCATTTAAATTTCATCACATTCGGTCAAGCGATGTTTCAGTTACACTCCAATATTTGAAGTCATTCGCCTATCTTGATATTATAATGAATAATTGGCGTCGGTAAGTGCGTCTTTGATGCCTAAATTGAATAAATTAATTTGACTTTACTACTTTTTATACACTTACTGACGGTGAATTACAACCGATCCCGTAAGTCAAGCAAAGGTCAATAAAAAGAGGGAGATTATTTACCGAAAAGTAGACATACAAATTTTTCTAATTTTAAGTATGTATATTCTTTATTGCTGTTATGTAATTTAACACTTTGGAAATTCTAATAACAATAATTAAGCTTTATACTTGTAAGATCAGGAGGACCTTCATTCAAACTCATTATAGATATCGTATCGTATTGTGGGCACCTTTGGGATCGGAATATTTGATATTGTCTAGAGAAAAAGGTATTTGGTTCAAAACAATTCAAAATGAACCACCTCATATACCATGGTGTGCCAATATAAAGTTAAGTCGACACCTACTTGTAGTGGCATACAGATTGCGCTCTGGACATATGCCCCTGAATGGCTTTAAAATTTTAATGAAAAAAACAGAGAGCCCCAATTATGTATTATATTTATCATCTTGTAATGGAGTGTAGCCGAAGTGCTGACTTGAGACTGAATATATTCACATCACTGAATCTTGTACAGCTTGATGTGGGTCTACTCCAGAGCATCCTAGCTGAGCCAACATCTGTTCCAGCTAGGTTGCTCTATCAGGGCATCTACAAGCTGTCCATTGACAATTGATATCTGTTGATAATATGAATGTAATGGTTCATGGGACTGACATAGTCAATGTGTGACTCAAAGTCCCCAAATTAAATTAGAATAAAAAAAGAAACAAAAAAAATGCAATGATATCAAAATACATGTCTTAACACGTAGACAACAACAAATATAATCAATATCGAGATTTTTATTGCGGTTCTCGTTTTCAGTCTGTCAAAAACAAGATGGCCGCCCTACTTCCACAGACACGACGCTCCGCTAGAGTAACTTTGACAGCCGAATTACTCATGGACTTGATGTTGCCATATCGACGACACGACGAGGCACTCATGCGCCGTCATACTTATTAAAGAAATACAACACTTGTTTATGTTACACAACTAGCTGCGCCCCGCGGTTTCTTTTGCGTGGTGATGGATGTTGATGAAAGGCATCCTATGTCCTTCCCCGGGATATAATATATCTCCTTGACAGTCTTCATTACGATTCGTTCAGACGTTTATACGCGATATGGTAAGGAACAGACAGAAAAGCAGGGAGACAGATTGACAGAGTTAAAAACTTTTGTTATTACCGCTATGGATAGATTTAAAGAAAGCAGGGTTTTTATTATGCATGGAACGTCGTAAAAGCTGCATAATTATCTCATTAGGATCGCATAATTAAAGTGTGAAGCCGGTCTTGTCTATTATAGTAGGTTTTATTGTGTGTTACTTTTCAAAGTCTAAACCAAAAGTTCACCATTCTAATTCTGCTGACGCACGACAGATCGTTTTTGCGAACTTTCCAAGAATATATTTACTCCAGTCTATATTTCTCTATGAGTCTCGGTATATTTCCGTAATCACGTAATGACAATGCTAACCACGAGGGCACGCTACTAGCACGTCCAATAAATTAGATTTATTGATAATTTATACCATCAATACGTTTGTTTTGTCCGTCCGTCTGTCTCGACGCAATTTATGCCATTGTGTGGGGCCACGGAGGCGATTGGCGTATCTTTAAACTAGACGTTGGCAATTGACTTGTGCACTTGAGATCTGCGTACAAAATGTATGCCGAACTTGCTCGGGTGGACTATGCTCACATATCATCATTATTAAATAAATCAACTTTTAACGGTAAACATATACCGCTTTATTATTAATCGTGGATAAAAGAAAGCCCACCAATGTTTAGAGGAATTTACCATACAAAATTTTCTCCAGCGGCAATTTATAGGAACAATTACTTTGGTCTTTCCCATTCTTCCACTGGTCGCACCACCAACAGAACGTTGTAGAAGTTCAGCAAAGCTTCGCTTCGGCCCTGGTACCTTTGCATTCTAACAACTAATAGTCCGTGTAGAATTTCCTCCTTTGTTTTGAGTAGACAGATTTATTGAGCAATATGGGAGTTTCGAGCTATTGAAATTCCAGTACACAGATTTTTGAGAGAGCAAGTATCAAGTCCTACAATTTGCAACATGTTACTACACACAATTTAAATATATATTTCTACGCTATTTCTTCTATGTTCAATATAATTGTTTATATTGAACATATGTGTAGTGTAGATATATATTTATTTGCTCAAACATAACCTCCAATTAGGAAATGCCTGCTATATACTTCAGGCATTATGAAGCTAGATTTGAAGCGCTTCGTGCGTATTATTCCAATATCGACCATGTACGGACCACCGTATTCCGTGCGTCTTGTTGTTCGATGAAAGAAAGGAGATGAGAGAATAAGATCGGTCGCATGTCGATCGAGCTATATTCCTTTATATTCAAAGGTTGTCTGGAAGAGATCGTTTTGAGCTATAAAGACCGCCTATTGTTACACTGTTCTAAGCTGTTTAATAATGATTGTTTAATTTTAAGGTGTTCAATAAAGATTATATCTATCTATATATACGACCTTCCAATAAGTTGTCAGACTTATTGGCCCGTATGTCACCTTTCTAAAGAGGGTGCTTTAAATTCAGCCGATACACCGGTAATTGGCCCAGGATTTATGATAATGTTTACCTTACGTTTGGTTGATTAGAGTTTGATACGTGATGTCGCGGCCTAAGCGATATTTGCCGTGGAAACTTTTGAGGACAATGATTGCTCAGTGACAATTATATAATCTATGACAAGGCTACCTCTTCTATCGAATAAAACCAATTTATATTTTCTACGCAACAGCGAGACGTGTACGTTTAGTGATTGGCATAAAACTTTTTATTGCGGACCCCAATGGATGTTGGAAAATTGGTAATTGGGTTGCTCCTTACTAACACAGTTCTTATCAATATTATTATGAGATGGAAACACGCCTTACGAAATTATTTTTAAAAGGCGGAGGACGTTAATAACACACATCTCTCGCATACTTTAGGTAGAATATTAATAAATATGATAAGATAAGATTTATTTATTGGCCTTATAACTGCATTTATTACACTAGGCAAGTCAATATTGTACAGTATATCTTATAAATAAAATTGAATACTGATATATGATTAAAATGAAATTACGATTAAAATTTTAAATTTAACAAAGATTAATACTCGTAACAAAGCAGAAAGAAAATATGAAAGTTAAGTCAACTTATGTTCTATGAAAAATTTCAATTCTCCAATTCTTATTCATGTCAGATTCTTTAAAAATAAATGTCAAATTATGTATAGATTAAGTTTAACAAGAATTTCGTTATTAATCGTATTACAATCAAGTCTTAATTTGAGAATGAAAATTCGGTGAAATGACTTTGCAAAAATTCCTTTACTGAGTAATATGGAGTGAATTCGAAGAACTGTTTCATTGTTTTATTAAAATCATTTTCATGTAAGTTAGCTATAGGATAAGGTAATCTGTTAAACATGCATATCTTTATCCAGATGCCTTGTTTCTTTACTTTGGCTAACCGTACTTTTGGTGTCTTTAGTAATTCGTTCGGTCAAGTCCGATCTCTTAGGTTATATGTATGTTGCGGTTTTGTCATTAGATTTTCCTTCTCATCGTAGATTTCTAGCAGGCAATTATAAATGTACATGGATACGGCGGTCATAATTTTGTGTTTTTGAAAATATTTTCGTGCAGGTGTATGTTTTCTTAAGCATCGTATCATAGAGTGTACGTATGCATAATACACTGACAACATAGCTTCTCCATCTAATATAATGAGCGCGTAGTTAGCACTTGCTACGAGTAATTTCTTACATAGTTTGCTTATGTGATTAGCATGAACTTAAAAATAGCTCAATTAGGTTCATTTTTTTGCAAGGAAAGGTAATGTTGATAAACTTTGGATTTTAAGGTTTTCAAGGAAGATGCTTTGCGGATTTCAACAGGAAGAGAATTCCACAACCGAATTACAGTGACTGTAAAAGAGTAAGTGTAAAAAGTGGAATAATGTTGTGGAAACCCAAGTAGAAGGTGATTTGAGGAGCGCATAGAGCGTCCAGGGGAGGAGAGCAGAGAGAAACGTTCTCTTAGGTAATTTGGGGAAAAGGAATTGTTAAGAATGCTATAAAGAAGACAAAGTATGTGTGTATTCCGACGATACCGGATTTCTAGCCAGTGCAGCTGGGTACGGTAAAAAAAGATATGGTTAAACTGTCGTCCATATATGTATCTAATGCAGAGATTCAACATCCGTTCCAGTCGGGTAAGCTGTTCCTCAGTAACGTCAGGATAGCACACATCTCCATAGTCCAAGATAGATAGTAATAAGGAGTTTACAAGAATAAACTTTGCAGAGAAGGGGAGAAAGTTTTGCAGACGTTTTAGGGCGTGCATTGTATGAAACATGTAGCATCAGTGATGATTAAAGTCTGACCATCTTTTGCGTGAAATGACCATTCGTTACCCCCGCCTATTCTCTGCTTATTGGTGTGTAAGAGTACAAGTTCTTTTCACATAGTTTTTATGTAGCAGGTTAAAAGCTGTATTTAAAAAATACTAAGTGGATAAGGATAGTATAAAATAAAACAAACTGATTTAAGATTATAATATAAAACTAAGGAGGTAGACCTGTGGTGCGTTGCAGGTTGGAGGCCGGCTACATGAAGCCGCAGTCAACGACGTGTCGCAGCGACACTGGTTACTATGTATTTCTATGAAATACCATTCATAGTAGCGACACGAAGCTAGCGTCGCGTCGTCGAGCGGCAGACGACACTGTCGCCCGACCGCAGATCAGTAGTGCCGCTCGCGTGTACCAATCTCCCTAGTAAAACAACTGAAAAGCTTATAAACTAAACCTTTCGTATCGATTTTCAAATGGTTGATGCCATCTGCAGTCGCGTTCGAAATCATGACTGCAGCGACATGAAGCGACGACGTGTCGCGGCGACATGAAGCAACGACACGTCGTCTGCTGCTGCTACGTGAAGCCGGCTTCCAACTTGCACCATGTAGTGTAATAGATTACTTAGTAGAAGGCCTAGCTAGTTAAGTAGTAAATAAAAAGGAACATTAGAAATAAATAAAGTTATAATAATAAAGAATACATGACCTGGCTGCATCATATTTCACTATAAGTCCTGAAAGGTCAGTTCGTTCATCACGTTACACACATAAAGGTTCTAGTCAACTTCTGGCTCTGAAGGATGGTTGGGTTCTGGATTAAGAAAGCGTGGGATACCATCAATGTCTTGTTCTGAATTCGGAGTCCACTGAATGCCACTCAGGCATTTCGCCAAATCAATACCCTCGGTTTGCTTCGCTCGACACCCAAAATAGGAATCCAAGTGAATATAAAAACTTTATTTTAATAGGAGTTTTCGTTTTGCTCCATCTCATTTGTTCATCATCATGCTCAATCCGAATTCTAGATATATAGTCTCATGTAAATAGGGCGAAATCTGTCATCGGAATCTCTCTCTCCAATATCCAATCTTCTCTCCTCCAATCAAAAACTTTATCTCCCCTACGTCTTCTGTGTCATTCCATAATTTAATTATTATTTTTTTAAATCTCCCATATTGCTGGTCAGTATCAAAACGGTTTTATTATAAAATAAAAATAAGGTTTTATGAAATGAGATATGATGTCATATGAAATTATATTACAACCTTTATGGTATTGTACATGCTTATGTATGTATGCTACTTAAGTACGAGTACTACGCACGGTCTTCCGTGAATTAATCTGTTAAGAGGATTGCATAGCTAGTACTTTCCATGCTAAAAGAGAAAACTCTTTACTACCTCTTAACATTGTCCAATTCCAGTGATTTTTTTTTCATGGAACCATGACATATTTACTATGCCCGTACGTTTTTTATATATTTTTTTAAGTTCTAAAAAAGGAAATTTATAGTAGTTTGAAATACTGAAAAAATCAAAACGTACGGGCATAGTAAAAAAGTCATGATTCCATAAAAAAAATCACTGAAATCGGACAATGTTAAGAGGTAGAAAAGAGTTTTCTCTTTTAGCATGGAAAGTACTATCTATGCAATCCTTTTAATAACTCTGAATACAGCTATTCACAGATGCAATGGGTACTTCTGCCATAGACACATTTTTACCAAAGCTACTGAGCCATTTAAATATGCCGTTTATCAAATTGTGCCCGCTCTTACGCATTATGTCACTAGTCACTAGACTCCTGTCACATGCCTTACTTGACATGACAGTTATTCTCTTCAAACCATTTTAGCTACTCACTTCAGGATCAGAGTTTCAAACAAAATAAAGTTCTATTGCTGACAACATAAGAGTGAATAATTCAGGGAAAGTGCAAAAGGAGTTGGTGTTAGACAAGCCACAGAATAATAACAAAAGTACGTGAAAAGCTGTGAAAGCCCAGCGCTGGTCATTTGATCCGTAGATGCTCAGATTACGTGTGTACAAATAGGATTTTGCCTACTTATTGATATTTTATGGACAAGGGATTATTTGTCGTGTGGCTTCTTTTCTGGATTACATCCATGATGGTTTGTGGGTTGTATTCTTATGTTTGAATGAAACTTTGGAAAGAATAAAAATAACTTGCAGAATAATCGAATAGGGATTATCTACTGTTAACGATTTGGCTACGATTGTTACTTTTCTTAGTAACACGAAATGTTTGTTTTTTTGTAAACAGGCGTCTATAAACCATTACTACCTAGTTATGCATTCTGGCAACCTTGTATCCATACAGACGTAGACAGTAAAAGTGCTGAGTTACGTCTGGCTTCTCAGGACTCGGTCGGAAAGCATAACTGATAACGAGACGAACCATGTATCTTGTAAGCTAGTTTTAATGCCAGTTTAATTTCAACTCTTGTCTGTAGCAGACCAATAAATCATTTTAATACTAATTTCGACTTTTTAAAAGCAATTATTGCGGTTCCCAATCTTGACTACCTAGTATGCATTTAAATAATTCTAATAGTATGCATTTAAACAAGTACAATTTAAAAAAAAAAATACCGACTTCCATTCCATTCCGTTATTGGAGTGTATCTCAAAAACCACAGACCAAATTTGATGAAATTAAATTAAATGGGACCACACGGGAAGCACCAGCTTTCAAAAAAAAAAGAATTTAAAGTATCGGTAGTCGAAAGTTATGAGGTAACAAACAAAAAAAATAGTGGAATTGAGTACCTCCTCCTTTTTTGGAAGTCGGTAGAAAAGTAGGAAATCAGTGACATTACTTGGGAAAAAAACGAGATAGTTTTGGAAGTAAGTGATGAGACGGGCTTGTCGTTCACCTGATGGTAAGTCACGTCTGCCCATAATGTCACGTAGCATTGGTTATTTCACTTGCGATAGTGCCCTTCACCCTTAACGTCGCACTTCCTGGTATTGTAGCAGGATGTCGAGAAAACTATTGTATGGCCAAATATGGTGACTGGCAAATAGTGCTTTCATACTAAAGGTTCGTGGAAGATCTGGCTCTGAGGTGGTTCCTAGCAAGACGGCTACTAGCAGAAATGACCTACTCCCAAGTACAATATATCATACAGATTCAAAATACCCAGTAGTCGGAGTAGGTAACGAGGGTAGAATAGCACTAGACACTGTACAGCCGTGCGATTCTCTAAGAGTGTAAGTAATTCTTGCATCTTTGATAACATCAAAGATGCGACGATGTTTGCTCTTACGGCCGTTTTCAATAACCTATCTATCGCCGGTTTACCTTACTAGAGATAGATATTTGACACTATTTGTATCGACGTTATGTCAAATTTCTATCGGTAGTAAGGAAAACTATGGATATATAGAATGTTGAAAACGGCCTTTAGAGAATCGCGCGGTTGTACGTACTTGTCAAAGCCACTTAGCTCTTACATACGAGCGGCATGTTACCAACGGCAGAGATATCTGCTGCCGTCGACCTGTAGCGACACTTGCGGTTGTAGCGTGCCGCGTCCGCCGTTTTGTCAGTCGACTGCAAATAGTTCAAGAGCGCACATACATCGGAAATTTGTATAATGATTTCTGAGTATAGTTATGTACTGTAATAATTATTATTGTCCCTATAGGTAGTAAGTTACTTGCTTTTTATTTCAAACTGCAAGCTTTGTATATTGAATAAAAAATATGCTAAATTATGTTGATCTCATTCAAGTAATAATCTAAATTACTTATATCTTTTTTTACCTCATCCCATATTCCTTTCTCTTCCTTCTTCCTCTTTCTTGTCCGAATTCCTTCGCTTAGTTGCTTCGGGGAATCCATTCTGCAACCGACTCCTATACTATGAGAGCGGAAGAATGTCGACGACTGCCGTAGACGCGTGTCGACGTTTGCAGTTACCTCTGCCGTTGGTAACATGCCGCTCGTGTGTAAGCAAGAGCTCTTGTCATGCAGTTGGCGGCAAAATAGCATATTTAAAAACATATTTAGCTACGGATAGCCTGCTGACAGCTTCGTTGTAATCACGCTTTAATTCTATACATCCATGAAACATTGAGCTATCTATAGATTTATATTTTATAATATTTTTGTTTTTAAACTGATATGGTCTCTAATGCAAGAATTAACTATAGAAACAGGATATTTACCATGTTCCGAAAAAAGCTCGCGAGCAGATACCGTGAGTTATGTGTGTTATGTGAGACCCAGATCGAGTTTAAAGAGATTTTTGTGGCAGTGGTAATAAAACGGAACGCAAGAAACGTGAAATAAAGAGGGTAGACCGTTTCGTCTGCTCATAACAACACTTACCCGCAGATACTTCAGTTTACTCGTGAACATGGCGTATGCAACTGTGCCGAAATATCGAGAGCTCACAATAAATACAATACATGGTAAATATCCCGTTTCTGACGTTAATATTATATTTATACTAATATTATAAAAAGGAAAGATTTGTACGTATGTTTGTAACGAATTGGCTCAAAAAGTACTGGACCGATTTCAAAAATTCTTTTACGATTGGAAAGCTACACTCACCCTGAGTAACATAGGCTATACACGTAATTTGTATAATTACCAAAAAAAAACAGCACTATATGCTGCTGGTACTTAATACATACATGGGAAGCATATTTAAAACTACTTTAAAAAAAAAATCCCACATAATCATCAATATTTGGTCAAACGTCTAGATTGATTCACACCTACAAATTTTATTCTAGGCATTTCCACTATTCATTAAGATATACTACATGCGCGCGGTTTATGCATGAAACTTAACACCCCTACATAGAAATGTATCATTCATAATCATAACATTCGGCAAATTCGCGTCCTAGCTCGTTAGTACATATTATTATTTATTCTGTGCGCTCGGGCATTCTCGCAAGACCTGGCCACCGGACCAACCCCGCACCCTCCGCCCTGCCACCGCGCGGCCTTTGTTTCTTCCGAAAACGAACGAACGAAAGCCGAAACTCGACAATCTCTTTCACACCGAACGCTCGGGTGGGGGGTGTAAGAAAGAGTAAGAGAGATATTTTTGCACTGACGCGAATCATGTGTTTTCATTAATAAGGTGTTTGTACATAGGCATGTAGTATTTTTGTTAAGATGGTGTCCATACTTTTAGATGGAATTTTCGAAAACTTTAACAATTAATAATTATTTCACTGTGAAGTAATAAAAAAATTTGACTACATATCTACAATGTATTAACACTTTTGTACCGCCCATTTTTTTTAGTTATTTATACAAATTACGTGTATAAGATTCATCATCATCATCATCCATCACCGCGCGGGTGAAACCGCTGAGAACAGATAGTGTTTCATACAAAAACAAAATATGTGGTTTTATTATTGAACACGTAAATGGAAAAATGCTTTGCCTTATATTACTGAAATAACCACCAAGAGGTTACCATACAAATAAACATCTGATACTATATTCACACAATACGGGATCAGATAAAAGGTCCCACTCACGTCCCGACATATCGTCAACCAAATCTCATTGTGCTTTGACGAGCCCTAATTATCCGCCTGAATGCCCTTTGACAGCTCGCCGACGGAACTGTTATTGTATTGTGTTTCAATAACATGCTTTGATTTTATATTATTATGTTTTATTATAATAACCTCTATATCAGAAGCTTTAGAGATGAATATATAGAATAACCATTTCAAAAGGTATGCTATGTATATGATTATATTTGACCGAGCGAGCGAAGCCTTGCTGTTTTATCTAGCCAAATTGAGTTTTATGTGTGCGTATGTTTGTTAACTTGTTCGTTGGTCTTCCTGTACAGGTCGCATTTTTCTACAAATCTTGACGAAACTTGGTATGCATGTTCTACTATTTAATATAATTTATTTGTCGTCTACTGCGGCGTTATTTACCGACCGATTTTGATAAATTTTGGTACAGACATTAAGTAGGTACTACCTACCTAATGTCTGTACCAAATTTTATCGAATAGGGTACCTTATACGGCTATATATTGATAACTAGGTGTAATTTATGTTGTTTCTTTTTGTTTGTATCTAATTGAAATAATAAGAACATAATATAAATTTGATGGCAGATTCCACAAACGCAAAAAAAAAAATATTGACCAATACAATCTGAAATAAATTGGATGACATTTTTCGGACTTTTTGATTGAGCTCCAAGTCTATTAATCATTCCTGGGGCCTTACTATGAGCTCTTAAAGCAGGACTTCTAGACAACTGCCCGTTTTATTCGTACCATGACAACTTTAAAGCAGGCCTGCCCAGGCCTACTATTGAAGAACCGCACAAAAACCGTTCACCTGTTTTTTTTTGTATGGACTCTCGTTAACATGTCGCTATGAATCCACTCAGTTGATTAGCTTACAAACGTCTAGGCGTCTGCAATGTTGTTTATAGTAAATTGTTAGAATGCCAGAGACAATATTATCCGTTCACCTTTGAGAAAACAATATTCAAACAGTTCACCTAAATGAGCGTCATAGTATGATTTCATTCAAAACTGTTTAAGCCAGGTTTAAGAACCGCACGGAACTTGCATGGTTTTTAAAAAGCTGATAGTAAGGCCCCTGATTCAAAGAATTGTATTTGTGAAACATGCAGCCGTGCGATTCTGTAGGTAATGAGCTCGTCGACGAGCTCACCGATGTCAAATACTTTATGAGATATCGCCCTTGTAAATAAGGTTGATTTTCGAACGTTTCTTGTCATCTCGTAATTTTTTTCACGGATGTTGTCAAAGATGTAACGATGTTTGCTCTTAGAGAATCGCACGGCAGAAAAGTTAGTTACTTTCAAGTTTGAAAAGCCACTGCAGAGTTTGAAGCTATGGCTTTTGACCCTGACTACGAATCTATAGAATTCTTTTTATCAAAGTTAGCCCACGAACATTTCCTTTCGCTTCTTAGTTCAGGTATAATGTAAAACATAGTACTTTTAATTCAGTTTACTAGTGATATTAAGCAAAGCGACATAATTAAATTTTGAAATAGTGGCCAAAGATTTTGTTCCTTAATATTATTTTATTAAGGAACAAAATCTTTGGTCTCTTATTATTTTAGTTGGTAGCTATGATAGCCCAAGGGTAATGAGGATCAACGCCAACGGTCTACCTAGAGTTGACATTGACAGCAAGCGATGCTCGGTATCGACAGCCGCGAAAAAATGTTTGAAAAATGAACAGTGCCAACTTGCGGCCAATTGTTGAACTAAAATTGATAGCGAGTACGCCAATCACAAGCTTAATAAGCAGGCGAGATCGAGCATCGACTATAGATGACATTTATGTTGTCAACTCATGGTAGGGCTACTGACGGACGGCTGCTAGATTGCCCTACCACGTGCTTGAGTTTTAGATGCAGGTAATATCGTGATGAAATCCACAGCATGGTGGTAAGGTACTTCCTGATGTCCACCTGACTTGCTACCGCACCATCAAGTTTGACAACCCATCGCTCAGCAACTGAAGTCGTAGCACAAACATTTTGCGTTAAGTATCGTCAACGCGTCACTCTTCCGCGCACAAACTATGAGCTATCTGTGTCACAGTTGCCCTAGATAAATTGCAGTTTATGCCGTTTCACGTGAACGACACTTTACGTTTCAATTACGCAGTTATCGTGCTAGGCACATAGATGGTGTGTTCCGGCTGTCCTTATGAGCCTGTCTCAATTCTAAATCTACTGGGATACGACTAACCAAACACTAGTCTATCACGCACACGAAAAAGGTTCAAGAGCTTATCCCGAAGGCACGATTACAGAAAATCCTGTCATGAATTGAACGTCAGTAATTCCGAAATCGATGTCGATAAAACGGAGTCAGCCCTCCAATTACCACTGCCCTATAATTTGGATATTCAACTATTTTTTCACAAAACCCAACCGCACGTTGTTATTTGTAAATGGCGCACATTAAACTCATTATAGTACATATTTAATAATAGACCCTTAGAAAATTATGGTGGGTCCAAACTATATTATAGAAATCGCTAATCGATGCTGTTAGCTAATAAATTGTTTGAATTAGTAGCGTGGGCTTTAGGCTAGTAATGTTTTGATTTGATTTATTAGTCATTTGTTATAGATTTGTTATAGATTTGTTTATTGTTGCATATCAGTTTTAATTTTCATCCCAAATGCCACTACTTAAAACTATTAAACAATTTATCAGAATGTATTGAGTATATTAAAAATTGTACACTATATGCCTATAGTAAGCAGTTAACTGCCATTATTGTTCCCGGTTTGATAATGCGGGCCTGTTCTATAACCGTATGCAGTTCTACATCCATTGTATGGTAAAAGGTGACATAACATGAGTTCATAAAGAAGTTAATGCCCTTATGACCTGACAGGTAGCAGGTATACTATCTCAGAGAAGTTCCAAGAAGTGTTGGCGGCAGGCAGGCAATCAGTCTGGCCATAGTACCAAAAAAAACAAATTATGCATGTATAGTAAGGGAAATACTCATTGTACCGATCGATCCTACCTCGAAGGTGGGATAAGAGTAGGAAGATGACGATGCACAATTTTACAAAGTGGACTTTCTCTGTGGTATAGTATTCTTAACAATAAAATAAAATAAGCGAGTGTTTAGGTCAGGTCTACAGAAGCAATTAAATAAAATACAATACTTACGTATTTTTTATGAGGCCACCACCACCACCTCATTTCAGACAACAAGCTATACGAAGCTACGAATTCAACCAACCTTTAGTGATTCAATGCAACACAACAATAGACTCAATGACTGGCATCGTAAAAAAAATACATCCGACAATATCCTCCCTAATCCATCACTGAACATGCTACCGAACAACAATACATTGGAAGTAACTCGAAACGTAATTATCGAGTTGCCCAACGTCAAAAAACCATTTTACAACTACCCTCACCCGCCAAAATGCTTACGAAAACAGCCCTTATTCCTATAGCTATTAGAACTTTTTTGATGTGATTGGTAGAGTTTAATCCGGCTATTGTGTGTTGTCATTGTAAGCCGAGAACTTGTTATTGTGTAGTAGTTTTGACAGATCGATAACATCTTTCTATAAAAGCCGCGTCACGTCGTATTTGTGAAAGGAGCTTACTGATCTATGAATGGATGTGGGGCCTAAGCCTAATTATTATGGGAAGAGGGGTGACAATGTGGCAAAATGTTTTTTGAGGGTAATAAGCCGGATGATGGCAATATGGCTGCTCTCGTTTGAACAAAGAGCTTCTCTGTGTGCAACTTTTTAGATATAGTGAGGTTTGGAATAGCAGGTAAACTTGATATTCGCTGAACTGATCTTAATTCTATGCCAAGAGATTAAATAGACAGTTTAGATGGTAAATTGACTCTACTAGTTATTTGATTGTTGGTACTGACGCAAAAAAAAACTAGAATACCTAGAGACAGAAATGAGTAGAATTAGCTGGTATGTGTTACAGGACACGCTTATCACTAAACCGAAAAACTTGATGTGTTAGATTTATGTATTTTAATACAATTAGATTATACTTGTGTTTAGTTATTCTGCAATGAAGGCTATAATCACAAGAAAAAACTGAAGAAAAAAAGAGTATTAGCGAAAAATGATATTCATTCAAACATTAACAAAATGTACAAGTTAGTAATCTATTACACGGCTCTATCGGCTATACCATAGGGCCTTTATTAATAAACGTTGCGTAAACCTATATTAGGCGTAACATGCTTTTTCTTGCTTTCACGCGTGACATTTACTGCAAGCTAAAAATTGACAGATAGATGTTTTAACTACTCCGGGTGTAAGCCAAGTTTATTAATAAGGCCGTAGGAGCATTACTATTAAATGTTTTAAATATGTACATATTTATAATAAGTAATGCTTTTAAGTTTTTGCATCTCGCCACACTCAGGATTCAAAATCAGCACTCGCAGCAAAAAACGACTTTGCTCTCGTATAACACACATAACTTTTCACTTCAGCAGCGAGAACACTTTAGGAGATACAATAATAAACAGGATAGATTGAAATAAGTATTTATTGTTGTTAGTACTTGTTGCACAAATAACTATTGAGTATCGGTCCACAAATGGGGGAGAAATCGGCTAATTTATACAAAAAAAATACAACAGAAATTTATAACCTTCTTCTTTTTTGAAGTCGGTTAAAAAGCTTAAGCTTAAGGAAACGTTTTTGCAAGAACAATTTAAAATGGTAGTTCAATATGGACATAATGTTCGACTGCGGCTTCAATAATAAAGCCCATAGATTTGAAATCAGATGAATCTTTCAAAGCCACGATGATCATCATGATCGACCACGGCGGATCCCGAGACATAAAATAATAATGGAAACCAATCAAGGTAATGCCAGCACCGGGGCTTTGCAAGTCAAATAGGTTAGCTGTTAGCGAGCCCCATCCCATCCGGAGTGATTTTATGGTAAATACCGAGCGTTTATTATGCTAAACCGAGTAGGGGTTGCTCTATCGATAGTTTATAGTTGAAGTAATCGTTTTATGAGATGGTATCGAAAGTTTTGTATATCTACATTTTATCGCTAAAATTGCAAAGTTTGGTCTCGCTAAGCAAGCGTTAGTGATTAAAAATTGTATTAATAAAATTATGTACGTGGTACCGTTGGCCTCATTAACAAGCTTAAAGTCGCTCAACGAGCAATGGAGAGGGCTTTGCTTGGGGTTTCCCTGCGTGAAAAGATCCGAAATGAAGAGTTCTGTATGAGAACTAAGGTCACCGACATAGCTCTCAAAATTGGCAAGTTGAAATGGCAATGGGCAGGCCACATCACTCGCAGAACTGATAACCGATGGGGAAGAAAGGTTCTCGAGTGGCGACCACGCACCAGAAGACGTAGTGTAGGCCGGCCCCCCGCTAGGTGGACCGACGACCTCTTCAGACACGCGGGGAATCGCTGGATGCAGGAAACTAGTAACCGGTTCAAGTGGCGTTCTATAGGGGAGGCCTATGTTCAGCAGTGGACGTTTTCCGGCTGATAATTATGATGATGATAATGAATGATGAAAATTATGTATTGTGAAGAAGCTTTATTGACCGAGTGAGTGCGAAGCACGAGCGAAGCGTCTCTGCAGTAGCTTGGGCAGAAGTGCTTTCGTATATCTGTATGTCCGGATATCCGGCTGTTCTCCTCTACAGGTCGCATTTCTCAACCGATGCTAATGAGATTTGGTGATATTAACAGTAAAGAGTTTTTCTGTTAATTTAGATTTTTGTTGTTTTTATTGTTCAAACCAAAATTAAATTCATAGGATTTTAGTATCCTAAAACAAAACTAGATGGCGTTGGCAATTTAAGGTGCGGTGAATGTTTACTCAGTTAAATATAATAATGTAAAGACATACTCAGCGCGGCTTAACCGATGCTAATGAGATTTGGTGAAATGGACAGTAAAAAATGTCTGTTAATTTAGTTTTATGTTGTTTTTATTGTTTAAGCCAAAATTCAATTCTTAGGATTTTAGTATCCTAAAACAAAACTAGATGGCGTCGTCAATTTAAGGTGCGGTGAATGTTTATTCAGTTTAAGATACCAATGTAAAGCCATACTGCCGTCTACAGTTAACATAGCCACTAGTTAGGAAGTCTTAGATGTTTTGGGTATGAGCGGACACGTGTATACTGTATAACCCAGGGAGCTGACAATACTAACATATAATATCATTGGTATAACCCGTCCAAAAACGAGCCTATCAGAAAATATTTACAACTTATACGAAATAACGTGTTGAATATCGGCAACCCTATTCGCGAGCCACCCCTGCTGCCTACAGTCCAAGCCCTCGGGTCGCGGTCGCCAATTTGCGTTTTAATTAAGTATTCGTATAACAGGTTTGCTTTTGTTGCAAATTGTTTTCCCGAATCTGTGGCTGTGCCCGCGGGTGGTGGGATGCGGTGGTGCGGTCGAACGGTTTATGTTTCGCACGTTTATGTGATAAAATCGAAAGTTATGGTTATTTTTATTGGGGATGCTGCATACGCTGTTTTTGTTTGCTTAAATGGTTTCATGGTTAATATTTTTATGTTTTTATTGTAATGTATATTATATATAATGTATTATATATATGTAATGTATAGGTATACAACCTGCGCACCTAGTCCCGCACGTGTTCCGCGTGGGAGTAATTATCCCATAGAACATTTTCCAAAATATACATTATAGAAAAATCCTATAATATATTTATATCAAGAATATAAACAACATATGCAATTTTTTTTTATTTCTTATCAACTCAAACAATGTTTATTTTTACCGAAAAGCTTACTATAAGTGTTAATAAATGTTAGTCTAGCCGTTACAACGCCGAAAGGGAACAAACAACCATACATTTTAGCATGATATCTTTTGATATAGGAAGAGAACAAAGTCAAAGTCAAAGTAAACATAATTTATTCAATTTAGGCATCAAAGACACACTTATGAACGTCAACTTTCCATTATAATGTACTTTAAAGACACCGCCGCGGTCCAAAATATATAGAGCCCACCGAGAAGAAGCGGCAAGAAACTCGGGGCCATTCTTTTTATATAAGTAGATGTTTACAATGTTTCTACTTAGGTACTATGAATGTTGCATTTTATGGGTGGCAGAGTGACAGCTTAGAACAGAGAGTTTATGCACTTCATTTGAGGTTATTTGAGGTTGAAGCGCTCGTAGCGGAGCTCGACTTGGCGATATTAACCGATCAACAAGTTAAGCAACACTTGCTGCGGTCAGGACTTGGATGGGTGACTGCTAGTGGCATTATTCAACTGAGCGCTTCCATGCTTCGGAGGTCACGTTAGTCCCGGTTGTTTGTCTTAGGACATGTTCACGGGAAGACGAGTCTTCCCGTGAACATGGTGCATGTAACTGCGCCGAAATATCGGGAGCTCATTCCACAACCTTACCACGGTAAATATCCCGTTAATAATCATATAACTTTAGAGAACAACCGTGATAGTTTAAAACAACAGTAGTTAGGCTATGTCGAGGGCCTTCGGGCGGTCTGAAAACTTCGACATGGGTTGGCCACTAACCTATCCACCAATCCGCACTGGGCCCACGTGGTGGATTACGGCTCAACTCCTCTCTCTGAGAGGAAGGCTCGAGTCCCAGCTGTGTAAAACAAAATGGGCTGATTATGACGATGATTATGATTTGAGCTTATTGGTGGTCAAGGTCAAAGGTGCAGATTCTATGTATTTTCACCATTTCACCGTAAATTCAGGAAATATTTTATAAATTTTTTTTTGGTGAGTAAAGCTCCAAGTTGGTCCCATTTAACAGTCATCGTCATCTATATATAAATATATCATAATATATATAAATAAATTATCTCTATTTATCTTGATCACGTTATAACTTGAGACCGGATAGAACAATCTCGCTTATTCACTTTATTATCTTAATTATTGTTAGGAGAAAGTTCTTATGAAAGAAAAGCAAAAAAAGATGGAAGTTTAGGCAAGGCGGAAGACTGAGCCTACTACGCAAACGAAGTCGCGGGCAGTCCTTAGTCAACAATAAAAAAAAAGTGTTGCGTATGAAGATGAGACTATAGTTTCAGGCGTAGTGACGTCAGTAGTGATGTCAGTTTAGTTTTTTTTTATTATCAATTGTTTTAACAAGTGATTATTAAACTTTTTAAAATATTTTTAAGATTTGAAGGAAATAGAAATGTAAGGAATGGGTCGATATTATAGATTTTTCCTGGGTAGTCAGAACACAATATGCCGTACGTTACTCAGGCAAATACGTAATGCAAATTCTAAAAACATTATGCCCTAATAAGGCTAAACTTCAAATAGCATTTGATTAAATCGCCTGACCGGAACCTTGAACCTTGCTTTCTGAGCCGCTGGTCCCAGGTTCGATCCCCGGACAGGTCAAACATTTGTGTATATGAACATGTTTGTTTAACCCGTGTTTGGGTATATATATGTATATCAGCCATCAGGATATCATAGTTTGACCTTGATGACGTTGTCCTTTATTAGGTATAATTCTAGCTCACAATGGCTGAAATCCAGAATTACTGAATCCGTAAAAACAACATACCGCATTAGTAAGTAATCATTCAAGTTAACAGGTAGTACTGTAATATATTATAATATTTCATAATCATTCAAGTTAACAGGTAGTACTGTAATATATTATAATATTTCACGTACTGCCCAATCTAACGTATAAGAGACAAGTATCTAAGAAAGCGGAAAAGGTCATAACTCACGAACTCCCATAAAAGTGAGTGTAAAATAAATCCTCCAGTGTCGCAGATACATTTCATCGGAATTATTTGCGGGCCATAACTTACTAATATCTCTGCGGGAACGTGCGCCATTTAACTTGACTTACGGCCCGACACGACAGATTTCATAAAAATGGCCTGAAATGGGGTCAGAGGCTGTTTTTACAGAGATATACGAGGGCGCATCTTCTTACAAAAAGATTATAGGTCAAATCTGATAGTTTTTTATGTTCAGGATCCTGATGAGACCGTCGTTCGTCTGACGTTAAGCGCCATGTTTCTTCTCAAGTTTCTTATAAATGCCAGTGTTAAATGTATAAATCTTTCAAATCCTTCAAGGAACTACACTGTTCCATGAAGAAATCCAATCATCGCAAAACAGCGTTCTTTATAATCATTTATTAGTTTTTCTTTATAATCTTTATTTCTTTATAATTATTTTAGAATTAGAATTAGAAATAGAAATGTCTCTTGCTACACCGTCCTCCAAACGTTAACATAATAGTGGTTTACTGGCGTTTAAGTTCTTTGGTTAAATATTCTAATTTATTGAAACCACAACATGACAATCTGTTTTAAAACATGTGCTGTCTGGTGATCTTTGAATGCATGTTGGTCAAGAGCACGGTAATATTATAAGAGCGTTGTCCAGCGAGTCATCTTTCTTTCTTTTGGGAATCAATCCGCTAGTCTCTGTACAAGCTGTGTCATTCATCTTGAGAATATGGGACATCCTGTAGGTCTACCATGAGTTTACAACGTTGAAACCAATCGATGGTCGCTATCGACTGCCGCAAAAAAATATATGAAAAAAAGAACAGTGCCACCTTGCGGTCAATTGTAGAGCTAAAATTGACAGCGAGTACGCCAATCACAAGCTTAATAGGTAGGCGAGATCGTGTATCGACTATAAATGACATTTATGTTGCCAACTCATGGTAGAACTACTGAATCTTGTATTAGATCTGCTAGTTCATTCCTATCTCTATTTAGTATAGGTGGATTGCTTTTGTTCTATTTCCTGTTTTACTGTTATCAGTATACATAAATTAGTTAAAATTTGTTTAAATAAATTATATTAATTTCATCAACTTCAGTTGAATCTTTTTCGAGTTATGTTCTACTAGCTGACCCGCCAGCGGCTTCGCTCGCTTGGTGTTGGTGTAGTGATAGAAGTGCCGTTTTGGGACCTCGAGGTCATGGGTTCGATCCCCACGTTGGACAGTTATTAAGTTTTTCTGAGAAAGAAAGATATTCTCAATAACAGTCTGGAGACTAGAACAATACCCCGTAGATGGCAATATATTGTCATCTACTAGAGCCTATAGGCTCGCCCCCTATAACATGATCACATGACCAAAAACATATATGGCGAAACGTAGGCGATGAAAATACCGCTGCTTAACTATTCGAGGATATACCCCATAGGCAAAAAGTATCGATTCACTCAAGTCCGCTAGACTGATGTTACCGCCCCTAGATTTCACCTCCGTGGTGATGGATGGTGATGATGATGATGATGAAAAGTAACCTATGTGCTACTCCAGATTATAATCTATATCTGTGCCAAATTTCAACCAGATCCGTTAAGCCGTTCTGCCGTGATTGAGTAACAAACATTCATGTATGCATCCATCCTTCCATCCATCCATCTAATCTTTCACATTTATAATATTAGTGAGAAGTGAGATAATAGAAAATATTTCCGGATATCTAAATGACATCATTACCATAATATTGACAGTATTCAGCGTTGATATGTTGCATGTCTAATGTAATATATTTAAGGTTTTTTTTCAGTAGTGGAAATCAGTTTATTTTTGTAGATATTATTTCATTAGTAGTATTTAATTAAGTTTAGTTAAACCTGGATTTCTCTATGTAAGTGAATTTCATTCTTTTTTGAGAAATAAATGTTTATAACCAGATTTTCACGAATGTTTTTATATTTATTTGATCTTTACAGCAATCTTTGTGACGGATTAAAGTGTTTCTAAGATTTTGTGGAACAGTGATATCACTACCAATGTATAGTGATTTGATTTCGAATTTATCAACTCAAAGTAAAGTAACACTTAGTTATGGTCTTACCTCACATCAAATATACTAAAGCATTTCTGACGGGCATTTTGGCGTTGAAACGGCTTTTAACATTTATTGTAATTATATCCTTATTCTGGAATAAATTAACATGATTTATTAAAAAAAGGCTGTATTAGCAAAACTCTCCAACAAAACTCGTTCGTGGCCTTGGAAGCGCGACAAATCTATTATACTAGCCTATTATTCTGTAATGAGTTGTGAGACCAAGGTCACTTAGGATAATCACACCTGTTTACGGCACTACTTGATGACGCAAGTCGCATTATAAACCACATACGACCTGTGTTATCAACTGAGTGCTTGTTCGGGACGGCAAGGTTCTATTTATTGTCTTCGGTAACAATCATGAGACCAAGTCGTCGCAGGTATTCGAATACTTTGATAACTTCAAGGCTAGCTACCAAACAAACTGGGCTAACGCGCAAGTTGTCTATTATTGCACTCTTTCTCTCTCTGAAAGTCTCTTAGCTGCCAGCAGCTGGAATGTAATAGGCTGTTTTGTAGCTATGCCTGCAGCACCTCTGGCAACTCCTTAAGCTATACAAAGGCATGATAAAATCTATGTACGTATATGTCAAAACTGTTCAGCTACAGGTTTCTACCTTTTTCGAAATATACAAAAAAGCATCTATTGCACTTCGGTATTGAAAGTACACCCTCATACGAATGCACCAAAAAACAATAAAGACATCGGAATATATAGCGGCCGTGTTTCAGCCCTAACTTTTATGAAAGCTGTCTGCTCCGCCAGTATTTCACGTTAAATGGCCTAGCTTTTTGTCGTTGAATTTGTAACTTATTGCTCTGTGCGCCACGAGGGTGATTTAGGGGATAAGTCGGGTTAAGTCGTGGCCTTCGCTGGTGTAAGTCACTGCTGTTTATTGCCAATTTAGAGGGCAATATTCCTTGTCTTGATACACTATATGTAGAGATAGTATCCTTACTGAACTGTAAGCAAGGCTCTGTTACGGATTTATTGTGCCTCTTATATGTTATGCATGTAGAGAAAAGAGGGGTCCATAGTTCAAATTATTAATTAAAATATAAACAAGTGTTTTTTTTTTCACACAAAAGTCATCAGGCCCCAAACTAGGCGGAGCCTGTACTATGGTAACCTGATGACTGATATACATACTTAAATACACATACACACCCAGACACAGATCAAACAGACATGTTAAAACACACAAATGTTTGATCTGTCCGGGGATCGAACCCGGGACCAGCGGCTCAGAAGGCAGGAGTGCTCCAACTGCGCCAACCGGCCTGTTAATTGTTGTGTTTGAATTGAGATACTTATTATTATCGTACATGTGGTTGTGATAACGCGGTCGTAATTGGCGTTACACAAAATAGAGAGAATCCGTCTAGAAAGGCTTTTGGCTCCCCATTAAATGTCGGCTCTGACTATAGTTTTGAAACAACGACGAGATGACAAGTAACGTTGTAAAAGTAACTTGTGAACAAAGGCGATTTCTAGTTATTATTAAGTATTTGATTTCAGTGAGCTTGTCGACGATCGCAACGACGAATCATTACAGAATCGCACTCAGAAATCAGCAGAGCTCAGCGAGACGTCATCAACGCGGGCTTCTTGAACATACATAATACCTGTCGCCTTCTTGGTCAGACAAGAACATCTTCGTGGAATAGGTTGGAGAGCCTCTGAATTTCTATCAAAAAAGGCCAATAAATAAATGAATAAACAGTATTAATAGAAACTAAAGTATCAGTAAAAAGTAAAACAAATAAACTATCCGCTGTAACCCGTGGATTCATCAGCATTATGGAAACTTACGTATGTTTGGGTGAAACGTACCCTCTACCCTATCCCAGGGTGTATATATTTTTTGTGGAGAAACCATCGACTCTCCACCACCAGGTGCACTAATCCGAACGTTACCGCCTTACTCACCTTTAGAAGGTCGGGCGGATGGCCTCCACTGTGCACTGTCAGGTCCTACTGTCTGCGCCTGTCACCACACGCTTGTGATCTCCTAGTCTGGGGTACTCCTCGAGATGTCTTCGCCGCCACGATGTGACAAGACTTCGGCGAACTTATCTGCTTATTGCTCTCAGAACCAGTACGCAGCCCGCCGTTCAAGATATCGTCCGGTATCGCCCTTGTCGCAATGACTGAATGAATGAAAAGCGTCCTATTGATCCTATTTCAGGACCTAGTGTATCTCTGTACTAACCATGCATATCTATTTAGCCGTTTAGTCGATTGAAGTTAACGAACAGACACATAGAGCTCCTTTTACATTTATACTCGTACTATTGTTATGGATTAAATTAAACGATCGTACTTATTGAATCGAATGTGTTTTCTATTCAATTGGCAAAGGATTAGTGGATCTTATACTCGTATACTGGCTATAAGTGGGAAAGAGTAGACGTGTTGTATGTTTTTTTTATCTACGTAGTACTGTTTCTTGTCTTGGACTTGTCCAGAATTACGACGTTAATTTACTTTCCAAAACACAAACTTAATGCAAAAGTAATAGGCCTACTATTATTTGTTCTTTGGTAGAAGCCGTTTGCTAGTTACCTACAGATAACCATGAATTACTGTGAAAAAATATACTACTTACAAGAGAAAATAGAAATAAATTTAACAGTGCGCTATTTTAAGTGTATTATACAATTACTTGGGACAATTTTGCAATTTGAACAGCATCGTAATTACATCGCAGATAACTCGATAACATTATAAATGTTAAACTGTCAAATGTCATTCAAATAGCAACGGCCAAGTGCAAAATGTAGAAAAAAACAATTTTTAGTGGGGTTGCCGTTATTTTTACTTAGGTATATTTTCTACTGACTTCCAAAAAAGGAGGAGGTACTCAATTCGACTACTAGTATTTTTTTTTTAATGTTTGTTACCTCATAACTTTCGACTTGGTGAACCGATTCTCAATAATCTTTTTGTTTGAAAGGTGATGCTTCCCGTGTGGTCCCATTTAAATTTCATCAAATTCGGTCCGGTAGTTTTTGAGTTACACTCCAATAACTGAATAGAATGGAAGTCAGTATTACAGTATTACATACAAACTGTACTTGTTATAGTTGTTTTTATTATCTCCGCCGTTAGAACACCTATGAAATTGTTATGTGAATAATTTTAATCCGGCCACCAACTAAGGTTTAAAAGATTAGATCCATTTTAAGGTAAGACAGACAGATAGCATAGACTTAGTAATGGGGTTCCGTAGCTTCGTACTGTTATACCCTGCCTATATTACCTTTCCACAAACTCCTACTCTATCCTTTCATCAAAGTCAGCACTTATTACTTTCCCAGAGTCCCTAACTACTTATGTCAGTCAGTCTTCACCCTCCATTCTTTTTTTTTTTTTAGAACGGACTAATGCTGTTTGCCTCTACCGGCATTTACAGCGCAATCGGTTGGCGAGCGCAGATGGCATTCAGCCAGATGCGGGCGCAGAGGGCGCCCCGCCTAAGGCGAGCGTTGAAGACGCTTCGCCGCAAGGAGAGGAGTAGGCGACTTGCTCAAGGGCACCACTAGGGTACGGACCTCGGCTTGGGCCGTCGCCAGGAGAGAGGGGAGTAGGAGAGAATCGCCCCGGTACATAAGTGTACCGTTGAAAGTGGGCCCTATGAATTTTAACTCTACGACTATTTGGAGAGAATCTAACCAAGACATAACTTTTGCCTCGAGCTCGCCGGCGAGCTCGGTGTTTGACTGTATTTTCCACTAAATCATAACCTTGTGTACCTCGCCTCCCCCCATTTCCGCGACATGGGTCCACACCGCGACCAGGATCGTCGCGTTGTGCACTCATGACTGTACTTTGGGTGGGGCTACAATAAGAAACTTGAGTACCTCGCCCACAGCCGTTACCTGGGCCGTAGTCTACATCAAGGCCGGGGCCGCGGTGTAGACTCCTGCCCGTACCGTGTCTGGGACTACATAGAAAACCAGTGTTACCTCGTCCACAGCCATTTGCTGGGCCGGAGGATAGGACGGGGGGGAAGGAAGTGAGGATCGGTTATGTCAGTGGAGTAGTTCGCCGCTTCGACCACGAGGGGATTCGAGTGGTGGGGAGCTTTGTCGAAGTGGCGGCGGGAGCAGTCTTTCATATACTGCGTAATAGAGGGGAGGGTGAAATCGCAGTGCAGTTCGGCGTTCCGCAAGGACCACGGAGCGCCCACTGCCCTGCGCATAAAGCAATTCTGAATCACTTGAAGTTTGTGGAGGTCGTGTTTCTGAGCATGGGCGAACGCTACAGATGCGTAAGTCATGATTGGGCGGATGCAAAGTTTGTAAAGAGTCGTCTTATTTCTAAGAGACATTTTACTGTTTTTACCTATGAGGGGATTAAGACGACCCATAATGAAGGCCGCCCTATTGCGAACAATCTGGATGTGTTTCGCGAAAGTGAGTTGGCGATCAAAGGTGACGCCCAGGTATTTGTCAGATTTAGCCCAAGGGATGGGTTCGCCGGGTCTCAGTGAAGTACACTGCTGCACTTTTGCTAGGATTTACTGCAATCTGCCATTTACGAAACCATGCACCGATTACGGTGATGGCTCGTTGGATGGCGCATCTCTGCCTGACTTTGAACCAGCCAGTAGAGTAGATTGCAGTATCATCCGCAAACTGAGCGATCTGAACATTAGGTTCAGATCGTGGGATGTCGCTGGTGTACAGCGAGAAGAGAATGGGTGAGAGTACAGAGCCCTGAGGGACACCTGCGTGAATGGGATGCGGGGAGGAGAGCGTTCCCTCGGTGCGATAGCTAAACGTTCGATCCCTGAGAAAGTCTTGTAAGATGAGTACAAGACGGTCTGGCACACCCAGTTGGTACAGCTTGAATATCAAGCCGTTGTGCCAGACTTTGTCGAACGCTTTCGCTACGTCGAGGAAGACAGCTATGGTCCCTTGGGGCTTTGGTTTCTTATTGAAACCGCCTAGGATGTGCTCCGTTACGCGGTGCACTTGTTGGACGCAAGAGTGTTTGGCTCTAAAACCAAATTGCTCATCGGGAAGGTGGTTATTGGACCTACGTGGGACCAGAGTCGGTTCACAATGAGCCGCTAGTAAATCTTCCCCAGAGAGCTGAGGAGACTTATGGGACGGTAGCTGGAGGGCTCGGCTGCCGGTTTGCCTGGTTTGTGAATACCAATGACAATGGCATGCTTCCAAGTGTCTGGGAAGGAGCAGTTGCTCATAGCCGCATTGAAGATGCTAACTAAGAGATGGACTAGTGGAACTGAGAAGTGTTTAATCACCTTGTTGCTGATACCATCAGCACCAGGGGATTTACGGGTCTTGAGGCTCTTGATCAGGACACTACCTCGGATGATTTTACCGGTGGGAGGAGTGGGAGGTCAGAGATGGACATAGAGCTTTTACGTTCGACTTCAGATTCCACCGAATCGAGGTGTTTCTGGTCGACGTGATCTACATTTAGAGTACACTGAGCCTCAAGACTATCAGCTAAACACTCGGCTTTGTCTTCGTCAAGGAACGCTATGGAGAGGGGAGGTGGCCTAATGAGTGGAGGCATTGTCTGTTGTCCGTCAGATTTCAGAGCTCGAGCCAACTGCCAGTATGCCTGGTGAGTTGGCTCAATCTCTGACAGTTTGTCGTCCCACCTTTGATCACGCAGCTCACTCATGCGTTTCCTTACAGCACGCTGTAAATAGCGCATGGTGGCTTTGTTTTCTGGGGTTGGCATCGAGTCATACGTCCTAGTGGCGGCGTTCTTAGCTGTCAGTAACCTCCTCGCACCCTCGGGCAGTTTGAAGCGGCGACCATCCGCCACTTGGACCTGCTTTGAGGATTCACCTACTGCGGTGCGGAGGTGGTCACTGAGAGCTTCGATGCAATTGACACGTCTTCTACTGTCTGTATGTCATCGGGGATTCTATCGAGAGCGGGTTAACTGATAGCTTGGAGGGATTCCCCCAGTTGCTTCCAGTTCACTACCGTTCTAGTGATAGGGGTTATGTCCGTCGGGTCGGGGCCTAATTTCAACAATACAAGGCGGTGGTCTGAAGTCAGTTCGTGTAACACTTCTATAGAGCGCAACCGGAGGGTGACGTTCTTGAGAAGTGCTATGTCAAGTATGTCTGGTCGTTGGTTGTCAACATAGGGATATCTTGTGGGCTCCAGAGGGGAGAGAATATCAAAGATTAAGTGGCTGATCAAGCCTTCAAGGATTTTACCATTACTATTGTTACTAGTACAGTTCTATATGACATGTTTACTGTTGAAGTCACCGATCAGAAGGACGGAGCTTCCTAGAGAGAAGAGGGCTTCCAAGTCTGTCTGTAATAGTTCTTTACCAGAGGGGAGGTAACATGAGGCTATGATGACAGGTTGATGACCTGACATCGCTAGAAAGCAAACAGAGGCTTCTAGTATTCTAAGTGGTGGAGTAACAATTGGGATGCAGTGCAGAGCTCTTTTGTAATAGATGAGAGTGCCACCTTTTGGGGTGGCCACTCTATCATTACGAACCAAACGGTAATTTGCAAACCTAGGGTTCGCTGTACCTGGTTTCAGAAAGGTCTCCTGCACGCATAGGATATCGACCTGATGGGTCTTACAAAATTCATGAACTTCGTCCTTTTGACTAGAGAGGCCGTCAGCGTTGAAAGTCGCTACGGTGACTGAGTGGGGCTTAATACGTTTCGGTGTACTATCCATATTGGATGATACCTAAGAAACGCTGGGGAGGGCGTAGCGCCTCACTGCGCTGATTAAACCCGCGTGTGTGAGCGTGGCTCGCAAGCGGTCTTGGTCGTTTGTGGCAGTACGAAGTTTGTGCGCGAATGCACGTACTTCGTCCATGTCTATGACCATCGCGTAGTCCATGACAAGGGCTATGTCGGCCGCCAGGTCAGATTGACCTGGGGCGTCCATGAGCCTAGCCA
Source organism: Selenia dentaria (assembly GCA_917880725.1). NCBI lineage: Eukaryota > Metazoa > Arthropoda > Insecta > Lepidoptera > Geometridae > Selenia > Selenia dentaria. The sequence continues at coordinate 5,478,236 of OU862888.1, read as the reverse complement.
TTGGAGGCCTAGAGAGCGGCGGTTTGGGCTTAGGAGCCGGCGCGCTGGCAGAGGCCTGTGGGCGGGCGGGGGTGAGGGGGGCGCTTGCTTGTACCATGCTCAAGGCTTGGACCAAGCGTTGCGCGTGGGCGCGGGCGCGGGTACAACAGGTGTTGCCTGCGGTGCGGGTGTAAGGTAAGGCTTAGGGCCGTTCCCTTGAGAGCGGGTAGTGACCGGGCGAGGAGGGGGAATAGGCCTCCTAGCCGGCCCACTGGATACGCGGGGTGCCTAAGGGCAACCGCGGTAGTTGGCGGTATGTCCCTGTGTGCCGCAGAGGACACAACTAGGCGGGTCTGCTGAGTCCCTAGTGCGAGAACACTGGGCTGTCCCGTGATCCCCTAGGCACTTGACGCACCTCGGGCGGGCGAAACAGAATCGGGCGGCATGACCGTATAGTTGGCAGTTATGACACTGGCCAGGCGCTTTGTTCCGGAATGGGGGTTGAACGGTGATCCCCGAGAGGTTCACTACCGTTTTAACATTAAAAATCGCTTTGTGTGAAAACTTATGCTCTCGTTTTTGAGTAGTCTCACCCTCCATCCGCGCCGGTCTTGATTTTTATACTATTTTCTAGTATTTTAATTTTCAATATATTTTATTCAAATTACAGTGTTCAATAATTTCTTTTTTTTAAAGCCTAATTCACGGTCCTCACATAACAATACGAAACTCTAAAAAGGCCTTATTTCAAGATTTACTATAAGTAACGTACGGCTGTTAGCTCTCTCTTTCTCTATGAAGATTCATCAAAATCAGTCCAGAGTGAGTCAGTGAGCTTGAATGATGGTCAAATAAAACAACAAACAGACAAAGACACTTTTAATGTAGCTCATCTCTCAGTATATGCTATTGAAAAGCCACAATGTACAAAGTTGCAGAATTGTTGCCCAAAATAATGGTTCTTTAACCTTGAAGCGCTTTGAGAAAGGATTTCACACAAGTTAGTTATTCTACGTAGATATTTACTGAATGTCGTGTTTTGTGTTTTTAATTTAAATAAGATAATTTATTTATTTATTTATTTTGGCCTGTATCGTTCCACTACTAGGTACTTACCCACATCGCTGCAGGTACTGACTAAAGGTATTCTTCCGGTAAGAATTTATATAAACTGGTTTTACGTTCGTTGTACTTACTTATATAATTACATGTTTATACAAATAAATAAATATAGACTAAAATTAGAGGTATGCTGCAAGTTTTACGAGATAAATGTAATTTTAAAAGGATGGTATTTAAAAGTACTTCAATTTATTCCCATTTCATTTACCTAATTTTGCCTGTGTTCCACCAAATATACTGAATGTGCACCAAAATATGTTCATTAAAATATGTCATAACGAGCATCTATTTAACAACTGTTGCAAATTTGTAAAAATAGTAATGCACCTAATTTTAAAAACAAGCATTTATTTTTTTAGTTTTACTTCAGATAATGCACTGCAAAATGTATTTGAATCAAACACCAATTAATGTCCAATGTAGCTTTATTAATAAAAAATGCTAACCTAACCTAACCTATTTTGTGTAACATTCAGGAATATTTGGTGCACGATCAGTATTTTTCGGGGAAGAATAAAATAGTTATTGTTACAATAGAGTATTTGCAGCGCACTACAATAAAAAAGTGTTATATCTTGGTGTTAATTTGGAATTTGTTTGATGTAACATATTTTGTTGGCCGAGTAGTTTAATTATAGTAAAACAATTAAACGGGTTTAAGATCAATATTTTAGAAATGCATACATAGATGTACCTTTAGATTTTTGGTGAACACAAAAATATTATCCATTTTAAAACATTCTTGCCACTTTGGCGGTTTAAGTTATTTTGTGATTCGACGGCAGTGCTTGTTTTATTGAATTTGAATTTCATAATTTGCTTATATAATCTCTTATAGACTCTAGCTAGGTCCAAGCCGCACTTGATCATTTGACAAAATATACAACAATGCACGTATATATCTTCTTACGGTCATAGTATTCTAGAAGTGTAAAGAACATAATTGCTAGCAATTGTTTTGCAATTTAAAGAATTAATATTCTTGGCACATAACCTAATTTAATGTTAAGCCCTCATGATGTTTCTACTTGGGCAAATGGACGTAAAGCATATCCTGGATAAGAGTTGGGATATGAGGTAGCCCAGAATTAATATTAATGACCTTCTATGTCTTTTTCCGTGTAAATTTACACGAAATAAGATAATTTGGGTATCGCTACACATTTGCGGCTTGTAACGACAGCTCGTTATAGCAAATTCGTATGAAGTATATTTGATAAAGTCCTTGCCACATTGTTTTCAGATAGGAGTTCAACGTATCAAAAGCAAGATTTTCCTCAAACTAAACGAGTCAATAATGATCGCAATAAGCTTGTGTGAGGTTGTAGAAGGACTGGATATTATTATTAAATATATCGCTGTTTAACCCGTTCGCTTTCACGGATATAATAAGTCGTGGCATTGGAGGCCTTTCAGCCTATAACCTTAGTGCAGCTATTATAATCAAAATGGGTTGCCAACAAAATTTCAGAACGTTCTCAGAAGGTAATGGCTCTGTAGAAATCGGAGAAGAAAAACAAGATGACGATTACGTCACGAAATCCATAGGAGCCTTTGGTTATTGGCAACTCATACTCATATTTATCGTATCGTTAACAAGATTGACAACAGCTTGGAACACAATGTCTATTGTATTTATAGCTCCGAAAACAGACTTTGTGTGTAAGAAATTAAGCGACAACGCCACTGTTGAAGTTATAAACAATACTTGTTATGATACTTGTATTGAATACGAATATACCAGCACAATATTTGAAGAGACAATAATATCGGAGTTTGGGTTAATTTGCAACGAGACCTGGCTTTTGAGCATAGCGCAAACAGCAGTGATGGCAGGCGTGTTGTGCGGCGTAACGTTATTTGGATGGTTTTCTGATAGGTAATTAATTCTAATAAGATTACTTAGAGAATTGACACAGGGCGGCAACGCATCCTCGACATTTTTTGTGTTGTGGATATCCGTGGGCGATGGTAATCATTGTCAATCATCACCACCAAATGAGCCACTTGCCCTGCCACGGACCATTTTGAAATTAATTAGAAATCGAGATATGTTGAGATGATATCTATGTTTGATTGAAATTAGATTAGCCATCTCCAAGATTGTAAACTTCGTGCACATCCTTGATAATATCTGCAGTAGTCTCTATAGTTTGATTAATGTCTAACGGCTGATCTCAATAACCTATCTAATCGTACCCTACTAGAGATAGATATTTGACACTATTTGTATGGACGTTATGTCAAATTTCTATCGATAGTAAGGAAAACTGTGGATAGATAGATTATTGTGATCCCCCATTAGCGATGTCTTAAAGCCTTATTAGATTACGCGGTTTTAAAACAGTCTTACTATATATTTGTCCTATAGACTTATCAGACATGCTCGCTATTACACCGCGCCGAATACCGCATGCTAACTCATTTGCGAGGCGCACGTAGCTGGTGACGGTTGTCGTGGTGACATGGGAAAACTTTCGGAGCACCAGAAAGTCGCCATAGTTGTTGCCGCGACTATTACTTTGAAAACAAAAAAGAAAAGAAAAATGTTGGAAATACTTTAATATCGGAGGACACGTGACCTAAAAAGGTTCAAAATTATAAAACAAATTGTACTAAATGTGTGTTTCATTTATATTTGCATTAATCATCTCGCTCGAACAGTTGTACGAGCGAAATTAATACAGATCCATTACCTTTTCTGATCAGATTTACTTAAGTGTGTTTTAACTCGCTCGTAAGTACAACTATATATCTACGCCATCGCACATACCTTAACCAATTCTTTATTGTAATTGGTGCGCATATTCATCAATTTCTTATTTATTGTTTTGACTGTAGCCATTGAAGTTTTTATAAATTTCTAACAACACCCAGAATCCTTCTCCATGAAGTAATTGGTTTAAATAATCTTTGTGACTTTTCTGTCATAAATAAGGCATGTAACGGCACACATCAATAACATTAAAAATCGCTACCTTTCCTTTTGAACAAGCCATTGTGCACGCCACAGCCTCACACCTCGTTATATTTAGTGAGGAAGCAATCAAGCACGTCCAAACCAATTCGATCGGTCTACTTAGACAGACTAACTTCCTTTCTCTAATAACACTACGCTAAATATATTACTAAGACTGTCTTAATACCGCGTAGTGTAATGAGGCTTTTAGTAGAGTTGTATATGTACTATTAATTGTTTGTTAACTAATGTTTGTATTATCTTCGCGCCACAAGGTCCAATTTGGATGGAAATGAAGATGTTTATACGCGGTATTACCATACATAGAATAAAACTACATAAATGTTTGTGTTAGTGTGTGGAAATATTTTTGCGACCTGTATGCGGTGTAAAAAAATATGTACATGATGGTATATTATGTGTGTTTGTATGTTGTCTTGTTCTTATTTATTGTGATGTTGTGAAGATGTTATAACAAGTCTAGCAGTAAATATATACAGTCATCGATGCAGCAGATGCGACAGCAGGGCACGTAGTATGCAAAACTTATAGGCAATTAGGCTGAAAGTGTCTGGAGTGGAGACCAGGCACCGGAAAAAGCAGTGTATAAGGTCGTCCACCGTCATGGTGGATAGATGATATGGTAACGATCGCAAGGCGACATTGGACTGCTTCCAACTACCTTTTGGAAATATATTGGGTATTTCCATGTTCAGCAGTGGGCGGCCTACAGCTGATAATGATGATGATATACACAAGATGAAATATATACACACAAATTTTCATAACTGTATTGTAATAATAGCATTTTTTTTCCAGATTCGGACGTCGAAAAGCAATTATTTTAGCTGGCATCACATGCGCTATCTTTATGCTCGCTACACCTTTTAGCCCCAATTTCTGGAGCTTCGCTGCTGCTAGGTTCTTCGCTGGAATTGGTACTGGTGGCTTCTTTACACTGACTACAGTGTACATGTCTGAAGTAGTAGGGTCGAGGATAATCGATATTACTTTAAGTTTCTGCTTAATGTCTTCTGATGGTATTGGGTTATGCATTGAAGCAGCATTTGCATATTTTACATCTTCATATAGTTGGCGAACTTTTATGGTAGTGAGCGGCACTGTAACTGCACTTATAGTATCGTTTACGTTCTATTTACCAGATACGCCAAGATGGCTTGTTGCGAAAGGAAAAAGTGGTGAAGCTATCGAGCTTATGACTAGAGCAGCTAAGTTGTGAGTGTTAGTTCTTTTTTTAAATAATATGTATTACTAAGCTACAATTGCATTGCAAAACATTAATAGAGTAGAGTACTATAATTGGTAACTACGTGAGACTTTGCTACATAGTAGAACGCAACAAATCATTGAATTAATAAAATGTTTCATGTTTCAGGAACAAAAGGGATGCAACCCATATCAGCATACATGTAAAAAATGTGACTGATCAGTTGAACCTAAAAAAAGAGGACGATATTAATTTGACCTACCTCGATTTATTCAAAACTAAAAAGTTAGCAACTTGGACCGTTGCATCAGTTTCAATATGGTTTGTCAGTGGGTTCTCCTACTTTGGCTTATTACAGCACATTTCAAGTTTTGGATCAAATTTGTACATAGTTGCTATAGTTTTGGGGTTCGTTCAGGTTAGTAAAATTATTGCTTGACGTTATTGACACACGTGCTTTTGGATGTAGCCTGTGACCTTTTGTTATAGATGTGTTGTAAACTGTCATTGACAATTCCTGTGCCCACCCACAGCTTTCAGCTAAAATTTATTGTATAATGCTTGGACCGAGCCTTATTAAGGGAGTATTTTTTAGACACAAAGTCTATCAAACCCTAAAACAGTAGTGGTTGCACACCACCTATAGGCAGAAAACCCAGCACAACAGCAGTAATAACAAAAACGGACTTCGCCATCGAACGGCCAAAAACAGGTTTTATTGCCTTATTGCCTCATACGATTTACACTCCGACGATGGAAGATATATTTTTAGCTTTATTCTGAATGAAGTAAATTTAGCTTATGTAGTGTATGTTCTAACTGTCTACGCCGTCTTAATGTGCCCTCTACATGAAATCGTTCAATGGAACATTTCCTTACAGAAAATCAATATTATGTTATGGGTTTTCAGGTTTTGGAAGCTCCACTATCTTTAGCACTACTGAAATTATGCGGCCGAAAAGTCTCTACCACTTGCGTTTTCTCAATGATTGGAGTATTGTCGCTTGCTCTGGTTTTCACTTCAAAAGGATCTACTGTGGCAGTTGTTCTTGGAGGTTTTGGAGTTACCGTAGCTGCCGTTGCCTTTTCTGTAATATATATTATTATAATAGAATTGTACCCCACTTCCATGAGAAATATGGGAATGAGTGTGAGTTCTATAGGATCTAAAGTAGGAGCTATGGTTGCTCCTTTTGTGGTCAATATAAATACACCATGGATAGCTTCATTAATCTTCTCTGTCGTAGGGTTTTTAGCTATTGTATTTTGTTTAGTATTGCCAGAAACTAAAGGAAAGGAGTTAAAAGATACTATTGATGATATTAAATAAGAATTTTAAGTTTAATAAAATGATGTACCAAAGTTCAGTAACTTAATGCAGATATATTTTTTTGTATGATAATTTTACATTTCCGTTCAAGTTACGAACCTATAAGACACCGGCCTCATATTATTTCGTCTAGTTTTTAAATTTAAGCATCGATACATGCCAAATGATGGACATTACGATTCAAAACTAATGGAATAAATTGCAAACTTCTGTACGTGTCGTTTGCAAAAGTGTATATATTATTTGCAGTAATAATAACAAAAAACTGCGCTCGTCACAGCTCGAAGTGATTTCGGGCGCTCTGTAAGCGTTTAGCACGTAAATAAGCGCGAGGTTGGACCGCAGGGTAGCCACATTTTGGTACGCCACTTTAAATATCCTATTTAGTGACAAAACGGGAATGTCAAACAATAATTATGTTTAATGCCGTAAATGAAAAAGCTATAATTAAAACGAGGACAATACTGCTATTGCCTGTTATTTTATCTCCGAGGCTGTTTGTAGAAGGCCATTTTATTATTCCTCTCTACTAATTTTATGCATTTAAAATGTGGCATTTCACAGACGTGCCTGTTATACTGTATTGTTAATTAGGTGTTACATATAATTTTCACTGTCTATGCTTAGAAGGGCGTACGTTTAAAAATCAACTGAATATTTTTTGGCATGGATAGGTGCATACGCAACTGAGTCGATAACATTATTGTTAACTTAAAGAGTGTTCAAGACAACCGATCGTTTCTATTGGTTGCCAGACCGGCAGCCATATTACTTTTATTGTAACTATCTTCAGTGCACTCGTGACATGCGCTTTTGACATTACAGTTGATCTATCTATGGTGGTTGTTTTATTTATTTTGATCGGACTTTCCTTGCCTCTGTGACTTTAGTTTATTTTACTGGACTCCAAAGTAAAACAATAACCTGAGCACGTTTATCTAAACACTGACTGTCACCTCATCTTGATAATTATGGTGTATACGAAGTGTTGTGTCTGCCATACAGCAGCCACAGCGGCTTAATTATTTATTTTTGCCTCGAAGCCATGCCATGAGGAATCTCTGGCTCAACCGTTTACTGCCCTACTGCCCTGAGCTTCCTAATCTCAATAGAGAACAGTTGCAACACAGAAAATTTGCATCAAACATTTTGAGCAAAAATATTTGAAGGATGCTAATAGAATATATAATTCGTGCCCTACCTTGTTTACTGACGAAGAAATCTCTACTGGACAACCAACGGGACCAGCCATATTCGAAGGTACGATAAGCCAGTTTAAAGTTACACCTGTAGTTGTAAGTACATTTCTGTGATGTAATTAGGTACAACATATAGAGCTGGTGCGTTTGGATAGCCTATTGTCAGTGAAAATTACACCCACAAATTTAAAAATGATCAGTAAAGGAAGTTGATTTAGGGTTGAAGACACTAAAATGATTTCGTGAAGTTATTAACTTAAATTAAGTATTTACTACTACTACTATATTTAATACTAATTTAGATACACATGTAATGATGGAAACAACGTGACTGATTTTCGATATTATCATTATCATCATATGACAGCAAATATAGCAATACCTATTAATAAAAGAGCTATTCAATCAATTTGACAGAACTGCTACTATTAAAACTGTTACATAGGCTATCGCCTCAATTCAAACACACTATTAGAAACCAACTAATAATATAACAGTAAGTTCTTCTTGATTTCAGGTCAACCAGACCATACCAATAATATTGTCAACAAAGATCATTTGTATCACAAACTAGAAGAAAGGTGTGAAAATCAAATCGTTAAAAGGCTACGTTTGGGTGATAAAGTTATACCAAATGCTGTCATAATTCCAAGCACATCAAACATTGACATACAATGCAGTCAAACACAAGGTAATTTAATTCCTTCAACGGCTTTAGGGGGTATTTTAACTTGCAGTCCCATCCGCACCTGAGTTGTTGGCACTACAACACTGCTATGAGCCCTGTGTGTGATGTCAAGCTTTCATCAAAGTCAGCTTTAACTACTTATGTCAGTCAGTCTTCACCCTCCATCCGCGCCGGTCTTGATTTTTATACTATTTTCTAGTATTTTAATTTTCAATATATTTTATTCAAATTACAGTGTACAATTTCTTTTTTTTAAAGCCTAATTCACGGTCCTTACATAACAGTACAAAACTCTAAAAAGGCCTTATTTCAAGTTTTACTGTAAGTATCGTACGTCTGTTAGCTCTCTCTCTCTATGAAGATTCATCAAAATCAGTCCAGAGGTTTGAGCTTGAACGATGGTCAAATAAAACAACAAACAGACAAAGACACTTTTAATGTAGCTCATCTCTCAGTATATGCTATTGAAAAGCCACAATGTACAAAGTTGCAGAACTGTTGCCCAAAATAATGGTTCTTTAACCTTGAAGCGCTTTAAGAAGGGGTTTCACACAAGTTAGTTATTCTACGTAGGTATTTACTGAATGTCGTGTTTTGTGTTTTTAATATACATAAGATAATTTATTTATTTTGGCCTGTATCGTTCGACTACTAGTTAATCACCCACGTCGCTGCAGGTACTGACTAAAGGTATTCTTCTGGTAAGAATTTATATAAACTGGTTTTACGTTCGTTGTATTTACTTATATAATTACATGTTTATACAAATAAATAAATATAGACTAAAATTAGAGGTATGCTGCAAGTTTTACGAGATAAATGTAATTTTAAAAGGATGGTATTTAAAAGTACTTCAATTTATTCCCATTTCATTTACCTAATTTTGCCTGTGTTCCACCAAATATACTGAATGTGCACCAAAATATGTTCATTAAAATATGTCATAACGAGCATCTATTTAAAAACTGTTGCAAATTTGTAAAGATAGTAATACACCTAATTTTAAAAACAAGCATTTATTTTTTTAGTTTTACTTCAGATAATGCACTGCAAAATGTATTTGAATCAAACACCAATTAATGTCCAATGTAGCTTTATTAATAAAAAATGCTAACCTAACCTAACCTATTTTGTGTAACATTCAGGAATATTTGGTGCACGATCAGTATTTTTCGGGGAAGAATAAAATAGTTATTGTTACAATAGAGTATTTGCAGCGCACTACAATAAAAAAGTGTTATATCTTGGTGTTAATTTGGAATTTGTTTGATGTAACATATTTTGTTGGCCGAGTAGTTTAATTATAGTAAAACAATTAAACGGTATAGTAAATCAATATTTTAGAAATGCATACATAGATGTACCTTTAGATTTTTGGTGAACACAAAAATATTATCCATTTTAAAACATTCTTGCCACTTTGGCGGTTTAAGTTATTTTGTGATTCGACGGCAGTGCTTGTTTTATTGAATTTGAATTTCATAATTTGCTTATATAATCTCTTATAGACTCTAGCTAGGTCCAAGCCGCACTTGATCATTTGACAAAATATACAACAATGCACGTATATATCTTCTTACGGTCATAGTATTCTAGAAGTGTAAAGAACATAATTGCTTGCAATTGTTTTGCAATTTAAAGAATTAATATTCTTGGTACATAACCTAATTTAATGTTAAGCCCTCATGATGTTTCTACTTGGGCAAATGGACGTAAAGCATATCCTGGATAAGAGTTGGGATATGAGGTAGCCCAGAATTAATATTAATGACCTTCTATGTCTTTTTTCGTGTAAATTTACACGAAATAAGATAATTTGGGTATCGCTACACATTTGCGGCTTGTAACGACAGCTCGTTATAGCAAATTCGTATGAAGTATATTTGATAAAGTCCTTGCCACATTGTTTTCAGATAGGAGTTCAACGTATCAAAAGCAAGATTTTCCTTAAACTAAACGAGTCAATAATGATCGCAATAAGCTTGTGTGAGGTTGTAGAAGGACTGGATATTATTATTAAATATATCGCTGTTTAACCCGTCCGCTTTAACGGATATAATAAGTCGTGGCATTGGAGGCCTTTCAGCCTATAACCTTACTGCAGCTATTATAATCAAAATGGGTTGCCAACAAAATTTCAGAACGTTCTCAGAAGGTACTGGCTCTGTAGAAATCGGAGAAGAAAAACAAGATGACGATTACGTCACGAAATCCATAGGAGCCTTTGGTTATTGGCAACTCATACTCATATTTATCGTATCGTTAACAAGATTGACAACAGCTTGGAACACAATGTCTATTGTATTTATAGCTCCGAAAACAGACTTTGTGTGTAAGAAATTAAGCGACAACGCCACTGTTGAAGTTATAAACAATACTTGTTATGATACTTGTATTGAATACGAATATACCAGCACAATATTTGAAGAGACAATAATATCGGAGTTTGGGTTAATTTGCAACGAGACCTGGCTTTTGAGCATGGCGCAAACAGCAGTGATGGCAGGCGTGTTGTGCGGCGTAACGTTATTTGGATGGTTTTCTGACAGGTAATTAATTCTAATAAGATTACTTAGAGAATTGACACAGGGCGGCAACGCATCCTCGACATTTTTTGTGTTGTGGATATCCGTGGGCGATGGTAATCATTGTCAATCATCATCACCAAATGAGCCACTTGCCCTGCCACGGACCATTTTGAAATTAATTAGAAATCGAGATATGTTGAGATGATATCTATGTTTGATTGAAATTAGATTAGCCATCTCCAAGATTGTAAACTTCGTGCACATCCTTGATAATATCTGCAGTAGTCTCTATAGTTTGATTAATGTCTAACGGCTGATCTCAATAACCTATCTAATCGTACCCTACTAGAGATAGATATTTGACACTGTTTGTATGGACGTTATGTCAAATTTCTATCGATAGTAAGGAAAACTGTGGATAGATAGATTATTGTGATCCCCCATTAGCGATGTCTTAAAGCCTTATTAGATTACGCGGTTTTAAAACAGTCTTACTATATATTTGTCCTATAGACTTATCAGACATGCTCGCTATTACACCGCGCCGAATACCGCATGCTAACTCATTTGCGAGGCGCACGTAGCTGGTGATGGTTGTCGTGGTGACATGGGAAAACTTTCGGAGCACCAGAAAGTCGCCATAGTTGTTGCCGCGACTATTACTTTGAAAACAAAAAAGAAAAGAAAAATGTCGGAAATAAATTAATATCGGAGGACACGTGACCTAAAAAGGTTTAAAATTATAAAACAAATTGTACTAAATGTGTGTTTTATTTATATTTGCATTAATCATCTCGCTCGAACAGTTGTACGAGCGAAATTCATACAGATCCAGTACCTATTCTGATCAGATTTACTTAAGTGTGTTTTAACTCGCTCGTAAGTACAACTATATATCTACGCCATCGCACATACCTTAACCAATTCTTTATTGTAATTGGTGCGCATATTCATCAATTTCTTATTTATTGTTTTGACTGTAGCCATTGAAGTTTTTATAAATTTCTAACAACAACCAGAATCCTTCTCCATGAAGTAATTGGTTTAAATAATCTTTGTGACTTTTCTGTCATAAATAAGGCATGTAACGGCACACATCAATAACATTAAAAATCGCTACCTTTCCTTTTGAACAAGCCATTGTGCACGCCACAGCCTCACACCTCGCTATATTTAGTGAGGATGCAATCAAGCACGTCCAAACCAATTCGATCGGTCTACTTAGACAGACTAACTTCCTTTCTCTAATTACACTACGCTAAATATATTACTAAGACTGTCTTAATACCGCGTAGTGTAATGAGGCTTTTAGTAGAGTTGTACTATTAATTGTTTGGTAACTAATGTTTGTTTTATCTTCGCGCCACAAGGTCCAATTTGGATGGAAATGAAGATGTTTATACGCGGTATTACCATACCTAGAATAAAACTACATAAATGTTTGTGTTAGTAGTGTGGAAATATTTTTGCGACCTGTATGCGGTGTAAAATATGTACATGATGGTATATTATGTGTGTTTGTATGTTGTCTTGTTCTTATTTATTGTGATGTTGTGAAGATGTCATAACAAGTCTAGCAGTAAATATATACAGTCATCGATGCAGCAGATGCGACAGCAGGGCACGTAGTATGCAAAACTTATAGGCTGGAAGTGTCTGGAGTGGAGACCAGGCACCGGAAAAAGCAGTGTATAAGGTCGTCCACCGTCATGGTGGATAGATGATATGGTAACGATCGCAAGGCGACATTGGACTGCTTCCAACTACCTTTTGGAAATATATTGGGTATTTCTATGTTCATCAGTGGGCGTCCTACAGCTGATAATGATGATGATATACACACGATGAAATATATACACACAAATTTTCATAACTGTATTGTAATAATAGCATTTTTTTTCCAGATTCGGACGTCGAAAAGCAATTATTTTAGCTGGCATCACATGCGCTATCTTTATGCTCGCTACACCTTTTAGTCCCAATTTCTGGAGCTTCGCTGCTGCTAGGTTCTTCGCTGGAATTGGTACTGGTGGCTTCTTTACACTGACTACAGTGTACATGTCTGAAGTAGTAGGGTCGAGGATAATCGATATTATTTTAAGTTTCTGCTTAATGTCTTCTGATGGTATTGGGTTATGCATTGAAGCAGCATTTGCATATTTTACATCTTCATATAGTTGGCGAACTTTTATGGTAGTGAGCGGCACTGTAACTGCACTTATAGTATCGTTTACGTTCTATTTACCAGATACGCCAAGATGGCTTGTTGCGAAAAGAAAAAGTGATGAAGCTATCGAGCTGATGACTAGAGCAGCTAAGTTGTGAGTGTTAGTTCTTTTTTTAAATAAAATGTATTACTAAGCTACAATTGCATTGCAAAACATTAATAGAGTAGAGTACTATAATTGGTAAACACGTGAGACTTTGCTATATAGTAGAACGCAACAAATCATTGAATTAATACAATGTTTCATGTTTCAGGAACAAAAGGGATGCAACCCATATCAGCATACATGTAAAAAATGTGACTGATCAGTTGAACCTAAAAAAAGAGGACGATATTAATTTGACCTACCTCGATTTATTCAAAACTAAAAAGTTAGCAACTTGGACCGTTGCATCAGTTTCAATATGGTTTGTCAGTGGGTTCTCCTACTTTGGCTTATTACAGCACATTTCAAGTTTTGGATCAAATTTGTACATAGTTGCTATAGTTTTGGGGTTCGTTCAGGTTAGTAAAATTATTGCTTGACGTTATTGACACACGTGTTTTTGGATGTAGCCTGTGACCTTTTTTATAGATCTGTTGTAATCTGTCATTGACAATTCCTGTGCCCACCCACAGCTTTCAGCTAAAATTTATTGTATAATCCTCTGACCGAGCCTTATTAAGGGAGTATTTTTTAGACACAGAGTCTATCAAACCCTAAAACAGTAGTGATTGCACACCACCTATAGGCAGAAAACCCAGCACAGCAGCAGTAATTACAAAAACGGACTTCGCCATCGAACGGCCAAAAACAGGTTTTATTGCCTTATTGCCTCATACGATTTACACTCCGACGATGGAAGATATATTTTTAGCTTTATTCTGAATGAAGTAAATTTAGCTTATGTAGTGTATGTTCTAACTGTCTACGCCGTCTAAATGTGCCCTCTACATGAAATCGTTCAATGGAACATTTTCTTACAGAAAATCAATATTATGTTATGGGTTTTCAGGTTTTGGAAGCTCCACTATCTTTAGCACTACTGAAATTATGCGGCCGAAAAGTCTCTACCACTTGCGTTTTCTCAATGATTGGAGTATTGTCGCTTGCTCTGGTTTTCACTTCAAAAGGATCTACTGTGGCAGTTGTTCTTGGAGGTTTTGGAGTTACCGTAGCTGCCGTTGCCTTTTCTGTAATATATATTATTATAATAGAATTGTACCCCACTTCCATGAGGAATATGGGAATGAGTGTGAGTTCTATAGGATCTAAAGTAGGAGCTATGGTTGCTCCTTTTGTGGTCAATATAAATACACCATGGATAGCTTCATTAATCTTCTCTGTCGTAGGGTTTTTAGCTATTGTATTTTGTTTAGTATTGCCAGAAACTAAAGGAAAGGAGTTAAAAGATACTATTGATGATATTAAATAAGAATTTTAAGTTTAATAAAATGATGTACCAAAGTTCAGTAACTTAATGCAGATGTATTTTTTTGTATGATAATTTTACATTTCCGTTCAAGTTACGAACCTATAAGACACCGGCCTCATATTATTTCGTCTAGTTTTAAAAATTTATGCATCGATACATGCCAAATGATAGACATTACGATTCAAAACGAATGGAATAAATTGCAAACTTCTGTACGTGTCGTTTGCAAAAGTGTATATATTATTTGCAGTAATAATAACAAAAAACTGCGCTCGTCACAGCTCGAAGTGATTTCGGGCGCTCTGTAAGCGTTTAGCACGTAAATAAGCGCGAGGTTGGACCG
Organism: Selenia dentaria; assembly: GCA_917880725.1. Classification (NCBI taxonomy): domain Eukaryota; kingdom Metazoa; phylum Arthropoda; class Insecta; order Lepidoptera; family Geometridae; genus Selenia; species Selenia dentaria. The sequence goes on along the minus strand of OU862888.1, from coordinate 5,463,218 downwards.
CAGGGTAGCCACATTTTGGTACACCACTTTAAATATCCTATTTAGTGACAAAACGGGAATGTTAAACAATAATTATGTTTAATGCCGTAAATGAAAAAGCTATAATTAAAACGAGTACAATACTGCTATTGCCTGTTATTTTATCTCCGAGGCTGTTTGTAGAAGGCCATTTTATTATTCCTCTCTACTAATTTTATGCATTTAAAATGTGGCATTTCACAGACGTGCCTGTTATACTGTATTGTTAATTAGGTGTTACATATAATTTTTACTGTCTATGCTTAGAAGGGCGTACGTTTAAAAATCAACTGAATATTTTTTGGCATGGATAGGTGCATACGCAACTGAGTCGATAACATTATTGTTAACTTAAAGGGTGTTCAAGACAACCGATCGTTTCTATTGGTTGCCAGACCGGCAGCCATATTACTTTTATTGTAACTATCTTCAGTGCACTCGTGACATGCGCTTTTGACATTACAGTTGATCTATCTATGGTGTTTGTTTTATTTATTTTGATCGGACTTTCCTTGCCTCTGTGACTTTAGTTTATTTTACTGGACTCCAAAGTAAAACAATAACCTGAGCACGTTTGTCTAAACACTGACTGTCACCTCATCTTGATAATTATGGTGTATACGAAGTGTTGTGTCTGCCATACAGCAGCCACAGCGGCTAAATTATTTATTTTTGCCATGCCATGAGGAATCTCTGGCTCAACCGTTTACTGCCCTACTGCCCTGAACTTCCTAATCTCAATAGAGAACAGTTGCAACACAGAAAATTTGCATCAAACATTTTGAGCAAAAATATTTGAAGGATGCTAATAGAATATATAATTCGTGCCCTACCTTGTTTACTGACGAAGAAATCTCTACTGGACAACCAACGGGACCAGCCATATTCGAAGGTACGATAAGCCAGTTTAAAGTTACATCTGTAGTTGTAAGTACATTTCTGTGATGTAATTAGGTACAACATATAGAGCTGGTGCGTTTGGATAGCCTATTGTCAGTGAAAATTACACCCACAAATTTAAAAATGATCAGTAAAGGAAGTTGATTTGGGGTTGAAGACACTAAAATGATTTCGTGAAGTTATTAACTTAAATTAAGTATTTACTACTACTACTATATTTAATACTAATTTAGATACACATGTAATGATGGAATCAACGTGACTGATTTTCGACATTATCATTATCATCATATGACAGCAAATATAGCAATACCTATTAATAAAAGAGCTATTCAATCAATTTGACAGAACTGCTACTATTAAAACTGTTACATAGGCTATTGCCTCAATTCAAACACACTATTAGAAACCAACTAAAAATATAACAGTAAGATCTTCTTGATTTCAGGCCAACCAGACCATACCAATAATATTGTCAACAAAGATCATTTGTATCACAAACTAGAAGAAAGGTGTGAAAATCAAATCGTTAAAAGGCTACGTTTGGGTGATAAAGTTATACCAAATGCTGTCATAATTCCAAGCACATCAAACATTGACATACAATGCAGTCAAACACAAGGTAATTTAATTCCTTCAACGGCTTTAGGGGGTATTTAAACTTGCAGTCCCATCCGCACCTGACTTGTAGGCACTACAACACTGCTATGAGCCCTGTGTGTGATGTCAAGCTTTCATCAAAGTCAGCTTTAACTACTTATGTCAGTCAGTCTTCACCCTCCATCCGCGCCGGTCTTGATTTTTATACTATTTTCTAGTATTTTAATTTTCAATATATTTTATTCAAATTACAGTGTACAATTTCTTTTTTTTAAAGCCTAATTCACGGTCCTCACATAACAGTACAAAACTCTAAAAAGGCCTTATTTCAAGTTTTAATGTAAGTAACGTACGTCTGTTAGCTCTCTCTCTCTATGAAGATTCATCAAAATCAGTCCAGAGGTTTGAGCTTGAACGATGGTCAAATAAAACAACAAACAGACAAAGACACTTTTAATGTAGCTCATCTCTCAGTATATGCTATTGAAAAGCCACAATGTACAAAGTTGCAGTACTGTTGCCCAAAATAATGGTTCTTTAACCTTGAAGCGCTTTAAGAAGGGGTTTCACACAAGTTAGTTATTCTACGTAGGTATTTACTGAATGTCGTGTTTTGTGTTTTTAATATACATAAGATAATTTATTTATTTTGGCCTGTATCGTTCGACTACTAGTTAATCACCCACGTCGCTGCAGGTACTGACTAAAGGTATTCTTCTGGTAAGAATTTATATAAACTGGTTTTACGTTCGTTGTATTTACTTATATAATTACATGTTTATACAAATAAATAAATATAGACTAAAATTAGAGGTATGCTGCAAGTTTTACGAGATAAATGTAATTTTAAAAGGATGGTATTTAAAAGTACTTCAATTTATTCCCATTTCATTTACCTAATTTTGCCTGTGTTCCACCAAATATACTGAATGTGCACCAAAATATGTTCATTAAAATATGTCATAACGAGCATCTATTTAAAAACTGTTGCAAATTTGTAAAAATAGTAATACACCTAATTTTAAAAACAAGCATTTATTTTTTTAGTTTTACTTCAGATAATGCACTGCAAAATGTATTTGAATCAAACACCAATTAATGTCCAATGTAGCTTTATTAATAAAAAATGCTAACCTAACCTAACCTATTTTGTGTAACATTCAGGAATATTTGGTGCACGATCAGTATTTTTCGGGGAAGAATAAAATAGTTATTGTTACAATAGAGTATTTGCAGCGCACTACAATAAAAAAGTGTTATATCTTGGTGTTAATTTGGAATTTGTTTGATGTAACATATTTTGTTGGCCGAGTAGTTTAATTATAGTAAAACAATTAAACGGTATAGTAAATCAATATTTTAGAAATGCATACATAGATGTACCTTTAGATTTTTGGTGAACACAAAAATATTATCCATTTTAAAACATTCTTGCCACTTTGGCGGTTTAAGTTATTTTGTGATTCGACGGCAGTGCTTGTTTTATTGAATTTGAATTTCATAATTTGCTTATATAATCTCTTATAGACTCTAGCTAGGTCCAAGCCGCACTTGATCATTTGACAAAATATACAACAATGCACGTATATATCTTCTTACGGTCATAGTATTCTAGAAGTGTAAAGAACATAATTGCTTGCAATTGTTTTGCAATTTAAAGAATTAATATTCTTGGTACATAACCTAATTTAATGTTAAGCCCTCATGATGTTTCTACTTGGGCAAATGGACGTAAAGCATATCCTGGATAAGAGTTGGGATATGAGGTAGCCCAGAATTAATATTAATGACCTTCTATGTCTTTTTTCGTGTAAATTTACACGAAATAAGATAATTTGGGTATCGCTACACATTTGCGGCTTGTAACGACAGCTCGTTATAGCAAATTCGTATGAAGTATATTTGATAAAGTCCTTGCCACATTGTTTTCAGATAGGAGTTCAACGTATCAAAAGCAAGATTTTCCTCAAACTAAACGAGTCAATAATGATCGCAATAAGCTTGTGTGAGGTTGTAGAAGGACTGGATATTATTATTAAATATATCGCTGTTTAACCCGTCCGCTTTAACGGATATAATAAGTCGTGGCATTGGAGGCCTTTAAGCCAATAACCTTAGTGCAGCTATTATAATCAAAATGGGTTGCCAACAAAATTTCAGAACGTTCTCAGAAGGTAATGGCTCTGTAGAAATCGGAGATGAAAAACAAGATGACGATTACGTCACGAAATCCATAGGAGCCTTTGGTTACTGGCAACTCATACTCATATTTATCGTATCGTTAAAAAGATTGACAACAGCTTGGAACACAATGTCTATTGTATTTATAGCTCCGAAAACAGACTTTGTGTGTAAGAAATTAAGCGACAACGCCACTGTTGAAGTTATAAACAATACTTGTTATGTTACTTGTATTGAATACGAATATACCAGCACAATATTTGAAGAGACAATAATATCGGAGTTTGGGCTAATTTGCAACGAGACCTGGCTTTTGAGCATGGCGCAAACAGCAGTGATGGCAGGCGTGTTGTGCGGCGTAACGTTATTTGGATGGTTTTCTGACAGGTAATTAATTCTAATAAGATTATTTAGAGAATTGACACAGGGCGGCAACGCACCCTCGACATTTTTTGTGTTGTGGATATCCGTGGGCGATGGTAATCATTGTCAATCATCATCACCAAATGAGCCACTTGCCCTGCCACGGACCATTTTGAAATTAATTAGAAATCGAGATATGTTGAGATGATATCTATGTTTGATTGAAATTAAATTAGCCATCTCCAAGATTGTAAACTTCGTGCACATCCTTGATAATATCTGCAGTTGTCTCTATAGTTTGATTAATGTCTAACGGCCGATTTAAATAACCTATCTATCGCCGGTTTACCTTACTAGAGATAGACATTTGACACTATTTGTATGGACGTTATGTCAAATTTCTATCGGTAGTGGAAACTGTGGATAGATAGATTATTGGGATCCCCCATTAGCGATGTCTTAAAGCCTTATTAGATTACGCGGTTTTAAAACAGTCTTACTATGTATTTGTCCTATAGACTTATCAGACATGCTCGCTATTACGCCGGGCTGAATACCGCATGCTAACTCATTTGCGAGGCGCACGTAGCTGGTGACGGTTGTCGTGGTGACATGGGAAAACTTTCGGAGCACCAGAAAGTCGCCATAGTTGTTGCCGCGACTATTACTTTGAAAACAAAAAAAGAAAAGAAAAATGTCGGAAACAAATTAATATCGGACGACACGTGACCTAATAAGGTTCTAAATTATAAAACAAATTCTACTATATCAGTGTTATATATATATTTTCATTAATCATCTCGCTCGAACAGTTGTACGAGCGAAATTCATACAATCCATTACCTTTTCTGATCAGATTTACTTAAGTGTGTTTTAACTCGCTAGTAAGTACAACTATATATCTACACCATCGCACATACCTGAACCAATTCTTTATTGTAATTGGTGCGCATATTCATCAATTTCTTATTTATTGTTTTGACTGTAGCCATTGAAGTTTTTATAAATTTCTAACAACACCTGGAATCCTTCTCCATGAAGTAATTGGTTTAAATAATCTTTGTGACTTTTCTGTCATAAATAAGGCATGTCACGGCACACATCGATAACATTAAAAATCGCTACCTTTCCTTTTGAACAAGCCATTGTGCACGCCACAGCCTCACACCTCGCTATATTTAGTGAGGATGCAATCAAGCACGTCCAAACCAATTCGATCGGTCTACTTAGACAGACTAACTTCCTTTCTCTAATTACACTACGCTAAATATATTACTAAGACTGTCTTAATACCGCGTAGTGTAATGAGGCTTTTAGTAGAGTTGTACTATTAATTGTTTGGTAACTAATGTTTGTTTTATCTTCGCGCCACAAGGTCCAATTTGGATGGAAATGAAGATGTTTATACGCGGTATTACCATACCTAGAATAAAACTACATAAATGTTTGTGTTAGTATTGTGGAAATATTTTTGTGACCTGTATGCGGTGTAAAATATGAACATGATGGTATATTATGTGTGTTTGTATGTTGTCTTGTTCTTATTTATTGTGATGTTGTGAAGATGTCATAAAAAGTCTAGCAGTAAATATATACAGTCATCGATGCAGCAGATGCGACAGCAGGGCACGTAGTATGCAAAACTTATAGGCAATTAGGCTGGAAGTGTCTGGAGTGGAGACCAGGCACCGGAAAAAGCAGTGTATAAGGTCGTCCACCGTCATGGTGGATAGATGATATGATAACGATGGCAAGGCGACATCGGACTGCTTCCAACTACCTTTTAGAAATATATTGGGTATTTCTATGTTCAGCAGTGGGCGTCCTACAGCTGATAATGATGATGATATACACAAGATGAAATATATACACACGAATTTTCATAACTGTATTGTAATAATAGCATTTTTTTCCAGATTTGGACGTCGAAAAGCAATTATTTTAGCTGGCATCACATGCGCTATCTTTATGCTCGCTACACCTTTTAGCCCCAATTTCTGGAGCTTCGCTGCTGCTAGGTTCTTCGCTGGAATTGGTACTGGTGGCTTCTTTACACTGACAACAGTTTACATGTCTGAAGTAGTAGGGTCGAGGATAATCGATATTATTTTATGTTTCTGCTTAATGTCTTCTGATGGTATTGGGTTATGCATTGAAGCAGCATTTGCATATTTTACATCTTCATATAGTTGGCGAACTTTTATGGTAGTGAGCGGCACTGTAACTGCACTTATAGTATCGTTTACGTTCTATTTACCAGATACGCCAAGATGGCTTGTTGCGAAAGGAAAAAGTGATGAAGCTATCGAGCTTATGACTAGAGCAGCTAAGTTGTAAGTGTTAGTTCTTTTTTTAAATAATATGTATTACTAAGCTACAATTGCATTGCAAAACATTAATAGAGTAGAGTACTATAATTGGTAAACACGTGAGACTTTGCTACATAGTAGAACGCAACAAATCATTGAATTAATAAAATGTTTCATGTTTCAGGAACAAAAGGGATGCAACCCATATCAGCATACATGTAAAAAATGTGACTGACAAGTTGAACCTAAAAAAAGAGGACGATATTAATTTGACCTACCTCGATTTATTCAAAACTAAAAAGTTGGCAACTTGGACCGTTGCATCAGTTTCAATATGGTTTGTCAGTGGGTTCTCCTACTTTGGCTTATTACAGCACATTTCAAGTTTTGGATCAAATTTGTACATAGTTGCTATAGTTTTGGGGTTCGTTCAGGTTAGTAAAATTATTGCTTGACGTTATTGACACACGTGTTTTTGGATGTAGCCTGTGACCTTTTTTATAGATCTGTTGTAACCTGTCATGGACAATTCCTGTGCCCACCCACAGCTTTCAGCTAAAATTCATTGTATAATGCTTGGACCGAGCCTTATTAAAGGAGTATTTTTTAGACACAGAGTCTATCAAACCCTAAAACAGTAGTGGTTGCACACTACCTATAGGCAGAAAACCTAGCACAGCAGCAGTAATTACAAAAACGGACTTCGCCATCGAACGGCCAAAAACAGGTTTTATTGCCTTATTGCCTCATACGATTTACACTCCGACGATGGAAGATATATTTTTAGCTTTATTCTGCATGAAGTAAATTTAGCTTATGTAGTGTATGTTCTAACTGTCTACGCCGTCTTAATGTGCCCTCTATGAAATCGTTCAATGGAACACTTTCTTACATAAAATCAATATTATGTTATGAATTTTCAGGTTTTGGCAGCTCCACTATCTTTAGCACTACTGAAATTATGCGGCCGAAAAGTCTCTACCACTTGCGGTTTCTCAATGATTGGAGTATTGTCGCTTTCTCTGGTCTTCACTTCAAAAGGATCTATTGTGGCAGTTGTTCTTGGAGCTTTTGGAGTTACCGTAACTACCGTTGCCTTTTCTGTAATATATATTATTATAATAGAATTGTACCCCACTTCCATGAGGAATATGGGAATGAGTGTGAGTTCTATAGGATCTAAAGTAGGAGCTATGGTTGCTCCTTTTGTGGTCAATATAAATACACCATGGATAGCTTCATTAATCTTCTCTGTCGTAGGGTTTTTAGCTATTGTATTTTGTTTAGTATTGCCAGAAACTAAAGGAAAGGAATTAAAAGATACTATTGATGATATTAAATAAGAATTTTAAGTTTAATAAAATGATGTACCAAAGTTCAGTAACTTAATGCAGATATATTTTTTTGTATGATAATTTTACATTTCCGTTCAAGTTACGAACCTATAAGACACCGGCCTCATATTATTTCGTCTAGTTTTTAAATTTAAGCATCGATACATGCCAAATGATGGACATTAAGATTCAAAACTAATGGAATAAATTGCAAACTTCTGTACGTGTCGTTTGCAAAAGTGTATAATATTATTTGCAGTAATAATAACAAAAAACTGCGCTCGTCACAGCTCGAAGTGATTTCGGGCGCTCTGTAAGCGTTTAGCACGTAAATAAGCGCGAGGTTGGACCGCAGGGTAGCTACATTTTGGTACGCCACTTTAAATATCCTATTTAGTGACAAAACGGGAATGTCAAACAATAATTATGTTTAATGCCGTAAATGAAAAAGCTATAATTAAAACGAGGACAATACTGCTATTGCCTGTTATTTTATCTCCGAGGCTGTTTGTAGAAGGCCATTTTATTATTCCTCTCTACTAATTTTATGCATTTAAAATGTGGCATTTCACAGACGTGCCTGTTATACTGTATTATTAATTAGGTATTACATATAATTTTTACTGTCTATGCTTAGAAGGGCGTACGTTTAAAAATCAACTGAATATTTTTTGGCATGGATAGGTGCATACGCAACTGAGTCGATAACTTTATTGTTGTTGTTGTTCAAGATGTGATGTTCAGAATGTTCAAGACAACCGATCGTTTCTATTGGTTGCCAGACCGGCAGCCATATTACTTTTATTGTAACTATCTTCAGTGCACTCGTGACATGCGCTTTTGACATTACAGTTGATCTATCTATGGTGTTTGTTTTATTTATTTTTATCGGACTTTCCTTGCCTCTGTGACTTTAGTTTATTTTACTGGACTCCAAAGTAAAAATAAATAACCTGAGCACGTTTGTTTAAACACTGACTGTCACTTCATCTTGATAATTATGGTGTATACGAAGTGTTGTGTCTGCCATACAGCAGCCACAGCGGCAAAATTATTTATTTTTGCCTCGAAGCCATGCCATGAGGAATCTCTGGCTCAACCGTTTACTGCCCTACTGCCCTGAACTTCCTAATCTCAATAGAGAACAGTTGCAACACAGAAAATTTGCATCAAACATTTTGAGCAAAAATATTTGAAGGATGCTAATAGAATATATAATTCGTGCCCTACCTTGTTTACTGACGAAGAAATCTCTACTGGACAACCAACGGGACCAGCCATATTCGAAGGTACGATAAGCCAGTTTAAAGTTACACCTGTAGTTGTAAGTACATTTCTGTGATGTAATTAGGTACAACATATAGAGCTGGTGCGTTTGGATAGCCTATTGTCAGTGAAAATTACACCCACAAATTTAAAAATGATCAGTAAAGGAAGTTGATTTGGGGTTGAAGACACTAAAATGATTTCGTGAAGTTATTAACTTAAATTAAGTATTTATTACTACTACTATATTTAATACTAATTTAGATACACATGTAATGATGGAATCAACGTGACTGATTTTCGACATTATCATTATCATCATATGACAGCAAATATAGCAATACCTATTAATAAAAGAGCTATTCAATCAATTTGACAGAACTGCTACTATTAAAACTGTTACATAGGCTATTGCCTCAATTCAAACACACTATAGATAATAGAAACCAACTAAAAATATAACAGTAAGTTCTTCTTGATTTCAGGCCAACCAGACCATACCAATAATATTGTCAACAAAGATCATTTGTATCACAAACTAGAAGAAAGGTGTGATTATCAAATCGTTAAAAGGCTACGTTTGGGTGATAAAGTTATACCAAATGCTGTCATAATTCCAAGCACATCAAACATTGACATACAATGCAGCCAAACACAAGGTAATTTAATTCCTTCAATGGCTTTAGGGGGTATTTAAACTTGCAGTCCCATCCGCACCTGACTTGTAGGCACTACAACACTGCTATGAGCCCTGTGTGTGATGTCAAGCCAATCAGTTTATTGTAAATCTGCCATTCCCCAATGCGTGTCGAGAACAAATTGGCTTGCACTGATTAAGAATTTACTATCATAATACATCTTAGTAGGAATTTCTGAATTTTAGTTGTTTGTTATGTTATGTTTACCATTTTTTCAGAAACACCTAAGGTGAAGCCAGCTTCTGCAAAACGTACAAGACTAGTCTCAAATTCAAAACTTTTAAACCCCCCTGCAAGAAGCTCTATGAAAAATGCAAAAAAATATTAGAGGGAGGAAACTATTTGAGACAAGTTTGGCAAAAAAACAGAAAATAGCTGAAAAGATTAGTAAAGGAGGTACCTACTATAAAACCAAGAAAATAAGAAATGTAAGAATCTGAATGTGTGATTGAATACTATAAAACCAATAAAATAAAAAGTGTCAAACCGAATGTGTTTTATTATTTAAGTTCCTTTCATACAATTGAAGAGTAAAATTTTAATAAGTATGTAGGTAGTTATACCTCCTGAAAATTTACCACTACTACAAAATAGTTAATAGAAACATTACAGTTACCAGCTTTATTTTTATTCTTAAAATTATCACTAAAGTAAATATGATTTATATTGTATATATTTAGAAAAATGTTGTTATAAAATCTAACGTGGTTTTCACTCATTTTTAATTATAAATACGGGATTACTCACGTTATATTTATCGGACAGGGGCTTTTCACCGTGTTTTATTTATTTTTTATTCGATTAATGTTACGTAAGTAATCGCGTATTTCTAATTAAAAATAGAAAAAAAGTTTGTTTTTATTTTAATAATTTCAATATCCCGTCTCTGTTAGCCTGGTTGGTGAGTAGTATCACATATTACACAAATTAAATAATCATGTACATTCGTTAAATCTAACTGCAGATAATATTTTGGAATGGTTAGAACGTATCGATTTACGAGCAAACATTCCAAACTAAATGTGTTCATTTTCGAAATTATAATTTAATGGAATCTTCTTTTGATGTTACAGTTAGAAACCAGCCAATAGACACCACGACTAATTATAAGTTTCTTGGCATATGCGTTGACCAGCATTGTAACTGGAAAGTTCACATTGAGCACATTTGTGCTAAGCTCAATCGCTTTATATTTGCGTTAAAAAGATTACGACGCATAGTAAATGAAAATGCTGCTCTCACCGCTTATCATGGTTATGTAGCATCAGTTCTTAGGTATGGCCTTTTACTTTGGGGAAACTCTACGGACATTACCAAAGCGTTCTTGGTGCAAAAAAAGTGCATAAGAGCAATATGTGGTGTGGGTCCATTAGACTCATGTAGACAACTTTTTAAAAAACTAAAGGGTTTGACCTTGACTAGCTTGTATATACGAGTAATGCAGGTTGGCGCTTTTGTGAAGGAGCATCCTGATAAATTTGTAAAATTTGATAAAAGCGAATTTTCTGAAATGCCAAGTAGAGATCCCACAAGGTTAAGAGTAATTTATTGCAAAACAGCTCTCTATAAACGCAATTGCAACGCAATGGCTGTTACAGTATTCAATAAAAATCCTAGAAGTATTAGAGAGCTCCCATTCAAATTATTTAAAATTAAGCTTCACAAGTGGCTCGCTGCAAATTGCTTTTATAATTTGAAAGAGTTCTTCAATCTTAAATGTAATCGTATATAATTATAAAAATCATGTATTTGTTTTAAAATTAAGGTTTGGGCATTTTTATAAATAATTTGTGACATATTTTTAATTGACATTGACTTTAATTATATTATAGTAATATTGTCATTTTTATAATTGAATTTGAGTGCTATAAATTTAATATAATTATTAATTATGTCATTATTAAATTGTATATCGTTTTAATAATTGTAATTCATTATGTATTCTTTAATTTCAAATGTGTAAATTTAACTAATTGACAATATTTTGTTTGCCAGTCTATGGTGGAACATGCAGAACAAATGTATAAAAAAACACCTCATTTTAACAATGTTTCGTGCAATAAATCGATTTCTATTTCTATTTCTAGGCTTGCTTCCTAAGCGAGGTGTCCAAGGTTTGATTCGTGTTTGTCTCCATACCTCTTGCGGTGTAGGGAATAAGTGCTTAGTTAGGGGATATGAGTTTATGAGGTATAACGTTATATATATGAACTTTATTATTTAATTACATTCCCTAGTTTTACACTTTATTTTTATTTAATAAGAATATGAAAATAAGTGTTATTTTACAAAATTTCATGTTTCATCATCATCATCATCATCATCAGCCTGTAGCAGTCCACTGCTGGACATAGGCCTCTCCAATTGCACGCCACTTAGGTCTATCTTGGGCTTCTTGCATCCAGTTTTTGCCAGCCTTCTTGCGCAGATCGTCACTCCACCGTGCCTCAGGACGTCCTACACAAATTTCATGTTTAACTAGTCTAAATACACCTGATAACTTCTTTTCTTTGCATTACTCATAATCACATCGCACTACGTATGGGCCATCTCCCCAATCCACGGTTACCAAGTCGAGCTATTTCTAAGTGGGTAACCATATCCCTAAAAATATACCTATTCAATCATTAGTATTTGCACGCGTGTTCGCGTAATTAAACTTGTCGCGTCAAATCATTCGAGAACTAAGTATCCGTTGAATTGGGATAAAAAACTGCGTATGTGTGAACCTTGAACTTTTAGTTTCTTTTACAATACATTTCATCATCATCATCTCAGCCGTAGGACGTCCACTGCTGAACATAGGCCTCCCCCATGATTTTCCAAAAGGACCGGTTGGAAGCGGCCTGCATCCAACGTCATCCTGCGACCTTTCTCAGGTCGTCTGTCCACCGTGTCGGTGGACGACCTTCGCTGCGCTTGCCGGTCCGTGGTCTCCACTCCAGAACCTTTCGGCCCCATCGGCCATCTGTTCTGCGTGCTATGTGCCCTGCCCACTGCCACTTCAACTGGCTAATCTTCTGGGCTATGTCGGTGACTTTCGTTCTTCTACGGATCTCCTCATTTCTGATTCGATCACGTAGAGAAACCCCGAGCATAGCCCTCTCCATAGCTCGTTGTGCGACTTTGAGCTTATCTATGAGGCCCATAGTAAGAGACCACGTTTCAGTGCCATAAGTCATCACTGGTAACACACATTGGTCGAAGACTCTTGTCTTGAGGCACTGAGGTATTTTTGACGAGAAGACTTCGCGAAGTTTCCGGAACGCTGCCCAGCCGAGTTGGATTCGACGATTGACCTCTTTCTCGAAGTTGGACCTGCCTAGTTTGACTGTCTGTCCCAGGTAGATATACTCGTCAACAACTTCGAGAACTGAGTTCCCAACTGATATTGGGGTAGGTACAACATGGGCATTAGACATAATTTTCGTCTTGTCCATGTTCATCTTAAGACCTACCCGTTGGGAAACTCGATGGAGGCCTTCGAGCATTGTACTGAGGTCTTCCATGGATTCTGCCATGACTACAATATCGTCGGCAAATCGAAGGTGAGTGATGTATTCGCCGTTAATATTGATGCCAAGTCCTTGCCATTCCAGAAGCTTGAAGGTGTCTTCCAATGTAGCGGTGAACAGTTTCGGAGATATAACGTCTCCCTGTCTCACGCCTCTTTGCAATGGAATTGCCTTCGAACTCTGCTCCTGTACTCGGACTGACATGTAGGCGTTTTTGTACAAACACTTCAGCACTTCAATATACCGATAGTCAATACGGCACCGCTGGAGAGACTCAAGCACTGCCCACGTCTCGATCGAATCAAAGGCTTTCTCATAGTCCACAAACGCTAGACAAAGAGGCAAGTTATACTCTTCGGTCTTCTGTATAACTTGCCGTAGCGTGTGGATGTGGTCTATGGTACTATAGCCTTTTCGGAAACCGGCTTGTTCCGGAGGCTGGAATTCATCAAACCTGCGACTGAGACGGTTCGTTATGACCTTCGAAAACAGCTTATAAACATGGCTCAAAAGCGAGATGGGTCTGTAATTTTTAAGTAAAGTGTTGTCACCTTTCTTGAAGAACAGCACCACCACGCTTTTGTTCCATGCTTCTGGCGTTGAACCTTCGAGTAAGACGGTATTAAAGAGCTTCTGAAGGACTTTAAGTACCGGTGTTCCACCCGCTTTCAGAAGCTCAGATGTGATACCGTCGTCACCAGGCGCCTTGTTGTTCTTAAGCTGTTTCAAGGCCATTCTAATCTCGTACAGGCTGATGTCCGGGATATCTTCGGTATAATGTCGGGTCAGCTTGGCTCTTGGGTCTTTGGCCGAGCTGCTAACAGGTTTAGCGACCGAGGTGTATAACTGTCCGTAGAAACTCTCGACCTCTCCTAACACTTCCGCTTTGGTCGACGCTACACTGCCGTCTCCTCTCTTCAGCTTCGTCAACTGGCTTTGCCCAATAGACATGTCTCTTGCAAACACTTTGGAGCCTTTTTTCCGCTCTATCGTCTCTTTAATACGGTTTGTATTAAAGATCCGAATGTCGTGTCGCAAGGACTTCCATATTCGTCTATTGAGCAGCCTATATGCTTCAGCATCATCCGAAGACTGCAGTTTCAATGAGCGTCGTTCAGCCATGAGGTTGAGGGTATCGTTGGAGAGTTTCTGTGGCCTATCTGTACGGTGGGGTTTAAAGTACTTGGAACCCACTGTATGGACAGTTTCTACTAACCTGTTATTGATCTCGTCCACTGAAGCGATGTTCTCAAGGCAATCGAAGCGATTGGATAGCTCAAGTTGAAAGCTCTCGGGGTCTTGAATATGGGCACGAGTAGGTCGGAGCGTAGACTTCATCAGACGAGACCTCTCCAGTTTGACATTAATATTTACCGTGCCTCTTACCATTCGGTGATCACTACCGGTTTTAACCCTGTTGATCACGGAGACATCAGTGAATATTTGCCTTTTGGTGGTCATAATGAAGTCAATCTCATTTCTCGTGGAACCATCGGGACTCAGCCAGGTCCATTTCCTGTGAGGTGGCTTCTGAAAGAAAGAGTTCATCATAAAGAGTCCCTCTTTCTCCAGGAAGTCGGCCAACCTCTGTCCCCTACGGTTCCGTTGTCCATAGCCAAATTGCCCCACTTTCGACTCATCCTCGCTTCTCTTACCCAACTTCGCGTTGAAGTCCCCCATAACAACTAGAAAGTGCGTTTCAGAGGTATGTATGGCCCGACTAATGTCCTCATACATATCCTCCACCTCATCATCCGGGTGCGACTTCGTCGGTGCGTATACCTGAATGACCTTCAGCGAATATCGTTTGGATACTCTGAGTATTAGGTATACGACCCTATTGGAAACGCTATCGATCTTAACTATGTTGTTAGTAAGGGACTTGTGGACGAGAAACCCGACACCACCTTGGGACTGTTGGTCGCCCTCCCGGTGGTAGAGTAGGTTACCTGATTTTAGGGTTATCGTGTCCTCACCCGCTCTACGGACTTCAGATAACCCCACAATGTCCCAGCGTAGCTTACTCATTTCTTCTTCCAGCTCATATATCTTCTCGTCTGTCCTCATCGTGCGTATGTTGTGTGTTACCAGGGCCAGTCGTCGTCGTTGGGGGTGGTAGCCGGGCGTCTGCCGGGGATTCTTAGCACCCCCTGCCCCACCGTTACCGTGGCCGCTACCGTAGCCAGGAATAGCGGGGCTGCCGGGGACTGGGGGCCTGGTTCTTTTTGTCCAATCCATTGAGGGGTTTTTGCCAATACTCGCCACGCTTGGCAGGCGGGTTGGCGAGCGCAGTTTCTGTGTGTTTGACTGGGAAGGTGCTGCTGCCCACCTTCTGATTTGTTATCCCTTAGCCGGCTTCTACGGCACCCACGGGTAGAGTTGGGGGGGGTGCTATTCTAAGCCGGCACCGCCACGGCGACGGCACCGCCACGGCGATACATATACAATACATTTACATGCATGTAATTATTTTTTTTTACCAATTAATTGATTATTCTGATTATTCCTTGGAGATCGGATATATCCATTGCGAATTTAACCCTTGATTTGGCTTTATCGATAACTAACGTTTGCGACCCAGCGTTCACAAAAACCCCGATAAAAACCGCCATTTTGAAAAATGCGCGCGGTCGCGGTAAATAAGTTGCAGTAAAATATCTATGGAAGATATTTTGTATCTGTAAACGGCATTCAGTACATCCTTTTTGATTGTAAGAATAAGTCATCTGTTTCATTTTAGTCAAACGATAGAGGTAAAGTCAACCAGATAACACAACGACGAGACGACATAGGGCAAAATTAAAAAAATGGAAATAATTCGACACAGATTATAAAAATCTCTAAATCTGTTGATCATTTTTAGCGTAAAATAAAAGCGAATGGATGTGTGTGCACCTATCTTTCACGCGACAAGTTTATTCCATGCGGGCTAATACTAGGGATTAAATGAGTAAAGTGTTATGTGAATATGATTAACATTAAGTTCGTCTCACGGGAACCCATTTAGGAATAACTGTCGATTTGGTAACCGTGGATTTGGAAGATGGCCCATATAACATTATATGCTATGGAAGTAGGTACGCATTCATAACCCACCCCGACAGACATGACCCGTACTCCTCTGTATGTGTAAATGTAAACAATAATAATTCAAGTAATCGATTACAATTTAATTGCCATGTTCATACCAATTAATGGTTTCTATTCATACGGCTGTTATCAACAAGCTCGTAATTCAGAGCTTATCTTCAAATGTTATGTCATCGGCAGTGAAACACTCATTCATATTATCGCTGCACTATGATTTATAGTGGAAGGACAGTTTTAGCTTTTCGTGTTGTAAGTTTTATGGTATTTTTATCTAAACGGGTGCAGTAGATACGCACTTAAATATAGTGTTGTACTGAATATGTCATTAACACATCGCCTGAGTTCGTACTTATCAGCAGTGGAACAGTTCACGGCACACTATACTGGTACCGCTCTAACCCAGCAATTAACTTGTCATTCAAATAAGACCCTGATATCGTGGGTTGTATATTTCGTAAGATAAAGAAAAATGTATTTGTCAGAAACATGGTTGAAATACATTCTTGGTTTGGTTGGTTTTGTTTTGTTTTTGCTTCACATATTTTGCCTGGGATTTAGATTTTAACTTCTTCAGGCTTAGAGCAAACCACTTTACTCAGCCCTAGTTTTGAGTGGTTTGTTAAGTTGTTTTAAGTAAAGTAGAATATAAACTCTTTCGCAAAAAAAAATCTTATTATCAATGAAAATAAAAATGTAACACCATATCATTGCATCTATTAATGGTTTCATAGAAAACGATATGGGTACACGGTTATAGTACATTACTGCAGAATCCAGTAAGTAAGCCTTCCGGGCCTTTCAGACCAACTGTTGTTTTGTTTTTCTGCCTTCATACATTTTTCATAAGTTTTCATATATCGCTCCTTGGATTTTTGAGGAAGTAAACTGTTTTGTGCTAATTCGGCCTCAGCTTTCAAATCGGGAGGAGCCATCTATTTCCGAATCAGATTCTTGCTATG
Organism: Selenia dentaria; assembly: GCA_917880725.1. Lineage (NCBI taxonomy): Eukaryota > Metazoa > Arthropoda > Insecta > Lepidoptera > Geometridae > Selenia > Selenia dentaria. The sequence continues at coordinate 5,445,985 of OU862888.1, read as the reverse complement.
TTCACGAGGTACATTAAAACACAATTGTCGCAATTGAATGTGAAATGCCGCCGGTCGTTTTTTTTTTACAAAAAGTTTGCGTTAAGTTTTGAACATTGTTGTATTTTACATTACATGTATGTTTAGTAAAGAAAACATAAATTATTGATTTTGAATCCCCATGTTAATTTTAGAATGGAAAGTTTCATTCCACCATCATTTATAAAATGAAATTACTAAATACAAACATTAAATCACACACTATACTCCTACAACATTACTAAGTACAAAACGCATCGTGCATACTTTTTCTGCGTCACAGACTTTAAGTATCACAGACGATAAAATGGCTGTTTAAGGCTCCAAAAATATATCTATCTCATAAAATATTATACCAAAAAGAGAGATAAATATATATTTTGGAGCCTCCCTCCTATAACCATGTTATAATGGCTAAACTCTAATCTGTGTATGGTATACTATGTTTTTTTTCTAAGCAAATCTAAATAAGATGACCTAGTTTCCAAATTTAAGTCTCCGGTTGAGTTCACCTTCTGGATACTTCTACGATACTTCTTTAGAGATGTTATGGCAACATTACATACCATTTTTGAGAAAAATGTTTTTTTTTTTCCATCGTACCGTCAATGGGACCCATGGAACTACAGAAAATAACTGGATCGTGCAAACTTGAGGGATGGTTTACATGTTTTTGTAAGTAAACTAATTAAAAAGGATAAAGTTCATGCCAAAACGATCAAATGTCAATATGACAAAGCCAAGCCGGCGAGTAGTCAGCGGTCAGCGCACTTGCCGCTACCATACAACTCAACTCGCAGCTCGCGTCCTTACTGTGCGTACGCGTCGCTGACGAGCCGCGACCGGAACAACGTCAACCCTAGGCGTTTCAAATCAATAATGCTACTGAACCCTTTGAGGATTGTTTGATAAAAACAATTTATTCGCAATACCACGGGAAGCACGCGGTCGCAGTAATTTAAGAACTTACGAGAACGTACGTTAAAAGTTTGTTTTTTTGTAATAGGCTTGCCCTCTGTTACATGATCACATGACAAAAAACATTATATGGCGAAACGTAGGCGTTGAAAACACCGATGCTATCCGTTCCAGGATTATATAGGCCAAAGTATCGATTCACTCAAGGCCGCTAGACTGATGTTACCGCCCCACGGTTTCACCTCCGTGGTGATGGATGGTGATGATGAGGAAAAGTATCCTACTAAAATACTGCTGATTACCCCTTCGAGGATATATATGGGCAAAACTATTTTGTTATGTTGTGTTTAAAACTAACATGTATAAGTATTGCGGGCGATTTACCCGTTACACTGATGTTTCATCTCCGTAATCGCTCGACTACTCGGCTGAACAACATAGATGGATGACATGCCTACTCTATCGCTGTGCACGTGTTGTGTATTGAGCTGTCAAAATCATTGCGTGCTTTTGACAACGCTATATCAGAAACTGACACATCTTTGACAGAACTCTATTGACATAAAATAAGTCATCATTACGATCTTAGACGTAGGCGGAGATCTTGTTATTTTGTCTATGCTGTGCCCAAGAATATTAGGCTGTTTCACCCGCGTGGTGACAGATGTTGATTATGATGATGATGATTAAAAGTAGCCTATGTGCTATTCCAGAATATAATCTATCACTGTGCCAAATTTCAACCAGATCCGTTCAGCCGTTCTGCCGCAATTGAGTAACAAACATTCATCCATCTAAACATTCACATTTATAATATTAGTGGGATTAATATAAAAACAGCCTAGTGTAGGCACTGTAGGCTGAGTAAAGGCCTATCCAGACCTGAGCGTTATTCGCTACCGCTGTGGGTAGCGAAAAATACCACGCGGTACTTGATGGGTAGATAGTTTGAAGTTCCATAACTGCAGCAAAACTTGTACCGCCTAGTGAGGTGGTATTTTCTCTTGTTTGGCGAAACTAGTTCCGCCCGGCGACGCTGGAGCAGGTAGCAGCGACAATCTTCCATGCCAACGGATATCTCTACCGCGCGCGGTAGCGAATAACGCCCAGGTCTGAATAGGCCTTAAGAGAGGATAGAACCCTAACATCCATATCATTCCAAATTGGTTTATGTATCCTATCTGTTCGACTCATATTAATTATTATTGGATACTCCGTGTCTATTGTTATTATTATCCGTGCCTATTGGTGGAACGGTGGAGTTTTTTTATATTTTTTCTTAATATTCTTGAAAGCATACAATTTGAAAGAAGACACGTGTGAGTCACAGCTATAGAATTAAATATTTCATTTATACTAAAAAGTACAACAACCGCAAAGTCGTTACGAAGTAATATACAATTTTGGATTAATCTCACTAAAAAGGAGCTGTTCGTTTTTGCATGAAGGCGATAAGCCACGCGCGTGCCCATAACCCGTCACACGAAGGGTAACTTCTATTCAAAATATATTCATTAAATATAAACTTTAGAGTTGTAGAGCTTTTTCTCTTGGAGTTCGTCCGGGGAAGTGCTGCCATCTATATCTACCGCGAAGCAGTAATGTTCGTATGTCCTGACTTGCTTAATTTGATCAAGTTTTACGTACCTTCTAGGTCCTTCCGCGCAAGCCCGCTCTTTTATCTTCATTCAGTTTCAACGAACTATAGGCAGAATAGTGTTATATATCGTGTGTGTATAATCTTCAAGATGGTGCATAGAGAGAATAACCTTGACCTTGACATTTTTCACTCTAGTATTTTTTCTATGAAGAAACAGCTAAGCGAATATTTTCTTAACAATTCCTAATTGACTAAGTAATTTAAATAGATTGTTGCATTTCTTCCATATCATTATTAATATTATGTATGTGAGTGTAGATTTTGTAGAATCAGTATTATATCATATCGTTTATGTATAATATCCTTTTACATTATAAGCTCAATTTAGTAATCTATTTTAGCGCTATCAGTGGGGACTTATAATGGTAGTAATTCGGTTGTTCAGAACACCAAACTAAACTAGCCAACATAAATCTATTTTTATAAATTACGTTAGTTCTAATAAGAAGCATGCACGGAATACTGTGCATGCTTAAGTCCAAATTCGTATAATACTTGCAAGTGACATTCCTAAATTTGCCGTTTCTGTTTAATTGTGGGTATGTTTAGTGCAAATTTAATCGTCATGTAAGTTCGTGCTCTCTAAACTAGTCTAAACTGATGTGAAACTTCCCACATTTGAAAAGAATAATAATATGTTTAGAATTATAATTCTAAGTGTTACACGAATGTGGATTTTAGTGTTAACATAATAAGAACCACCAATAGTTTAGAGAATTTTAGTTTAGTGTACGCACAAGCGAATCAGTACCAATGACTCTGTGTATAAGAAGTATTAATCAATTGTATTAGTCGATAGTCTTCCTAAGATTAAATAAATAAATAAATTACTGTGTTCTGATGTGAAGATCATGGGCGCGAGTAAAATTACAGGTACTTTCATGAAACTTAAAAAGTTGATATCCCATGGTGGTTGGCGCAGTGCAGTGCGTCACTTGTTACGAACAAAGGGTACCGCTTAAAGCCAGGGGGGCCTTGTGCTTATTCCGTAACCTAATCACTTAACAAAATGAATTACCTCTTTGTAATACAGGGTGTTTGGTAGAGGGACCGAAAAACCAAATGAACGTGTTCGGGGGCCGACTTGGAGAATACAAGTTGGCCAAACAGGATATTTAGACTCTATAAGCTCTAAATCAGTTAGTTAGCGCTGTTTTGTATCCAATTTTGCTTTGCGTGGCCTGAAGGTGTATTAGAGACCAAATTCAACTAAAAACATCCAGTCTAAAACAGAGTTCACAAATGTTATGGTGGTAAATAAGTACAATTTCGGAGAAAAAGGAAAAAATCACAAAAAAAGTTAAAAAAAATTGAGGGGTCGGGGATTTTTTTTGGCCAACTTGTATTCTCCAAGTGGGCCCCCGAACACGCTCATTTGGTTTGTCGGTCCCTCTACCAAACACCCTATATAAATATAACAGCTTACTACTTGCTCTTTAATGTATATGATAATCCATACGGTTCTTATAACAAAAACCTATTGTTTTCTTTTTGTTGGTCTGGTGCTTTGTTGCCATCTAATCTCCGAAAAGGCTGGACCTATTTTCACAGGACTTTCACGGGTCAATAGCTGATAATAAAAAGAGTAGCTTTGGTTACTTTTACTTTAGAAAAACCAATTATACCGCTAATCGATGGGAGCGGCGGACCAACTAGTCAAAGCATTGGAGATAAAATTGAGTTTTAAAACACTACAAAGTAAAATGAAACTGGGTATGTGACTGCTATATGACTTGTGCAATATTGTTGTTATTATTATTCTAGTAGCATTTAATCTATTTTCACACACTTTTGATATTCTATAAATAACCAACAAATTATACTGACTGGTTACATAACAGTTAGTATCCATTTTTATCGAAGAAAAAAACAATATCTACGAGTAAAACTGTTCACAAAATTAAATTTTACTAGTAGTGCCTTCTTCTACGTCTAACATTTTACAGGATTAAATTACGGATAAGGCATTGGTTCAGTTTTACTGTCGTGAAAGAGTAACAAACATTTATTTTAACATTTTATTAGGTACTTAGGGCGTATACACTTTTCGTAGTACAAGTACGAATATTCATCTATTTTAGTGAACAATAAAATTCAAATCTGTGTATATTTTTTAAACTAAATTTAGCATAAAATCTTGTCTTTCCTATACACTTAACAAAACAGTACTGCTGTGTTGGGTTGTAAAGATCACAGACAGGTGGCAGCAGTGCGCAAAAATACAGTACTATGCCAATGATAATGCCAAGTACTACAATACTATGCTAAGCAAGCGTGGCGCTTACCATCAAGCGTACAACTTGCTCATCGTCATGATTTATGTTGTCTAAAAATATATGAATATATTCTTCTCTCCATAATCACCACCTTCTGGCCACGATTCGGCCACGCGCGTCCATAAAACCTTTTTGGCCAAAAATAATGCATACAATTAATCAGTGTTTATTTGCATTAAGAGCCGGCACGCTTGTTAATTTGTTTTCCAGATGAAAAGTTAAGCTATTAAGGCTTATGCCTCCCCGACCGTTTTTTCAAGAGAACGCTTAATCTTACGCGGGATAACGAATGGCTGCCCCTTAAGAATTAATTTAAAAGAATACCACCCAACAGACGATTTTTCATTGTCATATTTTAATGCTGTTTTTTGAGGATATATTCACGGCTTAATTGGGCTTTGAAGTTTTGGATAGCTTAGGAGAATATTAATAGATTTTATATATTAGTTCTGTGACAAAATTAGTATTTCATAATGTGGAGTTGTTAAATGAGAACAACATTATGATTAATCGTTACACTTTTTGAAAAGGGAGTTGGGGTAGCTTCCATCAGACATTGGAATCACTTTACGGCCAATAATAAATCTTTTAATAACTAGTCTCGTCGCGCTTCCAGAAAATGTTATGTTTCGGAGGCAGTGCGACTTACATATACAATTTCAATTCCGTTCAATTGAGTAATAACAAAATTGAATAAAATATAAAGTACGGACTGTACTCAGAAGCACGAACGGTTTTTTGGATGGCAGGAGAAAAGCCCAAAAATGGCTATCGGTAGTTTTGCTTAATTTTTCTAGATATGTATTGTATTTCCTAGAGTGTATGCAAAGTGCACAAAATCATGTTTTGTGATTTTGTTGTCATCGCCCTAGAAAGTTTTAGTATAATGCATTTACCGCTTTACTTTACATAGACGGGACAGTGCCTTGATGACAGACTTATTTATGACTACTCGAATAACAAACCCTCGTGGTTGAGTCTAGGTCACGATCGAGCCTTCGAGACATTTTTCTCTAATTTACACATAGGTAGTTGCGACCACGGGCAAAAAGTTCAAACGACACAACTAGTTGAGCCTCGTGGTTTGGCCTAGAGTCTGTCACTCGAGGCAACTATTTATGTATCGTCGCGGGTAGTCGCTAGCAGATTATAAATGCAGACGCTGTAAAAAAAAAAATTCAATAACCACGTATGCAGTCTGGTTTGGCGCATGGACCAGATAGAACAGAGGATGGAGGCGGTCGAGCGGCGGCCCGTGGACAAGGATGTCGCTGAGATGACATATATTTATATGACTGATACACGTGTGACACGTCAACACGTGTACAGTTGTACACGTCGTTTGTGGTCTAAACTATGAGACATTTTATGCGCAAGTTTGTATGTCTACTTTAATCTAAATTTTAATGGTTGTTTGTAAGATATCGCTGTAGTCTTATTTCGTGCGGAAGAAGTCGCAAGCAGGTACTAGCTAACGATTCGATAACTTTTTCTAAAATAGTTTGTGCTGTTCTACGGAAAAGGTATAGGTGTAGGGGTTCAGGACACGGTCTAGTATTAGAATTGTTCATAGTATAGTATTACATATGTCAAACCTAATAAATTCCGCGCCTTTATTCATAAAACTATTTATATATACTCGTATTATGATCTAATGGTCATAGAAGCAAAAATTATAACCTACGTCAATAAAAATAAGAGCTATTTATTTATTTTATTCAGTTAGCACGGCTTTAGGCCAATTACTCTAACGATATATTATAACTATATTTAAATATTAACCTATTTTCAACATGCTTCCCCATACCAAATGATAATAGCAGAATAGCGCCACATATGTATGTAAATGCTTCAGCGTTTATTCCCGCTGCCATCTATCAAAACGTTAAGATTACGAGCAAACAAACAAATAAACTTGCTTTTATTACTAGCGTTAAAGTAGAGTTGACAAGAACATGATGCTGGGAGCATAAATATCGGCAATAACTGTTTTATTATAACTGCTATAGCAATAATAACTTCATACAACTGTAACATCATGACCTGTTATCTATCGGCGTTCAGTCTTATAGAGATGAAACTGTGTCGATTAAAACAATGAGATGAAACCAATTTTGAACCAATTTCAAAAAAGGAGAAGGTTCTATGTTCGACTGTATATTTTTTTATGTATATTCACCGATTTCTCCCCTATTTGTAGACCGATTCCCAAACTTCTTTTTTTATTTGGAAAAGTGTACTTCCGAGGTGGTTCCATTTACATTTCATCAAATTCGGTCAAGTGGGTTTTGAGTTACACTCCATAACTGAAAAGTGTTTCGCCTGTTTTAATGATATCCTTATTGACGACGAATGATAATCAAGCCCGTAAGTAGCAAGGTCACTTTAGAGGGAGATTTTTTTATCAGAATATGGAACCGACTTCGGCACTAAAAACCGAAAAACCGGTAATTTCGAACTATCATGGCACCGACTACAAGGAGTCATTTTACACATTTTGGTGTTGAAGTCGGCTCTATTTTTTGGTGTTTTTTTTAGTTATTTTAGTTTTAGTTTTTTTTAGTTTAGTTAATAAATGATAATTTATGTACAACAACAATTATTAATGGTGTACATAATTTTACAACAAAAGAGCCTGTGGTTAATGTCAAACCGATAGAAGCATGATGCCATGCGCATTAATATCGTTAACGTTTCAAAATAAAACGGATCTGTTTTTTTACAAAATCTTAGATTTGTAACGTTCTGACACATACTTTTTTGAAATTATGCTCAGAGCAGTAATAACTATAGAGGTTGCCAAAACATCGACAAAAATCGTGTAAGTAATTATATCCCTTTACTAAATATGGTATATGAGCAACAAAGCCAAAAGTAGCCTAAACGCCATTTTTGAACTATATTAATTAGTCAATATGTACTGGGATTTTAATTTTTTATGTATAACTAGCTGCTCTCCGCGGTTTCACCCGCGCGGTGATGAATGGTGATGATGAATCTTTTATAGCCTATGTTACTTAGAGTGAATGTAGCTTTCCAATGGTGAAAGAATTTTTGAAATCGGTCCAGTACTTTTTGAGCCGATTCGTTACAAACATACATACAAATCTTTCCTCTTTATAATATTACTATAGATAAAAAATCGGTTTAAGTGTTAATTGTAAGATAACACACATAATTACTTACAAATTTGAATACAAACAATAGCCACAAAATCAGTGTCTCAAATGTTATTTGGAAAAAACATTTCCTTAGCTGGATGGAAAATAGTTAACATAAATTAAAATCTTGCAAAACATCTACTGTTATCTGCTATCACTTTATGTTATAAACTTTAGGCTTGAGTATGAGAAAGACATTGTATACAGGGTGTTTGGTAGAGGGACCGACAAACCAAATGAGCGTGTTCGGGGGCCCACTTGGAGAATACAAGTTGGCCAAAAAAGATCCCCGACATTCCAATTTTTTTTAACTAAATCAGTTAGCTCTGTTTTGTATCCAATTTGGCTTTGCGTGGCCTGAAGGTGTATTAGAGACCAAATTCAACTAAAAACATCCGGTCTAAAACAGATTTTACAAATGTTATGGTGGTAAATAGGTACAATTTCGGAGAAAAAGGGAAAATCACAAAAAAGTAAAACATATTGGGGGGTCGGGGATTTTTTTTGGCCAACTTGTATTCTCCAAGTGGTCCCCCGAACACGCTCATTTGGTTTGTCGGTCCCTCTACCAAACACCCTATATAATTTCTACTGCTTCTACTTCTAATGTTTCGTCTACAGTAATTATTGCTCTTAGGCATAACGTGTGGTGGTTAGAGGTGAGGTTGTATCGATAGTTTTTATAGTAGTAAATGGTTTTATTTCATGAACTCTATATAAGGTCCTGAGCTAATGCTAATGACAAATTATATACGAACACGAATAAATTGATGATTTATTCATCTACATTTTATTTTTCGTGTAATAATTTTTTTTTTTATTGTAACTTGATTAATCCTTCCTATACCGTGATAATAAAAACAAAAGATTTATGAATTAAACTGATGTATATATACGTTTCTGGGACGCAAAGGGTTAAATCAGGATAGACAGAAGCATGACACCGATATGTCGGGAACATTAGTATGAATGAACAGTAATAATACAATACAATAATAAAACTTAAGTCTATAGCACTAAAGGCGGATTTGTCGCTGAAAGATATCTCTTTCTATCAGCATTGCGATGGAAACGACCACAAAAGTGAAAGTTGTAGACGGTGTGTATAAAAATACGAAAAAATGATAAAGCATCAACATAATAAAACAAAGATAATAGAGTATATATTCATATTTAAAAATTAAATAGTATAAAACATAAATACGAATTGTATGGTAATAAATAATACATACCTAACATGTCGGCATGGAAACATTTTGCAATATTTTTTCTGAAAATATTAGTTTATAATATAAATATATACTAACAAGTGCAATTTGAAAAATTTTATACCGACTTCCATTTTGGTAAAAATCAGTTATTGGTGTGTAACTCAAAAACTACTGGACCGAATTTGATGAAATTTTCATAGGACCACACGGAAAGCACCAGCTTTCAAACAATTTCAAAAAATAATTTTGAGAATCGGTTCACCCTATTGTAAGTTATGAGGTAACAAACATAAAAACAGTCGTATTGAGTACCTCCTCCTTTTTTTGGAAGTCGGTAGAAAATACTTTTATGTCGAAAACACTTTCCAAATTATAATCTATACTTTTTTGATATTTGCTTAGTTGATACACGCATCGCAATACTCTCTATATATGTACCTACTATATTGCAATTAAATATTAACAATTGTAACAATACGTGCTTTTTGTCTTAGGATGGCTTCTGGCTGTCCAGAGAGAACTACTTTGCTTAAAAAAATCTTTTAAATAATTAAGTTAGTGAGTAAGTACCTATTTATTATTGCTATATATTGATATGTTTTTCATTATTTGAATGTATATTTTTTCCAATAAATAATTTCTTATTTCTAAAAAAAATCTAAATGAAACTACAACATAGCGGAAAAGACACCTTGTCCCACCCTTTAATGGTTATCATGCAGTAAATTCAACTGTTATTGTTCAGACTGTTAGAATTAACTGTTATTGCCAGTTGATAGACGTTCCGCTGATAACTGACGATAAAAACAAACGAGTTATTCTTTGAAATGCGAAATGTTATGGTAAAGATGGAGTTAGAATGAACAAAGTTACAGTAATAAAATAAAAACACAGTAAATTAAGCGTAACAATTTTTTGTGAAACCCTTATAATTATGGTATCTATAGAAATAGTTCATCTTGAGGACTTCTTCCTTTTCTGCTATTGATTATATACGAGTATTTTTCGCAAGTTATTTCAATATGTCATCCCACAAATCATCATCATCATCATCATCTTAGCCGTAATACGTCCACTGCTGAACATATGCCTCCCCCATAATTTTCCAAAAGGACCGGTTGGTGAAAAGGAAAGGACCAATAGTTACACATTATTAAAATGTTTATTTAATTAAGTTTTAATTGTTTTACTAGCTGACCCATCTTCGCCTTTACTGCCCGTCGCGTAACTACGTCTACCTACTAAGTGTGGTTTACGCAGCCGAGAATGAGAACTAGGTTGATTAAAAGAAATTAAGGCAAAAAAATTAATCGACTTCAACACCAAAAAGTGTGAAATAACTTGTCGAAGTCGGTACTATGATAGTTCAAAAGTAGGTTTCTTTTATTATAAAAATATTGTGCGCATGGTACCTACTTTCACAAGATTTTTCACACTTTTTGGTATTGCTTCTGTTCAATTTTTTTTAACCATTTTTTGTGACTCTTGCTACTCACGGAGTCGATTATCATTCACCGTAAATGATGATATCATCAAAAGAGGCGTAACTCTTTTCAGTTTTTGGAGTGTAACTCAAACTGCTTGACCGAATTTGATTGAAATTTAAATGGGACCATCTCGGAAGAATACTTTATGAAATATAAAAATAATGTTGAGTATCAGTCCACAAATGGAGGAAAAATCGACTAACAAAGATAAACGTACACACGAAAATTATAACCTCCTCCTTTTTTAAGTCGGTTAAAATTTGTTTACAACATAGTCGCTTTTAAAACATCACCTGCAAGAGTCCAGATGTAGAAATAACTTGTTTCAAGAACAATATAATGACAAAAAAAAACTATTAAAAATTAATTTAAATATTTATGCTCAAACATTAAAATAACCTACTATGGGCCTCATAAGTAATCTCAAAGTCGCACAACGAGCTATATGGAGAGGGCTATGCGCGGGGTTTCTCCACATGATCGAATCAGAAATGGGGGGATCCGTAGAAGAACGAAAGTCACCGACATAGCCCAGAAGATTAGCCAGTTGAAGTCTCAGTGGGCAGGGCACATAGCACGCAGAACAGCAAGCGCAGCGTAGGTCGTCCACCGACAAGGTGGACGGCCTGATAAAGGTCGCCGGACGACGTTGGATGCAGGCCGCTTCCAACCGGTCCTTTTGGAAAATTATGGGTAAGGCCTATGTTACATGTGGTGTAGTGGACGTCCTACGACTGAAATGATGATGATGATGATGATGATTAAAATAACTAAATATTTAATTTTTACTAATTATTTTAATTATATACCAAAACATTACCAAACACTCAAAACTTGACGTCTTGACTCCATCACTAAGATCCAGACTATTCTTCCCACAAGAGATTAAATCTAGAAATTTCATTTCTGCCTTTATATGTGAGTTAGAATGATATCACCGAGGATATAGATTGTATCATCGAATCTACCGTTTGGTATTAGACAACGCAACTACTATTGTTAATATTAATAGAAATGTATGATTTTATTCCTTATGACCTCCTCTTCAGCTCTCTAACGTCCTATCGAAATGAAACCTGTCTTTCGGAAACATTTATTTTTATTTATTTATTTCTTTAAAACAGTTATAGTATTATTACAGTTAACAATAATTGTGAAATCTGTACTCTGCTATGCAAAGCCATACTTCGCTATGTAAAGGAGTTAGGCTGGCTTGAGTAAAGGCTGGCTTGCTGGCAGGGGGGATGGCACACACGCCAAGCGGGACGTCAGTGCAGGCCTCATCGCCCCCAAAACGAATAAGAATAATTGTGAAAACGGCATCATATAGTAAGATGACCCCCATTTAGTTTAAGCAGTCGTTACAGCCCGTTGGAAAGGGTTTATATTAATAATTATTATAAATGTGAAGGTTTAGATGGATGGATGGATGCATGGATGTTTGTTGCTCTTTCACGCTCAAACAGCTAGGCCAATTTTGATGAAAGTTAGTATGGAGATAGATGAGGCTTTGGATTGACACATAGGATACTTTTCATCATCATCATCCAACACCACGCGGGTGAAACCGCAGATTGCAGCTAGTATTAATTATATATTTCACAATCTGCGAACTAATCTGAGTGTTAAACATACAATCTAGTTATATTTTGTTTTATCTATATTCTTAGTCAGGCCATTAATCTGAAATTAGCCTTTTCACTAAGATCTGGCAGACAACGAGAGCCATTTTTATTCTTCTGGGTGTGCTACAGTTTTTAACCCCATTCTTAACTCTTTGCGCCCCAGAGACGTAAATATACGTCAGTTTCATTCATAAATCTATTGTTTTAATTATCACGGTATAGGAAGGATTAATGAGTACTCCAAGTACTTTCAATTGTAGTTTGTCTACCTATTTGTTAAAGTTATTTAACGACTTTTCGCACAGAAATAATAAGAAATTATGACGTCAAAGAAGCGCTCGTAGCGGAGCTTGACTTGGTGATCTTAACCGATCAACAAGTTAAGCAACGCTTGCTGCGGTCAGGGCTTGGATGGGTGACCGCTAGTGGCATTATTCAACTGAGCGCTTCCGTGCTTCGGAGGGCACGTTAAGCCGTCGGTCCCGGTTGGTTAACATGGGTTGGCCACTAACCTATCCACCAATCCGCACTGGGCCTGCGTGGTGGATTATGGCCCAACTCCTCTCTTTGAGAGGAAGGCTCAAGTACCAATAGTGGGATCCAAATGGGCTGATTATGATTTTTTTTATGATATGACGTCAAAAAAGTTTAACGAATTGGTAAACTAGATTATTTCAGGAACCCAGTATATGATTAAGAGAATTATGACTATCCTAGATAATGGTAAAATTACTATACTACTACGTTTGATTACACCGTCAAACTCTAGTTTATCTATCTCGTAAATACAAATACAAACCTATTAACTTTTGGGGGAAAATATAACTTTGTCGAAGCCGCGGGCGGAAACCATAACATGTATATGATAAGAAAATCAGAAAATAATTCATGGCGGCATACTTCCTGTACAAATAATAATAGACGGAAATTAGACTTGCCTTTGAAAATGTTTGTAAAAGACTGAACTTGTAAACACAATATGAAATCAATTATTGTCTGATGTTGAACTTCCGACGCCCACTCACTAAACAAACATTGAAGATTTGAAGAGATCTATTATGGAGACGAAGATCAATGATCACTGACAGTATTACTTGATTTCGTTAGATGGCATTTATTATTATTCAGTTAGATGGCATTACGAGTATATATGTTCATGGTTGTCTGGAAGAAATCGCTCTGAGCGATAAGAGCGCCCATTGTGACACTTAATTTTAAGTTTTTTATTCAGGCAGGGGGTGCTAAGAAACCTCGACAGACGCCCGGCTAGCGTCCCCAACGACGACGACTGGCCCTGGTAACACATATGGAGGTGGCCTATGTTCAGCAGTGGACGTTCTACGGCTGAGATGATAGACACATTTGATAAGTTACAGATACAAGATCGGTATATACGATATATTGAAATAAGTTTATAAAGTAAAATATGACTGTCCATCAGGCCCACAGCATATTATCGTATGTGTGCCCTTCAGGCTGATAAATAAAATGGTTTATGTATAAAGTTTTCAAAGTGCCCTTGAGTCCTTCACTAATGCAGAGTTTCTAAGGCTAGTTAAGTAAAAAAAACACAAAAAATCTCCTCCTGTATTCCTCTTCCAATTATAAAAAAACATGTTAAAAATTTAAAATAGTACAAACAATGTCACGGGCCTGTTTATTTATATTTTATATTACTGTCATCTGTGAAAAAAGCACAATAAAAAAGATACAAGATCGTTGGAAGTAGATATAAATCCAAAATATTATTTTCCGCTATTATCATAGACAAAGGATAAACATTATAATACTACTATTTAATTCCTTGACTGAATATTGTATGGTATTTTGACTGAAACAGAATGGATCCTGCTTCAAGGAAATAGCAGCTATATATCACATGTGTAGGCCTACTTGTTCATATGTAAGTTTCTTACAGTAGTTTGATAAGAGTACATTATTGTAGTATGTTTATATATTACTATTCATAGAAGTTTTGTCAGTCATGACAATGGCACTCCCGTAAAATAATATTATAGTTGGTTAAGCAGGTTCTGCAACCATACAATAGTTAGGGAATATTTAAAGGGGGATATGTGGGTTTAGGTAAAAATGGAAGGTACTTACGGGATGTCGGGTGACTCTGGATCTGATGGGGGCTGATGACCTTGAGAGTCCTCTTGGTAGGCGTCCTGCCTTGTACGTCGTGCTGAAGAACTGTTGTTCACTTGTATAAAGTCTATTTAGTTTTATTGTTTGTGCACTGGTTTACGCGTAAACACGGGCTGATTAGCGGTCACTCGCGTTGAAGTTAGGCCCGGTGACTCGGGCTGATTTGTGGTGATGGTGTGTGGCCGTGCCGAACACACCCTAAAGGTCACTCTGGGCTGACGCGTAACGCGAAGGGTTTGTGCTGATCACGGGTGCCTGGTAATGGCGTTTCCCATGCGGTCGCGGCGCGGAGGCGGAGCGGTATTACGTCCGCTAGCGGCGACTCTAAATTCGTGACTGTCGCCGCTGCCCAGTTCAGCCGCCTGTTCGTAGTTTGACAGCTGCAGGACAGCGGCGGCGGGACGCGCGGGCGGGGGGCATTCCTTGACTTGAAGTGACGTCGCGCTTTTTGGCGCAATCAATAGTATTGTTAGTTGTTTGTCTTAGGACGACAGTCGTTAGGCTATGTTGAGGGCCTTCGGGGGGCCTGAAAACTTCGAAAAGGTTTGGTCTCTAACTTATACATCAATCGGCATTGGGCCCACGTTGTGGATTATGTGCCAACTCCCCTCTCTGAGAGGAAGGCTCGAGTCCCAGCAGTGGTAACAAAATAGACTGATTATGATTATGATTTATGATTGTTAGCAGTAGATAGGTACAGTAACCTAATCGTACACGGAGAAGATATATGTAAGGCTTCACCTTTCACTTGATTATTTACCTATTTCCGGGTTCGATCCCCAGACAGTTCCAACGTGTGTGTGCATGAGCATGTCTGTTTGACATGTTTGTGAGTGTCTATATGTATATAAGTATGTATATCAGTCAGTGTAATCAGAGGTTACGATTGTACAGGCTCTGTCTAGGTTGGGACTGGAAGACATTGTGTAGATGTTTAAAAAACCATTTTTAAACTTTTATTCTGGAAACTGTTTGTTAACAAGTACATTTTGAAAAATTTAATACCGACTTTCATTCTATTCAGTTATTGGAGTGTAACTAAAAAACTATTAGGCCGAATTTGATGTAATTTAAATGGGACAACACTGGAAGCACTAGCTTTCAAACAAAAATGTTTTCAGATTAGGCAACAGATACATGATTACATTTTACTAGAACTTAGCGGATCATTGCCGTTAAGTATCACAGATAGATCAATACGAGTGCCAAGGTTGTGTGTGTGAAGTGATTAATTATATGTGTAGGTGTGTATACGATGTGGTAGGTGTAAGTCAGATATGGTATGTATAATGTTGTGAAGATCTGTATTGTGTGCATGTGGTTTGTGAATCCCGAATAGAACAGAAAGAACGAGAACTATTGATAGATCAAAGTTAAGGAAAGCAACTAGTTTAGTTAGATCGTGTCTGTGGGGTAAGTTGTTTCTCTGTCTCTTCATAATCCAGAGTTTTAAGCCAAGATAAAACAACCTTTTTGCAGCTTGACTTGTATAAAGGGTAGATTGATAAGATTTTGTTTGTCTTATTGTATAAGTAAGGGCCAAGAAAGCCGAAAAAGTTGTGAGAGTGGTATTAAAGGTGCGTAAATTGCAGACCTTATCCTTCCTGCGTTTATCCTTCAACAGGTTTGATGCTAATCAAATTAAATAACGTTCATATATATGACCAGCGTCGTCTGCCGCATCTATACAGCTCCTCTGTATATTTTGTGTTCTATAGTAAAGCATAATGCTCATGTCTAAAACGATCCATATCCTCTTAGGCGGCTTCTCCGAAACGCGATGAGTGTAAATCATTCAATTTATTTTACGATCATTCACGACCAGGGGTCGGCAGATGAAACGATCTCGCTCATTGCGATCATTGCTGTCATACCTACACCAGTTACTCGTATTACAGGATATCTAGAAACCGATTCGTAAATTAAGCTTGTATTATCATCCATTATAATATACTTTTAGGTGTTATATAAAATTTAATAGTAATATTAAATTATATTATTTTTATAGGTAATACTCACACATTCAGTTTCCTCTTAAAATAACGAGACATGACGCATGCGCTAGATTCCACTCGGGGTGAAAAAGTAATCATTTAAAGATAAATAAATAATATATATAATAAAATTATATTATTTGTATAACATAGTTTTTCAACTAGGTACTTGTCAAAACGATGGTGGCAAAATTTTAATAGGACCAATTTGGAATTATTTATAGCCTATTCAAAAAAATATTCAAATCAGAATATCAAGTAAATTTAAACGTCAGACATAAAAATACACATTGAGTTGAGAACAATTTTTTTGGAATTCTGTAAAAATACCACTCGGTTGTAGAAACTTTATTTGCACGCACAAGTGTTCTGTGATGTAGCGGTGCCGTCGTGCGTTCAGCCACACAATGGTTCGTAGCTTTGGAGCAATGAATAGTATAGGTTCATAATAATAAAACATATGTATATTTTCTTTCACTTTCATGACCAGCTATTGATTCCGAACCACCTCCTTCAATATAGTGCACTAATTATCAAAGGCCTTATATTTTCCCATTGTCGCACCATTTTACCAATCGAATTATTCTTTGTTGCTTAGTAGGTATTTACTTAATCGGCAATCCCATTCTGCTGAGACATAGGGCTTCTTCTCTGAAACAAGCATAAGCCATAGTCAACTTCATAATAATAATTTTAAAATAACTAGTATTATAAAGTTTTGCTACATCAATACGAACGAAAAATTTCTCTCGGTTGGATAAAGTTTTTCAAGCTATTCAATAGATGGCATCCCGTCCTCCTACGATGGATAAAATCATGTATTGACAACATAAATGCGAAGCTCGAATGGGTGTCTCGGTGGCCTAGCGGTTATGGCGTCTGACATGGATTGTCTTAAGTCTCGGGGTCGTAATATAAATATATATATATAATTGCAAACTATGAAGCACTAACGCATCAGTAAGCGTGCGTGAGTACTCAATATTTGCTCATCATATAATAAAAATAACACCTGAGAAATCTAGTACACTATCAAATTATAATTAGTTTTAGACTATGGCTCAAATCCTCTATGAAATGAAACGTAAAATTCATACCCGTTGAGCTCGTTTCCATAATCACCCGTCGCGCGGCGTCACACACACGTATTTATGACATTAACGTCGCCGCCAGCCGCCATTCCGCCATTTATAAAACTCAATTACTCACGTCTCTGCCGCTCCTTAATAATGATAATTGATGAGGAAATTTGCGAGCTTTTTGCGGAGATCCTTGCCGGCTATATTTCTTCTTTGTAGCGCGTCCTCGTTGTCACTCACGGTACGGGATTTTGAAGTTTAATCCTTCATATACCGTGATACTTAAAACAAAAGATTTATGAATGAAACGGACGTAAATGTACGTCTCTGCTACGCAAAGAAAGCGGTAAGAAAATTTATTATATATTATATTATGTTTTAATATAACACTGAAAAGACAAAACAAGCGCTCGTAATGAAAAGAGCACAGTCATTCGAAAATGTTAAAGTAGGTTAGAACCTTGTTGTGGAAACTAATTGGATGGGTCAATAGATTGACTGTCAACAGTACTACAACAGTTACGAATGAAAAAATAGCTACCATTCACAGTACAAATATGTTACTAAACTACTTATATTTTAATACACACATCAACAACGTCTAGGGATATTTCAATTTTTTTTTTTTTAGTATTACTTTTTAAAGCACTAACGCCTGCTTTAGCGATCTCAAACATTGAAATTTATAGAGAGAAAAATTCCATCCTCGGACGGGATTCGAACCCGCGTCTTCTGACTCTCCGTGTCAGACGCCATTGACCAACTAGGCCACCGAGGTTCTGGTCCGAGCATCGAATTTTAACTCTCTATTTGACTAACCGTCTTGCGGGGACGGAGCGACATCTATTGGACAGTTTAACAGTACCATCCAACCAAAAGAAGCATTATTTAGAAATACTTGAAACTTTCGTATCGACATCGCGGCCCTTGTGATTTTTATAGTATTACTTTTTTAAAGCACTAACGCCTGCTTAAGCGATCTCAAACATTGAAATTTATAGAGAGAAAAATTCCATCCTCGGACAGGATTCGAACCCGCGTCTTGTGACTCTCCGTGCCAGACGCTATTGACCAACTAGGCCACCGAGAATCTGGTCCGAGCATCGAATTTTAACTTTCTATTTGACTAACCGTCTTGCGGGGACGGAGCGACATCTATTGGACAGTTTAACAGTACCATCCAACCGAAAGAAGCATTATTTAGAAATACTTAAACTTTCGTATTGACATCGCAACCCTTGTAATTTTTTAGTATTACTTTTTAAAGCGTCAGTCAGAAGACGCGGGTTCGAATCCCGTCCGAGGATGGAATTTTTCTCTCTATAAATTTCAATATTTCAATTAAACCTAAATAACTAAAATTGTATTAACTTTTTGTTAAGACACCTACACATTAAATAAACCTTGTTTAATAGCCTATCTAATCTGATAATAAACTTTTAGATAAAGTTAAATTTAAAAAAAACTTAGAAGAGGAAACACTCCGACAAAATTTCAATCTTAACTTGATTTTTGAAACATCAAAACCTAAACAAAACAACTATTTTTTTAAATAAAAATTGTTGAAAACTTAAAATTAATAATCCGTGGATCCACCCAAGACTCTCCTGATACATCTGCAGCGGTTCTGCATACTCAAAATAAGGGTGTCAATATCCTGTTGTGGAATACTGTCCCAAGTCCTGCTAAGATGAAAGAAAAGCTGGTTTGCATGCACAACATCTTCAGGGAAATTCCTAAGTGCTCTTTTCTGAAGCATATCCCAAGCATGCTCAATAGGATTTAAGTCAGGGGATTGTGCAGGCCAGTGTAAAGCTTGGATATCATGTTGTTGTAACCAACTTGTAACGATGCGCGCCGTATGTGGACGGGCATTGTCGTGCATTAGCTGGAAATTTTGTCCCATTTCCTGTCTGTGGGGCAAGATTACAGGCTCTAGCACCTCATCTCGGTATTTTAGAGCAGTCATATTGCCTTGTATCCAAACGAGGTCCGATCTACTGCCGAGACGAATTTCTGCCCAAACCATAATCTTGCTACCTTGATATGCATGAACTTGTTCTGGGTGCTGCAGTCGATTCCAACGTCCAGGTTCTCTCCAAACGCGTACTCTTCGCGATTCCTCAGTGAAAAGCACAAGTGACCATTGAGAATGGTTCCAGTTTTCGTGTGCAATAGCCCATCGTAATCTTCTTCCTCGATTGCCTCTCCTTAGCGCTGGTACCCGAAATGGCCTACGAGCACGTAGGTTGACTTCATGCAGTCGTCTTCTCAAAGTTTGACCGCTTACCAGCACAGCAAACCATGCTCTCTCTGTAGCCCTTGAACCAATTGCATCGCCGTTACATTTGGTCGACTTCTTGCAGCATTTACTATGAATCGGTCCTGTACACGTGTTGTAATGCGTTGAGGTCCTCTGTGCCGTTCCACCACTTCCCCCGTGACACGATAACGTGACCAAAGCCTGGATATAACACTCTGACTGGTACTCATGGCTTCAGAAACCGCAATTTGGGTAGCGCCAGCTTGAATCGTGCCCACTGCTCTTAACATTTTGTTCCTGGTCAAGTGTCTACGTAGCATGATTAAATGAACACCGGAGATGCGTTTGACAAAGATTTATAGAAATTTATAGAGTTTTAATTAAGTAAGAAGTTCGTGAAGATTTACTTCTTTAGAAGAAATTCAATGAATGCGAACTTGATCTTAAAACCTTTTATTTACAAATTTGAATTTAAAAAAGGAACTTAATAATGTTTTTATAATCTGTTATCAATAGTTTTTTGTAAGGCCAGTACTTTTTAAGTTATTTAAAAAGTTTTATATATCCCTAGACCATGTTGATGTGTTTATTTCTATATGTCAGGCTCCATACTACGCTACGGCTACCCCGCACACTTTCAGTTACTAGTTGGTTTTGGTTTTGAAATTATAGAGTTAACAGTCATTGGTTCAATGCCTACTGAACCCTTGAAATTTTGGTGAAGATCGTGCTGAAATCAACCACACGGTGTCTGGTTACCTATCTGAAAACCTGTCACAAGTCATGTAATCGGTGTGTTCCGGCAACTATCCATGAGAGCCAGGTGTCATGCTTAGGTCTAGCTTGTGTGACCTTCTATAGTATAGTTACTGGCCATCTGATCATATGAGCTAGTAGACTAACACTCACCTGTCAGTGTAAAAGCTCTGCCACCACATTCAATATATCTAGAAAATCTATCAATCTAATCTTAAAGTCTTACCTAGCATAATTATAATTCACAGATATGTATAAACATAACAATATGAGTAAAATGATAAGTAAAAACTTCCCGTATTGTTTATATTAATCTCATCAGTGATAAACTTTTCCAATATTCTGTTAACATATTTGAAATCTTTTGAAAATATTTCTGCAATGGAACTGTGCACCATGCATCCCGCGATATTTCTTCATAACACAGACCCTGTTTAATTTGTAAATCGCTTGACGACTGATTAAAAACTCTTTTTGAATTCACGCTTGACGTCGCCACTTGGCGGGAAAGCGTCTCGCCTCTTTTTTTAAGTTTAATTAAAGAACGTCAGTAGAAAAAATATGAGTTCGGTCTATTTACTCGCTGATTTGATTTTGCTAGAAGAGGTTTTAAGTGGAATGGAAAGCTTTTCGTTTTTTTAAGTGGACTCGTAGGGTTGTATGATTGCCATTCTTCAAAACAAGTGATGTTTATTCGACAGTCAGAGTCAAGTTCCAGTCACTGTCCTGCCTTAGTCGATTCCTGGTATAGCGGAGGATGCATGACAAAAACTTTTCAAGGCAACTAACGAAAAAATATGAGTAATTCTTACATTTAATATACTTTGACTACTACCTTTCACCGTCACGTAACACTTCACAGTTAATAATCCACAATTATATTAATACACGTCAAAACTAGAAGAAATTCATAAATATAGCAAAGTAAACAAACTTAATGACTGCTTTTTTCGGCCCTTTGCGAAAGTTATAGAATATGTTCCATAGAGTTTTGACTTAAAGTCGTTAGTAAGTGGAGGATGGGCAGTGGGTGCTATAACTGGGGATCCGCACAGAACCGATTAATGTAACATTGGTTGTTTCACAAATACGTACGTTTCTTTCACCCAGTGATTTTATTTACCACCGTGACATTCACACAATAATGTTTGCGTACTATTGCTTCGCGGTAGAATATCTGGAAGTGCAGTGGTACCGACCAAGACAGCCTTTTGCACAAGAGGCCTACCATCTAGATTACTTAAAACAGTGTTCTACATGATTGGCATCAACATTTTGATAACGTATTATTTGTTTATGGATAAGCTGTTGCGAACGTGGTTAACACGGATTTTATAACCCGCCTACAGCGACGCAAAAACAAGGGTTATGATTTTGACCGGTATGTATGTATGTTCATCTATTCCCTAATAACTTCTACACTACTTATCATAACTTCACCAATGACCACGGCTGTTCTCTGAACATAATAATTTAATAGAGGATCTAAGACAAAATAAAAAAATCAAGACAAAATGTTGTAAACAGAGAACTGAGGCCGGTAAAACTACGCCTCGCCATGTACATACGTAATTACAAACAACACGTACAACGAGACTACGCCTTGACTCGTCAGTCGAACTATCGCTGCGCGTTGAACCAACACTTAAAATTAAAATTCTCATTTAATTATTTTTGTTCATGACAGCACCGAAGTACGCATTTGTGGTTTAGAAAACCGCCTCACTTTGCAAATGTTCAATGTATATTGAAAAGTTTGTACATAACATTTTCAGATCAGAATAATTTTGTTATTCATACTTTTTAGACCGTGATTCATCAGTAGTCGTGTTTTAGTTTTTGATTTTAGCGCTTTTGTTCCTCTCGAGGTTATTCCTCTGTGTTTTTTTAAGTAATATCTGTTCACTGTATATTCGCTTCTTTTGAAGTTTTCTGTACTGTAGTGAATCATATTGTCACGGGTAAGAAGTAATTCTGTAGAATCACAATGGCAGCAACTAGCATTGTGCAGAATATTACAATCTAGCTTCGTTTATTTTGTAAACACTTTTTTCTAACAGTTTTAGCTGAGTTGTGGCCAGTGTTGTGTGCTCTTAAGCCCCAAGAAGAAGAATAGAAAATAAGGTTAGTTAATATAATGTGATTAGTCCATTTTCGATTTTTCAGTGTAGAATAGGAATTTCAAAGTTGGAGTTAGAGGTTGCCAGTGTCATGGAGTATGATTAGAATGGTTTTTAAATCAGCACTATTTTTCACACTTTCAGTGGATACAGGTCTATCAAGTCCATTTATATAAAACTTTATCAAATATTAAGTAATTAGGTAAAATTAGATAAATCCTCTCAAAAAACAATTAAAAAGGTTTTATCGAGGCAAATATTCTGTTATGTATTAGTTTGTGAAATCTACTTGAGTTTAACCACAGAAAAAGATAACTAAGGCCTTCTCGCAGAACATTAATTTAATAGGTTTACAGCGCTAAATAAGTTTAAGACTTCATTCTCGCTCTGTCAACTTCAAACGAAAAAATACAAATGTAAAAAGTTACAATTTTGATTAGCTGTAAAAGTATTCAGGAGGACGTCATGTCAAAGTTAAAATAATTTATTTAATTTAGGCATAAAGAAAAAAGGAACTAATGAACGTTAATTTGTCATTATAATTTACTTTAAAGACTCTAGCGCCGCGTTCCAAAATATATAGAGCCGACCGAGAAGAAACTCGGGGCCATTCTTTTTCTATAGATGTTGACAATGTCTACAATACCTACTCAGGTACTACTAATATTACATTTTATAGGTGGCAGAATGACAGCTTGCCAGAAATGGAGTATTCCAAGCATCTTTGTCTTCTAAATAATGTCTGACTTTCTAATAAGCTTTTTTTACTGTAACGTTTTTTAAAGTAAACTTGAATTTTCCCACTGTGAGCTCAGTTATGTGATTTGGGATTTTATTGTAAAAACGCATACAATTTCCTAGGCATGACTTATTAGTTTTGCAAGCCAAAACTAGGTACAGCTATTCTATTTGTATTTCTAGTATTAAAAGTGTAGTGATCACTATTTAGCTTATATTTATGTAAATTTTTACGAACATACATTATATTTTCAAATACATATAAGGAAGGCAAAGTTAATATATTGATTTCTTTAAATAAATCATAAAAGTGGACCTAGTAAATATAAATGCTGTAGCATTCCCTGTGTCGCAGGAGGCATGGGCGCACACAATAACACAGCATAACACAACACCAAGACTTGATAACAAACATTTCTACACATCGCACAAATATTTGCTCCAACCTGGAAACAAAGCTTCGAAGGAAACTAGGCTATACTGATATATACATATATACGTATATAGGTATAGATATACTATAACTGAGCCAGTGGAAGCGCTTGTAGCGGAGCTTGACTTGGCGGTCTTAACCGATCAACAAGTTAAACAACACTTGCTGCGGTCAGGAGTCGGATGGGTGATCGCTAGTGGCATTATTCAACTGAAAGCTTCCGTGCTTCGGTGGGCCGTCGGTTCTTTGTTTGTCTCAAACTTCGACATGGGTTGGCCACTTACCTATCCACCAAGCCGCACTGGACCCGTGTGGTGGATTACGGCCCAACTCCTCTCTCTAAGAGGAAGGCTCGAGTCCCGGCAGTGGGAAAAAATTGGGCTGAACATGACAATGGAGCCATCAATAATAACTGAAGGCTCTGTAAGCCGAGCTGTATCATTGACAACGTAATCAAGAAGCTGTGAATGGTGTGAGTGGTGGTGGGGTGTAAAGATACTATGTCTGTCTATCTATGCTTACACCCCAATAAGAAGGACGATAACAGGTTAAAATTCTTGATTTTTCTAGAACACAATAGCTATATTTGGTTGTATAATAGCTTTGTATACAACCTCAATCATATCTCCACGTCATTCTCGTACATCCAAATTACGGCGCAGACGCGCAGGCCGGCAAATCATCGTAATGACTGTCCATGGCCGCTGGGGCCCATAAATCTGGACCTCTAAGTGGCCGCGTAATGCTGGTGATTAGAGTCGAGGCTCTGACGGAAATTATAGGCGAAAAGCTCTCGGCCACTTGAACAAGTCAGTATATGAGATACTACGTCACTCATTTGTGGTTTGACGGACTGTCGGTGATTTGATTTGGTTTTAGTGATTTGAAAATCATTTTTTCTAGCGTCTTTCATGTCCTATCCTTTTTTTAAGAGCGGTAAAACTCTTTGTTTTAGAGCAGTAGCGCTTTTTGTGAATGAGCTCGTGCGGGGAAGTACTGCTACCTCAGATCATACAAACAATGTTGTATGATTTGAGACTGCTACCATATCTACTTCTGTGAAGTAGTCATGGTTTAGTTTGAAGGTATAGTTGCCGAAGGTATGGCGCAGTGCAGTGCGTCGCTTGTGATGAAATGTTTTTTTTATGCAAAGGTCTTCAGCAGGCCAATTCTGTTATTTCACAACGTTCAACAATCTATCCCGCTGCAACTGCAGTTCCACTCCGGTTGGCGTTCGATACTTTGGCAAAAAACCATTCTACTATTTCTGTAGACAAATTGGATTGTAGCGTCACACAAACATAACATAAACGCTACTTTATAATTAGTATATAATTGACACTACTGCATACGAATTTGAGTTAACAACGCGTTCATCTATCGAGTTAGCAGAACATAAAGTTTTGATCGATTGCTTGCGTCAACAGAAACGTAATTGCAGCTGGACTGATTTCCATTGGCAGAATAAGAAAACGCATAAAAGTCGCGCAAAGGAAACGTAATTGCAGCTGGACTGTTTTTCGTTAGCAGACTAAGAAAACGCATAAAAGTCGCACAAAGGAAACGTAATTGCAGCTGGACTGTTTTTCATTAGCAGAATAAGAAAACGCATAAAAGTCGCGCAAAGGAAACGTATTTGCAGCTGGACTGTTTTTCATTAGCAGAATAAGAAAACGCATAAAAGTCGCGCAAAGGAAACGTAATTGCAGCTGGACTGTTTTTCATTAGCAGAATAAGAAAACGCATAAAAGTGGCGCAAAGGAAACGTAATTGCAGCTGGACTGTTTTTCATTAGCACAATAAGAAAACGCATAAAAGTCGCCGTTCAGTTACGGTTCGATTACAATTTAATTAGTGGAATCAGCCCCCAGGTTCCAAACTCGGTAGAGCCTGTACTATGGTAACCTGACGACTGATATACATACTTATATACATATACACACCCAGACACAGCTCAAACAGATATGAACATGCACACAAATGTTTGACTGTCCGGGGATCAAACCCGGGACCAGCGGCTCAGAAGGCAGGGTGCTACCAACCGGCCTGTCAATATCTGTTATAGGCAGAGGTTAACTTTTAACACCAGTGAACCTCGTGCTCGTCCATATATACCATGTATATTTTATTCTATTTTTTTTTCAGGCCTCATGTTGGTAACGGTCACGTTGCCTTTGTAAAGTACCGCTAACAATTGGTCTGAGAAACAAATGAAATGTTTATATAAAATGAAATTAATACATTTATTCGCGATTCGTGGCGAACATTACATGCTTGAATCGTTTTATATATAAATGTTTTACTGAGCACTAGCTATGCGCTGGACAACATTAATCAATTTATGAATGTTTATTGTGAAATTTATAAACAACGCTCTGGTATAGGTTGTAGTACCCCTGATATTGAAACGCCGGGTCCCAGGTCCGATCCCTGGCCGGGGAAAATATTTGTCTGATAAGCAAAAAAGTTTGTTCTTGGATCTTAGATGTTGTGTTGTATGATTGTATACGTCTATGCCTCCCGCGTTACAAGGAGTCCTAGTGCGAGAGTATGAGTATAAAAGTTATTCTTATAGTGAATATTGCATACTACTGTTCAGTAGATTTTAGTTGTATGTATAAGGAGCATAGGAAAAATAATAATTATTGCAATTTTCGAGGGGAAAAATCATATCCTCGGACGGGATTCAAACGCGCGTCTTCCGACAATCCGTGTCAGATGCCATGACCACTAGGCTAACGAGGCACGTGGTTCGCGCGGGTTTGAATCCCGCCGAATCAGCAAGCCTCATTCGAGGCAAGTTTCATTTATAAATCTATTGTTATTTTTTGTCCTGATGCGGACAGATTAAGGTGTTTTTTTTCTCTAAACTGCAATGTTTGGTGTCACCAAGCAGGCGTTAGTGCTTTAAAAATTATATTATTAAAATACTACAACCCGGTCACAATATCTGTGCACCTGACCTCGTGACGTCATATCGGCGGTCTGGGTACGGTGTGAAAAAAAAGTTTTTTCGAGAAACGGGAAGGTAAAAAAAAATACTAACCTTTTCAAATCAATTTATTATTGATGAAGTGTTTGTTATTAAAAAACAATAATTTTGATTACAAAAACATTTATTATTAAACTCAGTCACTATAAATTATTGACTCTATGCCTGACATTGTATCTTCCTCACTCTCACTTTCTGACCTCTCCGAACTATCTTCCCCTAGTGATATTAAAAGTTGTGTGATGTTGTCATCTGCTAGATGATCCTTTTCCCAGTTGTCTCGCTGTAGTCTCTCCACGTGATTCACTTCTTTTTTCCAGTCAGCTGGCGTAATTGACTTAATCGCATCTTTTGTAAGTTGTTCTATTTTATTTTCCGATTGGTCAATGTTTTTATCTGCCACCCTTTGCTTTACCAAGTTCCATATATATTCGATAGGGTTTAGGTCACAATGATAAGCACTTTCAAGATTAAATTTCTTGATTCGCTGTGTATTGTTTTTCCCATGACTTCAGTTTAACAGCTACAACAATTTTAATAACAACCAAACCAGTCCAAACTTAACAGTAAACAGTCTAAACTTAACAATAAATATTAAAAAACAAAACAACAACAAAGCGAAAATATCAAAATTATCGGGACGTGTATCGGCAACGAAGATGCTAACCGTACTGTCGCACCGGGGAGTGCGCGGAGAGGTGACAGGGGAAGCGGGAGAGGCGCCGCATTCCAGCGAGGTGCACAGATATTCTGACCGGGTTGCATATTTCTTGCTCTATTTTAGTATTAGTATGACTTAACTAGATTGGCACATCTGGTAATGACATATACGTAAGAAAGTTTGATATCAACATTATATTTCGTAGAAATAACGGAAATAGCGCCTTCGAAACTAAATTTAAGAGCAATCCCGTGATTACGTATCATTTCCAGTCTACGTGCGGGCGTTTACATGATTGAGTGAGACCAAAGTACTCCAAATTGCAGGTTGGCCACTTTCTGACGTATGATTACGTATCCTGACGTATTATTACGCACCCTGGCGTATCATTACGTCGTCTGACATGTAATTACACCGCCGGGTTATGTTTGAGTTAACAAGGCGATGCACTTCAAAGTTCTTTGAATTATAGGTACCTTGTTTAATGTGAGATAAGATTTTGAAACTGATGAGTGTAGTTAGAGTGCGGTAAAGTATGTTTGTATCAGCACACTGGCTTCGGTTTTATTTAGAGTTTTTAGAGTCCGCTCCATCTGTTTAGCGAAACGTGTTTCTTATTAGCTTAAGGCCCACTTGCACGTTCCAGAGTTAGCTTCAATAACTCAGACTCAACTGCTAAAACAGGGTTTTATAATTAATTTATCTTGCACTATTAAAGGTTAGGAGTAAATCAAAGGTTATTGAAATATTTAACTCAGCTATGTGGGAGGGTTAAGTCTTTAACTAGGGTTAGTGAAGTTTTGTGTCAAAAGAAATTGAGGTTACATTCTGCTGTATAATGTACTCTTTGGACGAAATGACACGAGACAATACGTACAGAATAAAAAGTCTTCAAATTTCATACAACAAAGGATAAACGGTGGAGAGACCACCTGATGAAGGTCGCAAGACGACGTTGGATGCAGGCCGCTTCCAACTGGTCCTTTTGGAAAATCATGGGGGAGGCATATGTTCAGCAGTGGACGTCCTACGTCTGAGATGATGATGATGATGAAAGGATAAACAAGAAAGTCTATATTAGTACTGTAGTGCCAAAGAGATAGATATGTTTCACTTTTTTTTTCGATTCATTCATAATTGGTCAGGTTACAATATAAGCGCATAGACAATTCAATGTTACTATCTAAAGATTACAAATGACAGTTTAGCAAAACCGGTGCTCTTTTATAGTCGTGCAAGGCATAATGAGAGTTAAAAATTGATATGACTAACGCAAGTTTACAAACTCGTAGACTCATTTATTCAACCCGAGCAAACATGCAAGTGGGCCTAATAAGTTTTACAGATAAAGATAAGAGTTAAATTGTAAGAGTTATAGTTTTTACATTTTATATAAATTCTAATTGAACCTACACTCTTAGAATCTTCTAATGTTAATAACTCTAAGAGTTAGTACATACAGGTCTATATTTATATATTAGGGGTGTTTTTAATATGGTGCGGATTTCATCGCGCACGCGGGATTGTCCAGCACGCGTGACACCCGCAAGTGTCCTTTACATACAAGAATTTATGATAATGCGTTGTAGACGCAACGCGGGACGCGGGGCGTGATCCTGGGCAACAGTCAAGCGCGGGGCAATCCCGCGCGTGCGTGATGAAATCCACGGTATTGAAAACACCTTAAACGTTACCTACAGTATTTCTGGGTTTTCTATTTCTGATTCTGAAAATTTCAAACAACTCTGTTTTCTAAGAATAATTATTATTTTATTTAACCGGAATATGTATTTAACTACATTACATGATATTTCTGCTATAATAAGAAGAAGGAAACATGATAACGGTTTTGAGATAAAACTCTTGAGATCAGGATTTTACAAAATGTATGTAGGCATTTTGTACTTACCACCTGAGTATTATGAGGTATACTGAATTGTCAACTTTGCAAAAAAAAAAGGTAATCGGTCGGGGCTAGGTGTTTGGTGTAACTCCAAACATTTTCCTGACACCGCACATCTAGCCGTGTGTCGCAACTACCTAATTATGGAAATACATTTATTAAGTCAGTGCACGTTTGGTACTTACGGCATACGGTTGCATTCATAACATAAACATATAACATTTAATTATTTATAGTATATTAGTAGCCAAGGGCTGCAATTGATGCTTACACCCGAGCTAAATACTCTGCTTTACATCTCGATTGTGAGGTAAGTAGAAAAAATTCGGCATTACAAAAATAAAATTGATGACTATTATACTCATACGAAGACAAGGCTGAATAGCGAAGCGACCTCCTTTGTCATTGGGCTGAATGCATGATGTCTATTGCCAGTATGATGGTTAGATGTACGCGAACTTGTTGAAACAGTGAATTGTTTTTTTAAATTACTTACCGCCCTAGTAGGCTTTTCTAGCTACATTATTACCCTAGAGCACTAATTGGTCAGCTACAATCCCCATTTGGGGGTAATAAGGACCTACTTACCGAATATGAGAGATTTAAACCGCCCTAGGGCTTTTCTAGCTACATTATTACCCTAGAGCGCTAATTGGTCACCTACAAGCCCCATTTGGGGGTAATAAGGACCTACTTACCGAATATGAGAGATTTAAAAACATTTTAATATAAGTACAGGGTTTATTACAGTAAACATTTTATCATTCCTCCTCACTGCAGGACCGTCCCGAACACTAGGTATAACGAATATGGAGGATGTCATATAGTTTCTAATGATTTTTCAAGTAGTGTGAGGATTGCGTTATAATGAAGAAATAATGGCGAAGATGAACTTGGCCTTGAGCTTGATCTTTAACGTATTGATCCGGCATTTTACCGCTGCAATTATCGTAGAGAATACATTTTTCATGACACGTCACAATTCTGTCAAAGCCCTCTTAATTTTTAGCCGACTTAAAAAAAGGAGGAGGTTTTATGTCGTGTGTATGTTATTTGTGTATGTAGGCCGATTTGTACCCCATTTTTGTCCCGATTCGAAAATTATTTATGTGTTTGGTAGAGTATACTTCCAAGGTGGTCCCGTTAAATTCGGTGAAGCAGTTTTTGAGTTACCAGAAACTAAAAAGTGTTACGCCCTATCGATCCCGTAAGTAGCAAAGGTCATAAAAAATATTTAAATTTTTTTTTACTAAACAAGTACATTTTGAAAAATTTAATACCGACTTCCATTCTATTCAGTTATTGGGGTGTCACTCTAAAACTACTAAACCGAATTTGATAAAATTTAAATGGGACCACACGTGAAATTAAAAAAAAATGGCACCAGCTTTCAAACAAAAAAAAATTTGAAAATCGGTTCACCCTAGCGAAAGTTATGAGGTAACACATATTAAAAAAAACATACAGTCGAATTGAGTACCTCCTCCTTTTTGTAAGTCGGTAGAAAATGGAAACGACTTGTCACCGAAAAGTGTGTAACATAACTTGTCGAAGTCGATACCATAATAGTTCAAAAGTTACCTATTCACTCCGACCAGCACAGATCGATTCGCCACAGCCAGCACACATGGACAGATATAATGCACCAGCTGTAAACGAGGTAACTGTTATCTTGGTTTCCGAATAAAAAGGCCCCAGAGATATCGTGTTGCCCGATAGAGACGGCCAACTTCAAAGAGTCTCTGAGTTACACCAATCCTATAACCCACTACAGTATCCCTTAATGTTTGTAATGGGAGAAGACGGTTATTATTTGTCCATTCCTCAGCAAGGTACAGTGCGTAACAAAACTGTGACGTGCATGCAATTTTACGTATTCATGTTGATGGTAAGAGCTAATTGTTTTAACCCACTACACTAATGTAGAAAGTGTGGGTGAAATTATATTATGTTGGTTGTTGCGGGAACGTAGCTCCCAAACGGATGATTTTGATTGTTGGTTTTGTCAAAAGAAGCAGACTTGGTCAAGTGTTCTAACCATAAAAAGTCTACCAAGAGTGTGTTACGATTTATATAATTTTGTTAAATACATATTTCTACCCGTGCGAATCCGGGGCGGCTAGTTTGAAGAATAAAATACAAAAATAAAGCAAAGTTTACTTTACACTAATGATTTTTAGTTTTAATAATGATTACTCACATGTAAATATGTTTTTACACAACATCCTATTGGCAGGTGTAAATAATTGCTGTTTTGTACATCAAATAAAACGAGTCTGCCTTATTGTTTCCAGGTCCCTGGGTCTTATTTTGATAAGAATTGTCGAAGTTGAATGATACGGGTATTGTCAAGAACGGAATACAATACAATTGGCCTCAATAAAGAAAAGTGCGACATGAACGTTTCTTCGTCAGAAAGATAAGTAAAATAATTTACGATACTCTTAAAATCAAGATGAATTATAAACCGCCTAAACCGGCTGCTATAGAAAATGCCTTACAGGGTGAAGATCAAGAAGAAGATTACGTCACGAAGTCCATGGGCGCTTTTGGGGTTTGGCAACTCATATTTGTATTGATTGGATCTTCGACAAGAAATATAGCAGCTTGGAACGTAATGTCGATTGCCTTTATTGCTCCTGAAACCAACTTTGTATGTCAGAAATTCAGTGACAATACAACTGCTAATATAACTCGTAACACTTGTTATGACAAATGTATTAAATACGAATATACCAATGAATTATTCGAAGACTCGATTATATCGGAATTTGGAATGATTTGCGAAAACAAGTGGCTTCAGAGCTTTGCACAAACAACAATGATGTCGGGTCTGCTATGTGGTGTAACTATAATTGGCTGGTATTCAGACAGGTAATAAGAATAGCAATTTTTTTATAAAGAAGTTCAATCATATTTTAAGTCTGGAAAATAAATGGCAAGTCTTTATCATCCATTAACAGTGACATATTATAACTTTTGAATGTTTATAACCAATTGCTAATGTTTTGTCCTAGCATTTTATTTCCATTCCCACACGCGCTTCCATCAAGATGGGAACAATAGTTGCATATAATTTTTAACGTTAGCGTGTCTATTATTGTTATCGTGACAAAAGTTACTGTTTTTTAGGTTTGGTCGCAGTAAAGCAATGATATTATCTGGAATTGCTTGTGCCATCTCCATGCTTGCTACGGCTTTCTGTCCTAATATCTGGAGCGTTGCTGCTGCTAGGTTTGTTGCCGGTATTGGAACTGGTGGCTACCTTACACTGACATCAGTGTATTTGTCTGAGCTAGTTGGAACGAGGATGATTGACATTGTTGTATGCTCATTCTTACTCCCTTTCGATGGAATCGGACTATGTATCCAGGCTGCTTTTGCATACTATACGTCTACATGGAGGACTTTTATGATTGTGTGTGGTTCTGCGACTGTTTTTATAGTCTGCCTTACATTGTTTTTGCCCGAGACGCCAAGATGGCATATAGCAAAGGGGAAACGTACTGAAGCTATAGAATTGATGACAAAAGCTGCCAAATTGTAAGGTTCCTTATTTTCTCCAAAAACTATATCAGCTCCTTCTGGTGTAACATATTAAAAAAATCTATATTTTCTAATACCTATATTTTTTCACAGCAACAAACTTGACATATTAAAAATTAGTGAAAATGTGGAAAAAGTTACAGAACAGTTGAGCCTAAATAAAAAAAAAGATGTCAATCTATCGTACCTACATTTGTTCAAAACAAAGAAATTAGCAGTTTGGACCTTTGCATCCGTTTCAATATGGTTTGTTACTGGGTTCAGCTACTATGGCTTATTACAGCATGTTTCAAGTTTTGGATCAAACTTATACATAGTTACTATAATTTTGGGGCTCGTTCAGGTTGGTAAAGTTATGGTACATTACAACATTACATTACACTTGTTTACTTGTTTTGTGTAAGGCATCTTTCATACTTAAACTTACGAATTGTGTATGTAAATGTCTGAGCTGAGGACTCTTCCTAAGAGCACACGAACAATGTGATGCCAGTACTGTGGCTGGCCGCCCGATTATCCGCAAGCAAAATAAAAACTAAACTGATTTTTAGCGCAACAAACCGTTATTGGTCACCTGGAGATCAAGACTGGCTCTATAGGCACAGGTCACTTCCATCTCAGAAAGGCTTCAAGTTTTGATTGAAACTGTTTGAAATTTTGTAATATTGAGTGTTCTTTAAATGCCGTCACTATAGCCACTGAAGGACTCGTAAAATTCTTCAACGATCTTTACCATTAGCTACTACTTTGAGATAAAATCTTAATATGCCTTTTGATATTTTCAGATAATAGCCGCTCCTGTATCATTGATTGTTGTGAAGTTTTGCAGCAGAAAAGTCTCTGCTATTTGCATTTACTTAATCATTGGATTATTGTCTGTAGCGCTTGTCTTTACTTCGAAAGGATCTGCCACAGCAGTTGTTCTCGGAAGCTTGGGAGTCGCAGCAGCAAGCACGTCTTTTGCTTTAGTATACATAATTGTCATAGAATTGTATCCTACTCCTATGAGAAATATGGGGTTAAGTATGAGCTCTATAGGATCTAAAGTAGCAGCGGTAGTGGCTCCATTCGTCGTCAATTTAAGAACTTATTCGATAGCGTGTTCAATATTCGCGGCAGTAGGGTTTTCGGCGGTTATATTATGTTTTATATTACCTGAAACGAAAGGGAAGAAATTAAAGGATTCAATTGGCGATGTAGAATAATGACTGGTTTGATCGATAGAATTAATCTCTACGGTTTGATTTCTTTAAATGCGTAATATGTAGCTTCTCTAAGCGTTTTCCTCCGTACGTATCATGGCGGATGTTCTGAAAACCTATTTAACACACACACACACATACACACACACACACACGCATCACACACACACACACATTCCGACAAAGTAATCTAGGATCTACTTTTATATAATTGAGATACTGTGATAGTTACTGAAGTTTTGTGTGAATAAAACCCGCTTTATTGTTTACTAGCTGTGCTCCGCGGTTTCACCCGCGTGAGTATCGTATTATAAACTAAAAATATTATATACTATAAGGAAATACATCTCGGGAAAGGTACGCATTCATCTGTGTGATTTATTGGTGATCTCTCCTTTTAATTACTGTTGCGCTGTATATGGATCTTGATTGTGGGCCAAAACAGTACTTGCAATACAACGAGTGCAAAACGCGTGTGACCGGTTCTGTTTTACCATATCCAGAAGAGAGCACGTCACCCCTTTTCTAGTCAAACACAATATCCTCAACAAAAAGACTAGACGAGAGCTTCACCTTGCTTGCCTGACTCAGAAAGTTATCTGGAGCAAAAAGCCCGAGTATCTTTTTGAAAAGTTTACATGGACCAAGCATATTCACACACTAAACACTCGCTCTAAACCCACCAATTGTCTGTCGATACCACAACACACTTCTGTGCGATTTAAAGGTTGCTTCAAATACAGAGCGACAGAAGTGTGGAACAACCTTTCTCCACCTCTGAGACAAAAAAATAAGCATATATAGTTTCAGGAAAAAAAATAATGTTATTTTACTTGATTGGCAAAAGAGAAATTTTGAAGCAACCTTTAAAACACCAAGTTAAATATGCATTTACCCCCTCACAACCACACGTATACACATTCACACGCACCTTCCCTCACACTAACATACATATATCATTACAACATAAACACAGCACTTACGGCTCTATCATATGCATTGATGTAATATATATATTTTATTTGTTTGTTAGTATGGTGTTGTTCCATCGTACGCTTGGTTTTTATGTGTAGCTGTTTTGTATTTAATTAGACACTCTGCGTAGTCTTCCTCTTTCGCTACACCTATCTCGGTGAACGCCAATCCGAGGGTAGGGGTACACTGAAAAACAGCGTCGCGGATGTATGAAAATGTCACGCGACTTATGCTGAGTGTAACTCTTTTGCCAGCAATAATCACCTTACTTACCATTGTCTGCATACTGTTTTTGGTGTGTTATTTTGCGTGGCAATAAATAAATGTTTCATTTTCATTTTTTTCATTTTCATTATGGATGATGATGAGGATGAATCAAATATAGCGTATGTTACTCAGGCATAATGTTGCTTTATATAGCTTTATACTCGTAAAATAATTGTTTGAATCGGTTAAGTAGTTTGACGTGTTGACGTGTATCCATTATAAAGAAAAACACTCATATATCTTTCCTCTTTATTATTAGAGAAGATAAGGATTCCCATAGGGCGGCTCTTCATTCGTACCAAGGTACGAATAATGTGGCCTGGTTTCGCCACTATTACAGATTTCAAAATAAAAAATGTAATTATTGTGACATAACCATTGATTTATATGTTACACAAGATAAGCAATTACCCCGCCAAATCGTTTTAACTGCACATATGGCCACAGCCATATGTCTAGCTAGCATCAGTTCAGTGCTCAGCGTGATGACAACCGAGTGACACGCGACAAAAACGATCTCCAAAATGGGTAAATGCGGAGTGAAAGGGTGCGATTAAAGGTCAAAAAAACTTAATAAATCAAGCTGAATAACTTTTCACACGTAAGTTTACTGTTTATGCAATTATATTAACATAAGTAACACAAAAACTGAAATTAAACATAGAATATAGTAATTTACTTTCAGTGTTACCACTAAACTACTTTTTGGTTTTCCCACATTAATTGGAGAATTTGAAATTTATGGAATAAGTTACTTCGTTTCGAATAAATTATTTCAAATACTACATGTTTTAATATCACACAAGAGAATAAACCGACAGACTGACCGGACAACGGTCAACCTTAATAACTGGTTCCAAAAATTTGAAGTTTAGCATAGAGGTTCCTCATGATTATTCGGGTGCGTGATTGTTGTTCGAAATTCATTTTACAGATTTTTATTTTAATACCCTTCACTTGATATAAAAGACTTTAGCCATCACGGACAGTTGATGTAATTTTATTTGATATACGTTATAGTTGTTATCGCTGTTATGGGCTCGTGGCTCACTGACACTTGGGAAAGCGATACTGAAATTCGTGCGCGTATCGAAATAGCCCGTGCTTCATTCACAAACATGCAGAAAGACCTGTGCAGTCGTCAACTCCATTGAATTGAGAACCAGGCTCCTTCAATGCTACATCTGGCCAGTGGTCTTGTATGGGTGTTAAGCATGGACCATGAAAGCAGAGCTCCGTAAAAAAGTAGAAGCTTTTGAAATGTGGTCTTACCGTCGCATGCTTCGCATCAGTTGGACGGATAAAGTCACAAACGTAGAAGTTTTGCGTTGAATGGGAAAAAATGTCTAGCTGACCTGGACTGTCAAGCAGAGAAAGGTCGCCTACCTCGGACATGTTCTACGGCATGATCGGTATTCTCTCCTGCAGACCATCATGATGGGATGGGAAGCGTAAATCGGGTAGACGAAAGATGTTTTGGCTCCGTAATATCAGGGAGTGGACTGGAATTAAGACCGTGGAGCAATTGTTCAGATTGGCGATTGACAAAGAAAAATTTAAGAAGCCGACTGCCAACCTTCAGTAACGGAGAGGCACTTAAAGAAGAAGATAGTTGTTATATAATTTAGAATCTATACCAGCACTTGATATATCGATCAACTGTAATACTATAATTTTATATACTGCTAATATTACATACCTACTGTTCAATTATTTTTTTTTGAAATGACCATGATTTGACATTCTATGCATTTTGGTATAATTCCGTTAACAAAAGATGTAAGTAAGTAAAGCTTCTAAGTAATGGTATTCAGTTTTTTATTTTTTTATTTAATCTTATGCCTTCCTAACCACCGATCCCGAACTTGTTCCGGCTTAGCATGCCATCCGTATACTGTTCATAATTTCTTATCATGAACAAAAAAGTTTGACAGTTCCTCCCTCTGTCGTGTAACTAAATTATGAAATGCTATGCCGGTGTATGTTTTTCCTTGCAACTATGACCGTGGATCTTTCAAGCGGGGCGTTTCTCAGGTCATCATAGTGGTGACGATTAACGCAGCTTACAGCTTCATTCATGCAACGGTCATCGCTTCTTGATTCCATCTCCGCTTTCCATCAGGCGAGAGGGAGTCACTTTGATGAACCATTATAAAAAAGCAAAAAAAAAATTAATATTATTGAAATATCCACTTCGGCAATGACTTCAAGAAACAATGACCATTAGTGCAGCCGTAAGCTGCACTAATCGCCAATTCTATGATGACCTGTCAGATGCTTTTTCACGCCCCGCTTGAAAGACCCAGGGTCTTAGCTGCAAGGAAAGGAAATACGTACGCCGGCAAACCATTCCACAATTTACTTACACGACAGAGGTAGGAACTGCTAAACTTTTTGGTTCGTGGTAAGAAGTTTTCAACAGTATATGGATGCAATGCTAGGCCGGAACGAGTGGTTCGGGATCGGAATGGTGAGGAAGAAATAAGATTAAAAAAAACCGAAATCGGTCAAGCGTCATGGAGCTCCCTGATTTGGATTGTACCCAAAAAAGCGGACGCATCTGGTAAGGTCAAATGGCGTTGATTTTAGAAAAGTGAACGAGAAAACAATTGATGATAAGTACCCCATTCCCAATATAACTGACGTACTTGACAAACTGGGTAGGTGCCAATATTTTACAACTCTTGACCTGGCTAGTGGATTTTATCAGGTCGAAATGGACCCTGAAGATATACACAAGACAGCTTTTAACGTAGAGAATGGTCATTACGAGTTTTTGAGAATGCCAATTGGCCTCAAGAACTCTCCATCAACTTTTCAACGTGTGATGGATAACGTTCTTAAGGATCTGCAGAACGAAGTTTGTTTGGTGTATCTGGATGACATTATAGTGTTCAGCACCTCGCTACAGGAGTATATCCTGAACCTAGAAAAATTCTTTAAAAAATTACGCGAATCTAACTTCAAAGTACAGATAGACAAATCTGAATTCTTAAAGTTAGAAACGGAATTTTTAGGGCATTTCATATGTCGTGAAGGTGTTAAACCGAATCCCAATAAAATCCAAGCTATCAAAAATTACCCCTTACCTAAGACCTCAACAGAAATCAAACGTTTTCTCGGTCTACTTGACTATTATAGAAAATTCATTCCTGACTTTGCACGTGTGACTAAACCACTAACACAATGTCTTAAAAAGGGTTCAAAAATGGTATTTGATAAAAAATATACCGAGTGTTTCGAACACTGCAAAACGCTGTTAACAAACGATCCTATCTTACAATATCCGGATTTTACAAAAGAGTTTGTACTCACTACAGACGCGTCCAATGTTGCTATTGGTGCTATACTATCACAAGGTACTGTAGGCTCGGATAAACCGATTGCCTATGCCTCAAGGACTCTAAATTCAAGTGAATGTAACTATAGTACCATAGAAATAGAACTTCTAGCAATCATGTGGGCCACCAAATATTTCAGGCCATACTTGTTTGGGCGTAAGTTCAAAATTATTACGGATCACAAACCCCTACAATGGGTCATGAACCTCAAAGAGCCGAATTTGCGACTCACTATGTGGCGCTTAAAGCTTAGTGAGTATGA
The DNA here is from genome assembly GCA_917880725.1 of Selenia dentaria. Classification (NCBI taxonomy): domain Eukaryota; kingdom Metazoa; phylum Arthropoda; class Insecta; order Lepidoptera; family Geometridae; genus Selenia; species Selenia dentaria. Next base: position 5,406,946 of record OU862888.1, on the reverse strand, counting down.
TTTTACTGTCATCTATAAGCAAGGCAAGTTTAACACTAACGCCGACGCATTGTCAAGGATCGAGGTTAACAATGAGGAGCTTATGTCAATAGTAGTTAATACATCCGAGAAGGCACCCACACTAGATGACTCTAGGACCATCACTGCAGCAGACGCTGATGATGACTCTAGAACAGCTACTGTTCATACTGATCAAGAAAGTCCCATCCTAGAAATTCCAATCTCAGACGACCCTCTCAACAGATTTACTAAACAACTAATCTTTAATGTAGTTGGCGATATCAAGAGTAGGCCGGTCATCACAAAGCCATTTGAAACTAACACGCGAATATCTATTCAACTATCAGAAAATAACTTAGTAGAAGATGTTATCGCTGCCATCAAAGAATAAGTTCATCCTAAAATTAAAACGGGCTTACTAATCAATCCACCTTTAGCTATGTACAAAATCATCCCCATCATTCAGAAAACATTTAAAAACTCATCTATGAACACTTACTAAAAATGAAGTAGAAAACGTTAGAGAGTACCATACGCAGCAGGAGATAATTAACAAGTATCATGACGGGAAAACTAATCATAGGGGCATTAACGAGTGCTATCTTGCACTGTCTCATAAATACTATTGGCCGAAAATGCGAGAGAACATCACTAAATTTATAAATGAATGTACTGTTTGTGGACAGGCAAAATACGATCGCAATCCAATAAAACAACAGTTCAAGATTGTACCACCGACTACTAGACCATTCGAATTGATTCGTTTAGATGTATTGACTATTCAGAGTGAAAAATTCTTAACAATAGTAGATGCATTTTCTAAGTACGCCCAAGCCTATCATTTAAGGGATAGTACGGCAGTCAGCATAGTTCAAGCACTACTCAACTTCAGCACGCATCATTCTATACCTATTACTATTGTCACTGATAACGGCACCGAGTTCACAAATCAACTAATCGCGGAATTCATTAGAATTCATCAAATCCATCATCACCGGGTAGCACCCCACGCACCTAACCAAAACAGGATAGTAGAGAGATTTCATTCAACGATACTTCAACATCTCCGTATCTTGAAACTTAGCCACAAATCTGAATCCGTTATTAATCTAATGCCTTACGCTATTCTAGCCTACAATAAGAGCATCCATAGCCTTACGAAATGCAGACCAATTGAAATAATTACCGGACATTATGATCCCCGCGACCCATTTGACATTGACGTCTCATCTCAACTATTACAGCAGTACACAATAAATCATAAAGCTAAGATGACTTTGGCCTATAACACTGTACAAGAACTCTCTAATACCTCTCGTAGAGACCTAACTGAATCGGAATAGGAACCGGGAACCCGAAGCTGAGTATTCCTATTTTTTGAGTTGCACTCCAATAACTGAGAAGTGTTTCGCCTTCTCTTATCTTATCTCTTGTTATTATATCTTATGATATCCTTATTGACTTATATAAGAAGGGGCTTTAACCCTATAAAAAGTGTTAAATAACTTTGTATAGTAATGAAGTTGATTCCATTTTTTTGTATTTTATTTCTCTCGAAGTATATGTTTATTATATGTACCAAACATCATAGTGAATTAAGAAATATTTATATGGCCACCTGTCTCTATATCTATATATATCAGCGGTTTTCTTTCTAGAGATGCAACATAGACATTAGTTCCATACAAAAGTTGTGAAATTTCTACCTCCAGTAGGGTAAACTGCCGATAGACGCGTTAAAGCAACAAGTAGATCTGACAGGGTAATAAAATTAATCGCTATTTATATGTCTCTTGACCCAAAATGGAACGTGTATCGTCGATTGATTTATTGCATACTGATGAACTTTTGACACTGAAAATGTAAGATAACAAAACTGTTTACTTTGAATGAACAGAATGAGTGACAAGTTTATCGTGATAATAACAATGTTATATATGGCAGTGTTTCCAATGTCTGATCATACTGACAGACAATTATCAGGCACAAATAATAGAGCAAGTTTTAAGTACTTTACTCACTTAATTAGCGGATGTTATAGATCTAATGTTTCGGGCATGCACGCCCATCTTCAATGAGTTTACGCTGCAAGATCGCGGCGGCAACCTGTAGCGTAAACTCTCTGAGGACGACCATCAGACCATCCTCAGAGAAACCAAATATACTATAAAAAATAGTACCATAGTAGTTTTGTCGTGAAAAAGTAACAAACATCAAATTGCCCTGATTAGATTAGAAAAGGTTGGCAATATACATTTCCAGAAATAATTTAGTTTATAACCTATGAACATTTAACATTTATAGGATCTCACTCGGATTTTCGGAACACGTGGATTCGAAACCCGCCCTAAGATATGTAATTATTCTCTCTTAAATTGCATAGTTTGGTTTCGCTTAGCAGGCTTTAGTGAAATAAAAAAATCATATAATAAAAATATACAGACTTTAAGATACAATGTGAAAATTCATCTTTTTGAAATATACAAGTTCTAGTAAAGGCCGGTTTTTTAATTGAGAAGAAACAAACACCTTTTGTGCCCTGCTCACTGCCACTTCAACTGGCTAATCTTCTGGGCTATGTCGGTGACTTTCGTTCTTCTACGGATCTCCTCATTCCTGATTGGATCGAGAAACCCCGAGCATAGCCCTCTCCATAGGTCGTTGTACGACTAGAAGCTTAGTTATGAGGCCCATAGTAAGAGACCACGTTTCAGTGCCATAAATCATCACTGGTAACACACATTGGTCGAAGAATCTTGTCTTGAGGCATTGAGGTATTTTTGACGAAAACATTGCGAAGTTTCCGGAACGCTGCCCAGCCGAGTTGGATTCGGCGATTCACCTCTTTCTCGAAGTTGGACCTGCCTAGTTTGACTGTCTGTCCCAAGTAGATGTACTCGTCAACAACTTCGATGACTCAGTTACCAACTGATATTGGGGTAGGTACAACATGGGCATTAGACATAATTTTCGTCTTGTCCATGTTCATCTTGAGGCCTACCCGTTGGGAAACTCGATGGAGGCCTTTGAGCATTGTACTGAGGTCTTCCATGAATTGTACCATGACTACAATATCGTCAGCAAATCGAAGGTGAGTGATGTATTCGCCGTTAATATTGATGCCAAGACCTTAACATTCCATAAGTTTGAAGGCGTCTTCCAATGTAGCGGTGAACAGTTTTGGAGATATAACGTCTCCCTATCTTACGCCTCTTTGCAATGGAATTGCCTTCGAACTCTGCTCCTGTACTCGGACTGATATGTAGGCGTTTTTGTTCAAACACTTCAGCACTTCAATATACCGATAGTCAATACGGCACTGCTGGAGAGGCTCAAGCACTGCCCACGTCTCGATCGAATCAAAGGCCTTCTCATAGTCCACAAACGCTAAACATATAGGCAAGTTATACTCTTCGGTCTTCTGTATAACTTGCCGTAGCATGTGGATATGGTCTATGGTACTATAGCCTTTTCGGAAACCGGCTCGTTCCGGAGGGTGGCATTAATTAAACTTGCGACTGAGACGGTTCGTAATGACCTTCGAAAACAGCTTCTAAACATGGCTCAAAAGCGAGATGAGTCTGTAATTCTTAAGTAAAGTGTGGTCACCTTTCTTAAAGAACAGCACCACAATGCTTTTGCTCCATGCTTTTGACTTTGAACCTGCGAGTAAGACGGTATTAAAGAGCTTCTGAAGGACTTTAAGTACCGGTGTTCCACCCGCATTCAGAAGCTCAGATGTGATACCGTCGTCATCCGGCGCCTTGTTGTTCTTAAGCTGTTTCAAGGCCATTCTAATCTCGTACATGCTGATGTCCGGATATCTTCGGTATAATATCGGGTCAGCTTGGCTCTTGGGTTTTTGACCGAGCTGCTAACAGGTTTAGTGACCGAGGTGTATAACTGTCCTTAGAAACTCTTTACCTCTCCTAACACTTCTGCTTTGGTCGTCACTACACTGCCGTCTTTTCTCTTAAGCTTCGTCAACTGGCTTTGCTCAATAGACATGTCTCTTGCAAACACTTTGGGAACCTTCTTTCCGCTCTATCGTCTTTTTAATACGATTTGTATTAAAGACCCGGATGTCGTGTCGCAAGGACTTCCATATTCGTCTACTGAGCAGCCTATATGATTTAGCATCATCTGAAGACTGCAGTTTTCGTCGTTCGATCGTTTTTGCAGGCGTCGTTCAGCCAAGAGGTTGAGGGTATCGTTGGAGAGTTTCTGTGGCTTATCTGTACGGTGGGGTTTAAAGTACTTGGAATCCACTGTATGGACAGTTTCTACTAACCTGTTATTGATCTCGTCCACTGAAGCGATGTTCTCAAGGCAATCGAAGTGATTGGACAGCTCAAGTTTAAAGCTCTCGGGGTCTTGAATATGGGCACGAGTGGGTCGGAGCGTAGACTTCAAGAGTTCATCATAAAAAGTCCCTCTTTCTCCAGGAAGTCGGCCAACCTCTGTTCCCTACGGTTCCGTTGTCCATAGCCAAATTGCCCCACTTTCAACTCATCCTCGCTTGTCTTACCCAACTTCGCGTTGAAGTTCCCCATAACAACTAGAAAGTGCGTTTCAGAGGTATGTATGGCTCGACTATTGTCCTCATACATATCCCCCACCTCGTCATCCGGGTGCGACTTCGTTGGTGCGTATACCTGAATGACCTTCAGCGAATATCGTTTGGATACTCTGAGTATTAGGTATACGACCCTATTGGAAACGCTATCGATCGTAACTAAGTTGTTAGTAAGTGACTTGTGGATGAGAAACCCGACACCACCTTGGGACTGTTGGTTGCCCTCCCGGTAGTAGAGTAGGTTACCTGATTTTTGGGGTTATCGTGTTCTCACCCGCTCTACGGACTTCAGATAACCTCACAATGTCCCAGTGTAACCTACTCATTTCTTCTTCCAGCTCATATATCTTCTCGTCTGTCCTCATTGTGCGTATGTTGTGTGTTACCAGGGCCAGTCGTCGTCGTTGGGGGCGGTAGCCGATTTTTGTAATAGTGAATGTATTTTGTAATGTCGTGTGTGTTTTCATGTTTTCAATTTAAAATTATGACTTCTCATTAATTATTTTAATGTGTAATTAATGTATAATATGAATTCTTGTGATCAGAAACATATGATATTATTATTATTATTATATTATAAACAAATGTGACTTTGACTTTTTTTTTTGTTGAGGGGGGGAAATGCTGTCCACTTCCCTTCCGCTACGGGGGTAGCCGGAAGGGGGTATGTGGGGCTCAGACCCACTAAAACCCCCCCGTGAGCAGTCCTCCGCCAGATGGTGCGAGATTGGGTTGCTCTGGCATTCACAATCTCGCCCCAGCGGTAGGCCCGGATTGATCTTAACCGGGCCTCAGCGCCTGTGAAGGGGTGCCCTTGCTCACCAAGGGCACTCCTCAGACGTGTGGGGTCGTGCAAGCCGACGAAGAGTCCCCCGACTCTTCACCAGTGACCCCACTACGGAGGAGGGAGGAGGCGAGCAAACTGCCTCCTCCGTACCCCCGTTCGTCTGCGCCGGAGTGGGTCAGCTCGAACGTCATTCTCCCTAACCCGCTCCGCGGCCTCCTTCTGCGCTATCACTGCTTCGAGCATCGAGTTAACCACGCTCGGCAGCGAGAGATCTCCGCCGATTATCGCTGAGAGTGTGTGCCGCTGCGGGCCCCATGCAGCACACACTTCCAGCGTATGGAGCGCCGTATCCTCCGGCGCCCCACATTCGTGACAGGCTGGGGTCGCCTCTTGCCTTGCGAAAATGTGACTTTGACTACCTTAACCTTACCTAACTTACCTTAAGAAGGAAGAAACTATTACAGTTTGATTACAGTAATGACACACAGTATATACAGTAACCGCACAAAATTCAATTAAGGAAATAAATGATAAACGTAGCAATTTTCACACGATCAAATCATTCATAGCCTCATGAACCACGCATCCTGAAGCAATCATCTTGTCCACACAGATTGCAATAATCACACTTATCAAACGGACCGCCCCCTCACACTTTTACAATCAAAGCACCGACAACGGTAGTAACTGAAACTCAATCTGTATCATAAGTATCAATAGAATTATTTGTCTCACTGTGTTTGTAACACTTGTTTTTATTAAGCACTTTGCTTATTCAATTATCCTTCGGTTTAAAGCTAAAGTTGCACTCATCATGATTCATAAAGTGGGCACGGCTATTGATTGAGAAATTACTGTTTATTTTCAGACTATAGGTGTAATTCAATCAGAGTTCTTTGTGTCTCTTAAACTATGTACTTACCCTGTCATTTCACCGACACTTAATTTATAAACCGTACCGCGGCAGCGGCCGGTGAAGCGCCCAGAACTAAGTAATGAATGATTGTGGCTCCAACCCTAGGTTAGGTTATTATTGTAGGTAGTTGGATAGAGTAGTGCACAACAAATATAACCTACCCACAAACTACTTGACGTACCTACTCTTTATAAATAGGAACTTGTGAAAGTGATACTTTGTAAAATGTGAATACCTATATAAAAGATGAATAATGAATGATTAAAAATGAGCAAAAAATAAAATATAATTCGATACATTTTAGAAGACTTACGTTTGCGAAATAGATGCTTGTATTGTAACTGTTTGTGAAACGAAACGCTAATGAAATAAGAGGTTAATGAAACGAGCTGTAAGTATACGAAACGTTTTTTGTAAAATAAATAAGTTTTGATATAACATGTTTTAGAAACGAACAATTCGTTTCTAAAACGAATGTAATATAAAACGAAAATATGAAACGTTGGTTGCAATGTAATAGTTTGTCATAAGTATGTCGGCGAATCATTAGGGAACCCTTAAACTTACACAACACTAGAAACCACAGCGCCACATTGTGAGCTGATCGCGAGTGGGATTGCATCCCTTATGTTCCTTACGTTATCTCTAATGAATGAAACCAAGAGATTGTGTGTGAAATGTGAGGTGAATGCCAGATAATCGACTGTGAATGCCTAGCATTCCTGAAATTAATGATTATTTAATATGGCATGCACATTATTTTACATTAATGCCATGTATGATGGATGGTATTACAATTCAACTTTGTTATACCTAATATTATAATGTACCCTAGTTCATTATTGTAAGTAATGTAAACAATTGCTTATAATATTAATTATAGATGACTTTTATGTAAGGCTTTGGTGTAAAATTTTAAGGTACATGCTGTAATTTCTGAATTAACATATATAATTTGACGAACTGCACTGCGCCCATCACCCGGAATATTAATCTCATATGCCTGTTCACCGGCTACCATACCCATCAAATCGGAAACTGCTAATGAGAACTTTTGTGCTTCATGGTAAAAATACGTATGGTGGCAGTAGAACTTCCCTGGACGAACTCATTCACATAGAGTTCTACTACTGTTAAAATATGTAATGTAACACATAAACAATTGCAGAAGATTAATAAAGACTTGTAGGGAATACAATTGTTACATATTATTTCGAGTACATTATTATTGGGTGAAGTTACTGCTTATAATCTGCGGAGCGTTTGCAGCGTTTCTCCATGTCAATCTATACATACATATAATACAATTTTTACGGATCGCTCTCTGTACATGGAAGATATACAGAATGTTTGGTAGAGGGACCGACATACCAAATGAGCGTGTTCGGGGGCCCACTTGGAGAATACAAGTTGGCCAAAAAAAATCCCAGACCCCCCAATATTTTTAAACTTTTTTTTGTGAATTTTCCCTTTTTCTCCGAAATCGTACCTATTTACCACCATAACATTTGTAAAATCTGTTTTAGACAGGATGTTTTTAGTTGAATTTGGTCTCTATACACCTTCAGGCCAAGCAAAGCAAAATTGGATACCTGGATTTTGAATTGGATTGGCCTGAAGGTGTATAGACCCTATATACGACAAAAGTACATTATGGTACAAGTGTGTAATGTTGGGGAATACCGCTGAGGTGCCATTGAGACCCGAGCCGTCAGGTAAAGGTCTTAAGAGAGCCGAGGACGGTAATCAATAGTACACACGTGTATCACGACGTTTTTCAACACATTTGTGAAGAAAATAATACTAAAAAAACAATTTTCTTCATAATGACTACTTGTAGACATTTTAATTAAGATATAACTGTAATTCAACAGTGAAAACGAATTGTGAAAAAAAATTCGCAATGGCAGGAAACAATAATCAGTTTTCCTATGCGCGTGCGTTGCGATCAGTCACAGACTAAAGGATGAGGTTTTTTTTATTTCCCGCGCATAAATTTTGCGCCTATTCTGCCACGTACAAAATGGGGAATTTAAAGTTTTCTTTTATTACAGAGAAAACAAAAGTTATATTTGAGTGAAAGTTTTATTTATTGAACACGTACGAGTTAAAATTATCTATTTAAATAAGAAGTTGCATGAAATGAGCAAGCAATAGGAACATTAATTTATTAGTTCTACAACAAAGCACATCAACCAATAAAATAAAATAAACTATAACTCACTAGTACTCACTAGTAGTAGTATAGCAATGAAAAAGACACAGTTTGATTATGGGTGTCATTTTGTGCCTAATTGCGGTGACCATATCACTTTATGAGCAAGTGTGTTTAAAAAATATTATTGGGACTTTTATAAACGAAACTAGAATGATATAAAATTTATTGTTGTCTGTTTATCTGTTTCTCTGTGCGTTTGTGCACGCTAATCTCAAAAACAGCTTATCCGATTTAGATGTGGTTTTCACTTATATATTACACTCTCGCTAGTACACCAAGACCAAGCGAGCGAAAGCTGTCGGGTCAACTATTCTGACATATCAAAAAAATTTATGTATTTCAACTTTTTTTTGTGAAATCACAGAAAAAAGAGCACAATACCTTTCTAATAATGTTACCCACTGCTTTTGATTTCTGTGCACCAACCTTCCAACAAGTAAAACGAGAGCAGGTACTCCACATCAGATGGTAACAACCTATAATTTGCGAACTACGTTTCAGAGTTGATAACTGACATTCGAGCTCATAAATCAAAGCGAAATCTTGTGAAACATAGGTTTGCGGCGCCAATTTGATGAAACACGACTTAGGTAGACCACACACTTGAAAAGATTGTGAATTGCATAACACATACTGAGTAAAGGTAATCAATAGCTCATTCTATACTTGTATATCATTGCCACCTGGTGATGGATGATGATGATGATGAAAAGTATTATTTGTGCTTCTCCGGGATATAATTTACTTATTACCTTAAATTATATGCTTATACTCGTAATAATGTAATTATATACTTATATAAAAAAATATTATTTTTTATTATTAATTCATTTATTTCAGATATATCCATAAACGTACACTTTTCATAAATTAATTCATTTAAAACATGTCAGAAATATTAAAATTACAATTAAAATTCACACACATGGCCAGTACGGTCACAGATAATAATAATCATAATATTACACACAAAAACACAAATTACAATTTTTTACCCAATAAGGTGTCCATCCACTTATGTTGTATAGGGCAGTCTAGCCTGTCACTTATCATCTACAGGATACTGTTACGGCTGCCTAAAATAATGTGTGCTGTAGTACTTATGTGTATACTTAGGATTAACTTTAGGCTTTTTATCCTAACTCAACGAGTAGTTCGCGATGGATTGCAATACTCGGACAAAGCCGCGACAAATTTTATTAGGATCCGTTTAGCCGTTGAGGCGTGATACGGTAAACAGACAGACAGACAAAGTTTTATATTTCTTTTCCTAAAATAAATGTATTCTAAGTTACTTCGTGTAACATCAGCAATGTTTTATGTAAGTATATACTTTCATATGCATTTAGTGCAAAGTTGTTCATTTGGAATTACAGACTCTTAAATTCTATTTATCTGTATAGAAAGATATAGATATGAAAGGCAGATCTGGGATAATTCATTATCTACTTTTTAGCAAGTTTAGGTCCAGTAGTAGAGAACAAGATGAGCTACTAATGAAGAACACATCGTTAAGACTCTCATACTAATCCACGTTTTATCTTACTTTCGCACTAAGATACCCTGCATCCCAGAAGGCATGGATACACACAACAACACGGTAACGTTTCGTTTTTAAATGTACACCGTTATTTCTGAAGAGTTTTTAAGTTCATCTAGATCTATTGATTGATGTTAATATTCGTACAGGCGCTATTAATTCTAACATACTTACTTACTCGTCTGGCGCAGCGACCCAAAGTGGGTCTTGGTCTCCGATACAAGAGAACGCCATCGGTCTCGGTCCCGTGCTGCTTCTTGCCAATCGGCTACTTGGAGCTCGGGCAGGTCCGACTCCACAGCGTCATTCCAGCGATATCTCGGTCTGCCGACGAGTCAGCGGCCACTTGGAGCTCCAAGATACGCTTTCTTGATTTGTTTTGGGCGATCCTCCCCCATTCTCTGCACGTGGCCCACCTAGCGTTGTCTTTGGGATTTGGTCTCGCCCATGATATCTCCATGGTATCTCATTCTAATATAGCCAGTTTTTTTTAATCAATTCATGGCAACCTCTTTGAGGTGTATTGTGTGTGTACGTTTGGTTGTGGGGAGATATCCCCACAAGCTGCAATAGCACAAGTTTCATATGTCGGAGTACCACTATTTCATCCATTCCCATAATTTACACAGAGAGTTATTACATCAGTAGTAGTACCACCCAGAAGCTGAACGTTTTCGTGGCAATTAACAGCGCTCGTCACTCCAACGCATTATGTATTTTCACTTTCTACGGTGCCCTTCTAAGCTTTATGCAGTCATGCTTGTGCAAAGTTGCACAGCTGCAGAATTCCTGGCTTTGCGGTGACATAAAGCAAGGAGCTCTTGCGCTTAAGAGTCTCACCGTCAAGTCTAGTAAGTAGAGTTCACTTGTTCTCTCTCTTGATGATTCGCATACTGACGATGAAGGGGAAATTGTTTAAGGCTGGTTACAGTGCTCGCCCGACCGTCCGCGCGTACCGTCGGTCCTGACGATACGCACAACCGATCGTACGGTATACGCGTGCGTACGGTCGATCGAGCACTGAAAGCGGCCTTAGTTGTTTCTGTCTCCTTTAGTCCCCTTTTGGTAAAAAAGTAGCATCTGAAAATGGCACGAGTTTTTTGCAAATGTAATTTTAGTTTATCGGTTATGAGACTTATCATGAGGTCTTGTTATTGTCAGCAAATTGTTTCTGATTTGCTTGTTATTCTTATTGCAATCATACAGTTTATCTTGCTCTTTGTTCTTTTGACCCATAGCATATATATATACGTCTTCGCCGGAATGCTCACATACTCTCTCTCCTTTACAATATTTTGTTCAATCCTTTGACCCCGCGCTATCTTAAGGAACGTTTCAATTTCCTTCACAATGCCAACGTTCTCAATCTTAGGTCATCAGAAAATCTTGCCCTCAGTATGCCTCAGCATGGCACAGCATTTTATGATCACTCTTTTTCAGTGAAAGCTGTTCGCTTATGGAACTTATTACCAGTTACTATCAGGCGTGCACATTCCTTGTCGACCTTCAAAAGCCAAGTAAAAAGTTTCTATCTCGCCAATTAGTTTAACCCGTGTGAACTTGGGTTTTGATTATAATACATCAAAGAATTAATGTATAAATATATGTATGGAAGTATATTGTATTGTAGTGTATATATATATATATATATATATATATATATATATATATTATGTAAGTATATCAATGAATTAATTATATGTTTATATATATTTCAATATGTATTAGTGTATTTTTATGTATTAGTAGATATTTTTCTTTTCTTGTTTATAATTTATTATTAATTTGATTTAGTAATGTATTATTGTCTTGATTTGATTGTACCTTTATCTTTATATTACGCCCCGTCTTGTTATTCCTGTATTTCCTCTCCATCCTAAGGTTGACTGGAAGAGATCACTATTAGTGATAAGGCCGCCCATTGTAACACTTTATTTTAAGCTTTCTTTTACTTTTATGTTATTTTTGTATATTAAGTGGTGTAATAATAAAGAATTATCTATCTATCTATCTATCTAATGATGGCTCTGTGAAGAGGTAACAAGTGCATTCTAGTCAAAGTAGTTTGCACAGATGACATGACAGTTTGAAAATAAATTACATTAATAGTTTTAACTTTAATTACTTTACAATGTCATACCTAACAGTACAGCTAAGATATATATTACAGAGAAGGAAACACTGCTATCTAAACTAGAATAACATGTGGCATAGCGTTCGGTCTAGCGTGCGGCGTAGCGTGCATGTGCCTTTCCCCCTCTTCTAGGTTTTCTCTAACAAGGTATTCTTAAACATAGAAATTTATAGAGAGAAAAAAATTCACATCTTTGGACGGGATTCGAAACCGCGTCTTTTGACTATCCGTGTCAGACGCCATTACCATCTAGGCTACCGATGCTCGAGGTCCGAGCATCGAATAAATACTCTCTATCTGTTATAGCCGTCTTACGGGATAGAGCGACATCTATTGAACAGCTTTGACAGCACTATCCGACCGAAATAAGCATTTTTAGAAATACTTAAACTTTCCTATTGATGTCGCAACCCTTTATAATTTTTATAGTATCACTTTTTTAAAACACTAACGCCTGCTAAGCAATCTCAAACATTAAAATTATAAGAGAGAAAAATTCACATCCTCGGACGGGATTCGAACCCGCGTCTTCTAACTATCCGTGTTAGACGCCATGACCACCGAGGCTCGAGGTCCATGCATCGAATTTTAACTCTCTATCTGATTTAACCGTCTTACGGGGACGCAGCGACATCTATTGAACAGCTTTGACAGCACTATCCAACATAAAGAAGCATTTTTAGAAGTACTTAAACTGAAATTAATTTTTCTCTCTATAAATTACAATGTTTGAGATCGTTAAGCAGGCGTTAGTGCTTTGAAAAAGTAATACTATAAAAATGTACCTATTCTTAGTTCAAGCTATATTATTAGTTTACCTCTTTGCCGTTCTACTTGACATAGCTACTGGTCCTGCAATACATTTACATCGTACTTAATATTATATTTTTTATATTATATTATTCGTCGTAGAGCAGTCTTTTGGTAGTACTAATAGAGTCTGTAGTAATATATAAACCGGCGAGTAATTTTATAGGCCTCGTCTACCGCTGCTTCGTTGTGGCCGTATCTTAACCCAATCACTTTTGTAAGTATACATTTATCGCACAACCCGATGAAGTGATAGCCCGCCCATCGCTACATGGTAGTTCAGCGCCATCCATCATTGTGGCAGTCGTGAACACGACGACGAGATTGATGCTTCAAACACACTAATCATCTCGTGTGGCTCTACCATCAATCTGGAGTATTGTAGAGAAAATTTGTAAAAAGGTAGATTGTGTTTGATCATGTGGCTTTACTGCTATGTAGCAAGGGTCTGGATAAGTTACAGGGTAACCACACATTCCTAGTTGTTGGTTTGTTGGCACCACTTAAATATGTCACATGAGATATTTATAATTTACTAGCTGCTCTTCGCAGTTTTACCCGCGCAGTGATGGATGATGATGATGATGATGAATCTTATATAGCCTATGTTACTCAGGGTGAATGTAGCTTTCCAATGATGAAAGAATTTTTGAAATCCTTGAGTCCAGTACTTTTTGAAACAATTCTTTACAAACATACTTACATACAAATCTTTCCTCTTTATAATATTAGTATGGATCGAAATAGAAGCTCAAATTCCGGTTAAAATAGTTTTAATTTACTGCACCTGATCATTTTTTTTATTAATTAAATGTGTTATATATTCCCAAATACCTACTTTTTAACAAATTTTACTTTTAAAGTCACCTAAGTATATACTTGTTGCACTTTTATATTGCACCTCGCTGTTTGATCTGCGTAGAAAATAAATACCTATTAAGCACACATGTTGCAATTCCTGGAAAAGTAGTATGATTTATGCGAAATCTATTGTATTATTGGCTAAATATGGTGAATCGCGAGTCTACGGTTAAAATTAATAAAATATTTTCTTGCGTAAAAGTGTTTATTACATAAATACTAGTTGTGTCCTGCAGTTTCACCCACGTGATGATGAATGAGAATGATGATAAGTATATAATATGTCCTTCTCCGGGATATAATTCATACCCTTGCCAAGTTTGATTACGATCCGTTTAGCCGTTTAGGCGTGATAAGGTAGACAGGCAGACAGAGTTACAAATATTTTTATAAATATTGGTGTGAATTCATCATTTTCTTAAGCACCAGTTTTTCTGGAGTATATACTTTAGACATACTCGTACCTACATGGAGTACTTGAACGAGTACGCGATACAATCACAGTAGGTACACTTACTTATAACTATCATATTAAACTATATTTATGATACACTATTATATTATTAGGATATTTAAATATGTAGTTTGTATTAAGTACAGTCGCCTGCAATAAGATGTATACATTTCACAATTTAAAAAAACGTCTCAGCTTTCAGTCTCATAAAAATGGACACCAAAATTATTCTAAAATGCAGTTATTTATATTAATTTACTGCCTGAAATAATCCTTATCTATATTGTTATAAACTGTACCGTAGTTTGAAGATTGTGAAATGTATACATGGTATTGCAGGCGACTGTACTTTGTTACTACAGTATTGTCATATGTATTATACACTACTCGTAATAAATTGATCAGCATTCTTAGCTCATAGATAATATAATAAGTATAATATAATAAACAACCAGCCAAGTGTGAATTAGACTCGCGCACCGAGATTCGTAAGTACATTCTAAATTATCTAATACTATTGCTCTAACTAGAAGACAAAGTCAACATTGCCATTTGATCCCTTAACACGTTTATTGCATCACCCGCAAACAATAGGTTTGTAACAGTAAATTCCCTGTTTGTCATTAAACTACGTAAGTACCTATTAACGGTTTTCAGAACTTTTCCTATGTATGATTCCAGGTGTGCAAACTCAATTTTACACACGTACTCGTGAAGGTCAGATTGACAAAACAAATTCAAGAAAAAGGAATGTTTCACTGCAAAATAGCAACACATTTTCCGTGCGAATCTTGTAACCGCGATGCAGGAAAAACAGCAAGGCGACGGTTACGCCATCTAGTTTGTACATAACGAACAAATTACAATGGTTCATTAATTTATGGTTGGGATATGTGTGCAATTAGTATAACAAGTTTCTTTACATGTTTGCGTTCTACACCAGGTCTATGCGAAGCACCCTATATATTTCGATTCCCTTGTAAAATCGCAAAATATGCGACATAAATGGTCACATCTTTTTGAATTTTTTCGAAGATAATAAAAACCGTATGCCCGAATATTTCATATCAGCTTAACACCTAACTTGGAGAAAATAGGTCTTGATAGACAGACAGACGGACAATAAAGTGATCTTATTCGAGTTCCTTTTTCTTTGGAGGCACAGAACATTAAAACATACTAATAACTTCATATTGGTTTTAAACTACAGCCTATTTATAATCAAAAACTTCGTGTGTTAACACGAAGTTTTTGCTTGAAACGTGTTCAAATTGACAATAGACATACCATTCATTCATAGACAAATAACACAAACAAAACTTTCTATTTGATCTTCATATCGGCTACAATATTTTCTTATTATTTTCTCGGATTTTTTTTTGCTCGCAGTTTAGTTCTTACGAATAAGTGACAAGTACTTATCATTGATAATGTTAGCTCATTACCAATCGTGGCCACGTGCACCGACAATACCATCCCATGGAGCACGGCGTAAGTCCCGGCTGTCCGTGTCATGTCCATCACTTCCTTTCTTTGGCTCTTGTGTGGTCCCGACTCCTGACCATGTGCGGAATGGATATTTAATAGTGCTTTGTTCGATCGTAATATCGCTAATAGAGTATCATTATTTTGTTTGCCTTGAAAATTCAAATTCAAATGATTCATTTGCAGAATGTAGTTAACAATTTATCTACAGACAAATGTGTAATGTTACAGGTTATATAGGTTTTTGGACAAAGTGCTTCTTGTGCTGAATAATTCTTGATTGATAATAGCGAAAGGTCTGCTGATTTTCAAATACAACGCATATATGAAGCATAATGATATGCAGAAGTGCGACATCAAAAAACTGCAGTATTTGAAATTTTGGGTGAAACAAACATGGAATTAGTATCATTTATTTTATTTAGCACGTTTCTAAAATGTCTTTAATTGTTAAGCTTGAGCACAATTGTTTAGCAATTTAAAGAGCAAACATCTGTGTTTAAGAAACCTAAAGGTTTCTCTTCTTGAGACGTGGTTGCACCCGGTGGCAAAACAATACGTTTTATTTTTCACATCAAAATAAGCGCGTAATAGTTTTTAATGCTAAAATCACATTCGTTTTCGTCTTTAATTTTACCCAAACCATCATTTTATGACGTCACAGCTTCCACGGTCTATCGGATACTTGCGTACACGGTCTCTGGTGGTACAAGTTTGGCCTTGATTGTCAGTGACGATGCGATGGAAGATCGTGGCATACTAAAGCAAGAGTGGTGACTGAATCTCTATTATAAATGCTGGAATAAATACATATATGACATTTTTGAGAGTGGTAATCAGTCAGACGGAGGTAAGACAGTAACCTACTGCACCTCCGTGGATTTCTTCACTGCTATTTTTAGTGTAAGCTCAAGCCCAACGTGTGGGTTGGCCAAACAGGCAGCCAAACAAAACAGGCCAAATTCTACTACCCCTAAGCTGTAATCGCTTCAAATACGTTGTACTCTAGCAAAATAAACTTCACAGCTTTTTCGATCGATTATTTAGACAAAAAGAGCAGTGAAATAAAACAAGTAAATAGTAAAGAAGAATACTATTCCCATTGCAATATTAATTCATTGAACACCTTCGACATGCAACTGGCAGGCTACAGAGCAGCAAAACATACAAATTTCGAACTAATACCAGTATTTCGCAACAGGACAGTCAAAGACTACGTAGCAGTAATGACGATTTTGAGAAACAGAATAGTATGGAGAGTATATACCGCTGAAGAAAGCAAAGCAACATTTAAACGATTTTATGGAATATATGTAACACTATGGTACGTGGCAGTACAGTGCCTGCTTAGCTTTGGGACTGCAGTGCTCTGGGTGGAGCTCGAATCTTCGAATCGAATCTTCTGAAATGACAGGCTTGGTGGTTATCATCAGGCGCAAGGCTATTGCTATTTGCATTACTTGCTAATTTAAAAAAAAATCGGCTATACCGATACTGCCTCCACGCCAATGTGACTACAGCTTTAATTATATCACTTCGCTGTAGGTGACGCAAAAAAGCCGATCAAATGAGCTGTTAGCATTCATAAGGTGTCTCCTGGCCGGTGGTCTACCATTGGTATTCATGGCCTCGAGCGATGCCTGCAATTATAAATCACAGGATAGTAAAAATGTTTGTTTATTATTATGAGCAAGTGAGGTATGGAATGGAAGGTGGGTTTATTAGTTGAGGAGGCTACGATTTTATTGTTGAATCACCCAGGTTTATGGGGATCAGTTTCGTAGGCTGCCTTTCGTATTCGTATCGCAAGCGTCAACGGTTCACGCTTTGTCGTACAAACTATGAGTTATCTGTCAGAGTTGCCTTAGGTAAATAGCAGTTTGTACTGTTCGTGTTAGGCCTACAGGCCACGTCTCCAGTACGCACATTCGCACTCATAATATCGTCGAGTCGCGACCAGGGTTGCCGCTGCAGGGCGTGGCTGGCGGGTCGTGATATCGAGGATTCGAATGTTATAATAAGCATCAAGCAGGGATAAGCTTTTATTTTAATAACTGTTTTTACAGCCCATGCTGTATCTTAACTTCCCAGTACCTACCAACATTGAAGTTTATAGAGAGAAAAATTCCATCCTCGGACGGGATTCAAACCCGCGTCTTCTGACTCTCCGTGTCAGACGCCATTGACCAACTAGGCCACCGAGAATCTGATCCAAGCATCGAATTTTAACTCTATATTTGACTAACCGTCTTGCGGGGACGGAGCGACATCTATTGGACAGTTTAACAGTACCATCCCGCAAGTCCCCGCAAGACGGTTAGTCAAATAGAGAGTTAAAATTCGATGCTCGGACCAGATTCTCGGTGGCCTAGTTGGTCAATGGCGTCTGACACGGAGAGTCAGAAGACGCGGGTTCGAATCCCGTCCGAGGATGGAATATTTCTCTCTATAAATTTCAATGTTTGAGATCGCTTAAGCAGGCGTTAGTGCTTTAAAAAGTAATACCTACTATAAAAATCCCAGTACCAAGCTGCAAGTTTTACGTCACAGTACATTGTGGATTGATTAGATTAGTTGCAATGCTGTAGATGATGCGGTAAAAAACAAATAAAATGACGTACGGTCGTATAGTGATTTGTCGGAGCCGATTGTGTAGTAATTTACTTGCTTTCCTTGTAACTTACACACAGAAATGTTTCCACGCTACCAACTATTTTACAAAAGTGGTTTCCATACAAGCTCAAACATAGTTCAAACTTAATTATATCTTCTAATAACTGACCTGGTCTAATATGACCAAATGCACTAAACAGTAACAAGTACAATTTGAAATATTTAGTACTGGATTCTATTCTATTCAGTTATTGGAGTGTAACTCAACTACTGAACCGAATTTGATGAAATTTATATGGGACAACAAGGGAAGCAGCTTTCAAACAAAAAAATAATTTTGAGAATCGGTTCAGCCAATCGAAAGTTATGAGGTAACAAACATTTAATAAAATGCAGTCGAATTAAGTACCTCCTACTTTTGGTAAAAAAATTTGAACCGAAAAAGCAGACTCTCACTTTCAGCGTTGCAATACACAACGCAATTCCGAATTACTGAATTGTCACTTCATTCAACAAACACAAAGTGTAACTTAGAAACTCTATGTAAAACGATTCATGGACAAATTGGTTCTATCGTTAAGAAGTTAGAATGCAGAGAAGCACCATGAACATTAGATCCCCAGAAGCATGTAAGGTATCAATTTATCAGATGCAATTCAAGCCGGGTCGCAGCCTACTGCTGAGGCGATTTGACTTAATTCACGATTAACACTACATATC
The DNA here is from genome assembly GCA_917880725.1 of Selenia dentaria. Taxonomy (NCBI): domain Eukaryota; kingdom Metazoa; phylum Arthropoda; class Insecta; order Lepidoptera; family Geometridae; genus Selenia; species Selenia dentaria. Next base: position 5,387,832 of record OU862888.1, on the reverse strand, counting down.
ACTGGTCTCTGGTGTAGGGTTGACACGTGGAGTTTTTATTTAGAACTATCTGCTCTCCGCGGTTTCACCCGCGCGGTGATAGATGATGATGATGATGATGATGAATCTTATATAACCTATGTTACTCAGGGTGAATGTAGCTTTTCAATGGATAAAGAGTTTTTGAAATCGGTCCAGTACTTTTTGAGCCAATTCGTTACAAACATACATACAAATCTTTCCTCTTTATAATATTAGTATAGACTTTGGAGTTGTTTGGAAGCAAATTCATGAATTACTCTCTTGTTAGTAAATACATTTTTAGAATTACTAACAGTGTACATGTTCAATAAAAAAATATTTAAAAAAGAACCGACTTCTACACACTCAGGTACATTATACGTACTAATGGTACCTCAGCGCTTCATTACTAAAAAGGGTGAAATAACTTGTTGATGGTTTTACCATGATAGTTCAAAAGTACTTATTATAACAATATTGCGTGCATGGTACTGACTTCGACAAGTTATTTCACACTTTTTAGTGTAGAAGTGGGTTAAATTTTTTGATAACAAATTTTTTAGTCCTTTTTAGTGACACCGTCAATGAAATCAACACTTTTCAGTTTTTGGAGTACAACCCAAAAAGTGCTTGACTGAATTTGATAAAATTGGATTTTATTTGAAATTATATGGGACCACCACGGTAGTACACTCTATCAAACAAAAAAGAATTATGAAAAACGGTTCCTAAACGACGAAGTTTGCGCGAATAAACATAAAAAATTAATAATATATATACCTATATAAGGTCGAATTGAGAAACCCCCTCCTTTTTTTGAACTCGGTTAAAAAGTATGATTTTTAAACTTGATAAAAACTAGCATAGCAACGTGATGTTAAGTTACTGTTGCTTATTCATCATCATCATCATCATCTCGACCGTAGGACGTCCACTGCTGAACATAGGCCTCCCTATGATTTTCCAAAAGGACCGGTTGGAAGTGGCCTGCATCCAACGTTGTTCTGCGACCTTCATCAGGTCGTCTGTCCACTATGTCGGTGGACGACCTACGCTGCGCTTGCCCGTCCGTGGTCTCCACTCCAGAACCTCTCGGCCCCATCGGCCATCTGTTCTGCGTGCTATGTGCCCTGCCCACTGCCACTTCAACTGGCTAATCTTCTGGGCTATGTCGGTGACTTTCGTTCTTCTACGGATCTCCTCATTTTTGATTCGTTCACGTAGAGAAACCCCGAGCATAGCCCTCTCCATAGCTCCTTGTGCGACTTTGAGCTTATCTATGAGGCATATAGTAAGAGACCACGTTTCAATGCCATAAGTCATCACTGGTAACACACATTGGTCGAAGACTTTTGTCTTGAGTTGCTTAGTAGTAGCTTGAAATATTGGTTACAAAGAATATGTGTTTTATATTTCATTTAATCATGTCATCTACTAGCGATAAAAACACTTTATAAAAAATGATATATGTTGACGAGATGAGTAAGTCGTGCACTTAATGATAAACGCAAGCAACCTATTCATGACAGTTTTATGGTGTGAGTATTAGTTTACTGTGGGTCTAACACGGAAGTTTTCGTAAGTTTAACGTAATCGTATAGTTGAACTAAGTCAATTGTATTCAGTACAAACTGTAAATTATCTTGTACACATGTGGCACAGATACCTTATAGTTTTGACGGCCAAGCGCAGCGCGTTTTCAATTGTTTACGATTACGTTACGAATACTTTACACCATTGTGCGCACACACAAACACACATGCACACACCTACCTTTACACACACCCTCTCACACACATATACCCACCATGTCACACACACATACACACACTCTATTCACACACACGCATACTCACACACACACACACACACACAAAGTTAATTAAATAATGATTTAGATGAGTTTAGATGACTAATTTTACAAACACAATGTTAGTAATTATTTTATATTTGTTAAAAAGTATTTATTTTATTTTATTGTATTTACTTTCGTTTTATTGTTATTTAATCTATTACATATTAGAACACACAAACACACATGCACACACCTTCCTTTACACACACCCTCTCACACACATACACACACTGTTCACATACACGCACACACACACACACACACACACACACACACACACACACACACAGTTAATTAAATAATGATTTAGACGAGTTTAGATGACCAATTTTACAAACACAATGTTAGTAATTATTTTAAATTTGTTAAAAAGTATTTATTTTATTTTATTGTATTTACTTTCGTTTTACTGTTATTTAATCTATTATTAGAATTATATACCTTCTTTTTTCCTCCTCTGTATGCTGTCGAAATCCAAATAAGGAAGGAACTATTCATTGTAATACAGGCTTCTCGCCTAGTGTAATGGTTAGGGCACACACCGATGTAAAAACGTTAAGAAAAAGAAATCTCCAGTATCACTTTTAAGCAAATTATTCGCACTTATACTTTTGCTCTCATCCTCCGTGATATTGGTTTTTGAGTAATATTCACCCAGTATAATTTCACCTGCACTGTGTCCTTCAGTCCTTTACACAATAAGGCTATATTGCTTCCAGGCAATCTGGCAATATTATCTGCTAATGCGGTGGTACAAATTAAAAGGGTCTTTGCACAAGAACCCCATCAGCTCGTAGCACTTTGTACAATAACCCACATACCTAGTAGCCGTGTGTCAGCGTCTGGTACTGAAACTAAATACCTCTTATTGTGAATTTATCATTTATTCATTAACACATTCAATTTTTCCTCTTTAAGCGGAAACTGTAGCCTTTTGTGTATTAATTATCTGTGTACTATTAATATAAACAGCTGTGTGCTTCCTGACTAATTAATAAAAAAATAAACCCACATCAAAATATAATATACAAACAGCTATAAATACATTTTAAAATATAGAAGAGATTAATCTTTTTTTTTAAATAATAATAATAACAATAATAATAATAAATAACGCCGGTAGTAGCGCTCTAGTGAAACCGCAGCACACCTCTTGACACTCTTTAGCCATCCACACCAACGTTGCCCCTTTTGTCACCACTCATGGTGGCCTTTATGGGCCCGTTTAGTGGATGGCAAGTCACCACCTGCCTAAATATTTTAACATGAGACTAAAATTGGCAGGTGCCGTAGTCTCTTCCATAGCCCACTATCTTCCTTATCACTAATAAGTTCATCTCAATAGCCTGGCCATTTTACCCATATTTTAATAGTTATAAGTATCATGTTACCCTTCATCCAACATTTTTTCTGTTTTTTATACTCCTTTGTATTTTTATACCAAACATGCCTCTAAGTGTTGGCTACAGCCCCACTTATGCCTTTGTAAAGGACCGGATGAAATCCGAGATTTTGTTTTGAATAAAAGAAATAATAATAATAATAATAATTTATCATGTCTGTTTTTCTACACTGTCTTATTTTAGGAGAGGCCTATATCCAGCAGTGGACTGCTACAGGCTGATGATGATGATGATGTTACCCGCCAGGATAGCTAACACCCTCAAGATTCCTCAGACCCTCAGACCTGTCGCAAACCATCTAAAGGCGTTTTCTGGGGCTGTTCTTGAGAGTCAGCTGCCGTTATAGCGCTAATGTGATACCATCTTAGGCTATATATATTATATTAGATATTATGATCACTGGTCATCAAGTGAAATAGTAATCAAAATTACAAATGAAGGTATTCTATATTGACTGTACATTTTGTGTACCTACGTGTTTTTATTGGTTTGTAAACTAATTTAAACATAATACAGATGGCCAAGTAACTGTTACTCCGTTAAATATACTCATGGCGTATTCGATTCCTAACGTGATGGTTTTGCCGGGTAATGGTAAGCTATTATATAAAAATGAACCCTATTTTTTCTGGTCACCCTATAACTTCAGAACAGCTTTAAATTGTTTTCTAATACTTCGTAGAAGGTTCTTACATTAAAAAAATAAGACAAGTGCAATTTGAAAAATTTAATACCGACTTCCATTTTATTCAGTTATTGTGTATTCGTGTATCAGTACAGTATTAGTGTATCTCAATAACTACTCGACCGAATTTGATTTGGAGTTATAAACAGCAATTTTTTTTGTATGCATGCATTTATATAAAATCGCTTTTAAAATAACCTTAAAATAGCTTTTAGAAAGACCATGCCAATGTCCGCCTAGGTCACCAATTATTCTGCCCTGAAAGTCCCAGAAGAAATGTTTGCTCCAGCTTTCAAACAAAAAGAATTATGAGAATCGGTTCACCCAGTCGAAATTTATGAGGTAACAAACATAAAAAAAAGAAATACAGTCAAATTGAGTACCTCCTCCTTTTTTTGTAAGTCGGTAGAAAAGATGGGAGGTGATGGCGAGGTCAAGGCCGAGCCAACCACGCGAATGAAGTCAAGGGCAGTCGCCAGTAGTTTAATTTGTGTCAATCTCACAAGAATTTCAATACATAAAAAGTTTGCAACAATTTCAGATACTTTTTAGAGCGTGAGTGTCGGGTGTTAGTTTTGAACTAACTTTTCATTAATTTTTCATCTACTTTTTTACATCTGTCTTTTCATCTACTCAAATAAACAGTGCCAAGCCTGCCTCTACAGTTGGCATCAAATGGCCTATTACACAAGGCTTTCCCAACAGTTGTCGATAATCGGACAGTTTCTATTCGATTGGCCGCGCCGAGACACACAATCGATAGAGCGCTCGATACCAGGACGACAGGAGAATGTTTAACTGCTAAATGTTTCTTGTGACTTGTGAATGGGCTTGAGGTTTTGGCAGAGTGAGTGCCACGCAGCTTGAGCTAGAAAGGCTCAGTAAGGATCTCGATGGATTAGTAACTAGACTATTCTATTTCTTGTTACTAATCCATCGACTAGACTATTTCTAGACTAGACTCTAGTTGGTTATGACCAATCTGGGAAGGGGTCACCAGCCTAACATTAAGAAAGATATAGCGGATACCCGTATTTGTATCTTCGCATTAGTCGAACTTGTAATGTATGACAAATTTATTAATTAAATCTTTCATATACTTATTATATATTAAAATATCTATGTACATGAATTTGTTCAAGGCAATGTTACAAAATGCTGGTTATAAAACAACTTGATTCCTAAACTAGGCTCATAAATAAAGGATTGCATCATAGGCCGACGAGAGAATCGGTATAACAATAAATAATTGCCAGATCACTAGATATTGCATAAAAATAACTATTAAATGTGTATATATAGGAACCAGTCCTAAACTAGGCTCATAAATAAAGGATTAAATGATAGGCCAACGACGGAAGCGGTGAACCGATAAATAATTGCCAGAATTCATATTTAAACAAAATTAGACAGCACCAGAATTTGCATTAAAAAAAAAAAACTATGTGTAAAGCGTCGAACCCTACCGTAGGCTACCGACTTCTGAGAGCAGAATTTTTAATTTACTGTTACTGTTTATAGATCATCTGAAGTTATTTGCACGCAATTATCAGAACTTGATGGACCTCCTCACGATTACTGAAAACTTCAGCAGTGCCATGATGGAGTTCGGTGTATATAGCGCGCGGACATGCATGTAAAGCGGGGAAAGTTGTACATTTTTCAAATTCACATCTTTCTGAGACAAAGGTAATATCATATATAAATAGGTATAAAGGTCCAGAAATAAAATTATAAACATTTCTACTGTGACTTTTATCATAGGCGGACATCGGCATGGTCTTTCTAAAAACTATTTTAAGGCTATTTTAAAAGCTATTTTATATAAATGCATACACAAATAAATCTAGCTGTTTATAGTGCCTTAATATGTTTAAAGATTTCACAATTTAACTTTTTAATTAAGTGATTCGTATATAAACGATATATAAATAAAAAATAGAAACTTGTGGCCGATCTTGGCGAAGTTAATAGCTATTTTATTTAGTTTCCCGAGTTTTATATCGCCATCTTTTATACAATTTACGAGGAGAAAGCAATTAAATAAATGCTAATAAAGTTTATGAATTATTTAATATTAATAAAATTATGAACGCGTATAAATTATCAATGAGTTGTAGTTTTGACTGTGACTTTGCTTGCGATCAAAACATCACAGTATCATAGAGAGAAAAGTTTACATGGTTCTGTTTAAAATTAAATGTCTGTCTGTCTGGTTTACATAAATAAAATGAAAAACACACAAAAAAGGAAAATTACACACACAGAAGAAGAAAACACATTTTTATGAATACAGTAGGTATCATTTTCTACCGACTTTCAAAAAAGGAGGAGGCACTCCAATTCGACTGTTTTTTTAAATGTTTGTTACCTCATAACTTTCGATTGGGTGAACCGATTCTCAAAATCCTTTTTTTTTTGAAATCTGGTGCTTCCCGAGTGGTCCCATAAAATTTCATAAAACTCGGTTCAGTAGTTTTTGAGATACACTCCAATAACTGAATAGAATGGAAGTCAGTATTACATTTTTCAAATTGTACTTGTTGGGCAAAGATCTTGTGTGTACGAAAAATATTATATCCAATGTCTGTTATGTAAAAGACTTGCAGGAAATCAACGCCTATAATTAATTTTTAAGTTTTTTTTATTGATTCCTATTTCGTACGTATTTCTTTGCAGCTATGACCCTGGGTCTTTCAAGGAAAAGCATCTGTCAGGTCATCATATGTGATTTAGGATTGGATTTGTGCAGCTTACGGCTGCAGTAATGGTCATTGCTTCTTGATTCCATTTTCGCTTTCCATCAGGCAAGAGGGAGACACTTTGATGAACCATTATAAAAAAAATATGTGTATCGATTGTGGTCGTAAGAAAATCACGGAGCGTGATTCGCTCTTGCATTTGCCTACTTTAAGGAGGTTACTAGTGAAACTAATAAAAACACATGAAAATGTAATTGTACGGTACGAGCTCTGGCCAGTCGGATGTTTTTAGGATTTTATCTCAAAACTTGTTTACTTGTATTGTGAGACCTAATCGAAGGCTTTTTAAATGGCTCGTTAGCTTAATTGGTTTGTTTCTTAGCCGGAACTAATAATTTTGAGTTGAAGTATGTGCGTAAACGTTACTAATAATTTACTTTAGTAATTATAATTTCTGGTTGTTAAATGCATTAACAATAAACATGGCGTAGGATCACCTGGTTCCAAAAGAAGGCTTATAAAAGCCCATTTATATGTTCCAGGCTTAGAATAACTACTTAAAGAATGTAGGTTTCCACACAACGTCTTTTCAAAACGCGGTACAAATTCACTCTATGTACTGTGTTTTCTTGTCTCATTCAAAATAAAATAAAATGGACTAACTTTTTTTTTTGGATAGTGGTGGTTTAAGAGGGTGAAATGGAGGGGTGAAAGTTTGTATGGAAAGTTTTTTGTTTTCGAACATACAGTGGTGAAAATTATCATTTGGACAGTTTAAAGTGATGATTTCAATATTTATTGACAGGGATTACTTAAGGGGGAATAACTTTTTTCAAAAGTTCTTTGTTTTTGGAGCTACAGTGGTGAAAATTGATAACTGGATAGGTAATATAAAATAAATAGTGATGCTTTCAATATTTTTGTCAGGAATGACTTAAGGGGGTAAAACGAGGGATGTAAAAACTACCTACATATTATAAAGTGTAGAGGTGAAATTTCTGTACAATGAAAAATATGCTTAAAAACGAGTCAGGGGATGTAAGGAGTGAAAAATAAGTTCAAATTGTTTGTTTCTCTGTATCTATTTATGTTATATATATTAACAATATTTTTTTTACTGTCTGTCTGTTTGTACAGGCTAATATCCGAAACGACTGGACCGAATTAAATGAAGTTTCGTATGGTAGCAGCTTTAATCAACATACAGGATACTTTTGATCCCGGTAAATTAAAGAGTTCCCGTGGGATTATTAAAATTCTGTAATTACCGTATCCCGCGAGGCAACGCGAGCGAAGCCGCTGGCGGGTCAGCTAGTTATTTTATAAAATGTATTACAAAGTCGTATACTGCTGTACTGACGGTGCAAGCTAAGTGAGCCGTAAATGGCTTCAAATAAACGGCTTACATTTAGCGCATCTACTTCGCTTCTATAGGTAGTTATTCTAAGGTTCCAGGTCTCTTACGTTGATGTAATATATACATAAATGGACATGCGTAGAAAACAAGTAATAAAACTTAAGTAGGTAACACTGCAAGAATATTTAACACCTATTAAAAGACTATTCTACTTAAGTGCGTGCAATTACAATGCCTGTATGTGCGTGTCATTGTTATTATATTATATAAATAATTATAAATAGTAAATATTATGTGAAAGAAGTTCTGGTTGCTAAGAATTCTATAAGAAACTATACAAAAATAGTCTTCGCTATAAACCTAGCTTTTACTTTTATAATTGTACAAAAAAAAACAATGTTTTTAACTCTAAATCATAGTAACGTCCACACAGTTTTTTTACTATGATATATTCAGTTTAAAACATTGCTTAATAATTTGATAGATAAATATAGGTAATTAGGTATATGTGAAATTACTGTATTTTATCGGCGATAAAATCAAATAACTTACTGAATATTAATTTTATCTTAGTGTCATATTTCATAATTTTAAAAGCAAAGACAGCTGACCAAACTGATTTGTTTCTGCGTCGTGCAGTTTTTTGGTAATGGCCTATAATACGTACCTAATATATTTTGACCGGAACATGAATTGTTTGGCACGCACTCCGTACTAAGGAACGTAATAGGCTGATTATGTTATGATTATTCTAGTCTCGTGGAATCCTAAAAACTACTAGGTACACACATCAAAAAAAGTTTGCTATTACTTCGAGAAATCGATTTTTTTTCGGTAGATTATATTAGGATTTATTCGTCTTTTTTTAATTGATATTGATGGAATTGTCAGACCATTCCGAGTAAACTATCGGCACCAATTTGTACTGGTCGATGATAATGCGCCCGCCCATCGAGCTTAACTAGTCAATGCTGCTCTCCAAACATACGACATCACAAGGTTAGACTGGCCTGCCGGCTCGCCTGACTTAAGCCCAGCACTACCACCAATAGAGCACGCGTGGGATGCTCTTAAGCGAGCTATTTGGAACCGTCAGCCACGTCCCCGCAGACAGTGCTCGAACTCAGGGAAGCCTCTATTCAAGAATGGGACAGGTTACCCCAAGAAATGCTGGATAACTTGATACTCAGCATGCCCAGGAGGATCACCGCATGTGTTCGAGCCAGGGGAGGAGTTATATTATATTGAATATAAACCTTTTATTAATAAACTGTTGATTCAGTTCAATTAAATAAATTATATCAGCTTATGCTAGTGATCACAAACTTTTTTGATGTGTGTATATAAATAAGTATGTATGTATGTGTGTATGTACTAGGTCTATACCTAGTTGAAGAACGCTCACAACGGAGCTTGACTTGGCGATTTTTACAAATCGATAAAGCCAAGCAACGTTTGCTGCGGTCAGGAGTTGGATGGGTGACTGATAGTGGTATTATTCAATTAAGTGCTTTGGTGAGGGCACGTTAAGCCGTCGGTTGCGGTTGTTTGTCTTAGGGCAACAGTCGTTAGGCCTATGTCGAAGGCATTCGGGCAGCCTGAAAACTTCAAAATGAGTTGGCCACTAGCCTATTCACCAAGCCGCCCTGGGCTTCCTGGTGGACTATAGCTTATAGCCCAACTCCTCTCTCTGAGAGAAAGGCTCGAGTCCCAGCAGTGGGAACATGATGATTATGACATGGTGATTATGATATACATATACACGGGTATACCAGCTCATCGATATAAATGTCCTTCTTATATAAGGCATGTATGAAACACCGTCGTATATATGGCTATCTGAAACCGGATCGACTTTCCAAGCCATAGTGCTATAGTTAACTTATCCTAACGTCACAGCCAGTCTTTTCCAAACAACTATGTAGATCTTAATTACAAATGATTTAATAACCAGCTTATCAAGATATCTGGCTTTTGTAACCATATCTTATTCTTCAGATCCACTATAAAGGTCTTTATAAACTGGATATGTTGTATGGCGTTTTATGTTCAGTAATTAACGATTGAACAAGAAGATAAAGACACGTATGTTATGTGCGCAATCTTGAACACTTGAGCGTTTTATGACAAGGATTGAAAACGGAACATTTAAAATACCGGTTTTAACCACTGATTCAGTCTGTTCCGTACTAAGCGGTATAATATGACTATAGACGAATCTAACTTGAATTTGTAACACAATAAACAAAGATCTTACATAATTTCACTATAAAGATAGTAAAACTAAAATATTCTAGTTTTAAATACGTAATTGCTGACGGTTGTTATCAAAATGCTCCAAATAAACGTTTTTTTTCTAACTTTTTAGTAAGTCTGGTTATTATGACCAAAACGCTTTTGGCAGAACGAATCAGCATTGCAAACATGTGTAGTGCTGCATTCTACTTGCGCTGCCTGGCACTGGCAGTGATATGATGAATATAAAACTTTACGAGAAAGTTCTGTAGTGTGTAGATTTGTATATACGTGGTAAGGTTGACATCTTGTGTATGAAGCTACCTTGGTTGGCCATCGCATCCATCATCCACTGTTCGCGTTAAAGCGCGACGTCACTTCGAGAACCCCCCCCCCCCCCGCACGCCCGCCCGCCCGCTACACGGCGGCCTCCATCAGATCCAGAGTCACCCGACATCCCGTAAGTACCTCCCAGTTTTACCTAAACCCAAATATTACCCCTTAAATATTCCCTACCGAGGTATGGTGTGCCCCACCATCCACCATCCACCATCGCAGTCGGATATTCTGCCACAAAGTGTACAACCCTTACTGTGAGAAGGCACTGTGGCTTATGAAAATCTAATTCAGAGTATATATACTCTGAATTAGATTTTCATAAGCTAAATATTAAAATATATACTCTAAAGACCAAACAATCGAGGTCGAACCAAACAACTGAGGTAGGAAACTGTAGCTCTGGGTGGCGCTGCTACTGTTATTGGGCAAGCTTGGTCCTTACCATCAGGCGCACGACTTGCTGATCTCATCATGTAGTGTTGTTAAAAAACGAATAGTTTCAAACATTTTAAGTCAATCCATGTAAATATTTAAAACGGTAACATTTCGGTTATCAGGTCCTTGCTTTATGGCTTTTTAGATATAAGATTTAATGGATTTTGAATGTGTGATATTATTTGTCGATTGGTTGAGGTGGATACATTGGTTTTATGTTGAAGTTTTATAGGCGTAGCTTGGTTGTAGATAAGATTGTATAAATTTACTGTTTTTGAATGGTATTAGCTTATTAATGACAAACTTTGGCCATATTAAAAGTTTTAGTAGGGTTTTTAGAATAGTGGTAAAGTAATATCGGCACGTAGAAGTGGAATGTACATTTGCTATTCCTCAAATTATTCAAGAAATTACATTATTATTTTGTGAATTCAGTTTGTTGTAGGTGATACAGTCTCCGGAACAAGCCAGTTTCTGAAAAGACTATAGACCGATATATATATATATATATATATCGGTCTATAGTATAGTATATATATATATATATATATACATATATGAACCACATCCACACGCTACGCCAAGTTATACAGAAAACCGAAGAGTGTAACTTGCCTCTTTGTTTAGAGTTTTTGGACTAAGAGAAGGCCTTTGATTCGATCGAGACATGGGCAGTGCTTAAGTCTCTCCAGCGGTGCCGTATTGACTATCGGTATATTGAAGTACCGAAGTGTTTGTACAAAAACGCCTACATGTCAGTACAATGTCGGAACCGATATTTATTGTACTCGTAAATTACCTCTTAGATTCTTGTATTTTAGTTCATTACCCAGGTATTCGAATCTTAGAGTATATCGTTTAAATTTGCCCATTAATCTCATATCAGATTTTTATACTATCGACATTGTACCTTGTACTAAGAATTTTGCCGAACGATGCCAATATACATAAATATTATTTAACATCGAAATTTATATTGAGAAAAATTCCATCCTCGGACGGGTTTCGAACCCGCGTCTTCTGACTCTCCGTGTCAGACGCCATTGACCAACTAGGCCAACGAGAATCTGGTCCGAGCATCGAATTTTAACTCTCTATTTGACTAAACATCTTGCGGGGACGGAGCGACATCTATTGGACAGTTTAACAGTACCATCCAACCGAAAGAAGCATTATTTAGAAATACTTGAAACTTTCGTATTGACATCGCGGCCCTTGTAATTTTTATAGTATTACTTTTTAAAGCACTAACGCCTGCTTAAGCGATCTGAAACATTGAAATTTATAGAGAGAAAAATTCCATCCTCGGACGGGATTCGAACCCGCGTCTTCTGACTCTCCGTGTCAGACGCCATTGACCAACTAGGCCATCGAGAATCTGGTCCGAGCATCGTATTTTAACTCTCTATTTGACTAACCGTCTTGCGGGGACGGAGCGACATCTATTGGACAGTTTAACAGTACCATCCAACCGAAAGAAGCATTATTTAGAAATACTCGAATCTTTCGTAATGACATCGCGGCCCTTGTAATGTAATAAATGTTTGAGATCGCTTAAGCAGGCGTTAGTGCTTTAAAAAGTAAGACTTTAAATATTATTTAAATGAATATAAATGTCCCTTTCATTCATACAAAAAACTTACATACCCTGCAGTAATTAATAAATGTAATGCACTACATATGGCGTAAGATGTAGAATGCCTTTTTATAAGAGAAATGTACTATTCTACCTACTAATCTAATCCTCAACCCAATATGTTATCCTATTACTTAATACTAATTATATAAATAGGAAAGCGTATCCGTACGTATGTCTGTTTGTTACCATCTACCACCTAAAAATATTTTTGTGAATTTTGGTTTTTAAATCCGTAACACCAATTGGAAATTAAACAATAGATTTCCTGAAGCGCGATTCGGTTTTAAGGTTTTAAAACATATGACACGCAATTTTGTTCACGTTTTCAATATCTATGTGGACGGAGTCACTCTCAGTAACTAGTTAATAGTAGCACACGAACCTAACGATGTATTCCTCCGATTTCAGATGAACATAATAATTTGTAATTATATAGAGAACAAGCACAATTTGAAAAATTTGAATCCGATTTCCATTCTATATATCCTTTTAGTGTTTAGTTATTGGAGTTTAACTCAAACACTACTTGACCGAGTTTGATGAAATTTAAATGGGACCACACGGGAAGCACCAGCTTTCAAACAAAATTAATTTAGAGAAGCAGTTCACCCAGTCGAAAGTTATGAGTTAACAAACATAAAAAGTGCAGTCGAATTGAGTACCTCCTCCTTTTTGGAAGTCGGTAGAAAAGTACATATCCTCGGACGGGATTTGAACCCGCGTCGTCCGACAATCTGTGTCAAACGCCGTGATCTAATGGAATCGATCGAGTTTAACTCTCTAGTTTATACCGTTTTATAAATATAGATTTTAACCGTTAAAATCAACTAGGGTCTAGTTGATAACGGTTAACGGGCTGATAACCACTGTGGCCAAGCGGTTATAACGTTGGACACGGATTGACAGAAGAAGCAGGTTTGAATTCCATTCAAGGATGTAAAATTGTTCTCTTTAAAATTTGAAAGTTTGATCTTCTTGCTATATAAGCAGGCGGTAATGCTTTAAAAAATGTTTAATAAAAAAATATTCACCCTTTTTAGTGACCCTTGCTACTTATAGGATCGATTGTCATTCACTGTCAATATCAATATTATCAAGATCGAAACCCGTTTCAGTTATTGGATTGTAACTCAAACACCACTTGACCGAATTAGACGAAATATAAATGGGACCATTTCGGAAGTATACTCTACCAAATAAAAAAAAAACAAATGTTATGCATAATCATACACAAATATACGCGTCGACGTGAGTACCTCCTCCTTTTTTTGGAAGTCGGTTGTAAATACATACAGTAGAGTTCGTTTATATGACTCGTCCTATATCGACCAACCGCTTATCATGAAGTAATTACACCGCGAAGTTTGGTTTTCACATACAATTATTTATAACTACGTCGGATATAATGACTTCGCTTATAGTGACATGTCGCTTATTGTGACCCATTGTTAACAAATTCTGTCCTGTTATAGTGCCCGACATGCCTCCTAACACCTTCGGCAATGTTCGGGAGAGTCACCCGACGTCTTTCGGCGCGTGCATGGCTTTTTTGTTTTGAGTTTCAGTGGTATATGTACTTAATACTTAGAATCTTAATTTTGGATAGTCTCTATTTTGTTCCTTTCTATTTACTTTACATCTATAATAAAATACTTACTAACAAAACAGGAGATTTTTTTTCTACACAATGCTTTGTATGACGTCCGCTTAGTATGACGTGTTAGTTATATCCCCGCGACGTCATTATGAACGGATTCCATTGTATTATTGCTTACTTTTTAGACATTGCTCATATACTCGTATCTCGGTAAGACAGAGAGTGAGGTCGCCAGGGTGGTCGTAACCCGCCCCAGTGACACGGCGAAACAGTTGTAAACAGACGTAAATTAAAGTTTTAAACGGCAATAAAATAAATTAATGCCCCCCGTTACAATTGACGTATTTACGCCAGCTATAAACCGTTTAAGTACGTTCTAACGCGTTCCTAGTCGCACATACGAGCTTTTTATTGTGAATCGTTGATTTTTCGTCGGGGCACACGGGTTGATTATATTTTTTAAAAACTTTGTGTTATAACTCACTATGTCTCATCACTCACTCACTAAAACCAGGAAGGGTTTAGTGAGTGAGTGATGAGACATATATGAGAAAAGAGTTTAGTCTGGTGTTTCTGGTGATGTTTGTAATTTAAGGGGTTACGAGAGGTTTTTTATGAGGAAATTGTCATGATAAAGGTAAGAAAATAAATCAGATAGTTCGAAATGAACTACATATTTGGGTGGTATGTGAGCCAATAAGCCTGTTACAATATTAGTTTCTAGAATAGATCACAAACGATTGAAGGTATTTTCTGTATTTTCACAATATTTAACATAAAATAGATGTATAATTTTAATGTTAAATATTATTTTATCCTACTTTGTTTTGGATGTCGATCACACAAACACGGTTGAATGGATTTGGTTGAAATTTGGAGTGGAGATATGTACCCGAGATAACCACAAAAGCTTTTTGTGCCGATTTCTAACACGCAGCCGAAGTCAAGGTGCAGTTTCATATTAAGTGATTTTTAGGGCTGCAAATTACCTATCATACTAATATTATAAACAGGAAAGATTTGTATGTATGTTTGTAACGCATTGGCTCAAAAAGTACTGGACCGATTTTAAAAATTCTTTCACCATAGTAAAGTTACATTCACCCTGAGTAACATAAGCTTTATAAGAATCAGCATTATCATCATCATCCATCACCGCGCGGGTGAAACCGCTGAGAGCAGCTAGTCCTATATAAAATGAGATACCCTAAGTTCTCTTTTATTATAAACATTAAATACAAATACAGTGGTAATTATAATCAGCTTACAACTTACAACTAAACATGCTAAAGCATCTACCTTTACTCTGCTGGAAGAAAATAGGCAAGAAGAAAAATAACTTAGCGCATGTGCGAAGAAGTATGTAATAGGTATTAGTATGTTCGTTACCTCACAGCATTAAAACGCCTGAACAGATTTGAATGAAATTTAGTTCGACGGTATTTGAGCTTTTTGACATAACGATACTTTTCATTCTAGAAAAAAGAATAGGCTGATGAATCATTTTGCACGTAGTTCGGTTCGCACGGGCCGCTAATCACTAGCTGTAACAAAACACCCCCGTATAAACCGATACTCCGTAACCAAACTCCGAATCAAGACGGGTAGTTCATAAAACTGCAGTTAAGCCGCCTCGCGACGCTTAACATCCGACGGAACGCGCACACGCGTTTATCCTCGATCGGATACATTTATTTTTTGAACGAAATCGTCTCGAATTACATGCGTCGAAATTTAACTTGAATGTTTTTGGGGCGGCAGTTGAAGTTATGATGTGATTATTGTTGGGATAAAGATTTCAAGGGCTGTAGTATTATTTGGGGTACTTATGTATAACGCTTGATAAGGAGCCATCTTAGTGGGACTAAAATATACTGTTCAACTTTACCTGGGCGTATGTCTTCAATCACTGAGCCGCTTCGTGTGGGGCTGAAGGACGCACTAAATAATGTTGATACTTGCACGTGCAGGCTTTAAACGATTAATAAATAACTACTACACTAAACAATGTCTCATGGGGAAGACGCCAATATGAACTTGATGCTTATCTATGGTTTCTGAATGTTTCTATTGATGGTATAGTATTAGAAGAACATAGAAAACATCGGAGGACACGTAAAAAAAAGATTTATGAATTAAAGAAATCGTGTTTTTATACTAGAAATGGGAATACCTTACGTAAATAATTCTGATCTGAACAACTACCTATACTTTCAACCAAATCCGATGGTCTTTTTTAAGGAGGAACGGTTGCGTTTTGCCTTGCAACCGACACAAGGCTATTACGTATCTGAGTTCCAATCAAATTTTCATTGAAATCTAAAAAATGGCGGCTATACTCTCACTTTTTTCAGCTTCAGTCATCAACTTACTAATATTTTTGCTTACTGTTGTTGTCAAACTAAGATAGAGTCGCCATTTTACAAGATTTCAATCAACATTTGATTGTAACTGAGATACGAAATTGCCCTGCGGATGTGATTGAAACCACCGAGCAATAAAAAAGTTTGGAAATATCTGACTTATTTACGTCAGCGTTTCTCGTAGCAAAATATCTATAAACCTCGTTTGTTTTATATAAAATAGAAAGGATGCATAATGGTATCGTAAGTCGCGATGCAGTCAATCGAATCATGTCGGTCTAGTCCGATTATTTCAATCGTTTGCACTGCGTGGATAGTTCCAATGGCGACATAACCACGTTACAAATCGATCTCCATGGTAATGCCCAACAATTTGGTGGTTCCAAAAAAATGGATCCGACTTCAATACTAAAAAGTGTGAAATAACTTGTTGAAGTATAGTATTACCATGGTATTTCAAAAGTACCTATTATCACAATATTGTGTACATGGTAACAACTTCAACCAGTTAATTAACACTTTTCTACCGATTTCCAAAAAGTAGGAGGTACTCAATTCGACTGTATATTTTAGGCAAAACTTTGGACTGTGTGAACCGATTCTCAAAATTATTTTTTTGTCTGAAAGCTGGTGCTTTCCGTGTGGTCCCATTTAATTATTTCATCAAATTTTATCAAATTCGGTTCAGTAGTTTTTGAGTTACACTCTAATAACTGAATATAACGGAAGTTGGTATTAAATTTTTCAAATTGTGCTTGTTACTGTTGAAGTCCGTAAAAGTTTTTTTAACAAAAAAAATTATCCTTTTTAGTGATTTAGCTACTTCGGGATCGATTGTCATTACCGTCAATAACGATATCATGATAGGCGAAAGTATGGCAAAACCCTTTTCTGTTATTGAAGTTTAACTAAAAAACATCTAAACCGAAATTTGTAAATTTATATAGAACCACTTAGGAAGTGAAACAAAGCAGACATAAAACAAAGCACACTAATCACAGACAGCATGTTTCGTAAAGGGTGAGTTCGGTATGGGTCCTTTGATATATAATCATTTACTGAGAGCAATATTGGATTCGGGAAGTATCAGCATGTTTAAAGAGAACGTATTTAATTTTCTTTTTAAAATACAATGTTAAAGGATTGGTGAAAGATTTAACTTACTTCCTAAAACTATTAATTACATTATTGTATGTTCAATTGATGGACCATGGTGTTGGGACAATTATAATGTATACGATCAATAATGTGACACAGTTACACAATAAAAATTAATCTGAATCTGAAGTATATTCTACCAAACAAAAAATAATTATAAAAATCATAAAAAAATTACGCGTCGACTTGAGAACCTCTTCTTTTTGGATATCCGTTGAAGATCACGCAACATTTCCAAAAGCGCGCATCCACACGTACGCACCTCCATAAATTTCGTAACCATAAAATAATTGAGCACTAAAACATTTGGAACCCGTCGCACCGTGAATAGCGAGCTTAAACAGAAGATTAAGATGCGTCTGCGCATCGCACGTTCACATTGATTTCTTTATTCACTAGTGGCCAATAAGGCCTACATTTAAATCGTTCATTAGCTATCAAATGATCGATACATTCGTATATTCTACCGACTTCCAAAAAAAGGAGGAGATACTCAATTCTACTGCATTTTATTTTTGTTCGTTACCTTATAACTTTCAACTGGGTGAACCGATTCTTAAAATTATTTTTTTTTTAACTTGTCGCGTGTCGCGCGTACACCTGTGTACGTACAAAAAAGTGCTAAGCCATGTTGCGCGTACACCTAATGTATATACATTTTTATACTGGTTTGTAACTAATTTCATCAGATCAAATACACTCCATTGGTATAAACTTGCTTTTAGTGGTCAAACTGTTCAAGTGTAGTTTTTTTTATCTGAACCTTTATGCGTAGTTCGGGAAAACAAACGAAAGAAGCAAACACTGGACGGTTTAAAAGCTAGTGCTTCCCATGTGGTCCCATTTAAAATTCATCAAATTCGGTCCAGTAGTTTTTGAGATACACTCCAATAACTGAATAGAATGGAAGTCGGTAGTAATTTTTTCAAAATTGTACCTGTTTGTGTGACCCATTTGTGTGTTTTTTGACTGACGATAAACGATTCTATAACGTAGAACGAAAACATGTACTAAAACCACTGTGTCACATATAATATACGTATGTGTGTTACTTACTACACATCGATAGAACTCTTACCTTACTTAGCATCAATAGCGTACTTCGATTTAAAAAAATCAATATCCATGTTGTGCCTACAAAATGAAATTGGATACTTTTATATGTCACGTTGAATATGGGTCGTATGGTAGCATACGAAGGTGAACAACTTGCTTAATTTACTTATTAGTAGATTTATAATAATCAGACACACACTCACCCTACACACACTCGTGCACGTTAGCTTGTTTATTAGTTAATGTTTCGTTTAAGCCCCAGATACATTAGGGGACATTTTGTCCCGCAACATGACGCGCAACACTAAATCTACGTGATGCTGCAACGTTGCTTTGTGTCCCGCAACATGTACCTCAACATGTTGCGGGACATTCTTGTGACGCGGCTTAGAGGTTGAGGCTTGCTTACGTAAAACTACTGTTTAGTAGTGTATGCGCCGTATTTCCTCTTAAAAACGGAGGGTGTTGTCTGTGATACAGTTTTAATACTACAACAGGAATCAGCACCCCATCTATTGGATACACTGCATCTTTATATATAAATCCAATGTTTTGCAAGTATGCATGCAGTCAAATAATAGTACATTACTGCAGAATCCAGTAAGTAATCCTTTCTAGCCAAGCATGAGTTACCAGACCTCACCTGGGGTTCGGTCCGGTTATATACGAGGCCAGGATGGCTTTCTTACTGGTTGAGGCTTGTATAATGCTTTTCTCAAAAATGAAAGAAAGTTTTTGCATCTTCGGCCTTAGCTTTTAAATCAGGGTGTGCCATCTATTTTTCTGAATCACATTCGTTGAACTATTTTTTTGAAATTATCTATGTTCACGCGGTAAATTATAACACAGTTGTCGCAATTGAATGTGAAATCCCGTCAGTCGTTGTTATTTTTTACTAAAAAGTTTGCGCTTAGTTTTAAACATTGTTTTATGTTTACATTACATGAATGTTTTAATTAAAAAAAAATGTTTTTCAATCTCAATGTTAATTTTAGAATGGACAGCTTTAATCCAACATGATTTATAAACTGAAATTATACAACACTAACATAAAATCCCACACCATACTTTTTCTGCGTCGCGTTAAGTATTACAGACTATAAAATGGCTGTTTAAGGCTCAAAAAATATATCCATCTTATAAATTATGAGATATATTTGGCGTTTCCCTCCTATAACTATGTTATAATGGCTACACTCTAATCTGTGTCTGGTACTATGTTTTTTTTATAAGCAGATCTAAAGAGGATGGTCTACTGTCCAGTAAGTAAATTACATTACATACTTACTTACTGGACAGTAGGAGTTTCCAAATTTAAAATCTCGCTACTTACTGGACAGTTGTGAAGAAGTCTCCGTTAGAGTTCACTTTCTGGATACTTTTTAGAGATTTTATGGCAACATAACATACCATTTTTGAGAAAACATTATTTTCTGTATTAATATCATGAAAAGAAGTGTCGTTTTATAAGTTACTAGTTGCACCCCGCGGTTTCAACCGCCCACCTAGTGGTAACCTCTGCCTAGAACAGATGCATTTCATGACAAGGACTGCGCCCGTAACTCTGAGACATGTCGTGCCTGGAATTTCGCAGGCAGGATTCTCTAGGAGCAAACATCATTGCATCTTTGACAACATCCGTGAAACAAAGGACGAGATGAAAAGAAACGTTGGAAAAGCATCCTTATGTACAAGGACGATATCTCATAAAGTATTTGACATAGGTGAGCTCGTCTACGAATAATTACATCCGCGCGATTCTGTAATGACTCGTCGACAAGCTCACCGATGTCAAATACTTCGCCCTTGTACATACTGCTGCTTTTCCAACGTTTCATGTAATCTCTTCATTTGTTTCACGGATGCGCCAATCAAAGATGCAACGATGTTTGGTATTAGAGAATCGCTCGGCTGCACACAGTATTGCAGACGTGACTGATTCACGATAGAAAATGGTATATTGGCAGTAATAATCATAATCATAATCAGCTCACTGCTGAGACTCGAGCCTTCCTCTCAGAGAGAGGTAGTACTTCCCTGAAATTCCCCATTCACAAAGAGTTCTACTGCTCTAAAATGCTATTATTATGTCCTGACAGAATCAGTACATCTACACCGATTCTCCCACATGCGATGGCATCGCATCTGAAATGCTCGCGGCACTGTCCCCGTCACGGCTAGATTTACTAGTGCTCATAAAATTCTAGACAAAGCACGTTTGCCTCGCCTGTGAGCGGAATAAATCTAACATTTATTTATGGTGTTACAACGAGAAAGACTGGGCTTCGATAGCATGAGATTATAGAGAGATTTACGGTCAATGACGATATACGCAGGTTGGTAGAGACTTCAGTAAAGTCCATGTAAGGTCTTGTGCCACTACTTCAGAAAGGCGTGCAATTGTGGATCTTGACCAGATAGAAGATCTGACAGTAAATCCCATATACAATTGACTTATCTAACGGAGCGTATTTCTGGTATATGACCCTTAGAACGGTTCTGCCGTATGATTCTCTAAGAGTATACATCGTTTCATCTGTGACAACATCTGTGAAACAAATGACGAGATGACAAGAAACGTTAGAAAAGCAATCTTCTGTACAAGGGCGATATCTCATAAAGTATTTGACATCGGTGATCTCGTCGACGAGCACATTGACGAATCATTAGAGAATCGCACAGCTAGATACGTTTTCTTCTGACAGTGGCGGTATCTTTTAACCCGTCCGCATCAGCGCAAAAAATAACAATAGATTTATGAATGAAACTTAACTCGAATGAGTCTTGCTGATTCGGACAGATTAAGGTAAAGTGTGCATTAAAAAAAAGGATCCCGAAACTGAGTATTTCTCTTGTCAAAACAACCAAAAGGACGAAAAGTTGTGATTTGCGACACTCGTACGAATACGAGATTTTAACTAACTTCGAAATTAGTTTGTATATCAATAGGCAAATTTAAAAAATACGTTTTATGAAATACTGTTGTTGGCTATTGCCATCATAAACTCTCTATACACAGTTGCAGGTATACAAATTGTAAAAAAACTTATAAGAAAAAGGATCAATAATACCAATAATACGACACAGAACTTGATCAATAAAATTATCATAGCATGAGAGGTAAATTAGCAGAGATTACGATTTTTTCTACTCTATCGTGTTTTCTGATTACCTATATATTGCTGGATTTTTTATAAAATTGCAAAATTTTGCCAAAATATGTTTGATATTCTGTGCCTAGATTTCTTTTAATTTTTAAACATATATCATTCGTGCTATTAAACTTTTATCACTTATCTTTTCAGTTCCTTTCCTTATTGAAAATTGATATTAGCACGAGTCTGCTATTGACTGCGGATTATGATGGCAATATTTTGAAAAAACCGTAAATCACTATTTTTTTTAAATAAAAAAGACGTGTGGCACTCGGAGACTGCCGCGGTATTGCATAGCTATTTTTATCAACTTATGCAATTACAATTATTTAACCAATGCCATCTAGAGGCGAGTTGCTGAACTAATAAGACAAGCGTGATATTTCAAAAAGTCATTAAAAGATCTGCTATTCATCGATAGATGTAGTCGGGGTGTTAGGTTATTTTCGTTACGGAATTTCTAGATTCGGTCTCCACGCTCAATGCCTGCGATAGAAGCTATGCAATAGCTTAAAAAGATTTTACGTTAGAGCCTAGCCCGCATTTCACTGTACGTAACAAAACCGAGTTTAATATAACTAAGATATGTATAATCGAGTTCAAATGTCAATTTTGATATTGGCTTCCGTCAGACTAATTTGACCAAGTAGATCAAAGTTCACGAAAGTGAATTTTATGGGTAGGACATATTCGACAAGCAAATTATATCTTATACCTAACTGCTCACATAATAATAATGTCCTTTACTGATCTGTCCCATCACTTGCTTTAAAACACTGATATTAATGTAATCCGTTTTTTATTAGGACTCTATTAAAATGCCTTATTACTCGTAACTGTTGGAGGATATCCGGCGATTTCGTAAATTTCTATAATGAACATTTTTCACTACACATAACGTGACTAACAAAATAAACCAGAGCCGTATCAACACAAAATAAATAGGATTTCGCGAGCTGAGTGCATCACTCAAGGCGACTAGTGATGGGCGCGTTAAAAATAATGCCGATAAATCCTGACGGAGATCAAAGAACGAACAAATCGGCGGGGCGCGGTGAGCAAAGACATGAGAAGCGATGGATATGGTATTATTTCTTAAGACGTTGACGGTAGGTTTGAGGAACTTTAAGTTCTGTACACATACAGATTTCTTCTATGAATACCTTCTATAAATAGAAAGACGAATGTTAAGCTGTAAAATTATTAAAAAACTTCGTTTTGGAATACCTAATTTTGATATACATTTTTAGAAACTGAAAACTGAAGGCACTTTTGAAAATTGTGAAATGTATACATCGTATTGCAGGCGACTGTACATATTAATCTTGACTTACTTCTGAAACATCGCCTTAAATCTATTACTTTAGCACTAAAATCATTCAGTTGTCAAAGTCACTATCGAGCCCGGTAGGCTCGAACTAATCGCTGGTGACCTTGCAATTAATGATAAGAATGCTAAAACAATATGTTTATTGACGCTAACACTTCTAAGTTTTAATAAATCTTTTGTAATAGGGATATCAACGTGATTGTATTATTCTTTTTTATTACTGTAGGATACAGGTTAAGGTTCGCCACTTACTTTTATCCCTAAGTGCAGACATACTCGGAATTGAATTTGCAGGTTATTTCTTTATTGTATATGCAACTCGATTTGCTAATGATGGGAAAATAAGATGAGTTAAAACTAGGTTTACATTAGTGGTTGCCTTTTAAGAAGTAGTCCTTCTTCTATAATCTATACGATAGTAAGCTGAGCTGAGTAGCTGAGAGATTTACAGTCCAACCCATATGATTTTGACGTATTTTGATGTTTATGAAAAGAAAAGTACTTTTTCTTAGTGGTGCTGTATGAGATATGGTCTATTACAATAAACAGTTTAACCAATTGAGTTTTAAGGCTCCGTAATCTCCGTATGTGGTAGGCCATGTGAGTGATGGCCCGAGCAAGTCTGCTAGTATTTTATTATTAAACTACTAATCTAGGCATTAGGTATATTTTTAACCAACTTTAAAACCGACCGAATACATATGTTTTTATGTGTGTTCGCGGATAACTTCGTAGTTTATGAATATTATTTTATTCGTTAATGATGATTCTTTTTTTGTTTGGTAGAGTGTACTTCCGGGGTGGTCCCTTTTAAATTTAATTGAATTCGATCCATCAGTTTTTGAGTAACACTCCAGTAACTGAAAAGTGTGTCGCCTATTTAATTGATATAATAAGCAAGGGTCACAAAAAATGGGCGATATTTTTTTAACCAAAAAACGGAACCGAATTCAACGTCAAAAAGTGTAAAGTAACTTGTTGAAGCCGGTCTGATTTTTGGTATTTTTTTTATGTAGCTTTATTCATTGCATCAGGTATGTCTGAAGAAGCACACATCGATGCTTTCTCAGCCACCATGCGTAAGCGTGTGGCTTCCCTGATGCGGCGGGTGCGTGACAGCAGTAACAGTTTGCTGAGCGTGGTGGCGGATAGGGTAGATGGGCCCATCCTTAACCACAGGATAAAGATGCATGTGCTACCTTTCCGCCGTTGCGCTAAAAAAATTATGTGAACTATTTCATAAGATAAACATTTGATTTAATTTAATTGTTGATTATTTTGACATGTTTTAATTGATATTGGTTTAGTTTTTTTTTGTTTTGATTTAGTGTTAATTCATTTATTTTGGTTTGATTTAATATTATTTAATTTAATTGAATTTTACGCAATTTAATTGATTAATTAATTTAATTATTAACTATTTAATTTATGATGTTGTTTATATTATTAGATGTATGATATTGATTTTTAATCTGAAATAAATAATTGATTGATTGATTGATTGCAATTTTGTGGTGAGTAATCGGCGCCAAAAAGTGTATTGTATTGAAATGTCATATCCAAACTTTCGAAGTTACCCGCCCGCGTGATTTACTCGCCGCGCTGGCTGGATTGCGGGGTACGAGGAGTGGGGGCGTACTCGACTAATAAAAAACACCCCGACGCCCTCCTGACTGATGCGACAATTAATTTAATCCCATTTCTCTGCGTCTTCTAAGTGTCAGGGCTGTCACGGTAAAGTTTAGGGCTACGAAGCGTGTCATCAAACATTATGACATTTTGTACAGTTTGTAAAAACTTTTGTATATAAACTTCGTCGTAAAAAAGTAGGTAAGAAATGTCCACACTCAACACAATTTTTGATTTAGACCTTTGTAGTTGATATATATTGGTTGCAATTTGCTTGCGCAGAACAATAAACTTAACTATCCAACAAAAATCGATTGTTGAGTAAATAATTGTAGCTCCTGTTCATACTAAAATCCTTATTCGTATAACACTTAGCATTACAATTCTATTCAATTGGGTAATTTACATCAGCTTAGAGAGTACGAAGTTACATGAGGACTAAATCTACGACGTAACTTCATATTGCAATGCTACTCAGTGTCGTTAATTATGGTATCAATACCTACTAATTTTTAAATTTGTAATTTTAAAATTATAATATCATTTTTGTGATTGTAAGTAAGTGAAAATAGGACCTGAGCTTGCATACGCTGAGAACAGGAGAATAATCGAATGTTCAGATATTGATTGACTACGGGTACTACTTCAAAGTCCTTTACATAAATTTTATGCTCTGAAACATTATTAAGAACTATTTAGCGTGGGTAATTATTACCTCATCTACATACCTACAGTTATTCTACGTAACTTTAATTTAAAAATAACTACTACTCATTCCATGTTAAAGTTCCGTCATCAAGTCACAAGCATGTGATGTTAGCTACTACCTACTAGTATTTGTACAAATGTATTATCGAGTCCGTAGGTACGTACATCTTCTAACGGTCTATGTCAAATGATTTCAAAGAACATTTTCGGGCGCCCAAGATACAGGCCTAGCCTAGTTTATGGCCTAGGAATATAATTAAAAAACAATATTGTAGATACCTATTTAAATAAACTCATTTGTATCCCTACCTACTTTAATAGTTAAGTTTGTATTTAAGAACAGTACTTGTTAAATCTGTGTGTCAATAAATAAATTATTATTATTTTATTAATTACAAGGCTCTAAAATAAAAAAAATGTGCGCAAACATATTCACAAAGTAACATAATTCACTGGCATTATACGAATTTGTATGAACAAGAACTACCATTATTTAGAGTTAGTTTAGTTCTGTGTTCAAGCTTATTGTTATTATATATCTCCGTACTTTTTAGTACCTACAAATCCTACAATGTTCTTAGCTATTGTTGTATGTTAATATTCACAAGTAGTTTACGCATTCTGTTATTTCCTATAAAGTCTTCACATTTTACTTATGTGCTACGAGTATAAATTACTTCGGTGAATACCATTAAAATATTTGCAATATAATCTATTACCTACTACGCGAACCGAGTTGCGGGCAGTCGCTAGTATACCATAAAAATGAACCCCTATTTCTCCTGGTCACGCTATAACTTGAGAACGTATGGAACAATCGCGCTAATTCTTTTTTGTTGTGTTAATTATTGTCAGAAAGAAAAACCAAGAAAAGATGGGAGGTTATGGTGAGGCCGAAGGCCGAGTCTACTACCTATACAAAGTCGCGGGCAGTCGCTAGTCTATTTATAAAAAATGAACCCCTATTTCTCCTGCTCAACTTGAGAACGGCTTTACCGAATTTACTTATCTTTTTTTAAATGTTTTCTCAAACTTCGTAGAAAGTTTTTAGGAGGTTATGGCGAGGCCGTAGATCGATCATACTCCGCGAACGAACTCGCAGACAGTCGCTAGTAACACATATTTTGTGTTTAAGTACAAGTACATTCACACTAAACTATAGCAATATAACATTATAATGCAAGTTAATTCTCAACATTGAGTCAGATTTTGACACATGAAAAAAAAGTTATTCTTTAGTATGTGACAGCCCTTGGAGGCGCGAGAAGCAGACATCAGCACGGCAGGCGGCTATTAAACAAGACTAATTGAGCGATAAATTCACGAGACGAGAACCGATATAAAAACGGGCGAGGCCGGAGAAAAATCCTAGATGAACGAATAAAAAGTCCCAGATGAACGAGACGCAAAAAAACATGGTAAGGCCTCCGCACACTCGACGCTTTTTCCATCAATGTGGTGCCAATTCGCACCACATCGTTATGACGATAACTGCGCTTTGCTATATTCACGTCATTTAAATTGTCGCATTGCCATAGTCTTTTAGGGACACTGCACCGTGATGCACATCTACGGTCGGTCTTGCACCAATATTTCAGTGCATGTTTGATTGAGTTTTATTCTTTACTAGCTGCGCCCCGCGGTTTCACCCGCGTGGTGATGGATGATGATGATGATGATGATGAAAAGTATCCTATGTGTTAATCCAGCGCCTCATCTACCCCCATACCAAATTTCATCAACATTAGCCCCCCCGTTTGTGCGTGAAAGAGTAACAAACATCCATACATCCATACATACAAACTTTCACGTTTATAATATTAATTAATAGGATAGGATAGGATAGGATAGGAAAAAGGTCAGGGTTCAGCACTGTTAACCATATAAGGTTAATATTAACATGAATATACATTTTTTTGCAATTTATAAAGGTGGTGAGTAAAATATGTGCAATTTAACTATTATTTTAAATCAACATCATCAAATGAATCTCATCATTTGACAACTTATTAGTATTTAAATTAAAATATAATTTTATGGGATTTCTTAAGGTTTTGTTTGGGCATTACAACATGCCATTGAAAGGTTAAGTCAAGAATATGATCTAAAATGAAGAAAACAATAAAAATAAAGTTGCATCTATTCACCATGTTAAATTATGTAGGCGTAAACTTGGAATTACTCGTACATTCGACGCTTTCGTAGCTATAAGTTTGCAAACTCGGGGCTCGGTTGGACACGCGCGCCCAATTCTTGAAACCTGATAGGTACAATAGTCTTCCATGACGACATGATCACACCACATTTTGGTTCTATTCGAATAAAAAGATATATGAAAAGTGGCACAAGAAACTATAGCCGAGTATAATCATTGAGTGTGCGTCGTCCTTTCCAGAATGAAAAATCTCAGATGAAGGAATATTGAAAGAGGACGCGCGGAATTGATTACTGTCAATTAGGGCTGGCACTCGATCGCGTCCGCGCCAGATGCTAACTGCTAACACGGTTCTATTAGTATTCGTGACGTTTGGGGTGTTTTTATTTTGCGCGTTGTCTTCGGGTAGGCTTTGTAAAGCTCTAGAGAGGCGGGAGTCAAAACAACATTGATTAATCTTCGTATATTTCTGAATGTGGGATGAAAGTCGTTTGAATGAAGGGATTTTCTTTAGTATTGTAATTGTATGACAGTTTACGTCAAATTTTAGTGAAAAAATCATACACGCGAGAAATTATATCGTCCACCTTAATCACTGCGTATGTTCTGGATCGTAAAAAGTGAGAAATTGAAAGATAGGCCTTTTTCTGAAGTGAGCACTATATACAATACTCCAGCCTCTAAAAAAGTTATTGTACCTGTGTATGAAAATAATGTAAGGTTAAAATGTATAACAGAACCTATCATAACCAACCAAGTTGCCGCAAAGCTTACTATAGGAAAAATGTGTATTAATTTATAAATGCTTCATAATAACTGCGCCTCCTAGCTTAACCCGCCTTTTTTTTAGAAGTGGCCCATTAGTTAATCCCTGACTGTTCCATTCGCCATTTTATTAAAAAAGCCGTTTCAGCGGGAAGAAATAACTAAAATACTAACTACAGTACAGTACTCGCTTTCGCATTTATGGCATGATCAGTATTGGTAAGATATAAGAGGGAAAAGATCTTGTAAAATATATGACCATAGTATATGTAAAGTTATTTTTAAGATGAATTCCCCAATAAGTAAGTCAGTTCAGTGGGCGTAATTGCCCTTTGCACACAAATAGTAACTCTAGAAACGACAAACGACACGCCTTCAAAGAATCACCTCAATTCCCGGGCAGCTATTAAAGTTTCCGCCTCTCAGACACCCGACAGTAACTTATTTCCATGAATAATTTCACAATTTCATGCAGTCACCTAAACTTATTATCCACAACATTGCGGAGACACCGGGACAATACCAATCCCGGTTTTATGCCAACATGAATGATTGCTCCTTGCGACCAACAAAGGCCGTGACAGTAAACATTTTGCACAACAATCTGTACACAAATGTATTTTACTTTCAACTCTAATTCATTCCATACATCCATTACTCGCTTCTTTCATATTAGCTCTTACACACCGTCAGAATATTTCCGATGGTTAACGAACAACTCTATATACATATTTGACGTTGGAAAGTAGTGATGGGGCGAGTGTCTCCGGGAGCTATGTCGATTAATAACGTTTACAAGATGAAAGTCACCGTTCGTCGTGATGCATTCTAAAAATAAAATAAAATGTAGCTTTATCAGACTCCACTAAAGCAGACAACTTACGTTAGCCATACCGTACCACATGCTGCTTGCGATTAAATAAATGGATACTATTGAATAGCAGTACAGGCATTAATTTGGAACAACATTTTAACAACATAATATTAAACATTATGATTACGACGTGTGAATAAATTTTATAACAAACGACATTATCTTTAATAAGCTTGTTTGATAATATTGGTACACTTTATTTGTATATTCCAAATTTATTGACACTATCAAGTGAAATAAATATGTTGGTTATAGAAATAATCAAATCAAGTGTCAAATAATTTTCTAATATCATAAGAACACTTGTCACATTAATTTGACTTAATATCACTACTGACTGTGATCTTATGATCCACATGAGATTTGGATCCCAAAATATGGTCGCCCTATACGCTCGGGTGAAATATATTGTGTGCAGCTAATAGGCGGGACGGGCGTTAAGGAGGGCATAAATTAAGCGATGTTGTGACGTCGCTCGACGCGCAGACCATCTGTTTGTCGATATGTCACGGAGCAGTACTATAGTATGTGTACAGAGCTGAGATTTATTACTCGCAATGGATTTTATATTTATTTCTGGATAACATTTCCGTCATGACATCTTAGATTTTTTTATTCAGATAGAACTTTTTGTATTAACTACTTATAACAAATATAAATATTGTTTGTAAAAACTACGTTAATGTTTTATTCTATTTAATCCTTGTTATTAATAATTGCGATGATAAACACAAAACAAAACGTGTACTTTTGAGCACGCACCCGTACGGAGTAGATGAAAGGAGCTTAAATCAAAATCACTCAACAAAACAACAAATTCGAACGTTTAAAAAACAAATGTTTCATCAGCTCATTACTATATACCGAGGCAGCATGAAAGAAGACTTTATTTTTGATCTCTCGAGCCCCCATGCGATGATAGTCTGTGACATTTGCTCGCTTCGCCACGTTTTTTCAGTTTCTTAATTGCCTC
Source organism: Selenia dentaria (assembly GCA_917880725.1). NCBI lineage: Eukaryota > Metazoa > Arthropoda > Insecta > Lepidoptera > Geometridae > Selenia > Selenia dentaria. The sequence continues at coordinate 5,357,419 of OU862888.1, read as the reverse complement.
AATATATTTAGCTGTCGGTGCGGTTAGTCCCGCTTCTCGTGAAACTAAACACATCCGAAAGATTATTAAGCTGAGCCTGAAAAATAGGCGGATGGCAGCGATAAAATCGTCAGTTTATACTGTATACTGTAATAAATTCCTCCGTCTGCTCTAATAGCGTTCAGAAGCTCCCCGACAATATGTTATTGTCACGTAATTTAAGAAATGGAGGATTAATATAATTTGAACAATTTGTTACAGACTTTACTCAAGGTTTATTTTTGGCGTGTAGCGGAATAACGTTTCAGTTGTTATAAATTAACTTTTATCGGTACGTCGGCGCATAAAACTTATTTACGTGAATAAGTTTGACCTTCGCACATCACTATGCGAGTTTTATTATTCTTATTTCGATCGTCAACTATGGATTTTATTGAATGTCACATCTGAGAGCGTGTTTGACAATTTTTACGATTGTGTTTGATATTGTAGTCGTTTCGTTTGGATAATTTTATTGTTATTGAGAAAGTTTTTCCTTTGCCGTTGATATTTATTACGTTAATTTCAGTTTAACATTTTTTTTATTTAATAACGGTTTCTAGCTGCTTTGGAATTTCTGTAGAGTATTAAGTGGAAGAGTCTTAATCTACAAATGCTTATATATCCATTCACGCAAATAAACACACTTTCGCATTAGTACAGTTAAATAAAACTAATGTATGACTTGTTAAATCATAATTATCCCTAATAAGATAACTATGCATTATCTTAAACACATTAAACACATATATTTTTTGTATCTTCTACTTTGTTAACTTGACTTATCTACTTAGCGTATATTAAGTTTCTCGCTTTTACTCGTACTTTCTAAGCCGATCCATGCAGAATAATCTCTAGAAGTCCCCTGATATAAGAGCAGCTAGAAGCAGTCAGCATGTTCTGCTTCAAGCTGCGACTGCATAGTGAACTTGAACATTGTCTTCTACGTACACACATACACGAAACCGCTCGAGCACTGCAAATGCTTCGGGCGGTTGGCTGTCAAGCAGTTGCCAGGCATACACGGACTGCTCGAGCTGTCGACTGCTCTCGCACAGTTACCTCCACCCGAGCTCTTCATTACAGGTCGTGCGTACTTCCCGCCCCTAAATTGAAATTGTGAGCATCTAATACCAACTGTTCGAGCCAGGGACTGTATACCGGTATGAACATCTGTACAATATTTTTTCTGTATGACGTCATACCATTATCTTCCGACTATCCAAAAATAACGGTACAGTTATTTTTTTTGGATTGTGTTCAATCCTTTAGTATTTGGGTACCGAGTTTTTCGGTATTGCATTCATATCTTTATATAAGGGTAGTGTAACATTTCGGTACAGATATTATTGATACTCTTATTATTAAGGTATTCATAAGCAATGTTGGTTATTCTCGATTGTCTTTAGTTTATTTATTTATAATAGCTTGTTTCCGCGTGTCTACCTACCTCAGTGCTTTCATGTTCATGAGCGAGTGAGGTAAAAATCTGTTTCTAACAATACATAGTTGTTACGATGAGCGAAGAAATTGAATAGAAAATGAGAGAGGGTATCCGACGAGATTGGAAAAGTAAGTACCTATACTGCACTTTAGTTAGTTTGTTTTGTGTAAATAGTTGCGTGACGCAACTGCGGGTAAAACGCAACCAAATTAATATCAAAATCGTTTGAACTTGCTGTGCTGCAACGTGCGTCGACCCTCCCCACTCTTCTTCATTCACCCGCTTTCGCCCGCGCGCTCGGGCTGAATACGTATTTCAGTACAGAAATAAAATAACGGTTAAATGACACATGATACCACAAACATCTGAACAGAAATTTTTCGAGTATTCATATTTGAGTACTGATATTTTACTAGTCCTATTTAAATATTTATACCGATTATGAACTCTGTGAACCAGTATAAAAAATTCGGTACTGTTATATTACGAGTACTATTTAAATATTTTATACCGACATGCACTCCCTGGTTCGAGCAATGGCAACTTCAAGCTGTTGTCTCTGACTGCAAGACCGGCCCGTGTATGTTGATCACTGGCTAACTTCTCGAGCAGTCCGTGTATATCGGCTCTAAGAGTCTCTCGACTTTTCAAATTCGACAAAATTATATAGTTGCTATAAAGAAAGATACCAATTTCACCTTAAATCAGGATGCAAAATGTCGAAGATCCACATAGCATTTTTATGATTAGATCACTTTACAACTCACGTGTACCCTCCGTTTAACAAGTAACGTCAACATTTATTTTTTGATATTTGCTGTATTTACACTATACTGTATTAAGCTTTAAATCAGTTAGTTATACGTAGTATATACCTCGCATTTTTTACTTTTATCTTTATTTACAAAAAACTAAAATGTTTTTAAAATATTGTTATTTATCTTGTAGTGAAATTTAAATGGAAACAATAGCACAGATTACTGAATACAATAGTACACTGGCAACAATATTTATTGCGTTTATAAATAATTAAAAGCACTTGTGGGTTCATAAGTAAGGCTGTGGCGAAGAAAATGGAAGCAAAAGTTGATTAAAACGTCTGCCCTAAAGATTCCAAAATACTTAGATATCACTCTATATCTTGGTCATTGTTAACAATATCAAGCTAAGTCTAAAAATATGTAGAGTACCCATAGAACACCTATAGAGCACCGTCCTAAATGTTTAGATATCGCTCTACATAACCATAATCAGCAGCATAGAAACATCTCAAGCAGCATCAAGCTAAGTCTACAGATGTAGAGCAACCGTAGAGTACTGTTATAACAATTCCCTAAATGTTTACATATCGCTCTACATAACCATTAACAACAACGACAAAATACCCCAAGCAGCATAAGCTAAGTCTAAAAATGTAGAGCAACCATAGAGCACCGTTTTATAATTAGAGCGCTACAAATCACGTATCCATTAGCAATGTGTTTGGAACAAGACAAACGAGCGCTCGCAATGAGGTAACAATTATCCCGCGGGAGCCGTCCGCGGGGATTCAGGAGTGATGGTGACTCTACTCCGTGTAGGGTGGCTGTGATTTAAGTTGGTTTATTGTTAACTTTACTTTATTACGTACTACATATAATAAAATACGTTTTTACCCGAAAGCAATGAAGCCTAATAAGAGGCTTATGTGTTTGATACATGTGTGTATGCTCTCAACGTTTTAACGGTTTTTGATAAATAACAATTTAAAATGATGGATTTGGTGCGGGATAAAGATTTATGTAGTGTAGTTAAACTACTCAGGTATGTTATAATGATATAAAAAACTTACTTTTTTATTAGGTAATGTAACGATACTTGCTAGTTGTTCACCTGATGGTGACCAGTTCAACGGAGATCGTCAACCTTCAAGGTGGCAGGTTTGCTACAGTGTCCATTGCAGAATATAATATATTAATATAATAATATGTTATCATATTGTCACTCTTCAAAGATTACATTAAAGGATTTAAAAAAGAGTACTCTCCTACATAATTATTATAACTTATATATAATAAATGTAAATAATAATGTATAAATAACAAAAATAATGGGACAACATCCACGCGAGGACTTCAGGTCCTAAGCTAGACAGAGCTGTTACTATGGCAACCTGATGACTGATATACAAACATATATACATATACACATAGAAAAACTTCAAATAGATTAGTTTATGCACACACATGTTTGACCTGTCCAGGATCGAACCCGAGAGGTGCGGCTAGAAGGATGTTACCAACTGCGTCTACCGGCCAGTCATGACTTGGCTCGACCAGCTATAAGATTTAGTTTTCCAATTTGTTATCGAAAGACTATTAAACATAATCCTATTAAATAGCACTGAATACATAGCATTAAATATAATTATTACTTATATTCAATGCTACAATATCAAACCTTTTAACATTTTACACTGTCCTTATTATTGACAGTCTCTTCAGTTGGAAAGATAGGAAAATAAACTTAGTTAGTGAAAATATAATGGTGATGATATCAATTTATCAATTAGCTGAATAAATAAAACCCGGCCAAGAGAGGGTCGGACTCGCGCACGAAAGGTTCCGTAACATTTTCTATAAAAACGAGCAAAACAATCATGTTTCTTGTTTGAGAGCCCCCTTAAATAATTATTTTATTCTGGTTTTTAGTTTTTGTTTTCAGAGTGGTAATATAAGTACATTTTGTGAGGGATGCCTATGTTCAGCAGTGGACGTCCTACGGCTGAGATAAATGAATGAACAGAAATACCTACATCATCTGTAAAAACTCCAACTGTCTAATTATCACGGTTCATGAGACACTGCCTGGTGACAGACGGACAGACAGACATACAGATAGACAGACGGAGAGACAGCGAAGTCTTAGTCATAGGGTCCCGTTTTACTCTTTGGGTGCAAAACCCTAAAAATCACGTTATGAATTGAATACGTTTGGATATTGAGCATATTAGATGCATTTCTTCATATAGAGTGCGCACTCTAACTCTTTATAGTAACTGCGCAGTTACGTTTACGCATTTATGCGAGCACTGCAGTGTCTATACTAAGATTAAATTCCTATCGTGAATGTTTAGTCGGCTTATTAATAGTTTAATAAATGTCAAACTAACTAAAATTTTGATACAAAAAAGTAAGTGATTTTGTCATTGGATACGTCTATCGACTAATTTTACAAGGCAACAAATGGGGACCATATTTTTGAGGTCCAAATTGTCGGTGCAATAATTGTTGCACGGTAGTTTTACGCGCGTTTTTCTTTAGATTATTTTTTAAAGTCATCCCAACGTTTAACCATAGAGTTTAATTCTTTAGCGTAATATATTTTCTTTCTATGGCAATACTACAATCAAACAAGTACTATCTGTGAACTTTAAAAAAAATATAATAAATGTTTAGTGTCATCTGTGTTTGGTGGCGAGGTTATGTTTTGTGCTATTGTTTTTAGTGAATTAATAGGGATAAACTCATGATGTTGATACAAATTATACATGAATATGATCGTGAATGTATAAGGAATACTGTGAAAATGTGTTTTAAGTTCTGAAATAAAAAAATACAAGAAAAAAGTTGTCACGATTCGGCAACTCCCGGTAAGCTATTCACATTGTTATGATTGGCTATAATTTGCTTTATTTTGAATAGATTATACTTTTACATTGTAAAATATCAAAGAAATAATGTTGTCAAGAAATTATGCCCACTCGGAATATGATAAATACTCCATATCATGGCAGGATCAATAAAAAATCGAAGTCACGAGACAGTTAAATTCGCTAGTACTAAAAATTCAATATTTGTATTTTTTTTAAATTGTTCTATTTATAATTATTATTTGAAACCTAGTTTGGTTTGTAGAATTTCTAAAAATAATTCCAATAAAAAATGTCTATTTTATAAAATTTTTTTTTTCAAAATCACCTGATCTAGTTCTAGAAAATGGGCCCCAAAATGAAAAAAAAAATCATTATTGGCCGAATTTCAAGGTATTTCTTATTTTTTATGTAATTATTAATAACTTAAGCATATGTTACTAGGTGAAAATCCTATTTCTGTTCTAGACATTCAAAATATTTATAAATATCAATTCAAATCCTGTCTTGGTAAGCATTAATTAATGTTAAAACTTAATTTTTTTGGTCAGATTGCAATTTTTTTTTAGGTTAATATTTCTTCTACGAATTCAAATATTTGAATGTCATTAGTTAGATATGTGTTTCTACTATTTAATAACAGCAAAAAAACCCTAGAGATTTTGGTGTAAAATTTTTAAATTAGAATTTTTTTCCACTTTAACACTGATTTTTTCGGCTACGTCAAGTTTGTCCTCGTGTAACATAATATTTTACTAATACATTTAACATGACTGTTTATGTATCAGATTCCTTGGTCTTTCAACTTTCTCTGACATAAATTTCGTCTCTTAAGTCGCTATAGGTATGACACAAGAACCGTTTGTTCGCAACTCAGCGCAACATATGACGCGGGCGCAGGTCGCAACACACAACACTAAGGGGTCGCAGCGATCGTTAAGACACTTTAAAGCGCTTTAGTCGCTATGTTAAAAATCAAACAAATGAATGGCAAAGGAAACTTCTTTAGTGCGAAAGCGTCTTACATAATATTTCAAAAGTTTAACTAATTCTTTTCCTTTTTTTTCGAACGGACTAAATGCTGTTTACAGCGCCACTAGATGGCATTGCAGAGCAGGCAGATGGCATTCAGCCAGATGCACAGATGCCGTACCGCCTAAGGCGAGCGTTGAAGATGCTTCGCCGCAAAGAGAGGAGTAGACGACTTGCTCAAGGGTACCACTAAGGTACGGACGTCAACTTGGGCCGTCGCCAGGAGACAGGGGAGTCGGAGAGAGAAGTTCAACGGATTTCCTACATCAGCTTAACACATGGGCACCCTACCAAGGATCGATGTGGCTCATCACAATGAAAAATGCCCCGCTCGTGTAAAGCCCCTGATGTGTTACTGAAATTTCTCTTCTCACCTCCGCCTCTGCCATGATCTGTGTCGAAAATATTTTGACGTAGTTATATTGTTTCCTGCTATTTAGTCTGTGAAGTTACTACTCTTTTATTACTTTTATAAATTATGCGAGAAAAACTAAACGACGATTCCTTTGATGAGGTAATGGCTTATAAAACTGTTATGAAAATCAAAACTGTGGTGTAAAACTAGGTTGTAAAAGTGGAACACATTATTGAAGTTAATCGGCCGAAAGATGCGGATGTATTCATTAAACTATTCTGGTCTTTATTTTATTTTAATAACGCACTCGTAATATGTATTCTCTGTTCATATTACACATTGAATTAAGTTTTTTTTTCATATCAGCCGTAGGACGTTCACTGCTGAACATAATAATATGCCTCCACATAATTTTCCAAAACCGGTTGTTGGGGCTCGCATCCAGCGTCGTCCTGTGACCTTTATCAGGTCGTTTGTACAACGGTGTACGACCTACGCTGCGCTTGCCAGTCCGCGGTCACCACTCCAGAACCTTCCGGCCCCATCGGCCATCTGTTCTGCGTGCTATGTGCCCTGCCCACTGCCAGTTTAACTGGCTAATCTTCTGGGCTATGTCGTTGACTTTAGTTCGTCTACGGATCTCCTCATTTCTGATTCGATCACGTAGAGAAACCCCGAGCATAGCCCTTTCTATAGCTCGTTGTGCGACTTAGATGCTTGAGGATATAGAATAAAGATATTCTTATATAGATAGTTTTTTGTGACAATCGGTGATGAGACGAGCAAGTCGCTCGCCTGATGTTAAGCGTAACGCTTACCCATGACAGTTCAGTGCAAATCTAAATTCAAAACTCTGCACGGCAATGCACTGCACTCGTAACCCTGAGGTAAAAGATGTCAAACCTCTTGCTCTCTGATTTCGTTGGATACTCGTACATTGCCCTATAATAAAACACAGTAATGTTCGCACACTACTGCTTCACTGTTGAATAACAGGCAAAAGATATTTCTCAAAGCGGATTGCAAAAGTCCTACCACTACAAAATGTTTGGGTACCTACCTACTTGAAAACACATTAGATGTGTTTGCTTTTAAAATCGTACCCCATTGAACTAAAACTATTGGTACTAATTTATCCGTTCCCAAAACACTTAAACAAAAGTGATTTCCCTCGAAATTGACCGGAAGCCATCGTCCGAAGCGGCGTCAATTTTTTTCAACAACAACGTAAACCTATCCCGTGACCTTTCGCTTGTGACTTAAAACATCTGTCAACACTTGAAAAATAGCAACTCACTTCATTCTTTACCACATAGCAATATCTACTCTGTGTACGTGAAGCTAAGGTTGATAGTAAGAAGTAATAGATTTTAAAGATGGCCGTACGGCATACGTCAAACGCTTGACAGCTAGGGCTGCCAATTTAAATGAAACTGTAAAACGTTGCCGGGGACAGCGTACGTCGCTCGAGGGATCAACAAAAAATAATTAATGGGCCGGCTAATGAATACGACTGGTGTTTACCGCGTACAGTCCGCAAAATGGGCTGGGAATTAAACTGTGTGAATGGCGTGCGTAATTGATTTTGAGTCATTCATGTGGTTATGTGAATGGTTATGTTGTTGATTAAAACTATAACTATACCATAGAAACTTTACGTGTTGGTGTACTTTTGCTTGACCAGTTTAATGTTACAAATAATTTATGATATATAACAATTCCATACCATTGTGAATTGGGTTCATGGGGTAAAAAGGGCCTATCTAGGTCAACCAATAGGTCGAAGACCGGTTGTTTGCCCCCGGTACCAGGTAGATGGAGTGGTGTGGTGAACGCAGATCTGGGGGCCTACTCTCAACTTTTACGAAACTATCATAAATCAGGAGCGTTTTGTAATAAGCTTAGAATAATCATACTTACTATCGTACTCCCACAGACACAAAGCGGTCAACCCAATTTAATGGTAAGGTTGCAATATGACGACTTTAAGGGTTGGGAGTACCGTTTCTCCAAAAATTTAATGATGGATCAATGAATTTAGTGTCAAAAGTCACGTCAAAGTACGCGAATTGAGTGAAATATTTGATACTACGTCACCAAAACGTCTATCGTAATCCATTATTATTTTTAGCTTGCTATATTGACGAAGTGGTATCAAATTTAATTATAAGGTTGTAACATGACTGCTTTAAGAGGTGGGAGTAGGGTCTGAACGAGCTTTGTGCAAGAGACTGGCGAGAAACTGCAAAAGACCGGAACCAGTGGCGTGTTCTCATATCTCATATCTCCAAGACTCACTTTGGGTCGCTTAGCCAGCGGAGTAAGTTACATTGTGAAATCGTTTCAATAAACTAAATTTTTACAGGTGGTCTCATTAACCTAGTTGGCAGTGACCCTACCTTTGAAGCGCGGGATCCTAGGTTCGATCTCCGATCGGGACAAATATAGGTGTGATGAGCTGAAAGGCTTGAACTCGGGCCTTGTACGTTAGTTATGTATTAATATGCCTGTCCGCGCCTTTCGCGACGTGGAAGCCTAAAGCGAAATTGTGTAAGTTTGGCAATCTATAAAAAACTATGAGCATTTTTTTGCAATCGGTTGATATAAATAAACAGCTGAAACATAAATGACTTTTCAAACTAAAAGGCATTTAGTTACACACAACTTCCATCCTTTTCTAACAAAAATAGCGCAATTATAGTCTTTTACGTCTACCTTACCTCATTCCCAGGGGTTGAATTAGCCCTGATTTATCCGGGCCATTTCCGTTGTTCACTTCACCGCTGCCGCCATCGCCCTGTCGTCGGTAAATCAACCAGTCACTCACGCTTCTTGTGCTACATTAGCTACTGATAACAATCTCAAACCACAAATTAAATCGGAAACTTTTTGGTATACAACATTGACAATATATATTTTTTCTCTTACGACGTACATATACTCGAAACGCTCGCAGGATAGCATGTCTTGGCGATCGTACTCAACCGATTAACAAATTAAGCAATGTTTGCTGCGGTCAGGAATTGGATGGGTGTGTGCTAGTGGCATTGTTCAACTGAGCGCTTCCGTGCTTCGGAGGACACGTTAAGCCGTCGGTCCAATTTGCTTGTCTTAGGACAACAGTCGTTAGACTATGTTGAAGGCCTTCGTGCGGCCTGAAAACTTCAATATGGGTTGGCCACTAGCCATCCACCAAGCTGCACAGAGCCTGCGTGGTGGATTATGGCCTAACTGCTCTCTCGGGAGGAAGGCTCGTGTCTCAGCAGGGGGAACATAATGGACTGATTATGTATATATGCCCGTGCATGGACCATATTGAATTGCAATTTAGTCATATTAGCATATTTAGCAAATTAAGTCACATTGAAATTACTTATTAGTGTGTAAGAATGTGTCGATTAACACGTATCTTATTTTCTCTATTATAGGAAAGACACTTTGTTCTTGTGTTCTGTTTGTATTTCACTACATGACACTTTGATCATTAGAAATTTGTCAAATATAGAATAAATATAATAATAAATAATAATTATATAAAAATAAATATATTATTTAAAATATTTATTTGTAGTTTGGTTTAGCTAAATAAGTCTGCAGTTAAAAATTACAGTTGTATAACAATGTATGAGTATATCACACTATCACACTTAGCCACACACGTTGCAGTTTCTGGAAAAGTAGGTTCATTTCTGCGAATTCTATTGTATTGTTGGCCAAATATGTCGAACCGCGAGTCAACGGGTTAATATTATAAAGGCGAAAGTTTGTAAGTGTGTTGGTATGTTTGTCACGTCTTCACGCTAAAATGAGACGTATTTTGATGAAAGCTTGTATGGAGCTAGATAAGGCGCTGGATTAACACGTAGGATACTTTTCCTCTATCATTATCAACCAACACCACGTAGGCAAAACCGCGGAGCAACTAGAACAAATAATGTGCACTCCAAATCCATTTCAGTGTACATAACATCTTTTTAATTTTGAAACTAGAAACAGAACAATAGGACATCGTATTAAGTACACAATAGTGTAGTCGACAACCCTACTGAAATTGGTACGATGTCAATTGCCTATTACGAGCAATTTGTCGATATTGAAATATGACAGAGACAAATTTGTCCGACGAACGGTGTCAAACTCAATGTTAGAATAATAAACAATGGCAAACTATGACAAAACTAAAATAGTAATAACCCCAATCAATAGGAGATGTGAAACTTGAAACTTTTGTCAAGTAGGAAATGAATAGTCATCTTAACACCTGAAGAGATCTTCATAAATTACAGTTAAGGATCGTTTTGATTACATCTGGTTTCAAATAAAATCGGTTGATGTTTTGGTATTTACGACTCCACAGATAAAGTCAAAAGTCAAAATCATTTATTCAATTTATGCATCAAAGACGCACTTATGAACGTCAATTTTTCATTATAATGTACTTTAAAGACTCTACCGCTGCGTTCCAAAATATGTAGAGCCTACCGAGAAGAAGCGACAAGAAACTCGGGGCCATTCTTTTTATATAGATGTTTCTACTTAGGTACTACAAATATCACATTTTATGGGTGGCAGAGTGGCTTGCCAGAAGTGGAGTATTCCAAGCATCTTTATCTTCTATATAATGTCGAACTTTATAATAAGCTCTTTTTATTAAAGCGTTTTTTACAGTCATCTTGAATTTGCCCTCTGTGAGCTCAGTTATGTGTTGGATATGGATTTTATTGTAAAAACGCACACAATTTCCTAGGAATTACTTATTAGTCTTTGCAAGTCTAAAACTAGGTACAGCTATCCTATTTGTATTTCTAGTATTAAAACTGTGGTGATCACTATTTAACTTATAATTATGTAATTTTTTACGAACACACATTATATTTTCAAATACATAAAAGGCAGGCAAAGTTAATATATTGATTTCTTTAAATAAATCTCTCAAAGATTCACGGGGACCCATTTCGTATATATAGCTCTAATAGCACGTTTCTGAAGGATATATATATCAGCCGCTGAACCCCATAGCAATATCCCATATGACATTACGCTGTGGAAACATGCAAAATACACTAACCGCGCCGTAGAAGCATCTGTTAGCTCTCTTATTTTACGTACTGCATATGCAGCAGAACTGAGTCTCCCTGACATGGCATTTATATGAGGACCCCATTGTAATTTTGCGTCAATTTTAATGCCTAGGAAGACTGTTTCCTTGTCCATTACGAGTTTAACTCCATCAAGCGTAACGTTGGACTCCAAATATGGAACAGTAGGCAAAAAAAACTTCAAACACTTTGTCTTTTTTGAATTCCGAAGTAAATTATTAGTTGAGAACCATTTAGAGATACTAGATAGAGCGTTGTTTACTTGAATTAGTGTGTTATCTTTCCTATCTTTTTTGAAAATCAGAGATGTGTCATCCGCAAAGAAAACAATATCACAAAGATCCTTGGCCATAAGTGGCAAGTCGTTAATGTATACTAAGAACAAAAAAGGCCCTAAAATGGACCCTTGTGGAACACCCATTTTAATTATAGATCCCGAAGATGTTACACCAACCTTTTGCATCCTATCAGATAAATATGACTCCATGACATCAAGCGCAGCTCCTCGAATACCATAATGGAAAAGCTTTCGAATCAGTATACGGTGTTCCACACAATCGAATGCTTTAGAGAGATCACAAAAAACACCAATAGCATTTTGTGAACTCTCCCAAGCCTTTAAGACATACGTCATTACACACAGATACATACCTTGAACGTAAAGTAAAACCATTCTTTCAGGTCGGTGTCAATGAGTAGCTAACGAGCATAGACAACAAGGATTACACGATAAATATCCTGTTCTAATGTTAACTCTTGCAAAAGTGACCGTGATAGTTTAAATACTAAAAAAAACAGTCTAGACTTACTTTGTAGTGCCTCCAACTTATCTGTTCAAAATTGAAACTACAGTTTACATCCATATATACCTACTAACTTTAGCGTTTATAATATTAGTATGATCACAGTTGCAGAATATGCGAATTAATCTGTCCGAATCAGCAAGCCTCATTCGAGGCAAGTTTCATTCATAAATCTATTGTTATTTTTTGTCCTGATGCCGACAGATTAAAGAGTGGCTTGAAAGGCTGCCCTATGTTTTGATTCGCTTTTTTCTTGGTGAATATCTCAGGTTGCAATACCAAATTCTCCACTAGCGGCGCTATCATCTGAACAATGGCAATGGCTGGGGGCAATTCTACTATTTCACAACGTTCAACAATCCATCCCGCTGCAACTGCAGTTTGACTCCGGTTGCCGTTCGATAATTACCCAAAAAGCCATTCTACTATTTCTGTAGACGAATCGGAACGTAACGTCACGTAAACGTATCGTAAAAGTTAAATATTAAGCACTAATTTATGAGTTAGCGTCGTGTTCATGATCTATCAAGTTACTTTAACATAAAATGTTATTTACATCTCTCATATTCGGTAAGTAGGTCCTTATTACTCCCAAATGAGGCTTGTAGGTGACCAATTAGCGCTCTAGGGTTATAATGTAGCAGAAAAGCCCTAGGGAGTTAGTAATTTAAAAACAAAACACTTCACTGTTTCAAAAAGTTCGCGTATATCTAACCATCATACTGGCAATAGACATCATGGATTCAGCCCAATGACAAAAGAGGTCGCTTCGCTATTCAGCCTTGTCTTCGTATGCGTATAATAGTCATCAATTTTATTTTTGTAATGCTGGTTTTTTTTCTACTTACCTCACAATCGAGATGTTTAGCAGAGTAATTAGCTCGGGTGTAAGCATCAATTGCACCCTCGAACTATATTATTTATATATATATATATATATAAATATCTCGGGCTGCAATTGATGCCTTACAGCCCTTGGCTACTAATCTACGATAGATCGCTGGCGTCAATAGAAACGTAACTGCAGCTGGACTGTTTTTCAATAGCAGAATAAGTATTTGTGTAAATCAGCTACGGTTCGATTGCAGTTGGAACAAATTTAGTTAGTGGAATCGGCACCAGATAAGATGGGACTGTATTTTCCAATGCTGTAAATAGATGTAGAACAATTAAATTAAGCATTGAATCGTTTTGCAGTTGCTTATGGTGACCTATTTTCAGCTTGCGATACATTTAGATTAATAATCGTTGAAAAGAAATTACTATATTATCCACATTTATATTGATTTACTAATTAGAATGAGACTTTTTTGATGAGAATTTAAGCGTATTTCCCATGACAGTGTCATCCAGAATTTTAAGCTTATAAGTTCTGTCCGACATTGTCCTCCTGAAACTTAGCGCTTTTGCAAAGGCTGTCTTTTTTGTATCGTTTATATTACTTTGTTATACCGAAAGAAAAAGGCTGGAATAAATGAATACGGCTTACACATTTTCTCTCTGGCCTGTTATACGGGTACAGCATACCGATATTTATCGTAACTACAGTACTTACTTAGTTACGAAAGCATTTCTCTAGCTAGATGTTAGTATGACCACATCACTTTAATTTGACGCATCATCACTTCATTCCCTTTTTTAGGGTCCCGTATCCAAAGGATAAAACGGGACCCTATAACTCCGCTGTCTATCCGTCTGTCACCAGGCTGTATTTCATGAACCGATATAGTTAGAAAAAAAAAATTTCACTGATGATGTATTTCTGTTGGCGCTATAATAACAAGTACTAAAAAACCGGCGAATTGCGAGTTGGACTATATTTAAAACTAAATATATAAAAACGGATTAATATCATGTCTGCTGTATGGTAGATTTATAGATAATGGTAATGGAACCTTTCCTACGCGAGTCCGACTCACACTTAGCCGGTTTTATGTGCTTAACTTGTTCCAAACCTAACATCATACATAGGAAAGCAAAACTAATATGATGCTTGTATACAATTAGGACATATCTGCAAAAAGTTTCTCTCGATACCTATTTTGCTAATGGCACAAGGTAAACCTTACATAAACACCAGAAGCTTCTAAAATCCGGCTTCCTTCGAATCCTTCATCCATACTGTCATTACCAACAAAAACATGTCGCCGTCAATAGCTGATCCCTGAGCAAACGGCAGTAACAAGACGTCAAACATCCTGAGCTAACAACGGTTGTTGGTGTGTGCCGCTAACTATCACAAATTAGGCCTTTGTTGGGCTAGAGATGTGACAACGAAACTATCCGTAAAATTGTACAAGATTCGGATAATATAACAGTATAGCAAGTCTATTTGCAGTGGCACTGCCTGAGCACTAGTCCATATAATAATATGTGCCCTAAATTAATGATTAATTTTAATAAAATATCAGAAGTGTGATAATATTAGTAAGTACTTAGATTCATTACAAATTGTAACAAATTACACGTAGTAATTTAAAACTAATTGCACTTCTTTTTTATACGCAAAATGTTGCGATTTTTGCTAAGGAGGCTCGAAAACGCGAGAGAAAACTTGAGAAAACAATGAGTCTTCTCATAAATTAAAATAAAATAGTAGCAATAGTAGAAACAAAATGTTGTAATTAGTTAAACTGATAGATCACAAAGAAGATCAAACATGAACATTCCTACAGTTTCGACCTTCCTACGACTAATCAAATCTCGAGGAGTTATTTGCATAAAGAGTTTGTGTGTCGAGTATCTTTGCGCAAGGAGTTTGTAACGAGTATTTTTTGCGCAAGAAAGTTTTATAAGCATTGAGATGGAGATCGAATATATTGGTGTGTTCTAAATTCAAACACCAAAATCGTGATTAAAAGGTCTTTAAAAATAAGCTTTTTAGAGTGGGAATGGTATAAATGTATTTTTGTTTGAAAATTCTTGTGAGTTTGACACATGTTTATTATCAAAATCAACTTTACTCACGTAATTACAAACCCAAATTTACAAAAAATGTAAAATTGTAAATGCAATAAAAAGTTATAAAATGGATGCTTTTGTGTGCTATCTGAATTCCGATTACATTATTAGTTTATCATACTTTCTCTGGATTTAATTCTATTGATGTATCGTCGGAAAATTCGGAAATAGGCACAAGAGAATGAAGAGTACAAAACAAGTTTAACAGCTAGCTTTTCCACAGGCACGATCGTTATCTGAACGGTCATGAATAATTTCATTACAGCAAACCGTTCCTATCCGTAATTCGATCGACACTATCACATCCCTACTCTGTATGCAAAACTAACACCTATTATCATCGACCCCTATTTAAAGATATAGAAATCTTAATTCTATTTTGTGTAAGTTAAGGTTGATTTTAGGGTATCTGCTTAAGTTATTATGATAGGATATCCTGCTAAGTTTATTATTATAAGCTTAATCTGAAGGAAGCTGGGATTCATGGCTTGGTTTGTGGATTGGAGGCGTGAGAATTATTGTTATTGTTCTCGTCAGCTTAAAGGCGTATACTTGGGCTTAGCGGTTACGGTGTTTGATGTTGGATTAGATTAGAAGTTTAATACTTGCAAACATCTTGAAGAATCATAATCTGAAAGAAAACTTACTTATATGGCAGTTTGAATTATACACAAATCATAGACTAGCTATCAAGTGGTGTTTTGAAAATTTCTATGTACCTAATTAGTAAAAATACTTTTTTATAATTACCAGCGTGGCAATGCTGGCACTTTTTTTGGCCACTTCGAAATTAGCTTATAAATAAGATTAATAAAAATCTTACTTATAAACTTACTTACTTTATTATATACTTATATATCTTATATATTGTAAATATTTGTATCTATATAAAACTAGATAGATAAACTCTTTATTGCAACACCACATTATAAAATACAACAAACAATTAAAAAACTTAAAATTAAGTGTCATATTGGGTGGTCTTATCGCTCAGAGCGATCTCTTCCAGACAACTATACAAAAATATATTGTTGACACTTAAGTACATAAATACAATTTCAAAAATTAAATCCAAATACATTATGTATTTTTAATATTTTGTACAATTGTCATATCTTGGATTGCAAAGTAGTAAATAAATCATAGGTACGACGTAACCAGACCTACATAATAGACAAACAAATTTTAGGCTGGAGTTCACCATCTAGAACTTAACCATTGATTACCTAATCGCCCTCTGAAACTTAAACAGTTGTTTAAACGTGTCGCGCTTTTTTGGTGTTCACCATCTTTCTAAAGCGAACGTTTAACTAATCGAGCGTTTTTGGACGAATGAGTCTTAAACGAATGAATGGTATAATACTACTTTGAAAAGATGGTAGCGTATGTTGTGCCATTTACATTTACCCGAGCTACATTAAAATATGGTAAGGTAATATGAATATACTACAAATAGTAATGCTTGACAAGTCAATGGTATGTTCCCAAGTTGTATGTATTTCTAATTCAGCACCTTTTATTGTGGTAATATCAAAGTTCCATGTGTTTGTATTGTTGGCGTCAGAGTTGTTTCGTGGTAATTTAAATCTAAAATTCAAGTGTGTTTTATTGAAGTAATTATGGATGAAATTATATTACAACTTTCTTTACATTAAATCAAGTAATTCCATGACTTATGTTTGTATAAACGAAATCTTGTAACGAATGCTTTTACGTCAGTTTCTTCTAAATAATTGTGTCCACTTTGGAAAATACGGGGTGCCCGTAAAATTCACTCAATATATTCAAAGTCATCGAACACGTTATTTTTTTTCAAAGATATAATTCAGAGCATCTGACATTTCCACGTAAATAAACAATAACCAATGGTTAAACAAGTTCGAAGATATCGTTTAACTTAAACAGCCGGTTACGGAACTAAATCAAGGGTTACTGCTTGGTGAACAGCAAAATATTGCTAAACGGTCTCTTAAGATTTAAACGTCCGTTTACAGTTTAAACATGTGTTGGTGAACACAGGCCTTAGACTATTACTATATCCTATGACTAAAAACAAAACCCTCCCCTCCTAATATTCAAACTCCTCTTTATTAAAAGTTTCTTTTAAATCCACACTGCAGGTTAATTTATTCAAATGCCTTCTTTCTTACTTCTACGCAGCTGATTTAACTTAAACTCTTATCTGTCTATCTATCTCTCCCAAGTTAATTTGCAAAAACTTCTCAGCAAACGCATAAAATCATAAATTATGTACTCATACAATTTTTTCCATTTCCTCAATAAAGTTGTGAATACAAGACACACATTAGCAGAACATGTGCGTACTGCATTATTTATTGTTTCCTCGCAGTTTTAGAGATCAGGAAGAGGGCACTTACTGCACTTTGAGTCCCACTTGAGTGTGGAACCCCGCGGTGTCGTCCCATTCGGGCCGGTTACAGTTCACCACATTAATATATTGTATTCGTTTTTCAACCGACTTCCAAAAAAGGAGGAGGTTCTCAAGTCGACGCATACATTTTTTTTTATGTACGTACACGTATCACTTTTTACAGATTAGTCCGACTTTAATAATATTTTTTTGTTTGGTACAGTTCACTTCCGAAATGGTCTCATTCAAATTTCATCAAACCTGTGAAGCTGTTTATGAGTTAGAATCCAATAACTGAAAAGTGTTTCGCCTATCTTGATGATATCGTAATTGACGATAAATTAAAATCGATCCCGTAAGTGCAAGGTACACTCAAAAGAAAGATTTTTTTTACCATAAAATGGAACCGACTTCAACACTAACAAGTGCAACTTGAAAAATTTAATACCTACTTCCATTTATTACTTTGGTAAAAATCAGTTATTGGAGCATAACTCAAAAACTACTAGACCGAATTTGATTAAATGGGACCACACGGGAAGCCCCAGTATTCGAATAAAAAAAGAATTTTGAGAATCGGTTCACCCAATCGAAAGTTACGAGGTAACAAAATAAAAATACAGTCGAATTGAGTACATCCTCCCTTTTTTTGGAAGTCGGTAGAAAAGTGCGAAATTACATGTCGAAATCGGTACGATGCGCAAATTTGAAATATCATGGTACTGACTTTAACAAGTTATTTCACACTTCTGACTGTTGATGTCGGTTCAATATTTTGGTAAATAATTATTTATGGTAAAAAGATATTTTTCAATCGTATACTCTGCTTTCCTTAACTCGTCCGCATCAGCGCAAAAAATTACAATAGATTTATGAATGAAACTTGCCTTGAATGAGGCTTGCTGATTCGGACAGATTAAACCATTAATCATCTGTTTGATTAATCACACCAAACGTTAAGGGATAATGCAGTCTTAACACGCAACTCTACAAGATACCTGTTCACTTATCATTAAAACTCTAAGGCCAGAAAGAAGTTTAGTTGCTACAATACTTACTTAGATTTGTACTCAAGTCCCGATTTACTACGGAGTGTACTTTGGAATACGGCTCTAAAATTATAACGGAGTCAGCTCATACAATGATAAATAAGAATCCTTTGTACTGCGCATTCTGAAATTGGAATAAAAACACTTCGTGCTTTGGGATGGTAAATCTTCGATAAAGCGATGACTAAAAACGACTTGATTAATAAGACCTTCGGGTCAGGTTAGGCATTTTCAGGTGAAGAACTAACTGGCTTCACCATGATCATGGACTTACCGCATGACTTGCCGTAATGTCATCTTAAAAAAGAAATTCTCAATTTGGCTCAATTTTTTACCCCCGGCAAAAAAAAGTAGAAAAAGAAGGGTCAGACTAGCGGTCACCCATCCTAACCATGACCACAGACAAATCAGTAATGAATGCTAAGCTCATGAATGAGTGCCACTGCGACTGATTCGGAGCTAGTCTGTAACGTAGCTTTCAATCTGTGCCCCTAGAACGAATAACTGCGTAAGTGTAACGTAACGTGTCGTTCACGTGAAACAGTTCAAACTGTCATTTGTCTAGGGCAACTGTGACACAGATACCACATAGTTTGTATGCAGAACTAAAACTAAATTAAACACTAGCTGAGCGCCGTTGTTTCACCCTCGCGGTGATTGATGATGATAATAGATGATGATGATGATGATGAAAACTATCTTATGTCCTTCCCGAGATATGACAAATCGAAAAACAAAAAAATGTAATGGCTAGCTGCACACCGTGGTTTCACCCTCGTAGTGATGGATGATGATGTTGACGAAAGTTACTCTATTTCTTTGCCCGAGATATGACAAATCGAAAAACACAAAAATTGGTCCTTTTATATTTTTTATATATTTATTTCTTGAGTTATTAATGGTGTCACTAACACAACTTTGTTTTACATATATAGATTTGTTTGTTTTCATTTCTAGATATAACGTAATTTTATAAGGACGGGGGGAAACAGGAGTAACCCAGATCATAAGTACGCCGATGTTTATTCCCTCGCAAATGCACATGTTCAATAGCTAGGATAAGATAAGCCGAGCCTTGTCGGCGAGATGTCGGCGCGGCTTTGGCGTTTCGCCTTTGATGCTATTTGAAAATGATCGGGAGCTTTTATGAATGTTTTGTTTTATTACTTGCCACTTTAACATGTGTGTTTGACTGTTTGATTGCGTGGGGCAATAGTATAGGATATTTTTTATTACTTAAAAAAATAAACGTAGGTAAGTAGATTTTGTTCAAAGTATAGCATGTACCTAAGAATAACATATAGGCCTTTATTAATAAACGTTGTGTAAACCTATATTAGGCGTAACATGCTTTGTCTTGCTTTCACGCGTGACATTTACTGCAAGCGAAAAATTGACAGATAGATGTTTTAACTACTCCGGGTGTAAGCCAAGTTTATTAATAAGTCCGTTAGACAATAACGGGACAACTATCCGATAGGATATATTAATATTATACTAGTTGCGCCCCGCGGTTATACCTGCATGTTGATTATGATGATGATGAAAAGTATCTTGTGTTAATCCAGTGCCTCAACTACCTCCATACCAAATATCATCAAAATTGGCCTAGCCGTTTGAGCTTAAAGGGTAACAAGCATCCATACATACAAACTTTCGCGTTTATAATATTATATAGATTTAGAATATTAATACCTCCACTGTCAGAAAATCGTATGAAAAGAGGAATCGCGACTTACATGGCCTCTTCAGCAAAAGGCCGTCTTGGTTGCTATCATCACAGTGCCAGGTTCTGCCACATAGCAATAAAGTGCCAGCAGTACTGAGTTAAGGCGTGAAGGGCACTGTAGCTAGTTAATTATTGGGCGAAAGAGACTCATAAACCAATGTCTTAGAGGCTACGAGCTCATAGTGCAGTGCCACGGAAAATCTACGCTGTGGGTGGCAACGCAACTGTCATGAACTAGCGTAGTGCTTTCCATCACGCGCACGCGTTCAAGTCCACCTTTAGTATGAAAAAGCACTATAAGCTTACTACAAAAATATTTTTGCAAGTGCTAAACCGCACTGGGCTCAAGAGATTGATGATCGTGGTTGAACCGATAGAGACCATGGTTGGTCTTAATGTCATTCCATTGACGTAGTTTACTTTTATAATGTAACTGCATTTGTAGCGGTTTGTAGCGTTGGGCCATTCTCCCTTTTATCTAGTCTTATTTAGAAATATTACGTAATCAATAACATTAATAGTTGGAAAACGCACCAGCTGTTACTAACCTGTGGATTATAACACAATTTTTTTCTGTGGTTTGTATTGTTCGGTACCATTGTGTTTTTATTTCTAATATGTCGTGCGTATGTCAGCGAAGCGCCCGGGCGCCCCGCCGGGCAGGTGACGGGATACACTGGACAAAATCGCCTGTCAATTCCAACCGTTTTAAACAAAAAAATATACACCATTTGTCAGTAACTTGACACGTGAAATATTATAGGCGCCACGGCTCCAAACGCCCGTGAAATTTCTGTTTTATTATGCAAAAAGCGTAGGTTTAGACAAACATTTGCATGCTGCGTTTTGTTCGGTTATAAAACTCAAGTATAAGTCTCTGTTCGAGGTTTTATGTGGACAGTAAAAAGGAGTGTAGAGTTACAATGTTTCTTCGTAAAATAATAATGACTGGCTGTTATCGTCAGTTAGTGAAATTAGAATTTGCCTTGTTTAACCGGCTTTGTATTCTTGTCTTGCGAAGCTCACGATCACTGGGGTAGAAATATGTTATAAAAATATAGAATTATTAACAAATTGGCGACGATCTTATGTAAGCTTTTTTTAATTATCAGTGATATATGTATAGTTATCACACTAAACCTAGAACAACTATACTACAATTTATATTTGTATGTAACTACTCGTAGCAAAATGTTATACTTTTGATATTTTTCAAGTATAGGATGAAGTAGCGTAGGTACTAGGACTGACCTGTGTCGTTGGTAAACAAAAAAATCTACACTGAAATTTCGCTTAATCACGAGGCAGGATCCGGCGACTGCATTATCGGCGGCTGACCCTTATTACCCTTGATCTATTATCACTTCTGGGTAGCATTTGGACAACTCCAAGTGTTTTCGTCGCCCATTCCACAGTGCTTGAATACTTAAGGCTTCAATCAGTGCGTTCGTCCCGTTATGTAATGATGTACAGAGCTGAAACGTGGACCTACCTGTGGACTAACCTATGGAGCTGGCGATGCTCGGAGTCTCTCAAAACGATCGAATCCGAAACGAGGTGATCCGGCAGAGAACTAAAGTAACCGATATAGCTCAAAGAATAAACTGAAGTAGCAATGGGCTGCACACATCAGTATTAGCACCGATAACCGATGGAATAGACGGGTTCTCGAATGGAGACTACGTGTCGGCAAGCGTAGCGTGGGACGACCTTCAGGCAGAATGAAAGATGATCTGCGCAAGGTAGCTGGCAGTAATTGAATGAGCAGAGCTGAAGACGGGGCTCAGTGTCGCGCTTTGGGAGATCCATATGTCCAGCAGTGGACTGTTACAGGCTGATGATGTACACTTCTAATGCTCGCTGCTTCATTCGCATACTTATATAACTGCGGATTTCAGCGGTATTAATGTCATACCACAATTTGTACAACCTGCTGGCATCGCCCGACGCCACCGCCTACGCCACCGTTCTCTTCAGGAGATTTCGTGATTGTTCACCATTCTTAAAAATAGTCAATACAGCACATTGGATATTTATTTATTTATTTTATTTTTGACACCAACATAATGTTAACTTGTACAATCGTGAAAATAACGACACAGTAAATAAACTTAGGTATTGCCATCATAATTATATGCAAGGACAATATCCTAAATAAAAGCTACTTTTAATAACATATTAAGAATCGTAATTACGTGAATAAGTAAGCATAAAATTTTGGCATTGGTTGATTGATTTTATTTATTTATTTAATTCAATTACTTATGTACTAACAGTTTACACCAACACGTACATTAAGTCATGATCCAACTAACATCTGGATACAGTAGAGTCAATACCAATTTACTTATAAAACTACGACACTCACTATCAAACAATTGATTTGGGCATTGATGACATGTAAGAGTAAAATAGTTGTGCAAAATTAAATACAAATAAAAAATATCCATTACTGAAACTACGAAAAATCATTATGTATGTCACGGAGAGACCTTCGATTTACAAAGGTTGGTTTTAAATAAGTTTAGGTTATGAGTTAGCATAAATGTCTCTCTCGATATCGCTCGGTTCGGTGATTAGTTTCAATGTTAATACTTTCATTTGGCCAGGTTACGCCAATTATAATAAAGTTTTATAACATTTTGTGATGCCTACCTACATCCTACTCATCAATCAGAATTAGAGCGTCAAACATGATCAAACTCACCCAACCGAGGCTCTAATCATGCACATTCATTACAAGCATGACATTACAATTTTCAAAACACATCAAACTCTCTATTCGGTTTGAATATATTAACAAACAGAGACCGAACTACCTAAATTTGATATGTTGGAAAATAGGTCTGATTCCGGTATGAGTATACAACTACTTATTTTCAGACGTAGTTATTAAGATTAAATCGAATGCGCCTTCAATTTGGAGGAAAAAATACAGTTTCGATCACTGTCTGTAACTCTGTAATAACAATATGGATTCTAAGTTTGACGTGTATAGATGCTGTACCATACTTTGGGTGCAATTCGAGTTGTGCAGGGTAAAAATGTAAGGGCGTTGCCATATAAACTAAAGCTCCGCTGTTACCCATGTTAGGCTAGTCGTCAAGAGTCAAAGAGTTTTTACGTATTCATCAGTACTATATACACAGATACTATATACTATATACACCTCTATAAACACAGAAGAAAGTTTTCTGAAAAATAGATAGAATAGTATATATATAAAAATAGTCCAGAATAATTTTCTATTACTGTGAAATTAGTCAGTGTCCATACTATCCATGTAGTGCAAAAGGTATGTAAAGGTGCAGAGTTTGTTAGCGCAGAGTTAAGTACACTTACAAGTATACTTAACTCTCTGCGCTAACTACATTTACATGTAATATGCTAATCTGTTGTACCGTTTTTATTTCTTACTAGTTGCGCCCCTCGCTTTAACCCAAGCGGTGTTGGATGTTAATGATGATGACGACGACGATGATGAAAAGTGAAGGACATTCTCACACACATAATCTATTTCACTGCCAAATTACATCTAGATCCTTTCAGCCATTTAGGCGTGAAAGCGTAACAAACAAACAAATTCACATTCGTGTTAATAGATTAGTTTGGATGTTAGGATTTAGGTAATAGCGTTTATTTTACATTGCATAACTTAAACCGTAAGTTTCCTACTTTTTATTTTATACCGGTTCAGTGTTGTCAGAATAAAGTCGGTCTTCTGTTTGAAATATTATTATTCATATTCAAGTAAATCTGACGCCTTGCGGTTGAAGTCTACGATCATTTTTCATTCTTTGTGTAGGTGACGCCTTGTCACGCCCCTTACAAGTTTTCTTTGGTTCACCCCTATAAATAATGTATTATTTTGCAGTTAGGTACAACTTAGACATTTCAAAGCTAATAGGCTTATGTTTGTATATGAGACACTCTTTTTATTGCTTTGAAACTAAGTCATACCTACTCAAGCTATACAATTCAAATACACATTAAATATTTAAAATAGCGTTAGCTAAAAGGCTGATTTCCATTCACTCATGAATTTTCATCTCTACACTACACTAGGGGTTGGCAGAAGCCCTCATTACGCCAGTTATGTATTAGGTCTCTTGTAATAAAAGGCGAGTCTATTGACATCTTCCTAGCATTAGTTGGCTTTAACAGCATCTAGGTATACTTTTTTAACCGACTTCAAAAAGGAGGAGGCTATATGTTCAAGATTATGTTTTTTTTATCTGTATGTAGCCAATTTCCCCCCATTTGTGAACCGATTCTCAAAATCCTTTTTGTGTTTGGGTAGTGTATAATTCCGAGGTGGTCCCATTTAAATTTCATTGAATTCGGTGAAGCAGTTTTTGAGTTACACTCCAAAAACTGAACAGTGTCACGCCTATCTTGATAATATTATTATAATAGTGAATGACAATCGATTCCCTAAGTAGCAAGGGTCACTAAAAATGGTGAAAAAAATGTTTACTCAAAAATAGAACCGACTTCAACACCAAAAAGTGCGAAATAACTTGTCGAAGTCAGTACCATGCGCACAATATTGTGATAAAAGGTATCTACTTTTAAACCATCATGGTACCGACACAGTCTATTATCCTGTGGTACCGATTTCAACAAGTTATTTCACTGGTTTTGGTGATGAACTCGGTTCCATTTTTGGTAATAGTACATTACTGCAGAATCCAGTACTTAAGCCTTCCTGGCCAAGTATTAGTTAACCGGACCTCACCTGGGGCTCGGTCCGGTTATATACGAGGCCAGAATGGCTTTCTTACTGGTTCAGGCTTGTATAATGCTTTTCTCAAAAATGAAAGAAAGTTTTTGCTAATTCAGCCTATGGCCTCAGCCTTTAAATCAGGAGGAGTGCCATCTATTTTTCTGAATCAGATTCGCTTGAACTAATTTTTTAGGACTATTTATGTTGACGCGGTAAACTAAAACACAATTGTCGTAATTGAATGTGAAATCCTTCCAGTCTTTGTTTTTTTTACTAAAAAGTTTGCGTTTAGTTTTGAACATTGTTCTATGTTGACATAACATGAATGTTTTAGTAAAAAAAAAAATATTGTCTTTGAATGTTAATTTTAGAATGGAAAGCTTTTATCAAACATGATTTATAAACTGAAATTATTAAATATAAACATAAAATCCCACACTATACATCTACAACATTTCGACATTACTAAGTACAAAACGCATCGTGCATACTTTTTCTACGTCGCGTCACAGACCATAAAATGGCTGTATAAGGCTAAAAAAATATATCTATCATAAATATGAGATAGATATATATTTGGACCCTCCCTCCTATAATCATGTTATAATGGCTAAACTCTAATCTGTATCTGGTACCATATTTTTTTTCTAAGCAAATCTAAAGAGGATGACCTACTGTCCAGTAAGTAAATTACATACTTACTGGACAGTAGGAGTTTCCAAATTTAAAATCTCGCTTCTTACTGGACAGTTGTGAATAAGTCTCCGGTAGAGTTCACTTTCTGGATACTTTTAGAGATCTTATGGCAACATATCATACCATTTTTGAGAAAATCATTAATTTTATGTTTGTTTTTGTTTGTTGCCATCCATTGCTTAAACGGTAGAACGGATTTTCAATTTGGTAAATAGAGTAATTCTACTCACTTGCTGTTCCTTCTTCTTTCCTAAGTCTGATTACGTATTTTTCTATTAGTTCCCAATAGCTAAACAAATTATTAAAACTGGAACTTATAAAATAAATAATTTGAGCAATTTCTTTACAGAGCCATAAAAGCTTCCATTTACAATCCACGCCACTAAACTTTGACGACGTAGCCCGAGGATCTTCAGATAGTGTTGATAGCACCACATTACGACGCGTTCCCACTCGGGGGAAGTGAGCTCTCACAGATAAGCGATTTGAGTATTTTCGTGTAGGTAACGTGTATGTCGATTAAGATACGATTTAGAAGAATCATATTTTTTCATGGAATAGTTACAAGTCTGTAGATCATTTTAACATTTCATAAAACTAATGTGTACAATGATGGAGGTGGGGTTTCGATAGTTAATGAGTACATTCTGTTTTTCCAAGGTTTTATATTGTTGAAGCCCGAGGCACCCACCTCCAAAGGGAAGCTTTTTAACCACACACGTTGCATTTCCTGGAAAAGTAGGTTGATTTCTGCGAAATCTATTGTATTATTGACCAAATATGGCGAATCGCGAGTCAAAGTCAAGTTGGTCGACTGATGATTACAATTTAATATTAATGAAAAGTATTATCAATATTCCAAATCCTTAAGCGAATGTTGAAGTGTGATCTATTTAACATGACTTTATCTGAATAAATTTGGATTTGGTTCGCCATGTTACTGAAACATGATACGTGGATATTCTCGCGTTTTAAACTCCCGTGGCACAACTAGGGTTACCATATCACAGGATTAATCCTAAATTTTCAGGATTTTTGGACTCTTCTCTGGATTGCGGCCGGATTTTGCAAAACCCAGAAAATCTTAGGATTTTCAAAATTTTCAATAAAATACTTAATAAAGATCTTTTCAATCAAAAAGTTAAACAGACTAGGAGCGGTCAGTGATTTTTGTCGGCAGTGCGAAAATTCGCGTTTGATTTTCTTAACTCCAACAAATACTCAGGATTTTTTAGGGAAGACGGGCTTTTTTTCTGGTTTTTTTTTATCTGGTAACCCTAGATATGATTCATCTTCGCCTTGATGGGCGCCACCGCAGTATCAGTATCAGTTCTTCTTCTTCTTATTGGATGAAACGATCAGTATCCGTTTTTTCTATATTAAACAGGGCAATATGACAGGTGACACTATACTGCGATGACAGCGTGTATCAAAAATGTGTAAGTAGTAAGTAGTAATGCAAAAACCACACACGCAGAAGCTTGCATACATTGCAATCTAACTATTAACTACTCTCACAGATCCCAGGAAGTAGTGAAAACTCAGAGTTATTAGTAACCAACATTTCTCTAATGCTGGCTTTATTAATTTCTAACGCGCGGGAAGAGGGCGCGTGCGGGGTAAGGGATGGACAAGAATGAACAGGTGGCGCGGAGATCGCAGAGCGCATTGACCTCAACAATCTTCAATAGGCATGTCTAATTAAATAATTCGGCCGGCCCCAATTCGGTATGCTAAAAAAAATTAACCTATGCTAATTCCGAAACCATTTCGAGATTTTATGTTACAAACCCTTATTTTTCTACTCTGACCTTTTAAAACGATAAGATGCCATTTATTTTAACAAAAAACGATGAAATAATTCGACTTTCATTGACCTCTAAATGACGTCACTTTTTTGCACTTTTGTTTTGATTGAATAGAGACTTACGAATTAGTAGGTGTCACTGTCAAGTGTTCTAGTTTCTTTTTTTTTACTCGCGTGCTTTTCTTGGCTTCTCAACGCAACTACATATTTGTGCAAAAAAGACCCGTCATAGGATTCAAATTTTCAAAAAAATATTATAAAATAACTACTGAATATAAAACAAAAATATTGAAATTAGTTTCTTATAATGACCTAATCTACGAAATAAAAATATAAAAAAAATACCAAAAAAAAACTTTACATACCGAATTGGGACGCGAAGAGCACTACTAAAATGTCAGGTCACGCGTTTTGGCAGGAAAACAGTTTTTGGCGGGAAAGCGCACTAAAACGATGATATCTCAGGACATGCACAGAAAAATTAACCATAGTGGATTACGAAAACTAAATTTTATGTTTTGTACCAACATAATACACCGACATACATACACCGACCGGAGATTGAAAGGTTGCCTGTACAGATCTGTACAGGGCCTGGGAAGGGATAATATTAAATTAACTTTGTTTAAAAAAAAATATAAGCGATTTTAACTTTGATACTTCACTATGTTAATCCTGACTAGGTACACACCTTTCCGTATTACTATACACTTTTGTTACATGCTTTCAATTCACAGGTTATGGTGATCCCGAAGGGCGTCACGGAAGTCACGGGCAATCGCTAGAATGATATAAATTCTTTTGCGTGTGCTAGTCAAAACATAATTAAATAAAAAAATACCTACTTAACCAAAAATGTGTTGGCATTCTATCTTTAAACGACAACTCAATTTATTTAAAAAAAAAGTGTCCGACATAAAACTCTCATTTGCCGCATTTAACATTTATTGCATTTATATCACGCCAAATAATAAATTTCATGTTTTCCGGGAGCCCGTATCTAATAAATTTTCATAACACTCCAAGGCTGAACGTTTGTGCGTAAAAAATTAAGCAAATTTATCCATCATGTACATCAACACGATAAATCCTTATTACAAACGATCAGGGAACAAAATAAAACGTACACAACTCGCACCGGGTAGACGTAAAGCGTTTGTCACACAGGCATCGGCGTTATCCCAAAACTATTTACAAATAGAAAGTTTTAAAGAGCGATAGTACAAATTATAATGCTTTATTACATTATCAGTCAGCAAGATTTTTATACATTCAAGTGTCAAAACAGGCAAGTCATTCGCCTGAAGGTAAACTTTACGCTGTTAGAAATACAATGTGTGAACGTAGTTGTTAAGCGCTGATGTCGTAGTGGAGCAAAACCGAAACTATATTTGAAAATACCATGGTTTTTTTATTGTAACAAGCACCAAAGGAAATGTGTAATGATGAAAACAAAATTTCATGCCTATTTAAACAAACTTTAGTAGGCTGGTTGCCAAGTTTAAGTTTTATGCATCAAAACATGTGCTAGGTACTATATCTAAGTTTAAGATATGCAAGTATAACTTACGCTTATTCACTAAAGTCGCCAAATATGGTGCCGTTTTTATTAACAAAATTTTCCAGCCTTTTGACTTAACATTAAGGAATTGAAATTAACTTGACTAAAATATAACTATTCCTGAAAAAATTGTTGACTTTGATCAAACTTTGAATAATAGGTATTTTCTCTAGTTTCAGAATATATCTCATTCATGAGAAAAGAGGAAATTATTTAATTATTCAAACGCCACAGTTCGAAAAGGTCTTTTCGAATAGTTAGAGCGGGCTCTGTGACACGACAGACTAAGCAGGGGTTATCTATATTCATCATCATCATCATCATTATCAGCCGGAAGACGTCCACTGCTGAACATAGACCTCCCCCATAGAACGCCACTTGGACCGGCTACTCGCTTCCTGCATCCAGCGATTCCCCGCGGTTTTTATGAGGTCGTCGGTCCACCTAGCAGGGGGCCGGCCTACACTACGCCTTCCGGTGCGTGGTCGCCACTCGAGAACCTTTCTTCCCCATCGGTTATCAGTTCTGCGAGCGATATGGCCTGCCCATTGCCACTTCAACTTGCTAATTTTGAGAGCTATGTCGGTGACCTTAGTTCTCCTACGAATCTCCTCATTTCGGATCTTATCACGCAGGGAAACCCCAAGCATAGCCCTCTCCATTGCTCGTTGAGCGACTTCGAGCTTGTTAATGAGGCCCACAGTAAGGGACCACGTCTCAGTGCCATAAGTCATCACTAGCAACACACACTGGTTGAAAACCTTGGTTTTCAGGCTCTGAGGTATTGGGGACGAAAAGATGGATCGAAGTTTCCCGAACGCTGCCCATCCGAGCTGGATTCTTCGTGCGACCTCCTTGTCGAAGTTGGACCTACCTGATTGGACAGTCTGTCCCAGGTAGACGTACTCGTCTACAACTTCGAGTGTATCGTTTCCAACAATTACCGGTATAGGTGGACATGATTTTCGTCTTATCCATGTTCATCTTAAGACCAACCTGTTGGGAAACTCTACTGAGGTCGTTGAGCATGGTGCCGATATCCTCGAGCGACTCCGCCATTATAACTATATCATCGGCAAAACGAAGGTTAGTGATGTATTCGCCATTAATGTTGATGCCACATCCTTTCCAGTCCAAAAGTTTGAAAACATCCTCCAATGCGTTAGTGAACAGTTTCGGAGAGATGACGTCTCCCTGTCTCACACCTCTCTGCAATGGAATTTGTTCCGTACTCTGGTCCTGTAATCGGACTGACATAGTGGCCTTGCTGTATAAACACTTCAACGCTTCGATATACCTATAGTCAATTTGGCATCGCTGCAAGGACTGCAGTATGGCCCACTTCTCGATAGAATCGAAGGCTTTCTCGTAATCCACAAACGCTAGACACAGTGGCTGATTATACTCTTCGGTCTTCTGTATAATCTGCCGTAGTGTATGAATATGGTCTACGGTGCTAAAGCCTCTTCGGAAACCGGCTTGTTCGGGAGGCTGGAACTCATCAAACCTGCGTGCGAGACGGTTCGTGATGACTCTCGAAAACAGCTTGTACACGTGGCTCAAGAACGATATGGGCCTATAATTCTTCAATAAGGTTTTATCACCTTTTTTAAAGAACAGCACCACCACGCTCTTGTGCCACGTTTCCGTGCCTGTGTTTTGCCTTCGAAGATGACAGAATTGAATAACTTCTGGAGGACTAAAAGTATCGGTCTACCACCCGCTCTCAAAAGTTCAGTCGTAATTCCGTCCTCTCCTGGCGCCTTGTTGTTCTTAAGCTGTTTGAGAGCCATTCTAATCTCGTACAGGCTGATGTCCGGGATGTCTTCGGTATAGTGTCGGACTAACTTTGCTCTGGTGTCCTGAGCTGCTTCAGTAACGGGTTCGCGCGTCGAGGTATATAACTGTCGATAGAAGCTCTCAATCTCTCTCAGAATCTCAGGCTTGGATGAAACGATACCGCCATTTTCGGTCTTCAGTTTTGTCATTTGGCTTTGCCCAATAGACGAATCCTTTGCAAACACTTTAGAGCCCTGGTTCCGCTCAATTGCTGCCGTAATACGCGCAGTATTATAAGTACGCAAGTCGTGTCGCATGGATTTCCAAATTCGTCTATTGAGTTTACCGTAATCCGACATATCAACTGCGGACTGCAGTCTCATTTCGCTCCGTTCTGCCATTAGTTTCAGAGTTTCTTTTGAGAGTTTTTGAGCTTTCCTGCGGCGTTTGGTCTCACAGAATTCGGACCCAACCGCTTGGACAGTTTCCACCAACCCGTTGTTCAACTCATCCACTGTGTCGCATTCAGCTAAGCTAAGTTATCTATATTAATAAAGTAGAATAAATAACCATCCCTCAAATTTTAATATTAAAACACGTCTGTCTTATACCTACAAACCCAAAACCGGTCCTTTTACTTCTATAGTACCAAAATATGACGCGGTAGTGCAAAAATAAATCAAGCGTTCTGCATTTCCCTGGTGTGTGAAGGGCTCTTGAAAAGTCGACGAGTGTTGGACAATAACTCAGGGGCACGGCCCACTGTGCGCCGCTAAATTTTTATATTCACGAAAGGGAAACGGTTATGTTCAAAGTGAATTTGGCGGATACGGTCGCCTGGAGGTCGGAGTTGATCGTAAATACGGACGGAAGGCGAGCTTTTAGTTTTATTTGTGTTTGGACACTTTAGTTTAGGATATTTAAACAAAAACAATCTATTTTCGGTTGCGAAAATATTTGTATAACTGGGTAAAACATAACGTATTTAGATATTCACATATGTTTTAATATTATAATAATATTAGAAGAAATAAGTTGTTTTTTCTGTAAACTTCCTATTTGCATTGTATGCCGGAGGGACGGTGGTGCACACTGCATCGCTGCGATATGTATTTTTCCAGCGAAAGTATCACTAAATATTTATTTTAATATCGTTTTAATATGGATTTCCGCAAACTAGCACCTGAAGCAATAATTTATTGTTTGAATATTATTCTGAGGCTACAGAAAAGATACTGACAAAAATGTGTTTGATATAAAAACAAAGATTTATTGATACAAAACACAAGTAAAATATTGTAGGTACTTACTCGTTCAGTAATATGACAAATAAATAAAAATACGTATTTAAATATCAAAAATGTAAACGTTGTTACAGAAAGCATAAAAAATTGTAACAGCATATATGTTTTTCCACCGTTTAATAACTCATTCCTGCTTCCCACTCGTAAACTACGGTCAGAAACTGCACAGTGGTGCGAACCAAACATCGTATTGCGGTCAAATTTTCGATTGTCGCCGCTCGTTAATCACTCACCGTCGATGTCAACTGTCGCTCGACAACATCGGAGTGACGCGCGTCAATGTCGATGATATCACTAATTTACTTTGATGTCATAGTGCGTCGTGATATGGATAATTAGGTGAACTCTCTTTACTCATGTCATAAAGTCAGTGGGTCGTTGTTTAGCATTATGATGTCTAATCTAATTGCGTTTTATGCTACTATAGCCAAAGTCAAAATAACTTTGTTCATTAAATTATTCATTGTTTACGGTATTAACAGTATCTTTAGTAACATACTCGTATGTTTCATAAAATTCAATAGATTATGCATTCAATAATAATAATACATCTCCAGCATAGCAATTATTATCACTATGATATATTACAGAATAAAATAAATAAAAATAAATACTTAGTAATAATGATTGCTTATATATACTTGTATTTATGTGGAATACTAGATTTCAATTTTTAATAAATTTCCGGATTCATGATGATATAATTTTGAATATTTACGTGGTATAAAGTGTGGATTTCTTAACCGCACTTAGAAGCAAAGTACTCTAAATACAGGTCATTGCAAATATTACTCAAAGGAAAATCTGCATTTAAAGATTTTTTAAAACCTGTTTGCCACACTCGGGAATTGAATCATAAGTTATAATTAAATATATCGGGAATACATATAGACAGCACCATGTAATAATATAAGTATAACACTCCCTCAAATGGTCTGCTCAACAAGGGCGTAAAAAATCCATATTTTTGTAGTAATGGGCTCATGCCATCATCAACGGAGAGCTATCTCTTCAGCAACTATATTTGTCAAGATTTATCAATGTGGGGACCTACATGGGAGTATACCCCCATAAATAGTCAAGCAGTAGTAAATGTTAACAAAATATAACTTCAATGTTGCAACTACGGAAGTTTACTTGCAGTAGTCGATACAAATATATAACGATTAAATCCAAGAAATCGATTAGGATATATCAAGCAATAAGGTTGATGTTAGTTAATATTTATGATGGTGATGATTTCTATGTGTGGCAAAGTTGCAAAATATTAACATAAATACAATATAACATAATAATATAAAATGCCGGCATAATTATCCCGACCACACATCCCACACGACCTGTCATTATTTCATTTTGACAGCGGGACAGTGCACAGTGGTCATAAACAGGGCTGTTTTGTATGCAATGCCCGGAGCGGAGGTACATTAATCAGCGTACGTTGGTTGCTCGCCTGTCAATCACTGGCCACTGACGTTGTCGCACTGCCAGCATTGCCAACAAGTGACGTGTGTGTGGGTAGTGTTGCCACGTTGCAGGCTTAAAGAAGGACTGTAAATATGTTATGATTAGGTTGCGTTTATCGCACAACGAGCTATGGAGAGGGCTAAGCTCGGGGTTTCTCTACGTGATCGAATCAGAAATGAGGAGATCCGTAGAAGAACAAAAGTCACCGACATAGCCCAGAAGATTAGGCAGTGGGCAGGGCGCATAGCACGCAGAACAGATGGCCGATTGGGCCGGAATCTTCTGGAATGGAGACCACGGACCAGCAAGCGCAGCGTAGGTCGTCCACCGACACGGTGGACAGATGACCTGATAAAGGACGTTGGATGCAGGCCACTTCCAACCGGTCCTTTTGGAAAATTATGGGGGAGGACTATGTTCAGCAGTGGACGTCCTACGGCTGAGATGATGATGATGATGAGGTTGCTTTTGCCAGTTACAGACTTCTGAATATTAATTTATGTACCTATTAGAGTGGTTTTACATTAAATGGTTATGAATTTAACCACATTGGTGTTTTTAATATATAAAGCATACAATGCTTTGGGTTTGTACATGGATGAGTCCTAACTCCTACCTAGGTTGCCCTGTATTTAGGAAATCAGTCCTCCCTGGTCCTCATGTAATTTTTTATCAGTACCAGTCGTATTTACTTTCTATCGGGAACGTTTACTTTGGTAGTCTTGTTATAATTGCTACTCGTATGTACAGTAGAAATGATAACAACCTGCCTTCTTACATATATACCTGTTTTATTTTTAGCAGCTATGATAGTGTACTTAATACTTATAGTTTACTTTTAGCGCTTTTGTATTTATTATAAATAAACTGTTAATATATTTAAATAAACACAGCTAACGCAGGTTTTGATTACCAACAAGTGACGTGTATGTGGGTAGTGTTGCCACGTGGTTAAAAAAGGACTGTAAATATGTTATGATTAGGTTGTGTTTGTCTGTAGTAACCACTATATTGGCCCAGCGCATTGATATGAGGCTGATGTAAATATATACAGGGTGTTTGGTACAGGGACCGACAAACCAAATACTCGTAAGCGTGTTCGGGGGCCCCACTTGGAGAATAAAAGTTGGCCAAAAAAAATCCCCGACCCCCCAATTTTTTTTAACATTTTTTTGTGATTTTTCCGTTTTCTCCGATATTGTACTTATTTACCACCATAACATTTGTAAAACCTGTTTTAGACCGGATGTTGTAGTTGAATTTGGACTCTAATACACCTTCAGGCCACGCAAAGCAAAATTGGATACAAAACAGAGCTAACTAACTGATTTAGAGCTTATGGAGTCTAAACATCCGATCTAAAACAGATTTTACAAATGTTATGGTGGTAAATAAGTACAATTTCAGAGAAAACGGGATAATTCACAAAAAAAGTTTAAAAAAATTGTCGGGTCGAGGATTTTTTTTGGCCAACTTGTATTCTTCCCGAACACGCTCATTTGGTTTGTCGGTCCCTCTACCAAACACCTTATATAACAAAACTTTATAATAACATAGAGCCTTCTTTTTGTAGTAGTGCCACGCTGCAACCCCATAACCGAACGGGCCGGCACGACCGGAGAAGTACCACACTCCCACATAACACCGACGTGAAGTAACATAGCTTGCTATTGCGTTTGGTCAGTTTGTGGTAGGTTCCGGAGGCCTGTTTCCACCCTACCCCGTACTCCCTCTCCTTCCCCCGCCTCCTCCACCCTCACCCCTTCTATCTCTTCCTTCCTATCATCCTTCCTCAAAGGTCGGCAACGCATCCTCGAGACCTCTGGTATTGCGGATGTCCGTGGGCTACATGTCACTTACCATTAGGTGAGCCGCTTGCTCGTTTGCCAACCTATCACATAAAAATATACTAAAATATACATAGAGCTAGGATTTTGTTTTAAAGTATGCATAACATTTTTAGAAAATCCATCCCGTTGTCACACTTATTAAGTTAATGTATACGAAACAAGCACGCTAAAGCTAAAGCTCACTACATACATAGGTAATAAACCATATTATTGAAAAATCCCTTGTACTTAACAATAAAAAATGAAGTGGCAAATATTCATAATTTACTTCAAAGGAGATCGCCAAGAAAAACATCATAAATGTAAGTCATCCATTGTGTATAATTTTAGGTGCTTTATATATTTCTCGAGTTGTGACGTGTAAAAACGTTGGATAGTACAGCCCGCGGCATGTAACTCTAGCGCTGACCGTTATTGCGTAGAAGTCAAAAATTGGGTATCACAGGGTGGCTAGAGGGACGAAGGACTCTTGTCTCACTCTGTCACATGTAAGATGAGGGACTCTTGTCTCTCTCTGTCACATGGGCGCGACTGTACCCATGCGCAGCTATCCCCTCCACATTTTGCTCAGCGCTAGAGTTACGTGCCGCGGGTTATAAACGGCTGAGTGTTTGTAATATTTTTTTTTAAAGTTGCCACTTCAATTGCCTCAAGGCAAGTGTATCAGCAGTAACAGAACGTGGTTTAGATAAAACTGTGACTTCTATTGACCAGACTTTATAGTAAGCACGTCCTTAAATAATTCGTATGTTGAAGAAATGCTCATGCATTTCCCGCGACACTTAATTTAAACTGTTAAATAATTATATCTACACAATTACAGCCTTTATAAAGCACTTTTATATTAATTTTGAACGTTTTATATAAAGTACTAAAAAGAAAAAACTTAACCCATCGCTTGTCGAGCGTAGGTACACCATGTGTTCGTACAAAAAAGTGCTAAGCCATGCCGCGCGTACTCAAAGTGTATCAAATATTTTTATCCCTTCAAGGGTCGATGTCATTATAACAATGAAATTTCTATTGTGTCTGGCCGTGCGACCTTTGATGCAATACCTCGTGTTTGTAACAAATTTTATCAGATCAAATGTATTCCATATAAAATTGTTTTTAGTTGGACAAACAATTCAAGAGTAGTATTTTTTATCTATACACATATCTATATGCATAGTTCGGAAATAAACCGAAAAAGCTAGATAGATATTGGACGGGTTAACGAGCAATGTTAATTCATATTTACAATCATCATAAATGAAACAATAGAGTTTGTGCAATAAATCCTTTATTGCACAAACTCTATTACGGTGTACATTATATCATTTTATTATTATTATATATATATGGCAGCCCGATCCAGCTATGACCTGTCCGACACGCAAGTGTGAACTTCGACTCAATTAAACTATCAAACAGAAAATTTGCAGGGATTTTATTCTGATGTTTAAATTACTAGCATTAAAAAAGTTAATTAGAACAAACGAGAGCTCAATTCCTAGGACGCTTCTACTTTTGTACAGACTCTATATTTTCTTCCGTGTCCAATTTATTTCATAATCCTGGTGCACCTAGTAACGTAGGTACGTGTGTACAACTTATAAATGTTTCTGGACGGATTTTGTTTTTGTCTAACTGCGAGCGTATTTTGTTGCAAGCGGGAGTTACTTGTCGAATGCAGTGACAAGTTACTATAATTGGGTCTTCAATTTCAGATGTTTTATTTTAAAGCTGTATAATTATACTCTTTATATAATAACAGTTTCTTTTTGTTATTAGGAAACGGAACATGTACGAGGCCCATTTGGTGTGCAGAGGTGACCTAGGCCTATAACATTTTCTCACAAGTTACAAAACGCACTGCGTCAATAATCCTGAGACATTAAGTTGTTTAGTCTCATGTGCCTGTAATTTCACCGACATCCCTTTCTAACCAAAACACGGTAATGCGAATGTTATTGCTTCACGGAAGAAATAGGTAAGTATGGTGTCAGTACTTCCCTGGACGCACTCTTTCACAAATAATTCTACTGCTATAAAAGCCTCTATTTCCATTCATTTTATTACGGCCTTTTTTGTAAGTAAACGTATTAGTTAATTTATCGAATTCATATAAAAAATATGCCATAACTCCACATTCGATCGAAATCTGAAAGCCCTTCAAAACTCCATAACTGTGAACATAAAATTCATCGCGCTTTAAATCTACCCATACACAAAACGCCTAAAGCCAACCATGTTCATACTAAACATTCATAAAGACTTTATCAGTTCCATTATCATTTTAAAAGCTCGTAATAATCATTCATAAGGTTTACGATGCCATCGAACGCATCCATATTACATTTCGTATAACGACGGCAAAAAATTGAATGTTGCATATAAAATTTATCACTTACTGGTCGTTTCTAAACAGGGTTGCCATAAAGGCGAACGAGTAGGCACGCCGGGCTATCTCGATGATGTGCTATTAATACGACCGATACGGGCCCGTTAATGCGATCATGTATTAACCCGACTTTGGACGACGATACCCGATCCTGAGTATAGTCGAGATCAAAACTAATATTATACATTCATGCGCGAATCTCTGATGTGACGTAGTGTAAAATTTTGATGCAACTCTATTGCTCAAGCTTGGAGGAATAGTTTTATCTATCACCAAGCGGGTATAATCGCGGGTGCAGTTAGTAATTTATTTAATTAATAATCATGTCTGACTAATTTATTAACGTCGAGCCTAAACCGTTGAGGCTACAAACCTACAATTTTGGCCTATGGCGAATTTTATATTGTAAGCAAAGTGTTTTCAGAAATTTCACTTCTACGGAAGCTATTATTTTTAACTGTGTCTTGATATCCCATTGACCAATCAGGCGAAGCGGCTAGCGGGTCAGCTAGCTATGTAAAGTGAAAATAAGTATAATGTTGCTGATGAAAATTACATATTAACTTACTGGTAGTAACTAAACAGGGTCTCCATAAAAGCTAAACAAGTAGGTATGCTAGGCTATCTTGGTAGTATGCTAATAGCACGGGTCCGATAATGTGATTGTATTAGTATTAATATTAAGTCGACTTTGGGCGATGGCTTGAGTACTTGAAGGTTTAAAATTTCTGCAAATTCTATTATTTCAGGGTAAGAGGATGAATTTACATTTACAATTTCATTTGAATAAATTTATTGGCTAATTATAGTATTTACACCGCGAGGGGATGAAGTTAAACAATATTCCCTCCACCGCTGGGATGTGAATCATTGATCATCAGATTGCCAGAAGTTAAAGAAACACGTATCGTCAGCATATTATGTAAGATATCCGGTTATATCTATTTTATTTATGACATTGATATTGATATAAAATAGCGGGGGGCCGAGTGCACCTTGAGGTAGTTTTGAGTGGAATCTATAAAATTTATGATCTTTACAACTTGGCACTGGTTCTGTAGATATGAGTTAAGTTTGTTTTGTGCAATTTACTGCCATATCATTGATATTGAGTCATTTAATTTTATGAGTAGATTTTCGTGACTAACTCTGTCAAAATCTATTCGATATCAATAAAGAAATGTATCTGTTGCTATCTTTTTGCCATTTTACGTTTACATTTCAGTGATCAAGGTCTATAGCTAATGTGATGTAAGTGTGTTTAATTTTACGCAGAAACCATATCAGGAATCTCTTTTCTAGTAGTCATTAGATTTGTTATATAAATCTCTCTTAAATATGTTAAATATCACGGGTAGTACTACACAAATCTGCTTTAACCAGATTTTGTATATAGGACCAACTTTGGCGAATCACTAAAAATGCTAAATTGCAATTTGAATGATTGATTTAATGATTAAACAACAAAATTTTAAGTAACGACAACTTTGTTGCTTTAGATGTAATACCCACTAAACTGGTACTACTATTAGAGTCAAATTTATCATCAAATAAGGTTTTAATTTTAATGTTATGTAAATGCTTTTCAGATTGTTACTACTATCAGTATCAAATTCGTCTATAAGTGTATATATTTCATCTATATTATCTATATTACTAGGTTTCAATTAGTTATCATGTCTATAATTTTGCCCGTAATTTTGTACAATTATCACTACAGTGGCCGTGTGGGTTTACTAGCCAAGTTGGTACCGATTGAAGAAAAGATTGAGTACAAACTAAACATTTCAGTGCCGTCCATGATTAGTCCTGAATCAGACGTTAGTTTCGGGGGAGCATGGCTCGTCTCTAAGTTCATTCACTGTCAAATTTCCAACATTTTCTGCTAATTACGTGTCTAATGGAATAATTTGTGATAGTAATCTTCTTTTAAGCAGCCTGTTGTTTTATTCTTCTGTTAAAGCTTTTTTCAGTTTTTTTTGCTCTCGGATTTACTTTG
The DNA here is from genome assembly GCA_917880725.1 of Selenia dentaria. Classification (NCBI taxonomy): domain Eukaryota; kingdom Metazoa; phylum Arthropoda; class Insecta; order Lepidoptera; family Geometridae; genus Selenia; species Selenia dentaria. Next base: position 5,317,355 of record OU862888.1, on the reverse strand, counting down.
ATTTCTTGCTATAAACCATCCCTTGCATTTACACTATCAACAATGTCCTTATTTATCCAATCTTTTTGAGGTAGGTAATGTAGGTATTATAGTTTTTACTACTGTGCTTCTTTCGATGTTTACCATTATAAGTTCTTCTAAGTTGCTGTAGTTAACGTTCTCTTCTTTATAATTATATGGCTTCGATACAGTATTGTATACCTTCGCGCAATCTCGTGCTTTATATTTTGTTTCTATTCATTTATTTTTGGTGCCAGCTAGATTTCCAATTTCAAAACATAATAACTTGTGATCTGAGAGAGATGATTCAATTCTAGAGAGGCTGACGTAATGATTATTTATATTGTTAATACCATGGTCTATTATTGAATTCTTTCGCTTATTCACGCGTACATTAAGGTGCGTTTTTACGCGGTAATACACAAGCATTAGTGTGTTAAGTTGTAAAACCTCTGTAGCAAGTGATGTTACTGGGCCAATGAGACTCAAACGACGATTGATAATAAGTAATGATCGCAGCCCAGTACAAAACTTTGGTAAAAATATTAATAGTAAGTAAGTAAGTTTGGTAAAATATTAATAGTAAGTTTTGGGTAGCACTGCTACTGCCATAGGTAGGGAAGGTAATAAACATCAGAGGCACTACTTGCCTGTCTCGTCCCTTGAAAGTATACATAAAAAGGTAGACAGACACCTTAACCATAGGTAATGTTATGTTTCCGACGGTACGCGCATTAATTCGCCACTTACCACTTTATGGTACAGGCCGCGCCGTAATTGTTTAGGGTTGTTTTATGTTATAGCAGCTATAACTCGGCTCGATTTAATAACTCCACGATTATAGAGTCGCTCCGGACGGGTTCCAATGGTATGGCAGAAGCATTGAGTTTGATGGTCTAATGATCAGCATTACCTAGTTTTATCCAATAGCAGTTAACTGTTCATACTTATGAGGATAGGTCCAGTAACCAATTACTGGATATCTAAAACATCAATTTAACAGTATATGCGTATGGACTTATCATACACTACGTGTACGTAATGATTCCATGGGTATGCGATTTGGCCTTATTTTAATCTTCTTCGGCCTGGATTAAGGTACTCTCATTCAAATACTCATCAGGTGGTAAGCTCTTGGGGCTAGATATTTGTTGTCAATCAAATACTATTTAAACTTCAAAATGAGGAGGTTATGTGTTCGATTCGATTGTACGTATTTTTTTGTGTATATTCAACGATTTTTTCCCCATTTATGGACTGATTCACAAAATTCTTTTTTTTTGATAGAGTATACTTCCTAGGCGATCCCATTTAAATTTTATCAAATCCGGTCAAGCAGTTTTTGAGTTACACTCCAATAACTGAAAAGTGTTATACCTATCTTGACGATGTCATCATTGGCGGTGAATTACAATAGATCCTGTGTACCAAGGGTCACTAAATATTGTATATTTTTTTTAACCAAAAATAGAACCGACTTCAACACTACTTAATTACGGTTGGCATTACAACTACCGCAAGCGTGACAGTTACAGTCAAACATTATACTTAAAAAACAAAAAAAATATAATTACGAGTGTTGTAAGTCAACGTTTTAAACTTTGGTCATGTGTTATTCTATTAATTTAATGGCGAATTTAATAAATTGACAAATAGAAATCACTATTTCATCACAATCACAAATTTTGCTTACAAAATATTTCTCTCCACACAACAGCGCATATAAGCTTCACAAGCAAATATGGTTGTACAAATAAATTCTAGACGGGTTAATAATTTGTACCTCGTATGTTTTAGATTCCTTGGAACTTACTCCTTAACAATTCCTCAAAAATGTATTCAAATCAACATCACTCAACAAGTCTGCCGACAACTGGTCTGTCGTTAAACAACAAGCTTTTTTAATTGTCACTTACCACTTTTTATGTAAATCCGCGTTGACGGCGCCGCTGGGTGTCAGTTCGCCTGACAGCTGACAGCTCTGACACGGTGACAAGTGACAGCTCCGCGTTCGTCGGGCAATTTGCGACCGAGCGGTTGCAACGAGAGAAATATTATTTTTTAATTTTTTTGTTCTCGTCATTCCGCACCGACACAACCACTGTGCAATATTTCATTAACAAACTCTTTAAAACTAGATTGAATGTATTGGCATATTAGAATAAAGTTCAAATATTTTGTACTAGAATGTTGAATAGTTATTTTATGACTTAGTATACTAGTTGCATCCAGTGGCGCAGCCCTTGTAGAAAATGTATATCGTAACCTATATTATATAGTTCATGTCATCATCTACTTGTTCTAAAAAATAATTCCAAGTGCGAGGTGGACTCGAGCACCGAGAATAGAATAGAATAGAATAGAATATTCTTTATTTACTTGAAATGTGAGTACACAAATTTTAGGTGATAAATAAACAAAATAGACCTTACACATTTCACCAAGCTAATGGCATGCAAAAACTTAATTAAAACTAAAAATTAAACCTTATGCCACTATGCTAAAAAATCTTGTAAAGAGTAAAAACTATGCTGTAACAACCACGCTTGTAACTCTTTCTTAAATTTGGCAAAAGGTAATACCTAAAGGTAAACCTTTAGGAACTGAGGTAATTTATTGAAAATTTTTATTGACATCGAATAACTGCTTTTTTGATAAAGTGCTGTTCTCGAAAGGTAACTGTTTACTAGCCTGTCTCTATTCCTTGTGTTTCGGGGGAATATTTCTCTCGCTTTTGTGAACATATAGCTGTGCTGCCTTACAAAACATGATATTTCGTAAATGTATTGGCATGGTAGGGATACTCATACTCATACGGTACTGCGCCACAAATAGCGCGAATACATTTCTTTTGGGCAGTAAATGCCTTTATAAAATTTGTACTGCGTCCCCAAACAATTAATCCATACCTTAAAAGCGACCCAATATATCCATGATATGCCATTAGTGCAGTATCTTTGCTGGATGTTTTACGTAAACGTTTCAGTACATATACATAGCTGTTTGTTTTCTTACATATTTTCTCTATCTGCATTTTCCAATTCAATTTTTTGTCTTTATTAGTCCTAAAAAGGAAACCTGACTAGGCCCTTCAATATTATGTCCATTAAATTGTATTGGCAAGTTAAGATTATTAAAATTCATTTAATTAGTTTTCGAAAGATTTATTTTTAAATTATTTATGTTAAGCCATCTTACTACCGAATTTATTGTATTATTAATGTCAAGTATGTGATTATCTAAAAAGTTGCAATTTTTGGTTGTTGTAACTACTATTGAAATGTCATCTGCAAATAAAACAGACTTAAACGAAATATAGCTGGCAATGTCATTAATATATAATAAGAATAATAACGGTCCTAAAATGCTCCCTTGAGGGACGCCATATTGATTTATTTTAAATTCTGATTTATTACTGCAAATCGTTTTCCTACAATCTATACTCATTATTTCGACACATTGCTGTCTATGTTGAAGATATGATTCAATCCATTCATTTGCTTTACCCCTGATACCATACATGTATAATTTATTTAATAGTAATCTATGTGAGACAAAGTCAAATGCTTTTGTCATGTCGAAAAACAACACTGTCGTTATAAGTTTTCTGTCAATATTTTCAATTATGTTATTGACTAGATTAAAAGCTGCTAGTGTTGTAGACTTGTTTTTTTGAAACCCATTCTGTTCTTGTTTGATAATATTGTGTTTTAAAGTGAAGTCGTATAGTTGTTTATACATTGCTTTTTCATAGACTTTGGACAGTACGGGTATAAGGGCAATTGGTCTATAGTTTGCTAGATTATCTCTTTCACCTTTTTTATATACCGGCTTTATGATTGAGGGCACCGTACACTATGGGATATAACACTTTTCTAACTAAAAACAAACTAAACTTTGCCGTTCCATCCCTAGACACTATGTGTGCGTCCAGACTGCGAGCCTAGCGCGGTTGCGACGACGGGTGCGAATTATCAAACACAAGAAACGCGCCTTTGTGTCCATAGTGCAGTGACTTAGGCGGAAGCCTAGCGCGATGGGCTCGAGCGAGACAGCGCGCGTTGTTTTCAAACGTTCGTGTCCGCGCTTTCTGGCCACACTACGGACCTAGCCAACATGCGATTTAAAGCGCGGGTGGCGGGGATATCAAACCAGTCCGGTCTTGTCGCTCGGCGTTTGCGCGTCTGCTTATTATTTGGTTTCATTTAATTACACGTTTTTGTAAAATGGCGTTGAATACTGAACTGTTTATAAGTGCAATTCAATCTAAACCACCTATATGGCAAAGTAAACATGTACACCACAATAACCGCAGTATTACAAGAAAGTTGTGGAAAGAAATAAAAGAACAATTTCCTGAAAGTGAAGGTAAGTTTAATATTAGATATTACATTCTTAAAAACTGTTCCCAGAAATAATTTGTGAATTTTATCCTAACATTTTTTGCTCTTCGTGATGGATTATTATTTACTCCGAGGTTTCTCTGATAATTTTGATTTTCATTTATTGGCGGGTTAGACAGCACATGATCAATATCCAGATCGACGTCGACGTTTAAATCCATTACAACATTGTGCAATATACACGCAGCTTTTATTATAGACAAGGCATTTTTCCTGTTAGTTTCGATAGGTTTTAGTAATATTCTCCATTTACATGTTAAAATGCCAAATGCGCACTCGATTGTTTGTCTAGCGGTAGACAATCTTTTATTAAAATTTTTTCTTTCGTTATTAAGTACTCGCTCGGGATAAGGACGCATTAAATAATGTTTCAACGGATATGCTTCATCACCCAATAGGACGAAGGGTGCAACGACATCAGAATTTGCAAGTCTCTTTGGCATAGGAACTTTGTATTTATTTTGTTCTATAAGTTTGTATAGTTTTGATGCAACGAAAGTACCACCATCACTTTGCTTGCCTCGACCGCCAACTTCAACTGCTATAAATCTCCTTTTTGCGTCAGCTACAGCTTGCATAACAATTGTATTTCTTTTTTTATAGCTCCAATGTGCTGAACCACTTTTAGGTGGTTTTTTTATCTCGCAATGTTTCCCATCAATTGCTCCGATGCAGTGGGGGAAATTCCAGGTAGCTTCAAAATCTTCTGCAACAGCTTTCAGACGTTGTTCAGTAGGTGTCGGCATGTGAATAGGAACTAACTCAGTCCATAAAACACGGCATGTTTCGTGAACTATTGATGCAAGGGTACTTTTCCCCATACGAAAACTGTAAGCCAGTGCTCTAAACGGAGTTCCAGTTGACAGAAACCTGAAAAATAAACGTGAATTAAACATATTATTATTGTTACAGAAAAACAACTGCGCAAGAAGTGGAAAAATCTTCGTGATCAGTTTCGAAAAGAAAAAAAGAAATTCCCTACTCCTCGATCTGGTGACGGTGGTGACGATATAGAGAGTACCTGGCCATACTTTCAACTTATGCAATTTATAAACGATGACATAACACCCGAACCCATGACGGGAAATCTGCATGACAGCGATTCGGAATCCATTAACGAGTCCTCTCATAATACTGAGGAGACATTCACTAATGTGACTAGTCCAGGTTCATCAACCAACAGTCGCTCAAATGCGCCAAAGCGCAAAACTGCCTCAGATTATAGAGATGAGCTTATAGAATGCGAACGTAAAAAAATTTCTCTAATAGAACAGAAAATGAGCTCTACTCATGAGCAGCTGGAGAAATGTGACGATTATCATTTTTTCATGAGTCTCCTGCCTCAAATGAAGCAATTTAGTGAATTACAGAAGTTACGAATTCGAAATAAAATGACCCAAGTCATAATAGATGAGACAGAAAGGATGCAGTTTTCTTCTCATCAGGGGTTCGAGGACAATTATAGAGGAGGGTATTCTACCGGAAACTACAATAATTATTAACTTTATGATTACCAACAGCTTTTAACACAACTGACAGAATTAATTTCTAGATAAATAAAAAAATATAATTATTTAAATCTTGTTTTATTCTTACCTTAGAGTTATGAACAATTTCTCCTTAGGACTAATACTTTTGCGAAAGTTTGTATCTTCTTTGGTTATTTTATCTGATATTTTACTTAAAATGTAGTCAAATGTCGATATGGGCATTCTAGTGTACTCAAAAAATTTTGTAGGATATAATCTCAATTTTTCATACAAATTATAAAATTCACCACATTGTTCTCTGTTTTTATTTATTTCGTGCACACCATCTCTCATGTTGAGCACCTCACATCGTAGGATAGGATTAGTATCTAGTAAAAATACCAAATCGTCGTCCATGGTTTGCAACACCTGATAAAACGTCTAGCCGCTTCGAAAGGTCGCGCGTCACTGTGGCCACCTCACGCCCCCGCATGTCGCACCCGCCTAGGCCTCAGTCACCGCGCATTCAGTGTGGACGCACACTATTATTGCACAAACGGTAAATAGTAAATTTGTAATATGTAGTAAATTCGGCTTTATACCTACATATTAACGGTTTTAGATTTTTTTCCTTTGTACGAGTATGTGCTAACTTTGCAGCTTGGCAAATTTTGTGATTTTAGATCAACGGGAAGTACCCTATAGGTTTTTATTCCCTTGTAAAATTGCAAAGTATGCGAAAATATGCGACATAATATATAGTTGTATCTGTTGTAATATACCTAGTTGCATTGACTTACAATTTTGTTTTTTCTCGGCTGAAATAGCCCACAGACCCGAGTGTTCGATGTAAGTTATAGCTTGATAACACATTTTTGAGAAAAATATGTTCCTGACAGGCGGACAGGCGGACAGACGGACAACAAAGTGATCTTATAAGGGTACCTTTATCCTTTTGAGGTACGGAACAAACCAGCCAACCAAGTCAAACCAGTTCTGTAGTTTTGAATATCAGTTTGCACGCTGCGCATGTCTGTTTTATATCGTTTTGATTGGAACAAAATGACCACCTTACAATTTGGACAGATTTGGACGATCATGATTTTGAGGCTAGCAAGGCTAGCGTTTGATCACTATCTCACCTGATGTTACTTGGCGATACACAGACTCGCCGGACAAAGAGTTCCATACCTTAGCGGTACGAATGATGAAAGTGGAAGCAAAACGCACCATGCGTATATTTACAATTTCTACCACATAACGATGACGCGTGGTAGCGAGTCTACTAGTTCAATTGTAAAATTCAATGAATCTGATAAAAAATCTGTCAGACTGGCAGCCTTGCAACGATAAATCTAGTGCTCGTCATCGTCTACAACCTTCTTGGTTCTTTTCTCAAGAGATTCAAGTGCCACAAGATGATATTTGGCTGATCTACGCCAAATGTGAGATCAGTACTCCATACAAAATCGACTTGTGCTTGGTACAACAAATGTGGAAAGTACTGCCTCAACTTCGCGATCAAGCTTTTTGCTGTGAATTGGATATATAATCCGAAGTTGAGAGTCAAAGATAGTGTAGTGACAAAAAAATCTACGTCAATTAGTTACAGGAATTGACTCTTTTTAACGGATAATAGATACGCCTGGCTCTTATTGGCATTAAAATTGACCAGATTGGCATTACCCCAGACGAAGACTCCCTTTAGTTCAAGCGCTCCACCATGGTTTCCTCAGCGATCGAATTTGTGGTCTACTGATTCGTTCATTGGATATATAAGTCCATGTTGTCACCTGCATACCCAAAAGTACCGGGCTTTATCATAAAGATTTCTAGAGATTCTAGAGAAACCCTAGGAATGAACCGATATGTATAACTAAAATATCTAATTAAGAGAAGATATGATACGTATTTTAACATTAATTGGTAAATCAAATCTAATTTAGTAATAACATCCAATGTAATGTAATATAAAACTAAAAGAGGAGTTTAAACACCCGATATGTATGCTATGGAGCTGTGAGCGTCTGCATTTTGTATGGGAGCGATCGTCATTTATTCGGAAGCAATATTTTTTTAAAGGACGAAACAGTTTACTTAGTAGTACTTTCAAGTATTTATTTTGTGTTCCAATTGCTACTTTTATTACATATAGTTTATAACGGAATAAAGGCTATTATTAGTTTATTTATTTAAGAAGCCTTGAAAGATCCCTTAACCTTCCTATCATAACCTCTCCTAACGGGTAAGATACTGGTTCCTATTCATATTTGGAACACTTACCCGTGTTATAAGAATTTACGCGTCACTTCGCCGTCGGTAATGGCGCGTATAAAATCTTATGGCCACTCTGTCCTTATGTATTGACTTTTACAGGGCCGCTTTTGGTGTTCGGGGAATTTTCAATTCGCGTTGATATGAAACGGGTTTGTGGGGGTTTATTTTGATATTTTTACTATGGAGATCTGGAGATCTCTCTTTGCACTTTATTATAAAGTAAAAATATAATTAGATGGTGCATATACAATTAGTGTGTCTCTAGTGATATTTTATTTTAAACTAGATGTGCCCCACGGTCTCGCTGATGGTGATGGTGATGGATGATGATGAAAAGTATCCTGTATATGTCCTTCCCCGAGATATGAAAAATCGAAAAACACAAGTATCATAAATATTTAATGGCAAGCTGCGCCTCGCGTTTTTACCTTCGTGGTGGTAGTAGATGATGATGATCAAATGTGTCCGATGTCCTTCCCCGAACTATAACAAATTGAAAAATACAAAAATCATAAAAACTGCTCAAGTTGTTCTTGAGTGTAAATGGTGTAACTGACACGACTTAGATATAGATATATACCTACTCCCTACAATATGTACTTTATTGAGTAGGAAAGTATTTATTATATACATAAGTAATTTCATTTAAACATTAGTAATAAAATAATAATAATAATAATAGGAAATATATGAAACCCCTTATAATTTAATTATTACCCCTTATTATTTAGTCACCGTTATTCATCTACATCAAAACAATGTGAACAAAGCAGATCTAATATAAATGACATATTTTTTGATAAATGTGCTTAATTTTTTTGTTTTCTGCCAAAGTGCTTAGGTACCGGGCGTAGAAACCACTTTTGTGTTGCCGCATAATCGGTATTTGAATGGCTTCTTTTGATATTTCTAGACGTTCGATAAAAGCTGCTCGGTTGTGCATGGTCATTCGCATTTTTGCATGAACCAATCATAAGATGTTTCATTACTAAAATATATCTATTTATATAAAAATGAACCCCTATTTCTTCTGGATACGCTATAACTTGAGAACGACTTTACCGAATTCATTCATCTTTTTTTGAATGTTTTCTAATACTTCGTAGAAGATTCTTATGTTACATTAAAAAAAGCAAGAAAAATTGTAGGTTAAGTAAAACGTTTATATCATTCGTTCAACATTCGATATACACATACAGTACTTTATTAAGGCTCCATAAATCGCACGTATCAATTTCAAAGTTCATTCTCACCCACACATGTACGCATGTGCGGCATAAAATAACAAACCCCGATAAAACAAACAATAACAGATAGATCCATTATCAATAAATCAAATCGAAGCTAGCGATTGAGTAATAAATATCAATGAGTTTAATGTTCCCGCGCTACACGCGATAACTGTCAAACTTCGCCGACGCCATCTTGGAAGCCATCTTGATTTACGACTGTAATGAACAGTCGATGAATGACGGGAACTATAAACTGGAAAGATGTGAAGTATTTCATAATATACAATTTTAGTTTACTTCCAATAACAGCTCTGGGTAATTGAGTGCTATCAGCCAGGCGCCAAATAAGCAGTTGTGGATTCTAAACCTAGCTTGGGAACTTGAACTTCCGGTAATTGACTTATTCTAATGAACTCTAAGGTGAAATGAAAGTCTACATTCCAGTAATCATAATCGGCCCATTTTATTCCCATTGCTGGGACTCGAGCCTTCCTCTCAAAAAGAGAAGTGGGTCCATAATTGACCACGCGGGCCCAGTGCATCTTGGTGGATAGGTTAGTGGCCAACCCATGTCAAAGTTTTCAGGCCGCCCGAAGGCCTTCGACATAGCCTAACGACTGTCTATGTTCTAAGACAAACAACCGGGACTGACGGCTTAACGTGCTCTCCCAAGCACGGAAGCGCTCAGTTGAATAATGTCACTAGCGGTCACACATCCAAATCGTCAGGACGCAGCAAGCGTTGCTTAACTTGTTGATCGGTTAAGATCGCGAAGTCAAGCTCCGCTACGTACGCTTTACTTTCTACTTTCCAGTGCTCACCTAAGGGCCAACTCAAACCAAAAGAGCATCGAAGCGGAGCGCAGTTTCAGTGTCATGAGAATTTTAACTTAATTTTTATTATTATAAATACTATTATCGCATGAGAAACTCGAACGAGGCGCGCGGATGCCCGCGGAGCCGCAGGAATTCCGGCGAATTCCATAAACGGAGCCGTGCGCCTGCGCGAGCATTCTCGGGAATTCCCGAGAATGCTCGAGCAGTCACGAGCGGCCGCTGGCAATATCCCGCCCCTCGCCCCGACGCCCGCCGCGTGCGTCTGTTGTGCGCGCTGCGCGGGCATTCGCTATTTCGCATTCATTCCTTGCAGTGCAACGAATACAGAAGTAATGGAAATGGATGAAGAAAAGCTTATTTATTTGGTGCAAATGTACGACTGCCTGTACAATATAAAATCAAGGCATTACAGCGATAAACATATGAAAAATAACGCTTGGCAAAAAGTGGGCGCTGAAATGAATATGTCTGGTATGTATTAGTTTAATTATTTTTATTTGGGTGGTAGGTATTTAAACGTACATCAAAAAAAGTAATTTTTGTATGCAAAAGTCATATATTATTTGTCTCGCAATAGAGGAAAAAAAGTAATGTAGTATTGATGTACATTTTCGAATTATCTGCAATACTAGTTTTGCTAAACATTTAGTTTATTTGTTGTGAAGTAATTTATTTGATATATATTTATATATACATATTTGAAAATAAATTGATGTGAGATTATTTTCATTTGATGTGCAATTAATAATATCCCATTTATTTGATTCACTGCTGAGCTGGGAGCAAAAGAAAAACGTATATAAATAGGTATGTATTTTTATTTGAAAATTAAAATAAATCATTTTTTTATATTTTAATTAAAATTAAAAATAACTTTAAATTGTTGCGATGTCGTCAGCAAGTTGTAGGTAGAACTCGTTAGTTTACATACGGCACAGTCTTTTGTAAAACTTGACACCATTTTGATGTTAAATCTATTTAACTACGGGAAATCATTTCGTTTTGCCAAGAAACTGCACCACAAGAATTAAAATAAGTCTTAAATTTATCTCTTATACACATAGCATTTTCTTGGGAAACTGAACCCTCTTGAATATTTTGTAATATACTATTTATTGGCACTGTTTCATTTATGTTTTCAAATATTTCATCATTTCTTAGGTAATTATGTAAACAAGTGCACGCTAATATCAAAATGTCTAGGTATTTGGGTTGCATTCTAATTCTCTTTTGAAAAACCTCAAACTTTTGTGTTAGTTTTCCGAAACTGCTCTCTACAATACGTCTTGCACGGCTCAGGCGATAATTAAATATTTTCTTCTCGACGTCTGTCGACACTTGGTTTCCAGGAAAAGGTCTCATTATGTGTTTGTGTAACGGAAAAGCCTCATCTCCAACAAAAACATGTGGCAATGCTTCTGTCGTACCTGGCAAACATTTATTAGGTGGTATATCCAGTGTATTATTATTCAATGATTGTCCTAATCTGGAGCTGCTTAAAATGCCACTATCACTATTGCGACCATATGCTCCAATGTCGACTACAACGAATCGATAATTTGCATCGGCAATGGCTAGCAAAACTACACTGAAAAAATTTTTATAGTTATAAAATTGACTGCCGCTGTTCCAAGGTGCTCTTATATTAACATGTTTGCCATCTATGGCTCCTATACAGTTAGGAAAATTCCATTGAGTTTCAAATTCTTTTGCTAGTTTGGTCCATAACTCAGCTGTTGGTTTTGGCATAACACGCGGCCGTAAATACTTCCATATCGCGGAGCAAGTTTCGTGAACAATTAGAAGTACAGTACTATATCCCATATGATACTCGTGAGCTAGCGCTTTGAAACTGATAGCAGTAGTTAGAAATCTGAAACAAAATTTAATTATTATCACCAGTATAAGTTACACATATCGACAAATCAAGAGTAACAGCCCCGGTAGTTTGTCTACTTTTGTCCGTGTGTGTAGGTATATTATTATGTTACCATCATAAAAATTAAAAACCATAAAACATAACAAGATTGTTATATTAATAAGTATATTACTACTATTTTCAGTGGATGATTGCCAAAAGTCTTGGAAGAAATTACGAGATAGTTATAGAAAGGGCATTTCATTAAGAGAGAGTAGAAGTGGGTCAGCTAGAAAAGTAGAACGCCCATTAAAATTTGAAAAAGAATTAGAATTCATAAAACCCTTCATGAAAAGCAGGAAACAAATTTCAAATTTAACGAGTTCGCCAGAAGATACAGATATTACCACAGATGGCGAAAATCAGTCTATGTCCCCAAGACCGCAGTCGCAGCTTCTACCCTCACCACGGCCACATTCGCAGTTATCATCGTCACCACGGCCACAGTCGCAGTTATCACCGTCACCACGGCCACAGTCGCAGCTATCAAACCGGACCTCTTTATCCAACGAACAGCCTCTCAAAATGTCAAATTTATTGTTCAAACAATATATTGAAGAAAAGAAAATGGAAGATGACCCAACTATTAGCTTTTTCTTAACCATGGGCCGAACTGTGAAAACAATGCCTAAAAATATTCAAGCCAAATTAAAAGGAGAAATTTTTCGCCTCATAAATGAAACGGAAATAAGACTTGCCGATGACACCGGTGGTAACATGACACGAGATACAGCTGAATTCGACTTATCTGCCACAGGAAATAATACAACCATATCACCTTCTTCAAAGTATCCACTGGAAACAATCAGTATCAGTCCTAGATCTGTGACAGAAAATTACAATGAAACAAACATTCCAACCACATCCTTTTCATACACACCATCAATAATACCGGCTGCAGAAAACAAAACTATTACATCTTTTTCATACAAACCATCCAAAATACCGTCGACTTCAACAAGTTATCAAGAAACGAACACAGAAAATATCTACGAGACAAACTCCTCACTAAGCTCATTCGACCCACCTCCGTCGCCAACATCACAACAAAGATCCTCTGAAGAGGATTATGAAACCAATTTTATCAATACGACATTTGACTAATAAAGAACTGTTGCCTAAATTTTCTTTCAAACAATGTTTTTTTTGGAGTGTTGTTGATTGGAGTTAATGTTGAACAATAAATAACAATACAATTGAATATAAATATACTTTTTACTTATTTACTCACCTGAGGCAGACCGATAGTCTTTCTTCAGCGGAAATAGCCAATCTATAATTGGTATTTTGTTTTTGAATATGTGGCCTGAGAATTTCCAACAAACTTTCAAATTTGTTATAGTTCATTTTATAATAGTCATAATGAATGCTAGGATACAGATGTAAATTTGTGCAAAATGTACGAAATTGGCCAAACAAATGTCTTTTCTTCCACACGTCGTGTACCCAAAAGTTTCTTTTTCTTTTAAATCTTTCCCTCCTTATGTCTTCGGCCTCTTCCTCTTCTTTTATATGTGCAATAATAATTAAATCCAAAATACCCATTTTCACTGCATAAACACAAGTTTCCTCGAGTTTTATTGAAAGTGAACTGCGCATAGAACGACCCGTGAATTCATCGCGTGCGGGCTCGAGATGGCGCGCGGAGTCCCGCGACTTCTCGCGCATTCCAGCGACTTCTCGAGCAGTCGCGGGAATCCTCGCGCCTTCTCTACCGAGCGGGTCGCTGCGCTCCGCTGCCCTTCGCCGCTCTTTCGGTGTGAGTTGGCCCTAATAATAAGCTATCCTGAAAAAAAAACGAAAATGTCTTGAAAAGCACCTAAAACGATATATTCAACATATCGTTTTATTTAGACCCATTCATACAGTTGCCATTCTAGATCCAGTATGCTAACTTTTGACCTTCTGAATGGCAATGACATAGTGGTAAAAAATTGTTACCTTCTCTATAGCAAATGATCTTATGCGAATCGAAGAGGCGATGAAACGAGACTCAACAGCTTGATCTCTTATGCAAGTAGGATCAACCAAGATAAACTTGTCTTGGTTGATCCCACTGCGGAGCACGATATAGCCAGATATGGATCTGCAGCGCAGTAGCTCTATCTCTATATATTCAGGCAAGGAAGATGATCTACCTGATAAGTATTAGGCCTTTTCGTTCTAATCCGACCGCCAATAACTTAAATTACGATGTCAGGTACCTTCCGTGATGAACCGTGGGGTGCGGTTCCTTATATCGTGTGGTGAGCTTATCTTATATCTATACGTATTAAGAAGCAGGAGAGATGAACGAACTTGTAAACAGAATATAAATCATCATCATCATCACATCAACATATGCACTTCATCCCCCCGTATAAAGGTGTTCTGTTTTTTTATATGCAATTTTCTCGTATATTTTTTGTAATGTATTTCTACTGCGGTGGTTAAAATTTTCAATAGAGAGTTTCAGTAGAATGTCTATTCGTAGAAGAATCATCTAGCATTTTTCACATAAGGTTGTAAACTTGCGCGTTGCACAACCAACTTTTAACGGTCGCATTTCAATTGATTCAAATGGCTTTTCTATGAGCAATATGTTACCATTCGAGGTGATGAGATATTTATGGGAATTCTTGACTCGACTGTGTTATTGGGTCAGGAGTTTACAGTGTTGATCGGAAAGTTTTATACATTCGATTATGTTCTACACCTTGGGTTTGTGGTCGTTTTTATAGTTTTACATAATGTAGTTGGACGGCTCCGACAGCTTAGGTAGTAGTGACCCTGCCTGCATTCAAAGCACGAGGTCAGAGGTTCGATCGCTAGCTGTGGTAAATATTTGTGCAGTGAGCAGAAATGTTTGATGTCGGGTCTTGATGTTGTGATGTCTGTGTTTATACCTCCCGTGTCATAGATAATCCTAGTGCGACTGGTATGAGTGTATAAGCGTTTTAAGTGTTAGAAGCGCTCGTAGCGGAGCTCGACTTGGCGATCATAACCGATCAACAAGTTAAGCAACACTTCCTGCGGTCAGGACTTGGATGGGTGACCGCTAGTGGCATTATTCAACTGAGCTTTTCCGTGCCTCGGAGGGCACGTTAAGGCGTCAGTCCCGGTTGTTTGTCTTAGGACAACAGTCGATAGGCTATGTCGAGGGCCTCCAGGCGGCCTGAAGGCCCTTGACCACCAATCCGCACTGGGCCCGCGTGGTGGATTATGGCCCAACTCCTCTCTCTGAGAGGAAGGTTCGGGTCCCAGCAGTGGGAACAAATTGGGTTGATTATGATTATGAGTGTTTATGATTTTGATTTCTAAATTCTCAATTACTAATGATTGTCGACTTATTTGACTATCAGTCAGTTTCTTCGTTTATTTTAACATCTATCTCTTTTACTTGTGAAAACCCGACACATACACATATTCTTCTTCTTCTTTAAATATCAAATCAAATGCTGTTCGTTAGTCTCGCTAAAACTGAAATACAGCTTGACCGATTTCAGTTATTAACCGACTTCAAATAGGAGGAGGTTGTGTATGTATTCTTTTATGTGTATGTTAGCCGATTTCTTCACCATTTGTGGACCAATTCTCAAAATTATTTTTTTGTTTGCTAGATTATACTTCCAATGAAATGGGACCACAATTGAAATTTCATCATATTCGGTCAAGCAGTTTTTGAGTTAAACTCCAAAAACTGAAAAGTGTTACGCCTATCAAGAGTGGTTTAGGAGTAAAAAACATCAACACCATCCATCACAACGCAGGTGAAACCACTGGACGCAGCGAGTCTACAATATAAATTATAACATGACATATATAATATTTTTTCATACAAATCTTCAAGTGACCTCACATCTTGTTTTAAACGTAGTTTTATTTCATGATGGTAAGTAGGGGAAAAATACTATTAAATGAAAAAAAAACTTTTCACCCTTTTTAGTGACCCTACTTACGGGATACACTGTCAATGATGATATCATCAAGATAGGTGAAACACTTTTTAGTTATTGAAGTATAACTCAAAAACGGCTTGACCGAATTTGATGAAACTATTATTAATATGGGACCACCACGAAAGTATACTCTATTATTAAACAAAAAAAGTCATCAATATCGGTTAATAAATGACGAAGTTATCCGCGGACACACATAATATATATCGGTCGAATTGAGAAACCTTTTTTGAAGTTGGTTAAAAACAAGTGCAATTCAAAAAAAAAATATTCCGACTTCCATTCTATTACTTTGGTAAAAATCAGTAATTGGAGTGTAACTAAAAAACTACTACACAGAATTGGATGGAATATAAATTAGACAAAAAGAGAATTTTAAGAAACGGTTCACCCTATCGAAAGTTATGATGTAACAAACATAAAAAAAAGCAAAAAAAACAGTCAAATTGAGTACGAGTAGTTTGGAAGTCGGTAGAAAAACAGTAACAAATATTCCGTATGTTGCACGACATTTTTCACTCTGAGTCATTTTACATAATTATAAACACAATAAACTATTCCAACTCCTTTATTTTTTTCTAATTAACGGCCCGCTAAAGTTTATATCTGATATTTAACATGGTTCCGTAGGTGAAACGGTGAAAACCGGGGAGAGCTGTGTTTCCTAACGATTCCAGAAGAATCTCCTACTGTCAGAAATATTCATACTTTATTCTATTTTGACTGAACTATCGTAGCTCCGAATTATAACACTTCGGGACAACACATCTAGAAACAAGTGAAATCAATGACACTTATTATTTTCCCGCCATTCTATCACGTAGTTATATACAACATTCTGTAGTTAAAACTACCTAGAACCTGCTTTTAAAAATATATGTCATCAAAATGAGGTTACATAAATTTCTCGGAATTATGCATATTATACAAAAACAAACGCATACATCATCATTACAGTATTGTGAATAATGAGTATTGTGTATAAAGTTAAACATATTTATTAACGTTTTTAGGGTTCCGTAGCTAAATGAGAAAATACAACCTACAGTTATGTGCATCACTTGCCAGCCTCTAATCTTTAAAGCACTGATAACTATCGATCTAGATGGCATTGACATTTGACATTTACACATTTCAATAATTAATGTAATTGGTGTAAACCGTTTTAATTATATAAATAAATACATAATATATAAAATTGTTGTATGCATAAACGCGCTTTCATGGGTTCTCTCCGTTTTTGACTGTCTGTCTGTCCGTCCGTAGTCCGTAGTCCATAGTGGGGCTTATATATATTTTGTATATAAGTCAAAGATATTAAGAACGATTTGGATGGTTAAACGTGAGAGGCATTTTCAACAGACTGCTTATTTCGGAAGGCAAGTTTAGTCATCTATTCACACCATGATGCCGCACCAGTAGAATCCATGGCATCACAAGTGACGGACTTACTACGGACGTATTAGTTATCTTAAGCTAATTGCTTGAAATAACATACAATAGAGATAAAAAGTCGCTTAGTTTTATGCAAATATTGTACAATTCATTGATGTTTGAAATCTTTTATAATTTTGTTGAAGTATTTATTTTATTATTGTTTATTTATTTTATTTCCAAAAGTATAAGCACATGAGCTTCTGGAAGCTGGAACACCAGCACTTAACCCGTTCGCCATTCTTAACTCGCGATTCGCCATATTTGGCCAATATTACAATAGATTTCACAGAAATCAACCTTCTTTTCCAGGAACTGCAACGTGTGTGGATAAAGCTCTTTAATACCATCTTACTTGAAGATTCAATGCCAGAAGCATATTTAACAGAAACGTGTTTATATTATTTTTCAAAATAGGTAACATGATATCTATGAAATTTCCGTCGTGATGCCCGATCGCAAAATTCAGCTGCATGTTAGACCGAACAGTTCCTCGACTTAAGTGAGCTAGACTTTAGAACTTGCGATTACGCGCTTTCATGGGGTTCTTTTTTGACTGTCTGTCTGTCCGTCTGTAGTCCGTAGTCCATAGTGGGGCTTATATATTTTGTATATAAATCAAGGATATTTAGAATGATTTGGATAGTTGAACGTGAGAGGCATTTTCAACAGCCTGCGTACTTCGGACGGTAAGTTTAGTCTTCTATTCCGAGTGTTGTTCGGAAAATAGCCATAATGCTATACACGATATATTTTATCGTCAAACGTTGAGCGGGCTTGAAGTGTCGTCTAGTTTGCAATACATCTATATAGTCCCCACATGTTCAAGTTAGCATGATGCCGCACCAGTTAAAGCCATGGCATCACCAGTGACGGACTTACTACGGACGTATTAGTCATCCTAAGCTAATTGCTTGCAATAACAAAAAATAGAGATAAAAAGTCGCTTAGTTAGGTGACACCTTGTTGAACAATTAAAGACCCATCTCGCTTTTGAGCTATGATTATAAGTTGTTTTTGAAAGTCATCACGAGCCACCTCAATCGCAATTTTGATGGCCTCAGAAAAGGCCATATACCACATCTACACGCTACGGCAAGCTATGCAGAAGAGGATAGCTTGCCTCTACCTATATGTTTAGCGTTTGTAGACTATGAGAAGGTCTTTGATTTAATGAGACGTGGGAGTGCTCGAGCCTTTCCAGGAGTCATGTATTGACTTGTTGTACATCGAAGTGTTGAAGTGATTGGTACAATAATGCCAACATGTCAGTACGAGTACAGGAACAGAGTTCGAAAGCAACTCCATTGCAAAGAGGCGTGAAAGAGGAAGACGTTATATCTCCAAAACTGTTCACTGCTGCATTGGAAGACGCCTTCAAGCTCCTGGAATGACAAGGACTCAACATTAATAGTATTAACAACAATAATAATAAGCATCAACATTAACGGCGAGTACTTCACTTACCTTTGATTTGCCGACGATATTGTAAATATAGCAGACTCTCCAGAATATCGCAGTCTTCAATCAAGTTTCTCAACGAGTAAGCTTTAGGATGAATATGGAAAAGACACAATTATGTCAAATGTCCACGTTATTCCTACCCCAGTATTAGTTGGTTCTCAGTACCTCAGTTTTCGAAGTTTTTGATGAATACATCTACCTAAGACAAACAGGCTAACTAGGCAGATCTAACTTCTAGAAGGAAACGTTCTTGTTAAAAATACCTCAGTGCCTCAAGACATGAGTCTATGACTAGTGTATGTTACCAGTGGTTACATATGCGACACTGAAACGTGGTCTCTTACTATGGGCCTTATAAGTAAGCTCAAAATGGCACAACGAGCTATGGAGAGGGCTATACTCGGGGTTTATCTACGTGATCGAATCAGAAATGAGAAGATCCGTAGTTATAATTATTATATTGTTATAATTGAAGGCAAATTTGACATTTATAAAACTATTATATTTATTTAGGTACGCATTTGTTCATTATTTTATTCCAAATCAATAATATTATTTTTGAAATGTATCCAAATTTATAAAATCAAATTAAATATTAAGTAATTCATTATATTATTTAATACATTTTCGAAATATTTGTTAATATACCTTAAAGAATTCAGAACCTAGCTACTACCATTTGTACTAACCCAAAATTCTAACAAATAAACCTATTTGAATTTGGATTTAAACGAAGTGCACAGCATTTCCCTCCTTCCTCCAAAAAAGTACTCTCTAAAACCTAATACAAAAATATTGGTACATAAACATTTAGAAGCCATATGCCATTTAATAGTATTATATCCAGGACCGACCCGCACTTGGCTGGATCGTATTTTTATCAGGGTTTATGCATAGTTTAGATTTAGCTTTAATTACAGCATATGGAACCCCCGATGGGTATGTTTTACTCACATTTGGTAGTTCTACTTATTAAGTCGTATTTAGTACACACGTCGTAATAATTTGTTATTGTTGTGGTTATATTTTATTTATTTTCATGAAATTATTAATATATTAAAATACTTCGTTTACCAGTTTCTTGTATTGTTAATTTGTTAACCATGACTTTATATGCGAGACTTACAGATATCCCACTAATCCCACTATCTCACTAATATTATAAAGTTTGGAGGGATGGATATATAGATTATAGTCTGGAATAGCACATAGGCTACTTTTAATCATCATCATCATCATTATCATCTATTACCACGCGGGTGAAAAAGCCTAATATTCTAATATTCTTGGGCACAGCATAGACAAAATAACAAGATCTCCGCCTACACCAAGATCGTAATGATGACTTACTTTTTGACAATAGAGTTCTGTCAAAGATGTGTCAGATTCTGATAGCATAGTGCGTTCGAATAGCCCCAAGTTGACGAAAAAAAAATGCTAAAACGCTCACAAGGGCGTTCGAATTGGGAATCTGTGGGGGAAATGTCGTTTAGGGCTTATTGTTCACTGTTCACAAAGCAAAATAAGAGGTATTTATGCCACCAAAAAGTGCAATTTGTGATCCTTTTTTTTGACAGCTATGTATTTGACAGCATAATCATGCGATTTTAGGTCTTATGCTTAGTTAAGCATACGAGTAGGGTGTGGGCAATAGTGGCATTTGAGATTTACTAACGCTTTAACAAAAGAGCCAACAATGGCAACGCCACCAATGCCCTCATTGCTAAACGAACGCACCTCAAGTCAAAAGCACGCAATGATTGTGACAGCTCGAAACACAAGACGTGCTCGGCGATAGAGTCGGCATGTCATCGGTCTTTGTTGTTCAGCCGACTGTAGTCGAGCGATCCCGCCATCACCACGGAGGTGAAACATCAGTCTAGCGTTCTTGAGTCACCCGTTTCGTCGTAATACTTACATATATTGTTTTTTAAACACAATATTAGAAATAGTTTCGCCTATATATCCTCGAAGGGGTAAGCAGCGGTGTTTTCAACGCCTACGTTTCGCCATATACGTTTTGGTCATGTGATCATGTAATAGGGGGCGAGCCTATTGTCATCTACGGGGCCCTGTTCCAGTCTCCGGACTGTTACTGAGAATATCTTTCTTTCTCAGAAACACCCAATAACTATTCAATCCGGGGATCGAACCCATGACCAAGAGGTTCCAAAACGGCACTTCACCCACTACACCAAAACTAAGCGAGCGGAGTCACTGGTGAGTCAGCTAGTTATATAAAGTATGATTATTTTTTTCCGAGATCACTGAAAGTTGGAGACACAGATTATAATCATGTTGTATATTATATAGGCTTTGGTATCAGATAAATTATTATCTTCTTCTTTTATATTCTCTGAACTGCAACTGTCAACATATATTTGGAGCTGTAGTGAAGAAAGAGAAGTAAAATGCAAAAGTACTCACTTTTGCATTTTTTTTACTTTGGCCTATAAATAACTAATGCGTTGATCTAGACAATTTCTAATCCCTCTCCTACTTGTAAGATATGATAGTAATTTTCACGTTTGTCTTAGATGGTGTGGTATACAATAACCTCCAAATAACATAATAGCAAAATAGGATCACTTTTTTTTTAAATTAGTAAACAAACAAGAAGTGTATTAATCCGACTACAGAAAAGTTTACACTGCACGATAAGCCGCATAAAATTCGTCATTTTCTACCGACTTCCAAAAAAAGGTGCTCAATTCGACTGTATGTTTTTTTTAAGTTTGTAACCTCATAACTACTTTCGATAGGGTAAACCGATTCTCAAAATTCTGCAAATCTATTCAAAAGCTGATGCTTCCCGTGTAGTCCCATTTAAATTTCATAAAATTCGGTTAAGTAGTTTTTGAGATACACTCCTATAACTGAATAGAATGGAAGTCAGTATTAATTATTTTTTTGTACTTGTAATTTTTACTAATTATCTGTACCCAGTGACACTCGCACTATTAATAGTTAGACTAATAATTTGAGCCGTTGAATAGTTACATACCTACAGCATCACCATAGTAGAACCATAATAAAACGTAACCCTCTTTGTGTGCGTCGCCACAGTCGGGTTAAATAAACGATTAATTTAAACGTTTCCTGGTAGCAATAACTGATAAATAATTTATATCATAAATCCATTAATAACGGCTCGATAATCGACAGAATTTATCGTATTGTCTGCATGCAATAAACATATCCGAACCATTGAATAATGATCTCAATTAATATGGTAATAAATTGAATTATCGATACGTGACCCCGTCACCTCTATTATTATTTTATTTATAATTGCTCAGTGAAGTTTTAATTCTTTGTACTTATAATAAAAAGTTGGTATGGAAACATACATAAACTATAGGGTGATGACAATTTTTAACTGACTTCGAAAAATGAGGCAGTACTCAACTGAACTGTATGTTTTTCAATCAATCAATTATTTATTTGTCAGAATACACATAATACAGTTGCAGATCTTATGAATAATTGACGTCTATATTCAACCTGCAAGCAGGCGTACAAATATTTATATTTATTTCTATATTATATACCTAACTCAACTTAATTATAATTTTGTCACAATAAATATTCACGCAGATATTCATTCACGCTGTAAAAACAATTGTTCAATAACCACGTATGCAGTCTGGTTTTAAAGCTATTATCGTCTAATATTTTAATATAGTCAGGCAATTTGTTGTAAACAGTAATGGCCATTATATAAAAAATTTTTCATACATAACTTTTTGACACAGAAGGCGATATAAAAGGTTTTGATACTTCGGTCGATTTTGTCGTGGAAGAACATCCGTTCTTCTCTGAAAATAACTAGGATTTACTGTCTGTTGAGTATGCGACTAATTCGCCAATTATGAATTGATTCTACAAGGTGTTTGGTAGAGGGACCGACAAACCAAATGAGCGTGTTCGGGGGACCACTTGGAGAATACAAGTTGGCCAAAAAAAATCCTCGACACCCCAATTTTTTTTTAACTTTTTTTTGTGAATTTTCTCGTTTTGTCCAATATTGTACCTATTTACCACCATAACATTTGTAAAGTATGTTTTAGACCGGATGTTTTTATTCTTTACAAATTTTACAAATGGTAAATAGGAAAAATCACAAAAAAAAAGTTAAACATATTGGGGGTCGGGGATTTTTTTTGGCCAAGTTGTATTCTCCAAGTGGTCCCCCGAACACGCTCATTTGGTTGGTCGGTCCCTCTACCAAACACACCATACATTGTTTCGTATTAGTGCCATACTTCGTAGCATTGTAGTGCATCGTACAAGAGAATCAGGCAGAGAAGTTGATGCGATGGTAATGTGTAAGTTATAGTCATACTCCTCATGCATATAGAGGTACTAGCTGGTGCCCGCGACTACGTCTGCGCAGGATTAGCACTTCGATTAGCTTATTATTTCTCCATATCTATCTTTAAACAAAAATATCAAAAAATATTTAAATGGTCAAATGCAATTGCTATAATAGTATTATGTGAGTAAATTTAAATACTTAGTATATCAATCAGTAAACAATTATAAAATTAATCACCAAGGAAAATAACTGTCGTTACATTTCATCACCCATGACGGTCGCCGAACACGTCTAGTATATCGAGCTGTCAAACTGACTTGGCTTTTGACTAAGCTATCAGATACTGACACAAACTTTGACAGAACTGTCATCATTACGATCTTGACGTAGGCCGAGATCTTATTATTTTGTCTATGCTGTGCCCAGGCTTATTACGCTTTTTCATCCGCTTGGTGATGGATGATGCTGATGATGAAAAGTATCCTATGTGTTAAACCAGTGCCTCATCTACCTCCATACCAAATTTTATCACT
Organism: Selenia dentaria; assembly: GCA_917880725.1. Classification (NCBI taxonomy): domain Eukaryota; kingdom Metazoa; phylum Arthropoda; class Insecta; order Lepidoptera; family Geometridae; genus Selenia; species Selenia dentaria. The sequence goes on along the minus strand of OU862888.1, from coordinate 5,293,533 downwards.
CCAGCCGTTTGTGCGTTAATAAGTAACAAAGATCCCCACATCCATACATCCACACATCAATACATCCATACTCACAAACTTTCGCGTTTGTATTAGGTTGTTTATAATATTAGCAGGAGTAGGATATGATATAACCAATTATATATGAAGCTGCTAAAAATGTATTTTCCATTAGCGTTAGATTAAATAGCTGTTAGATTTCCAATAAATAATTAAACAAATATCGTCCCTAACAAAACAGAAATAGAAATCATTAGACTGCAATTGGACTGAATTCATAAATAAGACTAAAGTTCCTAAAAACAAAAGAGCACGTTCTATTTGGCGCCTACATAATCCCGAATCGTCCGGCTACAAAATTAAATTCAAACTGTCACTAAGAACTGTCACTGTCAAAGTTTTTCTATTAACTTTTCCATAAGGATTTGACAGGACATTCATAAACCGGCCGACGTTGATAGATCGCGTGCCGTCGGCGGGTCTGACATCTCTTTTGAAATTTTGTGTCGTTAATGATATTTTTACCCTTTTTCGCCGGGATGTTGCTAATTGCACGGGGAAAGCGGGAAAATACAAAGTAAATTTTATATTGAATTTAAATATTCAATATGTTTACTGGTTTAGAAATAGTTGTCTCTTTATTAATAGAGTTGTTGTTTTTATGTTGTCTTATAGTATTTAAATAATATGATTGACATTGAGTTGTGTAATTATTTTAATATGTAAATTTAATAATGTTTATGTATATGTATACGAATTTTCTTTTACTACCATGGCATTTAATTCCACTAATAATTAATTTTTATTTTAAGTACCTAATCATACCATTTATTCCCTGACATAATAATAAATTTTTTTGCATACCCATCAAGATAGAAAAGTGTACATAATCATAAGATCTCTGTTTTTAAACCTATATTCATACAAATAAATATATTTGAATTTGAAAATATTAAAGTTCTGTTATAAAATTTGGCCGTATAAATTCCAGGTTCTTTTAAATCATAAAGTCACGCCTAACTTTTTTTTATTAGCTCGTGTGTTTGTAAATTTGCCAATTCTCAAGTTATTTATTCAACTATTTACAGTTGCATCAAGTGACATTTTTATTCAAGTAGTCAGAGTCAAGTCACCATAACATATATAAGTCTGTTTAGAAATCACTGTCCCGTGTCACATTCTAGTAAAGCAATACATTACTAAAACTTTCCTAGGCGATTGATGAGGAAATCATAAAAAATACATTTCCTGATTTTGTGTACTTTGCTTACACTACACTCGTGCACGGTAACGAACACATAACGAGTAATAACACTTTAGGTACACGTCAAAACTCAAACAAACTCTTTCAAAGAATATTAAACAAAACAAATGTTAGCCATTGCTCGGATTACATCCTGCCATCCTGTCACGCGTGTTTCCAGAGTAAGAGTTCTTTTTCGAAATAGCGACTTCGAAAAAAGAACTCTTACTCTGTAAAAAAAACAGCAACTTATTAGTGTTGTAAAAACGAACAAAAATACATTAAAATACTTGGTCCGCATTCCGCTTAGCTCCCGCAGATTGCTTTCGGCTCGGGCGTCACTTCGTCCGCAAATTGCTCGCGTCTGCTCGTGACGTATTGTTATTACGGCTTTTATTTCGCCTTATCAATCTTGCCCGTTATCGGAAGCTCTTTCACACCTCCCTCTCCTTAATATCACACAATTAATATTAAGAATAAGTATAATAAGCAATAGAGAGGGGTTCTGGATTGGAGGTGTTTCACTGTGTGCCGAGTGGAAAAGATCTAAATTGAATGGCGTTGCTTTCGTGTCTTCGCGAAATACAGCACCACAACTTTGTTGCGTAAAACAGCTCCATGGCATGATAATTTTAAATAATTATATCATGGGTTTTATTTTCCAGTCGAAAACACTTTTAAATTAACGTATTCCTTATAACATCAGCTATCCATTATTGACAATCCTGTGTAAGTCGGCATAGTTGTTTCGGAGAGTTCCGAGTGACAAAGTTCTAAGATATGTTTGCAACCAGTTCACTCGGTTGTGAACCCGATAGTTCCGTGAGAAGACAAAGTAAAATATTTTTTCCTTCAATGAGATACGACTTATAAGAGGCAAAGAACCTGACTTACTAGGTGGTAGGTATCTTGTGCTTGTGCAAGAGACTATCTTAGGATGGCATTTAAGATAGGCGCTCAGTTTTGAATCTCGACTTGAGCGGAGATTTGATACTGAATGCCATACAACATTTATTCAGACTTCACTCAAGTCTGACAAAGATGACTACTTAACATCTTTCTGGGATACCGGCCTTAGTTTGAGTTCACAGGGCGTACGTGTGTACCAGCAAGCCTTAGACCAAATATTGTTCGGCTAAAATAAAATAAGGTTTGATCAAACGTTGCTGGAACGTCCCTTTAACACTACCTGTCAACAACACGTTTGACATATTTAACTTAGGTCTTAACTTTATTGTTATTTTTCTTTTGCTTAGATGTAAATTTATTTTAATGTAGGTTTCAAAATGCGCGTCAAGGAAATGTAATTAGGTAGGTACTTCGAGCTTAGTAAATATAATTATTATACCTGTCCATTCGTCTTGAAAATGTAACAAAACACTTTGTCACTATCAACACTCTGTCACTTTTGACAGCTGACTAATATTTGGCCCTCTCAAAAGGTAGACATATTTTGACTAGTTGGTACAATTTTTTTTCTGATGTGAGGGTATCGTAAAACGATTTATAGAAATTGATCCGTTTAAACTTTGGCCTAGAGGCATTGTGGACCGACTACCTATTTTGTAAAATTTTGACTTGTTCCGTGACTTGCTAGAATGAAGTCCTGCACTGCCAGCGATGAAATAGTGAGCAAGCATTACTGTGTTTGGGTGTGGAGAAAACTTTAGCAAGTAAAATATATGAGCGGAAAAGGCTCAAAACCAAATGTGATCGGGGTAACCATCGCCGTGCAGCGCTACTCAAAACTGTAGTTATTGGATGGCACTGTAACTTTCATAAGCAAGCCTAGTTAACATACCTTCAGGTACAAGACTAGCCCATCTCTACACTTTAAAAAAAAACTCTGAGTCGGTTTTATAGATTTCCATGCGGCCAAATGACCATGTATGGAAGTACTTTTCTTGTACAGCCATTTTATTTGAATGTATTCACGAAATACGGCACCTCAATACTATGATATATAAAATAGTTCAACGACATACTATATCATGGGTAAAATATAAATAAATATAGGTTTAACACATATAATTAAATATGTTAAAACACATTCTTCTTTTAAATTACCCTATGTTACGTATAACGTCAGCTATCCTTTTTTGAAAATTCTGTCTAAATCGGCGTAACTGTTTCGGAAATTTTGCCGCAACAAAACATTTGAAATGCGTTAATCTATATAATATATAATCTATATATAATAAATAAAGGAAAAACGCACTCCAGCAGAGCATTCCATAATTTACGTACACGACAGAGGTAGAAACTACCACACAGTTAGTTTGAAATTTCAAACAGATGTTTCTATTTTATGTGTGCTTAATACTTATATATTATACTGTATAGATTCGCAATGTATCTAAGTACTACGCTATACCTTTACACATATCATTGAGCTTCCAGGCAACGTCTAAATCCGGTATTCCCTAAACAGATCAGGGTTGTCAAACGCAGACTGGAGACAGTGACAAAGGCGCGCCATCAATACACGAGCTATCCCATTACGTAGGTGTCTGTCGGAGACCACCCCTATTGTCCGCTGATCCCGCCAGCTTCAATGCAAACTTCCAGTAACAAGCGTCTTAGATTTAGATCAGAATGTGGAATGTGTGGAGGCGGTAACAATAAAATTATAGCGTGATCTGTGTTTGTTTTTTCCTTTTAAGTGGACTTGTGCTCTTGTACATTTGCTTCAAGTTATTTGTGTAAATATTTATATTGAAATTAAATATCTCTAAAGGGATTATTTGCGTAGGTTTTGTATTATTTTTAGCCAGACGTTTTGAACACTTTTTAGTGAACATGGCCACGGGTAGATTTAAAAGGTTGTTGCATTTTAATTTATAAGACTAATCATCTAAGAAGACGCTCAAATTTGAATCTAGACCTAAGTTCAGATTTGACAGTAATAGTAGACAAAAATTTGCGAAAGAAGATTTAATACAAAATAAATATTTGTTTCATACTCGTATATACTTAAATATTATATTTTTTAAAGCATTAACGCCTGTTTAGCGAGATCAAACGTTGCAAATCTAAAAAGAAAAATTACGCATTACGAGATTAGAACTCGCATCTTTAGACATCCGGGTCAGCCGACATGATCGCTAGATTTCCGAGGTACTGTAAAGGGCGCAATTTTTCAACCAATTTCGACATGCGGAGCTGGATTCTGTTCGCAAGTTCACAATTTGGACACTGCTGCTCTCATGGGCAGGTGTGATGCTTACCACCAGGCAAACTTCTCGCTCGTTTCGTCACGCTATTGATTTTTTTAAACACATAATTGTATAGCCTTTTTTCTCTGTTTACAGGGTTTCCGTTGGCGGAATTAGACGATGAAAAGGAACTGAAGCCTGTAATGCCTTATATTGTAAACTATTCAACTCTCATATCAGCAAATATAGGTAAAACTTATGTATAAGTACTATTCCATAATTTTGTTATCTTTGTATTGTGGCAGTTTTTTTTCCAATTGAACCTCCACCAGCATTATGCAAAACAATATTGATAGCCAACTTTTTGTTTATTCAAAATTGTTTTTTTAAAGATAAAGACACATTTATTTGCATTAAACACGAACAGAAACATGCATTTGATGACATAGTATAATACTTGAGCTTCATGTTATGCCTGCAGAGGTGTACAAATTAGAAATGTGTTGCTATCGTATTATTTTAATTTATTATTACTTAGATGGTCATTAAATTTTTATTTGGAATTATATTAATCTAAGAATTATATTAATATTTATTTATTAGAATTATATTAATAATAATTATATTAATTAATCTAAAAATATATAAAATTTAAGTGTATATTTGCAATCAAAATAACAGTTTTGTACTTATGGATACGAATGGTCAATAGTATTCATACTAAAACAACCACTTTTTGATTTTTTGTCTGTCTTGTCTGTTTGTTCCAGCTATTCTCTGAAACCAATCGATTTTGATGGGACTTTAACTCATAGATTTTTTATATACATAGACAAATTTGGTACACACATTAGGTACCTGAGTTTAAAGAGGAATTTCGAATATGAGCATAACTGGTCAAGTGGATGCCGAGATAATGGTTGTAAAGTTTAAAAACTACATGGTTTTGGTAATTTTCGGCAAGAACATTAGGTACTAAAACATAAAATTTTAGAAAAATTGGTTAATGTCTTGTCAAAATAAAGTTTTGTAATTTTTTTCTGATTATAGAAGACCTGCAGGCAGCTTAGACTACGAAAAATTGCCGCTGATAATACTATGCTCGCGAGGTCTACTGTTCGCAGTTCCAGTTTTATGTCTAGACCATCTAAAATATACCGAAATGTATGTCTGAAATATACCTTATCCACTGTGGTTATGCTCTTGACGTGTCTTGTTAGAGGTGCAGTAACAAGTGACGTGTGTCGACGGCAGCACCTGCCGATATGCCGATATTGTGTGCACTATGATTGAATTCCGTTGTACAGCGGAACGTCTCTCACACAGCTGTACACTATGGCTCTGTGTCACACCAAGGGAACTTGTACAACCTTTGAAAATGTATCCATGTGTCAAATAATGTTATTGTGAAAAGGGTAAAGGGAAGGGAGGCGTTGACTAGATATGGTATACGGTAAAGGCATGAGTACATTTTAGTATCACGATATTGGATTTGAAATCAGTGTTCTGACGTGAATCTTGGAACATTTACGAGTAGAAGGATATTGTGACGCGTGAGCTATAAATAATCGTATTTGATATAATGTTTGGTGTTGTGTATACTACATCTAAAAGGGTTGCTCGGTCTCATAATGCCTAAAATCTTTATTTTGTATGTACTGGAGCCTGTCTGTCTTCTCCACTAACAGTCGAAACGGAATTCACGATTTTTCTCGATTCTTCACGATTTTAACCAGAATTAAACAAAAACAACTGGGTATTGAAAGTATAAGTTAATAATATTATTATTAATAAAGAGATTTATTAATAATAATATTATTACTAATGAAGAGATTATTAATAAATTAATAAAATAACATGTTTTTTGCACTTTAAGAGTGTATTTAATTTAATTTAATAAGTCATATTTTTGTATTTTGGGTCAAAGTGCAACAAAGATTATTATAGGTACCTATTGTATAAGTTATGTTTTTTTAGTAACCTATCCAACTGTGTTGAAAATATTTGACTTCATCAAGAGCCTTGAATAGCCTTTTTTTATGTCAGAAACTTGAAGTTTGAACTTATGGATCTCATGAAGAACATAATACGAGTATGTGCAGATCAGTTAATATTTATGAATCACAGCAATTAAATCATCTATTTCATAATAAAATTGAAGTGTCTGTTTGTAATTCCAAATTTACAGCTCTTCACTCAATGCACATAAAAGTATATACGGCACTTACATAATAAATTAATTTTAAATATTTTTGTCTGTCTGTTCCGACTAATCTGACAAACGGCTGGACCGACTTAAACGGGACTTTCACTGGCAGATAGCTGATTTTATATAGAGTAGATAACTTTTGTTACTTTTATTTCATCATCATCATCATCATCATCAGCTGCAACCCGCGGTTGCACCCGCATGGTGATGGTTGATGATGATGATGATGAAAAATATCCTATGTGTTCGTCCAGCGCCTCACCTACCTCCATACAACATTCCATCAACATTGGTCTATTTGAGCGTGAAAGAGTAACAAAAATCCACAGATCCATACATACAAACTTCCGCGTTTATAATATTAGTAGGATACGATATATATTCACCTCTAATGAGAAAGAAAAGTTGGTCCTTCTTTAATGAGTATGACTGCCAAAATCGTCCAAATCCCTTTGTTTTTTTTATTAAAATAAATTTGTCTGTTTTTTTGTTAACCTGACGTTTATTGGTATCGGATTAAGATCTATGTAATATAACAATTAAATTTAGTGTAAAGTGGTATTTCATTTTAAATGTATTATAATATTTAATTTATGTTTTCAAGATCATAGCAGCAAGACGATTTACTTAGCGCTTAGCACTCGATCTACACTAGTAAACCACTAAAGCCTCAAGTAGGGAAGAATCTCTCCTCGGAACGCCCACGCACGCGGCCAGTACCGCGTTTTCATCGAATACGTTCTCGCAATTCCAGCAAAACAATGGTGGGCGGACGTTCTTACGACACGTCATGTCTATACCTACAGTCCACTACTGCCGTATATTGTAACCCTACATCGTCATCACTTTATATCTTGGCAATCATCAAATGAAGTGAAGCGTTAGTCCGTTCATAACCTAGAACAAAGAAAAAACGAGAACCGCAGCTTTCTGTCACCTTTCATCATTTAACGGTTCGATAAGTAACTCCAAAACAGGGTCTCGTATTTCTGTCGTCGCGCTATCGAGTCGTGCGATAATTTTGTCGTCGCGTCATAAAACCGTCGCGTTACTGTGTTGTGGTTTGCGACAATTGCGCGCGACAACGCGACAGAAGATTAATGGCGTTACTTCAGTTTATAAGGAATTGAAAATTAAATGCTATTTTGCTGTTTTGTTTATGCGGTGGACTTTGGATGGTAATAATAATGATCTTAATTATAAATAACGATATGCAGAATAGTAAATAAGTACCACTTTGTTTTCAAGTAGTCGATGTAGTGTCACACGTCAGTAGGAGGATAGCATTTCGCCCAACCTTTCGTAAGCGAGTGTTTTTTTTTTCGAGTTAGCTCAACAAAAATTTAAAAAATTGCGCTTCTACTAACACATTCTAGGCGAATTCAATCTTGGTGTATTACAATTTTAACCGGTTTCAACCAAAAAAAGTACCATTAAACAAAACCAACTTCGACCCAAAAAAATTTAAATAACTTGTTGCAAAAATAACTAATGCGCTTTTTGCAAAAACCAACAAAAGAACAAAATATATAAACCCAGATAATGTTTAGATTTATGGTTCCCTTCACCAAAATTATTTTTTGATAAATAAAATTTTAAGCAGGGTTCTTAAATAATAGAATGTAACGGTTTAAAATTTGTTTTAAAGTTTGTATATATGTATGTGTGTTGTTACATTGTTATATGTTGTACATTGTGTACAGAACGAGGCATTAGTAAGCATTTGATAATTATGGAATTTTCAAATACATTTATCTACCTACTATTATAGTTTTGATAATATTTTTTCATACCACTTGCTTGACATAAACAAAGTCTTATTACATATCAAGCATTATCAACGTAAAAGAAAAGAGGCGCGATTGTAATGAATGTGAAACAAAAGATGGTGTTCTTCTCTCTACAATGTTTATCACGTACACGTTGTTGGTAAATAATACTGCTTCGTAAATCAGTTTACTTTCGGTGCTGGTTCTAATAATATTTATGATTTCCAATGAAATACGACGAGAGTCCTTACAAAACATTTCTTTATTTTTTGAAGCATAGATAATACTATATTGACCACAACCACAAAGTATAGATAAATTACACTAGATGTCACAGACAACAAATAGTGTTGCCATTCCATAACACACGTTGACTCAAAAACATTACTTTTAGCATCCATAACTGGACAAATATGTCGCCCTCGCCCTGTGCCCTCGCTTCAAGAGTTAAATTTAAATCCTAGCTAGGCCCACTGAGCCTGCCATCGCAGTATATAGGTGCACCTGGCAGCGCACTAACCTATAGAGTAAATGCCCTGGGCATCAACCCATGCATCATGTGCATGCAGCAACATGTGCTACCTGCACTCCCATCCAATGACGATGTAAATGCCAGTAGAGGCAAACAGCATTTAGCCAGTTAGAAAATAAAAAAGCAGGTGTGCAAAATAAGACACACCCATAAGCATACTCCTTGAAAAATACTAGATACCTCATATACAGAGTGGAATTTTGTAATGCCACCTGAAGGGAAAGTACTCTTAATACTGCATATAGACGATTGTATACAAAGAAAACATTCCTTTATTTTTGAAAAGAAAGAAAACTGCATTCAAAGAGTTTCGAAAATTCGCTTGCCACACCCGGGAATTGAACCGACTAAAATCGTTAAAATTACACCCTGTACTTTTATTGCATCGATCGTTAGGGTCAATTATAAGGATGCAATTCTCTAACAAACTTCGTGCTCGTTGACCGATTTCTCCACCATTTATAGACCGATACTCAATTTTATTTTTTGTTTGGCAGAGTATATACGAGGAGGTTCCATTTAAATTTCATCAAATTCGGTTAAGTAGTTTTTTAGTTACACTCCATAAAATGAAAAATGTTACGCCTATTTGATGACATCATCATTGACGGTGAATGCTAATCGGTCCCGTAAGTAGCAAGGGTCACTAAAATGGTGAAAAATTTTTTTACCAAAATATGAAACCGACCTCAATATATTTTTTTGTGTATTTTATTGTTTCATATTAATATGTGTTGAAATTACATTACTTATATTATACGAGTAAATAATAAGTAATATTTGAAGTTGAACGTTGTATTGTAATACCTAAACTTTGATTTTATAATAACAAAATAATTAAGTGTATGTAACTATAATTCTTACTAAAAATGTATTATATAATAATTAAAATACCTTTATTAATTTATTTTAAATGTAAATCCATTGGCTCCTGTTTCTAGAAATTTCTTTGTGTAGTGACTTGTGCGTTCTTAGTGCAAACAAATCTTCAAAACCACAGACCACGGGATTATGTATTTAGCCACAGAAAAGTTGTGTCTGTCCTAAGAACTCCTTTTAGCCCATTGAGCTACTATTACTACGTAAGTCATGGTTCATCAGCTCAATGGGTTTAGCCCTTTGTATTGTATATAAGATTTAGACTAAAAGCGTGGTGAAAGTGACCCTTATACTCAGAAAACAAAGTCCTTTATACGTACGGCTGCTGTTAATACTGTTTGCACTTTGCAAGACAACGTTTGTGGACTCAAAGAATGTCGAGAATGAATTTGATCCTCGAGCAAACGCGATCCAAAACTAACAAAGCTAACGATGTTTACGCCACATGGATTACCTTCGCTACGTTACGCCGCCACTGAGTTGCGATGTGCGGCATGCTATTCTTTATTCCGTGGCCAGAATAATACCCTTTAAAAGTGTCAAGTTGAGTAAAGATATATAGAAACCTACTTTAGCAAAGTGCGGAAAGAATCTTTGGAAAGGAACTACTTGAACTGTCGTTTCAGTGCACACGTACGACTTAACGATTACACTACATGATAACCTAAAATGTTTCTGTCTATCTATAGCGGTCTGTTCATATCCGTTCCTGGATGTAGGCCTCCTCCAATCTCCTGCAGTCTCTACGGTCTTGAGCTTTTATAATTTTTTTATAATCATGACCTGCGTGACGTCTGATGTCATATTTCCATCTTTTAGGTGGCCGTCCTCGGGGTCTTGTTTGTAGTCGTGGTCTCCATTCCAGCAACTTCCGAGTTATCGTTCGTGGTCCATTCGCGTAATGTTCTGCCCATCGCCACCAAACCTTATATATGTTAAATTTAAGTTTATATAAAACATTATAAATTATACATAATACTCGTATTATTAATGCATATGAATGATTTATGATTTTACACTTCGTAGATAACACTCTAACATTATTAATGCGTAGGTTTTTAAAAGACTGAAATTGTTAGTAAATAAATCATAAAGACAGACTCATTCTCAGATCTGAATAAATGAGTGCGTTATTATATTTATTACTTCTTTATGCTAAAATAAATCATTTGAGCGATTTAAATAGGGTAGTTAGAACATAACTAACAGAATAGAACCATAAACCTTTGCTGTCCAAGTATAAAGGTGTGAATACAAATCTTATTATATTCGTGACAAAATTGTATCATAAAATCAGTTGATTCTACATAGTTGTACCTACTCTACATTTCTTTGTTTTTGTTCAGCTAACGGTGTCGCCGAGTTAGGTAAACATGTTACGATACAATACGAGAACAATATCAAAAATACACCGCACTGCGAATACGTTACAAAGAACAATAAAGTCGCATTTAATACAATTACGCGGGAATATATTTGTGTTTATTTTGTAAGTCGGGCGAATGTTAGTTTGGTGCAGGGCATAGGTCGAAGCGATTTCAGTTGTGACTATTTGTATTTCACACGTATCACAACCAAACCACGCAGCGACAAATTGTAGCGAAGCAGAGGTTACGTGTGAATACTCGTAGTGTCGCTGCAGCTTTATGCAGTTGCGTTGTGGTGCCGACAAAATGTCGATGTGGTTGCCGTGTCGCTGGTTATTGCGATGTGATTACGTCGTATGCAGACACAGTTCGACTCTGGCTTTTATAGAAGAAAAACGCCACCACAGTACAACGCAGAATTAATGAAGGGAGAGCGCAGGCGTGCGCGCCGTGAACTGTCGTTGCGTCGACGTAGCGATGTGGCCGGCCGCTAGTTCACGGTGCCGCTGGTTGTTGCGTTGTGGTTGCTTTGTGGCTGCGTTGTGGTTGCGCTGTGGTTGTGATGTGGTAGGTATCATCCACGCAGTCGATAATGACGGCAAAATGTGGTACGTGTGAATTCTATTAATCAATTCCTTTACAATATATGCGCTCGACCACGTGGTGTGGTTGTGGTTGTGGTGTGGTCGTGGTACTTTTGAAACAACCCTAATGGCACTGTATGTAAATTTTATTTGAAAATGACAGCATGCTTTTTCTTCACAAAACATGAAACTTTGACAATATGTAATGATTAGACGGAATAAATAAAATGGTTTTTAAGGACTATTAATTTCCGAATGTTTAAAACTAGTCTTTTTGACAAAAAATACTTAAAACAAAAAAGACAAAACAAAACCTCTGTTTAGAATAAAACCAACAACGTGAACATAATAAACGCGAAAACCCAAACAAACTACACGTAAAACACACGTGAAATGAGGTCTGCCCAAGCTCGATTATTTCCGGAGTGGAATAGGACCCTTCCAGAGGAAAAAGGTCATTGCATGGTGACACTTGAGGACATGTGTTTAGCTACTCTTACGGGCCGAAAAATACACGGCCCGCCCATTTTAATGGTTTTATAAACAAGGCTGAATTTGCCTCCTATAACATAGACTGGAATGATATCCAGAAAACCTGAGATATATTCAGATATTTTACACTGACCTCTAGGTGAATATAAGCAATGAAAGCCAAGTTGTAAGCTCTGCCGGTCAATCATAATCAGCCCATTTTGTTCGCACTGCTTGGACTCGAGCCTCCCTCTCAGAAAGAGGAGTTGGGCCATAATCCACCACGCGGGCCCAGTGCGGATTGGTGGATAGATTAGTGGTCAACCCATGTCGAAGTTTTTAGGCCACCCGAAGGCCCTCGACATAGCCTAACGACTGTTGTCCTAAGACAGACAACCGGGATCGACGGCTTAACGGACGGCTTGACGGCTGAGTTGAATAATGCCACTAGCGGTCACCCATCCAAGTCCTGACCGCAGAAAGTGTTGCTTAACTTGTTGATCGGTTAAGATCGCCAAGACGAGCTCTGCTACGAGCGCTTCAGAACGGTATTATGTATCTCAGTTGCTAACAAATATTGATTGAAATCGAAAAAAATGGCGGCTCTATGTCACTTTTGTCAGCTCCAGTCATCAACTATCTAACATTTTTGCTTACTGGAGTCAAAAGTGACATAGTGCCGCCTTTTTTCAAAATTTCAATCAACGTTTGTTAGCAACTGAGATAGATAATAGCCGTGCCGCTCAATGAATCCCGCGAATAATTTCTATTTGTCACAAATGTATAGTAACTTCCCTTACCTCTTGTGCCTTTACGCCCAAGCGATAACCATACGTCACTGTTATTTGTGGCAGTCATTCGGCAAGCGTGCACGACGGCGATTACTAAGGAACCGAGTGTAAACGCCACACTGACACGATTTGTGACACACATTGGCCATCATTCTTTTTAGTTGACAGTGTAATGAAAAGAAGGATTGATTGGTTGGAATAGGGCCCAGGCTTTCCTAACACAAATTTATCTAAGTTTTTCTTACTTTGAAATTACGTTCTATGTATATCTGCAGAATGTATACACGTGCACGACGGCGATTACTAAGGAACCGAGTGTAAACGCCACACTGACACGATTTGTGACACACATTGGCCATCATTCTTTTTAGTTGACAGTGTAATGAAAAGAAGGATTGATTGGTTGGAATAGGGCCCAGGCTTTCCTAACACAAATTTATCTAAGTTTTTCTTACTTTGAAATTACGTTCTATGTATATCTGCAGAATGTATAGTTAGATAAGTTAGAGAACTCTTTGTGAGTGAGTTCATTCGGGGTACAATAATGATATATTTAAGATCCCTGTAACATGTATGATGCAATAAATGATATAAATATGAATATGAATAGAACTGCCACCATACCTTTATATACCGTGAATCAGTATGTTCGCAGTACAGTGTTTTGTTTGAATGTATAGTTGCCGCTGGCACATGAGAGGTAACAAAATGTCTCAGGGTTTCAGGCGCAGTTCGTCACTTGTGAGGAAATGCGTCTGTTCTAGGCAGAGGATACCACTTTACCTCAGGGGCCCTACTCCCACCTTTTACGAAACTATCATAAATCAGGAGCGTTTTGTAATATGCTTAGAATAATCATACTTACTATCGTACTCCCACCGACATAAAACGGTCAAACAAATTTAATGGTAAGGTTGCAATATGACTACTTTAAGGCATTACGGATCTTTAAAAGTTTGACTTAGTGTCAAACTTAGTCTCAAAAGTCACGTCAAGGTACGCGAATTGAGTGAAATATGTCTATATTGAGTGATACTACGTCATCAAAACGTCTATCGTAATCCATTATCATTTTAAGCTTGCTATATTGACGTGGTGGTTTAATGGTAAGGTTGAAACATGACTGTTTTAAGAGGTGGGAGTAGCCCAGGGCCTCGTGCTTGTGACGTTTCCTATAAGATAAATACAAAACTTTGCCTTCTCACTTTTAAATTTATACGATTTAGTGAGCTCAATGTTTATACCTATTTGCTACAACAGAAAAAATGCCCTCTTTCCAGCATAAGTTATTCTTTGTCCCTGGCAGTCACTCTGTGTTGCAGGCTAATAATCCTTTGTGACGTACCCTGATTAATACTAGGTTCTAATTTCACTCTTTTGGATCAATACCTAAAATTTTGAAAGACACCTTTGTAGCGAGACATCGATGTCTAACCCTTCGTCCGTCTGTATGTTACAGCCCTGGATCTAAAACTTTCCGGTTCCCCCCCCCGATTTGGGCAAAGGGTCGGGAGGGCAAACCAGGGCACCCGCCCCAGGCTCAGGTGGCGCCAAATTCATAATATAGTACGATTAAAAAATTAAAAAATCTTGTCGCTCTGTCCCCGTAAGACGGTTAGTCAGATAGAGAGTTAAAATTCGATGCTCGGACCCGAACCTCGGTGGCCTAGATGGTTAATGGCGTCTGACACGGAGAGTCAGAAGACGCGGGTTTGAGCCCGTCCAAAGATGTGAATTTTTCTCTCTATAAATTTCAATGTTTGAGATCGCTAAAGCAGGCGTTAGTGCTTTAAAAAGTAATACTATAAAAATATTTTCATCGTTACCGTCCATCACCACGAAGATGATATGAAAAAATTGCGTAACAAAAAAAAAGGTATAAATAGATATATATATATATACTTGTTATTTTGAAAACGTGACACATGCAATTATTTACGCCCTTATCGCGACAAATGTCATTGGATATACTTTCGAAGCCGCTCCGATAGTAATTAATTGTTTATTATCAACACTTTATGCCCTCGACAACAGCAGTTCCAATGTAACGCTTTAATTAGCAATTTCCTATACAAATTCACTGGCACCTTGATATGCGGCGATTTTGGATAATGATGTGCGCAAGTTAAAAATTGGTCGGATAAACTACAACTCAGAATTCCACTCAAAGAGAAGCTCAAAGTCGCACGACGAGCTATGGAAAGGGCTATGCTCGGGGTTTCTCTACGTAATCGAATCAGAAATAAGGAGATCCGTAGAAGAACGAAATTCACCAACGTAGCCCAGAAGATTAGCCAGTTAAAGTGGCAGGGCACATAGCACGCAGAACAGATGGCCGATGGTGCTGAAAAGTTCTGGAGTGGAGACCACGGACCGGTAAGCGCAGCGTAGGTCGTCCACGACACGGTGGACAGACGACCTGATAAAGGTCGCAGGACGACGTTGGATGCAGGCCGATTCCAACCGGTCCTTTTGAAAAATTATGGGGGAGGCCTATGTTCAGCAGTGGACGTCCTACGGCTGAGATGGTGATGAGAATTCCTCCAAATGTAAAAAAATGTTATTATCGGCAACATTTATAAGTTGTTGTTCCAATTTCACAATCAAGTCTATAATATCAATACTGACTATTCTATCAACGCAGAATCTATAATATCAATACTGACTATTCTATCAACGCAGAGCCTATACGCGCTAGCATATGTTAGCATGTGGCCTCTAAACCGCTGGAGCAGTTTTGTACCATCTACTAAGGAAAGATTTTTGAAAATACCACTGAAAGTGGACATGAGTTAAATTTTTTCTGAAGCTTTGTATCCCATAGAACACACGAGCGAAGCCGCTAGCAGGTCAGCTAATTAAAATTAAATATAAATATAAGTTTATTTGATCACTCTATTAGCGCAAAAGTTAGGCCAGGAGATTTTAGCTCATTTATGCAGGAAAATGTTTTGGATATTCAATTAATGTAAATACACGAAAGAAGACGGGGGTAGTGAACATTTTATTGGCATACGTTGGATCTCACGTAAGAAATTCTTGTAGTTCGCTTTCATTATTTTGCCTATCTATGATGCCTACATGAGAACAAATAAGTTTGCAATTCCGTCAATTTCATACCCTTCATCATATCTATAAAAGACTAGCTGCGCCCCGCGGTTTCCCCAGCGTGGTGACGTTTATATGCAGTCGTTAAGTTTTCTTAATTATATGCGTAACTGTTAAAAAATGTTTTTACTTAAGAACCATCAACAAAGTATTAGAAAATATTTGAATCTGTAAATCTATATATATATATATATAGATTTACAGATACTTAATCAAAATAACTTTCCGTATCAACATTCATCAACACTTTTTGATTTTGAACCGACACACGAATCACGAACATTTAATCCACTAAGTACTACACGCATAACTCTAATAAATTCTTAAATTAAAGTGATCACATTGATAAAGTACCAACTACTGCTATTTTAATGCCATGCCTTGTATTTCATGTCGTTTATTAAACGTCTATTACTCGTTTTTGAAAGTTCCAATGCTGCCCTATATGTCTAATAAAAATAGCCGAAAAGGAACTTATAAGTAACCATTGACCGAATTATAAGAACAATGTCCGGATGATGAGAACTCGAGTCATTTTGCTAAGAAAATATATAACTTGAACGTATCGCCTTAACAGTCCTTAATTAGCAGCTAAATGACACGAGTAATTACTTCACTTTATTTGCAAATAGCGATATAAATAAATTGCTAATTAAAAAAGTAATTAACCAACAGTTGTAATTCTAGAATGTAATCTATAATTATTCTTTAAGAACAGGCTAAGACTCGCGTATACTTTTACCAGAAATTTTCTCCGATCAGTTTCGAAGTTATTTGAAAATCTTTGTCTGGCCTATTGTGATTCAACTAAATTTGCAACACGTCAGAGAAAATTTCTGGTAAATCCTACCTGATTCTTACAGAACAATGGAAACTCGCGATAGTTTTCTAATCCAAACTAGATCTATTTTGTCGTTACACGTTATTTTAAAGCAGGAGGAATAAACTTGCACGTTCGTTGAATTCAAGGAATATTTGCATAGTTTGTTACTGTACATGACGTTTCAAACGGTTTTCAATGATCGTTGACCCAATTCCATTTGTTAGGTGGGTTGTACAAAGGTAGTCAGGTAGTTTACTACTTTATTTATGTCCACCCATTTCGATGCAAAAAGAGAAAAATCGAAAAACGATAGTAAAAAATATTTAGTGAACTTCCGCTGAAAAAAAAAAATATTTTGGCTTATGTGCCAAAACCAAAATCATTGTTTTTTTTTCAGCGGAAGTTCACTAAATATTTTATAATATCGTTTTTTGATAATGGATTTCCGCAAAGTAACGCCTGAATCAATAAATTATCAGAGAAAAATCATTTAACTGTTCTACTTTTAATTAGGTAATTAATTATGATGCACTTTTCATGAAGATTTTAGATACCACAATAACTTAACTTAACTACTATTGTGCAAAGCAAAGCAATTGACATTGCACTTATATAAAATTTTAAAAGGAGCATAAAAAAATAAATATTGAAGAGTTCTACGATAAGCATTATTACCTTTTGTATACTCTTACCTCTGTGCTTATATAATGCATAAGTTCCAGTCAGTGTACACTCTTTTATCTACATACTTCCAAAAAGGAGGTAATCAATTCAACTGTATTTTTTTATAGATGTAACCTCATAACTTTCAATAGGGTGAACCGATTCTCAAATATCTTTTTTAAAAAAGCAAGCTGGTGCTTCCCGTGTGGTTCCATTGAAAATTCATCAAATTCGGTCTAGTAGTTTTTGAATTACACTCCAATAACTGAATAGAATGGAAGTCGGTTTTAAATTTTTCAAATTGTTGTTGTCTATAAGTGCTGCTATACAAGTAAAATAATATGGGACAACATCCACTCAAAGTCTTCAGGTCCCAAACTAGGAAGACCCTGTACCTGAAGCGGTTCAGAGGCAGGGATCTATCAACTGCGCCAGCCTATTGATTAGTGAGCATTTGTGTTTGCAAATTGTATAATATAATATTTTAGCAAAGCTTTCGGTTGTTGTAGATAGTGAAGTTCTTTTATCTACCGACTTCCAAAAAAGGAGGAGGTACTCAATTCGACTGTTTTTTTTTGTTTGTTGCCTCATAACTTTCGACTGGGCGAACCGATTCTCAAATTTTTTTTTGTATGAAAGCTGGTGCTTCCCGTGTTGTCCTATTTTTCATCAAATTCGGTCCAGTAGTTTTTGAGAGACGCTCCAATAACTGAATAGAACGGAAGTCGGTATTGAATTTTTCAAATTGTACTTGTTTTAGTTCATTTGTTATGTTATTCAAAAAGTTTCAACAGAAGAACAGCACAATGGTGAGTTGAGATCGGTTTGCGACAAATTAAGTTCTTGTACTTGTTGCTTAGTTTATAATATATGGTTGCAAATAAATGATTCCGATTCTAAATAAACTTAAACGTGTGTAAGATGTCTTTCTGCTTTTATATCGTCAGCTAAAAATAAAAGATACCTAACTCCGAATTTGACCTTTTTCAGCGCATACATCATAAAACCCTATAAACGCCGTATCCGACTTCAATCGTAAATCAACGTCTGTAAATTCAATTTTATTCGACAATTAAACGCGCACGCTTTCTCGCCGGCCGTAAATACGGGTAAATACACATAAATACGCGTAAATAGTCGTAAATACGCATTATCGTTAAAATGTCAGGCGCATTGTAAATCTTAGTATACGGCTGTTTAGTTCTCTTGTCGCGACAACGAGTAACAATGTAGACAGACGACAGTATTTCAAACTGTTACGTCTTACTTCAGTCAGGTGCTACTTTACCCGTTATTTTCCTGTTGCTACTTGGAAATACCACACGACAAAGCAAGGTGATTTCCATGCGAAGGGTCTCTTGTTTTAATTATCACGGTATAGGAAGGAGCAAAATGCGCTATGACATTTTCCGTCGAAAAATGGAAGAATTGGCGCTTACTTGAGTACAAGAAAGTTAAAGCAGTGTTTGTTGGGCCTTTGTCTTTGGCGTTAAAGTGTTCTACAGATATTTTTTAAGATTCGACATATGGATGTAATCTACACATATGTGTTTGATAAGGCCATTATCTACTTAAAAATGGCAGGCAAATCTATTAAGTATTTTCAGCATAAAATCACTACATATAATAAAACTGTAGAGGTCGAACTTCTGTATAATGAAGTAAGGAAGTAAGGAGTAAAATCGAGCCATTTTTTTTTTTTAATTTTTTGTTTCTCTGTTTGTCTATTTGTCTGTCTGTTTGTACGGACTAATCTCCGAAACGACTGAACCGATTAAAATGAAATTTTGTATAGTGGTAGCTCATATCCCTGACCAACATATGGGATACTTTTGATCCCGGTAAATTAAAGAGTTCCCGGGGATGGTTAAAAAACAGTAATTAACCATATCCCGCGAGGCCACGTGCTGGCGGGTCAGGTAGTAGTAATATACGTATCCATTTATCCCGATAGACATAGCTATAGCTACTTGTGTTTATAATGTTATTGTGCTACACATTACGAAAAAATGTGACATTCTTTAGTATAATCAATTAAACGCCATCGTTTTGGCCACTTTTCCCCCCACCATGGGGCTTATAGATTAGATAGTTTTTTTTTATTTAATTTTTAATTACTAACATTACATTGTTAGGAAACACATTGCATTGTACGAAAAAATGTGACATTCTTTAGTATAATCAATTAAACGCCAGCGTTTTGGCCACTTTTCCCCCCACCATGGGGCTTATAGATTAGATAGTTTTTTTTAAATTTAATTGTTAATTACTAACATTACATTGTTAGGAAACACATTGCATTGTACGAAAAAATGTGACATTCTTTAGTATAATCAATTAAACGCCAGCGTTTTGGCCACTTTTCCCCCCACCATGGGGCTTATAGATTAGATAGTTTTTTTTTATTTAATTTTTAATTACTAACAATGTAATGTTTAAATGAAATTACTTATGTATATAATTAATGATTGTAGAGTAAATTTTGACAAAATAAGACATTTAGAGGTGATATTTAAAAAATCACGTGTTTTTGCTTGCCCGGACGAACTCCCCAAAGATATCTACTGCTACAACGTGGTGTCATAATAATTAGTCAGTTCAATTAGTATTACAAAAGTATTCATAAAACAATTATAACTTTTGCTAGAAATTATTTATGCGATATAAAGAAACTTAGAATAAATTAAAAACCAGTAAAATGAATGTAATTACATACGTATTCATCTTTTTTTGTAAGTGTTAAACTGTAAACAATATAACTTTCGTGTAAATTTATAATTAAGAACAATCGGTACGTTAAAAACTTGAAAGTTACGCCTATGTGTTCTTTGCATGAATTTGCGCAGTAACATTATGTTAAACATTGTAGTTCACATTACATTCAGTTTTCAAGATGTTGAATTCTTGGTTGTTTTTAAGTAATTGTGTGGTCACACGTAAGCAGGTGCTTTTATGTGCCCTATTTACAACTTAATGAATTCATATTGGTATTACTTTTTATTATTGTTTCTTTGCTATCGCATTGTTTCCCTTTTCTGTTAATTTACTTCTGAACGCTAGCTTTAAATTGAATAGATAATGTTTCATCTGACGTTTTTTCATGACACATGATCGAACCCGGGATTACCGGCTCAGAAGGCAGGAGTGCTACCAACTGCGCTAACCGGCCAGTCCAGTCAAGTTTGATTTGGCAGTGCGTGCCGTTTAGCAAACGTTTAATTTTAAAAGAGATATTTTGCAATTATTTATGTAAGTTACTTAACAAATTTCTTTTCACCTAGATATAAATAATAGTATAACAAAGCAAACATTGTTTATAAGTTTATTACAGTTTGTAAAGAATCGTGACAAAAAATACGTTACTAAAACCTATTAACTTTAAAATATACTACATGACGTAATTCTTTATGGATCAAATAATCATTCTGAAAAATGGCAGCCATAACTTATGATTACAGTTGTTTATTGACTCTGACTACACTTTTGACTTATACTGCCATTACGATTTTAGTGTTGTCGTAAATTTCAGTTTTAAAATGTTGAAATTGAACTATATTCTATTATTTATTGGCAGTTTATATTTCTTGTGAATCAACCAAAACATTACTCAGAAATTATGTTATTTAATCATTTTCTTACTTTGGCTATTCTTTTATAGTCTTCAAGCTTCTTATTTTGAGCTAGCTTGATGTTGAATCTTGGTTTTAAGTGTTTGTTACCAAACTAAGTCTAACTGTAAAACTGTGATGTTTGGAGAATGAAGTCTCCATTCAAAATGTATGTGAATTGACTCTATTAATCCATAAGTTTAAAAATGGTACGGACCATAGCGTCTGTAGTGTGTAATTAATTAATTTAAAAAAAAAAAACTATGCCTTATGGACCTCCTACTAACTTCAACGCCAGTCGTTAGTCTGTCTGTTACCTTCACAGGATTGTATATTTCTAACCGACTTCAAAAAAAGAGGCGTTTATATGTTCAGGTGTATGTATTTTTTTATGTGTATGTTAATCTTTAAGATTTATTCTCCATTTGTGGACCGATTCTTAAAACTAATTTTTTGTTTGGTAGAGTATACTTCCGATGCTAAATTTCATCAAATTCGGTCGAGCAGTTTTTTAGTTACACTCCAAAAACTGAAAATTGTTACGTTTTAATTAATTAGCACGGGTGAAAAAATATTTTTGTAAAAAAACGCAACCGACTTCAATACCAAAAAGTGTGAAATAGCTTGTCAAAGTTGGTACCATGCGTACAATATTGTGATAATAGGTACCTTATTTTAAACTATCATGGTAGCGACTTCAACAAGTTATTTCACACTTTGTGGTATTGAAGTCAGTTCCATGTTTTGGTAAAATATTGTTTTATATTTAACATGTACTGGTGGTATTGCCACATACATGTACTGTTTTCATTTGGCATATTGGAATTCTAACAATAAATCTATAAAGATTTATATATAAATATAAAAATGAGCCCCTATTTCTCCTGGTCACGCTATAACTTGAGAACGGTACGGCTATTATGTATCTCAGTTGCTAACAAATGTTGATTGAAATCGAAAAAAATGGCCGCTCTTCGTCACTTTTGTCAGCTCCAGTAATCAACTTACTAACATTATTGTTTACTGGAGTTGTCCAAACTGACATAGAGCCGCCATTTTTCAAGATTTCAATCACCATTTGTTAGCAACCGAGGTACATAATACATAATTATTTTTTTGTTGTGATACTCCTAAGCTTCTAAAAGTATTTTATATTGATTTACTTATCATTAAATCTCTATAAACTTATTGCACTGATAGAAGTATATCAAGGCAAGCTCCGCTGAGAATCCTTCAAAGAATCTAACACTTTATATTATTTTTTTCGGGGGCTATTACAAGAACACATTACTCGTAATATACTCGTACAAAGGAGCCATTCATAAGCCTCGACAATTAGCAACGAAGTATAACAACACTAATTTATATATTATACTTATAACAACTTATAAAATGAGTATACAATCAACGGATGTCCAGTGAAGTAGCGTAAGGCCCAGCTAAGGTTGTGCTTATTGATATATACATATATGTATACGAGTCTGGATCTCGGAAACGGGTCCAACGATTGTCATGAAAATTAGTATGCAGAAGATTTCAGGGGCGATAAATTGATCTAGGTAGGTTTCATATTTAGAAAACACGTCATTTTACCCAATTTTCAGGCAATGAAAATGTTTGTTCGTTGCTTTTAAACTAGATGGCGTAACAGTCCAATTGCAAAATCTTGAATCGCGGTGATAAGATTCTCTCAGAACATGTGTTGCTATTATATACTCGTATTTAAATCGAGCAAAGTTTGGACACGCAGGTCCTATGTGTATAAACATCCAATTTCGTCAGTTATGTACCTGTTCTCATCACAGTAAATATATCTTCGTAAAATAAGGGGTGAACTTATAGCTATCTTCTGCCTACGTGAGCTTATATGTCATGAACCTTTTACTTTTTAGTTCCTTCGTTTGTCTGCGCCGGAGCGGGTCAGCCAGCTCGGAGTGATCGGAAATCTAAATCTGCTCCATCATCGCTTAGCTTTTATATGTCATACTCTTTGCCGCTTCTTCGGAGATAAAAAATGTAAATCAGATCTCACGGTCCTATAACGCATACACTGAGTCTACCTACAGTTATGCACTTTCATAATAAGGACATTTCACCATCTTATCCAAAAACTGAGGAAAAATAATTCAGTTACCTATAACGTTTTGAGAGATAAAATAAGTTATAAACAAACATTTCCAAACTTAAATAACTAAATATAGAGCCAATAGCTATGGTCTTACGATTCAATATTCCAATGCTATCTATCATATAACATGGACATTCTTATGCACAAACCGTCACAAGGTACAGTACCAAAGATTTACACAGTAGTACAGCATACGATTATGCAAAATCCTTCGAGTTTAATGTGAAGCGAGATCGTAAATGTCAATCACGGATCGACATGTGCATTTTACGACATTCGCTTGTTTTATTTGAAAAACGTGGTTTTGAAAGAAGAAAAAAGCATGACTGCGAGTGAAATAAATTTCGCTGATTTCACCGTTAGTCAGTAAAACGAAGTTCAACTAGATCAAATTTCCATGGCAACGAGGTTGTAATTACTACTATTGCGCTAATGAAGCAGTAGTATTACTTCTTACTTACTACATGCTTCGCAATATATATTAAAGAATGCACGTGAATTTGAAACGAATCCAGATTCCGTAATAGTAATTATTGCGAACCATTACGTGGACGATTGTTTAGATAGATTTGATTTTGTCACTGTGACAACGAGCAACCGAAATAATAATTATACACAGGTGATTTTGATATTAAAAGCTGGGCTAGCAATTCAGATCGGTTTTAAATGCCATTCCAGAAAAAACAAAGGTTTCAAGCAATGATAGCCTGGCACCAGAAAGCGGTCGATAGAACTAAACCTTCGTTATAGTTTGGGAACCAGCTACGGGATAAATCGATTGATTAATTGAAACTTTGTCCTTCAATGCGTCAATGCATAGAGGGCGCAGTGTTCCAGGGTCGATGGCCAGGTAAAATGTTATGAGTAGAAATATCAATTCTCGGGTCTTGGATTTTGTAACATGTTATGCCATGCCTCCAGGGACACAAAGACTCCTAGAGCAGGGGTATGAGCGTATTAACGAAATTTCTATTATTTTATGTTAATTTAAAAGTACAGACTTTTGCTGTATCTTTTGGTAATAAATACAGTAATTTATTTATATGGCCGTGAATACATGGTATTATTTGAAGGCCAATGTTACAAACCATCGATAACAAACGTTTAACAGCAATATAAACAAACCTATTTATTGCTAGACATTATTTTATAGCTCAACATTAATGTCGTATTATCAGTTCAAGTTGTTATGGCGGAGGTATGAATAGGCTATAAATGTTAAATACTTGACTTATGTCGGTTTATTTTGACAGTGACTTACGGTTTTCGATTGCATTGTGTAAATATGTAGTACCACAAAATCGATTAAACATAAAGTGGCTTATTGCATTTTTGCAATAACTAGGTCAATTCGAATTTTCATATATTTTTTTCTTTTTTGTGGTTTGATTTGCCGTAATCTGAATTGACGGCTAACGTATAGCCGCAATTCAAGCTCCAGTTGATAGTGGCCTTTTCATGAAAGCGGCACCTGGACAGAGGATCCAGCATGTTGTGGTGTGTATCCATGCCTTCTGCAACACAGGAAATCATAATGAAAAGTATTTACAAAATAAGTAAGTACAAATTTAAAAAAAAACATTATAATATGTTTTTTAAAACTAGCTAACTAGGTAAGCAGGCGTTAGGGCTTTAAATATCACATTATATGATGGTTTGCGACATCAATATGTAAGTTAAGAATTCGCAATAAGAAATTTTGTAATCAGTCCCCTTATTCAATATAAAATGGTAAACATATCGATTTCTGCAAAGCAAAGCGCCATGAACGATAATTTGGAATTATTACAATCGCCATCCAAGAAACTCTTTTATCCCGGCAATATAATGTAAGTGGTCATTTCCATACGTTTTCCTATACTGCCCCGGTATCCCACCATCCCGCTATCTCAACAAATAGTCTCCTGTATTCCGAGCACGTGCAAACCAAGAAATTATCATATAAACAGCACTGTACAGGCCATTAAGTTTCTAAAGGCTTTATAGCTGGAATATTTATGGATGTAAAACGTACCTTAAGCGGAACTGTGATCATATGTCGCACTGATGGATTGATAAAGGTGCCAACTTGGGTTTGGATGTGGTATTATATTTCAAGAAGTTCACATGTTTAATTAAATCTAATAAAACAATTCACTTACATTTAGACAGCTGACTCCTGAGCGGCTTCGCTCGCTTTGTCTATGGTACACGAAGCCATATATATAAATGAAACCTCCACCTTAGCGGGAATGTCCAAAAACTTCTTTATTGGATACTTATAATATAAAAGATATGAACTGCCAAAACTTCAAGTGTAGCCGCCGCGGCTTAGGCTCTTGATGAAGCAGTCAGTCAGAACTGGTAATTTTATATAGATACGTTGTGACGGGGTAGTATAGTATAATGTATAAAATAATGTTGTCTAATAGAAAATAAATCTGAATCTATTGTAATTTATTACTTAAAACAGTTTCTACAATCTTTTCCAAATTCTTATAAGTACTTCTTATACAGCGATAATATTATGTAGAACTTTAGTTTATTGATTTAATTATAATAAAACACATACAAATTTTATAAAAATAGATTTGATATCGATGATTAATCAATTGGATTCTAGAAAGTTTTAATTCATTGTAATATATAATGAATCCATCACTAATCAACACGCCTCCCAACTTAAATATGAGATCAGTAAAACGCTCTTTAAACGAGTTAAATGTTGTTTGCCTTTATCGGCGTTAGCCCTATCACTGGGATGGCGATTGCAGAAGGCATTCAGCCATTTGCACGGTCATAAGGTGCTCCTAAAACCTAATGCAAGAGTAGACGGCGGCAGTTCGTTGCAAGGGAAAATTACTCCCACAAGAGCACAATTGACGTACAAGCCGCGGCTTAGCCTACGTCAGGAGACTTAGTCGGATAGCAGTGCTATACGTGTTCATTTATGAATAAGTAAACTTCACTCCACATAGAACATTTTGACAACTAACAGTAATAGATTGTACTCGTTCATGAATGAAAAATATTGACAGTAATTGAATTGTTTATGAGAGACATCTATTATTTAAATAATACAGTAATAATTAGAAAAATAAGATAAGCACAAATAAAACCTTACCTATTTTTATTATAAGACCACTCAAAGGTGCGACAATTTAATAAAAGTAGAACAATATATTTCTTGTTCTTTTTTTACCATATCAACCATAATAATGCCTCAGATCGAGTTTGCAGTAGGTATTTTAATTGATATGTCTTTGGCATTTACAGGCAATGGATGTAGATAGTAATGTAGATGATAATGTATCCTTTTATTAATAGTAACCACGATGGTAAGAGTGAGTGGCGAGAAAAGTCACCATAAATTTTAAATAACTAACTGAAAGTAAGTGGCTTCGCTCGTTTCACCCCCTTAGGGGTGAAATTTCCAAACATCTTTCTTAGTGGATGCTTCGTCATACACATCAGGTGCCAACATTTCAAGTTTATAGCCATTCAATAAGGATAAGTAATGGTGTATACATAAATGGTAATTTTATAGGTACGTACGTATGTAGATATGTAGTTGACAGCCATATATACGAGTAACTGATGGATTGGCGAAATTCTTCGGATAACACTTATTGATTTTTACAATAATTAAAACACTGATATTGAAGACAATCACTGCAGGAAATTTCATTAGTCATACAATGACTCCTTCTTTTTGAACCACTTCATTGTTTAATCATGTATGTATGCTTCATATTCAATTTAGTACAGAACTAGTATTCTATAGAAGAACGATTTGTTTGATTGTTTGTTTGAATTTAATAAGCTCTAAAACTACTGAACCGATTTGATCGGTTATGCGTATGGCTCAAGTATGGAACAACCTACCTAATCTGGGTGTCTTCAAATACAGAGTGAATAGGTACCTTTTAAGCAAGCATGTACCACAGTCGACCACGTCATCACTTTCCATCAGGTGAGACTGTGGTCAAATGCTTGTTTATAAAATGTAAAAAAAAAACAATCACCACGTCGGTGAAACTGCAACATGCAACTTCACAAGTAGTGTTAATAAAAATTCATTTTTTGTGGGATTATAAACCAGCAAACTTCTGTTCACGTAGTTAATTTTTATTTTTATTACTAAGCGACTCTATTTAACAATATTAATATTGCTGTAGTAAAAACTTTTACATATGCACGTCACGACAAACGACAACATATCTGCCCCTAACACGCAAAACTGCATAAACATGAATTGGAAAAAAATATGTTGCTCATAAAATCGTGAGCCATATCCGTCAGGTCCAAACGTCTTAGCCGAGCACGTTATAATTATCATTTAAATTGTGCCCACCGAGCTACCACTTGACACTTGACAAATGTAATGGCGATAGACCGAACGGTGACAGCGTTTCAAGAATTTTTATGTCCTCATATCAACTGTTTTATACGATCATGTCAGCTCCCCTTCAGTATGAATTTATCTTTCAATTCAACATACGTAATTCTTATTATCATGTGCTGTAAAGTTGATAACAGAACGGTTTTTTAAAAGAAGTAGCGTCAGCAAGTTTGTACAGTTACAAAATAGAACCAATGTAGTTTTATTGATGACAAATACTTTCAACAGCCGTATTCCATTAGACATAGAGCTTAAAGTAAAGTATCAACTCGATTGTATTAATGATAGTTTTATATCGTCAAGTTTAAAGTAACACTAGATGTTTTGCTCGTAAAAAATAAAACTGATAATTGTCATAGCTCGTTCTATTTAATTTCCATTTGATTGTACGGTAGTTTCTTATATTTTTTATAGCGTTGACATTTTTATTGTAATGAATTTGTTTTATACTGTCGTAGTTCCAATGATTATATCTTCGAATAACAAGTAGCTTTGAGCTGTCATCATATACATACTTAGTTATGGGTTTAAAAACGTACGTTTAAATAAAATTATATGATAAGTCTGTGATTTGAATCTATACCAGTAAAGTACTTAACTTACCGCATTTTTATACACTTTTGTCTTAAATAAAGTAGCTTTAAGTTTTAAAACGATAAATACATATTTTAAAAAGCCTTAACATTAAATAATATAAAAATAACCATAACTAGACATAACAAACAAAACGACAAGCAGAGTTAATAAAACTGTATTATTTCTACACATATGCAGTGTGTTTGAGTCCCAACTAGCAATATTTGAATGGCGTTTAAAACAGTCAAATTCATCAATTAATCACCCATGATTTTAGCGTCGTTCTCCAGTTAGTTTAAAGTGCTTCCATTAACAACAATGAAAAATCTATGCTAAGCAGCTAGTTTTTGTGAAAATTTATTAATAGGTATAAATAATTTGTGTAAATTTTTAGATTTAAATTAAATATTTTTTAACGTTAGTTTGTGAAAATTTAACGCTGATTCTTATTTTTCATGAATAGACAACCCTTCGATTGATTACTTTTTCATGAGTGTAGAGCCTCTACATGCACATGACATTTTTTGTTTATTACTAACAATTAAAAATTAAAACTTAAAAATAAAAATGGGGGCCATTCCAAAATTTTGGGAACCCTGAAAGGCATTTGATTTGTTGATGAATTTGACTGTTTTATTTAAAAACGCCTTTCAAATATTCATTTTATTATTTATATATATTATTTATTAATACGCTAGTTGGACACACTGTATGTAAATTTTCCTATACGAATAACCTTAGCTACTCATAGAATAATATAAGTTGTCACATGTTGTGTAATACAGTTAGAACTTTGACAGTAAATGTTTTGATAATAAATATTACTATTATATAAAAGCTTCCGCTTGGTACTTCTTCAACTTCTAAAAATATTTTCGTGAGCTCGATCCCTCAATAGCTACTCCTTGAATCAGGATAAAGAGTAAATTATGTTAGCTGGCTAAAAGTTATTTTCATTTCAAATTTCATCCAAGCTTGTTGACGTCTTTCTGTGTAGGGAAGTAACAAATATACATGTTCACTTACTCACAAACTTTCACATGTAATAATAAAGGTAAGTTGTTAAATAATTTATACGAATATATTCCAATATATAAAATTGATGATGTGTCCAATTGTAATGTCATATTCGGACATTATTCATTAAATGCATAATTAACGTTTATCTGGTATAAATAAGTTTTTTTTAATTGTCTGTCAGTTTTTGTGTCTGTTTTGGTTGGCATAATCTCTAAAACTACATATGTGAGCTTTGTTATGTTTAGGTTTAAAGTTTAAATGCTATGTCAAGATAAAAAAATATCTCAAATTCTATTAGACATTCTGGCATTCTTATTTCATCTTTATTCAAATCTTTCGAATAAATTTAACATATAAGTATCATTAACTCTGTAATAGTGTTAACTATTCGGCCAGTTCCTCTATCGATCACAGTATCGATAAGAATGTTAGATGCATGCCACGATATCGATATTAATCGTCTCTCTATTAAATAAAGAACTCGAGAAGTGACGCTAGTTTGTCGTGTAACTCGACACCCGGGATAGGTTGGGGATATAGTGGGCTTAAGGTTTGATTTATATCAAATAAATAGTTTTTCACTTGGTGATAATATTTCATTGATAATATATAAGATAACGAAAGAAAGATAAAGACAATTTATGCCAGCATGTATTTCGTCAAGCTTTTTAATTTTGACGTCAAAATTATACAAATATTACGAAATTTTATTAGAATAATTAGTTTCTGATAAGATCACATATAGTATGCAGTATTTATTATTTAAGTTTCCTTCAAACAGCATTTCACAGAATATTGTCTTTCCATGCAAAAAGCTAGTCAATTTATTTATTTTTTGCATTCATGTACTTTTACAACTGCACTGTTCGGTTGTAGCACTTGTAGCAAACAGAATAGGTTTGAGCTCATAAAATAACTACTAGGTAATTAAGTACTTCAACTCTAGATAGCTACATTATTAAATAATTCATAAATTCCACTAAACATTATTAATTCATTATGTTTACATAAAAATACCTCACAATTCTAATTTAATTTAAACAATTTAATTCCTAAACATGCAAGGTTCATGATGGCTTCAATTATATTATTTGTATTATGTTAAATGACCATCGTTATAATAATGTATACCAGTATTAGTAAAATGTGGTTGTTTTTATATATATTTATATATATAATGTAGAATATTTAGTGAAGAACTTTTATTTGACCTCCTCTGTCAAAAAATATTTATGAAATAAATTATACGCAACGTACTTCGTTCATTTTACGGTAAATTTTTTGCCGGATCTTTTGGCCTACTTAGTAGTGTCCTGCTTTCGAAGATTGGGGTTCCAGGTTTGATCCTTGGCAGTGGCAAATATTTGGGTGACTAGCATTATTACTTCTTGTTCTCGTGTCTTTAATAATTCTTATGTGTTAATGTGTGTCTATGCCTCAAACACTCATCCTAGCGCGGGGGTATGATTCAGTAAACGATAATTTCATATATTGTATGTACTTAGTATACCACCGACTTTATTATGAAAGCCGCCAAACAAACTAGCGTTGATAGTAATCGACAAGGTCCGCGTAAATACCGATGCGATCGTTCGATAGCCACCGCCAGCGATCGGTAAATGTGTTACGTTCGAGTGTCGATCGCGATACTGGAGAGTTACGATCGAAAGCCAGTAGTTGAGGTAACACGGCTACTTGAGATGTTTTCAACGATCATGGATACAGAAGAAAAAATGACTACATTTTTTTCTTGATGATAGTTTTAACCGATGTATTATATGGTACATAACATACAATTTGAATAAAGCATGACGCCGACTTTAATTCTGTTATTGAAGGTACCTAATAAAAAATGTAAGACCCGGTTTTGATGATAAATTATTTTTAAAAATAACTACTTAATTGTTTAATTAGTAAAAATAATATGTACATGTAAATAAAAGGTAGTGTATACCGGCCCGCTAGGTAGACCCACTACCTAGTCATAACCGCGGGGATCCGCTGGATGGAGAAGGCAAGTAGCCGTTCAAAGTGCGCTCTATGGGGGAGGCATATGTTCAGCAGTGGACGTCTTCCAGCTGATAGTGTAGAAAAATATGATAAATTTATTGAAATTAATTTAAAGTTTTGGTCTCTATATAAAAATTCTCTGAGACAATACTCAATGATTGCTCAAGTAAGATAAGGTTATATAAATGCTACAGATCTCCAACTGCACTAGGAAACTAACAGAATCGAAATATCTTACAGTAGCAGTCGGCCTTTCATACGCTGTTGGAGATGGCTAAACTCATTTCACGGGTTCTTTCATGATTCCTAGTAGGAAAGCAAACTGTAATGACTAAAAAGTTTAAGACTAATAGAATTAACCCGTTGACTCGCGATTCGCCATATTTGGCCAATAATAGGTACAATATGGTTGTTTATGATTACATGGTTAATTATAATTACATCATCATCATCATCATCATCTCAGCCATAGGACGTCCACTGCTGAACATAGGTCTCCCCCATGATTTTCCAAAAGGACCAGTTGGAAGCGGCCTGCATCCAACGTCGTCCTGCGACCTTCCTCAGGTCGTCTGTCCCCCGTGTCGGTGGACGACCTACGCTGCGCTTGCCGGTCCGTGGTCTCCACTCCAGAAACTTTCGGCCCCATCGGCCATCTGTTCTGCGTGCTATGTGCCCTGCCCACTGCCACTTCAACTGGCTAATCTTCTGGGCTATGTCGGTGACTTTCGTTATTCTACGGATCTCCTCATTTCTGATTCGATCACGTAGAGAAACCCCGAGCATAGCCCTCTCCATAGCTCGTTGTGCGACTTTGAGCTTTTCTATGAGGCCCATAGTAAGAGACCACGTTTCAGTGCCATAAGTCATCACTGGTAACACACATTGGTCGAAGACTCTTGTCTTGAGGCACTGAGGTATTTTTGACGAGAAGACTTCGCGAAGTTTCCGGAACGCTGCCCAGCCGAGTTGATATAATTACATATTATTAAGCTATTGCATAGCTTCTATCGCGGGCCTTGAGCGTGGAGACCGAATCCAGAAATTTCGTAACGAAAATAACCTAACACCCCCACTCCGACTCCATCTATCGATGAATAGCAGAACTTTTAATGACTTTTTGAAATATCACGCTTGTCTCTATAGTTCAGCAACTCGCCTCTAGATGGCATTGGTTAAATAATTATAATTGCATAAGTTGATTGGGCATCTATCGATGAATAACAGAATTTTTAATGACTTTTTGAAATATCACGCTTGTCTCTTTAGTTCAGCAACTCGCCTCTAGATGGCATTGGTTAAATAATTATAATTGCATAAGTTGATAAAAACAGCTATGCAATAGCTTTACCGCGGCACGAGTGCCACACGTCTTTTTTATATATAATTCTTGTGGTTTCAAGAGGGTTACCACGTGATAGATAAAAACCGATACTTTACCATCTGAGAGAGTGTGCCTGCAGTTATGGGCTTGTTTGCATTTAAATAAGGCTAATAGTCAATACAGTTATTTCCATACATCAGATTAACCAAGATGCTATATAAAATCATATCAATCTAATTCCTCCTCCGCGTTTCAACACTTCGTAATATTTTTCTGATTTGTACACATCATCCATTGATTTATACGAATGAAAATAGCCAGTTGATATACGAGGCATTAATGCACGTAAACACAATTTCCCGATGGATTTATGAATAACGCCTGAAATATACTCGGTTCAGTGAATGAAAACATTGTAAACCTACTGAGCGATAAGCGGGGAGACGGTGTATGATTTTAACTGTTCTTAATCTTGCCAAGACACGGGATGATTCTGCGAATCTCAATGAATAATGCCTAAAATGTACAATTTAGCTGTAAACCGATCGAGTGATATATGGTGTTTTATTTTGATTGTTTTCAATACTATCGAGTCATGAGACCACATATATATACATTATATGTACAATAGATAACGCAATTTAGTGACGGGAAATCAAAACCGATTCCGATGCCGCCGATGCCCTTCCGCCCCGCCACGATTCAAACGATTCAACTGGAACTCCTGGAACTAGAATCAATTGGATCACACGGGAAGTACACGATTTTGCTTTACTTATTGTACATTTGTATATATGTATATATCTGTGCTTGAGACGGTTTTGCGACGCTGCAAATAACGCTGAAATATGCTTGATTTAGTGAATAGTTTTGTTAACCAATCGAGTAATAGAACGAGAGATAGTATTTGATATTTACTTTTTTGAGGCCATTTGCACGTTTGCTTGGGTTGTGTAAATAAGTCTAGAGTTTGTAAACATGGCTTTAGTTATTTCAATTGTTAACTCTCATTGTAACTTGCACGACTAAAAAAAGCACCGGGTTTCCGGAACATTGAACTGTCTATGCACTTCTATTGTAAACTGACTAAATATGAATGAATCGAAAAATAAAACGAAGCTTATCTTTTCTTATGCATTGCACTACAATACAATGTACATATACTTTCTTGAGTATCCTTTTTTGTATGATATTTGACAAAAAAATTATTATATACGTATTGTCTCTTGTCATTTTTTGTCTATTGCAATAATTTGGTATTAAAGAAAATTAAAAAAAATTGCATTTACGAGCCCCTAATTTTACATCTAGTGATTATATGCTTTTATATTATATAGTTGCAAAATTCAATCTGTAATTGAACATAAAAATACTGATAGCTCGATCAGTATTTTCCTGCCTCCTCCTGCCTTTAAGTCCAACAAAAAAATACAGCTTGGACTCTTCAGTCTCATCAGAGGTGTCGTATTCAGTATCGATTGGTATAAGTGTTGAAGTGCTATTATAATAACGCCGTGTCAGTCCGAGTACAAAAGCAGAGTGCGAAGGCAATTCCAATGTAAAGAGGCGTGAGACAGGAGTGAAACCCTGTCGTACAACGAGCCATGGAGAGGTTTTCTACGTGATCGAATTAGAAATGGAGGAGATCCGTTGTAGAGCGAAAGGTACCGACATAGCCTAGAAGATTAGCCAGCTAAAGTGCCAGTGTGCGATGCACATAGCACGCATAATAGATGGCTGATGGGGCTTGAAAGTTCTGGAGTGGATACCACGGACCGGCAAGCGTAGCGTAGGTCGTCAAGATGGGCAGAAATTATATTCTATTAAATTCCAATCACCAACAACAAAGCTTCTATGAAAGTCTTTGCACCTAATATCTGACCATCTTGCACCCTTACTCGTACCTTAGAAGCTTGAACATTGTCACACAAGGTTCCAATACTACTTTTAGGCTACTTTTTACCTAGTCATCATTAGTGAATAAAAAACCATTGATTATTTCAATGTTTTTACCACGATATTATGAAGTACCACATTAAACAGCAGAACATAACTAACCCACAGACATAAAGACTTAACCATGGCATATTTCTGGGTTAAATATTTAAATAAATAACCCTAGATTTACACCTAACCTTCAATGGCGCTAGATAAATTAATTTTTTAACCCTGTGTTAGCAGTTTACTCCGTGTTACTAATTCTAACTCTGGAACGTACAAATGACGTGTACCTAATAAGATCAAGACGAGATAACTCTGTAAGGGCTATCATTATAATATGATGATAGAAACTACATGGCATGGGAACCGGGAGGCAAGTACTGATTATTACTACTGATTATTCTGGGAAACACTGGCGTTGGCTTTGCATTAGCTAAAATAAAAAAACCAACTGCTATTTGTAATACTTTCCGTTGGCTACCTTACCAAGATCAACCTACAGCTCCCTGCCTGCCACGTGGAATCATAAAATGTTCGTTTTATAGACGTTTTACCGTAATAAGGCGATGTGGAGTTACGTTAAAAATGGTTTATAGTTGCTTTGTAGTAATTCATAGGATT
The DNA here is from genome assembly GCA_917880725.1 of Selenia dentaria. Taxonomy (NCBI): domain Eukaryota; kingdom Metazoa; phylum Arthropoda; class Insecta; order Lepidoptera; family Geometridae; genus Selenia; species Selenia dentaria. The sequence continues at coordinate 5,258,330 of OU862888.1, read as the reverse complement.
AAGACAAATACGGGGGATTCGTGATTCATCTGATACATCGTACGGTTCTATGAACAGTCCAGTGTAAACACTAATTAATTTAATATTTATTCTAAAATATATTATCTAATATTATAAATGTATAATGTAACTCCCGCTGTATGTCTATTTGTTATGGCTGAAAGAATATTAATTAAATTTGAATAGAATGCATTTTATCAGTATCATTTCATATGCGTAAAACACCGGGGGGCAAGTTATTTTAATATAAAACACATTCATTACCATAAATCACGAAATGTCAGAAATCATAAAGCGTCTGAATGAAAATGATATTTGGTCAACAAGACAACAATGATTTTTTTGCTAAATTACCTCAGTTCCTGAAAGTGTTCATTCAGTTTGTTGTTCAGTGCAGTTTGTTCCATTTATTAAATTCAAGAAATAGCTAAAAGTCTAGTTAGCACAGCACACCTTTTACTCTCTGGTTGTAGCTTATTAGTACCAAACACTTCTCCAAAAAAACCAGATTAGTAGTTCAAGTTCTGTTTTGTAATTTTTATAAGATTTTTAAATTTGCTTTTGGAAGTTTGATTGTGTATTACAATTTGTTATACAAGGAAACTTCATTGTTTTATTTATAGCGTAGCTTTTAAGCATATATTAAAAATAGTTGAAAAAAAATTTGGATGTAACTTTTTCGATCGTATACATGCTCGTAAAATCATTATTCTATAATAAGTGGTAGATTACTCGTTTCCTTTTGTATAATATTGATTATTGAACCCACAACAGAAAATTGTTTGCAATGCAAAGCAGTAAGAAAGCAGTAGCAGAGCTTTTTATCTCTATATTTACGAGTATTTCTTCTCATGTATTTGTTAAGGATTTTATGGCATTTTAACTTTACAAAACTGACTCATAATGTAATTGTGTGGTTACAAAAGTCCTAACATCCTGCCACTAATTACTGTTCCACCGGCTTTATTTACAGAAACATCATGTAATTCCTCCATCAAAGTTCCATTACATTAAAACGTTTCGTCTGACGGTTTGTTTGTCCGTCTGTCACTGGTTAGTGGTTAAACGTCAGAGTGGCGCCACCTGACAATCAAGGAGAAATCATCCGAGTTAACACCAAAGGCTTACATTTTTGTACCTTGTCAAACTATGAGACCATAAAACGTGAACTAAAATGTAAAATTAAAAATTAAAAACTTACTTTGAAAAAGAAATATGTTGATAGATATTTTTTTAACGTATGCATGGTAGAGGTAATGTTAAATTTGAATTATGTTGATGACAGTCCCGGTTTTTAGTTGTTAAAAACAACAAAGTGAGATACTCGTATTTTCTAAAATACAGATTTGTGTACACCAGATGTTGTACCCAACATCTTCAAGTTCCAAGTTTAGATTTTTAAATGATATATGTATATCATTTAAAAATCTAAACTTTGAACTTTCGCTACGTATTTCTTTATCTATTAGATAACAGTAAAAGCTTAGCCATAATCATAGTCAGCCTATTACGTTTCCACTGTTGCGTAACGCGATAACCTATCAGACTAAAGAGCCAAAACCTACGACGTGGGTGATTGAACCTGCTTGAAAGACTAGTAAGCACTGTGGGAGTTTCCAGAGTCAAGTCATCGACATTTACTAAACGCCCTCCAAAACAAAAATATTTTCTAAAATCTAAATGTAAAAATATTTAGAGAATACAAAATAACACCGATGATTTTATTGTGTGGGCCGAACTTCCTAGGGACGGATATGGCATAAATCGAAAATCACTAAGCGGTTTGTACAATGATGATATTCTAAAACCTCTCTTTGAGCTGTTGGATAAAGAAATACATTTGCAAGGTGTTTTCTCTGGCTACGTATCAACTATCTAAATGAGCAGTACATGTAGAGGTCCCATTGGGTTGATGGACCAGGTTACTAGTAATGTGGAAGGTGTGACAAATCTCAAAAGGACTTGCATAAACTCTCACAGCCAGCCACGAACTAAATCTGGCTTCGACTCTACGAAGAAATAATAAGTCAGGGAACGTGACTGCGTTAAAAAAATGACCCAACAAAAGTCGTGTTCAGTACGTCATGAGTTATTTTGCAAGCATTTTTCTTGCAAGCGAGTACATTTCAAATCTTCTAATTCGTATTTAGAATCATACATCAATTTGGTTTGAAGGGCCACTTTTTGTGTGAAATTTGTTCAGTATGCTTCCTGATATTATTACTTCGTAGCTTCGACTCAATGAAATCTCTACCAAGTAATCTTCACATGAGATTTGAACACAGGGACGTTTCAAGGGGAGAAACAGACTGTTGCTTGCAATCGTAATCTAAATCATGTTACTCGTAGTAAGCAGTACGTTGCATTATTTATTTGAACAGTGTAGAATGACTAAGCTAAGGTTCTCGACGAGAGTTTTGATCGGAGAATGTCCCGGTCTGGCAACACCCAGAACTATTTAAATTACCATGGAATGATACTCTTGTGGTTTCATATAAGTTTTTAAACTATCATATATATAGGATAGTTACATGATAACTATCCCGTTGGTAATTTGAATATTTCTTGTGGTTTCAATTTTACCCCTAAAATAGAGCAATGTCTTTTTGAAAGTATTATGTAATATTAAACAATTTTAAACTTCAAGGTAATCCTATGTATTTAATTGCAACTTAGACATGGATATCAATATTAAAGATTATACTAACGTTAGGACACAAGCTCGTCTTCTATTACCAGAGGCAGTTGATTTGTGATGAAACCAAAGACTGGCTGGTGAAGTATTGGCATTTGTAATAATTTTAAATTTACATTTAATAACGCAAAATCGCGATGGCATTGCACGTATGTATGATAAGTTATTTCTAAAATTATTGTGTGTTATATAATTTATATACTCAGAAAGCAATGAGAGGACTACCCCAAAAGCAAACAGAAAATGATCTTACGAGATCTTACACTAACAGCTGTAATCAATTTTCAGTAACGTAATTACTATAATTCAAACATACATGTATAAAACACACTGATACTTTAGTACCACGTCTAAATAAAACATATTTCCATTCTCTCGTGACTCACGTAGTATATTAACTTTGATTTATTGTGCCAGGGTATCGAGTTAACATTATTTTTGTACAAACACGATTTTATGAAAACACTACAGTGAAGATACAAAACCTTCATCGCATATGTTTACTATTATAGCTGAAAGAAGGAATATATCGTCACATACAGCTCCGGTTGTCTGCAGTTACTTATACCAAAGAGTAGATAATTAAAATAAACAAGTTTTTGGATGGCATAATATACCTACTTAGTTAATGTCGCATTTACGTATGATGTATGCGTTTGATCAGCTTTTTTTTCTTATTTACTGCGTCAAAAGAAACGTAAAAAATCTGAAATAATTACAGAATACGAGTACCTAACTTTATTTATAACCCATCATTTTAGGTTACACTTATCATTTTAGTTCGTTGCATCTTATTTAGGACAACTTTTAACCATCTTCTTAGGTATGTAGATAGATAAGGCGTTGGAAAAACATATAGGATACTTTTTTATCATCATCATCATCATCATCCTTCACCACACAGTATTAGCCGAAAGACGCAGCTAGTCTTGTATGAAAAAATCATGCCAAACAAGAGGTTTATAATGTTTTACTACGAATGATCTACACCTACCTACTAAATAATTACTATCTCGCGGATTTACATATATTATAAACATAAACGACGTCTTTTATTACGGCGCACAACACTTTTATTGTTACATATTACCTTATTATGTCTTTACCGTTTTCTGTATACCGTTATCTTCACAATGTGTTTCAGATAGGGACAAATCTGTGAATTCGTTTTACACTGCCCCATCTGCCACCATCATATCGTATACTCTTTGCCCCAACTGCACAGACTGACAAGTTGTTTGTTTTACATACAATATTTACGGCACCAATTAGGAGCCTAGCTTATTAACTGCTGGACGAATTTATGTTTCAAAATAACGGCTACTCTTCACCATGTTTATTTTGATAGTTGCTCTGTGACTTACTGGTTATAGTGTAAACGGATTTAGAACAAAGAGTTGGTCTTTGCTTGGTGTATTAGAGCTTGTACTTTGTAACGGTAGATGTGTGCTTATGTTTGAAAATACTTTGTTATTTTATTATTTTAAAGGTTTGTTATACATTTTGTGACGACTCCTCTAGCTCAGTTGCTAGTGGTTCTACTCTACCTTCGAAGCGTGGAGTCCCAGGTTTGGTCCCTAGCTTGCCAAGAAAATATTTGTATGATTAGTAAAAATGTTTGTTCCGAGGTCTCGCTTTATTATGTTCCCTGGTCTCGCTTTGTGATGTTCTCTGATCTCTCTTTGTGATGTTCCCTGGTCTCGATTTGTGATGTTCCTTTGTCTCGCTTTATATTGTTCCCTGGTTTCGCTTTGTGATGTTCCCTGTTCTCGCTTTGTGATGTTCCCTGGTCTCGATTTGTGATGTTCCCTGGTCTCGCTTTGTGATGTTCCCTGGTCTCGCTATCTGATGTTATCTAGTCTCGCTTTGTGATATGTTAATGTGGGTATCCCTAACTCTCGCGACTCAGGTGGCCGTATACTTATAAAAGCTGCTTATTTAAATAACGTCATTTATTACGACGTAGAACATAATTACTATGCGCACTACTAATTAACGTCATTTAAAATTTATAAACCACTACGTAGGTATCTAGGTTATATGTACTCTAAGGTTCTTCCAGATGATATTGCTAAAGCAATTAATGCTGACCTCATTATGGTAAATACACCGCACTAGGTGGAAAGATTTCAGAATTCTACCACCTCGATACTAGTTTAAGTCCATTAGTGGGTGAGCAGAGCATCACTGAATTTTCAGATATTCTACCTCCGTACAATAATTTGGATGTACTCTCATTGATGATTGAATGGCGCTATATCCTCCTTCTCTTTGAGATGAAATCCTAATGTCTAACGGTTGTGACCACGTCCCACCATTGTTCTTCTTTTTAAAAAAGTATACTTAGTTCATTAAGTTTCATAGCAAAGGCCTTCGATGGACCGTAACTCACCATGTGGACCTAGTGTCAAATTGACGGACACGCTAATGACCAGTCTTACTATTAGAGCTTACAGACTGCCTGATATCTTCCGATCTTACGTAAAGACTATTGTTCTAAATCTTTATTGTGGCCGATGACTTAACGTTATCTCCGGAAGATGGTTGCACTCAGTTGTTGTTCGACCGTTTGTAGACACCCAAGGGACTGCAGCGAAATAGTTGGATAGTTAACCCGTTGACTCGCGAGTCTCCATGTTTGGCCAATAATACAATAGATTTTGCAGAAATCAACTTAATTTTCCGGGAACTGCAACGTGTGTGGTTAACATACGAAACACCTATCACAATGTAAATTATAATAAGAAAAGAGTTTCGTGTCATCCAATGTAACAAACACAAAAGTGGCCTCATGTCGTCGACTTTAAATAACCGTCGAACCCTTTGACATGAAAGAACATCAACCCTTATGCACGATGACAACAGGAAGTGGATGTAGCATAAACACCGCGCTTTACGGCTCACCCTCGACTGATAATGCCCTGTGTGTTATCTGATCAGCGAGGGTAAAGTGTACAGGCCGTGTACTTCCGGTCGGTGACGTTAGAAAATAAGGCTTGAAGAAAGGATAAGTAACTTGACCGTTTTGTTACTCGTACTTAAAGTGTTTTTACTAAGCGAGAGGTACTCGAAACTCTTGTGCTAAATTCTATTTTGTAGGACTGACGCTGTGTGTTGTGATGTACTGGAGGTGCCCTAAAAAAGTTGCTAGCATTTTTTCAATAACCCTGTATCCTTATTTTATTTTTTAGCAGCAGTAACACATACGTCTTTAGATCTACATCTGTGAGCAATCAGGATCATTCTATAAAACTCCGCAAAGACTCCGTAGGGAATAAAGTCTTCACATTATCCCTATGTTCTTTTAACAAATAGTAAATATCCAATTTAGGTTCTATCACATCTTTTGTGATAATTTCAACCAGCTGCCTATTAGCTTCTACGCGCTTTGAATCGATAAGATTATCGCGACAGGACTACTAGTTAAATCGAGATAAAGTAATTATGTCAATTCTGGACACATAATAAATAACAGTACTACGTCCTGGGTATAAGCTATCTTCATTCCAAGTTACATCCAAATCCGTTGAGCCGTTTCTGCATAAAAAGCTAACAAATATACACACGCATTCATTCACGTCCAACTCACAAACTTTTGCAATTACTAACGTCATGTTATTTTTTCGAATTTCAAATACAACTTTCATATGAAGTCATTACATTACATATGCTACATTGCCCCCACAAATTCCATAAACAAATAAATTACCCCTCTTCACTTTGTGGAGATTGAGCGGAGTAAACATAATACTTTATTATCACAAAGTCCAACAAAAATATAATTTAACGTGAAAAAGTTGTGAGAGATAATGTAAACAAGCTTGACGCTAAGATCCATTAGATAAAGTTTGTTTTTGATTTGGACGGACAGATTGACAAACAGGAGGTGACGTTAATAAGAAGTGTATAATATCCAGTGATTTTTGGCACACTCGTAAAATAAATTTGTGCTTGTATAATAAAAAAAGACTCAATTGCTTATTGCGGTGATGATGGTATTTTCATAATAATTGTGTAGCTTAACTAATTGATATTGTTTAAGCCTGTTTAAGTTTTTTTAATGTTACCAGCAGTGCTCCGCGACTACACCCGTGCGGAATATAAAGTTGTTGCCATAACCGTACTCATATCTACCCCCAATTGAAGAGTATTGTTGTACCAGATGTATTAATAATTAGGTATTATATACAATTATTCAGGGAACTAGCTTACTACTGTACCAGTTTTTGTAGACTAACCAGTGTTTTCTAGAAACAACTGTATGAAGAACTGAGAAATGACCGTCGATGGAACAAGATAACCCAGGGTTTCCCAATCTATATAATTCTCTGTACTACTATGCCGTGGATTCCCACAAAAATGTTATGAAGTCAATTTATGGAATAATTTAGGACATTTTTTATCTTAGTTCTGACTCGATATCAAGTCGGCTGCCAGTCATCACGGCACCATTACGTAACTCTTGTCGAGAACCCCCTGCCGTTGAGTGTCAAAAAATTAGAAACCCTGAGATAACCCATTATGTGTGATATAGGAAGTTGAAGACCAAAAGCTAGTTTAGAAGAATAAAAGAGAAAGGAGATGAAATGATTGAGTAACTGGTGGTGTCATGGTGTGCCGAGGGTTACAGTTATACATATATATATGGAACAGTTCAATTTATAATCCAGAAATTATTGTGACATTTAATTCAGTCAGATTTGTGCTTAAACCTGGATACTGAATAATTCAGGCTTGAGCACAGATCTGAATTTCAGAATTAAAAAGTACCCTTAGCAATGATCCTTCCTGTCAAATCTCCACTCAAGCACAGATTACTGAATAAGAACAAGGCAAGATTCACAACAAAGCGTATTCCTAGAATACCGTCCTTATTGTCGTAAACAGTTAGTAGCTAAACCATCACTATACATATAATACATATCAACAACTGTAGAGGTCGAATTTCTGTACAATGAAAAAAAGCTAATATAACCGAGTCAGGGGGATGTAAGGAGTGGAATTTAACTAATTTATCTTTTTTGTTTTTTTTTTGTTTCTATGTTTGTTTGTCTGTCTGTTTGTGCGAGCTAATCTCCGAAACGACTGGAACGATTTAAATGAAATTTTGTATGGTGGTAGCTTGTTTGTATCCCTGCTTAACATATAGGATACTTTTGATCCCGGTATGTTAGTGTTCTCGTGGGATAGTTAAAAACTGTAATTAACCGTATCCCGCGAGGAGCTAGTATACATAATAATTTTAATTGAATGCAAATTTGAAAACCACTATTTAATAGTTCGAATATCAAATTTGATGCTAGTACAAGACTGTTTCTATCTCAAAGTACAAGACTGATCAACAAAGCTTGAAAAAAAGTAATTATTTTTATTCCGATACACATATCAAACGAAATAAAAATATTGCTAAAACTACTACCTACTCATATATGAAGTATATTTTAATGTCCATAAAATCATTATGTAAAACACTTTTTCCGTCGTCTGTACAGTGTCATGGCGATGCTGGCGGTGAGATCAAAGAACGCGGCCCCTTTGAAGTAGCGGACATCAACATAAACGCGTCGTAAACGACACGTTAAAGAGTGAGTGCAGACAGGTAAGCTTAATTGCTAAAATTTGTGTAAATATTCAGTAATTTATCAAAGCTAACAAAATATATTATTTGTGTGTTTAAGAATCTTCGCGCATTCATCACACATCTAAACATAATAATATTTTTATTGTATATGTGCTAATACTGGATAGACTAGCCTTGCAGGTCCTGTCACTTTGAGATATTTTCTACCGACTTCCAAAAAGGAGGAGGTACTCAAGTCGACTGTATTTTTTTTAATGTTTGTTACCTCATAACTTTCGATAGGGTGAACCGATTCTCAAAATTCCATTTTTTTTTCTTAGAAAGCTGGTGTTCCCGTGTGGTCCCATTTAAATTTCATCAAATTCGGCCCGTAGTTTCTGAGTTACACTCCAATAACTGAATAGATGGAAGTCGGTATAAAATTTTTCAAATTGGATTTGTGAATTTTACCCTTGAAGCCTACGGGCACGCCGCCGTGGTATCCGGTGTAAGTATAGATACGAGTATCAAAAACTGTAGGACTCGAGCCGTTAATTTTCGTGCCAAGCGTACTTCATGCTTTCAACGACTGGCATCCATCTGTCAAGCCTCGCCTGAAACCGGCTATCTGAAAGCACGCGGTGCCGAGCAATATAATTATTTGATCTTTGAACCATTTGGTTTACGGCATACTTGTTTAGTTATTACCTCTTCAATTCCTTAGGATAATGCTCGTTATTGTATTTTTGCACCCTAGGTGCACCTTTAGGCCTTTATTAATAAACGCTGCGTAAACATAGATTAGGCGTAACATGCTTTGTCTTGCTTTCACGCGTGACATTTACTGCACGCGAAAAATTGACAGATAGATGTTTTAACTACTCCGGGCTTATTACAAGTTTTATTAATAAGGCCGTTAATGTTTTATTTGTCCTGACAGATTCATCAATGCAGATAGCCTCAGCCGCTGGGACTGCAAAGTCGAAAATTTGGCAGTTAGTGCCTTTCATGTTTAAGCTTTCACTAAGAAAGGATTTTATTTCCCCACTTAAGCGAGAAAAGCCGCTGACGGGCCATCTAGTTACTAGTTAAGACAAACTTGTAGATTTTTATTGATTAAATTAATAATGTAATTATAAGAGGTATCTGTTTGTTGCTTAGATTATTGGTTATTAATATAATAGTATTAAATACCTGATATAACTTTATCAGTAAATTTGTAGGTTACGAAATTACAACAACATTTTCTGTGACATAATTATGCAAGAACTAACTTTAAAAACGCGATATTTACCATTTATTGTATTAATCGTGAGGTCTCGATATTTCGGCACAGTTGCATGCGCCATGTTCACGACTAAACTGAGAAACGGTCTACCCTCTTCCTTTCACGTTTCTTGCGTTCCGTCTTATTATCAATGATACAACTGTCTCTTGGAACTCATGGTAAATATTCCGTTTCTAAGTTTATTCTTGCATTAGTCGCCATGTCAGTTTAAAAACTTATATAAATATGCAAATTCAATTTTTTGTTCACATTTTAAAGATATTTAAAGGACGTTAGGTTTTTTTAAATGTGTAAGGCTCAAGGTGATGATAGTGAGATTTTGTCTGAGGCACTGCCGTATGCTCTACTAAATGGCATTTAGTCAAGTTTTACATGTTTTCCCACTTTTAATTCTAAATTACTAATTACAGATATTGTGATGGTAAAGAAAGTCAAATATAAATTATCTTTTTTCTTTTTAAATATAAATATTCTCTGTGTCCAATTTAAAGTTATTCTATGTACCTACATTTAATTTAGTTCAAGCAATAACATTTAGAAATAATACACTAAACCCGCTTCTTATGTTTATTACAAGGCTACTTTTAGTGCCATCACCACATAAATCATTCTTATCTAAAATCAATAATAGTTCAGTTAATATTATAGATTAATGTCAAAATCCATTTATATTTAAATAAGAAAACAAGCTGTATTTCACGAGTGTGTTATGCTTATAAACATTAATTATTTAAACGGTGTCACTTTGCACTTTATTACAGCTATTAATTTAGTGATTTAAATATGGATAATGAAGTGTTTTTAGTGTAATTATGACATTACAGTAATTGTGTCAGATTACATTAATGAGTGTAAGTGTCCTATTTGGCTAATCTGTCTTTTAACCATCTTTTTAGAATTAACTATTATATTGTTATATTAATAAATTGTGTTAAAAATATGCGAGGCAGTCTTTGGGGATTGCCGATAGATGTGAAAACTATTCTAATTATTTTTAAGACACACAATCAACAAATAGGCAGTCATGGAAACCATTATCGCGTCTAACGACTTCTTCTTTCTAAAACTACATTACATAGGTACCTATATAATTATGACAAAACGTTTGGTGACGGGATGATGACGCGAGTATCTTGATTTTCTTCACCCTAAAAGCGTTACGTTCGGTGCCGATCACGTGAGTTCCATGAATTTTCTTCACCCAAAAAGTACTCAACGCGCCTAAAGAAGTTTTCACCTCAAGAACTGTTAGAAATCTATGGTAATATATGCTTTAAGCTATTTCAATAAATAATAAACTGTGTCATTAAATCTGTTGTGAGCAATCCCGGGACGGCGACTCATTCAGATGTTTACGATAAGAATAAAATATTATGTCTGTTGCTATAATTGTTGTTTTATTATAATCTAAGTAAATTATAATTAATTCAAAAGAATTAGGAAACCAGCCAATAGTGAGGTCGGTTTACGAACCGAAGGTTCCGTACCGCCATAGAAACCTTAAACTATTTGAGTCATGTATTTTCCTCCTCAGTATCAGCCCAACACCCACTTGGCCGGTTTTTATTAATTTTGTTAAGCTTTACAGTTTTCATTGTATTCATACTATAAGTGTATTTAGCAAATTATTTCAAATTTAAATTATTTTTAGGCTAAATTGTGTTTAGGTCCATGCTCAAACATACGAGTAACTACGTTGTAAAAAATAAATTTTGACACGTTTTAGTAGAAAATCTAATTAAATTATCAGGAATTTCCTTTGCGTTTGCTCCTGAGAGATAAGACCTTTCTTTTTGGCAAACTTCATGATTCTAGACCAACGGAGAGTAACCTATAAGTTTTGATTTACCGCAGAATGTAGAAATATATAGCATATTCTGTCCGAATCAGCAAGACTCATTCGAGTTAAGTTTCATTCATAAATCTATTGTTATTTTTTGCGCTGATGCGGACGGGATATATAGACGTATTTTTTAAACTTGAGTATCTATAGCTTCAAGGCACCGCAGACCTAAGTGTTTGATTTCAAATTTCAACCTAATACCTTCACATTCTCCTAAGGGACTTGACAAACCATCAAACAAATGAACAACGAAGTGATCTTGACAGAATTATTTTTTGAGGTAGGTACCTTAAGAGGTACGGAACCCTAAAACTGTATTTTTAAATATGTGATTATCATTATAATGTGAGGTATTAAGGAAACACCTAACAGGTTTATAAAACAAAACCTTGAGTCGGATCATTAAGTTTTATTATTATATATATTAATGCAACCCAAATGCTAATTATTTATACTTGTTAAGAAATAACATTAAGGATTTGGGTAGATAGATTAATAATAGCATGATTAGACTTTTATTGTTAACTAAAATCTACTTAAGTAATAACTCAAATAATAACACTTTTAAAATTAATAGAAATTAATGACTTTAAACGACTTAAATGCGTATATTTCATATTATGTTATCCCGAAGATTCGAACACTCCTTGGGATTCAGTGATCAAGCAAGTGAATACAATCCCAAGGCCAGAGCAATACTGCAAGACCTCTAGACACTGCGTGCATCGGAAACGTTGACTAAAATATCATAGATAGATGATACTTAAATAATTTCCATAACTCAATCACAGATAACTGTCATCTAATCTACCCGTTACCATGTTTACTAAAAAGTGTTCGAAAGGTCGGAATAAACATTAATTAAAATATACGCGGCATGCTAGTACTTGTCCACACTAAAAGAAAAAAACTCATTTCTACCTCTACATTGTCCAATTTCAGTGATTTTTTTTCATGCAATCGACACATTGCTTGCTATGCCCGTACGTTTTGTTTATTTTAGTATTTCAAAGTATTATAAGTTTATTTTTTTAAACTTAAAAAAAAACTGAAAAAATCAAAACGTACGGGCATAACAAACAATGTGTTGATTGCATGAAAAAAAACACTGCAATCGGAGAATGTCAACAGGTAGAAAATCGTTTTTTCTTTTAGTAGGTATCCACAAGTACTAGCAATCCTATGCAATCTTCTTAAATCCGTTAAAAGTTGTTTAATTTCACTGTTTCAAATGTACGTGATATTGATGTTGATATATGAATTATATGTACATTGTGAATGTGTTGGATGTGGTCGAAACTCTAGTCGGATCCACGGATTTAGGGATGGATAAATCCATGGTTGGATCTATCCGACCATTTAGTATTGAGTAATCCCGTATTTCTCAGTAAAATGAGTGAAAACCACGTTAGTTTTTTAACCAATAAAAGGCATAATGCAACATTTTTAGGTAATGTGAATTAATCATATTATCAGAGATACTATTTGCAAAATAAACAATTATTAAAGTTATCTCAAAAGAATTATACGGACGTGACGATATTAATAAAAATAACATTAAATACGACGGGCCGGAGGCGTCAACAAATGGCGTGTTACCCAAAACATTGGTCATAATATTTCAACGCTAGTAAATGCAGCGAACTGCGTGATGTATGGCGACAGACAGACAGATAAATTGCTTATAATTTATTGTAGTGGAAGCCGCGATAGTCCTAATTACGGCGACCCGACACGCTTGACTCACACCGAGTTGTGAACGGTGGGAAAAATCAACTTTATTATGATTATTATTTTCAAAATGTGTCCGGTGTGATATATGAAGCAATGATGATGGTGATATCACTATCAGATGGCAATTTTGAGAGTACCTCAAAATTGCACTTGATTTACCTTAGAGAGTTATTTACTAATTTTTCTTTGTCCATATTTCCGAAGAATTACAATTTGTAATTAACTACCACGTTCAAATGTAATCAAGGTAATGTAATTCTCAGGCTCTAAATGAAAAACACTACTGAAATTAAATATTTACGTATATTTTTCGCTTTATGCCTTTAACATTATTTTAATTTCAACAGATCAATTGCAGATAATACAGTGTTTATTTTAAGAATTAAATACATGCACAAAAATTATTATGTACTATATCTTTGAGTTACATAGGTATAACTTTATAATATTCAGTTATAAACAGTGATCTATTAGAATCGTAGGTACTTAACATTAATTTGTTGTTATTTAAAAATGTAGTGCCAGTTTGCAAGCGCTAAGTAATTGTAAAGTTACAAAAATAATGTGTGACTTCTCAGTTTTTCTAAGCACGACAAAATTGTACAAGCGTAAACTATGAGTGAAAAAACGGTAACATCTTTCATGTGTGGTTCTGATACTATACACCTTACAAATTAACATTGAATCATACCGTTTGCGTACGACATTTAAATATAATTTACACAGATATGTGATCGATCAATGTGTAATCTAAATATTAAAAGATACAAACACAAGTAACAACCCTCACTAATTGTATGCAACAACTTAAACCTAAAAAATGAAATTACAAACTATAGATTTGGTACATAAAATTTCGTTAGACTAACTAGAAAATCATGAGCCACGTTCGTGGATCCACGAAGCGTTCAGTGCACTAATTTACGAATATTATGATAGAGATCACAGCTGTCACGGCCCTCGCGATTGAGAGCAACACGTCCGTCGATGATATGACCTGACTGGAAACCCTGAGCAGCACTAGCTTATATGAACATTGCACTCGGTTCCGAATGTCCTTTTGGCATGGGCGTTAACGATCGGCGCCCCCCTTCTTGTGTGCGTGGAGCGCCGACGGTCCTCAAGGATGTAGTGGCCGTGGCCCAAACAGCGGATACGATGGGAAGTAAGCTGCAAGGGAAGGATGCGGCGGCAATGGGAATGGTAGCGGTGGTGACGACACCATGTGCGACGGTTTGCTGTATGGATGGAATCGAGGAGTCAGCGGGGACAATGGAGGAGTCGGGTAAGTCCGTTGTAGCAAGGGGTGTGTGGCACTGAGCATGGACAAGCTTGGGCTTGAATCACCACTCGAAGTATGCGATCGCAAATGTTGCAGTAGTTCTTCAGATGTTCCAAATCGTTTCCCGCAATATGCAGAATCTCCAGCCATCCAGCTACATACGTAAGGCAGTTGCGACGCTGCCGCTAAAGCCGCTAACTGTGCGTGAGCGTATGCAGCAGCGGCAGGGTGTCCAGCTGGCAGGGAAAATGGAGTCTTGGCATGGTCACACTGGGCACATCCCGCAGGGCACACTGCTGACTTGAGCAAATGTGAGCTAAGAGAGCATCCAGTGCAATACGGGTCTCTACAGATTCCTAAATCACTTCCGGGAGCTTTCATTCTCGCGTAGGCCAAATAAGGGTTTAACCCATTCTTTAAAGCATGATGTTGCGCTGCCATTAAACTACTAGTCATCAGGTCCATGTGTAAAGGGAACCCAGTAGGCGGCAGTCCACTAAGAAAGGCCGAAGATGAAACAGGTACACTTGGCTTGAAGCTCGATGATTCTTTGGTATCCGCGTTTGAAGACATAGATGACGGAGCGTATGTTAACTTTGATGTGTTTGAGCTGTTAATCGATTCAGAACTCGATTTTGATGGTACTGGTGAATGAAGAGGACTCGACCTTTCTTCCGATTTTTCTGAAGGCGTTTTACGGTGAGCTGGAGGTGGCGTTCTCTGTGAAGACGAACTTTGGTTGCTGTTGCATCGAGCTTGTACAGGAGTATTAGGTGCACTACTTTTAGATGACAAAGGTGACTTGACATTCGCAGAGGCTCTATCTTCAGGAGTTCTAGTCTTTTCTCTTGCAGTCAGGCACGATTCGTAAGGCTTGAAGCTGGGTTTGTTATCCAAATGGATGACTTTATCTTCATATTTTTTACTTGCTTTCTCGGCTGCAGAGATCAGCTTCGGATTTGGAGAGTCCGCGCCGATCGCGCTGCAGGTTTGCGCCAGAAGCGCCAGCGGGCTCTTTTTCGCGTCGAGCTGCAACAAAGATATTTATAAAATGAAACGTCGGGTCGAGGTTGCATCTGACGGGCGTACAAAGGGACCGCGGGGGTGTGACGGGTGGCAGAGGGAGGGAGGTGGGGTCCAATCACGCGGCCGACGCGCCATTATCCGCGCGTCTGGCACCCGTCGGCTCCGCTTGACATTTCACTCGACTCCCGCATGATGTAATCTCGGAGTGAAAAGGGCAATTTGTGCTGCTGAATTTGCGGCACGCCTGAACTTGCGGCGCGTTGTCACGTCTATCACCGCGGGAATGATGTGTCATAGCAACTGTTTAGGGAGACGGTTTCGTTTCGCTTGAGCTACAGTGGCGTAAAAATGTTTATTGACTTAACTATGTTCTTATTGGATTCTAGTTTAAATGTAAAAAAAATCTACAATATGAGCCAGTTAATGCTTGTGTGAAATGTTATTACAGTAGTTCTAAATTGTTTTGTGTGCATGGATTAAAAAAACGTTATTGTAATGGATAGTTAATGTTTTCTCATTTATGTTTGAGGATTGTGATGTGTGTGTTTGGTTTAGTTCAATAACAAAATGATATCTTTTTTTACTCTGCATTTTGTCAATACGTACAAGTCGATTGTATTCAACACGTCAGAAAAGAGATACATGTATATTTTAAATGCAAAAAACTATTAAAAGCTGTATCATGTCAAAATAAACACTTAAAATCTTGAAATGAAACAAGTTTAAATGGATCAAATCGCGTATAATTTTATATTATTTTCGACTTCAAAGCTTCTAGTCTATAACATAAAACAATAAATAAAGTTGCGTGCTTGCTATGTACAACTTATAACTTATAAATTTCAATTTTATAAGTTAGGTTGCAATGTATTAATCAACTTCGTTTATTGCCAATTTTTTTTATTTCTATTGACTCAGTTGAATTTGATCTGATGATAACGTGTTTTTTCATGTTAAATTAGTGTTATATCTCATGTTATGATACACTTTTTTATCACAAAATATACCTCAAGACAGGGACTCATACTCATAATGTATAATAATATACGCAGCGACATTTATATTGTTAGCATTATATCCTAAAAACTGAATTTTGATTAAAACAAATGGTTTCAGTCAGAGGTTTCGGTATCAACTACATATCAATGTAGTAGTTTTTTTATGTGTTGTATGTATTAGTTAGATTTAGTCTTCTTTGTTTCCAACAACAAGTCCATTCATTTTTAGTGTTATCTTTAATTTAGAGATATACATGATGTACTTATATTATAATACGAATTTGTTATACGGCAAGAACGTGGACGTAGAGTGTAAAATACAAAAACGTTTTATATAATATTATTTTGTACTACAAACTTTATTATGATGATCTCTTCAAAGTTTGATGTAGGTGAAAATTTTTTGATTTTAGGAAAATTATATCAATTAAATAACTGACTTTTTTATTTCCAGTTGACTCTTTTGTTTTGAAATAATTAGACAAGAAGGTATGTAATTATACTTGACATACCTTCTCTGTCTCTCTCTGTTGATATGTGTTATATTCCCATTCATATTATAAAATAACACTCCTACCATTGTAAGTTGAAACCATACTACTACGAGTATCTATGATATTTAATTAAACATTTTTGAAATTTGATAGGTCATTAAAACAACAAGAACCACAATAATAATCTAGAATCATGGACATATTAAAATCACACTATTTATAACTATACGATTATGATCATTATAAATATTTTCATAGTATATTATTCAAGCATTCAAAGTTTTTCACTGATTAGGTAAGTACCTATTTAAATGTATTTCTTTGTTATTTTAAATATTAGCAATGCTTATTGTTACACAGGGACCGGTTGTGTAAAAGATTTGATAAAACTGATTGAATTTGTAATCTCTTGTATTTTTTCTTTCAAAATACTCTGATGAGTAATAGTAATATTTACAAAGTTAATTTTATGATTATTTACTGGTTTCTACTGTGACTGAAATTGAGATGTAGCATTTTATTAAATATTGTTCAAAGTTATATTTGGACTTGCACTTGGTGAACGGGAATCAAAAGATTTGTCTTCTATAAGTTTTATTTTGCAGATTAACTGCAAAAAGATAAATCCAGTCTTTGTCCATCGAGCGATTTTGAAAATTCATAGCAGAGTGCGTATTAACTTGTAACACCTAAAGGAAATGTTTGCGTTAATAGGAATAATTTATGATAAAAACCCTAAACGTGAATTGAAAAGTTTAATTACATTTAATTGCCTTTACTATAAATAAAAACTTCCCCCTACCTTCTACACTTTTAAATGAACATATCTGGATATATAAAATTTGATATAATTATACACAAATGCTCAAATATATTTTCATAAGAACAAATACCTATTTTTCTAATATAAACACCATTATGATCAATAAATGACTGTCAATTTCAAGAAATGTGTGGTATCCAATTTAGAATAGTTATTTGTTTTTGAAAATAATAGAAGCTTTCAAAATATTGCTGAAACTTTGACAGACACTTACTGTAGTCGGTAACGGCGTCAAGTAATCCGGTCTCAGATACTGATTACTTGAAGTGAGCATATTGCCCCACAATCCTTGATCCTTTTCCAGTTTAAATAAATATCCACACACAGAAAAATAATAAACACTTCACAAGATCCTGTGTCAGCACTTCATTCCACAAGTCACTGCGTACGGTCGCGGAGTGCTCACAAATGTACGTGCGACTCTAGCGACGGACGGCGTCAGACTGAGCCATGACGTGCCCCCCTCCCTTGACACCTTGTCACTCGTCGCCGCGCCATTTTTGCATTCTGTGTACTTTGCGGGAGCTTTGCCGTCTTATCCCCACCGCTGTTTGACACCCCGTTTGTCGCTTCCCTCTCGCTCACGCACGGGAAAAATTAAAGCGCTTTCCGCGAACGAGACGTTTTGATGAAAGGATTATAAAATAAAGTATGTAGCGCATAGTCAAAGGCACCTCGAAATGCGACCGACGACGGCGACAGAGATGTATGGCTTGTGAAATTTGTTAGGAAAAATTATTTAGTTTTAGCGTCAGTTTAGTACTACGTGGGTGCCGACACTGCCGACCCCTTTGACTATATTCAAGCTGATGTAGGTCATGCCTTTTTCACGATTCACAAAAGGTAAAAAATACGTATGACCAATATTTCAGTTAATGTTAAATAGCGCTGCAGTCCAAGTATATCATGTGCTTTTCAGCTCTTTCTTGTATAATGAGCTAGGGTAGTTATCCCATTAGTGTTGTAAATAATATTATTATGTAAGTTTTAAGGTACTTCGGTTGAATAAAAAAATAAGTTATTTCTACCGTGTAAATCCATAATCATATTTCAAATATCAATAAATGGTATATCTTTAAAATTTCGGTAATAAAGGCTAACGTAGGCCATGCTCGTTGTCTTAGTTCCAAATTCGTTGAAACTGATTTACTTTTAAACCAGTAGACTTCTTGGAAATCTAGTGGCTTAGTCTACTATTTTATTTCTCAGGACGCTTACTCTTCGGAACATTACAATACTGAGAAACCGTGGTTAAAGAAATAAAACATATAATGAAGCTATTATTTATAAATATTGGCGCAATTCGATTCCTTGATAATTAAAATTTCGGTGGCCTATAAGCAAATTCGGCTAGTCAGAAGACGCGGGTCCTTATCTCGTCCGAGGATATACTTTTCACCCTAAAATTGCAAAGTTTGAAATTAAACAACTAGAAGTTGATTAAATTGCGTAATTTTTTTATTATTTTTATATCGACATTTTGAACACAATACATTTCAGCGAATATGGTGGTGGGTAGACTTTGCAAAGTTTGCCTTATAATACGTCCTGATACTGGATTGAAGAATTCTTTATATATTAAATCAATGTATTCGGCAAACATAAGTAGTAAGTAAGCCCATCTCAGCAAAAAGAGCATTTCTGGTAGTTGCACTATTTAGAGTACCTAGTTATAACTATATAGGAGTAGTAGTGAGGAGCTGGAGTAAAAATATCCCTCCGCCGTCGAGATGTGAGTCGTAAGAGGGAGAATTCGACACACTAAGTGGTAGGCCTCTCGTGCAACATGTCGTCTAGCTGGGTACCACCACATGACAGTTCTAGATATTCTACCGCGAAGCAATGGTACGCAAACATTACTGTTTTAGGGTGTAAAGGGTACTGCAGCAATTGATATTACTGGGAGATAGAGACTTAATGGCTATGGAGAGGGCTATGCTCGGGGTTTCTCTACGTGATCGAATCAGAAATGAGGAGATCCGTAGAAGAACGAAAGTCACCGATATAGCTTACAAGATTAGCCAGTTGAAGTGGCAGTGGGCAGGGCACATAGCACGCAGAACAGATGGCCGATGGGGCCGAAAGGTTCTGGAGTGGAGACCACGGACCGGCAAGCGCAGCGTAGGTCGTCCACTGACACGGTGGATAGACGACCTGATGAAGGTCGCAGGACGACGTTTGATGCAGGCCGCTTCCAACCGTTCCTTTTGGAAAATCATGGGGGAGGCTCATGTTCAGCAGTGGACGTCCTACGGCTGAGATGATGATGATGATGAGAGACTTAAAAAAATAAGTAACGAGCGTAAAACAGCAGTACAAGTAAATCTAAAGCTCTAAGCTCTGGGTGGAATTGAAACAATCAAATTCAAATTTATTTTTAAATTTTTAGTACAGCGTTACAATTTAGGGCTCTACCTACCAAACCGGGTATAAATACACCCGTATCTGGATTGGTAGTTCGTTTCCTAGTTTATTATAAATATGTACATATTATACATTAGAAACTAATTAAAATAAATATTACTTACTTACTCCGTTGGCTCGTTCAGATCTGCGATCACCCCATCTGGGGCGACTAACAGTTCTTCGACCAACTGGTTGACCTAGATAGGCCCTTTTTACCCCATTAAATATTACAATAACATTATATTTATTGTCATGGGCAAGCGTTAAGCTTAACATCAGGCGTACAACTTCTCCGTCTTGACTCTTGACACATTGCATATAAAAAAAACACTAATATATTTATATATTATATTCACTGATGACTCCGTGATGCTCCGCCCAATACATTTTCTTAAGCTTATAAAAGAAATATCTCGTAAGTAGCTGGGCTAGAAGGAACATTCAAGCTTTGAATGTTATTCCTAGCACAGCTATTTAAATTTCAAAGGAAACCTATATTAAACATATCAACAACTCTTAAAACAAACACATTGAAAAAGTTAATAACAAAGTGTTAGAAAAGGCTCAAATGAGACCACCGGCCGAGTTTATGATAGTAAAAAGCAAATACTTTTATACTTTTATTGTTAGAAACAAATAGTTAAGTAATCTCAAAGCTCATAATCTTTCTATCCTTTTGTCAAAAACAGTGAAGTATTACAATGATTATTCAACTTGTACTTTTTATGTAACAATGAGATAATATGCTCAGCACTTTTTTATCTCTCGACCTTTATCATGCAAACACTTTTTTATTTTTACTTCCTACGAATCATCTCTGTTCTTGTAAATTTGTTTTTTAAATACAATTCTTGTGTTAAGTACTATTTATAAAATTCTTTTGTTATTACACATTATTTTATCTGTGATTTGGGTTAAAGAAGGTTTAGGATATAGATAACCTGTTTTGTGTAAAAAGGCTTTTTACGTTTTACGTAGCAACTGCGATCTGTAATTTGAGTTTTAGGAGATTCAGTAATCTTCTTAACAAAGTGGCATGAGTAATAACTACTATACAGGCGTGCGATTCTCTAAGAGCAAACATCGTTGCATCTTTGACAACATCCGTGAAGCAAATGACGATATGACAAGAAATGTTGGAAATCTCATAAAGTATTTGACATCGGTGAGCTCGTCGACAAGCACATCGACGAATCATTAGAGAATCGCACGGCTGAAAGCTAATAAAATCTAACTTTAGGTAATACTTATACTTTAGCTATTTATTTTTTTGTATGGTTTTGGAAAAAAAGAATTGTGACAGAATAAACTGTATCAGATTTTAAAAAAAGATACCAAATTAAAAATATACCTAATAAACCTAATTGAAATTCTACTTTTGTTATTATTTTGTTTTTATTTCATTAAGCTCAACGTTATCTACTTCAGATCCATCAAGCTAAAATTATGTTTGCAATGAATTTATTTACTTGATAAAACGAAAAACTAATTGGTAAGAAACATAACCAACAAATACTTGTTAAAAGTAAAAATATTATAAGAAACAATGAATCGAATAAGTAAAACATTATTAATTTGTATCATAGTTGTATCCTGCTGAATGCTAGGTCGTGGTCCAGTGTGGTGCTTTTACGGAAATAGCAATAATAAATAATTTAATGTTATATAAACAAATAAATTTTACAATACCAACTGTATTTATTTAGTAATAGTAATAAATAATATAAATAGATTAGATACTAGGAGATTATGAAAACAGAAAATCGCAGAGACCTTCATACTCCTATTTTGTACACTTACCATTTATTTATTTATTTAAAATTACAAAATTATAATACCATGTGATTAATACCACAAATGAGTGGACTAGGTGTGTAGTAGTAGTAGTACAGTAGGAGTGAACTAACTCTAAAAACACAGGAATCCTATCGAAAGAACTGGAGGTATTAAAAATTATCAATTCAAAACTGCTAATACGTCCATAGTTTTAGTTATTACGAGTAGAATGTTTTTAAAATGATGCAATGTAAGCCAAACTCTTTTTCAAACGTAATAAATAAATTTGAAATTTGAAATAGAGCCATATAAACAATCGTTTGACAGATCAAGTACGTAGTTTTATCAGACACTAGCTGCACTCCGTGGTTTCACCCGCGTGGTGATGGATGATGATGATGAATCAAATATAGGGTATGTAACTCAGGCCTAATGTAGCTTATTACTGCTGATTTTTTTTGAATCGGGTTAGTAGTTTCCATTACAAACAAACAATGAAATATGTCTTCTTTATTATTAGGATTAAATACCAAGGTAATAATAATGTGGCCTAGTTTGTACCGGCTTTAGTGTTGCATATTTTAAAGTGAAAAGTACTTATTGAGACATTACTATAATAGTTAGACATATGGCACTGCAGACTTTTTGTAGATTTTCTTCTATAAAACTGTAGTACTCTATTGTAAATAGTTTCCGCAGTGTACGCGATATTAGGTTTTTTTTGTATTATTTCCTCACTTTGGTAACATTATCGAAATTTTAATGCGGATTCATAATTTTTTTATAATAAACTATATCCTATGTTTATCAAGGATGATGATTGATTGATGATTCTAAAAGTTTTTTTTTTTTGGTCCAGTAGTTTCCGAGCCTATTTATTTCAAAGAAACAAGAATTTTTCGCTTTATAATATAAGTGTAGACATCCTACGAGTATTAGAATTTAAACTCATTATTGACTGACCTAACCGTTAATTAGTTAAGTCTTAAGGCCATTGCTCATGCTGAGGTTTAGAGATACTTAATCTTTCCTATACCGTGATAATAGAAACAAAAGATTTATGAACGAAACTGACATATATTTACGTGTCTGGGACGCAAAGGGTTAAAACTCTAGTTTGTCTAATCGTATAAGTTACTTGACGTCTAATCGGAGTCAAATAATATCTGATAAAACGTCAAATAACATTAAGGAAAATATATACTAGAGTATAAAGTATCTCAGAAACAGGGACATAGTGGTCTGTATCAAATTTGACAACTAGTCTACTAAGATATTATATATCATTTTCCGATACAAAGTTTACGATTTTTTTACACTTATGAAGTGTTTCTACTAAGTTTTAACTGTGGTTTGCCCGTAGCGCCTCTGGCCATGTCTGGCATGTTGGGGCGCATTGGGAACAGGCAATTTCCGAGCCCAGGGCGATTGTTCCCCAATCGGTCCCGTAACGAAAGGGCGTTGTCGTCTTTCTCAATTTGATTTTGCGATGATGACGTGAGGGATTATCTTTGTTTATGTTCACAGCGAGATTACCTTGTTACCTACAACATATAATAATAATAGATTTTTTATATTAAACACTGAATATTATGGTATATTGAAAATTAAATGAGCTTCATTTCATTCAAGAATGTTATATACAAATTTATATTACACGTGCTGACCCGCCAGCGGCTTCGCTCGCTTGGTCTTGAAGTAGTGGTAGAAGCGCCGCTTTAGTATCTTGAGATCCTGGGTTCGATCCTCGGGTCGGGCAGTTATTGGGTTTTTCTGACAAATAAGTTCTCAATAAGAATTCGGAATCTAGAACAGTACTCCGTAGATAGCAATAAATAATAAATAAGAATGAGTATATATAAGACATTAAATAACAATGACAATAACAACGGACAAAAAACATCTGAAGAAACGTAGGTGTTTAAAACACCGCTGCCTACTCCTTCGAAGATATAAAGGTGTGACGTTTTGTTATGCTAAATTTAAAATAACTTGTTTTTCATTATTTACGTAAAAGGTTATTTTCACCATGTTTTGAGTGAATAGCACCAGAAAAAATATTTCCGTATCATAAATGTCTGAGCTTTACTGCACGCTAGGGGTAGTTTTGGAAAAATAAAAAAATACCTATAACATTATTTTATCGTGAAGTATATCTAGGTGGCTCGAATCGCGCGCCTATAAACTTGTTAGCAAAATAAGCTTATGATTTATATAAACCATTATTACAGTGTCGACGCTGTTACTCTAACCTTACGGGTCTTGAATTGGTCTTGAAACTTACAGGTTTTTTGAGTAGCATATGCTACTTCAATATGATGGTCTTTGTTAAAACTTCGATAACATTGAAATATGAAACCTGTTTATTTTTCAGCTACAAAACGGTAAAATTACATTAAAATCCGTCAGTTAGTTAATTTACTACATAATTTTAACTTTCATCTCTGAGCTTTTCGTTTCATGTGAGACAATAAATTTTATGTTAAAGCATAATAATATTAAAAAAAACGATATTAAAATATATTTAGTGACACTTCCGCTGAAAAAAAAAAAACAATGATTTTGGCTTATTTGGGGGTAGGCACCACCCTCCCACCCGCATAAACTGCTAATAGAAAGAATACAAAATAAAACACACAAGAAAACTCAAATAAACCTAAAACGATTCGACACGTGTTTCGCCTCTACATCGAGGCATCCTCAGGAGATGTTGACTCGTCGAGCGCTAGACCGACAGTAAATCATTGTTGTTGTTTTTTTTAGCGGAAGTGTCACTAAATATTTTTTAATATCGTTTTTTGATAATGGATTTCCGCAAAGTAACGCCTGAATCAATAAATTATCATAATAATATTATTATAACCATAATAATATTATTATTATGGTTTAACATAAAGTTTATAAGTTATCCCTGTGTCAGTAATATAAGTTTCATCAAAATCCGTCTCGTAGTTTCAGAGTGATGCGCCTCAGTTACAGTTTTATTATATGTCTAAAATAATTTAAAATTTAGACCAGATTATTTATCTCAAGTAGATTTTTAAGTCTTTCCAATACTATTTTTTTACGGCACACTTACACCACCCACAGGAGGCATGGTCACACAAATTTAAATATCACAACATTAAAGAACTGAGAACAAACATTTCAGATCATCACACGAATATTGGCCCCGGCCAGAGACTATACATGGGAACCGGCGCTTTGGAGGCAGGGTCACAATGAAACATAGCCTAACACAGGTTTATTAAAAAAAATATGTTTGTTACTACTAAAAGGGTAGGCCATTCTACGTTTTAGAGGCACCTCCTCCGCTTCCCCGTCCGTCTGCGCCGGGGCGGATGCCACATAACTACCTAAGTCGTTCATAAGTGTCATTTTTAATACTTTTACCATGAACCTAAGAGTTCCAATCAAAAACTTTGGCGACTTGTACGTAGCTTATGTGTTCAAGTATTGTACTTTGTATTGTATTATCTCACTTGAACGTAGCTTATGTGTTCAAGTATAGGTATTTGATTTATTGACATCATCAAAGCGGTTTTGTCTTTCAGAAAGCACGTTAAGGCGCATCCCAAAACATAATGACATTTAGAATCGTGTTCTGGGCAGCAGTCCCGAACCCCCGTTCGAAAGGCAACGGCCACAGTTCGCGTGACACCAAATTTCAAAACAAGTTGTTCATGTGGAATCAGTGTTTTTATAGATGCAAAGAATTAGTGTTTTTTTTCCAGATTTCAGTCGTTATTTTTAGAAAATGATTTCATGAATGCTATAGTTAATAATTACTAGACATAATTACTATTTTGAACAAGTTATATGTAGAGAAAATGTTAGAGATTGTCATAATATTTTTTTTTGTTTTGTTAAATGTCCTTGAAATAATGCGATTATAGCATCTAAATATCAAATAAGCATTTGCTATGGGAGGCGTTTTAAGTTGTCGATCCCGACTTTTTTTTTTATACGTGGAGAGTTCAAGCAGTTTGTAAACTTTGTTATTCCGGCTTGTCCCTAAGATTATCCATCCTTACTAGTCCCGCATAGTAAATCTACAAGGTACATATCCCAGCAATGGAAACTTAATTCAGTTAATTATGCAACACAGCTTAATGAAGCACTTTAAATTTTTCTACCGACTTCCAAGAAAAGGTACTCAATTCGCCTGAATTTTTTTAAATGTTTGTTACCTCATAACTTTCGACTGGATGAACCGATTCTCAAAATTATTTTTTTGTTTGAAAGCTAGTGTTTCGGTTTGGTCCCAATTCAATTTCATCAATTTCGGTGCAGCAGTTTACACTCCAATAACTGAATAGAGTGGAAGTCGGTATTAAATTTTTCAAATTGTACATGTTTATTACAATGTTATTTTATTGACCTGTAATTTCTCTTCTTAGGTATGTTTGCGATGAATAATATGCAGACTTTTGTAGCTAATACCTGGAGAATTATCACACCTTGGCCAGTTATTCAGCGAAGAAGAAGTAGTGTGCAAATATTACTGATTAAATGGCAATGTATTCTGCAAAATTACAGGGCAAGAGATTTAAAATCCTATTAGTTTAAAATTCTGAATGGCACTAAACCGTTATCAGCACGTGTAACGCTTAACATCAGGTGAACGACTTGCTAGTCTCGTTACCGATTGACAAATATTACCAGGACAAGGCCTAGAAAGTGATGAAATAGACCTCTAAATTGGTGATGGTAGGTATTTGAGGAAAAAAACGAGTAAGTATTTTAATTGTTTGTAACTGTGATAGTTCCACTCAAGTAAAAAACATCAAAATAACAAGCTTTATTTACTGAGCCTACATAAATACAAATTTATATGTAATCAGAATATTTTTTTGGTCACAATTACAGAAAATGTTACACTAGGCATCACATACACAACATCTATTAAAAAAATGCACATTATAAGTACTACTTAAATGACTACTTGCTAAGTGCAAAAAAGCTTAAACAACATTAAATTAAAGTACATTACATTTAAATTTATGTATTACATTAAAATAACAAAATTTAATGAAAGTGTGATAGCAGATAATCACAGATCACAGAAACAAGGCAGAACTATCATTAATGGAGCGCATTTCCGCATAGAGGTTTGAGCTATCGATCATGCAGTATTTATAGATCACAATAACAGATAATGTTGCACTAGGAAAATCATGCATACCACATAAATAATTTGATACATACAATAAGTACTAATTAAATGACTGCTTACCAAGTACAAAAAGCTACAAAACCCTAACCTAACATTTTACGATGTAGGTAACTAATATTAGAAAAACGAGGCAGGGGGCGCTCTCCGATGGACACACACCACTGAAGAGGCAACGCCTTGTAATCTTCATTCAAATGGCACAAGATAGAGAGAGCTGGAGAAAAATGGTGGCACAGACTACACACCAAAATCACATCCCTCAGTCATGAGGATACGACTAAGACGAAGAACTAAATTTAAATTTAGTTCTTCGTCTTAGTCGTATCCTATTATATATAACAGTGTAGCAGATGATTATCATTAATGCAACGCATTTACGTCATCCATAGTGCAGTTCATTGAGGTACAGAACTTTGAGGCACAGTTGGCCTATCATGAATAACTGTGTAAGTGTAACGTAACGTGTCGTTCACGTTAAACAGTTCATACTGTCACTTATCTTGGGCAACTGCGACACAGATAACTCATAGTTTATACGTCGAAGCGTGACATGTCGACGCTTTCGATCCGAATACTTTTTCGCAAATTGTTTGTGCTACGGCCTCTGAACTTTGAAATTATAATTGCACTGCGATAAAATTGTCATAGATAATCGTTACGGTCATTTAGGTGAATGGCTTGCTCGCTTGACTTACCAACTAAGTTTGAATTACACAATTGACTATTTTTAGATTGACGTTTTAGATTTAAGTTTAAATATATATTTTATTTCAACCTAGACCAAAGTCTCAAAATAGATATGAGAACAGTAATTCCCAGTCACAAAATAAAATGAACTACGTCGTTAAAATAAGTTTTATTTTAAAAAACTGAGGTAGTTCATTTAACCCATTATATCAACATACGTTCATATAACCACAGAATAACTTGATAAAACTCGCCTTTGAATGTATTAAAATGAATAATTTTTTTGTATAGATAATTTATTTTAAAGTTTCGTATGTTTTTTTACTTATTTTGTACAAGTTCTTGGCACAGCTTTTAAACAAGCTCGCCGGGTTATACGTTTGCTTATATTCTTTAATTTGGTAAAGGTGGTCTGAAATCTAAATGTACGTTTTTGTCATGATTTTTACAAATAAAAATACAAGTGCTTCTTTTCAGTGTATACTTGTTTTATGTTCACTGCTTTTGTATCCTTTAAATTGCATGTGTGTAAGGTTAGTTGAACAGCATTTTATGTTATTTTATTTAACTACAATTTGTATGTATATGTTTTGTTTTTGCGGCACTGCCCCTAATCTCAATCAATATAACAAGTGTGATTTAACTAAAACAACATCCACCTTATCACAAAAAAAATACTAAAGATAGTCCCAAGTCTAAACCATGGTTTAAGAGGATTTCATGTACTTACGTAATTTGTATACTATTTATAATAAAACGGCATGTCTTTTTACGACCACCATTTGGGCGGATAGCAACTGTATTATGATTCGTAAGCTCAAAGCTTTCTTTCTTCATCGAACAGTATAGCTTGATAGCTATAGGTAGAAGTTATCACAACGATCGGATCGCATGTTGTTCGATCAATCATGACGTGACGCAAGTGTGATATAATCTACTATTATTCTACAACTGACGTGACGGAAACCGTGCGGCACGCTTTGATGTGGTTTGATCATACTCATAGGTATTAGGGTTGGCGATTAATGGTGTATCTACTGTGCATGCTTACTTAAAAGGCATACCTAATAAAACCAAGGGAATAGCAGCATATGCGATCAACTCTAACGGAATACCAGAAATTTGCTACTTACTAACTAGCTATTGGAACTGCCATAACTAACAACTTTTCTGATCAACGCAAGGCAACAGCGTTGTTCAACGATCTCTCTAGGCTTCGCAAGGTTACAAAACCCCTTAAGAATTTTATGACCATTACCAGAGGCTTTTCAGTACGATGACGTTTGTGACATTACATGGAACCATACCACCACCGACCACCATTGAGGCTAAACGCGAGTTATATAAGAATGTGACGATGAAATCGTATGTTCGTAGTTTAAAAGAACCTTTGGGATCGTGTTTTCGGTGCATCCGACTATAGTAAAAGCACTTGAGTACGTGCAGGAGGAGTTGAATTGCGTTATGATACACAAACGTCCCCCCCGAAGGGTTCCCGCATTGACGTGGTGGGGGGCTCAGTAGCCGTGGCTTGGATCACCACGGTGAAGCCAAGAGGAACCCAGGGGCCGCGCCGGCGGCGTTGGGGTGCGCTGGCCGGCTCAGGCGGGGCCGCTCCTATGGGCTTTGGCCGCCAAGTCCACATAGGAGTGGCGGGGTCCGGGCGCTTTGGCGCAGACTCGAGGAGGTGGAGCCCGGGCGCTTTGGCGCAGGCTCGAGGAGGGGGCCCCGGGCACTTTGGTGCAGGCTCGAGGAGGTGGGGCCCGGGCACTATAACTTAGTGCATGGATCATTTTTAAAATATATTGTTTACTCAGACACAATCAAATATATCCATAAATAAATAATACATACATAAACAAGATAGGTACATATATAACATGATATATACAATATAATATATACATTCAATACATACAATACAAATCAATATATATATATATATATATATATATATATTTAGTAAATAAATAAATTAGATTTACAATGTTATACACAAATTAAAAGGTAATGACTAGCAGCCTTCAGACATGTAATGCTTCTTTACCATATTCTTGAATACATTAATTGATTGAGCGTGTCTTATATCAACGGGGAGATTATTCCACAGATGGGCAGCTCGAACAGTAAACGAATTTTGATAGAATGTTGTCGAGGAAGTAGGGGTTTTCAACTGTCGGGTACAGGAAGAACGAAGAGAAAGAGCATTAGAGAGATGAAGAAATTCAAAACGTTCTTTAAGATAAGATGGAGTCGGAGGGAAGAACAGTATACTGTAAAGAAGGGAAAGGACATGTAAATCCCGGCGACGTCGGATGGGTAACCAATTAAGCTTAGACCGGAATTCATATACATGGTCATACTTGCGCAGGCCAAATATGAATCGAATGCAAAAATTTTGTATGCGTTCTAGCTTATTTAATTGCTCCTCGGTTAAGTCAGGATAGCAAGCGTCAGCGTAGTCAAGGATTGGGAGGAGGAGGGACTGTGCTAACGCGGTTTTCGTGGCAGTTGGGAGAAAGTTACGGAGTCTTCTTAGTGATGCTGCTGATGCAAAAACCTTTCGACTGACTTCAGCAAGCTGAGGTTCCCAAGATAGATGACTGTCAAGGTAGACACCCAAGTTCTTGACCGTTTTGCTAAAGGCTATAATGTTGCCGTCTAAAATTACTTGTGGGAGGCAGAACCAGTCAATCTTGGATATCATTCTGGAACTTCCAATTACAATAGCTTGCGTCTTTAAAGGGTTTATGTTGAGACCATAAGATTTACTCCAGTTAGAGATAGATTCTAAGTCTTTATTTATTATATCGACAGCAGTGCTTAATTGAACTAAAGGGGCCTGTGTATAAATCTGTAGATCGTCCGCATAGAGATGATAGGAAGAAGACAAGTTTTGAGAAATAGAATTTATAAAGATAGCAAATAATAGAGGGGATAATACGCCGCCCTGAGGAACACCCGCAGATGTATTACACCAAGTAGATAAGTTCTCATCAATGCAAATACGTTGCCGGCGCCCATACAGGTAAGTACGAAACCAGTCAATAACCGTTGGAGATACGTTATAGAGCGCAAAATTCCAAGTAAGATATCAAAATCAACATTATTAAACGCATTACTGAAGTCAAGTAGTGTAATCACGGTTAGTTGCCCATTACTATTGCCATATATGATGTCATCAGTGATTTTTACTAAAGCGGAGACAGTGCTATGACCTGGACGGAAACCAGATTGGAAAGGGTTGAGGAGAGCGTTCCTGTTGAGGAAAGAGGAGAGTTGCTGCTAAACAAGTCGCTCTAGTACTTTAGATAAGAAAGGAAGAATGGAAATAGGCCGAAAATCAGTATAAGAGGATGGGTTGGCTTTTTTAGGAAGTGGGGTTATTAGTGCTTCCTTCCAGGCTGATGGAAATATGCCTCTGGTAATCGAAAAGTTAAGTATGAAACTGATTACTGGAATTATTTCATCAAGGATGGGTAGGATCATCTTACGTCCGATGCTGTCACTACCTACTGCGTTGGATGAAATAGAAAGTACGCTTCTTTTAACGTCACAATCGGTAAATTGATCAAACATAAAAGGTGAATGGTCGGGAGGTGGAATTGAAGAAAGATAATTCAATGTTGAAGATTTTTTTAGTCTATCAAATTCGGCAGAAGAGGAAAAATGTTTATTTAACACATTAATATTAAGATTTATTGGGAAATTGTCTTGACGTGATTTTCCCACTCCCATGGACCTAAGAAACTTCCAAACTTTAGCGGGATCACCATTTTCTACTGAGTTATAGACGTGTCGGCGTAGCGCATTCCTACAACCTCTATTGCAGCGATTTCTAGCCTCTACGTATTTTTCTTTACTATAGTCAGATGGTCTATTTTTAGCCCTGGTCTTCGCTACTAACTTTTTTCGCATTAGATCTTTTATGTCGTTTGTGAGCCAAGGTGAAGGTAGATGCTTTAATTTGGTTGGTCGCACTGGGGCATGGACGTCAAATAATTTTGTAAGTGCATGATTGAAGCTTTCCACTTTGTCGTCCAAGGAAAGTCCATTTACAACAGCCGACCAATCTAGTTGCCGTGCATCGTTGCGTTAACGTTCCAAATCCATACCACCGAAATTACGTAGCAGAAGAACTTTGGGTTTTGACTTTGGTGGACGAATCTTGTAGGAGAGGAAAAGCGAATCATGGGCAGAGAAAGCATCTGCAGAACATTGACTATGCTTGCTAACATGCTTTGGGGAAGAGACAAGAATAAGGTCAAGAAGAGAAGGTGCGGAATTTGGAAAGTGGTGTGTGGCATTAAGTGGCAAGATGGTCAAGTTGCTAGCTCTAATTAATGACTCAAAAGTTAATGATCGCGAATCACGTTTTAGCAGACAGGTATTAAAATCACCCATGATGATTTTATGATCATAAGAAGGAATGTAATCTGGAAGAAGTTGTTCAAAAGATGAAAAAAAGTTTATGCGGCTGGAAGGACAATAGTAAACACCAAGCAATACTTTAGCGTGAGAAAGGATAATTTCAATAAGAAGGTGTTCACCAGCGTCGCTTGGAGGAGGTTGAGCTGATTTACTCAAAACGGTGTAAGGAATATGAGCACGAAGGTAAATGGCAACACCACCTCCTACTCTACCTGCACGGTCATTGCGCAAGAGTATAAATCCAGGAAGTGAGTATGAAGTAGTAGGTAGGGAATGATTTAACCAGGATTCCGAAACTAAGATAGCGTGAATATTTTTATTATCGAACGATGCCAGCATGTCCGCTCGCATATACCGCCTCGTCACAGTCTAAACACCCTCAAGCAATGAGTGGAGTTCAGCCTTTTGCACCCAAACCACTGCCATATACTAAAATTTTAACAGCTCACGAGTGGAGTAAGTTTGGGAACCTGCCGCCCACAAATTTTTCAAGACGCGTGTAATGAACATAAACGACAGCGTTGCGTTGCGTACTATGATAACTCATATTACAACTATTACTATAAATGAGAGCACAATTTCTGCACCGACTATATTAACTATAGTAGTAGAATTGTCCTCGTATACTCATGACTTGACTGACTACAACATGACTGAGCCATGGCTTCATGAATCTCAACCACAAGCAGGGCCAAGCCATGTTGAGCAGGATTTTCACGTGATTGAGTTCACGGTGTATACATTTTGTGCAATAGAAGTTATTCTGTTTGGCTTATGTTATTAATTTCTTCTTTTTTCGTTCTTCTTCCAAATCTCGCTTAAGAGTAAAACCGACTCTGAAACAATAGAATGAAAATGAATCCTAAAAATCCTAGGGCTCTTTGCATTATTAAAGTGAAATGTTATTACTTCGAAGGACCATTTTCACGCTAATTTCCTTTAGTCAATTATAAAAAATTTTAATTTGCATGAAATATGTATGTACGGGTGACGTACTTGCATGTGTTCGCGGACGTGAAAGATGGAGATGGTTTGCTGCTAATGATATTTATTGGCACTAAATTACTACACAATAACTAGAGATAATAATTCAAGAATATGGCTCTGAAAAGCTGCAAATTTGCTAGTGGACTGTGAGTGTACTCGCTGCTGATAGAGCACTGCCGCGGATTGCGATGGTCGCGAGCCGCGTGAAATTGGGTTAACGCTATGTCAGCTAGAACTGCTAGTGATGCAATGTTCGAATGTTCCGAACAATGTATTTTTGAATTTGGTGAAAATTAGAATTATTTATCTTAGTTTCATAGTCGGAATGCGAATCCTAAAAGGAAAGGATATGCGACTGGTAGCTCGGCTTGCTCTTGTGTCGGCCGTCTTGGTTGGCACCACTGTAGTTTCAGATATTATGTGGCGAAGCAACAGTTCGCAAGCACTACTGTGTTAGGGTTGTGAAGGGCACTGTAGCCAGTGAAATTACGAGGCGAAAGAGATTTAAACACCCAATGTCTCGTAAATTAATAAATCCTTAAAGCCACAGACTACAGGATTAGGCTTAATTAACGTTAAAAGCGTCGCTTAGGATGCTCATCTTAATACGAGTTACTAAAAATGAGCCCCTATTTTCTTGGTCACGCTATAACCTGAGAACGCCTTTATTTCATTCATTTTTTAAACGTTGTCTAGTACTTCGTAGAACGTACTTACAACTTACATTAAAAAATTAAGAAAGATGGGAGCCTACTATGCGAACAAAGTTGTCAGGAGAAGGTTCTTATGTAAGAAAAAAATTACCAAAATATGGAATCGTCTTCAACACCAAAAAGTGTGACCTCCATTTTTAGTGACTGCTACTTACGGGATCGATTGTCAATGATGATATTATCAAGATAAATCAACACTTTTCAGTTTTTGCCATGTAACACAAAAACTCCTTGACCGAATTTGATGAAATTTAAATGGGACTACCTCGGAAGTATACTCTAACAAACAAAAAAGAATTTTGAGAATCGGTTAACAGATGGGGGAAAAATCGGGTAACATATACATACAAAATACATACACACGAACATATAACCCACTCTTTTTTTGAAGTCGGTTAAAAAATAAGAAAATATGGGAGTTTAACGCGAGACTGAAGACCGAGCCTACTACATGAACAAATTCGCGGGCAGTCACTAGTAATAAAAATGTATGTATATCACATGATTGTGTGTTAATGTGGTATACGTATCTTTTTGTGTGAAGGTGCGTGGGTAGGTATGCGTATATGCAAGTGTGCGTGTATGTGTGTGTAAGATAGAAAAAAGGTGTGTGCGTGTAAAGGTGTACTAAGGATATGTGTATGAGATACATGTGTGTGTGTAACAAACTTGTAAGATTGATTCAATTTAAAAAGGCAATAAGCAAATACGTAAGATGGTTAGTAAATAAAAATACCTGAGAGTGAGAAAATAAAATAATTCGAAGAGACTCATGAAAGAAAATCCAAGGAAAAGGCCCATCAGGCCTCCTATATTGGCAAGCAAGTCCGTAATTCCGTACAGTTCCCGGCGTTGTATCGTTACAAATTGTGGTTGCTTGAAGAACAATTGCACATGTGAGTACCTGAAACAAAACGATGAATATAAAATTAACTTTAAAGAAAAACGATGATCCCAGACCTGGGGGCCGATTCCACTGGCTAAATTGCGAACCGCAGATGAAAGGGGAATTTTACACATTATGTTATTGAAAACAGTCCAGCCGTGCGCCAGCCAACCGATGTCAAATACTTTATGAGATATCGCCCTTGTACATAAGGTTGCTTTTCCAACGTTTATTGCCATCTCTTTATTTGTTTCACGGATGTTGTCAAAGATGCGACGATGTTTGCTCTTAGAGAAACGCACGGCTCCTGCAGTCACGTTTCTGTTGACGCCAGCGATCCATCAAAACTTTATAATCTGATAATTATATTATGTTCATTCAATAGATAATTAACGCGAAGCTAACTCATATTTGTATAGAATAGCGTTAAATGTTTACATAATAAATAGTAGTGTTTAAAATGACGTTACGTTCTATTAATCTCTAAAAATACTTTAGTGGCTTTTTGGGTAACTATCGAATGACAACAGTAGCCGAACGAGTCGAACTGCAGTTGCAGCGGGATAGATTGTTGAACGTTGTGAAAAAAAATAATAGAATAAGCCTCCTAGCCTTATTATCTATACGAATTTGAAACGATGAAATCCGATGGGTTATGTTCAACGGCCACTAAATGTTCGTTTACTAAATTTTAGCTAGAATTAGAGCTAGAGCTTTTGGTGATGGTAATATCGTGATGATCATGGGGGCAATGTCTGGTCAGTATATGGCTGCCTTCAACGCGACAAGTGGCTTTGTGTTTCTGGATGAGGAAGATACCGAACGGACTGGTAGGCCAAAATACGCAACACCACCACACGACCCTATTGTTGTCACCGCCTGGTGCACCAAGATAATGTTGGCAGCAAAAGACCTGAGAGAGAAGTTGGCGCACCGAATCGGATACCTGGTGAAAACCAAGGTGCGCACTATGGCCTTGGTTTTAGTAAATGGTTTTAAAAAGAATGAGAGCTACGTCCGCCTGATGGTGGACGAGGCTCTCATGAACCATTTCGGGGCCATAGTAATGGCTTCTAGGCTGTCTGGAGCTAGCGAACTTGTCCTCATCGGAGACGTCAACCAATTACCTTACATAGACAGGGAAAACCTGTTCGATCTAAGGTATAACCGCCCTAACCTGGTTACGAACATCAGCCAGGAGTTGTTGTGCACGCACCGGAACCCAATGGATATTGCGTATGCGCTGAGGGAAATATACTCCGGTATATATTCCTCGGCTCCCAGTATAAGGTCCCTGCGCCTCGAGAGCTACACGGGAGCGAAAATCCCCAAATCCCTTCCAAACACCCTCTTCCTGGTCCACACTCAGGAGGAAAAGGAGACCCTACCCATCCAGGGCTATGGTAAGGGCGAAGGATCACGCACCCTCACCATTCACGAGGCGCAGGGACTGACGTACGAGTCAGTCGCGGTGATTAAAACTAAAGGCAAAATGAAGCTGCACGAGAGCGTCCCGCACGCAGTCGTTGCGGTTTCCCGGCACACTAGGAGCTTTGTCTACTACGCCGACGACGAGGATGATGCCATCGGACGGTTTGTGAGGCAAGCGACGGTTGCGAGCGAGCAAACCATCTACGGCTATAACCTGAAGATGGCAATCAGGGATCGAAACAGCGTGGTGATGGAGGCCCTGCTTCAGCGCAAAGTGGGCAACGTGGGCTCACAATAAATGTATGTAAGCTAGCGTTAAGAAATTATAACTGACAAAGAGATGGTGCGGGCATCCAGAGCAGACATGCTCACGGAAATGTGTTGGCAAGCGGTGGCGTGTGTGGCGGGTCGCCATCTTCCCTCAGAAATGGTTGAGGAAGGCGATGGCTGGCACATGCGTCAACTCGTGAACGGGTGCTGTTTGCGGGCACTGGTCTGCTGTGAATGCTTGCACCAACTCAGAATAAAATGTATCAATAACTTTAAGTGTATTATGTTATATGTATGTTGTATGAGTAATTGCAAAAAAAAAAAAAAAATGATATGCTCCTCATGTATGTATTTTGTTGTATGTTATAAATTTATAAGTAAGTTGTCAAAATTTGTAAGTTTAAAAAAGGCACGGACCCTGGAGTCTGTGGAGCGTAGTTTTATAAATTAAAAAAAAAAAAAATATCGTGATGAAACCCACCAAGTCAAACGGTGTCAGTAGCTGAAGGGTCAAGAATGTCGATTGGCTCGAAGTTTTCATCAACTCTTCGCTATCAAGACGAATCGCAGGAGGTAGTTTAGTTCGCTGGTCTTATTTTTGTCAGAATATAATGGTAATATGGAATTTTCATATAATTTGAGGAACCTTATTCAGAAAATCGGTCCGTAACCATCTTGTGGTTGCTGTTTAGAAATATGTGGATTTGGAAGTGCTGATGTAATAATGCTTATGTTATAAAGCGCAACCGATATTACACGATGTCAAGTATACAGTTGCAGCTTGGGTTCATGAACAAACCCGTCTTCTTATAATTCTTCAGTTTCCTGATAATATTTTTATGCACACCACAAAGTTTGTGGTGGACAGATGAATAAACGTTAAAGAATACAGCTGATAAATTACACCAATCTTTACAATTAGAAGTTGGCTACGAAGTGTTAAGTATATATGTACAAAGACAATAAACATTATTTTATTCTATTTAAATTCTCGTGAAATTGACACATATGAAACTGTTATTACGTGTGGGTCAAACCACATGCAGCGCAGCATCTCACAATATTCCTTATATTACAACGACAAAGCTGTGCTGCGCTGCGCTGCATATGCGGTTTGACCCACGCTTTAACCGGTTTCTTTTGCGAACTCCGTGTCCACCGGGAGCTTGCAGACGCTGCTGTGCACTTGCCCTAAATATATAACCTCTCATATGCTCGAAGCCCGGGTCGGATGAGTATTTTGCCGGTTCATAATAATAATTAAATAAACATTATGTTAAGCTCAAAATCGCACAAGAAGCTATGGAGAGGGCTATGCTCGGGGTTTCTCTACGTGATCGAATCATAAATGAGGAGATCCGTAGAAGAACAAAAGTTACCGACATAGCCCAGAATATTAGCCAGTTGAAGTGGGAGTGGGCAGGGCACATAGCATAGCACGCAGAACAGACGGCCGATGGGGCCGAAAGGTTCTGGAATGGAGACCAAGGACCGGCAAGCGCAGCGTAGGTCATCCACCGTTACGGTGGACAGACGACCTGATAAAGGTCGCAGGACGACGTTGGATGCAGACCGCTTCCAACCGGTCCTTTTGGAAAATTATGGGGCAGGCCTATGTTCAGCAGTGGACGTCCTACGGCTGAGATGATGATAAAACATTGTCGTATTTTATATTTAATTATACTTACGATACTTCGGGATCATGGAGTTCGTACTGCTTCATTTCCTCTATAAATTTAAATTCCGTCCTAAGTTCCTCAGCGTCGTACTCAATACTATTGCATTCGGGGAGACAGTGACAACCCTTACTTTCGGATTTTAGCTCAAAGTTTAATTCACTCTCTGCCATTGATTCTGAAGAAAATACAAGTAACATGGCTACATAAAATCACTTGTACATTTACTTTCAAAAGACAATTTGAGATGTTAGTTAATATGGATGGGGTCAAGGTTTTGGACATTGTGTAAAGGATTTGATGATCGAACTTTTGCGAAACAATTTAAATTTATAGTAAGTAACTGATCCGCTACTAATCTATATATGATATGAAAATCTCTTTGATTTGGATTAAGAAGAAATGATAGAGAGAAGGAACTATTCAGGAAAAAGGGTCACTTCACTATGATGGTTCCGCAAATAAATCAATCAGAAGATAATTTGCTTAATTATAGTAGATCCAACCGTTTATCCTCTTTTTGACAGATCTAATTTGTCAGTTAAAGTGTTGTGACCAAGTGATTATAGTGGACACGATTTCGATTCATTTTTCTATCGAGTCTGTGCGGAAAGAGAATAGTCCTAGGAATGGCGCCATGACCATGGCTATTGGCCATCTAGAAATACGTCAGCCAATGGGGAATGTTGAAAGGGCGTGGACAGGCCGTCATGGCATGGCCATCTAGAAACGCATCAGCCAATGGGAAATGCTGACGCATTTCTAGATGGCCATGCCCAGATGGCGAGGCCACGCCGTCCGGTTACACCCGTGTAGTTTCCAAGGTAAGCTATCAAATTCTGAGTTATAAGTTTTCACTTCTATCGGCAATTCCTATGACTGCCAATTTTTTTGTCTATGGGTAAGCAGTAGTATTTTATCAAGGTAGTAAAACTCAATGGTCCACCGCCGTTTTGTATTTGTCACTGTCACTCGCAACAAGACGCCCGTGCTAGTAATTATTTGCTGAGTTTTATATTGGAACTATAAAATGCCGAAAGGATCAGTGCTGAAAGGACAGACGAGAGAAATGGTGATCAAGCTTCGTAATTACTTTGAAGCAGAGTATCAAAATGGCGGCCCGCTTTTACCATTGTCGCAAGTGAGAGAGCGCGTTGCGGCCGCGTTAGGTATTAGTGCATCTACGATTACAAAAATTACTACCGAAGCCTACGGAACAAGCGGCATGCAGGAGAATAAGCTTCGTACGCCGAAGAAAAAACGCCAACCACGTCGTGTGACTTCGGTTGACAACTTTGACGCAGACGCTATACGCCGTCATATATATAACTATTACTTACGTAAAGAAGTTCCAACACTTAAAAAACTTGTTGCTTCTTTGCGTGAATGTGATTTGTTCCGAGGTCAAAAATCGTCATTGGTAAAGGTCTTGAATGAAATTGGATTTACTTATAAAAAATCGGACAAACGCAAAATATTGATGGAGCGTCGCGACGTAGCTTTTGCTCGTTGCGAATTTTTGAGCGAAGCCAAAAAAATTACAGATTGGTCAAATGTTGTTTTCACTGACGAAACTTGGCTGAATGCGAACCACACAGTGTCTAAGAGCTGGACTGATGACACCGCTGCTTCCACTACCTCAGTACCGATGGGAAAAGGAGAACGTCTAATCATTTGCCATGCAGGGTCTGTGAAAGGATTCATGCCAGATGCTTTGTTGGCCTTTAAATCCAAAAAAACAGTTGAGTACCACGAAGAAATGAATTCTGAGGTTTACGAAAGTTGGTTTAAGGAAATGGTACAATCATTGGAAGAACCGTCAGTTATTATTATGGATAACGCATCCTATCACTCACGCCAAATTGATAAAATGCCGACCCAGGCCGACAAAAAACAAGTAATCATTGACTGGCTTCAACGACATGGTGAAAATGTTGATAACTCCTTACTAAAAGTACAATTACTAAATATATTACGAACAAAAAAACACTTCCCAAAACGATATGTGATCGACGAAATAGCTGCAGAACATGGTCATTGGGTTCTTAGACTTCCACCCTATCATTGTCAATACAATGCCATTGAATTAATATGGGCTCAAGTTAAAGGACACGCTGCTAGAAATAACACAAAACCCCCATTCACGGCAAACAAAATGGTAAATTTATTAAAAAATGCATGTGTGAAAGTAACTGCGGAAAGCTGGCAAAATGTAATTCAAAAAACACAAGAAACTATAATGGCAGATTGGGATAAACACGTGGCGATAGATTATATGAGTCAACAATTAATTATAAATGTCGGCAATAGCTCGAGTGACAGCAACGATGAATCTGATTTTGATTAATAAATAAATAAAAATAAAAGATTAGATTTCGTTTGCTTAAATTGGAATTGGGGTTGCTCAAACTTTACTATTTTCTGGTACCAAACGGCAGACTTTAATGTCTGCCATCCCCAGCGAGCAACACGGAAGGGAGTAGCCTTAGCTAAAAAATATTGTTCAAATCTTTCTGTCATTTCTTGCGGGAGGGGAAGTTGCACACTAGCGCAAAGCCGCACTATTACATACAAAACATACCTGTACCGATCCATTGCCGATCATACTCACACAACCAAATCACTAACACATAAAAAATAAAGCACCATTCACAAATCTAGCCCCGCCCTCACCCCACAGTATATTATCAAACTCCATGGTCCATGCGGACTTGTACTTTGACAGAGGGGAAACGCTGTGTATGCCTACTCCCTTCCGTGTTGCTCGCTGGCCATCCCAGATTTAACCGGTAACAGCTTCGTCAAGTATGACTTGTACTTGTAATCATCATAGTCATCATAACCTTGTTCTTTTTTGGATATACACCAGGAGATAAACACGTCTTCAAATAATGCTGTATGTTTTCCTGAGGCGCATCAATATAACGGTTTTACATAAAAATAAATCCGATATTATGTGCCGAGAACGGAAAACACCCGTGTAAAAATAGTTCATAAACAATATCGATATCTCAATCGTAACTTCGTAACATCACTATGTTGATAGCCATAGAACGTAATTTTTTAAAAACGTTTGTTATTTTATGGAATTTATAAAAAAACTACTGCACTTATGGACTCATTTTGTGAAAGATGATTATTATACGGGATCAAGGAGCAAATTTAAGCAGTTGTCATATTTTTAAAACCTCGCATTTATAAGTTAACTTTTGCGTAACATCGTCATGTTACGTTCTATTGGTGCTGTCAAAAAGAGGATAAACGGTTGGATCTACTATAATAATTATGTACCCAAAAATTACATCAGTCCGTGAATAATTCAGATGTGTAGGGTTTGCCCACGCAATATTACATACACATTTTTATAAAATATTGAAGTATATGTTATGGTAACACTCGAAGAGACGCGGTGTCATGTAAAACTAGCTTAAGACATACAAGTTTAAAAAAAATCGATCATCTTGTTTATTGCATAACGATTATAATATAGATTTAACAAAGCCTGAATAAAAATATGTACGCACCTTGTGATAAATGCATGCAATACCTTCGGCTAGGGTGGCATATTTCACTGCTATTGTCATCTGTGTACAAAACAAACAGTATTTGTTACATCTCTAGTCTATGACATTCCAGATTTAATGTGACATTGACAGATGTCAGTAACCTAATGATGTTGCCGCGGTTTTCTCTCTCGCCCCTTTCCTTGTTTCTGATTTTACCACGTGCATGTTTAGTTTTGTTGGCTATGTGAAATAAATGGAAATATCAAGCTTCCGATGGGCGGTTTTCACTTCACCACCACTATAACAGTATTGTATAATCATAAAACAAGGGTGATCTACATCGTAGACTACGTCATTAAATTTTGATAAGGTTGAGTTTTAGTTTGGACAGGCTTCCTACGAAAGATAGTCGATAAATACTGGCTGGTTTAACGCATAGGACATTTTTCAACTTGCATGCTGTGTTTATCTTAAAAAACAATGCATTTTGCTATAAACAGGGTGTTTGGTAGAGGGTCCGACAAACCAAATGAGCGTGTTCGGGGCCCACTTGGAGAATACAAGTTGGCCAAAAAAATCCCAAAAGAAAAAAAAAATTGGGGGGTCGGAGATTTTTTTTGGCCAACTTGTATTCTCCAAGTGGGCCCCGAACACGCTCATTTGGTTTGTCGGACCCTCTACCAAACACCCTGTTTATAGCAAAATGCATTGTTTTTTAAGATAAACACAGCATGCAAGTTGAAAAATGTCCTATGCGTTAAACCAGCCAGTATTTATCGACTAGCCAGTGTTTGTCGGACCCTCTACCAAACACCCTATATATTTAGACTAAGTATTTGGTGTATGTATAAATGTAATTGTTATTGATAAGCCTTATTAAATAAATAAAATAAAATAAAAACATCATCATCATCATCCATCACCACGCGGGTGAAAAAGCTTATTATTCTTGGGCACATCATAGACAAAATAACAAGATCTCCGCCTACGTCTAAATCGTAATAATGACATTTCTGTCAAAGTTTGATTCAGTTTCTGATAGCTTGGTAAAATAACATGCTATAACTTTGACAGCTCCAAACACTAGACGTGCTCGGAGACCGTCAAGGGTGATGAAATGTAACACAAATACCGTCAAGGGTGGTGAAATGTAATGATAGTTTTTTTTTCATTTTGATTTATTTTGTATTTGTATGTACGTAGGTACTGTATTTTATTATTAGTGTTTACTGATTGATTTACTAAGTTTGTAAATTTACTCATACAATACTATTATAGCAATTGCGTTTGACCATGTAAATATTTTATGACATTTTGCTATATAGATAGATTTCCTTGATGATATGTCCTTGGAGAAGATAATAAGCTACTCGAAGTAATAATCCCACGCAGACGAAGTTCCTGGAACCCGCTAGTCCTAGAATATTTAAAGTAATAGCATCTAAACACTTACGTGGCATATAGAATCCAACACACTTGCACATTTCGAACGTGTAATTTGATAGGCATTCTGCTTGACAATTTTTTAATGTGTACATTTTGAAATATCGCAATTTTCTTTCGTTTGGAAAATAGCATTGTCGTCTGTAAAAACAAAATGGTTCAATTAGGTGTACCAATGCATATCTCTAAACAGTTTTATTTTTCTATATAATTTTAGCCATAAAATTTAGGATTATAGCACTAAATATTTCAATACTGACGAGCAAGCTGCCATCGTGGTAAAGAAACATAAATTTACATTGAACGCGGAAACAATAAACGTACAAAACTTGTTTTATATAATCAAAAATATCAGATCTGATAATTTTGATTAAAAACCAAGTAACGGTAAGTATGACCCACACTGTGTGTTCACAATCCTTTGCAAAATTATTAACAATTTTTACTTAATATTTTTTTTATTTAATAATTAAAATTACTTTTTACTTCCATTACCAT
This sequence comes from Selenia dentaria, assembly GCA_917880725.1. Taxonomy (NCBI): domain Eukaryota; kingdom Metazoa; phylum Arthropoda; class Insecta; order Lepidoptera; family Geometridae; genus Selenia; species Selenia dentaria. The sequence goes on along the minus strand of OU862888.1, from coordinate 5,214,701 downwards.
TTTTAATGAATAAATTGCGTTTTCAAATGTTACTAAAAAAAATCAAAAATACCTATTATCACAATATTGTGTGCCTGATACCGACTTCGAAAAATAATTTTACACTTAAACGGCCTTATTAATAAACTTGGCTTACACCCGGAGTAGTTAAAACATCTATCTGTCAATTTTTCGCTTGCAGTAAATGTCACGCGTGAAAGTAAGACAAAGCATGTTACGCCTAATATAGGTTTACGCAACGTTTATTAATAAAGGCCTTAGTGTTCCATTTTTTGGTTAAAAAAACTCACTCTTTTTAGTGACCCTTGCTAATAAATAAAGGGGTCGATTGTCATTCACAGTCTTTATTACGATTTATTTACGATATCATCAAATCATCAAAATAGAAAACACTTTTCAGTTATTGAACTCAAAAACTGCTGGACCGATTTTATTAAAATCGGACCACACGGGAAGTAGCAGCTTTCAAACAAAAAAGAATCATCAAAATCGGTTTTCCCAGTCGAGGTAACCAACATAAAAAATACACTCGAATTGAGAAACTCCTCCTTTTTTTGGAAGTCGGTTGAAAACGCGGAACCAGTCAAGATTAGTTTCTAAAAAATATGACAGTACTAATAACAATAATAATTAAGAGGATTGCATAGCCAGTACTTGTCCATACTATAAGAAAAAACTCTTTCCTACCTCTAGTTTTATTAAGTTTGAAAAAATAAATTTATATTACTTTGAAATAATGTAAAAATCAAAACGTATGGGCATAGCAAACAATGTGTTGATTGCATGAAAAAAAATCACTGAAATCGGACAACGTTAACAGGTAGAAAAGAGTTTTTTTTCTTTTAGTATGGACAAGTACTAGCAATGCAATCCTCTTAACGCAGCCGTAACACCGTTTACCCCAATTCCGTAGGTTTAACATTAAACCTGGAAATCAGTATGCAAGATTATCAAATGGTGAATCAGCTTATCATTTAAGAATGTATTGTCAAATCAGTTTTTTGACAATGGAGTGAGAAAATCTATGTGTTTATGAATGGAAAGAATGATATTAAATGCATATGTGCCTTTCAAATAAACCAAAATATAAAAAAGGCTTACATTTCCGGAGCGTAACTAGACAAATTGGGATCCGCGTCAAAACGATGAAAACTAACCGCCAAGGATGTGTCTTGGTTGGGAATTGCGGAGTAGTGGTACAATGATGACTGGGCGTAATCTGCAGGGTGATGCAAATAAATCTAAAAAGAAAACGTTCTTTGAGATCTGTTGCATGAGTTATTAATTTTGAAATGAAACCTCCTACTTACCTTATATCCGGAAGACAAATAGTTGCATAACTTATCTTGATTAGTTCCATTATGTATCAATATTAATTCGATATCTGGCAAAGAACTCAGGACCTGAAAATCGTCATATTTGATAATTACAATTACTATTACACATATGTTATACTAGCTGCAATCCGCGATTTCACCCGCGTGGTGTTAGATGATGATGATGCTGATGAAAAGTAGCCTATGTGTCAATCCAAAGCCTCATCTACTTCCATACCAACTTTCATCAAAATTGGTCAAGCCGTTTGAGCGTGAAAGAGCAACAAACATCCATGCACCCATCCATCCATCTAAACTTTCACATTTATAATATTAGAAGGATAATTGTATAATTATGATTTTTAACCAACTTCAAAAAAGGAGGCGGTTATATGTGTGTATGTATTTATTTTATGTGTATGTTAATCGATTTCTCCCCCATTTGTGGACCAATACTTAAAATTCTGTTTTTGTTTGGTAGAGTATACTACGGAGATGTCCCATTCAAATTTTATCAGATTGGGTCTATATATTTTTTTATATATCTCTATTTGCTACCGCTATAGTGTGAAAATAATGATAAAATTTAACTCGTGTTTCACTTGACTATGCATTTTATATTTTCATAGTTCATTTATAAACAACAGTTTTTTTTATAACAATGCATGTATATAATATAATTGTTATTCTATTATGCATTAATATAAAATTGATTTTTTTTTTTTTGCAATTTTGCAAATTTGCAAATTAACACAAACATGCACATTCACTTCGACTGATGACGGTATCCCTCTACTGTTGAAGTATGGACAGAAATATCGAGAAGTTTATCAGTTATTTCATAAACTGAGGGAAACCTTAATACCCAATACTCAATCATTTATTGCAAACATTTGAGTTGTACATGCAGATCTTAGCAACTTATTTTAGGTAGGCATTACATAAACACCCTGATTGGGTATAGCAAAACTGTGCGGTGGCACAACACTTAACATGCGTAGAGCTGCTTTTGTTGTTTAACAGAGGTGATGAAGCTCAGAACTTTCTGGCTGAGTGCCATCTGCGCTCGCCAACCGTCCGGTGACGCTGTAAATGCCGGTAGAGGCAAACAGCATTAGTCCGTTCTAAAAAAAAAAGCTCAGAACTTCAATGGTTGCGGCGATTTTCCTAGATATGGAGAAAGCCTTCGACAGGGTATGGCATGAGGGACTGCTATACAAACTGTCGAAGAGCCCTACACCGACGAGAACCGTCAAAGTGATAGCCTCATTCCTTAAAGACCGCCGTATCACCGTACGCGTAGGAGGACGCCAATCTTCGGAGCGACCCGTGATGACGGGCGGGCCGCAGGGTAGCTGCCTCTCGCCAGTCTTATACTCCTGATATACCGACGCCATACCACTGATCGGGCAGGCTAGACTGGCCCTCTACGCTGACGATGCAGCCTTTTACGCCTCCTCCTACCGCGCAGAGTACGCGGTTAAGAAGCTCCAGCCCACACTCGACGCCCTACCAGAATGGCTGTCCAAATGGCGGATGGCCATCAACGTGAGAAAAACGCAAGACATCATCACAGGGAAAATACGTCTGCCAACAAATCTCCAACTTATGGGACACGGCATCGAATGGACCCCAACTGTCAAATACCTCGGCGTAACCATCTATCGCAACCTGAATTTTAAGAAGCACGTCACAGCCACCATAGGATTGGTGAAGGGAGCTCGCGCCAAACTCTCACCAATCCTAAGATCAAAGCTACCACTCCGGGCGAAGTTACTAATCTACAAAGCCTATCTGAGACCCAGACTTACATACGCAGCCCCGGCGTGGTATGCCTTCACGCCGCCCTATGTCAGAGAGAAGCTACAGGCACAAGAGAATGTCTGCCTAAGAATGATCGTTGGCGCGCCGAGGTGCGTCAGAAATGCTACCATCGCGCGAGATTTGAAGCACGAAAGCCTAGAAATGTTTGTTAGCCGCCTTGCAACAAACATGTTCGAAAAGGCTGACCGATCTGCCCATGATCACATCAGGGGGATAGCGCCCCTGCACGCTCGCCCACCGGACAACGGAAAACACCGTAAACGAAAACCATCATCACGCGACCTCGTCCGACACATGGACGAGGTCGAAGAAGTAGAAGATTGAAGATGCGAGGGTGGAACCGCCAGTAGTCACTATCGGGTCGCCGATCGGCTCGCTGGGCTTCCCCTAGGGCCACTAGGGGTCTAACCCGGTGTGTCTGACTCGCCCCGACGTCAGTGACTGCCGGTTCATGGTGAAACCCGAGAAGCCAACGAACACCAAAGGACCCGCCCATAGTCATGGGCGGAGAAATGCCAGGGGAAGAGGGCACAGCCCTGACCCCCTTTCTCTACACATAGAAGATGTGTGAGACGAAGACCCAACGACTCAGAACTTCAAGCTCATTTATTCTTAAGTAGAGTATTGGACTATCATTTAAGAGAGTCGTTTTAAGTCATCATGCAAAAAACATTCAAAAGATTTTAGCCTCTCGAAAAGACCACATTTCCGCCACCATACACACAGTTAGGCAGTACAGAAGTTATAGTACGATGGGTAATACTCGTAGCTAACAGCTATATCTTGCGTTCGTCTAGACTAGACTGTAGACTATAAAGAATGCTGAGCGGTTATGGATTCTTTGCAGTGATGCTTGTTATCGAAGTGTTAATGATTGTGATATCATCAAACACCGAAGATTTGACTATCAATTGTGGTAAACTGGCCTAACTAATTCCTAAATTGGCATCGATCTCAACTAAACTAAACACTAGACACTAACAAAATGCTTTAAGATTTTGTTTATCCCTGTCTATCTCCGTCAATGTATACTTGTATACCTTTTGAAATTGTTCTAAAGTGCGTGTAAGATGTGCAAATTTAGAGAAGTCAACAAAATAATCTAGTTGAGCTAGACATCATTTGGCTAGCTTTTGTTTTTTACGTCTATTCCACTGCGTCTAAAGACAGTCTTGCGTGGTATGCTTAATCATTAAACATCTAACCGTATCCAAAATTATCAACGTATCATAAACTTAATAAAATCTCGATAAAACTAGTTCATTAATTCTAGGCAGTTCAGCGAGCTATGGAAAGTGAGAGATGATTGTTTTTTGCCATGGACTTTATAAAATAACTAATGAAAATGCATAATAATGTTAGGAAGTGTAAGCAAAAATTTAATATAAATAGAATATAGCAGCTTACGTGGCCCCGGCTTGGATAAGGGTACTTTACTGAATAGTTGTAACCTGATTCAGGCGACCACCCACTACGATTCGTGTTACTGTGTAAGTATTTATAGTTTGATTGAGTGCTGAAAACAAAAACATTTTTAGAAAATTACGTCTCGTTTTACGAGAGAGAACGAGACACAGAGATATAATGAGGCTATCATCCACCAGGCGTCCGCATCAAGGTGGATCATCAGAAGATGGCCCAGCCCTACTTTCGGAGTCTTCACACTGCCCAAAGGTCTAATATACCTCCATTAATGAGAAGCAGAAGTGTTCAGTTGATAATGATATTAGCGATTACCTAAATTCAAAACTATTTGAGATTTTGCGCAAATCTATTTCACAGTTAAATCTGTTTTACAGGTCAGGGTTTTATCATACATTCAGAAACAAGAAGTCATGTATATCCTTGTAAAAGACAGTATAATCACTCATACCTGTTTTTGAAGATTTCTTCAGCTGCTAAACTATTAGATATAAAACATATACCTTCCTGAGTATATATTCGCTTAAAAAAATCACTGCAGTACATAAAAGAGCTCTTCCACAAGCAATGAAAAAATATATCTCCTTGAGTTGGAGCTACCTGCAAAAACGAAAAATATTATAATGATTGATTCCGCCTGGGGGAAGTACCACACCTTTGACAGTTATTCTACTATGAAGCAGTAGTGTGCAAGCATTGCTGTGTTTTAATGAAGGGCAATGTTTCTAGCAAAATTACTTTTTGAACTCTTGTACTTTAAAATTCTGCATGGCACTAAACTGTTACTGGCAAGTAAGACGCTTAACATCAAGCGAGTGACTACTCATCTCAACACCAATTGACATAAAAATGGAGAGTTCTGCCAATACTCGCTATGCTTTGCAGGCGGGTTGGCGAGCGCAGTTTAGGGGTGTTTTACTGGGAAGGTGCTGCTGCCTACCTTCTGATTGTCCCTATAACCCTTAGCCGCCTTCTACGGCACCCACGGGTAGAGTTGGAGGGTCTATTCTAAGCCGGCACCCCACGGCATCTCATAATGTGCGTCCAGAATAAGCAAAGAAAGCAGCAACATTAGCGGGAACTGCTAAATGTAGTTGATATGTTTTATATGTAGGCTTGAGCAGTACTGCTGCCGTTATGCCACTCATAAATTTCTTTAGTACTTTTCTGTATCCATCCCCAGTCAGCCAATGAAGGCTTTAGCCGGTTATTAGGGGTTTTATATTTATATTATTAGGGCCCATGACGATTCGAGATTTGGCCCGCAGTGTCCAGCGGATTGCCACAAAGTCGGGGCGACTTTGTACAGTTTTGTTTTAATGAAATTATCTGAAAGGCCCGGGCCAGCCGTGCGTATTTCAACTTCACATGAGGATGTTATGACAGTAAGTTGGAAGACCGTCCAGAACTAGGAACTGTAATTTTGCATGGCATTGCGCTTGTCTTTTGTCACTTTTAGGGTAAATCAATATCACGGAACTCGCGTCATGGTCGTCGGCTTTTTGGACGACCAAGGAACTCGCAACATTGTCACCGACACCGAATGCTTTGTCATACTAGTAGGTAATGTAGTTTTGAAGTGAAAACTTCTTTAGCGCGTTAATGGTTTCAATAATTATCTATTATTGTTAATTGTGTGTCTTAAAACATTTCGAATAGTTTTTACTTCTATCAGCAGGTTGCCACGCAGATTTATTTTTGTGTGTGAAAATCACTGCAGCAAGTGAAATAAAGATGCAAAAATACATCTTAATTTCACTTGCTGCAGTGATTTTCACGCACGTCAATTTAGAACTCACCTTGGTAATGTCATCTATAAAGGACGTGTTAGTCACATTAGGGAAATTTCCTCCAATTCCGAAATTGTCACACATCGATGCAATATTAATATGTTTACTGCGATCTGTTTTAAGTCTGAAAACACATGACAATAATTTATAAATTTTTTTCTATTTATTTTTATCATAAGGTAACACATAATAAATGGCAAATGTTAACCCTTGAGGCGTTAACGATAACTAAAGTTTGCGACCCAGTGTTCGCAAAACCCCGCGAAAATCCGCCATTTAAAAAAAGTGCGCGGTAATTTAATTGTAGTAAAATATCTTTTGAAGATATTTTGTATCTGTAAACGGCATAAAGTAAAACTAAGTATTCAGTACATCCTCTTTGATTGTAAGAATAAGTCATCTGTTTCCTTTTAGTCAAACCATAGAGGTAAAGTCAACCAGATAACACAACGACGAGATAACATTAGGGTAAAAATAAAAAAACAAAAAAATTCGCACACAGACTATAAAAATCTCAACAGCACAAGTAAAATAAGCATACATACAGATTCAACGATATTTGGACATTGAAAATTTTCAAAAAACACTTCAAATATACTAATTATACCTAATAACAATAGTAAAATAATAATAATTTTCATATAAGTATAAACTTTATTACATACCAAATAGAGGTAATAATCATGCTCACCCTTGTAATAAAAACAAAATAGCCGCTGTCTAAAAAAAACATATTTTATAACAGGATCCTTAGGTTTTTTACTCGAAATGGCAATAATACTACGAGTACAACATTTTACTCAATAATACACTAGCAAACACGTACTTGCATTCAATTAAAAAAAACAAGTGACTGCCATTGATTGTTTATATCACCAATCTGGTATCTTTAAAATGATGATTTGTTATGTAAAAAAAATTCTAAGTCCTTTACAGCATCAAAAAAACTAAACATTTGCTGAAATCTATTGTATATTTGAATAGTTAACATTTCTAGTTGGATACTTATTTGAGGCCAAACGATAGTTTACGCATACAGGTATGCCAAGGCGGCTTTTAGAGCAAAACACTCAACAAATTCGTATTAAACCATTTGTTGAAGGTGAAATATGCTAATTTTTTGTGCAAAATATGATCCAGCATTCTGGTCGCCTGACGCTTCAACCAAGTGTTTGGCTAAGTCCCTGAACATTTCGTATGTTTGTAAGCTATATATCGCGGAAGAAACATCCTCGAATTAAATTATTTTGCAGTAATTACCTTGAACATTACTGTTCAACTGTTCAATGTTTAACTTATATCAGCTTTCAACCAAGTATCAGTTTAGTTGAGCATAAAACGGTAATTTTCCAAAATCACCTGCAGACGTCAACGGCTGCCTTCGCGCGTTGATATCTGCAAGTGATCTCGAGGAACATCACCGATGCGATGAACCGATCAGATACGAGCAGCCATAAACGGTCCTCTACACGCGTCTACGTGCACCAGGAAGGTTGCAGGCAGGGAGGAATGGCGACACACTGTTAGGCGCGTTACACACTCTGAAGTATAACAGAGAAGAATATGATAGACTGAATAAAGGAGTATATACTATAAAAAGGAAGAACTCTTCTTCCTTAATTGTTCCCTCATTAAATGAGGATCGTGACTCCTCTGTTGCAGTTTGTTTACTGTTTCTCTCCATCGAGTTCTGTTGCTGGCCTGATGTAGAGCTGTGCTGAAAGGTATCTCCAGCTGTTCCGATACCTGATCCGTCCATCGCTCAGGGCTTCGTCCTCTTGGTCTTTAAGGAACAACTAAGTAATAGCTATATAGAGGTATTTTATATACAACCTAATACAAATTATCTTCTCTACAATAGTTTTTAACCCCCTACGGCCAAATCGAGTAGGTGTCTGTCTGTGGCATCGTAGCTTCCGAACGGATAAAACGATTTTGATTAGGTTTTTTGTATAAAGTTATTGAGTCGGGAGTGTTCTTAGCTATGTTTGATTAAAATTGGTCAAAGATGGCCACCGCCACAATATACCTTACATACTTTTACATAGATTGCTATAGCGATAAGGCCGCCAATTGTCCAATCTACTGTAGCGCTTTTTATTGTATTATGTTTTTCTTTTATGATTGGTTATCAATAAAGAATGTTTGTATTGTATTGTACTTTTTCACAACTTCCTCAATATGGGTATCAAATCAAAAGGCTTGAATAGTAGAATACCATACACTATGATACATTTCGGGGGTTTTTACATGTTTAAGTATCCTTGTTTCCTTTAAAAATAAGTCTTGGGTGTTTGCCTTACACATGATCGAAGCTGGTTAAAATTAGTCAAGATAGTTAATACAAGTATATTCAATGTACCAAAGTTAAGATATCGTGAATATCCAAGTGCGTTCTATAGTTGTAATATATAATAATATAATAAAATAAAATAAAAATATGATAAAATAATAAAATAAAATAAAATAATGTACATTAATAAATGCAACTTACTTAGGTTCCCTTTCTGCTGCTGTGTAGTTGTATACCGATGGCTTAACCTTAGACGGAGGGCAGATCATAACAGATGGAAATGGTACCTACAGAGATTAAAATAAAAGTTACTCAAAAGAAAAACTCCACACTTAACAATAAAGTTATAATTTTAGTACCTACAAATTTTAAATCACAATAATTTTATAATTATAATGATTTGTATGAGCTAGTGATTATGATACATTATATACCTCAAATAAACTCAATATAATGGTAATCCCGCATTTTTTTTGATTAATCTTTATGATTTAGGTAGCAGCTTATATAACAAGTACCAGTATATTTGTATTAAAAATGCAGAAGCTATGCACGCAATAGTTTTACTACAACCTCTTGGCATCTACCCTCAACACCTAAAATCCCTACAGATGCGTGGAACTAAAGCTTCTCTTATCATTTGCTACCGTTTGTTTCTTAGCAAATGTTCTGAAGAGGTCTTTAACCTTATTCCTTCCTCACCATTCCGATCCCGAACTACTTGTTCCGGCCCAGTATGCCATCCATATACTGTTCAACATTTATTACCACGAACCAAAAAGTTTTTTTTTATAGTTTCTACCTGTTTCGTGTAACTAAATTGTGATTTGCTCAGCCGGCGTACTTTTTCCTTGCCTCTATGACTTTGGATATGCGCAGCTTATGCAGTCGGCATTAATAGTCATCGCTTTTTGATTCCATCTCTGCTGTCGAACAGGCGAGAAGACGTTACTTTGACAGCTACTATTAAAAAACTTATCAATACGGGATAGATATGTTATTCATGCATATCAGCTATCTCTATTACAAAACCCATACAAATAAGTTTAGCAGTTTCATTATATATCCAAGTATCTAAGTACTACTCCACAAATACTAATAAAATAATAAAAACCAACTCGCTCGCAAAATTTCGCAACGTTTACTGACTCTCAGAAGATTCCCTGCGCCGTGAGAGGCATACACAATAACACATTACAAAATCCATGAACAAACATTTTTGCTCATCATACAAATATTTATCACAACCAGAGGTTGAAACTTGGACCCCACGCTTCGAAGAGTTGCCACCAACTGAGCTAAGAGAGTCGTCATCAGATTAGATATCACACGCATTTCTAATTAGACTTTTGAAAAATGTACTATAATTACCGTTCCAACAGAAGACAGTCTATCGTTGACTGCCACGATCACGGGGCCCGTAACCCATTTCACATAGACTTGGTATATTAAGATGGAGCATAGCACAGCACTAATGATGACGGTAATGAGCCAGAACAATCTGAAAAAAAACAAACTTTAGACCTAGCAATAAATGTAAAAAATGTTATGTTCTAGAGTTCGTCCATGTAGAATGAAGTTACCTCAATCCCTCGGGCAAACCCGGATACTACTGGATTCACTACTAACGGAGCTCAACGCACACGGAGTCTTTATACAGGCATTTGCGGATGATGTTGTCGTAGTGTGAAAGGGTGCAAATATATATAAGCAAGAACAGCTAATATTGAATAGAGGCTGAACCCGGAAATCATAAGAATAATATATACTGCAGTAATAGAACCTGTCATATTATACGCATCTAATGTGTGGGCACCAGCGGTGCATAAGATAATGTTACAAAATCAGTTGAATACCATTCAAAGGGGATTCGTAAGAAAAATATGCAAAGCTTACAGAACAGTTTCCCTGAATGCAGCCCTGCTTGTGTGTGGATTGCTTCCTTTGGACCTTCGTATCTGGGAAGCTGCCTACCTGCACGAAGCAAAAAAGGGAAACCAACACCAGGCAATGAAGATAGGCAGATGGAAAAGCAGAAAGTTTCACACCCAGCTAAGTAAGTTTAAATAGAATTTAAATATGACAACTATATGTCACCTTAAACCGCTGAATACCAACAGCTACCTGATATACAAACTTACACGCACAATTGAAGAGAAAATGGAGGCAGCATACACGTGCTGGAATAAGTGACAAGAGATCAAGACTATGAAATTGAGACTTGAGTCGCACTACAGTCTTCCAGGCGGAACTTCTCGCACTTTATCATGCAACCGTGCTTCTGGAAAAACGGCTGCAACATACGGTATCTGTGCTGAGCGACTCAAGGTCTGCATCTGATTTTATTACAAATCCAGATACCTATCATACACTGGCATTTGAAATTAGACGAAATATCAGGATCATAAGAGAGAAGGGTTGTAATATCCACCTGTATTGGGTCAAAGCACACGTGAGAGTCCCCGGAAACGAGAGGGCCGATGTTTTGGCCAAAGAAGCGGCTTTATACAGTAAAGTGACATCCCAATACATCGGTCGTCCCGTATCGCACGCCAAACAAGAAATAAGGAAACACACTATACAGGCATGGAACTCTAGGTACTGGAGACACAGCAAGTGTCACAAAACTATTTCTTTACTGTCTTTAATTTCTTTACTGTCCTGTGACAGTAAAGAAAATTCCAATCAAGCCACACTTCACTCAAATTTTGTCCGGTCATAGAGGGTTCTCGGTGTATTTGCATCGTTTCAAGTGCAAAGAGAGCTTTATGCATCGAATGCCCGGTGTATGATGCGACCAGGACTATTTTTATTATAAAAATTGTTGAAAACTTAAAATTAATAAATAAAAAATATAGTTGTTTTGTTTAGGTTTTGATGTTTCAAAAATAAAGTTGAGTTTAGGTTTAATTGAAATATCCCTAGACCATGTTGATGTGTGTGTTTATTCTCTTACTTGTTGTTACTGTTATTGTCAAGTTGTTATTATACTTATTGACTTATACGATTTACGTAAATGAACTTTACAAAATTTTTATATTAAATAGCCGACTTCCTAGAAAATAATTGATACACGAAGACATTGCGATAATGTATGTTATATTACAAATAAGTAAATTGGTGCCAAAAACTACAGTAAACTGACAACAGAAACCAAAAAAGGTCCCTGCCATATATCAGGAGAAATGGTCGGCGTCGCAGTACAAACTACGACTTTTTATTAAAGTTTTTATTTCAGTATTAAAAAGAAAACCATTGAGCGTAAGCCGAGTCGAATATCTGATATCTGCGATGGACGAAAAGCTGATGAGAAATGACCAATACTTTCCCCACGTTATATATAGAAGATGATTACAAAGGAGGGAAAAACCTGAAAATATCTTACTTTTCAATGATGTGAAGTCCTCGTTCGACAATGTATCGGAGTCCGTGTAGCGAAGAATTGCGAGCGTAGTCATAGAGCATTTCTATAATAAGAAGTTTTTGTCTTTTTCTTCTTTCTTTTTTCGTTCGCACGCACACATCTCCGTATACGAATGCTATATTACTTGGTCTGAAATAAATTAATATTATCAAAAGAATGACAATAATATATTATAGAAAGCAATGATGGGTCTTCTTGAGATGAACAGAAAAATTATGTCACCCATGTCTATATGATAATTAATTTAAAAAAAATTCGATAATACTGTAGCCATACTTTTAAAATACTGCCTTCCGATTGTCATCTCGTTTCTTTTGGTCTCAGCGAGGGTAAAGTTAAAAAAAAAAGTATCTATTAATGAATAAAATACAACCCATTTATTAAATTTATGCATCTGATATATTATTTTGATCATATTTTTCATACAGTTTCAAACACTATCGCCACGTTCTAGATACAGGGTCTTCCGAAAAAAAGTTGCAAGATACTTGAAATACTTAGTAATAAGTTTTACGATTGAAATTACAATACTCTATCATAATGAATACCTTGGCCACCCTTCGGAATCATATTGTTCTGGAAGTCACGCGACCTACGAAACATAAGTAACTATTCCAAAAATTACGAGTGAACGGGTTTATAATTAAGGTTCGTAGGAGCGATATCCACAAATAAGCTAAATATTTTATCATACGTTTATCTTTGCTCCGTTTAGAAAAAAATGGTTCACCAAGTGAAACTTTTGCGAGCTTAAAGCTTGATAAGGCACGCTGCTGTACACTTTTTAAAGTGCTTTAGACAAGCGCTCATTTGTGCAGCAATCATGATCAGCGAGAGAAGAGAAATCAGTTCGCTATCATGAAACCCTTAAATCGCACTAGTAAGATCAGAACTATAAATTGACTTTCATGTGTTCGCATGTTTGTTAGGTTGTCTGTACGTCTTCCTGTAGGTCTTCCTTCCAGGTCCCATTTTTCAATTATATTTTTAAATCAATCTTGATGAAACTTAGTATGCATCTTGTAAATATTGAAATATTCAAAACCGCGACGCTATTAATCCACCAATTTTATTAAAATTTGGTACACACATTAGGTACCTGACATGAAAGATGAACTTCAAATATGAGTATAATGGGTCGTTGGGTCGTGGAGATAACAGTTGTGAAGTACTGCGAAGTATTGCCGCTGATAAGACTATGTGGTCATGAAGTCAAGAAGTGAAGAATAAGAATAAGAATAGAAATCTTTTGTTCGAAAAACTACTAGTTTTCTTAGGATAAGGATTAGCCCATGTATTTTCATTCTTTCGTTAGGATACCGAGATACCGACAGTCTTTATTTGCTAGATCTGCATTCGTACTCGTGTATTGCAGCTGCTATTCCAGTTCCATAACAAAATTCTTTAGGGAAATTATTGGCCGCGGAAACAATTTCCCATTATAGTATATATTATAAATTGTGTGAGCAGCTGGTCTTTTATATATAACTAATTAATGTGCATTAGCAGAACACTATAAAATGGTAGAAAAACATTTTGAGGTGGTAAAATGATATTGGTGGATTTAAAGCTTACAAAAGATAATAACATGGTAATAATAAGTATTTTACTTATCTACGGTCTTAATCTGTCCGAATCAGCATCCGTTTCATGCATAAATATTTTGTTATAGCGTATACCTGATGGGGACAGACCTATGAAATTGCCATTCTGCCCTATTGGCTATGTCAAGTCCAATTTTTCCTTCTTTTGCTAAAATTAATTTTTATTTTTAAAATAATTTATTTTTTAAATTAGCCATTTGTTTAATAGTTAGCGTTCTGTTTTCATCGCATTTGTAAATTTTTCCACATAATAGATACGTCAAAAGTTCGAGTGATTGTGGAGTATGAGTACCGTCGTGGCAGCAAAGCGGCAGAAGCAGCACGCAACATCAACGACGTATACGGAGCGAACACTACTAACGATCGCAACACCCGTAATTGGTTTGCCCGCTTCTGTTCTGAAAAGTTGGACCTGAGAAATGAACCCCATGGCCGACCGAAAACTTTAGTCGACAATGACGAACTAAAGCCGGTTGCGGAAGCTGATGATTCTCAATCCACAGCTAAATTAGTAGCAGCTTTCGATGTTAGCATCAAAACAATATTGCTCAATTTGTTTTGAATTGCCAAGATAAAAAGCTTGACAAATGGGTGCGCCAGGAATTGAATGATAGCCAGCGCGAAGAACACTCCGAGTCAAGCCTGTACTTACGTAACAGGCAAACAAACGAACGTATATTGACCGCATTGTTACTTGCGACGAAAAATGGGTTCTGTCTGTTCGACTATTGCAAGCGCTCAGCTAGATCCTGGTTCAGTACCTAATGCCCACAATAAATCCCCTAACAATGCCCCAAACGAAAACTGACCCCTAAAAAGTGATGGTCACTGTTTGGTGGTCTAGCAATGGTGTCATTCAACACAGCTTCTTACCAAACAGGATGAGAATTACTGCAGATATGTACTGTAAAGAACTGAACACAATGATGGAGAAGCTCGCACATATCCAACCAGCTTTGATCAATTGCTTGGCTCTGCTGCTCCTGCACGAAAACGCGCGATCTCATACTGCACAGCAGATGATCTCCAAGTTATAAAAGCTGGGGTTGGAAGTTCTCCATTATGCAGCGTACTCACCAGAACTTGTCACAACTTGAAAAATTCAATAACCGAGATGCAGTTCAAATACATTTGAACAATTTGTTGCCTCCCGCCCAGCAGACTTTTCAAAAAGGGCATCAATAAGCTACCACTACTCTTGCAAAAATGTATTGATTGCATGGATATGTGATTACATTGATTAACAAACATAAAAATGATAAAAAAGGCGTTACCTAACTTATTTTATAAAAAACGGCAATTTCATAATATTAGGTAAAGAATACCTAATTATTTCCCTTTCGCCATTCCGCTAAAGAATTAGAATAGCGTTTATATCTCACAGCTGTGTTTCTATAAGAATTACTCTTCGAGCTCTGTCATTGTTGCAGTAGAAGTTGTCAATTACTAAAATAGTGAATAAGAAATCTAGATCTCGTCAATGTTTCATGTGAGAAGTCAAAGAAACAACGAAATTTGCTCTTACAAAAAAAAATTGCACTGCTTGAACTTATAGTTTGAATGCAGATCAGATAATCTCGTGACAAGAACGTAACGAATGATTTAGAATACATGGGCTATTCCGGCAAACCCATAGAACGCATATTAGAATAAAAAAATTTTTTTCCTTCTTTTTCCATCTTTATGCCTAATTTGAAAAAGTTTGGAATTCGCTAGTTAGTGTCTAAACAAATTAGTTAATTTCTTCAGAGAGTACACGTGACAGGGTTGGTTAACCACACACGTTGCAGTTTCCTGGTTCCTAAAAGAAGGTTGATTTCTGCGAAATCTGTTGTATTTTTGGCCAAATATGGCCAATCGGAATTCAACGGATTAAAGCCCAAACAATAAACGTTTGTGCTATGTACATTCTGCTAAGTGCATTCATGGAGATTTGGGAACACCAATTTTTCTTATAGAAATCACTTATAAACTTACAAAAACGTAAAGTTAAAAGTACTTACGCTGTCGCTTCTTCCTCCATGATGATTTAGATATCGCGTCCAGTTACTTTGCGAGCACAAGTACGACTGACGTCCTATAGGAACATATTGTAGCATAAATATGAAATAATAATTAGGTCAATGACCAATTACAAATGTCTCCAGTTGATAATTAGTGAGCTTGGGGGCTTGTTTAGCATAAACAATTAGGAAGTAGTTGATTAGAAACCTATACCTACTACGTCTATGTTTGCGTGACCAGTGAGCGTACTATTTACGTTTTTATTCATGACTGTGAGTGATCTTTCGCGTCGTAATATAATGAAAAACATAGTACCTAGTTTAATTACAAAAACCAATAGCAGAACATACTACACTGCCTTGAATACTGTTGTTATTAAAAATAAAGACAGAAATAACATAAAAATGTATAATACTTTTTTGTAACTAGGCCGGGTCCACATATATAAATGAGCCCCCGTTTCTCCTGGTCACGCTATAACTTGAGAACGCATGGAGCAAAATCGCTAATTATTATATTGTTGTCTTAGTTAGTTATTGTCAGGAGAAGGTTCTTATGAAAGAAAAACCAAGAAAAGACAGAGGTCGTGATATTTATTATATATAGTGCGGCTTGGTGGATAGGTTAGTGGCCAACCCATGTCAAAGTTTTCAGGCCGTCCGAAGGCCTTCGACATAGCCTAACGACTGTTGTCCTAAGACAAACAATCGGGACCGACGACATAACGTGCCTTCCGAAGCACGGAAGCGCTCAGTTGAACTAGCGGTCACCCATCCAAGTCCTGACCGTAAGCAAGCGTTGCTTAACTTGTTGATCGGTTAAGATCGCCAAGTCAAACTTCGCTACGAGCGCTTCTGAATCTATACAGATATGAAAACAGCATTATGGGGGTAATGTGTCTGAAATGCCGGCAATGTTACCTCGTTTAATAGCCAGACTGACCTTAGCCGAGAAAAACACCAGCTCTTTTGTCACCTAATATTTATTTAAGGCATCTGGACAGCTCCTTCTCCAAACGCCATGCATCTGGGTCCCAAGAACCCATACTTTCAACCCAAAACAGAATATATAAATATCCCCATAGCCGGTCAACCGCGTCTCACCACTGTTGCCAGTAGCGTCCAACAATATATATAAATATATACTATACATATACATAATAATATTCCATACGTATGTTTAAAATACATAATGCAAAATAGGTTATACATATAGAATTAAGTTAGTTGTTGCGTAAGATAAATCGCTTTGACACGTTGTTTGTAAAGTGTCCAAAGAAGGCGCACGTCTAATTTCATATGGCAAGGCATTCCATAGGCGAACAGATTCAACACTAAAAGAGGAACCAAAAAATGTGGTGCTGTGTCCCGGGATTCTGAACATTAAGTTCTCTGATGACCGTAGAGATAATGAACTTCCAACATGTAAAAATTCAATACTTACCTGAAGATAGCGCGGGGTATATAGGGTATATAGTATACTCTTACTGTTCAATCCCTCATACATTGAACAGTACGAGTAGGGACAATATATGAGCATTCAGCAACAGTCCGGTGTCGTGAACAGTCCGGTGTCGCTAACAGTCCGGTGTCGCTTTTAATACCCGTAATGGCAAAAAGCTCTGTCATTCCAAAAAAAAAGAGCATTCAGCACAGTGAATGCGAAGCAACTTGAGTTTAGTGCGAAATTCAGAAACATGGTCATGTTTGCGCAGGCCAAATATAAACCGTATGCAGAAATTATTATGAAGACGCTAATGTTTAAAATTATATAATAATCCGTTTGATGTATGCACATCAGATTAAGAAGTCAATAACTTCTTTAAATTTTTACCCATTGCTCTGTCATAATTTAAGCATGTGTTTTTATAGTATATCATACTTATTAATTTGTATTATGAAGCTGACGTGTTTGTTTGTTTGAACGCGCTAATCTCAGGAAGAACTAAAACATTATTGTTGGATAGACCATTTATAGAGGAAGGCTATAGTAATGACTATAATAATACTCGTATCACGCTATGGGAACGAAGCCGCTGGCGGGTCGGCTAGTTTCAGAATAAGAATCCCAAAGGATTTTGAATATCTGCTGGTTAGAAAAATAATTGATAAAAGACATTTTAAAACGGGCAGTCACGTAACTGTTTTAAGGCCACTATTGCAATTCACTATTTATGATAATTCGACGTCTGTGGTCGAAGTTGTGGCAGTTTTATAACAAAAATGTAACACACTACATAGCCCGTCACAGTAGTACCGAAGACTTATCTAGATAATGATAAAAACGATACCCAAGGCTGTTCATTGTTTTACAAATATCAAATTAGCACGATACCTCGTAACTGATACATTTCCTGTGTATTACGTGTTAAAGTTTATTACTCAGAGCATGTCATTGGTTGTAAATAAACAGATTATGAGACGTTAACATTTTTATATTCGTATAATCATGGCGTAAAAACATTGAGACTTTTTTTAAAAAGGTTTTTTTAAATATTTTGTCTCATTTTAAACACTTGACAAAAAAGACGGCCTATGATTTTGAGGCCAGCGCGTGTGCGTGGTTAAATTCGAGATGATGACGGGACAATCAAAAATGAGATGATCCGTAGACCAACCAGTTACTGCCGAGCCCAGAGTATAAGCCAGTTAACGTGGTAGTTGCAGTGCATATAGCTAGCCTCACTGATGGCCGATGGGGCTGGAAGGTTCTGGAGTGAAGACAACGGAACGGCCAGCGCAGTGTAGGTCGTCTATCGAGCGAGGTGCAGCAAGAGCAAGGTGAACAAATCCTTTCAAAGATGTACATGCACATCTTTGATGGTCACATACACATTTAAAATTAAAAGAAGACAGTTGGTATTGACCACTTCATTACCCGTTGATTTTTATATAAATGTACAATATACCCGAGAGGTCTACGAAGGAATCTTTCTATATATTTTTTCCGTTCGATTTAAATTTAAATGTCAATAACAAGCTACTGAACTATTTATAAATTTAATGTTGTTCTAACGAATTGGGTGGTTGTTTTATACGATATATATATTTGCCCCCATCAGCGCGTGCTCTAAATGCAGGAAGTAGGATTAATAGTATCGAGGGGCTGTAGGAATAAAAAGTGTTTGTCCTGGTATAATCTCCTAGAGGTAATTTGTTTTAGGTGGTGATAGGTCTTGCGTAGTAAAAGTCAGCTGCCAATGAGGAAGTCGCGGGTCCTGAGCTTGTTTCAGAGTTCAGAGTTGTTCTTCCGGCAACTTTATAAAATAACATTGTGAGGCGTAAAACAAATGTGTACAGCTTTGCGTACTTAATAATTTTATAGCTGCTCAGTTTCACTCAGCGTTCGGCTTTAGACCTATTTATATAGTCTTATTCGCCTGGTTACTTGTTGCGCTCAGTTGAACAATGCCACTAGCGATTACCCATCCAACTCCTGACCGCAGCAAGCGTTGCTTAACATTGTTGAGCAATCAAGCTCCGGTGCCAGTGCTTCATTCATCTATACTTGTAATAAAGCAGTAGAGGCCTAAAAGTCTGTACTTGGAAGAAAATTAGAAAAAATGTAGGTCGTAAGACGTAAAATTACCTATGAACAAAAAATTACTATTTTGAAAAATATACTGTTTGTCCGTCTGTCTGTATGCTAACGCATAACTTTAAAACTACCGATTTCGATTAAATTTGTATATGGTATATGGATAGATTAGAGCTCGGAGCTTACAAATATAAACTTTTTATCTTGATACGTCACATAAAATGCAAAAATGCAGCTTGATCTCCTTAAACTACATTTTTAAACATTAAAGGGGCGCATGAACTACTATGGTACGGCTAAAAACCTACGCAATATTAATACACCATTTTTACAATTTCAAAATATCTTTATTAAACAATGGCATAATACATTTTGTACAATAGTGTAAGTTTTTATCCTAAGAGTACAAGCACATGTTAATCTATGTTTCATCATCATCATCATCATCATCTCAGCCGTAGAACGTCCACTGCTGAACATATGCCTCCTCCATGATTTTCCAAAAAGACCTGCATCCAACGTCGTCCTGCTACCTTTATCAGGTCGTCAGTCCACCTTGTCGGTTGAGTACGCTACGCTTGCCGGTCCGTGGTTTCCACTCCAGAACCTTCCTGCCCCATCGGCCAGCTGTCCTGCGTGATATGTGCCCTGCCCACTGCCACTTCAACTGACATCTTCTGGGCTATGTCGGTGACCTCAAAAGTATTTGATTATCCTTTTCGGTGCAGCTCTCACTTCAAGTAATAAGGCAATTATCAGATCATGAGTACTGACTACCAGATTTTTCTTTATTTTGTTATTACAATCGATGGTGACACGAGCAAGTCGCTCGCCTGATGATAAGCTTCACGCTTGCCCATAACAGCCGTGCGATTCTCTAATGATTCGTCGATGCGTTCGTCGACGAGCTCACCGATGTCAAATACTTTTTGAGATATCGCCTTTGTACAAAGGTTGTTTTTCCAACGTTCCTTGTCATCTCGTCTTTAGTTTCACGGATGTTGTCAAAGATGCAACGATGTTTGCTCTTAGAGAATCACACGGCTGTTCAGTGACATTAATTATATTAGACAACTGCGTACGAATAAATAATAAGTCTTTATTGGTAGACAATTGCATACAATTTAAGTTTATCTCTTCCATTCGAACAGTAAATTTAATTGGAATCGAGCGTCATGTGGTAGATATTGGGGTTGGGAGGATTGCATAGCTAGTACTTTCCATGCTAAAAGAGAAAACTCTTTTATACCTCTTAACATTGTCCGCTTTCAGATTTTTTTTATGGAATCATGACATTATTTACTATGCTCGTACGTTTTGATATTTTCAGTATTTCAAAGTAATACAAATTTCCCTTTTTAAAACTTAAAAAAACTGAAAATATCAAAACGTACGGGCATAGTAAATAATGTCATAATTCCATAAAAAAAAAATCTGAAAGCGGACAATGTTAAGAGGTAGAAAAGAGTTTTCTTTTAGCATGGAAAGTACTAGCTATGCAATCCTCTTAAGTAATACTAGCGACCCGCCCCGGCTTTGCACGGGTGCAATGCTGATACTAAATAATATACCTACTTACTACAGAATGACATGTAAAGGGCCATATTGATCTATATTGAATGGACAATGTATTTAAGGTACTTAATTGGATAAGGGTTAATGCTGTATTGCTTAAAATAACTTCCTAAATAAGCCATTTATTCACGTAAAATGTAAAGGATAAAAAATGATTATTGTGGGTTATCCTTAAGAGATAGACATATACCATCGCGGACTTTTTTGTTGACCTTTTTAAGGTGTACAATACTGTTGTACATTATTTTGATTTATCTCGTGGGATTCAGTCAGCGTTTGCAATGTAAGCGCTAAATACATCACATTAGAAACCTGTAAATTCATCAGTGTTTCTCTACAATATTATGTGTATATATATATATATTATGTATATATTTTATCTCATATAATTTCCATGTATAGACAGCGATTCGGTACGTTAGTATTATATGTATAAATGTATAGACGATTTACTTAAATTTTCCATTATCTCTTAAGCTATTCGTCAAAATAACGTTTAGCAAAATTAATCTCTATAAATTTTCTTGCTGAATTTTTTTTCGTAACTCCTTTTTGGGAATTTATATGCCACGCCTAATAATACCGCTCATTTTTAATTATCTTGTTATTCATTTTTTTGTCCTATGAATAGAAGACTTGTTAAGATGGAGTAACGAACAGTATTTTTGTAAAACATTTTATTGACGCAGCAAAATCCATTAAGCGTACGCGAATAGAGAAGATCGAGAGTGATTTTTCTTCTGACTTGCTTAACAAATATTACTGGTGCTGTCAGCTCCTGACGTCGATAAAAAGGAGCATTTTTAAAGCAGTTCATCTCATAAACAGTGGTTTACTTAAAATTACAAAATATATTATGATTATGACTTAGAAGACTTTTAAGTACACATTGATGGAATTGAAACATATTTTAACATACTTGGTTGTCTGGAAGAGATCGCTCTGAGCGATAAGACCGCCCCTTGTGATACTATTCGTTTGAAGAATTTAAATTTTGTAAAATATTTTGTATACAATTGTGTCGTAATTCTTTATTTGTAATGTATGTGTGATTTGGTGTTTCAATAAAGAGTTAATCGATCTATCTTCTTGAGTACGCTTAAAAAAATATCAAACATACTATATATTTCACCTATAATAGTTTTTATGTTTATTCACAGTTGTAGTTAACATGAAACACAAGTATTTGTGTAATGTAAGTGTAGTTAACATGTAAGAAAACAGCAATTTTTAATACACATACATTGACGGATTCCTTTTTTATTTAATAGTAAACATTACTTTTTTATGAATTTTTATACGTCTTTACGAGGTGCGATTGCTTGATTTCACCGACGTCCGACCGCGCTAGCAGCTGACAGCGCCAATATAGATATCCTATACCTATATTATTCCCCATGAATCTAGCTGTCATATACAAATACAGCTTTCCAAGTCGGACTGGTAGTTTCAGAGATATGCGTGTACAAAAAAATGAAAAAAATCCGCTTTATTGTATAATAAACATAATAGTATAGATTATTATGTTCGTGTAAATGTCTCAGTATGAATCATACAATTTCTGTAACAGGAACAGGAATGACGATAATAATTTTAAGTAAGCTTCCTCTCACATAATTGTGAGATCAGAAATACAACCGCAGCATTTAAGATCCTATAGGTATGAATATCTGTCGAACCATGTCAGTAATAACAATCATAATGAGGTTTCTGTGTACAAATAAAAAAGGACAAGGTCGGTCCATTAAAATACAATTTAAGTAAACCTTTATTAATTAATGAAACACATTAATATTATAAACTAATATTTACATTACATTGTGGTCTTAACACTATTACAATTTATTAGCTGAATAACAGAACGTCAGGTAGATAAGTATAGACTATAAATATAAATATATACTATACGTTAACTTATTGTACTGCATATAAGCAATCAATTTAGTAATTAACTAACAGTTCAAATCCAGTGAAAACGTTGGCAATTTTTTTGTCTTGTTGCCGGTTTAAAAGATAGGTGGTGCATAATGACTCGTTTGAACGTGCTTGTTTTACATAATATTTAGTTAATTGAAGTAGCAACAAGCGTTCGAGCCTGTCATTTCGCAATTTAATTTTTTTATCTGAATTACCTACTTTAGGTTTTCTCACTTCGCTTGACATTTCTTCCTTTATTTCTTTCAAAATCATACTTAAAGTGACTAAATTCACAGGTGTAAGTGCTATTTCGATTTTTTGTGCATCTTGTGCAGACTAAAATTAAGTGGAAAATACGTTTGAACAGTTCCTTGCAATTTTTTTCACTTAAAATTTAGATACAAATTAGCTGTTACTTAACTCCTTGACGTCGTGTAAATTAGACTTTAATATGTGTGTACAGTCAACTTAAACGGACTGACAAATTAAGTATAGATAATTGATATGTTGTTCGCAACGATAAAATACTTGATTAACAAGAACTATAAAAAAACCAGTCAGGTGAGTGAACAGCAACTTTTCAGATTTAAAGGTTAAGGTTTCTATCACAAACGAAGATTCCTTGGTTAGTCATTAATATAGCAAAATAAACAAAATTGGATTTGAAGTTTTTTAGTATTATTTATAAGCCCCTACCACTGCCCAGCTAAACTTACTTAAGAATGAAAAGTATGAAAATTGCTAAGTTATTAATCACTTAATATATTATAAAATGAGGACACACTAAGATATCAAAGTTGTGCAATTAGTTTAATTTTTTTATATAGCGTACAGGTCCCAAACTAGACAGAACCTGCTCCACGGTAACCTGATGACTGATATATATAGTTCTATACATATACATAATCTGACACAAGTTAAACAGACATGTTCATGCACACACATTTTGACCTGACCGAGGATCGAACCCGGGACCAGCGGCTCAGAAAGCAGGTTCACCGACTACACCAACAGGCCAGGCCGCCGCCTTTTAAAGAGTGTCTAATTTAATTATACGAACTAGAGTATATGAAGAACAATTAACACATTTTTGGTTAATTATCACATAATAAAAATAATGTCTTATGCTTATTTTGGAAATTTCACGTTTATTGTAAATTCAATATAATATTATGTCTGTATATTCGTAGCCCGTAGACCAAATCGATTAACTGTCATATTGAAAGATGTCTAATATTTGCCGCCATTTGAAGATATTGCTTGCTTTTTAGCTCTTTCATCTTCCAAATCTCGTTTAAGTGTAAAACCGACTCTGTAACATACAATTTCAATTTGGTAAATATAAAGAATAACACATATAAATACAAGTCACACATATAAAATACAAGTCCAAAAAACCTGAAATAATAATGTTTTGAACTGTTGAACCCTGAAAATAAATAACGGTCAGTTGCTGTA
The DNA here is from genome assembly GCA_917880725.1 of Selenia dentaria. NCBI lineage: Eukaryota > Metazoa > Arthropoda > Insecta > Lepidoptera > Geometridae > Selenia > Selenia dentaria. The sequence goes on along the minus strand of OU862888.1, from coordinate 5,190,537 downwards.
ATTAAGAGTCAGGCAATGGCAACAACATAAAAAGTAGATTTCCACTTGGTAGTAGGGTTGATGTATAGACAGCTTCTAGTACTGGCCTCGCTAGCTACCATCCTAAATCTGTGCGTTCCCGTAGTGGTCTTTGAGAATCAGACATACCGTTCTATAGTAAAGAGTGTTATCATTTTCAATCGCATCAAGTGATATAAACCAAACCTATCAATTGTAAAAATGAAGGTTCTCTAGACGGATGTCTGAATTTTTATGTTGGGGTTTGGGATCATTTAGTATTATCAGATGTCTCTGTTGTCATGTTGGTCGCCACTCGAGAACCTTTCTTCCCTATCGGTTATCAGTTCTGCGAGCGATGTGGCCTGCCCATTGCCACTTCAACTTGCTAATTTTGAGAGCTATGTCGGTGACCTTAGTTCTCCTACGGATCTCCTCATTTCGGGTCTTTTTACGCAGGGAAACCTCAAGCATAGCCCTCTCCATTGCTTGTTGAGCGACTTCGAGCTCATGAGGCTCACAGTAAAGGACCACGTCTCAGTGCCATAAGTCATCACTGGCAACACACGCTGATTGAAAACCTTGGTTTTCAGGCTCTGAGGTATTGTGGACGAAAATATGGATCCAAGCTTCCCGAACGGGGCCCATCCGAGCTGGATTCTTCATGCGACCTCCTTGTTGAAGTAGGACCTACCTAATTGGACAGTCTGTCCCAGCGAGACGTACTCGTCTACAACTTCGAGTGTATCGTTTCCAACAATTACCGGTATAAGTGGAACATGGACATTGGACATGATTTTCGTCTTATCCATGTTCATTTTAAGACCCACCTGTTGGGAAACCCTACTGAGGTCGTTGAGCATGGTGCCGATATCCTCGAGTGACGATGGTAAACGATAACGCTAATCTCTGTGCGCCTTACTTAGTCGCCTTTGACTCATCTTAGTTCAACTTCCAAATTGAACATCATCATCAGCCTGTAGCAGTCCACTGCTGGACATAGGCCTCTCCAATTGCACGCCACTTAGGTCTATCTTGGCCTTCTCGCATGCAGTTTTTGCCAGCCGTCTTGCGCAGATCGTCACTCCACCGTGCCTCAGAACGTCCTACACTACGTTTGCCGAGACGCGGTCTCCACTCTAGAACTCGTTTACCCCAACGGTTGTCGGCTAATATGGCCAGCCCACTGCCACATCAACTTGCTGATCCGGTGGGCTATCTCGATGACCTTGGTTATCTGATGGATCACTTCATTTCTGATGCGATCCCTCAGAGAAACACCGAGTATAGCCCTTTCCATAGCTAGCTGAGCGACCTTAAGCTTGTGGACCATTCGAGCCGTCAGTGTCCACGTTTCGGCTCCGTATGTTATGACGGGTAGGACGCACTGATTGAAGACTTTTGTCTTCAGGCACTGTGGAATCGGCGAAGTAAAGACTCGACGTAGCTTCCCAAACGCTGCCCAGCCCAGCCGAATTCTTCTATTCACCTCGTTCTCAAAGTTGTTTTTTCCCAACCGCAATGTCCTAGTGTCGGGGTTTAGCCACGTCCACTTCCTTTGGGGCTGTTTCTTAAAGAATGAGTTCATCAAGAAGAGCCCCTCCCGTTCGAGGAAGTTGACGAGTATTTGCCCCCTATGATTTCTGCGTCCAAAGCCATGGCATCCTACTACCGATTCGCTGAAATTCTGTACTCCCACTTTAGCGTTAAAGTCCCCCATGACAACGGTGTACTGGGTCTTTGTAGTGAAGTGGAGGGCCTTCGATATGTCATCGAACATATCCTCCACTTCATCGTCCGAGTGTGTCGAGGTCGGTGCGTACACTTGCACCACCTTGAGGCTATACCTCTCGGTGAGCTTTACAATAAGGTACGCTACCCTGTTCGACACACTGGACACTTCCACAACGTTGTCAGAAAGGGACTTGTTTACTAGAAACCCAAGGCCACGTTGGGATTGTTGGTCTCCCTCTCGGAAGTACATTAGGTGGCCCGATTCTAGGGTTAAGGTGTCCTCCCCCTCTCTTCGGACTTCACTCAACCCCAGTATGTGCCACCTAATTTTCCCAAGTTCCACCTCGAGTTGCGCCAGATGCGAGTCAAGCCGTAGCGTGCGTCCGTTATACGTCGCCAGGGTCAGTTGTTTGTGGTGGCCTCCCGTAGCCCGGAGATTCTTAGCACCCCTCGCCCCGCCGTTACTATGGTCGCCACCATGACCAGGAATAGCGGGGCCGCTGGGAACTAGGGGCCGTGGTTTCTTGTTGTCCTGCATTGGAGGAATTTGCCCGTAATCGCCACGCTGGGCAGGCGGGTTGGTGATCGCAGGGCGTAGCTTCTCGCACCGGTGACGCTGCAGCCCGTCACCGGCGTGTTGCATTTAGTGGCGCCTGTTGGGATGGGTATACCGCCATCGGTCGGTTGTCAGAGCCTCGCTCGTCGATCAGCAGGATGCACCGCGTGCAGGTGAGGTTGACTTGGGTCAAAAGATGTTGGCTCGCCCCTTACATCCCCCATTCCATTCATCCATCCATCTATTCAATTGAACATATTGTTAACTTATATTGGGTAACCGGGTATTACTTTACATTTGTTATTGTGATATATGATAAATTTAGCTTTTTGTCTTGCGCATCCCAACATATGTCGGCTATATACGCGTTATATGCCATCGGTTCGGTTCACATGCCAGTAAAACTAAAATAAGCAAAAAGAGTCTTTATAAAATTACCTGAGTGTGAAAAAATAGAACACTTCTATGAGACTTATAAAGGAGAATCCAAGAAAGAGGCCCATTAACCCTCCTATATTGGCAAGCAAGTCCGTCGTGCCAAACAGTTCCCTGCGCTGCATTGTTACAAATTGTGGTTTTTTGAAGTACAGATTTAGTGCTGAAAATCTAAAACGAAAATGTATATTATTTATTCCTATGAAGAAGCACTCTTACGGAAAAAATTAAAGTTCTTGGTTTTCTATTATAGTCTACAAATCTATATATGTATATAATAAAACTGTAGCCAAGGTGAAATGTTGACATAAAAGATAACTTAGAAAAAACATTTTTATATGACTAAATGAAAGTAGCATAATCCAAAAATAATGTTTTTAAATTTTTTGCTTGTTTTTCTGTCTGTCCACATGTGACTGCATCACGCAAAAACTACTGAATATATTTTCATGCTGTTTGCTGGAGCATATTCTTTGGAGTCCTGAGCAGGTTTTTAACTTTGTTTCATTAAAATCAGCTTATTAAAAATGAAGTTACAGGCCTTTTATATTTAGTTTGCACCACAAAACGAGGATAAGGTAGGTAATACAGGGTAATAGAGTTCTAATCAAATCCGAATTACCGTGCCGTCAAATATCTGATTTAACACAGATTACACGAGATTTACTACGGTTCTTATCTTCGCAACATGCCCCTGTCACACTAAAATACAGCTCGGTACAGCGTTTTCGTATAAACTGTAATTACTGCGTAATAATGACAGCATATGTAAAACTGAAAGGTAACAGTGTCCAAAATATTTTAATAGATGGCGTTGAAAAGGTTTATATATGAAGGTGTTTGTCGTGCAAGCTAAACGTTGATATTTTAAATCCCTTCAAAAACATAAATGTAAAATGAGAGCCAAGTTCAATATTGTGGCAAGGTCAGTTAATGATAAAAATTACGATTTTGGACGCCTAAAAACCGTATGAGGTCTGTTTATGGAATTTGAAGCACATATGTATCTCGCAAGTTTATATGAGCCAAATTTGACAGTTTTTAAGTTATCAGGGTGTCAAAAGTGGCTCCAAATAGTTCGTGTAATCACACACGGTGCTAATCGACAGTTCTGTTATCTTGAACTTGGCTTGACACTCTGCCGCGTGTTTAAACCATTGGCTCGGTCGTGGTATATTTCAATTAGATTTGAGTTGCTTTTTTACAATAAACATTTCAATTTTAAAAAGAGTAATTATGTATGTATTATAGCGTTATAAGCCTATGATCAATATATATAAGAATCTATCGACTGACAAGCAGACAACGCGCAGCAAATTAGAATAGAAGCATATTAGAACATAATTAGAATAGAAAAATAATTTGGATGGTGTTTTTGTATTGGTGAGTAGAGGTGTTAAGGGTTTTTTAGAAACTCATCCCCTGAGAAAGTAAAAAAGGGTGAAGAAAACGTTTGTATGAAAGTTCTTTTGATTATAGGTGTGAAACTTTGCATTTAGGTAGTTCGCTTAGAATAAAAAATGGTGTTCCTTAGTATTGTTTGAAGCGATGATGGGTGTGAAGGGGGATTTTTTTTGAATGGCATTTTTTTTTGTTTTCGATATTATAAGTTTAAAAAATGTATATATATTCGTTTCGTGTATAGATTAGATTCGTTCGTTTAAAATTAAAAATTTAGTTCCTTTTTTGAAAGGAACGAGTTAAATAGGGGACGAATTTTGTATAGACAATTCTTTGGATTTTAACTTATAGTTTGAAATTATGTATTTAGATGGTTCATTAAAAATAAATAATGCTATCCTTTACTATTTCTTGACAGGGATGACTTAGGGGGTTGAAATGGAGGATGAAACTTTGTATGCAGATTTTTTTGATATTCAGCTTAAAGCTGTGAAAAATTATAATTAAGTATTTCCAGGTTATTGAAAAATATTAACTGACGCCAAAGGAGAAACAGCTTTCGTGACGCGTCTACAATTGATCCAAAATGATCTTCCATTTGGATTTAAAATGGCAGATCCCTATAAGATTTGTTTCATGACAACTATCAAACAAGTCACAGAGACAAACTCCGAAATTTGCTGGAGTTGGTTAGTGGTAGGACTGTTGCTCCCACTGCAATGTGGCATGCTCCCGTATGAGTTCTCCTCGTTACTCTCGTCACTTTAGTGCCTGCCTCTGTATTAGTGATCCAGCATTGTATAGAATATACTGTAAAATACGGTCTTTGAATTTTTGTCAAATACCACACGTAGTGGCGGGTGATAGCTTTATATTGTTACAATAGTTCATGTTTTTAAAAAAACTCTACACGAAGTTGCGGGCAACAGGTAGTAAATAATAGATTAGTATATATATTCGTAGTATATAGGGTGTTTGGTAGAGGGACGGACAAACCAAATGAGCGTGTTCGGGGGACCACTTGGAGAATACAAGTTGGCCAAACAAAATCCCCGACCCCCAATATGTTTAACTTTTTTTTGGGATTTTTCCCTTTTTCTCCGAAATTGTACCTATTTACCACCATAACATTTGTAAAATTTGTAAAAACTAAAAACATCCGGTCTTAAACATACTTTACAAATGTTATGGTGGTAAATAGGTACAATATTGGAGAAAAAGAGAAAATTCACAAATAAAGTTAAAAAAATTGGGGTCGGGGATTTTTTTTTGGCCAACTTGTGTTCTCCAGGTGGGCCCCCGAACACGCTCATTTGGTTTGTTGGTCCCTCTACCAAACTTCCTGTATAGTTAAAAGAAATCTTACAATATTAGCAACTAAAGTTGACATAAAATAACTACACATAATAACTGTATAAACTAGATTTTTTACAATTGATAGGTCAGGCGGATCTAAATAGACAGGGCTTTTATTATGCTGTTAATCGAATTAATATAAATGTAAGTAAACGCTAATTTATATCATTTACCAGAAAGAAACATGCTATTAATTTCAACTACCATATAAAAGATGTAAACTACACAAAAGTTTAGTCAGTTATGGATCTTGGTGTACAAATAGACTCAACGTTATCATTTTCTGACCATATAGATGCAATAGTAAATAGAGCTTATAAAAGCTTAGATTTTATATTGCGAGTAAGCCGCCCCTTTTCCGATGTAGTTTGTCTGAAAGTTTTATATTATTCCTTTGTAAGGAGAATTCTTGAATATTGTAGCCCCATCTGGAACCCTAACTATATAACCTTCAATCAGAGCATTGAGAGCATACAAAATCGGTTTTTAAAACATCTCAAATATCGAAATTGTCTCAGATTTATTAATTTTAATGAAGCGTGTAATTATCACCACCTCACGAGCTTTGAAAATCGAAGGATTCCTGCTGACATGTCTTTTCTTCACGGTATTTGTAATGTTTACGTGGATTGTTGTGAATTGTCGACTAAAATGTAACGTTGAATTTTTGAAACATTGATGTTCCAAAAATGCGTACTAGGTACACGAAACTGTTCGCTGTCCCGCAACCACTCGTACTCGTATACTCGTACCAATTATGGTCAAAACTCACTTGTTAGTCGGTTACACAGAAGTTATAACATAAAATTTCAATGTACAGACATTTTTCATGATAGCAGGGAGGTTTTTAGACGAGAAACTCTGAAAATTCTTAATGATGGAGACATTTAGTGCGTAATTGTAGAATACATTTAAAACACACCATCACACATGCACTCTCGCGCACCCACCCTCACACATATTCCCTAAACACACAACAATACCTGCTTACTACATAATTAATGTTTAATAGTTTATTTTATTTTGTAACATGAACTTATTAAATTGTTTCATGACTGAGTGATTGTCGCATTAAGCAAATTTAAGCTAAATAATTTGAATCTTTTATTGGCTTTACGTTTCATACACTAGTTTAATCAATGTATTATGAGCTGTAGATTCTGTTATATATAAATTTAAAAAGAATCTCTTATCATTAGCAAAAAATTAAATTTATCAAGTTTTATACTTACGAATAATTATCGTTGGACAGTTCTGAGTTTATTAAAGTGTCCTTTAGTTTGAATTCTGTCTTAAGTACTTCAGCATCGTACTCAATGGTATTGCACTCGGAGAGGCAGTGGCATCCCCTTTCTTCTGATGTCAACTCAAAGTTTAATTCGCTTTTTGCCATGAACTCTAAAATTAATATAAAAATACTCTTAAATGCGCCTTTTATGCAAGAACAAATAGAGTGGAAATGATCTAATATTTGCTATTCCTTTATTTATATGATATTATTTCCTTCTTATGCATATTATGATTGATATGAAAAATGTTTGGTAGCAAACATTTAAATCTTAAAAAAACTCGATCAAGTTGGAATAGACTCCAAAATCGCGATGCAAATCATAAGGGGCAGAGGAAAATAAATTGTTTAAGTTGTAGACCTTGAAATGATGTAAGTATTGAATTCAACATCAAATACTGCTACCCGATCTATTCTTAAAACTATTAATATTAACAAACTATTCTAGGATGGAATACGACGATATCCGAACCTGGTGAGATAGAGACCTATGATTTATAGCATACCTATGTCCTCCACCGTACATAAACGGTCTTGCAAGAGACCGAATCGTTCGGTAGCACTAAAGCATCAGATATGCTGTCTCAAAGTATGTTGTTCTAACTACAAAGCATTTAAAGGGTACTTAGGAATATAAACTAGAAACAGGATGTTTACCATTATTGTATATATGGTATCTACGAGAAGGTGTTGTTATAGCAACATCCACACACAACTTATCCACAGATACTACAGTTATCTCGTGTAGTTATCAATCAGTGTTACATGGCACATGCAACTGTGCCGAAATATCGAGAGCTCCAAATAAATCTTTAATATTTATATATACTATATATAGATGGAAAATTAATTAATTCGTGTTAAACTAGGTAGGTCTTCGAGAAAGATCAATCGTCGAATCCAACTCGGCTGGGCAGCGTAACCTTCGCGAAGTCTTCTCGTCAAAATACCCCCGTGCCTCAAGACAAGAGTCTTCGACAAATGTATGTTACCAGTGATGACTTATGTCACTGAAACGTGGTCTCTTAGTATGGGCCTCATAGATAAGCTCAAATACGCACAACGAGCTCTGGAGAGGGCTATGCTCGGGGTTTCTCTACTTGATCAAATCAGAAATGTGGAGATCCGTAGAAGAACAAAAGTCACCGATATAGCCCAGAAGATTAGCCAGTTAAAGTGGCAGTGGGAAGGGCACATAGCACGCAGAACAGACGGCCGATGGGGCCGTCGAAAGGTTCTGGAATGGAGACCACGGACCGGCAAGAGCAGCGTAGGTCGTCCACCGACACGGTGGACTGACGATCTGATAAAGGTCGCAGGACGACGTTGGATGCAGGCCGCTTCCAACCGGTCCTTTTAGAAAATTATGGAGGAGGCATATGTTCAGCAGTGGACGTCCTACGGCTGAGATGATGACGATGATGATGATAAAGTTATTTCTTGCATTATTAACCATGTCAGTTAAAAACTCTAATAATAATATGTTACTTTAAGAACTGAAATCATGTGGCAAAACTCAAACGCTATGTATCAAATTGCGGGCATTTGTTAATTGTGTTATGACACATTTTTTTTTTGTTTCGATGGAAAGAAATATCACAAAAAAATATTTTATAAATATTTTGTTTATAACGTTTAGTTTAATAACGGCTGAATAAACAAAATAAATACATGCCTTTCGCTTCGTACATGCAATATGTTTGACTTGGGTGGCATATTTCACTGCTATTCGTATCTGGAACAAAGCATCGAGTTAATTTCTAGACTAAAGAAACGATTATAAAGCATGCAACATTAATAGATCCTAAAATTTGATAAGCAAACTTCTGTTTGTTTTGTGTACCTTAGAGACGGACTCACGAGAAAGGTAATCAGGCAAAAGCAGTAGTACCTACTTAGTAAGACTCAGATATTATCTAAGCGTACCATAGTTTTGTAAGTTGGGGTTTAGAAGTTAACAAGCAATGATAACTTATCTAGGTTAGGTTTAGGCCGAATCTGTTATAATATGTGAGATATGTCCAGATTGCGCCCATTAATGACACAGATAATCGTTGGGCGATAAATAAGGAAACAAAAACAAAAAAGATCACCGTCTTGAGGCTGGTATGGTACAATACAGGCGTTTTTATTGCAAATATTAACGTGAAAAAGTAGTTATTGTTACATAATTGTAATAGTTAGACATATGGCACTACAGACTTTTTTGTAGATAGTAAACAACCGTGCGATTCTCTAATGATTCGTCAATGCGCTCGTCAACGAGCTCACCGATGTCAAATACTATATGAGATATCACCCTTGTACATAACCAGTCGTCCCGCGATCATGGCGCTTCCATCCAACAAGCCATCACCGTAACCAGTGCATGGTTTCGTAAATGGCGGATTGCAGTAAATCCTAGAAAAAGTGCAGCAGTGTACTTTACTGAGACCCGGCGGACTCTCATGCCGTCACCCATAGTCCTATTCGGCGAACCCATCCCTTGGGCTAAATCTGCCAAATACCTGGGCGTCACCCTTGATCGCCAATTCACTTTCGCGAAACACATCCAGATTGTTCGCAATAGGGCGGCCTTCATTATGGGTCGTCTTAGTCCCCTCATAGGCAAAGACAGTAAAATGTCTCTTAGAAATAAGACGACTCTTTACAAACTTTGCATCTGCCCAGTCATGACTTACGCATCTGTAGCGTTCACCCATGCTCAGAGACACAACCTCCATAAACTTCAAGTGATTCAGAATCACTTTATGCGCAGCGCAGTGGGCGCTCCGTGGTACTTACGGAACGCCGAACTGCACTGCGATTTCACCCTTCCCTATATTACGCAGTATATCAAAGACTGCTCCCGCCGCCACTTCGACAAAGCTCCCCACCACTCGAATCCCCTCGTGGTCGAAGCGGCAAACTACTCCACTGTCATAACCGATCCTCACTTCCTTCCCCCCCGTCGCCGTCCAAGGCATATTTTGGGTGACCCGGACGACCCCATCGCAGCGGTTACTTCGGCAGCTTTAGCGTAGTCCCAAGGAAATCCCGGTAATGGTTGTAGACCCGACCAGGGCTGTGATCTCGATTGCATTGTAGGCTCCGGCCGAGATCTTCCTCGCAGCCCCAGTCGCAGTCGAGGTAATCCACACACACACACGATAGTAGTCCCAGCCACGGTGCGGGCAGGAATATACACCGCGGCCCCGGTCGCGATGTATCCTCCGGCCCAGGTAATGGCTGTGGACAAGGTGATTCTGGTTCATTATGTAGCCCCAGCCACGGTGCGGGCAGGAGTCTACACCGCGCCCTGGCCTACTCCTCTCCTTGCGGCGAAGCGTCTTTAACGCTCGCCTTAGGCGGTGGTTGTTGTGTGTGTATTGTTGTCGTCAAATGGGTTTACGTTGTCACGCTTTCGTTGATTCGAAATGGCGATCACAGTGGTAAAATCGGTTTTGACTTCAATCGGAAGGCACCCATGGTATTGTAGTCATTTTTGTAGATATTGACGTCTTCTATAAAAAGGTATGTACATTTGTAGGGTGCCAGATCAAGTTAGTCTGCAAACTCTCGCAGTGGAAGCATTGAAATAATTAGAATCTGCAGACGGCTGGCTATCAAGAGTTTCCTACAATATGTCTTCGGTACAAGGAGCTCCAAACAAACTAGTTAGTAGCCTAACCATGTCTTCTCTTGCAATAGCTTCCTAACAGTCTTAACTTAAATAGTAACATAACTAACTTACGGTAATTCCTGCAGTGGAGCGTAGCACAATCAACTCTGCTCGTCAGTTCTGTTTAGAAAGGGAGAGAAAGAGGCAGGAAGGAGAAGGAACAACAGACCAACCAGCTTCTCCTCATCAGGAGATTTATTGCCCTCCAACTCTCCATATGTGTATTCCAACTTGTCTTCGGTTTAACTACTCTGAAGTTCAGGGTGTTCCAACACAGGCAGATTCCAAATGGGGTGCCCAAGTTAGTTTCCCTAATCTAACACTTAACACGCAACAGTGAAGTACAGTGATTAATGAATGTAGCTTCAGTTACTTATTACATTTCCAATCCAAACAAACTATCGCCATGAATCGACCACGTTCCAAGCGCAAGCAGTACCATTACATTTTCAAAACAGATGAGACAGCCACCCACAAAGCAAGTGCATAACAAAATCAAGTAACGTTGACACTAACAAGTGGTGCCCTCTAGACACGTTGGGTACCAAACAACATTACTTTGCTCTTTTGTTTAATTGCGATATAAGAACTTTTTTGGGATTTTTTTTCACACCCTGTACATTATCGAAGTTTTCATACGGATCCCTAACTTTATCGAAAATATTTTATACTTTAGGATTCTAATGGTTAAGAATTTTTCAAATCGGCCCAGTAGTTTTGAAGCCTAATCAATACAAACAAACACATTTTTCCACTTTATAATATTAGTGTAGATTACGGGTCAAGTTCTACAAAATCTTTCTCGGTAAAGCTATAGTAAAATTAAGTACCCTTAATAATGCTGCATTAAGATTAAAATACGTACAAGAACGTATAGAAAGTAGCTGAGATTATAATGACCTTAGCCTGGAAAACCACCCCATGAGGCGACATAGACCTATATCTGTTTTTTATTTACAATATCAAAATAATTTGAAAAACTACTACAAAGGCAGTTAAAACAGTTATAGAAGAATACTTAATACCTATCAGTTCGGTTTTGTGTTTTGTTTCGGTCATGTGTACCTACACATGATAACAAATGTCATCGAGAAGTCACTTGAAGAAAAGAAAGCGTTTTCGACCATCTTCTTTGACGTAGCACAAGCATTTGAAAAAGTGTGGCATATAGGTCTAAATTTCAAAGTAAGAAATATGTTACCAAAACAGTTTGCGTATATCTTGGAGTCTTACCTTAAACAAAGAATGTTTAGAGTAAGGCAAGACGATACATATTCAGACTTGAAGCTAATAAGAGTTGGAGTACCACAGGGAAGTATATTAGGTCCGGTCCTTTACTTTTTATACACCTGCGATATTCCACATTTAGACAACAATATTATTGCAACTTTTTCAGATGACACGGCTATGATGGCTACAGGGGTTAGTCATGAGGAAGCAGTGGCAAAGGTTCAAATTGCCGTTGACATTGTCTTCGATTGGACTAAGAAATGGATAATAAAACTTAACGAAACTTAACATTCCAAATAAATATCACTAATAAAGAACCGAACTATTACAAGGTCTATTTAAATGGTAATGTGATACCGTATGAATATAATGCTAAATATCTGGGCATGACACTCGACGCAAAGCTTCAATTGAAAGCTCATGTCAAGAAGAAATGTAACGAATTACAAATACGCTCCAAATACTGGCTATTTGGAAAGCATTCATCATTGTCAGTGTCCAACAAAATACTTTTATATAAACAAATCCTTATGCCAGTGTGGACTTATGGTATTCAGCTGTGGACTTATGGTATTCACCTGTGGACTTATGGTATTCGGCTGTACCAAAAAGAGCAACACACAGATGATTAACGGTTTCAGAACATAAAACTGAGAGCTTGTGTTAATGGGCCGTGGTACATTAGGACTGATGATCTACATCGGGACCGCAAAGTAGATAGTCACCGACACCATTAAAAAATATGCCGAAGTTCATCAATGCAGACTTCATCATAACGTAAACGTCGAGGCTCTCCAGTTATTCGATACGACATAGTAAGAAGACTTAAGAGGACAAAACCTTTCGGGTTAGTGCAGTGAAGTGAAAATGTAAAATAGTGCCGTCTGTAAGTACTACGAGTATTTTAAAAGAACGTATGAACCAAGTGCCTTACCCTTAATAGAGACAATAAGATAGGTGTTATTGGACACGTTCTATTCTATATTTATAAGTTTTGGTTAAATATGTGCGTAACTATGTTTATTGACTACAATGTTTGTATGTGGCTTAATATAAATTCTTCACTTTAAAAACCCCATTCTAACAAGCTTAATTTTTTTATTATGTATTTGAAGTACTAACGCATGCTTAGCGATACTAAATTAACAATATTAGAAAGAAAAATTACATTCTCTGACGGGATTTGGTTTATTGACTATCCGTGTCAGAAAAAAAACATAAATCAAATAATCAAAAAATAAACATAAGTATAGTTCTTATGTCCCAAAATACCTAATAAAATTCGTCGTTTCGTATGTAATACTTACGTGGCATATAAAATCCAACGCAATCACACATTTCGTACGTGTAATTGGACAAGCACTCTGCTTGACAATTTTTCGCTGTATATATTTTGAAGTAGCGTAGTTTCCGGTCATTTGGAAAATAACATTGTCGTCTGAAAATATAAAAAGGTTAAACTTACATGTAAAAGTGTCAAACACTTGGAACTTCTTGATATACTTGCCTTTTTTTAAGCACTGCGACATAAGCAGTGATATTGCTTCAAAGTTGGAGACCAATAAACTATTCTAATGCCGCGACCACACATTAGCTCTAGCTTTGGTTTAATTAGCTTCTATTTCTATTCTCTAATTACAGGATTAAAGTTTGCACTACGCAGTCACGTTTACATATGGGCTTCAATATCACACCAACGAACATATCACCAAACTAGACCAACCATTCAGTTGGTTGTACCATTGTACATATTGTCGACACCTAGGCCCCTATTCTCTTAGCTGTTGAACCGCGATATCGCAACTAAACTGTATGATAATTGTCGTTTTTGACAGTTGTCGTAGTCTGCTCGCTATTTAGGTTCGATCGCAGTCCAGTGGCTTGCGACCGATCGTTTTTGACATAAATGGTATTCTGTAAACTATTGAGTTGCGATACCCTTGCTACCTCTGAGTTGCTACAGTGCTATACATCGGTCTCAAAGTAAGTATCAAATAGAGTCGTCATTAGCGTATACCGGTAAGTAGTAGTTTTTAGATAGCCAAATAATTAAATATTGTATTATTTCTTTAAAACTACTGTATTGATGTTTAAAATTATGCTTGATTAGTTTTCAATCCTATTTGAGTAGCAACATTCGCAAGCCGTAGCACGGCCATACGATAGCGATGCAATTGCAATAGAGAGCAAGATAAAACATAATACTGAATTTGACATTAAAAGCAGTTCAATCGCAGAAGCGTTGCAGTAGTGTGGTGATCGCTCAACAGCTAAGAGAATAGGGGCCGAATACTTACCTATTTTTTGTTAATTTGAGATCTGTCAGTATGAAGTTGTGGAAATTAAGGAAATGTTGTTTAGTGTAGAAACACTAAACAACATTTATAATATCTAACATAAATCTGCTGTTATGTTTCTATATGGTTAAATTCTCTTTTCAATATTTCTGACACCAATTCATGAACAGTTGAAAGGGGACTGTTTGGCGTTGTATGGGCGTATAAAGACGGAGAATACCAGACATGTAGGTAACTGATTGATGACAAATGCGATGAATGGAATGGAAGAGGTGAACCATAGAGGAAACCAATTACTGTAAGTGAACTATAGAAACGATGGAGACATTGTGTTAAATACAATATGCACGATATGGAAGTAAAATAAGATAACGGCTGACAAACTACTACTCTCCAGCAGAAAAAATGACTCCAAAATAATCGAGACTAACATATAATAGGTCTATGTCTATGATTCTATGTGATGAATTAAGTTTCCGTCACAGGATTGTCGTGAGATATAAATCTTATTTTAATATGATAACGGGTCCATTAAGGGAATAGAATAGGAATAGAATCAAAATGAAAATTTGATTTAAAAGGTTGATATCTTTCAATCTAACAGTGTTTTCTGCATATATGTATGTACATTGTACATACTTTTCTACCATTTATAACACGCATATGCACATGCACATTGACTACCGGTCTTCTTTTCTGTAGATAATGTAATAATATTTTATTATACAATAGGCTTACATTTCAGCAGAGTAACTGGATAAACTGGGATCCGTGTCAAAGAGGTGGAAACTGATGGCCAAAGATGTAACTTGGTTCGGAATAGCTGCGTAGTAGTACAAAGAAGACTGCGGGAAATCTGCAGGATGCTGCAAATATATCTACGAAAAAGATTATTAATTAATAAGAAAAACTTTTTCTAATATGAACATAATAATAGAGCCTTTTATTCCGAATTTTTACATCTTACCTTGACTTATAAATTTAAGCCGCAAAGTGAGAAGATGGGAGGATAAGCTGAAAATAACCCTAGGTCCACTTTGGCTAAGAGTTGTGGCAGATAGACATCAGTGGAAGATGTTGGAGGAGGCCTATGCCGTAAGGCACACCAGACAAAGAGACATATTGTAGCAAAGTAATTTATAAGTCAAGGCAACATGTACAAATTTGGAATAAAAAGCTCTATTATTAATATAAACAAAGGTACATTTAAATATAGGTACCTTATATCCCGAATAAAGTCCGTTACACGTTTCGTCTTGATCTTTCGGATTATGCATCAACGTAATTTGCATATCAGGATCAGATCCTAGAATCTGAAAAGATCATCTATTACAAGTAGGTAGTTACTTTTTTTTACCGTATAGTCCGATGCACTAGGGAATTCTTCGTATGTACATACCTAGTATATCATTTTGAGTACACACAATCAACAACAATAGACCGTGGAAGTTATGACGTCACAATATGACGGTTTGGGTAAAAACAAAGACGAAAAAGTATATGTAATGTTAGCATTTTAAATTATTATGCGCTTATTTTGAAGTAAAAAAATAATAAAATGTCGTATTGTTTTGCCTCCAGGTGTAACCATGGTCATTCTGGTTTCTTTTTCGTTTTTTTTCACCTTTCTTTAGAATTTTCCTCCTGCTACCAGTAGGTATTTCTTTCGTGTTTTTTTACTTTTCTTGAACACAGAATTTTTCTCTTTAAATTGTTCTTCAAGCTTACAATCAAAGAAATTTTAAAAATGTGGTAAATCAAAAAAAAAGCAAACGATACAAATACCTTGTCACAAAGTTTGTTTTTACCCAAAATGTTAAATACTGCCATTTTATTACGTCACACTTCTGCTGTACATAAGTAATCATGGAAACTACTATCGCGCCTAAAGAAGTTTTCACTCTGCTTTTGTACTCGGACTGACATGTTGGCATTATTGTGCAGACACCTCAGCACTTCAATATACCGATAGTCTCTCCAGCGGTGCGGAGAGACTCATGCACTGCCCACGTCTCGATCGAATCAAAGGCCTTCTTATAGTCCACGAACGCTAAACGTAGAGGCCAGGTATACTCTTTGGTCTTCTGTATAACTTGTCGTAGCGTGTGGATGTAGTCTATGGTACTAAGCCTGTTCGGAAACTGGCTTATTCCGGACGCTGGAATTCATCAAACCTGCGGCTAAGACGGTTTTTAATGTTGTAATTTTTGTAACCTTCGAAAACAGCTCATAAACATAGCTCAAAAGCGAAAGCGTAAGTCTGTATTTTTTAGTTAAGTGCTGTCACCTTTTTTGAAGAACAGCACCACCACGCCATGCATGTTCCATGCTTCTGGCGTTGAACCTTCAAGTAAGGTGGTTCGTTAAAGAGCTCGTCAAAGACTTAAGGTACCGGTGTTCCACCTGCTTTCAGTTGCTTAAATGTGATACCGTCGTCACCCGGCGTCTTGATGTTCTTAAGCTGTTTCCAGGCCATTATAATCTCGTACATGCTGATTGATGTACGGGATATTTTCAGTATAATGTCGGGTCAGCTTGGCTCTTGGGTCTTTGGCCGAGCTGCTAACATGTTTAGTGACCGATGCGAATAACTGTCCGTAGAAACTCTCTACATCACCTAACACTTGTGCTTTTGGTTGACGCGACACTGCCGTCTTCTCTTTTCAGCTTCGACAGGTACAGTTAATTAGGTAAATCTTAATCTTATTGGCGTTTTTTGTGATCTCTCTAAAACATTTGATTGTGTGGAATACCGTACACTGTTTCGGAAGCTTTTATTTGTGTGTGTATGGGATACATGGACACAAAAAAACTGATCAGAACATCCAATACCCAAGAACAAACGTTTCTGCTCAATTAACAAATATTTGTCCCGTCCAGGGGTCGAACCTGGTACCCAGCACTTCGAAGGCAGGTTCGCTATCAGCAGTGCTAACGAAGCCGTCGATATCTTTTGTTTAACCTTCATGATTATGATTATGCTAATCCATTCAAATTTTACAAAAATCTACAAAATATTTTTTATCAAAAAAATTGAATATACTTCAACACTAACAAGTGTTAAATAACTTGTTGGAGTCGGTACCGTGATAGTTCAAAAGTACCTATTATCACAATATTGTGCGCCTGGTACCGAAAATAACTCGTTATTTAAGTAACACTTTTCGGTGTTGAAGTCGGTTCATTCTTTTTATTTATTTATCATGACGATGCATATGACAGTTTTCGTCTTATAAGAATGGGAATAGGGTTCCGTACCCAAAGGGTAAAACGGGACCACATCTGCCGCAACAATGCCGAATATCAAAAGATCAACAACAGTGCATGCATCATTTTGTCCTTATTTTAGACAGATTTGAAAAAAGGTAAAATTTGAATATGTTTTAAATAGGTCTAATGAAATAACTTACGTGGCCCCGTTTTGGATAGGGTTTGTCTTCCGAATAATTGTAGCCTGATTTAAATGACCACCCATTTCGACTGGTATTACTGTATAAATATATATAATCTGACTGCACACTGCAAAAGAATAGATGCCTTATTAAGGATATACAAAATCAGTATAGCCACCTTGCTGACTGGGCATAATTTCGAATTGTCGGAAAGATATCTCTCTGAGCGATAAGACCGCCCATTGTGACACTGAATTTTAAGCTTTTTACTGTTATTTAATATTTTTGTGGAAAGTATAATTGTATTTTATTTTTGTACTGTGGTGTTGCTATAAAGCGTTAATCTATCTATCTATCTATCTATCTTTTAAATACCTACTACTTTTAATGATTATCAAAAGTACAAGTAGTGAAGTAAGAACAGAATCACGTACTTTTCGGTAATTAGAAATAAATAACTAATAAAACGGGGGAGGCATATGTTCAGCAGTGGACGTCCTACGGCTGAGATGACAGTAAGATTACTGAATAATTAAAAATATTAAGGGAAATAATTTGCATAATCACGAGACAGCTGCGAGAATGTAGGTACATTAACTTTAAAGCAATTATTCACGGAAAATATAATTTAACACAAATTTAAACAATGACAACGAGAATTGCCTCTTTAATCTGTCCGAATCAGCAAGACTCATTCGAGTTAAGTTTCATTCATAAATCTATTGTTACTTTTTGCGCTGATGCGGACGGGTTAAGCATTGTGAATGTCGATGCTTCTTTGAGCAACACAACCTATGATCATTTTCACGTCACCTCTTGCATGGACCAGGCGTCCTGGTTCACCACCATTATTACAAGTCAAAACTCTAGTAAAATAAGCAAAAATAATATAACCTTATAATTACGTTCAAACGTGAAAAGTATCTAAGTAGTTTGTTTTGTTAGACAAGAATTGTTATTCAGGGATTTGTTATTCGACTCGTCTACCTCGTTGCAAAATTTTTTGATTAATATTTATAGTACCAAAACATAAGGAACTTTAATAATATTACTGAATGATAGTACACTCATAGGTACCTTTTTTCAAAGATGTCTTTCGCTGCCAAGCTGTTAACAGTATAACATATACCTTCTTGTGTAATAACTCGGCTGAACAATTCAGAGCATTCTTCATTTGAGTTGTACCAAAAACAGCTAAGAAATATATCATCTTTAGTCAGAGCTACCTGCAACATGAGCGAAAATAGATTTACAGTTAGGTACATGGTATGTTCTGAAACTAAATATATTTTTTTTATTTTTTTTTCAAATACAAAAATTTTATTGACTTAAAAAGTAGATACATTATATATTTGAATCCATAGGCTCCCGAGCTAGTGTGAACTGTGTTTCAGGAGCCAGGGACTTCTCCCATTAAATACTTAGCAAGTAATTATGTCAGATCTTTGATATTAAAAAGCGCATAAATGTGAATGTGGTGTTGTTATTAGGTGTATGGTTTACGTGTATGTGTTCGAGTATGTGTATGTGTATGTAAATATATAAACTGAATCATATTTTTGTTACCTTGCCTAAAGATTCAAGCGTTCAGTAAATATTGTTGGTTTACTTTTTTCGTTATTATTTTGATATGGAAAGACTTATGAGACATGCACTGATGTATATCAGATATATATATATATATATATAAACAATAGAAATGGTGTCAAAATGAGTTTCATAGATGTAGCGAAAACTGGAAGCGAGCAACTTGAAAATATTACAACCACATATAATTATACTTTATACATTATTAACCTGTGATGTAATATATTCGAGATATCTTATCGTATATTGTTGATCAGTACCGCCATTGTTGATCACTTTGTAACATGTGGGTACTTATGTGGATCCAGGGTAATTTTTGGTGGAGCCAACATATACCATTCAGTACGTTTCCTTCAATTAACCATTATGTTGATCACTTATACGATTCCGCCAGAGCATGCTATTTTATTAAATATGAGAATTAAAACGGACCAATCACAGGCTCCTGGTTAATTGGAGAAGGTTTTAGAGCGACGTTGCCAGATTGATTGCGGTGCGGCGTTGCATGATGCTTGCAACTCCACTAGTTCAAGCGTTCATTTATTTAATTACACATACTTACCGATTAGCACTGTAGGTCAAATTGAAAAATAACCAGTAGGTATGCGTTTACTCCATGGTATATAAATGTTACAAGGTATTTGTCTTTATGCATAGTCGTGCTCGACAAAAATGTAGGGGAATAAGTAGCAGCCTACTTCAATTCAATAAGCGTATACCTATATTTATATTAATTACTTATTCAGCCGATTACATTCCCAAACTCCTTTCTCAGGGAGCAGCAGATCCGCACTGCGACTAGGCTAGAGGCCAGCTGATGTTAGAATTTTTAAAAAGCCGTAATTCCTCCAAACTGATGATAAGCTCAAACTCACGTGCTCAATGCCGTTTGATGGAAACTTCGATATAGTGGCCAGCCGATATTAGTTTTTATACCGCTTGAATGCTTCCATGTTCCATGTGCACCTATTAGCTAATTAAATAAAAAATAGGTAGGGAAAAGGTAAGCAAGTAGGTATTTACTTTCAATACTTTCCTATTTCCATAACCGCTGCTGCAACATGATGAGCTAATGCAAGCCGGAAAGGATGGATTATTGAGGAAGGGGACTATGCATGATAACCTACCTAGCGAGCCCAATGCAAGTGTGCAGTCGTTGACTACGTACGTGCAGTCTTAACTACGTACGAAGCAAGTTCAATTCGGTTTCAGACGTCGAAGCCCGACTCTACGCAGTCGTTGTTGAACTTACCTCCGGCATCTACCAATCCATTCGATTTAAACTCCCCAGACTTCTGCCGTTCTGCTCAATCCACCTCGTTTACCGTGAACCTCTGAAACTTACGAAAAATACCTACAAGTTTGCCGTAACTCAACCTCTGCATCTTATAATACCATAATCGAAGAACATAACGAATCTCTCTTAAAAGTTAAATGTAAAAAGATTGCATTAAATAAAAAAAACCAAGTTAATTGATAAATCATTCGAAAAGCTCTCCAATCTAAGCGATAAATTAAGAGACGATCTCAACTAGTTTTATTGTTATTTAACAAAACTGAATGAGTTTTCATTAAAAACCTATCGAAGATAAAAACAATGCCAATATTGGTAAGCTTTAGCACAGTTGGATGCAATATTGCATCAATATAGAAACAGCTTACCGCGGCATTGCGAACTACCTCGAATGTTCACCACTTAATAGATATATCTAAACTTGTTAGGCATTATCATTATCATAACCAGAGAATTATTATCATACTAAGAATCCCGTTAGTTCAACCCCAAATATTTGTATATTGGTCAATCTCAACCATGTAATACCTGCGCGAGTTTTTTACGATATGTCGAAACCAGATACCTTTGCCATCATTGCTCCAAACAAACCCAACTCGAAAATCACAGTTGATCATTTAATCTACTCGCTCTTCGATACTGTCGAAAACTATAGAATTGTTATTGTTACTATTTCTATTGCTTATTTCATTTTTCTATTTTCGTTTCGAGATTGTAAGTTCTAGTGTATTTATTACATATGATAGCGCCGGCCTGAATAAAAGTAAAAGTAGATTAATTTATTAAAATATGTTAAATAACTATTCGAATGTTTGTAAATGTTTTGAATTATTATCAAGCTCAATATATTTTCTAGTTTAATTTACAACAATTGCTTATCACTGTAAAACTTATTTAATTATTTTGAAATAAAACTTAAAAGCTTATTCAAAGTTGTTTAAAACTGTTTGTATGCGTGCTAAAACTTTGTTTATTAGAGATAAACTTCGGAAATCGAAAAACAAAATAAAAACAGTTTGGAAGACTATAAATACTGAGACCGGCAAAAATAAACCAAAAGACACTGCATGTGTCCTTGTAATTAACAAGACAGTCTCAGAACCAATAAATGTAGCAAATACTTTTGATAATTTCTTCTCTAATTTACCTCTAGAAGTCACCAAGTCACCGAATTCTTGCCCCAATGCAGTAGAAGCTATTCTTAAAGCTAATTTCACGATCACCGACGTAGCCCTTAAAATAGGCAGTTTTAAGTAGCAATGGGCAAGCCACATAACTTGCAAAACCAATAATCTATGGGAAAGAATGATTCGCTATGGGGGAGGTATATGTTCAGCAGTAGACGATGAAATGATGATGATGAAGTGAAATAGTCAATACATGAAGTGGCACAAATAAATCAAGTCGCCGTCGTATTTAAGATACGTTCTAGTAACTTAAATAGGACGGTGACTAATAGTAACTCTAAAACGTTGTAATGGTATGGCACGGAAAACATACAAAAAACGTTTCATTAGTCTGTTCTCTTTGTCTACACTCGTGCACAAGTACGAACACAAAACGGTTAATAATCTACCACTACTACATGTCAAAATTAGAAGAAACGCTTATCTAGGTAACAGAAAACACGTAAACCATATTTACCCACGTACAAAATATAATCACAACTCTTTTGTAATTCAGTGTATAGTAACTGCGAAAGCCTAAAAAGTAAAAATAAATATAAATAAAAACTACATGTGTGAGTAAATATTTTACGATTTTAGTAAAAAAAAAAAATTGCGTTTTCCGAGAAATGGTAAAAAAAATTAACAAAATGTGTATAAACCATGTTAATTTCTTAAGTAACATTTTATTGCTCTATAATATTGGAAAAAACTCGTTCAAATCCGTCAAAATTTTTCAGTTGTAATTACTTTCAATCTACTTTTAAACAGGATGAGCTACTCAATTCGTCTGTATGTGTTTTGCATTATGTATAATTATATAATATCCATACGATATGAGATTACGCTGCCAATTAGGATTGATTTTGATGAAGTTTTGTTTATAAGCTCATACTTCAAAGGTAGTCCCAAATAAATTATATCAAAATAGAATCAGTGCATTTAGAAAAAAAAATACAAGCACTGAGACTATAGAAGTTTCTATATTTATTTTAGAAGTTTAATTTTGTGAACACATAATATATTATATCAATATTGTCCCGTAGCTGCTTTTTCAAATCATCTTTACTTATTTTATCAATTTTTTTTTAGTAGGAACACCTAACAAGTTAGCATAGCGTGGGTTTCTGTTTGTTTTAATGTATAACTTTCTAATTAAAAACGCCTAGCGATTCGAAACTTTGCAATTTTAGAAAGAAAAATATACATTCTCGGACCGGATTCGGATCCGCGTTAGATAGAAATTTTTTTTAAATTTTCACGCTAAAATTGCAATGTTTTGTATCGCAGGCGTTAGTGTTTTAAATCATTTACTAAAAATTATGAAGGGTTGCGCCACTAATACGAGATTTAAGTGTTTGAGAAACTCTTCTTTCTGTTGGATAATGCTACGTTCAATAGAATGTCACTCCGTACCCATACGACGGTTAAAATCAGAGTTTAAATTTGATGCCCGGACGGTTTGTTTTGGTGGCCTAGAGGTCATGGCGTCTGAGCCGGATTGTCGGAAAACGCAGATTGGAATTCCGTCCGAGGATGTGTATTTTTCTCTAAAACTGCAAAGTTCTGTCTTTTTTCGGATTTCTATATCTTACCTTGATAATATCATCAATATACGATACGTTTGTTAATTTGGGTTCTATATTATGGAAGCTGAATCCGCCATCGTCGCACAATGAGGTAATATGATCGTATTTTAGGCGCTCTTTTCCTTCCAAACTGAAATTAAATAAAATGTTAATATAATATTAGAAACGAAACCCGTGACATACTCACATGTGTATATCTGACAATACCAAAGACGAGTACTATTTTCCGCATCCAATGGTCATTGTTAAGGGCTGTGTGGATTGCTAACGGTTGCGACTCAACCGAAAGAAAAATAAACAAAACGAAGTTTTTAAGTGAGTATCAATATATGAATATTCTAGCTGCACTCCGCGGTTTCACCCGCGTGGTGATGAATGAATATGCGGATGAATCAAAGTCAAAGCCAAAGTCAAAGTCAAAGTCAAAATCATTTATTCAATTTAGGCATCAAAGACGCACTTATGAACGTCAACTTTTCATTATAATGTACTTTAAAAACTCTACCGCCGCGATCCAAAATATATAGAGCCCACCGAGAAGAATCGGCAAGAAACTCGGGGCCATTCTTTTTATATAGATGTTTACAATGTTTCTTTTTAGATACTACAAATATTACATTTTATGGGTGGCAGAGTGACAGCTTGCCAGAAGTGCAGTATTCCAAGCATCTTTATTTTCTATATAATGTCGAACTTTATAGTAACCTTTTTTTATTAAAACGTTTTTTACTACGTGTCAACTTGAATTTGCCCTCTGTAAGCTCAGTTATGTGTTTAGGGATTTTATTGTAAAAACGCACACAACTTCCTAGGAATGATTTATTAGTCTTCGCAAGTCTAAAACTAGGTACAGCTATCCTATTTGTATATCTAGTATTAAACGTGTGGTGATCACTCTTTAACTTTAATCAAATATAGAGTATGTTACTCAAGCATAATGTAGCTTTACACTCGTGAAATAATTGTTTGAATCGGTTAAGACGCGGTCCAACCCCAATTTTAAAATAATTTACAGTGCTTTACGTAAGGTTGAAAATAGCTTGTTAGATTGGACGATATAATGCGAAAATGCGTTAATTTTGTGCGTTTTCTTTATATTTTTCGATATATACTAACAATATTGAAAAAACTGCTGGTTATTACTTTAGTACTATACGTTGGCTATGTATTACCTAAAAAAATATAGTGTTATCGCTGGAAATTCTGAGAGTTTGGACGTGAAAGTTTATTTTAGTGGACCTATTCATGATTTTTTTCTGCTGAAGGAGAGTTATATTTATGAGTTCTATTCGGTTATTACTCTTTTCCCATTCCTTTTCTAACCTTTTTATTTTTTTCATACAATATTATTGATTGTTTTCGTTACACTAGGTGTTTAAAAACTCTGCTTTTTACTATTATCAGGATACGAGCGCGCCTTAAGTAGTTTTACGTTTATCCATTATAAAGAAACATACAATCATATATTTCCCTTTTATTATTAGAAGTCGATAAGAATTAAAATCAAAGTACGAATAATGTGGCCTGGTTTCGTCACTATTGCATATTTCAAAATGAAAAAGTATTTATTGTGACATCTATAATAGTTAGACATAATATGGTATTGTGGATTTCTTGGTAGATATTGACGTCTTCTTAAAACTGAGAGCAGTTCTACTGTTTCAAAACTTTTAACACCACCATGTAGGTACTATTTGAATATTAAACACAAATATGAGTTAGCGTCGTGTTCATGATCTATCGAGTTACCATAATATAAAATGTTATTCGATTGCTGGCGTCAATAGAAACGTAACTGCTGCTACGCTGTTTTTCAATAGCAGAATAAGAAAATGGGTGTAAATAAGCTTCGGTTCGCTTGCAATTGGAACAAATTTAGTTAGTTGAATCGGCCCCCTGTAGAACCTACACCACTTTGCTCTAATGTCAAAATCATAGACAAATATTATGTGCTCAATAGTTTGAGCAGCGTACGCAATATAAGGACTTTTTTGGTATTTTGTTACATTATCAAAGTTTTCATATGGATTCCTAATTTTATTGGTTATATTATATATATCAATGTTCATAACGGAAAATGTAGGATTCTAATGGTGAAAGAATTTTTCTAATCGATCTAATTGTTTTATATATAAAGTATATAGTTATATGAACTACATATATATACGAGTATATGACTTCTTTACGTTGAAACTTCTCAACCAATTTTAATGAATTTTGTAATATCTTCATTACTTTATGCTTATTCGTCAGGATTAACAGAATAAATGTGTTGTTTCCTGAAGTAATTCTTAATCTGCAATATTGGGGGTTTGACCATTGACCAACTGGGCTATTATGTATCTCAGTTGCTAACAAATGTGGATTGAAATCTGAAAAAATGGCCGCTCTTTGTCACTTTTGCCAGCTTCAGTGATCAAATTACTAACATTTTTGCTTACTGGATTTGCCAAAACTGACGACATAGGGCCGTCATTTCTCAAGATTTCAATTTACATTTGTTAGCAACTGAGATACATAATAGCCCTGCAGGTCAATAGTATGCATAACTATAATACAACTAGAACCTTATTTTCCAACTAAAAACCATAGTTTTATATTATACTAGTTAGTGCCCGTGACGTCGTCTGTTCAGGATTAGTACTTTGAATAGCTTATATTTTTCTCCAATGCCATATCTATCTTTATACCAAAATGTCATAAAATATTTACATGTTTATACATAGGTCACACTAAAAAATTTCCGGAATTGGCCACTTAAATAACCAATATTTAAAAAGTTACAATTACATTTGAAAATGGAGCTCTTTAGCCGTGGAATAAAATTTGTTTCATCTGATTGTCAATTGTTTTCACATTGTGGCGTCATTTTTAAAAATTACGTGATTACAATAAAATGGACTTACCTCGGGATTTTTTTTACGATTAAGTGTAATTTGACAGCTCAGCAAAACAGGCTTCAATGTGCTTTTGGATAAAAACACCATGCAAGACGACCATAGCTGGTTTGCAGAATTCAAACGCGGTCTTGTCAATAATCTCCATGTCATCATGGATATTCGTGAAGATGGCCCGTGCACCGTTGTAAATAATAAGAACATCGATGCTGTGCGCCGTATGATTGAAACAGACAGACATGTGACCTAACATGAGATCCGGACATCTTTGGACATAGGCATGAGTCAAATACAGTCAATCCTACACAAACTTTAGGTTGTGAGAAAGACGTGTTCTCGATGGATCCCACACAATTTGACCGATGCTCAAAAACGAACCGCATCACTTGGTGCCATGCTATGCTTGCCAGATACAACGAAGGGGCTTCAAATTTGGTGTGGGACATAGTAACAGGTGACGAAACATAGACTTATAGCTATGATCCCAAAACGAAGCAGCAACCGAGCGTAAGGGTTTATAGAGATGAGCCAAAAACAACTAAAGTGGCGCGCGTGAAAAGTGCCTCGAAGCAAGTGATTGCGTCTATTTTTAATAAAACTGGACACGTACTAACTAAACGTAACTGGACTGTTTCTTCAGAAAATCCTCGAAACGAGACTGATACACGACCATTTATTTACCGGAATTTATTGGCAAACTCCGTAAAAATAGCGGTAAACACCTTATCATCTTGCACCACGACAATGCAAGTTCCCACACGGCCAGACAGACAAATGAGTTTTTGAAGGCGAAAAACGTACAACTTTTGAGTCATTCAGCATACAGTCCTGACCTAGCACCGTGTGATTTTTTTCTTTTCCCAAAAATAAAGAACCAATTACGCGATCAACGGTTTTCATCACCAGAAGAGGCTGTCGAAGAGTATGAAAAACAGAGTGGCACAAATGTTTTAAAAATTGGTTCAATCATATGAAAAAGTGCATTGACGCAAAGGGAGAATATTTTGAGAAATTATAAAGTCATTTTTGACCATTTATAGTATTTTTTTATGATTGATTACGGAAACTTTTAGTGTGCCCCATCTATGAGTACTTAAGTACACGCCCCAACTTAATAAATCAATCAGTACACACTAATAATAAAATACAGTACCTACGTCCATACAAATATCAAATTAATCACCATGGAAAAAACTGTCATTACATTTCATCACCCTTCAAGATCGCCGAGCACGTCTAGTGTATCGAGCTATCAAAATGATAGCGTGCTTTTGACTAAGCTATCAGAAACTGACACAAACTTTGACAGAACTGTGATCATTACGATCTTAACGTAGGCCAATATCTTGTTATTTTGTCTATGCTGTGCCCAAGAATATTACGCTTTTTTACCCGTGTGGTGATGAACGATGATGATGATGATAATGATGAAAAGTATCCTATGTGTTATTCCAGTGCCTCATCTTCCTCCATATTAAACTTCATCAAAATTGGCCCCGCCGTTTGAGCGTATAAGAGTAACAAAGATCCATACTAATTTTTAAACTTTCGCAATGGGAACACATATTTATATTAAATTAACGGGGCTTAACCGCGTTAGTAATAGTATTTATTTACCTCGATGTTTCGATCAAGTTGCATTGATCGTGATAAATACTATTACTAACGCGATTAAGCCCCGTTAACGTAATATAAAGATCCATACATCCATACTCACAAACTTTCGCGTTTAAAATATAAGTAGGATAGAAGGATTTATGAATAACTTACTAATGGCTGAATAGATAAAAATGTGAGTAGTTGTATTCCGATGGTTTCACTTTATATTCGGGGCAAATCGTCACAGATGGAAATGGAACCTGAAACAATTCAAATGTACTTGTTAATAAATCATCATTAGTCAAATGAAAATATGTCAAAGTTCTTAATCCTATCACAAGTCATAATTATCCTGCAGTTATAAAATGTTGTTATACCTATAAAGATGGTGACAGTTATTTGACTCTCGTCGTCTTGCCGTGATGGTTGTAATAGGCTATTAATGTGGATGTAATATTAATAAAACAATAAAATGTAAAAAATACATTTAAAAATAAAAATATAATGTATTCTTAAACTAGCACATTGTTTTCTTAAACCTTTATAACATGAATAGTGTAATTGTAAGAGCGCAGTCATATGACCGGCGCGGTGGCGTCCGTTCTTCTAGATAGGTTGATTTTGCTTGACTCTGTCCACTTAAGTAAAAAATTTTTGATGCAGTTAAATATTTATCTAAATAACTTAAACAATGCTAAATGGACAAATATACGAGGCTATCTAATTTAAAAAAAATATTTTACCGTTCCAACAGAGGATAGCCGTCCGTTGACTGCTACGATGACAGGACTTGTAATCCATTTTATGTAGACTTTGTATATTAAGATGGAGCATAGCACAACACTCACGACGACCGTTATGAACCAGAACAGGCTAAAAAACATATTACGTTATAATCTCAGTTACAAACAATACCTAATAATAAGATACGTGAATGCTTCACACGCTTTGTGACTTATTGATGCATGAATGCATGTGTAATGAGCAGAAATTATTGTTTTTGGGTCTTGGATGTTGTGTTGTGTTATAGTGCGTGTCTATGTCTTCCACAATACAAGGAATTCTAGTGCGGGATATGAGTGTGTGAATGTTTCGTTACTTTTCAATGATGTTAAGTCCTCGCTCGACGATGTATCTTAGCCCGTGTAGCGAAGAATTTTGAGCATATTCATGGAAAACTTGTGTAATCAGAAGTTTCTGTCGTTTACGTCTCTGCCTCTTTTTTCTAATACACACGTCTCCATATACGAACGCAATCTTCTCTAACCTGAAATAAATAAACAAAAAAAGGATGAATTCTGCAAATTATACGAGAAACACGGTCTTCTTAAATTCTTAGACGATAAAATATACAGAAAGGCATCATCATTTCTTCTTTTTAAACATTACATCGTATTTCCTGGTCACAATCACCCGACATCAATAGTTCCAGTATACGCTCCTACAGAGGTAGCGCAAAAGGAAATTAAAAATAGTTTTATAAAAACCTAAATGGGATAATGGAGACCCTGTATAACAACATTATTGTTATGGGCGATTTTAATAGCCAAATTGGCAAAGGAGGAAAGTACGAAGTAAAAATACTTGGACCATATACAACCGACAAGTGAAACGATAATATATAACTTATACTTATAAAATAACTTACTGAATACATTTGACAAAATAAATTTAAAAAAAAATGAACGTGGGAATCTCCCAACGGCCAAATAAAAAATGATAAAGAGTTCATAACTACAAATAAACCGAAGCTTTTCTTCAACGTGGAAGTCCTCAATAGTTTTGCCTATTTTACTGATCACAGATTACTCCGAATTCAATTACACCAAAATGAACCTAACATCGAGAAAACATATACAAAATACTATAAAACCAATCACGCTACCATTACCAAACCATGTTCTAGAACTCCTAAAGACTAATTAATACCAATATTTGAACAAAAAGTAGTCCAAGAAAAAGTGTATACGAGTACTTTAGAAGAAGGAATAAAAGAAGCTAATGTATTCGTAGAAAAAGACAAACCATTTAAATATAGCACAGGTTCTGAAGCAAATAGATTAAAACAACAAAGAGCACTTTTCTTTAAAAACAGGATGAACAATAGACAAAACATAATTAAAATAATTAGTAACGAAATATACGCTGAAATAAGGAAATACAGAAATACACATAAAACTAAGTTAATATAACTCCGCATTATAAAATTTGGTGAAATCATGAGTGTGTGGAAGGATCACAAAATCAAAAACGTAAATCTAAAAGGAACTTTATACATCTATACATCCATACTCACAAACTTTCGAGTTCATAATATTAGTAGAAAGTAGGATACCCTGCAGTTAATATTTGAATGATACAAAAGACCGCATAATACAGCAATTCTCTGAGAAGCATTGTGAAGTAGCCACCACGTATTATTGCAAGTATTTGGCAATAATTTTGAAAATATTTAACTTACTGCGATTGTTTCCTATCCATTATTATTTTGTATGTACCACGTCCAGTAACTAAGATGGCACAAGTACAACTGGCTTCCTATGCTCATATCTACCAACATTCTAATAAAAAGAACGAAATTTTGCAATTACAATTAGGGTAAGTGTTCCATTACCAAGCCCTCTAGTTGATAATGGAGCATTGGGACTTGTTACCGTTAAACTTTACTATGAAGTTAATTAACTGAAAGCACGTCAAATTGAGGCACGATCGTATGACAAAGTCGTAGGTATGAATTAAAATTACTGAAACGTATGTATAAACAAAATGATGGTGGCTACTTTGGCCAATAATCCCACTTCCCCCTTATATTATAAATGTGAAAGTTTGGATAGATGAATGGATGTTTGTTACTCAATCACAGTAGAACGGATCAACGGATCTGGTTGAAATTTGGCACAGAGATAGATTATAGTTTTAAATAGCACAAAGGCTACTTTTCATCATCATCATCATCATCATCTATCACCACACGGGTGAAAAAGTCATATTCATAGGCACAGCATAGACAAAATAACAAGATCTCCGCCTACGTCAAGATCGTAATGATGACTTATTTTCTGTCAATAGAGTACTGTCAAAGATATATTAGTTTGTGATAGCTAAGTCAAAAGCACTCAATGATTTTGAAAGCTTGATACACATTGTGTGTTTCCAATTGAAGTCAAAATTTAGCGCTGTGATCGCTATTCTAAATCAACGAAAGCGCGACAAAGTTGATCCATGTGACGTCATGGATACATTCTTTTCTCTACACTATTCTCTTTTTCCCGACTACTCTTCTTTACCTCAATGAGCGTTTTCAGTTCCTTCATCTTACACCCTCTCCCTTCGTTCCACAAGCACACTGCAATTGAATACACCCTTCGTGTCAACAATGTTTAGTAAGTCATTTACTAAACATGCTGTCCACATATGGAATGCGCTAGCTGTCAATATCAGGCAAGTAAAGTCAATTTCGTCTTTTAAAGATATGGTGAAGAAGCAATATTTATCGAATAACTACTGAATATTATATTTTACTTTAAATTATTATTATGTCTTAAAATATTGTATTTATTATTTATTTTTTGTAGTATTTTATTTATTTATTTATTTAATAATATGAACGCACTTGCAATTATACATATTATTAGTTCTTAAATGAAACAAAACAAAGTCTTAGCTAATGAAGTAATTTAAAAATAAAATTATTTATATAATGTCAAACTTAAATAATAATACTTAACCCGTTGACTCGCGATTCGCCATATTTGGCCAATAATAGGTACAATATGGTTGTTTATGATTACATGGTTAATTACATTTAAGTTTTCATATTGTTATGTTTTTGAGACCAATAAAGTATTATCTATCTATCTATCTATCTATCTATAATTACATATTATTAAGCTATTGCATAGCTTCTATCGCGGGCCTTGAGCGTGGAGACCGAGTCCAGAAATTCCGTAACAAAAATAACCTAACACCCCCACTCCGACTCCATCTATCGATGAATAGCAGAACTTTTAATGACTTTTTGAAATATCACGCTTGTCTCTTTAGTTCAGCAACTCGCCTCTAGATGGCATTGGTTAAATAATTATAATTGCAAAAGTTGATAAAAACAGCTATGCAATAGCTTTACAGCGTCAGTCTCCGAGTGCCACACGTCTTTTTTTATATATAATTCTTGTGGTTTCAAGAGGGTTAATAAAATGTCAAATTAAATATTATTCACAAAATGTCAGCATTAAATTTACAATATTAGACCAACTATCGTTAATAAGTCACAGTCGAGAAACGTGGAAAAAAAAAAAACTGAGGAACGCGTTGAGGTCGCACATGGCGCGGTGAATCGGGGAGTACCGACGTAGTAGGTTTGTATTAGTTTATTATTATTTAATTTTATTTATTTTAATTATCTATTAGCACTTAGTTTCTAGATAAAAATGTTCATTTTACCATCTACTTATTACTACCATCTAAAAGTCCCCAGCTGCAGCCTAATCATTTGCCTTACTTTCTACCATTATAAAAAATAGTTACAGAAATCTATAGTAAACTAAGGCAACCCCCTCGAGTCGAGTGTGAGGAAATCTGCCGTGTACCCACGTAGCTGTTTGATGACCACTATTTCTATTCCCGGTTAGTGATAGTTCGACGCCTGTGGTTAGCTTTGTGCCAATTTTATGACTCCCTGACTTAAACTAAAGGCCACGTGACAAAAGTCATCCACATATTGCCACGCCAAGCTTTTCGAGTTACCCATCTATGAAAATCTTACTCCTACTAATATTATAAACACGAAAGTTTGTGAGTGTGGATGGATCTTTGTTACTCTTTCACGCTCAAACGGCGGGGGCAATTTTGATGAAATTTGGTATGGAGGTAGATGAGGCGCTGGATTAACACAAAGGATCATTTTCATCATCATCGTCATCATCCATCACCACACGGGTGAAAAAGCGGCAATTGGGCACAACATAGACAAAATAACAATGCATAAAGCATTTCTTCATTCAAATGTACATTTAATTGAGAATACGAATAAATTCATGGACATGAAGTGAGTGAGAATGAGATTGTGACGGAAATCAAACTATTTAGCTTTTGTTTCACACGATGTAATGTTTCCAATACACACTTACAGTTTAATATGCTTAGAAGCTATAGTATTTTACTAGGCATAGAAAAGATTGAAGAAGAATATAAGGTAAGCAGAGTAGTTCATAGAAATATAGCACAGCAATTATAATATGGCAAATGATAGTTCGCGCGTCTGTGGTAAGCTACTGAGCGGGAGCACAAGCGATGTGCGCTTCGCGGCAAATCGTGGTTCTCCTGAAGGCGGCCAGCTGACGTAGATGCACCAGTCGGAACACCGCATACCTCGCTCGCTATACTGACGAAGTCTGTGCGTATTTTTGTCTGTCCGCGATATAATTACTGTGTTACAATAAATTACTTCATCTTAAATATTTATGTAACTAGTGATATGAACATTTTAGCACTGATAGAAATATATGATAAATAACAATAAAACATACATAAATTAGTAATATTTAAGTAATGATAATTAATTTTAAGTTATGCAATTATAGGATATTGTTTGTTAATTAAGAATATATACAACTAAGTAGGTAGCTCCGCTACAGACATTAGTGGCAGTACAAGTGCATGCAAAAGATGGCTAGGTTAATATATATATGAACATTAACCCCTATTTGTTGTGTTAACGATTGTAAGGAGAAGATTCTTATGAAAGAAAAACCAAGAAAAGATGAAAGGTTATGGCAAGCCCGAAGGCCGAGACTACTACGCGAGCGAAGTCGCGGGCAGTTGCTAGTATATAATAGAAATAACCTTCCATTTGGGCTTCACCGCAGTCGAGTAAAGCAGACAACTGTGATCCAGCCTACCCATGACCACGTTCACTAAAACAGTGTTCGAAACGTCGGGGTTAAAATTATATACCTACGCGTTTTTATCAGTTTAACGCTGTTTAACTTAATTTGGTCTATGTTTGATTTCACAGTAACTAGTCAACTCTAATAAAATTATAGTAATTTAAGGTAAATACGAAATATATTAACCTCCGCTTGCGCGTGCTCTAACCGCTGTTTGTTGGATTACCGATATCAATGTATGCCGTTGGGAGTGAAAATGTTTGCACTGACATAATCTTCACAGACCCTTTATACAGGACTTATTGTGTTCCCGAAGCTGCAGAATACATGATATATCACTTCTAAGCTTATCAATTTAATTATTGTTTCAAAATATACATTGACTTAAAATTTACGAGTATAGTACCACGAAGAATCCGAGCGCCAAAAAAAATTTATTAAAGTTTACTTAATCTATTCACCCAGTCGAAAGTTCTGAGGTTACAAACATTTAAAAAAAGTCGAATTGAGAACCTCCTCCTTTTTTGGAAGTCGGTTGATAAGTACATATAATTATGTTTGGCTTTTATCGTATGGCCTAATTAAAGCCGTTAGTTTATGTACGTAGGACAAGCTGTCGTACGTTATGTACGTACGGTTTTTTTTGTGATTGATCATCTTTTCGTTTAATTAGCCTTAAGTTTGCACAACCAAAGTTCTAGGTGTAAACTTATAGCGTTTACGTTTGCAAAACTCTCGTGTTTTTTAAACATATTAACTTATTTTATAATAAAAATATGAATTTAATGATAAGCTCAGAAGTGATATATCACCTTTCGTAATTAACCGATGAGGGAGGCCTATGTTCAGCAATGGACGTCCTACGGCTGAGATAATGATGATAATGATGAATTAACCGATGTTATCGAGCTAGGTTTCCTACGTTTTAAGAGGATTGCATAGCTAGTACATAGGTTGACATTAAATCTGTTTTGATATTAAATAATTATAGCATTTAAACTAAAAATCTATATATATATATAATAAAACTGTAACTAGGTCAAATTAGTGTTTTTTTAAATTATATTCGCGGTGTATTATGTTATCGATATAGAAATACCCTCGAAGGGGTAAGTAAAATGATTTAAGCAGCTATGTTTTGCCACATTTTTTGGTCCTATATATTTTTTTTTTTTTTTTTATGTACAATAGGTTAGCGCTTGACCACAACTCGCCTGATGTTAAGCGTAGTTGTGATCTACGATGGAGCGCGCTTACCTAGAAGATACCGATTCACTCTCGACTTAAAGACTCGTAGATTATATTTATCAGGAAACAGAGACATCGGCAGTAAGTTCCACAGTTTGGCAGTTCGCACAATGTAAGAGCCAGAAAACCGCTTAGTGCGAGTCCCTGGAACTTCAACCATGTAGCGGTGACGCCTTGAGGTGTCTCTGCTCGTCCGGTGATAAAATGGGGATGGGGGAATAAGATCGTGTAATTCCGATGCACATTCTCCGAAGTGCAACCGATAAAAAACCGAAAGGCAAGCAACTTTGCGACGATGTTCTAAACTTTGCAGCTTAGATTTGCAAAGGGATTCACTGCCTATGAGCTTCCTGGCTCTCTTCTCAATCGATTCCAGCGCCTGAAGCTGACATTTAGCCGATCCATCCCAAAGGTGCGAACAGTACTCCATGCACGACCGAACTTGTGCTTGATACAAGGTAAGCAACTGTTCCGGCTTAAAGTACTGTCGCACCTTTGCGAGAACACCCAGCTTTTTGGCAGCCAATTGAGCCTTCGACTCAATATAGGAACCGAAGTTGAGAGTTGGGTTCAGAGTAATGCCAAGAAGCTCCAGGTGGTCAGTGATCGGCAAAGTTGTACCACGGAAAGTCGGAGCCAGATCAAATGGCCTCCTCTTGGCAGAGAACAGACACGCCTGGGTCTTTGTTGCATTGAACTTCACCAGGTTGGCATCGCCCCAGTCGGAGACTGCCTTAAGGGAGAGGTTCAAGCGCTCAACCATGGTCTCTTTTAGTGACTGAATTTCGGCCGCACTGGCACGCGCGTTGGATATATAGCTCTCCACAACAGTGCTGTCGTCTGCATACCCAAAGATACCGGGTTTTAGCAGATCGTTGATATGGAGCAAGAAGAGTGTTGCAGAGAGCACCGACCCTTGAGGAACACCGGCATTAATCGCCCTTGGATCCGACGAGCGGCCATCGATGACCACTCGTATAGATCGATTCCTCAGAAAGTCCGATATCCACGCAATGAAACCAATGGGCAAGCCGAAAGAGGAAAGCTTGCTAATAAGGCAATCGTGCCAGACCCTGTCGAAGGCCTTAGATATATCTAGGGAAACCGCAAGTGCTTCCCCGTATTTCTCTATGGCCTCACTCCAGATGTGTGTGGCGTATACTAGAAGATCCCCAGTGGAACGATTCCGGCGGAAGCCATATTGTCGATCACTGAGGAGGTCATTAGATTCTAGATACGCCAGGAGCCTGCTGTTCAAGACACGTTCCATGCTCTTACAGAGAATGGACGTGACTGAAATGGGTCTGTAGTTAGCAGGGTCAGCAAGACTACCTTTTTTGGGCACGGGCTGCACGTTAGCAAGCTTCCAAGAACTCGGTACTTTGCCAGTCTTAAGAGAAAGCCGAAAGAGACGTGTCAGTACAGGAGCCAACTCAGGTGCACATGTCCTCAAAACTATGGCCGGAATACCATCAGGACCACTGGCTTTATTCACATCAAGATTGCGTAACGTTCTGCGAACCTCAGCTTGGCGAATGTTAATTTCCGACATAAATGTCGAGCAGCCAGAAGGAGTTGGAGGTATCGCGCTACCAGCATCAAGACGCGAACTTTCCGCAAATAGAGAAGCAAACAAGTTTGCTTTCTCTTCAGCGGTGTGTGCCAGCGTCCCATCAGGTTTCAGCAATGGAGGCAGAGAGGGGCGGCAGAAGTTCCCTTCGACCGACTTAGCCAGGGACCAAAAAGCTTTACTACCCGCAGGGTACGAAGCTAATTTATCACCAAAGCGTCAAAGCGAGCCCTCCGAAGCACCTTTTTTCAGGACTTAGCAGCCTTGTTAAACGCTATCTTCTTCTGACGTATGTGCCTTGCCTTGCGGTGTCGAGCGTCAACCCAGGAGAGGTACGCTTCATGCTTCAGCGCTTCTGCGCGTTCACATTCAGGTCCAAACCATGGGCGAGCTTTGCCGGACAGCGTTGAATCCGAGTATGGAATAAAATACTCCATACCCAGACGCAGTACCTCCGTCACGGCATCCGCACAGGTTGAAGGATCATCGGAAGAGAAGCACACAGGCTGCCAAGGATAAGATGCAAAGAAAGACCGCATCTCATCCCAGTCTGCTGACTTGTATCGCCACAGCCGCCGGGTGCCACAAGGGCTGGGATCAGGCGGGGAGTAGACTGATACAGATTTCACCAGACAGTGGTCAGAACTACCCAAGGGTGATGATACTGACACTGAGTAGCGGTCTGGATCTGTTGTCAGCAGAAGGTCCAAGCAATAGGGTGTGTGGGAATCAACGTCAGGTACCCGGGTAGCATCTCGGACCAGCTGGGTGAGATCTAACGCTAAGGCTAGGTTTCGCGTCTCTCGCCCAGCATGGTCAGTGTCCTGGTATGGGTACAGCCACTCCTTGTGGTGGGCGTTCAAATCCCCCAGAAACACTAACTGAGCCGACGGATACCTTAGTTGAGCCACATCCGCTGCCTCACTAAGGTATTCAGTGAGCCTGGAAGTCTCCTGATCTCCGCTGTGCGAACGGTAGACACAAGCGTAGAGAATCTTCTCAATACCAGTGTCCACTAGGACCCACAAAACGGTAAATCTATGATCTTCAAGAATACGGAGACGCTGACAGCAGATGTCATCCCGGGCGTACAAGCATACACCAGCCCGAGCTTTGAAATTGTGCTCAAGGGTGTACCCTGGGTACGACAAGTACGCCAAGTCTGACGGACATCCGATCTGCGTCTCCGTTAGAAACAAGAGTGACGGTTTTTCGGTTTCTAGATGGTAGTGGACCGCCGCGAGATTGGAGTGCAAACCTCGGATATTAGTGAGGTGCACTTTTAGAGAAAGGGCGTGCAACCGCTGTTTTACCGTTTTCCTCTTATTTCGTGTCATGTCATCGAGTGAATTTTGTCGGTGAGAAGGTGGCAGTGGAATAAGGCTTCACGATACTGATCAGTAGACATACATACAAAGCAACACCTGTGGGGAACTAGTCTGGAGACTGCGGGGACGCCCGAGCCCCCCCGGGGATGTCCATCGGGCCCTTTCTTCCGGTCGCCGACCGGCACGATGGCGCATCCCGGGATTTTTCGCTAGTTGGCGGGGCAGCCTTTCGTGAGTGGCTAGTTCACTACTTGGGCCCCCTACTAACTGCGGTCGGCCAGCGGTGCACCGTGCCTCGGATCCCGCTACCCTCCGCGACTAGTTACCCGATGAAGCATTAGTATGTATGTCAAAAACGATCTTGTATCTATGAAGCAGCCATTCCGACCCACCTCCTCGAACGGCGACACCGGACATCGCTCCGGAACACGGCTAGGCCGCTTAGCGGCGCGGCTTTGTCCGGTGGGTGGTCACTAGCCACGGCCAAAGCCTACCACCAGTGTTTTGTTGCCTGTTTAGCACCACCCGGGAACCACGTGTGGGGTTTCAGATTTGGGGTATACTCCCACGGACGGGGGCAACTAAGTTCCCATAATAGGGGGCGAGCCTTTTGCCCCCTACGGTACACTGTTCCAGACTCCGGACTGCTATTAAGAATTTCTATGTTAGAAAAACTCAATAACTATCCAACACGTAGATTGAACTCAGGGAGGAACCTTGAGATTACAAAGCGGCGTTTCCACCATTACATCAAGACCAAGCAAGCGAAGCCGCTGGCGGGTCAGCTAGTACTTAATAAATTAATCGGTTACCCTGAAAACTAAATATCTATTCAAATTGTTTAAACAGTTGCTTAAGGGGCGGTTTATCTTTTCATATATTATAACTTAACACACTGTTACATGATTGAAGTGTTGATATACTTTTTTACCAACTGCGCCCCGCAGCTCCGTTCGTCTAGGAAACAATAGCAATCCAGGCGATCCGAGTCAACATATCTTTCGGCGCCAAATTATTTCCATTTTAGCGATGATTATGTTGAGGTACTCTGCCCACTCCAATAAGGATATTGTATGAATTAACCCGAACTAAAAATATTAGAAGATCTCCCTTTCGCCTTTTACTTGTATCGCTCCCATAATTAATTATGATGTGTTTCCTGAATAAGTGCATAAACAGGGGTCGACTGATGTCCGACGGAACAATGATCTATCATTTTGTAGCTAGAAAGATACTGTAGATTCTGGCTGAAGAGCTGTGTGTTATCTATATTTTTAGACAGTATAGACACGATATATTACGGTGGTAAAATCCTACACACA
Source organism: Selenia dentaria (assembly GCA_917880725.1). Lineage (NCBI taxonomy): Eukaryota > Metazoa > Arthropoda > Insecta > Lepidoptera > Geometridae > Selenia > Selenia dentaria. The sequence goes on along the minus strand of OU862888.1, from coordinate 5,151,702 downwards.
CTGCATCTCTCTCTGTCTTTTTTTTCCTAGGTAAGTGTCACATATTTTCTTTTAATATCGTGTTACCTACACTAATATAATAAAAACAAAAATTGGTTTGTAATTTATATAATAAGTTCCGAAACTATTTGACTGATTTGAAAGATTATTTCACCATAAGAATCCTACATTATCCCTAATAAACACAGGGCATAGGAAATTTGCACACTTTCAGGGATGTGTATGAAAACTTCTATAATGTAACCCAAGGAGAAAAAAATCTTTATATCGCATACGGAAACTATTGACATAGAGCAAAGTGATGTAGTACCTTTTTTATAGAAGACGTCAATATCTACAAAATGTCATAAGTCTAACTTTTATAGTTATGTGGTTTAAAGTAAAATATATTTTCATGTTTACATAATATGCAATTGTAACGACGAAAAATCTTTAAATCGCTTACGCTGTGGAAATTATTGAGAATAGAGTAATTGATTATGGTAATAAATTGATTATGGATATTAATACGAGTATCTACAAAAAAGTCTGCAGTGCCATATGTCAACTATTACCGTGCTTAACGTACGGTTGCCAGGCATGTTCGCTTAGGAGAAAATACGAAGAGAAAATTGCAATTTGAATAGAAAAACAAAAGACAAAGTAAGTAATAAAACAATAAGTAAGATAACTAAAGCACAAGATGTAACACAAAGGATAAGACTATTGAAATGGCAGGCCATAAGATAATCGGACTTGACTGGATGAGGAAGGCAAGAGAAAGAGTAGAGTGGACAGGTTTAAGGAAGGCCTACGCCGGAGAGGCGATACATTATAGTGTTAAATTCAATAATTAATTACAAAAGCCAACTATGTTAGCTTTTTGCAGTAGAATAAAGACTTTTTATTTGTTTTATGTTAATTTATGTATGTATGTTATGTGTTGTTAACTATTACAGTTATATTATTAATTTTTTAAACCACTAACGCCTGCTTAGCGTTACCAAATATTTTAAATTTTTTTTAGAGAGGAAAATTCACATTCGCGGACCGGATTCGAACCTGCGTCTTCCGTCAATCCGTTTCAGATGCCATGACCAACTAGGCCACCAAGGTTCGAAGTCCGATAATCGAATTTTGACTCTATCTGATTTTAACCGTCGTATGGGGAAGGAGCGACATCTATTGAACAAAATCAAATTGCAACATTACAGTTATGTCACAACAACTTTTTACGTTTGAATATGCTATAATAACGCCAGTACAAATTAAGCCACATTATTCGTACCTTGGTATTTAATCCTAATAATATAAAAGAAAGAATTAATTGTTTGTTTGTTTGTAATGGAAACACAAAAACTACTAAAATAATTCAAAAAAATCTTTCAGCAGTAGAATGCTACATTATGCCTGAGTAACATAAACTATATTTGGTTCATCATCATCATCCATCAGCACGCGGGTGAAACCGCAGAGCGCAGCTAGGCAATATAGTAAAAAAATCAAAGTCCTGATTGGTGACTAACTGACTGACTGACTGACAGACAACGCACATTTTAAACCGTTGTTCGTATAGAGACAGAATTCAGAGGATGCTGTTGTCTTGGGAGGTATACTAAGAAAGGGTTTGCAACCTCTTAAGAGATAAAAATGAGTGAAACGTTAGTATGAAAGTTCTTTGTTTTTGAACTTATAGATCTGAAAATTTGCATTTAAATTGTTCATTTAAAATAAAAAGTTGTGTTCTTACTTTTTTATAGAGATGACTTAGAGGGGTGAACTGGGAGATGAAACTATATACACCTAATTTGTATAATACCCAAAAAAAAACAGCACTATATGCTGCTGGTACTTAATGGGAAGAAAATTTAAAACTACTTTAAAAAAAAATTCCCACATAATCATCAATATTTGGTCAAACGTCTAGATTGATTCACACCTACAAATTTTATTCTAGGCATTTCCACTATTCATTATGATATACTACATGCGCGCGGTTTATGCATGAAACTTAACACCCCTACATAGAAATGTATCATTCATTCATAACATTCGGCAAACTCGCGTCCTAGCTCGTTAGACCTGGCCACCGGACCAACCCCGCACCCTCCGCCCTGCTACCGCGCGGCCTTTGTTTCTTCCGAAAACGAACGAACGAAAACCGAAAGTCGACAATCTCTTTCACACCGAACGCTCGGGTGGGGGGTGTAAAAAAGAGTAAGAGAGATATTTTTTCACTGACGCGAATCATGTGTTTTCATTAATAAGTTGTACATAGGCACGTAGTATTTTTGTTAAGATGGTGTCCATACTTTTAGATGGAATTTTCAAAAACTTTAGCAATTAAGAATTATTTCACTGTGAAGTAATAAAAAAATTTGACTACATATCTACAATGTATTAACACTTTTGTACCGCCCATTTTTTTGTTTTGGTAATTATACAAATACAATACAAAATTCTTTGTACAGTTCTAAAAATTTGTATTTAGATATTGCAATTTTTTTTATTAATTAAAAATATTCTGTTTCTTATTACTTTTAACAGTGATGACTTAGGGGGTGAAAAGGAGGATGAAAGTGGTATGAATATTTTTTTGTTTTTAAAGTTATTGGTGTGTATTTAGATATTTCAATTTAAATTCAAAAATGGTGTTCCTTTATGACATGGGGGATAAAACTTTGTGTGGAAAATCTTTGTTTTTTGGTGTTACAGTGTGTAGTAATATAGTGAAAACGTCATTTGAAACATTTCATTTTAGCAAGTTATTCAGATGGCCGAGATTTTTTTAATGCTAGTAATGCCTCTGATGGTAAGCAATACGCTTGTCCATGACAGATGCATTACCACCCAGAGCTTAACTTTATACCTGGCACGGCACTGCAGTGCAAGAGGCATACCGCCAGTAGGGTAGGTTTTTTTCCATTCTTGCGATTTGCATTCTGACAGCGGAGGGAATATTCTATCCCGTCAATTCACGACGAAACTAGTTTTTGCATTAAAGTATTTACACCGAGTTGGTAACATTTTCAATTTGACAGGCCGGTTGGCGCAGTTGGTAACACCCCTGCCTTCTGAGCCGCTGGTCCCGGGTTCGATCCCCGGATAGGTCAAACATTTGTGTGCATGAACATGTCTGTTTGATCTGTGTCTGGGTGTTTATATGTATATAAGTATTTAATATCATAGGTATATAAGTATGTAATGTAATAAGCAGTCATCAGGTTACCATAGTACAGGCTCCGCCTAATTTGGGACCCGAAGACCTTTGTGTGGATGTTGTCCCATATATATATATATATATATATATATATATATATATATATATATATATATATATATATATATATATACAAAAAAAAACAGCACTATATGCTGCTGGTACTTAATGGGAAGAAAATTTAAAACTACTTTAAAAAAAAAAACCCACATAATCATCAATATTTGGTCAAACGTCTAGATTGATTCACACCTACAAATTTTATTCTAGGCATTTCCACTATTCATTATGATATACTACATGCGCGCGGTTTATGCATGAAACTTAACACCCCTACATAGAAATGTATCATTCATTCATAACATTCGGCAAACTCGCGTCCTAGCTCGTTAGACCTGGCCACCGGACCAACCCCGCACCCTCCGCCCTGCTACCGCGCGGCCTTTGTTTCTTCCGAAAACGAACGAACGAAAACCGAAAGTCGACAATCTCTTTCACACCGAACGCTCGGGTGGGGGGTGTAAAAAAGAGTAAGAGAGATATTTTTTCACTGACGCGAATCATGTGTTTTCATTAATAAGTTGTACATAGGCACGTAGTATTTTTGTTAAGATGGTGTCCATACTTTTAGATGGAATTTTCAAAAACTTTAGCAATTAAGAATTATTTCACTGTGAAGTAATAAAAAAATTTGACTACATATCTACAATGTATTAACACTTTTGTACCGCCCATTTTTTTGTTTTGGTAATTATACAAATACAATACAAAATTCTTTGTACAGTTCTAAAAATTTGTATTTAGATATTGCAATTTTTTTTATTAATTAAAAATATTCTGTTTCTTATTACTTTTAACAGTGATGACTTAGGGGGTGAAAAGGAGGATGAAAGTGGTATGAATATTTTTTTGTTTTTAAAGTTATTGGTGTGTATTTAGATATTTCAATTTAAATTCAAAAATGGTGTTCCTTTATGACATGGGGGATAAAACTTTGTGTGGAAAATCTTTGTTTTTTGGTGTTACAGTGTGTAGTAATATAGTGAAAACGTCATTTGAAACATTTCATTTTAGCAAGTTATTCAGATGGCCGAGATTTTTTTAATGCTAGTAATGCCTCTGATGGTAAGCAATACGCTTGTCCATGACAGATGCATTACCACCCAGAGCTTAACTTTATACCTGGCACGGCACTGCAGTGCAAGAGGCATACCGCCAGTAGGGTAGGTTTTTTTCCATTCTTGCGATTTGCATTCTGACAGCGGAGGGAATATTCTATCCCGTCAATTCACGACGAAACTAGTTTTTGCATTAAAGTATTTACACCGAGTTGGTAACATTTTCAATTTGACAGGCCGGTTGGCGCAGTTGGTAACACCCCTGCCTTCTGAGCCGCTGGTCCCGGGTTCGATCCCCGGATAGGTCAAACATTTGTGTGCATGAACATGTCTGTTTGATCTGTGTCTGGGTGTTTATATGTATATAAGTATTTAATATCATAGGTATATAAGTATGTAATGTAATAAGCAGTCATCAGGTTACCATAGTACAGGCTCCGCCTAATTTGGGACCCGAAGACCTTTGTGTGGATGTTGTCCCATATATATATATATATATATATATATATATATATATATATATATATATATATATAACATTGTTAACGCTCTTGTTCTGTTGGTACATTAAATGTTGAGAACATTTAATGTACCTACAGAACATTATTCTCAGGAAATTGAAAAACATCCTGCATAATTTTAAGTTCACAGAACTTTGTGGTAACCAATCTAACAGCACTTTCGTAGTATTTTCATCAACCAAAAATGCTCAAAGAACACAGAGGTAGTTACCCTGTGGGGTAGTTTCTCTGAAAGTCGTTAATTTCCGCTACCCGCGGGCTGCAAAGTGCTTTACTGTGCAGCTAAAGTGTTGCCTTTGTGTGTTTTTTTACCCTTTATTTTGGTAGAGAAAGGCAATTAGAGGTTTAATGTGTTTTTGTTTATACTTTCACAAACAGATAGCTCTTAACAAGCTTTTGAATCATTTTTAAAAAGATAACTGTTTTGGTTCAGAGATTATGGGTGTCATGAAATCAGAAGTGTAAAGGTGCAAGTTAGTAGCCGGCTACACGTAGCAGCAGCAGACGACGTGTTGTCGCTTCATGTCGCCACGACACGTCGTTGCGTCCTGTCACTGCAGTCATGATTTCGAACCCAACTGCAGACGGCAACTGCATATGGCATCAACCATTCGAATAGCGATACGAAAGGTTTAGCTTAAAAGCTTTTCAGTTGTTCTACTAGATAGATTGGCACGCGCGAGCTGCACTACTGATCTGCGGTCGGGCGACAGTGCAGCCTGCCGCTTGTGGACGCGACGCTAGTTTCGTGTAGGTAACTACGAATGGTATTTCATAGAAATACATAGAAACCAGTAGTCTCGCTGTAACACGTCGTTTGCTGCGGCTTCATGTAGCCGGCTACCAACTCGCACCTTAATTGTTTTCTTCGTCGTTACAGTTTTATTTTTAAATGCGACTCTGTCTCTCAACTTGATAGTGTACAAATAATTATTTAAATTTGAATGACACGTTAAATTACCATTCAAGTAGTGTGAACAAATCAATGTATTGTTATTCCTATTAAGAACTGCCGCAGTTTGAAACTTAAAATCTGAGGTCAAATGTTTAATTTCATAATGCATAACTCTAATACAATAATATGATTTGTGTTTCACTTAAATTTATATCTATATACATATATCATATCTACATCTATATCTATATACATATCTTTAATCTATGTAAAAATGATTCCCTATATTCCTTTGTCACGCCATAATATATTGAGAACGACTTGACCGATTTCGATGACGTTTGGAAAAGAGATAGAAGAGACACGTATATATTACGTGACTAAAATTAATAGGCTTGATTTTCTCAAGTATGGAATATAGATGTAAATTTTATTTCGGTACTTTGTACTACTTAGTTTTCGAGCAGCGGCCTTATTGTCTATCTTTACGGAGAATGGGAATGGGCTTCATTTTGACATTCGAATCCCATTCTAGGTGAAGCCCTGCAAGCCTATTGTCTGGAACCATCAATGGGAATGAGATTGAAGAGACATTTCATTCATATTCAAGTTAGACAATAAAGCGGCAGGTTTGGGATCTGTTTGTACCGCACTAGTAGCTTGTGACCCTTAAGAGGATTGCATAGCTAGTACTTGTCCACACTAAAAGAAAAAACTCAAAACGTACGGGCATAGCAAACAATGTGTGGGTTGCATGAAAAAAAAATCAAAGAAAACGGACAATGTTCAGAGGTAGAAAAGAGATTTTTTTTCCTTTTGTGTGGACAACTACTAGCTATGCAATCCTCTTAAGTGAAATAAAAGCTTTTTAACTACTTTCCAGCGCGTTGCCGCTGCAGAAAAGCACTTAGTGCCACTATTGTGATCCAAAGCGACATTGCTTTGTGTGACCTAAGCAAGTGCAGACGTGTCACCTACTAGTTGATACGATTCTGTTTCAATTAAGCTCACAAGAGAGCTGATGATGTGGCAAAGCCATGAGTATTGTTTAGGTACGTCTGTCTAAAGGGTACGGTCACACGTCTATGAAATAGGATATTATTATCATTGCATACAATTTCTTTAAATATCGCTAACGCTTGCCAAAAAAAACGTATATTAAATTTTATATTATAAAAAAATGTAACGGCGCAAAATCAATATGAAAATTAAGGCACTGCCAGCTCAGCGCTTCAATTTTCTTTACTTGAAATCAAGCAATCGCATCTCGTAAAAACGTAAAAAAATCCAAAAAAATAATGTGCACTCTTAAATAAAAAATAATCCATCAATGTATGTGTACTAAAAACTGCTATTTTATGATATGTGTTTCATGTCAAATATAATAGTGAATAAAGATGTTTTAACTGTTTTAAACGTGAAATGAAGTGAAATGTTTGTTTTTTTTTAATGTACGTTAAAATATGTTTTTAATTCCGTCAATGTGTAATTAAAAGAAAATGTTGAATTATTTTTTCTATATTTAAATTAATCGCTGCTTATGAGATAAACTGCTTTAAAAACCCTCATTTTTGTCGACATCGTGATATGACAGCACCTTCAGTGTTAAAAACTTTTTTCCGGTCGTATAAAGCTTGTCAAGCTATTCGAAAGATTTCACTCCGTCACTATCTGTCCCCAGTTCCCATAAGATGGCTGGTAGACATAGGATGGATGACGGATGGTATCGTGGCGGCTTGGTGGTAAAGCGGTAATGTTGACATGGATTGTCGTAAAACGTTGGTTTGAATCCCTTTCGAGACTATGTATTTCTCTAAACTGAAGTGTAAAGTATAAGTCACACATTGTCCTTTACCTTAACACAGTAATGATTTCAGTAGTCCTTTGTGGAAAAAAGAATTTAAGATTATTTTTAAAATAACGTAAACCTATATAAAGAAATAAAAATATAACCCTGCAAAACAAAATCGCGTCCAGTCTACTGAGCACCACAAAACAGTTCATACCCGAATGATCACTTCCACAAAGCTTTGATCACGCACCCGGGCTTTCCCGACGTTATCTAATTAAACCCGGCTCCAAACGCACTAGCAATTCATTACCGGCAATAATGAGCCATTATGAAAGCTTAACCGACCGGAAATAATCACTGAACACGTCTACAAGGCCTATAGGACTTAAATGAAAAACAAATAAAAATACAAGTTCCAATTCCCATGTAAATTTAATGTATACATTATTATTCAACGATCGTATTAACACTAAAATATCATTTTTAAATTCTGACATTGCTCAGTGTTGCGCGGGTCCAACAGACCACCTTGTCAGCCAAAGCGTAAATTAACATGAAAACGTCACACAAAGAAATAACCCTTCGCCGCTGTATAATAAAGTAGTCGGAGATCTCTCCCGCGGTGCTCGCAGGGCCGCCTATTCAAGCCGCCGGACATTATCGTAAATATTGTGGTATTTATTCAGACTTGAAGCACAAACAATTCAATTCACGCACCGACTGCTAATTGGGCATAAATCGTTGTAAAAATATTGAATGAGCTTCTCGCATCGATTCATATTTTAAACAGAATACCTTCATTTGAATTTGAACTAAACGACGCATAGATAATTCGATCTGTCGATTTGTCGTTGAGTATTGAAAGGGTACCGGCCTCCTTTATTTCATTTTAAATGAAAACAATAGATTGTTTTGTCAAACCATATAAGTATATCACAGTAGGTAGTGAGTGTATGAGTGAGTAAGTGAGTAAATATAATAAGTGTATGACATCGCGTGATTAATTTGTTTTAAGCTTCTTAAGAATTCAACGAATACGATTTTATTCGAGTGGAATTAATTATACGAGTTTTACTAACAATAAGCATGAATTTCATGCAAATCACCTCTCATAACTCAAGCGGTCGAGATAGCGAAACTGGATTATAATGGCGGGCCGTTAACATAACGAAACGTTACAAAAAAAAGGTAACACGCCAGACGGCAACACGAAAAACGTCGAGTTGAACACTTTATAATAGAAATAATAACGTAACAGCCGCTATGAATTATTGGCCACATTTCATGTTAAATTGTATGTAAATGCGAGGCCACGGCGACACGGCTCCCACAATAACATAATAATGGTGGATTTGTGAGTCACGTCAGGTTGTTAGTGTGTACTTAACCCTTTATCGGGCCACGCACACGGGACGTGAGATCGTTACGGGGGTCGCACTGCCTCATGCCGCCGCCGCTCGCCGGTCTAACAAGCCTCGGGACAATAAGACCAGCTCGCAGGTTTTAGAGGGTTGACGTGCTTCTTACAATTTGGTGAGTTAACAGTTTAAACGTTTTACCATGGTTTAACATTACATTTTATTTTATTTTACAATTGCTATCGTTGTAACCCTCGTAGTTAGTTCATAGTTGCTATTAGAAACTGAAGTTGTTGACAAGTTTACCTTTGGTTCTGTTAGTAGAACATTATATTTTCTTTAAACATTTAGATGTGGTTTTCACTAATATTTTGTGTTTTTTTGTGATTTAAGTAAGTTTCATTTAACATTTAGTGTTTGTTTCGTGTCAATCGGTTCGTAAATAAACAAATGTTGATTGATAAAGGTTACATTTATTTTATAGCTGACGTATCCCACGAGACCATGCACGTGAAGCCGCGGGCGGGTCATGTAGTAGATTATAAAAGTAAATAACGAAGCATTGTTTTTTTGTTTAAACGTTTTGTTGCATTTTAATTGCATCAAGCGGCAAGACGTAGAAATAGTTCAACTAATGTTTAGCATCGCATCTGGCTGAGTTCCATCTGCGCTCGCCAACCGTCCGGTGACGCTGTAAATGCCGGTCGGTAGAGGCAAACAGCATTAGTCCGTTCTAAAAAAAAATATAAAAAAATAAGAAAAAAAAAATTGCATCGCATTCACTGTTAGAGATATTCCAGAAGTACACTCATAGCATAGTGTCTATCTAGACTTGAGTTAATTCATTTTACTTAATATCTAAGTCTACTTTTTTTAATTTATTCGTAATATATTTATTTTAAAGAAAATTTAAAATTTTTGTATTATCACAAGAACTAGGTTACTAATATAATATTAAAAATACAATATATGAAATTAATTTTACAAAACAAAACACTGTCTAAATCACCAGTGCTTGGAAGGGTTCCTAAAACACTGGCCGCATTGCCTTGTTGAATTGTAACTTTGTCTAGTTGTTGATGCCAAATCTTTGTTAAAGTCTAAATTCATAACTGAGCGTCTTTCAGAAATGATGGCGCTTATGCCTAGTTCTAAAATTCCTGAAGGTAACAAAATTACAGGGAGCAAAAGTTTGTTTTTGGACAAGACTTTGAAGATATGGCTCTTAAATTAAACTAATTCAAAAGTCACTCTGTAGGAAATGCATTAATGCTTTCCATTTATATATATACGCACTAATATTAATATTATAATATTATAAAGAGGAAAGATTTGTATGTAAGTATGTTTGTAAAGAATTGGCTCAAAAATTACTGGACAGGTTTAAAAAAATCTTTCACCATTGGAAAACTACATTCACCTTGTCTAACATAGACAATATAAGATTCATCATCATCATCATCATCATCTATCAGCGCGCGGGTGTAACCGCAGAGAGCAGCTAGGAATATAATAAAATGGCAGAGCTATTCTTATCTTTATCTTATATCACATCACGGTGGTAGGACACATTTTGTTGGCTAGCTACCACCATCAACATTATAAACATATCACTATCCACTTTCTTATCTAAGAGCATTTTGGAAGATGTCCTTGAGACCCAATCGCCCTTATAGATCTAGTGTGAAACCACATATAGTCTATAAAGCAGGGGTCGGCAAGTAATTTTAAATGGGGTCCGGGATAATATTGTTTTTTTTATCGAGTTCCAGAAATAAAGAGAGAGAAAAATTCACATCGAATCCCGTCCGAGGATGTGAATTTTTCTCTCTATAAATTTCAATGTTTAAGATCGCTAAAGCAGGCGTTAGTGCTTTGAAAAGTAATACTATAAAAATCACAAGGGTTGCAATGTCAATGCGAAAGTTCAAGTATTTCTAAATAATGCTTCTTTCGCTTGATGGTACTGTTAACTGTCCAATAGATGTCGTTCCGTCCCCGCAAGACGGTTAGTCAAATAGAGAGTTAAAATTCGATGCTCGGACCAGATTCTCGGTGGTCTAGTTGGTCAATGGCGTCTGACACGGAGAGTCAGAAGACGCGGGTTCGAATCCCGTCCGAGGATGTGAATTTTTCTCTATATAAATTTCAATATGTATTAATATTTATACTAGTACCTAGTATCAATACTACCAGCAATTCAAAACTCTCTTGCACCATACTGCTGTGTGCAACATAGCAATAGTTATGCGTCTACTTTAGCTATATACTCAAAGGCTCCTCTCTTCTAAGTTCTAATCTAAGTCTATCTAATAAAACTAAACGAACTAATCAAGATTCTACGTGACAGATATATAACAATAAAAATAATATACATATATTTGGGAGTCCAAGTTCCAACCATTCGCGGTCCGCCTGTTGCCGACGCTATAAAGTATCATCAATATATAATTAATAATGTTCACTGTTACAAATGCAAAAATGATTTAAATTTTTCAATTATTTTTTTTTCCAAAAATATATATATATCTCAAATAACTAGATGAGAAGATGGCAATTTTACAAATGATCCTACAAGGCTGTAATCTTTATGCACACATCTCATTAGTGTGCAAAGTTGCTCCTAAAGTTAAAAGGTCTTCTGAAAGTTTAAGTATTGGATAGTGCAGCGTTCCAAGCTACTAAAAATTAACGTATGCGCCATGCAAATTCTCTTAAAGGATACGATGTCTGTCTTTTTGTTTGTTCATCCATACATGTTCTGTCACTAAAGGTGCATGTTGGTAGCCGGCAACACGTAGCAGCAGCAGACGTTGTGTCGTCGCTTCATGTCGCCGCTACACGTCGTCGCTTCATGTCGCTGCAGGCATGATTTCGAACCCGACTGCAGACGGCAACTGTAGATGGCATCAACCATTTGAAAAGCGAAACGAAAGGTTTAGTTCAAAAGCTTTTCAGTTGTTTTACTCGCTAGATTGGTCCCGCAAGCGGCACTGCTAATCTGCGGTCGAGCGACAGTGTCGTCTGCCGCTCGACGACGCGACGCTAGCTTCGTGTCGCTAACTACGAATGGTATTTCATAGAAATACATAGAAACCAGTAGTATCGCTACGACACGTCATTTGCTGCGGCTTCATGTAGCTGGCTACCAACTCCTTTACGACGGTATTTAAGAAATGTGCTCATTGAGCCTAGGACGAAAATTTGCTTAGGTATGTGCATAAATAGTATCGATGACATATATCCAATTTTCGTACTAGACCCACAGTTCTAAATCTCGACTAGAATGGAGATATGACAATAAATGGAATACAATAACATATACTCAGATCTGTTTAAAATCATGGATTCACTGTTAACCGTAATTATGGATTACGACCCTAATTGGTTAGGTATATAGTGGGAGTGGTACATGTGTTTGACCGATTGTTATTAACACACTTACTTGTAAAGTGAGCCATATAACATCGTTCTTAGGGCCATTAACCGAACCATAAACACACACGTGCATAATAGAATTATCCCTACAAAGTTCAGTTAGTTCCTAAATGCAAATGATAATCAAGTAAACAGAGCATTTTCAATTTTACCGGGTAGTATATGCAGTAGAAAATTCAAATACATTTTTGGAATAAGCCTATAATGTACGTCTTCAATTCAAAGTCAAAGTCAAAGTCAAAATCATTTATTCAATTTAGGCATCAAAGACGCACTTATGAACGTCAACTTTTCATTATAATGTACTCGTACTTTAAAGACTCTACCGCCGCGTTCCAAAATATATAGAACCCACCGAGAAGAAGCGGCCAGAAACTCGGGGCCATTCTTTTTATATGGATGTTTACAATGTTTCTACTTAGGTACTACAAATATTACATTTTATGGGTGGCAGAGAGACAACTTGCCAGAAGTGGAGTATTCCTAGCATCTTTATCTTCTATATAATGTCGAACTTTATAGTAAGCTTTTTTTATTAAAACGTTTTTTTTTTACAGTCAACTTGAATTTGCCCTCTGTGAGCTCAGTTATGTGCTTTGGGATTTTATTGTAAAAACGCACACAATTTCCTAGGAATGACTTAATAGTCTTCGCAAGTCTAAAACTAGGTACAGCTATCCTATTTGTATTTCTGGTATTAAAAGTGGTGATCACTATTTAACCTATATCTATGTAAATTTTTACGAACATACATCATATTTTCAAATACATATAAGGAAGGCAACGTTAATATATTGATTTCTTTAAATAAACCTCTCAAAGTTTCACGGGGACTCATTTCGTATATAGCTCTAATAGCACGTTTATTAAGGACACTTTTTTCATTCCGGTCAGCGCGCTCGAGTGGGACGGACGTGCGCTCAAGTGCTCCCCGAGAATATTCCGATCGGCCTAAAAGTGCTTGCGCTTTTAGTGCCGGTTACCTGAATCGTTTCGATTGAAGAGGATTCAGTGTTGGACTTCGCTAATAGTGGATTTTCTGTGTGCAGATTCGACGTCAAGCCACCGCTTCGTGTACCGTTCGGCGCACGGAGGCGTTCGGCTCGGCTCGGCTCGCGTCGCGAAAGAAGCGCGCTCTTGTAAGAGCGCTTCGACGAATCAATCACCTACATTGTTCATTGTCAAATCAAAACCGCTCTTCTCAGAGCGACCTCTTGTTTCGATTTTTTAATTTTTCAATTTTCAATTTTCAAAGTCGAGTCAAACAAATCCACGCTTCACGTGGTCTTCTGGACGATCCTTGCGGTGTTAACGCCACCTAGTTGGGCGCGGACCCGGTGCGTCAAGCCTTTCCCTCCTGAGCGTGGGAGGGAACGGCTAAAACCGGACGGGCCTGCCTTCACCGGCCTTGGGGTCTCCCCTCGCCGACGGCAGGTATCTCCTTCCCACCCTACCCTATCCTACTCTCCTATTCTCTGGGCAAGTGTTTGGTTGGAAGCCGGGTTTTACTCGGTCTTCTTTCCTCGCCCCCGGAGCAGCTAGCCACATCCCTCTGCACAATACTGGCAGAGGCCACACAGTAGGGACACCTAGGCACTCACTCTCCCGCCTGTACCCGGCGGGAGTGGCATTCACCCCTCACTCGCATCTCGAGGCGGCCTGCACCGCCCCGGGAGCGAAGCCATCAGGCTCTCTCGCTCCCACCTCCCGCGACCCTCTCGCTCACTCCGATGCTCCCGCAAGCATCGCCGCGTCTCAAAGCGACGTCTCCTCTCAAGGAGCGTCAGTTAGACGCGAGAAACCACCGCCGCCTCTGTTCCTTCAGGACAAGGCGAAGTGGGACATGGTCTCACGACTCCTGACGGATCGTAAGATCCAATATACTAGCGCCCGCTCAACCCAACTGGGTATTAAAGTCCAGGTGCCTACCCCAAGCGACCATAGGGCATTAACCAGGATTCTCAAAAACGAGAGTATAAGTTTTCATACCTATGCTCTCGAAGAAGAGAAAGTCCTACGCGTCGTCATACGCGGCGTACCTAAGGAGGTGCAAACCGATAGTGTCCTCGCCGACTTGAAGGCGCAAGGCTACCCTGTCCGCGAATGCCACCGAATGTACAGTGGCAAGGATCGCAAACCCTACGACCTACTTTTGGTCATTCTAAATCGCACGCCAGAGGGCAAAGCGATTTTTAATATAAAAACGGTTGTGAACCTCTCCGGGATCACCGTTCAACCCCTATTCCGAAACCGAGCGCCTGGCCAGTGTCATAACTGCCAATTGTACGGGCATGCCGCCCAATTCTGTTTCGCCCGCCCGAGGTGCGTCAAGTGCCTAGGGGATCACGGGACAGCCCAGTGTTCTCGCACAAGGGACTCGGCAGACCCACCTAGTTGTGTCCTCTGCGGCACACAGGGACATACCGCCAACTACCGCGGTTGCCCTAAGGCACCCCGCGTATCAAGTGGGCCGGCCAGGAGGCCTATTCCCCCTCCTCGCCCGGTCACTACCCGCTCACAAGGGAACGGCCCTAAGCCTAACCTTACCCCCGCACCGCAGGCAACACCTGTTGTACCCGCGCCCGCGCGCAACGCGGTCCAAGCCCTTGAGCATGGTACAAGCAAGCGCCCCCCTCACCCCCGCCCGCCCGCAGGCCTCTGTCAGCGCGCCGGCTCCTAAGCCCAAACCGCCGCTCGCTAGGCCTCCAATGGCTGGGCTCATGGACGCCCCAGGTCAATCTGACCTGGCGGCCGACATAGCCCTTGTCATGGACTACGCGATGGTCATAGACGTGGACGAAGTACGTGCAATCGCGCACAAACTTCGTACTGCCACAAACGACCAAGACCGCTTGCGAGCCACGCTCACACACGCGGGTCTAATCAGCGCAGTGAGGCGCTACGCCCTCCCCAGCGTTTCTTAGGTATCATCCAATATGTAAGTATAGTACACCGAAACGAATTAAGCCCCACTCAGTCACCGTAGCAACTTTCAACGCTGACGGCCTCTCTAGTCAAATGGACGAAGTTCACGAATTTTGTAAGACCTATCAGGTCGATATCCTATGCGTGCAGGAGACCTTCCTGAAACCAGGTACAGCGAACCCTAGGTTTGCAAATTACCGTTTGGTTCGTAATGATAGAGTGGCCACCCCAAAAGGTGGCACTCTCATCTATTACAAAAGAGCTCTGCACTGTATCCCAATTGTTACTCCACCACTTAGAATACTAGAAGCCTCTGTTTGCTTTCTAGCGATGTCAGGTCATCAACCTGTCATCATAGCTTCATGTTACCTCCCCTCTGGTAAAGAACTATTACAGACAGACTTGGAAGCCCTCTTCTCTCTAGGAAGCTCCGTCCTTCTGATCGGTGACTTCAACAGTAAACATGTCATATGGAACTGTACTAGTAACAATAGTAATGGTAAAATCCTTGAAGGCTTGGTCAGCCACTTAAGTCGGCTACAATGTTGACTGATTTGGGGGCTGATTACTAACTTTAAAGCGACATGGCATATGACGTTCTGACGCAGTCGCTGCAGCGTACATAGAAGATCAATTCAAAAAATAGCGAAAATTTGTGACAAAATAACGCCATTAATTAGGAAAATTTAAAAATGGAAACATTCACCCTTAGTCATAGATGGTCAGGCATAAACTTGACTGATGGTACACCACGATTTACAAGATTTTGGAGTTTTTGATATTTCGGCACAGTTACATGCACCATGTTCACGGGTGGACTTTATCAAAGCTGTATTGATATTTGTTTTATAATCGTATTAAATAATACAGGTTCATTACGACGACATTTAATACTTGTGTTGTTTTTAGACTTATTATTGACGGGATGGGCCGGGCGTTCAACTGGTGCTAAATGTAATACCTGCTTTCAGCTGTATCAGTAACCGGACACAATAGAAAATCTATTGTTATCCTACTTAACGACAATTGAGGAAGTAAAATTGCTGTGGGTAAAAAATCTAGGAACTCTGAAGTTCTGAGCAACCCTGCACTGTGCTTAGCACCTGAAGGTAACATTTAGTTTAAATTTAAGTTGATAACAACAATCATTTTTTTATAATCACAAATAATTTAACTTTCTAATAGTCAAAGTACGAGTATTATAAGCATATCAATTATTTTTAATTTAGAATGCATACGATTCTATAATAAAGTTCCCAATGTTATCCGAGATTTGCCTATTAATAAGTTTAAAATTACTATTAAAACTAAGCTTTGTCCAAAAGGTTATTACAAAATTTCGGATTACTTGGAAGATAAAACAGCTTGGGACTGATCACTCCAGGATCTATCTACTCGTGTACTAAGATGTCAAAGTGTAGCGTGTCTTGCCCTACTGATACCATTATCATGTTCTCTTTTGTAAGGCAACACACTGGAGCTAATATTTGTAGTACCTAAGTAAAAACATTGTAAAAACATCTATATAAAAAGAATGGCCCCGAGTTTTTTGCCGCTTCCTTTCGGTAGGCTCTATATATTTCGGAACGCGGCGGTAGTCTTTAAAGTACATTATAATGAAAAATTTACGTTTATAAGTGCGTCTTTGATGCCTAATTTGAATAAATTATTTTGACTTTAAAATGAACTATAAAAACTTGATAAGTAAATCCACAGTATTCAGCTAGTATCCAATCTTATCTTAGTTTTGTGCCATTACTTGCATCCGGATTACACTCATCTCGCTTTCGCGTCTGCAGCTTATCCACGTTGTAGAACCAGATTAGCACTGATTGTGAACTGCATCCAAACGAGCTAAGCTTTGTACCGAAGTACCTTATTGGATGTTTGAGCCAAAACTTTAAGCCAAAAGCACAGCATTAAAAAAGACAGTTTATATTATCTAGTATACACTTTTTTTATACGTGACTCACAAGTACATCTTGATAGAAGTTTTAGTAATATTTTTAATGTTATATTTAAGGTTTAACATATGCGGTAAAAACAGTCGAATAGCTCGACCGGTTCCGTCAACTCCCGGTTCACTTCCGCGCATTTGATGAAATATACCCCATCAAATATTCGCGCGCCTAAGTGCAAGCGCGGATGCAGGGTGGATGCGCGCTATGTCTCCAACTACATGTGTCAAAATTACCGTGCTTTCTATGTCTAAAAATATCGCTGATTTCAGAAAGTTACGACAGATACAAAATAAAAATAACGGTAAAAATACAGCTATTTTTTAAATTTACTAACTTTTAATATTTAGAAAATTTATTGATTCAGGCGTTACTTTGCGGAAATCCATTATCAAAAAACGATATTAAAAAATATTTAGTGACACTTCCGCTGAAAAGAAAACAATGATTTTGGCCTATTTGGGGCGTGCACCACCCTCCCTCCCGCATAAAATGTTAATAGGAAGAATACAAAATAAAAAACACAAGAAAACCCAAATAAACCAACACCGATTCGACACGTGTTTCGCCTCTACACGAGGCATCCTCAGGAGATGTTGACTCGTCGAGCGCTAGTCCGACAGTGAGAGAAGAACTTTTTTTTTTTTTTTTAGGAACGACATTGAGCTTTTTGCCACTACGGGCATTAAAAGCGACACAGGACTGTTGGTGAGTGCACGCAGCACTCAACCGAGGGACAACAAGGGCGCATAAAGCGCTAGACAACGACAAGGGCGAACCCTTGCCTAGAAGGGAATAGAGGTGCCGGTAGCCGCCAGCACTGTCTGAAAGAAAACAAAACACAGGTTAATGAAATAAAACACAGGTTAATATTGATGATACTTATAAACTTTCAATCGAAAATCGATACGTTACCTTTACCTTAATACACATTACCAAAATATAATACAGATTACCTTGTGTCTGATTTAGGATTATTTCGAAGTCGCTTACGACGACCTCGATGTCTAACTGTGAAGACTGGAAATCCAAAATCAGACATATTACCTCTCGTGGCTCGGCGAGTAGACCCTGTAATACCTGAAATGCCAATATTACCAGGAGGCTGACTGATCGACGCCAGAACTGTCGTTATGGGGTCGTCCGGGTCATCCAGGAGGTGTCGTGGGCGGCGGCGTGGCGGGGTGAAGTATGGATCTGATGTGTGTGTTGAGTAGTTAGCGGTTTGCACCACTAGTGGGTTGGGATGGTGTGGGGCCGCATCGAAGTAGCGGCGAGAACAGTCTTTCATGAACTGTACGATAGAGGGGAGTTCTAGGTCGCAGTGGAGGTCAGCGTTCCGTAAGTACCACGGTGCGCCTACTGCCTTGCGGGTAAAGCGATTTTGAATCACTTGAAGTCTATGAATGTGCCTATCTGAAGCATGACCGAACGTTACAGACGCGTAGGTCATTATCGGACGAATAGAGTACTTACATACTTACCTGGCGTCGGGGACACCGTGATCAAGAGAGAACCACTTTTTTTTAATATTTTTTTTTTTTAGAACGGACTAATGCTGTTTGCCTCTACCGGCATTTACAGCGTCACCGGACGGTTGGCGAGTGCAGATGGCACTCAGCCAGACGAGAGAACAACGCAGAATCGCCCGCTTATATAGCAAGCAGACTCCGCCACCTTGTGACTCACTGCACGCGCGCCGGCCGCTGCTATATTGTTGTTGGTGACGTATTTTGGGAAAATATACGCAATAATGGAGATGAAACCATGTTGGTTTGGTCATTCAATAGTGTAAAATTATTATTATTATATTTTATAATCTCTAATTGTTCCAACACACTTAACCGAAACTTATTAAGTTTTTTAACTTTTAATATAACGAACAAGCGTATTTCTAATCTATTCGTCTTTTTATCGATGAAAACATTATTTTTTTTAATCATTGACACTTTGCTTTGTCTTTTGGACATCCACGTAACCATATAGAGAAGTCATTGTGTTAATTACTCTGATCGTCATTTTTGTTTATAATACTTTTTAATTAGTCTTAAATTTCTTTTTGGAGGACTTCCACCACTCTCGTCACTTGAACAACTGGATTCTGTCTTTTCGCTAATGTTTTAAAATTTAATACAAACAGAGGCACAAAGTAATTATAATACAAACAAAAAATTACTGCCAAAATACCAATGAAAGTTTTGATTGTGCAATATTGTGCACAAGTACTCTATGAACAAATGACCTGGAAGGTAACGAAACCGGTCGAAATACTCGAAGGTACCTACTGCGTAAGTAAAACCTTAAATGTAATATCAGGAATTGGAGGAATGTTTGACAGTTACCGTTTTTTGAGTGTCAGCGGTGATGCGGTCGAAAGTGGTATCACACCTACCATAACACACCATTTAGGTGCTTAGCCACAGGTTTTCAATGTATGGACGAAATGACTCAGCTTCATAATGATTGATCAATATTGATTGATATCCGAAGCCATCATTTTATCATGTACTTAGCGTAACGATCGTACAATTCCTAAGGCGTATAAATCATTGAGAATTGATCTAGAATACTACCCACGAGCTTAATACATACGATAATGGTATTACTTTATGATGTAATATGTATACGTACAGTCGCTTAGATAAGTGCGTGTTATAAATAATGGGGAGTTGTGAAGGAAGTGAACTGGATCTTGGGAGGTATGGATGTAGGTTGCGATAGCGCGGGGATAATTAAGGTATTCAAATTTTTCACGCTATAAATTTCAATGTTTGAGATCGCTAAAGCAGGCGTTAGTGCTTAAAAAAGTAATACTATGAAAATTACAAGGGCCGCGATGTCAATACGAAAGTTTAAGTATTTCTAAATAATGCTTCTTTCGGTTGGATAGTACTGTCAAAATCTGTTCAATGGATGTCGCTCCGTCCCCGTAAGACGGTTAGTCAGTTAGAGAGTTAAAATTCGATGCTCGGACCCGAACCTTGGTGGCCTAGTTGGTCAATGACGTCTGATACGGATATTCAGATGACGCGGGTTCGAATCCGTCCGGGGCTGTGAATTTTTCTCTCTATAAATTTAAAGGCCTTCATCATACAAAAGAAGTGTCTGAGAGCGATCTGTGGAGTCTGCAGTATAGACAGTTGCAAACCAATTTTTAAAAAATATCGTATCTTACCTCTGGTTTGTATGTATATTAGAGAACTATGTGTTTTTGTAAAGCAACATCCACAATATTTTGTCTTGAACCATACTGTCTCAAGTATAAATGTGAGAGATAAATTTAAACTCTACCAGCCGAGATGCAAGCTGGTTATGTGTAAAAGGAATGTTTTTATTAATGCGATTAAAGTTTATAATAAATTGCCTAATTCATTTAAAGATATGACATTAAATATTTTCAAAAAAAAGATTACTTTATGGCTGCTTGACAACTGTTTTTACACATTAAATGAGTTTATGACATTCAAAGTTTCTACACTATATTAATTCCTTGACAGTATCTATATGGAAAATTTTAATATTATTTTTTCTTATTTGAGCATTATAATTATAATTATTTATAAAATTTTGACATTTTGTATTTTGATAGATGATAACTTTTAAAACTGTACCTATTTGTATTTTGAAAACTTAGTATAAGTCTTAAAACTTTGCACACCATTGTTATGGTAGAATGATATGGACATATATTTTAAGCGTTACATCTGCTGTATCTGTACAACATTCTTGTGAATAAATGATTTGATTTGATTTGATTTGATTTAATGTTTGAGATCGCTAAAGCAAGCGTTAGTGCTTAAAAAATTAATACTATAAATAAATAATGAAAGTAGTTCACCCAACCTCTGTCTCTATGCCGAGTTGAGCTTTCGGTTGAAGCAACACTGTGATGAAATGAAGGAAGGTAGGGCCTCTAATGCCTGCTTGTCTAGCAACTACCTTAACATAATCAAACCAAAATAACATAATAAAACCTATCACGGATCACATAATGGCAGCTTTCCGTCGGCGAAATAAAGAAATAGACGTATCTTTAAGTATGTTCCAGGCTTAAAGATTGGGACAGTTCCATATCTTAAATGTCGTAAAACCAAGAGATAGTACCACGAAAGTCTCGTGCTTTTTTTGTGAGATAGTTCTTCTCGTCTTCTATGACGAGACGTAGAACATGACGACTTGAGAAAACATTGTATATTTTGTATAAGTCTTATTATAATGATTTGTTTGTATTATAATGAAGAATATAAATGTTCAAACATATTACCATTACTACTCGTAGTGGCTTCGTGAGCTGTAGACCTCTCCTTTATGTATTTCCATAGCTTCAACTGAATAAATATTCACCGCGCATATAATGCCCACGCCATCCGGTTACATTTTAGAATATTATAAATATATATATAACTATGAAGTTATAACAATGAAAAAGCGCTCGTAGCGGAGCTTGACTTGGCGATCTTAACCGATCAACAAGTTAAGCAACACTTGCTGCGGTCAGGACTTGGATGGGTGACCGCTAGTCGCATTATTCAACTGAGCGCTTCCGTGCTTCGGAGGGCACGTTAAGCCGTCGGTCCCGGTTGTTTGTCTTAGGACAACAGTCGTAAGGCTATGTCGAAGGCCTGCGGGTGGCTTGAAAACTTCGACATGTGTTGGCCACTAACCTATCCACCAATCCGCACTGGGCCCACGTGGTGGATTATGGCCCAACTTCTCTCTCTGAGAGGCAAGCTCGTGTCCCAGCAGTGGTAACGAAATGGGCTGATTATGATATAACAATGAAACATAATTTCATTTTGACAATTTTCCAAAAATTGAATCTACAAAATATCCTTATAATTATAAACTCACAAAATGTCACCACAATCAGTCGAGAAATGCGACCTGTAGATGAGAACAGCCGAACATCCGTACAGACATTAATTCATAATTACTTATTGTCTCCGTACGGAGGAAGTCGTCAGCAAGCAGTAGGTAATAAAATACTAAGTTTCTCCAAAAATATAATTATCTTTAAGGCTATTTTATAACTTGTACAGAATGCACCTAACTTCATATCCATGGTACCTACTTATCGAATTGTCAGCAACTGAGTTCATGGTGTCAACATGTACTGTACACTCCAATGGATGTAAAAACGAGACGATATGTATTATTTCTTAAACAACGTTCAGCTCACCTGTACATTCACGCGTGCTTATTGCCCATAAATCATAAACTAATGTACAGTTTGATATGAATCTATTTATGCGCAGTTTTCAATGCATATTTTGCATGCTCGCAGACTATTTGCGTCATTAGTTAACATTGAATTTCACGAGGAACATTGTTTTATAAAACCTAATGAATTAAGAATTTTAATTTAATAAGTATTTGTTGCAGGCAATACAATTGCATTGGGTATTTATAAGTTCAATATTCTTTGGTTTTTAGAATCACAGTATGAATACTACTAACCTTAACCTTTAATTTAAAAATTCATTCACGTGACGAAACAGACAAGGTAAGCAGCCGTGCGATTCTCTAATGATACGTCATTGCGTTCGTCGACGAGCTCACCAATGTCATATACTTTATGAGATGTCGCCCTTGTACTTAAGGTTGTTTTCCAACGTTCCTTGTCATCTTGTCATTTGTTTCACGGATGTTGTCAATGATGCAACGATGTTTACTCTAGAGAATCTCACAGCAGTACGCATGCCTATAACAGTTGCAGTGTCACCCAGTGCTTAGAACTGTAGTTTTGCAAGGCACTGCTTTGCGATCGTTACCCTGAGACATTGAGTTTTGTGTCTCTTTCGCCCAGACTTTCACTTGCTAAAGTGCCCTTCACAGCCTAACACAGTGTACTTGGGCACTATTGCTTCTTGAAAGAATATCCGGCATTGCGTTGGTTTCGACCAAGATGTCCTCGTGCACAGGAGGCGTACTATTCTAGCAAATACATTTTAACAGTGCGACCGTGTCTATTCAACTTTTACTAGCCAAATTGATTAAAGAAGGATGGCTGCGGTTACTACATTGATGGGTGCTCATTCACAAGTGTCAATTTTAACTTAGCACTTTAGTGGTGTGCAGGGTGCGTTAAGCTAGTAGACCTCCAAATCTTTTCTTTTACAACAGTCTTAGGTTATGTCGGAGGCTTAGATACTTATAGACGTTCAATAGTACAAGGCTGGTCATTTCTGTAATATAGAACTTTTGAAGAGGCGGCCTGGGGAAGTATAATACTAAGCCAGTAGCGTAGCGTAGCAGTAAGCGTGCCAGTATGGTAGTACAAACCGTGAAGCGGTAGTGAGCCAAAATTACTGAGTTTCCTTAAAAGTTATTTTTTTCAGCGAAATTATTGAGCAAGAGATCTCCACATCTTATATCTCACCGAGATAAGCGCAGTGCATTGCTATACAGAGTTTTGAACACTTGTAGTTTAAATTTCTGAATGGAGCAGCGTCACGCTCATCATCAAGCGAGCAACTTGCTCGTTTCCTCACTGACTGACACATAAATAAAGCATGAACATTTAAATAATATTTAGACACCAATTTACAAGTTATTCTGAAAGATACAATGTCTGAATAGAATTTAACTTGATCACGGTTGCACCAGTATCAATTTACCCCAGCTTTATACACTTAGCTCCTCGAGTCTCTACTCTAACGACATCACTACAATTCCACATCGAAATGTGCTGAAACAAAGCACGTCAAGCGAAATCACTTGAAAGGCGAACCGAAACCAAACATCCACGTTTCTGTGCTACAGACAAGTTTCAATCATCCTTTGCTTCACAAGCTTGCCGCAGACGTCTCTCAATTCAATCGAAACTGCAACTGCATTGCCATCCCTTTGAAACGTCCATCGGTTGTCTGTCCAAACGATTGTAGCACCTGTCTGATCAAACCAGACCCCCCATCCCACCAACTGGTAAAGTAATGGGAGCACAGCCGGAGCTCTACGCAAAATGGATAGCTGCAATATACAACTATACGCCATCATTTCAATTGTCAAGCCGTAACTCGTAAACAGGGGGAGGTGATAAATTAATGCACTACTACATTAGACGCCCCGTGATAATAAAACACGCATTAAAATGTAATTGCTGACAACAGTAACATTCGTCGCTACCGCAATTCTTAGTTCCACATCCAATACTTTGTACTCCCATACCAAGTATTCACAAATGTATGCAGTAAACAGCAATGTAACTGAAAAGTTATGAGATTGTCGTGACGTCTCTAAGGCAAGCGTTTGCGTCCCGGGGTGCCTAACAGCAGAACTCACTCTGGAGGGTAATCGCGCACGAAAGCGTCTAGTAATAAAAGCGGTCGTAAAATTGTAACGTTACGAGCTGCGAGCCGGAGTGCACTGGGACGGCACACTGATACGTTTTTCGGGAGTTTGTGGCACTTTATCCACTACTCGTAGGCAGCTGATTTACGAGTAGGTTTTATTGACAGGCTTTGTGGAGCGTGATAGTTTTTTGTTGGGGTTCGGAAGCAGAAAGGTACTTCTCAGGTTACAATACAATTTATAACAACATTCATATCACAAATGTTTACGAAGTATGTGTAAAAAAGATCTTTGTCTGTTTGTGATATCAAAATTATAGCTTATTAATTTTTTACTAAATGCATATGAAAGTTCAGAACTTATTACAGAAAACAACTAATTTTTTGTCTATGCCGGTATATTTTGCTTGGACGTTTACTGGCATACTACTGAGTAAGGAGTAATTTGGCTACATTTGTTTATGAAAAAAAGTAGGGCTCCGCGAAAAAAAAATGTGCTATATAGACATTCGCATGGGTTATTTGATAAAACGCCACGGGCAAAAAAAGCAACGGACTGCACCACGCTAGTCAGGCGCACAGCTGCATACAAGAAGACTGCAGTTTGAAAATTCGTTTATTATGTTTTGATTTTCTACAAGCGCGACCCTGAAGATTATTCTTTAGAGTCTCGTTTCCAGGAATATTTTCAGACAGAATTCAACTTCTAGTATTGGTGGCCAAAGAATTGAAGGACCAAATTTAGCTAGAGGGCACCACATGTAACGTCACTTGATTTCGCATTGCATTTTGTTATGCTCTCTATATGCACAGATGATCTGTGGTGTCATGGAACTAGCCCTTTTGATTTTGGAGAAATGTAATAGTTAATTGATGTCACCTGAACATTGAAAAATAAGTAAATGTGAACTTTTAACTTGTTCTTATTCACCACTCTCCCACTGAACTGTGATGAATTTAATTACCAGTTAGTAATTCTCCACGTAAAATGAAAATGAAATGTAAAAAGTATTATGTATTGCACATAACATATTAATTCAGTTTAAGTTTGTAAAGTAACAACTAACTTCATGATTAAATATTAAAATAATAAATGTGGTCACTCAACCATTATGGATATGTAAATCGTTATTAACAAAATAATCTAAAATTTATCTTTCAAGTATAATCATCATTAATCATTGATCGAGTGTAATTATTTCCATTATGGATTTTAAATTATTATACTATAAAGAACATATTGGTAAGATATCCAAAAAAGTAAAAGGTCTATACAAACGTACCTACTTCACTATAACCCTTAACATTTCCTAATAAAAATTTGTTGGTACGCCGAAAACATAAACTCTCGGGCTTCGTGAACCTCCATATCTTTGTCAGGAGCGGAGCCACGTTTCAAAGGCTTTATCTACCGTAATTGGTCGTAAGACGGGGGTTTTATAAGTCGTCGGCGTATTTTAGTAGGAGCAGACTATTGCAGTGCGGTGTGATGCACGCAGAGTATACGAACGTTTTTTATGTTAAATTTATCTTTATGCATTCACGTAATAGATACATTTCTAGCGGATTTTGATTTGCGGAATTTCATTATTTACAACACCCGCCGGTGTTACACGTCTAGAGTAAGGTGGCTTTTATTTTAATGTGATTCAGTAGCTAGACAAACACGTAATTGCATAAATACCGTGTTGCCTAAAAATAGTAAGTATGCTACACTCAGTAAAGATTGTTTCTTACTTATACACAATAATTTTATTGATCTCGTTATGAGGCTTCAAAAATCGTGTATCGAGCTCATTTCGGCGATATTCCACCTAGAAATATTAGTTTATTCTTGTTCTTAATTTCACAGTATTCTAGACTCTAAAGTCAAATATAATATGTGAAGAATAAATCCCCGATCATCATACTTAGTGAGTGCATACCTACAATTAAAACATTACATTTGTTTCGATTGAGCTCAAAGACAATTTATTGGTTTTTCCAATAATGCCTGTACAAAAACATGAAGTAAATGAGAATAAAACTTATAATTTTATTTCGTAAATTCGTAATTAAAACTTCGCTTGATAATCCGTAAAACTTTGAGTAATGTATATTATGTCACTATTTCCTGCAATAATCGTAATAACCTTAGCGTCATTTGAACATTTTAGTGTGAATCAATTGAAAACATTTAATAATCTGTCATTTTATAATTATTGATCATCCATACAGTGTAGACGTTAATTTACTTGTGCACTACAATACACATAATAAATGAAACTTTAGTAGTTTAGTATAGTGTTAATTTATGCCGTTTACAGGCACAAAATAGCTTCAATAGATAATTTACTACAACTAAATTACCGCGACCTAGCGCATGTTTTTAAATGGCGGATTTTCGCGGGGTTTTTGCGAACATTGGTTCTTAAATTTAACTATCGTAGGACGTTTCATTGGTTAACCACGAACATAGCTTGTTAGTCTGACGTCAGACAAAATAAAAAAAATACAAGACAGATGTTGTTACAAAGAAGTGAAGCTGGTTTTTTAAACTACATGTGCTTGCATCGGTGCTGCTATGATGATTCAAATTAAATAAAAAATATTAAAAATATTTTATAGTTTATAAATTTAAATTTAATAAAACTTTACGTGTTGCTCCCACGCGCCGCGATAGTTTGACTGACGAGTGAATGGGTAGTTTCGTTGTACGTATTGTATGTAATTATACACGGCGAGGTATAATTTTACCGGCCTTACTTCTCTGATCACAACATGCTGTCTTGACTTTTTTACCTTATATATCTAAGAGTATTACTCTCAGTGATGTCACATGCTGAAAATGCAATGCACGTTTATTGTGCGCTAGTGTGAAAGCCGCTCAAACCTTTTAAACACAACTGTACCTAGACGTGATTGTCAGTGAAATGATTATTGAAAGCCGTGATAAGGTCGCCTCCGCAAACGGTTGTCGTTAATTTCATGTCTTACGCCCGTAAATTCGTATTAGGCCGGTTCTTTACTTTATTTTCTGTTTGTAAAATGTGGCTACTTAGTTAGCACAATATTGAATTTGAAATATTGGTACAGTCCTTTAACAAAATGAAGTTAGACTTAGTATATTTTCAGTTGAAGATGTGAAAGATTGTTCGTACTATAGAGGGTTCGTAGTGGAGATCATAGATTCGATGGACCGACCAGATACGAGCAGCCATAAACGGTCCTCTACACGTGTGCACGAGGAAGGCTGCAGGTAGGGAGGAATGGCGACGCATTGTAAGGCGCGTTTCACAACCTGAAGTGACGACCACTACCGCTCTGGTCAAGAGTGTAGCGATGACGAAGAAGAAGAAGTGGAAGAAAAGATGTGTGTCGTCACCGTGGTAGTTCACCGACAGGTTGGACTGACTTTATTAAAAGGGCCATGAATTCCACTGTTGTACAATATGCTCGCAATGCCACTAACAGTCAGAAATTGAGAGACATCGCAAGGAGATCAGCACCCCTGGAAAACGAAAAACAGGCGAGGATCCGCCGTTTACCGTCATCATGACCATGACCACTCTGCTAAGAGTGCCCGAAGAAGAATAAAAAGGAGAAATTTGTACTAGGAGTAGGGATCCGGCAAGTCCGTGGCAAATGCAGTTACACTGAATACCAGCACTTTTTTACTGTTGTAAATGTTATCACTTCAATGTTGTCAGAACGTTTTTATAACTCTTTTATCCGCGTGGACTTAGATTAAAGTACATAGGTCTACCATGGGTCTACCACACATTTACAACATTGACACTAATCGATGCTCGCGATATCGACTGCCGTAAATAAATGTAAAAAAAATAACAGTGCCACCTCGCGGTCAATTGTAGAACGAAAACTGACAGCGAGTACGCCAATCACTATCGACTATAGATGACATTTATGTTGCCAACTCATGGTAGAGCTACTGAACTGTCTATATGCCCAATACCCAGTGGGCGCTCCGTGGTACTTACGGAACGCCGAACTGCACTGCGATTTCACCCTCCCCTCTATTACGCAGTATATGAAAGACTGCTCCCGCCGCCACTTCGACAAAGCTCCCCACCACTCGAATCCCCTCGTGGTCGAAGCGGCGTACTACTCCACTAACATAACCGATCCTCACTTCCTTCCCCTCCGTCGCCGTCCAAGGCATATTTTGGGTGACCAGGACGACCCCATCGTAACCGTTACTTCGGCAGCTTTAGCGCCGTTCCAAGGGAACCCCGGTAATGGTTGTAGACCCGACCAGGGCTGTGATCCCGATCGCATTGTAGGCTCCGGCCGAGATCTTCTTCGCAGCCCCAGTCGCAGTCGAGGTAATCCACACACACACGATTGTAGTCCCAGCCACGGTGCGGGTGGGAGTATACACCGCGGCCCCGGTCGCGATGTATCCTCCGGCCCAGCAAATGGCTGTGGACGAGGTAACACTGGTTTTCTATGTAGCCCCAGCCACCATGACTGTGGGCGAGGTACTACACATTCTTATTGTAGCCCCACCCAAAGTACAGTCATGAGTGCACAACGCGACGATCCTGGTCGCGGTGTGGACCCATGTCGCGGAAATGGGGGGAGGCGAGGTATTTCCGTTTGTAGCCCCAGTCAAGGTAGTGATTCCGATCACGGTGTAGGCTCCGGCTGAGGTAATGACTGTGGGCGAGGTACACAAGGTTATGATTTAGTGGTAAACACAGTCAAACACCGAGCTCGCCGGCGAGCTCGAGGCAAAAGTTATGTCTTGGTTAGATTCTCTCCAAATAGTCGTAGAGTTAAAATTCATAGGGCCCACTTTCAACGGTACACTTATGTACCGGGGCGATTCTCTCCTACTCCCCTCTCTCCTGGCGACGGCCCAAGCCGAGGTCCGTACCTTAGTGGTGCCCTTGAGCAAGTCGCCTACTCCTCTCCTTGCGGCGAAGCGTCTTCAACGCTCGCCTTAGGCGGTGCGCCCTCTGCGCCCGCATCTGGCTGTAATCTGCTGTGTGACGCTGTAAATGCCGGTAGAGGCAAACAGCCTTAGTCCGTTCTAAAAAAAAATAAAAAATATGCCCAATACCGTTTTACAGAGTTATTTATTAGTATTATAAATAACTTTAGCAATCTTGTTGCAAATTGCCCTAATAGTAATTACATATACTTATAAATTAAATGTGTATTTGCTTGTATTTATACATTTTTTTTGGTAATACTACACCCAAAATAACATTAAAGTTCTTATAATATTTACATAATGGTGCCTTTGGTAAAAGAAAATATCATAAATATATACTGCTCTATCTAATAATGAATTTCCAAACATTTTGAACATTATTTAGCATATAAGTAGGCATGTAGGAATAAGTAATATTTTCTGCATTATGTACTGAGGTGTGAGTTAAATGTTTAATAGATGTCGCTCACCCCATACGACAGTTGAATTCAAATAGAGTGTTAAAATTGCAACAACGATGCTCGGACTGTATCAGCCTTGGTGGCCTAGCGGTCATGGCGTCTGATAATGTACTAATTGTCCGAAGACGCGGGTTCTTAACCTTTCTGAGGATGTGTTTTAACAATCACAAGTATATATTTTTTTAGTTTGCAAGTTTCAGCACCGCTTTCTTTGTACTGTATCAAAGACGTCGCGTTTCCAAGCTCGCTATGGCAAAGGTAATGACGCGTGAAAGATTGATCGCACCAACCTTGAATCTGAGTTATTTAATGGCACATTATTTTTCTTATGTTCTGTAGCTTCTTTTAAATCGTGATGAATATGGTAGAATGGTGGTTTCGTTTATCATAGCATATTTTTTTAAATACTAAAATTGATAACAATAATATGTAAATATTACATAGCAAAAATCACATCCTAGGACGGGATTCGAACCTACATCTTCCAATCCAATCTAACAAATCAATTATATGTTTGATATCGCTAAAGTGGCGTTAATGCTTTAAAAATCGTCTTTCATATAATAATATAATCATATTTTATTGTAATGTAAAATATTTTAATAATTTCATCTAAAATATTTATATGAATAATATTACTTTGGTATACGTAAGTCAAAAGGTATAAAACCTGGATTAGATATTTCACAAAATATCCAGTACGATCACTATTTTACGAGTAGTAATAGTGTTGTAACAAATCTAGACACTATGCCTTTGCAAACATATTATTATAAGGTCGTGCGCAAACTTTTAACGGAACACTAAATGAGCGAGTTTCTATCTGCACAAGATCAATTATTATATCAAAACCATTATTTTTTTGTGGATTTAATACTACTATAATATAAATATATATATATATATATATATATATATATATATATATATATATATATATAAAACGATATTAAAAAATATTTAGTGACACTTCCGCCGAAAAAAAAAACAATGATTTTGGCCTATTTGGGGGTGTGTGCACCACCCTCCCTCAAGAAGAATACAAAATAAAAAATACACAAGAAAACCCAAATAAACCAAAAACTATTCGACACGTGTTTCGCCTCTACACGAGGCATGTTGACTCGTCTAGCGCTCGAAGAGTCAACATCTATCCCAAATAGGCCAAATTCATTGTTTTTTTTTTTCGGCGGAAGTGTCACTAAATATTTTTTTATATCGTTTTTTGATAATGGATTTCCGCAAAGTAATGCCTGTATCAATAAATTATATATATAGATATACTCTATGGTAAGCTTTTGGTTTTGAACCATAATAGATTTGAGTGGCACTGAACGCTCGTCACCCCCAGACATGGGCAAAAGGGACCCACTTGTTTGTCCAGTATTTTCACATGCTACAGTGTCCTTCATACCCTTATACAGTAACGCTTGTGCAGTAGTGTTTCGCGGCACAATACCTGGCACTGCGGTGGTACCAAGCAAGATGGTATCTTGCACAAGAGGCTTATCCCCTAATGAGTTGGGTTTCTTTGCCTGTTACGATTTGCGTTCTGACGGCGCAGAGAATATTCTACTCCGTCGCTTCTCGGTATAAATTAAATGTAAGATAATGCTTTCCTATACTACCTCTTATCAGATTAGGATGAATCTTGTTTCTCTGTTACATTGTCTGTTGATGTTTTCTGAAAGCTGAATTTTTTTTCTACGTGTAAGGTGGACCACGTGAGCAGCTAGTTAAATATATGAAACTAAAGGTCTATTATATCTAGATATTAATTTTTAAGGTTCTGTACCCAAGGGTACAACGGAACCATATTACTAAGACTCCGCTGTTCTGTCTGTCTGTCGGTCTGTCCATTTGGCACCAGGCTGAATATTTTTTATATTTTATATATTGGCTCACCAAAGAGACTCACTTTCGCCTGATGGAAACCGGAGATGGAATCAAGAAGCGATGACCATTAATGGAACCGTAAGCTACGTTAATCACTACCCCTATGATAACCTGAGAGATGATTTTTTCTCCCCGCTTGAAAGACCCAGGGTCATAGCTGCAAGGAAAAACGTACGATGGCAGAGCATTTCATATTTTAGTAACACGACAGAGAAAAGAACTGCCAAATGGTTCGTGGTAAGAAATCTTGAATAGTAGGTCTAAGGATGCAATGCTGGGCCGGAACGAGTAGTTCGGGACCGGAATGGTGAGGAAGGAATAAGATTAAAGAGACAGGAAGAGAATATCTCATGAACCGTGCTTGTTAGACAATGAAATTTTTTACAGATTATGTATTTCTGTTGCCGCTATAACTACTGATACTATAAAACTGTATAATATGAATATTTAAGGGAGCCCCATACAACAACGTGATTTTAAAAAAAAAAATTCGATCCTAATAACGATAACAGGTGGAAACTTGAATTATTTTCTATAGATGGTACGAAACCGTTCATGAGCGGGGCCGACTCGCACGTGGTCGTTTTTTTTATGCAAAAATTATTGAATGAAGTTAAATAGCATTACATATGTGTTTACATATTGTTGTGTGTACATATTCAGACGGTTACAAATAAATTAATCTAATTAACGATACAGTTACAGCATATTATTATATTGAAGTATCTGTCATATCCAAATTACAGCTTTTAACTAAATGCATATGAAAGTAAATGGCACTTATGACAAAAAAAAAACATTATTATTAAATATTACTTAATATCAAAACTGACTTCACTACACGTGGGGTGTCGTCGGGTGGGTGAAGTCGGTTTTGGTATGTTTTTAAATGTTTGGCTTTCTGTTTGTTTCTAATGTCCGAAACGGTTTGATCGATATTAACGGGATTTTCACTTGTAGATAGCTGATTTTTAACCGACTTAAAAAAAGAGGAGGTTATATCTTCGTGGGCATGTATTTTTTTTATGTGTATGTTAGCCGATTTCTCCCCTGAGGTGGTTCTGAGGTGGTTCCTTTTAAATTTCATCAAATTCGTTAACGCATATTTTGAGTTACACTCCAAAAACTGAAAAGTGTCGATTTATTTTGATGATATCATCATTGACCTTCAAACTTGTATGTCAAAGAAATGGTGCATAAAGTGTTTTCTCCAAAAATATGGATCCGACTTCAACACCATAAATTGTGAAATAACTTGTCAAAGTCGGTACCATGGGCACAATATTGTGATAATAGGTACTTTTGTACCGTCATGGTACTGACTTTAACAAGTTATTTTACAAGTTTCGGTGTTGAAGTCAGTTTCATTTTTGGTAAAAAAAATATCCTACTAATATTATAAATGTGAAAGTTTAGATGGATGGATGTTTATTGCTCTTTCACGCTCAACGGCTGAGCCAATTTTAATGAATTTTGGTATGGAGGTAGTTGAGGCTTTAGGTTGACACATAGGATACTTTTCATCATCATCATCATCCAACACGCGGGTAAAACCGCGGATTGCAGCTAGTAGTTATATAAATACAAACACTAAGCTGATAACTAAGTACTTTTATTGAAGATATAGCGCTCCCCACGAGCTCTTGTAAGCAAAGCTACGGACAGGTCAGCTAGTGCATAAATAAAAGTATTTATAGCCAATCGTCGTTCACAACTCTATCTTCATACACAAAATAATGTAATTGGCTATAAGCTAGCAGATTAACGACCGCCACACTAATAATAATTAGTCATAATAAAGTAACAATAATACTCGTAATATGTCATTTGGGATCTATGTCACAGCTGTCATAAATAATCTTGACACGTGCGTGACAGTAACGGCTAAATAACATTGCGTCATTTGAATGGCAGCAGTACAATGTAGAACAAGTACTAGATCCTGTCTACTTTTACTATTGTGGATTTGTTAAGAACTTTAGAATAGAAAAGCCACAACCTGCTTCCAACCGTATGTTACCAGAATTACAGAATGAATACTAGTACTACCAGTACCGTACACGTACCAGTACACAAATTATAGGGCAGGTACATATAAGACCTTCAAGACTACTCTTCGGTAGTCAGTCTAAACCTAGACTTAATTTCTTTGTTTTATCTGCTTTCTGGCAATTCTACAGATAGTGGCTTCCTGATACATAGTTCATGTACCTTTTGAAGCTTATGTAGACTAAGATTGTGGTCGGTTTTTGTAGGGAAAATGCATCAGTTTATATCTCTTTCAGCTATGCTTGCTATGCAGGTGCTGGAAAAAATGGCAATGCAAAGTTGAACTGTAAAGTTTAAGTTTCACGCAACGATGCAAATATTTTATACATTTTTATTTTGAGACTCGAACGACTTACGACATTGAGCGGAAAAATTAAAGTAGAAATCTAATAGGGGTTTTGACACTAACTAAAATTATTTGATAGTAAATGCTATACAAAAATACAGCAAGATCTGTATTTAAGCCTAGATTCATTGCCTAGCATGCTTCTGTAATGCGGTTCTTAAACAATACTCAGCCGTAAGGCCATGTTAGAGATCCATGGCCGGCCTGAAAACTTTGGCATTAGTGGCTAGCCACTAGTTTATCCCCCAACCCGCTGACCGTCAATTTAGCACAAGTAAATTCCATTGTTTCACATCCTTCTCTTACAGAAGAAAACCAGAAGTAAGAGCTTTAATGGTAGAATGTGTATGATATTGGAGAGTGAGATGGGGATACGAGTTAGAATAGAGATTGTAAGAACATCATTTATGAAAATGAGTAAAGTGCTGACTAAGCGAAGACTCTCTATTAAACTCCGCACCAGAATCTTGCAACGTTACATATGTGTATAGCTAGTTCCACTCAATGGTTGTGGATCTTAGGAGGGAAGGAAGATCTCCGTAAAAAACGAGAAGCACTGGAAAAGTGGGCACTACGACTCATGCTACGGGTTAGCTGGACCGAGAGGATTAGAAACATCGGTGTCCATACGACTTGAAAAGACTCAATTTTCATTAAACAGAGAAAAGTTACGTACTTAGGTTATGTTTTACGGCACAACCGGTATCAACTGCTGCAAGCTACTATGATGGGTAAAGTTGCAGGCAAACAGAATATTGGTAGAAGATTTTTTTTCTGGCTCCGCAACATCCGACAATGGACCGGGATAAAAATGACTGAAGATCTGTTCAAGCTTGCTCTCTACAAAGAAGAGTTTAGAAGGGTGACGGCCAATCTACAGCAGTGGAGAGGCACCCAAAGATGAAGAAGTGTATGAATTGCATGCTGAGGCAACAAAACACTTAAAACTAATCCACGGGCCTTAAATAGTTATATATAATAATGCTGTCCTTATATCATAATCATAATCATTTATTTCTCCATATTCATGTGTATAGATCTTACATAATTTAATATGTACTAACAACATGAAACCCTGGTGGGCACTCTAGAGTTTATTGGACTCTGGGTAGGACTAAAGGTTAATAACTATTATCTTAATTGAAATTAGTTCTAAGTGACCAAAATTAAATATGTTTGCTACTGAGTCTTATCTGTAGAGAAGTCTTGTAACGAGTAGTAGCATTTTAAATCCTTTAAGACTATCGAAAAATGTTAAATCTTTTTCTATATCTCATAGATAATTCGGG
This sequence comes from Selenia dentaria, assembly GCA_917880725.1. Classification (NCBI taxonomy): domain Eukaryota; kingdom Metazoa; phylum Arthropoda; class Insecta; order Lepidoptera; family Geometridae; genus Selenia; species Selenia dentaria. The sequence goes on along the minus strand of OU862888.1, from coordinate 5,116,229 downwards.
ATATAATTATACTATATTGTTATAGTAATGATATGGGTGCCTAAGCTGCACATTTTTAAGTTTGAATTTGGAAGGGTTAGTCTTTCTTTGTGCATTAAACCATAAGGTCCGGTGTATCAATCTTCCACTGTATCAAAGAATTGAGGATATTTTCTGACGAACTTGCAATTTTCTAGGATATATATAACGCTAAAGTTAAAATTTGTAATTCAATAAAGTAGGGCTTGCAACTTACAGTTGAGGCTATGTTTGCGATAATTTTTATACACTTTTTTGTGGTGTAAATAAGTTTCCGATATCGGTGCTATTTCTTCACAAAATGATGCCGTACTGTAACCAAGCCTGACCATATATTTGTGAGAGATATATCAGAACATGTTAATTGTTTTACGTCACAATGGTAAAGGTTGAAACTTCGAATCCGTGAGTATCTGTGAGGATACTCTTAAAAAAACACTTTCACCACTGCTAAATTCTTAAAAACGGAATATATAAATAAAGAAATGTTTCAGTAGGTAAGTACTTAAATCTATTAGTTATTGGTAGTAATTCGCTTGTTCTGAACACCAAACTAAACTAGCGAACTAAAATGTATTTTTAGTAAATTATGATAGTTCTTATTCTGTTCATGCTAAAGCCCAAATTAGTATATTGCTTGCAAATGACAATTCTTAAATTTGTTGTTTCTGTTTATTTGTGGGTATGTTTAGTGCAAATTTAATCGTCATGTAAGTTCGTGCTCTCTTAACTAGTCTAAACTGATGTAAAACTACCCACATTTGAATAGAATAATCATATGTTGAGAATTATCATTCTAAGTGTTACACAAATGTGTATTTTAGTGTACAACATAATAAGAACTACCAATATCTTAGAGAATTTTAGTTTAGTGTATGTACATACGAATCAGTTCCATTGTGGTTATTTCCGTATTAGCGTCTAAAGTCTTGTACACACAAAAGTTTTTTCACTTAGTCAGACAGATATCTTACGATACCGCCAGACATTTAAAACACAAAATTATGCGCATACGTTCCCTTCATAGGCGATGTAAAAGGACGAACTCGCCATCCGGTGACATTGACAAGCGAAACTGAGACGCCATCAATAAGCCCTTAAAAACTGACAAGATTTATTTCTTATTCAATTTAAAACATTGACGGACTTCGGATGGATAGCCCATAAACAATTCCATGTAAAGGATTCCACAGTGCTATAGTGCTATAAGAGTGCTTTTGGTGAAAAATAAGAAATAAAATAAGGAGGGTAAGGACGACCTATCTCTCAGCACGTTTAAGTACATACGAATATGTATTTAATTAAAAAAAATAGTTGTAAAGTCGGTTTACGGACGATAATTTTACGTGATAACATCTTAAGACATGCTGGGGCCCCTTACTATAAGCTTCATAAAAACCATGCAAGTTCCGTGCAATTCTTAAACTGGCTTAAACAGTTTTGAATGAAATCAAACCATGACGCTCATTTAGGTGAACTGTTAAAATATTGTTTTCTTAAAGAATAAAGGATAATTCTGTCCATGGTATTCTAATAATTAAGTATAACCAACATTGCAGACGCCTAGACGTTTGTAAGCTGGTAAACTGGAGTGGATTTAGAGCGACATGTTAACGAGAGTCAATACAAAAAAAAACAGGTGAACGGTTTTTCTGCGGTTCTTGAATAGTGGCCGTGGGCATGCCTGTTTTAACGTTGTCATAGTACGAATAAGCCGGGCAGTTTTCTAGAAGTCCTGCTTTAAGATCTCATAGTAAGGCCCCTGATCGCTTAGGCCGATAGTGCCTCTCTATCGCTTGTTCCGCGTTCTCGCTTTCACGCTCGGCTCAGGTGGAACGTGACAATAAGTTATACTATTTCCTGCATGCTGCCGGCATTCATCGATTTATAAGACGTTATCACGTCAAAAATTAAAAGCTAGTATTGAAATGATAGTTGAAAGTTGCAAACTATTTTAAAATAATCATATATTTGTACAATTGAGAGTCACGTGATGCCCGCAGCAGGCTTGACTTCTGGTGCGCTACTTCATCTGCTTCACCTCAAATCGACAAAAATCGTCTATGTATGTAGCGTCTTATTAGATCATGAATGCCATGCTTACTAATAGCCCAACTTCGCATTCGTAGTCTTTAGTTGAACCGTCAGTATCGTTTTGTTGTATAAGGACATCAATAAATAGGTAGGTATTTGCAATGTTTGGTATCGCTAAGGAAACGTTAGTACTATAAAAAAGATAGGTATTATTTTAATAAGGTGGTATTTATGTGTATGGCAATTTCAACACTAGAGTGTCTACTAGCTTATTTGTCAAACCGGCACGTGATTGGTGATGATAATGATTGATTGGTGATTGATGATCATAGCAAACTAGGTGAAGAATAATAGTGGCTATTATTAATTCTGTGTTAGTGGCAAGGGATGAGTTAGGTAGATTAGAACTTCTCCACCCAATATAGTTTTAAATGTTAATCGAGATAACTGGTAAAAGACTCAGAAAACCAGTGTAGTTGTCCTAACAAGAACGTATCACAGTGTAGATTATGTACGTGATAGAAAACAATCAAAATTAAAACATAATAATACTAGCTGCGCCCTGCAGTTTCACCCGCGTGGTGATGGATGATGATAAAAAGTATCATAATGTGCTTCCCTGGGATATAATTTATTTATTTATTAATCCGTTAGGGCGTGATAAGGTGACAAACAGATAGAGAGACAATTTTAAAAATGTTTTTGATTCTAAAATATTAGTAGCCTAAGTTACTCCTTCTAGCATCAGCTATCTGCCAGTGAAAGTCCCGTTAAAATCGGTCAAGCCGTTTCCGAGATTAGCCATTAGATTAGAGGCAAACATTTTAAAAATTGTTTTTTTTTATGTAAGGACCGTATATACTTTAATATGCAGTTAGTGAAAAGCTGTTAATTTTGAATTACAAACAGACACTTAAATTTTATTTATCTGTATATATGAGTAAATTTAAATATGTTGTTCTTAGAAGTCAACCTATAAATCGATCCGTACAAACTAAAAAAATCACCATGGAAAAAAACTGCCATTAAATTTTATCACCCTTGACTTTATTTGCGCTTTTTGACTTTCGTAGACAACCCGAAATCCATCAAACGAAACTCCGTAGTTTGTTTTTGGGAGTAGGCCTTCACAGTACGGTGAGATCGGAATCGCTCGACTATAGTCGGCTGAACAACAAAGATGGATGACATGCCGACTCTATCACCGAGCGCGTCTAATTAATCGAGCTATCGAAATCATAGTGTGTTTTTGACTAAGCAATCAGAAACTGACACATCTTTGACAGAACTCTTTTGGTAGAAGATAAGTCATCATTACAATCTTGACGTAGGCGGAGATCTTGTTATTTTGTCTATGTTGTGCCTAAGAATATTACGCTATTTCACCTGCGTGGTGATGAATGATGATGATGATGATGATGAAAGCATTCAATGTGTTAATCACCTGTACTGCCTCCTATCTAGCTCTGTACCAAATTTCATCAGAATTGGCGCCGCCGTTTGAGCGTGAAAGAGTAACAAACATCCATACATCCATACTCACTAAAATTCGCGTTTATAATATTAGTAGGACACTGGAACCGGTATCTATCCGCAGCGTCGAAGCATTATAACGATTAGACGAACATAGTTTTTTATGTATCAGTAACTCAATTTTGGGAATATCATGTAACTTAATAACTTAAAAGTTTTAAGTGAGTATTGTTATGTATAGTGTAAACTCAATAGAATACATTGTCATATGTTTAAACCATAGAGCAACACGGGCCGTCCGGCGGACCGGAGTCCGCCGGACGGCCCGTGTTGCTCTATGGTTTAAACATACCGAAAAGAATTCGAGAGTTATCAACTTAGAATTTAAAATCAAACGTTTAAGTACTTGGCACATTTATCAAAAAATTGCCTCTATTCTAGTGATGAACTGATCAAGAGTGCAACACATTATCGTCGTGGCTTCGTTGCTTTAACTGTAATGTTATTAGCAGAGATACATTAATAATTGACCGCTTTACCTATTACGTTTCAAAGTATTCTGCATATAATACTTAACCCTTTTTAAAATTGATAATCAATGTTCAAAAGAAGAGCAAAAACATCGAAATATAATAAATTATACAAACCCATAGCTATGTAAGCAAATTATACATTAGTTGTACAAATTACACACTCGCTAATCGCTTCACGAATGCAGTAAAAGTTAACGAGCTTCAAGTCGAGGCGTCACCGTAATTGCGGCGCGCGGCAAAATGTCGCGCAAGATTTCATAATTGCTTTTTTGTGTAAAACCGTACCTAGAAACAATTATTTTATGTAATATGGTTAGAATATTATTAATTTTATTAATGTTTTCTATCATACTACGTCGTGCGCTACATCCGACTAATATTATAAATGTGAAAGTTTGGATGGATGGATAAATTAATGTTTGTTACTCAAAAGCGGCAGAACGGATCTGGATGAAATTTGGCACAGATATACATTATAGTCTGGAATAGCACATAGGCTACCTTTCATCATGATCATCGTCCATCACCACGCGGGTGATAAGCGTAATATTTTTGGGCACAGCATAGACAAAATAACAAAATCTCCGCCTACGACAAGATCGTAATGATGACAGTTCTGTCAAAGTTTGTGTCAGTTTCTGATAGTTTAGTCAAACGCACGCTGTCATTTTGACAGCTCGATGCACTAGACGTGCTCGATGACCGTCAAGGGTGATGTAATGACATTTTTTTCCATTGTGATTAATTTTATATCTGTATGTACGTAGGTACTGTATTTAATTATTAGTGTTTACTGATTGTGTTACTAAGTATTTAAATTATTTAATACTTTTATAGCAATTGCGTTTGACCATGTACCTATATATTTTATGACATTTTGGTATAAATATAGTTATGGCCTTGGAGAATATAATAAGATACACGAAGTACTAATCCTGAGCAGACGAAGTCGCGGGCACCAGCTAGTTTTAAATATTATATTGTTGACTCCCAGTAGCTTAGTAATGTCGAGTAAGTTGAGTTACCGTAACCTAAAGTTAACTCATCAAATTTTGATAAAAGCTTTCTATCTCTGTTCAGTGGCACTTTTATTACCAGAGTGCAATTCTGTAATTAGAAATGAAATAAGAAATCATAAACAACTCAAAGAAATAGCTTTCATTCTACACGATTGGTTTCATGTTTGGTTTTATATAAACTGGGAACTGTGAACTCCTGAACTGCAAAAAACATAAAGATTGACGATGCGCAATTTGGTTTCCGACCCGGTCTCTCAACTGATGCCGCTATTGTTAGCTTGAAAAGCACTGTTAGTCACTATACGTCGCGCAACACATCTGTCTATGCGTGCTTTTTAGACCTCAGCCGCGCATTTGACCTGGTCAATTACGATATACTCTGGGCCAAGCTACTAGCGTCACGGGTGCCTAACGAAGTTGTGCGTCTGTTGAGATTCTGGTACGGAAACCAAACTAATTGTGTGAAATGGGGCGATACAACTTCTAGTAATTATAGACAGTGAGTCTTCTGAGGATGCCTGAGGCGAAACACGTGTCGAATCGGTGTTGGTTTATTTGGGTTTTCTTGTGTTTTTTATTTTGTATTCTTCCTATTAGCATTTTATGCGGGAGGGAGGGTGGTGCACGCCCCCAAATAGGCCAAAATCATTGTTTTCTTTTCAGCGGAAGTGTCACTAAATATTTTTTAATATCGTTTTTTGATTTTATTTATTTATTATTATTATAATATTTGACATTGTCGTGGGTTACATTACACTAGACTTCAGACTACCTATAAAGGAACTAAGTTTATTTATAAGCGATCCATTATGAAGATGGATGTGTTTGTACGTGTGTTGTTTGGTACTACTCACTTATATATATATATATACAGTTGATGAGATTTTCGTGACTTTGGTATATATTACGATACTTTATGTTCTGGCATTACATGCACATTAAAAGAAAAAAATATGATAGTAATTTTACTAGTCTTACAATATAATATTATTACAATGAAAATTGATGTTCACGACCCAGTGAAACGATAACTCGATCTAATTATACGCGCCATTTAAATGTAACTACGGTTAAAATTACAGAATCTGACACAACCCAGTGATAATGCAATGATCCTATCGGCCATTGTGGCGGCTGTCAATGTTATCTTGACTGATATATCAGGGCTGTCACACGTATATCATTCGTGAGTGCAACCGGTCGCGGTCCGGTCACTTTATGCTGAGCACCTGAGTAGAGTCAGCAGAATAATATTAACATTTATTTCACTTAAAAGGATTTATAATTTATTTTGTTAGCAAGAACTTTGTATTGTTACAAAAGAATTGAATAATATTGATTACGTAATATACAGCTGTGCTAGGTCAAGTGACCTCTTCTCGACAACCTCTGATATGAACAAACGTTCATCATTAGATATTTTATTAACTCACTTTGGTGGTGACCTACTAGGCATTAAGTTGTCAAGTCTAATTTTTCTCCGATTGCATTAACTAGAAAGAACACTGAAAGCGTTACTACTTCGCATCAAAAATAGTAATGGTGGCAGTACTTTCATGGACGAAAACTTTTATAAAAAACTCCAATAATAAAAAAAATTTAGCAATAATATATTTAGCGAAACATTAAATATAGTATTTAAAACGAATAATGGAAACTATATAAAAGTAAACGTCATATGTTGCAATGTGCGATTTATAAAGCTAAACTAGAAACCTTTGTAAAACTAATATAATGTATATACTCGTATAATATAATACCGTTTGTACGTGTACGTCAACTTCACCTTACCTTCAATTTAAATTTGTTTATGATTCTGATAGAAACAATATTTTTAAGTGTTAACAAAATTTTGAAATTGCATATTCAATTTATTACTTTTATAAACGTTCAGAAGTTCTTTGCCCACTAATTCCAAATATTGTTTTTGTATAGACATTGTCCTCACAAACCAAAAGAATTAACTGCATTGAATTAATTTTAAAAGTTTGTACCGTTCCTAATACTGTGCCACAAATAGAGTTATTGTCGAAAAGAAGCTAAAGAAATAAATTATGAACCGCTGCTCACAATTGATTTTTAGCTTTATAGCTCTTAGCATATTTTTGCCAACGGTACAAACAACTGTCTACAATCAGCTACCGGATAAAATTTAACGAATCACCCGCCATAACTCCATCGCTATCGTAATGAACGTAATAAACGATCGGGTTTATATCTCGAGAATAAGGACATTATATCGATTACTTACTTAGTGGAAGGTTCGATTAATTATTGTTTTATTTTAATTTTAACACTATCTTTGCCGTTGGAAATTACTAATAGGGGAGTTACTATTTTTATATATGGTGGGTTTCTTGTACTAGAACAATTGTAGAAAGAGTTAGTGAAGTTTAACTCTAGCTACTCGTATGAAGCATAACCAATGCTAAATCTAAATCTTATTAGATAAACGAAATAGAGTAATTGTAAACATACTCTTATATGAAAATAGTCCGCCCTGGTGACTACCACCACAGTATCAAGATATGCGCGGCTTTGTGCTTTCACTACTGTGCATATGAGTAAAAGTCTCTGGTCTTAGAAAGAATGAGAATATTGATAAAACAATAAATTGGTGGTCTTCCGAGGTTTGAGGCCAAGCACTTACACCTACTTCAACGTTGTCATGGGTTACTTCAATGCAAAGTTGGGCAATAGGAACCGTGATGACTTCATGGAGAAGTTGGGACTCTTTATGATTAACTCTTTTTACAAGAAGCGGCTAGATCTGGCATCAATATTACCGGCAAATAAATCACTAACCTTTGCTTTACCGAGGATATAGTCATGATGCCGGAGTCGCCTGAGGGCTTCAAAAACAGTGCACACATTTAGTAGACATCTAAAGATGCACCTCATGAATAGTCAAAAAAGATAATTCACGAGCACCGATCAACGACTGACAGGCGCTTTCCTAGGCTAGAATGGTTGTTTATAAATTGCTAATGATCACTGTCTGTACAATTTTACTTATTTCTATCATTTAATTATACATACAATTATTATATTGAATTAGATTTACTTACCCACATTGAGTTATTGACCAGTTAAAATGATGGCAGCCGTGACGTAGATTATGTAAGTGCATATACCAGTTATTTTCTTTGACTTTGGTAGATATTATTGGTATTGATTTATGTTTTGTTTTATGTTGTGTTTCTTTTTATTTCTAAAATTGTATGCGTTGGGTATGGCATAGATCACTGTCGATCAGGCGTTTGTTTATTTAAGTGAAACATACTTAGTACCTACTTCATTACTTGGCACTGTACTCGTATTTATTGTTTGTGTAATAAAATATATAGAGATGAATATACTAGTAGGTACATCCATCTATATATATTTTATTCTAAATTATATAACGGTCACATTCATTTACCGTTTATAGCTATTGTCCCTGACTACTGATCAAGGACAGGTCATTTGTATACATGTGAGTTATTATATATTTGTGCATATTGTGAGTTGTAATGTATATAGTATAGTGTATGTAGTATTTTATTTTCTTATTATGTTGTAGTTGTGTTCTGATGTTCGTGATGTCATGTAAAGGGTTCCGACTGAAAATCAGTAGCTAAGATCTAATGATCTTAGTTAAATGCTGAGTCGGGACCTACGTTCATGATATTACGCAACATTTCATATCATATGTTACTCGTAATTATGTGTGTAGGTATATTATATTGGAATGTTAGGTTGCGTGTATATCATGAATAAATATATTGTCTTTCTTTCTTTCTTTCTTTCTTTCTTTCTTTCTTTCTTTCTTTCTATCTTTCAACACCATGCTTAACGACTTTAGTACAGTTTCTCAACAGGTTAGTCCTAAGATACACATGAGTAAGACAAAAATCATGTCCAATGTCCATGTTTCACCTCACAGATGCATTCTAACTGTCCAATTGGGTAGGTCTTACTTCGAAAAAGAACATGAAGATTTCTCGAACAATTTGGATGGAATGGACATTGTTCGAGAAACTTCGATCCATCTTTTCGTCTACAATATTCGAAAACCAAGGTTTTCAACCAATGTGTGTTGCCAGTGGCTCATGGCACTGAGACGGTCCCTTACTGTTGGCCGCATTAATAAGCTCAAAGTCGCTCAACGAGCAATGTGAAAAGGGCTATGCTTGGGGTTACCCAGCGTGAAGAGCTCCAAAATGAGGAGATCCGCATGAAAACTAAGGTCACGGACGGGGCTTTTACAATTAACAAGTTGAAGTGGCAATGGCCAGACTATATCGCTCGCTGACAACCGCTGAGGAAGAAAGGTTCTTGAGTGGCGAACACGCATGGAAGACTTATTGTAGGCCGGCCTCCAGCTTGGTGGACTGACGACTTCGTCAATACCGCGGGGAACCGCTGGATGCAGGAGTCATTTAGCCATTTCAAGTGGCACTCTATAGAGGAGGCATATGTTCAGCCGTGGACCTCTTCGGGCTGATAATGAACATAGTAATTAATATTTTTTTTATTTTTTATTCACAATTCAAACCTCTCATTCGCTTTCTTTCTCTCTCTTTCTTTCTCAGTCTCTTAAAAACATCCAGAAAACGAATGCAATAACAAAAGAAGTTTAAAAGTAATGCAGCTGACACACCAGCGATATATCTCTGTTGTTCCCAGCACAGGTATTATTAATGGCAACTGCGGCCGGCAATTACGGCGGCTCTAATGTGGCAACACAGCGATATACGGTTGTACAGAGAACCGGAAAAATAACAGCACTGGAAATGAAATTGTACAGAAATTGTATCTGGTGTAAAAATATTATTATGGTATATGACTTTTACTTATCTTAAAAATATTATTTTATACACAACTGTTTCATTAAATTTATGCTACGACTTGACATACACATCTGTGTGGTGTTATTCCAGTCGGTTTGGGTTTAGGATTACTAGCTTTTAAACGCCTTACACCAAGCCATGTTTTTTAATGATAATAGTTACGCTGACACATCGAATGGTTAACGCAGCTCTTCGTGAATAACATCTCACCACTGTATTGGCCAACGAGCTATGGAGAGGGCTATGCTCGGGGTTTCTCTGTGATCGAATCAGAAATGAGGAGATCCGTAGAAGAACGAAAGTTACCTACATAGCTCAGAAGACGAGCCAGTTGAAGTGGCAGTGGGCAGGGCACATAGCACGCAGAACAGATGGCCGATGGGGCCGAAAGGTTCTGGAGTGGAGACCACGGACCGGCAAGCGCAGCGTAGGTCGTCCACCGACACGGTGGACAGACGACCTGATGAAGGTCGCAGGACGACGTTGGATGCAGGCCGCTTCCAACCGGTCCTCTTGGAAAATCATGGGGGAGGCATATGTTCAGCAGTGGACGTCCTACGGCTGAGATGATGATGATGATGATGACTGCATTGGCTTGCCGGCTCGCCTGGCTTAAACTCCGTCAAGCGCGGATGATCTTAAGTGGGTTATTTGGAATCGACAGCTTCCTTCACATTTTCTTTTGTGTTCAAACGAAAGGTGCAGTTATTTTGTATTAGTTTAATAAATTTATAATGGAATTGATTTGATTTTGTTTATATAACTGAAAATTCTCATTATACTTATATGTTCATAGAGATTTTCATCATTCTAACATCAAAAATCGGAAGAAGGGTATGCATTTACTATGTTCTAATTATTTATATTTAGACACTTAATTTCACACTAACGTTTCACACTATTTACACATGAAGTTTTAAAATCATATCTATCTATTTTCTTCTTCTATTTAAAGGTACATATATTTGAAGAAGAAACTTATTGGCTGACTGATCGATCAACGCACAGCTGAAACCGCAAAAGAAAAATATGCACAAATGTTATATATGATATATGGCTGCAAAACGAAGGTTGAAAATTTATATGACACTTCGTTATTTCATGTAGTAGAATAAAAACGTAGTTACAATTTTTTCGAAACAACCCTTATAATGGAATGCAATAATGGAGGGGTGCAAGTTTGTATGGTATCTTTTTAAACTTATCGATTACAAACTCTCAGTATATTATATTCTCTACCAGAAATAAAGAGTAATAAAAATCAAAAATATAGAGGTTTTTAGAAATTCGTCCGCCAAAGAGTTTGTAACATATTTATATGTCGCTATTATAACATAGGGGATGAAAGTTTGGATGTGATTGACAGTTGGAAACAAATTTAAAGTAAGAAATGTAAAACAAGTATAATTTGAAAAAAAATATACCGACTTCCATTCTATTCAATTATTGGAGTGTGTCTCAAAAACTACAAGACCGAATTTGATGAAATTTAAATGGGAGCACACGGAAAGCACTAGCTTTTGAACAAAAAAATTTAAGAATCGGTTCACTCAGTCAAAAGTTATGAGGAAACAAACTAAAAAAATAAATACAGTCGAATTGAGTGCCTCTACTATAGCCTCTATTTTCTACCGACTTCCTTTGGAAGTCGGTAGAAAATACGAGTACGTATGTGTTCATGCTTCAGAATTAAACTTTGTTCATTGTTTAAGTGGGTAAAATAAAATAAATTAAAAGTTCAAATGGCTAAACCAATTTTGATGCAATGTGGTATGGAGGTTATGGCTGTTTTGCCACTATATGGACTGAATGTTCAATATGAACATTATACATTAACAATATGTTCAGTTCTTCATCGGTTGAAAGGAGAATTGCTTCTTGTAGCAGGTAGATGAGGCGCTGAATTAACTCATAGGATACTTTTCATCATCATCATAGCGGGTGTAATCGCGGGGCTCAGCTAGAAAAAGTAATATGTTTCTTATATTGTAATTGATGTAAATTTTAAAATTATAAGTATATATGTAAAATCATTTGCGGTTTCGGCTCCCGTAGAACAAGCGAGCAAAGCCGCGAGCGAGTTAGCTAGTTATCATATACAATTAAATGCAATAAGTCAGGAAAAATATGGCTACAAAGTCAAGTCTAAAAGATGCATTCCAGGGGTAGATTCTTTTACAAATAGAATTATTGGGTAGAACCATATAAAGATATTTACACTAACATTTACTTCTAAATGCGAAGATATATGGCGAGAACTTTCCGGTACATAAATAATCCTTATTTCAACACATGCAGCAAAGAGACACGAAATAAAACAGATATAGAATTGAATTACGAGGCGACCGTTAAAACGAAAAGTACAAAAAACCTACCGACATAAAGCATGTTTTATTGGTGCAATCAATAATGTTTTATGGCAACATTCAATAACATGTAGGACGCGGTTGCTCACGCGAATAAAGTAATAATTACGGAACATAAATAAGATTTACGCCAAAGCAGTAAGCCAAGTTCCCCCGCTATAAAATTTGCTCAGGCTTCCCGATAAACAAAACGGTGATGCCATAGCATATGTGAAAACAGAAGGCGATCAGTGAATTTATCGGTTGTTCTTCGGTACGACATAGACTAACTAAAATACCAGGAGAAAGGAACAGAATGGAGAGTGTTATCGTACTCTGTAGAGTAAAAAGTCCATTTGACAGACAAGGACCACTTTTGAAGCGATGACAGTTAAGGGGCCTGTAATAGTCGTCTGCTGATGAAGCAGTCATCTATTCGATACTACTATGCTTGAATTTTTAGATAAGGAAAAAATCACATAGTGATAGGGCATATTCTAGCGTCTCTCTTGCTAATTGATACGCTCTAGGTACAAAGTCAGTAGCTAAGCACTAAACGCTATCTTTCAGCAGCTATCCAGGAGAGCTCAACCTTATTCTAGGTCTTAGCAACATGATCTTGCCTGTACTGAGCAAGTAAGACAGTAGTCAAACGTTAACCAATATACATAACAAGTACAATATGAAAAAATAATACCGACTTTCATTCTATTCAGTGATTGGAGTGTAACTCAAAAAACTTATGGACCGAATTTGATGAAATTTAAATGGGACCGCACGGGAAGCACCAGCTTTCAATCAAAAACATTTTTGAGAAACGGTTCACTCAGCCGAAATTTATGAGGTAACAAACATAAAAAAAAATATATAAAATACAGTCGATTTGAGTACCTCCTCCTTTTTAAAGTCGCTAGAAAACTAGCTGAGCCGAACACAGTTTCACTCGCGTAGTCGTAAAATAAAAAAAGCATATTTTTCAGGTGTGTCAAAATTAGTTCAGCTGTTTTGCAGATTATTCGGAAGAAACAGATGTGCGGTTCTCTAATGATGCGTCGATGCGCTCGTCGACGAGCTCACCGATGTCAAAAAGTTTATGAAATCGCCCTTGTTTGTTTTTCCAACGTTTCTTGTCATCTCGTCATTTGATTCACGGATGTTGTCAAAGATGCAAAGATATTTGGTCTTAGAGAATCGCACGGCTGAACGTTATAAATGTAACAATAAACTATGTAGATTTTGAAATATAGTTTTATGTTGGGGACTTCTAGAGATCTTTTCCAAGTGAGTTTTCATTTAAGCATGGCCATCATGCTACAGACACAGTGGCGTAAATTGTGTTAATAATTTTATAATAGGTTTTTAAATGACGTAAATATATAGTATAATAAGAATAATAATTGTCTCTATGTTCATTCTTGTTCAAATTGTGTTTTTGATAAAATGCAATTTTTTTTAATCGTACATACTTAGTATTTGGTGAATTTAACTGTGAATATTTCTAAAACCGTATGTATACCTATTTGTTTTCTCAAGTAGAGTTTTTTGTAAGTCTCAATTACTCTAAGTATAATATAGACGAACGTACCTATTAGTATAAGTTCAAAACTTTTAAGAACATATACAAATATTATTTCGTATATATTATAATGCATTATTGTAGTTATTTATGTACTTAGATTGAAATTTACTCTCGAGTCTTGCCAACCAAACCACTCATTTCCACTACACCAGCCACGTCGGCTAAAGCCAAAAGCCCGCGTATATCTTGCAAGCAATAAAATAAATCCCACTTCCTTCCATAATAACATTGGGAGAGCTGAATTATTTTCTAATCCGACGTCGGGAAGCTAATAGTTCGCACGTGTCTGCGTTTACCCTGAGTTACGGTCGAAAACAGCCCAAGAAAAACATGAATTTCCTCCGGATGGTTCAGTAATGCTCCCTTAATGCGGACACCTTAATAATTGTCAAATAAATTCGGTGGTAAAGCCGGGGAGGCTGCAGCGCGGAGCGTTGCCCGTAAATGATGTCATAAAGTTGGAAGTACACGCTTGATCTGACGCGGCTTCTAGGTAGCTTTTTTCTGCAGATTTTTGGCTTAGGATTTATACAATATACGAAGGACTTTAGGAAAAAATATGTTGCAGACTGTGAAAAAGTAGGTATCGTGTGGTAGTCATACTAATGACATCAAGAAATTTTAGTGTTTTCGTACAATTTCAGATTTTTTATTCTTAGTTTCTATGTTAGGCATGTATTTTAATTATTATAGCTACGGCCGAGAGTTTATTCGCATTGAAAACTATTTTTTCTCGTATTCTACAGCAATATTTTTTGGGATACTAAGGCCTTTGTATAATTACTGGTCAATAGCTCAGGTTTTGTAGTACCTATTGTAAATTATAGTTTAATTCTCATAAACATATTCTAAGCCGATCAGTGAATCTTTACTCTTCAATTAGGCTCATTTATTCTAACTGAATATAGCTCCCAAAAAAGATTCATTGCGCAGAAAGAAAGGTCTTCCCGAATTCCCATCTGCAAACTGACACAGGACATAAATAACGACTCATATTTTCACGCCATTTCAACTCGGCCCCGCAAAGAATGCGCGTCTCTTTGGATTAATGTACCTTCATACATTTATACTCAGCTCTTGAGCTCAACAAGCCTTACTCTTGTAGACTGTCACCTTTGAATCTTCCAGGTCACAAACCAAAATTCAACCTTAAGTACTTAAACCTAAACTCGGAGTTACATTGGAGCTAAAATGGGACTTGTGGCATTATGATCTGTGTCAGGTGATGAATTTTCCACAAACTTCTTTCCGTGTCTATCCGAGCACTTTGTAAGATAAAATAAACCTGACAAGTGCTGGTTCGTCCACGTCAAGAAACTGTTCCGTATCATTATTTTAGTTCGAATAAAATGTTGAGAAGGTATTTTTAACTTTATATTTTTTATATAAATATAGTGATTGTTAGACAAATATAATACATAGTAAATACAAAAATTACGTCTAAAATAGAGTTCCCCGGTCGTGAAAGGCACGCAGAACAACACAACACAATCAATCAAGACCCGAAAAAAAACATTTCTAATTCGAACTCAAGTAAATAGTTCTATCACCTTATGTTTATTTTATTGTAACACTGAAGTTTACGTTCCGTCAGAAACCACTTTTCAAATCGGAAAAATAACTTTGTGTTTATTTTTGATAACTCCATTCTAAATTTCATATAAATTACTTTTTGCGTGAAGAAGTTTAGTGATAAACATAACCACTCGCATACTCACTTCCTCATTAACTCACAAACATTCAAGTTTTTTATATTAGTATAACTCATTATATTTTTATGAAGGTTTTATGTATGATACAGCAGGCATTATTTACGACAAGTTCCAGTTAATCGAAAAAAATACAATCTGTCTGTACTACCTGTAGCAACATATCAAGATTAATAATAATTAAATAAAATATAAATAAATTAATAATAATATTAATTATCTCGATTAAATATCACCGAAAATTCTCTTAACTCACATTTTACGCCACGTGATTGTCATGAACTCAATTTTAAACGAGAGCGCTGCGCATTTTCCAACCAATTATCGATAAAATATTTTTTACTATGGCGTGCTATCTCTATTTTCCTATAACTGCACGCTTAAGTGTAGCAGTGTAGTGTGAGTGCGCTGTAGCGTATCCGCTGTATATGTGTGCATCCTCGTCTGTAGGTGATGACCTCTAATCAGTTGGCAGTAGGGTTGTTTCAATTTTACTGGGAACAGAATGACCTCCTATCATTAATCTTAAATGTTTTATAGACATGCCTGTCATTTAAAAAAAAGATGTAATAGACTAAAACGATTTCAAATGATTCGTTTATTAAAAGGTAAAAGAGCACAAAATAGTTAGAGAAAATGTATAATAAAATCAGAACTGAAAAGGTTATATCAAGCACTTTTCCGTAAAGATCCCTTAATGTAGAAAGCGAGAAAGAGCATAGATCAAGAATGTCTACTACAGTAGACAGCCGACAAAAAGTTGCCGGCAACACGAAGACAGGTGCTATTTAGCTTTGCGGTGTTTAGTTGAATTTATTGTCGAAAATGCGATTTTCAAGATCTTTTATAACTTGACAAGTTTTATTATGTGCATATCAGAGGTTAATTTAGTTTTTTTCTGGAGTCAAGTGAAAGGTATATTTGTATTATATAAGAAGGAGTAGTTCGCCAACCGCTTTAAGCGGACCGGTGCTTCGACGGAAGATCCCTATCAGGATGGTACTATGACTCTCGTGAGCAGACGTAGGAGTTTCTCATTAGGCTCTTCGCTTGACTGTCTCGTCACATCACAGATATTATGTAGGTACAATAAATAACGCAAGTATCACGATTTGAATTGAAACCAAGCGTACCTATCTACCGACTGTGGTGGCAATTTTGATGAAATTTGGCATGGAGGTAGAAGAGGCGCTGGATTAACACATAGGCTACTTTTCATAGTCATCATCATCCATCACCAAGCGGGTGAAAAAGCGTAGTATGCTTGGGCATAGACACAATAATAAGATCTCCGCATACGTCAAGATCGTAATGATACAGTTCTGCCAAAGTTCGTGTCAGTTTCTGATAGATTAGTCAAAAGCCAAGTCAATTTGATAGCTCGATACACTAGACGTGATGGGCGACCGTCAAAGGCGATGAAATGTAACACAAATACCGTCAAAGGTGAAGAAATGTAATGACAGTTTTTCCATGGTGATTAATTTTATATTTGTATGAACGTTAGTTGTTTTGAATTTAACTGTCACAAATTTCATCATAGAAAAAATGCTTGGACCAGTAAAAAACTGTAATAATATTTATATTCACTGTTTTAGGTAAAACGAACCATCTTAAGTCGCGATTCCTTCTCAATCGTCCTCTTTAAGACATTACCTAGATATACCCGGTTTGTTGTCTTTCTAAACGTCACTAAACTTTCCGGAATGACACAAATACTAAATCCTACTAGATAGCGCTTCAATTAATCCCCTTTACACGCATACAAATTCTCAGGAACGTGACACAGTGCATGTTAACAGTGAAACAACTTACATATTTCCTTCAACGAAATGAAATTTGTAGGCAGGATAGCGTTTTATTGCTAAACCACAAGGGAACAAGATCATCAACAGTATTAAAATTGCCCTAGATATATCTATATATAATAAAAAGCCTTCTATTTCACACCGAATAGAATATCAAGGACCTAACAAGTAATCTATATTAGTACTTATGTATGTACTTGTAGTAGGTATGTTAATTTAAATGAATTAATTTTATTTGTTAGAACAGTAACTTGAGTTTTCTGCATGAACTCTTATATTAGGTAAATGCCTCCTCCAAGATTGTCCAGTCTTCCCGCAATGACGCTGTCTGTATCCAATTGGTACCCCAGATTTAGAAGAACATAAACTAGAGATTCAATTTTGCTATTTCCATACATTGGGTAAGAATGCTTGTTCAGATTAAAATTGGGTTTGCTGACCTATTTATGTAACTGTGCGAGTTTCTTATTATAATAATATGTTATACTCGCTTCCACCGATAAATTTTGACCCAATTAACTATTAATACAATAATTTAACATTTTGACGGGCCTGTTGGCGCAGTTGGTAAATCCCTGCCTTCTGAGCCGTTGGTGCCCAAACAGGTCAAATATTTGTATAAACATGCCTGTTTGACGTTGACACACACACACACACACACACACACACTCATATATACGAGTATATATATATGTATAATATATGTATAATGTATATATATATACCGTCACACTGACACATAGTCTGTGTATGGGAGTATATATGTATATAAGCATGTACTTAATCAGTCATCAGGTTACCATAGTACAGCCCATGTCTAGTTTGGGATCTGAAGACCTTACCTATGTGGATGTTGTCCTATACTTATTATACTTATATTTCTTTTGTAAACCTATCCCATTTAAAATTGCTCATTTTTATACCCTTGAGCGGTGACGTTTCTATGTCTCTACGTAATTAATTTAAACGTCATATGAATCAAAGCAGCAGACTTCAGATCTCGGATTTTACCTTAAAAGGCATTATCACTGGCTCTCACTACCACTTTTTTAATCATTTATTATATTTATACAAATTTACCACGGGCATATCCAGCAATTTCTCTCGCAGAACCCGCGTATCCTGAGATACTCGTACAAGTTTAGTCTTAGTTCAGGGACGTGGGGCTTCTATTAGCGGTATGGTTGAGATGCCCATAAATACCTCTGTAAAATATGCTACATAAAATGTTTTTTTAGTGCTGAATGCGCTTTGATAAGCGTCTATTACCTAATTACCTAATTACCTAATTAACCTAAAGGGGATAGGTATTTGTAGGATTGGTATAAAAATCAAACAATTCAATCGACCTCGGATTTTATTCAATTTAAAATTGCCGCCACATTTACATCGTTAACTTGCGGAGAATCTTGTCACCGCGTGTTAGAATTTATGGCCAATTTACTAGCGCCATCTATCGGTAAACTTACGAACTACGTGGAGCTCCACTAATGGTTCTAATATAAGTAAAAGGTACAAAATCACGTTAGGTTAACTAGTTAATTCAACATACATCGCCCACCAAGGACAAGCTGAACTTCGTCCTTCACCTTCACCTTAACATACATTTTACTCTTAATTTAAATATAATTAAGTGGTTGATATTGGCAGGAGACATAGCTTGTTGACAGGTCGTTTGACTATGCCATTCTTAATCTTGAGAGTAACTACTCTAACTAAATTGTATTGCCCAGGGTGTGTAGCAATAACTCTGCCGTAAAGCCACCGACAAACAGGCAAACCATCTTCGCGCACTACAACCACATCGCCAATGCGAGGCTGTAGCATTGTGGAAGACCATTTGTACCGCTTGTAAAATTTTGTTAAATATTGTTTTGACCATTGCCGCCAGAAGTCTTGAGTCATGCGCTGGGTATACTGCCACCTCCGAAGGGAACTGACATTCGAGGACTCGAAATTATTATCAGGCGGAGTCACCAATGCTTCTCCCACCAGAAAATGACCAGGAGTCAAAACCATCGAGTCTTCGTCAGCATTACCAGAAACAGCAGATAGAGGTCGCGAATTAAGGCAGGCCTCTATCTGTGATAAAACTGTTGACATTTCTTCGTACGTCAAAGTCGACTGCCCAATGACCCTCTTGAGGTGGTACTTAACCGATTTAACAACCGCCTCCCATAACCCACCAAAATTTGGTGAACGCGCTGGAATGAAATTCCATGAGCATCCGTTGGTTGCTAAACTATCGCAAATCTCTGGAAGTATTGAATCTTTTTCATTCTTAAAGAGTCTCTTTAGTTCGTTATCCGCACCTATAAAATTTGTTGCATTGTCGCTCCATATTTTGGAGCAATACCCTCGTCTAGACACGAACCTTTTAAAGGCTTGCAAGAAGCCTTCTGTCGTGAGTGAAGTAACAACATCCAAGTGAGTTGCTCGGGTTACCATGCATACAAATATGCAAATATAGCCTTTGTGTGATTTGTGACCACGACCTTTCGCCGTCCTGATCTGAATTGGGCCCGCAAAATCTACCCCACTTGACTTGAAAGGCCGCGCAGGAGTTATTCTAACTGAAGGCAACTGTCCCATTAACTGTGTTTGTGTTTTTCCAGCGTTTTTACGCAAGTCACGCACTTCCGATAACACGACTTTACGAGTCGAGCAGCTCCCAAAATCCAATATTTATTTTTTAAATAACACAGCATAATCTGTGGGCCACCATGAAGTGTCTGCTTATGAGCATCTAAGATGAGTAGATTCGTCACATGAGACTCCTTCGGCATCAATATTGGATGCTTTTGATTTGCGCTTAGCTGGGAATGCTCAAGTCTGCCACCAGCTCTTAAAATATCATTTAGGTCAAGATATGGGTTGAGTGTACGAAGGATGCTACGTTTGGGTAAGTTTTCGTTTTTTTTTATGATTGCGATGTCTTCCCTAAAGTTTAGTGCTTGACAGTTACGTATACAACCATTCAATGCTTCCTTTAACTCTGGTGACGTTAAATACCCTAATTGTCTTCGTGATTTTTCTAATTTCATGTTACAGGCAAATCGTTTGCAGTAGGCTACCACTCGAATCATCCTAGTCAAGGAAGAAAACCGTTCAACAACGGCATCATCGATAGCAGCACAGTGAGTTTTAATTTTAACCCTTTCTTCTACATTAGAAGTCATATCCTTTGGTTTTTGGTATTCGATATGTTGTTTCTGCAGAAAGTCTGGACCTTTAAACCACATCGTGTTTTTAACCAAGTCTGACGGAGACTGACCTCGCGATGCAGCATCTGCTGGGTTACATTTTGTAGAAACATGTGACCAATGATGTGCATCTAAATTTGTAATTATGTCAGTCACACGGTTTGTTACAAAAACATTCCACCGATTTGGATGGCTGTTCAGCCAGGCGAGGACAACAGTTGAGTCCGTCCAGGCATGTAAGTAAGTTTTCTCAATATTCATAACAGAAGAGATTTCAATTAATAATCGCGTTACCAGCACAGCACCACACAATTCCAACCTTGGTATTGAAATTTGTTTGATTGGAGCCACCTTTGTTTTTCCAGATATTAACGACACATGAACTTTTCCTTTGGAATCAACGACTCGCGCGTAGACTACAGCTGAATAAGCATCCTTGGATGCGTCACTGAAGCCATGCAATTCCACGACATCGCCCACCGTGACACCAATCCACCGAGGTATCGACACATTGGTAAGTATTTTCAACTCTTCTTGGTAAGTGTGCCATTTGTTTAATATGTTGTCAGGAACAGTTTCGTCCCCATCCATCCCTGCCAACCATAGTTTCTGAATTATAATTTTTGATATAATTATGCTTGGCGCTACCCACCCGAGTGGATCATAGAAACGGCAAATCTTGGAAATTATTGATCTTTTTGTTTCAGGTTTCTTCTTGTCCGGCATCTCAACCTTGTAATGGAAGGAGTCATCGCTGCGATTCCAGGTAAGTCCTACAATTTTTTATATTTCATCTGTTTTTATTTTTAATCCTTCATTGATTTCATCCCCGCTTTCAACATTCTTCCCCTTCTCAACTTCTTTCATTTTTTGTAGTGAGTGTTCAATATTACTGGTCCATTTTTGTAAAGTAAAACCCCCCTTTTCAACTAGATCATTTAGCTCTCGGTATAAATTTATTTCTTCTTCTTCATTCTCGCATCCTGCTAAGAGATCATCCATATAAAAGTTAGTTGACAAGGCTTTAGCTGCAGAAGGAAACATGAGACCTTCATCGTTGCTTAGTTGATGTAGTGTTTTAACCGCTAGATACGGGGCAGATGCAACCCCAAATGTAACTCTAAGCATCCTATAATGTTTTATCTTCTCTGATGCATCATTTCTCCACAGTATTCGTTGATAGTCAATATCAGCTTTATTAACTTTAATTTGACGATACATTTTTATTATATCGGCTGTCAAACAGATACGCGAGACTCTCCAAAGCATAACTTGGTGTCTTAGGTCTGTTTGTAGAGTCGGACCCACTAACAAATTGTCATTTAGCGATTAATTATTAGCCCCTTTACAGGATGCGTCAAACACTACTCTGACCTTCGTGGTGTCTTTATCTTCACGGACTACGGCGTGGTGTGGTAAGTATACCGCATTTGGATTTTCTATTTCATTTGCAGGTACCTTTTCCATGTGACCGAGTTGCAAATATTCATTAATACCCTTCTGGTACTGAAGTTGCAACGAATTATTTTTATTTAATCTGTGCTCTAATAATGTTAGTCTTTTTTCAGCAATCTCCATTGATCCAGTGACCTCAGGCGTATCCTGTTTGAGTGGAAGACTCACAAGGTATCTCCCATCTAGATCTCTCTGAGTTGTCTCGGCAAAATGTTGTTCGCATCCTTTTTCATCTTCTGTGAACATCGTTTCTTTAGGCTTCTCTACATCAGATTCCAACTCCCAGAATTTCCTGAGTATCTCATTATCGTTTATATGACAATGCATAACTTTGATATCAGACGATACTTCGGTACATGAATTTGTTACGCCAGACACAATCCAACCTAAGCTAGTAGCTTGTGCTATGGGTGTGCCGGGAGGACCTCTCTTTAAACCATCCTTCAGTATCTGACTGTAAACATCAGCTCCTAAAAGAATGTCTATTCGATTCGGTAAGAAATACTCTGGGTCAGCCAAAACTATTTTTTTCATTTCTACCCATTCAATTGCTTCTACCTTACTTGTAGGGAGAAGAGATGTTATTCTTTGCAGAACGTATGCCTTCACCGAAATTTTAAATTTTGGGTCGATCCGAGATTGAATCTCTATAGTCACCGTTGCCTTGGAAATAATGTTTTTGTTTCCACCCAAGCCTGTTACTTGGCCTGTGATTGAGGTCTTCTTCAAGCCTAAGTACTGAGCAGTCGACTCAGTCACGAAAGATGCTTGTGACCCCTGGTCTAAAAGTGCACGTATTTGATAAACTTCTCCATTTTTAGCTATAGCCTTTACTAGTGCAGTAGCAAGCAAAACTTGCTGATGCTCTTTGCCTGTGGCAAAACAAGAGACCAAGCCGGAAGTTGCAGCTACATTTGAACATGCAGCTCCTTCTGAAGATGCAGCAGTAGCACCCAGATTATTTATATCTTCATTTTTTTCTATATCTAAACCTCTCGGATGTAGAAGCGAATGGTGATTTCGCTTACAAATACGACATTTTAAGTTTGTGCGGCACTCTTTGGCAGAGTGATTACTACCCATACAATTAAAACATACTTTGTTATGTAGGACAAAATCGCGACGGGCTTCGATATTTTCCCTTTGAAAAAGTTTACATTGAGTTAATTTATGAGATTCTGTACAGAAAGAGCATCTATCGTTAGTTACATGTAAAACTTTTAATTTATCAGGTTTACTCTGGGCCTTATATCCTAACGTTGATTTAGGATCGAGAAATTCGATAGCACGGAAACGTTTTGTTAAAAATTCTTTAAACTGTTCATATGTAGGCAGTTCATCGGACGAAGTGTTCGATGTTATATGAAACTCCCACTGACGTCGAGTTTCTGAATCCAGTTTCAACGTAAGGATATGGATTATCATTACATCCCAACTCTTTACATCAATGCCTAAGTTAGAGAGGGTGGCCAAACAATCGTTCGTAGTATCCACAAGCTCTTTCAGTCCACTTGCGGATTCTAAGACAGAGTTTTTTTGACTTAGAAGTCGTTTTAGAACTTGGTGACAAATAAATTTCTTATTGTTATAACGTTCCTCTAACAGTTTCCAACATCTATCAAAGTTTGATTCCTCAATAGGTATATGTCTAAGAAGCTGTTCGGCTTCACCAACAAGATAACCTTTGAGGTAATGTAATTTTTGAACATTATCTAAAGTTGCATTTTGTAAAATTAATGACCGAAATAAATCTCTAAAGGTAGTCCACTCAGCGTAGTTACCTGAGAAATTTGGGAGATTTATTTTGGGCAATTTGACGTGACATACCTTAGCTTCAGCAGCAGTAGAATCATTTTTGTTAAGATTAACAACACTTAATTTAGCTAACATTGACTTCATTTCACATTTATAATCTAAGTATATTTCTTCGGCTTTATCATAAACATCGTTTTCAACATAATCCGTTTTGTTAAGCAATTTAGGTTCAACACTACGCATTAACTCTTTGTGACCAGATAAAAATTCTAACCATAACTGATCTAAAGATTCTAATTTTGCTTCTATATAATCTATGTTCAATCGCTCTTTGGGAGATTTTTTAAAGTTAACTCTAGCCTTAGTTATGCGAGACTTTATGTCTTGCTGAAAGTTAATTAATGATTCCATCTTACAAATCTAAGTTAAATTACAAAGACAGTTTCTAAAAATTTTACAAGTCCAAAATGATGAAAATTATTCTAAGTGTTTGAAACTTAAAACGTCTGGGCAAAATCGGGCATAGGTTCCACGTACCTCCGTTTTTAAAGAAATTATTCTAAGTCCTAAAATAAACACAATTAATTTTTACAAGTCCAATTGCCGCGAAATTTCAATTTTGAGTAAATGTCAAAATTACACTGTCACTTTTTAGTATTGTCAAAAGTACTCACTGTTTTTCTCACTTTCCTGCTGTTTCCGGTAACGTCTGCAGCTTCAGAACCATGTTCAGTTTCCAATTTCGCACGTTTCCCAAACGTGACTGGACACGAACATCTCCCTGCACCTTTCTTCGCACGTACCTCCACGTGACTGGACACGAACTTCGCACGGCCGGTTACGTGGTCCAACGTTGCTGGGTCTCAACTACGTTGGTGATATTAGTGCACGACATCGAATGCACAATTAACGTGCTTGTGCACCCTCCGCAGCTAACCTTTAAAAGGTCCGCTAGCTTCGCAGTTTGCAACGGCAATCCACCGTCCCGCAAGCTTCCCTATCCTGCACTGGAATGTCACACGACAGTCCGGCCTCGAAGGACCAATGAATGCGCTTTGATAAGCGTCTATTACCTAATTACCTAAATAACCTAAAGGGGATAGGTATTTGTAGGATTGGTATACAAATCAAACAATTCTATCGACCTCGGATTTTATTCAATTTAAAATTGCCACCACATTTACATCGTTAACTTGCGGAGAATCTTGTCACCGCGTGTTAGAATTTATGGCCAATTTACTAGCGCCATCTATCGGTAAACTTACGAACTACGTGGAGCTCCACTAATGGTTCTAATATAAGTAAAAGGTACAAAATCACGTTAGGTTAACTAGTTAATTCAACAAGTACTATAAGTTGTTTTTGATGAAACATTAAAATAGATAAACATAATAAATACATAAACTTACCTACAATGTATTTTTTTATTCTGAAATAAACCTAGATATTAAAAAAAAACGCTAACGAAAACAGCCACTAAACTTCATCGTCCTAGCTTGCAGACAATTGAAATGATTATGCACTACCGCGGTATTTGACGCTGACATCAGTGCCAATCATCAAACTAGACTAAATGTAACCCAACACTAAAATTACGATATTTTTGAGATTTGTTCTACTACATATGCAAAAAAGCAGACTTTATACACTGATGTGTATTATATTTACTGTGTCACTGCAACGTCTTTAAAAATAAGCGCTGCAAGCGATACGTTCTGGCGATAAGCGCTAAGTGGTGTGCGGTGCAAATATTTCGCGTCGCGTCTTCCTCGCGTTAGTTAGCGCTTACTTACAGCACGTTTACGCTAGTTCCAAGTGATGTATAGTGATAGTAATTGACATAAGACACAAGCGTCAGCGTTAAATAATCCTAATGTTTTTTTTTAATAATGTAAGACAACTAATTAAGTTAATTGTTTAAACAATTAAGTTTTCAGCAATTAATTATGAACATTCACATTATGGAGATCGCAAAGATATCTATAATTAAAACTCTAAGAAGCTCTTGACATGTGTTTAAAAAGATGCATTTTAGTTGATACGAATCAGCAACATAGGTAATTTAAACCGTCAAAATAACATTAAAATTTGTAATACTACTAAAATTTCTATCAAGTTATACCTAATACTTCACAATACTAGAGAATCTTGACTATAATCATAAGTATTTCCTTACACTTATATCTGATAATTTATGTCGTAAGGTTACAAGTGATCCCATCAATTTTATCAAGAGATTTTGCTTTTGCTTTAACCGTAAACCTTTGTGACAAAAAATTTCATCCGACACGGCCGCACTAAAAAGCAATCCTTTATCTATGTGTAAAATTATTTTGCTTATAGTGACGATAATATAAGTTCCTCAGTATATAATTTTAGAATTTCCTGCACTCTCTGTGTTGAAACTAAAAACTGCTAAACATTTGAACATTGTAGAACAAATTGGAAAGTAAACAATCGCTACGAATCTGCCGCTACCAAATACCGCCCTTTGGGTTGTACAATAAAGTTATATAAATATGTGGTCGCACATGGCATATTCAAATGCCGATTTCATGCTTGTAGCCAATTTTGTGCTTTCCAATTTGTTCTACAGTATACAAGTTACTTCAATGATACAAAGTAGTTTTATAAGAACAACATTAACAGAGATTGGAGTTGCCAAAACTATCAGATAAACAGCGAATCTGCTCTGACAACTAGAATCCTTGAGGGCTGTCACATTTTGAAAGTTCAGCTTTAAAGTCGCCTCCATAGTACTGGATCTTTTTTTTCTTTATAGAGATTATCTTTATAGACTAATACTTCATAGCAGACCGGCCAAGATCTAGTATGTACCTACCACGTAATTAAAACCGTCCAACTAGTATTAAAATAATATTCATTCATAATTCAATCATACTGTACTGCATTATTTAGTTATTTCTCCTTAAATGTAGAATCCAAATATTTATAAAGCATTGAAAGTTAAGTTTCATATACCCTGTGATAGCAGATTACATATAAATTTGTATGCGTTATTTTTAAATTTAGATAAAATGTTACTTGTCATTAATTTAAAATTAATGTAATATTTGTTTCTATTGTATAATCAGATCAAACTAATATTATAAAGGCGAAAGTTTGTGAGTGGGTTTGTATGTTTGATACTTCTTCACGCTGAAAGGGTTAGATGAAATTTGGTACAGAGGTAGATGAGGCGCTAAATAACTTATAAGAGACTTTTCATCATCATCCACCACCACGCGGGTGTAACCGCGGGGCGCAGCTAGTCGTTAAATAATGTTTTATCTTTCATTCTTTTTTTATTATCTTTTAATTTTAATAGGTGCATACGAGTAATTATATTAGAATGTTACTTTTAACATCCCGTATAGACAAAGGGTTGAAATATCAAGAATACATGAATGCAATTATTGGATTATTCTTTCAATCCTTTGCTCATGTAGCTTCTTTCTCTTCCTACAACTGGCATTGTTTGCCCGAGTTAGATAAATCTATTTTTCAAAGCATTCGAGTGTATATATTTTGTGTTGTACCAGGCCAGCCACAATGACCTGCAAGCTCCAGCAGTGGAAGCGCTTTGTATTTAGAGTTTTTTGAAGTATGCAAGGTGCTAGTTCAAGCTTTGACTGATGCAAGTTGTCCTCGATATACAAGAAGCTGAACAAACAATATGCCTTACAAGATCTGCTACAATGGGTTCCTACACTATGTAACTACGAGTACCTAACCTAACAGACAACAGAGTAAGTAATCTTAATGGTACTTACAGCAATTCCGCTGCGTCGAGCGTAGCATCCGTTGCTCGGTTCTGTTAGGGGAAAGAGAGAATAGGCGTTGGACAGGAAACAAGGATGGGAAAAACCAACCAAACACATCATCCGCGTCTCGCATCGTGAGTTTTCCAGGCGTTGATCTGCTGCAGCTCACGAGTGTCCCAAATACAGGCAAATTCAATCCGGTGTAATATACTCTAACACTAAACACGCAACAGTGAACTACAGTGATTGCCTAGAATAACTTCAATTTATTACACTTTTTAATTACACATTTCCAAAAGCAAACCGGCTAATTTTAATTTTTACAAGATCAGAGTGATCTCTCTGCCCAAAGTGGCATTACAAAGTCAATACAAAATCCAAGTGACGTTACGAGCGGCGCCATCTAGTGTTAGAGTTCGGGACCAAACATATTTATTGACAGATATTTTCATTACTTTTCCTTTGCTGTATTGTTTTCATCTCTGGGATTTCTTGGCCAAGTGAAGACTGGAAGCTCTGGAAGTCTTGACTACATACTGATTTATCTTGAATCACGTTGCATGACACGTGGTCTGCACGGCTATTATGTAACTCAGTTGCAATCAAATATTAATTGAAATCTTGAAAAATGGCGACACTATGTCAGTTTTGTTAACTCTAGTAAGCAAAAATGTTAGTAAGTCGATGACCGGAGCTGGCAAAAGTGACATAGAGCCATATTTTTTTTTATTTCAATCAATATTTGTTATCAACTGAGATACATAATAGCTCTCCAGATCAAAGTTGTTTTAGTTCTTAAACAGGTATCACTACGTATACAATAAGCAACGATAATTTATGCCTGCTTTCCAGAAGGTAGAAGAAATTCCAGAAGTAGTAAATTTAAGTGCAGATCTGGATACATTTTATATAGTGTGTATGTGTGAGTAACATGTTTCACTGTCCACATTCCACTCAAATCCTGATTCATAACTAACTGTCTTCTAGCAGGCTGGAACTAAGTTGACTCAAGACAATTAGCTTGTGTTGATGTCGCCAAGCCGAGCGCAGTAAGGCGTATCTACCTCCGTTTATAACATCATTGCCTTGGTAAACGTTTATATGTAACTTATATTTTAAGACTAAGCCAATAATTCTCGATATAAACCATAATTGTGAACTCTGTCCACTAATCATAATAACCTGTAATTTAGATTAAGTTCAGCGACAACCCTAATCCAGTTAAAAGCAGATACACGCTCGTTTTGAGCGGGAAAAGCGGATTAAGCGAACGCTCCAATAAAATTACCATAGAAATGGCGGTTTATACAGAGACATTTTTACTGACCCCGTTCGGTATAGTATACTTTTCAGGGGGTAAGCTTGTCGCTTTGTGTAGGGTTTTGTAAGTTGTGGACAGTTATCTGCTAATTTAGTTTCTATTTTTAAGGTAAAGAACTTCTTTATCCGCTTGTATTTCAAACCCATTTTACTTGCAGATTATTATAAGTGCTATTAAGCTGGCATATTTTAGAATATTATGTCACTGTTTTTGCTCGCTTTTCCAGGTCAAGTGTGCTATATTATCAGCATTGACAGTCAGGTGAGATCAATATTTTGAATGACTATTGTATTCTGCAATTTTATAGAGAACTCGTTAAGTAAACACTTATTATAACAACTTTGATTAAACAACAGTAGCAGTAGAACTCTTTGTGATATAATCTACTAATCACAAAGCTACGACTCTATGATCGTAAACGTCTACGAACTTTAAAAGAAGTGTTTCATGAAGAATCTGTACTACACAAGAACCATATAACACCAACAACAGAAACCAACTACATGCGCTAAATGTAAGCTATTTATTGGAAACTATATGGCTTTGCTTGCACCGCAGCAGTATACAACTTTTTAATACATTTTATAAATACCTACCGCTATGTTCTTTGTTCTTTAAAATATTTATTATGTTGCTACCCTTTTAAATCTATGTATGGAACACGTTTTCGCCAATCAACCTCTCAAGTTATATGGGCAAAAATATTTTACCAGAGAATATAATGTTTGCGTGTGTGTGCTTGACAATGCAAGTAAACACAGCGCATATAGCGAATTCGTAGCGCGCGATTCGAGAAGACGTTGTTTGGAAACCTGCCTTCTGTATGTATTCTAAGAAAAACAAATATAATATTAATTCTTACTGAGTACTACTGTGGCAACACTCGCCACCTTAACATTGATCAATGAATAAAATAATCTTTAGTGTCCCATTTGGCCCTACAAGCAAGATTTATAGTTTTAATAATTGGCCAATATGTGTGCGGTCAACGGCTATATATCAGGGAGGAGTCGGGACAGAGGACTATATTAAAGGGACCTTACCATCCCGGTTTTATACTTATTTGACCAGGATCAGGGGTCTTGTACAAGGTTTATGTGGGATTTAGTTCGGTGTGGGAATTAACAGTTTCAGATAAATTGAGACAGTGAAATAAACTGATATTTGCAGTACGGTATCTTCAGGTTGGCGTGTGTATTTTAGTTAAGTTCATATGAGAATGCACATTTTTTCATGTCAATCAGTGGCAAGGTGAGTAAGTCGCTCAACTAATGTTGCTTCACGGTCGCCCATAATAGCTCAGTGCTATTTAGAATTTAAACTACAACCGTCTTATGGATGTCTAATTATACCTTTAGATCCTGATGATGGAGTACAGGCTCTCTTCACCACTATATATGGAGAAACAGTCAGTCACTTTCTGCTCACAAAAACTTTAGATGAGGATCAATAGCTCAATAGCTTCCTCGAATCATGATGAGGAAGGCCACGTCTTCTTCATCACAGATTGATATTGCAGTTCATAAAGACATCGGATGAGGATCACAAATATTTATTAAATCATTTAGTATTCATTCCAGAGTCTGAACCGAATCAGAGACACCAGATAAAGTTTGGGAACACTTTATTTAAGGTCTGGTCTAAATAGGAGAAATACCAGAATACAGTAAATATACTTATATATCCTTTATCAAGTAGTATCTTGTAAAGTAAGAATCCACTTGAAAGCTAAAAGTATACCCTTAAATAGCATTCAGTTCTCGAAAATCGAAAATTTTAAATTATTTCATAACAGCCAACAAAATCTACTTTTTACACCACAGAAACTCTTTAGAAGAGGCAAATATCACAAGATTTGAAAGTTTTAACCAGGGGAACGTACAAAAACGTTCGATTTATTATTTTGCTACAAGAGTTTTTAAACTCTTTTAGCTATTATTTTTTACTTAATAATAATAAATTATTACGTAATATAGTACGTATAAATTATTACGTTTTATAGTAAGGTAAGGAAGAGTTCGAAAGCCTGCATGACAATGCACTTGTCACCCTGAGATATAAGATGTGAAATCCCTTGCCCTGTAATTTCAATGGAAACATTTCCTTTTAACAGTTATGTTTGCACAGTGCTGCTTCACGGTTTAATAACTGGCAAAGGTTTAGTACTTACCCAGACAAGCTCTGCAAATATCCTACCACTAATACACAGGCAAACTCTGCAAATACCCTACCACTAATACACAGGCAAACTCTGCAAATACCCTACCACTAATACACAGACAAACTCTGCAAATATCCTACCACTAATACACAGGCAAACTCTGCAAATATCCTACCACTAATACACAGGCAAACTCTGCAAATATCCTACCACTAATACACAGGCAAACTCTGCAAATACCCTACCACTAATACACAGGCAAACTCTGCAAATATCCTACCACTAATACACAGGCAAACTCTGCAAATATCCTACCACTAATACACAGGCAAACTCTGCAAATACCCTACCACTAATACACAGGCAAACTCTGCAAATATCCTACCACTAATACACAAGTAATTGTGTTTTAAA
Source organism: Selenia dentaria (assembly GCA_917880725.1). Lineage (NCBI taxonomy): Eukaryota > Metazoa > Arthropoda > Insecta > Lepidoptera > Geometridae > Selenia > Selenia dentaria. The sequence continues at coordinate 5,084,806 of OU862888.1, read as the reverse complement.
TTTAATGTTTATAATTTTCCCTTTCCCCATAAGATCCAACAACAGTTAGATAGAGATTCTACTTTTCTTTTAAACTCTAGATATTTAAACTATTAAATTCCAACGAATAATATTACAAAAATGTTACGTATATTGATAAAATCAAAGTCAGCTGCTAATATTGACTTGCACTTCTGCGAACACCAGACCTGGCGAGCATGTACCACCTATTATCTCGGAAACCACTAAACCATTTATGCTCATGTTCGAAATTCCTCTTTAAATTCAGGTACGTAATGTGTGTACCACATTTTATCAAAGTCTTTCGGTAAATAGCGCCGCAGCAAACTTCCCCCTTTTCAGAAAAAGTACCCTCTCCCCCTCTCAAAATCACCAATAGCAAAATAAGTATTAAATTGTAAAACATGCATACAAAGTTTCATCAATATTGTTTGAAAAATGAGACGTGTACAGGAAGACGTACATACAACCTAACAAACATACGGACAGATGAAAGTCAATTTGGATTCTCTCGCTTGGACAATAAAATAAATCTAAGTATTCAAATCCCTCTTTGCCACCCAGTATCAAACGCCTGCCATCCGCAAACTCGTAAGTAAAGTCTCGTCCACACCGCACGAGGCGCACGACAAACATACTAACCTAACAAGTTTATCCTGCGGCCAGTGGGAATTCCGAAACAATGGCCAATGTGTTAACTACGTCGGGACACCGCAAGACGGGCCCGGATTACTGCTAGAACGAGAGAGATATATTAGAGTCAACAGGAGAGAAAGGGAGGGGTAAATGTTAATTGAATTAAATTGTGGAGGTTAGCAGGCGACGCTTGTCTCGTTGCTTAGTGTTAATTTGTTGTGTTGGTGTTTGATGCTTCTAGATTGGATAGTGTAGAAGACTTCTTTGTTGATGGTAGAGTAAGAGGTACTCTACCGGTTACCCAATAAGAAACATATATTGTAGTGACACACCACAATGCTGCCTAGTAGTTATATCACATTAGTCTAATATAATAAATGCGATAGTTTAAGTGAGTGAGTATATATATATATATATATATTTGTGACATCTTCACGCTGAAACGACTAAACTGATTTGGATGAAATTTGGAAACATGATAGTTTGCACACAGGAATAATGTTTAGGCAACTTTTTACCCCAGTATGACTGGTACTCCCCGAGGCTACTTGACTGGGGAATTTCGGCTCAAAATGTGAGACGTGTCGTCGTGAGAAAATCATAATTTAAAACTGTTATAAGCATAAAGTATTTATATCATAGAATAAACTGCGCTTTTCACAAATCGTACTCAATTCAATTGGAGAAAACAACTTCTAACTTATTGGAGAATATTTTTATTCTCAATAAGTTAGCAGTTATTTTCTCTTATACAATACGAGTATTTTGAAATTGATCGACGTTTCTTTAAAGCTGTTTCTTTGAAGCAATGATCTCCAAACGTAGTTTGTCGATTTCAGGTTGGGTTTATGATATTTAATGTGCAGGCTATGTTTTTGATATTATTTCCGCAGTTTGGTTATTTGTTTATTATTTTAAATATTAGTTATTTTATATGTTACTTATTATGAGCTTTTAGTTTGTTTTCTTGTGATATTTGGTGTCTTTAGACTTCTTAAATGTCAATACTTCTCAAATAGCATAATACTGCATATACTACCTAAAGTATATGCTACCCTAGTCTATTATACCCTACTCTAGACTGATATATTTGGGACTTACCTATTTAATTCAAAAGAAACTCAATCAGTACTACAAAACTGTCTCCTGTATATGAATGAGTGACAATTTAATCATATTTTCGTGTATCTCCAATTATTTATTGGCTTAAAACTGTAGTCATCGTATACATTATGTATGATGTCGGTAGTAATTACCCGGCGGCTGCTCCCTTCGTGGTTAACGTTCAAACTGAATGGCTAAGGGAATATCCGTGAGGAGACAGAGATTGTATATCAAGAACGATTATGGCTATAATTGCTATTGAACTTTAGAATAGGTACCCAACTTACACCAAGAGAACACGGCTACTTCTCCAATGTCCTGGAGGGGTCCGAGCTTAGTCCGAACGCAACAGGCCCCGTACTTCAGGAATAAATGTCGCGGGTATATACGCCAGCGCGGTCCTATTACTTGCTGTAGTAATGTAGTTCAAAATCACAATAAAAACACAATTTCATTCAATTCATACAAATTACAACAATAAATACATTCAGCCTTTTGCTGTTCACAAAACGTAGTTTTTCAACAGGGTGACTTTTTTGGACTAGGCTAAGTGGTGTGTCAGGCACGGTCATAATTAGCGTTTTTGTTTCGAAACATAGGGTGCTTTGTATAGGAGGCGCAGTCAGTACTCTCATAATTGCACAACCATGCAAGTCGCAGACCCTCATATTGGAGTTATCAAAGGTAATCTAATTTACAGTCTAAAGCACTCACTAAACTGTAAAATTTAATAGTTGTGGTATATTTATAACGAACATATACATTTTCTAAGGTAGTAAGCCATTGAAAGTAACCCGTAAATACTAAGTATTATACATTTTTCAATTTCATACCACTACTAAATTGTTATTACTAAACATGCTACCCCATTCCGAACCCGCACTCGCTTGCTCGATGACACTTCACTTTGTTGACAGGGAGGAGGTGATTAATTCAACGCCCGGGGGTGAAAGGCAATGCTTACTTATTTATAGTGTCTAGAGACTGGAACGGCGTGAATAATGGCGCAGGAAAAATTAAGGCAATCGATTTAGATTACAATTTAGCAGTACCTAAGTAATGACAAGGAATTTAGACATTGCAAACATAGATTACAACTGATCAATTCATCATAATGAGCCCGTTATGTTCCCACTGCAGGGATTCGAGCCTTCCTTTTCATCAGCGAAGATCAGAGAATTTAGAGAGAGGAGTTGGGCTATAATCCACTACGCGGGCCCAATGCGGCTTGGTGGATTGGCTAGTAGCCAACCCATGTCGAAGTTATAATGCCACCAGGAAGCCTTCAACAGCCTAACGACTGTTATCCTAAGATAAACAACCAGGACCGATAGCTTAACGTGTCCTCCGAAGCACGGGAACGCTCAGTTGAATAATGCCATTACCCATTTGACGCCTGACCGCAGCAAGCGTTGGTCAACGTGGTTGATCGGTTAAGATTGCCAAGTCAAGTTCTGCTGCGAGTGTTTCACTTACATCCTTGAAAAAAACACTTTACTTCCTCGTAACGGGCTAGAAATGGCTCTTTATAATGGGCTTTAATGTTGATGACATTAAACAATCCGATATTACTATACTTTAGTTTAGACTCAACCAGAAGTACTACAGAGTAGTCGTCTATTATAATGCTAAAAATGCATAATACTAAACTAATACAATTCATCTCTATGCATCTTATTTTGTCTCTTAAATAGATACTGTCACATTATTTACGAATCAAATTAAAGGACATGTCATCATGGTGAAAACCCTGACACAAAATAGGACGCTCATTTTCTAAAACATAATCGCCCCAAGCATGTTTGAGAAATAATAGATTTATTCCACATTCATTTACATCTCTAATAAGACCCTGGCAGTGTCACCGAATTAGCCTGTCAAATGTAATATTGTCACACCCCAGCTATGACACCCTGTATAACTCTTCGGGTAAGAAAGAGACGGCAAGATAAACACGTTTCATCTCAAAGTGACATAATCCGATTTGAATTTTCGCCTTTCAGATTTTGTTATGTCAAACTCTTGTTAGAAATTAGCTTTTTGCTGATGTGTACGTGAAGTGGATACCGAAATAAGAGGGTGAACCTATTTGGCAGATGGTTTATATAAGTTTGTATAATACGATTCTAGTGGAATGTTTGGTAGGTACCTACTATTATAAGTACAACTACACTTGATGTACATAATATGTACGTAATATAAAAATGCATAATACTAAACTAATACAATTCATCTCTATGCATCTTATTTTGTCTCTTAAATAGATACTGTCACATTATTTACGAATCAAATTAAAGGACATGTCATCATGGTGAAACCCCTGACACAAAATAGGACGCTCATTTTCTAAAACATAATCGCCCCAAGCATGTTTGAGAAATAATAGATTTATTCCACATTCATTTACATCTCTAATAAGACCCTGGCAGTGTCACCGAATTAGCCTGTCAAATGTAATATTGTCACACCCCAGCTATGACACCCTGTATAACTCTTCGGGTAAGAAAGAGACGGCAAGATAAACACGTTTCATCTCAAAGTGACATAATCCAATTTGAATTTTCGCCTTTCAGATTTTGTTATGTCAAACTCTTGTTAGAAATTAGCTTTTTGCTGATGTGTACGTGAAGTGGATACCGAAATAAGAGGGTGAACCTATTTGGCAGATGGTTTATATAAGTTTGTATAATACGATTCTAGTGGAATGTTTGGTAGGTATCTACTATTATAAGTACAACTACACTTGATGTACATACCTAATATACCTACAATTAAATATGCATACAACTCTGCTTACTTATTTTGTTTTACTTTATTAGTGAAATCGTACGTTTGTACTCGTATAATTGCTATTCCTCAAGTTATATACTCGTAGTTGATAGATCCACAAACGTGCATAAAACAAGATTTTAATTCAATTAGTCAGAGTCAAGTCACAGTCACACAAGTAAGTCGGTCATTAAGTCACTGTCCTGGCTATGTCACGTTCTTGTGTGGAGATGAACCCACTACTAAAACTTTTTACGGGATGACGAGGAAAACACGGTAACAACCTTTCACATGTTTCTTCACTTTGCTTACACTCATGCACCGTTATGAATACATAACGGTTAATACTACACCACTATTACACGTAAAAACTAGAAGAAAAATAAATCTTTAAAAATTAAACAAAATCAACGATAGTCGTTATTTGATTTTTTCTCGCCATCCCTGCTTACAACTCGTAATATAAATGACTCTCGTAATATGTTACAGTAGCGCAATCCGGCTGATTGTTATCAATGTCTATGTCAATTATGCAACTGTCATAATTACCTAGATAACACATAAACCGCCACTATGATCCTTGCTAAAGATCAGCCGTGCGATTCTCTAAGAGCAAACATCGTTGCATCTCTGACAACATCCGTAATCAAATGACGAGATGACTAGAAACGTTGGAAAAACAACCTTATGTACAAGGGCGATATCTCATAAAGTATTTGACATCGGTGAGCTCGTCGACGAGCGCAACGCCGAATCATTAGAGAGTCGCACGCCAGAGTCGCGAACAAACATCGTTGCATTTTGACAACATCCGTGAAACAAATGACGAGAAGAAACGTTGGAAAAACAACCTTGTGTATAAGGGCGATATCTCAAAGTATTTGACATCGGTGAGCTCGTCGACGAATTAATAGATCATCGCACGGCTGACAGGAAGTTCTGAAGGTACTTCTATTTTTGTACCATAGCATGAATTTCTTTCTTTTTTTTTATGTGTAAAATAACATCTTTATTATCACTTGAAACAGAGAAAGATACTGCGAATAGCGAATATGCGAAAATTAATAGACTAATAATTAAGTAGGTTTTTTTCTTAAGAGGAGTGCATTCCTCTTTGCATGATGCCCCCAATTTCTAATAACTTTAACTGAGCATTAAATTTTGACGCTGGCAACTTTGCTCTTTTGTTGAATCCTATATACCAAGTCAGCTGCCAAAAGCTGTGCATATTAGCCAATAGCCTTAATATTAGATAATAATCATATTTAGGAAAGATCTGACTATCTAACCTTGAAAATCAACATATAATCATCAGTAGCCAATCATTCTACCAACATTGAAACTTCAAAAAAATTCGAGCTAAAGAATCACATATGTTTCGCGTAATAAGCAAGTGCCGTCAGTGCATCTCAATAGGGCTGCAATGTAGCATGTGTCGACCGTCATCAATCTTTCGTGCCATCGATCAGTGTCAGACAGTCTCAGGGTGTCAACCAGTCTCGGAGTGTCAGACATTTCCTCACCTTGCGAGATTATTTTCTAGAACTGCGACAGTTCCAGCCTTATAAGATTGGTTACCTTATTAGATTAGATTATTTTTAACAAATCCTGTATATCTAAATAGGTATGACTTGTTCTATATGTGCACGACAACTATTATTTTATTCCATAGGTTGGCGTTTTAAGCTTCGAACTGCGTCATTAAATAACGAAATAGAGCACGGTAAACTCGGTATTTTTTGTAGCTTCTTACTTAATAAATACTATTTTAAATAACAGCTAAGTGCTGTATTAAAGGGGATGTATAATCCACTTGTATAACTGCTTTTATAGCTCTAATAGCAGAGTTTGCCTTGAAGATCCCAAACGATCAACATAATTTTAAGCGACCCTAGCAAGACTTACTAGGGACCGCTGCTAGCCTTTTCAATATGTATACTTAGGCACTATCTCTCCTGGGGCCCTATTCGCTACGACCATTCATGCACGAAACGCAGCGTGCTACGATAATCAAGGAACAATAGTAAATTGTATTGACTTCACTATCATCCCATGAAGATTTGTAACGCAGCGCGTACGTGTGTGAATGGTCAGTTGGGAAACACAGTCACGTAATGAATCCCCTCCCAGATCATACTAGCGTAGAAGCAAAAAGTGATTTGTGCGTAATGGTGGAACGTCCACCATGCAATAATGGAAAAAAAAAATTATGTAACTCCAGATAACACTCGATCACGCAAAATGTATGTGTTAAAATCTAGCGTTCTTCAGTGCTTTTTTGCCAGTCTTTAATGGGCTTGTGATGCCTTGTAATGGGCTCTTCTTCATGAACCTATTTTGTCAAATGTATCCTTTTATTGAGTTTAGATGATGGATAGTCTGAAAGGATCAAGGATTTTAAAATTGTCTACTCACTATCTTCTTCATTGCTATTTTAGAAGTCTAGCTTAATAGTATCGAGTATAGAAAATTCTTGTGTAGACATATCCGCTACTGCGAAGGAAATATCAAGTTTACATACAATCCAACCTAGTAAACCTAAATACTTATCATACGTAATTCTTTGCTCAGGCATTCAATAATATTGTTTGTACAACTATAGAAAAGTTATAACAAAACTATAATCTAAGAGTTTATATACAGCCAATTAATCTTAATTATGTTTATTACTTACTACCGGTACTATAATATAATTACTTACTTACTATCGGTAAAACTGCAGCCTTTCCGACTACTCTTACTCGGTACTCTTATAACTTCGATAACCCTAACTAAAATTAATTAAATTTATCCGATAATAAATATATTTTCTACACTTAGTGTCGCGATGCTCGATTAACTTTATCGATAAATTATCGATACTTATATATTGTATAATGTGCGTGCATCTGTTGCATTTTGTGATGGCATAACTATTGAAAGAGGGAGTGAGATAAGTGTTAATACATTTAATGGCTGGTTATCCATTCAGTTTTATATGCCATCTGCAATTGAGAGCTCTTAGTTGATACTACAATTGCTAGAGGCATTCGTAGCCCTTTGCAGTAAATAAAGGTTGCCCTATCCAGCGTATGCCTATAGGTATTTCCCATTGAATGAAATTAACTATGTGGTGATCCATCATAGGTAGGTGAGGAAAGGCAGACGCAGTTTAACAAAACACGATCATGTTGCAGAATGCGATGATTGACTTGAATACTTAATAATACCACAGCATACATAGACTGTGATAATACTATGTTGATTGATTAGTCTGTATTGTCCATGCGGTTCTCATAACTTTGAATGAGATTTCACAGTTTTTGATATGACTTTGCGTAGAAACTGCTAAGGTAGCCTTATTTTGCGTCTTTCGGGCCTTGTGCAGTGTATTTTAACGCATTATCTGCAAATTTATATCATAGTCCACAACTGCAAACAACGCATAACTGCAAATTTGTATTAACTGATTGATTATGTATAGTATAACCATTTATCCCCTACGGGATTATTTTGTTTAGTCGATGTTACACTTCTCACTTAAACTGTAACTGATCAAAGATATCTAGCATAGAGCAACCATCGTATAGCGATTTCTCTGCTAGGATTCGGGCATTTCTCTAAAAAAAAAGAGTATGGGTCATAACATAACACACCAAGTAGACCCAGTTCGGGTTTAGCTAAAAGCCGTAGTGTTGACATTAGGCCGTTATGTTCAATAGGTTAGCGCTTGACCACAACTCGCCTGATGTTAAGCGTAGTTGTGATCTACGATGGAGCGCGCTTACCTAGAAGATACCGATTCACTCTCGACTTAAAGACTCGTAGATTATATTTATCAGGTAACAGAGACATCGGCAGTAAGGTCCACTTCTGTTGGTAGTGGATGGTGTTCCACAGTAAGATTCATCATCAAAGACCTATATTCCAGCAATGAACACGTTATTGGCTGATCGAGCATGGGTAAATATTAACAGATCTTTTGAACTCGTAAATGCTTATGAATTGTGCCCCATCTTCAATTGCTTACACCAGTGGCACGGTGGGTGGAAAGTGCGGTGGCACGTAAAAATACGAGGGTCGTTACGAACGGCAGTTTGTCATCTCCAAGCAGTTTTATGGCCTCCGTGGTCATCCAGCCGCCATTTTGACCGTTTCCTGTTGAGTTTAGAGCTGGATATGAAAATGAGCTGACTCAAAATGGCAGTGCATTTGCTTGGATTTCAAAAGCATCTGATTTGTTGACCATTTGTTATTTTTATTTCATATGCAAAAGTAGCCAAATAGTAGTTAACTTTCGTGATACGTTACATTGTTAGTCTAAATTCTTGTTATACACAAGTGCAATTTAAAAAATTTAATACCGATTTCTATTACTTTGGTAAAAATCAGTTATTGGAGTGTAACTCAAAAACTACTAAAGACCGAATGAGACCACACGGGAAGCACTGGCTTTCAAACAAAAAAAAGAATTTTGAAAATCGGTTCAACCTATAGAAAGTTATGAGGTAACAAACATAAAAAAATACAGTCGAATTTAGTACGTCCTCCTTTTTTGGAAGGTGGTTAAAAACTTCATATAAATACAGGTTCAGTTATTTTGGTGTAAAAGAGTTTTCAATATTCATCGATCCATTCAAACAGCAATACTTATGCGTTTATTATTCCTATTTCTATCCTTAGTTTATTCCTATTTCTTTCCGTGCATGGTTGTCTGGAAGAGATCGCTCTGAGCGATAAGATTGCCCATTGTGACACTTTTTTTGTTTTTTTTTTCGTATTTAATTGTGAAATATTTTAAAATTTTTATTGTATTTTTATTTTATACTTATTTCTTTATTTGTAACATATATTTGTACTGTGGTGTATCAATAAAGAGTTAATCTATTTATCTATCTATCTTTATGATAACAGTGTGTTGACGATGGTTTCGCCTTTGGTAGGTATTATATGTTTTAATGAGGATTGAACCAGTATTTACCATAGAAACAAATTTAGGAATTAATTCTCAGAGTGTGAATTTTCTATATCAGTAGGTATAATTAATTAAGATTAATTTAATTCACCTAATTAGTAGCATATAATATGCTACTAATTAGGTGATTAATCCTTTATATATCGTGCTCATTAAAACAAAAGATTTATATGAATGAAACGGACGTAAATGTACGTCTCTGGTACGCAAAGAGTACTAGGTAATACGTACTTCAAATACTAATAATAAAGATATTATAATTAATCACGCACTCAACATCAACAAATGTGACCAGCTACCACTTATAATTAAAAAAATCTGCCATTTGATACATCATTTGTTACACGAAGTATAGTGCGCATGCATTACGCTTGTCACCGGACATGTCACGCTACGTTTTGAGCTAGCACAAATCTCATAGAAATGCTCTAAGACTATCAACTCTACTTGTAACAAGATAAAGTTTAAAATATGGCGGAAAAGAAGCAATTACATTTGGACATGGTTTCTCAGTCAACAGTAAAAATAGTTTCAGATATTCACCCTTATTCAGTGAGAAATAAAGGTACGATGCCAGGAAACTGTGAAGCAATAATTTTTCATTAAACACGATTCATTAACATGAGGGGACAGCCAATTATATCCGCGTCATCAATCTTGTCACCCTATCTTTTGATGTTTTGTGATGCGATTGTGCGAATGAGCGTTCGAGGACAGTTGCTATTCCAGTAGATTTATTACCACTATATAAAATGGAGTTTGGATAGGCTACTTGAGCAATAATAGAACAATGAAATTTAAAACAAGCATGCTTTCTCACATGCACCAGAATAGATAGCCGATGGCGCTGGTTCTGGAGTGGAGACATCGGACCGGCAAGCGCAGCATAGTTCCTCCACCTACAAGGTGTACAGACGACCTGATGAAGGTCGCAGTACAAAGTTGGATGCAGGCCGCTTTCAACTGGTCCCTTTTGTAAATGTCATATGTTCAGAAGTGGAGGCCCTATGGCTGAGATTATGATGGTTTGTCAAAACTTGCTACCATCATATCATCTTGTTATCTGCTGTTAAAAGGTATATAGATTCTCTAGCTGTGCAGATTTATAGGAGTCGATGCACTATATCATTGTCGTCATGTATCATTGAAATAACGTTTGAACTCATGCACACTACTGACTACATACAGGCTGTACACCCAGCATCTCTTCAGAAAAGAAAATATATGCACATGATTAATACATTTTATAGTAGTTTATGCAACGGTCATATAATACCAAATAATATGCCTTTGCATACACTATTTTATCACTAGTTTGTTTGCATACACTAGTTTGTCACTAGTTTGTTTGCATACACTAGTTTGTCACTAGTTTGTTTGCATACACTAGTTTGTCACTAGTTTGTTTGCATACACTAGTTTGTCACAGTTGTACTAAAACAAAAATGGAAAATGAGTTAAGTATTCATTTACTATAATAGTTGTGCAAATTATAAGTGTTGCAATTATGAAATTAAATATTTATTATGGAGCTGTATTAACACAGCAATGTATTTTAAAACACATAAATTACATATTATCCATATTTTTATAAGATAAATATATTATTCCAAACTCACAACCACGGAAACAATGCACGTAAAAAAATTGTGGTATATTTAATTAGAAATACGGGATTGCTCACGTAATATTTATCGGATAGGTCCGACTATAGTTTCGGCCACATTCGATGGACACATTAGCGAGACGTCTCGCTTAGCACTCAGCTGAATGCTACTTCATCGACGCGGGCATCCCGAACACTTCTTGAAAAAGACCACCGAATGTGGTCAAAACTATAGTCGGACCTATCCAATAAATATTACGTGAGTAATCCCGTATTTCTCAGTAAAAATGAGTGAAAACCACGTTAGTTTTTATAACAATATATGTGGAATGGCGGCAAATTTGTATTCTCATAGCGTATGACTGCACAGCGCGCGTACACATAGACATTGACACAATTTTTCTACATTAAGTCAATGAGCCCATACGCGCCAATTAATTCAAAAGTAAAAGTGTCCCATAAAAAAAAGTTGTTTTATGATGCAGTTGTTTGAAAATCGAAGGAAAATGTTGCACTGTATGGTTTATTTTTAATTGACCTATCCTCGAAAAAAAAGGACGTGTTTATACAATCTTTTCGATTTCATATTTGGAATGTTAATGTATGGTAGTATGTACATATTAAATATATCTATACTGTCGTGTTCACAGATTAGGAAGTAAATATATAAATAACAGTGGGCAGGGCACATAGCACGCAGAACAGATGGCCGATGGGGCCGAAAGGTTCTGGAGTGGAGACCACGTACCGGCAAGCGCAGCGTAGGTCGTCCACCGACACGGTGGACAGACGACCTGAGAAAGGTCGCAGGACGACGTTGGATGCAGGCCGCTTCCAACCGGTCCTTTTGGAAAATCATGGGGGAGGCCTATGTTCAGCAGTGGACGTCCTACGGCTGAGATGATGATGATGATGATGATGATGATATAAATAGTCATGTTACGAAACGGGCAAGTCTTTCGCCTGAACATATGACAGTTGCAGTAATGCACATGCTACAGTGCTTTTTACACCCTAACACAGTAATTCTTGCGTACTATTGTTTTGCGAGAGAATATCTGGCACAACGATGGTATCATCTGGGAAGGCTTTTTGCACAAAAGGCCTACCATCCCACCACCCAATTCGGGTTTCCAAGCCTGTTACGAGTCTAACTACCTCAGCGGCTGATAGAACGCTTCAAAACTCCGTCCCATCACATACCATACCAAAAATAACGTTGTAGGTAATTAAAATTTTATTGTAAAATGTTATAATAACCTTGTTCTATCTCAAAGTATATAAGTATCATATATTCAAAAAAATATGGTAGCCAAGTCAACAGAAACAAAGAAATAAAAATATAGAATTCCTATTGAACAATGATTAGTGTTGTTAGAAAGCGTCAACCACTTAATCATTACAGTCGTAAATCAAAAAAATCGAGGGTAAAAAGCAATAAAAAGGACGAATAAATAAAAAGGAAAAAACGCGTTTCGGGACATTACATGCGAATTGAGAGAGTGGGTACATTAGTTATTATAACACGACAAAATATGTGTAATAAAACGTAATTTATCGTGCAAATAAAATATAACAGCGGTTAGGGGAGGCAGATGGGGCGAGAGATGTGAGGTGGGGTGTGATTAAGCGCGAATGAAATTCGATGAAATTGTGATTCAAGTTAGAACGATTTGAAAAACAAAAACGACGTCGATAGTATCAAGCAATATAATAGACTAATTAATCCATAATATACCAACGTTTTTCTATTTATCACTTCAAATGGTTATTTTTTAACTTCACGAGAATAACATGCTGTTTTACGTCTTCTGATAATGAAGAATTTAAACCTAGAGTTCTAAGATTTAAACAAAAGCTGCTTTTCTTTCCAAAAGTTTTGTTGTTCCATAAGGTGTTCGTACTTGCTACGTTTCGGAGCGACGATAACTCAGTTCGTAGTGAGAGCTGGTTGCTGACGGGGTGATCGCTGCTTCGTATCTTACTTCGGGTAATCGGCCTCCGGCCTTTGGTGAAAAAAATGAAAATGAAGAAACATCACCATTCAAGCCAATAGCTCCGATTTGATTTTGATTTTGATTGAAAGTTCTCAGAACATCTGACAAAAAACGATCAAGAGCAAAAACGGTCACAGAAAAGATTGACAACTCTGACCATGATGCATGATTAAAAGTTGAGCACACAACTATCACATATTAAATAATGAGCTTCCTATCGTCGGCAAGCTATAACAGACGCTAGAAGAAGACATAAACCTTCAAAGGTTCAGAACGAAGTCTTCGACAAATAATTAAGAGTTTGGGGTTTCGATGGAAAAAAAAAACTAAAAGCAATTGAAAAGTGCTGATTGAGATGAGACTTCCAATTCCAATTCCAACAAAAGACTAATCGTTTGCAGCGTATTGAACATTTACAAAAATATAAGTAATATTACCAAGAGGGACGCCCTATTTATTATATATCTATACGAATGAGCCGTACCTAGATTCATCTCACTCTACGCCAAAATCCTGGACCGACGGTAGTTCAAAGGATCTAATAAAATACGCGTTAGTGACTTTTAAAGCGGGTACCAAATCAAGTGACAACCACGATAAAATTTCGAGAACTATGAAAAATGGCTCAGGACTCAATTGATGCCCTATTTACCATTTAATAACTATGTATAATATTATTATGTGTACTTTTTGGGTGAACAAAAGCGTGAAACTCACGTCATCGTCACCGCACGCTTAACTATTTAGTTTTTACTTCTATCGGCAGTCCCTAAAGACTGCCCGGCATGTTGTTTTTTTTCACAAGCGAGTTCATTGTAGTTTCAATACAACTACATTTAAAAAGAACACTTTTATACAAACATAATTTACTATCTGAAGTGTTTTTTCATATATTTAATTTTAGCTATAGGTACTAATCTATATCTTATATATAAAAATGAACCCATAATTCTCCTGGTCCCGCTAATATTACTAGAGAATGGCTTTACCGATTTCGCTACTTCTTTTTTTGTTGTATAACCCTTCAAGGGTCGATGTCATTGTAACAATGAAATTTCTATTGTGTCAGGCGGTGCGACCTTTGATGCAATAATTATTGTCAGGTATGAACCCCTATTTCTTCTGGTCACGCTATAGGTAATTTGAGTACAGAGGAAGCAATCTAGCTGTTTTTTTGGTAAGTTAATTGTTCTGCCGTTCTTGGGATAAACACAGTAAGTCATCTGGACCAATTTTGGAGAATATGGCGGTTAAAGTTTTTTTTACATTTTTTCTTATATCTACTGTAATAATATATTATTCCAAGATTTTCTTAGTTTGTGTTGTAGGAACATATTTGTTCTATAAATTTGACACCTAGTTTATCATATAAATAACATATTTATTTTTTTAACTATCAAAATGTGTTTAAGCTTAGGAGTGACATATGAAGTAACATTTTATATCCTTAGCATTAGTACCGTATGTGTGTTATTTACTGTAATAATGTTTTGAGAAAGCAAATTACTGTAACTATGCTTATGAATAAAGCCAATTTTGTAAATCCGACTAGTAAAATAACATTATTTGCTTGAAAACTTACTGTGATTGTAATTAGGATCGATAAATTAATTTAGGGCTAACTTACTGTAAAACAGAGCGATTACAATCACTGTGTTCACTAAACTGTTTTGTGAATAAATGTACAGAAATGGAATAAAAAATATAAAAATAATAATATAGTCATCATTTATTATCTAAAGATTAAATATTTAAAGCATAAAGACAGATTAATTGTACATTATTCAAAACAAAAAAAAATTAACCTCGTAACAAAACATAAAATGAATTTAACACCTTTTGCGTCTCAGAATAACAATTTCTTCTTATTGATTTACGATTAATTTGAATGTTTCATCATACAAGTAATTATCAAAAAATTAACACACTTTTCATTACAAAAACAAAATATGTAATAACGTCTTATTAATTATTATTACAGGTCATTTTCAGGACAGGACAATTCGTAGGACTTGAACACCTTAACTTAGAATTAGTTTTTAAGTTTTAATTATACCTACATTTTAAATATACTATGAGATCGTAGTTAAGAAATTTAAAAAAACAATTAAAATCAAAATTAAGTTAAACTTTAATAATATAATCAGTCTAACATTTAACGTTTTCAACTCGTTTTTGTCCGCGTTTTTCTCTCAGTCTCTATATAGAAATATTTAAACATCTTCAATAATAAGATTTGTTGCAGAATTGGAAACCGGAATGTTAAGCCAAAATGCCCTTCTATTCTCAGGCATTAAAGGTACAAGTTTTTGTATTATTTCAGCTTTACGCTCTTCAGTTACACCTCTTGGAGTTCGTTTAGCTTTTAGATTACTTATGGGAATTTTCGGGTCTTCATAATTTTGTTCTGCAAGAATTCTAGAGTTTTAAACTCCTCATTATGTCCTGTTTTGTATTTAAGGTCAAACTGACCTCTTTCTGTTTTTACTACCATTATGTCTTTCAGGTAAATTCTCTGTTCTTTGTTGCGGAGTTTGTATTGGGATGAGAAATCTTCGTAAGAAAAGAAGTCGGAAATATCCATTGACTTCACAATATTTTTCCCATTATTAGCCATTTTGACTCTGCTGGTGAAATCATCGAAATCATATACTTTTCTGTTTTTCATCATTTTTTTCCACCTGGTGATGAAAATGATCTGCTGACATGAAGGTATGTCCCGGCTCAAAATATCGAACCTCAATTGTTTTTGCAGATATTAAGGTACTGTTAACAATATTGACCAAAAACGTCATCATGGCCCAATTTTTGTTTTGAGACGCACAATTATCTACCCATAATATGAAATTTTTGGCGTCTCGTTTGTGAATGAAAAAAGCTCTAAATGTAGAAATGATTTCTTCTTGATGGCGTCCTGCAACCGACTCATTCCAAACTGCAGCAAATGGTACATCTACTTTGGTTGTTTTTCCCAATAGCACGAAACTTTCATTAAATGCTATTATTCTCGGGCAGAAAATAGCGGCCTTAAACTGCTCCATTCTAGGCAACATGACGACCTTTTGTAGGTCTACAGAATAACGAATGGTGGTTTTATCAAGAGCAGCCAATTCCACATCTTCCTTATATTTGTGAGTTTTTTTTTTTCTTTGTGATTGTGATTTTCTTTGTGAGTGCTGTAGTTCTTACATATGTCACAAGAGCTGTCCAGGTTTTCTTTATGTTCCGGGCTATGTAATTGAAATATTGCGCACAATTCACATTCTTCATTTCCTAGATGTGTAAATGATATGTTTAATTCTTTTTTAACGACGGTGTGGTAGGTTTCTTGGGACACTTGCAATTCAAGAAATTTGTTGCGGAAATTTTCGTACATGAGTGTTACATTAATATCGCTTGGAAGGTATAATTTTTTTGGAGCATGCTCTCTTCTATAATGGGATATGGCTGGGTTGTAGCTTAAAACGTGGTTTTTAATAACATTTCTGTCTATTTTGTTAGTTCTTTCATATGAACCTCTTTGATCATTTTGCTGGTCAACGGGTTTTTTTAAAGCTGCAAGAATTCTTTGATCATTTTTAGGGTGATACCCTAAAGTTGTTAAAAAAAATGTTTTGCAAACTTCTGTTCTTGTTTGATCCTCATTATCGAGAAAATAGCAGTATGTAACTTTTATTTTTGGTGTTTCTTTGCTTGTTTGTTTCCTGTTACTAACTTTTCTCATCTCAACCATACCTTTAATAAATACACCTTGACATTCTTTGCTGAGTTTAGCATAACTATCGTTTATAATTTTTCTTTGATCTTCAGTAAATTTGCTTGTACATTTCTGTCTACAATTTTCATTACATGCGTTTTTAAGTGAAAGCTTTTCTATGCTTTTTAAGGTAATGTCTTTCGTTTAATGGCACATCATATACACGTCTTTTTCGTGGTAAGCCAGATTTAGTAAATCCTTTCGCATCTTGCACGGAGCTGTTATCTGGATTCAAATTTTCTTGGTTATCTAAAGTAGTATCAGGAACTAGCTCAACTGGAATTCGGTCCTGAGTTGATATATTTTTATTATTTTGCAAGTTCTCGGAATCAGGTGTTGAAGTGAGACATTTTTCCGATTTTTTTTGTAATTTTTCCGATATGCCATAATAAAGTCTTCTTTATCCGTATCAGTAGCATCAGAATCAGGTACGTAATCTTTATCTTTTACACTGTCATCAGAATCATCAAATAAAATTGGTTCATTTTGAATTACTGCATTTTCGTCTTCTTTATCAGAACATGATAGGGTTTCATTGCACATTAGGAAATCTTTAGTTGTCTTATAATCAACGGATTCTTTCTGAAGCACTGCATCTTTTAGATTCGATATGTCTTTTGATTTTACAATGATTTGCGAATTTTGGTATTCATTATAATGTAGTCAAATATTTTGCTATGATCGTTGTAATCCACGTACCGCTGCCATATTTTGTCAATGTCAGTAACTACTGTTTCTTTGATATTAGTATGCTTAGAGGAGTTGGAAGATTGTGGTATGCTAGTTTCATTGGTGCTACTACTACTTGCTGCTGGCAAGTGTGTGAAGTGTTGTGCATCACATGAAGGATTTAAAACAGCTTTTTTTCTTGCTAAAATCAAGATACGATCACTTCTTGATATCATTTTACCTGAAAAAATAAAATAAATAAGTAATTGAATTAATTTTGAATAAGGTGAATTATGTAACTAACAATAAAATTTGACAAGTTAGTCTGCTGGAACCATAGGCGACAAGCAAACAGTAACTCTACCACTATGCTTACTAACATTATTCAAAAACTAAAACCCGGCAAAGAAAAGTATTAAAGCATACAATCATGTTATACACACTTATTTTTTAATTAATTACTACCAAAATTTTAAGAGGCCATTGTACTCATCATCATCACCAACTTCTAGAATGAGATTAACCTTAAAATTGCAAAAGAACCTGTTCAAAACCACCGATTCGACACCAATTCACTAAAAATCCACAGAAATCTAATACTGATGAACTTCTGTGTAAAAATCAATGCCAATAATTTACAAATATGTAATACGATATTGCTATTCTTTTACTCAACGCATTGACAAGACTTACCGGTTATTTTGGCGCGAATTTTGTTACTTTGAGGCGTGTCCATCCCTGGTAACGTGTGGCTCACGACTGCCGAATTTTTTGGGCGACAGCAAGTAGTAACTCGCAAACTTACCTCGCCCCGCACCACACACACATCTCTTACGATTAATACAGTAAGTATGTAGCATGATTCAACATAAAATTTTGTCTGGAATTTAATTTGTGTAGATTTCTCTTAGCATAGTTACAGTAAGCATTTATACTGTGATTATGTTAAGGCATCAAAAAAAATGCAATGTTATACTTAGGATAACTGCAGCAATTTTACTTACTGTATTAATACTTAGATGACGATCGCAAAATTGTAAAGGTATTCGCAAGCATTTAAATGGTAAGTACTCTTACTGTGACTATGTTTAAAGCTTGGTAAGACATCGTTCAACTAGGTTCATAAGGTATATCCAGTATGTATTACTTACTGTATCTATGCTAACTTAGGTTTATTTACCTGATCTATCGTACTTTAACATTAGGCATCATTACTTACTGCATTATTTGTTTGGAAATGGTTGTTAACTCCTGATTAAAATGGACAGTAGGTCCTCTTACTATACTTATACTAAGGATACTGCGTCGTCAACAGTGAGTTACTGTGGTTATGATTACGCTTATCTTTGTTTGTATCTATAATTTTAAAACTTTGAATAGAAATGGAGATCTTGATTTGGAGATTCCAAATATGTATGCAACTCAATACCGCCAAAAATGCGACTTACTGTGATTATCATAAGCACGGCAGTGTTGTCAGGAGAAGGTTCTTATGGAAGAAAACCCCAAAAAATAGGAAGTTATGGCGAAGCCAAAGGACAAGCCTACTATGCGAACAAAGTCGTCGGCAGTCGCTAGTAATTATATAAAACAAAGTCGTGTTAGTTACACCATTTATAACTCAAGAACGGCTGGACCAATTTTTATTATTTTTGTGTTTTTCGAGTTGTCATATCTCGGAGAAGGACATAGGATACTTTTCATCATCATCATCAGCCATTACCACGCAGGTAAAGCCGCAGGGCGCAGCTAGTATGAAATAAATCACAACTTCATGTTGCAATTTTATGATCACGATTATCTTGATGTAAAAACGATTCGTCATTTGTTCGGTATATAATTAGTATTCCCGCTAAGCTATACTCTCCGCTACTACTCCCGCTAGCAGTCCACACGCACCCTACACGGATATATTGACAGAGTCCTCCGTTACGGCTCCCAGAGAGAAATGGTGGTCATTTGTTGGCGTCACCATTTTGTTATGTTGCTTCGAGAGGCGAGATAATAGTTGATTTATGTGTGCGATTACATTAACTGCGTGTCTGTAACCCGCCTTATTGTCGGACCGAGAAGAATTATGAAAGGTTTCCTTGTTGCCGAAGCTGACAGTCAACAATATCGCACCTGTGTGGTTAAACATTTGCATTAGATGTATATTTGTCAGATGTCGAATGTTTGATTATGTGTGTAGTGTGCAATTAATGATGAATTATGTGTTATGTATATTTGTGTCGCAAGCAAATCCTATATCCCCAATGACTGTAGTATATAGTTTAAATGTAGACGAAGGTTGCTTCATCCTTTTAGCTTGATCAGCAAAGTCCTTGTCGTGGTCCCTGCTTGGATTGGTGACAGGGACAGTTTATTTCGTTCTCAGCTACTTGAGCGCTCCTGTCATAGTATTTGTCAGTAGCTTGTCTTATTTAGGTCATGTTGAATGAGAAAGAGACATTAGGATGATTTAGCAACTTCGAAGTGAGAGCTGGTTAGTAGTTCATCTAGCCACACTCATTTGGCCCGCGAGGTGGATTATGGCCTATAAAATGTAGAAGGAAGACCAATGTCCTAACAACGGAACTAGGCTAATTATAAAATAAATTAATATGAAGACTCTTGCAGTAATGTTTAGGGCCATGTTTGATAAATGAGGTTACGTTTTTGTTTCTTAAGTAAACAATAGATCTTAAATACGTATCAGTTCCGCAGTATTTTGTGATGTCCGCTCTAATATTTCTCACACTCTATAAAAAGAACATTTTATTCTAATTTCAAATCAAGATCTTGTTGTAAATAAACTAATGATTATGCAATTTTTATGCTCTTGCGTTTTAAATGTAAGGGTTATTCAACAGTATAAGATTAAACAATGAATGATGAACAGAACGATCATAAAAAGGTTTCTTGTAGTTCGACGAGATATCAGTAATCAAAAATAATTATTTAGATGCACAGAAATATGCCAACAAACTCAATAGCTATAATTTAAAGCTCGAACAGTTGTTGATACAGAATACAAAACATCTGTAATATCCAGGATGAATGCTCGATTATAAATAACCCACGACAAAGAGAGTTGAATATAATGGCAATACTTCAAAACCATTAGCCGTGAAATTTTAGGGTGCAGGATGATAATGGTAAAAAAGTATCATGGAGTAGTGCAATAAAATAAATTGAAAGTTTTTGCTCAACTTCTTTTATTTCCATGCAATAATAATACTTAATCTATATTATAATTGTATGATTCATCAATACAGAGCCTAAGTACTGAAGCACAGAGTGCAGATACCATCTGTATTCCGTGGCTGAAGCCACAAACTTGAACTTGAAGAACATCCATTACGAAAGTCTAAGTAAATTTTTTCACTAAATGGAAGGCTCAAGTCAGTACTAGGAAGCATTCTGGATACTTTTTTCATACTGAGTATAAGCGATCCAGTTCAAGCAAGAAAACACGATGCTATAACACAATATATAACGTGTAAATACATTTTGTTATCAGCCTGGGTTCCAATTGCAATTCAAATATTCACAACGATGGAAGTGCTATTTGCTCGATGTCGATATCACAACTCGATTGAAGCGCACTAGAGAGGGACGAGCAAAATGGCCTATTGTCACTTGATCGGCTCCTGTTTTGGCGAGATCACAGAGCGAACGGAATCTCCACACGCTTTTATAAGCACTTTGTCCGCATTGTGTACCACGTGAAGAAAATATACGGGTTATCGAAGTTTTTCATTTCAAAGTAAGTGTGAAAAGTAAAGCATTTTCCTCGAGATAAAACTGGATGAAAACAGCCTTTGACTTGAAGTCCTCAGTGCACTCGAGGTTCTTGTCTTGCTCTTAATCTTGCTCGTTGCACTCGGTATCGCGGATGATCACCTGTCATACGAGACACTGCTTTATCTTCTTGGTGAATCATCATTATCATTATTATCAGCTGGAAGACATCCACTCCTGAACATAAGAACGCCTCCTAGGCGTTCTTTGGGGCGCCGGGGAGGTCTTGGTGAATAATTTACTTCAAATGTCACAAATTTTCTAATCTTGTTTTTCGGTCCTACTAAAAACTAGAACAAACTACGGCAAAAAACACTTACATTTGAAGGAGCACAAGTATATAATAAGATACCCTCGCGCTTAAAAAAATTAAACTCATTCAACGTATTCAAAAAACCACTCGCTTAATATTTAATCGCAGATTACCTCTTAAAAATGAATACGTTGGGTGGGTAGGTAGCTTAGTAAATACGACATGACGATGTTTTAATTACTTATGTACCTATATGTTTCAAATTGTTCTCAAGTAAGTCAAAATCTTATACCTTGTACAAATTCAAATGTTTTCAAATTTTAAAATTGTTCTCCTGGTGACAGAACAACCTTAACTGTTATGTACTATCAAATTAACTTTGATCCAACAAGTTTCAGTCAGATGGGTTCTTCGCACATTCAACCTTCTACCACCTATTCAACGGATTTTTTTACAACCACGAGGACAACCATAAGGCAAATATTACCATCTATCAGAAAACAAATAGCCTGCTCGAGTGACTGTTCAAATAAAACCTTTGACCACTCAAAACTTTTTGTAGTTTTTATTTAAAACCCAACTTCACTCACGTAAGCGATCTTGCAGCGTAAACTCGAGGATGGACATCGGATATGCCCGAAACCTTAGTCGATACGTCGGCTAATTAAATAAGTAAAGTTGGTTTTAATCTTGTAAATCACTGTTTTAAACTATCACGCGTCCATCTGCTGCGCTGAGCATCTGCTGGACGCGGGTCCTAACCACTGGATTGAATTCCATAACCCTAAAGTCTTGTCCACCGAACGCCATTACATACCAAGGCTAGTAAAGGAAACTATTGAGATCTCGAAATGCCAGAATTTCAATCGAGGTGATGGTTTTCAACTCGCCAGTGCGTGGAATCCAGTATTAGGTTGTTTTAAAAATAAAAGTCCGCGTTCAAAATGTGTTCAAATTACTATACGCAGTGAACAGTGAGTGTGTTTTGTCGGGACTTAGGATCCAGTTCGAGTTCCAGTGATAACCGTAGCAAAAGACTAAGAAAGAGGGTAGATCGTTATGTCTACACCTAACTTTTAAACTTTTTGACCAACCACCCGCATTCTTCAGTCTTCCCGTGAACATGGTGCATCTAACTGCGCCGAAATATCGGGAGCTCATTCCACAACCTTACCACGGTAAATATCCCGTTAATAATCATATAACTTTAATCTTGTAAATATTTGTCAATCTCATAAGAAGTTTCAAATAAAAATACTGTTTATCATAAAACTCCTTTGTCAGGTTATCGTCTGCCTTTTAGCAGACTATTTGCATTTAAATACACACGTTTATATAGCGCATGTACTCAAAAACCTCGAATCCGAGTTGAAAACAGATCTTAATAAGATACGTGATAGTATTATCATATATTATTTATTAGGTACATCAAAAACCCGTGATTTCCACATCCGCCCATGTTAAGGAGTCACGTTTTTTGCTCCATCCATGCGTTATTAACCCCTGATTCTGATCTCAATCACTGAAATGATTGATGGGCAGTCTACCCATATTAAGTTATACATAATTTGAAGTTGATTGTATAAGGCTTGGTTGTTGGTAGTTGTTTTTTTTACCTCTTATTTTATTGCACTTATTATTTTTAGAACAATCTGTACTTGTAGTTATGTGTTTGATCAAACCGTGCACAGTCAAACATTAGTGATAACATTTCACACAAACCTTATTACTATACATATAGGGTCATTGGTAAGTCGACCTTTTCCCCATAAGAGCGTGTAGTTTACATCGTTTCTGACTGATATGACTATGCAACCCTCCATCCTAAATCTAACAGTTTTCGAGATATTTAAATTTAATTGTACTATTATTTGTAAGTTTTTAAACGTTTTAATATCTGCAACGACTTATTTATTAATTTTACATACAATATTGGTTATTGAGGTCCTAAAGCATCTAGTTTTACATGCAAAAATCAATCAATATTATTAATAATAAGGCTTACGCATTTTAAATTTATGAATTCTATTCGGTTATTACTCTTTTCCTATTCCTTTTCTAACCTTTACATTTTTTTCATAATATACTATAGATCTGTTTCTTTACACTAGGTGATTAAAAATTCTGCCTTTTCTTTAGTCAGGGTACGAGTGCGCCTTAATAATAGATAGCATATATGTAGTGGTAATACCGCAAGTATATAAGTTTAGTGTTTAGTTATTCAATATGATTGAATAACAGTCATTGAGGTTCCAGGATCTAGTTGGCTTTGTACAAGCGGCTCAACTGCTGGTAAGTGATACCGTCGCCCACGGACATCTGCAATACCAAAGGTCTCGAGGATGCGTTGCTGACCTTTGAGGAAGGAAGAAATAGATGGGGTGAGGGTGGAGGGGGAGGGCAAAGGATAGGGCGGGCTGCGGGAGGCTCTGGGACAAGTCGGGCCTCCGAAAACACCCACGAACCGACTGAAACGCAATAGCAAGCGATGTTACTTCACCTCGGTGTTATGTGAGTGTGTGGGAGTGTGGTACTTCTCCGGTCGTGCCGGCTCATTCAGCTGTGGGGTTACAGATTGGCGCTAACACCAAAAAATGTTAATCCTGTAATAAGATGACACTATGATCGTTCCAATATGCATTTAAATCCCAATTTATCCCTTCTGCAGTCTAAACAGAAGACAAACACCCACCAAGTCACACAATTTCATGAGTTTTACTTTCTTTTTACCTTGAGGCCTTGAGATCAGTTCTGAATCCAATCCCATCCTTTTTGTATAAAATGCATTATGTCGATTAAACTCGAATAATCAGCGAATAAAAAGAACAACTAAAATTATAGCTTTTTTCAAATAATGGTCTTCTGATTAATTTCTGTGTAAAACAAGTGCCGATAGCGAGTGCTCTTAATTTCAACATCATGATAATTTATAAAATGTTCTTTGGAACCGTCACACCCTCAAAGTGTGTTTAGATTGCTGACGAGTACTTGAGCGAGTGACTCGACTACCGTGGTAGCCACCAGTGTTTTGTTTGCGTCGCTGCGCAAATAAAAGTTGAGAGCAAGTGAATAATTTGAGGTATTGTTTGAATAGACCGAAGTGGCAAGTGATGTGGTCTATAGATAAAAATATAAAATTATATTATTTTGTTGCATTTTTTGTGTGTTTATTGTACACTGGTGTCGTGATAGTTGCAGAACCATGTGTGTACCAGTGCTTTAATGTATACTTTTATGCTCTACGCGTAAAACTTACCTATTGATTATTGAGTTTTATTCAAGCATTAATTTCCCTTCATCATCAGCTTATAACAGTCCACTGCTGGACATTAGCCTCGCCGCAAGCGCGCCACTGAGTCTGACCTTTGGCTCTGCTTCCATTAATTTCCTTTACGTACTTCAAATTCAACACAGTAGTTTCACATTACTATTTCGAGACAAAACATCCAGCACTACGATGATACCAATCACGATCTTTTACTAACCCCCTTAACCCTGAATTTCTTAAAAAGTTACCGTACCTCTTACTAATTGCATTCTGATAGTATCGAAAAGAAAATTATCTAATTTGTGCGTCCCCTCCTCAAGTACAATTGTTTCAAATGTTCGACTGCCGTGCCATCCGAGGATATAAATTTTCTCTCCGGTGTCGTTAAGCAAGCGTAGATGCGTTAAAAATCAAGTATTAAAATTTAATATTGGTGGGTTGCCACATCAATACAGAAGTTGAGAAGAAAAGAAAAAATATTCTTTCTTTCGGAACATACGACGGTGAAAATGAAACAGAGAGGTGAACTCGATTCTCGAACTGGTGATGTGAAGTAGCTGCCATGGCGTCTGACACGGTTAGTCAAAAGTCACGGATTTGAATCGCGTCCAAGGATATAATTCTTCACTCTATGGTAATTAACTTTTCGATTAAATGAAAATATCGATAAGCCATCTCTTCATACCCCATCACTAACCACTAACTAACACAAACACTCGATATCTCGAGTTCTGTATGATTGATGATCGGAACGCGCCTCGCATCTAGTTAATCGTGTTGACTCAGTTAACACTCAGTGTCGACGGTTTAAAAATCGGTAGGTGGCCGACTGGGTAGCTACTGTTTGCTTTTTACCTACTATTCTATAGACAGTAAGTGGAACGTCTGAATATGGCCATTTTCATATGATTGGATTTCGAATTATCTTAGGATTCCGCATAGTACTCGTACATAACGGTTAGGTAATAGTTAATGTTATAATTATGTCCTCGAAAACTTTTGATATGTGGATATGTGAAGTTTTTTGATCTATCAAGACCACCAAAGTTGTACTTATTATTCTGTGACCAAAGTGTGGTCGATGGCCGCCTGTGACGCATGCTCGTGATCGAGAATGATCCAGAACTTTTCGACGAAGTTGTGCGTGGCACTGTACTGCTTTGTCCACCATACCGAGTATGAGGGTATCACGGTGGTGTTAAATATTCGATAAAAAAAAAGTTTATCAAGTGGAACCGATTCAACTCCAAAAAGTGTGAACAAACTTGTTGAAGTCGATGATGATGTCACGATGTCATGTCGGCCATGATAGTTCAAAAGTACTTATTATCACAATATTGTGTGCATGGTACCGACTTCGACAAGTTAGTTCACTTTTTTTGGTGCTGTAGTCGGTTTCATTAATGCATAAAAATACACAATTTTTAGTGACCCCTGCTACTTACATGATCGATTGTCACTACCGTCAATGATGATAGGCTTAACACTTTTAGTTATTGAAGTGTAACTCAAAACCTGCAGGACCGAATCTGATAAAATTTAAATGGGTAAAATGGGGTTAAATGGGTTTAAATGCCTCTGAAGTATTAAAATTCAAATGGAGGAGAAATCGGTGAACACACACAATCAAAAATACATAAAATTTAAATTGCTGAAATGTTAAAAAGTAACATTTCAGCGAATAAAGTTTTTTCTATGTGGTATAGCAGGAATTTTCCAAGATTCTCTGAACTCACACTTAACCATTCTGTAATAATAAAAAGGTTCTACACCGGGATGTGTGGGCTCGTGTTTGAGGAAACAATACCCAAAGCAAATACAGTAAAATAACAAAGCATGTACCTACTTTTTTGTATGACTAAGCATAATTAAGAGACCGCAAAAAGCTTTCGAGTGTAAACTGCGAACATGTTTCGTGTGTTTAGGATTGAAATCCACTGAGACTGCCCCTCAGCGTTTTAAGGTAATAAGGCCGGTCATTATAGGCTTAGCATCAAATAGAGTTCCGTAGGCATGCTAACAACAAAAGTTTTACGTTAAGCGAAATCCTCAATTCAAGGAAATAAAACTCTTTTCGCAATGTTTTTTTTATAATAAATTATTATTATATAAAAAAAAATCGTTTAGACTCTCCTCTGTGGTAATTGCAGGTTAATGAGGAATCCACACGATTTCTTAGATGAAATTGTACACTTTCAGTTGGTAATTTTGATAATGTTGATAGTAATTTTGTAGACTTATAACTATTTATCTGTACTTAACCCGTCGCGTGTCGAGCGTACACCATGTCAACCACAGACCATATCCACTATGGTCTGTGATGTCAAGTCAACGTACAAAAAAGTGCTAAGCCATATTGCGTCTACACCCAGTGTATACACATTTTTATACCTTTTGTTTGTAACAAATTTTATTAGATCCAATGCACTCCACCGGTATAATTTTGCTTTTAATAAATCAAACTATTCAAGTGAAGTATTTTTCATCTGAACTTTTATGTGTAGTTCGGAAAGAACCCGAAGGAACTAGACATTGGTCGGGTTAATACTTAATAACTCTTAATAGATTATATACTTCATAGTATTACAAATGCGAAAGGTTTTAATGGAGTTAAACGGATTAGCGAATCTGAAATTTGGCAAGAAGATAATGTTCCGAGGAAGGATATAAAAAACTTTTCATATCATCACCATCTATCACCACGCGGTGAAGCCGCGGGGCGCAGCAAGTTTAATATAAAATTTAATATATTTCATAAAGGCTTTCTTTGCAATCATTTATACCACTGTTCGATAATAATAATAATAATCATTTATTTCGATTTAGATCATATACACAAAGGGAATTAATAATAATAATAACAAAACACTGTTTTAAACTATCACGGTTGTTCTCTAAAGTTAAATGATTATTAACGGGATATTTACCGTGGTAAGGTTGTGGAATGAGCTCCCTAGGGAGCTCATTCCACAACCTTACCACGGTAAATATCCCGTTAATAATCATATAATAATAACAAATAATAATCATAATAAAATGTCCGTGAAATAAATGAAATCAATGAAATAATAGTAACAGATGATAATTAAAATAAAATAATAATAATAATACGTACCTACTTAAGTTGACCAATTGGCCACTTTCGTCGTTTCCTTATTTGTCAGTGCATGGATCAAACAACAACGATTCATGTACTGACAGTCCAACCTGTTCGCAAATACAGTTAGGATGGTGTTGGGGCTGGCCCGCACTCTGAGCACCAGATATGTACATCGTTTCCGCATGGTCATGTAGAAGCAGTCGACGCGCGCCTCAGCGAACATCCCTGATGCGCTGCAGTGTCGGGGCAACAACATCCACACCCTAAACGCATTATTATATTGTACCCGAAAAGCATTGTACTGTTTCTGCGTATATGCCGCCCACAAGCTGCCCGCGTAGAACGACGTACAGAATGCTCTGAAAAGCGTAATTTTGACGTCCCTCGAGCAACGAGCGAACCTGCGGGCTATCATATTCGCCCTAACAGACAGCGCCCTTAGTTCTCTCTCTATGTCTGCATCGTCTTTCAGGTCTGAGGTTACTAAGTGTCCGAGGTACTTAAAATGATCGACCCGCTTAAGTTCGATGGGTTTCGAACTTTGATAAACCTGTATACGTATAAGTATGTTTTTGAACACGTCGTAAATTTTCTTAATTTACAGCGATTTAAACAATGTTTTAACATAAAACGACTTAATTACCAGCTCGGGGAATAATCCTAAAACATCCGTTCGGCATTAAAAAGTACTTCAATGTAGGGTGACTCATTAGTGGGGTAACGGTAGAACGGGGATTAAATGAGTGAACATTTTTAAACTAATTTTATACCCTTCTGTACTACTTACTGTTAATGTTTCATGGTTGATTTGATATTTTTTTCTGTTTAAAAAAAAACATGTTTGTGTTCGAATACACAATACCACTTTGAGCATTTTATTATAGAAGTCCATACTTTTGACGGTTGCTTTATCAAGAATTCTTAAATTTTTTCTTTTTCTACTGACTTACAAAAAGGAGGAGGTACTCATTTCTACTGTATTTTTATGTTTGTTACCTCATAACTTTCGACTGGGTGAACCGATTCTCAAAATTATTTTTTGTTTGAAAGCTGGTGCTTCTTGTGTGTGTTTTTTTAATATCGTTCAAATTCGTTCCCATTTGAATTTCATCAAATTCGGTCTTGTAGTTTTTGTGTTATACTCCAATAACTGAATAGAATGGAAGTCGGTTTCAAATTTTTCAAACTGTACTTGTTCATGAGTTTTTTTTGCTAACTCAAATGTCATACGCTGAAAACTAAATATTTGATGGTGGGAAAACCCCCAATAATGGTAGTAATCAATTATCTATTTTCTCGATATTTGTCGTGTAAAATGGTGGGTTATTGAACGTGTATTCAAAACGGTGAACGTGTGTAGACAAAGTGTTCGAAATCATTTAACATTGTGTTACGCAGTAAACAACACAAACTTTATAAAAATAATT
Source organism: Selenia dentaria (assembly GCA_917880725.1). Classification (NCBI taxonomy): domain Eukaryota; kingdom Metazoa; phylum Arthropoda; class Insecta; order Lepidoptera; family Geometridae; genus Selenia; species Selenia dentaria. The sequence continues at coordinate 5,055,483 of OU862888.1, read as the reverse complement.
TTATTTAAGAAAAATGCTAAAGCTAAGAGATACAGAGAGGTTTGACGAATTCAGAGATCGGAATAGAAGTGAAGTATTGTTACAATAATAATGCGTATATGCTAATGAACACAAGATATGGATATCATTAAGGGTTGGTGAGGGTGAGAAGCACAATCAAGAAAGGTAATTAAGAAATTAGAGATACAATATCGGAGACTTAGGCTAATTACATGTTTACGTCTAAGTTGTGGGAATAACAATATACTAAGCTAATGAATCTTATTTACAAGTCTAAAGGGCGATACATAACATCTCCCCCCTTAGAACAAAGATTGGGCGTTAGCGCCGGATCTTTGAAAGTGTGGTGATGGGATGTCGTCGGTGTGAGTGTTGTCGTCATCTTCTTCATCTTCAGAAATGCAGGATGTATTCCGATTTATGGTCCTCATCGGAATAGCTACTTGGGTGGTTCCTTGTCGGCGTGAGTTGTCGAAGCAGTTGTTGAAGATTTGGATGCAACTTCTGTCATTAGGTGTTCGCCTTCCTTGAATTAAGGCATTGGGACATCGATTGCATAATTTGATTAAGATGTAGGAAGTATTAGGCTTCCGAGTATAAAATAGAACCAAACGAAACTAGAGTTGTGTTTTTCCAGAAATGTTTGGGACTTAGAATTTGCTTGAATTTTTCTTATTTGATTCGATTTAAGGAATCCAGTGGCATTTCATTGATTGTTACTGGAAGTAGGTGTGGTACTTCGATGTTCGTGGGTAATTCGAAACAATCATCCGTTCTCATGTCAGGGATGATTATAGGAAATGTTACATTGTCTTCTGAAGTCTGGTAGGCTGATAGTGTACTGTAGCTGGTGTGAATTTTGCAGCCTTGAGGTAGCGTGATGATGCCTGAGCCTTGGAGTTTATGGTTTGAAACTTCATCGTTGCACTGTAGAACACAGTTGGTTGCTTTGTTCATAATATAGAGCCATTGGTTATGTTTCAGTGGTTGAAAGGTCTGAATTTCTGCTGGAAATGTTGTCGTCGTACAGGTATCAGAAATTGCCTTCGTTTTACTGAAGAGGATTTGTACATCACAGATAGGTCGCACCGTTGAGTCGTATACCACTAGGTCCTTGCACACGCTTCTTCTTGTTGCGAAGGTATTGCAGTTGTCGAGTGAGCTCGTTGACACATAGTATTGCCCACGAAGATCAGTGGCCAGGTACTTATGCTCTGGGAGGATAGTGGTATGAAGGGAGGTATTAGGATGTTGGATAGGAATAGAAAAGAATGGAATCAGTGCATAAATGTTTGAGCCACTTACCACAGTAACAGAAATAATGTGGACGAACATCACGGGTTGGTTCGGCAGGGAGTGTTTAAAACCCTTCAGGTACCGTACTTTTACACTGTTTTCCTAACAGGTACGTTTTTCCCTGTCTTACTGCCCTATGTTTATCCTACCGACTGCGCCAAATTGTTACGCAGTAAACAACACAAACTTTATAAAAATAATTTTATTTAAGAAAAATGCTAAAGCTAAGATATACAGAGAGGTTTGACGAATTCAGAGATCGGAATAGAAGTGAAGTATTGTTACAATAATAATGCTTATATGCTAATGAACACAAGATATGGATATCATTAAGGGTTGGTGAGAGTGAGAAGCACAAACAAGAAAGGTAATTAAGAAATTAGAGATACAATATCGGAGACTTAGGCTACATGTTACATGTTTACGTCTAAGTTGTGGGAATAACAATATACTAAGCTAATGATCACCTATCTTATTTACAAGTCTAAAGGGCATTACATAACAATTGTTTAAGTGGTTTCCTCGACAATCCTCGGCAATGTCTATGTACTTAAGTAATGCAATAACCACTTCTACTAGTAAAATTTTGATTGAGAGTTATACAGGCTCGTCATAAATTTAGTAATAAAATATGATTTGATACATATACATTTTAAAAGAATACAAGTTTGCAAATGTATATAGGAACAAATTACATATTTTCTATATTAAGCCGAGTAGTTATAAGCACACATCGCCAGACGTGGCGACAGCAGCTTGGAAAAGCTCATTGTGGTGGGAAACGTGGAAGGGAAACGTTCACGAGGCCGGTCTCCGACCAGGTGGTCTGACCAACTTAAAGAAACACCAACGTCCCGCTTTTACACCGCGGTGGAGATAGCCACAGACCGGAGCCGATGGAAACAGTTCGTTAGAACCAAAGTGCTGCCATGATGATCACGATCCTCAGTCATGAGGGAACGACCGAAGAGAGTTATAGGCAAATCAATGTGGGCTGTTGATGATGATTTTTAAAGTAATTTTTGAGACGATCTTCTTATCACATGTGAACACGAAAAATACAATTAATAAATATTATTTATAATTTTTAAACATTTGGGGCTTAGGCTTAACTCGTTGTGAATGAGTTCATTCAGGGGACTACTGCCACCGTACCTTTTTCTACCGTGCGGCAGTTATGTTCGCCGTATTGTTTTTTATTTGAAATTATGGTTACCGTCGAAATTACAGGTACATGAGACTTAACAACTTAATATCTCTGGGTTACGGACACAATGCAGTTCTCCACTTGTGAGGAATTGCATCTGTTTTATGCAGAGGTTACCACTTAATATCATTGAGGTCTCGGGCTTGTACCTTTGCCTATTTCTCTAAAGCTCCTGATGTTTCTTAATAACATAAAAAAAAACTTCAAAACTACGGATATTCCACAGAAATCGTGGTCATCCTACATAATGTGCAGCTACCATGTGTTATTTCTGAAATCAGTTAAACGTAAATTTTTGAGATAACAATTATTATGGGTGTGCTCTTAAAAAGATAATTTCAGTTCAAGCTTGTTAAAAAGGCCTTTAGCGGTACCGCCTCGCATCTTATCTCGTTTCTTTTTGAGAATAATTTTATATTTTATCGACACGTCGACACTGCCGCCTCTACCGGCACTTTGTCGCAAAATTATATTTTATTAAAAGTGCGTTTTTTGCTACTGAAGTAGTTTTGTTCAAAACTAGCTGATGTTTTTTGAGATTAACTGTTTGGAAGGCACATTTTTAGGAGTCGGCTCTATCTTTGATGAATTGGAACTAAAACGTGATAGCCAATATATAATATTATATATTTCATCAGATTTTGGAATACCTAGATATACATAGCGATGGGGTAAAATGTCAAATAACTTAAATTGAAATGATAATGTGAATAATATCTTAAATACTTGCACCTTTACTAATAAACGTTGCGTAAACTTATACTAGGCGTAACTTTCTATCCCCCCCCTTGTGTGTTCCCGCCTTGCCGTGGCGTGGGGGCTCAGTAGCCGTGGTTTGGGTCACCACGGTGAAGCTAAGAGGAACCAATGGGCCTGCCAGTGATAGCCGATAGCTGGCGGGCCCGAGGTGGGACCGCTCCTATGGGCTTTGCCCTCCAAGTCCACACGGGAGCGGTCACTGTAGGTAGCGGTGGTGTATGGGCGCCTTTGCAACTGAGGCGGGCTGCGGTGTCGTATGGGCGGCACCGCGGCTGAGAGTTAGAGGCCGCGGCGGGAGAGGAGTGACGGTGTTACGGTCAGCCGCTCTCCCTGCTTTCCGCGGCCTTAACGGGGCCGCCACCGTCAGATGGCGGACGCGGTGGGGTCGCAGGGGAAGAGGACTGTCGGTATTGAGAGGCGCCTCTGTCCCTATCCTCTGCGGCCGAAGTAGCAGGCAGTGGGGCTACTCACCTGACCCATCGTAGGGGGACTTAGGGCGCCCAGACTCGGGGGAGTCTGGGGTCCATTTGCGGTCTTGGTCCCCCGTGGCGGTTGCTGCAAGAGAGAAGGGTCCGGCAACGGACAGCCGCGGCGGGTTCGCGGTCGTGTGCCAAATCTGTTCCGCGTTCCCGACAAAAGCGGCAATGACGGAACACCGCAGAGGTTTGGTGGGTATGCTGCCCTTCTGGCAGAGACTCCCACATAACCACCGTGCTCCCCCCGGGGCCGGTGGTATTCATAAAGGATTACTCTGCGTAAAAAAAAGGCGTAACTTTCTATGTCTTGCTCTCACGCGTTACTATTACTGTAAGCGAAAAATTGACAGATAGATACGAATAACTATTCCGGGTATAGCGAAGTTTATTAGTAAGGCCGTATAAGTAATAAATAACCTTCCCGGGAGCGTAACGAGCCATGCTTTGTATAGCATGTAATATTGCCGTAGCTATAATTGTGTCATGGCAATATTGTACATAGGCAAGGCTTTTATAAAATTGTATTAATATATAATGCTTCTGACCATTGAACGATGGTCATGTTCTTTTAAAGTCCTTTGTCAAGAATATATTTTTGAAGATGGACGCTCTTTAATACTTGATAAGTGTTAATAAAATTACGCTAGATATAATTTTGAAAGAATTTAACAACGGTGTATAAATGTGAAAGAATATAAAATTCTACAATGCATAGTTTACAAAATATCGCTGGTCAATTTGACGGGCTATATTTTTCAAACGGTACAATTCAATTGGTATTATGATGACATATATATTTTATTTAATAAATACATAATAATAACAATAAACACATAGCATGAGGTTATTATTGGCTTTTGACATTTGATTACTACCTGGCATACGTATCTCAATATCTACACATGAATCACAGACTCCCACAAATAAACACAAACACACACACACACACACACTGCTACATAAGCACAGTCATTGCTTTCTGACATTTTAATTATACCTACTATGTTAACATGTACAACAGAAAAGTATGAACGATGTTTTACTATACCATGTTAGCGAAAGAGACTAGATCCCACGACACAGGTTCGCCTTGTGTGGGATCTAGGGTTGTATTTATATTGATACCTATAATATTTAATTTATTATTACTGGTGCCTATTTTATTAGTACAATTGTTATTTGTTTTATTAAATAAATAAAAAAAATACAAGTTATCAATTAAACAAACAGTACTCACTGAGGTACAATTACTACGTATGGTACCTCAATGACAGTACTAGCCTATTATTATTATAAACGTGACAGTTTGTATGTATGGATGTATGGATGTTTGTTACTCTATTACACTCTAACAGCCGGGCTAATTTTGATAAAATGGTATGCAGGTAGATGAGGCGCTAGATTAACACATAGGATACTTTTCATCATCATCCATGACCATGGTATAGTCATAGATAAATTATTGCAAGAATAATGTATGTATGGTATCTATATGGTCGAGTATCTTGACCAGTTTCGGGACCTTTCCGGTCACTTCTTCATAGAGCACTCGCGCAACTGGCTGCGTCCGCGCTTGCACTGAGTTAGTCGAGATACTCAACCGTATAATAATAACTAGAACTAGAATACCTACCGCGCAAGTTAAACTATTAAAAATAATGTCTACACTTTTTTAATGTTCTTGAAAAAATCATTCAATCACGTTTATAAAATTGTAAAAGTTATTCAAAAATTGGAAATAAAATACAGACGTAATAAAATTGTAAGGGTTCCTCAGTTTTATTATTTTGTAAATTACATCAACTTTACGGACTTTTTAACAGCATTACGGAATGCTGTTATTTTTCATTTGAGTCAGTACTCGAAATTCATTTCATATTATATCAAACACGATTTTTAACTTCATCGTATTAGTGATAGACCTGCTTAAGCCTTAAGAGGTATTCAAATTATCAATGGGATAATTACCATGTACATTTTCTATAAGTTTCCGATATTTCGGCACTGTTGCAAGCGCCATGATCACGGATGAACTGAGGAATCGGGTGGGTGAATGTTTACGAGCAGACGAAACGGTCTACCCTCTTCCGTACTCGTTTGTTATGCGAGGCACCACTACTATTGTTCCCACTGTTAGTTTTTGTATTATCTCGACACACAACACTAACCGTATCAGCTCAAACTTTGAGACTATTACTGAGTTCATCCGTGATCATGGCGCTTGCAACAGTGCTGAAATATCGGAAACTCTTAGAAAATGTACATGGTAATTATCCCGTTGATAATTTGAATACCTCTTATGTTTGTGACCATGATAGTTTAAAAACTTATATCTGCTTAAGCCTTAACCAAGTAAAATATTTCACATTATGCAGTCATAAAAGTGAAAACTACTAGCTGATAATTAAACTGTCATGCCGCACCTTGCAATAAAATATTACAAAGCATTTTTTTTACCACTTAACTCTCTGTTAATTTCAAATTCCATTATAGGGCTATGTACAATAACCACATGCTTACAATCCACACTTGGCTTTACCCGACGTCGTCCATCATCGTCACGTATGATTGATACCACTTTTTCATTCGCCACCGTGCTGTCGCGTCGACATGTGGATTGAGCACTTCGCCTTAACAAACTAACCTATTTCTATTTTGTTTTTAACTCTAGTAACCACAAAATACCGTTTAAAATGGAATGTAAGGTATTGAAAATTCAATTCTTCATTTTCATTTTCCAAATATTGTGAAATTACTTTTAGAGTGTTGGTAATATAGTTGAAATTTCAGTGGAGATGCATTGGTCTTCAATTCTGTAACATCTCGAAGAAAATTCAACTTTGAATCGTAGCAAGTACGGTTGTTTTTGGGTTGAGGTAGAGATTTTAAGGGGTCGTTTGCCGTTCACTTTGCACACAATGAGACGTCAGGAGTTGTCGTTTTTGTGGCTCGTTTGATGGATATCGGCGCGGTGTTAATGTCATATTGATGACTCCGTATCAGAGATCTATGCGGTTGATTGTAATTGGAAGGATGTATCGAAGTGCTGCGTTATTTCTGCTTGAATTTTTCAAGTGGTTTTAAATCGAAATAATTGTGGTACGAAGATTAAATGTTCGTGTATTTAAAGGTATGAGGTAGAATAAGTAACTTTATTTTCCACAAGTGTATCATTGGATTTATAGTACTGGAATACATTTGAAATTTTATTAAGTGCGCATGAATATCAATATGTATATTTTACAAAGAGACATGAACAAAGAGCGTAATTGTGTTTGTATGGCATTTATGAAATAAGGGAGGAGCGAGTGGAGATGTTTAAAATATAGTATCGTAATAAGACTTATTCCGCAAGAATTTGTTTCTTGTACTAATACTTATTTGATGGTTTAAATTGATTATGTAAAAAAATTAACCATTCTAAAAACATGAAACACTTTTCAAAGTGAAAGACATTCTCAAATGTTAATTTCCCGCCGCAACAGCCCCACGAGTAAAACAACATGCCCATTCTCTGCCCCAACATAAATCCCAGCTTCACGACATCGAATGATTAAGATTGACAAAAGAAACCGTTTGTGACCGACATTCCAGAATAGGCCTTCCTATGCCAGGATTCTTGAGAATCGATTTGGCGTTTAAAACAGAGCCGCTGGAATGGGTAATACGGCAAAACACGTAGGAGATATTTAGGAATCCCGCCGACAAGCTCGCCGCCACGTCCAGAAATGTCAAGTTTGACTCTGTCCTCACGGGTGGGGACTCAAAAAAGGCGGAATGTGGACATCGAGAGGTTGGTCTACACAGCGCCTGCAGCAGTACATGTAGTAAGGACAATTTAAATAACAATTACAGATTTTTGAAGTGAAAACTTCTTAGGCTTGTTGAGTACTTTTTAGGTGAACAAAATTCGTGAAACTCGCGTCATCGTCACCGCGCGCTTAATTACTTAGTTTTCACTATCGACAGTCTATTTTTTTGTACAGTTACAGTGTATTTTTTTATATATTTAGGTTCAAGGATATGCACATGGCCCACCTAGTTTAATCATATCAATCTCTGCGTAAGTGTAACGTAACGTGTGTTCACGTGAAATTGTTCAAACTACCATTTATATAGGGCAACTGTGACACCAGCAGACACCAGCAGCATTTGACTACGAAAGTATAGTAAAGATGTTATCTGATTTTAGAAATCAAATTTAAATACTTGTAATCAGTACTACAAACAAACACACGTATACACACACATACATTCAAACAAGAATGTATAATGTGTAAGAATGTATAACATAAACGTATTGTGCACCTAAAAATTGAATTTAGAAAAAGCTATTACTTTTATTTAGGTATCTAGTACAACTGTGGTACATATTACTCATAGTTTGTACTAAACGCGGTGAGATTTTCAATTGTTTACTTTAAAATATGATTAATTTTTCCCACATTATAATTGTTGCTGCCACCTGAAAGCAAAACATTGTAGGGGCACGTGTAAAATTAATGTTTTATATAAAATATGATATCTGTGAGAGTGCCCTTACTTTTACTAACATTGTGAGTTCGTGACTGTCTGAATGCTGGAAGCGCTGTGTATCTCAAGTCGTCTATTATAATTTCAATCAGCTGTAATTGGACACTCTTGTCCCCGTAAAAAGCGATAGAAAAGCTGACCGGTAGCTGTGAGTCACGAGCAGCGGCACATTTGAAACGGATTTTGAAATCTCGCTGGTATTCCAGAAAGACGTTCAGTTGTGAATCTTGACTTGAGTGAGGAACTGACAGTAAATGTCATACAAAATTTGCACATAATAATTTTGCAGAAAATTTTAGTTTTAGTCTCAGCTAGTTTGTACAATGTTTGATAGAGTTTCTTATGCGCTATTCAAACTTTAGACCTTGTTATATATTTGTTTTTTGTTTTGAAGGTGCTTGCTACATGTCTGCGCGTTGGTTAAATGAACTAGACAGGAAAAATCGATACTAAGATTCGACTGGTACTTCAGTGGCCTAGCAGTTATGACGTCTGACACGGTTAGTCAGAAACGCTGGATTAAATTGCGTTCGAAATATTTTTTTTCGTCATAAAGTTTATGACGTTGCAATGTAGGCATAGGTACATTTACATAAATGTTTTTTAGAGTCCTGCGGATGTTATTCGTGTGTTACAGCCATTCTGACCTAAACTGCTTTTATAACCTATCAAGAATAGTGTTTTTTTTCCCCGGGAAAACTTTTATAGATAACACCGCCCCCGAGGGGAGCACGGTAGTTATTTGGGAGTCCGTATACCCACTAAAAACCCGGAGTCTCAATAATAGTGCCTACACTAAGTAAAAGAGATAAAAAAGAAACTTTAGTAATAAATATTGTTATAATAATCAAAAATACATGACCCGTCGGAGTATCAAAATTCAAAACTCACTGTAAGTCCTGAAGGGTCAGTTTGTTCGTCAAGTTACACACGGTGTGGTTCCAATCAGCTTCTGGCTTCGAGGGAAGCTTCAGAGCACGTGGGATACTTTAAATGTCTAGTTTTACATTAGGAGTGCATTGAACGCCATACGCGCTTTGATTGCGTCGTAAAGTACTCATCATCATCATCATAAGCCTGTAGCAGTCCACTGCTGGACATAGGCCTCTTCAATTGCACGCCACTTAGGTCTATCTTGGGCTTCTCGCATTCAGTTTTTCCAGCCGTCTTGCTCAGATCGTCACTCCATCGTGCCTCAGGACGTCCTACACTACGTTTGCCGAGACGCGGTCTCCACTCTAGAACTCGTTTACCCCAACGGTTGTCGGTTCTACGGCTAATATGGCCACCCCACTGCCAGTTCAGCTTGCTAATCCGGTGGGCTATGTCGATGACCTTGGTTCTCTGACGGATCACTTCATTTCTGATGCGATTCCTCAGAGAAACACCGAGCATAGCCCTTTCCATAGCCGTAAAGTGTCGTAAAGTACTCGACAAACCCATACTCTCGGTTTGTTATCAATTAATAAAAATCAAAACATCATAGCCTGGATGATGATTTCAGGAATGTAATAGACGATAAGTTTTCTGGGCAGTTTATTAGGTCTTTATCCTTTATTTTATTCTATTATCAGTTTTCACCACTCATCAGCATCGTCCTTCACTAGATCTCCAATTGGAATCCTCGCCTTTTTGCTGGATTATATTCTTTATTCTATTTTACACGTCAATCTCATATTTTCCTTGTTAATTTTTAAACAAATTCTAGTTCAACACATCCAGCGTATGTGTTAATAATTAAATGTAGGAAGTAATTTATTAAAATGAGGTTTAATACAAAATATAAAAGCTATATCAAAAAGGCTTTAATGGCACATGAAAATGTGTGATATGAATACAAGTTGTTTATAGAAATGTTCAGATATGCGAGGCGCAGATGGAAGTAGCCAATTTGGCTACTGCGCATTCTTCGTAATGTTGCTCTTAAATATAGATAGATGGCGCCATTTTTAAAATTAACTAATGGATTAGCCTTAGTTTTTTTAACTTTATTATTGAGGTTTTAGGATATGCGCCTATACATAAGATAACTATTCGACGTTAATAACCTTAATTTATATTTAATATTACCCCATAAATTATAGGACCACGTATTCAATTCAAACCTTTCAAAACCTTTCACTTACCAAAATATAAAACAACTACTCGTATCTTACACTTAGAACACTAATTTGCAGTTCCATGCGTCCAAATGTTCTTTGCTGCGTTCATATACCAGAAAATGTGGTAAATAATATACATTTAAATAGAGATATGAAAACTTTCATTTATAACTACTATACGGGAAGTTTTTAAATTGTAATTATATTGACACAAAAAATTTAATGTGACGGTGTATAAACGTTGTTTGGCGCCAGGCGGCTAAATCTACTATTTGTCGTTTTGTATGGCATTATCATATTTTTGGCATCACATCCAAAGCATTAATTATTTGTTTTAGTTTACTCACACATAAAGTAGCAATTGTTTAACCTTCAAGCGGGCGCGCGGTAATTCGTAACGGCAGCGGTCGCGCGTAACCTAAAAGACCTTTAGTATATAACAGAGAGATTAAACACTAATTAATCAATAATCATTTATTTCTTAGTGATATAATATATGGTATTACTTTTTTAAAGCATTAACGCCTGCTTAAGCGATCTCAAACATTGAAATTTATAGAGAGATAAATTCCATCCTCGGGATTTGAACCCGCGTCTTCTGACTCTCCGTGTCAGACTCCATTGACCAACTAGGCCACCGAGAATCTGGTCCGAGCATCGAATTTTAACTCTCTATTTGACTAACCGTCTTGCGGGACGGAGCGACATCTACTGGACAGTTTAACAGTACCATCCAACCGAAAGAAGCATTGTTTAGAAATACTTGAAACTTTGGTATTGACTTCGCGGCCCTTGTAATTTTTATAGTATTACTTTTTTTCTTTTTTTTTTCTCTCTTTAAATTTCAATGTTTTAGATCGCTTAAGCGGGCGTTAGTGCTTTAAAAAAGTAATACTATAAAAATAACAAGGGCCGCGATGTCAATACGAAAGTTTCAAGTATTTCTAAATAATGCTTCTTTTGGTTGGATGGTACTGTTAAACTGTCCAATAGATGTCGCTCCGTCCCCGCAAGACGATTAGTCAAATAGAGAGTTAAAATTCGATGCTCGGACCAGATTCTCGGTGGCCTAGTTGGTCAATGGCGTCTGACACGGAGAGTCAGAAGACGCGGGTTCAAATCCCGAGGATGGAATTTATCTTTCTATAAATTTCAATAATATAATAATACTATCATTATCTTAAGACACAATTTGTTAAAAATAAAATAACTTAAACCATTCATTAACTTAAATCAAATTTTCAATAATAAAATACATAAAATATTCCAACACACATTTATAAAAATGCATTAAGTAAAAATTAACAAATTCAGTGGGCCCCATGCGATAAAATAATTAGAATCACAATATCTATTTTCAACTTAGGGTCTAGTTTCCTTCATAATCATTATCTTCGCCAAGATAACAGTAATCGCATATGAATGTAGTGTGGGTTATGAAAATGTCTTTTACATGATGTTGCATTGTATCTTCTATTGCCTCCTTTTTTTCGGGGCTTATTTCACAGCTTCCTCTGCATAAGCTAGAACTGCTTGCTTCATTACCAGCATCTTCAACATCCATATTCAAATGCTCTCTGATTCACAGTTCTGATTTACAGTTTTCTTGGAATATTTACCGATGTAGCTCTTCACAACATAGCTTTGATTCACTCTCTTCATCTTCTCTTTGTATTTCGTCAAGTATAGCGCTTTCAGTTAACTGTCGACGAGACATGTTGAAAAAAAAACGCTATTACACGCTGTTTCAATAATATTTCGTTGATTTTCCAAAAAATACGGCGTTTTGAGCGTCGCGCGTATCCTTTTCGACGATAAGGCGCGCGGCGTGCTTTCGACGTACAATGCGATTAAAATAAGAATAGGACCGGCCTAGCGCCATGTTGTGACGTCACTACGGGAACTTGGTATAGTGTGCAAAAAAAGCAATGTTAAAAAATATTGGCTTGTTTTATATTGTAATAGCACGTACTTTTTTATCTGATAGGTAGAGAAAAAAATAGTCTAAAAACGAATCATAGGTAGGTAAACTAAAGTAAACACAGAAACACATTGAACTGTCTTTATTTAGTGAATGTACGTATTTTAATTTTAATCGCTCAGCTCTTCAATTCCACTCATGTCCTGATGCCCAACTGAATCAGACTTGTATGCGCCGCGACTAAAACAAATGCGATCGGTGCGATTGCAGGGCACGCGGGGAGGGAGGTAAACTGTTTATTTCATACACACTGATACAGTGACAGGCTACCAGAGATGGGAAATGCATACGACAAGAGATCATAAAGTTATAACCGAAAGAGTATTGAGTGCGGTTGATTCGACGTCGCGCGACTGCTTGAAGGTTAGGCAAACCCATCATTTTAGATAAATAAAAACATTGTAAAGTGCAAAGAACGGTTATTATTTGAGCAAAAATAGCATTTAGCTGTGAGTAACACTTACGTAAACTCTACGTGATTTTACTTTTAGATTGTTATTGACTGTAACGAGTAAGTTTCAACACGTATCTAATTTATTTCTAATACTCTAATACGAAATAACCACTTTAGGAATAAAATTAAATAAAGGTGTGTATCTTCGCAACTCTTTGTCCATTAACACCAATAAGTTAGAATCAAAAAAAAAAGGTTCAGAATCAAAGTTTAAAAAGTAAAGAGGATTTGCTAATATATTTCTAATTAATTTCAAATAGGGTGGACTTGGTACTTGGTCGGCGGGCTATTTTCCGCACCCATGCCGTCTTAATGCGGCACTTTGTACGTGATGAATAGGGTGGAATCATTAAATCAAATAATTAAAATACACTACATTTTATCTAAAAAATACAGTTTATCCCTCATCAAGGCGATTCGTCCCAGTTACTTTGACACGACATGCAATTAATTTACACAAATATAAACTGGCTATTGTACTACAGAGTAAAAAATGTAGAACACTTCTGTGGTAGAGACGGTACAGACTAAACGAATGGGAATGGTAATCATCAATCGGTCATCTGTAATTTGTCGGCCCGTGTAGGCTTTGGTAATTGCCGACGCAGAATCGATTAAAGTTAGTATAATAGTCTGAGAGCATACGGAAGAATTAGTTATAAATAAAAGTCACACGGTAACGCAAAAAGTGTAATTGATGATAATAATAATCAGGAGCTTTCCTAGTTTTTTTAAATTCCTCAGTTTTAGGTTTCCTTTGAAGGACAATTGGACTAGCTTAAATTTTAAAGTATTATTACGGTTATCTCTTAACGATATTTTAATGCCATGTATTACAATAATAGTATATTGGCAATGAAAATATTTTTTTTTATAATAAGTCTCGTACGTTTGCACATTTCCCATTCCCCAAGTTAATTTTATTAAATTATTATGCATTAAATTAGTTTTTTATTCAAGTAGTCAATCACAGTCACAATTATAAGTCTGTCATGAATACTTCCTCTACCGTGATAATTAACACTAACGTAAAACATTATCAGCACTAATAACTATTCATTTGAAATAGTTTCATAAAAAGAAGAAAAATATTTTTTTTCTTATACAAATTGATATCTTTGTGATTTAGTCATCATAGTACATTAAAAAAATACTAAATCTTTTTAATAATGCGTATTTATTGGAATTATATCATAAGGTAGCTCAAACAAATAGATAATACAAAAGAAGAAATTAATGAATTAAGAAATTCTGATTGTTTATGGCACCGTTATCAACTCCACACAATCGTACAATATATGCACAGACTTACTCGTTAGGTGATATAGCTATTACTTTTTAAATTAACAAAATCGATCAGGTAGCTCTCAAACTAAACATTGGCGCGGAGACGGATGTAAACGGCGGAGCGATTGTCTGGTCCGGCCAAATGATATGTAATTTGGCCGGAGCCGAAAGCCGAAGTTGGCGCCTTGTTGCGGCACTGTCATTACGTTATTGACGGGTACCTATATTATGTAGTGGTGAGTCAGTAACAGTGATGGATTAAGGACGAGTTTTCTTTTTTTTATACATTAGACTCAACATTTTTAAAGAATGATAAACACGCACTTTAATAATGTATGTTCCGAGCAGTAAGACTAAAAACAAACAAATAAACAATTAAAACCTATACGTAGATAATTATTGGAATACTTAGAAGTCATAATAATTGTAAAATTCCACCACAATCCCCGCTTCTTGTAGTGTAGATAAATCACTGCCTACCCAAAGCTGGGGAACTTAGTTGGCATAGTAGAAGTGTATCTAACTAAAGGCCTGGTAAATTTTATTTGATTAACATATTATATGGCAAACCTTTTAAAGAACTACTAGTTGCGCCCCGCAGTAAAACCCGAGTGGTGATTGATGATGATGATAATGATAAAAGTATCGTATGTGTTAATCCAGCACCTCATTTACCTCCATACAAAATTTTACTAAAATTGGTCAAGTAACGCGAAGAAGTAACAAACATACAAAACACTCACAAATTTTCGCCATAATATTATTGTGTTTTGTGAGCTAAATAAAAATATACATCCTGCATTGTTTTAATGATTCTGTAACGGGCTAACGGCTTACGGAGTCAGAGGCATGAACTTAAACAACTACACTTCAAAAATAAATTAATCAATTTTGACTTTAACAATGACGTTCATAAGATCGTCAATTAACATATACACCTTACAAGACTCTATGTTGCCCTCTAAAACAATTTGAGCTACTATCAAATTAATTTGAAAAGAAACTCAGCGCCAGTTCAATATTTATTATAATATTACCATAAATGTTATCGTTTTAACCGTATTAGTTCAACAATTTTACCAACAAATAGTATCTATCAACAAGTTTATCTAACAAATATAATACCATATCCAATATCACTGGATAAACATATTCAGTTATTTATGCATCCGGCAAGTAAGAACATAAAATAGCATACTAAATAGTGGTCTAACACCATTCTGATCCCTATTAACTTGAAAGCAGTAGTTTAAGTGTTAATAATTGTATATCTATTCAGACAATCGAGTAACATAAATACTTGAATGTTAATGAGTTGTTCCTTATCGAGATCTAATAAATATACGAGTAACTTATGTTTCTGTGTTTAAGTCTACAACAATTTGCATTTATTAAGAAAATGTTGAGTTACGTAAAGTGCTTCTGAAAGGTGAGCTTTAATTTATGACAAATAATTATAATACTAATTATAAATTTATTGTACACTTGATTGTAAAGAAAGCCTTATTACATGGTATAAGGCCCTAACCTTAAACTGAGCTATAACACACACATGCAATAACTTTTAGTACCATAAAACAAGCTGTAATATACCTGCATAATAAAATGTTTACCTAGTTCATAATAGAGTTATCCCTACAAAGCAATATCAGAACGTTACTGCTAGTTGTAGGTTTTTAACCAATATTTTCAATTTAACCGGGTAATACAGTTATTTTATTTAGTACCAACAAAGAGGTGTTGTGCCGCTAAAAATCCTTACATTATTGGAATAAATCAATGTGTACGTCTCTAATTAAGTCAAACAAACATTGCTTTCTTATTATAAAAATACTGATATTTCACACTTTATTTGTTAGAAAATATTAAAATAGGTATTTATATATCAATTGAATTTTTTTTTATTACTAGGATACCTACCTACCTAGTGATTTTTTTTTTTATATAACGATTTATTCAATAGTGAATAAACAGTACTAGTTTGTTTTGTATTAATTATAATTTATGACATTTATTGGCCTTGTTAACAGTTGTTAATGTTGTGATTACCTACTTATTATTTATTGGTGGAATGTGTTCTAATTAATTTTTGTAGCGATTTTATTTTCGTTTGTTTGATATATTATATTATAAATATAATAATTAATTAATGGTCAGCATAATTATTATATGTACAAATTTTGACTTAATATTTGTAATTTTAATAATGTGATTATTAATTAATTTAATGATTTGACTTTTGAATGATTTTATTTTCATTTCATTTTATATTCATTTATAATTTAATAATCGTAACATTGTATTTTTTTTATTACTAGGATACCTACCTACCTAGTGTTTTTTTTTATATAACTATTTTTTCAATAGTGAATAAACAGTACTAATTTGTTTTGTATTAATTATAATTTATGACATTTATTGGCCTTGTTAACAGTTGTTAATTTTGTGATTACCTACTTATTATTTATTGGTGGAATGTGTTCTAATTTATTTTTGTAGCGATTTATATTTTCGTTTGTTTGATATATTATATTATAAATATAATAATTAATTAATGGTCAGCATAATTATTATACGTACAAATTTTGGCTTAATATTTGTAATTTTAATAAGGTGAATGTTAATGATTATTAAGTAATTTAATGATTTGACTTTTTAATGATTTTATTTTATATTTTGTTTATCGGTGACATTCCTTAAATTTCCAGTATGAATGTAATGCCTACGCAATTAGTTTGCCCCCACAGCCCTGAGTCTGCGCGTACATTCTCCGCACATGGGTTAAAGGTACATATCGGGCGCATGCACAAAGATGCGCGGCATTCAGGCGCAGATTCCCAGGTCTCTTCAGTCAATTCAGCTTCCACCTCATCGGTGAGACGGGGTCCGCCTTCACATCCACCTGCCCAGAGTTCCCTTGAGAAGCTCGCTTCTTTCAAGGGGTGTACCAGTCCTCCGGCACATCCCTAAAGGTGCCCGTAATCAGGCGGCTGGAAAGCTCTGCGAAATTATAGATTCGTGTATTTCTACTAACGGAGTAGATGAGTGGAGCGTTCTTCTTTCTTTCGCTTATACAGCTTTAAGAGTGCCAGCTAAGGAGCTGCCTGGCAATATGACAGCAAAAATTAAAGCAAATATCTTTTCATCTGGGCCCCGTCAGACTGAGGAATTCGACAATGCAATGGTGAATCCCAGGTCTCGCCCCATTAGGAAGCATATAGAGTCTAAGGTTTTTGAGGGTGACTTGAGAGGGGCGGTCCGCCTTTTGATGTCGGATGATTCTTTCGCGCGGCAAGACCCCGACACACTGGCTGCTTTGAAGCTAAAACACCCGGGTCCTTCACGTTCACTTAATTTTCCATCAGATCCGAAAACGTCAGTGTCTGCCGTATCAGTTACTGTAGAGGACGTAATATCGGCTCTTAGTTCTTTTTATAGTGGTTCTGCGGCGGGCTTGGATGGGATCCGGCCGGGGCATCTTAAGGAATTGACTTCACTGTCGGCCGGGGAGAACGGAAAGCGCCTTTTAGGATGCTTAACCAGGCTGGTAAATTTTTTACTCAGTGGCCAGCTGAACCCCTTAGTATGTCCATATCTTTACGGTGCCTCGCTTTTAGCATTAGCGAAGAAGGATGGTGGCGTGAGACCTATCGCAGTCGGTACCGTTTTTCGCCGTCTGACCGCCAAACTAGGTTGCCGCGCTGTCAAAGAAAGTATGGCCAGCCTTTTGCAGCCGCACCAATTGGGATTCGGCACTTGCCTAGGCTGTGAAGCGGCTATTCACGCCACGCGAGCTTTTGTGATGAATCCTGAAAACGAGGGTAATATTTTGCTCAAGCTTGACATTCGCAACGCGTTCAACTCTTTGGAGAGAGACGTTCTATTGAGTGAGGCTAAGGAAAAAATACCTTCTCTCTACCCCTTCCTTCATCAGGTATACAAATTTCCTTCTAATCTCTTTTTTGGCAATAAACTAATTCTTTCACAAGTGGGAGCCCAGCAGGGGGATCCGCTTGGGCCACTCGTTTTTAGCTTGGCCATTCATAAAGTGATCATCGACCTCAAATCAACTTTGAACGTGTGGTATCTCGACGATGGCATTATTGGGGGTAAGCCGGAAGATGTGTTTCAGGATCTCGAGGTCCTCATCCCGCGCCTTAGAGACCTGGGTCTGGAGGTGAATCCCTCAAAGTGCGAATTTTTCCCCTGCAGCGTTGAGGCTCGTACACACTTCACTCGTTTCGGTACTATATTACCTGGCCTCAAGGAACTTTCCTCGTCTGATTTCAACCTTTTAGGTTCTCCAATTTTTCTTGGTGCAGTTCCAGAGGCCATTACTTCTAGAATTAAGCTTCTCCTTACAGCTCATGAACGCCTCAAAGATCTTTCATCACACGTTGCGATTGTCTTGATACGTATGTGTTTTGCTGTTCCGAAAATAAGTTACCTGTTACGAACCACTCCAACCTGGCTTTGTCCTGAAGAGGTTTCTTCTTTTGACAGAGCCTTAAACTCGGTTGTGGGGTCAGTCCTGAATGTGTCCCTAGACGAACCTCAATGGAGTCAGGCAGCTCTACCGATCCGGAATGGAGGTCTCGGAATACGTTGCGCACGGGATGTGGGCCTGTCAGCTTTTCTGGCGTCGGCACATGGGGTTGCGAACCTTGTCACTGTCTTACTAAGTTCCAATGGTGATAGGGTGAGTATACCGTTTGTGTCAGACGCTGTTTCAGCTTGGTCGGCCCTCAACCCGGGTGCGACGACCCCAGTAGCAACTCACGTTCAGCGAGCGTGGGATGATGTTTCGGTGAAGCGGATCCAAGGCAATTTATTGGAGGCTGCTACGGGAGCTGATACGGCCAGACTGCGGGCTGTCTCGCAGACAGAATCTGGAGCATGGTTGCATGCGCTGCCTTCACCTCACCTGGGCACCTTACTTGACGACGACTCTCTTCGTGTGGCGGTGGCCCTCCGCCTAGGCTGCAAGGTGTGTGAACCTCACAGATGCACCTGCGGATCCATGGTGGAGGCCAATGGTCATCATGCACTGAGTTGTCGTCGTTGCACAGGGAGGTTTCCACGACACCATGCTCTCAATGACATAGTCCGTAGAGCCCTTGTATCAGCAAACGTCCCTTGCGTGCTTGAGCCTCTAGGTCTGAGCAGATCTGACGGTAAGCGGCCTGACGGGCTGACCTTGGTGCCGTGGAAGAACGGCAAGTGCCTGATTTGGGACGCTACTTGCGTCAGCACTGTTGCCCCTAGCCACCTGACTCGCACCGTCAACTCCCCGTCAGCAGCTGCGGAAGACGCCAGCATTAAGAAGAGGCTTAAGTACGCTGCCTTGGAGCCGCTTTACCATTTTGTGCCCGTGGCTGTGGAGACCATGGGCAGTTGGGGGGCTGAGGCTAAGAGCTTTGTGGGAGAGTTAGGTCGAAGACTATGTGACATCACCGGTGACTCCCGCTCCGGTTCGTTCCTGGTGCAAAGACTGGCCATAGCTATTCAGCGCGGGAACGCAGCTAGTGTAATGGGCACCTTTCCACCGGGAGCGGACACGGGCGGGTTATTTAATTTTGACTAGCAGGTTAATCTAATCTCCATTGTAATTTATTTTATATTTTTAATGTGTAATAAATTTATTGTAATTTACTGAATAAATTAAATTGAAATTATAATTTGAAGTAGGCTCTATGTTCTCGTACCTTGCAGTTGGCACGTAAAAAAAAACTTAAACCACTTCTTAAAATTTTTATTTTCCTACATTTTGTTTTTAATGTAAATACATTAAAAACAAAACATAAAATATGAATGTACGAAGAAGAAATTTTCATCGTATATTTACATTTTATATTCTACAAATGTCAATGGTTGGAATTGATGCAGTTATTAAATAGTTATTGGAAGTTTGAAATTTAATTTTGTTACGTTATGTACGTCATTATGTTTATATAAGTACAGGGTAAATTATTTTAATTCAAACCACAGGTGGTTAGTCAAATCCTATAGGAGTGGCGAAAAATACTCAAAGATGTTTCAAACTCGACATATGGCGACAAAAATAGGTGAATCAAATTTCGGGAAAACAAGGATTGGTAAGATAAGGCATGATTTTAACGGCCTTAAAGGTATTAAATTTTAAATGACGTTATTTAGTACTGCAAATCAACATTATTGCACGCAGTACTAAATGACATTATTTAAATGTATGCAGTATTTCTAAGACCGTAAAGTTTATTTTTCTCACATCGATTGGTACAATTATTGAATGAAATATCAATGAAGTACCGTTCATGGGTCTTTCATGTCACGAAACGTCGAGATATTCGACTATACCTACCGCGTAAGTTAGACCGTCAAAATAACATTAAAATGTGTAATACTTACGAAAGTTTCAATCAAGTTAATGTAAAAAATGTCAGATACTTCTATAAGTCAAATAAAAAGAGTTATAGTAATATTACGAGTAATAAAGAATATAGAAGCTCTTAATCCGTACCTGTATTCAATCGAAATCCAAAATAATGACTAGAATTACGTTATTAGACCCAACGTTAGTGTTTTTACTTAAGACCTCAGAGCAGACCGATCGTAATTACCGTTACTTACAAACGAAATTGGTTTTAAGTATAGCTTGGGATAACTTAACCATAGCTTAGTCTTGTATAAGTATAACTTGGATGGGCTTAAGTGGACTTGCCATCAGTTTGTCTGTTACTTACATTGGTTCACGATTTGTGTTAGTTATAAATTGGTGTAATTTAAGTTGGTAAGTTATGAAGTTAAATCTACTAATAGCTTAGTAGACAAGTGCAATTTGAAAAATTTTATACTGACTTCCATTCTCTGACTTCGGTAAAAATCAGTTATTGGAGTGTAACTCAAAAACTACAAGACCGAATTTGATTTAGTTTAAATGGGACCACACAGAAAGCACCAGCTTTCAAATTAAAAAAGAATTTTGAGAATTGGTTCAACCTATCGTAAGTTATGAAGTAACAAACATTAAAAAAAATACAGTCGAATTGAGTACCTCCTCCTTTTTTTTGGAAGTCGGTAGAAAATAGCACATTATGAGGCATTTTTATCCTTTTTCTTTATGTAACTTTGTAGTGATGGTAACTCATACGTACTGACTGAGACTGCCACCGGTTTAGCGGTTGCAGGTTTAAATGCTATACTTTGCTTAATCTTCCGATGAATAATGAATGCTTAATCCAATGAATAAAATGTTTTGAGGAAATGTTCAATATGATACTAGAACAGCGAGCACCACAGACTACTGTAGCGAGCACTAAATAACGTGAGGACTATTTTTTCTTAAATATACCCGAAATTAGGAAGATTTATACCTATTTATACCTACTATTAGAACTGCATTTTCATCATCATCATCATCATCATAAATTTAGCCGTAGGACGTCCTTTGCTGAACATATGCCTCCCCATAATTTTCCAAAGGAACGGTTGGAAATGGCCTGCATCCAACAACGTGATGCGACCATTATCAGGTCGTCTGACCACCGTGTTGGTGGACGACCTAAAAGGCGATATAAAAATCTCTAGACTACTTGGTGATAAGCGCATTTTAGTACCCTCGTGTTTTTAAAGTTCAATGCTTTGGTTTGCAACTTGCGATTGAAATGGAACAATGAATCCACTTTCCATCAGTTTATTGCTTGGGCTCAACTAGTCAAGGTAATGAGAGGGTACTTACAGTAGGAAAACCCCTAGAGAGTTAGAGACAGGGAGGCAGGGAGACACAAATTTAGAGATAGATGCCGCAGTCCATAACTCGCTTTTATCGCTTACGTTGCTGACGTCTATGTCCGCTAGTCCAATACTAAAAAGCGCGATTTCGTCTATTACAGCGCTGTTGGCGTGCTATTGAAATCGGACCGGTATCAACAAAGCAAGCAAATCTGACCCGACTGACATAAACAACTGTCAAATTTAACGTCAAGCCACGCTGGCTTTTCTCATTTTGTTTACCTACCGATCCGATTTCATTATGCTCAGGATGATTTCATGTAAGAGCAATAGCACTGTTAGCCCGGACATGACGTCATTTGCGACTTCACTTCAGCTTTCCATTTCTCTGCTCGCCATATATCGGGGTAGTTTTGAGCACACTAATAATAGCACATGAGTAAATTCCGTTTATCTACTCATGAGCTCATAGCGCTTATGGCTTGATTCGGAACGCAACATAAAAGATTTTGGTGATAAAACGGATTTAACTTCTAAACAAGTAGTACAATTTGAAAAATGTTATACCGACTTCCATTCTATTCAGTTATCAGAGTGTATCTCAAAAACTAATAAACCGAACTTGATAAAATTTAAATAGGATCACAAGGAGAGCACCACTTTTAAAAAAAATGAGAATCGGTTTACGAAAGTTATGAGGTAACAAACAAAAAAGAAATAAAGTTGAATTGAGTACGTCCTCCTTTTTTTGAAAGTCGTTAGAAAAGATGTTACGTGTCACACTAAAAAGTTGCGATTATAACTGAATTACAAAAGGTATTTAAATACATTTTTCTAATGGAAATATACATAAGTCTAATTTATTGTCATTTCAAAGTATTACAATTCATTGATAATATTCATACAAAATATTCTTATAGCCCACGCTTGCTCGTCTTATAAAATAATTGCGTACAAAAGTGTTAATTATGTCAAAACAATTAAAGGAAAAATTACATTATACGAGTTAATTGTTTGTTCCGTATGTAAGTAAAGTTTTATTTTTGCAATCCTGTCACCTGAACCTATCACCAAGCCATCGAGCAAGAATATACCAATTCAGGTATTGCTCGAGATACTGTCTAGCATCCTTATGCTTTTTTCTGTTTCATATCTATTTTTTTATTTAGGATCTATTTTCTCCTCTGTGATCGTGCTACAGAGCAGCCTGGACGATGATCATGGAAGGGACAGTGAGTGGCTTGAACAAACGCTCTGCTGGAGTATCATGTGATACTAACATCAAAAGATTGTACGGCTCCTTTTTGCACTCATGACTGGCCAGTTGGCGCAGTTGGTAGGTAGCCTTTTGAGTTGCTTCTCCTTCGGACACCTCGGGCGACCCTCGGACACTTCGAAAAACGTGAGCTTAGACGGCGTCACTACCCTATACCTCGATGTGGTACTGAACGAGCGCGAACACGCTCAGTAGCAGTTCTGGACCATGTCGGAGCGTAACAATGCCCCTTTTAAATATTATTGAGCGTGAGATGAGAAAATAAAAACATAAAATTATAGTTAGTTTGATTAAGGTATATAATAAAAATGTAGAGTAAACAGCACAAAAGCTGCTTCTTTATCATTTTTTATACTTAAGATACTCATTTAAACTCTTATTATCCTATATGTTTTGAAGAAAAAATAATACCCTGAATATTGTTCGATCTTTCAGTTGGTCTCACATGAATTACAACAACATCTTACAGAGTTATGCAAATAGTAAAAAAGGGTCTGCATAGCTTTGGTACGCGAGTATACCTACTCGTAGAATGCTTTCGTCACACTAATTCAAGTGTCAGTGCTGCTGTATTCAGTTCGCGCGCTACTTTAGATTGCATGAGTATTTATACATTGATTGATGCACTTATTGCGGAGGGTTTCTTATATTTTGTTATTAATATAATATTATATCATTATTGTTATGTGCAAATAGTTATTTATCTATCTTCATAATTATATCTATACTATAATATTATAAAAAGGAAAGATTTGTTTGAATTAAATAGGCTCCAAGAGTACCTACTAGATGGTTATAAAAATTATTTCACCATTAGAATCTTATATTATTCCTGATGAACATAAAGGCTTTAAATATTGATTCATCATCATCATCCATCACCATGCGGGTGAAACCGTGGAGCGCATAATAATTATCTATCATTGTATCTACAACCAGTATAGAAACACGGGTGAGTTGAGGTTTATGGGTTCGCTAACAGAGCAGCATTGACAATGAAAATGCAACAGGACAAAATTATCAAAGGAAGCAGAAGAAATGGTTACACCTGGAAAATTATGAGGAAGTTTTATAATTTTCTTCCTACTATACAGAAATAAAATCATACATGTAACTTTAAAAGAAAATGAAATATAGGTTTTCTCTGCAGTGAAAGGCCAAGGTTAGGGAGAAAAATTGTTATGAAGCATTTTAATATGTTACCTTTTAATATTTCAAGATCCTAAATGCGATACAGTCGGTTAGTGCAGTTGCATTGGCGGCCATGTTTCCATCTGACGTCACGAGGCGGAGCCGCGTAAGCCGCGCCCCCGCGAACGCCCAGCGTGGTACTTTATGCAAGTAGAGCTTTCTAAAGCCTTCGCGATGATTTTGAGTGGATTTTTATAGTTTTTAAATTTCATTGCCATCCATTCAGTGTATCTGAAGAAGTTTTAAAGTAATATTGATATAGGTACGCGCACTAAACAATGGCGTTACGTTCAGTATTTTCTGAAAAAGTATAATAAGACATGCTATTCATTTAATCTATATATAGCTATAGACCTATATTTACTTTTTATAACAAAGAGGAACGATTTGTATTTTTGTTTGTTTGTATCGAATAAACTCAAAACTACTGGGCCAATTTCAAATTTCCTTACCATTAGAACGCTACATTATTTTTGAGTAACATAGCTGAGTATATAATTTCATTCTTCGTCATTATCATTTATCAACATGTGGGTGAACTACGGACTGTAGCTAGTATAACGCAATTACCTATTTAGTTTGTATTTATAGTTCCTACCAATGCATAATACAGCATGTTATACCTAATCGGGTAGCGGTCATTTGGCACCAAATTATCATCTATAACAAGTTCTTGCTCACAAATGGTCGAGTTTTTATGAAATCTCTTTTTTATAAGATCATATGAAATAATTATACTTATACAAAAAATATTCAAACAATAAGAATACCACTTATAAATAAGCAAAGTCATTCAAAGGCACCTTGAAATAAAACCAGTAGCTACTATTATAACATCATAAACCCGACCCAAATTATCTTTGAAAAAATGGACAAGTCACAGTAGCGGATAATAATAACGCGATTCAAAGCACAAATTCGATTATAGTTTTAAAACTTTAAATAACAGCATTATTGGCCTCGATATCATTAACGACTACCGCTGCAAAACATGGAGTACCGTGTTGAACTGTTACATAGATAATATCAACTTCAAGATAGTTCAATCTACCAGATGTCGCTTTTTATCAATTGCTCTTCAACTCTAACCTAACAGTGCGTGAACAATATAACTGTAGGCAGATTATACGGTGCTATATATTTACAGTACAACAAGCTTTCTTCACAAAACATTCTTCCGTAAAACAATAATGCAATAACGTGTTACTATCACTGTATTAGGTGAAATGAATGAAGAACGAAGTCGTAATGCTCACCACCAGGCGAACGATATGCGAAGCTCGTCACATGACATGAAAAAATATTTTAGAGGAGATGCAGGTGATTGAATTCCAGCGTAACGTGCTGTCTCGACATCCGCGGCTCATCACTACTGACATCTCAGCAATGAGTCTTCATTGTCACAGTGTATCCATGCAGTAAACATACTTCTGACATATTGTGACATTATATCCACATGTAATAATTTCTATTTATCAGTTGAATATGAAATTATCACACGAAAATGAGTACCTAGTTTATTTCATTTGCCTACTTCACTATCCTATTTTTAATATTATTTATATTATTATAAGCCTACTATTTATTAGTTTATTACATATTAGTTTTAGAGTTGCGTGGCTCAACTCGTCTTGGTGAAAGTTACATTATCTCACAGAAACTTTTGTCGAAGATGAAAAAATATACTAAACTTCATCGAAATCGTTCTGCCGTATTGACGTTTAGTAGTATCAAATATATACTATCACAGACTTTCACATTTATAATATTACTAAGTGAATTTCCTTCTGAAATTAATGAAATAACAGCTTCTTCCCCACGATATTATTTTGTTAAATAATTTTCTGAGTTTAAACGTATAATATCTATGAATAAAATTTCAACCAGATCGGTGAAGCTGTGTTTTCATGACACAGTTAGAAACATAAAACCAAACAGCCATACATCATACATCGCATTTATAATATTGTCTTTGTGTGTGTGATTAGTACAATATTATCAGTCCGATTTCTGTATATAATTATCATCTCACGTATGGAAGATAAACGTGAAAGTTGGTATACGCTTAACCAGAAGACATAGGTAGTTTTATTAATTCTTTTGACAAGAGTGGCATAAAGCGGGCATGGTGTTCAACATCCGCCTATGATAATTGCAGTGCTACCCAGTTACTAGAACGAACGTTATGCACTGCATTACGCACCTTGAGACATTAACAATTTGAGTTTCATCCACCAAACAATTTCACAGTTTCAATTTCAAAGTTTGTGCACAACTGCTTCACAGTAGAATATCAATGCGACGGTACCGAGTGCTGACCGTGGCAATCAGCCTCATAAGATTATTTCTATATTAAATCCTCTAATTCCGCCTCTCATTGAGAATCTGCCTATAAACTGTGTTAAAGACAGCATAGGTATTACGCAACCACTTTCCTTTTTATGTCAGTAGTGAACTAAATTCTGGGAACTGTGAAATTACCGCACTCGTGATGCTGGGCGAGATTAATTAACAGTAGGTACTCCTACACATGTCAAGACAAACCAACGAAAATCAAGATAAAATTCAGCTGACAAACTCTTCCTCGCGTGTCAAGCATTGTCTCTCAGTGTCAGACCTCCTGGTTTTTAGTAATTAAAACTGCAAAAGTCAACTCATTATGACTTCACATATCTCGACTGTGACCCGGCGTGTCGGCTATAACTCAACGTGGCGGCAAAAAGCGTGCGCGGCGAGATCAAAGCGAGCGGCGCGATCAGACGCCGCTGAAATGACTTGTTTCTCAGTTAGCTTAGTGTAAACACGGCGGAACATCAAACAAGCCGCCGTTAGGGGGTTTTGATAGCATACGGTGGCGGTTTTCGACTGCACAGTGCTAAGATAAAAATAAATATTTTGGGGGATTTGCAAATTGTGATTTTGACAACAGAAGTTAGATATTATTTTTAAGAAATTTAATGTAATGTTTTTAACTTTGTTTAGTTTAATAATATTAAAACCATAGTTTTTATGAATTCCTTCAATAATTCATTCAGTAATTATTATCCTGGAAGTGCATCAATGCTAAATTTGCACAAACCCGTAACGTATCGTCTAATATATGTATAATAAAATATAGGTATGTATGCAGATACATTGGTACTTAGGTACGTAAAAAAAGCAGTTATTTAGTTCTAAATATTAATATTCGTTAAAAAATTACAGTTACTTACAATTCATAAATCAATAACACGTTTAAAATCTATCAATTCCTAACACAACCGTAATTTCTGAATTTCTGTGCCATGTATTTATAGCAATCAAGTTTACAACCCAAAATTGCTTTAGCAATTACCGTCTGCCAAAAGTTCAAAGATATCTCGTAACAAACCGTGTTATTAACAATCAACTCTGACAAAAAAGCATCCAAAATCACGCACTAATCAATCATCGAAACCGATCATTTTTCGCCACAAATCACTGCAAAAAGCACAAATCCCACAAAAACACCGGAAATTGTTTGACCACTTGAAACGCCGACCATAAAATCGGGTTGAATTAGGCGACTTATACACTGTGATTACACTACCCTAAACTTAGGCGTGTTTGAAAAGAATACATCATCACATTAAAGGAGCTTTTTTGAAAAGCGCCGAGGCTAGGCGCCACTTAATTGATAGTTGGTCTTTCATTAAAGTGATCTTAGGCGGCGGGCCTGGATAAATATTGTATTCCTGACAAATTAACGGAAGAAGACGATGAAAAAATGGAGCCGGCGCATGTTGGAGATGAAAATAGAATGGTGGGTGGAGCCGTCGGTCCGTTAATGAATGACGTGGCAAACTTCGATAATTGTAGCCAGACATTTTTGTGAGCGAATTTTAAGAATTTGTGTCACGTTTGTTGTGTTTTAAGGCGAAATTATTTAGACTAGGTTACTTAAATTTGTATATATAATAATAATATCGTTTTGAAATCGAATTATTGCAGTGCATATCCAAATACAGCATAATGTTTGCGCAATCCTGCATATGCAATGGTTGACATGGCACTCATTGGCGTAGCCTGGGTTTTGTTATGGTAGAGGCCTAGTAGAGACCAGCCTGATACAGAACTATTTTTTTCATAGTATTCATCTGCATCCATATTAAACTACTTTTATTAACCAGCGAAACAAGGATCGAATGCGTCGACCTGGGTTTTGAGCATGTCAGATGCTCATCTTCAGGGCGAATGCGCTGCGGCGTCTGTGAGCTCACGGTGGGTACTTCCATCCATGTGCATCCACTTCTATGACTGAGTCAGATATAGATATGATTATAATGGATTGAATCATTTTAGATCGTGTTTTGCTAGGGTGTGCACCAGTTTAACTGAGGGAGTGCAGGCCCAGGCTCCAGGGTCATGCATCTGGCTGCTCCAATACAGACACTAAGGCAAAATTAAAGCAGGTCTTAGTGCCAGTATTGGAGCAGCCAGATGCACGACCCTGGAATCTGGGCCTGGACTCCCCTGAACTTTAAAGAAAAAAAAAAGGGATTAATGCAGTTAAATTTTTAGGGCGTTCAATGTGCACAGTGCACGCAGTGGTTAATATGTTACACCCAGTGAAACGCTGTGCGTGACATAACCCTTAAAGGCAAAATTGAGCAAATTATTAATTTATTCATTAATTAATTATTATTATACTTGTTTTAGATCTATTTTAAATTGACAAAGTTGAACTAAACATTTCATATTAGACATATTAGGAGTAATTAACATTTATAAAGTGCTTAGATAGCAAAAATATTTCACATTGTTTTATGATGCATCTTTAAAAGTTCATTGTAACTTTAAAAGTTCTGTTGCACTATGGCCATTACTCTTTTAAAGTTTTTCTTATCGTTACGCTATGGGCACTAGCAGAATGCCACGTTTGATACGTCAAAATTTGCAATCAGAGTTCAACTACCTCTATTCATAAAGATAATACACAGTCGTACTTAATCACAAAATCAATCCCTATAACTATGGGATATGAATCATAATTGCGTGATGTACTCCAATAAACCAGCATGCGTGTCGTGTCAGTGTATCCTCGGTAAATGATTAAGGGTACAGCAACAGTGGAAATGATGAAGAGGGTTTGATTAATTGGGTGAAGGGACAGTCATTCTTGATAGGCGAGTAATTATTATCATTTAGATGAATGCTCTTGTTTTAAGCGGTAAATTCAAAATTGTTTATTATGTTGTCACGATTACTATTTATTAAAATTAAACATCTTTAAACAGTATCGAATAGGTATATTATCAACAGATTTTCGTCATGACGTTTCGAACACTTTTTGGTGGTCATGGTCTCCGGTAGACTGGATGGTAGTTGTCTATTCTATTAAAGACTTATGAAATTATTTTATTCCAGTTTAGATATATATTTCAATAATTAAATACTAGGCTAAAATAAAATAAACATAAGTTACCAATGCAGCGGCTCACACTATTTAATATTTCGTTTTATACCAATTAATAAATATACATTATTTAATGTTCCTGCATATAAATTAGCAACTTATTAATATAATAAAAGTGAAATACCAGTCACTGATTGATCACAAATGCTGAGAAGCTTCAAATAAAATAAAACAATTGCCTGACCAGGCTTCTAAATATGTAGATTGTACATATTTAATATCTTTATTAATGCCTCGGCATACTGTTTACGCCATGAATGATACTTACGTCCATGGATGCATACGTTTCAAAAAACCCAAAAGTGACGTGTTCAGATTTGAAATTTAAGTGAAAGTATACACAGAAGTAGGGTTGCCAACCGTACTCTAAAATAGAGTATTGTACTCTATATCATGTAAGCGTACTCTAAAATCTATAACACTAATAGAGTACGCTAAAATACTCTTTTTTACACAATTTTTACTAAACTAGTGCCAGTCATATAATATTATGCAAAAACCCATAATCAAAACCAAAAAGACCACTATTTACTATGTTGATATGATATGTTGGTATCCCCAATTCCTCAAACCACATTCGGACGTTCGTGAACGCAGCCATTAATGTCATTATGTCAAACGTGTCAATGTCATTGTTCTGAGTTGAGGCTTTGTTCTGAGCTTAGTTAGAGGTTAGTTTTTTTTCCACTGTGTTGAGATTGTGACTTTGTTTTTTGTTTGTTTGGAATACTTTTATCCAATTCGTAATGGATGACGTGATTGACGAACATGATAACGCAGATCAAGAATCCTGTGCTCATAATGATAACGCAAGCACCCCACCTAAAAAGCGAAAGGAAAACTTAATTTACAAAGACTAAAAATACACATGGACAGTTTATATTCAGAAGTTATAATTTTAAAAGAACTCCAAGCTGAATTGTTAAATAACACAGATTTTATGCAAAAATCCACTGCAGAAAAATGGCAATTTATTTTTAAAAAGTGTCCTTTGATTGTTTAAAAAAAATATTGGCTAAATACTCTCTGTTCCCGCCACTTCAGCATTTACTGAAAGAGTCTTTTTGATCATGAATGTGAAGTGGCGAGAAGAGAGAAACAGAGCTTCATTGAAATTGATTAAAAATGAGCTCTTGATCTATATAAATTTAGAGTTAGAATGTTCGGACTCATACAATTCTTTTAAAAACAATGAAAAATTGTTATGTGCTGCAAAAAGTACAAAAAAAAACCTTTTTAAAAATTTAAAATAAAAGATACTCTTTTTTTTATGTCCATACTCTTTATTTACCTCCTTTGAAATCAGATATACTCTATTTCTTCTACAAAAAGTTGGCAACCCTACACAGAAGCCTAATTATCATTAAATGTATCTACAAACTTGATACGGGCCCTGAATCTAGGTTGATTATTTCAAAAAAGTATCTGGCAAGATTACATTGTGTAAATCATAGATATATAAGTACTCTCGAGATGCCTAATACGTCAAAAATAATGAAGCATAAAAATGTGCCCCTAGCAGGGATACTTGGATTTCACTTCTTTTAAATGTCATTTGTATGAAAACTATCCTTCTGGACCTATGTAAATAAGGCAAATTCTGTGGTGTAAATGCTAGTGGAAAAATGCACATTGCACTCCAAACGTGACGTCAGTCAGTGTCAAGATCATATTGCTTTAATGTAGGATGATGTGGATCAGTCACGAACGACTAGTTCAGCTACGTAGGTATGCTTCAGCCAAACTGTAATCAGAGTCAAACCGTAGGACCCCAAAAATAATATACCGTTCATTGCTCTACCTCACATCTTCTACCTCCCATGATCGCATGTCGCAACACATCATCCGTGACAGCACCATTACTACCCATCGGATAATAAAAACAATCCAAAAATACGCCGATGAGATCAAAGCAAGCAATTAGGTCGATGATACGCGATACGTCTTCAAACGGAATACCGCTGGCTTTATATTACTTCGTAAGGATATGCCTGATGGTACTATGTTAAAACAAGAATTGTATGGTACCAATTGACATAGTTTGAAACCAATCTCATAATAAGTTTTACAATTCAACCAAGGTGAGAAATAATGTTCATCCGTGTGGTTTTACTATGTATTTGAATTCAATAATACGAAAATTGTTTGTAATTTGTATCGATATTATTTTTGTTTAGCAACTCACGTGGGCGCGGTTACAATATTGCGTTAAAATAATCAATTGCTAATTATAATTGTGTTAGTTACATCGTCGCTTGTAATAATCCAACCCCCAACCAGTGAACCCAGTTAATATAGAGTTTAATTAATAACGCATAAACTTTCTAGTAGGTATGTAATGAAAGCTTAGCAACCACATTTAAAGAAGGTTCTTGACTCCTGGCTGTGATACAAATATTCAGGGACTGCAAAAACTATGTTCTACAATGCACGTCACTGAATTTAGTGCGTGCACAAAAATATTTTTTCTTAAAACATCCTAACGTAGTGTATAAGCTGAGAACATACATTCAACTACCACACGACAAAAAATGTAGCACGGAAGTACACAGATAATAATTAATAGATAATAGCTTAGGAACACAGATTTTAGGAGTAGTCCTAATAATTTATTAAAAGGATATATAAACTCCAACTATTTTAATAATAAACGTACACACACCAATATCCTCTCTCAAGATAACTAGAAAATTAAACACAAATAATATACAAAACCCGAACACACACATTTCCGTTCATCACGCAAGTACTTGTTTTGGACAGGGATCGAGTCTTGGACTCCTCTCATCTATGGTAGACTACCAACTAAACTAATGGATATCGATTTGTATTAGGTTACCATATCCTTACAAACTTACTAGTATACCTACGTTTTGTAATGGAGGGATGTGATGTTAAATCCTTTTTAGTAAGGAGTTCTGACTTCATAACTTTTGTAAGCTACATAGCTGTCAAAAAGCATCATGTGTTCTGGTTGAAAAATTAAAGTGGTTAAACAAGAAAAATATGTGGTGACTCTTCTTGGTCTGTCATTAAAATAATGTCAATTAGCTTCTGATTGGGCGCGTAAGGCGCTAAATAATTATGGTGTATCCATCCACATTTTTTTTTCAGTACAGTTCAATGTAAATATTGAACCAAATAACGTGTATTCCTAGTATATTGTGTCGGCACGACTGAAGTTATATATATATTAGTATAAAATAACCCATCTATACAAATGAACCCCTATTTCTCCTGGTCACGCTATAATTTGCGAACGGATGGAACAATCTCGCTAATTATTTTTTTTGTGTTAATTATTGTCAGGAGAAGGTTCTTATGAACGAAAACCAAGAAAAAATGAGAGCTTATGGCGAGGTCGAAGGCCGAGCCTGCTACGCGAACGAAGTCTCGCGGGCAGTCGCTAGTACCTACCTAATAATTAAAAACCATATCATAAGTAAAATGATGATAAATTGTTTATTATTCAAGACAAATAGAGTAATACACAGGTCTTAGTAGCTATTTTCGTTCAGTCTGTTTTGTCGATAAACGACATGTGAAATTGTTAATGTGGTGATTATAAATTTACTACATTTTTCCATTTAGATATAAGAAGGAAGAAAAATGTATATAAGTTAGTTATGTATAAATAATAAAATAGTTAAAAATGTCCAATGAATTTAAATTACAAGGTAGTCTCAATACAATTAATTTAAAATAATAAAATAATTAAGTATGTGAAATTAACTTATATTACAAAGTAGTCTCAAAGCAATTTAAAAAGTCTGTCATACAGTAGAATCGTTTTTCTATCAGCCGCATCTTAGGTTTTCTACGAAAGATTCTATAGGGAAGGTCTTTCAGATATCCTGGTATTTCGTTGTACACCGTGATGCACATTGCACAACAATTCTTTTGAAAGAGAGTTAATCTCGGAGGATGTTCGAGAACAAGTCTTTGACCACTTCTTGTATTTCGTAGATATAAATATTTTGCCGTAGTGAAAAGGCAAGCATGATAACGAACAAATACTGCTATTTCAAAGCATTGATATAAGCATTGATGTAGAACAAAAACGTTAGCTATATATATTGATGTAATTAAAGGATAATATTGGCTATATTAAAGTAGTAGGACTAGTAGGTATACATTTTTATGCAATTAACCACACATGTCGCAACTCTTGGAAGAATAGTATGATTTCTGAGATAACAAGTATATTATTGGCAAATAAGGTGATTAACGGTTAACTTACGAGATCATAGTAACATTGTAGAAATAAAAAGTTATGGCAAAGTACAGATAATATGCTGATGGTAAGAACCTACTACGCTTGCCCGTGACAGTTACAGTGCCATACAGTGCTAGTACTGTAGTTTTGCGTGGCACTGTGCGGCACTCGTAACCCTGGGATTGTAACAATGAGTAGCACTCAAATACCTACAGCTTCCAAGAAACGTGAAGTTCTTGGTATTATAAAATACTCCGTGTTGAAGATTTTTATGATAGACGGTGGTGAACTAACCAGGAGAGATAGAGATTAGAAGAGAACTGGCTTGTCAGTGTGAAAAACTCAGAACTGCCGTGCGATCAAAGAGCAAACATCGTTGCGTCTTTGACAACATCCGTGAAAAAAATGAAGAAATGACAAGAAACGTTGGAAAAACAACCTTATGTACAAGGACGATGTCTCGTAAAGTATTTGACATCGGTGAACTTATAGACGAGCTCATCGATGAATTAATACAGAATCGCATAACTGAGCTGCGCAAAACTCAATCCATCAATCAATATTATATAGGTAGATGTAAATATTACTCAACTATAATATACTATATAATCACTGATATTATTTATTTAGATAAGCTTATCAATTTAGAAAACAATAGGTACAATTTAATTTAAAGAACAACAAAATAAAAATAAACATTTCATTTCCAAAAAGTATGTTTATGGTAAAAACGTGGCACACCGAGGACTACAAATTTTCTTTGAAGTTACCGTTACGTCAAACCCTTTTACGCGTCATGCTTTTTGATGGTTCGACGCCACCCACGACAGGGCTGTCAGTTTTTGTGACACGCGTTGATTTATTTAGGGAATTATTTATTCATGGAAGCCGATGGGGTATTGAAACATGACGTATAAAATAAGAAAAGGGTAATCACTCACTTGGCAGCTTCCAACTTTGATATCCACATACTAATATTGCGATCCTAGGCTTTCATCCAACTTCTAAAAGGATGAGATTCCCAAGTCATTATTACAGACTTACTACGCATAACTTTTTACAGAGTATCCCGATTTTGATAGTTTTTTTTGTTTGCTAGAGTATGCTTCCGAACTAGTCCGATTTACTGATTGTATTGATGTGATGGTGAATGATGGTAAATGATGGCAAAAACCCCTCAATGGATTGGACAAAAAGAACCAGGCCCCCAGTCCCCGGCAGCCCCGCTATTCCTGGCTACGGTAGCGGCCACGGTAACGGTGGGGCAGGGGGTGCTAAGAATCCCCGGCAGACGCCCGGCTACCACCCCCAACGACGACGACTGGCCCTGGTAACACACAACATACGCACGATGAGGACAGACGAGAAGATATATGAGCTGGAAGAAGAAATGAGTAAGCTACGCTGGGACATTGTGGGGTTATCTGAAGTCCGTAGAGCGGGTGAGGACACGATAACCCTAAAATCAGGTAACCTACTCTACCACCGGGAGGGCGACCAACAGTCCCAAGGTGGTGTCGGGTTTCTCGTCCACAAGT
Organism: Selenia dentaria; assembly: GCA_917880725.1. Lineage (NCBI taxonomy): Eukaryota > Metazoa > Arthropoda > Insecta > Lepidoptera > Geometridae > Selenia > Selenia dentaria. Next base: position 5,020,023 of record OU862888.1, on the reverse strand, counting down.
CCCTTACTAACAACATAGTTAAGATCGATAGCGTTTCCAATAGGGTCGTATACCTAATACTCAGAGTATCCAAACGATATTCGCTGAAGGTCATTCAGGTATACGCACCGACGAAGTCGCACCCGGATGATGAGGTGGAGGATATGTATGAGGACATTAGTCGGGCCATACATACCTCTGAAACGCACTTTCTAGTTGTTATGGGGGACTTCAACGCGAAGTTGGGTAAGAGAAGCGAGGATGAGTCGAAAGTGGGGCAATTTGGCTATGGACAACGGAACCGTAGGGGACAGAGGTTGGCCGACTTCCTGGAGAAAGAGGGACTCTTTATGATGAACTCTTTCTTTCAGAAGCCACCTCACAGGAAATGGACCTGGCTGAGTCCCGATGGTTCCACGAGAAATGAGATTGACTTCATTATGACCACCAAAAGGCAAATATTCACTGATGTCTCCGTGATCAACAGGGTTAAAACCGGTAGTGATCACCGAATGGTAAGAGGCACGGTGAATATTAATGTCAAACTGGAGAGGTCTCGTCTGATGAAGTCTACGCTCCGACCTACTCGTGCCCATATTCAAGACCCCGAGAGCTTTCAACTTGAGCTATCCAATCGCTTCGATTGCCTTGAGAACATCGCTTCAGTGGACGAGATCAATAACAGGTTAGTAGAAACTGTCCATACAGTGGGTTCCAAGTACTTTAAACCCCACCGTACAGATAGGCCACAGAAACTCTCCAACAATACCCTCAACCTCATGGCTGAACGACGCTCATTGAAACTGCAGTCTTCGGATGATGCTGAAGCATATAGGCTGCTCAATAGACGAATATGGAAGTCCTTGCGACACGACATTCGGATCTTTAATACAAACCGTATTAAAGAGACGATAGAGCGGAAAAAAGGCTCCAAAGTGTTTGCAAGAGACATGTCTATTGGGCAAAGCCAGTTGACGAAGCTGAAGAGAGGAGACGGCAGTGTAGCGTCGACCAAAGCGGAAGTGTTAGGAGAGGTCGAGAGTTTCTACGGACAGTTATACACCTCGGTCGCTAAACCTGTTAGCAGCTCGGCCAAAGACCCAAGAGCCAAGCTGACCCGACATTATACCGAAGATATCCCGGACATCAGCCTGTACGAGATTAGAATGGCCTTGAAACAGCTTAAGAACAACAAGGCGCCTGGTGACGACGGTATCACATCTGAGCTTCTGAAAGCGGGTGGAACACCGGTACTTAAAGTCCTTCAGAAGCTCTTTAATACCGTCTTACTCGAAGGTTCAACGCCAGAAGCATGGAACAAAAGCGTGGTGGTGCTGTTCTTCAAGAAAGGTGACAACACTTTACTTAAAAATTACAGACCCATCTCGCTTTGAGCCATGTTTATAAGCTGTTTTCGAAGGTCATAACGAACCGTCTCAGTCGCAGGTTTGATGAATTCCAGCCTCCGGAACAAGCCGGTTTCCGAAAAGGCTATAGTACCATAGACCACATCCACACGCTACGGCAAGTTATACAGAAGACCGAAGAGTATAACTTGCCTCTTTGTCTAGCGTTTGTGGACTATGAGAAAGCCTTTGATTCGATCGAGACGTGGGCAGTGCTTGAGTCTCTCCAGCGGTGCCGTATTGACTATCGGTATATTGAAGTGCTGAAGTGTTTGTACAAAAACGCCTACATGTCAGTCCGAGTACAGGAGCAGAGTTCGAAGGCAATTCCATTGCAAAGAGGCGTGAGACAGGGAGACGTTATATCTCCGAAACTGTTCACCGCTACATTGGAAGACGCCTTCAAGCTTCTGGAATGGCAAGGACTTGGCATCAATATTAACGGCGAATACATCACTCACCTTCGATTTGCCGACGATATTGTAGTCATGGCAGAATCCATGGAAGACCTCAGTACAATGCTCGAAGGCCTCCATCGAGTTTCCCAACGGGTAGGTCTTAAGATGAACATGGACAAGACGAAAATTATGTCTAATGCCCATGTTGTACCTACCCCAATATCAGTTGGGAACTCAGTTCTCGAAGTTGTTGACGAATATATCTACCTGGGACAGACAGTCAAACTAGGCAGGTCCAACTTCGAGAAAGAGGTCAATCGTCGAATCCAACTCGGCTGGGCAGCGTTCCGGAAACTTCGCGAAGTCTTCTCGTCAAAAATACCTCAGTGCCTCAAGACAAGAGTCTTCGACCAATGTGTTTTACCAGTGATGACTTATGGCACTGAAACGTGGTCTCTTACTATGGGCCTCATAGATAAGCTCAAAGTCGCACAACGAGCTATGGAGAGGGCTATGCTCGGGGTTTCTCTACGTGATCGAATCAGAAATGAGGAGATCCGTAGAAGAACGAAAGTCACCGACATAGCTCAGAAGATTAGCCAGTTGAAGTGGCAGTGGGCAGGGCACATAGCACGCAGAACAGATGGCCGATGGGGCCGAAAGGTTCTGGAGTGGAGACCACGTACCGGCAAGCGCAGCGTAGGTCGTCCACCGACACGGTGGACAGACGACCTGAGAAAGGTCGCAGGACGACGTTGGATGCAGACCGCTTCCAACCGGTCCTTTTGGAAAATCATGGGGGAGGCATATGTTCAGCAGTGGACGTCCTACGGCTGAGATGATGATGATGATGATGATGATGGTGAATGACAGTAAGTAGCAAGGTTCACTAAATGGCTGAATTTTTTTTAGCAGTAAATGGAACCCACTTCAACATTAAAAAATGTGAAAGAACTTGTAAAAGTCGGTACCATGCGCACAATAATGTGATAATAGGTACTTTTGAACTACAATAGTACCGACTTCAGCAAGTTATTTTACGCTTTTTGATGTTGAAGTCGGTTCTGTTTTTTGGTATTTTTATTTAAGAAACTTTTATTCAAATCTCAAACAAAATTTTGTCCAATCCGGAAATTAAACTGTGAAAAAGTTACTGCATTTTACGGTTTGCCCAAATTAATTCATGGTAGGTACCATGATTTAGTTTATTTTTTATAAGAATACATTTTTATTATATTATATGTTTTTTATATTTAATTTATTAATTTTTTTACCTTTATGTCTGTAAAACAACAATTGTAAAATAAATACGACTATAAAAACTTTGATTAAACCTACACTCGTTCTGCACAATTTTGCGTCCTCGCAAAATCACATATTTTGAGTAAGACCTACAATAATGTTTAAAATGCATGTTTGGTCTTAAAACTTATGTTTCTCCGTGTATAATACACTCACTCATGGACTAACCTAAAACTTTAACAATTCAATTTGGGTGGTCCACCAAAAAAGACACATTAGTACTTACGTTTTCGTTGCTTCTTAACAGAAGACATTAACAGAAAATTCCAGAAAGTCATAACAATGCTCCTTGTTTCCAATTAAAGCCGCAAAAAAGTTACGTACTCCTAAAGACATTTTTCGAGTTATCCATTAGTAATTTTTATGTTTCTTTAGTGTTGGGAAAATGATAAGAAGCCATTGTATGTATTTCATTAAACTTTTTAGGGTTCGGTTACATCACTCTGCGATCTGTTCCTCTGTCTGTCTGTCCATTCTTGTATCACAAGATAGCTCGTTAAACGGAATGAGTTATGAAGCTGATTTTAGATATTTTGTGCAGAACGTTGTTTTAAATCTGAATATTGGATTTGAAATTCAATATTTATTTCACCTTGCTTCTGGGATTTCATTATCTAGACTAATAAGAAAATGAATCTCTATTTCCCTTGGTCATCGAATCACGCGTGAACGGTTCGAACAGATACAACCATGTACCATAATATTTTATGGTATCTGTTCGATGTATTTTGTGTAAAGTTATTTTCTAAAAAAAAGCATTGACAAGGGGACTATTAAACCCTTATGAATATTTTTAACAGTCTTAAAAAGAAATGTATTTTGCACCGATTACACTGTGAATTTTGTAGGCTAGTAAAAATATAATTTTACATCGTTTTAAAGTTCCGTTCCAATTTTCTTTTTTTATAAGATTTATTGTCATTTGCTGAGCATAAATCACAAGATGTTGACAGATCCAGGTGAAGCTTCAAGCGCCATCTTGAAAAACAGTATTTGGCCGATATCTCTGAAACTATGGCACTTTTGGGCAAAAGTTATTGAGACCATTATTGTAGAGAATAAAATTATGCATCTTTTATTTTTTGTAAAACTTACTGTTTAGTGGATTACTACTGACATTTTTATATATGTTTGTTGTAAGTAAGGTTAGGCTCGAAGTTAGTTCCGATTAAATTTTATCACAGTCGGTTAAAAATACATCTTAAAAGTGGTTGCATAGTAGAGTTCCAGGCGATGAAGCAGCATATCAGTAGTGATGACAGTTTAGTATTTTTTAAAGAATCATGTTTTTGTCAAAAGGGTATAATTTTAATGAGAATTATTTAAGTACTTATTTAACATTTGTATTTGTGTACCATATATTATTTTATACAAAAACATACTAACATAACTGATTAATATATTGTGCCTCACGTATTGGCATATTTATCTAGTTGGAAAAAACATTTTGAAAACCTCTTTTTTATTATATTGTAATGTAATAAAAAAAAGGTAACTGGTCGTTTGTATGGAGCCCTAATAGCGTGAGGCCCGACTAGCACTTGGACGAGTTTTATAAATGCAGCCGTAAAGAAATTTAATGCCATCTTGATTGTCATCTTTACAATTACTGTAAATATAATCACATTATTTAAGCAGTATGGGCTATTTGTGCTGTTAATTTTGTTCGTTCATTTAAGGGTTGATCGGTATAAGCTTTTTATAATAGGGCAATTTTGACACATTTACAAGCTAGATTTATAGAATACTGGCTGCACCTCGCGGTTTCGCCCGTATGGTGAAAGATGATGATGATAAGGATAAAAAGTATAATATTATGTGTTAATCGAGCTGCTCATCTATCTACATACCAATCGTCCTCCAAATCTCTTCGGCTGTTCTGGCATGATTGATTAAATTATTATTGCCTAACCTCCATCCATCCGAACATTCGTATATTTATGATATTAGTAAGAATAAGATAAATGGCTTTTTCTATATTTATGTTGGACTAATTTCGGGTATTTGACAATTATTGTGTGATATAATTGATTATAATAAATAAATAATATAATATTATAAATACTATAATCAGATTTATCTTCGTTCAGCACCTCCGTACATACAAACTGCTCTCATCACTTCTACACATTAGGTATGCATAAGTTACCCAATAATTCCACTTGATATTTGTAAAAGTTGATTCTACTTGTTACTGTTCCGATAAAATATATAGACACATGTTATATAATTGCGATTGTAAATTGTTTATGCACTAGCGACTGCCCGCGACTTCGTTCACGTAGTAGGCTCGGCATTCGGCCTCGCGATAACCTACCATCTTTTCTTTTTTTTTTCAATGTAAAAACTATCTACTAAGTTAAATATTTAAAAAACAGATGAACGAAATCGGTAAAGCTGTTCTCAAGTTATAATGGGACCAGGAAAAATAGAGGTTCATTTTATATTATAGACAGTTCTGCGACTTCGTTCGCGTAGTAGGCTCGGCCTTCAGGTTACCATAACCTTTCATCTTATCTTAAAAAATTTTAATGTAAGGACGTTCTACGAAGTGTTAGAAAACATTTTAAAAAATGATGAATGAAATCGGTAGAGCCTCAAATCTCAACTTATATAGATAGATTATATATAAATATTCAAATACTTTACATCTTAAACAATATTTATATATTATATGTAAAGTATCAAGTTATATTTTTAAGAAACTTCAAAAAAGAAGGAGGTTCTGTGTTCGACTCAACGAAGTATTTTTTATTTATGTTCACCAACTTCCCTCTCATTCATTGACCGATTCTCAACAGTCTTTTAATTTGAAAGATTATACTACCAAGGTGGTCCCATTTGAAATTCATCAAATTGGGTCCGGCGGTTTTTTAGTTACTCTCCAATAACTGAAAAGTGTTTCGCCTACTTTGATGATATCCTTATTGATGGTAAATGTCAAACGATCCCGTTAGTTATCTTTTAATTATAGTTTAGTACTAGGGTCCCTAAAAAGAGTTAAATATTTTTTTACCAACAAATGGAACCAATGACGAAGTGTGTTGAAATATTAAGAAAATCGTTTGCATATAATTATAATTAATAAAATAAACCAATTATTACCTATCATTGTTATTGAATTGCAGTTCGACTCCTTACTGTTTATATGCGCAACAAAACGACATCATAAAGCTTTACAATTTCGTGGACCGTTTAAAAATTTCGAGACACTAATTGCAAAGAATGCACTTCTGTATTTTTGAAGCCTTGTGTGTTTTAATTGTTAATATATTGTGAGATATATGCTCATGTAAGAAATAAACAGCTATTTATGAGCTCATCAGTGGTTCGGTGTTATATAGTGTAGAAATTAATATGCTTAAGATTTGATACATAAGTTAAATTTTCAGCGTTTTTTTTCTACTTTCGTGTGCTATGGCTCCTTTGCAAGGTTTGTCTTGCAAGTAAATAAAACCGAGTTATTATCATTTTGTGTTTTCTTCTTCAACTTATCTCAGCAATAGTAACAATGATAAGACATTGGCTGTCGCGCACCGGATTGACGAAGTCTTAAACTATCCCGGGCCGGATTTAGCCCGCGGGCCGATATAAATATAATAATAGAGATCTTTGCGGTGAGAAAGATCTTTCGTGCAGCTGTGTTAAACAGAACAAGCATAATTAAACAAAAAAAAAATACACTATCATATCTCCTCACTACAATTTCTGTGTTGCGGGAGGCATGGACATACACCCCCCGAAGGTTTCTCGCATTGACGTGGCGGGGGGGCTCAGTAGCCGTGGCTTGGATCACCACGGTGAAGCCAAGAGGAACCCAGGGGCCGCGCTGGCGTTGGGGTGCGCTGGCCGGCTCAGGCGGGGCCGCTCCTATGGGCTTTGGCCGCCAAGTCCACATAGGAGTGGCGGGGTCCGGGCGCTTTGGCGCAGACTCGAGGAGGTGGGGCCCGCGCGCTTTGGCGCAGGCTCGAGGAAGGGGGCCTGGGCACTTTGGTGCAGGCTCGAGGAGGTGGGGTCCGGGCGCTCGGCGCAGACTCGAGGAGGTGGGGTCGCGGGGTGGCTATTCCCTGTGGCTGACGTAGCAGGCGGTGGGGCTACGTATCCGACCCATCGCAGGGAGACCACGGGCGTCCAGACACGGGGAAATCTGGCGCCCATTGTTGGCGGGTTCGGTCTCCGAGGCAGTTGCGGCGCGCCATCTGTTCTGGCGTGCCGCGAAGAGAAGGGTCCGGCAACGGACAGCCGCGGCGGGTTCGCGGTCGTGTGCAAAAGTCTGTCCCGCGTTCCCGCCAAAAGCGGCACTGACGGAACACCCCGGGGTTTTGGTGGGTATACGGACTCCCACATAACCGCCTACCTCCCCATGGTGGGTGGTATCCATAAAGGATTTCCCCAGAACAAAAAAAAAAGGCATGGACATACACAATAACTTACCCCAACATCCGAAACCCAACATCACAAAAATATGTATACCGGTGAAGGATTGAACCTGGGACCTGAACCATGAATCCGATTTCAACACCAAAAAGTATTCAATAACTTGTTGAAGTCCATGATAGTTCAAAAGTTAGTTAAAAACCATACCTATGACTATTATCACAATATTGTGGGCATGATACCGACTTCGACAAGTTATTTCACACATTTTGGTTTTGAAGCCGGTTCAAATTTTAGATAAAAATTTTTTTCACCTTTTTAGTGATCGTTGCTAATTTTAATGTTATTTGACGGTTTAACTAACGCGGTAGGTATAGTCGAATATTGATATATAATATCGAAAAAACAATTACGTTGCAAATTACCGGATCGATTGTCATTGATGATATCATGAAGTCATCAAAAAAGGCAAAATTCTTTTCAGTTATTGGAGTGCAACTCAAAAACTGTGCGACCGACTTTGATACAATTTAAATGGGACCACCTCGGAAGGATACTCTACCATATAAACTTCGACCATATATATTATTTTATGTGTATAAAAATATATACGGTCTAATTAAGAAACCCCCTCTTCTTTGAAGTCTGTTAAATATTACTCAGCTTTTACCTATTGACGTAAATGTAGCTATTTTTGATGACACAAAATCAATGAAATGTACTCGTATATATCATATAAATATTGTACATATCGGCTGAGAGTCGGACATGAAGTATGACCCGGTATGAAGAAAACACGTAATGTCTGTTCCAACTTTAATCTTCAGTCGCTTACTTCATTATAACAAAACAGAGACGTGCGCACGCGGCGAGCGCTAGCAACAAACTCAACTCCGGTTTTTTTAACAAGGACATAGAGCTTTTTGCCACTACGGGCAGTAAAAGCGACACCGGGCTGTTGGTGAGTGCACGCAGCACTCAACCGAGACAGCTCCGGTTTGCACGGGTCTCTTCTCGCTCAATGTGTGGTTGAGCGGGGAAAGAGTGTCAGGGCACGTGTCCTCTTCTCTGACTAGTCTTGGTCCGTGACGACGGACCAGTCATTGGGTTGGATTATACCACAGCCTCACTGTACTGCCACCCCAGTGACCAAAAGGTAACTGAGCGATCAAGGCCGCGCCAGGTGGAACCCCCGCCTACACGGGTGAAGCCCAGCGGACCGATCGGCTACACAGTCGCTGGCCACTGGGGACTGCACTGATACAAGCTGTAGCATCCTTTCTCTCGTCTTTTTCTTCTTGGCTGGTGTCAGTGGGAAGTAGATCCCGTGAATAGGGTTTAGCTTTGCGTCTGCCTTTTTCGTCGGGCGGCCGTGCGTGGAGGGGCGCTATTCCCCTGAGGTGCTCGTGTTCAGCCGCGTCTGCTTTCGCGAACATGTTGGTGGCGAGTCTCTTCACGAATTCGTCGATGGTTTCCATTTGGAGGCCGCGTGCGATGGTGGTGTTCCACACGTATCGGGGGGCATCAGTTATTGTCTCTCATGTTATTGTCTGGGCATCAGCTCCGGTTTCCATAGGCGCAGCTGTTTTATAGGCGACTGTGATGATGGGTATGTGGTGAGTCAACTGCTCGCCCGTTGCGCATTTTCCGTCACAATAGGCGGCCGACGCCATCATACATATATGGTCCTAAAACGACATTCGATGTGAATATTTTACACCGTATTCAATATTTATAAACACTTCAATTAAATTGCCAGACCAAAAGACGAGTATGTAAAACACCCTCACATTCATCCAATACATAAAGAACAACAGAGGTATTAATTATCATGTCAGTTTATACAGTATTCTTAAAAACAGTAAAAACTGAAAAAATACATCACAATAACGTTACTTTTATTGCTCTAACATCTCCATTTGAGTCATAATATATTGAAATGTATCTCTTTATAGCATTGCCAATCCATCTTTAAACACTTGTTCATCAATTCAACATCAATAAAATATTGTAAAAGGTCAAAGAAGTAAAACCTTTTGAATTATTGAAAAGGTTTATAATTTTACGTAAATGAATACACCACCGTGTAATATTAAAAATACACTCGATAACATCTTTATATTATGATATGAAAATTACATTGTACGTAATGAATTGAATTGTAAATTGTTGCTAAGTATTAAAATACGTGGTTGAATTTGATGAAACAATTTTATAAAGAAGTAGAATATTTTAAGTGAAGGTTAATACGATGGCTTTACTTATACACGCTACTTAAATTAAACTTAAACACGTACTAAATTACTATTTAAGTAATTTAGTACGACACACTAAAATTAGTCTAGCACCAACATTTGCGTAAGTAGAACGTAATCGTATCGTTAATAAAATACAGTATAGACTATGAGCTATATGTGCCACAGTTGTACTAGATATATGATAGTTTGTGCTGTATCGTCAATGATACGATTACGTTACACATACGAAACTGTTCGTGCTAGGCCCACAGTTGTGTAGTATGTAATGCCAAATGTTAAACGGCCTTACTTATAAACGCTGCTTAAATTTTAGTAACGTCAATTAATACGGCAAAGAATTTTTTTGCTCTACGCAATGCTAAATAACATAATTTAAAGTTAAGCAGCGTTTATAAGTAAGGTACGTTTACACACTCATGCCCCGCACTAAGATTACCATTGTCGCCGTAGCCATGGAAACACATAACAACATCCAAGATCGAAGAACAAACATTTCTCATCATATATAAACGCGATCTGTAGAGGCAATGTGAAAATTTGTGATGAACAACGGAGACATCACAAATTTGAATTTGGTTTATAAACATAACTTAAATTTATATGTTATTTAAGTTTAAGCTATATGTATAGGTTAGACCATAAATGATTACAAATTACTTACAGTGCAGGCTGCATTGTGACTTCGTTTCTCCCCAAACCCAAAACCATGTATTGTGTTATTTATTTGTTCGTGTTAATCTCTATTAAGACGGCCATTAAGAACTTGAATTAGTATCTGTATTCTAACAAATAAACATTTAATTGTACATATAAACGTCTTCGCCTACCATTTTCTAGGTCTCACAGAAAATGCGAAGGGTCTTATGTGAAAGTGTATGATCCTATTGCTATCCTATCCCTTAGCTGTCTTTCACGACTCATCATTGTACATCAAGAATGGTATATATTCTCCTATGAATAACCTTATGCACATATTTTTGCTGTCTGCTGGCAGCTTACCTACCCACGTATAATAAATTACTTATAAGATAAATAATTTCAAATTATTACTCATTACATGCACTATTGAATATTACCATTCTGGAAATGGCAACGCAATTATATGGTTAAACAAGCGGTTTTCCTTAAAACATTATTAAATTAAATAGTATCTAAATAGCCTTACTAAAAACCATCATAAAAAACTTGTTAAAATGTACTATTAATCATCTAGGCACCCTTCTTGTAAACTGGCGTCTTACCCATTAAAGGAGGTTAAAAAATACCCTTTCAATTTGTTACTCATTACGCTGTTACCTATTACCTTACTGGAAATGGTGAGGCAATTAAAATTACATTATATGGTCAAACGAGTGTTTTGCTCTCATACAATCTGTTTATCGTTAAATCGAATAATATATTATGCATTCACATGACATGCCCATACTGTCACTAATAACATCAAGGTTTTTTATAAGTATGAAGGTGTAACATTTTTATAGCGAGTCTATTATTGCCTAAAAACTACCTACATACAACCTTACAAACATACGGACAGATGAAAAACAATTTGGCCAGTTAAAGCGAAGACGCTTCGCTCGCTCGATCAATAAATGAGGTGTTTTGACAATTTTTTTCCTGTGAATTGCATGCTCTTAAATTTTATTACAATGTAGTTTATAACTGTAAATGATTAGTGAGGATAGTCGGACGAACAATTTTTTAGAGCTATTTGTGGTGTTGACAATACTATCTAAGTGAAACTGATACTACCCAAGTGAAACTGATACTACTTAAGTGAAACTGATACTACCTAAGTGAAACTGATACTAGCTAAGTAAAACTGATACTACCTAAGTGAAACTGGTACTACCTAAGTGAAACTGATACTACCTAAGTGAAAACAAAATTTCCTTTTGTAATCCGATGAGTAAACTATTAAAAGCTGAATATCAGAGTGAAGACCTAATCAAGACCTAAACAAATAGTTGATGTCGTTCAGATCTTTAGTATAACACTATTACCTTCAAAATCAGGAAATAAATTGCGTAATATCCTCAGATCATACTGTACAATCTGAAGTAACATTATAGACTACCGTTCTTAAAGCAGCCAATATGTCAAGTTAAACTTTATTTTATAATGAAAGTCAGAAATGTGAAAGTAAAATTTTGAAATTTTAGACATTTATGTAAATAATTGAACCCTTTACCTGTTACTGTTAAATAAAACATTGGGAGTGATTACAGACATATATTCATGATACTAAGAAACTTTTCTAGTGAGTCACAAAACAATAACAAAGAAAAAGTCATGATTGTAATATTTTATTGTTATTTTTTAAAGTAACAAAAGATATATCCTCAAAACTCAAATTTATAGATTTTGTATTAATATACATTGGACATAATGTACCATAAGTAATGAATCAGTATTTTAAACATTATTTATTAATTATATTTATCTTGTTATTGCCTATCTCCTAGACCAGTAATTGAAAAGTAATTATAGCTAAAATAGCAGAATGGAGACTGAAGTATGTATGAATACACTGCTAATGAGTTCGGAATGCCTTTGCCTATTCGAAGACATTTCCTTACTTGTAAAGTCTATTTCAGTATATATTTACACGTTCTTGTCTACATAATTTACTCATTTAAGATGTAGTAAAAACGTTCGTTTGTAATTATATCGTATTTTGTTGCACAATTCATTTAGAATTTTCTAGTTTCACATAAAAAATTAAGATTATCTTTTACTCGTATTATGGCAACGTACATATACAATAGTTTTTTTTTTGTTGAGTTGGTTGTACAGATCACGATAATTATATATTGTCTTATGCATTTTCTGACTATGGACACGGAGGTAGAAATTTAAAAATAAATGTATTACGATACAAAAAATTCGTTGATTCAAAAAACATCCTTAATGCCTAAATTAAATAGACGATTTTGACTTGATATACAGTGAACTGAATTCTTAGATTTCAAACAGAAGCGATCACAGGGGAGCTTAACTTGGCGATGTTAACCGATCAACAAGTTAAGCAATGCTTGCTACAGTCATGAGTTTGATGGGTGACCGCTATTGACATTATGCAACTGAGCGCTTTCGTGCTTCGGAGGGTACGTTAAGACGTCGGTTATTTGTCTTAGGGAAACGGTCATTACGCTATGTCGAAGGCATTTAGGCGGACTGGAAACTTCGTCATGGGTTGGTCACTGCATCCACCAAGCCGCACTGGGCCAGCATGTTGGATGACCCAACTCCTCTCTGAGAGGAAGGCTCGAGTCTTTTGTCTTTATTTTTTGCCGAATATGTTAGAAATCAGAAGTGGAAAGGTTTTTAAAAACAGCGCTAAATTAACGAAACAGAAATTTATTTTTACAAGTACCAGAACATTTATTAAATAACCGACAGGTCTATAAAATAGCGTCCGCACTGTACAAAATCATGCAATGGCAAAACTAAAATATAACGACTACGGAGCTGCAACAACGGAGTTCCAAAAAGGTACCTATCCAGAGATGAGAACAAACATTTTGGAGTAAAAAAGTATATAAGTAATTATTTTACTTGACTTTTCATTTTTCCACTTGCAATGCTAGTTTTTGGAGATTCTAGGCGTATGAAAACCTACATTGATTTCGCATTTGAAAAAGCGTTACCTACTTCAAAAACATTCAAGGTTCAAAAGTTCAAAAAAACTCATAAACCTGGATTTTAATTAGGAGGAAGTAAAGTTTTTCCATGAAACGTATTACGTATAGCCTGTTCAACTTTTTTCAAAGAGAGAGTATGGAGAACTAACATTACGAATTTTAAATGGCAATTTGCCTCTACCAGCTGTAAAATACCAAACTCGGCTGTCATGAGCATAGAAAATTTTTATCCTGATTCGTCAGTTAAATCCCTTTTTTTCACAGACAGCAATGATACTATAGGCACATGAGTAAAGAAACGAAAGTTCGTCTCCTGTGCTATAGGCACACTATATAGGCCGGCAAAGACATAAATTGTAATTATCTGTTGAACTAGGAAAGGGATGCTTTAATATAGAGTACTACTAGAGCAAGTAAGATCTAACGTGTTAGCTATGTCGCAAAACGAAACTGCAAGGTTTTTAACATGGCAACTACATATTGTACTTGATATTGTTATACATGTAGGGTTCAAATAGTTTTTGGCGGTTGCCAGGTACGTAAAATGGTACGTAAAAAGGTACGTAAAATGGTCCATAACCCACGATTTTACACATTGCACATGGGGGTCTAAAAAGGTACGTCAAATGTGTAAAATGTACGCTAACGGCAACGCTGCCACGGAGATGCTCACTCTGCCTTCGTTAATTTTATATTATAATACTGTTAAACTTACGCGGTAGGTACAGTCGGTATCTCAACCAGTTTCGTTATTCACGTTCTTCCACGTTACTTCTTCATAAAGCAGTCGTGTACTCGTCCATGACAGTCGCAGTTCCACCCAGCGCGTAGAACGTAGCGAGTAGCGTGTTTTCTGTAGCAATGCACTGCATTTGTTACCTCAAGACATTTTAAGTATATTTTGCTTTTATTACTTTCATTTGCTACTAGTTTTCTAGCACAGTAACGCTGTGCACTATTTCTTCGTAGCTTAATTTATGGCACTGCGGTAGTACCATAGTAAAAACAGAACTGTGGACCTGTGAATAGCTAAGTAAGTGTAACGTTTACAAGAAACAGTACGTACTACAGTACGTACTGTTTCTTGTAAACGTTTATCTAGAAATCTAAAAAATTTATCTAGGGCAACTGTGACACGGATAACTTATAGTTTTTACGCCGATTACACGTTGACGCTTAAAACATACGAAACTTTTTCGCAAATTGTTTATGCAACGGCTTCTGAAATTCTCGTTTTACTATGGTGTTACCAACCAAACCGACTTTTTGCTGCAACACCTGGTAATAAACCGTTAAAAAACTATAGCCTACTAAAATTAAAAAAGTTGTATACAATCTGATTAAAAATGAAAATGATTCAGCGACATAATTGACACGGTTGGTTAAAATTAACAATCCAAGTCCATTTACGGAAACAAAAATTAACTGAAATGGTGTTTCACTTGCAAATAATGTTTTATTGTAACGACGTTTTCGAGGAAATTATTACCGTCGACATAATTGTATTTAATTGGTAACCACTACGTTTACGGTGAATCATTCATCAAATTGTTTCACAACATAATGAAATAAATAACAGTTTAAACGTACAATATATATTGCTTATAATTAAGGAAAGTATACATGTAAAGAAATAAGGCCTTAGTCACATGCAGATATTCCAAGACAACTGAATGAACAATTTAACGTGAAAGGTGGTAGGTATATACCGTACCACTTTTTTACAGACCGCACAACAATTTACTATGCATTGATTTTAATCATACACTTGGCAGCTAAAGATATTCTATCATAATATAATAATAAACAAGAATAAGTCACGTACAGTAATTTTATGAGGAAAGTGTGACAAGAGATCACGATTATTTATAATACAATTTCAGTTATCGATACATAAGGTTTAATTATCGAAATTAAACCTTACATATATACATATTTATTAAGTTTGATTCTTGTATAATGTTGACCTTTAATCGTCTTATAAATCTATTTTAACTATAATAGGGTAATGATTAAATTTAATAACGGTCAAGCCACTAAGTCTAAGCCTACTAAGCCTTTTGTGACGGATTTTACTTATATTAAAAAAAAAAATTAAGTTATATTTAATAATTTACTATTTTGTTATTTAAACTAAGAGAAGTAAGTAGTTAATAATAATTTCATGAAGGTGTTTTATACATAATTATGTACAGTTTACTAAAAATTTTCTAAAAATCTTAATCTTATTAATGACCAAAGAATACGTGTAGATGTTGAAGCCAATGAAATTTTTGTTTTTCTTTGACTCGTTTGCAAAATAATAATTTATTAGATGTCGTTTTTAATATCCATAACACATATTATTAAACTCACTTATATTTGCAGCGTAGAAACATATGAGCCATCGTAAAAAATATAGCGACGTTATAACTCCAGTAAAACAGTGAAACGACTCTATTGTTTTCCAATAGCCACACGTACAAGTCTAAAACAGTAAGAGCATTCACACTTGGCTCAGAATTTCATATTTTGAACAGGTAGTATTTGGATAGCAATTTAATTTAATTTATTGTGAAATTTAAATTTTATGTTAAAACAAAAAACGTTACATAGCTATTATGGAAATAATACCAACTAACGCTACAGATATTGATATTGAAACAAGCTACACGCACCTACTAAAAGTCAATCACTTTCATGAAGTATTAAACAATTGCGTGTCTATAACATGTTTGGCGTTTGTTTGCGCCAAACATCATAATAATAATAAATTTATTTATTGTTCCAAAAGTATACATTTGAATGTGCTTAAATTAATTTACAATTTACTAGTTTCTACATAGATTGGTACCAATTTATATATTAGAATAGAAATGCGATACAAACATTTATTTAGTAGATAGTTAGGTTTTAAGTGAACAAAGTAAACTAAATACAAGAACAAACCTAGTGATGTGACAATCATAGTGTGCTTATATTTCATATTGTTGTTATCGATTTGTCTAAAACAATGGGTCTCTTCTCAATGTAGGTAGGTACTTACTTACATAAAAGTAAAATAAAAAATAAACACAAACAATTAGAGTAGGTAGTGTTTGACACTCGGACAAGAAAATCTGCCTCCCGAGTATCAATTCTCTCCTGCATGCAGTTACGGTATAATACAAAATTACGTCTTGTGTAAATACATACACGGTAAAAATTATAAGTAAATGGCGGGTAGGAACTAATCTGTCAATAGAAACACGACTCACAAAAGGCGACGTGCACAAAGAGCAACTACTGTTTGAATGTGTGTGTAATACGTATAGCCGTAGTAGAACGGGTATGGCGCGTTTGTGGTTGTAGGTTAGTATATTAAGTCTTTCACACACGTGTGCATTTGTTTTTTGAAGAAATTCTAAACTTTTTATTTTTAAACATCAGATATTGGTAGAGAAAAAAATAATAATCTTAGCGATTGTAATTATAAACATTACCCTTTTTTATATAAATAGTGTTAGTAGTAGACTTGTTTTTGATTTGATTGAAGATCTTTAAATAGCACGTAAAATGTCATATTCAACTTCAATATAATTTATTTAGTTACGCTTGAGCTTAGAATGACTAAAATGGATATTATAGACTATGTATTATTTAGGTTACGTAAGATGTCTAAATTAGAGGGATTTTAGTAGCGCGTTTCAAAAACGTTTTATATTATATTTTAAATTTTATTTATATATTATTTATAATAATATACAGTTACTTTGTACTATTATTTATTCCGTGATATCGTGAGACGTCGTCCATCAATGGTCCGTAGACACGTGATTAACTCGTTTTATTGTAACTAGTTATACGAGTGTTTACTAAACGCTTGGCCTCAAGTTTTCTATTAATGTCAATGCATATGTTGCGGGATAAAGTAAATCACATAATAGTATGTAGATAGATACCGACATATGGTGTAGTCATCAATTTGTTATCAGTTATCGCGTAAAGCAAAGTAGAGCAAATCACTTAAAAAGGTGCTAATCGAGGAAATTATGAAACTCTTCCATGAGTCAATATCAGGAACCATTAGTTTTTGTGATGCTTAATATGAGATGAAATGAACGTCTTGATGAATAAGTAGCATACTTAAGTATCAAATACACGGTAATATCTAGCAGTTGTGTTTTGGTTTATTAAACGTGCTTTACTTTAAATCACAAAGTACGGTATGTCCTTACTGCAACTCCATCACAAAGTCTTCAACGACAATTTATAGCTATTTACACGCCAAGTCATAGCTGTTTTCACAACGTATTACAAAGTAAATGCTGCGCCTTCCGTCACTCATAAATCTAAGAATTCACGTTGTAAATCCACACTGATTGCACAAAAACGCAAGTCGTCTGTTAGTGACACAGGGATGGAAAGATTATCGAGTAATAGTTTAGGAGAACCATTCAAGAGGTGATGTAGATGATAACCTTTAATTGACATTTGACATTGTTTCTTGCAATACCGCCTACCGATTTTAAAGTAATGTATAGCATATTGACAACAATATTTAGTCTTGTACTAGTAATATTTAAACAATAGGTTTTTATTAACAACATCTAGCCTTTTCCCATTGACAGTGTTTTTTTCTTTAAATGTGTTTTCAAATGCTATATTAGGTATTTTTTTCTATTTTCGTTTATTTTTATATCTGCGTCCAAGCTTTTCTAAACGAAAGGTTTCATAACTTGCTCAAATATTTTAGGGCTTTCCTGAATAGGACTAGGTCTTCTTAGCATCGAAGGTGTGAGTCAGTAATTAATTTTCTCAGTTAAGTCTATGTGTAAGGCCTTTAAGTATAAATGTTAGCTATTTTCACAAAGCTGCACTATGTTCTTGAGTATTATGACTAGGCTGACTAGAAAAGTATAAAGTACCTATCATTACAAGAAAAAATACTTTGTCTCATCAACTTAAGTAACTACTCTACAGGATAAGAGAAAGAAATACATACTTTATTAATGTTTATGACTTTCAGATTAAAATTGCAATGCTTCTTTTGACAGCCTTTCCATAAACAAATTTAGCATGACTTAAAATAATACCAACAGTTTTACATAAAATATATGAACTCAATCTATCTTTCAACTCGGCAAAAGTTGCATGCTTGGCGAACTGTGTATCCGTATATACAAAACATAAAAGAAAAAGTCCACACCTACTCCGTAAAGCCTTGCGCACACCGCATTCGATCTTGCGATTTATTACGATTCCCAATAAAATTATAATCGTTATTTATCGCAGGCGGTCGAAGCGTGTACTTGCATTATTCATCCGATGGCTGGTTGCGATGCTCGACGATTTACTATGCATTGTTGACTGTACCGACATATTTCAGATGCAATTTTCGCACGACGTTTAGTATGATGCAACGCGTTCTCCGGTTCTTGGTACCGTGTGTCAGATTGGGTCGATAGTGTTTTATGGGAAAAGTTTTGTGTGGAATAGATGAGTAAGTAATTACATTTTCAAGAATAATGTTTTTTGACTTGGTGGGAATCACGTAGTACCTACTTTGTAAGTTTTTCTACTAATACACTACTGTACACAGTGTTATCAGTTTAGGCTTGAAATATTGAGTAGAGCCGGTTATATATACGAGTAGTACAAATAGTTTGTCAGTATGTAAATTATTGTTATTATTAAAATTAGTTTCATTGGTATTTGAGAAAAATATAAGTTATACGTCACGGGTAAACTCCAACAGTGGCTAGTTATCATGGAAACTGTTAAAAATCGGATCGCATTACGAGTTTTGACGTTCAATAGTGAATTATAAACCGTTATGTATTCGTGATAGCACCGTCACGAATACATAATGGTTTATACGAAGGTAGATAAAGTAAAAAAAAAAACCTGAAATGCTGTTTTTCGGTTTTCCTCGTCAAACACCTTAGAACATTAAGTAATGTTGTTTATATATTATCCTATTCAACATAACATTTACATAACTAACAGTGACTTACTTACTACCTACTTACGTAATAACAAACGTATTTATCTGACTGTAATTTGACTCTGTATAAGTACACCACGTATATACATCACTGAAGCTGTAATACAAGTACAGATATATTCAATTGGTCAGTGTAACTTATACATATAAAATATTATTAATATGAGAATGTCGAGCCCCGTATTTGACATTGAAAATTCTTACTAGATGCAACTAAAAATATGTACTTAAATAATTTGAGGTAAATGTATAATCGTGCAAACGTACAAAAAAGTGTCTGCTTAAGTTAGGTTCTCATCTGCTTCGACCCTGTAAGCCCGGGTTTTTTAAAGAATAGGGTAACGGTAACTTCTGCCTGCCGTAAGAGCCGACTAAAAGGGGACCCTAAGATCTCGGGTATAGTTGGAGGTGGGGCCCTAACTCTCTCATCAACGAGCTGGAGGAAGACGGCGTCATGATGTAGCAATTGACACCGTGCCATCTTTAGAAGGAGATGCGAACTGCTCTCATAGTCGAGCCAAAGGGCAATATGTCTTGATGGTCGCAGTGCGTTCATAAGTCGATAAGACATCGTAGAAGGCCACCGAGGGGGTTTTAGTGGAAAGTCCCACATAACCCAGACGCTCCCTATAGTGTCCGGGTATCGAATAAAAATTAAAAATAAATGTCATGTGCTTATGTTACAAATGATCTTTTGTTAACATAACAGGTTCAGTAGTTTGAATGTGAAACGGTTACAATATCTACCTATGAAACCATTCAAACAGAAACTCCTACTTTTGCCTCTATATACGAGTATATAACATTTAGTGTAATTAAAGTTCTGTATCACATGTTCACAATGTGACGTAGGTCGTCCACCGACAAGGTGGACTGACGACCTGACAAAGGTAGCAGGACGACGTTGGATGGAGGCCGCTTCCAACCGGTCCTTTTGGAAAATTCTGGGGAAGGCCTATGTTCAGCAGTGGACGTCCTATGGCTGAGATGAGATGATGATGAAAATGTAAAACAAGGGTTTTTTGTACTCTTCAGGTTCCAGTATTGAATTAATATATATTCTATCTGATTGGTATCGTAAAATCTAAATAAGGACTTATATGGAAAAAAGCTTATCTAATACAGTACATTATACTTTTAGAATAACTGACAAAATTCACTGTACAAAACAAATACGTAGTTGAGAATGTCTTAATACTTATTTAACACTAGCAACTGCCGGCGTCTTTGTTTGCGTAGTAGGCTCGGCCGTCAGCCTCGCTATAACCTCTCATCTTTTCTTGGTTTTCTACCATTAGACCTTCTCCTGACAATCATTAACACAAAAAAAAGAATAAGCGAGATAGTTACATCCGTTCTCAAGCTATAGCGTGTCCAGAAAAAATAGGGTTCATTTTTATATAATTGATTGGAAATGGAAAATTGACTATGACTCTTGAACCACAGAAAACAAATCATACATATGGTTAGGTACATTGTGGTATATCGATTACTTTAAGTAACAATAATTTGCAAATAACTTTATTCATCACAGTTACTATTACTGCTCTATCTATGTTAGATAAAGTTTACTCTAAACTCATTACTATTACTAGCCTTACATTACGTTTTTTACGATTCTTTTCTACGACATTGTATTACGATTCTATACTAAAGTTCCCAATATTATCCGAGATTTGCCTATTAATAAGTTTAAAATTACTATTAAAACTAAACTCTGTCAAAAAGGTTATTACAAAATTTCGGATTAATTGGAGGATAAAACAGCTTGGGACTGATCACTCCAGGATCTATCTACTCGTGTACTAAGATGTCAAAGTGTAGCGTGTCTTGCCCTACTGATACCATTATTATGTTCTCTTTTGTAAGGCAACACACTGGAGCTAATATTTGTAGTACCTAAGTAAAAATATTGTAAAAACGTCTATATAAAAAGAATGGCCCCGAGTTTCTTGCCGCTTCTTCTCGGTTGGCTCTATGTATTTTGGAACGCGGCGGTAGGCTTTAAAGTACATTATAATGAAAAATTGACGTTCATAAGTGCGTCTTTGATGCCTAAATTGAATAAATGATTTTGACTTTGACTTTGACTTTGACTTTACATCCGAGATATTCAAATTATCAACGGGATAGTTACCATGTATATTTTCTATGAGTTTCCGATATTTCGGCACTGTTGCAAGCGCCATGATCACGGATGAACTGAGGAATTGCGGGTGGGTGAATGTTTACGAGCAGACGAAACGGTCTACCCTATTCCGTACTCGTTTGTTATGCGAGGCACCACTACTATTGTAATTTGGTAATAATCCTGTTGATAATTTGAATATTTCTTATGTTTGAGACCATGATATAGTTTAAAAACTTATATCTTACATTATATCCGCTTAAAACCGTAACGTCCTGTTGAAATATACTTTTGTTTAGATTTGTCACGTCGAAACAAACTATCGCAGAGATGAATATAAACACTAAATCAGGACAATGATTTGTCAATAACTGGCAGTTTGCTTTAAGTTGCTGACTGACTGCAAAACGGTCATTACAGAACTTGCATAGTTATTCTAAATAGCAGTGAATACTTTAGGTAAAGTAGGACTAAAAACAAGGAAAATAGTTTTTCAAGCCACTACTTGGTACGAGCCAAACCCCATAATCCTTAACCGTAACCGCTATATTTTCAGCTGAGCAAATTAATCTGTAATTCGGCCATTGGTACCGGTATCTATTAGGACAGCAGAAGGGCTTCCTAACGGTCAATGCTTCTCCTGTACAAAATACATTTCAAACCATTTCAATCTTTCCACCTGCACCATGCAATCGAACCAAAATTATCTCTGACATATGTTTTGGATAGGCTCGCCTTCTCAAGCAGCCGTGCGATTCTCTAATGATTCGTCGACGAGCTCGTCGACGAGCTCACCGATGTCAAATACTTGATGAGATATCGCCCTTGTACATAAGGTTGCTTTTCCAACGTTTCTTGTCATCTCTTCATTTGTTTCACGGATGTTGTCAAATGTTTGCTCTTAGAGAATCGCACGGCTGTTGACGAGCGTTTGATCGCTATTCATCGTGTTAGTACTGTAGTGTTTATCTTTATACTAAGTAATCCAACAGTAACTATTGTGTAATCATGCTGCAGTATATATTACAATCGCGTGGCAATTAAGATGTCCGACGGACAGGACACGCCGCAGCTTGTCGGAGGGAAGTGCACGCCGCGGGGCAATTTGCACGAGTGGGGCGTTTTGCTGATAAGTTACTGGTTTGAATTTAGAATTAGACATCTTTAGTATGTCTAGATTAGCTGTCACGGAATTAGATGTGGAAATTTATGAGATGTGGCTGATGTTGAATATAAACAAAGTTAAATCATTAAGCAGTTGCCAGTGAGCATATAATTCAATTTACTAATATAAAAAACGTCGCTCTAATTAGGTACCTGTATGAATTGAAAACTGCATCTGTTTGCATCAATATTTCAATTACTCTTTCACGCTAAGCTATTAAACCGATTTGAATAAAACTTCAACTATGTCGTCATTAATTCCCTAAAATCCGTTGGCCGCGCTGCCGACGAATCGACACAATTCTAGGAAGTTCAACTGTACTGATTAAGTACAATAACAAATAAATCCAAAAACAGTTACATTGATCATTAATTTTTATTTTCCACTTGAAATTAATATTAACGTCATTCTCGACGCCATAAAGTACCAGTAATTATCTCAAAGTATCCGTAAAACCAATTAATCACGCCAATTACTTCCAATTACCTTAATCACCACACCTTCACCGTAAAAGAAATTGTATACCTTTTAAGTATTAAGAATTCCAATAAAGAATTGGTGAAGTATTCGTTGAAGCAATGACAAAATCTCTTCGAACCTTAAGGCAACCCGCACACTTACAACACTTTTTAGTAACAATATTTAAAGTTAACAAGCGCCTACACAGATCGCAGAAACTCAGAATATTTTCTATAAGTTTATGGCAGCTCTTCCTCTGTGTATAAAAGGTTACTACGAAGAAATAAAAGTGACATATGTGCTAATCCTGGCGCTTTGAGGAATTAAAACATTAGAAACCTATCGTCATTCCGATTTTTGGGCACCTTCAGAACCGTGCCACATAGAATACAATAGAAAGAAGGACATAATAGTTTTAAAAAAATAGTATTTAAGTACCGTGCAAGACGACCTAAGCCTAGATTGTTGTATAAACTGAGCAGTTATTAGGTTCAAATGGCAATGTGATAGATGCAGGTTGCGGTTTTGTAATCATCAATAAAAATTTAAATCATATTAAGGCTCTGTAAGCCCAGAGCTTGAATTCTTCCAATTTCTTTCACAAGAAATGAAGCAGGCGCATCTGGTAAAAATGTATTTTTTTTATAAAAAGATCAATTTTCACTATTCATTAATACAGTATCCGTCAGTGTATGTGTATTAAAATTGCTATATGTATTATGATATGTGTTTAATGACAAATACAATTGTAAATAAAAAGCAAAACTGTTTTAAAGGAGAAATTAAGTGGTATATGTATGATTTTTTAATGTACTCTAGTATGTCAATACCTACTTAAAAGTCTTAGAAATTTATTATTTTTGTAATTTTAAATCAAACGCTGATTATGAGATAAACTGCTTCAAAACCCTCATTTTTATCATCGTCATGAATTGACAGCATCTTAAAGAACACAAACCAACATAAATAGAGAAACAAGAAATCTTGAATAAGATTTAATTTACTGATGGATGATAGATACTGTTAAAGTTTTGTTATAATCATTTAAGTAAATTACCATTGTCTCAAAATTGCAATATCTTGAGTATTATTAAAATAGTTGAATATGAGTATAAAAGAGGCGAGTGTACGGAGAGCGTTAATTGAAGTTGAAAAATAAAATGAAAAAAGCCACCGTCACTAATTGTACTATAATTACTGGATACCACAGGTTAGATAGTAATTCCTTTGCACCTCAACGTAATCATTTAGTACGGTTAACTGAAAAAATACACAAAAGGGAAATTATCTTCGCAGTGGGCATCGTCATTTCGGAAACTAGCTACTAACTTGCAAATTGAAAATCGATGATGACGTTGATCATAAAAGTACTCAACAAAAAAATTATTAGCGAGATTGTTCCATCCGTTCTCAAGTTATAGCGTGAACAGGAGAAATTGGGGTTAGTTTTAATATTTATATTTATTTATACAATTGCTCGTTTAAAGGCATTAGCTCAGAATACCTGGTATTCTGTGGTGTCTAGGTTTAATTTTTAGAATTCATCATGATTTTAAATGGATACTTTTGCGTTTATTTATCTATCCATACATAATATAAGTACTGGTTCTGACTGACTATGTGATTTATCAACCGTGAGCCTAAGACGCTGGGTCTACAAGTAAGGCGAATAATAAACTTGCCACGCAGCCGGCTTGGAAAGAGTGAAGTAGTTGAAAATAACTAAGATTTTTATCAAAAACCTTTTAACACGTAGAAGTGAGCTCATCTCTGCATTATGCATCGATGACCGCCAAATGCTAAATAACTTCACTTTAAATATACTCCTTGTAGTTTTGAACTTAGAGTGCAAAGTCCCGATCGTGTAGTTGTAAAATTATGCAGTATGTAAGTAAAAACTGCAAGAGCTGTCTGGCACATCAATCACTGGCGATCTTGTGACTTCTGATGGAAACGTATAGATTAATAAATTATTATATTATATATAGCTGAGTACAGCAAACAAAAGAGGTATACAAGAAGAACAACGGAATATAACAATTATAAGGCATGTCAGTAAATAGATAATAAAATTGTATATTAGTACATTTCTCTTAATAAATGAAATATTATTAAAAAAAAATAACTAAAACTTAAACTAATCATATTTTTAACATAGTATGTAAACATTTTTGATTGTACATAGGTGTCTATATGTTTGGTATAGATATTCGTCATGTTTCGTCAATTAACATACCAGACAGACTACATGATAAAAAAAATTACGGTTTAAATTTTTACCCCTTTTTAGTGACCACTTACGGGATCGATTGTAATTAACTGTCAATAAGGATATCATCAAGATAGGCGAAATACTTTTCTGTTATTGGAGTGTAACTCAAAAATCGCGATGAAATTTAAGTGATCATGTATTAAAAATATACGCATCGACTTGTAGACGTAGCCGAAGATGGTAGATAAAAGTAATTTTAGTAACTTCGGATTAGGGTTTAAAATTATTTTTAATTTAAGCAATTGAATCCGTCAATTTTATTTTCCAAATAAATAATATCATCATCAGCCTGTAGCAGTCCACTGCTGGACATAGGCCTCTCCAATTGCACGCCACTTAGGTCTATCTTGGGCTTCTCGCATCCAGTTTTTGCCAGCCGTCTTGCGCAGATCGTCACTCCACCGTGCCTCAAGACGCCCTACACTACGTTTGCCGAGACGCGGTCTCCACACTAGAACTCGTTTACCCCAACGGTTGTCGGTTCTACGGCTAATATGGCCAGCCCACTGCCACTTCAGCTTGCTGATCCGGTGGGCTATGTCGATGACCTTGGTTCTCTGACGGATCACTTCATTTCTGATGCGATCCCTCAGAGAAACACCGAGCATAGCCCTTTCCATAGCTCGCTGAGCGACCTTAAGCTTGTGGACCATTTGAGCCGTCAGTGTCCACGTTTCGGCTCCGTATGTCATGACGGGTAGGACACACTGATTGAAGGCTTTCGTCTTAAGGCACTGTGGAATCGGCGAAGTAAAGACTCGACGTAGCTTCCCAAACGCTACCCAGCACAGCCGAATTCTTCTATTCACCTCGTTCTCAAAGTAGTTTTTTCCCAACTGCAATGTCTGCCCAAGGTACACATATTTTTGAACAACTTCGAGAACGGCGCCGTGTATCGCAATCGGTTCCGGTAGAACATGTTCGTTGAACATGACCTTGGTTTTGTCCAAGTTCATCCGTAGGCCGATGCGTATAGAAGAGTCAGCCAGGTCATTCAGCATCTGTTGCAGGTCCTGCAGCGTCTCTGCCACGATGACGATATCGTCAGCAAATCGCAAGTGAGAGATGTATTCGCCGTTGATATTAATGCCACGTCCTTTCCAGTTCAGCGTCTTGAACATATCCTCCATTGCATTTGAAAACAATTTCGGGGAAATAACGTCCCCTTGTCTCACTCCTCGATGCAACGGTATGGGACTTGTTTGCTGATTCTGTACTTGGACGGACATGGTGGCGGTTTCGTAAAGACATATCATCACTTGGATGTATCGCCAATCTTTCTGGCAACGCTGCAGGGACTCCAGAACAGACCAGATTTCAACCGAGTCAAAGGCCTTCTCATAGTCCACGAATGCTAGACACAGGGGCTGATTATACTCTTCGGTCTTCTGTATAATCTGCCGCACTGTGTGAATGTGGTCTATGGTGCCGTATCCGCTCCGAAACCCAGCCTGTTCCGGTGGTTGGAATTCGTCGAGTCTACGCGCAAGACGGTTCGGGATCACTCTTGAAAACAGCTTATAGACGTGGCTTAGAAGGGATATGGGTCGATAGTTCTTCAGCAGGGTCTTATCTCCCTTTTTGAAGAACAGGACGACCACACTCCTACTCCACGCCTCTGGAGTTCTCCCTTCGAACAGGACAGCGTTAAAAAGCTTCTGGGGCTCCCTCAGTACGGGTTTGCCTCCTGCTTTTATTAGCTCTGTTGTAACGCCATCCTCTCCAGGGGCTTTTCCATTTTTAAGCTGTCCAGAGCGATCTCGATTTCGCCAATACTGACTTCTGGCAAGTCTTCGGTGAAATGGCGTGTTAACGTGGTTCTAGGATCATTTTCGGGATCAGGTCGAGATGCATGCGATGCGTATAATCGGCCATAAAAGTCCTCCACTTCCGAAAGAACTGCCGGCTTCGAAGCAACGACTTCTCCACTAGCTGTGGTCAACTTCGTCAGGTGGCTTCTTCCAAGAGATTGTACGAACACCTTTGACCCCCGATTCTGCTCGATCGCTCTTTCGATCGAAAGAGTATTTAAGCACCGGAGGTCGTGTCGTACGTTCTTGTTGATCTCTCGGTTTAGAGTCCGCTTTTCTGACGAAGTGATGGGTGGGTTTTCACGTCGTTCCTTCATTAGCCCCAAAGTCTTTTCTGAAAGCTTGGACTTCTTGCCCTTACGCTGCATGTAACAAAATCTCGTACCTTCTTCCCTGAGGACCCGAGTCACATTTTCGAGGTTCTGGTTTACGTCTGTGGTGGTTTCCACGGCAGCGAATTGGTTCTCCAGGTTTAATTGGAATGTTTCAGATATTGGAATGTTTCAGTAAATAATATATAAAATATATAATATATAAAATAATATATAAAGTGAAATAAAACAAATTATATCACACATAACCCAAAAGCAAACAAAACGAAAAAGAAAAGAAGAAGTAATTGAGCCATATAACAGTCATAATAATATATTATTTATGTAGAATAAAACATAAGTGCACAAACAAACGTCGACCTGCAGTTGTGTGAAATTATGTTGCAGATACTAAATGAAATATCAAATAAGTTAAAGCTAGCGTGAAATTGAAAACTAATTTGTAACAAATACACTGACACAACTTTACAATGATTCTATCACATACGCACATATGAACTAGCATTACGATTTACCATTTGAGAAATCAATTCTAGAACATTAGACTCAATTGGCCGAATACCAAATGATGCAGCTGCACTGACGCAGTCTTTATCAGCAATTTTAAGGTAACCAAGGTCAAAATGGTTTCTATTCTGACCAGGACGTCCAAATGTCCAAATTATACGACATGGAAGCTGCATTCTGCATAAAGGTAATGGAGAGCTATTAATCAAGTCAAAATATCCCATCAATCGAATTTAGTGCTATCATGAAAATCACATAAGCTTCTTACATAGATTACTCTCCGTCCGTATAATATTTCCATCAATAAAATCCAAGGTTTTGCTCCAGTGAAGACGTTGAAAAAAAAGCTTTATTTTTGGGGATTTTGAAGGCCTTGGTCTATGATTTGAAATGGAATGAGGTCAAGGGTAAGTTATTTGGTCATTCATCATGATTGAATTTAAAGCGAGGGCTGCTCATGGTTAAAGAACCCATCATCAGCGATCCGGAAGTTCTAGGTTAATGGAAGTGAGGACCGTGTGACATAAACCCATAACATAGTGGTGTACTTTCAAGTGCTTACCTCCACAAGAAGATTGATAACCCGCCGTCAAACAGAGCACGTTCGCATTCTATGTCTAGCTTATATTTGACGACAACAGCGTCAAAGTAACGTATCAGTTACAATACATAAAATTGATACATGGTACAGTAATACATGTTTTACGTTAAGTAACTTGATATAATTGATTTGGCATTTGGATATTGCAATACTGATTACAGTATTGCATTAAATTATCATGTAGACTACTTACATTATCATGCGTATTAGAATAATATTATTAAAGCGAAAGTATTTAATAAAACCTGTATTTTACTTCTTCCCGCTGAATTGGTTAAATGCCTATGGATTAAGATGAGATTTTCAATTGAGGATGTTTATACGCAGGTGGACAATCCTGTTAAAAGTAGCAGGACATAGCGAACTTGGATGCAGGACAATTATAACCCGAGAAACACTGCGTCGTAGCTAGATTTACTACAAAGATGGTGACGTGACAGGAGAGGTGAGGAATGAAACCACGACACATTTTACTAGTTATTTGAAAAATATGCAATATTATTCAATTGATTGATAGAGAAAACAATATGACAAACTGTTGTACTCGTATTATTCAGATTAGTTAAGATGAAGAAGGCTAGGCATTTAGAAATTTAAGAGATAAGTACTAGAAACGATAAGGATGACATGGTATATAGATATACTGGTAATCAAATTGCTATGAGCATCCAGAATGTGCTGAATCTAGAACGGTACGGCTTACCGTGAAGGGAGGGAATGCAACTGAACGGAGATGAAATTAGGGCTTTCAGTAATATGTATGGAGCTACTTGGGTATTTGAAGACTAGGAGATAATAAGAAGATCTGAATAGAATAAAGAAGTTGTGACAAGAGTTAAGAAAGTAATATTGGAGGTAGTTTAGCCAGATAGAGATGATGATCACAAACTTGAACAGTTTGAATTATATTATGACGAACCTTTGCAAGTTAAAGGCATTTTTGAAACGCTAAAATAAATTAAAAAACCAGCGTCGTGAAAAAAATAACAGCTTTTGTCTCTACTGCTGACACTAAAAAGGTGTAACTTTTTGTTTGAATGGAAAAATGACCCTGGACTCGTTCTACCATAAATCTCAATAAAAAGTCACTACTAGTTTTAAAAAGCTTAAGATGCATTCCAAAACTCCTATCTAGAAATATGATCTTTAAAACTAAATCGTAACCTCTACATAAAAGACAATACGCAACACAATAAATTAAAAGCAATGAACGAAACTTATATGATCTAAAATACGCTAAAACTGTTGCTAACTCCAAAAAGTTCTAAACATAATAACTACGACTGCATTGAATGAATCGTGAATCTTTCATGAGATTTGGGTGCCATAAATCTGTTATCGACACCACTTTACCAGTGATTTTTGTAAATTATCATATTCATCGATACGGTATAAAGACAGCATACATGCAGTAAGGACAACATTAACGTGGAAACACTGTAGCGTCAGTGTCGTCAGCAAATTATATGTAAGATGAGAATACGAGAAATCTCGAGAACATTACAGAAAATTAACAATTTAATTTAAATTATTGTGTTAAATGATAGATAATGATTATGATGATTGTTCAAGTCCATAGCAAAACACAGTTCTTTTTGGTCTCAGACGCATTGTTAGTATGCAGCTATTAGATTTTTTGTATATGACACCCCTATGTAGTTTGTGATCTTGACTTGTGAATTTTGGTGTAAAATAGCATTTTGTAATTACGAATTTGGAGAATAATAATTATTTGTAGAAATTTACTACTTTAGAACAGCTGAGCTGACGAGTGTTAATCTGTAGTTTGTTTGCTGGAATTTGAAACGGAAAATTGAAGTGGTAGATTATAGTCACGATCGTTAGCGTTTTTAGGAGACGCACCGACCCCCACTGGTTAAAGAAGGCCCATGGCAATCTGGATGTCTGCATCCAGAGCCGGGGTCTGGTACTTTACTTGGTACTTGGTGGGCTGGCCCTTTTCCGCAACCAGGCCGCTGTGGCGCGGCCCATTTTGCGTGATAGCCGGGTGACGCTGATCAGTCCAGCCACCCGGTGTCGCCCAGGAAAGCCAGCAGCTCCTTCAGCTTGGCGCAGGCTTCCCACACTGTCCTCGGCGAACCGAGGTTTGCTGCCCTTTGTGCCGCCACGCTCCTGCATTCGATGAGCAGATGCGCAGCTGTTTCTTCCGCCTTCATGCAGCCTCTACATAGGGGGCTGTCTGTAACACCTAGATTAAACAGGTGTTTGTTTAAGGAGCCGGTCATAATTCCGACAATATGTCGTACATTATTTCTTTTAAGATTGAGGAGTTTTCTGGAGAATTTCAGATTTAGAATCGGAAAAGCCTCCTTCGACTGCTTACAACCCTCGATACTTGCCCAGTAGTCCTGATGCTGGTCCTTAGTTTTTTTGCGAATCCATGCACGAATTTGACTGAAAGGTAGGGGGATCATTGGTTCTGGTCCTGCACATGTCATTCCGGAACCTCTCCTAGCTAGCTCATCAGCCGCATCGTTACCTCTGGAATCGCTGTGCCCCTTTATCCATTGGAGTGTGACATTATTGTTATGGTTACTTACTTCCTCAAATAGTCGGTGACATTGTATGATCAGCCCCGAAGAGTGGTCGTATCTATTTAGGGCTTGTAGTACCTCAGTGCTGTCGCTTACCGTCGCGTTACCTTTCTGCGAAGTACTGCTGCTGTGGCTTGGATGACACCCACACATTCTGCTTGGAATATAGAGTTGTGTTTACCTAGCCCTGTTGCTATGTGTATGTTTAGTTCCTCTGAGAACGCTCCCGCTCCGGTGCCTGTTGCCATCTTAGAGCCATCTGTGTAAATTCTGACTTCATGTATACCTGAGCAGTCGCTTGGCTCTTCATTTAGTTGTACGCGGTAGCTCTTTGTAAAGAAGTCTTGCTTTTGTACTCTATCATAGATAGACTTTTCCGGGATTAGATCCGGGGTCTGACCCTGAGCTCTTAAAGGAAACGATAAGAAAATTATATAATTTATATCAGTACACGGTATATAGTTAGTACTTAACATTGCTTGTTCCAACTTGGAGTCTTTGGGTAACATTTATATATTATAACCCCTTGTAACCGAGGGCACGTTAGATTACCCTGGCACCCGCCTCAGTGGACGAACTCTGCTTTTTCCATACCCATTGAGGCAGGTCTCGGGCCTAACAATAGTTGGCGATAATTTTACTTATACGATGGATTTCCAATACTTACGGGTGTTTGCGCAGGCTATCTTAGTAAGTAATATGTAAATAACAAATTATAAAAAAATACATCGAATAAATAACCTTTTTTATTTATTATAAACTATAGCTACTGCATTATAGCTCAGGGCTGTTTAAGGTATTTTGTTATAGGCGCCTGCTTAACAAGAGCTCCTTTTCTTAAGAGATTCGAATACATAAAATAACCTTTTTGTGAAACTGAGATAGGAGGCGTCCAAATGAATGAATCACAAACGTCCTTACTGTTTATACGTTATTGGCTTTATTGAGTTGCAGATTTTATAAATAAGTGCGTCTGGACTGAAGTGTTTCCTTAACATTAATATTATACGTGACACTGACAGTAAGGAGTGCAGCGTCTGGCTCATTTGTCAAGTGCCAACATACATATTTCATGTTCGTCTGATATTTTATTTACTTCTTATGTCGATTTTGGAGTCTAGTTTCTAGAGCAGCATTATTTTTATTTACAAGGATTTTGATTTAAAATTCCTCTCTTAAAGAGAGATTTGTTCTGCCCTTGCCGTGAAATCTTTAATGTTGCCCTACTTAGTCTGTGGACAATAATATTTTTTTTAGAATAATACCTTAGAGATGGCACAGTCAGTCAGCCCCGAACTACTTAACTGCCTATAAGGAAAATCTTATCTATCTCAAAAAAAAAGAAATTACTAAATACTTATCCATCTATAACAGTACGGTTTCTATATCTCACTTGTTTATGAAATCAAGAAATGCCGGCAAGTCATGCACCTGATGGTAATCACAAAGTTTCCCTTATACAGTGCAGACTGCAGTGCCACCCAGACCTTACAACTGTATTTTGCGTGACATTGTACTGCGCTTGTCACACCGATGCATTGCTTTTTGAGTCTCATTTGCCAAGTAGTTTGACTTGGTACAGTTCTATTCACTCCCTGACACAGTAACAATTTTATTATATATACTTTATTATCCCTCATGAACATAGACTAAATATTATTTTCATAAAAGTTAGGCATCCGTATGAAAACTTTGATAATATATTATTACCCAAAGTGTGAAAAACAACCCAATAAAACATTATATTGCGTATGCTGATGCTGAAGTCATCAATATCTACAGAGACGTCTGCGATACCATAATGTCTAACTATTACAGTTATTTTTTACGCCTGCTTAGCGATGCCAAATATTGCAATTTATACAGAAAAAAGTACATCCTCGGACGGAATTCGAACCTGGAATTCAAAATTGGTCATGGCGTCTGGCACGGATTGTCGGAAGACGCGGGTTCGCATCCCGTCTGAGGATTTTCTGATCGACAAGGCATATTACAGCATTGATGGGTTTTTTAAAGATAAATTATAATGACAGGTAGGTAATTGACAATGGATATGACAGATAGGTAAATCAATTATTGTAATCATTGGACTATGGACATGTGGACTATTATTAATAGCTTCGTTAATTGTTATTATTATTAAGTGATTATGGTATGAATACAGAGCTAGACGTTGTTTTAATATAAGACCTATATCCCTTTACTGTATTCGAGCAATGAATGAATTTTGATTTGATTCAGATTTTTTCTCTCTAAAAATTGCAATATTGCAATTGCAATACTTGCATTATTCACAATAACTACTTTCATGTTTTAATATGCATTGGTAACGCCAAAAAATCTTTACATCGCGTACGCTGTAAAAACTATTGACAATAAAGCAAAGTGATGTACGACAGTTTTATATAGGACATCAATATCTATAAAAAAGTTTGCAATACCATATATCCAACTATTACAGTTATGTCCCAATATCTTTTTTTCAAGTTAAAATATACAACGCCGGTACAAACTAGGTCACATTATACGTATATTGGTATTAATCTTAATATCTACTCTAATAATAGAGAGGAACAATTTGATAGTTCGTTCGTTTGTAATGGATACACGCTAAAAATACTACAAATTCAATAAACTCTTTCACCAATAGAAAGCTACCTAATGCCTGAGTAACGAAAGCAATATTTGATTCATCATCATCATCATCCATCACAGCTACGCAAACGCAGCAAGTATGCCATAAAATGAGGCCAAAGTTTTAGTTGGCTGACAAAGGTGACCTCCTGCCAACGTATTGTTTTCCGTTAGTGATCGTGCATTAGCACTTTTAACACACATTCGAACTTTTTGCACTTTGTGATTCAGACAAGTTCACGGGATTTATGCACGTGTTTTAATTATTTTCATTTCTCTTCTTTTTATTCTGTAAATGGTATAATAATATAATGTATAGTAATTAGCGTACATATCGATAGCATCAAGTGTATAAAGGCTCAGTTTTTTTGCAATGGTTGTGTTAGGACCGTGACCAGGCCTGTGGGTATGAAATAGCAGAGACTTCCACTTCAGCAGGGTCAATGACACAGGTCTAACAAAATTATATGACATTAATGCTACTCACAATAAAATTATGCTTCAATGGCTTCAGTTATGACGAAGTAAGCAGCAAAAAACCTTTGGCGGGTAGGCAATAGTAAAACACTTACAAAAAGATCTCTCATTTTAATTAATTGAAATAATATAGTAAATAACATTTGAATAGCCTAAAACATATGTATAATTAAAATATAATCTGCAATACCTGCCGGGGTCTGTTATCCATACTGTGGCACTATCACAAAACACTTTTGTCACTATTGAAAAATACTGAGTTCACAACTCAAACAAAATGGACACCCTACAGCAAAGTGTGGTTGAACTACAAAGTCTATTCCTTCAGAGAATGGACTCCTATCAAGGTGAGCTTCAAGCAGCATCTTCTTCACCAACTGTAGCAGTCTTGTCAGCGGACTTTACTGCATTCCGTACATTTATAATGACTGCACTTCGCTGCCTGCAAGATCAAGTAGGCCTGGTTATGCAGCAACAGGATGCTATGGAGATGCGAGGGCGACGAAAGATTCTTCTCCTTCACGGTGTCCCAGAAACTGAGAATCAACTAGATAAGCTTGAGCGTCTTCAAAACTTCTGCATAAGATTTATATTTGGTTTGCGCAAGTATGATCACATATCTCAATATCGATCTAAGCTCAAGTGGCTCCTTATACGTCTTCGCCGGAATGCTCACGTACTCTCTCTCCTTTACAATATTTTGTTCAATCCTTTGACCCCGCGCTATCTTAAGAAACGTTTCAATTTCCTTCACAATGCCAACGTTCTCAATCTTAGGTCATCAGAAAATCTTGCCCTCAGTATGCCTCAGCATGGCACAGTATTTTATGATCACTCTTTTTCAGTGAAAGCTGTTCGCTTATGGAACTTATTACCAGTTACTATCAGGCGTGCACAATCCTTGTCGACCTTCAAAAGCCAAGTAAAAAGTTTCTATCTCGCCAATTAGTTTAACCCGTGTGAACTTGGGTTTTGATTATAATACATCAAAGATTTAATGTGTAAATATATGTATGGAAGTATATTGTATTGTAGTGTATATATATATATATATATATTATGTAAGTATATCAATGAATTAATTATATGTTTATATATATTTCAATATGTATTAGTGTATTTTTATGTATTAGTAGATATTTTACTTTTCTTGTTTATAATTTATTATTAATTTGATTTAGTAATGTATTATTGTCTTGATTTGATTGTACCTTTATCTTTATATTACGCCCCGTCTTGTTATTCCTGTATTTCCTCTCCATCCTAAGGTTGCCTGGAAGAGATCACTATTAGTGATAAGGCCGCCCATTGTAACACTTTATTTTAAGCTTTCTTTTACTTTTATGTTATTTTTGTATATTAAGTGGTGTAACAATAAAGAATTATCTATCTATCTATCTAAAACAACATCCTAACAGTGCACTGAGGGGTTAAAGGTTCCATTGTGGTGGTGGCCATGCACGATTTCTCCAAAGCGATCAACTGCGACCTTTTCAGTTCATTTATAAATAAAAGCACTAGTCCGTCAGTAATATTCAAAAGTAGTGATAGAAAGTAGTAAACGGCAATTAATTTACTCAAAGCAAATATACAAATTCAATTTATATATATTTACGTCATTAATTTTTCAATATCAAAATTGCAAGGGAATAAGGTTCACAAACTACCTACATAGGGAGTCAAAGAGCCATATACACATAAAGGTGAAGGTGCTCAAAATAGCTGTTCTATTCCAACCAGGTTGTTTGATGGTCAATACAAAACTATTCGCCAGATGTAGCTGCTTCAGACACAGACGGTTCTTTATTTGATTGCCTGATGCGGAGGCTATTTCATTTTGGGTCTTGATTTCTATGATGGGCTTTCATTTCTCATTCACCAACGAACTGAGGCACTAGCTATATTACTTATTTGGTTTTAGGTTACACATTAATAGTTTAACATCTCGTTGCATCACCAAGCGTTGATGGAATGTTGTCAGTGTTGTTGTTCTTGTGATATTCCGTTGCCTTTTGTTTTCATCACATCTTACCACCGTACCACCTGCTTGACTGGTGCTCTGCTGATAATATCCATCTACAGTCTTTAGCACATACTGGTTACACTGCTGTCTATAACACTAACATTGCTAATAACAGTTTAATCTTCTTATTTACATAATATCCACTGCCATTGCCTTTGAGGGGTACAACCAATGTGCAAGAGGCCGCAATATACGCTGCACTACCGGGACTTTCCGTGAACTGTGACACTCACATATTTCGGGAGTAGGGTATTATTGGGCGTCCTACTCCACCTTCCGTTTCTGAGGATCCACTCTCGGTGGAGTAGGACGCCCAATAATACTTCGAGATCGTGCAACATATGAGCTTACCTTGATTAAGATATCATCGAGTGTTTGGTCTGGGCGCTGTTCCACTGCACTATTTCACTACATCAACAAAGATTTACAATTCAACCCTATTCCACTTTTCCAGTTTTTAAACCTAACCGGATTTATATTATTTTATATATGTCGATGTAATAAATGAATCTACTCATTATTAATCAAACCATTTCAACCGGTGGCCATGAAATTTGTAAAACAATCACAATCGTTAGATTTAAACAGAATCTGCGTTGAGGCTGGAAAGTCTGATTTACGTCATGGAGAATTATTGCCTAATTCGGTTCGGTGCATTATTTGTGGACCATCAAATTGTGGAAAAACTAATTTACTGATTGGTCTTCTAATACATGAGAATGGTTTAAGATTTCAAAATGTGTATGTTTATTCAAAAACCCTGCATTAACCGAAGTATATTTTTTTAGAACGAGTTTTGCAACGTGTACCAAGCCTTTCATTTCAGAAATATTGTGAAAATGAAGAGGTATTAAGTGTTCAAGACGCAAAACCGTATTCTGTTATCATATTTGATGATGTTGCATGTGAAAATCAAAATAACATGCGTGATTATTTTGCGATGGGGAGACATAAGAACATTGATTGTATTTATGTGAATCAAACATACACTAAAATCCCGAAACAGTTAGTAAGAGACAACGCAAATGTAATCGTACTTTTTAAACAAGGTGAAATAAATATGAGACACGTATATGATGAACATGTTAATACAGACATGACATGGATTGAATTTCGTGAAATGTGTTCTAAAATATGGAGGGAACCCTTTAATTATGTTGTAATTAATAAAGACTGTCCCAAGAATAAAGGTTGTTACAGAAATAAATTTGACACTTTCGTAGTCTTTGATTAGGAACATGAGTTATATATAAGACCGTTACCTGTGCGGTAATATTATTCGTCAGACAACCCCTAATCAATTGTGACCTATTTTAAAAATATGGATAAATCATTGAAAAGGCAAATTGTTGATGCAGCAGAAGCTGTGAAGAAAAAAGTACGAAAAATGAGAGATGATGAGATTAACAATAAACAAGCACTGGAATCGGTTTTCAAGCCTGTAACAGAACCTCTCAATTTAATTGCTAGCGCCAGTCAGCAAACTCCTCTCGTGCATGCTATGGAAGATGAAGAGACCGAAGTTCCATTTATTGATAAAACTTTGCACAAGGAACCTGACTATCAAAGCAGCAAGGAAGATGAAAACGAATACGAATCTGATAGCGACAGTGACATTTCATATAAATCAGTAGGTGATACGTCATCCTGGTCAGTATCTTCAGATGCGTTAACAGACATACCGTTTGGTGTTAGTGTAGAACGTGGGAACCTAATGTTAGGTTCTGCTCGCATAACTATCAATGATCAATACATCATCGTGGCAGGACGTAAATACCGTAATACGCCTGGTTTGAAGCAGTTGCTGTTAAAGAAAGACGTGGACCTGAACTTGGTTACAGATAGTGATATGCAACATTATAAATCGATGCTAATCGAAACAAATGCACATCGACGAGGCTTTGATCCAAGTAAGCCAATAAAAAGTTATAAGGGACAAAAATATTTGCAAGTAATTAAACCTCTTTTCAAACTGCGAAATACAGTTCAGGGTATCCAATCGAAAGGAAAAGGACTACCGCTGACAAAAAAATGGAAGAAAAACGTAGATTTTGTGTATTGGGATGATCCGAACGAATTAGTGGAAAGGCTAAAATTATTAATTGCATCTCGAGATGCTGGTAACACAGGTTTAGACAACGAAATAATATCTATTATTGAAGAATTACGTGAAAGTAAAGTAATAAATAAGTAAAGTATTTTTTTTATGTTTCATTTTATCATTGACCCTATACAATACACCCTAATCATGAATGTCGATAAGTTCGGTCATTTTATTCATAAAAGAATGCGTTTATCAGAAATATTTGACTTTAACGAAAACGCATTACTAAAATCAGAAAATGGAAATTTCAATCTGAAAAATTCTAGATTGGGAGGAATTAAACCTCCCGTAGAATTAGACGATGCTGTTAATAAGGATTATGTGGATCGATTGAATACTAAAACGATAAGAGAATTTGATAAACTGATTGGTTCATTACGATCTCGAATCATATTAGACGTACACAAGATAGCTCAGGATACTTTAAAAGCAAAGATACCTGAGGTTTTAATTCAATTGGAAGATAAGTTTTACACTAAAGCAGATGTAAATAAATTAATAAAAAAGACTCCGTAATGTCAAAACAGCAAATTGTAAATGAAATACACAAAGCAGCACGAAGAAATTTTCTTCGACGTTGTGTTATTCTTAAGGGAATTGACGACTTGTGGCAAGCAGATTTTATGGACATGCAAAACTTGAGAACGTATAATAAAGGACATAATTACGTTTTAGTAGTGATTGACTGTTTTTCAAAATACGCCTGGACAGAGCCATTAAAATCGAAAAATAAATTTGAGGTTAGTAGGGCATTTGAACGTATACTGCTTAGCACTCATCGGCATCCTGTTAATTTACAAACTGATATGGGGACAGAGTTTTATAATAGCACGTTTCAAACGCTCATGAAGACGTACAACATTAATCATTACTCATCGTTTTCCACAAAAAAAGCTTCGATCGTAGAACGACTGATTAAAACGGTTAAAAATAAATTATATAAATCTTTTAGTTTGAATGGAAACTATAAATGGTTAGGTTCAACATTAGAAGATATACTGAAGACATATAACAACACAATCCATCGAACTATTAGATGTAAACCGGTTGATGTGAATAAATCTAATGAATCAGTAATAAAAGAAAATATTAAAAAAACATACAAACATATATCCATCAAACGACTGCCTAAGTTCAAAGTTGATGACTGTGTTCGTATCAGTAAATACAAACACAATTTCGAAAAAGGTTACACCCCCAATTGGTCAACTGAACTATTTACTATTAAGAAGATAAATAAAACCATACCAGTAACATACCACAAAGAAGATCAACGAAAGAAAGATATAGTAGGAGCATTTTATGAGCAAGAACTTCAAAAATCTAATCATCCTAATGTTTATTTGATAGAAAAAGTTTTAAAAAGAAAAGGACGTAAACTGTTCGTCAAATGGTTAGGTCTAAACGATGAAGAAAACAGTTGGATTGATAAAGCTGCAATAATGAGTTAAGATATATAACTAATGCTGATGTAACATTCCTATCATTACACTTCGAGTAATGCAGGGTGGTGGACTAGTAAATAACATAATCAATAATCTACCGTTTGAAGTTCATTTGCCTGGATACAATTATTGCGGACCAGGAACTAAACTTCAAAAACGTTTATTACGAGGTGATCGAGGTGTAAATAAGCTAGATGAAGCTTGCATGCACCACGACATTGCTTACGCAAATCATACAGATCTATCCCATCGTCACAAAGCTGACTTACAATTACTCAACATGGCCAAACAAAGACTTAAATCAAAAGATGCGGGAAAAGGTGAAAAGTTAAGCTCATGGCTAGTGAGCAAGGTTATGAAAGCAAAACTGAAGTCTGGTTCCGGAGTTAAAACCTTCAGAAGCTTGGTTTCAAAAATAAGAGCAAAAATAAAAAAATTGAAGCCTAAGAATAGTAAAACTTTGATTAAAGTTGCTTATTTAGCAGCTAAAAAAATGTTTCCAGAAATTAATCGAATTCGAGTACCGCGAGTAATACCTTTGCCAAAAACTGGAGGGGTCCTGCCTTTAATCCCTATTTTCGCTGGTTTATCAGCTTTAGGCGCTTTAGCTGGTGGTGCTGCTGGTATTGCAAAAACTGTAAACGATTACAAAGCAGCTCAGCAAAATTTGCGAGAAACAGAACGACACAATAAGGCTATGGAAGGTTCGGTGCTGGGCAAGGGTTTATACATTAAACCGTACAAAAATGGTAAAGGATTGTTTATAAAATCACTTTTTCACACTTTATCTTTAGCAGTTATTTTATTTAGATATGATTTTTATCAGATTATCATCATAATGGCGTGGCCACTTGTGACAGGTGTAAATAAAAGTAGCATGGTAATGAAACCAGGTTTAGTGAACAGAATGATACGGTGACATTACAAAGTTGGTAAGAACGTTATCACGGTAATATTATATTACCATGACATTATTTTAAAGACAATTTGTTTTAATATTAACAACAGTCAGACTTTGATAATATAAGTACCCCAGTATATATATGATACGACGATCTCCGGAATCTCATGTAACGAATCGAACTGGTCCTGCGTCTGGTCGTAAGAGCGGAAATTTAGCGCAGCATTGGGTTTGAAGTTTCATTAGCCGAATAATCTGACTTGTTACACATTTGGTATTCAAGTATAATTTACCAAACAACTTGACTTATTACAGATCCCATAAAACATTTAAGTTAATCAATTAGAAAACCTTTTTAAAACCTTTCCACAAACAAGTATCAAATATCAAAGCATCAGTTAAAATCTTCGCTTTCAAAATATAAACCATGCATATGAACAAACTAACAGAACAAGCAAATACTCTAGCTTTAACGCAGCACTTACAAACATCTCTTAAATATGACAAATTCCGAGTGAACAGTCTCAGCTGTCCCGACATCATACGCTTACCGCAAAAACTCGAACTATAAAAATAAAATAAACGTCCTCGTAAAATGTAAACTCGAATTGTAGCTCCATTTGCACTTGCGAAATGTCCGCGTTTCTTTTATCTCAATCTTCGGCATACGAGCCTGGTGGTTTAGCTGTCGATTGTGTTGATAGCAGGATGTACTTACTTACGTGAACTTTTTAAGTTGTTAGTTTGTTTCTGGAATACATTTGAAGAGTGTAATTTATTTCGATTAAGTGACGTAACTGATCTTCTCTTCTTTCTTTCTTTTTTGTTTCTCTGAAAATACCTTCGTTTAAACTAGTATTATTTTCTGTGCCTTCTTCGTCTATCCTAAAGACGCCTTTGGTATCTCAGTTGTAACCAAATGTTGATTGAAATAAAATAAATACGGATTTAGGTCACCAGTCATCAACTTACTAACTTAATTGCTTACTTGAGTTGTCAAAACTGATATAAAGCCGCTATTGTTAAAGATTTTAATTAATATGTGGTTGCAACTGAAATAAGTGATTGCCCTGTAGTTCATCATATCATTTAAATTATACGATATTCTTTCGAATATGTGGGAAAATGTTCTTCACAAAGTTCACGTAGATAGGTCGGGGTTATAGAGATCTAGAGTGATGCTGATCCGCAAGCAAAAGCCGTATTCCGCGATTGTACATATTTTGTTAGCTTCAATAAGTTCATTATCCACTGTGGTATTAAAAACTTAACGTTTGAAAATTCGTAAGTACAGAGCAAGCATTGTTAACTGTTTACATGCAATATAATAATAATAATAGTTTCTTCTACCGTTTAACAAAAGTTCTTAACAGTCT
Organism: Selenia dentaria; assembly: GCA_917880725.1. Classification (NCBI taxonomy): domain Eukaryota; kingdom Metazoa; phylum Arthropoda; class Insecta; order Lepidoptera; family Geometridae; genus Selenia; species Selenia dentaria. The sequence continues at coordinate 4,977,904 of OU862888.1, read as the reverse complement.
TTTGTCGGGCGGCAACAAGACGCGCGCCTTCAATGGTTGGGTGATGCCCCTACTCATATACTCCTTTGGCATACTAAGATGGACTCAGACTGAACTTGACGCCCTGGATAGGCGGGTCCGTCAATTGCTGTAAGCAATTGACGGACCCGCCTATCCAGGGCGTCACATCGCATGCTACATCCACGCTCGTCTGTTATGAGGCTATACATCCCACGGAAGTGGGGGGGTCGTGGCTTCCTAAATGCCAAGAACCTCCACAACTGTGAGGTGTCCAGTCTCCGGGAGTATTTCCGTAACACCGAGTGTGGGATACATCGCGATGTCATAGCAGTTGATAGGAGCCTCACACCTCTCTCCTTGGCAAACGAGAACTGGCGTAAACCAGTGGTGCTAAGTATCGAAGACCGTAGAGACGTATGGAAGGGCAAAGAGCTACACGGACGGTTCTACAAGGCCCTAACAAGGCCTGACGTGGACCCGCTCGCCTCAGTGAACTGGCTGCGTTTCGGTGATCTCTTTGGTGAAACTGAGGGTTTTGTTTGTGCTATTGCTGACGAAGTTATCAAGACGAATAACTACCGGAAATATATTCTGAAAGACGGTACGGTCGACATTTGTCGAGCATGCCGCCGTCCCGGAGAGTCACTCAGACATATTATTTCCGGTTGTTCTCATCTTGCTAATGGAGAGTACTTGCACAGACATAACCAAGTAGCCAGGATTATTCACCAGCAACTTGCCCTTCAATATGACCTTATTGAGTCTGAGGTGCCGTACTATAAGTACGCACCTACGCCTGTTCTTGAAAACGGTCGTGCTACGCTCTATTGGGATCGATCTATAATCACGGACAGGACTATTGTTGCCAATAAGCCTGACATCGTGGTGATCGATCGATCTCAGCGCCGGGTAATGCTTGTTGACGTCACCATTCCTCATGATGAGAACCTCGTGAAGGCTGAGAAGGACAAGCTTAGCAAGTACCTTGACTTAGCTCATGAGGTGACCGCCATGTGGGATGTTGATTCGACAATAATTGTTCCGATAGTAGTTTCAGCAAACGGCCTTATAGCAAAAAGCCTCGACCGACATCTTAAGAGGCTTTCGCTAGACGGTTGGATCAAGGGACAGATACAGAAGGCAGTACTTCTTGACACGGCACGTATTGTCAGGAGGTTCCTCAGTCTGCAGCCCTAACCACTGGTAGTTTGGGTCATGCCCCGCTGCCGATGGCAATCTAGGATTAGGTTTTTTACAATGTTTTTTATTTATTATTTTTTATTGTATATAGAAATATTGTAAAAAATGTAATTTTAAGAAAAGGAAATAAATAATGTGAATAATAATAATAATAAATCTTTATTCATGGAACTTAAACAATGGCATAAATTGTTAAGAAAAACGATGATACCCGCGAGAGTTTTGGAGAAAAACTGTGTTGCGGATACCAACGCCCTCCTCCTTAATTTCTATAGTACAGTTAGTTCCTAAAATTATAAATCTAAAATAAATCCTAAAATATCGCGACTTTGTTTCAGTGATCTGTGATCGAGATAATAATAAGAAGACCTGGGAACAATCAATTGCGGGTGTAACCGCGGGGAGCAGTTGTTTATTCACAATCAGTAAGATTATTCATATAGTCTGACAAACCGAACAATAATTCAGACAGAACCGCTCACAAAAGCATAGTATCAGCTCATTAGATCACAAGCTTATTAAATGTTCAAAAGCTTCAAATAAAACGGGGATCGCGCGAAGAGATTCAAATAACGACGTCTATAAAACACCATATCGGATGGTATAATAAAAAGAGTTATATTAAAATACTCTTTATTGCTGCGAATTTAAAGACATTAAAGTAATGAGGTGAGGTAATCAGCATTTTAATATATGTATGTGATGATGGTGATAATGTTTCTGATACTGGACAAGCTTTTGCAGCTCAGAAGGGAAAAATGCTCGTGTAAACATTGACTTGGTTACTCTGTAACAATCATCTTTAAAGATTTTTAAGATAAGGATAAGGAGATTAGGAATCTCTTTTAGGAGGAGGTAGGCATCTTGTGCAAGAGACCGTCTTGGTTAGTATCACCACGTAGCATTACTCAGTCATTACTATGTTGGATTCTGAGCTAGGTGAAGAGCTTCCATTACCGTGCGGTGGTTTAGCCAAGCCAATGACTCGGAGTGACGGGCGCAGTACAAACTTTAAGCCACGTGGAGGTCTAATTGCTGAGTGGTTTTGAGACTGTTAAGTCTCTACTATTAGGCGAATGACTTGCTCGTCCTGTCCCTTGATGATAAACAATAGTGTGAGTGTGAGTGAGTAAGTGTGAGGTTTATGGTAAAATGTTTGCGCGTACTGGCGCTAAATACACTAAGAAAGTTATTTTATTGTATCCTTCTCCAGTAGTATTAAATGAAACAGTGTGCGTCACGCTTTATTCGTTCACACCCTGGTTGAGTGCCATCTACGCTCGCCCCCCATCCGGTGACGCTGTAAATACTAGTATAGGCAAACAGCAATTAGCCCTTTCGAAACAATAGAAAGCACTTCGTGGTAGATTGTCGGGTATCTGCGGTAGGTGGGTAGACCTAACAAAATAATATTCTGATTTTCTCGCTTCTTGTGACATACTTTCGACATAACAGTATAAAAACACACACAAAACAAAGTTATAAGAATAATAATACAATGTTTTCACACTGAGACCTCCGTTCTTGGATTCTATATATAGCGGGAGTCATGAACGCACACTATAACACTTCACAAACATCCAAGTTATGATATTCCTACATGACGGTAATGATAGTATACTAAATTTTCCCGCCATTATCCTCATTCTCATTAGCGTCAAGCATCGCCGCGGGGCGTAAGTTAACTCAACTAACATAGAAGTTACGTTAATCCCCTATCTAAGTAATATGACCGTTTCATTTCCTCACTTAACGATTCAAAAGGTCGTAACTTAATAATATACGATTATTGCGCGACTCTTAAAAGATTATCGTGGAATTCAAAAGATTATTGAAGTTTAATTCTCGCATTTTATTGCAGTTTCGTGCTTATTTAATAAAAATATATGTTGGTTATAGCGAGAGCCGTAAATGGTTATTGGGCGAAACACGGGACTCGTAGGTAGCGATCGATTCGCATCTTTTGTTTTACAATAATTTTGCGATAAATGTCTTTTATATTGATTATATTGTATGTAGGTATAAAACAATAATAAAATTTAATTAAATGAAGATGTTGTTTCTAAAAAAACGACTATTGTCTTGACTGAAATTGTACAATATCTACACTAATATTTTAAGGAGAAAGGATTTGTTGTTTCTTGGTTTGAATTAGATAGGCTCCGAAACTATGGGACCAATTTTATATATTCTTTCACCATTAGAATTCTTTATTATCCCTCATGAACATAGACTAAATATTATTTTCATAAAAGTTAGGCATCCGTATGAAAACTTTGATAATATATTATTACCCAAAGTGTGAAAAACAACCCAATAAAACATTATATTGCGTATGCTGATGCTGAAGTCATCAATATCTACAGAGACGTCTGCGATACCATAATGTCTAACTATTACAGTTATTTTTTACGCCTGCTTAGCGATGCCAAATATTGCAATTTATACAGAAAAAAGTACATCCTCGGACGGAATTCGAACCTGGAATTCAAAATTGGTCATGGCGTCTGGCACGGATTGTCGGAAGACGCGGGTTCGCATCCCGTCTGAGGATTTTCTGATCGACAAGGCATATTACAGCATTGATGGGTTTTTTAAAGATAAATTATAATGACAGGTAGGTAATTGACAATGGATATGACAGATAGGTAAATCAATTATTGTAATCATTGGACTATGGACATGTGGACTATTATTAATAGCTTCGTTAATTGTTATTATTATTAAGTGATTATGGTATGAATACAGAGCTAGACGTTGTTTTAATATAAGACCTATATCCCTTTACTGTATTCGAGCAATGAATGAATTTTGATTTGATTCAGATTTTTTCTCTCTAAAAATTGCAATATTGCAATTGCAATACTTGCATTATTCACAATAACTACTTTCATGTTTTAATATGCATTGGTAACGCCAAAAAATCTTTACATCGCGTACGCTGTAAAAACTATTGACAATAAAGCAAAGTGATGTACGACAGTTTTATATAGGACATCAATATCTATAAAAAAGTTTGCAATACCATATATCCAACTATTACAGTTATGTCCCAATATCTTTTTTTCAAGTTAAAATATACAACGCCGGTACAAACTAGGTCACATTATTCGTATATTGGTATTAATCTTAATATCTACTCTAATAATAGAGAGGAACAATTTGATAGTTCGTTCGTTTGTAATGGATACACGCTAAAAATACTACAAATTCAATAAACTCTTTCACCAATAGAAAGCTACCTAATGCCTGAGTAACGAAAGCAATATTTGATTCATCATCATCATCATCCATCACAGCTACGCAAACGCAGCAAGTATGCCATAAAATGAGGCCAAAGTTTTAGTTGGCTGACAAAGGTGACCTCCTGCCAACGTATTGTTTTCCGTTAGTGATCGTGCATTAGCACTTTTAACACACATTCGAACTTTTTGCACTTTGTGATTCAGACAAGTTCACGGGATTTATGCACGTGTTTTAATTATTTTCATTTCTCTTCTTTTTATTCTGTAAATGGTATAATAATATAATGTATAGTAATTAGCGTACATATCGATAGCATCAAGTGTATAAAGGCTCAGTTTTTTTGCAATGGTTGTGTTAGGACCGTGACCAGGCCTGTGGGTATGAAATAGCAGAGACTTCCACTTCAGCAGGGTCAATGACACAGGTCTAACAAAATTATATGACATTAATGCTACTCACAATAAAATTATGCTTCAATGGCTTCAGTTATGACGAAGTAAGCAGCAAAAAACCTTTGGCGGGTAGGCAATAGTAAAACACTTACAAAAAGATCTCTCATTTTAATTAATTGAAATAATATAGTAAATAACATTTGAATAGCCTAAAACATATGTATAATTAAAATATAATCTGCAATACCTGCCGGGGTCTGTTATCCATACTGTGGCACTATCACAAAACACTTTTGTCACTATTGAAAAATACTGAGTTCACAACTCAAACAAAATGGACACCCTACAGCAAAGTGTGGTTGAACTACAAAGTCTATTCCTTCAGAGAATGGACTCCTATCAAGGTGAGCTTCAAGCAGCATCTTCTTCACCAACTGTAGCAGTCTTGTCAGCGGACTTTACTGCATTCCGTACATTTATAATGACTGCACTTCGCTGCCTGCAAGATCAAGTAGGCCTGGTTATGCAGCAACAGGATGCTATGGAGATGCGAGGGCGACGAAAGATTCTTCTCCTTCACGGTGTCCCAGAAACTGAGAATCAACTAGATAAGCTTGAGCGTCTTCAAAACTTCTGCATAAGATTTATATTTGGTTTGCGCAAGTATGATCACATATCTCAATATCGATCTAAGCTCAAGTGGCTCCTTATACGTCTTCGCCGGAATGCTCACGTACTCTCTCTCCTTTACAATATTTTGTTCAATCCTTTGACCCCGCGCTATCTTAAGAAACGTTTCAATTTCCTTCACAATGCCAACGTTCTCAATCTTAGGTCATCAGAAAATCTTGCCCTCAGTATGCCTCAGCATGGCACAGTATTTTATGATCACTCTTTTTCAGTGAAAGCTGTTCGCTTATGGAACTTATTACCAGTTACTATCAGGCGTGCACAATCCTTGTCGACCTTCAAAAGCCAAGTAAAAAGTTTCTATCTCGCCAATTAGTTTAACCCGTGTGAACTTGGGTTTTGATTATAATACATCAAAGATTTAATGTGTAAATATATGTATAGAAGTATATTGTATTGTAGTGTATATATATATATATATATATTATGTAAGTATATCAATGAATTAATTATATGTTTATATATATTTCAATATGTATTAGTGTATTTTTATGTATTAGTAGATATTTTACTTTTCTTGTTTATAATTTATTATTAATTTGATTTAGTAATGTATTATTGTCTTGATTTGATTGTACCTTTATCTTTATATTACGCCCCGTCTTGTTATTCCTGTATTTCCTCTCCATCCTAAGGTTGCCTGGAAGAGATCACTATTAGTGATAAGGCCGCCCATTGTAACACTTTATTTTAAGCTTTCTTTTACTTTTATGTTATTTTTGTATATTAAGTGGTGTAACAATAAAGAATTATCTATCTATCTATCTAAAACAACATCCTAACAGTGCACTGAGGGGTTAAAGGTTCCATTGTGGTGGTGGCCATGCACGATTTCTCCAAAGCGATCAACTGCGACCTTTTCAGTTCATTTATAAATAAAAGCACTAGTCCGTCAGTAATATTCAAAAGTAGTGATAGAAAGTAGTAAACGGCAATTAATTTACTCAAAGCAAATATACAAATTCAATTTATATATATTTACGTCATTAATTTTTCAATATCAAAATTGCAAGGGAATAAGGTTCACAAACTACCTACATAGGGAGTCAAAGAGCCATATACACATAAAGGTGAAGGTGCTCAAAATAGCTGTTCTATTCCAACCAGGTTGTTTGATGGTCAATACAAAACTATTCGCCAGATGTAGCTGCTTCAGACACAGACGGTTCTTTATTTGATTGCCTGATGCGGAGGCTATTTCATTTTGGGTCTTGATTTCTATGATGGGCTTTCATTTCTCATTCACCAACGAACTGAGGCACTAGCTATATTACTTATTTGGTTTTAGGTTACACATTAATAGTTTAACATCTCGTTGCATCACCAAGCGTTGATGGAATGTTGTCAGTGTTGTTGTTCTTGTGATATTCCGTTGCCTTTTGTTTTCATCACATCTTACCACCGTACCACCTGCTTGACTGGTGCTCTGCTGATAATATCCATCTACAGTCTTTAGCACATACTGGTTACACTGCTGTCTATAACACTAACATTGCTAATAACAGTTTAATCTTCTTATTTACATAATATCCACTGCCATTGCCTTTGAGGGGTACAACCAATGTGCAAGAGGCCGCAATATACGCTGCACTACCGGGACTTTCCGTGATCTGTGACACTCACATATTTCGGGAGTAGGGTATTATTGGGCGTCCTACTCCACCTTCCGTTTCTGAGGATCCACTCTCGGTGGAGTAGGACGCCCAATAATACTTCGAGATCGTGCAACATATGAGCTTACCTTGATTAAGATATCATCGAGTGTTTGGTCTGGGCGCTGTTCCACTGCACTATTTCACTACATCAACAAAGATTTACAATTCAACCCTATTCCACTTTTCCAGTTTTTAAACCTAACCGGATTTATATTATTTTATATATGTCGATGTAATAAATGAATCTACTCATTATTAATCAAACCATTTCAACCGGTGGCCATGAAATTTGTAAAACAATCACAATCGTTAGATTTAAACAGAATCTGCGTTGAGGCTGGAAAGTCTGATTTACGTCATGGAGAATTATTGCCTAATTCGGTTCGGTGCATTATTTGTGGACCATCAAATTGTGGAAAAACTAATTTACTGATTGGTCTTCTAATACATGAGAATGGTTTAAGATTTCAAAATGTGTATGTTTATTCAAAAACCCTGCATTAACCGAAGTATATTTTTTTAGAACGAGTTTTGCAACGTGTACCAAGCCTTTCATTTCAGAAATATTGTGAAAATGAAGAGGTATTAAGTGTTCAAGACGCAAAACCGTATTCTGTTATCATATTTGATGATGTTGCATGTGAAAATCAAAATAACATGCGTGATTATTTTGCGATGGGGAGACATAAGAACATTGATTGTATTTATGTGAATCAAACATACACTAAAATCCCGAAACAGTTAGTAAGAGACAACGCAAATGTAATCGTACTTTTTAAACAAGGTGAAATAAATATGAGACACGTATATGATGAACATGTTAATACAGACATGACATGGATTGAATTTCGTGAAATGTGTTCTAAAATATGGAGGGAACCCTTTAATTATGTTGTAATTAATAAAGACTGTCCCAAGAATAAAGGTTGTTACAGAAATAAATTTGACACTTTCGTAGTCTTTGATTAGGAACATGAGTTATATATAAGACCGTTACCTGTGCGGTAATATTATTCGTCAGACAACCCCTAATCAATTGTGACCTATTTTAAAAATATGGATAAATCATTGAAAAGGCAAATTGTTGATGCAGCAGAAGCTGTGAAGAAAAAAGTACGAAAAATGAGAGATGATGAGATTAACAATAAACAAGCACTGGAATCGGTTTTCAAGCCTGTAACAGAACCTCTCAATTTAATTGCTAGCGCCAGTCAGCAAACTCCTCTCGTGCATGCTATGGAAGATGAAGAGACCGAAGTTCCATTTATTGATAAAACTTTGCACAAGGAACCTGACTATCAAAGCAGCAAGGAAGATGAAAACGAATACGAATCTGATAGCGACAGTGACATTTCATATAAATCAGTAGGTGATACGTCATCCTGGTCAGTATCTTCAGATGCGTTAACAGACATACCGTTTGGTGTTAGTGTAGAACGTGGGAACCTAATGTTAGGTTCTGCTCGCATAACTATCAATGATCAATACATCATCGTGGCAGGACGTAAATACCGTAATACGCCTGGTTTGAAGCAGTTGCTGTTAAAGAAAGACGTGGACCTGAACTTGGTTACAGATAGTGATATGCAACATTATAAATCGATGCTAATCGAAACAAATGCACATCGACGAGGCTTTGATCCAAGTAAGCCAATAAAAAGTTATAAGGGACAAAAATATTTGCAAGTAATTAAACCTCTTTTCAAACTGCGAAATACAGTTCAGGGTATCCAATCGAAAGGAAAAGGACTACCGCTGACAAAAAAATGGAAGAAAAACGTAGATTTTGTGTATTGGGATGATCCGAACGAATTAGTGGAAAGGCTAAAATTATTAATTGCATCTCGAGATGCTGGTAACACAGGTTTAGACAACGAAATAATATCTATTATTGAAGAATTACGTGAAAGTAAAGTAATAAATAAGTAAAGTATTTTTTTTATGTTTCATTTTATCATTGACCCTATACAATACACCCTAATCATGAATGTCGATAAGTTCGGTCATTTTATTCATAAAAGAATGCGTTTATCAGAAATATTTGACTTTAACGAAAACGCATTACTAAAATCAGAAAATGGAAATTTCAATCTGAAAAATTCTAGATTGGGAGGAATTAAACCTCCCGTAGAATTAGACGATGCTGTTAATAAGGATTATGTGGATCGATTGAATACTAAAACGATAAGAGAATTTGATAAACTGATTGGTTCATTACGATCTCGAATCATATTAGACGTACACAAGATAGCTCAGGATACTTTAAAAGCAAAGATACCTGAGGTTTTAATTCAATTGGAAGATAAGTTTTACACTAAAGCAGATGTAAATAAATTAATAAAAAAGACTCCGTAATGTCAAAACAGCAAATTGTAAATGAAATACACAAAGCAGCACGAAGAAATTTTCTTCGACGTTGTGTTATTCTTAAGGGAATTGACGACTTGTGGCAAGCAGATTTTATGGACATGCAAAACTTGAGAACGTATAATAAAGGACATAATTACGTTTTAGTAGTGATTGACTGTTTTTCAAAATACGCCTGGACAGAGCCATTAAAATCGAAAAATAAATTTGAGGTTAGTAGGGCATTTGAACGTATACTGCTTAGCACTCATCGGCATCCTGTTAATTTACAAACTGATATGGGGACAGAGTTTTATAATAGCACGTTTCAAACGCTCATGAAGACGTACAACATTAATCATTACTCATCGTTTTCCACAAAAAAAGCTTCGATCGTAGAACGACTGATTAAAACGGTTAAAAATAAATTATATAAATCTTTTAGTTTGAATGGAAACTATAAATGGTTAGGTTCAACATTAGAAGATATACTGAAGACATATAACAACACAATCCATCGAACTATTAGATGTAAACCGGTTGATGTGAATAAATCTAATGAATCAGTAATAAAAGAAAATATTAAAAAAACATACAAACATATATCCATCAAACGACTGCCTAAGTTCAAAGTTGATGACTGTGTTCGTATCAGTAAATACAAACACAATTTCGAAAAAGGTTACACCCCCAATTGCTCAACTGAACTATTTACTATTAAGAAGATAAATAAAACCATACCAGTAACATACCACAAAGAAGATCAACGAAAGAAAGATATAGTAGGAGCATTTTATGAGCAAGAACTTCAAAAATCTAATCATCCTAATGTTTATTTGATAGAAAAAGTTTTAAAAAGAAAAGGACGTAAACTGTTCGTCAAATGGTTAGGTCTAAACGATGAAGAAAACAGTTGGATTGATAAAGCTGCAATAATGAGTTAAGATATATAACTAATGCTGATGTAACATTCCTATCATTACACTTCGAGTAATGCAGGGTGGTGGACTAGTAAATAACATAATCAATAATCTACCGTTTGAAGTTCATTTGCCTGGATACAATTATTGCGGACCAGGAACTAAACTTCAAAAACGTTTATTACGAGGTGATCGAGGTGTAAATAAGCTAGATGAAGCTTGCATGCACCACGACATTGCTTACGCAAATCATACAGATCTATCCCATCGTCACAAAGCTGACTTACAATTACTCAACATGGCCAAACAAAGACTTAAATCAAAAGATGCGGGAAAAGGTGAAAAGTTAAGCTCATGGCTAGTGAGCAAGGTTATGAAAGCAAAACTGAAGTCTGGTTCCGGAGTTAAAACCTTCAGAAGCTTGGTTTCAAAAATAAGAGCAAAAATAAAAAAATTGAAGCCTAAGAATAGTAAAACTTTGATTAAAGTTGCTTATTTAGCAGCTAAAAAAATGTTTCCAGAAATTAATCGAATTCGAGTACCGCGAGTAATACCTTTGCCAAAAACTGGAGGGGTCCTGCCTTTAATCCCTATTTTCGCTGGTTTATCAGCTTTAGGCGCTTTAGCTGGTGGTGCTGCTGGTATTGCAAAAACTGTAAACGATTACAAAGCAGCTCAGCAAAATTTGCGAGAAACAGAACGACACAATAAGGCTATGGAAGGTTCGGTGCTGGGCAAGGGTTTATACATTAAACCGTACAAAAATGGTAAAGGATTGTTTATAAAATCACTTTTTCACACTTTATCTTTAGCAGTTATTTTATTTAGATATGATTTTTATCAGATTATCATCATAATGGCGTGGCCACTTGTGACAGGTGTAAATAAAAGTAGCATGGTAATGAAACCAGGTTTAGTGAACAGAATGATACGGTGACATTACAAAGTTGGTAAGAACGTTATCACGGTAATATTATATTACCATGACATTATTTTAAAGACAATTTGTTTTAATATTAACAACAGTCAGACTTTGATAATATAAGTACCCCAGTATATATATGATACGACGATCTCCGGAATCTCATGTAACGAATCGAACTGGTCCTGCGTCTGGTCGTAAGAGCGGAAATTTAGCGCAGCATTGGGTTTGAAGTTTCATTAGCCGAATAATCTGACTTGTTACACATTTGGTATTCAAGTATAATTTACCAAACAACTTGACTTATTACAGATCCCATAAAACATTTAAGTTAATCAATTAGAAAACCTTTTTAAAACCTTTCCACAAACAAGTATCAAATATCAAAGCATCAGTTAAAATCTTCGCTTTCAAAATATAAACCATGCATATGAACAAACTAACAGAACAAGCAAATACTCTAGCTTTAACGCAGCACTTACAAACATCTCTTAAATATGACAAATTCCGAGTGAACAGTCTCAGCTGTCCCGACATCATACGCTTACCGCAAAAACTCGAACTATAAAAATAAAATAAACGTCCTCGTAAAATGTAAACTCGAATTGTAGCTCCATTTGCACTTGCGAAATGTCCGCGTTTCTTTTATCTCAATCTTCGGCATACGAGCCTGGTGGTTTAGCTGTCGATTGTGTTGATAGCAGGATGTACTTACTTACGTGAACTTTTTAAGTTGTTAGTTTGTTTCTGGAATACATTTGAAGAGTGTAATTTATTTCGATTAAGTGACGTAACTGATCTTCTCTTCTTTCTTTCTTTTTTGTTTCTCTGAAAATACCTTCGTTTAAACTAGTATTATTTTCTGTGCCTTCTTCGTCTATCCTAAAGACGCCTTTGGTATCTCAGTTGTAACCAAATGTTGATTGAAATAAAATAAATACGGATTTAGGTCACCAGTCATCAACTTACTAACTTAATTGCTTACTTGAGTTGTCAAAACTGATATAAAGCCGCTATTGTTAAAGATTTTAATTAATATGTGGTTGCAACTGAAATAAGTGATTGCCCTGTAGTTCATCATATCATTTAAATTATACGATATTCTTTCGAATATGTGGGAAAATGTTCTTCACAAAGTTCACGTAGATAGGTCGGGGTTATAGAGATCTAGAGTGATGCTGATCCGCAAGCAAAAGCCGTATTCCGCGATTGTACATATTTTGTTAGCTTCAATAAGTTCATTATCCACTGTGGTATTAAAAACTTAACGTTTGAAAATTCGTAAGTACAGAGCAAGCATTGTTAACTGTTTACATGCAATATAATAATAATAATAGTTTCTTCTACCGTTTAACAAAAGTTCTTAACAGTCTTTTGTCGGGCGGCAACAAGACGCGCGCCTTCAATGGTTGGGTGATGCCCCTACTCATATACTCCTTTGGCATACTAAGATGGACTCAGACTGAACTTGACGCCCTGGATAGGCGGGTCCGTCAATTGCTTACAGCAATTGACGGACCCGCCTATCCAGGGCGTCACATCGCATGCTACATCCACGCTCGTCTGTTATGAGGCTATACATCCCACGGAAGTGGGGGGGTCGTGGCTTCCTAAATGCCAAGAACCTCCACAACTGTGAGGTGTCCAGTCTCCGGGAGTATTTCCGTAACACCGAGTGTGGGATACATCGCGATGTCATAGCAGTTGATAGGAGCCTCACACCTCTCTCCTTGGCAAACGAGAACTGGCGTAAACCAGTGGTGCTAAGTATCGAAGACCGTAGAGACGTATGGAAGGGCAAAGAGCTACACGGACGGTTCTACAAGGCCCTAACAAGGCCTGACGTGGACCCGCTCGCCTCAGTGAACTGGCTGCGTTTCGGTGATCTCTTTGGTGAAACTGAGGGTTTTGTTTGTGCTATTGCTGACGAAGTTATCAAGACGAATAACTACCGGAAATATATTCTGAAAGACGGTACGGTCGACATTTGTCGAGCATGCCGCCGTCCCGGAGAGTCACTCAGACATATTATTTCCGGTTGTTCTCATCTTGCTAATGGAGAGTACTTGCACAGACATAACCAAGTAGCCAGGATTATTCACCAGCAACTTGCCCTTCAATATGACCTTATTGAGTCTGAGGTGCCGTACTATAAGTACGCACCTACGCCTGTTCTTGAAAACGGTCGTGCTACGCTCTATTGGGATCGATCTATAATCACGGACAGGACTATTGTTGCCAATAAGCCTGACATCGTGGTGATCGATCGATCTCAGCGCCGGGTAATGCTTGTTGACGTCACCATTCCTCATGATGAGAACCTCGTGAAGGCTGAGAAGGACAAGCTTAGCAAGTACCTTGACTTAGCTCATGAGGTGACCGCCATGTGGGATGTTGATTCGACAATAATTGTTCCGATAGTAGTTTCAGCAAACGGCCTTATAGCAAAAAGCCTCGACCGACATCTTAAGAGGCTTTCGCTAGACGGTTGGATCAAGGGACAGATACAGAAGGCAGTACTTCTTGACACGGCACGTATTGTCAGGAGGTTCCTCAGTCTGCAGCCCTAACCACTGGTAGTTTGGGTCATGCCCCGCTGCCGATGGCAATCTAGGATTAGGTTTTTTACAATGTTTTTTATTTATTATTTTTTATTGTATATAGAAATATTGTAAAAAATGTAATTTTAAGAAAAGGAAATAAATAATGTAAATAATAATAATAATAAATCTTTATTCATGGAACTTAAACAATGGCATAAATTGTTAAGAAAAACGATGATACCCGCGAGAGTTTTGGAGAAAAACTGTGTTGCGGATACCAACGCCCTCCTCCTTAATTTCTATAGTACAGTTAGTTCCTAAAATTATAAATCTAAAATAAATCCTAAAATATCGCGACTTTGTTTCAGTGATCTGTGATCGAGATAATAATAAGAAGACCTGGGAACAATCAATTGCGGGTGTAACCGCGGGGAGCAGTTGTTTATTCACAATCAGTAAGATTATTCATATAGTCTGACAAACCGAACAATAATTCAGACAGAACCGCTCACAAAAGCATAGTATCAGCTCATTAGATCACAAGCTTATTAAATGTTCAAAAGCTTCAAATAAAACGGGGATCGCGCGAAGAGATTCAAATAACGACGTCTATAAAACACCATATCGGATGGTATAATAAAAAGAGTTATATTAAAATACTCTTTATTGCTGCGAATTTAAAGACATTAAAGTAATGAGGTGAGGTAATCAGCATTTTAATATATGTATGTGATGATGGTGATAATGTTTCTGATACTGGACAAGCTTTTGCAGCTCAGAAGGGAAAAATGCTCGTGTAAACATTGACTTGGTTACTCTGTAACAATCATCTTTAAAGATTTTTAAGATAAGGATAAGGAGATTAGGAATCTCTTTTAGGAGGAGGTAGGCATCTTGTGCAAGAGACCGTCTTGGTTAGTATCACCACGTAGCATTACTCAGTCATTACTATGTTGGATTCTGAGCTAGGTGAAGAGCTTCCATTACCGTGCGGTGGTTTAGCCAAGCCAATGACTCGGAGTGACGGGCGCAGTACAAACTTTAAGCCACGTGGAGGTCTAATTGCTGAGTGGTTTTGAGACTGTTAAGTCTCTACTATTAGGCGAATGACTTGCTCGTCCTGTCCCTTGATGATAAACAATAGTGTGAGTGTGAGTGAGTAAGTGTGAGGTTTATGGTAAAATGTTTGCGCGTACTGGCGCTAAATACACTAAGAAAGTTATTTTATTGTATCCTTCTCCAGTAGTATTAAATGAAACAGTGTGCGTCACGCTTTATTCGTTCACACCCTGGTTGAGTGCCATCTACGCTCGCCCCCCATCCGGTGACGCTGTAAATACTAGTATAGGCAAACAGCAATTAGCCCTTTCGAAACAATAGAAAGCACTTCGTGGTAGATTGTCGGGTATCTGCGGTAGGTGGGTAGACCTAACAAAATAATATTCTGATTTTCTCGCTTCTTGTGACATACTTTCGACATAACAGTATAAAAACACACACAAAACAAAGTTATAAGAATAATAATACAATGTTTTCACACTGAGACCTCCGTTCTTGGATTCTATATATAGCGGGAGTCATGAACGCACACTATAACACTTCACAAACATCCAAGTTATGATATTCCTACATGACGGTAATGATAGTATACTAAATTTTCCCGCCATTATCCTCATTCTCATTAGCGTCAAGCATCGCCGCGGGGCGTAAGTTAACTCAACTAACATAGAAGTTACGTTAATCCCCTATCTAAGTAATATGACCGTTTCATTTCCTCACTTAACGATTCAAAAGGTCGTAACTTAATAATATACGATTATTGCGCGACTCTTAAAAGATTATCGTGGAATTCAAAAGATTATTGAAGTTTAATTCTCGCATTTTATTGCAGTTTCGTGCTTATTTAATAAAAATATATGTTGGTTATAGCGAGAGCCGTAAATGGTTATTGGGCGAAACACGGGACTCGTAGGTAGCGATCGATTCGCATCTTTTGTTTTACAATAATTTTGCGATAAATGTCTTTTATATTGATTATATTGTATGTAGGTATAAAACAATAATAAAATTTAATTAAATGAAGATGTTGTTTCTAAAAAAACGACTATTGTCTTGACTGAAATTGTACAATATCTACACTAATATTTTAAGGAGAAAGGATTTGTTGTTTCTTGGTTTGAATTAGATAGGCTCCGAAACTATGGGACCAATTTTATATATTCTTTCACCATTAGAATTCTTTATTATCCCTCATGAACATAGACTAAATATTATTTTCATAAAAGTTAGGCATCCGTATGAAAACTTTGATAATATATTATTACCCAAAGTGTGAAAAACAACCCAATAAAACATTATATTGCGTATGCTGATGCTGAAGTCATCAATATCTACAGAGACGTCTGCGATACCATAATGTCTAACTATTACAGTTATTTTTTACGCCTGCTTAGCGATGCCAAATATTGCAATTATTTACAGAAAAAATTACATCCTCGGACGGAATTCGAACCTGGAATTCAAAATTGGTCATGGCGTCTGGCACGGATAGTCGGAAGACGCGGGTTCGCATCCCGTCTGAGGATTTTCTGATCGACAAGGCATATTACAGCATTGATGAGTTTTAAAGATAAATTATAATGACAGGAAGGTTGACATTGGATATGGCAGATAGGTAAATCAATTATTGTAATCATTGGACTTATGGACATCATCATCATCATCATCTCAGCCGTAGGACGTCCACTGCTGATCATAAGCCTCCCCCATGATTTTCCAAAAGGACCGGTTGGAAGCGTCCTGCATCCAACGTCGTCCTGCGACCTTCCTCAGGTCGTCTGTCCACCGTGTCGGTGGACGACCTACGCTGCGCTTGCCGGTCCGTGGTCTCCACTCCAGAACCTTTCGGCCCCATCGGCCATCTGTTCTGCGTGCTATGTGCCCTGCCCACTGCCACTTCAACTGGCTAATCTTCTGGGCTATGTCGGTGACTTTCGTTCTTCTACGGATTTCCTCATTTCTGATTCGATCACGTAGAGAAACCCCGAGCATAGCCCTCTCCATAGCTCGTTGTGCGACTTTGAGCTTTTCTATGAGGCCCATAGTAAGAGACCACGTTTCAGTACCATAAGTCATCACTGGTAACACACATTGGTCGAAGATTCTTGTCTTGAGGCACTGAGGTATTTTTGACGAGAAGACTTCGCGAAGTTTCCGGAACGCTGCCATGGACATGTGGACTATTATTAATAGCTTCGTTAATTGTTATTATTATTAAGAGATTATGGTATGAATACAGAGCTAGACGTTGTTTTAATATAAGACCTATACCCTTTACTGTATTCGAGCAATGAATGAATTTTGATTTGATTCAGATTTTTTCTCTCTAAAAATTGCAATATTGCAATTGCAATACTTGCATTATTCACAATAACTACTTTTTCATGTTTTAATATGCATTAGTAACGCCGAAAAATCTTTACATAGCGTACGCTGTAAAAACTATTGACAATAAAGCAAAGTGATGTACGACAGTTTTATATAGGACATCAATATCTATAAAAAAGTTTGCAATACCATATATCCAACTATTACAGTTATGTCCCAATATCTTTTTTTTTCAAGTTAAAATATACAACGCTGGTACAAACTAGGTCACATTATTCGTATATTGGTATTAATCTTAATATCTACTCTAATAATAGAGAGGAACAATTTGATAGTTCGTTCGTTTGTAATGGATACACGCTAAAAATACTACAAATTCAATAAACTCTTTCACCAATAGAAAGCTACCTTATGCCTGAGTAACGAAAGCAATATTAGATTCATCATCATCATCATTCATCATCGCAAACGCAGCTAGTATGCCATAAAATGAGGCCAAAGTTTTAGTTGGCTGATAAAGGTGACCTCCTGCCAACGTCTTGTTTTCCGTTAGTGATCGTGCTTTAGCCCTTTTAACACACATTCGAGCTTTTTGCACTTTGTGATTCAGACAAGTTCACGGGATTTATGCACGTGTCTTAATTATTTTCATTTCTCTTCTTTTTTATTCTGTAAATGGTATAATAATATAATGTATAGTAATTAGCGTACATATCGATAGCATCAAATGTATAAAGACTCAGTTTTTTTGCAATGGTTGTGTTAGGACCGTGACCAGGCCTGCGGGTATGAAATAGCAGAGACTTCCACTTCAGCAGGGTCAATGACACAGGTCTAACAAAATTATATGACATTAAAGCTACTCACAATAAAATTATGCTTCAATGGCTTCAGTTATGACGAAGTAAGCAGCAAAACAACATCCTAACAGTGCACTGAGGGGTTAAAGGTTCCATTGTGGTGGTGGCCATGCACGGTTTCTCCAAAGCGATCAACTGCGACCTTTTCAGTTCATTTATAAATAATAGCACTAGTCCGTCAGTAATATTCAAAAGTAGTGATAGAAAGTAGTAAACAGCAATTAATTTACTCAAAGCAAATATACAAATTCAATTTATATATAAAATATATATTTACGTCATTAACTTTTCAAGATCAAAATTGCAAGGGAATAAGGTTCACAAACTACCTACATAGGGAATCAAAGAGCCATATACACATAAAGGTGAAGGTGCTCAAAATAGCTGTTCTATTCCGACCAGGTTGTTTGATGGTCAATACAAAACTATTCGCCAGATGTAGCTGCTTCAGACACAGACGGTTCTTTATTTGATTGCCTGATGCGGAGGCTGTTTCATTCTGGGTCTCGATTTCTGTGATGGGCTTTCATTTCTCATTCACCAACGAAATGAGGCACTAGTTATATTATTAATTTGGTTTTAGGTTACACATTAATAGTTTAACATCTCGTTGCATCACCAAGCGTTGATGGAATGTTGTCAGTGTTGTTATCTTGTGGTATTCCGTTACCTTTTGTTTTCATCACATCTTACCACCGTACCACCTGCTTGACTGGTGCTCTGCTGATAATATCCATCTTCAGTCTTTAGCACATACTGGTTACACTGCTGTCTATAACACTAACATTGCTAATAACAGTTTAATCTTCTTGTTTCCATAATATCCACTGCCATTGCCTTTGAGGGGTACAACCACTGTGCAAGAGGCCGCAATATACGCTGCACTACCGGGACCTTCCGTGAACTGTGACACTCACATATTTCGGGTATTGAGGTTTATTGATCTACCTACTCCCGCGACGATGATGCACTTGAAAACAGAAACCCAAGATAATGCCAAAGCTTTAAGCCAGTTCCTGAAACTCATTCAGCTGGGTTTAAGATCTAAATAGCATAAGCCTAAGACCGAGAACATTTCAACAGTGTCGTGCTATTTGTTGTTATATTGCACATCTAATAAAAAAATATCTGTTTCTAATATTGAATTTATATAAATTAATATAATTAAATTTAAGTTTATTAAATATTAAAAATTAAAAATTTTAAATTACTCGTACTATTAAAAATTTGAATTTGAATTTGCAAACGTCTAAATCTTATACCAAAAAGTGTATTGATCTGCATTAAATAAATTATACATAATTTTAAGACCGTTATAGTTTGCAAAATATGTTATGATGGTTAGGCTTCTACAAATCGATAAATTAACTATGAATTGTACTGCATTAACATTTTGTATTGTTTGTAAGAAGTTATTTATTTATGCTAAGAATTAAAGATCACTCACTATTGTGAGTGATATTACCTTAATTTGTCGTGTTTACTTGTACTAAGTGAATAAAACTCATAAATTTATGTAATAAAATAAAGAATAAAAACCAAGTTACGTGAAAAGTTACGTGAGGATCTGTCTAAAATATGCCCGCAAATGAAGCGAAATATCTGGTTTAGGTGATTCGGGAGTTTTGTGCTAATTTGGAATTTAGCCTAAATAAGATTAAACTTAGAGTTTTTGTTTAGTTTAGACTTTAGAAAATGCTTATAAAATATCGATAGCTACCAATAATTTTGACGAAGTTATTACAACAGGTAGGTACTTAAGTAAATTTATATGTGTAGGTAGGTAATTGATAAAACTGTTAACTTTATATCATTATTATTGAAATATTGTGTTGAAATGTTGTGTCATCCGGTTTATGTACCCAATGTGGTTCCTAATTTTACTGTCACGAATGAAACATACTGAACCTTCGGGAAGAGACTAGCCTCCCACAACACAGGGAATCCTAGTGTGGGAGCTAGTGCTCATAACTTAGCTTAAAAGTATAGATAAATTAAGTTAAACTTAGTATAGCTACGTAATTTTAAGCTACATATTGTACACCTATATCCTGAAATAAACATGATTTGATTTGATTTGATTGAAATGCAAATGTGCTTAGACGCACGACTTTAATTTTATAAGTTGTAGATTTATATAACATAATATTTTAAATGTATTAAAGGTACTTAAATATAATTTGCTTTATTAATTAAATATTACTTGTCTACGCAGGCGTACCTGTGGGTTGCAGCTAGTTCTCATATATAGCAGTTTAACAAGAATAAAATATTTTATGACAGTTGTAAACCTAATTTTGTCACTCTAATCTGCATGGATTTAACGCAATACAATTATGTTTAAATACCAAAATGATAATAAAATAATATGATTATTTTACAACCTCAATGAATAAAGATAATTTTGACAATCGCGTCGATAATGTGAGTGGATAAAACCAATAAATGAGTGAATTAAAGGTTCCTTGTGATATTTCCGAAGAAAACTTTTTTGTTTTTTTTTATTGGTAGCCTTTAACCGTAATCTATCCTACGAATGGTGAGTTGAAGTGTATAAGTGAAGAATGCAAATTATCTTTGATCATGTCATCATCATCATCTCAGCCTTAGGACGTCCACTGCTGAACATAAGCCTCCCCCATGATTTTCCAAAAGGACCGGTTGGAAGCGGACTGCATCCAACGTCGTCCTGCGACCTTCATCAGGTCGACCTACGCTGCGCTTGCCGGTCCGTGGTCTCCACTCCAGAACCTTTCGGCCCCATCGGCCATCTGTTCTGCGTGCTATGTGCCCTACGACTGGCTAATCTTCTGGGCTATGTCGGTGACTTTCGTTCTTCTACGGATCTCCTAATTTCTGATTCGATTACGTAGAGAAACCCCGAGCATAGCCCTCTCCATTGCTCGTTGTGCGGCTTTGATCATATACTTGCTTATAAAAGCAAGCCTTTCTTTGAGTACAGTGTGAGTACTTGGCGGCGTATTTTTTATCTATAACTATCTAGCATTTGAAAGTGACAGACACTCTTCTGCTTGTCACATTTATCGGAAGCTCATGCCTGAGTTAGGATCAGAATCCGCCAGATTGGCAGCTGTGTTTACTATGTTTACAGTAATGAACAAGGCATAGCGAGAGAATTACGCAAAAATATAATTTAATCAGCTTCTTTCGATCACGAGTTAAGTTCGAGCTATATATTGATAAAAATAAAATTGACAGTAAGTTTTTCTCTATTTGTACTCTCATACTCATTTTGTGAATTCTTTGTGAATGAGTTCGCCCCAAGAAGTATTGCCATGCCACCATACCTAATTATTTCTACTGCGAAGCAGTTATGTTCGCAATACTGTGTTCTGGTATGGTATAACCAAGCGTGAACCACTTAAAATAAATAAATAGTGTTTTGCCTCAAACAGGATTTATTTACGTATCAATATATCAAATATGTAAATGCAGTAACAGTGTTTTAATGATCTCTTGGTCGTTGGCTCAAATATTGATATTAATGTATTCACGTCGCCAATAGGTGTTTACTTAGACATATTATGGAGTGGAGTGGATAATTATTTAGTTGTCATAAATAAATTTGTAAATAATAATTGCGTAACTGTGAATTATTTTCTACCGACTTCTAAAAAAGGGGAAGGTAGAGGGAGGGTGGGTGTGACGTTACGAATGATACGGTGAAGCGAAGCTACAACGAGACTGTAAACCATTTGAGGAGACCTGGTAATGGCAGACCCAGGTGTACTAGTGCCCGAGAAGTCCGTTATATTGTTCCACTGTGTTGATAAATCACTACTTAATGCAGTTGAAGTCCAGCAACAGCTTCTTCAGACCCGAAGGGACTACATTAGTGTACAGTGTAAAGAAGACTCGCTGAATCAAACCAGAAACCCCGAAGACCAGCGAGTGGCCCCACACTCGAAAGAGAGCATCGAGTAGCGAGACTGCGATACGCCCGTGAGCACATAGAGTGAGATCAAGAAGAATGGTCAAGATTTTTGCTTACAGATGACTCTTGATTCTCACTTTACACTTCTGATGGAAGGCGAAGTATCTACAGGCGACCTAGTGAACGATACCTTCAAGCCTGCTTCTCAGAAAAAGTCCAGTGCGGTGAAGGCAGTGTACATGTATGGGCTGGCATATCTTCAGAAGGTCGCACAGAGTTAGTAGCCATAGAAAATTACACTCTGACTAGGGAAAGATATGCCCAGAGATTCTAAATGAGTATGCGGGGCCGCATTTAGTAAATATGGGTGATGGATCGATGCTGATGCATGATATAGCCCGGCCACACACCGCTCGGGTCATGCAAGAGTATATTCAAGAGGTTGGTATCAGTGTGATGGCTTGGCCGTCAAAAAGTCCTGCTATCAACCCGATTGTACAAACCTGGGATGAGCTAGGGAGGCCAGGCAGATCCACCACCACAGACCATCACCTACCACCATCAGGGAGCTTAAACAAGCCCTGATAGAAAAATGGGAGAATACTCCCCGTCCTAAGATCAAAAAAACTCCGAAACCTCGTCTTCAGTCAACCAAATCGACTCGAAGCTCTAAGCAGAGACTGAAAAGGCAATACCAGTTATTATAAATGTAATTCATTCTAGTAAATGTTAATTGAGTTTTATGAGACTAACGTAAAAATGGCTATTTTGATTGTTTTATCTTTTTAAACTTAAAAATGTTACTAATGTGTAATAACTATAGTTTCAAAGATAGCTGATAAAAATTGCTATAAAACGTTATTATTTTAAATCTCAAACTTCTACAGTTTAGAAAATAATGTAATTTTTATAGTTTAGTACATATTTTTGCAGGTCAGTGTATCAATTTTCAGGTCTATGGTATCTCTCAACTGTGGAAAAATCAAACTTGTAAAGCAATCAAGAGACATGACCGTTTATATTGCGACGGGTACTTTCCGTCGTCCTAGAATCATAAATAATTTAAAAAGGGTAAATAAGTAGTTTAATTTCAAAAAAGCTAATTTACTGTACACACTTATTATTAGCGGTTGGTGCACTAATCGTGTCTAGGAATCGAATGGTAAAGTTAAGTTTGTCTTTGAAACGATTTTATTTTTAGTATGTGCAATAATGTTCGATGCTCTGTTAATGCATGAAAACCTCGGTGCGATTTCCTTATATTTTATAAGAGATCTGTAAACATGATAGTTTCCTGCAGTCCTATTTGCGAGAAAAGGAGGGCAGCATCGTCGAGTCCCGCCTCCTGCAGAAGAGGAGGCTGAAGCCGCTATATACGACAACAACACATCCCAGATCATCAAGGGAACAATGTCTGGTCAGTATATGGCGGCTTATAACGCGACAAGTGGCTTTGTGCTTCTGGACGAAGGGGAGACAGAGCGGACTGGCATGCTCAAATACGCGACACCGCAGAACGATCCCATTGTTGTGACCGCCCGGTGCACCAAGATAATGCTCGATGACAGAGTCCTACAAATGGCTAAAACCATTTCGGGGGACTCTGAGATCGAGACATTCTGGAACCACTGGGAGGTACCTAAAATACAATGGGTGAACGGAGTACCCGGTTGCGGAAAAACAACTTGGGTGGTAAGACTTATTGTGACTGCCAAGCGTTCCTCAGGCGTTATAGCTATTCGGAGTAAACCAGTATGTGCTATTTTGTTTTTAATTATAAAAATCAGTTCGTCAAATGTGCGTATTGACATCCTAAAATAATTAAAAAAAATATTTACATCTTCTCGCAGTTGTGAATACAGCGATACGAATGCACCACTTAACAAACGAACTTGAATTCACAAACATACTTTATACTCAGGGAGTGAGTGTGTTTATGAATTTTTCACGATGAAACCGGTTTCGATACAATTGAACCGAAGTGACGCTGATGGCCAGAAATAACACATACAACGCGGTCACATAAACTAGACGCTTGACTATGTGACGTCATTTTGGCGCTCAAGTACGGTGTGCAAAAAATCCGTGAAAATTTAATACCTGTTACCGTTATTAATATTGAGCATAAAAATAGGAAAAACACACATTAATTGTTGCACACTTCGATGTGGACAAGGACATTATCGTCACAACAACTACGAAGGCAGCAAAAGACCTGAGGGCGAAGCTAGCGCACCGAATAGGAGACCTGGTGAAAACCAAGGTGCGCACTATGGCTTCGGTCCTGGTAAATGGTTTTAAAAAGAATGAGAGCTACGTTCGCATAATGGTGGACGAAGCTCTCATGAACCATTTCGGAGCCATAGTAATGGCTTCCAGGCTGTCCTCATCGGAGATGTCAACCAATTACCTTATATCGACAGGGAAAACCTGTTCGAGCTAAGGTACAATCGTCCAAACCTGGTAGCCAACATCAGCCAGGAGTTGTTATGCACGCACCGAAACCCGATGGATGTCGCGTATGCGCTGAGGAAAATATACTCCGGTATATATTCCTCGGCGCCCCATGTCAAGTCCTTGCGCCTCGAGAGGTATACAGGGTCAAAAATCCCTAAGACCCTTCCGAATACCCAATAGGGTATTCCTCGTTCACACACAGGAGGAAAAGGAGACCCTGACCAGCGAGGGTTATGGAAAGGGTGAGGGATCACGCACTCTCACTATACACGAGGCGCAAGGACTGACATACGAGTCATTCATAGTCATCAAAACAAAACGTCACATGAAGTTGCACGAGAGCGTCCCGCACGCAGTCGTTGCGATTTCCAGACACAGGGGGACTTTCATCTACTACGCCGATAATGACGATGACGCCATTGGAAGATTTGTAAAGCGAGCAATGGTTGCAACGACCAAAACCATCGTAGAATACAACCAGAAAATGGCCATCAGGGACAGGAACGCGGCGGTGATGGGGGCCCTTCTTCAGTGCAACGCGGGTTTGGACGAAAAAGCAGAAATAAGATAGTTATAGTGTTGTTAAAAAAAAAAATTGAATTTGTAATCTTTGGGAAATGTGTATTTTAGTAAAATTTGTGTATTTTAGTAAAATTAGTGATTACACAAAAAATATAATTTTGTGTGTAATAACGATAATGACAAAGAGTTGGTATGGGCATTCGAAGCAGTCATGCTCACGAAAAGGTTCTGGCTTGCGGCGGCGTCGTGTGTCGGGTCGCCATCTTCCCTCTAATATGGTTTAAGAGGGCGATAGCTGGCACATGCGTCAACTCGTGAACGGGTGCTGCATGCGGGAACCGGTCTGCTTCGAATGCTCATAAAAACTTTGAGAAAAATAATTAACATGTATTTTAGTAAATAAGAACATTTGAAAAAAAAATAAGCTGTTTGTGTCACTACCAATATATATAAAAAAAATATATTTCGTTTCATTTACCGATATACAATTTTATACTGGTCATCTGGTGACAGCTAGTTTCAAGCAGTAAAAACAAATAACGTATGATTATTTGCACGAAAAAAAAACTCAAAGTTGGAGTAATACCTGCTCCATAGCTTTTCCTGTGACAGGCGTTTAACTTGAAAACGTTGGTGCAGTGTAATTCGGTGGTCGATTAAAATTTTGCAACACTGTGATTTACAACGAGACAAGTCTCTCCGTCTGGTTGTAATTTATATATTGAGTGTTATTAATGCTCCTTTTTATTTATTGCTATTGCGTGATTTTTATCGTGTGTTATTACTAAACGAATTACAAAATATTTGAATTCAATATAGATTTATATTATATTGAAATACTAAGTAAGTAACTAAAACCAAGAACATGCTTAAAATAGGGCTATTTAGCTATAAGTGCAACTAAATACGGGGTGCTATTAAAACTCAAACCACCCAAATTTCAGGAGTGTCTAATGCAAAATAAATCAATAATGTTTTTATACAATCGTCTTACTTGTAACACGTTGTGATAACGAGCAAATACTCAGTAATATAATTAAATAGTGTTTTCTTTTCAACTGTATAATGCTAACATTATGCAAAGTTTCTTAGGTTCCACTGTTTTAAAGTTTTTAACCTTCCGCATTTCAACTGAGAGTCACAAATGTTAACAAAATGGTACTCGATTGTCAATAATAATCGACATTATCAGTGATGCGGCGTCTATTTGCATTTTACGATGTATTCAATTTAACGACTGTGTCGTGCGAAGGTAGAATCGATTCTCCAATTGATATTTTATCGATTTTTCGATAGCCGGCACTAAAATGTGATCGGCTCGTTTCGTTATTTTGTTCAGTTGTAGCGAATCGTAAAATGGTTGTTACAATGTTTTACATTCCGCTATCTTAACACTAACTGCTATTCTATTTTATTTATTAATCTTCTTTATATTGTATTCTAACTCTCCTGGGTTAATATAGTGAAGGGTCATATATACAAACTATTGAATTACTGATTGTTGAAGACTTATGTTTATTAAATCGTTACATTAGAAAGTGTAAGTAGAAAAGAGTGTGTGTGTAGTGGCATTAGAAATGTATAAACTGTGAGCTCGAGGGTTCAATTTCTAAAAGAATACAAAGCGTTCTTCAGTATTCTGTCAAGCAAATTTCAGTAGCAGTATGAGCTGGTAATCAATCAGTTGATCTTCCACCTGCCTCGTAATGTGTGGTAATGAAAGCCTCGGACAATAGCCCCTTGGCTTATACGCCAGTGGCATCAACCACTAAGAAACTTTTGAGGACCGCGAAGGTTCTGCTTTGGTGGGCGGTCTCTCAGCGACTCTTTTTTGCATATTCCCAGTACGTGGTTGTAGCCACGCCTTGCCTTGCGTAAAATAAGGGTTAGGCAGTGGGTTATCGTTTACTTACGCCGTCATTTTGCTGTGGGATGATCTCACGAAGAGCGCGCCAGGAGGTAACGCATGTGAGGGTGCAGTCCGCTATCAGCGCGGTCGTAGATACTGCGTGCCAACCGGACAACATACCTATTTCATTGCCCAGACAACGACTCGCTGCCGTGTACATACGCAACGTGACGTTCTTGACGTGACGAACAATTTGGAGCCATTTTCTTTGGTTCACAGAGTATAATACGCAACTGCGTACCATGCGGTGAAGCATGTGTAAGTCTTGTCCTTATAAACGTCTTGTAGTTGCTAGTTTGGATTCTAGCGGCAACTTTGACGAAAGTACTGGCCAGAGCAGCATTCGGGCAGCCTTCGCATTGTTAACAGCATGGTCGACCTGCGGCTGCATCCTCAACGTCTGGTCGATGTGGAGAGCCAGGTATTTGACCGTACTATCCCAATAAATGTCTTGTCCACGAAATTGAAGTGGAGGAGGCAGAATACACCGTTAGCAGCGCTTTACAACTTTTACGGCCATACGCCCCTTATCTATAGCCATTCTGTTAAAATACCTAGGATTCATGGAATTTTGTTTGCTGCTATGGTTGCTCTTCTAGAGAAGGTAAAATAAGCACTATCGTCAATAAAGTGGGCGAGTTCCACTCCTGTTTCTTCCGGTAGTCTTTAGACCTTATCTAGGATTAGAAAGAACTGGCTTCGATTGATGGTAATAAATTTGTTTCCTAATGCATGGGACTATTAAACTAATTTAAAATCTCAATAAAGGGAGAACAGTGCCCAGAATGCTGGCAGCATTACCACATTAGATGGCAATAAATTATTTTGCAGATATTAAGTTCAAGTAGGCGCCAGCATTCCGGTCACCCGTAGGCATAACTACATGTTTGGCCAGATCGCTATATAAGTTGTTACCGGACGCCCCTCGGGGCCCACAGACCCTAAACATTAAATCTTGTCGAAATACAGGTATATAATATTATAATGACGTTTGAGTTGAATATTTTTTTATGTTAAGTGACGATAAGGAACAGGTCGTGCGTCTAATGTTCTATAAATCATAATTCATGAAATAATGCATTTAGTTAATTGAATTTCCATAAAAATAAATATTAAAAACCTTTAAGTTGTCATAAATCTGTTCTACCTTTGATGTCACCCCAATTCCTGAACCGAACACGATTAAGCTCGTACGCTGATTTGTTTTCACCCCATTTCATCAAAGGGCGGCGACACGCCTGAGGTCACAAAAACAACAGTTTCAACGTTTTTAATACGGCCCTGTGTATACACCGATTGCAAAAGAAATAAGGCCAGTGAAATCACAAGGGTTCTGGATATAAACATTGTAGAATAAAAATATCACTAAAAACAGCAATAGATAGTATTAATTTTGAGGAATACGAACTGTTAACACTAGTCAATCTAATTGACTATTAAGAAATTCCTCGAATAATGTGAGCTTGAATCGGTCAAAATCATTCATCAGTTATTTTACTAGGTACCTCTATTCGACATTACAATTATTCGTCGACGCGCAAGAATATAATGCATCAATGCACTAATAAAACCACTTTCGTATTTTATAGGTATAACAAGTTTATATAAAAATGTTGATGACTTCTACCACAGACAATATTCTGTGCCTTCTACATAAACATATCACAGAAATCAAATACCCGAGAACAAAAAAATCTACTCATCACAAAATATTTATCCCGGCCTGGAAACGAATATGGTACCTTGCGCTTCAAAGGTCAGAGTCACTACAAAATGCATCAGCATTCACGTTAAATAAATATGCGGTCGGACGTCAATTATTAGATTTTATACATATTATTTCACTCGACAGAAAAATAGACTGAATTCAAAATGAACTTTAATAATTAATAATAATACTTGTACAAGAAACCCACTATGTTAAATGAACTCAATAAAAACAAGATGTTGTATTTATATATTTTCAAAGTGAAACTGTATATTGTGGTATCTAAATGACTACATTAATTATGTATATTAATTTAATTCTAAATGATCACGCATAACTCTGAAATGTTGATTTGAGATGAACTTTATCTTAATGACGTATTAAAAATAAGTTTGATATGTTTACTGCGTTGCGTTGGTGTTGAACTGCTAATATAATAGGAAAACAGAGCGCTTTACAAACAAAAATGAACTGTCAAGGAATCCTTTCCTTAACGATTCTTTTAATACGAATCGTACACATATATCTCAACTGTACTAAATGTATTAAATTGTACCTTTATTTTTCACAACAGCATCCCAGTGTACCAACTAAAAATTAAACCTTCAACAAATCCTGTCCTGTCCAGACATTTCTATTTATCCCGTACACCAAAAGAGCTTGCAGAACCTCAGTCGCGATTTTCGCCGGCGGCGACACCGTCGTTTCCGGCGGAAGTGCGCAGAGGGCGCTGCAAACACGAGCTCCATTTCCGGTCCGACCGCGCATCCGGTCGGCGACTGATTGGCCTTTTATTAAAAACTGACACCTGAGGCGGTGGAGTATTTTGTTCACGATTTTACTTGCATGTGGCAGCTCTTTGTGTTTTCTTTATTCATTGTGTTTTCATTCGATTTCAGCATCAATACGACTTGGAA
This sequence comes from Selenia dentaria, assembly GCA_917880725.1. NCBI lineage: Eukaryota > Metazoa > Arthropoda > Insecta > Lepidoptera > Geometridae > Selenia > Selenia dentaria. The sequence goes on along the minus strand of OU862888.1, from coordinate 4,948,335 downwards.
GTTAAGCTGTGCATTAAAATATTTTTATGTAAGTGTATCAACACTCAAAAACAATATTTTATTATAAAGATACGTATATAATAATATATTGCTACCAAATAAAATGGTAATTGTTTGTTATTCAGATCGTAGATTTAATATATATTAGAATTTATATTATACTGAAACAACAATACATATTTTATCAAATTATAGTACACTAAATACCCACTACATTTTCTTTATCTCCGAGGGTCCCAGGTTAGATCCCTGACCAGGGCCAATATTTATGTGGTGAAAACATGTATATTTTCGTGTCTTAGAAATTGTTTTATTGTGTGTTTCCATGTTTCCTATGACACAGGGAATCTCAGTGCCGGGTAAGTATGTGTAAATCCATGTGCCATCTACTTTCTAGTAGGGCCATAGTACGAATATAGGTGAGTCACAATAGAATACCTTTCTTAGAACATACAATGTTTACTGCTTAAAGTAACATTAAAAAAATATATAAATGAATCAGTTGAATGCTTAAAATAGTTTCAAATAGATGGTACAAAAAAGCCTATTATTCAGTACGGTCTTAAAAATCACGTCCTAACACTGGCGAAGTTAAATCGATTTTGGTGTCGAAACACTTTTTTCCCCAAAACGTTACGAGCTCGCCCCTTCAGGCGTTTGGCGTTTTGTTATTGCTGTTTTCAGGGATTTTATTTCTGTTTTATTTTGTTCGAGCGTTGAGAATTTAATAGGTTTTCAACAGTTCTATATCGCAGTAAGATAAGTTTAGTTTTGTTTGTGATTGTCGGGTATTTTTTTGTTAGAAAAATCTATATTTTTTAATGATTCCATATCCATTTTAATATTAAAGCTAAAGCTAAAGATATCTATACTAGCTATAAACTGCGGCTTTTAAAAATTACTTATGTGTGTTTAATATGACCTCAAATTTAATTTTAACTTGTCAGTTTACATGTTTCGCTATTACAAAATTAATTTTACGATGATAATAATTATCTTTATCAAAATACAATCTTTGTACATTGTATTAAATTCAATTATAGAAAATAGCGGGCAAGGCAATGGCACAGTAATAAGAATAGTAGGTAAGAACCTAGTACCTAGAAAGGATTCATCGTTTTGTAGTAGTAGTAGACTTTAGTAGCCTTTATGATTATATTAATATAGCCATATTTATGAATGAGTTCGGTCTGGGGAAGCACTGCCACCATACACACCTATTTCTACTACAAACTAGTACCTAATGTTTGAAATTCTGTGTTCTGCTTTGAATTGTGGGGTGCCAGCAAAATTACAGGGAGACTTAACAATTTAACTTACCTTATCAAGTAACAGTACTAAATGTAGTTAACTCTATTGTCTAGAGGTCATAAGCCCTCACGATTCCTATTAACTGAGCAAAACGAAGAACTTCTAAAGAAAATAAATATGCTTAATAGCAGCATTCGTAAGCTACCAAAACAGAGGATAATAAACTTCAGCTAGCCATTATTTTTTCCGCTAGGCATTACATTACATACGACAGCTGTAAGTGGCCACTGGGGACCTCCACTGACCGTTTCGTATAAAATAGGTATTTACGAGCACCAACTAACTTACTGTCGATTATATTTTATAGGGAATGGCGCTGAAAATATTGTTCGCTATTTATTGTTTTGGGGCGGGCGGGATTTATTGGTTTATGGGGTGAGGTTTAAGTTGTAAGGTGATTTTAGGGTTGTCAATGGTCATTGGTGATTGGTGATCTGTGGATAGTAGAGTTGTGTGTGGAAAGTTGATAATGATTTTTAGCAATGTATAATCTATCGTGAACGCTTATATTATGTTATACTGGCACGCGCGACTAAATGCATTCGGGGTTTGTGGGCGATTTCTCTAACTTAATTGCAATGGAAAGCGTAGCTGAACTGTGTCTTTTATACGTTTACTTATTCTGCTATTAAAAAACAGACCAACTGCAGTTACATTTATTTTGATGACAGCGACCGATCACGAACGTAATGCAAATCATATTCGTCGCGTTTAATATATATATAATATTTAGTTTATTTGTTTGTGGAGATGTTTTGTAATATAGTAATGTTTAAGATAGAAGATTCTATCCATTCAAAGGCGACAAGGCGCTCCCGATCCTATACATCCTCTGACAGTCTGCGTTCCTAATCCGTCACAACAAGAAAGTGATGGACATCACGCTGGAGCATCCCACCATCAGCAAACAGCATGCGGCCCTGCAGTACCGGGCTACGGCCTTCACGCGCGCTGATGAATGGCAGGGCCGCTGCGTCAGGCCTTATGTCATCGATCTAGGCTAGTTCGTATCAGTTAGATGGTAGAAACACTTCTATATATTTAAGATGACCTTAGTTCTAATATGTCTCTTAAAACTAGAAAAACGTCCTCTTGGGATGATCGAACGACAACAGGAAACGGACTGTATAATGGCAGCCGGATAGATTGTTGAGTTGTACTTTGTGAAATAGTAGGATTGGCTCCAGAGGTAAAACGCGGAAGCTCTTACCGTGGCCGACTGCATACCTCCCTTGCACGCCTGCACTCTGCAGTGTAGTGATTGCTATGTTTTGCATATTTCGAACACTTGCCGATGGAGTAATAACTAAAGCCACGTCTCTATCACAGCTTTTATACCGTGTCTCCGTGTTGACTTTTGTAAGTAAATAACTGCTCGAAAGCCTCCATCGAGTTTCCCAACGGGTAGGTCTTAAGATGAACATGAATAAGACGAAAATTATGTCTAATGCCCATGTTGTACCTACCCCAATATCAGTTGGGAACTCAGTCCTCGAAGTTGTTGACGAGTACATCTACCTAGGACAGACAGTCAAACTAGGCAGGTCCAACTTCGAGAAAGAGGTCAATCGTCGAATCCAACTCGGCTGGGCAGCGTTCCGGAAACTTCGCGAAGTCTTCTCGTCAAAAATACCTCAGTGCCTCAAGACAAGAGTCTTCGACCAATGTGTGTTACCAGTGATGACTTATGGCACTGAAACGTGGTCTCTTACTATGGGCCTCATAGAAAAGCTCAAAGTCGCACAACGATCTATGGAGAGCGCTATGCTCGGGGTTTCTCTACGTGATCGAATCAGAAATGAGGAGATCCGTAGAAGAACGAAAGTCACCGACATAGCCCAGAAGATTAGCCAGTTGAAGTGGCAGTGGGCAGGGCACATAGCACGCAGAACAGATGGCCGATGGGGCCGAAATGTTCTGGAGTGGAGACCACGGACCGGCAAGCGCAGCGTAGGTCGTCCACCGACACGGTGGACAGACGACCTGATGAAGGTCGCAGGACGACGTTGGATGCAGGCCGCTTCCAACCGGTCCTTTTAGAATCTCATGGGGGAGGCCTATGTTCAGCAATGGACGTCCTACGGCTGAGATGATGATGATGAACTGGACTAATTCCGACAAGTTACGAAATCCCCCAAAAAAGGACACCCACTACAAATTTATCATACCTAATTTTCTATCATTCGTATTATACTTTTATTTGCTTTATAAAAGTAACGAAAGTTTCTTGGTTAATATTAATGAAAGATTTTCGATTTTTCTTTTTCGAGATGTAAATATTTTATGATTTATCGACACAGGTTATCACTAATTAGGTCGCAGCAGTTGTCCATTACACAAAGCTGTATTTAGTTACCTCGTGTTTGGGAGTCTAATTAGCACTACACAGTAAGCCACTGTGATAAAAATGCGAAAGACAAATAAATTTTAAAGCTCAATTTAATATTTTACTATGCTCTACATCATTTTTATACTGGATCTTTGTATAGTGGATACAATCTCACTTAGAATGATAATTTACGATGCGTTAGGCAATGTAGCATGCTTGCCCTAATTGTGCAATTCACTTTTGACTTGAAGATTCCTAAACTGTGCTTCGCCGGAAACCCTGACTCAGACCGAAAAACTATGACTCAGCAGAGTGTAGATACCATTTCAGCATGAGCATGTAGGTACTATAACTAATTGTAATTGCAATTATGCAATCAATTTGGGAGAAAATAATATAAACTAAACACGATACAATCATTTGTAAGCCTATCAAGTAAACTTACGCGCGCACAGGCTCAGTTTGTTAACAAATAAAAGCTCGTAGGTGTTTTCAGCCGCTTTAATTAAACATTGTTTACGTATATTTTTGTTTTAAATCAATGTAAATGAATGACATTTAGCTAGTTACATCGTAGTGATAAACTTCATGTTTAGACAGAAACATTTTCCGGAAAGATGTGTATCTTACACATATCAAAAAAGTTTGTGATCACTAGCATAAGCTGATATTTTTTTAAACTGAACTTAATCAACAATTAATCCGCTCTCAACTTGTTTAGGGATCTGGCGAAACGTTTGTTTGAGGCGTCGGGTGACCGAAATGCTGGCGCCTATTTTGGGCAAAAACTTAGCATTGCCATCCAGCGTGGCAATGCCGCCAGCGTTTTGGCCACTTTTCCCCCCACCATGGGGCTTATAGATTAGATAGTTATTATTATTATTTTATTCAATTTTTCATTACTAATAAAAGTACTATGACTGAATTAAATCAACAATTTATTAATTAATGGTTTATATTCGATACAACAAAACTCCTCCCCTGGATCGAACACATGCATGTGTTCGCCGCATGCGGTGATCCTCCTGGATATGCTGAGAATGGAGAAACCATGGTAGAGGTAAATGAACATACTAATATCGCTAGCCACGTTCACGCGCATCACATCACGTCTTTTATCTACCGACTTCCAAAAAAAGGAGGAGGTACTCAATTCGACTGTATTTTTTTTATGTTCGTTACCTCATAACTTTCAACTGGGTGATCCTATTTTATGTAATATTGGCAGTCGTAAGTAGTATATTATCAATATAAAATGTATTTTTTTTTATGTAAAGTGTAACGTGATCATTTATTATTTTATTCTTTCAGCTAATTTTTATAGTACTCGGTTTTTTTAACGAAAAAATTTAACGCACTAAGGCGGGTGCACTAAGTGCTAACACACACAATCATATATGTATATTTGTATTCGTTAGTATTCTTGATAAGTTTTATTACGGTCATAGAGTTTCTGTTCTACATTTGTTAAAAAAAATCATTAACTATTTTTGTAAATGTGTGTGTTTGTAAAAATGAAAAAAAACATGTTATCTCATATTATCCTGTACCTGTTTGCTTCATTGCGAGCATACGGCACACCAATGCGACCAACGCGACTTCAAGACTCCAATCCCCCTAGCGACTAAATTTGTCTGAGTTTATCTAACTAATTTATGGATGCATATGTAATTTTAAAGAATATAATGTTTTCTCTATTGCTCTTACGATATGTATAATATGTAACTATTTATAATACAAATAATATATAGATATAAAACAAAAAACGCGAGAATAATACTACTTGGTACTTGAGGTACTTGATACGTCTCTACCAAATTATTTAGGGATGTTCAATACGAGAAAAAAATTTATTGAGGATACCTCAATAATTTTGTTAACACTAAAACTATAAAACTAGATAGTGAAGACACAAAATGTAGATACACGAAAGAAGACATAAATGACAAGAAAGAAGCAACGTATTCAAAATTTTATTAAGTAAAATAAAATTCATATATATATTTAAAATTTATCGACAATAATATTATCAAGAGAAAAGAATTGTATTTTTGGATTTTTGTGTTTTTGTATGTAACGAATAAACTTAAAACACTACTAGAATGATTTAAAAAAAAATTGCCGTTGGAAAGCTTTGTAAACATTGTCACTGAGTATCTTAGGTTAAATAATATTTTCATAAAAGTAAGGGATCCGTATTAAAACTTCGATAATGTATCCCGAGAATTGAAAAAATACCAAAAAACATCCTTATATCGCGTACGCTGCGGAAACAATTGACAATAGAGCAAAGTGATGTACTGCAGTTTTATAGAAAACATCAATATCTACAATAAAATCAAGGAAACCATATGTGTTTCTATTACAGTTATGTCACAATAATTAGTAGTGTTAAAATATGCATTATTAACGCCGGTAAAAACTAGGTCATGTTATTCGTACTTTGTAGGTAATCCTTATATACTCTGATAAAAAGAAGAAAGAATTAAAAGTTTGTTTGTAACGGATAAAAGTAAAAACTACATAACCGGTTCAAAAACTTCTTTCACCAGAAGAAATCTATATTATTCCTGAATAACATACACTATATTTGATACATAATCACCGTCATCCATCACCACGCGGGTGAAGCCGCGGGGCGCAGTTAGTACAATTTAATGTAAAACTTAAAATAACTGGACGTGTGTTACGATTCTGAATTAGTTTTATTTTGTAGGTGTCATAACTGAGCTCTACAAACGTGTAGGTTATAATCGGGCTGGTCCTTAAACTTATGCGCGTTTGGTAGTCTTATTTGTATTACAGTTATGCGAATTGTGTAGGTTAGACTGGAGTTTTTGTTTGTTTGTACGCATATTTTAGTTTGCATGGGTATTTTAGTAAGGTTATGCTAATTACCTAAGAAACTTGTTAAATGTTTGTTACATATTAAGGAAGTTTTGACGAAAATCATTGGTAAATTATTAAATCATTACCATAGTAACATAATAACCATTTCATTAAAAGCTGCGCGTAAACTTTAAGATATATTACAAAAGGTAATTTACCTCGTTAAAACATAAAACTCTTAGAAGGAAGTGTTTGTACTAAAACATACTAAAGACATAATTATAAATAAATAAAATGCAACAGAATCATATTTTTTATTATACAATTTTTAAAGCGTCGCTTGATTAAAAAGAAAAAGTTTTCTTTGTTAAATTACAAAATAAGCACCTACCTTATTTTAATAAAAATAACATATTATAATAACACACCAATATCTAAGTAGTTTCTTCAAAGCAATATTAAATAGTTTAGCGACAAAAGATTTTCCTGGGAAGCTTTCCTAACGATTTTGACTTACTATAGTGTGTACTTATGCTCCAAAAATAAGTAGTCTACCAAACCACTGCTATATTTCAATATTGACTGCTAACAACAAAAAAGTACGAAAATAGTAGCCGCAAACCAACCCACCCCTTTCTATAGAATTACAAAAGTTATTAGACCCACCGTCAAATAAATATTTAATATTCATTCTCTTTCTGATGCCGACGAGCAATCTTTAGCGAGGATACGTTAAAACCGCAGTGACCTCTGTCGTATTTCACTTTCTCAGAAGGATCAATTGTCAACACGACGTACTAAATTTGAAAAATTCGAATTCCTAAATGGTTCGGTAAATAATTTGGTATCAGTGCGTCACGAAGCGAAAGGTCCATTATTGGTTTCTCTTTCGCATTGACTCGCTAATTTGTAAAGGATGACAAAGGTGCCGGCTCTTTATGTTGGAAGTCTAGCGCGTTATTGTGACACATCTATTACTTGAGGATTTTAAATTAAATCAACCTGCATACACATACCATAACTAAAAGTTATAGAAATAATTAATGACTTAATGAAAAAATCTCTCTATACACACAATACAGTACAAAGTACTCATAAAACGTTTATATCAAAATTACTCTTGTAGGTCTCAAAATAATTTGCAGAAATCTACGTCCCCGGGATATAATCTAATTTCTTGCCAAATTTAAATCAGTAAACTCTTTCTTAAGTTATGGCATGATTAAGGGAAATTGGGATTCATTTTATATAGATAAAATGAAATATATAGTTAAATAAAACTAAAAATGTGTGGTATTAAATAACGCAATAAAAGGCATGTAAAAGCGGCCGTAGTAACTATTTAAGTTATTTAAGTTGTTAAGTAAGATTCAGTCGAAGATAAAGTGTGCTACGAAGTTAGTGACAGAAATGTAATAAATTTATCACGGCTTGGATTCATGCCTTTCTGTCAGAGCGAGGAGTATAGCCCATTATACACCACGCGAGCCTCACAGATAGGCTGCTAGAGGTATCTTACCGTTATAAAACGTCCGTAAAATCCATGCACTACAACCACGGACATATGCAGTCAAAACTATCACTAGCAGTACGACTGCAATAAGGCAAGGTCTGCTGAAAGCGCTTTAACTTTACTCTACTTAAGTACGATTCTTACCAGCAAATCGCAGTTAATTCGATTTGAAATCACTACTATCTAGATGTTTAACGAATTGTTTGAAGCCAAAATAGCCTAGACCCTTAGAAAAAGGATCAAATAAAAACCAAACTTCTTGAGCTGAACCCCTTAATCCTCAAAGCAACGATCAGCGAAAACAGGTGAGTCGTATAAAAGACGTCTGCAGTCGTTACGAAGATGGCAACGGTTACGAGATCCCGATAGATAGTCCAGATATAGTCAAGTGTGTGGGCGGACTCTTGCACAGTGATACGAATATGGGTTCAATTATGGGCAAAAATATTAATATTAGTATTTCAAAGTCATATACAAGCATGGAAATTTAGAAACAGATATTATATTGCATGCATCACACAATGTTTTATCATTAAGCATTATTATTTTATTGGGTAGTGTGTACAATAAAAAAAAATAAAGGAAATAGATAAATTAACATATTCAATATGGCTTTTAAATATTAACTAAACTAGATGAATGTAGATTTTGCTTGTGCCAACATGGCGGCTATTTGCAGTCATGTACATTGCAAAGTATATAATTATATATATTGAGCGCACATGACTTTTAACAAAAATCCCGCCATTTTACTAATTTCTTGCTTAGTTTGGAGTCGTATCCTGTACTGAGTCTGTTGAAAATAACGAGCTCAAATGACAAATCAGTTAATTTTATTTATTGCTATCAACGTGAAAATCTGAAAGGAATAATAATAACACTTTTAATGAAATATTATTTGTTATGTACCTTGTTTAAAAATATCTATAGTTGACTAGTGTGTAAAAATGTTCTACAATAATAAACACTCTTTGAAGCTGACGATAAAGTAAAATATAAAAATACACTGAATACTAAAAACTACCAGAAAAATGGATGCAATCGCACGATTTGGTGGCTTGAAAACGCTCTTTTAGAGCACATGCATGGTAAAAAATATTGTGTTATTATCATGTGTAGTAGGTAAAGTTTAAAATAGTTCATGATACTTCTTAGACTTACTTTCTTTTAATAATTAAATAATAGTTGCATATTTTTAGCTTCAATCCCGCCCATATATCGAAATAATAATACTAGTGTGAAATAATATATTAATCTTTAAGAATTTTGATATCATTGCGATACAGTTGATTATGTAAACATCTCTCTCTTCGGTCGTTCCCTCATGAGGATCGTGATCATCATGGCAGCACCTTGGTTCTAACGAACTGTCTCCATCGGCTCCGGTCTGTGGCCATCTCCACCGCGGTGTAAAAGCGGGACGTTGGTGCTTCTTTAAGTTGGTCAGACCACCTGGTCGGAGACCGGCCTCGTGAGCGTTTCCCTTCCACGTTTCCCACCACAATGAGCTTTTCCAAGCTGCTGTCGCCACGTCTGGCGATGTGGCCAAAATAGCTCATTATACGAAGATGACATACGGTAGATAATCGGTCCTTAATTTTTAATTGTGACAGAATTGAGACGTTCGTGCGTTTGGCTGTCCATGGTATTCGCAGCATTCTTCTCCAGCACCACATCTCAAAAGCGTCAATTCTCTGCCTTTCTCGAGCTAGAATGGTCCATGTCTCCACTCCGTAAAGGAAAATTGGGAAGACCAACTACCTAACGAGGCGCATCTTGGTGTTGTTTGTAATGCCTCGGTTTCGCCAGATATTTTTAAAACGAGACATTGCGTGCTTAGCTATCGCAATCCTTCTCTTTATCTCCGGCACACAATTTCCGTCATTACAGATAAGAGATCCGAGGTAGTTAAATTGTAATATGTAAACATACTATGTCATAAATTACCTCTTAACTAAGCAAATGTATTTGAAGAACCAGATAAAGTTTAGTGATATATTTAACAGACACAACGCATTTGAAATTTATCAAAAACTGGTTAAGATCAAGAAATTAAATAGTATTTTTTTTTGCTCAGTAGAAAAATATCTCAGCCCTCAGTGCACACAGAGTAAAAGACAATCAGAGGCGGCACTTTAACGTTACACGTAACGAGGTCCGGATAATCCTGCCGATCGCCGAACGCCGATCCAATTTACTCCAGGGTCGGGTCGGGGGACACATTGTGTTATTTTACACTGTTACATGGCTACAATCGGTTACATGTTTTATTCTTTGGGCAGGATTTGTCGGAACGATTTTGCGGTGATATTTTGGGTTGTGATTTGGATTGTTTGGTAGACCTAGACATGTGACTTTGATAGTAGTCTTTTTCAAGCGGTTCTTTCACAGTGTTTCATAAACTTTAGTATTCAGCTGTCTTTCAAAAAAAAACTTAGTACGAATTACTTTACAAGGCCATCGCAGCTTGAAATTGTTTCGTCATTCCAAGACGTTGATTTTGAATTCTATTTGGCCAATACCTTCAGTTTTAGCTGTACCGTTTAAACCTTTACTTAGGATTGCTTGCATACTACTGCTTATAGGAAGTTGACACTGTGGCGTAATTAACAGGAATATAATAATACATATATATCAACAAAACTTCACATCAATAACATCATGGCTTTATATTCCTGAATATCTCGACAAAAGTATATAAAAGCCCAAAAATGTGGGTAGATTAGCTATTTATATGTAATCCTTTAGTCAGTTTTTATGACATTTACATGAAGGATAAATTATTAAACAATTCAATCCTTAAGCCAGGAATTGAATGTACATTTTCTTCTTACCTTCCTAAATTCATTTTCATAGTATTACTATTTAAAGCACTAACGCCTGCTTTAGCGATCTCAACCATTGAAATTTATAGAGAGAAAAATTCCATCCTCGGACAGGATACGAACCCGCGTCTTCTGACTCTCCGAGTGAGACGCCATTGACCAACTAGGCCACCGAGGTTCGGGTCCGAGCATCGAATTTTAACTCTCTATTTGATTAACCTTCTTGCGGGGATGGAGCTACATCTATTGGACAGTTTAACAGTACCATCCAACCGAAAGAAGCATTATTTAGAAATACTTAAACTTTCGTATTGACATCGCAGCCCTTGTAATTTTTATAGAATTACTTTTTAAAGCACTAACGCCTGCTTTAGCGATCTCAAACATTGAAATTTATAGAGATTTATAAACTATAATCGATTAACTATATAAATGAATATATAAACAATAATTCTCAGGGACATAAATAAAAAAAATATATACCGATGAATCACTTTACATAAATAACTCTAAAATGGGAACTTTGAAATCCATTGGTGCCAGAACAGCCAGGTTTTAGAAATATCTATGATACATCATAAATTAATGCGGCACTCCTTAAAAATCTCAATAAGTACGTAACCAAGATAAAATAAAATGACTGTATAGTAAGTACTTACATCTTGATAATTTTCAAATTCTACGAAGTCCTATATTCAAGTTACCTAGAAACATGCTAACGAGTGTGTAAACAATCCATCAAATTGGTAAATGAAGAATGAATTCCGACGTGCAAGTGTTAATCACGACCGTAAATGGTACTTAGAGTTGTTTCAAAAAGTTGATGAGTTTAACAACAGTAATACATGAGACTTTGCAAATACTGCAACTAGTGGTATATAGGGCACCTACGTTGGAACTACTATCATAGTGGCTGCCTAAACGCTTTGGCGTCAGTTTCTTGTTTGACACCGTAAAAAGTTTAGTATGATCGCCGTCGAAGAAGATTAGCCATCGTTGATGGAGCATCATTATATCAAATCACGTTGACATTTCTCAAGGATAAACTTTTCACAATTATTGTTTACTAGCTGGTGCCCGCGACCTCGTCTGCGCAGGTTTAGTACTTAGAGTAGTTTATTATCTTCTCCAAGGCCATATCTATGTTTATACCAAAACGTCTTAAAATATTGACATGGTCAAGCGCAATTTCAATTTGAGTAAATTAAAATACTAAGTAAATCAATCAGTAAACACTAATAAAATACAGTACCTACGTACATAAAAATTTAAAATTAATCACCATGGAAAAAACGGTCATAACATTCCATCACTCTTGACGGTCTCCGAACATGTCTAGTGTATCGAGCTGTCGAAATAATAGCGTGATTTTGACCAAGAGCTATCAGAAACCGACACAAACTTTGACAGAATTGTCATCATTACGTTCTTGACGTTGGCGGAGATCTCGTTATTTCGTCTATGCTGTGGCCAAGAATATTACGCTTTTCACCCGTGTGGTGATTCATGATGATGATTATGAAAGTATCATATGTGTTAATCAAGCGCGTCAACTACTTCTATGCCAAATTTTAGAAGAATAGCCCCCGCCGTTTGAGCGTGTTGAGCGTGAAAGAGTAACAAACATCCACACATCCATATTTACAAACTTTCGCGTTTATATTATTAGTAGGATCTGCATATCTCCTCTTAGTCAATTGACTATGAATTGCATAGAGCAAATCGTATGGACTAAATGTAAATAAATCCTAGTAAAACTTGAGTATCATTGGTAGTCCCAGAAAAAATGTGAAGTAGTTTGTGATTTGTTCCCTCGTATCGTCTTTGATGTGGTCATCATTCCACTTAGTGACACTGTTCAAGATCTTGGCATCACGCTTAAAAAGCACTCAAGCTGGAACTTTCAACTAGCTGTGACTAGCCAAAAGAAGTTTGCGTCAACAGGATCACTGCGCAGGTTACGCAATGTTCTACTAACTACCACTAAAATTGCATGTGCATAGTCTCTCCTACTTCCTATTTTTGAAGGCTACCAAGACCTTAGAGAGGACTAGCTGAATAAACTTGAGTGTCTTAAAATTTCCGCGTTTGATTTGGCCTGCGCAAATATGATCATGTCTCTGAATTTAGCACAAATCTCATATGGCTTCCCATACGCTGTCACCGCAATGCTCATCGGTGTACTTAAAGTAAGTATAATATTTTATTAAACCATGCCCTATCCCGACTCCCGCGCTGAAAGTGCAAAGCTAAAACTATACTAACAGTAGTTAATATAATAATATTTATGGTATTATTTTCCTCGTTAAGCTTGCATATATAACGATTTTGCATCATCAATCAGGTTTAAGCCGAAAATGCCAGTTAAACCACAAATGTTTTGGAGCTAAGACATAACAGTTTAAGTAAGTAGCCAGTCAAACGCATTTCAACTAAAGTAGCAGCATTGGATAACAAACAGAACAAAATATCAATAAAACAGCTTAGCATGTCGTATCGAACACATAAATCAACGCGGTGACCGATAACTCAAGCCGAAGCGACATCGTAAGCGAGGTAACACGATATCGCCTCGTATAGCTTAAAAAAAGTGAATATCGGTACAAAAAGTCAATTTTTAAAGCGTCGTCGGGCGAAACATCGACGATTTATTGATATGTAAATCATTTTAATTGGTGCCCACGGACATTTTTTAGTGTAATTGGCAGTTCGGCCGTTATTCATCCGAACGATGAGATATCGTTGGTTCAGTACCTACTAGTGTACGACACTGCTTTTTTGACGGGAATAAAGACTGTCTTGAGAAAAGTTTTTAAGATTTTGTTAATATTTAGTAAATGATTTTATGTTTTGTAATATATTTTTCAAATATCTTTATCGTGTATATTGTTATAAGAACCTCAACTGGATACTACGATAGTTTTCGGTATCTTGCAGGGTAATCAATATCACTGATTATGGGCATGAGATATACCTGAAACCAGTAAAAAATACCAGTAATAAATACCAGTTTAGGTTTAAATTATCAAAATGGAAGCCAAGTCACCTTTAGAAAGATACTACGCCCTTTAGAGACTACCTTGTAGGGGATGCTGATGCGGTTCCAACCAGGCGACGTGATAGGTATATAGGTTTTCTGCTAATTTTCGTCGTCGTTTGGTATGGTACCAATGAAGTTACTAAACATCTGCCACTAAAATGTAGTGTAAAAGCACTGCATACTGTTTAAAAGTTGAAGGTAACTTCATAGAAACTGAAATTATTATGTGATTGAAGCTTGATGATCTAGTATTTGTATTGCCGTATTGCTACCGTCAAGTTCGTCTTGATACTTGATGGTATACAAATAATTTAGTAACACCCTAGTAATATAACTATTAATTGAATGTGACCGCCCTAATGTTTATCTTTTTATTATTACATGTAAAATTTTATGCATATACATATTAAAGTTTATACAGAATTAAGCCTGTGAAACCCGCATGTTTTTTACTAATGTAGATTTTTGTATATTCTTTCCTCCATCATGATTGAAAGCGTGAATTATTACAGCATCGGTATTCACAATAACATCGTACATTTATTGTCGGACGGTTTGCGATAGCAGCTTTGCGATAAAATATCGCGCGTTTTTAATCGCACTCCCGACAATTTGGTATGCAGTTATTGGTATGCTTTTAATTTGTGCGATTTGTACGTTGAGATTCCGTGGCCGTATTGATTAGTGTATTGGAGTGGGCTTTATTTTCGTAGAATTGAACTGATGTATATTTGTAAAATTCGAACGGTGTACGTTATTTTCTTGTACTTTTAATTTCATATTCATTCGAAAACTCTCAATATTTTTTTATGCCTTTTATGTGATTGTATTTTATGTAGTTGTATTTGATGTGATTTATAAATAGTAACTTATTATTACATTAGCTTATCAGCCCACGCCATTAACTTAACATATGTTATTATATGTTAAGTCCATGGCCCACGCCTTCACTCACGTCTCCTACAGGATTTTTGTGATCTCGGTGCCACAGAATGAAATAGATAAGTTGAATTATTATAATAGTACTCACGGGATCTAGACCACGACTTACTAGATTTTGGAGTTTTCAATATTGCGGCACAGACAACCTACCACATGCGTGGAATCCAGTGGTAGATTGTCGAACAATCGTCCAAAATGTGATCAAAATAACATGCACAGTGATAAAGTTAGTGTGTATTGCCGAGTTAGACGAGAGAGACTTACAATCGTGTTCGAGTGCCAGTAGAGTTAGTAGAGTCTTCTTTCTCACTAGTGAGGATCGTGACCATATACGATTTGTCTCCATTTGCTTCAGTGCTGCTCCAGTTCAATAGATCGTTGTTGAGTTTCTGCTGTTGCCTCTACAATGCTTTTACACCATCGCGTTGTCATTCGGCCCCTGGAGCGCTTCCACTGCATTTGTCCCACAATCAACAGCTTCTCCAACTCGTGCATATATTATGTAATCGCATTATATGTCCAAAGAAACTTAGTTGACGTTCTCGGCATAGTTAGGTAAGTCGATATTCGATGTAGAGCTCTTGTAATAGCGATTCGTTTGTCCTCATGGCATGGGTTAGTAGAGTAAAGTTTTGTCTGCTCTTAAATAATTTGGAATTAAACCAAAATACTACGAAGTGAGTGAAGCCGGTATCTTTAAATTAGTATAATGTGTGATACTCACGATATTTTTCAAACTCTAATTATAATTGAGTTGAATTGTGTGTACTTATAATAATCATGCTTCTAAATTACTTTCAACTGACTGACAAACAAGGAGGAGGGTCTGTATTCATCTGTGCACTACTTCTTTAACAAAAAAGGACTTCCATGCTATTATTCCCGATGTTAATAAATAGTTATTATAAAAAAACCGCTGTCAGATCTTAATTTATTATTAAATGATTATGAGGACTACATGACACATACACCAGCCTTCAAATAACCTTAGGGTCTCTAGGTAAAAATTAATGAGGTGACACATTAAAACAATAATAATATTAATATTCTAATTATTGGAGAAACCCTAGAATTAATATTAATTATCTATGTCAAGAGTTGCTCTTACTTTAACTTGTCCTTCTGTTACGTATCCTGTCAGGTAGTTGTAGATATGTGAAATGTCTGATTTTCCTCGACCACTGCCTTCCCAGACTTTGAGCTTCTCTTATTATCGCTTATCGCACTGTTTGAGCTGTAGAAGGTTTATAGTATATACAATTATATTTTTGGTGTAGAAGTGTATCAAAGTAGCGTGATATAGACGACCCCGTTACCTTATTTGGTAGTGACATTGTCTTCAAAGCGAAAGCTTCAAAGATCGATCCGTTGCCGGCGCAAACATTTATGTTACGTAATATATATGAATGTTCATACTTGGATATTTATAATGTGATAATGCATTTGGTCTGAGTAGGTGTATGAGTTTATGAATGTTTATTTACGTGTTTTTAATTTTAGATAATTTTTCCATTATGTCAATATTGAATTGAGATTTTAACTCATTGTATTGCCTGCTAAAAATTAAGCCAAGTATGCAAATAAAACTGATAATATACAATACAAAAATTGAACCACTATTAAAAAGCATATTTTGTAATAGCTGTTGTCTTCTACTCATCAATCAAACTTCTTTAAATTTTAATGTACCTGTAGCTCACGGGGCAACCTAGTGAGTAAAAATTTCCAACTTTCAACAACAATGTAAAATCTGATTAAAGTCAATTAAGTGCAGTTATCGCATCCATCTCGGATAGCTCATTCATTATCGTGGGCGTAAATAAGCAAGAGTACACCGTAATACTACAATTAGCCGCACACACGCCCTGGAGGGCATCCATCTCCTGCAAACTGATGGTGCTCTGTGTTTTATGGGCGGCGCACACGCGATGCGCTCGTAAAACTGCACCAGAGCATAGATTAAATAATTAATTGCTCGTGTGATCTGACCTTTTTGTTGTGGTCTCTCAAACATGTAGCTCTTGGGGGAGGTGGTTGTTCGCTCATTAATGCGCGTTATATTATGGCATGTGGTAGTGTTTGACATAGTATACTGCCGTGCGATTATCTAAGAGCAAACATCGTTGCATCTTTGACAACATCCGTGAAACAAATGACGAGATGACAAGGAACGTTGGAAAAACAACCTTATGTTCAAGGCTGATATCTCTAAAGTATTTGACATCGGTGAGCTCGTCGACGAGCGTATCGACGAACCATTAGATAATCGCACGGCAGTTACACTACGTGAATCTTGACTTCAACGGCCTGGAATCTAAGATATTTTGTTAAGTAATACGTAAGCATTACCATCGTCCTTGGTTGGTTTGGTTATGGTACCGTCGTAGTAATATTCTGCTGCGTAGCAATTAAGGCTAAGGTATGAAATGCACTGTTGCAAGTAAAATTAATGTAACATGACATTAATAGGAAAAAGTCAACATTATCTTATCAATATGCCTTGCAGCTGCGATTGGAAAAAAACTATTTACATAAAATTATTTTCATAGATGAAAATCACATGTCATTCTCCAACTCAATAACTACGTGACTACGTGACCTATTGGCATGATATATTTTATATAAATACAGATTAAATGTGTTGATATAAATGGGTTTGTTTGTTGGCTCCATTGTTAAAAAAGAACTTTAAAAAATATACATTAGCATTTGTAGTAGTATTAATTTTAATAAATAAAATAAATGTTGGGAACATTATATTAAACATATAGGATACCATACAACCATAAGTCAAATCTGTGTCCAAAAAAGACACATAAATACAATGATAATGTGACATATTATTCGATTGAATCTTTTAAATGTATGCCTTTAGTTTCCGGCAAGGCTATACAAAACAAAATTCCCATCAACGGCACAACCGCAAATAGCAACGAAGGTATCCATTGAGGAGTCAATAATGCTACATAAGGAGCTACCATAGCTCCAATTTTCGATCCAGCAGAACTCACACCGTACGCCATATTCCTCAATGGAGTAGGAAATAATTCTGATAAATAAACATATAGAACTGCAAAGATGATGCTTGAAGCTGCTAGTCCAATGAGAGCAATGATGGTACATATCCAATGGCCATGTTCAAGAAATATAATCATAGTCATAGCGATGCTAGTGATGACAAAGGATCCAATGATGGATAGTTTTCTCCCAAAAGCTCTGTTGATGACAATCGCAAAAGGCACGATTAGTGTCTGAAACAAACAATGTGAAATTTGAATTACATATATTATTATATATAATCAGCCCATTATGTTAGGGCTCGAGCCTTCTTCTCAGAGAGGATTTGGGCCATAATCCACCACGCGGGCCTAGTGCGGCTTGGTGGATAGGCTATGCATGTCAAAGTTTTCAAGCTCCCGAAGGCCTTCGACATAGCCTAACGACTGTTGTCCTAAAACAAACAACCAGGACCGACAGCTTAGCGTGCCCTCTGAAGCAAGGAAGCGCTCAGTTGAATAATGCGGTCATACATCCAACTCCTGACCGCAGCAAGCGTTGCTTAACTTGTTGATCGGTTAAGATGGCCAAGTCAATCTCCGCTGCGTGCGCTTCAGAATTTGTATTGACAGAGAAAATATATGATCAAGTGGAAAATGTGTTTTTAAGGCGATGACAGATAAGGCCATTGAGGATCAGCCAACGAACTGGTTCCAATCCTACATTAAGTTTAAGCTTTCTGTGTAGGTAACATTGACAGATATTCCACAATACAGTAGAAGAGAACTGCGAAGTGCTGGCTTAGTTCAAAGTTTAGCTAAATTTATTAACGATTTTAGGTCTTTATGGCCACATATTCCACCCCATCGTCACTCACCGTAGTGCTCGTCTACTAAATATATAAATTAGAAAAGGGCTATCAGCATGTTAAGAACAAATCTATCTATCTAACACGTGTTTTTGTTACCTGAATAAATCCTAAAAACATAACTGATATAAATATATTGGTTCCAAGAAATGTAATGTATTGGTTAATCCCAAAGAAACAAAAGCCCACTATTGTCCAAACTACAATGGAACATATTGTCCGTATTGCCATTTTCTTTGTTTTAAATAAATCTGCGTACGTCAATGTTGCGTCTTGTACTTGTGAACATGTCAGGTTTTCTGAAGCGTTATTGACTATATCTCTTACGTTTTCTGTGTTCAACTTATTACTGAAATAAATAAAAAAACTGCATTAAAAACCAACAATACATCTTTCGTATTTGAATCACATCATTGACTATATTTACATAAATTATACTTTAATATACCATTTAGCTGCTTTTTTAAGTACTGCTATTGCCTCATCAACTTTTCCTTTTGAAATTAACCATCTGGGTGTTTCTGGTAGAAATAAAACAAGTGAAGCTATTACCAATGATATCAAACTGTACCCTAATAAATACATTCGCCAGCCTGGCGAAAAGTAAGCAATTCCAGACAACGATGCTTCAGATATTCCATCTGGTAATAGCGATAAAGTTCCAGCAATTACTCTATATTCCGGTCCCACTATTTCTAAAATATACACGATTCCAATGATCATCACTCCACCAGATGAGAGGCCAACAAAGAATCTCATAACGGTGAAGATCCAGTAATTCGGAGTGAATGGAGCAACAAGCATAAACACGATATTGGTAGATGATGACAGAAGAAAGGCTTTTCGACGCCCAAATCTGAAACAATTGCATTCAAGTTATAAATATTCTATTTTTAATCCAATATCCGCGGTCAAGCCTATATGTAAAATATGTTATAAAACATATAATATTATAGATAAATGTTATTATGTTTTATAACATATAACATACATACGTTTGTTGATTGTTTTAATTTAGGGTTTGTTTTCCATATTTGTTTGTATTTTTTTATCAAATGACTGATACATAATGTAAGCCTTATTATGGTATACCTTAGTTTTACACTAAGTACATTCTATACGGAGCTATTAGTACATTCTATCTAGCCATCTACACTTTTTTGTTGACGTACCTTAGTTACCTTATCGTTTCAACAAAATTAGTCACGTTAGGGTATACGCCTAGCTATTACCCAATTGATATACTAATTATATCCATATTATATTATTATATCCAAGCTTATGGATTCATAACATACTGTGGAATTACTTTATGTCAATAAATTAGATTTGCATTTATATGTATTTGTATAATTGGCTAAAATAGAAGTAACAACTAAAATATTCCAAGTTTTTGCTAGAAGCTATATTGGTTTGGTTAAGTTACGATCGAAATTAGAATCAACAGGTTTCAGGTAGGTTCAAATCCAGCTCGTTTTATGTACGTAATTTATTTCTTACGCATAGCGTGATTTGCCTATAAATAATCCAAACTTTACATTACCTATCAGAAATCCATCCAAATAAAGAAACACCGAACAAGAATCCCAGAATCAAAACAGTTTGCGTAAATCCTTCCATCCACATTCTATCACAAATTAGATCGAACTCTGACGTTAGTGTCTCTTCAAAAACATGATTGTCATATTCATATTTTACACAATTGTTATAGCATTTTGAATTCTCAGCATTGATCGTAATATTTCCTTTGAATTTAACACACGTAAATACTGTGCTTGGAGTTAAAAACACAATAGAAAACAGATTAGTCATCGCAGTATATCTTATCCAAGATGCAATGGAACATAATCCTGCTTGCCACAATCCAAAACCACCAACAGATTTCACTAAATAGTCGTCTTCATTTTCTTTTTCAATCACATTTTCTGTACTTCTGTAAACTTCTTGATTAGAATTTTGGCTAGAGTCACTTTCCATTTTGTATAATCTTTTAAGTTCATATCTCATTTAAAAATCTCTAATATATTAAGTATGTTTATCACAATTGTAAATTACACGTTTGGCTTGACATTACGTACTTTATGGTTTATTACTCAGTATTTTTATACAACAGTAATATTTTGATCAATAAGCACTTTATATACACTTTACAGTAATCGATGAAATAATAGCATTTATTCTTTTTTATTAATTATCCTTTGAAAGTTTAATATATAATTTGTATGTTTGCTATCAAACAGTTATAAGGCAACTGTACTGTTCAATATTGTATTAAAATTATCTCTTAGGTGAGTCTGGGTTATCACCTGTTAAAATGTTATTATGAAATTAATTTGTCATTGAATGTATGCGTTCATTGACATTCATTAAATTTGAATCCACGATAAACAATTTTTTATGACTCTCTATTTGGGTTTATTTTTTAATCAAGATTCGATTTAAAATTATGTTATTGATTCTATGCAATACGGCACAATCTCCTGGCACTAACTTTATTTACTTGCATTCCACTATTTGCGTAAGTTAAGTCATTCTGGAGTCGTCTAGGCGGTCTAATAGCTCCAACACAACCAAACCACACTGGGCCAGCGTGGTCAATCATGACCGATATTCATCTAGTACAAAATTCTGTAGATGAAACGTAAAGGGCTGCTTTTGTTAAAGCTTATGTGTAAATACAATTACGACTTGAATTTAACGTAATTTATTGGATATTTGTTTTAATTTCACCGACCAATTCATCACAGTGGTTATCTTAAATAAAACTACTAGACATGGGACAATAATACTATTTACTACTTTGTACCTTTTAATTTACTTTTATTTTAATTGTGCATAACGTGTACCTTTATTGACCAAGTTGATTAATGTCTGTTTGAAATGTCAAAAAACTGGTTTTCACGAAATGCGTAATGTGATAGAAAGTATATACGTCTTATCTGTTTTTTTTTTAAAGTTTATTTATTTAACATATTACAAACATTTAAATTTTTGTAATTTTTACAATATTGGACACGGTCGAGTTCATATTAATATGTAAGTTAAATATAGTTACTTGACAGTGTATACGCGCCTCTTTAAACCTTTTATATAAATAATATTTATAAACTGACACACTTTCTAACACATAAATTATATTACTATGTAGCCTAAATTCTGTAACTTTTATCTTTAACTATTATGACAGTATGCAAGCTTTGTAAATTGCACAGTTTTTGTAATGGTATACCTAAAAGTCTGTTTATTTGTTCCTAATGTCCTATGTCTTTCCGAAGCAGCTGAACCGATTTTAAGGAGACTTTTACTGGGATATAGCTGATGCTTTATAGAGTTACTTAGGCGTGTTTTTATATTGAAATTGTAACTGAGAATACGTATCCCTTCAGGGGCCTTACTATGAGCTCTTAAAGCAGGACTTCTAGACAACTGCCCGGTTTATGCGTACCATGCCAACTTTAAAGTGGGCCTGCCCAGCAGGCCTACCATAAACTTTCAGATTACTTGTCAAGTTCCGAGCAGTTCAATAAAAGGATCTCAAATTGACCTGCCAAAAATCGTACCATGAACTTCATTTGACTGACATGCGTTTGAACTGCTAGGGCTAAGAAGGGCCTAAATTATAGTCACTGACAGTTTGCGTGAAAGAGATGACGCTCTACCACTTTGTATAACGCTCTTACTCTTTCATTTATGTGGGCTTATGTTATGTTTAGAAACTAAGATTCGCCTTATATCGAAACCTAATGATCTGATTTATATATTAGTTAAATTTATAAAATATTGAATTATATATATTCCAATATTAATTCACAGGCATTGTAAAATACCTTATAATAATAATATTGAGGGATCCAGCAGAGTTTGTAACATTGATTTAGTGAATTAATTTCAAGTTACATTAGTTACACAATGTACACATATTTTGTAATGATATTAGAACACATCCAATCTAGTAAACAGTGAATAGTTTGAAGTGGATTCTCGGAGAAACGACCCGAATGATTATTATCTACCTACAATATGTGAAATCTTATTTATTCAATTTGGAATTATAGCAGCGTCTACACCTCGCCGTCGTGTTAGTTATGCTCACTTAGAAGTACTATGCGAGTTCTAAATACTCATAGCGGCATAGCTGTAGGGTAAAATAAAACCATTCGAGCGCGTGAAAATATGAGATGATTTTTTTTATACACCTCTTTTAGTAACTCCAATAATTATTCGTATGCGTTCCATATTCTACTACGATAGCAACATAAACTATTTTTTTTACAAATTGATAGAAATTCACGGTTTTTAATAATAATAATAATTACGTTTAATAGGTCAGAAAATGTTGCTTTAGCTCGCCTGCATTATGTTACAGATATGCAGGTTACTTTGATGGATATCTAAAGTCAAAAAACACGTCATGGTTTGCTTACAGCAGGTCAATTGCAGGCCGCCCTTTGCTGGCCGGCTAGGTCACGTGGGCAATAGTTGGCTGGCCTGCTAGTGTCCGCCATAGTACGAATTTGCAAGACAGCTCAATAAAACGCTTAACCGTCCTGCTTTAAGGGGCTTATGGTAGGCCTACAGGTTTAATAACTGCACGGAACTTGCATGGTTTTTACGAAGCTGATAGTAACGCCCCAGGTGACGCTAGCGAAGTTGTGAGCATGGTAGCTAGACATAATAACAAATAACTGTAAATAATATACAAATAATTAACATAGTTTTTAACCGTTTTACCAAACGGGATATTACCTCGGAATAACCTCTGTAAAATTATTCATAACAGCAGAATACACATATACCTACATGTACAATGTACCAATGCAGTGACTAAGGCATTTATAAATAAAATTCAATAGAATACTTAATGACACAGAAAACAAGCTGACCCGCCAACTTGTTCTGATTGGCTATGCTCACTTGACCTATGGGGGTAAAGCCAAAAAAATAAGTTAAATCACTTTTGATATATATTGATAAAAAAAATATATTGATTCAGGCGTTTCTTTGCGGTAATACATTTTACAAAACGATCTTAAAAGAAATATGTAGTGACACTTCCGCTGGAAAAATGCTTATGGCTGAGATGCAGTGTGCATTATCCTCTCTCCTGCATAAAATGCAAATAGGAAGTATACAGAATAAGTAACGCATAAAACAACCCAATCAACCAAAAAATGTTATAGCGCCATGTAACGCCAAGCACGACAGAACTGTCGGTCTAGCGCTTGACGAGTCAACATCTCCTGAGGATGCCTCGTGTAGAGGTAAAACACGTGTTTTAATCGTTTTTGGTTGATTGGGTTGTTTTGTGTGTAGCTTATGCTGTATACTTCCTATTTGTATTTTATGCGGGAGGGAGGGCTGTGCATCTCAGCTGTAAGCATTATTCTAGCGGAAGTGTCACTAAATATATCTTTTAATATCATTTTTTAATTCACTTTTGGTAAAGTTTTTGAAAATTCACTCTCGGATGCCTACAACATAAAACTCAGCAATGGCCAAAATTTCAAGATTGCAGCTACAGGGCTTATAGGTATTGCGTTGATAAAACAATGAGTCAGTCAGGACAAGATATTATATGTATAGATCACGCTTCCTAGATAAGTATAGATAAACAGCAAACGGAAAAATGGTAGAAATGAATTCTTCCATTCTTCTTTGCAATTTAAACTTCAGCGTTATTATTCTAAATAGAAATAATAACTTTTTTATTTGTTGCATCTATATCAGTGGAAATATTATAGTGCCTTCAAGAGAATCAATAGTCAATTATATCGCATTTAAAGGACTCTTCTAACATGTATTTATTTAACACACCCATTCCCGTTCTTCTAAAAATGAAATTTTCCAAAAATATCGTCGATCGATCAATTAAAGTAAAACAACTTATCATTCCCTAAAAGACCCTCGAATCCATTATACAAGCACATTAACAAACAAATGTTCACACTTAACCTTTCTTTTGGACTTGCGATATACATCTTTCGACGAACGTTCATTATAACATTTTGACATATTTACTTAATTCATCTTTTAGATTTCTTATACCAGCAACTGAGGGTTTAGTTTTGCTTAATTATTTGAATTAGTAAGTTTGTTGTGGTTTTTAACAGGGGGCATCTCAGGTGTCTTGGAAAACTTAATTTATGTTAAACTCGTCCACACCACGATTATTTAACGGCGGCCAACGATCGAAACGATAAGAAAGATTAATTTGGTAGAAGGTTCGGGTAAAAAATTCGACAACATTCGACCGGTGTGGTAAAGTCAAATCGACAAAGAGGTTTGGAGTTTTGTTTGTTTTAAGCATTGAATGGAAATAAGCTAGCATTGAGGTAAATTAATTGGAATAAAGAAAGACTTCTTTAAATACTTATGTAAATTATGTTGTTGTAGTTCATTTACACGACTATATAAAAATACATACGTGAATGTTTAATCAAGGTTTTTATTAAAACGTTGATCAGTCTACGACAAATCTGTTTAACCAAACAGATACATGTTGCATTTCTTGAAATCGTAGTATGTTTTCTTGGAAATCCATTGTGCTATTGGCAAAATTTGGCAAACGGCGAGTCCAATACCGATTAGAATAGCTTTATGAAAAAAAAATTAAAGTGTATGAAAACATAATGCTTGTATACTTTTTTACTGGGTGAATTGGTAACTGCATTTCAGTTTCCCGACAACTTATTTTGTATTGTAAGTTTAGCCTTTTTTATAATATTTATGTTAAAAGCCTATTATAAATACAAACTTTCACTTGTAATTTAAATTAAGTTTCTAACATACTTTAGTTATAAATACGAAGGGAAGATTAAGATTGCAATAGAATAAATTCCTAAAATGTACTCCAAATTATCTTTTGCTAGATTAGCGTTACAGTATAAGCCGTTATTTAAGGGCAACTGAGCGCCCTCGCAATTATCAGAGGGTCAGCGGGAAAGCGCCCTTTGAGCTGATAATCCGAACAAACGTCAAGTTAAAAGCCAAGTAAATCTTTTACATGGAACGGAGGAGGTATGGAGTTGTTCTTGATTTGACAAAAAAGCTTCGGTTATTTAGCAATATCTTTACCTTCTGAGAATAAAAAGACCAAGAAAGTCAAGTGTATGAAACAGTGTTTAATTTCCTCATCGTTTTTATTGCAGTAGGAAGGGATTTGCACTATCTATACTTGAAACCCAGGTGTAGACTTGTTACCCCTTCATTAATTTGTAACTAAATGTATAAATGCATTCAAGTATAAGTACACAAAAGCGTTGTGTAAGACTCATATATGGGATATGGTTTTAATAACAGCTGTAGATCTCTTATTAAAGCATTTAACGTACTTCCTCTACGGTGTATGTATATTAGAAATGTTTAGTTATAGTCAAACAACAGTCTGAATATAATCACAAAAAACGTGTACAAATTTGTACCCACTAAAAAAGAGCAAAATTTTAAATCTACTGTATCAAACACTAAACTAAACGTAAGGATTTACGCAAAAGAAATGTATATTACGATATAATATGAGCATTTATAAATATATACAAGATGACATTGATAGCTTGGATGGAAATTATGTTCCAAAGTGCATTATCAAACTGGCTTCTTACAAATTGTTTTATAGTGTAAATGAATTTCAGGAAAATTGTGTTTGAATATTCGAATATTTGAACAGTGCATTATTACAATATTTTGCAAGAGATGTATTGTGTCCCATATCAATTATAAGATATCTACTTTTCGTGTGTTCAAGCAAATAAAAGTTTTAGTTTAATCTAGTGTGAATGTTGGTTACTTCTTCACGTTGAAACTGTCACACAGATTTGTACAAAATATAGAATGATGTAGTACTTACTATGTGATATAACCATGAATAACATATGACTAATTTATATCCCATATTGTTATTAACACTATGTAAATTATTATTAAATTTAACAGTGATACATATTTGCCGGAGAATACCGACCACCATGTATCAGGCGAATAAAGTTATATACAGAAATGCTCACATTCACCTTTTTTACATTTCATTAAAAAGTCTAAAATTATTTTTAATAAGGAAACATGTTTTAGTAGATTAAACAGAGATTTTACTGGTACACCCCACATACTTCCTATACTAGCTTAAAAATAACTAAATATGCATTTCAGGTTCGTTAATATGTTCTTCTTATAAATGCGATATACTTACTTTGTTTGATCGAAATTAAACAACTTTAAACGGACAAACCGCATATAATTATATACGATTATATCCCGACGTTTCAAACACTTTTTAGTGAACA
Organism: Selenia dentaria; assembly: GCA_917880725.1. Lineage (NCBI taxonomy): Eukaryota > Metazoa > Arthropoda > Insecta > Lepidoptera > Geometridae > Selenia > Selenia dentaria. The sequence continues at coordinate 4,921,402 of OU862888.1, read as the reverse complement.
TGCTCACGGGTAGACTCTATGACAATTGTCTGTTATAAAGTTCTCGAATTTACTTGTTTGTGTACCGCCTCATATTTTATTCAAAACGTTCCCAATATACGCAGTCGTCACGAAGTCCTAAGAAATCTGTATATTTTAAACATCAGTATCAATATATTTCCTTGTTCTTCCCATATCGCAACTCTCTAGTCAAGTGAGTTATAAGCTACGCCCCAAGCGATGTAAACGTAAGAACAGACGGTTTCAATTATATTGTCATGTCCACGATAAACGGCGATAAACACCTTTCAGATGTTGAAACGACTTGTGCAAATGTAAAATCTGATACAAAAGTAAGTAGGCATACTAAACTTACTAAGACTTGAGCTAGACTTTCTAAAAACGGAATCAAAAAGAAAGCAATGATAAATGTTAATATTCGATGACATTCAGTGGTACTAAAGACGAGACATATGTCCAGTAGTAGATGGATAAAGCTTGTTGATGATGATTTCTATGATTCTGACGGCTCCGTTGGACTAGTTGGTAGTGATACTGCCTTCGAAGCAAGGGGTACCAAGTTTGAACCCTGGCCAGGGCTTATATTTGTGTAAGAAGCAGAAAGCGCACTTGACTCTTAGATGTCCTATGCCTCCCGAGACACAGGGAATTCAAGTGCGAATTCAATGGTACTGGCGAGTGTATTTATTCAAAATGCCTTTTTTATGATGTAACTTTCATAGTTTAAAACATATATAAAAAAAAGAACGGAATTGATGTAATTTGTAATAGAAAACATATGGTAAGCAATAAAAGCGTGATACTGATGATACTTAATATGATATCAGATCGGGCGAGTCATTTCCTGTTCTTGACACCCGCCTACCACCGTATGTATTGTTTTATAATGTTAATTTGAGTGCCAGTCTATTTTCAACTGTCTATTATCGTCTTCTTCTAGCAAGTTTGCTTTCCTTAGGAGTTGAAGAGGCATAAAGGTATTTGTGAGCTTCTGCACACTGAGCAACAGCTCGTAGCACTGCCCCCACTTGACTGGCGCGGTGACGGTTATACGATTCATACACCCGGGTTCTTCTGCCTTATCATTTAAAATCTCAATACCTCATATTTTGAAATTGTGCCAATATGACGTGACTTTTTCACTTATTTCTATTCTATTTCAATATAACATTTGAACAGAGACATTTTTACTATAATTAGCTACTTGATGAGATTGCTTCGTATCAAAATCCACCAAATACACGCACATATTCCAATATACCCATTACACACGACTCTTAAATAGCCCATTTCTTAAAATAACTACTCCCTAAATGAATTAATCTTACATTGACTACTTTCCATATCGACTACTCCTATGATGACTACTTCCGTAAGGTCCACATACTATAAAATCTTCTTTTAATTCATACACAAATAAATCATCAGAATTTGAAGTAAAAATATTTGCCAACATTTTGACAAACGTAACGATAATAAACAGTATATCAGTTTGTCAAACACTTTGATACGAGTAGCTTCAAAGTATTAGCATATAACATTTTCATCAAGCGTTAGACGAATGCAACATACTGTTTACATATTTAGTATTGACATACTAAAAGGTGATGTGTTGACACAGTCGGCACTTCAGAATAACTTATTGTATTTTATTATTAGGCTATTCTCGCGTGTTTGATTCACACTTTAACAAAACGTTTTCAAGTGTGGTCCAAAACGAAATTCATTATCACTATAAAGTAGACAGTACTGATAAAACAACTGTGGTTACCAAAGAACCAAATCAATATAGAGTATCCAATTAAAATATTGTGCACTTTGGCTTGTTTTTGAAGAGTCTTCAATTTTCGTAATTCTACAGGATTGATTGACTTGATGGATTGATCTTATAAGGTGTTCTTAACAACCATTAAGTTGAAAAGAGATTAGCACATTTATATTGTACTTATCAAGTTTAACACTAAGTTAAATAAATGGCCATATTTCGGCTGCTGGAAATTCGATACTACTATTTTCTGGGATTTGATTAAATGCAAGTTTGCGTTTTCAGGAATTGTATTAATTTGTAGACAGTCTACAGCAACATTCATATCCTGGAATTGGAAGCCAAGACATAATGTCGTTACGTTTTTTTGTTGTTGTTCTAAATGATTATTTCTACGCATGAAACACTACGTAAGACAAAACACGTCCATTGACATTATAGAATTAATTAAATTTTAGCATTTGAAAAAAGACGCTTTACTTATCTATTAGTTATTAGACAGCAAGACATTAAATACTTACACAAAATAAAATAGTGATAGTGATAAATGATTATTTAATGTATTTTTTAAATCTGTCTTGGAGGTAATTTATATGTTAATTTGTGTAATATATTGACATCTCAAGTTTCGGTAATTTGAAACTTTGATTTCTTGAAATGTGCGTTGATTATAATGTGTCATTATGAAGTGTTGATGTATTAAGCTATAATGGCTTAAGTCAAAGCCATGCTACGTGTTGATTTATCACCACAGGTTGTACGCGGTACATGTATTGCTATGTTTTTATGTCGTGTGACTTGTTGGCAAAAAATGTTTTCTTTAGTGCTATTTATGTATAATGACTTATTTTTATATATATAAATTATGCTTTAAATCCTATTTTCTTTGAGGGAACCTAATCATTTATGCAAAGATTACCATTGTTTTTCAAAAATCCTAGTGCATCTTGTTCTGTTGATTCTGTTTGTGGAGGTCTGAGGAAATCAAGACAATTAATGCTAAGAGGTACTTCACAGTCTTAATAATGTGCAGGTAATAAAATCTAATAATCGATATGTATTATATACCCTTGTATTATTTTAATTTAATGTAATTAATGTTTTCACATTTAAAAGATACAGATATGTGAATTTGCTACAATCAACGCAGATACATATAAAACATATTTAAAATTATTAACAACCAAATCGATAGCTCAGACTTCTTACAAAATCTCAATTTTTAGTACCTAGGCATTGCAGTCGTCTTTCAACTAGGAAAACCTTCATGTTACCTTTGTGTCGGACCAAAGCTGCACAGCATTCGCCTGTTTATCGCATGTGCTCCGCATACAATAGCCTTGACAATATCGACATTTTCTATGCATCAATCAATTTTCTCAAGAAGTCTTGTTCACGCAAGACTTTGAAACTTGCTCAGTGACATAATATGTAACAATAACTTCTTTAAGATTAGATGAGTGTATATTAATGCATGCCGTGTTCACGACAAGTAGGTTCTGCAAATTCATGTTATGAAATTTGTATGTTTTGAAATAATGCGTTAGTGTAAGAACCAGTTTTGTGAACCATTAATAAAAAAAAAACAAAAAAAAAGAAACATAAATTTTGCAAAAGCTTGGTATATAAAGTTAATTTAAAATCATCATCATCATCATCAGCCTGTAGCAGTCCACTGCTGGACATATGCCTCTCCAATTGCACGCCACTTAGGTCTATCTTGGGCTTCTCGCATCCAGTTTTTGCCAGCCGTCTTGCGCAGATCGTCACTCCACCGTGCCTCAGGACATCCTACACTACGTTTGCCGAGACGCGGTCTCCACTCTAGAACTCGTTTACCCCAACGGTTGTCGGTTCTACGGCTAATATGGCCAGCCCACTGCCACTTCAGCTTGCTGATCCGGTGGGCTATGTCGATGACCTTGGTTCTCTGACGGATCACTTCATTTCTGATGCGATCCCTCAGAGAAACACCGAGCATAGCCCTTTCCATAGCCCGCTGAGCGACTTTGAGCTTGTGGACCATTCGAGCCGTCAGTGTCCACGTTTCGGCTCCGTATGTCATGACGGGTAGGACGCACTGATTGAAGACTTTCGTCTTCAAGCACTGTGGAATCGGCGAAGTAAGGACATTAATTTAAAAATAATATATGAATATAACGGGCAGTGGTTTTTATTCTTGTGATAAAATGCGTTAAGGCAAAACTTCTAAACCATATTTTCTCAAGAACCATATTAAGAGAAGTGAATGAGTTATTATCTAGGGCACATTATGCAATGTTTTTTTTCTTTTAAAAGCTAATTTTGAACTAGTTTTTATAAAACATTTAACAGATTTGCTGTCTGATGAAGTCTGAATATTTTGTTTTTGAATCCTTTGCACTCGCCTCAAGAATTTTTTTGCTCTCTTGCTTCTACGAAACGTAAATCTTTTCAGATGTGCAGGAATACCTATGGACTGCCGCACTGAACACCTTTTGCAGCGCAGCGTGTGTTCTAAAGAACACATGGCTATTCTATGTCTATTACATCAAAGGTTGCATCGCTAATGCAACCAAATTGAAATAACCACTTCAAGTATGAACTCTTCAAACATCGGAGGCACGAGCGGGGAGCCATATTAATGTTAATTGATTTGGCCAATTTTCACCATTGCTTGAACAAACAGTAAGAAACGGTGGGTTACTTATTGACGGGCCCGTAACGATGTTATGAGTAGGTGTTAAAATTGATAAAATTCTTATCTTATGATTCTTGTCAGGTCACAATGGAACCTTAATCGTTAGAGATGTATTACAATGATTCAAAATTTATTTTGTGTATATTTTAATCATTATATTTTATATTTGCATTAATTTTAATGGTTTCATGATTAAACGTATCATTGTGTGACTTAAACTCAATAAATATGTTCAAATAGAACGTGATTCTTTTTCGTTAGATCCTGTAGTACAAGGAAGATATCTCTTTCACATTCGTATTCATTTGTTTGATTCTGTTCCCACATGCTTAAATACAAATCTTTATTATAAGAATAACGTGAACCCTATTGGGTGCTATCGAAATATTTTTGTTTACTCTGCAATATCTCGTTTTGAATAGGGATTTAGAAATGAAACAAACGTTTCATGCTTATAATTATGTGATGTTTAGTCTTCTTAAAAAAAATAATTGTTATTTGAGCATTAAAGGAAACTGCGTACGACACAGTGCTGTAGTGTAAACTAGCTCTATATTGTGGTACATAGTATAGGCAAAGTAAGTAAAAATCGGCCGCGCGCTCGAAGTACTAAAGACATCTTTACTATTAAAGGTCACGCATTAATTATTTTTTATACTATCAAGTGACGAAACGGGCTAATAATACCAATAGTGGAAAGTATCACGCTTGCTTATGACAGTTGCAGTGGCATCCAAAGCTAGTTTGTTTTGAGTGGTGAAACTGTGCTTAAACCACGAGACACTTACCTCCAGTTTCTGTAACGTTTGTCAAAGTTTGATCAGATAACAGACGGAATACTGACCGCTGATTGGTCACATATTGTGTCATAAAATACCATTGACCGATGAGCGTTTAGTATTTAGTTGGTCAACTAATCAAAGCTTTGACAAACGTTCTAGACACTGGGGGTTAGTTGAGTCTTATAATTCTCTTTCGCTCAGTCATTTCACTTGCTACAGGGCTTTCACACCATAACACAGGTCGGCAAGTAATTTTGAATGGGGTCCGGGATAGTATTGAAATTTTTTGTCAAGGTCCAAGAAAAAAAACCTTATAATAGTATGTAGTTAATAGTAATGTGTATCAATACTAGGTAGGTATCCCAGCAATCCAACACTCTTGCGCCATACTGCTGTTCGCAGCATAGCCACAATTATGCGTCTACTTTAGCTAGGTAGGTATATACTCAAAGTGAAAAAACTACTAGTGCTAAACTAAATAATCAAGATTCTACAATGGTCACGTAGAAACACATATATTTGGCGGTTTAAGTTTCAATCATTCGCTGTCCTGATGCGGACCGCGGTCCGCCTGTTGCCGACCGAAGCCATAACATCATAACGCCTTCGCACTAGTGGCAGTGGCAGTATCTGGCACTGCGTGGTTACAACCAAGACGACCTCTTTCATAAGTGTCACCGTAAGTAACTATTCGGGGTTTTTTTTTTTTTTTTTTTATTATTATTGCCTATGTTCACAGACTCAATGGGTCTGTGGCATTGTTTACATTTATATTTAAACTTATATATTTTTTTTTAATAATTACTAACAGAATACAGGAGGACATTTTTTTTCTTAACTAAACTTACATAATACCTTTTTTTTTGTACACAAATAGACTTTTAACTAATTTCTACATATCGTACATACCGAGAGCATACCGGCTCCCGCAAGCAGCGCCCGTTCACGAGCTTGACACGTGTGCCAGCCATCGCCCTCCTCCACCATATTTGAGGGAAGAGGACGACCCGCCACACGACGCCGCCGCGAGAAGAAGCCTTTTAGTGAGCGTGAATGCTCAAGGTATACACGCATACATAATACAAAAGCCTAAGCTTGTCTATTCGGGGTTCGTTAGCTTTTGCGATTGGCATGCCGATTGCAGCGGAAAAACTACTAAATTAACTGTGTCCACTAGGAGAGAAACGGTTTAGCACTATTTTTAGTAATCATAATCAGCCAGATATGTTGCCACTGCTGGAACTCGAGCCTTTCTCTCAGAGAAAGAAGTTAGGCTATAATCCACCACGCAGGCCCAGTGGGGTTTGATGGATAGGGTCGTGGCCAGCCCATATCAAAGTTTTCAGGCCGCCCGCAGGCCTCGACATAGCCTAACGACTGTTGTCATAAGACAATCAACCGGGATCGATGGCATGAGGTGCCGTCCGAAACACGGAAACGCTCAGTTGAATAATGCCACTAACGGTCACCCATCCAACTCCTGACCGCAGCCGCAAATTGCGATTTCTTGAAATATCATAAGTTTTGGATAAATAATAATAACTAAATAATACCTGTTGGTCTTTATTAATAAACATAGATTAGGCGTAACATGCTTTGTCTTGCTTTCACGCATGACATTTACTGCAAGCGAAAAATTGACAGATAGATGTTTTAACTACTCCGGGCTTATTACAAGTTTATTAATAAGGCCGGTTAAGTTTTATAAAAATATTTTCTACAATATAAATAGATTCGACACGATTATTTTACATTCAATGTATATGATTCGCATAAATTAATTACGAATTCGATGCCTAATTAAAATCAAACATGTTTCGTTAGCACCGATAAATTTATTGCAAAATTAAATTTATGACGGGCTAAATTTTTATGTAAAATTTTGAATATTAATGAATTGTTATTTATTATCAGTTTAAGTGCTACACAAGCCATTAAATATAAATATTTTGTAAACGTCTCGATTTATTTTAATGTTTTTATGTCCGGTTGTTTTATGAACAACCTCAGGAGTTATAAATTATAATTTATGTTAAATAGGTTTGGAAATATTTTATGTATGTATTATTTAGTAAGGATATTTTATATAATCGCTTATCTCGTTTATCGAAAATGTTATCTAATACATACTGAGTTTCTATTTTCTTTATTATTAAGTATATCGGGGCATTATGTTTTCTGTATTTAACATAATTATGTGTCAATATTTTATCGTGTGTCGTGTTAACTTATTTTGAATTTATTATTGTATTTTATGTTTTATTTTTACCTATTATACCTGCTGATAGGTTGCTGCTGCATTTTGTGACAAATGAATGAAACGAGGAGAGGTGACCACTTTCTCTAAAAAACACCTAACATTGGATGTATATAATTAAAACGCGTTCGGTCACAATTCAAATTATTTTTTTAGATTTACTCTAGGTATGGTATATAAATTTACGGAAATAAATTCAATTCATAAGCATAAAAGTGAAACTTCTAAACAACTTTTTTTGATGTGGGTATATAATAATCATATCAATATGAATACCCTAATGATTAGAATTAGTGCTCGCACATTTATTACTCTACATTCGAAGATCCGGTATTAAGCTGTCAAAACATGCGTGCGCGCAGATTTAGAGCCGGACGCGGTAACTATGATATAATCAGCGGCCAGACAAGGATCAAAGGGATTATTACCATGACGAATGATGAGTAATGCAGTGGCAGTATTTTTAGACGATGAGCGTATAACAAAAATGACTTCATGTTTTGAAAAGGACTTAAGACGCGGTCCAACCCCAATTTTAAAATAATTTACGATGCTTTAAGGTTGAAAATCGCATGTTAGATTGGACGATGTAATGCGAAAATGCGTTAATTTTGTACGTTTTCTTAATATTTTTCGATATATACTAACACAATTGAAAAAACTGCTGGTTACTACTTGAGTCCTATATGTTGGCTATGTACTACCTAAAAAATAATATAGTGTTATCGCTGAAAATTCTGAGAGTTTGGACGTGAAAGTTTATTTTTATGGACCTATTTAGGTTTTTTTATATTTAATAACCGAATAGAATTCATAAATATAACTCTCTTTCTGCAGAAAAAAATCCTGAATAGGTCCACAAAAATAAACTTTCACGTCAAAACTCTCAGAATTTTCAGCGATAACACTATATTTTTTTTTGGTAAGACTTAGCCAACGTATAGTACTAAAGTTATAACCAGCAGTTTTTTCGATTATGTTAGTATATATCGAAAAATATAAAGAAAACGTACAAAATTAACGCATTTTCGCATTACGTAGTCCAATCTAACAAGCGATTTTCAACCTTACGTAAAGCATCGTAAATTATTTTAAAATTAGGGTTTGACCGCGCCTTAAAGTTAAAAAATATAAAATACTAGCTGCTCTCCTTGGTTTCACCCGCGCGGTAACGGATGATGATAATGATGATGAATCTTATATAGCCTATGTTACTCAGGGTGAAGTAGATTTCCAATGGTGAAAGAATTTCTGAAATTCGTCCAGTACTTTTTGAGCCAATTTGTTACAAACATACTTACATACAAATCATTCCTCTTTATAATATTAGTATAGATTGACAGGCCGGTTGGCGCACCACTGCCTTCTGAGTCGCTGGTCCCGGGTTCTATCCCCGGACAGGTCATACATCTGTGTGCATGAACTAGTATGTTTGATCTGTGTATGGGTGTTTGTATAAGTATGTATATCAGTCATCCCGTTACCATAGTACAGGCTCTGCCTAGTTTGGGACCTGAAAACCTTTGGGTGGATGTTGAGTGTTGACGCACAAAAAATAAGTTGTAGCAGACTAAATAAACAAACAGATTTACATCAATAAATTTATTGAGACATTATAATGCATAATACAAAGAAAGTATACTAGCAACATAATCTGTAAATGTGACTGTTTTGAAATATCTATATTTAGTTGAATACATTCATATAAAAGTTTCATATTCATATAAACATTTTGGATTATTTCAAGATAATTATATATAATATATATCCGTAATGGGTAGCTTCCATTAAATTAAGGCTCTAATCAAATAGTCGATTTCAATATCCTTTGCAAGGCTGAAACATTACACCTTAATTACAGTTTAAATAATAATTACGCTCAACCTTCAAAGCTAATCAAATCAATTTACAACTACCCACAATATACAAACATACATTATGAATAATTAAACTTGAATTGACACAATGACTTTATATTTATAGACATGTTATTTACTTCATATCGTTTAAAATTTATACAAAAAAGTACTACTTACGTACAATACAAAGTATACTAAAACAGTAGTAATGAGAGTTAATAATGTAGATATCTCTAAATGACTGCATTTAATAAAGTCCTTGACAGGCAAACAACATTATTCCGATCAAAAAAAGACGACGCTTACTTTTCATACATTTTCTAGGTCACAAGTGAGCAATTTGAAAAACTTTATATGTTTTTAAACTTAAAAGGTCACTAATGCAAGAATTGCCTAGAAACGGGATACCATGTTATTGTATTCAAGTTTTAGTTTACTCGTGGCGCATGCAACTGTGCCGAAATATCGAGAACTCAAATTAAATACAAATATCCCGTTTCTAAATTTGAAAAACGTCCTATTTGTGTTATCTTTGGGGCATATTTTTGTTTGTGTTGATATATCTATACTTTTATTAAATCATTGGTGTACAGACAAAAAATTATAATGTATGTTCACACATTCATCGTAAGTAAAGAAATATGTAATTGCTATGATAATTAAACTATAATGATTTACACAGACAGCGTGCGGGCAAAAACTTGACAACGACTGACGGCATAAGTGCGAGTTAAGTGCGCGTTTCTCATTTTCAAAGGTCCTGTATAATATGTCCGTATACTCGGTGTATTAAACTGGACATGTTTTCCCAGCATTTAAGAATGGGTTATATAACATTCTTTAGTTTTGGAAGTCGCTTTAAACGATTATTATAGCCGTGTGTATCTAATACTATAAACGTGCAATTGTTGTAAGTGTACATCTTATCTATGTGTATATCTTACTAATCCTACTAATATTATAAACGCGAAAGATTGTGAATATGGATGTATGGATGTATGTATGTATGTATGTATGAATGTGTTTCTCTTTCACGCTCATGGGTAAATTTTGTTAAAATTTGGTATAGAGGTAGATGAGGCGCTGGATTAACACATAGGATACTTTTCATCATCATCAATTACCACGCGGGTGAAACCGTAGGACGCAACTAGTCTATACTAATATTATAAAGAGGAAATATTTGCATGTAAGTATGTTTGTAACGAATTGTCTCAAAAATACTAGACCGAATTGAAAAATTATTTCACTATTGGAAAGCTACATTCACCCTGAGTAACATAGGCTATATCCGTGCCTGGCGTGAACAAGTTGACATGTCAAAAATGTCCATTTTACAGGGCGGCCATTTTAAAGTTTGACCTCTTCTGGTAAATCGAGAAATTTGTTATATATTGATTTCTATGTCGTTTTAGAACTTATGTATTGCTATCTTTCAAATTATGGCAAGAAGTTAACGATTTTCTTTATAGTTTTTGTAAAAATAGACTTGTCAAATCGTTCACCAACGAGTTATCAACTTATTCACCGAGTTGTCAACTTAATCACAACAGTTATCAAATTATTTCCTATATGAATTAGTTTAAGCAACAAATGTTTTTTTGGCCAAACTTTTTTTTTCCGCCTCCGAACCATATGAACGAGGTGTCATTCGATTTGGTATAACATGTAGATGTTTTTGAAAAAAATAATTAAAATGCCGCTTTGAAAAAAATGCAAAAGGTACGTACAATTAATTTTAAAAAATGGAGTTTAGTTTTTTGCATATACCTCAAAAACTAATTAATATTTTTCAAACTTTAAAAAAAAAAGGAAAGGAAGGAAATTTCCCAAAGAAATCCTACCACTATTGGTACTGTAGGACCAATATTTATAATTTCCCAGAGAGTTGAAAATACGTCATAAAACGAGTACACTGGCTTGACCTGACTGGATATCATGTACTAAGAACTCACCAAGACAAAATAAATAAGCCTAAACTCGATGGGTGTATCTTGTTTAGTTTATAAGTTCCTGTGGCCACCTTCCGACTCTATCATCAGAACAGCTCCATGGTACCATATTAAAATATAGGGATTAGTAGTAGGTAATTGATACAACTGTAATGACAAGATACAATTTATTATTGTTAAAACAAAATGTTACTTATAAAAAGAAAGAAAATATTATTTTCTGGATCTTAGAGCTACAATTTACTGGCTCTCTGAATCTGATGCAGAATCAGGGTTGTCTTCGTCCAAGTCTGGGTCTGTGGATGCAGAAGTACCACCGAGTGTTTTTATTTGAAGATAGAAATCCTTAAATGGATCGTCAATTAGCTCAATAAGATCCATTAAGTCCTTCTTCTTTTCTGTGCTGATTGGCAGTGACTCCTTAGAGATTGGGTTCAATCTAAAGTGATCTATTAAACTTTTCCTCTTTTCTTAAAACTCACCAACCGAAATGGGGTTTCGCGATCTAGACTTTCCTTGTAATACAACTTTCCCACACTAGTTGTACTATATTGCAGCCATTTAATCGGTTGCCACAAAAATTTTTCTCCAGCATCATCCAACTTTTTGATAGAAAATGGTCCTTTTTTGGTTTTCAAGTCGGCAAAATCCAGAAAATCTTTTAACGTCATCACCACGACTTTAAAAGGTTTCTGAATTTTGCATGATCTCACTAACTGAACCCAATCATTTAAGTGGTTTATTTTCATTTGCGTTCTTTTCTTAGCTTTTTCTATAATCGCGTGGTCAGAGTCACACTCCATGTGAGTGTGTCCACTTATGAGAAATTTGTGGTTTATTTTTTTTAGTGTTGGATGACTGTTTAATAAAAACATAAACATCATTGCCACAACGTTGTTTTTATTTTGGCCACCACAAGTATCAGAATAAAAAGTGACTTCTTCCACTTGTGGTGGTAAACTATGGCAAAAGTGCCACAAGCATGACGCAATTTGATTTGCTCCTCGAGCTCCTATAGTCTCGTCCCACATGTAGCATGTTGCTTCATTACTTGCCAAATCGTGTATAGTCAAGTTAAAAGACCAAAGTTGTCTTTTATAAAACGAGACGGACGTTTTTAAATATGGTGTTGGCAAGCATTGCTGCAGGTCAAATGTAAATGCCTTTACAGACGATTCTGCTCTGGCATTCTCTTTATCAGCACGTTTTTCAGAATAAGCTTTTTCAGCTTGATGTTGATGTTCAGCCAATTCAGCTTCTAAACTTATTTTTAGGTCTCCGTCTGCGACTTTAATTTTTGCATTTAAGACATCGCATGTGTTGCATGTGTCTTTGGAGGGTTGTTTAAACGACAGATTGAGATCGTGAAAACATTTGGTATATAATTTTAACGAGACCGGATTCAGTAAAGTATTTTTGTATTCTCTGTACATTTTGGCAATAGAAAGATCAGATGCTAAGTATTTTTTTCCTGTCGATTTTCGACAATAATGGCTCTCATAGCTAGGAAAGCTGAAAATGTGATTGTTAATCAGCGATATATCTTCGTCAGTCTTTTTATTCTTAGGTGGTTGATGACCTCTCTGGTCTTCATTAACGATTCCAGTAGGAGATGCCTTTTTTTTTCTATAATCACATTAACAAATCCCTTTGTCTCTCCTAGTATTTTACAAAAGCACTCTTTACAAACTGGTTTGGGTACATTACAAATCTCTAGCTCTTACTTACAATAGCAATCCCGATTTGATGTTCTGCCTGTAATTTGAGTTTTTTTTGGAAATATCTTCACTGACTTAGATACAAATGCTGCTCGTCTATCTCTGTCTCCTAGTTTCCAATAAGTTTCGAAAGACTGTGTTTGTTCCGCCATTGTAATTCTTTCAGCACATTTTAATCTACACGAACCTAATTCTTTTGTTTGCCTTTCAGAAACGACTTTACCTTTTTCTGTTATGTAACTCTTTCCTGTATTTCTTAGTGTTTTGCTAGACCTTTCCATTCTTGATCTGCCTTTTTTAGTACTATTATTAGTGCTTTCTTCACTGGTAGATGCAACTTCTATATTATTTGAAATTACTTTCTTATTTATACCTGTTGTATTTTCTATGGCCTGTGTTAGAGTTTCTCTCTCATCTATAAAAGGAGCTGCAATCTCATATAGTGTATCTCTTTTGTCTTGTTCTTTATGCATCTCAGGAACATTTTGTGTTTCAGTTTTTTTTGAAATTACACGATCTATATTATTTTCGTCTAAATTTTGATAAGGCTGTGTAGATGTTGATTTACTTTCGATTGCTTCGTCACTCGATTCGCAATCGGTTTCTGAAATTGTTCTTAAATTTTTAACGTTAAAATCGGAATCAAGTACACTGTCGTCACTGTCTTCAACTTCACTATTTTCGACAATATTAGGCGAATTATCCATTTGAAGTTTTGGATCAGATATTAATACATCATAAATTTCTTGAGTTGCTGGGGACATAGCCGGAAGTGGGGGTAAATCATTGATCATATTTCTCAGTAATGAAGAATGCGACTGTGGTGTGGCAAGATTAGGGTTATCTGAAACAAAAAAAGTGTAAGTCAGTAGCAATGTCTCGTACATAAATCTCAAAAAATGGTCGAGTGCAATTTGTAATGATTACTTGTGTGAGCGAGAAAGTCGCGTGCCATATGCTGCCTTTTTATCAAACTTCAGTGTCTTCACTTACCTTCTAAGTTTTTGCTATAGGTTTCGTTTTTTTCAAGCATAAGGGGACTGTTTGGAAATATTATTTGTTGCTCACTCGATGATGACGATGACGCACCAGGACAATAATCTAAAACAATAAAATCGAGGATTAACATAATACTTAATTTAAAATCAGTAGATACTTACATATCGTTCATTTTATAACTGAATTTCTAACAAATACTTGATCGATACCTAATTTAGACAACCCGTTCAGCCTGCAGAGCTGGAGCAAGCAAAACACATAACAATATCAGTTGTTCCATACACAAAGTTCAATAACCCACGAAAAAATGTATGGAGCAGCTGATATTCTTTTCGCAAAGTATAACTAAGTCTAAGCTATCTCCATACCAAATTAAGTCAAAATCCGTCCAGCCGTTTTGGCGTGAAAGAGTAACAAACATGCATACATACATACACACATTCTTACAAACTTTCGCATTTAGTAAGATTATTAAATTAAGTAGGTACATTACGCTTCTCGGGTATTAATAGCAACCGTCAGTAAGTAGGTACCTACTTAGTTACTGACAGATACCTACGACACAGTGAATTCAAGTTAGGAACTTTATCAGCTAATTGGCTAATTGATCAACTGCCTACCAGCTTTCTTCAATACATAAATCTAAAATTTGACAAAACAATTAGGTATTCGTGTAAAATCTCATTCTATTACCGTTTTCGTTTACTTCGTCGATTCGCTTGCGTGATGATTTTAACTGGATATCGCGGAGTTGTATTAATTTGCGCTTCCTAGCCAATAATTCGGCAATCGTCGGATTCTGCAAAAAAATTTATATAAATAGGTACCTGGATATCATCCACTAGAGAAAGTTATTTCGTTTTGATAAGATAATAAGTACCTACACATGTTTGATACTTACATTTTGATCGCTCTCCATGGTAAATCACAAACTATAATATACTCATAATAAAAATACAAACACTATGGTAATGATCAAATCGATAAAAATCTTGATAAAACACTCGAAAAAAATTTTCGCGCCGCGACCGCGTGTCGACTCCTTCACGCACGGGCGACTTCTAACCTTTGACTCGATTTGTTTACCAACATGATTGAACTAGGCATGCCACGTGTATTCTCGCTGTCCCCGAACGCCGGCGCTGCGCGGATATATTATCGCACAAAATATGCTAATTATTTTAGCGGTTGCATATTGACATCTCGTATAATATTGCAGCGAAATAAGAAATAAGTCATAGCCAACAAGTTGATATCTTGATATTCATGATTTGATTTATAAAACTACGAAAGGATATAACTGAATATATCAACTTATCTAAATTTAAACGATAAAACTCGGTAGCCCTTAACTTGACGTCATTATTTATCATAATTTAAACAGACCACCACAGCTGGCCATAACTTGATATCTCTATATATCACGATTTTAGCAAAAATACCTAGGCTGGCCTTAGCTTGACATCTCTATTTGTCAATTTATAGCTAGTACTCACACGCAGTGCATAAATTAATGAGTAGAGATATCAAATCACGAATAAATGTTGGCTAGTTCGCATTACGTTGATAAAACGAAATACAAAAGTACGTTCATAAAAACAAGTGCATCGTTAATTTGACATCATGATTTGTCAAGTTTTATTTGCTCAAATGCAAGATGTCAAGTTATTACCACTGGCTTTTTCGCAAAAAGTTGTGTACATTAAGAGCTGTCAATTTTTCACATACAAATATCGAATGCGTAGAATTCATTTAGACAGTAAAAAAATAAACAGGCAAGTCGAGATGTCAACGTATTCACGCCAGCCACGGATATATTCATCATCATCATCCATCACTGCGCGGGTGAAACCGCGGAGAGCAGCTAGTATATAATATAATAGGTATAATCTGAATTCCGGAAATGGCTCCAGGGATTTTCATGAAGTTGGGTATGCAGGGGGTTTCGGAGGCGATAAACCAACCTAGCTAAAGTTTAATTTTTAGAAAACGTCGTTTTATCCATGTTTAAGGCAATTAAAATCAACAGTTTATTCGTTGCATTCAAACTAGATGGCGTTACAGTCGCATTGCAAAATCCTGAATCGCGCTGACAAAATTCTCACGGATCATGTGTTACTTTGCTATTTTGTATTCGTATCTAAATCGAATCACTCAGGTTCTTTTGTTTTGATTCGAGCAGTACTAAAATTTGAGCTAAATTACGACTTCAGAAGAGTCATCTGCAAGTTAAGGAAACATTACTGCGGTCATAAACTTAGATGGGTGACCGCAAATGATATTTCCAACTGCCTGCGTGAATCGTTATGGCCTATTCTCTCTAGAGACGGTAAGCCTTCCTACCAACAGTGGGAATGAAATATACCGATTAAGCTAAGCGTATACTTATATTATGAACATTGGAATAAAGAGGCTCAAACACCAATGGCGAGGACGTACACAGCCCAGTGCCATGGAAAAATACAGTTCTTAGCACTGGGTGGCACTGCAAGTGTCATGAGCAAGCGCAGTGCTTCCCATCAGGGGCATGTCTTTCTCGCCACTTGATTAAATAGAAAACACCCGTAGCATGTACATAAATTATCGTTTTAAAATGCATGTCTGCGGAACCCAAATAACATTACATTGTGCGCAAAAGCGCACATGTTTTATTAAATTGCTTGTGAATTTTATTACGCTCTTTGCTATGACGGCTTACGTAGTCAGGACTACTTGAATTGGTATATTTTTAATGCACAACTCAATAAACAATACAAAATCTTTATATCTATCCATACATTCATGCATACAACTTAATACATTTTAATCGTTCCTATACCGTGATAATTAAAACAAAAGATTTATAATTGAAACTCACGTAAATGTACGTGTGTGCATGTGTATAGCTTTACTTTATACCATTACAAGGAGAAAAAACAAAGATCTAAACGAAAATAGACATTTAATGAAGAAAAAAGGTAGGTTACTAATTAAAAAAATTAAGAGTAGTTTACTTTATGTGGGTGTACCCACTTACAGTATTCAAAATAGCGCCAATTTACTTATGACAGCGACTAACACAAAAAAGTTTATATTATAATGCTAAACTCCTTGGCGAAAATGTCGAATTGCTTAAGGAGTTAGTATGTCGAGTATTCATCGTGCACGGAGGTTGTATATGGTGGTGGTATAATAATTTTATATTGCTTTGCTCTAAATTCAAACACCAAAATAGTAATTAGAAATGCTTTTTAGGCACCATCAGGTATTTGATGTCAGTCAGTATACCTAGAACGAACAAAAATTGTAAATTCGCAAAGAGCAATTGTAATTGTAGTAAATTTTATTTTATTAGAATTGTAATTCTCATAGACTGACAAACTTAGCAGTCCTAGCACGTGTATTGGTTGCAGTGCAGGAAAAATATCCATAATGGCCTTTCCAATTGTATATATGTAAAGAAACATCGTGACAAAATACTTGAGAAAGCACAAAATTTGTGTATTTTGGTAACTAATCAATAACTGCAACAAAAGGGGCCTTTTAGTTTCACCAAAAAATAACGAAATCTTATAAAAAATCCTCAACGACCAATCCTCCTCGTTTCTCCTACTAGCAAGAACCCACATACTTAGCTACCTACATATCGCATCACGTTGTAGTTACAATGTGTATTATGCTCGTGTATGCCCCTATAATTATGATTATAAATTATAGCCTTTTATTATAATAGTCTCAGCGCAGAGGTTGTTAATTATTGCCTTTATGGCATAGAATAGAAATGAGGTGTGTTGTTAGAAAGTATACATGTTAACTGTTTGAGAACTTGTTATGAAACACTGATTATTATTTTAGAAAAACGGGACTAACGTGACGTCACGACAGCGTGGTAGTTTACAAAGAGAATACAATAGGTATGACGTAAGCTATTAAAAATATTCAAATTATTATGTAACGGGGAGGAGTTTGTTGGTTAAAAACTAATAATATGACTGATGAATAATCCTTCCTATACCGTGATAATTAAAAGATTTATGAATGAAACTGACATATATTATAAACCATTATAAAAGCTTCAATTATTGGGAATAGAATGATAGTACCATGTATATTTTCTGTTTGGAGTTTCTGATATTTCTTGCCTGTTACAAACGTGATCATGGATGAACTGAGGAATTGCGGGTGGGTGAATGTTTACCAGCAGACGAAGCGGTCTATCCTCTTCCGTCTTCCGTACTCGTTTGTTATGCGAGGTACTAGTACTATTGGTGCTTGCTTGGTGCATATACAGGTTGCCAACAGCGTTATAGTTTACTGATTATGTCGAGGATATACAGTTATAAGCGGTTATTTCGCACAATTTTAGAATACATAAAAATAACATAAAATGAACAAACTTAAATTTTTTGTAAACCATTTGTTGAAGGAAAAGTGCCCAGAATGCTCTAGCTGCATTTCCACGTTGAATAGCTATATAAATGTTTTCTGCAATATATGAGCCAGCATTCTGGTCACCCGACGCTTCAAACATACGTTTGGCTAATTTACTGAAGAAGAAAGTATCAATAATTTACTTTTTTTCTATTAGCATGTCATTACTCAAAGAGGAAGCATATATATTAGTACCTTTCATGGGTTTGCACGTGTTTCATTTTTTGCGTTTTCATCTCTCATAATAAAATATCGTAAAAAATCTCTATTGTTTTACTTTGGTTTAGTATATGCTGCATAATTAATAATTAAATTCAATAAACATCAGAATCATTAGAATCTCACTGCTGTGGATAACCACGATCCGTGCTACATAAATTAGGAATACACTCTAGTTCATAGTAAAGAATTTTCAATAATATTATTTATTACGATTGTATTTTGGTAAAATTATGGTATTTAGTGAACCCATTGAAATCTTTGGTGAGGATTATAACTACACGCGTACATTATTTCACGAGTTGCCACTCCGCGTTTTGTGTCACATAGGTGCATAGTTAAAGAATCTTGAACTATTACGTAATACCCGTAAATTAAAATGCCTAAGAAGATTTTCCCAGAATAGACCAGAGAAAATCTTTTAAGCCGTTTTCAACGGAGACGCGTGATAAGTAACTAGCGACCCTTCTCTGATTTTAACGAGTGTACTTTAGAAAAAATATTATGTAAAACGTAGAGTTTGTTTTTTTTTATTTTAATAAACATTATTGGATATAATAAATTCATAAACGTTCCGTGAAGAGATTTGTAACTGATGATGAAAACTTATTTACGAGCATGCAGTCGGGTTTATTCAAACACTTATAATTCGAGTACGATTTGTATGGTTTTTAATTTGTTGCATTTGTCTTCGTCCCGAATAGCAGAATATCTATTTAAAACATTGAAAATTGACGAAAAAATTTGAAAAAAAGAAATTTCCCTCTCCACTACTGTACAATCTCCCTTCAAATTAAAGCAGAGATATATCAGAGCAAGATATATCAACAATATTCGGATAATTGCGTAATTCAGGTTTCAAAAATGTAGAACAACGTCGGTAATGAAAAAGGCAAGACATATAATATTCGTTCTCAAATATTTATGCGTGCATTCAGAAAATTATTTTGTGTATTATTGTTATCAGAAAATGTATCAAGATACTTAAATATACAATAAATAACAAATTACTATTTAAAAAAAAATGCAATTCGATTGGTCTCTCTGAATCATTTCAGTTCAATATATACATTTAAGTTTTATTTCTTTTTGTGTTATTATTTTACTTAAGTAATGAGCTCTAATATTTATATTGTATTCTTTGTATTACTTTCATAAAATCATAAATTAAGTTTAGCTAATCTGCAACACGACATTAATTGACTGTTAGGCGGTAAGAAGTTCACCGGGTCAACTAGTTTAAAAAAAAAGGAAATTCTTGATTGTTTGTAAAATTGTTTGTGATGGATGACTCAAAAACTACTAAACCGATTTAAAAAACCTTTCACCTATGCTATGTAACTTATTTATTAAGTAACATGAGGTATATTATTCAAAATGTTATCACACAATAATATTTTAAGGAGAAGTAGAGTTCGTGGGGACACATAGTAGCAAAATATATACAGACAACGATCAAACTGCCATACACAGATGTGAAAACTAATAAAATTATACAGCAGGCACTTTCAATGTAAAAAACACCCAATAAATAAAAACTTTCTTAAAGCAAAAACACCGCCAAGTATCATGTCTGAGCCAGCTACCGACCAAGTTCGGAATGTCCAGTGCGACATTTCAATAAACCCAGAGCGTGGTATTTGCAATAAAA
This sequence comes from Selenia dentaria, assembly GCA_917880725.1. Taxonomy (NCBI): domain Eukaryota; kingdom Metazoa; phylum Arthropoda; class Insecta; order Lepidoptera; family Geometridae; genus Selenia; species Selenia dentaria. The sequence goes on along the minus strand of OU862888.1, from coordinate 4,901,110 downwards.
ATTCTACAAAATCCTTATTAGTATCTTGAGCAATACACACTATCACGGTATGTGTAATTGTAGCAAAAAATAACGGTTACAACAGGAAAAGTGCAACATTATAGAATGCCTGTACAACATATTTTTTTCTTATTATAGGCTTAACGAGAACATGGTATAATGCATTTTTAATCAACTTCTAAAAAAGTGAAAATGTAAACCCAACATAAGACTGTACTGATGTTGATGTCTTAGGCATTAACGTTGCAAGCAAATGCTTTAAAAAATGTGGATACCATTGTCGATATCAACATTATTTATACTGTTTCGTTTGTGTATCCTTTAAGGGGTAGGCAGGTATTATCACTTAAATTTATCAGTATACGGGTACTAATAAGAGTAAGACCAGTACGCCATTTTCCCCATAATATATATTTTTTGCCAATAAAGTTTTTGACTCATAAGTTGTTACATTTTTGCTCCGGGCGACCTATTCACTACCAACGGCTCTATTGTACCCGTCATGACCGTAGGCCAGGGTCGCCCTTGTCGTTATTTTAGCGCTTTATGCGCCCTTGTTGTCTCTCGGTTGAGTGTTGCGTGCACTCACCAACAGTCCGGTGTCGCTTAAAGCTCCGGGTGAAATCTTTCGTTACATTTATTTGTCTTTTTTGTTTCAACTTTTCGCTATACCTATTTATAAACGAAACCATAGTCACGGGTTCAACGTTCTAAAATATATAGAGAAAAATATACTTACTTAAACTTTTAAGATACACACCTACTTCTGAAAAAACGAGATTTCTTACGAGAGAAAGGATAAGTCATTCTCTAGCATGCCACCTAGTGGCCTGTATAAGCTAAGCTTTTTAATTTGCTCAATCATCATAACAAATGTGCCATGATTGGTACTGCACCATTGTTTACTTATTTATTTATTTAATTTCAGTATAGATAGAAAGCTAACAGCAGGGCCAAAGCGCTAATTACCTACTAATTACTTAAATATAACCTAATGCTAGAAACAATGGTACTCGTAGTGTCAGTAAAAAAATCTACATGCTCAAACTCATGCGCAAATGAGTTCAGAATTAACATCGCCCGTTGCGTTAAAGCATTTGATTGTTGATAGAACTCTTCTGCAAGTGTCTATTAGCAGGTACCTTCTATTGTCTACTATACTACTGTGATATAAGATTAATAAGTGGCATGTAAAATTGCAAGGAAAATTGAAGGCTGCGTTTGCCAGCTCAATTGTTAGCTACCGACTACCGTCGAATTTCGAAGGTAGAGTCGCTAACAATTAAGCTAGCTAACGAACCGAACCTGGGACCCTGCACTTCGAACTTCGAAGTGCCAGATTATATCCCTAGCCGAGGAAAATGTAAATGTTTGTGATGAGCAGAAATCTTTATTCTGGAGTTCTGGATGTTGTGTTGTGTTATGTATGTGTGACCATGCCTCGCGCGACTCTAGTAGGGTAAGCCAACGATATATAGATTAATGAAACTGTTATGTCTAAGAGATGTTATGTCCCAATTCAGTGAAGATTTTTTTTAAGCTTAAGCTTTAACTCGTGCAGTTTTAGTGCAATTAAAAGTAGTTGCACTACAACTGCACGAGTAAGCGAGATGCTTATTATACTTTGTTCTCTGTACGCCTTAACTCATTTAGTCTCAATCGTGTCTAAACATAATTCTTAAGTAGTGTTTGGCCAAGTCGTAACTTCCTTAAAAAACTGCTCATTCAGTAGACTATGGCAAATGACTGCCCGTCTCGTATCTTTCACACATTAGTATAAAGAAAAACATTTCAAAAATTAATGCTACTACAAAAAGGCACATACTACAATCCTGTTTATCTCTACATAACGACAAATAACAGTAACGCCTTACCCGGCGGCCGCGTTCGAAATGTCCGCCGCGAGCGTGTCGTTAATGCCACGGATGCCGACGCTATGTCCGCTTGTTACTTAACGACTGTTTGAGCACTTGTTGATATAATGCACTTTTACTAGGACCTTTGTGAGCGTAAACGAACTAAAATCCTGCTATCTACTAACTTTATTGTAAAAAAAGTTATATTATTTTGGTTAGCTTCACTTGTTTTTGTTTTAACTAGGCTCTTTTGTACATCTCCATGGTGTTTATAAGTGAATGAATCGTGTTTCGTGGCATTTTCTCATTTACTTTGCACATATTTAATCTTTAACTGTTGCTTTCAATAAACATTTTTGTATGAAAAGCGCTTTTATTAGGACCTTTGTGAGCGTAAACTAACTAAAATCCTGCTATCTACTAACTTTATTGTAAAAAAAGTTATATTATTTTGGTTAGCTTCACTTGTTTTTGTTTTAACTAGGCTCTTTTGTACATCTTCATGGTGTTTATAAGTGAATGAATCGTGTTTCGTGGCATTTTCTCATTTACTTTGCACATTTTAAATTTTCACTGTTGCTTTTAATAAACATTTATGTATGAAAAGCGCTTTTATTAGTACTTTTGTGAGCGTAAACTAACTAAAATCCTGCTATCTACTAACTTTATTGTAAAAAAAAGTTATATTATTTTTGTTAGTTTAACTTGTTTTGTTTTAACTAGGCACTTTTTTACACCTCTATGGTGTTTATAAGTGAATTAATCGTGTTTCGTGGCATTTTCTCATTTACTTTGCACTTTTTTAAACTTTCATGCTTACTTTCAATAAACATATTGTTACATAATGAAAACCGTTATGAAAACCGTGGTCGTCCCGCGATCATGGCTCTTGAAACAGTCTTGAAATATCGGGAGCTCATTATAAATGAATACCCCGGTTACATACCGTAAGTAACAATTATGCTTAGTGCTTATACATTATAGTTCTTAAGAAACAAATAATTATTGTAACATTTTTCAAGGAACTGCCTTCTAGTTGACTAACACTTTTAAAACAAAATATTTCTTTTACTTAACATGTGTAGTTCGTCTCAGTCCTCTAATTGCTGTTAAATTGAAGTCTTCATTAACGACATATTAATTACCGTCATTTATTGCTCTAAAAGTCAACGCATTCTGCCCTTAAACCGTCATCAATAATGTTAGCAGCTTTATTGGTGTTGCCATACATTTTATTGCAAATTGACATTATCCATTTGGCAAAGGTCGGAGTTATTTCGCTACCAAATTACACCAGTCGCACTTTAGCACGGTGAAATGTAAAGATCGCGTTATCTCTCTCTGGCAAGACCGCGTTCACATGGTAAGTAATAATCATATTATAAAATTTACTTTTTTATGCATGGATGTTTGTTACTCGATTACATTAAACGGCTCAATGGGTCCAAACCCATTCATCCAAATGAAATTTAGATTCTTCTTCTTCTTAGTCGGGCACTCATGGCAGAGTGGTCGTGGTTGGTAAGATGGTGGCACACGGTAGGTCTTCAACGTCGTCAGTCTTCCCGCCGGTGGTGATTACAGTTTTTTCGATTACTTTCCATTTTACTTGGTTCGTCGCATTTCGAGAACACTCTGTCATGGAAGCCTTAGTTGCCGTCTTGATAAGATCCGTCCAGCGTGTAGGAGACGACACACTTTTTGCGTGATCGAGTCTGCGGCGCACAAATAGTCTGCACGGCACGCAAAAAGTCCGTCACGGATTTTTCAGACTCGAAGCACACGACGCACATCTTCGATCATTCCGTCGGCAGAGCTGTAAGGACGTAACACGCTATGGAAATGCAAAGACTGCGATGTATTTTGTATACTTGAAGTGAGTACAGAAAAAGAAGAAGAAATAGAGAATTTTGGGTACATCCTATATTTTCGAAACGAGGACGGAGGAAGGAGGAAACGAGGAAGTATTTAATTAATTACTTTACCACTTCTCTGGGAAACAAGAGCGGAATAAATATTAAGGCACACTTCGTCCCACATTATTCTATTAAAATGTCGATCATGATATTCTGTATTAAAATATCATAAATTGCTGGTCTGTTTTGTATTTCTTGTATTAACATCGGTGCATCGATCTCTAGCGCCATGGTATTATTGATCCATGAAAACACATTATTTTTGCAAAATTATGCGCAAGTAAAACATTAAAATTTTATATCATCAAAAAACGAATTTTGTATGTATAAAATTTGAATTTTAGACGCGTTATAAAATTTGTAATAAAACAAACTCAATCAGAGAATAAAGAAATATGTAGAGACGGGACGTAAACAAAGTAATTGATTCTCATTTGGTAGATTGCTATCTGCGATTTTTATTGCCCGTGTCGGGTCATAAATTACTAGTTTATAGCTTTATTCGCCACTCATTAAGGTTTTATATAAGAATTATGCGATATTAATTTTAGAAAACGGTTGTAAAATTTATGTGGTGATTCGAGTGTTCGCTAGTTTACGATTCGGTTTCACGCATAGAATAGATATTTGTAAAGATGGGTCGTAAAATAAACTTGTCTAGAGTTTTTAATATAAAACACTAAACTTTCGGGTTCATATAATTGGCATGAGATATTATTTTAGGGACACACGAAGATATCAAAGTTGTGTACTAACAAATTTTTGAAAGAAGGTAAATAATAGACAACTTAAAGTCTATGGAGAGTGTATATGTAATAGTAGATTATGCACCAAGGGAGTAAAGCAGTGTCTTACGTCATGGGCGGTATATTGAACCCTGAGTGTAAAATTTAATTTCCGAGCGTAGCGAGGGAGTTATGTAGAGTCCTGAGTGAAGCGAGGGGTTAAAGCCGCCCAAGACGAAGACAGGCTTTACCCTCGAGGTGCATACTCTACTTTTTATACCTACTGCGAGACAATAAAAACTCAGAGTTATAAAAGAGCAGTTATATAGTCAAAAGTAAAATACGTTAATAGTTAATATTCATATTGACGGAGTAATATTTTTGGAAGAAACATTTAATGGAAACTTCTAGACTTTCGCGCTTGTTAACTAAGTTATAATTAGTACTCACGACATGTAGAACACGATTCAGTTGCTTTTGGAGCACCTGATATTTCGGTACAGTTACATGCACCACGCTCAAAATTATAACATTTTATGAAAGTTGTTAAAATAACACCAAATATAAGGGCACGTAACTTGAAGCTATCTATGACTTGAAGTATGACCTTGAATGCGCAGTGGGTCCATGCGTAAATTACGCATCCGCGTTGGGTTAGGCAGCGTAACCCATAGCAACGCGGCGCACAACATAACACTCCATAGGAGCGTTCGTTTAGCAATGTTATTGTTGGCTCTTTAGTTAAACCGTTCGTAAAACTCAATTTTGGTGGCAAAAATAACTCTTTTTTAGCTTTTCGAACGCTGAACAAAAAGAGCCATTAACGACATTTTCACCCATAGATTCCCAATTCGAACGCCTTTGTGAGCGTTTTTAAGCGTAATTTTCGCCAATTTTGAGCTCTTCGAACGCACTACTAATAGTACAATAATTTCGCGACTTTTTCTTTTTTTTCTTTTGCTGTCTCCGTACTATGAGTTTTCCTACAACTAACGTTCTTAATCCAAATCACTTTACTCCCTAGGGAGTTTCATACAACTATACAGCCCCGCGTATGTAATGCCTTGCTTTACGTAGAGATTGCGTGATATGTAATAGAACATTTTTGAGCAGGTGGTATGAAAACACTATTTTTTTACACCTTTACACCCCCGCACTAAGATTACCTGTGTTGTGGAAGGCATGGACACACACTGTAACAGGCAACATCTAAGGCAGGGGTACAAATCTTTTTGCTTATCTACAAAATATGTGCCCCGGCAAGGGATTAAAGTTACACAACTAGCCTAGGACTACAACTAGCCTAATGGGGCAGTCTTGCACTCGTATTATATAACATAACGCGTTACTCTTCCATTGTGATGCACGAATATATTTTTGACATGCGTCTGTAAATATTCGTTTTATATAAAATGTAATGGTTTTTTTTTACCACATAGTAATTAAAAGGGTAAAGCACATAATTCAGTGTGTGTGCCAGAATAAAACCCAAAAGGATTGAAAGTTATCTTTTAACTTTTTTCACACATGTGCATATTGCATATTGTGCATTTTTGGGGGAAAAGAATAAATTGAGAATAAATTAAGATTAATTCGTCAGAAGCATCGCGAAAACGTTAAAATATACAACGCGATTTTAACATTAAACTAAATAATACGCTATACGGTTAGGTGTCAAAATATTGAATCAGTGAGGACTCATGGGATTTTCCTAAACATAGCAGATCATTGAAATGCAACGCACCAAATTGTATGCACATAAACCACTCAACGTCTTAGCTGATCTAATTAAATCAGCAAGATAGAGCGGGACACGTTCGCTGTGAGCGATAAACCTCACATTAATAAAAAGCTTTTCATTGTTGTGTGTATTTTATCCACGAAGCCGTACTGGGGCAAATCACCACGCGATGATTTGGCCCAAATCCTCTCTGTAAGAGGAAGGCTCGAGTCCCAGCAGTGGAAACATAATGTGCTGATTATGATTGTTGTGAAACACATTTCTCTACAATATATTTGTAAGTACTTCTTTCTTTGTAAATCAGTGTTTTGATGTATGTCTGTCACAGAAGTTCAAAGGACACGCTAGACTACTAGGATAGCAGCTCCTAAAGCTGCTATCAGGTGGTACTCGAGCAATATTTGAGCTAAAGATAGGCTGGCAGGTGGTAGGCTACTCAACTTCTATAGCTCTAGACAGCTAGAAAATAAAAAAAAAATTGAACGGGATTAACGTGAGAGTTACGCGTTGTCGATTTCACGATCGACAATTGTTTCGGCTTTATTCGGAAACCTTCTTCAGGATCTTGAGTTTAATATTACAAAATTATAATGAACATGAGTTTCAGTAACATAATATTAAACGGTGTGAAATCAGTCTACTAATGTAAAAAGCAAAACCCTTTTAATTTATTATTCTCTACCGACTTCCAAAAAGGAGGAGGTACTCAATTCGACTCTAAGTTTTTTTTTAATGTTTGTTACTTTCGATAGGGCAAACCGATTCTCAAAATTAATTTTTTGTTTGAAAGCTGGTGCCACTTCCCATGTGCTTCCATTTAAATTTCATCAAATTCGGTCCAGTAGTTTTTGAGATATTGAGATGAATAGAATGGAAGTCGGTATTAAATTTTTCAAACGAGCTATGGAGAGGGCTATGCTCGGGGTTTCTCTACATGATCGAATCAGAAATGGGGAGATCAGTAGAAGAACGAAAGTCACCGACATAGCCCAGTAGATTAGCCTGTTAAAGTGGCAGTGGGCAGGGCACATAGCACGCAGAACAAATGGCCGATGGGGCCGAAAGGTTCTGGAGTGGAGACCACGGACCGGCAAGCGCAGCGTAGGTCGTCCACCGACACGGTGGACAGACGACATGGTGAAGGTCGCAGGACGACGTTGGATGCAGGCCGCTTCCAACCGGTCCTTTTGGAAAATCATGGGGGAGGCATATGTTCAGCAGTGGACGTCCTACGGCTGAGATGATGATGATGATGATGATGATTAAATTTTCCAAATTGTACTTATTTTACAAACATCTTATTGCAAGTGACTGTACATACAATAAATATTGAAAACATTGCATACCTACTCATAAATAAAGTAGTTGCTGAGAGTAGGTTTTAAATACATAATCATTCTATCTGTTTTATGTTTATTACTGATTTTCGTAAGCATAATTTATATATAAGTAAAGATTTAAACGATGGCGTCATTTGTCAATGTGTTAATTAATGTAATTTATATGGAAATTTGCTACTTTATATTATATATTTATAATATTCGTGAATGGTGTTCATTTAGGAATTCTTTATATGGTTTGTTCATGATAATTTAATATAAAATTTGCAATTGACTGTATAATATAACGTTTCTACTTATTAATTTAGGTATTTAAGTAATCAATGAAATTAACACACATGTTCGTTATACATATTTACTGTACCTATTTCCATCCCTGTTCAATTGTAATTAGTAAAAAATAAGGGGAAAATAATAATTATAATTCATGCCTCTAGACAAGAGTCTTTGACCAATGTGTGTTACCAGTGATGACATATGGCACTGATACGTGGTCTCTTACTAAGGGCCTCATAAGCAAGCTCAGAGTCGCACAACGAGCTATGGCTAAAAGGCTATATTTTCGGGGTTTCTCTACGTGATCGAATCAGAAATGAGGAAATCCGTAGAAGAACTAAAGTCACCGACATAGGCCAGAAGATAAGCCAGTTGAAGTGGCAGTGGGCAGGCCACATAGCACGCAGAACTGATGGGCGATTCACCGAAAAGGTGGACAGACGACCTGATGAAGGAAGCAGGACTACGTTGGACGCAGGCCGCTTCCAACCGGTCCTTTTGGAAATTTGTGGGGGAGGCATATGTTCAGCAGTGGACGTCCTACGGCTGATATGATGATGAATAATTATAAATCCAAAAGCCAAAAAGTTAAACCTAAAATTGACGTATTTAAAAAATACTAATTCCAATATAAACTACGAAAACAGTTTTTAAGTTTACGGGTAAGGTGGACAAAACGCTAACAACGATACCTCGTTAAATAGCTCAATGACAACGTTGGGCAAGATAAGATAGATAGATAGATTAACTCTTCATTGAGACACCACAATACAAATATATGTTACAAATAAAGAAATAAGAATAAAATAAAAATACAATCAAAAATATTTCACAATTGAATACTTAAAATTAAAAGTGTCAAAATGGGCGGTCTTATCACTCGGAGCGATCTCTTCCAGACAACCATGCACGGAAAGAAATAGGCATAAACGTATAAAGGCGGTGGTGTATAAAACAAGTACGTACTAAACACTACATATAGCAAAACTCAAGAATATAGCTAGAAAAAATTACCTATAATATATACAAACTATACTTATATAATTATACTATACTTATATACTACAATATATATACATAAATATACAAACTATACATATACCATTTAATTATTATAACAAAGATAGTAAGTAGGTTTGCAGTTAGTTATTTCGCGAAGTAAAATGCTTTGACACGTTGTTTGAAGATGTCCAGAGAAGGCGCGCATCTAATTTCGTAGGGTAAAGTGTTCCATAGACGAACAACTTCAACACCAAAGGAGGAACAAAAAAAAGTGGTGCGATGTATCGGGGTACTCAACATTATACATGATAAGCACAGTTCTTTTGCCACATGCTGTTTCTTTAAGCCGTCTGTACATCTCCTTCACTATTAATATAATAGTAATACCGATGAAAAAATAAAACAAAACAAACTCCAAAATTCATGCTACTGTTAATGTTTGAGACTATAGTGGTGTCACCTAGCATCTATGCGCTATTTTTAATATTGACCATAATGAACTGATATTGTTTAAACTTACATGGAACTACTAGAAACGATTAAATAACCTATTGTTAGAAAGCATAAGAAATGTTTATATTATTTTCGGAAGATAATTCTTACCAAATCTATTCTGAATACTGTAAACATTTCTGTTATTTTTGTCTATGACGTGACAGTTAAAAAAGTCCTTATCTAGAGAGGTTAGTGCGATGCTCGGAAGGATTGTGTTGGCGGCCTAGCGGTCATTGCATCTGACACGGATGGGTTCATCCGACCATGTGTAAGTTTTTCCTAAAGGCAAAAAAAAATAACTTATTAAACATCAGTCATCAACAGATACAACAGATTTTGTTGACTGATGTTTAATAAGATGATCTACAATTTTTTTAACTAATTTTATGATAAAACTTACTGTTTTGCTACAAAAAGCAAAAACAATAAAAACAATTTAAAGGTACGTGATTGATTGGGACTTTTTTTTAGCATAACTAATATTTTAAGGGCTAATTTGACGGACTATACGACACTACAGTACTCATTACTTATTTTAGAGAGAAAAAATACAGTTTTTTTTTATTTTTTTTTCTTTAAAGCAAAAGGCAAAGCCTAAAAAAACTTATAAAACATCAGTCTTCAAAACCACATACGTTTTGAATCACTTAATTAAATCCCTGAGCTACGCGGTTATTTGAAAAAAAAAATCATAAAGTTGGGAAAACACTTTTTAAGACTTTTATAATAAGGAAGTCACAGTTATTATAAAAACTGCCTATTTTAAAGTTATATTTAATAAAATTTACAAATTGATATTCTGTCGTTCTGCGTGACTTTGGACATAATAATATTATGTGGACAACAAAAGCCACATAGCTATTCTAATAGCAATAATGGCTAAAATATTTAGGAATACTCTATAAAAGCGTAAATAATTAACTGCAAGTTGCTGCGTAGGTGTAAATATGAGAATAATTATCGTGTTATTTTTGGACCACAATTTAATGGCAGTGGGCAACTTATTGATATTTATTTTCATGATGAACTAGTTTTGGTCTACGCGTGGAATAGATTTGCGATTCTTTGGCGACTACCTGTTGAATATTGATTAAAAGTATAGCGCATAATGATCGTGGGTTTAATTTATTTTAAGCAATTACCCAAAAAAACCATACATCGTCCCCGTTCTCTACGACGCGACGGATAAAATCAACAAGAGAGTTAAATTCGATGCTTGGAGTGATCGCCTCGGTGGCCTAGCGATCATGGCGTCTGACATGAATTGTCGCAAGATGCGGGTTCGAATCCCGTCCGCGGACATGTATTTTTTCTAACCCGGGTTGACGTATTTGATACTTGTTTTGCCGGTTAATAATAATAGTTGAATATGTATTTTTCTCTCTAAAATAACTAATGAGTACTGTAGTGTCGTACAGCCCGTAGTTAAATTAGCCTTGAAAATATTATTAAACTAAAAAAAATCTAAAAGTCCCCATCAATCACGTACCTTTAAAATTGTTTTATTGTTTTCGCGTTTTGTAGCTAAACGGTAAATTTTATCATAAAATTAGTTTAAAAAAATTGTAAATCATTAAAAAAAAATTCTATGTACTTTTTTTCCTAAGATCTACCCTTTCTGAGATACCTACACCGACTCTAATAGTTGTAATCTTCATAATTATCATTAAATTATCGATACAGGAAAAGTCGTGCTAGATAGTGGAGTACCCATCATTTCTGACTTATTTCACTATGAAATACCCTACCCTAAACTTAACCCTTTTCGAGATATTCGTCTTTTAATTGTTTTATTTAAAATTACCGATTTTTAGGGGGATACATTTAATTTAATTTATTTTGTGTGTCTTATTATTATTTCTTTATCTCAGAAATCTCAGATTTCATCCGGTCCTTTACAAAGGCATAAGTGGGGCTGTAGCCAACACAGGCCTGTTTGGTATAAAAATACAAAAGAGAATAAAATGGCTAAAGGGTGTCGAGAGGTGTGCTGCGTTTTCACTAGAGCGCTACTACCGGCGTTATGCCCTTTAACACTTCCACCCTTGGAGCTTTTTGTTACTTGCTCTTGCGTCTCCATCCCCGGACGGCCAATTAAGGCAAGCCGGGGGTCAGGGGTCTTATTTAACCCCATGGAGAATCAGGGTCCACGGTGTCGTCACTCACCGACGGCTCGCCACAAGGCCGCCCCTGCGGGTTTTATTTATTATTTATTATTATTTCTTTAATTCAAAACAAAATCTCGGATTTCATCCGGTCCATTACAAAGGCATAAGTGGGGCTGTAGCCAACACTTAGAGGCCTATTTGGTATAAAAATACAAAGGAGTATAAAAAACAGAAAAAATGTTGGATGAAGGGTAACATGGTACTTATAACTATTACAAATATGGGTAAAATGGCCAGGATATTGAGATGAACTTATTAGTGATAAGGAAGATAGTGGGCTATGGAAGAGACTACGGCACCTGCCAATTTTAGTCTCATGTTAAAATATTTAGGCGATTTGCCATCCACTAATCGGGCCCCCCATAAGAGCCACCATCAATGGTGACAAAAGGGGCAACGTTGGTGTGAATGGCTAAAGGGTGTCGAGAGGTGTGCTGCGGTTTCACTAGAGCGCTACTACCGGCGTTATGCCCTTTAACACTTCCACCCTTGAAGCTTTTTGTTACTTGCTCTTGCGTCTCCATCCCCGGACGGCCAATTAAGGCAAGCCGGGGGTCAGGGGTCTCATTTAACCCCAGGGAGAATCAGGGTACGCGGTGTCGCCACTCACCGACGGCTCGCCACAAAGCCGCCCCTGCGGTTTTATTATTATTATAATTGCATTTTTACATGTGTAATGTAATAAGATGCTTTAGGACGTCAATCATTAAAATAGTGCATAAGTTAATTGAATAGGCTACGGCCTATTCGTAGAGTGAAAGTTAACAAATTAAAAAAAAGATTATGGCAGTTGTTCGGCAGATCTGTTTTACTCGTAAAATATCTACGTTTCGTTAGTATATCTACGTATAAAATCGATGGGAATTTTAAGCGTTCATTTTAATGGTGTTCCGAACATTCATACAATCTTTTACCTCTATGCAAATGTTTATGCCCTTACATGTCGAAATTGACCGGACTAGTATATAATAGTAATATATGTATATGCAACGGCACATCTGGGCGGGTGATTGGAAGTTTGTCATTGTTCAAACAAGTGGAACCGCGAGGCATAGCTAGTAGGTAGGATATTGCAAACAAAAGTATAGACTGAGATCATCATCATCATCATCTCAGCCGTAGGACGTCCACTGCTGAACACCCTGCCTCCCCCATGATTTTCCAAAAGGACCGGTTGGAAGCGGCCTGCATCCAACGTCGTCCTGCGACCTTCATCAGGTCGTGGTCTCCACTCCAGAACCTTTCGGTCCCATCGGCTATCTGTTCTGCGTGCTATGTGCCCTGCTCACTGCCACTTCAACTGGCTAATCTTCTGAGCTATGTCGGTGACTTTCGTTCTTCTACAGATCTCCTCATTTCTGATTCGATCACGTAGAGAAACCCCGAGCATAGCCCTCTCCATAGCTCGTTGTGCGACTTTAAGCTTATCTATGAGGCCCATAGTAAGAGCCCATAGACTGAGATAACGGACCAATAACCACCATACAAGCGAAATGTGTTTTTCGTCCATGGTATTTTATTTTTCTATACTACTCATATAATATTATAAAGAGAAAAGATTTGTTTGTTTGAGTTGAATAGGCTCTGAAACTACTGGACCGAATTGAAAAATTAATTTACCGCTAGAATCCTACATTATCACTAAAGCATAGAATATATATTTTGGTTCATCATTATCATCATCCATCACCACGAGGGTATCCACGGAGCGCAGCTAGTTGTCAATAAAGCGATTTTCAGGCATCAAAAGCGCTTGAAAGTACTCGCTGTAAATTAGGAACATAGCTTATCTATGGAATAGTCATTATTTGATATTATAAGTTTTAGACAACATTGTAGTCATTATGAAAGACATAAACCCCCGAGGGACATTGTCATAGGCAGATTATGAGTTTATTTTCAGCGAAGCCCTGTCCGTTATATCTAGAGAGGTAGTTAGCATAGTTAATAGAGAACTTCATTATAGGGTCGTCCATGACAGTTATACATAGAAGAGGTTAGAGAATAGCGGCTGTTTTTTAACCAAATGCATATGATTAATATGAGTGAGTACGTAAGTCAAGTGTTTTTGCCTGTCTGTCTGTTTATTCCCGATAATTCTGAAACGGCTAGATCAATTTTAACAAGACTTTCACGGATAGATTGCTGATGTTATAAGAAATTACTCAGACTATTTTTATTTTATTATCACCATCATCTATCACCACGCGGGTAAAACCAGCGGACACACCTAGTAGTAAATAAACGTTTTAATGTATTTTGTGTTACAGATGCAGACACACCACGGACAACAGAATAACATGGACATATTATGTAACAATAATTCAAAGAAGTATTAATAATGTGTATGTGCTACCGTTTTGTATATTTTTGGAATGGACGAAAAGCAGTGACAATTTGTTATATTTTAATGCAAACTGATGTAAGTACAATTGTTTGAGAAGAACATATTTTTATTAGGTAATTTTATAACTAGTTTTTCCTTAAAGTAAAGTATAAGTATTTCACAATAATAAGACAAAATTGCGTCATGAATTATACAAAAGTGATGATAATGGTATTTAGATTAAAAAACGAATGAAACAATATATACTTTGAATACTGCAAATATAATTAGCCTGCACAATAATCCTTAGTCTAGGCAAATACTTGTGTGAATCATAGAGACCTACAGAGATGCCAATCCGTACGTACATTGTACAAAACCAAGCTAGTATTCCGCGATTCAACGTATTCTGTTAGCGTCAATAAGTTCATTATCCATTGCAGTATTAAAAATTAACGTTTGAATATTCATAAGTACAGAGCAAGCATTGTAAATTGTTTACTACATGCAATATCGCGACCGGCGTTCAGTCACATAATACAAAAGTTGCGAACCGTCGCGAGCAATGTGTTCTCTTTTGGGCATATTGCTATGACACCGGCCCCGCCCCCTTTTCACAACTCTCTTATTTCTGTGACATTGTGGTGTGAATCGTCATTGAAATTTGTACTCGGGTCTTGGATGTTTGTATAAAATTGTGTATACTCCCGCGACAGCTGTAATCCTATGTTTAAAACTCACAAGTGTGTAAACACTAATCAAAAACTCGATTTTAGGTAAATGAGAACAAAAATTATTATTTTTACGACTGCATACAGCGATTTGGCTTGTAGAGCAGCCTATCATTTTAACCGACTTCAAAAAAAGGAGGAGATTTTAATTATGTTATTGGAGGTTTTATTAGTCGTGTGTATGTATTTTTTTGTGTATGTTGGCCGATTTCCCTCCCATTTTTGGACCGGTTCTCAAATTTTTTTTATTGTTGTAGTGTACTTCCTAGGTAGTCCCATGTAAGTTTTATCAAATTCAGTCAAAAACTTTTTGAGTTATACTCCAAAAACTGAAAAGTGTTACGCCTAACTTGATGATACCATCGTTGACGGTAAATGATAATCGATCCCGTAAGTAGCAAGGGTAAAAAAAAATTCACCCATTTTTTGGTATTTTTTTATTGAATAAAAAAAATACCGAAAAATGGAACCGACTTCGACTTCAATACCAAAACGTGTCAAATAACTTGTCGGTACCATGCGCACAATATTGTGATAAAAGGTTCCTTTAATTAAACTATCATGGTACCGACTTCAACAAGTTATTTCACACATTTTGGTATTGAAGTCGATTCCATTTTTGATATTTATTTTAATTATTAATTTTTGTACACATTAATTTACTGTCAAATGAAAAACTGCCAACACTAAACTCGCAAAAAATATCAGGTTGTATTCTTTCAGATACAGACACACCAGCCTTAAAAAAACACTGTCTAACTATCAGTAATACTCGTACGTCATTATCGATTGCTTGCAATACATATCCGTGTAGGATTGCATTCATTAAACATCGATTATGAATCTATTATCGACTCATGTTTTATATTTATTCATGATTCGATTTAAATAACATTAGGGTACCGTGGATATTTTCGATCTGAAAACCATTTTCAAGTCAAAACTCTTGATACTGGAGTAGTCATACTTTGAATAAATCGATTTGATTTTGTAATAACATGACTTGTTTAAATTTGTATGCTATATTGACAAGGTATTAATGTGAATCGGAGGCTATATTCACATGGTAGGGTAGGTTGTATTGTGTTTCAGAATGTACGCATTTCTAATAACTACGTAAATAATTGGTTGAGCCTCTAAAATACATTTACATCTCTCATATTCGGTAAGTAGGTCCTTATTTCCCCCAAATGGGGCTTGCAGGTGACCAATTAGCGCTCTAGGGTAATAATGTAGCTAGAAAAGCCCAAGGTCGGTAAGTAATAAAAAAAAACACTTCACTTTTTCAAAAAGTTTGCGTACATTTAACCATCATACTGGCAATAGACATCATGCATTCAGCCCAATGACAAAAGAGGTCGCTTCGCTATTCAGCTTTGTCTCCGTATGAGTATAATAGTCATCAATTTTATTTTTGTAATGCCGGTTTTTTTCTACTTACCTCACAATCGAGATGTAAAGCATAGTGGTTAGCTCGGGTGTAAGCATCAATTGCACCCTCGAACTATAGGCGCCCTCGCTGCGCTCGTGCCTTACAGCCCTTGGCTACTAATCTACTACGAGTATTTATACAAAACTTCACTGTTATAATTTCAATAGATAAGACAAAAATATATTAGTTCTGTTTCTGATGTAACTTATGAAAGAAACGTCACACAAGTGATCCATATTCTGTTAAAGGAAGAACAGCCGTATTGTTTGCAGTATTCTTCAGAAGTATAATCATCATCAACATCCTCTGCATAAGCTTTGAACTTCGCACAGTGGCCCGAGCACGAACATTTGCTAAAGTGTAACGTTATCGTATCGTTAACGTATACAGTACAAACTATCATTTATCTAGTACAACTATGGCACAGATAACTCATAGATTGTATTGTATACGTCAACGGTACGATAACGGTACACTTTAGCAAATGTTGGTGCTCGGGCCACTGTTGGATATTGCAGTAAAGTAACTCCTTTCTGCCAGTCAAGCCTTTGCCACATTGAACACTTCTAAGGATTTTAATTATGACGTGTAACTGTAATTTATGAATATATTTTATGATTATTTTTACTGCATCATTACAATATCTGAAATAATCTGGATATCTCTGACACCGTCACGGTCAGGATTTTGTAATAATTTTAAATTAGCTATGCCCCGTGGTATCATGCTGAAAAGTATCCTATGTCTTTACTCTTAAAATAGTAAGTATTGTCAAGGAGTAAATAAAAAACACGCATAACAGTCGGAGACGGATCCGAAATATGATTTTCTACGGAACCTCACCAATTACACTGAGCTTGGCCTTTCTGTATTTTACATTTGCTCACTCAGGCGTGCTATAATAATTAACCGAACCAAAAAACTGCTTGCATTATGCAGTGATTTGTTTTGCATTCAATACTGTAGAATCTTATTACCGAGCGCAGTTTTTAATTTAAGTGTTTATGCATAAACGATTTTAAGGTCAATGTATAAACAAGTTCTTTTACAGGAACGATTAGCATTAGAATATAAAATGTGAGTCAGGATTTTTTCTAAATTCACGTTTGACTCTACACCAACTTATATTAATTTTAAGTCAATAGGTTACGGGACAAACACTAGGCCGCTAATGTTAAGCGGTAACCTTTGCCAAAAGGTACTTAAAATATGCATTTTGTCACTAGTGACGACATGCACTGCGTCCTTAGATATTAAGCTGTCAAGTCTTATTTATGTGCATGTAATTTCATCGACACCCATACCGTACAGACTGGGACACAGTAGTGCAAACATTATTGCTTAGAAAAAGGTATGGTGATATACTTCCCCTACGAGCTCGTTTATAAAGAAAGTAATGTATTATCTTTGTGTTTTATTCAGAAAGTTTTTCTACTACATATTAATGAGGCCGGTATCACAAAAATAATTTGGCATTGAATAAACTGTAACTTAACTATTAATATACTACAGAATGCATGCTGGAAATAAAGGTCTACGAAATATTACGCCTGCTTAGATTATATTTGTCTGTTTAAAGATAGGTAGGTATATGCATACCCAGATTGCATGTAATGAGAACAGATCTATCATATTTTTTTTTTTTTATAATTGACTGAGAGAGCTAAGCGTCTCTGCTTTAACTGGCCAAATTGTCTTTCATCTCTCCGTATGTTTGTTTGGTTGTATGTTGGTATCCCTGTACAAGTCGCATTTTCAACTAATCTTGACCAAACTTGTTCTACTATTCAATATATTTTATTTGTAGTGGGCGATTTTTAAATGGGAGGCTACTTTTCTTAAAAATAGGAGGAAGTTTGCTGTGGCGCTATTTACCGACCGATTTTGACAACATTTGGTAAACACCTTAAGTACCTTCGAATACGAGCATAATTGGTCAAGTGGGTTTCGAGATAATAGGTTGTGAAATTTAAAAACTAAACGATATTGGTAATATTTGGTACCGTCTGCAGAAAGCTCAGACTGTGAAAAATGGCCGCTGATATGACTGTGCTCGCAAAGTCTACTGTTCGCAGAACTACAATTTGAGATATATTATTAGCGTCTGTCTCTCGTGCTGATCACTGATGATGCGGTTGAAGATGGTATCACACTAGGTTTCAAAATGATGAGTAGCTTTCAAGTTCAGCTGGCGTAACACACAGATTTGCGAGGGTGGTTGCTACCCAAACATGCACAATAAAGTGCCCTATATCAATGCTATATTCACATACATCGCGCCTGCACCGAAGTCTATATCCTAGGGCTGCAATATGTTCTAGTAAATCGGTACATGTTCCGGCTTAAAGCGTTGTGTTCCGGTCAGTAAGTCAGTTGTCCCCGTGCAACATTTAATGCGTTTATAGTCATAATCATAGGCGTAGTTTTATGATTATGATTATAAACGCTTGGTAAAAGGCCAAGAGGTAGAAGTCCGAAACGGTGGTCTGACTCGGTGCAGCAGCTAGATATGCCAGTTAACGTAGCTCTCCATGAAGCCACAGACCGAAACAGGTGGAGGGAAGCAGTTAGCAGACTACAGAAGAGTCACGATCCTCAACACTGAGGCAACGACTGAGAAGGAGGGGGAGGCGTAGTTTTATAATAACGGCAAAAAGAAAAACATATGAAAAATATAACTGAACAAAGAAAAGAACAAAGAAAAAAAAAGCATTGAAAATCTGGAGTCACACGAAGAAAATTAGGATATCGATTTTTGTGGGTATTTATATATATGGTTTGATACTAGTATATATTTTATATAGTTTGAACAAATATGCACTAAAAATAAACCGTAATTTTTCTTTTCTTTAAATTTTAAGTGTAAAAGTGTCTGCATAAACTATTATTTTTATTTAAAGTATCTATACTATTTATATATAACCTTTTGAAATAATTTAATTTGCCATATTTCTATTCCACATTTTCCAGTCGGCGTCTCATCATTTATGGTAGCCCTCTTAGGTTACTTAGTACTTTAGCCAAAGGTAGGGATTGATACAGGTACCGCCTTATTTATATTACCCCCGATTATATATATATTCGTTTCATATTTTTTATAGTATAACTTTTTAAAAGCACTAACGCCTGCTTAGCGATACCAAACAATGCAATTTTAAGGGCGAAAAATAAAAAAAAACCTTTCATATTCTAAAAACATAATATTTCATGCGCATTACTCGAATTCCGACCGTGTAGTAAGTCACCGTATTGTTGAAACACCGATAGGCGCTACTTTACCAATCATTTAAACCTATAATTTTACAGCAAATAACTGCAATTTTAATATTCAAGCATCAATAAAGAACCACAACTCAGTATTTTTTCTAAAAGGTCAAACATAAAGTACTGCGTAATAAATCATAATCAACCACCTATTTAAATAATGAGCAAAACAAACATAACCACAAATTATCTACTCAAAACTAAGTACCTACTTCATCACGCACTCAGTGGCTCTCAAGCTTGCTCAAATAACTTCACTCAATGGTCGAATGACTTTCAACCTTCGTGTGACGACTTGTAATTGTGACGTCACCCCCGATCCAGTGGTTCTCAACCTTGGGTAAGGCAATAAAACGCGCGTTTCATTAAAGGTCTATAAAACAGTTGTAAAATAGTGGATAATGGCTGCAATATAACCTTGTTATCGGCTATCCAGCTATGAATTGTGAATGGATATTAAATGGCGTGTTTCACTTAGCGCTATCATTTTTTTAAATGAAACAAAGGATCAATTGTACTGTAATGTAATCTATACAAACGAGTTTGCTTCTGTAGAATTATGCTAATGTATATATAACCACTCAGGTCTGGAAATGCTGAAAGGATTTTAATAAAGTTTCTGCTGGTTTGGAATACCAGTCAAAGCGATAAAATTAGAGAAAATGAAATGAAATTATATTTATTTAAGACTAAGTGACACTAAATTAACATGTACAAGACAAGGCAAGCACGGAATTATAAAAACCAGTGAAAAGACAAACAATAAACAAAAAGGTAAATAAAAAAACACGTACCTACGTAGTACGTGTTGCTGTGTGTAAAATAATAAGGTACACGCTAACTAAATGGTACCTGTCTCAAAATGGACCCATCTCAGCATATGCTGGTTACTAACCAACGCTGGTCTTCCGATGGACCCAGTGGGTGACGTCATAACAGCACAACGACAACTCACCAACCGTAAAACAACAAACGCTACTACATAATTAATCATAAAATCCATGTAAAGTAAAAAAGAAAAAAAGAGATATATTACAATTATATGAATTAAATAGTAATTAATCAGGTGTTAAATTAATACATGTTCATAATAAAAGTCTCTAAATATTATTGCAGGCAAAATTTCTATAACATTTTGTGTTATTAGATAATACATAATTTGGCATCATATTAGTAATAACATACATAAGAATGAACAGTTGAACTGGATAATGCAAGTTGTAGACTTAAAGAGCACTCGTATCATGCTTCATAGTTTCCTGCTGCTTTTGATGCTCACAAAGAAATCCTTTCAATCTACGTCTAAAACTATTAACGCTGTGCAGATTCCTCATTGGTGGAGGAACATTGTTCCAACACTTGGTTGCAGCGTAGTGGAAACTACCTCGGAATGCCATTGACTTGTGATGTTGCATGGAAAGTTGCGTAGCGCATTGCCGGGAACTAGTTGACCTGTGACTCGTCATCGAGGACAGCTTATCATAGAGATACGCTGGCGTTTTATGTTTGATTACTCCAAAAAGAAGGCATGCTAAATGTAACTTGCGACGGTGTTTCATTTTGAGAATGTAGTGTCTGTTCAAGTATGGGGTCACATGACCCCTAAATGGGATATTAAAGCAAAAACGGGCACACGCATTCTGAACCCGCTGAATCAGCCTCTGTGTTTTTGCAAGCAGACGAGGGCCAAAAACTACGTCCATATAATTAAGACTTGATAAGACAAGTGATTCTACTAGCTGGATACGCAATTTTACTTTTATAAATGGTCTTATCCTATACAGTATTTTAAGTTTGTAGAAGCAACTTCGAACTGATTTTGTTATATGTTTTTCAAAACGCAGGTCACAGTCCATATGCAGGCCTAAATTTTGCGCTTCATACACACGCTCTATGTGATTGTTCATGAGCATCACATTTACAGATGGGCTGAGACTCGACAGTTGGTGCTTACTACCGAATATAAGGTATTTGGTTTTATTAGGGTTAAGAAGTAAACAATTATTATTTGCCCAAGCAGTTATACTCGAAAGGTCTTGATTTAGCTTGCCAAACGTTCTGTCAATTTCATCTGGTCGGCAAGCAATATATACTTGCAAATCATCCGCGTAAATGTGAAATTGGCAGTGTTTAATATATAGTTTTATATCGGCCGTGTATAAAATAAAAAGGAGTGGTCCGAGAATTGATCCCTGAGGAACTCCACGTTTAACCGCTACTTTTTCAGAATCCAAACATAAACCATCACTACTACTGAGCTTTACGTATTGATAGCGATTGCTGAGATAGCTGTTAAACCATTGTAAAGTTTTTAGAGTGCTTTAATATGTATGATTTGTTGAATTTATTATCTGACTAATATTACAATTGCGAAAGTTTGTTAGTGCTCGAACGGCGGGACCAATTGTGAAGATAATTGGTAAGTATGGTAGAGTTATATGATGTGCTGGATCAACACATAGAATACTTTTTATCTCTTCTTTCTATCTTCCATCTGCGTATCAGGAGTATTATCTACGTATTACCTTATACTACTACTTGTGAGGTATAGGAGCATAATTATATAACATACTAGCTGACCCGCCAGCGGCTTAGCTCGCGTGGCCTCGCGGGATATGGTAATAACAGATTTCAATAAGTCAGATTTCAATTAGGGGTCGAATTTCACAAAAGCCCGTCTTAGAGAGTACATAGGTCCAAAAAAGAACCCACATTCAAAATTTTAAACTTTTAGAACTCGCAGTAACGAAGTTTCATACAAACTATCAACCCCGACAAAAACCTTAGGGGTTTCATGAAATCCCGTCTTAGTGAGCACCTACGTCCTAAAAAGAAACCGCATGCAAAATTTGAAACTCCTAGCACTTGTAGTTTCTGAGATTTCGTGATGAGTGAGTGACGCTTTTATATAATTAGATAGATAACAAGTAAGTACTCGTATCAACATGATCAGAAAAATCCAAAGAAAGAAATAAAAATAACTCTATTATAATATATTGTGGTCTAATAATCACTAACAATATATTACAGAAAACAAGTTTTATTTTGATAACGACTTATTTTGTCACTGCATTTGTTTTCGATATAATTTATGTTTCCCGAAATAAAAAGACGAATCGTAGGTACAAGTGGAAGCCGCCATCCCAAATCTGTTATTTATGATCGGCTGTTATACCAATGATGTATGGTCCTCATGCATCCACTGAACACACGGTTTTATCGTTTATACAAGGGAAAGTAGTCTTTATCTATATATATTTATGTGTCAACATGTGCGCACGTTACTTTTGTATTTCTTTTCACTATTGTAAGTAAAGATAAATGTTTTTATTAATACGTAGGCGTATAATAGCCATAATAAATGTATGATGAAATGATTGTAAATGAAATTTGTATGGCTTTTTGTGTCAGTGAAACTTATTCGAGAGATATTAATTAATAATTTCTAATTTGTTTAATTTATGGCTTTCAAGTTTTGATTTAAATGAAGCACCAATCTTTTAGATTACATGACAATAAGTCTATATAAAAACTTTGTTTTGTGAATTATTGTTTTTATGTTATCGAAATCAGCTGGCTTCCTGTCATAAATACCTTCAAAGTTCAAAGCTTTTTGGTTATTATTACAAGAATAACTCGTAATGTACAAGGCAACTGTTGCCATTGAAATTGATTGAAAATATTCCGCGATATACCAGCGTCAAGACAGCGCTCTACGATATTCGTAACAAGAGCCAAAATGTATCAAAAACTGTCTTCCAAAATATAGCTGAAGTGGAAATACCAAAAAAGTTTTTTTTGAAATTTCCAAAAAGTTTCTATTATTCGATTATCAAGATGGAAATAACCGAATAATAGCATTCAGCAGTGAAGAGGCTAGACTGCGGATGAATGAAGTTACGACATATTTTGGAGATGGCACATTCAAATGTTAATTCAAAGAAAAAAATCAATTTAAAATTGTAATTGTTTCAATTTTCTTTAATTATTGCCTCATAATTGTCAGTTTTTTTATACTAAGTTATAATATTAGATGGTGGAATATTTCTTGTATAAAAAAATATTAAAAACTCAATTTTGAGGCAATTATTTAAAAATTAAAATTGAAACAATTACAATTTAAAAACAATTTGTTTAGTAAAATCGGGGGCTGATCTTAGTTCCTGTAAATCTGTGATTACTTTCGATTAGTGTTAAGTTATTTTTAACCGTACAAATTCCATAATTATTATTGGTTGACAATTTCACTGATTATTATTGGTTGAAAGTCTATAGTTATTTAGATTTCGATAACCCATTAGTAATTTTGAAAAAGTACTGTCATGTATGTATAACTATAATTTTAGTGCAGACCTTTTATTGGTGCCTGAATACATATGATTTTTTTAGCATTACATACTTTACTTACGTAGTCAGTCCAAGACAAATTAAACTGATATTAGTTCTAGTAAATCTGTGATTATTTGAATAAGTAAATATTAACCTAATATGAAAAGTTTTTTAGCTTTTATTTACTATATACTTACTTTGATTATTTTTCTACTATATTTGTTAATTAAAAATGTTTGAGATAATTTATATTTTTTTTCGCACCCACAAACATTCTTATTTGTGATATGATTATTTTGGCTAGTTACTTTTCATCTGTACTGGAGTTATAATCAAAAGTACTAGTAACGTATAATTGGTATTATATTTGCTGGTAGGTGCAGTTACGGAGTACTATTATTTATTCTGGGGCGTAGGACTGCGGTGAGATAAAAACGCACTCTTGTAATTTAGCGAGATAAAAACGGATTAATTATTATTATTTTTTGTGCGTGAGATAACAAAGTGAGATAAGAACGGACGTACCCATACAGTCGTACTAGGCATTAAAATTGACGCAAAATTACAATTGGGTCCTCATATATATGCCCTGTCTGGGAGACTCAGTTCTGCTGCATATGCGGTACGTAAAATAAGAGAGCTAACAGACGTTTCTACGGCGCGGTTAGTATATTTTTCACATTTCAATAAAAAAAATACATAAATACAAGTTAAATAGTGATCACCACCCTTTTAATACTAAAAATACAAATAGGATAGCTGTACCTAGTTTTAGACTTGCGAAGACTGGTAAGTAATTCCTAGGAAACTGTGTACGTTTTACAATAAAACACACTTGTGTGTTTTGGGATTTTAAGTGAATAGCCTGAGCTCACAGAGAGAAAATTCAAGTTGACTGTAAAAACGTTTTAATAAAAAAAACCTTATTATAAAGTCCGACATTACATAGAAGACAAAGTTGCTTAGAATACTCCAGTTCTGGCAAGCTGTCACTCTGGCACCCATAAAACGTAATATTAGTAGTACCTAAGTAGAAACATTGTAAACATCTATATAAAAAGAATGGCCCGAGTTTCCTACCGCTTCTTTTCGGTAGGCTCTATATATTTTGGAACTCGGCGGTAGTGTCTTAAAGTACATTATAATGGAAAATTTACTTTCATAAGTGCGTCTTTGATGCCTAAATTGAATAAATAATTTTGACTATGACTGAACTGTAGATTAAGTTAACATTTTCATTTTTATATTAATTTAACAAGTACAGTAGGAATGCACCTGTTGCTAACTGCCTTTTTTGATATTATATTGAATTTTATAGTTTTGTAGAATAGAAGAAATTCGAGAATGTGTATGTATATGTGTTATATTATTTTACGCCACCGACCAATCTCCTTCGTTTGTGTTCTGCTCTTCCCACGCGACATTGGCGAAATTGCGAAAATCTCGCAAAAGCTATAAAAAAACAAACAAGAAAAAGAACTCCTATGGGCAGGGGTGGTACTTAAATACCAACAAGTACAATTTTAAAAATTTTATACCGGCTTCCATTCTCTACAGTTATTGGAGTGTAACTCAAAAACTATTGAACCGAATTTGATGAAATTTAAATTGCATAAACACACGGGAATCACCAGCTTTCAAACAAATAAAGAATTTTGAGAATCAGTTCACCTAATCAAAAGTTATGAGGTAACAAACATAAAAAGTACAGTTAAATTGAGTACCTTCTCCTTTTTGGAAGCCGGTAGAAAACCTGCACAAAGCGTTCCTTGGTACTATGAAAAGCCTCGACATTTGTTTAAAACACAGAAAAGTTTTTACTTTTGCCATTATGTTTTTCTCTATAAAAAAAAACATATTAAACAGAAAAATATAAAATAAGTAAGGTAAAATAGTAAGTTGGTGGAAGCGTTAGAAAAAAAACTAACGAATAAAAAGTTTTATAATTTTATTAAATATATTTATTATTAAACTTACGACCATAATGCTGGCCCATATTGCACAAAAAATTAGCATAGGTATTGAACGTGGCAATGCAGCCACACTCTGGGCACAATTCATTCAACAAAAATTATTGAATACCTACATTTTTGAGTGTTTTTAAATCTTAGTCCATTCATTTGGTGGTTCCTACTTAGACAATTATATGTTATGTGATGATGAGATAAAAAATATAATTTTAGTAATTGTAAACTTTATTGATAGTATGGTAAATATTATACGTTTACTCTTATAAACCCCTTTACCTATTTAAAACCGAAACAAGGCCTAATCTATACAAATACACCGAATTCCGTCTTTTGATCATAACACAAAGCGTGTTTTGCTTTCAGTAGAGTGACTATAGTAAGTTGATCAATCAATGTCAAAACTAATAAACACATATTTCAATTATTAGTTGAACAAAACATTAATGGTTTATTTATATTTTAGGCACATTCCCAACTAACTGATCCAGGTGTCACTTCTGTCTGCATTTTAATTAACACCTCTTTAGGCACAATATTTCACGGCAAGCACCTGCGCGTGGCGTCGCTGCTGATTTATTAGAATCCCCTCCACCACCCGAGCCACCACTCCTTTACCACAAATGCAACAATTTGTCACGCATGGTACGATTTATAAACTGATATTTTCTTATTTGTTTTGCAAAGCGTGAACCTGGGGCTGGTACTTCTGGTCATTAGCATAAGGATAGCATTAGAAAAATAATAATAAAAAAATTGGTCTCACTGCAGTTATCACCTTCAGACAATCATTGTGATATTTGTGATGTTTAGAGAATCTCCATTAATTAAAATGTATAACCTTAAAAACACAAAACCAAATCTGAAAAAGGTACGGACCAAAAAGTCTGTAGGGTTGTAGATATTGTAGAAAAAAAAAGGTTGTTTTGCGATAGGTAGTTGGAGCCAGCCGTGGGATTCTCTAAGAGCAAACATCTTTGCATCTTTGACAACATCCGTGAAACAAATGAAGATATTACAAGAAACGTTGGAAAAGAAAAACAACCTATACAACAACCTATACAAGGGCGATATCTCATAAAGTATTTGACATCGGTGAGCTCGACGTTTTTTTTCGAACGGACTAATGCCGCTTGCCTCTACCGGCATTTACAGCGTCACCGGACGGGTGGCGAGCACAGATGGCACTCAAACAGATGCGAGCGCAGAAGGCGCACCGCCTAAGGCTAGCGTTGAAGACGCTTTGCCGCAAGGAGAGGAGTAAGCGACTTGCTCAAGGGCACTACTAAGGTATGGACCTCGGATTGGACCGTCGCCAGGATCTCTCCTGGCGACGGTCCAATCCGAGGTCCGTCCCCTCTCGGGGAGTCGGAGAGAATGAGCTCGTCAACGAGCGCAACGACGAATCATTAGAGAACCACACGGAAGCAGTTAGTAGTTTTAGCCAATAGGCTAACACTTCCAGAAATTGTTTCGTTTCGCGAAGCTCTTTACATTTTTGAAATTTGTAGTGATAATGAAACGAATCACCCTGAAGTACATTTTTTTAGCCTGCTTCACTTAGTTAATACACTTCCTGCAATGCCCTTCAAGCCTAACAGCAGTGCTACGGGAACAATAATGCTATTCCGATACTTTCACAGATATAGGTGGTGTTTACTATCAAGTATTTGTCAACACTCTTGACCATTTCGTCGTTGCTTAACAAACAATAGCTACATTTTCTTTAGTTTCACGTAACATAATAAAAAACTTCAATTGAATTAACACTACATTGTTACCAACAGTATAACCTTTCAAATATGCAAATATAATTGAAAAAGTTACCATTACTCACATTACTTATTTACATAATAAAGTATTTACCACCTCTTGGAAATACCCTACGAGCACAAACAACTATGAACCTACTATAGGTGTGTTTGAGTATAATATCCCTTGCAAATTTATGTATGTTGCTACATCTCTAGAGGCTCATAACTTTAGGTAGCGTGTTCTAAAGGCGTATTATTTTTAAATTATTAACACTGTAATGGAATGAATAATTTCAATATGGTAATGCCGCAAAGAACGGGCTTTGATCACGATAATGCAATAGTGTAATGAATAGCGGTGCAATATGTATTAAATTAATGAGTTTTAATTATTATCTAATGCGTTGAATTATGTATGATAAATAAACAAAGATCTTTTCTTACACTAAATACTCGTACATTACCAAGTTATTCATTAACTGTAACCGCGTAACTGCAAATTGTGCATTTGTACTGAGTATCCGTGGCGCAAATATTGCAGCCTGTGTCATCACTTTAGTTCTTTGCTTTTAAGGTCACGATTCAGTAATACGTAATAACTATAACATAATCTGTGCAATCGATGCCAGGACGTATGCAACGTTCATTCCAGTAAAGGTAGGTATAATTACAATAAGCTATGTAAAAAGCTGTGACCGGGGTTTTTATACGTGATACTGATTCAGTATTGAGAAGATCTGTAGGCGAATGAAAGTTGCACAGAGGATTTAAGACTTGAAGTGGCAGTGGGCAGGGCAAGCAGTACAGAGAACTGATGGCCGATGGACCCAGAAGGTTCTGGAGTAGAGACCACGGATCAGCAAACACAGCATAGATCCCAGGAGAAAGCTAGATGTATGCAGCTTCCAACTGGTATTTTTTTTAAAGCTATGGAGGAAAGGAAGGCACGGAGATCTGACGGCTGAAATGATGATGATGATAAATAAATTAGTAATTTATGGTGTGGATGTAGAACCGACAGTCGCATTGGTTCGTTTTACGAAGTATTTAGTGGTACCTGTTTTTTACTTAGATATTTTTCTGATGTAAATAATATTTAAAAAAAATATTATTTTATTAATATAATTAAACATAAACAATGACGGCTATGATTAATATGAAATTAGATTTCAGTTTTTGTATTCTGTTTACCAGATATTTCTACAAGTACAATTTGAAAAATGTAATACTGACTTCCATTCTATTCAGTTATTGTCGTGTAACTCAAAAACTACCGGACCGAATTTGAATGAAATTTAAATGGGACCACACGAGATGCACCAGCATTCAAACAAAAAATTTGAGGATCGTTTCACCCAGTCGAAAGTTATGAGGTTACAAGCATAAAAAAAAACACTCAAATTGAGTACCTCCTCCTTTTTGGAAGTCGGTAGAAAATTCATTTTTCACTAGTCACATCAAATGCTACCGATCTAACTATCATAATGTTAACTAATAACAGTAATAAGGCACATAACGTTGACATCCATTCTTTCAAAACTAGTGGGTGTAGAAATAAAAAGAGTAGGTAACATAATACATTTGGTAAGCTTGTTATAAAACACTTTACACAATATTTAGGTTTCTAGGTGAGCTATGGATAATCTAACACCGAACATGAGCTTATAATGCCATGTCATAGCTCAAAATTTACAGAAGCTTAGGTACTGAGTGAGCAATTACCCCGCTATATTTTATAATCATCATAATCATATCATAATCAGCCCATTTTGTTCCCACTGCTGGGACTCGAGCCTTCCTCTCAAAGAGAGGAGTTGGGCCATAATCTATCACGCGGGCCCAGCTTGGCTTAGTGGATAGGTTAGTGGCCAACCCATGTCGAAGTATTCAGGCCGCCCGAAGGTCCTAAGATAAACAACCGGAACCGACAGCTTAACGTGCTCTCCGAAGCGCTCAGTTGAATAATGCCACGATCACCCATCCAAGTCCTGACCGCATCAAGTGTTGCTTAACTTATTGATCGGTTAAGATCACCTAGTTAAGTTTCGCTACGAGCGCTTCTATATTTTATAATAAATCTAGGCAAATGTATGTGAAAGACGCCCTGTAGCCAGGTGGAGAAATGACTTCCGTCAGGCAGCTGGCAGTAACTGGATGGAAAGAGCTGTCTATCCGAGTAAGGGCTGATGGCGGTCATGATTTTTTTCAGACATTTAGTTTTAGATACGAGTACGTTGTAGTTAGGAGTTGACATTCTGTTTATTTTTTACTATGTCTTGGAGTAAACATGTTTAACTTTTTAGGAGTAGACATTCTGTTTCCTTGCACTATGTCTTTAAGTATACGCTAAACTTGTATAGAAGTTATTTACATATATTTTGGTAAATTAAACATTATTTGAAATACTGTGTGCGTGAATGTATACGCGTAAATAAATATCGCCATTTATTGAAGTTTGATTCAAAGATTAGACGCATAGTATAAGCGGTAGGGCTGTTTTCGTTAAACGTTATGTTTAAACAATCAATTTTGAGATTTCGGTTGCCACCAAAGAGACCAAATATGATTCGTGAGGACATGAAAGAAATGTCACTAAGACATTTGACCTTTGACCATGTCTTTCTTAACACTTAAGTGAGATAAGAACGTTAACTTAACACTTATTTAAAAACCAACAATGGTAGTAAAAGCACAGATTACTGAAGTAAAAGTTAAAGTAAACCCAAAAAAGACATATAACGACTTCTACGTAGTTTGGTCATAAATACAATCTGCAAAACTGAAATAAAAAACTTGTATATCTGTTTACAAGCCAACCACTAAAAATTAAATAAATAATTCAACCCTTTTGTGACTACTGGAAACAAATATCCGGCCAATTTTTTTATAACGCCATATGGATGAATAATGTTATACGACCGTTTAATTAGTGTTTTGTTTTGGGTAAGAAACACATTGTAAATTCCAATGCAGGTTTATAAGACTAACTCCACTATTTAACAATAATTTTAGAAGATTTGTAGTTGTTACCTCAAGTCTCGTCTTATGAAAGCTTTTATTCAGTGTTTTTTTAACCCACACTCACAACTAACACTTACATTATATAAATGTAAATTATAATGTGTTGAAGGGTTGCAATCTTTGTCGTACCTGCAGGGCTATTATGTATCTCTCTGAAATCTTGAAAAATGGCGGCCCTATGTCAGTTTTGACTACTCCAGTAAGGAAAAATGTTAGTAAATTGATGACTGAAGCTGACAAAAGTGACATAGAGTTGCATTATTTTTCAATTTTAATCACCATTTGTTAGCAACTGAGATACATAATAGTCCTGCAGGGTACAGAAGACCTCCTTGTTTTTTTTAAAATAACGTCACACCACCCCTCATCTTACTTTGGTACCCCGCAAACTAACACTCACACAAACACACCACACCTGAACACATACCCAAACCTAAAATACCTTTACCCCTAGTTCTTCTGGTAGACAGTCTACCCGTGAACATGGTGCATGTAACTGCGCCGAAATATAGGGTACTCCAAAACCTGCCTAATCGTGGTGTACATCCCGTGAGTAATAATTATAATGTAGTAAACAAGCGCGAAAGTCTAAAACAGTGCTGCACAAAACTCCCTTACTGAATACATACATACCCCCACCCCCTCATACACATACACACACATTTCAACTACTCTCACTGACTCGCCCTAACCTATATGTTATATAATTAAGTTTATTAGCTATCTTTTATAAGCAACATAAATTTATTACAATATCCCACACTTAGTCTTCTCGTACGTATATATATATATATATTATGTATTATATAGTTGTACTTACATACTTTGTTTGTTACTAAGGAACTATGTAATTAGTTTACTTTCGGAGGAGGGCGTTGACATCTGCGACACAGTTAATACTTTTGCAGGTGTCAACGATTCCGATATGTTGTAACTAAATCAATCGTGATTATGGTTTCAAATATATGATTATTTTAATAAAAAAAATATATCATAATTGGATAACGAGTAATTTTTGCTTGATTTTATTATTTTCGTATTAACGTGTAAGTACCCGCTCAGCCATCGCCACACAAAAATAATAGTACTACGTATCATCGTTAACAAAATGTATAATTTTATTATGAGCGTGGCGTCTTCACCTATACGGCTTAGAGCCCTTTCGTCAACGGAATCGAAAACTATACACTACTTACTGTAACTGTAAGCAATTTTGTATGTATGTAATGTATTTCAATAGGTGTCAAAAATCAAAACTACGTTTGTGTCGTGTTCAATGTTGTTATATGTTCCCGTTCT
Source organism: Selenia dentaria (assembly GCA_917880725.1). NCBI lineage: Eukaryota > Metazoa > Arthropoda > Insecta > Lepidoptera > Geometridae > Selenia > Selenia dentaria. Next base: position 4,869,468 of record OU862888.1, on the reverse strand, counting down.
TCAGTTAGTGTTTCCACCGTCTAAATGTGAATAAAAAGTTTGTATTTATTCAAGTAGTCTGACTACTTGAATAAAGTCAAGTCACAATCATATAAGTAAGACTATCATTAAGACACCGTCCTATCTAAGTCACTGTCTAGTAAAGCAGTGAATGCATTACTATACATTTCTAAGGCAATTGACGAGGAAATCACATAAAACAACATTTCACAATTTGCACACACACACTCGCACTCTATTATTGATACTCCATCACTATTACACGTTAATGACGATGTAACACAAATCTAGGAAAAAACATACAAAATCATCGATAGCTATTGTTAGCATTGAAGTTTATACAAAAAAAATCACATTCTCGGACAGGATTCGAACTCGCGTCTTCTGACTATCCGTGCCAGGCGCCATGACCATCTAGGCCACCGAAGCTCGAGGTCCGCGCATCGAATTTTAACTCTCTATCTGATTTAACCGTCTTACGGGAACGGAGCGACTTCTAATGAACAGCTTTGACAGCTCTCTGTAAACTCTGTGCTTTAAAAAAAGTATACTATAAAAAAGTTTGTTAGGTTTTCCCGTCCCGTTGTTCAAGTCGTAATGTTTGTATCATATGAGTTTTAATCATAAACTGCATCTTTTGAACAGAGCTCTAATCTATATCTAATTAATATGTCCGAATCAGCAAGCCTCATAAGAGGCAAGGTTAATTCATAAATCTATTGTTATTTTTTGTCCTGATGCGGACGGGTTAAAAACGAACCCCTATTTCTCCTGGTTACGCTATAATTGAGAACGGCTTTACGATTTCATTAATCTTTTTTTTAATGTTTTCTAATATTTCGTGGGCGGCTCTTACATAAAAAAAATATATTAGAAGATCGGAAGTTATGGCGAGGCCAAAGGCCGAGCCTACTACACGAACGAAGTCGCGGGCAATCGCTAGTAAACAATAAAATTAAACATGTTTAAATTTCAGAACTCCAGTCTCGTAATATTTGAAAGAGTTGCCACATCTCAAAACTAGAAAGTCTAACCTAATCTCTAAACATTAATCGAGTTTTATGTTTCCTAATTTAATTTCAAAACACATAAACACCAAGAATGATTCACACTTGCTTAACTTAATTTGCATTAAGTCCGCAATAACCATAATTTCGGGTTATCGGATAAGGCGATAAGATAGCATTTTGATTTATATCTCTTTTAATTACTTCCTCTCATTAACAAGATAGAAGTTTCAAGCCATGACTTAGCCGTAATTATTATTGCTGTTATTAAGTGTCATAATGAGATGAAACTGTTTTACGGAATTTCGTTTGATGTTTGAGCAATGTGTCTTATGATGTAGGTATATAAAGGTGTGATTTATGGAGATTGAGTGAGTCGAGACTGTTAGAGTGGAGCAGACTGCCTTACAATAAATAAATAAATTTATACATATTATAAACACAAACGCTATGAGGTTTATGAAGTGTATGGTGGATTAAATTATCCGTCATATGTTCGTCATTGTGAATGTAGGTAAAGTGCACAATATCAGGTTTTCCTCGATAGTGGATAATATAGAATAGTGGATAGATCGTATCCGAGGCTTTGCTAGAACGTAACTTACATAAAACATAAAAATTCATTTATTGACATAAAAGTGTGTACAATTAAAATTTGAAGCCTCTTGTCCTCGATGTAGCGTTACACTGTGATTCGAAGACCAGCGCCTTCTCCCAATTTTGATTCCACTAATCTAAAATTATGTCAAAATAGAAATTTAAAAGAGAAAGAGAAATAAAACTATCAAATTTTATACTTGCCAATGCATACTTAGTACATACTCGTATAATTGTATGCTTTATCAGACAGGACAGTAACTTGTTCTTCATTAAGTTTTGTTGTCTAGTTTGTGTTAAAAGTGAGAAGCTAAGTGAAATATAACCAATATAAATTGTTCATTTTTTATAATATTATAAGTAAATATATCATAAATACCATAATCAGCCCAATACAATACTGAAATACTACTCTACACTAAAATGTTTGACTTTAAAAAAATCTTACAAGAATACTTATTTTTTATATATTATAACTTGTCCATTCACGCTCAAGTAAAGCACAGTTTATTTTACTTCACTAAACAATAAAAAGTTCTAAAAAAGTATTAAATATTTATCCTAAACAAACGTGAAAATTGTATATGATTGATTTACTATTAAGAAAGTACTTAGTAATACCGTTATAAAAATAATAATCCATTAGTAATAGCGACAGACGCCTTTATATAGTCTTGTGTTTAAAACCCTTGGTAACTTTAATTTTATTCACCTGTTCCAACTGTTTCTGTATGTTTAGATTTGAAGTATAAGAAATGCTGGATAGATGGAGTGCAACTGTAGAGTTTTGTGCTGACATAGTTTTTAATGGGTGCTGGCAGATTATTCCAACATTTTGTAGCGCATAACAAAATCCACCTTTAAAACCGATGGTGCGGTGCCGCAGTATGGATAGTTGCAGAGTAACATGACGATGTGAATGCTGATTATTACCAAAAACCTAACGTAGCTTTGCGGTTCGCTTGTATATGGTAGACGGTGGTGCAGTGCGCTAGACTTAAAATGGAACTGGTCCCAGTATTGGATCCTACTAATTTCAATGGTTTCAGTGCTCTTCAAACCTTAACACAATTATGCTTGCGCATTATTGCTGAATTTTGTGCTGCTTTGCATTGAATTCCTGAATTCCATAGAATGTCTATCGCTGTAGTGGTGCCAACCAAACCAGCCTCGTGCAGATGGGCCTACCACCTAATAAAATGGGCTTCCTCGCTTCTTACGATCGGCATTCTAACCTCATGTTTTCCAAGTTACACTCGATCAATTCATAATTTAATTATATGTCCTATAAGTAAATGGACAGAAAAGTTGTATAATTTATGGTAAGCACCTAAAAATCAAATAATATTCGTGCTTAAAATAAAAAAAATTAAAATAATTGTAGATTGTGTGTTCTACAGTGTAAGGTTTTAGTAGTGTGCACTTTTATAATTTAAATTTTATTGACTCAGCCAATAACTATTTGTATATGGGATCGTTGTTTATTTGATTACTTTTGAAATTAATTTTCAAAATTTTATTAATTATTGTCATAGTTTTCGTTTTATTCCAACACCCGGTTTAGGCCTATTGGAAAATCAGCGTTCAGATCTGCTAAACATTTTGTGCTGAGATAGGCCTTTTCAGCAACTACTAACTATTACAAATCAGTACTCTTTTATTTTATGTTTTATTTTTAGTTTCTATTTAAAGTATTTTTTCATATTCTCATTGTGTAGTTATTAAGCTGAATATATGTATTTTCTTTCTTTCTTTCTTTCCTTCTATCAAGTTGTCAAGGCATTACAATGTGCACGTTACTACGAAAGAAATTCACTTAATTAGTGACCTTCAAACCTTAACACAATAGTGTTTTCCACATTACTAAGGTACAATGTCTGGTACTGCGAGAATCAAACAAGTAGGATTTTTGAACAAAAGCCTTACCACTTAGATCTCTGTAACCTGATGACTGATACACATATACACACACAGAAACAGGTCCAACAGACATGTTCATACACACAAATGTTTGACCTGTCCAGGGATCGAAATTAGTATCAGCATCATCAGCTCATAAGACAGGGTTGCTACCAATTTCATCAACAAGACATCATGTCTGCTACATCATTATACGTTACAGTTACATCAAAGTAAGTAGCACTCGCTCATACTGTTTTTCCTGTTTTAATTACCACCAGCCATAAAGTGGTGAGTTGAGAAAACAAGGTACATGGTGATAATTACTACTCTGAGACAGGCTCCGCGTATAAAAATAATAAAATTATTACAAATTGTAATGAATGGACTACTTTTTGCCCGTGGCTTCATTCGTTTCAGTAACTACACTAAAAATGTTTGGACCTTATCTTAAGTGTTACTTACATTTGATCTGTTTGAAACCTTTCGGTCTACTTAAGGCACGCTCGTACCCTGATTTAAAAAAAAGCAGAATTTTTAAACACCTAGTGTAACGAAACAGATCGATAGTATATTATGAAAAAAATACAAAGGTTAGAAAAGGAATAGGAAAAGAGTAATAACCGAATAGAATTCATAAATATAACTCTCTTTCAGCAGAAAAAAATCTTGAATAGGTCCACAAAAATAAACTTTCACGTCCAAACTCTCAGAATTTTCAGCGATAACACTATATTTTCTTTAGGTAATACATAGCCAACGTATATAGTACTAAAGTTATAACCAGCAGTTTTTTCATATGTGTTAGTATATATCGAAAAATATAAAGAAAACGTACAAAATTAAAGCATTTTCGCATTACATCGTCCAACCTAACAAGCGATTTTCGACCTTACGTAAAGAACCGTAAATTATTTTAAAATTGGGGTTGGACCGCGTCTTAACTCTTTACGCTGACGAAAGAGCCTTTATTTCTAGTTAAGATTCCAGAAGCTCTTATTACTTTAAACTTGAAAATTATCATTATTCCGAAAAAGTATTCTATCTAGTTTAAGACAAATTGCACCACAAATTGGTTTTATAAGCCGATGCAAATATCGAACCAATTTCATTGAAGCAACGTTCATATTCGCGCGCGGTATAGAGTGGTCCTTATTCTTCTTCTTCACACTATTCTTCTTCTTCTTCGTTTGCTTTTAACGTTGGTTGATGTTATCAGTCAGTGTCGATTAAAAGTAAAAAATATTGTTACAATCAGTGCCAATTGATTTATCTCTTGTATAGTTAAGCCCAAAGGTATGTTACAGTACCTCGGGCAAACGATTACGTTATAACATATTAGTATCAGTTGACTAACAGTAATGAAATTTGGAAATAAAGTTATAACATTCCAATTGCTTTTTACGATTTCTTTTATTTTTATAAATACTGATATAAAAAAACATAAATGGAAAAGTTATACGGTCTCCTTGGTTGTCGTTCTCTTTCACTTGCACATTCACACTTTCAATGATAATATTGGGCAATTTTTCTAGTTTTCATTATTTTCGAGTAGTCCAAAAATTTTGAACTTTCCTTCTTACTAGTTATATTTGCAGTTGCAAAATTCTATTGTTTCTTTATTGTTTAAAAAAGTGAAGGTAGCGAGATATATCTTACATTATATAATATAGAGATACCAAATTTTTCATCGAACTACGGACGACAAAGTCACAATACCATGAATTGTTATTTCATTGCAAGGTAAAAGCAAAGTAAGTAAATATCTAAAAGTACCTCAGGGCTGTGCGCTCCAAGTACTTTGGCAAAAGACAGACGAACCAACTAACAATCTTCATCATTTTATTATCATAATGTTGGTGTTGATTTATATTAAACAAGGCGTTAAGTTAATTTGATGTGTAATTTATTCCAACATAAAAATAATAAGTTTATAATGAGAAAATTATGCTAATTATAATTTCTCAGCTTTTTCTTTTAACTTGTTCAAATGAATGCCCTGAACTAGTCGCTAGTTGAAATATGACTAGTATAATTTTAGTAATAGCATTTTCATAAATGAGTAAGTATAGCATATAGACTCGATGTAACGTAAACATTTTAACATTTTTTAAGGGTTAGATTGGCAAATGAGCGGCTTACCTGATGGTAAGTGATACCGTTGCCCACGGACATCCGCAGTACGAGAAGTCTCGAGGATGCGTTGCCGACCTTTGAGGAAGGAATCTCCTCTCGCCTCCGGAACCTCCTACAGACCGAATGAAATGCAATAGCTAATAATTAGTGTTAAATGAAAACCTCATGAAGTAAAGTGAACATAAAAATAGCCTAATAATCTCTCTCTTCTCTAGTTAATTTTAATAATAGACAATATATTTAATACGCTTGTTCTTTTTATGGAGTAAAGTGAACATAAAAATAGCCTAATAATCTCTCTCTTCTCTAGTTTTAATTTTAATAATTGACAATATATTTAATACGCTTGTTCTTTTTATTGAGTAAAGTGAACATAAAAATAGCCTAATAATCTCTCTCTTCTCTAGTTTTAATTTTAATAATTGACAATATATTTAATACGCTTGTTCTTTTTATGGAGTAAAGTGAACATAAAAATAGCCTAATAATCTCTCTCTTCTCTAGTTTTAATTTTAATAATTGACAATATATTTAATACGCTTGTTCTTTTTATGGAGTAAAGTGAACATAAAAATAGCCTAATAATCTCTCTCTTCTCTAGTTTTAATTTTAATAATTGACAATATATTTTATATGCTTGTTCTTTTTATGTCGTACTTTTATTTAAAGCAGTGGTTCGGGACCACATCACAAAATTTCTGTGTCGCCATGGATCACCTATTGTTTGGTGGAAATATACAAAAATGTAAATGACAAGTACAATTTGATAATTTTAATACCAACTTCCATTCTATTCAGTTATTAGAATGTTTCTTAAAAACTACTAGACCGAATTTGATGAAATTTAAATGAGACCACACGGGAAGCACATGCTATCAAACAAAAAAAATTTGAGAATCGGTTCACCCAGTGGAAAGTTATGAGGTAACAACCATAAAAAAACATACAGTCGAATTGAGTACCTCATCCTTTTTTTGGAAGACGGTAGAAAAGAGGATTATTCTATCTATAAAAAAATATTTATTCAATAAACATACAATTGGTTATAAATATGTGAGGAAATATTTTTTTACACAGATAAGTAGGTACATGCCTAAGGTAGGTAGCAAGTAGGTATCTATTATTTTTAATACAACTTTTGTGACTGCATACTCTTTACTAACTTCTGAATCCTTGGATCAGTTCTCAGTATCGGTATTTGTCGAATTTTTGTGAAAGATTGTCATGTAGTTCCTAACATTTTCATGATAATTCCTGTTTTGAATGTATCTTTCAATTTGGATGGCTTCGCGGACCACTTCAGGTGCTTCGAGGGTCCACCAGTGGTCCGTGGACCACCGGTTCGGAACCACTGATTTATAGTACACAAATAATTATATGTAACATATAACATTAATTAGCAAACATGTGGGTGTAACGAAATGTGTCTTCTATTGATATTCTGTCTTTCAGAAAAAGGCGCGCTCGTACCCTGATTAAAGAAAAAGCAGAATTTTCAAACACCTAGTGTAACAAAACAGATCAATAGTATATTATGAAAAAAATACAAAGGTTAGAAAAGGAATATGAAAAGAGTAATAACCGAATAGAATTCATAAATATAACTCTCTTTCAGCAGAAAAAAGTACTGAATAGGTCCACAAAAATTAACTTTCACGTCCAAACTCTCAAAATTTTCAGCGATAACACTATATTTTTTTTTAAGTAATACATAGCCAACGTATAGTACTAAAGTAATAACCAGCAGTTTTTTTCAATCGTGTTAGTATGTATCGAAAAATATAAAGAAAACGTACAAAATGAACGCATTTTCGCGTTACATCGTCCAATCTAACAAGCGATTTTCAACCTTACGTAAAGCACCGTAAATTATTTTAAAATTGGGGTTGGACCGCGTCTTAACGCCAGATCAGCTATCTCTGAGATTAAATTGAAAATAAATTTTCAGACCTGCAGTGCGAGCATGGATCGTCGTTTCGATCAAATTTGACGGTAATTATCGCCAAAATTGGTTTTGTCGATCATCGGTAGCATGAACTGAATTTTTACGATACATTACGAAATGGTTGATAATAATATATAATAAACAAAATAGAAAGTCAACTTTGACATCTGTCGTAGATAATATTTTATCGATCCGCAAGTAAATATATCGACATTGGAAACGTTGTCGGTAGTTAATTTAGTTACATGCCAAGGGGTGCAGATAAAAGTCGTTTGATAAAAAAAGTCAACGCGATAAGTTTATCGAAACGACGCGATGTATCCTCGCGCTGCTGTTGTGATTTTTGAATTAGTGAACGACGCGGGTAAAAGTTATGTATCAAAGATGCGAATATTAAGATGAATTTGTTGTAGGTATAAAAGCAAAGCAGTATGGAAGAATTCATATTATGCCGTCTCCCTAGTGTGGAATAAGGACGGAAGATAAAAAATATAGCTTATAATAAGTTATAACCCACTTGTCAAATATTAAAATTTATCTCAAACAGGTGCATTCAAACGTATTTAACTCAACTAATTGAATTATAAATCTCTCGTCGTCCACTTTCACGCCGCCGCAGTTAAATTAATAATGCTAGCGGTCGATGACAAACACATGGACAGTTTTAATGTTAGTAATATAATTTATTGAAATGTATGCTTTTATTGACTGTAATGACCGCTTCATTAGCCTGTTAGTAAATCCTGCCTGAAAAAAAGAAAGCCAAAACTAAAAAAAAATGACGTTGAGTTTTATAATGAACATGAGACCTAGGCCCAGTAGTGGATGGACGTTGGTTGCTGATGATAATCTACACTTCTATACTCATATCTGTACTTCTATACTAATATAATAAAAAGGAAAGATTTGGAACTAGTCCTCATAACACAGGGAATCCTATACCGTGGTCCGTTTTGCGATAATTTTGCTCACAGTGCTATCGTCTACCAAAGCTGGTCCGAGACAAATATCGCAATTTTGACAGCTCGATCCGACAGCTTGGTCCGAATTAACAACACGCTTACAGTGCCACTGTAAGCGTGTTGTTAATTCGGACCAAAGTTGTAGCAATAACGAACCATTTGCGCGCGAAAAACAAATTCATAAAAATATCGTGCATAGTGTGAAGGTTAACTATGTAGTGTGTGGATTAAAAAGAAATAATGGAATGGATGGACCGACTTTTACAACTTTTACATCAAAAAGAAGGGACACCAGTAAATACATTGTAGAAATAAACAAACACCTGTCACTTTTGACAGAACGCTCACGACGATTATGGTGTAGAGCATGGTTCATGTAATCGTCAATATGGCGGCAGTTAAGACGTCATCGATGAAATAGCGTGGGCCATCGTAATCACGCTCACGGTGAAAGGGACCGACTTTTATCGCGCTAATATCGATTATGGCCAATTGGGACCGCAGTGCTAGTATGAGCGCTAGTGGCCAGTCTATTGTCCACACTGTAAAGCTGGTAATCGATGATTTGGTTATCTTTTTATTTGTATCAACTTATTTTACCATGTTAGCACAATAAAGATTAATCACTTATATCTTTTGTATAGAAAATGCTCTGCTATATACGAAATACGGACTCGGCCACAACTGAACAAGGCGATGTCTAACCAATAAATCATAATAATAACATACGCGTATCGCATATACTATAACGTCTATTGTACACTGCTTTACTGCGTTCGGTTGATAAGTTATACTACGCAGTGCCATACACTGCGGTCCCAATTGGTCATAATCGATATTAGCGCGATAAAAGTCGGTCCCTTTCACCGTGAGCGTGATTACGATGGCCCACGCTACGTCATCGATGACGTCTTAACTGCCGCCATATTGACGATTACATGAACCATGCTCTACAGCATAATCGTCGTGAGCGTTCTGTCAAAAGTGACAGGTGTTTGTTTATTTCTACAATGTATTACCTACTGGTGTCCCTTCTTTTTGATGTAAAATTTGTAAAAGTCGGTCCATCCATTCCATTATTTCTTTTTAATCCACACACTACATAGTTAACCTTCACACTATGCACGATATTTTTATGAATTTGTTTTTCGCGCGCAAATGGTTCGTTATTGCTACAACTTTGGTCCGAATTAACAACACGCTTACAGTGCCACGAGCTGTCAAAATCGCGATATTTGTCTCGGACCAGCTTAGACGATAGCACTGTGAGCAAAATTATCGCAAAACGGACCACGGCATAAGTAATTAAGATCTACTTCAAACACTGCCAAAGATGTGAAACGTGCATGTTTTATAACGTCTGTTCTGTGCATTGTGTCAAGAGTTTTACAGTCCAGAATTCCACCATTAAAACGTAAGTGGCAGCTATTTAATAAACTACAATTATGAATCGTAAAACCGTTCTCGCTGTTGCGTTTATGAGCGGTGGCTTGTTATCGTCGACAATTTGATTTATGCGCCTTGAATATAGGGTTGAGTGAATCGTCTTTGGAGTGGACAGGATTTTGTTATGGTCGTTATATTAAGTTTATTTAGTGTATTTTGGGAATATATCAAGTGCGTTTATTAAAAATGTTTTAATAAAGAAGAATGGCAAACCTCTGTGTGTTTTGGGTACCCTACATAGACGGACCCACGAAAAAGGAAACCATGCAAAACCAGTTGTCCTTAGTAAGACTAAGATATTATAAAATTGTACTATATTTTTTAAGTTCGGGTTAAAAGTTATCAGCATTGATATTTTTTCTAGGTTAGGTGAGATAGGTTGAATTCTTTAGCTTAAAATATCTGACTGGATTTTCAAAAGAAATCTATCGTAATCGAGAAACGGGTGCTTGGCATTAGGTATCGTTATCGTAGATATGGATGCAACTACTTATATTTTATGTGATAATATGATAAAACTAACATGATATATGGCAAATGTACAAAACGTATGAATCCAATAACAAAGGAAATAGCTATTGGTGTCATTTTGTCATGTCATTTCCACTCTTTTGGCAGAATGTACCTAGTATCAAGAAAGTTGTATAGTATCTTAGTCTATGAACTGAATAGCGTTTCGTTATTGCCCACAAGCATCTTTTGCGTATTAATTTTGTTGTGTTACATTTAGGTTTTCTCATTATTCCCAACTGCTAATTAAATATAAATATATGAATTATTTGCATCCACTAATAATTAATAAATTTGGCATAGTTTCAATCTCCGTGGTTTTCATTCTCAGTGGGTACCCAGATGACCATTCTCCTTTGAGTAACAATTTGATAAGCCTGCATGTTGTAAAATTACATGTGTGTAGATTGTAATTCTAATCAGCATTTATACATAAGACCGACTTTTTTAATAAAATCAAAAAAGGCAAGTAGTGGTGATATTCTAGAGATTGTGTGGTTTTGCTGTCGATCAGGCTGTTCAATCCCTACCTTTTATTTGAGCTCTGTTGAAATGAAAGTAATATTGAAATGAAGTCTACAGCATGGTGGTGTTCGTAAGGCACTTTTTTGTTACTGGTTAGTTAGCTACCACCGTCTGTCAAGTTTCAAAACCTTACTAACTACGGTTAAATTTGCGTGCCGACTGTGTGGGGAGGGGATTATTTAGGTACGAGTTTAGTAGATAGCTCTATGTGTATAATATATATTATAGTATATCGTGAGTCTCTATGTGTCAGTATGTGTTATAGTATAATCACTCCCTCACACTTGCACACTACTACGAAGTCGTAGTGTGCAAAAGCTTGTGATTTCACTGTGATAAAAAAATCTGCGTCAAGCTATTCGTTGTGTTATCACAATAAACAGTACTACTACGTGGATAAGTTTGTAGTCAAATATATCTGACTTTTGACAACAATCCCGACATGTATGAAAACATGCTGTATTTTGCAATGAATAGAAATAAAAACTCTTTGTTATCATTTAATCATACTTTTTTGTGTATACCAAAATAGAATTAATATAAATAAAAATAAAACGTTACCAGTCATTCAAAGTTGGAACACTCTGTCACAGATTACAGAAAGTACTAACTCTGTGCTAATTTTAGTCGATTGTGATAACCCTAATCTTGAGAAGGATGTACGCGTCAAATGGATGCGGTATGCAATATGTTTTACTCAATGCATTGATTTACGACTTCGTTACACTGATCGATGCTAATTATATGTATGTATTTGGAGAATGGATACCGCTTCTGTAATTTAACAGGCACTTGCATAATGTGGTGTATTTTAATTTATAATAAGCAGTCGCGAGGAAGTAGCTTTCTATTTGCTTGTTATCGTGTATGTATTGAACTAATTAGCCAGCTACAAATTTTGAGTCACCTAAATATTTGTAAAGGATATATATTCATTCATTAGCCCTTAAATAAGTTTAAAAAAATATCTTGTTGGTTTGTTGTATATTTTTCTCCACGATATTCTACATAACGCTTTAGTTACTAGTCTAAGGCAAGAATACTGTTTTAAACTATCACGGTTGTTCTCTAAAGTTATATGATTATTAACGGGTTATTTACCACGGTTCACGGGAAGACTGCCCGTGAACATGGTGCATGTAACTGCGCCGAAATATCGGGAGCTCATTCCACAACCTTACCACGGTAAATATCCCGTTAATAATCATATAACTTTAAGGCAAGAATATTTTGTCATGTGGTATGGTGATACGGAATTCTCGGTGCACCCTATGGCACTTGACCGTTTTTGTCATTAATTGACAATGCGAGCTAGTAGCATGATAAAACAACGATAAAAATGTTACGTAACATGTCAACCAGAGCGCGGTAACCGCATCCAAATCATCAACTTTTCAGACGAGTTTAAATCATCTGATAGTATGTTGTGTCCTTAAATCTTACCAACTAATCTGTTCTTATTGTACCATCAGGAGACTACGTGCAAAGATTATCTAAAAATCCAGGAAAATTACAAAGCAAGAGATTATATATCTTATATCTCAGAGTAAAGACTGCAGTCAGTGCATTGCCATGCATGTCTTTGAACTGATGTAGTTTGCTGCTGAATGGCACTGACCTGTTAAAGGCAAGCGTGACGTTTAGAATCATGCGAGCAACAAACTCTTAATGTTTCCGATTGTTTTACAAAAATTGTCGTCCTACAAACGTAAATATTTTTCTAACGACTTCCAAAAAAAGGAGGTACTCAATTTTACTGTATTTTTTTTTAATTTTATTTTATGTTTCCTCACAACTTTCGACTGGGTGAACCGATTCACAAAATTCTGTTTTTGTTTTAAAGCTGGTGCTTTCCGTGTAGTCCCTTTTTAATTTTATCAAATTCGGTGTTGTAGTTTTTAAGATACACTCTAATAACTAAATAGAATGGAAGTCGGTATTAATTTAAATTAAATTTTAATTCAAATTGTACTTGTTCCCAAACATTGACATTAACATCAATATTATTTTATAAAAGTTAGTATATTGGTTACTTACCACATCTAAGTATTTTTCTTTCATTGTGAATCTTGACATTTCCCGACAGCACTTGTCACGACTGTCTTATTATACTTCAGACCGTTATTTGCCTCAGACTACGGAATAACTACTTACGTAAGCCTTTGACTTCAATCTCTTACCGACGACTGTACCAAGTGTTAAGTAACCTAGATTACAATTTGAGTTTCATAATATATTTCATTATAATATAATATTAAGCTGTGAAGCCAACCAAGCTTTTGATTAGTTATTGTCACCGCTAAGCATATTAAGCAGGATCCCTGACTATATACATTTCCAGTGTTGCACAGAACTGCACTCGTCACCCCATAACATGTATATACGAGTATGTACTCGTATTATGTAGTTCCTCAGTCCCATTTATAAATATTTCCGATCTGTACATTTGCCGAGTAACTTTGATTACTAAACCTTCGTTTGAATCCCAACATAAGAACTAACAGTAGAAATGGATCAACATTTCTTACATTTGCTAAGTTACAGAAATGGTAGAGTATGCGCTCTACTTGAAATATATCTAGAACTGCTACCAGTAGCCATAAAAAAGGCTCTTACAGCTGTAGCCTCACTGCCATCGATGTGCCACCTGATTAGGGTTCTGGTACCAAACCAAAAATCCGCAACAAACCATAACAGAGAGAAATATCTCAGGATTTGTCCTGATTTTAAGATTGCGGATTTTGCAAATCTCAGGGAAAGTAAGTATTTTTTGAATTTTTAATAAAATAGTGTACATTAAATCTATTTAATGAAAAGTTAAACAAAGTGCCGCTGCCATTTTTTATGCTATGTGCGATGCGTGATAATAATATGACTTTTTTAAATTGTTAAAAGTATATTTAAGAGTAAATTCTCAAACTGCAACGAAATCTTAGAACTCTTCAATCAAAACCAGGACTCTTTTAACAGAGTCCTGATTTCCATTGAAATATATTAAAAAATCTCATCCTCAAGTACTTTTGTTTTTTTACGTAATATCCCTACGCCTGATCCCTAGTATAGGAACACGTGTAGGAAAAACGATCTCATACATATATTACAATTATGTTTGCGGAATTTGAAAATGAAGAGTCATATGAATTATTATGAATTTATTTTTTATTGGGGCTACTCGCACATAAACTTACCCCCATACTTTACAATTCACATAAGTAGGCTTTTCTGGTTCTCAGAATCTTAGGCAATAATTGTTATAATAACCACACACAATCATGGTATCTACTCTCGTTACTCATATTCATAACTAATCTAGTAAATTCTAACAAATTTTGGGTACACTCATTGTTTATGATGGACTCGTTTCGTCTCATCATCTCGAGAAAAATGAAAATCAGTGTTTGCTCCTTGAACAATTTTATTCGCTGAGCTATGACCCATTTGTTTAGGCTCCAACACACACGTAATTTTTAATAAGCTGCTAATATTAAGGTAATTTTGTACTTAACTGTTTCTTAATTAACTAGTTATTATGTTTAAAATATTGTGTATAATCAAATGTACGTGTGTAATGAAGATGCAAATAAAACTTTTATCTATCTATCTATCTATGAATTCTTATCAATAAATATTATTGCTGGTGGTCTCCTACCAGAGGCTTTCATGAAGGCGCGCTCTCATCTTAATAACAGTAAAAAGCAGAATTTTTCAACACCTAGTGTAACGAAACCTTTCGATAATATATTATGAAAAAAATACTAAGCTTAGAAAAAGAATAGGAAAAAAGTAATAACCGAAAAGAATTCATAAATATAACTCTCTTTATGCAGAAAAAAATCCTGAATTGGTCCACAAAAATAAACTTTCACGTCCAAACTCTCAGAATCTTCAGCGATACCATATATTTTTTTAGGTTATACATAGCCAACGTATATTACTAAAGTAATAACCAGCAGTTTTTTTTAATTTTTGTATAAGTATATATCGAGAAATAAAAAAATAGAATAAGAAAACGTACAAAATTAACGCATTTTCGCATTACATCGTCCAATCTAACAAGCGATTTTCAACCTTACGTAAAGCATCGTAAATTATTTTAAAATTGGGGTTGGACCGCGCTTGAAGACTTCGAAGTGTGCTCACAAAAGTGCGCAGCATAGGGATCTAGTGTTCAGGTGAAACCAAGTTGTTCGAGTTACGAACTCACGATGTCTGTCTTCTTTCAGGAGGTCGGTTCTCTGGGATTTTCCCATTAACAGGATTAACGGCAGGCGTACATATTGCTTATTGCACATTATATAACCTAAATACTCCTGATGATTAATCCAATTTTTGATCGCCTTTACCTCTAAACGTCGTCCTAGGCCCTGCTGTAGAAGCGGTGTCATTTTGTTTATAGTTAACACTTAATAGGTACTTAAAGATTATTTAACCCCTATTTAACCTGGTGATAATAAATTTTAATTACTTGGTTGAAGATGGCAGCATACGAGACCTATGACGATAGCCGAGATCAGCAGCCGAAACAATGAAACACGCTTGAAGAAAAGTTTACAATATCGGTTTAAAGAGTTTATTTCTCAACAAGAAATTAACATTTCACTTATGTGAGAAATTATTCTAGGATACATATAATGCTTTGACATTCGACGGACTTAGTAACTTAAATAAACTAGATATTTACATAGTAAGTAGAATAGGGGGAAAAAAGAACCAATGCAGATATTCCAATTATAAAATTATAACTTAAATAAACAAAAATTTAGGAATTGTTCCATTGCAACTCGACCTTACTTGCTTTGAAGTAAGTAGTGTCTAGCGGCCGAGCGCTGTCATAGAACAATAGAACCAGTCGGCTGATAACGCAGCAGCAATATAGAGGGTGGTAGTGATCAAGAAATCTTTTACTATTATAGTACTAAACGTTTAATTTTTTAATTATTAACGTTTCTCTTTTTTTAATTATTTCGCTTAAATTACTAATTATGTAGATTTTATATCTACTACACTTATAAATGTATGCAAAATTAATTACATAATATTCATACAAATTTTATATTAAAATTTAGTTGTCAGTGTACCATCTATTTAAGAAATTATTTCGATATATCTTAATTAATTATAATTTTAAATCAGGTAATTTGATTATAGACTACATAATTTTCTATCGCAAATTTAGATTTACTGCATAAAGTTCCCATTTAACTTAAACAAAATCGTAATATTATGCAAAAATATTGCATTTACATGTATATATTTCTTTATTATATAACATAACAGACAAAATATTTTTAAAAGTGAATGCTACGCCCACAAACAAGCACTTATGATTGGATGTTAACAAACATAGTGTAATACTCACAAGATATTTTTCAATTTGCGGTGGCCTATTGGTAATAGTGGTATCATCAATTCAAAAGACAGGATCGAATCACGTCCGAGTATGTAGCTTTTCTTCTGCAAATTTGCAAAGTTTGGGTTCGTTAAGAAGGCTTTATTATTTTAGAAATCATGTAATAACATTTCACAGGTTACTGGATATTCAGGGAACAAAACTTTTATATGGTATCACAGCTAACTATTGGTTGGCGTTACAGCTGTTCCTAACCTGTAATTAGTGGTCTAGTTAAGGTTTAGTTTAGTCAACTGTATTCTTAGCTAAACTGTGTAGTACTAAATTGCTATTAAAATGTACGGTAATGAGTTCACCGCGTAGAATCACATAATAATATATAATAACAGTATTTCAGCATAACCTGTTTTTTTCACTTTCTAAGAGTACTTATCATACACGAACAAACCAGTTTAAACAGCTTTTCATATTTGATACTTTTTGCATTAACTTAAATTGTCTTTGCTCGTCAAAGGCTCTAATGTACTCAATAAAGGTTGTTATTTAATCATCTAAAAAATCAGTCTCGTAGCCTCACGTCTGCCTTAACTAAATTACGGATGTGAAAAAGTTCGCAGTAATTGAGTAGTAAAAGAGTGAGAAGATGAATACACATCCACCCGCATCTTCAGTCTACCCGTGAACATGATACATGTAACTGTGCCAAAATATCTGGAGCTCCAAAACCTTGCAAATCGTGGTGTACATCCCGTGAGTACTAATTATAATACTGAAAAAAATTTTTAACAAAAAATATAACCGACTTCAACAATAAAAAGTGTGAAATAACTTGTTGAATTCGTTACCATGATAGTTCAAAAGTACCTAGATTATCACAATATTGTGCGCTTATTTCACACTTTTTGCAGTTGAAGTCGGTTCCATTTCTACGTAAAAAAACGATCTATTCCATATGCGAAAGAAGTTCGAAACACCTTTTTTAGGAACATTTGCTAATCGGGGTCGATTGTCATTCACCGTCAATACTGATATCATCAGAATAGACGAAACAAATTTAAGACTGATATGGTTTTCTCATGGATGCCATTGTCAGAACTGGACCATATTGAAATGGCAGCTTTCAAATAAAAAATGGTTGTCTGTAAAGTCGGTTTACGGACGATAGTTTTACGTTATATTATAACGTCATAAGAAAAGCCGAACGCCTAGGCGTAACGTGACAACGTAACGTGACAATGAGTCATGCTTTTTCGTGGGTGCACCCGGCGTTCATCGATTTATAAGACGTTATCACGTCAAAATGAATCATCAAAATCGGTTCACCTAGTCGAAAGTTCTGAGGTAACAAACAAAAAAAGATACAGTCTAATGGAGAACCTCTGCCTTTTTTGGAATTCGGTTGAAAAATGGCGGCTCAATGTCAGTTTTGACTACTCCAGGTTAGTAAGTTGACGAATGGAGCTCACAAAGTCACATGGAGCCGACATTTGTTTAGATTTCGATCAACATTTGATCGTAACTGAGATACATAATAACCCTGCTGTTCTTTGACTATAACCCTTCAGCTATCACCGTTTCAAAACCAGTTTCGAAATAAATATAAAGTATGTGCAAGTATTTATGTAATTGTTACAGCCGTCATTGTCACAACTTCCGTTGCAGTTAACTTCGAAATAATTACAGTGTCAGATATAAATCAATCTGACAGCTCGACAAGGCGTTTGCCTTAAGTGGAACTTGACAGTTGTCAACTTTCAATGCTAACTTAACAGCTACTTAATTATAGAGTAATTTAAAATAACATTGGAATAAATAGAAATATTTCGTTGAATAAACATAAGTAGAGAATGACGTTGATTTAATCATTTAAAAATCCATTAAGGACATTTATTCGGTGTTGTGTCAGGCAGGACAACAGGACAGATCTAATTGCCAAAAATAAAAAAAAACCCAGGCTACGAGTCTGATATTTTTAGATTAAATAACAACCTTTATTGAGTATATTAGAGCCTTTGACGAGCAAAGACAATTTAAGTAAATGCAAAAAGTATCAAATATGAAAAGCGGTATAAACTGGTTTGTTCGTGTATGATAAGTACTCTTAGAAAGTGAAAAAACAGGTTATGTGACAATACTGTCATTATATATTATTATGTGATTCTACGCGGTGAACTCATTACCGTACATTTTAATAGCAATTTAGTACTACACAGTTTAGCTAATACTACAGTTGACTAAACTAAACCTTAACTAGACCACTAATTACAGGTTAGTCCGGTCAATCTAGACCAAAAAATGAGGGTGAAGGTACATAAAGTCCCAACAAGCTGAAAATCAGTAAAATTGTTAATAAATAATACTTAAAAGTTCCCCATCATTCCCGTGTATGGATTTTTTTTTATTGAAAGTCTAAGGTCAAAAAAATGAGTTTTTAACGATTTTCAGCAAAACGTTTTATCATAAAAGTACCTTAGACAAAAATTGTAGATCATATAATTATCTATAAAAAATATTTCAATACTTTTTTTTTCTACGAGCTTAGTGCTTAGTGAGATAAGTGCTTGTTTGTGGGCGTAGCATTCACTTTTAAAAATGTGTTGTCTGTTATATTACATAATAAAGAAATATATACATGTAAATGCAATCTTTTTGCATAATATTACGATTATGTTTAAGTTAAATGGGAACTTTATTCATTAAATCTAAATTTGTGATAGAAAATTATGTAGTCTATAATCAAATTACCTGATTTAAAATTAAAATTAATTAAGATATATCGAAATAATTTCTTAAATAGCTGACAACTAAGTTTTAATATAAAATTTATATTATAATTATGTAATTAATTTTGCATACATTTATACGTGTAGTAGATATAAAATCTACATAATTAGAAATTTACACGAAATAATTTAAAAGAGAAACGTCAATAATTAAAAAACTAAAGGCTATATATTTTTCTGGATAACAGAAGTACTGAGATAAATAGAAGTATTGTTATATAGTGGTAAACGAGTACTTAATAACACTCCAATCCTTACGCGCAGAACGTATTGATAGTGAAAATTGCGGGACTGTTTGATTCTGTAAGTTGGCCAAGTTACGGCCAATGTAAGTTCAATTCAATGTACCAACTTCTTTTGTACTTCATACCTATATTCACTGATAAGTGAAGTCTATATTTTATCGAAGTTCATCATTATAATGTATATAATCATATCCTATTCACTCTGTAAGGGTACGGGATTAAAGAATATTACCTCCGCATCCCGAGGGATGGGAATCGTAAGAGCCGAGAAAACTCGAGTTTCTAACTGGTAAGTTTCTTGTACAAGGGGTCCGTCTTGGTTGATACCACGGCAGCAGCAGACATTATGCAACAAAAAAATTGTACGCAGGCAATTATCCCCTCACCAGTCGATTGTCAATATAACAATGAAATTTCTATTGTGTCTGGGTCGTTCGACTGATGAAGTATTACTGCATTAGGCTTTGAAGAGCACTGGAGTTTCGGACAAGCACTAATATGATGGTATTTAGGTACCAAGTGAAATTACTGGGTGAAAGAGACGCAATAACTTGTGTCCCGGGGTGACAGGCGCAGTGCTATGCAAAACTATACTTCTATGCTTTAACCCTTACTATACCGTGGTACAGATCGCGCGGCGAGAGTTTGGCTTTGACCTTCGGGTGGAGGGGATTACTGCGCATGGGTACTGTCGCGCCATGTGACAGAGAGAGACAAGAGTCCTTCGTCCCTCTAGCCACCCTGTGATACCCAATTTTTGACTTCTGCGCAATAACGGTCAAAGCCAAACTCTCGCCGCGCGATCTGTAATTGAAACAAAAGATTTATGAATGATACTCGCGTAAATTTACGTCTCTGGTAGGCAAAGGGTTAAGTAGCACTGAATTGGTTGTTATTAATATAGGTGTGATAGTAAGGGAAGCGATGAAGAGCGTAGGTTACTGGAGACTACAAAACTTCAATAAGTTATTAGCCTTCAATATCAATAAAATTTTCCTATATTAGGTAGTTATGCTTAGATATACGCAGACTTTAATTTGCTTCAGTGGGCACATTTTCCTGTGCAAATTGATAGCAACCCATCATATTAAGTTGAAGAAAAACTGAAACATTGTGTTCTTTAATAAGATTAACTTTTTATTATTTGTTTATAGTGTAAACGTAGAAAACCTTTTCATCGCACAAAATTAAAGCCTGAGTAAACTAATATTTATATAAACTAAAGTAAGAGATATATTAAATATAATCATCGCTTCTTGATTCTATCTTCGCTTTCCATCACGCGAGAGAGAGTCACTTTATTAAACCATTCCAAAAAAGTATGTGAAAAGAAGAGAAATTATCCCGTCAGACTTACACGTAAACATACACTATTATTACCTAATTTCAGATTGTCAAAGCACAGTTTCGGTACCAAAACATTGGTAGTTAAAATTTATGATACTACGAGGTATATACAATACAAAACAATAAGATGAAAATAACATCAAAGTATTCATAAATAAAGTTAAAAAGTTCTTTTGCAGAAGTGTTTTTTTATTGATTATATATTAAAATAGACTGGTTCCCTCTGCACAATTGCAACACCCCCAGAAGGTAATACGTGTCATGTATCTATTGTAAACTTTAAGCAACGTTAACCTTAGGCGTACGGCTGAAGTATGGATCAACCTACCAGCGTCTATATTTCCTGACATATACAATCTGGGAGTCTTCAAATACAGAGTGAATAGCTACCTTTTAGGCAAGCATGAACCACAGTAGACCGCGTCATCACTTTCCATCAGGTAAGACTGTGGTCAAATGCTTGTTTATCAAATGTAAAAAAAAGGCAACGAGATTTGCATTGCATATATTAATCTTACACATAAGCAATAAATGCTTTGATTTTAAGTTTCATCTTAAACACAAACACAGTACATACTTATACACTGCTTAAAAGCATATTAACTGTTACTGCAGCGATAATCACTCAGGATACAAACTGATATTGTAGCCACCTGATGAATAAAATATACTCTCAATCAGAAACTGAATGTATGCGGTTGGACTAAAGCTAGGGTTGGGACATGGCACACAACACACGATACACCAAGCAGCCGCTTGTTTTACCAAAGAGATGCCGACAGCAACTATCAGCTAATTACAAATGAAAATCGCTCTACGCCAGCTACTGGCATGATAATATTCACATTCTCCAAGATAAACTCACGCTGATGAAGATAAACTCACGTGGCCACGTTGGATGATACGAGATATCTTAATTACAGTGGCTGTAGGAATACATTTTTAATTGAGACCTCGTTTCTTATCCAGCCCATTAGATGACAAATGCAGCGTGCTTCCAGCTTCGTCTTGATAAAGAAATGTTATTAAGATCATATGAATATGGATTGTATTGACCTTTTTTTCTCTTCTCTTTCGTCAAAAGTTAATAAATGATACAAGGTACAATTGTTGATGTAGTTACATATATTTTTGTAATAAATGTACCATAATTATTGTGATTTTGTTTCATTGTCGACATTTGATAAAATTATGAGTGTGTTGTAATTATAAATTTGTAATATAGTAAATTACAAAAATTGTATATGCAGTTACATAATACGGGAACTCACTTTTGTTTTATATACTTGTGCATAATTAAACCTTGTGTTAAAATACCGCCATTACAAAAACCTAATGCATTATACACATCATTTTAGAAAATTATAATGTCATGAACACATTTATACATATGTACCTATATAAGACTTAAATTAAACATAAGTACCTGTATATTACTGTGTCTTTAAATATGTTTCTCATTTTTAATAATTGTTTGCGCTTATTATTGTACATTGATGTAAAGGTGTTATGTCATGTCATGTTATTGTTGATGAATTTTGCCTGCACTGTAGGCTACCCGCGGTATTGTGTAAAACATAAACTGTTAGGTTGTGTTAAGCACTGATTAGTTGTTTTACTCAGAACAAATACTATCTTCCTACAAAACAAACACACACAACACGACACATACACTTCACTTGCGTTGTATTTTATTGTACATTCATTTGACACCTAGGTATTTTGTTCACAAACTATGTATTTATGGAAATTATCACGTGATACATTAATTATACTATATCTCTTGCAATATTTAAAAAAAAAAATTAGCTAACAAAGTGAGGGTTCGCCTTGGCTCAATTACAGACTATGTATTACTAATTATAAGAATCAATAATAAAAGCTGTGAACTTTTGTTAAATAAATACATAAATAAATGACTTGTGTTAGACTTTATCTCAACCAAATAACGACAATAATGTAAATTAATTTATTTGCGTATAAAGACATTAGAATAGAATGAGAAGAAAGTAGATTTGTTAATAATTCAATTATTGCATCATTAATACCAGAGAAAGTTAAACGCGAAAAACAAGCGGGGACAGAAGCACAGAATAAAGAATAGTACTCCGTGTTATTATCCAGTTTTAGTATATTTTAACATTAAAGTAGAAAATAAAATAACTTTGAAATATTATATTCATTTGTAAGACAGTTTAATAAACCTTTACTATTACTACTACCTACTCGGATATTATTACTCTCCAATATGATTTTTTAAGGAAATAAAATCAAAGCACTTTATTGTAATTCACTTACTTGTCAGTCTGCCAATAGATAAATTCGTCACATGTGGCCTAATATATCTCCTAATTATGATATACATTACGAGTTTCTCCCAATTGAAAACAACAGGCTTACTATAGCTGTCTTTGCGTCAACTTTTACTAATTCAGGCGTTAAATCTGAATCATGAAATATATTTATCTTTTTTTATATTATGTTCTAAAATTAAGTTTTTGATAACAGTTGCATATCGTATCGTCAAGGTAAAACTTGGCAAAGTATGAATAATTACGTCGTCATTTAAAAAATTTACCGACTCAACCACTTGTAAATCTAATCACGACACTATTTAACGGCCTCACTTTATCTATACAATGTGTAATCAATCTAAATCATGAGAATGGCCCGTTAAAGTCGTTTAAAGCATTAATGACGCGATTACGCTCTGAAAGAAGGTTACGTAAATCATTGTGAGAAATAATGGCCGAACAAAACGAGCAATTAGTGTTGTGCCGGCGTCGATAGTTCAGCGGATGTCGATAGCATTCCGCACGGCACGACGACGACGTGCCTGCACACAGAAATGCGACCACACAATCAACACACTTCAACGCAGCGGAAATAGCCTTTATTGCTCGCAGCGAAAGGCTTAAAAGAATTTCAAAAATATTTTTGCCAGAACGCGGAGACGTGAGTTCGATTAAAAAATGCGAATTGTGGCAGCCACTCCGCACGTGTTTTATTTTGCGAGTCGTACGTGACGGGCCCGTCAAGAGATCGCGGTAAAAAGACTCCGAGCTAGAACGGAGATTAAAAACGATTTGGAACGTTGGGAAATTTGGTTATAAACATTTTTGTATTGCACAACGACACGGTTCGCTAAGAGGTGCGTACAACCAATATACCTACGTGCTTAATTGCAGTCATTTATTTTAGTAATGTTTTCTTTAATAAACGGTTTTCGACAGCTAAAACGAGACCATTAGCATCAAAGAACACGCAAAACCTCTTTGGTGATTGCGATTGTCAGTCCGCGTGCGTCTAGCGGGCCATCATTCACACCTGTCAGTTGCCCCTTTGAGGCTGACAGGCGGAGACGCGCCGCAACGACTAGTCAATGGCAATTTGTATGGTGCGAGTAAATCACTTTTGAAGTAATTTATATCTGAACGTGGCTAGTGATGTGAAGTTGGAATAGTAAATTTTTATCGAAATTTAGAAAAATAATGATTTATTTTAAATATTGTTAGTTAATACCTAATAAGCAAAATCTTTGAATAAGTATCCATGAAAATATTCCAATTTTGATGGTAATGCGATCATCATTAATTTAATATAATGATTATTATTTCAGCGTTAAAATAAATAACGTATGATAATTTAGATATGAGTAACACAATTTAATATAATGGTAAGGTATGTTTGTTTATTTATTATCATTTAACCCTGGTACTGCTGATTGGGTTTAGATGAAGTTTGGGTACATACATTAAGTAAGTAAATAGACTTAAAGCTAACAGCTAAGTGTAACTTTTATTCTGAAATTAGTTTCATGTAAGTTATATATTTTCCACGTGGTCCTAGGCTAGCATAGCTATACTTCTACTATAAGGTACTAATCTAAACTAATATAATAAATAATCGTATGTAACAGATCGCTGTCTGTACGTGTAAGAGATACTCGTATATGGGAAAAAATAATAGGACTTTTATACAATGAAAAAAATGATTGTTAGTCTTGAATGATTTTTTGTCTGTTTATCATCTATGCGTTTATTCACGCTTATCCTAGAAACGGCTGATCTAATTTAGATGCTGTTTTGACTAGTCTATTATGGTTAGCTTCACTTAACATTTAGTGTTAGTTTCATGTCACTACATCAAGACCAAGGGAGCGCAGCCACTGGCAGGCCAACTAGTCATTGATACGCATGATTCAAGTATATATAATACTTTAATGGAAGCACTAGAGATAACAATAAAATTAATCAGAAATTACTAAGAGAAAATTTCGTCTCTATCCGTAGACTCGTGACGTGCTTTTAGGATTTTTTTGTTTATCGGGCCACAATACCCATAGGACAAGACAATGACTAAACAAAACAGCCAAGGAATTAAAATGCTTCAAACGCGAATTCGAACACATTTATTTCTAAGAATGTACTATTTATTATAATGAACTTACAACGAAATGTTCTAAAACATTGGCTCATGCATGACAAACGTCAACGTGAATGTTTGCGACAGCTTTTGTCCGGACACAAAACGAAAAAGCTCCAGAATAATCAGTGCTTCTATTTATCATATTCGTGACACTTCGAAATTCAGTGACTATTCAGTATAGTACACAGACAGTGACCAAGCTACAGATAAAGCTTTAGTTACTATAAATATTTCTACCTTGGCAAAGGTTAAAACTTTTGTTATATTTTTATTTTGACAATTAAATAGTTATTTGTTATACAAGAGTGCAAAGTTGCTTTTCAACCCTCAATTTCGATGACCGAGTAAGCGATGAATTCCAAAATTGAATCACAAGCGCAGCGAGTGATCCAAAAAATAGAATCCTGAGTGTTAGCGAGAGAATCAAAAGAGCACGAGGCGAAAAATCTTTGCATTGGAGTGCAACACGTAACTTTTCATCCCACATCAGCGCGGAAATGACTAAATGAAAAAAAAAAACATTTGCAATCACAAAATACTTTTATTTCAGTTTAGGTATTAACTACTACATCAAGAAAGGTAAGTATTACAGAACAATCTTTAAAATAATACTTAACAAATTACTAGTTTTTAACCTAAGGTTTTAACAATATGACGTGAAAAGAAAATGGCTCCCGCAACGCTTATTAAAAAAAAGTACACCAAGAAAATTCAAAGTCTGAGTTATTAACAAATTAAAAAAGGTTGTATGATTAATTCGGCACCATGGAGGTACGAGTAGAAGTAAATAGGTTTAATGATGTTTTGAATTCATAAACTTAGTGCACGCAATGTTCTAAATTCAATGAACTTTATCCTCTAGCAGATAAAAACGGCTTTTGCAATCAGGTATCGAAGAGCAAAAATACTCTTTTCGAGATGGGGGGATGAAAATCTATTTTATATATATTTTTATTATAAAGTTATTTTGTAATGGTCGTAATAGTCTGATAGAGGTCGCAGTCAAACCGCTTTGTGGGGGCGGCATTTATGTTCAGCAGTGGACTTTCCATTTCTGAGATGATGAAGAAGATGAGTCTGAGGTTGCTAAGTCAGGTGAGAATTAATGAATTTTTTGCAAGCATAGCATAATAGGTAAAAGGATTAAAACTTTTGTGAATTTCGTTATGGCTTTTAATTAAAAGTAGCTCTTGCCAACAGTACACTCTGTACATATACGTTTACACTGTAAGGGGGACAGGGTTAAGTGATATTGACACATCTAAGTAAAAGACTTCTCGTCTGATTTTCTAGGTGGTAAAGTGGTGTGTTACAGGCACTGTAGCAAGTAAGTTGCTAAGCAAATGCAACTCAAAACCCAGTGTCGTTTACCAACAGGCTAACTGGGCTAATAGCCCTGTTAGCTTAGTTAGCTCAGTTCCTGCCTTTAAAACGCGGAGTTTTAGTTGTGCGATCCCTTATTGGGTCAAGAATTTATGTGAGTAGAAATCCTTCAGCGATACAGAGAATCCAAGTTCGGGGGTTTGAGCGAGTGAACAACATTATTATGACTAGCCGGTTGCTGCATTTGGTACCAATCCTGCCTTATGAGCTCCTGATACCAGTTTCGATCCTCGAACAGGTCAAGCATTTTTGTGCATGAACATGTCTGTTTGATTGACCTGTGTCTGAACGTTTATTTGTATATGATTATATCAGTCATCAGGCTACCATAGTACAGGCTCTACTAGTTTGGGACCTAAAGATATTGCGTGGTTGTTGTTCCATGATACTGTTTTTCATCTTATTCTTATATCTATATCTTTTATCGTTATTAAAAAGGGGTAATCTAGGGTAAGTGGAAATCGTTGATCTCTACCTACCCTTCAGAAAACAGATGTGAGTTTAGCTATACTGTCAAAAATTACTATTGTATATTAATAATATAATAGCTCCGCGGTTTCACCCACATAGTGATAGCTGACAATGATATTGATAAAAATATAATATAATTAGCTAATGTTACTCAGGGATAATGTAGCATTCTAATGTGGATGAACTTTTACAGTTATCCGTACAGTAGTTTTTGAGTTCGTTACAAACAACAAGTACAATTTGAAAAATCGAATACCGACTTCAATTCTCTTCAGCTCAGTTATTGGAGCGGAACTCACAAACTACTCGACCGAATTTGATGAAATTTAAATGGGATCGCACGGCAAGCTTTCAAACAAAAAATGAATTTTGTAAATCGGTTCACCCTATTGAAAGTTATGAGGTAACAAACATTAAAAAAAAAACAGTTGAATTGATTACCTGCTCTTTTTTTGAAGTCGATAGAAAAATTTCCTCTTTTCTCTTCATAATAGTAGTATACATATAATCGTTTATATCCTCCCCAAAAGAAAATCTGAGAAGTTCTTGACTTATGGACTATAGTTACTCCAATACTGGACATAGTCACGTGTACATGTGTGTGTGTGTGTATAATCCGGTTGCTCGCACACATCTCAGTCATTCCATAACATCAGTGACAGGCATCCCTTTGAAGTGTCACTCGTGTTGTTAATGAACGGCCTCAAAGGCCGCTGTTACTGCTTCCTTTCGACGACTGATGGACGGCGATTACTGACGTCCGCGTATACTCACACCGATGATTTATGGATGAGCAACGGACGTCGGAGATTGTTAGAATTTGTGTTATGAATGCTATTACATTTTTTATTAGTAATAGAAGGATTGATGAAATGGTACTTTTTTATACCGTTTAGTGACGAAACAGGCATAACTGTTGTCTGATGGTGAGAACTATGCTTGCCTATTACAGATGCAATACTACGAGTACAATAATAATAACAAAAAAGAGACAAATAAAAGAAATGCTCTCCACTAAACTGCAGGGGCGGCTTTGTGCCGAGCCATCGGTGAGCTGTAACACCGAGGATCCTGATACTCCCTGGGGCTAAATGAGACTCCCGACCCCTGGTTTTCTGTCCGAGGGTGGAGACGGAAGAGCAAGTACAAAAAATGGATGGAAGTGTTAAAGGAAATAACGCCTAAACTCTAGTTAGACCGCATTGCACCTCTCGACACCCTTCAGCAACGTTGCCCATTTTATTGCCAATAATGCAGGCCCTTACGATGAGACTTAAATTGGCAGGTGCCGTAGTCCATAACCGACTATCTCCCTTGTCATCTTAACAAATTCATGTCAATAGCCTTACCATTTTGAGCATTTAGTAATAGATATTATACAATGTTGCCCTTCATCCAACTGTTTTTATACTACGTTATATGTTTTATACCAAACATGCTTCTAAGTGTTGGCTACAGCCCCACCTATGCCTTTGTAAAGGACCGGTTGAAATCCGTGATATAAATGGAATAAGATAATTTAACCACATACGTTGCAGTTCCTGGAAAAGTAGGTTGATTTCTGCGAAATCTATTGTATTATTGGCCAAATATGTCGAATCGCGAGTCAACGGATCAACAACCACAGTAATACTTGTGCACTATTGCTTCACGGCAGACTATCTGGCAATATGGTGGCGTAATCAACCAAGACGACCTCTTGCACAAGAGGCCTATAAAGTCAAGTTTCCTCGCTTGTTAAGATTTGCATTTAGACTTCGAAGGGAATATTTTAACTCCGTCCAGTCACGGATAAAGTATCAACAAAACTCATTACCATGTGACCTATCATACTAACCTCCAGTTTCTGGAGCATTTGGCAAAGTTTGATCAGCTAAAACTGACTAATCAATACTGACTGTTGATTAGTCAGTTTTCGCGTCATAGTACACCATTAACCAATGAGCGTATTTAGTTGATCAACTAATCAATGTTTCAACTTACCTTCTAGAAACTGGGGGATATACACGTAATTAATCAGGTCTTCGTATGTAGATAAATACATTAAACTTATTTGAGCGATACTCAATTATTTATTCATGTGCAATTCAATTAACACTATAAAAAGTAAGGAGACCTCCCCAATGCCGGAAAACAGACAGTTACAAATGACACTATTGATATTTCCTGCCGATTCCTGTTATGTTTTTGTTGAAGTGTACGAACGACTTTTTGTTTCGTGCAAATTTGTGATAAGTTCATCAAATATTTTTATCTCGTTGTTGTATGTTACGCATTTGAAAACTAACTTGAAAAATCATATATTTATTCTTAAGCTTAAACACACACGTTGCAGTTCCTGGAAAAGTATTATATTATATTATTATTATGTATACCAATACCAATGTGTGCTGCGAGTGATAACTTAAGGCACGTGGTATCTTACTATGGGTCTCATAAGTAAACTCAAAGTCGCACAACGAGCTATGGAGAGGGCTATGCTCGGGGTTTCTCTACGTGATCGAAACAGATATAAGGAGTTCCGTAGAATGACGAAAGTCACCGACATAGCCTAGAAAATTAGCCAGTTAAAGTGGCAGTGGGCAGGTCACATAGCACGCAGAACAGATGGCCGATGGGGACGGAAGGTTCTGGAGTGGAGACCACGGACCGGCAAGCGCAGCGTAGCTCGTCCACAGACAAGGTGGACAGACGACCTGATAAAGGTCGCAGGATGACGTTGGATGCAGACCGTTTCCAACCTGTCCTTTTGAAAAATGATGGGGTAGGCATATGTTCAGGACGTTCTACGGCTGAGATGATGATGATGATGATTATTTATAAACTATTGTATCAACGGGTTAACTGAGTATCTTTACAAAATCTAGTTAGTTTTTTCTGAGCTTTAGATCACCTCCATTCGGCTTCTCACCTATGACACTTCATTTGCTAGTGTTTGACCATTATCTTACCTGATGCTCAGAGTTCATACGGTCGATGGTGGTATCACACTAGACCTAGAATAGCGACTAGCTCTCAACAACTGCCTAAACATACCGTTAGGTGTTTAGGACAGATTTGACAAACTAAAGAATTGTAGCTAGTCAGGCGGACACTAGTAGTGCCCTACCACTTCTTTTTCTTTGGGTGCCTCTCCACTACTGGAGGTTGGCCGTCATCCTTCTAAATTCATATTTGTTCAGGGCAAGCCTGAACAGATCTTCAGCCCTTCTTATCCCGGTCCATTGTCAGATGTTACCCTAGCTACGAGTAGTTAGCCCTACCACCATGCTGTGCATTTTTGCATTTTATCACGTTGTTACCTTCACTAAAAACTCAGATCTGAGGTGAAGATTGATCCCGTGGTCGTTTTATTGACGGCCGACCCATGTTACTCCTGGGCTTGCATAACTTCAAATACTTCCCACGTGGCACGCTGTCTTTTTCGGAGTGCAAAGGCACTACCGGTCCAAAATCTTACAATGTTGGCAATACACATATTACCTTTTTAGCTTGAGTAACTTTATCATAAATAACTGATATTCGTCGTATCTACAAAAGTGCAACGAAACGCAGCACATTTAGGGGAGAGGGGGGCACCCTAGGACACTTTTTACTCAATTATTTTTAGTTTTTTCAGTTTTAAACGAAAATTATGTAAAATTACTAGAAAAAATAAAGCAATATTTTGTGTTTCAGAAAAAAAATAAAAATAAACATATTTATCAAGCGGAATATATATTTTGTTACTTTTTAAAAACCTTGACATCGTCCTAATCTACCCCTCATAGGGAGGCAGCTTAGGACTTTACTGGGGCAGTATAGGACTAACGATTTAAAAGGCCAATTTAGGGAGTCAAACATACTATTACCCAAGTTTAAACGGGGAAAAAATTGAATTTAAATGTAAGCATTGCAGCAGTTCTTGACGTGCTTCCAGCATCATTGGGTGGTGGCAGTTTTGCTAAAACATCCATAATGGATATGGGCCATTTATCCTCCTTTTCAGGAAAGTAAAATGTATTGAACACTGGTTTTTTATTTAAGTCATTTACGATTAAATTGTTTTCATTATCAAATTCAATTCAATTTGCCTACGAATGCCAAAGATATTTTGCTGTTTGTCGATGAGCACTGAATTAGGCAAAAATCACCAGGATTGATATTTTCCATGTTGGCATCTTCTATATAGGACGTTATATTGTCGTCTTCGTCTGTTAAACAGCAATCCGTGTCGCTGTATATAGAATAGTGAGTATCGTCATCGGTAGTATCTGTTTCAACATTTTCTATAATTGGTTTGGCTTTCTTAGCTTTCTGTTTAGTTATCATGGTTTTAGATTTTCGGAGTCCTGATTTCTCAAGTCTTTTTTGTCTTTCTAAACATGCTGTTAATTTATATATATATATATGATATTTATATAGTTAATTTATTTATATTTATTTGTATAGAGGGGTACATTAGGATATGTCCAAAAGTGCCCCATGTCCTGTGTCCTAATCTACCTCATGTCCCTTGTTGCAAATCTTAAGACTCATATTGCAAATTAAACATGCTATTACGTTTTGAAAATGAGCTTATTAAGTGAAAGTGTAACCAAACATACCCAAAACATATAGTAACTTATCATTTATGCACTATTTTAGCCAAAAAATACTTACGTTTGCGTGCGAAAAAATTTACGGTAGCCGACGAATATGAAGAACAGGTTATGAATCAGTTTGACTGCTGACATTTCGTTAAATGACATCTGATGGTATTGAGTGATAGTGTTGCCACTTAAATGCTTAATATCGTGATAAAAAATTGTCGATGCTTTTGGAATTATCTTCATTGTCCTAATCTGCCTCTGTCCTAAACTGCCTCCTTCTCCCCTACATTTTTTTTACCAAAGAGAGTACAATAGTTTTTTACGTTGATGACAATGATGTGATTATACATGTTGCCATCGTAACCAATCAGCGTCGTTGGAGATATGAATACGCTGCGTTGTCACAACGTTGTCATTATGAAGTCCAGACTTAAAAAGCATAAACACAGAAGAAGTAGTTTGTAGCACAACCATCGGTCACTCTTTGCTTACCAAAACGGGTAATAAAGTTTAAAATGTGCACACGGCGAAGCGCGAAAACAATATGCAGTAAAGCAAACGGTTCGCTGCTGTGATTTCTGTGTCTGTGAAATAGGGTTCAGCAGTCTGGGAAATAAATAAATCAAGGCTTTTGATAATATTCCGACCTGAACTCAATTTATGTTATCTGCTTCTCTCTCTATCTATTCACTTATCCAATTCCCTATAACTTTCAATATCTAATTGCTGATATTTGCATTTCCCTTTGCAATTAAGCTTGTACAAAGAAAATACCTTCAAAGTTGGTACTGATACTTCTAAGGTAAGGACTTAGAGGAGTATGGATTATGAACCACGACCACAGTGGATAATGGTAGATTATAGGATGTCATAAATCTATATACTGATTAAACGTGCTTCTCGAAATGTACATAAGAGAAGTACATATATGGCATATATGGCTCCTCCTTTAGCGTTGAAGCTGTTCGCCTGTGGAACGCTTTACCTGTAGAAATTAGATGTGCACCTTCTTGGACACTTCAAACAACGTGTCAAAGCCTTTTAACCTCTCGCATAAGCTACGTACTGCATTGGTACAACTTGTTTTCATTCTATTATTTAGTAATGAGTATAAATAATGTTTTAGTGTATGTATATATATATTCATATATTTTATGTTTAATAAATAATATATATTGTAACTTAATTTTAACGTCTTCTATTTTGTACTTGTTTTATGCACCACCGTTACTTGTATACATATTTCTTTCCGTGCATGGTTGTCTGGAAGAGATCGATGTGAGCAATAATACCGCCCATTTTGACACTTAATTTTAATTTTTTCATTTGTTTCTTGTACATTATAATGTGGTGTTGCAATAAAGAGTTTATCTATCTATATATGTCTATTTAAGCGATTTCATGAGTTCATTCACTTGTCATTGTTATATTTATTATAGTTACATATTTGGTGAATAATATCACAACTAATTCATAACTCGGAGTGTTTAAATAAAAAAATATCAATTCAATAAACCCACTTTATACGGAATTCTCGTTTGATGTTATATGTTTTAATTTGCAACAAGAGCTCTAAGCTATGATTTGGTTTAATACTATGAATTATGTATTTTTACGGATGTGTTTATGACAGCACTGCTGTCACCTGTGACACCCGCCCAGAGTCTGAATTGTCTTTCGAAACTCAACTCTTGATTTTCGTCGCCAATTGTATTCTCTTGCACAGTATCCTCAACAATGATACATAGTTATACCTCTTAAAGTAGTCATGTTTCAACCTTACTATTAAATTTGGTACCATCACATCAATATACTAACCTTAAAGAAATAATGGATTGCGATAGGCGTTGTGATGACGATCAACAATTTCATTCAATTCGCGTACATTGACGTGACTTTTGACACTTTCATTGTTCCAATGTCAAATATATAAAGATCCGTACTCCCATCTCTTATAACAGTCATTATTGCAACCTTATCATTGAATTTGGTTGACCGTTTTGTGTCAGTGGGAGTACGATAGTAAGTATGATTATTCTAAGCTTACTACAAAAGGATCCTCATTTATGATAGTTTCGTTTCGTAAAAGTTGGGAGTACGCCCCCTGGTGGCTAGTACCGAACGAGCTGCCGTCTTATATGGCGTTTCGCTCTTTATACAGAACTCTATACGTATTCTTTGGCTGTGTTCTTGTCCACATACACACTCTTTTTACTCGTGTCGGTTATTGTGTGCATGATTTATGCAGTGTCACGTAAATATCGCATAATGGCCGACGGACGGACGGCTACCGCGGCACTGCTGCCCTGGTGCTGTAGAATTTTATTTGTTTTAGATTCGTAATTGGATTTTGTTGGGACCTGTTTTTATTTGGTGGCTAGAAGCAACGCTAGTATCGGTTGAGTTATAATGTTTAGCCATTTAGAATAAAAAAAAGTATATTAAAAGCAACACGTGTTTATAAAACTCATATTTAGATCTATAAGATGAAGATGAATCTTTCAATTCATCAATTAATACTGAAGAACTGTATTCTTACTTCCGTCTTTTTCTCATCATGAAATCATAATATTGCTATGTCATTGGAACTTGACAAGTACTTATGTATCTTTATTTTCCGCTCGATTGTAAACATAGATATGGCCTAAATCCAATTAGGTATTACCACAGCATAAAAATTACATAGGCTGTGGTATTACTAAAACGGGTAAACGGAGTTTCCCTTGGTACTATCGTTAGAACTACGGATAGTTTAAATTGCCCGTAGTCCAATTGATAGAACCACAGTTCGACTAGTAGAACTCCGCGATCGGATCATGGCCAATAAACAAACTTATCAACCTGAATCTTGACTACAGGGCTTATAATTTTTATTGCCTGTTGGCATATCCCTGTCTTAAGTTTATTATATATATATATATATATATATATATATATATATATATATATATATATGTACACTCGTTATATAAAAAAAACAGACATAAGTAATATACTGGTGTGAAAGTGTGAACTAGCACTATGTTAAATTGCGTCTTTGATACCGATAATAAATTATACGTGTTTTTATTCATTACTTTAACTAAATACACTGTAAAATAATACCGGATAATTAACAAGGTACCCAAATATCACCCAACACAAATCAAAATGTCAAATTACAAATTTATAAATTAAGCTATTGCCAACCCCTGTTAATAAATAACTCTGATAATACGTGATTAATAATAGTCTTCCGAAGTAAAACATTTGGCAAAAAGCGTTAATCATTTCCACCCCTCGCACGTCTGCAGTAAAACGTTTCTACCCTCAAAAATGATATATGAAATGAATATTAATGATATAGAAGATGTATAGGGGGACATACTCGTATCACCAAGACTGTGTATTATAGATTCTAAAACATGTACCAGGTGCCTAACCTATTATAATTTAAGCACAAGAATGTACAATTTCGAGAAATACTTTGTAGATAGGTCAATTATCCTAGCTAGGAAAATATACCATTTATGCCATTAGGTTAAGGAACAAGCCCGAGGCCCACCTGGTGTTAAGAGGTAAGAGCCTATAACCATGAATTTCATCACAAGTGATGAGCTGCACTGCGTCTGAGATATTAGGTTATTACATCTCATGCGCATGTAATTACAACGGCAGCTATACACCCATCAAACCGGAACACAGTAATGCAAACATTACTGCCACACGGTAGAAATAGGTTTTGTGGCAGTACTTTCCTGAATGAACTCGTTAACGAAGGGTTACACTGCTCTGAAATTGTCGTAAGTCATTATTGACTAGATTTTGTTGAGAACTGGCTCATACTTAATTCTTTCTTTTGGTTTATTTCGTTGTATTATTTGTTAGGATGTACACCACAATAACGTACTTCTATAAAATTTCGACTATTTAGTAGAAGAACAGCACCCTGCAGTTTTGTGATTACTGTAACCTTCTAACTCTAAAAGCATATCGTCGAAGGGCGAGTTTTGTAGAGAGGGTTTTTTCTAGGATTTGATTTTGGAAGTATAAAAAGCTGTACCATTGACAAAATACAGAAGAATTTGTGTTTGGACATGACAAAATGGCACTGAAAATTCAATTCTTTTTAATACTTGTTTGCATAAATTATTGCTCAAGATTGATAGACAACTTGATTTTACAGTAGTAAATGAGTCTTTGTATATAGAATAGTATAAATTGTTATTAACTTGTATAAATATACAACACATTTTATTGCAAGAACTGCCCCTTTATTCTGTTCATTACAGACTAATTACGTTAAGGAGTTTATGATTAAACTCCCTTCTACTTCTCAGTAAAGGTAATAAAACTCAGTAAAGCTTTCAAAAACCATAACAATAATGTTCATTACTAATTATATACAATTGTTGAATACCGTGGATTTAAATTACCACCTTTTTTTAAATTATAACTTTATATGGCACCTTTTACGATGGAATTAACCGACTGTGTCGAGAAGGCAAAAAACTAGTAAAAATATTTTAATTTCATCGCTGGGAGTAATTTAATTATATTTTGGAATGTTAAGGAGAATGTGATGATTAACTTTGTCGGTATCATTGACTCGGTAATTAACTGCTGCGTTATTTTGGGAAAATAATTTGAATGAAGTGTCGAGTAATTTATTAATATTAAGTTTTTGAATTAAGTTTCTCTTAACGTGTTTTAGCCATGGCATAATTTTACTACTAGGACATAATTAATTCATGGTTAAATATCTATAATATGTAAGCCTTAGGCCTATGGGTACACCAAAGTGTATGAAATGTATTGATATAGGTAAGAAACCGCGGAAATCGAACTGTAAGCAATCCGCCAGAGCGTTGTCTATAGTCTATCTACCAAACAGCAGCGCAATATCAATATTATTACAGTTTGATGGCCCCTGTATAAAGTTGAGTGAGTGAATAAGCAAGACTTAAAACACATTGAGATATGTATTTTTAAGTCTTGTTATAAAACTTGGTATAACGTATGAAAACAATGATATCTGGCAGCGAATCAGCACAGAGGTGTAGACACTTAATTTCGCTATTTATGTTTAGTGCCCTGTAATAGGGCGAAAGGTTATTCTTTGGTCTTATTACGATCATAACAAATAACAAAAATATAGATTTTTTTAAGAAAACTGAGAATATTTGTGTATATAAGCTGGTCCATTCCAACTATAGTTTCAACCACAACAAGAGGTGTTTTGCAAGGACAGTACAGGAGAGATGCAAAAATCGGGCGCAGTGGAGTGCAATTCAAGAGGCCATTATGTCCATCAGTAGACTCCTTTAAGGTTGATGATTCTTCAACTTCACGTTTGACTCCTACCGGAGGTTGGACTTCTTAATTTACAAGCCGCTGCTCGAAAGAGTGAGGTGGTACTACAGCTGAACCACTCCCTCAGATCTCTCAACCAAGAGTATCGCCATCGGCCGCTTCCTCTTTTTCTCGCAATCTTCCCTTGAAAAATGAGTTGAAGGATTCTGTACTTTTAATTTCTCATGATGTGACCAAAGGAAGGTTGACAACGAAGTCAAATTTATGCGCGTTAATATTTCATGTATGTATCTATAATTTTACATTAGCTTTTTCAAACAAAGCAACCCTAGTTATTTTAAGTCCCGAAATGGTATGATGAATTCCCCGAATGTCTAATCACTATTCTAATCTCGATCTCGAACCTTAGCTAACCATTGTTTCGACAGTTAACAAAGGCACTTAAACGTGTTAACTGACTTTAGCCTGTTATTTTGTAGATAATTACTCTTTCAAAACGTAGAAACTCACAATTATAAGTCATAATAATTATTTATATACGACTGTACTTAGCTGAGACAATACTATAATTTGTTTTAACCTGAATTTTAAAACAATTATTATAAAGTACTTGCTGGTTATATTAATTCGTATCTCGAGGCAATGTCGAAGGGTTTGGAGTTTGCCTATAGGCTACCGAGAGAATAGAAGTACCTACCTAAGTATACAACGCTTTTGCAATGTATTGCTTTGCAGGTGTCAAACAGCAATTTCAAGTGCCTCAGTCGCTGTTGCATGCTTCTGGTCCTGTGTTGATACCAGCGGTCGCGTCTAGACAAACTTTTTACATGAACCTTCTTCTACCTTCCATACCTCCACGATATGGTTAAGCAGTATTTCCTCTCCTCGTTTAATCTTAACGTTGCTTGATGAACTAGTTTCAATGGCGACAGCGTGATAATATGTTTGTATGTATGCATACTGTGTAACAGTGTCGATTCTATACATTATATACCTTTATAACATACATATTTACTTTAATCTATAACTAGATTCTGCTCGCATCTTCGTAATCAACATCAATTACTCATACCCCGCACTAGGATTCCAAGTGTCAAGGAATAAACACACACATAAACTCCCAGGACCTGAGTACAAAATTTTCTGCTCATCACAAATATTTACCCCAGCCCGGGATTGAATCTAAGACCACTCACTTTGAAGGCAAAGTCATTATCAACTAGGCTAACGGGGATATCAGTCAGACTTCATCCAAGGAAGACTATGCGTATCGCTTATTCTCGGGAACAAACCGCTGAATTGGGATAGCAATATCCTATGTATTAATCCTCAGTATGTTATATTCAGAAGCTCATTAATACCGTCTTACTCGAAGGTTCAACGCCAGAAGCATGGAACAAAAGCGTGGTGGTTCTATTCTTTAAAAAAGATGACAGTACCTTACTTAAGAATTACAGACCCATCTCGCTTTTGAGCCATGTTTATAAGCTGTTTTCGAAGGTCATCACGAACCGTCTCAGTCGCAGGTTCAATGAATTCCAGCCTCCGGAACAAGCCGGTTTCCGAAAAGGCTATAGTACCATAGACCACATTCACACGCAACGGCAAATTATACAGAAGACCGAAGAGTATAACTTGCCTCTTTGTTTAGCGTTTGTGGACTATGAGAAGACCTTTGATTCGATCGAGACGTGGACAGTGCTTGAGTTTCTCCAGCGGTGGCGTATTGACTATCAGTATATTGAAGTGCTGAAGTGTTTGTACAAAAACGCCTACATGTCAGTCCGAGTACAGGAGCAAAGTTCGAAGGCAATTCCATTGCAAAGAGGCGTGAGACAGGGAGACGTTATATCTCCCAAACTGTTCACCACTGCATGGGAAGACGCCTTCAAGCTTCTGGAATAGCAAGGACTCGGCATCAACATCAACGGCGAATACATCACTCACCTTCGATTTGCCGACGATATTGTAGTCATGGCAGAATCCATGGAAGACCTCAGTACAATGCTCGAAGACCTCCATCGAGTTTCCCAATGGGTAGGCCTTAAGATGAACATGGACAAGACGAAAATTATGTCTAATGCCCATGTTGTGTCTACCTCAATATCAGTTGGAAACTCAGTTCTCGAAGTTGTTGACGAATGCATCTACCTGGGACAGACAGTCAAACTAGGGAGGTACAACTTTGAGAAAGAGGTCAATCGTCGAATCCAACTCGGCGGGGCAGCGTTCTGGGAACTTCGCGATGTCTTCTCGTCAAAAATACCTCAGTGCCTCAAGACAAGAGTCTTTGACCAATGTGTGTTACCAGTGATGACATATGGCACTGAAACGTGGTCTCTAACTATGGGCCTCATAAGCAAGCTCAAAGTCGCACAACGAGCTATGGAGAGGGCTATGCTCGGGGTTTCTCTACGTGATCGAATCAGAAATGAGGAGATCCGTAGAAGAACGAAAGTCACCGACATAGCCCAGAAGATTAGCCAGTTGAAGTGGCAGTGGGCAGGGCACATAGCACGCAGAACAGATGGCCGATGGGGCCGAAAGGTTCTGGAGTGGAGACCACGGACCGGCAAGCGCAGCGTAGGTCGTCCACTGACAAGGTGGACTGACGACCTGATAAAGGTAGCAGGACGACGTTGGATGCAGGCCGCTTCCAACCGGTCCTTTTGGAAATTTGTGGGGGAGGCATATGTTCAGCAGTGGACGTCCTACGGCTGAGATGACGATGATGTTATATCTCCGTTCAAAGTTTTACCAAGTTCCGTTCAGCGCTGAGTTGATGCAAAGGTACATACATTCACATTTATAATTAAAGAATAAGTTTTGCGAGAGATGCAACGTCTATGCCTATCCTTGATAATGTAGTTTCCTTTCAAAATTTCTGTATAAGAGTTTACTCTCAGCGATCCATGGCAATGCTTATTCTTAGATATTTCTGTATAAGTTTTAAATTATTTTTGGCTAACGTATAGTTAAAAGTTTTGTTATACTATCTTTAACTTCTGGCTCGACTGTATCTACCTACATACATGTATCTTCTTCACAAACCACCCTTAAGTTTTTTTAAGTTTTTTCACAAACCTTCATTTGTCTGAATTATATATTATTTACCGGTTTTATCTATTGGT
The DNA here is from genome assembly GCA_917880725.1 of Selenia dentaria. Lineage (NCBI taxonomy): Eukaryota > Metazoa > Arthropoda > Insecta > Lepidoptera > Geometridae > Selenia > Selenia dentaria. The sequence continues at coordinate 4,829,440 of OU862888.1, read as the reverse complement.
ACTTTCTAATACCAACAGCACGACCATATTAAGTCGCTAAATTGCGGAATTGCTAAATTACAATTAAAGAGACGAAAGGATGTGGATGTGCGTTGCAAATAATATTCGGCAAATATTGTTAATATCTGACAAAGCACTTGTAGATTTGTCTCATCGTTCTGAAAGGATCGATGAGGTTATACAAGTTTATTAAAAATTTGGTTGATTGTAATTCTTACCAATGTGATCTTTTTAAGCTTACATCTAATACGTATATTTATATCGGTCATGGATAGAGGCGGTGACAACTTTAAACAAATCATAATTGATTTATTTTGACCGCGAAGGTATGGTTGGTATGGGTTACTTATACTTGTATTCCACTTAAAGCTATTCATGAAATAAACATATAAAATTAAAAATATGTTTTTCGTCTCAATTTGTCCTTATAATTAAAAAACACAAACCTGCTTCATCTTGCGTATTGTTGTTTCCAAATGAAACTTTCGTAAAGAAATGCTCTAAAATATGGAAAGGAATAAACCGTTAACCCTCTCCAAATATTTCTATTTTTTTTAGTAGATATTGTATACCTGGTATATTATCATATTATATAAAAGAAACTGCCTTTATATATTCTCATCAGCCCGTAAAATCTTGTCGGTTGGCGATGCTATTCCACTTAAATAAACCCCGATTTATTTGCATTTACTTTTATTTTTATACCAAATAAGAAAGTAAAAGTTACTTTCATTTCTTGTGTAATAACAGTGTTTTTCCAAGGTGTGAGAACGGTAAATTCACCGTTCATTAAATTTAATCCTCCTGTTTTGATTAGGTTTAGGTTTAAAGATATTTATTCTCAAAAAAGACCAAAGTCACTTACATGAGAACAATACTTAATAGTTAAAAATTTACAAAATACGTCATTCCAATGTTATAAAAATAAATAATTCAGGTGATAACTCATCTAACACAAAACAAATGGTTTCCTAAATTATATGTTCATACAACTTAGTTTTGAATATATTAAAAGAGGATATATTTTTTTATATTTGAAGGTAATTTATTTTAAAGTTTTGCTCTTTAAGTTAAAGTTTTTTTACCATAATGTGTACGAGTTCTAGGTACAACTAGCTCGCCGGGTGCTACGTTTGCTAATATTCTTTACTTTGGTAAATGTTCTATCTGTATGTATATTTTGTCAAGAGTTTTACGAATAAAAATACAAGTGTTATAGATGTTTAACTGTTTTATGTTCATTATTTTTGTCTCCTTGTAAATTTTATCTGTGGATGTAAGGTAAGGAAAATATAAATTGTTATATACACTTCAATTAGAAATTTTCATCTTTTAATTTATCGGTTCACAAGCCTTACCAATTAAGCTACTGATATTTTATTGATACTTCTCTTCATCTACATTGTTATCATTCTTCAAACATCTCACACAGTCTCAGGCAAACTACTCGTAGGTTCGTCTTTACAGAATTTAATGTTTTTTGTCTTTATTTTATAATAAATAAACACTTACTTAACACATTTAAGCTCTTTTTTTGCACCTAGCATTTTCTTTACTAAGTAAGGTGAAATGTGTGTTTCACTCGGCAGCAAAGTTATTCTGTGTCTTGTACTTTTGAAACCTTCGCTACGCTCAGCAGGTCAATTACGTATCTCTGTTGCAATTAATGGTTAAATTATATCTTAACAAAAAGCGACTTTATGTCAGTTTTGATAACTCTAAGCAAAAGTGTTGGTAAGTTCAATTCAGTTTAGCCGCCATTTTTTTACATTTCAATCAACATTTGGTTGCAACTGAGGTACATAATAGCCCTATTAGGTGTCTACCTTTGAAGCACTTTCTTCGCTCGTGGTTCAATATTAGTGTCTCTCGCCTGCTCAGTTTTCTCGCGTTAAAAAACATCTTGCAGCCTTGCATAACAGTTGGTGTTACACACCCGTGCCAAGTGCTTTGAAATATTTTTTACTGACTTCCAAAATTTTTATGTTTGTTACCTCATAACTTTCGACTGGGTGAACCGATTCTCAAAATTCTTCTTTTTGTTTGAAATCTGGTGCTTCTCGTGTGGTCCCATTTGAATTTCATAAAATTCGGTCTAGTAGTTTTTGAGTTACACTTCAATAACTGAATAGAATGGAAGTTAGTATTAAATTTTTCAAATTATATTTGTTTATTAAATATCCTCTATTAGTATCTAATATTTTTGTTTAATGTTTGAAACATTGATCAAGATATTAAAAACTTGAAAGAAATGTCTAGTCTACTCTTTCGTAGCACTGGACAGCCATCCTAATATTGAGCAATCAACACAACGACAGACAGATTGAAACATCGACATTCGCCGTTGTCACAGCCATTGTTGGCACAACACTCAACTGTCATACTCGCGACACCCGTCACAGCTGTCACGCTGTCATACTTATTGTCACGATTGTGTGTTTTGTCACGCGCGGGAAGACCACTTGTCGAGCTATTGAATTCGGTTGTTGCTCAATAAAAGTGACATAATGTATTGTTGGCGTTGGGGAGTCTTTTGTTTGCGCGTTTAAATTTACTTTTGTTTGTTAGAGCTTATTAAAAGAAAGGGGCTTGATGAGCTTTAAGTAGTAACATACACAGTATGCTAATGCGAAAGCAAAAATAATACCCATTTTAATATTAATTCCTCGGTCTATTAGACCAGAAAGGCAAAGAAGTCGACGATGATGCTAGCAAACGAAAACAAAATATAATGGGTTGTTTTTGCAGCAGACAAAAGTCATATATATAAGTTTTTAAACTATCATGGTCACGAACATAAAAGGTATTCAAATTATCAACGGGATAATTACCATGTATATACACAGAAAAGTCATATAATTTGTTATTGTTTTGTTTTTTAAATGAGAGGACCTTGTCTTGTATTCTACAAATAAGTACCTATAATTAAATTTAGACGCATCTATGGCAATATTCGGAATCTCAGGTGGTATAAATAATATAATTTATGTCAATGTTTAGTTCCGTATTCTTAGAGTGAGCACTAAACTCAGATATAAGAAATCTATTATACCTATTGCGCGGTTGCTACCGGCACTTTCTTGTTACGTGGTACTTTGTTCATCGTCTTCATAATCTATAGGCACCCGTGGTTAAGGGGTTAAGTTTTGATGTAAGAAAAAAAACTTCACATTTTCACCTCTATTTTAAACTACACGCGGTCGCTTGTAGACCAATTAAGTACTGGGTACATACTCGTAATACGCTAGATTATGTATGTATTACAAAAATGTTTTATGTGTACTTAATTATTACAGCTGGAAAATAAAGATTATGTTCCACACACAAACTTAAGTAATTTCCACCTCGAGGTGCCACTCTGCTCCATGCAGCTTCTCATGCGTAAACTGCGTCATTCTGAGATTTCTGCGAATTTCAATTCCACAAAAATCGTACACGTTCATTATCATTATGACGGCTGTCATTATGACTCCTTGTTATTACGACTGCGAGTCGTTATGGAGAACAGTATTATTATAATGAGCCGTAATGTCTTTATTGCTTAGTGAATTTAAAATTCATCACGACCTAGTAATTTGGTACACATAGTAATGGTATAATTTGAATGATAATGCGGTTTGCGTGTGTGGGTGACGTGTAATGGAAGGATGGTTTATTGGGCATTAAAATGTACCGGTGTTTGTAATTTTTATTAGTGAAAATGTAATGGCGGCTGCTTGGTACTGTTTATACGCTTGATATTAGTCGCAACGTCGTAATAACCAAAAACACTATATTAAGTTATGTGAATAGATATTATAGTTCGGTTTTATGTTTACTTATCCAAATGCCATGCGATTTTATTTAAATAGGATTTAGTTAACATTTCTCAAGTCAGTTTTTTTTTTAATTTATACTACTCCGAGGCTATTTAGAAAAAGTATACCTAACGTATTTTTCAAAGATTTTTTTAATACACACATGTCTAGAGAAATGTATACTTTTCCTAGGAATCGTATACCATGAAGGACTATATACGTTTGTGTTAACATATAAATAGTCAAGTTTTTGGCATGCCAATAAGGAATGATTTCTTAATTACTTGACGGAGACAATTTTTTTTTGGTAACTATCTACTCAATTTTCCGAAAATCGCAACTTCCAGCCTATCTTTTGGAACAAAGTCGCAACCAACTCTACACAATAAACATCACCACGTAAAACAAGCAGTAATTCGTTTGCACGAAGCAAAATAAAACGTATTGCCCTTAATTTCCCGCGGCCATTAACTCATAACATGTAAAGTTATATGTCGTTTATTAATTACACGAACATCGTATATCAAGTTTATAGCATGCCTTCCGACTGCCAACCGGTGTTTGACATAGTTTCCTCTTTATTTATTTGAAAGAGCGTATATTTTAAATGTAGAAGAAATGACACAGTGGATATTTTTAAAATAAACTCCTTGCCACTGAATTGTCAGTTGAGTTACGAGGCTAGATTATAATTAAGGCGTGTGCACCTCAGACTAAATAAAAAAGTCTTTATTTTGTCTGAGGTGTGCACATGCATATTAGTAATGATCTAATATATAAAAAGAAAGGTGGGATTAGAATTAGTGCATCCAAAATACCCACACTTTTGGAAAATCCAATGAGTTTTGGTATTGTGTTTCGTCAAGGAAATAATACCATTTGATCTCATCAAAACCACTACTAGGATTTTATTTCGTCTCCAATCCTTTCATATTCAAATTCACTACGTTTTATTAGTTTAAGCTGTCAATAAATGAAAGGATCTGACTTATGACTAGATTATGTTGGATTGACTATTAAGTGATTAGTCCTGAAATGGTACAGAGAAAGTCAGTGCGGTCTTTGATGGATTTGACAAACAGCGGGCGTCGCAGGGCGCAAGATTGGTGCGACGTGTTCTTGGCGCGCTTTTAATATGTAAAGCACAATGTGTCGTCATACTGAACAGGCGGTTTGGCCGAGTCTCGCGCGTTAACGCGTACCTCTACCATGAGTTGGCAACCTAAATGTCATCTATAGTCGATACTCGATCTCGCCTACCTATTAAGCTTGTGATTGGCGTACTCGCTCTTAATTTTAGTTCTACAATCGACCGCAACGTGGCACTGTTCTTTTTTCATATTTCATATATATATATAGACAGAATTGAGGCTATTCAGCGTAGATTTTTGCGGTCACTGTGCAGTAGACTTGGTCTAAGGCGGAAGAATTAAAGAATATTCGGACAGGTTAAATAAATTTAAAATGAAAAGCCTTCATGATAGAAGAGGTTCGACTGATTTGTGTACATTGTACAAGATTGTTAACGGTATGTCTGGTAGTGAATTATTGTCAAATGTCAATTTTAAAGTACCCTCACGTTCTATTCGAAAATTCCAGTTATTTAACATGCCACCTGCCAACAATAATGTCTCGCGGAACAGTCCTCTAACCAGGATGTGTCGTAGATACGATGAAATGAGTGATCCCAGAGACATGTTTTCATGCAATTTTTTGTCCTTCAAATTTTCAATTAATCAATAGCATATATTTTCTTCATAACTATTTCCTAATAACTAACAAACAAAAAAAAAAAAACTTTCTGTTTAACATTTTGTGTCAATATTTTTATTCTATATATAAGTTGTGTGCGGTTTTAATTGGACTTTAGGTTTAATATGTTATGTGTGCTGATATTATATACCTGTATGTGAAATGACCTAATGCCTGTAACCGAACCTATTTCAATAAAATAAAACAAAAAAAAAAAAATGTCGGCGTATCATATCGCGGCAGTCGATATCGAGCATCGATTGGTGTCAATGTTCTAAGCTCATGGTAGACCTACTGTATAGCGACATATTGTGCTGACACTGTGCACGTCGCACCAACGTCGCGCCTCACCACAATCAATTTTTATCAAAGCGCTTGGAAAGTACATAGTGTTACGTCATAACTAATCGGCTACAACTTGTATTCGATGGGAGAGTCAAAATACATATTGAAAATATCACGGCCCTCATTACCATCATCATCATCTCAGCCGTAGGACGCCCATGCTGATCATAGTCTTCCCCAAAAATTTTCTAAGGGCGGCCCCTTAGAAAATTTTTTAAACTGGATCTGTGGCCTGTATCCAACGTCATCCTGCAACCTTTCTCCGGTCGTCTGTCCACCTTGTCGGTGGACGACTTACGATGCGTTTGCCGGTCCCTGGTCTGTACTCCATAATCTTCCGGCCCCATCGATCATCTGTTCTGCGTGCTATGTTATGTAGCCTGCCCACTGCCACTGGCTTATCTTCTGAGCTATGTCGTTGACTTTAGTTCGTCTACGGATCTTTCACTTCTGATTCGATCACGTAGAGATGTCCCGAGCATAGCCCTCTCTATAGTGTCTCCGTTGTTCGACTTTGAGCTTACTTATAAGGCCCATAGGAAGAGATCACGTTTCAGTGCTTTATGTCTTCACTGGTAACTACAGATCACAGAAACAAGGGAGGTTTGAAAAGGAGGCGCCGCTGGTGTCGCAGCAATATGCCCAAAAACAGAACACATTGCTCGCGGCGGTTCGCAAATTTTGTATTATGTGACTGAACCCCGGTCGCGATATTGCATGTTAACAATTTACAATGCATGCTCTGTACTTACGAATATTCAAACGTTAAGTTTAATACCGCAGTGGATAATTAACTTATTGAAGCTAACAATACGTTGAATCGCGGAATATGGCCGCTGCTTGTGGCATCAGACTTTGTAATCAGCGCACGGATTGGCATCTCTCTAGATTTCTATGCTGGTAACAAAACTGGTCAAACACCTTATTAAAGCACTGAGTAGGTATTATGGACGAGAAAACTTTGCAAAGTTTCTGGAACACTGCACAGCTGAGTTGGATTCGATGATGGACAACTAGTACTAGGGAAGGTATAAGATGGATATTGGATGTAATCTTTGTCTTAACTTTGTTGCTATGCTCTATCTGAAATGAAAGTCATCGTAAGGAGTCTTCTGTCATTAAACGTACAACTGGAGCGGGGTCCCTATTAGGTTGACCATATTAGGTTTCCTATTATAAACAAGTACCGCCCCTCGCTAGGACTCTATGTAGTAAAGTAACCTACTACTTTAAAAGCAGTAACTTATCAAGACCCTTTTAATAACTCACTTCAATTCCGTTCTTATTTATAAATAGAGACCAGAAGTTAACATTTCTGTGGATATTTATAACCAATTACCGTTTCGTTATTTATGACCGATAGTCGTTATTTTCAAGAAATAATTCTCGAGCTGTCTGCGTAAGCGGTACAGGCGGTAAGTGTCGTAATTTTGCAGTCGTAACGAGAGTGCTAGGTACGAGTAGAAAACGTTTATTAATTACCAGGGTGGCTACAGATTTAGCGAGAAGTGAATATGTTCGGTTCACCTTATCACTATGTGTCGTATATCCTCATAGAATAATGAACTTTGGAATGGGATAGGCTATCCCATAGAAGAATGTATATCCCCATAGAAGAATGGATTTTGGGATGGGATAGGCTGTTTCGTTCAGCATTCATCAAAATGCCAATCAATTTGGGACCTAGTTCACAGCTATATAATGCCATTTCATGCTGAAAAGTAATTAAAAAGGCAGAAATCGCTAAATGAATGACAATTTGTTTCTCAATGTAATTCGAACAGTGATAATCCTATACAAAAAAAATACCACTATTTTAGCTGGATATTAGAAATAATAAGCGGATAGCATAATCAAACCAAGTATTATAATTTATGATGGTGTCCTGATTCATTGTTTGTCAAGATATTTCTTTTTAAATTTTGTAAAATTCATACAATTATAATTATTCATACAGGTTCATATCAGAAGAATAAGGCTATGAGAAAACGTGTATATTACGGAAATATATCTTGTGAAGTACAAACAACTCATAACGCGGAGTTTCTAAAGTTTATAATGGCTTAATTATTTGCGTTGGCTGTTTGAAACTCTGGGTCCGTGGTCGTCCGACACCAAAAGATTTTACAAGGAGATATCTTAAAGAATGGTCCTTATCTCAGGGGGTCTAGAAGCGCGTGTGTACTTAGCCCAAAGTTGAATCTGGTAATTCAACGAGGCAATGCGGCCAGTGTTTAAGGAAGCCTTCCGCACACTGGTGATTTAGAAGGTGTTATTGTTTTTTAATAACATTACTATAACTATTATGCATATCTAATATTTGTATGAATAGGTACCGTCCTTAGAACTTTAATTTGCCTTTAAGCACTTAACTGTTCGTTTCGGAAGCCCGATTTACACTTCAATAAGTACAGTAGCGAGTTAACTTGCGACATCAACGAGTTAAGTTGTTATTGTCGTTTGAACGACAAAAGCGAGTTTAGTAGTAATTATTTGATTAAATTGGGTCGAATAGATTGCAATCCTATTTTTTGACTAGTCCAGTGCGAAGTAGGCCCTTCTCTCGCGTCTCCCGCACGCACCCCACCAATTTAACTAACCGGCATGTAGACGGGCGAGTTTAGTACATTCCATAGAGTTGTAGAGAAGTAGTAAGCAAAACACCGACCCGACTAGTCTTCTTCTCGAAACGGTAACTTATGACTACTTACTCACCTATGTTTAGACGCTAATTACAACTTACTACTTGTTACTTAACTGACTGATTTCTTAACTCGCTATTGTACTTATTGAAGTGTAAATCGGGCTTAATAGCCAGTCGCCGTTCTGGGTCAGAAATTTTTTCTCATTACTTTTAAAAAATTGTGAAATAATCGAATTAATTAATTATCACACATTTATATTGATATGATATATCTATGAGTATACAATATTAAAAGTCATCACGATAGCCTCAATAATCGCTTTAACTAGCACCTTACCTTCATCGAGTAACGTTCACCACCGATTAATGTTTTAATTCGCGTCCGCAATAATTTAATAATCTCTCGCCGTCGAGTATGTCAATAATTCATTATTTTAAATGGCAACTCTGACTTGTGAAATAATTTAACCGTGTAGAGTGTGGTATTGAATTAGACTACTTACGGCTTTGAAACATATGCAGAAAAGATTTTAAATTTGCTGACTAAACTATTATTTACACTATTACTTTTACTTTTATTTTAAGGCAGACTGTGCCTGACCGGCCCACCGTACTATATACACGAATATGTATCCGGAAAGACTTCCAAAGACATTTTTTTATCATCGTAGTAGTAGTTAGTAAATTTATTCCGCCTTCTTGAATTCTTGAATGTAAAGCTCATTCGGATGGAACTATTTTACGTAGCTTATTGATGACTTGACGAATGACAAATCCACTGTACGAACACAAACTGTACGAATTCACCACATATACAATACAGTCCCATTTTTACTCAATACTCGAAATGTTGTTCACGTGATGTATAGACTAAACCCTATTTATGCGTTCTCATTAGTTGCATATTTATTTTCAGATTTTCTGCAGTTCAAAGTATTAGCTACATCTAAGCATGTTTTATCCTGGCAATACTTCAAATACCTATATTTTCTGTAAATAATTGCTTGGCATAATAAAACTGATTTGCATTCAGCAAGATTCGCACCGCAACAGATTAGTTATTACTGTTATTGAGACGCCTTTTATAAAAACAAACGAAAATCGACTATAGCAAAATGAATCATAATCGATTTGCCAAATTTAAACAAATTGCACTACCATTAAGTTCCAGGCAAAACAATTATTGCAAAAATAAAACTTTATTGCGGTGCAATCTCAGTAATTGGGCTTATAGATGGCCAAATTATTGAGATTGCGTTTGCTATGGTTAATATTGTCACTTACACTACCGGTATATTTATTACTAGCCCTGCAACAAATCTACCTAATCTAATCTATGACCCCAGGAATAGGCCCGCGTGGAAAGTAACTATTTCACAAGAACATTTAACCGGGATAAAATCCTATAGTGTTCAAAAATCAGCTAACTCCGTTCAGTTGTTTCTAGGTACGTGAAAAGGGGTTGCGTCCTCCGAAAGACAGTCGTTGTCATAAAGGTAGTATAATATTGTGATTATTATGAATGACTATGATACTATGTGACTTATTATATAATATGATATAGATACCTACTGATTGTATCACGCTGATCACCAACCTCCACTAGTTGGAGAGGCACTTAAAGAAGAAGAAGAAGACCTACAGGTTTGCCTATATTTTTAATAGTATCCATAATTGGAGTACTTTTTTAGCTACGATGAGTATGATTGTTATAGTCATTTTAAGTTTTGTTTTCAACTTGGACTTCATAGCACCATTAGACTTTTAATAGGAGTGCCGGCAATAATTATTAGTATTAATAAACTAGGGTCCTCCTTGAATTTATGATTATGCAATATTTAATAGATGTAGTTATGTGGTACGTTATGTACATTGCCTTATGCCAATATGAGTTGTACCACCAAAGTTTTGTTTCTAATATATTCTAAAAATAATAATCTATTTCTACAAAGTTTTGAAATACCCAACTGCAATAAAACCTATTAATAACTAAACCAACTGCAGCTCCTTTATTTGGCATCTTTAATTAATATTGCCGATATTTTTTATTTTATCTAATATTGTGTCGTAAATACCAATATTTAGGAATTTCTAAAAACGAATGATATATATGATTAGGTATTTCTTTCTTAGTTTCGGGAGGAGGGAGGAAATCCTTTATGGATTCCGCAGAAGAGCAGTATCACTGAGGTTATGTCCGTGTTCACCGGTGGGGATGGGAGAGCGTGTACGGACTAAAACTTCCTCCCTCTTTCCTATATTATATCTGTAGTGACAGACAGCAGCTCCTTTATTTGGCATCTTTAATTAATATTGCCGATATTTTTTATTTTATCTAATATTGTGTCGTAAATACCAATATTTAGGAATTTCTAAAAACGAATGATATATATGATTAGGTATTTCTTTCTTAGTTTCGGGAGGAGGAAATCCTTTATGGATTCCGCAGAAGAGCAGTATCACTGAGGTTATGTCCGTGTTCACCGGTGGGGATGGGAGAGCGTGTACGGACTAAAACTTCCTCCCTCTTTCCTATATTATATCTGTAGTGACAGACAGCAGCTCCTTTATTTGGCATCTTTAATTAATATTGCCGATATTTTTTTATTTTATCTAATATTGTGTCGTAAATACCAATATTTAGGAATTTCTAAAAACGAATGATATATATGATTAGGTATTTCTTTCTTAGTTTCGGGAGGAGGAAATCCTTTATGGATTCCGCAGAAGAGCAGTATCACTAAGGTTATGTCCGAGTTCACCGGTGGGGATGGGAGAGCGTGTACGGACTAAAACTTCCTCCCTCTTTCCTATATTATATCTGTAGTGACAGACACTAGGTCCGTACCCTTAGAATATTAAACCTTTTATTTAGATATTACTAGTCTGAACCCCAAGTATCTAACGAGACTTATAGACTAAGTGTGAGTATATATATATATATACATTTTCTTTTTTCTTAGTTTGACTCTTACATTATTTTACAATTAACACGCTATTATAAGACTTTAAAATAACATTTTATCTTCCTGCAATCGAGACCGATCGCAGGAGAGCCGTCACGACCTCTTCGTTCCTGTCCGTTTTTGCCATTTTTATATTGTAGTCTGTAATGGTCTTTATGGATGCCCCTGTTGCCCGCCCCACGAACCGGCCAACCGCATCTGAGCGACGACGATTAGAAATTCATTTAGTTAATATTATACATAAATATTTTCCAATTCAAATGTATTATTCCTTTTGAACTGGCTTTCAAAACACCTTCTCTACATACTTGCTACGGTACCCTGACCTTAACATAGAGTATTATAGTAATGCTTGCGTACTACTGCTTTACGTAACTTTACTGCTTTTTATCTAGCACTGCGTTGATACGAATCATGAGGGTTTCTTACACAAAAGGTGCCATATTTAAAATACTGTGTTACTTTAGTGTTGCTTTGTCGGTAATACAGTTGTTAAAGCTGATAGCTCTAGTTGCCATAATGATATTGTAGCAGCTTTTCATTGCCTTAAAATTAAAACACGGGTAAAACGACGTTTTCTAAAAATAATGCCTAGCTAGATCGATTGATTGCCCCCGAAACCCTGTACACTAAATGTTATGCAAATCGTTGAAGCCGTTTCCGATATTAAAACTATATGTGTAAACTTTATACATACAAGACCCGCTCGTTTGAACGTATCAGATAAATTGTCACAATCTTCTATCTAAATAAAAGCCAAATATTATGGTAAACGTAGAACTTGACAACAGCTGGACCAATTTATATTTTATTCTGTAGGTAGGTAAATGTTCGTTATAGCTCGCAAGGCTAATCGGGAAATTTGCTTGAAAAATGGTAACTACAGAAAAATTGCTTTTTCCATGGGACATTACAAGTTAGTATTAAATATACATTATTAAATTACAATTAATGTAATGTTCGTAAGCAATACCAGGGTCTATAATAGTTCTAGTACCCAACAAGTAAGCATCAATAAAATTAAATAAACTCGTAGGTACTCGTAATAATAATCTTATTTTATTTATGTTGAAACCGTTATTTGTGAGATTGATTATCTGTAATTTTAAGCCATAATTTGAACAAATCCTCGCCGTGATTACCCGATGGAACAGTACCCTAACATTAAGTATAATTATGTGATTATTTACCGATCTTTGTGGTCTTGTAGTGGGCGAACTAACGTATGATACATTTTTTATTTTATGAATAGGTAACAAATTCAAGAAAATAAATAGAACCTTATTTTACTTCGAAACATGTCCACCAAGGAGGTAGGTAACTAAACAAAGGTTTTATTTAATTTTATCTTTGAACTGGCTCGTAAATAGAAATCAATGAATTGAAACAAGTGCAATTTGAAAAATTTAATACCGACTTCCATTCTATTACTTTGGTAAAAATCAGTTATTGGAGTGGAACTCAAAAACTACTGGACCGAATTTGATGAAATAAATAATGTAAAATATATAGGACAATTTTGAGAATCGGTTTACTCTATCGAAATTCATGAGGTTACAAACATAAAAAAAATAAAGTCGAATTGAGTACCTTTTTTTGGAAGTCGGTAGAAAAAATGTGAACACTTTAACGCGGAAAAAATATTTTTGATCGTTGATCGTCATTGTAAAGTAATTGTATTTGACAAAATGAGTTCAAGTGAAGACAAACTTACTTTAACACCACCTGAAACTCAAGGGGTGATAAGAGCCGTAATAGAAAAATCGTTACCTCCGAAAAAATTTCTGCCTAGGTACTACTCAGTTTTTAAGTTCCACGCAATATTTAAGAAAAGCCATACAAGTTTTGGCCACAACTAGGCATTGATGTACTTACGTAGGTATATATGCCTCAGCTTTGCCTAGGCCCACTTTTACACGTTCGTCCATCAAAGCCTATTTTGCTGGCCGCTTATTTAATGTCTGCATCTGCATCTGCAGTTTATAATTGTGTGGTTATGCACAGTGGTGTTGATGACTATTATACTATACTAGTAGTATATATTCCAGAAAATATACCAAATTTCATAAATACCGTTTCATTGTTTATACCCGGGTAATGTCATCAGACATACAGAGTAACCTTCGTGTTTATATTATTACCGTGGGCAGATTATTAATAAAATAGGTATAAGCTCTATTTATGTATTGAATCCTTCACAACATCATTATAAACATTATACGAGCTATTAAAAACAAGTTCATTAACATATTTATCAATATTTATACTAATTCGTAAAATAATAATTGATATACATGATTATTCTTTACCACAAAAAACCCAATCGATTTTCATAGCCACTCATTAATTCACCGGCAATAATTCTTTATGCAAATAACTCATTGTTATTCCAGTGTTCTCATTCTACTTGAAAATATTAATTTGCATTCTAGTGGAAGAATTTAATGATCAATTCAAATCCAGACTCATTGTGCATCTACGCCTGATAAAGGCGCTTAGTGCTCCGAAATGTACAAATCAAAGAAAATCGTAAGTATGGTTCGATATTCAAACTTTCATATCGCCTAGATATTGTGGAGAGAAACAATAAAAAAGAAATATACTATATCATAAAGGCCGCATACGTTTTCTAATCTTATGTTACTACATTACGATATCACTATAACACTTATGTGTTTCTATAATGTATAAGTACCTATTATCCTAGTAATCTTAATAAAATATACTAAACAAATATTTTCAGTGAAGTACAGGTAGTTTTGAAATATTGTTACCGTTTAGAGTGAGAGTATGACTTAATTAATTATTTCCCTATATTACTTTACCTACATAATTTACCGATTCGTTATGATGAATATAAATATAAGAAATATAATGAATAAATAAATAAAACAAATTATTGAGGTTATGATTGATGACGCTTTGTCCTACTTACTAGGCTAGCGATAGAAATTTGACACTATTCGTCCTATTATTTAATATAAGTAGAAAATAGTATTTACTATTTTCTACTTATGTAAAATCTTCAACTCTGGACCGACGATAGATAATTTACTGAACCTAGCCTTGTTTTTAAATATAGTGCTGGATAACAGGCAATTTGTCGATTTGCTAAAATTTTAAACTTCCTTTGAATTTCGCACTCTCATCGAAGTGATCATCAGGCAAAACTAAGCGCCTTAAACCATTAATTCTCGACGAAAATATTTTGTTCTCGAATTAATGATGTGTAAATGACTATAACACAGTCATTTTGAATATCAATTTGAATAATAGCACAGCTTTTGTTCCGGTTGTTTTTATATGTTTTGTGTTCAATGTTTGGAGTTCAGTGATTTTGAATGCAAGAATGCCGTCCATAGTACACGATGGAAGGGCCACATTCGGTTGCAGCTTATAATTTCGAATCTATAGTTCAGTGGGTACAACGACAACTATGCCGTCTGGTCCAGCAGTGCTTGAACAGCTCAAAATCAGAATAAAATGTTTGGTGTAACATACATTTTTTATAGTATTACGTTTTAAAGCACTAACTACTTAGCGCTACCAAACATTAAAGTTTTTAGAGAGAAAAAAATCACGGACGGAATTCGAACACGCGTCCTCCGACAATCCGTGTCAGACGCCATGACCAACTAGGCCACCGAGGCTCGAGGTCCGAGCATCAAATATTTTTTTTATTGAAATTGATTTTAACCGTCGTATAGGGACATCTGTTAAACAGCTTTAACAGCATTATCAAACCGAAAGAAGAATTTTACAAATACTTAACTTTCGTATTGATGTCACAACGTGGGCACAACCCTTCATAATTTTTATAGTATTTACCTTTTTAAACCACTAACGAAGTACACACTAAATTGCAGTGTAACTTACAGTTTCTTATTTAATTTAATTCCACGGAACTGGGAGAAACTTGCAAAGAACAAGATTAAGACTAGGAAATCTGTCAAAAGAGGTCAGAAGCACTACGATGACGCATGGTTTGGCGTTCTAGTACTAGTACTAGTAGAAGAGCGAACAACCAACCTTTCGAAACTCACATCTGCTCCAGATATAAAAATTGTTGGCGATCTCGTATCGGTATGCATAGCCACAGGCGTAGGTGCCTATCTCAATGATCTCCTTCATCGATACGCTCTTGACAGAGTGGTCCTGGTCGTCACTTCAGGGTGTGTAACGCGCCTTACAATGCGTCGCCATTCCTCCCTGCCTGCAGCCTTTCTCGTGCACTCGTGTAGAGGACCGTTTATGGCTGCTCGTATCTGGTCGGTCCATCGAATCTGTGATCTCCCTCGTGATCTAGTGCCTTCTACTCTGCCTTGGACAACTATTCGTTCAATCGACTCGATCTCAATGATACTGTTGAAAAAGTCTGCAAAATTGTAATATGGTCAAATAAGAATAAAATAGTCTCTTAAATGTTATAAGTAGAAAAAACGTTCAACAGTTTGCTCATTTCTAACTTACAATAATTTTCTAGTGAACACTATACGGATTAATATATTTCTAACACATATAAAATACTGACGTATGTAAAAATATATGTCAGAAAGGATCTGGAATAGCAGACTGTTAGTCGATTAACGGTGCATCGCGCCATCTTAAAAATCCAAAGCCAAAGATTTAAGTAAAATTAATAATAATATGTTTACAGATCGCGCGGCGAGAGTTTGGCTTTGACCTTCGGGTGGAGGGGATTACTGCGCATGGGTACTGTCGCGCCATGTGACAGAGAGAGACAAGAGTCCCTCGTCTTCGATGTGACAGAGAGAGACAAGAGTCCGTCCCTCTAGCCACCCTGTGATACCCAATTTTTGACTTCTGCGCAATAACGGTCAAAGCCAAACTCTCGCCGCGCGATCTTTGTATCTCTTTGTACTTAGCGCTCGTTCGTGAAGCGCTCGTAGCAGAGCTTGACTTGGCGATCATAACCGATCAACAAGTTAACCAACACTTGCTGCGGTCAGGACTTGGATGGGTGACCGCTAGTGGTATTATTCAACTGAGCGCTTCCGTGTTTCGGAGGGCACGTTAAGTCGTCGTTCCCGGTTGTTTGTCTTAGGGAAACAGTCGTTAGGCTATGTCGAAGGCCTTCGAAAACTTTGACATGGGTTAGCCACTAATTTAGGTATCCACCAAGCTGCACTGAGCCTGCGTGGTGGATTATGGCCCAACTCCTCTCTCTGAGAGGAAGGCTCGAGGCCCAACAGTGGGAACGAAATGGGCTGATTATGATTATGAGTTAGCGACATTCTTTACCGACCCCAAGGCTTCAACTACAAAGTGCGATAAAGGTAGAAAACTAGTTTTCAAACTTGTAGATAAATATCACACATACAGAACAGTCTTCAATCGGTATATATTATAAAATCGACATTAATTACTTTTGAATACGAATCGCTGATAATAAAATCGTTAGTCATATTAAAAAAATAATATTTAGGTTTTCGATTTCATATTGTGACTTTTTGTTATGTTAATTTTTGCCTACATTTTAATTTCCCATTAAATTTGAATGTATTATAGTTTAAGCATGCTTTTAATCTTAGAGCTTTAACTATAGGTATATATTATACAAAATCATATATACAACATGAAAGTAACTCAATCTACTAATATGTTTTTAACTTTTAAGAATGTTATAAAATTATAAATACGAAAAATTGTATTATACTAGCTGACCCGGTGAACTTGTTACCGCCTAACAGTCGATTCTTATTTTTTTTATTTTTTATACTTATTCTGCTATTAGGGATGCCGGGTCAGCTAAAAAGAAAAAAGAAAGTTAATAAGTCAATAGTTACATTATGTCAAAAAATTAAATGATATAATACCTACTTAGATTTAGTAATATTATAGATGCACAGCAAAGAGACGTTCACATTTCAAGTGACATTTTACCATATTGACAAATATTTATATATTTATATGATACTAAATAGTCACTCAATTGTTTTGCCTTCCCGGAACCCTACGAAGTTATTTCTTCGTAGCCGGAACCTCTTCACTAACACTTAAACTTTATGGTATTAAAGTTCAAATAGACCAATTCAAATTGATCAGGCTATTTAAAATTTTTCAACTAATGCTTAACATATTATGGTACGTAACTAGGTATATGCTTAGCATATTATGGTAATACCGTGTAGCAGGTGGATGGATCGGGAAGGTGCCAGTAGGGGTTCCTCACTACACAGCGCTCGATTTTTATGCTGTGGCACTGCCATGTTTGGAGTCATTATGATCAGATTTCAGTACCAATTACGTGTTATAAAAAGTGTTCTTGAAACATATATTCATTTTCCACAAAAAAAAATCTAGTATATACGCCATCATCATCATCTCAGCCGTAGGACGTCCACTACTGAACATATGCCTCCCCCATAATTTTTCAAAAGGACCGGTTGGAAGTGGCCTGCATCCAACGTCGTCCTGCGACCTTTATCAGGACGTCTGTCCGCCATGTCGGTGGACGACCTACGCTGCGTTTGCCGGTCTGTGGTCTCCATTCCAGAACCTTCCGGCCCCATCGGCCATCTTTTCTGCGTGCTGCTGTGTGCCCTGCCCACTGTCACTTTAATTCGCTAATCTTCTGGGCTATGTCGGTAACTTTTGTTCTTTTACGGATCTCCTCATTTCTGATTCGATCACGTAGAGAAACCCCGAGCATAGCCCTCTCCATAGCTGTTTGTGAGACTTTGAGCTTATATATGAGGCCCATAGTAAGAGACCACGTCTCAGTGCCATAAGTCATCACTCGTAACACACATTGGTCGAAGACTCTTGTCTTGAGGCACTGAGGTATTTTAGACGAGAAGACTTCACGAAATTTCCGGAGCGCTGCCCAGCCGAGTTGGATTCGACGATTGATCACTTTCTCGAATTTGGATCTGCCTAGTTTGACTGTCTGTCCCATGTAGATGTATTCGTCAAATTAAAGAGCTTATACATATGTATGTAATTTTTTTGTGTAACGAGATACTCTGTAAAATTATTTAATTCAATTTCATTTCGACACTTTGTTATTTAAGAGATCATGAGTAAAACTACGACTAAGCAAAAAAAACAATTAACACCCCAACATATAAACACTTTTTCTAAACCTAAAATGATGCAGCCCAAATAACGAAATAATGACGGCCACAGAGAAAGGAGGACAAGCCAATAAGTATCAATGACATGTGTCAGTTGTCGAGTCACCTGTCAAACGTCGAGGTGACAAAGCTTTGTTGACAGCGGGTGAGGCGGGTCATGGACATATCCTGCTAACGGTTGAATAGACTTTATAGTCGAATATGCTTGTCTGTATGATATTGGCTAGGCTTTTTTAGAGATTTAATAAACAAATATAGGGAGATAATGATCACTAAGTTAAATGTAAATAAAATATACATTAAACTAAATTTAAATGTTTTACAATATCCAAAACTTACAATAGATAGATATTAATTTTGAATTATTTTAAATTTAAAAGACATAATTATACTCGTACATATTTCATAACGAAACCGACTTGTACTTACGTAATTATAGTCAACGTTACAGACTTAAGTTCGGGACTAGGACTTAGACATCGTCATGTCATATGTAGATATAGTAAACTGCAAACTACTAAATAAGAACTGACTGCATAGCAAAGAGTGTCGGTGAAACCAAATTATGTTAAGTAACAAAATGTTGCTGCCCCAGTTTAATTATCATTAGATGTGTTTTTTAAAGGAAAGAGAATATTAAGAGCTATTATTAATTATTATTATTATTATTTTATAGCTATTATTATTATTTTAGCTATTATTTAGAGCTGGCACAAAGATTCATCAACCAAAATAAATCCCGCCGTTTCCTTGTGGTCATACTAATTTGTCATACCACGAAAATATACATGTTCTCGTCGTGGTCATTCTCTCATTTCTGGACACATGCTCCATGAATTCTTCCATAACTATTCAATTGCCAAAATTTTAAGTTATGCGTAGCTTATCTGTCATATACATTACTCCTGACAGATTTTTTTATAAACGTAGGGGAAATATGACACATAAGCTGCGACTTAACCATAAACAGCATAACGTGCTATTTAATTTTCAAAAGTGATCCTGACGTAACTTTGAACAATATTGTTCATTCTCCATATTAATCTTCTACGTATTTTTATAACCAAAATGTATAATTATAATATATATCAAAGCTAACCTTAAACTTAGTTATATGAGAATTGTTTTTATTATATTTGGTCTATCCATTATTTTTCGTTTATCCATCGATGATTGATCGCCGAGGAAACCTTAAAAGACGTCAACAGTCTTACACGTCCATGGCATTACAATAAATTTCAAACATGGATATCGTGTGGCCGGTTTGTCGCTTCGCATGTCATGGTGACAAAGCGGCGCTGACAGCGGGTGACGGCAACATAGCAGGGTGATAATGAGTGGGCACAGACCGATCGTTTGAAGTTGCGGAGACGATTAGGAATGGGTTGTTACTCTATTAAGTATTACAGTCATAAAAACAGTTCATATAGCGCATCCTGTAGCACGGCGTACTTTTTGAAATGACAACTTCTTTAGGCGCGTTAACACTTTTCGAGTGAACGAAAATCACGGAACTCGCGTCATCGCTATCGGTTTTTTGGGTGAACAGAAATCATGGAACTCGCGTCATCGTCACCGATCGCTTTAGCACTTTTTAAGTGAACGAATATCACGGAACTCGCGTCATCACTATCGGCTTTTTGGGTGAACAGAAATCATGGAACTCGCGTCATCGCTATCGGCTTTTTGGGTGAACAGAAATCATGGAACTCGCGTCATCGTCACCGAACGCTTTAGGCACGTAGAGCACTTTTTGAGTGAACGAAAATCACGGAACTCGCGTCATCGCTATCGGCTTTTTGGGTGAACAGAAATCATGGAACGCGCGTCATCGTCACCGGACGCTTTAGGCACGTAGAGAACTTTTTGAGTGAATGAAAATCACGGAACTCGCGTCATCGCTATCGGCTTTTTGGGTGAACAGAAATCATGGAACTCGCGTCATCGTCACCGAACGCTTTAGGCACGTAGAGCACTTTTTGAGTGAACGAAAATCACGGAACTCGCGCCATCGCTATCGGCTTTTTGGGTGAACAGAAATCATGGAACGCGCGTCATCGTCACCGGACGCTTTTGGCACGTAGAGCACTTTTTGAGTGAACAAAAATCACGGAACTCGCGCCATCGCTATCGGTTTTTTGGGTGAACAGAAATCATGGAACGCGCGTCATCGTCACCGGACGCTTTTGTCACGTAGAGCACTTTTTGAGTGAACGCGAAAATCACGGAACTCGCGTCATCGCTATCGGCTTTTTGGGTGAACAGAATCACGGAACTCGCGTCATCGTCACCGAACGCTTTAGGCGCGATGAGCACTTTTCTATGGCTCGGATCAAGCACGAGTCTCAACTGTTGTTGAGCTGAAAGCTGTTGTTAAAGGCAGTTTAACAAACGCAGTCCGTCACGTATAACGTACTGCAGTGCACCCATCACCCCGACGCAAAATATTCAGTCTCATGTGCCTGTAATTTTGCCGGCACCCATACTTTTACAGCAGGAATTCAGTTATGCGAACATTACTGCTTTTCGGTAGGTATAGGTATGATGGCAGTACTTCCCCGGATAAACAATTCCATAGAGAGTTCTACTGTTACTGTTCTAATGATAAAAGTTCATGAATGAAGTGTCGTTGAAGTTATTTGAATTAAATTGAAAGTGAACGCTTTGGTATACACTTATATTATAAACCAAAATTGAAAACCGGTTTCAGAAATAACAGAATGATCATATACTTAGAGTTATAATGTGTCTTTAAATTTTAATTTCAATAAATTGAATGCAAAAATTTGGTGAATTGATATGAAAATGTTCTCTTTTAAAAGTTTTCTTTTTTATTAATTTTTATATTTTTATTATATATTAAATATTTTATCTTAACTTATACTAGAAAATTCACTTTTTTATTAAACCAATGTAGGTCGCCAACTTCACACGTTGCCTTAGCAGATATAAATCTGCCTCTACAACTGCATAAATTTGTCGATAGAGCGATTTTAGAATCCGGTCCAACTTTATTCCAAGCATGCTGCACTATACACAAACAGTAGGGCTGTACAACATCTTATCACAGCAGACACGTCATGGAAAAGAATCACGAACTCTGAACATATTTTTAATAATAATAATAAATATATAAATTCTTATAAATATATAAAAACAACTGATTAGACAACAAAGCATATGGCAACTATAACGGAAAGAAGAAATTTTCTCAACCTACTCTATTTTATACGGAAGACTTGTTCGTCGTGTCACTTAAAATAAAATATAATTAGTAATAATAAAAAACAATATCTCTAATTTTAATATCATAATTGTTTTATTTTTATTTATTATCAATGGGAAGCATGCAAAATTCTTTTAACACAGTAATCGTCAGCTATTAAAATAACAATCCTATTTTTATTTACGACAGGCCGGTTGGCGCAGTTGGGAGCACCCCTGCCTTCTAAGCCGCTGGTCCCGGGTTCGATCCCCGGACAGGTCCAACATTTTGTGTGCATGAACATGTCTGTTTGACTTGTGTGTGTACATAAGTATGTATATCAGTCATCAGGTTACCATAGTACAGGTTTTGCCTAGTTTGGTACCTGAAGACCTTTGTGTGGATGTTAAAAAAGAAAACTTTAATTTAAATACGTATTTTTATTTTCAATTCTCTAATAGGTGGCGCGGATATGCCATGAATTAAGCGGCTAATTCGAATATACATACTCGCGCAACCATTGATCGAAGTTCAATAGTATGTGACAGCTATAATTATTGGCGTAGTAATGAAAACAGTTATTGCCTTTAATTTTTGATGCTAAGTATTTTATATATTGTCTTCTGTGCATTTAGCAGTAAGATGTAATCTCCTTACTGTTTATAAGTTTTGCATCCTGTTTGTTTTGAATTGGCTTTCTACGAAACCTAACGATAAAGAAGGCATCGGCTTTGAGGGAAAACATTAAGATTTGTTTATGTTGACTTTATTGGGTGCCATATTAAGATTTGGATGCTGAAATAATAATAAATCAGCTGGAATGGCTTGATCAATAAAATAACACCAGACTCAGTTCGGAAATGTTAACGAAATTTTATGAGATTCTTAAAAAACGTGTTCCTGTTAAACGATGGAACAAGCGTTTGTTGTTTCACTCAATGCTCAAAGATACAATAAAACTATTTTTTTTAAATATTTTGTTTCATATTGAGTTTTATTATATCTACTAGCTGTGCCTCGCGGTTTCAACCGCGTGGTGATGGATGATGATGATGAAAAGTATCCTATGTCCTACCCCGAGATATGACAAATCGCCAATCAAAATATGAAAAACACAAAAACCATAAAAATTGTTCCAGCCGGTCTTGAGTTTGTGGTTAACTAACACGACTTTGTTTTATATTATAATAGATTAAGAATGTAATTATTTCGTACTAATGAAAGATGAAAGTGTTAGTTAAATAATAATAATAATTTATTTTTCAGACACGAGGTCCATGGTACCTACAAGAGCGTTAAAAAATTACAATAAACATAAAATATACATTTAAATTAAATGTATATAAATGAAATAAAACCATTTAGGTGGCTATAGCCAACCATCGTCTATACGTGGCAGTCAGCAGCAGTAAGCCCTGCTTACGGATAATTCAGGTGAATATAATTCTAATGCCACGATACAATAATCAAAAATCCAATACGTAAATATAAGCATTTAAATTTCTTTTTAAAGTCACAAAATTTTTTAGAGAAGAGAAAACGGGCAAGTGGGTCGCCTGATGGTAAGCGTTACGCCTGCCCGTGACAATTACAATTATAGTGGTTTTTTTCACTGCCAAGGACTTTAAGCTTCAAAGTTGCTCTGGACTCGATACTCCGAAACAGGGTTGTTATGATTTAAATCACTTGATTAAAATCAGTGATTTAAATCGCGATTAAAATCTAATGATTCTTTTATAAAAAATCAATGATTTAAATCAATACTTTTTTTTACTATGACGAAATCATCAAATGTAGGGATGTTTAATATGAATATTAAAAGAAACGCACAGGATCTTGTGGCACGACTGGAGCCAATATCCAAAGCTTTAGACTTCAGAGTGATATGTGTTCTTATCTGGAAAGAATTAATAGATCAACTAGAAGAACTAAATACGACGTAAATGACTGTCATGAATCGTAGACGCCAAGAAATGACACGGGCTCATTGTCTAGCCTACGCAATAGGTAATGCAAAACTGCCCCAGGATAAGTTGTCGACTGATGAAAGTGATGCAGTCTTGCAATTTTTGCAAGAAAATTATGGAGAGACTGGAATCAGTATGATGAGTAGCCTTATTCGTCTGAATGCAAAATATGAGCCTTTCAGGGGATAATTATTAGTTAGTAGTTGTTTTTATTTAATTAATAACTGACTTCGAAGTTAAAAAAGATCAGTAAATGAATAAAATCATAAAATCCGATTTAATTCAATAAATCCAATTTTTTTAATTAAAAAAAAAACATGTTTTTTATCAACCCTGCTCCGAAATAGCTGTTTAGACTTAGTTTTACCCGATATTTACACTAACGATTTTTTTGGATACCGTCACCACACAAGGTCTTCAGGTCTAAAACTAGGCAGAGCCTGTAAAATTGTAACCTGATGACTGATATACATACTTAAATATACACATGACCCATACACAGATCAAACAGAGATGGTCATGCACACAAATGTTTGAGCTTTAGCGTCAACGTGTGCATTCTTAAGTAAAAGTTGTTCTGTATGGCTCCAAGAGTATATAACAAAATAACAAAATAACAAAAAACATATTATATAAGGTGTAAAGAAAACATAAATAGTTTTAAAAATATGCTCAATAACTTGCTAATTAAGAAATAATATTGTAATATGAACATGTATTTAAATGAAAATTATTTATGACATTAACTCAGTTGAAATTGATATTTATATAATTTTATTTTATTAGTATTGAAATAGTTTATTAGACATTGAATTTTATATTGACAAACCATAATTATGCAAAATATAAAGCTTTGTTAGAGATATAATTTTTTACGGAAAATGTTAAAGGTCATATAATAATTACACTTATAATGTAGAATTTAGAGAACTTCAAATATTGTTCACACCTATTATCAACACTGAAATTTCACAGACAAATTAAGTCATTCTTTCATTATATCATTGCATACCTGCCCGGGGATCGAATCCGTGGCCAGGGGCTCAGAAGGCAGGAATATACCAACTGTCAACTACAGGCCCCTTCAAACTCTAACTCGCTGGCTGAGTGCAATCTGCGCTCGCCGCCCGTCCGGTGAAGCTGTAAATGCCGGTAGAGGCAGACAGCATTAGTCCGTTCGAAAAAAACTCTAATTCAGTACAATGTCATACACTATTGCTGTATAGCAGGTGTTAGATGTTGTCATGTGATATTGTATATGTCCATCTCTCCCGCAACACTATTACGGAGGCTGGCATGAGTGTGTATACATGTTAGAAAACGATACATCAAGTGAAATAAACATATTATGTAGAGAATACGGACAAAGTCAAGAATAATTCTTCCACCACGTTTCAACCTAATATTGTATTGAGCCCCAACAATGAGGGTGTACTATAATCGTACTAAGTCTGACAGTTATCCCCAATTCATCATATTGGAAGACTTATAGGGGGTAGATGTAAACAGAGAAATACAAGGACAATGAAGCGCTCGAAGCTGAACTTATTTATTTGTACTTTAATAAGGTTGTGCAAAACATCCTGCGGTCAGTATGTGGATGGATGGGTGGCATTTTCATTTTAAATAGCCTAATAGCTACGAAGAAATAATGTCAGAAAAAGTGGTCCTTCTAGCCAAAACGACGTATGATTCCAAATACGAATTACTTTCAACGTTACAAATAGACATGTTCGGTGATTGGTTTAAATTTCAGAAGGGAAGCAGGGATTGGTCCACGCGCGTGCTGGAACGTCTACTATGACATCTGATTCATAGCGGCGTGAACGATGTTATTGATTTAGCACGACTTTTATTGGGTCATTTTTTAAGGCAGTTGTTACTCTTCCTGATATTATTTCTCCGTAGCCTAATAGTGTTACCTTTTATAAGAAGTATTTTAAAAGCCAGTAAATGTGTACTCTGAAAAATTAATATCTTACACTATTACAATACAATGATTGCTATATATTATATACTAATCGTATTAATTATTTTAATACGTTTGTATCTATAACTCTCTCTGTCTCTCTTATCACGCTTAAACGGCTTAACAGATCGTTATTAAACTTTGCAAGGAGATATAATATATCCCAAAGAAATATATTATATATAAGTAGTGCATAAGATTCTTTTCATTATCATCATAATCATCCATCACCATGTGGTGTCACATATATATAACTAGTCAACCCGTTAACGGATTCGAGCGAGTGGCCTCGCGGGATAATAAGTTTTATTGTTTAGTTGAACTCTTTTTCATTTGCTAACATTGTCAAGAAAAAAGTATCCAAGTTAGCAGTTAGTAAATCCTGTCAAAATCCAATCCATGGCTACTCTAGCGAAACCACGAAGCGAAGCGACCAACCAGCGAAGAAAATCTCAGAAAGTTAAATTGTGTGCTTCATCTTTCTGATGATATAATAAAGGCAGTTAATAATAAATAAGCGACCAATTCTTACAGGCATCTTTTTTGTTTGCGTGATTATGCAGTACCTCATCCTCAATACCACCTCCATCTATTTGTTTAATCCCATCCACCTTGACACAGACGTTTTTTGATTAACGATCCCCACGAGATCTGAACTCCATTGTTCCTTTGAAACTCCGACAGTCATTTATCAAGCTTACTGCACACTGGAAATTAACGCCACGGCTCAATCAAAGAACTTTTGCGAACAAGAACTTGACTTATGGCGTATCAGATTTTAAGGACAAAAGCTAAGCGACTGCATCGCTTTACATGTGGTTGTGGTACATCATACTCTTAGATTTTCAAAGCGTGTAAAACGTCTTATGCCATTTAAGCTTATTGATACCTATTTTAGGTTTGTATATAGTTAAAGCTACAAATGTGAAGAATGAAGAAACGTGAAAATGACAGAAGATTCATACAATTTGTGTCGTTTTTAACCATTGAACGACTTGACAACTAGGAATCAAAAAATTCGGCCTTACTAAGGCAAATTTTTTTGAAATTTCAAATAGCTAAAAACGACATAAAATGTATGAATGTTAACTAGATATCAAAAAACTTGGCCTTGGCATACTTGGCAAGTATTATCTTAAAAAGAATGAATATGCGAGTGTTTGGTTTGGAGTAAACTTCAAACACGATTAAGTCTCTCTTTTAGTCTTACTATTAAATATACTTAGGAAAAAGGTTTCTATGTTGAATTAATGTATTTCTTAAGAATCTACCTACGCAATTAGATCTGATGTATGGGTTAGAAAACCATCGCGAGTTTTGTTCATAATCCTAGCCGGTTCTGAAAATTGGGTCTATTGTTACTATTCATATTTTAAAATGATGTACTTTTGACTAGCCTGGGCGTTTCATAATTTCACCGACTACGCAGACCATGAGCAGATTGGAGTACTCTCGAACGAGAGGTGTTTCTACCATCTAATCACTTTAAACTTACACATTAAAGTAAACATTACCATAATACTAGATACTCAATTCGACTGTGTTTTTTATGTTTGTTACCTCATAACTTACGATAGGATGGACCGATTCTCAAAATTATTTTTTGGATTGAAAGCTGGTGCTTCCCGTGTGGTCCCAAATTTCATCAAATTCGGTCTAGTAGTTTTTGAGTAACACTCCAATAACTAATTTTCACCAAAGTAATACAATGGAAGTCGGTATTAATTTTTTTCAATGCACTTATTATAATATTTGTAAGTGACGAAGGCATGTCGTATCGTGACCGTCAAGGATGTCCATCACAGTTGTAATGCATAGCCAGCGTGATGATTCCCGTATATAATATATACTAGCTGCGCTTCGCAGTTTCACCCGCCCGGAAATGGATGGTGATGACGATGAATCAAGTATAGCGTATTACTTAGGCATAATATAGCTTTCTACTGGTAAAAACATTTTTTGTACCGGTTATGTAGTATATGCGTTTATCTTTTATCAAATCTTTCCACTTTATTATTAAAGTAGATAAGGATTAACACCAAGGTACCAATAATATGGCCTAGTTCGTGCCGGCGTTAATATTGCATATTTGAACACGGAAAAGTAGTTATCTTGACTTAACTGTATTCGGTAGACCTGTGGTTTTGTAGACATTGATAACCTCTATCACACGTTTTTGTAGACATTGATAACCTCTATAAAACTATAGTACATTACTTTGCTCTATTGGCAATAGTTTCCGCAGCGTACGCGATATAAGGATTTTTCGGCGTTAATAGTAGGTACTATTGCATTTTAAAATGAAAAAGTAGTCATTATGACATAACTATATAGTAAGACATTATGATAGTGCAGCCTTTATTGTAGATATTGATGTTTTATGTAAATATGCAGTACATTACTTTGCTCTGTTGTTAATAGTTTGCTTTATGTAAATCTGCAGTACATTACTTTGCTCTGTTGTTAATAGTTTGCTTTATGTAAATCTGCAGTACATTACTTTGCTCTGTTGTTAATAGTTTGCTTTATGTAAATCTGCAGTACATTACTTTGCTCTGTTGTTAATAGTTTGCTTTATGTAAATCTGCAGTACATTACTTTGCTCTGTTGTTAATAGTTTGCTTTATGTAAATCTGCAGTACATTACTTTGCTCTGTTGTTAATAGTTTGCTTTATGTAAATCTGCAGTACATTACTTTGCTCTGTTGTTAATAGTTTGCTTTATGTAAATCTGCAGTACATTACCTTGCTCTGTTGTTAATAGTTTGCTATATGTAAATCTGCAGTACATTACTTTGCTCTGTTGTTAATAGTTTGCTTTATGTAAATCTGCAGTACATTACTTTGCTCTGTTGTTAATAGTTTGCTTTATGTAAATCTGCAGTACATTACCTTGCTTTGTTGTTAATAGTTTGCTTTATGTAAATCTGCAGTACATTACCTTGCTCTGTTGTTAATAGTTTGCTTTATGTAAATCTGCAGTACATTACTTTGCTCTGTTGTTAATAGTTTGCTTTATGTAAATCTGCAGTACATTACCTTGCTCTGTTGTTAATAGTTTGCTTTATGTAAATCTGCAGTACATTACTTTGCTCTGTTGTTAATAGTTTCCGGAGCGTACGCGATGTAAAGATTTTTGTGTTTTTTTTATAGCTTGGTTTACATTATCGTAGTTTTCATAGGGATCCCTAATTTTTTTTGATATTATTGTATAGCCTTTTTTTACTCAGTAATAATGTAGCTTTCTAATGACAAAATAATTTTCGAAATCGGTTTAGTAAATTTTATGTTTATTCGTTACATACATAAATACAAATCTATCTTCTTAATAATATTAATATAGATATAGATAAAAATGTAAATATAGTATAAACATGTATATTTATAAATGTTTTAATACGTATATGTATTTTATTTAAATAACACCACGAATCTCGTTTGTAATTTAAACCTATATTTTATTTGCGGTTCTTTAGTTGCATTGTCCGTATATATATTTGTATATATTGTCCATAACTAGTATGTCTATACTATACTAAAATGTTTGGTTTAATTTGAAGCACCTAGTTATGCATCCGCCCGAACCATCCATATTAGATTAGTAAGCAACATTCCAGCTGACTTAGCATTGTCATAGGTGGTCGCTGGTTAGTACTTAGGATAAGTTACCCACGCAGATGGGATTTGTAGTTCATATTTTAATTCATTATAATTAGAGCCTCCAAATCGGCTGGACGTATTTTTAATTTGTTTAATTTTTAGTTTTTAAAAAACCTTTTATCCTAAAAGGAAGTTTGACTGGCGCAGCCGGTAGGATCGTTTTGTCAAGGCTGTGCCGTATTTCGTTTAAATTTCGAGTGTCCAAATTCACCGGGATAACGCAAGTGCGGCGCGAGTAGCTGTGAAACGATCCACGAACCACAAAAATTCGTCATCTTCCCGATGGTGCCGAGTATGGGAGTAACGGTCGGTTGGTGAGTAAAACTCTTTGCCTTCCTTTCCAATACTTCTCCTATATTTTTCATAAAAGGGTGCTAGTTATAAATTTGTTATTTTCGAGATCAAAACTCTCTCATTATAACGTATCTGGTTGTTTGGTATAAAGCTCTACCAAGCGCTTATCTATTTCTAAGAACGTCTGGACGGTGTCTGGACTGATAAGGCTACGAATGTAGAGCGAATATAAAACAGAGCGGGCAATCAAATAAATAAAAGTTTTATAGTATATTCAAAAATATTTAATGTAATGTGTTAATCGATTTAAAATAAGTGAATAATTGATAATATATAAATACAACATTTTTGGAATTTATTTACACTTTATTAATTTGTTAGGATATTTGCTTTTTACACTTTTTATTTAATTTTTGACTGTGTTTTATGTTATCTATTGTGTTTATTGATGTTACATGTGTTTATTTTAAGTGTTACATTGTGTGTGTATAATTTAGATTATTATATTGGTTTGTCTAAATCGTGCGTTGCTCTATCAAAATGGAACCACGTCCACACCAAGTTCCCTTACCAACGGAACCTGTAGTTTCGACGGTACAAATAGTGCCTATTCCAAATGAAATGTTACGGCTTATCCCGTTATTTGGCGGTGATAAGCGACAGTTAAGTTTATTTTTGAGAAAGTGCGAATATGTTATAACCCGATTTCGAGGGCATGAAGAACAGAACATATATGTATTGCATGCGATTACGAGCCGATTAATTGATAATGCAGCCGCGTTACTATCTGAAAGGGAGGACGTTTCGAACTGGTCCGCCCTAAGAGAACTTTTGCAACAGCACTTTGGTGATCCACGAAGTGAAGAGTGCATAAGCATAGAATTAGAGTCGTGTAAAATTAAATCAGGTGAATCATATCTGGATTTTTGCTGTAGAGTACAAACTATTCGTTCACTTCTTATCTCAAAAGTAAACTTATTGAGTGACACTGAACTTAAGCGCGCGAAAATCGCGATATATAATAACACGGCGCTAAATGTATTTCTATACAATTTACCTGAGAATATGGTTCGTGTAGTTAGGCTTAAGGCACCTGCTACTTTAGAAGATGCCTTAGGAGTAGTGCTTGAGGAGGTCAACTTTCTAGAACAGTATACGATGCGAAATCGTATGCACGGCAATAATTCCGCGCTAAAGCCTTCTACTGTTCCTGGACTAGGGTTTAAGTTTGGAAATACCCCTCCGGTGACGTTTCAACCTCAAGGTAGTTTAAAACCTTTCGTACTACCGTCCAATTATGCTACGCCACAAAAATTTAATTTTGGCTTACCTCAAAACTCTCAGAATATTAGACCACAATTCGGGCAGCAAAATAATTTTGGTTATAAACCCCAATTAGGATATCGTCCTCCACAATTTGGCTATCGCCCTCAACTTACCTCGCAGCAACAATTTGGGTACAGACCCCAACAGTTTGGTTACAAACAACCACAGTTAGGTTATAAGCCGCCGCAGTTCGGTAATAGGCCTCAACAAAACTTTGGCATGACCCCACAACAATTTGGGTACAAACCACCACAAATTCAAAAGCCTCATTACCAGTCGACCGATGTATCTATGCGGACTCTTCCTCCAAGACCGCAGCCTCAACAGGCACCGCAACAGGGTTTTAGGTTGAATGAGCTTACCTCTGACAACGATGACGTACAATACCATGACGATTATTACCATGACGGTGACTACGGATATGACAGTCGTGACGTCTACCCCATCGATGACGTACAGTGGATGCCTTCTCAGGACTATAATGACGAAATGACCATTACAGACGAGAGAGACATCCCTGAGACTGAGACTGCAAATTTTCAGATACAAGCCTCTCACGACAACGGGAAGTCATAGAACTGAACTGTGACTCCAACCTAAAATTGCCGTATATCTATATACCTGAAATTAATGCGAAGTTTATGATAGACACAGGAAGTACTCGGTCTTTCATAAGCCCTCGCTTGGCATACCACTACTTTTTAGATTACGTTAAACATGAACCATTCCAAGGCGTGAGTACTCACGCTAGCAGCCAGCACAACGAAGTCATAGAGATTCCCTTGTTACCCACATTCAATAGTGACGATTACCACAAGTTTTACTTGTATGACGTAGACGAACGATACGAAGGACTTATAGGTAATGACTTACTCAAACAGTTAGATGCAATTATAGATTTAAAAGATTTGATATTACGGACCAAAACGACTTGTATACCAATTGTAAACAACTTAAACTACGTCATTGAATTACCTTCGCGATGCGAACAACGCGTCAAAATCCCGACCGACCAACATTCGGGAGAAGCCATCGTTGAGTTTAAAGAATTTACTTCTGGAGTACGAATGCCCTGTGCATTAGTCAATTGCACAAACGGGTATGCATTAACAGTCATTCAGAACACTTCCAATCAATCTATGACTCTGACGGTAACACGACCATTTACAGTAACCCGTTTTGACACAACTGACTGTAATGTAAATTTTACTGAACATAGTACAGACATACAGACAGACCAGTTGTTAGAACAAAACTTGCAAAAGCTTCGACTCGATCATACTAATAATGAGGAACGGGATAAAATTTTTAGACTTTGCAATGAATACAAGGATATATTCTATTGTGACCAAATTCCTTTAAGTTTCACAAATCAAGTCAAGCATAAAATACGTACAAAAAACGAAGATCCAATTTTTGTACGGCCCTTTAGACAAGCACCTGCCCAAGTAAATGAAATTAACCAACAAGTAGAGAAGCTTTTGAGAGACAACGTCGTTCAGGAATCTCATTCTCCATGGAACGCACCGGTTCACCTTGTTCCAAAGAAGATGGATGCATCAGGAGAACTTAAATGGCGAATGGTTGTAGATTTCCGACGACTTAATGATATCACCATTGATGACCGATACCCTCTGCCTAATATAAATGACTTGTTCGATAAATTAGGAAAGAGCTCTTACTTTAGCACGCTTGATCTAGCAAGCGGTTACCATCAGATCGAAGTAGAGCAACAGGATAGGGAAAAGACAGCTTTCAGCACGCAAAATGGTCATTATGAATTTTTACGAATGCCATTTGGCTTGAAGACCGCTCCGGCTACATTCCAACGAGCCATGGACAACGTGCTTAGGGGACTGCAGGGAATACACTGTATGGTCTATCTAGATGACGTCATTGTGTTCTCAGCTAGTTTAGACGAGCATATCCAGAAACTACGGACTATATTCGACAGACTTAGGGCCACCAACTTGAAAATTCAGTTAGATAAGTCTGAATTCCTACGAAAGGAAGTCCTTTACTTAGGCCACACCATTACTAAAGACGGGCTTAAGCCCAACGACGACAAGGTTGCAGCAGTACTGAACTACCCCTTACCTAAAACGACCACAGAAATAAAAAGTTTTCTCGGACTCATTGGCTATTACAGACGTTTCATCAAAGACTTTGCACAGGTTACAAAACCTTTAACATCATGCCTTAAAAAGCGTAATAAAATTGTGACTGACCAAAATTATATTGATACATTTAATAAATGTAAAGAACTCCTGACAAATGCACCACTGCTGCAATACCCTGATTTTGACAAGACTTTCATTCTTACGACAGACGCGTCAAACGTCGCACTTGGTGCAGTACTATCACAGGGGCAAATCGGTAGCGACAAACCAGTCGCATATGCGAGTAGAACCCTTAGTGACACCGAGTCACGCTACAGCACGATTGAACGAGAGTGCCTGGCCATCATATGGGCTGTCAAACACTTTCGTCCGTACTTATACGGCCGTAAATTTACCATCTATACTGACCACATGCCTTTATCATGGCTCGAAGCCCAACAAGACTCTAGTAGTAAGCTTACCCGTTGGAGACTGAGACTACTTGACTATGACTACGATATAGTTTACAAAAAGGGTAAGCAAAACACGAACGCGGACGCTCTATCAAGAATTAAGGTAAATGCTCTAACTGACACAGACGACACAGGACAGTCTATGATAGTAAACGTTGACAAAAAGGAACATAGGCTTAAGAAGCATATGGATGAAGTAGTGAATGACATCGTTAAACTTACGGCTAAGAGAAAAGAAGAACGGAACGACTCTTCCACCATAACAATTTCAGACGGTAGCGCCACAGCTTCAGCAAGCCACATCTCTGTTTCAGGTTCTGACACACTATCAATATTAAGTGCAGATAATGAACCTGAGTATCCTATCAGAGAACCATCTGAATCAACTAAATCCGATACCATACATTCAGCCATGCACGTCGACGTAACTGATATACCTATCCTTAAAGAAGCAATTGACACTAAACCAAACCAGATTCTTATCTTTACATGGCTCAAAAATGATATACAAGTTCGAGACATTTCTCGCGCTAAGCAAAAGGTACTGGAAGTATTTTTGCCCATAAATAACTTAGAATTAATAAAAAAGTTTCTCAAAGAATATATTAGACCAAAAATTAGACACTTTGTCTATTTCGAACATGAAGAGCATCGTAGACAGTTTAGTCGTGTAGTAGTAGAGTTGTTTAGGAAAGGTACTGTTCAGTTGGTAGAATGTACAGAACGTGTTATTTATGTAGAAGATGAAAGAGAGCAAAGATCAATTGTGTTGAAGTACCATGAAGGCAAAACCTGCCACAGAGGTACCAAAGAAACTTTAGCTAGTATACGTAGAACTTACTTTTGGGTCAACATGCAGGAAACAATTGCAGCTATAATTAACGCTTGTGAATTATGCCGTAAAATGAAATACGATAGAAAACCCATAAAACCCGTTTTGCAGTTAACTCAAACCCAAGAAGCGCCTTTTCAAGAGCTATTTATAGATCTTTTTCAAATTGAAGGTCAATACTTCTTAACCCTTATAGATGCTTTTAGTAAATTAGGTCAAGCTATACCAATAACTAATAGATCCACTCCTGAAGTAGTTCGAGCACTCATGAAGTATTTTTCATTTTATGGTATTCCTAAGAAGATAAGCTCAGACCCAGGAACCGAGTTCAACAATGAATTGATCAAGGAATTTGTAGGGCTACATAAAGTCGAACTTCATATTGGCACTCCCAATAACCCGACTTCAATGGGACTAATAGAGCGATTACATTCAACTATTTGCGAAATCTATAGGTGCGCTAAATATGAAGCAAAGTGTACAGATGTAGCGTCAGTCATGATGTACTCTATAATAGCGTACAATAATTCAATTCATTCAGTCACGGGACTGACACCATTTGAAGTAGTTTTTGGACACACTGACTCAAGTAGTCCTTTCGGTATTGATGTCGAAAAACAATACATGCAACAATTGGTGAAAGACCATGCCAAGCGAACTAAATTCTTATACAAGCAACTGGCAGAAAAGATGATAGGAAATAAGGAAAAGATCAAGGAAAAGAAAGGTGGTGAG
This sequence comes from Selenia dentaria, assembly GCA_917880725.1. Taxonomy (NCBI): domain Eukaryota; kingdom Metazoa; phylum Arthropoda; class Insecta; order Lepidoptera; family Geometridae; genus Selenia; species Selenia dentaria. The sequence continues at coordinate 4,794,279 of OU862888.1, read as the reverse complement.
GAGAAAATAGATTTTCAAGAGGGAAAAACTATTTTCGCAAAAGATGTGAACAAGAGGAAGAGTAAAGATAAGCCCAGATACACAAAAGCAAAAGTTGTAGGAACAGTAGAAAGAAATGTAGTACCAATTCAGGTAGGCGAACGGTTAACCAAAGTACCAATTAAAAACATAAAACGCCCTCCGCAGGTGGAGCGTTCTGGTGGTAGCGATGCCGGTGCTGGGCCTTCAGCTGCGAACACTTGAGGGAAACCCAGGCATACTACCAGTAAGGGAAGGTCAAGCTTACATGCAAACTGATCACTGGACAATAGTTAAAATTCTAAACTTAGAACGCATTTACAATGACTTGAATTTTATTATACATAACTATGAACAGTTCAATAATATGATAAAACAAAACGAATCATATCCTCGTGATTTTGTAACATTGAATATGCATTTAGACTACTTACGTGATATTACTGTTCAGAAATATAGACAATTGGTTCCGCAGCAAAGATTCAAGAGAGGGATTATTAACCCCTTGGGTTCGATCATCAAAATTGTGACTGGGAATCTAGACCATGAGGATGCGATAAGATATGATGAACTTATCTCTAAACTTAGCCATAATGAAATTATTATTTCAAAGAAATTAACTCTGGTTTCACAAATAATTGATAGTTTCATTAACACTACTGACAATATGCATAAAAATTCTATTTTGTTAGAGGCACGCATGAAAATTTTAGAATCTATGTTACAAGAGTTAGCTTCACAAAAGAAACGCTGGGACTATTCTACATACATTGTAAGTTTTTATAACCTTTTCATAAGTAACTTTCGCACTATATTTGTAAAGTTAGGAGAAATTGAAACTGCTCTAGCTTTCAGCAAAATATCAATTTTACATCAGTCCATAGTTAATTCGACAGAGTTGTTGTATCATCTAAGGTTAATAAGTAACACAGAAAACCTGGTATATCCTGCTACTGAAAATAACTTGGTAAAACTTGAAGAAACTGTTAATATTAAATCTTATATCAAACATAACCAGATTACGTTTATAATAGAGGTACCGCTTACTGATAATAATACTTATAATTATTATAAACTCTACTCATTACCAATGTTTCACGAATCTGAAAATAAAACCCTATCCATCTTTCCCCAATATCCTTACCTTTTGGCAAAGGGAATTAAATACCTTCCGATTGAGAAACCGTGCCGGCCCCTGGCTGCTGGGGACCACTACCTGTGTGCTGACGACAACAGAGCTCCTTATCCTGAGCTCACCTGCATCGAACAACTTATGCGGTTTGATGCCAACCTCACTCGCTGCGTGCAACGTCAAATCCACATCGAGGATGTGAGAGTACAACCAATAGCTGCTGCAAGTTGGATTTTGTATACACGGCTGAAAACTGTAGTAACAGCTTATTGTGCCGCTGAAGTCACTAAACATCCAGTCTTTGGGACGTATATTGCAACGCTTGAAAAGCCATGTGATTTCGAAATCCACGGCATTCGAGTTCGACATCATCGTGCATACACCGAGAGCGACCTCGCAGAGCCGATCCCTGTCATTGACCTTCCTCGGCTATCTACAAGTGAGAGTACAAATGTGCCCTTATCCGGTGCACGCGTACTTAACATGCAAAAAATAAACTTAGACGAAGTGAAGTACATGTCTTATGCGTTAAAGCACAGTGAAATGTTAAATAGTGTTTTGAGAGAACCAGACTCTAACCTCAGTGTAGTTTTATATTTTACCTTATCTTTAGTTTTTATATGTCTTTTTATAATTTTTACATATATGTTTCGTAATAAGTTACTTTTAGTCTGTTCACGAAATTATCGGAACGTTATTAAAAATGAACGCACCGATAATTTCCCTCTTGGGGAGGGAGGAGTTATGCATCCGCCCGAACCATCCATATTAGATTAGTAAGCAACATTCCAGCTGACTTAGCATTGTCATAGGTGGTCGCTGGTTAGTACTTAGGATAAGTTACCCACGCAGATGGGATTTGTAGTTCATATTTTAATTCATTATAATTAGAGCCTCCAAATCGGCTGGACGTATTTTTAATTTGTTTAATTTTTAGTTTTTAAAAAACCTTTTATCCTAAAAGGAAGTTTGACTACCTAGTGATAAGAATACTGGCGCCTACGTTGGGCAAAAAATTGCTACTGACATTCTAGACACTTTTCTCACCAACAGCCGTGCCGTGATTCACCGATGTCAAATACTTTAAGAGATATCGCACATAAGGTTGTTTTTCCAACGTTTCTTGTCATCCCGTCATTTGTTTCACGGATATTGTCAAATATGCAACGATGTTTGGTCTTAAAGAATCGCACGGCCGGTTATGGATACATGTTATTCTTACTTTTTATTTTAAAGTTTGCATACTAATAATGAAGTATACATACATAAGGTAGGAAATTACGTCCGATTCATAATTGAACTATATGATAACTAGAAATCAAGAAGTTTAGTCTAAGTTCCAATCATTGCTTTATCTTATGCCTTGATCTGTTCCGAGATTGCAGATGAAATTTACGAGAACACTGATTTTGACGTATCGTTTGATAGAGAATTCTTATGAAAAATGGTTTTCCATTGTCTGAAAGTTCTTTTCATGATTTTTAAAAGCGTTTAACTCTTTACTAAATGCTTATGTTGATTTCAACGCACTTTACCGAGGAAAGGAAAAGACAAGAAACTTTTTCTTTGCCATTAAATAATGTGAGTATTTATAACTATTTAATGTACTCGTATTTTTTTCATTGTAATCACGCTAACATTATTTAAATGCCTGCTCTACGATACCAAACATTGCAAATTTAGAGAGAAAAATTCACATCCTCGGACGGGATATGAACCTGCGTCTTCCGAGAATCCGTGTCAGACACCATTACCACTAGGCCACCGAGACACTAGATCCGAGCATCGAATTTTAACTCTCTATTTGATTTTAAGCGTCGTATAGGGACAGAGCGACATCTAATGAAAAGCTTGACAGCATTATCCAACCGAAAGAAGAAAAGATGGGCGGTTATCAAGGCTGAACGCTGAGCCTACTACGCGAACGAAGTCGCGGGCAGTCGCTAATATTCATTAAAATTCAAATGGTAATAGTTTGAATTACATTTGGTATCTTTCACGTTTAAATTCGGTATAATTTTAAATTGTAAATTGTGGTATTATTTTATTCGAATTTATAGAACCAAAGCAGAAATACGAGGATTATGTTTATTATTTTATTTTTATCTTATTGATATGTTTTTATTTATTTAACATTATATTATGAGGGGATCTACTGATTTATTTATTGAACGTAATAACATGCATTCTTACATCCAAGTAGTTAGTGCTGTGATAACTCCTAAGACACCAGAAACATTGGTGGCAGGTCAGGCTTAAATGAATGACTATAAAGCTGTTGGCAGAGAGATTTCCGTGTCATTTGTAGGCTAACCAGAAGATAAAATATTATATCATGCTATTGTAAATCCTATTACATTAGTGACAGGTTTCAAAGTTAGATGCAGCTATAAGAATTAGAGTATTGAAGATCATGTGTTAGATTCAATTTAAACATAGTAAATTATGTAAGCAGGATTTAGTGGCTACATTTGAGTGGTTCGTACCTTGATTAAAAGTTTCATACTACGTATAACGTATACAAAATAATAATATATATATGTTTTTTATACTCCTTTGTATTTTTATACCAAACAGGCCTCTATATTTATTTCAGACTCAGATCCATAGATTCTGAAAAATACAAGTATAAAATTAATACATTTACAAGTCAGAAGACATAAAATATAAAAAAAAAAAAGACACAAAAATAATAATAATTAAATACAAGCATTTGTATAAGTCATAATAATAATAATATTAGTCATAATAAAAATAGGCTAGAATTTCAGATTTTCAAAAAAGTTTAAAGCATACGGAAGAATATAAAATTGCCCATTTGCACGTTGTGAAAAGACGGTTTAAAAATAACTGACTTACATCTAAATTACTATGATTGTGAATTTCATCCAGTTACAGTGACAGAGCGCTATTTTCTTCTGCTTATTGTCTTTCTTATGCCTTTTGGGAGCTTGTAAATCCTCCTATGTCGCGTGGGTAGAGCAGAAAACAAACGAAGGAGGTTAGTTGGCGGCGTGAAGAACGATCGGTCAAGAGGGAACGTTTTCAAGTGTTCCTTGCTGGGACACTAAAAATAATAAGATAAAGTGAAAGTCAGTACGTATCCTTAATAACTACTAATATAAATAAAATTTATTAATTTTTACGTTCAATGAACTTCAATAAATGGAAAATTTACTTATTGTTGAGGACTACAATAATTGGTGCATGTACTGCAGTAACGAGTGTATGATTCCTTTAGTCTACCAAAGATTAAATATACAATATTAAACTTGGAATACGATCCCGCATACAATCAAACCTTATCACTCAAAAAATCAAACAATAGCCCACTGCACCATCAACATAATCAACCCGCAATGACAAGCCGAAACTACCCCCAAGTATTTACATTACCGACTCAAAATTAACCAAACAATATTAATCATATTCCCCAAGTCAAAGCGCCCCGAAAGCTGAGCACACGATAATGATATATGCGATATTTGATGATAAACAATCGAGGTCATTTATTATCTGTCCGTTATTTGACAGGCGGTAGGCAGATGTCATTTGTCATTTTCCTGGAGCCGTAGGTCCCTTCGTTACGCCGCCGCTGCCTCCGACTTAGCTACTAACAGATGTATCTTCTAGCACAAACTAAAATAGACTTTATAAGTAGAAAAATACGGTTAAAAATATATTGGAAGAAAAATCAATCTTGATTGTTTTCAGCATGAACGATTATGATAGATGAAAGAGTTAGCGCACCCACAAAGCCGTCGAGATAGTATCTCTGACAGAGCTCTATTGAGACGACATTAAGGTCGATGTTGCTGTTATCACGACTAGTACAGACGAAGCGAAACGTGTTATTGAAGTCGGAACAGTAATGGATGGGGATAGGGAATGCGTGAACGCTGTCGGAGATGTATTGTTATCGGCATGTTTATCTCTATACGAAGATCGTTTCTGTAAATAATTACCTTTTTAAAAGAATACCCCGTCTCGGCTACTGGTAATATATTCATTATATCTGACATCCTACAAAGCGCCATTAAAATAAATAAAAATATTTTATAGCTATTCGTGGGTCATGATATTGTCGTTGTTTATAGTGCCGGGGACATATTTGGAATAAACACTGAATCATTAGCGTCTGAATCATTCGGGATCGTTTAATTTGTTGTTGAAAACATTCTCGGTTTTACGAGTTGGTCGTCCCACGCTTCTGAGCAATTAGTTCTTGAAATAAAGCGGTGAAGATGGCGTAAAAAGTTTTGACATGAAGGCAGTTGGGAAAGATTCACTGCATAATAACTCAACGCGCTTTCGGAGTACAAAATCTTGTAATGCTGAATGCGTGTATAACATTTTTAAAAGCAAATGTGTTTCGGGGCGGTCCCACGGGATGTCACGTCGGTGGCGGATGTGTCTACTAAATCAAATGTTTAATTTTCACAGCGAAACAACAGGCATTGTGCCGCTCACCCTTTCAGAGGATGTTCTTTTGCATATATATGATACAGACTTTTTGTCCGTGCAACCATTTGATTTTAACGCAAGATAATATAAATCGTGAGCTTTAAATGGTTGAGTAAGTATAATTTATTACGCTTCAACTGCTACTTGATACACCGGTTGCGTTTTTGTCGCACTTTTTTCAAATCATGTCATTCTGAGTCACTTTAGTCTATTTTTTGTGAGATCAATGTTGTTATCGTCCAATCTGTTACATCTATTTTTTAACGATAGCGTCTAATTCTTGCTATTAAACGTTTTTACTCGGTGTTGTATTTCTTTACTTCTCAGTATTTTGTTTCGTAAAATTTCAAATTGAATCTCAATTCCCTTGTTGATGCGTGCTTTTAAAATATTCAATGGCTTGAATAGCAGTCCCGCCTCTGTCAAACGCATTCTTTTCTTCATTACTCTTGCTTGACGCCCCCGGGTTAATCTTTCATTGTTCGGGATAAAGCCTGTGCTGTTTTGTATTGATTTTTTAATGTTTAATGGAATTGGTTGTGTGGGATGTTAAGAGCATTCATAGATGTTTTTGAAGATTGTTGTAATTTTAATTTTAACTTTGTATGTTTATACTTATAAACAACTAAACTAAAAATAAAGTACCTAGTGAAATAATTCGCTAACATAGTACAGCGTCCCCAAAACGCTATGCTTACTCTTTGGTCAAAATAAATGGATAAAAAATATAAATTACTATTAATAACTTATAAAAATTTTAATCAAACTAAAATTTTAAGGATTAAACAACATTATAAATTTAATTTTATTTAGTAATATTTATATTATAATATGACTAAACATGTTATGTAAATTTTCATTTTGAATTTAATATTAATACTTTTTATGTTACAAAGAAACGAGTAATTTATTTTTTTGAATTGCATTTTTTTTATTACTGACGAATAAAATTCCACTCAAATCCATTTCCTTCAACACTATTAAAATGAACAAAATGCTCATATTGCCATTGATCAAATATATACACAACTACATACATAGATGAAATCATAGATTTTGTCTATAAACATGCCATGTTTTCACTTCATGATATTCACATTAGTTAGGGTGGGCTGCAACTATAAAATATATACACATATGAAAGTACAATAGTGAGAACTTATAAAATTATGTCATGGTATTCGTGAATTGGGCACGTGAGAGTGCAAGTGTAACATGGTCACGAGTTGTCTTATTAAAATACCCATTCTCAATGCATAATATGTATTTATTATTAGAATACTTTTTTCAAATTTATATTAAAAAAATATTTCAACAACTTTCTTGTGTTCAACTAGAATCAATCAAAGTAAAGCTATAAATGAACAGGGAAGAGAGAAGGAAACAGGAGATTTCAGAAGCAATTTTTCGTAAGCACCTGACAGAGTCAATCCATCCTGCCTGGCGGTATAAAAACGTCTAGCGCCGAGGCTGACTATGATCAAGTGCTGCGCCCTTATGAATAGGGTTACCTACTATTTGGAACAGATTTTTGTATATTTCAGATATATTAGTTAAAATGCTTGAAAAGGTTCAAGTCGGAGAAATACTAGTAAATAGTGTCAAACCATTTATGTTTATACTTGTGAAAGTGTGTTGTGCCTATGGCGCTAAAAATATTAAAATAAAAATAATTGTGACGAAATTTAATGTTTATATTTAACCTATGTATAACCTGTAAAACCTATGATTCATAGTGGAAATCCTAATTAATATATATAGATAGATTAATCTCGGGTTGAACAACAGAGTGCATGCTTGTTTTTTTTTCTATTATGCTTTTACATATCGTCATTTTTGTGAGTCCATGTTAACGAGTGCTAAAATGTGACTGCGACTCCCAGCACGTCGTTCGAAATTTTACACGTTCGGGGCAAAAAAGACGACAAATGTCGCCTTTTTCAAGAAAATGCATTTATAGGTTCTAAGATCGAACAAGTTATGTTATGATTCTTGATTCAGATTTAGTTTCATAATAAAGCATTTGGAATTAGATGGGCAAACCAGCATATTTCAAGCTGTCAATACTTACGAATTCCAAAATAAAAAAGACCCATCATTTTATGTCCGCAATAAGTATACCTATTAATTGAATGAATCCAAATACGTAGTACCTGAGTATAAAAACAATGATCCCCATTAATCTACTATAAATTAATACGATGCGGCGATAAACACTGCGAACGTGCAATTAATTAACTACGTCGCCAACAAATTTTGTGTCTACTCGACAGACGAACAAAAACGGAACATAATTTATGCGTGTGGCAACCCTGTGGGGCGGCAGGTTGAAAGAGTCAGGACGTGATTGATGACGCCGCACCGCCTACACCTAACAACCGCCTAGAAAAGACAAACTATTGCAACGTCACTTTGTTCATAACAGTAAGGATAATAGAATTAGTTTTTGATATGAGTGTCCGAACACTCCAAACTCAAACTTGTGCTCGTTGGATCTTTTGTCATATCGGTGGGATTTAACGCAAAATAACTACCGTAATCGTATTTATTTTGACATTTGCAAAACTTTAATATTTTTTTTTATTATTTCAAATTTAAAACGATTAACTTAATGAAATTCATGCGTTGCAAAAGCTGTTTTAAATGAAAGTACGCAATGTGAGCGCGCGTTTACATTTGCCAAAGGTTTTCTTATACCCGCAATTTAGTAATAAAATTACAAATTTTATAATGATTATTGATAATAATTCTTTGTTATTAAATTTTAAAATAATCGGTAAGTAGATGATTTATATTCAGAGCTGTTTATATAGTTTAAATTAATAATTAGTTGGAACGATCTTACTGTTACACCTGATGGGAGTGAACTCAATTTCATGAATAGCTAAAAAAAACATTCTTTCATCAAATCATCGATTCCTCAAAAACAGCTTTTGCTGCCTTCAAAAATAACATATCACACATTATTTATATCAATCATATATAAGAAGAAAAGCAACTAAGCCTTTACTTATTCGGCATACTAATTATGTAAACTACTAGAATATTAAAGGTGGTATTAAAAACCAGCTAAGTGCGAGTCGGATCGCTACGACACGAAATACCATTATCTATAAATCTCCCATACAACAGTTTTGTTGCCGTTTCTATAGATAATGGTGCGGAACCCTTCCTGCGCGAGTCCAACTCGCACTAGGTCGGTTTTTTAGTATTTGTTGTTATAGCGGCAACAGAAACACATCATTTGTGAAAATTTTAGATAGACAGACAGACGGACGGACAGCGGAGTCTCAGAAATAGGGTCTCGTTTTACTCGTTTACGGAACCCTAAAAATTCACATGACAACTCGAGTAACTACTTCTTTGTCACAGTTTATAACATGCCAAATAAGTTGATAGTGTGCATTGAAATCATTGCGAGCTTTATTGCTCATACTGCTTATGTGTATATGCATTACACGGCCCGAGGGATAGCATATAACAATGTACAGATATTAATTGTAAAAGTATACATCAATAAGAAAAGTCTTGTCAAGCTACAGTGGCATGCAATGGCTAACATAGGAATCACAATCACAATGGAAATACATAATGAGCATGCCTAATACAAGCAATATGATATTATGAATTTTGATAACGATATAATCGAAATAGTTGTATAGGCATTTAATGTCAAAGTAGACAGACTGGATGAAAATGATATATAAACCAATTCTATACCTTCTAATATCTATATTATTCCTGTAATAGAAAACAGAGCCATGACACGCATGTTTTGTGTCAAATCATCTTATGATGAAAAATATGAATTTGTTAAAGGACCCCATGGCATTAATCTGAAGGAGATTGAACCACATACATTTATGACTAGCAATTTAAATACACACCTCGGTGTAGTGATAAATTATGAATGAATCAACAATTCCAATTCACTCGTGTTTGTAGTCGAACAACAAAAAGCAGTTGTCTACAACAATAGGTCTATAAATATGGTTTCTGTAATATGTTTTTGTGTTACAAGCTCAGTTCTTTCCGCATGATTTGGTATCGAGTTGAATATTAACATTTAGAACGACTACTGTCGACTGGAAATATATGGAGATATTGTAAGAGTTTAAAAAACAAAACAATTAGCTAATTTGTATCCCTACTTGGTAACATTATACATTTTTCATACTCGAAGGGGGTGATAAGGAAGTATTTATAAGGCAGGTTATATAAATACTACATATACGATGGGAATTATGTTTACAAAATAGCATTAAAAACAAAAGTTAAATAATAAAAAGAAAAGTTTACTCTTAGATACCTTTCTAAGAAAGGAGACCATCTACCAGGGTCTTCCATGTTCTTCCACGTTCCAATTATAATTATAACTTACCAGTAATAGTGATTTATTTCATTCGAATTTTGAAACAGCTTCCTTTATATCCTTCCTATAGTTGATGCAGCCCTGAGTGAATTTTCAAAGAGCTAATAATTTATGCAGTCGGGAGCATTCGAGCGTACCGCCGTCAGCGATCGTCTAGCTGAGCCCTTATCTCTAAATGCATCTGACACACTTAATCCATATAAAGTTATTATTGCCTCGCCTTTCAACCGACTTAATTGGCCGCTACCAGCTAGTGTAAACTCGTGTGTTAGCGATAAAGTAACTGAATAAATTGTGGTTTTAAATACAGTTTACGTTCGCCGCTCACGGACGCGAATCGCATGCCCGCTCGTTTTTATTGCGCTCGTGTTCAACTAAACGATTTTTCCTCTGCATTGCTCGTAAATACGGAATACAAAGGACTCAGGTTCTTTATGCGATCTTGATAAGTTCCCAGGTATTGTGACTTGAAATTTTAATTTGTCAAGAAATTCAAGCCAAGTTTAATCGGCTTACGTTGGTTGCCGTCCGTGTCCCGAATTAGCCTGGCGTGTAGTGTAGGACATAGATTAAGTCAGATCTCACTTCGAGACTGTTGCCAACGTCTCAATAAGCCGTTCTACATTTTTATGGCCCCTATATCCGTTTCGCTGCGTAAATACACTTAATGACCGACATTTCGTGAACGCTTTTATTGTGAAGTTTTTATTATCGAGAAAATCATTTGTTTAGTCTACGTACGGTTATTGCGAGGCAACTCAGTGCTTTTCGGGGTTTATTAGGGGTACTTTATTACCCTTTTATATGGTGTCTTAACTTAATACAGAAATATTGCCTGCAAACTTCGAAATTTCAGAGCGGCGGATAGTGATAATTAAAATTTGATTTTAATCTGTGAATATAATTATACGTTTCGTTCCGTTATTATGTTGCAATTTCTTGAGTCACTTTTAACTCGATAAAAAATATAGCTAAATCTCGAGTGCCGATCTCTTATTACAGAGTTAATAGCCGCAAATTACTGCTTTTTATGTGTTATGCAAATAGAAACTGCCGAACTAGCTATCAGCTGCGTTCGTACGTGATGTCAGACGAGCTGTAATTTAGGTTTCGGTATTTCCATTCAATACCTTAATTATAAAATAATATTCACACGCAAAAAAGACGTAATCTCCTGTCGTCATAAAGCAGTGTCAGACGACTATAATAATTTCGAACCAGTCTATTAAGTGAATCTTTATGATAATGTTGGAACAGAAGTCGCGGCCGCGAATGAACTGCCTGTTATTTTGATACATTATCATATTTAAACAATTCAGATGATAATAGATACTTCGGGCAAAACCCTTTGGTAATATAAATGGTTTTATTATTATTTATTTATGAGTTTCCTTCCTTAGGGCCAGGGGCAATATAGAATATTTCATCGAGCGAAAAAATGATCCAAAATCGTGAGTGTATGTATACCGAGCGAGATCCGGTTCGAGTACCTGAAACGACTGCGCTGTAAAGCTTGTTGCGGCAATAATAAAGATTTATGCGACATTCGGCGGTAGCGTGTTTTGTTCTCTGTTACGAGCCGATTCGCTTTCTGCAAGATCAATAGCGCTCTTTATTGTATACGGTGAGTTATCGTCATCGCTCGTACTCTCGGCTCTGACTATAAATTCTTGCTTCGCTGCCTTCAATTTCTTATTATCGCCTTTTACATCTTCACTGACATAGTATTAACAATATTTGTTTCGTTTTATTTTATAGTGACCGATCCTCCTACAAGCTTCAACTGTCATCTGCATATTTTTTTATTATATCAACATTATTATGGTTATCACCACTTATTGCGTGATCGTTCCCCTGTTGGGTATACTGTGTATAATTTCAAGTAATCTCATTATTAGGTGGAGAACTCGCAGCACGATGATTAACTACTTGATTTATTGCTTGTGCAATTTCCATCACGACCGAAGCTACATCTTTTTGCCTCAACCGATGATTATCGTCCATATCGTGTCGGTCTTAATGATAGTCATTTAATGACTCGTCGAGCTTACTATTGAAGATTTCATTAAACTTCTTTACATACATTAACTTCGACGAATGTGTCTGATTATGTTAATGCTTTCCGTAGAAGGTGCTCGTTTGCAGCGCCATTTTTGTCAGCTACCTTTAATGGATTGTTAACCATAAAGCAAGATTTTATTTGCTTATTTAGTTTACCTTCATGACATATCATTAGTAAAAGAGTATAGCACTGTTCACCCTTTTTCAGTCATTTATGCTGCTGTTGAAGATGGTTTCACAATGGATCTAGAATTGAGAGTTGTTCTCAAAGAATCGCGACCCCGAAGAAAACCCGTGATAGGGACCGACCCAGCGGTCGTTTACAGCTGATCTATGGCTGCTCCTTATTACCCCTGGGATTACATTGCTTCACTTCTCAGAAATAAGCTTCAAGCTAGAGGCTCAATGTAAAACAGCAAGTCATAGATATTCCTTACAGAACTCAGACTAAACTTACGTTTAGAAGCAGTTGCGTCTTTTAGTATGTCTTATTATGTGAAATATTTATTATTCCCAATTATTATTAATTTGTTAAGAAACTTTACTGCTTGCATTACATTTAACGACTCATTATTATATTGGCTGGCACTCGGTGACATTCCGTAATAACAACACATGTTTATGTCAAGACTGTGCCTGTTTTATGCGAATGTGTCCACAGCACAATAATGCCAGTAGAAAATGTTCACTAATTCAAAAGTTGAGAGAAATGTTTATTAAATAACTAGCAGCTTTTTAGTAGACTACATTTTGTACAGCAAATTTTACAATGGCTATTTATACATATTTATCACATCGTTTCTCAAATGATGTTCGCTAAATATTTTTCAATAGCACAACAAAAAGCTAATGGCTGTTTGATGTTGTATAGTTCAGCTAGCCTAAACCATGTAAGACGCCTTTGTTGGGTGGTCCGGGAGCTTATAGTTGTTCACAATTATATCTTATAGAATACACATCACTATAAAATAGGGACAGGAAACGAAAAATATTACAATCACTTTCTACTGCTTTTCATTTGTATTACAACACTATGTTGCCTGTGCGTGCAGATAGATAATATCGTACATAAAACTAAACGGCGCGCCGCGAAATTTATGAATCGGCCCAAGAGCTGCCTTCCACACAAAAGTTGTTTATTACCGCCTCGCCTAGGGTTGCTAATATATTTTTATTTTATTGGTTCGCTTAACAATGAACATCATAATTTTCTTTCTTTATATTATTTAGAGCGAGAACGTTAATGGTAGTATGAATCACAATACAAAAGTCCCCCGTTGCGAGCCCAGTTAATACAACCACTATCATTTATTTTTATTTATCGACGCATTGAAATTCTATCAACTCTAAGAAGTTATTAAGTGAACAGAGATACATTCTGATTAATTAATTTATCGTTTCTTGTTTAGCAACTTCGTGATCATCTAAAAAATAATAGGTTAGATTGAACGTGACTCACAGTAACGATTTTTAAGAATGATATACAGGATTATATTTTTATGGTAAAGAAGCTATCAATCATGATGTAAACAATATTAATGATGCCTGTCATGCGTAAAGCTTTGAATCAATCATCGTAAAATAAACAGTCATGTAAAGGTTAATTTATTTGGTTTTATTGATTCGAGGCTATTAAGATTATTTGCTAATTTAAATATTTGATATGAACCTTTTTTGATGTATCCACTGGATAGTTAAATTGATAATTAATGACTCTAAACTACTGATAGCAAGAGAACGATCAAATACTTTGTTAGAGTTAGAAGTGACTTGAAGTAGAAAATGTAAAAAGCGACTGCCTACTATATACCATAGAACTATTCCCGTGAAGAAGTCAAAGCAATAAATAGAAGCACTACTGAAGAGACAAATCTACTTTATAACCATCATATAGCTAATTGGGGGGAAGTCAGAATTTTCTGTGTGGTATTTTTCCAAATACCTAACAAAATATTGTAAAAAACGAAAAAAAATGATAATGTACGAGTAACTTAACCTACGACGTTTGTAATTTATAAAGGTTTTATAATATAAATCTATTTATTCGGTAATATCTTGTCATCGATAAGTTTAATCAAAATGTATTATTAATATAAGACTACCATATAAAAAATATTATACAACTAAAGTTATAAAATATTCATAAGTGTTGTATTCTATTTTATACATTGTAAATATGCTTATGCATGAGAACTCTAAAAACATTTTTAATCGTTACAATTTCGCATGACTAATTTCAAATACATTTAAAAATATTCGAAACGACATGCAAACTATCAGAAAATACGAAATTGGATACTAAATCATTACATTATTGTTCGTAAATGTCAAAAAGTTTGAAAATTATACGATAAGAATCGTATAATATTCAAACTTTTTGACGTTTAACGATAATCGCTAGATGTTGTTTATGCAAAATAATATTTTATATTCATTTCGATAGCTCAAGAGATAAGCGAAATGTTCGTAAATTAATTAGACTTAGTGAAATTAAGAACTATGATGATAGATTTATCTTTCCTTGACAGTGATGGATGATGTGACCTAGTTGAGAATGACTTTCCATAACAAAATAAAATTATGACTCTAGTTGATAGAGATCATAAATTTGTAGTACTACTACATATTGATAAATGGATATGATAATATGTGTAATTATATAATTGTGCTGTCCTGTGTACGTCTTGTGTGTGTGTCTTGTCCTCAGAAGAATATACTCAGAAGTAAAATTTATGCAAGAGTCGACGATTATTCTTTCCGCCACCATCTCCTTCGTTTGTTTCCGCTCTACCCACGTGACATTGGCGAAATTGCGACAATCTCGCAAAAGCCATAAAAAGGAAAGAAGAAGCTGACTATACATTTTATATTAGAATTAAATGTTTCGACTATAAAACTAAGTGCTGCTGTGGTGTGTTCGTTTTTTGAAATATAATTAAAAACATCTACACTCGAGAGCAATGAATCCGGGTCACTTAAAGAATCCTAAAAATCTCGGAAACTAAAAATGCTAGGTTAATGCAATAAATTGTATTTAATAGACAATGTAATACTCCTTAAATGAAGGTATTAAAACTTCTTAGTTATTGTAAAGTTATATCATAAAAAAATCAAATTTGAAAAAGGGCCACTTTCGAAGATGGAACTACGAAATTACAGCATTTGGTTTTGCTTTTTTTTGTAATCTGTCATTTATGTGGGTACATAAACCATGTTGATAGTGCTCTATATTCATTATTCAAGCTGAAATTATGTCGCTTACGCCTGAAGAATGCACCAGAATACTTACAATGCTGGAAACCGGCCGGAGTCAGCGCGATACAGCCAGGACTGTCGGTGTGTCGCTGTCAACAGTACAAAGAGTTCTCCGACGTTACGAAGAAACTGGTTCTAACCTACGCAGACCAGGAACGGGCAGAACCAGGTGTACCACAGCACGAGAAGACCGGTACTTGGTGAACACCATGCTTCGAAATCGCTTTCTCACAGGAACTGAACTCACAAATCAGTTTCGACGCCTCGGAGGAAGTAACCCAAGTGCATGGACAGTAAGACGTCGGTTTGCTGAATCTAACTTAAAACCCCTTAGACCTGCAAACGGCCCTAAACTGGAGCGTGGGCATCGTATTTCAAGACTAACATATGCCCAGAGCCACGTAAATTGGAGTATTGAAGATTGGTCAAAAGTTATGTTCTCCGACGAATCAAAATTTATGCTCTACAAGCACGATGGAAGACACAGAGTGTATCAAAGACCAGGGGAAAGATTCAAGCAAGCATGCATCGAAGAAAAAGTAGCCTACGGTGGTGGGTCTGTACTTGTGTGGGCCGGAATTTCTTCTGAAAGTCGCACAGAGCTGGTGATCATAGAAAACGGCTCTTTAACTAGCGAAAGATATGTGGAAGAAATCCTCAATGATCACGTTGGTCCATTTATGGTCAATTTAGGTGAGGATGCTATATTTATGCATGACAATGCCCGACCTCATACAGGTAGGATTGTGAATGACTACCTTCAAGAGATGAACATTACTCGTATGGAGTGGCCAGCGCGCAGCCCGGATATCAACCCGATCGAGCATGCTTAGGACGAGCTAGGCAGATGCGTAAAACAACGAAACCCTCCCCAATCACGCTTCGTGAGCTCAAAATTGCTCTCACAGAGGAATGGGAGAATATTCCCCAAAATCGTATAAGGAACTTGGTGTACAGCATGCCAAACCGCGTAAACGCAGTAATGGAAGCACGAGGAGGCAATACGAAGTATTAAAATTCAAGAAAATCGTAATAAAGTTCAAAAATTTCATGTTTCCTATTTTTGTTTTAAGGAGAGATCAGCAGTTTTTTTCTTTGTGTAATTTTGTGTTAATAAAATGTATGGTGACTCATATTTTTTTTACTTTCATTTAAGGAGTATTACATTGTCTATTAAATACAATTTATTTCATTAACCTATCATTTTTAGTTTCCGAGATTTTTAACATTCTTTAAGTGACCCGGATTCATTGCTCTCGAGTGTATTTAAGCGAACCATACTCGATTACACTCTCATTTTGTTGCAATAATATTTTTTATTTATACCTCTTTGCAGTTATAATGTTTACTGAAACAAATAAGTTTTTAAAGTAAAGTTATCCTCCTAATCTGGGTATAATTATAATTAACAGTACAACTGATAAATTGAGCATTTGTCTAGTATGTACTAAATACATTATTATCTGAAATTCTATAAGAGTTGGTATTAGTATTTAGATTCCAAATAAACAATTTGAAGATTTCAGGATTTTAATTTGGATAAACTATAAAGAAACCGTAAGTACTATTCTCATCTTTATAGAGGTTGGTAGAGCCCTCGGAATTTGCTTCATAGTTCCGAACCATTTGAAGCATTGGATGCATTTAATATGTATATACGTTATAGTCAAAATAGGTGTTTTTAAACCATAGTTAAAACAAATTTCATATAACAAAATTCCCGGAAACCTTAAACTCGGGCATATCTTTATTCCACGTTTTATAAAAAGGCGATAAGAGTACAAAGCCCCAAATGACAACTTACTACGCTCTTCACCCTGAGATATAAAATGTTAAATCTCTTGTCCTATAATTTCGCTGGAAACATTGCCCTTAAACGAAACACAGTAATGTTAACACACTACTGCTTCACGGTTGTATAACTGTCAAAGGTGTTGTAGGATACCAGGTCAAGTGGTTCTGCAGCTGGCAGTGGAAGCGATAATAAATACATATTTGTCCGCAAAACCGCTGGCTATCAAGAGTCTTCTTGTTCTCTATATATGTATCTTGTTAACGAGGACATGGTTCCTACCATACGAATAAGAAATAGAAGAGCATAAGAAGCTATACAAATATATACAACAGTCCCGCCGCGTCGAGCGTAGTATCCGTTAGTCGGTTCTGTTAGGGGAAGGGAGAAGATAGGCGGTGGTCAGGTAACAAGGATGGGAAAAACCAACCAAACGCACAATCCAGGTTTTGCCACGTGAGTATTCCAGGCGTCGATCTAATGCAGTACACGAGTGTTCCAAATCACAGGTAGATTCAAACCGGTGTCGAAATAATATACCAATCTAACAATAAACACGCAACAGTGAACTACAGTGATTGCCTAGTTTAACTTCAATTATTTACATTTTAATTATACATTTCCAAAATCCAAACGTAGCTAGTCATCGCCATGACTCTCAGTGCTCTCTTTGTCCATTGTGGACGCATAACAAGTCAATGCAAAATCCAAGTGACGTTACGAGCGGCGCCCTCTAGTGTTAGAGTTCGGGATCAAACAGGTGTAGTACTTCCCCAGGCGGATTCTGCAAAAGTCCTACCACTCCCCATACTACTAAATGATGAAATGAAAGTAGAGAATGGCTCACATCTCACACTGCATTTCACACAGTTCAAGAAAATATCTTAGCAGTATTATTGTTTACAGCGTCTTTGTTGATAGAACTACATACAGTTCGAAGCTCTAACTAATATGACGTATGCATTATTTTAACTCATTTCTTTCAGATTACTTGCAGTACTGTATCAAATGCGATACCACAAAATAAATAACAGTACTACGTAGCGACACTGCCTCATTTTACTTTGCAGTAATTACTCCCATAGTTGTGATCAAAACCGACTCAAAACACTATGTAACTATTTAGCGATAAATATATTTCAAGCTAGATCAATGATTTAAATAATATTTTATAAATACGAAAATAAATAAATATAAAAACCGGAGTTCTCAACCCTGTGCCGCCAGCGGGGCATTAATACAACTTGAATTATGGCTCACTAAAGACTGTATAACGTAAAATTTACAATTCATAAAACAGAATGATATACGCGGTGGTAGATTGCCGTACGGACGTTTATGGCGTAGTTTCGAAGGAGTTTGGCTATTCGTATTGATGAGGAAATTCGATACGTTTTTTGCTTACGTGGGAGGGGTATTAATTCTTCGGTCAAAGAGTTACAAAATACAATGGGGAATAACACGATGAGAATTCACCGTTTGGTGATTAAAACAAAATCATAATTTTTTATACCTTAACGGTAAAACAGAACTTTATAAAGTTCTAAACTAGTTAAAATTATGTTTTAATGTTTTATATTTTGAATAGATGACGATGCCGTTTTTCAAGTACCGCGCACGCATTATACACTTGTGACACTATTACTCCTAGATTGTATATAACCAGAGACATAGACTCAAGCGATGTATTCCACTTCTCATGCGCCGCGACAGTTGAAGGGTGCAAAGTTAGTTTAATCGTACTCTATTATTTGTGCAGATACCAGTACCCGAACATCACAAAAATCACTAGTTAATAAGATAATAATTATCTTATTAACTAGTGATTTTAGTATTATCTTATTAATTAGTGATTTTTGCGATATTCGGGTACTGGTATCTGCACAAGTAATAGAGTACGATTAAATTATTATTACTTACTTAAGCTTAGCACTTATTGTGCCAAGATGTCAACAGACTTATTTATCTTCTATATTATACGTTCATAGAATTACTTACCTAACATGTCTGACTAATATACAACGTCAAGCCTCTGGGACTACAAATCTAAAATTTTGTAGGTCATGCTTTTTATATTGTAAGCAAGATGAAAACAATTTTGTTCTGTGATTTCCAAGCGAGCGAATCAGCTGGCGGGTCTGCTGGTAATTTAGAAGTACTACTTTTTACTATAATTGAAATTAACATACAACGATGTTCAGCAAAGCGATTGCATTCAACTAATATTTTTTACAACCGATTAATTTTTTTTATAAAAAAAAATACAAATTTTCATTATACACTGACTCAAACATTATTTTGCTATAATGTCTCTAATACATCTATCGCAGTTGAACCGAATAGCAAATTCCATATATTTCGAGTCCAACAAAAAGAAAGGTCTCTTTGTTAACAAATGTATTAACAGTCGGTGACATCTTGTCTTATAGAACTCCTTCTGTCTCTTTGACTCCCTTGCAATACAATACAATACAATACAAAAACTCTTTATTTGCACCAAAGTAAATACAACATAAGGAAACAACTTAAATAGTAGGCACAAATGGGCGGTCTTATCGCTAAAAGCGATCTCTTCCAGACAACCTTTGGATGGATAGCGATTACATGATTGACATGGACGGTGGTGCAACATCACGAAGAAATATATTATTACCTAGTATTACATGAAACAGATGTAACAGTAGATAATACTAGATAAAAGGGTAAAATTCAAATTAATAAAAATACACTTAAATATAACAATTCTTACACTTACCTACACGTAATAATAATATAATACATATATTATACTATAAACATACATGAACATATATACTTACACATATATAAATATCAATAATATAAAATAATATCAATCAATGAATGATGTCAGGGATTAACATTTAACGTGGAGAGATAGTAGTCTTTTACTTGAGCTTTGAAGCTATTCAGCGATTGCGCGCGTTTGATACTAGTAGGGAGGGCATTCCAAAGGTGAACTGCCTGGACTGTGAATGAAGAGTTGTAGAATATAGTACAATGTTCAGGAGTCGTTAGAAGTAAGTTTTCTGATGACCTAATAGAGTAAGAAGAGCATTGGAGAAATCTAAATCGTTCTTTTAGGTAAAAGGGAGTAGAAGGATTAAACAATATGTTATACAGAATAGAGAGGATGTGAGAATTCCGGCGAAGGCGTATAGGGAGCCACTTAAGTTTACAGCGAAATTCGGAAACGTGGTCGTACTTTCGCAGACCAAAAATAAACCGAATACAGAGATTCTGTAGACGCTCCAGCTTGTTAAGCTGGTCCTCTGTGAGATCTATGTAACTGGCATCAGCATAGTCAAGAATGGGAAAAAGGAGAGATTGTGCAAGTGCAGCTTTGGTAGCAGTGGGTAAAAAGTTACGCAGTCTGTTAAGGGAGGCTGCTGATGCAAACATTTTTCGTGCTACAGATTGGATTTGTGGTTGCCAAGACATACAGTTATCCATGATTATTCCCAGGTTCTTAACTTGAGTGCTATAAGGCACACATATACCACCAAATACGATTTCGGGGAGAGTTGTGAAATCAATCTTCGATACTAATCTGGAGCTTCCAACAATGATAACTTGAGTTTTTATTGGGTTTATTGTAAGTCCGTGAGATCTACTCCAGTTAGCTATACGAAGTAAATCGCCGTTGACCTCATCAACAGCATCTGCTAAGTGATCTAGTGGAGCCTGAGAGTATATCTGAAGATCGTCTGCATAGAGATGGTAGGAAGAAGTAAGAAAGAAAGATATAGAGTTTATAAATACGGCAAAAAGAAGAGGTGACAGTACGCCGCCTTGAGGAACGCCAGCATTCGTTTCACACCAAGAAGATAAAGTATCCTGAATGCGAATACGTTGGCGCCGCCCAAATAGATAGCTTCGAAACCAGTCAATTACCGATGGAGATATGTTTATAGAGCGAAGCAATGCTAGGAGGATGTCAAAATCTACGGAATTAAAAGCATTGCTAAAGTCAAGTAAGGTAAGTATGGTAAGCTGTCTGTTATCCATACCTAGTCTGATGTCATCAGTTACTTTGACAAGTGCAGAGACAGTGCTATGGCCGGTTCGAAATCCAGACTGGAGTGGATTAAGAAGCATATTTTGGTTGAAGAAGGAACTGAGTTGGTTATGTACTAGGCGCTCCAAGACTTTTGATAGGAAAGGAAGAATAGAAATAGGTCGATATTCGGAGAAGGACTTGGGATTAGATTTCTTGGGAAGCGGGATGATTTGAGCTTCTTTCCAGCAAGATGGTACGGTGCCCTCCAAAATAGAATTGTTTAATATATGGCATAGGATAGGGAGGATTTCATCCAATATAAGAACAATCATATTTCGGCTGATGCCGTCACCGCCTGCTGCATTGGAGGATATTGATAGAATGCTCTTTTTAACATCACATGCAGTGAATTGACTCAGAACAAAAGGTGAGTGATCAAGAGTAGGGAGAGAAGAAAGATAAGTCAAAGTAGCTATTTTGTCATTTGAATTTACATTGGATGACGAAGAGAAATGTTGGTTGAGTGAGTTGATATCTAAATCTTGCGGAATTGAATGATGACGTGATTTCCCTACTCCCAATGATCGCAAGAACTTCCAGACTTTGGCTGGATCTTCATTATCTACTGAGTCATGGATGTGGCGACGTAGAGCATCCCTACACATTCTATTGCAGCGATTTCGAGATTTAATATATTTTTGCTTATTCACGTCATTAGAACAATGCTTTAACTTAGACTTTGCTGCTACTTTTTTGTGCATTAGTTTTTTTATGTCTGCAGTCAACCAGGGTGCAGGAAGGTGTTTTATTTTTATGGCCCGCAAAGGAGCATGGGTGTCATAAAGCTGTGTAAGAGTGGAATTAAATATGGATACTTTGTCATCGATATTATTGGCGCTATGAACTTGTACCCAATCTATTTCACCAGCATCGTTTCGAAGTTTTTCCATGTCAATTGTACCAAAGCTGCGCTGCAGAAGTATCTTAGGCTTAGGTTTAGGAGGACGTACCTTATACGACAGAAAGATGAGGTCATGATAAGAAACAGCATCAGCAGAACATTGTCCGTGTTTAACAACATGGTGTAAGGATGATACAAAAATAAGATCCAAAAGGGAGGGATTACAATTTGGAAAGTTATGGGTGGGGTTGAGTGGCAAAATGTGCATGTTGCTAGAATTAACTATGGATTCCAAATTCGCACAACGAAAGTCTTTTTTTATAAGGCACGTGTTAAAGTCTCCCATAATTATATTATGAGTATAAGATGGAATAAGATCTTCTAAAATCTTTTCAAAAGATGCGAAGTAATTGACTCTTATGGAATGGCTATAGTAGACTCCGAGAAGAATTTTGGTGTGTGAAAGTAAAACTTCAATAAAGAGATGTTCACCGGCATCACAAGGCGGAGGCTGTGGTGACATATTTATTATTGAGTACAGAAAATGAGAACGTAGATAAATAGCCACACCACCGCCAACGCTGCCGGTTCTATCATTACGTATAAGTATGAAACCGGGGAGAGAGAAAGAGGTGGACGGGAGACAAGGTTTCAACCAGGATTCGGAGACTAGTATAGCATGAACATTTGTATTGTCAAATGATGCCAGCATATCAGGGTAATGAGCCGGAATACTCTGTGCATTTATATGGAGTACATTAAAATTCTTAGGCACATCAGAGAACTGAGCCGCTAAGGTATCACTTAGCGTAGGAATGCTTACAAAGCTATCGTTTCCACTGTTAAAAGTATCATTGGAAGAGAAAGACAGATATTCGTCACTGGTGCTGCTACTATCTTGAGTATTCGACATATTACATTAATATTATTAATATAGATATATACAATTATATAATAATACATATTTTATATAATATAAACTAAGAATATATAATTTCTTAACTATGTGTAAAATGTATGTACTACTACATACTTACGCATACTCCATCTGCCGACTATGTGGACGAGAGCGCTATTACCTTCTCTATAACTATAACACAAATATAAAAGTAAAAGTAAAGTGTATGATTTATTCTACAAATTTAGTAATGGATATTAAAAGTTTTATAACATTCGCTTGGACAAGATTACAATTAAAAACCTACTTAAGTCGTCGTTACTTCGACTTCACGGACTTGACATATCAACTAATATTTTTACGTGACAAATGACAAATGTACAACTCATAAGAGTCCTTATAAAAAGAAAAAAAAAATTACTGTCTTCTGTCAAATTTTTAGTAACGTCAACATTTATTTATGAAGAAGAGGTTGACTTGAATTGAATTGAACTGAAAGTGGAAAATAATTTACAAGTTTGAAATTGGGTACTCAAAAACAAAGGCAACTAATTAGACAAGGAAGTGGGTAGACTACGTAGTACATATTTGGTACATATTTGGTCTGTAGGGTAGACAATTTATATGCAATGAGGAACCAGACAAGCGATTTTACAGTGACTGGGTTATTGAGAATGAACTATACCTATGTACAATGAAATATGTACCTATTCCTACTTTCGAGATGATGCTGCAGCGACCCGCCTGGACTTTGATGTTGCCGTTGTTGTCTCTTTCGATCCTGGAGCAGGAGCTGGCTTCAAAGTTCCCGACACTTGCGCCGGTACAACATTTTGTAGTTCGATAAGGCTGCAGATGCGGTGACGAGTACCATCGGGCCCAATGACATAAATAAAGCCGTCCTTTGTCCAACACTTTGCAATACCGACTCGTTGTCTTGCTTCCATAAAGGCTTGGTGTCTAGACCTGGTTAGAAACTCGGACAGTGTTATACCAGTACCCTTCAATGAGGTTTTTGAAAACCACAACTTGTTCCGCATATCCAAGTCCTTCAGTTTAACCAAGACAGGCCTGGGCTTATCAGTAGTGGCGCGGCCCATTCTTTGGCAGCGATTAATATCATTCAAACTAAAGTCTTTCACATGCAAGTGATTAGTGACTGCCTGCATAACAACCGCAGCTGTATCTTCCTGTTTTTCTTCTGTTATCCCATGGAGCAGGAGGATTTTTCGCCGACTATGCATTTCGATGTTATCCAGATTCCGTGCCAGTAACCCCATCTGATGCTGAAATCCACGCATAACTTCTGCAGTGAATGATTTGAATGCTGCAAAATCTGCTGCCAAGGTGCCTGTGGTATTGGCGACAGGGGGTGTTTTCTGCAGTTCGCCTTCAAACTGGTCCATCCTCTTGTTAAGGGCAGCCATCACTTCAAGAAAAGTTTGGGATGCCTCCATTGTGAAAATTTTGTGTCTATATTAGTGAATTGAATTATAGATAGTGAACAATGGTGATAGTGCTGTTACAGGAAATAATGATTATGGCAGGTGAAGTATGCTCTCTGTTATGCTAAACTAAGCATAAATTATGACCCTACAATGGGTTTTTATAATTAAAACTTTATAAATTTAGAAGAGCTTATTTGGTGAGATGTTTACACACATACCCTCCAGAGAGAAAAAACTTGCAAGTTGGTTCTTGGAAACAAAGGAATTGTGTAACTTTTGTAATTGAATTTGTAAATTGTTTTCAGTTAATTATTGTTAAAACACTACCATTTGCACAGCATCGCGGATTAGTGAATTACTTGTTAGTGATTTGAACGAAAAGTAATGGAGTGAAGTGCAACTTGTGGCGTCACTTTGTTGACGTCGTGACACGTAACACGCCTTGACGCCCATGGATGTTGGAACTTAAAGGCAACTGGAACCTACAAAATTATTCTAAAAGAAGAAGTTAAGTAGCTTATACCTTCAAACCCTCAGTGCACTGTTAGGTAGGTATTTTGTTGCTTAATTCATCCTGTTTTAGTTTTCGGTATTTTGTTGCTTAATTAATTCATTGTAAGCAAAATTTGAGTTTTTTTTTTATAATTAACCTAGCCCGGTGCTATCACCAGCAGACCAACAGTCTTGGCTTGGAAGACTCTGCTATAATATAGTTTTAGCCACCAAGGCGAGGTCACGGCCCTAACAGCATTGCAGTCATAGAAAAATCATACATCTTTTCAATTTTGTGCAGTAGAACTCTTTGTGAATGATACGTTGTACGTACCTATTCTACGAAGCAGTAATGTTCGCAATACTGTGTTCTGGTATGAATAGTACGGGTGCCGGCAAAATTACAGGCACATAAGACTTACCAACTTAATATGACAGGGTTATTAGCGCCTCTTGTGAGGAAATGCATCTGTTCTAGGCAGAGGTTATCACTTAGCACCAGGTGGGTTTCGAGCTTGCACCGTCTACTAAAAACAAAAAAAAAATCTCTTATTATAAATTGCAATTCAACTATAGCTAGATACGATATAGTACTCAGCTGGTAGCCTTAAATTAAACCAATGACACCTAACCATCTTCAATCCACGTCGTAGCCTAGCTATAGATAGGATATCAACACATTACGAGTATATATCAATAAAACATTTAATCTACAATACACACATACAAATGACCTGTCACGCTCACAGAAACTAGGCGTGCCAAGAATGTTACACAGATAGTGCTGTCACGTTTGTGACACTTAGAGACAGTACAGTCAGTGCACTGTGCATCCGACAAAGATGCAAACAGCGTGTCACGTGAGATAACGTATTCTGCTTGAGATGAGGTGGGGACCTTACACCTGTTCGAGATTGTACTCCGACGGCTTTTAGGGTTAACACGTTTTGAAAGTATTTATTTTGATTAATCAAATAATTTCTCCTAAGAGGTTTTGGTCAAGCCATACTCACTTTTTAATACTATTATGTTTTTAATGATTTAAATAATAATACAAATAGTACAGAAAAAACATATAGAAGTATTATTCGTTATACCGTTCTGTACAAAAATTTTGGTCTTTCTCGAATAAGCAGGTAAAAACAGCGAATTTCCAATCGAAGCCTTACATTTTGATTCAAGTATTTGCAAAATATTTTTCATGTTCTTTGTGGGTACTCTTGGCCTGGCCATATTCTAGAACGTTTAAAACATTCGAACCATATAGGTATGTTTTCATGTTCACTTCTGACTTTTCTGCTCACACTAGACTTATGTAGGTACTAGGTTTGTCCTTTTCCCCTTACATTCTTTTGACATGCTTAATAGATTCAGCATACCTTCCCCAACGTTCGTCACTCTATCTTTATTTAATACATACTTTTTTATGATAGCGTTCGTAACTCTGTCTCTCAAAGTCATATCAGACATATCAATGCTTGTAATCTTTACTGCATTATGATGTATCTTAAGCTATACCCAGATTTTAGCACCATACGTCTCAGCACTAACCTCCTTATAGATACTCCGTCGTGCTTTTAACATACGTTCCGAGTACCTAAAAGAGTAAGTAATCCTTTCACTAATGAATTATAATATTACATATAAAAACAAATGAATGCCTTTATTCCAAGTTTTTTCTTTTCATACAAATAGACTTATTGACACTCATAACGTTGTTAACCTTCTGTTTATTTTCCTGCCTACTCCGGGATTATCCATGTCTGATCCATGTACACCTCTTTATTATATTGCGTTTTTTTCCTGTCTTAGCCAGTACGTTACTAAGTCTTCTTGCGACGTACTATGTATTCTATGTCATCTCTTGGTTTTAACAATGGGCGTCCATTGTGTCCCATTTCATTGCTGCTCTTCTTCTTCGTCTAAAGCAATAGCTATCATTGCCAGCTCCGCAGTATTTAACAGAGCCATAGCAACAATCGCGATTCTTGACGACGGACACCTGAAGCTTTCACTGAAGTTCCGTGAACTGAGTACTGACATGTGTGAATTGAATCACTGACGCAATACTGTAGCACTAATACCAAACTGAGCGAAATCGTTGACGGAACTGTGTCTTCACTGATATGTGTGAATCAACCTTTAGGTGTTCAGTTTAATATTCTTCCAGTCCATCTAAATTAGTGCTGCTTTTAGTCTTATTGATTTCCATTTCAGATTCGCAACCATTTAAACTTTGGTTTGTTGGCTTAACAGTATGTCCTAACCGTTAATAGGAATTTGTTTCAGGTTAGTTTCAGAAAGTTGTTTTAGGCCTTGACTTTTATCCGATGATTTTAAAGGATTTAATTTATATTTTTTATTATGTTAAAGAGCCTCTTTTGAGAACCATAGAGTAGTAGTAGAATCAGTAGTGTTGTGAAGCAGAAAACATTTTTTTTTAATTTACTAAGGAAATTTGCGTTTAGAGATTTCATTATTGCGCTAAATACGTATATTAGATACCTCTATAAGGATTGTAATGTATTATTTTGTGTTGATACGCCACTCAAACAATTCTGACCTTGACTTAGATAAGACTTAGAAGATCTATTTACAACAGTATTATTAAATTTAAATTACAGTTCGATTCGATCAATTTAATCAATAAAATCATAAATACTGTTGACATTGATGTCAATCGCAATTTGATTTAATGTGACGAACTTTTTTATAATTTATTATTTGTAGCCTCGTTTTTACATCTGAGTACTTTGAACGGAGTGATAATGTTTTCTCAATATATAATTTTCTAGGAAACAATGACTGACAGGCTGATTATACATAATTTCACTAGGATTTCAATAGCCAATTACGATCTCGTGCTTCCATCGTGTTAATTGCATCATTTTTAAGGTTTTTATGACTAACGACTAAATTGCAATTATGTGTTTACTGAAATGGACACCAAACGCAGCATCAGCAACAAGTACGATCAGATATGGCACAAAATGCTTTGTCATTTTTAAAATTGCTTTTTACATTATGTTTTGTAAAAATCACAAATAACAAGAGTAAAATGCTAAAGCTAACTATTCATAGCTTACTTGATTTTAATCGAATTTGGCCTAAACAGATAAAATGGTTTGTTGGTATAAAATCGATAAACGATGGAGCTTACGTTAGTGTCATTCAAGTTTATTATATCGACCTTTACAAAACAATTGATAACAGTCTGTTTATATAAAAAGAACATTATACGCAATTAAATCTTTGAATCTTCGATGGACTACTAAAACGGAAACAAATAAAACAGGTAGTTTTAATTTATATCAAACAAGCTGACCCGCCAGCGGCTTCGCTCGCGTAGGCCCGCGGGATACGGTACGGTGGCTTTAAAATAAGAATAACCTTTAGAACTCGATTGACATAAAACAAATACACTTAATTTTAAGTGAAGCTTATCACAATATATTTGCGCAAAACCACATCTAAATAGGTTAAATTGTTTCTGAGATTAGCGTGCACAAACGCACAGACAAAAGACAAAAATTCTTACAATCTTTTCTCATTATGTTTGTTCATACTATAAAAGTTCCAATAATATTTTATCTCATATATATTCCATGTACAGACAGCGACTGTTAATTTTTTATTATATTTATAGTATAGATAGATAAATTTGTGTACTTGTAAAACCAGCAGTGCTGGTTTAGAATGATTTACGTATGACTTAATTTGGGTTTATTTATTTATTAAAATATCTGCGCAAGTGCTTAGTACTAAATTCCATCACTTCTTACAACAATGTTTAGTAAAAAAGATAAAGAGTTAATGACTTGCCATTTGTGATGTAGAGTCATTTGAATTGTTAATTCAATTTTACAATTCAACGATTAAACACCTTCTCTTTTTTCTAAAGTGGGGTTTAAATAATTCATGATTTAAAGTATACATTATTTCATCATTAATTACAATTCTCATAGTTGTAATGCAATTCAAATAATCGGATACTTTTTTTATAATGATTTCAAGTGATAAGATTACTCTTTACTATTTATTAGTGATTAGATCTACGAAGAAATAATAGTCAGGAAGCATAATTCAGAACAAATTCCACACAAAAAGTGGCCCTTCAAATCAAAACATCGTATGATTCCAAATACAAATTACTTCCGAGGTACAAATAGACATGTTCGGTGATTGGTTTAAATTCAGAAGGAAAGCAGGGATTGGTTTACGCGCGTGCTGCAACGTCTACAAAGACAGCAGAGTCGTAGCGGCGTGGACGATGTTATTCAACAAGTGGACTGGACCAATTCAATAATAAATCAATCGTAAATCTCGTATGTCTCGCGAAACATGATTAATTATTAAGTTTTTGTCTAGAAGACATTAGAAGAGATTCTTCGCAATGTAGTAAAGAAAGATTATGAAACATTTTAGGCTTATACATTTTACCAAAAAAAATAAGTCGTTATTTGCCAGCTGGATGTTTTTCAGTGAAGAAAATTCAATCAATTTATAGAATTACTTTAGAAAAGCACTGTGTTGATATTACTGACAAATTAATTAGCAACTCAGCTAAACCACTTTAAAATTAGCAGAGGATGGATTTTCATCAGCTTGAAAAACTAAACGTGCTTTAATTTGAACAAACAATGAACTATTTTTTTAATGCTATATAGTTACCTATATTACATACCAACTGTAGGCAATCGTTTATTGTTCATTGTCTGTAGTATCTCTTTAGAGCGTAAGCGCTTTGGAAGCGCCAATTCGCGTTTTTGCTGAGTATTTGAAGGGTCACATAATATTGATTGATATAGTATATTATGTCAATTATTCTTAACTGATGTAATAGAACATTATTTGATTAACAAGTTCAAGTTCCATAGACTATATTTAGAAATTGTTTATTAGTTTGTTATTGCCGAGCGGTTTTTACACACACACGTTTTTAAAATCAATCATAAAACCAGTCGCGCCAGTCACAAATCGTCAGACCTGGCTGAGGCCTCTTAGAGAGAGGTCAGAGGACGTATCGCTCTGACGCCCGCGCTTACACAACTAAATATTAGTGCGCTCAAAACTTCCTGATACTTATTGAGGTAACATTTCTAAGTGGGATTCTAACAAATAATTTTATATGACATCTGGTAAATCAACAATAGAAATTTCATTGTTATAATGACATCGACCCTTGAGGGGCTAGTATTTTGCTATTAACCGAATTTCTTATGCTTATACTTGGTATCCAGGAATCCACGCTGGAGTCGGAAACTGGTAGCAGGAACTATGATTTTTAATAGTAGACACACCGTGTTTGGGATCGTATAAATCGTCTTCGCGATAACTTTTTTCTAGCTGGTGACCAGGACCTGATGAAACTGGTAGCGGGAACTATTTGATGGTTGTTTATTTGCTATTCTCATCTCTTTTTGGTAGATACATGAGTTAAATCTTATTTTTTTCTAGTCTATGCTCTTGTAGATAACATGTACTTGATTAATAATTATCATTTTATGTTAATTAATGTCGATATTAAAAATAAAATGTGTCCTGCGTGATATTTTATTTCACCTTTTTGACCTACGTCTATTTGTGACATAAAAACCAATGTGAAGATGAAAAAAAATCCAAATATTAATGCGCGCTATTTTGCTCAAGCGTTAAGGCCACTGCCGCAGGGCGCGCTAGCAAATAACTCGCTAATGTAAAATACCTAAAATCGCGCAGCGCTGCGCAGAATAAAGGCTCTTAAAGATGTTGATGTTTCTTCGGGACAAATCATCAGCATAAAAAGATAAATATGATATTTTATATAACACAATTTAAAAAAACAGTAGGTACTTACTGTACCAACTGGTAGGTAGGTACTGCAGTTTTGTGTAACATGGTCCATAATTTTTTTATTATCTATAATTTTATTGTTTTCAGTCAAAATAAACGTAGTATAACTATGCTGGTTTTGCACAGGCAGTCATACTCTTGTTTTTCTTGCTTAATGGCAGCTAGGCACTTATTTTGCCGCACTGAATCGGCAAGCAAGCGAGAATAAAACATTACAAGCAAAACCATTGCACATTACATACATTTCAATATTTAGTCCTGAAGAAAAAAATACATCCTAAATTAAATAAAAATTGACTGACTTTATTTTGCATAGTATTGACCATCTCGATTTGTTAACGTATTTGAACATCTTTGAATAATTATAATTTTGCTATTATTTACTAGTAAAAGTGATCCCTGGATATTTTAATCGTGTATTGTTTCTGCACCACTTCACAACGAATGCTGGCATGATGATCCACAACTGAAGTTCACAATGATAAAAATGAAAATGTACGCGAAGATTTGAAGTGTGCTCGCTTGCAAGTAAAATGTCCGACTGATGACGTACTGAACACGACTTTTAAGCCCCGCCTACTTGAACACGACTTTTGTTGGGTCATTTTTTTAACGCAGTTACTGTTCCTGACTATATTTCTTCGTAGGATTAGATGCATTTCGGTTTACTCGTATCAACCGTGCGATTCTCTAATGATTCGCCGACGAGCTCGTCCACGAGCTCACCGATGTCAAATGCTTTATGAGATATCGCCCTTGTACATAAGGTTGTTTTCCAACGTTTCTTGTTGTTTCTTCATTTGTTTCACGAATGTTGTCAAAGATGCAACGATGTTTGCTCTTAGAGAATCACACGGCAGATGTAAGATTAAAAATTATGATCCTACTAAATACAAATCAAAGTAGCAGAATTTTATGTGGATATATAATTTTATATGGACATGCCTGTTGCTCTGAAAATTGAAAAACGTTTTGATACTTAACCCCTGATATCGTCTACGAGTCCAAAACGCTAAGCCGCGTTGGACAGTAAGGTTGTCAGCACTAAGCTCAAAGACACGTCCAACTAAGTCCATGATTCACACTCGCAACTTACTAGTTCTAATTCAGGGGTGACACTTTCAATGATAATAGAACGGTTAGCATACTATTAGATAGATAGATAGATAGAGATAGCTGTATTAGAATTTATATAAAAAGAGTGCATTAAAAACGTTTACATTTTAAGGTTTGTGCAAAATAGGAACTTGAATATTATATTATTGTAAGCAATCTAGTTACTCTATTTCGTAGTTTTATTAGTGTTTTGTTATAGGTCTTTGGAGGTTGATGATTCGATGACATATTAAACAGACTTAATGACTTCACCAACTTTTTCCAATGATGTTATCATTGACTATTTCGCAACATTTTTCAATGACAAATACATCCTCAAAGGGATTCAAACCAGGTTATTTCGGCAATCCGTGTCAGATTTATCTCTAACATTGCAAAGTTTGGTGGTCCGAGCAGGCGTTGGTGCTTTAAAAATCATATAATAAACATTATGAAAGGTTTGATATAAAACCGAAAGTTAGCTGTTTGAAAAAGCTTTCAGTGAAAGTTTGATAATGCTTGTCTAACTGTTCGTTCAATAGATATCGCTCCATCCACATATGACGGTTCAAATCAAATAGTGAATAAACAATTAGATGCTCGGTGTGCCGCGGTGGCATGGTGTCTGATACGAATTGTCAGAAGATGCGGATTCGAATTCAGTCCGAGGATGAGTATTTTTCTCTATAAAATTGGAGCGTAGTGTCGCTAAGGAAGCGTTGAATAATGTTATGCGTGCTTTATTAATTATATGCTAAAACTTTGCTAGTGAGTTATTTTTCACGAACCTTTACATCCCTAAAGGAATCAGCGCGTCAGAGGTGTTCCATCGATATTTCTTCTGTCTTATGTCTTATTTATTCCGTGTTTTCAGCTCAGCACAGTCAGAACATGAGAATAACTATACCTTTTTTTACTTAGTAGCTGCTTGGCCCACAGACTTAGGGTTCGTGCCTTTGGTATACAAATTGAGAAAAACATTTTTCATAACGTAAGTTTATTTTAATTTTATTTGATAAATCCTAGCAAATATTTTCACAATTTAAAACATTTGAAAATGTTAAAGTAAATGGTATATTTTCATTTTCATATCGGTATGGACGACTCCTTATACTTTTCGTACAAGTATAACTATAACCACAATTTAAAATTAAAGTTTCTAAATAGCTAATAAGTAAAATGGTCTCAATTTTTTCCTAGTTTTTAATTTTCTTTTATATATTTTTCCTCTTATTTTTTTCATGTGCTATTTAACATGTACAGTAATAAAATTGTATCATCACTATGTGTGTTCTGCCAGGTGCCCATGAGAGCCAGAGAACATTCATTATAGATGCTACCCAGCAACTGCATCATTACTTATCAAGAGAGATTCTCATGGTCAAACGATATCCTAGGTAGGTACCAAAAGCACTCCTGGAAACCCCACTAATAAATAGTAAATAATACACAAAGTGGCATTATTTTTCTTCTTAATTTTATTATTTAAAAGTTATTACTATCTTCCGTGGTCTAATAACTGTATTACCATCATAGTTTTAAGATTATTACGCATAAGTAGATTAATTAGTTAATTTACCTACTGTATTGTTTGTGGTTAGCAATAAAGAGTTATTGTATTGTTACTGACCTACTCTTAAAGTAATTAGGAAGTTGTAATCAGGGCCTTATATCAAACAAATTTCATTATTTGAAGATCAACCTCAAATAAATACAAAACAAGAATACCGAAAATTCGCAGAAAAATCAGTTCTTCCCAATACTCCCATAATTAACCCTAAACTGGCAGCCCTGGCGTGTCGTGACCGCCTGTCAGCCGACATGAGTGATGGCGTGCCGCGTCGACGTTACCACCTGATTTATTACTTCCGAGCCTCCCCCCCTCCACTCTACCACTCTGCCGGGAGGGGTACCGACAGCACGGTAATTGCAGCTGGTTTATGGAATTGTTGGGTTAGAATCAGTGTTGCTGTGGAATGAAAGTGAATGACCGACAGTTCTTTATTGGTTTGTGAAATAGACTCAATTTAGATTTAATTTCAATTTTTATTTGTTATTTCAGTTTTTAATATTATGGTACAACATCCACAGAAAGTCTTCAGGGCCCAAATTATGCAGAGGCTTTATTATAGTAACCTGATGAATGATAAACATACTTATATACATATACACACATAGACCCAAGTCAAACAGACAAGTTCATGCTCTAAATGTAAGACCTATCCGGGGATCGAACCCAAGAACTTATCTGCACCAACTGACCAGCCAACACCCAGTATTTTATGTTTTTATTTAATAAAGTAATTTTTTTATCATCATCATAATCAGCCCATTTTGTTCCCCCTGCTGGGACTCGAGCCTTCCTCTCAGAGAGAGGAGT
The DNA here is from genome assembly GCA_917880725.1 of Selenia dentaria. NCBI lineage: Eukaryota > Metazoa > Arthropoda > Insecta > Lepidoptera > Geometridae > Selenia > Selenia dentaria. The sequence continues at coordinate 4,760,121 of OU862888.1, read as the reverse complement.
TGGGCCATAATTCACCACGCGGGCCCAGTGCGGATTGGTGGATAGGTTAGTGGCCAACCCATGTCGAAATTTCCAGGCCGCCCGATGGCCCTCGACATACCCTAACGACTGTTGTCCTAAGACAAACATCCGGGACCGTGCCCGCTGAAGCACGGAAGGGCTCAGTTGAATAATACCACTAGTAAGGGTGACCCCTTCCGAGTCCTGAGGCCTTACTATGAGCTCTTAAAGCAGGACTTCACGACAACTGCCCGGTTTATTCGTACCATGACATCTTTGAAGCAGGCCTAACTGGGCCTACTATTCAAGAACCGCAGAAAAACCGTTCACCAATTTTTTTGTATGGACTCTCGTTAACATGTCGCTCTAAATCGACTCAGTTTATTAGCTTATAAACGTCTAGGCGTCTGCAATGTTGGTTAGAGTTAATTGTTAGAATGCCAGAGACAATATTATCCGTTCACCTTTGAGAAAACAATATTCAAACAGTTCACCTAAATGAGCGTCATGGTATGTTTTCCTTCAAAACTGTTTATATCAGGTTTAAGAACTGCACGGAACTTGCATGGTTTTTATAAAGCTGATAGTAAGGCCCCTGATCGCAGCAAGTGTTGCTTAACTTGTCGATCGGTTAAGATCGCCAAGTCAAGCTCCTCTACGACCGTTTCAATTTTTATCATACAAAATAGAAAGTAAAATACTTGACTTTTCAGAGAGATGATATTACAGAAAGTCCTAAGATTAAACATGATGATATTTAACAACATTTTATGATGTTGTCCACCATTAGGTACATTTTTGCTTTTTAGCTGACTTCGGCGAAGTCCCAAAGGAAGGTAATGTGTTAGACCTGTATGTATGTCTGCCGACCGTTTTGCGTTCATGTGTACTTGTAAGTATTCACCGGCTCAACCGATTTTGGTAAGTACATAATATGTCATAAGATTTTACATAGGTAAATTTTTCGGTGTTGGAAAATATGGTGGATTGTATGCGGTTTAATGCGTAGGCTTCAAACTTCAAACTTTATTGGGTAATAAGTAGCACAATTTGAAAATCTTAGATATAACTTATATAATAATAACATCAATGTATTAAATGTACGATTTTGTGTGTTGGCGTCCGGACAAGAAATTCTGTTTCCCGGATACCAACCTCTTCCCGCAACAAGAACATTTTAATAATTAGTAGTAGGTGTACTTAATTAATTTAAACAATAATTACCGTTTGTTAAATTCTACATATAAGTTTGGTAAATGGGTATTACAGATTCAGTAGTGGGTATCAATTATTAAAACAAGTATTGTGATATGATATTTACCCGGTTGAGAATATTTGGTAAACTGCTACCCACAACAAAACTCATTTTGTGATAGAATGAACTTAGGTTTATACGTACATTAAGGTTTTTGAGTAGCAGTTACTCGGTATTTACATAAAATTGTATGCTATGCATACTTATACTTTTATAGTTTAATAAAGATCATAGACAAAACAATATATCAGTGAGGGTGACAAACCCGGTAATTACCTTAGAGCAACCTTTATTACCCATTTTTACCGTTACATTCAGGGCCTACTCCAATATAGTAAGAATTATTTAAAATAAAATATAAATACCTATGTTAAACAAGAGGTTCACCGTTATCGGGTAAGTTTACTTCGCTAAATGCCTTTCCGAAGACTGCTCGGCCACCATAAGTAGGTACTTAAAACTCAAGAAAACAAGAACGATCAAGAGTAGTATAATTTGAACAAAAAGAAAAATGTGGGTACTTACTCGTATTTATTATTATATACGATTGCCTGTTAATTCAGGCCACAATACAATATAAGACATAAGACATACTACCTCAGAAAAGCGCCAACAATCAACAAACAGTACAAATTGATCAAACATGTAGGTACCTACCTATGTGTTATTATAATCTATGATATAGGCAAAGATTCCATAAACAATCACATGTTACTCAGATTGTTAACCAATTATGTAAATTTGATGTACCTAAGCATTTGTAGCACCAATAAGCTTAGGTATAGTTATATAACATATATATATATATATATACATATACATACACACATACATACACATATATATATATATATATATATACATACATATACATATACACATACATACAAATACATACATACACACATACATATATTTTGTATTGGTCAAATGCTACGAGCGCGCATGAGTAGGCATGATCTAACGAAGCGCGCTGTGTTTACAATATTGCTGTGTGATACAGTGAGTAAAACTCGACTCCTTTAGTATGAGTGCGCACATTATACAGTTGATTATAATTAAAAATTGTGATATCATATGAAAACGGGTTATTATACTTCGTATTTGAATACAGTATGGCATAACACCCAGTTCAGAACAATGTATAAGTATTCCACGGACTTTACTGTTGGTTGGGCAGTCATATTTCACAATAAACATCATGTAAATAATATAATGAATTAAAGTTAAGTGTAATACAAATTAAGAATATATTTTAATTATTACTTCTTATTTACGAAAATTAGATTCATGATAGTGGCAAAAGTTAAATATTCATGATAAGCAAATTCTCCGTGTCATCATAGTCTAGACTTTGTAAGAAAGATTTAGTTTTGGCTTTACAAATAGGTTTAGTAGAATGATATAGGTGTAATATTTTGTTAAGCTTGTTATATAAGTATGGAGCTAAATAACAATGTTGAGTGTTCGTAAATTTTGTTCTGAATTTTTTCAATTTAATCGTTTTTATACGTCTATGTTTTCTATGTGCACATAATATGTCGAAAGGTGTTTTAGTGTGTTGGTATAGTATTATGCTCAGTATATAAAGCTGCCTTACTGATAAGACTTTACATAGTTTGTACAACTCGGTAGTAGGGAAACGAGACCGTTTAAACATCATAACCTTGAGTACGGAGCGCTGTGCTCTTTCGAGAGGTAAAACGTGTGTCTTGAAGGCTCCTCCCCATGCCGTAATACAGTACGATATAATAGATTGACATAATGAGATGTAAATAATTTTAATTAAATTAGGACTTGTAGCAAACCGTAACCTCTTCAATATCCAAATCATCTTCCTGACTCGCTTTGTTAACATATTTATGTGGGATGACCAGGACAGTCGTTCATCTAAGATAACCCCTAGGTGTTTTATTTGAGAAACTTTATCTAAAGAAGGACATTTACAGGATTGAGAATCATTTGAGCAGTTATGCACTTTGATTTTAAGGGTTTGTGGAGGATCACCAGGCTGTCGTAATGAAAATGTCATATATTTGGTTTTATTGACATTAAGAGTGAGGAGATTGTCTTTTAACCATTGGGATACCAGTTTCATTCCATTTTCGGCAGCAGAAAAGACGTTCGACCAAGTATTTCCTTGAAACACCAAAGCGGTGTCGTCTGCGTAAGTGAAGATTTTGGCGTTGTTGATACTCATCTTGCACAGGTCGTTTATATAGATAAGAAAGAGGCTAGGTCCCAAAATTGAGCCCTGAGGAACTCCAAAAGAAATACTTGCTTCCTCACTAAGGTATTGTCCTATTTTTACCATCTGCGTTCTATTTGTAAGGTAATCTTTGAAGAGATTCAGACACTGTCCACGAATACCTATACGCTCCAACTTGCTGACAAGAATAGGGATCGATACGGTATCAAATGCTTTCGCTAGGTCGAGAAACATTGCTAAGCACTTTGTATTACTGTCTAGCGATTCAACTATTACGTCACAAAGGTCAATTACCGCATTTTCAGTAGATCTGCCGGATCTGAATCCATACTGTTCGTTAGCTAATAGATCATACTCGTTAAGGTACTTTATTAATCTCTTATTTAAAAGTTTTTCGAAAACCTTGGATAGTGCCGGTAGTACCGAGATTGGCCGATAGTTATTTATACAGTTTCGGTCTCCACCTTTGTGAATTGGATAAACTATAGCCTTTTTGAAAGCCAATGGAAACTTTCCCTGATCAATACAAATGTTAAATAGTTTAACTAGTGAAGGTGTTATTATGTGAGCGATCTTTTTTAGGCTTATTATTTTCGTAGCCGGGTTAGTATATTTTTTAGTTGTTTTTGTGTTTTGCATTAAGTGTTTAAAATATGTGAGTTGACTAGCTTCCCATATAGCAGATCAAACAAAGAGCAGAGTAATGGCACTGACGTGACTAGGACAAAATAAAGGGAGATCTACTGTGCCTACTTGTACCTATGTAACCAGTAATCTCTAATACATCTAATGAAAATTCTTGTCTCGTGAATATTCTATTATTTTATTGCTCTACCATATAATGACTAGCTTGCCATATAATATGAGATCAAACGAAGGGAGCAGATGACCAAATCAAATATGCAATGTATTTATTTGTGTTTGGTCCCGAACGATGACATAGATGGCGCCGCTAGTAACGTCATTTGGACAGTTTTGAAACTCTGAAACTGGCCACTCTTTGGGCTAACAGATACTGTCAACTTTGTGTTGTCTATGACAGCAGATGGCTTGCAATTTGGAATTTGTTGAAATAAGATGAGATAATTCATGCTTTGAGTAAAATGGCAGCGAGCTATATTTGTTGTTAAATTATGTAATTAGTTTAGTATAAATTCGAACATGCTGTAGGCCATGTTGCGTGTATAGTGTAGAGTGGTATATTACACTAGTTTGAGGATCTACACTGGAGTTGAGACACCGACTGCAACATTGAAGATCAGAAAACACACGTGCAGGAGCGCTAAGGTTTGTCAGTTTAGCCCATCCTGAGTTCCTTGTCCCCGTCTCTGTCTCCCCTCCTAACGAACCGACTACCGGATGCTACGCTCTTCAAGATTGGTGTGAGTACCTCCCATCTATTTGTTAGTTAGGTTATTTAGTGATAAGTTAGATCAGGGCTAAATTGTAAGACTATTGTTAGGCCATTGATTTGCTTGTCATCTTGTAAGCTCTTTTTAACGAGGACAATTCGATGAGGACTTCTTGAAAGCACTTGCATCGCAGACCAATACACAAATCGCTTCCACACTCTACTACAGTCTGCCAAAGAGAATATCAGTCTGCGGTGCTCTAGTTGAAGTGCGTTTCACATTTTTTTTGTTTAGAAAGAAAGAAAGAAGAAAGAAAACATATTTATTCAAGACACACACATCACATTACATATTCTACACATTAAAGGAACACAATAAGTACACTAAATAAACACATTACACATGTAGAAAACGACGCGGTGCTGTGTGTGTCATGAACATGGGTCCCGACTCAGCATACGACTAAGGACAGAATCCTTAATCACTGATTTTCAGCCGTTACCCATTGTCATGACCTCACGAACCTCAGGACAAAATACAGTTCTTCTTATGACCATGCCATATTTGGCGCCACCTTAAGTGCCACGATTCGTAAGCATCTGTTTAGTCTGTGGTGCCGTGGCACGTTTTGCCACGTCTTATATTCTCTTTGGCCACGTTGATCTACTACGTCGATGACAGGAATTGTACAATTGAACATGACTAAAAATTATTAGCTTACAACATAAAACACATAAAACACAGAAATCGCTATGACAAGAGATATTATACATTTAGTGTACCTACACCGAGTAATTATGTACCTAGACTGGGTCTCTGTGAACTGCCATTTGGAATTAAACAATACGTGAGTACAAACATCATTTTTACACTTTTTTGAAGTTAACCTTCAACAACTAGAGAATTAGTAATTTAATGGTAAGTAAAAGTAGCATTCGAAGGGTGCACCAATTGAGCGCAGAGATATGTAGACTACAAAGTGTTTAGTTAAACAGTTTTTTGGCATCTCAATAGATGCGTCTTCAAGTGCCTTCTAAATGTTTCTACTGTTTTCAGGGCTCTTAGTGGCGGCAACAATACATTCCAGCATTTGCTGGCAGCAAACCTGAAACTTCCACGAAAAGTCATAGTTCTATGATGTGGTACTACAAGCCTGTACTCTGATGATCTCGTGCAATACCTACGACTAAGATCTGGCCAAGTGAATTTATCCCATAGATATTGAGGTCGTTGGCTCTTTATTACACCAAAAAGTAATGTGGCATAATGAAGTTTACGACGAGCAGTCATTTTCATAAGGTTTGCATGATTTAGGAATGGTGTAACATGTGCCCGGGGAGGGATATCATAACAGAAACGTGCACAAGCATTTTGTACTCGTTGAATAAGACGCTCACTTCTCTTCAGCAGACATGGCCCATATACAACATCTGCGTAGTTGAGTTTAGAGAGTACCAGAGACTCGCAGACAATAGTCCTAACTTCGACACTAAGGTACGGTCTAATCCTATAAAGGACCCTCAGTCTGTACATACAGTTCCTGACAGCCTCTTGTATATGGTGCTCAAAATGCAGATGGTTATCCATAAGTAAGCCAAGATTGCGTGCCTCTGTAACACTCTCAATGGGATTGCACTGTATAGCAATCTGAGGATTCTGTTGCATGATGACATCTACCTGCTTCTTGGTGCCCATAACCATATATTTTGACTTAGTTGGATTTAATAACATACAATTTATTTTAGCCCATTCTGCCAAATTATCAAGGTCTTCGTTTATTTTAATTACATAGTATATTTATTCATAAACAACTCGCGCAACCTAATTACTCTGTTCAATTAAAACAAAAAAAGTCCATGAATGTCAAAGTATTAATTTCTCTAACATACAAACAACCTTGACCAAATAGTTATTATTATGTTATCGCTTAAACAGAGAAACGCATAACATTTATTACGATAACTTTCAAAAGGTCATTCTTAATTCAATAAAGGTTATTCTCAAACGTAGCTACTATAATAACACTAATTAAACATCAACATAAATTTCAAAATGACGCCAACAATTAGTCGCTTACACGCACGTTTTTATGTCCATAGACAATTTCAATATGTACATTATGTTGTTTGCATGTGAAACTTTTTAGTGCTAAAACCTTATAATAGTTGCAGAAATTACATATAATGATAAAATTTAAGTAGGTTTCTTAACTTTCTCCCCTTTTTTATTACAATGAACATAATAAACGAATTAACTTTTTTATTTATTTTCACCAACACGATACAGACAAAGGAAATTATACATAAAGAAATAGAAATGTGTTTGTCCCAATCCAGCCCAGCAAAATGCTGGTTGCTTTGGCAAGCAATCACCGAATGCTGGTATTCCGTTAGATGGAGAAGTAACCTGCAGGTATCACTCACGTAACCTCAAACAGCACGTAGAAATTCAAGTAATATGAAGATTAAAATAATACAATATAGTTGTTCAATGCATATCATATAACAAAAGTAGTGTTCGGACAGAGAAGTTTTGAGTAACACTGCAGCACTGATCTCTTTACTTTAAGATAAAATTCGACAATCTCATTATTATAATGAATTTCACTTGTTACAGTAATTACACATTTAAACACAATAGTAATGATTGCACGTAAACGATTGGAGACGCATGTCTTGCGATTATACCCTTCATTATTCTACTTACAAAAGAGCCTCACTTTATAACAAGCATTTGACCCTCTTTGATTGCAAGAAATCTGAAATATGATAAAAAAATTGCTAGTTTTAGGATCATCGTCACCATCATCTCAGCCTTAGGACGTCCACTGCTGAACATAATATGCCTTAACGAAAAACGAAAGGGACCGGTCGTAAGCGACTTTTATCAGATCATCTGTCCATCCTGTCAGTGGACGACCACCGCTGCTCTAGCCGGGCATGTTCTCCATTCCAGAACCTTCCGGCCCCATCGGCCATCTGTCACTATATGCCCACAACCACTTCAACTTCCTTATCTTCTAGGCTAGTGCTAGTGATTTCTTTCTTTCTATATATATACGAATTTCCTCATTTCTGAATCAATCACGTAAAGAAACCCCGAGCATAACCCTCTTCATAGCTCTTTGTACAACTTTGAGATTACTTATGAAGTCCATTGTAAGAGACCCTGGTTATTGTGTGTGACCAGGGCTAGTCGCCGTGGCAGTAGCTGGGTATCTGCCAGGGATCCTTTTATTTTTCGATTCGTGTATAGTGAGATACACCGCTTTAAATTATTTTGCTAATACTCTTTATAAATGAAGACCTTATTTTTTGACATACTGATCACAACGTATTTAACTGTTTAAAATAAAAATATTCTACCAAAAAGAAAATAAATATCAAAATCAGACTACTTTGTAAAAAGTTATGCGTCCTTAAAGTCCTTTTTTTGGAAGTTGGTTGAAAAGATATGATCCGTAACTTGCACACTGGTGCAAATTTTACTGAACGTTTATAATGCTTATAATTATAGGTTTGCACGATATGTCGAAATTTTTCGACCATAGAGCCACAAATAACAAAAAACGATTACAAATATTCCGTCTGTTGCACGACTATTTTCACTGTAAGTCTATTAGAGGAAGCAAGAGATATTCATAAACTATTTCAACTTCTTTGAATTTTTCTATTCAACGGTCTGTTAAAGTTTATACCTAAGATTCAACATAGTCCCGTAGGTGCTAAAAGCGGTGCAAAGCGGGCGATTTCTAGCACCTTTACCTACAATCTCCCCAGATACTTGTGTTTCCTAACGATTCCAGAAGAATCTATTACTGTCAGAATTATGTCCATATTGTATCCTAATTTGACTGGACTATTTGGGATATTGTCACTGTATATCTGTCCTCCCGGAATCCAGGGAACTTTGGTGCGGGGGCATGAGCGTAGTAATAATAGAGCGGAAACAGTAATAATAGATTGGGATATTGAATGTGTTAAGCATCAAAAAAAGACGCCGTATAATTAGCTGGTTGAACTCACATATTGAACATAGCTCGTTTCTCTAAGCGCGGGCGGCGGTGCGTGACAACCGCTGTCATGTCGCGTCACGCTCGCTGACAGACGCGACGTGTCACGCTGACAGCGCGCCAGGGGGTTGAAAAATAACGTGTGCAATGTTGTCAACTCCAAATGAGGATAGGGATTGGATGATCTGATAACCTACTAATATCAATTGTTTGGGTGTTTTGGGTAATAGGGTAAAGTATATTGTACTAATGTGTATTAGAAACAAGATAGTTTAGTAAGGCGAAGCAACTCGCGCGTTGTGTGCGAGTTTAGTTTCTCCATGCATAAAGTTGCGAACTCCTGGCCTTGCTTGAGTTGTTTAGATATATCAAAGGAGGGACGCAAGGGCATGCTAAATAATAAGGTATGGTATGTAAGTTAGTCGGAGTCAAATTGTTCTGATTTATCGTTAACGCTAAAACGACCGCATTTAATTAAGATTAGAAAACCTTGTGCATGAGTTTATTGTCTTGTATACTTATAATTATTCGTAAAGTTTTCGACCTGCAAATTATTAGGGTACCACCACCGTTTACAAAGTCTATTTTAAAAAGAGTTCCCATTGAATCCACAGGCCATATTGGTGGGACAAACGAGAATTATATATCATATAATTCTTGTTTATAGATATTAAATTATTAACAAGGGGTGAAGAGACGCGTGAAAGTAATTATTCTGATATTATGCGTTCCATTCTTCTGATAATATGCGTTATACCTTTCCTTGTTGCAATGTCTCCCAGAACTATATCTTATTACCTTATACTGTACCTACTCATCATCTCAAAATATCATCATCATCTCAGCCGTAGGACGTCCACTGCTGAACATAGACTTCCCCCATGATTTTCCAAAAGGAACGGTTGGAAGCAGCCTGTATCCAACGTCGTCCTGCGACCTTCATCAGGTCGTCTGTCCACCGTGTCGGTGGACGACCTACGCTGCGCTTGCCGGTCCGTGGCCTCCACTCCAGAACCTTTCGGCCCCATCGGCCATCTGTTCTGCGTGCTATGTGCCCTGCCCACTGCCACTTCAACTGGCTAATCTTCTGATCTATGTCGGTGACTTTCGTTCTTCTACGGATCTCCTCATTTCTGATTCGATCACCATCTACATAGCTCGTTGTGTAATATGGTCTCGAAATATATTATGTAGTTAATATTCATCTTATTTATCCAATGTAAACTAAATTGGATGAACAGCTTACTTTTAACTTCTAGGTTCCACCACGGTAACAGATTATATTACCGTGGTTCCAATGTTCTAGCAATAGGCGGGTAATGATTGCACTTCCCTAACTATATAATGTACCTACTTGCATTAGTTTGGAAGCTACCTTCGTCAGTAAAAAGTGACTGTTCACCTGAAACTGGATGTGACCATTCTGCAATACACATGATAGTATATCCGTTACATAATCACTCACTAACCACTTATCGGTCAGCGTTTACCAAACACTTACCAAATACCAATTTACCAAACACATCGTGTCAAACCGTTCCCCGCTTATTAACAGTCTCCAAATAAACATCAATTACGCTATCCACAAACGTCCGCTCGTGACAGTTGACACGCTACGTGACAGTTGACAGGCTGCGTGACAGCCTTGACAGATCGCGGTCGCGCGGATTATGTCATATTATACTGTGGAGTAATGAAGTGGGAATAAAAGTAAATAAAACGTGTTGGGAGGTCACTGTTACGTCACCATCACCACAGGTTATTTGTGTATTCAGAGTACTAGCTGCGCACCGCGGTTTCATCTGCGTGGTGATGATGATGATGATGGTAAATCAAATGTAGCGTATGATACTCAGAATTGATGTAGCTGAAAAAATTGTACTGGTAAAATATTTTTTTGAATTGGTCAGATCGGTCCAATTGTTTTGGAGCCTATTCAATTAAACAAACAAACTAAAATAAAAAGAAAAATCTTTCCTCTGAATAATATTATTGTATGTAAGACAGATCTAATGAAACGGTTATGAATGTGGGGCAGTGATGGTCACAGTTTAAGACCATACGTTGAGCTTGAGGTTTTTGTGTTACATCAACATCTAAGGTCTATCTACCGCAGGGTGGCAGGATAATGTGTAGTGCCTAAGTTATAAAGGTTGTAACCATTTGAAATTTATTACTAAGACCTCAGATTATAGAACAAAAGGCAGATGGAGTGCGCCGAACTCGCGAGTGTCGCCACCTTTATAGTTATGTGTGCGTGACAACGAGCCACTGCACTGTACGTACACGTGCATCTGTGTGCGTGTACAGTTACCAGATAATGAAAAATTGACTCCCTCATTTTTGTAACAAATTGTTATAATATTGGAAAGTTAAACGTTCTGTTGTAACATACAGTACTAAAGTAGTATATGGATAAAATAATGGTTATATATATGGTATTATATATAACCATTATGGTAATAACTAAATAAATTACAATAAATAAAGAAGGTTCTGTATAAATATCACAATTCATTGTTTAATTGTTTTTGTTTAATATTTTAATAGTATCCTACTTTTCTAATTATTACACATATATCCGACAGTTTGTGAGAATGGAAGTACGTATGTATGGATGTTTATTTCTCTTTCACGCAAAAACGACTAGTTATACTGATTTGGATAAAATTTGGCACACAGGTTATTTTTAATCTAGATTAACATACTGAACATTCCATCGGACTCGCCCATCTCGGGTTCCGAACAAATTTGTAGGTAACAAATTATTTCAGATTTTGCTCTTCACAGACTTTGGAGATTAGAGGAGGGTGGCCATATATATTTTTTCCTTTATTTGTTCTATAAGACCTAGCTTTTTGCCAAATTTAGTGATTCTAGGTCAACGGGAACTACCATATTATAGGTTTTCGACCCATAACCTATAGGGTACTTCCGGTTGACCCAGACTAGTCAATTTAGGCTAAAAGCAAGGTCTACAAGGTTTTTACCTTTTGAGGTGCTAAACCCTAAAAATGGTGCGAACGAGACAAGTATTCGCATTTTCAACTTTATTAAAAACTTGACATAAAAAGTATTTTATAAGAAGACTTGAGGTTTTTTGGGAAAAAAACCGTGCGAGCGAGACTTTTAAAAAAATATTCGCATTTGCGATATTAAAAAACAAACTTTTGTTACATCACTAACCCCTAGACTTTCTAACTGTAGTTTTACCAATAAAACGGCTAACTAATTTAAATAAATACTGGCAACACAAGCGAATGACTGTTGAAGTTTTGTGTTCCGAGTCACATGTAAAGTTATTATGTTGATTAAAAATTATATAAGCCAAATAATTAATAGTTATCTGTGAAAGGATATTCCATCTTCTTTTTTTATTTTTGGGAACAACTTTTACAGTTTTTAATAACACAAGACGGTATTTTGTACATTAAAATTACGAACCAGTCGTAACGTGTTGCTTCGGACAAGTCGCGTATAGCACTAGCGCGGGTTTGTATTTGCTTTTGAATTTGTATTCGCTTTGGTGGCGACGCTCGCGTGTTCGGTACGCTCCATCTGCCTTTTGTTCTATAATCTGAGACTAAGACATAAAGCAGGTACACTGTACGTGTACCAGTCTGTACTCTAGGTCTAGTACAAGTAGCTACCATACTTAATGCTTAATATCCAGTGAGACACTGATAAAATGTTCAACTGCCTATTTTACATTAAAAATAATTGCGTACAGTAAAAGTGGGTACAGTAATAAAAAACAAAAAGTAAACGTAAAAAGTTGGGATTCAAGATTGACAGCCATGACACACAAAAACAAAATGACTTTTCTGTATTACCTTATCATAGAAATAAGAGCACTTTTTTAACAACTAAATCGTATCAACTGTAGTAATTGCAATTCTACTAGAAACGAGAAACCCGAAGTAAAAATTCCAACCCTGCAAAATCTTATCAATATGTTACAAATACTCATAATTTGAATTCCTATCCACTACATATACGTAATATGTATACAATAATGTATTGTATACATAGGTATATCGATACCCATGTGAGTAAGTACGTTTGTGTCTGTGATACAAAATTTCACGGAACTTCAAAATTTATATTTCCTAACGAAAACAAACGCTTCTTGTTAAAATATAATATTGACAAATTGTATATTTGTCTATGGTAACGGCGAGCTTTAATTGAGTTAATACTTTTCATGCTTTAAATAAACGTAGGTGCTTGAATGACATTTTCCGACAAGTGAAATCTAACCTAAGCCAGTGGCGTCAGCATAGTGACATCAGCGGGCTTACGTTTTTAGAGGATTAACTGCATAAAGTAAATAACCTATTTCTAAAACAACAAAATACTATTTAATAAAAGAAAAAACACCTAAGCGTGTTGTTTAGTAATTACTTCAGGTTTATGTAGTACTTAGGATTTAGTATAATATTAGGTACTTCATAAATTAATTCAAATGTAGAATATCAATACCTACCTAGAGATAATTTTCAATCAAATCTTCACAGCTTCTTGTTATTATAATGAGAAGAATGAAAACGCGAAGCAATGAAACAGACATAACTTTACGGATTAAAAAAAAGACCAACACTGTAGATAAATGCATAACAATACTCACAAAAGATTACATTTAAAACCGCAAAAAATCTAATAAACTTCTGATAACAATCTCCACAGCTTTCAGTGTCATTTGCGCGAGGAAGACAAAAACTGGACGATAAAAGAGGCAAAAAAGAAAAAAGATGCCGACTCTGCGGTGGGCGCAACCATGCGTCATATTTTTGACAGGTCGCTTGACAGGCGGCTTGACAAGCAGCCTGACGGCCGCGCCGACGACGCTTAACAGATTATGTGCCTTGATGGATTAATTTAAGGGTATCAGATAATATTCACTTTACTAGAGCGTACACAGATTTTAATCAAAATAGTTTTATAATGAGCTTCTGATGCAACCAGGCGTTAGTTTATAATACTGGTAAATGTGTGATTTGTAATTATAACTTACACGTAATGTGGGAGGCGGTGTCTTGTTTCCAATGAATGGTTATGTGGGGTAATGGTGCTTTAATTTTATGATTTTTACGGAGTACGCTATTCATGATAATAACTACACCTCCTCTGTACAAGAAAGTTGTATGTTGTTAAGCCGTAACTATGAGTACGAGCGGTTATAAGTACATACTTCGTTGATTTTATTAAAAATAATAAGCGCGAAGTAAAACGCTGTGCATGTTGAAATTAATTAGAAAAAGTACCAGCTTTATTATCATCGTTATATATATATAGATCAATTTAAAGAGTGTTTGATGATCAGCGCTTTAATAACTATACAATACTCTCTTCAAACAAGAATTACTTACACACGTAAGTGTATAAATGCATATAATTATGTAATAATACTTGCGTAATATCTGTATAGAATACTGTGAGTTTCAAGCAATTGAGTAATAAATGAAAAGAATATCTAAACAAAGGCTGTAACATGTTTTTTGCTAACTTTCGGATCAATTATTCGGATTTACAAATGCGCAAACTAGGAACATTCAAATTTTCCGCGCGTCCGGAAATAAAGAGCTACAATTAGTTTTTACGTACTTGATGAATGCCAATTGCACAACCATACAAGTCCACAGACAATGGAAAACTGTTGATCAACTGAAGTTTGAGCGGAGCACTGACAATAAGTCCAAAGTTAGTATGTTAAGCACAGATGTATAACTCCGTGTTATTATCTACATCTTTATAGTTGTCGCCCGACATTTTCCAGAATGACCTACTTTCCCCCTTTCCAAATGATTAACAGCCACTGACAGCTTATGAAACCTCTAATTAACAATTACAAATGGAGCTATTAACAGCGCGGCTGATTACAACTTGATTTATTTGTTTGCGCAATCATCATTAAATGCACGACTATGAAAAATGGCTGCCAATTAATTTGCTTTATTCGCTTATTAGATAGCTTTACCGTGTAATATTTTATTGGCAGTGTTAGATGCAATTTAAAATCAGTTTTTAATTTACCATTAACAGTAGTAATTGCTGTATAATCATAGTTTAAATGTGTAGTTACGTGTTTACTCGGTTCCTTACGAGAGTTCCTTACTACTAAATCTCCATCTCGAGAGATTATAGGACATTATTAGTAATTACTAAGTCGCCATCTATCCGGCTTAAACGGACCTATCAAATATCTTTCCTCATAGCTGTTTTAAAGCTATTGAAAAGGATGACAGGTAGCCCTCTCCCACGGATCACTTAATGAATTTCCGTCTTTTATAAATGGGATAGTTTGGTCATCATTTTTGAGACCGAGAACATGATTATTTAAATGTATACTCGACATAGTAATATAATATGTTTTCCTTTATAAATGGACTCGTTCATATGCACTTTGCATATCCAGAGTTATGAACACTCAACAGTGAATAATCAACCACTATTACACTTAAAAACTCGAAGAACGACAAAGCTGGGAATATTAAATAAAAAGAATGAAAGCCATTGTTTGTTTTTTTTCACCATCATAGTAATATTAACAGCTGTCATGACATGACCCCAAAGTTTTATAAGACATTTATTTCTCTCCAACTCAAAATAAATCAAACATCTATAGTAGTTCTTTAACTGGTAACATTGACAAAGTTATTTAATTTGGCAGCAAAAGAATCGGAGCATTAATTTTACGCCTGTCAAATTAAATTGTGCATTGAAAAAAGTTGGCGAACCTTGGCACAAAAACTTGCCTGGATTTAGCGCGATGTCTATTGTTGGTTTTGGAACTATTGTTATGTTGACTGGTTCATTGTTATATAAGTTATTTATAATTAATGTGTGTGTTGTGTAAGAAAATTTCTCATGTGTCAAGTCCTTAGTTTTTTACTGCACCGTTTATTTATTACGACTGCAAAACACTTCTAGATTTTCGAGATATACAAGGTGATATCACCATCATCATCATCTCAGCCGTAGGACGACCACTGCTGAACATATGCCTCCCCATAATTTTCCAAAAGGACCGGTTGGAAGCGGCCTGCATCCAACGAAGTCCTGCGACCTTTATCAGGTCGACTGTCCACCGTGTCAGTGGACGACCTATGCTGCGCTTGCCGGTCGGTGGTCTCCACTCCAGAACCATTCGGCCCCATCGGCCATCTGTTCTGCGTGCTATGTTTCCGGAACGCTGCCCAGCCGAGTTGGATTTGACGATTGACCTCTTTTTCGAAGTTGGACTTGCCTAGTTTAACTGTCTGTCCCAGGTAGATGTACTCGTCAACAACTTCGAGAACTGAGTTCCCAACTGATATTGGGGTAGGTACAACATGGGCATTGGACATAATTTTCGTCTTATCCTTGTTCATCTTAAGACCTATTCGTTGGGAAACTCGATGGAGGCGTTCGAGCATTGTACTGAGGTCTTCCGTGGATTCTGCCATGACTACAATATCGTCGGCAAATCGAAGGTGAGTGATGTATTCGCCTTTAATATTGATGCCAAGTCCTTGCCATTCCAGAAGCTTGAAGGCGTCTTCCAATGCAGCGGTGAACAGTTTCGGAGATATAACGTCTCCCTGTCTCACGCCTCTTTGCAATGGAATTGCCTTCGAACTCTGCTCCTGTACTCGGACTGACATGTAGGCGTTTTGGTACAAACACTTCAGCACTTCAATATACCGATAGTCAATACGGCACCGCTGGAGAGACTCAAGCACTGCCCACGTCTCGATCGAATCAAAGGCTTTCTCATAGTCCACAAACGCTAAACAAAGAGGCAAATTATACTCTTCGGTCTTCTTTATAACTTGCCGTAGCGTGTGCATGTGGTCTATGATACTATAGCCTTTTCGGAAACCGGCTTGTTCCGGAGGCTGGAATTCGTCAAACCTGCGACTGAAATGGTTCGTTATGACCTTCGAAAACAGCTTATAAACATGGCTCAAAAGTGAGATGGGTCTGTAATTTTTAAGTAAAGTGTTGTGACTTTTCTTGAAGAACAGCACCACCACGCTTTTGTTCTTGCCACGCGTTGAACCTTCGAGTAAGACGGTATTAAAGAGCTTCTTTTAGAAAACGAAGGACTTTAAGTACCGGTGTTCCACCCGCTTTCAGATGCTCAGATGTGATACCGTCGTCACCAGGCGCCTTGTTGTTCTTAAGCTGTTTCAAGGCCATTCTAATCTCGTACAGGCTGATGTCCGGGATATCTTCGGTATAATGTCGGGTCAGCTTGGCTCTTGGGTCTTTGGCCGAGCTGCTAACAGGTTTAGCGACCGAGGTGTATAGCTGTCCGTAGAAACTCTCTACCTCTCCTAATACTTCTGCTTTGGTCGACGCTACACTGCCGTCTTCTCTCTTCAGCTTCGTCAACTGGCTTTGCCCAATAGACATGTCTCTCGCAAACACTTTGGAGCCTTTTTTCCGCTCTATCGTCTCGTTAATACGGTTTACTAAAGATCCGTATGTCGTGTCGCAAGGACTTCCATATTCGTCTATTGAGCAGCCTATATGCTTTCAGCATCATCCAAAGACTGCAGTTTCAGTGAGCGTCGTTCAGCCATGAGATTGAGGGTATCGTTGGGGAGTTTCTGTGGCCTATCTATACGGTGGGATTTTAAGTATTTGGAATCCACTGTATGGACAGTTTCTACTAACCTGTTATTGATCTCGTCCACTGAAGCGATGTTCTCAAGGCAATCGAAGCGATTTGATAGCTCAAGTTGAAAGCTCTCGGGGTCTTGAATACGGGCACGAGTGGGTCGGAGCGTAGACTTCATCAGACGAGACCTCTCCAGTTTGACATTGATGTTCACCGTGCCTCTTACCATTCGGTGATCACTACCGATTTTAACCCTGTTGATCACGGAAACATCAGTGAATATTTGCCTTTTGGTGGTCATAATGAAGTCAGTCTCATTTCTCGTGGAACCATCGGGACTCAGCCAGGTCCATTTCCTGTGAGGTGGCTTCTGAAAGAAAGAGTTCATCATAAAGAGTCCCTCTTTCTCCAGGAAGTCGGCCAACTTCTGTCCCCTACGGTTCCGTTGTCCATAGCCAAATTGCCCCACTTTCAACTCATCCTCGCTTCTCTTACCCAACTTCGCGTTGAAGTCCCCCATAACAACTAGAAAGTGCGTTTCAGAGGTATGTATGGCCCGACTAATGTCCTCATACATATCCTCCACCTCATCATCCGGATGCGACTTCGTCGGTGCGTATACCTGAATGACCTTCAGCGAATATCATTTGGATACTCTGAGTATTAGGTATACGACCCTATTGGAAACGCTATCGATCGTAACTATGTTGTTAGTAGGGGCCTTGTGGACGAGAAAACCGACACCTCCTTGGGACTGTTGGTCGCCCTCCCGGTAGTAGAGTAGGTTACCTGATATTAGGGTTATCGTGTCCTTACCCGCTCTACGGACTTCAGATAACCCCACAATGTCCCAGTGTAACTTACTCATTTCTTCTTCCAGCTCATATATCTTCTCGTCTGTCCTCATCGTGCGTATGTTGTGTGTCACCAGGGCCAGTCGTCGTCGTTGGTGGTGGTAGCTGGGCGTCTGCCGGGGATTCTTAGCACCCTCTGCCCCACCGTTACCGTGGCCGCTACCATAGCCAGGAATAGCGGGGCTGCCGGGGACTGGGGGCCTGGTTCCTAATGTGTCCGTCATTGGGGGGATTTTGCCAATACTCGCCACGCTTGGCAGGCGGGTTGGCGAGCGCAGTTTTGGGGTTTCAATACTGGAAAGGTGCTGCTGCCCACCTTCCGATTGTTATTCCTTAGCAGATTTCTACGCACCCAGGGGAAGAGTTGGGGGGGTACTATTCTAAGCCGGTACCCCACGGCACGGTACCCCACGGCACAAAAAAACTCAGTTATTTAATACAATTAAAATAATGATGTTAACATTATGCTCGACTGTAACATTAATGTGCGATTTTTTATTAAATGATTTTTAAAACACTAACGCTTAGCGAACCAAGCATTACAATATAGGAGAGAAAAAATCCCATCCCCGGGCGAAATTCGAACTCGCTTCTTCCGATAATCCGGGTCAGAAACCATGACCACTAGGTAACCGCATGGAGTTTTACCTCTCTATATAATTTTAACCGTCAAATGGGAACGGAGCGATATCTATTTTGAACAGCTTGACAGCATTATCCAACTGATAAAAGAATGCCTCTGTGGCCTAGGGTCATGGCTCCTGGCACGGATCGTTGGAAGACGCGGGTTTAAATACCGTCCGAGGATGCACATTTTTCTTTCTAAAATTGTTATGATTAATGTGGAGATGACTTACACACACCTCGTTGTTTATATTTACTCAATAAAATAATATTTACGCGTTACTATTTAAAATCGTTCTTTTTTCGTAGTAATACCATAGGTAAGCTTTCAATGAAAGCTTTTTTTAAAAAGATAGCTATTGATCATTCCACTTGGTATCGATTCTAAAATCTCAATTGTCTTTGCTCTATCGGATAACAAATTGGTCGATAATCCGAGACGCGACGCCAACGGCGATTTTATCGATGCCTAACTAGTGTAAATCGATTCATGCACTGATAGCGTGGCAAATCGAGACGTAGAGGGTTGTTACGCTTCGCTTAATTATAATTGGTGATATTTAGTATCACTTTTTATCGCAATTACAGTTTTTACTTTAGGTGATAGTAGAAATATTGAATTGTAATGATACAGAATAGGTTCTCGAGTAACAATACATTTTTCAGAAAGGCACATTTCTTAAACTTACTACTTATATTTTGGTAATGATGCAAGGAAGTTAGGTTCATTGTTGAGTGTGGTAGCTAGGCAGACGGGTAAGAACAAGTGCCCTTGCATCATGCAGTGGATTTTATCAAGATGTAACCTTCACTGAAAGATCAGTCCTGCGGCCTTCAGATTGGCGATCAATCCTCATTACCTCTATGCTGTATATTAAAAAACTGGTGCAGTATTGTGTTTTTTTATTAATATCCAATTACACTATTTAATCCACGATCCAAACTTGAAGCTAAAAACTTAGTGATTTACAATAAAGATGCCTTTAAGTTTTCTCCTTATAAATGAATAATGAATTAATGGGCCATTCAACGGCACTGTCGGCCATTTTTTCGTAAAATTCACCGGCAGTGGCAACCCTACCGCAAGAAAGTGGAATCGATGAATAATGGATATTTGCCGTTCGGAAGAGGAATCCGGATTACGGTTGTGAGATATATTTCACTACCTACATATATTTATTGTTTTATTATAGTTACATATAATGAAATAACTGCTGCAACAAGTTTGCCGTTTCAACATTATAAGTGAATCTGCATAGATTAGATTGTGTTACCGCCATAAGATCATTTTAATCAAACAACTTACTAACATGCGTCATCGTTTCATAGAAAACCCAATCCTATATAACCTACAATGCGGTTTTTATACTCTTCTATCTTTTATCAACCCTATTTACGTATATCTTTAACCATTAAAATTTTTTATTCTAGAAGCAAATTGCTTTATTTGCTGTTAAACGATATAATTTATAAGCAGTTTTATAAAACTCTAATTAATTTAAAATTCATACGTCGTGGAAGGCAAAGGATCTAAATAGACTGATTAACATTTTAATTTTGAGACATTACGATCTGCAAGTTAATTTGTGGTGTTCATTAATGCAAATAAGAACATCAATAGTCTAGTTGTAACTCGTGGTAACCATTTAAAACTATAACGTCGAATGATGATTACACCAGGAGGTTAATTCTAGACATTTAACATTGTTTCGTAAAGCCAACATGGAAAGATTTGGCCCTTAGTCTTTTTAAGTACCTAACTATGTATCAAATGGTTTATAGGTAGGTAGATATTTTTGCAAACCAAGTTGGCTGTAACAATGTTTTTTTGAATATAAAATAAATCATAATTTAGCAGATAAGAGTGTTCCGAATATTTTACTTCTCCCAAGTTGCCATAAGTTAACCGTGTACTTAAATATCTCTCTACTTTGTCGCTTGCTTCATGACTGAAGATTACGATCACTAGGACGTCTTTGTAATGAGAAGATGGATTGTCTCTAGCGACATGTGTTGGAGGTGTTCAACGTCATACATCTTTGATTTTTTCTCCCGTGGCTGCTCAGACTCTTTTAGTTGATCTACTACTCCCTTTTTCCCTTTTCCTCTACATTTCGGACGATAATTAATTTTCCATCTTAATCGCGCCTATGTGACTATAGTTGAAAAATAAAGGTAGTCAAATGGTAGATAGCATTGTCTTTCCCGTTACATTGTGTAAGAATTGATACATTAGTATGCGTTTCACGGTCAACGGTATCCGTACCATTACCCTCCAGCATCACATTTTGATTATATCAATTATTTTCCTCTCTGTTTGTGCTTTAATATTATATGACTGTATAATTTATTTTTTCTCGAGGTTCTCTCCTGCTTTTTCAATGATATTGGCTTTATTAATTCTATGGTGCAGAGGTAGGTTCTTCCAAAATGTATTAATTAATAATTGACGATCAGGTAAGTTCCTTCTTAATATGAAATTAAATTAATGTGGAATTGAAAATCTTACCAATCTGGCTGAATATTGTTTGAATCGTTTTAAATTGTTAACTGGTAAACTGCACTAGGATTGGTGGCCATGGAATTAAATACCATTTTGGGTTAAATGTCATGAGACTACATTAAAAGAATAATAATAGATACATACCTATTATGTACGTATTTACTTTGTAAACATGCCCTTGATGCGATGAGGCGAATGCGCTCGCTATAGATTATATCAAACAAACGTATATTTATATTATCGTAAAATTTATTGAAAAGGTCATCCATAACACGGGAAGCCATATTTCAAGTTTTAAAACGTGTTAAACCCACGAGTTCCGTAACATGATTTATTATTTTTTATATTGAAGAAAATGAATCGAACATAAATTCCAACATCATAAACGTTGCCGATAAAATATATTACGTTATTTTGAATACGAGAACAGTTTTATTTCTCAATTTCGTTTTTTTTAAGTCTCAGTGTTTCGTCGTAAATTTTACGACGGCGGACGTTGAACATGCGCTCGCATAAATCCGCGCCTGATTTCCGACGGAGAATTGAAATGCATTCAGCAAAAGACAAGAAATGCGCGAATTAACGTTAAATGCGCGTGAAATGACTGCGGTACATAAAAATTTCTTCGCGCAAAATGCGGCTTTTGACTCGACCGTTTTCACCTTGAGAGCGGGTCCAGTTTATTGAGTGACTCGATTAAAGTGTGTCGAATCGGGCAGTTAAACTACCGCTAAAAACCACGATCATGCAGCCTTAAATACCAATTTAGATGCAAACAATATCGACCTTTGCAACGGAGATATTAGAGTTTAATGTTTCGAATTACAAAGTGCTGCAGATAGCTTTTTCGGTAACGAGATTGCGGTACCGCTTGGGTGAGCATTTTGTACGTTGATTGGCATTTTGCCGCGCGAAAAGCAACACCTTTGCGGCCATGACATGTCGTCTGATTGATTGTATAATTAATTTTGTTTTAAATTCAGCGGCCGGCAATACTTGTCTGTTATATGACCTGTCAATTAATAAGACAGCTCTTGATGAGGGTAACACGTAACGAGTTGTTTTGTGAGTTTTTTAACATGTTTAATCATTAAGAGAAGTGTTGTAAAGAATAAGTTGACAGCTAAGACGTGTGAATGTTTATTTTAGAAACATGTTTTTATTATGGTGTGTGGTTGTTGTTGCTAAACAGATTACGAAACGAATGTTGTTGCAGCTGCAAATTCTGCATATGTTGGTTTTCAACTTCACAACACTTAAATAAAGGTTTGTATAAACAAACATATTATACAAAACAAACATGATGAGAAGCACCAACAAATAAACCACAGAGGATAAATAAAGTGAAGAAATTTTAAAGTAATGACAGTGGAAAACTATATAGAGTCTGATGGACAATTAGTGTTTAAAACCAGATCCGTACATTTTTAGCTGATATTTAATATAACTTCATGGAAGACGAGGTTTTCAGACCACTTGTATATTTTTCATCTATAACTACGCATAATATGTAGCTCCATGTTGGTCCTATTTAAATTCCATCACCACTGGTTCAAAACTTGACTTGAGTTATTATCCAATGAAAAAAGTATTCGCGTATAAGAGATGATAGTTTTTAGTGTAGATTTAGCAAATAAATATAGTAAATCAGTTTTGGTTTTACATAAAATACTTGTGTAACCATCCGTTACTTCAATTTTACGTTACAGTTAAATTAACTAGACGTAGACAGGTAGGAGACACGGTACGTAATACGCATGTCGTTGCGTCTTGCCCTGAATAGGAGCATAGAAAAAACTTGGCTCATAAATTGCCAAAAACGATACGAGACGAAAGACTCTGTCTACGCCCATGGTTCACCTACATAGTTCACCTGGGTGTACCAAGGGCAATTATTTCTTCCCGTACTTCACCTTAAGATAACTGGGTGTACCAGGGGCCTTTCTTTTTTCCCATGGTTCATTTATCTAAATATTGATATTTATTTTCAGAATGCACTGCCCGTAGCCACCTACAAAAGTGTGAAAGTGAAAAACATAAATTTCAAATTCAAAGTTCTAATTAAGTCACATTTAAAAAAAACAATACTTTATATGCATAAAATAAATTAAAACACACCAAAGCAAACTGAAAAGATCGCATAGCGATTTCAAGTTCTACTTACATATGATGAATTTGCACTAAACGGGTTACTTTAAAGAATAACTAAGAAGTCAGAGAAGGAGCACATTATACTGTGCTGTGATAATAGGTACATTTGAACTATCATGGTGCCGACTTCGACAAGTTATTACACACTTTTTAGTTTTGAAGTCGGTTCCACTTTTAGTAAACAAATTATATATTTTTAACTTTATCATATCGACACCCGTTATACCGGATGGGGTACCGTCCATTCCGTCCTTTTCTTTGGATAATAATAATATTATCTTTGGAGTTCATGATTTATGTACTTCAATATATTCAATTTCTTATTTCAAGTAATATATACCACAAAAAGGATAATAATAAGATTACATGATTGGCGTGTGGTATTAGTTGTAGTCGTTATTCAGTGGATAGTAAGAAAAAAAGAAAAAATAGTAGTTGAATTAATAATTTGTACATACCCATAATAAAGGTAGACGACGGGAAGAAATAATTACCCCTGGTACAGCCAGGTGAACTAGGGTGAACCATGGGAAAAAGTAAAGGCCCCTGGTACACCCAGTTGTCTTGAAGTGAACTACGGGAAGAAATAATTGCCCGTGGTATACCCAGGTGAAGTATTTAAGTGAACCATGGAGTATAGAGCATAGAGCGGAAATACTCAACCAGTGTTAAAATACAGCCTAAGGCCAACTCATAGTAAAGTTTTTGGCAAATACAAAAAGAGGATGGGTAGACCTCATACGCACTTTCAAATTAAAGAATGAAAATAATAAATGAAATAACAGATCCAAATGACGTCCATATAACGCAAACTTACTAACTAACTAAATATCGCAACTTACTAGTGCAGCCTTACTCGCTTAGCACCACTGCTCAGGATGATGTTTAGGCGATGATAAAGGCGATGTTTGAACTAACCGGTCATGATGTTTACAAACACTTGATTAACTGCAGCATAACGTCTGACCTCATAACTCGCGACGTTCATCATTTCCAATCCAGCGGCTTGTTTATCTACGCAATACTCCGCGCAATTTGTCTTCACTACCTCTAAATATTCTCCATTGTCTTTGAGTAATTTCGCTAATAAATCCTGTCAGGTCAGAAGGAACAGTATGGGCTATTGTCCTTCCGTATTCATCGGTTGCATTCGTTAAGTGCTGATTGTGATTCATATACGATTTTTCCCCCAGGAAGGTGCTTTCTTGATTTTGCATCAAATTTCATATTTCAAATTTACTTATATCTTATAGTTTAAAAAGCATCAAAATTTGGAATAAGTGAAATATATCAAATAATATCTTGTTCAATTTCAGATCATTCTAACATAAATGTGTAGGTATATTATGTACCGCTCAAAATTTAATTATGAGTCCATTCTGTACTTATATATTATATATTTGCCCAAGAGGGCTTTAATACTTCTAAGCGTGTTAACAATAAAATAATATCATCAAGTACGGGACTTAGGCGCAAACCCCACATAACGGGTGTCGGGCGCCGACATGGCACGGGCGGCTTCCTATTCCATTCAAATTTCAAACAAAATGCATGGAAAGAAAGCGCAATTTAGTAGCTGCCTACCGAGAGCGGGTGCCGAAATGGCACGTCCGAGCAACGACATACCGTGTGTTCTAAATTGCGTTTTATCCCATGCATTTTGTTTGAAATTTGAATTGGATATGAAGCCGCCCGTTCCTTGTCCGCGCCCGACGCCAGATATGTATGGTTTGCGCCTTAACAGAGACGTCGGCTAACGAACCAAAGTTGAATCGTAATAAAAATAAAGTCTCCACAGAATAAGTCATTCTTTTATGGGACAATGTATACGATTCTATAATAAAGTTCCCAATGTTATCCGAGATTTGCCTATTAATAAGTTTAAAATTACTATTAAAACTAAACTCTGTCAAAAAGGTTATTACAAAATTTCGGATTACTTGGAGGATAAAACAGCTTGGGACTGATCACTCCAGGATCTATCTACTCGTGTACTAAGATGTCAAAGTGTAGCGTGTCTTGCCCTACTGATACCATTATTATGTTCTCTTTTGTAAGGCAACACACTGGAGCTAATATTTGTAGTACCTAAGTAAAAACATTGTAATAACATCTATATAAAAAGAATGGCCCCGAGTTTCTTGCCGCTTCTTCTCGGTTGGCTCTATGTATTTTGGAACGCGGCGGTAGGCTTTAAAGTACATAATAATGAAAACTTGACGTTCATAAGTGCGTCTTTGATGCCTAAATTGAATAAATGATTTTGACTTTGACTTTGACCTAATCGCATATCTAATGTCTAACTCTTATAGAACGTTTATAGAGAATAATAACTTATAAAATTTAATATTATTTATTGTATATATATTACTTGGTAATACTTTAGTTGTGTTAGTACAACTAAAATATTTTTGTAAGTGTTTTCGCAAAGAGAATTCAGACACGTAACGCAGCGCATAACGATATCTTCAAGGCATGATGATGATAGCAAAATTACATTGATTACACGACCATTTCTTGAAGATATCGAACGCAGCGCGTTACGTCTTGAAATGGTCATACCAAATAAACCAGAGATGTGATGGGCACAAGATAAAATGCTTACAGCTGGAACAACATTGACTCGGCACCGAAATAAGGCACACACTTGTTTTTTTTTTCAGGAATTAACTTGACACCTTTTCTAACTCCATCTAGGTTTTTTAGTTGTAACCATTTCGTAAAACAATAGTAGTGTGAAATGTGAGTACAGCTTGAGTTAACTCATCATCATCATCTCAGCTGTAGAAAGTCCACTGCTGAACATAGGCCTCCTCCATGATTTTCCAAAAGAACCGGTTGGAAGCGGCCTGCATCCAACGTCGTCCTGCGACCTTCATCAGGTCGTCTGTCCACCGTGTCGGTGGACAACCTACGCTGCGCTTGCCGGTCCGTGGTCTCCACTCCAGAACCTTTCGGCTCCATCGGCCATCTGTTCTGCGTGCTATGTGCCTTGCCCACTGCCACTTCAACTGGCTAATCTTCTGGGCTATGTCGGTGACTTTCGTTCTTCTACGGATCTCCTCATTTCTGATTCGATCACGTAGAGAAACTCCGAGCATAGCCCTCTCCATAGCTCGTTGTGCGACTTTGAGCTTATCTATGCAGCCCATAGTAAGAGACCACGTTTCAGTGACATAAGTCATCACTGGTAACACACATTGGTCGAAGACTCTTGTCTTGAGGCACTGAGGTATTTTTGACGAGAAGACTTCGCGAAGTTTCCGGAATGCTGCCCAGCCGAGTTGGATTCGACGATTGACCTCTTTCTCGAAGTTGGACCTGCCTAGTTTGACTGTCTGTCCCAGGTAGATGTACTCGTCAACAACTTCGAGAACTGAGTTCCCAACTGATATTGGGGTAGGTACAACATGCGCATTAGACATAATTTTCGTCTTATCCATGTTCATCTTAAGACGTTGGGAAACTCGATGGAGGCGTTCGAGCATTGTACTGAGGTCTTCCGTGGATTCTGCCATGACTACAATATCGTCAGCAAATCGAAGGTGAGTGATGTATTCGCCGTTAATATTGATGCCAAGTCCTTGCCATTCCAGAAGCTTGAAGTCGTCTTACAATGTAGCGGTGAACAGTTTCGGAGATATAACGTCTCCCTGTCTTACGCCTCTTTGCAATTGAATTGCCTTCGAACTCTGCTCCTGTACTCGGACTGACATGTAGGCGTTTTGGTACAAATACTTCAGCACTTCAATATACCGATAGTCAATACGGCACCGCTGGAGAGACTCAAGCACTGCCCACGTCTCGATCGAATCAAAGGCTTTCTCATAGTCCACAAACGCTAAACAAAGAGGCAAATTATACTCTTCGGTCTTCTTTATAACTTGCCGTAGCGTGTGGATGTGGTCTATGGTACAATAGCCTATTCGGAAACCAGGCATTTTGTTGCGTTAGGTTGTTAATTTAATTTTTAATTAAAAATTAAATTTATTAATTAAAATTTATTTTTTTTCCTAATTTTTCCTAGATTACATTAAAATGGATACGAGACGAGATACGAGTCATAAATACCTATATAATATACCTATTTTTCTGAATATGTGTTACTGCATTTCCTCACGGTTGTCAAACGTTGGCGCTTTTCACGAACCTTTTGTTTATCGCGGCATGATTTATGCTTGGTTTGTTAACTTTTTATGGCAACATCTACTCGCTTTTGACAGTTATTAATTAGTAATAAATTAGCTAATTTATTACGTCACTCAGCGGAAACGGAGGCCACACATTGGCTCATGAATGGAGTAATAAATGTTCATTAGATGGCATAATAAGAATAATAAAGTGTTATTTATGTAATGGGCGCATTTGAGTCCTTGATAATTATCGTGAATAATGAATATCATTGTCGCATTATAATCGTCACGTAAGACACAAACGACTTGTGCAGTATCGAAATCGTCCCATTTAAATAATCATAATATTATTTCTGATTTCACTTTGCATCTTGTACGGTGCATAATAATGGGGCAAAAAAATTGCCTACTTAAAATAATTCGCCACAGCTTTCTTACCGAAATAACAAAAATACTAAACATCTCCCATTATATTAAAGTATAAAACTACCTCGTATATAACAGTTTTATCTATGAATGAATATATTTCAAAATATTTTTTTATTTAGCTAAATTTGTGATAAATTACATATTTTCTTATAATTTTGCATTTAAATAGTGTTTTAATTTTGGTGATCTATTACTATTTTTGGTACTATTCTATATGTTTGCTATTCTATATTGATCTAATTTATCAACCATAAAAATTAATAAATGTAAACTACACACGATCATTTCAAGGATTCAATCAATTTAAAACGCATAAACCCTACAACACCGTAAACTTACAATGTTACCGTATAATCGGACGAATAAATAATGCCGACATGGTAGTAAATTATCAATATTTATTGCAACTAGCGCAATCACCACAAACTACTTCGAGACAGAATCTAAACTAACCGTTTCGAGAAATTATTACACAGCCGTTCATAATATAATATTAACTTAGATATTACGACTCTTATGATTAATCCGGGCCTACCAATGGGGCATGATTGTGAATAATCACAGACCATGATATTGGTCTGTGTTGTGAATACTTGCGCGACATCACCTTGCCTCACCTTGGCCGAAGACTGCTCATTGGAGCTTTTAGTGGGTTAGCCTCACACATCCACTTTCATCCAATGGCAATGGCCCATCAAAAAAGTGGCAATAAAATTGTTACTTAGAGTCATGAATGAATAGTTAAAATTAACCTACACTAATATTATCACTGACGAAGACTGACCCATAAATAATATAGGATACTAGCATAGGACATTAAAACAACAAGGTTTCTACACTCTGCATGGCAATGCACTGCTCTGCTCATGTGAACCTGAGATATAAGATATGAAATATATTGCTCTGTAATTTCGTGGGCACATTGCTCTTTAACGACACGTTGTAATACTGGTGTGGCACCTTCCCATCAGGAGTCTGCAAGAGTCTTACTACTACAGAAGTGGCAGAATCATCTAATCTCATGGCGTAACCACCGCGTCGCAGCATACAGAGCAAGGAAGTCATGTGCCTAGTTATAGCTTTTTACTTTATTATACACTGTTTTTACAGTTGCAGTCCCACCGCCACCTAGAACTAAGAACTGTAGATTTGCATGGCACTGTACTGTGCTCATAATTCCTTGACATTCATTGGCTTGCTATAGTTTATACTATAGTACCTACCGATCTCAACCAAACATAGGTTAATGCTTGCGGATTATTACTTCGCAGCAAAATATCTAGCACTGTGGTGGTATCATATAAATCAAGAAGACACAAGATGTCTAGCACACGTCAAGTTTCCTATCTTCTTACGATTTGAATCTTGTCAGCGAAAGGCCCCTAAGTAAAAATAATATTTATACTTTGCAAATATATACTTTATACTTTTTTACTGTGCAAAGTCAACATAACAATTAAATTTCTATTTTGTCTGAAGGTTTGACACTTGATGGATTATATTATGTTGTGTGTACCAATCTGCACCAAGCTGCTAAATATCTACAAAAATAAATATATATACTCCCTTTATTATAGTTTTTTTTTTGTGAACTGCCGAAGTTTCGGTTTCGAAAGTATTTACTATTAGTGAAGTAATATAATACATGCGATGATAACAAGGTTTTTATAAAACTGAGTAAGTTACGAGGTTGTACAGTTAACTGTTAATGTATTCTGGAAAGTGTATTGAAGAAAGACGAACAATCGATTTTAAAAGAAACTTTTTGCCGTTTTTGTTAATGTCAATAAATCAATCAAAACCCTCTATGAAAACGACAAATTAATGACATGTTAAAATTAATATGATACCAGGAAGTACCAATATAATCCTCTGCAGGTTAAAATTATAAACTATTCGTTTATATAATTTATTGTTATTAATATAAATTTAATTATTTATATGTCATCGTTTTATATTATCTTATGTAAAATTAATCTTTAAAATAAACAGTTGACACAATGAAAATTTATAAAAACATCAAGGCATTTTCATTTCTGTAAAATGTCTATATATTTTGATAACAAAAACCAATTTTAATTACTAATTATTATTGTTTATTTTTTAATATATATCATAGTAGATAAAACCACACACGACCTGTGATCATTTGACTCATACATGATAGGTATATGTGTTGTGTACAATATTATTGAAGAACAAATAATTAAAATACACAAACTAACCACTGCTGCACACATTCATCAGTCCAAAAGGCTCTGTAAAACTCAACATAAAACGACTCTCACCTGAAACTAATAGACACATGCATTAGTCTATTCAACTCAAACAAATCCCCACAAATACATCAGTGTGCGTGAATTGACCAGACCACTCACGAAGTTCCTTCACTGTCTATCCCCTTTCTTTGTGCAATGACTGGTCAACTTGACTCAAGACAAGACTTAGAAAGTACTGATTATCATTAATATTGAGTAGAGTGTAATGAAAGAGTGGATGATAATCCAGAACAGGCAACGCCGAACGGCGCCGAGGCAAATGCTGACAACTATAATGATAAAAGCATTGAAGTTAATCCAGAATCGACTATAACTAATGGTAATAAAGCTCTAGACGATAGTATTGGTAAAGTGGTAAGTGAGTAAGCGAAGCCGACAGCCGTCAATCAAGAGTTAAAAACCGGTAGCCGTCAAGTCAGACGTCTGAGATTACAGAAGTGGAGGCGGTTGCATTATAGAGGCGTATTATTTTGTTATTCAACGAGAGATGCCTTGTCATTGTCTTATTATAATCAGATAGACGTATTTTTTCTTTTAAATAATTATAAGTTCTCTTACCATGAATGAATCGGCCCGCTCATATAGTAGTGTACCTAATATTGCTACACCAATATAGAGTCTTAAGTTTCCTACCATTTAGATTAAGATCATGCGTTAAAATATATTAGCCGTAACATGCTTTGTGTAACGCGTGAAAGCAAGACAATGCGTTCTCGGGCTATTATGAGTATTATTATTAGTAGCCAATTTTATTCATAAAGTTTTAAAAACAATTTACTATTGCACAAAATAATTGAGTATATATATAAATAAGTATGAGCTCCAAATTTTAAAATAAGACGCAAAATCGTACGGCTAATACTAATTTACTTTAATTTGACAGACTCTCAAATATTTTCTATTGTGTATAATATACAATATAAGTTACTTGTTTACGTTTTTGTATGTGATACCTTTTCCAAGTTTCATACTTAATATCTTTAATGTTCAAAAGATACATAAACCGGTGTATCAAATAGTTCGGATGCCACGAATTCTAGGCCTTTATTTAATTTTTTTAAAGAGTAGGTATTTGTGTATCAATTTTACTATCGGTATACAGGGTTATTGGTAATTAGACCGGATCCTTTTAAGGGGTGGTAGGGAATGCCATTTGCAACAATATGACTGTACATTGTGATATCCGGAAATGAATCATTTCTGTGAAATTCTTTTTTTTAATTTTTTTTTGGAAAATTCAGTTTTACTACTTTAAAATTCAATAAAAAAAAAGTAATCAACCGATTTCAATTCTGTTCGCAGTTTTAGAGAAACCTTGTTACAGCTCTTAATAATAAACAATAATATCGTACTAAAGTAGATCCATCCAAAAACTAGAGGCTTTTTCATAATTTTTATTTGATAATTTTTGTAAGATGCTTTACAAAAACCTTTATTTTCTCTACAAAAACGATAGTAAATTAAGTCTGCATTTTATTTAAAAAACATCTACAAGTCTTTAGCTATCCAACGAGGTAAAAAAATTAGCACTTTATTACACAGTTGCAGAAATAATGCGATTACAAAAGGCCGAGAAAGGAATGAGAATAGTCCATGAGAAGTAGCTATGGAAGAAATACTTTCTTAAGGTAACTTAATTTCTTTTAAAGAAATAAAAGAGTAGATGTAATTAGTCTGTATTTATTATTTTTACAGTTCGTTCTCAAAATGTGAGCCAGAATTTTGAATGCAGAGACGCATACGTCTGCGTAAATTGCTTTTAACAACACTTGTATTTAAATTAATTTTCATTTTTTCTGCTGCATTTATTATGCGCTGTTTCAGTTCTTCGATGGTTGCCACAGGTCCAAGAGTATCGTCGTACACCAAGCTTTTCATGTGACCCCATACGTAATAGTCAACGGGAGTCAAGTCGGGACTTCTGGCCGGCCACGGAATGGGTCCTCCTCTGCCAATCCACTTATTGGGATACTGACGATTGAGCCACTCACGGACGCTCAAACTAAAATGTGCGGGGCAACCATCATGTTGGTAAATCATGTTTCTGCGGGTTTCAAGGGGTACTTCACTGAGTAGCTCATAAAGTTCGTTTCTCAAAAAAAATTCATACGCTTCACCATTGAGGTTGTTGGGCAGAAAGAAAGGGCCGATCAATTCATTCTTAATAATGCCCATCCACACATTAACGGAAAACCTTCTTTGTGATTCTTGTAATCTTTTCTTGTTTGGGTTACCGTCATCTTTCGGGGCCCAATAATGAATATTATGATAATTTGATATTCCATCCTGATCAAATTTGGATTCGTCGGTCCATAAGATTTTTAATAAAAAATTGACATCTTCCATATCGGTGTTCAACATGAATCTGCAAAATTCGACTCTACGTGCAGGATCTCCGTCTTGGATAACTTGTACCGGAGTCAAATGATACGGGTAGAGTCTTGAGCGGTGCACTGTGTTCCATACTTTACATTGCGACATGCCAAGACGTCGTGCAATGATGTTTGTTGAAGTCGTAGGATCTTGCTCAAACATGCGAATTATCTGTTCCTCTTCATCCGAATGATAAATACGAGATCGTCCAGCATCACTTTGTCGTCTTTGAACTTGACCAGTTTCTCGTAGTCGCCGGTACACTCCGTCAAATACACTCACATAGGGTAAACGGCGCTGTGGAAATCGAGACTGATACTCCGTTCGAGCATGTGTAGCGACGCCGTTGGCAAAACCATAGCAAAACAGTATGTCCGCATACTCTTCGTTTGTGAACTCTCGAAGCCGAGGTAGATGGTCGTGGGATTCCGCAGTCATGATCAGATCCTTTAGTACAAGCCAAGTCGTCGGGTAAGCAATCAATCAAAAAGTCCAGTTCACTAGCCGAATCACAGAAAAAGAAGTTACACAAGTCCAATAACGTTATCAAGGTCGAAATTTAATCGTAATTGCCAAAGAGCGTCTGAACAGTACGATGCGCTTGAGCAAACTGGGTTCTCATTGCTCGTTCAACAAACATAAGCGAGAGGGAGACGGCGCATTCAACATGGATACCGTTGTCTAAAACCCTTTCTCGGAATGTCTCTGAGTCTTTGTTATCGCATTATTTCTGCAATTGTGCAATAAAGTGCAAATTTTTTTACCTCGTTGGATAGCTAAAGACTTGTAGATGTTTTTTAAATAAAATGCAGACTTAATTTACTATCGTTTTTGTAGAGAAAATAAAGGTTTTTGTAAAGCATCTTACAAAAATTATCAAATAAAAATTATGAAAAAGCCTCTAGTTTTTGGATGGATCTACATTAGTACGATATTATTGTTTATTATTAAGAGCTGTAACAAGGTTTCTCTAAAACTGCGAACAGAATTGAAATCGGTTGATTACTTTTTTTTTTTATTGAATTTTAAAGTAGTAAAACTGGATTTTCCAAAAAAAAAATAAAAAAAAGAATATCACAGAAATGATTCATTTCCGGATATCACAATGTACAGTCATATTGTTGCAAATGGCATTCCCTACCACCCCTTAAAAGGATCCGGTCTAATTACCAATAACCCTGTATAATATTATTTTATTGTTACGAGTAATATTAAACGTGTGAATAAGGACACATAAAGTTCTAAGTTAAATGTTAAAATAAATACAGTAGGTATTTAAAATAAAAATGTAAGGCGTAAATTTAATTAGAGTAAATACATTAATGATAGTAACTGCACACTCTACTTTATACAACATATATGAATAACCATTACGTTTTATGTGAAGTAATTGCAAATGTAATTAATGTAAATTGATTAAAGCCATAAATTTGTTGAGTCGTAACTTGAACTCGTTTAATTGTTAAGCAATAATCGTAAAATATAGAACTTGTTTTAAAAATTACCTAAGATAATTATATATCGCAATAAAATACCATTTACATAGCCTTTGAGCTCAATAGGTTTAAATTAAGTGTTATTGTTAAGGTTTATAGTAATTAAGTTTAATTTTGTAATTTATAATAAGTATTTGTAATTAAGATACAAACATAGACCCAAAGATAAATTTTATATATTGTGATAATATAATGCTATATAACTACCTGATTGTGAACTGGTTGTTAAGAGCATTAATATATCTTTAATCATAGAAGGCTGAAGAAACACGCATTCGGGGAATATCTTTATGATTAATATATTAACATCAGCAATGCCACCCTTGATAGTTGATAGCATTAGATTTGACAGTAATTATCGTTAAAAAGCTGCGACATAGTTATCCCGGTTCGATCTATGCTAGATACAACTTACAAGATACGCTAGCATTAAACAAGAAGTAATAAATAATAATGTGTTACTTTTTGTTTATTACTTATGCGTCTGATATGTATTACCATACATTTAATTACTGACTATATGATGATACGTATAATAAATTAGATTAAAATAATAATATATTAATATTTTATTATATTAATATCAATAATTGTAGATAAGTAAATCCATGATCGCACTGCAGAAAAAAATACAATGTTAAGCGTTATTGCTAGATACTTGATTACTTTTTCTACCGACTTCCAAAAAAGGAGGAGGTACTCAATTCGACTGTATGTTTTTTATGTTTGTTATCTCATAACTTTCGACTGGGTGACCCGATCCTCAAAATTATTTTTTTATTTGAAAGCTGGTGCTTTCCGTGTGGTCCCATTTTATCAAATTCGGTCCAGTAGTTTTTGAGATATACTCCAATAACTGAATAGAATGGAAGTCGGTATTAAATTTTTCAACGTGTACTTTTCTGACCTCTCAAGTGGAAGTATTGAACAAGAAGTTTTTGTTTATTGCTTGTACGTCTGATGTATATAACCATACATTTATTTCCAGACTATATGATGCTACGTATCATTAATTCTCTGATCTATGTACTTAAACGTATTGAAAAATTTGTGAAAAAAATATTTTTTGGTGTATTTTAAAGGTTTCATCTCAGTGGTTTATTTTTTATTTTCAATCATCAACATAAAGTAACAGTAGGGACAGGGCATCAGGTTACAGCATGCAACTTGAAATCTTATTGCGGCATCTAGTAAACCTATAGCATACGTATAAATATACCTTATTTGCGCTTAACCACGAACTTATAACAATAATTATAAATAGTTTTCTACCATCTAGAGATCATTTTAGTATTTATACATTTAAATATATATTTTACAGAAGATCAACTTTTAAAAATTCTTTGACAACCAAAGAGTATTTAAATGTAAACAGATCTAAGAGGGAGACGAAACAGAATGTTATAGACCTCAAAGTTACTACTTATATATGCTGTTCTGAAAGACAGAATAACAATGAGAGACATCCGAAGCTTCCAGAATATAATGAAAATAATACAAAAGGGGACCACAAAGGCGCCGGCAAGGAGGTGTAATATGAGCTGTTGCCCTGTCGGGGATGTTAAAACCTTGTTATAGACTTTTAAAATGTCTTTCTTCACACTCTTTTAAAGTTATAGTATAAGTCATAATATTTTATGTAATTAGATTAAATAGAATTATAATCTGTACTTATTTTATAAAAAGGAAAGATTTGTATTATTCTATTTTAGTATTTTTGTATGTAACGAATAAACTTAAAAACTACTAAACTCGAATCAAAAAATATTTCGCCGTTAGAAAGTTACATTAACACTGAGTAACATAGGTAATATCATATTTTCAAAACATTTCAAAATAAATACTTCGATAATGTATCCCAAGATGTGAATAAAATACCAAAAACATCGTTAAGAATTTGTTTATTTAAGTTATGTGTGTGTTTGCCATAACAGTAAAAAAAATACAAAACATATAGCCTATCATTATCAGGATATAAAAAAATTAACAAATCATATATATATAATTATACATACTATGCAATCTTTCCTACTGCCTACCTTATCCCCTAATATTATATCTTTATTATATACTAGAAACATCAATTCTTTTAATGGAAACAAAATTTTTCTTTAAAAGATTTTTCTCTACAACTGTCAATAAGGGGTTAATTTTGAAATTTAGTTGAGGAGCTGAAGCACGCGTTTCTAAGATTTTGAAGTGGAGCTTGTCGTTCTTAAGGCGCGTCCCATAGCAAATGCTGCGCTAACCCTGCAGATGTTTAGAAACTTTCATCGCGTTATTTCAAGGCCACACACAAAATAAATATGTCACGACAATCTATAACATTTTCTCTAAGTAGGTATTTCATGGTTAAAATATTATTTACACTAATTATTATCTAAGAAATCAGTTTCTAGAAAATTACTGATATAGGGAAAATATACTGGTTCCCCATCTTCACATAAACTACATGTTTTACAAAAAAAATTAAAATTTACTTAAGTTTGTAAAATTTGTATTAAAAAAAGGTTTTTTTTATAAAGCTTAATTTTTTTTGAAATACATATTTTAAAATCGATGAGAATTTTCAGCACCGTGTGCTGAGGTCACGCGACAGTCTGCAGTTGCCTCTCGAGCCCTCGTTCGCGAGGGTGCCTGTAGACTGCCGCCCAGAACCAGATCTAAAGTCATTAGCTTAGAAATGCGCCTTAACTGTGTCAATAGCAGATTCCACAATTACTTCATCTGTGACTGCGGCTTCTATTTGGATGGGTGACAGCAATGTAAACGAAAGGCGTTGATCATGTCTGCCTAAAGTATACAGTAGGTTCCATTATCCGATAAGAAACGTAGGACCAGGACAAAAAAACGGTAAAAAGTTTCTCAGTTCAAGTACGATGGAACTATGAAATTACAATTAACAATGCAGTTGTCAAAGGTCATAAAACAACAAAATGTATAATTATTTTGACGTATGACAAACCCATCGTCTGTCGAGACCGTGAATATTGAAAGACACGAGTACGTTGAATGAATTTCTCGTAAATAGAATACTAGCTGTGCTCCGCGGTTTTACCCGCGTAGTGATGGATGGATGATTATGATTTTTTTATATAGCATATGTTGTTTCCGGTAGGTTTTGAGTTTATGCGTTACAAACATTATAACATTTATCGTTAAAAACATTTCAATAATGTTTTCGTTTTGAAACATCTTGTAAGTTTTACACATATTTACTGGATATTTTTTTCGAACGGACTAATGCTGTTTGCCTCTACCGGCATTTACAGCGTAACCGGACGGGTTGAGGATGACCGGCGTACCCGAAACTTATATGCAAGTATTGTAACATGAGTGAAGTTCGTTTAGGTACAAAATAAAAATAGAGAATACAAGATTAATTAGTGTGTTCACAATTAAACGTGATTCAAAACACATTAAACAAATTGCAATCAATCAAAAATGCAAATCATGGCATTGAACGTCATTTTGAGCAATAAATAAAAACAAATTGCAAAGCGTTGCAATTTTATTTTATTGATCTGACCTTCGTCGTGTCTTAGGGCATTAATCATGCTTAATTTTCTTTTAAAACCACGGAACTAATTGATTTTTGCGGAGTTTATGAGAGACATGAACTTTGTGATAAATTCGTGGGTTTTACAGGCCAATGACTGCTGACCCCATTATACATTTTAAATCATCATTTTTTTATTACTGTACATGATTTTATTGTACAAGTAAGTAAAACGTGTAGTTAGTTATGTTAAGTTTCTACTACGAAATATTTGAGTATTGAGTTTTAAGTACAATTTATATTAAAGATTTAATCTATTTCTTTATTACTACCATATTCACCTAATATAATATGGGTGTTATTTAAATGGTTAGCATAGTATTAGTATTTTAAAAAGAAGAAAAAAATATATGTCAGCAGAAATAGCTAATTGGTCAGCAACTCATGGCCAGCAAACATATCAAAATCAATCAGCAATTTATGTCATTCTGGATGGCTGTAATTATTTTTGTACTGCATATTAATTATATAAGCAGCCATAAGCTGTTCCTGTTTTATAATATTTGGGTAAGCACTCAGTCGTCGGCCGCTGCCGCGGCACGCTCGCTTCGCTCGCTCGGTTCACGCGTTGTAGTCACAAGTAACCTAACACTCCTCCTCGCTACGCTCGTCGTCTTACCTATATATGACTTTTCCCTAGACTAGTATAATTACATATGGAACATATAGACATGCTTTCTCTGCTGATCAATTATAAAATCTTGCTGACCAAGTAGTTATTTTGCGGACCGAATGTTTATTATGCAAACTCATGGTATTGTTATGCTGCATATTAATGATTAAATTTTTGACCATTATCAAAATTATCTGTGGAACAAAGATTGCTGCCTGATTTTTATTATTGCAGACAAAACCTTTGTATGCTGACTAAATCATTTCAATGCTGGTTTGGGTGGGCTCACCAAATTTTATAATTGCGTATCATTTAATTACTTCTCATATAATATAGTACTTATACTTGTATTGGCGTACATAAAGCTGCTTAAGTGGCGACACCATTCGCCTTAAATCTTAGTTTGTCTTAGTTAATTTGATTTAAAGTAGAGCCTAGACAATGTTTATATGCATATAAACATTATACAGCTTTGTATAGAACAATATGTGTATTGAAAAACTATATTATCTCAGGATGGATTACTGATTTATGAAAATGAAACATATTATTTTACTATTTGACCAGCCAGCGGCTTCGCTCGCTTGGTCTTGGTGTAGTGGCGAGAGAGTTTAAATATTAATAACTTTTATATATGAACCGATTGACATGAAACCAACACTAAATGTTAAGTGTAGTTCACCACAATATATTAGTGAAAACCATATATCTACGGATAAGCTTTTGAGATTAGCGTGCACAGACAAACAGATAAACAGACAAATAGACATACATTCTAACATTTTATTTTAAATTTCAATTTTCGTTTATAAAGGTACCAATAATGTTTTTTTCTCATATATATACGAGTATTTCATGTACAAACAGCGATCCGTCACATTTTTATTATAATGTAACTATATGAATGATCTTCAATGATTTGTGCCCAAATCTTCATGTGCCCTAATTTGGTTTGAAATAACAACCCTCATTCCCATATTCAGCCGTATCTAATACCAAACAAAACATTCCTATTTATGATAATTAATACTTTCCAAAGAAAAAAGCTTGACAAAGGCCATTCTCGAGTCCATATACGGTAGACAAAGACCGGGATAAACATCGACGTCAATCCGATGTCGTCAGATGTCGAGAGTCGTCGGCCGATGTCGGCGTGTCGGCAATCGACGATGTCGATTGACTGACATTGATGGACGGCCGACGGCATGACAGGTTTCGATCAAGAGCTAATAAGCTAAAATGAACTGTAGGTATACAGATTTAAAGTTGAATTTCAATGAGTTAACCGTAACGCTTTTTGTGTCTGAAGTGACAGGAACAGTTGAAAGTATCTCTCAGAGTCACAATCCAATTTGAATCGTATCATGTCTAAATATGGTTGATTTCATTAAATGAACTATGTTAGCGGTGCATCCAGACATGGTAATGTCACTGTTTACCATATAATAAGTCGCGTATTAACAGAATGAATTTGAAATTCTTATTTCGATTTTGGTATGCTGATTGTTTCGAATAGAATGATACCGATTGGACATTTCAACAGATGGAATTGTTATATAATACAGCTACTGCTATATTAACATTTAAAGAAGCTATAAATACGCAGTGGTTTATTCATAGATGTAGCTTGGTAGACTTACCATGTAAACATTTTTACCAACTGCACGTAACAACAAAACAGACCGTCGTCTGGTTGTTGTGTCTCTTAAAAATACATATATTTCGACTACCACACAAGAATCCGATATGGTCTAGTGGCTAGGATACCTGGCTCTCACCCAGGAGGCTCGGGTTCGATTCCCGGTATCGGAATACTTTTTGTAAAAAAAATAATTAAACATTTAACTATTCCTTTACATATTATATTTATTATTATTTCATCTTAAATAGTTATTTTCTTGATGATTTTTATTCAATAATTTGTAATAAATTACCGTCCACATTTTTTTTACATAATGAAGTGACGAGACGGAAAAGTGATGTGCCTGATAGTAAACACTACGCTTACTATAACAGTTGCCGTGACACCCAGAGTTTTGTAATTGTAGTTTTGAGTGTCACTGTGCTGGGGTCGTCACCCTCGAGACTTTCTTTGGTTATGAGTCTCTATTGCCCAGTAATTCCACATGGAATAAGGTTATTGTGAGCTTACTACAAAAACTACACTTTATGTATCCTAGGGATAATCTAAATAGGTATTGCTTATACACACGAATGTGAATGGTGTCGATTCTCTAAAATAGTAAGTATTCTCTAAACTATAAATCTCCTAATTATGGTAGTTCTTATTATCTTTAGGCTAAAATCCAAGTTAGTATAACACTTCCAAATGATAGCACTACAGTTAGATATTTCTCTTTAATTGTGTTTAGATTTTGATAGATTAGTCGTCACGTAACGAGTTTAACAAAATCGTTAAAACTCATGACATAGACCTATTTGAAACGAACCTTTGTAAATTTTTAAGGTGTCTCCGTGATGATAATGAGTTTTCGTAATTTCATTTTCGGCTATTTATAATTTGAATTTAATTTTCAGAGTATAATAATTATAATACTCTTAGATGACATCAATGCCCTTTTATATGCTTATCACTCAACTAAATCAAACTAGCTTTTATTTAGAATGTAGTCTTCGCCTTTATTTGTGATGGCACTAAGTTTGTATACAATGTCGTCATTTATGTTATTATAACAGTGTACATTATGTCAGCACCATAGATCATATTCAAATAGTAGAACAGGTAATAGAGAAATACTTAGAATTCCGTCGACCACTATATGCTGCTTTCATAGACTGTAGTAGTTGTATATCTTATTCTTTGATAATGATATTATAATTCCCTGTTTTCTTAGGGTAAAGAAGTATGTTTATATATAATATTATATTTGTTGCTATTGAAGATCTCGTAAGTTTTACATGTAAACTATGATCATTAAACTATTGATTAACCAGCGAAATACTCACGTTAGGGATCGAGTACCTAGAATAAACCGGATACGTGAGTGGTTTGTACCTTTTATTTTTTGAATTTATTAAATGTAAAAAAAACCTTCATCATAATCATTATCAGCTGGGAGACGTTCACTGCTGAACATAGGCCTCTTGAACTCCATTTGGAACTTCGGAACGGTTACTTGCTTCAAAAATATAACTGAATATTCCCAAACGTATGATAGGTTAATTATATCACATAGCGAGTTCGTTCGTGATGTTTGAGTACTATTTGTATGCAACGTGTGTAGCGTGCAAGAATTTATATTCTTTGCATTTGTTTCTACGAAGCGATGCGTGCTGCATGGGTGGCCATGGACGTCACTTGAGGTGTGAACCAATGTGTACAAATCTTTAGACTGGGGTTTTTGATTCATAGTTTACCAATATTTAACGTTTGGAAATGACGTTAGATTCATAAGTTTTATGTTAGGTTAACCAATATAATAGACCCCAGACTCGATAAATATGTTTTTTGTATTAAGTTTCACATTATTAATATACGCCAACAGGACTCATATGTCCTTCCCCGGTTATATATCTGTTTGCCAACTTCCATTGCAATCCTTTCAATCGTTTAGTGGCGAAAGTGAATTAGGTTAGCGGCAACCGGAGAATCAAAAAAAAACCGAAAGTACTCTATAAATTGTAATAGAATAGTTGTAATCGTAACTATTAGTGAAGTTGGTATTAAAAAACCTACCCTATGAAGATATTATCTTATATATTATATGGATAGAGATTCAGTTAAAAAATAACTGTGTAGTTCTAAAACAAATAAAAGCACGAAAATTAGGACCGAAAAGTACTGTAGAGTTTTAAGTAACAGAAGTAAAAACCTAAAATTATAAGAATAAAAACTCAATAATAGAAATCACGTTGTGATGTTTTTAAGTTAATCTTTTATAAGGCTTTAAAGGTTTTTCTGCTTGACTCTACATATGTAGCACCCATCGCATAAATACATGGATGTATTTCCTTCAAACAATATTTGTAAAAGCATAACTGATAGAACAATCTAAATATCTATTATTTATAACGTTTTTTATATATAACTATTACTATCGAAATAAATGAATATTGCAATAACTACAACTGCTACGAAGTAAAGAGTAATGTAGCTTCTTTTAAAAATTTTGACATAGATAACACCATGATGGTAACAGAATGAAAAGATTACCATCCACATTTCGTTAATAGCGTATTATCTGCTTATAAATTCGACAAAACGATAATTATTTTCTTCCATCTGAGGATTCTGTATAAATCCTTTCTGAGAACGTTTTCAATTTACTTTCATTTATCATGAGACTGGTCCTTAACTGCATTATATCTCTAATCTGTATGAGAGGAAGACAGCACAATCGGAATTAAGTTTAGCGGGAACAGCACAATATCCATCGTCTTGCGTTCCATTTCTAATTTATATAATAAAGCCAAGAATAGCAAAGCCCACTTCGCCTAATCTCCAACCGACACAATAGCCCGATTTATACCCAGCCCCATTGTCACATCCAACAATGATCTTGTCAATTATAATCTCTCATCGCAAGAACGTCAAACGGTAGCACACGGTGAGCCAACTGCCGCAGACGATGCACAAAAACATTTAAATAAACTATTTGCGAAACTTGTTTAGAAATAGGAACCCTTTTCAAAGGGCGGTGAGGAAGCGAAACCGATTGGTCGTGATGTGATGCCTTTTGTGACCGTCGAGTATTATGTTGTCAAAATACACGGGGATTTTGTTATTATTTTTGTGTTTGCGAGCACACTTAGCACCCCTTTGTTCGCGGACCTTCTCGGAAGAGGGGATGTGTGAGTCATAAACCGGCTCGTTACTCCAATCTTTCCATGAAAAGAGACATGTGAATAGAATAGTAATCGGTAAGTTCACGAAAACAATATGTAATCGCATGAAAAAATAATCACCCTTGGGAACGGAGCACGTAATAAGAAACTCAAAAAAATACATTATTCTATGCCCTCTCAAGCTCGAGACGAGTCCTTAAAAAGTTAATAACATTTTTGCGTATGTGGAGATGTCAGGGCAAATAAGACGTTCTGGGCCAACTGTAACTGCCGAATTACACGATCACAACGTATAAACACGGGTGGCTGAGCTCGCTCTTTGTCACGTCACTCGTGTGGGACCTCGCCTTCATATTTATTCAAATTATTATTCTACGTCACCCTCTTGTTGTGTTCAGAATGAATTTTTCATGCTCACGTCGCGCTGAGACGCGGTAATTTCACTTTGAGTTTGCTCGATGCCAGCGAAAATGAGTTTATTTATGTTGGTATTTTTTTTACCAACAAACGTTTACGTTGTACCATTGGGTACCATAAGCCGCAAGCCGCAACCCTCGGAATATTGACTTTATAAATATTTAAGAGCAAAATTTGCTAACACAATACGTGTCACCTTGTTATCAGGTTTTGAGGTTTTAAATATTATTTTCAGGATGTTTGTCATAGTCGTAATATAATATTTCGTGGAAATAATATACCACACTCACAGTGAAACTTGCTTTGTCTGATCAACAAGGTTAAACAAACTTTATTGCAATCACGACTTGGGTACGTGCCTGTTAGTGACATGTTAAACTGACGACTTTCTTTCTTCGGAGGGTCCGTATATCTCAGTTATTTGTCTAAGGATAAAAGCTGTAAGACTATGTCAAAGGTCTTTCCTAGAAACTTCGAAAGTAGGGTTGGTCTATCCACCAAGCTCCACAGTACTCACGTGGTGGATTAGTCCATACCTACTCTTCTCTGCGAGAATAAGTCCTACTTTTCAGAAGTAGGAGCAAAATGTCTGAATATGACAAGGTATTTTATGTATATTTTATGAAGTTTTATTGTAATTTAGGATATCTCTTCAAAATATATTTGTTTATCCTTGTACAAGATAAACACACTATAATTATAAATTCATGTCATCTAGCTTTTCATCTCATGTAATCTCTAATAATTACTAGCGTTGTTAATAACGTTGTTAGCAGCGTTGATAATAACACTAGTAATTATTAGAGATTCATCTACCTATCTGAATACCTATGTATTATTAAAGTTTGCATCTTTTGTATGACCCAAATTATAAAAGTCACAAATCGTTAATCGGAAACGATTAGGTTTGTAATAGTCTTATAATCACATTGTTAGATAACGACGTGACCTTAATCCGTGTTCAGTTGATTAGTAATGAACAAAATACAGTTTTCGCTTTAAATTTAAATAATATTGTAATGCAAGTCTTACATGGCTTAGACCTAAACAGTTTCAAGAACAGTTTCACAACATATTTTTTACATCTATATCATGTGACAATTTAAAGGCTTAACTGATTCAATGTATCAAGTGGTATTAACAATCAGAACGATAAAAAAATAA
The DNA here is from genome assembly GCA_917880725.1 of Selenia dentaria. Lineage (NCBI taxonomy): Eukaryota > Metazoa > Arthropoda > Insecta > Lepidoptera > Geometridae > Selenia > Selenia dentaria. The sequence goes on along the minus strand of OU862888.1, from coordinate 4,715,287 downwards.
AATGATGCCTATAAATTATATTAAGTCTTCTTTACCGCTATTTGCAAGGCCTTGTGTTATTAATTTATTATTCTTACAAATCAATTTTTTTTAAACAATAGTTGGTACCTATTTAATTCCAATCTAACTGAATCAGAAACATCATAAATATGACATCTTCAGGCAATTAGTTCGTAAGTCATACAAATGGTAGTATACGATAACATTTGACGGCGCCGTTGACATAGTTGGTAGTGGCCCTGCCTTAGAAGCGCGTGGTTTCATGTTTGATCCCTGGGCGGGGAAATATTTGTTTTAAGTCTGTCCTCGGTCCTTTGTTGAATGTTGTGGTATTAATGTGTGAATCCTTGCTTCCGCAGGACAGAGGATTCTGGAGGAATATGAGTGTTAACTGTATTACTTAATTTGTATGATTGTCCAAATATGTCAACCAGTTCATCTTCAGTAAAACATTATGTCATGCAAAGATAAATTTCAATTTATTTGCTCATAATATTTGCGGTTTATTATTTCACAGCAAACATTTTTGTCGCTGTGCAAATGTTTTAATATTTAGATAACGTTGTTTAATTACCTCCACAGTATTGTGTTATTTGTTTAAGTCAAACTTGCGTTAATGTGTTTGGCGTTGAGAATGTTGAGATGTGCTGATAAAAGATCGCAAATATTTGCATTGATAACATTGCGTTTTTATGTGGGACACAAACAAGGAAAAGCATTCCTTCCGTGTCTTTCACAATTCATACAAATTGCGGATATGTTATTGGGAAAAGTTTTATAAAGGTTACTCTTTATAACTTCAAGATCATGTATATTGAGTATTTGTTTAGAGTTTTAGGAAATTTGATTTACTTAATTCTTACAATGTTGTACATATAATGATAGAATAACATTGAATTTAAAATAGGAAGAAAAACACAAGAATTTAAATACGTTTATATGTTAAGTGATACAAAATCATCAATAAGAAAAAGCAATATCTATTTAACACACCCAATATATCACGATAACTTCGACAATCACACTCCGAAATATATTTTAAAAACGGCCATTCATTTAGATTAGCGACAGTCGTAATGCCTGTCATTTTAGTACTAACTTCGGATACCGGGACCTCCCATAAACCATCCCCTAATGTAAATATCTCCCTTTTATCTGTCTTTAACAATTTCGTATACTCTAACTAAACCGTCACCGGAATATAAATTACATAAATACCAACTTATATTTTACTCTCTCCAATATTATCTCCTTCTTCATTCTCGACCTTATCGTTAGTATCGTAGAGAGTACTTTCTTTGTGGTTTATAGTTAAAGAGTGATTGTCAATGTTGGTAAATGTGGCAGAATACATCGTCTCAAATTGCCCCCTGCCAATAAAAAAGGGAAGGCACATAGGGCTGAATTTTGTTTATCGTTATCTTTACGGTGGGCCACATTTATTTATATTGTATTCATGCGTGTAACTCTGGTAATATAATACATTTAGGAATAATAAACATTTTGAGTTAAGGCACAATTCTTTTGAAATGGATCGTGAATTTTTGGTTCAATGTGTTCATGAGTATGGGAAACTTGTTGAAGTGATGGGGTTCTTGATGGCGTTCATGCTAATTGTCTATATTATGAGACTAAACGTGTTTTGTTGAGCATACAATAGGATGAAAAGTCATGTAAGTAAGTATGTTTATATACCTACGTACATATGTGTATGTTCTACACACTTTACCGTTGACTAGGTTTACTTTGTACATTTTGTAGCTGAGAATATTTTAATTTCACATTCAGCATTAGATATTAGATCTGATGATGCTTGCAAATACATTTTATAATATGTATCATTTTAAGGGCGACAAAACTAATTAAACATTGATATATGTGTTAAAATTTCATAATCACAACCAACTTTAACACTTGCTTAGAATATTTGTACTTAATTAAAGATTACATAAAAAGAGATCAGTTATGCATTAGGGGTGTGTTTATTACAGTAAGTTCTTTCTTACAATTTATATTTATTATATTATGAAACAAACATGGCAAATATGAAAATATTTCATTCCATCCTATAAATCACATACCTATCGGAAACAAAATTAAACTAGTTGAAAACCGGAATTCAGATAAAATTACACTTTTAAAACGACCCTTTACCACACACATGTCTAGGGAATACAAACATCACATTTATTATGAAAACGGATACTTGTGGTGCATTACAACTTTTTCAAATACATTGCAGTATTCAATGACAGATACCTTATGCGATCGACTTAAGAGTGAAAGTGTAGTTACAAAAGTAAAATTAAACTTTGTCAAAGTGTTTCTGAGAAAGTATGTTAAGTGTGGATATTTATTATGCGCAGACTGTGTTTACACATTTAAAACCATTGTTGTTGGAAACGGCTACTGGTGTTTAGGTTATAATTGAGAAATATTTATTCTGTATACGATTTTGTTTTCCTTCAATGCTCTTTGTGGGGTCTAAAACACTCTATGGTTCTCTATATTTTAATGGCTAATAAATTCATATGGAGTTAAAGTACTTCTCACATGTTCAACCATCCTAATGTACTTGGATTGATAGAAGGTAAAATTTTACAAGACTCGTTATAATTTTTCCCGCTATTCTTTGTCATTTTAAAACTAAGAATAAAATTAACGTTACTTCATTAATGCTTCTTTTGATTATTGCATCAGATCTCATAAAGCGCATAGCTCATTTATGTGTCTATACTCTATATATGACGATCGCTGAGCACGTCTAATGTATCGACCTGTCAAATTGACTTGGCTTTTGACAGAAACTGACATAAACTTTGATACAACTGTCATCATTACGATCTTGACGGAGTTTTTATTATTTTGTCTATGCTGTGCCCAAGCATTTTACGCTTTTTCACCCGCGTGGTGAAGGATGATGATGATGATGATGATGATGAAAAGTTTCCTATGTGTTAAGTCAGCGCCTCATCAGCTACCTCCATACCAAATTTCATAAATGTTGCCCCCGCCGTTTAAACGTGAAAGAGTAACAAAGATCCACACATCCACACATCCATACATCCATACTGACAAACTTTCGCGTTTATAATATTAGTAGGATATTACTTATTTCTTCATATATCATAATCAGCCCATTTTGTTCCCACTGCTGGGACAAGAGCCATCCTCTCAGAGAGAGGAGTTGGGCCATAATCCACCACGCGGGCCCAGTGCGGCTTGGTGGATTGGTTAGTGGCCAACCCATGTCGAACTTTCAGGCTGCCCGAAGGCCTTCGACATAGCCTAATGACCTAAGACAAACAACAGGGACTGACAGCTTAACATGCCCTCCAAAGCACGGAAGCGCTCAGTTCAATAATGGCACTAGCGGTCACCCATCCAAGTTATTATTATTTATTACTTATTTGCATTATAAACCAATTTTGAAATGTAAGCGGTATTTTTGAACATATTTTTTCAAATTATTGCATAACTCTAAATCCCATAATTTACTCGTAACAAGCATTTGCAAAAACCTCAATAAATAACGGGATTTTTGCAACAAGTAGGTTAGTAATAAATCAAACAGCCTTGAAGCTAAATTTTAATTCGCAAAGGGAAAAAAGGCGGTTCTCTTAGAAAATAAGACCGGTATCTTTGAGGAAAAAACTGTGGGTGCCTTTTAGACCATTGTTGTTCAATGAGGCTTATGTTTGAACAAGCGCCAGGGTCTAAACAAATGTTGTAATTTTACTGACAGCCAAAATCTACAATATGTAATCATTATGACCGTCATTAAGTATTGTCTTGTCGCCTTTTGAGATTTGCCGACTAAGGGCGGGGTTAGAGTATCACAGGGAGCGGTGTTACCCGCCACACCACTAGGGAGGTTGTAATATTTGTAAATTTTCATGGATCACGCATTTTCATTCGCTTTATATTTTAACCTTTTTCTGATATAGGTAACTTTATTTATTCATCTTAGAATCGGCCAGCGGATGTGTTAAATTTGAAATTCAAAAAGAGGAGATTGACAGAGTTAATGGAAAAAAGCCAAGTAACGAAAAACCAAAATTTATGGAGTTCACAACTTTGAGTGAGTGAACAGAAAAAAAAGGATTCTGGTGGTGTAATTGATACAGAAGAATGCTCGAGCTCTATAGAGAGAGGAGTGGAGTTCTTGTGAGTGAGTTTCTTCGAAGACACGTTATAAATTTGAAGTCCCAATGTTGGAGCAACAAGCTATTAAGGAATAAATAATAAATGTAATTATGAATACGAGGTGAGGCGTCAGCACCTTTAATGAAGAACAATCCGGTATCGCCTGGTATAGACAACTTTGGACCACATGTGAAAAGTCCTTTCGAAGCATCAAGCATTTCAATGAAAGAGATAAAAGTCATAGAAGCAGTACTTTACTTGAATACTACACATACACACACTTACACATCCGCTGGAGTGAAGTGAGGCCTTTCTATGTTTATGTTAATAAAACTATTTTTTTGTACGGTTGAATGCTATATGCCTCTACCGGCATTTACAGCGTCACCGGACGGGTGGCGAGTGCAGATGGCACTCAGCCAGTTATTTCTGAAGTTCCTTGTTATTTTTCTTATTCAGTGTATAGGCAGTATTCTTGATGGTACCGTATTATTAAGGGTTATAACGGCCGGAATACTACAAGGTATGACCAGTGGTAGGATAGGTTCAAATCATGGTCAGATAATTGTATACCCTAGGCTGTTGTTCGAGTACGCAACATAAACGGTATTCGATGACGTTAACCGGCAGTGACACATCAAATCACATCGTATATTGAGGATATCGCTCTTATCACCCCGCTAATCGCTACATCAGCCGCCACACCCTTACAAGTGTTACAAGGCGACTGACTAGCACTGAAATTATTTACAGCCGTCGGCGTTTCACAAAAGCTGCCTTGTTTATAGCGCCCATAAATACTAATACAACGCGGGGAAATTTATTCTCCTCTACCTTTTATTTATTACTTTAGTGCCGTGCTCTGGTTTTCCCGCGCGCCACTTTTTTGACACGCAGTTGTCGATGAATGGGTGTTTTTGGGTCACTAGCATGATGATTTCAGCAGCCGAAGAAACGTACTTGAATCAAATATGATGAGTAACCAATGAAATCAGAGGCATTTTGTGGGCACTACCTACGAAGAAATAATGTCAGGAAGCATAACTCAGAACAAATTTCACACAAAAAGTGGTCCTTCAAACCAAAGCGACGTATGATTCCAAATACGAATTACTTCCGAGGTTACAAATAGACATGTTCGGTGATTGGTTTAAATTTCAGAAGGAAAGCAGGGATTGGTCCACGCGCGTGCTGCAACGTCTACTATGACAGCTGAGTCATAGCGGCGTGAACAATGTTATTGATTTAGCACGACTTTTATTGGGTCATTTTTTTAAAGCATTTACTCTTCCTGATATTATTTCTTCGTAGGGCACAACCATGAATCTTGATACATAATGTCATAAGTACTTTAAGTATAATTCTTTCAGTTTTGAATGGTTTCATTTATTTATTATATTTTAAACATAATCTTGTTTTAATTAAAAAGCAAATAATAACCCCGACTGGAAATAAACTAAAGGGGAATTTTAACAAGAAATTTATAGTCAATAAATACCTACGTTATGAAAAATATTAAATTGAAAAATAAAACAGTATATTAAGACAATTTCCATTTCTAGTGGCTTTACTTATCATACCTATCGTCATGTAGTTCCGCACGAAACAGTTTTGTGGTGCTACTGCTGCATGATGTTATTCAAATTTCAGCAACATGTATAAGTAAGGCTCTACAGCCTACGTATGCCACCCTCAAAATATAATCTTACGGTGTAATTGAGAGACGCGTTTATTTTGAATTATGCTTATTCTAGTGAGCATGTTCTTATTCGTGAATCCTACACCACAACCCAATAAGGTACAAAGTTCTCAGACCACCCAAAAGTCTCCACTTTCTAAATAACTGCTCTTGTTTTAGTACTATGGTCTACCTTCTGGTTGGGAGACATATTAAACGAACGGTTCTCCGTCCGTTTAATATGTCTCCGAAAGTATAAATTCAATCAGCTCAGCCGTATGATTCTCTAAGAGCAAACATCGTTGCATCTTTGACAACATCCGTGAAACAAATGAGGAGATGACAAGAAACGTTGGAAAAACAACGTTTGTGTACAAGGGCGATATCTCGTGAAGTATTTGACATCGGTGAGCTCGTCGACGAGCGCATCGATGAATCATTGGAGAATCGCAAGGCTGCTCAGGTCGAAATATAAGCACACTAACTATATTATCTCGACATGAGTGGATATCTAGTGATAATCTGTCAGTAAGTGCCATACAAAATATATTCATTCTTGTGACTTTACTCCACCTTCACTAACGTTTTAACTAGCTGTGATGTGGTGCAAGTCATTCAGATTCAGACGTTTTTATTCAACCCCTCGGGGTTGGTGGGAGTGTCGAGCATCAGCTCCTTACCCCTGTTGTACCTTGGGGGCGACTCTTTTTTGTAACTAATACATATAAAAGGATCTTAATCTTCCTGATAATAAATACCTACTTTGTAATTATAGAGATAAATATAATATATCCTCCGATGGAATTCAAACCCACGTCTTCCTACTACCCGTGTCTGATGCCATGACTACTAGGTCTTAGAGGTGCTCCGTCAGAGCATCGAATTTATCTCTCTAGTCGATTTTAACCGTCATATGGAGATGGAGCGACATCTATTAACCTTTGTCCATCCCAAAAACGAGTTTTACAAATATTTAACTTTCATCTTGATGCTGCAATCCTACTTATATTGTAAGCACAAATGATTGTATATATGGATAATTGTTACTCTTTCAGGCAAAACTGGAATGAATTTTAATGAAACTTCATATATACTTTTTTAACATCATGTCATCATCATCATCTATCACCATGCGGATTTAACCGCGGGGCGCAGTCATTCATAATTTTTGTACTTTGTTTTTAGCACAGCAACGCCTGCTTAGCGAGACATAATAAAACTTTGTATTTTTTTATAGAAAATTTACACATCAATATCTATTATTTTCCTCTAAATATAGGGGATTTACCACAATCTTCTAGCATTAAAACATGCGAGTGGAATATTTAAAATTTCAATAATGATAACCTGCCAAGTATATTGTTTATTTATAATGGCACTAATAAATTACTCGATATCAGCTTAAGCCTATTTGCAATCGAAATTCCTATTTAATATTTATCTTTACAAAAATGTAGGTAAGGAGGTCGTTCGACTTTACTGTCAAGATAAAAGCTAAACAAAGCAGATTTTATACCTTAAGCCTTATCTTGGGTGCGATAAAGGTTTACAACGGGTTTACTATTGCAATTAGGGTCTAAAAGGGAATTGTTTTATGACAGGGATAGTTGGCGATATCTTCTTTGGAGGTCTCCAGTAAAGGTTTTTGGTGAAGCAAAAACGCTTATTTTGCAAGTAGTTTTCATTGGACAGGTCAAATTTATTAATAGTTTTACCTGTAGGTAACGAAAATATATTACAATAGGTAGATTTACAGGATAATCATACAAAAGTAGTAAGTTAAATAAATTTACTTCTTAAGCCGTGAACACATGTTTGAAAACTCATCAAAATGCCTACATTCTCATCACGATCACGCTGACTTCCCAGCAGTCAGTCATCTTGAAAGCCAGCGTGAAGCGTGAACCAATTCGTCTCATCACCATTCAAACTAGCACTATCTTTAAATACTTCTTTGAACGCCGCTTTTCACACAGATCAAGTAATAGTTACTACTATTACCTCGTTAACAGCCATCGATGACTCGTCAAAGTCGTCAAAGTACAAAGCTATCGGCTTGGGACCAGTCAGTTTTTACGCCCCACTGTAAACACTGATTTGGTGAATGTCGGCGCCTTTGTGGACCGGCTTTGATCTTGCCGCTTCCGCTGAGTACAATGACGGTCTATCTTGGAGGCTTGAGCTGGCTCGGGTGTCGGCTACAGAGCAAGGTGAACAGTAGGCTATGGTGTGCCGTCTAATTTTAATAAGCTATATTAGGTTGGCGTAAGTGAATGGGTTATTAGAAACAAACTATGTGTAGCATTTTTAAATATGTAAATCCCTATCGTCTCAACTGTAAGACGGACAATGCTGCTCATTACATTCTTTTTCACGGTTCCCAACATCTCTCGGCATCCTGCGACCTATTTCAGTTCGTCAAACAGCCGTGCGATTCTCAAATAATTCGTCGATGCGCTCGTCGACGAGTTCACCGATGTCAAATACTTGGAGATATCGCTCTTGTACATAAGGTTGTTTTTCCAACGTTTCTTTTCATCTCGTCATTTGCTTCACGGATGTTGTCAAAGATGCAACGATGTTTGCTCTTATTTTCATTACATTACATTGGAAACATTGGAATAGACAGTGGAATTCGTGGTGAAAACCCCCACGTGGTGACGGATGATTATATGATAATGATGAATCAAATTCAGTCTGTTACTCTGGAATAATGTATCTTTTACTGGTAAAAGTTTTTTTCATCTATGAAGCAGTTTTTGAGTTTTTCCATTACAAAAAAACAAACAATCAAATCTTTCCCCATATAATTGATTTAGTAATTTGGTATATGGTCATATTTACTTTTTATTTAGTAATATTAATAATATTTGCTAATCATTTTTGGAGAGTAGGTATGTCATAATATCCATTGCCAATATTTATTCAAAATTATTAATTCATTATAGATTTACAATATACAATTATTATTAAGCCTAATTACTGGGCTTTAAATATGTAAAACATTATATAGAATTAAAAAGAGTCATTGTTAAGATAAATCATCTATGCGCACTTGAGGCTTGAGTCGATTTACTTGCACGCGAGTGTACCTCAGAAAATATATATTACTATCATTACACATACATACGCTGCAAAGGTTTCTCTTCTTCCGGGCATTTGGATATAAATGTCAAAATGGTTTAAGTACACATAAAAGTTACTCTACTGCGTATTTTCTATGACTGCACATACACCAAACTTCTTTTTTGCTTGGTTTCTTCCCAACTGTTAAAATTGTGGTTGTTTACACCCGAGTGGATTGTTATTGACGTATAATTGGAGATAGATTAAATATGGACGGTTGAAATTGGTCTGTAAATCCGCTTTGACCAACTCTGAGTTCATTCATAATTATAACGAATAACTATGATTAAGCAGACTCTACACAGTTTAAAATTAAAATTAGGGTACTCAGTAAAGAGAAAGTAAAAAATAAGGCTAAGTTTCTAACTAGCTAACGTAAGCTGTAACTATATGTATTTTTTTTTTCAAATTAATTTGTACCATCAGCAAAAAGAATCAGTGGATAATGACATCTTTACATACTCGATTTTCCTGGTAAGTATACCAATTAAGTCTCTTGACAAAAAACCTTCCACTTCGTCCGTTTTAATGGAAAAAAACACATGATCAACTCTACCAAAAACTTTTCATATGGCTTTATATAATATTACCAGAACCGCCGTCAGCTCTACTTGCATGTTAATAAGTTGTCAGTTTTTTTTTCTAAAACAAACGTAATCTAAGTTATTCCATACAACATCAACCATCTGCCAGTGCAAGCCCCGCTAAATCCATTTAGCCTTTTGGAAATTAGCTGGAACAAACAGTCATACAGATATATAATTTTTTTTAAATTGTAGTATTTATTATAAGTAAGTATCGAAACTACTAGGACTTCCATATGCATTAAATGAAAAAACTTTTATTTCACACATCATCCCAAAACTTCGGGGTTCGAGTCTCTTTTGCCACGGTAATGTAGATGGAGTACCGTGCTTTCGCATCAATGGCCTACTGACTATACTATATATAATTTACTACATATATCAGACTTTATGTACTTTTTATACACAGGTCATTGTTTCGCATAGTATTTATACTTGTTTTATTCACGCTCTAACACAGCAATGCTTGCGCATTATTCCTTCGCGGCAGACTATCTGGTTCTACATTGGTAACAAACTAGATGGCGAAGAAATGTTGTCCAAAAGTCCTGCGTAGTAAATAATTGTGTGAATGAAAAACTAAGTTGATCAACTGGGTGAATGAAAAATTAAGGTGAAGTTAATCAAAATACAAATTATGATACACCCATATCTACACTTATAATAAAAAGAGGAAAGATTTGTTTGTTTGAATTGAACATGCTCTGAAACTATTGAACCGATTAGCAAAATTCTTTCCCTATTAGAATCCTACATTTTCCCTGATAAACATGGGTTATATAATATATTTAAGTTAAAAAAGTTAGAAATCCTAAACTTCGATAATGTAACCTAAAGTGTGTAATAAATACCAAAAAAGTCCTTATATCGCCCACGCTGCAGGAACTATTCACCATATAATATTAGTCTATGCTAATCACAATAGAGCAAAGTGATGTACTACAGTTTTATAGAAGACGTCAATATCAACAAAGAAGGCGGCATTACCATATGTCTAAGTGTTACAGTTATGCCACAATAAATACTTTTTCATTTTAAAACATGCAATAGTAACGCCGGTACAACCAGCACGGCTATTATGTATCTCAGTTGCTAACAAATGTTGATTGAAATCTTGAAAAATGGCGGCCCTATGTCAGTTTTGGCAACTCCAGTAAGCAAAAATGTTAGTAAGTTGATCACTGAAGCTGACAAAAGTGACATAAAGCGGCCATTTTTTCAGATTTCAATCCACATTTGTTAGCAACTGAGATACATAATAGCCCAGCTGGCCACATTATTCGTATATTGTGTCTATACGTAATCCTTATGTACTCTAATAATAATGAGGAAATATATATGATTATTTGTCTATTTATAATAGATACACGTAAACTACTTAACCGATTCAAACAATTCTTTCACTAGTAGAAAGTTACATTATGCCTGAGTAACATACGCTATATTTGATTCATCCTTATCATCATCTATCACCACGCAGGTGAAACCGCGAAGCGCAGCTAGTTAAAAATAATTTGCCATACTCGGTCGTTATTTAACTTATGTATATTGAACATGTCTACACATCTTAGACGTATATTTGTTCATCCACTTAGTTTGCTTTACTATAAAATTATTCAAATAGCTATTAAAATTGTTACTTTATTACTAAGTACATATAACCAGTCAACGTATAAATAAATCAAATTAACTTAAAATAGGCTATCTACTAGATTAATATATTCGCCATTATTACGAATTAACGATTTTGTATTATCAATCATATTTCTAATAATAATAATTTTAAAGACCCGCTGGACAACATCTTTAAGGTGGCAACATGTTTTGACCCCAATTTATAGACTTTGGTACCAACCTGGTAGTCACGCTACTCCTCACGTTCACGTGTCACACTACAATACATTAATATGTTTAATGAAGAACGCAGCATGATATAAAAATTATTTTATTAACTTATATTTCTGTTATAGTATATACAGGGTGCAATTTAGTAAGTTCCACCTGAAGGGAAAGTACTGTTGTAGAGTAGATAGAAAATTTTACTTAAAGAAAACATGCCTTTATTTTTGAAAAGAAAGAAAACTGCATTCAAAGATTTTCGAAAATTTCGCTTACTACACCCGGGAATTGAACCGACTAAAATTTGTAAACATTACACCCTCTACTTTTATTGCATCGATCGTTAGGGTCAATTATAAGGATGCAATCTCTCTAACAAACTTGATCAATTAAATGACAGGTTGGCAGACATTATTAAGTTATAATTTTATATTCAATGGCTGTTAGCTTGATTATAATTTAAGTGCAAACTTACTGTAAGTGTTTCTACGACCCCATCCTTACGCAACAGTTAAAAGATTATAGACAACTTAGAAGTCATAATTTATTAATACCGGTATAAATACCGGTATAATGTTTGAGTAATAAATAACTTAAGAATGAAACCTTATCTAACGTACTTACTAAGAAATGTGAGTTATGGTATTTACTACCAGATACCAGTATTTAACGGAAACCTATTTACCATTACGATCACTGTTATATCGGATACCTACGGGTATCTTAAGACTATTATAGATATGGGGCTGATCTGAGACACATCTTTGCAGTCTGACGAGCGTGCGAGCTTTGCTCTCACTATAAACTTGTCGAGTCGATAAACATACTTTTGTGAGCTATCTTACCTAATATGATATGAATCTGCAAGTTGCAAGGGTTGTAGACTTCCTTCTCTGAAAACTTTTATGTTCCCTTTTAATTACGAGTACTACAAATTTGTTTAAAAATGTGGTTAACCTTTTAGCATTTCCAAAAACTTTTGACATTATAGGAATTAATGTAATAGATCTATAATTATTCATATGAGTCCTACCTCCCTTTTTATATAGCGGTTTAATAATTTATTTTTGAGATTTATTGGAAATATTCCACTTTCAAAAGATAGATTTATAAGGTGTGTGAATACAGGAACAATTAAACAAACACATTTCTTTAAAATATCAGTTCTTATTTTATTATATCCTACAGCTGATAATGTTTTATTTAGAGGCATAATGATGTTATGAACTTATGAGTTAGATATATGTTACTACTTAAGCGAGTTATATTTCTATTTTTGATAGAAGTCGTATGTACATTTGTTTGAGCAATGAGATACCTATTAAATTCATTTGCTATTTCTGTTGACGTCTCTAGTATTTTATCACCCACTTTAACGCTTTCGGTAAAATTGATTTGTATATCTCAAAAAAAACTAGCTGGGTGGGATAGGTAGGTATATCGCGGGCCTTGTTACCGAACATTTTATCAAATCGATAATCCAAGCTCGCAACCAACCAAACAAGAACGGTTCAATAATATGCATCCACAAACTAAACAATTTAATTAATTGGAAACGCTATTGCGAATTTCGGACAAATGGAACTTTAGTACCTATGACATATTTGCACTTACTATTATAAATACTAGTTAACTATTTAGGCCCCTAAGTGCATACAAACCTATGTATAGGTACTTACAGTATAGAATACTATAAAGACATTTGTTTCATATTTTAGAAAATTATAATAATATAAATAAAAAACAGTAAACCTCGCACTGTTACTTTAAGTAGGTACGGTACTTATAAAAAAATTAAGTGGGGTTATCTATAATTCAAAATTTACACGATGATAATTACTGAAATATGCATCCTCCTGTGCTACACCTTGAGGCCCCCATTCCCGGAGGGAGCCGACCCGGAGAGCCCCGATTTCGATAAATTTAATAACATTTTCTGTCATTATGATTGCTATTGTTTTTAACTTGTACCATTGACGTGAAATTGATCAAGGTATGATAATGTTTAAAAGTATAAAAAGCAAAATGACAATACCAATAGAATTATTGCATTAACATTTTTTGACTTCAAATGGCCGCAAAAACATAAATAAAGTGGATAATTAATATACTTATTTGATAGCACTTTTGACTGTTTCCCTCGACCTTTTAAGCAAATAATATACCATTCAAGATAATATAAGTGATACTGACAATCCCCATGAGACGAACATAGTGCCCATATTCGACGCACTTATTGTTAATAAGACTAATATTACTTATATACAAAGATAACCTCTTTTTATATATATATATAATATCATTGCTTCTATAACAATGTTCCAAAATATCAACGAGTCTTTACTGGATTTCAACCCTAAAACGATTATCCTAGATTTCAAAGCAGCCTTTCACAGCCGGATTCTATATAATGTAGACAGATTGCCCATCTAACGTTAGACAATTGATATTAGATCCATAAATAGTGACTGTTCTGTGGCCTATACCTCTCATGACACAAGGAAGTTAGTACGAGTTTAATGTTACGTTAATAGTGTCAACCAAACTTATATTTCTAGTATTATAGGAATCCGTTCCTTGGTAGGACAGGAAACCGACTGTAAGTAGTGAAGAGTTTAATAGGACTACGTCGATAAAAACATAACTTGATTAAACATTGTGTATTAAAAGTAGCTGTCCAAGCTACTGTCAGGTCAAATTTTTATTTAGTAAGCAACTATGGTCCCGTTGGTCTAATACGAAAAACGTATCTACAACCGTCAGTCATAGACTGAAAAATCTTCACAAGTTTTGGTTTATTACAATTGTACTAATTGTTTTGCCAATTTAAACGCTCTTTCTACGCGCGTCGTTATGGGAGCTGGTCGTACGATCGACCCTCGCTGTGTAAGCGCTGAAAAAACGGTAAAATTGAAGCAATTGTAAAATTTCTTTACAAATGTTCACATTATCGATGCAAATCCAGTACATAGACTGTTCAGTTTCAAAACGCGCCTATAATATTTAAATTGCGCGCGCTACGCTGTGCTCAATAAAACTGGCAACTCAGGTTGGCAACGCGGTCTGTGTGTCAAAAACGAAGAAGAAAATGGAGTCCTAAAGTTGTGTGGGCAAGTGTTTTTTGGTTTGGTTGGATTGTCTTGCATAAAGGTATTTTCCTCGAAAATTACTCCAGGGCTCGCACCGTGAATTCTACATAATTTAGTTTTGAGTGGAATATCTTTCAAAAGTTCAAAACTCGCGTTTTGATGTGTGTGCCGCCACGAGGTTGGAGTTAATGTAATACGGAATAATTGTTTGTATTGTGCGCATACCTTGGCGACCTTCAAGGTCAGTGATCTTATGTAAGAATATGCTGATTTCGACGAAGACTATGCAGTTATAGTTGACTCTGAAATAAGCGGAAAGCTTTGAAAATTGCAACGAATTTGTGCAGTTATTTCACTTTAATTAAGCACATACGAAGTATTTACGTAGGTAATATGTAAAATTGTACACATAATTAAGGCGCGAGTGACAAAGTTCTACCCAAAGAAACTGAAACATATCTGAATCTGGCAATTGATGTACTAAATCCTTTTCTAAAAACTGAAAGGAAAGTTCAGACTAAAACAGTTTCGTCTAATTTATAGGCACAGGGCACGGCGGGCGGCGAGCGAGACCCGATCTCGCAATAAACATGTTTTTTGTTTCGCATGTCCGCGCACTGTCAAATATATTACAACCCGCCGGGTTATTTACGAGCTCCGTCGTCCGCCCATACGTTATACTTAGTATCTTTGTTTGGACACAATAAGCAATATTTCTAAAGGGCCGCCGCCGTCGCTCGCAGCTGTTGATATGGGTTCCCAAATTGACATATTTAATTTGATCGCGACGGAGGGTCCGATCCCGTGTTTGACAGGTTTTAGTGTCGGATTAACATTTACGTTATGGAGTTAACTCTGTCGATACACTGAAATATCGCCTTTTGTGTGTGACGTTTATTTATTGTAAGTTCAACGTGTTGACACATCAAACAGCTTCGTAGAAAACCTGCCTTCACGAACAGATCAATTAACCCCTTTGAAGCTGGCAATTGCCGATGCATAGAACAAAGGGCTCGTATAAAAGTAAAGAGTTTTGTTTGTTTTTAGTTTTTAAAAGTTCTTTATTTAACATAATATAACTGTTACAATATACACTAGACACGGTCAAGTACATATTAAGATTAGCTTAAATAAAATGACTTGTCAGACTACACGCGCCTCTTTAAGCCTTTTAAATAAATAATATATTTATATTAATCTACACACTTTATAAAACCTAAATTATATTATTAATCAACCCTAATTCTATAAGCCTTATCTTAGACTTGACAGTATGCACTATTTATAAATGCGCATTTTTTGCGATGTAACTTAAAAAAGTAAAGAGTAAGCAGATCTGAATGTGTCAGCGCCAAAGTGCGATGACGCCAGCAAAGAGCTTTGTCGGGGGCGTAATAAAAGTAGCACGAAACAAAAAGCATCGTGCTCGCGGTCAGGTAGATAGGCAGTCACGCTCGCAGCGCGGCGCGCCGTCGGCAGCTCAAAGCGCTGCCCGTCATGGGTGGCAAGCGACCAACACCATAGCACGTCTCAATCCGCACCCGGCTGCCGGCCATACCACCTTTCCTTTTTCCCCTACCGCAATGCAGCTATGTGTCGTATCCGCTTTATTTTTTATGGCCGTGCGCTGCAGCGGTGAGACATAGCGCGCTCGCTCTAACCGAGACGTGAAATAATGCTATCCTTCTCAGAGGCGGTGAGGGGTGCGGGGCAAATCGGCGTGTTGGGCACTGGTGGGGTCCAGTCCCTCACAGTTCTCTCGCCCGCCGCCACGGACACTCGCGTTCCTCATTTCGCATTCCGCGCGCCGGTGGCACAGAATAGTTTTTGCCAGAAGCGATTCGTGACGTTACCTCACAGTGAAGTTAACAAGTGATCGTAAAGTTGATACCAAATGGTCGTGCTTGAAGACGGTGGAATGATGACTACAAATCCTAACCAGTATTTGCAACCTGATTATATGGCGCCTCTTCCATCCACTGTAAGTATAATAATTATTTATTTATATTATATTTAGAATATATACCTAGTAAAAAAACGAAATATGTAAAATTTCATTTAGAATCACATTTTATTGAAACTTCAAAATAATTAACATTGTATTTCTGTTGTTACAGCTGGATTCGAAGAAAAGTCCACTTGCGCTTTTAGCGCAAACATGCAGTCAGATAGGCGCTGACACCTCACCGCCTAAGCCGCTGCTTCCGCCTCTGGACAAGAAAAAAGTGAACAGTGTTACAAGTGATGCAATTAGTCGTTCTTCGCCCAGTAATTCTGTTAAACAGGACAAACCGCGCTCAACCCCGGACAATAAACATTTAGCATTCAAACCTTACGAAATGAACGTAGTGACCAAAAAACCAGAGGAGCCTCGGCCTTCCTCTAAAGCCAGCTCTGATAGTTCCGATGAGAAAAAATCGGGAAAAAGTACACCTGGACGTAAATCAACACCACCGACGGCAGAACATGGGAAAAGCAGTCCGTCAACTGAGAATAAATCATCTCCTGTTGGCTCCTCCGGAACAAGCCCAATTATTCGGTCTGGGTTAGAAGTTTTGGGACATGGCAAAGATCATCTCGGTGCATTTAAAAATTTACCCGGACTACAATTTAACCCTTTGGCTGGTCTCTGTTGCCCACCGGGTATGGAACAACATGCCAACCCTGCTTTTAGACCGCCGTATGCAGGGGCACCATTTAGCGCACACCACGCTGCGATGCTTGCCGCTGCTGCCGCATTTCCCGGCTCTTCACCAAACCCTTATTTAGGATATGCGAGAGTTAAGACCCCCGCCGGCGGTGAAACACTCGTGCCTGTATGCAAGGACCCCTACTGTACTGGATGCCAATTTTCTGTGAACAACCACCATTTACTAATGAGCAATGGATCTTGCCCCGCTGGTTGTACTCAGTGTGAACACCAAAAGTACAATCTAGCTATGGCGATGGCACTTTCCCAGCAGGGGGCCGCTGCAGGCGGTATGCCATACCCCCAACTAAGCCGCCCATACGTGTGCAACTGGATTGTTGGAGAGTCTTATTGTGGAAAAAGATTTGGAAATTCTGAAGAGCTCTTACAACATTTGAGAAGTCATACGACAGATGGATCGACCCCAGCTACTGTTTCTTCATCGCAGCCATCTCTTTTAAGCCCACTAAATCCGCTTTTTACAACGGCAGGACTTCGCAGCGCTTACCCGACGGCTCCTCTCAGCCCATTATCCGCCAGCAGATATCATCCTTACTCAAAAGCCGGTCTGCCCGCCAGCCTTGGGGGTTCACCTTATGGTGCTTTTAACCCCGCTCTAGGACCTTTCTACTCTCCTTACGCTATGTATGGGCAAAGATTAGGCGCGGCCGCGGTCCACCAATAAATCCAGTGAAGTGCATAGGACTGAACAGACTGTATTTCATGTTGTATTGTCCAATTTTCTTCTGTGATATCGATAGACTAAATAAATTTTGTTATGCGTGACGCGCCATGACAAATTTAGTGATTAGTGCAATTTAAAAATAGATATTTATGTAAGTGAACTTGCCGACGGAGTCGCTTATGCGTGATGTTCAAGCGTCCGTGGACTGTACAGCCAAATGTTTTGTGTAAATAATAAGCTCTATGTTTAATATTAAAATGAATTATTTCAAATATAAATATCTACGTAACAAATACTCGAGATTTTTCATTTTTCTCTTATTAGTCAGTTACATAGCTTGCAAAGTACTTACCTACCTTATTTTACGAAAAAGTTTTTAAGGTATTGTTATATTAAATAATAGCTATATTGAACACAACAATGATTTTATATATAAAATCAACATGTCTGTTGTGTTGGTGTGTTCACAGAATTATAAGTCTATTACTACAATAATACATTTATATGTATGATACACACATAACAGTAACAAATTTAATAAGTTATAGGTAAAAAGTTAGTTGAGCTCACTAACTTTCGAATAACACAAATTTGATAAGCAATCAAAGTCAAGATAAAGTGGTAATTTAGAACTCTAACTCCGCCATAAGCTAAGACGCTTGATTGATTAATACACCTTCTAACACACACATTAGACCCGTCAATCACCCGCCAGAGGATCCTATAAAACAACTCCGCGATCACGCTAACCTAAACCCACCCACACAAAACGAACAAAAACAACGACCAAAATAATTTATTACATTGAAAAGCATAAAAAGAAAATGTACACGAACCAAGGGGCCGACGTAGAGAGTCATTAATAACAAAACCGTGAGCTGTCAGCTTTGTTAGCGTCAAGTTTTTTTTATTATAAATGCTATTTTGATTAGGCCTATGTCATGTCGAAAATTCAACTGTCAAAAGCATAATTGGTCGGCTGAAAGAGCGAGAGACAGGTGGCAGTGTAATTTAAAACGGAGGCGACAGGCCACGACAGCTTTTGTACTTTAACATTATGATAAATAAATATCATTGAAATTGGCAAGTTTGATGGGCATTAACTGTGTCAAATATGCTATTAGTATTTTATCGTTTTTTGACAGAAACATTAATAAAATTTATAGACACTTTCACGCGAATTTGGGTTAAATAGTGATATATTTTTATTGAATTTCATGAATAAAACTTATCCTTGTATATATTCTTATTAAATCTGAATGCCAGTGGACGGTATAATTTTGGGTAATTTATTCAATCACGTGGGCGGGTTTAATCCTTTGACGAAGTTTTGAAGCGAAACTTTCGCTTTTACTAGGTAGATATTATAATGAATATTACTATTAAATCTAGTTGACTATAAAATATCTGTCTACTTGTCTATATTTTATTTACATATTGGTATACATTTTTAAATATGATAAAATTATAAACTTATTTGACTTACATTATGATATAAAATAATATTATTGAAATAAGTAAACTTATCACGAATGCGACCTAGATACTAATCAATTTAAGATTTAATTTGTACAAGTATGTAGGTAATGAAATATGATTGATAATGACATTAATATCAATATAAATCTTTGCCCATAAATCATGCTGATACTGGGCGCGTAATCGAATAACACGATGTGACACGACTTTGACATAGTTCAAGATTGTTCAACTAGTGAATTCTATTAGATATAGTTGCCTAGTGATACAAGTAGTGACATCTGTTGAAATTCGGATGAACTAAAACAAAGCTCGCAAAGAGAAAGGTTAAAAATAACTCCTTATAATTTTGTAAAGTTGTCTGTGAACATTGAAGCGTGTATGTTGGTATCTAATTAACGAATTGTCACAATAATGTTGTAATAGAGTGTTAATCAAAATGGCACAGCGTAATTAGCCGCGGTGATATATTTTTTGCGAAATGTCAACATGTCCGAAAAAGAAAATTTATTTCACCAATTATTTTACACGTACGCTTGATTAATCGTCACATTAAAAAGTTTAAAGGGCAGATAATAAATCTAGAGATATTAATTGAGATAATAAAGTGGTTTTGTTAATGCCTCAATATATTTAAGTAAAATGCTTCACGATAAATTTGACACTTGACAGATGACAGATGCGTCCAGAAGATTGATGCCTTACAGCATAGTAATCTGTGCCGAGAAATAACCAATTAGGATTTGCATAAACATAAGGTGAAGTATATTAACATATTATCCGTAGTATGAATAATGCATATAGGGTATTATGGACCCGCCGGCGAATTAGAGGGTTAAGCGACTAAGCGTGGTTAGATTACCCTCCAAAATAGGTTAAATATTGTTGTTAAAATGTTTTAGAAAAAGTTTTTGTTATGTTAATGAAAATGTATGTGTGAACCTGGCATATTTATTAATTGTAGAATTGTATACTTATATGTGATATGTTAGGTGTGAAAAAGATAAGACGTAATGATTCAGAACAAAACGGCAACCCGTTAGTTCAGATAGTTGCGTCCTTGACTTCGAAGCGAGGGGTCCTAGGATAAGCAGAAACGTTTGTTCTTGGCTCTTAGATGTTATATGACCATGCCTCCCGCAACGCAGGATATCTTAGTGTGGGATATGAGTGTGTAAACTTAAAAAAAGTGTGAGTTAGGGTTCACTTTTTTAAGGGTTTTGCCGTATATATGCTGATATTATTTTTGAAACTAAATATTTTATGTGCTAGCGTTCTACCTTATTATACGGCAAACGACATACCAATTATTTTTTTATTCTGGTAATGGCTCGCAAAGTTAAACGTAATGTGGACTTCTCTATTATGTATGCTCTCATCTGCTAAAAAAATACGCAAACAAGATCATTGAAACAATGTTATGTAAATCGATTTAAAAATGTGGAATACATATCTTTGTAATCGTTTGACGTTAACATCAAGTAATCTAGTTGAAACGAAATTAAAAACTAAACATAACAGTGTAGGTAATAGAAATTCAAGAGCTAAGGATTATGTATTTTTCTTTCTTTATTAAGGCACAAACAGTATTCAATATACTTAAAATCACGTTTATATTTAAAATACATAAACCAATAAAGCTGACACTAATAAATACAATTTTACAATACGGTACTCAAAAAAATAAATAACATTGCCAAAATAATTTATGAATTTATACATAGCGAAACAATAAAATATGATAACAATAACATAAACTAGGTACTTATTTAAAATAGTGATATTTGCCTTGCGAATTTTGCTGCTGACAACACAAATATGTCACAATCCGAGAATTGCTCATTATAAGACTTACATGCTCTTGGTACGAATGAGTTAGATACATAATTAGTATTACAATGATGTATATAGTATTCCTACGGTGTTTTGTGTTCTCGACAGAGAGATGAAAATTTTAAATGGAACGTGAAAGGAAAATAATTACGAGTGTTTTAATTGATGGCATGCAAGGTTATATGGTAGCGTAACGGTGTATTATGCATATTATAATTTGGGAGGAATAACATAAAAATAATACAATAATGCTACAATAATAGGTGAATGATCAAATATCGATACAATAGATTAGAATACAAAAAGATGTGAATACAATAACTTAATATTTTTATTGAATGTTAATCATAATAATTGTATTAATGTACATTATATAAAAAAAGACACAATGAGGAATAATCATATCAAATAGTGTGTCCACCAGTTATATAAACTGTTGGATGAATGAAAGTTGAGACTAAATTTTATTTATCATAAAAATACGAATTTGTCTTGCATGTTTCATGGATGATTTCTTATGTTCCACCGGCAATAAATTCCAAATATGCATTCATTTATACATACATACATACACAGTTGTACGTCCTAACGATGAATAGATCAAAATCAGACACCCTTCCATTAAAAGATTTGTAGAAGGGTAAAAAAATACAGTTCATTGTAACTCTTAGACCCGCCACTGACAATATAAAATTGGTTCAAAATTCGACGATGCGTGACTGCTGAACGAATTGAATAGATGAATGAATGATAGAGATCTTTGACAAAGGGCGCATTTGATATTTATGTATGTCTATGATGATAGGTTATTGTGATAGCAATTGTGACATTATGCGTTTTGTATTGGATTTTATTTATTCAGTACATTGTGGGAATCAAATGTGGCGTGTGTTTTGTTATTGGTGCTATTTGATTTATTGGTCTGATCAATTTATTTTACTATCAATGGGTGCTTTAATAGTGGTGATTATTAAGATTGCACAAATAAAACTTACCTTTTAATGCGTTATGAGGAATTTTGTGTAGATACTCATTTGCTACTACGATTTATATATAGGAATAGGATCATTTCTGAAAAGATATCTTAACTAGGAGATAAAACTAGTATTATAAGGTGAAAGCTTTTTAAAAGAAAATGTACATGAATTGCTTGAAGTAAAAATGAAGCGCTCGTAGTAGAGTTAGCCTACTGTACAACTAGGTTTAGGGCAAATTGTTACACTCATTTATGGACTGGTAGGCCGGTGCTGGTTGCATCTTTGTACATAATTTTAGTACAACAGTGATTACAGGCTTTTACTGGGAAATGGGACTGGCCTATTTGCCGACCCGCACTCGGCTCGAGTGTTATATTATGGGACGTACTTCTCTTTTGTAGAGAAAGGTCCGTGTCCCGGAAGTGAGAAGATAAAGGCTGATTATGTTTTAAACTGAAGATTTATCAGTAAATAACTCTTAGTCCCTAAGAAAAGTGTCCTAAAGTGCTTTAGTATAGTATAAAAATGCAACAACAAACAGTATAATAATATTCGCAAAATTACGAATTTAGATAGGTTTTTTTTTAATTTTTATACATTCCGTTTTCTTGACTCTATATTTTTACGTTCCTTTACTGTGTTATGGGAAATAGTATTATTGAAACAAATATATTGTGCTACTGAAATATTTAATTCTTGCAATACGTGTTACTTGTCAAAGCTTGATTAACAATGATGCCATATAGATTATATTAATTACATTTAGTGATCACTATCAAAGTTGTCATCAGAGTGTGATTACATAAAATTGCAACCTTAAACAAACGTAGCCAACAAACATATCTAATATCGGTTTACAACCGGCGACGGAACCGCTCGTTTTTTTTACCTGAGATACATACAAATTATTATGCACCCTATTGATATTACAATCTAGCCTAAAATGCTAATAAGTAATTGTATTCTATCCTAAACTGCTATATTCACTATACGTAAGAATGTGTCCAGTAACACTTTTCTTATTGTCTCTATTTAAGGTGAAGACACTATGTTCATGTGTTCTTTGAAGCAGTACCTAAAATAACTACATTTCACTAATACACTAGCAATGACCCACTCGTGACATATCCAATAAAGTTTCAAACTTTCCCCATACGAAATTTGGTTTAAAAATAACAAAGTATTTCGTATTTTCAAAACAAACAATTTGTACATTACCTCATCCATATTACATTCGTAGTCCCTAGCTATTATTCTGTTATATTAGCCGACGATTCGCGAATAACAATAAACATATAGACGGACGGCTGAACAAAGTTCTTGTATAAGCACGTCCGCATCTATCACAACATGTGCTTAGGGATGCTTGTAATAATAGACTCGAATCAATGAGATTGTATTTATAATAGCCACTGAGAGATCAAAACGAATGAGGAAGAAACACTGCCATGCAGGACTTTACCTCTTAAAGATTCAGGTAACCGTAACATATTACAATATAAACTTTACAATGAGGCAAACGTAGCTTATTGTAGCTTATAAACATAATACAAAACTGGCTAAACTGGTAATTATTGAAAAAACACGAATTTCCATGACTATAAAAGTATAGCCCTTGAAACTCAAATATCCTAATGGTTATAACATTATTCCAAATTTGAAACACTAAATTGTCCAAGAAAAGAAACAATTACAAAAATTGGTCCGAAAAATGCATGATCATGGTAAGTACATACTTGAAAACCTTCTCGTGGAAATGTATGTAGAGAACTTATGTAGCTGAAATAAACATATAAATAATTATAGTCGTTTCCCATCATTTATCCCATTTACCCATTTGTGTGCGAAATTAGTACAAAAACGTAATTGTTATACTCTCTCTATTGTTAAATGATTTGGTTTTTTCGTGATAGGTGCACATAATGTAGGCACTCCTTTGGTCGTCTTATACGTAGAAGCATCCTTATTTTATTGTATTTTTTAAACAAAATCTACAGCTATTTATAATACAGCAATTTCTTAATTTAACTATCTTATGCCTACAAAGGACTTACATTTTATAGGTTTTTTTTTTATAATAATTCTGTCAACTTTTTTCGAACGGACTAAGAAAATAAAATGACAAAATATAACCAGTACTCATAATTAGTTTTACTAGTGTTAAGTAGTGTAGTGCAGTAGTAGGTAAGAAGATAATTTTGGTTTATGATCGAATCACCCGAAAAGCAAGACCAATGTTAAGATAATAGGTAAACTTATAATGGGTACATTACAACTTACAATATTTACTCTACACTCCTTTGCAAGACTCTGAAAGAGAGCTCTGAGTGATAGGACAGCTGTTGCTACAACTTTTTCTTAGTTTTTGATATATTAAAGTTCTGAATATATTTGAAACGAGTGGTATTTCTTTCTACATAGAAATTGTTTCTTATATTTACCTCTAAAGAAAAAAAATAACCTAATGGGATCGCTTTGTTGTCCGTCTCTGTCCATCTATATATCTGTCAAGTCTGTGTGTTTTTCTGAGGAACGCTTAAATAAATCTATCAAGTTGGAATGTGTATTAAATATTCGTATCTACAGCCTCTTTTAGCTGTGAAAAAATCAAAATTATCAACGCTATCAAAATATATGCCAGTTTAATTCGCATATATTGCCATTTCACAAGGGAATTAAAACTATTATTTGGTATATTACATCTGTTGGCCTAAAATCATGAAATTCGACAAGAAGAAATTTGCAAGCGACAAAATCTGAAATCCGTAAATATATAGTTAAATATAATAATCGTATCTCGGCATCGAATTGCATTTAAGTTAATTTTGTCCTTTACTCTAGTTTGTCATTTAGTCACAGCAATAATTTTACATGCTTTCTTAATGTACGGAACCCTCGGTACGTGAGCTTAGCTCGCAAATTGCCAGGTTTTTGAACTACTACATACTATTATTAAACGACTCAAAACAAGAGGTACCTACTACTCCTGAAGACGGTCAGGTAAAGATACACCCAGAGCAGCTAATAGTAACTGGATCTAGAAATAGTAGTCCAGAAATGAACAAGTGTGAGCAGATATTGACAACGATAACAACACCGAAAAATTAAATACATACCACAATACAAATATGTAATAAAAAATTTAATTACTCCTAACAGAAATACTTGTTACAATATTACAAAGACACGATAATAGCACACGCCGGTATTTTAAACATTAAATTAGACAATCACTAATTATTTCCTGATTGTGAGGCGACAACTGTCACAAATGAAATAGAGATTATTGTTTCTGATACGATATAAGGTGAAACTTAATTATTGCGACATGTGACACTCGATAGGGGAACAAATTACAAGGTTACCTTTTGAATGGTCCATGGCACAAGCTGTTGTAGTTCGAGAGATATTACGGAAGTAAACTTCAAATAATTGACATATGTAAAAAAAGTTCCTTTTTATGAATATAAGTATCATTATTATCATCAGGTAGATAACAAATCGACTGATATATAGGCCTCGTAGAATGCCACAATAAACGGCTATTTTGCATCTATCGACTCCACGAGACTCTCATAATGTGGTCGGTCAGGCCATCTAACTAGACCTACCAACCAGTAGTACTTGCTAACAACACGTGTTCCGGTTCGTGACCGCCACTTAAGGCAAAATGGACGTTGCATCTTGTATGGTTGAAATTAAATACTCGGCATGCGCGCTTTCTCTTTTATTTACTTAAAAAAATCTTACGTTCTTACGAAAACCTGAGTTCACTAAAGCAGCAATTCCCGAATCGGTCGCATCACAACGCAACCCACTGTTGAGTCGCGAGCGAATATTGGGGCCATCAGAAACAAGGTATAGGTACAGATCGACTGACTGCAGTTTAATTAAAATTTGTTATTTTTAAATCTGGCTCTCAGTTGCTGATAACAGACCTCATAATGTTTGATAAAGATAATAATATGAGTACTCATTCCCTTCAACAGCACATACTTATGTGAGGCTCGATTTTTATCTGGAAATCCTATTACAAATAAAAATAGTTATACGGAAATGAATTGGACGTATAAAACTCACGATATCGTTTAAAAGTGACTAATATTGAAGTTCATGCTCTAAGACTGTAATGACAAAGGAAACTAATGCATCATTCTCATAAAAAATAGCACTCCTTGTATTTAAATATTAATACTTTGAACTTAATGTTTAATTTCTGGTTTGAACAGACTTTCATTCATATATTTATGCCCATTTTCCCGGATTTGGAACTTTTTGATAAGCGAGTCGCAGTCTAACCAACTTTGGGCACTAAAGTACTAATTTGAATGTTTGTTGGGATTGCACACATTTTTTTTTGAAAAATATCTCCATAGCAACTGAATGGAGTTAATCCATTCATCCTTTGATTCTTTACATTGATGGGAACGTCCTCAAAAGTTGTTTTTGGGAACACATGGCACAGCTTTCGAGCCAAAATTCATTAATTATGTATTGAACATCTGTTTATAGTATTTTGAGCGAAATTTTTTCAAAAAAAAAAAGTTTTCAAAGTTTTTTTTATGTTAAAATATTCGTAAGGACGAATTGTCAAATTCGAAGCATATTGCGTCTCAAAATCTTCCACTGCTTATCAATTCGTCTAGAATCAGGGTCAACGAAAATAAGGGCTTATTATTTAGGGTACTTACTATTTAGGGTATCAACACATACCTACATACGTTATGGGAATAAGGCTAGATTTCTTTTGATCTGGCCGTATTTATTCAAGCTTGTTCATAACAATAATTTGTTAAGCCGAACACACAGCCTGTCTTCCAGAAGCATAGGTAAACACTAACGGCCTTATTAATAAACTTGGCTTACACCCGGAGTAGTTAAAACATCTATCTGTCAATTTTTCGCTTGCAGTAAATGTCACGCGTGAAAGCAAGACAAAACATGTTACGCCTAATATAAGTTTACGCAACGTTTATTAATAAAGGCCTTTGAGTTATCACGTCCTTCGATTCTGCCATAACACGTGTATTTCATTTACACTCATTGCGCTTTTCATACAGTCTCTTTGTAAGAATACTAAATATTATTTCGACAATTTTATATTTTTATTATTGAGCTTAGAACAAGTTTTCAAATTATAAAATAATTGAACTGCTTTCTACTTAAAGTACATGACTTGAACCAAACGAAGGATAATAGTAATTGTTTAATTAACATCAAGAATGACACGTGCTTGAAGGTTCAATAACAAACGTAATTATAGAGTCATACACTCTACAGGTTACATACATAATACATTATACAGTAGTTTTATTTAACATTCACAAGGTGTTTTTATTGTAATTAAATTACAAGTAACTAGTGTAATTAATTGTTGATAATGGTACTGATTCGTACACTAAACTAAAATTCTTTAAACTATTGTAGTTCTTATTATGTTAATACTAAATTCTACATTAGTGTAACACTTAAAATGACAATAATTCTAAATATGTGATTATTCTATTCAAATGTGGGTAGTTTTATATCACTTTATTTATTATGACCTATCGAGCAAAAAGAGTCATCAAAATCTATCAATCGAGTAATCCTGAAAATCATATATCGAATAAAGAAATTATTCATTTTTAATTCGATTTAAAATAGGCGTACAACCAATATTGTAAACATGCCAATACAAAAGTATTAAGGTATATACAATTAATATACCTATATCGTATAAGCATATTTTCTCTCTGTGTAAAAATTAACATAAAAACGTTTCTCGGTACTGGACATGAAATATAATCCAAATCTACCATCTACCGCACACCACAGCAAAAACTTATTACCACTCAAGATATTAAAACTGACACTATCTGTACATATCAGAGTTGAATTGCTTCTATTGCTCAACGGAGTTAATTGAAAACTTATCTCTGTAATTACACTTGTAGTTTGTAATTACAGTTTTAAGTGACGGGCAATGTGTTAGGTGAAGTTGCGAAAGAAGTTTTGCTTTGTAATCTATACAGGCTCAAGATTTGATGGTAACAAAATGTTAACATAATTATAACCATCTCCTCTTTTAAGGGAGTAAAAAACAATATTAAAATAAATATTTAGTGACACCGCTGGAAAATTCTGCTTATGACGAGGCACCCTCAGGAGAACTCAAACTCAAAATATTTATTCTGTATAGATAGACCTACAGGGGCACTTACAAATTGTCATTTTTTTTTAAATCTACAACCGGATCGGAACGCGACCACGACTGAGAAGATCGTCAAGTGCTAGATCGACCTTTGGGCGTAGCACAAATAACTGCATATGTGTAACGTAACGTGTCATTTACGTCAAACAGTACAAACTGTCATTAATCTAAGGCAACTGTGACACAGATAGCTCATAGTTTGTGTGCCGAAGCGAGACGCATTTAACATACGAATACTTTTTCGCAAATTGTTTGTGCCTCTGAATGTCGGTGCCTCGTGTAGAGGTGAAACACGTTTCGAATCGTGTTTGGTGGATTGGGTTATTTTGTATGTTGCTTATTCTGTATACTTCCTATTTGCATTTTATGCGGGAGATAGAGTGGTGCACACTGCATCTCAGCCAAAAGCATTTTTATAGCGGAAGTGTCACAGAGTGTGCGAAATATCGTCTTTTAAAATGAATTTCTGCAAAGTAACGCTTGAATCGATTCACTTTATGGGATTATTTTATTATAAAGATAGAATATAATTTTATAACTGATGACCGCTGGGGCAGATTAGTTCTTAAATGGAGACCTCGTTTGGGGAAACGTAGTGTAGGACGCCCTGCGGCCAGGTGGAGAGACGACCTGCGGAACGCGGCTGGCTGGTAACTGGATGGAGAGAGCTGATGACTGAGCTCTGTGGCGTACTTTAGGAGATGTATTATGTCCAGCAGTGAATGTGGGTTGATGATGACATTGATAATTGCTGTATTTACAAATATTAGCAATGTTACAGCACTGTCTACTACAACTATTTTTTTCTCACACGTTACGTAAAAAATTTGAACCGTGTCTTTAGTGATCAAAGTAGATATATCAAACATATTTTGAGTTTTTAAAAGGAAAAGATACCATATTGCCATATTTTATTAAGTTACTTCTAATATTAATGAATTACCTAACTAGAATCTGCACGTGACAAAGCTCGCGTGGAATAAGTCCCGGGCACAAATCATCTCCAATCCAAATCCGTTCAGCTGTTTTGACGTAATGAAGTAACAAACATCCCAAACATAACACTTTCACATTTATATATTAGTGTGATGTTCGTATCGTAATCGTTGTTCTCATAATAATATTTTATGAAAGTAGACTACAAGTACGTATTATTACATTTTATTCTGCTACAAGTAAGTAATTCGACAGTCAGAAAATGTAAAAATATAATCCACCAAAAAGCGACGTGTTAATTAAAATAATAACACCAGACACAAGCATGTGATTACGTCCCATTGTAAATGTCATTTAACCTGCGGCTGTGACAGTATCACATTAATAATATAAAGTTTTTTCGAGCAAAACAATAAAAGCAATTTAGTCTGAATTAGCGTCATTTGCGCTAAGTAATTATTTCGTTTATTTTATACTGCATTGTGTCGCGTTCTTTATTTTCTTTGTAAGAATGAAAAATGATTCATTTTTGTCTTGTATGTGGCTTTTGTTTTATTAATTGCTTTCATCACATTTTGCGGTGCGAACACATGGTTTTTGGGTAAGACAGACCTTACAATAAAAACTATAATTCGAAACTATTATACCATCTCGTATGTCATCTAGAATATATACATCAGGTGGTAGGTTTCATATCAAAAGGAACGTATTGGTTAGTACCATCGCAGATACTGCCGCAAAGCAAAAGTGCGCACGTATTATTGTATTAGCGTGCGAAGCGAACTGTGGGCCTAGCATGAATAGCGTAGTTTAACGTAACGTGTCGTTCACGTGAAACAGACAAACTGTCATGTATCTAGGGCACACTGTGACACAGATAACTCAATGTTTGTACATCGAAGCGTGACACGTTGATGCTTACGATACGAATACTTTTTAGCAAATTGTTTGTGGTACGGCCATAATCTGTGGTACGGCTTCTGTAGCGACGAATTACTTACCGAGCGAAAGCTTCTCGAAAATCAATGACATAAATATGAACGTTTGTTTCTCAATCACGCCAGAACGGTTGAATGGATTTGGATGGAATTTTGTATGTAGAAAGATGAGACGCTGGAATAACAAATAGGACTCGTCATCATCATTATCTTCATCCATCATCATACGGGTGAAACAGCTAGTAACATAAATCTTTTGCGCGTGTCATTAATACTCTTTTTAAAATAATTATTCTCTTTTTAAAATTATTAAGTAGCCCAAGTATCTTTGATAACATCAGTGAAGGTTCCGTCAGAAGCAGTCTAGCTTTTTTAGAGATTTTTTAACAGACGTCTGTCTAGGAAACAAACGTTATTTCTTGTAAAGAGTATAATTATATACTCTTAAACTACACGTATCGGGAAAGGTACACATGTGTACCCGAATGCAACCTCAGTAAACTTGGGAATGGTACACATGTGTACTTAGTTGAATTATTAGTGGGTTTCTATTTATAACCTTTATGTAGAAGTTAAGAAACAAAACACACATTTATGAATCGTTTTTTTTTACTTGACAGAAAAAAGTGTGTAGTTTTTGACCATAGTTATGTATTTATGCCTAGATCCGCCATGATGAAGTGCGAGTAAAATGTCAAAAAGTTCGACAGATAATCCTGATAGAAAGGGAGACAAGAAATAACTTTTTTTGCTTTTGGTAAAAAAAACATAAAAGCTTTAGTTAAAAGTTATGACATTACCAACATACTACTTTATGTAAGTTTATTTGTATGTGGTATGTATGGCCTATATTCCAGTAGTACATTCAACAATGAAACCAGACTCGAGTCTGTATTTAATATAAATGATTGTTTTGTTCTACTCTTTGTTACGCGGGTTTTCGTAAACTTGGTCATGAGTTCCGACTGAAAACCAGCGCTAAGGTTTTCAACCCTAGCATATGCAGAGGCGGGTCTCATTCCCGACATCACAGAACATTTCAAACATTGTTTTGTTTTCAGGTTTAGTATGATCACTGTTTTACCTTGACCATATAATTTATTGTTCTGTTGTGTGATGATCTAGAATAAATCTATATTCTACTAGTTGGTGCCCGCGACTACGTCTGCGCAGGATTAGTACTTCGAGTAGCTTATTATTTCTACAAGGGTATATCCATCTTTATATCAAAGTGTCATGAAATATGTACATGGTCAAACGCAATTGCCGACGATACTGTCCTAATAGCATCGACAGTGTGGTCTTCAAAGTATACTGAACCGCTTGTTCGAGTACAGTGAAAAAGTAGGACTTAGCATGAATTTGACGAAAACGAAATTTATGGCAGTATCTAAGGTACATAAGACCTGTAATATGCATGTGGGGCAAGTCAGTCTTGAGAGAGTTAAGAAGTACCGGTATCTAAGATCATGGCTAACTGACTCTTGAGAGAGTGAAACGGAGATACGAGCTAGACTAGAGAATGCAAGAACATCATTTATCAAAATGAGTAAAAGTGCTCACTACGCGAAGACTCTCTATTCAACTCCGCACCAGAATCTTGCAATGATATATATGACCAGTTGCACTCTATGGTTGTGAATCCTAGACAATCAAGGAAGATCTCCGTAAAAAAACTAGAAGCATTGGAAATGTGGGCATACCGAAGCATGCTACTTATTAGCTGGACAGAGAAGATTAGAAACATCGATGTCCTTAAACGAATGCGACTGGAAAAGACTAAACTTGTCAGGACCATCAAACAGAGAAAAGTTGCGTACTTAGGTCATGTTTTACGGCACAACCGCTATCAACTGCTGCAAAGTATAATGATGGGCAAAGTTGCAGGCAAACGGAATGTTGGAAGAAGGAAATTGTCCTGGCTCCGCAACATCCGACAATGGACCGGGACAAAGGCTGAAGATCTGTTCAGGCTTGCCCTGAACAAAGAGGAGTTAAGAAGGATGACGGCCAACCTCCAGTTGTGGAGAGGCACCCAAAGAAGAAGAAGAAACGCAATTGCTATTATAGTGTATATATTAGTAAATTTAAATACTCGAACTTTGATATCAATCAGTAAACACTGATAATAAAATACAGGACTTACGTACATACAAATATAAAATTTATCACCATGGAAAAAAACTGGCATTACATTTCATCCCTTTGACGGTATTTGTGTTACATTTCATCACCCTTGACGGTCGCCGAGCACGTCTAATGTATCGAGTCGTACGTGTCAAATTGACTTGGCTTTTGACTAAGCTATCAGATACTGACACATACTTTGACAGAACTGTCATCATTACATTACGATCTTGACGTAGGCGGAGATCTTGTTATTTTGTCTATGCTGTGCACAAGCAATTACGCTTTTTCACCCGATTGGTAATAGATGATGATGATAATAAAAAACATTCCATGTGTTAACCCAGCGCCTCATCTACCTCCATACCAAATTTTATTAAAATTGCCCCCGCCATTTGTGCGTAAAAGAGTAACAAAGATCCACACACATCCATACTCACAAAGTTTCAATTTTATAATATTAGTTGGATTCTATTATATTCAATCGGAGTGAATTTGTTGCCTATTACTATGGGCCTCACAAGTAAACTCAAAGACGCACAACGAGCTATGGAGAGGGCTATGCACGGGGTTTCTCTACGTGATCGAATCAGAAATGAGGAGATCCGTAGAAGAACGGAAGTCACCGACATAGCCCAGAAGATTAGCCAGTTAAAGCACGCAGAACAGTGATGGGGGAGGAAGTTTCTGGTGTTGAGACCACGGACGGCAAGCGCAGCGTAGGTCGTCCACTGACACGGTGGACAGACGACCTGATAAAGGTCCTGTTGATAAATTATGAGGGAAGCATATGTTCAGCAGTGGTCGTCCTACGGTTGAAATGTTGTAGATTTTTGTACGGCATTTACTTTCAAATCTCCATTCAAGTCTAGATTCGTATCTGTGCGTCTTTTTGCAATAACGGCTTAAATTATATTGTATAGATAATATATATAGGAACAGGATTTCCAAGAGCAAGTCAAATAGTATGTTAAAACAGATAAACTACAACCTACAAACAAATTAGAACCTCGTTATCGTGACTGGTCTTTCTGCAGTTTAATGGCAAACAGAGCAACAAATTATTTCCTTCGTGAATTTACAAAGTAGCCAAGTAAATTAATGCGAGGCTGGAAATTTGACTTGGTTACATACAACGTTTCAATCGGTAAGATAAGAGCTGCTACGCGAGATTTTTATAAAATAAAATTTACCAATTTTAATTATTTTTGCAAATATAAACGGTCGTATTTTTATTTCACTTACAATAAAAAATATGTAAACTACAGTACGTATTAAACTTTTATTTCTACATTCAACACAATAACAGCAAAACAATTGGATTTGGACTATGAAGCATGCTGATACGCCTATCGATACCCTTACTGATTTGCCGCATTGATTTTAAAAGATATTCTTTATAAGTAGTTGGTATCTAGTGACGTAACGGGTCGATATTCTACCATTCAATTTCAAGAGAGGTTCGATTTTTACGATGCAACGAGACTTCTCCACTCTTTAGAGCACAACTCAATATTTCTTACTTCTCTTATTATATCTTCCTTATACTGGATCCTTTAACACAATATTGCCAAGAAGTGCTAAACTGACTTGACAATATGTCTAACATAACGGTATCACAAAAATTAACATGAAACAAACATACGAGACCTGAAATCAACATTTAAACTCATTACACAAATGCGCCGATTAGGAACCAAGTCTGAAAATTCGTTCATTGAAGTCAGGGTCCCTGCCAACTAAGCTAACGGGCCGTCCTCCTTATATATCTACGTAAACCAGATATCATTTTATATTATAATCAAACAACATAGAAGGTAATATGTGACATCAATCAGATCAGACGCGTCTATGATCAAACCTTGACACTCACACAAAACCCAACCGAGCTATCAATTCCACCAGCCAAATGTTTCAAGCCCCACGACAAAGACTGAACGGTGCAATTTCTTCATCTGCCATTTCACACGGTGCATTACAAAGATTAATGACGCAATAGAAGCGGCACAATTTGAACCCGGCTCCCGGCCGAGCAGGATACAATATTTTATGTTGACAGACATAACAGCGCTTATACCAGCGCTTATTCTTTGTGCCCCGTATTTTATTCGCTTTATGACGGTTGCTACAAGCCAACTTGATATCAACTAAATAAATGAGTTAGATTACATTTTCAACCTTATTTTTAAAGTCGTAGAGTCCTATAAGGTTTGCTATGTAAGTAGGAATATTGTTGTCACAAATGTAATAGTCGTGGATGCCAGTTGAATGTTTGTTAGTATTTTATTTCGGGGCGTTCTCGCGTCATAAAATAATAGCGTAATGCACTGTTGTAAATCAATTTTCCTTTTGAACGATGACGTTTATAATGAGCGTCGGTAGTTCTGAATTAGTGTAATATATTTTTTCTATTCAAAACGTACGTGTGATTATTATCTATGTGGTTTTATTAATGGATTTGTCGGATGTCTGGTTAGATGTTTGGATCGTTTGTTCCAGGATGTTTAAGTTTTTAGTTGTATTAAAGATGTGGATGGAAATAATAATATATTCCTGAACTGATTTTTTATGATTGTTACTATGTACTCTAATATTGAATAAGCTCACTTGTGGTTGTTATTGTTTTTATTTTTAATATTATATTATAATGGATTCCAGTTAGTTCCATTTCTAAGACCACCAATCAGAGTCGATTAAATACACAGGAATGACTTATGCACATGTCAATGCTTGCATTAAAATTCAAAACTCTTTGTATTTACCACTGTTTTTATCACGACGGCAATTTCAATTTCCAATGTAAATTGAAATAAAAATGCATGAATGCTTATCCTGCAGACAGTTTGTAAATAAAACAAGAGCAGCCCTTCTGAGGGTACAAGGGGATAGTGCTCAAAGCTCTGAAGATCAAGCGGCACAAAGCCAGTGGCACCCGGCTTGTAAATACGTAATAAGATGTTCCTCTATGCGCAATATTAAGGTACGTATGTGATGAAGAAAATGTAAAACTGTAAATATATTCAACGACACTTAAAAGTACAGAAAGATATAAACTCCATGTTGAATGTAATGAGACAAAGTATCTAAATACCAAAATGCCAATAAAAATAATACATACATCGTTTTATAAATTATTACTTTACTATACTAATTATTTATGAATTATTAAGTATGGTACACAATACCTAGGATTTGTAAAAGAGGTGATATGTATACTTAGGCAAAAGACAATAAGTAAAAACAAGCGCAATAAATGTAACTATTACTACATAATAATATAATAAAGATATTCATCGTCAAACAAGAACATACTTATTCAAAAATATAATATTATTGATGAGCGATGTTATGCAGATTAGAAATCAAAATAGATGTACTCAAACAAGTTGAAAACAAGATCTTGGAGATAAGCTTTATAAATCTGACGTACGCAATACAATTATCAACATAGAAGAAAATGTGGTCAAATACAAGTCGTTTGACTCGACCGTACCTCTAGTACCGAGCTGTTCATAAATCTTCATTGCGTCCCGATGACATGCCGCGACACGTCTCTTTGCTACCGCGCTACCAAAAACTCCCAGTTACAAAACAACCTAACTTTCACCCGCATATGCATCCAACTTTAGACCTTCAGCGACAGCGTTAACACTGAATTCTAATTCTTTGCTCAAATCTAGAACTCAGTCACAATCACCAACACATACAATCTCACCGACTACAGTGCCCTCGATGAACTCTCAATCCAACAGCATAGAGCGTTAAGGTCCTGTTTAATTTGTTCAAGTCAAAGCACAACTTTGTTCTTTTTGTTAGATATGTACGTGCCTGAAACTGAAACGTCATTACAGACGAATGTTGTGTTATCAGAAGTTGTTTTCTATGCTTAGGATATAAGGTTGATATTTAATATGCTTGGTGGTAACAGTGTGGCAACAACATTATCCGTCTGTGACAAGTAACGTCAGGCTGTCGATCATTATAATATATGTGCCGCGCTGTCAGCTGTCTTAACGCATGAATGATTCACTCCGTGATAAATTCGAGCTTATGATTACCTT
This sequence comes from Selenia dentaria, assembly GCA_917880725.1. NCBI lineage: Eukaryota > Metazoa > Arthropoda > Insecta > Lepidoptera > Geometridae > Selenia > Selenia dentaria. The sequence goes on along the minus strand of OU862888.1, from coordinate 4,678,907 downwards.
TCAGACGCACGTCAATATGTCTGTTTACGTAATTACGGTCTCTATATATGAAGGCTTTTACTGTTTTATGGCGAAAGTCGAGGCGGAAGCAACGGCCATATATTATGTTGACGTGTGTAAGGCTCGAACTAAGTATTGTTGAATAAAAATGATGTATAGGTGTAACGGTTCGCGGCAATGATAAATGGAACTCATATACGCTGAATGTAAATATAGACAGGCGATCATTTATTCTGTTTGCTGCGCCATCAATATTCTCGCTATCTAATGTATGGCTATCAATTAAGAAAATTGTTGAACATAGATATTATTCAAATAGAAATGATTATCTATTTGTTAAATTAAATGCCAACTATACTATATATTATCGCAATTCCACGTGGAATTCAAGCCAAAATGGGATTAAGGTAAAATAAATGTTTTATTATTCTTTAATACTGTTTATGATAAATTAAGGTAAATTATTTGAAATTATGTGTTATTTCGAAGAGCTCACATTGGAACTTGACTTGGCGATTAACAGGTTAGGCAGCGCTTGGTGCGGTCAGGAGTTAGATGGGTGACCGCTAGTGGCATTATTCATCTGAGCGCTTCCGTGTTTCGGAGAGCACGTTAAGCTATCGGTCCTGGCTTTTAATCTTAGGATAACAATCGTTAAGCTATGTTGAAGGCCTTTGGGAAGCCAGACAACTTCGACATGGGTTGGCCACTAGACTATCTGCCAAGCCACACTGAGCCCGCGTGGTGGATTATGGCCAACTCCTCTCTCTGAGAGCAAGGCTCGACTCCTGGCATTGGGAAAATTAACGGTCTTGCTGAGAGTTCGCTACCACATAGTATATAGTAGAGCTAGCTTTGTTTATTAATGGAGATAGCTTTGATTTAGCTTTATTTGTTTACTTTTTAGAACTTGTGTAGGAAACTTCATAAAATTGTTTTTTCCCTCCGTTCAGTCCGTCATAAATTGTAGAAGTTACTAAGCTTACTAAGTTTGAAACAAAATTTTTCAGTTCTAAACGTAGATCCGTGATTTATTCACAAAAGTAATGTAGATAATCTTAATTCTAATCATGAACATGTGAAGTGAAAAATGAAAAATGTTTTTACCGAACTCTCTCGTGTGGCTGTAATGTAACCTAAAAAAGTTAAGACCTAAAAGTGGCATGCAATATGCCCCTCTCCCAGCTTCTCCCATTGCTTAGCAATACGATGAACAAATTGGCACGATTCATACAAATAGACCTAACAAATCACTCTTCTTTAAAATTACTTTGAACGCGGTGTGCCAGCTACTTTTCGAGTAGTAGCGAAAAATCTGCACTGATGAAAATTTACATCTTTTGTAGGGTGCTGTAAGTATCTTGCTGGAGGCAATTCAGACTCACAGCTCAACAGTCTCATCGCTAGGGAGTTTAAAAAACAACACAAGTCATAGCATGTTCTTTGCAGTTGACAATCAACATACGAGACAAGTCAGACGTGTATCGGAGAAGGCACAGATGTCGATCTGATGCTAGTGGCGGCGGCGGCGTGCGTCAAAGTCAGTCTGCTCTTATCGCGAAATGTCTGCTTGCTGGATGCGTTTACACCGATCTGTTTTGTAGAAAAGAAATGAAGATATTCAAGCCTGCAGATTTCCAAAGAGGGAAATCATCAGGAGTATTAACTGGAAAACTTTAATGCGCGATGAACATCAGACCTTACCAACAACGTCGAAAAGTTATGTGCTAATAAAACTAATACTACTGTACTTAGGTCATTAACTTAACACGAAATCTACGATCACTTGCATATAGCGGGAAGCATTTTAAAACTGGTCAACAGAACTTTGGAATGGACAATGGACATAGCTTATACTTAAAATCAACATGAGATACACATTTAATCCTAATTCAAACACAAGCAAAGTGGGGAGCCGAAACTAGTAATCTAAGAATATTGGAAATGCAAATTGTAAAATATTGTAACAATTAAGACACGTGGTTAGAGTTAAAGCATTAAAATTCCTATAGTTAGTTTTGTTCGCTTGTTCGCTACCATATCTACTACAGCCACAGTATTACCAGAAGCAGAGATGAGGTATGCGATACAGCATGGAGCATTGTCCACTCCCCTCCGTTCAAGTCGTTCCATCAACGTCACCGCAAAAAGACTGAAGACTTTATGTCTGGTAGATCCTGAGATATGTGCATTGTTGAGATAAGGTACGGAATCGTTAGACTTGTCCTACTGGTTATGGTTTGTTCTTAGATGGATTGATGGTCATTGCATGTAGAATTCATTAAAGACTTGTAACCATTCAGTGGTGTACTACTTAGTTTTCAACGTTCCGTATAAATATGATACTCTTATGTTTATGTAGATAATTAAATTAGTTCTATCTTAAATTAGCCTAATCAATATTTACATAAAAGCTCAGCTCCAATATTACTCAGATACAATGACAACTAAATATATTTACGGAAAATTGCAATTTTAGAAAAAAGTACTCATCCACAGACGGGATTAAAACCTGGGTATTCCGACAATTCGTATCAGCGGTGATAGGCCACCTAGGCATACGAAGACGGCGTATCGAATTTCAACTCTCTATTTTATTTAACCATATGGCGAAGGAGCGACGACATAAAATTGAACAGCTTGTCAGCATTATCCAAAAGAAAGAAGAGGTTTTTGAAACATTTAACTTTTATATCGATGTCACAACTCTTCATACTTTTTATTATATGGTTTTAATGCACTAACGCCGAGACCAATTATTGCATTTTTAGAGAAAAGAAACTTTTTTTAAGATGAGATTCAAACCCGCTTTCACATAATAAAAAAATATGAAGGGTTGCGACATCAATACGAAAGTTAAGTGTTTGAAAAACTCTTCATTCGCTTGGATAATGATAATGCAGTTTTATAGGTGTGGCTTCGTTTTCATAAACACATAGACAGTTAAAATTCGATTCTCGGTTGGTATGTGGCCAATACGCCTATAAATGGTGGCCTAATGGACATCGCGTCTGATGGATAAGATGGATTGTCGGAAAACGCAGGTTCGAATCCAGTCTTAGGAATTTCATTCTGACATTGCAATGTTTCGTCTCACTAAGCAGGCGTTAGTACTTTAAAATCATATAAAAAGTATTGACGGAAATTAAAATATTAAATAATAGCCTTTATATTAAGTAACTTATTTTAAATCGAAAGTTACGTTGTCATATATTAAATACGAAATTCTACAGCTTTATACTTTTACTGCTACTCCTAAATCAGTATTAAACAGAATTAGCTCAGACAAAGCTAAGCGCATTCTATTTAATCGCTCAACATAGATAAATATCCGAACACTGAAAGGTAAAGCACCGCACAAATCAACGGCACGCAACAAATGTACCGATCACGGAACAAATGACGCCAATATAAAATGCTGTCCCAATTATTTGGGACAATTCATTACCACTCTCGACGCGTCCGATTGCAGCAATCAGTCAGATGTTGCGTCCGTCCCGTATGGAGTGTCAGGAAGGAATGGTGGCGTAAATCAAACTACAGCCGACAATCCTGACCGGCCGGCGTCGATACATCAAGTGTAATGCCTTGGATACCGCGCCGAGATAATCGAATGTGAGCATCGACTCGTTACGCTGGAAATAAGATGAGGTTTTCTGACTTGATCTCAACTGAAACGACGTATGAGATAGTACCGTCGATTCCATTATCAACCGTATCGATTTTAACCTTAGCTAAAAGATCGATGCTATCAAATTGACGCTTGGAATTATGTAGAGTAGCTTTGGATGTTACTGCAGATGTTGTTAGGGTATACTTTTGGTTGGAGTCGCAAGTCTGATGTCTCTTCCAAGTGAGTGCCGATAGATCTGTAAAGTTTGCCGCGGACAGGAATATATCGAGTGGCTGCCTCCGTTCGGCTTTATTTATACATAACATCTGTTTGAAGTTGAATCTACCGGCGCGGACGGGGAGCGCATTACCGGAGATTTATTTGCCGTCTTAATTGTGAATCGATGGGTTAATGAAGATAAAACCCGCGGCTGTGTTGTAAATTAGCTCGCGTGTCGACTCATGGCTCCGATAAAGGCCTTCTTTATTGCTTTGTTTGTTTTCTTCGAGCGCACTTCAAAGAACGAGATAAACTCGAGTTTATGCGAATGTATAAATCGAAGTTTTGCCTTTATTCGCCGTGTGAAGCCCTCAGGTGGATAGGAAACGAGTGACGGGTAGAGATAAATGAGAGGCGGGAGAATTAACGATGCGTCGACGCGCAGTAATTAACTAGGCTACTTATAAATCAACTGAAACCTCGGCCGTCTGTAACAATAGCCACAAAGTAAGATAAATCGATGGGACAGCTCTGCTCATACAACTCGTTATTGACAAGTGTGGCGTTCCCTCTGTCCGTGTTCAAATTGAACTACTTTTTGAAATTGAATATGACCAAATCTAAAATTTTTGTCTCACAAAATATTTCCTATCTCATGAGCTTTTTCCTTTCGTGTAGGAAAGTTATCTAGTCTGTGTCGCTTTCCAATATCTAAGTAATCAAGTAGGAACGCGGTTTAACCCCTCGCGGTCACACACTCTCGTCTAATGGCCGTGATTCGACAAGTACAAATGGCCTCCGTGACAAATGGCCTGCGGAAGACCTCGTTTCGACTCTGCTGTCGTATGTCTAGACATCTTCAAAACAATATGGACCTAAATGACAGTATTACAAATTTATGACTTCATTTAACATTTAGAGATTATATCGATGAAGTTAATGATTTTATTGATGATATATCGACGAAAGTAGTTTTGATTGATGATGATTACAATATTGATTTAAATAATCGAACCGTCATATTTGTACAGATATAGAGATAGCATCATTCATAAGCTAAGAAGGTCGAAATTCAGTTGATAATAAAAACGGGCTGGCGACAAATGATAAGTGTACGTGGAAAGTGTCGATCGCTTTCTCAGTTCGCCCTCTGATACCGATCAAAGGTCTCATCCAGTGTGGATTTGCGAAAACAGCTCTTAGTGTACGTATTTGAAGGCAATATCTTTAGACATTTTGCAAGTTCATGTAGTGTCAGATCCGGTCACGGCGAGCCTTTTGAGTTATGAGACGGGCGTGATTTATGAGGCCTATAGTTACGAATAATGGTGTAGCCAGTAGCTATGATGGAGCATTTTAAAAGGACTGGTTTAGACAGACCACAAAGATTGCTACAGATTTACCCAAAGCAAAATCTGAATGGACCTTATGTCAAATCATTGTTCACCAATCGCCTGTTCTTGAAACTTTTAGATACTATATTATATTGAAGTATAATGATACCTATCAGATTTAGACCTATTATGACGATTAGAAATTGTATTGTTAATTAAAGAGCAAAGTAGTTAGAACCGTGGCCACTATTTCTAGAAAATAATTCCATGGCTGCGCGCCTCAGGATATATTCCTGGAAACGCGAGGCTATTTTTCAAGGATCAGTAGCTAGAAAATAATTCTTAAATTTAATATTGGAAATACGAATAAATACCTATGTAATGCTGTTGTATACATATAATATAGTGATTAAGACTCCAAGAGACATTTCATTTAGAAATCTATATAGCTGATTTTTGTTAGGGCGGGATGTGCTGCTTGTGGAAACATAAATCACTGTTGTCAAGTTCTATTGTATCTATAGTAATGGCAGGGCTTACATAATACAATATTACTTCGTTTGATGGACGATGTGCGGATGACACCCCACATTATTGGATTGTGGAATCCTTATTGACTTTGGGATGAGGGAGTGATGGCTATCTTTTGCTATTATATTAATGTAACATAAAACTGAAAATGTCAGACTGGATTCACAGGGATATTCCCTGATGCTAATGTTTTTGTGGCAAGATGTCATGTTTGTTGATCTCTAGAAGCTGTCAGCCGTGGTAACTGGAGCAGTAATAATATGTCGAGAAATGCCGTCACGTGTTAAAAACACTAAAGTCTAACTAACCTTCCATATTAATGTAGACTAAACTTATTTTTACTAATCTTTTATTTCTTCTTCTGTATTAGATAACTACTAAATGGGAAATACTGATATCATACAGCTGACATAAGCGTAGAAAGATGATGATGTCGTGTGTAGTCATAATTGTGTAAGGAATTTCTTTTGTATTTACTCATTGATAACCAATAATATTATTATAATAAATTGATAACTATGTTTATATTTTAATAATAATATGACATTTAACAATTATGATATTATAAATGTGAAAGTTTCTAGGTATGTATGTATTGCTGAACGGATTTAAGTGATAACTGAAGTGGAGATGGTTTGTACCTACTTAAGCTACTTTTTGTCCTGATACAACTGGTAGCTCTCGATCGCGTTAACTTTATTTTTTCACATGGGCAAAGTCGCACGTATACAGAGAATATTGCGTCTTTTAAATTATAGCGCTAATCCATTAAAGTCAAAAAACTAAATATGCATAATTCGTCAAAATTGCAAGAAAGTTTTAACACCAAACCTTTTGATTGCTCCATTGGCTGCTTAAAACAACATGCAGGCGCAAGGTTTGCCTTATATTTAAGAAAACTTAATATGTATAACTAGCGGAAACTATCCATTGATTTAATATAAGTAGTTACCTGTTTTATTACCGTTTGTCTCACTGAGGGGACAGATGGGCATAATCCGTTTTTTGTCATTGTCTGAGATCAAACAACAAAAAACTTATCAAAACGTATATTTATTTAACCCGGATTTCACCAAAAATATTATGAATCAAAAATGTCACGAATTCAAACAAGAACTCATCGTATCTCAAGCATTTAAACCTGTCCCAAGAACTTTAAAGGGTGCAGCATCTACCCTAAAAGATAAGGGTCTACACAACCATTCATAAGTGTTAAAAACACTCTGTACATAATCCAATGCAACCCACATTGTAAGAAGCAATGCTGTTGAAAAAACTATGTTAATGATTTCCAAGAAGTGGTGGTACCTCCCAAATAATATTTTCTACTAACCGGCTATAGTCATGATAAGAGGTATTCAAATTATCAGCGGGATAATTACCATGTACATTTTCTAATAGTTTCCGATATTTCGGCACTGTTGCAAGCGCCATGATCACGGATGAACTGAGGAATTGCGGGTGGGTGAATGTTTTAAGAGCAGACTAAACGGTCTACCCTCTTCCGTACTCGTTTGTTATGCGGGGACCACTACTATTGTTCGCACTGTTAGTTTTTGTATTATCTCGACACACAACACTAACCGTATCAGCTCGAACCTTGGGACTATTACTGTTTTTGTAACTACTTACAACTAAACTAAAAGTGCGAACAATAGTAGTGGTCCCTCGCATTCATTTTTATATATACAGATATTTTAAACTTTATGAAAATAACATTATGATATAAAATACTATTATTATTTATTATCCATTAGAAAATTAGTAGTTCTACGAACAGAAGATCTCGCGAGCACAGTCTAATCAGCGGATTTTTTTCGCAGCTTGAGTTATCACACCAAATACAATACAATAATTATGTTATGGTAATTACTACAATTACAACTTGATTGAAACTTTTTGACGGTTTTTAACTTACGCGTTAGCGTCTCGAAACCGGTCGAGATACTCGACTTTACCTAACGCGTAAGTCAAAATGACATAAAATATTAGTACTATAATTTTCATTAAAACGCGACAAGAGCATAAGTTAGATGAACCTAGCTACACAAAATCACAATCGCCGACGATTCACAGCAATTACCAGCGTCCCAGAGTCGACACGCCGACGAACAGCTAGAGATTTACTGTTATTACCCAACATTTCCTCCGGGTAACGTTTTAATTACACAGATCGGTGATAAACCATCCGAGGGGCGCACTTTTCTTCATTAGAAGATGGATAGCCGCGGTTGGATTTATAACCGCAAGGTTTAATGGGATAGCTGTAAGACACGGGTTTAGTGATATGCTAGTTTCATTGTCCGAGAATGGTAATGGGTTTGTGATATCCGTTGGGTGGTAGTGGTATGGAGGTGATGTTGGGTTGTGTGAATAAGAATGGAAGAATGGAAAGGAATTGAATTTTTATCGATATTTGCGTTTCCATTCTGATTATATGAATATGTTTCCCTACTGGTAAACGGCAAAGCATAGTGTCGATAGTAGACATTCTATCCAAATATTAATTGACAAAGACTTGCGACTTAAACTTTTTTATTGCGAATGATATTTATTTTTATACTTTCAACTGACGAGGATTGTGCTTGATCTTAACATAAAATCAGGCTTAGAAACATAAGCATGATTACCCATTGTATTACCACTGCTCACAGAAAAGCGGAGTCATTCCTTCGTCCGATGATGTTTTTTTAACCGACTTCAAAACTGATGAGTTATCTACTCTACGCGTATATTTTGTTTTTATGTATGAACACGCATAACATTTTACATAGTAATCCGATTTTCATATACTCGTATATTATATATTAATGTATACTTACAAGATATTCTCATTCAAATTTCATTAAATTCAGTGTAGAGGTTTTTGAGTTACATTCCAATAACTGAAAAGTGTTTCACCTATCATGATCTTGTCCTTATTGACGGCAAAACACAATTGATCCCGTAAGTAGCGAGGGTCACTTTTCAGTGACCCTTGCTACTTACGGGATACCGTTTACAGGGTGAAATATTTTTTCCGAAAAATGCAACCGTCTTCAACACTAAAAAGTGTGAAATAAGTTATCGAAGGTACCATGCGCATGATATTGTGATAATAGATACTTTTAAATTATCATGGTTTACTTCAACAGGTTATTGAAACATGTAAGTGTTTAAGTCGGTTCCATGTTTTAGTCTCTATAATTGCATACTTTATTAAAATGTATACTCTTATTACCTGTCTATCGATGAAAGCATCGGTACACAGTAATATAGTAAACGATGGCAAACTTTATTCTTTGATAAATATATAAAATTATCCTTTGCATGTCAAACACTAAAGCTAAATGCAAATTGGCAACCTTTCCATTGATTTTGATAGCCCGTCTATGAAGTAGCCGGAGGACGTAGTTCGTTCAGGAAACGTCGTATTCCTGAATATTTGATGTTGGATTGGATCCGGACGATCGGGGCCGCTCGGGCTGCGTGTCCGGTGTACGCTGCCAATTTGAAAAGAAGAATTATATGAAGGACTTTGACTGTATCCTGTTTCAATGTATTCAAATACAAGCTTTGGGTTGCGGATGCTGTCTGAACGCATTTGTGAAAAATATTTTTAACATAATTTATAACGGACTTACTGCGTTCTTATCTACACCCGCGTGAACAACCACTATAACAATTTTAGGCACGGGACCCCAAAATCTTTTTTAAATCGAACTAGTTAAGTTGCCCCTTATAACATCACCTATCATGCCAGTTAAAGTTCCGTCAAAATCAGTCTAGCTGTTTCGGTGATTAGCCAAAATAAATTAAAGAAATATATATTGGCTTACTACTTAAGTAAATAAAAAAAAATTAAATAAAATACAAGTTTTGATTAAGTTATTGTGATATTGTGCGTCAGCGCCCCTATTTGAGGAATAATCCGGTGTCGCCCGGTTAGACCTACATGTGGAAAAGTCCTTTCGAGGCAAATAAGCAGTTCATTGATATCGACAACTCGTAAGTTTAACACTGATTCTTAAATTATAATAAAATGTTATTATTTAAAAAAAGGTTTTATAATATCAAAATTCTAATATCTACAATAACAAGTCAGCGATGCCCAATGGAATATGAACTTGAACGATCGCATCGGTCGTAACACTAGGCTAAATTATATACTTGTACTTAACTTTCGTTAGAGAGTGACGCTGTACGTGGCAGGTACTATTTATTTATTATGTGATATAAATATAAGTAAAAATCATTGAAATCTCAATAATAATTCTACAAAAATTAACTCACTCTTATTTAAACGAAATAGTTAGCCATAGTGACAGTCAAATAAGGGAGAATATGTTACAAATATATCCCACCAAAAATAAATATCAACTTCATAGACGCTTATAACAGCGTAATGTCCCATTTGTTATTTCCACACTACTAATAGGGACCTCAATAGTATCCTATCAATAAATCAAAAACAGATACTAAGTACTAACACAAAGGCTAACAAAGGGCAGTATTAGCATAACTTTGCATTTACAATGTACCACGTTGTACCGAGTGGCAAACACAGGTTCCTTGTTTGAATATTCAATAGATTTACATAGTGATTTCAATGTCTTGTAAATTGTAGCTTGCTGTGGGTCTTACGGTCCGATGCACACCAAATTGTTAAATTAATTTGTGAACACAGTTCTTTATAAATACACTTAATTATAAAGAACTTGCTGCGTCCTGCGGTTTTACCCGCGAAGTATGGATGATGATGAAAATTATCCTTTGTGCTTATGGTTCCATACCTAGAACTAAATGTTATGCTAAATAGTGTTAGTAATTTAAGTAAAAAATCAAGTCTCTATTGGAAATATAATTTTATTGGTTATTTTGACTAGCGCAGTACCAGTTTCCTGCGGGGTTGGCACGCCGACCAATCAGGTTGAAAGTAGAGGGGGTATTTTTCTCTGTCGGTGGAGTGGAGACAATTCTCGCGGGCAGTTCGGCTCCTACGTTCTATTCGAGTGGTTCACTATGCTGACTCGTTATTTGGAATGGTAATAAACCGATGAACTGTGAGTATTGACATTATCTTTTATTTTAAAACGTAATACAATGTCCTGACCAGATCCTAATAATTGGTTGTTTATTGCAAAAACTATTATCTAGAAACTTGTTGAAATTAAATTAAAACTTTATTTGAATCTAGCACTAGTTTTATACTTGAAATTATTGACAAGGCACCCATTTTCCTAGGAATAAATATCGACTCCACACTATATTTTTTTTTTTTTTTTTTTATCTATAAAACAAAAGTACTGTCTGGGAGACTTAGTTGTGCTGCACACGCGGTTCGTTAAATATTATAACTTATAGACGTTTCTACGGCTCGGTTAGTCTACTTTGCATAGTATAAAGTATACTGCAATTTTCATGGACAAGTGTAACGTATACAATCAGCCGTGCGATTCTCTAAGAGCAAACATCGTGGCATCTTTGTCAACACCACTGAAACAAATGACGAGATGACAAGAAACGTTGGAAAAACAACCTTGTGTACAATGGCGATATCTCTAAAGTATTTGACATCGGTGACCTCTTCGACGAACGCAACGACGAATCATAAAGGTGCAATTTGGTAGCAAGCTACACGTAGCAGCAGCAGACGAGGTGTCGTCGCTTAATTTTTCGCTGCAGTCATGATTTCGAAGCCGATGCAGATGGCAACTACAGATGGCTCAACCATTTGAAAATCGATACAAAAAATTCGTTTAAAAGCTTTTTAGTTGTTTTACTAGGTAGATTGATACCCGCGAGCAGCACTACTGAGCTGAGGTCGAGCGACAGTGTCGTCTGCCGCTCGACTACGCGACGCTGGCTTCGTGTCGCTAACTACGAATTGTATTTCATAGAAATACATAGAAACCAGTAGTGTCGCTGCGACACGTCGTTTGCTGCGGGTTCATGTAGTCGGCTACCAACTTGCACCTTTAGAGAATTGCACGGCACGTCAAAGACTATATATATAGTTTTGTCACTTACTATCAAAAAATCCAATATATGAAATTTTACTCGAATCACTACTTCCTTTTTAATTTCAATTCATCAGTTTAATCCTACTAAACACCATCCAATATTAATCAAAATTAAAACTTTCAAACAGTTCTTATTTACGAAACATTTTATACACTGATCACAATGTAAAAATTACAATAATCTCCCGCGTAAATCAATACCCATTGAATAAATAATATTACATTGAATACAAAACGTATTACAATTTATTGGTATTTGTTGTAATAACAATGCAATGTAAACGAACATAAAGTAAGATAAAGGCGGGGAAGAATATTTATAGAGAAGAACAACCATAAACATGAATCGAAGGTCCACGCCTACTGTGCGTACCGTAATCTGCATTATGTTGAGATGTTAAGTCAAGTTTGTCTGTCAGTATTTACATTGATTCTAAAGAAAAACGAATAAGATAAAAAACATGCAGTCAAAAGCCAACGTTTTAAAGTGACAAGCGTACACAGTACACGCAGTGGCACACAAAAATTAAGCTTAAAGTTCTGGCACCGACGTGAGAACGCATGACGCTTACCATTAACCGCTTGAATTCACTGTATTTTCACTAAACATCTCAATAAAAATATATGTATAGGCCAGCAACGGACAGTGGATTTTTTTATTATTCCAGTAGTAGCAGTATTGATTGTAACTAATTGAAGTGGGTTAACTTTAGATGTTAAGAAATTCGATTAAAAAATATAAATTATTTTTAACACGAGTATTTTCCATAATGTTTTAAATGGAAAACACGTAATAAATTGTGATAGTAAAATATAACAATTAATATTGTCAATAATAATAATAATTATATAATTAAGTAACAACCTTACGATACTGTCAGCGGGCATTTTCGCGGTAGACTTGGTACGTTACGGCATTTCTCGAATTTTTATAATGTATATTATTACACAACGAGCCTAGAAAATCAAGAAACAAAATACAACACAATTACCCTCGCGACATTTCAGGTGCCATTTATTTTTGAGAAGAAGGAGTGGCAATAAACGTCAACACCAACTGAAAAAAAAGAATGCTACATGAGTGACTTGTATACCGCAACATTACAATTTTCATATTAATCATAAGGTACAATAGTGCATAAAAAACTTTTAATCTGTCAGATGTTTTTAATGATTAAGCTAAGGTGCAGTCATAGCTAACCGCGTACACCAGAAAGAACCAGACAAACTTACTTGTATAAAAACTAAATAGTTGTAATTTATTTCCAAGCGCGGCCGATACATTCAACTTGTGTTATAATCTGACAATATTATAAACTAGCGTCTCGCATATCTTTATTATCCAGATAACCAGCAATAAATGTTCTCGGTTCAACCGCTGACACGTTGTTATTAACTGATTCGAGATATAAATACAATTTATGAAGGAAGAGGTTCTTTTTTTGTACGACTGGAGATTAATAAAAGCTTTAAGATCCGGCCACTAGATGGCGTTAGCAAAATAGGGCATGTAAACCAATTTAATGAAAGATGAAAGAGACTTGATAAATTGCACGCAGCATATGATATTGATATATAAACGACATATTAAGTGTCTACTTTTTTCCAATAAAAAAATGTTATTTCTAAATCAGGCATGTATATTTATTTTGAAAAATCAATTTTTAACATGTTAACAGGTGGGAACTAAATGATATATTCGTAGTGCTTGATTTTATAACGAAATAACTGCCTTGTGCAGTGTAACAGTGACCGATATTTCACATAATTTATTGGACAGCACCTTTATTGATGATTGATGTGATGAGGAGTAATAAGTAGTGTCAATATAAATTGTCTAACTTAAAACTAAGAAAACTAAACCCCTAACTGAACCCGGTGCAAAGGTGCCCATGAGGCTGGCTGCGTTGCCACGTTGAATGGCAATGACTAATGGCACCAGTTACAAGCCGGAGCGGAGATCCCCTGCCTTCTCCCTCAAACGACGCCCTAACTCCACTACTAAAATCTTTGCCTCCGTGCACCAACAACCCATGGTCTCTACGGCGATGGGAACAAGTACTGTGGCTCCATCGCTGCGTACTTTTGCCGCTTCGCGCTGGAGACTGAACGGTGCGACACAGATGGCTGGCGGCGACAGTGCTGACACACGTGGCGTCCCAGACCAATCACTTGCCGTTCTTCCAAGGGGTAATAAATATACATATTATCCAACGAAGTGCTTTAAACAATCGTATGATCACTAAAAATCGTTGGTAATGTAACTTACGCGTTGGTATACGGTTGGCAAAATGACTACGTAAAATACTGTTTTAAGTTACATAATAATAGCGTAATCATTTCATATTTTTGATAAATAAGAAAGTTTGTTAAGAGAAAATATTAACAAATCAAGAAACCAGAGTACTATGCGAAAAAAGCAAAACCTGACATCGGTTTGTATATAAAGATTGCCTTTTGTTGTAAGAATTTACTCCATTAAATGAGTGTGAAACCAGGCTACGACTGCGGGGACAGCTAATTAGGGTTGTGTCTCTGATATTATCCGGCAGACGACCGGCAACAAATGGCGCCACTAATGGTCGCCGGGTTGCGCTGAGCGCGAGCAAGATCTTATCGAGTCGCGGTCACTGCGGTGAGGTCGGGATTAACTTGTACTTCTGCTAGAGCTAGGTTTAAGTGTAAAATACGAGAAACATTTAGGTGATTAATGGTTATATTTAACGTTTTTTTATTTATAAATAGTAAGGTTAATATAAGAAGTAAGGTTTATCAGATATATTTTTAAGTATGGAGTTGTCCCCTAAAATTTAAGTTTATAATATAAAATATTTCGTTGATAAGTATTATAGAACAGCAGCATTTTGGAAAGACATTCGTCTGGGGAAGTACAGCCAGCATACATTTAAGCCACAAAGCAGTAATGTACGCATTGCTGTGCTCCAGTTTCAAGAAAATAATTGATACCAGTCAAATTACTGGCACATGAGACTTAACATAACTTAATATCTCAGGGTTATAGGTAACAATACAAATTAATTTTATTAAAATTCGATGCTCGGACCCGATTCTCGGTGGCCTAATTGGTCAATGGCGTCTGACACGGAGAGGCAGAAGACGCGGGTTCGAATCCCGTCCGAGGATGGAATTTTTCTCTTTATAAATTTCAATGTTTGAGATCGCTAAAGCAGGCGTTAAAAAAATATTAATTAGATTTTTTATTAAACATGGTTTTGATGTTTCAGTTTCTGCAGAATCGTAACCATATAAGAAATTTAAATAGCAATGTAACATCGCATCTTCAGCATTATACGAGTAGTTCAGGAAACGAGAACGAACAAAAACAGTACCTAAACAATTAATAATGAGAAATAGAAACGGAAGTTTCATAATCCTCAAAAATATTTTTTTCATGAATATAAACTAAAATAATGCATAAAACATTAAAGCCATTTTTCACAATGCCTCTATATAATGTATGTCCAGTAAGCGCCATCTATCGCGCCGGTAACAAAGATGTCGTTCACCCCGACACGGCCATCCATTCATGGAAGTACCCACTAAACTAGGTACATAAATTATTTCGTCTGCCTTGCGAAGTGTAAGGAACTTCTAGGAAATTTATCACGCATGTCACAGGTGCAAGGTATAAGAGCAGAGAGTTAAAGGGCTGATGAACGATCCACTTCACATAACGTTTAGTTGTTCAAAGCTGAGTTAACAAGTACAGTTTGAAAATGTTTATACCGACTTCCATTCTACTCAGTTATTGGAGTGTAACTCAAACACTAATGCACCGAATTTGATGAAATTCAAATGGGACCACACGAGAAGCACCAGCTTTCAAACGAAAAAGAATTTTGAGAATCAGTTCACCCTATAGGTTCACATATCTAAAGTTATGAGGTAACAATCATAGAAAAAAAAGACAGTCAAATTGAGTACCTCCTCCTTTTTGGCAGTCGGTTGAAAATACAGACACCTTTCTTTGGACCGATCATAAAAAAATTGCTGTGGGCAGCTCTATGCACGAGTTAATTCAGTAGACTGTCATTTTACTAACGACTGCTAACGAGATATTGTGAGATCTGGAGAAGTGGAATAAGCCATCTAATATATTTTCCACCCCCACAAGGTTTCAATAAGTGAGCAATGAGCATATAATAATATAATATAAGTTATCCTTCAACTTACTCAACGTACATTATTTCTTTAAGGCGAAATGAGTTCCAAATTTCATGATTCGACTTCGCGAAAACTTAGTTTTTCGACGCTTAAACCTAATACCCGAAGTTCGAAAAAAACGTAGTGTAAATTGAATACACTTCCTTATGAAGTATGGGAGCCAATACACGATTGAGCAATCTTGGCTCAATAGAAAAAAATCGGCAACATTCCCTAAATTTTGCAATTTTTCTTACGTGTTTCGTGGGAAAAAGCATTTTTATTCAATTATGGGCAAATATTCTTCAATGAATGTATCATATTGAATTCCCAATGAAATTTACTAGTGAACTATGAACTCTTTTATCATTAAAATTTAATCATTTGATTGTACGAAATAAATATAAAAAGTATTAGCACGTATTCAATTGAATTTTCGCATTACGTCGTCAATTCTGGTAAGCAATTCTCAACCTTATGTAAAGCATCAATGATTGTTTTTTTAATTTAATTATATTTAATTTATTAAAATTAGGATTGGACCGTGCCTTAAAATATTACTCCAGTACTGTCATAAGGATCTAAAAGATGTTTAAAATCTACGAATCTTTACATTAAAATTGAGCTTTTTGCGTTACTTTACTGTCAGCCTGTCATCGTCCTATGGCTGTTAGACTCCGTCGATCCTGAACCAAGAACCTTAAATGTTTTATAATTTAACCAATAACTTATTGAAAATAAATCAGTGATGTGCCGACGCAGTTGAAGATGGCAATAATCACAATAGAACTTTGTCTAGTTTTATGATCTGTTATTCGGTAGACCACAGCGTGACTTGCTTTGAGATTTTTAATATAGAGGATTATGCTACTCAGACCCTAAAACATGTCTTCTCATCATGCTGTGGATTTCATCGCGATGTCAACATCAACGAAGACCCAAGCCCGAGGTAGGATAATGACCATAGTCTACCCATGCTTCCTATCCCTGAGTTATCATTTTCATTAGTAATACGGAGTCTTTAATTTACATATTTATCCAAAAAGATATATATATTTAACTTAAACAAATACAGTTTTGTTGCAATATACACTCAAAGCAAACCGCTCCCACACAGCTTGACTTGGCGATCTTTATTAATCAACAATGTTAAGCAACGCTTGCTGCGGTCAAGAGTTGGATGGGTGACTGCTAGTTGCATTATTAAACTGAGCGCTTCCGTACTTCGAAAGGCACGTTAAGCCGTCGGTGCCGGCTGTTTTTCTTAGCTTAGGACAACAGCCGTTAGGCTATGTTGAAGGCTTTCGGACGGCCTGAAAACTTGGACATGGGTTGGCCACTAGCCTATCCATAACGCCGCACTGGGCCTGTGTTGTGGATTATGGCCGAACTCCTTCCCCAGCCCCGAGTTCCAGCAATAGGAACATAAAGGGTTGATTATGTTTTTTATTATGGTATACACTCTAAAGGAAAAAAATAAGACCTTAGATAATTATACAATTGTACAATCGCTATCAACAGTGGCTTCCGTTACCGCTTAAAGCTCGTTTCTTCAACCACTATATCTCGCACGAAAAATAGGAGCGAGTGCCGACAGCCATTTTGTATAAAGCAAGGGGAAGATTTAAAATATTACGCGTAGTAGTACGGAAATGTATTTTTTTGTTAGAGCCGTGAGGGTGGCTTAGTTTATTTAGTAAGGATGATAAATCCAATTTATCATCTGGAAGTTAAATATGCTAAATTGTGTTTACAAAGTTTGGATTGTAAAGCTTTGCAATTTCATCCAAAAGGGATTGAGATCTTGAGAATGGGTAAACATTGAATGTTTTGCTTTTTGCATACACATGTGTTGATCACATGAATATTATTGTATATATTATATCATAACGGATTGATGCAGTAGGAAAGAATCTAATGTTATCATGCTTATCTATAAACAGGATGTTTGGTAGAGGGACCGACATAGCAAATGAGCGTGTTCGGGGGCCCACTTGGAGAATACAAGTTAGCCAAAAAAAATCCCCGACACCCTATATATATATATATATATATATAAATGAATCCCTATTTATGAACACGCTATAACTTGAGAATGGATAGAACAATCTCGCTAATTCTTTTTCTGTTCTGTTAATTATTGTCAGGAGAATAACTTAAAAAATAGGGGAGGTTATGGCAAGACCGAAGGCCGAGCCATATACTATGCGAACGAAGTTGCGGGCAGTCACTTGTGACTAATTTTTACAATTTCCGTAATAAATTTGATTTGTGTAGCGTGTGCAAGTATGTTGTGGAATGCTCTGCCGGTGTACGTTTTTCTTTGCAGCTTTGACTTGCCGTGCGATTCTCTAAGAGCAAACATGGTTGCATCTTTGACAACATCCGGGAAACAAATGACGAGATGACAGAAAACGTTGGAAAAACAACCTTGTGAACAAGGGCGATATCTCATAAAGTATTTGCCATCGGTGAGCTCGTAGACGAGCTCGTTGACGAATCATTAGACTTTAGAGAATCGCACGGCTGGTATTTCGAGCGGGGCGTTAAAAAGCATCTCTCAAGTCATCATAGGGGTGTCGATTAACGCAGCTTGCGTCTGCGTTTATGGTCATCGCTGCTTTATTTCATCTCCGCTTTCCATCCGAGATGAGAGAGAGTCAATTCAACAAATAAAGCTTGAGTAATGCTAACATTATTGTTTATAAATGCAAACATTATTGTTTATAATATTACACACAATTTTGCATAATATGCAAGATTGTGTGTCGAATCCGCAATACCAACGGTCTCGAAGATGCGTTGCCAGCCTCTGCGGAAAGAATAGCCTCTTTTTTAGAAGGCTCCTGTCAATACTACACAGAGGGATAGTGTAAGCATAGTGGGTCAGCCGATGATCTGACGATGGTTTGTTCTTGTTCTTGTTCTTGTTCTTGTTCTTGTTCTTGTTCTTGTTCTTGTTCTTGTTCTTGTTCTTGTTCTTGTTCTTGTTCTTGTTCTTGTTCTTGTTCTTGTTCTTGTTCTTGTTCTTGTTCTTGTTCTTGTTCTTGTTCTTGTTCTTGTTCTTGTTCTTGTTCTTGTTCTTGTTCTTGTTCTTGTTCTTGTTCTTGTTCTTGTTCTTGTTCTTGTTCTTGTTCTTGTTCTTGTTCTTGTTCTTGTTCTTGTTCTTGTTCTTGTTCTTGTTCTTGTTCTTGTTCTTGTTCTTGTTCTTGTTCTTGTTCTTGTTCTTGTTCTTGTTCTTGTTCTTGTTCTTGTTCTTGTTCTTGTTCTTGTTCTTGTTCTTGTTCTTGTTCTTGTTCTTGTTCTTGTTCTTGTTCTTGTTCTTGTTCTTGTTCTTGTTCTTGTTCTTGTTCTTGTTCTTGTTCTTGTTCTTGTTCTTGTTCTTGTTCTTGTTCTTGTTCTTGTTCTTGTTCTTGTTCTTGTTCTTGTTCTTGTTCTTGTTCTTGTTCTTGTTCTTGTTCTTGTTCTTGTTCTTGTTCTTGTTCTTGTTCATAGTGGGGGCGATAAGTCCTGCACTGACGTCCCGCTTGGGGTGTATTGTGCATTTCCCCCGCCAGCCTCTACCCGAGCCATCCCAACTCCTTAATATAAAGGAGTATGGCCCTGGGTCGCTGGCACAACTGCTCCAGTGATGTTGGTGGTATGTTAACCGATGTTAATCTAGAACTATACTGATCTTCAAATAGTCTGGTTGTGTTCCGTATATTTTCCGTAGCCGTGCACTCCAGCAGCACGTGCCTCACGGTCTCGTCTTCCTGTAAACATCCTCTGCACAGTGGACTGTCCGTTGCACCAGTTTTGTGAAGGTGATAATTTAGGTTGCAGTGGCCTGTGATAAGGCCTACTAAAAGTCGCAGGTCTTCTCGCTGCAGTTTCAGCAGATTGTTTGTTGTGTTCCTGTTCAAGGCTGGAAACATAGATCTTGCTTGTTTGCAGTCCTTTTTTTTCCCACATATTTTGTTTTGTTGTTGACGATGGCGTCTCAATTCTTATCTCGGTCAATTAAGAAAATAATACCATCACAGTAATCGTAAACTCACCTACAGGTGTATTCCAACACCGGTTTTTTCTTACTCAGTTAATATTTCAGGTCTGAAAGAACTCTATTTGGTTTCAAAATGGCATTACTCTGCATATCATGGCCAATATCAATTTGGCTCCGTTAGCTATGCATCTCCGACACGCAAGGTTCCAGGTTCAATCCCTAACTGTTGCAAACTATATGTGCAGTAAGCTGAAATGTGTTTCCTCAGGTCTTAAAAGTTGTGGTGTGTTACTGTGTGTGTCCATGCCTCTCGCAACACAGCGAGCCCTAGTGCGGGTATGAGAAAAAAAAACAAGTCCAATTTGAAAAAAATAATGCCGACGTCCATTCTATTCAGTTATTGGAGTGTAACTCAAAAACTACTTGACCGAATTTGATGAAATTTAAAGGGGACTACACGGAAAGCACCAGCTTTCAAACAAAAATACGTTATTCGCTTTCTAGATACAGTATGTTAAAGTTGTTACGACAAAAATCGCATTCTCAGACCAAACTAGCTGCGGCGCGCGGTTTCACTCACTTGGTGATGATGATGATGAAAATTATCCTCAGTCTTTCCCCGGGATATAATCTATCTCCTTTGAAATTTTATCAAAATCAGTTTATTAGTTCGAGAGATCACTTCCTACAAACAAACTTACAAGTTTTACCTCTATATAATACACGAGTCCTTATTATGTAACATATTTTATGACAAGGATGCATGAATATGCATATGTGTATACTCTTACAAAGTACAAATGTAGTCAAATATCTTGGTGCCGTAATAGATGAAAAATTAACTTATCGGATGCACATTAACGCGCTATCGACTAGGGCGTGTAAAATAACCAGCATAATGAGGAATTTGTGTAATGTGGCATATAATATAAACCACAAAATAAGAATGTGTAATACAAAATAAATATTTTTATATATAATTTTGAGAATAGGTTCTTCCTATCGAAACTTATGATTAAAAAATACAGTCGAATTGAGTACTTCCTCTTTTTTGGAAGTCGGTAGAAAATACAGTCGAATTGAGTACCTCCTCCTGTTTGGAAGGCGGTAGAAAAGAAAATAAACTTTTATACCAAATAACCTGCCCTAAATTTCCATTTCAACTAAATGTCAATTCAAAACCAGGCACATAAAATAAATGTGTTTGTCACACGGCAAGTTTCCCGCGAACGTGTTGGGCCATAGATCTGGCGAATGTGTTCAGGCTATAAATCTGGAACATCGCATAAATATAGCGAAGGCGAGAGCGGAATCACTTTGGCGTAGATAAGGTGAAGCCAGTCTACACGCGGCCTTAGCTTTGATGTGGCGCGGTACCAAATTGGAAGATCCTCTAACTGAAGTTTTTATTAGATGTAATGCGTTATCAGAATGAAATAATTTTGTTTAATATCACTCTTTTGCACGTGTCTTACATGGTATATATATACTATCGTAGCGCCAGATATACTTCCTCAAAACTGTATCAGTGCTTATATGTAATTAATAATAATTATAATAATTAGTTTTTGGGTTTAGACATTTTAGAATAACAATGATTTTATCTATAAATAGACTAATATGTTTCTAATATGTAGAAATTTATCTTAGAACTTTTCGTTACTAACAAAACAAAACACTAAGACCATATAGTTAAACATGATCAAAGAAAAATTAATATAATTTATATTATATAAGGTATACCTAATAAATAAAAACATTTATCAGTAATTAAAAATTGAATAAAATAATAATAATATGTAACTATCTAATCTATAAGCCCCATGGTGGGGGGAAAAGTGGCCAAAACGCTGGCGGCATTGCCACGCTGGATGGCAATGCTAAGTTTTTGCCCAAAATAGGCGCCAGCATTTCGGTCACCCGACGCCTCAAACAAACGTTTCGCCAGATCCCTAAACAAGTTGAGAGCGGACGGCCCCCATGGGCCTAAAGTTTCGACCCCAAACGGCATTAACATGTACATTCTGTCTAAATACACATATTTATGACGTTTGATGTATACCTAATATATTAATAAGTATACCTAATAAATATAGGTATACCTAATATATTCATATGGGTGGGTTTAGTACTAAGGAAGGAAGTGCATTGCAGCACAGAAAATAAAATAAATTTTGGTAAAAACACAATCTGTTTTGTGCACACGTAACGCTTACAATAAAGCGAACGATTTAAAACTGTTGCAGCGTTAAATAAGCCACAGCATAATGTGTCGTAGGAGGTATCTCTATCATATAAAAATAACAACGGAAGATTTTATTTTGTTCAGTATTTTAAAGTTCAAAATACAACTTAAATACGTTTATTGATCAATATACAAGACTTTTTGAATATGCAAATCCTGCACCGTTTATCGCCAGTATTTCATGTGAGAGGCATATAAACACCGTTTTTGTTGTTGTTATGTGTAGAGACTACTTGATAGTTATAATGCTGTTTATATTATTTTACAAGACTACTTAGACGGCATTTGACTTCGCTCGTGTACCTATAGATAGAGTATACATATTCCACAGGAAAATTTTACCAGCTTAAAAATTATTATGGATTTCTACTAATAATGTCCAAAAAGAAAAATATCAAAGAGCTGAAAAATGTAGCTCTTATTAGCAGCAGATTCATGTTAACAGAACGTCTTTATGATACTACTAGCATCGCTCCGCGGTTTCACCTGCGTGGTGATGGATGATGATGTTGGATCAAATATAGCGTATGTTACTCAGTTATAACGTAGCTTTCTAATGGTGATGAATTTTTTGAATCGATTAAATAGTTTTTGCGTTAATTCATTATAATCAAACAATTAAATCTCTCTCAGTCTTTCTTATTAGAGTATAAGATAATAACTTCCTATGTTATTTCCTAAAATATTAACATGCTCAAACAGAATTGTTATAATAGTATTATATGAGTAAATTTAAATACTTTGTACATTGTAGTAGTCAACCAGTGAATCGATCAGTAAGTAAAATACTCATTATAAAATACAGTACCTACGTACATAAATAAAATTAATCACGATGGAAATAAAACTGTCATTATATATCCTCGCCCATGACTGTATTTGTGTTTTTTCTATTTCCAAGAAAACTCGAAATCCGCCAAATTTTGTAGTTTGTTTTTTGAGCGGCCTTCAGTGAACTTGTCTGTAGGTCGTCGTCGGAATCCGCGTGGTGATGGATGAGGATGACGATGATGAAAAGTATCCTATGTGGTAATCCAGGGCCTCATCTACCTCCATACCAAGTTTAATTAAAAAAGGCTGAGCCGTTTGAGCGTGAAACAGCAACAAACATCCATTCATCTAAATTTTCACATTTATAATATTAGTGGGAAGTGCGATTATTCATTTACCTGCAAAGATGTAGCTGAGTCTTAGTAAATTATATAAAATTAATTTTAAAAATTTGCTTTTAATAAGTTTATTGTTTTATAAGAACAAAAACTTAAAATATGAATTAAACATACTGAATGTACCTTTAATTACGTTAATCTTTTAAAACAGTTTTTGTTAATTAAAAACTTGCATTTAACAACTATAATTGTAAATAATAATAATAAAATAATCAATTGATGCATACAACGTGTACAAAATGTGCAGTTACATTAATAAGTGCATGTACATATAACTTCAATCGACATTTGTCAGCAACTGAAATACATAATAGCCCTGCTGATATAAGTAACAATTGATTATGATTACGAAGGTCGCTTGTCTAGAAGACCTTCTTACTATTAATTTTATTATAGTATCAAGTTGTACTACTCGCGAAACACAGACACAGAGGGAACGAAGTTGTCGTTGTTAATCTTTCTTGTCTGGATAACAACGCGTTCTCTCACATTTTCTTACCGGAAGTCTTTATTTATAAATGGACGTTCCAAAATGATACCTAATGTTTTAATTGTAAACGAATCTAGGAGTACCTATCTAATCCATGCAACAGTCAGTTATATTTAATTATACATTTTATTTAGTTTTTTCATTATTTGAATTCATTTTCTACAGGCTTCCAAAAAGAAGGAGAAGGTACTCATATCGACTGTATTTTTTTTTATGTTTGTTACCTCATAACTTTCGACTGGGCGAACCGATTCTCAAAATTATTTTTTTGTTTGAAACTGGTGCTTCCCATTTAATTTTCATCCAATTCAGTTTAGGTTTTTATGAGTTACACTCCAATAACTGAATAGAATGGAAGTCGGTATTCAAATTGTACTCGTAATTCATGTTTTTATATTTTGAAAATTTGAAAATAATCTATTTTCTATGTCAATTGGTTCGGAGACGAGCAAGTCACTCGCTTGATTTAAAGCGTCACGCTTGCCCATAACAACTCTTGTAGTTAAAAAATCTGGATTGGCACTGAACTCTTCTGGGTGGTGCTCATCACCATAGGATATAAGATGTTAAATCTCTTGCCTTTGTAATTATTGCACACTACTGCTTCATGGTTGAATAACTAATAAAGGTGTGGGTGGCACTTCCCCAGGCGGATTATGCAACAGTTACTCGTATACCTCTACAGGGTTATAAGGCTTACAAATATTACATATTATTTTACCATGTCCTGATGGTAAGCGATGATGCGGTCGACGCTACTTATAATAAATGTTTTCTCATTTCGAAGATTATACGAAACGCATAACTTTTGTAACGCATCACCTGTCTCTTCATTTTCGGTACCGGGTAGCCCATATATCTGAGTTATTTCCCTCGGATGAAATATGTGGCAATTTCTTTGAATAATACATGGGTCATATTTCAACTGCTACGGGCTACGACGTAGTGGCCTACGGGCTACGGCGTAACGGTCGATTTCCGTGATATTACACAGTGTTATTAGCTCGTTTGGATGTTTTTATAACTGCCGTGCGATTCTCTAATGATTCGTCGACTAACTCGTCGACGATCTCACTGATGAGATACTTAGATACTTTATGAGATAACGCTCTTGTACATAAGGTTGTTTTTCCATCGTTTCTTGTCATTTGCTGTTGTCAAGGATGCAACGATGTTTGCTTTTAGAGAATCGCAAGACAGATCGATAGCGATTAAGGGAATTGTTTTTTTTTGTTTCTTAACAGCCGGGCTATTCTCTAAGAGCAAACATCGTTGCATCTCTGACATTATCCGTGAAACAAATGACGAGATGACAGCAAAACGCTGGAAAAACAACCTTATGTACAAAGGCGATATCTTATAAAGTACACACATCAACATGATCTAGGGATATTTCAATTAAACCTAAATAACTGAAATTCTATTAACTTTTTGTTAAGACACCTACACATTAAAATTAACCTTGTTTAATAACCTATCTAGTCTGATAATAAACATTTAGATAAAGTTAAATTTAAAAAAAAACTTAGAAGAGGAAAAACTCAGACAAAATTTCAATCAGCTGGGTGCAATCAGCGCAGCTGCACTGGTGGCACCCAGGAGTTGCACAAGTACCTCCCGAAGCAACTAGGACAACTCTCTTGTAAGCTCCACCATGTCATAAGTGAAGAATATTAAGGCAATAATGAGTATGTCAAGCAAACGTGCAGTCGTTCCTACAATGTGTGTGAGCTATTCAGTCCGCCTTCTTGATAATTGCATACTTATGACGCAGTGGTAAGAAAAGTAGATATGGCATGATCACTGAATACTAGTGTAATATTAAAAATACTTTACTGAAATGTGAACTGCACACTTGAAGATGTTGACCGTCTCATGCATTGTCCGAGGAATGCCAAGAGAAAGCAAAAACTTTTTCATAATTGATGGTTAAACATATGAGATTTATTTTAATTTATTTTAGGTTGATCTGCGTGTGACGCGGTAAAAGCCATATGCATAAGTGTTTTATAAAATCAATCAACCTATCCTAAAGCAGCTTGATTGTAATTATCTTTAGGTAGTTGTTTAGGTACGATAGGGATGACATACCATAATGAGAATTATTAATCAATCAATTCCTAATCAAGTATTGATAAAAAATACGATTTCTTGATTATCATACAGCTAAAATTTGATCTGAGTGGAGCTTACCTAATTGTCTTTAACAGTTCTGTTAGAATGTGAGCACTTATTTGTTTTTTTTAATTCTTACATGACTTTTATGGTACCTTAAACTGATGGACTCCGTGCTTGCGAGCCATTTGGGAAGTCTGAAAACTGTTAACCTAGGGCTGGCGACTTGTCTATTTGCCATACCGCATCAGTGGTTGTTGTCCAGGTCAAGGCCCAGGTTATAGCAATAGGGACATAGGCGGTTATTGATGCGTATTATGGGTATATATTGCTGAGGTATACACCATATAAATTTTAAAGTACTATGTCATGTCATATAAATTTTATAAAAATTTTTGTATAACGTTTTAGGAAACAACTAAGAATCTTATGCAACATGAAAATATACATATTATTAAGGGTATCAATAAGGTTCTTTGACGGTAAACTAGACACAATACTCGTAAAAAAATTAGAAGTAAGTACTTATATTTTTTGTCGCTTAAATAAGGTTTTCTATTGTTAAACTATCATCACGGTAGGAATTATTGTGTCGTCCTACAGAGATTATTTTCTTCTGGTTTTAGGAATAAGACGATTCTAGTTACGTCAGTACAACTACAACTCAAATAATTATGTGAATACAAATAGAAAAACAACTTACCATAAACGTAAGTCGCCACCTCCACGTAAAAACTTCTTCTTCGCTCATACCCGGGTCTTGGCGTCAGCTGGCGTTTATTAACCGCAAGTATAATTGGAACGACACTCGGATACGAAATTAACTTCTTCTGTCTTCTGTTATTGCATTGTGTCTTTGTCTGCGTGTTTGTAATAATAGGATATTAGAAGGTGCTATTACTCGTACAACCACAATTATAGCCCTACTCATATTACGTGAATATAAAATTCTTCGAAACTGCTGCTTTTACGTGCTCAATAAATAAATAATAAATATCAGTATTCGCAAATATTGCATGCGCCAAAAACACACACAGACATTGACCCTATTAACTTTGTAAAATAGAATTATTTTCAAAAAAAATCTTGATCAGCTATGTAAATGTCAAACATTTAAGCTCATTTTATAGATTAGATATTAATTATACTGTATTGCATTCCAGCCGTGCGATTTAGGAGCAAACATCGTTGCATCTTTGACAACATCCGTGAAACAAACTAGATGACAAGAAACGCTGGAAAAACAACCTTATGTACAAGGACGATATCTCATAAAGTATTTGGCATCGGTGAGCTCGTCGACGAGCTTGTCGACGAATCATTAGAGAATCGCACGACAGTACTAATATCCGTAATAAAATAGGTACATAACACAATGTACTCTAACCATACATTTTTATTTAAATATGATAGACAAGCACTTTACCGCAGTCTCACTTGCTGGAAAGTGATGATGCGGTCGAAGGTGAAACATGCTTGCTAGAAGATACCTATCCAATTTGTGCTTGAAGGCCCAATACCATTAAAACTCAACCATGTATCTTTTGCATGGAGTCGAACCGATTATCGGTCGCAATCAGTACTGTATTTATTACGAGAATATTTAAATTCAAAAGAAGCGTGAATGGTAATAACATAATTTTTACAATACTATAAGTCATTCAGCTAAATCACCTCTAACACCGCATTAAATGGTTATCAATCCACTATTATAAAATTAATACACTCGCATTGAAATACCGTCACCTGCCAGTTTCTGCCACACACATGTCGTGTCCTTTATACAACCAACAGCCTGCGACAGCCCGATACAAAAGTTACCAATGGCTGCCAATTTATCACTTGACACTTCGCCTTTTAAGACGTATAATATATTGGCACATTAGAAGGATAATAGACGATTCGTTTGGTCGTTTGTCATGTTTTTGTGTTCCTACTTTACTTGTATCTCCTCTATCGCTCTTATGTTTAAAGACACTAGTCTTACTTTACCCTGCGTTGTGTTTTTTTGTCTATTGGTGAATTTCGTCGCGGTATCTATTCAGAATCGTGTTCGTAGATTGAGGACACAATACTATAGTTATTGTTGACTGAAAAGGACTTTGTAAAAGTATTGAATAGTATATTAGGTTTTATTCGTGGTAATCTTTAATGTCAGTAATTTATCAACGATTTTATTGGAAACTGTTTTGTAGGAATTGCGTTTACCGTTTTTACAAATATTATTAGTATTATAATTTACAGTATAATAAGGTTTAAAGATACTTACTTGATTGGTTCATTAAGAACCTGACGTAACCTTGTTTCAGGTTAAGTAGCATATTACTTTGCAGGTAATGGTACTTAAGACGCTGTCAGCACTTTGCTTAATGACTTGAGGTCTGACGTCACAAGTCTCGTGAATATTTTGCAGTCTTTGTAAAAACTGACTCTAGAGCCAATGTTTAAAGAAGTTAATCAAACTTCTTTAAACATTGGCTGATAATATGTACTAACGGTTTGTTTTCATATCCAACAACATAACTACAGTACCACGTCTATCGACGCTTGTTGGATATTATATCATATAATGTGTACATATTTTGTATGAGAAATCTAAACATAGAAGTAGAAGGTCTAAAGAAGAGTATAATGCCGGCGGTTTGTACCGTAGGTTGCCTGAAAATGAATAAACTGACACGACTAATTGGGTTTCTTCAAGTTATACTTAAAATTCCATAATCCAAATTACAAAGAAGTAAAAGTTTGGATTGACAATAAATACTAATAGTCAGTACTATTAGTATTTATTGTCAAAAAAGAGAAGAGTTCAACATCTTTGTCAATATAATTGCTTGCCATTAATATGTGATCAGTTTTCTACAGACTTCAAAAAAGGAGGAGGTACTCAATTCGACTGTTGTTTTTTGTTTTTTTTTTATGTTTGTACGTCATAACTTTCGATTGGGTGAACCGATTCTCATAATTCACTCTTTTTTCTTCTCTCGCTTTCTCTCTTTTTCGTCTTTTTTTTGTTTAAAAGTGGGAAAACACCAGTTTCCCTGTGGTCCTCTAAAATTTCATTAAATTTGGTTTAGTAGTTTTTGAGTTACACTCCAATAACTGAATAGAATGGAAGTCAGTATTAAATTTTTCTAATTGTACTTGTGTAAGTACAATTTCAAATAAAACATTCATACAGATAAAGTAATTTTCTTGTTTATGTTTAATATGAATACTGGGTAAAGTAAATTATGCATCGTTGCAAATTTCGCTCACATAAACGTCATATTTAGCCCTAAATCACGCTCATTTCGCTCTTAACCCGTCACAGGCAACAAAGTAGATACCACAGCGTCACGTCTATAGTACATAAACTTGACCATTAAACCAATCTGAATCTCTTACTATTTAATGTGAAGACTGGCGATTTTAACTACGTAAGGTAAGGTTATCGCAATCCCTCAGAAACTAACCCATTATTGTAAAAAAGTACCTATTTATTAACCCTATGACTTTTCATCCTAAATTCAAATGAAATCAGTTGAGCTCTGTAATATTTCTTAGGGTTCCGTACCCAAGGGTTAAACGGGGCCCTATTACTAAGACTCCGCTGTCCGTCCGTCTGTCTGTCTATCTGTCCGTCCGTCATCAGGATGCATCTGATTAACCTTCATAGTTCGACAGTTGTTGTCAACAACAAATACTAAAAATCAAAATAATATAAATAAAAAAATATATTTTGGGGCTCCCATACAACAAAGGTGACTTTTTTGCTCGATATTGATAACGGCAACAGGTAGGACGCTTGAAATATTCACAGAATATTTAGTTATAGATTCACCTTAATGGAACGGAACCCTTACCGGTTATTATTAAGTAAGATAAGAATAAGACAAAGAGTAAGGCACAATTGGACCTAACTACGAGTAATAAATTCATTGAGGTTGCTACTACGACAAATAAAATGGCAATAAAAACATTGCAACTTAAGGCGAAATTAGTGTAGATTACGACCAAATTTCATGCTTCGACTTCGGGAAAACTTAGTTTTTCGACGCTTAAACCTTATACCCAAAGTTTGAAAAAAAAAACGTAGTGTAAATTAAATATACGTTCTTATGAAGTATGGGAGCCAATACACGATTGAGCAAACTTGGCTCGATAGAAAAAAATCGGCATCATTCCCTAAATTTTGCAATTTATATTGCGTGCTTCATGGGAAAAAATATTTATATTAAATTATGGGCAAATATATTTTAATGAATGTATCATATTCGAATTCCCAACGAAATTTACCAGTGAACTATGGACTCTATCATTAAAATTTAATCACTTGATTGTTCGAAATAAATATAAAAAGTATTAGCATGTATTCAACTGCATCTTCGCATTACATCGTTCAATCTGAGAAACAATTCTCAACCTTATGTAAAGCATCGTATATTGTTATAAAATTAGAATCGGACCGCGCCTTAAACTTACAGTTTAAATGTTGACAGCTTAAGGCTTCTTCACGCCATGGTGGTTACATGAAATAAAGAGATATGTATTTTAATAATAATATGTAATATAAATAATGATCTGCAACAAACCGCTACCATTGTTAACAAGGTCCTTACCATAGGCACATCACCTCACAAAATAGCATATTTAAATCTTTGTCACCCAGGCGTTTTGGTTAATAACTCACTCAACTTAGTCTATACGTCTTTCTAACACCGTAAAATAAAGTTTAGATTGTTTAGCAAATAGTGAATGCAATTGTTTAAGATCAGCCGGGCTATTACGTATCTAAGTTGTAATCAAATGTTGATTGAAGTCTGAAAAAATGGCAGCTTTTTGTCACTTTTGTCAGCTACAGTCAGCAACTTCCTAACATTTCTGCTTACTGGAGTTCATTATCAGCCGGAAGACGTCCACTGCTGAACATAGTCCCCCCTCATAGAACGCCACTTGCACCGGCTACTCGCTTCCTGCATCCAGCGATTCCCGCGGTTTTGACAAAGTCGTCGGTCCACCTAGCGGGGAGCCTACATATCTTCTTCCAGTGCGTGGTCGCCACTCGAGAACCTTCCTTCCCCATCGGTTATCAGTTCTGCGAGCGATGTGGCCTTTTTTTTTTTTTTTAAGGGGGGAAATGCTGTGCACTTCCCTTCCGCCACGGGGGTGACGGAAGGGGGCGTGTGGGGCTCAGACCCACTAAAACCCCCCCGTGAACAGTCTTACGTCAAGGTGGGGCGAGACAGGGTCGCGCTGGCAATCACCATCTCGCCCCAGCGGTAGGCCCGGATTGATCTTAACCGGGCCTCAGCGCCTGTGAAGGGATGACCTTGCTCACCAAGGTCACCCCCTAGACGTGTAGAGCCGTGCAAGCCGACGAAGAGTCCCCCGACTCTTCGCCAGTGACCCCACTACGGGAGAGGGAGGAGACGTGCGAACCGTCTCCTCCGTTCTCCCGGTCGTCTGCGCCGGAGTGGATCAGCTCGGACATCGTTCTCCCTGATCCGCTCCGCAGCCTCCTTCTGCGCCATCACCGCTTCGCAGAAGGTGGCCACCGCCTGCCACGATCTCTCGCTGCCGAGCATGGAGATTACCACGCTCGGCAGGGAGAGATCTCCGCCTATTTCCGCTGAAAGCGTGTGCCGCTGCGGGCCCCATGCAGCACACACTTCCAGCGTGTGTTGCGCTGTATCTTCCGGCGCCCCACACTCGTGGCAGGCTGGGGTCGCCTCCCGTCTCGGAAAGCACCTGCACCAATCGGAAGGTCAGCGAACCGTATCGCCGCCTCACCCACCTCTGGAGGACTGGGCGGATGGCCTCCACCGTCCACTGCCCAGGGACTGGTGGAGCCAGGTCCTCCGTCCACCGCCGCAACAAGGCGTCTCGCGCCTGCCACCGCATACGTGTGACCTCCTCCCACGCTGGAGCGTCTCCATGGGATCTCCTCGCCGCCACGAAGTGATACACTTCGGCGAGGATCTCCGCTTGGAGCTCCCAGGGGGGATCACCGGCCAGCACGCACGCTGCCGTCCAGGACACCGTCCGGTACCCGCGTATCGTTCTCGTCGCGATGACCCGCTGCGGACGACGCAGCAGAGTTTTATTGTCACGACTGAGAGCGTCCACCCAGACCGGTGCCCCGTAAAGAGCCATACTCCGGACCACTCCGGAATATAGCCGGCGGCAATTAGCACTCGGGCCACCCACGTTGGGCAGTAGCCTTCCCAAGGCAGCTGCGGCCCCCACGACTCTTGGGGCCAGTTGGGCGAAGTGGGCCCTAAAAGCCCACCACCCGTCCAGGACAAGGCCCAGATATTTCATTTGGGCCCCAACCGGTATCTGGACATCACCCAGATTCACCTGCGTACCTGGACGGGCTCCCCCCCGAGGCCCATGAAACAGTAGGGCTTCGGTTTTGGAGAGGGCAACTTCCAGACCCAGAGTGCGAATGCGGTCAATAACGAGGGTTGTGCCCACCGTGGCCAACCGCACTGCATCCCTAAGATCCCTACCCCTGGCTACGACTAGGGTATCATCCGCGTAGCACGCAACCCGTATGTTTGCAGGCAACGTTCCACGGAGCACCCAGTCGTAGCCTACGTTCCACAGAAGCGGTCCCAGTACCGACCCCTGTGGAACACCGCAGCAGACACGATGACGCCTTAGACCGTCGCGTCCTTCGACCAGGATCTCGCGGTCTTGGAGATAGTCACGCAACAGCCTCCGCAGATACAAGGGCACTCAGTGATAACGGAGCGCCTCTTGAATTGTTCCATGCGGGAGGCTGTTGAAGGCGTTGGCTATATCTAGCGAAACTGCCAGCGCCTTATCTCCTTTGCTGACCGCTTCCTGCGTCCACTCCTTGAGCCAGAGCAGGGCGTCTATTGTAGACCGCCCTGTTCTGAACCCGAACTGGGCCTCCGACAGCCCAGGCCCAGGATCTTTTAGGTGCCGGATGACACGTGAGGCTACCACCCTCTCTAACAGCTTTCCTGTGTCATCCAGCAATACGATGGGCCTGTACCCGGATGGCGAATCAACGGCTCGGCCCTCCTTCCGTAAAAGGCACAATCTACCATCCTTCCACAGCTTCGGGAACCGCCCTGACGTGAGGCACGCGTCAAACAGGACTCGAAGCCGGTCTCCCATTTCCTTCAGGGCGATCCTGAGAATCCGACCTGGAATCCCATCTGGACTGGGTGCCGTCTTTTTCCCTCGTAGATGGCTGACTGCAAGCTCCATCTCTACCTCCGACACAAGTGGGATAGAGGCCGGGTCTAGAACTTCTTCGAGGAATATGGGGGCCATTGTCGGAGGGATGTAGGAAGGGTTCATGGCAGGAAAGAGTCCCTCTAACACCCTATCTACAAGCAGTGGCTCTAGGCCTCCCGCTACTGGGGACGCCTGGCCTCGGAATTTATTCCGGGCGGCTCTGTACGGACGTCCCCAGGGATCCCTATCCAGATCCACCAGCACCTCGCCCCAGGCCCGAGATTTTGCCTGCTTGATGGCCAGCTGAAGCTCCCGCTTGGCGTCACGGTACAAGCTATACAGCTGGCTCTCGGTTGCCAGTTCCTCAGCTGACAGCTGGGCGTCGCCACGGCCCTTGCGTCGTCTTCTGCAGCGGCTGTACGGCCGACGCGCCTTGGAACAGGCAGTTCGGAGATCTGCAATCTTCGCATTCCACCAATACACCTCTCGGCGGTCGGGGCGGTGCTGGGACCTCGGCATGGCCGTATCACACACGGCCGTCAACGCCTCTCGGAAGTGGCCTGCTGCAGCGTCCACTTCTGCTTCAGCGTTCACTATGGGGCCAGCCAACCAAGATTGAACGATTGCCGCCTCTTCAGCAAGATTGGCGTCGAGGCGACTAATCGCCCAGCGAGGGAAATCAGCTCGCTCCACGCGCTGAGCGATGTGGCCTGCCCATTGCCACTTCAACTCGCTAATTTTGAGAGCTATGTCGGTGACTTCAGTTCTCCTACGGATATCCTCATTTCGGATCTTGTTACGCAGGGAAACCCCAAGCATAGCCCTCTCCATTGCTCGTTGAGCGACTTTCAGCTTGTGAATGAGGCCCACAGTATCAGTGCCATAAGTCATCACTGGAGTTGTCAAAACTATAAATCAGACATTTCTTTTAATTTCAATCACAATTTGATTGCAACTAAGATAAATAATAGGCTAGCGGATTAATCAAGAATGTCACAGAGTGCAATGAGCACAAACAGTTGAAGGAATTATGCTACTGTTATTATTAGACTGTGTATTTCAACCCTGAGTGCGCTCTTAAAACTCGTAAAGGCGGCCATAAGTTTGAGTTATGGCCGCGTGAGACTGTGGTAATGAATATAGCCCACTGTATATTTCAATTTGGGTGGAGTACCCGATGTGTTGTTCTTACGACCAGATGTTTTCGCGTTTTTAGGGTTAGATGTCACAGGAAATAATGTACCTACTCGTTCTTTATACTGTGACTTTTGCTATATGTGTCATGTAACCATGATGCTTTTCTGGATACTACCCGCACACGGTTCTTTTTAACGTTATTTATTTTAGGAATAGGAAATGAATTATTATAGCCCGCGCGGTGGTGTTACTCAGGGTGAATGTAGCTTTCCAATAGTGATAACATTTTTGAAATCAGTGCAGCACTTTTTGAGCCAATTCGTTACAAACATACTAACAGACAAATCTTTCCTCCTTATAATATTATATTATAATGTATTTTTCTAAGTCAAAGTAATACACACAACAAACAAAATTTTGTTCCAAAGGAACAGCTTCACTAAATGCATAATGAATGAAAGTATATTCCTATTAACGTGAAAAAACAATTTTTAAAATATTTGCATGTCTGTCTGTTTGTTCCGGCTAATCTCTGAAACGGCTGGACTGGACTGAGTTTAACGGGATTTTCACTGGTAGAGAGCTGATGTTATAAATAAGGTGTTACTTAGACTACTTTTATTTTAGAAAAAAAATATGTGTCACTCTGCTAGTTACCTTTTCCCGCCTAAACGGCTAAACGAATCGTAATCAAATATGGCAAGGTTATAGATGACATTCCGGGGACACACATATGATAATTGTCATCAGCATCATCATCCATCACCAAGTGGGTCACGAACTAACGAACGTAACCGACATAGCCCAGAAGATTAGCCAGTTGAAGTGGCAGTTGTATGTGCCCACATAGCACGCAAAACAAATTGCCGATGGGGCCGAAAGGTTCTGGAGTGGAGACCATGAACCGGCAAGCGCAGCGTAGGTCGTCCACCGACACGGTGGACAGACGACCTGATGAAGGTCGCAGGACGACGTTGGATGCAGGCCTCTTCCAACCGGTTCTTTTGGAAAATCATGGGGAAGGCCTATGTTCAGCAGTGGACGTCCTACGGCTGAAATGATGATGATACCAAGTTGCACTCCAGTAGCTTGGAGCCGTCATGACGCTGCAACTGTATTAGTTAGATTGCAATCTAACTGCGAAATGTGTACTGTGTAGGTACTTACATAATGAGATTGCATAGTGATATAGAGATTGCATCGGGTAATGTGCATAATAGTTCAGGTACTACGTTATTAAGATAAGGATATTAGATGTTATCTAAATCACTACAACACGTAGTGTTCATGTATCGTGAAATCCATGACGAGCATTGCGCGGTGTGCTCTTTTTGAACAAGTCACAACGCGTGGTATGTTTCAACCGACTCCAAAAAAAGAAGAAGGTTCTCGATTTAGATGTATTTTTTATGTTTGTTATCTCAGTACTTTTGACTGGGTGAACCGATTTTGACGATTTTTTATTTGAAAGCTGCTCCTTTCCGTGTGGTCCCGTTAAATTTCATCTAATTAGGTCAAGCAGTTTTTGAGTTACACTCCAATAACTGAAAGTGTTTTGCATAACTTGATGATATCCTTATTGATGGTGAATGGCAATCATTCCATAAGTAACAAAATTCAGAAAAGGGTGAATTTTTTTTTTGCGTAAATTTGAACTGAATTCTAAAAAGGTGTAAAATAATTTGTTGAAGTCGGTACTCGGTATCATACGCACAATACTGTGATAGTAGGTACTTTTAAACTATCATGGTACCGTCTTCAACAAGTTATTTATCATTTTTAGTGTTGAAGTCCATTCCATTTTTTTGTTTTATTTTACTATTACGCGTAGGTCCTACGGCACCAATGTACAATTTTATCTAATTTCAACTTGAACAGACCCGAACTTACATATTTAGAGCCGAATCAAACATGAATTGTATTGCATTTTGTAAAGAGAACCAAAAACCTGCATTCCAATTATGCCGTCCCTTTTATCTACATTTAAATCGGCACTTCCCGTCACGCTACATTTCACGCCGCCCTAAAAAACTCAATTATTCAACCGTATCACGTCTCATTATTCTAAGCCGTATACAGTTCGTATACAGAGTGAGCTAATTTACCGTCGCCATTTAGCCGTGAGCACGTTGAAATTGTGATATACAGCGTGTTTTATTACGCACGCGTCGTAGCTGGGATATAACTCAAAATTATGACCCGGGTTGCGAGTACGCCTGCGGGTGGTGGAGATAGCAGTTTTTGCTCGGGTGCGAAGTTTTGTTATCAGAAGTTGTATCAACAATTATACGTAGTATAATAAGGTAGTTAAGATGATATCGTTTTTTGAATGTTTATAAGACCCTAGTTAGAAATGTATATAAGTCTGAAACATAATATACCTTGATAAGACACTGTTTTAAACTATCACGGTTGTTCTCTAAAGTTATATGATTATTAACGGGATATTTACCGTGGTAAGGTTGTGGAATGAGCTCCCGATATTTCGGCGCAGTTACATGCACCATGTTCACGGGAAGAGTCTTCCCGTGAACATGGTGCATGTAACATTCCACAACCTTACCACGGTAAATATCCCGTTAATAATCATATTACCTTGATAAGGATTAATTTGATTACTTTAATAGTACAAGTTAATTTTATGTTATAAATATGAATTCAATGTTGCTAATTAGCCAATAGCAAATTTAAGCTAATATATAAGTATATTTACAAGTGTGAAAGTAGGGTTTTTTATGATATTAGAAAATGGAACAAGAACGAGGCCCGCCTGGTGTTAAGTAATAACCTCTGCCTATAACAGATGCATTTCATCACAGGTAAAGAACTGCATTCCAACCGTAACCCAGAAATATAAAGCTGTCCCATGTGCTTGTGATTATATCGGTACCCATATTTTTTAAACCGGAACACTTTTTCGGGATAGAAATGGGTATAATGGTGGCAGTACTCGCTAAGAAACTCATTCACAAAGAAATCTAATACTGCTCATATCATAGCAGTTTTGTGAACATTTTTATATGTTATCAGCTTTTGCCTTTCGTAGGCGTGGAGTAAGCTTATCACAATTCTTTTAGGAACTTCGAAATATATCAGGATAAAAGCCTATGTGTATTTTCTAGATACAAGCTAACTGTTTTGAAGAAACTCAGCGTGATAAAGAAGAAAACATACTCAACAACTCCCTTAGTTACTCGCCTTTTCATTTATGACATAAGTGTGATATTATTTAAAATATCATAATGAAAACTGAATGTTATATGAAAAAACATCACATCTTGCGCAATACCTTCTGACTCGACATTTAACTTGTCAGTTACAATAAATGACGTAAAAAGTGAGAGGTGGTTAAGCATACCTACCTTACTCTTTAAGCCAACCATAAAACATTGTCCAATAAAAATACTTTTTTTATCAAATAGCTTGCAATAAAAATGTAAACTATAAATCACAAGTAATCACGCTAATCGGCAAACTTTCAAATCGTTTATAATACTCTCATCCTGCCAAAGCCATTGTTGTATGTATCGTGTAATAAATTCTTACACCGGATCCCCCAAATGCGTGACAAAAGAAACGCGTACATCATCGCCACACAAAAAACAGAACACACCACGACACCGCTTATTTATTTATGAGTTTAATTCAAAGTTGAGACCCCTCTCTAAAAGCGTGATATTGAACGATCGATATCAGCTCATTTTCTCGGGCACCACACTGGCTTCGCACAATAGGACGTGTCGAAAAAACCGGTCCAAGTGTCATCCCGCAACAGATGACAGCTGGGCTGTGACAATGAGTTCCATATCGATTCATCAAATTGACGACAATGAGGCTCATTGGGGCGTCTACCCTACGCGAAGTCTCACAGACTAACTAATTCCCGTACTCCATTTTAATCTTCCTCATTTTATGAGATAACTTTAAATTTTTGTAGTGTGTGCGTACCGAGGTTAACAGTGGCAATGTTAACGGAACGACAACCATGTCAAATTGACAATAGAAACGATTTAAAAAGAAGATAAATAGGGTAAAAGCCGTGAAGACTCTAATAGCAAACATCCATTTCACGGTACGATTTGCTAAGGTCAGTTGTGGCAGATTTGACATGGGTGTATAAAATCAATAGATTTTTGTCAGAAATAGATAGGTGTGGCAAATTCTGAATAGTTTCGTTCTCAGACTATGCCATTGTGGTGACAGAACAAGTCAAGCGAAACAGTTTTCGATTTCGATATCGGTTCCAGTCTTTTCAAAAGATATCTTAGGAATATTTTTTGTTTTTTTAGCATTCCTTATTTATGATAGTGGTGTTTTATAGACTTTTAACGTCATAATCATAACATATCAGACTATGTCCCAAAAATAAGTAATGCTTATTAAAACGCATTATTACACATAAAGCCACATTCAATATAAAACATTCTAATACCATTCAAGGTGTCAAAACCTAAATGATCCCGACTTCATATTCAACATGATCATAAATTTCACTTACTGGTCTTCAAAGCTAACATCTACCGCACACCAAGTTATTATTTATACTTTTTATACTCACAATAGGACATGTCCACATCACTGCCCTATTGTCATGTCGTGACAGACAAACAGAATGTCCGAGCTTCCTGCGCTTTCAAAACTGAATTGTAAACACTATAACTTCAATTTAAATCAAAACAGCCTAACTGCCAGTAAAGTCTATTTGTATAAAGCGTCTTATGAACTCAGGAAATTTGGTTAGAGTTTGGTCGAAATCATGTGTAGAAACGTCCTTAAATCTTTGATTCTTTTTTTCAACGCTAAATGTCTGAACACGCACCTGACCACATCCAAAACTGATTCTAATTGGTCAATTATAGAGTTCATTTTTAGTAATAAGAAATATGCAGATATATAAATAAGTTTAAAGCCTGCAAGTGTGCCCGGTAATGGATTGGTCGATTGCCGATGAGTGCCCGTGGGTGGCCTTTTCGTGTCGGCAGCTTTATATCGTTTGAAAAGTGCACTGAATATTGATATTGCCTACTTTTGATGTCCATTTTAGGAATAACTTTCTGAGTGTCTGCCGTTTTCTGCTTTATTTTTGAATTAAACTTGCACGTGTTCTGCTTACGCCCCTGGTGACTTGGATGTAAAGACGTTACGTGTATTTATTTCTAGTTAGGTATATTAAGAGTGTCAAGTTAGGTTTATTTTGATGTTTATAAAAACTATTTACCATTTGGAAGGAAACGACTTTATCTGCATGATTAGTTTAATCTGTGGGCTGAGAGAGAAAGAATATCTTTGGGACGAGTGGATTATAATTAATAACATACATCAGCCTGGGGTCATTGCAAAATAGCAAGCATTTTACGAATTTATTCTAAGATTGCAACAAAGAGAAGGATTAAACAATTTAAAAATAATTTTAGCATCTTTTATTACCTGATATGACTGTCGTTTAAAAAAATGTACAACTTTATTGAATTTTTTTCATGAAAAATCTCTATTTAAGCTGACTGTAGATAATCAGCTTCGGTCTCAACCTAGATTAACATATTAGTAAGCAATTTCAATATAACAAGGGTTTTTATTAGTTTTTAACCTTTCGATGCATTAAGACAATTTTCCCATGGTTACAAACTAAGCTACCAAAAAACAGACAATTGTGAGTCTGATTCGTACACTAAAGTACAAAAAAGAACAAGTTTTATAGAAGGACAAACTTAACTTTGTAGTTAAAAAAACACTAAATTCGCTGTCTATATTCGATATACGTTAGAGTCATATCTCTAACTGTGAATTTACTTTTGTGTGATTTACTGATTACTTCCACTATTTATTAAATTTGTCCGTAGGTATATCTACTAACCTACGGACGAGCTATGGAGAGGGCTATCTATGCTCGGGGTTTCTCTACGTGATCGACTCAGAAATGAAGAGATCCGTAGAAGAACGAAAGTCATCGACATAGCTCAGAAGATTAGCCAGTTGAAGTGGCAGTGGGCAGGGCACATTGCACGCAGAACAGATGGCCGATGGGACCGGAAGGTTCTGGAGTGGAGACCACGGACCGGCAAGCGCAGCGTAGGTCGTACACCGACACGGTGGACAGACGACCTGATAAAGGTCGCAGGACGACGTTGGATGCAGGCCGGTCCTTTTGGAAAATTATGGGGGAGGCTTATGTTCAGCAGTGAACGTTCTACGGCTGAGATGATGATGATGATGATGATGATGATTATGATATCTACTTAGGATAAGATATAATTCTACGAGCATCTTAACGGCAACGCTCTCTATTTAATAATGAGTGTCAAATTATACGGCATAATTGGCGGTTTTATTGGATTTGTGACCGAGATGCTGTGAAAAAGGGCCTGATAGACAGACAGACAACGAATTAATTTTACAAGGGTACAACACTAAATCACACTATTCTTTTTGTACAGCATAAGTCATATGCAAATTATAATAATATGTAACAATAAAGAAATCTTATAAATATTTATGTAACTTTGGTAATACATATTTGTGTTCTCAAATAGTGCCATACCATTTAATGTCCACACTTAACATTAAGGCTAATAAAGAGACAGCCATCCCAACTCTCCCGGCGATAATATAAACGTAAAGCACCTCACACATTTTACTTTAACGTTGACGCTGTCACGTAAAGCACACATAAAACACATTAGAATAAACATAAAAATGTCAACGTTACTATATTATTTAGAGAGCTTCGGCCGTGGCTTTACTTAAGTCATACTAGTGTTAGTTATGTAGAATAAAGTTGGTACTTATCTTATATTTATTTAAATTTCATTCATAGTAATGGCTTGAATAGTGAAAAAGTTATGATTAAATGGCATATGTACGTGATAAAATGTATCTCTTTAGCTATCTATCATACTCTCTCTGGAGTTAGGTAACTATGTGAGCTGGGGATAAAGATGAGCGTTTGTTAGGAAACATAGTGTGTATGTGTGTGTGGGTGTGTGTGTGTGTGTGTTAGTATTTAAATTGTATTTTTAGAGTAAGATAATGAGTTGTAGAATAATGTATTTAATTCTTTATCTATTTATTTTCTAATATATAAAAAATCTGTCTATGGATATAAAAATTAATCCCAATTTTTCTAAGAATAATTTGAGAATGGGTGGAATCTCGCTAATTATTTTTTGTTGTGTTAATTATTGTCAGGTTCCTATCAAAGAAACAACCAAGAAAAGATGGGAGGTCATGGCGAGGCCGAAAGCCGAGCCTACTACGTGAACGAAGTCGCAGGCAGCCGCTAGTTATGTATAATTAATGTAATAAAGAACATTTATCTACGTAAAATAAAATTTACCCAAAATCAAAGAAGTTTATTTGTGAAAATCTAACATAACTGAGCGCTTCCGTGCTTCGGAGGGCACGTTAAACCGTCGGTCCCGGTAGACAACAGTCGTTAGGCTATGTCGAAGGCCTTCGGACGGCTTAAAAACTTCGATATGGGTTGGCCACTAACCTATCCACCAATACGCACTGGGCCCGCGTAGTAGATTTTGGCCCAACTCCTCTCTCTGAGAGGAAGGCTCAAGTCTCAGCAGTGG
Organism: Selenia dentaria; assembly: GCA_917880725.1. Classification (NCBI taxonomy): domain Eukaryota; kingdom Metazoa; phylum Arthropoda; class Insecta; order Lepidoptera; family Geometridae; genus Selenia; species Selenia dentaria. The sequence continues at coordinate 4,637,132 of OU862888.1, read as the reverse complement.
GAATGGGCTTATTATCATTATGATTGGGAAAATCTAAATATTTTTAATATGCAATGATTATCGTAATTTTCAGATTTGTTAACTTTTCCAAATCATTTAGCCAAGATCAACTTACAGGACACCTAATATTGTATATTCATATTGTAAGTATGTATACCAATGTACACATTACTATGGTAAGTACGTAGACATAGACTCACATTTATAGGTATACTTAAGGGGGGACTCACAAAAGTCATTACGAAGTTGCCACCAAGTGTAATGTCAATAAAAATAAAATATGCTTATCTTATTGCCCATAACGGTGTCTTAAGTCACTCGTTTTGTATATGAGCGAGTGACAAATAAAAGCGGCGATATAAGATAGAGGCTCTAATTCTTGTTGTTAGTGTTGTAAGTTTAGCTACTTTTGTTGCATAGTTATTTTACTGTCAATTTAAAATAGTATACTTTGAACCATTGATGTAGTAAGCGCCTTTTATATATGCTTTAATCCTTCCTATACCGTGATGATTAAAAAAAGATTTATGAATGAAACTGACGTATACACACATCTCTGGGACGCAAAGGGTTAAACCAAAGTAACTGTGTAATTAGATACATTATTCATAATACTAAAATGTATAAGTTTCAAATGAAGAAATAAGTTCAAATTTATTCTGTGCCATTCGAATACGGTTCTAACACGAATTAGCTACCCTGCCTATCTTAACAATATTATAATATATAATTATACATTGAATAACAAAGTACTCGTAGCTATTGAAACACATTTCAAAATTTGTTGGTATATTACCTAAATAATAAAAAAAGTAGCATTTTCTCATAAATTATAAGGTTAAAGTAGTACAAACTTTACTAATAAGGTATTTACGTACTACGTATATGAAGGTACTGAAATATATTTTAAGTATAGTAAACTGGAAAATATGTAATGGAAAAAACACTGTTTTAATGGAAAAATCCTGAATTTGTAATTTTTCGTTGATACCGACTATAAATAGTTATAAATAATAAACAGAGTATACACTGAAGTACACAGCCTCAGACTGTAAATTATTTAGTTTGTGATGAGCAACCATTACTTTCTGTATATGCTTTTATTGTTTATAATATGCATGTTAATGTTTTATAAATATCATAAATAAATATAAACCATCAAATATTCTACTGCCGCGTTTCAAAATGAATAAAGCCTCTACCGAGAAAAATGACAACTCAAGGCGATTCTTTTCAATAATGTTTTTTAAGCTAACCCTAATTTACTTTCCGTGAACTCTCTTTTGGGATTTTATTGTATTAAAAACGCATAGTTTTCTAAGTTACAATTGTTAGTCTTCACTAGTTTAAAACTTGACCTGCTGTCCTATCGTTGAGCAGCCATTCCAATATTTATCAAACTTACGCTGTGTTTTCAAAGCCAATAAAAAATAAACATTTTTATGAAGTTTATTTCACGGATAAACCCTCCAGATTTACTTGTCTACATACGTCAAATGTTTTGTAACCCATCAAAGTGTAGTACAATAACCGATATCAATCAAAAACAATAAACTTTTTTATACCCAAATCCAATTAGAAGACAAACACACTACCGACGAATTTTACATGTGAAGAAAAAATATGGCTGCCGGTGTTGTTCCCGTGTGTCACACCATTATCTCAGGTCGTATATCACCGACTTTTTTATTTGTCGTTGAATCTCGTATTTTAACAAGCCGGCCGACATTATCATTTATGACAAGTAAATTGAGGTGTTAACTGAGGCCGTGTCTAAAATAAATATGCTTTTAAACTTTTTATAGATATTCAACCTCGAGAGTATATTTTTATACTTCTATGGAGAAATACCTTAATCATGGCAAAATCTCCTGACACAATATTTTGGTTCTAAATGGTTTAATAGTAAGAAAGAGAAAAGTTTTTACTTCTTTATATTAATTCTTCCTATACCATGATAATTAAAACAAAAGATTTATGAATGAACCTGACGTATATTTACGTCCCTGGGACGCAAAGAGTTAATCCTTACTATACCGTGATAATTACAACAAAATATTGATAAATGAAACTGACGTATATTTACGTCTCTGGGACGCAAAGGGTTAATAACTTATATCAAATATATGAATAATGTTATACATTTAAATATAAATTATATTTTATATGTGTATGCTATTATTATTATACGTTTGAGTCACGTTTCAAATTTAATTAATCCTTCCTATACCGTGATAATTAAAACAAAAGATGTATGAATGAAACTGACGTATATTTATACGTCTCTGGGACGCAAAGGGTTTAATAGAATTTGAAATAACGGCTGGTGGCGCATGTTACGCACTTCATGGACTCTATCTCTATAGGGGAACCGAGGGGACCCAACTCAATAAAATGGTCTGTCAAAGTGTGATAGATGCAATGAGCAACTCTAAAAACCAATAAGCGTAAAAAATGCGGAGGTAGCTATGTGGAGAAGGCATCATATATAGGATATAGGATAGGGCATGTGACATCACAACGCCCAGCTAACGCTAAAGAAGAAGGAGATATTTTAACAGTCTGCAATTAAAAAACCTAACTATGATATAAAAACTAACTAAGTGACAGATGTAAATATTATCCCAATGATTTTGTTCGAACTAATTCATCAAAATACCCTTACTGCTTGTTTACACTGCTATTAGGGCAAACTAGCTAACATTATTACCATTCAATGTTATTTTCTTGAAGGACAAATTGCAACTTTACAAACCTCTATTAAGGACGACGTTCGAGTGCAGCTTGTATCTCAGATAAGTTGTAATATAAATGGAAGCACAATCCATCATCGGTAAGTGATCGATGAAGGCAGTCCAAATATTTGAATTATTTTGATATCGGGAGCGCTCCTGAAGCGACTCACTTGGCACTGGGCGATTAAAGTATTATTACTATATTTTTATACGATATGATGTGAAGTATTCCCATTAGCTGCTATGGTAATTTTCTTTAGCATACACCGTGTTAAGTGTTTTTCCAATTAAGATACGAAAGCTTTAGTACTAGAATATTTGTAAGTGTGAGAATACGATTTTTTTTCTCATCACTAACACTGATCTGATGCGAGCATTACGAGAAAGCAATGATAATTACAATAGAGTTAGTTCAGGAGCACTGCTCACAATTTAAAGAATAAAAGTAGAGAGCCGCTCGACCACCCGATTCTTAGAATGAGGACGACACAGTTCGGAATTTCAGGTCAGTAAGAAGATCTGCAGAATACAATAACTCTTGCTTATTAAACTTAAACTACCTTAAACTTACTTAGCTTAATAATTTTTAACTATAGTGATCCACTCAAAATATTTGACTACAGATCAGAGAGAGAGAGAAAAATTTAGTGGTTCACTATGATATGTGCACTATCTGGTAGAATATTTCAATGATACTAATCATCCGTGAAGATAATTTTGTTATATTAGAAATAAATTACATATCCTCGGACGGGATTCAAACACACGTCATTTGACAATCCATGTCAGACGTCATGACCGCTAGGCGACTATCACAGGATCGAATTTATCTCCATGCATCATTTTTAACTATCGTATAGGACAGATGTCTACGGGGACAGAGCGCCATCTATCGAATAACTTGTAAATCTTTATCCTAATAAAGAAGAGTTTTTACAAACACTTTGATGTAGTAACCCTTTATTACACGTATTATATATACGAGATAATCTATGGATACCCCGTTCTAATAATATGATTGCGAAAGTATATCTGTTTGCCACAATTTGATTCCTAACAAAATTAGCTGAGATTTTTAACTTACTTTTTCAGCAGGGATAGAGCCGCGGGGCAAAGCTATTAATATAACAACAAGTACAATTTCAAAAAATGTAATACAGACATCCATTCTATTCAGTTATTGGAGTGAATCTCAAAAACTACTGAACCGAATTTGATGAAATTTAAATGGGACCACACAAGCACCACCTTTCAAAGAAAAAAAAGAATTTTGAAATCGATTTACCCAGTCGAAAGTTATGAGGTAATAAACATAAAAAAATACAGTCGGATTGAGTACCTCCTCCTTTTTTGGAAGTCGGTAGAAAAAGATTGTTATTCTGTACCTACCTTAAGCGCCCAAACATGAAACCAAGTTTTGTGGCATTATTTGTGGCAAGAATCACGAGCGCGGCTATTAAATGTTTTAAAAAAAAACGATATTATAAAATATTTAGTGACACTTGCGCTGAAAAGAAAACAATGATTTTGGCCTATTTGGGGGTGTGCACCACCCTAAAAATGCGGGAGAGAGGGTGGTGATTTGGGGTTTCTTATGTGTTTTTTTATTTTGTATTATTCCTATTAGCATTTTATGCGGGAGGGAGGGTGGTGCACACCCCCAAATAGGCCAAAATCATTGTTTTCTTTTCAGCGGAAGTGTCACTAAATATTTTTTAATATCGTTTTTTGATAATGGATTTCCGCAAAGTAACGCCTGAATCGATAAATTATTAAATGTTTTCTTTAGCATGTTTAATGATATTGAAAAGCATCTTGCAATAAATTAACTATCAGATCTCAATTAAATAATAGCTAATACCGTTTCCTTTCAGACGGATGAAATATAAAATACTGTATAGTATATTTATATAATATGTTTTATATTAGAAATGACTCTTTTGATGTGTTCAATTATACTTTGTATACTTATGTATATTGTGAGACTAACAAAATTACAACCTAATTACTTCTTCTAAACGTTTTACTGCTTGATCTGCAAAATCCTAATGTTAAATAAACTTATACCATCCAGCTAGTTTGCGTGTTCATTATATCGCATGGAAAATATGATATGTTTGATTTATCATTCTGTCATGGCTATGCTTATCATTAAAATCATATTTCAATGTCATATAGCGCAAACAAACTGAGCTAATCGACCCACCTGTCAGAAGTTTGGGCAAACATGGGAGCGCACTTTGTAAATACGCGTCCATCACCACTCCTCTATTTGACTTGGCAATTGCCGTATTTTGATAAAGGTTTTAAAATATTGTGTTTGGTGATAACACTACATATAACAACTATATTTGTACACGTTATTTGAGTAAGATATGAAGTTTTACAGGATGCAAATAGTAATGTTTTTCGATATAATCATGATGCGTCAAAATTTGAATGGGAATAATTATTGTTTAAAAATATAGAGTACTTAAAACGTGTTCACTAAACCTTGCTTAAAATACGTCCCAATCGGGATGCACTGATACGAGCAAATATGTGGTGAATTATGACCGATACTGATGTCTCTGTGAGGAAGTTCTAGTAGTTTTCAATACTAGTAAGTAACGGGACGAACAAGGTGTTCGCCTGACGTTAAGTGTCACGCTTTCATGTATACTTGCTGTGTGACTCACAACTATATGACTCAAATTTGTACTGCACTGCACTGTACTCGTCAGCCTAAGACGCAGATGTTGGCCACATTTATCAACTAAATTAACTTGTAACAGTGCCCGTTAATGGTGTTATTCGCACTACGGCTTCGAGGAAGAACATATTGTATGTAGTATTGTAGTACCTACCATCATACACATAGCATCAGGTTTCGTAATTTATGTTTATAATTTCGAACGCCAGCACCAGAGTGGTCTTAATTATAAATAGAAAAAATAGTACAAAAGTTAAATAAACCTCCTTCATACGACTGGCTTTTCAATCATAAACCCACTTAAAGTAACAAATCCACTAAATACCTTCGCTCTAACCTAATTCCGGCACAAACCGGCGACGACGGTTCCGTTCGCCATACGTCATAACATGATAAATGTGCCGCCACCTCGTTAATCATAGACCTCGGAACATCAGTCTTATGTGGAGGGAAATAGACACCGGAACTGCTATAATTTGTTGAAGATAAATCAGTACCTACGGTATGAAAACACTAACAGTCCAACCTGTCATCTCGTTAGTCGTAAAGCGCTTGAAGTGGAACTAGTTTAGCTACTTGAAGCTGTTTAATTAGGTTGAGAAAACCTAGCTCACTATAATTGGATGGGTACTTTTAACTGAGCATTACATTGCTTCGAAAGGCACATTTTGCATTTGTTCCCAGTTATTATGCTATCTGTTAGTAGCCCATGTTGGAGCCATCCAGGGGGTCTAGAAATACTACTGCTGGCAAGCGTATCCACCAATTTGCATCGGGGCAACTTGGTGAGCTCTAATTTTTAACCATACTCCCTTCATTCTTTCCTTGAGAGGAATCCTAAGGCTCTGTAGCGAGAACGTTATGAGCTGATAATGCTACGTCATTCAACTGTTGCACTTGATGGCAAATCTCTCGTGCAAATTCTTTTTGGTATATGGTATCATTCTATTACGAAATAGAACGAGATTGTTTCGTTACTGTGTTATTGAACATTAAGTAAAGTTTAGCATAAGTAGTGCCCTTTTCAACTGACTTCCAAAAACAAGGAGGTTCACAATTAGATTTTTGGATGTGTCTTGTTACTTCATAACAGTTTTATAAGTTTAATCGGTTGATTTTGATGATGATTGTTTCTATTAGAAATCTGTTGCTTCTTTTGTGGTCTTATTTAAATGAGATCAAGATCTGACTATCTTTTTTTTAAACAATTTATTATCAGCATCGGGTACAATAAAATGAACGTCGGGCTCAATTATTTTTAAAAAAGTATGCTGTCAATTAGAACGTAGCATTTAGCCATGTCTGCCCCTATTACTTGCATTGAGATGATCAGAACTGTTTACTCTTGTCTGCCATCATATTATTCAATATGATATAGACATTTTTCAACCTTTTTGTCGCTGGGTTTTTCTCGAGCTTGACCTTCCTCGCATTGACATCTCAAATACACAGCACACCAATAGGGTAGCCCCATAGATAATTACTATGGTAGGCCGTGCTTGCCTGCTTGCCTAACCTACTACCCAACGGCTGTCCTATAGAGCTAAAGCTTTCCAGCAATGGTTTTAGAGGGAAAATAATGTTCCGTCTTTGTAATAGTTCACTGGTTCCCGTACACGCGATTTGGCATTTTTCATTCGTAAGCTATATAGTTATAAATCAGTTTTATCCTTGAGCATCATACTGATCGTGCATATTTTATTAGGGAGAGATGGATAAGTAGACATAATATTTAGCTTTATGCGTATATGCCGAAATTGTGTACACCGTGACATAGGAACACGGCATGCATATAAAATCATTGCCTTCATTAAGCCCGAAAAACAATCTATCGAAGTCTATAAAAAGGTAACGGACTGAAAGCTTACTCATTGACCCGAACTGTCAAACTTAGTGACGCGCAAACATATCGATACTCCCACTCGACGCGTACATCCATGAATTTAATTGCCAAAATCGTCGGCTGACGGCGTGACGTCAGCTGTCAGCTGTCAGCGGTGGCAGTATGATGAATGGCGGGTCGTTAATCACGCCACAGATTAGGCACAAGTTTCGGGGTGGTCATCACTCATCGGAGGGGTCTAAGTGAATTGGAAGGTGAAGTAGCAAGTCTTGTGAAAAATGTTGAGAGAGTGGAGTTCAAGTCAGTTTTTGCGTTTACAATAAGCCTTTTCTATATGAAATTTAGATCTGTTCGCCGCGTGGCGTATCAAACTTCAAAGATAATAAGTGCACTGTACTACAAACACTTTAAAGGTGGGTGAGTTACTTCTTATCGATTTTGTCCTCATTACTTTCCATAAGAACACTAATTTACTGATTTTATCGTTAGATAACCATGTTCAATGTGCTTGTCCGATCTTATCCATTCTAATTTAGATATTAATCTTTATAGACATTGGGCTTATTTGCGACTTAAATCATTACTGATTAATATTTTTGTGTGCTCATTGATTAGATTGGAATCGGGTTTGAATTATAAAACATGTTGGGTATTACCCGACGGGTTTGAAAGTAATTGTGATTATATCTGAGAACCATTACGATTGTGCTATAATTATCACTAATGTATTAACACATTCTTAGTGGGTACTATGTATAAGTAATTTGGTCTGAAACAAGTCAATACATTTATTAAATATCTGGTACAAACTTTACAGATTTACTTTGTTGCCATAACGAGTACTAAAGTTATCGCGAATATACTTAGTAACAAATTGTACAACTTCTATATTAAGTACCTATATGTAATTAATCCTGACGTTTGGAACACTTTTCAATAATATTATAAGTCTAATATGTATCTCAATTGACAGTTTACTGCGATAATCACCTTGCAAAGTGTACATCGATTAGCTGTCAATAGTCAAATTGATAGTCGCCGTTGGAAGTTGTGATACACAATATGTACTATGACAATATTGACAGACGTCAAAGTTCGGTGGACAATAGCCACGGTCTGGTGAAGCTATTAGATGACACTTGTCTTTTATAAAACTATGTAAGTGATTTTTATCTATTGCCTATAATAAAGGCTATGCTTTTGGGATAGTTTGTTTGATTAATTTACTTCTGAATTCAAAAAAGACAAAATGTTTGAAGTTTTCTTTGCCTACTGTTCCATATTTGGAGTCCAACGTTACGCTTGATGGAGTTAAACTCGTAATGGACAAGGCAACAGTCTTCCTAGGCATTAAAATTGACGCAAAATTACAATGGGGTCCTCATATAAATGCCCTGTATGTATTTGAAAACATAATGTATATTCGTAAAAAATTACATAAATATAAGTTAAATAGTGATCACCACACTTTTAATACTAGAAATACAAATAGGATAGCTGTACCTAGTTTTAGACTTGCGAAGACTGATAAGTAATTCCTAGGAAACTGTGTACGTTTTTACAATAAAACATAAGTAGCTGATTATGTGTTTTGGGATTTTATGTGAATAGCCTGAGCTCACAGAGGGTAAATTCAAGTCGACTGTAAAAAACGTTCTGATAAAAAAGCTTACTATAAAGTTCGACATTATATAGAAGATAAAGATGCTTGGAATACTCCACTTCTGGCAAGCTGTCACTCTGCCACCCATAAAATGTAATATTTGTAGTACCTAAGTAGAAACATAGTAAACATCTATATAAAAAGAATGGCCACGAGTTTCTTGCCGCTTCTTCTCGGTGGGCTCTATATATTTTGGAACGCGGCGGTAGAGTCTTTAAAGTAGATTATAATGAAAAGTTGCCGTTTATAAGTGCGTCTTTGATGCCTAAATTGAATAAATGATTATGACTTTGACTTTGATGACTGGATTTTAAGCAAGTGGTGGTGCTGGCCAACCATCGTCTATATTGAAATCAGCCTGCTTTCTTTTACAGTAGCTTCTCATGTAATACTAGATGTGATAAGGCTCTTGTATGAGAGGCCATCTTGGTTGGTACTATCACAGTGTCAAATACTCTATCTAAAGCGCGAAACAGTAATGCGCAAGCAGTATTGAGGTATGTGGAGTGTGTCACTGTAGTAAGGGAAATTACAACTCTTACGCAAAAACTCCAAGCAAAACTGAAATTGTAAGCATTGGGTGACACTACATCTGTCAGGGGCAGGCGTAGTGCTTTAGGCACATGGCTCGTCCATCAGCATGGTTTATCCTTATATGGCCATAATAAGTCTGCAGTGCACCGATAACCACAGCAGTAGGCTATTTATTAAGTGAAGACTACATCTAGGGTAACGTAGTGTCCTAGAAAAGGTTAACCTTGAAGTGGTCTTCACTCAATAACTTTAAACTTGACTGACCAAGCTGACATTGCAACGCAAGGATGCTGGCAGTAAGTAGCTGAATATAGAACTCATCATCTGGCAGTACCTACATGAGAGTGGGCTGATTATCATATCCTTCATTGTACTGTATACAGTACATAAATATATATATATGGGGATAAAGATCTGTAAAAATAAATACATGAATAAGTATCGACATTTCTATGGAACAATGGTGACATGTAAATCGTACTTCTATTGCACCGACCTTTTGTTCAAATCTCACTCAAGTCACGATTTACCAAGCAAAACACACATCGATATGCCAGTACCGTATGCGAAGCATTCAAATTTATCGAATGATTGAAGTAGCACGTGAATAAGTACTTGCAGTCAGCTGTAAAGCTTTTAACTTCTTCATTGCAAACGTATGAGTCAGTGCTGTTGTTGGAAATATAAATCTAATTTGAATTATATCGGCAGACATCCACATCAGGTCTGCAGGTCCCAAATTAGGCAGAGCCTGTAGCAGAACACACTCAGACACAATCAAAAAGACAAAATTATACACAAATTGCAATTAAAATTACACACAAATGTTTGACCTGTTTGAGAGAAAAATACACATCCTCATTCGAACTCGCGTCTTCCGACAAGCCGTGTCAGACGCCATGACCGCTAGGCCACCGATGCATACCATCCGAGCATAAAATTTTAACTCGCTATCTGTATGCAACTCGGTGCCTTGCGGTCACAGCGTCTGACACGGGTTGTCGGAAGACACGAGTTCAAGCTATGTTTGAAGTTTATCAACTTACAAACATCTAGGCGTCTGCAATATTGGTTAAAGTAAATTGTAAAAATTGATAAATTGAGACAATATTATCCGTTCACCTTTGAGAAAACAATATTCAAACAGTTCACCTATATAAGCGTCATGGTATGATTTAATTCAAAACTGTTAAGTCAGGTTTAAGAACTGCACGGAACTTGCATGGTTTTTATGAAGCTGATAATAAGGCCCTTGTTTCTCAAACAAACTACGTTTTGGTCAGAAATTTTGATTGAAGGCGTGTTTGAAACGCGTCTGACAAACATGTTCGTGTATGCGAAGGTACGTAGTAATTCTTCTTCTTCTTCTTCGTTGCGCTCTTGACAGAGCGGTCGTGATCGTCATGTAGTAATGTTGGTGTGGCCAGAAGTCATACGCATCACGATGGCACGCCATTTTTGCCTGTTAGCGGTCATCCTGGTGCACTCATGCAAGGAACCACCGACCGCACACTTGATTTGATCGCATCGGTAAACTGCCGCGCTGTCTGGTGCCTTTCACTCTGCCTTGGACGACTAGGCGCTATATGGATTCGTTGTCACGCCTGGAAACGTGTCCAAACAACGATAATATACGGGATTGGACAGTGGCCGATAGACGTTGCTTAATACCGAGTTCTTGGAGTATTGACACGTTTGTGCGAAACTCAGTCCACGATACTCCAAGCATTTTTCTCCAGCACCACATTCCACATTTCCGTCTTCTTCTTTTCAATTTCTCCCATTGTCCACGTTTCCGCACCGTACAGAAAAAATGGGAAGCCTAATGTTCTGACGAGCCTGGTCTTGGTGGCTTTAGTAATGTTACGATTCCTCCATAGTTTCTTTAGCTTATCCATTGCAGTTATAGTGATAGTCATGCATCGCTTCACTTCATCAATGCAGCCTCCATCGTTTGAAATCAAAGCCCCAAGGTATGTGTAGCACTGTACTACTTTGCAGTTCGCGATCTGAGTCACTTCCGGCGAGTTGTTGTTTTCGCGGTCTACTATCAGCATTTTGGTTTTGCTACGATTGATCTTTAATTCGAATTTGAGGCGCACAGTTTCCAGTTTGAGAAGCAGTTCTTCCATTTGGCTATCACTAGTCGCAAACAAGTTGCAATTTTATATCCACCTATTGTAACACCATCTCTCCAGGTCTCCAGAGTTATGCGCATTATTAGCTCGGTGTATACTCGTATATTGAAAAGGAGCGGTGACAGTATACACCCCTGACGGACTCTAGCACTAGGTTGAAAATTGCGTGATAGTACGTCATCTGCTTGAACTGAAGCCCTTCTTCATAGAGTTGTCTTAGAAGGTGTACAAGGTGTTTAGGCGTACCTATCTCCTCTAGAGTCCTCCACAGAATTGGCCATTTTAACAGAGTCAAACGCATTAGAAAAGTCAACAAAGCAAATGTATGTCGGCTTGTTGAACTCTCGTGCCTCCTCTATGATCTGGCGAACGATGAGAATCTGTTCTTTAGTACCCTTTTCCTTAACAAATCCGGCTTGCTCCGGTGCAATCTCGTTGGACAGATAAGCCCTTAGTTGTTCATTGAGAATATGTAGCAAAATTTAGCTTGAGTGGGATATTAGCGCAATAAGACGGTTATTGCTACATTTCCTTGTGGAACCCCGTTTTATGCAATGGAGTGAACACTGCATGAGTCCATTTAGATGGCCACAGTCCTGAACGCCATATCTTGTTGCAGATGACGTGAAAAATATGGATGCAGCGTTCTTCTAAAGCTTTGATAGTTTTTATTGGAATCAAGTCTCTATCAGTGGATTTGATTCCATTCTTAAGATGATTAATGGCAACTCTCACTTCGGACAAAAAAATATTCGGCTCTAGTTCTTCATTGGACGGGTTCGTGTTGCGGTAATGACGCTACTGTGGGTGAGTGTGGTATTTCTTCCACGTTTCAGAGATCTCACCTAGTTCTGTTACCACTTCTTCGTTTTAGTTTTTAATGGCCCAGGTTTAAGAAGGTAGCGACTTTGTAATGAAACGGATTTTACGGTAAAGATCCCTGGATTCGTGCTTTCCTGAATGCGTTTCGATCTCTTCACATATATTGTGTAGGTAGGCGTTATGGTCTCGTCTACAATTCGCCTGAATCTGAGCAGATAACTTATTAAGGTCTCTTATATCTACCCCCGGTGCTTTTATCTCACGTCTCTTTTCAACTAAGGCAAGAGTACTGTCTGTCATCTAATGTTGTCGTTTGTGCGTTTTGGTAAGTGGATTGGACTCTGTGTTTGCGTTTTGTATGGGATTCTTTGCACGGTTCCACAGCATATCCGGTGTTTCTTCATCTGGATTTGAGCTAGCCCAATCAGCCCAGTTTTTCTCAATAAGTAGTAATTCTAACAAGCAATTAAATGTTTTATTGTTAATTTGAAGAAAGTTAGCATATCATCTCATCATCTCTCATCATCATCATCATCATCTGGTAATGTACGTAAAACCTCTCTAAGCAAATTCTCATTTATATATTTTCGTTTTAGCCATTCTCTCAACTTTTCTCTCTTTTTTATTTAAAGCTGCCTGCGTTGAAGTCTACGCAAGAAATGCTTTGTCCGCATACGCATCAGACATTATTAAACCACAAAAGTAGGTACTTCACTTCTAAGTCGTAGGATGCCCACTGCTGAACATGCGCCTCCACCACAATCGGCCATCTATTCTGCGTCTATGTGGCCTGCCCTCTGCCACTTCAACTGAAAAGTGAAAACTGTGAAATGAATAGTATTTGAAAAAATTTGCTTGTACGTTTCCGGCATTGTTTGTTAAATGTATTGAAAAAAAAAACTTGACAAAAAATACTTTTAGTTTGTTTTCCTATACAGCGCTTTAGTTAACTCTCGGAAAATTAATGTCATAATCTTCTGTACTGTCACATACTGTAAGTTGTTGCAACTCAACAATGTCTCTCAAATGTCAACTTACTGTTTGGATTTGTAAATAGCTATTTATATTTAGTTGACAGTAACAATTTGGCACTGGAATGCTAGTTTAGAATAAAAGGGGATTTTATTTGAAAACTGTTGACTACAATTGTAATGATAATGTTCTTGATAATTCTTTCATTTTATCGTATAAGAGATGAGGTGTTTCTGTTTCAATGTATTGTTTATTTGACATCTGGTTAATTGATTGTAATGGTTTTATTACCAACAAAGTTCTATGTTAATTTATGTTCTTGAAACAATACTTTTCGCTTACTTCACGAAAAAGTAAGTATACACACCTTACTTCAGTATTAGACATGAGAAACTAATCTCTCTCCCTTTCTATCATTATCTCTCTTATTTATATCTGTTTGCTGTTTGTTACTGTTGCACGACATACAGTAAGCGAAAAAGTTTGTTTCAAAAACAAGGATGGTTTAGGTCACAGCATTCTATAACTCTCCAGTTGAAGCGAATCATTAATGAAATGGCCACAAGCTACAACAAGAAGGAATACGCTGTGGCAGTTTTATTAGAAATGAAGAAGGCCTTTGATCGTGTATAGCACGAAGGCCTGCTATACAAGCTAACGAAGAGCCCGACACCGAAAACTATATACACCATTATAAAGTCCTTCTTAACGGACCGACGCATCATCGTCCGAGTCGAGGAGGCTTATAAACAGAGAAGCCAATACTTGCCGGAGTACCACAAGGCAACTGATTATTTTCGATCATGTACGCGTGGCACACCAATGATATGTCACTGGAGGTGCCACGCGAAGCTTGCCCTATGCAGATGACGCTGCCTACTATGCTTCCTCGATTTGGACCGAAAGCGCTGTAAAGAGACTATAACCAATATTAGATGGCCTGCCAGAATAGCCAGCAAAATGGAGGATGGCTGTGAATGTGAACAGAACACAAGCCATCAAAACAGGTTGATATTATCTGGCAACACAACTGAAACTAATGGATAAAGATATCCCATGGGCCCCGTTGGTGAAATACCTCGGTGTCGAAATCGACTGCAACCTGAACTTTGCGGCTCATATGAACACCATCGTAGGAAAGGCGAAGGGAGCCCGTGCATGCCTTGCGCACTTCATTACTATACGCTACATCCTACGCTCAAAGCTACTATTCCGGGTGAAGATCCAAGGAGGGTTACTTTCTCTCTTCTACCTGCCTACTGTTTCTTACCATTTCACCACTACACACCTGAATGGATATTTATGAAAAGATAAGTTAAATGATTATAATTATTTTAATGATCTAGTCCTGGAATCTTGAATAGGGTACTTACTCCCCATCACCACTCGAGGATAAAATCGTCGGATGCAAATAGGAAATCTATACAATATTTTAAAATATCCAGAAGAAACCATATTATAAAAAAGTAACACCCACATTTTGCTGTACATTTTCTCGTCTCAGACAAAGCAATTCGGTTGTCATCTTACCCCTTTTTACGATAGACATAAGGATATAGCATCATTTGACGACTCCATTAGCGCAGTTACCCTTCAAATATTTGTATGATGACCAGAAACGTTTGTCTTTTGGAAACATCCAAGTTTCCTAGTACGTACTGTATGAAACGCATTTTTTCTAATATTTAGTCATCATCCCATTACATTTCCACTGACGGCTAGTTTAAAAGACTCCTAAATGCCACCAATATACATCTCGAATATAAATCTCGAAAACATCTCGAACATATTACCAGAAAAGCTACAAATATTCTCATGCAGAGCACTAGAGCAGTAGGAAAAGACTGGGGACTAAACCCGAAGCTATGCCGCTGGTTATACACGGTTATAGTAAGGCCAGTCCTCACTTTGGATGCGTAGTATGGTGGCCATAAACGAATCTGGTAACCACAATAGCTAAACTACAGCAAACCCAAAGATTGGCTTGCTCTCTTATTAGTGGATGCACGAAAACTACACCGCCGGCAGCCCTAGTCGTAATATTAGGCTTAACGCCTTTGCATCTTCATATACAGCAAGAATCAATGGCATTAGCGCTAAGGATAAAATCTACGGGCCAGTGGAAGGACAGAGGACCGATTACAAACCATAGTAGAATACTTCAAAAGGTGACAAAAATCATCCCAGAATCTATACAAGGCACTGATAAGACAGTCAGCACATACCTTGACAAGAAAAGGTATGAGCTGGTTACTGAGAAAACTGCTCTGGATGATTTTACGCCGACATACAACATGTACACAGACGGGGCAAAAAACAAACCGGGAACAGCCGCCTTATTGTCCAACTTGGATGAGAATGATATGTCACTTATTTCTCATTCCCATTGATGGTTCCAGCCAATAGGCTTGCAGGATTTCGCCCAGATTGTGATTCAAATGCCAAAATGAAGTCCATTCCCATTCTTCGTAAAGATAGACAATAAGGCCGCAGGTTGCGGGTATTTTTCGCCGAAACTTGGTATCTCAAATTCAAAGGCCTTGAATAAGACCACATCACCGACACAAGCAGAGGCTATGGGCCTACTGTTAGCAGCAAAAGACATATCATACAAAGACGAGATGGCCACCACAGTCTCTGAAGAAAGGGAACTACTAGCATTTACAACGGATAGCGCGGCGGCCATCTATGCACTTAGAAGGCCGGTAACCAGGTCAACAGTGATAGCCGAGTGTCATGAGGTTCTCCAAAACTTATCAAAGAAATACAGAATCGTAGTAGCATGGACTAACGGACATGGCTCATGCCCGGGGAACACAAATGCAGATATCCTCGCTACTAACAAACAGGTAAGTGGAGACTTAAACGAACTCTGCAAGCCCTCAGCGGTGGAAGTACGGAACCTACTTTGTCGCTACACTGAAAAAAGGACTGCAAACAAGCAAGATCTATGTTTCCAACCTTGAACAGGAACACAACAAACAATCTGCTGAAACTGCAGCGAGAAGACCTGCGACTTTTAGTAGGCCTTATCACAGGCCACTGCAACCTAAATTATCACCTTCACAAAACTGGTGCAACGGGCAGTCCACTGTGCAGAGGATGTTTACAGGAAGACGAGACCGTGAGGCACGTGCTACTGGAGTGCACGGTTACGGAAAATATACGGAACACAACCAGACTATTTGAAGATCAGTATAGTTCTAGATTATCATTGGTTAATATACCACCAACATCACTGGAGCAGTTGTGCCAGCGACCCAGGGCCATACTCCGTTATATGAAGGAGTTGGGATGGCTCGGGTAGAGGCTGGCGGGGGAAATGCACAATAGACCCCAAGCGGGACGTCAGTGCAGGACTTATCGCCCCCACTATGAACAAAAACATGAAAGCCACCAATATAACGATACGACTTCCTGTCCTAAGGCACAATGGGGACTGATGGCTTAATCTGCCTCCCTAAGCATGAAACCGCTCAGTTTTAAATTCCTTTAAAGGTCATCCGTCAAAAACAAGACCGCAGAAGCAATTTTCTTCAGTGACCTTTACATTCTAACACAAATGTGTCACTCTAATGGAAAAGTCCACTTCTGAAGCCAGAAAGTGGTGCAATACTAAAGTTATTACGCTGCATATCTTATACGTTTTAAACTATCTATAAGTACAAGGAGTGACATCAAAAATGTCACGCTCAGAATGTGATACCATTTCCCCACGTGTCCAACTCATAGTTTCAGTCACATTTGGAATTCTACAAAGCTCATGCAAGTTGCGAGTGTGAGACGGCGACGCCATTATTATAACGACATAATACGTGTTCGGAAGCGCGGCGTGACAGATACCTCGCTGCATGCCACCGCCTAATGATACGTCTGTACTGCAACCAACAGCAAGGATGGGACGAAACGTTATCGATAAAATTGGCGACATTCAAGATAATTTTTTTATAGTTACTTGGAAGTGCGTTTATTAATATACTAGCTGACCCGTAAGCGGCTTCGCTCACTTGGTTTGGGTGTAGTGGTGGAATCGCCGTTTCGGGACCTTGGGGTCCTGGATTTGATCCCCTGGTTTGCCGGATATTAGGATTTAGTGACAAAACAATTCTCAATAACAGTCGGGAGTGTGGAACGCCACTTTTAGTCGCTAATACGATTTCCTAAAGTTACCCTCGATTTATCTGGGATGTCATCATCAGATACTGATTTTCTTATCATTCTATCATATATATTACCCCTAAAATATCTCGTTTCCAATAAAAAGAAACATCAAAATCGATTAATAAACGAAGAAATTATCCAAGAACACACATAAAACAATATGTATACACGGTTATATTGAGAAATCTCCTCCTTTTTTTTGTCGGTTAGTAAAAAAATTTTAGTTGAGTTAACCGGGCTCTTTTTGATCCATATACCAAATTTCATCGAAATCTGAGCGGTAGTTTTTATGTTATGCTCGAGCATGCAGACAGATAGACATATACATGTTTTTTTTATAAAAACGTCATGTTCTTGTTCAGTAGGTAACGTCTTTTGACTCATTTTTTTTTTTAATTTTTCGTCCAGGTACGGACTTTTTTGCCTCTACTACTTTATTATAAGTATAGAATAGATAACCTAAGACCATTTTTTTGGATGACGTCATAGTAGTTAGTCTTATCATGTATATCTTGCTTTACGGGGGTGGCGTTGTCAAAATGTTGACAAAACTCCTTTAAAAACTTAAGAATATAAAAATATAGGCCCTTGTGAGATTTTCACATAGAACGAAAACTCAGATAACAAAAATAAACTCTTGAACGTAAGGTGTTCATCTGATCTAGAAACAAGTCTAAGTCTTAAAATATCTATAAAGGATTTTTAAGAAACCAGCCGATTCCCCAGAGTCACACGATACATAAATAAAATATTAATTGCGTTTGGGCCTTCTTTGGGAAATGTTCACCCGTAAGAAATATAATAAATTAATATAAATATCTAAGTTCCCCGCACTAGTATTTGTCAGAGCGCTGACAGGCGGAAGGCGAAGACGGAAGTAATGGCGCGCGCTGTCAGACTTGTCCCGACTTCGGACGACTGTCGTGTCGCACCGCTTGTTAGTGGAGACTTATCACTGCGTGATATGTACCACACAGGCTCCCACGTGTTTGTTTACCACTTTAATAAGTTTTATAGAATACAAGCGCAGCTATTGGTACTGTAAACTCGTCAAAATTATTGATTTAAGAGAATATCGAGACTTTTTTGCGCAAAGATTTAATTTACGTTATTTAATCAAACATAATTTTGACGATAACCTCGACGTTTCGATCTAGTTGCATCGACCGTGGTCACGAGACAGGTGAAGCGGGTGTCTGCATCTTGAGTGGTTGGTATTTTTTTTCAACTACCCACATTAGAATTATCTTACTCATCAGAGTCAGTCCAAGCACGACAGAGTTATGTTGCGTGGATGAGGAGTTTCTATGGCTACCTTCTAGTTTCATCAGAAACCATGCTTTTGGCGCCATTAAAATGTATTACCACTGAATTTATATAGATTTGCCCATTTCAGCTCAATTGGATGCCTGCATAGTGTATCAACGAAGCAAATTAAATAAAAACTTCTAACGTCTGTTTTCCCTATTTATTATTGCACACATAATGTTTATTTGACTTAATTATTTACGCCATTGCCAATAAGATTGTATTTGCATTGCATTCACTCCCAGATTTGCTCAGGTGCGGCATAGGTACCTATGTCTTCTTTTTTCACAAATTGCGGTTTTCCTTACGAATCCCCACACACTTGATTACTGTACACGGCATTCACAGATGTATTAGAGATACAAAAGACATAAATTATTGAGTTTTGGTAGTTTATGCCATATAGAAATCAACAATTTTTTGTATTCACATTATAATATTATGTGACAAAATTACGTTTAGTTTGATCACGTTATACTTATTATGTGTCTCTATAATCGCCAAAGCTATTTTGTTTTCACTGAAACTTCTAAAAAAACATAATGCTTTCTTTCTCAATGGTTAAAGAGCATTAAAAATAACAACTCTACTCTACATAAATTAACTAGGTACTTCAATAAAATGTCTGCCGGAGTGACATTAAATTTGTGCTGACTTCATGGGCTAGTTAAATCCGTCAAACATAATTACAAAACACTTATCCCAAATATAATACTTTCACTAAAACTTGAGTGGAAAGTAAGACAATCGAATGTCTGGTTTATTAGAAAATCATAAACCAGTGGTTCGGCTGAGTTACGGTTGTTTCTCCAAACTGAAACGTCCCTACCACCATAGCTTGCATGGCAAATCCATTTGATGATAATTAAAAGAAATAAATACCGACCAGAAAAATGAGTAAAGAAGGTTAAGGTGACAAGAGTTTTGTGTTAAAACATAAATCACTCTCATACTTAACATTTTAGTAATCCTTTATAAAGACGTGGTCCAACCCCAAATTTAAAATAATTTACGATGCTTTACGTAAGGTTGAAAATCGCTTGTTAGATTGGACGATGTAATGCGAAAATGCGTTAATTTTGTACGTTTTCTTTATATCTTTCGATATATACTAACACAATTAAAAAACTGCTGGTTACTACTTTAGTACTATATGTTGGCTATGTATTACCTAAAAAATAATATAGTGTTATCGCTGAAAATTCTGAGAGTTTGGACGTGAAAGTTTATTTTTATGCACCTATTTAGGATTTTTTTCTGCAGAGAGCGAGTAATATTTATGAATTCTGTTCGGTTATTACTCTGCCTGTTCCTTTTCTAACCAAAGTTTTTTTTTCATAGATTATTATAGAACTGTTTCGTTACACTCGATGTTTAAAGTTTCTGCTTTTTACTATTATCAGGATACGACCGCACCTTAATAAAGTAGGTAATTCGGTATACCATATTATTTACAAAGTCTCTTGTTACTGTTGTTATTATGTCAATATGTTATTAGTATTCATAATGGATAAAAAACACATCTTTTTATACACGTCTTTTTATACTTAATCACAGACTTAAACTTAATGACAGGCACACGCATCAAGAAATCTCTCATAATCAGAGTAATATAAAATATATATATATATATATATATATATATATAATATATAATCGGGGGCGTCTGAGTTGTTCCGCAGAACCAAAAACAAGAAGTACTGTACCACGCTGATTGGCAACCTCCACTAGTTGGAGAGGCACTTTATTTATTTATTTATTTATATGGAAAACCAACAACTAAACATAATGAGAATAATTACTTAATTAGAGACAGAATGCCAACTATAGGTCTTCATGGATAGACTCACAATAATTTAAATTATGAATGTGAATACTATGCGAACACCCTGATCTAACTAACTGCAAATAGAAAATAAAAAATAACTAGAAATAAAAAATAAATTAATTCTGGATGTAAAAAAAACTATCGCTTACGGTGCGTCTTGCCTTGGGAACACTACTTGAGAAAGGGTCCACATCATATAAACTACTGAATTTATTGAAGGTTCTACTTGCTCTTTAAGAAGAAGAAGCGTCAAGAAAAAGCACACGGGCCATAAAAACCATTATCTCTGGAAGACTCAAGCAGTGGCAATCACTGCAACTGCTGCATGGGCACCGCGGTTATCATCAAGTATATAAACGACTCACCACTAATAATTGATCTTGATAACGACATAATAATTTAATATCTTATGTGAGCACAAGTTAGGAATTATCGTTTAATCCATTTTAAGGCTTTATTTAGCACCAGTTTCAGGACCTACGCAGTTAGCATACAGTCCAACCATCTTATCTGTTCAGATGACAGCGTCGCTAGTGAATGTGGTATAACAACCTAAGAAATTCACCAAGAAAAAGATAATCAAAACATAAGGTAATCTTTCAAGCCACTCTTGAGTCTGCAAATTCTTCAATTATAATCCTACTAATATTGTAAACGCGTTGGAATTTTGTCCACCTGAATAGATAAGTTGGTGTCACTATACATATAATTTCGGTATTCCAAAATCAAACCTAAAACACGGCCGTGGAACAATTAATCAGTGCCTTGTCACCGTAGCTCGCTGTCACGCTGGCGGCCCCGTGGCTCATTTACCACGTGACGCCTGACACGCGCCCTGCTCCCGCTGTTATGATACTGTCACAACTTTACAGGAAAATTAATTGTTGCTTTTATGAAAATTGTATTTTATTTAAGAGTTACTTAGAATTACTATTGTAGCTGATATTGCTATTTCATAAAGTGTTATCATAGCTCCCATTGGCTAGCTAAGGTGTTTTAAGTACCTAACTATTTTTGAAATCACTCTGCTATCACCTTAGACTATGTGACTGTTGATGATGTTATAATCTATACTTCTATACTATATAAGAATATTATAAAGAGGAAAGATTTGTATGTATGTTTGTAACGAATTGGCTCAAAAAGTACTGGACCGATTTTAAAAATTCTTTCACCATTGGAAAGGTACATTCACCCTGAGTAATATAGACTATATAAGATTCATCGTCATTATAATTCATAACCGCGGAAAGCAGCTAGTAAGTAATATTATTGAATGAAACAACAAATATTATACTTATGTATATTTTTCAAAGTGGATTTACTTATTGGCTTTCTACGAGTGCTGTGCGTAAAGAGTAGTATATTATAGTATATAGATATTTAATATGTACGTGTCACGTTAGCGACTCAAAACTTCCACGAGCAGATGATAAATGAAGCGATTCTCGGTGAATAAAGTAGGTAATACATAACTCAATGCTTTCTACTTTAAGTTGAATATTCATAAAGAAACAGTTGGCTAGAATCTCTTATTATGAATTATTAAAAAAGTTATAGTTTTGGAAGATAGAAACTAGAACCTCACTCTCATACAAATGAAATCTTTATAATTTGTTTCAATAACTATTTATATATTAGGTTTTCAGGCCTGCAAATGTGTAAGAATTCACTCTCCAGTTCATTTAAAGAATGAACTACAATTTTAAAAGTAAGTCTTGAAAACCTACACCATTAAAAATAATATAATAATACACATAGTTAAACTGAATAAATAATAAGACTAATATTATATATGTTTTGATTTATGTTACTCAACCACATGAAACCAGTTGAACAGATTTGGATGAAACTTGGAGTGGAGACGGTTTGTATCTGGGACTAATATATGGGCAACTTTTATCCCGATTCAATGGGTAGAGTCCAAGAGATCGCATTAACCTTGTTACGAAGTCTCGCGCACAAACAAGTATAATATTATGTATATAAAGTTTTATATAATATACTACTTAATATACTTTTATTTTATATTGCCTAAAGTAATCTCGCTACTGTCCAAGAACTCATTTCTTACTAACAACTTTTGATATTACACAAGTACCTACAATTTGAAAAATTTAATACCGATATCCATTCTATTCAGTTATTGGAGTGTATCTCAAAAAGTACCAGACCGAATTTGATGAAATTTAAATGGACCACACGGGAAGTACCAGCTTTCAAACAAAAATAATTTTGAGAATCGATTCTTTCAGTCGCAAGGTATGAGGTAATAACATTGAAAAAAAATACAGTCGAGTTGAGTACCTCCTTTTTTTTGTAAGTCAGTAGAAAATATTACTAACGTGTCATTATTATGACTAAGCCATCATTACCTACCTTGTTCATTATTCCTTTTCAAAATGAGTTTTGTTTCAAAGAAACAAACAGTGTGTGACTAGTAATCATCAGTGTCTATAAATTACTGGCTGTCCAACGTAATGTACAAGATATGCTAGTAGATAATTATAATACCATCTATGTGTGATTCACCTAAATCACGCAAGTGCAAACTTACATTTATCATTACTTGATCATATCTGCTAAACGATTCTAAAACTTATACACTTACCGAAAAGGTTTATTTAAACAGTTTTACAATGGTAAATTAAAGTTGGTATATATATAACGATGAGCAATTAATTGACATTCATTGACGGCCATAGCGCTGTCATCGGTCAATCAAGTTGATCAATTGCGTGCATTCATACTCTCGACAAGTGACAGTTTAATGAAATGTTAGCTTTAAATAATGAAAGTCATAATTACTTTAGCCGGAAAGTAATTATTATTCACGATAAATAACGTGTGTACGTGGCCTAAATAGATTGGTATTTATACAACAATAGTTTTATCGATTATGTCATAAATCGTTGCGATTGGTATTATTGATGGCTTGTGGTATTAGAATTTATATATTGTGTAACTAACTGAATCACCTGTGGCTTCGCTCGCGTGGCCACGTGAGGTATGGTATGGTCATATGGTACCTCTAACATAGAAATAGCCGTTGTTATTTCTTAAAACATCCGCTACCTGTCACTGAAAGTCACGTTAAAATCGGTCCAGCCGGAGAGTTGTCGGAGTAAACAGACTACGAAAAATTTGATTATTTTTTTTAAATTTTTGATACACATATACTTACTTTAAGGTTTTCGATTTATATTTAAAGTCAATATGACTATTTAGGGTGTATTGAATATATATATATATATATATATATATATATATATATATAATGATAGTTGGTCTAATATTGTAAACTTAATGCTGACATTTTGTGAATATTATTTAATTGGACATTTTGTTACGGATTATTATTTAGGTTTGACATTATATATCATGTTAATTATTTAAGTCATACTACATTGTATACCTTAATAAGATGTATTGAGATTGGTAAATAAACATTGTTATTAAAAAAAACGATATTAAAAAATATTTAGTGACACTTCCGCTGAAAAGAAAACAATGTCACTAAATATTTTTTAATATCGTTTTTTTGATAATGGATTTCCGCAAAGTAACGCCTGAATCAATAAATTATTATTATTAAACATTATTGTATAAATATTTGTATTTTTAAATAACTTCATTAGTTATGACTTTGTTTTGTTTCATTTAAGGACTGATAATATGTATAATTGCAAGTGCGTTCAAATGAATAAATAAATAAATAAGGTTTTATTACTTTTTCTTGTCTTTTTGTGCCTGTGTGACCAAATGACTAAGGAGAGATGGGCAGTTACTGTTTAAAAAACTTTACGCTCGCTCATCACAGTTCTCGTATTTATCATCATGAAGAACAAAATGAAACTGCTCTGAGTTTTGAGTCGTTTTAAAACCTGAGTCCTTGTGCGTATCATAACTTTGCATATAGTGCTTGACATTATTGTGACAAAATACCTGACTTCCGCTGGTTTCAATGATTACCAAACTACATTTGATGGTATCCTGATGCGATAGCTGAGTACCGACCGCAAAGTATGTTCAAAGGCGATTGTTATTTTTTTCCATTCACGATTGTTATTTCATGTGTACGTAATCATCATCATCAGCCTGTAACAGTGCTAGACATAGGCCGCTCCCAAAGTCAACTAGTCAACAAACGCCACTGAGCCCGATCTTCGGCTCTTCTTATCCAGTAACTGCCAGCTACCTTGCGCAGATCGTCGCTCCATCTGGCTGAAAGTCGTCCCACGCTACGCTTGCCAACACGTGGTCTCCATCACTTGGTCACGTATACGTACTTTATCGTAACTAGCAAAATAAGCTCTAATAATAAACTTAGATAAGAATATGGTATGTGTAAACCTTCACAAAAACATGCTCAAATACACGTCTACATACAAAAAGTGAAAGGCCACTGTAAGTCTATAACACCATATTATGCTCGTTTCAAATCCCACTTCAACATACATATAACTCAAAACATTGACAAAGAGTTCCCAACATAATAAACCGTTTAATCCGCTCATGTCGTATCAGCCGTCAATCAATGGACCTGTCAGATTAACTCATTATGGGATTTACGAGCGTTTGCATAATGACGTCCGGTGTCATTGTCGTGATACTGTATCACAGTATGTAAGCTATAAATAAATGTGGCATTTATTTTCATGGCTGTATGAACTAGAACAATTTGAGTAACATACAGTATACGTTTGGGGAACAATTTGTAAAAGTACCGTAGATATTATTAATATTGACATTTAAATCGAAATTAGTTTTGTGTCCAAGTTAATACAGTACATAACACATGGTTAATTCTAATTTATACATAATAGTATCTACACTAGGCTTTAAGCGTGTGTTATGGAGGCGTTTGGTAGATACTAGTAGCAAACTTTATGTAGTAGGTTAGAATGAAATAACTATACTGTCTTAGATTAATGATTAGTCTCCGCGCGCGCGCTTCGAGAGCGAGACCAATGATTAATCTAAGTATACTGTGCAAATAATATGTCTAGTCCACTAGAATTCACACATTGACCTTTCCATTTTACTCTTTACAATAAACCATTGAAACTAACCTATATGTCAAATTTATATATGTATTAGTAAATATACTTTATTAGTGACTTTTACGTGATGCTTCTGTGGTAGGAATTTTGGTGGTCATATTTTCAGATTAAACTTTGATTACACGGGCCACCCGTGTAATCAAAGTTTATGAAATGAAAGATCCGTGCTTCGCAGAGCACCTACCCCGTGGAGGAGCCCTTGGTACCAGTTGTCTTCTTAGCACTACAGTCGCTAGATCATGTTGAAGGTATCGGTTGGTCAAAAAATGACCTGACCGCAAGCTTAGCCAACCGCACTGGGCACTCGTGGTGAATTATGCAACAAACTTAGTCAGATACATCAGGTGTATTAGGTTTATTGAAACTTAAATCAATGCTATTACCGCGTAAGAACTGTGAGAAGAATAAAAAAAACATAATTACGGGAACCATATGTCTAGCATAAATAGAAATATAGTCGTACGTATAAAATAATGTTTTATCTACTTACTACGCAACGATTGTCCCATATGATAAAGAAAAACGGTTCTCAATAACATTTATTCCGCGTACAACAAAAATCTGGATGAATCTTCCCGCCGAAGTTTTCCCGTTGCGCTACGACATTGAGTTCTTTAAAAAGGGCGTCATTAAATTTCTTAGAGGTCGGCTGCACGTTGTAAACGCCCTTGGTGTTGCAAACGTCTAC
Organism: Selenia dentaria; assembly: GCA_917880725.1. Taxonomy (NCBI): domain Eukaryota; kingdom Metazoa; phylum Arthropoda; class Insecta; order Lepidoptera; family Geometridae; genus Selenia; species Selenia dentaria. The sequence continues at coordinate 4,610,685 of OU862888.1, read as the reverse complement.
CACGTGACCACTTTCCATCAGGTGACATAATCTTTCTTACCAGTTCAGTAGTTTCGGATCCAATTCAGTTCCAACAAACAAACAAACAAACAAATCTTTCCTCTTTATAATATAAAAAAATACTCATATACTCTGGTTTTGTGAACTGTATAACGCGCCAAACAAAAGAAAATAATATATATTTAAGAAGATATTTTTTTTATGCAGCAGTTGTTTTCGAAAAGATTTCGAAGCTTTACAAAATCGCAATTAGTACGTATTGATGTTGGTAAATATAGGTAAAAATTTACATCAATCTATTATGAGATCATTATATAAATTAATCAACAGAATTTGAACTTTGCTCGCTGTCGTACTGGTCATTATTCATTATTCTGTAAGTACAATATTTGAGGTTTTAATGAGCTGGGGATTAACACGAAGGATTGACAACATTACAATTTGAACTGAAAGTTTATATGCATAAAGTTGAAGGTCGATTGCATGGAAAGCTTTCGAACAATTAGCTAATTACAGCGGTGGTCGCGGGCTCTACAGCGTGACAGCGACAGGACAGCGTGACACGTGTCGCACAGTTTGACGTTGACAGTGACAGCGGACTGACATGCGACGAAGTTTTCGACAAAGTCGGCCATAAAAATATATCGGCCTTGATTTATGCGATCCGGTAGGGTTCGCAAGATCACAGGTTTATTTTGCTGACATTATTAAAAGTAATTGAAAAAAAGTATTGAAAGCGCTTCAGATAGAGAAAAAATATTCATATAAATTAAAATGAATCATGCTTTTGATAAAATAACTTTTAGTATTTTAGCAATAACGAGTTTTCGTAAAATTTATAGGGGACTAGCTGACCCGGCAAACGTTGTTTTGCCAGATACATAAAAATCGCAATTTAAAAAACAGGGGTTTTATCGTAGAAGGATGAAAATTTGAACTTTTATGTATTTTTAAAGCTTAACCCTTGAAGCTGCTTGTAAATAAAAATATTTTGACACCAAAACGACGGAAAAAGCACGGAAAAATTCACTATTTAAAAATTTGCAGGAGTTAAATCGTAGTAAAACAGGTATTTATTCTATTTATATCTATAAACGGCGTAAATTTATTCTTCCTTTATTCTAATAATATGTTATCTGTTTCGTTTTAGTCAAATTATAGAGGTAAAGTCAACCGAAAAAATACATAAAAACTCGACACGCAACAAAAAAATAGCAAATGAAATGAATTCTACAAAGACCAATTTTATCGCTCCATAATAAAATAAAAAAAGAACATAATAAACATTTTAACGTGGGTCACCCTTATCATTCATAGTTATGAAAAATAGATATTGGCCGATTCTCAGACCTACTGAATATACACACAAAATTTCATACAAATCGGTCCAGTCTTTTCGGATGAGCTTTGTAATAAACACTGCGACACGAGAGTTTCACATATTAGATAATAATTTTCAATTAGTTATCATATTTTTTTTTTATAACTGATACAATATACTCGCAATAATTTATAATTATTGAATGCTATTTCTGCTGAAATATTATATCACGCATATATGTATCAATACTTTTTATATAAATTTTAAGATTTCTTTGATTATTGCAATTGAAATAATACTCATTTACCTACTTAGAAAGATACAATGGGTAAACTAAATAATACTCGTATTGCTTCCCGGCAATTAGAACTTTCTTCAGTACTAGTAATTGCGAAGAAAATTAATAAACAATCACATAATTCTTCCTATTAACACAGGTCTTTAAATCTACGTAAATAATTAAATATGTATGTATATATTTATGTACACTATTTTATTTTTGATGGCCAAACAATTTGTATACCAACATGCGGGAAAACCTCCACTTTTTTTTTCGAACGGACTAATGTTGTATGCTGTTTTCTTCGCATTTACAGCGTCACAGGACGGGTGGCGAGCGCATATGGCGCAAAAGGCGCACCGCCTAAGGCAAGCGTTGAAGACGCTTCGCCGTAAGGAGAGGAGTAGGCGACTTGCTCAAGGGCACCACTAAAGTTCATCACACACGATGAAGATACTATAAAATATATTATCTTAGAGCAGATTCGGACAAATCGCTCACCATATAATTCAATGAGCAACCACGCACGGTGAATATTAGGTATATTCACCGTTCACTATAATATTTTTCACTTAGAGTAGCTTAAGATGCTACCGATATTCGAAAGGCATGTTAAGATACGCTAAGACTACTGCAGATAATAAAGACATCTTAAGATAGTGTGCGGTACTGATCTTAAGATCATATACGGGTTGTTGACAAACTGTTGCAGTAAATGGACGTCTGGTCTTCAGTTACCGAACAAATTTATATGTTCTTATAATTTCACAAAACCTAATAAAGCGTCACATTACGAGTATCTTAGGGACCTATTTTGTTACGAACCTGTAGACATATTCTTTGTAAATTAAAATGAAACTAACTTCTGACTTACACGAATCAACTTGGTCAAACAAAGGAAATCATCGAAAAAGTGAGACTTTATATATTACTATTATATAGACTAAACGAACTAGCGGTATGACAAAGTTATCTTATTAGTAAAAAAAAATTATGGGCCTAACCTCATGGGTTTTTCTAGATTGTAAGTACTACGTATAGATCAATCAAACTAGGTAATTACTAAATCGATGTCTTCGTAATTACTCATTCTTGATGAAATTAGGCTATGTTACATTATTTGACTAGCTGCAGCTGCGTATTCGTTCGCGTAGCCCTTTAAATTATAATAATAATAATAATAATTAATGCTTTCAGTATAAACCCCATCAAAATTGGTCCAGCTTTTTCAGAAATTATCCGGATTATAGAGACAGACAGACAAACCATTAAAAAACTGGTATCGTGCAAACAATTACATGAATGTGAGACTAAGCTGTTTTTTTTTCTAAAAGACCTTTGTAAAGTTTTAATTCACCACTGTGTTTCCTGTGTTTCCTGTGTTTTATGTGATTTTCTAACCAGATTCTTCGTTTTACTTTTAGCTCTTACGACGGTTATATCATTTTCAATCGCCCTATGTTTTGTTATGCATCCACCGCTTTACTAGAGCTTAACTATGATTTGACCTAGAATACTTCTATAAAAATATCTTTGATGCAACTTGTAGTCTTTACCTAGTTAATTTATGGAATACAAAACTTCTAATATTTCGTCATAATAATCAGCCCATTTTGTTCCCACTGCTGGGGCTCGAGCCTTCCTCTCAGAGAGAGGAGTTGGGCTATAATCCACCACGCGGGCCCAGTGCGGATTGGTGGATAGGTTAGTGGCCAACCCATGTCGAAAGTTTTCAGGCCGCCCGAAGGCCTTCAACATAGCCTAACGACTGTTGTCCTAAGACAAACAACCGGGACCTACGGCTTATCGTGCCTTCCGAAGCACGGAAGCGCTCAGTTGAATGATGCCACTAGCGGTCACCCATCCAAGTCCTGACCGCAGCAAGTCTTGCTTAACTTGTTGATCGGTTAAGATCGCCAAGTCGAGCTCCGCTACGAACGCATCATTTCTAATATTTATCTATTATGGAATAGGAAATGGATAACCATACTAGTCAATTTTAAATAATACAACAAAATAGCGAAATAATACATCCTTTGGATGATCTTTTCACACCGTCTGGCGGTTTCAGCGCAAAGCACGTAAAACAAACACGTACGACAAACTGAGAAACTCAGATACATTTCAGTTTCTCAGTTTGTCGTACTTGTCGTATCGTGTCGCATTCTGCGTGTCTCCTATTTATAATTCTTGTATATATTGCGCTGGCAAGACCTGCTAGTTAAATTTATGATTTGATTTGAACGAGTTGACAGTGCATTTAAATCAGGAATTATTTATATATAGACCAGTATTATTTTAGATCGTAAATTACACGTATTTTATTTATTGTACAGCAAAGTAAATTTAAGTATTTAGAGTATGAAAAATGTAATCATAACTCCTGTATGCAGGATGAGAGAATATCTGATTAAATAATGTGGAAGGCCTTTTGCGAAAGAGATCACCATGGTTAGTTTAATACCACCGCTGTATCTTATATTCTACCTGAAAGTGGCGTCTTTATTCATTTATAAAACTTGATAGTCTAGAAAGACTAGCTCACCAGCATAATTTTAAGCGTCACGCGTCCCTAATCCGTAATATTGTGGGTATCTGTCGAAGTACGATGTAGAAAATAAGTGTAAAAATGAGACTTGAGATAAACTAGACTTCATTAGCATTTCTTGTTGTTGTTGAGCTCTTAGCTTATCTATCAACTTAATCGCGAGTCTTAAGCTAGTAATTTTCCAAGCTATACCACAGATGAGGTCAACACTCAATGTATGATCGAACTTTTGCTGTATACCGATTAAGCAGTTGTTCCTATGTTGACTATCTTAACTATAGTATCGAACTTTGATTGGATGAATGGAGGCGAATTTTTGTTGAAAACAGTTTGAGCTACCCCTTTCTACACTACTGTCTTGACTTTGCCCAGCTGTTTTCTGTCTGCTGATGAAGGCATCAAAATTAGAAGTCGGAGCCAAAATAACACCTTGTAGTTAGTGCACCACTCCGCATAGTAAAAATTCACAGCTGATTTCGTATCCCAACATTCTAGGCTATAATGCTTAAGCGAGTTTACGTCTACCCAATCTGAGAAAAATCTTATCTCACACTCAGGACACCATTCTCATCTATAACGAAGTCGAACATCAGTCTATCAGCAGATGATAAGAGTGTGAAAGTACTTCCCTAATTTGTGACATTTTATACGCTAACGTTTTTAAGTGTGCAGTATTCTTTTCGCAGCTAATAAACCACTGTCATTTTCACTTCGCACATGCCAACCAAACATACCTTTCAACGCCTTGATGGCATCAGTCACCGCCTATCGTCAGCGCAATAAATTGTTGCGGACCTGTCATGTTGAATGCTGCACGCAGTTGAATCGCGAACGTTGCCGAATGACGTAGTATGTGATGTGGTATGCCATTGATGTTTGTATTGAGGGCATCAGAGTATTGGTTATTTTTTTGTTGGAAATGTTGAGTAAGTACTTTTCAAACGACAGAAGTACCAATGGTCGACGGTTCATGGAAGTGGTCATTAGTGGAACGAGGGCTGACAAACCCTATATTCCGTTCATAAGATTGAATAAGAGGTTACCTACTTCAGCAGCATATAAGCCTACCATCATATCATTTTCTGTAGTGGTACAGGTCGTTACCTCAAAATGTGATCGTCTTTATAATTAATCTCTAAGTATATTGACTCTCTATCGTCTAGATTCAGAGATGTTATCTTGTGGCAGAGATGGAGTTATTGCTTGTACCTGTTAAGTATAATCTGAAGTTAAGATTTTACATATGAACGTCAGTACAAAAACCAATGGTACTGATAATAATCACCCAGTTCTTTCCATAAAGCTTACTTTAGTACCTACATCTTATTTCTTCGCATTAAAGTGACTATATTTTATGTACTCTTATTTTCTGTAGAATAAATCCATATTGGAATCAGTAGACCTACTATTGCACTGACTCTGAACTTAAAATAACGAATTTACCTATTGTTAGTTCAAATGAATGGTATCCAAAATAAGCCATCCAAGTAGTCATCAATGGCTGTTCTTCCGCCCAATTGGCTATAAATGCCGGAGTCCCCCAAGGATCAGTACTCTCCGCAACACTTTTTCTGCTGCATATTAATGACCTGCTGAAACCCGGTATTTTTGGTTACGCAGATGACAGCACCGTTGTGGAAAGTTACACATCTAACGCACGAACCAGTGCATTACAAATCCAGTCTCTTAGGGAAGCGATGGTTCAGCGCTTGAACTTTTCTTTGCAGGCAGTCTCCGATTGGGGCGATGCCAATCTAGTGAAGTTCAATGCTGCTAAAACCCAGGCGTGTCTTTTCTCCGCCAAACGGAGCCCTTTCCAGCTGGCTCCTACTTTCAGGGATGTGTCCGTGCCGATAAGTAACCATTTCGAGCTTCTTGGCATCTCATTAACACCAACTCTCAATTTCGGCTCCTATATTGAGTCCAAAGCCCAGCTTGCCTCAAAAAAGCTTGGTGTTCTGGCTAAGGTGAGAGAATACTTCACACCGGGACAGTTGCTTAATCTTTATCAAGCCCAAGTCCGGTCGTGTATGGAGTACTGTTCTCACCTTTGGGATGGTTCTGCCAAATACCAGCTGGAGTCACTGGAAGCTATTGAGAGGAGAGCCAAGAGACTCATTAACGACGACCACCTAGTACGCAAGAGACTCCAGAGTCTCGAGCATCGCAGCAAAGTCGCTTGTTTATCGGTTTTTTATCGGATACATTTCGGTGAGTGTGCAATGGAACTTCACAATTTGATTCCGCCATCCCCATTCTATAATCGGACATCCAGAGATACTCAGAAGCGCCACCGCTTTATGGTGGATATTCCATTTACCCGGACGAAGCGATTTACTTCTTCGTTTATCATACGAACCGCTAGGGAATGGAACACCCTCCCTGAGTCGGTGTTTCCGGTTAAGTACGATATGGGGGTCTTCAAAACACGAGTGCATAGGTATCTTCTGGGTAAGCGCGCTCCATCATCGATCGCATCATCACTTAGCATCAGGTGAGATAGTGGTCAAGTGCTACCCAGTTCGGTATAAAAAAAAAAAAAAAGCCGATTGAAAATAAAAAATACCTAAACAGCAAAGTCAAGCATTTAACACAAACAAAAAAGTATCAAAATCCATCACAAGTAGTTTATACAAAAGCTGTCATATACCAATAAGAAGTTTATATTTATTTGACACCAACTATCCGTTGGCAAGATCTCAGGAGAATCTTATTAGCGCGGTGATGTATAATGGCGGTAGACAGAGTGATTTAAGAATTACACACATTAGTGTCTGCGATGTGCTATCTGTTTGGATGGGAAACAAATACCTGCCTTCATTTGCTTTGGTAGTTGGTTTTATTCTGAATTGGAGTTGGTTGTTGGTGTGTTTGGTCAAACATCTGATTTTAATGTTATGTGTTTTTTGATGTTAAAGAGTAATGGCAACTTAATTGTATTTTATGGGTTGTTTGTTTTGCTTTCCGAGTCATGATGCAATTATCCTTAAAAAATAACTGTTGGTATCTTTTCGTTGTTAAACTAAATAATATGTCAATAATGAAAGTTGTAAAAGTTGTTTTTTGGGATTTATCATATGCTGTTTTAAACAGTTAAATTGTACGCCTCACAACTTGACAGACAATTCAGGGATTAGTTTCCTCTATGTGCTCAGACGTGCGATTCTCTAAGCACAAACATCGTTGCATCTTTGACAACATCCGTGAAACAAGTGACGGGATGAAAAAAAAATGCTGGAAAAACAACCTTACGAGTATATACAATGGCGATATTTCATAAAGTATTTGACATCGGTGAACTCGTCGACGAATCATTAGAGAATGGCACGGCTGAAGCTACCGGATACGTCAAACATCGCTACAGACTGGCATTTCAACATTGTGATTGACACAAGTACTACTGTTTATGTTACGTAGTGGCTTTATCTTTCCATGCAATAGTGTAAATGCTACATTAATCTGTCAAATTTAATGTCTATCTATATCATTATTATTAATATAATTATAATGGATATAATAATAATGATATATTTCGTTGATTGCTACCCTTATTTGAAGTAGCAGAGATTCATAAACGTCAACGGCGCTCTGGAAGCGCGGCCTCGAGATCTATAGGTACTCGTAGATCCTCCTGGTTATTTTTTTCTCCAAATATACTAGTTTGATTATTCTCTACAACTCCACTATTCTTTCCCACAACTTTAACGATATTTTCGCCTTTCAAACAAGTATATGTTTAAAACAGAACTGTTAAAGCACCAAAAAATATTTGTACAAACATTATAACGCCAATATTTGACCAAACATTTGCGAATTAGAGCGTCGGCTCGACGGCGCAAATCGTCAATCATCTGCACGCATTAATCTTGCGCAGACAACTTGATAGATCATCGCACAGATCGCACTGCACGCCAACCGATGTGGAAGAGAAACAGTTTGGATGTGGTAATCATTTTACATTTTTTTACTTTTTAAATTGGCTAGTATATTTGTACATTTGCTATTCCTCAAGTTTAAGTAATTTACAATTGCACAGCTAAACAGAACGTCTTATCACTTAATGATATAGAAGTACAATTTGAAAAAAATAATACCGACTTCCATTCTACTCAGTTATTGGAGTGTAACTCAAAAACTACTGGACCGAATTTGATTGAATGGGATCACACGGGAAGCACCAGCTTTTAAACAAAAAAATAATTTTGAGAATCGGTTCAGCCTATCGTAAGTTATGAGGTAACAAACATTAAAAAAATACAGTCGAATTGAGTACCTCCCCCTTTTTGGAAGTCGGTAGAAAATACTAACTATCAGCTGTTTGTAGTAATCCTGCCTTCGAAGTGAGTGGTCCCAGGTTAAATGCTTGGCAGGTGCAAATTTTTGTGCTATGTACAGAAATGTTTGTACTCGTATCTGATGGCTATACAAATACTTTATGAGATATCGTCCTTGTACATAAGGTTGCTTTTCCTACGTTTCTTGTCATCTCTTCATTTGTTTCACGGATGTTGTCAAAGAACGATGTTTGCTCTTAGAGAATCGCACGGCTGAATGTTAATGATATACATATAACTGAATCACTTTTCATTAGACCGTGTACCACGCTTGTAAGTAATTCTCTTTTGGAATAAATATTAGTGCTCGTAATTACACGTTGAATTGAGATAGAAGCAACTGATTATTATATTCTGGTTATAAGCTATCACTATTCTGTTCTAAATTAAACGAAATCATTTATTTTCCAGCGCTCATTGTTAAGCAAACAAACAAGGAGTAGGATGCAAATTTCTTGGTGCAGTCTCTTTGTGGATGAGCTCGTCTGGGTAAGTACTGCCACCACGCCTTCTACCGTGAAGCAGTAATGTACGAAGTACTGCTTTTTTTTTCATTCTCTATCCTAGATCTTAATGGGTTAAGTAAGAAAGAAAGAAAAACATTTTTATTAGATACTTAAACATATACAGAACACAGAGCCGACATATAACAAATGAATAAACAAAGTGGAACAAACATGAAAAATAAAACTTACATAAAGTCCCGCCTTAACCCTGGAGGGGAATGCAGACAGAGAGTACGGATTTACGTACACTACGCCCGTCTCATGTGTCTGAATACTTCTGAAGGCAAGTACCTAACTGGTATTCAGCTCAGCATGTGTTGGGTGTGTTACCACCACCCAACGCTGGTTTTCAACTGAAGCCAAAAAAGTTGAGAAGATGTGTAAAGTGCAGCAGTGACAATGAAAATAACATACAAAGGTTGTAGGGTACATACTCATATATCATAAATAAACATAAGGTATCCTACTTCCTACTTCCTACTAATAGTATAAACGCGAAAGTTTGTGAGTATGGATGTGTGAATGTATGGATATTTGTTACTCATTAAGACACAAACCGCTGGAGCAATTTTGATGAAATTTGGTATGAAGGTAGATAAGGGACTGATTAAACACATTGGATACTTTTCATCATCATCATCATCCATCATAAAGCGTAATATGCTTGGGCACAGCATAGACAAAATAAAAAGATCTTCCCCTACGTCAAAATCGTAATGATGACAGTTCTGTCAAAGTTTGTGTCAGTTTCTGATAGCTTAGTCAAAAGCCTAGTCAATTTGACAGCTCGATACACTAGACCTTTTCAGCGACCGTCAAGGGTGATGAAATGTAACACAAATACCGCCAAGGGTGATAAAATGTAAGGACAGTTTTTTCAGACATTTTATTTTATTATTATTGTTTTCTGATTGATATACTAAGCATATAAATGTACTCAAATAATACTATTATAGTAATTGCGTTTGACCATGTACATATTTTTTGACAGTTTGCTATAAAGATAGATATGCCCTTGGAGAAATAATAAGCTATTCGAAGTACTGATCCTGCGCAGACGTATTCATAGTCATTGTATCATAAATTATATAAACAAGAGTGGTGACAGTCCTGAGAAATCCAATTCAACGGTAGAGCTGTAGTTCGTTATATCATAATCTAAAGGTGCTGCGACTATCTCATCCAAATTTTCCACCTCCCTACGGATATACAAGCCCTCGCGGCTCGCAGGTAATAAATCGCGCTAAACAAGTAGGTTGGATCATTTTATCAAAGTCAATCGCTATCACGCCGACGCTTGAGTAATCGCACAGGTTTGTTCTATGTCCGTGGGACGTACAGTTCGAGTGTGGTGGTCCTGAGCCAGCTCTCCTGGCTCTGTCATCGCATATCGGGTGATTACAAGTAGTTAGAATTTTGTACTGTGTTATAATGCCCTCCTCGCTCTGACTGGAATGACTTGTCATGAAAACCACATTCAAACACAAACCCGTTTTAAATTTCACTTGTGTATACTGCACAATTTGTTTAGCGTCTTTTTACTGATTAATACAGCTACACCCCGCAGTTTCACCCGCGTGGTTATGGATGATTATGATAAAAAAGTATCCAATATGTTATTCCATTTCTATATACATAACAAATTTCATTAAAATCCTTTTAGCGTGAAAGAGTAACAATCCATACGTATGTATGGATTGTATAAACTTGCACGTGTAAAATTAGTAGAAATATAAGCTCGGTCGGGTCTGAACCCGCTTCTTGTGACATTCCAGGTCAGATGCCATGAACGCTAAGCACCCATCCCATCATCGAATTTAACTCTCTATGTGATATTAGCCATCGTATATCATGGACGGGGCGCATTCTGTTGAATATCTTGAAAACCTTTAGCCATCTTAAATTTTATATAATATTAATAAATATAAAAATATATTTGTTTCATAAATGTCAATATACATAAATAAGTCACTAATTACATAAATAAACAAACACAACAGTCAAAAATAAAATCAATTAGATAACCCACCCCGTACTGTACCCGGTGCAAAGGTACCCATGACGCTGGCTGCTTTTCCGCGCTGGATGGCTATGGCTAACCTTTGCACCAGGAACGAGCAGGAGCGGGAGTCCGAGAAAATATATTTAATTAAGTATTTTTATAGCAGCGTTCCGGAAACTTCGCGAAGTCTTCTCGTCAAAAATACCTCAGTGCCTCAAGACAAGAGTCTTCGACCAATGTGTGTTACCAGTGATGACTTATGGCACTGAAACGTGGTCTCTTACTATGGGCCTCATAGACAAGCTCAAAGTCGCACAACGAGCTATGGAGAGGGCTATGCTCGGGGTTTCTCTACGTGATCGAATCAGAAATGAGGAGATCCGTAGAAGAACGAAAGTCACCGACATAGCCCAGAAGATCAGCCAGTTGAAGTGGCAGTGGGCAGGGCACATAGCACGCAGAACAGATGGCCGATGGGGCCGAAAGGTTCTGGAGTGGAGACCACGGACCGGCAAGCGCAGCGTAGGTCGTCCACCGACACGGTGGACAGACGACCTGAGGAAGGTCGCAGGACGACGTTGGATGCAGGCCGCTTCCAACCGGTCCTTTTGGAAAATCATGGGGAGGCCTATGTTCAGCAGTGGACGTCCTACGGCTGAGATGATGATGATGATGAAGTATTTTTAAATCAATATACAACACTATTTGCTATTAAAACATTTGATTACCTTATGATTAAAACTTCTGATGATTGTCCTGATCAATTTCTCTTATATAAATTAAAGTGCGTGATATGTATTTTAATGTAAATACTTATTTTTTACTAGCGACTGTCTGCGTCTTCCTTTGCGTATAACGTCCCAACTTTTCTTAATTTTTTTAGTGTAAGCTCCTTCTACCAAGTATTAGAAACCAGAGGAAAAATAAGATGAACGCAATCGGTAAAGCCGTTCATTATTATTATAGTGCATTATTATTAGAACCTCTGTTTAAGAATTGATTCTTATAATTTACAGGAACCGATTACAAAACTAAGTAAGCATGCCATTCCATCTAAAATTAACTATTACGAAAAGTCACACCCATTATCTCTCGAAACACTTTGATAGCTTCAATTTACCTTGACAGCTGCTGTCAGTGCGATGTCCAACGAAAATATTTTCGACAGTATTTTTTCAGTAGTAATTTTTTTCGTATCACGTACGACAACAAAACAAACAGTTTGAACGCATAGACACTAGAAAATACATAATATATTGTTTTAGGCATTTTTGGTAATTTAAGTAAACCATGCAAGTTCCATGCAGTTCTTGCCTGGCATAAACAGTTTTAAATGAAATCATACTATGTCGTTTATTTAGAAGAACTGTTTGAGTATTGTTTTCTCAAATCTGAACGGATAATTTACTGTCTGTAGCACTCTAATAATTTACTATAACCAACATTGCAGACGCCTAGACGTTTATAAGCTGACAAACTGAGTGGATTAAGAGCGTCATGTTACCGAAAGTCCATACAAAAAAAAACAGGTGAACGGTCTTTCTGCGGTTCCTGAATAGTAGGCCTGGGCAGGCTTGCTTTAACGTTGTCACGGTACGAATAAACCGGGCAGTTTTCTAGAAGTCCTGCTTTAAGAGCTCAATGCCCCATTCAGAGGCATAAGATAAATTCTAAAGAATTATGGTGACTTCTTCTGGTGTATTATCTTTTTGATTTTAATGTTAGCATAATATATAGTGGTACAATACATAGGTACAGGAGATGCAACACACAGGTTTTATAATGAAACCGTGGTTTTATTTAGACACTTTAGTTACTTTGCCTATTTGGAAAGATAATATTCCAGTATAAACGACGCTGCCTCAATTAAATATTATTCCTTCGCCTACAATATGCAGCACTTAATAGGGTTGCATTGCATATATAAAATATACGCGATTAATTTTGTATTTGACATTACATACTCCTTTCAATCATCTTTAACCCTTACGCATCCGTCGACGTTAGTTTGATTCATAAATATTTTGTTCTAAGCGAAAACAGGATGGTTGTAAGAAAATTTCCTTGATATACTGGTCTGGAAGCACTCGCAGCGGAGCTTGACTTGGCGATCTTAACCGATGAACAATGTCAAGCAACCCTTAATGCATTGCTAGTGGAATTAAGACTAAGCGCTTTCATGCTGCGGAGGGCACTTTTTTTTATTATTATTACCGGCGTTTTCTGGCCGGGTCCGCAATCTAGGTCCCTAGACCCTAACGTAATAAGCCTTTAAGCCTTCGGTCCTGGTTTTTTGTCTTAGGAGAACAGTCGTTAGATAGCCTACCGACTGTTGTCCTAAAACAAGTTCAGGCCATCAGGTGGCCTGAAAACTTCGACATGGATCGGCCTCGAGCCTCGGCCTGGCCCAGTGGGATACCAAGTCGCACTGGGCCCGCTTATGGTCCAACTCCTCTCTCTGAGAGGAAGGCTCGAGTCCCAGTAGTGAGAACATAATGATTATATAATAAGCTTTATATTGTTAGAATAATCCATATCCAGAAAAAAGCTTTACGCGGACGAAGTCGTGAGCAAAAGCTTGTATTAGATATAACTCAAGGAATAGCAAATGTACAAACGTACGAGTTCATATAAAAAATCTTGATAAGAAGGAGTTTACAATTGAAGCGAAAGTTCGTGAGTGAATCAGTGAGTATATGAGGAGTGGTGTGTGTTTGGTACTTCTTTAAGTCGTTCGTCGCTTAAGAGCTGTTGATGAAAATAATAATGGAATGGATACATTATCTTATCCTCCTCCTTAAATCACTACCCATTGTCCTTTCTTTTAAGATATTACGTCAGTGTGCTCGGTTACCGGCTATGTGTAGAACACCGTAAACGCGTATATCAAGAGCGGATGGTCGGACCAACGCATTGGACTGCGGCCTCGAGATCGTTTGCCATCGACTTTTCCAGTCACCACAAGTTTCTCGAGGTTGTTTCCCTCATTGTCTTATACCTCGGATTAACACGTAGGCTACTTTTTTACCCAATTAAATGGGCAGTTAATAGTTTGCGATAACCATATTCCACGCAGATAAAAACACCAGAAGAAGCCTAATGATTATGATAAAACATGCAAATGTACGCCATAGTGCTGAACAAGCCTGTTGATACTGAGTACTGCCAATTATTTTATCCATAAACAAAAAATATTGTCTATCTAGCGAGTCCCCTCTATTTTAACAGTAATGTACAGTCCCGAAACCCTAGTAGAAGTTATGATTGGAGTGGGTGTAAGCGTTATCTCTCCCCACCGGAAGTAAAACAAACAGTTATTCACTATTCATTAGCGCACATATTTCTCATAAGCCATCAATCATACCATTAATCAACAGAAATAAATCAAGACCAACAAAAAAGTACAATCTTCAAACGCGTTACGCAACAGAGCAAGCATCAGTCTTCTGTCTAGTTGAGACTGAATAAACTAAATCGCAAAAATTTGACCGTAGGTGTCAAGAATGGAAGAATGCAAAGAAATATATTTTTATTATTTTAAGCATTTTTTTAGTATATAAACATCATTACCATTTCAGTCGTAGGTCATCCACTAGAAATCAAAAAAGCTTCCCCATTAATTTCCAAGAGGACCGGTTGGAAGCACTGTATCCAACGTCATCCTGAGAACTTTATTATTAGATCGTCTGTCAACCTTGTTGATGGACAACCTACGCTGCGCTTGCTGGTCCGTGGTCTCCACTACAGTACATTCCAGCCCCATCGGCCATCTGTTCTTCGTGCTATTTGCCCTGCCCACTACTACTTTAACTGGCTTACCTTCTGGTCTATGTCAGGCTTTCGTTCTTGAACAGATCTCCTCATTTCTGATTTGATCACGTAGAAAAACTTCAAGCAGAGCCCTCTTCAGTTTAAGTATTAGTAAGAGCTAATGCCAGCAGTTTTCCTAGTATCATGATCTTAGAAGTATGGATCACTTTGGTTTTTTTAAGATAAATGTACAGATAGCAATATAAAAACATGTAAGAATAACACTCCCGGTAGAAAACATTTTATAAAAAGTTCAAACATCTTCTTGTAAATTTGGAAAAATGGCTTATTTATGTATTAAAAAAACATGTATGATATTTAATATTTTAAACCATTTTTTTCTTCGTGTTGTTGTTCAATGCTACGTGTTCTTACGGTTTTTGGGACTGCGTGAGATTTCAGTCTTTGTATGAGAATATATTTCTTACCGCAAAATTTTATACCGGTTTGCTCCATTTTCAGTCTTTGAATAATATCTACGTTTGATTGATAGCTTCCACGATCACGAATACCACAAAACCAGCCACCGCGACCGCTCTTTCTGTGCAACTTATGAGAATTTCGTTAGAGATTGTGAAGTTTTGAAGCTCTTGGTGAGGTGGCCACGCAAAACGCTGATAAACGAGCGAACGGATAAACACGGCTACTTTATTACAGGGAACAGCTATGATTTATTCATGCTTCTGTCAGATTTGAGAAGTGGCCCTAGAGGGGAGAGTGACTTGATCGCTATTTTTGACCTGTTAGTCTCTCTTGGATGAATTATGGACACTTGAAAGGCATGCTAACTAACATCAGTGTCAATTTTATACAGGTATTCTGTACAACTTCTCACTTAAGGCATTTAGCGATAAATACTATAAGAATAATCTTTATGTTATAAAATTTTATTT
Organism: Selenia dentaria; assembly: GCA_917880725.1. Taxonomy (NCBI): domain Eukaryota; kingdom Metazoa; phylum Arthropoda; class Insecta; order Lepidoptera; family Geometridae; genus Selenia; species Selenia dentaria. Next base: position 4,594,991 of record OU862888.1, on the reverse strand, counting down.
GACACTGACATACCTACTTCGTAAAAGATTAGTAAGTGAATTGCTTCTTCTGCGTCGTGATGCGATGCAACCGTAAGGGGCAAGGAAACGCGAAATCGTAAGTGGCTGATCTCTTGTGCAACACCACAATATATAATTTTAAATTTAGTATCTCGCATTTTGATGTCATTGTTGGTATTGTTGCCACCGCAGTGCCTGGTTTTTCCGCGAATTAATAGTACGCAAGTATATGCTAGAATATAAAGGCGACAAAAGAAAAAAAGGTAAGATTTGAAATTACTGCGCGAATAGAATTCAAAAATGAAATCTCGAGATAACAAGTCCAGTCTGGTCTAGAACGGTTTGAAGTTTGAAGGTCTGAGTAACACTATCGGAATGCTTTAGCAGCGAATATAAAGCACGATGGAAATTTCCAGGAAACTTTTGCATAAGTGTATGAACCGTGTACTATATAAATATGTACATATATGCCAAGAACATATCAGACATTAGTTATCAGGCTTCTGTAGCTGATAGTTAATATCTGAACACATAAGAAGAGACTAAGCTTTTTAACACCTTTCTATCTGAGACATACCACCTTCACGCATTTTGCTTTTACTCTCATAATGCGCACAGCAAAGGAGTGGTTCACTGATAGATTTTGGAGTTATCTATAGGTATGGCACAAGAGCCGTTTGTTCCCAACTCGGCGCAACATATTACGAGGGCGCAGGTCGCAACACTTACTAGGGGTCGCAGCGATCGTTAAGACGTTTTAAAGCGCTTTAGTCGATAAATAATAATCCCATTTAAACTATGTTCTAGCATAATTTTGTAGGATTGAAAATAACAAATCGCCGATTTGTACGAAGTTTAGGATCAATTACATCAGCTGTTTTAGGAAATTATCACAAATGAGTATGCGCAGATAATATCACACGTATACACACACACACACGCAGATATACCAACTACGTTTTGGTTGGAAATGAACTGTCTTTTTGTAGTTCTAGTTGTCTAAATGCCTCCTAGGGTCGGTGCCTAGAGTCTAAATCGACGTTCGTTGCTATTGAACAAAATTTTAGGAACAAAACAACGAAAAGTATCAAGAAATTCAGAATGATAACAAGTCCAGTAGTTTCATACCAGTCATTAACTAGTCATGCTGTCATGGTATGATTGATGTATTTTTGATAAAGTCTTTATAACGAATGTACTCGTTTGTTTATGCATGTTTCTTCTTTAAATATTAGTTCAGAAAGTAATTAACTGTGTTATGTAATTCAGAAAGCATAAAATAGGACTGTTAGTTTTTCTGATATTTCATAGTAATTCAAACTTTTTTATTAAATACATTTAACCATCATAACATACCAATCATAAAACTTGCATTAGTTTTATTAACAAAAATACACTAATTTGATCCTTTATTACTGAGTTTTATAATATGTGTTCCATATGTATATATTTCCTATTTATTGGTATGTTGGTACAATATTGTATCAGTGTAGTCATGATTGTAATGATGTTATTATGTCTATATTTTTACGAGCTTGTCATTAAGCTGGTACTTAATTAAATATGATTTCTCTGTTTCTTTGGGTAATTATTATTTATGGAGCGATATTTGGACCAGCCTGATAAGTGTTTTAGTATATCATACTAACTCCTATTGTGCTATTTATCTAGGTAGATATTTAAACCGTCTCATTATCTCCAAGTTCACAGTATATGCACTTTATGCTTACGTTTATTGTGTCGTATTTTGTGAACGGCGTATATACTCGTACATACGTCGAAGATCGTATTTTATATTTTCATTAGGTCCACAGTATAAGTGTCGACACACCATACATTAACAAGCACGCCTCGAGCGCTCCACACCGGCAATTTGTCAACGTCAGACCTCATTTTTATTGTAACCGAGTTGTCAACTCTGTCAGCTCCCTTTATATCTTTTTAATGACACGTTACTACAAAGCAAGAATGTTTAATGTCAGCTTTTAAAGTAATTACTGTGCTGGCAGGAAGGAGATCAAATAATTTTAGTTTACGTAAACTGTGAAGTCATTTAGAAAGTGAGTCTTTTGGAATTACTGGTTGCTGAAGGTTTTACAAATAAGTATAATTAATTCTAACATAAAGACTGTTCAAACAATATCATCACGATGACTAGTACAACTAACATAATACATTTGACTGATTAGATGCGTTGATTGTGGCAGGTATAAGACTTTGTTTTCGTCCCACAGGGATATCGGGAAATCCGAATGAGGGATAGGATTGCAAAAGGCTCACCCCATATTAATTAGTTCAGTTCTACCCCATTCCAGTCGTAAAACTAAAACATGACTAGATAAATTATACAATTCCCTCCACATATGAAGAAGGGTGACCGGTTTACAATTTATAGTTACAGAAGTTGTGCAGCGTTATTTTTAAATCGATTTGATTCAAATGCATAAACATATATAATCAGCTCGATCAAATTAATAACTTATGACTACAATAAATATCTGTCACGAAATCGGTACAATCGTGTTATCTGGTTTTAAATAGGGATTTATTTATGGCTTCATACAATAATTCATTATAATTACTGACAAGTTTTCAAAGATATTGGACGATAATGACACACATGATGAAGGAGTTATTAATGACAATTAATATTATACCTAATTAGCTCGGACTAAAAACCGATCGATCATTCCAATTTTGAAATATGACGGTATGGATACTAGATAAATTAAATACTTACCTACTGGTGAAAAGAAAACTGATACACACGTACAAAGTCCGTATACATAGCTTTATATAAAAAGAATTGATAAAATTACTTCAGATACAACAATATTAACTGACTTTAATTTGAATGGCCTTTTAACGCAGTTGGTAGCAAGCATCCCTGCGTTCTAAGCCGTTCGTTACGAGTTCCATCCTCGCACAGTTCAAACATTTATGTGCATGAACACATGTCTGTTTGACCTGTGTCTGGATATGTATATCAGACATCAGGTTACCACAGGCTAGTTTGCTCTCCCCACCGACAGCCCCCGCCTTGCCGTGGCTTGGATCACCACGGTGAACCTTAGAAGAACCAATGAGCATGCCAGATGGAAGATAGCTGGCGAGCTCGGGAAGGAACCGATCCTACAGGCTTTGTCCTTCAAGTCCATATGGGAGCGGTCACTGTAAGTTGCAGTGGTGTATGGGTGCCACCGCAACTGAAGTAGGCTGAGGTGTCGTATGGGCGGCACCGCGGCTGAGAGTAGGACGCTGCGGCGGGAGCGGATTGCCGGTATTACGGGGCGCCGCTCTCCCTGCCTTCCCCAGCCTTGACGGGCTTGCCACCGTTAGATGGCGGACGTGGTGGGGCCGCAGGGGAAGAGGACTGTCGGTTTTGAGATGCGACGCTGTCCCTATCCTCTGCGGCCGAAGCAGCAGGTGGAGGGGCTACTCGCTTGACCCATCTTAGGGGGACCTTAGGCGCTCTGACTCGGGGGAGTCTGACGTCCATTTACGGGTTTGGTCCCGAGCGGCTTCGGCGCGCCATGTGTTCTGGCGTGCCGCAAAGGAGAGGGGTCCGGCAACGCACAGCCGCAGCGGGTTCGCGGTTGCGAATAGCAGTAGTAATGATGGAACACCGCAGAGGTTTAGTCAGTATGCTGCCCTTCTGGCAGAGACTCCCACATAACCACCTCGTGCTCCCTCCGGGGCCGCTGGTATCCTAGATTATTATGGTGGTCCTTATTCTATTAAGAATAAAATCCAAAATCATTTAACAATTAGAATGACATTTCTTAAAATAAGATTATTCTTTTCCATTTTAATTTATTTTAGGTTCGTTTAGCGAGCACCAAGTTACGTGACGATTAAACTGTCTAAATATGCCCACAATTAAAGAGAAATGTCTAATTTTAGTGCTGTCATTCGAAAGTGTTATACTGATTTGAATTATAGCCTAAACAAAATAAGTACTGCCATAATTTAGAGATTTTTAGTTGAGAGAATGCTTACAGAATCGACACCATTGTTGTGAAAAATGTGAAAGGTATTGTAGCAACTAAAATTAACGGGCGAGAGAGACTCAACCCCCAATGTAGTGTGGTGAGTGAGGTGGTAGGTACAATTAGGGCGGCAACTATCATGGGCATAAGTGAAGTGCTTACCACAAGGTGCGCGACTTGCCCGTTACGTCACATGTAAATGAAAAAAACGTGTAGAACACCATGCGACCAGGTGAAAAGGCTACCTCTGAAAGGTGGCTGGCAGATATTAAATACAAAGAAGAGAAGATTCAGCTCTGAAGGGTACAAGTAAGAGAGGGTTAAATAGCCAGTAGTAGAAAAGCTTAAGATGATAATGGTGACGATAGGTTCGCGGGATATTTTGAAGGTAAATTAGTGTTACTTTATATGTTGTAATACTTTTTTTTATTGCAGGGTCGTCGAGTACTGCTGTGGGGCGTAACTAACGACGTATTAATATTGAAGCTGAAGGCAGAACTCGGAAGGTTATAAGTTATACTTCAAAGAATGAATATGTCATCACCTGAATTTATCACTGATCAGAAATATATAGACTCTCAAACCGTCTTCATTGTCTATGAATACTTTTAGTTTCACTTAATTAAATTAGGCATTTGCAATGATGATGCATTTGTAACCGGATCTTTGTAAGCCGGTATTGAATCTCCTTAATAACACGATAACTGTGAACAGCACCCTATCTTATCGCAATGGCTGTCTATCTTTTTATATTTATAATCATAAATATTTTATTATATTTATTGTATCTGCTGATACCTTATTGGTGTTACTTATACCAATGCATTAGAATATATAGATAGTTTTTGACCACGGTTTCGACCAGTAGCTATTGAATGACATAATTTAGGTTATCATCATCATCATCATCATCAGCCAGTATCAGTCCACATATGCCTCTCCTAATGCACGCCAATGAGCCCGATCTTCGGCTTTTCTCATCCAGTTGCTACCAGCCACTTTGCGTATATCGGACTTACCTAGCCGGAGGACGTCCTACATTAGGTTTGCCGAGTCGCGGTCTCCACTCAAGAACACGTCTACCCCAACGGTTATCGGTTCTTCGGCTAATATGACCAGCCCACTGCCACTTCAGTTTGCTAATTCTTTGGTCTTTGTCGGTTACCTTGGTTTTCTGTCGGATCACTTTATTTCTGATACGATCCTTCAGAGAAACTCCAAGCACAGCCCTCTCCATAGCTCGCTAAGCAATCTTAAATTGGTGGACCAGTCGTACCGTGAGTGTCCACGTCTCGGCCAATTTAGGTTATATCTTCTCATAATTCAATAAGACCTGTTTGCGAGATTATATTTAGATAGTATTCAGATCTTCTGTTATGTCTACGCTTCTGAAAAATCTATTTATAATAATATTTTAGTTTTTATTAATAGGCTTACGATATTTAGTTCTCTAAAGAATATAAACTTCAAACAAAAAACTTCAAAATCAAACAGAGAAACACAAGTCAAGTATTTTGTGCTATTTTGCTAATTTACTGATGAGCGTTTTGTGTACCATTCTGATGAATGTTGATTTTCAAACATTGGCTACCAATTACCAAGTCACCTACCTTAACATGAATAGGTATGTGTTACGTTTTTGTACTTGTAATTTATCCTTAGTATACTTTGGTGATATTTTTGACATACTTTTATATCCTTAGCAGTTTTATTAGACAGAGAGGTGATATCTCGCAAGAATGAATGTAATGCATTGTTCTCTGAGTTGATTAATTGCGTACAGTTTTATGAGTGTATATATGTTTTGTAATCTTCCATACAATACCGGCTTAGATTTAAAGTAGGTAGTGCTTTCATCAACTTGCAAAAGTAATAAAAAACATCATGATTATTAAAAATGTGATGTCATAGACATGATGCGGCAGATGAATCATAATTAAACACACGATGCACGGCACTGTTGTAAGACATACACCTGACTACTTGGGGAATCATTCCACACGCAGATTTGTTTGAAGATAAAAAGTATACCATACCATATATACCAATGATAATTTATTAGAGTTGCATAGACTCTATAGGAATAGAGGTCGCGTGTACAAATATTTTGTTTTAATGCTTATAATATAAAAATGAAGAAAATTACTGCTAATTTATTATTTTTTTGTTTTATCGCGCAACCGTTATGTTCACATTTGACAGTTGCGACGGGACAGATAATAGCAGCCGTGCGATTCTCTAATGATTTGTCGACGAGCTCAACGATGTCAAATACTTTATGAGATATCGCCCTTGTTAATAAGGTTGTTTTTCTAACATTTCTTGTCATCTCGTCATTTGTTTCTCGGATGTTGTGAAAGATGCAACGATGTTTGCTCATAGATAATCGCACGGTTCGATTGGGCTGCAATATAAAAAATTTGTTCACCAAACCGCCATGACAATTCTCTTTTTGCACAGACTCTATTCTTTTAATTAACTCACCTTTTAATTACCTCTAATATCTAAGACAGAAGTAGTGTTGGCTATTCATGGTAGCATTTATGCAAAGGTGTTATAATGTTACTATGTATTTGTCATCTCCCTGCGGTTATTAATTGATCAAGGAACAAGAAAAATCATCAAACTTCAGAACAAAGCTTGACTTAACGCTAGACTGCTCCTTCTGAGAAGAAGATCCAAGACCCAATAGTAAGAACATAATAGGTTTATTTTGGTATGTCATGTTCTCTGAACGCCAGAATATAAGGACCACCGAAGCGTAGAGTTGATGATATTTCAAAACATCTATTATAACTATAATATAATACAATATATAATATAAAAGGTTAATATGTTAAGCCAGATTAAGCTTCATCGTTCCCATGCTCGGTTATGGCCTTTAGTTATTTTGTACACAAAGTGAACACAACTTTTATAATATAAAATTATTTGACTTTACAATATAATCTTTAATAATATGGCTAATTTAGTACTCACGGGATGTACACCACGAATAGGCAGGTTTTAGAGTTCCCGATATTTCGGTACAGTTACATGCACCTTGTTCATGGGTAGACTGAAACAACATTCGCAGTGAATACAGTTAGTGTGTATTGTCAAGACTTACAATCGAATTCGAGGGCCAGTGGTACCCGAAGTAAAAGAGTGAAAAAGAGGGTAGACCGTTTTGTATGCTCTTAGTAACTTCGAACTTTTTTCATATCCACCCGCATATTCAGTCTTCCCGTGAACATGGTGCATGTAACTGCGCCGAAATATCGGGAACTCCAAAATCTGCCTAATCATGGCGTACATCCCGTGAGTGCTAATAAGAATGGCTAATTTAGTTGCCTTCTATTATACCATAAAATACGTCTTATACAATCTGTCAGCTATTCACTATAAGCTATGGAACCCTGTATTAAATATGGTCTGAAATGCGTTTTGTATGTCTTATTGTACGTCTGCTAAAAGTACGTTTGCTCATAATAACAAAGTGACAAAGACCTGAAAGGCAAAGATATCAATCTTTTAAAACAGCTAACATAATACGGATAATTAGAGAAACCACAAAAATGTAAGACGCTAATGACCCACGAGTCACAGGGCAAGGTTCCACTGACAGGATGATGGATTCGCCACTTCTGCTAATGATTCCTTTTATTAACACACGAGACAACAATCTAATAGACGACCTACATGGTTTTATCTATTCTTTATTTATAACTAGCGACCCGCCCCGGCTTCGCACGGGTGCAATGCTGATACTAAATAATATACCTACCTAATGCAGAATGAAATGTAAAGGGCCATATTGATCTATATTGAATGGACAATGTATTTAAGGTACTTAATTGGATAAGGATTAACGCTGTATTGCTTAAAATAACTTCCTAAATAAGCCCTTTTTTTTACGTAAAATGTAAAGGATAATAAATTGTTATCGTGGGTTATCCTTCAGAGATAGACATATACTATCGCAGACTTTTTTGTTGTCCTTTTTAAGGTGTATAATACCGTACTACATTATTTTGATTTATCTCGTGGGGTTCAGGCAGCGTTTGCAATGTAAGCGCAAAAAAAGTGTTTATTTACGACATCAAATTAGAAACCTGTAAATTCATAAATGTTTCTCTACAATATTATGCATGTATCATACATGTAAACCTTTCTCTTGAATCACTCTTATCTATTTAAAAAAGCGCTTCAAAATCTGTTGCAATGTTTTGGAGATTTAAGCATACCTAGGGACGGACAGACAGCGACAGCGACTTTGTTTTATACTATATAGTAATATAGCTGTTGTTATATAAGTTGAGAACATTGCATAAAATTATCATTTAGCTGACAGTGATACAAACATAACATGTCTTCTGATACCAAGTCAATATACATTAATATTCATTCATACGGATTTAAGTGAATAATAAGTCTTAAATAAAGTTATATGCAAATTTAATCATAACCTACCACCACTTCAATAACTGTTATGTCTGATAGAGTACCCGAACCACGGTAATACTTACCGTGCTCGTACACTAACAAGCACGTAATGAATGTGATTAGAATGATACAAGCAACCACACGACAAGAGTCTTCGACCAATGTGTGTTACCAGTGATGACTTATGGCACTGAAACGTGGTCTTTTACTATGGGCCTCATAGACAAGCTCAAAGTCGCACAACGAGCTATGGAGAGGGCTATGCTCGGGGTTTCTCTACGTGATCGAATCAGAAATGAGGAGATCCGTAGAAGAACGAAAGTCACCGACATAGCCCAGAAGATTAGCCAGTTGAAGTGGCAGTGGGCAGGGCACATAGCACGCAGAACAGATGGCCGATGGGGCCGAAAGGTTCTGGAGTGGAGACCACGGACCGGCAAGCGCAGCGCAGGTCGTCCACCGACACGGTGGACAGACGACCTGATGAATGTCGCAGGACGACGTTGGATGCAGGCCGCTTCCAACCGGTCCTTTTTGGAAAATCTTGGGGGAGGCCTATGTTCAGCAGTGGACGTCCTACGGCTGAGATGATGATGATGATGAAGCAACCACACTCATACCATGATTATAGCAAACTGAAGAGTTATTAATGATTATAAAAGAATGTTTTTGAGATAATTTCACAATTGTGTCGAAGTAATTTAATTTCTTACGCATACATCACATAATTTTAGACATTCGCTAAATATTTTTTTTTATTTATATCATTAAAAGTATAGAGTTAATTGCTTTAAGTATATTTAATCTGTAATACAGGAAAAGAAGTTGTGAATCATCCCCTGTATGTGTTCTTGCACTTATCTTTGCTGTCAAATAACGTGATTTGCCTTTGTAAGGATTTGGGCAGGTAATGTAAACTCTCCTGCATAAGTGACGTTTCACTGACACATTAGCAAACATTTAGTTGTTCAATATTACACCTTCATTATCTTTGTTATCCAAGTTATGTTAGCAGAGGCAGTAAGTTAACAGATTATGTTACTTTGTGAGGTCTTGTTAAAAGAAGAATAAATGTCACACGAGCTTGAACGTTTTTTAGGAGCTATACTTCTTATAGCCTTAATTTATATTTTTAAAAGGTCTGGCTTGAACCTTGAGCGAATAATGCAGTGTTTTTGTGACAATGTACTGAACTACGCGTCACGGTTTCACCCACGTGGTGATGGATGATGATAATGATGAAAAGTATATTGTGTTCGTCCCCGGGATATAATCGATCCCCTCGCCAAATTTCATCATGCTCCGTTCAGGCGTGAAATCATAACAAACAAATACTTTCGGATTTATTATATTAGTTTTCAATGTAATTGAAGAGCGATTCATTGTCCATTTAATGTTGTCCGTCGCAACCAATTTAATTTCATAAGCCTACTAGCTGACCCGCCAGCGGCTACGCTCGCGTGGCCTCGCGGGATACGGTAATTACAGATTTTTACTAATCCCACGGGAACTCTTTAATTTACCGGGATCAAAAATATCCTATATGTTGATATAAGCTACCAACATACGAAATTTCATTAAAATCGGTCCAGTCGTTTCGGAGATTAGCCCGTACAAACAGATAGACAAACATACAGAGAAACAAACAATTTGAACTTATTTTTCACTCCTTACATCCCCTGAATCGGTTTTTAGCATAGTTTTCATTGTACAGAAATTTGACCTCTACAGTTTATAATATGTAGTAATTTTCACATCCCTCGTTTTACCCCTTTAAGTCATCCCTGACAAAAAATTGAAAGCATCACTATTTATTTTAAACTACCTAATCCAGTTATCAATTTTCATCACTGCAACTCCAAAAACAAAGTACTTTAAAAAAAAAAAAATACCCCGTTTCACCCCCTTAAGTCATCCCTGTCAATAAATATTAAAATCATCATTTTAAACTGTCCAAATGATAATTTTCACCACTGTATGTTCGAAAACACAAAACTTTCCATACAAACTTTCACCCCTCCATTTCAACCTCTTAAACCACCACTATCCAAAAAAAAATTAGGTTAACATTTTTTATTTTGAATGACCTATCTAAATACAAATTTTCACAACTGTAAGTTCAAAAACAAAGGAGTTTCATACAAACGTTTTCACCCTTTTTGACCCCTTTAGGGGTTGAATTTCATAAAATCCCGTCTTAGTAAGCACCTACGTTCTAAAAAAAACCGCATGCAAAATTTGAAACTCCTAGCACTTATAGTTTCTGAGATTTCGTGGTGAGTGAGTGAGTAAGTGACCTTTCGCTTTTATATATACACGTAATTTGTATAATTACCAAAAAAAAAATGGGCGGTACAAAAGTGTTAATACATTGTAGATATGTAGTTAAAATTTTTTATTACTTCACAGTGAAATAATTATTAATTGTTAAAGTTTTCGAAAATTCCATCTAAAAGTATGGACACCATCTTAACAAAAATACTACATGCCTATGTACAACTTATTAATGAAAACACATGATTCGCGTCAGTGAAAAAATATCTTTCTTACTCTTTCTTACACGCCCCACCCGAGCGTTCGGTGTGAAAGAGATTGTCGAGTTTCGGCTTTCGTTCGTTCGTTTTCGGAAGAAACAAAGGCCGCGCGGTGGCAGGGCGGAGGGTGCGGGGTTGGTCCGGTGGCCAGGTCTTGCGAGAATGCCCGAGCGCACAGAATGAATAACGAGCTAGGACGCGAGTTTGCCGAATGTTATGATTATGAATGATACATTTCTATGTAGGGGTATGTGTTAAGTTTCATGCATAAACCGCGCGCATGTAGTATATTTTAATGAATAGTGGAAATGCCTAGAATAAAATTTGTAGGTGTGAATCAATCTAGACGTTTGACCAAATATTGATGATTATGTGGGTTTTTTTTTTTTAAGTTGTTTTATATATTCTTCCCATGTATGTATTAAGTACCAGCAGCATATAGTGCTGTTTTTTTTTTTGGTGATTATACAAATTACGTGTATAGATAGAAGAAGAAGATAATACGCGCCTATTACACTAAAATTTTCCAGCCGGTGTTAAAAGCTGTAAAGCGGTATCGTGGGAATGCTTTTAGTAAACTTTCAATAGTACTAAATAACTTTAAGATGTTTAGTGAACATTCATCGTATTTTCATCTTATGCCGGTCACAAATATGCTTCATGTTTTCCTACACATTGGTGCATCTGCAACGTGAATATAATGTCAAATGTGGTTGCAATGTTTTTTCCCTGAACCTCGTTCTGTGATGTAGTGTAGAGATGTATTGAATAGTGGTAATGAAATGTTTCATAAATATTTTTATATAATCTCATTCGGTAATATTATAATTATAAAATGAAATACAGACTTTTACACATTGTAGGTACTTTAATAATTAAAAAATTAAATTAAAGCATTATTCTCCTAACAAAACAATTTTTTAATTATTAAAATACAATGTGTCCCGACCAAGGAGGTTTCAATTCAATTTAAGTACACGTAATTTGTATGTAAAAGCTTGTAACCTTCTACTACGATAAAACTTAGTATAACAAAAACGTTACAATATTATTTCGAGTATATCAACTATCCCAGTAACAAACAGAAAACTATAAAAAACTACTGGACCCTATTAAGCATAGTCCAACATATTCTTGATAAGTAATCCTTACATAACTAGTACCTATTTATCTCTTCTGCTCCGCGGTCTTTGCGCCTCGTAACAATGGAGTTTTTATTGTATCTGGTAGTTTAGATGCAGAAACAGAAGGCAAAGGAAAGTCGCTTGCCGCGGTTGTCAAATCCACTTAATCCTTCTAAACCACACAACGAATTTTGATGCGGTTCTCAACATCCGCTAATTTTGCACGAAAGGTATATCTATACGGTATCTATATAAAGTAGAAAAAAAACCTTAATTTTTTTTACCTTTTTCTACCGACTATCAAAAAAAGGAGGAGGTACTCAATTTGACTGTATTTTTTTCTGTTTGTTACCTCATAACTTTTGACTGGGTGAACCGATTCTCAAATTTGTTTTAAAGCTGGTGCTTTCCGTGTGATCTTCCCCATTTAAATTTCATCAATTCGGTTCAGTAGTTTTTGAGATATAATTCAATAACTGAATAGAATGGAATTCGGTATTAAATTTTTCAAATTGTACTTGTTCTTGTATGTATAAAACCGGACAAAGGGAGGATGAGTCTCTAGTTTCAGCATTGCGTGTGTAGGTATCAAGCGAATTTAGTAAAGCCTATTATAATATTATAATAAATATTTAGTAAATCGATACTGCATTATAGTTTAATCAGCTGTCTTCATCGATCATGCTTGTCGTAATAATGACACCAAATGTGCGATCCTATCTTTATGATAACAGGACTGCACAAATATGAAATAAAAACAACTTATAGCGATAACACTAATGCAGGTGTTACAAATTTCCGTTCTTAGTTTTATTTATCGAATTTAATAAATTTAATTAAATTATTTAAATTAATTAAATAAATTAATTAATTATTAAATTAAATATATAATAAAATAAAATTAAATAATTTAAATAAATTAATTAATTTTATTAATTAAATAATTTAAATAAATTAATTAATTTTATTAATTAAATAAATCAATTAATTTTATTAATTAAATTAAATTAAGTAATTATTTAATTAGTTTAATTAATTTAATTATTTTTTAATTATTTTTTTTTATCGCAGACAGAGATTGGTGTTGAAGAAACGTACTAGTGACTTAAAAATTTTATTGTTGATTTTCTAAAGTCATCACAAAACTTAATAAATCTTTTTCTTTTTGATTGAGAAATTAATAGTAGACAATAGCCTCACGCCTCTTTTCTTGGCAAACGAGAAATGGCGAACTGTCGTAAGCTAGTGGTGCTAGATATCGAAGACTGTAGAGACATATGGAAGAGCTGCATGGACGATTCTACAAGGCTCTAACAGGGCGTGACGTAGACCCACTCGCGTCAGTGAACTGGCTGCGTTTCGGTGCTCTCTTTGGCTAAACCGAGGGTTTTATCTGTGCATACCTACATTGCTGACCAAATCATCAAGACCAATAACTATCGGCTATATACTCTGAAAGATGATACGGTCGATAATTGTCGAGCATGCCGCGGTCCCAGAGAGTCACTGAGACATATTATTTCTGAAGGTTTTTCTCTTTCTAATGGAGAGTACTTGCATAAATATAACCAAGCAGCTAAGATTATTTACCAGCAACTTGCTCTTCAATATGAATTTATGGCGTCTGGGGTGCCTTACTATAAGTACATAGGTTCGTTCCTGTTCCTGAAAATTCATATTCGATCGATTCATAATCACGGACGGGACTATTGTTGCCAGTAAGCCTGATCGATATTAGCGCCGGGCAATGCTTGTTGACGTCACCATTCTTCATGATGAGAACCTCGTTAAGGCCGAGAAGTACAGCTCACCAAGACCTTGACTTAGCTCACGAGGTGACTGCCATGTGGGATGTTGAGTCGACGATCATTGTTCTGATAGTTGTTTCAGCAAACAAATAGCAAATAACCTCGAACAACACCTTAATAGGGTCTTGCTAGACGGTTGAATCAAGGGCCAGAAACAGAAGGCGGTAATCTTTGACACAACACGTATCGTCAAGCAAGAGGATCCTCAGTCTGCAGCCCTGACCACCGGTAGTTTGGGTCATGCCCCACTACCGGTGACAATCTAGGATTTGGTTTTTCATAATGTTTTTCTATACTTACTAATAATATTTACTAATATTATAAAGAGGACGGATTTGTATTTTTTGTATGTAACGAATAAACTTAAAAACTACTGGACCGATTTCAAAATTCTTTTATCGTTAAAAGGCTACTTTATCACTAAGTAATAAAGGCTATTTAATATTTTCAAATAGTTAGTTAAAATAACTCATGGTGTGAAAAAAATACCAAAAAACATACTAATAACGGGTACGCTGTGAAAACTATTAATAACTAGCTGGTGCCCTCGACTACGTCTGCGCAGGATCAGTACTTTTAGTAGCTTATTATTTATCTAAGGGCATATCTATCTTTACACCAAAATCTCAAAAATTTGTACATGGTCAAACGCAATTGCTATAATAGTATTATTTGAGTACATTTTAATACTTAGTATATCAATCAGTAAACAATAATAATAAAATAAAATTAATCACCATGGCAAACAACTGTCATTACATTTCATCACCCTTGACGGTCGCCGAACACGTCTAGTATATCGAGGTGTCAAATTGACTTGGCCTTTGACTAAGCTAACAGAAACTGACACAAACTTTGACAGAAACGTCATCATTATGATCTTGACCTAGGCGTACATCATATTATTGTGTCTATGCTGTGCCCAAGCATATTACGCTTTTTCACCTTTTTTGGATGATGATGATGAAAAGTATCCTATGTGTTAAACCAGTGCCTCATCTACCTCCGTACCTAATGTCATCAAAATTTCCCCAGTCGTTTGTGCGTTAATGAGTAACAAAGATTCACACATCCACACATCCATGCATACATCCATACTCACAAACTTTCGCGTTTATAATATTAGTAGGAAGTAGGAAGTAGGGTAGAGCAAAGTGATGAACTGAAGTTTTATAGAAAAGATTAATATCTACAATAAAGTATGCAACACCATATATACAGTTACTATTACAGTTATGTCACAATAACTACCTTTTCGTTTTAAAATATGCATTATTAACACCGAAAAATCCTTTTATCGCGTACAATGTACTGCGGAAACAACACAATTTGTGATTGACAATAGAGCAAAGTAATGTACTATAGTTTTATAGAGGACACCAATATCTACAAAATGTATGTATTCCTTTACAGTTATGTCACAACTACTACTTTTCCGTGTTAAAATATGCAATATGAACACCGGTACAAACTAGGTCACATTATTCGTACTTTGGTGTTAATCCTTATCAACTCTAATAATAATTAGTAAAGATTTTATAGTTTGTAACGGATAAACGCAACAACTACAAAACCGGTTTAAAAAACCTCTTTCACCAGTAGAAAGCTATAATATGCCTGAGTAAAATACGCTGTATTTGATTAATCAGCATCATCATCATCCATAACCGTGCGGGTGAAACCGCGAAGCAGCTAATGTTATATATAGAAATATTGAAAAAAAAATATTTTTCAGAAATTATAATGTTAATAAGAGACAGTATCCACTCAAGGTCTTCAGGTCCACAAACTAGGCAAAGCCTGTACTTTGGTTACCTGGTGACTGGTGTACATGCTTATATACAACCAGACACAAGATCAGCCACACATGTTCATATGCATAAATAGTTGACCTGTCCGGAGATTGAACCAGGTACCAGCGGCTCAAAAGGCTAAAAAAGGGGTGCTAACGACTGCGTCAATGGGCCAGTCAGGCATAATCAGTTCCAGTCAGGCAAGTCTTAACACATAGATGTCAGGTTTCCTTCTCTTTTCAGATTCACATTGCAATGGTGGAGATAATTTTTTATTTCTATTTTATTCTATCCTCAAGCCCCTAGAACGTTAACGGTTCTCTCTTTAACGAGATCAGACTCAAACTATATCAGTGAGTTTCCAAGCCCCTACTGAATATTGTTTCTGCGAGGTTGGTATAATTTGATTTATAGCAAACGGCGCAGCAATTTATCATCCACGACCGCCCCAAAGTGAAAGTTCAATATTAGCTACGTTATTTATGAGCTTTTCAATGTGATAATTATGGGATATGAATTTATATTTAGTTATTTATTAGTATAGTTATTTATAGTGGGTGCGAGAAGCCCAAGATAGACCTAAGTGGCGTGCAATTGGAGAGGCCTATGTCCAGAAGTGGACTGCTACAGGCTGATGATGATGATGATGATATTTGTTAATGACAATGAATTTATTAGATAATGTTAGTGGTGACATAAAATAGTATTATTATAATTTAATAGTAATATTTTTATTTGAACAAATACTATAGCACAGTTTACAAATAGAAGATAGAACTAAGATAATTATA
This sequence comes from Selenia dentaria, assembly GCA_917880725.1. Lineage (NCBI taxonomy): Eukaryota > Metazoa > Arthropoda > Insecta > Lepidoptera > Geometridae > Selenia > Selenia dentaria. The sequence continues at coordinate 4,578,527 of OU862888.1, read as the reverse complement.
ATATACCTACCTAGTAAATATAATAAGTTTCAAATTCAACTATAATTATATATTTATACAAGATTCTGGTAACTAGGAACTCAAACGTAGTAACTAGACACTATTAGAAAACACCATAAATATTATTAATTTTTTTCAATGTCCACACAAAGGTCTTCAGGTCCCAAATTAGGCAGAGCCTGTACTATGGTAACCTGATGACTGATATGACATATTTATATGCATATAAACACCCAGACACAAATCAAACAGACATGTTCATGCACACAAATGTTTGACCTGTCCGGGGATCGAACCCAGGACCAGCGGCTCAGAAGGCAGGGATGCTATCAACTGCGCCAACCGGCCAGTCAAAATGATAGATTTTTAAGCGAAAAGAGGAGGTCTAGGAATCGAAGGCGAGTGTGTACCTATTTACTATTTTAATGTTAGTGAATAAAAGAACATTATGAAATTGCAAGAGATAAATTAAAAATAGTTGAAATCCTCGGGTTCAATAAAAACTTTTTCAGATATTTTAACCCCTCGTATTTTCTCATAAGCTCGGACTGTATTCTGATGATTTGGACTGAATTACTTCTACTTAGGATTTTAACTTTGGAAGACTGCCAGTGTTTGCCAGTGTCAAATTCTGGAATATGAAGAGTTAAGTTAGTATTATTACGTATTACTATTATACATATAGTATTATTTTTTTTATTTTAATTTTAATAATGCAATAAAAATATCAAAAGACTTAATGAAATTCAAAAGACAAGCCCGCTGAGTTTCTCGTCGGATATACTCAGTCGTGGTGGCGTTCCGATCCGGTTGTAGATTTAAGAAATAATAAATGTAATATGACAATTTGTATGTGCCCCCGTAGGCGTAACTTCATATGTGAATCCATGTTTATCGATTCGAATAATTGATATAAGTTGAAATGGTCTCTAGATCTGTACATTCGTTACAAAGTCTCAAAGACAACTTTGCGGCAGATGTCACAAGTCGTCAAACTCCTTACGACTATAATTCCATCAGGCTGTCGCAAACCTTACCTAGACTCTATCATTAGCGCTTGTAACAAAACTTATACTCTATAGTTAGGATGTAGAGCTCTGTAATTTTGTGTCATTATTACCTCAGCCCACTGACACTTTTGCTTTGTAATCAACGCGTATTATTGTATGGTAGAGATATGTTTGACAGTCGAAATGATAGAGTTGTTGAAATGACAGTTTTTCTAATAATGCGTAGGGTGTCGTTATTGTAGAGTTTAAAATGTTTATTGTGGCCATCGAGGTAATATGTACATAGATGTGACAAAGACAAACGGACGGGGTTTACACAAAATATTATTTTTATGTACATATGTTTCCTCGTTATTATTTACATGATAAGATAATGTATCATTCTAATAAAGTTCTGATGTGATTTATTTTTATTTGAAATCATTTCAGTTAAATAGTCAGTCCAAGTTACTATTATAGATTAAGCTTAGGTACTTATAGTGAAAAATAAACGAAAATGCGAATTTTATTTAAGGCAAATTATAACATATTTTAATTAAATCCTCATACTTGCATAAGCCTCAAGCTATGAACAATTTACTAAATGACTATAATATATTAATAGTACAAACAGCATACAAAATAGTAATAAAAATATATATAAATTTAAAAAACTTTACAAAACCGTTAGGTGCTCTTAAAAGTACATGTAGATATAGTCATCATCATCATCATCATCTCAGCCGTAGGACGTCCACTGCTGAACATAGGCCTCCCCATAGATACAGTAAGTGATTTTAAATATACATTTAATTAGTGATTATAAAAATTCATAATTATTAGTCTTAGTAAATAATAAATTTACATTATCTTATATTCCAGGTCTTGGGGCTTCTAGTCTAGACCAGATTATTCCTGCTACCTCTACTATGTCATTACGTCATCTTTTCTTCTGTCTTCCTCTCGTCCTCGAACTATCTGTTGGATACCAGTGTATGATTCGATCACTCCATCTGCCATCTGTCCTCGTAATGATATACATCTGTTTAAAAGAATCGAGGATATTAGTTTTATATAGAATCATAATACGTTTTCGCGAAACATTGATTAATTCTGAAAAGAAGACGGCACGGGGTATTGAGGTTTTGCCACCATCGTGGTGGGTCCAGGATCGATACCTGCCTCGGGCTTGGGCTTTCAGTGAAGGTAGTATCGTGATGAAATCTATAACATGGTGGTAGGTTTTATTCTAGCGAACGCCTGGCTAGCTATTACCCTCATGGAGGAAAATCTGTCTTGAACCACCTAGTCTTTCGATAACTGTCCTTGAGAGTTATCGCTACTATATTCCATTCGTCTAGTGTAAAAATCTTCTACTGCATCACTAACGACGAAGCGAAATACGAGTCAAACACTAGCTGAAAAAAAAAACTTGTTTCGTTGTTTTTGTTTGTTAGTTAAAGTTTGAGCCACTGCTCGAAGAAATAAATTGATTCATTTTACCTAACAAAAATCAGGCTAAATGCTTCTAAACAATGTTTTTAGGTCTCAAGCAAGGCACAACCTGAACTCTGAGTAACCTATGACACACACTCACAGGTAACGCACACCCAGACAAGTCAAACAGACATGTTCATGCTTACAAATGTATGACCTATCCGGGGATTTAACCCAAACGGCTCAGAAGGCAGGGTCTCTACCAACCGTCCAGTCAATTGACGTTATTTTAAATAGTTAGTCACCCTTGTCTATAAAATGCAATACAGCATTGCTTCTACGTTTCTTAATAATGCTAGTACTGTCTAGCAGTTATACTTCGAAACTGCAGTAGGTACCAAAGGTAAAATTTAACCTCTTTACTAATTATTTTAACAAGAAAAAGTACATATACTTAATTATGCTCTCCAAGGTGACCAGGAAAGTCGACGAAGCCAATTATAATCATTGGGTGTATTATTTGTTAGTGAAACTGTGAACTCAGACCATATACGTAACTGTCATTTTGTTACTTTGTTGCACAGTTTAAAAAGTAAACCTGCTTACCCACTACAATATGCAATTACCGCGTTACGAGAAAATGAGCTACTAAAGTACGAAAGCCAGAGGTGGAAGTAAATTATAACATTTTGTTCAGAAATTGAACCGACACGTATACATATTCAATGTCAATACGTTCAATATATACATATTTAGTGACTGTGAATTTTTATTTATTTATATAATATTTATATTTTATGTTTATTTATTTATAGACATATGTTACATATGCCAATGTTCAGCAGTGGACGTCCTACGGTTGAGATGATGATGATACGAGTAGACGTAGCCTTTGTCAGCTTAGTTCGTAGCCCCTGCTATCGAAACTTTTGCTTTATTCTTTGCTGGAGCTAATTTTATTTCATGGTCAAAAATGTTTGTCTTCAGATCTTAGTCTTCAGCCTTTAACTTACTTATAAGGCGCAGGCCACACATATACGGCTTTCCATTCAAATTTTGTACCAAAGCAAAATTGTACTAAAGCGCAATTTAGTACACACGGTATGTCGTTGCTCGGACATCGCTATTTTGTGTTCTAACTTGCGCTTTATTTCCATGTATTTTGTATGAAATTTGAATGGAATAGGAAGCCACCCGTGCCATGTCTGCGCCCGACGCCATTTATGTGTTGCCTGCGCTTAATGGTTCATCAAAGTGACTCCTTCCCGCCTGTAGCTCTACCATGAGTTGGAAACATAAATGTCATCTATAGTCGATCCTCCATCTCGTTTACCTATAAAGCTTGTGATTGGCGTACTCGCTGTCAATTTTAGTTCTACAATTAACCGCAATGTGGCACGGTTAATTTTTCCATACATTTTTAGCGGCAGTCGATAGCGAGCATGGATTGGTATCAATGTTGTGAACTCATAGTAGGCCTACTGATGGAAAGCAAAGAGGGAATCAAGACGCGATGCCCATTAATGCAGCCGTAAGCAGCGTTAATCATTATACTTATGATGACTATGTCCGTGCATTCCAATATTAATGTCCTCCCGAGATCGATTTGACTATGAAACACCCTACCCTAAATGTTACCGTTGTCGAGATATTTGAAATTAATACATAAATATTATATATTTCTAAATACATAAATATTATAGATAAATTACACCCAGACACAGAACAAATGATCATGCTCATTACACAAACATTTGTCCTGGGTGGGAATCGAACCCACGACCTCCGGCATAGCAGTCAGGGTCACTAACCACTAGACCAACAGGCCTGTCAAATTTAAGGTTTACATATTCTAATCTTTGAGAGATTTATTTAAAGAAATCAATATATTAACGTTGCCTTCCTTATATGTATTTGAATATATTATGTATGTTCGTAAAAATTTACATAAATATAAGTTAAATAGTGATCACCACACTTTTAATACCAGAAATACAAATAGGATAGCTGTACCTAGTTTTAGACTTGCGAAGACTAATAAGTTATTCCTAGGAAATTGTGTGCGTTTTTACAATAAAATTCCAAAGCACATAACTGAGCTCACACAGGGCAAATTCAAGTTGACTGTAAAACACGTTTTAACAAAAAAAGCTTACTATAAAGTTCGACATTATTTAGAAGATAAAGATGCTTGGAATACTCCACTTCTGGCAAGCTGTCTCTCTGCCACCCATAAAATGTAATATTTGTAGTACCTAAGTAGAAACATTGTAAACATCCATATAAAAAGAATGGCCCCGAGTTTCTTGCCGCTTCTTCTCGGTGGGTTTTATATATTTAGGAACGCGGCGGTAGAGTCTTTAAAGTACATTATAATGAAAAGTTGACGTTCATAAGTGCGTCTTTGATGCCTAAATTGAATAAATGATTTTGACTTTGACTTTGACTTTTCTTAAATAATACAACAATTTAAAGAATCCTGATAAGTAGTTACAAATGCAGCTTCAAATGTCGGCGAGCAAAATAGTTGTCAAGTAGGTAATGTCAATCGTCCATAAGACATCAACTCCGTTCTCCCACGGTGTAAAATTTTACATTATTTAATTATTACACAATTACCTAATTAACTATGTAATACCTACAACTATCTAACTACACTACCTTTTGAAATTTGTACCGTTGTTCCTTTAATTTACTTGACATAAAGAAAAAAATCACTTTCTATATTTGATATATATTCTGTGAAAATGAGCTTGAAGATAATTTATATAATTTTGTGTCGGTCGATATTGCGGACACACTATCATTCAACCCTGTTATTTGTCAGAACTGGAGCCGTGACTGCATTAAATTTAACATTCATGTCCATAAAATGCGTCATCATTTTAAAACTTTGTCTCTGTACATTCACTTTATCATGAAATAAGTAATAACAGCAAATTAGTAAACATTTTATCACGACAAGGCTTTTGAATGTTGTTTGGTTTTTCGATGTCAGTTTACGGAGTTGCCGTGTTAATGACAGAGTAATGACATTATAATGCTAAGGCTGACATAGCTTTATGATTATGTGTTAGGTTACTGTGGAATTACGCGTTTAGGTAGGGTTAGGTTGTATGGTTGATTAATGGCTGTGACTAATATAAGATATAAAAAACGGTAATTGGTTATATTATTATTATAACTGTATTTAATAATTTTGACTCGAATGCATTCATTATTATTATTTCAGGTGTAGGGCGTCCTGAACATAAGTCTCCCCTATAGAATGTGTCCTATGGTGGAAGTGGCGTGTATCCAGTGTCATCCTGCGATCTTTATCAGGCACTTGTCAGAAAGACTTACACTGCGCTTGCCGGTCAGTCGTATCTATTCCAGAGTCTTCCGACCCCATCGGCCATCAGTGAGTGATTAATGAAGAACTACGCGCTGCTTTTGTTGACAGTGAAGCATTGTGCCGAGGTATGTGTGTGTGATATTGTGTGTGCTACCTAATAGCGCAACACATAACACTTTATAGAGTTTCACTTCTAAATATTAGCTGAATCGGCAAACTCAGGGTGTTCCACAGTCAATCTTAGTACCGTACAGCGTTCTTCTTTCTTCTCACCTATAATTACTTATCTAATATTTTAAACAACTCTTGTGTAGTTACTCATCCTAGTCATATATTATAATCTGGATCAGGGAAACCGCTTCACCTATTTTCATGAGCTTTAGTATCTATTTAGATTTCATTTTTAGAAAGCGTCATTTTATTGGTATTTTCAGACAAAAACTCTGCAGGTAGGTCCCATTTGTTCTATGAAACATGACGTAATAGAACAATTGGAGAAAATATTGTCTCCATTTATACTATAGAACTACATACTAGCTTTTGCTCCATTTTTTGTTTTGTCTGTGAATGCACTGTTTATCCTAACTAAGAGCTTTCTCTTTATTATGAGACTCTTAAGTTTAGTAGAGTTCGGAAGTTGATGTCATCCTTTTGATGAATATTTAATAACTAAATGGGAATAGCTTTTCCTAAATTCTTCCACGATAAGATAATATATATAAGACTAGCGACCCGCCCCGGCCTCGCACGGGTGCAATGCTGATACTAAATAATATACCTACCTACTGCAGAATGTCCTTATAAACAACGTTTACAGCTTTTTTGTCATTAGACAATACAAACATAATATTATGTTTAGAAGTTACTCTTGATAGAGCGACATATAATTGACCATGAGAAAAACACTCAACGCTCAAATCTAACCGCCGCACCGATATGTCCCTGCATTTTAAATCTGTAATATCTTCAGAAATATTCATTGAAATTACATGCTGTAAAGGGTCATATTGATCTATATTGAATGGACAATGTATTAAAGATACTTAATTGGATAAGGATTAATGCTGTATTGCTTAAAATAACTTCCTCAATAAGCTATTTTATCCCGTAAAATGTAAAGGATAAAAAATGGTTATTGTGGGTTATCCTTAAGAGATAGACATATACCATCGCGGACTTTTTTGTTGACCTTATTACGTTGTACAGTACCGTAGTATATTATTTTAATTTATCTCGTGGGGTTCAGTCAGCGTTTGCAATGTGAGCGCAAAAAAATGTGTTTATTTACGACATCACATTAGAAACCTGTAAATTCACCAGTGTTTCTCTACAATATTATGCATGAATCATACATACAAATCTTCCTCTTGAATCAGTCTATTTATTAAAAAAAAGCGCTTCATAATCCGTTAAGCAGTTTTGAAGATTTAAGAATACATAGGGATGGACAGACAGCGACAGCGACAGCGACTTTGTTTTATACTATGTAGTGACAGTGATAAGACGTAAATTACATTAATCACTGACTTTAATACCAGGTACAGTTCACTATAAAAAAAATACTTAGAGACAATATTTTCTGAAATTGTTCTATTACGTCATGTTCCATAGAACAAATGGGACCTACCAAACCCAGCTACAATATCATTATGGCAACTCGGGCCATCTACTGTTTTTTTCCGACACAGCAACACTTAAGCTACTTGACAATAGAAGGCGTTGCTGCTAAACTGTTTTACCGACACAGCAACACTAAAGCTACCTGACAATAGATGGTGTTGTTGCTAAACTGTTTTACCGACACATCAACACTTAAGCTACTTGACAATAGATGGCGTTGTTAAGCAACACTAAGCCAATGAGTGTTTACTTACAAGAAAAGCTCGGTCATCCAGGTACTTATTCTTTATGAACCGACTAGGACTCATATGATATCTACCAGATATTATATCTGACTAAATTCTAACTTAATTGACGTACTTTAAAAAGAGAATTTAAAAAAAATGCAATAACTATTTACAATAATTGGAATGCATAAAACCTTACTGTAAAGATGAAACACGTTACAAATTGATGGCGATTCACTAAAACATAATACTAAACTAAACCAGTAATCTAAAATGAAATTATAGTAGACCTTATTCTGTTAACTAACACTAAAATATAAAATCAAGTAACACTTAAAATGGCATTTCTAAAAACAGAACTATTCTATTCAAATTAGTGTATTTTTACGTTGGTTTAGTGAAAACCAAGTTACATGACGACTAATCTGTCTACTATAACAACACTTGAAGAGAAAGTTCTAATTTAAGTGTCATTCGGAAGTGTTATACTTATTTGAATAACAGCCTAAACAGTATAAGAACTGTCATAATTAAGATAACTTTTAGTTAACCCCTCACCAGTCGACTGTCAATATAACAATGAAATTTCTATTGTGTCTGGGTCGTTCGACTAATGAAGTATTATGAATTTACAGAATCGACACCATTGTCACGTATTAATACCAAAAAACAAAAGCACATCTGAACAAAATGTGCGTAGGTAGGTGCGATAATTATATCTAAAATTATAGAACAGTGATTATGTAGGTAGGAATCAATCGCAGACACAGTCCGTGGGCGTCGCTATTGTCTGAGACCGCACATGACGCGTGTAGACTGAGACATTAATCTTCCTTTGCGAGTGCTCATCCATTACTCTGACGGGTGCTTTGGAGGAACAGGACGTGTGACGTAGTTGCTGGAATTGTACTGTAGTAAAAAACAGTTTCCGAAATAATAAAACCGACAAACCAAAAACAAATTTTACCAAAAAATGGAACCGAGTGAAACAATAAAAGTGCAATTTGAAAAATTTAATACCGACTTCCATTCTATTACTTTGGTAAAAATCAGTTAGTGGAGTGTAATTCAAAAACTTCTAAACCGAATTTGATGAAACTTAAATGGTACTACAAGAAAAGCACCAGCTTTCAAACAAAAAAAGGATTTTGAGAATCGGTCTCCCCAATCGAAAGTTATGAGTTTACAAACATTAAAAAAACAGTCGAATTGAGTACCTCCTTTTTTTGGAAGTCGGTAGAAAAGTTTGATGAAATTTAAATGGGACCACATTGGAAGTATATTCTACGAAATAAATAAAATCAAATCGGACTACTCTGTAACAAGTTATGCGTATACATAAAAATGCGAACATACATAAAAAAAATTGCGTCGTTTGAAAATCTCCTCCTTGTTGGAAGTCGTTTAAAAAGACTGTAATAACTTGTTGAAGTCCACGATTGTTCAAAAGTAACTATCATCACAATATTGAGCGCATGGTACTGACTTCGAAAAGTTATTTCACACTTTTTATTGCGAATTCGGTTCCATTTATTGGTAAAACAAAGATTTTCACCTCCTTTAGTGATTCTTGCTCAACCACCAAGATCAATTCTCATTCACCTTCAATAAAAATTTCATCAATCTAGCCGACACACTTTTCAGTTATTGAAGTGCAACTCAAAACAGCTTGAACAAATTGAATAAAATTCAAATTCCATTACATCGGAAGTATACTCTACCAAAGAAAAGTAAAGTAATAAATAAGTTAATTAAAAATATGGGATTACTCACGTAATATTTATTGGATAGATCCACCGAATGTGGTCGAAACTATAGTCGGACCTATCCGATAAATATTACGTGAGTAATCCCGTATTTTTAATTAATAATGATTGAAAACCACGTTAGTTTTTATAACAAAATAAATAAGTTATTTATCATTCATAAAAAATATACGCGTCGACTTCAGAACCTCCTCCTTTTGGAAGTCGGGTGAAAAACTATTAACTATTATCCTATAAAAGCTCTCCATAGTACATATTATTATTCTCTCCGACTCCCCTCTCTCCTAGCGACGGCCCAAGCCGAGGTCCGTACCTTAGTGGTGCCCTTGAGCAAGTCGCCTACTCCTCTCCTGCGGCGAAGCGTCTTCAACGCTCGCCTTAGGCGGTGCGCCCTCTGCGCCCGCATCTGGCTGAGTGCCATCTGCGCTCGCCAACCGTCCGGTGACGCTGTAAATGCCGGTAGAGGCAAACAGCGTTAGCCCGTTCTAAAAAATAATTATTAATATTATAAGGATAAATAAAAAATAAATAAATATAAATATTATTATTATAAGGTAGGTATATAATATTTGATGTGTGATATTGGTGAACATGTTTATAGGATATGATAATATTATATATCAATCACAATTTCAATGAAGAAATGGTGTAAGTTTTGTCATTTCACATTTAAAATTGAAGGTAACATTACCAAGCTAATTTTTGATTATCTTGTCAAGGTACACAGGTAGTTAAATATAAAATAAATTCTAAACATGAAAGTGCAACAACTGCGTTAAAGATTAACATAAAGTTTTTAGTTAAGTACCAACGTTACAAAACAATTCATTCTGTCACCTGAAGCGGAATGGGTGTGGTGCTTATGTAAGCGACTGTGAGAACTAAATAGATCCTCGAAACAAAAGTCAAAAGTTAAAAGTCAAAATCATTTATTCAATTTAGGCATCAAATACGCCCTTATGAACGTCAACTTTTCATTATAATATACTTTAAAGACTCTACCGCCGCGTTCCAAAATATATAGAGCCCACCGAGAAGAAGCGGCAAGAAACTCGGGCCATTCTTTTTATATAGATGTTTTTACAATGTTTTTACTTAGGTACTACAAATATGAGCTCCAGTGTGTTGCCTTACAAAAGAGAACATAATAATGGTATCAGTAGGGCAAGACACGCTACACTTTGACATCTTAGTACACGAGTAGATAGATCCTGGAGTGATCAGTCCCAAGCTGTTTTATCCTCCAAGTAATCCGACATTTTGTTACTCGCACATGACATACTTTCTCTTCTTCTTCTTCTTAGTCGGGCACTCTTGGCAGAGTGGTCGTGATTGCTAAGATGGTGGCACACGGTGGATCTTCAACGTCTTCAGTCCTCCCGGCGGCGGTGATTACAGATGTTGCGATTTCTTTCCATTTTACTCGGTTCGTCGCATTTCAAAAACACTCTGTCATGGAAGCCTTAGTTGCTGTCTTGATAAAATCCGTCCAGCGTGTAGAAGACCTGCTTCTACCTCTTTTTCCTGCTATATGACCTTATCTTATACTTTACGTAGCTCCTAAAACATATAAGTACGTACTTTGCTGGCATTGTACAATACTTATGCCAGTTTTTTCATGTTTCATTATATTTTATTGGAAACTTACTTTAGTAGCAGTAGTAAGTACTCTTTGTGGATTAATTCCTCTGGGGAAGTCCAGCCATCATACCCTTTTTCTGTTCGTTGCCATTACCATAAAATATTTATGATAAACTGCCAAATGTATATCATAAACTTAACTATGTAAATGGAATATTTAATGAATAAAAGTATTTTAGTTTAGTCTGTAGCAAGTTAAATTATTATACGAAAGAGACCCAATATCTTGAGGTGAAGAGTACATAGTTATATTATATTAACGGGGCTTAATCGCGTTAGTAATAGTATTTATTTACCTCGACGTTTCGATCAAGTTGCATTGATCGTGGTCACGAGTGGACTGAAGAGGCGGGTGTCACTGTCTTGAAGTATGGAGATACTTTTTAATATACCCCCAACAGTTGTTATAAAAAGTCATTGTCCCGACACACAACACTAACGATATCGACAGATTTTTCTGAGGATAAATCGCGACGGGAACACTTTTTAATCACTGGATTCCATGTTGCCGCCAGTTTGAAACCATCCTCCCGGTTGAAGTTACGGTGTTTTTTAATCTCAACGCTTCACGTACCATTCTCGAGTAATAGTGACGCTCCGTAGAGAGGATTTTGGGGTCGTGAAGTTCAATCCAGTGATTAAGTCCTGACTCGAGCAGATGTTCAGCGATCGCAGATTTATTTATTTGGCGGTTCTTTACAGCTGCAATATGCTTTTTGACTCGTTCAGCAATGGTTCGCTTAGTTTGTCCAATATACGAACTACCGCAGCTGCAATCAATTCTGTACACACCCGGTGTTTGGAATGGTATCTTGTCCTTGGGTGACCTGACACATCCTGCTAACTTATATAAGGGTTTAAAAACAGTCTTTATGGAGAATTGCCGTAATATTGCTCCAACCTTATCTGTTATCCCTTTCACATACGGTAAGAATGCCGGCTGTCTCTCGACTTCTACTCTGTTCCTTTTAAATCTGCGAGATGAACGCACTTCTCTACTTACTTTATAGCCGTTTCGTTTTAAAACCTCCTGAACATGCGTTATTTCAGAAGCTAGATGTTCAGGGTCACAGAGATCCTGAGCTCTGTTTAATAGGGACCTGGCTACTGACTGTAAGTGACGAGGGTGGTGATGAGATGCGGCGTTCAAATATCTGTCAGTGTGTGTGGGCTTCCTGAAAACAGAATGTCCTAACGAGCCATCTGGTTTTGCCATCACTTTCACGTCCAGGAAAGGCAAGCTTCTCTTCACCTCGAGTTCGTAAGTGAACTTTATGTTTGGATGGATGGAGTTCAAATGGTCCAAAATACTATTACTAACGCGATTAAGCCCCGTTAATATAATATAACTATGTGTTCAAATCGCGAAAGTTTAAAAATTACTAGTGAAGAGTACAGTTCCATGGGTAGTACTGCAACTGTTATGAGCATATATACCTTACCATCAGGTTCACAAATCACCTTTCTCGTCAACCTGTAATCTCACTCATTTTTAATATGAAAAACGGGAACTACGTGCAGCAGCTCGTGCGCAGCGCTGTGAGGCGAGACGCAACCGCGAGCGTTCTGCCGTGCGATTCTCTAATGATTCGTCGTTGCGCTCGTCGACGAGCTCACCGATGTCAAATACTTTATGAGAGATCGCCCTTATACATAATGTTGTTTTTCCAACGTTTCTTGTCATCTCGTCATTTGTTTCACGGATATTGTAAAAGATGCAACGATGTTTGCTCTTAGAAAATCGCACGCCTGCACTCTCCTTGAATAATACTACCAGACGTAGTTAAATCTATAGCTGGAAAGATCTAACTTCTCCGATTTAATGATTCTTATTCACGTTTTCCATATTAAAAATGTGTTTACAGTAAAGTACATTACAAAGAATAATTGACGTTAATAAGTGCGCTTTTGATGCTAAATTGAATAAATTATGTTTGACCTTGACTTTATAAACCACGTTAGTTTGCATAATAAAACTATAAAGACTCAGTTAAACTAAACTGATTTGTCAGGTATACGTAAATGTAATTTACTTTTCTAGTTTCTTATCGCTTACCGTCGCTACGCTGACCACACCTGAATCTCAAAGCACCTCAGGCGCGCAAAGTAATTTCCTCCGCTCAATATATCAGGCGTGGCCACACTAGCAGCGCATAAATATGAATAATCGCTCGTTATACGTCTGACTAGAGTCATAAATTATTTGTAGAGTGGAAGGGAATATAAAATTGTTGGTGAGTTAGAGCGTATTGAGATTATTAGGTATCTATCGATTAGTTATGTGTGCGTTTGAGAAAGCCAAATGGCGAGTAAAGGATCTAAAGACCCGTGATGACGAGTGGGCAAACTTGACAAAACATCTACAGTCAACACAATGACTAACTTGCTGCTAACGGCAATAAAATAATAAAAAAAACTTAATAAGAAGACCATTAGTCGCTCTGCCGTGCGATTCTGTAATGATTCGTCGACGAGCTCACCTATGTCAAATACTTTATGAGATATCGCCCTTGCATATAAGGTTGCATTTCCAACGTTTCTTGTCATCTCCTCATTTGTTTCCCGGATGTTCTTGCAATGCATCTTTAACAACATCCGTGAAACAAATAACGAGATGATGTCATGTACACAAGGTTATTTTTCCAACGTTCCTTACGATGGAAAAATAACCTTGTCTACAAGGGCGATATCTCTAACTAAAGTATTTGACAACTGTGAGCTCGTCGACGAACGCAACGACGAAGCTACAGTATATGCTTCTGTATGATATTCAAGTGTAATCAAAATGGACGATTCAGTCACTTAATTTTTCGACAGTCACAAAAACTTTTAGGATCGCCTGTTAATCATCTCATCTCATTTCTTAATAAAAAAAATAATTAACTTATTCATCTTTTTTTTTTTTTTTTTTTTTTTTTTTTTAATGTACAATAGGTTAGCGCTTGACCACAACTCGCCTGATGTTAAGCGTAGTTGTGATCTACGATGGAGCGCGCTTACCTAGAAGATACCGATTCACTCTCGACTTAACTCATCTTATCTATAGCGCAAATTAGCACAGGCGCTTCTCTTGGGAATGTTACTCCTTCACGCAAAAACTACTGAATTAATTTTAATGAAATTTGGTATGTAGATAAATCAGACGCTCAAATAACTAGGATACTTTTTCAGCACCATCATCATTATATATATCCATCACTTTGCGGGTGTAACCGCGGGGCGCAGCTAGTGTTATCTGAAATGTGACGTGACCAAGCGTCACATTTCAGATACTCGCGTTATCAAGACGAATCGAATGACGTCATGTATCAAAATCGGTTCAGTTTTTGAGTAGGTAGCTACGAGCGGACATGGGAAAACATACATATATACATACAAACAGGTCAAACATATAACCCTCTTTTTGGGCTTTGCCGTAGTCGGCAAAACATTTTATTTACGACAGTAACAACAGTGTACCTACTTGTTATAATAGGTGTGTTCGGATAGCCCCAAGTTGGCAAAAATAACGCTAAAAACGCTCATGAGGGCGTTCGAATTGGAAATCTGTGGGTGAAAATGTTGTTTTGGACTCTTCTCGATCAGCTTTGGCAAAGCTAAAAAAAGAGTTACTTTCAATTTTTGACCCACGTCTGAAGCATGGTTGTTAGTGATCGTTTTTCGACAACTAATTATTTAACAGGATAATCATGCGATTTTAGGCTTTTCTTATGTTCGGTAGAGCGTTCGAGTAGGGTGTGGGCAAAAGTGGCAAAAATAACGGTTTATTCTACTGGTTTGTCTTTGGACTAATGAAATAAAGGTAATGTTTTATGTGCCACTATTTATCACGTATACTGTATCATTTCTAAACGTAGAAACTTCTTGTTTTCCACGCTGATAAAACTTAGTTCTTTTATTCATAATTATAATTATTAATAATTATTTCGACCGCAATATGATCATCACTTTCCGATTAATAGAGATAAAACTACACATATTTAATTTTAGGGTTCCAACTGTTCAATGGTTTGCTATATATTTAAAAATTAACTCCTATTTCTCCTGGTCACGCTATAACTTAAAAACGGATTGAGCAATCTCGCTAATTGTTTCTTTGTTGTATTAACTATTGTCAGGAGAAGGGTTTAATGAAAGAAAAACTAAGAAAAGATGGGAGGTTCGTGAACGAAGTCGCTGGCAGTCGCTAGTATCTTATACAAGTACAATTTGATAAACTTAATGCCGACTTCCATTCTATTCAGTTATTGGAGTGTAACTCAAAAACGGCTGCACCGATATGATGAAATTTAAAAAACATACAAAATAACAGTTGAATTGAGTACCTTCTCCTTTTTTGGAAGTCGGTAGAAATTAATAGCCTTTAGTAGCCTCCATTTGATTATTTCACAATAAGTATATGATAAGTTGGCACCACACACATCTGATATTCGCCAATGAAACTCGTAAAATTGCCCGTTTTACTCGTAGTGACTTTATATCATTTAAATTTTGTCATAATTCCCCAGTTAGCATATATTTCGTAAAAGAATTATAAAATAAAGCTTTAGTGATGAAATTTAAAATAAAGACATAATTCATGGATATATTACATATTAACTGTGAAATGATAATGAAATCATTCATCATTTTCAATTAATATCATATTTACACATTTTTAATATGCTACACACGATATATGGCGCAAGACTCGCAAATTTTAAGCATTGATCAAAGTAAACTATATTATCAATATGTAAATATATCAAATTGATTATATACATTATCAGAAAAAATACTGACATCATTATGACTAGCATGTCATGTGTTTATTAAAATTTATTTGTTCTTCTATAACAAGCAACATAAAAAATCTATTATGTTATACTGCCACACCAAATTCAAACTTTACTGCTAGCGGATTAGAATCGAATGTTAAATGAAGATTTCATATTTCAACTGCAAAACAAGATGAGTTCACGTCATAGTAATTCGTATTCAACAGTCATAAGTTACTGTAATTGAGTAATAAATGCAAGCCATGTTTGTTATATTAATGTGACAGATAAGATGAAAAGATATTTGTAATGTTATGCTCACTGGAAGCTTTGTTTAATCATTGTTATAAATATCAAAATAAACGCTCGTTAGAATATATTTAATTATCTAAATGTGTTTCATATCTGTTTCATTATTTGAATGTATCGCGTACAGCTGTTTGCTGTGGAATAGGATGTAGGATACACGGATATTTTAGATACTGACTAAAAATCCGTTGGGAATGGACTTGCCAGTTTCTGCGAGACAAGAAAAATATGGGTGATTATACAGGTGTATAACCACCCATATTGTTCTTGTCTCGCTTTTGTATATACCTGTCAGTACTTACCTTCGTCGTGGTCGTTAAGACGCGGTCCAATCCTAATTATAAAACAAAGGCGCCTACCGAACAAGAAAGCCCCAGGGCTCGACAGGATTTCGAATGAAGCCTTGAAGCACCTCCCGCCAAGAGCCCTGGCTGCGCTGACCAGGATTTACAACGGTGTTATGCGCTGTGGCCATTTCCCACGGACCTGGAAGACTGGCGTCGTCATAATGCTCCCTAAACCCGGAAAGGACCCGAAGAGACCGGATAGTTACAGACCCATCACGCTGCTTAGCACCTTATCGAAAGCCTTCGAAAGGTTGCTACTACCGCACCTAACGCCGCACATCGTACCTCGAGAGGAGCAGTACGGGTTTAGGGCAGAGCATTCTACCACATTGCAACTGACGCGGGTCATCAATGAAATGGCCACCAGCCATAACAAGAAGGAGTATGTTGTGGCTGTGTTACTTGACATGGAGAAGGCCTTCGACCGCGTATGGCACGAGGGCCTGCTGTACAAGTTGTCGAAGAGCCCGATGCCGAAGCCCATAATAAGGTTGATACGATCTTTCCTAACGGACCGACGAGTCACAGTTCGAGTCGAGGAGGCCTTATCAACGGAGAAGCCGGTACGTGCCGGGGTACCGCAAGGAAGCTGCCTCTCGCCCAGCCTGTACGCTTGGCATACAAATGACATCCCGCTGATAGGCAGCACCAAGCTTGCCCTGTATGCAGACGACGCCGCATACTACGCCTCCTCGATCCGAACAGAAGCCGCCGTTAAAAGAGTGCAAGATAACCTGGACGCCCTACCCGAGTGGCTGAAGAAGTGGCGGATGACGGTCAATGTCTCCAAAACTCAAGCCCTCGTAACGGGAAGATCAAACCTGCCGACACAGCTGCAACTGCTCAACAAGGAGATTCCATGGGCCCGGGTAGTAAAATACCTTGGCGTAGAAATCGACCGAAACCTGACGTTCAAGATGCACGTTAATACCGTAGTGGGAAGAGCGAAAGGTGCCCGCGCACGCCTGACGCCTGTACTACGGTCGAAGCTGCCACTCCGGGTGAGACTGATGATATACAGAACGTATATCCGGCCAATACTCACCTACGCCGCCCCGGCGTGGTACGCACAGATAGCCACCCAACTACGAACGAAGCTACAGAGTCAGGAAAATCAGACGCTGCGCGCTATAGTTAACGCCCCACGCTACGTCAGGAACGCAACTATAGCGAGAGATCTACAGCAAGAGACACTACAGAAATTCGTCGAGCGACTGGCGATCAAAATGTTCGCCAAAGCCGACGAATCAAGACTGCCACACATCAGGGGCATAGCCCCCCACCACACCCGACCGCCCGATCAAGAGGGCAGAAAAATGAGGCCATACCCTAGGGACTTGCTTCCCAATGATAAACCGGACGAGACAATAGAAGAAAGTATGGATGCCACGGCTGTATCAGTGCTGCCCCCAGTGGCCAGCAACTGTGTAGCCGATCGGTCCGCTGGGCTTCACCCGTGTAGGCGGGGGTTCCACCCGGCGCGGCCTTGATCGCTCAGTTACCTTTTGGTCACTGGGGTGGCAGTACAGTGAGGCCGTGGTAATACATACCAACCTAGAAGACCCGCCCACCGTAGTGGACGGAGACGAGCCAGGGGCAGAGGGCATAGCCCTGACCCCCTTTCCCCGCTTGAACCGCACATTCGAGCGAGACGAAGACCCAACGATTATAAAACAATTTATGATGCTTTACATAAGGTTGAGAATATTTTATGATCTTGGACGATGCAATGCGTAAATGCAATTTAATACGTGCTAATATTTTTTTTATATTTATTTCGTACAATCAAATGATTAAATTTTCATAATAAAGGAGTCCATAGTTTACTAGTGAATATCATTGTAAATTCGAATATGATACATTCATTTATATATATTTGCCCATATATGAATAAAAATGCTTTTTCCTACGAAGCACGTAAGAAAAAGTGCAAAATTTTGGGAATGTTGCCGATTTATTTCTATCGAGCCAAGTTAACTCAATCATGTATTGACTCCCATTTTCATAAGATCGTATATTCAATTTACACTACGTTTTTTTTCAAACTCCGTTTATTAAGTTTAAGCATCGAAAAACTAAGTTTTCGCGAAGTCGAATCATTAAATTTGGTCGAAATCTATACACTCATTTCGCCTTAACGGTAAAATTAAGTAAATACTGAATATAGTGTTTAGAGGTTTATACTCGCTGCAATACTGTTCTTTCTGTATATTTAAAGAGCTTCTAAGGCTTTCAGTTCCATATCCAATACTAGTAGTAGTCGAGCGCAAAAACAGCTGTTCAGGGAGATGGCAACGTTTTGAATTTGATCCTGTCAAAAATATTACAGTGAGCTATAATACCAACTATGTCAAAAAACCAGTCGAAACAGTCAGTTTTTCAAGATGTCTTCTGAGCTGTTATTAATCATTTTGAGATCTATTTAATTTTTAAAATTTTAGTGTGATTTTATTTCTTTGACTTCGGTTCCTTTTGGCACCTTTATTGATATTCTAGCATTCTATCAAAGGTGAAATACCACATCGGTCTAAATAGAACAACTGCTCAACTTCTATCAGGTACAAGTTCAGTCATATGTTGAATGGCATATGACACTAGCTGATTGAGAGAAGAGCAAAAAATTAAGTCAATCAACGAATCTATAATTTGATGTTATATTTAAAAATCTCACTAGTTCACACACAAACTCCCCAGTTTACAGGTCGTTTATTGAATTCATTTTGTGAAGTGTGCTCTAGCTTAATAAAACTTGATCTCAAGGACATTATCATATCTACGAACCACCAGACATCAGGCCTTAATCCGCAGTTAACTCTTAAATAACGTGTTTACGCAGACAACCAAAGATTTATGAATGAAGCCTTGATTGCTAAGCCTCAAGATATATTAACTAATTTTATCACAGAGTCCCGTTAAGAACGCATTACTAAAAATCAATCTGTTGTAGATATTCGTATAACCTTCGCTGCCGTCGATATTATCTGTTTATGTTCTCTCACAACCTACACACAGTTTGTATGTCATCATCATCATCTCTCTTGCAGGTCCACTTCAAAACGTAGGTTCATATTGGAAATTTATGGGGAAGGAAGGACCGGTTGAAAGCGGCCTGCATCAAAAGTCGTTTCGATCTTTACCAGGTCGTGTGTCCACCTTAACGGTGGATGACCTACACCGCATATGCTAGTCCGTGATCTTCATTCCAGATCCTTCCGGCCCCATCAGCTACCTATATTCTATGTGCTATGTGGTCTGCCCACTGTCAATTTAATTGACATATCTTCTGGGCTATTTTAGATAGATCTCCTTATTTGTGATTCGATCACGAAGATCAACTCCTAAAATATAACGCTATCCATAGTTTGTGCGACGAGTCTTGAGGCACTGAGTTAAATTTGACGAGGAGACTTCAGGAAGATTCCCTGCCCAGCCTGAATTCGACGTTTAACCTCTTTCTCGAAGTTGGGTCTTTCTAGTTGGACTGTTTGTCCTAGGTAGATGTACTCGTCAGCGCGATCGAGAACTGAGTTCTTAACAGATACTGGAGTAGGCACAACATGGACATTTGACATTATCTTTAAATGTCATGTCTGCCCCCTATAAAACTATTAGTAAAGCCTTCAGTTTTCATAGCAAATTGTCCTTGCAACTGTACATGAATACCACACATGATAACATACATCAGACAGACAGACAGAGCTGCATCCCGCCGGGTGCGTCGTCGCTTCTGTCACACGCCTTACAAAGCCGTAGCAAAACCAAACCAGAAAGGTACGTTGTACGATATTTGTGATACCAGAATACATTTAAACAAGTAGAATGGAGCCCTATAGATAACGATAGATCTATATCACTAAAATTGATGACACATGATTCCCTTGTAAAAAAATATAGATAAAAATTGGTTGCCATCCTGATAACAAGGTATATGATATAAATATTAATAATTATTTATGACGTTTTTAACAATGTACAGCATGGTGAAAATGGTTTACGTATTTTGCAATTCTGGGTTTTAACCGACTTCAGAAATGGAGGAGGTCCGTGTGTATGTTTTTTTTTCGAATTCTCCCCCATTTGTGGACCGATTCTAAAAATTACACCCTTAAACTCGAAAAAAACACAAATCTAGGAAACATTTATCAAAATCAAATCCCATTGTTGGGGTTTTCAGTGCCATCCTAAAATTCTTGTGTTCATCTTCTATATACTTACTTATCCTGCCAATTCATCAAAGCAAAGCCTAAAGCCGATCATCCACCGCTAACTAAACTAAGTTAGTTTAGCTTAGCTTACATGGTTAAATCAGTTTTTCATATATTATCGTCCACCGCAAACTACGCCAGCTTAGCTACGTATAATGGTTTATACTGTCATTACGTTAAACCTTACATTTAAATGATTTACGTAGATTACCTATAAACGAAATAAAATAAAAATAAAAAGTTTATAATCTCAAATATTATGTGAGCAAGGCTAAACTAACTTAGTTTCATCCGCGGCGGATGTTCGGCTTAAACCACAGGGGCAACAAATTAAAAAAAAAATGGCAATCGATTGTCTTTTCATGTTGTAAGCACTATGGGTAGAATTTTTAAATTTTACGCCTAAGTGAGTGAAAGCAAGCTACTCTGCTGGCGGGTAAGCTAGTTTCAAATATGAATGTTTTTTAATAATCATCGCACGACTACGTTGAGACTATTTACTATTCTGTCCGATTTTTCCCTGTAACATAAACGTCCCACACACGCGCGATGCTACATAAATCGCAAGCGTAATCGCGCGATCCGACATCGGCCTGTTGAAATGAATATTCGTGATAAATCACTGTTTGCTGCTGTGCGCGGGCGGAATAAAGCACTGTGGAGTAGCATTACCAGTAACAAGAATTTGTCCAATCACGTTTCATATATAAATAAAACTTTAATTAGATAGATTATTGTAAAAACCTTACAAATCAGCTGATAACAAAATGTCTCGTTACCATCAGCTTGCTACTTGGTATACATATGTATTTTATTAACCAAACATGCACATATTATAAATCAGACGCCATATTTTCTTGAAAATGATTGCAGGTATTATATTTGTTAACTTTCAAGACATAAATGCGTAAAGGTCATTGCATACATATTAACTCGGAATGGGATCGTCACAATATCGTCTATCGCCTCGCCGTCAACCAAACGTAAGTACGTATCCAAAGCGGATCAGCAGTTCCTATACGTCGACTGGGCCACGGCTAGGCAACGCGGCGTTTACGGCTCGCTGACCGGCAGATCCGTTGGCATTTGAACGTGAAGTGTAGCGGTGGACGAAGAGACTCAAGCGCGGCGACGGAGAGGCGTAAAAGTATCTACACACGATGCAATTTCGAATGCAACATGCTGCAGCAATCTGCTGTAGTCGCGGTTGTACGTACTCTACACACGTTGCAGCGGCGATTACAATTTCATTCCGCGTTGGATCGCCACAGCGTGCGCACGTGTATGAAAATGATTCAAATGCTGTCCAAATATCAAAAAACGGGTCTTGCAATTGCCTTCGCTGAGCCATCTATACCTACTGAGACTGAGAGACAATAAACATCCATTTTTACTTTAACCATTAATAGATGCACAGCAATACTATAATAAATAATACCTATTATTATGTTATTTAATAATTTAAATCATTATTTCTAGTCTAGATAAATTTGGATAGGAAGGAACAATGACGTGTCAATTATTTACACAAAGACAAAAACATCAGCTGCTAAGAAAAGTACAAATGCGCCATAACCATTTTATCATTCCACAAATGTGGCAAGCCATTAATAGATTTCTAAAATTCTTATCAATATAGTTTTTCTGTAGTATAAATTTTTGCATTGGTTTACATATTTCATTAAATAAAATTCACAACGACGCTAGCCACGGGCGGCGGCACGATCGCGACTGAGCCCAGATTGCATACAACCGCACTACTCTAAATAAACTACTATAAATAAATAAATAAAATAAAATAAATAAGACCGCTGGTTGACCACGCGCCGCACTGCGGTTCGTCAGCTTGAGGCGAATCGGTTACGTTAAGATTCCGATTAGTGTGTTTCATACAAAGAATACTGAACAGCTCGACGTAATACGATTACTACCAGGTTCTGAGTTAACATGTGTGCTGCGACCTTAAAAGTGGTAAAGGCTTCATTGCGCACCTAATGTGTAGCAATGCCCTATAAACGAATCACCCGATAAGTGGAATGGTGCTCACTCACGCGTTTTTGATTGATTACTTTTCAATCATCCACATCATATAAACAAGTACAATTTTAAAAAAAAAATACCGACTTCCATTCTATTCAGATATTGGAGTGTATCTCAAAAACTACTCCACCGAATTTGATGAAACTTAAATGGGACCACACGGCAAGCACCTCAGCCACAGATTACTGAATAAGAACAGATACTTCACTCAGTAGAAAATTTCCAATACCTATTACGATAATAGCCTACTCCCTCGCGTCAACAACCACTGTATGCTAAAATGCGCCTAAATGCTCAAGCGTACAGCAGTGATTGCTTCGCACCGCGCGATTCCACAGTAATCGCAGGGCTGCCTCTTCGATAAAATTAAATTAACATAACTTTTTATCTATGTTATTGAGAACTGTGAATATGTTCTGACTTTTATGTGGCAGTTAAAAATTTTATCATTTATAAAATATTTAACCAACTTAAAAAAAAGGAGGTGATCAGACATACAGGCCAAACTGAGATGTTTGACTTGTATGGTTTGTAGGTATGTATGTTTGTGCGCGATAATCTCGCGTTTGGCTAAACCGATATCGATGCGGTTTTCAGAAAAGGATTTGTTACATTTAGGAGAACGTTTTAAAATAAGTATAATACTTCTTAGTTTGATGATGATCTTCGGAGATGTTCACTAGAAATGATAAAAAAGCCTTAAAAAAAGAGAACCGACTTCAAATAAAGCACTAAGCCGTAAGTTATTTTATTAACGAGTGTAACACTCTCACACAAAATACATAAACACTGCAGTTTTCGAAAGTTTTCACGCGAAAAGTCGATGGCCTTCAAAATAAAAAAAATATATCTAGTTCCTAGTTGTACATATCTAGGTGTATTGTACTACTACCAATTATCACGAATCAAATTTATTAAGATTAATTAATTTGATTCGTTTTCTCGCAACAAGTCACCTTACAACAGACGCGGCTTGTTCAAAGGTTTTCATCGGGCGTAAGAAAAAGAACTCTCGCTACACAGACTTAAAGCGCATTTTGATTCGTTACGAGCGCGTCAAGGACTTGTAGGCACATTTTTTGAAGGTCACGTCCGTGCTTTGCAATGTTTTATGAACATTATTGCAGTTGTTAGTTTAGCAGTTTATATCCGAATGTTTTCTTTCGAAGAGTGCATCTTCTGTACCTTGTACTATTAATTATTCTGTGGTATAACGTTTCTTTGCAACAAAATTATGTAAATCTGTGTCTGAAAGGCAAGCTAATGCTTAGTATATACCTATTAAACTGTCAAATTCTAAGTGGATACCGGTGTCCGCACACCTACTATCTTTTAATTATGTCTCTAATGACGGTATGTGAATGGAAAAAAATTTAAACGACAATAACTAGTAATAATTTATCACTTACCATTCTTCATTGACAGGTAAATGGAAAAATGTTAGGTGTTTATCCCTTCTTTTGCTTGATTTACACCCATCTACAGCACATAAGGCACCACACGGCATCGTAATACGCGTACGAACGAACAGCACTATTAAAATTGAACGGCGTGCGCGCGCTTCGCTTGCGAAAACCGCACTGAGTTTGATCCGCCGGCGGACCGAGACCGCTCGGCTGGGCGGTAGGCAGTTATAGCGCGCAAGTACATGGAGTGACGGAGGCCTGCCTCAGCTTTCAAATAATAATAAAAAATTTAGAATCGGTTTACCCAGTTGAAAGTTAAGAGGTAACAAACAAAAAAAAACAGTCGAATTGAGTACCTCCTCCTTTTTTTGGAAGTCGGTAAAACATCGTATGCTATCGCATACAATGTT
Organism: Selenia dentaria; assembly: GCA_917880725.1. Lineage (NCBI taxonomy): Eukaryota > Metazoa > Arthropoda > Insecta > Lepidoptera > Geometridae > Selenia > Selenia dentaria. The sequence goes on along the minus strand of OU862888.1, from coordinate 4,554,036 downwards.
TTATAGATCCAGTGATAGATGAAATAATATCAGCATGATCAACTTCAATTCTTTAAATAATGACGGTAGTAACTTTACATGCCAATAGCCAAGAAAATTCTAATTTTTGAATTTGAGAGACAGCTCCAATCTTTTCCATATTCTCCAGAAGATATAATAATGATGGCAGCGTTCACGGTCCTTATTACGTCTCGTTCATTACTGTTTTATTATGCTAATGCTATCTGTCAGTGTTCACGGCGTCCGACAATTAATGACAAGTTGTATCAATAATTTTATTGTCCGACAGACTTTATGTCGGGAACAAGTAATTTAATTTGATATAGTACGTTGGAATTAGATTGGATGGACGGGATGTGTAGGTGGTATTAGGTTGTTTTGCTATAGTTATTAATTATGTTATCCTATTTTCATAAAGTCAGAATTGAATGGTTTTAGTATTGTTAAATATTATGCTATATTACGATAACACTTGATTTATTTGTAATATGATGAAATATAAATAAAAATTGATACTCATACATATTTTAGTTGAAGACAGGGCAAAATGTAACTTTTGATCACGTGACTTCTATGACGTAATAGTTTATTAGTAACTAAGCTCGGGTCTATTTTTAGTTCACGTTTTATAACAAGACAGATTATGTTCTTTATTACTATCTGAAGGTAACCACCAGTAATATACGTAAAAGAAGTTTTGCGTTGATCAAAACGTTTTGATCGTGCTTTTACTTAATAATAATGTTACCGCAGGGGCGGCTTTGTGGCGAGCTGTCGGTGAGTGGTGACACCGTGGACGCCGATTCTGCCTGGGGCTAAATGAGATCCCTGAACCCTGGCTTGCCTTAATTGGCCGTCTAAGGGTGGAAAAGCAAAAGCAAATAACAAAAAGCTCCAAGGGTAGAAGTGTTAAAGGGCATAACGCTAGTAGTAGCGCTCTAGTGAAACCGCAACACACCTCACGACATCCTTTAGACATCCACACCTACGTTGCTCCACAAAACAGAAAGAAATTATAACATAAGACATACTTGGAGCCCTAGTTCTCACAGTAGGATTCCCTGTGGATGTGTGAGCTACTCGTAGTTCACTACCTTAGGTTCTCTCAAAACATTAAAGTCTTACTTATAAAGAGCAAAACTTGAAACTCTTATTAAATTACAGAAATTTCACTTACTACAATGCCCCTCGAATCTTACCAAGTTAGTTCTTAGACTATATTGCGTTAAGTCAAAGTATCTGTCATCGCGGTGGTACGCACCATGAACTATGACGGTCACCTACCTGCTCTTGCAATATCGTTTGCTGATTTATGATTGTGTATTATTCAATATAGTGTAAGTTTACTTTAGAAGATACCTATATCCGTTTTGATATACTTACTATATCATAAATTAGAATTATATAAAATAAATAGCTGAACATATTTAGATAAGTATTATAAATTATATTTATATAGTTCTTTAAATACCTACATGTAAAGATAATTATTTATCGATATATTGGATATTTTGATAATGACAGAGGCCGTTTATTATATATCATATTAGTATATGCTATGGGTATTTGTATGTTACCATGTTGATGTAACGGGCAAACGGTTTGGCGGACTATGCCCCTGAGGTGGCCAACGCCTTCAAAATGGTCTACTATCACGGTCACTTACACAAGAGGCCGTAGCACAAACAATTTGCATGAAAAGCATTCGTATCGTAAGCGCCTACGCGTCACGCTTTAGTGTACAAACTATGACTTATCTGTTTTTAAGGCGCGGTCCAATCCTAATTTTAAAACAATTTACGATGCTTTATATAAGGTTAAGAATTGCTTACCAGATTGGACGATGTAATGCAAAAATGTAATTTAATAAGTGCTGATATTTTTATATTTATTTAGTACAATCAAATAATTAAATTTTAATGGTAAAAGAGTTCATAGTTCACTAGTATATTTCATTGGGAATTCGAATATGATACATTTATTGATATATATTTGACCATAATTGAATAAAAAGGCTTTCGCCCACGAAGCACGTCAGAACAATTGCAAAATTTAGGGAATGTTGCTGCATTTTTTCTATCGAGCCAAGTTTACCTAATCGTGTATTGGCTCCCATACTTCATAAGAACATATATTCAATTTACACTACGTTTTTTTTCGAACTTCGGTTATTAGGTTTAAGCTTTATGCTGACATGGTCACTAATGCAAGAATTAACGTTAGAAACGGTATATTTGCCATGTATACCTCGTGAACATGGCGCATGCAACTGTGCCGAAGTATCGAGAGCTCACAATACCATAATAAAATACATGGTAAATATCCCGTTTCTAACTTTAATTCTTGTATGAGTTATCTGTGTAACAGTTGCCCTAAATAAAAATAAAAGATAATAAAAGATAAATTACAGTTTGTACTGTTACACGTGAACGACACGTTACGTTACACTTACGCAGTTATTCGTGCTAGGGATGGGATATTAACCGATCCGTTCCTTCCAAGGATATCTTATATTTTATGCAAGACAGGTTAGGGCTCCTGTATTTCCGCGCATAAGTTGTATGGTCTGCTCATCGATGATGATACTTTATGAAATGCGTATTACAACTACACTAGTTTGACCAAATTAGTAAGAATATGTTAAGTTTATGAATATATACCTATTGTTTTTGTTGAGTGTTTTGCCGGGTAATTAACATATATGTATTAAACCTACCTGAACGTCAATACAAACACCTAACATCTATAACGGCCTACAGTCTTCTTGGACAATTTGACGATATTCATTACAATAAGCTTAATTTAAAAATAAGCAATTGATGAACTTTGCTTTAAACGGAGTATTATTAAACGTTTTTTTTTAATACCTATCGACGTTTTTGAACTCTTGTCAGTCGTATTAGCTTTTGGTAGACATGATGACGGTCGACTCTAAATATTAAATTACAAAGCACTTTTAGTTAATATAGATTATTTAAGTTACCTATTAGTTTATGTATGGCAACACATAAAGGTATGTTCCAACAATAGAGTAATGACAATTATTAGCACCACAGTTATGGAAACTATTTTCACGACACTTAATCATGATATATTAATATAGAACTCCAATTTAAACAACGATATAAGCTCACGTCACGGTACCCAAAGATCTTAAGACCTTGGTTTATTAAGATACTGAAGCCTTAGTTTATCAAGTAGCTATATAAATAAGTTATTAATGAGGTATGATACGGAAATGCTGCAATTTTGAAAATAGTACTTTTTAACCCACTTGTCTTTCAGCTAGCTATCTACCTACTTAGCTATCAGGCTATCTAAGTACCCAATATCAATTTAACCAAAAAGTTTGGCCGTTCTTACCACTGTCGTGTAAGTAAATTGTGAAATGCTCTGCCGGCGTACGTTTTTCCTTGCAACTATGACCATTAGTATTTCAAACTGGGCTTAAAGAAGCATCTCTCAGGTATATATAGGAGTGGCGATTAACGCAGCTTACGGCATTGTGGTCACTGCTTCTTTATTCCATCTCCACTTTCCATCACGCGAGAGGGAGTCACTTTGATGAACCATTATAAAAAAATCAAATGAAAGAAATATTACTTAGGTAGGTCCCTTTCCACAACAACGAACATTTGTCGCACTTATTATTGTTTATTGAACTCTTCATTATATTTTTTTATATCTGCTATTGATACCATTACAACTTAAAATACGTACAAATATATCATAAAAAGATCATAAATATTGGATGACGATGAGTTTCGGAAAGCCCCAAAATTTGTACAATAATAATTTTATGAATTGATATAAGGAAAACCCAGTCCGTTTTATCTAACTAGCAAAATATCCTACACCGTGTGTACTTGCGTACGAATATTTTGCAAAAAGATCAATACCTAAGAAAGTTTGGCTGAACGTGGCGTTCGATAAACCCCTGAAAACACAGATATATCAACACTGCAGTGATAGATATGCCCACGTACCTGTGGACCATCCAAGTTCATCCACAAATCCTTTAAGATTTAGTTTTAGTATTTACAGCAAATTCGCGTTTCTTCGGAATGACTTGCCTGTGATGGTGGTCGGCCGGCGACACCGTTATAAAATCCGTAGAAATATCGTTTTTTCGTGTCGTCGCTCTCTTGATGATTGCTACGTTATGTTAAACACTGCACTTAGGGATATGTTATCCAATATACTTAATGTTATTTCAGGAGAATTTAAAGTTTCCTCTTCTTTAGGTGCCTCTCCATTACTGGAGGTTGGCTGTCATCCTTCTAAACTCCTCTTTGTTTACGGCAAGCCTGAACAGATTTTCAGCCCTTCTTATCCCGGTCCATTGTCGGATGTTGCGGGGCCAGTACAATTTTATTTTTCTAACATTGGCCTGCAAATTTGCCCATCATTAGTTCATATATAATTTATTTATTTTATTTATTTGTCTGTTACAATAAGCACGGCATACACCACTTTACACTTATTATTAAATAACTATTATACATAATATGTATTAATGAAAAAATATATAACTTAATAACATTAGGAATAATAGTTAAATTTCGAATCCAAATCCAAGAAATAAGTTAAAAAGTCCAAAAAAAATGCCAAGGAAATTTAAAATTGTCATATAATATCCATATTTTATATATATATTTACAGATACTCAGTAAAAACTTAAAAATACTATGCCATTTGTCACAAAATAAGACACATACGGCGTTGGCGTCCAGAAATGCGTTGAGTCTGATTAGAGAGCGACACAAGGGGGACTGGGATCGGGCCGCGGTGCGACTACTAGGATCTGCAAACAGCAAGTGCCTGTGGCTTGGCCTGTGCCTGATTTATTTATCAGGAACGTACAGCGAACACAGGAGATTGTGAAGGGCAGGGCAGTCCATGTTGCCTCTTAAAATTTTGCAGCAAGTGGAAAGCTGATCAACTGACCTTCTAACTTCCAACGAGTTATAACCAAGCTGCCCGAGGAGAAACTTAGTTGGGTAGAGATAAGGATAATAGCCATATACCCGTTTGTACAAATACCGCAAAAAAGTTTTTTGCACCTTTTCCAGCAACAAGGTGTAAGTCACGTGACACGGGTTCCAGACCACCGCACTTGCCTCCAGCTTACTCCTAACAAATGGATGGCTTGCATAGCTAGTACTTCACTATTTCAAAGTACTATAAATTTCCTTTTTTAGAACTTGAAAAAACTGAAAAAATCAAAACGTACGGATATAGTAAACAATGTGATGATTCCATGAAAAAAATCACTCAAATCGGACAATGTGAAGAGGTAGAAAAGAGTTTTTTTTAGTATGGAAAGTGCTAGCTATGCAATCCTCTTAAGTCTATGAAGCAAGTAAATCGAAAGATCATTGTTCAGACTGGACTAGACTATTACAGCTCCATATGCTATTTTCTTCCGCTTGACTGCATTGCAATGTCTTATATGACTTTTAAGGCACTAACGCTTGCTTATCGAGACCAATATGACGGTTAAAATCAACTAGAGAGTTAAAATCGATGCGTGGATCGATTGGCTTGGTGGCCTAGCGGTCATGACGTCTGATCGTCGGAAACGCGCATTCGAATCCCGCCCAAGGATGTATATTTAACTCCGTATTTGAAGCACTGCCAACTAACCCAATTTTCTAGATCAACAAACAAGGTATTATAAAAACATAAAGGTAATGAGTAATAAAAACTATAAGTACAACGGTTTATAGAACCACATATAAACATTCTGACCTTGTTATGGTACAAAACCCGTGATATAAAATTAAGTACATTGACACAAACGTGACACATTATTTATTCATTCCAACTACTATATAAATACAATGTAAACTGCCACGTTCGAAAATAATACTTAGTTTGATATACAGTAGCTCTGACAGAATAATTACTAGACTCAACACGTAAATTTATGGGCACTGATTATAGTACATTATATTAATATAAATATAATATAGGTATAGCGAGTAGTAAAGAACAACCGTCACAGTGAGACTTGGACTGACGTACCAGGGGTCCGGTTTTCTGTACACATTACACAATTTACGCTTTACTTATTTAGTTAACTAACAAGACGGGTAAGTCGTGCGTCTGATATTAAGTACTACGTTTACCTTCAACAGTTGGAGTGCTACCCAGAGTTTTGAACTGTAGTTTTACGTCGCTTTGCACTGCGCTCTCAGAGTCAATAGACGTTTGTTTTTACTCGAAATGAACGAAAGAAAATGGAGCAGCTGGAACGTTAAGACCACATATTTTAACCGTCCTTGAAAAAGCCTAGGTAAATAAAAACTCCATTTTTATTTTTTTATTTTAGGATCAACAAACAGTACACGACAATAAATAGTACAAAGGAATAGTAAAAAAAAATGCTGGTTAGTGTACCAACAACGTTGACCACAGATTTATTTTATTCTTAGTTATAATCTTGAACAGAACAATGTAATAAAGTTACATTATGTAATGTTTAATTAAAACAATTAATTACTAACTATTAGGTTAGTTTAGTTACGTGAGTTTTAGTGAACCAAAGAGATCCTACTACTGCTGCAAAAGCAGTTAGAAATGCACACAAAGAATTATCAAAAGAAACACCAGGCGAACGAACACTGGATAGTAATGAAGCAAATATGATTAAAGCGCTCATAAATTATAGACGCCTTGTTGAAATGCCAGGTGTATAGGACCAAAGTTGGAGACGTTCAGGAGAAAAAACAGTCAGCTCGTGACCACGGCCATTGTAACATGGTCGAAACGTCGAGCGAAAGGTACATATTTTTACCTATATTAAATAAGACGTGATAAGTCCCGATAAACATTTAAAACATGTGTTCAGGAGAAAGACTGGGTGAAGAGGACATCAAATGTCAGTCGTGTTGGACAAGCATTACGCTAGTAGATAATTTTCCGGGATATAAGCTATCATTATTCTAAATTAAACTCAACTTTTTTGAGTCGTTTCGGCGTGAATAAGTAAGAGCACACATACACTCACTTACTTATTTTTGCATTCATAATATTGGTGAAGTAATAAGTAATAGTGCCTCGTAATAGGAATTATCATAATAATACATACATTATTTAATAAACACAAATCAACATCAGGAAGTAATTATTGTGTGCCTATACTCGTACCACGAGTACAATAAACAGTTTGTCTTGCTGACGGTACTCAATAATTCAAATGAAGCAGTAATCTCGCACTAACTGCTCATTGTGCTGCCTTTGATTTATTTTACGACTGTACTTTCACTGTGGTTTAAGTTGCCAACAATAATCCAAGAAGTGCGACCACGGCAGAAAATATGTTTACCTGGTCAATAAAGAAAGTAAGAAAGATTGAAAGAAAATGTATTTAATCATGACATACACGCAACATAACATTACAATATATACCAACACACATAATTAACATACGATATGAAATATTGCGTAATATCATGAATTTAGGTCCCGACTCAGCATTTAACTAAGATCATCAGACCTTAGTTACTGATTTTCAGTCGGAACCCATTACATGATATCACGAGCGTCAGAAGTGTCAGCCGTGCGATTCTCTAAGAGCAAACATCGTTGCATCTTTGACAACATCCGTGAAACGAATGACGAGATGACAAGAAACGTTGGAAAAACAAGCTTATGTACAAGGGCGATATCTCATAAAGTATTTGTACAGCCTATGTAACTACCTTATTTTTATGCTGTGGTATTTGACATCGATAAGCTCGTCGACGAGCGCATCGACGAATCATTAGAGAATCGCACGGCGCTACCATATAAAAAACTATCAGCCTCCCTCAATTAAAGATGGCAACTCGTCCCCGCTCGAGTCTGATTGGTCGTTATATGAACTACAATATTCGTAACTTTTAGTACAACAATCATGTTTTTAAATTATAGGAAAAATGTTACAAATCAAATTAAATTAGGAATATTAAAATTTATTGAAATGTACACATAAAATTCTGTGCGTTATACATGCAAAGAACAATCAACCCGACTCATAGCTTCCTCCAACATATATCAGTATGTATATCAGTCATCAGGTTACCGTAGTATATAAAGGCTTTGCCTTTTTTGAAGGCCTTGTATATAACAATGTACTTGTATTATAACAATTATAAAACCACTCGAAGTTTTAAGCTTAATAATATATACATAAGTGCAACATTACAATTTTTATTGGGGCTGTTACTAGTATTTTAGGCATAATTTTAATTTAAATGTATTAGTTGACCAATTAAAATAAACACATTTATCAAGGAAAATTTCAACAAGTGGCAACACCGAATGCATTATGCAATCGACGAGCGGTTATTGTTGTTGCTGGCCATACGACGAGAAACGGCTGAAAATTGCCAGCTTTGTGTGATTTATTAGCTTTACTGACCTTACTACTACCCGTCAGTATACCTACATGTAGAACGTAATTTATGAAGTAGTATTCAAATACAAGTGCTCTCAGAATGTACCTACACAGTTTAATGGAAAGAAAAGGAAATGATAATTTGTATACTGTCAAAATATTACACTTCTAATGGTAATTTAGTTATGTAATAGGAAACTTTGATTAATGTGTCTAATGTCAACTCCAATTGCCTACTCCGTGAATAAAGCGAGAGAAAGACCCATATTCCAACAGCAACTATATAATGATATTCTCCAAATTATAATAATATTAATATATATTAAATGAATATATCTAATATAAATATATACAATAAAAAACCAAAATTTTTATATTAATACATATTTGATATACATATTTGTGCCTTTTGGGATAGAAACTTTGGGTCCGTGGAGTCAAGGACAGGCATACGAAATTTTCAGGAACTTGGCCAAACGTGTGGTTGAAGCGTCGGGCGGCCAGATTGTTGGTTCATATTTTGTACAAAAAAATAGCTTAGCTATTCAACGTGGGAATGCAGCCAGCATTCTGGGCACTTTTCCTTCAACAAATGGTTTAATAATTTTTAAGTGTCTTTTAATCTTTGTAAGTATGTACCTTTTATAATATTTGTTAAAATTATTCAATCTAATAAATGAAATATTAGTATTAACTGTAATTGCAAATGTTTTCTTGTATCTAATTCTTTAAACGAAGGTTTTTTGAAATTTTACAAATATAATCTGGATCTCGGAAACGGCTCCAGCAGTTTTCATGAAATTTAAGATAACGTGGATACCGTGTTTTCAGGCAATATAAAACAACAATTAGAGTTTGAAAACTATTGTATCACACATTATACTAATACACTCGAGAGCAATGAATCCGGGTCACTTAAAGAATGTTAAAAATCTCGGAAACTAAAAATGATAGGTTAATAAATTGTATTTAATAGACAATGTAATACTCCTTAAATGAAAGTAAAAAAAATATGAGTCACCATACATTTTATTAACACAAAATTACATAAAGAAAAAAACTGCTGATCTCTCCTTAAAACAAAAAAAGGAAACATGAAATTTTTGAACTTTATTACGATTTTCTTGAATTTTAATACTTCGTATTGCCTCCTCGTGCTTCCATTACTGCGTTTACGCGGTTTGGCATGCTGTACACCAAGTTCCTTATACGGTTTTGGGGAATATTCTCCCATTCCTCTGTGAGAGCAATTTTGAGCTCACGAAGCGTGATTGGGGGAGGGTTTCGTTGTTTTACGCATCTGCCTAGCTCGTCCCAAGCATGCTCGATCGGGTTGATATCCGGGCTGCGCGCTGGCCACTCCATACGAGTAATGTTCATCTCTTGAAGGTAGTCATTCACAATCCTACCTGTATGAGGTCGGGCATTGTCATGCATAAATATAGCATCCTCACCTAAATTGACCATAAATGGACCAACGTGATCATTGAGGATTTCTTCCACATATCTTTCGCTAGTTAAAGAGCCGTTTTCTATGATCACCAGATCTGTGCGACTATCAGAAGAAATTCCGGCCCACACAAGTACAGACCCACCACCGTAGGCTACTTTTTCTTCGATGCATGCTTGCTTGAATCTTTCCCCTGGTCTTCGATACACTCTGTGTCTTCCATCGTGCTTGTAGAGCATAAATTTTGATTCGTCGGAGAACATAACTTTTGACCAATCTTCAATACTCCAATTTACGTGGCTCTGGGCATATCTTAGTCTTGAAATACGATGCCCACGCTCCAGTTTAGGGCCGTTTGCAGGTCTAAGGGGTTTTAAGTTAGATTCAGCAAGCCGACGTCTTACTGTCCATGCACTTGGGTTACTTCCTCCGAGGCGTCGAAACTGATTTGTGAGTTCAGTTCCTGTGAGAAAGCGATTTCGAAGCATGGTGTTCACCAAGTATCGGTCTTCTCGTGCTGTGGTACACCTGGTTCTGCCCGTTCCTGGTCTGCGTAGGTTAGAACCAGTTTCTTCGTAACGTCGGAGAACTCTTTGTACTGTTGACAGCGACACACCGACAGTCCTGGCTGTATCGCGCTGACTCCGGCCGGTTTCTAGCATTGTAAGTATTCTGGTGCATTCTTCAGGCGTAAGCGACATAATTTCAGCTTGAATAATGAATATAGAGCACTATCAACATGGTTTATGTACCCACATAAATGACAGATTACAAACAAAAGCAAAACCAAATGCTGTAATTTCGTAGTTCCATCTTCAAAAGTGGCCCTTTTTCAAATTTGATTTTTTTATGATATAACTTTACAATAACTAAGAAGTTTTAATACCTTCATTTAAGGAGTATTACATTGTCTATTAAATACAATTTATTGCATTAACCTAGCATTTTTAGTTTCCGAGATTTTTAGGATTCTTTAAGTGACCCGGATTCATTGCTCTCGAGTGTAGATATCGGCTGCACTCACTTGGTGCTATGTCGGTTTATGTCAGACGACGTTTCGAACGTATAAGACGTTCTTCTTCTTCCGACACGCTTGGAGATGCGCTTCTCCAAGCGTGAACACTCCCTGTCGGACGTAAGCCGACATAGTACCAAGTGAGTGCAGTCGGTATCTTTATATTAATAAAAACAACAGTTTGTTAGTTGCGTTCAAACTAGCTGGCGTAACAGTTGCATTGCAAAATCCTGAATCGCGGTGACCAGATTCTCGTGAAACATGTTTTGATATTTGGTATTCGTATCTAAATCGAGTAATGCTCGGACATCCAGGTACTTGTTACAATCTGACAAGGATATTCTACACCTCTCATTCCGAGCAGAGATATTACGATATATCCCCAATACATTTTAATTTACAAAAGCCAATACACAATAACTTATCGGCATTAACAATTTCATTGCCAACCGTACCGCAACCAGCAATTACGGTCGATACATCGCGGGGCAAATTGACCGTACGGTCAAACTATAACCGGTCAATTGACCGGCGTTTAAGTTTCAACTTAACTCTTGTATCGCAAATTGAATGGGTTTTTTATGGGTTAATGCGAGGCTTTAAGTAATGAGCTTGTGGGCAAGTTATGGTTAAGTTTTAATTTATTGGACGGCTGTTTTAATTTTATGTGATTAAATTTACCTGCATATTCAGTTTATTTATGTTTAAATTCAGAAGGAAGTAATCCTAAGTGCGTTATTGAATACAGCCTTAATCATGATTTTTCTAAAACACTAATTGTGTTGTCGTTGTGCGAGTTTGAGCTTCTCTATGAGGCACATAGTAAGAGACCACGTTTCAGTGCCATAAATCATCACTGGTAACACACATTGGTCGAATACTCTTGTCTTGAGGCACTGCGGTATTTTAGACGAGAAGACTTTGCGAAGTTTCCGGAACGCTGCCCAGCCGAGTTGGATTCGACGATTGACCTCTTTCTCGAAGTTGGACCTGCCTAGTTTGACTGTCTGTCCCAGGTAGATGTACTCGTCAACAACTTCGAGAACTGAGTTCCCAACTGATATTGGGTAGGTACAACATGGACATTTGACATAATTTTCGTCTTGTCCATGTTCATCTGAAGACCTACCCGTTGGGAAACTCGATGGAGGCCTTCGAGCATTGTACTGAGGTCTTCCATGGATTCTGCCATGACTACAATATCGTCGGCAAATCGAAGGTGAGTGATGTATTTGCCGTTAATATTGATGCCAAGTCCTTGCCATTCCAGAAGCTTGAAGGCGTCTTCCAATGTAGCGGTGAACATATACATATTTACGTGCATACAACATACAAACATACATCTATACATAAATAATACCTTGTCCTGCCTGATTGATTAAAGCAGAGCCTGCTGAGGCTAGAAACTTGAAATGTTGGTAGTTGGTGCCTTTTATGTTGAAAGCTCAAAATAGCACAACGAGCTATGGAGAGCGCTATGCTCGGGGTTTCTCTACGTGATCGAATCAGAAAAGAGGAGATCCGTAGACGTACTAAAGTCACCGACCTAGCCCGGAAGATAAGCTAGTAGCAGTGGCAGTGGGCAGACCACATAGCACGCAGAACAGATGGCCGATGGGGCCGCAAGATTCTGGAGTGGAGACGACGGCCCGGCAAGCACAGCGTAGGTCGTCCACCGAGAAGGTGGACAGACGAACTGATAAAGGTAGCAGGACGACGTTGGTCCAGGCCGCTTCCAACCGGTCCTTTTGGAAATCTGTGGCGGAAACATACGTTTAGAAGTGGACTTTCTCCGGCTGAGATGATGATGATGATGATGAAGCATCCATTTAAGAAAGATTTAAATAAAAATCACACATTTCAGGATAAACTCAATTTATTTCTGTGACTTAATATTACCGAATAAATACTATAATTACGTATTTGTACCCCATAGGCCAGCCGCTGCAGCGGCTTCATAGTGTTTACCCGTCATGGCGGGTCAGCCAGTACATAGATAGTAGGTATATACTCGTATACACAATTTAAAAACCTTTCATATGGCAGTCGGATAATAATACGATATAATGGTAGTAATTCGCTTGTTCAGAACACCAAACTATACTAACGAACTAAAATCTATTCTTAGTAAATTATGGTAGTTCTTATTGTGTTTACGCTTAAGACCAAATTCGTATAATGCTTCCAAGAGAAAATTCTTAAATTTGCCGTTTCTGTTTAATTGTGGGTATGTTTAGTGCAAATTTCATCGTCATTTAAGTTCGTGCTCTCTAAACTAGTCTAAACTGATGTTTAACTACCCACAATTGGATAGAACAATCTATATTTAGAATTATCATTCTAAGTGTTACACAAATGTGGATTTTAGTATTAACATAATAAGAACTACCATAGTTTAGAGAATTTTAGTTTAGTGTACGCACAAACGAATCAGTACCATTAAGCAGCTTTTTAAATTCTTTTATTTATACTATTATAGGTAATTAATGTAGACTTACAATACAACGTCACGACGACTAAGTACATATATAATACAGTACTTGTATACTTATAGTACAAGAACTATGATAATTTATTATAAGAATTAACCACGTCATAAATAAACTAGTTAATCTGCAAAACAATTTATTAGCCCACACCTGTCCAAATAAATACTGCAATTATGGCAGATAAATCATTGAGATATGTATCAATCATGGTAATGTTTATGGAGATCTCATCCGGTCGTAGTGAAGGGACTCGCATTGTGTCTTCATTGCAGTCCTTTTTATGTATAATGTTTAGACGCTCATATCCTCACGCATAATTTATTGAACGTTTAACCTTGGACCTCTCATTTCGTAGTAAAGTTTATTCTCAACTTAGATCACGATTGACACTGACACTGTTTATAGATAATAGAAAAAAAAACTTCTGCTTGGTATCACATAGCATAATCAGCCATTACGTTCCTCCTCCGGAACTTTCTCCAGAGTCTTTCTATAACAGGGTCCTCCAGCTCACGAGGCATGTAGCGCTCAGCTTAAAAACACCACTTGAGGGTACCATACCTTGTAACACTATCTTCTATCTTCGAGCGTGAACATTCCCTGAAAAAGAACGTTTGAAAAGACGTCGAATTTAAACATACATAAATACCAAGTGAGTGCAGCCGGTATGTTTATTACATTATTATGGCATTAAAATCCGGTTTAGGTTTTAGAGTATCAGACTTGAGTTCCCAAGTCTTGTCACACGGCGTGACAGATATTTGACGAAAATACGTATTCCTTTGTTTGACACATTCGCGTTAGTCAGACGTTAGTTTCATTTTTTTTACAAAAAATGTTTCTACAGGTTCGAAAAATATAGGTACATAAGATAATGTGAAGCTTTATTCGTTTTTATTGTGAAAATATAAATTTGTTCGGTAACTGAAGACCAGACGTCCATTTACTGCAACGGTTTTGTCAACATTCTGTATCTGAACCTAAGATCAGTATCGGACATGATCTTAAGATGTCTTCATGATCTGCTGTAGTCTTAGCGTATGTTAACATGCCGTTCGAATATCGGTGGCATCTTAAGCTACTCTAAGGTAAAATATTATAGTATATTGACTGTCTGTGGTCGCTCATTGAATTATATGGTGAGCGATATGTCCGAATCTGCTCTAAGATAATTTATATTTTATCGTATCTTCATCGTATGTTCATACTTTATGCATCACACTCCAAAACAAGACCAAGACTACTTCTGTAACTATGCAAAATTGTGTAGTTTACCTCATTCCTAGTAATATTTATGACGGTGATTAAATCAACATAATATCTTCACATTAGTATTCGTCGCATAATCATAAAAAAATAGCTAACGATTAGTGCCTTTGGCATTTTCCATTTATTTATAAGGAATAATAAAAACACATATACAAAAATAATTTGATTGAATATGGACACTCGCCTGATATTCCTATTTTAACGTCATCCTGCCGTGCGATTCTTTTGCAAGAGCAAACATTGTTGCATCATTGACAACATCCGTGAAACAAATGAAGAGATGACAAGAAACGTTGGAAAAACAACCTTATGTACAAGGGTGATGTCTCATAAAGTATTTGGCATCGGTGAGCTCGTCGACGAGCGCATCGACGAATCATTACAGAATCGCATGGCAGATCAACCGTTTTTCTAATAACTAATAGATCATTTCAATAGCCCTAATACTATCTTAAATAACAAATATTTCGCTTTTTTTATGCCATTTTATATTTTTCACCAAATTAGGCTCTAGTGTTCATCGTAGTCTCAGTTGTACGTTTGTAAATACTTGATATTAATTATAAGGAATAAACGAAATAATCTATATAATATGTATGTAACAAACAATTACAATTTGAAAAATTTTATACAGATTTCCATTCTATTCAGGTATTGGAGTGTAACTCAAAAACTACTGGACCGAATTTTATGAAATTTAAATGGGAAGCACCAGCTTTCCAAAAGAATTTTGCTAATCGGTTCATCCTAGGCATCAAAGACGCACTTATGAACGTCAATTTTTCATTATAATGTACTTTAAAGACTACCGCCGCGTTCCAAAATATATAGAGCCTACCGAGAAGAAGCGGCAAGAAACTCGGGGCCATTCTTTTTATATAGATGTTTTTACAATGTTTCTACTTAAGTACTACAAATATAACATTTTATGGGTGGCAGAGTGACAGCTTGCCAGAAGTGGAGTATTCAAAGCATCTTTATCTTATGGATTCACTAAATAATTGTACAACAAGTTATATCAATATTTTTTTTTAAACTTTTTTTTTTACTATATAATGTCGAACTTTAGAATAAGCTTTTTTTATTAAACCGTTTTTACAGTCAACTTGAATTTGCCCTCTGTGAGCTCAGTTATGCGTTTTGGGATTTTATTGTAAAAACGCACACAATTTCCTAGGAATGACTTATTAGTCTAGGCAAGTCTAAAACTAGGTACAGCTATCTTATTTCTAGTATTAAAAGTGTGGTGATCACTATTTAACTTATATTTATGTGAACATACATTATATTTTCAAATACATATAGGGAAGGCAAAGTTAATATATTGATTTCTTTAAATAAATTTCCCATATGACATTACGCTGTGGAAATATGCAAAATATATTAACCGCACCGTAGAAGCGTCTGTTAGCTCTTTTATTTTACGTACCGCATCTGCAGCAGAACTGAGTCTCCCAGACAGTGCATTCATTTGAAGACCCCATTGTAATTTTGCGAATAAATCAATGCTTTTGACCAACGGCCGTTTTCAATAACCTATCTATCGTCGGTTTACCTTACTAGAGATAAATATTTGACACTGTTTGTATGGACGTTATGTCAAATTTCTATCGGTAGTAAGGAAAACTGTGGATATATAGAATATTGGCCGTTAGACTGCATCATCAGTGACCAACAAGTTAGATAATACTTACATACTAGTATGTAAGTATTATCTAACTTGTATAATATATACTGGATACGTTATTGATAAGAAGCCACACAGTTTTGTCTACGTATTAGCACCTTCAACCAATACCTTCCAAATAAATCAAAAGCTTTAAGGCTTGATATCGTCAATTGGGTCCGGACAGATAGATTTGCACGAACCGCAAAAAAGAAATCGTAATGATCTCTGTCACAATAACTTTCAATTCCACGAGCCAAATAAATTGCAACTCATTTGACTACGCCAAGGTTCTCTAGTACTCAACTATTAAAGACCATGTAAATCAATAGCGACGTGCTAACAATCCCGCTTCAGGTGCAGATTAAATGCGGTGAATACTTAAATAGACACTACGTTTTGATGTCATCAGTTATGTGCTTAAAAGGTATTCAACTACGCTTTTATCTGTAGAAACTTAATAGTTTTATCTGCGCTATGTAGTGGGATAAATTAGGTGGCTTTGGTATATGCTAGGGATTTCGGCAATAATTTATGGACAGACAATGTAATCACCGCTTTATTCGTGGTAAGAAAAGTGTTAAAAATATCATACTAATATTATAAACGCGAAAGTTTGTGAGTAGGATGTATGGATGTGTGGATCTTTGTTACTCTTTCACGCTCAAACGGCTGGGGCAATTTTAATGAAATTTTGTATGGAGGTAGATGAGGCGCTGGATTAACACATAGGATACTTTTCATCTTCATAATCATCCATCACCACACGGGTGAAAAAGTGTTAATATGCTTAGGCACAGCATAGACAAAATAATAAGATCTCCGCCTAAGTCAAGATCGCAATGATGATAGTTCTGTCAAAGTTTGTTTCAGTTTCTGAGTCAGTTTTTTCCATAGTGATTAATTTTGTATTTGTATATCAGTTGTATATACGTTAATCCTGTATTTTATTATTAATGTTTACTGATTGACATACAAAGTGTTTAAATTTACTCATATAATAGTATTATTACAACTGCGTTTGACCATGCACATTATTTATTGAAATTTTAGTATAAAGGTAGATATGGCCTTGGAGAAGGTAATATGCTACTCGAAATATCTTGCGCAGACGTAGTCGCGGGCACCAGCTAGTCATTTTATATAAATACTAAAGTTTTCACAAAGATACACCAATGAAACTAAAACAATTACTCGGGTTGATGAGCTTGTCGTGCCATGCAAAAATGTAGGTGGTGCTGCGACAGTCGTATGTAGTGCTCACCATTAGGGGCACGACGTGTCCGTCTCGACACTTGATAGGAAAAAATATCTTAGGCAGGTTATAAAATTAAACATAAGGCATGGTTGTCACTATGGCAGGACGATTTAGCGGTGCCTGATACTTTTGCTGCCAATAAACGTGGGCACGCATAATGTTATATTATATTATTAAAGGCGCCATATGAACTAAAACCATTACCATAGCAGAATGTGAAAATTGTGATAGTTTATTTCAATTTTATTTATTAATTAAGTCTGTTTCGCACTGCAGTTAAATAGGTATGAATTTATTTCCACAAGTGCTTTTATTCGGTATACTCTTGCATTAAACCACTCTCTCATCTGCTTTTACATTATATATCTGCAGCTAGATGTTTGAAATATAATGCTAGATGATAAATGATGCTGAAAAACACAGTAAAAAATAAATAACCCGCCCGGCTGCCTATGAAACCAACCCTACTGGAGATGTAATCACCGAGTAGTGGCTAAAAGGCTAAAGGCCAAAACTGTCTGCAAAAAATAACCTAGCTCCACTAAAACTCCTAAAGCTCTTCAAAAAATGTATTGTTACCAATTTTTAGAAAGTTGATTCGGGATGGGGATCTAGCGATTTCCATTCATAGATATACGATTGAAGAAATGTTATATCATAAAATACTGTATTACTTTAAAATACAAATAACCCAAAACGGACACAAACACCTAACACCGGAATCATCGTCCCCAAATGGAGACAGGAACTTACACCGAAATTATCGCCGTCCCCAAACGGGCACAGGATAATATTGCAGGATTTACGAGGGCGTGCGCCGGCGCTGTGATTTACGCCTTCCACTTGCGATAAATTACAGACAGATACTGTGGTTGGTCGATATCTCGCAAATACCGGCATTATACGTGATAAAAGGTGCGATAGGCAAATTAAATTGCGGCTGTTCGTCAATATCTGTTATTTGTAGAGAGGCATTGGTGAAACCGCTAGTAAACAACTGTTGTTTGACTTATTCGTCAGCTATATAAAGCTAAGATTTTGCGTATTGTCTTGTTCTGTCTACGACTTCGCAATATCAGCGAATAATAAGATCTTAGAGCTTGGCTATGAGAAAAAAAATTCTATGACATAGAAGATTATTTTCTGGAGTTTATTAATTTTATGTTTAACCTTATGGTATACTATTTTGTAAAGGTTTTGTATATTTGATTAAATTTATGCGAAATACATACGGGGAAAGCTTAAGCAACTTGAGATTTGCAGACGACCTGGCACTTTTCTCCGAGAGTATAGAAGAGATGTTGGTCATGTTTGAGGAGCTACAAGAAGAGTCAGCTAAAGTGGGTCTCAGGATTAATACTGAGAAAACTAAAATCATGACCAACTTATCAACAGCGCTCTACCAACTGCCTGTAGAGGTCGTATCGAAATATACCTACCTTGGACATAACATCACGCTGGGTGGCCTGAACCAAACCGCAGAAGTCGAGAGACGTATTTCCCGAGCCTGGGCGGCTTTCGGCGCAAATGGTTATATTTTGCGTAGCAAGCTGTCCATAGGTCTCAAAAGAAAAGTGTTCGAGCAGTGTGTGCTGCCTGTATTTACTTATGGAGCCGAGACTATGACCCTGACTGAACACTCCGCAGAAAGATTCCGTGTTGCGCAGCGAGCGATGGAGAGAGCAATGCTTGGTATCTCCATACGTGACCGGAAAACTAACGAGTGGATACGCTCGAAAACCAAAATCAGGGACGTGGTCATGGACATAGCGAAGCGCAAGTGGCGATGGGCAGGACATATTGCGCGAATGGACCACCAACGATGGACTCGGAGGTTGCTGGAGTGGAGACCGCGACTACACACAAGACCCCGAGGAAGACCACCTAAAAGATGGAAAGATGACATCAGACGTCACGCAGGTCGTGATTGGATGATAAAAGCTCAAGACCGTAAAGACTGAAGGAGATTGGAGGAGGCGTACATCCAGAAATGGATATGAACAGGCCGCTATAGATAGATAGAATACTACTAAACCTTATTTTCCGTCAACAGATTTTAATTTTGTTGTGAATAAATTATAATATGTAGTAATTTTTCAAATGATTATATTGTTTCAATTTCTTTATGTTAGAAGTGACAAAACATTCTATTCATGCTCCTGATGTGAAGCAAAATGCCTGTCCATTACACTTGCAGTGCCATCAAGAGCCTATAACTTTGCGTGGACCTGCCTGAGCTCTTCAACCCGAGACATTGTTTTTTGACTTTGTATCGCCTGTTAATTGAACTTGCAACAACAGTGCTCTACACAGCCTTGCACTATTAATACTTGCGCACTGTTTGTTCACAGCATACTATCTGATACTTCAGCGGTACCAACCAAGACGGTCACTTGCACAAAAGGCCTTACTTTTAATAGGTCGGGTTCTCTCGTCTCTTACGATCCACATTCCGATAGCAAAGAAAATATCCAATTCCTTTTCCACTCGGCGAATATGTCTAGTGGGTATACCCATTATCTCTGTAGATGTTCATTAATGATACATAGAGTACTACAATGGTGACTGGCTCTCGAAGACAGCCGAAGGAAATAAAGAAAGAGAAGACGCGGGTTCGAATCCCGTCCGAGGATGGAATTTTTCTCTCTATAAATTTCAATGTTTGAGATCGCTTAAGCAGGCGTTAGTGCTTTGAAAAAAGTAATTATACTATAAAAAAATACTATAAAAAAGAAAGAAAGAAGAAAGAAGGATCGTATATATATTTAGGATCGTAGCTAGCGAGGCGGACATTAGAAGGTACCCTATCACCATGCGGATGTTATTCTAATGTTGAGTCAGATGTTCTACTTTTCCAAGCAGTTTAGTCACAACCCATTACTGAGTTTAATTTTAAAGAAACCTAGAAAATGAAACTAGTGATTGTAAGACTCGATCTAACCATGACGATTGTTCAGTTGAGAGCATTGAGATATAAAGCGTCGGTTGAGATGTCACGCATTTTCATTTGATTTCCATTTTACCCTGTTTTTTTATTAACCTAATAAATTTATGTATTAAACCTCATCATGGATTTGCCCAGTGGATAATGTTAAGCTTGAAAATGGAAGAAAGTATCTGATTGACAGAAGAAAGTTAAGGATGAGAAACGAAAAAAAAAGTAAGAGATCTAGCTCTATATAGAGAGGAGAATGTTGTAGTGGAAATAATGGAGAACACAGCTCTAACTCTATGTAGAAAGGAGAATATTGTAGTGGAATCGATGGAGGACACTGCAGCTCTAAGCTCTGTTCTCTCTGAGAGGAGAATATTTGTTCAATTGTATTATCGTAAAATATCAGTTCATTTCCTTTAACTACGCTATCCAGTTAACGTAAAATCCCGAAGAAGCAGTACTTATGGAAAATATAAATCTTGAATGAAGCAGATATGCAGCTGAATGAACATAGCAACGCGTCCCTATTGTATTGTATGGAGGGACACCTATGCATATGTAAACTTGGATGTATCACATGGACATATATACACATCCGCTGGAGTGGTGTGAGACTTTGTCAGGTCATACTTTGTGTTTAATATGACTTTATTTATTTATAAAGTGTTTTTGATTTTTATTAATTATTGTAGGCACTATTCTTGATGGTAGCGGATTACTAAAGGGGCGTAACGGCCGTAACACTACAAAGCGTTATCATTTAACCCGTCCGAATCAGCAACTCTCATTCCAGGCAAGTTTCATTCATAAATCTATTGTAATTTTTTGTCCTGATGCGGACGAGTTAAAAAACAAGTGAAAAATTCCCCATTCCATTAAACGATGACATTAAAAATCCGAAGAACCACAAACAGAATTCACGAACTATACAATCTCCTAACTTCATAACTGCGGGCGCTCTAACAAAGGCATTCAGATGAGGCAACAGATTACCATACTTAATGATAGCTCGTTGTTTATGCAATGCAACGTAAATTGCGCTCGGACACGCCCTGAGATCTCAGTAATGTTGTGGGGCTGGAGTTGCGAGAGAAATGGGTTTCGGTTGAATTGATGGTAGGGATAAAGTTACATGTTAAACTAGCTTTTTCTTTTACTAGTAAATACAGAGACAATAATATTATATATATGTACATTTATCTAGCGAAAAATACATCAAGGAAATAGTTAAAATGGCTGAAGAGAGTTATATAATTGAAAACTAAAATATGTGTGCAGTACCGCCCCGGACGAACTCTTTCACTAAGAGCTCTACTACTCTTATAGGTTAATCTATATTAGTTGAAGACTTTAACGCGAGCTTTTAGCGTTAAAGTCTTCAACTAATATAGATTAGAACTAGCATAGTTTAGAACTTTAACAAGTTACTAGTAAAACGAATCTGGTCAATGCTCGTCTGAAGTTAAGTGGAATGTTTGCTGTAGAGTGGCAGTGATAACCTGAGCATTCAAATTTATTTTTGCTCAGTATTGCATCACGTTTGTCACCACATAACCCATGATTTAATTGAAGTAAAGACACGGTTTTTATACTATATTAACTTGACGTTAGAGTATAATAAAATCTATATTGAATGGTAGGCAATTTAGATTTTATAGTATTTAGGTAATATATGGTAGGCAAATATCAAAAGCAGGCAAAAAATGTGTACTTAGTCAATGATTTCATGAGTAGACATACGCGATGCAAAGATATATTAAACATGGCTGCTTAACTGTTCTACCTATAATATGTACTAATGAATGCAATGTCATGGGCATTGTACGAGTATGATGCTTTCTTTCTTTTACATCAGACCAAGAATATGATCGTATAATTATAATCACTTACAACAGAAGAGACGGATGAGTGAGTTTACATCTCTGCCGATCTCTTCTTTAAATTAATTCCGAAAAATTCATGACAAAAATTTCTTCGGGGAATTTTACCTCACGAAATAAACAGATCAATCGTTATTAGAGTCTATTAATGCTAATCTATATTAAAGTGTTTCATCTTGTACAATTAATAACTGCTTATATTATATGAAGAGTTGATCGTGATTCTTATCAATCAGTTGCTATATGTTCTTAGATTATATGGTGTTTAATCAAATGAGGGCGATATCTACTTAGCTTCACAGCAATACGGAAATAATTATTAGAACTCTTACATTCAGTTACTTATTCGTTTTGCTTTATAGTGGTTCCGATATGGATAGAATTTGGCTAAACCAATCACTAAAGACTGCTGAAATACGCTCATATAATATTTTTATATAGCTTAGGATATCATGATAGTGTTTATTGTTTTTTAAATTTAAAATTGGAATCAACTAGCTAAATATCAACACAAATAGAACCGGTAACAACACTGGATAAAATTTTACGTACACGCAAACAAGAAGTCATGAATAAGTACGATAAGCATATCATACTATGTAAAGACCTTATTGTCAACTTCCTTTAAAGGCTAAAGAAACATCGTTGCAACATTTTACAGCAACTTTGTATCATAACCTACCACAATAAGAGTAGGTGTATGATCCTAAAATATTATTACGGTATGTGCTCGTTGTCTATCTTTAATATTGTGTATGATATTGGAAATTGGCCTCAAGACTCGGTTATGACTAGTGATGGGACCTGAAATAAGTGGAATAAGCGTAGCTTTGTCCTTTTTGTCAACTGTGGTTAAGCGATGGTATGGCATGGTGGGGTGCTTTGGTTTAGTAACACAAGTCGTATAATTAGTGTCATGGAGGCGTATGGGGTTTATAAGGCTGGTGCTTCAAGGCATTGCTGAGAAAGATTAGTATCTTTTTTAAAATCATGAAACAGATTTTGTTTAAACAACATTATGTCGCCTTCCTCCTACGCACAATAAGGCTCAAAGTTCACGTTTCATTTTCTATAATCCTTGCTTCCTCAGATTGGATCCAGAATCATCATCATCATCATTATCTCAGCCGTAGGACGTCCACTTGATTTTACAAAAGGACCGGTTGGAAGCAGCCTGCATCCAACGTCGTCCTACGACCTTTATCAGGTCGTCTGTCCACCGTGTCGGTGGACGACCTACGCTGCGCTTGCCAGTCCGTGGTCTCCATTCCAGAACCTAACGGCCCCATCGGCCATCTGTTCTGCGTGCTATGTGCCCTACCCACTGCCACTTCAACTGGCTAATCTTCTGGGCTATGTCGGTGACTTTCGTTCTTCTACGGATCTCCTCATTTCTGATTCGATCACGTAGAGAAACCCCGAACATAGCCCTCTCCATAGCTCGTTCCATCCTCCTCGGATCCAGAATACACCCGTTTAAATCAAACCCCGTATTATAAAGAGTTTAACTTAAGTTAATTCGTTTCGTTCCTCGTACATTCTATTAAATATGACAAATGTATCTACAAGCTACGATTTGGGTAATTAGATGAGATCAAGAGCTGCATGAAGCTGTTTAGTGATATGCGCCCGAACCGTCTCATGGCAATCACAAGAATAAATCTAGGTGTGGTAGCATTAACAAACCACGGCGAACGAGCTACTTACTCAAGTTTGAATCCTATATACAAAAGTCCTTTAGAAAATTATTTTTAATTAAGGTATTCTTTTCACATCTTGATGTATTTATTTTTAACTACGTAAACATAAACGGTCCATGTATAGTGGTTCGGCTATTTCATATCATGCTAAACCGATATGAGAAAGTTTTAAAATTTTTACTTTTTAATTTATGTAGCAATTTAAAGTGCTGTAATGATATAGGTATTTACCTAATTCAAAATAAATCTACATAGACAACAGTGAGTTGCACCAAACTTTTTCCGTGCTTGGTGTACAGGCCTAAACTCGTAAAACCTTCTTTACTTAACTTTTACTGTAGTATACATTTATTAGAAATCTGGATTTATACGAAGTTCAGCAACCAAATTTCAATTTAGGATGTATTAATTAAATAATCAACACAAATGTATCTAGTAATACCTACGAGTATGTGACGGCTGCACATATTTATTGAAGGGAATATATTTCTCCAAGAATACATTTTGAAGCAACACTATGTTTAGGCTTTAACTGAATTTTGGCAAGTAAACTATTAGGCAAAGGTAAAATATTGATAGTCTAGGTAGAATTGCAACTAATTTCACCATCATCACTTAATAAATACACTGATCTCTATCTTATTATCTACAATTTTATTAATACACTTTGTTACTTGTCCTAATAATTGTTTATTTTTCTAGAAAACGGTCAATCGTGTCGCACTCGGACTATGCTAATTATGATTAGAAAGAGCCACAACATCACTAGTTATGATTAAAAAAGATCTGACTTGTGAATGTGTTAAAAAAATAAGGAACTAATCATAACATCAAAAATAAACAGAAGACTGTATAATCAAGATCAGGGCCGTTTCCCTTCCCTACTCCCCTTATCAAATCCCATTTGATTCCCAATAGGTATAGAACGTCCCATCATGAGTGCACATGCAGTGTACACGGGTTTCTCTATCTGTAACGGCCCTAACGACCCTCTCAAGAGCTGGTCGTGAAGATATCGTATCGGAATGACTCTATCCTACTTGAATCGCCTCCGTGTGAAGGCGTTTGTACTTTATTTGGAACGTGATCGAGTTTTATTAAGCAGGTGATTTTCTTTGTTACTGTAGGTGTAGATATTGATGTTTTGGAAGTTTGAGTGTTATGCCTATGAATAATTTTATTTTACGATATTCGAATCGTGTTTTATTTATGTGGCGGTAAACAAAAGCAATGCGAAATAAGCAAATCTTTGTTGTATGTGTATTGAGTAAATTTTTTCCATATATTCTGAGATCGCTTCGATTGTCCTACATATTTTCTTATATCCTACATATACAAATAACTTAAATGGGTTATCATGTAATATATTAAAACGTATATTTTGTATTATAACAGTTAACAATATTACTTTTACTTGTGATATTTTAATAATAATCAAAGATAAGTAATTATTTATCATGTGTAATAAGTGTTGAATGCCAATTCTTTGTTACCAATAAATTACCTTTACGTATGTAACCTATAACGTCAATCCTAAATATCTTCAATAGTAATGTTCCTAAATATTATATAGAAGTGCTTGCAGTGGAGTCTGTCATGTCGTTCACAACCGGTCAGCAACTGTTGCTACGATTTGACTTGGATGGGTGACCGCTGGTGGCAATTTCAACAAATTATTCAATAGGTAAAATGGAAGAGTACTTTATTTATATACATTTATATACAAGTATGCCCTAGTAATTAATATTGTAATCTCACAACCTTCGAAACGTAAATCTCGCAATTTAACTCTCAACAACACAACGCCCTCAACAGAAACGCTGAACAATAAAATGACAAGAAAAGCAAACAAAAACCCAAGAAGTTGGGACATAAAGGGGAAAATTATTACGCTTTCAGCAGCGCATTTAAGCAAAACATATTTCAAAAGTTTCGGCGTATTAAGCAACATTTATTTTGGCAGTGACTTGGCCATTACGCTCGCAACATGGCTGTAGCAGAAGTTATGAAAAACATCGACCTTACTACGGGTTCTTGTGGACTTATATGATTTTACAATGTTTCAACATCGGCGGAAAAAGTTAAATGACATTGAAAGAGTTGTCTAGATTATATTAAACTTCGTGCGCATTTTTATTTCTAATTATGATGATAGATGATGATTATGAAATAAAAGTAGCCTAAGTTGCTCCTTAAATATCAACTATCTGCCAGTGAAAGCCACGTTAAAATTGGTCCAGCTGTTTCAGAGATTAGCAAGTGAGTATATACCGTTTATACTTTCATATGTATTTAGTGAAAAGCTGTTAATTAGGAATTACAATTCTTTTTTATTTATCTGTATTGACCAAAAATAAGTCGGGGGTCTGATGACCAAGTCTCATGCCCTTATCAGCTTTGTTGCCACCCAGCGACTATTACGTGGTACATAACAGCGCTCATCTTTCCGAGACTTTGGTTTTGAGTCACATTTGGACTACTACTACAGCTACATCGGTGACCTTAGTTCTACTATGGATCCCATCAAGCAGGGAAAACCTAAGCAGAGCTCCCTCAAATACTAGTTGAACAACTTTTAGTTTGCTAATGAAGTCAACAGTAAGGGACCACGTCTCAGTTCCGTATTACTTTATCTTTGGACGCAGAATAGTGTTCCTCATCCTCACCTTTCACGTACATCATTCACGAACATTGTAAATAGTTAAACAAAATCCAAAGAAAACTCCATTCGAGTACAACTAGTACATGTTAGCGACAAACAGTTACCCGAAGAACTATTACACAGCCTTGTAATACTCTAGACTCGTCCTAGGCCCAAAGCCAACTCTTTATTATTTACATGCAGCCACTTTATTCAAGTGGGGACATTTTCCTTAAATTATGTGCTCTTTATTTTCAAACACGACAGCGCAGTTATTGAGACTTGGCAACTTTTTACTACGCTATTATTATACATACTGGTTTGTGGAGTGATGAGGTCAGCTTGAATTAAATTACTTCATGTTTTCCAAATGCCCAAGAATTTAACCTCTGTGACATGAATTGAATAGAATATATTTTATTAGTATGTTGTTACGTATGGAGGGGTTATTATTTTGTTAGGATTTCTAAAGGACCTTAGTACTATGGAAAGTACAGTAGGTATATTAGTTTTGCAGTGTTTGTTAACTGATGGTTATGTTAATTCTAAGAAACTCGACACCCCGAAACATATATTTAGTTCTATTTGAAACATTTTCGACGTGGAATGTCTTGCGCTGTATTCAGAGATACCCACTACGATAGACAGTTGATGACGAGAACTGCACCGATAAATACGGATTTTGCTGAAGAAATTTCTCATGCGTGCGAGATCAATGCAAAAGTAGTTTTGTGTATGCTTTTCGTGATTTAAGTTCATCTTGCAATCTGCGTAATCAATCCTGCGCAAGGATACATCCGCGTAGCCTATTGTGCGTAGTAGTCCAGAGTACTGCAGTGTCGTTTGGAAGCCGCATTATTCAACTCATAGTCTTAGATTGGAGAGGAGACAGGTTCGTATGGCACCTGACAAAATCTACAAAATTAGCGAGAAGGTCGCTTTCTTACAGAGACATGATCAATAAATTCAACTTAGTAACCTTAGGCAGGCGCAGAGATTATTTAAAAGATTTAGCATTCTTGTTTAAACCATACAGAAACCAATAAGATTGCACGTCAATTGTTGAAAAAATTAAATGTAGAGATCCTTTTAGATATCTTCGGTCTGAAATCACTCCACTTAGGCGAACTTTATTGTTTGCAAACTCACCTATATGTCGTTTTTGCAAGCTACATATATAATTCTTGCGTTGATTTTGATATTCACGTTGACTGTTTAAAAACTACGTCGTTTAAGAGGATTGTATAGCTAGTACTTTCCGTACTAAAAGAAATAACTCTTTTCTACCTCTTAACATTGTCCGATTTCAGTGATTTTTATTCATGCAATCATCACATTGTTTACTTTGCCTGTACGTTTTGTTTTTTTTTAGTATTTCAAAGTACTATAAATTTCCTTTTACAGAACATAAAAAAAAAACTGAAAATTCAAAACGTACGGGCATAGTTAACAATGTGATGATTACATAAAAAAATACTGATCGGACAATGTTAAGAAGTAAAAAAGAGTAAATTTTTTTAGAATGGAAAGTACTAGCTATGCAATCCTCTTAATGCCAGGCACAAGTGGGTCCATAATTCTACAAAATAACAACATGCAATAGTAATACTTTCCTAGTATTTTTTGTCATTCGGCATTTTGTAAAGTGTTTATATTTCAATAGTAACTTCTTGTTGTAGTTTATTGTTATGGTTATACGTTGTGTACATTAATATAACACAAAATTACTGTAGTCGTAATTACCCATTATTACTATAATATTGGAACCTTATGCATATTTTCCATCATCATCATCATCATCAGCCTGTAGCAGTCCACTGCTGTACATAGGCCTCTCCAATTGCACGCCACTTAGGTCTATCTTGGGCTACTCGCATCCAGTTTTTGCCAGCCGTCTTGCGCAGATCGTCACTCCACCGTGCCTCAGGACGTCCTACACTACGTTTGCCGAGACGCGGTCTCCACTCTAGAACTCGTTTACCCCAACGGTTGTCGGTTCTAAGGCTAATATGGCCAGCCCACTGCCACTTCAGCTTGCTGATCCGGTGGGCTATGTCGATGACCTTGGTTCTCTGATGGATCACTTCATTTCTGATGCGATCCCTCAGAGAAACACCGAGCATAGCCCTTTCCATAGCATATTTTGCATATTTTGGCCACCTATTATTTGTTAAGCACACAGTTTAAAACTTTTAATTTTAAAATGAATAAATTATCATTCAAATGGAAATGTGTCCTACCTACTATTTGCAAGTACTTTTGGCTTTACTTCATATCTTTTCTACCTGAAATTTAATTGATAATTTAACTAAGCTGCTAAGGTTGATTGAGTTCGAAATTTATTACATTACTTTGTAACCACTTCAATTGATACCCGTTGCACATTATTACAAAGAAATAATATGATTGAACGCTGCGTCTGCGACTAGCTCTTAACAAAAGTTGTTCAAATTCAATAAACAAACATCCAAACTCGTCAAAGATAAATAATTAAAATTTGCCGAAAATGATTAATAAGTATTCAAAATGGATTGTAAAAATACAATCCAAATACAAAGCAAAACGCCCACCGTCGCCCCATTAGCGAATTTGAAGTCAAAGGGCCATTGAACAGAGGACCATGGTACTTCAATGAGGGCCTTGTTAGTGATGGGCGGTACCAACCCAGAGTGCTCTTATAATGGGAATTAAAATTATAGGTGTTTTCACGATTACAGGCGTGTTTGTGTTTTGATTTTATGTATAGGTTGGAGGTATAATTGTTTATTCTGGCCTATTGAAGTCACTGGTCGAATACAACAAATATTTGATGTATTATTTGGTTTAATAAAAGAAATATATTAGTGACCGTTGGAATGCCGGAATTCTAGCCGGGATATAGTGCAGGGCTGAACCAACGCATAAGGCGTTACCATTCTACATAATTCCTACATTAGTTTCATGTGGGTGGGAACATTATTGTAGTCTTAAGCATTATCATCACCGTAACTGACATTTTTTCATATGCAATAAAAATTAAGAATGAAAAAAAAATCAAGATGAAATAAGTTTTTTTAAATCATTTAGTTTATTTTTTTAATGTTTTTATTAACTATGTATATCAACTTCTACGTTACTAAAAACGTTTAGGGTAGAATTTTTACCCAAAATGACACTCATATTAATATATTAGTATAATGAATAGTATATTAATATAAGTAAATATAGTGTATTAGTAGTATTTAAGATACCTATTAGTTAAGCATTAACGTAACACCTTCAATTCCGGCTGAGTATTTAAATAAATGAAAATAGCTACAAGAAAGAGCTACGTCTCAAAATAATGTAGTATTTATTGTATGATATTATAATTATGAAAATAATACTAATGTATTATTTATCTTGCATACATCTTGACAATTCGTGTTTAAATAATTTGACCTATTAGTAAATAAGGCCGTGGTGCTCTGCAAACGGAGCATATTAGACTATACTAGATTTCAATGGTCCAATCAGAAGGAAGAA
This sequence comes from Selenia dentaria, assembly GCA_917880725.1. Taxonomy (NCBI): domain Eukaryota; kingdom Metazoa; phylum Arthropoda; class Insecta; order Lepidoptera; family Geometridae; genus Selenia; species Selenia dentaria. The sequence continues at coordinate 4,523,846 of OU862888.1, read as the reverse complement.
ACACAAACTCCGATGCGAGATAAATCGGTATTTGATCCCGCTATCCTCTAAAGCCAAACTTTGTATATGTGATCAAAAATAGCATACACTGCGGGTGGTTACGATGAAACAAATTTTACAGTAAAACATAATAAGCTACGAGTACCTAAAGTGTTCCATTATAATTAGAAAAATCAATTAATAATTTCATTCCAAAACAATTCCAATGAAGTATTATTAATCTCTCTTTAAGTTCTTTACATCCCGTCAATCCTCTTTAACGAGACCTCCTGAAGTGCGCCAAGGGCGTGTTGCTCCGCCCATCCGGACCAAGCTATTATTACCAGTTCAAACTGCCGCCCTCAAAAACTCATGCTTTTTGTACTTACTGTCACATTTCTATAGATGTTGAGACTATAATTGGAATGTTTTGTTATGAAATACCTTTTGTAGACATATTGTGTGTATTACCTTTCCTTATGGTTCAGAATGGTAGTTCTGGTGTTCTCCATATTCCTGTGTGGCGCAGATACCTAGGCTGTACATTCAAATCAAGAGACCGTAAGCGTGTAGATAGATCGAGATGTGATGCTCTAGAAGAATGTTGCGAATTCCATGGACAGTCAGAAGGGCGAATGTGTCGATACACAAAGAACTTAAAATAACCACGAGGCGAACATCCCTCTGCCTTCAACGAGTTTTTAAGTATTTCGATCACGTTTTTAGGAAGAGTGGTGACTATCTCGAGAAACTAGTTATCACTGCGGTAAAGTCGAAGGAAAAAGACCAAGAGGGCGAAGTCCATTGCCATTGTCTACCAAATCCATAGTACACTCGACAGAAGAGCACATGAAGCCATTCACGAAAGCGAGAATAGCCTCAGCAGACGGTCATCAAAAAGAAGACGTTACGTGGAGGGTCACGATCATCACCGTTGAGAAAAACGACGCAAAAAGTGGTTTACAAAAAACATTTTGTGACATTAGTGAAGTTGGGTTAAAGAAATGTTATATTATTTATTAAATACCGCAGTTTATTAAATTTTATTCTAGAAAGCTTTATATGTTTTAGCTGAATATATTTATATATTTTTCTTTATATATATTTTATATTTTTGGTGTGTATTTTTGATTTATATATATATATAGAGCTGATAATGATAATGATAACAGTTGTGAGACTTCTTTTAAACTTTAGGCATTACCATGACAATAATTATACGAGTTTGTCATTTATGTGCTAATGCTACCTGAAAAAAAATAAGTTGCTTTAATTTGTTTATGTTGCATATCCGTTGCATTTGCATTGAAATCTGTGTTCGTGTATATATTACATTTAGCAGGTAGTAAAGTTGCTTTCAGTTCACTTTCGTTGGTCACTACTTGCTTTTTTAACAAGAATTATATATAATGTATTTATTGTCTTATGTTTTGGTCTCAGAGTTATAAAAGGGCTTAAGCTTTAATTGACGAAATGGGCGACTCGTTCACTCATTGGTAAGCGTTACGTTTGCCCATCGCATGTCACCATGTGACATTAGTTTGTGATTCTCATTTGCCCATTCATTTCACAAGATACTGTGCCCTTCACACCGTAACGAATTAATGTTTGCATACTATTTTTCAGTACCAGAATACCTGTCTGTAGTAGTGCTAACTAACAAGGTCTCTTGCACAAGATCCCTACCACCTAGTATGCCTGCTTTCCTCGCATTTATGATACATATCCTGCCGAAGGAAACCCCTTTAAGCCCAGCTGCTCATAGAGTGTTAATCTTTTAATATGTCTCTTAATATATACTTCTTAATTACTCCTTAACCTCGTCAATATACTGCGAAATTTCAACAATGTGTTACTATACAGTTATGCACAGATATAGCCTACCCTCAAGTAAAAAGAGTCTACAAAATCAAAGACGTCACCACATCAAAGTCCATTCTGTTCTTGACTATCAAATATATTTTTGAAGTGTCAAATGGGCGGAGGAACCAAGTATCTGATACTCGACGTGACAATTTCATCGCCCATTTGTCAGAACGTTCGTGAGGGCCGCCCCTTGGCCCTTAATCACGTACTGGATTTAATAAAGGGAAATGACGAGTTTTTGTGTCTATATAATTGTCTTAGAATTGTCTGGAGTGCTCTTAATTTTATCTTTGAGTATGACGTTTTTTGAATTAAGTAATTGGACGGTGGAGACTAAAGCTCTTTAAGGTTATTAGAAAGGACGTGAAATATTTTTTGATTTGCTTTTTGAGATTTTTCTTATTGGTAGGATAGTAGTATTTGAGGTTATTGTTCAGTCACGGTTTTGTCGTTAAAGTGTGTTTTTTTTAGTTAAAACTGGTTAAAACTACTAGTTTTGCTTTAGTTTAAACTGGTTTATGACTTCGTTAGCGTGGCAGACGGAGTATGGTGCGACATGACTTCTGGTTAAATAGTCGTAGTTTAACAAATGGTCGTTTTTGAAGCATTTGATTTAATTTTTGATGCAGACTTTCAAGAGAAACTGAAAACTTTGGTCTATCTAGATTCGGCTTCATTGTTTATAGTGCTTCTGCATATATCAATTCTACCAATTTCCGCCGTCACATCCGCGGACTGGATTCAAATCTGCATCTTCCGACAATCCGTGGTAGACGCCATGACCACTAGGCCACCGAGGCTTACCATCCGAGCATTGAATTTTACCTCTCTACATGATTTTAGTCATCGCATGAGGACAGAGCGACACCTATTAAACTGCGTGACAGCAATATCCAACCAAAATATTTTTTGCAAAACTACTAAGTATGTCATTATCTGGGAGAAGCTTCTACCCAACAAGACATAATATTGGTAACGCTCTAAGAATCACATTAATGTTATAAATGAGATAGTTTGAATGCGTTACTCTATCAGGTTAAACAACTGAACCGATTTAAATGAAATTTAAAGTATAGACGGTTTGTACCTGGGACGAACACATTGATTACCTCTTTATTCAATACTGCAATTTAATTATGAGCGGAAATATCAAACATAGGTACAACGTGGGACCTTCCGCTAGTACCTACAAAACGCTACGAGACAAAAGCCGACTGATTATAGACGATGACCCCAAAGAACTTTGATAAATTGGGGTTGATGGTAGATATATAAATTGAAAATTCAGTACCAAAACAGCTGCCGTCCGCATTACTAAGCAAACAACTATATCCGACAACATTTGGCTGGCGTACTAAATCAAACGAGCAGTATTGCCAGGCTGCGAATGCGATTTAATAAAATACGGCGAGTTTGGAACAATACAGCCGATGCAGATATGAACGGCATGCTAAATTGAATAACGTGAAACTGCAGGTGACTAGGGTTGCCAGCATGTTTAAATTAAATAATTGATTATTGCTATGATCGGCAAAGTTAGGCAAACAGAATGTTGGAAGAAGAAAGTTGTCCTGGATCCGCAACATCCGACAATGGACCGGGATAAGAATGGCTGAAGATCTGTTCAGGCTTGCCCTGAATAGATCTGATGATGATGACGGCCAACCCCCAATAGTGGAGAGGCACCCAAAGAAGAAGAATTGATTATTGTCCTTGTAAAAACGAACACTAGATTTTTTTTATTATTTTGACCTGTATTATTCATATTTTTATTTTAGCTGTAAGTCACAAGTAAAAAAGACACATTAAAATGTATTGATAGTTAATCACAACTTCAAATCACTCGTCAACACTAAATTAGAATACCACAGATACAAAAAAAATACTACCATGATACTAAATCTTGAAATCCCTAAAATACGTGTTACTTATAAAGTAACTCTATGTTAATTTTTCAATTTTAGAAATAATATTTACTTAAGCTCGGACGAGGTTCGAACCCGCATCTTCAGACATTCCGTGTCAGAGGCCATGACTGCTAGGCCACCGATGCACCCTTCCGAGCATCGAGTTTATTTCTCTAGTTGATTTTATGCGCATTTGTTCTGACGGAATGTATTAAACTCTAAGTTAGTCTAGTCTAAAGTTACTTTTTATACAGTCGAGCTTTTATAATAACCCGGCGCAAAATACCTATATTAACACTACGTTGATAGAACAGTCTATGTTGATGCAGTTAAAATTAGTAGTGTACCAACTCGCTAAGTTTCTGGGCTGAATTGTCAGATTACCAGATTGATGGCTGGCTCTTCACCCGTCCAGTGTCTATTTCTTTCGGTGTCTTAAAAATGTATATACATACACGTGTACGCGCAACTAGGTATATCACTTTTTTGTACGTACACGTGGTGTACGGTCGACACGTGACGGGTTAATAACCCGGGAAGTTATCATCGCTTCAAATACATCCACTCCAATCAGAAAAGTTTAATGATCTCTCGTAACAAACTATCATGTGTGAATATTTTATAGATTGTGGTCTTTCCTTGTAGAGATATTCTCAATCGATACAACATTGTTGTCTGCAGCCCTGCAGCAGCGATGCCTGATAGCCTAGGTCACGGCACAAGTGATTTACCGTACGGCAGATTATCTGCCGGCGCATGCGCACCCGGCTCTGGTATCACAATGAAGCAAACAAACAGTACCTTATTTCGAATAATAGAACGAAGCAGTAGTTTTGTTAAAAAAAACGTTGATTATTAATAAAACGTTCCAAACAGACAGTTCATAAAGTTTTTCTTTTTTAGTGAGGCCCGACTGCTAGCACCGTCACTGTTTATCATCATCATCATCTCAGCTATAGCACGTACACTGCAGAACATATACCTTCCCCATAATTTTCCAAACGGACCGGTTGGAAGCAGCCTGCATACAACTTCGTCCTGCGGGCTTCATCAGGTCCTCTGCCACTTTAACTGGCTTGTCTTCTGGGCTATGTCTGCGACTTCTGTTCTTCTACGGATCTCCTCATTTACGTTTCAACCACGTCGAGAAATCCCGAGCATAGCCCTCTCCATAGCCTGTTGTGCGACTTTGAGCTTACTTATGAGGCCTGTAGTAAGAGAAGACCGAGTCATCGTATGATATATATTCCTAAAATATGATGCGTATTGATTTTACTTTTATCATACGTACCGCCAAGGAATATAGGGAATTTCGTTCTTAAACTGGTGTTTCCCGAGAATGATTACTATTTCAGAGTATTCCATACAAAAGTGAATTAATATAACCCTTATGTGTCCACTTACCGTTTTCGGTACGTGCGACCGTTGCATTGCGGGTCTTCGTACCGAAAACTTCGGTACCTCTGGCCGCTACCCGCCTTTTTCCTTTCTGCAACATTGTCAAATGCGTCGTTACTAATCAATTATAAAAAGAGGTTTTATCTAACTAACAGTATAAGCTCTTGGTGGAAATGGTTTATTATTTTTATTTGTGTTAGTTTACGTACTGTTGAGAAGACTAGTGCCTTGTATTAACGTACGATGCCCGTTTCGAGTATTGCCTTTATCTAATGAGGTATAAGTGTCATGGTGTACACAAACGGTTTTAATCTGTTTATTATTATAAATAATATATATTATTATAAATATATAAATATTCTGTGATTCGCCAGTATCTTTAGCATTCTAATAGTATGTATTATACAGAACTATGAAAGCGGATAATGATTTTAATATAAAGTAACCTAAAAGTGATTTCAAACGATACATTGTGTGTACCAATAGTCAAGTAATAATAATAACAGAAGACTAAATATTCATGTCTTGGTTGACATCTCATTAGAACAAGATTTCTAACGAAATTGATTTTTGCTTTAGGATTAAGGATAAGACTACTGTTGTGTGATTCTCTAAGTGCAAACATCGTTGCATCTTTGACAACATCCGTGAAACAAATGACGAAATGACAAGAAATGTTGGAATAACAACCTTATGTGCAAGGGCGATATCTCAAAGTATTTGACATCGAAGAATCGTCGACGAATCATTAGACAATTGCACAGCTGTTTTAGACTATTGACGACCAACTGTCTGTGCATTTTTGGTAGTAAAATAACAACAATAAGTAATTAAATAACCTTATGTGACCCTAACTTAAAAAAGTAACATTGATTTTGATTTTAACAGTCCCCATGCGATGGTTAAAATCTACTAGAGAGTTAAATTGATTTATGCCATATTCGTCCCAAGGAAGTTCGGCCCACAAAACAAAATCTGATTTCGTCCCACATTCTATGCCTATTCGGCCTAATGCAAATTTTAATCTAATATATCTTGTCTCGCCACACTTTTTAGCTACACGTTTGGCCCAAGTATTTTCTCTAGGTAAAATGCCTTTATTTCAAAAACGCTACAAACAATATACAACAGTAGAACTACTAAAACGAAAGCATTTAGGGAACTGGCCCTTATACTTGGCTTTATATTATTATTATTTTTTTTTGGAACGAAGTTCCTTATCGCGCGTTGTGAAAGGGGGCTAGACGGAAAAAATTCTTACGAAAAGTTGTCACGACACTTTTTGCTATAGTATGCTATGTTTCTCTGTCTGTCTCTCTCTCTCTTATAGAAAGCAAGTGCGGCGTCGCATGTTTCTCTGTCTGTCTCTCTCTCTCTTATAGAAAGCAAGCCAGATGTTGTAATCGTAGCAAGTGGCGCCATTTAGTTCCGTAAATTTATACTAGATGGCGACTCAGGTAAAGTTAGCTCGCGGAGGCATTTCATTCACTGGATGTAATATATAATTTTGAGAAATATAATTTTGAACAATTCCCATACGCAGTAAGGAGTTTTATTGAAGTAACCCTATACGCGCGATTATCGGAACCTATTATTGGAATATTTACCATGGTTTGGTATTTTTAGTATTATTTTTTCTGATGAGGAACTTCGTCCATCCGGTTGTCCCTTGACACCTCTCAAGTTTTTTTTGATGCTCGTACGGATTGATAGTGACCTAGCGGTCACCGAGCCGCTTGTCGTGGATTGTCGGAAGACGCGGGTTAAAATATAATATTTCTCTCTAAAATTGCAAAGATTGATTTTATGTTTTAGCTATCGTACCCATAATTAACTTTCACGATAAGCTGAAACCTGATGCAGGGATTGATCCAGCGGCCGCCGGATTCACGGCTAACCATCATTACTTAGGATCTGCATAACCCAGTCATAAGACAAGGCCAGAGCCGCCACGACAGTTTCTACTTCCAATACTTGAGTACTTGGATGACAGAGCTTCGCTTGGTTATTTTTTGAGAAACCTGGCCTGTTTTTGGTTTAGTGTTGCTTAACAACGCCATCTATTGTCAAGTAGTTTTAATGTTGCAGCAGTGCAAGTACCGAACTTACCGATCTATAAATTTGAGTTTTGAATTCGTAATAAATTTCGAATCTGGCTATATCGATCTTTTGTCGATGATTGCAAGTAAGTAACAAAATTAAGCGATCGGTTGACAAATTCGATAAGCTATTACGATTATAATGATAACCCTAGCATGGAACTGTTAAATTACGTTTGAGATCGTCTATTTAATCGATTTTAATGATTGTTTTGTCAGCTTTGAAAATGACCTCGATATAGCTTAAGGCGACGGGAATGGGGATATTGTTTACTTGCGTTTGATCTTGCCAATATTATGAACGCGAAAGTTTATATTTATGGGTGTTTGTTATTCACCTACGCTCAAACGGCTGGCATAATTTTGATGAAATTTGGCATGGAGGTTGATGGAGCGCTGAATTAACACATATGATAATTTCATCAACATCATCATCATCCATCACCATGCGGGTGTAACCGTGGGGCGCAGCTAGTATTCAATAAAAAAATAGACTTCGGCCTTCTTTTCATCATAAAAGAGAGAAATGCTCGTAAAAATCTTCAAATAATACAAGGACACATTGTGGAATGCAAACAATTCGTAATACTCGATATACTGTCGATAATTTGACGTTCGTATAAGTCGTCGATATGACTTCCATACTTGCTAGAGGCGATACGATTTTAACGATCTTAGCCACTCGACAAATTTAATGACTATTACGGTAATTGCACTGCTGTGTCGGTAAAACACTTTGTTGTAGCAGTTTTTAATTGCCAGAAAACATGGAAAATACCTTTTCTTAAATGTCATGGAATCGATGGAGCCGTTACCGAGATCCATATTATATAATATATAGAGACACAAGACACAAGAATTTCTTTTTTGAATTATTAGCTTACACAGACAATAATATTGTTACACTAGAACTAGTACATGATTGTACAATAATCCCATGCATGTATTTACATTATACTATTTTGTATCATCAATCGACAAAAAGTCTTGCATTTCCAAATACGTAACGAAACAACAATAACATAGTCACTGTGAATTCTAAATCGTTTACATTTTGCATACATTTGACCTAAGGCTATCCTTTCTGATCAACTGAAATCAGCCAAGTCAATTTGCCGCAAGCCTTCAAAAACAGCTACCAACAATAGGGTACAATAGGCTACAATCCAGCTATCAAGCTACCGCGGTCTCTCACGACTTGATATTTACGAGCGACGATATCGAACTATTATTTATGTCTCTGTTTCCTTTTTGTCCGCCATATTTATGGGTAGTTCATGATTCAAATGGAATCTGGAAAGAAAAACTTTTTGTACGCTTTTGGCTGTAGTTTTATTTATGGCATGCCATTTGAATATCATTTAGAACCGATTCTTACATAATACAGAGTAAAATAACACTGATTACAATAAGTCTCTAGTTAGATCTAGAATAATCAACAACCAATATTATATATCACTATACTACGGCCGTTCAGAGAATGCGTTCCTGACACGTCGCGATTGAACTGACGACGTAACTTTTTAATGGCGTTGCAGTTACGATAAAAATATTATTGCTGGTTGTTTACCGTTTTAACAAATGATGAGCATTAAAACAACATTATAATATCAATAATCAATTAATGTTATAATTTTGTGCCAAACTGAGTGTCAAATAACTTGGTAAACAATATTTTTCTAAATCTAAACTGCGCTATTACAAGGTTATGTCAGCGCTTTATATTTGTAGTGCTGTGCTAACAATAACAGGCAATAATAGTATCGTAATCTGTTCTTATACAGTTATACTTTATAAAATAATACGTTTTGTTTTTCTTTTTAAGAATTCTGGACTTTTTAATTTTGGACTTTTTAAAATGGACTATAAGATAACTTTTATTTGATATATAAAATAAAACTACGACCAAACCGAACGCGCGAAAGAAAGTAGCATTTTTATATTTAGGTTGAAAATGGTAACCCCAATTGGCGTTACTAGCATTTTTATACTTAGATTAAAAACGGTAACCCCAAATGGCGTTATGGGCCGCCATTTTGTGACGCTAAAACAGTCGTCTGTTGTCGTTTCGTGCGCATAGACCACGTTCTTCAAGTGTTTTCGATCTGTTTTATATGATTACCCGGCTTTCGTTTAATGGACTGTTTCTGCTTTTCAAACTGACATCGGCGCTAAATCGGACTTCGATTGTGTTTTTGTGACTTTTGGTGCATAATAATGCCTAAACGTGGACAAACATTGAAAAGTGTAGCCCGTGAGTTAATCATCAAGCTGCAAGATTACTTTGAGCGGGAGCGGCAAAATGGCAGACCCCTGGTACCTGTCGAACAAGTACAAGAACGCGTCTCTCAGGCGCTTGGAGTTAGCAAACGAACGATAACAAATATTAATAAAGAAAAGTTCGGCTCTACTGGCATGGAAGATAATATTTTACGTACTCCGAAGAAGAATTGTAGAACTAAACCCGTGACAGATATTGACACCTTTGACGCCGATGCAATCAGAAATCATATATATGGTTACTATTCCAGAAATGAATATCTCAACAGGAAGAAGCTTTTTGCATCGTTAAGAGAAGCTGGACTGTTTAGCGGGGGTAAAACTGCTTTAACCAAAATCTTAAAAGATATTGGTTTTTCGTATAAAAAAACAGACAAAAGAAAAATTTTATTAGAACGATACGACATAATTTTAAAACGGAAAAGTTTTATGAGAGAAGCAAAAAAAATTGATAACTGGGATAATGTCGTGTTCATTGACGAGACATGGCTAAACGCCAATCACATGGTTTCCCGTTCTTGGACGGATGATACACAAGCGTCGACGTTGAAAGTACCAATGGGTAAGGGAGCCCGTTTGATAATATTCCACGCAGGTTCTGCATAATACGGCTTTGTGGAGAACGCGTTACTGGCATTTCAATCAAAAACCACAAATGACTACCACGAGGAAATGAATGCCACTACATTTAAAGAGTGGTTCCAGAACGTGCTTTTGCCCAGCCTAACAGAGCCTTCTGTAATATTCATGGATAATGCCTCCTATCACTCGGTTCAAATACAGAAACTACCTACCCAAGCTAATAAAAAAGAAGAAATGGTGGCTTGGTTACAAGCAAAAGGCATTGACGCAAATATGCAGATGCTAAAAGCAGAGCTAATTAAATTAGTTAAAGAAAATAAAGCGGCAAATGTGCGATACGAAATCGATGAACTGTCTCTGGAGTACGGTCATCGCGTTCTAAGAATTCCACCGTATCATTGCCAATATAACGCGATTGAGCTAATCTGGGCTCAAATAAAAGGTTACGCCGCCCTCCACAATACTTCCCCGCTATTCAGCACGAAAAAGATGATGACCCTATTAAAAGAAGCCTGCGGGAAAGTCACAAGAGATGACTGGGCAAAGGTTGTTGAGAAGACTAAAAATCTGATTGTGGAACATTTTGACCGAGATAACAGGATTGATTCTGTTATTGATAATAATATAATTATACATGTAGGCGAAGATGATGATGAAGACACCACCTCCTCAAGCGAATCGGAGTCTGATTAATATTCTGTACGCACATTCAATTCAATGTACTTTATTGCTTAGAAATACAGATTGTAACTTTGTAACAAAGAATAAATAAAACAATTTCATTATATTAATATTACCCTTTTTTTGTTTCTACTTAAATAACTAAAATATAAATTTTAAATGATTCCGCCAATTTAAAACGAAAATAATCTTAAAAATAACGCGGCGGTTAATTTTGGAGGAACGGTAACGAACTCAGTGTTATGTTGTGCCCATCACTAGTCGTGACTAACTGATAGGTGTCAGGAACGCATTCTCTGAACGGCCGAACTATAAGAGACATATTCCCATGGATAGTTTAAACAACTACTTTGAAAAAAGGTGTGAAAGATGGTCTGAAATAGATTCCATCTATGGAGATGGGTATCGCCAGAGGTGTTAAAGCCTGACTTACATAGTTAACAAAAAACATAACATAACAAACATAGTAGGCCTATAATTGTGTCGCTTAACTTCAAACTCGGATAAATCCACTCTACCCTCTTAGGAGATATATAAAAAAACTGATAGTAATCTTAATTCGATGATTGAAAAGGCAGTTTTCTATTTATTATGGCAACAGATTTGAAGAAAACGATCCTTTTCAGCAAATTCAGTATTATAACCCATTCATTCTTTCAAAAATTACATATCAAGATTCGATTCACCTTCACATGATAAAATGAAATGCAATTTATCTATCTTTGACAAACTCAGTATAAATTTATAGAAGTTTTATATAAGGCCGCTTGCGGGCTTTATTTGGTGACACAATTTTAATGGAATTATCAATGTGAACTGTCTAAAAAATAAACATAAACTTTAAAAAGCAGGAGTGTACGTTGCTACTGTGGCAGAGTTTCCGTCGACTGACGGCCATGTTGAATAAACGCAATTCGCTCATTGGCTCTCGTGGATTTGAAAAAAACTGTTTTATGGATCTATCTGACTTTAATAAAATCTTATGATTTTGACGGTTTATTTCTCAAGAACCATGCGGATTTATACACAAGTGATAAAATAGTTTAAAATATTTTTTTACCCATTGTTTTGATACCAAATGTTAAAAGTTCTCAAAATTGGATTTATTCAAATTTGAAGTTAAGAGACACAATTGTGATCTCTCTACCTTGGTTGCTAGCAGTGCAGTGCAAGAAATTCTGCCTCTAAGCAATAGTAGGTCGAAGTTTGAAGTGCTCGATGATCGTTTGATCCAACATGAGATATTAAATAGGAAAATATAGATATAAATCCTATACAAAATATTTGATATCAAGTAACGTCGTATATCTCACGCCAAACCTTTATCAATGATAGCAGCTCTAGGCAGAACTAGCTTTTCGTATCACTCCACTTCGTCCGTTACCAGGAGTCATTACTTTTTTGCCTCATTTGTGTAGTCATTGTATGTGCCCCAAACCCTAATACAGTAGTCCTTGCACACTAATCTGACACTGAGGTGGTACCGACCAAAACAGACTTATCCACGTAAGTTTTACCACGTAAACCAGTAAAAATAAACTTACAATTTCGATTACCGTTTCCTCAGAATAGGCCCAGTGCTAAGCCTAATTTGATTCACAATGCTAATCCACGAGATCTCCATATCACCGACTGTGCGTTATTGTGATTGTACGGTATACATACGCGCTGCTTTGGTGGCGATAATGGAAACTATGGCCAATGAACTGCTTGCAGCAATCAGTGTTCGATGTGCCTCGAACTTATGCTATTATGTGCTTGAAATGATGCCTACCGCATACACAATAAATTAAATTGCAATATGCAAATCAAACAACAATTACTACACCATCCTTTAACGTCACTGACTTCACTAATCTCCACTTCACAGTGCCTATATTTAACAAGGTATTGCTATCTTTAAGCTAATATATTCTTTAGCACGTCAGATAGCACTTAAGGGGGCGCGGTCGACGTCAGGCAGACGGTTTGCATGTGCGGACATAATGCGTTTGTATAATTTTGTTGTTTAGTGGCACAGTGGGAGCAAGGATTTGATGGCAATATGTTATTCATACTTTTCTGTTTCATTTGCAATATTTTCTCCAATTTGCAAAAGAGCAAAAGTATGTCTTTAATACTTAAGCTAATCACAACCAATTCATTTTTAGTGGTCTCAGAGTTTGAGTCCTGGTAGGACAGCTGGCCTTACAAACCTTACAAAGTCTTACAAAAAAGTAGAAGTAGTTAGGTTACCCGCTGGTCTTACAATAAAGTATTACTAGTTAGGCTATCTGCCAATTGTTATCATATAATCTATATAGATATAATCTCTATTGATGCTTGTAAATGATTTTCCTTGTAATTGAATGTATAATATTTTTTTGTTTTCAAAAAGTGAAGTAGTGAAGTTATGTGTGATTCCGGTGTTTTTGAGTTCGAAAAGTTTCGACCATTTATTATACACAAATTAAAAAAAATAAATACCGACTTCCATTCTATTCAGTTATTGGAGTGTATCTCAAAAAACTACTGAACCGAATTTGATGAAATTTGAGGTACCACACGGGAAGCACCAGCTTTTAAACAAAAAAGAATTTTGATAATCGGTTCACCCAGTCGAAACTTATAAGATAACAAACATAAAAAAAACACAGTCGAATTGAGTACTTCCTCCTGTTTTTGGAAGTCGATAGTAATATGTGAGTAATTCACTTCAACTAGCAACGTTCAAAAATTTAGGTGTGTTTACCAGATTAATATTATCAAATCGGTTTATAAAAACTAATAATACAAATACCAATTTTTAAGCTGTATAGTACAATAGACAGTAGTTAGTACTGCAAAGACAATATTCGCTTTTCTAGAATAATCAGAACTTCATTATTCTCTTACTACACCAACAGCATAACCCATCGCCGACGGCCCCCAACGCCCATTTCATGTCCCGATTCAGACAACCGGCGATTTATCGTCCCCGCCATAATTGCGACCATCGCGCGATCAACTCGCAATCGGACCATTTCAATTTGCCATTACATGCCCTTAATACAAGGAACTCTTGTTTAATCTGTGCTTTAATGTCCATCTATTGACAGGTAAAAATAGTTTGATTATACGCTGGCTATATTGATTATATAGTCTTCAATGGTGCGATCATAATTTACGAAAAGTTTGCCTCTATGGTAAAGGTAAACGTTTAAAGTTGATACATCTCGATAAGTGTTGATAATTTTTGTTGATGCAACGTTTATTGTATTAATGTTTATTAATATTAATTTAATAATATTTATTATATCAATGTTTATTATGTCGCAGGATGACGTTGGATGCAGGCCGCTTCCAACCGGTCCTTTTGGAAAATCATGGGGAGACCTATGTTCAGCAGTGGACATCCTACGGCTGAGATGATGATGATGATGAGTGTTTATTATATGTATTGAAAATGTATGATCAACGTTTCTGTTTATCGCGTACCACATACTCTTCTTGTATTTCCTGCTGGGGGGGAATATAATATGATTCAAAGTCAAAGTCAAAAATCATTTATTCAATTTAGGCATCAAAGACGCACTTATGAACGTCAACTTTTCATTATAATGTACTTTAAAGACTCTACCGCCGCGTTCCAAAATATATAGAACCCACCGAGAAGAAGCGGCAAGAAACTCGGGGCCATTCTTTTTATATAGATGTTTACAATGTTTCTACTTGGGTACTACAAATATTACATTTTATGGGTGGCAGAGAGACAGCTTGCCAGAAGTGGAGTATTCCAAGCATCTTTATCTTCTATATAATGTCGAACTTTATAGTTAGCTTTTTTTATTAAAACGTTTTTTACAGTCAACTTGAATTTGCCCTCTGTGAGCTCAGTTATGTGCTTTGGGATTTTATTGTAAAAACGCACACGATTTCCTAGGAATGACTTATTAGTCTTCGCAAGTCTAAAACTAGGTACAGCTATCCTATTTGTATTTCTGGTATTAAAAGTGTGGTGATCACTATTTAACTTATATTTATGTAAATTTTTACGAACATACATTATATTTTCAAATACATATAAGGAAGGCAACGTTAATATATTGATTTTTTTAAATAAATCTCTCAAAGATTCACGGGGACCCATTTCGTATATAGCTCTAATAGTACGTTTCTGAAGGATAAATATGGTCTCTATATCAGCCGCTGAACCCCATAGCAAATTATTTTGGTTACATACTTTCTTCACTCCCCGAGAACAGTGATAATCATCATCATCTCAGCCGTAGGACGTACACTGCTGAACATAATGCCTCCCCATAATTTTCCAAAAAGACCGGTTGGAAGCGGCCTGCATCCAACGTCGTCCTGCGACCTTTATCAGGTCGTCTATCCACCGTGTCGGTGGACGACCTCGCCGCCTCGCCGGTCCGTGGTCTCCATTCCAGAAACTTCCGGGCCCCTCGGCCATCTATTCTGCGTGCTATGTGCCCTGCCCACTGCCACTTTAACTGGTTCCAGTCAGTTAAAATTAATTTATATTTCGTGTAAATAAAAATATAGTAGATATTATGTTATGGTAAATGAATATATTAAACAAAATATTTATAAGCGAATAATGTAACGACTAAATACTTAATAGGTAAAGACTGAATACGTACTTAACTCATATTTTATTTATTCCATTTAGATTTGGTTTTTGCCACTACATCGGGCACCTCATATCTAGAAATAATTCGGTCTAAGATATATAAATTTAGCATGCAAGTCTAGAAGAGCCTATATATAATATAATATTTAGTTTTCAAAGACTCAGAAAATGAAATCTTCATTTTGGGAGTGTACATTATGAATGGAGCAAAACGTTTCGAGCAAAAGGATGGTGTATGTGACATATATTAGATTAACAAAGAGAAATCTAAGTATGAAGAAAGTAAACAAAATGTGAAAGTAAGTATTTAAAGTTAATAAGAAAACAAAACTACATTTATAAAATTATTCTTCTGGTTAGTTGTTGGTGAAATTAAATAAAATTTGACTTATTAAGGTCAACACTAAACGTTGGGAGTTTGATCCCAAGAATTATTTTATCTCATGAACCTGATCAATCCCCTTGTCTGACAATGTTAATTGTGTATCAATAAAGAAAGAAAGAAAGAAATAAACATTTTTATTAGGTATTTAAACATATACAGAACACAGAGCCGACATATAACAAGTACAATTTGAAAAATTTAATACCGACTTCCATTCTATTCAGTTATTGGAGTATACCTCAAAACTACTGGACCGAATTTGATGAAATGGGACCACATGGAAAACACCAGCTTTTAAACAAAAAATAATTCTGAAAAACGGTTCACCCTGTCGAAAGTTATGAGGAAACATACAAAAAAAATGTCGAGTTGAGTACCGCCTCCTTTTTTTGGAAGTCGGTAGACAAATGAATAACAACAAACATTAAAAAAGGATAATTAATTTTTTTATCCTCATCGTATAATACACATAAACATAATACATCAATAAGGTAAGATGGTGCCAAGGTCAATTCTACCCGTGGTGACCTATGGTACAAGTTAAAACACATAAAGGCTTGAGGCACCTGCTCCTCACATATTAAGATTTGATTTTGTCTCTATTTTTCCGCATGTGAAATTAAATTACTTACCAACCTTTCGATAGAAAGTAAATAGTTGATGTTGATTTGATTTGTTTTATTATCTATCTATTTGACTCCTTTCGCCTCCATGAAGACAATAAAACCAACCCACCATTTACGCCAAACATTAAGGAAAAGAAAGGCAGGTTTTATAGACCAATAAAGTACAATCCAGGCGCCCTATCGTTGCGCTATCGCTACAAATTGCAAGTGATGTATCGCACATCGGTCTGCTGTGAATATGAGATGGGAGAAATGGGGACAGTCTTTCAGAACGTGAGATAATTTTCAAATAAATGACAGTTGGCTGATAGTCCATTCAAATGTTACAATTTAAGGAACGAATATTGCATTTTTAGAGGCAGCTATTTTATTTTTGGGACATATGTGGGGGGGTCAATAGAAGCTTAACCTCAAGTTTGTGGGGTCGCCACCCTTGACCCCCGGCCGCCATCTTGGAAAAGGGGCTGAAAACACTTTTTTCGCAATATCTCGGAAACTATGCATCTTACAAAAAAATTGTTTTGTCATAATTTGTATCAAATTGTTTTGCCTACAAATATGTTTATATAACTTTTTGCCCTAAATTAAAAATTAAAGAAGTTATAAGTAAACAAGTGAGACAATTTTTGACTTCTGCCGTGCAATTCTGTAATGATTTATCGACGAGCTCGACGAGCTCACCGATGTCAAATACTTTGAGCTATCGCCCTTGTACATAAGGTTGTTTTTCCAACGTTTCTTGTCATCTCCTCATTTGTTCCACGGATGTTGTCAAAAATGCAACGATGTTTGCTCAGAATCGCACGGCTGCCGGCTGTACATGAATGAATATTCAAGACAATATAGATAATATTTATATAGTACTATCTGGTGTCCGCGACTTCGTCTGCGCATGGATTACTACTTCGAGTAGCTAATTATCTTCTCCAAAGCCATATCTATCTTTATACCTAAATGACATTAAATATTTACATGGTCAAATGCAATTGCTATCGCAATAATATAAATATTGCAATAGTAATCACTTATAATAAAATACAGTACCTACAAATATAAAATTAATCACCATGGAAAAAAAACTGCTATACATTTCATCACCCTTGACGGTCACCGAGCACGTCTAGCGTATACGTCTATCTGTCAAAATGATAGTGTGCTTTTGAATAAGCTATCAGAATTTGACAATAACATTGACAGAACTGTCATCATTACGATCTTGATGTAGGCGGAGATCTTGTTATTTTGTCTATGCTGTGCCTAAAAATATTACGCTTTTTCACCCGCGTGGTGAAAAAGCGCGTGCGTGGTGATGATGATGAAAAGTATCCTATATGTTGATCTACTGCCCCATCTACCTCCATACCAAATTTCATCAAAATTGGCCCCGCCGTTTGAGCGTCCAGGAGTAACAAACATCCATACATCCATACTTACAAACTTTCGCATTTATATTATTAAAGTAGGATTAAAGCATATCATTCCACTATATACCTAACAACACATTTTGAAAGAGTTGTTCAAACATTGTACATTATTTTCGATAAGGTGATGTTTATTGAATTACTTTACCTAATCTAATTTAAATTCTACAACTCATGACCACTTTAGAGCGTACATATTTATACATTTTAATCGCTAATAGATAAGCTCAAAGTCGCACAAAGAGCTATGGAGAGGGCTATGCTCGGGGTTTCTCTACGTGATCTAATCAGAAATGAGGAGATCCGTAGAAGAACGAAAGTCATCGACATAGCCCAGAAGATTAGCCAGTTAAAGTGGCAGTGGGCAGGGCACATAGCTCGCAGAACAGATGGCCGATGGGGCCGGAAGGTTCTGGAATGGAGACCACGGACTGGCAAGCGCAGCGTAGGTCGTCGACAGACGACCTGATAAAGGTCGCAGGACGACGTTGGATGCAGGCCGCTTCCAACCGGTCCTTTTGGAAAATTATGTGGGAGGCTTATGTTCAGCAGTGGACGTCCTACGGCTGAGATGATGATGATGATGAATCGCTTGTTAGGGTGATGATATTTTAAACAGTTTACCAACCCGTTAATTTTGGGTTTGTACAAGACAAACCATATTATGCTATCCATTAGCATACTGTGTAAAATAATTATTTTGAAATACAAAAGTACTAAAATGTATAATATACACATCCTCCTACGTGAAAAGGTTGTTATAAATTCGGGTAATCCAAAAAATCGCCAAAATCATAAAATGATGCCAAAACCGTTGCGTAGTTACATAATACTCCTGTAAAGCTTTGGATAAAACGAGTAAGTACCTATTCCGAAATTTAACGAAGATTCCTTAAAGTCTTCTTTACAACCCATAATACTCAAGACATTATCCCAATCGTTACAACCCCCATTCCTTAAATGGCATATCGACTATCCGAATCCGGCGGAATGGACACCCACCTCACAACCGGCCGTCCGTTCGGCCGCCAGCTAGATTTTATCGCTCCTCCGAACCATTAAACCGGCCATAATGAAGTTTCCCGACGGATAATGCACTAGAGCATTACGCAATGATTTACAAGGCCGGCAATAAAAAGAATTTAAGGGATGACCCGCGTAAAAATAGCGAGCTTCGGGGGGCGAATAGGTATCATAAAGAAGAAGAATGTGCCCGCAGCCGGATCCAACGGCCGCGGTACGCCCGGAATGGTTTATGTACGCCATTTTATTATTTCATATTTCTATGTTTTGACTTTTTGATAGGCTTTATGGTCGTGTTAGAGATTTGGTTGTGGTGACGGCGTGGCGAATGAGTTAGCATTTGTGGAGATAAAATTAGATGACCAACATAGAATATATCGATTATTTCTGTTTTCGTCGCAATCATCTTTCTACACCATTCAGAGTATGCCAATCATTGTCTCCTTTACCTTATAGTTGTCGTATAAAACAACAAACGCAGCTCCAAACACCAAGTTTTGAATTGAGAGCGGATTAGTTAAAAATTCAAAAGTAGTGTTTCAAATTTAAACTTTTGTTGATTGGTTTGTCCTTCTATCATGCAGCAACGGAGCTTCAGATCGGCAGTTCTAGCTCGAAAACTAACCCGTCCAGTGTCTAGATTTTTTCGGTTGATTTCCTACCTACGCATATACGTTCTAATAAAACATACTACTCTTGAATAGTTTGACCAACTAAAAGCAAGTTTATACCGGTGAAGTTTCTTGGATCTGATAAAATTTGTTACAAATTCGAGGTCTAAAAATGTGTATACATTTTGTGTAATGCGCAACATAGCTTAGCACTTTTTTAAACGTACACATGGTGTACGCGCGACACGCGATGGGTAACGTAACCGTCTCGTATCGTTGAGGTACACAGAACCTCATTTATATAGTACAACTGTGGCACATATAATACTGCATAAGTCGATACGATTATGTTCCACTTACACAGTTTATTTACTAGCCCCACGGACCGTTTATTATCATTGCAGTCTTCATTTGTTTGAATTATAACTAAAGTGATTTGGTTTCAAACTCAACAATGATCCGTTGTCATCTACAAACACGGAAATCATCTAATATCTTTTTTTTTTTAGAACGGACTAATGCTGTTTGCCTCTACCGGCATTTACAGCGTCACCGGACGGTTGGCGAGCGCAGATGGCACTCAGCCAGATGCGGGCGCAGAGGGCGAACCGCCTAAGGCGAGCGTTGAAGACGCTTCGCCGCAAGGAGAGGAGTAGGCGACTTGCTCAAGGGCACCACTAAGGTACGGACCTCGGCTTGGGCCGTCGCCAGAAGAGAGGGGAGTAGGAGAGAATCGCCCCGGTACATAAGTGTACCGTTGAAAGTGGGCCTTGACATAGAAAACCAGTGTTAACTCGTCCACAGCCATTTGCTGGGCCGGAGGATACATCGCGACCGGGGTCGCGGTGTATACTCCCACCCGCACCGTGGCTGGGACTACAATCGTGTGTGTGTGGATTACCTCGACTGCGACTGGGGCTGCGAAGATCTCGGCCGGAGCCTACATGCGATCGGGATCACAGCCCTGGTCGGGTCTACAACCATTACCGGGGTTCCCTTGAGACGACGCTAAAGCTGCCGAAGTAACGGCTGCGATGGGGTCGTCCGGGTCACCCAAAATATGCCTTGGACGGCGACGGGGGGGAAGGAAGTGAGGATCGGTTATGTCAGTGGAGTAGTTCGCCGCTTCGACCACGAGGGGATTCGAGTGGTGGGGAGCTTTGTTGAAGTGGCGGCGGGAGCAGTCTTTCATATACTGCGTAATAGAGGGGAGGGTGAAATCGCAGTGCAGTTCGGCGTTCCGCAAGTACCACGGAGCGCCCACTGCTCTGCGCATAAAGCGATTCTGAATCACTTGAAGTTTGTGGAGGTCAGTCAGTAACCTCCTCGCACCCTCGGGCAGTTCGAAGCGGCGACCATCCGCCACTTGGACCTGCTTTGAGGATTCACCTACTGCGGTGCGGAGGTGGTCACTGAGAGCCTCGATCGCAATTGACACGTCTTCTACTGTCTGTATGTCATCGGGGATTCTATCGAGAGCGGGTGAACTGATAGCTTGGAGGGATTCCCCCAGTTGCTTCCAGTTCACTACCGTTCTAGTGATAGGGGTTATGTCCGTCGGGTCGGGGCCTAGTTTCAACAATATTATGATTGTCTGAATATCATGGACATGTGGTCTGAAGTCAGTTCGTGTAACACTTCTATAGAGCGCAACCGGAGGGTGACGTTCTTGAGAAGTGCTATGTCAAGTATGTCTGGTCGTTGGTTGTCAACATAGGGATATCTTGTGGGCTCCAGAGGGGAGAGAATATCAAAGTTTAAGTGGCTGACCAAGCCTTCAAGGATTTTACCATTACTATTGTTACTATTACAGTTCCATATGACAAGTTTACTGTTGAAGTCACCGATCAAAAGGACGGAGCTTCCTAGAGAAAAGAGGGCTTCCAAGTCTGTCTGTAATAGTTCTTTACCAGAGGGGAGGTAACATGAGGCTATGATGACAGGTTGATGACCTGACATCGCTAGAAAGCAAACAGAGGCTTCTAGTATTCTAAGAGGTAGAGTAACAATTGGGATACAGTGCAGAGCTCTTTTGTAATAGATGAGAGTGCCACCTTTTGGGGTGGCCACTCTATCATTACGAACCAAACGGTAGTTTGCAAACCTAGGGTTCGCTGTACCTGGTTTCAGAAAGGTCTCCTGCACGCATAGGATATCGACCTGATGGGTCTTACAAAATTCATGAACTTCGTCCTTTTGACTAGAGAGGCCGTCAGCGTTGAAAGTCGCTACGGTGACTGAGTGGGGCTTAATACGTTTCGGTGTACTATCCATATTGGATGGTACCTAAGAAACGTTGGGGAGGGCGTAGCGCCTTACTGCGCTGATTAAACCCGCGTGCGTGAGCGTGGCTCGCAAGCGGTCTTGGTCGTTTGTGGCAGTACGAAGTTTGTGCGCGAATGCACGTACTTCGTCCACGTCTATGACCATCGCGTAGTCCATGACAAGGGCTATGTCGGCCGCCAGGTCATATTGACCTGGGGCGTCCATGAGCCCAGCCATCGGAGGCCTAGAGAGCGGCGGTTTGGGCTTAGGAGCCGGCGCGCTGGCAGAGGCCTGCGGGCGGGCGGGGGTGAGGGGGGCGCTTGCTTGTACCATGCTCAAGGGCTAGGACCAAGCGTTGCGCGCGGGCGCGGGCGCGGGTACAACAGGTGTTGCCTGCGGTGCGGGTGTAAGGTTAGGCTTAGGGCCGTTCCCTTGAGAGCGGGTAGTGACCGGGCGAGGAGGGGGAATAGGCCTCCTAGCCGGCCCACTGGATACGCGGGGTGCCTTAGGGCAACCGCGGTAGTTGGCGGTATGTCCCTGTGTGCCGCAGAGGACACAACTAGGCGGGTCTGCTGAGTCCCTAGTGCGAGAACACTGGGCTGTCCCGTGATCCCCTAGGCACTTGACGCACCTCGGGCGGGCGAAACAGAATCGGGCGGCATGACCGTATAGTTGGCAGTTATGACACTGGCCAGGCGTTTTGTTCCGGAATGGGGGTTGAACGGTGATCCCCGAGAGGTTCACTACCGTTTTAACATTAAAAATCGCTTTGCCCTCTGGCGTGCGATTGAGGATGACCAATAGTAGGTCGTAGGGTTTGCGGTCCTTGCCACTATACATGCGGTGGCATTCGCGGACGGGGTAACCTTGCGCCTTCAAGTCGGCGAGGACACTGTCGGTCTGGCTCTCTAAAATCTCTAAAACGGCTGATTTTGACGAGACTTTTACTGGCAGATAGCTGATGTTATAAGGAGTAACTGCGGCTACTTTTATTTCATCATCATCATCATCATCGTCATCTATCACCACGCTGGTGAACCGCGGGGCGCAGCTAGTCTACAAATATAGTTTAGGATTAGAAAACATAGCAATAACGTCCTTCAAACACAGCACAAAACCAAATTAAAAAGAAAAACATTAAAAACTGATTACTGATTCTATCAACAGTGCCACTGATCTATAGATCAGTCACCCTTTATCATATACCATTGTACTATATCATCGGTGTAACAATAAGTCTAAAATTTAATACGTCCATTGATTGGAACCAAATTTTGTATCAATTTCACGACGCTGCTGGATTATTTTGACCCCCTACAGAGGTCTGAGGGTTCTTGTTTCTGATGCCCTGGAGGTGAGTTTGAATAATGATATTGTTTATTTGTGCAGAGGTGTCAATATACTGTAGGCAGTAACAGTTTAACATGCATATTTTACCTGGCTTCGAAGAGACAAATAAAAGTGACCGCTTAAACTAGTTGTGGCTGTGACTTCAAGGCGAAGGGTCGCAGATAATAGGAATATTTGTTTTCAATGTGTGTGTGGGGTGTAAACGTTATTATTATTAGTATCAATAGCAAAAATCGTGATGTAGTTCAAGTATCAGAATATTAGGAAAAGGAGGTATGTGTGGCTCAGAACCACTAAAATCCCAAAAGAAAAAAATAAGAGTTAAAAAGAACTTTTCTTAGTATTAATCTCAAAGTCGCAGAACGAGCTATGGAGAGGGTTATGCTCGGGGATTCTCTACGTGATCGAATCAGAAATGAGGACATCCGTAGACGAACTAAAGTCAGTGACATAGCCCAGAAGATAAGTCATTTGAAGTAGCAGTGGGTAAGTTTTTAAGGAAAATGAGCTCTGAAGTAATTGAAATGAAATGATGATGTTAAAGACTTAGACACATATAGATTACATTTTTCGAGATATGCATAAAGCAGTATTACATTATTATTATCCTTTCGGATCTACAAAAGGGTTATCGCATTGACGTGCCGGGGGGACTCAGTAGCCTTGGCTTGACCACCACGGCGAAGTTAAGGGGAACCCAGGGGTGGCGCCAGCGTTTGTGGCTGACCGGCTCAGGACGAGTCGCTCCTATGGGCTCTGGCCACCAAGTCCACATACTAGGAGGTGGGGCCCGGGCACTTAGGCGCAGGCTTGAAGAGGGGGGCTCGGGTGCTTTGGCACAGGCTCGAGGACGGTGAGTCCCGCGTTCTCGCAAAAAGTGGCAGAGACGAAACACCCCGGGGTTTTGGTGGGTACACGGACTCCCACATAACCACTTTCTCCCTGTGGTGGTATTCATAAAGGATTTCCCCGGAACAAAGAAAACCCTTCTGGATCCCAGCCCAGGTCACCCCAACTTTGGTGATGTGTGCTAGATCATCTATTTCAACGAAAGCCAAATCACCATGTTCGGGTGGTCTTGGTGACCCTGCTGCGGAGCAAGATCACATATTCACAGGTGGCTTCTGAGGCCAGGCTATGGTCAATCGATCTGGGCCTACCGCTGGGAGAGATGGAGAATGCTAGCGCGATCCTATCTTGCCCTACCTTGGCGAAGGACAGCTCAAGAGGGAGTTTTAGTGGATCTGATCCACATACACCTTTTGTCACCCAAATGGGGGTAGGGAAATTCACAGTATTTTCAACCCTTAAAAAGTATACCATGCTTACTTAATGTAAAGATTAGTGTCGCTTCTGCTATATATAGCCATGCTCTATGAGCGTAATACTAGAACCCCTGTGATGTTTACCCCGCGGGAATCGAACTTATTAACCAGGATATTACTTTATAATGTAAAAGCGAGTATTAGCCGTGATGACGAAGCGTATTTATGATCACCTATGAAATGAATGGTAGTTCATACTTTTTCTGAATTTATAATTTGAATTTTGGCTCCTACTGCTTCTGATAAATGATATTCAAATGAGTTTGCGTTTAAAGACCCCATCGGATTAAAAAATATACTTAAGTACAATTCGTTCATCAGTTTAAATATTTGTTATTAAACTTGGTTGTAAATGTGTACATGAGCAGCTTGCACTTAGTAAGTAGTTCTGACACTTTCCTTTCTCGTACCGACTGTTCTATTCTACTGCTTAATATCACATAGAAAATGTATAAGAATAATAGTTTTCACACAAAAGACATAAAAGCTGAACTACATTTTCTTATGTCAATAATCCCGGGCAGTTTTGATAGATACAAAAATATGCGTCAGTGTTTTGAAAACCCTATTTAGAAACTAATAAATAATTTAACATTATCTATCAGTCGCAAATCGGTTTCCACTTAGTTTATCAAAGAGCAAGTAGGCACCTATTCAGTACATGCTCTTTTGTGTTTAACTTCTCATGAACGCGCAAAAAGATAATTCTTAGATCCATATTCCACGCATCACATTGTCGATTACCCCAAATACTTTCATGGTCTAGGAATTTACTTAGACAAAGTGGTCGTAGCGTAGCTATCAGTTCAGCAATGAGCATTCAAAGTACGCGGCGTTTCACCTAGCGAAGGTCTTGTTTATGTTTTTCACTATAGAACATTACAAGATATATCTAGGACAGGGCTAACTATCGCCTGATCCTTCCTACGACCATAATTTGGCAACCATAAAACTATTGCGGTGGCGCAAATGTTTGCTAGTATGCTTCAGACATTAGAGTTTGAGAACTATCGTGAGTATCACACGTTATAACAATATAAAGATATCCAAGCGAAGTGAAGAATGTCTTATACGTTCGAAACTTCATCAGACTTAAACCTACGTAATGCCAAGGGAGTGCAGCCGGTATCTTTATCTTTACATCATCTTTCACATAAGGAGTGAAATCGAACTAATTTAATTTTAAATTTTTTTTGGTTCCCTTTCTGTTTGTACGGGCTAATCTCCGAAACGACTGGACCGATTTAAATGAATTGTTTTATGGTGGTAGCTTATATCCCTGGACAAAATAAAATATAATTTTGATCCCGGTAAGCTATAGAGTTTCCGTGGGATAGTAAAAACAAATTGATGAACCGTATCCCGCGAGGCCAAGCGAGCGAAGCCGCTCGCGGGTCAGCTAGTATTATTACGAGTATAATACTTCAGACTTGCTCAAAAACACTTAAATCTTAATGACGCTCGATGCGGTAGGTATCAGTCTGGATTATCAACAGAAAGCCCAAATCTAAGGCGTAGGCATACCTGTCCTACATTACACTGACCGGACAAAACACCGGTGTACTCCTGTTTTCTTGTACTCTCCAAGGCCTGATTGGTCTTATATCTCTTATATGATCGTCTATGATGTGATTTGGAGAAAGATTCCATTGCAGACAAGAGTATACCGTTTCAAAAGTTCCAAACTTTTCAATACAGAACCTTGTATTTGAATTTTGTGTTAGATGGTCAAAGCTTCTCTGAGTCGTATAAATAGTAGTATGGTGTGAGTGTTGTCGTCTTCAAACCTCTTCAAACTCCATGTTATAATTAATTTACCTTATTGTCGAGCTAAGCAGCATGCGTGTTGTTTGTTGTTAGTTCAATTTTCCAGGTCGAGTGTTGTCGGTGTGACCACACTGATGGCTTGTGCCCGCGTGGTGGATTATGGCTGATACTCCTCTCTATATAAAGAATGCACCTTATCAAACCTATAATTATTATTATAGGCTAGATAAGGTGCATTCTGCTTTGAGTGTCTGCAGTCCTATTGGACTGAAGAAGAAGATCTAAAACTGGGGGTGAGAGGAACGTGTATACCGTTCGAACCGACCTCTCACTCACGCATAACACACCTTCAAACCAACAAAAAAATTACTTATTTGGCATCTACCTACTAGTTGACACGCTTACTGATACATATCACCGAGCAAAACTCGATATCTGGGTGGTATTGCATCTGTTATCTTCTCCTTTAATTATTTAAATTTAAAACCTTTTACAACTATCATCAACCGCCTCGATTGTACAAACTAACAATGAGTTAGGAGTGTAACTCACGCCGCGGTCTATAATTCCAGACACAAAAGCCGCCTGTGGAGTGCGAGATTAATGCGCGCCACCTAGCGAGCTCTATTGAAATGAGACGTTTGCGGTACCGCGTAATTGGTTGGGGTTAGATGCAGGCGTAAGACTTATTATGGGGGTTCCGTCAATGATGTTATTTATAAAATCATTGGGTTCCGTAGTCATTATAAGTAGCTAAAAACATATGTTGTCTACCGAATTCTAAAAAGGAGGAGGTACTCTATTCGACTGCTTCTTTTTTTATGTTTGTTACCGCCTAGCTTTCGATAGGGTGAACCGATTCTCAAAATTATTTTTTTGTTTGAAAGCTGGTGCTTTTCAATTTTATCAAATTTGGTCCAGTAGTTTTTGAGTTAAATTTCAACAACTGATTTTTACCAAAGTAATAGAATGGAAGTCGGTATAAAATTTTCGAATTGCACTTGTTATATACAATTCTTCACGTAAATATGCAAGCAGCGAAATCAGAGTAACTTTCGAATACGAGTTCCGATGTGGGACTAACTAGCAGAAACGACTCGAAATGTCAGTGCTGTGTTTGGAGAGAATAGGTTAACGAACGTACAACACAATAATTATAATATTTTTATGTGTACAACTGTACTTCTACTTTCTGGTGTGACTCTTGTGCAAGAGGCCGTCTTGGTTGCTACCACTGCAGAACCAGATATTCTGCCACGAAGCAATAGTGCGGAAGTAGATTTTTGGAAGATGGATTTCAAGACGCAAGCAGATTGAATGATTGTTGTTATACGACCTGTGCCATAGTAAATATGACTGTGTTTCTATAATTAATAAGCTGTGTTATAGAGTACCTTCTAGAACGCACTTTTTTTTTTTGAGGGAGGAAATGCTGTGCACTTCCCTTCCGCCACGGGGATGGCGGAAGGGGGCGTGTGGGGCTCAGACCTACTAAAACCCCCCCGTGAGCAGTCCTCCGCCAATGTGGGGCGAGACAGGGTCGCGCTGGCAGTCACCATCTCGCCCCAGCGGTAGGCCCGGATTGATCTTAACCGGGCCTCAGCGCCTGTGAAGGGATGACCTTGCTCACCAAGGTCACCCCCTAGACGTGTAGGGCCGTGCAAACCGGCGAAGAGTCCCCCGACTATTCGCCAGTAACCCCACTACGGAGGAGGGAGGAGACGTGCAAACCGTCTCCTCCGTTCCCCCGGTCGTCTGCGCCGGAGTTCTAGAACGCACTGCCGTAACCCTTGTCAATTGCAATTGTTTGCTTCGTCTCGCTGCCGCACTATCGCTGATAAACGCTCTCCACTTCATAGACTGGTGGATTCATACAATAAAACTTTAATTCTGTAGATATTGCGGCAACGCGTCCTAGTATATTTAAAGATAAGATTCATGAATTGCTTTCATAATAGAATACCTAGTAACTACCTACTTTTCAACTGCCACATATATAATGCGTATACATAAGCTGTGTACGATGTACTGTAATGTTAGTTAATATCTTATTTATTAAATAACTTGTGAAACTGTTGGCTTACCCAATTAATGAATAAAAAAAGATTACCTACTGTATGTTCTCTACTTGATCGATTTAGAAATGAGGAGATCCGTAAAAGAACGGAAGTCACCACCATAGCCAAGAAGATTATTCAGTTAAAGTGGGCACATAGCACGCAGAACAGATGGCCGATGGGGCCGAAAGGTACTAGAGTGGAGACCAAGTCCGGCAAGCGCAACGTATGTCACCCACTGAGCTGGTGGACAGATGACGGATGGTCGCGGGACGACGTTAATGGATGCAGGTCAAATGGAAATTATGGGGAGGCTGATGTTCAGCAAGGGACGTCCTACGGCTGAGATAGTAATGATGGTTACTGTGTGTGTAATGGGCACTGTCGTTGGTGAAATGACTGGGTGAAACAGACTCAAAAACCAATGTCTCGGAGTAAGGAGAGCAGTGCTACGCAAAACTACAGTTGTAAGCTCTGCATTGGCACCGCAACTGTCATGGGCAAGCGTAGTGCTACTAATATCAGACGCACTATATACATAGTATATAGTATAAATTATGATTTATATAAATCATACTACGCCAAATACTACGTCAACAATACGAATTTACGCAAATGTTCGTTCTAGGCCCACAGGCTAAGACGGGCCTGTAGTAAGCGCCGAGCATGGCAGTTGTACCGCGACGTTAAACTTCAAAGTTCTGCGCACCATTGAACTGCACTTATAGCCCCGAGTATCAGTTTGCAGTACTTGTGTGTACTTCACTTCTTATAGTGCACTTCGAACTCTTTCACTTCCTAAAGTGCACTTCAAACCCTAAAAACTAAACTTGTTAGGTACCTAAGTAAATGATACCTACTTAACATCCGTGACAAGATGGATTAAATACTATTCCGTCCGCTGTCGTGATACGAATCGTAAGAGGCGAAGAAACCCGACTAAGTACTAAGTGGCAACACCGCACCGTCCTGCTTGGTACCACTGCAGTGCCAGATATTATTCCAAAAAGCAATAATGTGCAGCGAAGGGCACAAGTGAAATTATTAGGAGAAAGATAATCAAAACGAATGTGTGACGAGCATAGTACAGTGCTTCATATACATAAGACCAGTAAAATCCAGTTACATAGAAGCACTGCAACTGGAATTCGCAAGCGTAAGGCTTACCATCAGGAGCCCGACTTGCTCGTCAAGTCACCAAGTTGTATAAATAAATCCTTACTTTAGCTTCGCTAGAATATCTGACATTTTCACATAAAGTATAGGAATAACCGGAAAAAAAAACAAAAAAAAAAACGATCAAAACGGACACAACAAGAGAAGATTTTTGTCATCAAGTTATACTTACGAGTACATGATTTGCATCACAGACTATAAGATACTACATTTGCATCGTATAGATACCATGGCATAGACACACATGGTATAAATCATTAAAAAAAACAATACAATCACATCATATCTCCTAGACTAGCTCCTTCAGATGCGCATTAGTCAGCTGCGTACAAAACATGTTTTAGGAAATCGAAAATTTTGATAGAACATTATTGCCAGAGAGGTTTTAACAGCGCCATCTATTCAAAATCTACAAAACTTTTAAGGGGTCACATAGCAGTACCATAACGATACTAACTGAATTGTAGAGTGTGACGACGTTCATTCTGGAAGTTTGTACACTAAAATTTACCTAGATGGCGTAATAAGTAAAATATTTATTTTTGCGCCATCTGGCGAAAATACTGGAAACTACAATTACAACACCTTGAAAGGTTCACGTGCAAAGAGTTTCATGTGCTTTTCACAGATGTCTATGTTTTGAGCTTTGGATTATATCCAAATAAAAATACTATTATACTAGCTGTGCCGGTTACTTCATGCATGATGATGGATGATAATGATTTTTTTATGACTAAGCCGTTTTTGAGTTAAGACGCGGTCCAACCCCAATTTTAAAACAATTTACGATTCTTTACGTAAGGTTGAAAATCGCTTGTAAGATTGGACGATGTAATGCGAAAATGCGTTAATTTTGTACGTTTTCTTTATATTTTTCGATATATACTAACACAATTGAAAAAACTGCTGGTTACTACTATATGTTGGCTATGTATTACCTAAAAAATAATATAGTGTTATCGCTGAAATTCTGAGAGTTTGGACGTGAAAGTTTATTTTTATGCACCTATTTAGGATTTTTTTCTGCAAAGAGCGAGTAATATTTATGAATTCTGTTCGGTTATTACTCTTTGCCTGTTCCTTTTCTAACCTAAGTTTTTTTTCATAGATTATTATCGAACTCTTTCGTTACACTCGATGTTTAAAGATTCTGCTTTTTACTATTATCAGGATACGACCGCGCCTTAAAGCGAGACTAACGAACAGATTGACAAATTGGTCTTTATGTATAAAGATAGTATTTACGTCTTATGGGTTTAAAAAAATGGGGTCATAGCTTAAGTGTCAGCTAGATTGTTTCCGTTGTTAGAATTGTTTCCATTCGTTCTGGCCATCATTTCACGTTCAACGTGCTATTTTAAAATAATTAAATGTCACGGAACATGGATAAAATGCTACTTCGCGGACCATTGAATTATAAATGATTTTGACATCATTATATTGCTTCCATACCTATATCAATAAACTTTAAGCCATGGAGACGTAACATAATTTTTTTTGTGTGTGTTCGACAAAAGTTAAAAATGAACCCATTATGTACGTTCCAACTATTAAAAAAGAATGTTTATTGAGGTATTGAGTACCTACACTTTCAAAATGAAGTAAAACATATTAAAATAATAATAATGTGTATGATATTGGTTTCATTTAAAAGGTAATTGTATGCCATTATGGTAAATTAGTTCGTACACGGCTGAATTGTAATTACGTGAGGTGTGTTTGTAAGGCTTACGTTTAATTTTGCTTTCTTAACCGAAAATGTACAAACGGTTTATTAGATTAAACAGATACAAACTGTTGAATGTAACGTACCATAAGGCACTTTCTGAATAGACCTTACTCCGCTTAAATAAGCAGTCTATACTGTTATAATCACCTAACGTTTACGACGATGAATATTTGGCGTTAATCATAGTAATTACGGCAATATTTGCCTTATGAAAAGGTTGACTATTTAAGTAGTAAGGTGAAATACGCTCGCAATAAAAACTAAACAAATGAAAATCTAAGTAAGGAAGCGAGCTTTTACGACAACTATATCAATTAAAAACTATTTATTTTCTTATTTTTATATATAAATTTTCGACAACTATAGCAACTGTAAGGCAAATTCCGCTGCATGCACTTCAGTTGTAAGTTACGAAAATAACGGATTGAATTTTCCTTTCGCCGGGACCCGACTCGTAATAGGCGATGAAATCCGACTTATTCTTTAGGTGGTAGGTGTCTTATATAAGACGTCTTTGGTAGGTACCACTACAGTTCCAGATATTTAGCCATTATGTAATAGTTGACAAGCATTATTGTGTTGGTTGCCACTATTCCTTATCGGCACTAACACCGATGGGGCCAAAATTCTGGAGTGGAGCCCACGGGCCAGCAAGCGAACCGTAGTTCGTCTGAAGACAAGGCGGGCACACGACCTGATAGAGGTCGCAGAACGACGTTGGATCCAAACCGCTTCCAAAAAAAAAAAAAATATTCAAAAAAATTCACGGATTTCATCCGGTCCTTTACAAAGAGGCTACAAGTGGGGCTATAGCCAACACTTAGAGGCCTGTTTGATATAAAATATACAAAGTAGTAAAAAAACAGAAACTTTTGGATGCATGGTGATATGGTATATCTTTTATAAAAATGGGTAAAATGGCAAGGCTATTGATATGATTTTATTAGTGATAAGAAGATAGTCGGCTATTGAAGAGACTACGGCACCTGCCAATTTCAGTCTCATTTTGAAATATTTAGGCAGGTGGTAACTTGCCATCCACTAAACGGACCCCCATAAAGGTCACCATCAATGGCGTCAAAATAGGCAACGTTGGTTTGGATGACTAAAGGGTGTCAAGAGGTGTGCTGCGGTTTCACTAAAGCGCTACTACCGGCGTTATGCCTTTTAACACTTCCACCCTTGGAGCTTTTCGGTACTTGCTATTGCGTCTTCACCCCCAGACAGCCAATTAAGGCAAGCCGGGGGTCAGGGGTCTCATTTAGCCCCAGGGAGAGTCAGGGTCCACGGTGTCGCCACTCACCAACGGCTCGCCACAAAGCCGCCCCTGCGGTAATATAATATATTCTTATTATTTCAATTATGTTCACAGATTTCATCCGGTCCTTTACAAAGGCATAAGTGGGGTTGTAGCCAACACTTAAAGGCCTGTTCGATATAACAAATACAATGTCGTATTAAAAACTGAAACTTTTGGATGTATTTGGAAGTATTATTATTATTGAGCAAGGGTGTTAAGGGCTTTGTAGCAACTAAAATACAAAAATAGCTAAGGCTAAGGATGAAGAAAATGCAACAAGCGATTACCTATCCACGTAATGACCGCAAGGAGCTTATAGAACCAATGTATAGAACTATTTAAACGGTATCTGTATCAAAAGATGAAACCTTTTAATTTAATTAGGTATACGGTATATTTTTACATACATTAATTATTATTAAAAGAAAATGATAAAAGTATTTTAAACGCATTGCCAGTTCTTATGATAAATATAGAATGTGTTTAATTCAAATGGAAATATTGTTTTATTAAATACATTCACAAAAAAATTAAAGATAGGACAATTTCTTGTACCCGTCTGGCTTATCTTCAAGATTTAAAATCAGTCACTAAAAGACTTCTTTGCCGTCGCTTAGCATGTAACTCTCTGTTCGCCATTTTGGCCATTGACCCTGTAGACGGAGCATAGAGAAATCCGCCAACGTTTGACCCGAATGACTACGAAGTTGGCAAGAGATAAATATTATTGTTTTCCAATCACTCAAGTGACTGGAAGGTGATGGAAGTGTTACTTTCCTACTGTCTATCATCATCATCATCATCTCAGCCGTAGGACGTCCACTGCTGAACATAGGCCTCCCCCATGATATTCCAAAAGGACCGGTTAGAAGCGGCCTGCATCCAACGTCGTCCTGCGACCTTCATCAGGTCGTCTGTCCAACGTATCGGTGGACGACCTACGCTGCGCTTGCCGGTCCGTGGTCTCCACTCCAGAACCTTTCGGCCCCATCGGCCATCTGTTCTGCGTGCTATGTGCCCTGCCCACTGCCACTTCAACTGGCTAATCTTCTGGGCTATGTCGGTGACTTTCGTTCTTCTACGGATCTCCTCATTTCTGATTCGATCACGTAGAGAAACCCCGAGCATAGCCCTCTCCATAGCTCGTTGTGCGACTTTGAGCTTTTCTATGAGGCCCATAGTAAGAGACCACGTTTCAGTGCCATAAGTCATTACTGGTAACACACATTGGTCGAAGACTCTTGTCTTGAGGCACTGAGGTATTTTTGACGAGAAGACTTCGCGAAGTTTCCGGAACGCTGCCCAGCCGAGTTGGATTTGACGATTGACCTCTTTCTCGAAGTTGGACCTGCCTAGTTTGACTGTCTGTCCCAGGTAGATGTACTCGTCAACAACTTCGAGAACTGAGTTCCCAACTGATATTGGGGTAGGTACAACATGGGCATTAGACATAATTTTCGTCTTATCCATGTTCATCTTAAGACCTACCCGTTGGGAAACTCGATGGAGGCCTTCGAGCATTGTACTGAGGTCTTCCATGGACTCTGCCATGACTACAATATCGTCGGCAAATCGAAGGTGAGTGATGTATTCGCCGTTAATATTAATGCCAAGTCCTTGCCATTCCAGAAGCTTGAAGGCGTCTTCTAATGTAGCGGTGAACAGTTTCGGAGATATAACGTCTCCCTGTCTCACGCCTCTTTGCAATGGAATTGCCTTCGAACTCTGCTCCTGTACTCGGACTGACATGAAGGCGTTTTTGTACAAACACTTCAGCACTTCAATATACCGATAGTCAATATGGCACCGCTGGAGAGACTCAAGCACTGCCCACGTCTCGATCGAATCAAAGGCTTTCTCATAGTCCACAAACGCTAAACAAAGAGGCAAGTTATACTCTTCGGTCTTCTGTATAACTTGCCGTAGCGTGTGGATGTGGTCTATGGTACTATAGCCTTTTCGGAAACCGGCTTGTTCCGGAGGCTGGAATTCATCAAACCTGCGACTGAGACGGTTCGTTATGACCTTCGAAAACAGCTTATAAACATGGCTCAAAAGCGAGATGGGTCTGTAATTTTTAAGTAAAGTGTTGTTACCTTTTTTGAAGAACAGCACCACCACGCTTTTGTTTCATGCTTCTGGCGTTGAACCTTCGAGTAAGACGGTATTAAAGAGCTTCCGAAGGACTTTAAGTACCGGTGTCCCACCCGCTTTCAGAAGCTCAGATGTGATACCGTCGTCACCAGCCGCCTTGTTGTTCTTAAGCTGTTTCAAGGCCATTCTAATCTCGTACAGGCTGATGTCCGGGATATCTTCGGTATAATGTCGGGTCAGCTTGGCTCTTGGGTCTTTGGCCGAGCTGCTAACAGGTTTAGCGACCGAGGTGTATAGCTGTCCGTAGAAACTCTCTACCTCTCCTAATACTTCTGCTTTGGTCGACGCTACACTGCCGTCTTCTCTCTTCAGCTTCGTCAACTGGCTTTGCCCAATAGACATGTCTCTTGGAAACACTTTGGAGCCTTTTTTCCGCTCTATCGTCTCTTTAATACGGTTTGTATTAAAGATCCGGATGTCGTGTCGCAAGGACTTCCATATTCGTCTATTGAGCAGCCTATATGCTTCAGCATCATCCGAAGACTGCATTTTCAGTGAGCGTCATTTAGCTATGAGGTTGAGGGTATCGTTGGAGAGTTTCTGTGGCCTATCTGTACGGTGGGGTTTAAAGTATTTAGAACTCACTGTATGGACAGTTTCTACTAACCTGTTATTGATCTCGTCCACTGAAGCGATGTTCTCAAGGCAATCGAAGACTAATGTCCTCATACATATCCTCCATCCGGGTGCGACTTCGTCGGTGCGTATACCTGAATGACCTTCAGCGAATATCGTTTGGATACTCTGAGTATTAGGTATACGACCCTATTGGAAACGCTATCTATCGTAACTATGTTGTTAGTAAGAGACTTGTGGACGAGAAAACCGACACCACCTTGGGACTGTTGGTCGCCCTCCCGGTAGTAGAGTAGGTTACCTGATTTTAGGGTTATCGTGTCCTCACCCGCTCTACGGACTTCAGATAACCCCACAATGTCCCAGTGTAACTTACTCATTTCTTCTTCCAGCTCATAAATCTTCTCGTCTGTCCTCATCGTGCGTATGTTGTGTGTCACCAGGGCCAGTCGTCGTCGTTGGGGGTGGTAGCCGGGTGTCTGCCGGGGATTCTTAGCACCCCCTGCCCCCCCGTTACCGTGGCCGCTACCGTAGCCAGGAATAGCGGGGCTGCCGGGGACTGGGGGCCTGGTGCCTATTGTGTCCGTCATTGGGGGGATTTTGCCAATACTCGCCACGCTTGGCAGGCGGGTTGGCGAGCGCAGTCTTGGGGTTTTAATACTAGCCGGTACCCCACAGCTAGCTACTGTCTATGATACTAATGAAATAATTATTTTTCCTTTATAAGTGGACTTGGGAATGTATGAGTGGATATACGTTTTAACATTTGCCGTTCTTAAAGTTAATTATACAATATATATAAAAATACTTTTTAATTATTTATTAATAAACGGTACAAGCAAGTGCAATGTGAAAGCAAAAGCTAACCTCTGCCTAGAACAGATGAATTTCCTCGTAAGTGACGAACTGCACTTTACCCGTAAATCTGAGACACTAAGTTGTTAGGTCTCAAGTGCTTGGTATTTCGGCGGCAACCATATCTTTTAAACCAGAACACAGTATTGCGAACATTACGGCTTCACGGTAGAAAAAAAGTATGGTAGCCGTATTTTCCCGGACGCATTAATTCACATAGAGTTTTACTGCTTTTAATACAATTAGTGGTATCAATAAAGATTTTATTTCAAGAACTCAGAGTCAAATAACAGTCACATAAAATAATGGGTTAGGCGACTTAGGTCTAAAATGATAATTGTCAAAGTATAATAATGTCCATTGAAATAAAAGTCAAATTATAAAAATGACAAAAACGACAATGGTCTCAGTAGAAACATATAATAATGTCTACGCCGATATATGTCTCTACAAAAAATAATATTAACTAAGTAGAAAAATGCCTATTTAAAAATTACAACCATGATTTTATCAGTCATTGCCCGCTGCACTGCCAAATATTATTTCACGTATATTCAACTCGTATTTAGGGTTCCGCGTTGATGTTTGCACACGCTATGATTTTGTAGCTTCACACGAGATCTATCTACTCGTGTACTAAGATGTCAAAGTGTAGCGTGTCTTGCCCTACTGATACCATTATTATGTTCTCTTTTGTAAGGCAACACACTGGAGCTAATATTTGTAGTACCTAAGTAAAAACATTGTAAAAACATCTATATAAAAAGAATGGCCCCGAGTTTCTTGCCGCTTCTGCTCGGTAGGCTCTATATATTTTGGAACGCGGCGGTAGTCTTTAAAGTACATTATAATGAAAAATTGACGTTCATAAGTGTGTCATTGATGCCTAAATTGAATAAATGATTTTGACTTTGACTTTGACTTTGAGATATATGTAAAGTCAAAATGACAGTTGATGTCGTATTTAATGATTTTGACTTCACACTTGGACTACATCTTATTCGACAATAACACCGATATTGGTCTCAGCTGTGACAGATGTCGAAGTGATAGTTGATGACGTATTTTATGGGTTTGATTTCACTCTTAGACTTGATTCGACTTGACAATAACACGGATATAGATCTTAGCTGTGACAGCTATCAAAATGACAGTTAATGTCATATTTATTCCTGTCTATGTCACATTTTAGGATGAATGGTGATGACATAAATAAGGCGATTGACGAGGAAAACACAAAATAACCTTTCATGAGTTTGTTCACTTTGCCTACACTCGTGCACCATTACGAACACTTAACGGTTAATAATCTACCACTATTACACGTCAAAACTCGAAGAAATACAGATAAGGAAAATTTAAACCAAATCAACGATAGCCTTTGTTAGTATCTTTCCCTGCAATTGAAATGAAATAGTCATGAACTCACTAACCATGAGATGTCACTTCTGTTAAAAATTAAAAACATATGCTACGTTAATGTATTGTAGTTCTAAACCACAGATATAATAATATATGTATAATAGATGACGCAAATGCGTGTACTTCCCGTGTCCGAACCTCGACCAAGCGTCAAGGTTGGCCGTACTTACTTACAGTCCGCGCGTGTCTGTTGTTGCATCAGGACGACCGCGAAAACTAAATTGCATGAGAATTAACTGCAATAGCCCTAAAATTTCGA
Organism: Selenia dentaria; assembly: GCA_917880725.1. NCBI lineage: Eukaryota > Metazoa > Arthropoda > Insecta > Lepidoptera > Geometridae > Selenia > Selenia dentaria. The sequence goes on along the minus strand of OU862888.1, from coordinate 4,486,141 downwards.
GCCCCAAAGGCAAGGACATATTTCCTATCACAGGTAAGTTATCTACCGACTTCAAAAACAGGAGGAGGTACTCAATTCGACTGTATAATTTTTTTATGTTTCTTACCTCATAACTTTCGACTGGGTGAACCGATTCTAAAAATTAGTTTTTTCTTGAAAGATGGTGCATCCCGTGTAGTCCCATTTAAATTTTATCACTTTCGGTCCAGTAGTTTTTGAGATACACTCCAATAACTGAATAGAATAGAAGTCGGTATTAAATTTTTCTAATTGTACTTGTTTTAAAATTATAAGTATTTTACGTAAATTCACTTAATTAAAATTCATAAAAAATTTGGCACGCTCGGTATCACTACAAATCTAATTGCGTTATATATTCTACATATACATACATATATTATCTGTGTACTAAACTAAACTTATAAATTAAATAACTTTTTACGTTACCTCAGTAATAGGAAGTCCCTTATTATTATTCTAGGAGCGGCTATTTCCAAACTTGGCAATGAACATTTTTGCCAGACTGCCTCACGGGGGCGTCGATGTTTAATTAAGGGGAAGACATCGCCCATATAAATCAAACCAGGGCTGCCCTAGTTCTCACATTATTTTCACTCGGCCCCTTAAGGCCACAGCAATTTTTTTCTCTCCCTCGAGGGTGATGAATGGTGGACGTGAAACAGCGGAATTCTAGCCAGCAGTGAATTATTATCAAATTCACTCCTTATTAATGCGTTAGTGTGAATTGATTGGTGTTTTGGCTTGAGCGAATAGATTTTAGGCTAAAAGGGAAGCTTGAAAAATTTATTTAAAATCTTCTACATGCATTGTATGACTTATGTCGAGATTATAATAATATTGAAGTAGAGGCAATGTATAACTACCTATAATACTGATTTCCTCGTACAAATTAAGTCTTTGGTTATGCAATTACGTTGCAAGTCGTGTGCCTGATATCAAGCACTACGGATGCCTATGACAGTTGCAGTGCCACCGAAGAGCTTAGAACTGAAGTTTTGCGTTGCACTGGACTGCGCTCGTTACCCTAAGACATTGAATTTTGAGTCTCTAAATATGGAATACCAAAAAAATATAAATTCCTAGACAAATCTTCCCTGAGAAATCTTCTCTCATTTCTAACACCGTAATGGCACACTCACTCACTCACAGAGAGAGGTGAAACCCACCACGAAGTCCTGCCGTGCGATTCTCTACTGATTCCTCGTTGCGATCGTCGACGAGCTCCCAGATGTCAAATATCGCCCTTGTACACAAGATTGATTTTCTAACGTTTTTTGCCATCTCGTCATTTGTTTCACGGATGTTGTCAAAGATGCAACGATGTTTGCTCGAGAATCGCACGGCAGTGCGGATTGAATTAAAGGTTCGTGGCCAGGCTTTTATTTTTCGATACATTTAAACCGACAGCGTACCTCCAATATTTAACAACTGTTGTTCTACGACTACAAACGAAACGGATGGCTTAACGAGCTTTCCGAAGCACACTTAGTTTATAATGCCACCAGCGTCCACGTATCTAAGTAGCGTCCGCAAGAAGTTTTGTTTACCCTTGTTTAGTAGTTTAGATTGAATAGGTTAGCTCCGCTAGGAGTTATTTTAATTTTCAGCCCAAATATATGGAAATATCGGTCAGTAAAAAACTGACAGACTTGAAGAGGGTCTCGATTTTATTATGTCAGGAGTGTTGTTTCAATCTGGGGTTTTTGTTACACTTTATTTAATTAATGTATTCTATAAAGTTACCGATACTTTTTTTAAATAATCATGAAAAACGTGTTGAAAACAATTTAATATTGAACAATGTAATAAATTGTTACATATTGTAGGTAACAATTTACCTAGTACCTAGAATAGGTAGAAACTTTACCTACATATTTTTTTTACCTAAAAATGGAACCGACTTTAACACCAAAAAGTGCAAAATAACTTGATGACAGTTCAAAAGTAGGTAGGTAATCCCAATATTGTGTATTCGACAAGTTATTTCACACTTTTTGGTGTTGAAGGCGGTTCCATTTTTTAGAAAAAAAAGTATCCACCATATTTACTGACCCTTTGCTACTAACAGTACTCAAGATAGGCGTAACTCTTTTTAGGTTTTAGAGTGTAAATCAAAAACTGCTAGACCGAATTTAATGAAATTTCAATGGATGGTTCCATCATCCTCAGAAGTATATTTTACTAATTAAAAAAATAATGTTGAGAACGTTAATCGGCGTCGTATCAACGTAAAAGGCGGCTTCGGGCGAGCCGACGGTGAGTGGCGACACCGTGGACCCTGATTCTCCCTGGGGCTAAATGAGACTCCTGATCCCTGGCTTGCCTTAAATGGCCGACTAGGGTGGAGACGCAAGAGCAAGTACCAAAAAGCTCCAAGGGTGGAAGTATTAAAGAGCACAATGTCGGAAGTAGCGCTCTAGTGAAACCGCAGCACACCTCCCGACACCCTTGAGCCATCCACACCAAAGCTGCCCCTTTCGTCACCAATAATAGCGTCCCTAAGGGGTTTATTGGATGACAAGTCTCCACCAACCTAAATATTTATGATGAGACTGAAATTGGCAGGTGCCGTAGTCACGTCCATAACGGTTCTATCTCCCTTATCACTTGTAAGTACATGTCAATAGCCTTAACATTTTACCCATTTTTTAAATGGATATACCATGTTACCCTCTATCCAAAATGTTTCTGTTATTTATACTAAACTGTAAATTTTATATAAAACAGGCCTATAAGTGTTGGCTACCCCACTTGCGTTTGATAAGGATGAAATCCCTGAATTAAAATATATTAATAAATTAGTTTAAATTATTATTTTATTTCATTGGAAGTATCTTTGAAAGAAAATATATTTATCACAATTGCAAACATTACTTGCAATCAAAACTTAAATGTAGATTTTTATATAGCTGGTTATTTGGTTTTTGTGTCCAGTTCAGCCTTGGTTAAACTTTCTTTTAGTTCTGGATCAAGGTCAAGAATCTTTTTTCCTTCAGCAGTGTCGATTGCAGGCGCCTCTCCGTGGTAGGTATCTTCGTTATACACCAAATTGGGTTTCCTCATTGTACCATGAATCTGGAATAAATATAAAGATCTTTTAGTATCACACATTATACTTAAACACTAATTTAAATTGTAAGGGCCGATCTACTCGAGAAAAATCTTTAATTTTGCCCTTACAAGTAATTTGATTTTTTTACAACACAGCTGGCATTGACTCAAATGAAGAGCTTTAAATTACACCAATAAAATATTTTTAATTAATAAAACTTATTCACTGTCCTGCATACATGTTAGAACATAGTGTGCTCCTAAAGATATCCTTCAAAGATAAGAAATAAAATATGTGCTATATAGAGGCTATTTTCGGAAAACTTTATAAGAACATTGCTTAAGCGTAAGAATAATTCTAGATCGGATTGTGTGACAAGATACAAGTACAAACAAAACACGTATACATTATAACATACTAGCGCCCCACGGTTTCGCCTGTAAAGTAATGGATGATGATGATGATGATAAAAGGTAACATAATGTAATTCCAGTGCCGTAGAGTAAAACCTTAACAATTTGGATGAAATTTCTTTTTTTTTTATTTCTTTTTTTTAAATTGTATACAATACTAACCAAATAACAATACAAAAGACGAATTACCATTAACATGTTTTCGTATATAGAAATCAGATAAGTACTTGTTATGATATAAACAACTTATAAACGAAGATAATATAAATCGTTATGAAAACTAAATAATTATGACGGACAATAAACAACATATAATAAATAAGTCTGTATATAACGATTAACAGTCAATAACTCGATTATTGACTCATGACTCGAACCATATGTAGATAGATTTATCTTTATACCAAATTTCATACAAATTATGTTCACCTATTCTGACGTGATCGAGTAATAACATTCATCTATCCATATATTCGCTTCTATCATATTTCGGCCCGTCCCAATAATCTATCTATCGCCGGTTTACCTTACCAGAGTTAGATATTTGACACTATTTGTATGGACGTTATGTCAAATTTCTATCGGTAGTAAGGAAAACTGTGGATAGATAGATTATTGGGATCCCCCATTAGTAAGATTTTCAGATTTCTATCTTATTAATAATTATTGTAATTTTGATTTGTATTCATTCTTACACTACATGCCAAATGTCCATAGAACCTTTTCTCTCTCTGTGTCTGAACTCGTTCAAGCCAAACCATGTGTGACGTAGAAGTACGGTCTCCAAATGTTACTACTACGAGTATAATCAAAATGGCCTGACAGGATTGCTATAAGGCTCTTTCGGTATTAATTAACTAATTATTGAGTTAAGAGTTGACGTCTTGTTCAGCGGGTGACAACGGGCCACGATTGTTGGGGTGCTTGACTAAATTGTCTAATTTCCTCCTTAGTGGTCAGCTTAATGTAGAGGTTTGTCCTTACTTGTATGGGGCGTCCCTTTGTGCATTGTCGAAGAAGGGTGGGGGAGTAAGACCAATTGCCATAGGTAGTGTTTTTAGGCGGTTGGTGGCTAAGTTGGGTTGCCGCGCCATCAAAGAGGAGATGGCTGAATATTTGAGACCACACCAGCTGGGTTTCGGCACGCGTTCAGGTTGTGAGGCTGCCATCCATGCTACTCGAGCGTTCGTACAGGATGCCAGTAACTCTGACTGTGTCGTGCTCAAATTGGATATCACCAACGCTTTTAACACGTTAGAGAGAGATGTTCTTTTGAGTGAGGTCAAAGCCCAAGTCCCTTCTCTCTACCCTTTCTTGCACCAAGTTTACCAAGCTCCTTCTAATCTTTTCTTCGACAATGATCTTATACTTTCTCAGGTTGGGGCGCAGCAGGGAGATCCGTTGGGGCCGTTGGTATTTAGTCTAGCTATCCACAAAGCTATAGTAAACGTCAAATCGTCTTTGAATTTGTGGTATCTTGACGACGGCACCATTGGAGGAAGCCCAGAAGAGGTATTCCAGGATCTTCAGAGTCTCATTCCTCGTCTCAGAGAGTTGGGTTTGGAAGTGAATCCCTCTAAATGCGAGTTTTTCCCTTGCTGCGTTCAAGCTCGTACACACTTTGAACGGTTTAATTCTCTTTTACCTGGCCTCAGAGAGCTGTCGCCCAGTTCTTTCTACCTCTTGGGATCTCCGATTTTCATTGATGCGTTACCGGAGGCTATTCTTTCCCAAAGTCAACTTCTTCTTACCGCTCGGGAACGTCTCCAAAATCTGTCTGCGCACGTGGCGTTGGTTTTATTGCGAACGTGTTTCGCTATACCAAAGGCTACGTATCTGCTGCGAACGGCGCCTACTTGGCTGTGTCCTAACGAGGTTGCAGTTTTTGACGAGACATTGAAAACCTCTATAGAGTCAATACTCAACGTGTCACTCAATGACCCGCAGTGGACTCAGGCGGTACTGCCGATTCGGCATGGAGGTCTTGGGGTGCGATGCATGGGTGAACTGGGTCTGCCTGCTTTCTTGGCGTCGGCGCATGGGGTTGCTGGCCTTGTCTCTGTCATTCTTCATAACGAAGGTGATGAGGCGAGCATACCTTTTGTGTCAGATGCTAGGGCAGTTTGGTCGACCCTTAACTCAGGTGTCGAAAGCCCTGCAGCTCCTCACGTACAGCGTGCGTGGGACGATGTTGGAGCTAATCGAGTCCAGAAGCAATTGGTGAGCGAGGCTGCGGGGGCGGATTTGGCAAGACTGAGGGCTGTATCGCGGTCAGAATCCGGGGCATGGTTGCACGCTCTTCCGTCTCCACACCTGGGCACCTTCTTGGACGATTACTCTTTGCGCGTGGCAGTAGGTCTCCGCTTGGGCTGCAAGGTGTGTGAACCACATACTTGCATCTGCGGTTCCGTAGTGGAGGCCGATGGCCACCATGCATTGAGTTGTCGTCGGTGTACAGGAAGGTTTCCGCGTCACCATGCCCTCAACGACATAGTCCGGAGAGCCTTTGTCTCGGCAAATATACCTTGCGTTCTGGAGCCACCGGGTCTCAGTAGGTCTGATGGCAAGAGGCCGGATGGTCTAACTCTGGTGCCGTGGAAGAATGGCAAGTGCCTGGTGTGGGATGCCACATGCGTCAGCACGGTTGCCGCCTGTCACCTGAGTCGCTCCATCCACTCCTCAGCGGCGGCTGCTGAGGACGCTGCGTGTCGGAAGCGTCAAAAAAATGCGGCTTTGGAGGCACAATATCTTTTTGTGCCCATCGCTGTTGAAACTTTGGGCGCTTGGGGGACCGAGGCCAGGGTGTTGATTCGACAGATTGGCCAGCGGATAACGGAAAAGTGTGGTGACCCCCGCGCCAGCTGTTTCCTGGAGCAAAGATTGGCCATTGCTATTCAACGGGGTAATGCGGCCAGTGTTTTGGGGACCTTTGCTCCGGGAACAATTAGGGGCGGGTTGTTTGACTAATTTTATTTCTAGACATTATTGTATTGACTATTTAGGCTTTGCAGTTATGAATTATGTATTTATTATGAGTTTATTAAACTTGGAATTAAGTTTATATTTTAACCTTAATAATTAAATATTTATCAAATTTCATTACCCATATAAAATTACAATTGTGATATTTAAATACAATAATTATACTAATTATTACCAAATGAATCTTTTTTTGCTTTCTTACAAAGTTTATTGTTACAAGCTTTGTAAAAATACAATAGGAGTAGATTTTATATATTTGAAATATAATTCGAGTTCCTACTACAGAGTTGTTTCATCACAACAGGTGTAAGACAAGAGATACACGCAAAAAAGGCCACCAGCAGGTTGACAACAGACATAACGAAATTGATATCACAATATGGTGAACCAGTTTAAAAGTCAATATGTCACAATTGGACCAGTCATTTGATTTCCTGCGCCATTTAAATCGTACAGATAATTTGGAAACGAATTTGGGTCGAATCTAATTACTCAAAAAATGTAGTGTCCTAAGAAATGTCATAAAAAATAGTTTAAACCTTAGAGAAGAGTTCAAGCTGAAATTAATTTCGTGTTTGATTGGATCAGTAAAACTATACAGTAACTATAGCTGAAACTTGGAAAAATTCAACTTCAACATTTTAGTGTTTCCCGCTTATTACTACGAGTATGAGTATCTAAATTGTATCTTAGGTGGTAGGTACTTTTGCATCCGATTCATATTCTTTTAGTCTAACGTATTTCACTTTTGTATTTCTAAGCTTAAGATAAGGACGTCATAACCACGTGGCATTGTGCCAAGAATTCCGCTGCACGGTCGCCGTAAATTGAAATATTTATCCTCGGCGGAGACAGATAGCGGGGTAATGCCTTGAGGAATCCCGATCATAACTTTAGAACGTGCTATTGTTTAGTTTTATAAATTGTACCACGATTTTCTACTTTGAGTTTGGTCATACATTCGGAACTTTAAGGTCAGTGATTTTAGGACTGCAAAAGTACTGTATTAAAATAACACACTCAATTTAGCATAGAACAGTGTAACAAAGAAGATGTTATTGATCAAAGTGATCTTGTTAAAACAACCTTTGAATGGAAAGTAATAACGAAAAATGGCTTAGAGTACACAAATAAAGTAGGGAAATAACATAAAAATTTAAAAGATATATTGATACATATTATGCTAAGATATGCTTATTTTATGAAAAGGCACACGGTTTCACCTAAGAAGAGATAATAGCCTGTTTTTTCTCAAGACCTAACAACAAAATTCATATTATGTTACACATTTTAAGTTTTTTGATTCTTAGTTATTTTTTGAATCCAAATAAATTTCATTATAAACTTAGAGGTACTTTTTAAATATGGATTGGTAATTTGTTCAGTCGTATTTTAATACGACTGAACTATCTGATCTTTTAAGATCAGATTCAAAAAGAAGAAAGTAGAATAAATTATAATTAGCCCGTCAAGAGTCGATGTCATTACAACAATGAAACTTCTATTGTGTCTGGCCGTGTGACCTTTGATGCATTAGAAAACACTGTTCAACGGTAAAACTATTTTAAGGTTAAGAAAAATGGCACATAACATTAACAAAACACACAATTGTGTGTAGTTTCTCATTAAATAGAAACCAAAATAAAGGGAATAAAAATTTTTACGATTCCCTAAACTACCTACTCACTTATCTAATATCAATATTCCCAGATTATGTTTAATTAGAAAACCTTGAAGCTGGTAAAGTATTTCAGGCCGTGGATATAGAACCTCAATGCAAAAAGCTTCAATTTCTTTAAAAGTAATTAAAAATTCAATTAATTAAAAACATTATTAACTATTCTTAACATTACCTTATCCCATAGAGACATGTTAAATCCAAAGTTGCAGTGGAAGAACTCGTGATGCTTGTCATGGAAGTCTGCATCAGGCTGCCATGGCTGCCACCATTGTGACTTGAAGTTGATGCCGGAATGGTCAATGATACCATGATAGTAGTTATAAACAGCCACGGCATAAAATGCAGCTGGAAAAATAATGATATGTCATATTAATTAACTTATTATGTGTTCTTCCGGCCTTTAACTGTCGTATATTTTACTAAATTATCTGCCTGTGGCTTCGCTCGCTTGCTAAGGGATACGAAACTTAATTTAATGTACATACAATTTCTTAGTGGATGCTTGTAACATAAAAGATATAAATAGCCAAAACTACATGTTTGAAGCGGCTTTTGATACCAAGTTTAAAGACGTAAAAATAAATTGTATGTCATCAGCTATCCAGTGCCTAAATTTATTAAGACGCGGTCCAACCCCAATTTTAAAATAATTTACGATGCTTTACGTAAGGTTGCAAATCGCTTGTTAGAATGGACGATGTAATGCGAAAATGCGTTAATTTTGTTCGTTTTCTTTATATCTTTCGATATATACTTTAAACTAACACAATTAAAAAAACTGCTGGTTACTACTTTAGTATTATATGTTGGCTATGTATTACCTAAAAAATAATATAGTGTTATCGCTGAAAATTCTGAGAGTTTGGACGTTAAAGTTTATTTTTATGCACCTATTTCGGATTTTTTTCTGCAGAGAGCGAGTAATATTTATGAATTCTGTTCGGTTATTACTCTTTGCCTGTTCCTTTTCAAACCTAAGTTTTTTTTTTCCATAGATTATTATCTAACTGTTTCGTTACACATGATGTTAAAAGATTCTGCTTTTAACTATTATCAGGGTACGACCGCGCCTTAATTTCTTAGTTTTCATGTTTAGTATGTTTAAATAAATTATATTGTTATTTTGACTGAAATGGGCAATACAGTGTTAATATGCCCTTAACAGGATGCTAATTGATTACCAGTAACCCTGTATATTATCTAAAATGTCGAAAGACCATCTCAATTCAATTTGGAGTACGCACCATAGCGTTTGCCGTTTTCATCCCACGGTTTTATCTCACATGTTTACAAAATAAGATGTAAGCCGTTTTCATCCCATCGAAAAATATAATAATAAATATTCCGTGTTCACACCACGAAAACTACCGTTTTCTACTCACAATTAATACACGTACTGACTCCTTCGTTAAGTACGGTTAGATTAAAAAAGCAAATAATATTATTTATTTTTCATATTGTTTTGTTGGACATAGAATTAATTTATTTGATCCTGGAACTGGACTGAAAAATTTTTAGACGGATTTGGCGAAGGTATTGTAATGTTTATTCCAATGTTATACATACAGATTAAAAATATTTGATTTTATATAAGACTAGCTGCGCCCTGCGGTTTCACCCGCGTGGTAATTGATGATGAATTTTATTGATGATGATATAACGTATACTATGTCTTCCCTGGGATTTAATCTCCTTGCCAAATTGCATAACGATCGGTTCAGCCGTCTAAACGCGATAAAGTAACAGGCAGACAATGTCAGAGAGTTATAAGCGTTTATATAGTATAGTACAAAATATGGATGGATAATAAAATGCAAAGGGTAGCTGTGGAATTGATTGCGAAGTAATGTAAACTTAATTAACCTTACCGAAAGGTTGCATATTATATTAACCACGCTAAAGCTAAATATTATGGTACCTAATAGAATCCAATTTGATACCCTGATAAAAAAAATACCAAACCTATATAGGCTATTTTAGAAATAAATAAAATGTCTCTTTTTAATAAGAGTCTATAGAAAAAATAATAGAACTTTTATTTATAAATTCTTCAACAGATTTTATGATTTTCATTTCAGTTTCATGTAATCGATATTTTTGTTGTTATTTACCAAACTTTTATAGATGTTATCCTGTAACCGAACCTTTGTAATACGCAATATAACATAACTCTTCGGCAATAATTAGCCTAACACCGTTGGCTGCTGAGTTGATGTTCCTTAAGTTGGCTGTCTGTTACAAAAGCTAGCAACATATTAATTTTGCTATACTTATAACTATGTTTTGTCAACCTCTCGATCTGTATTAAATAACTAACTGACTTTGTTTTGAATGACACGAACGGTCTATTTGCTGCAGATATAGGCTATAATAATTAAATTAACGCATGTACTATAATATTTTTATTCATTGCAATACCAAAATTGAGCGCATGCGTATAACTGTATAAAAAATATTATAGAGAAATCAAAATACTTAGTCTACGTGCTACTTTGCTTCAGCCAAGGTATTACTGTCGTGAAATTAGAAAAAGACCGTCAAAGCCTAATTGTGTTCGAAGACTATCATGATCAACCTGTAGATGGTTATACCTACCTCCGGCAGACGGGTCTTACAACGGATATTGTCAAGTTTCAAGGTAAGTACGGAAAGTAGAGTATGCACCTCGAGGATAAAGCATTTTATTTTATTTTTTTATTTTATTCTTAATTCGTTGCTTGCTGCATTTACAGTATGAAACCAAAGCATGCAGCAAGCCCGTTTTACATATTTACCTTAAATTTAGTTAAGCTACAAAGACACATAATTGCTTAAAAAATGTATGCATAAGCTTACAAACGTACTTAGTCTTGTAAAAAACAAATCAACATCAGGTTCCTCAGCAATCAGAGAGTTCAGCAAATTGAGAGCATGAGACGTGGGAGCGTATTGAGCGGTCCGCGTACGCACTAGTGGTGGTGCGAGTAAACGTCGTACGCGCCGGAGCGGTGCCAACCGGTTCGACGTGAACAGTGAACAGCGAGCCAGTGCACTCGAGTTGTCTATTTTACCGTTGAATAGTAAATAGTAGTGCGTCAATAATGCGCACTTACGTAAGCATGTCTTCGTATTGGGTGGTTTTTACCCCTCGCTTCACTCAGGACTCTACATAACTACTGTTAGCTATACAGTGGGTAGCTACTACCTGTTAGGTAGTCTAGATATAATTTATTGATTTACACTATGTCAGCGTGTTTTAAAACGTATCGCAGTAGATTAAAGCAATACTGTGATAGTATACCAGTAGTTCTATCATGTACTACAGCTTCGAGGAAGTATTTATAGCACTACGATAGTTCCTTCCAAGATGGACTTGCAAATATATCTTACTACTCAGTATAAACCTGATTAAGTTACTAATGACTTAGACTTTATCGAGCACTTTTATATACGGTTATTTTGTTGCTGTCCTGGAAACCAAGTTGATATTTTTCATTTCCATGACTACTTAGTCAGGTATATTTAATTATTTTCATCAGAGTGGTTAAAGAATGTAAATAAAGTAAAAGATAAGAAGTGTTCAGTTCAATTATCTACTTACCCCAATGTACAGGTACGGTGAAAAGCGGTAAACACATGGTCAGCTGTATATGCATAATCTCAACTGGATGGATGGCCGTCACGGAGAAGGCAGTTGGCTGTTTGTACTTATGGTGAAGCTTGTGGAAGTGCTTGTACAGGAAGCGCGTATGGTACAAACGGTGCATGAAGTATGTTGTATAGTCCTAAAATGGAAAATGTATATATAAATAACTCAACCTTCAACACAAAAAATATCACACTTAGTACGTTGGGTTTTTGGTTGTGCAATTCGCATTTTTTTAGCAGATGATTATATTCTTTAACTTCGTCTCATCACGAAATAAATCACTTCACTTAGTCAAACTCTTTCTTTACAACTTCGTAAATTTGCACACTATAATACCATGGGTAAATCTATGATAATGTTTAAAATGAAACCAAAGCAATTATACAAATTAAGACTTACCATGTATATAAAGATAACAGGAAATTGCAAGAAGAACCAAAGCCAGCCATATTCATCGAACTGGTAGTACACTTTTGAGGGATTCCCGTTGTAGATGTAGCAGGCAAGGAAAGCGGAGAAAGAACCAACAATCAAGAGTGAGAAGGTTCCCACCATGATCTCGTGGCGCTCCAACTCGGGACTCAGCCATTTGTTCGGCTGGATCTTCCATTCATGAGCAAGGTGACGTCTCCTCATGTAGAAGTACCACTGGAACATGTATTAATAAATTAGTTGATAGATGTACACAAATTACTGGAAACGTACCAAATATCATTTCAAGTTAACAAGCACAGTTCAGTGCTGCATAGAACATTGAAGGAAATATCATCCACACCAACGCACTAAAATTCCCACGCAATCTCATACATGCAAAGATTCTACAATCATCTATGACTTGAGAGAAAAAAATCTGTCTATATTTGAGGACTTCGTTAGTTTAGTTGGTTGTGAAGCTTCCTTCAAAGCGGAGCGAGAACCCCTGGACGGTGGAAAATGTTCTTGTGATGAGCAGACATTTTTGGTCTCATAACTTAATTAGTCGGTATTGGTGGAGTAATCATTTTTGTAATAAGTAAACAATTTTTTTGTAACAATCATGAGTGGGCAAAGGCACTTGATAAGTTACGCATGTGACCAAACTCATGATCTACACGTGTCATTATATTTACGCGTCAAATACTTATGATAATAAGTAATCTTAAGCAAAAGGATTTGATTAAATTATTGACGTAATCACTATTCCATTACTATACAATACACTGAAACAAAGAGAGATCATAAAAATTTTAAACAATCATGTGCAATTTTGTGATTTTAACAATAAATTATAAATTTTGTTAAATGCAGGTTTCATAAAATATATTATTGCAAGGAATCTTTTATCATAAATGTGAAAGTTTTCATATTTGGATGTTTATTACTCATCATCATCATCATCATCATCTCAGCCGTAGGACGTCCACTGCTGAACATAGGCCTCCCCCATGATTTTCCAAAAGGAAAATTATTATTATTACTTTTATTATTATTTATTATTTATTTTTATTATTATTATTTATTATTGTTTATTACTCAATCACGCAAAAACGATTGGACAGTTTGAATGACATTCTGGCACTCCAAAAATGGATTGTACTCGGAATTAACACACAGGTTACTTTTAACCCTGATATTTCCTTATAAAACCTTATTAGACGTGGACAAACTCACGCGAATTACCTAACATATTAACTCCTGCAGTAAAAGAAGATAAATTAGATATTTGCACAAAACAGGTGTAGTAAATTCATTTAAAATATTAAGTCATTAAACGAATGTATAAAAAATGTTTGAAGTATTTTCGACTTAAAAGACCAGCAGATTTGTAAGTTTGAATTCCTTTCTTACTTTTTTACCAATTTTGCATGCTATCAGTTTGGAAGTGATTATCACAAGCAAGTTTTTCTTAACAAATATAGTCATAACGATAATTTTGGCTCTCGCTCATCCACTGCCGAATTTAAAAATAAACGTCACAGATAGTACTCAGTACTCTGTTTCAGTTACCGCCAGTTACTTCCCGCAGGACGTCTCTCCCTTGCCATGCAGTTAGATGAAGAGACGCCTACCACTAAACTACATTTGCTTGAATGTGGTTTCCACCAAAGTATTAGTACACTTCAGCCGTTATCGGTTCTCAGGGAAATATGATCAGCTAACTTGCCACTTCAGTTCTTTATTCTTTGAGATATGTTGAATACTTTAGTTCTCAGTCCGGTTACTTCATTTCGAATTTTGCCATCAGGTTAATATTAAATAAAAACATTATAAAGATCTTTAAGTGTGCTTTCAGGATATAACCGATAAATATAAACCATATTCTCGTAGTGTAACATACTGAGTTGATATGAATAAACAAGCTAGGAGAGGTAAGTATAAGTCGGGTGAGTATAAGCACCGTGCCTGCTTATTACAAATCATGTTCGACCCGAAGTTGATGGGCACTTCACTACGCATGCCACTTAAGACTTTAATATTTCAGTATGTTTCTCCCAGTAATTCCACTTCCTACAATTCCGCAAACTGAACACAGTAGCGATACTTGAACTTAGTGTTCAAGCACTGAGATGCTTTGAAACATAATGTCTTGCATTGCGGTGGTACCAATTGTCTCTTTTAAAGAAGGTTCCTTAATAAGTCGAGTATCTCGTGACTAACAATTCCAATCGCCATATGAGGGGCAAACAAAAGAAGTTTATGACTTAAAATATTATACTTACATGTAAAAATCCTCCTATAAGAAAGTAGAAACTAAAGGAGACAATCTGTGCTCCAATGAATATCGGTCCAAAGTTCTCCATCTTTAAGTTTTGTGACGTAAAGAGGTTCATGATGTCTTTAGTGGTTACGTTCTGATTGCTGGTATGGCCACTGAACTGTTTGAGAGCGGTGACTAGGATTACGACCCATTCTCCTGTAAAACAATATAAATTTAAGTTAAAGCAAGGATAAATAAGACGAGCATAGATGGGATAGATGGAATAGAAAGACCTCGGTCATTAAATTCAGGTAAAATTGTAGATGTTCTTAAGAAAAGCAGGTTCAAAAGCAACCTAAGCCGATAAGGTTACGTAAAAAATTAAGAAGAGTGAATGATACAAAAGCAATTTGCCAGGGTCATAGCTAGTTGAAGCCCATAAGTAGGTACTTATGTACATGTTGATAGACATAATAGTTTTGTTATTAAAATGAGATGAAATCAAAAAGTCAAAATTATTTATTCAATTTATGCATCAAAGACGCACTTACGAACAGCAATTATTCATTATAACCGCAGTCTTCTAGGTCTAGAGTCTTTAAAGTACCTACTTCAAAGACTCTACCGCCGCATTCCAAAATGTATAGAGCCTATCGAGAAGAAGCGGCAAGAGGCTCGGGGCTGTTAGGCTGTAATCGATATAAGGCTAAGATTGCACTATTATTATGAATAAGAATCTTTTATTGTATTAATCCTTCCTATACCATGATAATCAAAACAAAAGATTAAGAGTGAAACTGACGTATATTTACGTCTCTGGGAGGCAAAGGTTTATGACGATTGAATACTACTCGTATCAACACGATTTGGAGCGATAATAGCTCAGGGATGATGAGGGTCACCTAGTGATAGATTATTGTAAATGGCTGATAAAATAGATAAATTATAATCGTTGAAAATAATAATAATTTTAAAAACACAGCTGCAAAACTAGTGTGTTCTGATATCTAATTTGAACACACCTGCAGGATAATTTATAATCTAACCTTCTTAATACCTATAGTCTGATTATTAATTTACTTTTCCATTGTTACCTTTAAACACTGATTACTTTCTTTATTTTATTATATTCATTTTCAAAAGTAAGCTCCTATGAAATTACAGTCATGTACAATTATGTAGTATTTAAAAATTATGCGAAAGTTAGGGAACAAGCTGGTGTATATCTTTTCTCATAATCAGCACATTATAATCCTACTGCTAGCACTCGAGTTTGGCCATAATCCACCACGCGGGCCCAGTGCGACTTGGTGGATAGACATCATGGCCATGTCGAATTTTCAGACCGCCCGAAGGTTTTCGACATTGCCTAACGACTGTTGTCCTAAGACAAACAAACGGGACAAAGGTTCAACGTGCGTCCGTAGCAAGGAAGCGCTCAGTTGAATAATGCCACTAGCGGTCACCCATCCAAGTCCTGACCGCAGCAAGCGTTGCTTAACTCGTTGATCGGTTAATGTTGCCAAGTGAAGCTACGCTACGAGCGCCTCCTCTCTACAATATGTCTATATCTATATGTCTCTTATTACTTTTTGAACCTGAAACGGATCAACGCGATTAACAGTATGCTACTTTATAAAAAAATACCATATCGGATAGACATTTAACGCAAATATGGTGCCGCAATACACAATTTAATAATGCCATGTTTCAATTGCAATTGCCCATGTTCCACCTATACCGGTAATTGTTGAAAACGATACACTCGAAGGTGTAGACGACTACGTCTACCTGGGACAGACTGTCCAATTAGGTAGGTCCAACTTCAACAAAGAAGAATCCAGCTCAGATGGGCAGCATTCGGGAAGATTCCCTGCGTGATGAGATCTGAAATGAGGACCGCGAGGAATCGCTGGCTGGATGCTGGAAGAGAGTAGCCGGTCCAAGTGGCGTTCAATTGGGGAGGCGTATATTCAGCAGTAGACGTCTTTCTGCTGATAATGATGATAATAATGATGAATACACAATTACTTAATAATACGTAACACTCTAACAGTGTCTATGTGTCCATTATCAACAGCTAGACAATTAAAAAACGGATGCGTGACTGTTGTTCGAAATTCATTTTACAGATTTTTATTTTTAAACCCTTCACTGGATGTAAAAGACTTTGGCCATTACGGACAGTTGATATTATCTTATTTGATATACGTTATAATTGTTAGATAATCTAAAATATATACCAGCACTTGATATATCGATCAACTTTAATACTATAATTTTATATAGGTACTGCTAATATTACATACTGTTCAAGTATCTTTTTTTCAATATGACGATGATTTGACAAACATACATTTTGGTATAATTCCGTTAACAAAATTATGTAGGTATGTTTATTGTTATTCAGTTTTCATGACTAGTCTAATGCGAAGTCACGATAAGTGCGACGACGAGCGAAGCGAGAAGGAGCGTTAGGTTGAATGGTGACCACACGACGCGTGAGCCAAGCGAGCGCAGCGAGCGTGCCGCGGCAGCGTCTGGCGAAGCGCCAGAATTAAAGTAACGTACACTTCGATAAAGATATATCGCAGTACTTTTGGAATAAAATTCTTGTCAAACAGAACAAAGGTACTGATTCGCTTGTGCGTACACTAAACTAAAATTCTCTAAACTATGGTAGTTCTTATTATGTTAACACTAAAATCTACATTCGAGTAACACTTAGAATGATAATTCTAAACATGATAATTCTATTCAAATGTGGGTAGATTTACATCAGTTTAGATTAGTTTAGAGGGCACGAACTTGCATGATGATTAAATTTGCACTAAACATACCCACAATTAAACAGAAAGGCCAAATTTAAGAATTGTCACATGCATGCATTATACGAATTTGGACTTAAGCATGAACACAATAAGAACTACCACATATTGGTAGTAATTCGCTTGTTCTGAACACCAAACTAAACTAGCGAACTAAAATCTATTTTTAGTAAATTGTGGTAGTTCTTATTCTGTTCATGTTAAAGTTCAAAGTAGTGTAATGCTTGCAAATGACAATTCTTAAATTTGCTGTTCTGTTTAATTGTGGGTATGTTTAGTGCAAATTTAATCGTCATGTAAGTTCGTGCTCTCTAAACTAGTCTAAACTGATGTAAAACTACCCACTATAATCATATGTTTAGAATTATAATTCTACGTGTTACACGAATGTGGATTTTAGTGTTAACATAATAAGAACTACCAATAGTTTAGAGAATTTTAGTTTAGTGTACGCACAAGCGAATCAGTACCATTTACTAAAAATAGATTTTAGTTCGCTAGTTTAGTTTGGTGTTCGGAACAAGCGAATTACTACCAATATGTCCTGTCGAAGCATTGACTTGTCTTAGTATGTTTTTTCGAAGTAAGGGACTTGGTGGGGTATAGCAGTCTTACATATGTGCGACGACTAGCGAAGCGAGAATTGCAGATAAGTTATACTGATTTAGGTTAGTATTTATATATAAAACCCCAGGACTTGTTTATGCTGCCTTTGTACCACCATATTAAATAATAGTCCCTACTTTCAATAGTAAGAACGACAAAATACTGATCAGCGTAAAATTCGACGAAAACATAAGTATAGGTAGTGATTATATTTTTTATAACAATTATTTCATTTGCAAGGTATATCACATGAATGTATAATTTATTAATGGTTTTCATTTAAAGTTATTTGTTTTGAATCTCTCATTGTCTTGAAATCTATCAAAAGTATATTATATTATATGTATGGTATAGGAAATGAATGGTTCAAATGGTGAATCATAAGAGGTTACTTTTTATGTCTATATGTTCTTTAATAATCAAACATATATTACTTACCCTTAAAACACGTTCTAGACGATTGCCATGACCCTACTGACGGCATGTTTACCTAACTATAATATAAAATATACGCTATTATTTAATAAATGCGAATGTATGCCTGTTTGGGCAAAGTTTATCACAACAGTGTACTCTATATTATCCAGTCATTTGCTGCGCGGGCTAATCAAACATAAATACGAGTATCATCAGATATACCAGCAGAATAAATCTGAAACTGACGTTATAGTTATTTTCATCACAACAATTCGAAGCGACCAATGACTGCAGTTGATAGCAGGAACAAAGTTATATTTTATTCCCATGACCGATTTTCTCCATAGATCCATTAAAAAGTGCCCAAATCTTACTTATCCCCTTCGCTATCTTATTTTGTACCCACGCCGTATTTTAAATACGTATTATCTAAAAGTAAAACAATGATTAGAGCACATGTTAATGCAAAATAGTGATAATTGTATACATAGGTATTCTTATCTATCGATCAACGAAAGGTACTCATAAATTTAATACTTTTTGATTATAAGTTAGTTGTCAGGTCGATTACGATGTAATATAAACTATTACTCATACTGTATAAACAATGAATCACGTAGTTGGGGCCCTCAAGGTCTTTTAGTTTCTGATGGAGTTTTAGAATATATTATAATATTAATATAATCAAGACACACTGCAAAAATCATTTTATTAAATTAGTAAGTATGTCGAAAAAGGGACTTTATAAGTTTGACATTACACCTTCTGTTTGTTATTTCAAGTAAAGTATGTCAAGTTCTGTTTGTAGGTCTTTATGTCTTCGGCATACAGACATACAATAGCTCCGAAACGCGTAATCGGTTTTCACCTTGAATGATTGGCTTGATGTGTGTTGAAATATGGTAAATAGTCTCATCATTCAATCTTCGGTTTCATGCTCATCCTCATATCATGAAGGAAAGTTAGCCACTTTAGAAGATCAATTTCGTTTGATACTTTTAATTTAAAATGTTTATAAATCAAGTGCAAATAAGGTTTTTAAGAGAAGATAAATTTTGTAAATCTTGCCCATAAAGTTGGAAAATTTTATACATCTTAAATTTATTTTTTGATATGAGACTGGATGTCTGACAGACGTTGTCTTTGTTTAAATATATAAAGATGTTTTCTAGTTTTATATGCGTTAAACTTATTGTTAAAATTTTCTATTTATTAGATTAATCTAGTGTTGAAACATTGTTGAACAACTTTTTTATATTTTTTAGAAAACGCATTGAACAATTGGAAATTGGTTTCTGGATGGTAAACATTTTAAATCATCGTTTAATTGATGATAACTCTATCATATTTTCGCAAGCTGAGAATGCAAGAACTGATCCAATGGAAATAGTTAGTCAGGAAATGGAACTAAATATAAGGCATACCAAAACCAAAATCATAGACAGAACACATTCAGAATGATATCGACACATGACGATAATGTGTAAATTATTTCCTTTATCTAAATTCTAGCTAAGCATTTAGGTAAAGCAGCAAATTAAATCTTTCTAAAAACTTTTCACATAAAGAAAACTTTTGGATACATAGGTCGAAAACGCTCGAAATGCATATACATTACTTTAAATGCATATGTAACCAAAAACAGAGATCAAGTGATCGTATTTCTTGCCGTCAGCCAAACCAAGGTGGTTAAGTGAATACGAAAGAAACCGAAGCATTTGACTTTGGCAGAAACAAAAAGTTGGAATGAAGTTGGAAAATTTGGAAGGAGATCAGAACGCTCACTTGACAGCAAACAAATGCTTATTACAAAAATGGCGAGAAATGAAAAGGAATTAGATTTTATACTATTCATTGCATTCATCAGCACATCATGCGTAAGACAACCACTTCTGGACACAGACCCCTCCCAAATATTTCCTACATTCAGTAGATTATTTAAATATTATATTACTATAATATTGGAAACTATTCAGGGATGTGTATCTAGATCTGGAAACTATCACACACAATATATACTTATCAAGGATAGTTGTAAAGTAAACCCACAGCTTATATATTATGCACAAAAAATCTAAAATTTTAAACGCGAAGCAGACATAACCCATCACTGATTTTGTTTAATTTTACTACTTTGAATGGTGGGAAAATTGTGTTTCTTAGAGAGTTGATATGTGCGTTAGATTATTAAACCTTTGAGTATGCGTAATAATGCACCAGTGTGGGTAAAGTGTACGAAATCAATAAACGTAAGTTTTCGTGTTTCCTCGTTAATCGCAGAGAGTTTAGTAATTAGTAATGCACCCCATGCTTTACTAGAACGCGACTTAGACAAGACCAGTGGTTTAAATACCGACTTGTTTACGCGACTGTGACTGAATAAAAATCTCACTTTACGCAATTATAACTATAATTAACTTGAGGAATGGCAAATGTACAAACCTACGAGTCGACTTTTAAAAGGGAAAATAAACATAACGATTCAAAAAAGTACTATTACTAATACTATTACTGTCTCTACTGTTACCGTTTAACAGTTTGATTAAAATAAGCAATACCTTTATGTAGAAACTTCCAAACTTGACAGCGGACGTAGTGGTATATATACTTACGTTAATTATTACTATGTCGTATTTATAATCTTTAACAACAGACTACTCTTCAAAATTAATCTAATCAATCGAATAAACCAAAAATTATGACATTGTTCCCTGAATTATTATGACTTATATCACTGATAAGCAAGAACTATGAAGTGGCACTAAAAACGCACGCACTTAAAAAGATTTGAATTTTATTTACTCAGTAAAATGACTCATATTTTTTACATTTAAGTGGTATAATATTACTATCATATTAAAAAACTAATTATCGATAGAATAATATAATATCATGCAAAGCCTGTTTCCAAAGATACTTGTTTTACTTTACTCGCTATCACAAACACATCTATCCATCTATATGACCTATGTTGGAGTTTTTAGAAATACTCCTAGTATCATATACGAGTAGAGCTTTTGTCACTAATAGATAATCCGTTAAAATCAAAATATTGTATGTAGAAAACGGGGTTGTTTGGAAGGGGATGTTTAGCGGAAAATAACAAATTGACAAACTTTGAACAAGTCGAGAAGAAAAGTTCAGAACTAACATGCAGATAGAAGGTCAAGACAGCTTGCTAGGATTGTTTCCTCATAGGGAATATTTTAGTATCTAAAAAACGGACGGTCCACAAGAAATACTACATGGGAGAACAAATGGTAAGAATAAATTGAACGAAGATTTGAAGATGCGTACTATCATTCCGCAACCGACCAATCTCCGTCGTTTCTTTTCTGATTTACCACACGCGACCACCACGCGACATTTTGGCAGAATTGCGACAATCTTGCGAAATCCATAAAAAGTAGTAAGAAAGTGTGTACTAATGATTTGAAAAACATCTAAAGATCTTAAAAAGCATCACATCTCAAGAGAGTACTCGTATGTAAAGAGGGGCAAAGGCTATTTAAAGTTGTCTTCCGAAAGCAGAACATGATAATGAAAGACTCATTTTTTGAGGGGCACGTTTCCATCTATTCCTTATTTTATTGTTATTTTCTTCGGGGAGCTAAGCTCTATCATTACAATGGTAAGTTAACAATAAAAAGCTATTCTAAAATAACTGTCGATGTCTGCACCCAAATATCATACTAGGTCCACACGTGGTAAAAGTTGGCTGTCTACCGAATAGCTATACACGATAGTAAGCAATTCACGCTTGATATATTAGGTATGATGCTTGTTACTGAACACTTATATGGTTCATATTATTTTTATATGGTTTATATTTACAATAATTAAAAACTCTTATAAGATACTCTTGCAACAAACTCGCTTCAGTTTGTTGCAAGAGTATCAAAGTTGCAAAGTTTTGGATTGATTTGTAAATTTTTATGTCATTGGAAAAAATATATTTAGACTGCATGATGCCAAAAAAATAAAGACGAAAGGACCTAAAAGGGATCCTTGAGGAACACCGAAGGCGATAAACCATCAACGTAGAGGTGAAGCCATTGAGCACTACTGCTTGCATTCGCACGATCGTATAATGATCGTATGATCAATTCGTATGATGAGAACCATTTAAATAGGTCTCCAAAGAGTCCACGAGCAGAGAGATTTTTTAATAGGCAATGATTAATTCAATCGAATGACTTACTTAAATACATACATATAGCACTCACTTGTGTACTTTTATCCATACTCTCAGTGATAAAATTAGTAAACAACAGGTTACATACTGTTGATCTGCCCTTTATAAATCAATGCTAATGCGGACTTATAAATCAGGTTATCGTAAAGTTGGGGTATCCGATCCAGCACTTTGGCCAACAGACAGAATTCGAAGATTGGCCTATAGTTTTACACTGAAGTTTTGAATTTCTTCTTATGGTTTGGCAAAATGATAACCAATTTCTACATAGTGGGAACGATGCCTTGGTTCAACAAACATTTAAACAAAGTACATACTTGTAACACATCAGCACATTGTACCAGAACGATCGCTGTTAGTGAGTCAGGGCCAGTTGATTTACATAAATCTATAGTTTTAAGTTCTTTGTGAACTAATGCCGCATTAATATCCATAAATTAATGTTAATGTTTCTAGTGTCATTGGGCTCAATGGAAGTAACGTCGCAGTATAAAATGTCTCTAATTGCAAAAAAATTGAATAGTATTTACCAACAGCGTCGTCAACACTGCCTATTGATAAAATATCGCCCCACTGTTGTTTACCTAGATCGAAACAGATGCGGTCATAATCCGTTTTTATTTATTGTACCGGTATATTAGGTGTCTACTGTTTTCCAGCGACTGGAAATGAGGGACCTCCAAGTGAATTGATAATGACGCCTATAGGCTACTTTAGTAAGTGGTGAAGACGATGAGATTGGAACGGACATGTTAGAAAGTACCAGATCAACGATCTTATCATCTTTATTTTTAATTAAATTAAAGTGCTGCAGGCAGGTTGCATAGTATAAAGAAATCAATGAAATCGACTAATAGACCAACAAGGGCACCACTGAAGATCGGATTCCATTATCTGTCACGATCCAGGTTATAGTGCTCATATCGAAGTCTCCTACAACAATATATGTATCGGATGGGTGGTCGTTTATTAGGTCCAGTAATTTATCAAGAAATTGATCTATAACTGAGTTGAAAAACTGTCACCGTCAACTTCATCCTTTAAATACAAGTACCCGGATTTCCGAGCATTGCTCGTATTTTTGTGAGAAACCTGACCGGGTTTTGATTTAGTGTTGCTTAGAAACGCCATTTATTGTCAAGTAGCTTTAGTGTTGCTGCGTCCAGTTTGTTGTAGCAGTTTCTCATTGCTTGAAGACACGGATAAAACGATGTTTCCTAAAATAAAAACCTAGCTAGATCGATAATCGCCCCCGAAACCCCTCCATTGCAGGCAAATACATTTCATGAAAATTGTTAGAGCCGTTTCCATGATTCAGATAATGTAAATACATTATACACAAGAATTTCTCATGTAAAGGTATAAGATGCTCCTAGGTGAATACGCTGCATTTGTTTGCCACGGCCTTTATGATGAAACGATATCCGAGTAGATAAGCGAGTAGCCGGTTCAAGTGGCGTTCTATAGGGGAGACTTATGTTCAGCAGTGGACGTCTTCCGGTTGATAATGATAATCATGATAATGATATACATAACTTGTATTCTTACACATAAAATATGCTTAAAATAAGTAGGAATAACTTTTATTTTACAGTAAATTTTACTTCGAATATATATTATAACTGGCTACAAATTATTAACAAATATACAAAGTTATTGTGACTGAGACACATTGGAAACAAATTAATATTGCAAAGAGAACAAAAATTATTGGTAACATATTTTGACCAAATTGGAGACAATTAGGAATTATTAGGAAAAGAGTTCGTATCGTAGTAGTAACTTATCCGTAGTAAGTGGATATCACTTTTGTCCCGTAAAAGCTCGGGCAGATTTTACCTTCAGTATGTATCTAGTCTTTTAATTCTTTGACTTCTGTAATGAATCATTAAGACGATGATATAACAAACTGGTAGTGTGCCTGAAATAACAGATTAAGTACTCATCATGAATTTGTTAAAAGGAATTGTGATTATTATCATAGCCAGGGAACCATATATAATGGATAGTCCAGCACAATAGATTAATAATCTAAAGAGTAATTCTTTAGATTATTAATCTATTCGTATTTCGTAATCGGCTGATTAACACAGTTGAAGCCAGATTAAATTTCACAAAAAACATTACTTTTTTTCATTGATCTATATATAATAAGGTAAACTAGTGGTAAATAGCTTTATCTTGCTTTTTATGAAGTCACTTCCCGCGTATTTCTAGATCCCAATTCCATTTGTAGTTCATTGTAGTCAATGTTACTGAAACATTCATTTGCTATTGTTTAAAAGACAGACTTTTAAGCAAAGACATTCACATGAATTTGACGTACATGACTTTAATCGTAGGTGCAAAGTTCAACCAAATATTCTCCAAACGTGCTATAACCTAAAATAAGTATGCTTGATAATATAATCAATAAATATAACTTATTTGATACACAAAGAAAGAGCATGAAATAACGTAAGTAGATAAATAAACATATTTAAAATGACATCGTATGAATGGCTATGTTTCCGTTCTTGAAAAGTGATTACCAATTTTGTTGGTTTATGTAAAATAAAATCCCTAAATATATAATGAAAATTGACAACACGTCTATAGATAATGATAAATACTTAAACATTTTTTTTGTCCAGTTGCGTCCATTTAAAAGGATTGCATAGCTAGTACTTTTCATACTTAAAGAAAAAAACTCTTTTCTACCTCTTAAAATTGTCCGATTTCGGTGATTTTTGACCAAACGTTGCTGCTGTACAAAAAGCTGCGCAAACGGACAAGTTGCATCGGTATCCGTCTCCTATGTAGGACAACAGCCACGAACACTAAGCGAGCCAAGCGCACGAGTGCGCGCAGAGACACGAGTAAATATTGTCGGTGACGACTATATAATCAACCCAACCAGCAAAGATCATGTTTCTTCATCGACGTCCATTGTGAGATTAACGGAAAACAAGCTACGAATTGTACCAGTGGCCAGAAGAAGCGACCGGTGACTGTGTCAGCCACCGGATACAGCAACTACGACTACCAGTGACCAGTGGTAGCAACGGGCGACCGTGTCTGATCACAGCAACTATGTGTCCTTGTGATGGAGTGCCGTATAGGTAACAATAAGTGTCAAACGTTTGCTCAACGCCTTAACCCAACTGAGCAAAAATTTTGCTTTGTACTTACAAATAAAGAAATGGGCAAGTCATTTTTCTGATATTAAGAACCAGGTTTGCTTACATGACATTTGTAGTGCCACTCGGACCTCGGACACTTGGTTTTGTTATAGTACTTCTTTAACAGTAGCGCATACACGGTTTGGGGGTAGAATACCTTGCGTGGCAGTGATACCAACTAAGATTCCTTTTTTAGATTCTTGCTAAAGAAACCTTTCACCTAGTGACAACTATAATATTGCTAGCTTACCTCTCAATGTTGCTCCAAAAGTAAAGACAGCAAACGTTGCGATAATAGTGCCTACAAAATCAGGTAGTCTATCAAAAAACTTCTCCAGGGAATCTCCATACTTTTCAATCCATTTAACACCTTCTGTCAACGGGTCCCAGTATTTTGATTTCGATTCTGTTTCTTGAGCTCCATTTTGTTCATGAACTTTTTTCGCCTTTATATCTGATTTTGACATCCTGTAAACAACGCTAGAGTGAGTAAAAACTGTTTATAGAGTTAGACAATCCTAAGATGTAGGGTTTAATTAATAGTTGTTGGATCTTTTTCACAAGCCTTTGTTTTATTAATGTATTAGATCCTTACCTTTTCTACTGTCTTAAGTGCAACAGTTCACAAAGTATAGTTATCCAAGTAGCGCAAATTTTAGTTGCAACAATATCCAAACTATTGCCAATTTTATACAAAGTACATTATAAGTAGTTAGTTACCTCTTTGTTAATTATTCACTTTATCAGCATTTGTTTCACACGTCTTTTTTGCACTGATTATGATATGAAAATGATTAGAACCTATCGCGGATACGTATAAATTTGCGAATCTAATGATAACAAAGTTGTGCATAGTGATGTTTAATATTCAGATTATTCTTTATCAGATACTAAAAAAGATTATAAAACAGACATCGATATATCAATCAGACTGAAAGAAAACTCACTAAACTTCAGAGTGATGACAAACGCAGTGCTGTGCCACTTACACCTTTATAACCTAAAGTTCTAGGTAACTCTGTAACTTTTAAATTCTGAAGGTCTGGCACCTTATGGATTAATGCTAAACCTAAGGGGAAGCACTTTCCGTACTCGTTACTCCATTCTGGTCTTGTAAAATTATGTATTATATCTAAATTGGGACAGCCTTTGTTTATGATTAGATATTTGTAAACCCTTGGGCATTATATTTATCAATGAACTAATAGCCTCTTCGCTGACGCCTATGGATGAATAATTGAATAAAAAATATTATTATTATTCCACTTATTTCACGGATTTTGTCAGGTCCTTTACAAAGGCATAAGTGGGGCTGTAGCCAACACTTGGAGGCCTGTTTGGTTTAAAATATACAATATAGTATAAAACAGCGTTTTGGATAAAGGTTAAATAGTATAGCTGTGACAAAAATTGGTCATAAAGTAGGGCTATGGACATGAACTCTTAAATGATAAAAGAAATGGCTATTGATTAGACTACAGTACCTGCCAATTTCAGTCTCATCTTTAAGTATTTAGGTAGGAAGTAACTTGCTACCCATTAAACGAGCCCCCCATAAGGGCCACTATCAATGGTGACATAAGGGGAAACTTTGGTGTGGATGGTTAAAGAGTGCTGAGAGGTGTGCTGTAGTTTCACTTGTAGCGGTGGGTGAAGCCAGTGGGTGCACGGGTAGCGAAACAGCGCTACAACCGGCGTTATGCCTTTTAAAACTTTCACCTTTGGAGCTTTTTGTTACTTGCTCTTACGTCTCCACCCCTAGAAGGCAAATTAAGGCAAGCCGGGGCCAGGGGTCTCATTTAGCCCCAGAGAGAATCAGGGTCCACGGTGTCGCCACTCACCGACCGTTCGCCACAAGCCGCCCCTGCGGTTTTATTATATATTTTTTTATCATATTACTATTATTATCAGTGATAGTTAAGGAATTATGTTGAAAGTTACTATAAGTATTGACATAGCCCAGAGAATAACCTAGATACAAGGTTAAGCCAATAACCTATTTGTAGAAGTGGCCATGACCAGCAAACATGCAATGAAGTACTGATGATGCCGGAAGGTTCTGAAATGGAGACAACGACCGACAAGCGCAGCATAAGTCGCCCACCGACAAGGTGAACAGACCGATAAGAGTCACATGACGTCGTTGTATACCGATCCATTCCAACCAGTACTTTTCAAAATCCATGGGGGATGTCTATATTTTTTTTGTGCGCTCATTTCCACAGACTTAAGTCCGTGCCTTTGATATTGCTGTTTTTTTTCTTATGATTATAATTAAATTAATTTTCGTGATGTCAGGAAAGAAGGTTTTCGCCAGAAGATTTGCCGAATGTCCAGACTCACCAGTATTTCACCGGTTGCGTTCCTGAGCAGTGTATTTTTTTTTCGTCGACTTGTTCTCAAAATGACTGTATAGATTCCGTGCTGCATGCTTTTACGGTCTTGTCCTGAGCAGAAGTTTTTGCAGATTATCGTGAAGGCTACCGTAGCTTTGAGTGAATATTCTTCGGTCGCACGCAAATATTAATGTAAATATGTATTAATTGTCATAGATTCATAGATTTATTCACCTTATAATATAACATTTCGTTACTCTAAGTACGTCAAATTTACATGTTGTATTCAATGTATCTAAAATGAATAATTATTGGTATTGACTTATTATAAATGCAAAAATGAAACAATTAAATGCAAAATTATTTTTACAATTTGCCGTGTTACCTAGGATTATGTTACATTATTATATTATTACATTATTATATTATGTTACCTAGGATTCAAAAACAATTGATTAAGTTAGTGCCTAAGGTAGTGATAAGTTAAGCTTTGTCACCCAAGGAAAAAAGGAGGAGGAGACGGAATCGCTACAAGAATTTATCGAACGCATAGCGACCAAGATGTTCGCCAAAGCGGACGCCTCAACATTGCCGCTCCTCAGGGGCATAGCGCCTCACCACACCCGACCGCCCGACCAAAAGGGCAGAAAATTGAAACCCTACCCAAGGGATTTACTTCCCACCGAAAGCCCAAGTCAAGGCACAGAAGAGAGTTTGGATGCCACGGCTGTATCAGTGCTGCCCCCAGTGGCCAGCGACTGTGTAGCCGATCGGTACGCTGGGCTTAATCCGTGTAGGCGTGGGTTCCACCCGGCGCGGCCTTGATCGCTCAGTTACCTTTTGGTCACTGGGGTGGCAGTACTGTGAGGCCGTGGTGGATCCAACCAAGTGACCCGTACATAGCAACGAACGGAGACGAGCCAGGGGCGGAGGGTATAGCCCTGATCCCCTTTCCCCACTCAACAACACATGAGCGAGAAGAAGACCCAACTATATTTAGTATATGGTATTCTCAAGAAATCCATAGTAGCCTACTATTTTGAATTCCAAAGAAACCATCGCGGGCACGCACATCATCACCTAAACCTTATCGGGCGCGCACAATGACTTACTAAAAGCTAATATTTTCCTGATATGAACCTGTGAAATACGTACAAACAAAATAAATATTAATACATGTCCATGGGCGACGGTCATCACAAGGTGAGCTGCCTGCGGGTTTGCCCCCTCTCTCTAATAATAATAATTTATAGATGCCAAGGGATTTTAGAATATGATTATGGACATCATGTACTCAACAGCTAGTTTGAATGACGCAACCAGTGCACCTGCACGGAAGTAGAATTTGTAGATAATGGGCATTGGGCATATCTTAGTTTAGGTAATTAGAGTTTATTTTATTTGGAAAATCGATGATAATAGTTATACTTTGATAATCATGTTTGACAAACGTTTGCGTAGACACGTACAATTATAGCTCCACTGTATATGCCCGTCGTTTTTAAGGTTCCGTACCTCAACAGGAAAAAGGAACTTATATAGGTTCACTTTGTTGTTCATCAGTCTGTCTGTAAACATGCCCATTTTCTTAGCAACACATAGAGGTTTCAAGTTGACATTTATATCAAATATTTAAGCCCACAGTCTCTTTTAGCTGTGAAAAAATCAAACTTGTAAATCAACGCGATAAATAGACATTGCATTTTATTTCGCATATTAAACACATAATAAGTATAGTTCGCGATTTCACAAAGGAATCGAAACCTTTATAGGACACTTCCCGTTGACTTAGAATCATGAAATTTAGCAAGAAGCAATTTCTTAGAGAGAATAAAGGATAACAATCGGAAAATCGTAAATATTTGGTTTAATAACAAAAATAAGCGAATTTAATAACAAAGTTATTATTTGTGGTTAGTGTAACAATCGTATCTTGGGATTGAACAGCAAAGTTAAGTTTGATGAAGGAGCAATAATGTTAGATGTTTTGTTAATGTATGTACGGAACCCTCGTTGCGCGAGTCTAAGTCGCACCTGGTCTAATTACTTCAATCAGTTTGAAATGCATTGCACTATACAATGTTTCAATGTACAATGTTTTTTTTTCGACTATTGGTGGGAGATAGGGTGCTACTCTATATATCAAGTTAGCATTGTGAAAAAGGGTCAACGAAGCTTGGAACACGAAAGAAAACGAAAAAGAAAAAAAAACCCACAGTCCTAGCGCGAGCTAGGTGAGGTAGTAGGTAGGAGCGAAACGAAGGACCGTGCGAATCTAGTCAGCTGAACTGGCTCATTCCGAACTAGCATAGTACCCTATCGACATCTGTGCTTATAACCTCATAAATTATTATAAGAAAAATGTGCTACCTGAACTAGGTATTTACAAATAGTAGTAAGTATTACCCGACTGGCCAGCTACGTCTATAATAAACTAAAAATAGTTAATTAAAAACAATAATAAAATTAAGTTAGGCAATCTTGAAGTCCTTCTATTTCGATTAAAAATAAGGAGCAAAGTAGGCCAGAATTAAATTTAAGATTTTTAACGAAATAACATTTCTTTTATCTTCCTCCATCAAACCTAGAGTACTCTTCAACCTCACCCTATTAGTTGTAATTGAATTAAATTGGACTGTCTACCCTTTTGAAAATGACATTAATTTTTTTATATAGTCGTTTCAAATTAATGAAAAACGAAGTATATTTTCTGTAAGTGCTTCCTTCGTGCGACCTATCGTTTTACTTTTACTTGTTATTTTTAATACAGATCAAAAGATTCGTTTGGCTTTGCTGCGAGTGGAATATTAATATTAGTTGAAAGAAACTGAACTGTGTATAAAATAATGTTGTTTGAGCCTTCTGAGAAGTATATCAATAGAAAAAGAGTAACTTTTAACCTTGGGATTGTCTTTGATTTTTGATCTTCACTTTGTGCGTATTACGTTTTCACAAAAATGCTTACACGCTTATACTTCGCAAATACAATTTTATTTTATTCTTTGTGGAGATTATTATTCGCCTTAGATTTAAGATAGATTATCCGCTCAAGTCAATCGGTTGCAGTTTTGGACCAACGTTTGTTAAAGTTACGTGTCCTGGGTGCATTTTGATTCAAGCCATCACAGTTCAACCTGCCATATTAAATCCAGATACTATTCTTGTTTTCACCCAACACCAAATTAGGTATTACAGTCCTCAATGCTATGAAAAGACTAATTCATTTGATATTTATGCGCCTGACGCTAACCTTCCGGGTTTGATTGTTGGTATTACTAACTATAAAATAGGAGTTTTTTTATAGTAGGAAGTGCCTGGGACAAGTAAGTTCTTTGTAGTAAGCGGCACACTTGCCCATAAAAGTCGCGGTACCCATGACGGCCAGCGTTAATGCTCACATGACGGCATTAATTAATACATTACCAATATCATAATGATAATGAATGTGTTACAAAACTTTTACCGCAAAACGAGCGGGAACTCCGCACATAGCAATGTGTTCTCTTAGTTATTCTGTGATAATGGACAACACAAAAAGCACT
Source organism: Selenia dentaria (assembly GCA_917880725.1). Taxonomy (NCBI): domain Eukaryota; kingdom Metazoa; phylum Arthropoda; class Insecta; order Lepidoptera; family Geometridae; genus Selenia; species Selenia dentaria. The sequence continues at coordinate 4,454,602 of OU862888.1, read as the reverse complement.
ACAGGAACTGTTTTCAGTGTCCAGAAAGTTTTAAAATGTACGGCAGTTGCAATGCAAGTTAAATAAAACTGTTACTGGCGAAAGTCGAACCCGCACTCCGCTGGAGTGTTGTCACAAATCTGCAATTTATTGTGTGAATACTTGAATTTTGATGTGTATTGTTCTTGAGGGAGTTTCAGTACTGTGATACATACATATTTTTGTTATGCTAACGTTAAATAATGTGACTTAATTAATAGTTAATTCAAGTAATAGAAAGAAACATATTGCCTGTCTTATGAATATCAATTCTGGTCAGAGCTTCGTTTTGAGAAGATCTTATAAAAACTATAATATTAATGGGTTTTTTATGGGATAGGTTAGCAAACGAGCAATCAGCTCACCTGATACCGTCGCCCACGGACATCCGCAGTACCAGAGGTCTTAAGGATGCGTTGCCGACCTTTGCGGAAGGATGATAGAAAGGAAGAGATAGAAGGGTAGGTGGAAGGGTAGAGGAAGGATAGGGAGAATGGGAAAGGGGGGAATCGGGCCTCTGAAACCTCCCACATACTAATGAAACGCAATAGCAAGCTATGTTACTTCACGCCGGTGTTATGTGGGAGTGTGGTACTTCTCCGGTCGTGCCGGTGACGGCCCGTTCGGTTGTGCGGTTGCATCGTGGCCCTACCACAAAATGTGGTGGTGCGTTGTGTCCATATAAAAGGATGTTATAAATAAATGAACAAATTGATACTTCATGATAAACGCCTGCCCGTAAAAGTTACCATGTTAAGACGCACCCAAAGTCTGGATATTTCTTGAGGAGGAGGTAAATATTAATAATGTTTAAGCGTGCAATGTACTTATTTAATAATTAAGCTCTACGCATATTTTATGTATTAAAATAAAAATAATTCAATATGCATTTAGGTATGATTTCGCATAATAATCTTCACTATTAACATCTCATCCTTAGAACTTTCACCGCTAAACAAAGGTTTTCTATATACATTTCCAAATGGACCAGCTGGAAGCAACCCGCATTCAAAGTCGTCCTGTAGAAGACCACTGACAAAGTGGACAGACGGTCCACTTTGTCGGAGGACGACCTACCCTGCTGTTTCCGGCCCGTGTTCTCCATTCCAGATCTTTCCTGTCCCATCGCCACCTGTTCTGCGTGCCATGTGACCTGCCTACTGCCACGTTGACTGGCTAATCCTTAAAATTATAATATTGATATTTAAAATTCAATTTTGTAGTTTTGTTAGCAACAGTAAGTTTTTTCTCAATTTCCTCGTCGTCAGACTTCTTTGACCAGCAGGTTGCAATCGATTAAAGAAATGGATTTCTTTAATATAGTTTGCTTGAATTCGATTAGTTTATTTAACGTTCTGCTTTTGTACAATTGCTTACGTGCATCCTTGTTTTTTACAATGGTTCATCAAAGTGACTCCCTCTCGCATGATGGAAATAGGAAATGGAAGCAAGAAGCGATAACCATTAAAGTATCCGTATATTCCATATCCATAAAAGTATATTTTCCAAAAGGACCGGTTGGAAGCGGCCTGCATCCAATGTCGTCCTGCGACCTTCATCAGGTCGTCTGTCCACCGTGTCGGTGGACGACCTACGCTGCGCTTGCCGGTCCGTGGTCTCCACTCCAGAACCTTTCGGCCCCATCGGCCATCTGTTCTGCGTGCTATGTGCCCTGCCCACTGCCACTTCAACTATGACTAATACTGGCTAATCTTCTGAGCTATATCGGTGACTTTCGTTCTTCTACGGATCTCCTCATTTATGATTCGATCACGTAGAGAAACCCCGAGCAGAGCCCTCTCCATAGCTCGTTGTGCAACTTTGAGCTTATCTATGAGGCTCATAGTAAGAGACCACGTTTCAGTGCCATAAGTCATCACTGGTAACACACATTGGCCGAAGACTCTTGTCTTGAGGCACTGAGGTATTTTTGACGAGAAGACTTCACGAAGTTTCCGAAACGCTGCCCAGCCGAGTTGGATTCGACGATTGACTTCTTTCTCGAAGTTGGACCTGCCTAGTTTGACTGTCTGTCCCAGGTAGATGTACTCGTCAACAACTTCGAGAACTGAGTTCCCAACTGATATTGGGGTAGGTACAACAATGGGAGCGTCCAACGTGCGGGACGTTGGACGCTCTCGGGCCGGTCCTACAAGACTGACTCTGGCGGTCCCACAGTTTCCTCTCATTCCGTCTGGTGCAGGTGTTATCCGGGCACGGAAGCTTCGGATCATACCTGCACCGGATCGGAAGGGAGGAAACACCGACATGCCATGATTGTGGCGCGGTGTGCCCGTCGTGGTCCGAGCTGCGCCACAGCTTGGTTGCCGTAGTCGGGCCAGACCTCTCGCTCCCCAGCGTTGTCAGCGCCATGCTGGAGGGTGAGGGGAACTGGGTAGCGGTCGCCTCCTTTTGTGAAGACGTGATGTCCCAAAAGGAGGCGGCAGAGCGCGCAAGAGAGGAAGACCCCCTTGCGGCGCCACTGCGTAGACGAAGCAGGGGCGGAAGAAGGCGATTGCGCCTTCTGCCTCCCGGTGGTGAATAGCGAGAGTTAGACGCGGGGGCGCCTTCTCTCGCATTGCACCTATTCACCACCTCCGTCGGGCGGGAATGGCCGAGCACTCCTGGTCATTCCCTGGCCCCTCCTGACGGGAGGGGCATGCAGGCCCCGCTGTAAAAGCGGGCGGTCGTTGGTGGGGGACTGGACGTAGAGGCTCCGCCAACTTCCCAGTTCTCCTCCACACAGACGAAGCCGGAGTGCCACTGGGTTAGTTTAGTGGGTATACCAGTTGAACCGGAGAGTCCCACACACCCCCCTATCCCCAATGGGGGGGGGATGCGTAATGCATTTTCCCCAGCGGCAAAAAAAAAAGTACAACATGGGCATTAGACATAATTTTCGTCTTGTCCATGTTCATCTTAAGAGTATTCGAGTATTGTGTCTTCCATGGTTTCTGCCATGACTACAATATTGTCGGCAAATCGAAGGTGAGTGATGTATTCGCCGTTAATATTAATGCCAAGTCCTTGCCATTCCAGAAGCTTGAAGGCGTCTTCCAATGTAGCGGTGAACAGTTTCGGAGATATAACGTCTCCCTGTCTCACGCCTCTTTGCAATGGAATTGCCTTCGAACTCTGCTCCTGTACTCGGACTGACATGTAGGGGTTTTTGTACAAACACTTCAGCACTTCAATATACCGATAGTCAATACGGCACTGCTGGAGAGACTCACGCACTGCCCACGTCTCGATCGAATCAAAGGCTTTCTCATAGTCCACAAACGCTAAACAAAGAGGCAAGTTATACTCTTCGGTCTTCTGTATAACTGCCGTAGCGTGTGGATGTGGTCTTTAGTACTATAGCATTTTCGGAAACCGGCTTGTTCCGGAGGCTGGAATTCATCAAACCTGCGACTTAGAGGGTTTGTTATGACCTTCGAAAACAGCTTGTAAACATGGCTCAAAAGCGAGATGGGTCTGTAATTTTTAAGTAATGTGTTGTCGCCTTTCTTGAAGAACAGCACCACCACGCTTTCGTTCTATGCTTCTGGCGTTGAACCTTCGAGTAAGGCGGTATTAAAGAGCTTCTGAAGGACTTTAAGTACCGGTGTTTCACCCGCTTTAAGAAGCTCAGATGTGATACCGTGGTCACCAGGCATGAAAGTATCCGTAAGCTGCTTTAATCGCCACCCCTATAATAACCTGAGAGATGTTTTTTCAGACCCAGTGTCATAGTTGCAAGGAAAAACGTACACCGGCAGAGCATTCCATAATTTACTTACACGACAGAGGTAGGAACTGCCAAACTTTTTGGTTGATGGTAATACAATTTGAACAGTATATGGATGCTAGGGCGGAAACAGTAATTAGGGATCGGATTGGTGAGAAAGAAATAATACTAAATATCTCTTCAGTGCTCTCGCCATGACACAAACGGTAAAAAATGAGAAGCTATAGTAGTAGACTTCATTGTCTCCAATAATTGGACAGCGCAACGTTCCATTGAAGCGATAATAGCCCAGGTAATGATGGTCGGCCGCCAATTACACGGCTGAATTAATCCCTACTTCAGGTTTTAGCTCTAGGTGAAAGTAACATCATGATGAAATCCACAGCATGGTAGTAGTGCGATTTCTGGCGCCTGCCTGGCTAGCTAACACCCTAAAATCTCTCGCTAAACACTTAACGTTGTGTTTCGGCAGCTGCACCTACTAGTTATTCTATGGCACATGAGAGCTGCTCGCCACTCTAAATCAAATGTGATAACACTGTTAATCACATCAGTTGGTAGTCAAACACAAAGCTATCCAGTATGAAAAACGTAACAAAACAACTTTTAGAATGTTTTACTGTGATTTTTCAAAATTAACGTGCACTTTAATTTACCATTAATTAAATTAAAAGAGTTTTATTAATTTTATTTAAATTAAAAGAGTTTATTTTTTAAGACTTTACTCGGGGTGACAGTTTTGCCCTTATTTATAAACTTGGTTCCCGCCGTAGTTAAAACATCCAACTGTCAATTTATAACTTACACATGTCACCCGTGGAATCATGGCAAAGCATGTTACGTCAAATCTATGTTTATACAACGTTTATACAAACGGCTGAGTATTTTGACGTTTGAGTTCGACTAAAATTCGATGCCAATACTAGTCTATAGTTAGTTCCCAAATCAGCCATATTATTTTGGTGGCATTTGAAATCGAACGCCTTGTCCAATTGAGTCAATTTAGCTGAAACAAGTGAAATTCAAACGTGATACCTAGTCGATTGTGTCGGTTGTAGACATTCCGAGTTATACAAGTTAAGGCGCTGTCAGTTCAGCGCTTCATTTTCCTTTACTTGAAATCAAGCAAGCGCATATCGTCAAAACGTAAAAAAATCATTAAAAAATTATGTGCTCTTAAATAAAAAAATAATCCGTCAATGTATGTGTATTAAAATTTGCCATTTTATGATATGTATTTCATGACAAAAATAATAGTGAATAAAGAGAAAATCTGTTTTAAAGGTGAAATGAAGTGGAATGTTTGAGTTTTTTTTTAATGTACCTACTCTAGTATGTTAAAATTTGTTTTAAATTGCGTCAATGTGTACTTAGAAGTTTTATAAATGTCACATTATTTTTTGTAGTTTTAAATTAATCGCTGCTTATGAGATATGACTTTAAAACCCCTCATTTTTATCGACGTCATGATATGACAGCACCTTAAGTTGATACGCGATTCGTTTAATTCGTATTAAATTATTATACTAATAAATATTCAATATTTATGTTCGTTAAGCCAGTCTTCTAAGATGAACAAGGAAAATAGGTAACGTCCTGTCTTGCTTCACATTTGATTCTACAATTCTGTTTTGATACCATACTCTGGACGAAATCAATCAATATTACCTCCGCTATCGAGTTAATAATCGTAAGAGGCAATGAAACCTGACATACTAGGTGGCGCTTTTATCCAAGAAGTTGGTTTTTGAGTTTATTTTGCCTGGTAATTTCACATGCTACAGAGCTCGTCACATCTGAACTCAGTAAAAGCTTGCGCGCACCAATGGCTTCGCGGTATGTTACCAGGCACTGTGTCGATACCAACCTCCTCCACAGTCATAATTCCATCGAGACTACCTACTAGATAAAGCTGAAATAATAATCTCATTATATATCATAGTCAACATTTTCATTGACCTACCGGTAATTCTTTCACAACAATAAGCACAATATTTAATTAATTAATAGTCTTCGTTATGACTAACAACCCTTCTTCACTATCCATCTAATACACGAAGGACAGGGTGATTTGTAGTTTTCAAAGAGCTTTATTTATCTTTTTTTTCATACATTAATGTTTTTATAAAAACCTTTGTACTTTTTGTGTTGTCAAAAAATAAAGCTGGCTTGTAAATATTTTTGTAAAGAAAGATATTATACAAACAGGCCCAGATAAATAATATTGTTATGTTGTTGTTACATTGTGATAGTGTACTAAAGAAAATACAACGTTCTTAGTGAATACAGATTTCGGACTAATATTTTAGATGTGATAGTTTCTAGGAATCACGCTAAAACGACTAACAGATTGGGCTGAAATATTGAATGGAGATGGTTTGTACCCAGAATTAACACGCGCTGGTATCCTGGTTAGAAGAAGAATCTTTAAACATCTAGTGTAACAAAACATATAATATTATATTAAAAAAATACTTTGGTTTGAAAAGGAACAGACAAATGATGTTAACCGAATAGAATTCTCAAATATTACGCAGAAAAATACTAAAAATGTCCACAAAAATACACTTTCACATCTAAAATCACTAAATTGTCAGCGATCACTATATATTTTTTAGTTTATACGAAGCTAAGAAATGGTATACAAATTTTAACCAGTATTTGTTTTTATTTTATCAATATTAGTATAAATAGTAAATATAAAGAAAACGTACAAAATTAATGCATGTTCACATTACATCGTTGAATCCGATAAGCAATTTTCGACCTTACGTAAAGTATCGTAAATTATTTTAAACATTACAATTCAGCCGCTTAGTATATCAGCTTATACTTTTGTCAAGATTTCACGCGTAGTTCCTGATGGATTGCGATGACTCCACTATTCCACTCGGACTTAGTAACGAACATAAACTAGTGCTTATTTATATAAAAGCCAAAGCCAACCTGAGGACACAACAGTACCAACCATAACAATAGAGTTTAAAGGAATTCTTTTAAAATATGAATATATACCTACGTATCATGGAGTTCTCCGTCCTATGATAGTACTTGGATTCTGTGAACTAGAATAAAAAAATGTATTTAAATTTATATTTAATACGTTTTCTCATCTACATCTATATCAATCTTTCTATGTCATTAATTTCGTAGCCTATTAAATTCAACCAAACAAACAAATCTTTCCTCATTATAATATTATAACATTAATAATAATAATATATACAGTGTAGATACTCGAATGCATCATCAGCATTTCCCTTTGTATTTGGTCTCATACTTCTGTACATTAGCCATTCGTCTAGTTATTGTAACTTGTAGTTGTATTAAGTTAGATTTCAATTTTAAGCAGTTAGAGCCAACTCATAGTTACATAAATATTAAGTATTTCTTTATGTAACTGTCCTGTCTAGTACGTAATACATTTCAAACTACGTTACACTTACACAAAATTTCGTGCTTGCCCCACTGGTGCCAGAAAATTATGATCTGAAACAATTATAATAATAATAATAATACTGGACAATCCACACAGCACCATCTAGCCCCAAAGTAAGCTACTCAAAGCTTGTGTTATGGGTACTAGATAACTGATATATTTAATACATTATATACATACATAGATATTTTTATTATACATAGAACACCCAGACCAACGGAACAAGTTTCTGCAGATCGTACACAAATTTGTCCCAAGGCGGGAATCGAACCCGCAACCTCTTGCGTCGCAGGCGGACTCTCGCCCGCTGCGCCACTGAGGTCGTCGAACAATTAAATCTAGTCAAGCTATAATTTCGATCACATCGATAGATTTAAATTAAATGCATGCATACATGTTAAAACATGTAGATACGAAGATAAACCGTGCGTCGATAGCAACTGCAAACAAAGTTGATGAAAGTTTAGGAACAAAAACTTTCTTCCCACGACTTCCGCTCGAGATAGCGTGTTCAAAATCTTATACATGTAAATGATATTTAAGTTTCAAGGATGTTCATGCATTGAGTTTTGAAGTTTTCAGATAAGACATAGACACGATGATAGAACTAAACAAAGTTTGGGAGTTAGATCTAGTTGGAGGTACGAGCTGTATACAACTCTGTGAATAGCAGGAGATTTCACTGGATATAATATCTATGAGATTATAAACAAAAGAAATTGTTATGCCTACGATAAAATCGAATAGTTGTTAGAATAGTATGTTTACCTTTACCTACCTGTTTTAAGCAATAAAAATACAATTATTTTTAGATTTTTGGCCACGGAGCAAACTATTTTTAAGACACACACAGTTTTCATAAAACTAGATATACCTTAAATTCTTTTTCTGTCTTTTCCTTGTAGTTTGTGAAAGCAAGTACTATACGAATTAAGGCCGATTGTATTTCACGCGTATTTTTCTTTTCACTTACTTTGTTTTATTCGGCGCGCGGATTCTTTACTGCCTGTTACCTACTTGCGTTCAAACAATTTTAGTGATTGATTTATTTAGTGATTGGTACAATATACTTTGAATATCCACATTACAAATTCAAATCACTTTTAGTCCCTAGGCTATTATAAAAAACTATTTTGTTCCCTTACGAGGAACAAACTAACCCTTTTCGAATTAATGTGATAAAAAGGATAATTTGTATCATCAAAGTATTTTTATTAGTCCTCTTGTTACAGCGGAAGGAGCTTAATGTGTCTTGTCAGTTTATTTCAATTATTCTTAGACTGATACTGTTCAAGATCGTGTTATTGAATTGGAACAAAAATTGCATTATTAGTTACTGGGTACATAAAACATTATGCAAAATTAATAAAAAGGCATCCTGCTGGTTTAGCGCAATAGTATTAAATATACGTATGTACTTAAGAGGATTGCATAGCTAGTACTTTCCATGCTAAAAGAGAAAATTCTTTTCTACTTCTTAACATTGTCCGATTTCAGTGTCACTTCAGTCACTGAAATCGGACAATGTTAAGAGGTAGAAAAGAGTTTCTCTTTTAGCATGGAAAGTACTAGCTATGCAATCCTCTTAACGTTTCATTTGTTGAAGGTACATAAAAAGAATCTATCGAAATATAAGTTTCCGTTGCAAAAGAAACAGTAATACTAAAACTCAAGTTCATACGCGTATAGAAGGTAATTTTCCATATGATTGATCTATTATGGTACGAGATGGTACACAGCGGAAATCATCAAAGAATTACGAGTAAAGGCAAGGCTGCACAAGCAGTACAAGATTGAAGGGTCTAACTACGGGGTGTTTTCCAAGTGTAGAGCAAACGTCAAGAGGATGATAGGGGAGGCTCAAATGCTACATCAGAAACGAGTGGAGCACCATCTAGCAGAAGATCCTAAGTCATTTTGGAATTATGTAAGAGCCAAGAGAGGGGGGGGTGAACCGCAAGGGGATCTCACTCAACGGGAAAGCACTATCGGAGATAGAATGCGCAGCGGAATTCGCGAAGTTCTTTCACTCAGTGTACGGCACCTCGGGCCCTGGACGTGCCCGCGGCGGAGGCGGCGAGCTGCGCCAGCGCGGCTCGCGTGCACGTGCCGCGGCTCACGCTGCACGAGGTGCGCGACTCAAGCCGAAACGCTCCGCGGGCCCGGATGGGATCCCGGGCTACATAATGCGAGACTGCCGTATGCCACTCGCGGAACCGCTGGCGCATATTTACAACACATGCTTAGAACAATCATATTTTCCAAAACGGTGGAAAATTACGAGAGTTATTCCTAAACCGAAAGGTTCAGGAACAGATGTAACCGAGCATAGACCGGTCGCGATTCTGTCGACGGCGGCGAAGGTGTTCGAGTCGGCCATGCAGCGCAGCATCCAGGAGCAGGTTTCAACACGGCTGTCGGAGGCGCAGCACGGGTTCCGGCCGGCTCGAAGCACCGCCAGTAACCTCCTTGACTCCATGTCCTTCGTGTTGCCGCACATCGACGCGGGGGTGCAAGTCGACGCCGCCTACTTCGACTTCAAAAAAGCGTTCGACCTAGTCGACAACGACATATTGCTTAAGAAGTTGGCGTCGATCGGCTGCACCACCAAGTTACTCATGTTTTTCACGAGCTACATGGGGGACCGGCAGCAGTACGTAGACTACGCGGGATGCAGATCGGAGGCGTACTCTACCAAAACTGGTGTGAGTCAGGGAAGTAATCTGGGGCCGCTGGAGTTCATCATCATGATCAACGACCTACCGACCGTGGTCAAGGACGCGAAGTGTTTGCTTTTTGCTGACGACCTTAAATTACTCTTGCCGGTGAGAAACAACGAGGACTGTGACCGGCTTCAACGGGACGTGGATAGAGCGGCGGAGTGGAGTCAAAACAACGGACTACTGTTCAACGTAAATAAATGCTGTATGATCACTTTTGGTAGAGCAAAGTCCCCACTTCACCACCAGTACCAGTTGAAGGGGTCACAGCTGAAGAGGGTCGACTCGGTAAGGGATTTAGGGGTACATCTGGACGATACGCTGCACTTCCGTGTCCATGTGAGGAACATCTGCAAAAGAGCCTTCCAAACTTTGGGTTTCGTGCTGCGACAGGCTAATAGTTTCACGAATATAACAGCAGTGAAGACTCTATACAGCGCCTTAGTTAGAAGCCACTTGGAATTTAACTCGGAAATATGGGCCCCGCACGAGGCCAAGTATAGCCAAATGGTAGAGCGCATCCAAAATAAATTCACGAGATTTCTATACTGGAAGCTCTACAGCGTCTACCCGTTCTACCCATTGATGTATCCAACCTTGTTTGTTATAGGCATGGTTGGATACAACAAGCTGGAGGTAAGACGGGATGCAGCGCTAGCTCTATATTTGGTCAAGGTCCTCCGCGGGAAAATTGGAAATCCAGGCATTTTGGAGCAGATTCGGCTATGTGTTCCTGACGGATTTGTACACAAACGACGGCGGCCCGCCCTGTTCGATGTTCCGAGAGGGAGAACCAACCTCATAAGCAAGGCTCCTCTGACTCGCAGCATCCGCACACTGAATCAGGTAGCCCAAACTATAGACTTGTTTCACTGCTCTCTGAATGAGTTCGCAAGGACGGTGCTATTTATATTAAGCTATACCTAAAAATATTGACTTGTGTTATTCTATTTTTTATATATATTTGGTTTTGTATTTAGGTGATCAATGTAGTATTTAAGGAAGTTGACTTTTTTAATTTTTAGTGACAAAGTAGGTACTCTATTGCATTAGGTTTTCCCTGTAAAGATAGTGTACATGATTTAATAAATAAATAAATAAATAAATAAATTATAATATATTACAACACTATTACAAAGATGAACGGGATTGTGCGAATGAGTGAGCTTTTGATAAAGTTCAACTTTTTGCTGTACTAACGTAACGCTTACAATATAGCGAAAGGAATGGTCACAGCCTACGAACCAAGCACCCTGAAATAGCATACACTTATAAATGATTCATATGACGCAGTGCATATGTTTAAGCACGGTGAATAAGGAATATTATACACATATATCTATATACATGTATGAAGTCCTTTGTATAAAAACTTTGATCCAATTAAATTCTCTAAGAGTGAAGGCAAAGGAACGTGTTTAAACGTTAAGAACAAAAAGTTCCTGCCATCTACTTCCGCCTGAGATGGCGCGTTAAAAACACGCACATGTAAAATATATTCAAGTTTTCAGGAAGGACCACGCATCGAGTTTGGAACTTTTGCGATAAAGTTACGTCCCGATGAATAACATTGAAGAAAAAATAGAGGCTATATGTGGCTTGACATTAACACAGTTTGCAATTATGTCAATGATGACGGATCTTTACACATGTACGGATTATGAATTTTGGATTTTTTTAAGTGTATTGGTAAAATTTACGCCATTATCCACTGAAATAATCAAAATTGCGCATAATTTTTTAACAAGGGCTGAATTATTTGACATATATTTTTTTATGATCTGCGGTCCATTTATTTAATTGCACTCAAGGAAGTGCATTTTTGCGTACTTTTATCTTTACCAAAACCAGTGCGTCTTTTACAATTCCAAATAGAATTGGTGAAATTTAAGAATATAATATTCTCTCTCAATTCGTGTTATTTTTTAGCATATTATAATATAATCATACACTTTGGTGTCATCAGATCTCCCATACCCACATCAAGACTACTATTGCGGCTCTTTTGCTATTCGGGTCAGCTAGTAAGATAAAAAAAGAAAAAAGAAAGTTAAAAATCAACAATTACATTATGTCAAAAAATAAAAAAATTATAAAATACCTACTTAGATTCAGTAATTCTGGTGGGTAACGAGGAAGTGGATAAACTTGCTAAAGAAGCAGCTTCTGACGGTGAATTGTTTAATTGCCTTCCGTTTTATACAGATTTAATACCATATATAAAAAAGATTTCATATGAAAACTGGTTCGAATACTTTGACGAAAGATCACTTACTAAAGGTATATGGTATAAAACCATCCAACCATCTCTTCCTCGTTCTCCTTGGTTTCTGAGGGCCGACATGGGGAGGGACGAAATCGTAACAGCTGCACGGCTCTGATCTGGGCACGTCCCGTTAAATAGGTTTGCGTTTATGATAGGTAGGTAAGGTGGAATCACCATCTTGTGATCGATGCGGTGGGATTGAAGATGTGTACCACATTTTAATGGAGTGTGCCTGGAACGAAGCATTGCGCCGTCAACGATTCAATAGTGAGCATGTCTTGTGGCAAGTGGGGGTCTACAACAGTGTGTTGTCGGACCCTGAGTCACAGGATGCCAGAGCGTTGTTCTATGTGTACCATACAGCTCTCAAATGTAGATCGTCAGCAGTTTAAGATATTATGTACATACTTGTTTAGTTATAAGGGTGGCATTTTATCAAAACCCTGTACAAAAAAAGAGAAAAAAAAGATTCAGTAATATTATAGATGCACAGCAAAGAGACCTTCACATTTCAAGTGACATTTTACCATATTGACATTAATATTTATACGATACTAACGTCACTCAATTGTTTTGCCTTGCCGGAACCTCTCCACTAACACTTTCAACTTTATGGTATGGTATTAATGTTCAAATTGACTTTTAAGTATTATTACGAATCGATTGTATAGGAGTATGGAGAAGTGTTGTTTTTAGAGATTAGAGACAAATTTTTTGTTCATAAGAACCATCGTCGTATTTCAAGGAATCTTCTAAAAAGAATTAACAAAATCGATTCAGCTGCTCTCAAGATTTGCGCTTAGCAACAGATTCAGCGATTCATTTTTATATTATAGATTTTACCATTAGCACTCAAACATTTCATGTGTACATCCAAGGTAGAATAAGAATCTTGTACGGCGTTCCTGCATGACCGTTTGTGTATATTACAACCCATATACAGAAACGGTACGTTGCATTATATTCAGAAAATCACGTCGATGTCTTAATTCCTTATTCAGAACCTTTCGTATTCTCCACAGCGGAAGCCGGCATTTATAACTGTTTTAACGAGATGCAACAAATTAAGTGGCATTTACGTCATTTTACGATCCCATGAGTGATACCCATTTAGTAGGGACAGTAGCATTTTCATTTGGCTTTAAAAAGGCAAAGTTTTATTGTACAGAGTTTGTGTAGTTTTAAAAGTATCCTATAAATATTTTCATATACACCTACTTCGTTTTATGGAAACGAAGGAAGATAGAAACAAGTATGCAGTCTGTTGGTAACGATTAAAATTTAATTAATATTTCGTTCGTACATACTGATACAAACCAAACTGCTTATATTACGGAAACTGGTCTCAACCGTCCAACTTAACTTGCTACAGCAGCCTTCATAGCAAGAAGAAATGGCACCTTAGCAGATTCTCACTATTCATTTAAAACGAATCCTGGAAACGAAGTGTTGCAGGACCTTTGTTAGGTCTGAACTATCTATTTGATCCATTGTACCATTTATTAATAAGTTTAAAATAAGCTCAGTGCTTCGTAGGTCACGACAAACTGGTCGCTTAGGTTGTTCTATGACTATCAGTCGAGATTTTGTAGGAAACAATCAAATGTTGGAAATATCCAGTAATAATTATGAAAGGATAGTATGTAGGGAAAGAACTTCTAAATAAGCTACTTAGCTGTTACTCGTACTTGTAGCTAGCGCAGCTAGTAATTATAATTTACTACGCGGTTACACCCGCGTGGTTATTGACGATACAATACAATACAATACAAAAACTCTTTATTGGCACCAAAGAAATCACAAAATAATAAAACACTTAAATAATAGGCACAAATGGGCGGTCTTATCGCTAAAAGCGATCTCTTTCAGACAACCTTTGGATGGATAGCGAAAACAAGACTGATATGGACGGTGATGCAACATTGATTGGAGGATGATGATGATGAAAAATATCCTATGTGTTAATTCAACGCCTTATCTACCTTCATACTAAATATGATTAAAATTGGTAAAGCCTTTGAGCGTAAAGAAGTAACAAAGTTGTTAAGGAGCACCCTGTATAAAACTTATTTACTTCTCTCTTCACAGAAGTTCTTAACTTTTGTTAGTGATAATAAACTATCGCAATTAGCAGTTACGTAAACTGCTTAAGTTACTGTATTATAAGGAAATTCAGAATTCGATGATACCTATCATCGAATTCTTAATTGATAGGTTCTTATTGAGTTTTATCGACATGTATTTTTTTATTAGTCGTTCTACCAATTATTCAACTCATAACCCTGATGCGTCATCCAAATGATCGGCCACTCGCAAGATCTGACTGTTTCTACAGAACTAATAACAGAACTCCGCTGTTCCCTCGCCTCCTGGTCACGACTGTGATCGTGTTTTAGGAGAAATTAAGCTCATAAGTGAGGCTTCCAAAATCTGTGGTCTTGATTGTTCAGGACTATTAATCGAGACAGTGTAGGAAGCTCTTAAGAAATATACCGCATTAGTTAGGTCTCAAACTAGGCAGAGCTTGTACTATCGTAACCTGAAGACTGATTTGCATATATATATAGGTACATATATACACAGGTCAAACAGACATGTTCATGCTTACAAATATTTGACCTGTCCGGGAATCGGATTTCGGGACCAGCGTCTCAAAAGGCTTTTACGAACTGCATCAACCAGCCAGCTAATAAAAAAATAACTTAATATTTAGGAATCAGGGTAGAAATAGAAATAAACTGAAATTCATTCTGTTCAGCAGAAAATACTTTCGCTTTAGTATTTAAAAATTTCTCTGTGAAACTTTTTTGTTCCAACGTTGAAATAAGACATTTCGTTTTTCTCTGTGTTATTTTAGAAAAACGAAATATCTTTTGTAATCAGTGAGTTCATCTTTCACAGAATAAATTATTACACATCTGAAGTTATGCTTATCTTGCAGTGCGAAGTAATTCCTTATCACTGTTCATTACCCTGTGACTTGTTAAATCATCTTACATTACTTAATCCTCAAGATCAGTCTCCATCACAATCCTTATTATTAATTCAAACACGCTTCGCTTTTCTCAATTCTCAATTGGAAGATAATAGTTATATGAGAGGTGAAATTCTCATCAATTTGGAGTAACGTACTAATTTATTAACTTTATATCTTTAGTAAAGTAAATACATTCTTAGTTGGGGTCGTAGGAAACTGTCCTATGTTGAAGGGCCAGATTATAAGTTGATTGTTGTAGATTATAAGTTGTTAAACTATCACTATGTTTTTAGTCCTATACATTTACAAACATTGTATAAACTATATTAGGATATTAATTGTTCAATTTTCCATTATCGTCATCATGCATATTATACATAATTTATAATCAGGTTTATTATTTATCATTGTTAAATTCGACAACGGTATAGTATCTTTTTAGTAGTAATGATTACGACAAACACACGTATGTTTAATTTATAATATATTTGCATTAGGTATTTAGGTATACGTACCTAATCAGTTTTTAATACAATGACTCTGACACTAATAACCACTATCTGTGAAACTAAGTTTTTTTAGTATGATAATGTTATTAGAACACGGTACAAGAACGCGCTCCATCTGATATTACAAGGTAATCTCTGACTAGAATAGAGGCATTTCGTAACAAGTTACAAACCGCACTTCGCCTGTAACTCTGAGACATTAATTTGTTGAGTCTCATGTGCCTGTAATTTAGCCAGCAAACATAACTTCATTAGTATTGCAAACATTACTGATTCACGGTAGAAATATAGACATAAAAATATGTTTGTGATCACTAGCATAAGCTGATATAATTTTATAAATTGAACTTAATCAACAATGTAATAATAAAATGTTTATATTCAATACAATATAACTCCTCCCCTGGCTCAAACACACGTAGTGATCGTCCAGGGGATGCTGAGAATCAAGTTATCCAGCATTTCTTAGGGTAACCTTTCCCATTCTTAAATAGAGGCTTCCCTGAACTATGGACTGTCTGGGCACGTGGCTGACGGTTCCAAACAGCTCGCGTGAGAGCATCCCACGCGTGCTCTATTGGGTTTAAGTCAGGCGAGCCGGCAGGTCATCCTAACCTAGTGATGTCTTATTCTCAGACAGCAGCATTGATTCGTTGAGCTCGATGGGCGGGTGCATTATCACCGACCAGTACAAGTTGGTGCCCATGGTTAACTCGGAATGGGCGGACTATTCCATCAATAGCAACTAAAAAGACGAAGAAATCATAATATACATAACATACATACATAATCAGCCTATTTTGTACCCACTGCTGGGACTCGAGCCTTCCTCTCAGAGAGAGGAGTTGGGCCATAATCCACCACGCGGGCCCAGTGCGGCTTGGTAGATAGGTTAGTGGCCAACCCATGTCGAAGGTTTCAGGCCGCCCGAAGGCTTTCGACATAGCCTTACGACTGTTGTCCTAAGACGACGGGACCGACGCCTTAACGTGCCCTCCGAATCACGGAAGCGCTCAGTAGAATAATGCCACTAGCGGTTATCCATCCAAGTCCTGACCGCAGCAAGTATTGCTTAACTTGTTGATCGGTTAAGATCGCCAAGTCGAGCACCGCTACGAGCTCTTCTCTCTCGCATAATATAATATATCGTAACAAAAAAGATTCCGATTTTTCAAAGTGATCGCAAACTTTTTGATTTGTGTATGTAAGGTGGCAGTCTTCCCCGGACGGACAGATTCAGAATGATTTCTACTGCGCTCAAGAGGATTGCATAGCTACCTAGTACTTTCCATGCTAAAAGAGAAAACTCTTTTCTACTTCTTAACATTGTCCGATTTCAGTTATTTTTTTTTTCATGGAATCATGACATTGTTTGCTATGCCCGTACGTTTTGATTTTTTCAGTGTTCTTAATTTTATTATTGTTAATGTAAGAGGTAGAAAAGAGTTTTCTCTTTTAGCATGGAAAGTAATAGCTATGCAATCCTCTTAAGAAAGTCAGTAAGGAATCGCTTTACACAACTATACTACACGCTTGACACATAAACTAAATCGCCTAGTATCCTAATATGTTCTTGTAAACTCCTATGCTCTTACTATTATGTTCTACTGTAGTGAGCAAATAAATAGTTTACGTCACAACATTAAGTACCTAATCAGTCAAATGATTTATTTATACAAGAAAAGAGTTTTTTCTCAGCATTAAATATCGTATTTTATTTTCTTTAATAACTCTCTACAACGCTGCAGAACTTGTGAAAACTAACTATTTCTAATGAATGTTTTGTCAATGTTCATTTCTATTAGTAATAATTGTCATGCATTTTATATGTTTGTTTTATAATTGTTACGATAGAGATTGCTCTAATTAAATGGTCACACCTGAAAAATTTACACGAATTTGAAAAAGTTTTTATTTACGGGATTGACCATAGGTACCGTAGCCAAGGTACCGTAGGCGCCTTAGTTAGATTTCGTTAAGAAGGCTAATAAAAATGTGCCAAATTAGCCCTTTATGAACAGATTGGAGAACTTAAGACGCGGTCCAACCCCAATTTTAAAATAATTTACGATGCTTTACGTAAGGTTGAAAATTGCTTGTTAGATTGGACGATGTAATGCGAAAATGCGTTAATTTTGTACGTTTTCTTTATATCTTTCGATATATTCTAACACAATTGAAAAAACTGCTGGTTACTACTTTAGTACTCTATGTTGGCTATGTATTACTTAAAAAATAATATAGTATTATCGCTGAAAATTCTGAGAGTTTGGACGTGAAAGTTAATTTTTATGGACCTATTTAGGATTTTTTTCTGCAGAGAGCGAGTAATATTTATGAATTCTGTTCGGTTATTACTCTTTGCCTGTTCCTTTTCTAGCCTAAGTTTTTTTTCATAGATTATTATCAAACTGTTTCGTTACACTCGATGTTAGTAAAAAGTAGAATCTTTAGATTCTACTTTTTTCTATAATCAGGGTACGACCGCGCCTTAACAGCCACTTTAAAGCTCGCACAAATATAAATACTCCTATATAACAATTTTATATATGAACGTGACTTTGTAAAAATCTACAGAGTGGTTAATCCTACTCGCCTATAGGACGCAATAAATAACTCAACGAGTAACCAGGAAATAAGATCATCACTCCTTAAGATAATGACATCATTAAATATTCTGCTGAGTTAATACTAGAACCCAAGACTTACATTGAAATCTTATTGTGAAATGGTTGTCCACACATTTACATAGACATGACTACCAACGCTAAATCTAAATAGATGGAAAATTTCAGCTGCTTGTATATTTTTTTCAAATTAGTCCAACAAGAAAAGTTAAGCCTATTAAATCTGCTATTTTATGAGCAATAAAAGTAAAATAGCAGCCAAATATCCAATTATATTACATTGTCTATTGCTAGTAATATTATCCTAAAAACTTTGGTCGTATCTCTATCTCAGAGGGTTACCATTAGTAGAGTTGAAAACACATCAGGCCATTTTTGACCTGAATACGTGAACGTCTTTAAATTTGTTACCATACGGGGTCAATCAAAAAAAACCTAATATTAACAAAATCGGGGATACAGTTTGGCGTTCTGGTTTTAAATCTATCATATACATCGAATTAAATTATACCACTGGAGACATAAAGGATCAAACAATTAATTACTATAAACGAGAACAGTGACGCATCGCGAGGGGTTAAGGCGGAAGCGCCGCCATTTTCAGGTTATATTGCTGCGTATCGAGATTTGCAATAAGTTTAACTTTTGACTCGAAGAACCGTATTCACAAACAACATACGGCCGTGGCCATGACACATCCACACCCCATTTTTTCAACCTCGTTGAAACATTTTTTCCTTATGTGATTTCACTAGTTTCTACCGATAAAACAACAAAAAACACAAAAGAACAAAAAACTTCGTTTCCTCATGGAATGAAAATTGAACATATAATGCGTAAAATTATTGTGTGAAACATTCTTTAATGACTATCTGAGATTTTAAAATACTTTATAATCGACCGTATATTTTGCCGGAAACTTTTAAATCGGCCAAAACATTATAACGCCGCTCTAAATCGTCGGACACTGCCATATTTTAGACAACCAAAACGATATTTTAAGCTACACGAACAACATTTTAGGCTAAAAAACAATGTTTGCGATTAATTAACTGACGTTTGTTTATAGCCCTTACAGTGTTACAAATTACTGGGGATTAAAATTCGAGAGAATGCTGTTGGGCTTGTTTATGTCATATTTAATTTTGGGAAGATAATGTTCACTGCGCCTGCTGTGGGGATTTGTAGATTGACATAATCTCTTAAGGCCTAAATCATACGAGTTTCGCAGAGGGGTCTCTTAGGGGGAATCTGCAAATCCCTACAGGTTAGTATATAGATTATGACGTAGTTTGGCACAATCAGTATTAGTTTTCACACAAGTTTGCTAGTTTATATCTTAAGCACTTAAAGCTAGAGGTTTAAAACATGAGAAAGAAATATTATGAATATTGATAAAATTGTATTAATTTATAATACATACATCAGTTTACAATGTGTTTTTAGATTTTCTAGATAGGTAGGTGCCATTAACAATCTAAGAAGGTGAATACGCATAATTAAAATAAAGGATAGTAAAAGTACAATCCCCATCCTTCTTGTAGCTATTAAGACGCTGTCAGCTCAGCGTTTGGCTACGTTAAATTTCCTTTACTTGAAATCAAGCAAATGCATGACGTAAAAACGTACAAAACTCATAAAAAAATAATGTGCACACTTAAATAAAAAATAATCCGTCAACGTAAAAAAATAAGCTAGAGGTTTAAAACATGAAAAAGAAGTATTATGAATATTGATAAAATTGTATTAATTTATAATACATACATCAGTATACATTGTGTTTTAGCTTTTCTAGATAGGTAGGTGCCATTAACAATCTAAGAAGGTGAATACGCATAAATTAAAATAAAGGATAGTAAAAGTACAATTCCCATCCTACTTGTAGCTATTAAGGCGCTGTCAGCTCAGCGTTTTGCGACGTTAAATTTCCTTTACTTGAAATCAAGCAAATGCATGACGTTAAAACGTACAAAACTCATAAAAAAATAATGTGCACACTTAAATAAACAATAATCCGTCAATGTATGTGTATTAAAAATTACTATTTTATGATATTTGTTTCATAACAAATACAATAGTGAATAAAAAGAAAAACTGCTTTAAAGGTCAAATTAAGTGGTTTGTTTGAAATTTTTTTATGTCCTCTATTATGTTAAAATATGTTTTTAATTCCGTCAATGTGTACTTAGAAGTCTTAAAAATGTCATATTTTTTTTGTAGTTTTAATTAAATCGCTGCCTAAGAGATAAACTGCTTTAAAAACCTTTATTTTTATCGACATCATGATATGACAGCACGTTAAGTATAGCTAGCATTAAATGACAAGCAACACTAGTACCTATTTGGCAATAATGATTTCTCTTTTTAACAAATTTTAGGTGAAGTAAGTAAAACCACTTTTGTATTAAGTAGGCGCGCGTTGAGTTTCTAGAATGCTTGCTTCAGTGCACGAAAACAAATTCGACTGCGTATTTCCTCTTGTATTTTTATATATCAATCGGTGACGAGACAAGCGAGTCACTCGCTTAAACTTATGTTAACTTATGTTCACTGATGTTGTGTCACGCTTGCCCATAACAGTTCAGTGCCATTCAGAATTTTAATCTACAACTGCTGGCAATGTACTATGTGATCCTCATCCTGAGATATAAGATGTTTAACATCTTACCTCGTAATTTTGTTGGAAACATTGCCCTTCAAACTAAAAAAGTATCTTATCTTATTACACTACTACTTCAAGGTTGAATATCTGGCAATGGTGTAGTACTGCCTCGGGCAGGGTCTGCAAAAGTCTACTTCAGAATGTGCTCTTTGGAACTGTTGTAACCAGATTTTAATTATTTATCAGCTTAGTTTATAAGAACAGTTGTAACGTGGCTACACCTTAACGATACTGAAAATAAACTACAGTGTACTAAATGAAAATGACCATCACTTCTAACTGCTACGTAGTTTATGATAGATAAGTAACGTGATATTTTCTGCCCCGGTAAGATCGTGTATTAGACAAGCTCCTCTCAGCCTTATTTCAGCTAATAAGCTGAAACAATTGAGGCTACGAATAAAGATTTATCTAGTAAATCCTAGTAAAACGCAGGTTATTATTATTGGTAATTCTAGAAAATTTTCTGATGTAGATTGAGGTTCGCTACCGCGTATTGTATTTGATGGGGTTACTGTTCCATTTAGTGACACTGTAAAAAAATCTTGGCATCACACTCGATAAGCGAAAAATCTGCATCTTTATTTTTGAACGAAAACACAAATTTTGCATAACTGTAACATCTAACGGATATTTAGGTACATGTAGAAAAGTTGAAGTGGCTTTTCACATCTCTCATTTTATTTCAAAATGGCGTTAGAGGAGGGATATGCAGTCGTGCGCTCACGCATAAGTAAGTCAATCTATTAAATTCTTATCAAATACTTAATAAATGTTAGATTTTGAACAATTTGTAATTAATTAATACATCAAGACGTAGATACACAGTGTTATTTTTGCGTAAAAATAAATTACCATCTAGTAACCTTGAATTGTTTTTTTATGTCCTTTGCAAAGAACAAATGTAGGTAGTTAAAGTTTTGATATTTTACTGCTACTGTACTTTGTGTAGTACATTAGAAGATAATTACAATTATTTATAATTTTATTCAAGTTTAACAGATAATAGCATAGTTGAGGATGACTGCGACGATGATGCAGAGTTTTCGCCTCCAGAACTGATTCAAAGACTGAGTTACCACGACACCAATGAGTCCAGCAGCTCAGACGAAGATGTTTATGCTCCGATTCCTCCACTAGCTTCTCCAACGCTGTCCGACAGTTCCTCATCACGATTTCGATCAAGAGGACGTTTAAGAACAAGACGTGGGCGTGAACGCGGATTTGGTCGCAGACATTGCTGAAATCTTGGCAAAGAATGTCAGCAGAGTCAACCATCATCTCTATCTACCAGACAGATTGCGATCAGAAATCGCCAAGCGAATGTTGGTGTACAAGACACAAAATACACATAAGAACCTGATATTAACGATTTGATGCAACCAGCTTACATACATATCGAAACTCAAGATTGGAAGTGGCGGTCTACGATCAATATAGGTACAGACGATGAAATTTTGACAATCATGGTTGACTGCTCGAATAGAACAAATATTTTAGAGACAGGCAGATCGATGGGGCTAACTGTGAGACAATTAAAAATATATGTACAGCAAAGAAATATATTGTGCAGATGAGAGAATATCATTGGATTTGGGTACAAAACTTGTGACAAATAACGAAGAAGAAATCGATTTTGATTCTGTAGAAGATTACAAAGAGTATGAACCGAAACATAAGAAGCGTCAGGTTCTTATAAAACAGATACCCGCCAAGGAACGCCATAAAAAAGCAGCTTTACACTTACCGGAATATGGTCCGAAACAATCGAGCGGTAGGGCAAGCGGATGTGACAAGAAACCCACCATTTTTTTGTAAAAAGTGGTGGGTTTCTTGTCTGTGGTCTTGGTGATTCGTCCTTTCCAGGGTTCCGTAGCCAAAGGGTAAAAACGGGAACCTATTACTAAGACTTCGCTGCGCGTCCGTCTGTCTGTCGGTCTGGCCGTCCGTCACCAGGCTGTATGTCATGAACCGTGATAGTTAAACAGTAAACATTTTCACCGATGATGTATTTCTGTTGCCGCTATAACAACAAATACTAAAAAACTGGCCAAGTGCGAGTCGGGATTCACGCACGAAGGTTTCCGTAAAACCGGCAATAAATAATGTCTGTTGTATGGGATATTTATAGATAATAGTACGGGACCGTTCGTGCGCGAGTCCGACTTGCACTTGGCCAGTTTTTTGATTTCTTCTTTCGTTCTAAATTTACGGCTGATTAGTAAATAATGTTAATTATTAGTTCATTTATGTTTTTTTGGTGAATAACATTTAATTTAGAGATTATGATGTAATGTTTAGTTTTAGTTTTTATTCTTATATTTTGTAATAGAAAACCATAATATAAAATTTTGTTTCACTTTCAAATTATAATCCTTTTCTTATTACAATTTATCATCCAAAACTGTTCTATGTCCTATATAAATGACATACTGATATCGTCACTTTGTCCTTTATACAGGACATAGTGAAAAACTGTTTTCCGAGAGGTGAGATTTTTCTCAATATTTTTCCGATACATGTTAGCCAGTTAGGAATGTAATACTAAAGTTCCAGCAATATACCA
This sequence comes from Selenia dentaria, assembly GCA_917880725.1. Classification (NCBI taxonomy): domain Eukaryota; kingdom Metazoa; phylum Arthropoda; class Insecta; order Lepidoptera; family Geometridae; genus Selenia; species Selenia dentaria. Next base: position 4,431,088 of record OU862888.1, on the reverse strand, counting down.
CACAAAAAGTGTCTCTGGTAGGTAGGAGGTTAAAGAACAAAACAAAATCGAAATCAGCAAAAATGTCGAGACACACGCGCAAAAATTTAAGTTATAAAGTTATCCATTTAAAAGCTGACATATAAGCCTACCTTAGGAATAGGAATATGGAAATCCAAGATCTGATGAATACATGGGATCTTGGCCTTCTAATGGTATCTATCTATTTCAAAATTGAAAAAGTTAAGATGAACTAGTCACTGCAGTACAGGATTGTTAAGGTGGCGGATGAAGAGTTCATAAGAAATTGAAATTTGAGGTTAGCGCTTAGAAAAGTCTTAGTGTAAATTTAATAAAAATTACTTGTAACATTCATCCTTTTTACTCTTTTTTATTGAAAACCGTCAGTATATGTTGTGTTGGCTCAAAAAGTCTTCAATAGACCAAATTAAGAACAAAAAAAAAATTTGAATATGCATAAAGCGCCACGCTGACGTGGCAGCGATATGGCCAGCATTCATAATAATAACAGTGTTCAATATTTAAACACTGCCATACTAAAACAAAAATTACCATCAAATCATGAGCCACTAACCAAAATCATGACGCATTAATAATTAGGCAAATCTAATTTCAATTTGCAAATTAGGACCGAAACCCGTATCTCTACAGTTCAGTCGACCCGTATTATTCGCGTGTCCAGGATGTCTCACCGTCCCAGTTATCCGTCCCATCTCCGTCCCATCTTCGGCCCACTTGGCCTGATTACCAGCCAGTAATCGGATTATGCGCCTTTTTATTTAATGCTGAGATAGCCGTTAAGAGCTTTGGTATATGGGACATTTAGATATGGAATATGTATGGTCTGATTGTCTGTGTATTGTGATTTTTGAGTTTTATAATTTTCAAATAATGTTAATAAATTACCTCACGGGTAGCTTTGTGGTGAGTGAAGATGCCGAGGATTCTCCCTGGGATGAATAAATTACACCCCTTACCTTTGGCTTCCGTGAATTGCCCGTCCGAAATGAAGACGCAAATGTTAGTATTAAAATGCACCAATGATAGAAATTAAATAGCATGATGTCGGGAATAGCACTTTAGTAAAACCGCAGCACACCTCTTGACAGCGTTAAGCCATACACATCAAATTTGTTCCTTTCTTCACCAATAATGGTGGCCCATAAGGAGGCCCGTTTTGTGAGTGGAATGACACCACTTACTTTACTATTTTAAGATGTGACTAAAATTGGCAGGAGTCCATAGCCATTTTCTTTTTCACTAATAATTCATGTCAATAGCTTTTTACCTATTTATGTAATATATTTTCCATTTATTCTTTTATCTCTGTTTATACTTTCATCTAGAATGTTTTTGTTTTTATACATCATTGTTTATTTTATACGAATTAGGTGTCTCTTTCTAGGTCCTATAAGTATTAACATAACTACGCAGTCCCACTTATGCCTTTGTAAATGACAGGATAGTATTATCCTAATACCCATGAAATAAATGCAAAAAAAAGGTTGTTAAAGCTATAATAAATAACCTTATTACGACTTGATAGGCTTATCAAGGCAATATTTACTTTAAAAGTAAGTTAGCAAAATTCGATTTCAGTCAGATGTGGCACTATAAATAGTGCCCTAAAAAGTAAGGTTTGAGTGTTTAGGATTATGTGAATTCAAATTTGTAGGTTTTTTTTTATTTCCCAGAGGCGTGGAACGTTATGCAGAATCTACGTATATGCTTGTCAGACGTTATTTTTTAAATTGTTAGCTCACACACACTCGTAAATTAAAATTTTGGTAAGTGTTAAATAATCTTGAACATTTTATTTAACTAAGCATTTTTTAAAACGAGCGACGCGGAAAATGCCATCAGTGTTGATTTGAGCGTCACCTGGCCTTAAGGGTGAATTTTGCGTGAAATGACCATTCGCTACCCCCGCCTAGTCTCTGCTTATTGGTATGTAGTAAAAGCTTATTGTAAGTAAAAATTCTACTCACATAGTTTTTATGTAGTATTCCTTGGAACAGAAGGAAACAACGTGCTTAAAAGGCTTAAACTAGGTTAGGACTTGGATTTTTTAACGTTTTATTAAAAAAACAAAAGGGTATAGATAGTTTAATTAATAAAATAGAATAAACTGATTAAAACTAAGGAGATAGACCTATAAGGTATACAAGAAAAAATCTTATTACTATCAATACGTTTAAAGAAACTGCAACTTTTATTGTAATAAAATACAATCATCCTGTTCCTGACGAAATCATAAAGTTTCCAAGAGATGTAGAAACAATACATTTTTACAACGGAATTGCTTTTTATGCCTATCATTGGGCAATACTATAAAAAGCGGAGTTGGCTTGCAATGCACATATGCGAACCAAAACTTTTTTGATCTGATCAGGCGTAAACATTACTGATCGTACAAACCTAGTTAATGGTTCTTATAACAAAGAATAATGTCTGTTGTATAGGAGATTTATTGATTATGGTACATAAAGACATCATCTTTGAACCTTACTACACATTACCTACTACAAATAATACATCAACTGTTTAACTATTGCGGTTCATAAGATACAGCCCGGTGACAGACGGACAGACAGGCAGACGGACAGCAGAGTATTAGTATCCCCTGATACCCGTGATCCCGTTTTACTATTTAAGTATGGTACCCTAAAATGCGCATAACACACCTTCACCATTTCCAATTTATAGATAAATACTGATTACTGTTTACACAAAATAAACATAATTTTTCTAACATCTTTATTATTCATTTCTTCCTTCAGGGTGACCACTTCTCAAAGTAACTCATATTAAAACAGTCTAATGAGTTTTTTATATCTACCCGAGAAGACTTAAAATGTGACGTTAATAGGGCCTTCCTCTCGCGACTTAATTAAGTGGGCAAGGTAATTAATTTTTGTTTTACCAATTTACTTAAATAAACGCCGGGATGTTCGTTTCGTATACTTCCCAGCCTTTAGTAATCTTCATTCAGCCTATTTCATTTCCTTCATCAAAACGAAGGATACCTTTTTAATTAAGGTGTTTATTCACGAAACAGTTTCGAAAATGTTGAAATCACAGTTAACATTTTTTATCACTTTGTTTATCTTTATGTTCTTTGTATGTTTTAAATTTAATTGTATGCATGGCCATAAAAGTTTGTTTGAACCAATATTGTAGTACTCGTAACGGAGATTGCCTACCGTAGTAGACTGTTAACACCAAACTCTCCAGACGCGTTGCTCTTTGAATGGGTGACCGATACCAACAATATTTATTAAACTATATTCACCAAAAACGCAATGGAGAGATGCTTGGGGATTCCCTGCGTGATAAGATCTGAAATGAGGAGATCCGTAGGAGAACTAAGGTCACCGACATAGCTCTCAAAATTAGCAAGTTGAAGTGGCAATGGGCAGGCCACATCGCTTGCAGAACTTATAACCGATGGGGAAGAAAAGTTCTCGAGTGGCGACGCTAGGTGGACCGATGACCTCGTCAAAAGCAGTGCAGCTTACGGCTGCACTAATGGTCATTGTTTCTTGATTCCATCTTCGCTTTCCATTAGGCGAGAGGGAGTCACTTTGATGAAGGATTATAAAAAAAAAACCTCCTACTTTTTTGAAAGTTGATAAAATGTAGGTAAGAATATATGCATATTAGAAATATAGAAGACATATAATAAATACCCACACTGTGTGATAAAAGCAATAGGACTTACATAGGTTAGTGAAGAAGTCGCAGGATGGTGCCTGCTGCTGTCCTACAAGTCAAATTTTGAGGAGAACGAGATTTCCTTTGTTTTGCGTGCGCGAAGATGGCGAATTACTGTTGATTTTCGATATTACGCAGCGGTAGTAGTCGGCAGACTCGGTCTATATTCCATTGACCGAAGGAACGGGATGGAGAATGGTTTAAGAAAAAAATGATCGAGTGAATGCGCGTATGTTTAGTATGGCTTTTTTTTAATATGATATTGCGTTATAAGAAATAAAAAAAAATATAATAATTGGCTCGCCCACACACGAGTAGAAATGTTAGTGAGACTATTTTTGTGCATAATGTGACTATTACAATCCTTATATTATTATAATCATTTGCTCTGTATTCCCTTTAAATGTCACATGAGCAAAGCCATAGGGAGTTATTCGATATTTATGAAAAAACTAAATTCATATATCACTAATATAATTCACTTGGATATAACCGAGCACCATTTTTTTTTTTAGAACGGACTAATGCTGTTTGCCTCTACCGGCATTTACAGCGTCACCGGACGGTTGGCGAGCGCAGATGGCACTCAGCCAGATGCGGGCGCAGAGGGCGCACCGCCTAAGGCGAGCGTTGAAGACGCTTCGCCGCAAGGAGAGGAGTAGGCGACTTGCTCAAGGGCACCACTGAGGTACGGACCTCGGCTTGGGCCGTCGCCTGGAGAGAGAGGAGTAGGAGAGAATCGCTCCGGTACATAAGTGTGCCGTTGAAAGTGGGCCCTATGAATTTTAACTCTACGACTATTTGGAGAGAATCTAACCAAGACATAATTTTTGCCTCGAGCTCGCCGGCGAGCTCGGTGTTTGACTGTGTTTACCACTAAATCATAACCTTGTGTACCTCGCCCACAGTCATTACCTCGGCCGGAGCCTACACCGTGATCGGAATCACTACCTTGACTGGGGCTACAAACGGAAATACCTCGCCTCCCCCCATTTCCGCGACATGGGTCCACACCGTGACTAGGATCGTCGTGTTGTGCACTCATGACTGTACTTTGGGTGGGGCTATAATAAGAATGTGTAGTACCTCGCCCACAGGCGGTACCTGGGCCGGAGTCTACATCGAGGCCGGGGCCGCGGTGTAGACTCCTGCCCGCACCGTGGCTGGGGCTACATAGAAAACCAGTGTTACCTCGTCCACAGCCATTACCTGGGCCGGAGGATACATCGCGACCGGGGCCGCGGTGTATACTCCCACCCGCACCGTGGCTGGGACTACAATCGTGTGTGTGTGGATTACCTCGACTGCGACTGGGGCTGCGAAGAAGATCTCGGCCGGAGCCTACAATGCGATCGGGATCACAGCCCTGGTCGGGTCTACAACCATTACCGGGGTTCCCTTGGGACGACGCTAAAGCTGTCGAAGTAACGGCTGCGATGGGGTCGTCCGGGTCACCCAAAATATGCCTTGGACGGCGACGGGGGGGAAGGAAGTGAGGATCGGTTATGTCAGTGGAGTAGTTCGCCGCTTCGACCACGAGGGGATTCGAGTGGTGGGGAGCTTTGTCGATGTGGCGGCGGGAGCAGTCTTTCATATACTGCGTAATAGAGGGGAGGGTGAAATCGCAGTGCAGTTCGGCGTTCCGTAAGTACCACGGAGCGCCCACTGCCCTGCGCATAAAGCGATTCTGAATCACTTGAAGTTTGTGGAGGTCGTGTTTCTGAGCATGGGCGAACGCTACAGATGCGTAAGTCATGACTGGGCGGATGCAAAGTTTGTAAAGAGTCACCGTAGCGACTTTCAACGCTGACGGCCTCTCTAGTCAAAAGGACGAATTTCATGAATTTTGTAAGACCCATCAGGTCGATATCCTTTGCATGCAGGAGACCTTTCTAAAACCAGGTACAGCGAACCCTAGGTTTGCAAACTACCGTTTGGTTCGTAATGATAGAGTGGCCACCCCAAAAGGTGGTACTCTCATCTATTACATAAGAGCTCTGCACTGTGTCCCAATTGTTACTCCACCACTTAGAATACTAGAAGCCTCTGTTTGCTTTTTAGCGATGTCAGGTCATCAACCTGTCATCATAGCCTCATGTTACCTCCCCTCTGGTAAAGAACTATTACAGACAGACTTGGAAGCCCTCTTCTCTCTAGGAAGCTCCGTCCTTCTGATCGGTGACTTCAACAGTAAACATGACCATCGCGTAGTCCATGACAAGGGCTATGTCGGCCGCCAGGTCAGATTGACCTGGGGCGTCCATGAGCTCAGCGATCGGAGGCCTAGAGAGCGGAGGTTTGGGCTTAGAAGCCGGCGCGCTGGCAGAGGCCTGCGGGCGGGCGGCGGTGAGGGGGGCGCTTGCTTGTACCATGCTCAAGGGCACCAAGAGTTGCGCGTGGGCGCGGGCGCGGGTACATCAGGTGTTGCCTGCGGTGCGGGTGTAGGGTTAGGCTTAGGGCCGTTCCCATGAGAGCGGGTAGTGACCGGGCGAGGAGGGGGATTAGGCCACCTAGCCGGCCCTCTGGATACGCGGGGTGCCTTAGGGCAACCGCGGTAATTGGCGGTATGTCCCTGTGTGCCGCAGAGGACACAACTAGGCGGGTCTACTGAGTCCCTAGTGCGAGAACACTGGGCTGTCCCGTGATCCCCTCGGCACTTGACGCACCTCGGGCGGGCGAAGCAGAATCGGGCAGCATGACCGTACAGTTGACAGTTATGACACTGGCCAGGTGCACTGTTCCGGTATGGGGGTTGAACGGTGATCCCCGAGAGGTTCACTACCGTTTTAACGTTGAATATCACTTTGCCCTCTGGCGTGCGATTGAGAATGACCAATAGTAGGTCGTAAGGTTTGCGGTCCTTGCACTGTACATGCGGTGGCATTCGCGGACGGGGTAACCTTGCGCCTTCAAGTCGGCGAGGACACTGTCGGTCTGCACCTCTTTTGGTACGCCGCGTATGACAACGCGTAGGACCTTCTATTCCTCGAGAGCATAGGTGTGAAAACTTCTCCTCTCGTTTTTTGAAATTCTGGTAAGCGCCCTATGGTCGCTTGGGGTCGGCACCTGGACTTTGATACCCAGTTGGGTTGAGCGGGCGCTAACCGAGCACCAATTTTCCTTCCCATCTTTAATGACGATGTAACTCTAGAAGAAGTATAATGAAGTAGGATTTCAGTAGAAACTCTTTTGAATAGGTTTGTCCGGGGAAATACTGCCACCATACTAACTTATTTATAAGGCGAAGCAAACATGCTCGTAACACTGCGTTCCGGATTAATGCGTATAGGTGCCGGTGAAATCACAGGAACATGAGACTTACAACTTAATGTCTCAGGGCAAAGCATCTTCAGCCGTGCGGTTTATTCTGAGTGTTTTTCGTATTTAGATAATTTTAACATTATAATAATACATTATAATGAAATAAATTCGATTTGAAGTCATTGTTTCATGTTTATTTTTATTAACCTAACTGGAGTTAAAACTTTTTGGTTTTGTGTGGCATTATTATGTACTGCGCTCGCATCCCGAGGCGTTGAGTCTATCGCCCAGTGATTTCACCTACTACAGTGTTCTTCACACTCTTAGGCAATGCTTCGCAGCGGTATGTCTAGCACTGCGGTGGTACCAGCTAAGAATACCTCTCGCACAAGAGGCATAACACCTAGTAGGTCAGGTTTCCTCGCATCTGTCGATTCGCATTTCGAAGGTAAAAGGAATTCCACTCCTCACGGAGGAAAGTACTACATTGTACATCTGTGTAATATTATTATAAAAACTAACGTGGTGTAACTCATTTTTAATAACATCGAGGTCGTCGTAAGCGACCTAATAAATAATAATAATCCGAAATCAGATACACGGTAATTTGTGTTATAGTTGGGTAATGGAAATAAGGTAAAATAAACGTATCGATTTTCGATTTAAAGTTTATAAGTATCATCAATATTAACCTGTGTTTTGTTTTCTTTCAGACAGTGCTGGCGGCTAACGGCACCTCTATTCACTACTAGGCAAGGGTTCGTCCTTCTCGTTGTCTAGCGCTTTATGCGCCCTTGTTATCCCTCGGTTTAGTGCTGCGTGCACTCACCAACAGTCCGGTGTCGCTTCAAATGCCCGTAGGGGCAAAACGATCTATGTAATTCTTAATCTGTCCGAATCAGCAAGACTCATTCGAGTTAAGTTTCATTCATAAATCTATTGTTATTTTTTGCGCTGATGCGGACGGGTTAAAAAACACTCACTTTTAATTAGAAATACGATATTTCTCACGTAATATTTATCGGATAGGTCCGACTATAGTTTCGTACACATTATTCGGTAGTCTTTTCCAAGGAATGTTCGGGACGCCCGCGTATATGACGTATCGCTTAACACTCTTATGCTATCCGATAAATATCACGTGAGTAATCCGGTATTTCTAATTAAAACAGTGGTAATAGTTGATTATTCCAAATCACGTGAGGGATCAGATACATCGATCTGGATGCCGAGCATAACAAGTGCAATTTGAAAAAATTAATACCGATTTCCATTCTATTATTTTGGTAAAAATCAAGTATCAGAGTGTAATTCAAAACTGCTGAATCGAATTTGATAAAATTTACACGGGACCACACGGCAAGCACCAGCTTTCAAAATAAAAAAAAATTAGTTTAGGAATCGGTTCACCCAGTCGAAAGTAATGAGGTAACACACATAAAAAAAACAGTCGAATTGAGTACCTCCTCCTTTTTGGAACTATCACCTGCTCTAATCAGCTTCCTGAAGTTGAGCATCTCCAGGGGGAGGGCGTAGTGGTTTCTGAAAAAGCAAAAATAACAATTCATTTGATGGTGGGAAAATAACCCAACAATGGCTAAAATCATATTTTTTTAATTTTCCTAGAGATGTCGGTTTCCTGGAGATTTGACGTGTATTAATTGGTGTCATTCACAGTGAAGTAGAAAGTGTAGAAAACATGAATACATTGTTTTAAAGTTTTCCGCACTTTATAAGAACGTGATCTCTACTGAACAAGGCATAATGACAGACTTCTTCTTGTGAATTGACTTGGTCTACTTCAATAAAATCTCATTTGAAGCAACTACTAAAATAATATAATGTATATCCTATCCGACTAACATTATAAACGCGAATGTTTGTGAGTATGAATGTACGGATGTTTGTTACTCTTTCACGCTTAAACGGCGGGGCCAATTTTGATGAAATTTGGTATGGAGGTAGATGAGGTGCTGGATTAACACATAGGATAATTGTATTCATTATCATCATCATTAATCACCAATTGGAGAACCAATTCGCTGCCGTGGAAACCACCACAAACGTAAACCAGAACCTCGAAAATGTGACTCGGGTCCTCAGGGAAGAAGGTACGAGATTTTGTTACATGCAGCGTAAGGGCAAGAAGTCCAAGCTTTCAAAAAAGACTTTGGGGCTAATGAAGGAACGACGTGAAAACCCACCCATCACTTCGTCAGAAAAGCGGACTCTAAACCGAGAGATCAACAAGAACGTACGACACGACCTCCGGTGCTTCAATACTCTTTCGATCGAAAAAGCGATCGAGCAGAATCGGGGGTCAAAGGTGTTCGTACAATCTCTTGGAAGAAGCCACCTGACGAAGTTGACCACAGCTAGTGGAGAAGTCGTTGCTTCGAAGCCGGCAGTCCTTTCGGAAGTGGAGGACTTTTATGGCTGATTATACGCATCGCATGCATCTCGACCTGATACCGAAAATGATCCTAGAGCCACGTTAACACGCCATTTCACCGAAGACTTGCCAGAAGTCAGTATTGGCGAAATCATGATCGCTCTTGGACAGCTTAAAAATGGAAAAGCCCCTGGAGAGGATGGCGTTACAACAGAGCTACTAAAAGCAGGAGGTAAACCCGTACTGAGGGAGCTCCAGAAGCTTTTTAACACTGTCCTGTTCGAAGGGAGAACTCCAGAGGCGTGGAGTAGGAGTGTGGTCGTCCTGTTCTTCAAAAAGGGAGATAAGACCCTGCTGAAGAACTATCGACCCATATCCCTTCTAAGCCACGTCTATAAGCTGTTTTCAAGAGTGATCACGAACCGTCTTGCGCGTAGACTCGACGAATTCCAACCACCGGAACAGGCTGGGTTTCGGAGCGGATACGGCACCATAGACCACATTCACACAGTGCGGCAGATTATACAGAAGACCGAAGAGTATAATCAGCCCCTGTGTCTAGCATTCGTGGACTATGAGAAGGCCTTTGACTCGGTTGAAATCTGGTCTGTTCTGGAGTCCCTGCAGCGTTGCCAGATAGATTGGCGATACATCCAAGTGATGACATGTCTTTACGAAACCGCCACCATGTCCGTCCAAGTACAGAATCAGCAAACAAGTCCCATACCGTTGCATCGAGGAGTGAGACAAGGGGACGTTTTTTCCCCGAAATTGTTTTCAAATGCAATGGAGGATATGTTCAAGACGCTGAACTGGAAAGGACGTGGCATTAATATCAACGGCGAATACATCTCTCACTTGCGATTTGCTGACGATATCGTCATCGTGGCAGAGGGCAGAGACGCTGCAGGACCTGCAACAGATGCTGAATGACCTGGCTGACTCTTCTATACGCATCGGCCTACGGATGAACTTGGACAAAACCAAGGTCATGTTCAACGAACATGTTCTACCGGAACCGATTGCGATACACGGCGCCGTTCTCGAAGTTGTTCAAAAATATGTGTACCTCGGGCAGACATTGCAGTTGGGAAAAAACAACTTTGAGAACGAGGTGAATAGAAGAATTCGGCTGGGCACGGCAGCGTTTGGGAAGCTACGTCGAGTCCTTACTTCGCCGATTCCACAGTGCTTGAAGACGAAAGTCTTCAATCAGTGCGTCCTACCCGTCATGACATACGGAGCCGAAACGTGGACACTGACGGCTCGAATGGTCCACAAGCTCAAGGTCGCTCAGCGGGCTATGGAAAGGGCTATGCTCGGTGTTTCTCTGAGGGATCGCATCAGAAATGAAGTGATCCGTCAGAGAACCAAGGTCATCGACATAGCCCACCGGATCAGCAAGCTGAAGTGGCAGTGGGCTGGCCATATTAGCCGTAGAACCGACAACCGTTGGGGTAAACGAGTTCTAGAGTGGAGACCGCGTCTCGGCAAACGTAGTGTAGGACGTCCTGAGTCACGGTGGAGTGACGATCTGCGCAAGACGGCTGGCAAAAGCTGCGAGAAGCCCAAGATAGACCTAAGTGGCGTGCAATTGGAGAGGCCTATGTCCAGCAGTGGACTGCTACAGGCTGATGATGATGATGATGATGATGATGATCATTAATCAACATACAACATCAACAACATAGAGTGAAAAAGCATAATATTCTTGGGCACATCATACACAAAATAAAAAGATCTACGCCCACGTCAAGATCGTAATGATGACAGTTCATTCAAAGTTTGTGTCAGTTTCTGATAGCTAAGTCAAAAACACGCATCATTTTGACAGCTCGACACACTCGACGTGCTCGGCGACCGTCAAGACTGATGAATGGTAAACCCAAATTCCGTCAAGCGTGATGAATGTAACACAAATTCCGTCAAGGGTGATGAAATTTAATGACAGTTTTTTCCATGGTGATTAATTTGACATTTTTATGAACAATAAAATACAGTACCTACTAATAAAAATATGATTACTCAATCCAGTTTAACAATAGTTTTTTTTTTTCAAATGTAATATAAACGATTAATTTTCGGGTCGAATAAAGTAAATGTAACGTATTCGTATCGTTCACGTATTCAGCACAAACTACGAGTAATCTGTGCCACTATTGTACTAGATAAATTACAGCTTGTACTAAATACGTTAACGATGCGATTACGTTACACTTTATTTTTTTCATTTATTTGAAGGGCTTTGTCACTGAGCGACCACACCGCCCTGTTAAATGATACAAATAACACTAGTAACGCTAGTTGTACTAGTTTGTACAAAATACATTACACTTGAACAGATTTTCCGCTCGGCCCACTGAATTTGCTTCAACTTTAATATTGCTCTGCTCTATTTAATCTTTATCTAATATTATTTGGCAAACCTTATTATCATGATTTCCCGAAGCGTGTACACGTCAAGTCTGATTAGGGTCCGAATTATTTACTTTAGCAGGTAATACAAGCACGGCTTTGGAGACGACTTATTGTGGAGTAAATATAATGGTTTGTGGAAACCCTACATGTCATACCAATATACCAATATAATATTATGAATAACAGTTTTATTTAATACATTATTTTTAAAGTTTGCAATTTTAGAGGGAAACATTACACATTATCTACTCGGGCGGGATTCTAACTCGCGTTTACAGACAATCCGTGTGTTAGCAGGTATTTTAAAAATAATTTTATAAAAACTGTTAATCATATCTTAGGATTGGTACATTGGTAAGTCTAATGATAGTGTTAATTTAGCTTTTATTGCCAACTATTATAAGAGCCCGATACGAAAATGTAAACTTTATGTATTATCGGACATTTAATGTTTCGATTGATAGCCAGCAGTGGCAAGAACACCAGCATTCGCACAGGATCAAGTATTCTTCGAATTTATATAATTGTATGTAAACTGAATTCTAAAAATACGCTTACTATAGTCATTTGTTCATTATGATGATAACTTAACAAAATAATATAAACTAAACAAAATGTCTGTGAGATCCTACTTCTCCAACAGTGAGCCCACTAAGGAAAAGGAGAAAGCGTGCATACTGCCTCCTCAGTTCTCCGTCCGTCTGCGTCGGAGCGGGGCAGCTCCAATATCATTGTCCCTGACTCGCTCTGCGCCATCACCGCTTCGCAGAAGGTGGCCACCGCTTTCCACGATCCGAATTCCATGCTCGGCCGCGAGAGATCTCCGCCGATTATCGCTGAAAGTGTGTGCCGCTACGAGCCCCATGCAGCATACACTTCTAGCGTGTGGAGATCCTATTTCCTGCTTAAACGAAGAGTAGAATAACAATTTTCAAGCTATCATCACCTTCCTCAATACGTTAAATATATTTTGCTCAATAATATAATTATAACCGTTGCTGATTCCGGATTCAAGACGTTTGTTTTCAAAATCTGATGAAGCGTAACACTTTAATGTTATTATTCGATCGTCCCCCTCGGGATCAAGGGCCAACGGTTCCATCGCTAACTTCCAATCACAGCATAAATTAATTTGTACTATGGAGAATTCAATTAAGTAAGGTAAATTCGCGCTTGCTTGCCGACAAAATGATAATTAGCAAAATAAACTCAATTTTCACTTTGATTAGCGGAAGACACAAACCTATCCGGTGTTAACAAAGTTACTAGGCCAGGTCCAGGCTTTCTATTAGTTTTCAAAACACATTTTATTCTGTGAAGTTTTAAGAAAAGAATAAAAAGCTATATAAGAAGAAGGATAATGATATGAAGGAGAAGAAGGAAGAATTATTTTCGAACTATTGATGATAACAAATGGACATAGATTAAATTATAATAGTCTTTTCGAAATATTTTACCGATTCTGGTCTGTGACTCCAAGAAAAAACAGCAGAATCTCACGATGATCCAATCTGCCGTGAAAGCGTAGAAAAGACAAATTGTAGGAGTTTGTGTAAAATTTCCGTTTTCTCTCGTATATTAGTTTTTTTACAAGTCGATGATAGCTTACATGTTACTCGTACTTCTTTATTATTTGTCTAGCTACTCACTTTATTGCAAAAAAACATTTAAACATTTTTTGTGTTGAATACACACAAAATACAAATGCTTACATTATTCAATATATCACTGACAAGAAAGCACGATATAAAATTATCGCCCTTCTAAAACTTCCGTACAAATTCAATTACATAAAGCATACCCTTAACCTATTCTATAACAATTATGTACGGTTAATTTTGGAACCCACATTTTCGAGGAGGTTTTGTTGCAATCCAAAGTCGTTTACTTCAAACGCTCGTGACGAAGGTCTATGCAAGATCGTGATAACCTTTTCAGAGTCTTAGACCTCGGGTCAGCGCAATCTTTGGACTAGTATCGTTTGTCTTCTTTGCGTGATAGGATCACGTTGTTTATCTATAAGTTCATCTACGGACATTATTATTTTCCCGTTATTGTAGATTTGATTTTAAATCTTAAATTTTTTGTAGCTTTGGATTTTACTAAAAATTACCACTTCATTATTATGGCACTAATAATACACGTTATATATATAAGTACCTTAAATGTTTTTACTATTTATTAGTAGTTATTTTATTTGTTACATTATAATTGTGATAATAAATTAGTTGGGCACTTGACAGAATATTTCCAAATTATCACTTTTACACCTAAACAGGATTAACTGTGTTTTAAAAGTTAATTAAGGAAATAATATGACTGTGCTTAAGAATACCTATTTATTTATGAGAAAAAGTACCTTGTTACTCGAGAACAAACATTTTAAAGAATTAGAGACCTCTTAAAATTCAGCTTAATCAATAATTGTGTTGTAGGTGATATTCAAATAAAAAGCAATGTAAGTAAAACAAAGCGCTGAGAAGCGCGCTCCAAGTACTTTGTTAAAAGTGCCAAATACATTGCCGAATTTATCCTCTCTGATTACCTTATATGTCGAAAATACGTTTTCGCACAGAAAAGTCTTAAAACCTTTAAGTAAATAAAATTAAGTATGTAAATGTATGCCACATTGCAAAAGCTGTAAACTTAAACATAGCATTTAAATTCTTACTTTAAGACGTATTTACTGCTGGCCTAGACCAAAAACTTGAGTCGAAGTTGTGGCGAGAAAAGTCTATTTTATGATAATCACATAGGTACTTTCTGATAACAGTAAGTGTTCTACAACTGATGGCTAATCTGACATAGCGGTATTTACAATTAGTTTTTGTTTCCAAACAGCAGTAACACATAACAGTAGTTCAACTTATAGAAATTTCTCTAGTATATACAAAAGTAAAGTTATTGCAGTAATGATAACCATTACGCTTACGGCTGTACTAATGGTAATCGCTTCTTGATTCCATCTTCGCTTTCCATAAGGCGAGAGGAAGTCACTTTGATGAACCATTATAAAAAAGTTATGTGAAAATGTCCCAATGGAAGAAGTTAGGTTAATATACCTAACTAAAAACAAGCATACCAAACTTTTTATATTGTAACAAAATAACAGTTTCGTCAGAGAAAAATATATTACAGCAACAAGTGGTCATGTATGTGATCAACGTGGAAATCTTTTATACAAGAATATTGCAATCAATTTATACGTTTAGGTCGGCTTGCACACAGCCATCAAACATTAAACTTAGCGTAGCTATCCAGGAATGTATATATATTGCGCTGCGTTTTTTTATGTTTTCCATTCCTTTACTTCTATTGAATCCGTTGCTTTACTAGAACCTAGACTTGGACAGGGCAGTGACTTAATGACGGATTAATTTATGTGACTTGGCTCTGACGATGAATAAAAACCTTATGTGATGCAACTATGAATGTTAACTTTTAATGAATGACAAATATATGAACGCGCTGGTCTACGTAGAGAAAAAAAACCCTAAGCAATGTGAAAATATGACATTGTTGACATCATTATCACCGCCGAATACTGAGATACCACTCTCCATAGATCTCGAGGCCGCGGTTTGGTCTTTGACCAGATCATGAATCCTCTTTCAATTGTAGTATCACGGAGATTTTTTAAGTAACCTAAATTCAAACTCATTGCCTGCAACCTGCAACTGACTTTTTGAAATTAGTCAGCTGTGCTATTATGAAACACCTTATTATTTTACCTTTACAATTGCACTTAATCGGTAGTGGGGTATTTGATATTATTCCTCGGGCTCAATGGAACCTGGGTCGAGTGGGTGCGGAGTCGTTCCCGCGAGCGCCGTTGACGTTTCTGATACCACTGAAAAACTGCTTTTCGTCCTTACTGTCTCTAAGTTCAATTCACGGATATGGAGTGTTTCAACCAAATAGTCTTTGCAAATATATTCAAGAAACGTAGAGCCATTATCATAGACTGTTATTTAACCAACTTTTATATTTTCGGTATATATATTCCGAGAGGGGACGGAGTTGAAAAATATTCCCTCCAGCGCCGAGATGTAAATCGTATGGTATGATTAAATCTACCTTACTGGGTTGTAGAACTCTTGTGCAAGACAGTGTGACCGTGCAGTGCACAGCGCTGTAACAAGTCGAATTACTGAGCTGAGCTGAGGCTAGACGTGATACCACCTAAAACAGACACTTGAGCAACTTTACACCGAGTAAGTCGGTTTTATTTACAATTTACTTTTATTCGTATCATAAATATATATCTGCGATAGTCATTTACCGCACAGGCACACGAGTACCTCACAGAAAAGATTTACTCCAGACGATGCACCACATACATGATAATTCTGGACAAAGTAATTGAAAAATTTAAGTCTTTTCGTTTTCATTGTCACATAAAGTTATTTTCTCTAAATATACAATATATACAGACTGACTGGTTGAACACTTTACATAAACAAGGACATGATAATTCATGGTCACATGAAACGTTTAAAAAAATAAAATTAAAAAAGTACCGTTAAACTACAGAGGAAACCTTCATTCTATGAATGTGCTATAACTCGAAAATTATGGACACCGTCCGAACGGGGTTAATGACCTAAAGCGCCGCGCCGCGTTCAAAGGAATCAAGCTGCGTCCGAACGGGGTTAATGACCCAAAGGGCCGCGCCGCCCGCGCCGCCAAAGGATGCCGCGATCGTCGGCCGCCCGCCCGGCCGCGCCGCGCTTTTATTACTACACGCGCGCTGCGAGTGACCATGTTTATTGTTTTGAGTAGACAATTAAAGTTAAATTAGGTAAATATTAGGCACCTATTTTTTTTTTCTTAATTAGAACGAGAATCGAGTACTGAGCACTATATATCAATATGTAAAGTGTTCAACCAGTCACCCTGTATAATACTAAGATCACACTATCTGTTGGTAAAGACGATAACAAAATGGTTGGGATTTTATGATCCCTTAATCCGAAGGATTACATAATGGTGAAGGGATAGCGGGCTGTAATGGGCTACCTCTTTATTATTTTATTGTCAAAACGCAAAACAAATATTTTCATATAAAAAATATTAAAGTAGATTATTAAATACAGGAATGAAGTAAATTTGATTTCCCTTGAAATTGATTTAATTTGTTCTTTGGAAAAAAAATATGGAGCATATTTATTCTTTCCTTGTTTTGCTGGTTATCTTTGATGAATGATCTCCTAAGATTTAAACTGTGATAACAGTTTAATGTAATATTTATAGTGCGGGATTGATTAGTGAACCTAAGCACAGATTACAGAAAGAACCTAAGTCACAAGCGGCCACTCATTCAAGAAGTTACACAAACTATAAACTCAATTCGGTGCCACATGATGCCGAAAACGTTGAATCAATATAAACAATTATGTGTACTATTTCTTAAAACAAGTTTAATTCAGAAATGTGCAAGAAAATTACATATTCAAATTCAAATTTATTTATTTCAGACAAATGAAACCCATAAAGCGTGCAAATTATGTTACAATAAAATATGTCATGAATAAAGTCTAAAAAATACAATAAGTTTTGTGAACGATTAATTACAATATTCCAATACTAATGATATAAAAATAATAATTTACAAATAAAATAGCAATGTAGCAATTAAATAAAATTTTCACAAAAAAGAAATACATAATATCAGATAAATAAGTTTCTACGTTAAATATCTATCAATACATCTTATACCATCAACTCTTTGTCATCTATACTAATATTATAAAGAGGAAAGATTTGTATGTAAGTATGTTTGTAACAAAAAGCTCAAAAATTACTGGACCGATTTAAAAAATCTTTCACTATTGGAAAGCTACATTCACCATAAGTAATAAAGGCTATATAAGATTCATAATCATCATCATCATCATCATCCACCACCGAGCGGGTAAAACCGCGGAGAGCAGCTAGTATGGTTATAAAGTTCAACAACCTTAGTAACACGATCTCAAATCTTACCTACTACCAAGTACCAATCTAAAAGACCAACGTTAATAAGAAATTACGAGTGTACCTAAGAAAGAAACTGTGGAATAATATAAGGCAAGTACAATATATAAAGGCCAGTTGTATTTCACAGGGTAATGGAGGCGGAGGGGCCCCAGACGTTAATGAAGTGGGCCCCGACAATGCGGGCTCTAATGAGCGATAACAGTGGACAAAATACCTACTTTTACACGACAAAATTACTATAACGACCGCCCCAATTGTCTATAAATCGTTTAGGGATTTCATTTTGTATCCAGTCTTCGCTGTACAATTTTAAAATGTTATTTGTTATGTTTGTGGGTTTAAATAGAGCGACGAAGGTCTTCTTTTAATTGGATGACTGCTTTTTAAAAGCGCTGACGCTAAGTTAAGACGCGGTCCAACCCCAATTTTAAAATAATTTACGATCTTTACGTAAGGTTGAAAATAGCTTGTTAGATTGGACGATGTAATTCGAAAATGCGTTAATTTTGTACGTGTTCTTTTTTCTTTATATTTTTCGATATATACTTGCACAATTGAAAAAACTGCTGATTATTTTACTTACGTTATACTTTAGTACTATACGTTGACTAAGTATTACCTAAAAAAATATATATCAAGAATACGGGTAGGTAAAACTTAGTAGCAAAATATCTCACGATGTAATAGAAACTAAAAGTAAATCATAGTACCTTTATTAATGTAGGACTTTCCAACTTCTTTTCATTCTACACTCGTTCCTAACTGACTTAATTCAACACTGAAAAACTTTGGCTGAGGCAATAAGAGCTCAAAGCTCATACTAAAGACATTACCAAACCAAAGAGGAAAGAAAAGGGCGAGGCTGAGGCAAACGCGCGTCGAAATGCCTCGTGCATAATGCATTGTGAGACTGCATCGACCTTTCGCTTGAAATCGTCGAGGATTACGCGGGTGAGCTTCAACTACCCTCAGTTTTGATGGCTTTATTTTGATCCAGCTTGAGAAGCTTGTTTAACTCATAGAAATACAGAATTTCACTTTTTCCAAGGCAAAGTTTTATTCCGGACATAATGGTTCTTGCTTGTCAAGCTTTTCGTACTTTATGAAAAGCAAAGTTTATACATAAACATAGGGTAGTATATACTTAGGGTTTATCTGTTTTTGTATACACGTGGTTATTAGGAACGATTGAAGATAGTATTTCATCGGCATGGAAATAAGAATTATTGGTATAGTAGAAACCTCAATTTCTAATTAAATAAGGTAAATTCACCCACAATATCTTTTCATTTACACTCAGCACGAGTTATATTACAAATCATACAATACAATCAGTGTTTTTGGTAAAATTAACTATATATACGATAGTATATATGTCAGCAGACAATTGTAGGAATGGTTTAAAATTAAAAAATCTCGTCAGATTGCAAATTGTCGATAGATTAGGAATAGGAACTCATAACTTTGAATTATCCGCATTTAGAGTTTAAGCATCTAGTCAGGTTGTTAACAATACTATTAACATATAGAGTTTTAAAACATACGAATATTAAAACGATAGAATACAATTTCAATTGGCTATTCCTAATCTATCGACAGTTTACAATCTGACTAGATATTTAAATTATAACTGCGGATAATTCAAAGTTATGAGTTTATAAACAAACGAATTAAACGATACATTGCAATTTTTTTTACATGTTGAGTTTAAAAACATACGAATACTATAACGATAAACTTACATAGATAGCAATTTTAATTGGCTGTTCACAATCTATCGAAAATGTAAAATCTGACCAGATTTTTTAAAAACAAATGAATCTTAAGTTATCCGGATACATATACAAATCTTTATATCTTACCAAATAAATCCATTAATTAGTGTTCCAGTATTATTTCTAGGAACTGGATTAAACCAATCGTTCCTTGCAGTCTCCCACGAGTGGCTTGCGCAGTATCGCGAGCCCTTGTCGAGTTTTTATACTGAGTTCCGGTTGTTTTTTTAGTTCAAGTTTCAATTTAACGGATTTTTGTTTCATGTATTTACTCCGACAACGCAATTCGAATGTTGGCAAACTGCAGTGTATATTGATTACTATTCACGTGAAAAATTGATTGCTGGTTTTTGAACTTTAAGGGTTTTATGCAGCTTTTATTTTTCTACGATTGAAAATTTCGATGTGATATTAAAATAAATTGGGCTATCTATAGCGCTTAATGTGTGTGAATGTGGCTTATGGGTTTCGTAAGTTAACAAGGATTTCCTCATAGAAGTAATTAAAGTCACATTAGGCTAGGCATAAGGTTTAGAAGAAATGATTTCATAGAATTCATGGACAAAGAATTATGATAGTGATTAATGCATCAAAGGTCGCACGGCCAGACACAATAGAAATTTCATTGTTATAATGACATCGACCCTTGAAGGGTTATGCATTTTTAAGTGTTTGTATTACTTGACAGGCCTGTTGGTCTAGTGGTTAGTGACCCTGACTGCTATGCCGGAGGTCGTGGGTTCGATTCCCACACAGGACAAATGTTTGTGTAATGAGCATGATCATTTGTTCTGTGTCTGGGTGTAATTTATCTATAATATGTATGTATTTAGAAATATATAAGTATGTTTATCAGTTGTCTAGTGCCCATAACACAAGCTCTGCTTAGCTTGGGACTAGATGGCGTTGTGTGATAGTTGTGGAATATTTATTATTATTTATTATTTATTATTATTTACTTAAAAATACTGAATCAATATCATAGAAACTCAAAACTTAAGCCTAGATAACTCAAGGTGATTTCATGCTGGAGCCAATAGCACTGTATGTATAATATGGCACTGGAAATGGCATCATTTATGACGTCACATTGTCTTCTGTTTTAGCGATCATACAGTTTTAGGAAACCAGTGAGTCCACTAATAGTGATTATGGCTTTATTCGGACCGAAATGTTGGGGTATGGTTGTGATGTCGCTTGGCAGAATGGCTAGGAACGTAATTGAAATAAACTACCAAAACTTCTGTTTTTCGGCCCCACACGACGGCTAAAATCAACTAGATACTTCCATTGATTATGCTCATGATGCTCGGATGGATCGCTTCGGTGGCCTAGTGGTCATGGCGTCTGATATGGATGGTCGGAAGCCGAGGATTTGAATCCCATCCATGAATGTGTAACTATTTCTCTTAGACCTATTGCAAAAAGAAATAGAAACATGTTCATTAATTATTAAATATAAAATTCACTAACCGGAATTCATTCAGCTTAGTTATCGAACCCGGGCTTTGAGCATATCAGATGGTCATCTTCAGGCAAGTGCGCTGTGGTGTCTGTAACCTTCCAACAAATTCCTTATAAAATCGTCTGAGTTTAAACATAGGGAAATAAATTATAATGTATATTTTTCAAAACTTTTTTATAAACAAACGCCGTTATTAAAAAGTATCTTTCTATTTTCGAAAGAAATGATTTATGCTGTCAAAAAACAATACGTATACGAAACGGCGTTTATTGTAGTTATTGGTAAAATCAAAATTAATTACCTTACCAAATTAAGAAGCATTTCGAGGATGAAAGCCTTATTAACGCCACATTCTAACTCTTCACAAGTAGGCAGAACAAACACATAAAACGGTTCTAATATGAGAAACTCTGTCAAGACTACAATAAAGATATAAAATCAATGATATGGCGTTCAAAAAAAAATTCAATCTACGTAACATGATTAGTACCTATTGATTAGAGCACAGACTTATTTTTTTGTAGTTATAATTTTTAACATTTTATTGATATTTAGAGGTCACTCTAAGATATTTCTAGCAACTATCTAACATGGGCACGATTTCGCTAGGAAGATGAAATAGCAAAAAAAAACTAACAAAATTTAAATCATACTAATATTACAAGAGGAAAGATCGGTATGTTTGTATCTTTTTTACTAATAAACTCAAAAACTACAAGCTGATTTCAAAAATTGTTTCACTATTAGTTTTCTACATTATACCACGAGTAAAATAGGCTTATTTTTAAAATTATTATCATCGTCATCACTACGCAGGTGAAACCGCGTAAGGCAGCGAGTGTATACGTATAACGATGGTTAGAATGCTTGTGCTTTTAAACCAAATTTATCGAAAAAGGATCGTTGAAGGAAAACAATAAACCACAAAGATTCTAAAGTTTACGTTTACATACTCACACCCCCGCACTAGGATTCCCTGTGTCGCGAGAGGCATAGACACGCACAATAACGCAACAGAACATCCAAGATCAACATATCTACTCATCGAAAAAACATTTAACCCAGCCAGGGATCGAACCCGGGATACTACCAAATGATCTAACGGAGTAGTCTTATAAAATAAAATGATTTAAACTCAAAAACAGAAGAAAAAATATTTAAATTGTTGATCGTCTTCATCATCATCAATATCATCATCTCAGCCCTAAGACGTCCACTGAACATATGCCTCCCCCACAAATTTCCAAAATTACCGGTTGGAAGCAGCCGGCGTCCAACGTCGTCCTGCTACCTTTGTCAGGTCGTCAGTCCACCTTGTAGGTGGACGACCTACGCTGCGCTTGCCGGTCCGTGGTCTCCACTCCAGAATCTTCCAGCCCCATCGGCCATCAGTTATACGTGCTATGTGGCCTGTCCACTGCCACGACAGTCTCAGAATTTGGTAAATACGAGTATAATATGATATATCTGCCAATCATAAAGTAATGTTAACAATACATAAAGACGCTTGGAAGCATAAACATGGTTACCGTTGAAGTCGTAATATGAAACATTCATGGGTTCATTCGCATCGATTCGTTCGGCAAATGGGCCCTCGGGGCGAATAGCAACATACCGTGTTACATATCGCAGGTATTATCCAGAAATGGGTGCAGACTAGAATGGTCGTATGAACTGGAATTAGGTACTTTGAATTATATTACTCGTATATTTGCTGCTGCAGAAGAGCTGTTTCCAGTGCAATAAATTGAGATGTTGAAAGAGATATTATTGCAAAGCAACACTAAGTATGGCACAATCACGCTTATATTATTTATGCGAAATTAGAAGTGACAGTGTGAGTGAATGAATATGTACTATATATTTACATCCATATGTGGACTTTAGGTACATGTACGCATAATTACATACACATACTTTTTTAAACTGTAATGATAATGAAACTGTTAAGGATGGGAACGGACACGGAAAGGCAGACTAACAGACAGAAATACAGCATTTATATACAAAAAAATATATATAATTTCGTATGTCAGATAGATTATTTTTAACTCAAACTCTCTAAAGAATTACGAGCTTTCGTAATTCTTTAAAGAGGTTCAGAAACGTTTGAAATGAGTCTCATACTTATACATACTGTTATTGAGCTAGCTGTTTAGTCAAACTAGACGTACTAGAATTGCAAACTATATTACATGTTTTGTGATACTCACAAGTGACATAATTGACCGAGCGACCTAAGTTTGTTGAGTTTAAAACCTGGATGAATTTAATAAATGTTAGGCAAAAAAATTGTATTAACTACATATTTAAAATTAAAATAAAATTAAAATTGTAGCTAAAATGGTCAAGGTCTTGTCGAAATAAATATTTGTTAATTATTCTTAATTTCGATCATGTGTTTTTCTTATCTACCGATTCCAAAAAAAAGAATAAGGTACTCCACAGTGTTTTTTTTTATGTTTGTTACCTCATAACTTTCGATTGGGTAGACCGATTCTCAAAATTCCTTTTGTTTGAAAGCTGGTGCTTTCCGTGTGGTCCCTTTTAAATTCATCAAATTCGGTCTAGTAGTTTTAGAGTTACACTCCAATAATTGATTTTTACCAAAGTAATATAATGGAAGTCGGTATTAAATTTTTCAAATTGTAGTACTATCATTCACAGAGCCGCTAGTTATAGTATGGCCATAACTGCCGTGCCGCGCCTTATGTGGTGCGGAGAGGAAAAACCTTATAAATTACCGTGTAAACCGTGGCAGCCCACATGCGGGCAGACCCTCACCTTTCACTGGGCAGATACCCAAGGCGCGACACAGCAATCATGGCCATGCTATTAGTAGTGTTACTCGTAATACACTACGCATGTAACACCGTGACGATATTTTGTCGCAATTTACACGTACACCTTAGTTTGCGAACGATAGTATTTTATCTGTTCACAATAATGGACCATACAGACGTTCTACATCCAGTAATATCCGCGGTAGTATATTATGGGGCAGGTATTGAAAGTCCAGCTCTGTATAATGTGGAGCAAATACGCTGCCCTTCCGATATTATACTCAAGAAAAGAAACCATTATTTATGTGCTACCATTGGTTTGTCATTCTTATGTTAAGGTGAATACAGAATGGCATTAAAATAACGTAATGTATCGTCATATTCGCGTGAGCTAGAAAGTGCATAACAATAATCTTTCTCCGAAGTAAAACAACCCCGCACGTCTCAGTCACTATAACAATGAAATTTCTATTGTGTCAGGACTTTGACACTTGAAGGAATATTTACTAAGATAAAGCCGTCGTCAGTGAAAGTCCTCCTGCATTAATTTTAGGACTTAGGATTCATGTGATTTAGCCATATACTAGTTTTATATATTTTTATTGTGTAATCTTTCCAAAATTTTAGGAAAAAACCTATGCACTTAGCATGCAAATAAAACATAGTTTCAAATCACTATCATGTTTTCACCTCAGAATGATAAGAAGTTATTCTAATCTAAGATACAAGCACCTCTAAACAACCAAGTAAATTTATTAAACCAGATTAAACTCTTTTATCAACGTACTCATTCACAGTTAAGCTATAAATTACGATAGAAAGAATACTATTTAAGAAAAATCACAACAATATCTCGTTTAAGATTATACTTTTAAAGCAATCTATTTCAGTTCCAAATGGTGCAAATTTCGTTCTAACAATATAGATGTATTTATATATGTACAGAACAATACACGAAACGGAAGCGGAACAAAACTCGTAGCAGATAATGTGTTGTGTGTGAGGCGTGTAATGTAAGGGTACGAGGACGGAATCGAATAGATATAGAGCGTGGTAAGAAACTCAACCGATTATATTTGTGATCAGCGGGTGATTCAACTAATTAAATTGCGATCGGAACGCAGGTGAACAATGGATATAATACGTGTTCTTATTCTGTTATTGAAACATAGTCCAGCTGCAATTACGGTTCTGTTGGTGCCAGCCATCGATCTAAATTTTATGCTTATATTAGCTTTAAACCACATTAACAAGAATAACATGCATACTTAATAGAGACACAAGAGTTATAAATCTGGGGGTCTACTCCCACCTTTTACGAAACTATCATAAACCAGGAGCGTTTACCGACACAAAACGGTCAACCAAATTTAATAGTAAGGTTGCAATATGACTATTTTAAGAGATGGGAGTACGGATCTTCAAGAATTTGACATTGGATCAATAAGACTATCATATAATAGTATCAGAAGTCACGTCAAAGTACGCGATTTGAATGAAATATTTGATACTACGTCATTAAAAGTATATCGTAATCCATTATTATTTTAAGCTTGCTATATTGACGTGGTGGTACCAAATTTAATGGTGAGGTTGAAACATGACTACTTTAAGAGGTAGAAATTAGCGCCCCTGGACGTTAACATTCCCTTATACCACAACGAAAATTTCTTATTCTAGAATATTCTACAGAAAATATAGAAAACATAGACAGTTTATGACGCTATTTGTAATGCGAGACCACATCCAGAAATATAATATTACTTTATACATTACGGCGACTATCCCAGCTAAAGGTATCCTGAATACCTTTTCGTGTTTTAAGCAAAGTTATCGACCTTGTATACCCACGTCTTCTTTGTGATCGCAATATGTTTCAATTTATACTAAAAATGCGATACAAAATATGTGTTGAAATGAAAGCATTCTGCACGGCATTAGAGTCAAAGGCTTCGTTGATATTAGAATTTGGGAAGCTTTACGTAAAGATGTCTTGTATTACAATGTTGTTAGACATATTCAATATTAAATAAAAATTGTAAGGCGTTGCGGTATTTTTTTATTGTTTGATGAATGTTTATTTGTTGAGTGCTAGCTGCTCTCCGCTGTTTCACCCGCGGGGTTATAGATGATGATGATGATGATGATGAATCTTATAAAGCCTATGTTACTCAGGGTGAATGTAGCTTTCCAATGGTGTAAGAATTTTTGAAATCAGTCCAGTACTTTTTGAGCCAATTCGTTACAAACATACATACAAATCTTTACTCTTTATAATATTATATAATATAGTATATTACCTATAGAAGTATAGATTACTAGCTACGTCCCGCCGTTACCCTCGCGCGGGTAATGATGATGATGATAATATAAAGTATCATATGTGGTAATCCAGCGCCTTATCTACCTCCATACCGAATTTCACTAAAATTCGGCCCGCTGTTTGAGCGTATAGAAGTAACAAACAAAGAACCCATTCTCAAACTTTCGCCATTTTCATATTAATGTGATAAGGTTTTATAGCGTAGTTATTATCTTGAAGTAAGACTTTAATCCAATGTCCATGTTCCACCTATACCGAAGTTGTAGACGAGTACGTCTACCTGGGACAGACTGTCCAATTAGGTAGGTCCAACTTCGACAAGGAGGTCGCACGAAGAATCCAGCTCGGATGGGCAGCGTTCGGGAAGCTTCGATCCATCTTTTCGTCCCCAATACCTCAGAGCCTGAAAACCAAGGTTTTCAACCAGTGTGTGTTGCCAGTGATGACTTATGGCACTGAGACGTGGTCCCTTACTGTGGGCCTCATTAACAAGCTTGAAGTCGCTCAACGAGCAATGGAGAGGGCTATGCTTGGGGTTTCCCTGCGTGATAAGATCCGAAATGAGGAGATCCGTAGGAGAACTAAGGTCACCGACATAGCTCTCAAAATTAGCAAGTTGAAGTGGCAATGGGCAGGCCACATCGCTCGCAAAACTGATAACCGATGGGGAAGAAAGGTTCTCGAGTGGCGACCACGCACCGGAAGGCGTAGTGTAGGCCGGCCCCCCGCTAGGTGGACCGACGACCTCATAAAAACCGCGGGGAATCGCTGGATGCAGGAAGCGAGTAGCCGGTCCAAGTGGCGTTCTATGGGGGAGGCATATGTTCAGCAGTGGACGTCTTCCGGCTGATAATGATGACGATGATGATGATGAAGACTTTAATTCGTAGTTCTAGATAATCATCATCATCATCATCAGCCTGTAGCAGTCCACTGCTGGACATAGGCCTCTCCAATTGCACGCCACTTAGGTCTATCTTGGGCTTCTCGCATCCAGTTTTTGCCAGCCGTCTTGCGCAGATCGTCACTCCACCGTGCCTCAGGACGTCATACACTACGTTCTAGATAATAATTTTAGTTAATTTGAGTTAAAAAATTAATAAGGTCCATTTTTAAATACACGTATTTAAAAGCCTACCATATTTTGCACTGATTAACAACTTTTGTGGAGACACCAGCTCGTCCGTGGCCTGTCTTAATACCTACCGACTTCCAAACAGGAGGACGTACTCAATTTGACGATTTTTTTTTGTTTGATGCCTCATACGACCTCATACCTCGACTGGGTGTACCGATTCTCAAAATGTTTTTTTTGAAAAAAAAAATATACGATTTTAGAAAATATTTTGTGACACTTCCGCTGAAAAGAAAACAATGATTTGGGCCTATTTGGTTTTCTAAATATTTTTAATATCGTTTTTTTGATAATGGATTTCCGCAAAGTAACGCCTGAATCAATAAATTATGTTTTTTTTATTTATTTAGCTAATTATTTATAATCAACGTTGTACAATCTTAAAATTTTGAGCAAGTATAATAACCCTTCAAGGGTCGATGTCGTTATAACAATGAAATTTCTATTTTGTCTGGCCGTGCGACCTTTGATGCATTAAATAATAGAATAAAAGACAGTTCAACATTTTTCAAATTGTATACCTACCTACGTACTCAAATTAGTATGTAAAAACTGCAGCTAGCTAAGTATGTGTTAAAAATATATTTGGTTTAGATACTAGGAAAATAAGGTATTTAAAAATGTTTTTTTACTTTGATATATTATATGAGATAAAAAGTAATCGTAGGAAGAATATATTAATAGTAGAAAATAAGTAATAATATTTATAATCCTGTTTAATCATATTAATAACGCCTCATATACGAGTAGCTTAGCAGTAGTTTTTAGTGACATTGCCTTCAAAACGCGGGGTCCAAGGTTCGATCCCAGGCCAGAACAAATATTTGCGCGGTGAGCACACATGTTTGCTCTCGGGTCTTGAATGTTGTGATGTGTTATTGTATGATAAACTTCAACAATAATCCGCTTGTTTAATATAACGTTATTTCCAGAACAGAAAGATAAGACAGACCGACAGACAGTGCCCGCCTGGAGCTCGCGAACGCCGCTGCGCGCTCGCCCTGAAGATGAGCATCAGACATGCTTGAAACTCGGGTTGACGTCTTCGATCCCTAACGTGAGTGTTTTGCCGGTTAACAGTAATAGCTTAAGAAAGATAAGAGATAAATAATTCAGCAGCATCCAAGAGTAGAGACAAAACCTGGTGTCACAAGTAGCGGCCGTATTCTATATATTCCATATTCTACGTATTCTGTTAGCTTCAATAAGTTCATTATCCACCGCGGCATTAAAACTAAACGTTTGAACATTCGTAAGTACAGAGCAAGCATCGTAAATATTTCACATGTAATATCGCGACCGGCGTTCAGTCACATAACACAAAAGTTGCGAACCGCCGCGAGCAATGTGTTCTGTTTTTGGGCATATTGCTGCGACACCAGCCCCGCCCCCTTTTCATATCTCCCTTGTTTCTGTGATCTGTGGTAGAGGCATATGTCTAGCAGTAGAAAGAGGAAGTCACATAACACAAAAGTTGCGAACCGCCGTGAGCCATGCGTTCTGTTTTTGGGCATATTTCTGCGACACTGGCCCCGCCCCCTGTTCATATTTCCTTTGTTTCTGTGATCTGTGGTAGACATATGGCCAGCAGTAGAAAGAGGATAAACCTATCGCATAACAACCATATATTATATTGATATAAATTCAATAACCAATATTTAATCTCAAGAACCTTCCAAATTTAGTAACAGTTTTGATGAAATTACTGAAACGGTGCGATAACAATGTTCAGTCAAGCTGAATGCTGAACCGGATCAAACAATTCCCGATAAGATGAATTGATTCAATATTCGAACTTAGGTAAGTATATTTACGTACAAGTATATCTATGTATATGAGAGCGTATGGGAGGGCGGAGTAAGAGCGGATTTTAATATCGCTTCTATGAGTTTTATATCTAACCTTTTTTTCTTCCGTAAAACAGATGTTGTTAAATCTTTTCCTGGATGTTTGGATAACTGGGTGTCTCTCTGGTCTGGTCAAAATATTTTATTAGAGCAGTAGAATATTACGAATGAGTTCGCCCGAGTAAGTACTACCGCCTTACCTTTCCAGTGGAGTTCGTCACTTGTGACGAGAGGCATTTATTCTAATAGCGTTTCCGCTTTACTGAAATTTCAAATTCAAATAATTTATTTACCCGTATACAAGCACTAAATATAACATGTTTAGTTGTTGTACAAATGTGCTGCATCTGTATTCAGTCTGCAAGCAGACGTGCAAATGATTGGTCTGAAGTCGCAATAGTTATAACTACAAATTTAACATTATCTTAAATTCTTTAAATTATTTGTGAGCAAAGCAAAGCTGCAGACTTACCTCGATGTCGGTTTTTGGCCTAACGGGGTTTCGTTCAGGTGCTTTGTAAACAATATGGAGAACGACCGCACTGCCGCCACTAAGGTGAGTGGAGAGGAAAAACAGCTTCCAAATCAATAGTATGGATAGTACACCTTATACAAAGCTAGCTTCATTCAACTGTAGGTCGTTTAAAAGTTTGCTGAATGATATCAGAGGTATATGTCGGGAAGCTGATATAATCGCGCTGCAGGAGCACTGTCTGCTACCACACGACCTGCCACTGTTAAACACGGTGGATGATGACTTCGCGTGCGTCGGGACCTCGGCCGTGGACACGTCGACGGGGGTGCTTCGAGGTAGACCATATGGAGGAGTAGCCCTATTATGGAGGAAAAGCGTCTTCCGGTCAGTGTCTATAATTGAGTGTGATGATGTGCGATTAGTAGCCATAAAAATTAAATTGGATAGTAGATGCGTGATAATATTTAGTGTGTACATGCCAACAGACAAGAATGACAAAGACAATCTTACCGAGTTTACTCAGTGCCTAGGTAGTTTAAGTTCTATTGTTGAGGAGAGTTGTGACGCAGATGCTGTTTATATTTTAGGCGATTTTAACGCGCATCCAAATGCACGTTTTGGTGATAAATTAATACAGTTCTGTGACGACCAGATGTGGACATGTATTGACATGCACATGCTAGGCTCCGAGTCAGGCACGTTCACATATATTAGTGACGTACACGGGTGCGCGAGATGGTTAGACCACTGCGTTGTGACTAGTGCTGCAATGCCATCTGTCAAGCGCGTATGGGTGAAGCTTGACACGGTGTGGTCTGACCATTTCCCACTTTTCATTGAATGTGACCTGGGTACACTTAGTTTTAAGGACCATAATGACATTACTAATCGAACTGATGTAAATAAAGTACTATGGGGAGAGAGATCTGCTGAACAAATTAAGTCTTATACTCAAGTATGCCACTCCCGGTTGAAGGACATTGACATTCCACCAGAGCTCTCTCAATGTTGTGACGGACGATGCTCTAATGTTGAGCACAAAATTATTATTGACCGCATGTATTCGGGCGTTGTCACTATCCTTTCAGAGGCCGCATCTTCATCGTATGAGCGTGTTAGGGCACGGAGGAGGGGAGGTTACATCGCGGGTTGGAATAAACATGTAGCACCATTCCACAGGGAGGCCAGGCTTAAGTTTTTGGTCTGGATTGATGCTGGTAAACCAAAGTATGGGCATTCATATGAGGATATGTGTGAGAGCAAGAAATCTTTTAAAAATAAATTGAAATGGTGTAAAAACAAACAGGATCAGATCAAAATGGATATTCTTGCCTCACATCACACCGCCAAAAACTTTAAACACTTTTGGAAATATACTAATAGGTTAAATGTTAAGCCTGGCCTCCCTGTGAGTGTTGAAGGTGTAAAGGACCACAAAATGGTCGCTAATCTTTTTAAAGATTACTTCAGGGTATCACCAGGGATCAAATCCAACGAGAGTCAGTTGCCCTGTGGTGGGACTGTCGGTCCAGAACGTACTGTTATTATTACCACAAAGAAAGTACGAAAATTAATTCGTGATATGC
This sequence comes from Selenia dentaria, assembly GCA_917880725.1. Lineage (NCBI taxonomy): Eukaryota > Metazoa > Arthropoda > Insecta > Lepidoptera > Geometridae > Selenia > Selenia dentaria. Next base: position 4,399,935 of record OU862888.1, on the reverse strand, counting down.
ACAGAGGTAAGTCTCCTGGACACGACAGCCTCAGCATAGAGCATCTCAAGTATGCTGGGGTGCACATGCCGCGCGTGCTCTCTATGTTCTACAACTTGTGCCTATGTCATGGCCATTTGCCGCATGAAATGACGAGGACAATTGTAGTTCCTATCATCAAGTGTAAAACTGGAGACTCTTCGGACAAAAATAATTATCGTCCAATTTCACTGGCTACCGTGCTGGCCAAGGTGTTTGACAGCCTGCTTAATGACATACTACTGCAACAGGTCTATCTGCACGATGCTCAGTTTGGCTTTAGGGCCGGACTCTCAACGGAAAGTGCTATATTATGTCTTAAGCAGGCTGTCAGGTACTATACGAACAGGAAGACGCCGGTATATGCCTGCTTTCTTGATATTTCCAAGGCTTTCGATTCTGTGGTATATCGGAAGCTTTGGGATAAGCTACGGGACGCAGGCGTGCCGGAGGAAGTCACTGCCACGTTGAAGTGCTGGTACGGTGGTCAGAAGAACCAGGTTAGGTGGGCGGGCACCTTGTCTGATGCGTACGGTATGGAGTGTGGGGTAAGGCAGGGTGGAATGTCCTCTCCTCTGCTGTTCAATTTGTATATAAACGGCCTCATCGGCGAGCTTAGCGGCACTCATACGGGATGTATTATTGACGGTGTAAGCGTCAATAATATTAGCTATGCGGATGATATGGTGCTGCTGGGCCCGTCGGTGGGGTCGATACGAAAACTGATTGGTATATGTGAGGCATATGCAGCGGAACATGGATTGAAGTATAACTCAAAAAAGAGTGAAGTGCTCATATTCTAAGAGTGGGAATAGTGTACCTGTCCACGTTCCGCCTATTATGCTAAATGGTGCGGCCTTGCAGGTGGTGACCAGATTTAAGTATTTGGGTCACTTTGTTACTGAGGACTTGAAAGATGATGTTGACATAGAAAGGGAGCGTAGAGCACTGGCAGTTCGGGGCAATATGATCGCACGTAGGTTTGCTCGCTGCTCGAGGGAAGTGAAGATAACTCTGTTTAAGGCGTACTGTCAGTTCTTTTACTCGAGCAGCCTATGGATTAATCACACTCGACGAACTGCCAGTGATCTACGCATCCAGTATAACGACGTCTTCAGGGTGCTGATGCGGCTGCCTCGCTTCTGCAGCGCATCTCAGATGTTCGCTGAAGCTTTGTCCATCTAACTGTTTCAAATCATCAGGTAACTTATTATATACTTTTATACACATATTATATACATTTCTTTTATAAATGTCCTTATAGCACCGAGGTTGATATAACAAGTTTTGATACTACTTACTCTTGGTGAACTTCGAGCCAGTACCGTCTCCTAATAATATAAAACATTGAACAATATTTGATCCTATTTAAATTAAATATATAGGCCCAGATTATTTATTTTTTACACTATACTTATAAATTACTTGTAGCTGGCTGATTAATCAACGCAGTACCTTGATACGCGGTCTAAACCCAATTTTTAAATAATTTACGATGCTTTACGTATGGTTGAAAATCGCTTGTTAGATTGGACGATGCAATGCGAAAATGCGTTAATTTTGTACGTTTTCTTTATATTTTTCGGTACATATTAATACACTTGAAAAAACTGCTGGTTATTACTTTAGTACTATACGTTGGCTTTGTATTACCTAAAAAAATATAGTGTTATCTCTGAAAATTCTGAGAGTTTGGACGTGAAAGTTTATTTTTGTGTACCTTGTCACCTTCCTACCTACTCAGGGTAGAAGGGAGCATAAGAGAAAGAAGAGAGATGAGAATATAAGTATAATAAATAGAAGGGTCGTGGATCTCAGACAGGTATGGCAATTTGGCAAGCTTCCTTGTTTAAGGACTTAGCTCCGGTCCGCTAGTATTGGTCGATGCTCAGCAGCAGGTCTGCCGTGCAGGGTCGGCTCCACACCGCCGCGCCGGTAGAAATTCCCAGCAATCGCTGTAGAGAAAGGTGGCCGCGGTCGGTACTGGAGATCAGAGGACTTCAGCCTCGTACTTGGAGAATTCCGCCTCGTACTGGAACCCTGGAAAGCACATGTGCTCCGGTCACAATGGGTCCAGTAAAGTGTTGAGCTGGTGGGTCCACTGTCCCTCTGCTACTGGGCATATAGTGACTCGCAGAGGGCCTTTAGGGATGTGGCCCGCCAACAAACAAGAGATGCCATAAGGGCCAAGGAAGTAATGCTGCTGGTGAAGAATTCGCATCCGCTAAGGCTTCCGCTACCGAGCATAAAGGGACTAGCTAGGCCCTTCGCGGATGCAAACCACCAGCCGCTCAGAATGCCAGAAGGGCGTAAATAGGTATGTTGCTGGTAAAAGTGCGCACAATCCACGAGGTCCGTTCGCTACCGAGCAATTAGGGACTAGCCTAGGTACCTCGTGAATTGCGAGCTACCAACAACACCCTTTCAAGTTTGCCAGAAGGGCGCAAAATAGAGACAAGATGAAAGTTGAGAAGCAACAGAAAACACAGAAAAACACATAAATTAAACAACAGAGTTAGCATGTAAGACACATAAAAAAAATACAGTAAATAAGTTGAGAGTACATACCAAAGGTTACAAATTGTAGGTTATAATTTATGGTGGTCAAGTACACTTTCATTTCAAAACTCAAACTTACCCAATGTATGGGGATTCTGAAGATTGATGTTATAATTTAGTAAAGTTTCAGTAGCACTTTCAGACGTAGTGATTTATTAGGAGTTGCACAGTCGATGGCCGGTGGCAAAGTGAGGTCGGTTGCGCTTGCAGGAAAAACAACAAGTTGGGGCGGAAGTCGGAGGCGCATTTCACTACCTTATATGGTAATGAAAAAGGCCTCAAACCCGTCGTAGTCGTCAGTCCAATCACTACACTGCATTTTGAACTTTTTCAAAATATCAACGTTCGTTCACCGGAACTCACAACTCGTGGCATTATTTTCTCTAAACTCGATTGACATTTGTTTAACTGTCACTGTGAACATTTTTGATTGTTATATGCGACCTCTATCGGTGAATCGCTGAACTACCTCAGCGCGCAGCAAAGGTAGTTAGGTTTCTCGATTTAAAGGTTGCTTTAATCTTCAAACGGAATTTAGGTAGTCGTTTGTGAGTTTGCCTACAGATGTCGCTTATTTAAACTAGTTTTTAAGAGAACCGATAATCTAGATCGGTTACAACCTATTCAGGATTTTTTTCTGCTAAAATAGAGTTATATTTATGAATTCTATTCGGTTATTACTCTTTTCCTATTCCTTTTCTAACCTTTGCATTGTTTTCATAATATATTATCGATCTGTTTCGTTACACTAGGTGTTTGAAAATTCTGCTTTTTACTATTATCAGGATACGAGCGCGCCTTAACCGCTGGGGCTACAAACTTCAAATTTAAAAAATGTTATGCATTTTATACTATAAAATGAGTCAGCTGTTATATAAGGAACGATTATTATGTTGTTATCCTTAAGGGGAACTTACTATCGCGTCGCTATTAATACACGTACTTTCATGTTCAACTACTTGAATATTTTGGTCTCCGCAATGGCCTTTACATGAAGGATTTCGGATATAGTAATTCACACAACCACGACGGAGCGTGTGTGATGTGCTACACACACCGTCGTCGTTTAAACTTAGTCTCAACTTCCTTCATCCGTCTCGCAGCGATGTCATCGGAGTAAGTTGCTTAGGAATGTGAAGTGGCTTGGGAATAACGTTGATATGAGTAAGAATTCCCAAATCAAACAGCGTATGAAATAAAATAAAACACAACGCACATTTGTCATATTAATCTTTTCAAAAAAAAAGGAGGAGGTACTCAATTGTTACGACTGTATTTTTTTTACGTTTTTTACCCATAACTTTCGATCTAACCGAACCGATTCCCAAAATTCTTTTTGTTTGAAATCTGGTGCTTCCCTTGTAGTCCCATTTAAATTTCATCAAATTCGGTCCATTAGTTTTTGAGTTACACTCCAATAACTGAAAAGAATGGAAGTCGGTATTACATTTTTCAAATTTTACTTGTTTTAAATGCTAATAGGAGACAGTACAGTACGAGGCCCGCACAAAAATGAAATCCATCACAAGTGACGAACTGCTTTGTGTCCGTAATTTGTCAAGTCTCATATGCCTATAATTTCACCTACTAGAACCACTAGAATACAGTATTGCAATTGTGCAATGTTATTCTGCGTCTCGGTAGAAGTAGGTAGATATGGTGGTATTAAATGCTAATAGGAGACAGTACAGTACGAGGCCCGCACAAAAATGAAATCCATCACAAGTGACGAACTGCTTTGTGTCTGTAATTTGTCAAGTCTCATATGCCTGTAATTTCACCTACTAGAACCACTAGAATACAGTATTGCAATTGTGCAATGTTATTCTGCGTCTCGGTAGAAGTAGGTAGATATGGTGGTAGTAAAACCCCGGACGAACTCTAAATGAGTTCAAAAAGTTCTACTGCACATATAATATAGTTCTTATTGTACTATTAATTCGCTAGCAGTCTGTACGAATCAAGAAACATGTAAGACGTGTTCAAGCATTAATGACGCTACGAGTATCTTAGTACCTTCACATGATATTGATTTAGAATAAGTATGCAGATGTTCCGTATTCTGTTATATTGAGAATTAGATCGATACAGACGCGTAAGTACTTGTAAACTCGGAAAGATTGTCTATTCGTTAGTTGAAATCATTGTAGCCTGTTCAGCAAATAACTGAACATCATTAAATTGTTTTTATTAGACAGAGGAAATGAAGCTGGGCCGCCAATCTGACGGGCGCTGGATCAATACCTACCTCAGGTTCCAGCTTTCGGTGTAGGTAGTATCGTGAGGAAATCTACACGATAATTTTACAATTATCCTGTGGATTTAAATTATTAAAAAAATATTTTTAAGTCTTATCGATGCTTGTGTCAATGATGAGGAGAGCGGTATGATGACTAGTACCTAGTACTTAGAATTTAGGAATTATTTTAGCAATTTATTAGATGTAACTTATAATAATATATATTATTATAAGTTACACGCGGATTTAAAATGAAGATAAAACTTATTTAGATAATCTAATTATATTCAAGCTTTTAGGTTAATTTCGTAAATTAATATTTCTCATTCTGTATAGTTCATTTAGAGCCTTTGTTGTTACTCTACATAACATTTACATAGATTAACTTATAAAGCTCAGAAGCTCTGCAGAATAAAAATGTTATGATGATTTTAGGGCAACTCCGGGGGGTGATTTAAAAAAAAAACCTCGTAAATACCATGTCTAAACTTACGTGATACTTAGAACGTAGGGTCTTTCGAGGGAAGTAAGTGCATGGCTCCCTCAACCTCCCAAAATTCCTGTTGATCCATGCGCCAAGCATCCGCCGTTAATAATGCCATGTTACCACAAAGAAAGTGCATCAAGCACGTCTCGTCATAGGCCTCGTCTCGAAGGCGTATTTTATTAATTATTGCTTTCTCCTATAGCTTACATATAGTCACTAAGATTCTACAAATCTACAAAAATTTAGTACTGCTAGTTGTAATACAAGTTGATATAAGATAAACCTACGATTATTTTATCGCGTGCTTATCATGTCATAAGAAAACATAAAAACCCAGGTCTTGTCCCAATGTAGTCGGAGTCAGTTCAAAGCTACGTGATCTGACGATAATCGATCTAATATCGGCGGAGCTTACACTTCCGTCTATTCGTGAACGAATATCTTTGCCAGTAGTCACCTGTTTTATATACGGAGTGTTGTATTAAAATAGCATTATTATAATATGTATGACGCCTTCCATCTTATAATTACTAGCTACAATCCTCAGTTTCACCCGCGTGGTCTTGTTTCTCGATACAAACTTTGAACCCGCGTTTTCGTTTTTGAATCTTGGTTGGGTGTGAATTTTGAAAAAGCCTTTCATGGTGGATAGCTATTTCATAATAACTTTCTGCTAGGCGAATTTTAGCGTAACCAATCCAGTGGTTTGATCTGGGTGTTGATAGATCAGTCAGTAATGACTGCCTTTTTATCCCGCTAATATTATAAATGAATTTCTAATTACTAAAAGAGCACATGTCACATTTCTAACCAAAAAAAGATTATTTTCTTTATCGCTTGGCAGCACCTAATTACACCGTTTTGTGTCAGAATGACTCAATTCTGATCTTTACCCATAGAGTTACAAACCTTCAAAAATACTGTTTAGTTTTAAACGGGCACTTGTCCATGGACATGAGCCTTTTTAACAAATAATTTTTGAACGCACCCTACAAAATGTCAATGTCATTTTTATTTACAATTTGGTGCTTCCAAGCGTTGTATTGTTGTTTGTTGTGCTGTTTTCATGATAGAAATAGAAATCTTTGTTTGTCCTCGTTAAACAATGTCCGACAAGGACTCGAATGAAAGAAAAAGAAAAAAGGGTGTTCGTCACGAACAAGAGTATATGAGAGTGTCGTAGCCAAACAATTTATTGATGGCTTTAAGTCAGCAACATTTGAATTGAGAAAAACAAACATAAAGCCTATCACTCTACCAAAATTTTTTTCTTAGTCCAAAAAAGTATACAGGTCCAGTTATAGGAACTGGACCTGTATACTTTTTTGGACTAAGAAAAATTACAGATTTAAAAACGTTGAAATAATACATCCCTGCTGAGCATATTCACTACTGGGAAACCATTTACAGTTGGCCGGTGGAGTAAATTTAATTATTTTAAGTGATAAATAAAAGTAATACATGCAATTTATTTTCTTTTATTTTTTAAGTCTTGTTCACATTAGGTACTAAAGGGGCATATGTCCCGTTGAAATATGATTAAGTACTAGAAGGGAACATGTCCATGGTTTTTTTATATTATTTCTCTTGATATATTGAAAAATATAAAAAGTTTTTTGTTAAAATACCTTGTTACCTAATTAAGAAACATAAAATAATTAAATCAATGTATATTTTCATTCCATTATATAAATATTTAGTTTTATCTGTCTCCTGCAATTTTTTTTCAAATATAGAGGACTTGTGCCCTTTTAGTAATTAGGTATTCAAATGTGAAAGTTTAGATGGATGGATGAGTATGTTTGTTAAATGGTTAAACCGGCAAACACTCACGTTTATCATCTAGTTGTTATATTCCGACCGGTGTTCGGGCAGTACTGATGCCCATCCTCATGGAGAGCGTGGTCTAGCAGCGAAGGCCGCTAGTCGCGCACTCTGAGAGTGCGCGACTGCCCGAACACCCGTCGGAATATAACGACTAGATGATAAACGTGAGTGTTTGCCAGTTTAACCATTTAACTATGAGTTCTCACGGAAGTTTTTATGAGTATGTTTGTTACTCTTTTACGCTCAAACAGCTGGACCAGTTTAATGAAATTTGGTATGGTGGTTGATGAGGCACTGGATTAACACATAGGGCACTTTTCAGCGTCATCCATCACCACGCGGGTGTAACCGCAGGGCGCAGTTAGTATATTATATATAAAGAAGATGCCTACTAAAAATTTTAAGACTCGGTGTTCGAGAATTATTATTAATAAAAAAGTATAGGTAAGATCGTGATCAAATTAATGGGTCCACAAATTAATAAAAAACCGTTAAAAAATACATGTAAATTCGATTCACTTAGAGAAAAGTTCTGAGCCTAACACACTTTAAAAAACAGTCAAATTGAGAACCTCCTCTTTTTTTAAGTCTGAGAAAATACAGAGTGCAGTGGGAAACCACGCGAATTCCTCCGGAATTGAATATATTTCTTGTTTTTATTTTATTCTATTAAAAAAAACTCCCGTGAGCAGTCTTTCGCCAGGGGAAAAGCATAAAATACTGTGATTTCACACATATGTAGAATTTTTGCAACTGCAGTAGTCTCTAGGTCCTAATACATCTCGCAAAAAAGTCCTAGAGTCTGCGCAAAAAGAAAAGTGTCCTATAGGTAAGGGTCGCGCGTGTGCTTATATACTGGTTTAATGCTAGTAAATAAAAAAGTTAAAAGAAATTGCCGCTTATTTACTGTATGATGGTTTTTTCTAGTCGAAGTTAACATTTGACAGTTGTTCTCCGCGACGCCACGACGACGGTTCTTTTTTTGCACAAACACTACCACTTACTATGTCATCTGATAGGTATAAAACTTTTTTTTTACGCAGAATAATATTTTATAAATAACACTAGCCCCAGGGGGAGCATGGTGGTTATGTGGGAGTCTCTGCCAGAAGGGCAGCATACCCACCAAACCTCTGCGGTGTTCCATCACTGCCGCTTTTGGCGGGAACGCGGACAGATTTCGCACACGCCCGCGAACCCGCCGCGGCTGTCCGTTGCCGGACCCTTCTCTCTTGCAGCACGCCAGAACACTTGGCGTGCCGCATCTGCCTCGGGGGACCAAACCCGCAAATGGACGCCAGATTCAGACAGAGTCTGGGTGCCCTAAGTCCCCCTACGATGGGTCAGGTGAGTGACCCACCGCCTGCTACTTCGGCCGCAGAGGATAGGGACAGCGGCGCTACTCAATACCGACAGTCCTCTTCTCCTGCGACCCCACCGCGTCCGCCATCTAACGGTGGCGGCCCCGTCAAGGCAGGGAGAGCGGCTCACCGTAATACCGGCACTCCTCTCCCGCTGCGGCCTCTAAATCTCATCAGCCGCGGTGCCGCCCATACGACACCGCAGCCCGTCTCAGTTCCAGTGGCGCCCATACACCACCAACCTACAGCGACCGCTCCCATGTGGACTTGTAGGGCAAAGCCATAGGAGCATAGGAGCGGTCCCACCTCGAGCCCGCTAGCTATCGGCTATCACGGGCAGGTCCATTGGTTTCTCTTAGCTACCGTGGTAACCCAAGCCAAGACTACTGAGCCCCCACACCACGGCAAGGCGGAAACCCTCGGGGCGGATAGGTATAAAACTAGTATATATATAAACCTATCTATCGCCGGTTTACCTTCCTAGAGATAGATATTTGACACTATTTGTATGGACGTAATGTCAAATTTCTATCGGTAGTAAGGAAAACTATGGATAGATAGAATATTGAAAATGTTATAGGTATTAAAGGTATGAAACTACAAGAAAACAAGGTTCAAGGGTCTTATATGGACAAAGAGGACATACATGTTTGAACTAAGGGAAATTACTGCCATCATAACTATTTCTACCATGAAGCAGTAATGTTCACATTACTGTGTTCCGGTTGATGGGTATAGTTGCCAGTGACTACAGGCAAATTAGATGATGGGCGACATGTATATGTTCATCGGTCATCATTCTTGTTCTGTTACCTAATTATATAAAAAAAAATAAGACTTTGACGTCAAGTATTGACAGCATTCTTAAGACCATCCTGTATAGTAAGAAGGAGTCGCAACCATTTCCTGCCCTGTGAATAAGTTGAATATTGAAGTCGTTGTGTCGGGTCACGAACTGGCGTTTGTTGAGATTTCCTCTACAGTTTGTGTTTCTTTTAAAAATATAGCTTTTTATGCAATGTAAATGGTTTTTAGAATTCACACTTGTATATTGTTTATGCGAGAGTATTATTGTTTGGATGGATAGACGTTTGTTACTCGACTCGAAACTACTGAACCGATTCGGTGGTAATGTTAAATATTCACAATTTGTTTTGAATACGTATCAGGTGATTTTCAGAGCAAAATGTTTCTAAGTGTTTAGTGTAACCCCTAAACTAATATCCGTTGAATCCAAACGAAGACTGTGAAGAGAAGCTAAGTCCAGTTTACTTATAAGGTTTATTTTCCTGATGTCAAGATGAAATCTTTTAATAAAATAATACATCAAGAACGCTCTTTGATACTATGGTAGCATACATTATCATAAACTTCTGTGAATATTCCTTCTAGGGTAATACCAAGGGGCCAGATCAGTTTATGGTGGTAGTGCGATCCCATAAGGCAAATAGGCCGACACGACCGGGGAAGTAGCACACTCCCACATACACCGGCGTGAAGTAATATAGTTGTCCATTGCATTTCAGTCAGTGCGTGGGAGGTTCCGGAGGCCTAAGCCCCCCCTCCCCTCTCCTTCTCCCCTACCTTCCCCCTCTACCCTCACCCCTTTTATTCCAGTGCGTTGACAACGTCCTTGGTTGCAAACGTCTATAGGTGACAGTTACCACTTTCCATCAGGTGGGGCGCCTGTCTGTCTTGTCTTAAGGCAATTAAAAATTATTAGCAGCAATGACACATGATAACTGTATTTCAGCGGGTTTGGTATCAAGTGAGATTACTGACCGAATTGTATTGCGCTACAGTGGCCATCCAGTGATACTGTTAGTTTCATCAGCAGCAGGCATGGAGCTTAACATCTGGTTACCGACTCGCCCATCTCGTCACTTGTTACAGCAAAAATAGCCAGCCGTTTCAGAGATGGTTGTAATAAACAAACAGAAACAACCTTGTTACGTGAGAGTTTGTTAGGCAACGGTCTTAAAAGTAATTTTTCATTAAAAAATCTAAAGGAAAATCTAAACCTTATTTATCCGAAGTAACTTGTATAGCAGAACGAAGCCTTTGTTTACTAAACTAATAAATTCAAATCACATATTCAACGCGTCTGATGACGAAGAGCCTCCCAATAAAGAGGCAAATGATAGCCTACGCTGACACAGCGCCACACCTGCTTCACTGACCACAGTGTAAAATTACTAGTAGGGTAGGTATCTAATATTTTTAAGAATGCATTTCAAATAAATCCATAAATAAATTTCTTTTTAATTAATCACATGGGTCAATCTCGTACATAGTTTCATTACGCATCTAGAAAATTATTTTTAATCCGTTAAATTATAATCGATAATACCTGTAACTGCGAATATAACAATCTCTGATATTTTCACAATTAAGTTTGTTTATGAGCACTATACTGTTGAATTGGCAGATAGCAAAAGGTTTGGCCTAGACCGTGAAATTATATTGGGCAGCATGAAAGTTCTAATCTTAGAGTCCTCTAGACGATTCGCTACATCTTACTTTTCGTGCGATGTCACCCTCTTATCAGCTTTATTAGAGGAAGACGAACACTCCTAGCCGTGTGAGCCTAGTAGTGGTAATACACTATAAGATCAGCCAATACTAAACCAGAAAAATGCTAGGTCTTCCAAAGAACCAGACAAACGAGGTAAATACCTTCGGCCTTAACTTTAACTGACGTTATTTAGTATTGTGCAAAGGAAAAATGTTCTGCACCGTATTAAGTGAAGTTATTTAAATTTAAGCAACGTTTATAAGTAAGGCCGTTAGTATCTACCTACCTATCGTAGTAGGTAACATAGGCCAGATATTTTGATTTAAAACGGTTATATGCAATCACTATGTTATATTGTATACGAATAAAGTAACCCTTAAGATTCTTGTGGAAGATGAAATTAGTAATTTTATTTGCTTTATGCAAACTACGGATAATAGCCACACAAAATACGCATTTATATCCTAAGAACTATATCCCTAGGAAACTTACCAAGACTCTATCTTTATGTTCTGTAGTTCGATGGACTACTATTTAAAATTACTAATTTGAAAATGAATGTATAATTTCTTTGACCTTCATTTAAGGGAAATACTTACCCCGATCAGCTATGGTATATGAAAAAAATTAAATTTTGTACTTTCTGTTTAAAACGACGACAAACACCTTAAGCACCACTTCCTTAACAAGTATACCTTTGAAAATAATAAACTATTCCTACTGTATTTGTAACTGTGACACAACAACGGACGTTCATTTGCGCGCGTCGATTCAGCACGCCCCGGGACGTGAGATGACAGTTTTACAGTTTTGTTACGTGCTTCGATAATACAACCATTTTTGTACTTGGCTGTTGAAACAAATTGAATTGTTGCATTTATATTGGATTGCATTATTTTAGCAATAAGAAACTGACTAGCTCAACACTGTGACTTCATTATCTATTTAAAATACGAATTCGTTTTCTGGAGCATGATGTGTTACAAAATCGTACCTTCAACTGAAGGTCGGAGAACACCAGTACGTTGATCTCCTCCCTACTCTGCGTAATTCTTGTACGTTGTCTTGAAGTATTAGCTTTAAACTGTAATTTTTATTTATATTTGTCAATAAAATATGAAGAATATGCGTTGTTATTTTTCTTATGTTTATTCTAAGAGAAACTTACAGCTAGGTCAGTTATCAAGTCAAGTAGCATAACATATTCTATAAACACAAAGGTTATATTTGTAAGTATACAGTAATATAAGTAGACGTCTGACGGCTCGACAATGTTATCAAATTATGGCAATGTAGTAACGATGTGACTAGAATAACAATACCCATAATATAAGTACCTCGTAACACTGTCATGTAGGCGTAGATAAGAATTTAATATTATGGTAGATATCTTAATATTAAGAAAAAAATGCTTGTCTGAAAAGTCAGTTTACGGATGTGAACTTTACGTGATAACGTCAGAAGACAAGGATTCCTCTCTATCGCTTGTTCCACGCTCTCGCTTTCACGCTCAGCTCTGGCATAACGTGAAAACGTAAAGTGACAATGAGTTATACTTTTTTGTGGGTGCACACGGCGTTATAAGACGTTATCGTGTCAAAAACTCCTTAAACAAGAAACGAAAACTATTAAGCAGAAATTAAATTAATATTATGGATTGAACTCGAAATACGGCAGCCCCTATCAAGAACGAATACAGAATTGATAAACTAAAATTAAATTACACGTCGTGTTCTATTGAAGGTTCAATCAACTGAAATCCCTGTGAATACTTCCTCCGAGAGTTTTATTGCTTTTTCTGTGCTTTCTACAGTATCTAAGTGAGAACTCAATATTTTTTATTTAAACTTTAATTATCACCTAAACACTTACAAGTCTGTGCCCACTGCCACGTATTTTTTTCTCGAGGTTAATTGCTCATAACTTCTTTTCGGATGAAATGGTTTCAATTATTTATATTAGTCGTATATTAACGGGGCTTAACCGCGTTAGTAATAGTATTTATTTACCTCGTTACGTTTCGATCAAGTTGCATTGATCGTGGTCACGAGCGGACTGAAGAGGCGGGTGTCATTGTCTTGTCGACGAGCTCACCGATGTCAAACACTTTATGAGATATCGCCTTTATACATAAGGTTGTTTTTCCAACGTTTCTTGTTATCTCGTCATTTGTTTCACGGAAGTTGTCAAAGATGCAACGATATTTGCTCTTACGGCCGTTTTCAATATTCTATCTATCGCCGGTTTACCTTACTTTAGATAGATATTTGACACTCTTTGTATGCATGTTATGTCAAATTTCTATCGGTAGTAAGGAAAACTGTGGTTAGATAGAATATTGAAAACGGCCGTTAGAGAATCGCACGGCTGTTCCGCTATGACATACTCGAAAAAGAACTACTTGTAAGTACCTTGGGTTTTAACAGGTCATAGATTAGCTTTTGACTACGATCTCACTTCATAAGTGACAATGCGAACGAAGGTGGTATAACCCTATACCTAGAAACGAGCATGGCTGTGTAGAACAGCTGCCGCAATTAATATGGTGCTTCGTGATTGGATTTCAATCTTGGAGAAATAGTAAGGCAGATGAACACTCGAAAGTGTCAAAACAGCCATTCTGTGGATTTCATCACAATGATATATTCGTCGAAAAGCAGAGGAATAAAGCCAGTTTTTTGGCATCTGACCCCCACTGCCTGTGAACTATCAATGCTTCTAAATATTTATTCTTAACAATTTATATCCTCCTTCCAAACACTGAAATACTGTTTGACAGGGTTGTTATTTATATAGCTTCATCCATTATCACAGAAACGTGTATAGCCCCAATTCTTCCCCAAATCCCATTGGCCCCTGTCAAAAAGCACCCCGAAAACTGACCCCTATTCATTTTAATATTAGATCAATGTCAACAGCAATTCGGGGTATAACGGATAACTCGATTTCATCCGATATTGGGGTACGTTGGGGTACCCTTTGTCTCCCAATCATGGCACTCTAATTTGGTAGAAACCTGAAACATCAAAGACTTCGGCTATTTATACCAGTGGTTAGTTATTTATACCTGAGTTGGTATAGTTTTTGGTTGCCATTTCAGGGTGTATATTTATGATTGCAAGATGGTAAAATTTGCTTTGCTAAGATTTGTTTCCTATGTTCGATTGGTACAGTCAGGTATATAACCACGCACAAACATAAAGGTATAAATATTTAACTAATACCTATCCACGATTCACATATTGCTAATTGGAATCTTTGAGATCAAAATCATCATACATCAAAATGTCAAACACAATTTTATTTTATTTTTTTTATTTATTTATTTAGGCACACAAAACAGAATAAAACCAATACAATTTTAAATAACATCTGCACAGATTATAAACTAGATCTTATTCCAAAACATGTGTACAGATAGATAGATAGATAGATAATTCTTTATTGTTACACCACTTAATATACAAAAATAACATAAAAGTAAAAGAAAGCTTAAAATAAAGTGTTACAATGGGCGGCCTTATCACTAATAGTGATCTCTTCCAGGCAACCTTAGGATGGAGAGGAAATACAGGAATAACAAGACGGGGCGTAATATAAAGATAAAGGTACAATCAAATCAAGACAATAATACATTACTAAATCGAATTAATAAATTATAAACAAGAAAAGAAAAATATCTACTAATACATAAAAATACACTAATACATATTGAAATATATATAAACATATAATTAATTCATTGATATACTTACATAATTTATATATATATACACTACAATACAATATACTTCCATACATGTATTTATACATTAATTCTTTGATGTATTATAATCAAAACCCAAGTTCACACGGGTTAAACTAATTGGCGAGATAGAAACTTTTTACTTGGCTTTTGAAGGTCGACAAGGATTGTGCACGCCTGATAGTAACTGGTAATAAGTTCCATAAGCAAACAGCTTTCACTGAAAAAGAGTGATCATAAAATACTGTGCCATGCTGAGGCATACTGAGGGCAAGATTTTCTGATGACCTAAGATTGAGAACGTTGGCATTGTGAAGGAAATTGAAACGTTCCTTAAGATAGCGCGGGGTCAAAGGATTGAACAAAATATTGTAAAGGAGAGAGAGTATGTGAGCATTCCGGCGAAGACGTATAGGGAGCCACTTGAGCTTTGATCGATATTGAGATATGTGATCATACTTGCGCAAACCAAATATAAATCTTTTGCAGAAGTTTTGAAGACGCTCAAGCTTATCTAGTTGATTCTCAGTGAGATCTGGATAGCAGACATCAGCGTAATCTAGAATTGGGAGTAGAAGAGATTGAACTAGAGCAATTTTAGTGGTGACAGGAAGAAAGTTGCGCAGCCTTTTTAAAGCGCCAGCGGAGGCGTACAATTTGCGACTAGTAACTTGTAGCTGAGGAGCCCAACTTAAGCAATGATCGATTGTCAACCCTAGATTTTTTAAAGATGTACTATAGGGAATAGGGACTCCATCAAAATGAATAGATGGAATCGTTGACAAGTCCACCTTTGAGATTAACTGCGAACTTCCCACAATCATTACCTGCGTCTTGCTGTGATTTATTTTCAGACCAAATTGTCTGCACCATGTTGTGATGCAATTTAAATCAGCATTTATTAGGTCTACGGCTCCAGAAAGCTGGTCAAGAGGGGCTTTAGAGTAGATTTGTAGATCGTCTGCGTATAAGTGGTAGGAGGAAGAAACATTATTTGAGATTGAATTAATAAATATTGCAAAAAGGATTATTTATATAACGCCGCCTTGTGGAACACCTGCAATTGCATCACACCAGGAAGAGAACTTCTCTTCTAGACGGATCCGTTGCCGGCGCCCAAATAAATAACTGTGAAACCAATCGAGTACCGTTGGAGATAATGTTAATTAAGCGTAGTATGGCTAGAAGTATGTCAAAGTCAACTGTGTTAAAAGCATTACTAAAATCTAGTAATGTGAGTATAGTTAAGTTTCTGTTGTCCATGGATAAGCGAATGTCATCAGTGATCTTCACGAGAGTGCTTACTGTGCTGTGGCCAGGACGAAAACCGAATTGGAAAGGATTTAGTAGGTCATGAGAGGATAAATATTTGCTTATTTGGCTGTGGACTAGGCGCTCAAGAACTTTTGATAGAAATGGGAGAATGGATATAGGACGATATTCAGTAAAAGATTTGGGATTGGATTTTTTTGGTAAGGGAATAAATTGTGCATCTTTCCAGATAGTGGGATAAATGCCGTTTGTCATGGAGTTATTAAATATAAGGCAAAGAACAGGAAGGATGATGTCAAGGATGGGCACTATCATATTGCGACTAATTCTATCACCGCCTACAGCATTGGAAGTGATCGATAATAAGCTCTTCTTAACATCGCAAGCGGACACTCGATTAAAAACAAAAGGAGAGTAGTCAGGAATCGGTAACGTTGAAAGATAATTAATAGTATTAGATTTTTCAGATACATCAATAGGAAGCACTGAAGAGAAATAGAGATTGAGAGAATCTATGTTTATGTTGATTGTACACAATAATGAACAAAATATGTGGTATAGCAGTAATGCTAAGACAAAAAGGAAACTGGTGAATTAAATTTTAATCATGAACATTAAGTTAGAAAATGATATTATTTCAGTGTTTGTGAAGAATTGATTATACATCTTTTTTAAATTTTGATAATTTAAAATCAAAGACACGACAGAGTTATGACCGTCTACTAAGACATCGTTATATTGGCGACACATCCTTACTATTGGATTGTAGTAAGAAGTGTTGTTATTATACACATGTATAGCAAAAGTATTTCTGTATGGGTATCGAGAATTAGGTTTAGCATTCATACTTATACTGGACAGAAGAGAAGGAGAATCAGTTTAGGCATTAATGATCTTAAATAAGCAGATAAAATCAAATACTTGCAACGCCTTTTAAGTGGTGGTAGTTTAAACTCATTTAATAATTTTTCGTATGACTGAAGTTTGCGATTTAAGCCAAGCCTGTAACATAATACTCGTATATTTAGGCATTTTGTTTGTACTCGTTAAATTATTTTTAATGTGTACGTCATAGAACGGAGACCAGATAACGGAATTGTATTCGATGACGCTGCGAACGAAGGACATATAAAGATTTAATAAACTTCGAGGGTTTTTGAAATCTTTCGGTAGTTCGTGATATAAAACCTAAAAGTTGGGTACTTCTGCTGACAATACAGTCATAGTGGTCTCGAAAAGTTAATTTCTCATCAAATAGAACACCAAGGTCATTGACCACTGCTTTTCTCTCGAATTCATGATTTTTGAATTTGTAATTATAGAGGATTTTATTAGATTTGGTAGTAAATGAAACAACGAAACACTTTTTAACATTGAGAAACATAAACTTTAATAGTATTATATGAGTAAATTTAAATACTTAGTATATCAATCAGTAAACACTTATAATAGTAATAATATACAGTATCTACGTACTTACAAATATAAAATTAATTACCATGGACAAAAAACTGTCATTACATTTCATCACTCTTGGCGGTATTTGTGTTACATTTTATCAACCTTGACGGTCACCGAGCACGTCTAGTATATCGAGCTGTTAAATTGACTTGGCTTTTAACTAAGCTATCAGAAACTGACACAAACTTTGACAGAACTGTCATCATTACGACCTCGACGTAGGCGGAGATTTTATTATTCTTTCTATGCTGTGCCCAAGCATATTACGCTTTTTCACCCGCGTGGTGATGGATGGAAAAGTATCCTATGCGTTAACCCAGCGCCTCATCTACCACCATACCAAATTTCATCAAAATTGCTCCCGCCGTTTGAGCGTGCAAGAGTAACAACGATCCATACATCCAATACCAACCAACATATTATGTGATGTTAATAATGCGATATTGATGTATGGTTATAGTTAGTACATATTAAAATCTAAAAAAAATAATCTTCTTTTATTACATTGTGTCGTAATCAATGAATAATTAAATATAATGTAGTAGGCAATAGTAAGGCGGTAGTGTATAAAACAAGTGTTCAAAAGTGTGTGCGCCTTTATAAGTTTATGCCTATTTCTTTCCGTGCATGGTTGTCTGAAAGAGATCGCTCTGAGCGATAAGACCGCCCATTGCGTCACTTTTAATTTTAAGTATTTAATTGTGATTTATAACATATATTAGTATTGTGGTGTTTCAATAAGGAGTTAACCTATTTATCTATCTAATAAATAAACAAAATATAACAATAAAATTACAATTCACAAGTATTCATTTATGTAATCGTCCATATGAAATGGCTGTGACAATGTCCATATGATATTAGAGTTAGCGGCAGGCTTCGTGTGAGTGATAAAACAATTTCAATTTACTTGATTCAAATTGAAAAAGTTAAAACGCTCTAGATGGGTACTGCATGAAGTGAGGCAGTACAACAATCACGAATGCCACTCAGGCAACGTTATATTGCTCAACGGTCACAATAGCAACGAGTAACAACTCGTGATGAAAAAAGGATCCTGTATGACAATTGGGAACTCTCATCACAGTGGTTGAACCCACAAGAACAATCTAAATCCTGTCCCAAGCAAAAGTTGACTCAGAACTGGTACTGGTGAGTCATACACTATAGCTTCTTAAGATCTGGCCAGACGATTACGGCATATCTGTATTGTCAACAATTGGAAACTATGATGAAAAAGCTCCCTATTTAACAACCGAGATTGGTCAATTGCTCTAGCCCACTGCTGCTTCAGGACAATGCTAAGCTTTACAGTGTACGACAAACGGTGGCTTTATTAAAGGAGCAGCGATTGAAAGGTCTCCGACATCCACCATACTCCGCAGACCTTGCTCCAACAGATTTACACTTTTTTCCTAATTTGGACAATTTCGTGCTAGGAAAAAAAATCGATGGGACTGTCCAAACCGCCTTCAAAGATTTTATTGATTCTCGCTCCTACAATTTGTTTAGCAATAGAATCAATGAACTATCTATTATACTCGTATATAATAAAAGTAGGTACATACTTCAATTGAATAAATTATTCATCAACATCATCTCAACCGTAGAACGTCCACTGCTGAACATAGACCTCCTCCATAATTTTCCAAAAGGACCGGTTGGAATCGGCCTGCATGATTAAATTATTAAATCAGTTCAAATATTTTTGTCGTTTAAATGTTTTCCTATAAAAGGTCAATTTCATATGTATCAACCTAAAAATATAAATAAACTGGTTGAAAAAAAGATACACATACCTAACTTACTACGGAACCTAGAAAAGCGAGACTACACAAGTAGAGCGGTGCGGGCAGGGTAAACATTATGAAGAAAGTTGCTACCTTAATTATTTGTGAGTAAAGTACTCTGTCTTAATTTTGGTGCTTGTATATACAAGTATTCAATTTGTATAATAGAGCCCATTTGTGTCGAACGCATTGTAAACATTTATAAATGTTGTAACGTGTCATTTTCATTCGTCACGTAAGGGTCCTGTGTCGGAGATAATCAAATTTAATGTTTTCTATGTGATGGGTTTTATTTTAGTGCCATCTGAGGTTTCAGCGATAATTAGTATTAGGAATAAATTGCTATGATGAAGTTGAGAGCGCAAGAGTTAAGAAAGTAAATAGATGTCTGAGTGTGTTCTAGTTAGTACACATGAATGCCAATAGATGGAGTTAGTTATTATGTTTGGTTTGCTAATGCTTAGACGTCTACTAGGAAAGGAGTTCTCCTTCTCCGGCTTCTTTTTGGATGGACGACCGTAATGGAGGGTGCACCAATTAAGAGTCCATTAATTAAGATTGTTAGCAATTAGAATATATAAAGTCACTGTAAATTAGTGCACAATATCGAATGTTTAGAATCGATAACTGCTCATTATAGTGAAGGGTTTTTTTTTATTCTTATGAACCCATATTCATTGCTCCGCTGCTAATAACGATTACGCGACTGAACGCACGCCGCTACATATACAGAATAGACAACAATGACTACGCGAGACATATCTACCTACTTAGAATAGGTATAACTACGTACGAACCTAACTAAACGCGAATGTTTAGCGAACGTCGAGTCGTTCGTTCAGTCGCAGAATGGCTCTCAGCCGTGGAGCGTCGAATATGTATATATTTTAATTTTATTTTTTTTATTATAATTTTATTTCTTTTATTATAATTTTATTTCTTTTACTTTCATGACCAGTTATCGATTCCAAACCACCCCATTCAATATTGTGCACTAATTAACAAATACCTTATATAACAATCAACGTTGCAGCGTAATAGGTCGCGAACATGATTAATACAATATTAAGTATAAGGAAATGTCAGGGACCACACCAATTTTTTTCTTTGGACCTGTTGTGCGATTCTCTAAGAGCAAACATCGTTGCATCTTTGACAACATCCGTGAAACAAATGACGGGATGACAAGAAACGTTGGAAAATCAGCCTTGTGTACAAGGGCGATATCTCATAAAGTATTTGACATCCGTGAGCTCGTCGACAAATGCATCGACGAATCATTATAAAATCGCACGGCTGGACTCTAGACTAGTGCAATACTTTTACGTTGTATAGATATTGACTACTAGCAAGTCTCTTTATTAGTTTTTAAAGTTTTGTACCCCAAAAAGAAAAAGGAACCCTCATACGATCACTTTGTTGTTCGTCTGTCCGTGTGACAAGACAATTACAAGTACAATTAGAACAAAAATACAGTGAACAATATCTAGGGTTACGAATGGACATTAATTTAACGTGGAATATTCACTTAGAACACGTAAAAAGTGAGATCTCATCTCTTGTTGGATCATTTCGTAGCATAGTTCGATTTATTCCGCGTAATCTACGATACTCCATTTACAATGCTTTAGTCAAACCGCATTTGCTATATCTGATTGAGATCTGGGGTAGTGCCGCTAAAACAAAACTTGCAAACATTCAAATATTACAAAATAAAATTATTAAAATCTCGTTCAACTGTCCTTACCTTACATCTACAGATAAAATTTACAAGGAGACAAAAATAATGAACATAAAACAGTTAAACATCTATCACACTTCTATTTTTATTCGTAAAACTATTGATAAAAATATACATACAGTTAGAACATTTACCAAAGTAAAGAATATTAGCAAACCTAGCACCCGGCGAGCTAGCTCCTAGCTGTGCCTAGAACTCGTACAAATTATGGTAAAAAAACTATCACGTATGAAGGGGCAAAATTTTATAATAAATTACCTTCAAATATAAAAAAATATATCTCTTTTAATATATTCAAAACTAAGTTGTATGAACATATCATTTAAGAAACCATTTGTATTGTGTTAGATGAGTTATCCTGAATCATTTATTTTTATAACATTGGAATGACGTATTTTGTAAAATTTTAACTTTAAATTATTGTTCTCATGTAAGTGACCTTGGTCTTTTTTGAGAATAAATATCTTTAAACCTAAACCTATATGAATAAAAAGCTAAAGGTAAGACATGGCAATAGCATCATCTATATGTCATATAGGTACAAAAATTGGCACAAGTGTGAAGAAGTATCGAAGAAGCAAAATACCCGTAGCATGTCTATGTCTGCCGGGTTTTAACCCTCGTTAAAATTTTTATCATCGTTTACCGCGTATGTAAGCTACTAATGTACAAACATTATTTGCATACATTTTATGTTGTTATATTGTTTGGGTTTGCACGAGATTTGCTGAGTACAATTAGGGTTAACGTACTTCAATTGTCATATTGTCTGTGTCAGATTCCCAATAAAAGACAAAAATGGAGAGATATTTTAGTTTTATAACTCGCTTAGCGTAAATGAGGATGGCTTGAAAGTGGCTCTTTATGCCCAAAACATACGTTATGTTTCTTTAAATAATCATTTCAAACTGTAGAAGCCAGAACCAGATTTAGTTTAGGAAATTAAATCGTATTATTCAATTCAAGTCAGATTGCACGAGACCGTAAGCTGCCGCAGGTGGGATGTAGTGTGATGGGGTACTTTATATGCAAATGTTCGAATCATTTTGAACTGATGGTTCCTACCATACGTTCATTTTACCTATAAAATATTGATAGTTTTGTTCATCCTTCATCAGTGACGTTTGTTGCCTTAATTAGTTTCAATAGTTTATATAGTACTAGCTGACCCGCCAGCGGCTTTGCTCCCCGAGATTCGATCCCTGGGTTTAATAGAAAAAGTACTGTTAGTAAATCACATTGAGTCTTTATTCACAAAAAAGCCTATATCACGTGAACACTATCTATAATAAGATATTAAGCATGGCTGTTACTATAAATATCACTATTAGAAAATCAATACAGTTTTCAGAATTTCAAGGAACAGCAGAATAATTTGCACTGACAAAATTACTTTAAGATGAATATATAATGACAAACGCTATTGAGTCTAATTTTTATCTATATTGAATATGAAAACTACTTGTCGGTACGAAGGCTCGAGCGAAAGTGAGTTCTGTCGCCATCCCGATGCCGCCATTTTGCCGGCCCCTTGAAGTGAAGTTTGCTGCGATGTTGTTGCATATTGATGACGTCACATCCTGTTTCGTTCGAAAACACGAGAGCGACAACAGGTTGGAAAGTAATTGAGTTTTTTGAGGAAAAAAGACATTCTCTTTAACTTTAGCGAATAAATTAATAATGACTTATTTTCTAAACTAAAATTGAGTTAGTATAAGTATTTGTACTTACTTTTTAATATTATCTGAACGATTGCAAATACATGGAATTTAATCATAATATTTGACAGTGCCTTCTAAACAGACTCATCAATAAATAATAAATAAATTATATTCCACAACTATCACACAACGCCATCTAGTCCCAAGCTAAGCAGAGCTTGTGTTATGGGTACTAGACAACTGATAAACATACTTATATATTTCTAAATACATACATATTATAGATAAATTACACCCAGACACAGAACAAATGATCGTGCTCATTACACAAACATTTGTCCTGGGTGGGAATCGAACCCACGACCTCCGGCATAGCAGTCAGGGTCACTAACCACTAGACCAACAGGCCTGTCAATATTGTATATGAAATGATAATGACAACATTTGATACCATAAAAATCCTAACGACTGTTTTCACTACTCTATGTATGTTGGTAACCCTCATAACCCTCAACTAGTCTTCTAGCTGTGTAACAAGATTCAAATGGAACAAAGAAGATTCAAAACAAAGAAGCATTTCCATGTGTATGTGTCTACTCGCGCAGTGCTAACTGCCGAGAATCGTTGTACAGTCGTAATCAAAAGTTGTATGCGTTTTGCATTTGTTTCTAGCTGTGCCAGGCACGCATTGCAAGCCTTGATTTAACCTTTATACCATTGTGTCAGATATGTTAACGAGCTTGTGTGTTTCATCGTAAACGTCTAAATGGAATGAAAGGAATTAAAGACGAATAAACAAACTAATAAATTTGAATTATAGAATATTTAAGTAGTAGTTACGCGTTGCGCGGGCTGTAACCTCTTCTAGTTCATTCATGGGCGTAGAAGCATATGGGTTATTAATATGTTAAATTATGATTTGTTGAAATTTATAGAGAGAAAAATTCCATCCTCGGACGGGATTCGAACCCGCGTCTTCTGACACTCCGTGTCAGACGCCATTGACCAACTAGGCAAACGAGGTTCTGGTCCGAGCATCGATGTTTAACTCTCTATTTGACTAACCGTCTTGCGGGGACGGAGTGACATCTATTGGACAGTTAAACAGTACCATCCAAGCGAAAGAATTTCTCTCTATAAATTTCAATGTTTGAGATCGCTTAAGCAGGCGTTAGTGCTTTAAAAAGTAATACTATAAAAATTACAATGGCTGCGATGTCAATACGAAAGTTTAAGTATTTCTAAAAAATGCTTCTTTCGGTTGGATGGTACTGTTTAACTGTCCAATAGATGTCGCTCCGTCCCCGCAAGACGGTTAGTCAAATAGAGAGTTAAAATTCGATGCACGGAACCTCGGTGGCCTAGTTGGTCAATGGCGTCTGACACGGAGAGTCAAAAGACGCGGGTTCGAATCCCGTCCGAGGTTGGAATTTTTCTCTCTATAAATTCATCATTCATCAATCACTTTGATATATTATCTATACTTTCCGCAGTGAACGCGATATAACGATTTTTCGGTGTTACTGTTGTATATTTTAATATGAATCAGCAGTTATTGTGACTTAACTGTAATAGTAAGATATATGGTATCCCAGACTTTATTGTTGATATTGATTATTTCTATAAAACTGCAGTACATCACTTTGCTCTATTGTAAATAGTTTTCGCGGCGTACACGATATAAGGATGTTTTTTTGTTTTATTTTTACACCTTGGGTTACATATCGAAGTTTTAATACGGATTCCTATCTTTTTTTTTAATTTTGCCTATGTTACTACTTATACAGCCTGTGTACTCACTATATATTGTAAAGATGAAAGATTTGTATTATTGTATGTTTGTGACAAATGAACTCAAAAATGACTCGATCGAGTTCAAAAAGTATTTTGCGGAATGCTATATTTTACCATTTGAATTAGTACCTTATTCCTGAGTATATATAAAATATTTTGATTTATCTAAGTTATCATCATCCATCTCATGAATCTCATGACATTATTCATAGATGTATGTACTCGATGACGTAAAATCACAAATTCTAAGTATTTTTTTAGATTAAAATTAAATGTTAGCATACTATACAACCCGGTCAGAATATCTGTGCACCTCGCTAGAATGCGGCGCCTCTCCCGCTTCCCCTGTCACCTCTCCGCGCACTCCCCGGTGCGACAGTACGGTTAGCATCTTCGTTGCCGATACACGTCCCGATAATTTTGATATTTTCGCTTTGTTGTTGTTTTGTTTTTTAATATTTTTTGTTAAGTTTAGACTGTTTACTGTTAAGTTTGGACTGGTTTGGTTGTTATTAAAATTGTTGTAGCTGTTAAACTGAAGTCATGGGAAAAACAATACACAGCGAATCAAGAAATTTAATCTTGAAAGTGCTCAAGTTTTTTGAATCGGAGAAAGCAAATTAACAGTACACCATACCTGTAGACCAAGTGGTGAAACGAACCTGTGCTGCAACTAGGATATCAAAGAGGACTCTAATGAAAATTAAAAATGAAGCCAAAGTACAACTACCTACGAGTACTTCGCCGGGCGCTAGTCTGACTCCAAGTACTAGTAATAATTTAGGAACCCTCCCAGAACCAAAATTATCGACACCGGGTAAGAAGCGTAAACAGTACAAAAAAACGCATCAAAGTAGTTGATTTTGACATTTGCGCAATACGAAATATCATCAACAGTTTTTATGCTGTAAAAAAAGAAATCCCAACTTTGAAGAAAATTCTGGCAGCAGTTAAGAGAGACCTAAATTTTCAAGGTGGGAGAACATATTTAAGAAATATTTTAATTAACAAATTGGGCTACAAGTTCAAAAAGTGTAAAAATATCCGTTGTTTATTGACACAAAAGCTGGACATCGCCGCATGGAGGGCTCGCTAACTACGCCGTATGAAAGAGAATAATGACCTTGGCGTTGATAAAAAACCGGTTACCTACCTGGACGAGACGTTGATCCATTCCCACTATACGGTCAGTAAATGCTGGCAAAATAATACCGACAGCAGTGTGAAGAAAAATTTAAATCCGGGTCAACGTTGGATTCTTGTACACGCTGGAGGAGAAAATGGATTCATTGAAGGTGCAAAATTACTTTATAAATGTAAAAGTAAAATCGGCGATTATCATAACGAGATGGACACAAACAATTTTTTAAAATGGCTCCGTGAAAAGCTTATACCAAATTTACCGCCGAACGGTATAGTTGTCATAGACAATGCACCCTACCATTCGACCCAGTCGGTGAAAGCGCCCACTAGTGCTGCTCTTAAACCTGACATGCAAAATTGGCTACGTGAACACAATATTCCATTTAATGACAAAATGACAAAGAGGGAATTGTATCCCATTATACTGAAAACAAGCCACCGAAAATGTCGTCGACGATTTGATGCAAGAGCATGGCCAAGAAGTTGTGCGTCTGCCACCTTATCATTGTGACCTAAACCCTATCGAATATATATGGATCTTGGTAAAGCAAAGGGTGGCAGATAAAAACATTGACCAATCGGAAAAGAAAATAGAATAACTTACAAAAGATGCGATTAAGTCAATCACGCCAGCTGACTGGAAAAAAGAAGTGAATCACGTGGAGAGACTACAGCGAGAATACTGGGAAAAGGATCATCTAGCAGATGACAACATTACACAACTTTTAATATCACTAGGGGAAGATAGTTCGGAGAGTTCAGAAAGTAAGAGTGAGGAAGATACAATGTCAGGCATAGAGTCAATAATTTATAGTGACTAAGTTTAATAATAAATGTTTTTGTAATCAAAATTATTGTTTTTTAATAACAAACCCTTCATCAATAATAAATTGATTTGAAAAGGTTAGTAATTTTTTTTTACCTCCACATTTCTCGAAAAAACTTTTTTTCACACCGTACCCAGACTGCCGATATGACGTAACGAGGTCAGGTGCACAGATATTGTGACCGGGTTGTAGTTTTTATTTATTTCCACACGTTTTCGCGCTCACTGTTCACGCCATTTTAAGAAAGAGAGAGCATAATAGTAACTGTCATAGCTGTTAGTGCTACGACGTCTTTAGTGTTATCTTTTTGTAATATTGTTTCGCCGTGAGAGGTTGCAGAATCTAGTTCGAAATTTTATATTTTTAAATCGTTTGTTCTTGAAGATATGGACTGGACGTTGATTTAGAAAGATTTGCTTGGTTGTATAAGGGCCGTAGTCACCGGCTTAGGAATTGGTATTTTTCACATCCTCTGCCATAAATGTCATGAAACCTGGCTAATGGAAAATAAGGGTAAGCGTCAGCATACTTCTGACCTAACACTGGGATAGTGTTGCAAATAGGCCGCATAAAGAGGACCCACATGATAATGATAGTGCACATACGCTAAATTCATTGGCGTTAGTCAGGCGACTAGTCACATAAAACAAGCATTCATTTACTCACGTTAAAAAAAGAGAATTCGTATTTTTGTTTATAGGTTTAGGTTTCTCTCGTATTACCTATATTCTTTATGTTTGTGACGTGAAGTACTTTGGCCTTCCTAGTCCGTTCAGAAGCAGTTGCACTATTTGTGAACGAGTTCTTCAGGCGAACATACTATACTGCCACCATACCTATTTCTACCGCAAAGCAGCCATGCCAACATAACTGTGTTCTCGTTTGTAGGGCGGCAGTGAAAAAAATTACACGACAATTACCAGGCACATGAGACTTAACAACTTTGTCTTTGGGTGATGTGCACAGTGTAGTTCGTTATTTATGACGAAATGCAGCTGTTATAGGCAAAGGTTACCATTTAATACAAGGTGGGTCTCGCTTGTCCCGTAACCTAGTAACATTTTTGAAATGCCAGTGGCTGATGTGTGAGACACACATCATACAATATAACTTACATACTATACTGCGTAGAATTATATGTATATATACATATCTACTATTAGTTTTACAATGCATGGGACCCAATAGAGCGTTTTACTAGCTTCGCAAATCGTGTGGAAAGTGCCAGTTATTACTCCGTCGTCAGCCAAAACTCAAGATTTTATATATTTTACCAAACATCCTTCTTCAATATATAAAAATCCTTTTTCAATATAAATAATCATGTATAATTTTATTCCACGCAAGTTGCATACTAAAATGTTTCATGATACACGTGCGTAAAGATGATTTCCGCATTTTTAGCGTATCAATCCATTTTCTTATTAAATTTTTTTAGACTCGATGTTTTCGGTTTTTTTCTTGCCACTTACGAATCACATCCGGACGGCGGAGAGGATATCCCTTAACCCCATCCCCTAACGGAGTTCACAGTAGAACCCATGAGAATAAGACTGCCGACTAAGCAAGACTAAGGTGTATAAATAATTTTGAAACTACATTTCAGTGCTAACACAAGTTCCCCTAGACGGTATGTTTGCTCAGCAAACTGCTTTATCTGGCTAAGGAGCTTAGAATAATATAGTTTTGTTATTAGAGTTGTGATGAATATTCGGCTTTTATTAGAAATATTCCGCTTATGAATTTCACCTTTCGGTTTAGCAACTAATACGCAACTTTAGCTTTATCCAATAAGCGAGTTAGGATACTTATCGTAGAACATGTACATAAAAAAATAATATCACTTATTTAATTAAATGTATCTTTATTTCCAGTAGATTGACTTATGCTTATGTGTTTTATGTTTTCGTATAGGAATAATGTACAGATAATAAAAAAAAGGAAACATCGTCCGTTATTAGAATCATTCCGCTTAGGAACTTCACTTTTCGGTTTAGTTATAATCACACAATACAGTATTGCAACTTTAGCTTTATCCAATAAGCGAGTTAGGATACTTATCGTAGAAATTGGACATAAAAAAATAATATTACTAATTTAATAAAATGTACCTTTATTTCCAGTAGATTGACTTATGCTTATGTGTTTTATGTTCTCGTATAGGAATAATGTACAGATCATAAAAGAAGTAAACATCGTCCGTTATTAGAATTATTCCGCTTAGAAACTTCACCATTCGGTTTAGTTATAATCACACAATACAGTATTGCAACTTTAGCTTTATCCAATAAGCGAGTTAGGATACTTATCGTAGAACATGTACATAAAAAAATAATATTACTAATTTAATAAAATGTATCTTTATTTCCAGTAGATTGACTTATGCTTATGTGCTTATGTTTTCGTATAGGAATAATGTACAGATAATAAAAAAAGTAAACATCGTGTATCCTTATGGACAATTTACATACTACTCTTCACATCTTTTGTACCTTAGTGTTATTTAGAGAAAGGTTTAAATTTGTGTCAGTATTTGAAGTAGTGTAAAACACCACCACTGCCGCTAGTCAAACATGGCGGTATTCACGTGAACTTCCGCGAGTCCAAGATGGAAGCCATCATGTGGTCTGACGTAGCCTTCGACAGCCAATCAAGAGCATGGCATTCTCCCGCCAAGGACATGGCGGCGGAGATCCTACCAGAAGACATCGCTAGGATTTTCAACTCACTCACTTCTGTGATTTTGTCAGATTGAGCCAGATGGCAAAATACTTAGAAATGTGTATTGAGGCTGATAATTATAAGCTAAGTATATTTCTGTGTGGTCTGCTTACTGTAACGTTACTTTTGTGAAATTTGTCTACGTTCGAATAGAACTTTCCAATGTTACTCATGTGGCGTTTATGTAGGCTTTAATGCAATTGTTTCTTAACTAATGTTACTCGTAGCATCTATTGAATTCAGTTGAATGTAATTGGTATAGATTTAAGTTTTACGGTTTTTTTTATTTTATTGCAATAGGTGTTACAGAAGCTTGATACAATTTTTAACAAATCTGGAGAGACTTACAAAAAATAATTATGTTATGAACATAATTAGTTTATATATATATCATACCCCGCAGTAGGATTTCTATGTTGAGAGAACATGAACACACATTCACATACAAACTATAGGTGCCGTAGACTTAGTTCACCTGCGGTAATTCACCCAGGTGCATTAACTATACTAATTACTCGTAGTAGACTTAATTGACCTGTGCACCTACGTGAAATAACAATACTAATAAGTCATCATCAGCCTGTAGCAGTCCACTGCTGGACATATGCCTCTCCAATTGCACGCCACTTAGGTCTATCTTGGGCTACTCGCATCCAGTTTTTGGGAGCCGTCTTGCGCAGATCGTCACTCCACCGTGCCTCAGGACGTCCTACACTACGTTTGCCGAGACTACTCAGATCATACTAATAAGTAGACTTATTAATTATTATATTTTCATGAGAAAACATATTCATCACGCATTTTTTTTCCCCGGTCAGTAATCGACACCGACCTTACACCACTCTTTTGGTAGGATCAGTAACAACTAGGTTAGTGGGTTCATTATATATTAGAATAGCTACACCCGGTGGTTTCACTGCCATGGTGATGGATAATGATGATGATGGTGAATAGAATACTATGTGTAATTCCAGTGCCTCATCTATCTACATATTAAATTTCATCCAAATCCATTTAGTCGTTCTGGCCTGATTGAATAAAAAACATCTATTATTATAGTCATACGAATTAACAATATGAGTAACATTACATTAAATAATTTCTATATTTTCAGCTACAAACCTATATGCATAACTCATAGTAACCTGAAATGCTGCAATGTAAAATGAAGAAATTAATAAGAATTGTAAGTGTGTTTTGCAACCGAAATAATAAGACCATTGTTTTAGTACTATATGTTTTAGATACTTTTGAATCAGTTACAGCTTTCGCTTTTTGAATGTATTCGATTTTTCTAAATATGTATTCATAACTATGTAAATGTATTTTAGCCCGAATTTTCGGTACGTGCTACATACCGAACGTACAAAAAGCTAGTGTTTGTATCGCTTCTATTCCCAGTGTTTCAGTTTGAAGATTGTTATAGTTTGCTCGTTGTTTCCACATGATTTGAAACTGCGAGTGCAAGGGATTGATTATCAAATACACCTACATGACGAGATAAGTCAAATATAGGTTGTTTGGTAGAGGGACCGACAAACCAAATGAGCGTGTTCGGGGGACAACTTGGAGAATACAAGTCGGCCAAAAAAAATCCCCGACCCCCCAATATGTTTAACTTTTTTTGTGATTTTTCCCTTTTTCTCCGAAATTGTACCTATTTACCACCATAACATTTGTAAAAACTGTTTTAGACTGGATGTTTTTAGTTGAATTTGGTCTCTAATACACCTTCAGGCCAAGCAAAGCAAAATTGGTACAATATTGGAGAAAACGAGAAAATTCACAAAAAAATGTTAAAAAAAATTGGGGTGTCGGGGAATATTTTTTGGCCAACTTGTATTCTCCAAGTGGGCCCCCGAACACGCTCATTTGGTTTGTCGGTCCCTCTACCAAACACCCTGTATACAAATATGAGACCTGTTATCGGAAATTTGTTTGTTAGTGAGGGAAACATACCCATATGTTATCATCATCAGCCTACATACATCCACTGCTAGACGTAGCTTCTCCTAAAGTACACCACAGAGCTCGGTCTTCAGCTATAGTTTGCTCGTTGTTTCCACATGATTTGAAACTGCGAGTGCAAGGGATTGATTATCAAATACACCTACATGACGAGATAAGTCAAATATAGGTTGTTTGGTAGAGGGACCGACAAACCAAATGAGCGTGTTCGGGGGACAACTTGGAGAATACAAGTCGGCCAAAAAAAATCCCCGACCCCCCAATATGTTTAACTTTTTTTGTGATTTTTCCCTTTTTCTCCGAAATTGTACCTATTTACCACCATAACATTTGTAAAAACTGTTTTAGACTGGATGTTTTTAGTTGAATTTGGTCTCTAATACACCTTCAGGCCAAGCAAAGCAAAATTGGTACAATATTGGAGAAAACGAGAAAATTCACAAAAAAATGTTAAAAAAAATTGGGGTGTCGGGGAATATTTTTTGGCCAACTTGTATTCTCCAAGTGGGCCCCCGAACACGCTCATTTGGTTTGTCGGTCCCTCTACCAAACACCCTGTGTACAAATATGAGACCTGTTATCGGAAATTTGTTTGTTAGTGAGAGAAACATACCCATATGTTATCATCATCAGCCTACATTCACCCACTGCTAGACGTAGCTTCTCCTAAAGTACACCACAGAGCTCGGTCTTCAGCTGTCTGCACTCAGTTACTGCCAGCCGCCTTTCGCAGGGCGTGTCCCCGCCTGGCCGCAGGGCATCCTACAGTACGATTGCCTAAACGTGGTCTCGACTCAAGAACTCGTCTACTCTAGTGGTCATCGGTTCTTTGAGAAATGTATTGCCACTTCAGGTTGCATACTCTTTTAGCTATGTCGACTATTTTGGTTCTCAGCCGGAAAACTTATTTTTTTTAAAATAATAATAATCTTTATTAACATATAAAAAAGTACAGTAAAATAAAAAACTAAGTAAACTACACTCTAATCAGTACTTCTACAAGTTTTTAGTCATTTATAAATTAGGTATCTAAAGCTCAGATCAAATCTTAATGTTTACAACTCCATTTAATTTAACTATTGGTAGACTGTAAATTGCTGACATTTGTTATGTACTTATAGAGCTAACATACACATTTTAATTTAAATTTAAAAGCATATATACACATTATAATACAGGGAGCTGACTCATACATTAATAGTTACTTCTATGTAGCACTTAACTTATTAAGGCCTTATAATTTGACGCTCTTCGAGGAATATAGGTATTTGAATAAGTGTTGAATCAATTATTCTTGTTTGAATGTCTCTACATACATACTTGATGAACCCTCCATTTGCTTGTGCAATCACTGTTAACATCAAAAATAAACAATTGATACATTATAATTATTCAGCGCAATTGTGCCACCCTCTGAGTTAAAATTGAAGCAATCATAAAAATCTATTTTGAATCCGCACATTCATTCTCTTACTACATTAAATTATTGCTGATACTTGTACATCCGACTTTAAATCATTTCATTTATACTTACATTAAATAGCTTTCCTATAGATTATCACTCCATTACCTGCACAAAATCTTTACATTTACCTTCAGCTCAAGGAATTATTTACATCATTACATTCTCTCTTATGTAAAGTAAATATTAAGAGAATCTCAAGGCAAAATAGCATAGGTACTACATAATAATGTAATAATATATTTTTGAGGAGAAACCATTCACCATATAAATATCCAATGACAGTAAAAACAATTTAGAAGTGATCTTGGTGAACCTGAATACAAGTATGTTTATTATTTTTTTAGTATTTAATTTCGAATCTTATCTCCTTGAGAAAACCCAATCATAGCTCTCTCCATAGCTCACTGAGCGACCTTAAATTTGTAGACTAATCTCACGGTGAGTGTCCAATTTTCAGCTCAGTAAGTCATGACATGTAGGACACACTGATTAAAAACTTTCGTCTTTAGACACTATGGTATGGCGAAGACCTGACGAAGCTTGCGAAATGCTGCTCAGCTCAACTGGCCTCGTCTGTTGGCTTCCCTCTCAAATTGACACATGTTTTTTTCATTAAATATGTATATATATATATATACTAGCTCACAGCGGTTTCAGCTGGATACGGTAATTACAGATTTCAATGGGTCAGATTTCAATTAGGGGTCGAATTTCACAAAATCCCGTCTTAGTGAGTACATAAGTCCAAAAAAGAACCCCCATGAAAAAATGTTAAACTTTTAGAACTCGCAGTAACGAAATTTCATACAAACTATCAACTCCAAAAAAAACCCTTAGGGGTTGAATTTCATAAAATCCCGTCTTAGTGAGCACCTACTTCCTAAAAAGTACCCGCATGCAAAATTTGAAACTCTTAGCACTTGTAGTTTCTGAGATTTCGTGATGAGTGAGTGACCTTTCGCCTTACGTTCTGAAGTTTTTGATCATAAAACATGTTAAATACTTTCAACAATCAGATAACAGTCATACAACCTAATCCTGTAATTGTATATCTCATCATATTTGTAAAAGTAATATATTATTGTAACAAAATTTTGCATGCCAAAGCGTCTTAAACATCCAATATGCTTTTATAATAATAACTATAAATAACTATAAATTTTATGTTTTGCAATAAATTTATGTTTTGCAAAATAAATTATTTGAATTTGAATTTTAATCTTGTCTTGTTAACGTTCATAATTTGAAACAAATTTGTGAAAATTTTCTTTTATATTGCATTATATTTAAAACTGCTTCCTTACCATTTTTGCAATTTTCCACGTGCTACACAAAATGTTGAAAAATACCATTCCAATGAGGAATTTGAAAGCAGGGTACCGTAAAGACCCGTCCGGAGTGCCGTTTTAGAGCACTGAATGACCCTTGCCATTGCAGGTGCGTACAAAAACAATACAAGTACAATTTGAAAAATTTAATTCCGACTTCCATTCTATGCAGTTATTGGAGTGTAACTCAAAACTACTGAAACGGATTTGATGAAATTTAAGTGGGGCCACACGGAAAGCCCCAGCTTTCAAACAAAAAATTTTGAGAATCGGTTCACTCAGTCGAAAGTTATGAGGTAACAACTAACATAAAAACAAAAATACAGTCGAATTGAGTACCTGATCATTTTTGGAAGTCGGTAGAAAATATCTACAACGTGGCCTTCGCAACGCTTTAGACTATATGCTTTTTACATACTACGACTATTATAATTTCAATTAATGAAAATAAATCAATAAGTATAGAAATCTTTTTCTACAATTGAAATCTTCTTTGATGCCTAACGCAGATAAAAATGTCAATTATTAATGATTGTATTATCGGGGCTCTCGTTCCAAAATAAATAGACCCACTACCAAAAAGAACTAGTAAGAAACTCGAACTCATTCTCACGAAGTTGTATCACACGACTACTTCGCGACTTGACAGAAATGGAGTGTTCCAAGCATCTTGAGTAAGCCGTCTCTGTATAACGTCTTACTACAAAATATACCTCTTTCATTAAAACATTTTTCACAGCAAACTCCAATTTTCTTTCCGTAATACTAATTCAATAAAATCTCAAAAACATTGTTTTTTTTTTTATGAACACACAGTTCACCAAGAAAGACTTACTCATCTTCACTATGATTCAATACTATGCGCAGCTACAATAATAAATAAGGAGAGTCAACAAAAATGTACATAAGAGTCATTTCCTGTTTCCCCGGTACGATAAGCAACTTGTATCAGTTTCGTCGGCATTTGTTGTCGATGACACGCAGCCAGCGAGCGTCATTGGTGGCTGATGAGCTGGCTACGCAATGATCCATGTGATTACCCTTCTCGCTCATTCAATGGAGTAAAGAAGGAGAGGTAAGCGATTTGGTATTTGCACAACACTCTTCTTCTTGACAGCACAAATAATAATATAAAAACAGATATTCTATTGTAGCGTTGCGTGAAGCCCAAGTTTCAACTGAGCTGTGGCCTATCGTGTACAGTTGGTAGCGACCAGGCTTTCACCGAGACCCCAGCTCGGGGTCCCTGGTTCGATCCCTGTCCTGGACAAATATTTGTGTGATAAACAGAAATGTTTGTTGTAGGGTCTTGGATATTGTGATGAGTTATTGTGCGTATCCATGCCTCCCGCGACATAGGTAAACCTAGTGCAGGTATACGAGTACGTAAACGTTCTTATGAATAATAGATCTAAAAAGGACGGTACTGCAATAATTTAATTTGGCATTTGGCATTTATTACGGCATTATTGCAATAGTGCACAAACAATACACGCGTCTTCTTTATGACATACGTAATATTAATAAAATATACTTATCGTAGACTACGAATAAAGTGTCACCAGGTGTCAACGTTAGTTACTCGACGGCAACTCGTGAGAAAACCAAAGCTACGCTCTACGGTTTTGACCGCATGGTGATGGATTATGATTTAAATTATATAGCCTATGTTCATCAAGGATAATAAAGAATTATAATGATGAAAGAATTTTTCAAATCAGTGCAGTAGTTTCGGAGCCTATTCAACTGAACCAAACAAAATAAACAAAGATACAATAAATCCTCTTATAATATTAGTAAAGATGCTATCTTTACTCTATCGTAATGACCATCATAATATATTGATGAAAGTTTATTTATCACGCAGAACTGATGACCGTTGGAGTTAATATTTTCTGGAGTGGATAACATTGACTGGCCAGCACAGCAGTGTTTTCTTTTTCTTTTTCCTGTCCGTTCGCTATCGGCCTGGCCCACGAGCTAATAACCTGCTGCTTTTATTAATGCAGCACTCCTAAAGACTTTATTTATTTAAATTTAAACCCAAGAAACAATACAATATATACCTAGTAATAACTTAAACTACTTAACCTAATTTACAACTACTACATAGTGAATCTTATACGAGTACTATTACAATTAGACCCCTTATATAGTAACTATACAAATAGACTATCCTATCGTGCATTAGCTTCCCCCCCTCTCTACATCTGATTCCTCAGCTGAGAGAAGCGGGGTCGCGCGCGCATGCAGGGAAATTGATGCCACACCATCAGTGCGGCATAATACTCCAAAATATACTAGATAATGATGGCTACAATCACCATTTCACCTATAAGTCTAATACATGCAAAATCAGGAACTATGGTACAATATGGTTTAGCCCAGATTTCGGCCAGTAACTAATAGCAGAGCAGCCAGTCCAGAAGTATTTCCATTTGATTACAGAGAACAGCAGAAAGAAGTGGCTGCCCTGTTCCATCCATTTTAAGTGATACTTGGGCTACCCCAAACTATTCTAGGTTATATAACATGCATAATCAGGAATGTACAATCTAATTTAGCCCAGATTTCGGCCAGTAACTAATAGCAGAGCAACCAGTCCACGAATATTCTCATTTGATCACACAGAATAGCAAGTGAAGTGGCTGCCCTGTTCCAT
The DNA here is from genome assembly GCA_917880725.1 of Selenia dentaria. NCBI lineage: Eukaryota > Metazoa > Arthropoda > Insecta > Lepidoptera > Geometridae > Selenia > Selenia dentaria. The sequence goes on along the minus strand of OU862888.1, from coordinate 4,363,351 downwards.
TAAATTTAATATACTTAGGCTAGGCAAGTTAGGATAAACTACCCTTGAATTGAATCAAGGGTACCTATTCGTTACAATAATTTCAAACATTCTATTAAATTCATTAATACATTATTCTTATTACAATAATATTAAAAAAATTAAGTTTGGGTCAGACGGCAAAATCACGCTGGTCCACTTACTATCCTATACATTTTTATAGGACGCGTGGGCAAAACCAGACTAAATAATTATTAAACAATATAACAACAACAACAATTGACGATTCTGTAACTGGAATATAAAATTTGATTGAATTTAATTAACATGTATAATTGCATTATTTCGGGTGTAAAGGGCCCGAAATACATTGGTTATATAAGGGGAACATTCAATATTATACATTTAATTCAAAAAACAGTTACAAGTGATTTAATAATATATAGTTAATAATTCTTATCTAAAGTCCTTTACTAAACCTCAAACTACCAGGATATCTAAAGTTCGAATACCAGGTCAGAAGAACAGAGATACGGATATGATTAAACAGCGTCGTCATAAAACGAGCAAAGCAGCCCTAACCTAACTAACTTGAGGGGAACAAGGGCAGAAGAGTATAAAAACTTTACTAAGCATTAACAATAAACTATGCTAAAAACAAAACGAATTAAAATAATCAATTTAGAGAGCAAATAAACAAATAGCGCGTTTGTTACTGATACGAGTAAGAATAATATAAAAGAATCGTTAGTTAACTATATCTACATTTCATACAAAATTTCCTTTTCTGCCCTGCCTTACCTAACAGTAACAGTGGGCCCGTTTGCCTTCGCCACATCGCGGACGGCCGCTTCGGCGAAGGCAAGGAAAATGATACGGCAATCGTCGTCATTGACAGCGTCCTTAAGTGTGTTTATATCAAGGGCAAAGCCCAGCTCCATCTCACAATCAAACCTTCTCCTGGCATATCTCGGGCACTCAACATAGCACAGCAGTGGTTGGCCACCGACAGGACGTGATAAAGGTCACAGGACGACGCTGGATGCAGGTCGCTTCCAACTGGTCCTTTTGGAAATATATGGGGAAGGTGTATGTTCAGCAATGGACGCTCTACGGCTATTATATATATAATTTCGCTATATATAAGTTCGCTCATATATAATATAAATACTGAATGATATGTCTTGTATCAGTACGTTCTAGTTTTTTAGCTGTTAGTTACTTATTGAGTTGGTTCTGCCTACGACTTCGATAACGTGGAATAAATATGTAATCAAAATCTCTCAGGAACTACCCGCTGAATAAGAATAAAATAGTGTTGTGTAATCTGGTGAAGGCAAATCCTGGAGATAATGGACATAAAGAGCTTTCTCTGTTCAAAATCGCATTTTAATTCATACAGCTATTTCAGCGGGATGTTACAAACATACACACTAACTCACATCTTATGTAACTCGCAAACTTTTACATTTATGTTAATATTAGTGTGCGTGTAATGTAATTCAAAAATAAAAATATTAGCTTGTACGTCATTGGAGAGAGAACAACGAGATTAAAGAGAACACAAATAACTTAATAACACTTTATAATTTTACACTTAAGTATTTAAAGTACGCCTTTTTAGCTCAGATTATGAAACAAAAGGAATAATAAGTTAGTAATAAGTCAGGAACAGTAACTGCGTTAAAAAAATGACCCAACACAAGTCGTGTTCAAGTAGGCGGGGCTTAAAAGTCGTGTTCAGTACGTCATCAGTCGGACATTTTTCTTGCAAGCGAGCACACGTGAAATCTTCGCATACAAAAACCTTTTGTTTCATAATCTGAGCTTTTTAGTATACCTTTAGATACTATTTATGGGCATCATCGGTCCTAAAAACCTGAAACTTTAAATTAAACAAACTAAACCAATTTTTCCCGTGATCATCCGTTAGTAAAATATTTACATTAGCTCTACGTTAAATATTGTGAACTTTTTGTACGTAATATTTTGCGTTTGCCACTGTGGCCGCTGTCGCTTATACCTTGCATCTGAATCATGCCTGCGAAGTTGTGTCACTCATAGCGGAGCATTTACGCATTTTATCGTTGGTCATGATCGAGATTAGTGAATATCCGGACTTATTGCTTTACTCAGTAATTAGTGTAATAAACAGGTTGTTTGTTTCAAAAGTAATAATAATATATAAGTCATATTTCGTCCTTTTCTGTCTGCTCCGTCCCCGTAAGACGGCTAGTCAGATAGAGTTAAAGTTCGATGCACAGAACCTCGGTGGCCTAGTTTTTTTTTATTTTTATTAGTAGCTGCTAGGTCCACAGACATAAGGTCCGTGCCCTTGGTAATACAAGATTATAATTTTTAATTTTTTTTTTAAACTTAAATTTTAAACATTTTAAGTGTATTCAAAGTCCTAGACAAGATCAAGTGAAATATATTTTTTTTTATATATATGCACGGCTCCTTATTAACTTCTTACAAATACTTAATATCTAAACATATCTAATACTAAATCTTATAATTAACAGTAAAAGGTCCTTTTTTTTTTCTTTTTTTTTACTTTTCTTCTATTGCTCTTTTTTTATGTTTTTTGTCCTTTACTTTGTTTTTTTTTACCCTGTTTTTTACAATTTATCTTATCTCTAATTAAATAAAACAAATCCAATAAGGTGGCCTAGTTGGTCAATGGCGTCTGACACGGAGAGTCAAAAGACGCGGGTTAAAATCCCATCCGAGGATGTGAATTTTTCTCTCTATAAATTTCAACATTTTCTGTACATTTAATTAAACCTCGCCACTTTTTAAGATTCCCACAATTACATTACCAAATTCTTACATTCCCTCATCAAATTGAATCATAAGCCGGCAAAGCTCTTAAAAAGTCGCAAATTTTAAAATTCAAATTATACCCTTCCCCATTTCCTTAAAGCGCTTTTCATATTCAATTTGACGGTTGCCTATATTCCAGGCACCTAAACGATGAGAGGGTTGACGGATTTACATGTGATTTACATATAATTATGTGAACAAACTGAGGGCGTCAGGTGGCGGAAATGTTGGCAAAAATAACATTGAGCTTAAAGGAATCTAAGATTTAAATGGAAGGATTGTATTTATTTAATTGAGATGTAATATCATATGACAAGGCGAGCAAGTAATGAGTCTGATATTAAGCACTACATTTTGCGTGCGACATTGCACTGCGCTCGTCAGTCTGAGACATTTTGAGTCCCTTTTGCCCAGTTACTTTACTTGCTACAGTCCCTTTCACACTCTAACATAGTAATGTTTGCGTACAATTGCTTTGCGCCAAATTATCTGCACTGCGATGCAAACCAGTCAAATATTATTTTGTACAAAATACCTACCTTCTTATGTAAATTTAACACTTAAAACCCAAGATTTGTTTGTAAATAAATGGCTTATAATAAACAGATATTTATCTTACATATGAGTCGCAAGTCATTTATTTATCTTTGGATTTTCTCCCACTTAAATAGATCCAAATTCTGCATATTTAGAATAGAATATAGATATGAGATATATTTATCTGAAATCAATTTACAGTTTCGAAACAAACCAATTCGTATCCATTCAACCGACGCCCATATCTAGTGAATAAATAATGAAACTTTCGCACTAAACTGCACAGATATTTGTCTACCAATAATGCAAATGTGTGTAGTAACGTAAAGGCATTGCTATTTCATATGTCTGTCCAAAAAGAGAAACGACGTGGCGTTACGGTGAACTTATATTCAGATATTTATAAGTCAACCCAATTTAGCCTTCATCTATCTGTCTCGCTACTGTCAAGTGTAAATTTCAAATCAATAAAACTATATAACAGTAAATTAGCTGCAATTTTATACTATTTTCTACCGACTTCCAAAAAGGAGGTGCTCAATTCGACTGAATGTTTTTTTGGTACCTCATAACTTTCGATAGGGTGAACAGATTCTCAAAATTCTTGGGAATCTCCTTTTTAACTCATTTTTTTTTCGAAAGCTGGTGCTTGCCGTGTGGCACATTTAAATTTCTTCGAATTCGGTCCAGTAGTTTTGAGTTACACTCCAATAACTGAATAGAATGGAAGTCGGTATTAAATTCTTCAAATTGTACTTGTTTTATGTATAAGCATTATAATAGTAAATTGGCACACCCACGATCTCAATTCCTAGGACGCTTCTCTTTTTGCACGAAAGAAAGAACAGTTTAAAGTATCTTTTCATACAATATGGCACATGATGGGCAAATCGTGTGTCCAATGGTAAGCATTACTCTTTTTATTACAGTTGCGATGTCTCCCTGAGGTTGGAACTGTAGTTTTCCGTGGCACTGCACTCCGCTCATCATCCCGAGACATAGTGATATGAGTCGATTTCTTTAAAGAAGTTATCGAATAATAAAGATTACTTTTATTTTAAGCCGCCGAAGCTGCGGGCGGGTTGACTAGTCTCAAATAAACCCTGCAACTAGACTTTATAATTCCACTCCTATTTCCAGAGTGAATTGTATTCAACTGAGTTCAGTTTCGAGTTTCGGTATCGGTGTTTCGTTATACAGAATATCCAATGAAGGTATCGCAAACATACCTGTAACAGCTTGGACTCAAAAAGTTTTTCTTTCGGTCAAAATTGGTATATTATAGACGGTATTGAGCAGAGTGCCTATTGCAGCATGTGGTCGTGTAATATGTATTATTATGATTTATTTAATTATTTAGTCAGATTAACTTTTTATATTTAATTAACAGTTACCGCAACTGTGGCACTGGATAATTATTTATTAACGATAATGTTTAGACAAGTATTTTTTTTATAAAATAGAGCAAAGTAACAATACTGCATATCGTGAGCCTGGTGGTAAGCAATGCGCTTGGTTATAACAGTCGCAGTGGTATCCGAAGCTGTACTGAACTGTAGGTTTTCGTTCTACTTTCGTTTATTTTTAACATTTTGACATCGGTGTGTGCCCTAATCATTACACTAGGCGGGAAGCTTGTATTACAATGAATAGATCCTTCCTTATTTGGCTTTCGACAGCATTTAGAGGAGGAAAAAAGAAGGTATATAATTCTAATAATAGATTAAATAACAGTAAAATGACAGTAAATACATTAAAATTATATTAATACATTTTACTGGGCTATGATCGGGGTTTCTCTACGTGATCGAATCAGAAATTAGGAGATCCGTAGAAGAACGAAAGTCACCGACATAGCTCAGAAGATTAGCCAGTTAAAGTGGCAGTGGGCAGGGCACATAGCACGCGGAACAGATGGCCGATGGGTCCGAAAGGTTCTGGAGTGGAGACCACGGACCGGCAAGCGCAGCGTAGGTTGTCCACCGACACGGTGGACAGACGACCTGAGGAAGGTCGCAGGACGACGTTGGATGCAGGCCGCTTCCAACCTGTCCTTTTGGAAAATCATGGGGGAGGCCTATGTTCAGCAGTGGACGTCCTACGGCTGAGATGATGATGATGATGATGAAATACATTTTAACAAATTTAAAATAATTACTAACATTGTGTTTTAACAAAATTGATTTCTTAAAATTATCTAATTAACTTTGAGCGTGTGTGCGTGTGTGCGTAACAGGGTGGGTGTATGCGTGTGAGAGGGTGTGTGTAAAGGAAGGTGTGTGCATGTGTGTGCGCACAATTGTATAAGAAGTTACTAGTAATATATGTTGTATATAATATTTAATATATGTTCTGCACTGTGCTCGTCACCCCGATACATTGGTTTATAAATCTTTTTCACTCAGTAATTTTATATGTTATATCATCCTTCGCAAATTAACACAATAATGCTTGCGCACCATTGCTACGTGGTAGAATATTTAGCGCTGTGGTGTAAAGATAACCTCTTACACAAGCAACGACAAGCATCCCGAAGGTGGAGGGAGTATTCTTAAGCACCGTTCTCTCACGGAGTAGGAGATTTTTAGAATAAATAATAGGTACCACAGATAAGTACTTAGTCAGTATATCTAGAGCGTCTTCTCCATACAAACATATTTCCCGATTTAGTCTTTTATTGGGTTTAGTCTACCACAATGGTGCTTTAATTTTAGAAAAAGGAACCATTATAGGATCAATTTGTTGTACGTTTGTCTCTCTGTCTCTCTGTCAAGTTTTTTTTTATTTGACATATTTATATTAGGGTTTGGGTCCCGGGACATCTCGTGTCTCGAAGTCCCGGGACTTTATAGCCGAGACTCGAGACGAGACAAGATTGGCAAAATTGTAATATAATCATTTTTATTTTCTAATAATTGAAGGAGCCTAGCGCCATCTGTTAGTTGAATAATTAGTTGGTCTACTACCTAACTAATGAGCACACAACACAATAAATGCGTTTGCCGCACCGCCATCATGCCATCACTCCGATGCTCCCGCAAGCATCGCCGCGTCTCAACGCGACGTCTCCTCTCAAGGAGCGTCAGTTAGACGCGAGAAACCGCCGCCGCCTCTGTTCCTTCAGGACAAGGCGAAGTGGGACATGGTCTCACGACTTTTGACGGATCGTAAGATCCAATATACTAGCGCCCGCTCAACCCAACTGGGTATTAAAGTCCAGGTACCTACCCCAAGCGACCATAGGGCGCTTACTCGACTTCTCAAAAACGAGAGCATAAGTTTTCACACTTATGCTCTCGAGGAAGAGAAGGTATTACGAGTAGTCATACGCGGCGTACCTAAAGAGGTACAGACCGATAGTGTCCTCGCCGACTTGAAGGCGCAAGGCTACCCCGTCCGCGAATGCCACCGCATGTACAGTGGCAAGGACCGCATACCCTATGACCTACTTTTGCTCATCCTCAGTCGCACGCCAGAGGGCAAAGCGATTTTTAATATTAAAACGGTTGTAAACCTCTCGGGGATCACCGTTCAACCCCCATTCCGAAACCGAGCGCCTGGCCAGTGTCATAACTGCCAATTGTACGGGCATGCCACCCGATTCTGTTTCGCCCGCCCGAGGTGCGTCAAGTGCCTAGGGGATCACGGGACAGCCCAGTGTTCTCGCACAAGGGACTCGGCAGACCCACCTAGTTGTGTCCTCTGCGGCACACAGGGACATACCGCCAACTACCGCGGTTGCCCTAAGGCACCCCGCGTATCAAGTGGGCCGGCCAGGAGGCCTATTCCCCCTCCTCGCCCGGTCACTACCCGCTCACAAGGGAACGGCCCTAAGCCTAACCTTACCCCCGCACCGCAGGCAACACCTGTTGTACCCGCGCCCGCGCCCGCGCGCAACGCTTGGTCCAAGCCCTTGAGCATGGTACAAGCAAGCGCCCCCCTCACCCCCGCCCGCCCGCAGGCCTCTGTCAGCGCGCCGGCTCCTAAGCCCAAACCGCCGCTCGCTAGGCCTCCAATGGCTGGGCTCATGGACGCCCCAGGTCAATCTGACCTGGCAGCCGACATAGCCCTTGTCATGGACTACGCGATGGTCATAGACGTGGACGAAGTACGTGCATTCGCGCACAATTTTCGTACTGCCACAAACGACCAAGACCGCTTGCGAGCCACGCTCACACACGCGGGTCTAATCAGCGCAGTGAGGCGCTACGCCCTCCCCAGCGTTTCTTAGGTATCATCCAATATGGATAGTACACCGAAACGAATTAAACCCCACTCAGTCACCGTAGCGACTTTCAACGCTGACGGCCTCTCTAGTCAAAAGGACGAAGTTCACGAATTTTGTAAGACCCATCAGGTCGATATTCTATGCGTGCAGGAGACCTTTCTGAAACCAGGTACAGCGAACCCTAGGTTTGCAAATTACCGTTTGGTTCGTAATGATAGAGTGGCCACCCCAAAAGGTGGCACTCTCATCTATTACAAAAGAGCTCTGCACTGTACCCCAATTATTACTCCACCTCTTAGAATACTAGAAGCCTCTGTTTGCTTTCTAGCGATGTCAGGTCATCAACCTGTCATCATAGCCTCATGTTACCTCCCCTCTGGTAAAGAACTATTACAGACAGACTTGGAAGCCCTCTTCTCTCTAGGAAGCTCCGTCCTTCTGATCGGTGACTTCAACAGTAAACATGTCATATGAAACTGTACTAGTAACAATAGTAATGGTAAAATCCTTGAAGGCTTGGTCAGCCACTTAAACTTTGATATTCTCTCCCCTCTGGAGCCCACAAGATATCCCTATATTGACAACCAACGACCAGACATACTTGACATAGCACTTCTCAAGAACGTCACCCTCCGGTTGCGCTCTATAGAAGTGTTACACGAACTGACTTCAGACCACCGCCCTGTATTGTTGAAATTAGGCCCCGACCCGACGGACATAACCCCTATCACTAGAACGGTAGTGAACTGGAAGCAACTGGGGGAATCCCTCCAAGCTATCAGTTCACCCGCTCTCGATAGAATCCCCGATGACATACAGACAGTAGAAGACGTGTCAATTGCGATCGAGGCTCTCAGTGACCACCTCCGCACCGCAGTAGGTGAATCCACAAAGCAGGTCCAAGTGGCGGATGGTCGCCGCTTTGAACTGCCCGAGGGTGCGGGGAGGTTACTGACAGCTAAGAACGCCGCCACTAGGGCGTATGACTCGATGCCAACCCCAGAGAACAAAGCCACCATGCGCTATTTACAGCGTGCTGTAAGGAAACGCATGAGTGAGCTGCGTGATCAAAGGTGGGACGACAAACTGTCAGAGATTGAGCCAACTCACCAGGCATACTGGCAGTTGGCTCGAACTCTGAAATCTGACGGACAACAGACAATGCCTCCACTCATTAGGCCACCTCCCCTCTCCATAGCGTTCCTTGACGAAGACAAAGCCGAGTGTTTAGCTGATAGCCTTGAGGCTCAGTGTACTCTAAATGTAGATCACGTCGACCAGAAACACCTCGATTCGGTGGAATCTGAAGTCGAACGTAAAAGCTCTATGTCCATCTCTGACCTCCCACTCCTCCCACCGGTAAAATCATCCGAGGTTGTGTCTCTGATCAAGAGCCTCAAGACCCGTAAATCCCCTGGTGCTGATGGTATCAGCAACAAGGTGATTAAACACTTCTCAGTCCCACTAGTCCTTCTCTTAGTTAGCATCTTCAATGCGGCTATGAGCAACTGCTCCTTCCCAGACACTTGGAAGCATGCCATTGTCATTGGTATTCACAAACTAGGCAAACCGGCAGCCGAGCCCTCCAGCTACCGTCCCATAAGTCTCCTCAGCTCTCTGGGGAAGATTTACGAGCGGCTCATTGTGAACCGACTCTGGTCCCACGTTAGGTCCAATAACCTCCTTCCCGATGAGCAATTTGGTTTTAGAGCCAAACACTCTTGCGTCCAACAAGTGCACCGCGTAACGGAGCACATCCTAGGCGGTTTCAATAAGAAACCAAAGCCCCAAGGGACAATAGCTGTCTTCCTCGACGTAGCGAAAGCGTTCGACAAAGTCTGGCACAACGGCTTGATATTCAAGCTGTACCAACTGGGTGTGCCAGACCGTCTTGTACTCATCTTACAAGACTTTCTCAGGGATCGAACGTTTAGCTATCGCACCGAGGGAACGCTCTCCTCCCCGCATCCCATTCACGCAGGTGTCCCTCAGGGCTCTGTACTCTCACCCATTCTCTTCTCGCTGTACACCAGCGACATCCCACGATCTGAACCTAATGTTCAGATCGCTCAGTTTGCGGATGATACTGCAATCTACTCTACTGGCTGGTTCAAGGTCAGGCAGAGATGCGCCATCCAACGAGCCATCACCGTAATCGGTGCATGGTTTCGTAAATGGCGGATTGCAGTAAATCCTAGCAAAAGTGCAGCAGTGTACTTCACTGAGACCCGGCGGAATCTCATGCCGTCACCCATAGTCCTATTCGGCGAACCCATCCCTTGGGCTAAAACTGCCAAATACCTGGGCGTCACCCTTGATCGCCAACTCACTTTCGCGAAACACATCCAGATTGTTCGCAATAGGGCGGCCTTCATTATGGGTCGTCTTAATCCCCTCATAGGCAAAAACAGTAAAATGTCTCTTAGAAATAAGACGACTCTTTACAAACTTTGCATCCGCCCAATCATGACTTACGCATCTGTAGCGTTCGCCCATGCTCAGAAACACGACCTCCACAAACTTCAAGTGATTCAGAATCGCTTTATGCGCAGGGCAGTGGGCGCTCCGTGGTACTTGCGGAACGCCGAACTGCACTGCGATTTCATCCTCCCCTCTATTACGCAGTATATGAAAGACTGCTCCCGCCGCCACTTCGACAAAGCTCCCCACCACTCGAATCCCCTCGTGGTCGAAGCGGCGAACTACTCCACTGACATAACCGATCCCCACTTCCTTCCCCCCCGTCGCCGTCCAAGGCATATTTTGGGTGACCCGGACGACCCCATCGCAGCCGTTACTTTGGCAGCTTTAGCGTCGTCCCAAGGGAACCCCGGTAATGGTTGTAGACCCGACCAGGGCTGTGATCCCGATCGCATTGTAGGCTCCGGCCGAGATCTTCTTCGCAGCCCCAGCCGCAGTCGAGGTAATTCACACACACACGATTGTAGTCCCAGCCACGGTGCGGGTGGGAGTATACACCGCGGCCCCGGTCGCGATGTATCCTCCGGCCCAGCAAATGGCTGCGGACGAGGTAACACTGGTTTTCTATGTAGTCCCAGCCACCATGGCTGTGGGCGAGGTACTTCACATTCTTATTGTAGCCCCACCCAAAGTACAGTCATGAGTGCACAACGCGACGATCCTGGTCGCGGTGTGGACCCATGTCGCGGAAATGGGGGGAGGCGAGGTTCACAAGGTTATGATTTAGTGGTAAACACAGTCAAAAACCCGAGCTCGCCGGCGAGCTCGAGGCAAAAGTTATGTCTTGGTTAGATTCTCTCCAAATAGTCGTAGAGTTAAAATTCATAGGGCCCACTTTCAACGGTACACTTATGTACCGGGGCGATTCTCTCCTACTCCCCTCTCTCCTGGCGACGGCCCAAGCCGAGGTCCGTACCCTAGTGGTGCCCTTGAGCAAGTCGCCTACTCCTCTCCTTGCGGCGAAGCGTCTTCAACGCTCGCCTTAGGTGGTGCGCCCTCTGCGCCCGCATCTGGCTGAGTGCCATCTGCGCTCGCCAACCGTCCGGTGACGCTGTAAATGCCGGTAGAGGCAAACAGCATTAGTCCGTTCTAAAAAAAAAAAAAAGCCATCATGCCGCTATGTTGGTTGTTCTGTGAAGTTAGGATTATGATTGTGTCTGTGTCAGTCAGTCGTCGATTTCATTTATGATGCGATGTGTCTTTTGTTACGTCTTTTTCTAAAATCGAAACATATAAAATAATTAACTACTTTTTTTTTATTAATATTATGTTAACAGACGACATATACACAAACAGTACAGCAAAAGTGTATAAACATTTAAAAAATAAACGAATCAACAGCACAGTGCTCGTTATGTCCAAAACAAATCTCGTTATGTGCTTCGAATACTTCAGGCATTGACAGACACCTGCAAAGATATCACAATATTTATATAAGACAACTGCCGGAAGAATCAACATCAGTTATTCAGCCTGGGAGATCTTGCGATAAGTGCAATCACAAATGGTAAATTCATTCGTGAGCGATTATCCAGCGAGGATATAAAATGCCTAAGGAAAAGATTGTTATAAAAATCGTCTTGAATTATTATGAGGAAAAAAAGGAGAAATGATTCAGAATATTAAAGATTTTTAAAAGAAATAACCAAAGCTATTATTATGACTGAAATTAACGTTAAAGTTATTAAGATATAATGGTCTGTTTAATAAATGTTGATATACCAAAAACATCCTATTTCGATACATTTCCCCTAAAAATTAACTTGAATAAAATTCTTCCTCAAAATGCTGACCCTTCTTAATTTTTTTCTTAAACTCTCGAAGTCCCGGGACTTTGATTGTAGGCCGCCTCGTGTCCCTGGACTTTGAAATAGTCGGGAATCCCCATACCCTAATATATGTTGAGCACTGTCAGGTTCGACGTTTAGTTTCCTTTGATAATCTATTATATAGGAGGTTGGACGAAATATAATATAGGCATGTATAAGCAATTTCGAGAATTTTCGGTAGTTCTACCTCTAAAAATATATAATAAAAACTAAAAATAGAGACACTCTTGATATCTACGTCACATTTGCCGTGATCATCAAGAATGTGTATTCAAATTGATGTTTAATTTTTTGATATTTTTTTTGAGAATACTAGTGTCGTGAAATGGTTACTACTGGAGAATTTCAACGAATTTGTAGTTTTCATGATTTTATATTCTATATCTTTCAATAATTATAATATTTTCCAGTTTACTCGTTAAAGGTACTGCTTTAAAATATCTTTTTTAAATGTAAAAATACTAGAAAGATGCTTTTGAAGTTACTGATACAGCCATGTTAATGTGGGATTGACAGACCTATAGCTTTCAGTAATCTGTGCCTATAGTAGCAGAGTACATAACCTTAAATACTAGTAGAAACCCATTTCGTTAGAGAATAGCAGACTAAAAGGGCTGGTAGCTTAAACATATCCTTTTCTGTAGCTACTACTGTAGGTATATGAATTAGGGGGCTCGCTGAAATAAATGAAAACAATTGGTCATACAAGATATTTAATTTCAAGCGAATGATTAAAACTCAATAACATCGGTCAAATTAAGGAGGAGTGGAAAATACGTAAAGTCAGTTTTATCGATTGGTCGAATTTGTAAAATTTAATAACGAAACTGAAATACGGTGCCGTAGACTTAGTTCACACCGTGGGAAATTGATTAAGTCAAATTTATCACTGTTTCCCAAGTCTAGGTAATGTCAAACCAACATTAATTCATACTACTATAGTCTTGTGATTTTAATAACCTTTTAATAAATATAACTATAACGAATAAACTAATTAGATTAATTACAGAAGACACCTCCACTGCGATCAAAACTAAATAGAGCGTAACAAAAAATAATGCAATACATTTTCCCTTTAAAGCAAACCTCGACGGACCGCCGTAAAACGTAAAAATAAAGCCTAGGCTTTATAATAGAAATGATCCGAGTAAACAACGAGGTAACGATAGTATTTCCACGTCGCGACTGGCGACACAATGACGCAACGAAGCCGCTTTTGTTCTCCCATTGTTGCGCGAATATGCGCCGGCTTTTGTTTGGCTAATTGTGATGCATTATTGCTTAAAGCTGGAGAGAGTTAGAAAGTAATGTTTGTTGAAAATGTTACTGTGATTTAAGCACATAACGTTTTTAAAGCGAGAACAGTCCAGAAGGTTATAAGAGTCGACGGCCAATCAGATAGCCGCTTAATCAAGCTGTAGAGAACGAGAAAGTATTGTTTGTTGAAAATGTTACTGTGATTTAAGCACATAAAAAAACACGTTTTCAAAGCGAGAACAATCCAGAAGATTATGAAAGTCGACGGCCAATCAGATAGCCGATTAATCAATCCACACTTCGAGCACGAGCTTTCAGTTAACATGACACCATCATAAAATCCACAACACATTGGCAAATCAGTTTTTGGTACTCGCCTGGGTTAGACTCCACTCTCAAGATTTAAAACATGTCGTTAAGTACCTTACTATCTTACTGCCATTATTCAGCAGTTGTCATTGACAGCCAAGAACCATTATAAGTGATTCGCTGTGATCAGCCGTGCGATTCTCTAATGATTCGTCGATGAGCTCACCGATGTCAAACATTTTACGAGATATCGCCCTTGTACACAAGGTTGTTTTTTCCAACGTTTCTTGTCATCCCGTCATTTGTTTCACGGGTGTTGTCAAAGATGCAACCATAGAGTAAACTATATATATGGAGAGATGCAACGATGTTTGCTCTTAGAGAATCGCACGGCTGCTAGTAGTGTACATGTTTAGTGAAGTTTGAATGTCTTATTTAGAACGTTAAGATGCTTTGAATATTAAGATCCTTTGAAATAGTCATAAAGAATTTAAATTATGATATATCGCGTTGTAGAGAACTATTAAAAAAACCTCGTGGCCATTGAACCGTTTCGTCATGGTACTAAGTAAATTCATTTGAGAATGCGGCGGATTAAACGTGATAATAATAATTTCATGCTCGATATCTTAGGTCTTGCATTTAGGTTTTAATCTATTCTTTAAAAATATAACTTTAACTTAAATCTGAAGTCTTCAGTCAACCTTATCTTACCCGTACCGCAATCAACTCGATCTATCACACACATACTTGGCTCTATCTCCTTAATACATTATAAACTCGTTAAAACATTGCAACTGCGTCGACAGGTTCATAAACTCATAACAAGTCTGTCAGCATTTGCTCACAACTCAAGAAGTAATATGATTCTCGGCTCCCACATGCGGCGCGGTAAAGACCGGTTTACATTTTGCTTGAGTATAGTGGTGAGTTCTTACCGGACCAGTGAGTGCAGTAGCATATAACTGTGTACGTATCGTATGCATATACACGGGCATCGATATATTATTATGCTCACTACCACAATCAAACAACATTTTAAATATTAACTTAGAATTTTACCGTAATTAAAAGACAAGACTTTCCCTCGTTAAATAACGTTAAGTTAATGTTGTAATGGTCGCAATAGCGAAGAAAAAGTGAACATGGGCAGGACACATTGCAAGAATGGATGCGAGTCGATGGGTGAGGCGAGTTCTTAAGTGGAGGCCCAGGGCCGGCACAAGAGGGCGAGGCCGCCCACCGCAGCGCTGGGTCGACACGCAGGGCGGAACTGGATGCACCGGGGACAAAATCGCCAGGTATGGAAAAAAGGGAAGAGGCCTACATCGTAGAATGGAACACAACGAGGCCTCGATCATGATGATGAATTATGCGTTAAAAAATTAACGAAATGCATTGCAAAATTAGGTTAGTTTAGTAATAAAGTTATAATTCGTCTCTTATAGATACTGTAACAGCGTAAGTAAGAAAATTAAACAATGTATTCTAAAACTATGCCGCCTGGCCCTTAATTTAAGCAGTTGGATTATATATTTTTTTAATATATATTACAGTCTTAATAACAAATATTATGGGGTATTAAAATACAACATACCTTCAATTTTCAATAGATATCCTCTAATTAAATTAATCTAAATTATTCACTGAATCGACAAAAATAGTTAATCAAGGTCGGTCTAGAACTATACCTACAATAATATTCAACACCTAATTTTTTAATTCCTAACTATTAATTAAAATCGACCTAAGTATAAATTTATCACAAAATTTACAATCATTATAAAAAATATAGAAGGGATATGGGAATAGGGAATGTACGAGTAGCTTAAATATTTGAAGTCAAAGTGAAAACTCACTAATATAAACTGGTCTTTAGCCTTTGATGACTTGATCTAACTTGTTTCTCGGCATCTGGCAAGTTGACGTGGCTCTTGGACTCCAACGCTACATCTTGATTGATTTTGTTGTACGAGTATACTAGTTAACAAATTAGAATATAGTAAACTTTGTTTGTAGCAGTCAAAATACGAAATTATTAAAATAAATTAAGCCTATTAACTACTAACTCAAGACAAGAGTCTTTGACCAATGTGTGTTACCAGTGATGACATATGGCACTGAAACGTGGTCTCTTACTATGGGCTTCTTAAGCAAGCTCAAAGTCGCACAACGAGCTATGGAGAAGGCTATGCTCGGGGTTTCTCTACGTTATCGAATCAGAAATGAGGAGATCTGTAGATGAAATAAAGTCACCGACATAGCCCGTATGATAAACCAGTTGAAGTGGCAGTGGGCAGGCCACGGCAAGCGCAGCGTAGGTCATCTACCGACAAGGTGGACTGACGACCTGATAAAGGTACGAGTAGCATGACGACGTTGGATGCAGGCCGCTTCTAACTGGTCATTTTAAAAATTTGTGGGGGAGGGGTATGTTTAGCAATGGACGTCCTACGGCTGAGATGATGATTGAATACTAGCAGTGTCCTTCAATCGAGACGAGGCTTCCAACAAGAGAATACCTAATTACCATGCTTATGGCCTTATCATACAGTGTTCATTTATAGTGGCCTTCTATTTGTTTTCATTATGAAGGTTTTTTATGCTATATTGGTATGAGGTACTTCTGAAGTTTGGTGAAATTCGGGGAGTTTCACAAAACTGTCTCTTTACTATAGTCTCTGTACAGCTACGGAAACTTATACTAAGCAGCCCCTAATATGTTATTGTCTAGATGTAACATACAACAATAGCCAAGAACATAATCTAGGGTAGCGGGAAAAGCCCCTGACTATCATTGATTTAGGTTAATTCTCGATTTGTGGATTTTCAACTTTGACGTGTAATTGTGGTGTAGTATTGACCATTTAGTATTTGAAATGGTACGCGAGTGTAGTAATATATGTACATGTTAATATATTAGAAAGAGTTTAGTATTCGCAACAGTGCACGAGTGTTGGAATGGTGTGATTTTTTTGTGTGTTTTATCAATTTACTAGATTAATACTAAGCGTGACCTAGACAGGACAGTGACTTAATAACAGAGTTTTAAATTTTTTCTGTAACTTGACTCTGACTACGTATCTAAATAAACAAATCCCTGGATGCAACTATAAGTATTTGCGTAATTAACTTGAGTAATAGCAAATGTAAAAACGTACTAGGGTAAGCACGCCAATGATTGAACGGTTAAGAGGTTTTTCAACTTAAACAGCAATCACGTATAGCTTTATATATACGGTAGTTTTAGCATATTAGTTATTTGTTATACGCCACTCTCATTTATCAAAGAATAAAGTAATTTCTTGATTTTGAATTAGTATGCATATATTTCTATATATTCATCAATATGCTAAAAATTGTACATATCACCAGTTAATGAACACAATTTCCAGTGAATAAATTCAACAAAACTCAGTAAAAAAACAATTATAAAAATATTTTAATCAGCGTAGAAACTCAGTGTTCCCGAGGACATGCATAAGATAATTACTTATGTATGCTCTTATAATACCTACCTTAAATGTTTTAAAAAAAATAGAATATTTAGAGAGTAAAATATATATACATAAATACGTTTAAATTAATAAATAATAGTTTCGCTCCTAATATTAAGAAACCTATCAATACTAGACAGAACAATACTAAATCCAAAAGCTCACAAAAACCACCGTATCAGTAGCAGGTGGTTATTAATAAAAAATGATGCAGCACTGTGTGTGAAGCGCAAATGCGTACATAATTCCTCTTTATTTTTATTTTAAGCACCCGTTTACAGTGTCCTAGTTTAACTATTTATTTATTTAACATCTTATAATGTCTTATAATATATGCAATCTAAAGCTCTAATTATTTTAAATTTATTGCGCGTATCTATTTTTTGGTATAAATGTTAACTCTGCTACTTTTTCTTAACTCACGTCTACATAATTATTGAGTTCAGTAGTTATTGATAAATAAATCAACACTGATTATATATAAACTTAAAATTCTATTCAATGTCCTTAAAACTATCGTCCGCAAAACAAATCAACCCACGCTTGGAGATATTGGGATTTTATAGCACACGATGGATATCGACATAATCTCTTGGTATCAGCTATATCTGGGATTTGTGGTTTTACAAAAGTAACAGCATTCCCTAACACTGACTTTTTCTTATAAAATGTATTTTGGATCTTCACCACTTGCCAATAACAATTTAACCAACAAAATAACGCATTCTTTTTTCAGATTTAAATTGAACGATAGCATATTTACTCATACCAAAAATGTCTTCGTGCACTAATGCGGTCACTTAATTTTCCGTAGCCTTTAGTTCTTTATTCTCGTTCCGTAAATCTTTACATTTATTTCTAGATTTTTTTTGTTAATATAATTGTGTATTAAAATAAGATCATTATATTATAGTTATTACAAAATGCTCCAGAAAACAATTATTTACTAATGAAGAATATTAATTACATTTGGTCGATATACTAGAATCTAGTTGCACTGAATATTTTTTAAACAAGTCATTTAACTTATAGTCCACTATAAATTAAACATTATTTGAAATTAATAAATATTAACATCATGTCATAAAAACACATTTAATTTGATTTTGTCAAAGTCCCTCACAATCAATGCCCTCTCGCCCAAACGTGCCTATCAGGCTAGCGGCATTCCCGCGTTGTATGGCCAAGGAAATGTTCTGCACAAGATAATGGCCCGACTGAAGATCACGCGTTCTCTCCTTCAGGCGCCGCCCGAGTTCTTTAACAAATCTCTTGGCCTCCAGGCCCCACGGCCCAGCCGTCTCCACAGCAAACGGCACGAATTCGTAGGCTGACTCCAAGGCAGCGTACTTAAGGTGCTTTCCTCTGGCTGCCGCTTCTGCACCCGCGCCAGCCTCCCGCTGAGTGGCTTGGAGGTGGCAAGAAGCAAATGTGCTGACGCAGGTAGCATCCCAGATGAGGCTGCGACCTCTCCGCCACGGAATCAGCGTGAGTCCATCTGGCCGTTTGCCATCCAAACGCGACAGGCCGGGGGGCTCGAGCACACAAGGGACATCCGCTAAAACGAGCGCTCTCCTGATCACCTCGTTGATGGCATGATGCCGTGGTCTACGCCCTACACACCGGGTACAACTGAGTCTGTGGTAGCCATTCGTGTCTACGATCGCACCGCACACGCAGACGTGGGGTTCGCACACTGAGCAACCAAGTCGGAATCCCGCAGCCACCCTAAGGGAGTCATCGTCTAGCAGCGTGCCCAAATGAGGTGATGGTAGGGCATGCAGCCAGGCACTGGACTCCGGCTTAGAGACAGCGTTGAGACGAGCCAACTCGAAACCTGTGGCTTTATTACGCAGCTGGGCGAGGATGTGGATCCCGGAAATGTCGTCCCAATTCCTCTGATACGCGGGTTTTGTAGGTAGCTCAGCTCTTGGGTACAGCTGGAACCAAACATTCTGAGCCTCCGTAGCGAAAGGTATCTGGATCGTGTCACTGAAACCTGGCAACATTCTCATTAATAGATCCGCGACACCAAACGAGGAGGCGAGGAAAGCAGAGGGGCCAGTCTCTTGCAAACGACGTACCCCAAGACCGCCATACCGTATAGGCAGACTGGCCTGGCGCCACTGTGTTTCGTGGAGGCTAACGTTTAACGTTTCCTCTACTATATACTTAAGCATGTTGTCGAACCGTTGGACATCTTCTGGGTGTTTCCAAGTCGGGGCCGTCCGGATAAGATATGACAGTCTAGGCATCGCGAAACAAGCTCTCAGAAGAGTCAGGGAAACATGTGCCGGAAGGTTCTGAAAATGGTCTTTAAGCGAGGCCAAGGACTCTGTTTTTGCCGCCAAGCTGTTTTGAATGCCTTCCTGGAAAATGGGGGCTCCTAGGAGGCAAAGATACTCTCGGTCCATGACCCTAAGTCCAGGAATGAGGGACGTGAATATGTGACACGATTTCGAGGTTTCTAGATTGTTTTTGTGTACTTGTATTTGCTTTAATTAAAGACTTTTTTCTTATTTCTCTTTTGCTTCTTTTTCAGTATATGCTCTTTTTTTCTTCTACTTTTCTTTTCCTCAACTGTACTTCCTCATTTCTTGTTTTTCTTTTTTGTCGTGGTTTCTTCTTCTTTACTTTGCTTTTTCTCGTCTTGTAGTTTTATGTATTCTTTATATATCTGCCCTGTCAATCCGAAAGGTATAGGTTCTTTTTCTTGTTATATTTTTTTTTATTTGTTGGTATTTCAGGATACTCTAAGAAATTATGCAGCGGCACCGCTGTTAATTTTTTAAGTACATTTAACCAAAGGACCTGATGAATAACTTATTGATAAGGAGGTGGATAGGGCAGACATTCAACTGTTCCCGCTTGAGAGTTTGGGTTTCGATGTTGCACACAACATTTAGTTTTTTAGTGTTGCAATCAGCTGTTCTTATTTCATCATCAGTCTTTGAAAAGGTAAAGGTATGACCGATGGTAAGCTAGTATCTTGATTAACAATGAAGTTTATTATAACTTCAGTTTTATCAAAATCCGGTCTTATCCTTTCTCCAAATAAAAAAGTATCGTCGAGAATCAAACTCTGAGTTTCAGTCATATTTTCCCTTTGTTGGATGTCATCTATTGCAGACTCGACATTAATTTGAGCAACATCTTCAATTATCTCGAAATAAATAAATAAAACTCGAAGTTATCTTAAATTTATTTATAAAACTAAATTAGTCAACGATCGATACAAGTTTTTTTAGAACTAATTGTTTAAAATATATCACTTTTTCCAGATTAACATAATCAGGCTTTCATTAATATATAAAGGAACACAAAAATTGTTAGTTCATTCACTGGTATACTAAAGCCAGTAATTTAACAGTGTTATAATATACGTACTTCATTTACTAGATTTCATAAATCAATAAATGAACACATTTTTTCCAATACTGGCACAAAGATTCAAAATATTTTTCTAAACGTATGATCAAAAAACGATATAAATTTAATACGTTAAAGATGATATATTTCATATTTTCAACTTATCGTACATTAATTATGAATGAACACCCCGTTCATTCACCGAATTGCAATATTGTAACAAGCCAGTGCTGGAACACTGAATAATATACAAAAAAATATACAGTACCATTGTTATGATAGTTTTAAACTAAGAAGCAAGCCATATTCTATTGACATTATAAATCATACGATAGTTTTTGCTTCAAACGTAACTACAAAGTTCACAACAATAGGGCACGGATCTTACCCGAGATCTAATTTCTCCATACAAAATATCACACTCGAAAAAACTATGTCTCTAAACGTATGCTTTCGTGTAACTAATCGCTGATTGGATGAAACAAGTGTTACCATTATAAGAAAATAATGCTATCAACCAGAAAAAAAAAACTCATATTGATAGAATGGGATAATTATCTTGTTTTAAAAGATATATTACGTTTTGTTCATTTAATGGGGTGTGTTCATTCACTAGACGGCTTACCTTTTTTATATGGACTAGTCCATATAAAAATAAATAGTACAACCTTGGTGACAAAATTAGAATCTAATCCATACGAAACGTTTAAAGTTATCAAATTTAAATGCCTATGGAAGTAAGTATTATACATTATAAATTCAACCACTTCCACCCGCAACCTACACTCACCGGTAAGAACCTCAAAATCCACTCAACGCAAAGTACCCTCTTCAAACAAAAGTCAAAGCACACACTTTTTGTTAACAAACCCCTTGCGAAGTAATATTCTAATAGCTTGCTCATTAATCTTTCCTGCATATTAATGGAGTATTTCAATTTTAATTCAGTTAATGGACTCGACTCAAAGTTTTCTCTTTAAAACAATTCGTAAAAAGACGTACGTGGTCAGCGTAACCAGGCGCGAAGTTGTATAGTTTATATTATAACTTTCAGAAATTCAAGTTTCATTTTACAATGGATATCTTTTTGTGGGAACTTGTAAATTGTGTGTTTAGGTATTTTTTAAGTCAAAATCAAAAACTTATATGCGTTCGTTTATTAAATGTATGCATAAACTCATTAAACGAAAGTAAACAAACCGATTTAAGAGCGTTGAAAAAATAAATTGTTGTTTAATCGAATATAAAGTGTAAATAGGAAGTCATAGTAAATTATTAAAAAACTGCCATACTCTAAGATAAGAATAGCTACCACCAACTATAGAACCTGGAAAACCACCTCATGAAACAACTTCATACAGACCAATATCCTTACTCCCCGTAATGTCAAACTTTTTGAAAAGCTTTTGCTGAAAAGACTTAAACCTATTATAAACAACCAAAACCTCATCCCAGAGCACCAGTTCGGTTTTAAAGAAAAGCACTCAACTATAGATCAAGTACACCGAATCACAAACATCATAGAACATTTTTTTGAAGATAAAAAAGTTTGTACAACTGTCTTTCTCGATGTGTCGCAAGCTTTTGACAAGGTGTGGCATGACGGTCTTATATACAAACTAAGAAAAAAACTACCTCCGCAGTTTTCAGATATTCTGGAATCTTACGTTACAAATAGAGTATTCCGAATAAAACAAGAATGAACAAGATGCTCACTCAGAAATAAAAGAAATAAAAGCTGGAGTTCCACAAGAAAGTGCCTGAGGTCCGGTCCTGTACCTGTTACACTTGTGACAATCCACAGTTACATACTAACACCATCGCTACATTTGCTGACGACACTGCTATAATAGCGGTAGGAAATACCCACAAAGAAGCAGCAGCAAAAGTACAAACGGCTGTCAATTATATTTTCGAATGGACCAAGAAGTGGAGAATCAAACTCAACGAATCAAAATCGATTCATATAGACTTTAGTTATAAGAAACATAATTATTGCCTAATATATATCAAATATAAAAAAGATTCCTTACAAGAACACGGCTAAGTATCTCGGTATGACGCTTGATGCAAAGCTGGGCTGGAAAGCGCTTGTCAAGAAGAAAAAAGAGGAACTAAATCTTTGCTATAAAAATATGTATTGGCTGCTCGGAAGATATTCTGCGTTGTCTATATACAACAAATTGTTACTGTATAAACAAGTCTTAATGCCTGTATGGACATAGGGTATTCAGTTTTGGGACTGCACCAAACCAAGCAACATCTTAATAATACAACGCTTTCAGAATAAGGTACTAAGGGGAATAATGAACGCACCTTGGTACATAAGAAATGACGATCTCCATCGGGACCTTAAAGTAGAGTTCGTCGACAAAGTGATACAAAACTATGCAGAAGCTCACCAACATCGGCTTCATCATCATGTGAATGTTGAGGCAGTTTTACTGCTCAACCACACGGATATAGTAAGAAGACTAAAGTGAACAAATCGTTCGAGTTAGTGTAGTGGTCAGTGCTAGTGTATTAGTGACATGTAGTTATTTTAAGTACTGCTTCAAAGAACACATGAACATAGTGTCTTCACCTTAAATAGAGACAATAAGAAAAGTGTTACTGGACACATTCTTACGTATAGTGAGTATAGCAGTATAGGGTAGACTACAATTACTTATTAGCCTTTTTAGGCTAGATTGTAATATCAATAGGGTGCATAATATTTGTATGTAAACTAGGAAAAAAAAAAAACATTCTCGCAACTATAGTTCCACACTTAAGCTACTACTTGAGTGGTACTTCCTAATGAGTAACATATTGGGTCCTGCCATATATATTGCTTATCAGTCTCAATACAGTTAGGGCATCATAGGGATGGTGATCATTGCAGCGTAAGTCATCGCTTCTGGATTCTGCGGTCATGCCAAAGCGGAGATGTGTTCAAGATTCCATCTGCGTTTTGGTATCGGGCTAGCGGACGTCATTTTGATAAACCATTATATAGAAACAAAATATGATAATAAATATATACCTATCTAGCTTGACAGTAAGTAATGATGCAATTAAATATAAGGTAGTGTGAAAGTACTAATAAAGTTTTAAGAAATCACTGATTGAATGGGAGTCAGCTACGTCTCGACGTGACGAGCTATACAGAGAGTACAGTGTCACGCAGAACTTTTAAAATCTGAGTTGTAATGCAACTGGCATGGGCATGGTTGTCGCTTACCATCAGGCGAAAGCGTTAACACTGTAAACAGCGTGTCACTTATAAGTAGTATAAAAACGGTATCTAGTGCGAGTGGATAGAAGGTAAGGAAGACTATGAAATGGTCTCCAGTTGTCCATCCCTAATATTAGACTCTACTCTAGGACTCACTTAAGTGATTATGGCCCATACTAGTATCTCTCTGAGAAGTCCCATATCGCACCAATGGGAACATGATTGGTACGCAAAAGAGGCATACCTCCTAGTAAATACGTGTTTCATATGTAACATTAGTGGGAGTTAATTGTTGACGCTAAATAGGTGACGCCCGTCAGTGTCCAAACGCGTACTTGAATTGCAGATACTAAAGGATTCTGCTATTTACATACATACATTTTTATGCGATACTCGAACGCTTTTGTAGAGTTACGGTGTTTTCTTAATGTTATTAGGAAATAGTAGAAGGACGAGGCCCTATAGGACCTATAGACCTCTGCCCATAACAGATGAATTTCGTCGCAAGTGACTAACTGCACTGCGCTCTGAGACATTAAGTGGTTGATTCTCGTGTGCCTGTAATTTCGCCGGCAACCATACCTTAAAACCAAAACACCAGTGTCGCGAACATTACTGAGTCACGTTAGAAAAAGATATGATGGCAGACGAACTACTGCTCTTAAACGTGAACGTGAATAAACGCGTATTAGTATTTTTTCCATAACCCAGAGATCACATGTGAACCCATACAGATTCACTAAAGGTTACCTTTCTACGGACATTAAAGAATTGGCCATAGGTTCTTAATATTAATTTCTTATTAAACTATCACAATTATAATTAATGTTTTAATAATAATATGGAAGTATTGAAATAAATGATTTATCCAATAAGAATTTAAATGAATTGACTAAATAACTAAAATGTTAAAACCCGTTGATCGAATTCGCCATATTTGGCTAATAATACCTACAGGAGATTTCTCTGAAATCAACCTACTTATTTAGGAACTGCAACGTGTGTGCTTAAGTATTTATAAATTTGTAATTGATTTAATTTGCCAGTCACTTTGCTATCACGTTTGTCTACCAGCGGCTGAAATAAAATAAAAATACTATGAACAACTGTGTTGGATTAATCTTCGAAAAATAAGGTACTTACCCTTAATGGATATTAAAAAAACATCTTCGCTTTACTCAGCTTAATCGGACAACGAGACGGGTTCCAAATTGCTATTAATTTAGACTCGCTGCAAATTATGTTTGTAGCTGGTTGTTTATGCTGGTCTGTAAAAAAATTGGGAAAAAGGATCCATTTGATCTTGCTTTGGCTTTATAATCTGTTTTTCTCAAATAACCTGCCCTAAAACCTTGCGATTCGCCATATTTGGCCAATAATACAATAGATTTCGCAGAAATCAACCTATTTTTCCAGGACTGCAACATGTGTGGTTAAGATTGGAAATTTAGCATTGCAATTAATGAACTAATGAATAAAGTGTCGTTCATTCCTTCACACATACATTTGTTTATTCCGTCAATCATTCACTCATTCGTTCAAATTAGATATTTTAAATTAAGCTTTGATTATAGGTAAGTAATGAGAGGAGATAGGTTTGTGAAAAACTCAATTTTATTCAATTATGGAGAGTATGGTAGTTCTACACGACCAAAGATGTGGCTTTGTTTTCTGAGGGTTTATTACTAACTTTCCGATCTGTATTCCGTACTGAATATGTAATAATATGACATGTGCAGTTTTCAACCGACTTCCTAAGGAGGAGTTTCTCAAGTCGACTAGTATATGTTTTTTTATGAATATACACATAGCTTTGTACAGAGTTTTGCGATTTTGATAACTATTTTTATGACCACCTCAAAATATACTCTTCTGAGTATATTTTGAGGTGGTCCCATTTATCATATTAAATAATTCATGCGTTCATCAAATTCGGTCATGCGGTTTTTGGGTTACACTCTAATAACTAAAAAGTGTTTCGCCTATACAATAGGCGACTTTAAAAAAATATTTCACACTTTTTGGTGTTGAAGTCGGTTCCATTTTTTAATAAAAAAAATATTTTAACAAAATTTACCTATAACGAGCGTGAGTAATATAAATACCTAATAAATAATAATGAAAACGATTATGTGTAGAGTGATCTTTCTATAATATTAAGAATTTTGATAGATCATTTCGGTATGGCGGCCTGGTCAACATTTGTATTTATTTGTGTATATAATTGTAATACTTACAAGTATCTTTACAAAAGAAAACAAAAGATTTTCAAATCGAGTAGGTATAAATCGATATTGAGAAATGTTTTTAAATAGGTTTGGAGTTCATAAATTTACTTCTGTTAAAAATATACCTATGCTATTACGAAATAAAACGTTAACGAATGAAAAGTCATTAATATTCTGATATTTTTGGAAATATATTTTTCACAGGAATGGCAATTCATTCCTGTGTATTTTTTGTAAGAAAAAAACTAAGTATTATGTATCAGAAATAAATAGTACGGAACTCTCATATTGCAAAAACTAAGATTTTGTTTTATTTTTAGTTATATCTTATAACTTTTTATTACTAGCTTAAATAAGACTTTATTTTAGTTCAAAAAATAACTCATTGCGTTGGGTTGTAGATAGTTTATATAAGAAAGAAAGAGAGAGAGAGAAAGAGAGCCTTATAAGCTACTTTTGTCCCGGTTAAGCGTTGTCCTACATGGATGAAGTTGTAAGTACAAACTAAATCATAAATAAATAATGAGATGGATGCGAGTGTACAAAGAGTGTCCATAAAAATAGGTTAAAGATCAGGAAAACGACATCATGTGCTGCTAATCAGTAATAAGTAATTAGTAGATCTCATATATAAAAGTATTTATAGTGCATTGACAAGTATTCTACGTTCCTATGATACAACTTCTAATACAGTTCAATTTAATTCCTGCAAACATCATATAAATCTGTGATAATCAATATACTAAGAGATGATTCCTAAGCAGCTTGCCATTTATTAGTCCTTCTTTCAAGCTTAAACTACTCAATCCATTGTACAGACAATATGACACTTGACAGAGATATATCCGTAACTCGTACAAGAATATAGTATACTTTTTACATCATAATGTGCCCGTGTTATAAAATCATAATCAACGTGGTTAGATTAGCTTGATAGATTTCAAAATTTGATTTTGTTAATCTTTTAAAATTATAAAATAATAGTAAACTGTAATATTTCAATTACATTACTATATTTACAGTTAATTCCCAGTTACTGCATTATTTTATAATTGTATTATTATATATTATAATAATAGACATGAAATTGTACTGTTAAACGATAACGTCTTGACAATTATAGATATTAACGTCTTCCTAGTATCACACAAATAAGTGTTTTACAAGTCGCAAAAGTAGAAGTACATAATAGTAAAAAGATGCATCTGTAATAAATAAATAAACAAAAGAGAGAGAAGACTCACTGTCGGTCTAGCGCTCGACGAGTCAACATCTCCTGAGGATGCCTCGTGTAGAGGCGAAACACGTGTCGAATCGGTGTTGGTTTATTTGGGGTTTCTTGTGTTTTTTATTTTGTATTCTTCCTATTAGCATTTTATGCGGGAGGGAGGGTGGTGCACGCCCCCAAATAGGCCAAAATCATTGTTTTCTTTTCAGCGGAAGTGTCACTAAATATTTTTTAATATCGTTTTTTTTATAATGGATTTCCGCAAAGTAACGCCTGAATCAATAAATTAAACAAAAGAATATATGTTTTATAATTACAATAATTGTAACTGTAAAGTTCCACCTTAATAAACAGTTTGTCTAGCATATTAAGATCTATTTGCAAGATAAAAACGTTTTTCTTTTCGTATCTCTCAAGGTGTTCCCCATTAAAGGTAAGGCTCGAAACGTCCGACCTATCTTAAAAAGAATATCTTAATTAAAAGCTTACCGTTACGCGAAACTTAATTTTCGCCCGAAAATACTTTTCACATTAATGTAAATGTGTAATTAATTCTCAAACAAAAATTAGGAAGTTTAATTATTTCGAGTTCTAAGTACTTAGTGGAAGAAGATAACTTTTGCTGTAATAATTTGGGGAAGTGGAAGTGGCACTTGTTATAAATGTTTCTTGTGTTATTTTTATATAATTACTGGACAGTTGGAACTATAGAACAGAAGCTCTCAGTGGTGGGCGCAGTGCGTACGGGACTGTCCTTCTATTACAGCTACTAACGAACATTTGAAGTGTCCAGTAGCATTACATTACATTTGTAATTAGTAACAACAATGATTGTTAACTTTGCAGGTTTGCTCGGGTGGAAGAATCAACGCAACATTTTTCATCATTTTAACGGTCATACATTCGGGTGCTGCAGAGTCATTATTACACCTACAATAACATGTTTGTCCTTAAGATAAGCCTAACCCAATGATTAAAAAAAACCATTGGATCTGACCTAAATCCAGCGTCGTAATGCGGCAGTTATCAAGTTGTCTGTCCACCTTGTCAAACTACCTATACTGCGCTTGCCAGCCTGTAATTACTTTTTTGAGGGATTGAAACGCTGTGCGCTTTCCTTCCGCCACGAGGAACGGAAGGGGCATGTGGAAGCTCAAACATACTAAAACCCTCCCGTAAGTCATGATGTCATCCGCCAAGGTGGAGCGAGTTAGGCTCGCGGTAGCGGATCCAGGGCCGCAGCGCCTGTAAAGAGTTTGTCAGACGTTTGGGGCCGTGCAAGGCGGTGGACATTCCTGGTCCCACGCCAGAAACTTCCAAGCCCCATACGCCGGATTTAAAGGGTCGGTTATATATAATATAGTTTGTAATTTAGGTTTGCAATGAACTTTCCAATATATTTTTTATTATAGTTAAAATTGCCGAACTTATCATAAAAGAAAGCGGTTCATTTCGAACCAATTTATATTAGAAGTTAAATATTAGTCCCGAAAAATTTCCTACCGATTTTCAAAAAGGATGAGGTACTCAACTGGTCTGTTTATGTTTGTTACCTCATACCTTCGATAGAAGGCGTGAGGGGTGTGGGAGGAGAGAGAAAGGGGGGAATGGACCTAACAACTAACGAAAAACATGTAAATATGTTCCTCGTTATTTATTAATAAACATATTTTTAATATTAATTAAAAATACGGGATTACTCACGTAATATTTATCGGCCTTTTTCAAGGCCTTTTCTTTGAAAAAGGCCACCGAATGTGGTCGAAACTATAGTCGGACCTATCCGATAAATATTACGTGAGTAATCCCGTATTTTTAATTATTAATGATTGAAAACCACGTTAGTTTTTATAACAAAATATTTTTAATAGTTTTTCTGATACATTACACTAGCGATAGTTTACACTAGCACTGGTAAAAATCGAGTTGAATATTCCTGCAATTTTAGTGTATATGCAAATTAAAGAATGTAGGGAAATTAAACCTCTTATGGTGATACAACAGGGGTCAAGGACTATGACTAAAATATTTTTAGTTTTATTTCCTGTGTGTATTGGCTTCAAACTTATGTCTATAACTTCAATATAATATAAAGCGAGAAGCGGCTCAGAATTTTTTCCAAATTACCCCACGGAAAAGTTAGTATAGTAATTATTAGGCTTAAGGGATTGTACAGTGAAACTATCTGCAATAGGCACGGCATGGGTGTAATAGCTCTTATAGTGTAGTCTACGCGGGTACTAAGCCAGAACTTTGCCACATTCATTCGAACTTATGTTTGTAATTGATCGTCTGCAAATTGGTTGTCGGTAAAGTCAGTTTACGGACGATAAAAATTACTCGATAACATACGTAACGTACGTTGAAATAAATGCTAGCATTTTTAAACTGATTTATTTCATGAATATTATGTTTATATCCTTCTAATATTTTAAACTCAAAGTTTGTATCTGGATCAGGATGTTTAGTACTCTTTCACGCTCAAACGGCGTAGCTAAGTTTTTTAATAAAATTTGGTATGGAGGTAGATGAGGCGCTGGATTAACACATAGGATAATTTTCATCAACACCATCATTCATCACCATACCCGAATGAAACCGCGGGGTAGTAGCTATATAAAAAGTATGTAAATTATTAACCAATTTTATTTTAAAAAACGACATTAAAAATATTAAGTGACACTTCCGCTGAAAAAAACAACAACAATGATTTTGGCTTATTTGGGGGTGTGCACCACCCTCCCTCCCGCACAAACTGCTAATAGGAAGAATACAAAATAAAATACACAAGACCAACAAGTCGGCTTGTTCTAGCACTCGACGAGTCAACATCTCCTGAGGATGCCTCGTGTAGAGGCGAAACACGTGTCGAATCGTTTTTGGTTTATTGTGTATTTTATTTTGTATTCTTCCTATTAGCAGTTTGTGCGGGAGGGAGGGTGGTGCACACCCCCAAACAAGCCAAAATCATTGTTGTTATTTTTTTCAGCGGGAGTGTCACTAAATATTGTTTAAAGTCGTTTTTTGATAATGGATTTCCGCAAAGTAACGCCTGAATCAATAAATTATCAATTTTATTTTGTTATGTTGAATAAATTCCAAAACAAACATTTACAAGTTCTTATCATTTTTTTCGGTTTTCTTTGGCCTAATATATTTTTCTCTCCTTCTTTCATATGTTGATATGATGAAAAAAACAAGATTTTAGTTTTTCCCTTGTTACCTCTTTTATCTATTTTATTTTTGTACGTAATCTACTTGTTTTTCTTATAATATTTTATCTGTATAGTCTTTTGTCGAGATGATTACAATTTTGTCGAGCTAAACCGCAGACAATTCAGCTGGTTCTTAATTAAAAAAATGATGACTGTTACCAATATTTTTCAATTGGCAACAAAAACCCCTTTGCGGATTTCATCCACTTCAAAGTTTATACAAAACGTTTCGTCCGGATCGTGTCCCAAAAAGTCCCCAAGCCCGCCATGACTTTATTTCGTCAAAAAAATAAAAACGTTAAGGGCAGCAAGTGTAATTTAGCCGGCGATGTCGGCCGCACAGTTTGCTCAACTAATTTGGTAACTTTTATTTACTTCACCGCAGGTATCATGGTTATCTCATCCTGGGTTGAGAAGCAGTCAACGTTTTAGTTAAGGTCTGCTTTTATTTTGCAATTTCTGAGAAAATTATTACATAAGTGACAAAGAAAAGAAAATAACCAACACTTCCGCTAGTCAAACATGGCGGCAACCACGTGAACTGAAGTAATTCCGCGAGTCCGTAGAGACGTAGCTGCCGACAGCCAATGAAGAGCGTGGTATTATCCAGCCAAGAAGATGGCGTCCGAGATCCTCCCTTACGAAATAGGACTAGGACTTTTGGTCAATTACTTTGGTGATTTCGTCAGAGTCAGCCAGATGGCAAAAGACTTAGAAATCTGTATTAAGGCTGATAATTATAAGCGAAGTATATTTATGTGCGTCTGCTGACTGTAACGTTACTTTTGTGAAATTTGTCTACGTTCGAATAGAACTTTCCAATGTTACTGATATGGTGTTTATGTAGGCTTTAATGCAATTGTTACTTAACTAATATTCGCATCCTGTAAATTCAGTTGAATGTAATTGGTATAGATTTGAGTTTCAAATTAAGGAATACATGCACTGAGAAAAATGGCAATCATAAATGACGTGAATTCAGCTTAAAGTATGATGAATTCACTTAAAGTAGGGAGCATACTGGTGTCACCAAATGTACGATGATACCACTGTTGCTGATTATAACAGTATTTAAGATGACATGTCACCATGGCTTTAGTAGGATGGGCATAGAATAATTAAATGCCTTTAGGCAGTAAACCGTATTTATAAACAAGTAAAAGTAATTACTTATGCAACGTTTTTAATTCTATAATCTAGAATTCGTCTGAAGTTAGAACTATCAAAGGCTAGAATTCTTACCCGAATAATAGTCACAACTTCCTTTACTTAAGCAATGAGAACACCTAATTTTTTTGTGCAAAAGTGAAGTGACATTTGGACACAAATCTGAACTGTGAAGAATATAATTAAGAATGTATGCTGTAAAAATTGAAATCCGATGACAACAACCTATTACCAGTGTTAAAAGATACATCCAATTTTTATAGAGTTATGTCATTACCTACTTAATCATTTACTTTAGTAAGTAACGTTTATTGCTCGAATATAGAATAAGATTTTATGTTCAAGTATAATATCGTCACGAAATTACTTAATTGAGAAATCACTTAGCAACAACTAGTTTTACGTGTTTATAAACACGACTGTTATTCTGTGAATGCATTGCTTTCGAGTTTTAGACCTATAGAACTCATTGTGGATGAATTTGTCCCGGGAATTACTGTCACTGTCACCATACCATTTTCTAATCTGAAGTAATAATGTTCGCATTACTGTGTTCTGCTCAGAAAGGTATGGTTGCCGGCGAAGTTACAGGCACATGAGATTTAACAAATCAATGTATTTATTAATTATTATTTAGTACAATTGTACTATTTTTTTAAACGGACATGTTTACTAATTCAAGAATTAACATTAGAAACGGGATATTTACCATGTATTGTATTTATTGTGAGCTCTTGATATTTCGACACAGTTGCATGCGCCATGTTCACGAGTAAACTTAGTAGACGTACGTTAGAGTAAAAAAAGACTAAACTATTAATTCTTGAATTATACTATTTTTAATTATAAGTATGAACTTAATTTGTTTTTACATCTGATATGATAAAGTTGGCATTAATTTATACACAAAATATGAAACTCTTTGCTAGTAAACTTTTACATCGGACAAAAAATACTAATAATGGAACCGACTTCAATACGAAAAGTGTGAAATAATTTAAATTATTTCATAGTTTTTAGTTTTGAAGTCGGTTCCATTTTTTGGAAAAAAAAAATATTGTTGAAAAAGTAATTCCAACGTCATCCATCAGATATAAAAACAAAATAAGGTTAATATAATTAAAAATAGTATTATTGTAATACATCATAATTAATTTATTATAACTAAGCAGTACCAAGCCCCTCTTCTTCTCATACAAGTGCAATTTGAAAAATTAAATACCGACTTCCATTTCATTACATTGGTAAAAATCAGTTATTGGAGTTCAACTCACAAACAACTTGACTGAATTTGATGAAATTTAAATGAGACTATAAGGGAAGCACCAGCTTTCAAGCAAAAAAATAATTTTGAGAATCGGTCAACCCAATCGAAAGTTATGAGGTAAGAAACCAAAAAAAGTCGGTAGAAATATACTCGCCGCATCCGACGTTCAACCAAGTTGTTTATAAGCGTGAGCTAGACGATACGTCTGAATTGAGAAAGTTACAATCTAAGCCGGTCAATATAACTTGTAAACGAACCTAGTTAACAACGACTATGATGCAGTTTTGGTTTAATATTACACACATAAACATAAATAACCATTTTTAGAAAGTACATAATTTTATTCCAAAGTATAATATGTGTACACCCATAGTTAATGTATCGTTATGGAAATTTATTTTTACAATATATGTTTGCAACCAAATTACTTAGTCAAATCTGGAGGTTAAATAAGGTTAAACAAAAAAACAGTGGGAATAGAATATTTCAATTATAATCTACTATATAAAAAAAAAGTCGGGTTTTCCTTCCTGACGCTATAACTCCAGAACGCACGTACCGATTTCCACGGTTTTGCATTCGTTTGAAAGGTCTCGGGCTCCGTGAGGTTTATAGTAAAGAAAATTCAGGAAAATTTAAAAAGAAAAGCGGGAAAATCATACAGCGCCATCTCTGATACATAGCATGTACTACAAACCAATATTTTAAGTAGATGGCGCCAAACGAAATGTTACATAAAACGAAGCCTTCTGGTGGCGAAACGGAGTTCGCAGGGTTTGCTAGTGAAATAATAATATGTTTAATTAAGTACATGTAATGTAATTGCAAATGATCTGTTATGATGTGCATAATCTAAGAAAAGACAAGCACAAGGTGTAAAACTGGTGAAGACGGCCCGTAGAACTTGGTAGTTAAAACATAAATTTGCCTATTATATTTCTTAGTAGCGACTGCCCGGGACTTGTGCGAGTAATAGCCTCGGCCTGCGGCTTCGCCATAACCTCCCATGTTTTTTTAGTTTTTATTTCATAAGAACCTTCTTCTACCATAATAACACAAAAAAAAACAAGAATTAGCGAGATTGTTTCATCCGTCCTCAAGTTATTGGAGTGACCAGGTGAAATAGGGGTTTATTTTTTAAATATACTAGCGACTGTCCGCGATATCGTTCGCGTAGTATTGGTGTTCAATAGGTATTAAGTTTATACACATTATGATTAAATAGTCTCCATTCCTAAATTGATTAAAAGTTTATAAAGCAACGTCTGGGGCATAAATTAAACAGTACGACTAAAGCAATAGCTCACAAAGTGACCTCTGGCTCTTAATCCAACCCCTTTTAGAAACCAACGCCACAAAAAAACTTTGTTCGGGGACGTACAAAAATTGGTGAACTGAAAGCCTGCTTTTTGTTTTTGACAGGTATGTGTGTGTGTGAAGTTTATTTATGAAATTGGGTAACACAGTGTTGGTAATTTGTACAAGTTGCTCGGGGCTTGTTCATAAAATTTAAGCTTTTCTACAAGCTCTGGATAACCTGACCAATGAAAATTTAAATGAAAAAAGGTTATGGTCTCCACTACATAAATCATGGATATGTCTTGTAAGAACTTATATAATTGAAGGTTAATTAGGATAATATTTTAACATTATAAATACATTCTTATTCTTATTCTGATTGGGGGCGCTAAGTCCTGCACTGACGCTTGGGGTGTATTGTGCATTTCCCCCGCCAGCAACCCGAGCCATCCCAACTCCTTTATATAACGGAGTATGACCCTGGGTCGCTGTTACAACTGCTCCAGTGATATTATAAATATATATTTACCATACAAATATTTACTAGCTTACGCGTTCGGTGTTACCCGCATTCATTGTGTTCTCTCAAGAACTGCTCAGTAAATCACGATTAAAAGTATTTGATATGTCTTAATCCAGTCTTAGTCTTGATAATTAAATTCAACATCCATTTTGGCGTTTGAGAAGTTAGTAATACCTAGTACATAACTTGATTGAAACTTTCACAAGTACTGTACGAGTACTAGCGCGAACGCAGCCGGGTGCGCAAGTACTCCATGAAGAAGTAGTCCGGACGGTCACGAAACCGGTTGAGATATTCGACTATACCTACCGCGTAAGTTAAACCGTCAAAACAACATTAAAATACCTAGTACATAGCGTAAATAAGCAATACATAAATAAATAAAGTAATATATAAGCACATACATACTTAACGTTTCTACTTGTCAGCACATACTCGTATCTATAGACGCGCATATACTTGATACAAGCTTGTATATAGGGTGTTTGGTAGAGGGACCGACAAACTAAATGAGCGTGTTCGGGGGATCACTTGGAGAATACAAGTTGGCCAAAAAAAATCCCCGACCCCCCAATATGTTTAACTTTTTTTTTGTGATTTTTCCCTTATACTCCGAAATTGTACCTATTTACCACCAAACCTTTGTAAAATTTGTTAAAACTAAAAACATCCGGTCTAAAACATACTTTACAAATGTTATGGTGATAAATAGGTACAATATTGGAGAAAACGAGAAAATTCACAAAAAAAAATTAAAAAAAATTGGTGTGTCGGGGATTTTTTTTTGTCTTCTCTTGTATTCTCGAAGTGAGCCCCCGAACACGCTCATTTGGTTTGTCGTTCCCTCTACCAAACACCCTGTATAAACCAATGCTTATGTAAATACATTGTTAACATGCTCTCAAAATGAAGTTTTGCTAAGCAGTAAGCCTGCTTAGCAAAACTTCATTTTAGTAGGAGGTTAGTGCTTTTTAAAAGTAAAATAATGAAAAGTATGAATTTTCTCTCTTAAGTTTCTTGATACCTTGAGTCAATGTCAAAGTTATGTTTACACTTTCGAACTAGTTCGATTATAATGGGCAATAATAAGTTAAAATTGAGTGACGGCTATAAATTTCATAGTTAATATACTTTTATGTTGGGAAGCGGAGTGCACGGTCCACGCCAAATCTCTGTGAAACCCGATTATACAGATCCGTACACGCGATGCCACAAAGTTTTTAACGCAGTATATTTCTAGTGAATAACTTAAAAGGCTAATGAATTTATGAAATAAGAAAGCTTAATTTAACAAACAAAACTAATAGGTTTTTTATTGACTACCAAGTAGCGCTACAAGCAAGGTACCCGATAGTAAGCACCAAGCTTGCCCAAAATAGTTACAACGATCAGAGCTAAAAATTCATTTGTACTGCAATTCACCTTGCAACACATAAGAACCTTCTTCTACCATAATAGCACTGGTAAAAATCGAGTTGAATATTCCTGCCATTTTAGTGTATATGCAAACTAAAGAATGTAAGGAAATTAAACCTCTTATGGTGATACAACAGGGGTCAAGGACTATGACTAAAATATTTTTAGTTTTATTTCCTGTGTGTATTGGCTTCAAACTTATGTCTATAACTTCAATATAATATAAAGCGAGAAGCGGCTCAGGATTTTTTCCAAATTACCCCACGGAAAAGTTAGTATAGTAATTATTAGGCTTAAGGGATTATACAGTGAAACTATCTGCAATAGGCACGGCATGGGTGTACTAAGCCAGAACTTTGGCACATTCATTCGAACTTATGTTTGTAATTGATCGTCTGCAAATTGGTTGTCGGTAAAGTCATTTTACGGACGATAAACATTACTCGATAACGTACGTAACGTACGTTGAAATAAATGCTAGCATTTTTAAACTGATTTATTTCATGAATATTATGTTTATATCCTTCTAATATTTTAAACTCAAAGTTTGTATCTGGATCAGGATGTTTGGTACTCTTTCACGCTCAAACGACGGAGCTAATTTTTTTAATAAAATTTGGTATGGTGGTAGATGAGGAGCTGGATTAACACATAGGATAATTTTCATCAACACCATCATTCATCACCATACCCGAATGAAACCGCGGGGCGCACCTAGTAGCTATATAAAAAGTATGTAAATTATTAACCAATTTTATTTTAAAAAACGACATTAAAAAATATTAAGTGACACTTCCGCTGAAAAAAACAACAACAATGATTTTGGCTTATTTGGGGGGTGTGCGCCACCCTCCCTCCTTCACAAACTGCTAATAGGAAGAATACAAAATAAAATACACAAGACCGACAAGTCAGCTCGTTCTAGCACTCGACGAGTCAGCATCTCCTGAGGATGCCTCGTGTAGAGGCGAAACACGTGTCGAATCGTTTTTGGTTTATTGTGTATTTTATTTTGTATTCTTCCTATTAGCAGTTTGTGCGGGAGGGAGGGTGGTGCACACCCCCAAACAAGCCAAAATCATTGTTGTTATTTTTTTCAGCGGGAGTGTCACTAAATATTGTTTAAAGTCGTTTTTTGATAATGGATTTCCGCAAAGTAACGCCTGAATCAATAAATTATCAATTTTATTTTGTTATGTTGAATAAATTCCAAAACAAACATTTACAAGTTCTTATCATTTTTTTCGGTTTTCTTTGGCCTAATATATTTTTCTCTCCTTCTTTCATATGTTGATATGATGAAAAAAACAAGATTTTAGTTTTTCCCTTGTTACCTCTTTTATCTATTTTATTTTTGTACGTAATCTACTTGTTTTTCTTATAATATTTTATCTGTATAGTCTTTTGTCGAGATGATTACAATTTTGTCGAGCTAAACCGCAGACAATTCAGCTGGTTCTTAATTAAAAAAATGATGACTGTTACCAATATTTTTCAATTGGCAACAAAAACCCCTTTGCGGATTTCATCCACTTCAAAGTTTATACAAAACGTTTCGTCCGGATCGTGTCCCAAAAAGTCCCCAAGCCCGCCATGACTTTATTTCGTCAAAAAAATAAAAACGTTAAGGGCAGCAAGTGTAATTTAGCCGGCGATGTCGGCCGCACAGTTTGCTCAACTAATTTGGTAACTTTTATTTACTTCACCGCAGGTATCATGGTTATCTCATCCTGGGTTGAGAAGCAGTCAACGTTTTAGTTAAGGTCTGCTTTTATTTTGCAATTTCTGAGAAAATTATTACATAAGTGACAAAGAAAAGAAAATAACCAACACTTCCGCTAGTCAAACATGGCGGCAACCACGTGAACTGAAGTAATTCCGCGAGTCCGTAGAGACGTAGCTGCCGACAGCCAATGAAGAGCGTGGTATTATCCAGCCAAGAAGATGGCGTCCGAGATCCTACCTTACGAAATAGCTAGGACTTTTGGTCAATTACTTTGGTGATTTCGTCAGAGTCAGCCAGATGGCAAAAGACTTAGAAATCTGTATTAAGGCTGATAATTATAAGCTAAGTATATTTATGTGCGTCTGCTGACTGTAACGTTACTTTTGTGAAATTTGTCTACGTTCGAATAGAACTTTCCAATGTTACTGATATGGTGTTTATGTAGGCTTTAATGCAATTGTTACTTAACTAATATTCGCATCCTGTAAATTCAGTTGAATGTAATTGGTATAGATTTGAGTTTCAAATTAAGGAATACATGCACTGAGAAAAATGGCAATCATAAATGACGTGAATTCAGCTTAAAGTATGATGAATTCACTTAAAGGAGGGAGCATACTGATCCCCCCCGAAGGGTTCTCGCATTGACGTGGCGGGGGGGCTCAGTAACCGTGGCTAGGTACACCACGGTGAAGCCAAGAGGAACCCAGGGGCCGCGCCGGCGTTGGGGTGCGCTGGCCGGCTCAGGCGGGCCGCTCCTATGGGCTTTGGCCGCCAAGTCCACATAGGAGTGGCGGGGTCCGGGCGCTTTGGCGCAGACTCGAGGAGGTGGGGCCCGGGCGCTTTGGCGCAGGCTCGAGGAGGTGGGGCCTGGGCGCTTTGGCGCAGGCTCGAGGAGGGGGGGCCCGGGCACTTTGGTGCAGGCTCGAGGAGGCGGGGTCCGGGCGCTCGGCGCAGACTCGAGGAGGTGGGGTCGCGGGGGGGCTATCCCTTGTGGCTGACGTAGCAGGCGGTGGGGCTACGTATCCGACCCACCGCAGGGAGACCACGGGCGACCAGACACGGGGAAGTCTGGCGCCCATTGTTGGCGAGTTTGGTCTCCGAGGCAGTTGCGGCGCGCCATGTGTTCTGGCGTGCCGCGAAGAGAAGGGTCCGGCAACGGACAGCCACGGCGGGTTCGCGGTCGTGTGGAAAATCTGTCCCGCGTTCCCGCCGAGGGCGGCAGTGACGGAACACCCCGGGGTTTTGGTGGGTATACGGACTCCCACATAACCACCTCCCTCCCCGTGGTGGGTGGTATCCATAAAGGATTTCCCCGGGACAAAAAAAAAAAAAAAAAAAAAAAAAAAAAAGGGAGCATACTGATGTCACCAAATGTACGATGATACCACTGTTGCTGATTATAACGGTATTTAAGATGACATGTCACCATGGCTTTAGTAGGATGGGCTGGGCATAGAATAATTAAATGCCTTTAGGCAGTAAACCGTATTTATAAACAAGTAAAAGTAATTACTTATGCAACGATTTTAATTCTATAATCTAGAATTTGCCTGAAGTTAGAACTATCAAAGGCTAGAATTCTTACCCGAGTAATAGTCACAACTTCCTTTACTTAAGCAATGAGAACACGTAATTTTTTTTTGCAAAAGTGAAGTTGTATAAAAATGACATTTGGACACAAATCTGAACTGTGAAGAATATAATTAAGAATGTATGGTGTAAAAATTGAAATCCGATGACAACAACCTATTACCAGTGTTAAAAGATACATCCAATTTTTATAGAGTTATGTCTTTACCTACTTAATCATTTACTTTAGTAAGTAACGTTTATTGCTCGAATATAGAATAAGATTTTATGTTCAAGTATAATATCGTCACGAAATTACTTAATTGAGAAATCACTTAGCAACAAGTAATGTTACGTGTTTATAAACACGACTGTTATTCTGTGAATGCATTGCTTTCGAGTTTTAGACCTATAGAACTCATTGTGGATGAATTTGTCCCGGGAATTACTGTCACTGTCACCATACCATTTTCTAATCTGAAGTAATAATGTTCGCATTACTGTGTTCTGCTCAGAAAGGTATGGTTGCCGGCGAAGTTACAGGCACATGAGATTTAACAAATCAATGTATTTATTAATTATTATTTAGTACAATTGTACTATTTTTTTAAACGGACATGTTTACTAATTCAAGAATTAACATTAGAAACGGGATATTTACCATGTATTGTATTTATTGTGAGCTCTTGATATTTCGACACAGTTGCATGCGCCATGTTCACGAGTAAACTTAGTAGACGTACGTTAGAGTAAAAAAAGACTAAACTATTAATTCTTGAATTATACTATTTTTTAATTATAAGCTCAGACAAAATAAAAAAGTCAAGACAGAATGTTGTAAACAGAGCAGTGAGGCCGGTTTTCTATGCATGTAGTGCGTGAATCGGTGCTGCCATGATAATTTAAATTACCCCATAAAAATAACGTTATCAAATTATTAACGTTATAAATTTAATAAAGTTATAACGTTATTAGTTTAAATATAATAATAGGGTTCTTACATTAGGTGTCGGTAAAAAGTAGTGGCATTGGGTAGTGAAAGAGAAAAGACAAAGAGTTTCAGAAATAAAATTACTCGGTGTAACTGCTAGTTTTATATAAAAACCTTTATGCTGAATTATTTTTTTGTACGCTTGTCGTTTACTTTGCACTGATTTAGAAATACTTTCTAATTTAGCAATATGGTGGAATCTAATGTTTAAGTATTTCTCAATTACACACCGTATTAAATTAAATTTATGTTCCTGCCCAACATTTTCATGTTTTGACTCTAAATTGATAAAAATCTGATTGTTTCCAATGAATTTCTTTAATATGTTCAAGACTATAGTTTGGTGTTGATTTTCTGCGGTTATTGCAATATTTTCATTCAATAATTTTCGAACAACTGCTTCACAAGTGACACAAATGTCAAAAAGATTTTTAGACGGGAAGCGAAAACCGCCTTTGTTTTTTAAACTAATGAGCTTGGGAAAATAAAGTTTCTCATCAGTCTGCAAGGCATCTTAACATTTAGAGCATTTTATGGTTTTAACAAGATAGTGCACTGTACTTCCAGATATGTAATCAATTATCATTTTTCTGTAGTCACCATAAAATGAATTGTTGTGTCATGTAAACAACTGGCCCAATCAAATGATTCATTAACAATTTCATTAAGAAGTTGCAACGAAGAATTTTCAATGGTTTCTTCTTCTTCTTCGTTTCTATACGACGATGAAGTGCTATTTATAATTTTAGTTGTTGAAGTGCAATTAAGTATTGCTATGTGTTCTAATATATATAATATAATAATGTTCGCTTCCAACCGGTCCTTTTGGAAAATCATGGGGGAGGCCTATGTTCAGCAGTGGACGTCCTACGGCTGAGATGATGATGATGATGATGATGATGTGTTCTAAAGGAACACAATTACTTTTTGCAAGACATTTTAATTCTAAATGACATAGTATTTTTTGTAGCTTGCTTGTAAACTGTCTTACGTTAGGGTTATCGTTGAACCCTCCATG
Organism: Selenia dentaria; assembly: GCA_917880725.1. Classification (NCBI taxonomy): domain Eukaryota; kingdom Metazoa; phylum Arthropoda; class Insecta; order Lepidoptera; family Geometridae; genus Selenia; species Selenia dentaria. Next base: position 4,322,172 of record OU862888.1, on the reverse strand, counting down.
CATCCTAATAGACGTAAATAGAATCTCTAAATGATCCTGGCTTAATTTATAAGTAGATAAAAAAACAGCCTTTTTTCATATTCTATGTACTTCGTATAAAGCGCTTTTAAACTTTCAATATTTATCAATGTACCTATGAATCCTGCTTTGCATTTTTCTTCTACGACTGGTTTATAAAATCGCGTGATCACAAAGACTGGTCGACCATCTCGTATAACTTTCCGCATACTAACTACACACAACAACATTCAATATAGATACACCCTAAAAACAAAAGACTTCAATAGAAATATGGTTTACTTTTACAAAAATACATAACCGCCTTCAATATGTACGAAATTGAAAATCCAGTGTGAAATTAATGAGAGTCCATTTTAAAGGTATCAGGTTTCCAACAAAAAAATAATTGTTCAAATCGGTTTATAAATAACGGACTTATGAGGTAACAAGTATTTAAAACAATAGAACCTAATTGCGATCCTACTCCTTTTAGATGTCGGTTGAAAATAAACTAAAAATAAAAAAAGAATTGCCTATTTTTTTTAATTTGGTTTTTAACGACGGAACCGGTTTTGTATAAAGATATTGCGTCGAGTATGCGAGAGCATACAATATTATATTTAAAGAAAAGTCTAATTGAGAACCTACTTCTTTTTTGAAGTCGGTTAAAACACGTTGATAAACTATTATAAAAACGTACCCGTATTAACGTAACATATATACTAAATATTAAGATTACCCAATAATAGGGTAAACCTTACAGGCTTTACCATGGCAACACTTTCTATGTTCCAAGCAATAACCTTTATTTTTATTTTTATTTATTTAAAATATTGCTTTCCAAGTTACTTACGTGTGAAATGTGATTCCATCCTTCTTTTTATATTTTGATGTTTGTTTTAACACCGTTTCACGACACAATTCGGCATTTTGACTGGTAAATTTGTTGATTTACTTTACGTGTTGCTTCCACGCGCAGCGATAGTTCGACTGACGAGTCAAGGCGTAGTTTCATTGTGCGTGTGTGTGTGTAATTGTGTATGTACACGGCGAGGCGTAAATTTACCGGCTTCACTTTTCTGTTCACAACATTCTGTCTTGACTTTTTTATTTGGTCTGAGATTATAAGTATGAACTTAATTTGTTTTTACATCTGATATGATAAAGTTGGCATTAATTTATACACAAAATATGAAACTCTTTGCTAGTAAACTTTTACATAGGACAAAAAAATACTAATAATGGAACTGACTTCAATACGAAAAGTGTGAAATAATTTAAATTATTTCATAGTTTTTAGTTTTGAAGTCGGTTCCATTTTTTGGAAAAAAAATATTGTTTAAAAAGTAATTCCAACGTCATCCATCAGATATAAAAACAAAATAAGGTTAATATAATTAAAAATAGTATTATTGTAATACATCATAATTAATTTATTATAACTAAGAAGTACCAAGCCCCTCTTCTTCTCATACAAGTGCAATTTGAAAAATTGAATACCGACTTCCATTTCATTACATTGGTAAAAATCAGTTATTGGAGTTCAACTCACAAACAACTTGACTGAATTTGATGAAATTTAAATGAGACTATAAGGGAAGCACCAGCTTTCAAGCAAAAAAATAATTTTGAGAATCGGTCAACCCAATCGAAAGTTATGAGGTAAGAAACCAAAAAAAGTCGGTAGAAATATACTCGCCGCATCCGACGTTCAACCAAGTTGTTTATAAGCGTGAGCTAGACGATACGTCTGAATTGAGAAAGTCACAATCTAAGCCGGTCAATATTACTTGTAAACGAACCTAGTTAACAACGACTATGATGCAGTTTTGGTTTAATATTACACACATAAACATAAATAACCATTTTTAGAAAGTACATAATTTTATTCCAAAGTATAATATGTGTACACCCATAGTAAATGTATCGTTATGGAAATTTATTTTTACAATATATGTTTGCAACCAAATTACTTAGTCAAATCTGGAGGGTATATAAGGTTAAACAAAAAAACAGTGGGAATAGAATATTTCAATTATAATCTACTATATAAAAATAAGTCGGGTTTTCCTTCCTGACGCTATAACTCCAGAACGCACGAACCGATTTCCACAGTTTTGCATTCGTTGGAAAGGTCTCAGGCTCCGTGAGGTTTATAGTAAAGAGAATTTAGGAAAAATTTAAAAAGAAAAGCGGGAAAATCTTTTTTTCACATACAGCGCCATCTCTGATACATAGCATGTACTACAAACCAATATTTTAAGTAGATGGCGCCAAACGAAATGTTACATAAAACGAAGCCATCTGGTGGCGAAACGGAGTTCGCAGGGTTTGCTAGTGAATTATAATAATATGTTTAATTAAGTACATGTAATGTAATTGCAAATGGTCTGTTATGATGTGCATAATCTAAGAAAAGACAAGCACAAGGTGTAAAACTGGTGAAGACGGCCCGTAGAACTTGGTAGTTAAAACATAAATTTGACTATTATATTTCTTAGTAGCGACTGCCCGGGACTTGTGCGAGTAATAGCCTCGGCCTGCGGCTTCGCCATAACCTCCCATGTTTATTTAGTTTTTATTTCATAAGAACCTTTTTCTGCCATAACACAAAAAAAAACAAGAATTAGCGAGATTGTTTCATCCGTCCTCAAGTTATTGGAGTGACCAGGTGAAATAGGGGTTTATTTTTTAAATATACTAGCGACTGTCCGCGATATCGTTCGCGTAGTATTGGTGTTCAATAGGTATTAAGTTTATACACATTATGATTAAATATTCTCAATTCCTAAATTGATTAAAAGTTTATAAAGCAACGTCTGGGGCATAAATTAAACAGTACGACTAAAGCAATAGCTCACAAAGTGACCTCTGGCTCTTAATCCAACCCCTTTTAGAAACCAACGCCACAAAAAAACTTTGTTCGGGGACGTACAAAAATTGGTGAACTGAAAGCCTGCTTTTTGTTTTTGACAGGTATGTGTGTGTGTGAAGTTTATTTATGAAATTGGGTAACACAGTGTTGGTAATTTGTACAAGTGGCTCGGGGCTTGTTCGTAAAATTTAAGCTTTTCTAAAAGTTCTGGATAACCTGACCAATGGAAAATTTAAATGAAAAAGGTTATGGTCTCCACTACATAAATCATGGATATGTCTTGTAAGAACTATTATAATTGAAGGGTAATTAGGATAATACTTTACATTATAAATATATTCTTATTCTGATTGGGGGCGCTAAGTCCTGCACTGACGTCCCGCTTGGGGTCTATTGTGTATTTCCCTCGGCAGCCTTTACCCAAGCCATCCTGACTTCTTAATACGAGTGTGACTCTGGGTCGCTAGCACAACTGCTCCAGTGATATAATAAATATATAAATTATAAATATTTACCATACAAATATTTACTAGCTTATGCGTGCGGTGTTACCTGCATTCATTGTGTTCTCTCGAGAACTGCTCAGTAAATCACGATTAAAAGTATTTGATATGTCTTAACCAGTCTTAATAATTAAATTCAAAATCCATTTTGGCGTTTGAAAAGTTAGTAGTACCTAGTACATAACTTGATTGAAACTTTCATAAGTACTGTACGAGTACTAGCGCGAACGCAGCTGGGTGCGCACGTACTCCATGAAGAAGTAGTCCGGACGGTCACGAAACCGGTTGAGATATTCGACTATACCTACCGCGTAAGTTAAACCGTCAAATAACATTAAAATACCTATTATACTACACCTGCTCGAAAAGTACCTTGATACTTTATCAAATTTACGGTCGAAAGTACGTCATTGCATATCGAACAAATATGCGGCGAGAAAACGCATCTGAGCGGGAGAGAAAAGTGTATGAAAATCCATTTCTTACGTGGTTTTTCTTTTTTAATTTTGGACAAGACTATGCGCTGGTAACCTAAATATCAAAAGCCAAAAAGTTTTTACAGTGAGTTTTTATCTCCAAGTTCGCAAAATGACACTGGCCACTAGCTGTGTGTTGGATGGTGTCAAACAATTTGAAAAAAGAACATGTGAAAATTGCAGACGCCATTGGCGCCATTTTCAATTTGTGAGTTGTTTGAGGATTCAGTTTTCGTAGAAAAGTAAAATAAAACTATTAAAATGATAAGTAGTGATAGTGATGATGAAGATTTTTTAACTCCGCCGCAGTTGAAGGAAACAGCAAAAATACTGATTGATAACCTTTTACCACAGAAATCAATTAAAAATATAATAAAACTTATGACGATTTTTTGCAATGGAAAAGTGAAAAAAATGCGGCATCTTTTTTTGAAACTGTTTTGCTAGCTTATTTCAGTGAAAAAGCGCAAAAATACAAACCAAGTACGTTATGGTCTATGTACTCAATGTTGAAAAGTACTATATTGACAAGAAACGACATAAATATTCAAGAATACAAAAAACTTACAGAATTTCTGAAAAGAAAGTCGGAGGGATTCCGTAGTAAGAAATCAAAAGTGCTTACTACAAAGGATGTTTATTCCTTTTTGCAGAATGCTCCAGATGACAAATATTTGTAGATGAAGGTAAGTTTATGAACAAAATGCACTGGTTTAAAATTTATTACGTACCTATTTATGAGTAGAAATCTACTAGGTTTTTATGTTTGATATTTTTGTTTACAGGTTATTTTGATTTTAGGAGTAAATGGGGCCTGTCGTTCGCAAGAACTTGTGGATATGACAACAGACGATATAGAAATCCTCGAAAATGGAATAATCGTCAATATTCCTAACACAAAAACCAAAATTCAGCGATCATTTGTTATATCGGGCTTATTTTATGAGATAGTGAAGAAATATAACGAAATTCGCCCCAGTGACCCCAAAACCAATCGGTTTTTACTACAATATAAAAACAAAAAATGTACGAAACAAGTAATTGGGAAAAACAAAATAAGTACTGTGCCAAGAGAAATAGCTTCGTACCTTAATTTACTCAATCCACTAGAATACACTGGCCACTGCTTTCGCAGAACTTCAGCGACTATTCTTGCCAATACTGGTGCTGATTTAACCACAATAAAACGTCACGGTGGTTGGAAATCGTCCGCTGTTACAGAAAGCTACATAGAGAATTCCGTAGAAAACAAAACACGAATAAATAACCAAATATCGGGATCGATTAATGTGCATCAAGACTCATCTCCTCAACCATCAACGAGCGCGGCGATGCCAGATGCCCCTCAGCAGCCAGTTACCCCTTTGGCACCACAGCCTTCTACGAGCGCAGTGCCAACAGCACAGCCAGTTATTCCTCCTACATTATCGCAAACATCTCAAACAAACATTGATGGAAAAAGTGTTACATTAAGCTTCACTAACTGCAACAGTTTCAATATAAATTTCAATTAGTAAAGATTTAGTTTTTTATTTTCCTAGTAGGTGTAGTATAAAGCACTATGTATCACTCGAGAGAAAGTGCGATTCCTTTTCGGTCACTTTCTCCTCTCGGTGAACAATGTACTATTACATAGCGTAAATAAGCAATACATAAATAAATAAAGTAATATAATACGAGTATAAGCACATACATACTTAACGTTTCTACTTGTCAGCACATATCTATAGACGCTCATATACTTGATGCAAGCTTGTATATAAACCAATGCTTATGTAAATACATTGTTAACATGCTCTCAAAATGAAGTTTTGCTAAGCAGGCTTACGGAGGTTAGTGCTTTTTAAAAGTAAAATAATGAAAAGTATGAATTTTCTTTCAAGTTTCTTGATACCTTGAGTCAATGTCTCATGTACACTTTCGAACTAGTTCGATTATAATGGGCAATAATAAGTTAAAATTGAGTGACGGCTATAAATTTCATAGTTAATATACTTTTATGTTGGGAAGCGGAGTGCACGGTCCACGCCAAATCTCTGTGAAACCCGATTATACAGATCCGTACAGGCGATGCCACAAAGCTTTTAACGCAGTATATTTCTTGTTAATAACTTTATAAATTTAACTTAAAAGGCTAATGATTTTATGAAATAAGAAAGCTTTATTTAACAAACATAACTAATAGGTTTTTTATTGACTACCAAGTAGCGCTACAAGCAAGGTACCCGATAGTAAGCACCAAGCTTGCCCAAAATAGTTACAACGATCAGAGCTAAAGTTTTCATTTGTACTGCAATTCACCTTGCAACAACGAGTTATTACTTATTTGTGCACTAATTTCAGATGCTACTAGTTCTCGTCAAACCTTTACTAAAGCAGCGCTTGTACGTTTGCGCTTGAGGCAGAATATCTGTCACTGGAGTGATGCAGACCAGGGCTAATGCTTCCCTAGAACTTTACCACGAGTTATTGAAATTCTATGACGTGGATAATCTTGTCAGATTTAAACTGATAGGTTCAACTTTTGGAGTCATAATGGCGATAGGTTGACTTTAAGATTCCATAAATTGAGTTAGTAAGTGCTAAACTTTAAAACCTGTCATCGGCACGCCATAACGCAACAAAATTTATCAGAAACTAAATTATTAAATAATGTCCATAATACATTCACCGACATTTCGTAAATAATTATCTTTCTTATACTTAATTTATATGTATACCAGTGTAATAAAATCTCGTATAACATCTTTTGCACAAGAAAAGGAATTAGCTGAAAACCAGCGCTGCCTGGTCCACCAGGACTGTGCAGTACAACGATGAGCTCACTCTCATTGTAATTTAATTTCAATTGTTTTTATGTTATATTCTTTCTATCTATCGTTCTATTTTTTCTATTCTATTCTTATTCTTATAAGGCTGATATACGAATCTGTATTCACAGCGCCTTTAACCTGCGGTCTCTTAAGCTGGCCTCAGACAGCCGGAATGGCTCTAATTCCGGAACCTTGCCTCACACATATCTTAAAAAATCAGATTGATCTCTAGTTAGTAGATCAGTAGTCTCGTGAATCCCGACACATGCACACGTCTTTATGAAAGAGGGATGAATACTAATCGCATTGCTTTTGGCTCGACGTAATAAAAAAAGAGATGCAAACGCAAATACTGGATTCATTCTTTAAATGTGAACAGAGTAAAGGAAAGTCAGTTACACATTATGGCGAGAAAATTACAACAGTACCCTAACAGATTCTTTGATTACTACAGAATGTTAGTAGCATCATAAGGCAAATTACTGTTTGCTGCGGAATAAAATCCAAAAAGGACACACACATGGGAAGAGCCATTTCCGCTGAAGAAATACTTACAATTTCATTATGGTAAGATTAGGTAATAAACTTATTTTTCAAAAGCATATCAAAAAATATAGTAGGTGGGATAGTTTTGATCAATAAGATAACTGTACAGTTTTAATTTGTTTGAATCAATAATTATAAGCTTCATACAGTGTTATATTCAATTAATAGTCAAATAGTTATTCAGCAGCGTTTACATTACTACTGCGGCATCTGTCCTGGTTGTACCCTATTCATAATCTGATTTCAGTATGTGTGTGCCGCTCTATTAAAATGTATGGGAATACGCGTACACGGAATTCAATCATTCTTACAGATCGATCTGAAAAAAATCATAATCTGAAAAAATCATGTGTGTGGAGTATACTGATTCTGTATGGTATTCCGGGCTTTCTGAATTAATAACCTGAAATAAGATTATGGATCCAGAGAGCCATTCTGGCTGAAAGGCCAGCCTTACACTCTTAAAATGTACGTGACTTTAACAAAAAAAATTTGTATGTGTGTGTGGAGTTTGTCTTTCCCAGATTTTATATGAACTATATTTTTAATACATGTCACAAACTTCTATAAAAATATTACAATAAAAGATCTGTCAAACCACTTCAGGTGTTGGTAGTAGGTATCAGCTCTGTATTCAATCTCCACGGATTGTATCACAGTGACAGCGCAGCGCGGCGCAAAGCCACCGATGCGTTTTCTTATCGACTTACCGAGGAAATGGAAGGATTTACCAATGTACACTGGATTGATAGGACGCTTTCAAGAATATACAAAGAATTGCCACTGTTGAAAAAGTTAAATCTTCAGGATCTTAAGAGCAATCTATTGAGAATGTAATGTAAACTATCTGACGAAAATTAATCAAAAACGTGTCAGTACTGCGAGCTGAATTGTAAGTGTGTTTGTATGTTTGTTACTTCTTCACGCTCAAACAGCTGCACCAATGCTGCTCAGCATGAATATGAGTATGAGTAACACAGGATACTTTTTATCGTTATCATCCATCACCACTCGGGTTGACTAGATTATAATAAACCAAAATATGTAATCGTTTCATGCGGTTCAGATTTATTTGTTGATCCTTAATAAGCATGGATACAACGTACCCAGAGCGACCTGTATCGGGGAGGGGCCAAATATATCAATAATAACATTTTGTATACATTATTCTAGTCCGGCCTGGTGTCATGTTCAGGCCGATACATTACCTGGATTTTGTCGTAACATGCATATATTCATCAGAATGTCAGCTAACCGCTTGTAGACAACAAGCGATTGGCGAAAATGGCAAGTTTATATAAAACTTATTCGAATAACTGACGAAACCAAACATCACTACACAAAAAGCTAATTAGAATCATTGAACAAAAATAATAAATCGGTCTTGATTATTTACTTTTATGTAATCGAATAGTTAAGTCCCCCTGGATAGAGGCTTAACATGTTCGGAGCCACTGTAAGATAAACATCACCAACCAATAATATTGATTGTCGCTGATTTTAGCAGAAACATAGACAAACTACATATACTGGTATGTACATATTAATATAAGTTTTATAAAAAAAAGACAAATTTTATGGAATAAACAATTACATAATAATATGCTGGCTTACGTTGTTACATAACGTTCTTTCTATAATCCAATTTTCGTTTTTTATACCTACCTATCTTTCTGTATCAACGACATCAATATCAAATTTTATATGATATGATAAACTCAGAATACCGTTACAATCTGGAAACTTTGAGACAAAAACATGTAATAAAATTCTGTGAAGAGTGAAAGAGATAAAATAGACAGTTACCGTACTATCAGTAAGGGCTAGAAACGATCTTCAGTAACATGAAACGTAATAATAATTTTCCCAAGTGTTACATATATAAATATAATATATTATTCAGTAAGTAAAAAACTTTCAGATATATTGAGATATTCATTATCTATTTATGCTCTAGCAACATAAAGGTGGAAATCTCAAACATAATAGAGTTTTTATATTATACTAGTGACTGCCCCGACTTCGTTCGCGTAGTAGGCTCGGCCTTCGGTCTCGCCATAACCCTTTTTTATAGTGATTCATCAAAGTGACTCCCTCTCGCCTGATAGAAAGCGAAGATAGAACCAAGAAGCAATGACCATTAGTGCATCCGTAAGCTGCACTAATCGCCACCCTTATGAAGACTGACAGACAGAAAGATCCAGGGTCGTATCTGCAAGGAAATACGTACGCTGGCAAAGCATTCCACAATTAACTTACACGACAGAGGTAGGAACTGCCAAACTTTTTGGTTCGTAGTTAGAAGTTTTGAACAGTATATGGATGCAATGCTAGGCCGGGACGAGTAGTTCGGGATCGGAATGGTGAGGAAGGAATAAGATTAAAAAGCTCTTCAGAACATTCGCCATTAAACAACCGGTAAATACGCTTGCTATATTATAAGCTATAGTTGTACGCATTTGTAGGGGTTCTAGGTGTTGAGTGACTTCAGTGTCTCTAATAATACGGACAGTGCGACGTTGCAGTCTATCGCGAGAATTAGGTAAGGTACTTAGCGGATCCATCCCAGAGGTGGCAACAATATTCAATACTTGGGCGCACCTGAGTTGTATAAAGAAGGCACCGATGATCGGGAGTAAAGAAATGCCTCGCTCTGTTCAGGACTCCGAGTTTTCGGGAAGCTAACTAAACTTGATAATACTCTTGATGTAGTCATGCTGGTTCAGGCCACTACGGATGTCCATGTCAAGGATGTCAAGATTACGCTGTACAGATAAGGTGATATTCTGAAGAGAACCTCCCTTCTTTAATATGTTTTTTTTTTATGTAGGAACCTTCTACGATGTATTTGGAAACATTTAGAAAAAAGATGAATGAAATCGGTAAAGCCGTTATCAAGTTAAAGCGTATCCAGAAGAAATAGGGGTTCATTTTTATATTATATGTATTTATATAGATTGTCATTAACTTAAAAATTACAAAATAACTTACAAATAAAAAAAAAAGAAGATAGCAAAAAGATGACCATGACTCTAGTATGTTGATAGACCAAAGGGTAAAATATAAAAAATACCAAAATATGGATTCGACTTGAATATCAATAAAAGTGAAATAACTTGTTGAAGTCGGTACGATCATAGTAATTTTTAATCTTTCGCGATTTGAACACATGTTTTAAATTTATATCGGGACTTATCACGTATTATTTAATATAGGTAAAAATATGTACTTTTCGCTCGACGTTTCGACCATGTTACAATGGCCGTGGTCACGAGCTGAACGAGTCAGCTCGTATGATCATAGTTCAAAAATTAAAACTTTTTATCTCAATATTTTGCACATGGTATCGATTTCGACAAGTTACGAGTATTTCACACTTTTTGGTATTGAAGTTGGTTATACTTTTTGATAAAAAAAATCTTTAGATACCATTTTTAGTGAACCTTGCTACTTACGGGATCGATTGTCATTCACTGTCAATGATGATATCATCAAGATAGACGTAACACTTTTCAGTATTTAGAGTGTACCTCAAAAACAACTTAAACGAATTTGATGAAATTTAAATGGCACCACCTCGGAAGTACACTCTACCGAACAAAAAAGAGCTTTTAAAAATCGGTGTACAAATGAGGGAGAAATCGACTAATATACACATAAAAAAACGTACACATAAACATTATAACCTTCTCCTTTTTTACCTTTGGTTAAAATATACCTAACTTCTTAGTTTATGATATACTTGTAGGTATACAATAATAATAGTTATTGGTTTAAGTTACATTTCACACAAGTACAAATTTGCCGTTCTTGGGATAAAGTACGTCATCTGAACCAATTTTGGAGAATATGGCGGTTAAAGTTTTTTTTACATTTTTTCTTATATCTTCTGTAATAATTCTGATTTTATATATAAATCTGATTTTCTTAGTTTGTGTTGTAGGAACATATTTGTTCTATAAATTTGACACCTAGTTTATCATATAAATAACATATTTATTTTTTTAACTATCAAAATGTGTTTAAGCTTAGGAGTGACATATGAAGTAACATTTTATATCCTTAGCATTAGTACCGTATGTGTGTTATTTACTGTAATAATGTTTTGAGAAAGCAAATTACTGTAACTATGCTTATGAATAAAGCCAATTTTGTAAATCCGACTAGTAAAATAACATTATTTGCTTGAAAACTTACTGTGATTGTAATTAGGATCGATAAATTAATTTAGGGCTAACTTACTGTACAACAGAGCGATTACAATCACTGTGTTCACTAAACTGTTTTGTGAATAAATGTACAGAAATGGAATAAAAAATATAATAATAATAATATAGTCATCATTTATTATCTAAAGATTAAATATTTAAAGCATAAAGACAGATTAATTGTACATTATTCAAAACAAAAAAAAATTTAACCTCGTAACAAAACATAAAATGAAATTAACACCTTTTGCGTCTCAGAATAACAATTTCTTCTTTTTGATTTACGATTAATTTGAATGTTTCATCATACAAGTACTTATCAAAAAATTAACACACTTTTCATTACAAAAACAAAATATGTAATAACGTCTTATTAATTATTATTACAGGTCATTAAATTCGTAGGACTTGAACACCTTAACTTATAATTAGTTTATAATAAACTTACGTTATTTTTGTCCATCACATGCCCGCTAGGCGTATAATATTTGAAAAGTTCGGTAACCATGTATTCTTACTATAACGTTTATAGTTCATAATAATCTATAAATACAAATAAATACAATGTATGCATCTGTCTGTTATATCGAAACAACAGCTTTTTTCTTAAAATCATATTATGAATGACCGTTTTACAGTACTTTAAACAAACAACATTTTTACAATATTTTTCTGTTTGGTCCGACTAATCTCCGAGATAGATCAGATGTCATAAGAAGTTACTTTTGCTTATTAAAACAATGATTCCCATGATAACAAAGCAGTCATGTCGTCTATATACTATTTACTACCGACTTCCAAAAAAGGAGGAGGTACTCAATTCAACTGTATTTTTTTAAATGTTTGTTACCTCATAACTTTTGATTGGGTAAACCGATTCTCAAAATTCTTTTTTGTTTGAAAGCTGGTGCTTCCCGTGTGGTCCCATTTAAATTTCATCAAATTTGGTTCTGTAGTTTTTGAGTTACAGTCCAATAACTGATTTTTACCAATGTAATGGCATGAACCAATGAATATTTTTTTCACATTGCACTTGTTACTAAAATCATATTATGAATGACCGTTTTTACAGTACTTTTAACAAAAAAAAAAAAGTTTCAAAATATCTTTTGGTCCAACTAATCTCCGAAAAGGCAGCACTGTGTTTACGGAAATTTCACTAGGTGATAGAGCAGGTGTAATAAGAAGCTACTTTTGCTTATTAAAACAATGATTCCTATGATATATTCCAAGCAGTCATGTCTACTGTATACTATTTTAAGCAATGTACTCATAGTTCGGAGACACCGTTCCTCGCGGGACCATTTGAGCATTACCCGCGTTCAGCTAGTACAAATTATATTTTGCTAGTTTAGTTTAAGCTAGTTATATTACAGAAGTGTAAGTAGTTAGTGATACAGTATATTAGTCACTGCTTGCGACTTCCTTCGCTTGGAAAGGTTACCACGACCCACAAGAACCGCCCATTCCATTGTGATAAAAAGTTCCTTAATATGAATTCATCTTCAATCCAAATTTCATCCAAATCCATTCAGCGGTTTGGCATAGAGAAGTATCATACTTTCACAGACAGCGTAGTGTCGAAGTTTTCTGTCTGTCCGAATATCTTCAACATGCCTGCCATGATAGCTCAGGGTAGTGAGCGTCAACTTGGTAACTTTCCGTAATGGTAGTATCGGGATAAGATGAGTGCTTGCCTCGCAGGCCATCCATCAAGTTTAAAAACCTGTCACAAAGCATCTAACGGCATATTCCAGCGTCTGTCCTTGAGAACCAGTTGCTATTCTACGTTTCCTGTGATACTTTTGTCAGCATCATCAGTATCCGTGATCATCATATGCGATGGTGATCAAAAGCAAGTTTTTGAAAAAAATGTGTTGCTACATATAAAAAATAATTACTTAGTAAAGTAGCTGAATTCAACACCAAGAAGTGTGAAATGACTTCCCAAAATCGGTACCATGATAATGCAAAAGTAATTATTATCACAATATTGTGCGCGTGGAACCGACTTCGACAAGTTATTTCATTCTTATTGATGTTAAAGTCGGATTCATGTTTTGGTATTTCATTTACCATTTATAGTGACCCATGCTACTTACGGGATCGATTGTCATTCACCGTCAATGATGATATCGTCAAATCATCAAAATAGGCAAACCACTTTTCAGTTATTGGAGTGTTACTGAAAAACTACTGAACCGAATTTGATAAAAAATTAAAATGGGACCACCTTGAAAGTATACTGCACAAAATAAATTTGTATTGTCATAGTTGGTAACTTCTACTAAAGAAGTTACCAACGAACACACATAAAAATTATATACGGTCGAATTGAGAAACTTTCTCCTTTTTGAAGTCGGTTAAAAAAGAGTAAATACGAGTATTATAAACCTTTGCCCTGTAAACTCGTAAGACGTAAAATTTATCTTATGGTTCGACACGATTTCGTGGAATATCTTTTTCGGTCTTGACGCTTAGTTCTTACTGTTGTTTTGTACGTAGAGGTTGGTGATCGAAAAATATTGCTGGCCTTACAGTATATTGGCATTTTCCTTGTAAATCACTGTGTATTTATTAATATTTGGGTGGTGCGGTCGGCGCCCTAACGTTTCGTTAACCTCAGCCATGCGATTCTCTAATGATTCGTCGACGAGCTCACCGATGTCAAATACTTTATAGGATATCGCCCTTGTACATAACGTTGTTTTTCCAACGTTTCTTGTTGTCTCGTCATTTGTTTCACGGATGTTGTCAATGATGCAACGATGTTTGCTCTTAGAAAATCGCACGCTGCTCTGCTCATTGTCAGAATTCCAGAGAACATTTTAGAATAAAAAAAAATACCGACTGTTATTATTATTACAATACAATTAAGAGTACATATTAGGAACTCCAGATTAGATTAGTTCGTATTCCTTGATTTCCTCTCTGGATCTGGTCACTTTGTTTATTTATCTTTGTGTAGCGATTTAGAGAAACTATTAAATTGACGAACGAGTTTAATTTTTAAAAGTCGACAGAAAAAACACAGATACGCCGCGGTTAATCGACAGAATGTTGAAGATTATAAACACAATATTAAACATATTTTAATATTTTTGATGTATTAACGCTTCATTAAAACTATATTTTGCAATTTTAGACGGAAAAAGTAAATAATCGCGAAAGAGATTCGAGCCCGCGACTTTTGTCATTCTTGTGCAAATTACGTACGAGGCAATGTAATGTATGTTGTTATTATTGCATAATAGTTGCATAATAATAATTATTATATACTTAGAAGAGAGGTAAATTTTAATAAAACTAAGCACTTGAAAGAAGTCAAAGAAAATATTCAAAACTAGCTGCTACCCGCGACTTCGTCTGCGCAATATTAGTAACTACTTTGAGTAGGTTTATTATCTTCTCCAAGGCCATATCTGTCTTCAAACCAAAATTACTAAAAAACTAAATATAATATTTACAATAAACGGATTTGCTATAATAGTATTATATGAGTAAATTTAAATACATAGTGCATCAATCAGTAAACGTTCTTACCTATGTACCTACATACAAATATAAAATTAATCACCATGGAAAATATCTGTTATTACATTTCATCACCCTTGTCGGTCGCCGATCACGTCTAGTGAATCGAGCTGTCAAAATGATAGCGTGCTTTTGATTAAGCTATCGGAAACAGACACAAACTTTGACAGAACTGTCATTACGATCTTGACTTAGGCGGAGATCTTGTTGTTTAGGCTATGCAGTGCCAAGAATATTGAGCTTTTTCACCCGCGAGGTCATGGACGATGACGATGATGATGAAAAGCATTATTTAGCAAGCAATTAACTTATAGGGATAAGTTAATCCATCGCCTCATCTACCTCCACACCAACTTTTATCAAAATTGCAGCCGTTTGAACGTGAAAGAGCAACAAACATCCATCCATCCATCTAAACTTTCCCATTTATAATATAAGTAGGATTAGTGTGATTAAAAACAAGAGCAACCCGCAAATTCTATTCACGTACATAGAAAAGTAGTATATTCTTTAGTTATCACTTTGATAAAACATAGAGAAGCATACACTCTCTAAACTTTTGATTAGAACACGTGCACAATCTAACCCAACGCTGTTTCCAAATGCATTCCTCTTGGGAAATTTGAAGTAAGATAACTCCAACTTGATGAAGTACCGATGAATTTAATCTAAGACCATGTTACTCTTCAAACTCAACTAAAACCTTTAACAACTTCTTTCATATAAAGTCGTAACTGGTCAAAATTTGGTTATTATTGACAGTTCCAGTACGTGACCCAGGCTCAATACCTGGCTGGGGATTTTATGTTTTTAGGGTTAAGGGTTTGTATATTACTAATGCTCCTAGTGAAGCATTAGTAATAGGGTCCGTCTGTCTGACCGTCTGTCACCAGGCTGTATTTCATGAACCGTTGTAGTTAGACAGTTGAAATTTTTACAGAAGATGTATTTCTGTTGCCGCTATAACAACACATACTACATACTATATACAAATAAAATATCTTTACTATTACATACGCATTTGGTTTTGTTTGAAGAAATTTAGATATTTATAAACAGGAACAGCTCGATATTTTTGAAACGTTCTACGATAGTTAAAATTTGCGCACCAGTGACGAGAAAACCCCGCGAAATTACGCTAGTTAAACAAGTATAATATAAAAATTTAATACCGGCTTCCATTCTATTCAGTTATTGGAGTGTAACTCAAAAACTACTGTACCGTCTCTGTCAAAATTTTGAAGTTTAAATTGGACCATACGGTAAGCATCAGCTTTCAAACAAAAGAATTTTGAGAATCGGTTCACCCTATCGAAAGTTATGAGGTAACAAACATACAGTCGAATTGAGTACCTCCTCCTTTTTCGGTAGAAAATTGACCGCGCTCTTGGTAATTTAATTGAAGTAAAATATCTATTGAACCTATATCGTACCTTCAAACGAAATAAATTAACACTACTTACACTAATGGTCAAGTACATCGTCATAGATTGTAAAAATATGTCATCTTTTTATTTTAAGTCAAAACATAGAGGTAAAACCAACCCGATATTTCAGAAAGCCGCTATATGAGACAAAACAAATTAAACACAAAACAAAAAAATATCTAGATACCTACGTGTAAATGAAGCACTTAAATATACAAATACAACTATATTTATTACTGAAAACCTTTACTATATCTATAAAGAAGAGAAGCAAAAATATTCTACAAATTATCAAACAAATGTAACATCTTTATGTACACCAAGTAGAGATCAAAATCCTGATCACACTCGTAATCAAAATAAAATGGTGGCTGCCTATAAAGGAACATATTTTAGTAGAATTATAACCCTTTCCTTAGATTTTTCCCTCAAAAGGGCACTAGTACTACTATGTACTCGTACTACTATTCACTAAACAATACACTCGCGGATACGAGAGTGTACATGCATACAATTCGAAAACAAGTGACTGTTGCACTTTTGTTTATATAACCGATCTGGCATCTTTTAAATACGAAATCCTTATTTAAAAATGAACTTACAATCCACAAGCTGAAATCTATTATTATAATTGAATTGTTAACATACATAATTCGACCGCTATTCGTTTCCATGGTATACCCGTATACCACGGCGGCTTTTCGGCGATGTTTCTTTTTACTATACTACAACGTTTTGTTTTTGTACAATATTTCAATACACACAACAGCCAATCGACACGGCTTTCTCGTCTTTTAAATTTTCTAAAAAATACGGAAATTATGTTCAATTAAAAAAACATAAATTAATTATTTTATTGACACGGTTGCGGACACACAGACTTTGCCAGTAACTGGATGAGTTCAAACAAACCTTATACATCAAAGTAAAATTTCTCACAATCTTTGCAGAACGAATGACGTTACACCTGCACTGCGTTGGCGGAATTTGGAAAATTTTCATTTACGTCCTTAAACGAATTTCTTGAACTTGCGTCAGACGACGGCACGGCTCGGCAGCTGCGAAGTTTTATTAAAACAAAGAAGAAAAAGTTTCAGCAGTTCCTTTTAATATTCTTTAAAAAGTAGCTCGAAGAACTCGAGAGTATTACCTAGTTATAGAACAGGTTTGTTTACCTATACATCTATTTAGACTTTCGTATGATATTACTGGTATGGGTTACTAATGGCATTTCAAAATATAAGCACCCGTCGTATTGATGCACGTTGGTTATGCTTATGGGCTTATTATTAGTTTACTAATTGTTTGTAAGGGAGTTGTAATTCAATACTATGCTGACTATGATGCTAGGGTTGCACATTACTTTTCTGCCGACTTCCAAAAAAAGGAGGAGGTACTCAATTCGACTATTTTTTTATATGTTTGTTATCTCATAACTTTTAACTGGGTGAACCGATTCTCAAAATCCTTTTTTATTTGAAAGCTGGTGCTTTCCGTGTGGCTCATTTAAATTTCATCAAATTCGTCCAAGCAGTTGTTGAGTTGCTTATTTTAGTGATTTGATGATATAATCATTATCATCATGCTGGGCTGACATCAATCCCCTAATTAGCAAAGATCACTAAAACAAGCAAAAAAAAAGAATTTAATAAAATAAAACGACTGCAACGCTAAAAAGTGCGTCAGTTCTATTTTTTTTTATACTATTATTTACTAAAAATTAAAATACATAAATATTTGATATTTACTTGCATAACTACGATTTCTTCTCTGTCAAGGTTATTGCCTTAGCTTCAAAGTGAGGCGTACGGACCATAATTTACCACGTACCCAGTGTGGCTTCTGCAAAATGATAACTTTAGTGCCGGAGTTGTTGGACCGCCACAACACCATGACTGTTGTCGTATGACAAGTTATGATTATTACTGGATTGAGGTGATGGCACTTGTTCAACCAACCATTTTATATCAACAACCCTGCACCTTTCGTTAGAATCCGTAGCTCGAGATCAAGACTCAAGGTCGGTAGTACCATACTTTATAATTTTTTGCCTTACTTCTCATCAAATGACAAATCATATTTAAATTAACCCTCTATGAATAAATAGAACACGGAACAAGGCCACTAACTGAAAAGGGAACAAAGTCCTTCGAATATATTTTTCTCTATAAGTTTGCTCCTAAGTCATTGAGTCAGTGATGCATGCACAAGTCGCTAGAGCGGCCGTTAGTGTAAAAGTAAAATAATTTTATGTTAATGGTTTTTTGATTATCCTGTCGGTTGTTATTCTATTCGTATTTTCAGTAGGGTTAGCGAAAATGGTGGATCACAAAAAGTTTCATTAATTAGCATACTCGTATTTTACTAATATTATAAATACGAATGTTTGGATGGAAAGAGGTGTATTACTCAATCACACACGGCTGAACAAATTTGGATGTACGTTAATTGACTTGATTGACTGACAGCTACACGTAGCTGGATGAGTCAATTAAATAACACATAGGATACTTTTTATCATCATCATCATCATTATCATCATTATTTCACTGCATCACCGGGTGTAGCTAGTAGGCACATATTCATCTATTTTTAAGTAGATTTACCAAAGAAATGCAGGGGAAGCGCTCCGGGTGCAAATTCCAACACGATGGTGTAAAAGCATTAAATAGGCAACATGAGAAACTCACCAACGATCTATTGAACTGGAGCAGGACAGAAGCAAATGGAGAACATGCTATCGTATATGGTCACGATCCTCACTAGTGAGGGATGAACAAAAAGGAAGAAGAAGAATTGAAGAAGTGCTATTTGTAAATTTGTGAACCTTTTTCTCGTTAGTTTAAAATACAAGTACGATTTGAAAAAATGTATACCAACTTCCTTTCTATTCGGTTATTGGCGTGTATCTCAACAGATACTAAACCGAATTTGATAAAATTTAAATGGACCACAAGAAAAGTGCCATCTTTCAAACGAAAAAGTATTTAGAGCGTCGGTTCACCCAGTCAAAAGTTATAAGATAACAAACGTCTCGATCGAATCAATGGCTTTCTCATAGTCCACAAACGCTAAATAAAGAGGCAAGTTATACACTTCGGTCTTCTGTATAAGTTGCCGTAGCGTGTGGATGTGGTCTATGTTACTGTAGCCTTTTCGGAAACCGACTTGTTTCGGAGGCTGGAATTAATTAAACCTGCGATTGAGACGGTTCGTTATGACCTTCGAAAACAGCTTATAAACATGGCTCAAAAGCGAGATGGGTCTGTAATTTTTAAGTAAAGTGTTGTCACCTTACTTGAAGATTAGCACCACCACGCTTTTCTTCCATGCTTCTGGCGTTGAACCTTCGAGTAAACGGTATTAAAGAGTTTCTGAAGGACTTTAAGTACCGGTGTTCCACCCGCTTTCAGAAGCTCAGATGTGATACCGTCGTCACCAGGCGCCTTGTTGTTCTTAAGCTGTTTCAAGGCCATTCTAATCTCGTACAGGCTGATGTCCGGGATATCTTCGGTATAATGTCGGGTCAGCTTGGCTCTTGGGTCTTTGACCGAGCTGCTAATAGGTTTAGCGACCGAGGTGTATAGCTGTCCGTAGAAACTCTCTTTCTCTCCTAACACTTCTGCTTTGGTCGACGCTACACTGCCGTCTTCTCTCTTCAGCTTCATCAACTGGCTTTGCCCAATAGACATGTCTCTTGCAAACACTTTGGAGCCTTTTTTTCGCTCTATCGTCTCTTTAATACGGTTTGTATTAAAGATCCGGATGTCGTGTCGCAAGGACTTCCACATTCGTCTATTGAGCAGGCCATATGCTTCAGCATCATTCGAAGACTGCAGTTTCAATGAGCGTCGTTCAGCCATGAGGTTGAGGGTATCGTTGGAGAGTTTCTGTGGCCTATCTGTACGGTGAGGTTTAAAGTACTTGGAACCCACTGTATGGACAGTTTCTACTAACCTGTTATTGATCTTGTCCACTGAAAAGATGTTCTCAAGGCAATCGAAGCGATTGAATAGCTCAAGTTGAAAGCTCTCGGGGTCTTGAATACGGGCACGAGTGGGTCGGAGCGTAGACTTCATCAGACGAGACCTCTCAAGTATGACATTATTTTTTTAATTTCACCATGCCTCTTACCATTCGGTGATCACTACCGGTTTTAACCCTGTTGATCACGGAGACATCAGTGAATATTCGCCTTTTGGTGGTCAAATTGAAGTCAATCTCATTTCTCGTGGAACCATCGGGACTCAGCCAGGTCCATTTTCTGTGAGGTGGCTTCTGAAAGAAAGAATTATTCATAAAGAGTCCCTCTTTTTCCAGGAAGTCGGCAAACCTCTGTCCCCTACGGTTCCGTTGTCCATAGCCAAATTGCCCCACTTTCAACTCATCCTTGCTTCTCTTACCCAACTTCGCGTTGAAGTCCCCCATAACAATTAGAAAGTGCGTTTCAGAGGTATGTATGGCGCGACTAATGTACTTATACATATCCTCCACCTCATCATCCGGGAGCGACTTCGTCGGTGCGTATACCTGAATGACCTTCAGCGAATATCAGGTATACGACCCTATTGGAAACGCTATCTATCGTAACTATGTTGTTAATAAGGGACTTGTGGACGAGAAAACCGACACCACCTTGGGACTGTTGGTCGCCGTCCCGGTAGTAGAGTAGGTTACCTGATTTTAGGGTTATCGTGTCCTCACCCGCTCTACGGACTTCAAATAACCCCACAATGTCCAGTGTAACCTACTCATTTCTTCTTCCAGCTCATGGATCTTCTCGTCTGTCCTCATCGTGCGTATGTTGTGTGTTACCAGGGCCAGTCGGCGTCGTTTGGGGTGGTAGCCGGGCGTCTGCCGGGGATTCTTAGCACCCCCTGCCCCACCGTTACCGTGGCCGCTACCGTAGCCGGGAATAGCGGGGCTGCCGGGGACTGGGGGCCTGGTTCTTTTTATCAAATCCATAGGGGGGATTTTGCCAATACTCGCCACGCTTGGCAGGCGGGTTAGCAAGCGCAGTTTTGGAGTTTTAATACTGGGAAGGTGCTGCTGCCCACCTTCCGATTGTTATCCCTTAGCCTATTGCTACGGCACCCACGGGTAGAGTTGGGGGGGGGTTCTATTCTAAGCCGGTACCCCACCACGTTTACAAAAACAATTAGTAAACTAATAATAAGCCCATAAGCATAACCAACGTGCATCAATACGACGGGTGCTTATATTTTGAAATGCCATTAGTAACCCATACCAGTAATATCATACGAAAGACTAAATAGATGTATAGGTAAACAAACCTGATCTATGACTAGGTAATACTCTCGAGTTCTTCGAGCTACTTTTCAAAGAATATTAAAAGGAACTGCTGAAACTTTTTCTTCTTTGTTTTAATAAAACTTCACAGCTGCCGAGCCGTGCCGTCGTCTGACGCAAGTTCAAGAAATTCGTTTTAAGGACGTAAATGAAAATTTCCCGAATTCCCCAACGCAGTGCAGGTGTAACGTCATTCGTTCTGAAAAGATTGTGAGAAGTTTTACTTTGATGTTTAATGTTTGTTTTAACTCATCCAGTTACTGGCAAAGCAAATATAAAACTATGTTTTATAATACTTACATGCTCAATTTACGGTTTCAATAAAATCATTCTTCATTTGTTTTTTTTAACTGAACATAATTTCCGTATTTTTTAAAAAGTTGAACCCTTTGCGTCCCAGAGACGTAAATACGAGTATACGCCAGTTTTATTCATAAATCTTAATTTTTAATTATCATGGTATAGGAAGGATTAAAAGACGAGAAGGCCAAGTCGGTTGGCTAATGTGTGTTGACATATTGTACTAAAAATATTAAAAATAAAACCTTACAGTACCTTTAGTAAAAACTAACATCTAAAACGTAGACGTTTATAATAAACGCGCAAAATGTTTTTTTTTTGTATTTTGTTGCTCTATTTAGTTTATATATAATCTAGCAGTGCCTTGCGGTTTCAACTTCTTGGTGATTAATAATGATACTAATGATGATTACTATTCTGAGACCTACTGAATATACACAAAAACTTTTATAAAAATCGGTCGAGCCGTTTTAGAGGATTGTTACAGGAGTGTTACAAACACTGTGCCACAAGAATTTTATTGTTTATTATTTTTATATTAAGAATTTTATATATTTGAAGAACCCATAAAGACGCCTTGGTATACCTTTATACCAAAGAAAACTTTCGTAAAGCTGTCGTGGTATACGGGTATACCATGGCTAAAACAAATAACAATTGAAATATATACGTTAACAATTCAAATATATAATAGATTTCAGCTTGTGGATTGTATTTAAATTTTTACATAAGAATTGGAATTTGAAAGATGCCAGATCGGTTATATAAACTAAAGTGCGAGAGTCACTTGTTTTTAAATTGTATGCATGTACATTATCGTATCTGCGAATGTATTATTTAATTAATAGTAGTAGTATTAGTGCCCTTTCGAGGGAAAAACCTGAGGGAAGGTTTATAATTCTACTAAAATATGTTTTTATAGGCAGCCACCATTTTTTTTTGATTACGTGTTTGATCAGGATTTTGATCTCTACTTGGTGTACATCAGCAGTTACATTTGTTTGAAAATTTGTAGAATATCTTTGCAAAATCTTCTATATGGCTATATCGGGCTGGTTTTACCTCTATGGTTTGACTAAAAAAAAAGAGATATTTTTACAATCAATGACGGTGTACTTGACTACCAGTGTAAATAGTGTTAATTTATGCCGTTTAAAGGTACAAAATAGGTTCAATTGATATTTTACTACAGTTAAATTACCAAGAGCGCGCGCAATTTTTTAACTAGCATAATTTCGCAGATGTTCTCGTCACTGGTACGCAAATTTTAATTATCGTCGAACGCTTCAAGGGTAATCATAAAATATCGAGCTGTTTCTGTTTATAAATGTCTAAATTTCTTCAAACAAAAACACATGCGTATGTAATAGTAATGATTAGAATATAATGTTTCATTCCCGGAGTGCTGTCAACCCAGAATAAATAAATAAAAGCGTTTATAGAAGCGTATATATAAATAGAAAAAAATAGAAGCAAACTGCGTTGCTCGTAAATACACGCAGACTGTTTGCATTATTTACATCATATTAGTACTATAAAGTAAAACTAGAACTAACGAAAGTAGTAATAGTAACTAGTAAACTAAAGAAAGAAAAACCATCTAGTAAACCGTTCAAGTTACGTAAACGGAGCATCACTTAACTAGTTTCACACTCGTCGACGTACGAACGTTGTCAAGAATGCACCAAATAGACGCAACGAAGAACTTGCAGTGCAGTGCTTTGTACTACGTTCTGTAGACCTGAGTGAGTAATTATGGTTGTATGTAAGGAAATACGTTGGGATATCGCGTTTAGAGGAGAGTTTGTCGTTGGAATGGTGTTTGCAGTTCTGTATAGTTACTAATGTTCACGAATTTAGATATCTAATGGTTCTGGAAGGCAAGTTGCCTTCGTCATAAGTACGGTACCCTGTACATGTTGGTACCTTAATATAATGTGCTAGTTAAGTGAAGTATATTTTTAAGCGGGTTTTAAGGGGCTCTTCTACAATATGAGATACTGTCAATACGAAAACAGTTGACAATCTTATCCAAGAACCGCCGTGCGATTCTGTAATGATTTGTCGACGAGCTCACCGATGTCAAATACTTTATGAGATATCGCCCTTGTACATAAGGTTGCTTTTCCAACGTTTCTTGTCATCTCGTCATTTGTTTCACGGATTTTGTCATAGATGCAACGATGTTTGCTCTGAGAGAATCGCACGGCAGTCTCAGATATTCAGCCGTGCGATTCTCTAATGATTCGTCGACGAGCTCACCGATGTCATATACTTTATGAGATATCGCCCTTACATATAAGGTTGTTTTTCCAACGTTTCTTTCACTGATGTTGTCAAAGATGCAACGACGTTTGCTCTTAGACAATCGCATGGCTGGTTTTGAAGTAACAACGTGCATCTATGTGCTAAAGTTAGAAAGGCACGTATAACGAGCACCTAGAGTAACTCAAATTTCGTATGGCAACAAAAACAAAATAAGAAAAAAAAATACTTTAAGGTAGGCACTATTTAGCTTTGATTGACATCTTAGTTTAGATCAAAACTTTAACCGCTTAATATAATAAAACGTATAACCTGATATTATTCTATACAATATTAGATTATACGTTTTGTGTCACATAGAGACAAAAATATTACTAGGGGATAGTAGGTATGTGCGGATACAGCTTATCTGTCGGCTAGGGGAATGGAAATTCGAAATTTACAAATACAATTGATCAATCAATCAATCAATCAAATCAATCAAATTATTTATTGCATGAAATACATGTATACAAAGATGTCATAATATGACATAAAATATATGATATTGATATGATTAAGTAAATACTTTTTTATTAAACACAATATTCTTGTTCTGTTATTAAGTTATTTACTATAGCAGTTTATTCCAAAAGCTCTTTTTAATTTAAAAAAATGTAGTCCTTTTACATTGTATAAAAGCTGAATACTATCAAAAATGTGTCTTGAATAAAATAATTGGCTGTCAAAGACAGCTGCCGCAACACACCGTTAGGTGTTTGGCGACAGATTACTGCTACGAAGAAGAACTAGAAAGAGCCTTTAACCATGCTATGATCTTCCTCGCGATGTTAAATATACAAATAGCTCAAGCTTTATGTAGAGACCGACCTGCCGCGGTCGCCGCCTAACACTGACTTCGAGGTGGCGCGATTGGTGTTTCCGCGCGTCCCTCTAAGAAGAAGAGGCGAAGTAGCCCCAACCTTTATCTCAAAAAATAATTTATTCTGATTCTGATTCTGAAAATGGGGAACAATACCTACACAAAAATTAAAATTTTCAAGTTCTTATCATTGCTGAGTAATGAAAACAAAAGACAGATTTTCAATAAACTATGTATGTGCGACAATTTTTTCATATACATAATTATTTTCCTCTTACAATAAGACCTAGATAACATAAAATAATATAATACATTTTTATGCTAAAATAACGTTTTATACGCTAGTGCGTGGGCCATGCGTGTCTCGGGAGGCATGCACCTGTATGCACCCAGCATACAACAAAACATCACAACATCGCGATGATATACAAAAACAACAAAGACCCGAGATTAAAAATGTCTGCTAATGTTCAATAAATAATTAAATATTTGCCCTCTGGCCAAGGATTGAATCTGATACCCCTCGATTCAAAAGCATAGGCGCTACCAAATGAGCTATAGGGACCGCCACAATAATGTACACATAAGTAATTAAAATAAAACTTACAACGTTCAAAACAATTTCCTTGATTTAATTTTAATGCCTGCTGATTGATATACTTCTCTATAAGTTAACACATTGAAAAATATCAAGAGAAGCATAAATAACTTACGAAATGTGACACTTTGAACAAACTAGTAAGGATTAAATACGTTTCTAATGATGCAATAAAACTAAACGTAAACCCCTTAAGAGCATCTCTGATAAAGACTTGACGTTATATTCTTAATGTAGTGTACGCTAGGGACGTATCTCACTTAAGAAGTTTCATACTCCCAGATATGAAGGTGCATTCAGAATCGTACTACCTAATCTGAAAGAACTATACATTGATAAAAAAATGTTTTACTTGTGGTTTATTTTTCACCATAAATCTGATAACTAAAGTTAGTTTGTTTCTGACAAGCCGTACTCCGCTCCTACCACATGTTTTGTTTCTAATAAAATTAGCTCAAGTGTTTTATTATTATGTTTACGGGTAAAGTTATGCAGTAAAGTCAAGTATCTCAATTATTTACAATCAACCCGTGCAACTAACGTCGCGTTGAATGATTAGTTGGGTATCTTTACATTTTCAACCGTGCGATTCTCCGCTGTTTCTCTGAGTAAACATCGTTGCATATTTGACAACATCCGTGAATCAAAAGATGAGATGATAAGGAACGTTGCAAAAACATTGTGTACAAGGGCGATATCTCGTATAGTATTTGACATCGGTGAGCTCGTTGACGAGCGCAATGACGATTTATTAGAGAATCGCACTGCAGCAAATATATCAATAACTTTAGAAGAAAAAAAACTGATGACAGATATTTAAACAACTCGACAAAATATTTCGTAAGTATTAAACAATTTTCTATTAAGGAGATTAATTACACGGTTTAACTTACGTGATTGGTATTATCGAGTATATTAATCGGTTCGAGATTAGCAACTATACATACCGCGTAACTTAAACCGTAAAAAATGTATAAAATGTTAAAAATGTCAAATGTCTAATAGCCTAAGCACGACGAATTTTATACGCGCAGACGAAATAAAAAAAATATATCAAAATTTATAATATTATTAATATGTATCAACTATTCAAAAAATTAGACTCGCTGTTTCGTCGCCGTAGAATAGACTAAATCTCGACTGAATCTCCTTTTCAGCGCGTCTTCTGCACGTATAAAATACGTCGTGTGCTTAGGTTCTAAAACTGTCGAACTGTTTGAAAAATGCAAACGACAGCCTTTAATCTGAATGTATGTATCAACTATGTCCGTTCTAAGCTTCATCGAACTCAGTTCAACCGTTGCAGCATAAAGATAAAACCAACACATACAAAAACTTAATTTGTAGAATAAATGGTCTATAGAGATACAGAGATTTCAATTCATTGCGATATCATACTACTACGATTTGGACGCACTAAGTGTTACAAATTATTATCAATGGTAAACTACACGAACTACCTAGAGACAAATATATTTGTTAAGCCTATTCCTTATGTTTCTTCTAAGTATATATCCCTATTTCAAATTTCATCAATAATCATCAAGAGAAAAAGTAACAAACATAGACACACACTCACTCACTTGCACATTTATAATATTTGCACGTGCCCTTGACTTCAGTTGGGTTTATTTTTTAGGGGACGGTACAAGCTCGAAGCCCGCCTGGTCTTAAGTGGTAACCTCTGCTTAGAACAGCATTTCGTTATAGTGACGAACTGCACTGTGCCTGGATCCTGAGACAATAGTTGTTAAGTCTCATGTGCCTGTAATTTCACCGGCAACCATACCCTGCAACCATATCGCAGTACTGCGTATATTACTGCATCGCGGTCGGTGATGTTCGGTAGAAATAGGGTATGGTGGCAGCATTTCCTTGGACGAACTCGTTCACAAAGAGTTCTGCTGCTCTTGTAAAAGGTTAGTGCAATCTCTTGGATACTTTCTCTTTATCAGTGATAAAGAGTAGCCTACAACTATGTTCAAACTATCTCTACTAATATGGAACTATACACGTAATTTGTATAAATACCAAAAAAAAATATGGGCGGTACAAAAGTGTTGATACATTGTAGATATGTAGTCAAAATTTTTATTACTTCACAGTGAAATAATTATTAATTATTAAAGTTTTCGAAAATTCCATCTAAAAGTATGAACACCATCTTAACAAAAATACTACATGCCTATGTACAACTTATTAATGAAAACACATGATTCGCGTCAGTGAAAAAAAATCTCTCTTACTCTTTCTTACACCCCCCACCCGAGCGTTCGGTGTGAAAGAGATTGTCGAGAAACAAAGGCCGCGCGGTGGCAGGGCGGAAGGTGCGGGGTTGGTCCGGTGGCCAGGTCTTGCGAGAATGCCCGAGCGCACAGAATGAATAATAATATGTACTAACGAGCTAGGACGCGAGTTTGCCGAATGTTATGATTATAAATGATACATTTATATGTAGGGGTGTTAAGTTTCATGCATAAACCGCGCGCATGTAGTATATCTTAATGAATAGTGGAAATGCCTAGAATAAAATTTGTAGGTGTGAATCAATCTAGACGTTTGACCAAATATTGATGATTATGTGGGATTTTATTTTTAAAGTAGTTTTAAATATTCTTCCCATGTATGTATTAAGTACCAGCAGCATATAGTGCTGTTTTTTTTTTGGTAATTATACAAATTACGTGTATATGATAAAAGAATTACACGACAAAAAATTTACGTATAAAATGTAATAACACTCACAAACTGTATAGTTAAAATGTTTATACCAATAATGGTGAAATATAGAGAACCGATTAAAAATCACATCAACTTTACTACACATGCATATGAGCAAGTATCATAACCCTTCAAGAGTCGATGTCATTATAACAATGAAATTCCTTTTGTGTCTGGCCTTTGATGGAATATTTTTCCAAATATATTGATGTGCTTTTGTTTAGTTGTATTGATTTGATTGCATCCAAATGATGAATGGCACAAATTCAAGTGTGAGTAATCTAATTTTTATATGTATAATAAGTCCCGTATGGAGTATTTTGCGCATTTCCGTCTGCCAGCTCCATTCCAAGCCATATTATCTCCTTAATTTAGCGAAGGACGACTTTCGGTCGCGGTCGTATCGGAGGGACTAAATACACCTTATATGAAAAGTTACTATAATCCGCAGTGGAGAGAACTGCATGAAAAATAGCCGAAAGTTCATTAAATGAGAAAATACTATCAAAACACTAGCGAGATTATATCGTAGTTGAGTGCTTTTAAAGTATTTTTGACGGTTCATAATGTCTGTTTAAGGGGTTTTATAAAAGTTTTCTAGAAGGTAAGTTTTTAGAATGGATGTAATATATTTCTTATTATAGGCATGTTCTTAATTGTCTAAGCCAGTGGTTCTTAACTTTTTAGTTATTTAACCATTTTACAAAATGTCTAGCTTGCCATGGACCACGAGCTCTTTGGAGATATTACAAATGAATAAAGGGCGGTTCTATCTAAAACATGCATAACATTGTTCAACAGTATATTTTAATATTTGTTGAAATTTTATATTACAGGGATAAGTAACTGTAGGTATCTATATTATTTACTAACTTCTGGATTCTTAGTTCAGTTCTCAGTATCAGTGTTTTAACGTCTTTCTGAAAGAAATTGCCTCTTGGGTTCCAAAATGTTGAATCCTGTTTCGAATGTACCTATCAATTTGGATGGCTTCGCGGACCACTTCGAAAAGACCGCCAGTGATCCGTAGACCACTGGTTAAGAACCACTGGTCTAAGCAGATTTTGAATACACTATTTTTATCGAACTTTTAAAAGAGAGTTGTGTTAAGAGTGTACTTACATAAACTTGAATGTATGTGTGTATTTATGTAAGTACGTAAAATTGTAATGATCACTCTTTATGATACATCAGCTGTTAAACTGTTATATCATCCTAAACGATTAAGTATAACGGCTTTGTATTTGATAAAATGGACTCGATTAAGAAATATGACTAGTGATTATAACTAAACAATTCGCTTATGCAGGACACCAAACTAAACTAACGAACCAAAATCTCAAATTTCTTAAACTGTGGTTATTCTTATACTGTGGATACAAAGGCCGGCAACGCTGGGTATCAGTTGAGACCATGTCAGATGACTAGGAAAAATAAAAAAACACAGTCACTAAGGCTGGCCACTCTATCCGCCAATCTGCACTTACTACCCATCATTCTTATTTTGGTGACCAGACTCTTTAACCTTTTCATCGACTTTTTACCTTAACAGACATATTTGAAACAATTTCTAAGAAGCTATTAACAAATTAACATCCCTAGTAAAAGAAATCGTATAGCTAAAGGCTATAGAAAGAAACTGACTGTATTCTTACAGCCAGTGCCCCATGGCAGTTGAAACCATACAAACTAAGTATGCTACGTTATGTTTTTTTGTGATAAAAGATCAGCTCTGACCCGGAACCACCATAACACTATAATGCAACTACCCACGATAACAACTACAATGTTATCTATACCACAAACAGCGCATTATAAAAGTAACTACAACCTAATCTGTAACGTAACGGTCGCGGTGTTAGAGTGGAATATTGCCCCAGCATTACAAGCAATTCCCTTGATCTCGGCAATATCGTTGCAGTACGCTGTACGAATAACTGACAGAACATGAGGTTAGGTGAATCAGCCTAGTTAAGGCAACTTGCTTTAGAACATCTAATCTGTAAGGAACAGTATTAATCACTAAGAACAGAGAGATCAATCTACATTTTTATGTTCTCTCTTTCACTCTGTACAGAAGACATGTTGATAAGATAATACTACTATGTATCAAAAAAGCTTCACCATATGTTTTCAAACCATAAAATCGTTAAAAAGTTGAAATCCGTTTTTCACATTTCATTTTTTAATCCACTTAACGGTATACATCTAGGGTGATACTGTGAAAGTATATATTTAAAGCCCTGTAGGAGCAAACTTTTAGGTATTTAAGCGGGTGAAGCACTAGCCCGAAAATGTTGAAAATTTATGTCGATTTATTTACGATTTTTTTTAAGGTGGCAGATAAATATTGTGCATAATTATTAGAAATTATGTATTTTTTTATACTTTTAATTATGCACTGTATTTTTTTCAAGTCTGTATCTGTAACGGTGCGTCTAAGCTGTGGGACGAAAAACATAGCGTTTTACAGATTTAGACGGCATTTTATTTTAGACAGCGTTTTAGTTACCTGAAGTGTTGCATGTGCTATTATGTATTAACGCGCGCTAGCGATTAACTACATTGCAGAAAACAAATCACTAGTTGGGTTTCTATATCTATCAATTTCAGTTACCTTAACTCTCATAACTACGTCACGTGTGAAAAAGATTACTAGATAATCGTAACTGAACATTTTCCTAAGTTACGTTTCCTTGACGCATTCCTTATAAAAATAAAGACTAAAGTCTTCGTGCCCCCTGCTCATCTAATCTAAAATATGCAGAAAATAACTATATTTTCATAAAAATGCGAACAAAATAATCCTATTTCAATTCGAGCGTGACCATAATACAAATCTATTTGTACATAACGTACTATCTCCACTTATCCAATATCGTGTTTCGTTCAAAACTCCTATTTTTGTGGCACAATTGGTCCCGACATTGTTTTGAAGGAGTTTGAAGCTTGTCGTTTGAGACGTAGCTTACGATATCTTATCGACGTGTTTTCTCATAGGTATTTGGCCTCTATCAAATATACGCGACATTCGTTTCAATTTTAGACAATTTCTTTTAGCGTTTTTGGAGTAGTGAATTTTATTTAAGAACGCGTGCTTTCACAAATATCAACCATATTTTACGAGTACACACGTAGAACGGAATTTTTTTGCTGCACAAAGTGTGCTTTGAAAAGGCAATATTACAACTTTATAGTTACTAAATAAAATAATATTTGATATGAATATGCTTAATTAGGCTAGCGCTTAACTACTATTTCACTTGAGGCTCAATGATGATGAGGTTGAAGGTGGTACCACACTAGACCTGGAATAACGACAAGCTCTAAAGAGCTGCGGCACGGACAGGTTGATAGGTGCTTTTTGATAGATTTTTTATCTTGAGAGT
Organism: Selenia dentaria; assembly: GCA_917880725.1. Classification (NCBI taxonomy): domain Eukaryota; kingdom Metazoa; phylum Arthropoda; class Insecta; order Lepidoptera; family Geometridae; genus Selenia; species Selenia dentaria. The sequence continues at coordinate 4,290,345 of OU862888.1, read as the reverse complement.
GGTAGCTAGCCTGGTAGACAAGCTCCAGAAAGCACCCTACCATTATACTGTTGATTTTATTACGATGTTATTTTACTGAAAGCTTAAACTTAGGAATCATCAACTTATATAAAGATCTAGTTTGCCTATTTAAAGTTATACACTCGCAGATTGATTCTCTCTCGCTTCTCTCAAGCATTAGTATAAACACAATGCCTAGAACACGCGATGGATTTTCCAAAACTTTTATTTTGCAGGTATATAAGAATAATACTTCCTTTTTTTATTTTTTATTATAGCTTTTGTTCACAGACTCAATGGGTCCGTGGCATTGCTAACATTTATATTTTTTTTATAATTACTAACGGAATACAGGAGGACATTTATTTTTCTTAACTATACTTACATAATACATATGTGAAGGCCTGAAGTGCACTTTGAAAACTTACTTAGCCTGAAGGACACAATACGATAAGAGCATGAAGGGTTCAAAACTTTTTTTTTTTTATTTCTTAGCCTGAGGGGCACATACAATTTAAGAAAAGGCCAAATGGGCATTTTTGCATTTTTTTTTGTACACAGATAGACTTTTAACTAATTTCTAAATATCGTACATACCGAGAGCATACCGGCCCCCGCAAGCAGCGCCCGTTCACGAGCTTGACACGTGTGCCAGCCATCGCCCTCCTCAACCATATTTGAGGGAAGAGGACGACCCGCCACACGACGCCGCCGCGGGAAGAAACCTTTTAGTGAGCGTGAATGCTCAAGGTATACACGCATACAAAAGCCGTAATTGTCTAATGATTTTTTTATAACTAATTTTTATTTAAGTCGGCTTTCTCCACCTGGCCCAGGGCCTCCGTCACATAATACTTCCTTTTATAACCCTGTTGTGAGAATTTGTCGCCAATATAATGAAATTCTGAAAGAACATCATGGCTCTATTGACATCTTTGTCCAAAACCTACCTAGATTTAAAACTATTATCAGGTATATAGTATTTAAGGCCTATGATGAAAGTATTTGAAATTGTTTGTTTGCCTCTTTTATTGTTATTATTTAATTACTGCTCAAAAACCAACCATGTTGTGTATACATAGTTAAATGGTAAAACCGGCAATCACTCACGTCTATCATCTAGTCGTTATACTCCGACTTGTGTACACATATTCAGAAACATATAGTCTAGATCTAAATTGTACTATTTAATTTTAACTATTTATTGACTGTATTATATTTTGTGCGCCAATAAATAAATAAATATAGGGATCGAACCAGCGCCCTTAAAAAAATTGCATTACTTTTAAAAAAATATTGGTCGAAGAGAATTTGAGAAATCTTAATTACTCTAAAAGATAATTTATGTATTAACATCATATCAAGTTTTCAACAAAATGTCCGATAATTTAGAAAATTAGGAAACTTCCTTGTTTCAATTAAACAGGAAAACATATTTTTGGATAATTGATAATGAAACTACTAAATCTTTCTCTGAATGTTTTTGTTGATGTAACTTATTAAAGTGAAATATAGTACATACAATTTTAATTGGCTAAAGCAGACAGTGATATATTTGGGAATGTCTAGTCCTAGAGGGCTTCATTGTCATATGCGCCATATTCAATAAATAATTTGGTTGATTTGCATTTCTTTTTTTATATGTGCTCGTACGGTTTGTACATTTTCCATTATAGGTAGCATGTTTACGTCGTACTCGAGTGACTGCCAGTACTCATTTATTTATCTGTATCTATCGACATTTTACAGGACAAACAAGGAAAAAAGTCCCGTAGGAATGGCCCCTGCGACCACTCATGTTCCCTCTAAGATATAAATAAGATTCTTGGTGTAATTCTACGGCTCCTGCGTCAAACGTGAGGGATTCCGTTGAATTTCTTTTTTATTTTCTGTTTTTGGGGCAAAGGGCGAGATTTGAACTATGCTCTATCAGCTCTTATAGATTGTTTGATGCGTGAGATAAAATGATCTGTAGAATGAATATGTTTTAGTATCTGAGATTATAGATGTGTGTGTGAGTTAGGTACATTTTTTTTGTCTTACATACTTCATGAGTCTCTTTGTTGTTTTGAATATAAATGAATTGAAATTAACTAAATTACTATAACAAGTGAATATTATTTAAAATAGATACATTCTCTGAGAAATAAACAAAAAATAATGATATATACAAATTATTTGTTGTATATTGTTGGCGAGTGCATCATCCCGGGTGAAATTTAGACATAGAATAGATTGATTTTTAATAGTATACTCGTATTATGCAATAAGTGAATAAAGGACGGATATAAAGCAAGGGCCATAGATGAATCACGAGTAAGTGAAGGATTCTAGCGACTGAATCACTACCACAGGGATTCGTGATTATTGAATCGCGAGCGTAGCGAGTTCTTCAAGTGTTAGAATCCTGATAGATTCGAATGATTCATGACCCTCAATATAAATCCGTTTTATTCAAGAGTATGCATACTATACTTTATACCACGACAACGAGAAAAAGAAATAATTCAAGTGAAAATAGACATTTCATGAAGAAAAATGGAAGGTTAAAATAATTAAAATACACATTAAAATTGGAACAATTACTAAGCATAAGAGTAATTTTCTTATTTAATAATAAGAAAATTACTCATATGCTTAGTAATTGTACTTTGCTGCCATTGCAGAAAATAAATATATAATAATTTATATATTTATTTTCTGCAATGGTAGCAAAGTACGTAATACAGTTTTTATTCTAATGCTAAACTCCTTCTCGCAAATAACGCAAAAATCGACCAATCAAATCTCGAGGAGTTTTAAGCACAAATAGTTTGTATGTCGAGTATTCTTTTGCGCAAGAAAGTTGTATTAGTATTGAGATGGAGGTCGAATATATTGGTGTGTTCTAAATTCAAACACCAAAATAGTGATTAAAAGGCCTTTTTATTCACTGTTTCCTGTGAATAAAAAAGCTTTTTAGAGTGGGAATGGTATATAAAAATGATTTGTTGTTGTTGATGATGACACTGATACAATAGTAATATAATACTGAAAGGGAGAGCTTCATAAGGTATTTCGGTATATTATTGCTTTATATTATCTTTTATTTCTTCCGTTGTGGTATAGGTATAGGTCTATACGTCATAAAAATATTGTACCAATGCCTCTTGCAATACACTAAATCCTAGTTAGAAGTGTCGTCAGTGTATGAACGTCAAATAACGACTATCACATTTATTTTGCATATTGATAAAATGAAGGCAAAGAAAATATGTGATACTATTTATTTCTAACGCGCGACTTTGTCCGCGTGGAGTAATATTATCGTGATCTATTCGTCAAATGTAGATAAAAAAAAAGACGTGTGGCACTCGGAGACTGCCGCGGTAAAGCTATTGCATAGCTGTTTTTATAAACTTATGCAATTACAATTATTTAACCAATGCCATCTAGAAGCGAGTGGCTGAACTAAAGAGACAAGCGTGATATTTTAAAAAGTCATTAAAAGTTCTGCTATTCATCGATAGATGCCAAATCAACTTATGCAATTATAAGTATTTAACCAATGCCATCTAGAGGCGAGTTGCTGAACTAAAGAGACAAGCGTGATATTTCAAAAAGTCATTAAAAGTTCTGCTATTCATCGATAGATGGAGTCGGAGTGGGAGGTGTTAGGTTATTTTCGTAACGGAATTTCTGGATTCGGTCTCCACGCTCAAGGCCCGCGATAGAAGCTATGCAATAGTTTAAAAGTTAATTCTGCATAATTTTTAATCCTGTGTTAAAACTGGTTAAAATAAACCATTTTCGCTGCAAATCTTATTCAAATCCGTTCAGCCGTTTATGCGTGATTAACAAACTTTAATTTACGCCTTATGTTTATATATCAAAAGGAACCCCTATTTCTCCTGGTCTCGCCATAACTTGAGAACAGCTTCACCGATTTAATTCATCTTTTTTAAATGTTTTTTAATACTTCGTAAAAGGTTCTTACATGAATAAACATAGAGAGTTAAATCTTTATATACAAAGTGAATAGGTATTTATTTTCCTTGGTCATCGCGTGAAAGAAAAATCAAGATGGGAGGTTATGGCGAGGCCGAAGACCGACCCTACTAGTCAGTAACAGTCGCTTGTAAATAAAATTAGTGTGGTAATGTGATTTGTTAAATAGGTAAAGCTCATTATCAGACCATCATTGTCCAACTTGTGTAACACGGGCCTTCCTTGAGAGTGGAGTATTAACCGTAACTTCTACGAGGGCTCAGTGCAGCTAGGATAGGCTGGAAGCCAGCCCTTGTGTTGAAGTTCTCCGTGTCTGCATGCTTTAATGTGCTCTATAAACAGAGATTATAAAGACTATCTCCAAAGCTCGGAAGCGCTTAGTTGAAAATGCCACTAGTGGTCACCCATCCTAGTCGTGGTCGCAGCAAGCGTTGCTAACCTTATTGATCAGGTGATTATTTATTATTACTGACAAGGCAAACTTTGTTGTGAGCGTTTATTTGCTGTGTCGTTACAAAACTCTCCTTTTTTACTCTCCATTATTTATCTTTAAGTCTAATGCATTCATTACTTTCTGGTATAAATATTTTATCTTATATTCAATCAATCAAATCAAATGTAATGGTAGGATATTAAGTAAGTAATAAGTAATTTAAGTAAGTAATAACAATATTGATCAGGTGATTATTTATTATTACTGACAAGGCAAACTTTTTTGTGAGCGTTTATTTGCTGTGTCGTTACAAAACTCTCCTTTTTTACTCTCCATTATTTATCTTTAAGTCTAATGCATTCATTACTTTCTGGTATAAATATTTTATCTTATATTCAATCAATCAAATCAAATGTAATGGTAGGATATTAAGTAAGTAATAAGTAATTTAAGTAAGTAATAACAATATTGATCAGGTGATTATTTATTATTACTGACAAGGCAAACTTTGTTGTGAGCGTTTATTTGCTGTGTCGTTACAAAACTCTCCTTTTTTACTCTCCATTATTTATCTTTAAGTCTAATGCATTCATTACTTTCTGGTATAAATATTTTATCTTATATTCAATCAATCAAATCAAATGTAATGGTAGGATATTAAGTAAGTAATAAGTAATTTAAGTAAGTAATAACAATATTGATCAGGTGATTATTTATTATTACTGACAAGGCAAACTTTTTTGTGAGCGTTTATTTGCTGTGTCGTTACAAAACTCTCCTTTTTTACTCTCCATTATTTATCTTTAAGTCTAATGCATTAATTACTTTCTGGTATAAATATTTTATCTTATATTCAATCAATCAAATCAAATGTAATGGTAGGATATTAAGTAAGTAATAAGTAATTTAAGTAAGTAATAACAATATTGATCAGGTGATTATTTATTATTACTGACAAGGCAAACTTTGTTGTGAGCGTTTATTTGCTGTGTCGTTACAAAACTCTCCTTTTTTACTCTCCATTATTTATCTTTAAGTCTAATGCATTCATTACTTTCTGGTATAAATATTTTATCTTATATTCAATCAATCAAATCAAATGTAATGGTAGGATATTAAGTAAGTAATAAGTAATTTAAGTAAGTAATAACAATATTGATCAGGTGATTATTTATTATTACTGACAAGGCAAACTTTGTTGTGAGCGTTTATTTGCTGTGTCGTTACAAAACTCTCCTTTTTTACTCTCCATTATTTATCTTTAAGTCTAATGCATTCATTACTTTCTGGTATAAATATTTTATCTTATATTCAATCAATCAAATCAAATGTAATGGTAGGATATTAAGTAAGTAATAAGTAATTTAAGTAAGTAATAACAATATTGATCAGGTGATTATTTATTATTACTGACAAGGCAAACTTTTTTGTGAGCGTTTATTTGCTGTGTCGTTACAAAACTCTCCTTTTTTACTCTCCATTATTTATCTTTAAGTCTAATGCATTCATTACTTTCTGGTATAAATATTTTATCTTATATTCAATTAATCAAATCAAATGTAATGGTAGGATATTAAGTAAGTAATAAGTAATTTAAGTAAGTAATAACAATATTGATCAGGTGATTATTTATTATTACTGACAAGGCAAACTTTGTTGTGAGCGTTTATTTGCTGTGTCGTTACAAAACTCTCCTTTTTTACTCTCCATTATTTATCTTTAAGTCTAATGCATTCATTACTTTCTGGTATAAATATTTTATCTTATATTCAATCAATCAAATCAAATGTAATGGTAGGATATTAAGTAAGTAATAAGTAATTTAAGTAAGTAATAACAATATTGATCAGGTGATTATTTATTATTACTGACAAGGCAAACTTTGTTGTGAGCGTTTATTTGCTGTGTCGTTACAAAACTCTCCTTTTTTACTCTCCATTATTTATCTTTAAGTCTAATGCATTCATTACTTTCTGGTATAAATATTTTATCTTATATTCAATCAATCAAATCAAATGTAATGGTAGGATATTAAGTAAGTAATAAGTAATTTAAGTAAGTAATAACAATATTGATCAGGTGATTATTTATTATTACTGACAAGGCAAACTTTGTTGTGAGCGTTTATTTGCTGTGTCGTTACAAAACTCTCCTTTTTTACTCTCCATTATTTATCTTTAAGTCTAATGCATTCATTACTTTCTGGTATAAATATTTTATCTTATATTCAATCAATCAAATCAAATGTAATGGTAGGATATTAAGTAAGTAATAAGTAATTTAAGTAAGTAATAACAATATTGATCAGGTGATTATTTATTATTACTGACAAGGCAAACTTTTTTGTGAGCGTTTATTTGCTGTGTCGTTACAAAACTCTCCTTTTTTACTCTCCATTATTTATCTTTAAGTCTAATGCATTAATTACTTTCTGGTATAAATATTTTATCTTATATTCAATCAATCAAATCAAATGTAATGGTAGGATATTAAGTAAGTAATAAGTAATTTAAGTAAGTAATAACAATATTGATCAGGTGATTATTTATTATTACTGACAAGGCAAACTTTGTTGTGAGCGTTTATTTGCTGTGTCGTTACAAAACTCTCCTTTTTTACTCTCCATTATTTATCTTTAAGTCTAATGCATTCATTACTTTCTGGTATAAATATTTTATCTTATATTCAATCAATCAAATCAAATGTAATGGTAGGATATTAAGTAAGTAATAAGTAATTTAAGTAAGTAATAACAATATTGATCAGGTGATTATTTATTATTACTGACAAGGCAAACTTTGTTGTGAGCGTTTATTTGCTGTGTCGTTACAAAACTCTCCTTTTTTACTCTCCATTATTTATCTTTAAGTCTAATGCATTCATTACTTTCTGGTATAAATATTTTATCTTATATTCAATCAATCAAATCAAATGTAATGGTAGGATATTAAGTAAGTAATAAGTAATTTAAGTAAGTAATAACAATATTGATCAGGTGATTATTTATTATTACTGACAAGGCAAACTTTTTTGTGAGCGTTTATTTGCTGTGTCGTTACAAAACTCTCCTTTTTTACTCTCCATTATTTATCTTTAAGTCTAATGCATTCATTACTTTCTGGTATAAATATTTTATCTTATATTCAATTAATCAAATCAAATGTAATGGTAGGATATTAAGTAAGTAATAAGTAATTTAAGTAAGTAATAACAATATTGATCAGGTGATTATTTATTATTACTGACAAGGCAAACTTTGTTGTGAGCGTTTATTTGCTGTGTCGTTACAAAACTCTCCTTTTTTACTCTCCATTATTTATCTTTAAGTCTAATGCATTCATTACTTTCTGGTATAAATATTTTATCTTATATTCAATCAATCAAATCAAATGTAATGGTAGGATATTAAGTAAGTAATAAGTAATTTAAGTAAGTAATAACAATATTGATCAGGTGATTATTTATTATTACTGACAAGGCAAACTTTGTTGTGAGCGTTTATTTGCTGTGTCGTTACAAAACTCTCCTTTTTTACTCTCCATTATTTATCTTTAAGTCTAATGCATTCATTACTTTCTGGTATAAATATTTTATCTTATATTCAATCAATCAAATCAAATGTAATGGTAGGATATTAAGTAAGTAATAAGTAATTTAAGTAAGTAATAACAATATTGATCAGGTGATTATTTATTATTACTGACAAGGCAAACTTTGTTGTGAGCGTTTATTTGCTGTGTCGTTACAAAACTCTCCTTTTTTACTCTCCATTATTTATCTTTAAGTCTAATGCATTCATTACTTTCTGGTATAAATATTTTATCTTATATTCAATCAATCAAATCAAATGTAATGGTAGGATATTAAGTAAGTAATAAGTAATTTAAGTAAGTAATAACAATATTGATCAGGTGATTATTTATTATTACTGACAAGGCAAACTTTGTTGTGAGCGTTTATTTGCTGTGTCGTTACAAAACTCTCCTTTTTTACTCTCCATTATTTATCTTTAAGTCTAATGCATTCATTACTTTCTGGTATAAATATTTTATCTTATATTCAATCAATCAAATCAAATGTAATGGTAGGATATTAGGTAAGTAATAAGCAATTTCAACGGCCTGTGACAGAACTTTCTGAAAATTGACACAATATATATATATATATATATATATATATATATATATATATATATATATATATATATATATATATAAACCGCGCCCTACGCACGTATCATGAAAGAAATAAAATATATATAAACACATACAAATAGCATTACTAATAACGAGCATGAACGAATATCAGGGAATACTAAGCATGATATTACTTTTTATTATTTTCAATTTGTAACGTATAAACATAGTTAATTAGGTAGGTAATTCACTTATTAACATTATGCAATACAATTATGGGAATAATAAGACGCTAGATTTGAAATCTGTTGGTTGATTGATAGAAACTATCCACGGGCAGAACTTTGACGGAAAGATACAAACTAAACAGCCGTGCAATTCTCTAACGATTCGTCGTTGCGTTCGTCGACGTGCTCACCGATGTCAAATACTTTGAGATTGAATTTTTTTTGCGCCCTTGAACATAAGGTTGTGTTTCCAATGTTTCTTGCCATCTCGTCATTTGTTTCACAGCTGTTGTCAACGATGTTTGCTCTTAGAGAATCGCATGGCTGCTTTGCAAAATCACTTTCTTGGAACATTATTATTTACAATTAAAAATACCCTTTATTAAACGCACGCTGAACAAACTCTGCGTATGCTGACACGGAAATCCTTTACGAAAACACAAGTTGCTTTGTAATCACAGTGCTTCCACATATAAGAGTGGGGATAACAATAGGACGGCCGACACAACGTTGAGTGTTTGTTCTCGCCGCGGGGCTTCGGCATTAAGGCGAGTCCACGGTGCAAGCGAATAAACAAAACATTTTTTATTATACACAAGCTGGTGCCCGCGACGTCGTCTGCGCAGGATTAGTACATTGAGTAGCTTATTATCTTCTCCAAGGCCATATCTTTACACCAAAATGTCATAAAATATTTACATGAGTAAATTTAAGTAAATGAAGCAGGAAACACTAATAATAAATACAGTACCTATGTACAGTACATACAAATATAAAATTCATCACCATGGAAATTTTCCTAGTATATATATTGGTCTATGATGGAAATAACTGTCATTACATTTCATCACCTTTGACGGTCGTCGAGCACGTCGAATGTATAGAGTTGTTAGAATGATAGCGAGCTTTTAACTAAGCTATCAGAATCTGACACAAACCTTGATAGAACTGGCATTACGACCTTGACGTAGGCGAAGGTCTTGTTATTTTGTCTTTGTTGTGCCCAAGAATATTACGCTTTTTCACCCACGTAATGAAGGATTATGATGATGATAATGATGAAAATTATTATATGTGTTAATCCAGCGCCTCATCTACCTCCATACCAAATTTCATTAAAATTGACCGCGCCGCTTGTGCGTGAAAGAGGAACAAACATCCATACATCCATACTCACAAACTTTTTGCATTTATAATATTAGTAGGATATATACATAAGAATTGGTTTGGATACGTCGATCTTATACTGGTATAAGATCGACGTATCCGACCCAATACTAATGTGTAATGATGAGTAAAATGTTCAATAGATTTGGTTTCATAAGGATCAAATTGCAGCTTAGGCACAGTGACGTACGAGTATGAGTAGTGGTATGGACAGAAGTGAATTACTGAATAGTTACTTCAGGACCTTGCGAACCGCGTAGCATTAAGGCCGATTCACACTTATCAGTGAAGCCACAGTTCTGACACAGTACCGGCACAGTGCGAAATATTCTTTCATACATTCTCTATGAACGCATCCCCACTTGTCAGTGTCAGTGCCGACACAGTGCTCTTAGTGTCAGTGCCGACACCGGCAATCACGGACGTATTCATTGACGACGATATTTTTTGTCGGATCACGGACGCCGCGGCATCAAAAACAAAATGGAGGATGAGCGATTGATAGAATTGGCTTGCGAAAATAGGGTTTTGTATGATTTGTCTCATGCAAAGTACGTGTATTCGAAATACAAAACCAAATTGTGGAACAAAAAAGAAGCGCAAATGCACCCATTTTCTCTTTTTTTCTCTTGATGCTGCTCTTCTTCTTCGTCTAAAGCAATAGCTATCATTGCTAGCTCCGCAGTATTGAACAGAGCCATAGCAACAATCACGATACTTGACTACGGACGCTTTTTCACTGTAGCTTCGTGAACTGAGTACTGGTCATGTTTGAATTGAATCACTGACGCAACACTGTAGCACTGATACCGAACTGAGCGAACACGTTGACGGAACTGTGTCTTCACTGATAAGTGTGAATCGGCCTTTAGTATCTGTTTCTTTATATGGTCGCAATGGGTTTTCCGAGAAGCTCACGTGCGGAACTGTCAGTGTTTTTTTAACTGCGCTAGCGAAGCGCTAGACAAGATAGTTATCGTGTATAACTACAAGTCTTCGACTAATGGACTGCCCTACATGGCACTGTGTTAAGGATACAATAGAATTGAAATTGTCTGACAATAGAAATCAGCGAGGCATTATTAACCATCTGAACATATAGCTGACCTATATCCTAGTGAGTTTTATCACGAAAGAGTCAAATAATTACCATCGGTTTTTTGAAATAAATAATATAATTTGACGGCTCCGTTAGCGCAGTTGCTAGTGAGCCTGCCTTTGAAGCACGGAGACCCAGATTTGATCCCTGAACAGGGCAAATGTTTATGTAATACGCAGAATTGTTTGTTCTTAGGTCTTAAATGTTGGATTATATGATTGTGTGTGAACCCTAGTACGGGGGATGATTGTGTAAACGTATTTAATAATAATAATAATACATTTTATTGAGTTTCCACATACATCATTATGAACATTTACAATCAAGTAGGGCTTATCAAAAGATCAAAAGATTTATTTATTTAATAAGCCTGAAGATCATCTTAGCTCAAGAAATGTGCATATTGAATTATTGATCTGAATATCAGTTTACTGGCTAGTATTTTGGTTTCCCATTTGTAAAAATAGTGTTGACTTTACTTTGACACTTCAAAGGCAGGGTCACTAGCTTGTTATTATCATAAAAAACGAAGTTCTAGTTTAGTTTCTAGCTAGAAACTAAGGCGAACTTCGTATTTTATGATAATAACAAACAAATACGTACATATCAGCTAAGTTTAAGCTTACCTAAGTTATTAAGCTAAGTTATCTTAGTTAATAAGTAGTCTATATATAATATGTGTCCTAATATTTTGTAGATGATAATGCTGCTAAAATGACCTCATAAAGTAGGTATGACTTTAATAATCATCAATCAATCAATCATGAATATTATATCAGAATCAAAGTCCTGATTGACTGACTGACAAACAACACACAGACTAAGCCGCTGATCGTAGAGACTTAAAATTTGGAGGGTGATTTTGTCTTGTTGCGTAGAGTATATGTATGTATTGGGGTATTTCGAAATTCAACCTCCGTAGAGGTCAAAATAGGTTAAAAAGGTTTTTATGAAAGTCCTATGTTTTTAACTTCATCATCATCATCAGCCTGTAGCAGTCCACTGCTGGACATAGGCCTCTCCAATTGCACGCCACTTAGGTCTATCTTGGGCTTCTCGCATCCAGTTTTTGCCAGCCGTCTTGCGCAGATCGTCACTCCACCGTGCCTCAGGACGTCCTACACTACGTTTGCCGAGACGCGGTCTCCACTCTAGAACTCGTTTACCCCAACGGTTGTCGGTTCTACGGCTAATATGGCCAGCCCACTGCCACTTCAGAACGGATGTTTTTAACTTATTAATCAATAATATTTAGACGGTTTAACTTACGCTGTAGATATAATACTTTATAGCGCTAGTACTAACGCTGATTGTGACGGGTGCGCAAGTGATCAATGGAGACGTAGCCCGTAAGGTCACGAAATCTGTAGAATACTCCACTATATCTACCGCATAAGCTGAACCGTCAAAGTAATATTAAAAAAACGCTAGTCGCTTACAGTAGTAACAACCTAAACAATAATTATTATGATGGACTTAGGCCAAGATAAATGCACGCAGCTTTGCCTCAGTCGTCCGGTTACATTTGCCAAAATGTCGTTTTTGGGGACAATTTTATCTAAAAAATACCCATTAGCGTGGAATAACATGCGTAATATGTGTTTTCAAGCTACAATTCTGTGGTGTGCTTAACCTCGACTTCATGGGACATTGCGCGGGTTTAATGGCAGTTTTGTTCCATAACAGTATTGACTTTTAACAGACGCGGGTTTCGAGTTGGCACTTACTTAGGATTATTTTACAGATAGTTAAGAATTAAATAACAATAATTAACGTGAATTGGATTTAGCCCTAGAGTAAAATATGTATTTAGGTAGTTCACAATGCTGGAAATGGCAGCTGTTATTGAAAACCAATTGCCTTTCTAGGTCTAGTGTGATTCTCACCTATGACCGCATTATCACTGACTGCTTATTTAGATTTTTTTGTGTGTTTGCGGACAGTCTTTTGACTTTGAGTAGGTGACTTTAAGGCTAATTTTCATGTAGGAGTAATACTCCACCGCGTGTCTCTCCTTTTCGTCAATTTCAAACATTTACATTTTGATTGATGTATGATACCTATGTCGTCTTTTTAGCCTCTTACGATACTTTATATTGGTCAATTGTGTCACCAGGAGGTTGGGTTACTTAGCCGCTTTTTGTAATTTATGAAACTTTTTTTCGTCATTAAGCGTATTGACTCTTAGTTCACCATACAACTCAGTGGTTATTAGGAACAATGGAACATTTGATACATTTTTAGCATACTATTTTGTGCCCCCTGTTTCATTGGAACATTGAAGTTTTATGTCTCATAACCCCAGTACTCCGTAAGTCCAGATAAGTTTTAGTACAAACAATTTCTTTCACATTGTATGTAAGATTCTCAGCATCATTTAACAGCCGAAACGGTTTGATCAGTTATCATAAATAAGGTATCATTAGATCCTAGCCACGCAAGTGATAGAAGTATTTGATAAACATTTCATTTTCATAGCTCTACGTGTTCCTGATGAAAAAAACATACTGACAGACAGCAAAAAGCAAAAAGAGATTGTATAAGACTTCCTTTTATTCTTTTAAAAATAAGCAACATAAACGGTTGTTTACAACGTTAATCTTTTGCATCAACTCTGAAGGCGACAGCGGGGAGTCGGCGGGGTGCAGGAAGGGTGTACGTACGGCTGTCACCTCAGCGCCACTACACTTCACACGATCTACCGAGGAATTACTTACCATGTCCATTATTTATCATTATTACTACACTTAAACTATGTACCAAAGCATCAAAAATAAATAAGTTCTGAAGCACGTAAGGTGATATTATTGAAGATCACCGCAGCTACCTTCGGCGGAAACATTTTTGGAGGCCCCGACGATATACACCTACTTCAAGAAAATTCCATATCGATGTCGCATCGGAAATCGTCGCAAAAACCAATTGTGTTGTTTTATGAGGGAAGTCACAGTGTGAGTGGTGAACGAGATATAAGTTAATATGTTTGTGTTGTTTCTCCTCGTCAGTTTATCTTCAGGTGACTGCGAAACATATTAATCATATATTCTCATCGTTACCCTTTTATCTTAATCTCACCGTTACTACAACTTGCTAAATCATTTTCAACTATGAACCACCTTCCTACAAACATAATTTATTAATAAGTAACGCACCTTTGTAACCAAGTGATTGGTACTGTTTCTTTCTTGCTTTTTTGAAGTAGGCATGCAAAGAAAACGTAATCTTAATCGTACTAACTATATTTATAAGTTTCATAAAGAATTGTTTAGCTTATCGTGCCACAGAATTACGTAAGTACTATATACTACTTTGAGCTATTACTATTACATGAACATATTTATAAAAAAAAATACTAATTAATAAAAGAAAATATCAATAATATAATTTAATATTAATAATAGTATATTAACTTAATAAGTAGGTACAGAAAATTCAAAACCTTAAAATTAACTATTCTATTTTATTTAACACTGTAGGTCTACAAATTATAATAACTATATATCAATACACATGCATTGAGTTTTCATTTCTTGCAATTTAACATTTTTAAATATGGTTAGGTATTTTATTCTCTCTGTAATTGCGATATTTGCGATAGTGCTTTGAAAGTGAATTATATGCATAGATTTAAGTTAGCACAAATGTACAGACTGCACAAACAACACAACTATAATAACTATATGCTATAGATAAACAACGAAATTTAATGTAAGATTCACATCTACCCTCCGCACTAGTTTGCACTGTACGACGGCAGGGCAGAGCATTCATCGTCCACAAAACACGTTATTATTCACACACATAAATGTAGGCAAGCTTCACGATATTCCTATAACTTTATAAAATTACGCAATTAACAGTAGTGTAGGTAACTTCCTCTCATGCATATTTGTCATAACAACAAACTATTTAAGTGTCACTCTCATACAAATATTCAGTGAATGTATTCAAATATAATTCATTCTGTATTGTATGTTATATTCTATGTACCAATTTTTTCTCAATTAATAACTTAATATTTCCTTTACTGTTAACGAAGTTTTTCAGCTGTTAGCTTGCAACTGTCTAAAAAGTAATTAAGCAGATTTATTTTAAAAGGTAAACCACGAATTTTTCAGACATCACTGGCGACAAGAACCCGCCGTTGGGCCGCTTGGCTCGGTCACGGGAGTTGTTTACGTGCACAGCACGAGCGTTGCCTCCTACCAGAGCCGACTCGCACTGAAAGCGCGTCCGTGCTACGGTATTTGGCTGGCTGACGACGGACTACCAACCGCGAGTATATTTATGGGTTTCTATTGAAATTAGTGTCTTCTTTTGTTATACAAAATGGAAGACGATTTGAGGTCACTCACTTATCAGCGCGGCACTATAAAAGGTAGACTTACTAAATTTGAAAGCAACGTAAAAGTTTTACAGCAAACTGAACCGCAAAATATAGCAAAATTACAAGTAAGCGAGTAACAATTAAAATTACAAAAGTATGAAAAGTTGTATGATACTTTTGATGAGATTCAGACTAAAATTGAGAAAATAACACCTGCCAAGGTGGACAATGAGCTTGAAGAACGCGAATAAACTGAAACTTAATTTTCTACATTGACTGCAATTGCAAATGACATAATTGTCAACGCTTCAAATAATTTCTTCTCATCAGCTTATCAGCCGTGGGGTACCGGCTTAGAATAGTACCCCCCCAACTCTACCCGTGGGTGCGTAGAAATCTGCTAAGGGATAACAATCGAAAGGTGGGCAGCAGCACCTTCCCAGCATTAAAACCCCAAAACTGAGCTCGCCAACCCACCTGCCAAGCGTGGCGAGTATTGAAAAAATCCCCCCAATGACGGACACAATAGGAACCAGGCCCCCAGTTCCCGGCAGCCCCTCTATTCCTGGCTACGGTAGCGGCCACGGTAACGGTGGGGCAGAGGGTGCTAAGAATCTCCGGCAGACGCCCGGCTACCACCTCCAACGACGACGACTGGCCCTGGTGACACACAACATACGCACGATGAGGACAGACGAGAAGATATATGAGCTGGAAGAAGAAATGAGTAAGTTACACTGGGACATTGTGGGGTTATCTGAAGTCCGTAGAGCGGGTGAGGACACGATAACCCTAAAATCAGGTAACCTACTCTACTACCGAGAGGGCGACCAACAGTCCCAAGGTATTGTCGGTTTTCTCGTCCACAAGCCCCTTACTAACAACATAGTAACGATCGATAGCGTTTCGAATAGGGTCGTATAAATAATACTCAGAGTATCCAAACGATATTCGCTGACGGTCATTCAAGTATACGCACCGACGAAGTCGCACCCGGATGATGAGGTGAAGGATATGAGGACATTAGTCGGGCCATACATACCTCTGAAACGCACTTTCTAGTTGTTATGGGGGACTTCAACGCGAAGTTGGGTAAGAGAAGCGAAGATGAGTTGAAAGTGGGGCAATTTGGCTATGGACAACAGAACCGTAGGGAACAGGGGTTGGCCGACTTCCTGGAGAAAGAGGGACTCTATATGATCACCTCACAGGAAATGGACCTGGCTGAGTCCCGATGGTTCCACGATAAATGAGATTGACTTCATTACGACCACCAAAAGGCAAATAATTACTGATGTCTCCGTGATCAACAGGGTTAAAACCGGTAGTGATCACCGAATGGTAAGAGGCACGGTGAATATTAATGTCAAACTGGAGAGGGCTCGTCTGATGAAGTCTACGCTCCGACCCACTCGTGCCCGTATTCAAGACCCCGAGAGCTTTCAACTTGAGCTATCCAATCGCTTCAATTGCCTTGAGAACATACTTAATAATAATGCGTATATGAGAGCTAGCCTTGTCAGATCTTAGACTTTAATATATCCTAAGTTATAAATGGAAATGGTGTTTTAAGTTGTTGTAAAATATTTTATGGCGTTATAAACTTCAGGACTTACTATTGAACTTGGCACCCATTTAGATCTCACTTTTTTGTCGTTGAGTCAATAATCGAGGCATATAATAATAATCATAATATTGAACTTGGCTTGAAAGCCAAGTTTAATATTATGATATATAAAAACCTTAAAGTAAAGGTGCTACCTATTTAGAGACCTGAAGAACTTATTACATCATTAATATGAGAAATTCTACAACAGTTGAGGAACAGGAGAGAACTACGTTTTTTTTAATCGCCTACCAAGGAACCACTTTCAAAGATATTTAACTTGACCTGAGGTTGGTTGCATTATAAGAATGTTTTTCAAGAAGGATTATAAACTTTTAATAAAACTGTATACATTTTACGCAAATTTTTATAATAAACTAATTTATATATAGAATTAATTTAATAAGAACCTAATTCATCAGTATTCTTAACTATCTTAGCGAAGGGGTAGATCAGTTTGTGCAGCACCTAAACGTTCCCTTCTTCTTAAATATTCTCCCCAATGCTTTCTCGAAGATTGATTTAGCATAATGGCAATAGTATGAACATATATGCGTAAGACAAACACAAATTCAAAACAGAAATTAATTAACATCAAATGTGTATAAATATTAGCTGCATAAGCGTTGTCATACCTTAAAATTTTCCATGAAAATATATGAGTCATTCGAATAATAAAATAAATAAAGCCTGCTAATGTATCACAAAGGATTCCTACGCCTACGAGCGATGTTACGTGACTTAACCGTCTCTTTGTCATTCTCTTTTTACAACATGACAACACAGTAAGAACTATTTTTACATACAACAATATTGTTACTGTCATTATCAAACATACACATAGGACATGAAAACTGTCGTAAATATTATTGTCATTGTCTTCACTTATGCAAGAATAACTAATTTCGCACGATACAACAACAGTTGTTGCCATAGCGAACACAGAGCCTGTGACAATCCTCTTCTGGTAGCTGATCTTTCTATTGTTAACCCACACCAGTCTCAGATAAGCGAGCATTGTCGCGTGCAGTGACCAGAATATCGTCGTTATGAATAAGTAGCTAGCTGTTCGATAGTCTGACATTATACAACTCAACAGATGAAACGTTCCAAAGATTATTTGGTTCATATTAATATAATTATGTAAAGTTCTCCAGTGGGGCATGAGGCACCATGTCACAATCAATATTATAGGACACAATATTACAAAAAATAATAAAATCAACGAAATTACACAAATAGTCAACACTATCCATATTAGCGGACTCCGTTCGAAAGTCATCGCTATGAATGTTTTTGTACTTTCTATTCTTTAAATAATTATTAATACGATATTAAATTCAAATATAATTAATGTACCAGTACAGTTACATGGGCATTGTTAGATAAATTTAATTATAACCTACTTTGGTTAATAGCATGCGGTGATTAAAAATAATGATGTGATTATTTCCACAGCAGTAAGAATTGTACTTTATTTTAGGGGTCTGTACGTGAAAAGAATAAAGGAACTCTTATAGGATCAAATTGTTGTCCGTCTGTCCGACTATACGTGTCTGTCAAGATGCCTTTTCTTAGGAACACGTAGAGCTATCAAGTTGTAATTTATATCAAATACTTGCGTCTACGGTCGGTCTCTTTCAGCTTATCATACTTGTAAAAAAACGCAATAAAAAGATATGACCGTCGTTTCCGCCGAAAGTAGCTGCGGTGATCTTCAATAATATCACCTTACGTGCTTGAGAACTTATTTATTTTTGATGCTTTGGTACATAGTTTAAGTGTAGTAATAATGATTAATAATGGACATGGTAAGTAATTCCTCGGTAGATCGTGTGAAGTTAAGTGGCGCTGAGGTGACAGCCGTACGTACACCCTTCCTGCACCCCGCCGACTCCCCGCTGTCGCCTTCAGAGTTGATGCAAAAGATTAACGTCGTAAACATCCTCCCGCCTCCTTGAAAGCCTCGTCTTTCAAAAGTATAATTCCGGAGTTGGAAGAGGACAAAGTCTTGACACTGCTCTCCTGAGTACTGACTTCTTGGTTTGGACATCGACCACTCTGCATACGCCGTCGGAACCCAAATATGTCTTAACTATGCGGCCCAATTGCCACTTCATTGGTGGTAGGTGATCTTCTTTTAGAATGACAAGATCTCCAGTTTTGAGTTGGCGTCCTTTAGTCTGCCATTTGCGCGCTGCTGGAGTTCGCAGATGTATTCGCATGTCCACCGGTTCCTAAATGTTTGTCGTAGTCGTTCGACAAGTTGATACCGCTTGATTGAGATTTTCTCGGTCGTCGGCGATGGCAAAGATACCAAAGGTCGCCCAACAAGGAAATTACCAGGCGTAAGTGGCGACAAGTCAGAAGGATCCGATGACAAAGGTGTCAACGGACGTGAATTAAGTATTGCCTCAATTTGGTAAAAAAGTGTTGTTATCTCCTCAAAAGTTAAGCTAGTATTTGCTACATATTTATGTAATAATCCCTTCGCTGATTTAATACCTGCTTCGATAATTCTCGAAAAGTTTGGAGAGTATGCCGGTTTAAATTGAAATAATATACCTTGCTCGCTTGCAAATTGAGTGACTGGCTGACGACAGACCCTAACCATTCGTTTTAGTTCATTATTAGCACCAACAAAGTTGGTGCCGTTGTCGCAGAATATTTTCTCATTATTCTACCTATCATTTAGTAAATTCCAAGCCACTATATAATTTTCAGTCGTACATTCAATCGATTTAATTACAACAGCGGCACCAGCCTCTAATGATGACTTAAGATAGTGAAAAAAAGAGGTTTATCTATGAAGATATGAATAATTTTTTAAGCGTGCTAAACACACAACTAAACCTAATACGCTTTTGTGTATCATAAGATAATATATTATTTTGTGGTAGGACTTACGCAGCGTCCACCTGGGTAAGTACCTAACATTTGTCATTTATTTAATCGTGAAGTAATAGTGTGCAAAGATTAACGTGTTTCGGTTGAAGGGAAATATTTCCAGCAAAAAATGCAACAGAAAGCTTCTGAAATCAAGATGAAGAGCGTGTATTTCGTGCAGGGTTTTAAACTGTTGTATTAAAAAAACACTGAACTTTAATGGATAAGCTTGACGCCCTAAATAAGGCTAGCTACTTTCTCGTCTCGTCACCGCTTTTCATTTACAAAATAAAATTAAGGCTTTAAACGTCGGGCCTCTGCCTCTGCCTAAAGATATTTATATGACCTCATTCGGTAATATTCTAATTATGAAATGAAATACAGACTTTTATTTACATACTTCTTTAAGAAAATTAAAAAATTAAATTAAAGCATTATTCTCCTAACAAAACAATGCTTTATAACAATTTTTTTAATGATTAAAGTACAATGTGTCCGCACCAAGGAGGTTTCAATTCAATTTAAGTACACATTATCTGTGGTGAGCGCGCTGCGCTGGTTCCGAGCCAATCACAGACTTTTCCCGCTTATATTGGCAAAATTGTGGTTACGCCGCACAAGCCATACAAACAAGAAGAAGAAGAAGACTTTTTCCATTTTGGCGCTATTTCGTACATACGAATTCGAGTAATATTTTGTTGGATAAAACTTTAGTAGCAAAAATGTCATGAGATTAAACAAAGTAGTGTATGCAACTCCATATAATTAGGTATCAAAACACTCGTGTAATCTTATTTTGAAACTCGCCTGCGGCTCGTTTCAAAAACTACACTCATGTTTTATTACCCTCTATTATATAGGACAGTTGCATAAACTACTATTCTAATGTTGCTGAGCTATCGCAAGTCTTGCAGCCTATCAAAGGAAGCTCACGTATTCTTTTTTTTCAGTTATCACGTAAATCGCCTACGTAAGGTATAAACCGGCTAGCCAAGTTCCGTTGCTCCTCGTAGGTTTTATTCTCAATCGACCGCCTGGACTCGGGTCACATCTGCAGTTGGGCAAATAGCTGTAATTGGAACTGAAATGAAGATTACATGTGGAGAAGCGGGCACGCAGCGAATAGTTGGGAATGACCGGGTGTGTTTATTTTTATGCATTGTTTTTGGGGAGGGTGACGAACTTAGAATTAATTTTACGTTTCGTTCTAATTTTATGTGACGTGAGATTAATTAGATCAGAAGCACAAACACTATGATTTACATTTACATTTGAAGGGTTTGTTCATGGTGTAACAAAATCGGGCACAACGAGTGTACCATGCCAAGTTTGTCTACCTTTAAATACATATTACTTGGACATAAGTATAACTTTATGAAACTGAAAGCGACTCCAAAAGATGTCTGCTGTAAACATCCTATAATATTTAAAAAAAAACAAGCAGGCGGTTTTTGGGGAATACCGATAGCAGTGAAAACTAAGTAACTTGAAGCGTTCGGTGACAATGTCGCGAGTTCCATGATTTTGTTCACCCAAAAAGTGCTTAAAAAGCCAAAAGCGTTCAGTGAAGAAGACGCGTGTTCCATGACTTTTGTTAAGCCAAGAGAGACGGCCTCTTGTGTGCGATGATACCTGTGACGATACACAGGCACCGTCACATCTTCCAGAAGCTTACTCTCTTCTTCCTGGTGTGGCAGCGACAAACCCTGAAAACTTTCAACGGCCTATATATGCCAATTGCGATGGTTGTTACATATATGTGCTGTTTGGAGACGAAACTTTGGGTCCGTGGGGTTTAGGCTCATACAAAATAGTTGAAGCGGCAGGTGACCAACATGCTGGCTCATGCACACATCAACATGGTCTAGGGATATTTCAATTAAACCTAAATAACTAAAATTCTATTAACTTTTTGTTAAGACACCTACACATTAAAATAAACCTTGTTTAATAGCCTATCTAATCTGATAATTAACTTTAAGATAAAGTTAAATTTAAAAACAAACTTAGAAGAAAGAGGAAAAACTCAGACAAAATTTCAATCCTAACTTTATTTTTGAAACATCAAAACCTAAACAAAACAACTATTTTATTTATATAAATTGTTGAAAACTTAAAATTAATATTCCGTGGATCCACTTAAGACTCTCCTGACACATCTGCAGCGGTTCTGCATACTCAAAACAAGGGTGTCAATATCCTGTTGTGGAATACTGTCCCAAGTCCTGGTAAGATGCAAGAAAAGCTGGTTTTCATGCACAGTATCTTTAGGGAAATTCCTAAGAGCTCTTCTCTGAAGCATATCCCAGGCATGCTCAATAGGATTTAAATTAAAACTGTTTTTGGCTTAAGTTTTTTAACTGTTTGTTTATTACTGTTTAATTCTAAGCTATTTGTTTTCCTGAAAAATAAAATAAAATAAAATAAAATAAGTCAGGGGATTATGTAGGCCAGTGTAAAGCTTGGATATCATGGCATCATATCTTAATGGCGACGTATAGACTATACCTAAAAAAACTATGTTGTGCGATTCGGTGTATAGAAAGCAATTGTAACACTTTTACAATATTAAGAGATGTACCTTCATAATTAGCAAACCGTGATCTGGAAGACCTTCCCATACACACTGCCAATTACAAGGCAAACAATTTTGATCGTCTTTCGTGAAACGTAAGACCTTGAGATATTATACATTTTTTGTATAAAATTTTACAGGAACAGTATTTTACTTGCCATGTTTTCTAAAACATAAATGCAGTAGTTTTTGCACACCTCTAAGAGACAGAACAACTATATTTGTAAATACTTATCCTAACTGAATGACTGACTGACTGACTGACTGATTCAACAAGATGCCTTTTATATTGTAAACATCTACACTCGAGAGCAATGAATCCGGGTCACTTAAAGAATGTTAAAAATCTCGGAAACTAAAAATGATAGGTTAATGCAATAAATTGTATTTAATAGACAATGTAATACTCCTTAAATGAAAGTAAAAAAAAATATGAGTCACCATACATTTTATTAACACAAAATTACATAAAGAAAAAACTGCTGATCTCTCCTTAAAACAAAAATAGGAAACATGAAATTTTTGAACTTTATTACGATTTTCTTGAATTTTAATACTTCGTATTGCCTCCTCGTGCTTCCATTACTGCGTTTACGCGGTTTGGCATGCTGTACACCAAGTTCCTTATACGATTTTGGGGAATATTCTCCCATTCCTCTGTGAGAGCAATTTTGAGCTCACGAAGCGTGATTGGGGGAGGGTTTCGTTGTTTTACGCATCTGCCTAGCTCGTCCCAAGCATGCTCGATCGGGTTGAAATCCGGGCTGCGCGCTGGCCACTCCATACGAGTAATGTTCATCTCTTGAAGGTAGTCATTCACAATCCTACCTGTATGAGGTCGGGCATTGTCATGCATAAATATAGCATCCTCACCTAAATTGACCATAAATGGACCAACGTGATCATTGAGGATTTCTTCCATATATCTTTCGCTAGTTAAAGAGCCGTTTTCTATGATCACCAGCTCTGTGCGACTTTCAGAAGAAATTCCGGCCCACACAAGTACAGACCCACCACCGTAGGCTACTTTATCTTCGATGCATGCTTGCTTGAATCTTTCCCCTGGTCTTCGATACACTCTGTGTCTTCCATCGTGCTTGTAGAGCATAAATTTTGATTCGTCGGAGAACATATCTTTTGACCAATCTTCAATACTCCAATTTACGTGGCTCTGGGCATATCTTAGTCTTGAAATACGATGCCCACGCTCCAGTTTAGGGCCGTTTGCAGGTCTAAGGGGTTTTAAGTTAGATTCAGCAAGCTGACGTCTTACTGTCCATGCACTTGGGTTACTTCCTCCGAGGCGTCGAAACTGATTTGTGAGTTCAGTTCCTGTGAGAAAGCGATTTCGAAGCATGGTGTTCACCAAGTATCGGTCTTCTCGTGCTGTGGTACACCTGGTCCTGCCCGTTCCTGGTCTGCGTAGGTTAGAACCAGTTTCTTCGTAACGTCGGAGAACTCTTTGTACTGTTGACAGCGACACACCGACAGTCCTGGCTGTATCGCGCTGACTCCGGCCGGTTTCCAGCATTGTAAGTATTCTGGTGCATTCTTCAGGCGTAAGCGACATAATTTCAGCTTGAATAATGAATATAGAGCACTATCAACATGGTTTATGTACCCACATAAATGACAGATTACAAACAAAAGCAAAACCAAATGCTGTAATTTCGTAGTTCCATCTTCGAAAGTGGCCCTTTTTCAAATTTGATTTTTTTATGATATAACTTTACAATAACTAAGAAGTTTTAATACCTTCATTTAAGGAGTATTACATTGTCTATTAAATACAATTTATTGCATTAACCTAGCATTCTTAGTTTCCGAGATTTTTAGGATCCTTTAAGTGACCCGTATTCATTGCTCTCGAGTGTACTAGGAAAGAATTTTTGAAAATATGTAAGGTGATTAGGTAGTTAAGTACAGGCTTCGTATCCTGTAACTGTACGCGAGCAAGCCGCGGGAGGATAACCTAGTTTATTATAAAAGGCGTTTTTGAAATATTTATATAACTACAATAAAAAGATTCGGATATCAGACTTCTTATAATAACTGACTCTATATGTAACATTCCGAAGTTTTTATAAAGAATAATATATTTATCTAAATCAAGTTTTACACAATCATCATCATCATCATCAGCCTGTAGCAGTCCACTGCTGGACATAGGCCTCTCCAATTGCACGCCACTTAGGTCTATCTTGGGCTTCTCGCATCCAGTTTTTACCAGCCGTCTTGCGCAGATCGTCACTCCACCGTGCCTCAGGACGTCCTACACTACGTTTGCCGAGACGCGGTCTCCACTCTAGAACTCGTTACTACAGTTACTTTTACCACAATTTGATTTCATCTAGCAAGCGCATCTCGTCAAAACGTACAAAATTTATAAAAAAATAATGTGCACACTCTTAAGTAAAATTATATATAAATATAGGGAAAATGCGGGGCGTAGTAAGTTTAAAATATTTGTAACATGATATTTGAATTAACATACCGAATAGCTAGTTTCTTGCTTCCCATTCAGTGCCTTTAATTAAACTCTCACTAGGTCCTTCCCAAAAGTTATCAGTCACAGATTAGCCAATAGTCGCTTTGACCACGACTCACGCACCTGGATACTTGGAAACTTGTTATCTGATCCAATTAAATCGGCATAGAGAAATTATAAAGTTTCCAAACAGTACCTAAACTTTTTAACGCGTGACAGTGAATTACTTATTCTTATCCTTACATACGTAGTATAATATAAAGTAGGTTTCCGCATCTGTATGTTTTTATATCAGCAAATTCTTCTGAAGCCTCGCAACGGATTTCGATGCGGTTTTACCTATCAGTTAGATATTTTTCAAGGAAGTTTATTTTTATAATAAAACCAAATTAAGATTTCATGTGAGTAGAGAAAACTTACGTGATTTTACTTGAAGTTTCTTGTAGCAAGTGAACTTACTGGACGAATAACGGTTAACACTTTAGGGTGGCAGATCTAGTGCTCGCTAAGCTTGACATTACTCAGATGTCGGCGCTTGAGACTCTTACTAATGAAATCTCTTAGATTCTTTTAAAATATTATTCCTTAAATTGGTTATGTCTACAAAATACAATCGTAGTTTTTATTATTAGTACTAAAATAAACAAATCATACAGACGTCATCACATCAATATCTATTACCAAACATGTAGCAAGCTTTACTACTGCGGTATACTGTGACACAAAAGTCGGCTCACGTCCAGAATAAATGTCTGAAATGGCTCCCCTCCACTCGACTCACGGACGATTCACCTGTATTGTTATTGTAGTTTCACAATTTACGATATGTGGCTACTATCGTTTGTGAATAGGCGCTATTTTAAATGTCTATTTGGCAACAACCATTTCAGTTTATTTTTATTTGAATAAAACATTACAGAATAAAAGCTGGTTGTGTAACGATCTATATATTTCCTTTTATACTTGTAAAATTTATGAACTTAGTGCTTGGAATTATTGGAGATATTACTTTATTATTATATTATTTAAAGGGCCCCGAGCGTACGCGTAGAGCATATAAGTTTACTTACTACTACAAGTTCTGCGAACAGTACACCTCGCGAGCACATAGTCTTATCAGCGGCAATCTATTGCAGTATTTCACAAGCTATTGTCTCAGAAGCCACTTATTTACATTAGCAGTTTTGATAAAGGGATTGATGCTTATTTCATCAACATGCGAAATAAGCACAAGCTATCCGTACATGTAACGCGTCTCCACAGAATAAGTCATTTTTTATGGGACAATGTATACGATTCTATAATAAAGTTTCCAATGTTATCCGATATTCCCTATTAATAAGTTTCAGATTACTATTAAAACTAAACTTTGTCAAAAAGGTTATTACAAAATTTCGGATTACTTGGAGGATAAACAGCTTGGGACTGATCACTCCAGGATCTATCTACTCGTGTACTAAGATGTTAAAGTGTAGCGTGTCTTGCCCTACTGATACCATAATTATGTTCTCTTTTGTAAGGCAACACACTCGAGCTAAAAATAAGTGAATATTTGTTATACTCGTATCATTTAAGAAATTGGCGATACAGTCTGATATTATATAGAATACAAAGATGTTTGGAATGCTCCACTTCTGGCAAGCTGTCATTCTGCCACCCATAAAATGTAATATTTGTAGTACCTAAGTACAAATTTTTTTAAAACATATATATAAAAAGAATGTCCCCGAGTTTCTTGCCGCTTCTTCTCGGTAGGCTCTATATATTTTGGAACGCGGCGGTAGTCTTTATAGTACATTATAATGAAAAATTGACGTTCATAAGTGCGTCTTTGATGTCTAAATTGAGTAAGTGATTTTGACTTCGACTTTGACTTTGACTTTTTAATGTATGTTAAATTAATCAGGACACCAAAATACACGCCTAGCATTTTTTAATATATTTTTCATTAAATCTAAACTAAAATAACGATGTTTTTATTTCAAACTCTTAATATTGGCGCTAAAACATTATCAATGGCGGCCTATATGGCGTCACTATGGCAAAAACAAACAGTGTTGTGATTTTACTACGTTTTGCTTGCTTGAGCATGCAGATGGCGGGAAAAATACCTACTACTGTAACTTATTATCTCATGTGTTTATTCTCAAGTTTTGACGTGTAATAGTGGTGAATTATTAACCGTTGATGTTCACAATGGTGTATGAGTGTCAGTAAATTATATAAAATCATGAAACATTATTTGTGTTTTTTTTTCGTCAATCGTGTTAGCAAGTTTTAGTAATGCATCCACGTGCCTTATACACTAGTAATTAAATGACTTATTTCTTAGAGCAGACTCTAGCTACCTACTTGAAAACCCAGTTCATAACTCTGCAATTACAAAAATAAACCTACATTTTAGCCACATAATTTGTTGAATGTAGTGTATTCCACCTCAAAAGGAAAAAATAACCCTTATCATTAAAATGTACTTTACAGACTCTACCGCCGCGTTCCAAAATATAAAGAGCCAACCGAGAAGAAGCGGCAAGAAACTCGGGGCTATTCTTTTTACATATATGTTTACAATGTTTCTACTTAGGTACTACAAATATTACATTTTAAGGATGGCAGAGTGACAGCTTGCCAGAAGTGGAGTATTCCAAGCATCTTTATCTTCTATATAATGTCGGACTTTATAATAAGCTTTTTTTATTAACACGTTTTTACAGTCAACTTGAATTTGCCCTCTGTAAGCTCAGTTATGTGTTTTGGGATTTTATTGTAAAAGTGCACACAATTTCCTAGGAATGACTTATTAGTCTTTGCAAGTCTAAAACTAGTTACAGGATACTATTTGTTTTTCTAGTATTAAAAGTGTGGTGATCACTATTTAACTCATATATATATATATGTCAATTTTTACGAGGTGACAATACTATTTTCAATTTAGAATTATTTCCTCAAGATATATGTTTACTCTTACAAGTTGTATCATAGAGGAGTTTTATGGACTGAGCATAAGCATAAAAAATCTAGGGACAAAGTATCTATACTAAAATGTGGACAATGACAGGAAATGAGTTTCTGATGAGCTCATCGATCAAACATTTGAAACCTTTCTAGGGATAAGATACAGCCGTGCAATTCTGTAATGACTCGTCGACGACCTCAACGATGTCAGTATTTGACAGATGAAATCAAATTGTGGTAAAAGTAAAGGAAATTAAACGTAGACAAGCGCTGCGCTGACATCGCCTTAAAAATCGGAACTTTTTTTATGGCAGTATTGTTCTAATGACATTACAATATCATGGCTTCCTTGCGTTCGATTCTGTAATGATTCGTCGACGAGCTCACCGATGTCAAATACTTTATGAGATATCGCCCTTGTTATGTACAACATGTTTTTTTTCCAACGTTTCTTGTCATCTTGTCATTTGTTTCACGGATGTTGTCAAAGACGCAACGATGTTTGCTCTTATGGGGGATCCCAATAATCTATCTATCCACAGTTTTCCTTACTACCGATAGAAATTTGACATAACGTTCATACAAATAGTGTCAAATATCTAACTCTAGTAAGGTAAACTGGCGGTAGATAGATTATTGGGACGGGCCGTTAGAGAATCACACGACTGGTGTCATAGATATCACAATAATGTCATGTTCTTTTCCAAAAGTAAAACTATAAGCTGGCAAGTAGCAAGTGTAACAACTATTAAAATTACATTGTTTTCTGCTAGTTATGTCTGTACCTGACAAGAATAAATAAATATGTTTATTCTATTATGTTCCAAAATCTAACCCCTGCCCTTTCAAAAGTAAACTTTATAATGATTTCTTAGGATATGTAAAATAAACGCCCAATCAAGTCAACATGCTTTAGGCGTGCCCTACATCCGGTCATTAGGTGCGGTTCTACAACCCGCCATCCTACCTATCCCTTTGGATGTAGTTTCACTATATGCTCTGTTTCGCGAGACTATAACATTTTAAAAATAACATTGTAAATTGTATATAGAATAGAAAAGAATAGTTTTGCGACTGAAAACTAAATACGACACCCAAATGTTTTATGATTTTAAGGAATATTTGACTTATATTAACTTTGCTGACATTTAATATTTTACAATTTTAATATTGACATTTAAATTTAAGCAGACTTCTATGTGACTAATATAATTTCTTTGTAATCTTAATCAGCTTTCAATTTGCAAGCATGATTACATTTAAGGTTTCACATTGTTATTAATAGTTTTAGTAGGTTAATACATTTAAATACTTTATTTTAAAATTGTACTTAAAACTATTTTTGCACGCCTTCATGAGGCAGAATGTAATGGATCCTTTCTATTTTAACTATTAGAACTACGTACCTACATTTCTCGCAAATAAAAATGTATTATTATAAATACGACACACAAGCTTAAATTTAACGAACAAGCAAGATAATAATTATATTATTTAGTATTAGTAGTATTATTATAGTATAGTATTATACGAGTATGTATATATAACGTATACTAATATATAGTTTATACTAAGTATATAGTATACTCTATTCTACCCGACAGTATAATCACTGAAAAGAGTTCGAACACAGGATCAAATGAAAAAAAATGTACGCGATTGAATCAGTTTAAATTTATACAGTTAAAAAAATTTAATACTATTTGCTTAATGTTTGTGTTGTTTTCATCGGACCTTTCGACAGAAGAAGCAAAAAATTACTACGGAGTTACGAGCTACTACAGAACTAAGAAGTACTATGGAGCTACATACAGCTACGCGTCTACGAAATAGTCTTACGGTTCTACAAAATAGTGCTACGTGTCTACGAAATAGTGCTAGGAGTCTATGTAATAGAGCTACGGGTCTACGAAATAGTCCTACGGTTCTACAAAATAGTGCTACGTGTCTACGATGTTGTACTACTGGTCTACGAAACAGTGCTACGGTCTACGGAACAGTGCTCCGTTCTACGAAATAGTACATTGTGCCAACATTATGGTGGTAACATGCTCACAAACGGGTGACGAACCGGAAAGAATAGAATTTGTGCAGGGACCGAGTCATCAGTCAGCACTAAGAACATTGCGTTTTGATGAAGCACCACGATCGCCTTGAACTCACGCAATGACTGGACGACGTGTGAGAGATGTACCTCCTCAAAGATAACAACCGTTTGCTATCACTGAACAGAGCAGGTGTAGGGGGGAGATATCGACCGGCGTCCTCGAACAACTGATACACGGTTACCACGACGGCCAACTTCACCAGTGCGTTCGGTGGCATCCATCAAACCCAACAATTTTTTTTTCAAAATTTTGACAATTTTTAAAACGCTTTCGTTGACTTTATTGCCTCCTATTTGGCAGGCTTCTACAGTAAAGAGTTAATACAAACTGCTATCAAAATGGCAAAATTGTATAGCTAATTGAGGCTAGTACTTAAACTCAAATAAAAAAAAAACCACCCAATTTTTTTATTCTTCAAAAATGGCATACAAATCCCGAAGTCCTTATATTTTTATGTATTACTTTTATTAAAGAAAACCGTGTACTGTAATAATCATCCTGTGTAAAACAAATATTTTTCATGAAAGGCAAAGTTTCATTACTTAAAAAAGCTGGAAAAAACACATACGCCCTTTTCCAGCCTATTCTTGCGCTGTCGTATGTGAATTTTAGCTTTTCTTATTTTTATATAAATAACAAAACACGAATTGATAGCCGCCCACTTCAGTCCTAAGAGATTTATTAACCTATCATTTCCACATAAAATTAGCCTTCCATTTCGGGTTGAATCCGAACAAATCTCTCGGCGACATAAACACGGAGCCGTATGGCCGGAGGGCTCGTGACTCATAAACCTGGCATTTGTTTTAAAGCGCCATTTTAGTTTTGTCGCCGTAGGTAGGTGCGAACAGGGGTTTACGGCAATGCCGATTTAGAGATGGAATATATTGGACTGCTAATCAAATTCTGCCCACTGGTACCAAAAAGATAAAACAACATTCTATTTCGAAGTAAACGACTATATTTTAACACGTTTTGCTATTTATCTCGTAAGTGTATATTTAGCAATTGTATTTATCGGAAGCCATACATTGCTCACTAATAAACACGTATGTACATTTGATCCATGCAAGGTAAATTGTGAGTCTTGAAATGTGGGTAGTGAGTACATCATATTATTAATAAAGACTGCCTATTCAAAAATATACTAGACTGTTTGGTAAGCTACATCTGCATGCTGTATTTAAATCTTGTAGAAAAGTATACCTTTAATAAAAGTTCACCTGTAATCTACAACAAATATATCATCACTAATCGTTGCGGTTAAGACACAAAGTTATACAGATATTGAAATCAATAAGCCGAATAACATTGATACAAGTAGGTCCCATCTCTAATTTCACCCACGCGTACCTATCGAAAAGGGTCTGAAAAGGTGACATTTTAGTTTACGGGTCGTATTTCGCGAGGATTTTAAACGGGCGTTTTAACACTCACAAGCCTTGATAGTGGGCCTGTATTGGCCCGATTTATTAACTTAATATTATGTATTTATGAACGTTGCATCGAATGTGATATATTAACCTAAGAACCAGAACCATTTTCCGAAAGAAACCTTTAAATTTAATGAAAAAGGCAAGAAGAGGGTTTATTTTGTATTTTGTTTGAAGGCACGTAATCACTTAGAATTGTACGATTGTGGAGTAAAAGAAGGAGACTGGAGCAGTCCCGGAACTTAATTTCCAAATAAAATTTTAATGTTAAAGTAGGTTTATTGATTACTTTTTATTTAACTAATAAATAATGAATGTAATAATCTAAGTCGTATTGATCGTTCACACGTTGCATTTCAATATATTTTTATTGGCAACTTTTTATATACTTTAGTTTGAAATTAGGTTTATCCTTATTTTATTCTATTTTCACCTGTCTGCAGTAGTGATCTCGAAACCTAACATACAAAAAACTCCGTGACATAGTTAATTTGAAAATATCCTTTTATACCGACTTCCAAAAAGAGAAGGATGTACTCAATTCGATTGTAATATATAGTAATATATAATAACTGTATTGTAATATATAGAATGGAAGTCGGCACAATGTTTTTCAAATTGTACTTTTTTCGAAATTGGTTAAAACTGAAAAGCACATTGTAGTTCACAATATACTAGATCGGTTTAATTAGTATTACCTCCCAGGCGTCCCGAATTGGTCGGTATCCTGGTCACTGCCGACGGGCCTAATTAAGAACATGTCGCTCCACCGCCCGTAACGCAACGTGTACAGGTATCGTAGATAGTAGGCAGTAACATAAGGGACATGTCCCATAATTAAAAGTATTGGGGCTGGAGTGTCTCTTTCTTTTTTAGCTTAAGTGTAACTATTCTTATTATTATTACTTGTGCACTTCCTTAACTAGACATCAAAATCGAATCGATTGAGGTTACAGTTAGAATTTTATGAGTCACTGTTTGTAAACTTGCAATATAAAATAAGATAAAAAAACCAAAAAAAAAACATAAAAATATATAAATAAAAGTCGCCTGAAACAAGATGGAATCATTTTTTTAATGGCAATACTTGAACATTTACCTCAGCGATACTTTTAAATTATGTTATGGCGTGACAAATAGTATTCAGCAGCCACGACATATATGGGTTAAAATCCATTTAAAATGCTTCAAGATAGTAATTGTTTCATATCGATTTAATATAATATAACGAATTTATGAAATATATGCATCTGCCATCTGCTCCATACGGAGCGGATTTTGGTGCAAATTTCATCATTAGTCATATTTTTTTTATGGAAGGTTTATATTTTTAATGTATGATAAATTTTTATTAATTATTATTAATAAATTAAATAATAAATAATAATAATTCATTTAATAATAAATAGTTCAATTATAAATAATTGTAATTATTAATTAATTATCAATTTAATTTATAATAATAGTTAAATAATTAATTGATTAATTTTATTATTTGTGAAGAATAATTGTAGCGTGATTGTATATTTATTTATAAACTTAAAATCAAATAGTCATTATAATTATATTCATCATTTTAAATGTACGCGGAATCTGACTATATATTATAATACTGAACTGACTCTGTAAATTAATAACTAATTAAAGCTTTGAAATATTTTATTTTTCCTTTTTTAATTATTATTATTTTTTAAGCTAAGTAATAATATTTTATCATTTTCATGTAATAGGTAGCTAAAGATTGTATGCTCGCAATGAACAAAGCTGTTGAGACCATTTACAATATTAAGATTCCAATGTATGTAATACAGTTTGACAAACAAACATAACTGAATCTAAATCTAGTTTTTAATAAAACAAAAAATACTATTAGTATAATATATATAACCTCTTATCTTCTAATTTACATCCCTTTGAAACTGAGCGGATCGCTAGTTATCTCTAGTTAATTCAAATCGTAATTAATATGGAGGTTTTTTATTTCATTGATATGTAGGTATATTTATATGGAAGACATATCATTATGTTGCTGAATTTATTTGCCTGGTTTTGCTGGTTCACCTGCTATCCTGGTCACTACCAAAGACGGACCCAATTATGAACTTGTCGCCTCGCCGCCCCGAGCGGAACGAGTTCAGGTAACGACGTAATACACTGGACATTGTCCCCTTTGCTGCGTAATTAAAAGTATTTGGGTTATATCTGGTGCATAAATCCCGTGTGAACTGTTCTGAATGAGCATCTGAAAAATGAGTTTTTTTAATTTCAAATTCTATCTTAAAGATGAGGGAATTTTACGAGTTCACAGCATTTTAAGTACTAATTATAGGTAGTTATGTAGTCAGGTGGTCGATGCGCTAGTTTGAAACCTTGATCAGGATTAAGATTTTAGTAGAAGGCAACAGAAATCCACAGCATGGAGGTAGGCTACTTTCTTGTTCTCATTTGAGTAGCTACCACTCTCAAGACTGAAAATATATCATTAAGTTGGTGGTGTTCCGGCAGTTGTCCTCAAAGACAGAATTATACGACTGGCTCTCAAGAGCCAATCGTAATTCTGTCTAGTGTGCTGCCACACTCGATCACACCTACAAATATTATCGCACGAGTCCATCGAACGCCAGCCTATTACTAATGAAAACAACAGTAACTATTTATAATATAGACAACATCGAATTGAACTTACTTGAATGATAAAATACATATCAAAAACATTAACTTAGTAGCAATAGAACTCTTTGTGAGTGAGTGCTTCCGGGGAAGTAACTATTTATACCGCGAAGCAGTAATCTTCGCAATACTGTGTACTGCCGTGTGTTTCTCTAAAGATTCGTCAATACGCTCGTCGACGAGCTCACCGATGTCAAATACTTTATGAGATATCGCCCTTGTACATAAGGTTGTTTTTCCAACGTTTCTTGTTATCTGGTCATTTGTTTCACGGATGTTGTCAAAGATGCAACAATGTTTGCTCTTATAGAATCGCACGGCTGGTTTGGAAGGTATGGGTGCCAATAAAATTACAGGCAAAATAGACTTAACAACTTAGTGTGTCAGGGTAATGGGTGCAGTGCAGTTCGTCACTTGTGATGACATGCATCTTTAATTATTATTTATATATGAAACCGACAAAATAATCACAACAGGTACCGAACGACCTAGATTTCAAGCAGATGCTCTTATTAATGGCGAATTCGCAGTATCGTCTGCGAGCTCGGCGAGTACTGGCACACACATGCATCTTTTATAGACGAGGTTGCAACTTAACACTACCTTCTACCAATCACAAAAAAAACTCGCAATTAAACATCTATAATCATTTATGCCACAAACGTAAATAGTAAATGATAAATCATTTTACTTATCGAAATAAAATAAAATCTTAATAACACAAACAGCAGGTAGAGTTATAATTTGACTGATTTATTCGGCATTATCACCTCCTACGGCTACGTGGCTTCCTGATGGATATAATTAAAGGCATGTCGCATCTTTGCCGGGGGCTCTACGTGTTCGGGTAACGTCACAGCAGATTTTATGTCCCTATTGCTACGTAATCATAACTATTCCGGAGAGTGTACTTTGTATAAATAATAGAATTGAGAAAACTAAAACTCTCAAAAGCTGCTTTGACACGAAGACAGTAATTGTGGGCCGAGTACAACAATCTGTTTTCATACCACCTGCTCGAAAATGTCCAATTACATATCACGCAATATCAACGTAAAGCAAGGCATTACATCCCCGGGGATGTAATGTTGTATGAAACTCCCTTGGGTGTAAAGTGATTTGGAACGTTAGCTGTAGAAAACTCTTAGTACGGAGACAGTATACAGAAAAAAAAAGAAAAAAAGGCGCGATTGTACTAAAGGGCAGTGTTGCAATAACATAAAATATTATTGGCTAAACGTTTTAACTATATTTAGCAACTTTTTACTACTGACAAGGTTAAGTAAAATTACAGCCAATTAATCTAATATTATTTTTATACCCACTTCCATTTCATAGCACTTGTTTTCACACACAAATTTCATTTCTGATTTCTGTTCTCATTTTTGAACGAACGTTATCTACGGAATACATCAATTTATGCAGACGTATGCTTCTTACCAAATACCCATGGACGTGTTGGATCAAATCGGAAAGCATAAAAAAAATTCTTTCCTTATTCCTAAAGAATCAAAACCATCAAACTCAATTGAGTATTATGTTGAATTAATGTTAGTTGATTAAATAGTACATTTTAAAGTTATAGACTTGAGTTTGTTTTTAAACCAGTTCTTTGGCCACTTTTATCCACATTTCAGAGTACGAAATTCTATCACCAAACAGTAACGTCGCATTACTGTGGTTTGAAGCATGGTGAAATTAAATGCACATAATACTTACCAACATATGTTACAAGATGATGGGCGTAGTGCAGTTAGTCACTTCTTACAAAATGTATCTGTTATAGGCAAAAGTAACTACCTAACATCAACTGAGCTCATGTTTGTTCCGTCTCCTCCAAACAATCATGAAAATATAAAATATATATTCTAAAGACGGTTAATGTTTCCCACCGCTAAGTTTTATTGGCAACATTTCGGCGTTGTGCCTTTATAGGCCTTTCTCAGTACTTAAGTGATTTTTAGTGTCACATTAATCTTTCACGTCGCGAGAAATAACCCTTAGTCGTAAGAGCCACGTTGAAAGCTCATTTTACTCCTATTCTTTGTCAATATAGAACCATTTAGTTTTTTCTTTCTACACGAGTTATTTCACTTTTATCATATAATAATACTTAATTGAAATTTTTTGTAAAAAATGTGCGATGCGAAATTGTGAATAGTTCTCCAATTGTATCATTTTTATAACAAAATTAATTTATTTATACGTTTATATGTGTGTGTATATGTTCCAAAAGACAAGAGAGATAAAGGAAAAAAAAGGTTCTGGAGTGGAGACCACGAACCGGCAAGCGCAGGCTAGGTCGTCTGCCGACACGGTGGACAGACGACCTAATGAAAGTCGCAGGATGACGTTGGATGCAGGCCGCTTTCAACCGGTCCTTTTGAAAAACCATGGAGGATGCCTTTGTTCAGCAGTGGACGTCCTATGGCTGAGGTGATGATGTTGATGATGATGAAAAGACAGACAGTGGTGTCCATGCTTTCAGCATTCTCTAAACTTAACATCTCTAAATTATAGTTCTTATTCTGTTGAGACTAAAATCCAAATAAGTTAACTCTACCGAATGACAATAAATATGCCTCTTCAATTGTGTTTACATTTAAGGCAGATTAATCGCCACATTACTTGGTGCTCGCTAAACTAACGTTAATAATATTACCAACAAATAGAACCAACTTCAACACAAAAACAAACATTAAAGAAAAACATTAGCAGTTTTGATAAAAGGAGTGATGCTCATTCCATCAACACGCGAAATAAGCACAAGCTATTCGTACATGAAACGCGCCTCCAAGAATAAGTCATTCTTTTATGGGACAATGTATACGATTCTATAATAAAGTTCCCAACGTTATCCGAGATTTGCCTATTACGAGTAATAAGTTTAAAATTACTATTAAAACTAAACTCTGTCAAAAAGGTTATTACAAAATTTCGGATTACTTGGAGGATAAAACAGCTTGGGACTGATCACTCCAGGATCTATCTACTCGTGTACTAAGATGTCAAAGTGTAGCCTGTCTTGCCCTACTGATACCATTATTATGTTCTCTTTTGTAAGGCAACACACTGGAGCTAATATTTGTAGTACTTAAGTAAAAACATTGTAAAAACATCTATATTAAAAGAATAGCCCCCAGTTTTTTGCCGCTTTTTCTCGGTTGGCTCTATATATTTTGGAACGCGACGGTAGTCTTTAAAGTACATTATAATGAAAAATTGACGTTCATAAGTGCGTCTTTGATGCCTATATTGAATAAATGATTTTGACTTTGACGTTGACTTTATGTCAAATTATATCAAGTCACTAAATTACATAAAAAAACATTCATAGAACGTGCTACATATTCATGTATTTAAGAGGTAGCTTTACAAAATCACTTTTCTTGTAGTTATGATACTGTTTATATACATTTCCAGTTAACCCAACAACGCTTTTACCTCACAGGAGTGATTCGGAAAGGGTTTTATTTCACAAAAACTGGCTTGGAATTGAAGTACGTAGATGTACCTCTGTCTATCGGATCGCAGCACGAGTGGTTTGATTTCAAGGATTCTGTTCATATTGAGTCGTAGAACTTTGCCCGCTTTGATCAATAAAGCATTCAAATGTTCTACCAATGGTGCATTGTAATGTGAAATTCGTTTACTGAGACAAAAAACTTTTTTGATATTGTAATAAAATACGCGAGTTTTAAAAGTATATGTCTTATATAGAAGATCGGTCATAACATACCAGACTTCGTGCAGAAGGACTCAACAACAACAAGTGCCATTTTGAAAAATTTAATACTGATATTCATTCCATGAAAAAAATCAGTTATTGGAGTGTAACTCAAAAACTAATGGACAAAGTTTGATAAAATTTACATGGGGCCACACGGGAAGCACCAGTTTTCAAACAAAGAATTTTGGAAATCGGTTCACCCAGTCGAAAGTTATGAGGTAACAAAAAATACAAAACAATCGAAATGAGAACCTCCTTCTTTTCGTGGAAGTTGGTAGAAAATGGGAGCTTTATGTAAGAGTTTGTATACTTTTTATTTATAGATTAGATAGTTATTATTATTTCGTTTTATATAAATTTTTTAATACCTACTAACAATGTTATTTTTTTTTATATAGAGTTTGTAATTTTAATGGGACTACCTCTACAAAACAAAAAGAAAATGATCAAAACCGGACTGTTTTGTAAAAAAATGATGCGTGATCATACATAAAAACAAATACAATTTGAAAAATTTAATACCGACTTCCATTCTATTTAGTTATTGGAATGTATCTCAAAAAGTATTGGACTAAATTAGATGAAATTTAAATGGGACCACACGGGAAGCACACCGGCTTTTAAATAAAAAAAATATTTTGAGAATCGGTTCACCCAGTCGGAAGTTAACAGGTAACAAACATAAAAAAATACTGTCGAATAGAGTACTTCCACCTTTTTTTGGAAGTCGGTAGAAAATATATGCGTCGACTCCTCCTTTTGTATTAGAATTCGGTTGAAAATAGCCAAAATTGAATAGAATAGTTACAAATTTATACATGTCATTCTAAATGTTACATGAAGTTGGATTTTAGAGTTAACGAATAAGGACTACCATAATCTATCAAAGGTCACGCGGCCAGACACAATAGAAATTTCATTGTTATAATGATATTGACTAAATATTATATATTGTATTACATATTTTCAATAATGCGCAGTTATACATTAAACTAGAAAAATAAATAAATAGTGTTTTACATAGAACTTGAAAGTTCGACGCGCACGTTAGATGTAACATAACATTAAAACATATTACGATAAATGTTTGAATCAACATTTTTATTTTTATTCATATTTTATCCTTGAAAGTAGCTACTACGTTTTAAAAGTTTCAGTATGTGTATACATAACTTCAACTAAGTATATTGAGAGCGTTCAAAATATCAAGTGCTTTTATTTTATAGAGGTTCCTGGACTAACCTCTGTATAATCTCATTTAAAAATATATTACAAACTCTTACATAAAGCTCCCATTTTCTACCAACTTCCATGAAAAGAAGGAGGTACTCAATTCGACTGGGTGAACCGATTTACAAAATTCTTTGTTTGAAAACTGGTGCTTCCCATGTGGCCCCATGTAAATTTTATCAAACTTGGTTCATTAGTTTTTGAGTTACACTCAAAAAACTGATTTTCAGCATAGTAATAGAATGGAAAACGGAATTAAATTTTTCAAATTGCACTTGTTAGAGACCTTCTGCACGAAGTCTGGTATGTTATGACCGATCTTCTATATAAGACATATACTTTTAAAACTCACGTATTTTATTACAATATCAAAAAAGTTCTTTGTCCCAGTAAACGAATTTCACATTATAATGCACCGTTGGTAGAACATTTGAATGCTTTATTGATCAAAGCGGGCAAAGTTCTACGATTCAATATGAACAGAATCCTTGAAATCAAACCACTCGTGCTGCGATCCGATAGACAGAGGTACATCTACGTACTTCAACTCCAAGCTAGTTTTTGTGAAATAAAACCCTTTCCGAATCACTCATGTGAGGTAAAAGCGTTGTTGGGTTAACTGGAAATTTATATAAACAGTATCATAACTACAAGGAAAGTGATTTTATGTAGCAAGTTCTGTGAATGTTTTTTTAATGTAATTTAGTGATTTGATTTGACATATTGGGCATCTGATGTGGTGCACTACTTTTGGCTATGACATTTGCAGTGCCATGCATAGCTTAGAACTGTAGCCTTGCGTAGCACTAATGATCCCGAAACATACGTTTTTGAGTCCGTTTAGTTCAATAAGTTCACTTGCTTCAGTGCTTGCGACAGAATATTTACCAATACGGTATTGCTTTGAAGTTCCAAGTAGGTCGTATTGCTGCCGCCGCCTGGACGCGAATCGTAAGAAGTTACGATTCGCGTCCAGGCGGCGGGATTATTCTACTTCGTCCGACGGTTTATCAAATTGCACGTTATAAAAATCTATTTGTACACATTTTGATTTTTAAATGTTCGTATAAGAATAGTTATAGCATGTGGTTTAGCACATCGCACCAGAGACAAGTCATTTGTAAAGCATTTCCTGGTCCATTAATACATCATGCCAAAGTAACAGTAGGGGATTACAATTTTTTGAGAATATACAATAATAATTGTTTTTTCGCTTCTTATACATGACAGTTTTTGAAGTAACTCTGGTGGTAGCTCGTCCAAATCAAATTGAAAAGATTCGTAGACGAAAAAAAGTCACCGGCAGAATCCACATAGCCAACTTATCTTCTGGGATATGTGGATGAGTTCGTTTACTAGGACAGTTGAAGTGGAGGTGAGTAGGTCACGCAGAACGATGCCCAATGGCGCCGGAGTGTTCTGGAGTGGAGACCACGGACCAGCAATCGCAACGTTGGTCATCCACCGACAATGTAGATATACTACTTGTTAAAGGTTGCAGGACGACGTTGGTAAGGAGTTAAGTATTCTAATTTATTTGTGTAGATTTTTTATTGAGTGTCCCATATTAGGAATTGAGTTACTAATTAAGATCTGTACGTTCTACAAAGGGAACAAACGATTCACTTTCTCGGCCGTATGTGACAATGTGAGTGATAGGAAGGGATTTCGGAAACGTAATTTTAGTGGCTTTCCTTGTTTATGTAAACCGGGAAACTGGGATTGTTTATTGCTTTGTGAAAAGGTTTCAGCGCGTTTGGTTTGCACTAATATTTGCATATATCTTGCATTTTAGGGTACCTACGTGTGAAGTTAAGGGTAAGATGTTTACATGATATTCACCGCCGCGATTGCCAAATTTTTCAAATCTTATAATATTTAAAAAAAAAAGCAAAATAAATGATGTTTATTTTCAAAGCCGTTGACGGGTTTCAGTATGAAGAAGCAACAAATATACACACTCTGCCAACATACATCCTGACTCACAAACGTGAAAAAATACTTACTTATTACTTATATTACTATTAGAGTCTGCGCAAAAAGAGAAGGGTCATAGGAACTGTGCTCGCGCCTGTGTTAATTTATTTTTTATGTTACTGTTTTATAGTATTATTGCCGGGATAATAGGGCCGTGGGGTACCGGCTTCGAAAATTACCTCCACAACTCTACCCGTGGGTGCCGTAGAAGCCAGCAAAGGAATAACAATCAGAAGGTGGACAGCAGCACCTTCCCAGTCAAAAACCTCAAAACTGCGCTCGCCAACCCGCCTGCCAAGCGTGGCGAGTATTGGCAAAATCCCCTCAATGATTGACACAAATGGAACCAGGCCCCCAGTCCCCGGAAGCTCCGCTATTCCTGGCTACGGTAGCGGCCACGGTAACGGTGGGTCAGGGGGGGTGC
This sequence comes from Selenia dentaria, assembly GCA_917880725.1. Taxonomy (NCBI): domain Eukaryota; kingdom Metazoa; phylum Arthropoda; class Insecta; order Lepidoptera; family Geometridae; genus Selenia; species Selenia dentaria. Next base: position 4,248,887 of record OU862888.1, on the reverse strand, counting down.
TAAGAGTAGCCCGGCAGACGCCTGGCTACTGCCCCCAACGACGACGACTGGCCCTGGTAACACACAATATACGCACGATGAGGACAGACGAGAAAATCTATGAGCCGGAAGAAGAAATGAAAAGGTTACACTGGGACAACGTGGGGTTATCAGAAGTCCGAAGAGCAGGTGAGGACACGATAACCTTAAAATCAGGTAACCTGCTCTACTACCGGGAGGGCGACCAACAGTCCCAAGGTGGTGTCGGGTTTCTCGTCCACAAGTCCCTTACTAAAAACATAGTCACGATTGATAGCATTTCCAATAGGGTCGTATACTTAATACTCAGAGTATCCAAACGATATTCGCTGAAGGTCATTCAGGTATACGCACCGACTAAGTGGCACCCGGATGATGAGGTGGAGGATATGTATGAGGACATTAGTCGGGCCATGCATACCTCTGAAACGCACTTTCTAGTTGTTATGGAGGACTTCAAAGCAAAGTTGGGTAAGAGAAGCGAGGATGAGTTGAAAGTGGGGCAATTTGGTTATGGACAACGGAACCGTAGGGGACAGAAGTTGGCCGACATTCTGGAGAAAAAGGAACTCTTTATGATGAACTCTTTCTTTCAGAAGCCACCTTATAGGAAATGGACCTGGCTGAGTCCCGATGGTTCCTCGAGAAATGAGATGGACTTCATTATGACCACCAAGAGACAATTATTCACTGATGTCTCCGTGATCCACAGGGTGAAAACCGGTAGTGATCACCAAATGGTGAGAGGCACATTAAATATTAATGTCAAACTTGGGAATTCTCGTCTGTTGAAGACCTACTCGTTCCCATATTTAAAACCCCGAGAGCTTTCAACTTGAGCTGTGCAATCGCTTCGATTGCCTTGAAAACATCGCTTTAGTGGACAAGATCAATAACAGATTAGTAGAAACTGTCCATACAGTGGGTTCCAAGTACTTTAAACCCCACCGTACTGATAGGCCACAAAAACGCTCCAACGATACCCTCAACGTCATGGCTGAACGACGCTCCTTTAAACTACAGTCTTCGGATGATGCTGAAGCATATAGGCTGCTCAATAAACGAATATGGAAGTCCTTGCGACACAACATCAGGATTTTTAATACTAATCGTATTTAAGAGACGATAGAGCGAAACAAGGGCTCCAAAGTGTTTGCAAGAGACAAGTCTATTAGGCAGAGCCAGTTGACGGAGTTAAAGAGAGAAGACGGCAGTGTAGTGTCGATCAAAGCAGAAGTGTTAAGAGAGGTAAATTCTACGGACAGTTATACTCTTCGGTTGCAAAACCTGTCAGCAGCTCGGCCAAAGACCCAAGAGCCACGCTGACTCGACATTATACCGAAGATAGCCCGGATATCAGCCTGTACGAGATTAGGATGGCCTTGAAACAGCTTAAAAACAATAAGACACTTGGTGACGACAGTTTAACATCTGAGCTTCTGAAAGCGGGTGGAACACCGGCACTTAAAGTCTTTCAGAAGTTCTTTAATACGGTCTTACTCGAAGGATGAACGCCAGAAGCATGGATCAAAAGCGTGGTGGTTCTATTCTTTAAAAAAGGTGACAATACCTTACTTAAGAATTACAGACCCATCTCGCTTTTGAGCCATGTTTATAAGCTGTTTTTAAAGGTCATCACGAGGCTATAGTACCAAAGACCACATCCACACGCTACGGCAAGTTATACAGAAGACCGAAGAGTATAACTTGCCTCTTTGTTTAGCGTTTGTGGACTATGAGATAGCCTTTGATTCGATCGAGACGTGGGCAGTGCTTGAGTCCCTCCAGCGGTGCCGTATTGACTATCGGTATATTGAAGCGCTGAAGTGTTTGTACATAAACGCCAACATGTCAGTCCGAGTACAGGAGCAGAGTTCTAAGGCAATTCCATTGCAAAGAGGCGTGAGACAGGGAGACGTCATATCTCCGAAACTGTTCACCGCTGTAATGGAAGACGCCTTCAAGCTCTTGGAATGGCAAGGACTATCAATATCAACGGCGAGTACATCACTCACCTTTGATTTTCCGACGATAATGTAGTCATGGCAGAATCCATGGAAGACCTCAGTACAATGCTCGAAGGCCTCCATCGAGTTTCCCAACGGGTAGGCCTTAAGATGAATATGGACAAGACGAAAATTATGTCTAATGCCCATGTTGTGCCTACCACAATATCAGTTGGGAACTCAGTTCTAGAAGTTGTTGACAAATACATCTACCTGGGACAGACATCCAAACTAAGTAGATCCAAATTCGAGAAAGACGTCAATCATCGAATCAAACTCGGCTGGGCAGCGTACCGGAAATTTCACAAAGTCTTCTCGTCTAAAATACCTCAGTGCCTCAAGACAAGAGTCTTCGACCAATGTGTGTTACCAGTGATGACTTATGGCACTGAAACGTGGTCTCTTACTATGGGCCTCATAGATAAGCTCAAAGTCGCACAATGAGCTATGGAGAGGGCTATGCTCGGGGTTTCTCTACGTGATCGAATCAGAAATGAGGAACTCCGTAGGAGAACGAAAGTCACCGACATAGCCCAGAAGATTAGCCAGTTAAAGTGGCAGTGGGCAGGGCACATAGCACGCAGAACAGATGGCCGATGGGGCCAGAAGGTTCTGGAATGGAGACCACGGACCGGCAAGCGCAGCGTAGGTCGTCCACCGACACGGTGGACAGACGACCTGATAAAGGTCGCAAGACGACGTTGGATGCAGGCCGCTTCCAACCGGTTCTTTTGGAAAACTGTGGAGGAGGCTTTTGTTCAGCAGTGGACGTCCTACGGCTGAGATGATGATGATGATGAGTATTATTGAGTCGAAGTTCACACTTGACAGTTGCTTGATGGACATATATCACCTTATCGCTACGATAATTCTCTTTTCTACTGACTTCCAAAAAAAGGTGGAGGTACTCAAGTCGACTGTATTTTTTTTTGCTTTTTATGTTTGTTACCTCATAACTTTAGACTGGGTGACCGATTTCCAAATTTTTGCTTGTTTGAAAGCTGGTGCTTTTGGTGTGGTCTCATGTAAATTTTATTAAATTCGGTTTAGTAGTTTTTGAGTTACACTCCAATAACTGAATTTTACCAAAGTACGAGATACTATACTCGTAATAGGCTGGAAGTCGGTATTAAATTTTTCAACTTGTTGCATATACTCTTGTATGATGTAGGGTTCTTCGATTTCGATGTAGGTACTTCTAAAAACTTCTATCATCGCGTGTTTAAATATACATTACCATCCTGAAAAACCGGCAAAGTAATTTGGGATAGTTGGCTAGAAACACAGGAATTGGACTGCATTAATATTCTAAACCAGCTTCACCCGAGAATATATTGGAGGATTTATAAGAAATATTTTACCTGGATGAAAATTGGTAGTTAATAAGTTAATGCACGTAGGATTAATGTTCACTACAGATTTCATCCAAATAAGTTTAGCCATTGCAATGTGAAAAAATTATAATGATACTTGCATAAAGACGCGTTTTTAGTATAATATACTAGCGACTGCCAGCGACTTCTTTTGCGTAGTAAGTTCAACCTTCGGCCTCGCCATAACTCGTATGCCGGTGGGATTGCTTAGATTGTTCCAGTATTGGTATGGTCATCAGACCAACAATGTTACGTGGGCAAATAGCCTCTCCAACTCGTACAGGTTGGAATGTGGCATGAGACAGGGGGGTTTGTCTTCTCCGAATATTTTCAACCTGTATGTGAACGATCTATTAGTCGAACTCAGCAGCATGCGTGTCGGTTACCGCGTGGGAGGTGTTTCTGTAAACAACATCAGCTACGCGGATGATATGGTGCTGCTGGGTCCGACCGTGCTAATTCTATCGGAGACATGCTACGCGTTTGTGAGAACTACGCCGCATTGCATGGTCTGTATTATGTCAATAAAAGTGAGTTCATGGTCTTTAAGGCCGCCGGCAGGTGTCCAGATATTATTCCTACAATTACCCTTAACGGCATGAGCTTGAACCGAGGAACCCGGTTTAAATATCTAGGACACTTCCTTGCCAACAACCTTAAAGACGATGAAGATGTGGAGAGGGAGCGCAGAGCACTGGCGGCGTGGGGAAACATGCTGGCCCGCAGATTTGCCCGTTGTACAGACCAGGTTAAAATTACTCTATTCAAAGCGTATTGTCAGGGCATGTACACGGGTAGTCTGTGGTTTAGCTGTTCCCATAAGTAACTGGATACCCTGCGCACCCAATACAATAACGTGTTCAGGATGATGTTGAAACTCCCCCGATTTTGCAGCGCCTCCACTATGTTTGCTGAGAACCATACTGATGGCTTCCATGCCATCATTAGAAAAAAGGTGGCTTCTCTGGTGAAAAGGCTTCGGGAGAGTGACAATAGCATTCTGAAAGTCATAGCGGAGGACCCGCATTCATATGTATTCAGACATCTTGTGCGAACTATGATTTCGCAGAAGATGCCTCCGAAATACATGACACACTAATATTTCATAATATTGGTGTGTGATTTGTTTCGAAGGCACTGTTTTCCTCATATAAGTACTAACCTTATTTCTATTTTTAAGTTTTTCTAGTGAGTAGAACATATTATTATATTATTATTATAACCTCCCATCTTTTCTTGTTATTTTTCTTTCATAAGAACCTTCTGACAATAATTAACACAAAAAAGAACCAGCGAGATCGTTCCATCTGTTCCCAAGTTATAGCGTGACCAGGAGAAATAGGGGTTTACTTTTATATATATAGACTAGCGACTCAAGACTCGCTCAAGACTTTGCTCGAATAGTAGGCTCGGCCTTCGGCCTCGCCGTAACCTCCCATCTCTTCTTGGTTTTTCTTAAGGAAGTTCTGCAAATAAATGATTATCTTATCTTATCTTATCTTCTCCTGAGAACATTTATCACTACAAAAAAAAAATTGCTAGATTGTAGATCAGTTCTTAAGTTATAGCGTGACCAGGAGTAATAGGGTTTCATTGTTATATATATAGAATATATAAGTGTGGTGTCTGTTTGTCTAAACGATGTGCTTATACGAGTATATGCCATGCTCTATCCTGTTCCATTCTATCAACTTTGCGCCAAACGAAGGCGCGCTGCTTGGACCTGAAATATGTTTAATTCGTCACATTCGTTCACATGGCATCACGAAATAAACTACCAAATAACTACCTACATGTGTAAAATTACACATAATTTCATAACGAAATTATATTATGTTACCATATAAGATAATGTAAATAGTATTATATACATATAACTAAACTATCGCATTAGTATCTCACTGTAATGATAGTCGAAGTTTTGGATAATAAACAAATAAATAACAGTTTACTGACACTTAGAAGTCAGAAAGCCCTGACAAGTAAGGAAAATATTCTCCTGTGAATCTAAATTGCTATCTACATGACTAATATAGTAACTAAGTTCTACTCAAACCAAAGGACATCATTATTCTGTCTAGTGTCCTCATCCCTTAAGTGGAGAATTCAATTTTGAACTTTAGAGAACATGACATAGACCTTGAATATTTAATAAATTTTAGGGTCAGGCAACTAATTGAAGGATCAGGTTACGTCAAAATGTAGACGGGGTTGGCAATTGATTCACTATTAAATACTTTTGGACTTTATATTTTTATTCTATTTAGTGAAATCAATATTATTTATTAAATAGGTTGCAGACAAGCAAACGTGTCGCCCAAAGGAAAGCAACCATCGTTGCCTATGGATCACAAATACGTTGCCAATATTCAAATACTTTGTCGACTTGCCTTTTGAAAACCCTATATTGTACTTTCCCGAAAAAAGAAGAGAGGGGTAACTTATTCCACATTTTGGTGGTGCAAGGGAAAACAATCGCGTATATCGCACGGTATTTGACTTTTACAGCTCAATTATATGTGAATGAACTATTTGGGGTAGGCAGCTAGTGTGGTGGTAAAAATAATCATAAACAGGTTTTGAGCAAACGGATATAGGATTGATTTTTGAAATTTTAATTCAAATTGTATACGTGTATTATGATTTAGATGATAATTTCATTCATATTAATTTAAATCTTACATGGTAAAAATACTTTTACCATGTAAGATTTAAATTATATGCTTTAAATTGTATGCTTGTGAAGACATTAATGCTTAAATATAATACTTAAGGGCTATCAAGACAAATTAAAAATTAAAATTTTCCCGTGAGATTTTCCTGATTTTTACAAATATAAGCTATCAATTTAGAAACATATGTATTTCCATTTACATATAAATATTAGCTATACATATATGTATATGTCCCGGGTTCGATCCCCGGACAGGTCAAACATTTGTGTGCATTAACATGTCTGTTTGATCTGTGTCTGGGTGTGTATATGTATATAAGTATGTATATCAGTCATCAGGTTACCATAGTACAGGCTCTGCCTAGTTTGGGACCTGAAGGCCTTTGTGTGGATGTTGTCCCATATTATATTATTATTATATTATACATAAAATTGTCTCTATTAAAGTTCAACATTTGACCTCAAAACGATTAAATATTACTGAATAATATAATAATAGGTACATTATAACCACGCATAGTTTTCTTGATATTTAAAAAAAATAAAACAGCTTCTAAATTTTGAAATGTTTGCAATGCATATATTTCATTTATACAATTCAATTTCTAGCAGGTACCTATACCTATATCAATATTTAGTTCTCATGTGTTAAAAATAATTAAAAAATAAACATAACTTTCTCACAAACATTTTCCATATCAAAAGTAATCCATTCTTACTCCTACTATAATTTGATTGCAAATCATACTCTATTAGTACAATTAAGCTTAAGCTATCAGTTGAAGAAGTTATTGCAATGTTAAAATGAATGCAATCTCACTCATCTCAATATCACTTATTATAAGTAGGTACTTTTTTAGTAAAAAGTTTTTTTTATTGTAAGTAAGTAGCAAGTGTTATAGTTTTTGTATTTTTCTGAAATATGACCATTTCATGACATTTCTTAAGATGTATTTTGCAAGAGTCAAGATTTTTCCTAAGGTTGCTTTAAATTCATAGAGGCAAGATATAATTAAGGAGGTGAGATCTACTCTTCCCTTTTTACGTCGTCTTCCTTGACCAGTTCATCGTAAAAAAGTGACCACCATCTGCCACAATACAATCGTAGTAAACTCTATTGCTGGAAAGAAATTATCTCTTCTTATTTTCGGTGAAAATGTGGGCCGCTATATACAATTTGGATCTAATATATTAACCGTACCTTACTATACTAACATACTTTACTTTATCAAGTTTGCAGTAGTAGCTTTTACTTTCTAAACTGAAAAACAAGATTAATCAACCATTCGGTCAGTCCTTGTATGGGTAACCGCTAGTTATATTTCCGACTGTGCCCTTTCGTGTTTAGAGGAGCATGTTAAGCCACGAGCCCTATATGTCTCTTAAGATCAGCCGTTATGATCTAGGACTTCGGGCGACCAGAAATCTCCACTCGGGCTGGCCTATCCTTCATGCGCTAAAGGTCGGTGATCATGACTCATATCACATACTAAATAGTAGTACTCTCACATACTCCTCTCTTAATCTAAGAAGAATGGTTTCCTAGAAGTAGAAACATAATGGATTGTTAATGCTTTCTAACAGTGTAAACCATCTTACGGTTAAGTTAATAAGACGGTCGAATAGGCTACAGGATATAATATACTCATTCACTGTTTCTGTTAGGATATCAATAAAAAACTGTGGTAAATGTCAAATAAAGCCAAATTGTTATTTATTAGGAGCTGGTATCCATTTTTAAAGCAAAAATGTAAAATACCTACATTAAATCTAAAACGATTGCTTTTTAAGATTGATAACATTACACCGAACCATTAGGCAGACAATTAGGAAGCTGTAAAGATAAAAGGCGTTTGCAGCAATAAAATCTTCCGAGCCATTCGGCAATGTACATCTGCCATAGGTATATAATATACCTAATTAATCTCTTGAACGTTTTGCATTTTCTCCAGCAACTAATGTGCTGCATAAAATTACAATAAAACAGAGTTATCTTGGGCTAATGGCGGCAGTCTTCTTATTTATTACACCTGGACGATAAATTTTGAAGAGCGCAGCGGCCCGTCACAATTTGGAAATATTTTGGAGAGACAAGAAGTAGGTTGATTTTTTTTTAAATTGTTCATTACGAAGCAATTTGTTAAGTAAAAATATCCACAAACTACAAAGAAAATACAAATTCAGAACATCGCAGTTTTATTTCAATTTCATATCATAGATATCTAACTACCCATTTATAAATTATGTATTACTTAAATTGCAAATATATAGATCCAAAGCTATAAAAATATCTTTATTATAAATATAAAAAAATAAACATCTAACAACAAAAAATAGTTTGTGGATTTGAAGGATGCGACATCATATACATTATTATTATAATGTTTAGGCCGATAAATGGAAAATAAAAAGTTATTATTAAATTAAAATAATACGATCAAAACAACCATAGACTATAAAGGTAGTTCAAACAATCCCACATGTTCAGCCACATGCTTTATATACTAGCTGCATTGCCTTCCTGTATTGCGATTGTTTTTTTGATTGATAGTCGTGATAGACATGATAAAAAAACTTCTTTGATTTTCGCATCTAATTACTAGGCTGTTCTTTATACACGTAGTCTCTTATACTAAGAAAAAGTAAATGAAAGGTATTTTTATAAGTTTTTATTTCTTACAACAGAACAATTCAATTTGATGGTGAATTATCGTATTTACAAAAAAATTGTCAGACAGTTTCATACAGGCAGAAGTATATTTATAATACAAAAGAAAATTTACATCAAGACATGGTCATGTCATGCACAATTTAAAAACAATGTTTTGATTTATATTACACTATTCGTATTTCAATAACATACTTAGCTTTATACATGTACTAGTTAGTGTCTGTAAATTTTGATATGACTAGCTTCGTGCAAAATTATTTACAGCAAATATTACATCATTATTTTTCTTTACCATCCAGGTGATATTGAGACACTTAAAGTATTGTTTTGTGTTATTAAATCCATTATTTAAGCTTAACATATATATACTGTAATATACGTGTAATTTCAATCTGTGTCTCAATTTCATCATTGAATTTCAAATTACAAATCGTAAATATATACAGTTACCAATAATTAATCCAAAATTGAAATACAGCAGTCGTTGTTCAATTAATATTACGAATCACTTTTTATTTCCAATTCAAAAATGCAAATCACTCAACTTATTGGATAGGGCCGAATAAATTAGAAATTTCAAATAATACATGAATAAAGAAGGGAAATATTTTACAAAGCTGTTTGATACAACCATTTCTTATAAAAGGTCTTGCAAATTCGAGTATATGGCAGGAATCATTTACGGGGGCTGGAAGAAAACGGATTGCTAAACTTAAAACGTTATTAAACTCATGATAACACTGAAAACAAACAAAAATATTTTTACAGTGTTTGCATATATACACTTACCTTAACGAAGATAATAATAATGATATTTAAACTTTATTATCTTGCATTTCATTTTAATCATTACAATACTAGAATATTATGATCAAACTAATAATATATTGAAACCATGAAATTTATTACCTAGTGTCAGAAAATTATTTCTACTCTTGATTCTTGTTACGAGTATGTTAAAAGTATAACTGTAACATTTTTAAACCTTGTAACGTTTAGTAACCTAACACTTAGCCCACAGTCCACCGGTCCACAGACCAAATACGTATGCATTGTCACGCGGCGCTTAACAGCACAACCACACACCACGATGTCATCCAGGTAAACGCACACCTTGTGGCTACGTTCGTCGGAGGCCAGCCCTCGCTCCACGGGCCGCGCCCAGCTTCGGGTCACATTGTCGTTACCATTTCTGAAAATAAAAAAATATAACTCATAAAAATACATTCTTATCCACTATCAAATTTAATAAATATTTATAAGAATTACAATCAGCCAAAACGCTTACTGGAAATCCATATGAGTCATGTATTTATGTTTTTATGGTATAGAAATAAGATCATAACTCATCAAAAAGTAAAAGGAAGTTTGAAAAAATTACCAAGATTTTGCATTTGGTGCTGGCTGAGGACGATGTATGGTTTATCCAAATCTGGATCTTCCAGTACTTCACGATGAAGTTGCTCCAAATGCCTTTCCACGTCATCTACAATGAAATATTGAAATTAAGTATTCGGAAAGCCATAATCGTAGTAAATCACTAAAAGTACTAAAAAACAGTATTAAAATAATTAATCAGTAAGGCTATAATATTGGATTCTTGCTCTTGTTACTAAAATATCATTATATACGGATACACTTGATTGTAAGCGTCCTGTGAATAAGACCACATTGGCTAGGTTTTCTGCCGTGAAGCAATATTGCAAACACGATACAGTAATTATATGGTGTAAAGAGTACTGTAGCGAGTGAAATAAAAGATCTAGAGAGACTAATTAACCTATGTCTCCGGTTGGCTATTATAAAACTAAACAAAACTTCAGTACTAAGCTCTGCAACTGTCATAGAAAAGCATGATGCTAACCATTCATAAGGGACACGACTTATCTCTTACTTGAAAATATAAAAAAGTACGTACTATGTGTAGACATAATAATCAGTTATGTTAATATAAGCATTACATATTAATCAATAACATACAATGACTTCCTAAGGTACAGCACCAATACTGTACTCATTCGAACATACATTAATATTATTTAATATGCCTTAAAATACTCGTACATTTATTAAAAAGACAATACGATGGCGGCAGTTTGCATATTATGTGCAGTAATATAAATATAATATGTTGAGCGTGTAGGATTTAAATCATAAACCCGCCATTTTACTACGTTTTTGTTCAGATTGGATCGACCTGTTTTTAATTTGTTCAAAATGCCAAGTTCAAGTGATGAATCAATTAATTTTATTTTAGTATTCAAAACCTTAAAGGATTTATAAGACATTTAATAAATCATGAATTCTTTGTACCAGATAATATAAAATCTGTAGCTGACTAATTTGTAAAAGTAATAAAAACACTTTGGTTTCGGCTGATGACGGAGTAAAACATTTAAAAGAAGCTGAAAAGTAAAACCAAAAATGTGGCACGTTTCGCACAATTTGGCTGCTTGAGAAACACTCTTTTCGAGCACAAGGATTGTAAGAATACTTTGCAAATTTGTTTCTCCAAATCCATCAAATAACCAAAAAGAAAACATACCGTTATATAATTTCACGTTATAGATGAATTCAAATTATTTTTATTGTTAAATTTAACTTACATGTTGCAGACGTGGTGGTTGGTGGAGCAACAGTTGTTGTTGTCGTCGTAGTTGTTGTCGTTGTTGTAGTCGTTGTAGTTGTTGTTGTAGTTGTTGTTAGTACTGGGAAAGACACAAACATAAACTAAAAAGTATGTACTTTATTCTAGCTACATAATTCTTGTTTCTCTTATTTTTCCTTGCTCTCTTGAAATAAAAGAAGTTATTTAACTATATGTTCCTTATTTCCCATATTTTTTTAGTTGCTGGGTAGTGACGTTGTGGTCTTTGACCACTTTAAACAAAAAGTTTAGTAGCAATGGGGCCCTCGTGCACACCTATGAGAACATACTGTCATTGTTTGGCTATACATCTATAAATAAATAAAAATTCGCCTTCTAATTAGAAGCCCGTATTCTATTATAGGAACTGCCCTACGATAATGATGTGTATTTTGTCACCATTTTGCTGTTAAAATTAGTGGCCCCTAAATGAATCATCGACCAAAATTGCATTTGAGGTATCCTCATTAAAATGTTTACAGAAAGCTTGTACTGAAATTTTAATTAAATAATGTTCTTTGTTAAATTACATAATGTTTTATTTTGACCACTTACGCCTATTTAATGGGCAAAAATAAACTCACAATGTAAGAACAGCTCAGCCTGCGCTCTTCCTAAGTTGTTTTCCACGTGACAGCGATACGCTCCAGCATCTTCTCTAGACATATCTGACACTATGAGACTCAGAGTATGTCGGTAGCCACGTGAAGACAAACTTAGCCTGTGTTTTGAACCTGTGAGTAACAAAAAACAATACGGCATTATGAAGTATTATTTCGATTTACAATAATAAGAACCCTGAAAGAGACGATATCGATAAATACTACATTTGACAGATATTTTGCAACATAGATGTAGTAAGAAAGTAATGTTGTGACTTAATGTATTAAAGTAAAATAACTGGGCGAGGAAGTCAATAAAGCTATAAGGTAAGAGTTTGTAACGTTTCCAGGGGTAGAAGTCTCTACATAAATAGCAAAGCCATCGCACACTAGTAAGAGGTAAACGTTTATTACTTGTTATTGATTATAGTAAATATAGTTTATTAATTATTTTCTATATCTCGATCAAACAATAGTTAATACTTTTGTAGCCAACATCTCTATTCTGAGAATTTTCCATTTGCTCTAGAATTACAACTACAGTCGGTTCCAAAAATAACGGGTCAGTCACATAAACCCGAATATCTCCCGAACTACGTATGCCATCCTAATGAAACGAAGACTGTTCAATTGAGAATTTAATTATACAGATAAAAAATAAAATAAAACTTAGTTACACCCACAATATTAATCTTAAATTAAAAAAAAACTAAAGTAGTCATATTTTTCTTAAGATTACATTTTTTTTATGATTGTTTTTTTGCTGTTTTTCATCACTTTCTTCATTTAATACTTTGTATTGCCTCCACGAGCTCTTCTGACAGCTTCCAGGCGATTAGGCATGCTGTACACCAAATTTCGGAGCCGGTGCTGAGGAATACCTTCCCATTCCTCCACCAGTGCTTGTATGAGCTCGGGAAGCGTGATTGGTGGGGGGTTTCGACCTTTCACGCATCTCTGAAGCTCGTCCCAGGCGTGCTCGATGGGGTTTAAGTCCGGGCTTCGCGCTGGCCACTGCATGAGTTCGATACCGACCTCTTCAAGGTAGTCATGTACAATTCTGGCGGTATGGGGACGCGCATTATCATGCATTAATATGCCATGCCGGTCCATCCTGGCCATGAAAGGACCTACATGTTCATTGAGGATCTCTTCCACGTACCTCTCTGCATTTAGAGTTCCATTTTGAATGAGCACCAGCTCGGTGCGGGCCTCAGCAGAAATCCCAGCCCAAACTTGTACGGAGCCTCCACCGTACGCCACTTTTTCCTCCACACACGCTTGATGGAAGCGCTCCCCTGGTCTTCTGTACACCAACTGCCTACCATCATGCTTATAAAGCATGAATTTAGACTCGTCCGTGAACATTACCCTAGACCAATCGTCTAGTGTCCAGTTTAGGTGTTCGCGCACGTATCTCTGTCTTGCAATTCGATGTCCCCGTTCCAGTTTGGGGCCATTTGCTCAATGGTTTCAAATTTGCTTCAGCAAGACGTCTTCTTACTGTTTGAGCGCTTAAATTGCCACCTCCAAAGCGAATAAAGTGAGTTTTTAGACCAACATCAGTTTGAAAACGATTTCGGAGCATTGTAGCCACCAGTTGTCTGTCTTCCCTGGCCGTTGTGCATCTTGGTCTGCCATTTCCTGGTCTTCTAAGGTGTGATCCGGTCTCTTGGTACTGCTGGACTACCCGCTGAACAGTCGACAAAGATACACCAATGTTTCTGGCTGTTTCACGCTGGCTCCGCCCAAGTTCCAAAAAAGTTAGGATTCTGGTACATTCCTCTAGCGTGACTGCCATGCTTCACCTCACAGAATAATAATTATGCACGTGGAAGACGTTCACGATAATTTTTTTTGTGACAGAATAGAAATGGAAAGCATCCATAATGACATGAAACAAAAATTTTGTTTTTAAAAATAGTCATTTTTTTAAATTTTGTTTTTCTAATGAAGTTTTTTTCATCAACCAGTTTAAATAATATGCTATTAGAAGCGCAACTAAAAAGTCTTATTCTGTTTTTTATTTCATTGATCTAGCTTTTACAGTTCTGGAGGTATTTCAATTTTTGTGACTGACCCGTTATTTTTGGAACCGAGTGTACATGTAATGAGTTTCCAAACTTCAGCATAAAGGGTTTGTTGGGAGTAATATAAATTATCATCCAAAAACTTATAATAAGGTAAACTTAGTACTTTATTTGCGAGAAAAGTTTTAATTTTAGTACAATGCCAATATAGCCTATATACATTATTTGTAACAATATCGATTTTTTTTAAATCGATAAGTATATATAATTAAATACTCAAGTAAAGTTTTACACTAATGAAATCGTTGAAAATGGTGGTAATGTGTAACTATTTGATGTCGAATGTTGAAAAAACTATACAGTAACTTAGTGAAATATTTATTAGTCACAAACATACATTATTTACGTGCTGTTCGAGGTATACACGAAATCGGTCGCCGCGAATTTTTGAGAGATTTACAACATATTAACTTTGCCTTCCCTACATCTAAGTGCAAATATAAAGTGTGTTCGTAAAAAAATACATAAATATTCCATCAAAGGTCGTTTTGGTCATCATAGGGCCAGACACAATAGAAATTTAATTGTTATAATATAACGACTCTTAAAGGGATATAAGATAAATAGTGATTACCACCCTTTTAATACTAGGAATAAGAATAGGATAGCTATACCTGATTTAAGTCTTGCGAAGGCTAATAAGTCGTTCCTAGGAAATTGTGTGCGTTATTACAATAAACTCTCAAAACACATAACTAAGCTCACAGAGGGAAAATTCAAGTAGATTGTAATTTTTTTAAAGAAAAAAGCATATTAGATATTGATATTATAAATAAGACTAAGGTGCTTGGAATACTCCACACCTAGCAAGTTGTCATCTGCTACCCATAAAATGTAGTAATAGTATTAAGTACCTAAGTAGTAACATTGTAAAAATCTATACGAACAGAATGGCCCCGAGTTTCTTGCTTCTCAGTAGACTCTATATAATTTGGAACGCGGTGGAAGAGTCTTTAGAGAACATTATAAAGAATATTTAACATTCATAAGTGCGTCTTTGACGCCTGAATTAAATAAATGATTTGGACTTTGACTTTAAAGCGAGGTCACAAATTCGATCCTAGGCCGGGGCAGATGTTTGCGTGATGAGCACACGTATTGGTTATTTTGTCTTGGGTGTTTGTAATAGGTTCATATATGTGGCCATGCCTAATGTTATACAGATAATTTAAGTGCAGAGTATGAGTGTGTGAATGCTTTTTTTGCCATATTAATTATGAATGAAAATGAAAATGACTAGTACCTAGATGACCGACCTTTGCCCGTAAGAAAACAATTAGTTTTCTTGGTCTAATCTCTAAAACTAAACACTCATTGGGTTAGTGTTGCTTAACAATGACATCTATGCAAGCTATATATCTAAGCTTTAGTATTGCTGTGTCGGTAAAACCGTTTAGTTGTTTAAGTTGATGGCCCTAGTTGCCATAATTATATTGTAGCAGTTTTTGATTACCTGTAAATAAACATAAAGCGACGTTTTCTTAAAATAAAACCTAGCTAGATCGATTTATCGCCCCCGAAACCCCATGCTTTCTGAATTTTATGAAAATCGTAGGAAGAGTTTCATCATACAAGATATGCTTGTTTAAAGGTATTAGTTTAATTATTAAAAGAATGCCATCTTATCATTCAAGTACAGATTGCAAACATTTCTTAGCATGTTTGAAAAAAAAAAATGAAAATATAATCCTGTTATCAGAAGAATATTTTTTATATCGCTACCGAGACCACTCATTCCGGCAAATTTTTCCTCAATTTAAAACCTCTTAATAGCCTTCAGATTCGTTTCCGTGATTTTTTTTATAGATAACGTTTTTTTTAAAAACGACGATGTTTAAGCATTAGAATTTTAATTATAGAGCAAGTCTACAAAAGTCGTAGAGATCTTAGTCAAAAATAAGAATTTTTACTGACAATTAAAAATTTGATTCGATAAACTCAACAACACAAATATAATGAAACTTTGTGTTTTATGATATTAATTATTAACTCATATTGTCTTAGCACTGTTTGCTACCGACTTCCAAAAAAAGGAGAAGGTACTCAATTCGACTGTATTTTTTTATGTTTGTTACCTCATAACTTTCGATAGCATGAACCGATTCTCAAAAATATTTTTGTGTTTGAAAGCTGGTGCTTCCCGTGTGGTCCCATAAATTTCATCAAATTCGGTTCTGTACTTTTTGAGTTACACTCCAAGAACTGAATACAATGGAAGTCGATATAAATTTTTCAAATTGTACTTGTTGTAAACACTCCCTGTATGGTAGACATCAGCATGTTAAGGCATGATTATCTCTTTACAAAAGAACTACTATAAATATTTAATATGTGAAGGTATTTATATTACACGCCTTCCATATCCGTATATAATTATACTCTCACATGGGTTATATATACACTATCGTTCCCTTGCTCCTTAAGAATGTAAAAATATTATCTCCACCGTTTGGATGTGAATCGTGAGTGGCTAGGAAACCCAACTGACAAGGTATTCGAGTTTTTGTGCAAGATACTGTGTCAGATATTCTGGCAAAGTAACACTGCGCAAGCATTACTTTGTTAGGGCATGAAGAGCACTGTAGCAAGTGAAATCACTAACAGTCGGTGCCAATAACCTATCTATCGGCGGTTTCCCCTAATAGAGATAGATATTTGACACTTGTATGGACGCTATGTCAAATTTCTATCCGTAGTATGGAAAACTGAGGATAGATAGATTATTGGGATCCCCCATAAGTGAGAGATACTCAAAAAACAAATGTTTCTTTTTTTTTTTATTATTCTTCCACACTACAGACTCTTTGGTCCGTACCTTTTTTAGATTTTTTTTATATTACATTTTTATGGAGATTTGTTCTCCAAACATCACAATAAACATTCTTAAGCTATGGTGGAAATTGCTTAAAAACTAAAGTGAGTCCATTTTTTTTATTAATACATAAATCTATTGCTAGTGAACAATATTTCCTAATTTTACTTATGTGTACGCTATTGGCCAGAAGTACTGGCCTCAGGTTCACGCCTTTGCCGTATCCTTTTTAACATAGCCTTCACGATCTCTTCACTCTTCAAACACACAAAAACAATGTTTCGGAGTGATGATTGCAGTTCAGTACAGACTTCAGTTCTAAGCTTTAGGCGACACTGCAACTATCATGAGCATAGTGTGTACCGTCTGGTACACGATTCGCGCGTCATGTTAGCATAAAAATAGCAATTTTGCATATTATCTTATTACACACTTTTTCTAGTCAAGTGTAGTAAGTATCATATCAACATCACGTCCCTAAATATGTCCTCTGCTGGCACTGAGTTTATTAGTTTAGGGCCCCGTTTCCTTGCCAATTATTATTTTTAAAGAAGAGCTTACACACTGCTGCTTTGTGGTCAAGGTGGTACAAAACGGACATAGTTATACACAAGGACGTAACACCTAGTTTGGAGATTATTAAATAATTCCTTGTGGCAGTTCTGAAACCCTTTTTTGAAAATTAAGGAAATATGGACATTCTAGGAAATAGGAGCATAAAACAAACTTAAAAAAATATATTTTTATATATGTTTTGTTCTTACGTAACACCTCGACGGTTTCCATGAATTCCATTGTTTTGCAACACACGTGAACGGTTTTATAAAATAATTACTAGAAACTGAGTCCCAACATAACATAATAATATAAATATAATATCATACATTTTATGTTATCTACCTCGCAACGTACCATTAACCAATCGTTGTTCACCGTTCAGGGTCCAATATACCATAGGAGCGGGATATGCTTCAGCAGTACAGAGCAGGGTCACCACACCGCCTGCTGGTGCTCGAATGGCAACTCTTCCAGCCCATACTGATGGTGAGACTGTAAAAAAACAAGATCATAACTGGTTTGAAAGAAATCGGCTATGCATATTAAATGGTTTGGGAAAAGTACCCTGTGTACAGATTTCTTTAGTTGGTGTTGTTGTAGCTTCTTTATTGACCGAGCAAGCGAAGCGTCTCTGCTTTAACTAGCCAAATTGACTTTCATCTGTCCTTTTGTTTGTTAGGTTGTATGTATGTCTTCCTGTACGGTCGCATTTTTAACCAATCTTGACGAAACTTGGTACGTGTGTATTTTTTATTATATTTAATATTTTTTTATATTGTTTATTCAATTTTTTTTGTTGTCGACGATTTTTGAGTGAACACTTTTCCTAGAACGATGAGAAATTTGCTGCGGCGCTATTTATCGACCGATTTCGATAAAATTTTGTGAATACTTTAAACTTTACTTTAAAAACTAAGTTCGAATATGAAGATATTTAGTCGAGTGGTTGTCGAGATAATGGGTTGTGAAGTTTAGAGGCAGGACGATCTTGGTAATATTTGGCAAGAATATTTGGTACCAATAACACATAACATTTTAGCAAAATTGATCAAGGTCTTGTCGAAATAAATATTTGAAAATATTTACAAGTTGTTCTGAATTCCAGTGGCCTGTAGATACTGCAGACTGCAAAAAATTGCCGCTGATAAGACTTTGCTTGCGAGGTCTTCGGTTTTCAGAACTAATAGTACGAGTACTTATATTCAACATAGTATAAGTCGCTCTCCATCTGTCTGTATATCCGCTATTTATAATCATGCATCGGATTTTGATGCGGTTTTCACCATCAGTTAGATATTTGTTCACAAAAGGTTTAATTACTTAATAACTTTATATTAAAAACCTACAAATTTAATTAAAACTTAATTAAATCTTTATATAAAATATATGATCTTCACATTTTTTATATACTTTTAAGTGCATTAAAAAAAAACAAATAATGGAACCGACTTCAACACTAAAAAGTACAATTTGAAAATTTTTATACCGACTTCCATTCTATTCTGTTATTGGAGTGTATCTCAAAAACTACTGGACCGAATTTAGTGAAATTTAAATGGGACAACACGGAAAGCACCAGCTTTTAAACAAAAAATAATTTTGAGAATCGGTTCATTCAGTCGAAAGTTATGAGGTAACAAACATAAAAATAAAAATACAGTGGAATTCAGTGCCTCCTCCTTTTTTGGAAGTCGGTAGAAAAGTGTGAAATGTGGAAGTCAGTAGTTCAAAAGTACATATTATCACATTATTTGCGCATAGTACCGACTTCGACAAGTGCACAATTTTTGGTGTTGAAGTCAATTGTATTTTTTTGTAATTTTTTTTTTCACCTATTTTAGTGACTGCGCTACTTACGGGATCGATTGCCATTCACCGTCAATGATGATATCATCAAGAAGGCGTAACACTTTTAAGTTATTGGAGTGTAACTCGAAATATTTCTTTTCTAATATTTTAATGGGACCACCATGGAAGTATACTCTACCAACAAAAAATAATTTTTAGAATCAGTCCACAAATGGGACAGAAATTGGTGTACATACAAAAAAAATACATACAATCGAACATAAAACCTCCTCTTTTTTTGAAGTCGGTTAATAAATACATTAATACATTCATAAATATGATAATCATACATTAATACAGGATGGGCCACTTAGAACGGTCAGTATGGGCAATTCTGAAACTTTAAGACATACAAAGATCTCTTCTCAGGAACCATAATATGTCATCGAGTTTTGTGACTTAAAGAACTGCATCCATAGATTAAAAAAACTTGTACTCAGTTCAGGAATTGAACCCGGTCGAAATTAAGAAAAAACCTTACATTATTTTCAGTCATCACCGAGCAACCGGCGCAAGCGGTTGTTGCAAGTGTGAAGCGCGTACCTACCGACTCACTGTTAAACAAAAATGTCGTCGGCTAGTAACGTGGTTAAATGTGTTACTTGTAATCTGGTTGTGGATGAGCTCTTAACCTTTATACAGAACAAGCATGATGTTATGGACAATGAAAGCTTAGTTCGGATTTGTTCGTCAGCTTTTAAAACAGAAGAGGTGGAAAAATCAAAGTCGTTATTGTTTCAGTCAATTCCGACCGAAACACGCCAGATTAAACGACGGAATAAAGAAGGCAAGTGCAATAAAGACTTGTTTGATATAATTGAGGTGTTTAAAGCTACTGACCCGGAGAAAATACCAATCTTTGTAGCTCGAGATTTAAACAGACTACCTCCTGTTACTTTTGATCATGTGGACTGCACTAAATTATTAAAAGATATTGTTATCCTACAAAATGAATTAAAGCTTATTAAATCCACATACGTAACAGTGGATCAGCTGACGCTTACAAAGCATGAGATTATAAACAATTTAAAAGACAATGGTGCCAGTGGCGCTTGTGTAGACACGGGTTGTGACAGTTTAAAAGTGAACAATACGATAACAAAACACCCGAGAAACATAAATTTTCGTCGAGGGGCGTGTTTGGCTAGCTTTAGTTTTGATAGTGGACCTATGGGTCTACCACATATGGAAGTAGAACACATTTCATCACCATCTACCGTAAACAGCATGACAAACAAAAACAAAAACAGCTGTGAAGTTTCTAACCGTAGAGAAACCGGTTATGACGAAGTTACGCAGGCCGATATGCCTAGATATGGAAGTAGAACACATTTCATCACCATCTACCGTAAACAGCATGACAAACAAAAACAAAAACAGCTGTGAAGTTTCTAACCGTAGAGAAACCGGTTATGACGAAGTTACGCAGGCCGATATGCCTAGCGCGACAATACACACGGATGCTGCTCAGTCAGCGGCCATGATTTCGGCGGGGTGCGATAGCAGAAGGGTTCAGTGCGGTGGAAGCAACGAAACACATCCTGTCGTGCCTACTACGATCTCGCAAAGCGCCAGCGCCGGTGGGTGTCGAGTAAATGTAACTACGGGGAGCGGCGA
The DNA here is from genome assembly GCA_917880725.1 of Selenia dentaria. Classification (NCBI taxonomy): domain Eukaryota; kingdom Metazoa; phylum Arthropoda; class Insecta; order Lepidoptera; family Geometridae; genus Selenia; species Selenia dentaria. The sequence continues at coordinate 4,227,971 of OU862888.1, read as the reverse complement.
CTTGCCTGCGAGTGGCGGGGTTAGTGCGTGTACTCGATCATTTGCAGATACTGCGCGTGCACCTGGAGATTGGAAGCAGCCAGAAATGAGCAGCGAGTGGAAGGAAATTCAAAGAAAGAGGCACAGAAATCAATAGAATAGCAATAGAAAGGGTGTCGCCTTGACGTCTGTGGAGTGTAAGTTTAAAGCTGCCGATATAAGGCTCCCATTGTTTATAAACAATGTGGATAAAGGCGCATCTCCTGTGGATATTGCGGAGTACATCAAAGAGAAGACGCAAGTATGTGTGAGTCTGGAAAGAATTACTATGAAGCAACACAAAAATTACGATGCCTATAAGATTTTTATACCTAGGCATAAGCTGGCACTGTTTATGAACGATAATATATGGCCAGAGGGGATATCCTTTCGGCGTTTTATAGACTTTCATAGTAAGAAACACACTTTCAAAAATCAAAATGGATAGCGAACGTATAAAGCAACCGGTGCGTAGCAGTTTTTTCAGTTTCAACTGCAGGTCACTAAAGAGGTCTATGGAAAGCGTGAGAGGATACTGTAAGCAGGCGAGCATTGTGGCACTGCAGGAGACGTGGCTCTTTCCACACGATATACCGGTTCTGGGCACGATCGACGACGAGTTTGGTTTCACTGGGAAATCAGCGATCGACACGTCGGCTGACGTAGTACGCGGTCGACCGTACGGCGGTGTCGCAGTGTTGTGGAGAAAAAGTGCGTTTCGGTCGGTTCACGTCATAGAATGAAATAGTGTGCGTCTCGCAGCTATAAAGGCAGTTGTATGTGATCGCTTGTTTTTAGTTTTCTCGGCGCATATGCCTACTAATAGCGCTGATAATTTAGTCGAGTTTATTGACTGTCTTAGTGAAATTAGCTCAGTAGTCGAAAGTACTGAAGTTTCTGCTGTATTCGTTTTGGGAGATTTTAACGCTAGTCCTAATCAGCTATTTGGGAAGGAACTAAAAAGATTTTGCTATGACCAAAAATGGAAATGTGCTGATATAGACATTTTAGGAATAAATTCAAACACCTTCACATTTATTAGTGACGTGCACGGCACTACGTCTTGGCTTGACCATTGTGTTGTCACGGAGTCAGCCTGGCAGTCAGTGGTAGATGTTAAGGTTCACAATCAAAAATTAATTTATTCTGACCACTTTCCTATAGAAGTAATCTGTGAAATTGAGACTTTAAAACCTCATGTGGCTATACATAGTAATACCTGTAATAGAAGATTATGGGGAGAGAGGGACAAACAACAAATTTTGTACTATCAGGAGCTGTGTAATGCAAGGCTAAAATATGTAGATTTTCCATCAGATCTGTCAGAATGCTGCGACAGTATGTGTAATAATGTAGAACATAAAATAGTTATAGATCAGTTATATGACTCCATTGTTAATATTTTGTGTGACGCAGCTGAAAACAGTGCAGTTTCAAATATTTTTAAGTCGAAGTGTGTTGTTGGATGGAATAAACATGTACAAAGTGCGCATAAAACGGCACGGCTCCATTACCAAGCCTGGGTGCTACATGGGAAACCTACGCGGGGCATCGTTTATAACAGTATGGTGGAGTCTCGTCGTGCTTTTAAATCCAAACTTAAATGGTGTCAGAACAATGCCGAGCAAATTAAAATGGACATCCTAGCTTCAAATCACGCCAAAAAAGATTTTAAAAGCTTCTGGAAGAGCACGAGGAAACTCAACGCTAATATGCAATCCCCTCTCAGCGTAGATGACGTCACTGACCCCCGGGATATTGCCAATAGGTTTAGAAGCCGATTTCAAGTTGAGCCACTGCCTATTGCCGGCGCGCGGCCGGTGCTTGGTGCTAAGACTCGTGACGTGCCTTCTGGTCTTCTACCGCAGTTCACTGCAAGCCAGGTGGCATTAGTGATTAAGCAAATGACTAGGGGGAAGTCGCCGGGGCATGACAGTATTAGCATCGAGCACCTGCAGCACGCCGGCCCGCACTTGCCGCGAGTGTTAGCTATGTTTTATACATTTTGTGTACGGCACTCATACATTCCGGGCGAGTGTCTGAAGACAGTTGTTGTACCGGTTATTAAAAACAAGACGGGCAACCCATCCGACGAGAGCAATTATAGGCCCATCTCGTTAGCTACGACAGTGGCAAAAGTACTGGACTGTCTGCTTGATCGCATATTGAGTCAACACATTAAGCTGAACGATGCCCAGTTCGGTTTCCGGCCTGGGCTATCAACAGAGACAGCAATACTCTGCCTCAAGCATACTGTCAGGTACTACACTGATCGAAAGACGCCGGTATACGCGGTATTTCTCGATCTTTCGAAAGCTTTCGATTTGGTATCCTATGATGTGCTCTGGAACAAGATGATAACCGAAAGTAATATCCCGGATGAGGTGATTGAAGTTTTTAATTATTGATATACCAACCAGACAAATGTAATTAGGTGGGCGGGTGAATTTTCCGAAGCGTATGGGTTGAGGTGCGGTGTGAGGCAGGGGGGGTTGTCTTCCCCGCGCCTTTTCAACTTTTATGTCAACGGGCTTATCGAGGAACTCTGCGGCGCTGGCGTTGGATGCTCTATTGATGGATCTTTTATAAACAACATCAGTTATGCCGACGACATGGTGCTGCTGGCTCCTTCGATTGGCGCTGCTAGGAAACTCCTCAGGATCTGTGAGAAGTACGCCGCGACCCACGGACTCCGTTACAATGGAAAAAAGAGTGAGCTCTTAGTGTTTCAGTCACGGGGTTTTAAGACTAACACTGTACCTTCTATCGTACTAAACGGTGTCCCCTTGGCCAGAGTGTCGCGTTTCAAGTACCTGGGTCACTGGGTGGCGGAAGATCTCACAGATTCTGAGGATATAGAGAAGGAGCGCAGAGCGTTGGCCGTCCGCGGCAATATGTTGGCTCGCAGATTTGCACGGTGTACGGCGGCGGTTAAAATATCGCTGTTTAGAGCTTTTTGCCAGTCATTTTACACGTGCACTCTGTGGACCAACTATACGCGGGGGACGATTAATGCCTTGCGTGTGCAATATAACAACATATTCAGGATGCTGTTGGGGCTGCCCTGGCGGTGCATCGGGCATGTTTGCTGACGCTCGCGTGGATGGCTTCCATGCTATCATGCGCAAGCGAGCGGCCTCGATGCTTAGCCGGGTCCGGGGCAGCGCCAATAGTCTCCTGGGTGTTATTGCAGGAAGACATGACTGCCCTTTCATCACCCATGCGGCTCAACTCCATGTTCCTATAGTTAGGTAATTGTATGTGTTTGGTGTATTATAATTATTACTATTATTATTATTTTTGAATCTATAATTGTTATTCATATTGACATTCATCCATTTGATTGACATTATTAATATTAATTGTATTGTGCTAGTTAGTAACCATATGGACTTTGTCTGAAATAAATAAATTGAATTGAATTGAATTGAATTTCAATTTTGATAACGATCTTATTGGTCATGTAGCATGGTCAAGCAGTAACTGTTGCTATGAAACATGACATGTTGTAGATTTAAGAAATAATAAATGTAATAAGACAATTTGTAAGTGCCCCCGTAGGCCTATACAGAAAAAAAAGTTGTCATTTCGAACAACTACATAGTTTAATTAAATTATAGCATGTTTCCTAATAATTTTCACTGCTTATAAAACCTACCTGACCTACACAATCAATATCGAAATATAAATCTTGTAGGTTCTTTTCTTCAATACGACTGGGTTCCATTACCGATCTAAGTATAAGTATTATTTTTAAATCTATAAATGATGTAGTTTTTCTGGTCACTAAAATTGATGAGATGGTTGCTTGGAAGTGATCTTTATACCTATGTCATTAGTTTCAGATTTTTCCATACTCACCGTTCTAAATAGCCTACTCTGAACATTGAAGGCTTCTAAAATATCAACTTGAATCTATACCTTTTTTAATGTTAACCTTATATTGTGGAATATAATATTGGACAAATAATTCACTACAATAGTAATACTATACCAATTATAGTAAATTGAAATAAATTGAAACCAATAACATGATTGAAATCGATAATATTGTCATGCTATTTCAGTAAGATAAATAATATTTTGCTTTTCTTCAAGACTTATATATATATATATACTTATACTTATACCTACAAAAATATACTCCTTTACTATTAAATGATCAGTGAGAATACAGTTAAAAGAAAGGTAAATTACGCTATAAAGTTACTAAAATACTTACGGTTTTAAGTCCCAAAAAATATGCCGGTATAGACTATAAAATATTTGAGACAATCGGCAAAATGAATATCGGTATACAAACGGTTTGCAAAAAGGCAAGGCCATTCTATAGTCAAACTGTTATCCAAAGATAAGAGAGCATCACAGCAGGACTAGAACGATTGAACATGAGTGAATTTTGCCACTGATCTATGCGGTTTCTATTCAATGACATACACGTTGACATTGTACGGGTTACGACTCGGAACAATAACAGGGCATGGAAGCCGAGCTAAAATCAGAAATGAAATGCTTAAGGCTATCTTTTTTACTTACGATGTAAATAGTGCGTGGGAAAGAGACACATAATACCGTTTTGTTTCGTTATCATGCAGGTTGTCACAAGTTAATTTTTGGATAGTGATGATCCATCCTCATATTCTCTTGAACTATGGGATCAACATAAAACTACAAAATTAAGTTGATAGCCGACTTAAAATATTTTGACGTATTCGATAGAACTTTTGTATTTGTTAGCATTATAAAATGACCAAAGGTAACCATTTGACATTGCTAATTTTTTGCTTGTGACACGTTCAAAAATAATTAATTTAAACAGCCATGTTTTGTTTCACTCACACCTTAGGACATGCTATTCGACATATATGAACTAACAATAGAGTACTCGGTTCTGTTTTAGCCCGGATTCCATGCCCTGTTATTCTTCCGAGGGTTACGAACAAGTTCAACGTATATGGCTCGAAAAAAAAAACTGCTTCAAATTTCACTGTCAATCTGCGTAGACATCTGAGTAAAAACAACCAATTTATGAATTAATTCATAATTGATCACTGTTGGTCGTTTTCGTAAAATCCAGCTTATCGAAGATAGAATGTGCTGAGTGGAATCGCTGCCCAATGAAACAACAAAAAAAATATGAAAATATATTGTAGAGAAAAATAGATGACATATGAATTTTTGTGGCGTAATATCTATCGTAATAGAAACTTCACTCTCGTTCTTGTTCCGTTGCTTCTGAATGAACATGTCTTTATTTTTCTCTATCTCTCTCTATCGTCTATCATGTTTCTCATTACACTAACATCGTGCCCATACAGATAAAGTTGTAGTATACCTAAATATCAAACTAAATATTTTACAGTTCAATGGTTTAAAATAAGTGAAGTGAAGAAAACTAAATGGACATTAGTCTCGTTTCACGGTTATTTTACTCTTTATATATATAAAGGTAATTTTATAGCCCATTAATTTTATTATAATAAAGATCTAGTTCTTTCAAATATAATTCCACAAGCCTGAAGATGAAGTTCTTATTGTTTATTTTTATGATAACTGTGTTTATATCACTCACTTGTAAGTACATGGTCGGTCCAATGCAAAAATATTTACTGATAATGTTAATAGAAAAAAAAAATTGACTATTTTTTGAACTTTCGCTAAAAGTATATACTGATATGAATTTGTTTGTGTAGAGCACCACAAAAAACAAGCACCAAATAAGAGCACTACAATTTAATGTTTATAATTATTATGGCAGTTCTTTTTCTGATCATATTTTCTACAGACTTCCAAAAAAAGGAGGAGGTACTCAATTCGACTGTATGTTTATGTTTGTTACCTCATAACTTTCGACTGGGTGAACCAATTCTCAAATTATTGTTTGAAAGCTGGTGCTTTACGTGTAGCCCCATTTAAACATTAAATTCGGTTTAGTAGTTTTTTAGATATACTCAAATAACTGAATAGAATAGAAATTGATATACAATTTTTCAAATTGTACTTGTTTAAATTGTCATTATAATAAATTGCGGGGTGTCCCGCCCTCCCCAGGATAATCAGTCACTTATTGTTTCACTAGAAAATAATATTCGGTCCTTGCAAATTATACACAATAAATTTAAATGATTATTGTTCATGTACATAAATCGACGATTGTTCGAATATTGACACGATGACTTCACACAAAAAACATCACGAATTTATATGTTTTACGACTAGACAATGTCAGTAATCAGTATAATAAGTGGTCACAGGTACCTAACTAACGTTTACGAAGAAAAGAGGAACTGAGTCTTACTAGAACGCACAGAGAGTCTATTTTTCCTACATCATAATTTACCGTTGATACTCTTTAAATATTAACCGTTTTAATTAAACTTACTACTTATACGTTTACAATATATAATACTCATTTCTCATTATCTTTTAAAATTGTTAAATACTTTTTATTCCTTTTTTAAACAAGCCTGTTTCATTTTAATTTTCTATATTTTACTCAATTTGTTATTTTATAAAAACCGAGCATACCTGTCATTTGCCCCAGGTTATTCGGCCGAATACGAGTATTAAAAATCTGCCAAGTACGCCGAGTACCGAGTAGTAAACGAGTATTCGGCCCATCTCTACTTCTGCCATAACATGCATCTTGTTGTTAAATCTCATGTGCCTGTGGTTTCACCGGCAACCACACCCATCAAACCAGAACACAGTATTTTGATCATTACTGCTTGGTGTAAATAAGTATGGCAGTACTTCATCAGGCGAACTGATACACAGAGAAATGTACTGTTCGAAAATGTATTCGTAATCCTTCTAAGGCAATTGACGAGGAAAACACAAAACCAACGCTTTATGATTCCGCACACTTGGTCTACACTTGTGCTTTACGATCACTTTTAAATTAATAATCCACTATTATTACAAATCAAAATTCAAACAAACAAATGTAGTCAACAAACAATGTCAAACAAATCAAACAATAACAACGACCATCATTGTTGCGTATTTTTCCCACCATCCGCCTTGCACAGACATAACAAGCCTCTTATATCTCTGTGCCGCCTTGTCACTTTTTAAATGTGTCCATGACGCGGTCTGCATATTGTGCTAATTTCAGTGTTATTACAAGTATTTTTTTTTTCAGATTCCCAGTCTTGTTTTCCAGGATGCCCAGAAGCGTGTTGTGTAGACGGATTTTGTTATTGGCCGAAATGTTTACTGTTAGCAGACGAAGCAAGCAGACAAGGATTCATTCGACTTGGCTAAACTAATGAGACCATTGTAAAAAACAGGCAAGAAGACTTCTATGGTTGATCAGAGGATTTATGGGGATTATCCGTAAAAATGCTAGAGTCAATAATAGAAGTTATAGCGCCACATTTGATGATCATATTTAATTTATGTATTGATAGAGGTACATTTCCTGACCTAATGAAAATGAGTAAAATCACCCCTATTTTCAAATCAGGTAGTAAGGCCGACCCCTCAAATTATAGACCGGTCTCTGTGCTTCCGGCTTTGAGCAAAATATTCGAAAAGATAATGCTTCAACAACTCTTGTCTCATTTTAATGAACATAGGATTTTACACGAAAATCAGTTCGGTTTCACGAAAAGCAGATCAACAACAGATGCAGGAGTCCAGTTAGTCAAGCATGTGCTGGAGGCTTGGGAGAGCTCACAGGATGCCATTGGCGTATTTTGTGATCTCTCCAAAGCTTTCGACTGTGTAGAGCACCGCACTCTAATTTATAAGCTACACCACTATGGAATTCGTGGAGCTGCTCTGAATCTTGTAGAATCATACTTATCTGATAGGCAGCAAAAAGTTAGCATTAATGGCGTGACATCTTCTGGATCTTTGGTTAGAATGGGGGTTCCACAGGGGTCGATCTTGGGTCCGTTCTTATTCTTAGCATATATCAATGACTTACCACATATGGTTGAGGGCCTTGCTGACATAGTTCTTTTTGCGGATGATACTTCTCTGATTTTTAAAGTAGATAGGAAAGATAGAGAACTAGTTCAAGTCAACAAAGCGTTAACTATTGTTTCAAATTGGTTCGTCGCAAACAACCTGCTTCTCAACGCAAAGAAAACGAAATGTTTAAAATTTTCCATGCCTAATGTAAGACATATAGAGCCAAACGTATTACTCGACGGAAATAAATTGAAAATTGACAAGGCAATAGTCTTTCTAGGTATTAGCATAGACTCTAAATTACAATGGGGTCCTCATATTGATGCACTATCTGGAAGACTGAGCTCAGCTGCATATGCGGTTCATAAAATTAGGCAATTGACAGATATAGCTACTGCTCGACTGGTCTACTTTGCTTACTTCCACAGCATAATGTCATATGGTATCCTGCTGTGGGGGTCAGCGGCGGACATAGAGACAGTTTTTATATTGCAAAAGCGGGCAGTTCGAGCCATCTACGAAATGGGTCCCCGCGAATCCTTAAGACAAATGTTCAAAGAAATTAATATATTAACTCTTCCATCTTTGTATATCCTAGAAAATATAATGTACGTTCGTAAAAATATAAAGAAGTTTAGAATAAATAGTGATATGCATAATATTAATACTAGAAATAAGGATAGGATAGCTGTATCTAAATTTAGACTCACGAAAACTAAAAATCAGTCCTTCTTAGGCAATTGTGTACGTTTCTATAATAAAATCCCGAAAGACATTACTGAGCTCACTGAAGGGAAATTCAAGTTATGTGTCAAAAATATACTAATGAAAAAAGCCTATTATAAATTGAGTCACTACTTAGAAGACAAAGATGCCTGGAAGCTTTCCACTTCTGCCTAATAGCCAACTATTGAATAAATTTGTTATTTTAATACTACTCATATGTAACCTCAATGTACAAAGACTTGAAAAAATAATGGCCCACGAGTTTCTTGCTGCTTCTTCTCGGCGGTGGTTCTTTTCCGAAGACAGCGGTAGAATCATTTAAAAATTTTTGACGTTCATAAGAGTGTCTATGATGCCTAAACTGAATAAATAATTTTTGAATTTGAATTTTGAATTTTGAATCAATTATGGACGAAAATTTAATTTCAAATATATATGTTTGAGGGTAAAAATTTTATGAATTTATTTAGGCCTGAATATTTATTTATTTTTTCGTTTTGCCTCATTAGAGGGTTATGGTCCCGCACTTCTCGTGCATTTGCCAGTGTCAAGTTATTTGTATTACAAAGTTTTAATAGAATATTCTGGTGATATTAGTCGTAGTCAGTCAGAGTCCAAAATGTCAGTCAGTCATGGTCCAGTCAGTCTAAGTCATGCTTTAGTAAAGTGCTGGCAACTTTACCATCAGCTTCTATGGAGTTTTGGAAACAACACGGAAAAACACGTTTCACCACATTATATCACTTGCGCACACTCATGCACGTAAAACAGCACTTAATGAGTAAAACGCCAATTTTAAACATTAACACTGAAAAAAAGCATAAGTTTTGATAAATAATACAATGCAAAAACGTTGACTTTTCCCTGTTCGCGCCAAAACTCTGAATATTACTGTTAAACGACTTGGCGGATATTTGCACATGCGCAGTAATGTGAGTTGTAAAACACCGCCCTTTTACTAACTTGTTGTTTGGCTTGGAGTCGACCTGAGTCAAATCTGGTAAAAATTTTAAGGTGGTAGTGCCACGTTGCAACCCCACAGCCAAATAAGCCGGCACGACCGAGGAAGTAACACACTCCCACTGGCGTGAAGTAATATAGTTGTTGCTTGTGCGTTTTAGTCGGTTTGTGGGAGGTTCCGGAGGCGCAATCCACTTGCTACTAACACATTAATGGTTGAGCGCTGATTCTTCGAGGCAGATTCTGAATTCAAGCACTGTGGTGAGGCTACTGGGAGGCCTACTACCTAGTACAATAGATGTCCATAGAGTAGGCGTGATGCGTCCCTTAGGCAAGCAACTTGTCCGTCGTATAACTGGGGTTGGTAAAAGCGCCGCATTGAACTCACACATTACGTTGACTTGTATCCTCTTGCTAACAGAAGGAGGTACTCCATTCGTTGCTATGCAGAGGTAGGCCCCGGATGTCGTCCTTTCCACTCCAGTAAGGTTCATCCATGTTCCGCTCCATTTTGACACTGTCAAAAATAATAACATGTTAATTTCATGGCATCTAATTAATATGTTAATCAGTTCCTAATACGTATAATTATATTATGAGGAATTCAAAGTATACCTAGTTCCTAACACCTTATATTTATGTAATAAGGTTACGTGTTATGAAGCAAGCTCAGTAATGATATTTAGGCTTATTTGTGTTACAAGCATAAATATTTGTACACGAGTCTTGGATATTTGAGATATGTTGTTTGTCCGTACCTCCAGCGTTACAGGGGATCCTTGTATATAAGTGTGTAAACTTTTAAAAGATATTTTTATCGCATCTATTTGAAATGGGCTAGTTTATTTCCTTTTAACAGGAAACGAAATAGCCTTTTAAACCGTCGTACTAAAAGTGATTTAAACTTGGAATGTGGATGTTGTAAGTAAATGTTCAGTCAGCTCGTGACCACGGCCATTGTAACATGGTCGAAACGTCGAGCGAAAGGTACATATTTTTACCTATATTAAATAATACGTGATAAGTCCCGATAAACATTTAAAACATAATGTTCCAATTACGAATGAAATCAATCCCACTAATATTATAAACGCGAAAGTTTGTGAGTATGGATGTGTGGATGTGTGTAACGGACAAACAGCTTGGACAATTTTATTGAAATTTGGTATGGAGGTACATAACGCGCTGGATTAACATATAGGTCAAGATCGTAATGATGACAGTACTGTCAAAGTTTGTTGTCCGTTTCTGATTGCTTAGTCAAAAGCTAAATCAATATGACAGCTCGATACACTAGACGTGTTCGGCGACCGTCAAGTGTGATGAAATGTAACACAAATACAGACAAGAGTGATGAAATGTAATGATTTTCCATGGTGATTAATTTTATATTTGTATGTACGTAGGTACTATATTTTATAATTAGTGTTTACTGGTTGATTTATTGAGTACTTTTAGTACTTAATTTACTCATATACCTAACCATGTAAATATTTTATGACATTTTGGTATAAAGACATATATGGCTTTATACCAATATATATAAGCTAGTCACTAATATTGTACGAACGCAAGTAGGTAACAGTAAAGAAACCGCGCGCCGAATAAAAAACAAGTTTGTGAAGAAGTAAAAATAAGCGCGAAATACACTCCACCTTTGTTCATATAGAATAAATAAACTCGCTATTTATATTAATAATTTGCACTTACGTATAGAAGGTGATAAAAAGTAGAGTTGACACTGGAGCAACAATATTTCAAGCTCAAGTGACGTATTTGGAATCCCTCGCTACACTCAGTACTCTACTTTAGAATCCTTCGATACCTATGCTTGGAATTTTATTCTAGAATCCTTCACTTCGCTCTGTATTCAAAGAAACACTCTCGCCTTAAGCATAGTTGTTGGCTCCCTGGACAAAAAAATACTATTTTCTTGAATAAAGTATGACTCCAAGTTGGTCTCATTAAAATTTCATTCAATTTCAATTTACATTCGGTCGTAAAATCCTAAGTTATGAAACAAGGTGTTGCGTATGAGGATTATTTGCGCGTCATTCCGTTTCGTATCTTTTAAATAATCTCAAAAAATGGTCCTATTTTTAACCGACTTAAAAAAAGGAAGACGTTATAAGTTCGATTGTAAGTTTTTTTTTGTATGTGTTCACTGACTTTTTTCCCATTTGTATACATATTCACAAAATTCATTTTTGTTTAGTTGAGTATACTTACGAGATGATGCCATTTAAATTTCATCAAATTAGGTCCAGTAGTTTTTGAGTTACACTCCAATAACGGAAAAGTGTTACGCCTATGTTGGTGATATCATCATTGATGGTGAATGACAATCGATCCGTTAGTAGCAAGGGTCACTAAAAATAATAAACAATTTTTTTACTGAAAAATGGAACCGACTTCAACGCCAAAAAGTGTATAATAACTTGTCGAATTCGGTACCAAGCGCACAATATTGTGATAAAAGGTACTTTCGAACTATCACTGTACCGACTTCGACAAGTTATTTCACACTTTTTAGTGTTGTTGTCGGTTTCATTAAACGGTATAAAATATTTACAAATGATTTTGACTATTTAGAAAACTTCTTCACACTCAATCTTGCACTAGGGTTATCTGTATCGTGGAAGGAATGGACATACACATAACACATTTCTACATCCAAAACCCGAGAACAAACATTATCATCACACAAAATATTATTTGCCTGGCAGGGATTGAACCAGAAACCCCGTGATTCGAAGGTAGAGTGATTACCAACTGAGCTAACTGCGGCTACAAATAATAAGTTCCTACTTAACTCAAATAAAAAAGCTCAAAAACATCCCAGACATAGTTAGAACCATTTCCTTGCTCCTCGTCTAAAAAGCTACCATCTAATTCATCTGCCCACGGCAAAAACGCTAATGATTTGCTAGTACAAATCTTATTCGTTTAACGGCCGTTACTCAAAGGACACCTACGTATTTTACTGCTTTTTTCATTCCTAACGAGTATTCGCTAAGCTTCCTTGATCTTATTGATGTGATTCTTTGAATTTGATGTAGATCTGAGGAGTTGTTTCACTTGGATGTTTTTGTGCGTCTGATATTTAAGAGCGTGGTTTTTATATTACGAGTATGCTAGAGGACGAAGCCTTTTTTATATTTTTCTTTACAAGTATTCGTAGGTTTATATATGTACGTCTTTCCTCTAGGTAAGACTTTTTTTAAGTAGTCAAAGTACTTAAACAAGTCTGTCTAATGGTTCAGGCGTTACCTTAAGGAAATGCATATTAAAACGATGGCTTTTGTTTTATTGAGTTGCTCAAGCAACACACAAATGTTGCTTATTCTGTATATAGGCATACAGAATAAGCAGCTTTAACTGCATCTAAGCCATAAGAATTTTTCATAAGTGTTGACTTTCGCCATAAGTGTCACTTTTATATTTCCTTTAATATCATTTTATCCGCTATTAACCACTGTATTATCTCAGTCACGAACCAATAAAGTAGTGAATGCATTACTATAACTTTCTTAGACAACTGACGAGAAAAACACGAAAACCAACGTTTCATGATTTTATGCACACAGCCTTTACTCGTTCACCGTTCATCATAGTCAGCATCTTCATTGCTGAAGGTCGTGTCTAGTCTGAATGGTGGACCGCTCGATGTACTATGCTTTTCCACGTGGTTCTGTCTTCGGCGGTCTTAATAGCTTTCGTGATTGGCAGGCCGGTAAGGTTTTTTTACTACGCCTGTCCATCGGGTAGACCGCGACCGCGTGATCTTTTCCCGTCGACCTGGCCAACTACTATGAGCTTCTCTAGGCTGTCAGGGTTTCTACGAGCGACATGTCCAAAATAGTTAAGTATCCGCTGACAGCAGATAGCGGATAGCCTTGTGGTTATTCCAAGCTCCTTCAGAATGGATACGTTGGTTCGGCGCGCAGTCCATGGGATTCGCAACATCCGCCGCCAACACCACATTTCAAAAGCATCTATTTTTGCCCTTTCTTTTTGTCTTATCGTCCAAGATTCGGCCCCGTAAAAGAAGATAGAGAATACCAACGTTCGCACCAGCCTCACTTTGGTTTTACGGGATATATTGCGGTCTTTTCATATTCTAGTGAGTTTAGTCATCGCTGCTTTGGTCATTTGGATTCTCCTGACGATCTCCTTTTCGCTGCCACCCTCGTTGCTTAGAACAGACCCAAGGTAGACAAACTGATCAACAAATTCTAGGTCCCTGAGTTCATAAGAGCGAATTAGTGTACCAGGTCTGTCTACCACTAATTCACTCTCTTTCTTTACTCTAGAAAGAAATTCAGCCAGTTCGTGTTCAGACGATGCAAATATTATGGTGTCTGCGTATCTTAGGTTGCTGATTTTCCTTCCGCCAATTGATACTCCACCCTCTCAACCTTCCAGGGCTCGTCTCATTATATATTCGCCATAGATATTGAAGAGAATCGCAGATAGGATGCATCCTTGTCTGACACCTCCTTTTTGGAAGTCGGTAGAAAATAACACATAATACATTTAATTATATTATAAACAGTTTAACACAAATTTCAAATGATTTGCACGATTTAAGGAATTAAAATTATTACTTTGAGCTAGAGTGTAATTAAATAATTATACAATGAACTAATTGGTGAAGAAAGGACCGTAGAGTAGCAAGCAGCCTATTCCCAAAAGTTTCTAAGATACTTCATTGTAACCGCAACGAAACAATAACTCCAAACATTAAATTCAAAGTATCTTCCAAAGAAATAGAAGGATTGTATTAATTCCCATCAAAGTACGAGGAACTTGACAATTCTCAGGGAATACTTAGCAAGAACTTTTCCATACTTACACACTTGTTCGTGTTACGAACCGCTCCGAAATTATATTCTCTTGCAATTTTATACAAACAATGCAAAATAAAGGAGTTTAACATTCAATTTATAGCCACAGGCGTAAAGTTTTCTCTTTGTGCGGTCGCAGTTAGTTGTTTGGTCTGTGCGACTTGTGTGCAGCACTGTAAACTCTCTGACAGTTTTTGCACTGTAACTTTAGCAACAAGCAAACCAGTGTGCGGTAGTGTGAATTGCAGATAAAGCCCGTTTCGGACTGAAGTTTAAATAAAACAATTGTTTTGATGTTGTTTGGTCAGGATTACGGGAAATTCTGCTAATTCAACTATTGTAGCTGTGTGCGAAAGTTGCAACAGTTAACATGATAATTTTGTTGTCTCTTCTATTATTTGCAAAGACCGCGGAATTTGACCAGTTCCTAACTGTCAGCATTCGAAGAGGCTGGAAGTTTTGCTTAACTTTTAAAAAAATAGAACGATGAATATACTTTTAGAATATATACCAAGCTTTTCTGCCGACTTCCGAAAAGGAGGAGGTACTCAATTCGACTGAATTTTTTTTTGTAATGTTTGTTACCTCATAACTTTTGACTGGGTGAACCGATTCTCAAAATTATTTTTTCTTGTGCTTCCCGTGTGGTCCCATTTAAATTTCATCAAGTTAGGTCTAGTAGTTTTTGAGTTACACTCCAATAACTGAAAGAATGGAAGTCTGTCTTATTTTTCAAATTGTACTTGTTGCTAGTGTTGGCTTTTCGTTTTAATTTTAGCTGTGTTTTTTACTATTATCATCTGTAACACTACAAGTTGTACCGGTTGAGAAGCATCATACTTTCTTGGTGCATAAATTACTTACCAGAAGCTTCAGGCGTTCAGATACCTTCAATGCTAGGGCAGTTAGCTTAACCATCAAATCAGAATGGGCCCACGTGACTATGATTCATTCGCATCTCATAGAACGACTGGCTTTTAGCAATGGGAACATAACGGGATGATTATTCTTAGGTTAGTGGTGAGCAATGTTATTAACTTCGTTAAGTGAAGGTCGTTACCTAACTCTTGAAACTTGTGCTTCTCAAGTGATCAATAAGGTTAAGTTGATGTGGCCACGACTTGGATAATAAATATGCATCATTTTCAACTGACAACTTTCGTGCTTCGGAGGGCACGTACGCCATTGGTCTTATGCCGTATGACCAAGTTGCGTGTCTTACGATAACAGCCGTTCGGCTATAGGTGAGGCCTTCAGGTGACTTAGGACATTAAGTAAACAGCTCGGTACGCGGCTTGGTGGATGGCCTAACTACATAACCGAGCCAACGCCAAACGGTGGATCACGGCCAATTCTCCTCTGTCTGTAAGGAAGTCCCGAGCACTAGAATCATTATGAGCTAATTAAGATTACTAACCTAACGTTTGATTATCTATCTTGAAATGCCTAGAGTCCTCTCTTCTCCACGTGATGACGGGCAGGGGAGTGCCAGATGCAACGCAGCGTAGAACAACATTCTCTCCTTCTTTGATTAGAATCTCGCCGCTGCTTGCTTCGTCGTCTATATCTGGTGGCACTGTTGAAGTTAAAAGAATACAGTTTTTGAATATTATGGCGGACAAAACCACATGTTTACTAAACGTATAGCTTTCGTCTATTAAACATGAAGTTTTGGTCTATTGAAATTGGTGATCGGTCGTACTTTGATGATATAGCAATATCTGTATAATCTATTACTATTTACCGGCAAAACACGCACGTTAGGGATCGAATACCTACGAGCTCGCAAGCGCCACTGCGCACTCGCCCTGAAGATGAGGATCGGACATGCCTGAAACCCGGGTCGACGTATTCGATCCCTAACGTGAGTATTTAGCCGGTAAATAGCAAAAGTTCAATATTTATCAAACTCTCAAGAATATAATACAAAAATAATCATTAGCCGATTTTCCTATTAGAAGGTTTTAACCATGGTTTTGTCTTGGTATCAGCGCAATGCCCATAATTATGATAGTATAGTGTCCAAGTGCATATGTACATGTTCGGAGGGCACTGGAAGTAGTAAAATTATTGGGGAAATGAAGCTACAGAACCAATGTCTTTGATGATGGGTTGATGATTTAGTGCAGTTCAAAGCAATATAATATATCACGTAAATCTCGTAGTTAGAAGTGATTTACCTGAGTAGGTATGCAGCTGTCATAGATAGGCGAGGTTACAATGTCGTGAGATAAATGGATTTTATAAAAAAATGCATCAATTTTTTTACTTACTGTGATATGATATTTAAAATTAAAGCACTCACCGACAACGTATAGGAAGTGCGTTTGTGACATCATTGGCTCCGTATTGACTTGGCACATGTATCGTCCACCGTCTCCCGGGCCTGCATCCTTCAGACCCAAAGTCCAAGAGCCGTCGCCATGGTTCACGCTTATCCGATGGTTCTTGGTAATTACGTGACCGGCGATGGTGAGGATAGTCTGCGTGTCTACGCGTAGCCACGCAACCTAGTGGAAAAGAAGATGATCTTCATGAATATTTAAATGAAATATTACAGATTAAATATAACTGATACTGATAAACATTAATGAATTGAGGTACCTATCTACTCCTAGCTGAATCTATTTTCTATTCCTATTTTGAAGCCTGCGAATTTGTTAAACATTTAAACTTTTAGTATAAGATTACCTAAGATAAATACAGTAGGCTCTTCATTATACATTATTGCACTGAACAATTATGTCACTAAACAGTTATGTAGATAGAGAGAGCTTATACAGACTGACTGGTTGAACACTTTACATAAACAAGGACATGATAATTCATGGTCACATGAAACGTTTAAAAAAATAAAATTAAAAAAATACCGTTAAACTACAGAGGAAACCTTCATTCTATGAATGTGCTATAACTCGAAAATTATGGACACCGTCTGAACGGGGTTAATGACCCAAAGCGCCGCGCCGCGTTCAAAGGAATCAAGCTGCGTCCGAACGGGGTTAATGACCCAAAGGGCCGCGCCGCCCGCGCCGCGTTCACAGGAATCAAAGGATGCCGCGATCGTCGGCCGCCCGCCCGGCCGCGCCGCGCCGGTGTAAACAAACAAGTACTTACCTTGCCGCGCTAAGGCAAATTTTATTACTACACGCGCGCCGCGAGTGACCATGTTTATTGTTTTGAGTAGACAATTAAAGTTAAATTAGGTAAACATTAGGCACCTATTTTTTTTTCTTAATTAGAACGAGAATCGAGTACTGAGCACTATATATCAATATGTAAAGTGTTCAACCAGTCAGCCTGTATAATTAAATAAAATATAATATTAATACACTGTTTTAGACTTTTGGGGTTGTTAACAAAATTATAATTAGTACTAACGGGTCCACGAATTACTCAATTTTGTAGTTCCCGGTATTTTGGTACAGTTATATGTATGGTCACGGGTAGACTGAAGATGCGGTTGGATGTGGAAAAGTTCGAAATTATTTAAAAGCAGACAAAACGGCCTACCCTCATTCTCACTCTTTTACTCCGGATACTACTGGCACTCGAACTCGATTATAAGTCTCGACAACAAGTCTTTTTTTCACATCCGCCCGGATCTTCAGTCTACCTGTGAACATGGTATATGTAACTGTGATGAAATATGGGGTATTCTAAAATTGAGTTAATCGTGTTCTACATCCCGTGAGTATCACGTCAGTATATAAAAGAATGGCTCCGAGTTTCTTGCCGCTTCTTCTCAGTGGACTCTATATATTTTGGAACGCGGCGGTAGAGTCTTCAAAGTAATGAAAAGTTGACGTTCATAACTGCGTCTTTGATGCCTAAATTGAATAAATGATTTTGATTTTGACTTTGACTTTAACTACTAATTATAATTTAATATAATACTCGTAGCATTAATTCAAATTTAAAAAAAACGAAATTAATTCCAATGCCTTCCAATATTATAATGCACAAATAGATTTTTTCCTTTTACCAAAGGTATATCAATTAAAAATTCCATTGGTCTATTAGTTACATAATTTGTTTTAGCACTTGTTTTGTCTTGCTCGCGACTGGTGAATCTGATACTAAAGAGCACTTATAAACTCACTGTACTTATATATAAATTAGATACAACTCATGTTTGGATTATTTTAATCCTATCTTGTGAAGGAGTTATTTTCTACGGCGAGAGTTGAATTGTGTGGAGATATGTCTATCCTAAACGATACATATATTAGCCGATATAGATTTTATATAATACTTATTTATCACAGTTATATTATTAATTTCATTTTATTCTAGCCGTCGAGGTAGATACATCATATAGTGAATAATAAATAATAACATTTGTAATAATCTTTATTGTGCTCACATGATAGTAGTAATATAAGTAGATACAAATAGATATCAAATCATCGATTACCAGCTTTACAGCGTAGATAATAGAGTGGGCACTAGCCTTCATACTAGGATTCCCCGTGTCATGAGAACTAGTTCTACCAACAAGCTACTAATACTAGGGGTTCTGCGAACAGTAAACACAACTTGCAGAATATTAAACCAACCAAATTCGACCAGTTTATAAACTTCGCAACGTTATATCTCAGCAACCACTTGACCAATTATAGTGCACCAAATTTTAAGTATTTGACATCGCTGAGCTCGTCGACGAGCTCAGCCGTGCAATTTTCTAATGATTCGTCGACGAGTTCGTCGACGAGCTCACCGATGTCAAATACTTTTTGAGATATCGCCCTTGTAAATAAGGTTGTTTTTCCAACGTTTCTTGTCATCTTGTCATTTGTTTCACGGATGTTGTCAAAGATGCAACGATGTTTACTCTTAGAGAATCGCACGGCTGCTTATCAGAGTCGCACGGCTTATTTGCTATGACAATTCAACGTAACATAACATAGTAACGTGGCGCGTTACGATATCTTCACGGAATGATCGCAAGTTTGTATTGATTTCACAGTAATTCCTTGAAGAAATCGTAGCGCGCCGCGTTACTTGATTGAGTGGTCATAGTGAATAACGTACGTAGGTGTTCTTGCCAGTCTCATGAAGAAAACTAGTATAAAAAAAATAGGAAAAAGCCAAAGTACAAATTAAATTTTTCATAATAGTTTCGCTGACGGTTTACTTCTATCCATTTATAATTATAAAAATTATAGTACCTCGCGCACCTAGTACAGTACCACGTACCAGTTTTATGTACTGGATCACGTAAATACAATATAGTATATTTTCTCTTATATACAAAATCAATTAATGTTCGTTAGTGTAGCTAAAACTTAAAAATGGCTTGATCGATTTGAATACTCGTGTGTTTCGTTCGCTCTGATAAAGTATGGTGGGTCGCTAATAAATAAAAAAAAACCAACAAAATCACCACGCAAGTGGAATCGTGGGGCTCATATAGCTATTTCATATTTAGGGATACTTTGATCGATTTCAACTGACACTTGGCTGGTTTGCATGATTTCTTTAAGTTGTTATTTACAATCACTCTAAGCTTAAGGTCTGTATTCATTCAATCAATAAACTAAAAAAACTGCAGTAACACACGTTTCAGGTGACCTTCCTTTAAGTTTAATTGTGATATTAATTATTATTGATAAGTACAACAGCTAAAATCATATTATTTCATCAAAAACTTTACCTTGCTACTTAACTATTTAATCTACATAATAACGAATCTCTATTTTTCTTAGCCACGCCATTACATTTTCAACAGTGCCATTTCTAACATTACCTACCTTTATCAAATTGTAAGTCCAAGCGCCCTCTGGCGCACGCGGTTGAGGTCGTTGACCTTAGTGTAGTAGTTCGATTAACCGCCACTAGACGGCGGTATAAAATGTACGTAAATAAGAAGAGGTGAGGAGGGGTATGGTGGAGGTCAATCGCTGAAAGTAATTGGCTATGTGGAGCCCCCTAAGAAAGTCTTTACCAATAACTTTTTTATTATGCTTGTCACAATACAGGGGTGGTTTAGGAAATAAAACAATCGTCATCAACATCACCCATAATCATGCAGGTGAAACTACGAGGCAGCTTGTATATACTAGACGTGCGAATATCGTATATTCGATAGATGATAGATAGATAAAACACTTATTTGCATCTTCAATATACACGTACATTCGTTTATACACAATATTTTAAACATAATAACTAGTTAATTAGGGACAGTTAAGTACAAAAATTACCTTAATATTAGCAGCTTATTAAAAAGTACATTGTGCCTAAACAAATAGGTCACAGCTCAGCAAATAAAATTGCCCAAGGAGCAAACACTGATTTTCAGATATAACCCTCGAGATGATGAGACGAAACGAGTCCATCATAAACAATACCTAACATTTGTTAGAATTTACTAGATTAGTTATGAATATGAGTAACGAGAGTAGATACATGTGTGTGGTGATTATAACAATTATTGCCTAAGAGCCTGAGAACCAGAAAAGCCTACTTATGTGAATTGTAAAGTATATTCGATTTTCGAGTAACGAAAATAGCTTAGCCATTCCCGCGATCCAGATTAAATTGTTCATATATACAAGAACTGTTCCTTTAAGCGTATTAGATTAGATTGTACAAAATATAACATCTACATATTATTTTAAATAAAAATACAACCGCTACTTCTCAGTAAACTAGACACTACGCAATCATACTATCTTATTTCGAATAGTGTTCTTCACTTCGCTTTCATATCAAATTTTACGAACACTCTAAAACCAAATACTTAAGTATGCAATTCACTTAATTTTCCTATTCATATCAGAATTCAAGCAAACTAGAGCCATAAAAGTGCGGGGGTAGATTGCAATACATTGAATAAACCATTACTTTTAGGAGCCCGACGGTCTGCAACGTGCTATAGTTTAAATTTTAAAATGTATGAAAACTGTTACTGAATTTGCTTCGGTATCCACGTTCGTATAGTGTACGTTTCATTTGGATAGAGCATCGTACGCGTTTGATTGCTATCTAGAGGCAGCATACAACTAATTTTGTGTTGGTCATAGTGGGTTGAACCCAATATTAAACACGAGTCTATGACTGCTAGTTGTATCTATAACATAAGTTATAGATACAATATAAAGCTATATATATTATATATAGCTTGTGTTATAGTACCCATAACACAAGCTCTGCTTAGCTTGGGACTAGATGGCGTTGTGTGATAGTTGTGGAATATTTATTATTATTATTCACATTATTTATTTCTTTTTCTTAAAATTACATTTTTTACAATATTTCTATATAAAATAAAAACATTATAAAAAACCTAATCCTAGATTGCCATCGGCAGTGGAGCATGACCCAAACTACCGGTGGTTAGGGCTGCAGACTGAGGAACCTCCTGACAATACGTGCCGTGTCAAGGAGTACTGCCTTCTGTATCTGGCTCTTGATCCAACCGTCTAGCGAGAGCCTCTTAAGATGTTGGTCGAGGCTTTTTGCTATAAGGCCGTTTGCTGAAACCACTATCGGAACAATGATCGTCTCGTCAACATCCCACATGGCGGTCACCTCGTGAGCTAAGTCAAGGTACTTCCTGAGCTTGTCCTTCTCGGCCTTCACGAGATTCTCATCATGAGGAATGGTGACGTCAACAAGCATTACCCGGCGCTGAGATCGATCGATCACCACGATGTCAGGCTTATTAGCAACAACAGTCCTGTCCGTGATTATAGATCGATCCCAATAGAGCGTAGCACGACCGTTTTCAAGAACAGGCGTAGGTGCGTAGGTACTTATAGTACGGCACCTCAGACTCAATAAGGCCGTATTGAAGTGCAAGTTGCTGGTGAATAATCCTGGCTACTTGGTTATGTCTGTGCAAGTACTCTCCATTAGCAAGATGTGAACAACCGGAAATAATATGTCTGAGTGACTCTCCAGGACGGCGGCATGCCCGACAAATGTCGACCGTACCGTCTTTCAGAATATATTTCCGGTAGTTATTCGTCTTGATAACTTCGTCAGCAATTGCACAGACAAAACCCTCGGTTTCACCAAACAGATCACCGAAACGTAGCCAGTTCACTGACGCGAGCTGGTCTACATCAGGTCCTGTTAGGGCCTTGTAGAATCGTCCGTGCAGCTCTTTGCCCTTCCATACGTCTCTTCGGTCTTCGATGCTTAGCACAACTGGTTTACGCCAGTTCTCGTTTGCCAAGGAGAGAGGCGTGAGGCTCCTATCAACTGCTATGACATCGCGATGTATCCCACACTCGGTGTTACGGAAATACTCTCTGAGACTGGACACCTCACAGTTATGGAGGTTCTTGGCATTGAGGAAGCCACGACCTCCCCCTTTCCGTGGGATGTACAGCCTCATAACAGACGAGCGTGGATGTAGCATGCGATGTTTTGTAAGCATTTGACGGACCCTCCTATCCAGGGTGTCAAGTTCGGTCTGAGTCCATCTTAGTATGCCAAAGGAGTATATGAGTAGGGGCATCACCCAACCATTGAAGGCGCGCGTCTTGTTTCCGCCCGACAAAAGACTATTAAGAACTTTTGTTAAGCGGTAGAAGAAACGCTCCTTCACTGTCTGCTTAATGTCTCTATCCATGATACCCAATGACTGTGACATACCAAGATACTTATAGGTTTCAACTTCAGATAGACATCTGAGAGTAATTGTCTCAGAAAGTTGTAAATTTGAAGAATTTACAACCTTCCCCCGTTGCACATGCATGACCGCACACTTATCTACTCCGAACTCCATCCTGATGGCACTACTGAAAGTTTCAGTAATTTTCAGAAGGTTCATCAGGTCTTGGTGCTTCGGTGCAAACAGCTTGAGATCATCCATATACAGCAGATGAGAAATTATCTCACCATCTTTACGAAGTCGGTAGCCCAGTCTTGAATCCACCAACAAAGTGCTGAGAGGATTCAACGCTAGGCAAAACCACAAAGGACTGAGACTGTCGCCCTGGAATATGCCTCGTTCAATCCTTATGTAGTCCTGTGAACTAGGGACGCTCCCTCGACCTACCGGTTGACAAAGGACTGTGGTCCAATGTCTCATGCATGTGCTTAAGAATGATCTCAGAGTTGCATTGATTTTATACAACTCTAATACCCTCTCTAGCCATGAATGAGGCACTGAATCATAGGCCTTCTTATAGTCAATCCAGGCAGTCGATAGAACCCCCCTTTTTCGCCGGACTTGTTGACATATGGTCATGTCTGTGAGGAGGAGCTCTTTAGTACCACGGGACCCAACCCGACATCCATTCTGAGCAGGAGCCAAAATGTTGTTCGCAACAATGTGCGAATTAATTTTTGTTCGCAGAATAGATGTAAGGAGCTTGTATAGCGTTGGCAAGCACGTGATGGGTCTGTAGTTCTTCGCTTCCGCGGTACTACCGGACTTATAGAGCAAAAAGGTGACACCAGTTGTCAAGAAACTGGGGAGGGAACCATGTTGAAGGGCTTCTTGGTACTGTATTGCCAAGCACTCATGTGAGCATCGAATCCATTTTATCCAAAAGTTGTGCAATCCGTCTGGTCCAGGGCTTTTCCAGTTCGGGGCCTTACGAATAGCACAACTTACGTCTATGGGGCTGATGTTCACAGCCTCCATGGGTTCGATGGATTCACATGAGCGTTCGACAACCGTCATCCAATTGTCCTCCGTGTGTTCAATGGGTAGTGACCAGATGCCACGCCAGAAGCTTGTCATGGTGTCAGCATCCGGCAGCCGCCCATCACTCACACATTGGTCTTTTCCTTCCCATTTTCTGTATACCTTTCTTTGGTCGCTTTGGAAAAGGCGATTTTGTAGGTATCTATCCACACGTTCTCTGTAGCGGCGAATGCGGTTTGCCCACGCATAGATTTTCTGTTTCAAAAAATCTATGCGCTCCGTGACACAAGACATATATTCCTGGGGTCTAATGCTAGTCCCAGCAAAAGCTTGGTTCACAAAGCGCATGATTATTATTATTATTATTATCTATGTCTACGTTTTGGACATTCAAAATAACGTAGTGAGGTATATTCCACATAAAAGAGGTATTGTATTTTGTATATCACTCCCTAAACAGTCTCCGTGGAAGCCGTCTTGACTGCTAGGTACAATAAATAGACCGCTGCTATATCGAACTGGTATAATTCTAATAGAAATTTGATATTTTTTTCAATATACATCTCGGTAGTCTCAAAATACGCACAATAGTACCAGGTAAGCAGCAACGAGTAAGAGTCAAACCTGCGGCAAAATGCGGCAATTTTTCGCAGTCTGAGCTATCTGCAATTGGAAACTGGCGAATAATGCTCAGGTCGTCCAGTTTTTAAACTTTACAACCTATTATCTCGGAAAACACTTGACTATTTAAGTCAGGTACTTAATGTGTGTACCAAATTTTATCAAAATTGCTCTGTAAATAGCGCCGTAGTAAACTACCCCATCATTTCTAGTAAAAGTAACCCCTATTCCCGACGACTGAATATTTATATTGAATAGTAGAACATGCATACAAAGTATTGTCAAGGTTAAAAATGCTACCTGTGCAAAAAAAACATATAGCAATTTTTTTGCCAAAAAATTAAACCGTCTTCAACACCAAAAAAGTGTGAAATAACTTGTTGAAATCGGTACCATGACAGTTCAAAAGTAGGTATCTATTATCACAATATTGAGCGCATGGTACCGACTTCGATAAGTTATTTCACAGGTTTTGGCGTTAGAGTCAGTTAAATTTTTTGGTAATTTATTATTCACCACTTTTAGTGACCCCTGCTTCTAACAGGATCGATTGTTAATGATGATATCATCAAAATAGGCGTAATACTTTTCAGTTTTGAAGTGTTGCTCAAAATCTTGACCGAATTTGATGAAATTTAAGTTGGACCACCTCGGAAGTATACTCTACCAAACAAAAAAGATTTTTGAGAATCGGTCCACAAATGGGGGAGAAATCGGCTAACTTACACATAAGAAGTACAATTTGAAAAATTTAATACCGACTTCCATTCTATTCAGTTATTGGAGTGTATCTCAAAAATTACCGGACCGAATTTGATGAAATTTAAATGGGACCAAATGGGAAGCACCGGCTTTAGCAAACAAAAATATATATTTGAGAATTGCTTCACCCAGTCGAAAGTTATGAGGTAACAAACATAAAAAAAAATCTGTGGAATTGAGTACCTCCTCCTTTTTTTGGAAGTCGGTAGAATAAATACATACACACGAACTAAATAATCTCCTCCTTTTTAGAAGTCGGTTTGAAAAAGAGAGGCTTCTTGCGTTTCGACAGCTCGGTTAAAAACACTATTTAAAAAAAGGCAAATGCCAAAATATTAACGAAGTTTACAAATATGGGCCTGGGTATATAAGAATTGAAGATAAATAAAAGTAAATAAACTTTTTTGCAAAAAAAACGGACACTTTAGATTTTTTTCTCTACTTCAATGAAGAAGAACAAGAAATAGGTTTTGTTAATCTGACGATGTATTGGCATGTTTTTTGAAGCATCCTGGCATGATTCTTTACGTTCCAAATTTAAAATTTGAAATTATTAAAAGAAAAATAATGATTATTGTGGATTATTCTAAAATTGCTTTACTAATGGCGCGAATTGCTGAAACGATTTTTAAATGATTACGATATTTTAAAACTTTTTGGATATTTTCTGCAAATTAAACAACTTAATCTTTCTTTTTACATTAAATACCACTTTTTGATATGAGTGATAAAGCGATAAGGGCCGGTAAAATTATAGCCCTACTTGAAGAAGGTAGTTCGCAAACTTACGTGTCTCAGCGACTAAATGTGAGTCGTTCAACTGTCCAGAGGACTTGGCAACGGTATCAAGAGACTGGTTCGGTCAAAAGAAGACCCGGTTCGGGAAGAAAACGATGCACAGAACCAAGAGATGACCGCTTTTTGGTGAGTCAGGCGTTGCGTAATCGTAAGGCGTTAAGTGTGGACTTAAAGAAGAGCCTTGAAGAAGTAAGAGAAGTAGAAGTTAGCTTGTGGACGGTCAGGAGGAGGCTTTTGGCTGCCAATATTAAGAGTTACCGCCCAGCTCGGGGCCCTAAATTACTCCGTGAGCACCGTGTTGCTCGACTTCAGTTTGCTCGGAACTGTGCTTCATGGACTCTGGAGGACTGGAATAAAGTATTGTTTTCTGATGAAGCTAGAATCTCTTTGTGTGGAGAGGACGGACGCCGGCGAGTGCTGCGAAGACCACGGGAAAGCTATGCGGAAGTGTGTTTCGAAGAAATCACTCCTTATGGCGGAGGCTCCGTTATGTTTTGGGCAGCAATTAATTCGACGGAGCGTACGGAGTTAGTTTTCATAGAAAATGGAACATTAAATGCACACCGGTACATAATGGAAGTCCTAATTCCATATGCACAACCCACATTGACTGCACTTGGGGAAGATTCCATTTTTATGGACGATAATGCTCGCCCGCACCGTTCTGGCGACGTGGAAGCGTACATGCAAGAAGTTGGGATCCGTCGTTTAGATTGGCCAGCTCTAAGTCCGAACTCAATCCAATTGAGCATGTGTGGGATGTTCTAAAGAGACGGGTAAGATCAGTGCAACCTGCTCCACAAAACATCAGGGAGCTAAAAAGAGCCATTGCAGAAGAGTGGGAACGTATTCCTCAAAACGTTATTAAAAACATCGTGGAAAGCATGCCCAGAAGGATTCAAGCTGTGATTTTGGCAAGAGGAGGTCATCATTATTATTAGGTTCTTTATTAGGTTTTTACATTTGTAATTTTGTTTAATTAAAAAAAGTAAAAAATACTTGTCTTTATTGCCGACCACTTCTTATTGTTTGGGCGTGTACATCGATTTTAAAGAATCCATCGTTTTTTTTTTCTTATAATTGCTCGAATTCACTTCACGCGCATTAATTTACACGATTATAAATATACAGACTACGTCAAAGAAATAAATTTCATTTAATTAACTAAAATAGACCTTAGAACGTAAATTTCCTTAGGTGCCCGTTTTTTTTTGCAAAAGAGTGTAGTAGTTTAGCTACTTCATTACAATATTATGATGTATATTTATAATTCAAATTCAATTTCAATTATAACTATATACTATTCAATTCATGAAAATGTAATTATTTATCATAACACCAACATGAATTTTATCGCACTCACTAGCAAACACTCTTGCAGGGTGCATGTACTTGCTTATCCCACCATTCGATCTTTGGAATTTTTTTTTTCTTATATAATGGTTCATCAAAGTGACTCGCTCTCGCCTGATGGAAAGCGAAGATGGAATCAAGAAGCAATGACCATAAGTGCTGCCGTAAGCTGCACTAATCGCCAACCCTATGATGACCTGACAGACGCTTTTTCACGCTCCGCTTGAAAGACCTAGGGTCATAGCTGTAAGGAAATACGTATGCATTCCAATATTTACTTACACGACAGAGGTAGAAACTGCCAAACTTTTTGGTTCATGGTAAGAAGTTTTCAACAGTATAATGGATGCAATGCTAGGCCGGAACGAGTAGTTCGGGATCGGAATGGTGAGGTTAAAAAGCTCTTCAGAACATTCGCCATGAAACAAACGCTTAGAGAATATTTCTATGAATTTGTAGGGGTTCTAGGTGTTATATGAATGTACATGTATTATAGTACACTATATATAAATTAATAACTTATTTGTAAAGTAACTAAGTTTTGATTACAAAGCTTTAATTCACAAGATCTTGAATATCCAAGTCCAATTAAAAACAAATTCGAAGAATTCCAAAACACCTTCCATTGAAACTTTAATCGTAAATCGTAAAGTGTGAGCAGATTCTATAATGAGAAAACGATGAATATCATAATAAACTCGTAAGAGTTTGTTTTAAAGTATTAAAAATTCTTAGCGGGAAGCTTTTTAATGTATAACAAGCCGTTTCCGTTAATAACTCTGAATATTTTTACGATATTTTACCGTCGGACGTTGATTAATATTTTTTGAAATGGATTTTGTTTCCGGCTTTGTTACTTTACTGAAATTGTTCTGACAGTATTGTTAGGGTAGCCTAAAAATACGAGTTCACAGACAAATGAAACATGAACATCACAAAAAGGTCGTGGTAATTAGATATGACTTTTTTTTAATTTTCCTTTTGTTTCGTGTTTCATTTGTCTGTGAACTCGTATGTTTAGGCTACCCTAAAAATACGAGTTCACAGACAAATGAAACATGAACAACACAAAGGTCCTGGTAATTAGATATGATTTTTTTTAATTTTCCTTTTGTTTCGTGTTTCATTTGTCTGTGAACTAGTATGTTTAGGGTACCCTAAAAATACGAGTTCACAGACAAATGAAACATGAACAACACAAAGGTCGTGGTAATTAGATATGATTTTTTTTTAATTTTCCTTTTGTTTCGTGTTTCATTTGTCTGTGAACTCGTATGTTTAGGCTACCCTAAAAATACGAGTTCAAAGACAAATAAAACATGAACAACACAAAGGTCGTGTTAATTAGATATGATTTTTTTTTAATTTTTCTTTTGTTTCTTTACATGTTCTGGTAGCATTCCTTATACCCTTTCCACGTAATTATAAAATAATCAAGGTACTTCTGTAACAACTAATCTGTTTTTAATTATTATTGTATCCTCTAGAACAGTGGTTCTTAACCAGTGGTCCTCGGATCACTGAGGGTCCTTGGAAGCACCCGAAGTGGTCCGCGAAGCTATCCAAATCATAAAGATTTTTTATCTTAACAAAGATTCGAGAAATACTGCTAATGAGAACTGGAGCAAGGGTTCAGAAGTTAATCAGGAGTAGATACCTACTTAGACACAATTTTTCCGGAGGCCCGATTTCCCCCTTCCCATTCTCCCCCCTTCACCCTCCTCCTCCAACCTTTACCCCTTCTATATATCTCTCTTCCTTCCTATGATCCTTCCTCAATGGTCGGCAACCATCCTCGAGACCTCTGGTATTGTGGATGTCCGTGTTCGTCGGTGTCACTTACTATCAGGTGAGACGCTTGCTCGTATGCCAACCTACGTATCTCATAAAAAAAATTACAAATATATTTTTTTACCATAATTTGTTAATGCTTCATAATATTATTATCACCGACATAGCTCAGAAGATTAGCCAGTTGAAGTGGCAGTGGGCAGGGCACATAGCACGCAGAACAGATGGCCGATGGGGCCGAAAGGTTCTGGAGTGGAGACCACGTACCGGCAAGCGCAGCGTAGGTCGTCCACCGACACGGTGGACAGACGACCTGAGAAAGGTCGCAGGACGAAGTTGGATGCAGGCCGCTTCCAACCGGTCCTTTTGGAAAATCATGGGGGAGGCCTATGTTCAGCAGTGGACGTCCTACGGCTGAGATGATGATGATGAATATTATTATCTATAGTAACTCTAGAAAATGAGTTTATATAATAGTAATTTCTTCAAGATACCCCAGAACACAAGAAAAGAGTATCTTCATTTATGTAAGCCAATATATAAATGCTAGAATTAACTTTAGATATGGATAATAATCATAATTAGCCCATTTTGTTCCCACAGCTGGGACACGAGTCTACCTCTCAGAGAAAGGAGTTGAGCAATAATTCACCACGCGGGCCCAGTGCGGATTGGTGGATAGGTTAGTGGCCAACCCATGTCGAAGTTTTCAGGCCGCCCGAAGGCCTTCGACATAGCCTAACGACTGTTGTCCTAAGACAAACAACCGGGACCGACGGCTTAACGTGCTCTCCGAAGCACGGAAGCGGTCAGTAGAATAATGCCACTAGAGGTCACCATCCAAGTCCTGACCGCAGCAAGTGTTGCTTAACTTGTTGATCGGTTAAAATCCCCAAGTCGAGCTCCGCTACGAGCGCTATTTAAACTGAAGATATGGATATTCACAATGAATTGTATTTATTTTGATCTCCTTTTCGTCTGCTTATAACAACACCTCCCGGAGATACTTTACTACTTACATGTTTACTCGTGAACATAGCGCAACCGTGCTGATATACCGAGAGCTCAAAATAAATACTACACTCAGTAAAACTCCCGTTTCAAAACTTAACTCTTGCATTATTGGCTATGCCAGTTCAAAAACGTTTATAAATGCTAGTACTGTATGCTGTACTTTCTAGTATCCATTTCCGCAACATTTCCTATCTAAGCGTTAGCTCCCATTAAAGCCGCAATGTCAGTGAGCTGCACCGTGCTAGGACATTCGTCTCCATAAGCGCAGCATTTCTGCAGTCATCAATCTTACTTGCTAATGAATCTTCTTTAGAACTGCAGGAGTGTTTTTGTTTATCAAGATTTCACAAGAATATTATTGGATATAAGCTAAGAAAAGTTATACACGACATCTTTACAGCTTTTTGGATCTCAAAGCGATATAATGCTTTTGTTAGCTTAGTTGGTAGTTATCCTTCATAGCTAGAGGTTTCAGGTTCAATTCCTGGACGGAAAACATATTTGTCTAGTAAACACAAATGTTTGTTCTTAAATGTTTGTGATGTGCACAGACCACAGAAATAAGGGAGATATTAATAGCCGGTGTCGCAGCAATATGTCAAAAAACAGAACACATTGCTTTTGTGGTTCGCAACTTTCGTATTATGTAACTTGACGCCGGTCGCGATATTGCATGTAATAGTTTACAATGCTTGCTCTGTACTTACGAATATTCAAACGTTAAGTTTTAATACCGCAGTGGATAATTAACTTATTAACTGCGTTGCTTGCGACACCAGGTTTTGTTTTCAGCGTATCAGCGTGCCATCTCTCTAGAACTCTAAGATGATGTTTTATTTTATTGTTAATGCCTCCAAACTATTTCAGTGCGCAAAGGTATGAGTTGCTAATATTACTTTTAGGGTATTTAATCAACAATGGAATGCCATTGTTGGTTTAATTCTTCTGGTAACACATTTGCCCGATAGGAAAAGTACCGTCAGATTTGAAAAAAATAGTAGCGAATATTTTACTAAATACTCCTATCTAAATAATAGTCAAGTAAAAAAAAGAGTACAAAATAATTTATTGATATAACTTGTTGTACAATAAATTAGTGAAATATTTATTAAATATTTGTACACGCTGTGTCCTGTTATTGGTTGAACACACGGTTTAAGACTTTTAGCTATAAGAAGTCTCCTCGTATCTCGTTGTCGGCGTACCTCATAAATAAATAATGATCTAGGCAGCAATCAAAATAATAGTCACGTTTGGTCTTTACAATATGCTTTGTTAGGTTTCCGTATTTCAAAGGTTTCTAAAGGTTTGTTTAATTTGTTTAATGTTTCATTATAATTTCCTATGTTGAAGATTGTATGATAATTTATTAATTCAGGCGTATACAAGGAAATATTTACTGACATTCCGTTGTAAAAACGCTTTTGACAGACACGCAGTATGCACTGCTCTCCCTTTCTCATAAATTCCTTCTCGCATAATAAGCAACAGCAATGCGATTCTCTAAGAGCAATATCGTTGCATCCTCGACAACATCCGTGAATCAAATGAAGAGGTGACAAGAAACGCTGGAAAAACAACCTTATATATAATTCTTATGTACAAGGGCGATATCTCAAAGTATTTGACATCGGTGAGCTCGTCGACGAATTATTAGATAATCGCAGCCGTGCGATTCTCTAATGAAACGTCGTTGCGCTCGTCGACGAGTTCACCAATATTTTACATACTTTGATATATCGCCCTTGTACATAAGGTTGTTTTTCCAACGTTTCTTGTCATCTCTTCATTTGTTTCACGGATGTTGTCAAAGATTCAACGATATTTGCTCTTAGAGAATCGCACGGCTGTACAGCAGTGCGATTCTGTAAAGAATTTTTCATCGTTGCGCTCGTCGACGAGCTTATGGGTGTAACATCTTAGACATCGCTCTTGTTGACAAGGATGATTCTTTTGGTATTCATTAAGCGAAATGTCATCGCCGATGTTTCATGGATGGTACGAGTGTTGGGAAACCGAACTTCATTATAAACCGGTAAATTATTATCGACTGGTGTTTTCAGCTTTGGTTTGTCCCTTATAAGGCAAAATAATACATTATTACTCGTAAGTAATAGCGAGTGATAAACATATGATTCTACTTCTAATTTTAAAATTTATTAATCAAAAATCTTTTATTTTGGCCGAACAACACGAGTTTGGCTTTGTTTTATTAAAAAGTAACCTTAATAATCACTTATCTAATTGAGTCAAATGCTATGTTAAATATAATTTGATCAAAGTCTGGCAAATAGATTTTAATAAAAAATACATGCAAGTTATACTTACTTGTACTGAATAACAATTTATTTGAATGTCAAACAATTTCTATCGTGTTATTAAAAAAAAAAACTTCCGGTGCCACATAACGCAGCACCTTTTGCTGCTTTACTAAATAGAAAGGCTGGTAGTACTTATGGAAGCTAGAACTTGACTAGCCAATGTACATGCTCGGCCTGGATGAAATCGAAAATCTACTCATTAGTGATAAGAGTGAAATGAAATAAAATATATTTATTCGGACAGAGTGCATATAGCAATGGCAAAAACGAAACCAGGTTATATGACGTATATTTATTTACATTTTGTAGTAAAAAATAATGCACTTGTCCACCACGTCAAATTAGAAAGTTTCAAAGAAATAATATTTTACAATTTTAATATTTACAATTTATTTTACAATCTTGTACTCTGCAGGCCTATTATGTATCTCAGTTGTTCACAAATATTGATTGAAATTGAAATAAATGGCGGCTCTATGTCACTTTTGTCAGCTTCAGTAATCAACTTACTAACATAGCCGCCATTTTTCAAGATATCAATTAACATTTGTTAGCAACTGAAATACATAATAGTCTTGCAGAAAAAATAAATGAAGTCAAAACAACGAGGTGTCCTTAAGACAATAACTTATACTCCATTCTTATCTGCTTTCTAGTATTGGAAAGATAAAAAGGTGCCATCAGAAGACAAATTCCAGTGTCATTAGACTAGGCGGCAAACTGGTGGTTTGAAAGCCTTCTATGACACCACCGGATTTCCGAGCTTAGAGAAATAGAAAAGATAATCCTAAACATGATGTTGCAGTTTGCAATTGTAGACAGGCATTTGGAAATAAATTTTCATTCCGCAAAGCCGAGCTGTACGAACTATTTATACATAATGGTGTTTCACAAACCTAAACCAGATTTACAGGATTGGTTTAATAGATATCGTTATTTAATTTTTTTATAAGCTTTTAAAGTTTTTATAAGTTTTAATTTAAAAACTTATTATAAACTAATGAATACGACTTAGTTTTTAAAAAACTGTGTGCACTTACTACTAAACCTATAGTAGAGTTCAATGAAACAAAATTAGCTTTAAAACTTGTTTTATTGCAGCTGGAAGCAAAAAGAATGTAGGTAAGGCATTACTAATCTATCATATCATAGATCATAAAGATGCGCGACATGCTCGTGGTCCCACTATCAATACTTAGAGTACTGCTAGAACTAATCTACGGTATGAGACACATGAATTATATTATTAATATATTTTCCAATATTCTCTGCTGTTTATAGAAACTGGTAAGTGCAACACTATTTTACGGTTTTGGAAATATCGATTTTAGTATCTCACCACTAGGAGTAAAAAGTATGCATACAACAAACAAACTAGCATGCTGTCGGAACTACTCGGAAGTATTCGTACTTGGAAAATTGTAAATTGACAATTTCCACATCAACGATGTTGAGCGCCAAGGTCGAGCGTAAATTTTGACATTTGTTGTATTAAACTCGTATTCTCTTATTGCAAACATCGGTGAAACATCGTCACGTGATCTCGTCTTTGCCAACATCCTCGCCGTTATCGTCGATTTTAACTGTCAAATTGAAAAGCTAGTATTTTTGGCCATTTTGAAGACCACACAGAAAATTTACACCACACAGAAAATTTTGGAGTACGCTATTGTGTAGAAAAACATAAAAGCACATAAGCACCATTTACCCTTAGTCCCTTATATACAATTTAATTTATGTACTTGTAATATAATGCGTCGTCATTTAAGTGTGACTGGTATCATAGTATTGCTATTTTTTACCTATTAAGCAAAATAAAGGAGATAGAAAGTAACTATATAATAATATACTTACAAGACTTTGACGCGAAGTCGGGTAAGAGAAGCGAGGATGAGTTGAAAGTTTTCAATTTGGTTATGGGCAACGGAACCGTAAGCGACAGAGGTTAGCCGACTTCCTGGAGAAAGAGGGACTCTTTATGATGAGCTCTTTCATTCAGAAGCCACCTCATAGGAAATGGACCTGGCTGAGTCCCGATGGTTCCACGAGAAATGAGATTGAATGCATTATGACCAGCAAGAGACAAATATTGACTGATGTCTCCGTGATCCACAGGGTGAAAACTGGCTGACGTAGCAGGCGGTGAGGCTACGTATCCGACCCCCCGCAGGGAGATCATGGGCGTCCAGACACGGGGAAGTCTGGCGCCCATTGTTGGCGGGTTTGGTCTCCGAGGCAGTTGCGGCGCGCCATGTGTTCTGGCGTGCCGCGAAGAGAAGGGTCCGGCAACGGACAGCCGCGGCGGGTTCGCGGTCGTGTGTAAAATCTGTCCCGCGTTCCCGCCAAAAGCGGCAGTGACGGAAAACCCCGGGGTTTTGGTGGGTATACGGACTCCCACATAACCACCTACCTCCCCGTGATAGGTGGTATCCATAAAGAATTTCCCCGGGACGAAAAAAAAAAGGGTGAAAACTGGTAGTGATCACCGAATGGTAAGAGGCATATTGAAAATTAATGTCAAACTTGAGAGGTCTCGTCTGTTGAAGTCTACGCTCCGACCTACTCGTGTCCATATTCAAGACCCCGAGAGCTTTCAACTTGAGCTGTCCAATCGCTTCGATTGCCTTGAGAACATCGATTCATTGGACGAGATCAATAACAGGTTAGTAGAAACTGTCCATACAGTGGGTTCCAACTTCTTTTACCCTTCTTTTTTCTTAAGCCCCACCGTACAGATAGGCCACAGAATCTCTCCAACGATACCCTCAACCTCATGGCTGAACGACGCTCCTTAAAACTGCAGTCTTCGGATGATGCCAAAGCATA
The DNA here is from genome assembly GCA_917880725.1 of Selenia dentaria. Lineage (NCBI taxonomy): Eukaryota > Metazoa > Arthropoda > Insecta > Lepidoptera > Geometridae > Selenia > Selenia dentaria. Next base: position 4,192,407 of record OU862888.1, on the reverse strand, counting down.
TAGGCTACTCGATAAACGAATATGGAAGTCCTTGCGACACGACTTCCGGATCTTTAATACTTATCGTATTAAATAGACGATAGAGCAGAGAAGTGTTAGGAGAGGTAGAAAGTTTCTACGGACGGTTATACTCTTGGTTAACTGTTAGTAGCTCGTCCAAAGACCCAAGATCCAAGCTGACCTGACATTATACCGAAGATATCCCGGACATCAGCCTGTACGAGATTAGAATGGCCTTGAAACAGCTTAAGAACAACAAGGCGCCGGATGACGACGGTATCACATCGGAGCTTCTGAAAACGGGTGGAACACCGGTACTTAAAGTCTTTCTCAAAAGAATCTCTTTAATACTGTCTTACTCGAAGGTTCAACGCCAAAAGCATGGAACAAAAACGTGGTGGTGCTGTTCTTCAAGAAAAGTGACAACACTTTACTGAAGAATTACAGACCCATCTCGCTTTTGAGCCATGTTTATAAGCTGTTTTCGATGGTCATAACTTACTGTCTCAGTCGCAGGTTTGATGAATTCCAGACCCCGGAACAAGCCGGTTTCCGAAAACGCTATAGTACCATAGACCACATCCACACGCTACGGCAAGTTATACAGAAGACTGAAGAGTATAACTTGCCTCTTTATTTAGCGTTTGTGGACTATGAGAAGGCCTTTGAATCGATCGAGACGTAGGCAGTGCTTGAGTCTCTCGAGCGGTGCCGTATTGACTATCGGTATATTGAAGTGCTGAAGTGTTTGTACAAAAACGCCAACATGTCAGTCCGAGTACAGGAGCAAAGTTCGAAGGAAATTCCATTGCAAAGAGACGTGAGACAGGGAGACGTTATATCTCCGAAACTGTTCACTGCTGCATTGGAAGACGCCTTGAAAGTCTTGGAATGGCAAGGACTTGGCATCAATATCAACGGTGAGTACATCACTCACCTTCGATTTGCCGACGATATTGTAGTCATGGCAGAATCCAATCCGGGACGACCTCAGTACAATGCTCGATGGCCTTCATCGAGTTTCCGAACGGGTAGGCCTTAAGATGAACATGGATAAGACGAAAACTATGTCTAATGCCCATGTTGTGCCTACCCCAATATCAGTTGGTTACTCAGTTCTCGACGTTGTTGACGAATCTATCATCTACCTGGGACATACAGTCAAACTAGGCAGATCCAAAATCCGAAAAAGAGGTCAATCATCGAATCCAACTCGGCTGGGAAGCGTTCCGGAAACTTTGCGAAGTCTTCCCGTTAAAATACCTATAACAAGAAGAGTCACGGGTTACTCAAATGTTACGGGCAAGCCAAGACGGGGTTGCTGCAGAGGGTGATTTGGAAAACGGTCGTCGATGCCGACAACAACTAGTTAATACACTTTGGCAAGCGAGACATGTCACGTCATAGGAGAGATGAGAATAAAGGTTTTTGCCCTGCTGTAGGCTTATTTTTCGTATATTAGCTTAAATAATTCATTTTAGTTCATTTCGTTTGCAACTTTATATTTTAGTCTATGTTTGCAACACCAAGGGCGTTGCCAACGCGCTGTCGACCTCTAAAAGAATAGCAGTGAAGGTGGGGGAAGGGGGAAGGGTGGGGAGACGGGAGGGGAAGAAAAGAGAAGGAGTGGATTGGGCCACCGGAACATCCCACAAAAATGCAATAGCGATAGTTAAATTACTTCATGTCTGTGTTATGTGGGAGCGTGGTAGTTCCCTGGTCGTGCCGGCTCATTCAGCTGTGGAGTTGCAGCGTGGCACTACAACATTTTAAGACTCAAAATATTAGGATTCTAAATCCAACATGTTTGATTGTTAGTTCAACATAGAAAGTTCAATTTTATGAGCATAACATTTTGGGAATTTAACTTTGGGGACCTGAAGAGTAGAGGGTATTGAGCGCTCATAAGAAATAGAGTAAATGTAAACGAAAAGAAAAATCAATCAAAACCACTTCTTTTTTAAATGTGTAGGTATGAGTTAAAATAAAATATGTTTACTACAACAAAAATCATTGTTTTAATAGTTAAAATAAAAAAAAACATTACATTTATATATGTACCAAAAACTGAAATCATTACAAGCTTCGATGATAAAAAAACATATCTATATTTATCTCTATCTATAGAGGTAAATATAATTGAAGTGTCTGTTCGATTTTTTACCCGTGTTACTACCAGTCTTACTACCAGTAGTAACACGAGTAAAATTTTTGTCTATGTTACCACTAACTGCTCTAATAGTAACACACTACTGGCTCATAATAAACAAACTTCTTCCTTTATCCCAAATCGTTGACATTTATGATTTATTAAACACAAATGAAATAAGAACTAAAATTTTACCACAAAATGGAACCGACTTCAATACAAAAAAGTGCGAAATAACTAATTGTTGAAGTCAGCACCATGATAGTACAAAAGTACCTATTCCTATTATCACAATGTTGTGCGCATTATCCTTAATTTAAACATCATTGGTGCATGCTGTGACCATGCTAGAGACAGCTGGGTTATGGGATTAGCCATAGCTTGCTGTCCCAGTGCATGCGCTTCATGGGCTCTGGCAGACATTAACTCTGCTTACGCGCCTTTCCTCAATGGCAATGAACCTCTCTGTTAGGCTTGCCATTTCGGAACGTCGTTGTGCTGGAGGAAACCTGTGCCTTCGACGTGGAGTGGTAGCACGTTGGCGTATTGAAGCTGCTGGTGACTGCTGAAAATTTCGACGCCCTGAGCGTTGTTGTTGCGCAATGGCTGAAAATTATTTTTTATTATTGATTAAATCTTGTTGTTTTTTTATGAGTACTTACTGATTCTTACATTTTATTATTGCATATTCCGATGTAATATACACTTTAGCACTTTACTTGTTGAGGCGATGCCGACATATCGGCGTGCCAATTAGGTATATCGGCTGATATATCGGTATCGGAATCGGTATCGTTACATCCGTAATTTTAAACATTATTATTTTATGTAATTACCGTTTATACTTTATGCATTTAGTGAAAAGCTGTTAATTTGGAATTACAAACAGACACTTAGATTTATTTATCTGTGTATATATAGGTATATATTAAAAACGTATTTTAATGTTATTAAATCCCACTGATCCCACTAATATTATGAATGTGAAAGTTTGGATGGATGAGTATATGTTTTCATACCACCTGCTCGAAAATGTCCAATAACATATCACGCAATATCAACGTAAAGCAAGGCATTACGTGTGCGGGGATGTAATTTTGTATGAAACTCCCTTGGGTGTAAAGTGATTTGGATTTGGAACGTTAGTGATAGGAAAACTCTTAGTACGGAGACAGCATAAATAAAAAAAAGGCTCGTAATGATTGTACTATTAGTAGTGCGTTCGAATAGCCCTAAGTTGGCGAAAATAACGCCATAAACTCTCACAAGGGCGTTCGGATTGGGAATCTATGGGTGAAAATGTCGTTTATGGCTGTTTTTGTTCAGCGTTCGAAAAGCTAAAAAAAGAGTTATTTTGCCACCAAAATTGAGCTTTACGAACGATTTAACTAAAGAGCCAACAATAGCAACGCCACCAATGCCCTTATTGCAAAACGAACGCACCTATGGAGTGTGATGTTGTGCGCCGCATTGCTATGGGTTACGCGGAATATTAACTAGTAATGTATTTTACTTTAAACTATATAACTGCTATTTTAAAGCTCTGCGTTTTTTGTCTCGCAGTAGGTATGAAAGTTAGAGTACACACCTCGAGGATAAAGCCTGTCTTCGTCTTGGGCGGCTTTAACCCCTCGCTTCACTAAGGACTCTACACAATTCTCTCGTTTCGCTCGGGAATTAAACCTTAATCCCTCGCTGCGCTCAGGGATTAACCTAAGAGTCCCCGTTACACTAAGGTTCAATATACCGCCCATGACATAAGACACTGCTTTACTCCCTCGGTGCATAATCTCCTATTGTTGCTCTTTCACGCTCAAACGGCTAGGCTAATTTTGATGAAAGTTGGTATGGAGGTAGATGAGGCGCTGGATTAACACATAGGATACTTTTCATCATCATCAGAGTCGGCATGTAATCCATCGTCACGCTTGCCCATAACAGTCCAGTGCCATTCAGAATTTTGGACTGGGTACAGCACTTCAATAAACTGTGCATGGTAATGCACTGTGCTTTTTCCTAGGATATTATTTGAAGTTCTTGCTCTGTAACTTCGCTGGAAACAACTACAATAACTACAATAGGTATCAAATGAAGATAAATTAAATAAAGAAACGTTGCTTTTTCGCGAAAACGTTACTATTACATTAAAAACTTATATTATCTTACAGATCCCAAGATTGTAGAAACTATAAATGTTGATGAAATGAGGCATATGATCTGCAGCAATAATAAGATATTTTTACTTTTAAAATTGTAGACATATATATATTAAAATAACCTTGTTCCATTGGTGCCATTCTATAATACATCCGCTGCCATCACTATTGAGCACCATGGCAATTTCTAGCCCCATGCCTCTTTAGTGCGGTGACGAGCATTTGACGACCGTGCATGTCAAGTGGCTAGCCACGTCCTGGTCTCCATGAATTTTACCAGCCTTTCCATTTGAGTTGCAGAAGTGCTGCATTGCGTGACACTAGAAGTTGTGTAACAATTTATTGAAAAAATCGTTTTACATTATAGTAACTGGTTCACATCCAAATTGATAGATAGATAAATAGATATAATCTTTATTGAACACCTTAAAATTAAACAATCATACAGCTTAGAACAGTGTAACAATAGGCGGTCTGATCGATCAAAGCTCGAAGGTTGTCTCGAAGAGATCTTCGAGACGTTTGAATGGAAAGGAATATAACAGCAGAAAAACAAGAATAGTGTTTCACTTACTTGCTTCAGAAATAGGTTCCTCCATAACTTTTCCAAATTCTCCGGTTTGTGTTCAAATCAAATGTTTTTCAACCATATATATAGTATAATCTATGTTTTCAACAAACAAACGTCACGTATAATGTTTGTCAGTGGACGTCACACATATACGTTTTATTTCTTATTTTTCATCTGACTGACAAGAACTAGTGACATTTATTTAAGGCAAAGAGTATATATGATATATAACATAGACTAACATTAAATAAACATAGGGTTTATTTTACTACAAATCGTAAATAAGGTTAACTCGTGTCGTTTAAACAAAATAAAATATAATATGGTTATTTTTCTTTAAATTGTACGTTGTAACATAAGTTTATCACTCGCTATTACATAATAATGTTTGATTTTGTTGTATATAGAACAAACAGAAGCTTAAAATACCAGACGATAATAATTTACCGGTTTATAAAATGAAGATCGTTTTCCCAACACTCAACATCCGCGAAACATCGGTGAGCTCGCTCGACGTAGACATCGACCACGATGACTTTATGGTTAGTGAATACCAAAACAAACATCCTTGTCAACAAGAGCGATGTCTCCGATGTTACATCGGTAGCTCGTCCACGGACGCAACGATGAAGAATTCCTTAGAGAATCGTACGGATTGAATTAATAATGTTTACCAATTAAAAGTAGACCTTATTTCATCCAGCATTGGGATGAATAAACCGTGTGTTTTTCGTCGTATCTCTTTCTCGCTTGCAATGGCTGCGTCACCCCGGATATTATATGAATATGTGGTGCAATGCAAACAATAAGTCTTTATTTTGTGTATGTAAATTAAAGATTTAAAAACATTGTTATGTCCATTATTATATTTATTTAATCACAACAGTCGGAGAAGAGAGATGTTATAGGTAAGTTCAAAGATTTTGATTGACTTCGTCGTTTTAAAATTAACCTAACAAATAGGCAACAAATACATAGTTTTTTTCTCGGTTTCCATTTCTTTTCATAACTTTACAGTCTTCGATCTTCATGTTGTGGAAATCAGAGATATTATTATAATATTATAAAGTTATATTTTATTATAAAATACCTAAAGTATCTGTCCTCGCCTGTATGTGTCAATGTCCATTCATTTGGTATTTATCCTTTAATTGATTTATACATCATTTCAACATGCAAGAAGGCAATTTTAAGAGACAAATCACTTTCATTTAAATTTTTGTAACAGCCATCATATTGCCGGCTATGGGCAAACTAAAATCTTTCGCAGAGCGTTGCGTATGCCCCGCCCACAGCAGCGTAATCGGCGTTGGGCTATTTTCAAGCTTTACGAATGCTTCTATAAGTTTTTCCTTCACCGGATAAAATTGACAGTAAAGGCGAAGATGTACGCAATGGCGAGGTCACGTGACGATGTTTCGCCGATGTTTGAACTAGAGAATACGAATTTCATACAACAAATGTCAAATTTGAGGCTCGCCCTTGGCGCTCAACATCGTTGCAGTGGAAGTTGTCAATTACTAAGTTTGTGAATACGAAATCTACATCTCGTCGATGTTTCACGGATGTTGTCAAAAATGCAACGATGTTTGCTCTTACAGAATCGCACGGCAGTGCGATTCTCTAAGAGCAAACATCGTCGCATCTTTGACAACATCCGTGAAACAACGACGGGATGACAAGGAACGTTGGAAAAACAACCTTGTCTACAAGGGCGATATCGCTTAAGTATTTGACATCGGTGAGCTCGTCGACGATTGCAACGTCGAATCATTACAGAAACGCACGGCAGACATGTAACTTACTCAACCAAAAACAATTCAACATAAATATATTTGAATGTCACGCTAAACCCGTGAGGCATACACCTTAAGGCGATATCTGTAAGCTGTACAAGCTTCAATCCAGCTCGAGCCATTTGTCTCGATAAACCTCTGCAGTCATCAATCTGCAAGCTAATGCATTCTCCTCAGAGCTCGTGTTTCAAGGTAAAACTTAAGCCTATAATTTGCATAAGATACGGGATTGCATTGTATTCTGGCAACACGTTTGCGTGATAGGCAAAATAGTGGCGATTTTGTAAAATGTCTAGCGATAGTTGAAGATCTAACTATTCCTATTTATTATTATATATTAGAAATAATTATTATTATTTTATATTTTAGAACTACGAGTTACTTTAACTGTGCACATATAATTGGTTAAACATATGGTTAAAGACTTTTAATTCTATTATTAATAAAATTATTGTGTATTAACTATCGTATAAAATTCATGCAGGAAGTATACCGAATAACCAAAATTATTCAACATTGTGATTTTTTATACATTTTTTAACATTTCACATCAAATACCACTGGTGCATTATACATGGACCATGTATAATGCATCAATATCATACAAATGCATTTCGGTAAGTATGTGCTAGAAACAGATTATTTGTTTCTGTCACACACATTACATTTTCTAACATATTCATTGGCGAATCTTGGTACATGGCTTTTATTCAGAACGTTTCTAATTTTCTTAGAATAATACATATGTGATTTTATAATAAGTCTCTTTTTCAACAATTCCATTCATGCTCACCTTGCCTAATTATATTGTCCAGTCTATTAAGGCGAAATGAGTTCCAAATTTCATGATTCGACTTCGCGAAAACTTAGTTTTTCGACGCTTAAACCTAATAACCGAAATTGGAAAAAAAAACCTAGTGTAAATTGAATATACGTCCTTATGAAGTATGGAAGCCAATACACGATTGAGCAAACTTGGCTCGATAGAAAAAAATCGGCAACATTCCCTAAATTTTGCAATTTTCCTTACGTGCTTCGTGGGAAAAAGCATTTTTATTCAATTATGGGAAAATATATTTCAATTAATGTATCACATTCGAATTCCCAATGAAATTTACTAGTGAACTATGGACTCCTTTATCATTAAAATTGTATCATTTGATTGTACGAAATAAATATAAAAAGTATTAACACGTATTCAATTGAATTTTCGCATTAAATCGTCCATTCTGGTAGGCAATTCTCAACCTTATGTAAAGCACCGTAAATTGTTTTAAAATTAGGATTGGACTGCGCCTTAACTCGAATGATCTCAACATAGTTTTTTATTTCTCTTCACTGTTTCTATCATAGTCTTTATTTCCTCTCTGTTTATCTCTCAAAAACACGCCATACATGAGTATCACAGTCACGTCATGTGCATTCATGTTTTTTTCCAGATTCAACTTTTATTTTCTTACCTTAGCCATACACAGCACAAATACGCACTCATTTTCCAGTCACTAAAAGTAATTACAGTAGAACGAAATAAATAGATTTAAATGTATAATTGGTCATTCAGCTCGTGATCACGGTCGATGCACAAGTTGCATCGACTGTGACCGACAAACGGAAATATCTAGGTTAGTCAATTAAATGTTATTTTAATATTTTTGCGCGAATATACCCATTTGTGTATAATAGAAAAATAATTTAGCTGGCGAAAGATTGAAATGTTTAAAAATTGGTCTAATCAATCATGCATCATCAGTGAAAGTAAACAACTTATAATATAACACAATCTGTATACTATCCATGTTATTTATACTTCTCTTTAGTCCAGCCGATCGTCTCAATAGCGCCAGAAAGCATGAATCGTTACTTGCGATCGTTAATGATGCCAAGTCTAGATTTAAATTATCCTACCGTATTTCAATAGTTTCGTTAATTTGGATTAAGTGTTAAAATTACCTAATATGTTTTTGAAAAACATAAGTACAATTTGAAAAATTTACTTCCATTCGTCGACTTCCATTCTATTCAGAGTGTATCTCAAAAACTGGTAGGACGTCCGATACTGAACATAAGCCTCCCCCTTAAATTTCCAAAAGGACCGGTTGGAAGCGGCCTGCATCCAACGTCGTCCTGCTACCTTTATCAGGTCGTCAGTCGACCTCGTCAGTGGACGACCTACGCTGCGCTTGCCGGTTCGTGGTCTCCACTCCAGAACCTTTCGGCCCCATCGGCCATCTGTTCTGCGTGCTATGTGGCCTGCCCACTGCCACTTCAACTGGCTTATCTTCTGGGCTATGTCGGTGACTTTAGTTCGTCTACGGATCTCCTCATTTCTGATTCGATTACGTAGAGAAACCCCTAGCATAGCCTTTTCCATAGCTCGTTGTGCTACTTTGAGCTTGCTTATGAGGCCCATAGTTAGAGACCACGTTTCAGTGCCATATGTCTTCACTAGTAACACACATTGGTCAACGACTCTTGTCTTGAGGCACTGAGGTATTTTTGACGAGAAGACATCGCGAAGTTTCCGGAACGCTGCCCAGCCGAGTTGGATTCGACGATTGACCTCTTTCTCAAAGTTGATTGAGTTGAGTCCCTAGTTTGACTGTCTGTCCCAGGTAGATGTATTCGTCAACAACTTCGAGAACTGAGTTTCCAATTGATATTCGGGTTGGCACAACATGAACATAGTTTTCGTCTTGCCCATGCCAAACTCGATGGAGGCCTTCGAGCATTGTACTGAGGTCTTCCATAGATTCTGCCATGACTACAATATCGTCGGCAAATCGAACGTGAGTGATGTATTCACCGTTGATGTTGATGCCGAGTCCTTGCCATTCCATAAGCTTGAAGGCGTCTTCCAATGCAGTGGTGAACAGTTTTGGAGATATAACGTATCCCTGTCTTACGCCTCTTTGCAATGGAATTGCCTTCGATCTCTGCTCCTGTACTCGGACGTTGGCGTTTTTGTACAAACACTTCACCGATAGTCAATACGGCACCGCTGGACGGACTCAAGCACTGCTCACGTCTCGATCGAATCAAAGGCCTTCTCATAGTCCACAAACGCTAAACAAAGAAGCAAGTTATACTCTTCGGTCATCTCAAAAATTACTGGACCGGATTTGATGAAATTTAAATGGGAAGCACCAGCTTTCAAACAAAACAAGAATTTTAAGAATCAGTTTACCCAGTCGAAAGTTATGAGGTAACAAACATAAAAATAAAACAAAAAATAAATGCAGTCGAATTGAGTACCTTCTCCTTTTTTTTGGAATGAGAAACAATTTCAAAGAGCTCTTGATAATTAAAGTTTCCATACGTTTCAATTGAAATCTCGCTTTCACTTGGAAGTGCCTCACAAAGATTAGAACTGAAGTTTTGCACGCCACTGTACTGCAATCGCCGCCTGGACGCTGGTTTTTATGTGTTCGCTAAGTAATTTTACGTACCTTTTACAATCCAACAAAGTTGATGCGTACATTTTATTGCTTTGCTTTGATATCGGAAACTGCGATAGTACTAACCAAGATGGCTTTTTGCACAAGGGGAAAACCACCTTATAAAGTGGGTATCCCATTACGATACATATCCCGATGATTAAGGAAGTCCTACTTTAATAAACGAGTAGAAGGTTAAATATTAAGGAATATTTATTGTCTTGTCCTATCACAGATTAGAAATATTGTAAATCAATAAATATTTGTTAGCTTCTGCTCACGCCTAAGTCCACGTTGGATTTTTGTCTATGTAAGGATCAATCTAGAACTTTCAATTAAACTGAGTGATAATAATTTAATTGTTAAATAATAATGTAACAACTCCTTCGTAGTAGGACACGGGAGACAACGACAAGCGAACTGCACTCATGGTCCTGAAGAAGGCTTCCAGACGAAACCGAAGCATGCGTCATGGTATCCACAACGCGTAAGTCTCACGTCAATCCCCTTTTGATATGACCAAAATTATAATTAATGTGAGTTTCATTAGCACTTTAATATAGTAACCAGTACCCGCCGGGAGCTCGCAGATGCTGTTGCGCACTCGCCCTTAAAATGAGCATCTGCAACATAGGTGTACTTGACACCCGTGTTGACATATTCGATCCCTACACAGAGAGAGAGAGTATCCGGTTAATAATAAGAATTTAACTGTTATGTAACATTGCATAATTCTGTTGTGAAACGTTAGTGGTCAAAAAAGTACGATTAATGGAACACCGCAGTATTTTTGCAGCATAATCATTAATAAACACTGCAGTATCATACATTTAAAAATACAACACCAAATAAAACTTAACTGACTTAAAACCCGCAATAACTACCTCACAGTAAAAAATCCTCACAATCATCGTAACAATTTTGAGCAAAAGCCAAAAAAATAATCACGTAATTTGTGTGAACATCACTGACAAATTGAACTAATAGCTGAATAGCTGTGTCTATATTTTTACAATTTTTACCAATAATTGTATGGTATGCATGAATTAGTTTGCTAGAAAGCGGGAATAAAATGGAACAATGACTTATTGAGTTTCGGCTTTCTAGATTTGTTTTATTCTAATATTGGCGTGCAATAGTGTTGGGCAACCCTTAAGTGTTCGTTATTGTGCACGAGTAGTGTACTAAATCGTGGAACGTTGTGTTTGCGTGTGTGTCAATCACCTTAGAAATATTGACTTATACATCCACCGCTTAACTAGACTTATTTATGTGGCTTAACTCTCAACCTAGGTACTAGAAGTAAAAATATCTCTGGATGCAACTATAAGTATGTTTTGAGAAATGGCAAATGTACAAACGCACGAGTCCACTAGCATAGGAAACATTAGAAACTTGCCTCGTCATTCTTAACTAATTAACTAGGTTAAACGAACCTTGCTGCGCTTACTTGGATGGGCGACCACTTACATTTTCAACTGAGCGCTTCCATTATTTGGAAGGGTAGACTGAGACTTTGATTTGAGGGTATCTTATTAAAACAGTCTACGTTAGTTAGTCAGTTAGGCTACGTTGGAAATGTACGGGTAGTTTGCCAACCCACAGTCCACGTGGTGGACCCAACTGTGTGTACTATAATAATATGTTATTATAACTCCTAACTTGGCTTAGTAGATGTTTTGTATGCAAAAAAGTGCCACAACGGGCAAGACGTAAACACTATGCTTGCCCCGTACAGTTGCAGTGCTACCCGAATATAAGGACTGCAACTTTGCAAAGCGCTGCATTGTGCTTGTCACCCTGAGACATTGTTCTTTGAGTTTCTTTCGCTACAGAGATAAACCCTAAAATCGTTATTATATTGGACTCGCGGCGCTTTGCAAACCTTCTAAGTATAGTTGAACCATAGACTCGCCGTTTGTATAGTGTATTGTACAATATATTATACAGTACAAAGCAAAGTTCACTTTGAATAAAGTTACTTTCATCATCGTTAACATAAACGTAAGAAAATAAATAAACCGTTTACACACTCATAACGTCAGTGTCAAAGGTCAAAACCTTTCCTGGGGCTGATTGTGGCTCAGACCATTGTCTTTTAGTTGCTAATTTTGCCTTGCGCCTAAAAGTAATCAAGAAAAAGTGTATTAAACCTCCGCGCAATTTAGGGAAAGCAGAGCAACAACAGTTCCAGGTAGCACTTGACATGGCTATAGCAAATGACCCTCCGCCTGTAAATGCAAATCCGGATGAAGAGTGGGAACACCTAAAACAACATTCTAACTGTTGTCTCTCAGTTTATCTATGAAAATCTAATGTATGTAAAGAAAAACATTAGCAGTTTTGTTAAAAGGAGTGATGCTCATTCCATCAACACGCGAAATAAGCACAAGCTATCCGTACATGTAACGCGTCTCCACAGAATAAGTCATTCTTTTATGGGACAATGTATACGATTCTATAATAAAGTTCCCAATGTTATCCGAGATTTGCCTATTAATAAGTTTAAAATTACTATTAAAACTAAACTCTGTCAAAAAGGTTATTACAAAATTTCGGATTACTTGGAGGATAAAACAGCTTGGGACTCATCACTCCAGGATCTATCTACTCGTGTACTAAGATGTCAAAGTGTAGCGTGTCTTGCCATACTGATACCATTATTATGTTCTCTTTTGTAAGGCAACACACTGGAGCTAATATTTGTAGTACCTAAGTAAAAACATTGTAAAATCATCTATATAAAAAGAATGGCCCCGAGTTTCTTGCCGCTTCTTCTCGGTTGGCTCTATGTATTTTGGAACGCGGCGGTAGGCTTTAAAGTACATTATAACGAAAAATTGACGTTCATAAGTGCGTCTTTGATGGCTAAATTAAATAAATGATTTTGACTTTGACTTTGACTTTGACTTTGACAACACATCAACAAGACAATCAGTGATATTCCTATTGCCTCACCAGTTAAAGGTAAACAAATGTGGCTATCAAATGAGACCTGGAGACTAATACAAGATAGGAAGGAGCTTAAGTCACGAGGTTTATCAAGCCAAGCTGTCAGAGAAAAGTACTCAGAATATTGTAGAGTGATTCAGAGGCAATGTCGACACGATAAAGACAGCTTGGTTGAACGCATTTGCCAAGAGATAGAGAAGCATGCACACAAAGTGCAGAGCTCGGACCTCTTCATGAAAGTGAAATTACTCTCTAGACAGTTCAAACCTAGACCATGGTTGATGGAGGATGAAGATGGCACTCCTATACAAGACCTTGAGGCAGTGGCAGATCGATGGCGCAGATATTGCAAAGAGCTATATGATAATCCATAAGAACGCAGAGCCCTGCCAGACTCAATCACGTGGAACGAGATGGCACTTGAACCGCCCATTCTCCGATCAGAAATCACAGCCGCCATTCACACGCTCAAGCCTAAAAAAGCCCCTGGACCAGATCTACTCACAGCGGAGATTTTGCGTGCAATGGGTCCTGTAGGTGTAGACGCTCTGCACAAGATTTGTGATAACATCTGGCGCACCGGTGAATGGCCCTCTGATTGGACTAAATCGACTATACTTCCGCTACATAAAAAGGGATCCACCACTAAATGCAGTAATTTCAAAACTCTAACGCTTATATCGCATGCCAGTAAAGTAATGCTCCATATTATCAACAACAGAATTCGCTACTTTCTGGATTGGCAAGTCTCGCAGGAGCAGGCGGGCTTTGTTAAAGGCAAGGGCACTCGCGAGCAGATCCTAAACATTCGCCATTTGATCGAAAAAGCCTACGAGTTCAATGCACCCACCATGCTGTGCTTCATAGACTAGAGCAAAGCCTTTGACTGTGTTGTATGGTCAGATCTATGGAACGTACTGAGAGAGCTGGGAGTAGCACAACACCTTGTGGCGATATCCGCTCGCTTTACCTGCACAACCAAGGCATCGTCAAACTAGAGAACTGCGCATCAAAGCCTTTTAGTTTTGCCAAAGGCGTCAGACAGGGCTGCATTTTATCTCCCATTCTCTTTAACGAGTACGGAGAATACATCATATGTCGGACGTGCGAGGACTGGGAAGGTGGAGTCTCAATTGGTGGCACTAAAATAACAAATCTTCGCTACGCGGACTACACCACACTAGTAGCAGCAAACGAATCCGAAATGGCTGACCTCCTGAACTGAAAACGCAAGTTTGCAATTTGGTCTCAAGATAAACCAAGCGAAAACCAAGCTAATGGTGATAGACCGAGCCAAGAAACTGCAGTTTACGGGAGCTCTCAACCTAGATATTGTGGAAGACTTTGTTTATCTGGGTGCCAACATCAGCAATACAGGGTCCTGCGAAAAGGAAATAAGAAGGCGAATAGGGATGGCCAAAAACGCCATGGCTCAACTTGCAAAAATATGGAGAGACCGGAACATCTCACGAAACACAAAAAAGAAACTTGTCCAGACGTTGGTGTTCTCCATATTTAGCTATGGCTCTGAGACATGGGTTATGAAAAAAGCTGATGGAGACCGCATCGACGCATTTGAAATGTGGTGTTGGCGAAAAATGTTACAGATCCCTTGGATTGCATTCCGCACCAATGCGTCTATTCTGCGAGAGCTTAGTATAAAAATCAGACTATCCACCAGCTGTCTACGCAGAATACTAGATTTTTTCGGACACATAGCACGCAAAGACGGTCAACACATCGAACAGCTGATGGTGACTGGCAAGGTTGATGGCAAAAGACCAAGAGGCCGCAGTCCAACGAGATGGTCGGACCAAATTCGATCCGCGCTAAATACCAATCTCCACAAAGCCCTCCACGAAGCAAAGGAACGGAACAGATGAAGGGACTTAGTCCATAAGAAAATTATTCAGCAAGGGAGTCACGACCCTCAGTAATGAGGAATACGACGCGAGGAGGACACAATCATATCTCCTAGCTCAAGGATTCTTTGTGTAGCGGAAGGCACGCACATAACACATCACAAACTTTCAAGACCCGAGAACCAACATTTCTGCTCATCACACAAATACTTGCCGGATCAGACCTGGGACCCCGCGCCCCGAAGGCAGCACTACCAACTGAGTTAACGGAGCCGTTGATTTCTCTAATGTGGTAAAATGATATATACTAGTAACAATATATAATAATCTTGCCTTCACCGTTGCATAATAGAAGAGACAAACTACAAACTACATCAAAAAATATACAAGTCACTATAGCACGTAACGACTTTCTTGTAAGTTGTTGACCTCATTTTGCCACTTCCCGCATTTCACTTCACAGCGGAGAAACTTAAATATAGCACAAAGAAATGGCATTTGCATGCCAAAGAAAAATATATTTTGTACCCAAGTCAAAGGTACAGTTTCTGGTTTAATTTGAAATGTATAGGTAGGTTTTAAGGGCCGGATAATGTACGACGTTTTATACAACACACTAGCTAGTGTAGTCAGTTTTGGTTATGAAATGAGGAACCCGATTAATGCCACGTTTATAAGGATTTCAGCATCACCTAGCATAGAGTCTTAAAAATAATTTATAAGGAGCTCCACTGCGATATTATTGCATGACTTTTAAAGCGCTAACTCCCAGGGGGCTATTCTCTTAGTTATTGAACCGCGATATAGCAACTCAATTGCACGAAAATTGTCGTTTTTGACAGTTTTGGTATTCTGCTCGCTATTAAGGTTCGATCGCTGTCCAGCGGCTTGCGATCGATAGTTTTTGACATAAATGGTATTCTGTAAACTATTGAGTTGCGATTGCATTGCTACTCTGTCACAGTATAAAGATGCAAAAGTATAGAAACTAAGCCTAGTTGATTAAATAATTATCTTTGCCCCATTGAAGCCATAGTTGTCACTTTTAATGTTTTAAGGTATTTTTTTTTAATAAAACATTCGTTGTTCTCCTGTAGACGTTAAATCTAGTTAATTCTAGTTACCAAATAAAATGTATGACACCTTCGAAAACCAAAAAAACGACACCCAGTACGATATAGTTCATAATAATATTATAATATTTTGCAGCCGCCATCTAAGATTTGTATTATGTGTTATGTTTTACAAATTTATTATGATTTATGATTGATCATACAAGAACACTATTACAATTTTAAAACACATACCAGTCATTCAAGTGTGACATTTCATATTTTAGATTATATAAAAAAGATTAAGATGTAGAAATAGTTTGTAACACTCACTACTGACGGCACCGCGAGAACCGCTTAGGGGTCTCGACGATGCGCATGTTTATGTCAGTGGGCCGTTTCGAACGATTAAAGGTAGTTTCCGTACTGTTCTCTATATATCTACTGTGCCTCTGTGTTGCTACAGTGGTACACGTCTGTCTCAGAGTAAGTATCAAATAGAGTTGTCATTAGCGTATACCGGTAAGAGACAGAAATGCTACGAACCCAACCAATAGGGTAGTTGACACAATCAAAAATAAATTGCAATGTAATGTTAACTTAATAGTAGTTAGAGCAAACATCTCAATGAATTAAAAAAAAATATGCATTGGATTTACTTTATTTTGAATAAATAAAATGTGTACAAAAGTTTCTAAAAGTCAGGTGACTAAAAACGGAAGTAGCTGCGAAAATGATGTCATAAGGGCAAAAACAAACGTGTAATATGATAGTGTCGTACTTTATCAACAGATTGAGAATCATGCAAGTGAAGCAAGCATCTAAAATTATTGATTTAAAACTAAATACATACTAGGCCAAAGGACAAACTGTCGATCAAGTTTAATATTTTTTTTTTTATATTGATTAAATATACCAACGTTTATAATAATATTTAATAGAATGAATTTGTTAATCTTGTTATCACTGTTACACATTTATGGAATTAAGATTTTTTTCTTTTTATGAATGAAAAAGGATCTTGGCAGACATACAGACGAACAGACGGGCAACAAAGTGATCCTATAATGCACCCTCGAACTATAGGCGCCCTCGCTGCGCTCGTGCACCTAAATATCTCGGGCTGCAATTGATGCCTTACAGTCCTTGGCTACTAATCTACTATTTTCGTTTGAAATCTGGTGCTTCCCGTGTGGTCCCATTTAAATTTCATCAAATTCGGTCCAGTAACTTTTGAGTTGAACTCCAATAACAGATTTTAACCAAAGTAATATAATGGATGTCGGTATTAAATTTTTCGAAGATTAGCCAGTTGAAGTGGCAGTGGGCAGGGCACATAGCACGCAGAACAGATGGCCGATGGGGCCGAAAGGTTCTGGAGTGGAGACCACGGACCGGCAAGCGCAGCGTAGGTCGTCCACCGACACGGTGGACAGACGACCTGAGGAAGGTCGCAGGACGACGTTGGATGCAGGCCGCTTCCAACCGGTCCTTTTGGAAAATCATGGGGGAGGCATATGTTCAGCAGTGGACGTCCTGCGGCTGAGATGATGATGATGATTAAATTTTTCAAATTGCACTTCTTGTATGTAACGAATAAACTTAAAAATACTATACAGATTTCAAAAAATGTTTTGCAGTTAGAAAGCTACATTATTACTGAGTAACATAGGCTATATAATATTTTCAAATAGGATCCGTATGAAAACTTCGATAATGTAATCGAAGGCGTAAAAAAAATATCAAAAAATATCCTCATATCGCGAACGCTGAGGAAACTATTGAGAATCGAGCAAAGCGATATACAGTAGCTTTATAGAGAACATCAACGTCTACAAAAAGTATGCAATATCATGTCTAACTATTACAGTTATGTCACAATAACTACTTTTCCGTGATATCATATGCGATATTGACGCTGTAGGCCACATTATTCGTACCTCGGTGTTAATCCTTATCTACTAGGGCAATAAAAAGGAAAGATTTGATAGTTTGTAACGGATAAACACAAAAACTACATAACCGTTACACAAAATTATTTCACCAGTATAAGTTATGCCAGAGTAACATACGTTATATTTGATTCATCATCATCATCCATCACCACGCGGGTGAAACCGTAGATCTCAGCAAGTAGTTAGTAATCTAATAACAGTATAAGGAAGCCTAAAACTTTTATTATTATCATCAGTATAAATGATGGATCTCCTCATACTCTTATACGGTGGACAACTCGTCGATCGCATTATTGAGTTTATTAAAATGCATCACTGTGTTTAAGTTGAATCTTAGACCAACCTTTAGTTTAATCAGGGGGTTTCATTCGAGATAAAAGTACAAACGGCATTATTATTGCGAACAAGGCCTTAAAACTGAATTAATAAAATAACTGTGGAGCTTACCATCGGGTAAACTTTTTCATCGCTCGCCTTTCAGTGGAATACAAAAAAGCTTTAACATTTTCCCTTTTGTTAACCATTGTAACTATCTTTCGTATTATATGAAAAAATATTTCATATAAAATGTTTAATAGTTCTCTTTTATCAATTAGAAAACGTAATTTATCATAGCTACTATCTTCCATAACCATCTATGAACAAGTACAATTTGAAAAAATTAATACCGACTTCTATTCTATTCTGTTATTGGAGTGTAACTCAAAAACTACTGGACCGAATTTGATGAAATTTAAATGGGACCACACGGGAAGCACCAGCTTTCAAATAAAAAAAAATGAGAATCGGTTCACCCTATCAAAAGTTATGAGGTAACAAATATTACATAATACAGTCGAATTGAGTACTTCCTCCTATTTGGAAGTCGGTAGAAAATACAGTCGAATTGAGTACCTCTTCCTTTTTGGAAGTCGGTAGAAAAAGCGTTTGTTATTAATATTTATGGGAGGATCATTAATACAAAATATTAGATATGCGTAGCTCAACTTCAAAGCTAGACACAAAATTTTCTTGATTCAAATAGCAGAATTGACCAAATTGAATCTTAATAGGGACTACTAAGCAACAGTGTGGGCTTCGTTAAACTGTGAACAGTGCCAGCTGACACTGATTCGAATTTAACACTTTTACTCGCGAATAATCAAATTATAATTTGCAAGACGGATAAATTACTTTGGATGTTGAGACAAAGTTTAGAATTGTTGGTAAAAAGAAGAGTTTGTAGGCTTAATTAAATTAATAAAGACATCTATTGAACCTTACCGCCCTGCCCTGAAGGTATGTATATAATCTCTTTTTTGTCATGTTTGCTTATGTTTTCACAACACGCACATGTTCATGAATTTAGAACATACATTCCATCCAACCATCAAAGAATAATAGAATTGGTTTTCGACCACGAGTGCTACGATACGAAGCGATAAGGGATCTATAAGATGTGGAAGATATATCATTTTGGAGCCTTAACATCAAAAAAATGTAATTAAAAAATAATTTGTACTTATTCCCAGTACAAAATAATAATAATTATTTATTCCCCCTGGCACCGCTTTTTTATTTATTTTTTCTATATTAACTGATGCCAGGAACACGCTAGAGTTACTTTCATTTCTGGGCAACATTTGGTCCAAACCCTGTTAATCACCTTTAAGTTCTCTCATTGTAATGTTTTTGTGTAACAATAAAGTATTATCTATCTCTATCTACCTTAGCTGACCTGTTTATACATATTATGTGGTATTCTACGAGTAACTAACTCGCCAGTGGCTACGGTCACTTGAGGGTAACATTTCTAAAAATCCTTGCTAAATGGACGCTTACAAAAAAAGGCATCAACTGCCAATTATTTCTAGTTCATATCTGGAGTGGTTTCGATTCTGCATTTATGAATCAGTCAGTGAGAACAAGAAATCTATGTAAGTATATAAAAAAATACATCTGGTTCAGACAGTCTGGATAGTTAAAAACGTATAACTCTAGAACGGCTAAAAGTATTTCTATCGAATTTGTTAGATAGATGAACGAGGCACTGGTTTTATCATACACTTTTCATCCATCACCTAGCGAGTGGCATCGCGCGGTTAAGTTAGTTATATATGAATAAAATATGACGAGTTAGTCGTACTATTCTACGGTAAAGCACTTCAGATGCACCACGTAATAGAGGTACATGGGTTATACAGCGAAAGCTTCTTGACTCAAACTCAAATCAACGTAATGTATTTGTTTAAACTGCAGCGAAACACCACAGTACCGCACTCACTGATTCATTGACTTAAGTAGTTTATGGAGAGCCTTAGATGTTAGTAATATACTCGTAGCAAGGATTTTGCGACAAGATTGAAAGCAGGAGGTAGAAAGTTTCTATTTCTAATTCCTATATTAGAATCTCAAATCTGTCTTAGGTGCATGATTAGTAAAATTTGTAATATGTGATATATGTTTAATAATATTTCTAAAATGTTTTTGGTATAAATGAATTTGAAGGTTTTTATGGTGTTGAAGGTATAAACGTTTTATTTGTTAGAATTTAGAGACTAGATTTTAAATTGAAGTTAATATTTCAAACTGTAAAACATTCAGATGTTTTTTCATTAGAAATGACTTAAGGAATAAGTTAAGACTAAAGTTTGTATATTTTGCTGATTTGGTTCTGCAATTATAATTAAATTGAACACTCAAAAAGCTAGAAGTATATAGTTATCCGATTAACCTATGTAGAAACACGATTGTAAACTAATTTAAACACATTCAATGTATACTTTTGAAACAATAAACTTACAATTTATACTTACAATGTGTTAACAAGAATTACCAAGCCTTTGTAGCTGCGCTCGGGTCAGCTAGTTTTTATTTTTGACTCAGTTTTAAAACGATAGGCTGACTCACATAATCAGTGATGTCGCAATAGAAACAGGTACACAAAAGACAAACAACATGGTAGGTACAGGCAGGAGATCTAAGTGACTGGCTACAGTTGTAATTAGGTGCTTAGAGTCGAACTTTAATCTTCAGGGTAAGTGCAGTACCATGCTGGGGTTTTATTATGCAATCATGTGGTGAGACGGCCAACTCGTACGCCTGGAGGTAAGCACTATGCTTACCCATGACAGTTCCAGAGGTCCAGTGCCTCCACGGGCTAAGAACTGTGGTGTTGCATTGCGAGTATCACCTGAGACATTGTGTCCCAAGTCTCTTTTTCCCAGTAATTTCACTTACTAAAATACCTCCACAATCTATCACAATAATGTGTTTTATGCATATGCTTGTGTAATTTCAAATAGGAAAGGTTCTCCATTGCCAGTAACAAAGGCAACTACAGGTGCAAAATGTTTGATAAAATTGGAATTTTATCGCCACTATTATGGCACAAGTGACCACTTTCATCGAGTTGGCCAGATTCCAGGGATGCTTTAGTTACGAGACCACGCGTATTTAAAAAAGTTGGCTCATTGTCTACGTAAACGGTAAAGGTGGACTACGTGGCGTCGTATAAAGTTTATAGCGTACACGTCCTATGGACGTCTCTTTACTTCTCTTACCTTTTGTCACCTTATGAGGTATGTACTATAATCTTTTTGTGACTAGGCATCTTGTTTACGCTTAGAACAAAAGATTTATGAATGAAACACGATCGACGCGTAAGGGATAAAGTAAGATCTACACTCGAGAGCAATGAATCCGGGTCACTTAAAGAATCCTAAAAATCTCGGAAACTAAAAATGCTAGGTTAATGCAATAAATTGTATTTAATAGACAATGTAATACTCCTTAAATGAAGGTATTAAAACTTCTTAGTTATTGTAAAGTTATATCATAAAAAAATCAAATTTGAAAAAGGGCCACTTTCGAAGATGGAACTACGAAATTACAGCATTTGGTTTTGCTTTTGTTTGTAATCTGTCATTTATGTGGGTACATAAACCATGTTGATAGTGCTCTATATTCATTATTCAAGCTGAAATTATGTCGCTTACGCCTGAAGAATGCACCAGAATACTTACAATGCTGGAAACCGGCCGGAGTCAGCGCGATACAGCCAGGACTGTCGGTGTGTCGCTGTCAACAGTACAAAGAGTTCTCTGACGTTACGAAGAAACTGGTTCTAACCTACGCAGACCAGGAACGGGCAGAACCAGGTGTACCACAGCACGAGAAGACCGATACTTGGTGAACACCATGCTTCGAAATCGCTTTCTCACAGGAACTGAACTCACAAATCAGTTTCGACGCCTCGGAGGAAGTAACCCAAGTGCATGGACAGTAAGACGTCGGCTTGCTGAATCTAACTTAAAACCCCTTAGACCTGCAAACGGCCCTAAACTGGAGCGTGGGCATCGTATTTCAAGACTAAGATATGCCCAGAGCCACGTAAATTGGAGTATTGAAGATTGGTCAAAAGTTATGCTCTCCGACGAATCAAAATTTATGCTCTACAAGCACGATGGAAGACACAGAGTGTATCGAAGACCAGGGGAAAGATTCAAGCAAGCATGCATCGAAGAAAAAGTAGCCTACGGTGGTGGGTCTGTACTTGTGTGGGCCGGAATTTCTTCTGAAAGTCGCACAGAGCTGGTGATCATAGAAAACGGCTCTTTAACTAGCGAAAGATATGTGGAAGAAATCCTCAATGATCACGTTGGTCCATTTATGGTCAATTTAGGTGAGGATGCTATATTTATGCATGGCAATGCCCGACCTCATACAGGTAGGATTGTGAATGACTACCTTCAAGAGATGAACATTACTCGTATGGAGTGGCCAGCGCGCAGCCCGGATATCAACCCGATCGAGCATGCTTGGGACGAGCTAGACAGATGCGTAAAACAACGAAACCCTCCCCCAATCACGCTTCGTGAGCTCAAAATTGCTCTCACAGAGGAATGGGAGAATATTCCCCAAAATCGTATAAGGAACTTGGTGTACAGCATGCCAAACCGCGTAAACGCAGTAATGGAAGAAGCACGAGGAGGCAATACGAAGTATTAAAATTCAAGAAAATCGTAATAAAGTTCAAAAATTTCATGTTTCCTATTTTTGTTTTAAGGAGAGATCAGCAGTTTTTTTCTTTATGTAATTTTGTGTTAATAAAATGTATGGTGACTCATATTTTTTTTACTTTCATTTAAGGAGTATTACATTGTCTATTAAATACAATTTATTGCATTAACCTATCATTTTTAGTTTCCGAGATTTTTAACATTCTTTAAGTGACCCGGATTCATTGCTCTCGAGTGTATTATAACGTTTCGTCTTCTTCTATTTTATTTGCAGTCCATTACGCTTGCAGACTAGTATTCAGAGACATAATATCTGATATCCTGATGTGGTATGATGATGTGACGATTATACACCTACGTTTATACATTACGGAATCAAGAAAAATGATCCTACTAGCTAGAATAGAAGCTAAAATTAACTTCTCGCGTTCTACATCGTTTATAACTAGTAACGTTTTATGGTCTACACGGTAGACGTAGGCTATATAATTCTGTAGGCTCTACAGCCGTGCGATTCTGTAAGAGCAAACATCGTTGCATCTTTGACGAGATGTTAAGAAACGTTGGAAAACAACCTTATGTACTAGCGCGACATCTCATAAAGTATTTGACATCGGTGAGCTCGTCGACGAGCGCATCGACGAATTATTACAGAGTCGCACGGCAGCATATATGTAGCCTACAGCGTAGATGGCCAATACCATAGTCGTATATTATTAATTTTATTATACTCTACGGTGTAGATGGTCGACAGTGTAGATGGTCGACGGCGTAGATGGTATTATAATTATTGTATGATAGTCTACGGCGTAGATTTTCTTCGGCATAGATGGTCCTAATAGCAAATTATTTTTATCATAGTCTATAGCGTAGATGGTCTACATGCGTAGCATGCGTGGTATACGGCGTAGACGATATATAGGATGCATTCTCGTCCCCGTAGAGCGAAAATTAACTAAGTGACAATTTTAGGTAAAATGAGATCTTAATACCATCCATAATATGATATTTTTCTTAATTTTTCTATCTAACCGCCATAATTCTATTAATACTTATTACAAACTTAGGTTGTGACAGAAATGACTAAAGTATATTAACGTACTATAAGTAAGAAGGACATATTAAAGAGAATATGTTAGTGATTTTTTTATTTAACTATGTTTTTCCAGGAGAATACGTATACGTACGGATTAATTTTACTCTAACATTTTTAGAGCGAATTTGTTTGATATTCAAATCTAAAATTCACTAAGCGATCTTAATTGGTTAATTTAGGACAAAATCGATAGAGCGACAACTAACTAAGTCGTTATAGTGATTTTTACAACCGGAAATATCATAATAATAAGTAATTATTATCTTTTAGTGAGTTTACACTCGTATTAACATGGTAACCTCATTCATATTGGCAAGACTAAAATCTTTTGAGCATTTATAATTTATATACATTGAATCAACTTTTCAAAAAATGAGTGCCGCACGCGACTTAAATAGTTGTTACTTGCGTTTGAGCGCACGTGACACCGCGCCACGCCGCCAACGCGAGCTGCCCGCTCCGCCCACTACTGACATTCCGCCGTCTTACGATTGTGGATGTGGACGTGTTTTGGAATTATTTCGGAGTGTGTTTTATTGAATTTATAATGGATCGAGGAAGATATATTTTGAAATTATTAGAAAGGAAAGAGAAAGAAGCTAATGAGGTTAGTATCTAATGAAATGTATTTATTTATAAGTTCTTATTATTTTACATTTTATACACTTTTAAGTGTGATTGATATGTTTGATAGTCATTCATAATACCTACATTAATATTATTTTAGGAAAATGATGCAGATATAAAATTCTTCTAACGTGGATCAAATTTTAAAGTATGTAGCACGGTACTGTTTTAGGTTATGGGTACTTATTATACATTTTAAGGGAATTTTATGTAATTGCATTGCATGTGTACAATATTATAAGTGTTTGTTGATAATGTGATACCTATATAGCTACCTACTAAACCTTACCTACTTACCAATATTTTCTGTTGAATACTGCTTACCCAAATATTGTGTCGTATTAAGGAGAATTATTTGTCATGTGTGTGTCATGTTTATTAACATTATGCGTGGTTAGCTATTGCCTGCTTCATTTTAATACCCCTCTTATGGTTTGGGCACTTCCTTAATAATTTTTAAAACTTGTCGTTATTTTGAGATCGCGTTCTCTTATTTTACAGATACGTCAAAATGATAGCGTGGATTGTTTTTTTGATGATAACAAATTTTGTGAATCCGCCCCACAAAGTATTCAACTTCAAATATCTGCCAAGCATAGAGCCACCAAAGTCAGCCCCTCTACAAACGAATGATCCGAACGATTTATTGACTCTAGAAGATATAGTAGAAGAAAATTTACAAAATTTTCCTTCATGCAGTTCTCAGAATTCAGATTGCCCATCCTCAAACATAAGTGGTATTGAACCGTTAAGTTCTTCTCCACAGCCAGATCCATTCGCCGACGACTCAAGTAATTCATGGATCCCAAATAGCGATGAGGAACCCTACATGAAAAATCATTCATTACGAATATCAACTTCATCAAATGATAGTACTGATATTGGAAACTCAACAGTTATTAAACAATCTACTTCAGGGAGTGCCCACTCTATTGCATCTCAAATTAACCAGGACGTGGAACTTAAACCAAAACGCTGGAAAAAAAGTGACCCGAGTCAATGGAAGAAGAATATTTCTAAAAAGAACATGTACAATTGTTTGCCTTATGAAGATAAAAAAGGAAGACTAATGCAAGCCAAGCACCCGAAGCCCGTAAAATGCCAAATCAAATGTCGATATAAATGCACAAGCATATTTGATGAATCAGACCGCAATAAAATTTGTAAGTCGTATTGGAAAATTGGTAACTTTTCGTCACAGAAACAATATTTGCTGTCCAAAATAACAACAATACCCATTAAGAGAATAAAAGTTGGCATCCCCGATGACAAACACAGAACAGTTAATTACGGGTACCACTTTGAGAAAGCCGGTGTACAACATCGTGTCTGTAAGGATTTTTTTTAAAAACACTCTGCATTTCCAATGGACCTGTTAATGAGGCGTTGAAAAACAAGGACGACGTTGGGACCTATATAGGTCAAGATAAACGTGGATGTCAAACGCCTATAAATAAAACAAATCCAGATTCGGAACAGCAAATAATTGATCATATTAATAGCTTTCCGCGACTCGAGTCCCATTATTGCCGAAAGAAATCCAAAAGGCAGTAGACTGCAAATTATCCATCCAAAAAATGTATGAACTATACAAAGAAAAACTTCAATCTGAAGGAAAAATACCATGTTCTCTCTTCGTTTATAAACGTGTTTTTGGCACCCAGTTCAATTTGTCTTTTTTCAAGCCGAAAAAAGATTTGTGTCTAACATGTTCACGATATGATGGCTCCGGTCGAATGGAAGACTTAAAAGAAGAATACGATGCCCATATTGCGAGAAAGAATGAATGTCAGGCAGCCAAACAAGCAGACAAAGTGCGATCTACCAGCGACCCCACCTATTTAGTAGTTACAGCGGATATGCAATCTACTTTACAAATTCCGGTCAGTGGGATTGGTGTGTTATACTATACTAGAAAACTAAACGTGCAGAATTATACAATCTATACAGCGAAACCTCCAAACGATGCCTATTGCATTTTATGGAATGAAACTAATGGGAAACGTGGTAGTGTTGAGATAGCAACAGCTATTAATTGGTGGATCTCACAAATTCCTGATACTGTCAAAGAAATCACAATGTATAGTGATACGTGTGCTGGTCAGAACCGCAATCAATTTATAGCAGCATTTCTCCTTCAATTGATTCAGCGATCAGATAATACCTTAGAGGTATTTGAACAAAAATATTTGGAAAGTGGGCATACCCATATGGAGGTAGACTCCATGCATAGTGCTATAGAAAAAGAACAGAGACATGAATCAATATACTCCATGATCGATTGGAAATCCATAATGTTGCGAGCAAGATCCAAGCGACACAAGAATTCTGCACCACCATACAATGTTCATGAATTATTTTATAAAGATATGCTTGATGTAAAAGCAATAAACGAGATGTTCATAAAAAAACAAACAAGGATGAAAACGGCAATAAGGTGCAGTGGCTAAAAATTAAATGCCTAAGATTTGATAGAAAGCATCCTGGTATAATGCAGTTCCGTTATTCACACGAAGGGCCTTACCTTGAATTGGATGCTCTAAAGCAAGAGGAATTACAAGTGCTTACTCGAAACAAAAATAAAGCCCAAGAATTTGATATTACTCGTGATGAGCGAGTCAATAAAGATGCAATCATAACTAAGCTAAAAGAGTTTAATATACCTAAGGCTTATTCAACTGCTCTTCCTATATCGGAAGCCAAGAAAAAGGACCTAATAGGTCTTTGTGCGAAAGGGATTATCCCTTACGAACTGCATCCATGGTACCATTCACTTCCCACAAATAAAACAGCGGTTGACAGAATAGGTCAGCCCGATGTTCAAAACGAAGAATTAGATGAAACCATACTATTATAGGATATTATTTTATGTTTTTTTTGTTTTTTTTTTATTTCTTGGCGTTAATTACGCCGGCAAAATTATCATGCCGTTTTTTCTAATAAAGTACTTTTGATTTTAATTTTGGTTTTATTGAAAGGTAATATATCTTATTAAATACAATCTGTGATAAATATATTTAATTATAGTCATCTAAATAGTTAATATAATTTTTTACAAATTTTAATACTTAAGTGAAACACCTAATGATAAATGAAATATGAAGTAATAAATAAATATTTTACTTTAAATATTAAAAGTAACGTAGTTTTTTTAGTAACATTGAACTAGAGGATCTTAAGTTAGGCCCAAAATCAAAACTAATAAGGCGAAAACTAACTAACTTGAATTTTACTTAATTACTAATTAAATAAACAATTTATTTAAAATTTAACATAAATAATAGGAAGGATTTTATACATTCTACATAACCTAGTCAGAAGATTTTGATATTACATCAATTTAAAAAGTTATGAATTTTTATTATTTTTCTAACTTTAGATGCCAATATCTTAAAAGTACCCTACTGTTAGTTAATTAATTTTCGCTCCTGCGCAGATGATCTCCAGCATGTATTGTGACTCATCCAACTATAACAATTAAGCCACTAGATTTTATGTACAAAAATTACTTATCTGACAGTTACGACCGCACTATTTGGTATTATGTTTCTATATTGTGTAATAAATAGTAAGTCACTGTGCCTTCAAAATTCTTGCTACGTGATGAGCGTGCAAGTCATTTTACTGCACTACGCAAGGGGCACATTTGAAATAGGTGGTGATTGGTAGTACGGGAAAGTATTTAGATTAATGTTAAAATTCCTTTATTTGCCTTACTATTATTATTTTTAATTATTTGTATTTGCACATAATGAATTAATTAAAACTTCTGTAAGTATTAGGTAAGTAATTGGTTATTGTATTGACGGTGTGGCTCACGAGGTACAGTCGAGCATCTCGACTAATAGCAAATTTTTAAATAATGTTTAATTATTCTAATCTCACACGTCACTTAATAAATATAGTTATTGCTCAGCCTAACTATGTAATAATAATAAAAAAAATTATATCAAAAGCCGAACATACACTTTAAACTTAAAGTTCCAGGGCATTGTCCTACACTCGTCACCTCGACACAGCTACACTGTCGTGCGATTATCTAATGATTCGTCGTTGCGTTCGTCGATAAGCTCACCGATGTCAAATACTTATGAGATATCGCACTTGTACACAAGGTTGATTTTCCAACGTTTCTTGTCATCTTGTCATTTGTTTCATGGATGTTGTCAAAGATGCAACGATGTTTGCTCTTAGAGAATCGCACGGCTGTTCTATTCGTCATGGATTTTTAATTGTGTCTCTGTAATTTTTAAATATTACGCTTTGAGGGTACAGAGTAGAATATTCTCTCCACCAGTGCTAATAGTAAGAGGCGCTAAATCAGACCTACTAAGTGAAGTAGACCTCTTGAGGAAAAGAGAAGTCCTGGTTTTTTACCACCACAATATCAGATATTCGGCCGTAAAGCAACAGTGCGCAAGCTTAGGGTGTAGGGCATTGAATCAAGTGAAATTGCTAAGCAAAATGTCTCGGGGTAACGATCTGAGTGGCGTGCTACGAAAGACTACAGATCTAAGCTATGCGTGGCGCTGCAACTGGCATGCCCAAGTACTTAACATCATGAGCGTTATTAGCCCATCTAAGTCACTTTTGCAAAAGTGTTCTAATGCCTTGGCCACACCGAGGAAAAACGCCGTTGATTATCGCGTTGCTGAACGTTAACCGTAGATGTAGCCACCCCTAATCGCGATAATTCGACAACGGCATTAACATTGCCATTGAAGTTGACCGATAAATCGGCTGGCGGTATTTTTAGGCACATCAAAGAGATTTAACTTGAGAATTATTGCGTTGAAGCGGCCACACCAACGTTAGTCAGTGTGCATCGTGATAGCTAATGGAACGCACGTGTGAACTTAAGAAGAATTAAAAAAGAAAAATGAATCCCTAATGAGTTGTTTTATTACAGAGCACATTTAAATAAATATTATAAATCTTTGAAGTCCTGGAAAAATAACATGTACTCAATATATTATATAAGAGAAGTAATTAAATGATACGCAATTATAAAATTTGGTGAGCCCACCCAAACCAGCATTGAAATGATTTAGTCAGCATACAATGATTTTGTCTGCAATAATAAAAATCAGGCAGCAATCTTTGTTCCGCAGATAATTTTGATAATGGTCAAAAATTTAATCATTAATAGGCAGCATAACAATACCATGAGTTTGCATAATAAACATTCAGTCCGCAAAATAACTACTTGGTCAGCAAGATTTTATGATTGATCAGCAGAGAAAACATGTCTATATGTTCCATATGTAATTATACTAGTCTAGGGCAAAGTCATATATAGGTACGACGACGAGCGTAGCGAGGAGGAGTGTTAGGATACTTGTGAGTACAACGCGCGAGCCGAGCGAGCGGAGCGAGCGTTCAGCGGCAACGGCCGGCGACTGAGTGCTTACCCAAATATTATAAAACAGGAACAGCTTATGGCTGCTTATATAATTAATATGCAGTACAAAAATAATAACAGCCATCCAGAATGACATAAATTGCTGATTGATTTTGAAATGTTTGCTGGCCATGAGTTGCTGACCAATTAGCTATTTCTGCTGACAGATAATATTTTTCTTCTTTCAAAAATACTAATACTATGCTAACCATTTAAATAACACCCATGATATAATACATTCATATAATACAAATTGACACTCATTAAATACAGTGTAGCAGCGTCGACACTATCTTGAATAATTGCCATTTTTATCGGCAATGAAATGGGCGTAGACGTTCAAGGTACCAGTGCAGTGTAGCCACTCAATTTATCGGAATAATTAGCGCGTTGTTTAAGGCAATGTTGGGCATTGACGTTGAACTTCGGTGTAGCCAAGGTATAACACATACATGTGGTCTGATAGGCACGACTCATATAGACCACGAGCAGGAAATTGGGGGAGGTACTTTCCTTCGTACGTGTTAGACTTGGCCCTCAAATTAGAAAATACTATATTACATTGATTATAAATCGTACACCGCTTATACCGCAAGTATATTTATCCTACCCTCCGAACTAATTCGAAAACTGTATCTCAAAAGGTTCCGCTTCCTCGCGTACTAATAACAATGTGTAGATAAGGATGCAAGATATTGTACTCTTTCTTAGGCAATGTCGTTAACTAAAGTAATATTTGGTATTTTTTGTAGATCTGTGTAAAACTTGTAGAGAAACACAATATAACACAATTATTTTTTATTGGCATTACAATTTTTGACAGTTATACTTACGCCATCAAGACGAATATAATAATGCATCATATCTTATAAAAATCAAATGAGATGTTGAAAAGTTACGAGAGCACACAGGATCGGACTTACACACAAAACAAAACCCTCCCTCTGAGCTTTACCTTAGTCGGGTAAATCATCATCATCATCATCATCATCAGCCAGTATCAGTCCACTGCTGGACATATGCCTCTCCTAATGCACGCCACTGAGCCCGATTTTCGGCTTCTCTTATCCAGCTGCTACCAGCCACTTTGCGTATGTCGTCGCTCCACCTAGCCGGAGGACGTCCTACACTACGAGTACGTTTGCCGAGTCGCGGTCTCCACTCAAGAACACGTCTACCCCAACGGTTATCGGTTCTTCGGCTAATATGACCAGCCCACTGCCACTTCAGTTTGCTAATTCTTTGGGCTATGTCGGTTACCTTGGTTCTCTGTCGGATCACTTCATTTCTGATACGATCCTTCAGAGAAACTCCAAACATAGCCCTCTCCATAGTTCGCTGAGCAACCTTAAATCGGTAGACTATTCGTGTCGTGAGTGTCCACGTCCATGGGTCAATACTAAATATGAAACAATTTATTAAAGAAGCCCGGACTATAGACAAATTGTATTTTAGTCAAATATTTTATTGAATTGTATTACTAAGTCCAGAGTAAACAACAATAAAATAAAATAAAATCTAAGACATCAGTATTCCGCTAACGCCCAGAAAGAAAACGCGATGTAAATACTAATGGGTTTTTCAAGATACTTCAGTTTCAACAAACAAAAATAAATCTTATATCTTCTTGATAAAAGTCGAAAATTATGTTGAAACTGTATGTTTTTGAAGAGTTCATGACTTAAACAATTACACCGAAAACCTAAGAATGTAAAGTTAACCTTAAAAGTTTCTAGTTATAGTTGAATTTACCTTAAATGTCTGTAAGTTGTCCACCTTACACGTTAGGGCTGCGTCGCGGCCCAACGCCACAGTCACGTTCGAACCCGGTCCGACAAATCGTGGCAAATCTGTAACAATCAAATTATAGGCATTAGGATTTAACATTATTTTTCTCGTACACTGTTCGTAATAACTTTACTTTATAACATATGTTCGACTTATTTATTCCTAAATATGCCAGTGGGCGTTTATTTTCTACCGAATTCCAAAATGGAGGAGATACTAAATTCGACTGTACTATTTTTATTAATTTTTTTGTTGTGTCATAACTTTGGACTGGGTGAACAAAATTCTTTTTTTGTTTGAAAGCTGGTGCTTCCCGTGTGGATTTAAATTTCATCAAATGTGGTCCAGTAGATTTTGACTCCAATAACTGAATAGAATGGAAGTCGGTATTAAGTTTTTCAAATTGTACTTGTTTTATGTGTTTATGGTGCGGTCTGTTTTAATGACCCGGTATACTGCGCATTATGTTTCTCGTTGTGCACTTTAATTAAAAATGATTGACCTGAATATATTTAACACAGTTGTTTATAGCAGTTGGTTAATTCCGGATTATAAGGTTTTCGGGAAATTGGCTAAAAATATTAACGTACGCGTAGAGCTGATTATTGACACTCATCGAGGACACTTTAAGCTATCGCTCTCAATTTGATGTCTTAGTTGGCCATATCTGAGGCATTTGAAAGTCTAAAACCACTAGAGCAGGCTCTTACATGCCAAGTCGTGCTGAGCCTCTACTCTTGAGATTTTCGTGCTGAGTTCTCGAACTCAGTTTACCGACTTCCAAAAGGACGAGGTTCTCAATCGACGCGTATATTTTTTAAGTATGATCACTCATATTTTTTTACAGAATTGTCTGATTTTTATATATTTTTTTAGTTTGGCAGAGTATACTGCCGAGGTGGTCCCATTTAAATTTCATCAAATTCGGTTTTAGAGTTACACTTTAATAACTTAAAAGGCATCAAGCACTGCAAAGGCAAAGGCAGGCAAAAGGCAACAGCCTATCTTGATGATATCGTTATTGACGGTAAATGAGAATCAATATCGTAAGTACCAAGGGCCGCTTATAAGGGTGGAAATAATTGTTTACCATAAAATAGAACCGACTTCAACACTAAAAGTTGTGAAATAACTTGTAGAAGTCGGTACCATTCATACTCGTACAATATTGTAATTATGTAGGTTTGACTTGAGTAAAACCAGCGCAGCGCACGCGCCGACATCGTGATATCGGAGGGGAGCGGGTAGACAGTGCGAGCGGCGCTGCCGAGCCGACAGGACGCACGATATGTACTATAAGATTATAACCTCATAGCTCGCGCCTTTGACATTGTGTAAACAAATAGTGATTGTACTTGTTGTTGATTCAAGTATTTAGCATTACTTCGTCTTTTTAAACATATGTCTCCGGTATGTAACGTGTATTATTCATAAGTACTTATGTGTTTTGTGATTAAACTTTCAGTTATTACTCGCATCAACAGCCGTACTTATTGCCATATCCCACCTAAAGAAAACAAAAAGTCGTGATTTCCGACTTACAAATCAACAACAGAATCATGACGTCACTACGGGCGAAATTTTACTTCGTTTCGGATTCCCTGGACGCAAAAACTACGATCGTGAAAGTGCTTACCATACAATTAGAAGGTGAGGATACTATATTTCAATTCCCTAAGGAGTATCAGCGTAAGGAGGATCACCCGAAATTATTCGACACGAGTGTTGTAAAGAATGTAGTCAAGAGCATGAAGACCCGCGGAAAATTCCGGAATATATGGGTATCGCTGGCGGATGAGCTGAAGGATCAGTACCTAGACGAGGAGGGCAACGTATGCTTCGACGGGATATATCTGGACGAGGCCCCTGTCAATCCTAACCCCGCATTACCAAAATTTTCCCAATCCGAACCGGTCGAAAACAAATCCATACATTCAGTGGTAAAAGATATGATTCTAGATAAGTTTTCAGGAAAAAATCAAAACGCGAAGGTATTTCTAAACCTTTTTATACAAGAATGCAACCGTTTAAAAATTGAAAACATACGTTTTCCAGAAGTGTTAAGACTTTTTTTAGAAGGACCGGCCCTTGATTGGTTTCTTGCCTTTCTAAAGACACATACAATATCACGACCGTGGGAATTCTGGCAAAACTCTTTTCTTGATACCTTTGCAGAGCTGAGTTGGGCCGAAATAAATTATGCCTACACTTTTCGTTATGTCAGTGGGCCAATGTTAGATTACGCGCTCAAAAAGATAAACTTACTCTTGGACGCGGATCCGGAATTAACCCCAAATAGCCAAATAAATTTTATTGTATTGGGTTTACCATATCAAATAAGGACACGAATCAATAAAAGGGATTTAAGTTCAATTGATCAATTGATGTCGTGTATTCGACAATTAGAAAATTCATCTACGAGTAATAATAACAAAAATAAAAATTCGTTCGTAATTGAAAATAAATCGCAAAATAAATTACCAAATAGATCAGAGTACAAACCTTGCTCGTACTGCAAAGATAAAGGTTTTCCAAACAGATTCCATCCTGAAAATCTTTGTCGCAATAAACAACCAAGCCATAAAAACAAAATCAAAATGGTAAATAACTTAGAAGTACAAGATAGTATTTCATCAAGTGACGACTCAAAAAACGAATAAATACCCCACTTATCAAATTAAAAATCCTGGTAAACAATAAGCCCGTTATTGCGCTTTATGATTCTGGAGCCAATATCTCAGTTTTTAATTATTCTACTGTTAAAAGATTAAAACTAAATGAAAAAATAAGTGGGGCTAAAAAAATAAATACTGTTTCAGGTGTGACAGAAACGTTGGGTTTAATTATAATACCCCTAAAAATTTTTGCTATCTCAAAAAATTGGCCTTTTTTTGTAATAAAAAGCGAATCATTTCAGGATGATATCCTTTTAGGATTAGACGCCATTAAAGAATTTAAGCTATGTCAAGATGAGAACCTAAAAATTTCTCAAAAACATGACGAACATTTTGAATTACGCAACCAAAATAAAATAAATACTACAACTATAAATGTAAAAACTAATAGCAAAACTTCTTTGGATTGCCTATTAGACAACCATAAAACAGTTTTTGCCGAACATAAGTACGATATCGGCACGGTAAAAAACTATGAAGCAACGATAAAACTTACCAAAAATAAATACATCGCTAGAAAACCCTACAAGTGCTCGTTGCAGGATAAAGAGGAAATAGATACACAAATAAAATCTTTACTAAAAGCTGGTCTTATAGAACATTCCACCAGTCCATACGCTTCTCCAATAACTCTTGTTTTTAAGAAGGAAGAAGGAAAAAAATCGCGGTTGTGTATTGACTACAGTGAACTCAACAAAATAGTTGTTCCTGAATGCTATCCTTTTCCTATAATAGATGACTTAGTACTATTAGCACGCGATTGCTTGCTTTTCACGAAACTCGACATAAACTCGGCGTTTTGGTCGATCCCGATTAGAGAAAAGGATAAACAAAAGACGGCATTCATTACACATAATGGCCACTGGCAATGGTCATGTTTACCTTTCGGTCTTAAATCAGCTCCGGCAATATTCCAGAGAATACTGAGTGACGTAATCTCTAAAAGTGATCTGAATGCATTCGCCATAAATTATAAATAAAAATAAATAATAAAAATTATATTGATGACATCTTAATTTTTTCGAAAAACATTACGGATCACCTAAGTCATATTGATAAAACCCTTACAGCCCTCAAAAATGCGGGTTTCAAATTAAACTTAAAGAAATGTTCTTTTGCAAAGGAATCAGTTGTGTATCTCGGTCATGAAATAGGAGAAAATTTAATAAGACCCCTAAATGACAATTTAGTTGCAATAAAAAAACTTCCAATACCACAGAATCAAAAAAATATTAGACAGCTTCTAGGCAAGATAAACTTTTATTTAAAATACATTCCCAACGCATCAATAATATTAGAACCTTTTCATAACCTACTTAGGAAAAATGTTCAGTTTGAGTGGTCTCAGAAGTGCGAAGATAGCTTCAATAAAATAAAACAATATCTAAGTTCAGAGCCTATACTAGCGATCTTCGACCCGGCACTTCCAATATATATTTTTACAGACGCATCTAAAGAAGGAGTCGGAGCAATCTTAAAACAACCACAAGAAGATAATTCTCTCAAATCTGTATTTTACTTTTCAAAAAAACTGACACAGTCACAAAAAAATAAACGTGCTATTTTTCTAGAATGTCTGGCCATAAAAGAGTCAATACTATATTGGCAATACTATTTGATGGGTCATAAATTTACCATTTTCTCAGACCATAAACCCCTTGAAAATTTCAATGTAAAAAAGAGCCAGGACCCAGATTTGTTACCTATACTAAACTTTATATCAAATTTCGATTTTAACATAATATACAACCCCGGAAAGAATAATATAGAAGCAGATAGCCTTTCACGAAATCCGGTTTTAGAAAATAACAATAATAATGAATCTACTATTAAAACAGTAAACTTTGTATCGTTGGATGATGTAAAGAACAACCAAAAACAATTACACACTGAAAATGAAACGTTTCAAACTGAAAATAACATTTATTATAAAACTATGAATTATAAAAAGAAAATCTGGATTACAGAGGATTTTGGTATAAACCTGATAAAAAAAATCCACAGTAACAGCCACATAGGTGTGAAACAAATAACCCTAACTTTGACACCGACGTATTATTTTAAAAACATGCACAAACATATAAAACTCGTATGTCGAACATGCGACACATGTATAAAAAATAAGTCAAGATTCGGAAATTTTATTCAACCCCTGTCTCAACTAGGTCCAGCTACGGAACCGTTTCAGATAGTATCTTTGGATACAATAGGAGGGTTCGGAGGTAATAGATCACCAAAAAGATACTTGCATTTAGTAATAGATCATTTCACTAAGTTTGCTTTCGCGCTAACATCAAAAACTCAAACGGCAAAAGATTTTATTAATTTAGTAAAAAAAATACAAAAAAAATACAAAATTAAATTACTTTTAACAGACCAATATTCCGGTATAAACTCCAATCAATTCAAAAACTTTCTGAAATCCGAAAACATAAAATACATATTTACAGCTGTGGATTGCCCTTTCTCAAACGGGCAAAACGAACGTACAAATAAGACTTTAGTTAACTCAATAAGGTGTAAAATTTCAGAAAATAGACACCGACCGTGGAGTATCATAACCGAGCAATGTATTGAAAATTATAATAACACTGTACATAGCACAACAAAATTTACACCTAGTTATCTTTTAAATGGTATTGATAATTATTTTCTACCTCCTGAATTGAACAAAAACAACTTAGAAAACTTGACAGAAAACAGAGAAATAGCATTCTTAAATTCTAAGAAAATTCATGATCAAAACAAAATTTTGTATGACAAGAATAAAAGGCCTTTAATATATCAAGAGGGAGATTTGGTATACATTCAAAACACGAGTCGCTTAAATCGAAACAAGCTGGATCCAATTAGAGTGGGCCCTTTTAAAATAAAAAAGAAAATTTCAAATCTATTATACAAGGTTACTGCTAATTAACTGGCGATACGCGACAGGCGTGATGGGTATCGATAACAAAAACTAAAAAAAATGAAAAAATCATTTTTTTTTTCATTTAAAAAAAATGAAAAAACAAAATTTTTTTTTTAAGTTTTTTTTTCAACTTGTCTTTGAGTTATCAATGAGATAATAAGCGATACACAATACTGTATGGTGCTTAGAATCACTAACAAAACAATAAAAAAGAATAATCACTAAGTAAAAGCATCAGCTGTTTTGAATTAAAGACGCTCGCGCACCCACCCGCTCCGCTGCGATCGCTTAGTGATTGAAACGGCGGCCGCCGCTTGATATCGCTGGTTCGAAGTGCAGCGCGCCGCGGAGCAGCGGCGGCGATGTCGCATGTCAGTGTGCTCCGACGTCCATCCATCTTTTGTTTTAGCTACCTAATCTATCCATGAAATTTCATGTCCATCACTCTCTTGGTAAACGTGACATCCTATCTGCTCATAACAAGCCAAAGGCAATCCCGACATGTAGGTATCTATCTAACTTATTCATCATTAAACTTCTGTTGTCCCCAATAAATAATCTAATCACACCTTTTGTCAAACGACCACTTTTACACTAAAAATACTTAGTGATTGAAACGGCGGCCGCCGTTTCAATCACTAAGCGATCGCAACGGAGCGGGTGGGTGCGCGAGCGTCTTTAATTCAAAACAGCTGATGCTTTTACTTAGTGATTATTCTTTTTTATTGTTTTGTTAGTGATTCTAAGCACCATACAGTATTGTGTATCGCTTATTATCTCATTGATAACTCAAAGACAAGTTGAAAAAAAAACTTTAAAAATTTTTTTTTTTTAAAATTTTTTTTAAAAATGAAAAAAAAAATTTTTTTTCATTTTTTTTAGTTTTTGTTATCGATACCCATCACGCCTGTCGCGTATCGCCAGTTAATTAGCAGTAACCTTGTATATCGTGGATTCAGGTTTCAAAAAGAAGGAATCAAATATTTTCCACGCAAATAAAATGATCCCTTACTGTCCTACTCCTGAATACTATCTTTCCTAAGAGGGGGCGGAATAGGGGGGGTGTAGGTTTGACTTGAGTAAAACCAGCGCAGCGCACGCGCCGACATCGTGATATCGGAGGGGAGCGGGTAGACAGTGCGAGCGGCGCTGCCGAGCCGACAGGACGCACGATATGTACTATAAGATTATAACCTCATAGCTCGCGCCTTTGACATTGTGTAAGCAAATAGTGATTGTACTTGTTGTTGATTCAGGTATTTAGCATTACTTCGTCTTTTTAAACATATGTCTCCGGTATGTAACGTGTATTATTCATAAGTACTAATGTGTTTTGTGATTAAACTTTCAGTTATTACTCGCATCAACAGCCGTACTTATTGCCATATCCCACCTAAAAAAAACAAAAAGTCGTGATTTCCGACTTACAATTATAGGTACTCTTGAACTATCATGGTACTGATTTTATACTTTTTAGTATCAGTTCCATTTTTTGGTAAACAATTTTTTAGTTTCTATAAGTATACGTCTTTCTCTAGTCCCAGAGCCACAAATCACCGTATAGTGTCACAACATTTTAAACACGTTAAACCATATAAACTAGAGTTCACGTTTCCACACTTAAAATCCAGCACTACATACTAACTAAAACAACTAAGTAATAACAAACAAAACTTTCTTTTATTGCAAAGAAGACGGGCACCTTCGAAATTAAACTCGACAATGGCTCCCGAAGTGCATTTTTCCACATACTTACATTTCCAGTTACACTTACAGTTTGTCCGTCGGGCGCCTTGGGAGCGATTGGATACCAACCGTACAATATCGACACTTCCTCCTAACCGAACTTATACGAACTAATGTAAGATTCTACGTATTCTCTGCCTCAGGAGAATGCTTGCAATAAAAGAAAATCGCGGTGAATTAAGTTGCCTTTTTGTTTGAGAGAGTTTTGTGTTTATCCGGCTCCAAGATAAAGTTGATGTCCTTAAATAAGGACAAGACTCGGACTTTGTTTGCGGCTCTTTGACTTGAGAATTGAGACAGGACTTGTAATGGAAAGGATAGAGTTTTTGTTTTTAGTGCTTATAAAGAAAATGTTACTATGCAGATGACGGTGGCTTGTTAAACTTCTTTGTGCACAGTCTTGTTTTAAGGAGTTATTTTTTTCCAGTTTTGCTTAAAAACAACATTATTAATATTCAGTCAACGTTACTTCCCGGTCGAGATCACTACTTGAATATGTTTACAATTACATAATATGTTTTACTAGAATAGTATCAGAATTAGAGTTCTCATTTAGCATCACATATAAGATTTTTAATGTGAATAGATTTCCAATCGTTCTGAAAGTTTTCTCATTATGTATCATCATATATGTAAATAATCAAATTATATAAAGATTCAATTATAACATACATTTTATTATAATAATACACACTCAGTTGTGGTTATAACTTAACCACAACACATTCCTATGGTGTGTCAGTTTTCGATGTACAGTTTAACCACAAGCCGGCTATATCCGGCAACGAGCTCTCCCGTTCCGATTCAAACCGGTTGAAGTTATACGATAACGTATTCAATAAATTCCAATATGTAGTGGATTTACATTCTGTGAAATTGTTCTTGAATTGAGACACTTTAGTTATTACAGATAGTTACGGTGCTAATTTTGTTAATTGTTGAATGTTCAAATATTATAATACTAGCTGACCCGCCAGCGTCTTCGTACGCTTGGTCTTGGAGGTTTCATTATCAATCCCAAAAACAACCCTTAGGGGTCGAATTTCACAAAATCCCGTCTTAGTGAGCACCTACGTACTAAAAGAACCCCCATACAAAATTTCAAACTTTTAGCACTCGCAGTAACGAAGTTTCATTCAAACTATCAACCCCAAAAAAGAACCCTTAGGGTCGAATTTCACAAAATCCCGTCTTAGTAAACACCTACGTCCTAAAAAGAACCCCGATGCAAAATTTTAAACTTTTAGCACTCGCAGTAACGAAGTTTCATACAAACTATCAACCCCAAAAAAGAACTCTTAGCGGTCGAATTTCATAAAATCCTGTCTTAGTGAGCACCTACGTCTTAAAAAGAACCCCCATACGAAATTTTAAACTTTTAGCACTCGCAGTAACGAAGTTTCATACAAACTATCAACCCCAAAAAACCCCTTAGGGGTTGAATTTCATAAAATCCCGTCTTAGTGAGCACCTACGTCCTAAAAAGAACCCCCATGCAAAAATTTTAGCACTCGCAGTAACGAAGATTCATTGAAACTATCAACCCCAAAAAAGAACCCTTAGCGGTCGAATTTCATAAAATCCTGTCTTAGTGAGTACCTACGTCCTAAAAAGAACCCCCATGCAAAGTTGAAACTTTTAGCACTCGCAGTAACGAACTTTCATACAAACTATCAACCCCAAAAAACCCCCTTAGGGTTGAATTTTATAAAATCCCGTCTTATTGAGCACTTACGTCCTAAAAATAACCCGCATGCAAAATTTGAAACTCCTAGCATCTGTAGTTTCTGAGATTTCGTGATGAGTGTCGAAAGGTCACTTCGCTTTTATATATATAGATTTATGTATATTTTTTCAGGTTTCCGTGGTACCTACTGAATAGATTGGAAAATTCAACCGCGTAGTTGCCCTTGTGCCATTTCATGATCATCATAATCATTTTCATGAGAATCATATATTATTATAGTAATAATGACTGACCGAAGAAAGAGTTCACTCTTTGTTTTCGTCGCTAGAAGTGCCACCAATGGTCAAAGTAAACTAGTATCTATTGTATATGAAATCCAGCCCGTAGTAAGATGAACTAAAATAGTACATTTTGTATTTTGCAAAACGCAGCATTTCAAAATAAATTACGTTTTTTAAACATAAAAGAAATGTTATACGAACTGGTATTGCTGAATATTTCAACATTGATTTTTATTTTAAAAGAATGATAGAGTAAAATAATAACTTAAGTTTAAGACAAACTTAAATTTAGGAACCGGCGTATATAGAAACCGGAAGCGTAAGATAAATGAGTTTATTTTTTTAATATTTGGAGACGTTTAAATCACTCACGGGATTTGATATAATAATATGAATTTTGCTTTTTGTACATATTCCCTGAACATTAGCAAATTTTGTATATTTGCAATAAAAAGCTAAAAATACGTTAATTCATATATCAGATTAGCAAATTTCACATTCCTGCCTCTGAAATAAATTAAATATCTGTGTCGTCAGGTTCCATACGTTCTCTATCTCTTATATCTTATAGCGTATAGTTGTCTTAACTTGAATATGAAGGGTACACGAAAAGAAAGGGCTCGTCAACAAAACTAACAACCAGAGATAATCGCCAATTAAACTTTAAAATGTAAATTACTACTTAAAAAGTAATGGTTAATACTAATAAATTGTATGTTTAATATCTTACATATCCTGTGTGACTGACATTATAAGTTTTGAATCAATTAAATCAATAACCATGTACTTATACTAATTTCACCAATGTAACTACTACGCGCGTACGACGCGTTTTGTATTCATCATAGACAATGAGAACCTTCTTTACCAATTCCGCATGCAACGTGCACCTTTTATTCAGGTTTGAGCAGCAATGGGTTCCTTTTAGTCATGGATAGCTTTTCATTAATTGGATTATCTTTAAAACGAGCTCTTTCTAAACTGTTTTGAATAC
This sequence comes from Selenia dentaria, assembly GCA_917880725.1. Classification (NCBI taxonomy): domain Eukaryota; kingdom Metazoa; phylum Arthropoda; class Insecta; order Lepidoptera; family Geometridae; genus Selenia; species Selenia dentaria. The sequence continues at coordinate 4,150,274 of OU862888.1, read as the reverse complement.
ATTAAAAAATGTCGATGAACCCCTTTTTTTCGTGTACCCTTCATATGTATGTATATATATATATATATATATATATATATATATATATATATACATACATATTATTTGTTTCTATTTGACGGTAGTTTAATCTGCAAAAAATACTTTGTGCGCGGTTACACAGGACACATATTATTATTAAGATATAACTACGGTTTCTTTAAACATATTCGTATGTTTTGCCACAAAAACTCATCTTGTGAACAAAATACTTATATATTTATATACTATTATTTCATAATATCTAAAGTCCATATATTAAACTTTCGAAGGGGACGACAATAAATTATGCAGAGAAAAACCAATTCTCAAAAAGGTAAACAAGCTTGGTGCTGAAATTACTTTAAACCTTTCATTCCCCTTCGATTTATATGTTGACCAATGTTTGAAACATAATAAACCTGGATCCAATTACAAGCCGCAACAATAAAGTGCCTTTTAATAATCCATTTTTTAGAAGACAACCCTTATAAACCTCAATTAAGGCCGAATATTTGCTCCAACTTTCACGAAAATTGGTCCAGTAAATAATTTTATTATTCTTTAATAAAATTTAAAATTAACGTAAGTAGATGATAACTGATGTAGTACCAAATATAATATCTTTCTAAAAAACTATTTAATTATTACTTTTTATTATGGTTTAAACGTGCTTTAATGAATATTGGATTTTTCAACTACATTGTACGCAAATACTGTCACAACATTGAACGGCTGATGGTGACAGGCAAGATTGGCGGCAAAAGTCCATGAGGTGAGGCTGCAGTCCAACGAGATGGTCGGACCAAATCCGATCAACGCTAAACACCAGTCGCCACAAAGCCTTCCAGGAAGCAAAGTACCGGAACAAATGGAGGGAGTTAGTCAATGAGAAAATGATTTGGCAAGGTCACGATCCTCAGTAATGAAGAATGCGACGTGAGGAGCAGGAGGAAACTTGTTTTATTTACATCCATATACTCATAGTCCCCCACTAGGATTTCCATTGCCGCAGAAGACATCCACACTTTTTTTCCGTGTGGGCAATGCTCTTACGCATCCCCGCTAACCTAGGGACGTTCAACGGGGTATGTCGGACTCGTCATCTACGCGCTAACTGCACCCATAGCAGCAAGCAGACCATACCGACCAAACCCCACACGGTGTTCCTACGGGCGCCTTGATGCCGGGACAGCAGGTACGTATTTGGAGTCGTCCGTGGTCCCGGCGGCGTTAGTCATGAAGACCCCATCCCAGTGTCGGAGATTCTCCATCTCCTTCTCTATGAGTGGCGCGCGGGAACACCACGTGCGCCATCTCGGGGCTGTAGCTACATGAGCAGCGGACTCCCCTCTGTCCGCCACTCTATGCCCCTTTTATTGTGGTCGCAAAAGGGCTCAAAAGCGCCTGACTCAAGCACCTACTCTCCGGCGGCGGATCGGCAGAGTAGATGTTATTTCTCGCTCACGCTCCGCGCCTCTTTCTGCGACTGCACTTGTTCGTAAAAGGCTAGAGCCGCCTCCCACGACCGTTCGCTGTCCAGCATTGCCTTGATCAATGCGGGCAGGTAGAAGTCGTTTCCCACCTCGGCGACGAGGATACTACGTTCCACCGCCCACGCACTACACTCCTTCAACGTGTGTTAAGGGGTATACTCGAGAAGTGAAAGACACTCACACAACATACTACAAACAAACATTTTTGTTCATCAAACAAATTTTTGCTCTGGCCATGATTTGCACCTGTCACCCCTCGCCTCGAAGCAAGGGTGACTGCTTACTACGCTAATGGGACCATCAAAGACAAGATTTAGAGCCTGCATATTTTTTTACTATCTAAATAATTGAAATAAATCGTACAGATTAATCGAGTACTTTTGAACTGTCATCGACAAAGGTTAGAAAATCCTAGATGATTGACCAAACAGAATGATAATTATTTATATCTTGACAGAGTGCTAACCTAGGTTTGACCAGTATTTAACCTTATGTTAACAATAATGCCGTAAATATGACCCTCAAGCCCCACTTATAAATAAATAACTACAGTGACCCGCGTCGTGACTCCGCTTGCTTTAAGCCTCTATTATAAAACGTGGACTAATGAAAGCCTTAATTTTAAATCATGGTTTAAGAAAATTTCGCACATTAGTTTATTTAAACCTTGGTTAATTTCTACGGCTACGGACTCGTTAAGAATCAACATTCATCTTAATCAGTCGTATAGTTTCAGCGTAAAAAAAGTTATCAAAAAATGGAACCGACTTAAACACCAAAAAGTGCGAAATAACTTGTTGAAGTCTGTACCACGATGTTTCAGAAGTACCTATTATCACAATATTGTGCGCATGGTATAACCCGCGGCACGTAACTCTAGCGCTGACCGTTATTGCGCAGAAGTCAAAAATTGGGTATCACAGGGTGGCTAGAGCGACGAAGGACTCTTGTCTGTCTCTGTCACATCGAAGACGAGGGACTCTTGTCTCTCTCTGTCACATGACGCGACTGTACCCATGCGCAGCTATCCCCTCCACATTTCGCTCAGCGCTAGAGTTACGTGCCGCGGGTTATACTGACTTCGAAAAGCTATTTCGCACTCTTAGGTGTTAGGGTCGATTCCATTTTATAAGAAAAAAAAACTCCATTATTTGCTATACAATAATAATAATGTAATCATCACCCGTGCTACTTACAAGATTGACTTTTTACACAATGATGATATCAAGATAGGCGTAACATATTTCAATTATTAGAATGTAACTCAAAAACTACGTAAACGAATTTGATGAAATTCAAATGGGACCATATCGAAAGAATACTTTACCAAACAAAAAAATATTTGCGAGATTCAGTCCACAAATAGGGGAGAAATCTGTGGACATACACAAAAAATACATACAATCAAAAATATAACCTCCCCTTTTCCTGAAGTCCTCTAAAAAGGACAAATAAACTAAATACACTGTTTCATTGTTACGTAAGTATAACAAATTTTATAAAAATTAATAAATCACAGTTTAACCTTTTAAATCCCGTTCTTAAATAACTGTGCCCAATCAAGTACGGTCAGAGGCACCGCAATGAATTGTATCAAAACTAATCTGGGAGATGTACAAACTTTTAGGCGTTACTTAGTGAAATGGCCCCGAGTGTACCCATGCGATGACAGGTAAAACTTACCTGAGAGATATTTACTGTTAGATATTGCAAATGTCATTAGTTAATTAGAAGTTGGTGTTTGGGAAGAGCTCAAATATGTATGTTTTCGGAAAGATTAATTATTGACAAGTTTAAACACAAATCTCATTTGCATAATTATTATATACTAGCGACTGCACGCGACTTGGTTCGCGTACTTGGCTCTGCCTTCGGCCTCGACATTACCTTCCATCTTTTCTCGAGTTTTTTGATTTAAGAACCTTCTACGATGTATCAGAAAACATTAAAAAAAAGATGAATGAAATCGGTAAAACCGTTCTCTAGTTATAGCTACACCGTGTAGCGTGGAGAAATAGGGGTTCATTTTTATATATGTAGGAGACAGATAAACAGTACCTAATGCCTGTGACTTACAACTCGTTTGACTGCAACAAATATCATATCGGCTTAAACTGGGAATATCTCTCTCTTTAATTTTAACGGAAAGCAAGCATTACCTTTCAATTTCTTTAAAACCTGGGAAACCTCTAACCTGGGAATCGTAGTTCTACAAATTTACAGCTGTTATATAAAATTAAGTATATTAAAGAAATAAACGAAAAAGGAAAGGAATAACTAACGGCCTTATTAATAAACTTGTAATAAATCCGGAGTAGTTAAAACATCTATCTGTCAATTTTTCGCTTGCAGTAAATGTCACGCGTGAAAGCAAGACAAAGCGTGTTACGCCTAATCTATGTTTACGCAACGTTTATTAATAAAGGCCTATAAGTATTCCATAAACAATTTGAAAATAAATACGAATAGACACAAGGAATCCTTTATCATAAGCTCTTGGCGTTTTTCTTAAGTTATAAGGGCACTCAAGTAAAATAAGTGGAAAAAATAACGTTTCTTTACAAATATCATTACCTCTACGATTTTCTGTGTGATGTGGTGAGGCAAAGACACACATGAAATACATCACAAACAAAAGACCTAAGAAAATTTCAATTCAATTCGTCCACTGCTGGACAAATGCCTCTCCTAAAGTACGACACAGAGCGGTCTTCAGCTCTCTACATCCAGTTACTGCCAGCCGCCTTCCGCAGGTCGTCTCTCCCACCTGGCCGCAGGGCATCCTACACTCCGTTTGCCTAAACGTGGTCTCCACTCAAGAACTCGTCTACTCCAGCGGTTATCGGTTCTTAGTGAAATGTGGCCAGCCCATTGTCACTTTAGCTTGCTTATTCTTTGAGCTATGTCGACTACTTTGGTTTTCTGTCGGATAACTTTATTAAGAATCTTATCCATCAGAGAAACCTCGAACATAACTTTCTCCATTCAAACATCCATTCAACACTCCATTTCAACATTCTCATTGTGGGACTAGTCCCACAGTGAGTGTCCAAGTTTCAGCTCCATAGGTCATGACGGGTAGGACACACAAATTAAAAACTTTCGTCTTTAGACACTGTGGTATGGTCGACGTGAAGACTTGACGAAGAATGACACAGAAAGTCAAACCAGTCAAAATACTCGCCTGTACTGACCTACCGCGTAAGTTTCAATCAAGTTATTTCTGACCATCATGCAAATATTAGCTCCGATCAGGGATCTTACTGAGAACCACGCGTACTAATGCCACTTAAAAATCAAGTACCTGGATGACCGAGCTTTTCTCTTAATTAAACAATTGATTTTTTTCCACACAAACACAGGCTTAGTGTGTTAACAATGCCATTGTCAAGTAGCTTTAATTGGCCCTAGTTGCCACGGATAAAATGACGTTTACATCTCTCATATTCGGTAAGTAGGTCCTTATTTCAAGTTATTTCAAAAAGTTCGCGTACATCTAACCATCATACTGGCAATAGACATCATGCATTCAGTCCAATGACAAAAGAGAGGTCGCTTCGCTATTCAGCCTTGTCTTCGTATGAGTATAATAGTCATCAATTTTATTTTTGTAAAGCCGGTTTTTTTCTACTTACCTCACAATCAAGATGTAAAGCAGAGTAGTTAGCTCGTGTGTAAGCATCAATTGCACCCTCGAACTATATATAATAAATTATTATATTATTTATATTTATAATAAATATTATTTATATTTATAGATATTTATAATAAATATCTTGGGCTGCAATTAATGCCTTACAGCCTTTGGCTACTAATCTACTATTTCTGAAAATGAAAACTAGTTAGATCGATTTATCGCCCCCGAAACCCTGCATACTAAATTTCATTAAAATCGTTGTAACCGTTTCCGAGATTCAGATTATATATACATATATACAAGAAGCTCTTAGAGAATCACACGGCTGTTCTTGTCACCGTTTATGACACTTTAAATACATCGGAGTGACAAGCATAATATTGTGTTAGACAAAACTTCAATTCAAAAAAGTTGAAATAGGACCAACTTGGATGTATAATTTATCTAACACAAATAATCATCGAAATCAGATGATCCAGAAAATGTTATACGTAGTCATACATTATAAACATACACATATCGAATGGAACTTCTTCCTTATTTTATAAATTAACATAAAAGACAGAACTAAAGGTCTTCTGTAAGCTATATTCCTAAGGGAAGAAATATCTGTTGGCACATAACAAATACACATGGCTCCATTGCCAAACTCAGCAACCGATACGTCTTGCGGGACGTCTAATGAACCATGCACGGTAGACACAATATTAATGTATTCCGGTGTGCTACTACTTGCTTTAAAGGTGGATTTCGTATGAAACGAGTCGTATTCGTATAATAGATCGCCTAAGCGTATTCAAGGGCCTAAGCGCGAAAATACACGGACTTTTCGTTACACGTACACGGACCGCTCTTGCAGTCATAGTCAACAGCTTGAAACTGCCATTGATAATTGCTGGAGCAGTTGGTATTAACTGCCCAACAAGTCACAATTTGAATACATGTGTGGGAAGCGCGCGCGATTTGGAATGAAGAGTGCGGGCGGAGGTAACTATGCTCGAGATCAGTCGACAGCTCGTGCAGTCAGTGTATGCCTGGCGACTGCTTGACCGCCCGCCAACCGCCCACCGCCCGAAGCATTTGCAACTGCTCGGGCGGTTTTGTGTATATGTGTACGTAGAAGATTGTAGTTCACTGTGCAGTCGCAGCTTGTAAGCAGTCCGTTATGACTGTCCATGCCACTGCTTGGAAATGAGTAGTAGTATGTAAGTGATGCTTCGAGTAACTCCCAATTAACTCCTGATTAAAATGCCAAGTGATCGTATAATCTGTGTGGATATCTGTTTAGTACGGTTTTCAGTAATATTAAGGTGTATCAAAATCTAAATCAGAGTGTTATTGTGTAATGTTAACTGTGTAGAACTAAAACTAAAAAGACATCAACAATTTACCTGATTTAGGTCTACAACAAAGATAATAAAATGTGCATTTATTTAAAGGAAATAATGACAGCTTTTTAAAAAAAATACATCGGTAAAGCCGGCGGGATCGCAATAAATTTATTTCACAAGGGTGACGAGCCCGAATGCAGTTTTCTTGCAGAAACTAGTAAATTTTATTTCCTCGAGCTGACTCAACCTTTACTCCTAAAGATGAAGCAGTAAGAACATATTATCTTTACCGGCGAGAAAATAGGATTGGCTAGGTAGGAGGTAGGCCCCCCTTTCTTTACTAGTTAGGAAACCTGGCTGACTAGGAAGTAGGCTTCCTTTTCAAAAAGTCGTCTTGTCGTCAAAAATTTGTTACCACCGCAGTGTTTTATTTACTCTCGCACAGTAAAAATGAGCAATCATTACAGAATGGGCACTGTAGCAAGTGCAATTACTGGATGGATATTAATCATAAAGTAACGTCTTGGGTGAGCACAGTGCAGTGCCAGAAAACTCCAGTCCTAAATTCTGGATATTACTGCAACTGTCAAAGGCAGGCGTTGCGCTTATCATCAAGCGCACTATTTGGCTCCGTTTCGTTTCCGTTTATCCGTTTATAAAAAAGGCTGAGTATTTTTTTTTTACATAATGCCATCTGTTGACAATTTTATACAAGCCCTCACCCATCCATGCTTAACTCATCTGAAACCTTTTTCTACTTACGTCACTACGTCTTCATTTCCTCCATATTTCTTATTATATTCTTCCTTGCTATTCTATACTACGAGTATATTTTCTATGTCGCACATACTTCTTAGCATGCTTATCTTAGCATCTATTCAACTTTATTGCTTATAAAGTTTGAAAAATTACGCTACATTTCGTCAAATGGTAGACCCCTGAAAATCCAAGAAGTGATGATAATGTACATTATGGGAATGAAGTGAATTGACTTTTAAATTGCATTGGTATTTGGGTTGCCATGAATAGCCTTAATTCTTATTATGCCCTAGTTTAATACAAACGAACTCTAATGTAAAGAAAAAAAATCATTCATTGTCATTAGACGACGGTCAGACGGTTAGACAAAACTTTTATATTGTAAAATAAAATTAAAAGTGTAATTTATGAAAGAAGAAAATACAAGTACATCTTACGACGGGATTCGAACCCGCATCTTCTTACTTGTTGATCAGAGAGTTGTGTATTAAACGCCATGACCGCTAGGCCATCGAAGCACCCATTAAATGAAGGAATTTATTTATAGTTTTATTCTCTATTGCTAAAAAGGAGGTGGATTGGTAAAAAGGAAAGGACTTACGCACAGAGGGTTCCCTACAAACTTGTAGATAAGTTATCTAAGTATATAAGTTTAATATATAAGTTTGTACATCGATGACTTGTTATGACAAACTTAACTTTGCCGTTCGATCTAAATAAGGTTATTGTACCAATCGCAAATAATAACCGTGTTAAAGTAAATTCGCTTTTTTGTTAATAAAGTACTTACTTACTCATGGCTAAAAGAAAACGTGGATTTAGAGTATTTCATTTAAATTTCAACTTGGTACTTCCTCCTTGTTACGCGTTCCTAAGAAAAATATAGGACAACAAAGTTATCCTATAAGGATACTTTTTTCCTCATAAGGTACGGAACCCTAAAATAGATATATTTGAGTAAGAAAAATACTGAATCTGTTGAAAAAGGAAGCTGATTTTTGGGCTCACAAATACAATCATAATATCTTTGTGTGTTACCAGTGATGACTTATGGCACTGAAACGTGGTCTATTACTATGGGCCTCATAGATAAGCTCAAAGTCGCACAACGAGCTATGGAGAGGGCTATGGGGTTACTCTACGTGATCGAATCAGAAATGAGGAGATCTGTAGAAGAACGAAAGTCACCGACATAACTCAGAAGATTAGCCAGTTGAAGTGGCAGTGGGCAGGGCACATAGCACGCAGAACAGATGGCCGATGGGGCTGAAAGGTTCTGGAGTGGAGACCGCGAACCGGCAAGCGCAGCGTAGGTCGTCCACCTACACGGTGGACAGACGACCTGAGGAAGGTCGCAGGACGACGTTGGATGCAGGCCGCTTCCAACCGGTCCTTTTGGAAAATCATGGGGGAGGCATATGTTCAGCAGTGGACGTCCTACAGCTGAGATGATGATGATGATGAATAACATAAGTTCGTGTACGTGCTTACTCATCAACAGAATACTTATTTGTTTTCAAAATGTATTTTAAAATAGCTAACCCGTTAACGGTTTTGCTCGCTTGGTTTATGAAATATGAAGCCACAGAAATGACTGTGCCTAGTCAGTGTAGTGGAGGAATCACTTTGGAACTTTTATTTGAAACTTGGATTTGACATTTATGGGGATTTCTGATAAAGAAATTCTAAATAGCAGTCCGAAGACTAGAACAGCTCCCCGTAGATTGCAAAAGGCTAACACTCTCTTACTTGGGTCCAAAAACATTCGCTACGAAACATGAGTGTTAATAACTTCGACTATATTCTATATATACATTTCAAAACTTTACTGCACACCTTCTAGGAGTAAAACACTGTTTTAAACTATCACGGTTGTTCTCTAAAGTCACGGGAAGACTTCTGTGAACATGGTGCATGTAACTGCGCCGAAATATCGGAAGCTCACTCCACAACCTTACCACGGTAAATATCCCGTTAATAATCATATAACTTCTAGGAGTAGTTTTCAAAAATAAAGTATTACATAATTAATTACATTATTTTCTCGTTTTATATCTAGATGACTAGAATCGTGCGGCCATCTATCACCTATCGTGTTGCACATACATTATTGGTTAAATAACTCTAAGTTATATAATAGTACAGGTTATTTTATATAATAAACAATGTTTTATGCCTCTAAAACCGTTTTACGGACTAATGTTAGAAAATACAAGTACAATTTGAAATTTTTAATACCGACTTCCATTCTATTCAGTTATTGGAGTGTAACTCAAAATGTACTGGACCGAGTTTGATGAAATTTAAATGGGACCACACCGAAAGCCGCTTTCAAACAAAAAAAAATATATTTAAGAATCGGTTCACCCTATCGAATTATGAGGTAACAAACATTAAAAAAACATACAGTCGAATTGAGTACCTCCTTCTTTTTTGGAAGTCGGTAGAAAAGCCGAAAAAGTCGGAAGCCAAAAAAAAAGGTCAATGGGACGGGTTTTGAACCATGGACTGTTAGTTTCTGAAGCGTATACTTGCACACTAAGGCGAAATTTGCTTATCATGGCTATAAACCATTACAGAGTATCCAACATTTTTACCTGCTTGCTCCAAATCTTGCTTTCAAAATGATATTTTCTTAACAAACCTACACTACGATATCGTAGAGAGCTGAAACATAGTTTATAATTTAAAATTACATTAAAAATCCGTTAAGTAAGTAGATACTCAATAAATAAATTGTCACTTTAATTTTATGGGATAAAATGATATCTTATGTTTATTCATAATATTACTTATCACTGTATAAGATTTAATAAAATATATCTCATAGAGAGATGCGGATAAAATAGACAGACATACAAACAAACAAAAATATAAAAAAGGGTTCTAAATCGATATACAACAAAGTACACCTTGATATAAATATTAAATACGAGTAATTTTAAAAAATATTTTATAAAGATAAAGATCATTTATTGGCCATCAAATAACAATCGTTACAGGCATGTGAAATTTTACATTAATTCATATTAAATAATACTTAAAGATACATACTAAAAGATTCACGCATTTAACATTAATTATCGGACATAACAACATAAAAGTCAAAAATGTGCTGAATTATACATATTGATTAAAACTGTGTATTAACAATGTTACTGTTTTTCTTACACATAGCAGAATGACGATTCAAAGAATTGCATTGACATGTACTCTTTTACTTTATAAAATGGATTATGTTCGAAAAAATGTTTTATTATATTTTTGAATGTGTTGTAATTTAATTCAGTTATACAAATGGGTAGCTTGTCATATATTAATAATTTGAAATAACGTCCCTGTTTTGGTTGTGTATATACAGACTTGTCTCAGTTACAGTTTTATTATATTATATAGAGATATAAACATAAGAAGAATAAACTACAAACTGTAAGCAATTATTATTTTGATTAATCTGTCTAGATTTAATACCTACAATATCTCACAATTAGGTTATCTAGGCCGCTGGCTGGATCACGTAAAGTTTATATTTCTCATTGCCCTTAGGTAACAGTGGCACAACTCGGCGAAGTTAAAGGTAAATCTGAAACTTGGGCCAGGTCAATTGGCAATTCTGTTTAATTAGGTTGGAGACTTTGATAGCGACTATGTACTATAAAGGTAATACGGATCATGTTGCTTAAGATTAGAGATTTTTTGGTCGGATGGTTACCTTTAATAAATATTCGTCTAAGCGTCAAGCTAGGTTGTAGAGAAAATGTAGATTTTGTCTCATCTGACGACGTGTTATTATTGGAGTTCCGTACCACGAAAGGAAAAAAAGAAAAAAGGAACCGTTAGAGGATCACTTAGTTGCCAATCTGTCCGTCTGCCCGTCATCTCGTTGTTGAAATTTATATCATTTCCTCGGGTCTATACATATATCTAGTTTTTATTTTAGTTAGAGCAATAATGTAAGAGGACTTGCGGTGCGAGAGTACAACTCGCACATGGGCGTTTTTTTATAGTTTGTTTCTAAATGACTTGATATAATACTAATAATAATAAGAATATGCAATAATAATACCATAATGTGGTAGCTCTGTGGTGAGCCATCGGTGAGCGACGACACTATGAACCCTGATTTTCCGAGAGTCTAAATAAGATTCTTGGGTGATAAGTCCTGTCTAAATATTTCAAGATATGACTAAAATTGGCAGCTACTGTAGTTACGACGATAGCCAATTTTCATATTTATGTTATTTTCATGTCAATAGCCCTACCATGTTTATAATCATAATATCATGTTAACCGTTACCCTTAACCCTTATTTTTTATAACACCTGTATTCACTTCTTTTACCCTTATTGAATATGGGACTAGATACAATACTTTGCGCAACATTTTACTAAACTGGTCATCCGTGCGTTTTTAAAATGTATTCACCTTCGTCATTACCTGAAGTATAAATACAGGTACAGCATTTTCATAAGCTTGAATAATTATAAGTAAAAACTGAAAAACAGGATTCGAGCATTGTTTTTACGAAAGAACAATATGTACACATACAACGTCCTAACATACAGTATAGCAAAAATTATGCTGAAAAAACAAACATTCTAAACGGCAGTAAAACTCCGAAGAAATATCAAAACGGGTTCCAATAACAAACTTGCTCAATAAGAAATCTTTACAGCCCAACTTTAGGCGTGCCTACTTTTTTACTACTCACTACAGCCTTGGAAACAGACCCTTTATAAATATTTCGAAGTAAGTAAACATTTTGATTACGCAAAACGGATGTTTGAGAGTCTTTCTGTTTGCCGAGGGGAGCTAGTTTCGCCGAATTACTTTTTTATGTTACCAATCAAACAAATTGGCGGACCAATTTGCAGCATTTCACACTGGCCATCAAGTGGAATAGTAGTCACAAATGAGTTTATAAATAGTTTTATAATAAGTTTATGGTTTTTACACATTTCGTTCTGTTAATATAGCTCTTATACGGGTTCGCATGTTGAAAAGCTTGTTGTGACAATATAAAATGCAAAAAGTGTTAAAATGCTAATATTTAATATAACTAATAATAAATCATTTGATACCGTTACACATTTTCAGAAGTCGAGTGAGTAATTTAAATGGCCATTTTGAATAGAAATAAAAACGTCACTTCTTTCTATATGTTATTGAAATATACTTTAATTGAGTTTTTATTTTATAAGACATGCTCAAATATTAAAAAAAACCCATTATTTTAAAACCATCGACCAACAATGTTTTCAGTCCAGTATACATACATTTTTACATTTTAACACTTGACAAAGGCAACCTTTATATGGAATTAAATTAGGGCAATGATTTTTAAATTTAAGTTAAAAAGTTATCGCAAATATTGTCCTTAAAATGATTCTTCAGTAACTGGCTAGGACGTACGTGATACTTATTTCCGGATTCTTAAAGAATAGTCTGAAACCTGATGAGTCTGTATTTACTCATTTTAAAAAACATAATAGCTAACCTATGAAACCGCGCCGGTACACCGGTGGCCATTACATAAAGCCGCGCTGGTACACCGGTGTACCGCAGTCAACACCCATATGAAGACTGAATATAAACGTTCAAATGTTTAATACATCACGGTACAAGTCATAGTCATAAGTCATACGTATGAGTTAAGAAGATTTTAACTATTTTTTTTATATTTGCTTGGATTGTTTCTCCTAAAAATTGCACGTGCATACATTTTTAATTGTGATAAATAGTAATAAAGTAAGCAAATCACGTGATAGGTATAAATTCATCATCATCATCATCATCTCAGCCGTAGGACGTCCACTGCTGAACATAGGCCTCCCCCATGATTTTCCAAAAGGACCGGTTGGAAGCGGCCTGCATCCAACGTCGTCCTGCGACCTTCCTCAGGTCGTCTGTCCACTGTGTCGGTGGACGACCTACGCTGCGCTTGCCGGTCCGTGGTGTCCACTCTAGAACTTTTCGGCTCCATCGACCATCTGTTCTGCGTGCTATGTGCCCTGCCCACTGCCACTTCAACTGGCTAATCTTCTGATTCGATCACGTAGAGAAACCCCATAGCCCTCTCCATAGCTCGTTGTGCGACTTTGAGCTTATCTATAAGACCGATAGTAAGAGACCACGTTTCAGTGCATTAAGTCATCACTGGTAACACACATTGGTCTATATTGGTATAGGTATAAATTAAATTACGACAAAATCTCATGAGAGCAATACATTTAACTGTACTGAATGACTAATTATCCCCCTGTGACTTAATAGTTGTAGCTGTACTCACAAAGTGGGACAATTTGTAACGGAATAATTCAACGTAACTATGTGAAAAAGTGTGTAAACGGGAAAATTAACGGGAAATTTGACAAAACAATAATTGTTTTTTTTGTTGCGGTTTGATGAGTATGGCTGCCGGTGAAATTACAGGCACATGATAAATTAACAACTTAATAGGCCCTCAGGCCCTTCAAATATATTGTATGTGCCCTTCTGGCCCGTAGAATATACTAGTATGTATAAAGTTTTCGAAGTGCCCTTCAGGCCCTTACCAATGTATAGTGTCTTAGTAAATTTAAAACCTGTCCTGTATTCCTTTTGTAAATATAATAGAAATATATGCTACAAAAGATAAAATCGTAGTCGTCTTTGAATTCGAATTTGAAACATAATAAAAAAAACAACTAGATGGGTAAGGGCTATGGGCGCAGTGCAGTTCGCCACTTGTGACGGTTACCGCTTAACACCAGGTAAGCCTCGCGCTTGTTCCGTAACCTAATATTATAAAAGAAAACTGTTAACCATCATACCAGCAAGTGCTTAAAAAAATGATTTCCATTTTGGTACTATGCATATGAACAAAGCAAGTTTAATAAAAGCGTGTAAAAACCCTAAAGCTTGTATGCCCAGCACCCACAAAGTAATTCCGGAGCAGTGTCCCTCTGGTTATAGGATCAATGAATGTCGGTTTCATATTTTGAATTCGCGGTTCCTGGCATGTAAAAAGCGGGCTTCAATATTCAATAACCACAAAGACCGCAAGCCGATTTCCTGTGGTAACAGCAGTATAGTTTAATTAAAATCTATGAATAGGGAAAAATGTCCGCTGAATTTGTTTTACACTAGTTCAGCCAATTTTTTAGTAACGTTATTTAGTGTTAACGGTCTCGGCCTTATTTATAAACAATGCTTAAATTTAAATAATCTCATTTTGTACAGCGCAGAACAATTTTGTTTTTCGTAGTACTAAATGGATTTAGTTTATGCAGTATTTAAACACGTTTATATAAGTAAGGCTGAACATTTTTTTATTACTGATAAAGGTTTTCTTGGTTTTATTAGGTTTCATAGTTGTGTCCACAAATTAACTGAAATTAACTTATGGGAAAGTGAGGAAAGATAGGAATCTGAAGAGTTTTTTCTACCGACTTCCAAAAAGAAGGTAAGGAAGTACTCAATTCGACACTTTTCTACATAAGTTACTGTATAGTAAAAAAATGTATTATAATTTCATATGACTTCCTTTCCCTTTCACTGCATTAAAATTTTTTCTTTGGCTAGGGGGACATTGTAATATAATTTCATTTGACATCATATCTCATTTCATAAATCCTTATTTGTATTTCATATTAAAAACTGTTATACTCACCAACAATATGAAAAATTTGAAAAATAAAAAATAAAATTAAGAATGACTCGGAAGACGTCGACAAAATGGGATGGATTTTTTTGGACGGGGAGAGATTTCGAACAATTTAGAATAATTAATTAACTAAGATTCCGAGAAGATTTGGGACCCGATTAGTGGACCAAAAAAGGAAGACGTCAAGGGAAGATGATTATTGGAATAGAGATTGTTCCGATGAGAAATTTTGCCCTATTTTAAATGAGACTAGATATCTAGAATTCGGATTGAGCATGATGATGAACAAATGAGATGGAGCAAATCGTAAACTCCTATTAAAATAAAGCATTCAGTGGACTCTTAATTCAGAACAAGACATTGATGGTCGGATTTAATGCGAGGGCCATAGATGAATCACGAGTAAGTGATGGATTCTAACGACTGAATCACGACCGCAGGGAGTGACTCGTGATGATTGAACCACGAGCGTAGCGAGTTATTCAAGTGTTAGAATCCTGAGCGATGCGAGTGATTCATGGCCCTCGATATAAATCCGTTTTATTCAAGAGTTGCATACTACGAAGAAATAACTATTATTTCGTCGTAGGTTGCATACTATACTTTATACCTTGACTTATAGAAAAAGAAATATTTTAAGCGAAAATAGACATTTAATGAAGAAAAAAGGAAGGTTAAATTAATTAAAATGCACATTAAATTTAGAACAATTACTATACATAAGAGTAATTTATTTATTATTAATATATTTTTTTTCTATAACCGCAGCAAAGAACACAATACACTTTTTATTCTAATGCTAAACTTCTAGTCTCAAATATCGACCAATCAAATCTCGAGGAGTTACTTGCACAAAGAGTTTGTATATCGACTAATATTTGCGTAAGGAAGATGTATAAGCACTGAGATGAAGGTCGAATATATTGGTGTGTTCGAAGTTCAAACACCTAAACAGTGATTAAAAGGCCTTTTTATTGAATAAAATAAGCTTTTTAGAGTAGGAATGGTATAAAGAAAATTAAACAACATCAATGATAGATATCGATGCCATTTTTCTCCACCATACAAATATAAAGTGGTTTTTATTGTTATCGTGTCAAACAACATAATAAAAAGGTCTCAACTTTGTGTAATTATGAAAAAAATTGTATAAAACATACCTATACATTGATCTTTTTCAATGTCGTATTAAAAAAGAACCAACCAACCTCCATCAATCGATATAAATAAAAATGTAAGACCATTTACGGGTTCAATTCATAAACACGTTATCTCAAAAATGGATTTAATATGAACTTTTGTTTTGTAACAAGGTTAAAGTGCCTAGTTATCCAGCCAGTAGCAGACGATCAAAGTAGATCGTGATCTAAACGTAGCTTAGTTGATCTTTAGTTCGACTAGTTAAGCTCCACTACGAGCATCCCAACCCTAATAGCTTGTTAAAATAGTTATAGTGAGAACTAGAACTCTCTAGTTCTATTCAGTCCGAGACTTGAATCCTCGACCCATTTCACAAGAGCCTTATTAAGGCTTGCTTTTCTGCGATTGATCATAGAGAGTGATGATGCATTTTTAAAGAATTTGTATTTCTTTGATTTCTTCTGTGAAATGGATTACTTTGATGATAAGTTTACTCGTAAAATAATAAATTATGAAATCTATGTAGATTGTTTTATTTTGGTAAGCGTACATAATGATAATATATATAAAATAATGATATTGAACTACATAATACATCCACGTAATAATAACCATATTGAAATTACATGTCTTAAAGTTTTATATAAGTATTATAACTTGCGAAACAGTAAATATTATAAGATAATAGCACTTCTAGGATTTAAACTTACACTAGAAATGTACAGTAAGTTGTGTTGTATTATTTAATAAAGATAATTTTAAAACTAAAAAATTAAAATTTTATTTTGATAAAATATAATTTTGTATATAATTTTGTTGAGTATAAATTAACTTCCAAAATAAAACATGTTTTTATTGTTTGTGTTTCGTTTTTGAATTCGCACTTTTAACGAATGGAATTCCTTGCACAGTGTTTTTAGATGGATATATACTCGTATTATAGCTGGGTATTTTTAATTAGAGAAGAATTACTATTCGGTGACCTAATATTCCAACAAGAGTCAAACGGCCAGAAACAATAGAAACGTCTTTGTTATAATGATATCGACACAATATTAATCATAATCCTAGATATGTTATAGATTGTCAAAAATATGATAATCTGATTAGTAAGGCCTGTTTAACGTAACCAAAACTTTGATAATTGGTCGGCTTTCAAGCAATGAATATGTTTCTGTTGTATTTGTTTTGTTTTTGAATTCACACCATCTAGGAGTGGAATATATTGCTGTGTGTTTTCCGATATTTACCTGGGTATTGAAAATTTTGAAAGAATTATTTTTCGATTACGTTATTATAATATAATCAATAATCAATTATAATATAATATAATCAATATTAGATTTGATTCGTAAGGACTGCGTAACGAATCCAACATCCTTTTGGTAGGCTTTCAAATCTATACATGGGGTTCTGTCACTGTACGACCATTAAAACAACTATAGGTATAGATTGTACCCGTCGAAGGGTGGCTTGGAGGGCTAGTGGTCATTGCATCTGACACGGTGATTAAAAAGACGCGGGTTAGAAACCAGCTACGTGGATGTCATATTTCTTTCTAACAAAGAACAGACATAATATTACATATATGTTGTATTGTATTGTAAAGTTTAATTTGTTTTCAATCACGTTGCATCAGTTAAAAGTTAGTTGTCGTTTGATAAGTTTTTATATATAATATTTTATAATTCTGATAACTATGCACTTTAATGATGCTTGTTAATTTTAAGCGGGCAAGCTCCCTACGATGATCAAATTTACGAACCAGAGTTTGCCAAAAACTCGCGAAAATCTGCTATTTAATAAAAATGCGCGCGGTCGTGATTATTTAACTGTAGTAAATTACCTATTCTTCTTCTTCTTTTTTTTCTTCTTCTTATGTGGCTTTTTAACGTTGGAAGAAATTACCTATTGAAGATATGTTGAATCCGTAAACGGCATAAAGTAATACTAAGTATCCAGTCTCTTTGATTGTAAGAATAAGTCATCTGTTTCCTTTTAGTCAAACCATAGACGTAAAAACAACCAGATAACAAGACGACATAGGGTAAAAGTGAAAAAAAAAATAATTCGACAAAGACTATAAACATCTCTAGAGCACATGTAAAATAAGCATACATAAAGATTCAACGATATTTTGGACTTTACGGGTTAATATGAAATTATTTGGACCATAATGGTGGAATGTGGAGAACTTTAAATTTATTTGGAACTATATATATATATATATATATATTGTACCCATATTCATGCAAATAAAATACTTTGACTTTAAGTTATCGAAATACCCTCGAACATTCTTACAACAATGTCATACGTAATATATATTCACTCATGTCAATACCTAACTATGTATATACTTATATATACATAATTACAAGTTGGCTAACAAGACGCTATATCCCATCAGTTTTGCTTGATGCACCATCCATCATAGAGACGAGGGTCCACCCTTGGCTGAAACTATTTTTTATTCATACGTTTCAACCCGAATAAGTGGTGCTATACGTTAAACAAAGTAAGGATATGGGTAACATTTTTGGTTTGCCTTGAGGCATGATTATTTTAAAATATACTATAGAGTATTTCTAAAACAATACGTTCTTCTTACTACGTCAAGCGCTTACGCCAGCCAAGCTAAAACGTTTACTACAAATAGGCACAATTTTTTTTTACCAAGAAACGGAACTGAGGTCAACACTTAAACTGTGAAAAGTTTGTTGAAATGGGTACCATGGAATTAACCAATTAATTAAACAAATATTGTGTGCCTGGTACCGACTTCGACAAGTTCTTTCACACTTTTTAATGTCAACAATAAAAAGTGTGTAAAAAGTTACTTGTCAAAGTCGGAACAGTGATTTTGTTCATAAAAAAATTCACCCTTTTAGTGATCCTTGCTAATTACGGGATCGATTGTCATTCATCGTCAATGATGATATCATCAAATCATCAAAACAAGCGACACACTTTTCAGTTATGTGTACTGTGTACTGTGTAACTCAATAACTGCTAAACCGAATTTGATGAAATTTAAATGGCACCAGCTTTCAAATAAAAAAATAATCAAAATCGTCGTTTTGAGATAACAAACTTTAAAAAAAAACAGTCCAATTGAGAACCTCCTTCATTTTTAAAGTCGGTTGAAAAGAAGCAATAACCTCATACAGGATTCAGAGTAGCATCCTCCGAGTTTCCGCACTTGATGTTCCAGGAAACAAAAAGAAAAGATCCAAGTTCAAACTTTTAAATCTCTAAACACGTGAAGGCTTATTGGGTGATGCAGTTTCAAATTATATGCAAGAACGTTGATATTTTCTATCTAATTTGAATAAGTTTATCATCACTACATATAATTAAACTGTAGGGGTAAAATTTCTGTACAATGAAATATCTGCTAAAAATAGAGTGAAATCAAAGTAATTTTTTTTTTGTAATTTTTGTTTCTCTATTTTTGGTTGTTTGTCTGTTTGTACGGTAATCTCCGAAACGGCTAAACTGATTTAAGTAAAATTTTGTATGGTGGTAGCTCATATCCTTGGCCTACAAAATAGGATAGTTTTAATCCAGGTCAATTAAAGTGTTACCGTCGGATAGTTAAAAAACTGTAATTAACCGTATCCCGCGAGGCCACGCGAGCGAAGCCGCTGGCGGGTCAGCTAGTACAATATAATTATTGAACCATGGGTTGCAACTACTTTAAAAACTGGTCTCAACGTAAACTAAGTTTCAACGTAACAATTCTATTTGAGACGACAAACGTTACCTCGAGGTCAGCCTCGAGTAGTCAAATCTCACAAAAACGACTCGAAATAACTTCATGTACCTACTATCCTAAAATGAAACCCTTCGGACCCCATAAACTAACAGTACTTGTAATGCTAAGACCACTTGGTCTGTAGGGTCAGTTGGCGATATTCCATAGCCATCAATCACGTCAGTCAGAAGTTTTCGGACCCAGGAGAGCAATTCTGATATTTGAACGGGAGTCATGAATTTGTTAATGACAAGTGCAATTTGAAAATTCTAATACCGACTTCCATTCTATTCAGTTATTGGAGTGTAACTCAAAAACCATATTTGGTAAAATTTAAATGGGACTACACGGGAAGCACCAGCTTTAAAACAAACAAAGAATTTTGAGAATCGGTTCACCCTATCGAAAGATATGAGGTAACAAACATAAAACAAAACACAGGAGAATTGACCTCCTCCTTTTTGGAGAAAATGACATTGACCAAATAATATCATTTTCGATATCATTCATTCATATCATATTTTAAATATCATTTGCAATAGCACCTAATGATACAGTAATCATTAGTTAATGACAGTCGGTATTGTACTAGATCACCAATCATCACAATTTGATTCACCACGAAATTGCAGACACATGACATTGCACAATTAATTATCTCACGGTTATAGGTCCCGTGCTACCGTGCGGTTCTCTAATCATTCGTCGATTTGCTCGTCGACGAGCTCACCAATATCAAATACTTTATGAGATATCACCCTTGTATATAAGGTTCTTCTCTGATCATTCGTCGATTTGCTCGTCGACGAGCTCACCGATATCAAATACTTTATGAGATATCACCCTTGTATATAAGGTTCTTTTTTCAACGTTTCTTGTAGTCCCGTCATTTGTTTCACGGATGTTGTCAAAGAAGCAACGATGTTTGTTCTAAGAGAAAAGAACGGCAGGTCGTTTTTTTCGCCTTGCTAGGTTTATATAAAGTGTAATGTTGTTATCATTTTCAAAACATAAGTATACTCTATCTTACAAAGTTAAATTGAAATTAATTAGCTTATAACAGCTACACAATTTTAACCTCAGTAATTATTAGCACACTGCGTATTAAGGGTAGATCGATTCCACCCGCGCAATCCATCATGCTGGACGGCAAGCAACCGACATGTCCGAGTGAACTAATGCGGAACTGTCGTGGTTTGACGAGATGGTAAATTAGCCGGTAAGTCTTGGACGGGTTAAAGATCGAGTTAGTTTGCAGCTGCTGTGCCAACTTTTGAAACTAATTAACCTATGTATTGGAGCATATTTTTAGTGTAGGTACATACTGTTAACAATATATAATTATTTCACTATAAAAAAACATACATTATAGACAAATTAATTTCAGTAGGTTGAAATTAGCAAAATTGTTGTATTATTAGATAAATGGAATGTATTTGACTCGCAGATGTTTTGGGTATAGTAGACATAATTTTAATGAAATTGGATAAATGGCTTAAGATATGGTGTCGTTATTAAAAATTATGTCTACTCGTTGAATAATGATCGTTAAAATATATTAATACAATTATTATAACACATAATTCAATTATAGGAAAGCGGGCAGTCTGTTGTCGTTAGCCGAGGTGAACACTAGGAAGCGTTGAGCGTCGAATTTATGTCGGAACAACTATAAAATCTGAGCACAAGTTGACTAAAATCTTTATTTAAAGAGATATGTTGTTATACTTTAAATAAATAATTAGAATAGTTTATACTTGTGGTTTAACATTGTTGAACAGAGAGAAATGGTATTAGATGCGAGGTATAGTGATTAGTAAATTGTTAAATAAAGTGTAAAATAATGAGTGAATGCTCTGTCTTATTTACAATACCTTATTGAGGAATACATTCCTTATCAAGTATGCTTATTACAGCGATAATGTTAAATGAAATGTTACAATACATACAAATTGGTTCACTGTTAAGATGTTGTTAAATTGTGCACGTCTACTAACGCTTTCTTCGAGACATTTCTTTTGAAGTAGTTGAAATAGGGTTGGTTTTCTACCGACTTACAAAAAAAAACCAGATAACTGAGTACATCTCAATTATCTGGTTTGTTTTTAATGTGTTTTACCTCATAACTTTCGATTGGGTGAACCGATTCTCAATTTTTTTGTTTAAAGGTTGGTGCTTCCCGTGTGATCCCATTTAAATTTCATCAAATACGGTCCAGTAGTTTTTGAGTTACACTCCAATAACTGAATAAAATGGATGTTGGTATTATTTTTTTTTTAGATAGGGTTGTTTTGTGTGTTGGTTATTCTATATAATTATTTCCTATTAGCATTTTGGGTGGTGCAAGTGCATCCCTGCACCAGCTAGTAAAACATAATAGCGAAAATGCCTGGTAAAATTGTATCTGTAAAGTAGTGGCATCTATATAGAATGCTGCAAATTATGCCATACCATCTATGTAGCTAGTTAAATTAGCTTCTCGTAGTGTAAGTCATATATTAATCTTACCAATAAAACCACTTACTTAAAAACAGCTTTCAACGTATAAAACCTACTAATACTAAAGCCTTAGACTATTTTAATTTCCTCCTAAAGCTGTTTGAACAAGTGATGTAACAAAGAACTTGTAGTTAAGAGTATGTGCGGCGTAATGAAGCCTCGTCGAAGCTTAGAAACGAGGAAGGGGCGGAACGCATATTGTAGGGCTGTTTTCTTTGTAGACTTCGTTTCAAATATATTTCATTTAAACCAGTTTGGTAAGGCTACATTAATACCCTTCCTATCACCTGTCATTTTGTCAACTTGAAATTTGCTATTTGCCAGATTAATGTTTTACATAATTTAATCACAATACTTAGTTTATTTTACGACCAACGAAGTCGGAACTGTAGGGCTATTATGTATTTTATTTGCTAACAAATGTTGATTGAAATCGAAGAAAATGGCGGCTGTATGTCACTTTTGTCAGCTCCAGACATCAATTTACTAACATTTTTGCTTACTGGAGTTGCCAAAACTGACATAGAGCGGCCATTTTTCTACCACCAGGTGACCCAGGAGGTGTTTTATCGTTTTTCCAACTCATTAAAGCTGCAGCTTTGCCGCCAATTTTGTAGTTAACCACGTGAACGCAATTTGTACTAAGCAAAGAGACTTACTTTGGTATGCCAAGAATGATAAAATATATTCAATGTAAGAGTGTTCAATAACTCTAGCACGCAGTTTCATACAACATTGTTGGAGTGTTAAATGTTTCAAATTAAAAAATAATACCCCAACAATGTATTTCATTCTCTTTGTTCGTAAATTCGATACTTCGCGTGTTCTTTTTTCGAAAATAATAACAGTATTTCCACACATGTTTGAAAAAATTTGTTTTCAAGTATTGTGTTTAATCACATAGCACTTGTGTTTTCAGATCCCTCAAAACGGGTCCGGTTGTAACCTACAATGCTAAAACCTACATAGTAAATAATCCACATCTCATATTCTCTACTTCGCAATAAGACTACCTCGCATAATGACATAGTAGCAAAAATTATTACGCTTATACAGAATAACAATAGTTATTATGGTTATTCTAGTTGACCATGAGACAAATTACCGATTATACAGTTGACATGTACATCACGTTTTCATCCTACAAATACCCATTACTAAGTTCAGCAGATTGCGTCATATATCTAACTTGCAGATTGTCGAGTGGAGCAGTTACTCAGGCAGACGTGCACATTGTTACACCTCGCAGCATTCTCTCTAGTTGCGCCAAATACCTAAAGCCCTTGAAATACGACAAAATGACAAGACCAGATTACCCAAAAGTTAGAACCAAGATGAGAATGCTAGCTGTGGTAACTGTTGTACTTGACAGCAGACCGAAAACTCTACGGGTAATGTACAAGACAGCATCGCAAGTTTTGTAGTATTTCCGCATGGCACATTCAGACAGAGACTGGAAATAACGGCTTAACGTACTGTCCGAAGAAAGCACACTACTAAAAATACCACTATATTTAGTAGTACCATTAAGTTAATTAACAATTTCATATAGACAAGCTAGACAAACAAAAATGAAATGAGCATTGTATTTTTTCAGTAAACAATTAATTGAACAGGCTTCGAACTTATAGATTTTGGGTTGGTGTGCCTTGCTCGCCGTGTTAAACTAGATCTCAGATACCTAAAGACAAATAATAAAGGGTATCAAATGAAGAACCAATTTATTTTGTTCGATAATTTATAGTGCAGCTGTGTAGAGCGTCATCTCTCGGTCAGCTTGAGAAGCTTTAGCTCTCCCACCTCGCACTCGATCGTAACATCGACTATGCGTAAGACGCACGGTTATTCCGTTTTATTATTACGATAAAGTAGTATTTTTCTACCGACTTCCAAAACAGAGGAGGTACTCAATTCGACTGTTTTTTAATGTTTGTTACCTCATAACTTTCGATTGGGTGAACCGATTCTCAAAATTCTTATTTTGTTTACAAGCTGGTGCTTCCCGTGTGGACCACATGGAAAGCTACATTTAAATTTGATTTAAATTTTAAGTGTGCTCACTTACAAGAAAAATGTCCGATTGATGACGTAATGAACACGACTTATAGTTATAACTTATGTATATTTTATATTTTAAGTATAAGTTACAATGACCGATAGAAAAATATTTCAACATATATAAAGTCAGGTTTTTACTATAATTATTTATATATAACAATTTCAATTGAATTTCTATACTTGCACTAATAAAAATTGAATAAAATAATAATAATAATAATACCGCAGGGGCGGCTTTGTGGCGAGCCGTCGGTGAGTGGCGACACCGCGGACCCTGATTCTCCCTGGGGCTAAATGAGACCCCTGACCCCCGGCTTGCCTTAATTGGTCGTCTGGGGGTGGAGACGCAAGAGCAAGAAACAAAAAGCTCCAAGGGTGGAAGTGTTAAAGGGCATAACGCCGGTAGTAGCGCTCTAGTGAAACCGCAGCACACCTCTCAACAGCCTTCAGATATCCACACCAACGCTGCCCCTTTTGTCACCATTGATGGTGGCTCTTATGGGGGGCCCGTTTAGTGGGTGGCAAGTCACCACCTGCCTAAATATTTTAAGATGAGACTGAAATTGGCAGGTGCCGTAGTCTCGTCCATAGCCCACTATCTCCCGTTCCACTAATAAGTACATATCAATAGCCATGCCCATTTTACCCATTTTTGTAATAGATATACCATGTAACCATCCATCCAAAATGTTTCTGTTTTTATACTACATTGTATTTTTATACCAAACGGGCCTCTAAGTGTTGGCTACAGCCCCACTTATGCCTATGTAAAGGACCGGGTGAAACCCGTGAAATATGTCAAATAAAAGGAATAATAATAATAATAACTATCTAATCTATAAGCCCCATGGTGGGGGGAAAAGTGGCCAAAACGCTAGCGGCATTGCCACGCTGGATGGCAATGCTAAGTTTTTGCCCAAAATAGGCGCCAGCATTTCGGTCACCCGACGCCTCAAACAAACGTTTCGCCAGATCCCTAAACAAGTTGAGAGCGGACGGCCCCCATGGGCCTAAAGTTTCGACCCCAAACGGCATAAACATGTAAATTCTGTCTAAATACACATATTTATGACGTTTGAGGTCTTCCGCTTTAGACGCGGCAGCGCCAGCCCGATCAATCGTCCCAGGGAGATGAGACGGCGCCAGTGTGTCCACACATGTAGCATCCCAAACCAGGGGCTGTCCCATCTTCCACGGGACGATAGTCATCCCATCTGGTCTCTTGCCGTCATCACGCATCAATCCGTTCGGTTCCCAAACTGACGGGACTCCAGCACTGACAAATGCCCGACGGATGATATCATTCAAGCTGGCGTGCCGCGGTATGCGCCCCGCGCTCTTTACGCATGAGAGTGCGTGGTGGCCGAACCGATCCACCATTTCACCGCAGACACAACGGTGAGGGACCTGGCAAGGGGCACCTACTCGTAGGGATACGGCTATTCGGAAAGTATTGTTGTCCAAAAGATTTCCAACATTTTTAGACGGCAAAGCATGTAGCCAAAGCCCCGACTCCCATCGAGTAACAGCTAACAGGCGAGCACGCTCTGCGGAAGAACTAGTTGAATTGATCAGGTTTTCAAGTTCTAACTCACAGAGTGGCCCGTCCCACTGCCTCTGAGAAGCAGGAGCTTTGGGCAGGGACTGACTTGGACAAGCTATTTTCCAGTTTCCTAAAGCCTCAGTCATATAACTAATTTGAATAGAAGGCGATAAAATTGCCTTTACTAACTTTTGAGTACTGAAAATTGATGAAAGGAATGCGGGTAATGCTACACTAGAAATTTTGCGAATACCGAGACCTCCACACCTAACAGGTAGTGAGGCCTGGCGCCAAGTGCGATCGTCAAAATGTGTGTTAAGTATGGTAGTGAGCGTATCCCTCTGGATGTTGTCAAGTTTTTGTAAAAGTAAAGGATGATTCCAAAACTGACAACATCTAAGAGAATACATAAATTTA
Organism: Selenia dentaria; assembly: GCA_917880725.1. Lineage (NCBI taxonomy): Eukaryota > Metazoa > Arthropoda > Insecta > Lepidoptera > Geometridae > Selenia > Selenia dentaria. Next base: position 4,123,974 of record OU862888.1, on the reverse strand, counting down.
GGGACAAAAAGGCAATATCGAATAATAAAATAGGCCATGTGACAATTTATTTTTAGTAGGCGGTCCGAAACTGAGTTAAAGTTTTGAATTTTGTCATCAACAAAATCTTCAATTGACTCGTCTAGGATTGGAGACCCTAAGAGGCGAAGTGATCGATTATCTAATATTTTGATATTGGGAGCAATTCGTTCTAAATATCAACCTTCAGTAACACTTCACATCCTTCATTTGTTAAAAATGTTCTTAGGGCATGTACCGCCGCCTCACAGCCACCCTGTGAACCAAATCCCAACTGCAAGGGTTGAAATTCCTTGCAGAGAGATTGTTTGATGTGTTTAACACAAATTTTAGCAGTTAGACGACGGTACACTGTTCCAACAGCTATGGGCCTTATGCTACCATCTTTTTTAAGAAAAGTGCATAAATTAGCTCCGTATAAAACATTTGTTATTGCGTCATTCACTTTACCTGTTAACATCACATTTACTAGTGAAGTGAGCTCTATAAGCAGAGAGTCCCCAATCTCACCGCAGCTTGCACTGGTCAGGTCTTTTAGGTGTTGTGGCGTAAAAGAGTTAAGTTAAAGTTGTTATATATAATATATAACAACTCTAGAGTTGCATATACGTGGCGTACTCATGCATGTATGACGATAACAACTTTTATAACTTTTTGAATCATTATATCTCAGAAGCGGTGGCTCGTAGGAAAAAAAGTATCGAAACATTTTTTATAGATAATTTTATGATCTACAATTTTTGTCTTAGGTACTTTTATGATAAAACTCACTTTTTTGACTTTTGACCTTGAATTAAATTTTTCCATACACGGGAATGATGGGGAACTTTAAAATATTATTTATAATTAGGTTTTGAACAATTTTACTGATTTTCAGCTTGTTCGGATTTTATGCACTTTCGAATGTCTAAATTGACCGGACTATACACTCCAATAACTGAATAGAATGGAAGTCGGTATTAAATTGTACTTGTTGATATATTGGTACTATTCCCGCACTGTAATCAAAATGAAACCATAGCCAAAACCTTTAAAATATATGTAATCTAGTTAGGTGAATAACTTGACGATGAGTATTTCTTCCCAATTAACAACGAAATATTCTCTTAAAAAGATATTGACAACAACAATACACCGTAAAGAGATCAGAGAGCGAACTTCCATTAACAATTGAGCACTTCGCGAGGTTTAATCAAGAGTCTTTTGTCAGGTTCAGTGGTGCCTTGTGAGATTGCCTTCAATATAACGTTATTGAAAATATTGAGAATAAACAACAACAGATATCCAATTATGTAGACCGGAAAATGGAGTCTATTGACATATCAAGAACATTCTATATTTATATCAATTAGTTCTTGTTTTTTATATATTACTCAATTAAACCAGATCAAATATTGCATTAAAATTCCTATTGCAAAAAGTAGTACCGTTGGTACTACTATTATTAAATTTCTTTATTAGATCGGTTGAGCATATTGCCGTGTATTCGTGTAGTTTCACACGAATACACGGCAATACGCTAACGCGCCAAACCGTATGGCAGCTGTTTACAGCTTCTTGGTGTGTTTTTTTTATATATAAAATAATTTTCAAACATATTTTAAATATGGTAATGATAAATAAGAAGCATTCCTAAATTCTTATATTTTACTTTCATTTAGTGTGTATTTTAAAAGAATTTCTCAAATATTTTAAAATGTATCACATATTTTACGACTTGTTAATACCGACTTCCATTCTATTCAGTTCAGACCGAATTTGATAAAATTTTAACAGAACTACCAGGAAGGAAACACCAACTTTAAATTTTAAGAATTTTGAGAATCAGTTCACCCAGTCGAAAGATATGAGGTAACAAATATAAAAAAATACAGTCGAATTGAGTACCTCCTCCTTTTTGGAAGACGGTAGAAAAATGGGGTTTATCTATTCGAATACGGCCCCGTTAGCCTAGTTAGTAGTGATCCTGCCTTCGATGCGAGGGGTCCCAAGTTTGATCGCTGGCCGAGGAAAATAATATAGTGATGAGCAGTGGGCCTAGCAATAATTAACACAAAAAAAGACTTGTTCCATCAGTTCTTAAGTTACAGCGTGACCAGGAGAAATAGGGGTTCATTTTTATATATACGACGTCTATGCGACGTCTACCCGAAGCACGCGTCCGGTACCCGCCGCCCGCGGCATCCTTAGTTAATAGTTATTCAGAAGCATTGCGGCGGACGCTGCCGGCTTTTATAAACATCATGGAGAAGTTTACTAAAGGAAAGTTAAAACTTTTAATGATTATAATTTCTATTATTCTGTACAAGTATAGATGTGGAAGAGGCAGTGGGCAGGGCGCATGCACGCAGAACTGATGACCGATTAGGCTGAATATTTCTGGAATGGAGACCATAGTGGCAAGCCCAGCGTAGGTCGAAAACGTGGACAGACAACCTGATAAAGGTCCGAAGGACGACGGTGACGACGAAGGCGGCTTACAACAGGTCCTTTTAGAAATATTTGAGAGAGGCATAAATATGTGTAGCAGTGGTTATCCTACCGCTGATAAACCATCCTTAAATACGATATAGAAACCTAACAAGTATGATTTGGTAAGAAAACACCGCACAACAAGTTTTCTTACTAAATCGTACACTATATAAACATATCGTGATCTTTTAAATATTAAATACATTAAGATATGACTTGATTAAAGATATTTATAAGTGTACACAAAACGGGAGCTAAGGGATTTAAGTTATTATGTATCATATCAAATATGTATTGAATTAAAACTATTGAAAATGTTCATCTGTTGAGTTCCCCCTATTTGTTTGTGATCTGCTGACAAATACAAATTAATTGAGATCATCAACAATCCTTATTATACGAAGACCGTTCCAAAACCTTTCAGTCTGTCTAATTGCGGGCTTAAGAGATCGTCCGCTCAATTCAAATAATTATAAGTTTGAGTTTCTAAAGTCTATCGTGCCTTTAGAGATGTTGACTGAACCATGATCTAAAAGATTCTACAATCAAGGTTAGCTAATTTTGTGATTAAGATTTGATCACATGATATAATTATTTTAAAGAACTTGTCCTTTTGTCATTAAAATTATGAATTAATATATTTTTATTATACTATATCCAATTCATCGTTTGCATAAGATTTTCAATCAATTATAGATTCGCCGAGCTTTGTAGATCCATTAAAATCTGAACGCTGGCAATTTTATATCCAATTGAAATTGAATCCGGACATAATCAAATGATGAAAAGAGGACCTCTATCCATATCATCTCTATCATGCCCTACTCCTTGCCTACCGAGAAGTCGCAGATGCAATGAACTCGCCCTGCCGTGCGATTCACTAAGAGCAAACATCTTTGACAACATCCGTGAACAAATGAAGAGATGAGAAGAAACGTTGGAAAAGCAACTTTATGTACAAGGGCGATATCTCATAAAGTATTTGACATCGGTGAGCTCGTCGACGAGCGCATCGACGAATTATTACAGAATCGCACGGCTGAAGACTGACCATTAATAAGCTCGAAACCCGGTTTGACATATTCGATCACTAAAATGAGTGTTCACCCTAGAGGGTGAACACTCCACCATTATTTGCCTTTTCTCCGTGCAAGGTTATCTGGAAGAGATCGCTCTGAGTGATGAAGTCGTCCCTAGCGGCAATTTAAATTTTAGGTAAGCCTTTTATTGTAAGTAATATTTTTGTCTATGCAATATTTTCGCTTTTTTTGTTATATAAATGTACTATGGGGTTTTTAATAAATATTTAGTTTTGTTAATCTGTCTGTCCATCTATGAATAAACCGATGGAATTCTGTACTACGATTTCTGTGCTGCAATCATATTAATTCAAGTAGCTTCGATTACATAAATAAGTTGGCAGAAATTTCGTATTCTGTACAATAACCTTCATTATTCTGAGATCAGTCAACAAACTTCAGCACAATCTAGCAATCAAACAATCGTGCAATCCCCGAGTTTTAATCAAGCAGAGCCTTTTGTCAGCTTAATTGCTAGCTTAAAGGATCGTCCACTTTTATTCAAATAATGCTAAGTTTTCATTTGCAAACTCTGCTTGCGCACACTGTTTAGGGATTTAGATATTCGCTGAGAGTTCATCGCACGTTTGGATTAACTGGTATTTTATGTAGTATGAAAAACACCTTCTGGCGGTAAAATACACCTTCTCACTCTTCATCGTTCTACAATGCGTCATTTAACGTACAGGCAGTTTACTCTTGAAATAGTTTGCCAATTTCAATACGTCATTCTCCCTCATTAAATATCTTTGAAGACCGAATTAAAAAATATATCTGTCACAGACACTATTTTCGATACTTATTATAATTGTATGTTTTTATATTGTATCTTTTATATTAGGCTTGTAGTTTTTATGTATTTGTATATATAAATGTGTATTGTGTGTATTTTATTTGAATTAGGCAGTATATATACTATATGATATTATGTAGGTATTTATGTATTATTATTGCATTTTTTATCATTTTAGTTAAATGTACCTATTCACTATTGTCTATACTTACAATTATACTACACCACTGTCCCTGAAAATCTTATTCTTTCTACCCAAAAGGTGTTTGGACGAAATCGCTTTAAGAGATAAGACCGCCTTTAACAAAATAACATAGTTGTACGAACTATGTTATTTTTTATTTCTCGTATGTTTTTCTCTTTTATGTTTTACTTTAGTGTACAAATAAAGAGTTTTTTATCTACCATTGAGATTTTTTGCATTATAAATCAATAAGATGTTTTGGTACGGTGTTCTTACCAAAATCCCACATAACAATTCCAATTACATTAATATACTTTCGAATTTTAAGGGCAGACAGGACATCATTTCATGGATTATACAGCAGCCTGGGGCTTATGCTTTATTAATTTGAAACTAAATCTTAAATATCCGTTCAAACTTTGGATCATGAAGGATGAAAAACATACATACATAATACAGTCTAAATATTATCAGTTCTATTAATTTTTTTAATAACTGTTATACTATGCTTTTTACTCTCCAGTTAAGAATTTTTCACAACTTTTAATTTCGTTAGAGAATTTACATTGTTACACAAAATTATAAGTACATTGCCACTGGTCTTCAATTAGCCAGCGTTAAGTTTTTAATTAAGTAAGTAGGAAGCTTTGCGACTCCTTATACAAATAATAAAAGTAAGGAAGGTAAAAAATAATACTTTAATTGCTTATTTCTAAGAGTTACAAAGTCACTAAGAGTCTTGATTTTTTTCTTCACATGAACGAGGGTCCATTTGTCAGTCTTTTTGTCACATTTTACCTGTTCAAAACAAATATAGATAATAATAACAGTAATAAAACCACAGAGGCTTTGTAGCGAGCCATCAGTAAGTGGTGACACCGTGGGGGGCCACGGATTCTCACTGGGGCTAAATGAGACCCCTGACCACCGGATTACCTTAATTGGCCGTCTGGGGGTGGAGACGCAAGAACAAATAACAAAAAGCTCCAAATGTGGAGTGTTAAAGGGCATAACGCCTGTAGAAGCGCTCTAGTGAAACTACAGCACACCATCCATGGACGACCTATGCTGCGGCGATTGCTGGTCCATGGTCTCAGTTCTAGAACTTTCCGGCTCCATCAGCCATCAGCTCTGCAAGACCTCTGGGCTATGTCAGTGACTTTTGTTTGTCTACCGATTTGATTCGATCACGTGGAGAAATCTCGAGCCATAGAAGAATTTCTGTGTAAAAGCTGAAGAGCACTGTATAAAATTCAAGAGAACAGTGTAAAAGTAGCAAATAACATAAACAGATCTATATCTCTACAGGCTACATAACATAAGAAAAATACAACAAGGAACCTTAACGATCTACTTAAGTAGTGTCAACAAAATACTGCCAACGTTTAGAGTAAATATTGTTAAGGGTATGGCTTCTAAGAGCAGAGAAGAGATTCAATCTCAACAGTTTCACTGTATTGAACATCTATTTGATTAAACTGTGTACAAGTTCGTTCAGTATCGTCTACAGACGTTGCTTTTGAGCCAGTGTGAAAACTGGACTTCTACTATATGTTTACGTTCTATAGAAACTCGCAAGGATGGGTAAAATCTCAGAAAAGTATGTATTAAAGTTTTTATAGTGGTTGGACTATTGCAGACCCCCTGGGGAAGTACCACATCTTTTGACAGTTATTCGACTGTGTAGCATGCAAACGTTACTGTGTTTCGTTTAAGGGCAATGTTTCCAGCGGAATTACAGGGCATGAGTTTTTTACATCTTATATCTCAGGATGTCGAGCGCAGTGCATTGCTATGCAGAGATTCGAACTCTTGTATTATAAAATTCTGAATGACAATGGACTGTTATGGACAAGCGTGACGCCTGACATCATGTTACGCTTAGCGGCTTACTCGTCTCGTCACCCATTTATATAAAAAGGGGTCCTATGTCAATGCTGCATTGGTGAATACTAAGCATTTATTGCCCTGGGTTCATGTGGATCTCCCGCTGAGCCTACAGCCTCTAATTCAATCTCGGGCTTGAGCTTTTGATAGATATCGTGATGAAAGCCACAGTATGGTGGGAAGGCTTTTTCTAGTACCCGACTCTCCATGTTGACCAATTGGCCCGAAAACAAACCTGGAACCAGGCAGGGATATACAAACTGCGCCAACCGGTCAGTCAGTGATCGGTAGTAGTTGTTGTTAGTAAAGAATAACGAGCACTATCATTCTCTAGGCAGGGAAACAGAGTTTTGTGCAACTAGAGAAAAACCTTCGTTATTATTGCGAGTCTTACGTTTATATCCCCAAAAAAGGAATCTATAATTGTACCATGAGCCTAGTGATTTGAAGTCGGAATCGCGGACCTAGTGACATGCAAAGGCACAAGAAACCAATCACTTCTAGCATATTGTAAGAAACGACGCTTGTTTTCAAAATGGGTTGTAGAGAATATGCTTGTGAATCAGAACAATGGCTGTTGTCATTGTTTTAAACAACGAATGCGTCTAATTCAATCTAGTGAAAATATAAAATGTAAGAGTTTCACGATAAAAATATATTTATGTAGTTGTAATTTTTTAATGTTATTAGGAAATTGTACAAGAACGAGGCCCACCTGGAGATAGTACCTCTCCTACCTAGAACCGATGCATTTCATCACAAGTGACGAACTGCATTGCGCTTGTAACCCTGACACATTAACTTGTTGATTATGATTTCACCGGCACTCATATCAACTGTTCAATCCAGAATACTATAGCGAACATTACTGCTTTGTAGTAGAAGTAGTTAGGTATGGTGGCAGGGCAGTACTTCCCTGGACGAGCTCATTCACAAAAAGTTCTACTGCACTATAAATAAAATACGTATATACTTACTTTTCACAACATACCTTTGGTTTTGATTCCTCATTCAAATGAAGCCGTGAAGTACACACACAGTTTGTTACACTTAAATTACAAAACAATTGTAAATCACATAGTAGAGGTGCTGTACGGACGTGACCAGCAGCCCTTTAAAGATAAACGTCGGACGGATAAAATGTTACTTGCATTTATTCTTGGTTAAGAGTCAGTACTAGTTATCACTGAGGGAGAATTGTAGCGTGGTCGTAGACAATGTGGTCTTTGTTTTTAGACAAATAGCACCTTGTGAATTGTGCAGGCGTATAATTTTCAAACAACATTATATACGATCACATTGACACACATTACCACATTGAAACAACCAAGACCTGAAAACTAATACTTCTGGTCATCACACAAATATATACCCCAGTGAGGGGTCGAACCTGTGGCTCCTCGCTTGGAAGATTTACTACAAACTGAAGACGGGACCGTTACATGCTTCATGCACATACATTATGTTTTTTGAAAACAAGAAGAAGAAAAGAAAACATATTCAATGAAATTAGCGACTTTTAGCGACGAAAATTAGACAGATGCAAAGCCCAACACTTTTGGTCGATCGTCTCAACTCAAGCTTTTGCTATTTTGAAGTAATTAAACATATATGTATGAATAAAAAAAACTGTCATGTTTGCGTAAACTATGATTTTTTAATATTAAATGGTATTTTGAAAGCTGGTCTATTACCTGAAAATTAAGTTTATGACCCCCTAAAGAGCTTGGGCTTTTCTTTGCAAATATTTAATAAAACTTAATCTTTTCAAACTAACGCTCACGTTATTTCGGTTGTGGAATGCCGCTAAATTTGCTCGCTCACTGGCTATGCAAATTTCAGCTTTGTTGAGCTTATTCTCTGTTGAAGTGCTTTGATTTTATTTATACATTCACCCGCGCACTTTTTGAGTACGGGAGATTAGCTATTCAATTGTTCCTCTCACAAAACAGAATCGTGCAGCAGATGTTGTACGAGGGAATTTTCACTAGTAGCCTTCAAAAAAATAGACGCTCAATTCGGCTTATGAGATTTTTATACGTTTGCTACGATATACGCCCGTTTTGATGTGTACCTTGTGTAACAGCAGGCAATGCTATTGAAGTCGATTTTAACATCTATATGTACGCAGGATGTTATGAAATAGCGCACTTATTTAACTAGGAAATGTACGGTTTTAAGTTTGATAGTTGCAGCCAGGTTTGGCTGCAATGCCTGATAGGCATATCAGGCAGACACGAGTTATAATCTTGAGCATGAGCTATCAGAATGTAGAGAAAATTCACAACAAGGGTGTAAGGAACCTTCTAGTGACCTGGGCGAATAGCTTTGAAAATAAAGTAAAGGGTAAAAACCTAACGCTGTGCTCCAGTAACTTTACGGAATTGAGAGCTAGTCCTTATTCTAAGCCTAGAGTATGACCTTAAATCCCATAAGCACTCGGTAGTGGTACGTTCGAATATCAATAATAAAAAAATTTCGTATAAAATAAGTTTGATAGATAAATAACATAATTATTTTATTTTTTGTATAGGCTTCATCTACAACCAGTCCGCAGATGTGTTGAACGCTTGTGTCGTGAAAAGTGTGCTCTCCATTATACCCATATCCTTATAGATTTCATCTTCTCTGACCCACAGGTCAGTTACTCGGAAAGACGCGCATTCTCTTAATTCTGAACTCTCTTAATATGAGTGTGTAACCAATTGTAAAGTCAGGTTATTTGGATACCTAAGCATGCTATGCTGATAGTTTTTGCATACGTTTGCAATTTCTTCACTGACTGTGCTCATCTTGAGGTTCTAATGTGGATCTCTGTATAGGTAAATATTGCATAAAGCAACTAAGACTCTTATTTCTATTTCTGCCTCACAAACGAACTAAATTAATTCAACTAACATCAGGCCGGCGATTCTCATATTTCTTGGCAACAATATACCGATCATGTAACAAAATATTCTCAAAGGATATCTCATCCGATCCCTGTTTACATAATAAATGCTAGAAATGCTCCCACATGAATAAACTTGAAGGAAAAAGAAATTCTTTGTCGTAAAACAAAAGTTGTTCCTACATCAATACTGTTCATCCCCGTAAAATATTGGACACTATTATTAGACGATCCTATGTTACTACTAGAAGCAGCAAGAAAAACACTGCCATCAAAGACAAGGAAAACGAAGCTTCCTAAAGGCATCAACTTATCTTTACTTATCTCTTCGGACGGGAAGGAAATGATTTCGAAAAACAATCACGTTGATCACAGGAGGGGAGAACCAGTTAAACTAGGGGAGAAACATGCTTCCGAGAGATTTGATTGAAGTCACGCATGTACTTTGCTATTTTTGTATTCTGCTTTATGAGGTTAGAGTGCGAAATACGACTGTATTGTTGTCATGGCTTTATTTAATTCGATGATTGTCAAACTAACCTAAAAGAGTATGCCTGTAAAACGCGGGCTTAAATCTTAAGGCTTTGCAGAAGTTTTACGACTTTAGTAGAACTCGGAAAATATCATGAATGGGGATTCGCGTAAATTGCATTGTGTTTGACTAAACCATTTGCCCATTTACTTTATTATGGCACTTTCCCAAAGATTTTCTAATGTATTTGAGTGAAAAGACGGGCTATACTAAACGTGTGCTTGAAGTAAAGCAATATGCTTGATCAATGATAGATGCAGTCTTACCCAGAGCTTAGAACTGTACTTTTGCGTAGCACTGCACTGAGCTTGTTACCACGAGATTTACGGTTACATTACGGAGTTGAGTTACGATTACGGATTCACGGTGTTTGAGTTTATATCTCCCAGTTATTTCCCATGCTGCAACACTTGGTTGCGCACTATATCTGGCACTGCGGTGGTGCCAACCAAATCGGATTCTTGGTCAAGAGGCCACTACACATATAACACATAAATGTATGTGTGACTAGATTTTTTTCATGTTCAAATCGATTCCTTCTGGTTATATTCAGATGCATTTCACTTCCCGGATAACGCTTTATAATAACTTTAAGCATATACAATCATATTAAAAGAAAATCATTTTCTAAGCCAAATATATATTCAAAACAAAATAAAATCTAAGAACTCTAAACGCTTTCGCAAACAGGAAGGAAATGATTTTGCAGCATAATCACACGACTGTTCGTGTCATATACTCACACTTACGTGCGTATTATGTGCAAGAACGCGGTTGTGTGGCAATGACATAAACTGCCACTTCTTGTTTACGTGACTTAGTTTTTGCACTCAATTGCAGGCAACATTTTTCAATGTTGCAATGCAATCGTTGTTTACCTAAAAACTGCACGAAAAGATATACTTTTGAAGGTTCTGTAGCACACAAGTTCTGAAGGCACCTAAAAGTTTGTAGGTACCTACACTGGAAATGGGCATATAAATCAAGAAAACGCATATCAAGAAAACTCAATTTTCAAAATTTCTATCTAAACGTTTACTGCCTTACTTATAAACGTTGCTTAAATTTAAATAACATCACTTAGTACGGCGCAGAACAGTTTTGCTTTGCGCACTACTAAATAACGTCATTTAAAGTTAAGCAGCGTTTATAAGTAAGGCCGTTATTGTCTAATTCTAAAAGTACAGAATATGCACTTGTGTGCAAATGTAATTTTTATAAAACTTGTGTAATATGAACGAAAAATTGACGTTCTCATTGCTGAAGCAAAGGAAATAGTGACTTTTACTCGGCTAAGAATTCTAGCCTTTGATAGTTCTAACTTTAGGCAAATTCTAGTCTATAGAATTAAAATCGTTGCTTAAGTTATTACATTTCCTTGAAGTAAATTACTTTTGCTTGTGTATAACTACGGCTGTAAGAGAGCACAGCATGTTCAAGCCCTTGATAGTTCTAACTTCACGCTAATAATTAAAATGGTTGCATAAGTAGTTACTTTTGCTGAATTAACTACTTTTTATAAATACGGCAGTATAGTAAGATTGGTGATCGCAGATCATATTGTATAGCTTTAGTTCTCTGCTTTGGGCGGCACTGCAACGTTCATGAGTAGTAGTTCAGGCACACGATTTGTTTGACTCGTAACTTGATACTATAAATACATATCTTAATGACGTTATTAGCTGGTGCCCGTGACTACGTCTGCGCAGGATTAAGACTTCGAGTAGTTAATTTTTTCTGTAAGGACATATCTATCTTTATACAAAATGTCAAAAAATATGTACATGGTCAAACGCAATTGAATTAATAGTATTATTTGAGTACATTTAAATACTTAGTATATCAATCAGTAAACAATAATAATAAAATAAAATTAATCACCATAAAAAAAAACTGTCATTACATTTCATCACCCTTGACGGTCGCCGAGCACGTCTAGTGTATCGCGCTGTTAAATTGACTTGTTTTTTGACTAAGCTATCAGAAACTGACACAAACTTTGACAGAACTGTCATCATTACGATCTTGACGTAGGCGGAGATCTTATTATTTAGTCTATGCTGTGCCCAAGCATATTACGTTTTTTCTCGCTTGGTGATGGATGATGATAATGATGAAAAGTATCAAATGTGTTAAACCAGTGCCTCATCTACCTCCATACCAAATTTCATCAAAATTGCCCCAGCCAGTTGCCCAACCAGTTTGTGCGTTAATGAGTAACAAAGATCCACACATCCATACATCCATTCTCTCAAACTTTCGCGTTTATAATATTAGTAGGATATGATTAAAAAACATGTTATATTATTACTTAATGTTACCTTTCATTAACTTGAATTCAAAATAATTAATATTGTACATTTCTTGCTATACAAGATAATTTCTCGCCTTATTGTGTAATGAAGTACAAAGAAAAACATTTTCATAGCAATTTCCATAAAGAATCTCCTGAATTCTGATTTCTTCAGCTTAGACTGTTAACTTGTGAGTAGCGTGAAAAATGCCGACCGTGATCAGGGCAGGGAGGCTAAGCGCGGTTGCCCCGGCCCGAATGGATGGCCAATGAGCTCCGGATATAGCTCCGCGGATATATCATCCCGTGAGGGGTCGGATTGGTCATTTTTCAAATGAAAACGAGGTTTTTATAAGGTGAGGTCTGAGTGTTTTAGTACAGCGATCTATTAACTCAAAGGGTTCCGGAGAGTATAACGCATGATTGCTAAGCGAATTAATTAGGAATGATAAACTGACTCAGCTCCCAACTAAGTAACAAATTGAGTTACAGCTTACTATCAAATTAAACGGTTGACCTTTCAAGCGTTGGAATTGACGTTATTGACACAAACCATTGTAATGATTGCTGTTCTTGCTAAACTTTTGCTTGTCATATTTTGTGGCTAAATAGCTAATGATCTAAATTTCAAAAACTGCATCATTATAATCTCGGTTGCTTTTAAAATTTATTGGAACCAAGTAGCCGGATCGGGTTTCTACGAATTCATTTGTTTAGAGGGCTGCATGACGAATAACTGCCAGAAATAGTGATAATAAAATAAGTATAAATTATATGTTACTTTATAGATAGTTACAAATTAAGGAACAGGCATCTTAAGGCACAAATGCAGCCAATAAAATTGACAATTCAAGAGAACAAAACCGTTTAAGCTAGTCTAGTATTTAGTAAAAATGTTGCTGTTATTTTTATGCCATTAAATGACAATACGGGCAAGCCATGCACACCTGATGTTAAATACTACGCTTTCCTAAGACAGTTGCTGTGCCACCAAAGCCTTGCAACTGTAGTTTTCGTGGCACTGCATTGCGCTCGCCACCCCGAAACATTAGTTTGATCTCTTTTGCCCATCCAGTAATTTCACGTGCTACAGTGCCCTTCACATCCTAACACAGCAATGCTTGCGCACTATTACTTCGTGGCAGAATATAGGCACTGTGGTGGTACCAACCAAGAGTGCCAAATGCACAAAATACCTACTACCACCCCTGGTGAACTTATTTTAGATGGATGGATGGATGGATTCTTAGATCTGGATATCTGGATGTTACTCAATCTCGGCAGAACGGCTCCATGGATCTGGATGAAATTTGGCACAGAGATAGATTATAGTCTGGAATAGCCCATAGGCTACTTTTCATCATCATTATCATCATCAACAACTATCATCACGCAGGTGAAAAAGCCTAATATAAGGGTACAGCATTTACAAAATAACAAGACCTCCGCCTACATCAAGATCGTAATGATGATTTATTTTCTATCAATAGAGTTCTGTCAAAGATGTGTCAGTTTCTGATAGCTTAGTCAAAAGCACGCAATGATTTTGACAGCTCGATATAGTAGACGTTCTCGGCGATAGAGTCGGCATGTCATCCATCGTTGTTTAGCAGACTGCCGTGCGATTCTGAATTGATTCGTCGACGAGCTCACCGATGTCAAATACTTCATGAGTAATCGCCCTTGTATATAAGGTTGTTTTTCCAACGTTTTTTGTCCTCTCGTCATTTGTTTCACGGATGTTGTCAAAGTTGCAACGAAGTTTGCTCTTATAGAATCGCACGGCAGTAGTCGAGCGATTCCGCCATCACCACGGAGGTGAAACATCAGTCTAGCGGTCTTGAGTGAATTGCCCGTATTATGTACTTACATGTTTTTTTAAACACAACATCACAGATAGTTTCGCCTATAATATATATCCTCGAAGAGGTAAGCAGCGGTATTTTAATAGGATACTTTTCCTCATCGTCACCATTCATCACCACGGAGATGAATCCGCGGGGTGGTAACATCAGTCTAGCGGTCTTGAGTATATCAATACTTTTGTCTATATTTACCTATTCTCGTAGTCAACACCTACGTTACGCCATATATGTTTTTGGTCATGTGATCATGTATCAGGGGGCGAACCTATTGCCCTCTACGGGGTACTGTTCCAGTCTCCAGACTGTTATTGAGAATATCTTTTTTTTCTCAGAAAAACCCAATAACTGTCCCCGGGTATCGAACCCAAGACCTCGACGTTCCAGAACGGCACTTCTACCACTACACCAAGGCCAAGCGAGCAAAGCTGTTAGCGGGTCATTTAGTGTATAATATGTTTCTTTATAATCCTACTAACTTGATGAGAATACAGCCCTGTGTACCTAGTTGATTATGACCCTACTTTTGAAGTAAGGTAGGTGTGTGATTCCTGGTCAGGCAATTATATGTGTGGTGACTAATAATGTTTGTTCTCAATCAAACTCAGTTCAGTGGGCGATAGTTATTATTATTAGATTATCACACAGATAACCACTCTAAACCTATACAAGCTCCGATCTCATAATATTGCGGCGTTACCGCCCCAAAACTTATCCCATCAGTATCAAAGTGACAAAAACGACACTTCGTCACGTGCCCAAACGCACCCATAGACTCCGTTGTTTAACCCAAAATATAGGTGAAGAGTGAACCATAACCACAAATGGGGGTAATTTGGCCGACAGAGAAAGGGTGGGCCGCCCCTGACGCGATAAAAGGAACTTTTTATGAACGTGCTTTTAGTAGGCCTGTTGTTATTGGTATTATTTTACAAAATGAGGACGTAATTGTGTTAAAGGTAAGGCACCCGGGTAATTATAAAATAAGGTATTTTTAACGCTATTAAAAACAAGCGACGTATTGCGTAAAATCTGCTCAATCTAGGTTTAAAAAACTTACTTATACGAGTAATTATAGATAATAGAGCTACGTACGGAATCGGTTCCCTCGAATATAAAGTTATGTTTGTGGAAACCTCTGTGTAATATTTTAGAATATGCTGCTTTAAGGATTACAATAGAGCTCACGAGTAAAAAACTCAAGTAAGCCGTGAAACAAGTTCAATGAAATAACCTAGAAATTCTCTAATATCTGAAAACAGATATGTTTTGCAACGTTATATATCTGACGCTGTAACTTATTTAATAAAATATTATATCATTACGTGGGCACATTTATTACTTACAACTACCACACATGTCTCAATTCCTGGAAAAATTGCAAAATTTTTGAGAAATCTTTGTATTATTGGCCAAATATGGCGAATGGCGAGTCTACAGCCGTGCGATTCTCTAAGAGAGCAAACATAGTTGCATTCTTGACAATATCCGTGAAACAAATGACGAGATGACAAAAAACGTTGGAAAAACAACTTTATGTACAAGAGATATATCTCATAAAGTATTTGACACCGGTGAGCTTGTCGACGAACGCAACGACGAATCATTAAAGAATCGCACGGCAGGTTAAGAATAAACTCAGTGTCACTTGTCGAATGTTGTTCCGAAAAGCATATATGCTATGAAAGCTATGTTACGGACCTTAACTGTTTATTCAAAATGCTTACTTCTTAATTGAATACAATTAAAGTTGTGAATATTTCAATCATAATAATAAAAAAATATAATATAAATATAATTTAATAATTATAAAAACTAGCGCCTTCTTTGCGATAAAATTGACCAGAATGCTGACAGCGTTTTTCGCTAAAAGAAGACGTAATATAATAAGGTTATCTATATATATTTATATATTATATAAATGAAACCCTATTTCCCTGGTCACGCCATAACTTGAGAACAGCTTTACTGATTTAATTCATCTTTTTTTAAATGTTTTCTAACACTTCGAAGAACGTTCTTACATTAAAAAGAAAACAGAAAAGATGGTAGGTTGCGGCGAGGCCGAAGGCCGAGCCTGTTAAGCAAACGAAGTCTCGGGCAGTCGCTAGTTAACTATAAAAATATAGCAGTGCTTAATCACTAAATCATATCGCACTAATTGTGGTAACATTAACAGTTTTACACTTTAGCACCTCCCCACGACTGTGACACTTTACTGAAATATACTTCACTCTGTAATTTATCATAAACAAACCGCACCCAACCGTATCCTACCTTCCAACCATCCTTAGAAACAACCGATTACATTTGACAAACGCGACCGCTGCTTATTTTGTTGGTGACTTCAAGCACCTTCATCTGACGTCGCCACAACTCCGTTGACTCACTTTCACCAGTACATAAGCTTGTGCGAATTCTACATAAGTTCTATAACTCTTACGAGTACGTTCAGTTCAGAAATCAGACACCGTTTAAAAGTAAAGTCGACATGTATTTCTTTATGACACATATGAACACGCATAACATTTTTCTGTGTCATCTGATTAATCCAATAGATCTATTTATATTCATTTTTAATAGATATTATTATTAATATTATAAGAAGAAAATATTTTCATTCGGGCAAGCTCCAAGTGAGTTCCATTTTAATTTCACTGTCATCGATTGCATTTTTTTTAACTTTCTTTATTAAAATCAGGTATGTGGTATTATATTTAAAAGCTTAAAACTACTACTACCAGATAGCATGTCGGTAGTGAAATTAGAATAATAGTTTTATTATGTATGTACATAATTCACTTATAATAAAAATATTGGTTTCAGTAACTACCAATAAAAATGAGATCTCGCATAACATACTTGAAGATTGTTTGTATTTATTTTTATTATCCAATTAATGTACGAGTATTTACAGGTTTATTAACTTACAAGTGAAACTCATAAAAGAATGGCTTTTGTCTGTCATAACACATTTTGGTTCTAGCTGGAATTGCTTTTGTCTGTCCTAACGCTTATAAAAAATGTTGTTTGTAAAGTCAGCTTACGGACGATAATTTTACGTGATAACGTCATAACTTAGGGCGAGCGTGCCTCTTTATCGCTTGGTACGCGCTCTCGCTTGCGCTCAGCTCAGGCGAAACGTGAAAATGAGTCATACTTTTTCGTGCGTGCAGCTGGCGTTCATCGATTTATAAGACTTTATCACGTCAAAAGTCCAAACAAAACCACTAAAGGTGGTTCTCGTCTACTTTGAAAACAATTTGTATGGTCATAAACTTATGCAAGTTTAAGTACTAAAGGCTTTGATGTTTATAATGACGGAATATGTACAGATCGCGCGGCGAGAGTTTGGCTTTGACCGTCGGGTGGAGGGGATGACTGCGCATGGGTACTGTCGCGCCATGTGACAGAGAGAGACAAGAGTTCCTCGTCTTCGATGTGACAGAGAGAGACAAGAGTCCTTCGTCCCTCTAGCCACCCTGTGATACCCAATTTTTGACTTCTGCGCAATAACGGTCAAAGCCAAACTCTCGCCGCGCGATCTGTACCAAATATGCTTACGCCAGATGTTAAAGGTTACCAATACCAGCCATTAAGTATACATCCACACAACACGTTCACGTAGGACGTGACCTTTAGTTTTATACGTAGAAGCTACAGACGAGTATCGGAAACTGACCTGCAGAAATGTTCTAGAGAAGAAGATTAGGTGACAAAAAATATTATCGCCTTGGCTTATTATCAATCATAACCAGCAAATGTATTTCAAATGTATTGTACAATAAGGATTTATAATCAATTTGACGGACTGTGATTGCGTTGCACTTACCGTTTTATAAATTATTTACATGTATTATTAATTCTTGAACATAATATCATTATTGTTTATATTATTATCTTAAATAAATAACTCTTTAACTTCTTGAGAACAATATAATATTATATCAACGTATGTATATTTAAAACACTATCTATATATTTTATACTCTCATGTATTAATATACAACATTTAAAGTAGTTTTTTTAATGTAAAATAATCGCGATTCTTAAGAAATCATTAGCGTGCACTTTTTAAACTTTTGTAAACTTATCTTTATATATTTTTTTTATAATCTTATCTTATATTTTATAAAGTATAAAAAATAAATACGGTAAAGTCGCTTTCTGCGTCTGTCTGTCTGAAATTCCGCTACGTTTTTGTACAATATTCACCACCATTATTTAGATTTAATTTCAAGTAATTCAAACAAAAAAAAATACGCATTTTCACGTTTTATTTTTTTTAATTACACCCTTGCGATTCCGGGTTGAGTCGCTAGTCCAGAATATTTTCAACCCGTTGACTCGCGAATCGCCATATTTGACCAATGATACAATAGATTTCGCAGAAAACAACCTACTTTTCCGGGAACTGCAATGTGTTAGAATACGTAAATTAAATATTCTTAGAAGACACTCAGCACTATTAAAAAAGAGATATCTTACATACTGTTTTCCATGCGTGGCGACTTTATCCGCCGCAGCGCTCTGCGTGACGGATGGCGGCTTAACGTCGAAAAATCGTCGCAGACATGTTTATTTTTTACGAAAATTCTCGAATAAACCAGCAGCTCCCTTTACAGAGTAAGCTAGCGGTTGGTTAATGCTCTCCACCGAGACCATAACTTAAGAGAATTATGGCTGCGTCATTTCAACAAGTCAAAAAGGATATTTACTTGTTACGCTGGATGTGAAGTTGTTTGAATTGAAATGTATGATCATGGGAAATTACTTTTTGTATTGTTGAATATTCTGCTATATAATTTATTACGAATATTGAGTGATATAAAACAGTATCTTTTATGGTATTGAGTTCATATTCCCTTCGAATTCATTTCCGATCAATGGCCGTCGCCAATAATCTATCTATCGTTGGTTTACTTACTAGAGATAGGTATTTGAAAGTATTTATATGGACGTTATGTCAAATTTCTATCTGTAGGTACATGGATAATTGGCACCGGCCGTAAGTCGTTCTGTTGTTAAAGCGTTCGGCGAGTCAACATCTCTTTCCGTGCGATTCTCTAAGAGCAAACATCGTTGCATCTTTGACAACATCCGCGAAACAAATGACGAGATGACAAGAAACGTTGCAATAACAACCTTATGTACAAGGGCGATATCTCATAAAGTATTTGACATCGGTGAGCTCGTCGACAAGCGCATCGACCAATCATTAAATAATCGCACGGCTGAGGATGTCTTGTACGAAAGAGGTTGAGGCGAATCACGTGTCGAAGAGTGTCTGGTTGAGTGAGTTGCATGTGTGCTTATTCGGTATACTTCCTGCATGCATTTTATGGGGAAGAGAGGGAAGTGCATACTGCATTCCTGACATAAGCATTTCTTCAGCGGAAGTGTCGCTACATATTTCTCTTAATATTATTTTGTTATGGATTTGCACAAAAAAGGCTGAATCAATAAATTATCTCCGATTTAGTTTAAAAATCATTTAAATAAATATTTTAACTTAATGTCCTCGTTGTATGAAATAAGCAGTATATAAAAAAATAAGCTTTGATTTCGGTAAACATTTTATAAGAACCTACTTCGTGTTTAACAACATAATAATACATTATCAAAAAATAGTGAACTCTCAGAGCACAAATAAAGAAAATATCAAAATGCTGATGATGTATAATGTTATAAATTATTGTACGGACATTGCTTATTTCAAATAAATTATACGACTATCCTACTAATATTATAAACGTGAAATTTTGTGAGTATGGATGTATGGATGTGTGGATCTTTGTTGCTCTTTCACGCTCAAACGACGGGTGCAATTTTGATGAAATTTATTATGTAGGTATATGAGGCGGTGGATTAATAAAACATAGGATACTTTTCATCATCATCATCGTCCATTACTAAGCGGGTGAAAATGCGTCATATGCTTAAGCACAAAATAGACAAAATAATAAGATCTCCGACTACGTCAAGATCGTAATGATAACAGTTTTGTCAAAGTTTGTATCAGTTTCTGATAGCTTAGTCAAAAGCACGCCATCATTCATTTTGACAGCTTGATACAATAGACGTGCTCGGCGACCGTCAAGGGTGATCAAATGTAATGACAGTTTTTTCCATGGTTATGAATGTTATATTTATATGTACATAGGTACTTTGTTTTATTATTAATGTTAACTGATTGATATTCTAAGTATTTAAATTACTCATATAATTCTATTATAGCAATTGCTTTTGAGCATGTACATATCTTCTGACATTTTGGTTAGATATGGCCTTGGAGAAGATAATAAGTTGCTCGAAGTACTTAACCTGCGCAGACGTAGTCGCGAACATCAGCTAGTCTATATCTATACTAATATTATAAAGAGGAAAGATTTGTAAGTATGTTTGTAACGAACTGGTTCAAAAATTACTGGACCGATTCCAAAAAATATTTCACCATTGGAAAGCTACGTTCACCCTGAGTCACATAGGTTATATAAAATTCATCATCATCGTCATAATTCATCACCGCGCGGGTGAAACTGCGAAGAGCAGCAGTGTTTAATATATCAAGAGTCAAACCTACCAGACACCATAGAAACTTCATTGTTATGTGGCGATTTGACCATAGGATACTAGATAACGTAAAAAAATACCCACGTTTATTTAATCTTTCTATAGTGCAAGGGTAGAAAAATGACTTATCATACAAATCTTATGAACAATACTTTTTACAATGTGGAATAAGGAGTGGAATAATACTAAGAAGTAGTAAAAGTGAAATACAGTGTCTACTCATTATCACAGTTATTATTATTATTTTTAGTAATTTGTGGTCAGTAATGAAGCTAGTTCCTGTTGTGTCCGTCATTGGGGGGATGGATTGGACACGCCACGCTTGGCAGGCGGGTTGGCGAGCGCAGTTTTAAGGTTTTGACACTGGGAAGGTGCTGCTGCCCACCTTCCGATTGTTATCCCTTAGCAGATTTCTACGGCACCCACGGGTAGAGTTGGGACAGATGACCTGATGAAGGTCGCAGGACGACGTTAGATGCATGCCGCTTCCAACCGGTCCTTTTAGAAAATCATGGGGAGACCTACGTTCAGCAGTGGACGTACTACAGCTGAGATGATGATGGTGAATGAAGCTAGAATATATTTTTTTAACCAAAAATAAACAGTCTTTTTATATTCACATTATACTGACATACCTAAAGAAATGCTCAAAAAAATTTAAACGCATGTCTCACTTTCTCGTGCTAAAATTCCATGGAAACCTACACAGAAGATAAAAGTTCACGATAATCGTGTTTCGTGTGTCATTTCAGATAAGGCTGATTACTAGGTTATGGTTATATGTAGGAGATTTGCCGTTATGTACCAAATCTGAAATGTTTCCAAACGCGAAAGCCAGAATGAGCCACGTTAAAAAGCCACATAAGAATAAGAAGAAGAAGAAAAAGAGAAGAGTTACGGAGTAGAATGATTATATTGTAACGATCTGATTTTTGTGTATGACATTTGACATCTAGATTGTCATTATTATCAGCCGCAGGACGTCTACCGTTGAACATATATGTATGCCACTTCCATGAATTTCCAGAAGGACCGGTCGGAAGGTCTATATAGATTGTATATGAATGTGATATTTATCAGTAACTTACTGTACGAGAAAAAAAATGGTTTTTTAAGGTATTAAACAAGAATCTTTATTTTTTTTAATTTGTGTCCGTTAATTGCAAAACAAATCAATTGTATAAATCAATTTGGGAAATAATTATCATTAAAGAAATTAGTTAAGCAGTGCTAATGGTTGCCAAGTGTGCACTGCGCACAAACAAAATATGTACCAACCATAGATATAGAGTCATTTAAATAGAGCAAATTATGTTGCCAACCTATGCTTAAGAAACTAAGAGATTTTTAGTTATGTTTTAATTCGCCCAAGAATTTATTTAGAGCATAACAATCATCATTTATTTGATAGAATTGTATTATGTTATCAAAATTTAAATATAAATACGAATTTAATAGTGGATTTATATTTAGTTGTATATACTCGTAATAAAAGCTGCCTTAAATGATTCCTAATAAAACAGTGATGTAATAATAAATGTTCTAGCTCATTAGAGCTAGCCCATATAAGTAAAACCAATTGCAAGGGTTAAGCTTAAGTGGCGTGAAATTGGAGAAGACTATGTCCAGCAGTGGACTGCGCCAGGCTGATGATGATGATGAATTGCAAGGGAGGTGCAGGTCGAATGCCGATTGGCTCGATTGACCTTAATATTTACCTTATCCGTATCAATTTTAAAATTTAAAAGTTTTGTAGATTGATAGATAACACTTTGTCAGAAAAAACAATGCTTTAAAACTAGGTGCAACAATGCGCATTCTTATCGCTCAGAGCGATCTCTTCCAGACAACCCATTCGCAGTATCAAATAACACATGGACGGTAACAATACAAAAACAGTATATACACTATAAATACTATTTTAAACTTATACAAATATATAAATAAGTATACCACATACTTTCATAATTATATACACAATTATATACAAATACAAATAAAATGTATAAATATAAACATCTTGACAGTACTCAAATAGTCTAGGAAATGCATATTACATGTGAACACATGCGGCAGCGTTCCGGAAAGTTCGCTAAGTCTTCTCGTCGAAAATATCTCAGTGCCTCAAGACAAGAGTCTTCGACCAATGTGTGTTACCAGTGATGGCTTATGGCACTGAAACGTGGTTTCTCTACGTGATTGAATCAGAAATGAGTAGATCCGTAGAAGAACGAAAGTCACCGACATAGCCCAGAAGATTAGCAAGTTTAAGTGACAATGGACATGGCACATAGAACGCAGAACAAATGGCCGATGGGGCCGGAAGGATCTGGAGTGGAGACCACGGTCCGGCAAGCGCAGCGTAAGTCATCCACTGCCACGGGGGACAGACGATCTGATAAAAGTCGCAGGACGACGTTGGATGCAGGCTGTTTCCAACCGGTCCTTTTAGAAAACTATGGGGGAGGCATGGTTCAGCAGTGGACATCCTACGGCTGAGATGATGATGATGTTAGCACAAACATTGTTTTTTCCTTAAAATTTTTAAAGAAAAAATAAACGCACGATTAGAAATACAAATTCATAATATTAAGGTAACATATTATTATAATACAATAACTAGTGATAAGAGTCTGAGTTTGTATATATAGCCGTCACAACAATACCACATTATTTTTACCACACTACAGCGTTCATGTCATCACACTACATTTAATACTATCGATTTCACGTAAGCTGTTGTCATCCGTTACATTCTGCTTCATTGCACAGACAACCTGACGGTAAGCAATCTTTGATTCAGCTTGACAAATAATTCAGCCAGATGTTTATTTTGAAGTATTTACGATGGCATCAAAGTCAACATTGAGTTGACTGAACTGTCAGACATAAAGGCTTACTTTGAGCCCGCTGTGACTCGCTGGTGTAACCGGTGCTTCCCTGCTTCGACAGACCGAAGAACTGCCTGGATTTTATTTTTTATTTTTTCGTTCTTTGTTTATCTTGCAATCGGTTGTAAACCTTTAGCAGATCATTTGTGTGATTATTGACTGCTGAGTTTCATTCTTCCACCGAAGAATCTGCCTCTCAAAACTGTTTGGGCTTTATTCAGTAAAGTCCCATATGTGGTGGCGTTTTAGCCTTTTCATGGTTATTGGTTCACATAGGGATGTGGCTAAGGTGATGGTATGTGACTTTATTCTTTGCTTATATGACCGAATCCTGTGTTCTATTTCCTTTTGTAGATGCTCATGTAATTCTGAAGTCTTCAGAAACCATGGAGCATTTGGTATTATTAAGAGCCGCCTGGATGGACCAGGCATTGTGAGTGATTTTAATTTAATTGTCTATTTATATGATTTGTTATTTTAAAGTCTCTAGCGCTACGTATGCTACTCTAGCGCCCTGCCTCCGGAAGATCCGAGCAGGCTCTTTGGCGCAGCTTACTAGCCCACGGTCGGGCCAAGTTTGGTTAGGAACATTTTTGGTAGTGGTAGTAGTAGTATTATTTATTTTATTTTATTTGGGGAGCTTACAGATATTATTACAATATAAGGTACCCGTTGACTCGCGATTCGCCATATTTGGCCAATAACGCAATAGATTTAGCAGAAATCAACCTACTTTTCCAGAAACTGCAACGTGTGTGGTTAAGAAGTTGCTTAAGAAAGGCCAATAACAAGCCAACACAGATAACTAAGAAATACTATAAAAACTTCCGTGAGAACTCATAGTTAAATGGTAAAACCGGCAAACACTTACGTTTATCATCTAGTCGTTATACTCCGACCGGTGTTCAGGCAGTACGTGGTCTAGCAGCGAGGGTTGCTAGTCGCGCACTAGATAATAGACGTGAGTGTTTACCGGTTTTACTATTTAAATACTATAAACATACGTAGATGATGAATTTAACAAATAATTATGCAAGTAGATGATAATATGGTATAATGCGTACATAGCCGCTCAATTACAAAAGTGTTTTAAATAATTTATTTGATATCAGTAACATAAGCTTGGTTAATGTTACATAATCTGCTTGAATAAAGGTCGCGTAGCGTTGAAGGAGAATACCTCCTTCTACGGCGTACAGTTACTATGATGAAAGTTATGTGGTTCAGTAATCTCCGAATATAACGGTGATAACAGCTATTACAGCAGCCGTGCGATTCTGTAATAATTCATCGATGCGCTCGTCGACGAGCTCACCGATGTCAAATACTTTATGAGATATCGCCCTTTTAAGGTTGTTTTTCCAACGTTTTTGTTCTCTCGTCATTTGTTTCACGGATGTTGTCAAAGATGCAATGATGTTTGCTCTTAAAGAATCGCACGGCTGTACACATTCAAAATACCAAATAGTATTTGTAAACTTTTTATTTATTATTATGTACCAATACGAAAAAAGAACATTGAGCCGAATAACCATAGAAAAAAGTGTATCCTACGCATGACATCGTACACTGGTGTGGTGATGGATAATGATGATGATGATGAATGTATCTCATGTCCTTCCCGGGATATGATATATCGCCCAACTAAATTTCAATACGATCGGTTAAGCTGTGTACTCGCTAAAAGCTAACAAATAATAGTATATTTCATTACAAGTGGGGAAAGGCTGTCATTGCAAAGAGTTCCGACAAATGTCTACCCGATCCGAGGCGCAGCCGAAGGCGAGGGTTGACAGTCGGAACAAGTTGCAATGACGGTTCCGCGCGTGTACTGAACGACTATTTTTAATACAGTTGCGAAAAAATGAAGCAATTTAATAAAATAAACTCGCAAAGAAAATTTCTGGAAAATGGCGCCAACCGTATAGCATATAAGCAAAGATTTTTTTTCTTCACCCATTCTGGTAGGCAAAGGGATCTATGCCCATACAGCCAAGTCTTCAGTAGATTTTTTTTATTGGTATGAAATGAAAATGAAATTTAATGAGATGAAATGAAATGAAACCTTACCTAACTCATTCAATCAAATCATTAAATCTGATATTGAAACAAATTAGTAGCTTCTTTTTAGAAATATACGTATTTGCATGAATCATAAAAACTTCTATGATTTTTTTTAGTAAAATCTTCATTGTTGGTTTTTCTTTTTAATAGACATTATTTTGACAGTTGGAAAAGAGAACGCACGAGTTCGGGAAAGGTAAAAAAAAAGCACGAGTATGTATTAGCCCACATCCCGAATGCTATACGTCCCTGCAATACGCCACTTTTTGAGAAACTGTATTAAAAAGAAAGTTACTTATACATTTATAATATTACTAGCTGCGCTCCGCGGTGAAACCGCGGAGTTTCACCCGCGTGGTGATGGATGATGAATCAAAAAAAATTGTTAATAAGGGAAAATGTAGGTTTTTATTGGTAAAATATTTTTTCAAATTGGTCGAGAAATTACGGAGCCTACTCAATTGAAACAAAACAAATTTCCTCTTTATAATTTTAGTATAGAAGTACCTATGAGTGGATAAACCTAAAACCAAATATAAAATAAAGTAATTTGTATAATAAAATTATGAATATTATGCGATCTTAGAACACAAACACAAGCCACCACGTTCCACCACGGGATGAGCCGTCTGTCTCCCGGCGCCAACGACAGACGATTTCTCTCTCATGCAGTTCAAGTCACGAGATAAAGCGATTGTTCAGCTATATGAAATAATGATTAAGTGAAATAAGAATAAGAAATGGAAGAAGTTTTCAATTCAACGCAAACAAGACCACACATACCTTTCTAGTGAATCATCAAACCTGGGTGATTCATTTTTGTCGTGTAGGTTAAGGTAAAGTCAATCAATTTTAATTTTAGACAAAAAATTACTAGAGTATCAGTCATGTATTTCTAACATACGAGTACATCTTTGTAGTAATGATATCAGATTGGGTACGCTGTTATATTGGGAATTAAAAATAGTGGTCTTTTCTGAAGGAAATTAATGAGCATTATCGTGAAGATACCATATACCAAATGAACAGAACAAAAAAAGTTTGTGGATTATCATAATTGCTGCAATAGAGAGTGCAGGAATGCATTGCGCCAACACTTCTGTAACTTGGTACATAATGAAGATTCCACTAAAATGTGTAAGTAAGTTAAGTAGGTCGCACAATATTGTGATAATAGGTACATACTTTTGAGCTATCATGGTACCGACAACAAAATATTTTACACTTTTTGTTATTGAAGTGGGTTCCATTTTTATGGTAAAAAATGTTTGTTTATATTTTAATAGTAGGTATGTATCAGTTTATTGTTATATATCTTTATCTATATGTATTTATTTATTTAAGTTATCTATAAGCACTTAAATCATAGACAAAACATATATTGTATCATCTACTTACAACCGCATTATTAGGAATCCTGTATATGCAAGGTTGCCTGTAATAGATTACTATAGCGATGAGGCCGCCAATTGTCGAATCTACTGTAGCGTTTTTTTATTGTATGTTTTTATTTTATGATTGGATATCAATTAATAATTTTTGTGTTGTATTATTGTGAATGGCGAATGGATACTTCGCGAATAGGATCTGCTATCACATCCTACAATCCCACTAATATTATAAACGCTAAAGTTTGTATGCATGGATGTTTGTTACTCTTTCACGCTCAAACAAATTTTGAAGAAATTTTGTATATTTTGTAGTACATAGGTTATTGTCGTCATCATCATCCATCATTATGCGAGTTTATGTGTAAAGTTTGTATGTTTGTTACTCCATAACATAAAAATTATAAAAGAGATTTGGCAGAAATTTTGTTGTGGAGATGGATTGGAGCTGGTATTGAGAAATACGCTACTTTTACCAGACCTCTTTAACCTTATCAACATTTTTAGCTTTTTACACAAATTTAGTAACTACCTACCAAATATCCATACGGAAATAATTCGGGAAGACGTCTCTGTTTAAATCTGAGTGTTATGTTAATGTAGTAATTTAATTCTCATTGTGTCAAAATGTATTTGTATTGTTCATCAGAACTGTTTGTGAAAAAGTATTTTATTATGTAGAATAATAAATAGGCTTTATTAATGGCAAAACACATACAAAAACAATTAGTTTAACACATAAATCCAAACAATAATTACAAAACACAATAAAATAAATGATTTTTGCAGCTTTCTGCCACAAATCGGCTCCAACTCAACATAGTGTGGTTCGTAAACAACCAGCGTTGATCTTCCGTTGAGGCTGGTAGGTGACATCACGCACGTTTACACATAGTACTTACTATAGTATATACAAGAAACAATTTGCAAAACAGACCTAGTAGAAGAAGTTAAATTATAATGAAAGTTTTAACAGAAATAATAAAATAAAATATACAGTGACATATAATAAGTGTAATAATTGTTCAAGGTGAGAACTAAATTTTTCTAGACAACGATTGTGTAATTTTTTTTGAGTTTCCTCGCTTCTTTGATGAGCGTTGATAATGTTTTTCAATTGATATTTAAAAATATGTAAACATGTCATTATTTAGATAATAATGTCACATATATGAACATCATTTAAAATATAACTTTGACTAACTCGAATACTTTGCAATAATATTTTACCCGCGATAAGTTCATGACATAAACCGAAGAAAATTACTCAAACTCTCAGAGATAAGTTAAACAGATCGCTGTTCCGCTCTCATCAGTTTCGCGTAATTTCCACATCAATTAGATAGACGTGTGCGTATTTACGCGTGGAAGATAAATCTCTTGTCAGTATTAAAATATACAAGGAAGTTATCTAAGCAACTAACAGATCAGAATGTTTGAGATTACGGAAGACCAATTGTATTAAAACAACCCGTGTTTGTTGCTATTATTTTTCTTTTTCTAAAATGGACTCACTTTAGTTTTTAAGCAATTTCCACCATAAATGTTCTTTTTGATGTTTGTATAACGACTCTCCAATAATCTCTTTCTATATTAAAAATGTAATCTGTTTTTATATATATTTTCAGATCTTATTGCTAGTTAACAACATCACGATCTTCTAATTTCGGTATTTTATTGCCGTTTTGAGGTGGGGCCCACAAGATTAGTTAAAATGGCAGTGGGCAGGCCACATAGCACGCAGAACAGATGGCCGATGGGGCCGGAAGGTTCTGGAGTGGAGACCACGGACAGGTAGGTCGTCCACTGACAAAGTGGACTGACGACCTGACAAAGGTAGCAGGACGACGTTGGATGTAGGCCGCTTCCAACCGCTCCATTTGGAAATTTTCATGGGAGTACCTATGTTCAGTGGACATCCTATGGCTGAAATGATGATGATGATGAGTCGATTGCCTGATGGTAAGCACTACGATTACTTATGATAGTTGCAGTGCTACCGAGAACTGTAGTATAGCACAAACTTCATCAAAACTATCATCAACTCGCCTATCTTTACATTTGATAACAGAAAACAAAAATGTTTCGCAGAAGAGTTTCGTGTTATAAAGATTTCATCCTATTGGAGACTCTTCATTAAAAACAAGTAAAAGCCACGAAGTCACTTGTGCTGAATAATTCCTGTAATACATTATAGAGTCCGTGCAAACAGGGAAGCGTCGTAGAAATTGAGGGCGCGCTTGTGCTTAGTTACTGTATTAATGCTAGAAAATTGTAGTTTTTAGTACAGAACTCTTTGTGAATGAATTCGTCTGGGGAAGGACCGCCACCGTACCTACGTATTTCTACCGCTATGTAGTATTATTCGCAATACAGTGTTATAGGTGTTGGAGAAATGACAAGCACATAAGACTTAACCAGTTAATGTCTCAGGATAACGGGCGCATTGCAGCCGTGCGATTATCTAAAAGCAAACATCGTTGCATCTTTGACAACTTAGGAGAAACTACAACACGACACTACACGACAAATTACGAGATGACAAGAAACGTTGGAAAAACAATCTTATGTTCAAGGGCGATATCTCATAAAGTATTTGACATCAGTGAGCTCGTCGAGGAGCATATCGACGAATCATTAGAGAATCGCACGGCAGTTCGTCGCACGTCATTTTGTCGTGTGACAAAATGCTTCTGTTCTAGAGGCAGAAGTTACTACCACGTAATACCAGGAGGTCCTCGTGCTGGTAGCGTATCCAAATAAAAAAAGAACAAGCTGCAAAATATTGCTTCTTATATTATTTTACATATTTATCGAGGCAAAGTTCACATTTGACATTTGCGTGATGAACAGCCGTGCGATTCTCTAGGAGCCAAAATTGTTCCATCTTTGACAACATCCGTGAAAAATGACGAGATGACAAGAAGCGTTGGAAAAACATCCTTATGTACAAGAGAAATATTTGATAAAGTATTTGAAATCGGTGAGCTCAGCGACGATTGCAACGACGAAACATAAGATAATCTATCATACTTGAAATGTAATAAACTGTAAACTTTGTCATACGTTAGTAGCTTAATAATAGTATGGTTCCAAATAAATATATTATGTTTTTTTTTAAATCCTAAGGCTATTGACTAGATTATAGATAGATTGGACTGCCATAAAATATGAATGTTAGTTCAACGTAATGCCACGACGGTTCTCTTTTTGTACAAGCTCTACCTACTCGCAGGCGAAAGGGTATTTGCAAATGTATTTTAAATATCGCGGTAGCTGTGTGGGCAGGACTTGGCAAAGCTCCCTATTTGAGAGCTCAGCTCGGAGTATTTTACGGCTAATTAGTTAGGTTTTGTGCTTGCTACACTTTGTTGTTATTTGTCTACAGTTTTTATTTTGCTAGCCTTGTTTCGTTTTAATTAATTTATCTAGGAGTTCGGTATGTTATTATCAGAACAAAGTAGGCAGATTATAATTCTGTTTTTTCGTGTACAGTATATAAAGAGAAATTATATTTATGGCAATAATCACATTATCGTTCTACAAATTAAAAAGCAAACAAAATAGAAGACCTCTACGTCTTTTGCTCAGTTATCAACCGCAGCACAGACCAGTGGATATATTGGTCTGTGACCCGCAGAGACTGAAGCTAACTCTACAGACTTGCGCGTGACTCAATCAAAAACTATGAAGAAATATTCTGTGTCTCAATGTACATGTTCTATACGTAATGATACGTTGTTTATTAAAATATTTTTAGTAAGATCTTTTAGAGCGTGGTAATTTAGCTGAACGACACAGATTAGGAAGCATATGTATCAATACTGAGTGCATAGATATAAGTCGCCAGATGCCTAATACGTAAAAATTAATGAAGCAAATAAATGTTACCCTAGCAGGGATACTTACAACTCACTTATTAAATTCAAAATCAGTCTAAGAGTGTCACTCGCTGTGGACACTGAGTACGAGTATAATCAAAAATCAAAAATACCGTTTTGTGCGATTAGATTGCGTAAAAATTAGGGGATATGTAAAAAAAGGAGACCACGGTCTCCCTTCACGCATAAGTAGTCACCAACAATTATTTGTAAGTGTTTTTCTAGAGATTTTTCTAATATATGCAAATCAAAATTAGTGTTACCCTACGAATAATAATAAGTCTATTATTCGTAGGTGTTACCACTCGACTCGACTCGTGTCATTTCCCGATTGATGTTAGTTAGATTAGAAAAAGATCCTTTTATAGATACACGTTGGATCATATCAATAAACAAAATACTTGTGCTATACTTTAGAGAAAAAAAAACAAGTTTCTTTAATAACAAGGTTGCTAACGTTAATTTATTACACAATATTACAAATTAATATTTTAGAATGCCGTCTTTATTTTCGAACTATGGCTAACCTTTTATTTGGTACGGCTTGTTTTTTACTTTCACGTAGGCACCATAAACAGATATTTTTCGGATTATTATCTAAATCGGCTAAAGTTTTAATACAGCATAGTTTTGACTTTAATCATATTCAGTACTGTAATATTGTATTGTCTGTTTTATATCATATCTGTTTTTTTTTTTCTGATCGGATAGCCTTAAAACATCTAGCCACTATTTTTTATATATTTTAGATATAAGACTCTAAATTGGATTTTATTACACTTTTGATTGGGTTAAGATACCAAAACTGGAATAAAAGTTTGTTTGCAAATGATTGTAAAACAAACTTTTATCCACTCAGTTTATTAATGAGCTGACAAGATCAAGTCAAATACAAAACAGGACTCATATTGAACTTTGTGGTACTTGTACTAGTACTTGTCTTAATATAGTGGTTTTAATAGAATACTTAAACCCCACGCTTGTGTAATGAGTGGTTATTATAATGTTGATTAAAAAAGGAGCATGAGTTCAAAATTTGCAAATCCCTACGAAAGTCGTAGCCTACGCGGACATAGGTGAAAAGTCAGATCAGCTATTGACACGAACTTGTATAAAATATTGTGCATGCGAAAGTTGATGAGTGAGTGTTTGTTTCTCTTCCATGTTATATCAGATTTCAGTGGAATTTAGATGGCTAACTACCGTGTATCCGTGTAAAACCTAAAGGCTTTTATTTAATCCCGAACATATATTCCACAGGTATAGTTATTTTCAGCGCTGATGGTACCGCAGGGCAATATTTTGTTATATATTTGTATTTATCAGTATTTGGTACAATTTACGTCTAACTTACTAAAAAATATTGCTAAAATTAAAAAAAAACACATTTTATGGATGGAATAAAAATAGCCTATATGCTTGGAATAGCATATAGGCTATTTTTATTATAAAAAAAGATTTTATTTTTTTAGACACACGACTCAGCACACATAGTAGCTACTCATGTGTGCTGAGTACTCATATGTATTTCATTCAGCTGTGTGAAAGAACTAGTCCAATATAAAAACAATCCGTCTTAATATATATTTTGCCTAAATTATTTGAAGTGACGATAATCAAATACTTGGGATGTAGGAAATTTATATTTCATACAAAATGTTGCTACAACATTTTCTGCTTTGTAATAAGTTATGACGCGCCAAGGCAGGAAGGTCACGCTTACCATCAAAGCGTGCCAATTTATTTTGTCTCTAAATCTAGTCAAGATAAAAATATTTTCTCTCGAGACGCTTTCCGAGACTGAGCTTTTTAAACTCTAAAAGATAAATAAAGAGACCTCAGCTTTTAAAGTCATTTCGTGTTAAAGCTGCCTAAAATCTACGGCCTCATATCTATCTACTTAAATAAAAATGGACCCCTATTTCTCCTGGTCACGCTATAACTTGAAAACGGAACAATCTCGCTAATTCGATAATGTTTTGTTCATTATTGTCAGGAGAAGGTTCTTATGAAAGAAAAATCAAGAAAAGATGAGAGGTTATGGCGTGGCTGAGCCTACTACGCGAACGAAATCGAGGGCAGTCTAGTATTTAAATTAAATGTAGTGTTATTAATTGGTGAGGTTATAATGTTCCCTATTGTACAAACAACCTACGAAAACGGGCACATGCAAAAGAGTTACACTAACGTTATTCAAAGTAACTCTCAGTCACCGGGATTGGAATCTTAAAAGGTATAATAATTTACTATGATAGCTCTTGTGCAAGAGATTAGCTTGGGTTTTAGTACTGCAATGTTAAGCATCAAACCAGCTGCTAAGCATCAAATGTTAACCAGCAATTTGCAGGCTTTGTTGTGTTACAGATATTTAAGTATTTTAAGACCAGTTATTACACTTGCCTCAGACACTGGTGGATCTGTGACTGAAAAAGAGAAAATGTCG
Organism: Selenia dentaria; assembly: GCA_917880725.1. Taxonomy (NCBI): domain Eukaryota; kingdom Metazoa; phylum Arthropoda; class Insecta; order Lepidoptera; family Geometridae; genus Selenia; species Selenia dentaria. The sequence goes on along the minus strand of OU862888.1, from coordinate 4,090,724 downwards.
ACAGATATTCTAAAATAAATATCTCGGGTTGATATAAACGAGTTCATTCTGCTCCGACTATTTTAATAAAATAAAATCTAAACACTTGATCTAGCCCACAGAAGAATGGCCGTCCAAGATTTATTTCGATAGAATCCACAACACAAAGGTCCCGTAGCTCCCGGCACGCCATCCCAGCCTCCCTCGTCCGCGTCAAATCTTATTATTAGCAATAATCGCTATTGTCGACCGGTCACAATGCTGCCATAATGGCACGGCTCTTTCCACAATGGACAAAGGCCGTCGCGAGGATCACGTAGATTGTGCAACGCAGTAACAAAGATCATGTGATTTACGTATTTCTCAAACCATACATTTTAGAGGTCGTGTTTGAAATCTATGTATGACATTTTATTTAAATCGTTGGAATGATATCCATACACGAATCATTTGTAATTTTTCCTCTAAGGGTCTCAGCAACTCGTATGAAATGTTACCGATAACAAATTTAATGTAAAACACTGTTTTAAACTATCACGGTTGTTCTCTAAAGTTATATGATTATTAACGGGATATTTACCGTGGTAAGGTTGTGGAATGAGCTCCCGATATTTCGGCGCAGTTACATGCACCATGTTCACGGGAAGACTGAAGAATGCGGGTGGTTGGTCATAAAGTTTAAAAGTTAGGTGCAGACATAACGATCTACCCTCTTTCTTAGTCTTTTGCTACGGTTATCACTGGAACTCGAACTCGATCCTAAGTCCCGACAAAACACACTCACTGTATCACTGCGTATAGTATTTTGAACACATTTTGAACGCGGACTTTTATTTTTAAAACAACCTAATACTGGATTCCACGCACTGGCGAGTTGAAAACCATCACCTCGATTGAAATTCTGGCATTTCGAGATCTCAATAGTTTCCTTTACTAGCCTTGGTATGTAATGGCGTTCGGTGGACAAGATTTTAGGGTTATGGAATTCAATCCAGTGGTTAGGACCCGCGTCCAGCAGATGCTGAGCATCTGCTGGACGCGGGTCCTAACCCCGTTAATAATCATATAACTTTAAATTTAATGTAGTTCTTTGTATTATGACAGTAGTTGGGTATGCTAAAACCTAAACTTTTACCTTTACAGGTTTTGGTTCCCATTTTGCATTTCCACTTACATAAGCTCAGGTAAGGCAAACTAGATTATGGAGTCTTAGTGGATTCATGGAAAAAGCAGGGCATACACACTCACTAACAAAGACGCTCCTTCGGTTTATATTATTATGAGTATGATTCCATATGAAGACAGAGGGGTCTAATTTAGCCCCTAGAAAAATCAGGGTTACATTATCCACTCTCAAGCATTTAACTGGTCACCGATTGTAAATACACAATTTTCGATGCGACACCTTAAAGTTAATAGTGCGACATAAAAAACTACACACTAGAGCTCACTAAAATCAAAGCAAACCTTATTTTCATCTCTATTTTCTTGAACGCAGTGACATGCTAAGTCAAAAGCCGTTTTAAGAAGTTCTTACGACGCGTATATTGCATGCAGTTTATTTAGTGTCCAACGTGTGATCATATACTATACCACATAATAATACTGAATTTCTAATTCTATAACTCGTGACATTGAGTACTGTCTCAGAGATAAATATTCCGTTCACGTTTTTTCCCGCCACTTTTTACCCGGACGCAGCGTTGTTTGCCAAGCCCCCCTGAATTCAGAACTCCGTGGCCGTATCAAAAAGAAGGGTTAAGTAGTTCTTATTTGATTTGTCGGGTAACCAACTCGTTTGCTGAGTGGGCCGCGGTTATTCGGGTGTGATTTGGCCTTTACAACTCTTTGTAAGTGATTCTTGACTTCGTTAAGAGGTCCACGAACAAAGTACATTGATTATTGGCTAACAATTATTTGTTAGTTGATTTGACACTTCGCTAGAAATAAAACGAAGAAATATAAATACACTTATGTAAAAATCTTATAGTTAGTGCTAAATAACTGTTTTACGTTTACGACACTATTACGTTACTTATTTAGATTTTTGTACTGTACGAAAAAAGACAAACTATCATTTATCTAGTAAATCTGTGGCACATATAACTCATAGTTTGTAAAACGGAACGCAGCGCGTATTTTAATAGTTGGTTTTAAAATACGTATACTTTATCGCATTTTTTCATGCTACAGCCTCTGTGAGGAATATGTAGAACATGGAATCTTAAGTGTATATGTGTACGTTTTACTAAAGTCGAAGAATAATCTTTATATCTTTTATCAGAAGTGCTAAAATAGTTTGATTGGCAAATTGTTGGTGAATAATATACACTATTTTTGGTAAACGCTCAAACTTTATATGCCTGATGTTGCATTTTATAGTTATATATACATATATACTTAAAATGGAAATAATATCAAATTAAACGAAAATTATTTAATCAGTTTTGGCGTCAATGAAGTTAATGAAGTTCTTATATAAACGCCAATAAAATTATTACTAATGAATATGCCTTAAAGACTCCATTATTGCTGAGATTCACAACAAATAGAGTCACGGTATCGAGAATTTTGAACTGACAAGAATTTTGTTATAAAAACGAACGTGGTTTTCACTCATTTTTAGTTAGAAATACGGGATTACGTAACATTAATCGGATCGGTTCGACTATAGCAAGTGCAAAGCGAGACGTCATCGACGCGGGCGTCGTGGACACTCATTGAAAAAGACCATTGAATGTGGTCGAAAGTATAGCCGAATCTATCCGATCTTTGGTTCCAGTGCTTTTAAAGTCCAACCCTAATAGAACACTAACGCGGTCGCAAAATGTGTGCTTGTGTTAAAAATCGAAAGAATCCTAACTTTTTTCATGTGTATGTTACAGTGACAGGTAGCAGCGACCGCAAAAACTCACCTTCCATCCGCGAGCGTTGTGATCGCGACGTGAAACGAGTGTGTGAACAACGCGATTGATTTCGGTTCTTAAAGGAACACTACCATAGCCACATGGGTGGCAGATGTTAATTTGGCAGCAGTAGTGTATTCCAAGCATCTTTTTCTTATAAGTTCTTACTACATTCTGTGCATTTTCGAATAAACCATTTTTTACAGTCCACTTGGATTTTCTTTCCGTAATCTCTGTTATATCTTTTGAGATTGTATTGTAAAACGCTTGTAGTTCTTTAAGACAGACTTATTTGTCTCCCAAAGTCGAAAGCTAGGCAATGCTATTCTAGTTTTAAACGTGTGACTATCACAGTTTAACTTGCCTTCTGAGTTTTTACGAACATACGTTGAAATATATTCACATATGTTTATACGTTTATGTCGGTATATCCAGAAAAAGTATGTTTCTTCATACAAAATCATTGTATTTTAAACGTATGCCGTAATTAATATTCATTCGACACTCATAAATTGGAGCGTGTTTAGTATTGTGAATTTCACGTAAAAATATATGATTTTAACGTCGCCTTTGTACCTTTCCCCATAATGGAAAGTATTCCTTTGTCATTGATGAAGAGCAGAAAAATATTTTGTTCATTTTCGTCGTTCGAGAAAAGCGAAGTAAAAAAATGTCCTCTCATTCTCCCGGAACAGAGCTTGCTGGGGAAATTTTAGACTGCTTCAAGATGTCGTTTTGATTTATGAAGCAATGACTATAGCTTTTACTGGTATCGTTTTATAAGAAAAATAAAACGTGTTGTTTGGGAAGCTGTTGGAGGTGGCGGGTGTTTTAAATTATTTTCTGCGATATTATTGTTAGAATCTGGATGTCAATAAAATTAAATAGACTAATTATCCGTCTGTCTTATAATTTAAATACGTCTCACAATTATTTTTGCTCTATTGATTACACCCCAAAAATGGCGGTGCAAATGTACCGTCCTCTCAACCTGTCGTTAGTTTTATACCATGAATCGTTTTCTTACTTTTACAATACCATTAACATATTATTGTAGGCATACATTACTAAAATATAGTTTATTCTTTAAAATAGTTTGTACATTATAAATACATTTATTAGCATATACTCAGTTTAATATTTCTACAATAAAGAACTTATGCTACTTTTCCGGAATAATTCACTAGCCATGAATAGCGTCTATGTTAAAATCAGAAAGGAAGTCAACAATGTGCTTCTAAATTCTGAATATAAGCTGTATATATTATTTATTTTTATTAATTTTATATATTATTATTTCTAACATAATTGTACGCTGAAGTTATAATTTAATCTCAGTCACAAGGCTTTCAAACAACATACCTATAGTAATTAGACGCCTATAATATTCAATTAGTTTTAATAAAAATACACATTTATTAACCTATTGTAGCTCAGCCAGCATCAAATTAAAAAAATACATTTACATATGTGTATGTATTTTTTGAATTTGATGCTTCTTAGTTTGTCAGTCTATGAGTTTTTAATTTGTACCCAATCCTCAACAGACCCTGTAGTAATTTTGTTGTTTAATTATGTAGTAAGTTAACTTCAAAGATAGTAAACATGATTTTGGGAGACAGTTACGTTTTTTTGTAAGGTTACCAATATTTTAGTTTAAAACATTTTTGGAGATAGGAACCCAGGAACGACGTATACACTTATATCCATTTCATATTGTGGTTTTACTTCGTACTATACTTTGAAGCAAATGGTAATACCAAAGTAGATATGAGTATTTATACTGTGGTAATACGCTGCTTTATTCAAAAATAATTTATGTTAAAGACAAATATTATGAGAGGAATTTCAATTTAGTCTGAGCAGTTTTTGGCAAGCATCAAGTCTTTACGCAATCAATGCTACAGTGCTTGCATAAAAATAGTGCCGTGCAGAACTATGAAGCTTAAATATCAGTTATCACTGCAAATGACTAGACTTCACGCTCACCATCAGGTCCCTGCTTTCACACATGACCGCATAATAATTTACTAGTTTTAAACAACCTTTGAAGAAATAGGGGTGACATTACATTGAGCATGTTTTTAAAACAGAATAGATAGATGGTTTAGTATAAAACAAAATATTGTTTTTGAATTAAAATTAACAAGGGTGGCCTTGAATAATAAAATATACCCGATCCCTTGACATTTCAACTTTGTAATTTACACCTGTTAACAAATTCATGTTCAATCGTCAAAATGAGTGATGTTTTTCCTGAAATTCTCTTTATTATGGAAATTGCATTAATCAAACTTGGCTCTGTTTTGGGACCGAAAATAATTGGGTTTTTACGTGAACCAAAACGTATCATAATGAATTTTAGTAAATCAGTATCTATCTATATTAACTTTGTTCCGATCTCGTGGTGCCTATAGAGGACTATTATATAGCCGCCCGATTTTCGTTCAACACGTTAGTAATTTAGTAATTATTTCTAACTCGTTAGTTCTTTACGGATATACATATTTCAAGTGGCACTGTCTTGTTAGGTGTTATACATCAGAAAGTAGCCTTCCACCAAACTATGGTCTTTTTCACAATGAGTTTTTTCACTTGAGCTCTTTTTATGGTACCCTCACCGAAAGCTTCAAAAGAATTGCATGTACTGTGAGAGCTAAGAAAATATTTATTTAAAATAGTCTATTAATTAAGTTCTAACGTAAGTGATTCCCTGTAATCTTTGTGAGAAATAAATGTCAAAAAACCTAAGGATCATAAATATCATAATCATAATCAGCCCATTTTGTCTCCACTGTTGAGACTCAAGCCTACCTCTCAGAGAGAGGAGTTGGGCCATAATCCACCACGTTGGCCCAGTGCGGCTTGGTGGACAGCTTAGTGGCCAACCCATGTCGAAGTTGTCAGGCCACCCAAAGGCCTTCGACATAGTCTAACGACTGTTGCCTTAAGACGGACAACCAGGACCAACGGCTTAACGTGCACTCCGAAGCACGGAACCGCTCAGTTGAATAATGCCACTAGCGGTCACCCATACAAGCAGCAAGCATTGCTTAACTTGTTGATTGGTTAGGATCGCAAAGGGCAAGCTCCGCTAAGAGCGTTAAGGATATGAGCATATAAATGCCCCATGCATTAGCTGGGATACACTTAGTCAACTTAGACTTATATTAAACAACACTATATTTTATACGACGGATATACGATAGTGTACTTGTTGGTTGGTTTTGACATTTTTTCCACGCTGGAAATGGATTGATACGATTTTCATCCCGAATCTTGGAGATGGCGACAGTTACACGCAAAAAAAATATAATTATGGTAACTAGTCATTTTCTCTCTAGGCTATTGTTTTGTGTTGTAGTTTGTTTTGTTATTGTGAAGCTTAACTAAACATATTCATATACAAGTATCTGTTTCGTTACGAATTGATATAATGACTAAAGTTATTATTAATATTTATTTTGTAATATAAATTCCAACTATGGTCATGAATATAAATTAATACCGAAAGTGTCTCTCGTAGTAATCTTCAAGTAAAAGAACAATTATTATTATTTTATTTATATATATATTATATTATTATTATTATTAATCATTTGGGACCATTATTATTTTTATGTTATATAAATGACTTGCCAAACGTGACATGTAACCATATGACTCTTTTTGCTGATGATTGCACAATTTATTATTTGAAAATGACAATTTTAATGACTTATGTAGTGATGTTAATAACACACTTGTATTATTTATCAAATGGTTAAATTTAAACTATTTAAAAAATAATTTAGATAAAACTTTTATAATGAATTTTAAACAAAGACATTCAGCCGTGCCATTATCTAATGATTCGTCGACGAGCTCACCAATGTCAAATACTTTATGAGATATGGCCCTTGAACATAAGGTTGTTTTTCCAACGTTTCTTGTCATCCCGTCATTTGTTTCATGGGTGTTGTCAAAGAAGCAACGATGTTTGCTCTTGAGAATCGCACGGCAGAGCCTGTCAACCTTGACAATAAATATTTAGGAAAAACTGTGAATGAAATTGACTGCACAAAGCTTTTAGGATTAATTATTGATAATGAATTGAAATGGAAAGAACAAATCGACAATATCTGCAAAAGTTTACATCAATACTCTTATGCTTTATATAAATTAGGCAGAGTAGTTAACCGACAAACGGCGTTGACAGTATATCACGCTAAGGTAGCGTCAGTGTTACGATACGGAATCATGTTCTGGGGAAATTCCACGGACAAGTTAAGGGCATTCAGAGCACAAAAAAATGCGTTAGAACCATTGAAGGAATAAAACAAATGGATTCCTGCAAAGAACATTTAAAAAACTTAGGTATATTGACCATGCCATCAATGTATATAAGCGAGGCTGTTTTATTTGCAAAGAGGCATCCCGATCTATTTGCCTACTATGCAGAAGGTAGTCGGCGAGAAGGAAAACTGCGTCACCTACCATTTAAGACAACTCTTCAGCGTAAAAGTATTTTTTGTATGTTGACTCTCATATTAAACAAATGCCATAAGCATTGTTACCAAATGCAGCATAAGTTCTGAGAGTAATATAAATTCTTTTAAAAAGGCATTAAACAAATTGTTAATAGAAAAAGCATACTATGATATTGACGAATTTTTAAAGGATAAATTATAAACAGATAGGTAGTAATGCTTTTAAAAAAATGATTTATTGACATTATCAAATATGTAACTTTTATTATATTCTGACATTTGAAATTGACAATATTAGAATATAGTATATAACATTTTAGACTTATCTTGTTGTTAATAATATTTTCGATTCTAAATTTGATAATGATGGACGCCATTTATATGTTATTTTATTTGAAGCTAATAATGTAATTTTATTTAAATTTACTTTTCTCATTCAAGTAATTATTCTTTATGGAGTTGTGTGATTAAATGGTAAATCGTTAGTGTCTTTATAAATATATTTTTTTATCGTAATTTTATTTTCTTATGTCCATTTGCACAATATGTTATATGGTAGAATGTCAAAGAACCTATATAACCTGTAACATCACACATTTTTCTGTGGATAAATTGTTAACTACATTCTGCAAATAAATCATTTGAATTTGAATCATTACGACATGATTATTTAGTTCAGTTATTTAGTATTATAACAATCATATTACATTACATAAAGAAAACACAATGTTGTCAATACAAAGGTATGATAATCATTCATAGCATTAATACTTCTCAACAATTATTATCTGGTTCAGTGCCCGCCCGGAGCTCGCAGATGCCGCTGCGGTCTCGCCCTGAAGATGAGCATCGGACATGCTCGAAAACCGGGTCGACGTATTCGATCCTTAACGTGAGTGTTTCGCCGGTTAATAATAATAGTTGAATATGTGTCAAACCCACGAGAATTTCAATACAAAAAATTAATAATTCTGATTCGAAAGAAAATGAATGTTAGAATTCAGAGTTATTGACTAAATAATAATAATAATAATAAAATAAAATAAAATGTTTCTGTTTTTATACTACATTGTATTTTTATACCAAACGGGCCTCTAAGTGTTGGCTAGGTACAGCCTCACTTATGCCTATGTAAAGGACCGGGTGAAACCCGTGAAATATGTCAAATAATAATAATAATAATAAAACCGCAGGGGCGGCTTTGTGGCGAGCCGTCGGTGAGTGGTGACACCGTGGAATCTGATTCTCCCTGGGGCTAAATGAGACCCCTGACCCCCGGCTTGCCTTAATTGGCCGTCTGGGGGTGGAGATGCAAGAGCAAGTAACAAAAAGCTCCAAGGGTGGAAGTGTTAAAGGGCATAACGCCGGTAGTAGCGCTTCAGTGAAACCGCAGCACACCTCTCGACACCCTTTAGCCAGCCACACCAACGTTGCCCTTTCTGTCACCATTCACGGTGGCCTTTATGGGGGGCCCGTTTAGTGGGTGGCAAGTCACCACCTACCCAAAATATTTAAAATGAGACTGAATTTGGCAGGTGCCGTAGTCTCTTCCATAGCCCACTATCTTTTTATCACTAATAAAATCATTTCAATAGCCTTGTCATTTTACCCATTTTTATAATAGATATACCATGTCACCATCCATCCATAAGTTTCTGTTTTTTTATACTACTTTGTATTTTTATACCAAACAGGCCTCTAAGTGTTGGCTACAGCCCCACTTATGCCTTTGTAAAGGACCGGATGAAATCCGTGATTTATTTTGAATAAAAGGAATAATAATAATAAATAACAACTAGTAGTATTAACTCTATCAAGGACTACCTTTTTATGAGTAGTAGAACTCTTTGTGAATGAGTTCTTCCGGGGAAGAACTTCCACCATACCTTTTTCTACTGATACTACCGAAGCAGTAATGTTCGCAATACTGTGTTCAGGGGGCCTACTTCCACCTTTTACGAATCTATCATAAATCATAAATAGCATTTTGTACTAAGCTTAGAATAATCATACTTACTATCGTACTCCCATCGATACAAAACGGTCAACCAAATTAAATGCTAAGCAATATAAGTGGTATGCAATATAACTTTAAGAGACGAGAGTACGGATTTCAAATATTTGACATTGACACAATTGAACTTAGTGTCAAAAGTCACGTTAAAGTACGCAAATTGTGTGAACTAATTGATACTACGTCATCAAAACGTGTATCGTTATCCATTATTATTTTAGGCTTGCTGTATTTACGTAGTGGTACCAAATTTTATGGTAAGGTTGAAACAAGATTACCTTAAGAGGTGGTAGTAGGGTTTGCAGTATATGGTTGCCGGCGAAAGTTCAGGCACATGAGACTTAACAACTTAGTGTCTCAGGATTACGGGCGTACAGTGCATGAAATGCATCTGATCTAGGCAGAGGTTACCATTTAAAACTCAATTAAAGTCTCATGTTTGTACCGTCTCTTAATAATAAAAAAACATCTATATCTGAATAAAACCTCGCATCCTCCTAGTAAGTGTCTGGCTATACCTATTCTCTTATGGCTAATATAGGAATGCCTTATCTCCGTCTAACGAAATTAGTTCTATCAAGGACTGGAATGGAATGCGTTAGAATGGACGATTTTATAAGAACAAATTAAATTTTGACTATTCTTACTTTACCACGATACAGAATTCAACTATGATTTACTACTCGTTTACAATTTCTACGTTTATTACGTGCATTCTTATCGCTTCCATTTTATTGAAGAGAGGGTCATGCTTTATATTTTCATTTTCTACCTGAGGTTGTTACTCTGACTGTTCACCTACCTACAGATTGTTTTACGATTTTATATTTCCAACTCAATCTTCACATTGTCTTTTAGGAAATTGCAACTATCTTGCCAATCAATTGTTCCAAGATTTACATTAGGCAAGACTGAGGTGTGAATACGCTCGCATAGACGAATAGACGTTCGCATACAAAGTTCAATATTGCTTATTACGTGCTATTGATTTATTACGTGCGATTCTCTAAAATCGCAAATATTTTGGGCCAAAAACTCGGGACGGATATGAAATAAATCGAGCAAGAGCAAACATCGTTGCATCTTTGACAACATTAATGAAACAAATGACGAGATAACAAGAAACGTTGGAAATACAGCCTTGTGTACAAGGAATATATCTCATAAAGTATTTGACATAAGTGAGCTCTTCGAACACGACTGTATGTAATCATTAGAGAATCGCACAGCTGATGTGATTTAACCCTTTGCGTCCCAGAGACGTGCATATACGTCAGTTTCATTCATTAATCTTTTGTTTTATCACGGTATAGGCAGGATAAAAAGACAAAGAAAAAAGAATCTGAAAATATATCCATCTTTAGGAATATAACTTATTCAATGTTGGTGTGACATTTTAAGATCATTCATAAAGCCTTCATTACCTACTCTCAGAGATGGTGTATATCTATAATCAACATATAAGTACACAGTTGATTTACTATCTAGAATAGTGGTAGATTGAAAGAGAATATTTAATCAGCACTCTGTTACGTTTTATATATTTTGTGAAATGATTTTACGCTGACAAGGTTATGGCGATACCAAGCTCAAATAAACGGAAGTTTAAACGGATTTTCAAACACTATGTCAGTACTTAGTTATTTGGTAATATTTTCTAAAACTTGTATTATTAAGATGGAGTTTAACAACAAAACTATAATTTATAGGAGCCACTTATTATCTTATTTATATATTATAATATATAATTTATTTTATTTTGCATAAATATATTACATTTTATATAATGAATCCATGGGCTCCCGAACTAGTTAAAAACTGGGTTTCGGGTGCCAGTGGCTTCTCCCATCTAGATTTATTTCAATATTTTATGCTTACAAATACATATAACAAACATATATATGTTTTGTGTATTTATATATATACACAAAACATAGTCTATATAACTAAAAATATATTTATTATCGTTTATTTGTTCTTTACCGAACAATTTATAACGCAGTAATGACAAATATCGTCACGTTTATAATTTGGGAAGCGTTGTTGTCACGTCATATATTAATCCAGACCATTGAATCTGAACGCACCGTATCGGAGTTGGCGTCAATCGTTTAGTGAAATGAACTGAAACGAACGTTGCTACCTTAAATGTACAAGATAAATAGATATATAGGATACAAGGATATAAGGATTCAATATTCTCCTCGAAGAGTGATGATAGGTACTATCGTCTACTTCTTCTTCTATACAAATATATTAAATTGAAGTTCCTGTAAATGTTAAAATAACAGCTTTTTACTGTAAGTGTGTAAGTGCATATAATGTATATATGGCAGTTTTATACACAAACACGGATTTAGGAAGGGAGGGTATGTAAGGCGTGCCACGTATCACAGTAACAAGTTCCGCAGTACTTGTTTGCTAAAATCGTAAATATCGGCGCACCAGGTTGTAGCATATTCATTTCGATATCCATTATTGTTAGTGTTATAAAATTGTTTACAACTCAACAAACAAGTGCTGCAATGTAGTATTGCGTATAACGATATTCTCAGCGCGTAGTGCGGCTACTGCTATCGGCGCCGGGAGTTATTAGCGTTCATTGGTTGGTTTGTCAGTGTGCATTGTAATGAGTTTGTGTAAGTAGCTAATGAGAGCGTTGCGTTCAGTGTATTACATTATAAGTTTAGTGTTTCATCGTAGGTGTGAAGTACAGAGGGGATGCGTAATTTAAAAACTGCGACATGAAAATCAGAAGTATAAATGTCTAGTGCTATATCCCCATCCTTCCTAAATCCGTTTATACAACTCAAGCTAGAATTTTCTTGTATGTTCGTCTGTCTATTTGTTACGGCTTATCTCTAAAACTTCAAGACCGTTTTGCTCGGGACTTTCACTGGCAGATAGTTAATAATAATAATAATAATAATCTTTATTTCAGGCAATAGTAGAATTACACAACATAAAAATACCAGCGGCCCATATACAAAACATATACCTTATAGACTAACATATATACATATATTATTTGGTTTCTTAACTAGCGTACAGTAAGTTCAGGATTTATATTCGGTCTAGGCTCCCTGTACCGTCGAAAAACGATCCCTTCAGGCCAGAAGTCCGGTGCCAGGAACGTCTCTTTAAACTTCGCTGGAAACCGGAGCACGTACGACTTGAAGTTCGTTTCTCTTTTCGAATCCAGGCGCATTAATGTAACTTCGGGTAAGGCCTGAGTCTGGATATTACGGTCATTCCATTTTTTTCTGATGTAATGCACAATCTCATCTCCCGACGTGTCTTTGTGAAATCGGGAGAGGTATACAGCTGACACAGGCTCAACAGCACGGATGGTCGTGGCTGCAGCAGGAGCGGTGCCGCGGAGGTTTCGGGCTGGTCGAGCTCGCCGTTTCTTCTTCTCGACAAGGATGAAGCCTTCCTTGTCCACCGTTTTTGTGCTTAATGCGGTTGTATGTTCACCCATGGGATTCCGTTCAGTGAACGGTGCATGTGACTTTCGCGCTACTTGCGCGAAAGTTTTCTGGCGCCGGCGGGAGGGTAAGGATGCCTCAGGTGGATGAAGCACTGATATCCCGGACTTGTTAGAGGTGGCTTCGACCACAGAAATACCACGGTCATCAACCCGCGGCGATGTATCAGGGTCAGATGTCGGTGTCGCTGACATGCTGATTTTGCAATTAGGATTTTCGCCGCGTCGACGCATATTGATGTTTTGTGCGGACAGCGGCGAAATTGTCGGCGCAGCGATTTTATTGCGCAATTCAGCTAACTCTACCTTGAGTTTTTCAACGGTTTGCTCCGAGATGTTCAATTTAGAGCGTATTTCCGTGACATCGGTCCTGAGAAGCGTCATATCCTTTAATAGCTTGCTTACGTCAACGTGATCAAAGGTGACGCAAGGCAAGCGATGCAGATCGCGCGCCACGAATGTCGGGATGTCATCAGGCTCAGTCTCTTTAAACACCCGAAAGATGTCCTGCAGGTCCTTCTTGCCACGCCCGTCCCTTTGCCTCGTGATGAGACGGATGGTGGTCACGGCGGTGTCAGCAAGCGTCTTCTTGGCTGCGACGATGTCATCTTCTGAGTAGCTGGACGTGCAGATCTGCTCAAGACTGAGCTCATCCATCACGTCCAGCTTCTGCTGCACAAACGCGAGTAGCTCATGGATGACAACGCGGTCAGAACGCTTCGCTTCCATGTCGACGCGCTATTTTACAAACACGTTAAAAAACTTGGGTCAGCATTTGAGCAGTCGCTGTACGAACGACCGCTCGTGTCAGCGACTTAAAAGACTGTGTGTTAAAACAAAGAAAATCTTGGCTAAAAAGTGCTGTTCACAAGAAGTGGTAGTGTTATTTAGCTTTTTTCCATCAATCGCACAGTGAACAGCTTAGCCCGGATTTTCCCTGGTTAAGTCTATTGTTCAGGGTTAAAATTCATCCAATAAATGCCAATCATTTACCCTAAAACCATTGAACACGCGCACGGGGACCCCGTCGTCGTCTGTAGGTACACGCGGTGTAGGCACAACCACGAAATGTTCCAAAACGCTCCACATTTTATATAATTACAAATATTAACTGCCGATGTAGTACTTCCGTTAGCGAAATGTGTCCGAGTTGCACTGAAAGTCATGCGCTGCACGTGCGCCGTTGTTATTTATTGAGATCCACAAACTAGCCTCGTTTCTTCATTTGTTCCACTGCACTCAGATAAAATAAAAAAGTCAAAACAGAATGTTGTGTTGTTTACATAATTACATACAAAACGTACAACAAAACTACGCCTTTACTCGTCAGTCGAACTATCACGTTGCGTGGGAGCAACGCGTAAAATTTTGATTATCATTTAATTTAAATTTATTAATAATTAATTATATTTAATTTGATTTTAATTATCATGGCATTACCGATGCATGCACATGCAGTTTAGAAAACTGGCTTCACTTCTCTGTACACACCATTCTAACTAGATTTTTTTATTTTGTATGAGTGCTACTACTGCATACTATTTCTGCAAGTTAACTTTCTTAGTAACAAAGAATTTTAATTAATGTAATTTGACTGTTTTTATTTTCTTCTGGATAATTATGACATCTATTTATAAAATTTCCTTATTTCTTTAAGTTAATATAGTGATTGCGTGTGAGTAAAAAGTCTGTATAATTAACTTTGAAAGCCATCTCATCCCATATTTCGTACTCCAATTTTGACAAAACATGTTGATTCAATATTTACTAAAAAGACCTATATAAGTGCATATTTGTTTGAGTACTTATGTATCTATGTAACCCCCACATGTTTCTAACAAATAAACTATCTTTAACTTTAACAATAGAAAAACGCCTCACATAGGTGCGGGAACAGATAGCACCAATATGATAAAGAAAGGGCAAGGAAAGAAAACCACAAATATTAAACACCAACAATAGTTTACACAACAAACAGCGACGAGCCCGACACTAAGGCTATTCACTTCATAAATGTTACCAACATATAACGAAGCGCTATAATATTACTCTAACATGTCAAAATCAAAATACATTGCTGCTTATGAAGAACAAAATGAATGATGATTTTGAAGATCTCAGTGCAGTGGAGCCGTCAGATTCTCTAATGATTCGTCGTTGCGTTCGTCGACGAGCTCACCGATGTCAAATACTTTAAGGGTTCTTACACACGAGCGGCATATTGCCAACAGCAGAGGTAACTGCAGCTGTCGTCACGCGTCAACAGCAACGCCGCCAACACGTCGACGGCAGTTGTTGATGCTTTGGCGGCAGCCGTCGTTTTTCTAACTTTGAGGATCAGCAGTGGACAACGTCTGCACGCTACAACTGCAAGTGTCGCTGTAGGTCGACGGCAGCAGTGATATCGCCCTTGTACACTAGGTTGTTTGTTTGCTTGTTTTCCTTACTAACGATAGAAATTTGACATAACGTCCATACAAATAGTGTCAAATATCTATCTCTAGTAAGGTAAACCGACGATAGATAGGTTATTGAAAACGACCGTTAGAGAATCGCAGGGCAGAAAAGAAGTTTAGCAACTCCGGATGGCAGTGCAATTGACAGTAGGCATTGGCAGTATGCCTTTATTATACGGAAACTAATTTCCATTTTTCAAATTCTAGGTCGAATCCAATAGAAGTAGTTGATAATATATACTATAAAACTTTACTGTATCGTATTTTCTTATAATTTTTTAAAAGTACCTACTATTTTGATTATTATTTCTGTCAACAAAACCTGTCACAAATAAATTCATTACAGATCGTTGAATAAACTAAAATACTCGCTTAATCTAAAATGCCTCCTTCAAGCTGAATACCTGAATTGAGCCTAAAACAATTTCATGAAAATATTTAAAATGCTCTCTATTGAACAACGCTCAAGAATCCAGGATCGGATGGTACTTAAGATAACATAAAATCAGATTAAAGATATGAAATTGGTAGAAAAAATCCCGTTCATTTTAAAGATGTTGAGTGTTTAGCCTGAAACTCACCAGGACTACTTGGTACCACCAGCTTAAAAGCAGAAGCGTGTAATCTTTACTATGTTTATTATTTTTATCATTATCATTATTTTTTTGAGCAGTGTAAGCAGGGATAGAGACCAGGGCAGTAAACAAGTGATAATACTTATATTTCTTATTGTATAAGGTGTATGTACATGCGATAAGGTTTCAAAGGCACGTGAAATGACTGTGTAAATGAACCTCAAAGAAAATATCTCAGGGTAAGACAAGTCCAATGCACTACAGAACTGAAGAGCCTCTAAGCACACAGCGTATTTTATGCGCGCAGACGACACGCGTTTCACGAATGTGAGTTTATGGCGCCGTAGATGCCCAAAAAGTAGATTGTAGCATTTTTTTCATGGATGTTTTCATGGAATGATGGCAAAATTTTCAGAACTTTACTACAATTCCCCGAAGATATCGCAGCGCACCGCGTTTGAATGGTCATAGCGAATAAAGTTTTATCTCAGCCGATGCCATGGTACCTACAAGTGACGAGGAGACTCTGATTGCAACGCGGAGGACTACGAGCGACTGCAGCACGTTTGTTTTGGTGTATCTGCGCGTAATATGAGTGCATATATTTAATAAGCACGTATTATATACAGCACCACTGCTTTCTACGTATGCATAGGTAACAAGGCTGCGATTGAATCTCTTTTGAAGTGCGTTAACGCGCGTCATCTGCGCGTCGTCTGTGCGCATAAAATACGCCGTGTGCTTCACGCAATTCTCTCAAACTTCAATCAGCAGCTAAGAGTAACACTGTCGCTGTTATTCACGAGCCTGCAGCCGTGCGATTCTCTAATGATTCGTCGATGCGCTCGTTGACGAGCTCACCAATGTCAAATACTTTATCAGATTTCGCTCTTGTACACAAGGTTGTTTTTTCTACGTTTCTTGTCATTTCGCCATTTGTTTCACGGATTTTTTCAAAGAAGCAACGTTGTTTGCTCTTAGAGAATCACACGGCTGTTCAACACCAGAAGCTGTAGTACAAACAATTTGCGAAGAAGTATTCGTATCGTAAGCGTCGACGCGTCACACTTCGGCATACAAACTATGAGATAAATGTGTTACAGTTACCGTATGTAAATGACAGTTTGTACGGTTTCATCTGAACGACACGTTATTTTATACTTACGCAGTTATTCGTGCTTAGCCCACAGGTAATTAATTGGTTCAGTTTTGTTAATATTTTCACTAGGTTTTGTCGTTTTATGAAATAGAAACCAGCTGGGCTATTATGTATCTCAGTTGCTAAAAAAATGTGGATAGAAACCTTGAAAAATGGCAGCTCAATGTCAGTTTTGATAACTCCAGTAAGCAAAAAGTTAGTAAGTGAATGACTGGAGCTGACAAAAGTGACCTATATACGCCATTTTTTTTATATTTCTATCAACATTGGTTAGCAACTGAGATACGAGTACATTATAGCCCTACTGGTGTTTTGTTTTTTTAAGCAGAGTGGGTATTTAGCCTAAGGCACAGCGAGTTTTTCTCGAGAGGATATGAAATTTCTCGCCCCAGGCGCAAGGGGGCCGTTTCACTTCTAAACGGCGTGCTTTTATAAGGTTAGGTTATCAGTGCAGTATATATAAGGAAGGGTGGAGCTGATATAAGCAATATTAATAATTCGAAAACAATTATCACGTGGAATGTACTTAGTGTCTGTGTGTGGTTTTTGTATATGTGTGTTTATGTTCCAGTAAGCAATGAAAATGCAAACAACACCAATGGCGTCGGACACGAATTTACCTGGAATAAAGTAATTATGTCTTAGTAATTATTGGCAAAGTAATATAACAAATTTTTTAACGAAAAATTGGTTTGCTTTGTATTTTAACTAATTTCTGTATTGTAATAAGTGTTTTATGTATATTACGTCCTGGTCGCCTGAAAAAAAAAATGCAACGATCAAGCAACTGATACCGCTACAGTTTCATAATACCGTAACCCAATATCGCCGTGGACGCGGCGGCTAACTCCAACCAGATCTTAAAATTACTGAAAAGATCTGGTATTTTGAAAACGAACTTGCTATGTTATATCTACACACAAATAAATAACCAAATACGTCATAAATAAGAAAACATAATGTTAATTTGCTAAACTTATTTGATAAACAATGTTTATAGTTACAAACATCAACATTAAAAAGACTGAAACTTAAATCTTTATCTATCAGGCTCATCACTTGATACTTGCAGCGGGACCAGACTGTTGGTAAAACAGCGGCCATAAACGGACATCACCGTTAAAGGAACTTAATTCGATGCGAGAAAGTTTATAGGTAGGTTCAGTATTTTCAAAAAAAATTACAGACGATTCATCATCATCATCATCATCATCATCTCAGCCGTAGGACGTCTATTGCTGAACATATGACTCCCCATGATTTTCCAAAAGGACCGGTTGGAAGCGGCCTGCATCCAACGTCGTCCTGCGACCTTCATCAGGTCGTCTGTCCACCGTGTCGGTGGACGACCTTCGCTGCGCTTGCCGGTCCGTGGTCTCCACTCCAGAACCTTTCGGCCCCATCGGCCATCTGTTCTGCGTGCTATGTGCCCTGCCCACTGCCACTTCAACTGGCTAATCTTCTGAGCTATGTCGGTGACTTTCGTTCTTCTACGGATCTCCTCATTTCTGATTCGATCACGTAGAGAAACCCCGAGCATAGCCCTCTCCATAGCTCGTTGTGCGACTTTGAGCTTATCTATAAGGCCCATAGTAAGAGACCACGATTCAGTGCCATAAGTCATCACTGGTAACACACATTGGTCGAAGACTCTTGTCTTGAGGCACTGAGGTATTTTTGAAGAGAAGACTTTGAGACAGACGATTGTATTCAAACAATTATGAGGTATTCTTACATATACCTTTACCTATTAGTACCTCATTTATACCTACAGATAATACTTATGATGCATATAATCATTGACATACAGTTCTCAAGAACCAGTGAGTAAACCTTTTTTAGTTGGTATTAATTAGAGTTCGAAAACTATCTCGAGTATCGCACATTATAATAATGTAAAGACACCGACATTATGTAAAGATACTAAGTGAGTGCAGCCGGTATCATCATTATTGTAATGGTATATTAGTGTCTAAAATAAGCTACAGCATGACTCATGTCTCATGTCACTTTCTGCTGCCCGCCTAGCTATCTACCACCATCCAGATCGAAAATCAGCCTTGCACCTAACAGTATGTTTTGGCAGCTGTTCTCGAAGAACCACTCGTTATTGTAGTAAGCAATATGCTAACCATCTACGATCTCAATATCACTAAGCATCAAGTGAGATAGTGGCAATACAATACTATATTGTCATTAAATACTTCCGTGAGAACTCATAATTAAATGGTTAAACCGGCAAACACTCACGTTTATCATCTAGTCGTTATTACTCCGACCGGTGTTCGGGCAGTAATGATGTCCATCCTCATGGAGAGCGTGGTCTAACAGCGAAAGCCGCTAGTCTCGCACTGTGTCGAATTTTACCATTTAATTAAATACAACACAGTATTGAAATAAATTTAAATCAAATGTCTTCATTTGCACGAATGTAGATATAAGAAGGTGGTAACATTAAGTTCTCCACAATTTCACTTCGGTGGTATGAAAAAAAAATACGGCTAGTTATCATTAATTATACGCCTTATTTTTATGATATTTCTACCTTATTCTGATATAATGATTTCCATTCTATTCAATTATTGGAAAGTATCTCAAAAACTACTATGTGTCAGGTCACCCAAGGACAAGATACCATTCCAAACACCGGGTGTGTACAGAATTGATTGCAGCTGCGGTAGTTCGTATATTGGACAAACTAAGCGAACCATTGCTGAACGAATCAAAGAGCATAAAATATTGCAGCTGTAAAGAACCGCCAAATAAATACATCTGCGATCGCTGAACATCTGCTCGAGTCAGGACCTAATCACTGGATTGAACTTCACGACCCCAAAATCCTCTCTACGGAGCGTCACTATTACTCGAGAATGGTACGTGAAGCGGTTGAGATTAAAAAACACCGTAACTTCAACCGGGAGGATGGTTTCAAACTGGCGAGGCGGCAACATCTGTGATTAAAAAGTGTTCCCGTCGCGATTTATCCTCAGAAAAATCTGTCGATATCGTTAGTGTTGTGTGTCGGGACAATGACTTTTTATAACAACTGTTGGGGGTATATTAAAAAGAATCTCCATACTTCAAGACAGTGACACCCGCCTCTTCAGTCCGCTCGTGACCACGATCAATGTCACTTGATCGAAACGTCGAGGTAAATAAATACTATTACTAACGCGATTAAGCCCCGTTAATATAATATAACTATGTGTTCAAATCGCGAAAGTTTAAAAATTACTAATACACAAATTTCAATAAAATTCAATATAATGCTCTGAAATACACAAATTTTAATTACATGACAAACTTTCAAAGACTATATTACTCGTACTAATGAGTACTCATTGCTATATTTAAGAATTGGACTTTTAAACATTAAATTAATTTTACATTTTTGAAATCAAACCAATCTGCCATTCATTCAATTATGATATAGGTAACTTATCTCAGTAAATGATTTACTAAATCTGTGTGAAGAACGACAAACATTTCAAAAGAAGAGGAGTGAATAATCTTTCCAGTTGTCATTCAAATTCAAAATCAAACATTGTTTCTCCTTCATTTTAATCCCGTACAACTTTATGTATGGTGCCCACTCCAGAAGTTCGTTATGACCAATGTTTTAGTGGATAATCCTTGGCACTACACCTGATATAATATTTTGCCTTTCTTATCTCGGGCCTGCTCCCGGACCTTTGGGAGGCATTAGTGGCCCTAATTTATTATTATGCTTGTTTCTGAGACGGTTTACGAGTAGGTATTTCCAACCTTTACTCAAACCGTACCAGGTATTAGGTATATTAGGTGTTGAGCTCTTTTACGAACTCCGGCTTAAGGGAAACATTTTGAATTTTTTGGTGGTTATCTCAAAGTCTGAACATAATTTCAATAACTTTTAGTTATTATATTTGCGTAATCTAGTTATGAAAGGATACAATATTTTTTTTATTCTTACTCACACCTATCTAATTCTGCTATACAAGCAATCTAAGAAAATATTACTTTTTTCGACTGATCAGAAACATACATATCGGCCCAATATATATGTCTGAAACGCTCGCAGCGGAGCTCGACTTGGCGATCTTAACCGATCAACAAGTTAAGCAACACTTGCTGCGGTCAGGACTTGGATGGGTGACCGCTAGTGGCATTATTCAACTGAGCGTTTCCGTGCTTCGGAGGGCACGTTAAGTCGACGGTCCCGGTTGTTTGTCTTAGGACAACAGTCGTTAGGCTATGTCGAGGGCCTTCGGGCGGCCTGGAAACTTTGACATGGGTTGGCCACTAACCTATCCACCAATCTGCACCCAGAAGCGAGCGAAGGCTTGAGTCCCAGCAGTGGGAACAAAATGGGCTGATTATGATATGATTATAAAATATGTCTTTCTTTTTTGACATATATATATATATATATATATATATATTTAGAACAGTAACAAAAGTAAATTTTTAAATAAATCAAGGGTTCAATTTGTTAAGAATTAAACTTAGTTTTTTTTAACACAATATCTAAGAAATATAAAACAGTTGTACTTCTTCCTACATTTTTAAAATATACTTTTATTTGGCTTTTAATATAAATATATTGCCCAAAAATTTTTAAATTTGAAGCATTTTGTATGAAGGTTAGTTATATATACGCATTATTTTCGGCCTATTATAGTATTCTCTGTTATGGCCCATGTTGGATCACATGTTATATTTAATAAATCTAAATATTATTACCACAAAGTCCAATTTACACTAACACTATATTTTGAACTAAAATAAAAATACTGATTATATTAACAAACTTAGATGTAAGACTATGTGTATGTACCTTCACTAATAATATGGACAGATATAAGTCTGAAATAAATACATTCTATTCTATTCTATATTATAATAATTAGTAGTAGAATTATACTATACTATAATACTAATTCAACCGTATAAAGTCCCAAATCCCAAATGACACTTCAACGATACCCTCTTGGAACTGGTAAGAATTGGTTTCTGTAAATATTATGTTAAATTATTTTTCTTTGATCCTACCCAATCAAGATATTACTGGCTATCAATATATCTAAAATCTACACTCGTTCTTCAAACATCTTATTATTTGCTGTGCTGACCAAATCAAAGAACCTAATTGATACTCCTTGTACTTCGGCTTCGAACATATCACATAGTATCCTCATTTGTTCACCAGTAATGATCGTATCGGCTCTCTCCTCAATCTACCCAATCACTCAAACCACAAACGATATATTCCTCTCTTAAAACACCGACCCTTTTAATCATCAGACCAAATTATAGCCTAATTGATACTTCAACAATCCCCAGAAAGCCTCACATACTCAGAAAATTGAGGAAACTGAGGAAATTGAGGTCCGAGAACAACTCAATTATGCAAGTAAGAACAAACTTAGGAAAGAACCCGGGAAGTCTTTCTATTCGATTAAATCGACTCTTGTCCATCTCGGTTGAATATTCATCATTCGTCTGATCGAATCGAAGTTCGTAAAAATGAAAAGTTTAGTATGGATAATTTAATCGACATTTTATAGGATTCTAGAATCCGAGATTTTATTAAATGAGTGATTGCGGGTGTCAAAATGTTTTTTTGGAAATACAATTATTACTATTGTACCCGCAATTAGCAAAAACTGTCTTCATATGTGAGTATAGTTCTTTTTTTTCAGCGATAAAATTAACAGGTAAAAACGTGCTTTGAGTAAAAATATCCAAAGTTATTAAATTATGTCACCCGTGTTCTATTCGTGTATTACTATTAATGTGTACTACGAAAACGTTACAGGGTCTCTGACCCAGATGGCTTTGCCGTATACATTAATTACCACACATAAACAGCCAACACTTTAAAATCTAAGAAGAAAAAGAGTCTAGGAATACTCAAACTTGGCTGCGACATTTGCCACCCATATAACAGTAACTATTGAAGAATATGTAAATAATGAATTAAATAATATGTAATTCGTTAACTATTTTGAAGAAATCGCTATATGCGATAAGACCGCCCATTGTACTACCCTAAATTAAGATTATATTTTGATAAGTTACTTTTTGTATGTTTGGTTATGTGCAATAAAGAATGATTGTATTGTATTGTATTGTATTGTATTGTATTGTATTGTATTGTATTGTATTGTATTGTATTGTATTGTATTGTATTGTATTGTATTGTATTGTATTGTATTGTATTGTATTGTATTGTATTGTATTGTATTGTATTGTATTGTATTGTATTGTATTGTATTGTATTGTATTGTATCGTATTGTATTGTATTATTCATTGGCCGCCGATTGAGGGATAGAGGCTTTGACTCTCGTTCCGGGTCGAACCTGGTGCAAAGACTAGCTATAGGGATGCAGCGAGGAAACGCTGCTAGTGTCGCAGGATCAATTGCTCCATGTACAATGCGAGATGGGTTATAAAACTAATTTATTATTTGATGACTATTATATTATGTTATGATGGAAATATTCATTACCAATTTATTTAATGTAACACATAATTGAATATGGTCTAAGCTTTCTGCCTGTTCCTCTTCGTAGAGGTGGCAACTATTTTGAATGCTTTTTAAGATACATTTTTATGTAATCAACTTTCATAAATGCGTTTGATGCTAAATAAAACATAATATAATAAACGATTTTTAACAATGTGATTGGTGTCCAAATAAATAAATGGTATAATAAATCTGTGGAGGCATCATTATATTACTAAAACAGTAAATTAATAAGATATCAAATTCATTATTATAAAAAGAAAGCTAATAAAAAAGCAATTACAAACTTCATTTGTTTAGGCAGAAGGGGATATAGATCGAATAAGTAGATGAATAAAACAAAAATAGAACAGCTCTCGAGAAATAGAAGAGCTCTTAGTCGAGTCCAAGAACAATGAGAAGATTATAACTTCTCTGGCATGGCATTTGCAGCTCAGATATATAGGAAATACACCAACAGAGAAAACGAGCGTGCTTATAGAGCGGTACAGTTTCAAACGTTTCTGATAGTTCAAAGACCTGTAGTAAGTGGCATAAGACACACCTTACTATCGGAGGATCTTACTCATTTTAGAGCACCATATTTTTAAAAGTCGAATCAGATCTTGCGTCATCAGCCGTGCGATTCTGTAATGATTCGTCAACGAGTTCGCCGACGAGCTTACCAATTTCAAATACTTCGCCCTTGTACATAAAGTTGCTTTTCCAACGTTTATTGTCCTTTCTTCATTTGTTTCACGAAGGTTGTCAAAGATGCAACGATGTTTGCTCTTTTAGAATCGCACGGCTGATGGTTAGAACTACGCTTGTCACTAAAGGACTACCTAGAGCGAAGAATCGTAGTTTTGCACGGCACTGTAGGTATTATGCTCTCACCTTAAGCCTAATAAGCCAAAGCTTAGAGTACTTCTAGCATTTGTTGCTAAATTGATAAAAAGCAAGGTATTTTCGCTGGCTTGGAAAATGAGATATTAAGATGTTCTCGTGGAAACGCATTAAACAAACAAAATACTCACATAGCGCTTAAACTTGTTCTGATCAGCATATAAAAGAAATTTATAAATCTCCAAAAAATAATTAAACCCAGGGGTTTTTTTATAATTTATTAATCTACACACTACAGACACCATGGTCCGTATAACTTTTAAGCCTATGCATTAATTAAAGACAACACATTTTACCTTATACCTATTTTGAAAACATATACATTGTTTTTGATTTTCTTTTATCCAGTAATTTCCTCACTACCTACAGTGCATTTCACACGCTAACACAGTAATGCTAGCGCATTATGGCTTCGCGGCAGAATATCTGGTACTAGCTGCTCTCCGCGGTTTCACCCGCGCGTTGATGGATGATGATGAATCTTATATAGCCTATGTTACTCAGAGTGAATGTAACTTTCCAATGGTGAAAGAATATTTTATATCGGTCCATTACTTTTTGAGCCAATTAGTTACAAACATACATACAAATCTTTCCTCTTTATAATATTACTAGCTGCTCTCCGCGCTTTCACCCGCGCGGTGATGGATGATGATGATTATGATGATGAAACTAATATAGCCTTTGTACTCAAGGTAAATGTAGCATTCTAATAGTGCAAGAAATTTTGAAATCGGTCCAGTACTTTTTGAGCAAATTTGTTACAAACAGACATACAAATCTTTCGTCTTTATTATATTAGTATAGATATAATAGTATTATATAGTATGGCAGTAAAGATATGAGTATAGAATTCGGTAGTACCAACCAAACGGCCTCTTGCACATGAGGCCTAACTAGTCAGAGTGATTTTCGTTTCCTTGCATTCTAACGGGGGTGGAATATTCCTTACCTCCACCCCTTCAAACAGAACATTTTTGTAAGTAATTTCGCAAGTATTGTCTTTCTATAGTGCTATGCTTTTATTGGTTCATTGTTGTAACCGTTGCGTTGGATTCTTGATTTTATTTCTTATCTAGGTGAGAAGAAGTTATATTTAGCTTTCCTGGCTCATCATTCTAAGAAGCACCACAGAGTTGGAGCTGTAGTAAGTAGGTAGGCAGTGGGCTCTCCGTTAGAAGATGGGACTTTCTAGCGAAATATGAGTGCTGAAGTGACCTTTACTGCAAAGGAAATTTGCCTATACCATCACAATCCTGTGTGTGTTATTTTATGCATCTTATGAGCTTTTAGAATTAGTGAAAAAGTATATACATATGTATGAAATAATCTACAATTAAAATATACCCGCAAATGACTTCTATGATTGAATAAGTACCTCCCTAATCAAAACTTTAAAGAAAATAAATTGTATTTGGAAACTGCAAACAATGTTGCCATTGTCATTGGCTCGTCATTTCAGGGCTTAACATCCGTTTTGCGTCATATTGAGAATTAAATTACTTTTCAACCGACGGCATTGTGAGGTGTGCAATATTTTGTTCATCGATTATTTTTATTACTTCGATATTATATTGAAATCCGATAACCGGTTTTGTTTTACGGTGATTTGATACGACGTATAAATATAATATACGAGTGTATAAATGTTGTAGTTGTAATAGTTATTGTAGTTATAAATTCAGATATAAATAATGGAGCTATAACACGATGGTCATTAGTACCTGTACTAGGATTCCCTGTGTTACAGCTACTACGATTCCAACCTCCGGACAGAAACACGTACAATTAGGGCTAACGCGCATTGTGGCGAAAAATACGCACGTTTTAGTATTCAAGTTACAGCTGTGGGTCTTATACCACATGGTTATAGACTACCATAAAATAATAGAGCAGCTATCTCAATATATTTATTATTACGTAAAAAAGGGTACTTAAACATTATTGGAAGCATCCCTTCTACATACATACATCTGCGATATAAAATTTTGTGCGGTAGACTCACCGCAAATTCGCAGCGGTGACTTTACCGCATGCCCGTGCGTTTATTTCACCGCCGTGCGCGCACTTCTATGACTCTGCTTACTTCACAGGAAACGCAGTGTGCGCTAGGACTTATTATTAATAATAAATAAATACATAGGTAGAAAGGAGCACAGCAATGTTTAATTACTATACACAAAACTAAAGTGTTACTCGTATACATAGTAGGTAAGTTTTAGTTATAGTGCAGTTGAGTGGGTGAGTGTTAATGTGTATCATGTGACCAGTCAATGTGAGATAAAAGAAAAATTATACACACTTATTTTTAACGTGTGGAGAGGGTAGGAGCAAAATAAGTAATATAATAATTTATTGATTCAGGCGTTACTTTGCGGAAATCCATTATCAAAAAACGATAATAAAAAATAAAAAAAAAAACAATGATTTTGGCACACCCCCAAATAGGCCAAAATCATTGTTTTTTTTTTCAGCCGAAGTGTCACTAAATATTGTTTAAGTAATATAATGTAATATTTTGTGTTTCATCACTTGCATAAATATGATCCACACTTGTATCATATCAGTTCATACATTTGATGCATTTATTCTAAAGGAGTTATCCCGTCCACTGACAGAATGCGATTAGTAAGCAGCAAAGACATTCGACTTACTCGGTGGTACTCTGTTTTGATTGGTACCACAAAAGTCTTAGTAGAAAAATGTCGGACTAAATCTACTCAAATACCTGGATACTCAGGCACACTATGCTATTCATTACAAATACATCTGCGGGACCAGTTAATGCCTTATCATAATAGTTAAGACCTTAATCCTAACTACACATTGCAGAGTTAAAAGCGCAATGCAGTGCTGCCTCAAACTGCTCTAGGTAAACCTCAAAGCAATTAATGCCAGGCAAGGGCTTGCCTATTTCATCCCGGATCATCGCTTTATCATTTAATTACGTGAAGGTGCAGTATAACGGGGACTGGATCTCTTACTGGCAGTTTTTCAATCTTGGGTGAAATAGTTAGCTGGGCGAGCATAAGAAAGTCAACCAGTGAATTGCCTCACGTTATTCCTTTTTCGGAAAGCTCAAGCCTGCATTAGGATTCCAACCTATGACCGCCTGATCGACAGCTGCCCTCAAAATCCTTGAGATATTATCACTCTATAAGTACAATTTAAAAAATGTATTACTGACTTCCATTCTATTCAGTTATTAGAGTGTATTTCAAAAACTAATGGACCGAATTTGATGAAATTTCAATGGGACCACACAGGAAGCACCAGCTTCCAAACAAAATTTTGGAAATCAGTTCACCCAGGCGGAAGTTGTGAGGTAACAAAAATAAAAAAATACAATCGAATTGAGTACCTCCTCCTTTTTTTGGAAGTCGGTAAAAACAATAGCTTGCTGCCAAGGCAGAAATCAATTAGTATCCCCAAATTACTGTCATCATTATCACCTCAGCCGTAGGACGTCCACTTATTCTTATTCTTATTATTAGTTTTGGGGGCGATGAGGCCTGCACTAACGTCCTGCTTGGGGTGTTCTGAGCTTTCCCCCTGCCAGCATTTACTCAAGTCAGCCTAAATCCTTTATTAGCGGAGTATGGCCTTGGATCGCTGGCACAACTGCTCCAATGTTGTTTGAGATGTTGTATTATCAACTGTCGATGATGCTGATGATACTTCATGTGATCTTGAGTGAACTTTCAGTAATCCTGTTTCTGCCTTAATTTCTTCCGTAGCCCTGCAGTGACGTCCACTGTTTACCATAGACTTCCCCCATTTTTCTCAAAATGGCCGTGAAAATTGTAAGAGAGGCATCTTTTTAATTGTTGTTAATTTGGAAACGTGTTTTGTCTTAGTTTGTTTGTCTTCAAATCTTAGAAATTGTAGTCAAACAAATACTTTAATTACAGAAACATCTATAATAGACCTTATTACCAAGCAATACAGTTTCAAAGTTTGTTGACCAAATTCCAATTTATACGGCGTTTGTAGCACAAATTAATTATTTTGTGTTAAGGAATATTTAATTGCTTTTAATTATCTTAATAAATACACGAAGAGAGCAGATACACGAGCTTCTGCAAATATTTAAAAAAAAATTAAAGGTACTCTTGTATTGACCGAGTGAGCGAAGCGTTTCTGCTTTACCTGGCCAAATTGACTTTCATCTGTCCGTATGTATGTAAGGTTTTGTAAAACAATAATACATGTTGTTTTATAAAATAGGTACACATATCAGGTATCTAACTTTAAAGAGGAATTTTGAATATAATCATAACTGGTCAAGCGGTTGCTTAGATAATAGGTTGTGAAGATTAAAAATTCGACGATTTTGGTAATTTTCGGTAAGAACATTTGGTACCGTCTGCAGATCGCTTAGCCTGTGAAACATTGCCGCTGAGAAGACTGTGCTCGCGAGGTCTACTGTTCGCAGAACAATTCGTTTATTTATCATTTACCTAGTTATTTACACTTAACATATATTTAGGATTAGGATTTTTAAATAAAATATACATTTCGGCGATTTTTAGCTCATAAATGAGCCTCGTTCACTCAGGCTAAGCAAATCTAGCTAATGTTAGTAGTGACCATACCTTCTAAGTGCGGAGTCATAAGTTCGATACCTGGCTGGAAGAAATATATGTAATATAATGTAAAGAAATGTTTTTTCTCCCATGTTGTACGTTTCTATCACTCCCGCGATACAGATAATCTTAGTAGTGGCAAAGTACTTAGACCGCGCGGCCCAGAGTAAATAGAACGTCATCGCGACAGATAGGCGATAAAAGTGGGAGGAGGCGGTGGGTGGGGGCGGAGGACGCCTGCCGGCAATTATTACGTGAGTGCCGGCAGAGCGGTCTGGGTTGGCAGTTTTAAATGTCATTGTTTTCAGTAGGTTTGCTACCAACAAAACGTAGATGCGATGTGCACTTGTTTTGAGGCGATGTTGACATCCCTACGCGCGTATCCCGCCAAACCTGCGTGAATCAACGCTAGTAGGGAAGACGTTCTACTTATATATATATATATATATATATGTACTTATTTTGGTAGTGTCATGAGTGTTCTAGCGTACTATGCTATGATTAGGACGATGCTTTAGGAGCGTAATAAAATGTTTATGATTATGTTAGGAGTTATTTTGAGAATAAGTTTCAGTTTTATATAAGTTAGAATGCGGTTGAAGGCCCCATAAGTGAGTGTACCAAGATGACGGCTAACACAGAAAGATGACGTCATGAGGCGAATAACATCTATTCTCAATAATACTACTACATAAAGGCTACGACCGCTTTGCCAAGAGGGAATCAGCTGAGAAGAAAAAGTTGTAAATTACTAAGACAAGTGCTTACATTACTGTTAATTATTCTATGCGCGCCTTAACGAAGAAATTTCTTGGATTCCTAGGCAATTATGTGTTAATCTTGAACATATACTATCTTAAACTATCTACATTACAAATTTAAAAAATATACTTCGAGCTATTACAGCTATAAGAATTTATAAACATATATACTCACTCATACATATATCAGTGTGATATATTGAAAAATATATTTTTACCATGTTATATTTTAACAAATGTTTTTTTATATCTCTCTTAAACATTATGTAGGATTTATATATAATATTATATTTGTAGTTTTTAGAGAATCCTTAATTGCTAAACTAAATGTATGTAAATATTACTTGTAAGAGAAGGTTCTCTTACAAGTTCTCCATCTTTAATTCGTCCTGAAGTAAAGATACATCTTAGTACTGTGTAAGCATTTTTACATTTAATTTATATACCGTCCGTATACGGGTATCGAAATCAGTTTTATAAAGTGTTAAACGAGACTTGTCGAAACAACGACCCGCATACGCAAACATCAATAATACAAGTGTAACTATTTTAGTAACCTATACATAATAGCCTAAAGCATAAACTCCTTTAACTTAAAAACACAAAATACGTTTGGTTCTGTTTCCATTATACTCGTATCAACCGGTACCTATAAATTACCAAAACTCAAACAACAATTGTATTGAATATTTGGATGACGTTCCTGCAAATATACCTAAGAATAATTTTGTAAACCAAATATGTTGAAAAAAGGTAGCAAATGCTATGTTATAAGTACAATATAAACTTACCAACTGAATCCGTAAACTTAAACAGCACTGTGATTCCCAAAAACAACAACATCATACACCACTGCATCACTTTGTTTTTGGAACGCATCGCGATAAAACAAACAACACTGGCCGTTGAGAAAACGATCAGAAATTTTTTCTTCTCATTTTAAAAGTTTCGAATACGCGCATTTGAAATTCGAAGTGCGAGAGTTAAGTCCTCTTTGCACAGTTGGCGGTCACTGCTCACTCCGACGGGAACCAAAGCTTTACTGAGAGCTAAGAACAACGCATGCGCGGTAACTTCAGTTCAGCCTCGCGATTCCTCAAAATTATGGTCTTAACGTTTCCTACTGTACTTCTTTTGACAGGTTTCTCTTCGCTTTGACTTGAATGATACCGTTCTTTAGTCTTACTGCTTATTGATTTGTTTGGGACAATACAGAGTTGGGGCGTTTTGAGAGGGTATTGTACGGGAGTGTTTCACAATTACATTAAAATGACCTACGTAGGAAAAATACGGTTGATTTAATTTATATAATTGGATTTCATTCATGTTTATGAATGAAATCCAATTATATAAATTAAATTTAGGCTTTATTATATTTAAAGTATCAAAAGCCTAGGCTTTACTGTCTTAAAGTTTATTGATTTAGTATTTTATAAATATTTAGCTTTTATACAGTAAATCTCAAACTCCTTTTAACCCTTCGGGTATCGGATTGAAAGCCCACGCTTTAATTGCTTACAAAATACGCTACTACAAATTATACTTCTTAAAACTTCTAATCTGACACACTTGATGTTCAATTACAGGAAAGAATTCTATGTATCCATAGAAAGTCATGTTTAGACATAGTACACAAAGAATATTGTCTTTTACTTATCATCTCACTTACTTTTATATCTACTAGCGACTGCCCGTGTCTTCGATCGCGTAGCAACCTTCCAACTTTATTTAGTTTTTTTTTTTTAATAAGAGACTTCAAAAGAGAGGGTTTCATATATACATATATATATTTATTCAGATGTTTATTATTTACCTCAACATTGTAATTTGTAATCATAGTCAAATTAAAATTTTGAATCGTGTAATTTCATATGCTCACCACATTGTATGTAAAGAAGAAGATCTGACGTTATACAATTTAAATCTCAAAACTGGAGTACATACCTTGATTTCCGATCCGCGGAATCTAATTTATAAAATAAGACACGTATTGTATAAACGTTAAGTAACATAAAATATATTAATATGTTGATGGATGCTTTATGAAACACAACACCCCCTTTTGCACATATTATGGATCCGACTTATTCTTATTAATTTAATTATATTAACTACTGTAATGTTTATGTATTTATGTTTTATTTTTACTGAGCAGTCCTGTGTTTATGCTATGTTTGCTAATTCATGCAAATTCACACAGCCGTTTTAGTGCGATGCAGTAACAAACATACTCACTCACTCACAAACTTTCGCATTTATAGTATTAGTGAAATTTTGTGTCTATCAAATTATGTATTGTTTTGTACTTCTATGATGTACAATTTCGTAAGTTTATACTTCTACCACTTAATAAATTATAAATAAATACAATAAAACATATCGTATACTAGCGCATAAATGTAAGAATAACTATGGTGTTAGATGACAATAGGATATTCCCTTTTTACATGAGATGTTAAACAATATTTAACGAAATGTCGGTGCTTGTGCAAGTATATTTTCACTTCTGTGATGCAAATTGCTCGATATAATCTGATATGGTTGTTGTATTACATGATGTTCTTTTCTTTCCTAATTTGATACTTAGTCTCGCCTTGCATTAGTTCAAAACATGTTTACCTCATCGCATCCGTCAAAGTTAGTTTCATGCTTATGCATGAAACTAACTTTGACGGATGCGAATATATTTATATATATTGTTCTAAGCATATACAGGATGCATAGTCATTCCAATAAACATAAATACGAAACACTTATAAGTTTACGACTTTTTACCCAATTCTTTATCTATTCTCAGCCTTCGGTTCCCCATCAATCAAAACAACCACAAACATAGAAATTACATTTGAATTTCTATTATTCGTTTGCTGAAACATTAGCGGCGGCGGCGGTTAAAAGTCATCAATCAAACGTGCATATCGCGACACTGGCAAATACGAGATCCGTGTCGCTCGAATACAGAATAGGGGCTTTGTGTAATATTCAGTAAATACTTTGAGATACTTACTTTAAAACTGACTTTAAGCGTAGAGTATGCGCATTTCAGACCTTTTACTATGCTATAATAATACCGACTTATTACTAGTGTACTTATACGTCATCAATCCAAACATGCAGATCGCGACACTGGCAATTACGCGAGCTGTGTCACTCGTATACGGAATATGGGTTTTGTATAATACTTAGTAGCTAGTTTGAGATACTTACTTTATAACTGACTTTAAGCGTAGAGTATGCGCATTTCAGACCTTTTACTATGCTATAATAATACCGACTTATTACTAGTGTACTTATACGTCATCAATCCAAACATGCAGATCGCGACACTGGCAATTACGCGAGCTGTGTCACTCGTATACGGAATATGGGTTTTGTATAATACTTAGTAGCTAGTTTGAGATACTTACTTTATAACTGACTTTAAGCGTAGAGTATGCGCATTTCAGACCTTTTACTATGCTATAATAATACCGACTTATTACTAGTGTACTTATACGTCATCAATCCAAACATGCAGATCGCGACACTGGCAATTACGCGAGCTGTGTCACTCGTATACAGAATATGGGTTTTGTATAATACTTAGTAGCTAGTTTGAGATACTTACTTTATAACTGACTTTAAGCGTAGAGTATGCGCATTTCAGACCTTTTACTATGCTATAATAATACCGACTTATTACTAGTGTACTTATACGTCATCAATCCAAACATGCAGATCGCTACACTGGCAATTACGCGAGCTGTGTCACTCGTATACGGAATATGGGTTTTGTATAATACTTAGTAGCTAGTTTGAGATACTTACTTTATAACTGACTTTAAGCGTAGAGTATGCGCATTTCAGACCTTTTACTATGCTATAATAATACCAACTTATTACTAGTGTACTTATACGTCATCAATCCAAACATGCAGATCGCTACACTGGCAATTACGCAAGCTGTGTCACTCGTATACGGAATATGGGTTTTGTGTAATACTTAGTAGCTAGTTTGAGATACTTACTTTGTAACTGACTTTAAGCGTAGAGTATGCGCATTTCAGACCTTTTACTATGCTATAATAATACCGACTTATTACTAGTGTACTTATACGTCATCAATCCAAACATGCAGATCGCTACACTGGCAATTACGCGAGCTGTGTCACTCGTATACGGAATATGGGTTTTGTATAATACATAATACTTAGTAGCTAGTTTGAGATACTTACTTTGTAACTGACTTTAAGCGTAGAGTATGCGCATTTCAGACCTTTTACTATGCTATAATAATACCGACTTATTACTAGTGTACTTATACGTCATCAATCCAACCATGCAGATCGCTACACTGGCAATTACGCGAGCTGTGTCACTCGTATACGGAATATAGGTTTTGTATAATACTTAGTAGCTAGTTTGAGATACTTACTTTATAACTGACTTTAAGCGTAGAGTATGCGCATTTCAGACCTTTTACTATGCTATAATAATACCGACTTATTACTAGTGTACTTATACGTCATCAATCCAAACATGCAGATCGCTACACTGGCAATTACGCGAGCTGTGTCACTCGTATACGGAATATGGGTTTTGTATAATACTTAGTAGCTAGTTTGAGATACTTACTTTATAACTGACTTAAAGCGTAGAGTATGCGCATTTCAGACCTTTTACTATGCTATAATAATACCGACTTATTACTAGTGTACTTATACGTCATCAATCCAAACATGCAGATCGCTACACTGGCAATTACGCGAGCTGTGTCACTCGTATACGGAATATGGGCTTTGTATAATACTTAGTAGCTAGTTTGAGATACTTACTTTATAACTGACTTTAAGCGTAGAGTATGCGCATTTCAGACCTTTTACTATGCTATAATAATACCGACTTATTACTAGTGTACTTATACGTCATCAATCCAAACATGCAGATCGCTACACTGGCAATTACGCGAGCTGTGTCACTCGTATACGGAATATGGGTTTTGTATAATACTTAGTAGCTAGTTTGAGATACTTACTTTATAACTGACTTAAAGCGTAGAGTATGCGCATTTCAGACCTTTTACTATGCTATAATAATACCGACTTATTACTAGTGTACTTATACGTCATCAATTCAACCATGCAGATCGCGACACTGGCAAATACGAGAGCCGTGTCACTCGAATGCGGAATAGGAGTGTTATATATTCTTCATCCTCTATACAGGTCTCTTCAACCAAAATCAATATTTTAATTAAGATTTGACTATTTAAAAAATAATAATTTAAGCTTGAAAGACTTTAAAACTGACTTTAAGCGTAAAGTATGCGTGTACTGGACCTTTTACAATGCTTTTTGATAAATACATATTACAAGCGTTATCAATCAACCTTTTTCTAAGAAACTAATAGTTTAAATTAATAATATATACTCGTGTCTACGGTATCTTTTGGCTTTTAGCTGTGCAAAAATCAAAGAATAAGACAATGCGATCAAAAGATATGACACTTATATCGCATATTTTGAAATTTCAACAAAGGACTTCCCCTTGAACTGGAATCATAAAATTCGGTAAGTTGAAATTTCATACAGCGCATATAACAGAAAACGTCTAAAAACCGTTTGTATGTTGCTTAATACCGTCCATCGGACCGTCTTATATACTTCAGTCGTATGCGTCAAGCTTTTTACTAGCTCCACTCTCTTTACTTACGCCAGTCAAAAGTTCTGTAGACTCGTGTTCGTACAACGGTCGTTAATGGCGTTCATGAAAATGTAAACTTCGAATGTTCATGAAAGTGTTGTTTTGTTTGGTTGAGTGTACTTTCGATATGGTCCTATTTAAATTTCATCCAATTCTGTTTCGCAGTTTTTGAGTTACACTCCAATAACTGAAAAGTGTTACGCCTTCTTGGTGATATCATCATTGATGGTGAATGACTATCGACCCCGTAAGTAGCAAGGGTCACTAAAAATTATGATAAACATTTTTTACCGAAAAATTGAACCAACTTCAACGCCAAAAAGTGTAAAATAACTTGTCGAAATCGGTATCATGCGCACAATATTGTGATAAGAGGTATACTTTAGAACTATCATGGTACCGACTAAAAAAAAGTTATTTTACACTTCTTGGTGTTGGAGTCGATTCCATTTTTTGGTGAAATATTTATTACAAAAATACTTTTATACAAAAGTCTTTTGTATAAATACTATTAATATACACACATCAACATGGTCTAGGGATATTTCAATTAAACCTAAATAACTAAAATTCTATTAACTTTTTGTTAAGACACCTACACATTAAAATAAACCTTGTTTAATAGCCTATCTAATCTGATAATAAACTTTTAGATAAAGTTAAATTTAAAAAAAAACTTAGAAGAGGAAAAACTCAGACGAAATTTCAACCTTAAATTTATTTTTGAAACATCAAAACATAACCATAACAACAATTTTTTTTATAAAAATTGTTGAAAACTTAACATTAATAATCAGTGGATCCACCTAAGACTCTCCTGACACATCTGCAGCGGTTCTGCATACTCAAAACAAGGGTTTCAATATCCTGTTGTGGAATACTGTCCCAAGTCCTGCTAAGATGCAAGAAAAGCTGGTTTTTTAATGCACAATATCTTCAAGGAAATTTCTAAGAGCTCTTCTCTGAAGCATATCCCAGGCATGCTCAATAGGATTTGAGTCAGGGGATTGTGCAGGCCAGTGTAAAGCTTGGATATCATGCTGTTGTAACCAACTTGTCATTGTCGTGCATTAGCTCGCGAATCAGGATGAAATTTTAACCTGGATTCACCAGTGAAAAGCACAAGTGACCATTGAGAATGTTTTTTCGAATGAAAAGTTCATCTCGGCGGTAGAACGGACCTCGTTTGGATACAAGGCAATATGACTGCTTTAAAATACCGAGATGAGGTGCTAGAGCCTGTAATCTTGCCCCACAAACAGCAAATGGGACAAAATTTCACTCTAATACACGATAATGCCCGTCCACATACGGCGCGTATCGTTACAAGTTGGTTACAACAGCATGATATCCAAGCTTTACACAGGCCTGCGCAATCCTCTGGCTTAAATCCTATTGAGCAGGCCTGGGATATGCTTCAGAGAAGAGCTTTTAGGAATTTCCCTGAAGATATTGTGCATGAAAACCAGCTTTTCATGCATCTTAGCAGGACTTGGGACAGTATTCCACAACACGGTATTGACACCCATGTTTTGAGTATGCAGAACCGCTGCAGATGTGTCAGGAGAGTCTTAGGTGGATCCACGGATTATTCATTTTAAGTTTTCAACAATTTTTATAAAAAAAAATAGTTGTTTTGTTTAGGTTTTGATGTTTCAAAAATAAAGTTAAGATTGAAATTTTGTCTGAGTTTTTCCTCTTCTTCTAAGTTTTTTTTTAATTTAACTTTATCTAAAATTTAACTTTATTATCAGATTAGATAGGCTATTAAACAGGGATTTTTTTAATGTGTAGGTGTCTTAACAAAAAGTTAATATAATTTTAGTTATTTAGGTTTAATTGAAATATCCCTAGACCATGTTGATGTGTGTATATGAATAAAATATTTTTTACAAAAATGACTTTCAATAACAATAATTATCTTTGTCTTACATTCCATTGACTCCAATCAGCTCTCTAAAATAATACAATACATAAATGATGTATGAAAATGGGTAAAAGCACAAAAATTGAATCATCGTTACGTCAAACATTTTATTGTGTTATTCGTCGACAGGTCCAAACGAATGTAATTGTATGTGGGGTTTGCGTGCCAATTCGGATACGCATCGCATAGTCACAGGACCTTTGAGTCTGTTTTCATTGTCTCACGAACACTTGTGCCAATTTATGCATAAAAACATAAGCTATAATTCTTATTATTATTCATTGTGGGGGCGCTCAGTCCAGCCGTGCGATTCTCTAATGATTCGTCGTTGTGCTCGTCGACGAGCTCACCGAATTCAGATACTTTTGGAGATATCGCCCTTGTATACAAGGTTGTATTTCCAACATTTCTTCTCATCTCGTCATTTGTTTCACGGATGTTGTCAAATATGCAACGATGTTTGTTCTTAGCGAATCGCACGGCTGCACTGACATCCCGCTTGGAGTGTATTGTGCATTTGCCCCGCCAGCCTCTACCCGAGCCATCTCAAATCCTTTATGTATCGGAGTACTGCTCTAGGTCGCTGGTACAATTCGTCCAGTTATAATGTATACATACAATTGAACGTTAGCTCTTTTATCAATAAGTACATTATTAGTATTTCATCGTTTAAAAATGTATTTCTGCA
Source organism: Selenia dentaria (assembly GCA_917880725.1). Classification (NCBI taxonomy): domain Eukaryota; kingdom Metazoa; phylum Arthropoda; class Insecta; order Lepidoptera; family Geometridae; genus Selenia; species Selenia dentaria. The sequence continues at coordinate 4,052,641 of OU862888.1, read as the reverse complement.
AAGTAACGCCTGAATCAATACATTATATTATTAGCCTAGTTAGCCCAGTTGCTAGGACCATCAAAGGGAGGTAGTCTAGGTTCGTTCCCTAGCCAGTGCAAACATTTGTGTGATGGGAAGATATGGCATATGATGTTTGTGATATGTTTATGTGTGTTTCCATCATGTCTTCTTTGACACAGGGATGTGTGAACAATAAGAGAACGAACGTGATGGCTTGATGAGTTTGTGAACGTTTATTTATTAAGTTTTGTTTATTATTAGGTTTGTTCGGTTCAATGAACCCTAGCTATACTAAACATATCCCGACAAATCACATCAAATAAAGTTTGTTTTGAAAAATCGACATCTTTTTTGATACGGTAGATTATATTATGAATTCTTTGTCTTTTTAGTTGCTCTTGATGGAGTTATCACACCATTCCGAGTAAACTACGGGCACCAATTTAAACTGGTCGATGATAATGTTACCGCCAATGTCAAATCATAGTCAAGTCTGCTCCTCGAGAATACGACATGGCAAGGTTAGACTGGCCTGCCGGCTCGCCCAATTTAAACCCAATAGAGCACGCGTGGGATGCTCTTATGCGAGCAGTTTGGTACCGTCAGTCACGTCCACAGACAGTGTCAGAGCTCAGGGAAGCCGCTATTCAAGAATGAGACAGGTTACCCCAAGAAATGCTGGATAACTTGATTCTCAGCATGCCCAGGAGGATCACCGCATGTGTTCGAGCCAGGGGAGGAGTTATATATTATGTTGAATATAAACCTTTTAGTAATAAATAGTTGGTTAAGTTCAATTTCAGAAATTATATCAGCTTATGCTAGTGATCCCAAACGTTGTTTTGTTGTGTGTACTTATTTAAAAATTCTGATAGATATGGGATAAACAAGAACATTGTTTAATCCCATGATAAAACATAACATGCAACACCCATGTAAACGATAAGAGGTACAACATCAGATGCAATATACGTATAATAGCTTCCGCGAATAACTTGTGGTTAACATTGTGTTATACGACGGAGCTTAAGATGATAATGCTTGTAATCTACATTCGATAACTTGAGGAGTGGGGTACGGGGAGGAGGGGGAGGGCAACAAAGTAAGCAAGGAAGCTTGCCAAGAGTAGTTAATTTTTAACAAGGACATCGTAAAGATATGAGACATTATCTACCAGTCTTCCAACAGCTGAAAAATAAAATGAATCAAAAATAGTTTATTTAAATGTGTTTAATAAAAAGTAATGGAGTCATAAAATAGATAAGGAAATTTCATGCACATAAAAAGAAATTATACAAGTGCAATTTTACAGCCGACTTCTTAATTACTTTGGTAAAAATCAGTTATTGGAGTGTAACTCAAAAACCACCAAACAGAATTTGATAAAATTTAAATGACACCACACGGGAAGCACCAGCTTTCAAACAAAACATTTTGAGAATCGGTTCACCCAGTCGAAAGTTATGAGCTAACAAACATAAAAAAACAGTCGAATTGAGTACCTCCTCCTCTTTGGAAGTCGGTAGCAAATACCTTGAAATACACTATACAATATTTATGCATATCACAAACCTGATATAATAAATGTGTGAGAAAGGAAATATTATAGATGCAATATCTATATGTGACACACTTGCTATGGGCATTAGCTGTTTGCTAAGATAGAAAGCGCGACCTAATTTTTTGAACACGTAATTTTGATATTGAAGATATTGAGTTTCGAAACAATGATAACTCAGGGGTAGTGAGGGTTCAGGCTGTATTGAGTGTGGGCCATTGCCGAACCAAACTACAAGGTACAACTACAAAATACATCTGTACCTACATATTTTCGCCTAGCCAGACGAGTAAAAAGACACCAACCATATTTCCGCTTGACGTCCTTCAGTGCAAGTAAAAGTTGGATTTGACACTGCACTTCACCAGATGGCAACCACCAGATTAGATCAGTTAGCGTTCGGTTGTCACTACGATCGCACGCCTACGTCAACTACTCCGTATTCGCCACCAGCCGAACACAACTAGTGATGGGCTAAGGTGCTATCGATAACTTGTCGGTAGATCACCTTAGTCCAACATGGAGAAATTTCTTACACGCTCGGCGTCCAACCCCAGCTTGGTTAGCAAGAGACCGAGGGAGAATCCTACGTCACCAGACCAGTGGAGGCATCCAAAGAAATTTATCGCCAATCCCAAAGAAGTTGAGAAGGAGAAAGGAGCGCCTACAAATAACCGGTTTAGTAGTCTTCCAGTTGATGAAGTTGCCAAGGAACCCTACCAAAGCGCAACGAAGAAGAAGATGACAAATAATACTCCTCCAATCGTGATTGAACTTCACGGAGACTGCACCTTAGAAAAAATAAGAGATACCATAAATAATCACTTAAATAAAGAGGGTTTCCATATGCAGTACAGGGGTAACAAGACAGTGCGGGTCCAATGCTATACTGCAAAAGGCCACCAACAAGTTAAAGAAGGCCTAATGAAAGAGAATATGGCCTTTCATACCTTTACACGAAAGGACGAAAAGCTCCCTAAAGCGGTTATAAAAGGCTTGCCGAAATTTATCCAACCTAATATTCCCGAAGAACTGGCCTCACTAGGATTCTCAGGAGCTACTGTATCACAATTGAAAACATTCCACGCCTCTGAATGTCCACCTGTACTGGTCCAGTTACCTAGCGGCACAAACATGATTAAATTCAAGCAAATCAAGTACTTGTCCAGCTGTGTCGTCGACATACAGAAATACAAGCCGAGCAAGAAGCCAGGTACGCAGTGCTTCCGTTGTCAGGGATTTGGCCATGCATCAAGAAACTGCAACAGACCAGCACGTTGTGTAAAATGCGCACTGTCCCATCCGACTTGGGAATGTCCTGAGAAAGACAGGGTAGCGCCTGCCCGCTGTTGCAACTGCCATGAAGAGCACCCTGCAAATTTTACTCAATGTTCCGAACGGTTAAAATATCTGGATCGTATTGAAACCAAACGTGTAACACTACGTAAAGCTATTACCTCCCAGACTACTGACGCTGCACTGAAGAATCAGAAAAGCTGGGCTCAAATCGCAGATAGCAAAAAAATCGTACCCAATCCCCAAGGAGTCGGCCTAATACGTCCTGTAACAAACATACCCACAATGCGTCCTACAAGGCCACAGCAGAGCAACATTCCGGTTAATACGCGAACTCCAAGTGTAGAAGTAACAAACGAAAAGTCTCAGCTGGATATTGAGACTACAGAAATGCTGGAGATCTTAACGACCATACAGACAATCAAGAATGAATTCAAGAAGTGTAAAACTTTCATGGAGAAAGTTGTCCTAATATTGTCACATCTAGGTCACTATGTCTAGTTGCCATGAATTACGTATATTGTATTGGAACGCGGATGGCATTCATAGAAAGCAACAAGAACTAGCAGAACTCGCGGTGAGTAAACTTAAAGCTGATGTCATTGCACTCTGTGAAACTATATTAACTAGTCGCCTTACACTTAAAATCCCAGGTTATGCTTGTTACCGCACGGACAAGCGCAGTAATGGTACTGGCCAGGGTGTAGCTATTCTTGTTCGTTCGGATATACTTCATAATTTGCATCCTACCCCTTCTACCCACAATCTTGAAGCCGTTGGCGTTTCTTTGAATATAAATAATAGTAATATGATAATATATTCCGTGTATCAATCCCCCAATTTACCACTTATTAGTAGTGACATCGAACTTTTAATGTCATCTGGTACAAAGGTGATGGCCATGGGTGACTTAAACTCAAAGCATCCTCTGTGGTCTCCAGGGGTAGGCAATTCGCGTGGTAAAACATTATATGAGCACATGCTTATTAACGAGTACGTGATCCATGCTCCTCGGGACGTCACCCTTATTCCTTACTGTGCTGACCATAGGCCATCTATCCCAGACATTCTTTTATCGAAAAATATCCACTCACTTGATCAAATAGTTACCGTGCCGGCACTGTCTTCAAATCATTTTCCTGTGTTTGCTAAAGTTAATATCAAATTTCATCGTAATCCTATTCAGAAATTGAACTACGCTAAAACGAACTGGGCTAAATATCGCAATTATCTTAATTCAAACACAATTTTATGTTCAAAAATCTACGAGTCCGAAAATGAAATCGACAAACTTATTAACAATTTACAGAAGACAATACTAGATGCAAGAGACATATGTGTTCCAGTTACAACCCTACAGCCGTGGAACTCTTTTTCGCTCCCACGGCGAATTCAACGGATCATACGGCAAAAAAATCGCTTACGAAGATATGCTGCCGTAGAATTAGATAGTACAGTGCGAAAAAGCTTAAATGAACGCATTAACAAATTAAAGTCCGCAATTAAAACATCTATACAGAGTTACAACGATGATGTATGGAACAAAAAATTAAAACGGGTAGATAATCCAAGTGCCGATCTATGGCGCTTGGTTAAATCTCTGCGCCCGGCTTCCATGGCTGTAATGCCAGCAATTAAAAAAGAAAATGGCTTGTTAACAACCACCCAAAACGAACAATGTGAGGTGCTAACCAGAAGTTTCCTAAACAATATGCTGCTTACTCATGCATGGACGAGTGCCGAGTCTTCTTCAATTGAACGTTCCATGTCTGCTTTACATGATGAATCTACTACCGATCTTTCCATGCTAGTCCGTCCGGGTGAAGTCAAAAAACTTATGTTGAGTTTAAAGCATCGCAAAGCTCCAGGACCTGATCAGATATCTAATCTTCTTATTAAAAACATTCCACAAAAATGTGTTGTGCTATTAACAAAAATATTCAATGCTTGTCTTACGCGAAACTACTTTCCATCTCCATGGAAAGTAGCAAAAGTCATAGCTATACACAAACCTGGTAAGGACTCTGCAGACCCGACTTCTTATCGCCCAATTAGTCTCTTGCCGTGTCTCGGTAAGCTATTCGAAAAGCTGATTTACAGACGCCTGCTACGAATTTCTAGCCGTTTTCTTATTGACGAACAATTTGGCTTCCGTCAAGGTCATTCGACAGTGCAGCAATTGGCTAGAGTAGCTGAAACCGTGTCGCATAACCTTAATCTGAAACAGTCTACTGGTTTGTTTCTTTTAGACATAGAAAAAGCGTTTGATACGGTTTGGCACAAGGCACTAATTCACAAGCTTATTTTGCTCGGAATACCTTTATCCTTGGTAAAAATGATAAAGTCATACCTTTCAGGTCGTAGCTTTCGAGTGCACATCAAAGATGACTCATCTTCTATAACATCTGTGCCTGCAGGAGTTCCTCAAGGCTCAATTCTGGGTCCCTACCTATTTTTACTTTATCTTAACGATATACCTGTGCAGGTACGAACACATCTTGCCTGTTTTGCAGATGACACTGCCTGCTTCACATCTTCGTCAGACATTGACATAATAATTGGTCGCCTCCAACTAGCCATTGATCGACTACTTGAATATTTTTATAAATGGAAGCTCAAGATCAACGATTCTAAAACGGAAGCAATACTTTTTACGAGAAAGCGATCGTTACCAATACGAAAACTCAAAGTTGGAACATACATTATACCTTGGAGTCGTTCTGTGAAGTACCTAGGAACCACCCTAGACAACAAACTCAACTGGTCTGAGAATACTTCTAAATTACATTTAAAAGGCATCAAGGCAATCAATGCTTTAAACCCTATCTTGAACAAGCGCTCAAGCCTGAGCAGCCACACAAAGTTACGAATTTACTACACCCTGGTTCGACCGTGTATTACTTACGCATGTCCCGTGTGGAGCAGCACTTGCAAAACTAATATCAACAAATTACAAATAATCCAAAACAAAGCTCTTAAATATGCATTTAGCACTCCATTCCGTACTAATCTTTATAATTTACATGTGCAAATTGGTTTACCGAGGATCGATGTGTATATATATAAACTGTCAGAAAAGTTCTACTTCAATAAAAATCCTTTTAACAATAATAAGCTAGTTCAACATCTGTGTAAAACCCGCAAGAAAAATATTCCCTATATCGACAACTATAATCGTTACAAGTTGCCCCATCACTTGTTCTTAGAGTGCAATGAATAGGCTGACGTCACATGCACGGGCGCGCGCAGCCCGTCGCAGCAGGCGTGCGCGCCACTCTCACCTGTATTACCAGCCGGTATCGGGTGGGAGTGGCGTGCGCGTCGCGCAGTGGCGGACTGCGCGCACACTATTGCATGTGTAGCTCACGACTACAGCTGTTCTTGTTGCTAGCTGCGAATTGCCGTTGCCAAGCGCTCGCGCTGCGCGGTTATTTTATTCATATTTCGCCTAAAGTTGGTATCAGTAGGTCTACCATGAGTTTACAACACTGACATCAATCGATGCTCGCTATCGACTGCCGCGAAAAAATGTATAAAAAAAAGAACAGTGCCACCTTGCGGCCAATTGTAGAACTAAAATTGAGAGCGAGTACGCCAATCACAAGCTTAATAGGTAGGCGAGATCGAGTATCGACTATAGATGACAGTTATGTTGCCAACTCATGGTAGAGGTACTGAATTCTTAAACTTTCTTTTAAATACGTAAAGCTACAACTTAAGCTTATGTACTCCGTATCCCAATATAATTACTGTCAGTTGATATCTTGAATATATTTATTTACCACGTCTGTATTATTTATCCCATTTCTAAAAGTTTTCGCTTAGACTATATTGTCTGTAAAACAACAATTGTAAAATAAATACGACTGTAAAAACTAGGATTAAACTTACACTAGTTCTGTACAATTTTAATAATGATTTTATGACTTAATAAAGAATTTTTGAAATGAAATGAACCACCAGATTGGTCGACTATGCGATTTGTTATCAAAATAATTATAATATACTAGCTGGTGCCCGCGACTACGTCTGCGCAGGATTAGTACTTCGAGCAGCTTATTATTTCTCCAAGAGCATATCTATGTTTATACTAAGATGTCAAAAAATATGTAAATGGTCAAACGCGATTGCTATAATAGTATTATTTGAGTACATTTAAATACTAAGTATATCAATCAGTAAACAATATTAATAAAATAAAATTAATCACCATGGAAAAAAACTGTCATTACATTTCATCACCCTTGGCGGTATATGTTACATTTCATCACCCTTGACGGTCGCCAACCACGTCTAGAGTATCGAGCTGTCAAAATATTTAATTGGGTTTTGACTAAGCTATTAGAAACTGACACAAACTTTGAACTGTCATCATTACGATCTTGACGTAGGCGGAATAGATTATATTATTATTATTATATTAGATCTTATTATTTTGTCTATGCTGCGCCCAAGCATATTACGCTTTTTCACCCGCTTGGTGATGGATGATTATGATGATGAAAAGTATTCTATGAGGTAAACCAGTGTCTCGTCTACCTTCATACCAAATTTCATCAAAATTGCCCTACCCGTTTGTGCGTTAATGAGTAACAAAGATCCACACATCCATACATCCATACTCACAAAATTTCGCGTTTACAATATTTAGTTGGAGTCTAGGAGCGTTGGAGCCACGCAAATAACCAGCTATAAGAATCTATTTGAAATAGATAACGGAATCATTACCCAAAATGTGTAAAACTCATGATAGTATTGTATTGACTTTCGAAGATTATAGTACTTAGAATAAATTTACATTATTACATTATAACATAACGAGACAAACTTTATAATGAAAACAAGCTCTAATATATTAGTATTCGACTCGACGGATCCCAGGCTATTGTGGTTTGTTTATCGAGAAATTTCACATTGAAAATATACCTGGAGGAGGCGAAACGTCCTGATTTCTATTTGCTCCTGATCCCTTTTTTGCGAAAGTAGCTTTCAAGGTCCGTCCAATCAATTGGACCGGTTTGACAATTCAATGTTGAGCTGATGGAGTCGGAGACGAGACGAGAATTATGCGGAAGAAAGTTTTGAACTACTATTGTTTGTTTGGTGTAACAGTAAATCAGTCCTTATTTCCACAGTCAGTATTAAATTATACCAGTATAGTGGCCAAAACATTGAGCTCACTCAACTAAATAATCTATTGTACCACTATTCTTCTTTTATACTTTGCATTATTTTTATTTTTTCTTTGGTTTAAACAACCTTAACTTTACTTAACCTTTTGCGTTCCAGAGACGTTTATATACTTCAGTTTCATTCATAAATCTTTTGATTTATTTATCACGGTATAGGAAGGATTAAGAGGTACTGTTGTGTATAGCGCCATCTAGTCTTTATATGTGAATATTCTAAAGTATAGAAATATAATCTGATGTCCGTTGTTTGTAACTCGTTTAATTGCTTTTTTTATTATTGATCTAACAGTAACAGATGCTTTCAATCCAAAGATCACATATTTTCTAGTTTGCCCTTACTTGTGTCGTAAAATATCTGGCAGTGCTGTGGTAGTAACCAAGAAGAACTAATAGACAAAAGGCTAACCAACTAGATAATATGCAAAGGAGACATCTATGGAGATACCTTATATCTATGGTTAACACAAAAAATCCTTTCTTATTAGAACTTAAAGGGTGATCCTTCGTTATAACCTTATTTCCCGCGGACGATGGCGAAATTAAAACCTGGGTTTAGGTATGAACATTTTGCGCTAAATACAAAGCACTATCAAATCAATATACTTCTATATTACACACAGGTTAAAAAGAAAATTGTTGGTTCATATTTTGACTTGTGCTATTCATATTTTCTAAGAAGCAGATAGACAAATATATGCTATGTTAATATAAGTTACTAACTGCGCTCCGCGGTTTTACCTGCGCGGTGAAATGATGAAAAGGAATCAAATATAGCTTATTCAGCGTAGCGTAGCGAACTCAGGCATAATATAGCTTACTATTGGTGAAAGCATTGTTTGGATCGATTCAGAAGTTTTTGCGTTTTACCATTTCAAACAAACAAACAATCATATATTTTCTCTTTATTATTAGAGTAGATAAGGATTTATACCAATGTACAAATAATGTGTCCTAGTTAGTATCGGCGTTACAATTGCATATTTGAACACGGAAAAGTACGAGTAGTTATTGTGGCATAACTGTAATAGATAAACATATGTTTTTTTTTAAATTGTTATTGATGTCTTCTATAACACTGTAGTAGTGCGCTATTATCGATAGTTTCCGCAGCGTACGCAATTTAAGGACTATTTTGTATATGTTTCACACCTTGGATTACATTATCGAAGTTTTCATACGGATTTTTTGAAAATATTCTTATGTTGAAATAGTTTTTAAAGTATTCTAGTATTTTCGGAGTCTATTCAATTTAAACAAACAAATCTTTCCTGTTTATAATGTTAGTGTAGAAGTGTAGATGATGTACTCGTATCTATAAACGTTATAAACTGTATGCACGTAGAATACAAAAATAATGCTTGAAAAATGTTTCGCTACATATTTTTTTTGGATTTTGTTTTCTGTGTTTGTATTGTAAAATATGATAATTGTCTCAGAAAATAGTATGGACCATTAAACTTGGTTTAATGACTCTCCATCTTATTTACGCTAAGGACAAAATATTTCAACGTCAATGTACGTCGACGGATGCCGACGAGTTTATTCAACTTTAGTTTTCGAAAAACTATAGGGAATCTTAGTTAGACTATAGCAAAATTATTGGAATCCTATCTGACTTATATATTTTGTGATTATAGTTAGAAGCATAAATAAAAAGAGCTTATTGTAGAGCTTATATGCATTTTCGTCAGGACGTTTATTTTAATTGAAATAATGACTTGATCAACCTTTGTACAATTACCAATATGCATTTGCAATCGTTTTGAATTCGCAAACTCACTAAATACGAGTAAATTGCAGTGTTTGGAAATAATTTAACGTTGCCACAAATTGGCTTATCATTTACAATAGCATTCCGGCGAAACCAATTCCAGAACATTCTAGTAGCAAATTCTAAAACTAATTAACTTGCTCAACTTCAATAGACGCAACTCATAAACTACTGTAATATTCTGGTTTTATTGTACTAAGAAACTGTATACATTTGTGAAAATACTCTAACGTTTAATTTATTTATTTAGTAACATTAGTTACAATTTCCTAAAAACACGGATTATTTATAATATGTATGTATGTAAGAAACTTGAAACGTTTGCTGTTTGATTTTAGTATGCCCCCCACACTCATAAAAGAAGGTATATAATATCCCGGAACAGTACGCATAAAATGACGATTTCTGTCATTATCTTTACTTTACTCTTCTGGCGCAACGACCCAAAGTGGGTCTTGGCCTCCGATACAAGAGAACGCCATCGGTCTCGTGTCCCGTGCTACTTCTTCCTTCGGTAACTTAGAGCTCGCGCAGGTCCAACTCCACAACGTCATTCCAGCGATATCTGCGGCGGCCACTTGGAACTCCAAAATACGCTTTCTAGACTTTGCGATTCTACCACATTCTCTGTACGTGACCAGCGGAGTCTTTGGACTTTGATCTCTCCCAATATATTAGGCTCAACGATCAATTCTTCGATCTCCTGGTTTATTCGCCAACGCCAGCTGGCATCATCGCGTTGGACTGGGCCCAGAATCTTACGCATAATTTTCCTCTCGCCAATAGAAGTTTGTTTTCTTCTTTGAGAGTCAGTGTCAGACTTCGTATGCGTACATCAGTATCGGTCTGATGACAGTTTTGTATATACGAATCTTCGTTTGTTTGCTGAGTAGCCTGGACACTTACACCCTGTGGAGCGCTGCACTACAACAGAGAACATTGTGGATCCAGGTCAATCTAAATTTGGCAGCCCTTTTAAACGTTATTATTATCCACAAGTAGGTCCTCGCGCTTTTGCCTGGTGTTTTTATACCATTTGATGTGGAGATATTACGTCTTTTCCTGGTGATTCTGAGCCCAACCCTTGCAGCTTTGAATGTTAGAGATCGTATTGACTTCTTCATCTCTTTTCTTGTCTGCCCTAACAAAGCCAGGTCGTCAGTGTATCTTGTAACCTTATGTTGTCCATTTAGCCGTACTCCAGAGTCAAGTGTCTTGACTTTCCTGATGACATGCAACATGTCATTATGAAAGTCATGACACTTGACGTCATAAACATATCATAGTGTTTTATCAGACCTTGTTGGCAGAAATTGTCATCGTCAAATTGTATTCGTACTGCCCGGGCAATTATTATGCTTTTTTATGAGTGAGGGGGATGGGCAAACAAAAATCAAACAGCAAACGTCCTAAGTAGCTTTAGGTCGTTTCTGTTTGATTTTTGGGACCAAGGGTTATATTTAGTGATGTGTTAGAAAACACATCAATAAATATAAGCCTTGGTTTGCTACCGTAGGTACGATAGATCACGCGGAAGATTATGACACGGTTGGACATGCACCATCCATGTTTTAGTTTCAAGTGCCATGTATATTCCTGGAACACAATAACCGGAACATGAATCCCAGGACACAACTTTGTGTTATTAGAAGGTTGGCCTCGATTATGGATTGTTGGACCCGGTATGATGAGTTGGACCCGGCGTGAGATAGTTTACCATATTAATGCGCGAAAGGGTGCAGCTATGCACATACACACCAATATATATATATATATATATATATATATATTGGTGTAACTAGTTGGTCTTGTTTTTTGGTTGTTGGTTGGTATCTTCTCCAAGGTCATATCTACCTTTATAACAAAATGTCACAAAATATGTACATGGTCCGACGCAATTGCTATAATAGTAATATATGAGTAAATTTAAATACTTAGTGTATCAATCAGTAAATAATAATAAAGTACAGGACTTACGTACATACAGATATAGAATTAATCAATGATGACGATGAAAAGTATCCTAGGTGTTAATCCAGCGCCTCATCTACCTCTATACCAAGTTTCATCAAAATTGCCACCGCTGTTTGAGCGTCAAAGCGTTACAAAGATCCACACATCCGTATGGATGTATATCCATACTCACAAACTTTCACGTTTCTAATATTAGTAGGATAAATACTTCAATAATAAAATAAATGTAGTTGCCAGTGATGTCTTATGAAACAGAAACGTGGTTTTTGACTTACCTTTTGAATAAGGTCAGACTTACACAGTAAGTCACGAGAAGGCTGTGCTTAGCTTTACGCAACAATATCTAAATCGAGACTACGTCAAATACCTGTACAAAGTTACTGGGTAAGTTACCTTTACTCAAGGGGCGATCAGGAACCAGATGAATCGAGGTTAGCCTCCACTTGGTGACCGCTGACTGACCCTGTAAGCCCGGGTTTTTAAAGAATAGGGTTAAAGTTACCTCTGCCTGTTGTAAGAGCCGACTAAAAGGGGACCCTAAGAGCTCGGGTATAGTCGGGGGTGGGGCCCTAACTATCTCATCAACGAGCTCGAGGAAGACGGCGTCATGATGTGGCAATTGACGCCGTGCCATCTTAAGAAGAAGGAGATGCGAAATACTCTCAGAGTCGAGCCAAAGGGCAATATGTCTTGATGGTCCCATTGCGTTCCAATGGAGATCTTGGGGTCATATATAAGACATCGAAGAAGGCCACCGAGGGAGTTTTAGTAGAATGTCCCACATAAACCGGACGCTCCCCATAGTGTCCGGGTATCCAATAAGATTTCCTCTTCGTAAACGAAAAAAATGGTGACCCATAAAATTGTGAGAGTCTTGAAGAATCGATGATATTAAACTGCTACTATATTATATATATACTATATTAAATTAAATATCTTTTGGCGGTCGATAGAGATAATTTATAATGATGATGATAGAGAATTCTAATGGTGAAATTAGAAAATGAAAAGGCGAGAATTAACGACAGGTAAGCGTCAAATGTTTCTGATATTATCTAAATGTGTGCATTTAGTTTAAAGTAGACGTGGTTCTGCCTTCAGTCTGTATTGTTAATGGAATTTATTAGGCATCAGTTGACCGACCTTGTTCGCTCGAACCCTTGTTGTGACCTTTTCTTATTAGCCTTAGTATTGATTTAGAATTAAGACGAATAAGTCTGGACGTTAACTGATTTATATATGATACAGGTTCCTTCGTGTGGATATAGAATCTAAATAAGTGGCACCACATGGTTTAAGTCTACGACGTTTTTCATGAACTCTGCCATGATACAATTGTAATTAGCTTAGTGTCGTTTAAATAGAACGACTGGCCAGTTAATGCAGTTGGTAGCAGCCCTGCCTTTTGAGGAGCTAAGCCCAGGAAGGTCAAACATTTGTGTGGATGAAAATGTCTGTCTGACCTGTGTCTGAGTGCGTATATTTATATAAGTATGTATATCAGTTATCGGGTTACCAAAGTAGAGGCTCTGCCTAGATTGGGACCGGAAGACTTTATGTAGATGTTAAAAAACTTGCATGATGTAATAATTTCAACAACTTAGGATATTATTTACCATCAAACCACTCACGTTGAGGATCGAATATAAATACCCAGGCGAGTACGCAAACGCTGTGCACTCAGCCCGATGATAAGCATCGTGGGTGTTTTGCCGGTAAATATTAGTTTAAATATTTTAAATCGTTTGACTTGAAGTTTATCTTCGCTGTGTAGTGTACAGTGTACACATCAAGTTGTGTAGAACAATGAAAAAGACTTCCGAAGCCACGCAGCGTCTAGATATAAATTCGCGCGTAGAACTCATACATAAATTAAATATTTGTCGGCGTGGATGATTTAAAAGGACTTGTAAGACTGTTGAGGCAAAGTGTGCAAGAATGCCAACAGGCGGCGCGGCTGACGTGCACTAACGGAACGTCAGAGTCAACCAACTGGCGCCATTCAGTCGGTTGAGCTTGTCGAACGTGGGTGTCTACACGCTTCTCTGGCCGATCGTTCGCTTTCAACAGTTTACCCAAGTTAATGTTTAATTTCTAAGTATTATGTACATTCAAGTCTTTGTGATTTAAATCAGTGTTGTGAAAGATCGAGTTGTTGTTTGGAACGCCACCCCCTAGTTTATTTACCTCGTTCTCCATGTCTGAGTCGAAGGATGAAGATAGCTTCGGCCATCTTCCGACATCAGAAGTGGGATCTAAACGCGATCACATGATTCACGTGATCACGTAATGGGGGTGACCTTGCAAACGGACGAGAACGGTCCGTACCACCCAGTGTAAACACAAGCGACATTAATGTGTTCAAGCAACTAATGCGTGGATTGGCAAATGGATGTCAACTTTAAACAACCACGACGCCCGTAAAGTTTAACCCAGACTACAATGATACGGAGATCAAAGTATGGTGCACAAATGTGGTTATAGTAAACATAAGGAGCTCAAAGGTACCGATTTATTATTATCTCTTACAAAAGCACTGCGCGGACGTGCAGCAAGCTTGATGAAAATTTCTCGCGACATTATAGCGTGGGAAAGTATGTAAGAACATTTGATCACTAAATTTCTATTGTATTTGCTTATGCAAGAGTGTTTTGAACGCGGAATCACAATTTAAACAAAGTAAAATTAATCTGCTTTAGATATATGTGCCATACGGCTTTGACGTCTAATTAAATCAATTTCATTAGTAACATGAACCATGAAGTCTTATCTGGTTTTATTAAAGCTGTTTTGTCTCGAGTTAACAATAACTTTAGAACGAAGTTACATTCACATAATATGTCTGCGTGACCAACATGTTCTCCAGAAATGTGCCTGAAAAGACTCAACGAGGAGCCAACTACTCACATTGATAATAATCGCTCGCGTAAGCAAATAATCTATTTGCTCAATTCACTGTAGGTAATGTGTGTCATTGCTGTGGGAAACAAACCCATAAATAAGGAATTGCCTTATAACTGGTCTTGTAAGTTCACAGATTTTCAACAAGCATCGTCCTGAAGGAAAACTGCCCTTCACGCGCTTTGTCTGCGGAACCGCGTCACATGACCGACGCTTGTCCAGCCAAGTTATCGTAGCCGATAAAAGCGATAGTTGACAAGGTGAGCGGCAAGCGGGTTGTAACTGGTAAACTATACGTAGCAGGTACGACTACCTACTCGTTTTCTGTTTGTTTCCAGATCAGAATGTTCACTAATAACAGTGATGATGATGATGATGATGATTATGATGTCTTGATGGTGATGATGATGACACTGTTGTTGGAGGATATGTGACGATGCGACTTATGTGCTACAGTAGTCTCTCTTAAGGGACTAGCTGGGAATATATTATGAGACTGCGACTAATGTGCTACAGAAGTCTCTCTTATGGGACTAGCTGGGTATATATTGTGAGACTGCGACTAATGTGCTACAGTACTCTCTCCTTTGGGACTAGCTGTGTATATATTGTGAGACTGCGACTAATGTGCTACAGAAGTCTCTCTTATGGGACTAGCTGGGTATATATTGTGAGACTGCGACTAATGTGCTACAGTACTCTCTCTTATGGGACTAGCTGGGTATATATTGTGAGACTGCGACTAATGTGCTACAGTACTCTCTCCTTTGGGACTAGCTGGGTATATATTGTGAGACTGCGACTAATGTGCTACAGTACTCTCTCCTTTGGGACTAGCTGGGTATATATTGTGAGACTGCGACTAATGTGCTACAGTACTCTCTCCTTTGGGGCTAGCTGGGTATATATTGTGAGACTGCGACTAATGTGCTACAGTACTCTCTCCTTTGGGACTAGCTGGGTATATATTGTGAGACTGCGACTAATGTGCTACAGTACTCTCTCCTTTGGGACTAGCTGGGTATATATTGTGAGACTGCGACTAATGTGCTACAGTACTCTCTCCTTTGGGACTAGCTGGGTATATATTGTGAGACTGCGACTAATGTGCTACAGTACTCTCTCCTTTGGGACTAGCTGGGTATATATTGTGAGACTGCGACTAATGTGCTACAGTACTCTCTCCTTTGGGACTAGCTGGGTATATATTGTGAGACTGCTACTAATGTGCTACAGTACTCTCTCCTTTGGGACTAGCTGGGTATATATTGTGAGACTGCGACTAATGTGCTACAGTACTCTCTCCTTTGGGACTAGCTGGGTATATATTGTGAGACTGCGACTAATGTGCTACAGTACTCTCTCCTTTGGGACTAGCTGGGTATATATTGTGAGACTGCGACTAATGTGCTACAGTACTCTCTCCTTTGGGACTAGCTGGGTATATATTGTGAGACTGCGACTAATGTGCTACAGTACTCTCTCCTTTGGGACTAGCTGGGTATATATTGTGAGACTGCGACTAATGTGCTACAGTACTCTCTCCTTTGGGACTAGCTGGGTATATATTGTGAGACTGCGACTAATGTGCTACAGTACTCTCTCCTTTGGGACTAGCTGGGTATATATTGTGAGACTGCGACTAATGTGCTACAGTACTCTCTCCTTTGGGACTAGCTGGGTATATATTGTGAGACTGCGACTAATGTGCTACAGTACTCTCTCCTTTGGGACTAGCTGGGTATATATATTGTGAGACTGCGACTAATGTGCTACAGTACTCTCTCCTTTGGGACTAGCTGGGTATATATTGTGAGACTGCGACTAATGTGCTACAGTACTCTCTCCTTTGGGACTAGCTGGGTATATATTGTGAGACTGCGACTAATGTGCTACAGAAGTCTCTCTTATGGGACTAGCTGGATATATATTGTGAGACTGCGACTAATGTGCTACAGTACTCTCTCTTATGGGACTAGCTGGGTATATATTGTGAGACTGCGACTAATGTGCTACAGTACTCTCTCCTTTGGGACTAGCTGGGTATATATTGTGAGACTGCGACTAATGTGCTACAGTACTCTCTCCTTTGGGACTAGCTGGGTATATATTGTGAGACTGCGACTAATGTGCTACAGTACTCTCTCCTTTGGGACTAGCTGGGTATATATTGTGAGACTGCGACTAATGTGCTACAGTACTCTCTCCTTTGGGACTAGCTGGGTATATATTGTGAGACTGCGACTAATGTGCTACAGTACTCTCTCCTTTGGGACTAGCTGGGTTTATATTGTGAGACTGCGACTAATGTGCTACAGTACTCTCTCCTTTGGGACTAGCTGGGTATATATTGTGAGACTGCGACTAATATGCTACAGAAGTCTCTCTTAAGGGACTAATTGGGTTTATATTGTGAGACTGCGACTAATGTGCTACAGTAGCCTCTCTTATGGGACTAGTTGATCATACAATGTGAGAGTGCGACTAATGTGTTCTTGACTGATGTGAGTGATGGTGTTACAGTAGTCTCCTAGCGGGACTAGCTGGCATACGTTGTGGGGCGGTGTGACGGGCTGCTGCATTCTCGTTAACTCTTATGAGCCCTGCTGGAGACTTTGTGGATTTGTCGATTGTCTGTGTTAAACAGGTGTAATAATGAATTTATTCTCAGATGCATTTGCTGCTCATAAATAACGCACGAGGTAAGGCCGTGTCGGCGTGGATGATTTAAAAGGACTTGTAAGACTGTTGAGGCAAAGTGTGCAAGAATGCCAACAGGCGGCGCGCCTGTCGCACACTAACGGAACGTCAGAGTCAACCAACTGGCGCCATTCAGTCGGTTGAGCTTGTCGAACGCGGGTGTCTACCCGCTTGTCTGGCTGATCGTTTGGCTTCAACAGTTTCCTAAGTTAATGTTTCATTTCTTAGTCTTCTGTAGATTCAAGTCAATACATATTGTAAATAAAATCAGTGTTGTGAAAGATCGAGTTGTTGTTTGGAACGCCATCCCCTAGTTTACCTACATATTTATACCTAATCGTTATGTCAACATTTTACAGTAAAATATTGCATCAGTTAGACGCTGCGCAAGTATGTGTTGACCCTAACACAGTCTCATCCATAAAACAAATCATCTATCAGTCTGAAATACATACAACTTTACACGTTCCGCACTTTATAGACACAAACATAACAATTCAAGTCGTAAGGAAAATCAAATCATTACCGCTTGGACGCTCGAATTAATGCTAACCCAAAACGGTATCGCAAATTAAGAGAACTTGCCTGTGATGCCAGCAACCGTTGTTCGTAAAATGGTTCGTAAATTTTCGTAAATCATAACTTTTTGTAAGCAATTACCATAAATTCGCAGCATTGGAATAGTAAATTACTGAGCGGTTCGGTGGTCTTTGAATATTTGTGTTTGTTTGTCGTTACTGTGTCTGGTGGAACGTTATCTAGGTCTACAATTTAAGGAAACAATTAAATTTGGGGGTCGCTTTTGTGTAGTTTAGTATAATATACACAATAATATATTTGGTATAATATATTTTGTATAATATATACAACATATCGAAAAAAATATTAACTTTTCATATTTTTGTTAACAGACAAGCTTTTAAAAGCATAATGTGTAAAAACTCTATATAAATAAAAAGAACTCAAATACGTTTGTTCTGGATCACAAAACTCTACGGTACTTTATGATGGTTTGACTTTTACGCTGCATTAGTGGTGGGTGTCAGATAATGTAATCTAGATGTCAAGAAGAAATAAAACAAACAGTCAAAATTTTAGCGTTGAAACAACGCGTTCTTAAATGATATCCTACCCATTTTGGATACACATTTTATGCGAGACGAGTTTTGTATATAAAAAAGACTGAACCCACGCCTTCGTTAGCGAGTGAATAAATCTAAGATCAATGCGCTCCTTCGTCGAACGGACTATTGTTTCCCTTTACGACGCAATCATTTTCTCTGTGAAACCATGGTAATATTATATCGTGTAGTATATTGCCGTGTTTTAAATAACATGCTAAAGCTACAGAATCGTTATATTGTCTTGATTGCAATGGTCATCCTTTTGCGCGTTTCATAAAATGTACAAAATGCCAAAAAAACCATTGTCTTCGTTTGTATACACTTTTCAGCATTATTAGATTAGATTATTGGATTGGATTAGATTAGATATACAGACGCGAAATGTATCATAAACAAATCTCGTCGTTTTATTACTCACTTCCATTACGTCAATATGGTTCTTGATTTTGTTAATATATTTTAACAGATTGTAATGGGCGTTAAAAGGATAATTCAACCACAAATAACAACCCGGAATGAAAACTACATAAATAATTATGTTATTTGCTATAGCAGAACTTAAAGTATCTTGTAATTAAACATCTTTATACAGAATATATGACGGATGTCATATCGTACATTGAGCAAACAAAGAGCAGTAGGAGGGTGTTCATATTAAAGAAAATATCGCTGATATGGAAAATAAAAGTTCGACCACGTCTGCAGCGTGTGAACATGCTCAAGGCAGGCTCAATAATTAGGTACATTCAGTTCGATAACCCGCAAATTCTCACCAGAGAGTACCTATCACTATTATGCCGACCATAATATTATTTCCTAGAAAAGATGTTTGATAAGTATCAACTGAACACAATAATGACTTTTGCTGATTTTCTTTAATATCGTTAAGTGCACGACTATAAGCAAAGTGCAGAAAATCAAGAAACATTTTAGTGCCTTCTTCGTCAATCGCATTATAAAGTTTTAGCAATGCATCCACCGCATTTCTAGAACGTGGCTTTAGATATGACAGTGACTTGATAACTGAATTATTTATGTAACTGTGCCTTGACTCTAACTATCCAATAAAATTCTCACTTAGTACAACTATTAGTACCTTAGAAGATAAACACTTAAAGAATAGCAAATGTACAAACGTACGAGTTCACTTAAAAAAAAACACGTAGCACTAGGACAATTCTGCAAGATCTGTGAACATTGTGAGCGACTACTATGTGCAGCAGCAACGTTTGGATTAAAATATTTTAGCCCGTACTTTATGCATGAAACTTTAGCAATGGCATAAATTGTATTAAAAAACAAAGGTTACCCGCGCGGGTTTTGGAGAAAAACTGTGTTGCGGATACCAACGCCTTCCAAGAAGGAGTGAATTTCTTGAATCCAAGGTCCCAAAATGTATCAAACAAAGTTTAGAATGAAAAAGATATCAAATCTAAAAAAAATTAGAGATTGTTACCAAATTATCTATCTTTTATGTCTCTCTTTGTGTGTGTGTAGAGGGAGGGTGTGTGTACGCGTGTGTGTACATATATTTTTATGGTGGTAAGTGGCAGTAGTCAAGTATTGTAATATAAATAATATGCTCCAAAGCAGCGGGCGATGCTAATTCTGAACTCATTTTGCGCATGAGTTTGAGCATGTAGATTTATTTACTGACTCTATGAGTACCATTGCTTCTAGCATTAGGTTAAATTTAAGCCAATATTTAAGGTACTTAGCGCCCTGCTTTTTATCTATACTGAAATTAAATAAATAATTAAAAGCTCTTCAGTTTTAGTACATGTAAAAGAGTTCCGTTATGAAGTTCCGTTAACAAATATTTACCACACAGTTTACGTGAGACTATGATTACTAGAAGGTATTTAAACGTCAGTATTAAATAAATTTGCTTTCGCGATTGAATCCATATAAAGTTGTTGAATTTGAATAGTAGTAAAAAATCATAAAGTTATAAAAGACACTGCAACAAAATTTGTACAGACATTACGGAGTTGAGTGGAACGGAACGGATACACACACACACACTTTCGCGATCGTGTTGTTAGCGTCGAGTTATTATTCACTCTTCGTAGATTCATGTACTGTTTGTCGATGCGTAAAACTATCGAATATATTCAGTTTGCATTTATTTACGAGAGTTTTCCCGTCGCATTCCGACTGTTGATAAATTGCTTCTGTTTTAAAGTTTACACGCCATTCAAGAATTTTTGACAGAGTGCTTTTAATATTTAGTATTATTTTCGCTTATGTTATAGTTATAAAGTTTTTGGACTTTGGAATTGTTGTCGATTACACTTTAATGTGTTTGTCGTTTGCTCAACTATAGACCGTCTGCTAAATGTAAATAAGAAAATTAATTAGTGGTATCTGAACCTAAAGAAGCGGATGTATGTAAAATGGAACTGAAGATAAAAATATTCGTACTTTTTACAAAAATGAAGATGTTGCCTTACAGGCTAACAACGAAAAATGTATATTAAAAACATTTCGGTAGTCTAAATGATATTTGCAATTGTTTATTTGCAAAAACATAACAATTCTTTACGTGTAAAATTCTAGGTTGCTAATATTTTTTGTCGTCTTTTGAATACAGAAGATATAATGATGGAAACATTAAAGAAATATAGGCCAGTATTTTGTAGGTTTATCCCTGGAACTCAAACTACAAAAGTATTTGTTGCAATATTGTCCGTTCGTCCATCCCTGTGGTCCATCCGTTCATCTATCCGTCTGTCTGTATACAAAAACTGTAACCAATTAAGTAAAAGTAAAATATACTTATAGGAGGAAGGTTGTGTTGTAAGTATTAACAATATTATACAAGTAAAGCAAATATTTTACAAGTCATAAAAAATGCTTCAAGGAATTCATTGAAACGCAGTGCGCAGACACCACTGCGCACTCGCCCTGAAGATGAGCATCGGACATGCTCGAAACCCGGGTCGGCGTATTCGATCTTTAACGTGAGTGTTTTGTCGGTTAATAATAATAGTTAAATAGAGTCATTGAAATACCAAAATCTACACAATTCTATTTGCCTTATTTCTAAAACTATGGATGTGATAAAATAAGCCTGTCAAGAACCTGTACTTTTTAAACCTGTACAATACTTTTCAACAAAAACAAATACAAGTAAACAAAATGTGGGCAACGTAGCAGCCTGTGTGACAATTTAATCATATCAATAATTGTGTAATAAGGACACAGTTAAATGATTTTACATTATAAATCGCAAAGGGTTAAAATAAAACATAATGTAAAGGCACATTGAGCCCGTATCTAATCAGCGAACAGCGCACGCTACCAGAGTTATGCCAGAGATGGCGCTACTTTGCATCTCTAGTCCACCAATACTAAACTAGGTGGCGCTTGACAAAATAATAATATCGGTTAAAACTATGTGCCGACATATACATATTGAGTAAACAAAACAATGGTTTGCCAAACACAATCAAAAAAGCCGAACTGTTCCATCACCAATTATCCATCAACCGCCATTCCGGTGGTGACGCAACAACAATAGGAACAATAAATCTACGAACAATATCTCAATAACGATCACAATGGGCAGCTGAATGGGTCACTTTTAATTTATAGTTTCATTTCAGTTTTTTCATGTGGCAAAGATTAACAGCAAAAAGGTTTGAAGGCTTTTCTTCCTTGTCTGGAAGTTTTATTGGTTTAATAAAGGTTATAGAAGAATGGATAAGGTGTTCCTAGTCTTACAGCAACATATTTCCCCGTATGAGTTATGTGTACTGTACGATGAAATTAGACGCCTGGAAGAAATGTTCACTAACATATAAAAATTGTAAAGTTCCATTGCACACTCACCGAAATGTATCCGATAAAAAACCGATAAACAAGCGACTTTGCGGCGATGCTCGAGACTCTGGAGTCTCTTGCGTACTAGGTGATCGTCGTTAATGAGTCTCTTGGCTCTCCTCTCAATAGCTTCCAGTGTCTCCAGCTGGTATTTGGCAGAACCATCCCAAAGGTGAGAACAGTACTCCACACACGACCGGACTTGGGCTTGATAAAGATTAAGTAACTGTCCCGGTGTGAAGTATTGTCTCACCTTAGCCAAAACACCAAGCTTTTTTGAGGCAAGCTGGGCTTTGGACTCAATATAGGAGCCAAAATTGAGAGTTGGTGTTAATGAGATGCCAAGAAGCTCGAAATGGTTACTTATCGGCACGGACACATCCCTGAAAGTAGGAGCCAGCTGGAAAGGGCTCCGTTTGGCGGAGAAAAGACACGCCTGGGTTTTAGCAGCATTGAACTTAACTAGATTGGCATCGCCCCAATCGGAGACTGCCTGCAAAGAAAAGTTCAAGCGCTGAACCATCGCTTCCCTATGAGACTGGATTTGTAATGCACTGGTTCGTGCGTTAGATGTGTAACTCTCCACAACGGTGCTGTCATCTGCGTAACCAAAAATACCGGGTTTCAGCAGGTCATTAATATGCAGCAGAAAAAGTGTTGCGGAGAGTACTGATCCTTGGGGGACTCCGGCAATTATAGCCAATTGGGCGGAAGACTGGTGACCAACAGTGGCCCGAGCACGAACATTTGTGTAAGTATAACGTTATCGTATCTGTGGCCCGAGCACGAACATTTGTGTAAGTGTAACGTTATCGTATCTGTGGCCCGAGCACGAACATTTGTGTAAGTATAACGTTATCGTATCTGTGGCCCGAGCACGAACATTTGTGTAAGTGTAACGTTATCATATCAGCACAAACTATCATTTATCTAGTACAACTGGGGCACAGATAGTTTGTCTGTATACGTCAACGATACGATAACGTTACACCTTAGCAAATGTTCGTGCTCGGGCCACTGTACTGCGTCCGTAACCCTGATATATTAAGTTGTTAAGTCTCATATGCCTGTGATTTCGCCAGCACCCCTTCAAACAAGAACACAAGCATTTAAGGTGCATATTAAACTATTACTGTTAACCGGCAAACACTCACGTTAGGGATCGAACACATGGACCCGGGTTTTGAGCATGTCAGATGGTGATCTTCAGGGCATAAAAAAAGTATAGTGCAGCATGCCCGAGAACTATTCCCTATACCAGCGTTTAATAAGATTTAATAAAAACACTCCTCTAATACACAATCAAAGTGATTTGTGTCTTTAAATAACAACTCCGTTCTTATATGTGATATGTATAAATGAAATCCAAATGATATATTTAATGTTAGCTGGGCAAAGAATTACTTATCAATGTTAATTATTTATTAATAAATGGATGGTATTTAAAAGTACTTCAATTTATTCCCATTTCATTTACCCAATTTTGCCTGTGTTCCACCAAATATACTGAATGTGCACCAAAATATGTTCATTAAAATATGTCATAACGAGCATCTATTTAACAACTGTTGCAAAATTGTAAAAATAGTAATACACCTAATTTTAAAAACAAGCATTTATTTTTTTAGTTTTACTTCAGATAATGCAATGCAAAATGTATTTGAATCAAACACCAATTAATGTCCAATGTAGCTTTATTAATAAAAAATGCTAACCTAACCTAACCTATTTTGTGTAACATTCAGGAATATTTGGTGCACGATCAGTATTTTTCGGGGAAGAATAAAATAGTTATTGTTACAATAGAGTATTTGCAGCGCACTACAATAAAAAAGTGTTATATCTTGGTGTTAATTTGGAATTTGTTTGATGTAACATATTTTGTTGGCCGAGTAGTTTAATTAAATTAAAATAATTAAACGGGTTTAAGATCAATATTTTAGAACTGCATACATAGATGTACCTTTAGATTTTTGGTGAACACAAAAATATTATCCTTAATAAATGTACTTTAAAATACTCTCTTGTTGCATTTTCAAACAAATATAATCTCTACAGAGAAGAACGGACAAGAAACTCTGGGCCATTATTTTCAATTGTGTTTTTACGATCTATTTACAATTTTTTATTTTTTATAATCTTAAATTGTATCATAAAGGCAGTGGTAACGTAATAATCCTTGTCTCCTAAATAATGTCCTACTATAAAAATAATACTTTTTGATTAATCCATTTCTGTCCATCCAGTGGGCAGGGCACATAGCACGCAGAACAGATGGCCGATGGGGCCGAAAGGTTCTAGAGTGGAGACCACGGACCGGCAAGCGCAGCGTAGGTCGTCCACCGACACGGTGGACAGACGACCTGAGGTCGCAGGACGACGTTGGATGCAGGCCGCTTCAAACCGGTCCTTTTAGAAAATCATGGGGGAGGCATATGTTCAGCAGTGGACGTCCTACGGCTGAGATGATGATGATGATGAACCAATTTCTAATATTTGTAAATATTCATGGATCACGCATTTTCATTCGCTTTCATTAATCTAACCTGTTTTTGATATAACTTAACTTAATGTATTTCTGTATTAAATTTGCAGTTGACATGCTTATAAGCGTTAGTAAAAACAAACCTATATTGTTTTTAGTTAGTGATATTTTTCACGAGAAAAACAGGAAAACATAATTAAAAAAGTGTTTAACTTATAGTCTCCACAAACATACCTACAGATCAAAAGACTTACTGTTCAAGTTTTTATAATCGTCTAAAGTGTATTGTTCTAATAAAGTTTTAAGGATCTTAATTAAGAATATGAAAATAATTGTACTCACTTAAAGTCAAAAAAAAATAAGTGAAAAAATCACACTATATATAAAATGCGTTTATTAAAAAACCGCCATTAAAAAGAAAACCAATTTGATATTTTTATTATGTTTTAATACAATTTTTTTGTATCTTATTAATTAGCTTTTCAATGTTACAATGACAGACATTCTAACTGTTGCCCGGTGGGATTATATTAGCTTAAAAAAGAATAATGTACTATCATAAATTTAACTTTTCTGAATTTAACTGAGGCCGTAGTACAAAAACTTACGATAAAGTGTTCGTATCGTAAGCGTCAACATGTCACACTTTGGTGTACAAACTATGTGTTATCTGTGTCACAGTTATTTTAGATACATGCCTGTTTGTGCTGTTTCAGAGGGCCTAGCACGAACAAATAAACAATCAAACCTTTCCTCTTTGTTATTAGAGTAGGTAAGGATAATACCAATGTACGAATACTGTGGCTTAGTTTGTACCGGCGTTACTCTATACTATTATTATAAAGAATTTGGTTTTAAGGTTTTCAGTCCGAGTAAAGGAGCAGAGTTCGAAGGCAACCCCATTGCAAAAAGGCGTGAAAAAGGGAGATGTAATATCTGCGAAACTGTTCACCACTGCATTGGAAAATCGCCTTCAAGCTTCTTGAATGGCAAGGACTCGGCATCAACATCAACGGCGAATGCATCACTCACCTTCGATTTGCCTACGATATTGTAGTCATGGCAGAACCCATGGAAGACCTCAGTACAACGCT
Organism: Selenia dentaria; assembly: GCA_917880725.1. Lineage (NCBI taxonomy): Eukaryota > Metazoa > Arthropoda > Insecta > Lepidoptera > Geometridae > Selenia > Selenia dentaria. The sequence continues at coordinate 4,026,718 of OU862888.1, read as the reverse complement.
AAATTCATTACTGCACTTTAGACCAAATGTTAAACTTAAAAAATTATAACTGCTCTAAGTGTAAGGTAACGTATCGTTCACGCCAAACAGTACAAACTGTCATGTATCTTGGGCAAATGTGACACAGACAATTCATAGTTTGTACGCGGAAGCGTGACGCGTTGACGCTTACGGTACGAATACTTTTTCGCAAATTGTTAGTACTACGACCTCTGGTGAACGAAACGTTATGATACACTTACACTATAGGTAATCGCTACAGATAGAGTTTCAAATAGAAGATCAATAAGTAATAAAGATTTACACGTTACGCGTGTTTCAATATTCACTCAATTACGTATATGTGCGAGATATTTTGTGTCAGCAAGATGCAAGTAATGCTGTTTATATTGTATTGAATTAGGTGAAATTACTGGAAAAATAGACGAAACTACTATATCTCTCGAGCATGTAGTGCCGTACCATATATCAAAGCTTATGGCATAACGACTAGTTTGCCCGCGCCACAAAACTGCAAGGATTTTTGAGGTCCAAAGTGTCGGCGCAACAATTGTTGCAAGTAAGTGTCACGCGCGTTTTTCTTTTGTTTATTTTTTAAAGTCATCCCAATGTTTAACCATAGAGTTTAATTCTTTAGCGTAATATATTTTCTTTCTATGGCAACACTACACACGGACATGTTCTATCTGTGAACTTTAAAAAAAAAATATAATCAATGTTTATATTTTCATCTGTGTTTGGCGGCGAGGTTATGTTTTGTGCTATAGTTTTTAGTGAATTAATCGGGTTAAACTCATGATTTTGATACAAATTAAACATGAATATGACCGTGAATGTGTAAGGAATACTGTAAATATGTGATTTAAGTTCTGACATCAAAATTTTACGATATAAATTTGTCACGAACCGACAACACTCGGTAAGCTAATTTCTCATTGTTATGATTGGTTATAATTTGCTTTATTTTGAATAGATTATACTTTTACATTGTAAAATATCACAGAAATAATGTTGTCAAGTAATTACACCCACTCAGAATATGATAAATACGCCATATCATGTCAGGATCGATAAAAAATCGAAGTCACGTGACAGTTAAATTCGCTTGTACTAAAAATTCAAAATTTGTAATTTTTTTTTAATATTTCTGATATATAATTATTCTTTGAAACCTAGTTTGGTTTGTAGGATTTCTAATAAGAATTCCAATAAAATAAAAAAACCAACAAGAAAATTTATATTTCATACAAAAAAAAATTTTTGGAAATCACCATGTCTAAGTCTAGAAAATGGGCCCCCAAGTTGAAAAAAAAAACATATTTGGCCGAAATTTCAAAGTAGCTCTTATTTTTTATGTAATTATTAATAACCTAAGCATATGTTACTAGGTAAAAATAATATTTCTGTTCTAGACATTCAAAATATTTATAAATATCAAATCAAAATCCTGTCTTGGTAAGCATTATTTATTGATAAAACTTAATTTTTGTGGTCAGATTGCAAGTTGATTTATGATATTATTTCTTCTACGAATTCAAATATTTGAATGTAATTAGATAGATAAGTATTTTTACTATTTAATTACCGCCAAAAATCTATAGGTATTAATGTAAAATTTTTAAATTACAATTTTTTTCCACATCAATTCTGGTTTTTTCGGCTACGTCAAGTTTGTCCTCGTGTAACATAACATTTTACTAATACATTTGACATGAATGTTTATGTATCAGATTCCTTGGTTATTCAACTATCTCTGACAAAAATTTCGTCTCTTAACTCGCTATAGGTATGGCACAAGAGCCATTTATTCCCAACTCGGCGCAAACTTTTGACGCGGGCGCAGGTCGTAACACTCGGGAGCAATCACGAGGGCGCCACAGGGCTCCTTAGGCAAGTTAGTCACATTTTTCAATAGTTCAAAAGTTATCTTCAGGCAAAGAACTAAACCTACGTCTTTATAGTTAAAACTCCTGCCACCATTAAAATTATTTTCAAAAAGCAGACACCCGTAAAAGATTTTCCTATTAACTTAAACCTATATGCTAATAAGTAAAAAAAAAAAGTTATCTCAAAGTTTCATAAAGTGACGGCCGTTAAATTCACGCGTACCATTCTCAAATGGTTGTTTTCAGTGCTTCTCAAACTTCAGTGTCGTAAGGCTCAGTGGAATGGAAGTTTTTCAGCGCAAACTACCAAACTCTACTAAGTACTAAGTACAATTTAGTATAATCTTATTGGTGAACCACAATGTTTGTTGAAAGTGTGACCATGAGTTTGGAAGCTTTTGGCAGTGAATTGTAAACAAAAAAAGAAGGTTTACTGGAAAGTCGGTTTACGAACGATAGTTTTACGTGATAACGTCATAAGACAAGCCGAACGTTTAGGCCGATCGTGCATTTCTATCGCTTATTCCGCATTTCCGCTTGCACGTTTGGCCTAGGTGGAACGTGACAATGAGTCATATTTTCGTACGTGCAACCGACTTTCATTGATTTATAAGACGTAATAACGTCAAAAAGCATTTTGAAATCCAAGTCAATGTTTTTGTATAAAACACGACGTGAAAGTGCTTTCATAATAACATAATATTATATATAGACTTGTATGCGGTATGCGTCTTTGTCCCTGTGGAACAAAGATATCGCCATACATACCCTCGGGGTCTATAGGAAGCAAAAAGGGAAAAAGGCGGTATCTGTTACTCATTTAAGCGATATCAACTCCAAACTCCTTCTAAATCTGATACGCCGGTACAGCGCAAAAAAGTAAAACATAAACACATTGGTGTCGATTCTGTAAGCATTCTCTCAAATAAAAATCTCTAAATTATGCCAGTACTTATTTGTTTAAGCTAAAATCCAAATCAGTATAACACTTTTGAATAATAGCACTAAAACTAGATATTTCTCTTCAATTGTGGGCATATTTTAAACAGTTTAATCGTCACGTAAATTGGTGCTCGCTAAACTAACCTAAAATAACCCAGCATTCAAAAGAATAATCCTATTTATAGAAGAGTCATTCTAAGTGTTAAACGATTTTGGATTTTATTGTTACCAGAATAAGGAACACCATAATAAATTTTATTCACTCTCTCACAAACATCCGTATTAGTACAATATATAATGTAATGTTAAGAACGTTTCCAAGTGATGACCATATAATATTATTCTAGCTGCGCCCCGCATTACACCTACGTGGTGATGGATGATGATGATGATTAAATATCCTATGTGCTAATTCAGCACCTTATTTATTTGCCTTCAATTTAAATTGCCTAAAAAATGATCAAGCCGATTTAGTGTGAACAAGAAACAAACACACTAACTAAATTTGCCTTATTGACATTAGTGTTATAGTGTTATTTTGTGGTGCCAAGGTTCTCGCGCAGTAACTAAGATTACGGTCACGACCAAATCGTCAACCTACATCTTTACTCGTTGCTTCAACAAGTTACCAATCCTTATACTTATTAAAAAAATCTTGAAGTTTGTATGAAACGGTTGCTTTGCTATGTGATGGCGTCATTCACGTAGGCAAAGCCGGATATCGTTGCTATCATATATGATTTTGCGTTTATGTAAACAATGGGCTTCGTTTTGTCTAGAAGCAAATTTCCTGCGAATACGCCACTAAACTATGTATGTTTTGTAATAATATATATATGTGCAAAGTAAACTGTCTTTCTGTATTGGGATATTTTTTAGGATAGATAGTATGCACACATCGTATTACAGTGTTGTTGTCGGAATTCCGCAAATATCCAAACACTTTTATTCATACGCTATATAAAACTATATTTAAACTTGCAATGTTACATTGTTTGTAATCTTGAAATGTAAAAAATTATAATGAAATTATAATTTTTTTAATAGCCTAGTAAACAACACCAATTTTTGTTTGATGTTAATTGTTTTTAATAAAATTATTAAACTTTCTGTTTCATTAAATCGTGGTCACCCTGTCGCTGGACAAAACTCACAGAGCAGGCGCATCGCAACTCGCGTAACAAGGATTAATTCTACCACGAATGCAACTCTGCATACCTTCTAGCGCAACCGTCATTTTGAGAGTACATAAAGTCACGCGTTTGGTAAAATATAAGTGATAAGATTTCTTAACTGTAAACATAATTTAACAAAACTGGCAGAGGCAAAGAGAGAGATGCATTTATAATATACAATGCAATAGTACTTACACAATATTGCATAGTGTATATAAGCGAAAGAGAGTGAGCGCTCACTCCCTCTCCTTCTCTCTCTCCTTCTCTCTCTCTCTCTCTCTCTCTCTCTCTCTCTCTCTCTCTCCTACACACACTCACATTAATATTCGCATACTATCTCTTCCTATCATATTTCTGTCTCCCCATTTGTTTTCGTCTACCTGTTTTGAATGGAGATGTCTCTTAAATGTTTAGGTGAAAATGTCTGCGAGGATATGGGTGTGAGTGCTATATTTTTAATAATTCCTTTCATCCAAAAAATAATTATAGAAATCATGAGGAGTATTGTATATTTAGTAGATAGTTTAACCACCAATCAATTATCCTTCGAAATATTGTGAGCAGTTTTGGTTAGTGCATTAGCACTAAGTTTTGTCTTACTAGTTGAACGCCGAACATTGTCTGTATTTTAGCTCTCCGCACCTTGCCGAACAATCAAAATTGTTCGTATGTTTTACATATTTTTTTCTTTTAGTTGTAATTTTCCACTCTTTTGTTAAAAGAAAACTTTTCTAATATTTTAAAATATTAGAAAAGTTTTCTTTTAACAAAAGGTCATAAGGATGTGACATATTGGAGTCATTTTAGGGGTTCTTTAAGGTCAATTTTGGGACGTCAAAAGGTCATATACTGACGTAAATTGGACGCCTTTACGACCAGTTTTTGCTACCTGGGTTTATCTATTTTTCCATGCTAACACCGTACCTTAATTAAATTAAGGACTTATTATATTTTTTTTAATACCGGGTATTCAATAATTTAGTGATGGACAAAATAACTTACATAAATACATTGCATTCTGTTATTAGTCCTGTAGCTATGGTTAAGTTTCAATGTAATATAATAAATTATGTTTTTGTATCAATGAATCTGATTTCACTTGATATAGGATACATTCTTAAAACAAGTGATGCACGTCTTTTATGGTACTAACTATAGTTCTTCTATAGTTTACACACATCACATTTGGTATGTTTACTTTTAACATTAGGAAACCAAACTTGTTGGATGAATAATATAGAGTAACTTTACGTATGTAGGTATGTATTTAGTTTAATGTTTTAGTCGCTCAAAGATGCTGCTAGCTTCACGCAGATTGGTCAAGCTTTAAGCAGTGTTGAAGCTTATATCTATTTCTAAATTTAAAAATAGCCATTAGTATTCAAGCTATCATGAAGTTAACGTATCGATGTGTATACAGACTGACTGGTTGAACACTTTACATAAACAAGGACATGATAATTCATGGTCACATGAAACGTTTAAAAAAATAAAATTAAAAAAATACCGTTAAACTACAGAGGAAACCTTCATTCTATGAATGTGCTATAACTCGAAAATTATGGACACCGTCCGAACGGGGTTAATGACCCAAAGCGCCGCGCCGCGTTCAAAGGAATCAAGCTGCGTCTGAACGGGGTAAATGACCCAAAGGGCCGCGCCGCCCGCGCCGCGTTCACAGGAATCAAAGGATGCCGCGATCGTCGGCCGCCCGCCCGGCCGCGCTGCGCCGGTGTAAACAAACAAGTACTTACCTTGCCGCGCTAAGGCAAATTTTATTACTACACGCGCGCCGCGAGTGACCATGTTTATTGTTTTGAGTAGACAATTAAAGTTAAATTAGGTAAATATTAGGCACCTATTTTTTTTTCTTAATTAGAACGAGAATCGAGTACTGACCACTATATATCAACATGTAAAGTGTTCAACCAGTCAGCCTGTATATTCCTTTTAAGTCAAATTGGTGTAAATTTCAAAATGCGGCTTTACTGTAAACGTTGCGTTTTAACTTATGTCATTAGTATTGCGCGTTTCAAAACTGTTCTGCGCAGCCGTGCGATTCTCTAATGATTCGTTGTTACGCTCAACGACGAGCTCACCGATGTCAAATACTTTATGAGATATCGCCCATGTCCATAATGTTATTTTCCCAACGTTTCTTGTCATCTCTTCATTTGTTTCACGGATTTTGTCAAAGATGCAACGATGTTTGCTCATAGAGAATCGCACGGCTGCACTAAATGACCTTTTTAACTTTATGCAACAATAAGTAAGGCCGTATATGTTAACCCATTTACTTAATAGTCGCTACATTAAAAGTTCACGCTAAACAAATGGGATGATTGTAAGTTGGATGCAAATTTTAATGAAGATATTTCGCTTTCTCATAGTTACATTGTGTCCAGCGCCCAGCTTGCTCCAGTCCGACTTCTACTGTTTTACAAACTTGTCTCGTTTGTCGGCACCTTAATGCTGCATAGTTATGGTTAATAGCTTGTTAGTACATACAGTATTTAGCCTAATATCTATAGTTTGGTTATAAATGTGTAGCCTAAAGTTATGTGGACTTTGAAAATAAATGGTTAGAGATCAGAAAGCGATATATAAGCAAAAGCAGATAGAAGGCGATAGTATATTAAGTAAATTTTTGGTGTACCAGTAATACAATAATGACAAGTTGTTTATTTTGCTAATCTTAATTTTTTTTTTTTAAATATAATATTTTTTTGTTATACTCAATAGCCAGCAATAAAGTACTTAGAGTAGACATAAATATATAAGTCTGTCGTTAAGTCACTGTCCTGTCTAGGTTGTCTTAGTAGAGAACTGGACACATGAGTAAAACTTTCTTAGGCGATTGATAAGGAAAAACAAAAAAAAGTTTTATGATTATGTACACTTTATCTGCATTCGTGCACTGTTACATCCAAACGAAATCCACGTTCGTCCTTTTTCGCCATCTTGGTGGAATTTTAATCAAAACATTTACGATGCAAGCTTTAGTCACTAATAGTGTCCAAAGGTTTTGCAGTGATCGTGATACTTAAATTCTAAAACCAGCGCGCATGTTTTAGAATAAGTAACATGTTCACTTATTATTTATAAACCTAGTTGCGCCCGGCTGTTTCACCCGCATGTTGAAGGATGATGATGAAAAGTACTTTACGACCTCTTCACAGACCTACAGAATATGAACACAAAATTTCATAAGAATCGATCAAGCTGTTCCGAAAGAGTTTTGTAACAAACACTGTGATACGAGAATTGTATTTAGGAGATTTAGAATTTCTACTAACGAGAGCTTTTAAGGGTTACTTCATATATACGTGTATCATATAGCTATTTAAATAAAAAAATTACGAAACAGTTACATATAATGATATTCCATAACAAGTACAATTTGAAAAAATTAATACCGTCTTTCATTCTATTCAGTTATTGGAGTATAACTCAAAGCTACTGGACTGAATTTGATGAAATTTAAATGGAAAATTTTTATTTGAGACCTGGTGCTTCCCGTGTACCACACGAAAAGCACCAGGTTTCAAATAAAAATTTTGAGAATCCGTTCACCCTATGAAAGTTATGATCAACAAACATAAAAAAAAACAATCGAATTGAGTACCTCCTCCTGTTTGGAAGTCGGTAGAAAATCAGTGCAGTATAACTCAAAATCAGGGAATTTCGATCTCGCCTATCCCGTTGATGCAAGGGAACGCTGCCTTTCCTCATGGGGTAACTTAAGGGGGAGGTTATCTTGCCGTGCCATGCCATCGTTATAGATCACTTTAATGGTGAGGGTCGCGACCCTTAGTGAAAGGATAACGATGCACGGAAGTTAAAAACAGCTTTGGTTAACATAAATTACGTGTATATTATGCATTTACTAATATTGTAAATGCAAAATTATTTTTTTAGTTTAGGTACTATATTCATTGAATATATTATTATATCAAAACTTATTTTGTGCTTAAATTGCTACAAAATTTTACAGCATGTTGCAACTTCGCTGCACCCACTTCAAACAAAGAATAACACTAACAGCAGGCACTTCAAATATTAATTATACAAATATAACAATGTTAGTTCAAGGTGAAGAGATTCGACAGCCCATCAGATCACTGGTTTGGTCCTTACTAGCTATGCCTTGAACTTTCCGTGAAAGTCGTGTAAAGTAACATCGTGTTACAAAAAAAAAGTATTGTGGAAAGTCAGTTCATGGTTTCCGGCTGGCTAGCAACTACAAGTGGCGACACCGAACTTCAAGGTCGGTGTCGCCGCCATAGCTACGTTGTTGCAATAAAAGAATAGTTCCATTTTCCTTCAGCTTAGGAACACAATGAAAATATAAAAATAAAAAAAAATAAAAATTTAAAATAGAAAGTACAAATAAAAATAAAACATTACTAATTATAGTAGTTGCTGAAAAGGCCTATCTCAGCACAAAATGTTCAGCAGATCTGATCGCTGGGTTCAATAGCCAGTAAAATGTGTAAAGTATAATTTATATGGTAAATTAAACAAATTCGCTCGCCACTGCCGGCGTCTGGAGCAGAAGTGTTGACCGAAGTGAGCGGGCGGACGAACCTCTGGAGGAAAATAGATGTTCGGTTAGAGGCGCTAGCAGTTGGAAACGAATCACAAAGCACACAAACACAGGTGAAAGAAGTAGTCACCATTCTAGATATCGTCATTCAAGTGAGACTATCAAGTGAGATAGTGGTCAAAATATAGCCTATCAAGTTAATTAAAAAGTACAGGCAGGAGTATAAGGGTAACAACTAACAAGCCAACAAAACAATGTATTTTATTTAATTCTCGGTCTCAGCCAATCTTAATGAAAGTTTCACGATATCCAACCTCATTAGCAACATAAACAACCAGCAGGGCTATTATGTATTTCAGTTGTTAACAAATGCTGATTGAAATCTGGAAAAATGGCGGCTCTATGTCACTTTTGACAACTCCAGTAAGCAAAAATGTTAGTAAGTTGATGTCTGGAGCTGACAAAAGTTGCATAGAGCGGCAATTTTTTTCGATTTCAATCAACATTTGTTAGCAACTGAGATACATAATTGGAAGGATTGGAAATACCTGGAAGAGATTGGTATTAGCAATAAGGCCGCCCATTGTGACACAATTTTTGTAATTACATTTCATCATCATCATCATCTCAGCCGTAGGACGTCCACTGCTGAACATAGGCCTCCCCCATGATTTTCCAAAAGGACCGGTTGGAAGCGGCCTGCATCCAACGTCGTCCTGCAACCTTCCTCAGGTCGTCTGTCCACCGTGTCGGTGGACGACCTACGCTGCGCTTGCCGGTCCGTGGTCTCCACTCCAGAACCTTTCGGCCCCATCGGCCATCTGTTCTGCGTGCTATGTGCCCTGCCCACTGCCACTTCAACTGGCTAATCTTCTGGGCTATGTCGGTGACTTTCGTTCTTCTACGGATCTCCTCATTTCTGATTCGATCACGTAGAGAAACCCCGAGCATAGCCCTCTCCATAGCTCGTTGTGCGACTTTGAGCTTTTCTATGAGGCCCATCGTAAGAGACCACGTTTCAGTGCCATAAGTCATCACTGGTAACACACATTGGTCGAAGACTCTTGTCTTGAGGCACTGAGGTATTTTTGACGAGAAGACTTCGCGAAGTTTCCGGAACGCTGCCCAGCCGAGTTGGATTCGACGATTGACCTCTTTCTCGAAGTTGGACCTGCCTAGTTTGACTGTCTGTCCCAGGTAGATGTACTCGTCAACAACTTCAAGAACTGAGTTCCCAACTGATATTGGGGTAGGTACAACATGGGCATTAGACATAATTTTCGTCTTGTCCATGTTCATCTTAAGACCTACCCGTTGGGAAACTCGATGGAGGCCTTCGAGCATTGTACTGAGGTCTTCCATGGATTCTGCCATGACTACAATATCGTCGGCAAATCGAAGGTGAGTGATGTATTCGCCGTTAATATTGATGCCAAGTCCTTGCCATTCCAGTTAATTACATTTAAGTTTTCGCATTGTTATGTTTTTGTGAACAATAAAGTATTATCTATCTATCTATCTATCTACATAATAGCACTACAGGACTACCCTTTAGTATAGAAAAGCTCATTTATCAATAACTCCTAGTAGCACACATAAAAATAGAAGCCAAATGTGCCTCTGCTAAGAATCAAACCTTATCTGAGCAGAACAAAAAAAGACAAAAACAAAAATACAGCGGGTGTGGACGCGACATATTTACTAATATTCGTCACGTATGAGTTGTGTGCATTACTCGGGTGGATAGTAAAGTCACAGTAAAAGATACTGTGGTAAAGTTCACCATAGTTTCACAGTTGAGACGAGACACATCGTCGCACGTGAGCAGCAGGCCTAATATACTGGATTCGGGTAGTCGAGATAAGGTATGCTGGTTAGGCGCTACTTTATAACCAACTTAAGGCGCGGTCCAATCCTAATTTCAAAACAATTTACGATGCTTTACATAAGGTTGAGAATTGCTTATCAGATTGGACGATGTAATGCGAAGATGCAATTGAATACGTGCTAATACTTTTTATATTTGGTTCGTACAATCAAATGATTAAATTTTGATTATAAAGAAGTCCATAGTTCACTAGTAAATTTCATCGGGAATTCGAGTATGACACATTCATTGACATATCGACGCTTTCCGCTACAAAGGGCGTAACTCCAAATTCCATACTTTTGGCAATGAGCAAAAAACAAAAAACAAAAAAAACTTTCTTCAATAACTTTTTTGTTTTTATACGTATAAACTTGAGTTCTAGGAAGAAGTTTCTTAAATTTTGCCCGTCCTTTGCCTCATTTAATTACAATCGTCACCGACTGTTATTGACGAAGTTAGCATGGAGTTACACCTCTGAAAAAAAAACAAATGTAGATACAACCCATAATTAAATGGCCTGGGAACAAAAGTCTGCAGTAAATACCAGTTAAGCACATACAAAGGTAATTTTTGTAGTTGTAAAGACCATTTTTTTTACAAAATATGTAGATACACCCTGTTATTAATACTAATGCAATGACTATAAGAGCAGTTTTATCAATAAGGATGGATATAATTAAATTAATGAGGATACATTGGAGGTATTTATAATGTAAATAATTATTAGTTGAGTAAAAATGAAATTAACGGTTTAAAAATCAATATCTATTTATTTTTACTTGTATATAATGTAATAGGAACATTTGGCACTTAATTAAATCACAAATGGTAAGTTACAGGTCCCGTGAATCAAACAGTAATCACACAACATTAATTACACGCCTGTACCCAATAAAAAGGATAAATAAAGGACTATTTTGAAAACAAAATTAACCGACTTCTAAAACAAACACAAAAAGGGTAAAATAACTTTTCTTTCGGAAGTCGGTGGCAAACTGGCGATGAAATAAAAACAAATTCACCGACTTCCGAAAGAAAAGTTATTTTACACTTTTTTGTATTTGTTTTAGAAGTTGGTTTATTTTCAAAAAGTTTTTATTAATAGTAATTTCTAATTTAACCCAACATTAACCATCAAAATTTAACGAACGAGTAAGTAATTAATAACAAGTTTAATAACGAGTAATTTAAGAAAAAGTTACCAGGCTTTATGATTCAAATTAATAACTCTAATTTATCTATTACGTTATTATTTAAATGTATATAAATCAAAATATTGTTATATTAATTGAGCAAAATGTTTAACAATCAACAACAACTTCTGCATTTTTTCATAGTATTCAAGTGCTCATTGATCACTTTCAACTTCATCCTCTTCGTCAGTTTGAGGAAGAGTTTCCACAATCTGAGATTTATAGGGTAGTTGTGAGTATTCAGCATGAAAACGTTTTGGAATTGATCCATTTTCACACAACCGTTTGAGATCATTATACTTAGCAGTAGCAATAGGCAGGCTACTTGTATATATAATGGCTGTAAGTTAGATACCATCACTCCTTTGTGTCTCTCCATGTTTTCTGCAGATAATTCCACATTTCTATTAGTCCTTTTTCCTTTTCCCTTTCCTTTTCCTTTACGCTTTGTCTCTTCAAATAATTGCAATGTATGTGATTCAGTACCTTCCCTCATTGAACATTTGTATTCCATTTGATCCAAAGTCTTCTTTTTAAATGTGGCAATTCTTAAATCCCTATATTTAAATTCTTTCAGCGATTCTTTAGTTAATGTTTTGACAGCTATTTCCTCCCAGTTCAAAAAATCTTTGTGGTCCATAACCGTAACCTTATACGGGCGCGGTCTTTTTCGTGCTGATTCAAAGTATGTGGACCATTGTGATGGGCTCCAAACAATGAGCTTTCTTACTTCTCTTTCAATCGTAGCGTGCATCGAATCAGCTGGCATGTATGTATGCCCTGGTAATAAGAAATTGATCTGAATGACTTGCAAATTTTGTGAAAACATTAAAAAGTAGTTTAATGCCGCTAAGACTGTTTTATTTTTATTTTGACCTCCACATGAATCGCAGTATAAAAGCAAATTCTTATGACCTTTTTCATCCACAGTTTTTAGGTATTAATTTATAGGTAAGGCAAATATGTAACTTGTTTCCTATTTCCAACAAGGGTTTAAATTCAATTCAGATTATCACCGTGGTATACGCTCTAAGTTGAACGTTTATAAACATTACGACAGAGACGTAAATGTTACCTGCCGTAACCTTTGTGAGATACATCTTTTTTTACAGACATTAAGAGTTGTCAGAATATTTTTTTACACGGTGTAAGTCACATTTGTTTTTGATATTGTGTTTTACCCTGATTTACATTTAAGAAAATATGTATGTTTGTAGATACACCAAGTTTGTTGTCGTAATGTAAAAGAAATGTGTTTTGCGACTTGGTTTTTCGAGAATGAGATGTTTAGCGTTAAGAAAATGTTGGGTAATAAAAACCATTTTTTTTCACCGTAGCGCAATTTTAAATATACAGATCGATAGAGCGTGAAAAACTAAATAAGACCGCATTAAAAAGTAAATTTGGCCAAAATGGTGTTTACGCCCTTTGTAGCGGAAAGCGTCGATATATTTGCCCATAATTGAATAAAAATGCTTTTTCCTACGAAGCACGTATGAAAATTTTAGGGAATATTGCCGATTTTTTTCTATCGAGCCAAGTTTGCGTAACCGTGTAGTGGCTCCCATACTTCATAAGAACGTATATTCAATTTAAACTACGTTTTTTTCGAACTTCTGTTACTAGGTTTAAGCGTCGAAAAACTAAGTTTTCGTGAAGTCGAATCATGAAATTTGGTCGTAATCTACTCTCATTTCGCCTTACAAATTATGAATAAAGAAAAATTGTATCATAGGGAAATCATTTATTAACTCCTAGCTGCACCCCGTGGTTTCACCCGCGCGGTGGTGGATAATGATGAAAGTATCATAGGTGTTTCCCCAGGGTATAATCTATAACCTTGTTTTATTTGGTTACGATCCGTTCAGCCCTTTAGTCGTGGTAAGGTTACAAACAGGTAGAGAGACAAAGATTTTTTTTAAATAACAGTAGCCTAACGTACACCTTATAACATCAGCTATCTGCCCGTGAAAGTCTTGTTAAAATCAGGCCTACCATTTCATAAATCAACCAGAACAAACGTACAAACAGACAGGTTAAAAAATTTCGAATGATTTTTTTTAACGTAAGTAGCGTACTTATATACTTTCATATGCATTTAGTAAAAGGCTATTGTTGGAATTACAAACACACACTTTAATTTTATTTATATCTATGTATATATTCCATCAAAGGTCATCATGCGGCCAGACACAATAGAAATTTGATTGTTATAATATAACAACTCTTGAAGGGATTGTCATCACATTATTCTTCGATTAATTACATATTAAAGGTTAATTGTAAGTTTAAATCTGTAAACTTAAAACGAATCCAGCCGCATAACCGCGAATTTTCTCATCACTACAGGCGTGAAATGGGTTCACAAACTCCCTAATACATTTTGTAGGTGCTAACTATGATCAGCAAAATTCACGTCAGGTAGTACATTTAATGTCTCTATACCGTCTAAGTACGCCACTAGTGGTCACCCCTTCAAGTGGTGAGCGCAACAAGATTGGCATAGTCTTAAAAAACGATGAGAAACATTACTCCGCGCGCCTCAGTCCACGCTTGACATTGCTATATCATTTACAACACAAACAAACAATACACAGTGATCATTATTTCTAAGACAAAATACTTTAAATTAACTACTATCAGCCTATTATTATACTTTTCTAAGCAGCTGTCGGATATGAAATGAAACCCATTGAATGGGCGATTTCACATTGGACGATAACGATAACTGCACGATATCGTCGGACTGGTAGTTTGATACAACCACTGCTAAATGCTTCTACACTGTGTCGTTGTAGTTAACGTTGTCGTTGCCGACAGATTGTCGTGCCGATATCGGGTGACGATACAGTGCAGGGTGAAGCAGGATCGTGGGGGGAGCGGCTTGAGCACTTTGGGCAGGCACCAGCATAACACCCTGTTGGTTATATCGTGTCACAAACCTACCGATATCGTCGGACGATATCGGTCAAAGTACTAAGTACCAATTTATTATTATACGAATAAAAAATATTGTGGAACCGAATTCAACACTAAGAAGTGTGAAGTAATTTATCCTAGTCGGTACTATAAGCATAATTTTGTAATAATAGGTACTTTTGAACTATCATGGTACCGACTTCAACAAGTTATTTCACGCTTTTTTAAGTGTTGAAGTCAATTGAATTGTTTAGTATTTTTTGTTGTTGTAATATATTCTTGTGTATAATATATTTAATTATATTATACACAAGTATAACTGTACCAACAACTGTATTAATTGATTTATTTTAAGGTGATCTATGGATAATTCATATATATATATATATATATCTTCCTCCGTGAGCTCAGTTATGTGTTTTGAGATTATATTGTAAAATCGCACACGATTTCCAAGAAACGACTTGTTGGTCTCCGCAAATCTAAAACTAGGTACAGCTGTCCTTGTCTTATTCCACGTTTTAAAAGGATTGTGATCACTATTTCACATAAATTTATGTACTTACATTGACATCTTATCATCTTAATCTATAACCAAAAAAGCCTATCCATTCTCTTATTGTGTGCAATGTCAACGACCCTGAACCAATTTTCTCAGAGAATTTTCATTTCGCATTTATTCATTCCCGTTCCGCACTTAGTAGGCCGTTAGCAAAGCTTTTGATTAAACTCACTTACAAATTGTAAAACCATTACACGGAGCTGGCGCGAATTTAATTGCGTTTGTTTATTCTAATGGAAGGGGAGCAATGATTATTCAAGTGAAATGTTCTAATGTGATCTTCATAATGAAGACGAATCTGCGACATTTGTTTGATAGATGACTAGCTGAACCCCAAGGTTTGCTCACGCAGTAAATAAGTGTCACCACGAAACTCTTTAGTATAAAGATACTTACTAGAGTGTATTTAAAAGTTCTTCGTCTACCTATGTTATGAATTCAGTGAATTGGTTTGTTACATTTGGCTTAAATTGAAGAATTGAAGCGCTCGCAGTGGAGCTTGACTTGGCAATCTTAACCGATCAACAAGTTATGCAAGGCGTTCTGCGGTCAGGATTTGGATGGGTGACTGCTAGTGGCACTATACAACTGAGCGCATCCATCTTCAAAGAGAACTTTAAACTATTGGTCCCGGGTGTTTGTCTTAGGACAACAGTCGTTAGGTGGTGTCAAAGGGCTTCGGGTGGCCTGATAACTTCAAATTGCGTTGGCCACTAGCCTATCCACCAAGGTGCATTACGCTTGGTGCATTATGCCCAAACTCCTCTCTTTGAGAGGAAGGCTCGAGTCCTAAAAGTGGGAAGATAATGGGCTGATTATGGTTATGTATGTATATAATTATATTTCAGATATAATTGAATTATAAGAGCAGTAGAACTCTTTGTGAATTAGTTCGTCCGGGGTAGTAAGTACTGTTACCATACCTTTTTGAACCGTGAAGCAGTAATGTTATCTAAAAATACAGAAGAGACTCTATCTGCAAACTTCAAGATTTAAACAAAACAATAGTGGTGCAATGGATACCTTCGCATGTTGGCATTTTGGGTAACGAAGAAGTTGACCGGGCAGCAAAACAAGTTTTGTACAGATGTTTACCATTATACACTGAAATATTAGGTAAATTTAAAAAGTGTGTAGAAGCAGTTGGCACGAATATTTCGATGAAAGGTCACTGTCTGGTACAAAACTATCCAATGTGAACTACCTCGTTACCCATGGTTCGATAGAATGAGTCTTAGTCGCAAACACGTGGTCGCACTACTAAGACTTCGTTCTGGACATATTCCGTCTAACTAATTTAAATTTTTGATGAAGATAACACACTCACCGAATTGTACGGATTGCGGTGTAGTAGAAGATGTGCAGCATGTGTTGGTGGAATGTGTCCGGAATGACGCCTTGCGCCAAAATCAGTTGGTGATTGACGCCAATGTAGGAGTTTGCAACAGTGCCCTGGCTTCTCCCGCTTCGGCAGAGGCCTGGCCCTGGCCCAATAAGTGACATGGCCTCTGCCGAAGTGGGAGAAGCGGTCACTTATTAGATTATATTTATGTATTTTTGGATGATGCCATAATCGTATAGTTTAAGCATAGTACCTAGTTGGTCTTAAAATGTGAATTGGTTTCCGTATATACAATTTTCTCTATGGTAAATTTGCTTTACGGGGGTGACATTGTCAAAAAGATGACAAAACTCCCTTAAAAAATTTGGAATAAAAAAAATACAGAAACCATGCCTGTAGTAATTATTATTTTTGTTATCACATCGTGTTAAAAATTAACTCCGACTAAGTTTACTCCAATCTTGAACTAACGGTGTTTGTTCGAGACTTCGTTAAAAGCTATTTTCGTTATGCCATTTCCGCTAATGAGAGTTTTTGCATAACCGTTATGAAGGTAATAACATGTTGAGGTATAAAATATTTCATCAACGAGCTAATCGTGCTTATATTTTAAAGTAGCATAAGTAGCCAATGTTGTTACTACGCTATAAACACGCAGCTCTTATCAGGTATTGTCCGAGGGTGATTGCTTTGCGGTCGTAACTAATTTTTGGTTTTTCTTATTGGAGAATACGACTCTAGTATCTAATTAGAATCGTAATTTCTATTTGTCTTTCACAATTGGTTTGTTTGGGTTTGAGTGAAAACGCGTATAAATATATATTTATTATATTTTATGTTTTAAAAACTGCTGAAAGAATGAATAATCCCTAATGCTCCGTCGTCGAGCTCGTCGACGAGCTCATCGATGTCAAATACTTTATGAGGTATCGCGCTTGTACACGGTTTTTATTCCTACGTTTCTTGTCATCTCGTCAATTGTTTGGCGGAAGTTGTCAAAGATGCAACGATATTTGCTCTTAGAGAATCGCACGGCTGGTCACAGAAAACTGAACGTTGGAACTCAAATAATTCTTACACTTAGTTATTAAGTAGTTTAATTCAAATCACTCTTAACACTATATTTTACTTGTTATAAATGCTAGTGAGTGGGGATGCATACATATTTAATTCTTTACCTTCAATGGTACTATCATTAATCGCTTTGTCCGTCTACCTAATACCGTTCAACAGATTTGAATGAAATTGGAATTGATAATGGATAGATCCAGATTTAATGTTACAGAATAACACACAGCTTACTCAGCTACTTCTCATCCCTATTTAACGAGTAGTTTCTTATATTGAGAGAAGGACACAAACTGTAGTGGTGAGCAATTATGTTTCTGGCTGGGTAACCATCCCCAGTGGTGTACCACAGGGCTCGTTGCTTGGCCCGTTACTCTTTGCGATCTTTACTAATGATATTTCTCATTGCATCCAGGATTCCCACCTATTATGTTTCGCTGATGACATGAAAATATTCAAAGCAATCAAATCACCAGAGGATGCTTTCAAACTACAAGCTGATCTGAATCGTCTTGTCCACTACTGTTCCATAAATAAATTTGATCTCAATCCTGCCAAATGCACTGTTGTTACTTTTTCGCGAAAACAAACTAATATATTTACTACATACACCCTCAAAGATCAACTCTTGGTGAAAAGCTCCGCCGTTCGTGACCTCGGGGTTATTCATGATTATAAATTGTTATTTGACGAGCATATTGAAAATATTGTGACCAGAGCGTCCAGATAATTAGGGTTTTTAATGAGAACATGTGCATCGTTCAATAAGGCTAAAACTTTTAAGATATTATACTGCACTTTTGTGCGAAGCATGTTAGAATACGCATCGCATGTATGGAACCCTCGTTATGACAAGTACATCGTACGAATTGATCGTTTACAGATAAAATTCATCAAATATTTATGTTATCGTTTAAAAATTCCATTTGAATCCAGAAGTTACCATGATTTGTGTAAAAAATTCCATATTCTTCCCCTTTCTAAGAGGAGAGAAATCACAGATATAACATACCTTCTTAAGATTACCTCTAACTTGATTGATTGTCCCGGTCTGTTAGATAAAATAAATTTACTAGGTCATTCAAGACAGTTGAGGTTTAATCCCCCTTTAAGTGCCGGCCTTCAATAGTAATTATAGACAGAATTCATATGTGTGGAGAGCGAGCAACAACTTTAACAACTTATCTAAACGCTTAGATATTGATTTGTTTTGTAAAAGCATAGCGTCCGCTAGGCGACTGATGAGCAAAGAGTTTTTTGGCTGATATATTTATTTTAGGTATCTACTACGCACTGCGTTGCGGTTATTTGTGTTCACAATTAGTTATAGTATTAATTTATGTAACAACTATCCGTGAGGACCTATAATTGGCATAATGTTTCTACCGTCTCTGTTATAATATTATATAGCTGTTGGTCTTCCAGTAAATAAATAAATAGTTCACAAGAAAACTTTATTCCACAGCGACGTAGTCGCGGGCAGATACTAAAGTTTCATAATCGTGGATAACTTAGAAATCAAATTTATTAAAATTTATTTATATTTATTTTTATACCCTAAAATTGTTTTATATATGTCTTATTTAAATATGAATGTTGTTTTATTTATTGGCTGCTTTTTTGAGAGTAACTGGGTCCATCAATGCGGGCTAATTGGTAAAACTGAAACTGCCTGAAGATTTCTTTATTACTCATTTATAATAATACTTCCAAATGTTAATTTCCTTAGTTATTTTATTGATAGCATTTTGTGAGACTTGAAGTCTCATGAAATGCTTGCCTGCTTAATTGTGATCAGAATCCATTATCATATTACATTGAATGTACTATACGTATTTATTACTACTTTGCATTTAAGAAACAATAAAGTCAAGATTATACATCCAAGTAAAAGCGAGTGGGTGTGGGGTGTGGTGTATGCACTTACACATCCCCTTCTAATTCCCGTGAGTTTGGCGAGGATGTGTATGGTATGTCGGACTCGCCATTTACTCCAACTGCACCAACAGCAGCAAGCGAGACCAAACCAATTAAACTACCAGACGGTTTTCCCCCGAGCGCCATAATATCGGGACTACGGGAACGCTTTCGCACTCGTTGCGATCCCGGATGGTATAACACCTGCTTCATCATCCTCATCGTCATCTCGGCCGTAGGACGTCCACTGCAGAACGGATGCCTCTCGCATTAATTTCCAAAAATGACTAGTTGGATTGGAAGCAGCAGGACGCACACGTAATACGCATTGAAGGACGACGTTGGATGCATATCCAACGTCGTCCTGCAATGCTGCATCTTTATCAGATTGTCTACCAACCTTCTCGGTGGACAGCCTACGCCGCGCTTGCCGGTTCGTGGTCTTCGCACGATCATGTACCAGTACCACTATAAATGTTACTGAAATATTGACTAATTCACTTTACAAATGTCTGTCCCCAAATGTCTTAAAGACATTTCGGTCCCTCTTATTACGTTTCTTGGCCTTAATCACGTCTTTTACGCCACTTTTCCTCAGCAAATAGGATTTTTTGCGGTAACAAGTCGTGATGGCTCACATTCTAGTGATTGTTGGCCATTCTGTACAATAAAAATGTCTTTTGGACGTTTTATTCACACATTCCATAGGATAATTATGTGCAAGTATTTGCGAGGTCAGTGAACAAGTTATATGCCAAAAGAAATGGGCAACGTTTCTATAATTATGATGCCTGGTTTTTATGTAACCCTAGTATCTGGATTGCCCTATATGACGTAGTTTTGAATATAACCGTAATACCCATTTATATGTAGCAAGGCTCCTTAGTAATTTAATACAAAGTAATTTGCTTATGATGTCAACGGGTTGTGTTTTCAGATGACAACAAAGAACTTAACCTGTATAAAGGTCCGTAAGCTAGTTTTGAATATAAATTTGAATAACCAATTAATTTTAAATATGGTGGTTTGGTTCACTGCCAGTAATTATCGTAAACTTCTTCTTCTTCTTCTTAGTCGTATCCTCATGGCTGAGGGACGTGATTTTGGTGTGTAGTCTGTGCCACCATTTTTCTCCAGCTCTCTCTATCTTGCGCCATTTGAATGGATGATTGTAAGGTGGCCCCTGTTGCCTCTTGAGTGGTGTGTGTCCATCGCGTTGGAGAGCGCCCCCTGCCTCGTTTTCCTCGTTATCGTAAACTAGCAGCTTGTGAATGATAAAATTTTGTATAAAAAAATGTTTCACAAAGCTACCGGAATACACCGGCAGGTGCTTGACGACAGATTTTTAAGCTAACTAGTAAACTAATGTTCAAAATCTACCTCATGCAGCTTTAGGTGATTTAGATCAATGGCAGACTCTCACTACCCCCGAGCAAACAACATTGATACATATATTTCAACATATTTTTTCCAGCAGATCTTGATCGTAAAACATGTAGACATGCGAAGGTGTAACCAAGTATTTGTTTATATGGAGACCCTCATAAGAGATATAAATGTTTTATTCGTGCCAATAAACCGTAAATATTTTATGTGTTCGAAATGTGATCGGTGAAAAGCGTAGGTTATAAACTCAGACCCGGTTCGGAAATTTGTTGATGTATATTTCGTATTCTTGGCAAGATTTGATGACTTGGCTTATATTTTTGCCCAACTGTCCTGAGGCAAATCGTCTTTTGGTTGTGTATTTAGGTTATAATTATATTTAAATAAATCTGATACTTTAGACGAGCATTTTATTGTACTCGTATATATAAATAAAATGCTCGTCAGTACAGTCATATATGTAGGAGATTAATAAAAACTTAGATAGATAGAGATTCGATTTAATTTATGGTTGCATTTTTATCTGTGGTTAATTCATTTTCGAACGAAATAAGTAATGTTTAGAAAGTAATGCAGTTGACTCAACGACTATCGGCTGGCTCTCCGCCAATGACGAGTCCGGCTCAGGCACAAAAAGGCCGCGCAGCTTGTCGACAGAACAGAAGTTGTCCAGCTACGATATTTTGGTCTATGCAGCTACGGACACGGCACGACTAGGGTTCTGAACTGTCTCTTCGATTTTCAGGTATGATAAGTTTGATTGTAAATACAATACAATACAATACAATACAATACAATACAATACAATACAATACAATACAATACAATACAATACAATACAATACAATACAATACAATACAATACAATACAATACAATACAAATTTGTGTATTTGCTCCAAAATATATATTATTACATAATGGATATCTTTGAAATTTAATATGTAACTTACACTTCCTTTAGATTAAAATGTTGGAATAATAATGAGTTTACGATTGATTTAATTATAGACGATGCGTTGGTTTATTTTTCTTAAGCTCCCACATATATTCTCGATCTCGTAAAAGGCTCCAGTGATATTCATGAAATTTAGTAAGCATGGGGTTTCGGGGGTGATAAACCGATCTAGCTAGGTTTAATATTTAGAAAACGAGGTTTTATCCGTGTTATAAGTCAATGAAAAACCACAGTTTCCTCGTTGCGTTCAAACTAGATAGCGTAGCATTTGCATTGCAAAATTCTGAATTGTGGTAACTAGATACTCCACGGAACATGTGTTGCTTTGCGTTCAAAATAGATGGCGTAACAGCCGCATAGCAAAACTCTTGATCGCAGTGACAAGATTCTCACGGAACATGTGTAGCTATTTTGTATTCGCATCTTATTCGAACCAAGCACTGTCACCCAGGTACTATATGTTATATATACGAGTACAGTAAGAAGCATAAATGGATAACAACCTTAAAGGTTAAAATCGTTTGACGCGAACGTGTGATGGGCGCACGTACAATATGCGACATGCTCACCCAAAAAGCATTATTACGAAATCAACTCTGTCTAATTTTGCTTGCAGTTTTTTATCTAGCTTTTATTTTGTTATAGTCTTCCAAATAGTCACAATGTTATTTTCTTCCAACTGAGTAAAGATACGTGCAGGTAATATTTTAGCATGCATCGTAATATTATTTTGTTTTATTCATAACAGACATTAACTCCTTTAGCTTCCAGAAATTTAAACTCTTTTCGGTGTTTCTTTAAAATTTTATAAATGCTTATTGCACATAAAACACTTTACGGGATACAAAAATAGATGTATATAGGGGAGCCTAACCCTAAAAAGACTATTCAACAGTAAACCCTTCATAATATAGAACTTTTATACGGACAGAGGGTTTCTGTACATATTAGAAAGAGTTATAATATTACTAAAGTGTCATAAAACAAAATAATAATATGAAATAGTCTTAGTACAATTTATGAGCAAAAAAAGTACGGCCACATATAGTAAAGTATGTTAATAAATTTGTTTCAAATAGACGATATGTCTCTTTAGCCACAAATTTTGTGTCTATGTAAATTCACAATTAGTTAAATTTATTGATGTAAGGTGATTATTCCACTTAATCATATGATATACATAAGAATATTAATTGCAATATCTAGTAAGATTATTGAACATTAATGCAGTCAATTACGAGTACATAATATGTAACGGTTATATACAAGACAATTTGAACCGTTACATATTAAATTATGTATTTGGCAGTTGGAATCTTACAAGATAATCAATGTAAAGAATAATTATATTATATTCTAAAGGCGAGAAGCAAATAATGAATTCGAATAGTTATAGACTCTACAAACACAAACCATAAATAAAACTAATTAAATTTCATATTTCATGCTAATAATGAGGTTGATCATTCGCTTTACATAGATTAGAAAACATATACATAGATAATCTATATATGTAAATAAAATTAAAGTATTGTTTTTAATCTCAATATAACAGCTTTTTACTAATAGAAGACTACTATTTTTACTAGTACTAAAACTATTTTGGCTAGAAGAAATCTTAGAATAATAACGCTGTGAAAGTATGTACGGTACAATTAAAAAATATATTCAATTTTTATATATCTGCCTGTTCAAGCTTTTCTCTGAAAGTCTAGACTATTTATGATGGATCTTTCACTGGCAGATACATCTCATTTAAAACAAATAGGTAGGGTTCTACGTTATAAATAAAATAGCTTTTAAATATTACGCGCAAGTGAAGCCGCGTTTACAGCAAGGTTCAAACATATTTTGACAATAATACATTTGATGATGATAAGAATAATCTATATTGTGTTATTCCAGCACTTTATCTATAGATATACTAAATTTCATTATCCAAACAGTAGTTATTGCGTGAAAGAGTAACAAACATCCATACATCCATACATACAATTTTTTGCGTTTTTATGTAGGATGTAGGTGAAGGATACTCAAAGTCAAAGTCAAAATCATTTGTTCAATTTAGGCATCAAAGACGCATTTATCAACGTAATTTTTTCATTATTGTACTTTAAAGACTCTACCACCGCGTTCCAAACTATAAAGAGCCTACCGAAAAGAAGCGACAAGAAACTCGGGGCCATACTTACCTTAATACAATTTTCTAAAACTTAATAAACAGTGTTCTTTAAATTAGAAATTTTGAAAATGTATTAAAGCTTGATACATTATGAATTGTTACTAGGGACTACAAAGTCTATTTTTGTTTTCGGCAGAACACAATGGTAGCGGTGGGCGGCATGTTATACTAAATCCTACCCTTCCTTTTTATATTATAATGGAACTTGAGCTCCCGGGCTTTTGTCTCGCGAGTTCATAATGAGTACTCGGTAAGGCTGAGACCCGTTATGTAAGATAAAGCGATCAGTGGCATTATTAACAAACAGTAAAATGTTATTGTTTCGTTGTGCATTCATTTTACACAGCATGGGTGTTAGCGACCGAGACCTCGCCTTAGTGAGTATAGAATTAGCTGAGTCTTCCGAGCCAAGGCACATGCCTGCAAAAGGGGCCCTAACTGCCGGCGATAGCATCGGGCTAGGTAATGTATAGAAAGACTCTCAAAGTTCACTTACAAGTTCCACAAGTTCACGACTAAGCTATTGAATATGTTGACTTATCGTTTTCTTTAGAAGAGTCCTGCAGTCAGGTCCAAACCTCTTCTCAGAATTTCCATATTGTGGCGTGACCGGCGTGGTGTCGCTAAAAGCGCGTATAACTGCAGCACTTCACTTCAGTTATAAATATAACTAGTCAGTCTGTACGGTTTAGCAGTAGTGTTTCAACAACAATTAATTAACTCAAGCCATTAATAATTATATTACAAAACGTTACACATCAATCATCAAGTTCCAAAACTGCAAGGAGAGTGAAGAGCGGAAGTTTATTTTTAGGTTACTAAACTATACTATAGGCATATATATATCGCCAGCACTCTGGTCAACCGTCGCCTAGACCAAACGTTTAGCCATTTGACTATAAATTGTGAGTGTATAATATGTAAATAAAAGATAAATTAGTTAATCTATATATATATAAATGAACCGCTTTTTGTTCTGGTCACGCTATAACTTGAAAACTATTTTACCGATTCATAAATCTTTTTTATTAATGTTTTCTAATACTATGTACAAGGTCCATTCCTACTGGCAACTCTGCCGCTGTTGTTTTGTACTGATACAAGTTTTTCCAAAATTAATATAAATACTGTTTATAACAAGTTTACAGTGTGTTGAAAGTGTACGAGTACCTCCGACTTGGCAGCACAGGCGTCATATCAAAGATACGTTTTGGCTCTTTCCCATAAAAATCGACGTAAATAAGCTTCATTTATCTACCCTACAATAAAATTAATGAGTGGGCTGTCAGCGATAACGTCAGAACACCCACATAATATTAATTTTTTCCATTGTCAAATTCAATTGACATAAGAATTTTTCATATTGACAAGTGACTAATATTGCCAGCGTAGAAGAATTCTACCAAATTGGGTAAACTCAAAATGGGTTTTTGTGTTATATGTAATAAGCAGATAAAACTGACCGATATCAAACAGTGCTGCAAGTGCCCAAACAGCTATCACTACCAGTGTCTGGGATTACTTTAAGAAACATTTAGCAAAGAGCCCAAAGCATACAAATCTTCTTGGAAGTGTTGAGAGTGCAAGTCTGACAAACGAGGTGAAAGCTCGAATACATCATCGCAGCCAAAAACTCACAGCCCAAGTGCTACCTCTCAAACATCAAGTAACAACGACGAGCTAAAACAATATATAGACAAAAAGCTCGAAGAATCACTGTCTCGTTTATTAAGTGAGATAAGGCGCAATTTCGCGACAGAGAATTCCAACACCCGCAGCAGTATACAAGATTTGACCGAGGGTGTAAATTTTATGTCAGCCAAATACGAAAAACTTCAAGAAGCGCTAAACTCTAAGTCAGAACAGATTAACAAGCAGGATATTGAGATAAGTTCTCTGCGAGCAGAAGTCACTAACTTGAAGGTTCGCTTAAACCAATTTGAGCAGCAGTCTCGTGACTGTAACGTAGAACTGCAGTGCGTGTCTGAACATAATGTATAGAAGACGGAAATAAGACGGAGAACTTGAAAACTGTCATCCAGCAGCTTTTCACCACTGTTGGCTGTGATCTTCCTAATCAGGATCTGTTAAATTACCATCGAGTAGCTAAAAAAAACCAAGAATCAAACTGGCCTCGTTCTATTGTAGTAAAGCTTGCTAGTTCTTTAGTACGTGACAGGGCCATAGCTGCGGTAAAAACATATAATAGAACTCACCAGAAAGATAAACTCAACTCGTCTCATCTGGGCCTTGCGGGTGAAAAGAGACCAGTGTACGTCTGCGAACATTTATCTCCAGAAAATAAAATATTACACGGAGCTGCTTGTAAAGTTGCGAAAGACAAAAAATTTGAATTCGTGTGGGTGCGAGGTGGTAAAATTTTCCTGAGAAAGGACACTAACTCTAAAAGTTTTATAGTCAAAAACTTAGACTTTTTAAGTTCTCTTTAGATATTTTAAGTTTTTTTTTTAATTTTATGCTGTCATTAAATAAAAGTAATTCTTTATGTAATGTAAAACTTTTGTATCAAAATGTTAGAGGTCTTAGGACCAAAACCTCAGAGATACTTACGAATGCACTTAAGTTAGATGTGGATGTTATTCTATAAACTGAGACGTGGCTAAATGACTCTGTATATGATCATGAAGTTATTGCCAATAGATATTCGGTCTTCAGACGCAACCGCCACTCAACACTTTCCGAGAAAAGTGAGGGACCTCCCTCACTTTTCTCGGAAATGTGTTTTCATAGCAGTGCTTAAAAAATATGCTCCAATAAGAAAAATTAAATGGGTATCTACTCGAGAGAACTTGTGGGTGTCAATCAGGTTTGGGCAGGGAAACTCAGCTGTAAATTTGTGTATTTGTGCGTTATATCTTCCTTTGCCAGCGAAGTATGATGATCACATGAACATTATTAACTAACATTACAAGTGTTCTACAAAATAAGATGCCTAGAAATTGAATATTTTTATTGGTTGGTGTTTTTAATCGACCATATCTTCAGTGGGCACGTAGAGTAGATAAGAATTCAAACTCATTGATTCCCGGAGCTCCAAGTGACAACATTGACAGTCTTCTTGTTGACGCACTATCTTTTAACGCGCTTCATCAAATGTGTTCTATGCCCAACTCGAATGGCAGAATATTGGATCTCATTATCACTAATTCACCTGAATCAGTATCATTATCCAATGGTCCTGCGCCACTGGTTAAACTTGATGTTCATCATCCTGTATTAATTATTTCGGTTAAAATTAAAATTCATACGCCAAGGGCTCCTAAAGTCAAAAATCATCTGTTTTTAGTTATCCCCAAGGTAATTATGAAAATATCAGAAATGAATTGCATGAGGTTGATTGTAATAGTTACTTCTATTCCAGCCTTACTGTTGACGAGACCGTAGACGCCTTTTATGATGTTCTCACTTCTCTAATAGCTCAGAATATCCCAGTTCGTAAGAAAGGTCATAATGAGTATCCGTTCTGGTTTAGTCGACCCTTAATTAGATTATTAAAAGAAAAGGCTAAGTATCACCGTAGGTTTAAATTATATGAAAATCCTAGAGATCACCTTACCTACCAGATACTACGTGAACGTTGTGACAAGATGTTAGCTAGTTGTATTAATCAAATGAAGACAGAAGCAAAGACTCTAATTAAAAAGAACCGTAAATACTTTTGGTCGTTCGTAAAGTCGTTACGTTCAAATAGTAGCGATATACCAGATAAAATATTTCTTGGCAGCCAAAGCGCGCAGGGTGGACAGCATGTTAAGAATTTATTTTCTAAATATTTTCACTCTACTTACCAATGTGATTCCAGTGAAACTGCCTTAGATACTTATTACGGTGAGTCCTGCGGAAATCATACATCACTTAGCTCATGTTATCTCTCCGAATCAGATGTTCTGACATCACTAAACTTGCTCGACGCTAGCAAGGGCCCTGGTCCGGATTCCATACCCCCTTCATTTTTGAAATCGTGCTCCTCACAACTGGTCAAGCCATTGCACATCATATTTAACAAGTCACTGTCATGTGGAATTTTTCCAACTAAATGGAAAGTCGCAAACATCACTCCTATTCACAAAAAAGGAGATCTTGGGGATGTTTCTAACTACCGACCAATTTCAATCTTATCCGCCATGGGAAAACTATTTGAATCGATAGTCCAAAAAGGATTTTCTTTCACCTCAAACCGTTAATTATACCTCATCAACACGGCTTTCTACCGGGTAGATCGACAGCGTCAAATCTCGTCGATTTTGTGAGTGATATCACAGAAACTTTCACAAACTCGCACGAAATTCACGCAATTTATACCGATTTTTCGAAAGCACTCGATGTGGTCAATCATAGGTTACTGATTCGGAAGCTTGCGCATGCTGGTATTTGCGGTTCCTTGTTAGGATGGTGTGAGTCATATCTCCTAAACCGTTCACAATTCGTCAAGGTCCGTGGTTTTATGTCTCCATCAAGATCAGTTCCATCAGGAGTACCACAAGGCTCGCATCTAGGCCCTCTGTTTTTTCTAATTTTCGTAAACGATTTGTCCTCTAAAATTACGTCAAAATTTCAAATGTTTGCACATGATTTAAAAATCTATAGAGAAATTCGCTCCGACAGTGACTTGGAAAATTTACAATATGACTTCAATACCATAAATGACTGGTGTGTTTATAACAAGATGCCGTTAAATTTTTCTAAGTGTTTTTATCTTAATTTCTCCAGAAAAAGAAAACCAACGCAAGTATCTTACTTTATAAATAACTTAGTGTTACTGTTGACACTAAGCTAGATTTTAGAGAACACATTGACCGTATTGCTAAAAAAAGTTCTCGCCTTTCAGGTTTTGTGTTTAGGCAGACTAAATTTTTCAAGGACCCCGATGTTTCTATTATAATTTTTAACTGTTACGTGCGTAGCATTCTGGATAATTGCAGTCCCGTTTGGAGCCCGTCATACAAGCTACACATTGAACGATTAGAAAAATTGCAACAAAGATTTTTATACCACCTATCCTACACTAATAATCTTTGTAGCCAGCTGGACTCGTATGACTCTAGACTTCATCACTTTGAGATGTCATCACTTCAACAAAGGAGGAACATCGCTGACCTTGTATTTCTTCACAAGCTTGTCCATGGCTACATATACAGTCCCTCGTTGCTTGAGAAAATTAAATTTGAAATCCCTCGCCCCGCTAGCCGTCTCATTAATCGAAAAACATTCAGCCTTCCACACTCACGTACGAACTACGGTCACCATGCATCATTGTATCGTATTTGTCGTTCTTATAATGACATTTGTCATGATGTCGACATAATTAACCCCTCAGTCTCTTCTTTCAAGAGACTGCTATTATCTGTTTTTAAAAAATAGTAACATAAAATTAAATATATTTTAGTACACAATACTTGTAAGCATGCTGTGTTCACAGCAAGAAGGACGTGCGCACCTGTACATGTTTTGTAGATCTAAATAATGTTTGTGTTTTTTTTTTGTGTACATCCAGTTCTGTGAACCAACAATTAAAAAAAAAGTCTCTTACATTAAAAAAATATAAGATGAAAGGTGGTGGTGAGGCCGAATACTACCCGAACGAAGTCGCAGGCAACCGCTAGTCTATTATATAAAAAATGAACCTCTATTTTTCCTGGTCACGCTATAATTCGAGAACGGCTTTACAGATTTCGCTAATTCTTTTATTGTTCTGTTAATTATTGTCAGAAAGTTTTTATGAAAGAAAAACCAAGAAGTGTTGGGAGGACAGGGCGAGGCTGAAGACCAAGCCTACTACGCAAACGAAGACGCGGGCAGTTGCTAGTCTATATATATATATATAT
The DNA here is from genome assembly GCA_917880725.1 of Selenia dentaria. Lineage (NCBI taxonomy): Eukaryota > Metazoa > Arthropoda > Insecta > Lepidoptera > Geometridae > Selenia > Selenia dentaria. The sequence goes on along the minus strand of OU862888.1, from coordinate 3,996,927 downwards.
ATATATATAAAAATGAACCCCTATTCCTCCTGGCCACGCTATAATTTGAGATCGGCTTTACCGATTTCATTCATTTTAAATGTTTTCTAATAGAAAATGCTAAAATTGAATAAGAAAGAGAATATGAGAATATGGCCGAAGGCCACGCTTACTACGCGAACGAAGTTGCGGACAGTCGCGAGTATACAAGAATATAAATTACAAAACTAGTGTCCTTAATTGAGACGATTGTTAAAAATTAAAAAAAACTGAAGATCCTAATGTCTGAAGAAAAGCCTTTATAGTATCAAAAAAAAAACGATATTAAAAAATATTTAGTGACACTTCCGCTGAAAAGAAAACAATGATTTTTGGCCTATTTGGGGGGCGTGCACCACCCTTTCTCCCGCATAAAATGCTAATAGGAAGAATACAAAATAAAAAACACAAGAAACCCCAAATAAACCAAAACCGATTCGTGTTTCGCCTCTACACGAGGCATCCTCAGGAGATGTTGACTCGTCGAGCGCTAGACCGACAGGTTGTGCTTAATAGTATCTTGGCCTTAGTATTATTAGTACTTAGTAAAAAAAATATTGTATAAACGTTGCCGCTTTACTACCAAACCACCAGCTCTGCGGTTTATTGAGAGTACATAGTGTAAGCGTATGAAGAGTTTTGTTTCTTGTTAGTAAAACGGTTCTCGGTATTTTCCGTTTTATTTCGTGGAATGTTTTTGTATGATGTTTAGAATTTAATTTTTTTTTTACCTTAAATTTGTAATTTAAACGTGTGGTTTTCATAGCCATTATTCGGTATAAGAGGCATAATGTACTCTACTTAGTTATAATTGTAGTGATGATAATGATTATTTGGTAAAACATAAAAAAATTTATTTCTAGCACTGTACTGGTCATGTAATAAGGTTATTTTATACATTGAAATTTATAGAGAGAAAAATTCCATCCTCGGACGGGATTCGAACCCGCGTCTTCTGACTCTCCGTGTCAGACGCCATTGACCAACTAGGCCACCGAGGTTCGGGGCCGAGCATCGAATTTTAACTCTCTATTTGACTAACCGTCTTGCGGGGACAGAGCGACATCTATTGGACAGTTTAACAGTACCATCCAACCGAAAGAAGTATTATTTAGAAATACTTGAAACTTTCGTATTGACATCGCAGCGCTTGAAATTTTTATTTTATAAAAATTACAACTGTCCAATAGATGTCGCTCCGTCCTCGCAAGACGGTTAGTCAAATAAAGAGTTAAAATTCGATGCTCGGACTAGATTCTCAGTGGCCTAGTTGGTCAATGGCGTCTGACACGGAGAGTCAGAAGACGCGGGTTTGAATCCCGTCCGAGGATGGAATTTTTCTCTCCATAAATTTCAATGTTTGAGATCGCTTAAGCAGGCGTTAGCGCTTTAAAAGTAATATTATTTTATACACTTCAAAATGCTTACAACTTTTTACAAATGCATATAAGTACGTTTTTTTTTTATAATTTGACTCATGATGATGTCAACATCGCCACACAAGTAAAAACAAGTACACATCGCATCTATGTTTCGTTGCTGGTATACCGGCGCAACAAAAAACAATGACATTTAAAAACCACGAACCCCGACAGCACTGCCGGCACTCAGGTAATAATTGCCGGCAAGCCTCTTCCACCATCATCCCACTTTTATCGCCTATTTAACGCGATGACGTTCTACTTACTTGGAGCCACGCGATCTAAATACTTTATTAATGGTATCAGTAGGGCAAGACACGCTACACTTTGACATCGTAATACACGAAAAGGTAGAACCTGGAGTGATCAGTTCCAAGCTCTTTTTTTATCCTCCAAGTAATCCGAAATTTTGTAATAACCTTTTTGACAGAGTTTAGCTTTAATAGTTTAATAAGCCTATTTGTTTTAATTCCATATTAAATGTCCCATCAGTTTTACAACAGTGATTATAGGCAAAACTCTTATCTGTTGAGAGCAAGTAATAATTTTAACGTACGCAGTAAGCGCTTTGATCTAGATCTATTCTGTACAAGTATCGGATCGGCTAGACAGCTGATGAGCAGAGAGTTCTTTGAATAAATCGGTTTGGTTACCCAACATCATCACATATCTCATATTATTATTTTTGTTTATTGTTAAAGCTATAACATAATATATTTTATTTTATTACTCATAGAGGTAACAAAACAGATACCCAGATCGGTTTCAGGTCATAGTTTAATTAAAGTTTAAAAAATCACCAAGAAGCCACCTATTGCCAAACACATCAGCCCCACATTGAGCTGAAAATAATTTAACCTTCTTTTAATATATCAACTCAGTTTATAATCAAGCTTATATGTAATTTAGTTAATTGAAATGTAGTTAGGTACCTCGTAATTCCGAATTGTTAAATATTGTGGCATCGTGGGTAGATCCTGACCATCGTGCTAGGTTCGTCGTTTCGTGTTGTCAGTGATGAAATTACAAAAATAACTGCTCCTATTTGACTTCTATCCCCCGATTTTCTAGGATACCGGTACAGCTTACTGTCGATAGCCGTGGTTACTGACAGGAAGCACTTAAAATATTATAGGGACGTTTAAACTGTCATTTTCATATATTGTTTAAGCGATAGTAAGCTATCGGTCCTCCCGTCGATAGATAGAGACTGCTGGTAGAATTGGCTATCTTTGGTAAGATTATTGGGAAAAAAACTTGACAGATAGATAACGTTTCTTATCGTTAGTAGAGCAAATCGAAAGATAGATTGAATATTGGGAACGGGCTTAAGAGTGCTATCAGACAGATCGCGGTCACGCGTTCTAGCGTTTACGCGGTCAGTTTTGTGTTCGTTGTGTTGTATTACGTTACATAGATATAACCAAACAGGAGGTGTTCTGACCTTTTTTTGTAACGTAATACAACACAACGAACGCAAAACTGACCGCGTGAACGCGTTGACCGCTCTCTATCTGATAGCATCCTAAACAAAACTATGGGAGCTACACTGTACATATAATAGAAACTATTATTGATCTAGTACAATTGCGGCACAAATCATTTTATTTATTGTTTGTACTGTGTATGTCATACGATTACGTTATGCTTACGCAAATTTTCAAGGCTCAACTAATCTGTTATATACTATATAACTTTCATCTCACTTTGCGTTCATTAGGTTCGAAGGCACAACGCCTGAAGCGTAGCCCAAGAGTCACTCTTGTCTTCATAACACTTTTGCAGGCCTTGATGAGGCAGAATGTAATGGAAGAACTATTGTTCCTATATTTCTCGCAAATAAAAATTATTATTAATATTATTATAATAACGATAAAAATTAATTGAAGAATAGGCCCATATCGCTTATGAGCAACGTGTACAAGCTGTTTCGAGAGTCATTGCGAACCGTCTCGCACGCAGGTTTGATGAGTTTTAGGCCACCTAAACAAGCGGGTTTTCGAAGCGGCTTTAGCACCGTGGACTACATACACACGCTACGGCAAATTATACGGAAGACCAACGAGAATCAGCTGTTGTGTCTAGCGTTTCTTGACTACGAGAAAACCTTCGATTCTATCAAGACGTGGGCGGTACTGCAATAATTGCAGTGATGCCAAATTGACTATAAGTATATCGAAGTGTTTATGCAATAAAGCCGAACAAACCGATTAAAAGACCAGAGTTCGGAACAAATTCCATTGCAGGGAGGTGTGTTTAAACTTCCTTAAATTCAAATTAAATTGTATAGATGCATTTGATTAGGCAATGGGCAGGGCACATAGCACGCAGAACAGATGGCCGATGGGATGGAAAGGTTCTGGAGTGGAGACCACGGACCGGCAAGCGCAGCGTAGGTCGTCCACCGACACGGTGGACAGACGACCTGAGGAAGGTCGCAGGACGACGTTGGATGCAGGCCGCTTCCAACCGGTCCTTTTGGAAAATCATGGGGGAGGCCTATGCTCAGCAGTGGACGTCCTACGGCTGAGATGATGATGATTTGATTAGGATCACCAACATTATTTTGTGTACTAATCTATTCTTCCAAAATTAATGTAATAATATAATATAATTTAGCTTTATTGTAAGATTTAAGATTTAGCTTTACTTTGTACATTCCTATTCCATATTTAATTATCTAATTTTTTTATTACACTTTCAAATTGTAACCTGCTACTTCGCATAACTTTAGTTGTCATTGATATGGGAGAGGCCATTTCCGAAACACAGTGTAAACTAGTTCGGAATCAATGGATTTCGCATTTATTTTGTACAAAAATCTATGTGAAAGGAACTTTTGTATTTTTGTAAGACACGGAGACGTTAAAGTATTTCACTTACTTTTACTAAAGCTCATGCGTAACTCTTATACTCGTACCATCCTATTAGCCATCTCATCGGCTTTCATTGCGACACGTTTTACCTTATCTGCGGCGTAAAGTTCAAAATCCACATCCGTTGTCTTCCGAACCTTTAATCTGCTTAGTATGGTATCATCAAATCATACCTGCTTATAATGATCCAACAGTGCAAATGTTTGCGTGATGAATGACCTATGATTGTCATTTATCTCATTTTGCACCTACGGCTTAAAAAGTTTTCGTTCTGAAGTGAAGATAAACCGATTTCTCACAGGTAAGTCATTTATCACTATCTCGCACGATTTGTTCTGAGATTGGACTAGATCTAGTCTATCTTGATAAATGCACTAGAGTGACTTGCAAACACGTTTTTGTACCTTGGAGATTGATTTTTGTTGGCCCACGTAATTGTTTATGTATGACAGTGATTAAGTGTACCTGAAATTGAATTCATAGGGCAAAAGAAAAAATAGATTTTGTAATAATAAAACGGGATTAACGTGAGACTTACGGGTTCTCCATACCACGATCAACGCATGACTCGGCTTCGTCCGGAAGCCTTCTTCAGGATCATGAGTGCGGTGCGCTCGTCGTTTCGTCGCGTCAATTGTCGATCGTGATATCGACAACGCATAAGTCTCACGTTAATCCCGTTTTTATTAATACAAAATTATAATTAACGGGAGTTTCAATAAATTATAAGTATATAGATTGTTATTGAACACCATAAAATAAAACAATCAAGTTATATAGTTTACAACAGTGTAACAATAGGTAGTCTTATCACTCAAACCAATATTTTCTAAACAACGTGGTGCACACATAGCTTAAAGTTGAGTAGGAAAAGAAAATACAAATTTAGTTTTATTTGATACTTATTAGTTATATTGACTGGTAACTGATGAAAAATTATAAATAAAAATAAATGTTCTTATAAATAATATATACATATGTACATACACACAAATTTTACTTAGGCACTTGTTAATTAGGTTTTTTAAACAAGTACCTTGATGCATGACGTTAGCTTCAAGCTCTGGGTGTCACGTCAACTGTCATGGACAGGCGTATTGCTTATCATAAGGCACACGACTTGTAACAATTGTGGTTATAATAATCACGATTTCCTTGTAAAATAACGAGATATAACTGACATACTTTGACTACCACTTCAGTTCACTTCACCAGTAACGTATTATGTAAGATTCCTAGGCCATTCTCTTAGCTATTGAGCAATAGTATTCCTGTAAGGTGACAGCACATCTATATTAATTATAAAAAACGTTTGTAACTGTCACTCTGTTTCTCTGTCTGTTTGTTAACTTATCACGCCTAAACTGATGAACGGATCGGGATAAACTTTGGCATGAGATAGATTATATCCTGTGGAGAACATAGGACTCATTTCATCATTATCATCATCACGCGGGGAAAACCGAATAAAATACCGTTAGCAGTATGTAAACTTAGCCGAAAATCATAAAAATATGCGTATATTCCACATTTAACGTGAATCATCAGCAATAGTATTTATCTATCTATATATATAAGAATTAACCTCTATTTCTCCTGGTCATGCTATAACTTGAGAAAGGATGGAACAATCTCGCCAATTCTTTTTTTGTTGTGTTAATTATTGTTAGTAGAAGGTTGTTAAGAAAAAAACTAGGAAAAGACGAGAGGTTACGGCGAGGCCGAAGGCCGAGCTTATTACGCGAAAGAAATCGCGGGCAGTCGCTAATATATATATATATATATATATATATATAAATGATCCCTTTTTTCTCCTGGGAACGCTATAAATTGATAAATGCTTTACCATATTCAATAATTTTTTTAAATGTTTTCTGAAACTTTATAGAAGGTTCTTGTATTAAAAATATGAAGAAAAGATGGGAAGTTATAGCGAGGCCGAAGACCAAGCCTACTACGCGAATGAAGTCGTGGGCAGTCTCTAGCTACATATAAAGTATACATAACATGTATTTACAAACATCTTGGTATAAGATTTTCACTTTCCTGGTAATCTGGGTTAAGTAAAATCGATCAGTCACGGAACTCACAGGTGGGACATTCATCACGGGACCGAATGCGATTTGTTCCAGGATTGGACTCCACTCAATATTGCTGCATATAGCATTGTAGGTTAAAGTTTAAAAAGGTAAAGTTGCTTCACTGAAGTTTACGAGCGCAGTATACACGATTGATTGTCAATTGTCTCACTCATGATTTTCCGATTGTATTGCAAACATTAACGAAACTTAAAAAAAACTGAGACATTAGTCTGATGGCGGGAAAGTAACACTACAGGCTGTCATTAATTTTGTAAAATTTTTATATATTTTATATTTCTTCGTATTTTAACGTGTGATGATTAACCGTTAAGTATTTATAACAGTGCACGGGTGTTCGCGAATTGTTCAAATCATTAAATGTTCTTTGTGTGTTTTCCTCGTCATTTGACTTACTAGTGACTTAGATAGGACAGTGACTTAATGATGGAATGGCTAAAGTGACTGTGATTTGACTACTTGATGCAACTATAAGTAGATTTTATAAATAACTTGAGGAACGGCAAATCTACAAATGTACGAGTTCACTTAAGTAGGGAAAAAATATTGGCAAATATTGTAATTTAGCTGCACTCCGCAGTTTTACCCGCGTGGTGATGAATGATGATATAGCGTATGTTACCATAATATAGCTTTCTACTGCTGAAAGAATTTTTTTAATGGTTTAAGTAGTTTTGGTGTTTCCATTACAAACAATGAAATGTTTCTATATTATTATTATGATAAATACTAAAATACGGAAGCGCTCGTAACGGAGAACCGCTTGTAGCGGAGCTGGACTACTATTTAAATATTATTTATGACATGGGCTAGAAATAATTATTTTATATCTGTATGTTTATAAAAATTGCTTGTACTTCCTGACTGATTCATCAACGCATTGCCTAAACCGCTGGCGTTACAAACTGAAAGTTTTGGCAAATGATGTCTCATTTTGTAAGCATCACTAAAGAAGAATTTTTGGAATTTTCTCCCTTAAGAGTAAAGACAGCAAAGCCGCTGGCGGGTTAGCTAATTCATGGCAAAATTATGACAAACAAAAGAAAATTAATGAGAAAAGTTGGTAATAATCAAGTTTACAAGTAAAACAGTAAGGTAGTTCCAATAATCAAAACTAAGTTTAGTAACTTATAGTTTATTTCCAAACGTAAACAAAATCCTGTTGCGGAAAAACACTGAGATGAAAAACAAACAAAAGCATTAATACAAAAAAACAAGTAGCGAAAGCCTTCGAAGCAAATCGGACGTGTTTAACAACAAATGAAGTAGAGTAGATCAATAGTCATTTATTCCATTCTTCACCATTGCCTTTGTCTCTTTCGCACACAATACATTCCTTACACCTCATTTGCTAGCGTAATCGCCGAGAAAGCACGATATGAAACGATTATATACCCCTACACAGTATATCCGTTTCAGTCACAGGTTACACAAATAACATACACCAAAATATTTGAAATTACAGTATGTAAGACTTTATAAGGGAATGGTTATACTCTGTGACATACCTTGCTCAAATGTGAACGTGGTTGGACATGAGAGTTCATTTTGCTCCTGAAATTCTGAGTATCGACGGAATTGTGCATTTAAATGTAAGTTCCATATGGCCGTTTTTATTTTAAAAAGAATGTACTATGACATTTTAAATATAGAAAAGAATTAACTTCAAAAAATATAGTTTTAGGTTTAGGTTTAACGATTTATTACTCATAAAGAACGTAGTTCGCTTAGAATGAGCTTAAATACTAAAACTTATAACTAATTAAGAACTAGTTAATACATATAAAATATCCGGTTTTCTAGCGGTACTGACTTAAAAACATGTATATACAACCTATATAGGTACAAGAATCGACGAATAATGTTTTAGTGTTACTAGTGCTACTACAATGCAGTTTCTTTTTCGCAGAATGCTTTGGGTGGCACTGCAATTGTCCTGAGTTGGCGTCATGTTAACCATCAGGAGCACCGCTATTGGTCAAAACAAATAATTAGAATGTACGTTTTTCTTAAACTTACATGTATTTATTAAAACATAGTACTTTCTCCCCGGTTCAAAAAAAATTAAGAATATAATCACTTGTATTAACCCGCCCAGTGTCTACTTCGACTTCCAGTATTTTTTATACAGGGTGTTTGGTAGAGGGACCGACAAACCAAATGAGCGTGTTCGGGGGCCCACTTGGAGAATACAAGTTGGCCAAAAAAAATCCCCGACACCCCAATTTTTTGAAACTTTTTTTTGTGAATTTTCTCGTTTTATCCAATATTGTACCAATTTTGCTTTGCGTGGCCTGAAGGTGTATTAGAGACCAAATTCAACTAAAAACATCCGGTCTAAAACAGATTTTACAAATGTTATGGTGGTAAATAGGTACAATTTCGGAGAAAAAGGGAAAAATCACAAAAAAAAGTTAAACATATTGGGGGGTCGGGGTTTTTTTTTGGCCAACTTGTATTCTCCAAGTGGTCCCCCGAACACGCTCATTTGGTTTCTCGGTCCCTCTACTAAACACCCTATATAAACTTTTATGCGTAGTTCGGAAAGACGCTGACATAAGTGGCATCTTTCCAAACTACGCATAAAAGTTGATATAAAAATACTATACTTTAATAGTTTGACCAACTAAAAGCAAGTTTATACCGATGGAGTGCATTTGATCGAATGCAATTAGTTACAAATCAGAGGTTTAAAAATGTGTATACATTAGGTGTAGGAGCAACATGGCTTAGCTTAAAAATTTGATTTAATACAAAGTAGCTGTTAGTGAAATTTCATTTAAATGTGACAATTACTAACCGATAATCACCTTACTTGAGAACAGCAAGGCTATTATGCATCTCAGTTGCTAACAAATGTTGATTGAAATCTTGAAAAATGGCCGTTCTATGTCAGTTTTGACATCTCCGGTCAGCAAATAAATATGTTGATGTTGATGTAAAAGTTGATGACTGGAGCTGACAAAAGTGACGTAGAGCGGCCAATGTGACGTAGAGCGGCCATTTTTTCAGATTTCAATCCACATTTGTTAGCAACTGAGATACATCTCGTAGCCCAGCAGAAATTTTTACAAATAAATATGAGCACTATAATTATGATGGTTAATGGAATATCTCAAATTTCATCATTCAATCATTTAAACACATTTGAATATGAGCTAAAAATATGATGGTAAGAGACAGATCTTGAGTTTTATCATTTAAAGAAACAGAAGAAAATGACATAACTCCAAATCCCTTGTCAGTTTGAACCACACAACACCGCGAAAATTCCCACAAACACATTTCACTAACAGCGCACGATTCCCAAACTTTTTACAACCGCAATAAAATCCTATGGCATAACGATTTGACCCATTTAATCCATATCCCATAAGTTGGCACGTTCTCGCATCGTACCAACATCAATGGCTGTAATAAATAAATTGTATTTAGATTCAACGCTGTCTTACGATGCAATGCAGAGCTGTTACATTTTCAGCTTACAGAGGGTTTAAACAGGAAGAGACAGCGTTTTTGAAGACCATCTAAATCTGAAAAATAATAAAGACTAACCACTGAGTCTCGTTGTGTAACCCGATGTCAATTTATCGTCAATAAAACTAATTAAAATGAAAAAAAAATACAGTAATGGCATTCGTAATTTTTTTTTAATTTAAGTGTTTCATTTAGCTTTGACGTGTAATAGTGGTGGCATTAAGCAGTTAAGTATTCGTAACGGAGGCTAAGTGAAGGCAAAGTGTACAAATGCATGAAACGTTATGTTTTTGTTATCCTCGTCGCCTTGGGATAGTTTTGGTAATGCATCCACCGCTTTATTTGATAATAATTATAGTATTCTTTTATTCTCATTATAAGTTTAAGGAACATTTTTATAAGGTTATAAGACGCTTAACTTGAACGTTACTTAAACTAGACAGTGACTTAGTTACTAACTTACTTAAAGTACTGTGACCAGACTCTGATTACTTGCATAAATAAACGCTAGATGGAAATAAATATTTAGTAAAAAAAACCATATTAACAAAATATTTTGTGACAGTTCCGTTGGAAAAATGCTGCTTAAATGACTGAGATACAGTGTGCAACATAAATGCAAGTAGGAAGTATACAGAATAAGCAACACACGAATCAACCCAGTCAACCAAAAACGATTCTACACGTGTTTCGCATCTACATCGCGGCATCTACAGGAGATGTTGACGATGTAGTCTTCTCGCTAGACCGACAGTGACTGAACAACTTGGTTTTTCGAACGGGTTTCGAGGTGCAGAGGTGGTCACTGAGAGCCTCGATCGCAATTGAGACGTCTTCTACTGTCTGTATGTCATCGGGGATACTATCGAGAGCGGGTGAACTGATAGCTTGGAAGGATTCCCCCAGTTGCTTCCAGTTCACTACCGTAAAGTCGAAGTCGAGCAACTAGATCTTCATCAGAGGACTGCTGCAACAACTTCAGTACCTTTGCAGTGACTTGGGCGGTCGGGTTGTAGTTGACCTTCTTATCAACCGTGGGGTCACTGACTAACGCCGTTAGTTTCTGCTCGTATTCAGCGTAACGGTCTCCAGTCTATCTGCCTTTTGTGAAGGGGGTGACTGACAAAGTTGGGCATTATCTGAAACGTAAGTTGGGCATGAGAACGATTTTTCGTCCACCCGGGAAGCTGCGACAGCTTCTTAGATCACCCAAGGACAAAGATGCCCTTAAAAGTCCTGGTGTTTACAAGATCCCATGCGACTGCGGAAAGTCGTATATAGGAGAGACCCGACGCAATGTTTCTACCAGAGTAACCGAACATATAAGAAGCGTCAAAAACTTGGATACCGTAAGGTCGGCGGTGGCAGAGCACTCTTAGATTGCAGGTGCCAGACATTATATTCGGTTCGATAAGGCGACTATATTAGCGCGGGAGAAATTCTTCGTCCCGCGTAAAGTACCAGAGAAGCCATCGAAATAAGACGTCACCCTAATTTCATCGGGATCGTGGGTGGAATATACCGCCGGCCTGGATACCAGTGTTGAACATTGACAAGATGACCTCGGAGCTCTGGAACCGTGAGGTCGACTCAACAAGTGTGGTGTGTCAACAGCCCTATATACTAAAGAACGGTAGTGACAGTGACACTGAAAGTGACATTGACGTAAGTGACAGTTCGGACGGAAAAAATCTGACAGACACAGCGCGACCGTCGCAGCAACAGTTACGTGCTGTGGCCCGCGCTCGCCGCTGTGCACAAGAGTGATTCCCAGAAGAAGAACTTCAAATAAGTTCGAAACTGGTCGGAGAATATTTCCGGTAAATATTACGCGAGTCCTAGCCGGTTTTAAAGCGTAATTAAGATTAGTCATTCAATAGCGGAAAGTTATTAGTTTTAAGTTTTACAAAATCTAATTGTTCCAACACACATAAACGTATGCCTTTATAACAAACATGTAAAACCGCAAAATTAAATATAATATACGAGTATATACAACCCTACGAGGTCATTTTAACACCTTAAAATACGCAATACTTATAGATACGAAGAAGCACTAACAACACAGGTGAATATTTATATCGCTCAAATCTCGTTACTTACCTCCCATTCCTACGACTAGATCCAAAGCCGCCTACCACAACATAGTCTTTTTCTCATACGCCAAGCCTGCCAAACTTACTGCAATGGCATTTATTCGCTGTGTTGCCAGCATCCAACTGCGGAATATGTTCAAAACGCCGCGCAGCCGTTTCGACGCTTCCAGAAACTTCAGAAGTTGTTTAAATTTTTCGGATAAATTTATTATGGTGGAAATTGTTTTCAGGGCAACTCGGCTCGGACTGCGTAATTGGCGAATGAGATTGGAAACCCGCAGCACTGTGGTATAAAACAAAATATGTTTATACAGTTTTAGGTTTACGATAGCGTCAACTGATTTCACACTATTTTACATCCAACACGAATAATACACTAATATATAGGTTAATAATTAGGATTATAATTTGAAAATTTTAAAGAGAAAACATCACAACCAAGGGCCATATTCAACCGCTCGGCCATATATACCCGTGTCTTATGACTACCCGCATCATATGTAATTTTTATCGCTATAAATAGCTAAATTGAAAGAAAGAAAGAAAGAAAGAAAGAAAGAACATTTTTTTTATTGCCACAAAAGATACAATAATAATTGGGTTTGGTAAGTTGTTCAAAAATTATATAAAAAATAACTATAACTAGTCTACTAGCTAGTATAGTAAGGGCTAGTTTGTTGATCGCTAACAGGCAACAAATAGCTTTTTAATCCCGTGGGACTAAAAGGGATTTGAATTTAGAATGTTGATATTCTAAGTAAATGTTTCAATCTCAAAAAAAAACAGGCACATTGTATCACGCAGGTAGTATGTTACAGACAGTAAAGAAACCACGCCAAATAAAAATAAATAAAACGTTTGTGAGCAAGTGAAAAAACGCTTAAAAATATATACACATAAAATATAAAATACGAATTTTAGTTATATATGTAGTTTGATTTAAAATTCGCTGCACTCCGCGGTTGCACCCGCGTGGTGATGAATGCAGATGAATGATGATGTCACACTATGACTTGAGAACGGACGGATAATTCGGACTTATTATTTTTTTGTAATCGGACTAATTCTGTTTTGTTGTGTTAATTGTTGGCAGTTCTTATGAAATAAAAACGTGAAAAAACTAAAGTTATGAAGAGCGCGAAGGCCGAGCCTAATACGCGAACGAAGTCGCAGGCAGTCACTAGTTATAAATTGTTTATCGTTATATGCGCAGGCAGGTTTATTCAATCAGCATAAAACAAATTGTTTAACGCAGACTTATGGTATTAACTCTTAAAACAATGTTATTTTATTTTATTTAATATACAGTTTGACATTTTTAACTTAGTTTAAATTATATTTTATTTTAAAGGTTGCCACCAAGGAAGATTAGCAAATCCTGACTTTTCTAATTAAACATTAAAGTGCTAAGTGGGTAATCCCAAAACTCAAAAGGTTATTCTACTTAGAACTGTTGTTTAAAGCTTCCGCAAAATTAAATTGAATGATTGACAGATACAGAGGTAAAGACAGGATTGGTGGGAAGGGCCAAATGTCCGTCATCGGATTTGTACAATTTTGCAGGATTTGCGGTTCATTGGGATTCGACGTGTAATAAAAGCTGAAATAGCCATTAACAACTGTGTACGTAAATATGGATTTAAAATGTGTTGATTTAGGCCTTACTTTGAGGAAGTCCACAATAATTATGATAAACACTTTCGCTGGAAAAATACTAATGGAAGAGGTGATGTGTGCCCCACCCACCTACCTGCATTTCCTCTCGCATAAAATGCATGCAGGAAATTAAAAATAAACAACACTGCATGTGTTGCTATATCAATTTCGATTGGTTAACAGGTCGGTTTAGTTACTGATATTGACTTATCTGTTCAAATCTGCTTACTAGGTAGCCATGGACAGAAATAAATAGGCAAGCCTATATTCTGTGTGTTAATAACTTATAGTTGAGATGACATTAATTCGGTTATGAAAAGAGGGAAGGTGATGAAAGAAAATTGATTTAAATTAATTCAATTAAAAATAGCTATGCAAAATTTCCGATAGGCATGTTTCTTAATAAATGATGTTTGAAAAAATATGTCTAATCAAGTTATATATAGGGTAAAGGTCCACCGGCTTTTAGACTATATATACATATGTATATATAGCCGACTGACTTGCCGAGCGCTAGAACGAAAGTAGAAAAATAATTATAGTCTATCATATACAAAAAAACGCGTTATCACTTTTGTTTCTAGTTTATATATGAATACACCATCATGCCAAAAGCTCAGACATGAGCTAGGCATCGATTCAGCGGCCGTTGGGTTGACTGCCGATCTTCATTACCCTCATTTTATTTAGCATCGGTTATCATCGATTCAACACGTCGCTTCAAGTTATAGTGAGTAGCTCGAAATAATATTTGTCTAATAGACTTTGCAGCTACATAATACTTTAAATTCTATGCTTTTAATGCTAAATATGCTCTCTGGATCTCAGAAACGGCTTCAGTGATTTTCATGAACTTTTGTATGCAGGGGTTTCGGGGGCGATAAATCGATCTAGCTAGGATTTATTTTTAGAAAATGTCGTTTTATCTGTGTTTTCAGGCAATTCAAAATTGCTACAACATCACTATGGCAACTAGGGCCTATCAGCTTAAACGACAATTAAACTGCTTTACCGACACATCAACACTAAAACTACTTGACTATAGATGGCGTTGTTAACCAACACTAGTACAAGGAGTGTTTGGTTTGTGGTTAGACCAAGTAAATAAATTGTTTACTTACGTACAAAACTCGGTCATCCATGTACTAATGATTGATAGCCTATCGTCGACCCTGGCCACAACTTAACCGTCACCGAAACCTGTTATCTGAGGTAAGATTTTAACCGGTGACCGCATCATTAGTAGCTGACTTTCACTATTCTCTATCCGATACTGCGAGACAAACATCGTTATCATTTATACTTGCTCCTTTTAATAGTACTTTCTACAAAGTTTTTCGTCGGAACAAAGAAACAAAAGTTCAAAGGTAGAACTGATTATGGTAATCTTGTTACTACCCTCTGAGGGAGGAATCTATTAACATAAAACAAACAAAAGGCACAGTTTTATTGTTTCTTTGAAAGAATAATGTGTTCAGAGAACCTTGGTAACTTAGCTGATAATAAGTCGGAGTCTGTGTTCTCCGATAGGCACAATGCCTACATTAACACTTGGCTGGGGCGAGCAAGGATTGCATTTTGTAACTAAGCTTCTTCTTCGGACTTTTGTAGGTATCGCCGACTTTTGTAAATATCAGCAGTGCGAGCATGAATCTCTCTACAAAAAACTTGTCACGTCGAGAAAATGGCCTCACACGCTCTCTTTTGTCATTCCGTCGTCAAAGGGAACATTATTTCCCTCTAAAAAAAGGCTAATCAATACGTTCATCCTATCTCGTGTGGAATCCTAAAAAAATGCTTAATTATAAATTTAAAATAACTTTTTGTAACATAATAGATATCGTACAATAGAATGAATGAGCTCAGTGATGTTGACGGGAGCTTCCTCGTGTTAATGATGTTTTTTTTGTTTTTGTTTCGTTTGTGAAGTTGGGAAAGGTAATTCATAATAAAGAACATGAAGCTCTTTGAAATGTTAATATTTTGTTTCATAAGGTCCTTATTAATAATAAAGTGTACCGCTCTCGCTTTTATAAATGGTTAAGAGTTTGCCACTTAGATGTTTCCATTAAAACTGTGGCCCGAGCACGCACATTTGCTAAAGTGCAACGTTATCGTATCGTTGACGTATACAGTACAAACTATGAGTTATCTGTGCCACAGCTGTACTTGATAAATGATAGTTTGTACTGAATACGACAACGATACGATTACGTTACACTTTGGCAAATGTTCGTGCTCGGGCCACTGAGCGGCTGCTTGTGCTAGAAATCGTTTAGGGTAATACCAATGCAGTTGCAAATATTTTGTATTGAAACGGTAGTATCTATCCAATAATTAGGAATGAGACTCGGAAACCAATATCTCGATATGACGAGCGCAGTCCACTGCTACGACAAGCTTAACTTTAAAGTCCAGGGTTGGCACGGACTGAGGTTGTCAACTAGCCTGTTGAGAAAGACGCACTGGGCCAGCGTAGTATTATGGCCCATACTCTTCTCTCTGAAAGGAAGGGTTTTGAGAAGGGAAAGTAATGAGTTGACATGTTTTTTTAATTGTTTAGTCTCTAAATTGTTTTTAAATTATTAAATGAACATAACTTAGACCCAGGATTAACGCCAGCTATATTTATAGGGTATAAAAATCTACAGCGCGGTAAAATACAACATCATCTCACTTTTAGACAATGTAAAATTACATTATAATATATTTAGGTCTATATTAAAATCGACACATAAATTTACACTAAAATTTATATAGTTGGGACATCAACTTACCAAATTCCTATAAAAAATGCCTTATTTACCCAGTTATACGTTCATTAGCTATCATGCTATACTAAATCTAACTAACTGCCTGTTTTCTTAACGTGACTCAAGAGTTTTAACCTGTTTGTTTATTGCAAATTTAGAGGGCAATAATCATATCCTCGGCCGAGATTTGATCCCGTGTCTTCCGACAATCCGTGTCAGACGCCATGACCACTAGTCTACCGAGGTGTACCGTCCGAGCATCGAATTTTCCCTCTCTATATGATTTTAACCAGCGAATGGGGATGGACCGTGTTAGAGATGTGAAATTTACCCTCAAAAATACATGTTTGGCAGCAGGCAATAGCCTGCTTAGCGATACCAAGCATTGTAATTGTATAATAAGTGCTTTAAAAATCATAATAAAATTATTGTTTGTTTATGTTATAATAGTTGTTATCCCGTTCTTATTCACCTATTTACGATTTAGTCAGATTAATAATAACTTTCAGTGAATTTTGTTTACTGTATGGTACTTTACGGTATGACACAAAGTATGGCCACATTTTCATTGTGTATGTTCACTGATTTCTCCCCCTTTTGCGGACCGACTCAAAATTATTTTCTTTTTTGGGATACTCGTACATACATGCACTCCAATAACAAGAAATTACTAGTGAAAGTGTCACGCCAATCTTGATGATATCATCGTATACCTTAAGTAGCAATGGTCACTAAAAATGGTGTTTTTTTTATAAATAATGGAACCGACTTCAACGCCAAAAAGTTTGAAATATCTTGTCGAAGTCGGTACCATGCCTATAAATTATCACAGTACCGAGTTTATCAAGTTGTTTCACGCCTTTTGGTGTTGAAGTCGGTTCCATTTTTAGATATATTTTTTCACGAATCTGGCCGGTAATGATTAAAATGAGTAGGTAACATATGATTCTTGATCTGATATAATACTGATTTATGAATTAATGTGATATTATGTCATTTTCCGTCCCTTAGACTTATTCTATAATTCCTTAAAAAGTATTGAGTAGCAACAATGTTTAAACGTCTCTATACGAACATACATACTGTAAGAGCATACAAAATACATCGTAACAGAAAATGATGGCCCTTTTTTTATTTCAGTTAAGGGAAAAAAGGTTTAGCGAAGTTATTACTTATTTTTTCAACTACGTTACGCCTTCGGACGGGTTCTTTGAAAAGTAATATTTTAAAGTGAGATAAATTCGGAACGTTTCTAGATTGATTTGAAAGGAACTCTTGTTACAGGGTATTTTGAAGTAGCTGTTTACGTTGAATGAGAAATTCCTTGTAAGATTTTAAGAGATTGCAAAAGTTGTTTTCATTTTTAACACATACTATCTAACATATTATGTAGACTATAACACCTTTACTAATAAACGTTGCGTAAACTTTATAGTAGGCGTAAGTTTTTTTTTGTCTTGCTCTCACTCGTATTACATTAAGCGAAAAATTGCCAGATAGATACGAATAACTATTCCGGGTATAGCGAAGTTTATTAGTAAGGCCGTTAATATATAAGGGTGATACATCCTAGATAACAGACATTTGGTTAGGACCATGGAATCATCCATTGACTCAATCGCTTTAGAATGAAATTCTCTTAATCTTGTAATTATCTTCAAACAGTACTGTCCTTCTGTCTCCGACTTGATGTGAAAATTTTAAAATTCCTTTGCACCTTATTTTCCAATCATACGGCGAGTCATGCTAGCTAAGTAATTAAATAAAAGTGTTATTTTTATATTAGGAGGTACAACTCTTAATAGATAGGTATTGAATCATAATATCTGATATACTGGTATGGACTATGTCACTTCTATCCAGGAGTTTTCAAGTCTCTAGGTTACAAACATACAAACTTAATCTATTCTTAATATTTTAAAGAAAAAAATACAAAATTATAAAATACAAATATTTCCTTTATTTGTATTTTATAATTTTGTATGTAACGAATAAACATAAAATCTACTGGACCGATTTCAAAAATAATTTTGCCGTTAGGAAGCTACATTATCACATAGTAACATAGGCTATACAATATGTTGAAAAAAGTTTGGGATCTGAATGAACATTTCGATAAAGTAAACCAAAAAACATTTTTATATCGCGTACGCTGCGGAGACTATTGACAATAGAGCAAAGTAATGTATCACAGTTTTATAGAAAACATCAATATCTACAATAAAGTTTGTGATACAATAATCTATACTATTACTGCTATGTAACAATAACTACGTTATCATTTTCAAATATGCAATAGTTACGTCGAAAAATCCTTATATCGCTTACACTACGGAAAGTATAGAAAATAAAGCAGAGTGATGCACAATACAAGAGTCTTCGACCAATGTGTGTTACCAGTGATGACTTATGGCACTGGAACGTGGTCTCTTACTATGGGCCTCATAGATAAGCTTAAAGTCGCACAACGAGCTATGGAGAGGGCTATGCTCGGGGTTTCTCTACGTATCTACAATCGAATCAGAAATGAAGAGATCCGTAGAAGAACGAAAGTCACCGACATAGGCCAGAAGATTAGCCAGTTGAAGTGGCAGTGGGCAGGGCACATAGCACGCAGAAGAGATGGCCGATGGGACCGAAAGGTTCTGGAGTGGAGACCACGGACCGGCAAGCGCAGCGTAGGTCGTCCACCGACACGGTGGACAGACGACCTGAGGAAGGTCGCAGGACGACGTTCCAACCGGTCGTTTTGGAAAATCATGGGGGAGGCATATGTTCAGCAGTGGACGTCCTGCGGCTGAGATGATGACGATGATGATGCACAATAGTTTCATAGAGGACATCAATGTCTATAAATAAGTATGCAATATCATGTATATCTATAACAGTTACGTCACGATTCCATGTTAAAATATGCAATATAATAATATGCGTACATTGGTGTAAACCCACTCCTCTTATGATAAAGAGGAAAGATTTGATAGTTTGTTTGTATTGGATAAACGCAAAAACTACATAACCGGTTCAAAACATTCTTGTACCAAACATTGAAATTTATATATAGAGAAAAATTCACATCCTCGGACGGGATTCGAACCCGCGTCTTCTGACTATCCGTGTCAGACGCCATTGACCAACTAGGCCACCGAGGTTCTGGTCCGAGCATCGAATTTTAACTCTCTATTTGACTAACCGTCTTGCGGGGACGGAGCGACATCTGTTGGACAGTTAACAGTACTATCCAACCGAAAGAAGCATTATTTAGAAATACTTGAACTTTCGCATTGACATCGCAACCCTTGTGATTTTTATAGTATTACTTTTCAAAGCACTAACGCCTGCTTAAGCGATCTCAAACATTGAAATTTATAGAGAGAAATATTCACATCCTCGGACGGGATTCGAACCCGCGTCTTCTGACGTCTCTATAAATTTCAATGTTTGAGATCGCTTAAGCAGGCGTTAGTGCTTTGAAAAGTAATACTATAAAAAATCTTTCACCAGTAGAAAGCTACACTATGCCTGAGTTACATACGCTATATTTGAGTCATCATCTTCATCATCCATCACCGCGCGGGTGAAACTGGAGCGCAGCTAGTAAATAAATAAACAAAGAATATTCTAAAAGTGATTACTTAACTTCCTCCAACTCAATTGGTATATTAATTTTCATTAAAAGCTTTACAGGAATGGCTAAGTTAAACTTATTGTATAGAGAGACAGAAATGGTAGGTATGAAATATAAATTATTAATTTATTTATTCTTTAAGCAGCTATACAATAATAGAATACTGTCTTAAAACAACACGTATAAAATCCCGGGGTCCTTATTTAGCGTATATTTTACGTAATACATCATGATTACGCCCGAACGGCGTAGGTACTCAGCGTAATCTCTCATTTTACGCGGAGTAACCGACTCGCACTAATGGCTAATTTGCATTTGTTTCATCTCGTTGACGTCACTCATTTAGGTATGCGTAAATCATGACTGATTTCTTGAACAATAATTCAAAATAGTATATTAGGTAATTAAGTAGCTTACGGTGGAACTCATCTTTGTCGCTGGATTGTAAGGGTAAAGCCAAAACTTTGTGATGTCCTTTATTAATTTTTAATGAGTGTGTAGATAAATAGAAACCTTAGTAAAGCTACGCATAAAGAACAGAAGAAAACGTAACAGTTAGCTGAAATAATGTGAGCTTTAGTATGTAAGGTATTTGTTAATTAGTGCTCAATATTGAATAGGGTGGTTTGGAATCGATAACTGTAGAGCTATTATGTATCTCAGTTGCTAACAAATGTTGATTTGAAATCGAAAACAAAGGTACTGTATGTCACTTTTGTCAGCTCCAGTCATCAACTTACTAACATTTTTGCTTACTGGAGTTGTCTTAACTGACATAGAGCCGACATTTTTCAAGATTTCAATAATTATTTATTAGCAACTGAGATACATAATGGGTCATTATAGTAAAAGGAAAAAATACAAATTGCATGTTTTTTTTTTATTATGAACCCATATTCATTGCTCTGCAGCTAATAACCATTGCGTGATTGAACAACATTAACTACGCGAGACATGCCTACCAACTTACTCGTAGAATAGGTACAACGACGTACGAACCTCCTGAATGTTTACGTGCTTACGCAGCTGATGTCGATGCCTTCTGCCAACGAACGACAGGCCCGGGTGGGTCAACATTCGCACGTCGTACCTAGTCTAATAAGTAGCGGGTAGGTATGTCTCGATTAGTTACTGATATCTGTGATGTAGCGGTGCGTCGAGTCGTACGTTCAGTCGCAATATGGCTCTTAACCGCGGAGCGGTTAATATGGGTTCAACTTCATAATAATAAAAATATAATGTAATTTTTTCTTTTATTTTCAAATAAAACATGGTATGGTTTTGTGGAGGAACTTTCTATTGGAGTAGGTTTATTAGACTGTTATAATAAAGGTTCTAATATTCAAATTTTATTTTAAATAAATATTACTATTATTATTATATTATTCGATAAATCAGTTAAGTAATAACATTAGTGTGAATATGTTTCTGATCACGATGAACACTACTGGCACCGTAAAGAGCTCTCACAAGCTTTTATCACATATAAGTAACTAGCTGGCTATCGGCATCCGTTGATAATCTACTTTTCATGTTTTCGTACATGTTTTTATAAAACGGGATGAATGTTTTTGAAGCATATTTTTCCCAAGTAATATTATGCTTAAACATAGCAAAGTATTGTTATATGATTTTTAAAGCACTAACGCCTGCTTAGTAGGATATAATCGGTTGGATAATGGTTGTCAAGCTGTACAATTAGAAGTCGCTTCGTCCCTATACGACGGTTAAAATCAGAGACAGAGTTAAAACTCGATGCTCGGTTGGCGAGCCTCGTTGGACTAGTGGTCATGGCGTCTGACATGGATTGTCAGACGCGGGTTAGAATCCGCATCTAGGTTATGTTCCAGGATTTGTATTTTTCTTTTTAAATTAACAAAATAACGATGTACGAGTATATTCTATTACGAAAGGGATTCTGGAGTGGAGACCACGGACCGGCAAAAGCAGCGTAGGTCTTCTAGGACAGACGACCTGATGAAGGTCGCAGGACGACGTTGGATGCAGGCCGACGTTGGATGCAGGCCGCCTCTAACCGGTCCTAAATCATGGGGGAGGACTATGTGCAGCAGAAGACGTCCTACGGCTGAGATGATGATGATGATGATTCTATTAACGTATATTCTTTTGTTATATTATATATATATATATATCAAACTATGGGAAAAGAAAATGACACATTAAAATACTTGTAAGCCTTTGATTTTTCGATATTGTTTTCCATTGATAAAATAGCTCAAGTAAATACACACAGTGCAGTTACACACTGCCTTGTAGATAGCAACAGTCTAGCTGCCTATTACTCGGAACTTATCATAATACCATCCTGCATACCCCTTCAGGGTTAATTAGTCGTGCACGATGATAATATAATAAACATATTTTGTAATTGCGAGAAATGTAGAGTACAATAGTTCTTACCGTTAAAATAGAAAGGATCCATCACATTCTGCCTCATCGAGGCGTGCAATAATCGTTTTAGGTACAATTTTAAAATATATTATTTTAATGTATGAACCTTCCAAAATTATGAGTAACAATGTCAAACCTTAAATTGAGTGAATAAAACTGAATACTATTTTAGATTGCATAGAAATTATATAAGTTACATAGAAGTACATATGTTTAAATTGTAATGTCAATATCAAAATTGTAACAAGTATCGTTCAAATTTATTTTTGAAATTTTGTATGACAACATTGTTTTTGTCTGCATGTAGCTTAAATGTTGATATTCATTTCATAGCATAATAACATGTCAAACGTCCTAGAAAACTGCAAGGAATTCACTCCCAAACTTCCTAAACGACATTGAGGGCAATAACTTGTGGCACATGATGTGTGACGTCACTGATATTACGTCATAAGTCACCACAGCCATTTTAATTTGCTCACAAAGTGGCCATGCGTCATGCCAGTCGTGGTGCAGCGCTCTACAATCGAATTCTTGGCTGCTTTGGTTTACACAGAAAAAGTAAGGACAGAAGGTAATATAGAGGTACACACGCAAGGGTGAAATTTTCAAATACCAGTTCAAGCGTAGAACGCTAAAAATGAATGATGAAAAATTATGTAAGTTAAAATTGTTTAACTATTTGAGATTATCTTACTTTTTAATTTACGGACAGTTTACATTAAAGTATCAAAACCTTTAAAGGACGCACATTTGGGACCTGCTGTTTATGTTAACCACTGGACTCCATTTTGGTGTCATCAAATTGGCTTTAGCTTTTTATAGATTTGCGTCTGTTCTAACACTGCATGCATGTTAATACTGTTATTGTCAATGGCAGATATAATAAAGCACACCATCGAGCGATAAACTTTACCATTCATGTCTTAGTACTTCACGTACAAATTACTATCCATAAATAGTAATGTTACCTATAATAAAAATAAATCTAAACTAAACTTTTGGCTTTTTGACAAATGTTTTACAGTAAGTATTTACTTGGTTAAGTGGTAAGTATTGCCGTGGCGGTGCCGGCTTAGAATAGCACCCCCCCAACTCTACCCGTGGGTGCCGTAGAAAGCGGCTAAGGGATAACAAATCAGAAGGTGGGCAGCAGCACCTTCCCAGTCAAACACACACAAACTGCGCTCGCCAACCCGCCTGCCAAGCGTGGCGAGTATTGGCAAAAACCCCTTATGGATTGGACAAAAATAACCAGGCACCCAGTCCCCGGCAGCCCCGCTATTCTTGGCTACGGTAGCGGCCACGGTAACGGTGGGTGCTAAGAATCCCCGGCAGACGCCCGGCTACCACCCCCAACGACGACGACTGGCCCTGGTAACACACAACATACGCACGATGAGGACAGACGAGAAGATATATGAGCTGGAAGAAGAAATGAGTAAGCTACACTGGAACATTGTGGGGTTATCTGAAGTCCGTAGAGCGGGCGAGGACACGATAACCTTAAAATCAGGTAACCTACTCTATCACCGGGAGGGCGACCAACAGTCCCAAGGTGGTGTCGGGTTTCTCGTCCACAAGTCCCTTACTAACAACATAGTTAAGATCGATAGCGTTTCCAATAGGGTCGTATACCTAATACTCAGAGTATCCAAACGATATTCGCTGAAGGTCATTCAGGTATACGCACCGACGAAGTCGCACCCGGATGATGAGGTGGAGGATATGTATGAGGACATTAGTCGGGCCATACATACCTCTGAAACGCACTTTCTAGTTGTTATGGGGGACTTCAACGCGAAGTTGGGTAAGAGAAGCGAGGATGAGTCGAAAGTGGGGCAATTTGGCTATGGACAACGGAACCGTAGGGGACAGAGGTTGGCCGACTTCCTGGAGAAAGAGGGACTCTTTATGATGAACTCTTTCTTTCAGAAGCCACCTCACAGGAAATGGACCTGGCTGAGTCCCGATGGTTCCACGAGAAATGAGATTGACTTCATTATGACCACCAAAAGGCAAATATTCACTGATGTCTCCGTGATCAACAGGGTTAAAACCGGTAGTGATCACCGAATGGTAAGAGGCACGGTGAATATTAATGTCAAACTGGAGAGGTCTCGTCTGATGAAGTCTACGCTCCGACCCACTCGTGCCCGTATTCAAGACCCCGAGAGCTTTCAACTTGAGCTATCCAATTGCTTCGATTGCCTTGAGAACATCGCTTCAGTGGACGAGATCAATAACAGGTTAGTAGAAACTGTCCATACAGTGGGTTCCAAGTACTTTAAACCCCACCGTACAGATAGGCCACAGAAACTCTCCAACGATACCCTCAACCTCATGGCTGAACGACGCTCATTGAAACTGCAGTCTTCGGATGATGCTGAAGCATAAAGGCTGCTCAATAGACGGATATGGAAGTCCTTGCGACACGACATCCGGATCTTTAATGCAAACCGTATTAAAGAGATGATAGAGCGGAAAAAAGGCTCCAAAGTGTTTGCAAGAGACATGTCTATTGGGCAAAGCCAGTTGACGAAGCTGAAGAGAGGAGACGGCAGTGTAGCGTCGACCAAAGCGGAAGTGTTAGGAGAGGTCGAGAGTTTCTACGGACAGTTATACACCTCGGTCGCTAAACCTGTTAGCAGCTCGGTCAAAGACCCAAGAGCCAAGCTGACCCGACATTATGCCGAAGATATCCCGGACATCAGCCTGTACGAGATTAGAATGGCCTTGAAACAGCTTAAGAACAACAAGGCGCCTGGTGACGACGGTATCACATCTGAGCTTCTGAGAGCGGGTGGAACACCGGTACTTAAAGTCCTTCAGAAGCTCTTTAATACCGTCTTACTCGAAGGTTCAACGCCAGAAGCATGGAACAATAGCGTGGTGGTGCTGTTCTTTAAGAAAGGTGACAACACTTTACTTAAAAATTACAGACCCATCTCGCTTTTGAGCCATGTTTATAAGCTGTTTTCGAAGGTCATAACGAACCGTCTCAGTCGCAGGTTTGATGAATTCCAGCCTCCGGAACAAGCCGGTTTCCGAAAAGGCTATAGTACCATAGACCACATCCACACGCTACGGCAAGTTATACAGAAGACCGAAGAGTATAACTTGCCTCTTTGTCTAGCGTTTGTGGACTATGAGAAAGCCTTTGATTCGATCGAGACGTGGGCAGTGCTTGAGTCTCTCCAGCGGTGCCGTATTGACTATCGGTATATTGAAGTGCTGAAGTGTTTGTACAAAAACGCCTACATGTCAGTCCGAGTACAGGAGCAGAGTTCGAAGGCAATTCCATTGCAAAGAGGCGTGAGACAGGGAGACGTTATATCTCCGAAACTGTTCACCGCTACATTGGAAGATGAAAGGTCTTAAGATGAACATGGACAAGACGAAAATTATGTCTAATGCCCATGTTGTACCTACCCCAATATCAGTTGGGAACTCAGTTCTTGAAGTTGTTGACGAGTACATCTACCTGGGACAGACAGTTAAATTAGGCAGGTCCAACTTCGAGAAAGAGGTCAATCGTCGAATCCAACTCGGCTGGGCAGCGTTCCGGAAACTTCGCGAAGTCTTCTCGTCAAAAATACCTCAGTGCCTCAAGACAAGAGTCTTCGACCAATGTGTGTTACCAGTGATGACTCATGGCACTGAAACGTGGTCTCTTACTATGGGCCTCATAGAAAACCTTAAGTCGCACAACGAGCTATGGAGAGGGCTATGCTCGGGGTTTCTCTACGTGATCGAATCAGAAATGTGGACATCCGTAGAAGAACGAAAGTCAACGACATAGCCCAGAAGATTAGCCAGTTGAAGTGGCAGTGGGCAGGGCACATAGCACGCAGAACAGATGGCCGATGGGGCCGAAAGGTTCTGGAGTGGAGACCACGGACCGGCAAGCGCAGCGTAGGTCGTCCACCGACACGGTGGACAGACGACCTGAGGAAGGTCGCAGGACGACGTTGGATGCAGGCCGCTTCCAACCGGTCCTTTTGGAAAATCATGGGGGAGGCCTATGTTCAGCATTGGACGTCCTACGGCTGAGATGATGGAGATCATGATTTACTTGGTAATTAAATAAACAAAGAACTTACTTATCCCTTACATAATAATAATTTTTTACATAATTACTAATTTAACAATTTATATATTTGAGAGATCAAAATTACATTTTTATTTTAATATATTAGATTAAAAATGTTGCAAACCCTTAAATGAGATAGATGGTATGGCACTTCCATTTATTTATAATATCTTGTTATAACCTACATTCTAATGCAATAAATTATTTAGATTTAATTTTGATATGTGCCGAAAATCCAACTGGGTTACCTCAACTGTGTACGTTTTTGTGAGTTCTTGCAGGAAGTTTTCTTGAATGTTTTAATATGAGCGTGAAATGGCACCCATAAATTAAAACACAGCGTTTCACGCCATGAATCGTCTACAATTATAATAAGTAGGAATTTTCTTCGAACTTTATGACTGCGATACTATCAATAAAAACATTCAAAAATTAAGTAGATTATTTTTAGCAAAAGGAATAGTGCCCAGAGTGCTGGCTGTCTTTATACGCTGAATAACTAACTATATATGGTATTGTTCTAAGCAAAATAGGAGCAAGGACTATGGTGATATACAGTGTTATAACCCTATACAGTGTTTTGCATGCGAATGGATCCCAAAGGACCCTCTTCACCCGGCACAAACATCTATCCTCTATAATAGAGATTCGCATATTTGCGCCAGGTTTATGACATCAGTTACCAGCCAAGTCACTGTTATATTTGAAGATGTGACGGTATCAGTCTATTGGCATCCGTTTTTCTTGATGCGATTAAGTAACAAGCCCCTTACCCTGAAGGCAATATTTACGCTAATCCAAGACAGTCGCAGCCACCAGAGTTTCATACTGTAGTTCTGCGTAGCACTGCTAATCACTCCAAAACATTTGTTTCTCTTCCCAGTAATTGCACTTGCTAAAGTGCCCTTCTGCACCCTAATATAGTAATGTTTGTGCATTATTGCGTCATGGTGTATTATATAAAACGTGGTCTCTTACTATTAGCCTCATAAGTAAGCTTAAAGACGCACAACGAGCTATGGAGTATGCTCGGGGTTTCTCTACGTGATCGAATCAGAAATGAGGAGATCCGTAGAAGAACGAAAGTCACTGACATAGCCCAAAAGATTAGCCAGTTAAAGTGGCAGTGGGCAGGGCACATAGCACGCAGAACAGAAGGCCGATGGGGCCGGCAGGTTCTGGAATGGTGACCATGGACCAGCAAGCGCAGCGTAGTTCATCCACCGACACGGTGGATAGACGACCTGATTCAGGTCGCAGTACGACGTTGGATGCAGGCCGCTTCCAACTGGTCCTTTTGGAAAATTATGGGGGAGGCTTATGTCCAGCAGTGGACGTTCTACGTCTGAGATGATGATGATGATGATAATACATAAAGCCACCCACCTAGAAAGTCAGATTTCAGCTTTGCACATTTAAATTAACTAGATGCGCCCTGCGGTTTCACCCGCGTACTATGGGTGATGATGATTATGAGGATATTAAAGTAGTCAAGGTTATTTTTTATATCATCAGCTATCTGCCAGTTAAAGTCACGTTGAAATCGGTCCAGCCGTGTCAGAGATTAGGCGGAACAAAGAGACAGACCGACAAAACTAATTAAAAAAAAAAAAGTGCCCTATAAACTTTCATGTGCATTTAATGAAAATCCTTGAAGCCAAACAGAGTGAGGCGATAAAATTTTAGAAAAAGGGATTTCCAAAGTATAAATGAAGAACTTAAGCTTGTTAACTGGAATGAAACTCTAGACACCTTTGATGTTGACCTTCTGGTTACCAAATTTTACTTCTTGAATCTTTACTTTACATTAATCCGTAGTATACTTGATTACAACTCGGTCATTTGGTCACCTTTCTATGACGTTCACAAAAAACGTATAGAACGAGTACAAAGTAAATGCTTAAGCATATTATGTTCCAAACAGGGTATCAAACGAAAATTTTCTTCATATTCAGAAAGGCTGGCCAAATATAAACTGCAAACCCTTGAAACTCGACGATTATATAACGATCTAGTTTGCCTATTTACAGTTATACACTCGAAGATTGATTCTTCCTCGCTTCTCTCAAGCATTAGTATAAACACAAAGCCTAGAACACGCGATGGATTTTCCAAAACTTTTATTTTGCAGGTATATTAGAATAATACTTCCTTTTATGACCCTATTGTGAGAATTTGTCGCCAATATAATGAAATTCTGAAAGTGGTTTCAATTTCACAACATGGTTGATTGTTGAGCAGTAAGTAGTTATGTATTTTAATAATAACAATAAAAAGAGGCAAACAAACAATTTTAAATACTTTCATCATAGGCCTTAAATACTATATTCCTGACATTAGTTTTAAATCTAGGTAGGTTTTTGGACAAGTATGTCAATAGAGTCGTGATGTTCTTTCAGAATTTCATTATATTGGCGACAAATTCTCACAATAGGGTCATAAAAGGAAGTATTATTCTAATATACCTGCAAAATAAAAGTTTTGGAAAATCCATCGCGTGTTCTAGGCTTTGTGTTTATACTAATGCTTGAGAGAAGCGAGGAAGAATCAATCTTCGAGTGTATAACTGTAAATAGGCAAACTAGATCGTTATATAATCGTCGAGTTTTAAGGGTTTGCAGTTTATATTTGGCCAGCCTTTCGAATATGAAGAAAATTTTCGATTGATACCCTGTTTTGAACATAATATGCTTAAGCATTTACTTTGTACTCGTTCTATACGTTTTTTGTGAACGTCATAGAAAGGTGACCAAATGACCGAGTTGTAATCAAGTATACTACGGATTAATGTAAAGTAAAGATTCAAGAAACAACATGGATTTTTAAAATCTTTAGATATCCGAGAGATGAAACCCAAAATCTTAGTGCATTTAGTAATTATGTAGTCATAATGGTCTCTAAATGTGAACTTCTCGTCAAGTAAGACCCCGAGGTCTCTGACAACCGCCTTTCTCTCTAAACAATGATCTTTTAGCTTGTAGATATAAAGTATTTCATTGACCTTTGTAGTAAATGTTAAGATAAAGCATTTTTTAACGTTTAATAACATATTATTATCTTGACACCATTTGTCAAGAATACTGATATCAGATTGAAGAACTTCACAATACTTAATACTACAAACATTAGTAAATAGTTTGAGGTCGTCCGCATATAGTAGACAAGGGCTACTAAATTTGTCGATAAGATCATTGATAAAGGAAATAAAAAGCAGTGGTCCGAGATGGGAACCTTGGGGCACTCCTGAGGTTATATGAGCAGGAGAAGATAGAAAGCCTTTAATCGCGACTAATTGACTGCGTCTCAACCCATCGCAAGAAGTTACCATGAACTCCGTAATAAGCTGCTAATTTTGAAATTAAAGTGCTATGGCTCACTTTGTCGAAAGCTTTGGCAAAATCTGTATAAATACAGTCCACCTGTGTTGTTTTTGCAAAAGCGTTACATATATAGTTTTTATACTCAAGTAGATTTGAGGTTGTGGAACGATTTCGGACAAAACCATGCTGTTTAGTTGATATAAGTGGACAGATGTGGTGGTAAAGAGCATCGTATACTAATGATTCGAAGACTTTACCTACACAAGATAGTAAACTAATTGGACGGTAGTTACTACAACATGATTTATAATTGATGATTTAAAAATAGGAACTACATGAGCTGTTTTCCACAAGGATGGAAAGATACCTGACTAGAGGGATGCATTGAATATAATTAGAAGAGGTGCCGCCAGCTCTTTGGAACACTTTTTTACTACTAGTGGAGGTATCCCGTCAGGATCTGCTCCTTTGTTAGGATCTAACCTAGAAATTTTACGGATGATATCGTCTCGCGTAAAGGATAAGGTACTTAAAACATTTGTCTGATTGTGCGTGGGATAAGAAGTGCAATTTGAAGATGGAGAAGGCTCAAAAACTGAGCTAAAGTAGTTAGAAAATAGTTCACAGATTTCTCGTTGGTCTGATGACACACAATTCCTATATTGCATTCTAGCAGGTATTGAAGGAGATCCTTTTTTGCTTTTTACGTAACTCCAAAATTATTTCATGTTATGTTTTTTTAAAGATAACTCAACAGAAGAAGTGATTTTTTTATAATCATGGTCCATAAGTTTTTTGCACCTAAAACGTAAAATAGAAAACGTGTCATAGTCACGAGGGTTTTTAAATTTACGGTAGCGGCAATGATAGTTTGCCTTTTCTTTGAGAGTACGTATAAGGGAAGGGGAGAACCACTTAGGGAAATTACCAGTGATATTTTTTGTTAGAGGAGTATGCTTTGAAAGTATTGTATTGAGTGTTGTGTAAAATTTGGTAACCAGAAGGTCAACATCAAAGGTGTTGTTTCTTGAATCTTTACTTTACATTAATCCGTAGTATACTTGATTACAACTCGGTCATTTGGTCACCTTTCTATGACGTTCACAAAAAACGTATAGAACGAGTACAAAGTAAATGCTTAAGCATATTATGTTCCAAACAGGGTATCAATCGAAAATTTTCTTCATATTCGAAAGGCTGGCCAAATATAAACTGCAAACCCTTAAAACTCTATCTAGTTTGCCTATTTACAGTTATACACTCGAAGATTGATTCTTCCTCGCTTCTCTCAAGCATTAGTATAAACACAAAGCCTAGAACACGCGATGGATTTTCCAAAACTTTTATTTTGCAGGTATATTAGAATAATACTTCCTTTTATGACCCTATTGTGAGAATTTGTCGCCAATATAATGAAATTCTGAAAGAACATCACGACTCTATTGACATACTTGTCCAAAAACCTACCTAGATTTAAAACTAATGTCAGGAATATAGTATTTAAGGCCTATGATGAAAGTATTTAAAATTGTTTGTTTGCCTCTTTTTATTGTTATTATTAAAATACATAACTACTTACTGCTCAACAATCAACCATGTTGTGTACACATATTTAGGAACATAGTCTAGATCTAAATTGTACTATTTAATTTTAACCATTTATTGACTGTATTCTGTTTTGTGTGCCAATAAATAAATAAATAAATAAATGAAAAGCCCTTAACTTGTAATTACAAACAGACACATTCATTTTATATAGTTTTAGTGGTAGTTTTACCTTCCATGGAATAAGAGCTGTTAAGTGATAGTGGGCTGAACAATTGAGGTAGATTCGCCTGCAATATGATGTTAGATACATTTAACAATTCTTCCAATATTTTGCAACTTTGAATTTAATAGAAATTTGCGCTAAGATAGCTGTAAAATTGTAACTCTACTTATTTATTATAATTATGCATATTAGCAAACAATCTTTATATTACTTCAATAAAATTCGAAGGCCCCACTGCACTTAATACAAGTACATTTGTATTTATAATTAGTTACAACCCGGTCACAATATCTGTGCACCTGACCTCGTGACGTCATATCGGCGGTCTGGGTACGGTGTGAAAAAAAGTTTTTTCGAGAAATGTGGAGGTAAAAAAAAATTACTAACCTTTTTCAAATCAATTTATTATTGATGAAGGGTTTCTTATTAAAAAACAATAATTTTGATTACAAAAACATTCATTATTAAACTCAGTCACTATAAATTATTGACTCTTTGCCTGACATTGTATCTTCCTCACTCTCACTTTCTGAACTCTTCGAACTATCTTCCCCTAGTGATATTAAAAGTTGTGTAATGTTGTCATCTGCTAGATGATCCTTTTCCCAGTATTCTCGCTGTAGTCTCTCCACGTGATGCACTTCTTTTTCCCAGTCAGCTGGCGTAATTGACTTAATCGCTTAACAGTAAACAATCTAAACTTAACAAAAAATATTAAAAAACAAAACAACAACAAAGCGATTATATCAAAATTACCGGGACGTGTATCGGCAACGAAGATGCTAACCGTACTGTCGCACCGGGGAGTGCGCGGAGAGGTGACAGGGGAAGCGGGAGAGGCGCCGCATTCCAGCGAGGTGCACAGATATTCTGACCGGGTTGTATGTGTGAACGATTATTATTGACAGTCTGTTAAATATACTTTACTACCAT
The DNA here is from genome assembly GCA_917880725.1 of Selenia dentaria. Taxonomy (NCBI): domain Eukaryota; kingdom Metazoa; phylum Arthropoda; class Insecta; order Lepidoptera; family Geometridae; genus Selenia; species Selenia dentaria. The sequence continues at coordinate 3,964,374 of OU862888.1, read as the reverse complement.
CATACTATTTCGCCTTAAATTAAAAGTTTAATTTTTGTAATACAATTGAGCTGTCCAATAAATCAATCACATTGCATTAAAACAACATTAAGACTTATATAATTATAAATATCTAAAGTCTTAAATAAAACCATTAGTTTCTCAAAGACAACAGAATAGACAATAAATCGTATTAAAATGTCTTTATTTATCAAAGTCCATTCGGTTGACTTTGAATGAAGCAATTTTGATCGAAAACAATTATACAGTATAGACTCAGCTTAAATAAATATTTGTTATACTATTTCAGTCTTTATTGATTTCACAATTTGTTTTATTTTGGGTCAATTGAATTTACTGTGTGTACGATAACGTCTATACAGTAAGTTTAAGTGTAGTAGCCCGGTCAATTTAGACTAAAAAATGAGTGTTTTGAACAATTTTACTGATTTTCAGCTTGTTGGGACTTTGTGCACCTTCGAATGTCTAAATTGACCGGACTATAGTGCTAGGAAGTGCAATATAAATAATAATAATAATAAATATATAATAATCATTTATTTTCAGACGCATAGATCCATAGTATTAGTAAATTATTTAATAAAATGTGAATGTCAACTAATTAATTAATTAATTAATTAATATATATGTTACAATATCTAATAAAAATAATAATAATAATTATAATAATCACACTACCTCGTCAATATTTTAATATGGTGCTGTAGAATTGGACAGTCATATCTATTTACAACAATGGACAGGATGCCATTGGAACTAGCACGTACTCTGCTATTAAGCAGAGTACGTGGTCGGAAAAAGGTCGCATCTCTATTAAGAGATGCGACCTTTTTCCGCATTATTGCTGCAAATGCACCAGTGCGCGCTTCCATGAACATGGAAGATGCGCTGCAAAAACGTGGAAGCCCCAACAGCATCCTGAAAGCATTGTTGTATTGGACGCGCAGGGAGTTAAGAGTTTTTTGCGCATATGTCGTCCATAAGCTGCTACCACAAAAGGATTGGCAATATGCTTTGAAGAGCGTTATCTTGACTTCATCTGAGCAAGCGTAGAATCTCCTGGACAACATATTCGCCCTCACCGTCAAAGCCCTGCGCTCTCGCTCCATGTCTAGGTCATCTTTAAGTTCTTCACTCAATATGTGACCCAGATATTTAAACTGGTGCACCCTATTGAGACAGACGTCGTTAAGCACTATAGGGCGCACACTCGCAGGTCCTGCCCCGCGCCTGCAGAATACCATATACTCAGATTTCTGCACATTGTACCGTAATCCATGGCTAATAGCATATGATTCACATTAACGAAGTAGCTTTCTGAGAGCGCTGACAGAGGGCGCAAGCAACACCATATCATCAGCGTAACTTAAATTATTGATACTAACGCCGTCAATAGAGCATCCGATCGGCATACTGCTGAGGCCCTTTATCAGCTCATTGATATATAGGTTAAAGAGTTTGGGAGAAGTTACACCACCTTGCCTTACCCCACACTCCAACCTATAAGCATCAGAAAGATCTCCACCCCACTTAACGTGGTTTACCTGGTTGTTGTACCAATACTCAAAAACAGAACAGAGTTCTGTCGGCAAACATGTAGTACTAAGTTTCTTCCACAGCACATCGTAAGATACCATGTCGAAAGCTTTTCACAAGTCAAGAAAACAAGCATAAACTGGAGTCATTCTATCGACATAGTACCTCACAGTATGCTTCAGGGTTAAAATTGCACTTTCCGTGGAAAGTCCCGGTCTAAAACCAAACTGGCCATCATGAAGTATTAGTTGTTTTGTAAGATAGTCGTCCATTAAACGATCTAATATTTTCGCAATGATTGTAGCTAACGATATTGGACGATAGTTAGACTTATCCGCGATATCTCCAGTTCTGTCTTTGAGGATTGGTACAACAATCGTCTTCATTAGATCTGAAGGCAGATAACAATGCGAGAAACAGAGTGAGTAGAACATAGCCAGGACGCGCTGTAGATGTACCCCTGCATTTTGCAGGTGTTCAACACTAAGACCATCGTGGCCTGGCGACTTACCTCTAATCATGTTCTCAATTACTTTTCTTACTTGCATAGCAGAAAAGTTGACATTGCACACCTTGCCACAACCCGTCTTAGTACCGAAAACCTGTGATGTCAACCTACTTAACGGCGATTCTACTCTAAAATGATTTTTAAAAATATTACATATGTCTTTACATTCCGAATTTCCCTCAATGCTCACTGGGAGACCTGGCTTTAGGTTAAGCTTATTAGTGCATATCCAGAACTTCGAAAAAAATTTTGAAGATCTGTAACTAGCTATTAAGTCCATTTTAATTTGATTTTGATTTTTTTGACACCATTTTAGCTTTGCCTTAAACTTCTTCTTGCTTTCTATCATATCATTGTAAACAACACCACGGTCAGGTTTTTCGTGCCATAACCACAGATTTAACTTAAACCTAGCCTCCCGGTGAGCAGAGCTCAAATGCTTATTCCAGCCTATTACACAAGAATGGTTTTTATGTTGACTTTGTTTATTTTGATAAGTCACTTCTGCTGATTCCTTAAGAGTACTAACAATATCACAGTACAAAGTGTCGATTATATGTCTATGCGTGATATCACAACAACTTTTTCTCGCACACATAATTAGGTCCTGAGGCAAATCAATATGCTTTAGCTTACTGTTACAGTGCTCAGACTATTCTTTAATTTGTAATTTTGTACGTTCACCCCAAGTAACCTTACCATAAGAGTGATATATTAAAGTAGATTTAGGGCGAACAATATTTAAATCACAACTCATTATTACAGCAACATACAACAACATAAAGCCTTAAGTGATAATTATGTCATTATATACATACCTGTATTTATTTATTTATAGCTAGGTAAAATACATCCACAGTCTAATTTCGGGTTACTTATGTATATTATACTTTGGAACATTGATAAAAAAAATTAATTTATTCGGTCATCCATACGTAGGGGGTGATTTTAAGTATGGTGGCATTTTTTCACGGACTGTAATTTTTTCCATAATCTGTGAATGGATTTTAGAATCAAGCTCAAAAGTTATAGATGGTCTTGTGATTCCTGAAGGAGCAATAATAACGAACCCAACACGATGACATGTCACTCATTCAAGGCATTGTATCGGCCTTCCTCAAACCCTGTCTGGTGGTACGTACAACTGTATGATTTGCTAGTTGCAAAGTTCTTGGAGTGCGCGATTTACTTTGCTAGTGGTATTGAAACCTTTCTAAGTTAACTATCCAAAGGCTACGTAGTTGTTAGAATAGTTATTTATAAATAGGGTTATACTAAATAAAAAAAGATCTTTTTAGTGACTTGTTGGCTCACTCGAGTGAGTGATGAGAGTAAGAGTAAGTACTCGAAAGGACCACATATACGTAAGTATATATGTAAGCAACGAGTAATACTTCTTCGCGTTGAAATAACTCAACAGATTTTCATGAAATTGGAATGATTATAGGTTATATCCGAAATGAACTGTGAAGCTATCTTAAATAACTATAATTACTATATTTTATTCCGATCTGAAGGGCAGCTCCTCATGGATCAAAATTATTCTTTTAAGTATATGGTTTTTATAGTAACGCCTACGTAGCGAGACCAAACTTTTCAATTTTTAGAGTGAAAAATATAAATCCTTGGACGGGATTTGAACCCGCGTATTTTTTATGGGATATGTTAGCAAAGAAGTAAACGGCTCACCTGATCGTAAGTGATACCGTCGCCCACGGAAATCTGCCATACCGGAGGTCTCGAGGATGCGTTGCCAACCTTTGAGGAAGGAAGATAGGAAGGAAAAGATAGAAGGGGTGAGGGTGGAGGTAAAGGGCGGAAGAAGGGGAAGAACGGGGGAAGGGGGAATCGGGCCTCCGGAACCTCTCACAAACCGACTGAAATGCACCAGTGCAAATGCAAATGTTACCAGTGTAGTACTTTCCCGGTCGTGTCGGCTCATTCGGCTATGGGGTTACAGCGTGGCACTACCACCGAAATAAGAATTCTACAATCCGTGTCAGATGCCATGACCACTAGACTACCGAGGCATACAGTTCGAGCATCTCCATTTGATTATAACCATCGTATGGAGACAGAGCGATATCTGTTGAACTGATTGACAAGCATTATCCAACCAAATAAAGAGTTTTTTTTTGTTGACACGTTGAACGTTGACCAACCAAAAACCAAGTAAATAATCACCATAATTAGCCCATTATGTTCCCACTTCTGGTACTTGAGCCTTTCTCTCAGAGAGAGGAGTAATAATATTCAAATACTTATAAAAGTTTCTGTCGCTGCGTGCCAAAATAAATAAACTCACTATCGAGAAGAACCGGGAAGGAAATAATGGCATACCTCATATTTTTAAACATGCGATACATTATGCAGAATAACATGGTGCAGAAAAGTTGACTCAAGTCGATTTCATTGCATTTGTCTTCCTTTATAAAATACTTACTCATAAAAAAAAATATTCAGATATTTCTAAGGTAAAAAAAATTAAAAATATTCAAAGGTGATGAGTTCGATTACGCCAGACAAAGTAGAGTTAAAACCTGTATAATCACTCGATACCCATGTGGACCATCAATCGATTCATTTGCGATCGCTATCGCATACAGCGCTTTGATCAGATTGGTCTGCATGCACTTTAGCACGGTCAATAAATATAGCTTCTTTTCGAGTTTTAATTAAATTATAGCGTGTCCTCTCAGCACATGTGCAAGGGGTTCACATGTTATAATTGATCTTATCATCAATGTCAATGCTAAAAAAGACACATTTACAGGGTGACTGAGGGAGATAAAACGACATGGGGTGACAAGTCCAGTGCAGAGGTAGGTGCGCAGGATTTTTAAAACTGGAAGTTCTAACAGACACATTCCAACAGTTATGGGCAAGCATGATGCTTAACTGATTTATATCAGTTACTAGTGACTGCCCGTGACTTTGTTCGAGTAGTAGGCTCGGCCTTCGGCCTCGCCATAAGCTCCAATCTTTTCCTGTTTTTGAACGTAAGAACTTTCTACGAAGTATTAAAAATCATTTAAAAAAGATGAATGTAATCGGTAAAGCCGTTCTCAAGCTATAGCGTGACCATATCAAAATAGGGTTTCATTTATATTATATAAATAGATAATACAGAAAGCTCGTTGCTTAAAATCTTCTTTTAACGATTTACTACGTTGCAAAAATATGTTTTTTTTATAAACCTTGTCATCGTATTGTTTTTCTAATATCTTTGATAGTACAGTGATCAACGTCTTTCTCACTTGGTAGTCAATGCTGTTGCGGTCGATAGTAGTGTTATGCTAGATGTAGACTAGTGTTCTCAAAGGATATCAGCCATAAGTTTCCGTAATGTAAAATTTAAAGCTTTCGATAATGTGACAATCATGCTCGACTAACTTTCGATTACATGGAGGTATCATTCGAAATGCACTGTTAGGTGCTTGGCTATAGCTTTCACAAAGCATGGTGTGCACAAACTCCTACACAATTCTAATACCCAGTGATTGGAGCCGTTCTATTATACGATACCATAGAATAATTACTCGCAGTGAGTCTGTTTCACTATACAATACCACCGTACTTGCTTTATCAATCGAATTTGCTGACGCTATCATAGGATACGCTTCGATCAGATTTCCTACACGTAGGTACTTATCACGGTCCATTTAGCAGCTATTTCTTAGCTGTACCTAAAATTGAATATTTCCCTGGGATACATTTGCGTGTAAGTGATACAGTTATGGTAAGGTTGATGGATACGGTAGCAAGGGAAATTACTGGTCAAACAGGCCAAAATTACTTTTGTATGGAGGTGATGACGGTAATGCAAACTAATTCTTTTGACTCTCCGAGGACTGCGATAAAGAAGATAAAAGAGAAAAGATGATGTATCCAAAGAATTACGGTTGCGAGCCGTTAGAGGCGCGGAAACCCGACTTACTAAATGGTTGCTCTCTTGTGCAAGAAGCCGTCTTCGTTGGTACCACCACAGTGTTGTAAGGGTGTGAATGGCAATGCAGCAAGCGAAATCACTGAGCGAAAGAGACACAAAAGCTAATGTCTCGGAGAGACAAGCACAGAACAGGGCTACGCAAAACTACAGCTATAAGCACTGTGACACTTCAACTGTCATAAGCAAGTGGCGTACCATCTGGCACACGACTTGCCATTGAAAAAAAATAATGAAAGGCTCAAGTCCCAGCAGGGAATGTAAAGGGATAATTATTTTATACACAAAGCAAGTCTCCGCTTTCAATCAACTTTACATCAGGCACCATTTCAGGAGCTTTCAATGAATAATCCCATTTACCCGGTCCGGTGCTCCCGACATAGTCATTAAAAGGTAGTGTAGTGTAAGAGGCAGATGCTACTTTTATTAATGTGTTTCCAGTGTGGTTGGTTTATTTTCAATAATTGATGGAGTAGAATACTATATACATAATTATTTTGAAGAAGACTGCGCTACATCTGTTGAAAATTTCCACAGTGGGTCATCGCTATGTGGGCTATACGCGGGTATGCTTTCATACTGGTTGTGAAGATCCCTGCTAGGTACATGCGCAAATCCCTGCTGAGGCATATCACTTAGTGGCAGCAATTAAACTCAAGCGTAGGCGGCCTTTAGAGCGGTAGCCTTCGTCTGGTGAAGTTAGGTCCCTGCTTGACTTCACCTGACTTTTTTGTTTTTATTTTATGAATGTTAGCGAATTACTTCGTCGTTTATGAACCGATTTTGATGAATCTTTTTTTGTTAGGTAGAGTATAATTTGAGGTATCACTTGTAAATCAAATTTTTGTAACAAGTTTTTGAATAACAATCTTATTACTTAAAAGTTTTTGAGTAAAACTCCAATAACTGAAAAGTTTTTCGCCTATTTTGATAATTTTATATCATTAACGGTGAATGGCCTTCGATGCCCTAAGTAGAAAGGGTTACTAAAAAAGGGGTAAAAGTTGTTTTTCTGAAAGTTTCACCGACTTCAAATCTAAAAAGTGTAAAATCACTTGTCGAAATCGGTACCATGCGCACAATGTTCATGATGCCGTCTTCAACAAGTTATATGTCCACAGGTATGTCTACATTCATAATTCAATAACGTACTGGATCGGTAGTCTCGACATGCATGGGATAGCGATTGTTGTTAAGTCGCCACAGTGGAAGGTTTTACATTAGCGTGACCCGTCACGAGGATGGCCACAGCTGAGATAAATGTCTAGTCTGTGACGATTTACCGACATTCTTTACGGTCGCTAACTCATGCTAAAATGTAAAGAATTCGTCCCTGGTCCACGGTATACTTTAAATTTTATTGTAAATTTACAACAAACATGTTAGTCAGACTGGCTGGTTGGCTCCTAATGTACCAGAATCTAGTTAGGCCATATTGGTGCGGGATCACTTTGATGCATATCCACGTCCGACAAAGTTATCTCTAAAGAGATAGTTCATTAACCTTGTGTCAGGAACTTTATGACGTCTGATATGGGACAGAATAGATTATATTTCATATCATAATCATATGATATTGAATATAATCTTTGAGTTTATGTAAACATATTATTGAAAGATCATTAATACAGAAGTTTACAGACTCAATAATAGGAGACATAACGTACGTTTAAATCTAATTTAAGTAGTAAGACGTTAATAAATTAAACTGTTATGTATTGTGGAACGTAATTGGCATCGTAATATATTTCTTCATTCACACACATTATGTACTATATTAAAATTTATATGGACCGCATTCCATAAACATGTCTTCCTATCAGCGTGCATGAAAATGGTACATAATTGACCGGCTGGTGTAGGTTTAATAGATAGGCTAGTACTCAGTTTTTATTACTTTTTTATGCCTGCTAGTGAATAGACAGGCATCACGCGAACCTGGTGTGCATGGCACTGTATCATCACCCCGAGACATCGCTTTTTCAGTCTCTTTCGCCAAGTATTCTCACTTAATGCTAACTGTGCCCTTCACACTAACACAGTGCTTCCGCTCTATTGCTTTGCGGCAGAATATAAAACATTGCGGTGGTCAAGACGGCCTCTAGTGAATAATGTCGAAGTGGTGAGCTCATTCTGTCTAAGCGTTACCGTCGTTAACATAACACTAGTGATGAAGAGTACTTCCATCTCCATGAGTTGAGCGTCGGATCATCGAGTCGGAAGCTCACCACAACAGACAACCCTCGCCCCCCGGATCACATTATGTCATCGCGTGCGCTAGTAGCTGCTGCCCGTAGTACGAGGCCAAACGCAACCGCGAGAGTTCAGCCGTGCAATTCTGTAAAAGCAAACATCGTTGTATCTTTGACAACATCCGTGAAACAAATGACGAGATGACCAGAAACGTTGGAAAATCACCAATATCTCATAAAAGATTTAACATCGGTGAGCTCGTCGACGAGTGCATCGACGAATCATTAGAGAATCTCACGGCTGCACTCTCTTTAGAGACCACCGGATGTGGTTGAAACTATAGTTGGAAAAGTCTGACTTCTTTACCTGAATGATTTCCGTTTCTCATACTAATAAAAATAACACTTGTTAATTCATATTAAAATAGAGTAAGACAAATAATATCCAAATCTCCACCCAAAAATTACGCACATGTATATTTGATTCAGTATATTTAATGTTACCTACTCGAAGTGTAAATAACATTGCTAAACAGCGACATTTAGGTTGGCATGCTCCCAGGACATGTTCCGAGGTAATCGTGGATATTTGTTCAAATTAGTTGGTGGGCAGTAAATCGTGAACTTACGTACGTGATCGAGACGTGAATTGTGTTTCTAATAAAACATTGATTTGTAATATAATTTAGTAGGTTAATTTGTAAGTAACTATTTAGCGTAGTGACCATCCGTAATTTTTTTACGATTTTTTTATTGGTATGAATATTTCTAAGTATTGAGTGAGCCAAGCAGGTTAGTCTTCACTTTCATCATTTATTTATTTATTTTATTTATAAGACCAACAGCCATTTAATATATAATAGTTACAAAATATAAACAAAGGGCCAATTACAGGTGCTCACGAATATAAACATAATGGATTACAATGTGAACTTCGCCTGGAAACATGTGAACTATACAAACCAAAATAAAATATAATGTAATCAATTAATTGCTGTACATATAATGTTATGCCTTTAATAATATACAAAAAAAAAATATGAGGTATGTGATGATGTTAAGTAACCAAGATTATTGAAAGAACTCTCTGCTCATCAGCTGTCTAGCCGATCCGATACTTGTACAGAACAGATCTAGATCAAAGCGCTTACTGTGTACGTTAAACTTATTACTTGCTCTCAACAGATAAGAGTCTTGCCTATAATTACTGTTAACTGATGGGACATTTAATAGGGGATTAAAACGAATAGGCTTAGTAGGAGTGTTGAGGCTTATTTTACTTAATAGTTCAGGACAACCAACTGAGTTGGATGCAATCTTGAGTAAGTATGTAGTATCAGCTATTTCTCTTCTTATAGTCAATGGAAGTAAATGAATTTTTTTACATAAATCTAGGTAGTCATCAGCTTTGTACTGCACCTTTAGTCTAAAACAAAGATATCTAATAAATTTTCTCTGAATACGCTCAATTCGTGCCACGTAGGTATTATAACGTGGGTTCCATATCTGAGACGCGTATTCCAATATGCTACGGACGAACGTACAGTATAGAATTTTGAATGTCTTTATTTTCTTGAAAGAAGCAGAGCTTCTCATAACAAATCCTAGTGCCTTAGATGCTCTAGTCACTATATTGTCTATATGTGCATCGAATAATAGTTTAGAATCGTGAATGACTCCAAGGCTATATACGGCTATATCATGCTAAATACGTACTGCCGGAAGTCCAAATACTCTATAAGTAGCGTTTACTAAACTGTAGGTAGCATGTGACTGTCATCGGCAAGCGCAGTGCTTTACATCAGGCGCACGACTTGCTCTTGTCACTAATTTGCATTATTAATATTATTACTGAGTTGAGTTTTGCATATGTAATGTTTTAGCAGTAATGGAATTGTCAGTTTGTACGTAAGTACGTGTTTTACGCAACGAAGGACCAATTTGTTTTTACAAAAACAACACGATTTCAGTGAGGTACAACAAACAACCTTTCATCTCGGCGTCAGCGCAGTGACAAAGGTAGCTTGCCTGGGGCGTAAGCGAGGCTAAACTGGTATATTCCAGAAATCACGTGACCTAAAATTCGTCTTAACTGCCTAAAGTACAAATTATTCGCATCGGTAATATTGTTTTAACATGGTGTGGATAGATTTAAGTCACCCACGAAATTGTAGTATCTTAGAGGTTATTCGTTATCCTTTTATAAATACGAACCGTGAGAATGTAGTAAGCAATGTAGTATAAAATGCATCCCGCAATAAAGGCGTAACAGATATTATGCATATAAACAGGGACGGCGTAACTACATTTTTATTAAAAAATACAAACTTCTACTCGTTGTATCTCTAAAAAGTTTGAATTCGCCGTTTTATGGACAGTTACGCTAAAAAATATTTTACATTCTTTTCAAAATACCCCCATTTTTTAGATTTCATGTCATCGTAGAGCAACGAGACCCAGACCCAAAGATGTAGAAAAAAAAGCTGATTATTACCTTATTCTTAGTCTAGTTACTACTTTTTAACGGGATACGTCCTTATTGTTTTCTATCATCGATATGAAGGCGATAGACTGACAAGAGTATGTAGGTAGCTACATTTTATACCAATCAAACACACGTCTTTCAAGAAATGATAAACAAATTTAACTAAAAAACTGGTTTATAACAGAATATGTGCAGATGCATTTTACCTATATTTTTTAGAACGCATTATATAGGTTTTACTTTTTCCGCATAGGTGACATCCTTATTCTTAGTTTTAGGTTACATTAATTCTCTATTTTATTTCAGTCTAAACTGACTATTACGCGTCGCTCAAACACGCTTTGAAATAGACCAAACCACACAAGAATTGACTAAATGTTTCAGAGCTACAATGACACCTAATGATAAGGACTAAAGGTCTTTCTACTCGGAGAAAAAATAATATCTTCTGATACTTTTGTGAAGTTTAATTATTATTGTGGTTTTCATAACAAGTATCTACTGTACTGTACAGTAGGTACTTACAAGTATAAATATAATGAGAAAAGGTTAACGAACTGACGCTGAGGACGTCTACCGTGGCAATGGCCGAAGTCTGCGTCTATATGGAACGGCGTAGGGATGTGACGCAATGTGGTCCACCGTTAGTGACGTCCATCTCGCAGCTTTACTATCTCGATCACTGACAGACGCATAAACATTCACTGAGATGAACTTTATACACTTTTTTATAGTATTACATTTATAAAGCGCTAACGTCTGCTTAGCGATATCAAACATTGCAGTTTTTAGCGAGAAAATTCACATCCTCGGACGGGATTCGAACCCGCGTCTTCTGACAATCCACGTTAAAGGCCTGGCCAACTAGGTCACCGAAGCTCGAGGTCCTAGCATCGAAGTTTAACGCTCTACTTGATTTTAACCGTAGTATGTATGGAGCGACATCTATTGAGCAGCTTAGACAGAATTATCCAGCCGAAATAATTTTTACAAGTTCTTAACTGTGGTATTGATGTCACAACCCTTCATAACTTTTATAGTATTACTTTTTTAAAGCACTAACGCCAGCTTAGAGCTACCAAACATTGCAATTTTTAGAGAGAAAGCCAATGGCGTCTGACACGGATTGACGGAAGACGCGAATTCGAATCCCGTCCGAGGATGTGAATTTTATCGCTAAAACTGCAATGTTTATAACATTTTTCTGTTTTGTCTTGGTTGACTTAAATCCGTCCATACCATGTTAAAACAATATTACCGATGCGAATAATTTGTATTTTAGGCAGTTCAGACGAATTTTAGGTCCCGTGATTTTTGGAACATACCAGTTTAGCTTCGCTCACTCCCCAGGCAAGCTACCTTTGTCACTGCGCTGACGCCGAGATAAAAGGTTGTTTGTTTTGCCCTCAGACCAAATAAAAAAGTCTAGACAGAATGTTGTGAACAGAGCAGTGAGGCCGGTTTTCTATGCATGTAGTGCGTGAATCGGTGCTGCCATGATAATTTAAATTACCCCATAAAAATAACGTTATCAAATTATTAACGTTATAAATTTAATAAAGTTATAACGTTATTAGTTTTAATATAATAATAGGGTTCCTACATTAGGTGTCGGTAAAAAGTAGTGGCATTGGGTAGTGAAAGAGAAAAGACAAAGAGTTTCAGAAATAAAATTACTCGGTGTAACTGCTAGTTTTATTTAAAAACCTTTATGCTGAATTATTTTTTTGTACGCTTGTCGTTTACTTTGCACTGATTTAGAAATACTTTCTAATTTAGCAATATGGTGGAATCTAATGTTTAAGTATTTCTCAATTACACACCGTATTAAATTAAGTTTATGTTCCTGCCCAACATATTCATGTTTTGACTCTAAATTGATAAAAATCTGATTGTTTCCAATGAATTTCTTTAATATGTTCAAGACTATAGTTTGGTGTTGATTTTCTGCGGTTATTGCAATATTTTCATTCAGTAATTTTCGAACAACTGCTTCACAAGTGACACAAATGTCAAAAAGATCCTTAGACGGGAAGCGAAAACCGCCTTTGTTTTTTAAACTAATGAGCTTGGGAAAATAAAGTTTCTCATCAGTCTGCAAGGCATCTTAACATTTAGAGCATTTTATGGTTTTAACAAGATAGTGCACTGTACTTCCAGATATGTAACCAATAATCATTTTTCTGTAGTCACCATAATATGAATTGTCATGTAAACAACTGGCCCAATCAAATGATTCATTAACAATTTCATTAAGAAGTTGCAACGAAGAATTTTCAATGGTTTCTTCTTCTTCTTCGTTTCTATACGACGATGAAGTGCTATTTATAATTTTAGTTGTTGAAGTGCAATTAAGTATTGCTATGTGTTCTAAAGGAACACAATTACTTTTTGCAAGACATTTTAATTCTAAATGACATAGTATTTTTTGGAGCTTGCTTGTAAGCTGTCTTACGTTAGGGTTATCGTTGAACCCTCCATGCATCCTAATAGACGTAAATAGAATCTCCAAATGATCCTGGCTTAATTTATAAGTAGTTAAAAAAGCAGCCTTTTTTCATATTCTATGTACTTCGTATAAAGCGCTTTTAAACTTTCAATATTTATTAATGTACCTATGAATCCTGCTTTGCATTTTTCTTCTACGACTGGTTTATAAAATCGCGTGATAACAAAGACTGGTCGACCATCTCGTATAACTTTCCGCATACTAACTACACACAACAACATTCAATATAGATACACCCTTAAAACAAAAGACTTCAATAGAAATATGGTTTATTTTTACAAAAATACATAACCACCTTCAATATGTACGAAATTGAAAATCCAGTGTGAAATTAATTCTAGTCCATATTAAAGGTATCAGGTTTCCAACAAAAAAATAATTGTTCAAATCGGTTTATAAATAACGGACTTATGAGGTAACAAGTATTTAAAACAATAGAACCTAATTGCGAACCTACTCCTTTTAGATGTCGGTTGAAAATAAACTAAAAATAAATAAAAATAATTGCCTATTTTTTTTAATTTGCTTTCAAACGACGGAACCGGTTTTGTATAAAGATATTGCGTCGAGTGTCATACAATATTATATTTAAAGAAAAGTCTAATTGAGAACCTACTTCTTTTTTGAAGTCGGTTAAAACACGTTGATAAACTATTATAAAAACGTACCCGTATTAACGTAACATATATACTAAATATTAAGATTACCCAATAATAGGGTAAGCCTTACAGGCTTTACCATGGCAACACTTTCTATGTTCCAAGCAATAACCTTTATTTTTATTTTTATTTATTTAAAATATTGCTTTCCAAGTTACTTACGTGTGAAATGTGATTCCATCCTTCTTTTTATATTTTGATGTTTGTTTTAACACCGTTTCACGACACAATTCGGCATTTTGACTGGTAAATTTGATGATTTACTTTACGTGTTGCTTCCACGCGCAGCGATAGTTCGACTGACGAGTCAAGGCGTAGTTTCGTTGTGCGTGTGTGTGTGTGTAATTGTGTATGTACACGGCGAGGCGTAGTTTTACCGGCTTCACTTTTCTGTTCACAACATTCTGTCTTGACTTTTTTATTTGGTCTGAGGTTTTGCCTCACTAAAATCGTGTTGTTTTTGTATATAACATAAACAAATTGGTCCGTCGTAAAACACGTACTTACGTACAAACTGACAATTCCATTACTGCAAAAACATGACATATGCAAAACTCAACTCAGTAATAATATTAATAATGCAAATTAGTGACAAGAGCAAGTCGTGCGCCTGATGTAAAGCACTGCGCTTGCCGATGACAGTCACATGCTACCCACAGCTAAATAAACGCTAATATTTGTAGAGTATTTGGACCCCCGGTAGTACAAATACAAATAAAACAGTACGTATTTACCATGATGGAAGTGAAGACTAACCTGATTGGCTCACTCAACACTTAGAAATAATCATACAGTCCGAGGTTGTGAATTTTATCGCTAAAACTGCAATGTTTATAGCAGTTTTCTATTTTATCTTGTTTTAAAAATGGAATGCCTGCTGATAAAGGTAGCATTCGTAAATACTACAAAATTCAAACGTAAATATTAGGTAAAATCCCTTAATCAGCCCAGTCATAATACCTCCTCTATCTTATCACTCGAGTAACATAGACGCTAGTATGCTTACACTTTGAGGGTTGTTCAGAGTGTAATAGACCCGCACGTGCTAAGTGACCTATTTCTTATATAGTACTAATACTTCCCTTATACTTATCACAGCTGCAAAATTCTTGAAATCTCAGCTATCAAGGACTCGTCCACGGAAGTAATCGTGTCTTATCTTTGTTCACCATTTACCAAAGATACCCTGCGTATTGTCGTTCTTAAGAATATCTCTTACTGATTTGGCTGTCAGAATTTTATCAACCAAAGGTTAAAGACAAGAGTTTAACATTAATTTAAATATGGATTTGTAGAGGTCGACCTTTCAGTTAAGTACGATTATCTGATGTCTGCCTGATAAGTCAATCCCGGAAATTGACTAACGGCTGACGCAATCAACTCTGCTTGCGGGTCAAGACCAGACCTGTCAGTCACCTGCAGTGTATGTGTCCTCTCTGAGCCGGAACTGAGTTAGCCAGTCTTTTAGCAAAATGTCAGGACTTCGTTAACTGATCTTTAAAAATTATCATGTGTGTCAGGACTCTTGTCTACTGACTTGATAGTATTAAACCATCAATTCAATTATCATTTGTCAGGAGTACATCGACTGACCTTTCACATTTGTCAGAACATGTTGACTGATCTTTAGTTATAAATATATTGTATGATTACCTACAAAATCAGAGATCGCACCTTCGTCATATAAGACGGCATTCGACTCTTTTGTTACACGAGATAATGACAGGGACAAATCACATAAATTGATAACAGCAAATAGATTTAATCTCAATTAGCTTATTGTCCGTTAGGTATGAAATGTAAGTATGTGACCATAACTTCTCTAACTCAGAGGAAATCAACACCTATTTTATATTTCATAAATATTATTATACCGTGACCTTCTACGAGCGCATATCAATAATAGTGAATAGTTATGCCTAAAGACTTCTAAACCTGGTAAATATTATAAAACTGTACTACGTCAATTACAGGATACGTTACTCTGGATCCAAGATATTTCCTAACTGTCTTTGCCTTAATTAAGGGGTTAGGGGGTAGTGATTATTCAAAAACAAGATAAGTTTCAGGAATTTACTTTCAGATTAAAATTTATATTAATTCAAGAGTTTGATTCTACAGTTACCCACACGTTTCACAAGCAAGTTTGTAGGATACCAAGGAAAAACGTGGAAAAAACCTTGGCCACTCTTTTCATATGATTTCGATATTATAAATATACATAAAATTTATAATAATAGATCTATATCTAAGAGCTGGAAAGAACACACACACGAATAGTAATATCACGGCGAATTTAGATCGTAATTGTGACTAAACCAAAATATAAAGTAAAAATATAAACCAAAATATAATAAAGGTATTATAAAAGTAAAATTCTATTGATGAAATTGGAATTTGGACGATCTAAATTCTCCGTCTAGATTTAAATTTAACTTAACTTATAAAAGGCCCCCCTGGACGAAGATTCACGATCCACTACACGTCACTGCACTTTATACTGTAATCACTTTCTTAGTGGAGCCTGGTGTCTCCTCTCGACTCTCGAGTTAGAATGTCGCGGCCTCTCACGCCCCCAGCTCTCACGAACCGCGGCAAGCCATCATAGCCGCGAAAGGCCCTGATTGGTTACACCCAGCCGAAGCAATACTGATCTATGTGATTGGATAAGGGATAGCGCGTCGTTTCGTCCACTCACGTGGTCATTTGACCACGTGATGGCGGGCTGATTTTTGGCGCCATTTAGTTCTGTAACACAACATTTACAAGTGTATATAACATGTGTTTGATGATTACATACGCCCTTAGCTTGGCATTTACCATAATCTCAGATCCAGGTATTTAAAGTGGCAATCTTTCCATATATTGCTATTGTGACAAGCCGCATCTCTTCAACATGAGAGCAGTTTATTTATAAGCTAACTCGCAGATAAATCGTTACCTATGTTATAGTTTAACTACGCTATAATTGATCTATGCTCAATAAAGATCATTATCCTTTAACATGCAACAAATGGTGTATTTTTGTAAAGTCACACGGCTTGCGTCAAAACATGTTTCAAATATCGTTCCAAAACGGTCCTCCATTGTTCTATTTCCGAATAGGGTTTCTCTATTGTAGATAATTCTTTTTAGACAGCGTATTGCATTTTATGACTGACCAGATGCTAGTTCTTTTGAAACGCGGGATTTCTTGCTTAAGTTATCTTTCACAAGAATCAAAAAAAAATATAATTGCCTTCCACATGTACCACTACATAACCACCCTTGACAATTGAGCGCGCAGAACTCGAGCGATTAATTTTCACTAATCTATAATCTCAACATAGCTCTAGTGATGTGCCTTATTTACCGCAATTTAATAATAACTAACCACCCTTGAATAAGAAAATTCCGTAACCACCCTTGACCTTACAAAGTTTCGTAACCATTATTTATTAACACAACAGCTTGACACACGATAATTAAGTTTAACGTATGGCACTTAAAGATCCTACCTAATTATTAAGTCCTGTTTATTATATTTTAATCATTTAGTAGTCTTTAATGGTCTCCCTTCGTAATACCTCGCTAGGTGTATCGCATTATAATTCCCTTTAACTACTCCAGTCTGTTCATCGGCCAACGCATATAGATTTGGATGTAATATTGCTGTAATAACATAAGGCCCTTCATACAGTAAATGAAACTTCTTTGTGAGCTTTTGCATTTTATCTGACCGTGGCAAAGTTCTCAATTTGACCTTGTCGCCAATATTGAAGGTAATGAGCTTATGATTTTTATTATAGGTGGTTTCACGCAAATTGGCTGCCTTTAGAATGTTTTCTTTCGCCTGCTCTCTAATTTCATCAACATTATCGCAACTCTCGAATCCTTTCTTTGATATATGCACATCACTTGATAACCTAGTAGATTCCCCGTTTATCAACTCCATAGGGGTAAAATTCGTACTTGTATGGACAACGTGATTGTAACAGCGCTCTATTTTCGGCAAAATATCAACCCAACTCTTGTGTGACTTGTGACAATATGTCCTGAACAACCTGCCTAACTCCCGATTTACGCGTTCTGTGGAATTTGGTCGCGGATTTCGTATTGAAGTATGGGACAACGAAATACCTAAGCTTGTCAACCCATGTTCCCATGCGTTAGACGTAAATTGTGCACCATTATCCGTTACTATGCATTTAATCTTTACTTCAGAGTGAAATTTTCTTATGCAAGCTAAAACACTCCTCCCCGTTGCTGTTCGCAAGGAGTAAAGTTTAATGTACTTACTGAACGCGTCTTGCACTACAAAAACATATTTTTTCCCAAATTTCCCAGTAGGTAGCGGCCCGTACAAATCCGCAAATACTAGTTCACCTATCGCCAAAGCTTTTACTGATTTACAAGGCCCTACTTCTGTCTTTAAACGATGTTTAGCTTTCTGACATATATCGCAGGCTCGTATTACCCTACATATTTCTCGCGACATCCGTGCAAAGTGGAACCTCTTCTTCATCAATGAATGGACTTTATACCTACCAAAATGACCTATTTCTTCGTGAATGTTCATTATTAACTCATCTCTAATGGCTTCCGGCACGACGACAACCTTTCTCCCCGACCCCAATCTCTTATAGAATAAAATGTTTTCATCCAAACTAAAGAGTTGCTTATCTCTAACTACCTCATTTGCCAAAACTTCACCTTCCGTTCTACCTAACAATACCCCTACCACGTCTTCTATAGAGTTTTCGCTAGAGTTAAATTTATGTATAATAGGATACCTCATTCCATCTTCATTTTTACCTAATCCTTTTCCTGGCCTCCAACCCGTCCTTTTCATATAATTATAAGCAACAATAATAGCTTTGTTTCGAGCGTTATTATCTACGTCGTTATCACTCTGATCATTCAACATGCCTCTAGCGTTATTTATTGTCGATTCGTCGAGGCTTGCACGTCCGACAACAATTCGTTTCCCTGAGCGAATGTACCTATCTCATTAGTTTTAAGATTTTCTACGAAGCCGACCCCCGGCCTACCTGTGTTTGAGGTAGAGTTAGTTTCCGTGGCCTTTTCCCATTTTAACGCGGGATACGGACGCTGGCGACGGTAATTATTTCTAACGTTACGTGGACCTCGTCCGCGACACGCATGATACTTACTTCTATCAACAGGTATTGTGTTCATGGAGTTTACGTGCCTGAACCCACCTCGTCCACGATTACCGCCTCTACTATAATTATTGTTGTTGATTACTGTGGGTTTATCAGTTGAACTGACTACAACATTCTGTTCTATATCTCTGATAAATTCTGCCGCTGTAAAAACTGAAATTTGATCTTTCCTAGTAAACCATAACCTTTGTATTTCTACTGGAAAATGCCTCATGACAGAGTTAACCATATCACTCTCACTCAACGGAATAGTTAATAACCTAACCGTATCAATTTGTTCCGCAAAATGCTCGCTCATGGACAACCCGGAACTCTCCTTCCATGTGGTGTTAATTAATTTATATTTAGCTCTTTCTTGTTGTCTCTGACCCCAGAAAGTCTTTTGAAAATCCTTTTCAAAATCAGGTAACGTTTCCCAATTATCACTATATAATTCTAACATTGTAAGTGCCGAACCTGACAAACAACCCGTAGCTATATCGATGGCACGATTTTGACCGTTAACGGAACAAATATATTTTTTTAATTTCTTTAAAAATCTCATAGGGTTTGTGTCGTCTCGTCCATTGAATTTAGGTTTGTCGATAGTAGGACGCATTATATACGTAACCTCCGAACTTGACCCAGGAACTGCTGAACAATCTAATAAATTATTTGCTCGCGGTAATGAATCATTAGAAATCGAGTTTAAACTTGTAGTAGCCATACTGACGGTTGAGTTAGTAGCGCGTTCCTGTTCTATTGTGTCTAAACGCCTCATAATAGACTCTAATTGAGAGCTTATCATCTGGAACCCCGACTGACTTTCTACGATTGCATTACTCGGTTCAGTCATACCGTGACTTTCATTATTTGTATTCGCATTTGAAACATGTTTACGACCACGCCTTTTCCCTCTAACAGCAGACATAATGATGCTATAAAATCTCACACAATACTATATATCACACAAACAAATGCACAACAATAAATAGCAAGCGGAATAAATATGCAATATTAAGCACAAGTCAAATAATACAAGTACTGATCTCCTCTGATGAATACTATATATTATATAAGAAAACAAGTTTCCTAGGTACTTGCCCTCCCATACACTATATTATCTCTACACGGTTAAACCTTATACCTTCATACCAACAGACAATAACCTGAACAACAATACGCTTATAACAAGGATCACTTAATAATTTAAAGGTGATGATGATCGTCTAGTAATTCTACGTTGTGTTTTATTCAATTCTACGTTGTGTTTTAATTTAATTTTAGTATATAAATATAAAATAACTCAGTTTCTCTTCTAGGGGTATGCTACACGCAATACTCTTTATTTCCTAGATTCTGGTCCGCGGCAACAACTGTAATAGACCCGCACGTGCTAAGTGACCTATTTCTTATATAGTACTAATACTTCCCTTATACTTATCACAGCTGCAAAATTCTTGAAATCTCAGCTATCAAGGACTCGTCCACGGAAGTAATCGTGTCTTATCTTTGTTCACCATTTACCAAAGATACCCTGCGTATTGTCGTTCTTAAGAATATCTCTTACTGATTTGGCTGTCAGAATTTTATCAACCAAAGGTTAAAGACAAGAGTTTAACATTAATTTAAATATGGATTTGTAGAGGTCGACCTTTCAGTTAAGTACGATTATCTGATGTCTGCCTGATAAGTCAATCCCGGAAATTGACTAACGGCTGACGCAATCAACTCTGCTTGCGGGTCAAGACCAGACCTGTCAGTCACCTGCAGTGTATGTGTCCTCTCTGAGCCGGAACTGAGTTAGCCAGTCTTTTAGCAAAATGTCAGGACTTCGTTAACTGATCTTTAAAAATTATCATGTGTGTCAGGACTCTTGTCTACTGACTTGATAGTATTAAACCATCAATTCAATTATCATTTGTCAGGAGTACATCGACTGACCTTTCACATTTGTCAGAACATGTTGACTGATCTTTAGTTATAAATATATTGTATGATTACCTACAAAATCAGAGATCGCACCTTCGTCATATAAGACGGCATTCGACTCTTTTGTTACACGAGATAATGACAGGGACAAATCACATAAATTGATAACAGCAAATAGATTTAATCTCAATTAGCTTATTGTCCGTTAGGTATGAAATGTAAGTATGTGACCATAACTTCTCTAACTCAGAGGAAATCAACACCTATTTTATATTTCATAAATATTATTATACCGTGACCTTCTACGAGCGCATATCAATAATAGTGAATAGTTATGCCTAAAGACTTCTAAACCTGGTAAATATTATAAAACTGTACTACGTCAATTACAGGATACGTTACTCTGGATCCAAGATATTTCCTAACTGTCTTTGCCTTAATTAAGGGGTTAGGGGGTAGTGATTATTCAAAAACAAGATAAGTTTCAGGAATTTACTTTCAGATTAAAATTTATATTAATTCAAGAGTTTGATTCTACAGTTACCCACACGTTTCACAAGCAAGTTTGTAGGATACCAAGGAAAAACGTGGAAAAAACCTTGGCCACTCTTTTCATATGATTTCGATATTATAAATATACATAAAATTTATAATAATAGATCTATATCTAAGAGCTGGAAAGAACACACACACGAATAGTAATATCACGGCGAATTTAGATCGTAATTGTGACTAAACCAAAATATAAAGTAAAAATATAAACCAAAATATAATAAAGGTATTATAAAAGTAAAATTCTATTGATGAAATTGGAATTTGGACGATCTAAATTCTCCGTCTAGATTTAAATTTAACTTAACTTATAAAAGGCCCCCCTGGACGAAGATTCACGATCCACTACACGTCACTGCACTTTATACTGTAATCACTTTCTTAGTGGAGCCTGGTGTCTCCTCTCGACTCTCGAGTTAGAATGTCGCGGCCTCTCACGCCCCCAGCTCTCACGAACCGCGGCAAGCCATCATAGCCGCGAAAGGCCCTGATTGGTTACACCCAGCCGAAGCAATACTGATCTATGTGATTGGATAAGGGATAGCGCGTCGTTTCGTCCACTCACGTGGTCATTTGACCACGTGATGGCGGGCTGATTTTTGGCGCCATTTAGTTCTGTAACACAACATTTACAAGTGTATATAACATGTGTTTGATGATTACATACGCCCTTAGCTTGGCATTTACCATAATCTCAGATCCAGGTATTTAAAGTGGCAATCTTTCCATATATTGCTATTGTGACAAGCCGCATCTCTTCAACATGAGAGCAGTTTATTTATAAGCTAACTCGCAGATAAATCGTTACCTATGTTATAGTTTAACTACGCTATAATTGATCTATGCTCAATAAAGATCATTATCCTTTAACATGCAACAAATGGTGTATTTTTGTAAAGTCACACGGCTTGCGTCAAAACATGTTTCAAATATCGTTCCAAAACGGTCCTCCATTGTTCTATTTCCGAATAGGGTTTCTCTATTGTAGATAATTCTTTTTAGACAGCGTATTGCATTTTATGACTGACCAGATGCTAGTTCTTTTGAAACGCGGGATTTCTTGCTTAAGTTATCTTTCACAAGAATCAAAAAAAAATATAATTGCCTTCCACATGTACCACTACAAGAGACCTGCTGATAATCCTTTAAATGCCTCGCATCCAATAGTTAAGGGTTAAGTGATAGTAACATGGTGTCAAGTTACAAGAGAACTTATGTTAGGTTTATATATAATATGATAGATCAATCGAAAGCAAAGACCCTTTTTTGTGGGGCAATTGCTGTCTACTTCCCTTCCAATACGGGGTTTAAGTTATGTAGGGCTCAGACCCATTAAAAGGCTCCCGTGAGCAGGCCTCCGCCAAGATGGGGCGAGATGGTAAATGCTAGCGTGACCCCAGCGGTAGGCCAGGGTTGATCTGAGGCCCTGTGTGAACATAGTCTAGCCAAGCTAGATACGTTCAGAATAAAAGGCAGGTCAAGAGTAATCTAAAATGAATAGCAAATAATGAGATGAGTGTAAATAAACAAAAGAAGATATGCCAGAACTGTTGCATCTATTCAGGGTGGAAACTTTCAGCGGAGCAGTAAGGGGAAGTACCTACATTCACAGATTTTCAAAAAAATACAGTTAGCAAGAAAATAGCCATTTTACATAAAAACCTTTTTTGATGTCAATCGATCCTGTTTCTAATGCTGATTAAAAACTAATATGGGACCAACCATCATTGGAGTACTCAAAAACTTTTTCCTTACATTTTGTACAGAATTTGTGTAACTGAAATGCAAAAAGTACAATTTGAAAAATTTTATACCGAATTCCATTCTATTCAGTTATTGGAGTGTAACTCAAAAACTTCTAGACCGAATTTGATCAAATTTAAATGGGATCACACGGGAAGAACCAGCTTTCAAACAAAAAAGAATTTTGAGATTCGGTTGACCCTTTCAAAAGTTATGAGGTAACAAACATAAAAAAAATACAGTCTAAATGAGTACCTCCTCCTTTTTGGAAGACGGTAGAAAATAAAATAAAAGACAAATGATCACAAAGAATTTTACGAATATCAATAAGGCGTATTAATTTTATTTTTTATTAACTAACATTATTTGATGATGTTATTCTTATTTACAAATCTTGTAGTTAACTTGTAACCTGTTAACCTTTCTGGTTGGCACATGGCGATTTGGATATTTGATCCTTTACCATTCTAACGCAGCCGATGTATTTTTATTATTTACGTAATATGCTTCTAACAAGTCTAAACGTTCTAAATTGGAGGTCATTTTTCTCTTATCAATAGCTGTCCAATTATGCACTTAATGTAAAATTCACAACACACTCAGAGCTTTTCTGATGCAACAAACCAAATTGAAGATTGTTTTTAATTTAGTAATAAGGAGTTTGAAATTTGATTTGTGTTAAACTTATCTTTTTATTCAGTCAACAAAAAGATCTCAACAATCACTAAAATACCTTTTGCGTAAAATTTTCATCCAAAATGTACGGAAAAAGTTTTTTGCAGTTTATGACTTTTTGAGTACTCCAATGATGGTTGGTCCTATAGAAGTTTTTGATCAGTATTAGAAACAGGAACGATTGGCAACAAAAAATGTTTTTATGTAAAATGGCTATTTTCTTGTGTAACCGTTTTCTTTTTTAAAATCTGTGAATGGGGATCAAAATTACTATGACTGTTATGGATTGTGTTTTATTTACCTAATTTGTGTCTCTTCGAATTTTGACGGTTATTAACCTTAATTTAGAGATAGGTATTTGACACTACCTTACTAGAGATAGATTTGATTTGTCGACGGACGTTATGCCAAATTTATATCAGTAGTAAGACAAACTGTGGATAGATAGATCATTGGGATCGGCCCTAAGTGTTTTTAACGCTGCACGAGTGTAAGCAAAGCGTCACAATTATTTAACATTGTTTTTGTGTTTTCCTAGTCAATCGCCTTAGAAAGTTTTAGTTTTGTATCCACCGCTTTACTAGAACGTCCCTTAGACAGTGAATTAATGAGACTTGCCAACACAGTCATATTAGTAAACTTATCATACTTATCTTAGAAAACAGCAATTACTAGTAATAGTTATATCAGTATAGTAAAGTTACAAACGTACGAGTCCAGTTATGAAGAAAAAGCTACCCCCTGCGGTCACTAACCCACAAACCCCTCCAAACATACCTTGTTTTGTAATAGTAAACCTTCGAATTGGAAATACCGTGTATACCGTGTGTACCTACAAGCACAAACATCATCACATCTAAATTCCACATTGTAATCTGAAACTTCGAGATTGATAGTGTAATTTGCGCCCAAAAGCATCAATGCGAACTTTTGGACAGACAAGATAACCGTATGCATCTTTATTCTTGTCTTTCGTTACACTGAAATACATTTCTAACAAAACAAACTATTGACCCAAAAATCAACCCTCTCGTCAATTGCACCACCTAATGAAGGTATCTCCGAAGACTCGTCCAAATCCTATTGTGTGGGATTACTCGAGTTGCGGAGACTTAACGCAACTTCGACCTTTATGGTCCTTCATAAGCACAAGGAAAAATTACCGGTCATTTTTTGGGAGATGAAATTAAGTCGGGATATATCATTTCTGGGACGTCGGAAATTTCTAACTATTTCGTTCTTATGATATTATTCGAGTATCCGCACTGATCAGGAGAGTTTATTTTATTTATTCGGGGTAACTAGTAGGTACTTCAAATAATACTATCTTAGTCTATTTGTGAACTAAAAAAAAGCAAAAATACACCTCTGGCCTCTTCTTAAATTGTATGTGCCCTTCAGGCTAAGAAATTTACAAAAAAAAGTTTTGTGCCCTTCATGCTCTTATCGTATTTTGCCCTTCAGGCTAACTAAGTTTTCAAAGTGCACTTCAGGCCTTCACAAATGTATTATGTAAGTTTAGTTAAGAAAAAAAAATGTCCTGTATTCCGTTAGTAATTATAAAAAAATATATAAGTTTAAAATATAAATGTAAGCAATGTCACGGACCCATTGAGTCTGTGAACAAAAGCAATAATATTAAAATAATAATAATAATAATACCCCGCAGGGGCGGCCTTGTGGCGAGCCGTAGGTGAGTGGCGACACCGTGGACCCTGATTCTCCCTGGGGCTAAATGAGACCCCTTACCCCCGGCTTGCCTTAATTGGCCGTCCGGGGGTGGAGACGCAAGAGCAAGTAACAAAAAGCTCCAAGGGTGGAAGTGTAAAAGGGCATAACGCCGGTAGTAGCGCTCTAGTGAAACCGCAGCACACCTCTAGACACTCTATAGCCATCCACACCAACGTTGCCCCTTTTGTCACCACTCATGGTGGCCTTATGGGGGGCCCGTTTAGTGGATGGCAAGTCACCACCTGCCTAAATATTTTAACACGAGACTAAAATTGGCAGGTGCCGTAGTCTCTTCCATAGCCCACTATCTTCCTTATCACTAATAAGTTCATCTCAATAGCCTGGCCATTTTACCCATATTTGTAATAGATATAAGTACCCTGTTACCCTTCATCCAATATTTTTTCTGTTTTTTATACTACTTTGTATTTTTATACCAAACAGGCCTCTAAGTGTTGGCTACAGCCCCACTTATGCCTTTGTAAAGGACCGGATCAAATCCGTGATTTTTTTAAAATAAAAGGTATAATAATACTATCAAGTCTGTCTAGATGCAAATCACAAGGAGCGTGAAACCCCAACGTGAAATCTCTAAGATGGCATCTTAATGGTTTGTTATTGTAGGTGACACAGGTTCTTTAATGATGGGTCATCAAAAGTCATGGAGTAATCTCATTATTCTGATACCTCTTATTACATGAACCATTAACACCATTCGTATCATGGCTTAGTAGTTTCTAAAATTTATTCGCTCATGGGTCATAATTCATAAACAAAGTAGTAAGTTTTACAACAAAGTTTAGAGATAATAAAAAATGCGAAATTTTATTATCTACAATAACGGTCTCAATAAGTTTTGCCCTAAAGGGCATAGTTTTCGAGATATCGGGCAAATTTTTCAAGATTGCGCTTGAAACTCTACCTGGATCTGTCAGCACTTTGTGACCCTAAACCTGTGAGATTTATTAGATTAGGGTGACCAATGAAAGATGTAATTAACGATTTCTAAAGATTAATTTATTTATATCGTTATTTAACAGGATAGGTGTGTGCGCGCTCTCTAATACCGAGTTCTAGGCGTTTCCAGGCGAAACGCAGAGTTGTAACTAACTGAACTGTGCCCTTCATACGTAAATATTATATTAAACTATAAGGGCTGTTATTGTGTAAATACGTAAGAAAGAGAAATACTCTCATACTTCTTACTAAAGTAGGGCGGATTTATTTTGTCATACATATTCCAATAAGGTTAACCAAAAAACGGCTATGTTTACTGCCCTAATAAGACTTCAGAAAATGACGATAGACGACGTTCACGCTTTTAGTTTAAAACGTTAGATCTCGCACTGCGTAATAATACGAGTAATAAGGCTGCTATTCGTTTATTATACGATAATTGAAAACCCTGCAAAATTATCCTAACATCCTATAAAGGTTACGTTTACGAAATCCGTGGGTAAGCTAGTGATACATAAAATATTCTGCCAGAGCTTCATTTGCGATTTAAATTTGATTGGTGCCAACAACAACACCAACCCTCAGAGCAAATATACGAGTGGGAAGTGAATAAAATACCCCGATTCAAATTTAGATCAGCCATTACAGTAACATTGATAACCTCAACAAATAGCCCTATAAACAAAACAGTTAATGTTCTAAAACAAACGAGTGCTGACCGCATCAAATAGGCACGTATATAAATTAGATTAGATAAAGGTACACTACACATAAATTGTTTATAAAACACAAGGCAATGATTCATACAGATTTGTCGGTGTAGATAGAATAAAGGGATAATAGAAAAGAGGCACGTCGCCTCTAGTGCGCCTTAAATTAGAATACTTCCAATTAGTTATCTCGTGGGACGTACGCGGTATTCCGTGTTTGGGCCCGGACGTATTCAAAGCGCAACTGCTTACAGATAGTGTGCTCTTTTACTCCTATTATACTACTATTATAAAAGTATAAGATGTGTGGGAACACATCTTATACTTTTATAATAGTTTGTAAGAAGGAGTGACATGGCATAATAAAATGTACTTTAATGTAATATAAAAATTAATGTTTGTGTGTTTGTCGCCTATGCATGGTTGTGTGTATCATGGCACAAAAAACTTTAAGGAACTTTTGAGGTGCGCATCCAAGTAGTCAACTACCGCTGGAAGACACGCTGTCCTGCCAGCCACAGGAAGGTTCCAGCACATCCAAGAACGGGTTACGCAGTTTTACTCACCAACCATGAACATCAGATCAGTCTTTGTTCTTCCACCCAACTGCAGCTCTCAGTTTTCTACGCGTCTGTGGCCGCACTAACAAAAATTATTGTTTTTATTAATATAGCTAAAATTAAAAATCTTTACGCAATGTATGTATTTTCTACCGACTTCCATAAAAGGAGAAGGTACTCAATTCGACAGTATATTTCTTTTTCCGTTCTTATATTTGTTACCTCATAGCTTTTGACTGGGTGAACCGATTCTCAAAATTATTTTTTGTTTGGTGCTTCGCGTGTGGTCCCATTCAAATTTCATGAAATTTGGATCAGTAGTTTTTGAGTTACACTCAAATAATTTAATAGAAATGAAGTCGGTATTATTTTTTTTAAATTGTACTTGTATCGTTGATATACATGTATAAAATTTTCAGAACTAACAAAAGTGCACTGTTAGGCCCCAGAGTTGGCTCAGGTGGGTATGGGAAAAGCTGAGTTCGTCCACCAACTGGTCTGCATTGGGTAACCTAACGGCCCTAGAACTATCAAGGAGAAAATTATAATATCGATAAATTCTTACTCACTAGTCTACGACGACTGTCCACTGTCCTGAAAAGTGGGACGAGCTAATCCAAATACAGCAATCTAACAGTGCACTAAAGGAATTAGTGTAAATAAAATTACAACTACACAAGTACAATTTGAAAAATTTAATACCGACTTCCATTCTGTTCAGTTATTGGAATGTATCTCAAAAACTACTGGACCGAATTTGATGAAATTTAAATGGGACCACACGGGAAGCACCAGCTTGAATTTCAGAATTTTGATGAACGGTTCACCCAGTCAAAAGTTATGAGGTAACAAACATAAAAAAAACATACAGACGAATTGAGTACCTACTCCTTTTTTGGAAGTCGGTAGAAAATTACAAATCAACACTAGTCAGCCCAGCTGTTCAAAAGGTAGGTAAGTGCCACAGATTTTCAATGCATCTGTGATCAAAGATGACTTTCTTTATCCATTCAAATAATAAACTTATTGCGTTCCTGTTTCAAACATCTGTCAAACGGTCAAATCAGCTTGTTACAATATGTAAAAAACTGCTATTACTTTTTTAAATTATATAAAAACTGACAAAAATAAATGAAAGTGTTTTAACATCGATTCTTTAGTGTTACTAAATAGTGCCTTTTAGAAACCTATATCAAAACGGATAAAGGTTTTCGCCACCTAATGGTGGCGGCATCACTAACGAACAGCATTTGGCATACTGAAATTGAAGTCACATTACAATACAGAATAAGGTTGAGTGTCACCAAAGTAAACTAACATGAATTTTAGAACAAATCAGGCTGTTTATTTGGATACACATAGAACATTTAATATTTTTTGTATCCATAAATAATAATTCTTTAATCAGGCATCTACAACGCCGGCGCCACCATCAGTTCACGTCAAAAAAATCACACACTAATCAGTTTGAAGTAGTCAACCAACGCCACGAATTAGCTGGCGATTTTCTCTCATCTCATAAATTTGGAAGTGTTTTTCGAATTACGAGGGTGTAAACACTTTTCTCACAAAACAAAGCATACACTACATACAATAACCACAGAAAAACTAAAGAGTTGGTGTTATTCTTGCAGCCCTGGTACCTAAGTCATTATTTTTCAAAATTGTTCCTTTAATACTTATTCTGCCTACACGAGCAGTCGAACATTAAAACGGCCATTAGGTGATGCCCCGCGTGTTTAGTCTCGTTAGCTGTATTTTATGATTTGTCTAAAAACTTTATTACTAATACTAATTCTCATCATACAGATGATGAGAATGAGAAGCTTGCTTTTTACCTTTTAGGTACCTTGAAAAACAAGACAACGTTCTTAGTCGTTCGAAACCATAAATAAAGTTGACTTTTGATTTGTGTGGCAACATTTAAATAATTCCTTAATTCTCACCGCAAATGAGCCGCAGAAAGCTATTTGTTTTCTAAATCGTCTGGCTCCCAATAATAAAACACGCCAGCGGCGCAACACCTCGCCATTTCTTCAATATTAATTATTCAGAACTAGACGTGGGCTGAGCTCGATAAGCTTAACTGATGATTAATGGTTAACAGATTATCTGAATATTTGACTTGTAAATTGTTATTTTCCTAATAAGTTCACTTACTGAGTAAAGTTGTATGTTAAATACCACAAATATTGTATAACCTTTTTCTGAAATAATTGTCTTTGCTATGGCTAAGCTATTCTGACTGTTATTTATTTGTTTAACCCTAGAAAGATAACCATATTCTATCTTACATAAAAGATAACCATGCGCTTCGGAGGCGCCACGGTATTCAAATGCTTATATTTAAATTATTTAGCAAGATTTGTGTGATTTGATTTTACAATTTAAATGGTATAATAGGTGACACATTTTTATAAACGAAAAATATTGTACTTTATATTTGTTTATTATTAATAATTGAAACCAAATGAGTAGACCTCTAAAAATCTAACAAAAATCACGAATATCGCTTAACTATCATAAAATATTGTATTTTACTATTAATATGTATAGTATAAGTCAGATATAAGTGTAAAGTCTAGGAAAGCTAATCAGTAACTTATAATTTTTTTTTAGACAGTCATACATACGTCGCTCTTGAAGATAACCATACGCCTCAGGAGCGCATCAACTCGTTGAACTCGTCATAACTCCAAAACAATAATACTTACCGCACAAAAACAGCTGGCCCTCGACGCGGTTGACCGACGGCTGAGTTGGCTGAGAAGCACAGATATACACGGGTTTCGTATTAAAAGATATAGTACTATTTAATTCGTGCGGGCGCCTCTGAAGCGTAGGTTATCTTTCTAGGGTTAAAACTGCGTTTGTACTTGAATAAAGTATGCGTTTTAATTTAACGTTAACGCAATATAGACTATCAGTAATAGATAACTATCGTTTTATTTTGCACCTGTTTTTATAAACGAAACTCGCCCGTAACATACGAAATCAATTTTTGTTAAATATAAATTTTGACGGTGCTTATACACGACTTTACGTAGACTTTAGTTGGTTATGTAATAAGTGCTAGAGTTATGGTTTATGGTGTATGTATATTTGTATGCATCAAAAGAATAACCGTAGGCATTGGTTACATTACGATTAGTGATGGGAATTTAATAAATTCATAGGTAATAGGCAATACAATATTTATATTTCTGGAAAAAAAAAACAGTATGTCACTTTAAATACGCTTGCACTATTTAATGATTTAAATATAAATAAGTAATTGTTTAGTTATTAAACGAACTGGTTGTAATGAAAAAAAAATCACCTGACGTAAAAACGTATAAGGAGTCGGGAAACATTAACCAATGATAAGTTCCATTGGATAACTAGCCTTTGAATGAATGAGTGCACGTTGATCCAGCAATGGAATACTTAATTATAGCCAACAGAGACAAAGCCTTTTCTCGTCTCTGACTAATTTATAAACAAAGATAATTTCCTTGAAAAGACATTGATTTGACTGCTAAGTATCATCATAAATAATACACGTAATGTACCAGACGGTACTATAACTTAATGACAGAAGAAAGTGCATCAGTCAATCATCTTTTTGCATTTTCCTATTGAATGGAATTCCAAAATAATGGCAATAAATCCGTTCACAGTGTTTCATTTCCAATTATTATAATGGTAACAAATCATTAGAACAAGAAGTTCAGTAGTTGTTTCTTTCGTTTATCTATTATTTGGAAAACAGTACAAGATTGTTCCAGTACCTGACTGCTTCAGGTATTCAAAACTCCACTATTAACAAAATAGTACAAGAGTGTTCAGTTTCTGACTGCTTCGAGCATTCATAAATCCAGTATTTATAAAATACGAGTACAATGATGTTTTAGTTTCTGATTAATTCAATAACTCATAACTTCACTATTAACAAAATAGTACAAGAGTGTTCAGCTTCTGACTGCTTCGAGCATTCAAAACTCCAGTATTTATAAAATACGAGTACAATAATGATTTGGTTTCTGATTAATTCGATAATTCATAACTTCACTATTAACAAAATTGAACAAGAGTGTCCAGTTTGTGACTGCTTCGAGCATTCATAACTCCAGTATTTATAAAATACGAGTTCAATGATGTTTTAGTTTCTGATTTATTCAATAATTCACAACTTCACTATTCAGCAAAATTGAAGAAGAGAGTATCTGATAGCGTTTTGTATTCACAACTGAGTTATTAATAAAATAGTGCAAGTGTGTTTCAATTCATGACCGCTTCGAGAATTCATGACTCTACTAGTTACAAAATAGTATAAAAGCGTTCATTCTCTGATAGCGTTGTTTATTCATAACTCTGATATTAATAAAATAGTACTAGAAAGTTTCAGTCCCTGTCTGTTTCGAAAATTAATAATTTCACGTTAACCAAAAAAATAGCAAGGGTGTATAGTTTCTGACAGCTTTGAGTATTCATAACTGAGTTATTAATAAAATAGTGCAAGTGTGTTTCAATTCATGTCCGCTTCGAGAATTCATGACCTTACTAGTTACAAAATAGTAAAAGAGCATTCATTCTCTGATAGCGTTGCTAATTCATAACTCTGCTATTAATAAAATAGTACTAGAAAGTTTCAGTCCCTGTCTGTTTCGAGAAGTAATAACTTCACGTTAAACAAAAAAATAGCAAGGATGTATAGTTTCTGACAGCTTTGAGTATTCATAACTGAGTTATTAATGAAATAGAACAAGAGTGTTTCGAGCATCTACAAGTAAAATCGGCTACTCATAAAAAATAACAAGAGTTTTCCGTTACTGACTGCTGAAAATTCATAATACTATACGCTATTCATTGGCCGAGTGAAGCGAGCGAAGTGTCTCTGATTTAACTGGCCAAATTCACTTTCATCATTCCGTTGTGCGTGACTGCTTCGAGCATTTATATTTGAGCTATTCATAAACTGGAACGAACCGTTAGTTGACTGCTTTGAGATTATCATTAAAAGCTACTGGGAAACATTTTTTTTATTAATATACGTTATAATAAGGATAATTATACTCCATATACACAGCTCATTGCTCTCTTAAATAAATTAATACATTTACAATCATAAACTCTATATCAATTGTGTTAAACTTTGTACAAATAACACAACACTTAAAATACACTAATGCATAATGACGTTTGACCTGACGTCACCGTGG
This sequence comes from Selenia dentaria, assembly GCA_917880725.1. NCBI lineage: Eukaryota > Metazoa > Arthropoda > Insecta > Lepidoptera > Geometridae > Selenia > Selenia dentaria. The sequence continues at coordinate 3,931,334 of OU862888.1, read as the reverse complement.
ACACAAACAGACATACATTATTCACGGGCATTAACAATATTTGTTGTGGTGATTGAAAATGGATTACGTTTGTATGTGTTAATTAATAATAAGCACTGGATTGAGTACTAACAGAATAACAATTACAATTTATTCAGTAAATTTTCATTGGTTACATTTAACAACGTGGGATCAGTTATGAAATGACGTGGCAAGTTGGTATTTACTTTGTGTATTGGTGGTATTTTAAAAGTATTTTTTTACATACCTATATTTTTCATAATATTATGTTCTTATAATTTTTTTTAATATTAATTAAATGTAAACATTTTACATTATGAGTTTTCCTGTAGTGATAAATGACCCATTAAACTACTTTAATTATTAATCACTGATTAATATTATCAAAAAACATTTATTTAAGTTTTCAATATTAATGATAAAAGGCTTATTAAAAATAAATATATACAAAAAATTACTGATGTATCAAGAACAAAACGGAATACAATATTGTTTTCAGAGATAACATCTGTCTGTAAAAAAACTAGCAAATAAAACTAATATGAGTTTGACATAATGTTAAAACGAAATTAAAGAGATAAGATTCCCGATAACAACCCCTGCGGAACGTTCTTGGAAGAACAATCTTGCTGCTAAATGACAGGTTATATATTCAGGGCTCCTAATATATAGTCTGGATATGAATCATGCTACGTAACGTAAAGGTAAAGTTACACTATTGATAACTATAAAGTTTTTCTGAAAAACTACTAAACGTGACAGGTTGGCATGTTGTACGGGGGAAGTGAAAGAAACGCATTTTAGAGCGTTTGTTCGTCACTGTACACATGCAACATATGTGCAAACAGTACAAAAAAAGCCTACCTCCATATTCAGTACAACAATGCGTTCGGCGATGCTGGGGCTGCCTCGCTTTTACAGTGCTGCGGGCATGTTTGCAGATGAAAGGATCTGTTGTTTTCATTCGAGCATGAGCAAGTGAGCAGCGTCTTTAGTGCGCATAGTGCGTACCAGCTCTACCTCTGTCCTAGCAATCTTTGCGGGCGATCATGATTTTGGGACTTCTAGGATGCTGGGACTAATATGTCACGGCAATACCTTATAGATTTAAGATTATAAAAACTACCTGCAAACGTTCGAAACGGCTCACTCTCACAAACATGCGCATCGACGAGAGCTCTAAGCGGTTATCGCGGTGCTGTCAGTAGTGAGGCCGCTTCAAGAAACAATAAACTTACACGTGACCACTCGGGTCAGGTGTAAGTTTCCGCTTAACAAGGTTTAGTTTCCATACTGTTGCATTTTATACAATGGTAAAAGTCGCCGTTTCCTTTGTTTAAGCAATGAGAACACGTCAATTTCTCGATCTTATCGCAAAAGTGAAGTTGTATAGAAATGACATTCGCACACAAGTCTGTACTGTGAAGGATCTATTATGCTGTAAAAATTAAAATCCCACGACAACAACCTGATACAAGTGTAAAAAGATACGTCCAATTTTGATAGGGTTATGTCATGCATTTACTTTAGTAAGTTCATTGCTCAACCATAGAATAAGATTTTATGTTGAAGTATTCTATCGTCAATAGCTTACTTCATTGAAAAATTACTTAGCAACAAGTGATTACTTGTTTATAAATACGGCCGTAAGTATCCCTGGAGGTCTCCAGATAGATATTGTAAACACAGGGTATTATATTGCAGTATGTAACGCTAAACATGTAACACATTAATATCTGTAATTGTTTGCAATGTTTTCACTCCAAAATTGCAATGTAATAATATAATGTAATAATAACACAATTAATTAAGATTTTTTTAAGCACGAATACCTGCTGAGGTCGAAACAAAAACGTCATGAAGGTTTAGTTATGTCAAAATATTAACAAATGCAATTTGAAAAATTTAATACCGACTTCCATTCGATACTTTGGTAAAAATCTGTTATTGGAGTGTATCTCAAAAACAACTGGACCGAATATGATGAAATTTAAATGGGACTACACGGGAAGCATCAGCTTTCAAACAAAATAAAAAATAGAATCGGTTCGCTCAGTCAAAAGTTGTGAGGTAACAAAGATAAAAAAAATATACAGTCGAATTGAGTACCTCCTCCTTTTTTTTGGAAGTCGGTAGAAAAGAAATCATTTTCAAAACAATTACCACGCGAGCACGCCGGGAGTACAGCGAGTTAGAGATATAATAAATAACACAATGGTTTTTTTACCTCTGCGACCAATTTCTATAATCCATACATCCACGGTTTCCCCCTTCTTCTCTTTTATACGACTGTTGCGAGATGGTCGATAGTCCACCGATGGCGCGTTGGTTGAGCAATAAGCATACAAAGAAAGAAATTGGGTTGGAAACATATACTTGAATTGCAAACTATACAATTCAAGTATCTGTTTATAATATCAAAATATTGGATTTTAGCTAATTATGTATTTAACACGGTACTCATAACAAAAGGCAAGTGAGATATACTTGTTTTGACCTGACTGTTTTTCTTGTTCTGGATAATCTCAAAACTGGTTCTAACTTTGACGGGACTTTCATTGGCAGATTGGTTGACCTGATTTTATAAGTAGTAATCTACCGTTTTTTTAGTATTTAGGTATCGAGAAAAAAAACTCTTGTCTGCTGCAGTAAGTTATATATATGTAGAGATAAAAAATTACATAAGATATATGTAGTTATTGTATATATTTCTATGTCTAGCAAGGTAAACCGATAGACAGGTAATAGAATCCAGGTGTAAGTAAACCTCAGTGTACATACACCTTAGCTTACCAACAGTATGCTTGCGAAGGTAGCGCCACCTTCGGGATTATTCAGAGCGTTTCGGTGCTTTAAATTGATTTATGGAAAGATTGGAATGCGATGATGGGCCGAACGCTGAGGTGAGAACGGAAAAATGGTAAATTTATGCGCAGAGTTTCGTTAGTTAGGTGCTTCGGTTAAAGTATATGTTTGTTGGCTAGAGTTTCTTTGTTAAATGCGACCTTGTTATATATAAAGCAAAATCGGGCCTTTCTTTTCCCTTTTCTAGGACTCGAGGCTTCTCACAGAGAGAGAGGAGTTTAGATTCTGATCAACCATGAGTGCGACAATCAGCTCACTAGCCTATACTTTCGGTCGAAGTTTGTGGTGTGGTGTTCGTACATACACTGCATTTATTACATATCAATAATAGTGCCTACACTAACTAAAAGAAAAAAAAAAAGGAATTTTAAAAATAAAAATAATCACATCACATGGCGAATTCACACTTCACTGTAAGTCATAGATTAGAGTATGTTGTAAGTCCTTATCAATTAATAAAAATTATAACTGTATAACCCTGGGTCATGACTTCAGGAATGTAATAGATGATAAGTTTGGTGGGCGATTCATTGGATCCAATTCCACTATCGTTACCTTTAATCAAAAACCGGAAATGCAAACTAAATTTTTCTCTTGATTTATTAAGTTGACTTGAGTTCGTCTATGTAATACTTTTCTTCTTAATCAAATTTAACACATCCGCTGGCCAATTAAAATGAAAATATAGAAAGGTATATCAAAAAACGTGTTATTGGGAAAAGAAAATGTCTGATATGTATTAGAAACCATGTCAATAAATCATATTAAACCATAATATAGGTGTTCGTAAATCTGTATGTATATTTTAATATTTTAGATTGAATTATGACTAATTCATGAATTGGCACTATTTTGCCAATACAATAGTTTCCGTTACGTAGTATTACTGATTTGAATTATGTATACAATTTAATGTATTAAATAGTGAGTATAAGAGTTAACATCAGAAACGGGATATTTACCGTGTAATCCATTTTGTTTGTGCTCCCGATATTTCCCGTTTCTGATGTTAAGTCTTGCAACAGTGACCGTGATAGTTAAAAAAAACTTATATAGTGAGTATAGTTAATATGTTCATTAATATAATTCATTAAAGGCAGGCAAGGTTGCCTGTAAGAGATTGCTATAGCGATAAGGCCGCCAATTGTCCAATCTACTGTAGCGCTTTTGATTGTTTTATGTTTTTCTTTTATGATTGGTTATCAATAAAGAATTTTTGTATCGTATTGTATTGTATTAACATTTATTTAAGATTAATATATATATAATTTTTATAATTTTATTATGAACGCACGCTACTTCCGGAACTATTCTTTAACTTCATTTACTAGTTTGTTCCGGTTAAAATGGGAGTGGTGGGGTAGTAGCACGTGCTAAAGCCTATTCGGTGATTAAATGGCACTTGGAGTTTGACTGTGGAATGGTGAAGACGTGAATCTTGATATAGAGTTACCGTGTTAAGGTTGTGTAGTAAATAAACTACTAAGTAATTCCAAGGAACTTTTAATTCTACGATCTATAATATATGAATATATTACAAGTTTTCAAGCCTAAATGCGACAATCTTAGCATATTGTAGATAACTGTAGTGACTGCTTATCACGCCATCCGAAACAGGTATGCACACTAAAAATATCTTTAAAGGTCACCCATCCAAATCGTGACCAAAGCAAGGTGGGCTTGCTAGTATTAAACTAAGGAACCTACTGAAAACTTAACATATTTTGTTCCTGCATAGCAAATGTAATTCTCGAAGACCATCGTAAAACCCAAATATCATTTTTATAAATTTCGTTCGAAATGTTCAACCAACTGAGTAGATGGAATGAAGTCCATAAGTTAATTCGATTCAAATCAAATGCTCAAAACTCAGTTCAATCTTCAGTTTTCGATATTTAACTCAGCAGAGAAACTATAAAGGATACCCTTTAGAATAATTGGTACCTAGTCTGTACGTACGGTATGTTTAGTTATGACACAAGTTTACCAAGCAAACTGACTGGCTGCTTAGTTGGTAACAACCTTGCCTTCTGACCCGCTGGTCTCGGGCCGATACCCGGACAGCTCATAGATGTGTGTGCATGAAAAGTGTGTGTTTGACCTGTCTCTGGGTCTGTATATATATTTACATACATATAATATGTATACAATATGTATATAATATGTATGTTACTAAATATTACATGTAAACTAAATATTACAAGTAAGAACATACATATATTGGATTGGTTGTGGAATGAGCTCCCGATATTTCGGCGCAGTTACATGCACCATGTTCACGGGAAGACAATATCGGGAGCTCATTCCACAACCTTACCACGGTAAATACAGATCGCGCGGCGAGAGTTTGGCTTTGACCGTTATTGCGCAGAAGTCAAAAATTGGGTATCACAGGGTGGCTAGAGGGACGAAGGACTCTTGTCTCTCTCTGTCACATCGAAGACGAGGGACTCTTGTCTCTCTCTGTCACATGGCGCGACAGTACCCATGCGCAGTAATCCCCTCCACCCGAAAGCCAAAGCCAAACTCTCGCCGCGCAATCTGTATCCCGTTAATAATCATATAACTTTAGTGAACAACCGTGATAGTTTAAAACAGTGTTTTTTTATAATATGTATGTTCTGTAATCAGATTACCATAGTACATGCTCAGTCTAGTTTGGGACCTAAAAGCGTTTAACTGGTTGACTTTTATTCTTACAATCAAAGAGGATGTACTGGATACTTAGTGTAATTTTATGCCGTTACAGACACAAAATAGCTTGAATAGATATTTTTCTACTATTAAATAACCGCGAGCAAGCGCATTTTTTTTAATGGCGGATTTTAGCGAGGATTTTGCGAACACTGGTGCGCCAATTTTAATAATCGTAAAACGCCTCCCATATTATGGGTGTCCCATAATATGGGACCCACATTATTATTATTACTATACGCCCACACGTTCAATATTATACTATTAGTAGTATAAGATCTTGCTGCTAAGAGTGAAGTTTCTCTGTACTTTTCCATACTAAATCATCTCTTTACTATATTTCTTTTCATCTATACATTTTATATGTACTTATAATATATGTTTATCAGTCATTAGGTTACCACAGTACAGACAAGCTCTGTCTAGGTTGGGATCTGAAGACCTTCTGTTGATAATGTCCATATAAAATAATAAAGTATTTGAAAAGAACAAAGCCATCAAAGCGTTTGTCATTATTCGTAACTGCATATAACAGTTGAAACAATAACCCTGGCCTGCTCCAATTGCTCTGGATATTGTATGAATACATTCGGAAAACAAAATTCGGTGCAAACTTTTTATACATCCCATAACAATTATTACACTGTGGATGTATATATGGCGGGTTTTTTCTGAATGTTATAATATTTTATGAGGTGCTCGCTTGTTCATACAATGTATGGGGTTTAAGAGAAAAGCTGATCGAGATTTTTGTTAACGTAAACTTGTGTTAAGATAAAATTAATTAATTTCTTTTTTTTTCAAATAGTACTGTAAGCTGGCATCCCCAAGATTAAGAACCGGTCACACGAAACACTTAATGGTTTTATATTCCGGTAGAGAGCCAATCACCGATCTAGATCAAGTTGGCACTGTCGCATCGACCGCATCATCACTACCTATTTATTTATCAGGCTTCTCAAGCTTATTAGCTAAATGTATTTACCTTTTTAAGAGAAATACCGCACGCAGTATTAACCACATTACAAAAAAATTGAGATATTATACAATTTCGTAACTATGTAATATCTTTTTTTATCAATATAAAAGACATGCAATTATTAATAACTTAGTAGTTATTACAAAATTATAAGATATAAGTAATTTGAGTAGAACAGTCAAAGAGAGTTGTTGCCCGTAATGGTCTTATGTGAGTTTAACTTAATTTTCAATTCACACAGAAATTCCCCAAAAATGTCCACCGAGTTGCTACAATCATTTATAAGCCTGCATATTCAGGGCACCGGTGAATTGGCACATAACACAGTCCTGCTAAAAAGGGGTGAAAATAGAGTTAGAGGCTTTCAGGAATATCTAAAAGGTACTCTGAGCTTAAAACGGGAAAGCAGATCGGGGCAGTCTAGCGCATTACTAAATTTTTTATGTAAGTTTATCAAGTCTATCCTGTACGGCGCTCTGACAATGTTTGCAAATTTAAAAAGTCCAATTTAGGTTTGCATGATTTTAACTTTTCTTTTGCCCCGTGGATGTGTCTATCAAGTGAGAAGTGAGTCTATTAGTGTAAAACACTAGTCTATCAAGAGTTTAAAAAATAACACTCAAACCGTATAACAGCTGTATTAAGCTCTGTATTATACAGCTCTGTGGGTAGTACGAAATACTAAAACAAAACATTTTGATACCGTTGTGTCACCGTTTCAGAAATCCAGGGAAAATGTGTTTTTATTTGGTTTATCTTATAATTTAGTGAAAAAAAAATATTTACCTATTGTTTTAAAAGAATTGAGATAATATTTTAAAAGCTATCGCATTTTTTTAAATCTTTCTGTGTGACCCAGTGTTTTATAGTTTCAAGCATACATGTACACACTTACGCACACAGGTCAAACATACATGTTCATACATATAGACAAAGCTCAAACAGACGCACATGACGTAGTACGAGTATGTCTGTGTGACCTTTATCTGTGTGTATATACGCATGTATATCAGTCATCAGCTCACAAGACACGCTAGTTTGGGACTTGAAGACCTGTGTATAAACAGCGATGTGTTGATATTATATGTATGCATATTATTAAAGTTATGTATTAAATTCGTATAGAGCTTCAAAAGTAGGTAATGTATCTTTTTAACAGTTATTAATCTTTTTAACATAACAGGAAAATTATAAGATAATAATTTTCCTTAATCTGTACGAAATTAACGCTATAAATTAACCATCAAGATACGAAAGGAATAATGCAAACAGTCGCTAGACACTCGTAACTTGAGCCATCCAAAAACGTTGCTACTAGCCGACTGCCGCCGCGCCTGCCAACTGCTCCCACCGTTATTATTATTATCTTCTGAAAAAGCAACTTACATCACCCACTTTATACGGAACAGCTTTGAAAAATGCGACATGAAGCGTCGCGACGCGACAATAAGCGACAATTTGTCGCCTTTGAAACTCGACGCAATGCCAACAAACGTCATAATATAGATACATTTTTTGGTAACATTCGTTTTGTAGGTCGGAAGTAATAAAAGAGAATTTTAATTGTACTCATATTTCGAATGGATGGAAATTAAAAATAAAATGTATTACGTTTCACGATCCAGTTGATATTGTCAGTTGGCAATAAAATGTTTGTACGCCGGAATAAATTGGATTAAGGTAAAAAATCATTTTTTTAATCTATGTTGGGTTGAGTTGTGAAGGTTGGCCGCGGATCAACAAAAAATTGCAAACATTGATGGAAAAGCTCGCTATTCAACAACCGAGACTAGTCAATTTCTCTAACCCACTGCTGCTTCATGACTAGACTGCACACTACACGACAGACGGTCGTTAAGTTAGAGGAGCTGCGATTGATTGAATCCGACACCCGCCAATACTCCCCTAACTTTGCTTCAACAGATTACCACTTTTGTCGCAGTTTGGACAATTTATCGCGAGGGAAAAACTGAATTCCGATGTGGCTATATATCCAAAAATGATTTCAAAGATTTTTTAAATTCTCCCACAATTTTTCAGCAATGAAATGAACTATAATGGTGAAAGTGATGTTGATGATGTCGTCCGCGTCGTGTCCGACGATAGCGACCCTGGCTATTTTCTGGCGTGTGCTCGCATGTGGCTGACAAATCCAAACTTCGTCTTGAAAACTCGGTCACAAGCCATGCAGTAGAGCCGTAGAGCTGTCCCTGGTGAAAGTGCATAGATATTCATGGTACATACATACTTAGATTAATTAAATGTTTTTGTTAGGTTAAGGTTTTTACTTTTATTGTAGAAAACTAATAGGTAACTAATAGCTGGTTATGAGTCCGACGACTATTTTACCCGGTCAGGAGTCAGTCAAGGAAGTATTTAGCTGTTAGCACTGCAAAATGCCTAATGTTTGCGGATGACTTAAAGTTGTGTCTAACTGTGAGCAGCGTAGCCGATACTGCAGCTCTGCAGAGGGATATCGACTCCGTGGTCAACTGGAGCAAAACGAATAGACTACCTTTCAATACATCTAAATGTAAGGCGATTACCTTTTCCCGATTGCGTTCTCCTCTATGTTCTGTATACTATTTACCCGGCGCTCCCCTGGATAGAGTTAATGAAATTTGTGACTTAGGACTGACTTTAGATAGCAAACTTGACTTTCGAACACACATTAGGAATATTTGCAAAAAGGCTAACAAAACACTTGGTTTCGTTATGAGGCTGGCTTCTCAGTTTAGCGATGCGAGAGTAGCTACAGTTTTATATAACTCGTACGTCCGTAGCACTCTTGAGTTCGGTGCTGTCGTCTGGGATCCTTACGAGACCAAATACTCTCTTATGATCGAAAAGATTCAACGTAAGTTTGCGCGGTGGCTGTACAAACGAGCCTATGGATATTATCCCTTTTTATATCCATCTATTTTCGTATCGGGTATGGTCGGCTTCGACACACTAGTACTGAGGCGAAAATTGCTGCTTCTAGTGCATTATATTTCTATACTTCACAATAGGGTGGACAATCTGACTGTTTTAAATCAGATGAAATTGCAAGTGCCGCGTCGCGGTGCGACAGTTGCGCCGCGCTGTGCGCCTCGGCTGTTAACGCGGCCGTCCACGCGAACCTGCCGCGGCCGTAACTTTTTGAGAATTGATTCACAAATGACTGAGAAATCGGCTAACATACACAATAAAACTGTCGAACATATAACCTCATCCAATTTTTAACAAAACTATATTTTATTACATACTACAATAGTTCTTTATTTACGCTCATGCAGAGGAATTAATGACGTGGCGAACGAACCGCGCGCCCAATTTGAGCTTCGCAATGCGTTTCCAACCTTTTGAACCGAATTCCAACAAAAAGTGTTTAAAGCAAACCGAAAACCAAATGTACTGGAACTAGGGTGTTTACTACTGGTATCTCTCACTTGTTAAAAGTATAAACTAAAAAATGATATAAGTACATTAGAAGATATTTTCATATTAAGGTGACGAACATTATTTCGCTTAATTTGAATGTGTGTGACATAGTACTGTAGTAATTCAAGATTCCCGGTAACCGGACATTTCTCATATTAGAATAATGTAGTAATCAGAATTTTCTATTGGTGGGATACCGGTTTTTCTCATTAGCAGAAGAGCATTGCCTACGGCCAGGCAGGCACAGTGCAGGCAAAACAATATTTTAGCTAAGTTTTAGAATTTTCAAACTATCTATAGTATCCAGCATAGTTTTAAGACTATTGTTCTAAGATATATAAAATATGAATTAATTTAATAAACATTAGAATATAAACTAAAAACTACTTATTTTTAAAGAAATGTATAAGTATTCATAATTTAAAAATGTAAACAAATAAACTATAATGATAACAATATAACTATAATAAGTCAGTGCTAAGCGAGACGTCATCGACGCGGGCGTCCCGAACACTCCTTGAAAAAGGCCACCGAATGTGGTCGAAACTATAGTCGGACCTATCTGATAAATATTACGTGAGTAATCCCGTATTTTTTATTAATAATAACTATAATGTTTGTAGACAAATAAACAAAATTAATAGAATGTGTTAAATGCTTTATTACAAAAAAAATATCATTTTGTAATATAGCATTTTGAACTAATTATAATTTATTTACGTTATGATATAATTTTTACACTAATTTAAATATGTAAGTATATAAAAAAATATCTATATGCCCCATGGTCAGAGGAAAAGTAGCTAAAATGCTGGGAGCATTGCCAGGGATGGCAATACTTTAAATAATAATTCAGTTATTCAAATGGCATCCACAAGTCATATAAAAAGTAGTATCGATACGACTACGTAAATAACAGAACATAAATATTTTACCAAAAAATGGTGGACTTCAACAACAAAAAGTCTGAAATAACTTGTTGATGTCCGTACCATAATAGTTCAAAGGTGCCTATTATTTACAATATTGTGCGCATGGTACCGACTTCAACAAGGTATTTTACCCTTTTTAGTGGTGGTGGGTTCTATTTTTTGGTTAATAATTTTTGGAAGTCTTTTGATAATGATCTTAAACAGATCTCTGGAATAGAAGTTACGAAGTATATATCTTTGGTGTTTACTTAGTATAATTTTTTTGTTTCCTTATATAAAACCTATGTAGTTTTGCGAAAATATCAAAAACAAAAACCAATCTCATGACACGGTAGACATTGCTATGAAATAACCTATAACAGAACTGTGACGAAATATTATCTCATTGGAAATAGTGGCAATGAGTCACAGAAGTATTTTAAGAAAGATATGAAGTTAAGAGGCGAAAACCAATGGTACCCACTCTCTATCAGAGTAGATCGAGTTCGAAGCGAAATTGAACTGGCGAAGCATGTAGCATCGACTCGGATCGGCTATTAGAATTTTAGTTCGCCTCCGGGAAGACTGAGCTATTAGAAGAAGCACTCGTAGTGTAGCTTGCATTCTCAACTGATTAACCATGGTTGGATGGGTGACCGCGAGTGGCATTGTTCAACTGAGCCGTTTGCTCCGATATAGTCAATTGATTGTTCAAAGACAACAACAAAACCGATGCCTTAACAATGCCTCTAAAATACAGAAGCGTTTTGTTGAAAAAAACACTACCGGTTAGGTATATCATACCTGATCATGCTATCAGCTTGGAATCTTAATTAAAACATAGCCTGATATACTCTTGGCAAGTTATGCTTGTATTTGAGCTATTAATTTTCCAGTCACACATCACGTGTGATATCAAAAGTCCATATATTATGAATATCACTTCAGTCCACTATCCATTACCTTCTCACAGTCTGTTCCTAAATCCCGCAAACAAGTTAAATTCCGCCTCGAGCACAGATTATGAGATAGTTACTTTGTAGCCTGGAGCCACAAAGTGAATTATTTAAGCGCTTGCAGCGAAGAGATGTTTTGAGTTATTTAATTTAGTAGTCGTTGGTTCGATTCCCAGTTGGGCTGAGAGCACTGGATGTACATGGAGCGGTAAAGTGATGGATATGCGTAAATTGATCAAAATAATGTGTTTTCAATGATTCGTCTACGAGTTCGTTGACGAGCGCATCGATGACAACTACTTTATGAGATATCACCTTTGTACATAAGGATGTTTTTCCAACGTTTCTTGTCGTCCCGTCATTTGTTTCACGGATGTTGTCAAAGATGCAACGATGTTTGCTCTTAGATAATCACACGGCAGGGTCGATGCTTCTCGATCTAAACGTCAAGGTAAGTCAAAATTATGTTTTGATAATAATCTGTGAGCAAAAAATCATGAATTTGATTCGTTAAAGTTTAAAAAGTCTTGAAACATCTTTTTTTATCCTTAAAAATCTTTTATTCTGCCATTGATTAATACGCCTGTGTGTAAGTACATAATATGATATAAGTACTTATAATGTGATTTTTTGCATGCCAATTGACCAAATGCAACTCTAATAATAATCTACTGTTTTTTTATAACTTTATGTATTTGCAAGAAACGATTCAATTTGAATTGAATAAAAATGTGAAATGCTCTATTTGGTATATATAACACAGATTGTTGATAATTCAAGATTATCAATTTAGAAGGTAAGGTACTCTAGGGTATGTTGTACGTTTTTAGGTTCCCCAATAGATAGATCGACGTCATTCTGGGAGTCTCAGGGAGCCGATAGATAGAATTTACAAATAGCCGTTCATAGCAGCATTCAAGAGCGTAGGCTTATGTACAGCAGTGGAACATCTCTGACGGATGATAATTGCGATAGCATCTCCTTGACAGCTCACCTCATATAGAAATGATTTATGGATAAGTATAGAAAAACTTCAACCACCACCAGAAAGAACCTATTCTACTATAAAAATAGTATAAATATGAAAGTTTAGAAGTATAATAATATTATGGGAACTTATAATAATAATATGGGAATTCACACAAGGTCTCTAGGTTCAAAACTAGGCAGAGCACACCCATACACAGGTCCAACAGATATTGCCACAAATATATAATAAATATTTTTTTTATAAATATAATAATAAAACACACAAATGTTTGACCTGTCCGCGGATTGAACCCGGAACCAGCGGCATAGAATGCGGGGCTGCTATCAAGTGCGCCAACCGCCCAGTCCGGTATGGATGCTTATAACTCAATCACGTAAAACAAACTGTGCTGATTTTATGAATTATAGCAGGCTGATAAATGAAACGCTGGATAGGATAAGATTACTTTTCATCTTCACATAATTTAGTATTTATAAGTTATTGCTTTACAACGCTAACTATAAATTCATTGAGGTATTTTTTTACAATAGTAAAGTAGTATTAGTGCTAGTTTATCTTTACATATTTCTACATCCGTGGCTAAACACGCTATAGTAGAGTCAGGGATACCGCTGGGAGAGCGGTAGAGTTACGCGATTTACTGTGATTCACGTTGCAATAACGTTTCACGATAGATACTGGTATATATTTTAAATTTAACCCGGCTTTTGTCAGCTTTTGAAGTTGTTTTAGTACATAATGTGAGAGGGGAATATAATCTATGGCCCGTCTGGTTTGTTTTGTTTTGATGCATACTATAGACAGCTTTGTGACAGACTGAAATAATGAAGTATACACTGTAGAAATGCTGCGAACTAAAGTCACTGACTACCAAGCTCTCATGTTTCATCCTGATATTCGTCTGAACTCTGGTATTGATAAAGATTCGGTCAACCCCCGTGGGTTATTCAGTGAACTTATATATTCTCAGTTTTTAGGATGGCACATTTTTTTCACTGATGCTTCCAAATTATCCGATGAAAGTGTTGTTGGGGCAGCAGTTTGGTTTCCTACTTCCAAAATTATTTTGAGTTTTAAATGTCCTTCTCATGCTTCAGTCTTTTCAGGCGAAGCTCTTGCTGTCTTGGAAGCGATTCGTTACATAAAGTCTCACAAGCTAAACAATTCCATAGTTTTCTCTGATTCTAAAAGTTGCCTTCAATCCATTTTATTCAACCCCTTCCGCTGTTCTTCTCGCTTCCCCCTAATACTTCAGATAAAACAGTTTTTGAGTGCCACAGTATGGGTTTAAAGGTTGTTCTTGCCTGGATTCCTGGTCATTCTGGAATTCCAGGTAATGACACTGCGGATTCATGTGCCAAGGCTGCTTTAAATATTGGTTCTCTGGAACATTTCAAGCTATATTCTCACGATCTCTCCCTTCTCCCTAAATCTCATCTACATGATTCTTGGTCCAAATACTGGGAATCATCAAAAGTTCTAAAAGGAAAGTATTATGGCGACATTCAATCGTTTCTTCCCAAAATTCCTTGGTTTTTCAAATTTCGCAAATTCAGCAAAGTCACTACATCGACGGTCTGCCGCCTCCGGCTGGGTCATGCTTGTACCCACGTTCACTTGGCCAAACTGAGGATTCGGGATAGTTCGTTATGCGAATTTGGCTTAGATGAAGGAGACTATGATCATATTTTCTTTAGCTGTCCAAATTTGAAATATTCACTGTATGATATTCTTCCACAAAAATATCCCGTCCTATTTCATTCAAATCTCTTCTGTCCCTTACTTTTTCTTCTTTAATTAACTGTATATTATGTAATTACATTAGTAGAAATAAAATTAAATTATAATATATTACTTATTATTTATTTTATAAATGTATGATTTTTTATTAGTATTATTTTTGTTATAAATGATGTTTTTGTTTTGAATTTTGTTCTTATTTATGTTGTGTTTGTGTGTTTTAGAGTAATCACTGGAGTGGAACAGTTTGTTTGATTCTCTCTTCTAATCACCGACCATATTCTAAAAGTTTACTTTAATTTCTCCTTCAGTTTATGAAACTATCATGTAACAGATACTGGCAAAGTTGCGACACTCAAACAAGTCGCAGGGGCCATACACAAAGAATCTAATCTAATCTAAAGTCACTGACAGCCTAGAAGATATGCCAGTGGAACTGGCAGTGCGCAGGGCACATAGCACGCGGAACAGATGGACGATGGGGCCGGGACGTTCTGGAGTGGTGACCACGGATCGGCAAGCGCAGCGTAGGTCAGCCACCAACACAGTGGACAGACGACCTGATAAAGGTAGCAGAACGACGTAGGATGCAGGCCGCTTCCAACCGGTCGTATTTGTACGGGAGGCTTATGTGCAGCAGAGGACGTCCTACAGCTGAGATGATGATGATGATGTAATGGAAATCGTAAGAGGAAACCATACATACAAAATGAAAGGCATCCTGGGGGCCTACTCCCACCTTTTACGAAACTATCATAAATCAGGAGCGTTTTGTAATAAGCTTAGAATAATCATACTTACTATCATACTTCCACCGACACAAAACGGCCAACCAAATTTAATGGTAACGTTGCAATATATATACTTTAAGATATGGGAGTACAAACCTTTCAAAATTTGATGTTGGAACAATGAAACTTAGCGTCTAAAGTCATGAAAAATATGCGAAATACGTGAAATATTTGACACTACGTCATCAAAACGTCTTTCATTATCCAATATTATTTTAAGCTTGCTATGTTGACGTCGTGGTACCAGATTTAATGGTAAGGTTGAAACATGGCTGCTTTAAGAGGTGGGATTAGGGCCCCTGTACAAGATACAGTGTTGGTTGACATCATGATTTTTTTTTACATAACGTTGTAATGTTGGTTTATTTACTTACTACGGAAAGTATGCGTTTGTATCTATCTGTATCTATCTGTAACCATTGTAACCACTTTTATATGAATTATAAAATTATTGTTATTATGTAATATTACGAGTATAAACACAAAAGTTGAAGAAAAGCAAGTATGTATGTCTGGATGGATATTTGTTACTCTTTCACACCCAAACTTCTTATCAAATTTTGGTAAAATGAGGTGCTGGATTAACACAGTACAGATTTACAAGGAGTCCGTAAATCGTAAAATATTATAAGAGATCACAATATTCCATCATTAGTTAATGTCGCCATTATCTGTTAATACATTCGTTGTGTACAATACATATTTACAACCACAATAACTATTTATCCTGTACTTGTAGCTTATTTGTCCTCAATTCACCGAATGGATAGTTATCTAAAATGCTGTTAAATACGATCATGGTTAGATTGCATCAACGCGTACATTACACGTCCAAAGCAAGTCTTTTACAAAATGTTCTTCGTATGTGAGCGAGGAGCTGTTTGAGTTTCCTAGATTGATATATTAGTAGAGTTAACTAGTGGTCCGCACTGATCAACTAAGGCCCACTTGCCGGTTTTTCTAAACTGACATTTGTAATTTTTAGATGGGAATATTGAATTGGCTATGCGCTTCTATTGTAACTTGATTAATAATTAATGAATAATGGTTAACCTGCTAACCTTTAATAGTGCAAGATAAATTAACTATTCAACCTCGTGTTAGAAGTTGACGCTGAGTTATTAATGCTAACTCTGGAACGTGCAAGTAGGCCTATGAAAAATAGAATATTGCTGCGCTATTTAGAAAACTGACAGCTATTATATTGGAATATTTGAAAAAGATGATAATACCATGGTGTCTTGGACGGTCCCTGTTCTGGGATGCCACATGTGTCGATACTCTGGCAACATCTCACGTCAGTAGTTCTGCTCGCAGTGTCGGGGCCGCGGCCAATCAGGCGCAAATTTCAAAAAGAAAAAAATATTCACAGCTTAGTGCTCACTACCAGTTTTATGCGCTGGCTGTTGAAACTCTGGGTCCGTGGTCATTAAACACAAAAAAAGTTTTAAAAAGAAATATCTAAAAGACCAGCCCTTGCCTCAGGGGATCTAAGAGCAAGTGTGTACTTTGCCCAAAGGTTGAGCCTGACATTTCAACGAGGCAATGCGGCCAGTGTTCTAGGAACCCTTCCACGCACTTGTAATTAAGACGGTGTTTTTGTTTTGTAAAATTAATTTCATATATTGAATTTTTATTTTTAAACTTTAATTATGCTATGACTTGTTAACATTTGAAAAATCGTGTCGCAGTCAGTTATGATTATTGTCAGTTGTTAGGTAATTTAGTTGGTCTGCGGATGGGATAAAAAACTCAACAATATACAATGATTGTAAATGTAAGTTGATTTGTCTGCTTTATCGAGGGTTGGCGCTATCCCCTAGCAAGAGGTAGAACGGATAGGGGCGATGGCATGGCACCGAGGATAGTTTGTAGGAAGCGTTGTTAGATCTTACATGCGCGGTCCTTCACTCAGTGCTCTCAAAACTATGTCTAGTTTGCACTTGCGCTGACTGTCCAAGCGCCACGTAAACATGGTTTGTGAGCAAAAAGGCCTTTTGAGGCCTCAGAAGTGAGCGAACAGCTTTTCTTAAATAATTGGCTAATTCATACATACATTTTAAGGGAATTGAACGATTGTTTTGTATCATTTTAACTATGTGGGTGGTTTTGCATGTGTTAATGATAAATTAATCGGTTTCTTTTAGGTTTTATACAGAGTGCTAAAGTACACCATATCAGACTGAGTATACTTGCTCTTTTGATTTATAGAAGTGAATAAAATCCGTAGACTAGTCAGTCGTTCTATTTGGCCAACAACACATTTGATTTCCAATTAAACATACTCTGATCCCAGGAAATGCGAAGTGTAGTGGTTATGGGACTAGATAAGGAAACAAATATTTAAAATTTTGAATTAACCTTAAAATCTCACTGCGATACAAAAACCATTAACTTTTGCAAACCTAATTTAACTACCTATATTCACAATTATTAATAAATAATAAAAAATATTAAGAAACACGAATCTTGAACGTTAATTCAACGCTCAAATTAATAATGAAATAATAACTAAGTATATCTACAATAACGCTGACTGCTGCAACACAGCTTCAACTTAAACAGGGCCACCTATATCTTTATGTCTTAGCATAATAAACAATTTGTATATGTACGATATAACAACCGGTAGCACATTACATAATTAATAATAAATGAGCTGCATTACGATAGACTCTTTATGTATCCTTTAAATTTAGTATTACCATATCTATATACCTTTATAATGTTTTATCCCGCAAAACAGTTTTGCCTTACTCGACACTATGTTAACTTTACTAAAAGCTCAAGCCCGAGGTTCTGTGAATTCACAGCCGTGACTGATAAAAGAAACACGCTTAGATGGACATCCGACACTAAGCTATCGTTAATTTCTCATTTCTTTTCATCAGGCCTAGAGAGACAAAATTCAAGCAGGTGTTTTTCCGCACACGCTACAGACAGAACGTTCCCGGGTCTTCAAACTTAGCGTGACGTCACGTGACTTTTCCACAGGTAATGTCAACGCCATACATTTCAAAGTTGTCGTTTGGCGTTAACGATAATAGAAACATCTTTTGTCTAAGTCTGCTTTAGATGCAATTGACTGCCACACTTGCGATGATAGATGAAAAAAAATATGAAATGAGTGTTACTTTAAAATACATTGTTAGAAATGTACTACAAACATCTGTTACCTGGACGTCACCTTAGGCAGAAACGGTACAAGAGCACCCTTTATTAAAATCAGTAGTCGTAGCGAGCCGGCTCCAGCCTCTGCTTAGGTATTCCTATTGAAAGAAACCGCACCAGTCACGTTACGCGATAGCTATTGTATGCGAGTACAGTGTGAAACAATATAATGAAATAAGTCTTTACCGTAGGACACATTAGAAGCATTACAAACGTCTGTGACTTGGACGTTGCGTTAATCAGAAACGGTACCGCAGCTTCCCTGATTAATATCAGTCGTTGTAGCGAGCTGGGCCGAGCCTCTGTTTGGGAATTGCAATTGGGTAATGCCGGTCCAATTGCGTTAAGCGATGCCCTTTCGTATACGAGTTGCGGGCGAAATGATTTTGCCAAATGAGAGTGATATTAGCTAGAATAATTAAGGGAATGGTATTCTCTTTCAGTCGTTGTCATTTCAGGTTTTCTCTACAGAGTTTACAGGTTTTTTGGCTCTCAATCGTTTCATGACAGCTTCCTAAGCTCTTTAAAAAAATATTTACGGCGCAGTAAAATACAGGTAGTTATGTTTATTGCTTAACAAATGCCATATTTTACCACCATACAGTACCAGATACCAGTGCAGTTACTATACGAATATTATTTTATAGTCAGTACTGATTTCTTTTTTTTAAGCGCTTGCAGTGGAGCTTGACTAAGCGATCTATTAGCTATTAGCAATTATAACTAGGGTCTATTTAGCATGCCCTCCGAAACACTGAAACATAACTTGAAGCTTAACTTGTGTTTAGCGGTCACCCATCCAATTAGTGACAGTAATTTTACGACTTGAAGCGCTGTCAGCTCAGCTTGGTTACGTTCAATTTCCTTTGCTTGAAATCAAGCAAGCGCATCGTTAAAATGTATAAAGTTCATAAAAAAAATGATGTGCACTCTTAAGGCGAAATGAGTTCCAAATTTCATGATTCGACTTCGCGAAAACTTAGTTTTTTGACGCTTAAACATAATAACCGAAGTTTGAAAAAAAACGTAGTGTAAATTGAATATATGTCCTTATGAAGTATGGGAGCCAATACACGATTGAGCAAAGTTGGCTCGATAGAAAAAAATCGGCAACATTCCCTAAATTTTGCAATTTTTCTTACATGCTTCGTGGGAAAAAGCATTTTTATTCAATTTTTAAGCAAATATATTTTAATTAATGTATCATATTCGATTTCTTAATGAAATTTACTAGTGAACTATGGACTCCTTTATCATTAAAATTTAATCGTTTGAGTGTACGAAATAAATATAAAAAGTATTAGAACGTATTCAATTGAATTTTCGCTTACATCGTCCAATCTGGTAAGCACTTCTCAACCTTATGTAAAGCATTGAAAATTGTTTTAAAATTAGGATTGGACCGCGCCTTAAATAAAAAGTATTCCGTCAATGTTCATGTATTAATAATTGGTATTTTATGATATGATATGTGTCATGACGTATACAACAGTTAAATAGAAAAACTGTTTTAAAGATGAAATTAAGTGGTATGGTATGTATTTTATTAATATACTCTAGTATGTTAAAATATGTTTTTAATGTGTACTTAGAAGTCATATAAATGTCACATTATTATTTGTTATTTTAATTAAATCGCTGCTTATGAGATAAACTGCTTTAAGAACCCCTATTTTTATCGACATCATGAATTGACAGCACCTTAAGTCATCATCATCATCATCATCTCAGCGTAGGACGTCCACTGCTAAACATAGGCCTCCCCCATGATTTTCCAAAAGTCGTCATCCAACGTTGTCCTGCGACCTTTCTCAGGTCGTCTATCCACCGTGTCGGTGGAGGACCTACGCTGCGCTTGCCAGTCCGTGGTCTCCACTCCAGAACCTTTCGGCCCCATCGGCCATCAGTTCTGCGTGCTATGTGCCCTGCCCACTGCCACTTCAACTGGCTAATCTTCTGAGCTATGTCGGTGACTTTCGTTCTTCTACGGATCTCCTCATTTCTGATTCGATCACGTAGAGAAACCCCGAGCATGGCCCTCTCCAGAGCTCGTTGTGCGACTTTGAGCTTATCTATGAGGCCCATAGTAAGAGACCACGTTTCAGTGCCATAAGTCATCACTGGTAACAGACATTGGTCGAAGACTCTTGTCTTGAGGCACTGAGGTATTTTTGACGAGATGACTTCGCGAAATTTCCGGAACGCTGCCCAGCCGAGTTGGATTCGACGATTGACCTCTTTCTCGAAGTTGGACCTGCCTAGTTTGACTGTCTGTCCAGGTAGATGTACTCGTCAACAACTTCGAGAACTGAGTTCCCAAGTTACCACCTTAAGTACTAAAACTAATTGAACATGTCATAAAGCTTATCTACGAGAGCTTCTAGATTTTTTCACCTGCATTATGAAAAATATTTCGATTTATATACAATAATCACATTTTTTGTAACTAACAAATGCGAAACATTTCAAAGGTTGCGTCAAAGAAAAGTTATCAAATTCACATAAAACGTGTGAACAATTTAATGTCCAATTTGGGCAAAAATTAAAACAAGTTATATCGTTCACTGAATAGGCTTTTGTCACACATAAGCCAGTGATGTTTGCGTAAAGGTCAATTACTAATTTACAAGGTAAAACTATGACTTTATCGCATATAATAAAATGGAAATAAAACCATGTCTACGAATTTTTACAGCTGAAAATACCTCACAAGTCTTTTGAATCCATAAATATAACAAGTGCAATTTAAAAAAAATTATACCGGCTTCCATCCTATTACTTTGGTAAAAATCAGTTATTAGAACTACTACTCCGAATTTGATAAAATTTACATGGAACCACCCGGAAAGCACCAGCTTTTAAACTAAGAAAGGATTTTGGAAATCGATTTACCCAGTCGAAAGTTATGAGTTAACAAACATAAAAAACAGTTAAATTGAGTACCTCTTACGTTTTGGAAGTCAGTAGAAAATAAATCTGTATTTCCCTTGGTCATTGCATCACGCGTGAACTGATGGAAGAATTTTGCTGATTC
Organism: Selenia dentaria; assembly: GCA_917880725.1. NCBI lineage: Eukaryota > Metazoa > Arthropoda > Insecta > Lepidoptera > Geometridae > Selenia > Selenia dentaria. Next base: position 3,909,779 of record OU862888.1, on the reverse strand, counting down.
ATTTTTGTTGGGTTAATTATTGTCAGAAGGTTTTTTATGAAAGAAAAAATCAAGAAAAGATGGGAGGTTATAGCAATTCCGAACAGAGCCTGCTATGCAAAAAAATCGTGTACAGTCGCTAGTTGCGAATTAATTTCATCACTACGATGAGGCTATAGAGAGCGATACAAATAAAGTTCATAAAACACCTTAAATTTATTAGACACAGTTTGAGCGTTCAGGTAAAATAAGGGAGAGAAATGTTCCGTAAGTATCCATAAATACTAATCTTAGAATTAGAAATTATGCTGTATCTGTCCTGCTTCCAGCCCAATAAATTGCTGGTAAACAAAATATAAAGTCTTTGCCAGTGGCGTGCGGAAACAAGTTTTATGAAGCAATAAATTCTAGATCTAGAAAATAAATTACTAGTACTTCTGAGGCTGTTAAAGAAGAAAATAAAAGTAGCTTTCCCGCAAAAACCGACCTTATTACGATTCAATTAGTTTTTATATTTACTCTCATTTTGCGAGAAAGATTTGGAGATAATTGGAAATAATTTTAAATTTTAAATATATTTTATGATTTTTTTTTATTTTCCATAATAAGGTTCATCCGTCATTTTCCCCCTTTAAGAAAACATAAAAATTCACCCTTTTGAGAAAACATTAAATACTACATGTTTTATTCAAAATAAAATAAATTGTATTTAGACAGTAAATTAAAAAAAATCACTTCTATATGATTTAACAAGTCCAATTTGAAAAATATAATACCGACTTTCATTCTATTCAGTTATTGGAGTGTAACTCAAAAAGTACTGGACCTAATTTGATGAAATTTAAATGGGAACACATGAGAAACACCAGCTTTCAAACAAAAAAAAATTTGGGAACGGTTCACCCTATCGAAAGTTATGAGGTAACAAACATTTAAAAAAAATACAGGTGAATTGAGTACCTCCTCCTTTTTGAAAGTCGTTAGAAAAAGAATTTTCTAGACTAAGTTTTAGCACGGCGCACAATTCCACGATCGAATATCGTTTGAAAAACAGCAACTCTCAAACATATTTGGTATTCAGAGACTGACATAAAAATAAATTGATAAAATAAAGGACATATTCAAGCGGTGTGATAGTCGGTCGGCTGAACTATTAAAATAGATAACTGAATGCTGCATACTGACTTGTACATAAAACTCTTAGTACAGTGATGATGATTAATATTATTACACGTAGACGCTGCCTGAAGCCAGAGTTTTATTATTATATAAAAACCCCACACCTACTTATTTGTTTAAATATTTAATTTATACGATTTAGACACCAATCAAGGCTTATCAATTAATATTTTCGTAAATCTTTAAGTTGCAAAAATTAGTAAGATGAAATTATTTAATCTATGCACTTTATTGAAGCAACAAAACATTATCTACGAATATTGAAACTTAATATTGAACTGTCAATAACGATACAATACGATCTTAACGTGGGCCGAGATCGTAATGTTGTCAATGCTGTGCCTAAGAATATCACAACTTTTCACCCGCGTGGTGATGTTTGATGATGATGATGATAATAATGAAACGTATCTTATGTGTTAATCCAGCGCCTTATCTTCCTCCATACCAAACTTCTTCAGACTTGGCCCCGCCGTTCGAGCGTGAAAGAGTAACAAACATCCACACACACATCTATACATCCATTTTCACAAACTTTCGCATTTATAATATAAGTATGATAAGGTTGCCTGGAAGAGATTGCTTATAGCAATAAGGCCGCCCATTGTGACACAACTTTTGTAATCATTACATTTAAGTTTTCATATTGTTAAATTTTTATGAACAATAAAGTATTATCTATCTATCTATCTATGATTAATCTTAAACAAATGAATAGGTACTTCAAATACGTCAGCCAACTACGTCTTTAATATAATTTGTTCATAGTTCATTCGTTATCAAAAATACCAGTCGTATCCATACTGTTAGCTCACTCGGGTTGTTTATACGTCAAAAATACAAAGGCTTGCTATCAAAGGCCGAAAGAGAGTAAATAATTGAATCCACTTGCGGCTATTGCAGACCGGGCATATTTTTTGAAAACCACAGTGTACCAACTCATAGTGGGTTCACATGCTGGTATTCAAGAAACACGTTTTTAACTGTATATGTCTCCCTAACGAAGTTATACAAACAAACTACTCTTTTAACTGCTTTGTATCAGGTAACTTTTTGTATTATTTCTTGTTACTGTAAACCATTACTTACACTACAAAGCCTTACATTGTCATTTCCTTACATCACAAAAAAAAATTAAGTTTAAATTATATTAAGAGGTACCTTAAGTTCTAAAGCAGTCCTAATATAAGACCTTGGTATCCATCTGTCTGTGAAGGCCATATATCTCAAGGTCGCGTGGAGATAATATGTTGAAATAATGTAAAATCAAGTACTCAATATTAATTTCCGTATTCCGTATAATTACACTACTACTATTAAACTTCTACAATCTACAATCATGGAAAGACGCCTGAATGGATTTCGATGAAATTTGGAGAGGGAAGGAAGGTTGATGTGATTCACACATGAGTGATAACCCTATTCTATTATAAGCCCTATATAATAAACCTACATCTACGGTCCCCTGGAGCATAAATATAATGCACAACATAGGCGTTGTAATTGGACGCCTTCAAAACACCTCAAAAAAGTCAAATTCAAAACCATTTATTCAATTTAGGCATCAAAGACGCACTTATGAACGTCAATTGTCAAAATATTCAAGACACTCAATAAAATATAATATATATATCGGCGCAACTACAACAGTTCGTCGAGAATAATTAAGTTTAATCATTTGATTACCCTAAAAATAGTTTATAAATCATGAGTTGATTATTTTTGAGTTGATTACGATGTAAAATTAATGTTATGATTGTAATTTCAATACTTTACCAACAAACTTGTAAACTCGTGCACGTGCGCCGAGTCCTATAAGTACGGCCGCACTGTAGGCGCTCAGCTCAGTCGCTCTCGAGTCGCCGTACAGTACGGACCTCTTTGTGACGTTGTTACGCTGCTCGTTGAATATACGAAGCTTATAAAAGTACTTGTGAAGTTTTACTTCGAGGACCCAAAAATGAGTGATCATCATGAAAACAACAATTGTGACGTCAGCAATGCTGACGTCACACTTTTTAAAAACACTCCGGAGGTGCTTTCTCCGTCATCAGAAGTGGGATCAGAACAAGCTCTGGTCCCAACCACATCCTCATCGACTTCGGTTCAACCTGTCACGACTGGAACAGCGCAGGGCAGTACCAGGCTGATAGGCCCTGCCTCATTGAACACTTCAGGAGTACCAGCAAACAACTTTAATACCATGCAGCCCATCACAACGGGAATTACCACAGACATGACGTCCACACCAATCGCTGCGGGAGATGATCTCGATACACTGCAAAACAACGCTGCAATCGCCCCTAATTCAGTGTCATCCACATCTCAAGCTGGCCAGTCAGTCCGGATAACTCACAACGACGAACACGCATCAACGGATTAAAACCGGCGAGTATAAAATTCATTATGTTTCACGATATTTTCAACTAGAATCTACAAGAATAAAATGTCTGGAGAGTGATACCTCTGAGCTAAACCATGTGTTACCCTTGAGCTAACCACGGATCCTTGATGCATCCACAAGTGAACCCTGAGATACCGTGGGGACGCCTTGTGGAACTATGGGTAGACACGTATACACCACAGATTCTAAATTAATAAGGCAGTGCACTTAAGATGTCTTAGTGTACTGTTGTAATCTACAAAAATGTCTGGAGAGTGATACCTCTGAGCTAACCATGTGTTACCCTTGAGCTAGCCACGGATCCTTGATGCATCCACAAGTGAACCCTGAGATACCGTGGGGACGCCTTGTGGAACTATGGGTAGACACGTATACACCACAGATTCTAAATCAATAAGGCAGTGCACGATGTCTTTGTGTACTGTTTACTAATCAAAAGACTCCTAAGGTTACATAACAGTTGTGTTAATGTAACAAACAAGATAAAGCAACGTAAGTTGTTTACAGACTCACTACTCAGAGAATATCTCATTTTTTGCAGGCCAGCCATAATTAACAGCAGTCTGCGAGAGTTAACGAGTCAACAAGGCTGGTGCAGAGCGCGCACCGCCTGTCAGCATGGCCGTATCGACGCGGATACAATAATTAGCCAACAATAATTAGTCAACGTTTAAAACGACAACATGCTGTTGCCTTTATGAGCATGAGAACCACGGAAGCCGAGAGCCGGTACCACTCCTACGAGTTGGAGACACTGGCAGTGGTACGAGCCATAAAACACTTTCGCCAGTATCTATATGGGCGAAAATTCACCGTGATAACGGATTGCAACGCATTAAAAGCGTCAAAACACAAAATGGACCTTCCGCCAAGGATTCATCGCTGTCGCAATCCAGTTGAGCTTGCAGTCAATGTTATGACAAGAGACTTAAACTGGCTCAAAATTGAACAGCGACGGGATGAAGAACTGCGTCCGATAATGGACAGTCTCAGTGACAATAGCCCAGTGGAAGACTATGTGTTAGAGGACAACGTTTTAAAAAAGGAACGTCAATGATCCTGTCTTCGGTCAGCAGCTCAGCACCGTCGTTCCCAAATCATTTCAATGGAGCATTATAAACTCATTTCACACTGCACTAAAACACCCTGGCTGGGAAAAGACACTGCAGAAGATCAGAGAAACCTATTGGTTGAACAAAATGAGTTCCATTATCCGAAAGATTTGTGGATAACTGTGTGCCGAACATCTAAAGGAAGATCAGGGGCCATTCAAGCCCAGTTACACCCCATACAAAAACCAACGGCCGCCTTGATGATCAACAATGCGTCATAGTCACCATTGACGCTTTCTCAAAGTACGTTTTACTGTACTTCAGTACCAACAAAAACCCACACAGCACATTGGCCGCTCTAGAACGCACTGTGCATCTATTTGGTGCGCCGCTTCAAATAATAGTGGATGGAGGAAGAGAGTTCCTTGGCGAGTTCAAGGACTACTGTGACGCCATCGGAATAAATATCCATGCTATCGCTCCAGGAGTCAGCCGAGCGAATGGCTAAGTTGAAAGAGTCGTTGCAACCCTCAAAAATGCTTTGGTAATGATTAAAAATTACGAAGCAGAGCAGTGGCACACTGTACTCGAGGAACTTCAGCTGGCAATGAACTGTACAACCCACTGAGTCACCGGTGTTGCTCCACTGACACTTATTACACAACGAAAGCACTGTGTACCTCCTGAGCTTCTCAACCTGGTGGATATTGACAACGAAACCGTTGATATTAAAGCGCTCACTCAACAGGTGCAACAGAAAATGATTCGTTGTAGCGAACAAGACAGACAACGCTTCAACCTGCACAAGGCCAAAATCCATCATTTTCAAAGAGGAGACTACATATTGGTGAAAAATAATCCTCGAAACCAAACCTCGCTTGACCTTAAATACAGCGAACCATATGAAGTTTGTAGAATACTGGATAATGACCGATATCTGGTAAAGAAAGTTGTCGTTAGAGGACGACCTCGCAAGATTGCCCATGATCAGCTGCGCCGCGCTCCGCAACCTGGGGATCAGTTGACCGTATCGGTGGGAAACGAATCATCTATTCAACGAGATCCCACTGCAGAATCAAATGAGCCCATTCCGTCGACCTCACGAGAAGGGCTGCAAGTACAGCCAAACCACGACTCGAACCAAGATGACCCATCAGAATAAATGGTCTACGAGAATCCAAATAATCTACGAGAATCCATAACAATCTACGAGAACCAACGAGGCTGGTGCAGAGCGCGCACCACCTGTCAGTATGGCCGTATCGGCGCAACTACAACAGTTCGTCGAGAATAATTAAGTTTAATCATTTGATTACCCTAAAAATAGTTTATAAATCATCAGTTGATTATTTTTGAGTTGATTACGATGTAAAATTAATGTTATGATTGTAATTTCAATACTTTACCAACAAACTTGTAAACTCGTGCACGTGCGCCGAGTCCTATAAGTACGGCCGCACTGTAGGCGCTCAGCTCAGTCGCTCTCGAGTCGCCGTACAGTACGGACCTCTTTGTGACGTTGTTACGCTGCTCGTTGAATATACGAAGCTTATAAAAGTACTTGTGAAGTTTTACTTCGAGGACCCAAAAATGAGTGATCATCATGAAAACAACAATTGTGACGTCAGCAATGCTGACGTCACACTTTTTAAAAACACTCCGGAGGTGCTTTCTCCGTCATATACAATAATAATATATTAATATAATGATATATTATTACTATATAAATAATATCCATAACTAAGTCAACGTAACTATTACATCCTACTAATATTATAAACCCGAAAATTTGTATATAGAGTGTTTGGTAGAGGGTCCGACAAACCAAATGAGACTAAATTCAACTAAAAACATCCGGTCTAAAATAGATTTTACAAATATTATGGTGGTAAATAGGTACAATTTCGGAGAAAAAGGGAAAATCCATAAACAAAAAAAAAGGTAAGAAGAAAATTGGGGTGTCGGGGATTTTTTTTGGCCAACTTGTATTCTCTAAGTGGGCCCCCGAACACGCTCATTTGGTTTGTCGGTCCCTCTACCAAACACGCTGTATATAGATGTTTGTTACTCTTTCACATTAAAACTACTGAAGAATTTTAGTGAAATTTGATATGTAATAAGATGAGGCGCTGGGATAATATAGCTTACTTGTTCCTGTTTCATCATCATATATCATCACGCGGGTGGAACTAAAGGCGCAGCAAGTGCTAACATATGTATCTGTTGTCGAAATAGGCACATAGTAGAAAAACAAGTACCTTATATAACGAGTATAAAATAATTACAATTTTACTACACGTTTTGTATACTGTGTCTCAACGTTTTCATTCTTCAAAAGCGCTCAATTTCCAGCGCTCAACCTGTAAAATGCGTTTCAGGCAGAAACACGAGGGCATTTGTAGATCTCTTCGTGCACTTTATCCGAGACCCAGCTGCGAATTAATGTACTATAATTGTCGTACCTATGTACGTAGTTGAATAAAACTGCACGTGTATATAAGAGCTTTGGTTTTGGTGTGTTTGGTGTTCGATGTGTGTCTTATAGGGATTTTGAGTATTATTTTTTGCATTAGAAAAACAAGGATATTATTATTGTGATTTTAGACGGCAAATTATTCAGACGGTTGGACGGAATAGATGTACTCGTTTTTCCCGATTATCCATGTTAGACGCCATGACCGCTAGACCACTGTAATTGTTCTCTATAAAATTGCGAGAATTTATTTCTATAACCAAAAATTCGTTTAACTTCGCTTTGTCAAAATATACTTATATGTTATGTCCACTTAACCATTTTACAACTATATCAAAAGTGTCTTGTATGTTGTCAATAAACTAGGAAGATTTTTGGCAGGAATAAAGACACATGTAGTTTTTATTTCAGGCAGTTGATTTATGAAAACCAAAAACAGCAAACACCCTAACACGCTACCTTGTGGTATAGAGCAATTTAGAGTGAATGGCTGGGATATGCAGCTTTCCATTTCATATGACACCAAGTTAATAACCGAAATAATTTTCATTTTGTACATATTGTATTTTTAAGTATTTTTTCAGCCATTCATAAGCCGTAGTCCATATTCCCGCGTTATTTAATTAAGATAAAAGGATGTCAAATTGTTCTCTAGCATACGCCTTTATCACGTCGATAAGTATACCAACTTCTTATCATTGTGTTGAAAAGCGTGTTGGACATTTTAATTCACGGAAAGATGATATTTTATATTATTTATTATTAGGCGTTCTGATTGCCATTTAATATTGTTTTTCTCTAGGTATGCGTTTAATTTATTTGACATTGTACGTTTAAAGGGCAAACATGTTTTATGTCGATGGTAGTAGAGCTATAGTTTGATGCTTGTAGGGTTGGTTTCAGCCCTTTTTATAGCCAGGCTTCACAATTTATATTTTCAATATATTTGCAAAAGGTGCCTTCTTTGAAGGATTGGTTTATTAGCATAATGTTGGGTTGGACAAATTCGAACGCACACTTTTAAAAATTGAAGATGGCAGCTAGTCATATCCAAAGCTTTTTTTACTTTTAAAATTACAAAGTAATAATATATTTCGTTGTCATCTACAGTTCTTAAATATATACTATGGACTGGCTTTTATTATAGTGCAGAATTTATTTGTTTAGTTAAGTTTAAGTTAGAGTTTGGTTCTCCAAAGCTATAAAAATATTGAAATTATTGGCAACATTTCACAACTGAATCTGTAGCTTTATTATCTATAATAAATGCAATAATTTTAGGATAACGGTAGGAATTTAGCCATTTTTAGTTTAACCCCTTTGCGTGCCAGAGACGTAAACTTATACATTTACCGTGAATTAATTCATAAATCTTTTGTTTTAATTATCAGAGTATAGTTAGGGTTAACAAACACTAGGTATATTATATTATTTTTTATTTTATATTTTAATTTTACCAGTTGCTTTTATTTTATAATAGCGATATGCCCGCAACTTCATTCGCATAGTAGATTCAGCCATCGGCCTCACCATAACTTCTCAACTTTTCTTATTTTTTTTAATGTATAAATCTTCTACGAAATATTAAAAAAAAATTGAAATATGATGAATGAATTCGATAAAGATGTTTTGAAGTTATAACGTGACCATGAGAAAGAGGGGTTCATTTTCATATGCATAAGTTTTTTTTTGTTTTGCTTGAAAAAGATTGTAATTTTTTTTTTCGATTTCATGTTTAATTTATTAACTATCAACCAACTAACTTAACCTATTTAAATAATAATTAGATATTTCAAAGTTTTTAATCGACTTAAAAAAAGAAGGAGGTTGTATGTTCTATTGTACGTTTTTTGTGTATGTTAACCGATTTCGCCCCCATTTGTAGACCGATTGTCAAAATATTTTTTATTTGGTAGAGTATTATTTCGAGGTGGTCCATTTAAATTTCATCAAATTCGGTCAAGCACTTTTTGAGTTGCCAAAACTGAATCTTGATAATATCATCATTGACGGTGAATGACAATCGGGCACTAAAAATGAAGAAAATTTTGTTTTGCCAAAATATGGAACCGACTGTTGTGTGTGTGTTTATACAACACATATAAATATAAGAATGTTGGTGCAAGTTCAGTCAGCCTCTAGTAATCCATACTAATACTACGAGTAATATACTAATAATATTATAAAGTGGAAAGATTTGTATTTTTGGTTTTATTGTGTAACAATTCATTTAAAATTATCGCTGTAATAAGCATAATTGATAAGGAATGTATTCCTTAATAAGGTATTTTAAATAAGACAGAGCATTCACTTATTATTTTACATTTTATTCAATAACTCACTAATCACTATACGTCGCATTTAGTACTATTTCTCTCTATTCAACAATGTTAAACCACAAGTATAAATTATTCTAATTATTTATTTAAAGTATAACAACATATCCCTTTAAATAAAGATTTCAGTCAAATTGTGCTTAGATTTTATAGTTAATCCGACATAAATTCGACGCTTAACGTTTCCTAGTGTTCACCTCAGCTAACAAGAACAGACTGGCCGCTATCCTTTTTTTTTTAGAACGGACTAATGCTGTTTGCCTCTACCGGCATTTACAGCGTCACCGGACGGTTGGCGAGGGCAGATGGCACTCAGCCAGATGCGGGCGCAGAGGGCGCACCGCCTAAGGCGAGCGGTGAAGACGCTTCGCCGCAAGGAGAGGAGTAGGCGATTTGCTCAAGGGCACCACTAAGGTGGGCCGTCGCCAGGAGAGAGGGGAGTCGGAGAGAATCGCCCCGGTACATAAGTGTACCGTTGAAAGTGGGCCCTATTAATTTTTACTCTATGACTATTTGGGGAGAATCTAACCAAGACATAATTTTTGCCTCGAGCTCGCCGGCGAGCTCGGTGTTTGAATGTGTTTACCTGAGAATCATAACCTTGTCCTCGCCCACAGTCATTACCTCGGCCGGAGCCTACACCGTGATCGGAATCACTGCCTTGACTGGGGCTACAAACGGAATTACCTCGCCTCCCCCCATTTCCGCGACATGAGTCCACACCGCGACCAGGATCGTCGCGTTGTGCACTCATGACTGTACACTGGCCGCTATCCGCCACGCTTACTACTTTAATAACAATATTTTGGCGGTAGAACAACTCTCCCTCCATAATCGTCAACAATGCCACCTTGCGGTGAATTCAGAAAACATCTGCGAGTCAAATACATTCCATTTATCTAATAATACAACAATTTTGCTAATTTTAACCTACTGTAAATAATTTGTCTACAATGTATGTTTTTGTTATACTGAAATAATTATATATTGTTAACAATTGTGTGTAACAAATAAACTTAAAAACTATTGGACCGATTTCAAAACTTATTTTGCCGTTAGAAAGCTACATTATCACTGAGTAACATAGGCTATATAAAATGTTGAGTAAAGTTAAGAGTCTGTATAAAAACTTCAATAGTGTAACCCAAGGTGTGAAAGAAATACCAAAAAAAACATCTTTACCCGTTGACTCATGATTCGCCATATTTGGCCAATAATACTCGTACCTACAATAGATTTCGCAGAAATCAACCTACTTTTCAAAGAACTGCAACGTGTATGGTTAAATCGCGTAAAATAACGACTTTCCCGTTGTGAAATATGCAATATGAATGCCGTTACAATCTAGACCACATTATTCGTACCTTGGTGTTATATTGACTTTAATAATAAAGAGGTAATTTATATATGTTTGTTTATAACGGATAAACGCAAAAACTTCATGACCGGTTCATAAAAATATTTTAGCAGTAGAAAGCTATATTATTCCCGCGTAACATACGCCATATTTGATTCATCATCATCCATCACCGCGCGAGTGAAACCGCGGAATTCAGCTAGTGTTATATAAATTTAGGTATTTAATCGTTGACTATTTAGTCATTACCTGTTTAAAACATACCTACTTATTTTCAGGATATAAATGAAAACTATAAATATTTTAAAACCTTTTAATAGCGATATGGTAACTTCGGTGAGCGAGCTGCCGTGCGATTCTCTAATGATTCGTCGATGCGTTCGTCGACGAGCTCACCGATGTCAAATACTTTATGAGATAAAGCCCTTTTACATAAGGTGGTTTTTCCAACGTATCTTGTCATCCCGTCATTTGTTTCCCGGATGTTGTCAAGATTCAACGATGTTTGCTCTTAGAGAATCGCACGGCCTGATTCTCAAAGACGTTTTTTTATGTACTAAGGATGGATTACAAAAAATCTTGCATTTGAATTTTATGCAATTATTCTTTATTAGAACAATAGTAGATTAGTAGCCAAGGGCTTGAAGGCATCAATTGCAGCCCGAGATATTTAGGCGCACGAGCGCAGCGAGGGCACCTATAGTTCGAGGGTGCAATTGATGCTTACATCCGAGCTAACTACTCTGCTTTACATCTCGATTGTGAGGTAAGTAGAAAAAAACCGGCATTACAAAAATAAAATTGATGACTATTATACTCATACGAAGACAAGGCTGAATAGCGAAGCGACCTCTTTTGTCATGGGGCTGAATGCATGATGTCTATTGCCAGTATGATGGTTAGATGTACGCGAACTTTTTGAAAGAGTGAAGTGTTTTTAATTACCTACTGTATAAATAAAATATGCGTGGAATAACTTGAAATAGGTTTTTTATTCCTATTTTATAAATCTATTTTACAGAGCACTGCCGTTGGTATTGAATGATGGAGAAAGAAGGAAGAGATGTTGCCATAGCACGAAAATCATCTCCCCATTATTTAGTGTTGCTATACTTAAAGTTAAATTTACTTAAATTATACATTTTAAATTATATGTTCAGTTTTGGTCTGAACATAATTGGGGCCCGGCATGACATGGTTAAACCACAGGTAGAGGACACAACCGATTAATTGACCTTCTATAAACTTTATTGTTCATTTTAATGTCTGTCACTCTTACTCTCCCATCAACACCGGGGTATGTTTTAACAATGCGAGCCATAGGCCACTCTAAAGGGCGAGTATTTAAATTTTTAACAAAAACTAAATCACCTTCTTTAAGGTTTGGCTGCATATATTTCCATTTAGGACGGCTTTGAAGCTGATTCAAGTAGTCTTTTGACCAACAGTTCCAAAAATCTTGTTTTAATTTAGTGCAAATATTCCAAAATTTTAATCGGTTAACTGAAATTTCTGTTAAATCAACTTCAGGATAGCTAGTGATAGCCGTTCCAATTAGAAAGTGTGCAGGTGTTAAATATTGACAATCATTTGAATTTGCATTAAGTAAAGGTCTCGAGTTTAAAATTCCTTCGATTTGTACAATTACTGTATAGAGCTCTTCATAAGTTAAACATAGGTTACCTACTACTCTTTTTAGACAATATTTTAGACTCTTTACCCCTGCCTCCCACAATCCTCCGAACTCTGGAGAATAACTTGGAATAAATTTAAATTTAATATAATTTTGAGAACAAAAATTACTTACTGTATCTCTGTGGTTTTTGGAGCATTGTAGGTTATACAGTTCTTTCATTATGTTAGACGCTCCTTTAAACGTTTTTGCGTTGTCACAGTATATATTAGTGGGCATTCCTCGCCTTGAAATGAAACGCTTGAGACATGCTAAGAAAGCCTCCGTTGTTAAGTCTGATACAAGCTCTACATGGACAGCTTTTATGGCAAAGCAAACGAAAAGTGCCACATAACATTTCCGAATCATAGGCCTTCTTACCCTAGCAACCTTCATGTCGAAGTGTCCGCAAAAATCAATGCCGACATGCTGAAATGGCCTTGACGCTGTAACTCTCTCCTGCGGAAGGGATCCCATCAACTGTCTAGCAGCCTCAGCTTTCAAACGTGCACATTTGATACACTTGTGTACCACCTTTTTGACCTCTCGAATACCGCTTACTAAAGAGTATCTTTGTGAAAGAGAACTTAATACTAATCTAGGTCCTGCATGCAAGAGTCTCAAATGTTCTCTCTCAATCAAGAGGGTTGTGATGTGACAATTCTTAGGGAGAATAGTGGGATGTTTTTTATCGAAAGACATCTCCTTGGCATTTTGTAACCTACCACCTACTCTCAAAATTCCCATCTGATCAAGGAAAGGATGGAGGTTACCTATTCCTGTCTTGACAATTTTATCAGCAGAAAGTAAATTTATTTCCTTAGAAAAATGTTCCCTTTGGGCACAACGCACAATAACTGACAAAGAGTCGCGAAGTTCCTCAGGAGTAAGATTTCTGTCCGTTATTTTATTTTTATGTATTGAACAGTTTTTATAAAATCTGTAAATAAACCCTATCACTTTCTGTAATTTATATATATTTGAATATCTTTCAAAGAAAGGAGCTGAAAATGATGGCTCTACTTTTGCAATACTGCACAGTAGGTTTTGATTATCATCTGTCTCAGTGTCTGTGGGCAATTCAGGCATTTTTAAATTTTCTATAGAATTATGTGTATAATTTTTATCTAATAGGTAGGTTGGCCCATGCCACCATAAACTACTTTGCTGCAACTTGTGCGGCAAAACTCCCCGCGACAACAAATCTGCAGGGTTATCCTTTGTATTGACATAACCCCACTGATGCTGGTCTGTTAGCTCTATAATTTGTTTGACTCTATTACTGGCATAGACATTTGATTTTATATTGCCAGATTTAATCCAAGCTAGTACAATTTGTGAATCACTGTATAAAAACACTTTGAGCTGGGAAAACCTAGGCTCTAGGACTCTACTAACTCTATTTACAAGCTGTGCTAGAAGAAGAGCACTATTGAGTTCCAGTTGGGGAATAGTCAATGCTTTATTCAATGGAGCAATGCGGGACTTTGAGCAGAGTATATTTGTTTGTACTGAACCATCTTGTTTAAATATTCTTATGTAGAGACAGCAACCAAAGGCTTTGATTGAGGCATCAGCATAACCTACTAGCTCCACAAAGGAAACATCTTCAAAATTTACACACCTGTTTATTATTATCTTGCCCATTTCTTTTAATTTACTTAAAAAAATATTCCAGTATATATTCTGTTCATGGGGTACTATAGCATCCCAATCTAATTGCAAAGACCATAGCTCTTGCATAAATATCTTGGCTATCACTATTATTGGGCCTCCCAGGCCAAGCGGGTCGAACATGGATCCTATGAAGCTCAGAATTTTTCTTTTTGTATTTAAATTATTTGTCTGATCAATATCAGGACTTGAAAATGTGAAAGTATCTGAATTTATGTCATACATCAAGCCTAAAGTTTTCACTACATTATTTCCACTCATGTCTTTGTCACTAAATTGTTTTTGTGCATCTGGAATATCATGTAAAGCCTCAAAAGAATTTGAACACCATTTGTGTAGGGAAAAACTACCTATTTTAAGCAGCTCTATCAATTGAGTTTTTAGATCATAAAGCTCTTTTATATTATCTGTGCCAGAGAGAACATCATCAACATATGTATTTTTTATCAATGTTTGAGCAGCAAGAGGAAACTCATTGCTATGTCGAATAGCTAATTCCAGCAAACATCGACTTGTCAAAAAAGTAGATGCCTTTAGACCATAAGTAACTGTCTGCAGCTGCAGGCAGGTGATGGGTTTCCTGGGATCATCTCTCCAGAGAATATTTTGAAGACAAGTTTGGTGGCTATTGATCATAACTTGGCGAAACATTTTTTGTATGTCACAAATCAAAGTGAAAAGGTAAGTTCTAAATAGTATTAGAATATCAAAAAGCTCACTCTGTACCACAGGGCCTTTCAGCATGACGTCATTGAGAGATACCTGACTCTTCGACTTGAGACTCCCATCAAACACAACACGAAGCCGGGTTGTTTTACTTGCCTCATTGATAATTGCATGATGTGCTAGAAAGTAAACAGGACCATTATTAGCATTATAGATTGCAATATCAACTTTCTTAGCATGTCCCAACTCTACATATTGATCTATAAATAGCTTATATTGTTGCAACAACAAAGGATTTCGTTGAAGTCTTTTTTCTAACATTAAAAACCTTTGATATGCTACAGAGAAGGAATCCCCAAGCTGCAGCTCATCCAAAGGAGCAATGAGAGGCATATCAACATGAAAACGACCATCTGTCAAACTCATAGAACTCTGAAAAATTTCTTCAGCCTTCTCTTGCTCATTACACCTTGGCTTTGCAGCTTCCGGTACTTTCTCTGACAGCCAGAAATTTTCCATGACATTTTCCAACTTCTTATAATCTTGAATTGCAAAGTTAGTAACTAATTTACAAGTTTCATTACTTACATTATTACAGACACTTTCAGGATAATTGCCACCAACTACATAACCAAATATGGTATTTTGCAATACAGGTCCATTCTGTATTTTAATGCATCCGTCTAGTAACACAGTGAAATAAATATCTGCACCCAATAACAAAGAAATTTTTGCTGGGATATTAAATTCATCATCTGAAAGTTTTACATTCTTAGGGATATGCCACCTATTTATATTAATGAATTTTTGAGGCAATTGTGTTGTTATAGCATCAACTACATGACATTTTAAATTGAATTTTACATTATTGAGGCATGAAAGCACACTCAAGTTAACACATTGGTTTATTTTGGTTGGTTTGTTACCAATTCCAATTATATTATTTTGTTGATTTATAGCAATCAATCCGAGAGTTTCCACAAGTTCAGATGTAACAAAAGATGCTTGGCTGCCTGTGTCAAGCAATGCTCGCACAGTGATTTGCTCACCTTGTTTATTAATTAAGTTTACCTTTACAGTTGGAAGCAAGATATCATTGGAAACAGGGTTTGATAATAAGGTCACTGCAGGTTCCTTGATTTGAGTTTGATCCTGGTGTAAGAGGGTGTTATGATCCTGCCGACATAGCTTGAATTTAAAATTAAATTTGCACTTACCACTGTGTGGTTTTAAACAAAGAGAACATAGCTTATTATCCCGCACAAATGATTGGCGGTCCAATATTGCTGCAGTCTTGAACTGCAGACAACTGAAAAGAGGATGGTCATCTTTAGTACAAAATTTACACAAACTTTTAGGATGTGTGACAACATTAGTCACTTTTGTATAAAATTGTTTAGATCTATTGATGGTACTTTCATAGGAAGTATCCTTATTGTATGTATCTTCTAGCGCTATAGCACGCTTTTCAAGAAATTTTAAGAACTGAGCCATGGAAGGCATTTGTTCAGAGTCTCTATCCAATTGGTAGGCTCTGTGAGTAATTTGATCTAATTTTCTTGTTAATATGGAAATTAACAGCATGTCCCATTTATCAATGGGCTGTTCAAAATTTTGTAATGCATGCAATTGTTGCTGCACTTCAGACACAAATGACCTTATAGAGGTAGCTGTGCCCTTTTGCATAGTAGGTAAATCTAATAAAATATGAATATGGTTTGCTATTAAACGTGCCTTATTATCGAAACGCTTGTTTAATAACTCTAGTGCTTCCTTATATGATTGGTTCACCAAAGGCAAGTTGACAATGACTCCCAAAGCATCATCCTTCAAATATTTTCTTAAATAAAACAATTTCTGAACATCAGATAAGGACCTATTATTATCAATTATGGCCATAAATAGATCATAAAACGGTTTATACCTTGTGAAATCTTTCCCATCATAGGGACTTATGTCAATGGTGGGCAATTTACATGTTGACACATTATGGCATTCTGATACAGATATTTTTCCTATAACCTTTAAAGAAGCATTAATTTTGGCAAGAATGGAATAATATTTTTCTTCCATGAGACCAACCTGCTCGGCGTCACTTTCGTCGATACTTAGGATGTCCAGTTGCACCGCCTCATAGCTTTTGAGCGCACTTACAAGCTTTTCTTTTCGGGCTTCCAAAATATCCACCGTCGCCGACGCAAAATGTATGGGATCATTCACGAAACTTTCCATCCGCGTAATCACCGCTTTGTACTGTCCACGCAGCAGCCTGTATTTCCGCAAAGCTTCCTTTGACTCCGCCATCGTGCGATATACGTAATAAGTTTAAGTTCCCTGGATTTACAACAATTATTTTCGCGCACCTTTGATCTATTTTTAGAAATTGTTTTGAAGTGTCACGATGACAGGACAGGTGACAGATGAAACGATAGAATGACGTTTAACGTTGAAAGCTGACAGCACCTTGAAGTTCTTGCAAATTGCAATATTATTATTTCTTTCAATATTCTGGCCGCCTTAGCAATTCGCACTACTCGCAGCCAACTTCACTTCGAACAATTTTATTTTTCTGAGGGTGTTCGAAATTTCCGTCTTCAAATTGAAAGATTTCTAGATAAATCGATGCTATTTCTTCTTTCTTGATGATGCTTCTGATGTAGATTATCGTTCTGTATGGACAGAACGAGGTTGCGAGCCTGCACGGCCGACTCTTGAACACGACTCGTATCGCGAGACGCTCACCACCACGGGCTCGTAATTCCGACGATAGCTGGAAAAACTTGACTGGCACCGAATTTACACTTTCGAAGGACCACCACACGCATGTATAAATAAAATATGCGTGGAATAACTTGAAATAGGTTTTTTATTCCTATTTTATAAATATATTTTACAGAGCACTGCCGTTGGTATTGAATGATGGAGAAAGAAGGAAGAGATGTTGCCATAGCACGAAAATCATCTCCCCATTATTTAGTGTTGCTATACTTAAAGTTAAATTTACTTAAATTATACATTTTACATTATATGTTCAGTTTTGGTCTGAACACCTACCGCCCTAGGGCTTTTCTAGCTACATTATTACCTTAGAGCGCTAATTAGTCACCTACAAGCCCCATTTGTGTTTTTTTTAAATTACTTACCGCCCTAGGGCTTTTCTAGCTACATTAATACCCTAGACCGCTAATTGGACACCTGCAAGCCTCATTTGGGGGTAATAAGGACCTTTTTACCGAATATGAGAGATGCAATTTTTTTTTTAAATATTGTTCTAAACACATTGCCTTACTTTTTACATACGGTTGGAGTAAGGTAATGAAGCAGTTTTATATCATTAAGGAAAGTGATGGGTAAGCCATGTGTCTAATGGTTAGCCTTCTTTCTTTCTATTATTCATACATTGTTAGTTTACATGCCAAATACAAAACATTTATTAAAAAAAAACTTGTTATTAAATAATTATATGTTTAAGTATTTAGTGGCCTTGTCTGCGCTCGCTACCTTTTGGTGTCATTTCTAATTCCCCCTGTATTTGTACTTGCTTCAACACTCACCTAATCTTAATCATAGATAGGTTTCTAGAATGACAAGCATAATAATAACATATATCAAAGCAATCGCTGATCGTAGCAATGATCGTAGACATTGCCATAACTCGTAGACCGTAGACGTAGCGATAACTATAATCGTAGCAAAAAGAGGCGTAGCATGGTACTCAATACTTATGCATCATGTTGTATGCTACGTTTCTCTACGGATTACTCTACGTACTACAAACGATACGTAGGAAGTTCAAATCGAGAATACCTAACCTATAAGGGTTTTTCGCGTGAACTCCGCCCGCATATTATTCCACTCTGTTGTATATTTGAAGAATACATCCCACTGTAAGCTGAAACTGCATACTTGGTAGTGTTACCGATTTTCTCGGAATCTTGGAATTGCACATTTGCCCTAATTGCGTTAAGGGAACATCATAGTTTTTATTTAATAAATTCAGCTCTTTCATGACTAGTAATAACATAATTAAATTCATTCTCAGTTAATTTAGATAGAAAATTTGAATAAAAATGACTCTGCATACTTAATGGCATCAACCAATGAATCCCACTTAATAACAGTTATAGTATCATCCATAGCTTTACGTTACTCTGTACCGCACTCGTCACTCTATATCTGAACTTTTAGAAGTTTAAGAAGTGATTACTACATAATGCTGTTTTAGGGCAGGATATCTGGCAATGCCGTGGTACTCACCTTACTAAGTGATCTGATATTATCTCATGCCAAAGCCCATGAAGTTGGGAACCTTACCTTCTCCAAAATAAAATACAACAATACAGAATAAGAATATCTGTACATAATATAATTAGTATAACCCGTTACAAAAGCACAAAAATAAATACGTAACAGTCAAAAGTAAACCTAAATAATATTAAAATTACATAAACTACACAAACATAACTTAATATAAATAAATAAATATTTATAACAAATAAATATATAAATAAATATATATTACATATATAAATACATATATATTACATATATAAATACATACACATCATATACACATTCCAAAAGATATTTAAAGAAACGTATTCATATAATATTATTTAAATTTTTAAATGCAAGCGACTAACAAAAATAACATTGAATCAACTTGAGAGGTAAAGCCTCTTTACTTGGTCTTTAAAGGCAGGAAGTGTCTCCGCGCGTCTAATTGAGACCGGCAACGTATTCCACAAACGAACAGCTTGGACGGTGAACGATTTGGCATAAAAGGAGCTAGAATGTGAAGGCACCTTGAGAGAGAGATTTTCTGATGACCTAAGTGTGTGTGTATCCGAAGAGTTAAAAAAGGAAAAGCGTTCTTTAAGGTAGTGCGGGGATGAAGGATTGAATAAAATAGTGTACAAAAGAGAAAGAATATGAATATTCCGACGAAGACGTATGGGAAGCCACCTGAGCTTAGTACGAAATTGTGAAACGTGATCATATTTGCGCAAACCAAATATGACTCTGATACAAAAGTTCTGGAGACGCTCTAGTTTGTTTAGCTGGTCCTCTGTGAGGTCGAGATAGCAGGCATCGGCATAATCTAAGACAGGGAGCAATAGAGACTGCGCAAGCGACACTTTAGTGGATATTGGTAAAAAATTACGGAGTCTTCTCAAGGAACCCGCAGAAGCAAATAACTTACGACTTGCGGCCTCAACTTGGGGACTCCATGTTAGAGATTGGTCTAGAATCAGACCTAGATTTTTTACACTATTGCTAAAGGGTACAGCCACTCCATCAAACATGACCATAGGTAATGTGGACCAATTTACTTTGGAAATCATGCGAGGGCTGCCAAGAACCATCACTTGTGTTTTAACAGGATTCACCTTTAACCTTAACTTTATATTGTCATCACAAATAACCTTGTATCATCTTCAGCTGATATAACAATAAAACGATTGTTTAAAAAGATCTCCATTTAATAAGTGGTTCGGTGATATGTTTCTCGTAAAACTATTCTTGTAAAATAATAAGGAACTATGAGTTTATTCAGCCCTCGAATTTGGCACATAATGGATGGGCGTTCTCGGTATTGTGAAGAAACGTCTCTCATCGTAGCCATATAACTGTAAAATATTCCGTAAATCGTCAAGAATTGACGTTTTATCTTCATTTACATTTAATTAAAGCAACGTGGATATTGTAACGTTTAAGAGAAAGTTATATAAATGAAACTATTCAGCATGGTCATTATATCAGATTTTAAAAAACACTGCATATTTTTTTTTATATATATAAGTGAAGTTGTATTTCCTTTCAGTAAAAGCAGCATTAGCCTCTCTCGAGGTTCAGTTTAAAACAGCTCACGTGAAATAAAATGCAATACCGGGAGCTATTCTTCAGCACTCAGTCCCGCAAGTTGGGAAATAAGAGATGTTCTATGAGCACTGCAGATGTCGTGAGAACACGTTTCGCATCTTATCGGTTTGATAACCGACAAACGTGTTATTATTCGTGCTCCGATATCTTTGTATTATGTTCAAGGTTAATGCAATATAATGCCTTATACAAAACGTATTTATTATAATCTTCCATAAATTTGGATATGATTTGATCTCTATCTCATATGTTAAGTTAGTATTGAAGAAGCCTCTTGGAAGAGAAGAAAGAAGCCTATACAACCCGGTCACAATATCTGTGCACCTGACCTCGTGACGTCATATCGGCGGTCTGGGTACGGTGTGAAAAAAAGGTTTTTCGAGAAATGTGGAGGTAAAAAAAATATTACTAACCTTTTCAAATCAATTTATTATTGATGAAGGGTTTGTTATTAAAAAACAATAATTTTGATTACAAACATTTATTATTAAACTCAAACTCAAACAGTCACTTTAAATTATTGACTCTTACCCGGTGTCGATAATTTTGGTTCTGGGTGGGTTTCTAAATTATTACTAGTACTTGGAGTCGGACTAGCGCCCGGCGAAGTAGGTGGTTGTACTTTGGCTTCATTTTTAATTTTCATTAGAGTCCTCTTTGATATCCCAGTTGCAGCACAGGTTCGTTTCACCACTTGGTCTACAGTACTGTTTATTTGCTTTCTCCGATTCAAAAAACTTGAGCACTTTCAAGATTAAATTTCTTGATTCGCTGTGTACTGTTTTTCCATGACTTCAGTTTAACAGCTACAACAATTTTAATAACAACCAAACCAGTCCAAACTTAACAGTATCAGTCTAAACTTAACAATAAATATTAAAAAACAAAACAACAACAAAGCGAAAATATCAAAATTATCGGGACGTGTATCGGCAACGAAGATGCTAACCGTACTGTCGCACCGGGGAGTGCGCGGAGAGGTGACAGGGGAAGCGGGAGAGGCGCCGCATTCCAGCGAGGTGCACAGATATTCTGACCGGGTGTACATATAAACGCTTATAGACGCTAGTAAGCTTAGAATATATCTTTATTCATTCGTATGTAAAAAACAGTAAGAACTATAACAATAAGGACTATATTTTGGGTAATTAAGGGCCGTATTGCAGATGTACGCACAGATTTGAACCTAGGCTTGTGTACTGAGATCTGCCGTGCGATTCTCTAAGATCAAACATCGTTGCATTTTTGACAACATCTGTGAAAAAATGACGAGATGAATAGTAACGTTGGAAAAGCAACCTTATGTAAAAGTGCGAAGTACATATTTGACATAGCGGTGAGCTCGTCGACGAGCTCGTCATCATTACAGAATCGTACGGCTGAGTAAATATGTATAGCTATACTGTCAATGCTGCACTTAAGTCGAGATTCACAGCTGGGAGCTTTAGAAACATCTAAAACATTGTTTTTAGTCTAGTTGTAGCCAGGTAAAAAAGCATGGAAATGCTGTCACACATGTAATAAAATTGTAACTGAGCCAAATCTGTACATTAAGTAATTTTTTTCAATTATAATTGACGCGTACTTTTTGGGTATATCCCACTATTTCCATGGAAATACAAAATAGAAAATGTGGTACTAGCTTTTTTTTTCAAATCAATTCATATTTATTCATTTCTAATGCAAAAAAAAATCTAAAATAATATTAAACAAGAATAAATTTTACATTTTGTTAACAAATGAGGTGTGTTTAATGAAAGTCAGTTTTCATGACTAGTCTAAGGTAAAGTCGTATATAGGTATGACGCGAGCAAAGCGAGGAGGAGTGATAGGTTTTTTTTTGACCAATACGCTTGAGCCGGGCGAGCGAAGCGAGCGTGCCGCGGCAGTGGTCAGCGATGCGCCAGTAGAAGAGTGTTAGAGTAGTTAGTTGTTAGTGTTAGTTTATGTGTTAGCAATGGAAATAGTGGTAGAAACAGTCCTAGTATTTCTATCATAGAAATACCTAATACCTACAAATAGTGGGATACTATTACCTTTACTACTACGGGTTACGGGTACGGGTTCTAGACTCCCAGCTGGTATTAAGCATTTCGTTGACAGAAAAACTGCGAGCTTATCTGAATAGCTGCCCGATCACTACATACTCCACCACTACTGTAAGACGAAGCCAGTGAAGCCGCTGGTGGGTCAGATAGTCGTACATAAGTCTATACTATTGTGTATTATACTGTCACATCGTACAGCACAATTTTACCTTTATACAAAGTACACAATTACAATAAAACAAAAACAACTAAATACAAGAAACGAACGATATTGGACAGAAAATACTTACAAAATTAAAATAACTCTAAATGTAATAACTAAAGTACAAAAAATATAAATTAAAGTGAATAGTAAAATATGAAAATATACAACATTCAAATATCCTAGAGAAGTAAGTATTGACTATGTAACTAAGTCATTAGCCCATACAAACCTATAGGTACAGTGGAAAATACAATTTAAATTAAAGATCTGTGTCATATTTACTGCTAATTCAAAGTTGTGGCCACTTATTTTGCATGAAAACGTTACCAAAGTCTAATCAAGGATTGCATCCCCTGATCGCATAATAGCGCGACCGCAACCACGGCCAGACCGCAACATAATCGCTAATTAATGATCGCAGTACATCATGAACACAATAATGTAGTCTCAAAATTCAAACTCAATTCATAAAATGCTTGGAGTTTTTGTTTACCAGCCATATTTACATTTAGGTGCACTTGATTAATTTAATTAATACCACCGCAGTTTAAGATATTCTGCTAGGAAGCAGTAGTATGCAAAGTGCTGCGAGTAAAGGTCATTGCAGCAAGTAAAACTCGCCATCCCATAAAAAAAACTACTGAGCGAATGACACTCAAAACCACTATTTTAATGCTATTAAGTGGCCAAACGGGCTAGTTAATTTTCTAAGCACAACGCTTTCACATGTTAGTTGCAGTATCGCCCAAAGCTTATAATTGTAGTTCCACGACGCACTGCACTGAGTTCAAGTGTTTGTGTTTAATTAGCCCAGTAATTTCACTTGGTTCTATGAGTTTTACCTCTTTCATTAAACTTATGCCTCGAAAAGACTTTTTCCACATGTGGTCTAAACCGGGCGATATTTCGCTAAAGTACCCTTCATACGCATAACACACACAAATGCTAACATTCTTCAGCGTGTCGTCTTTCCAGCTTCTAATTTATTCAGCGCTAACATTCACTGCACTATATCTGCTACTGCGGTGGTACCTAAAAAGTCAGACTTTTGCACCAGAGGCCTACCTTCCAGTGAGTCGGATTCGCTCGCATCTTGCACTTCGCAAACACGGCAATATCCCTTGACTCCTTCCCCTCCCTCACGAAGTAGTGGTCGCAGAGTATCTACTGTAAATCCACCCAAAACTTCATAATTGTAATGGACGAAATGTAATGTTCAATTGTAATGGATGTTCCATTAAGCGCAAGATTTTCCAGTGTCACCAATTGATTGGTTGAAAACTCGCCAGAGCGCAGCAAAACGGTACCAAAACCATCTTTAAGTTACCACATCAACACAATTTTGATTACAAGTCGTTAATTATTAATTAATTGTTTGCTTATATTTATTATAGATAGCCGTGCAAAAGGTATAAGTTCATAAAAAACAATGCAAAAACTTTCTTTTTTATATTTTTCGAAAACTTTACGATGTATCTTACGTCTGCAGAAAAATTTTCAAGAGTTGTTTTCGTAAGTTCCTTACATATTATTATGACTGTCAATTTATCGGACTAACCACTATGCTCTTAAACATCTGGCGTTTAGATAGGAATGCCAAATTAAAATTTCTTTCATACTCGTAGTTTTACGTGTGTTTGTGTTTCGTTTTGTGCTCGCTATTCATCAACCAAGACAGGTCAAATTGTTGGTCTAACAATTTATTCAAGACAACCCTAGACCTTACACTGCACGACAGACGGTTGCTAAGTTAGAGGAGCTGCGTTTGGAATGTCTTCCACACGAATCATTCTTATCAAACGTTGACAATTTCTTGCAAGAAAAAAAAAGCAATTCTGATGGGGCTATCAAAAAGGTCTTCAAAGATTTTATTGATTCCTGCTCTCACATTTTTCTCAGATATGAAATCAATTAAATATTTACAAAATTGTGAAAGTGCATATATTATCTTATAATGGTACATATTTTCATTGATTAAACATATATTTTTTTTGTTTTGCTTTTTCCATATGAAACGCCAATTTCATACGTAATGACCTAAATAAATGTTAAATAAGCGTGTTACGTGAAACTTATAAGAATGTTGTATTTTTTATGATGAAATTTTTTCACGGTTTTTCTTTTATAACCTACTTTAAAAAGGAGGAGATTATATTATGTTCGACTGTATGTATTGTATTTTGTGTATGTTCAACGATTTCACCCCCATTTGTGGACTGATTCTCAAAATTATTTTTTTGTTTGGTAGAGTACTTCCGAGGTGGTCCCTTTTAAATTTCATCCAATTCGGTATAGCAGTTTTGAGTTAGGTTCCAATAATAAGTGTGAAGTGACTTGTCGAAGTCGGTACCATGCACACAGTAATGTGATAATAGATACATTGGGACTATCATGGTACCGAATTGAACAAGATATTTCACACATTTTGGTATTGGAGTCGGTTCCATTTTAGATAAAATAAAATTATGAGATACGACATGTCTGTACCTAATGGCGAATCACGACGAGAAAAAAGAGCTATAGATTGCACTATAGGTATATAGGTAGCTAGAGTGTTGCCATTATGTTATTATTATGTTAGATAGGAAACAAAGTACTATTACCAAAATTCTTCTTTGTACAACCTCAGTTTGCTTTAATAAAGAGCCTTCAAATTTACTATAAAGGATTATTTAAACAATGATGATACACTTAAAATTGCGGTACTGTATTTAATTAGCTGCATAATGGACGCGTGGTTTTGACGCGTAAACTCATGCTATTATCAATATTGAAAACTACATGTTAGTACACTGATATAAGTTTATCCAGCTACAAATCAACTGGTATCAAATAAACTTGTAACATTATAATTGCTTCTGCGTCATTATAACAAGTATATTCCGCAAACAGTAGACCTCAGGAGCATAAACTTTTTTCTATTAACAAAATCAACCGATAGATGGCGCCGAATACAACTGTACGCTATTTAGGCAAAACACATCTCTTTTAATTAAGAATCGCCAATCACGAATAAATACTTACTGTATCATAAATAGTTAACACCAAATTTTGTCTAGACTAGTTGAAAATACGACCTGTACGCGAGTAACAACATCCGGCCTTCATAGCTCAATACTACGATACGATACTCAATAAGCGGCTTTGAACTTATTAATGAGGTGAATTAGCGACCACCTTTCAGTGCCTCAAGTACTCACTAATAACACACACTGATCAAAGACTTTTGTATTGATTTTCAATTTAATTCTGAACAAATATTCATATAGGAACATTTTAATTCTATTTAGGAAACGGCTCGATTTATAACAATCCTAAAACAAGGTTGCATTCACTAATCGCAGGACAGCACCGTACCACGACCCGGCCGCAGCGTAATCACACCTGATTAACGACCGTAGCGCACCTGCGACCGTGTATCTATTCATTAAATGCTATCCGCTTGGATCCGACTATAAATACGGTAATTTTCTAAATGTTCATCGGATAACTATCATGCTTTGAGATATAAATGTTATCTTTGAGCACGATTGCCCAGGAAGAATTATTTTATGATTTAGCTGTAAATAAACAATTTTTTTTCCAAAAAAGGGACCCGATTTTTTTTACTATAAAATAGAACTGACTTCAACACCAATAAGTATGATATAACTTGTTGCAGTCGGTACCATGATAGTTCAAAAGTACTTATTATCACAATATTGTGCGCATGGTACCGACTTGGACAAGTTATTTTACATTTTTTTGTTGAAGTCGGTTCTGTTTTTAAGCTATTGCATAGCTTCTATCGCGGGCCTTGAGCGTGGAGACCAAATCCAGAAATTCCGTAACGAAAATAACCTAACACCCCCACTCCGACTCCATCTATCGATGAATAGCAGAACTTTTAATGACTTTGAAATATCACGCTTGTCTCTTTAGTTCAGCGACTCGCCTATAGATGGCATTGATTAAATAATTATAACTGCATAAGTTGATAAAAACAGCTATGCAATAGCTTTACCGCGGCAGTCTCCGAGTGCCACACGTCTTTTTTGTTAAAACATGTTATTTGTTAAAACATGTTTTTTCACCCTTTTTAATGGCCCTTTCTTTATTTAATTCTTTATTGCACTAAACAAAGTACAAATGAAGGGATCAATGCTAAGGCATTTTCTACCAGTTATCCTACACACCCTTGCTACTTACACGATCGATTGTCGTTATGATATAATCAAGATAGGTGAAACATTTTCAGTTATTGGAGTGTAACTCAAAATCCACTTAACCGAATATGATGTTTAATTGGACAACTTCAAAAGTATACTCAAAAATATATAAAAAGAATTATTAAAATTGGACTACTCAGTAAAGTAAAACGTAAAAAAATACATTAAGCAATTACAATATGAAAATTTTGATACCGACTTCCAGACTGTTCAGTTATTGGAGTATATCTCAAAAATTACTGGACCCAATTTGGTGAAAATTTAATGAGACCACACGGGAACCACCAGCTTCAAAAAAGAATTTTAAGAATCGGTTCACCCAGTCAAAAGTTATGAGGTAACAAACATTAAAAAAAACACAGTCGAACTGACTACCTCCTCCTTTTTTTGGAAGTCGGTAGAAAAAATATACGCGTCGACTTCAGAACCACAACAGTATCAACAGTAGGCTCGTCATTCATCCGGGTTACTTGATCACGTCATAGTGGATGGGTACATGCAGTCTAGTGACTAGGAGGGCAAGACGTGCGCGTGATGGTAAGCACTACGCAGACCCATGTCAGTTGCAGTGCCACAAGAGCTTAGCTGTAGTTTTGCACGGCAGTGTACTGCGCTCGTCACGCCGTGAAAAACTTTTGGGTCTCTTTCGCCCAGTAATTTAACCCTTGAAGCTCTAAGGGTAACAATAATTTGCGACCCAGCGTTCGCAAAAAACCCGCGAAAATCCGCCATTTAAAAAAATGCGTGCGGTCGTGGTAATTAAATTGTAGTAAAATAACTATTGAAGATTGGAGCTACGGACAGCCCACTATGTAGAGGCTGTCTTCAGAAAGACGAGACTGTGGAGCATGTGTTGCTGCACTGCAGGGCTACGGAAGATATTAGAGCAAAAACAGGATTACTGGAGGTCCACTCCAGAACGCAAGATGCATCATCAGCATCATCGAAGTTTGTTCATACAACATCTCAAACTACACTGGAGCAGTTGTGCCAGCGACCCAAGGCCATACTACGCTATGTGAAGGAGTTAGGCAGGCTTGAGTAAATGCTGGCAGGGGGGAACGCACAAAACACCCCAAGCAGGACGTCAGTGCAGGCCTAATCGCGCCCAAAACGAATAAGAATAAGAATAAGAACTATTGAAAATATTTTATATCTGTAAACGGCATAAAGTAATACTAATCTTGCTTTAGTGTCCTTTACGCCCAAACACAGTATTGCTTGCGCATTATAATATTGGTTACCAGCAAAATAATTGGCAATGTGGTTGTATCATCTAGGATGGCCTCAACTACCTAGCAATCCGGGTTCTCTTATCTTTACGGTTTGTATTCCGACAGTGGATGGAATGATCTTTAACTCCGTCCCAGCACGGAGTTACCCTTAGAACCTCTGAAATATTTTTAAAATGAATATTACTAATTTCTTGCCTCTAAAACCGGCTCACTTTACTTTTTATTATTTATACTTTTTTATTTCACTTTATGTTGTTTTATTATCGTTTGTATTTTGATTGTAGTCTGATTTGCATTACGGGAATTTATTACCTGAAATAAAACATAATTATTATTATTCTTTATTCGAAAAAAATTACGAATCACAAAGGCACAAGTGGGGCTGTAGCCAATACTTAGAGGCCTGTTTGGTATAAACAATACAAAGAATATAAAAAACAGAAAGCTATTGAAATGATTTTATTAATGGTTAGAAGATAGTGGGCTATGGAAGAGACTACGGCATCTGCCAAATTCAGTCTCATTTTAAAATTTTTGGGCAGGTGGTGACTTGCCACCCACTAAACGGGCACAAAGCCGCCCCTGCGGTATTATTATTATTATTATTTATCCAACCAATTTCACGGGTTTCACCCGGTCCTTTACAAAGGCATAAGTGGGGCTGTAGCCAACACTTAGAGGCCTGTTTGGTATAAAAAATACAATGTAGTATAAAAACAGAAACATTTTGGATGGAAGGTTACAGGTTATCTATTACAAAAATGGGTAAAATGGCAAGGTTATTGATATGTACTTATTAGTGATACGGGAGATAGTGGGCTATGGTCGAGACTACGGCACCTGCCAATTTCAGTCTCATCTTAAAATATTTAGGCAGGTGGTGACTTGCCACTCACTAAACGGGCCCCCCATAAAAGCCACCATCAATGGTGACAAAAGGGGCAACGTTGGTGTGAATGGCTAAAGGGTGTCGAGAGGTGTGCTGCGGTTTCACTAGAGCGCTACTACCGGCGTTATGCGCTTTAACACTTCCACCCTTGGAGCTTTTTGTTACTTGCTCTTGCGTCTCCACCCCCAGACAGCCAATAAATGCAAGCCGGGAGTCAGGGGTCTCATTTAGCCCCAGGGAGAATCAGGGTCCGCGGTGTCGCCACTCACCGACGGCTCGCCACAAAGCCGCCCCTGCGGTAAATTATTATTATTATTTTTATTCAACCAATTTCACGGGTTTCACCCGGTCCTTTACAAAGGCATAAGTGGGGCTGTAGCCAACACTTAGAGGCCTGTTTGGTATAAAAATACAATGTAGTATAAAACAGAAACATTTTGGATGGAAGGTTACAGGTTATCTATTACAAAAATGGGTAAAATGGCATGGTTATTGAAATGTACTTATTAGTGATACGGGAGATAGTGGGCTATGGTCGAGACTACGGCACCTGCCAATTTCAGTCTCATCTTAAAATATTTAGGCAGGTGGTGACTTGCCACTCACTAAACGGGCCCCCCATAAAAGCCACCATCAATGGTGACAAAAGGGGCAACGTTGGTGTGAATGGCTAAAGGGTGTCGAGAGGTGTGCTGCGGTTTCACTAGAGCGCTACTACCGGCGTTATGCCCTTTAACACTTCCACCCTTGGAGCTTTTTGTTACTTGCTCTTGCGTCTCCACCCCCAGACAGCCAATAAAGGCAAGCCGGGGGTCAGGGGTCTCATTTAGCCCCAGGGAGAATCAGGGTCCACGGTGTCGCCATTATTTTTATTATTATTATTATTATTATTCCTTTTATTCAAAAAGTTTCACGGATTTCATCCGGTCCTTTACAAAGGCATAAGTGGGGCTGTAGCCAACACTTAGAGGCCTGTTTGGTATAAAAATGCAGAGTATAGAAAACAGTAAGAATGTTGGATGAAGGGTTACATGGTACTTATAACTATTACAAAAATGGGTAAAATGGCCAGGCTATTGATATGAACTTATTAGTGATAAGGAAGATAGTGGGCTATGGAAGAGACTACGGCACCTGCAAATTTTAGTCTCATGTTAAAATATTTAGGCAGGTGGTGACTTGCCATCCACTAAACGGGCCCCCCATAAAGGCCACCATGAGTGGTGACAAAAGGGGCAACGTTGGTGTGGATGGCTAAAGGGTGTCGAGAGGTGTGCTGCGGTTTCACTAGAGCGCTACTACCGGCGTTATGCCCTTTAACACTTCCACCCTTGGAGCTTTTTGTTACTTGCTCTTGCGTCTCCACCCCCGGACGGCCAATTAAGGCAAGCCGAGGGTCAGGGGTCTCATTTAGCCCCAGGGAGAATCAGGGTCCACGGTGTCGCCACTCACCGACGGCTCGCCACAAGGCCGCCCCTGCGGGTTTATTATTATTATTATTATTATTATTATTTACCTACAGGAATTTTCTTATGATGATCTGAAGTGATGTTCGCGAATGATGATTATATTATTTTGCTGTCCATGCCCAAGCCACACTACACATTACCCGCAGCGGCTAGATGTTGCTGTGTTTAAGTCTCTCAAGCCTTTTTTTACGAATCCTGCAGGCTATGGATAAAGCAAAATCCGGGACGCCGTCTCACAAGACATCTCGAGCCACTGAAGTTTTTCCACTAAACCCAAGAGCTGTACCAGAGTAGTGCAAAAAATTAAAGCACCTGTGGAAAGGAAAACCTAAAATGATTGAAGGATTGTGTTCAGCATGTGGCAGTAAGAATAATAAGCAGCTGAATGGCCCTAGGGGCAAGGGAATAGGGGAAAAAGTAATGGCCATCACTCCCCGAGCTCTATGGCCATCACTCCTGGGCCGGTTGAGATGGCCAGTTGTATTTTTTTAAATGATTGTTTAGCCTGTTTTAAGTTAATTTCAAGACTGAATATAAGTACGTTTTAAAGAGAAGTACCGTTTCCGATTAAAGTTGTTGTTTTAATCATTATAATTTCCCTACCTTCAAGCTTAGTACGGCCATCTCACTTAAACTTACCCTATATAAGAAGAATATTGTAGACTCGTTCTTCTCAAAAATACCACACATAGTATGATATTTTAATGTAATTACCATTTTACATATAAAAAGCATAATTTGTGCATTAAAATGCAAAGTATATTACCCAATCGATCAAAATCGTATTACCAAATCGACCAAAGATCAAGATCTTTTACATTGTTGACTATAAATGTTTTAGTTTTGCTTTTTATGATGAACATAGAATTAATTTCGTTTTAATTTAACAAATATCCATCCTAATGCCAAATTATCTTATTTTAGTTTAATAAACTGGGCTGTTTGCATTTTAATTGCACTTAATAGGCCATAAAACTTCGCTACTAAAAAAATTAAATGTTACTATATAATATGGTAATAAAAATATCTAAAATACTACGATGTATTTATTTAAATATGGTCTTCAAGAATATATGCGAGGATTAAAGTAAAATATATTACAGGCAGATAATTTTTCAGTTTACTGCAGCCGTTTTATGATTAAGAATAAATTTATAACCCTATCTATAAACGAATTCATGAAAGTTTTAAATTTATAAAACTAGCTGAGTTGCAAGATTTATATCTTAGCTAACCTACGATGTTGCGCACTTACACTGGCAATTATATTGGCAATAATCGTCGCAACAACGTTGAAATTGACTGCAGCGCACTCAATTTACGATCCATTTTTATAAGGTTTAGAATTACTTACTAAGCATAAAATCCTAAAATGTTGACATATCCAGATGGAGCTAAAAGCGCCATCTTGAAAAAAGTTGTATATACATATTATGTTTAAAGATTTTGGAAACTATGCATTTTGGGGCAAAAAATATTAGAATTATTATTGTAGAGAATAATACTTTGCACCTTTTGCATGCTTGTATTTTTTTTGTAAAACTTACTGTTTACGATTTATGGCCTATTAATTTAACCATTTTCGATGTCGTGTTATTAAACTTTTAGTTTGTTTCCTTATTGGCCGGACACTGCAGTTACTGCCGAAATTATTTCCCAAGTAATCTTTAAAACAAGGAAGCATTAACTGATGATACTCTACCGCACAACACAATTACACATTTGATGGTTCAAACGGTAAAGCCAATGTATTTTTTTATCTGTTATATTACTTGTATGGCGTCTATTCTGCTCGGAGGTGGCATTTGTTAGCCAACACAACTCGCGAGGAACCTTGTGATGTTTGTACTTTTTTACGTTCTCGCACTTACCTGGATGCTGGCTGACGGCCGTACTGGACCCGAGCGAGTGCCGCTTGGCCTCTTCCGGCTGCCTTGTCTGCTCATAAGAACAATTACCCGCGTAAACTTCACTTCACTCGTGAACATGGCGCATGCAACTGTGCCGAAATATCAAGAGCTCAAAACTAATACAACACATGGTCAATATCCCGTTTTACGTAAAGTAAAGTAAGTAAAGTAAAGTAAATGTAAGTTATATAGCGATCACCACTTAATACTAGGAATACGAATAGGAAAGCTGTACCTAGTTTTAGACTTGTAAAGATTAATAAGTCGTACCTAGGAAAATGTGTGCGTCTTTACAATTAAATCCCAAAGCACATAACTGAACTCACAGAGTAAACATTCAATTTGAATAAAAATTATTTTAATAAAAAAAGCATATTACAAAGTCCGACATTACATAGAAGACAACGATGCTTGGAATCTACGTCTGGCATCTGCACCTATAAAATGTAGTACCTAAGTAGAAACATTGTAAATCTATATCTATATACTCGTACAAAAATATATATGAAAAGAACGGCCCCGAGTTTCTTGCCGCTTCTTCTCGGTAGGCTCTATATATTTTGGAACGCGGCGGTAGGGTCTTTGCAGTACATTATAATGAATTTCATTAGTGCGTCTTTGATGCCAAAATTGAATAAATGATTTTGACATTGAATTTGTTTCCAAAGTTAATTATTGCATAGTGAACATGTCAGTTTAAAAACCTACACTACCATAGCAGGTCAGGATTCATCCCCTCATACAATTCGCATCTCGACGGCGAAAAGAATATCCTACTCGCCCACATGGCGTAAAATGTAGACATAATTAATAAACCTTTAGTCTGCAATTAAAATATACACCGTATTCTTGCACGTGAGGTTCCGTAATTCAAATTACACCCCATCCCAAGGAGTCCTAATTTACAGTATACATGCAACAAACAGCGGGCATTAATGGTAATGGCGGCAATAAATTCCTTTAATAACTAAATTAAAAGGGGAATTGTTACAGATGGCGAGTCCGTGCAGATTTTTGAGAATATTCGCGTTTTTCCTTATTGTAGCAGGTCACGGAAGATGCACACCTGGTGGTGTTAAATTAAAAGTTTTAAAACCTCCTTCTTTATCGAAATTTAAATATATTTTACCTTTGAACTTATACTTACAAGGTTTCTCCTGACCACTATCTCACTTAATAAGTCTTAATACGTTCAAAGAATAATGGTTTTATTCTATAAGTTATTTTCTATACACTTGTTTGTTAAGTTATGTTATACAAAATGACGTTTTATTTTCATTGATAAGAAGCCTTTTCGTTCGCCGCTCGTATCGCATCAATCAACGAGTACATGTCAGCAGTGTCAACCAAAATGATTAGTCGTAACTTAATAATTTTGTGCAATAGTTACAATGTAATAGTTAACTATAGTCAGTATATTATAAATGTATAAATACTACACTTCATAGTCATAAATTCTCTTTTATTTTCTTGTCTGTGAATTTCAGAACATGTTTAATTTCTTAAAAATCTTTATGTATTTGTCTTCTAGATTGGCAAATGTGCAACAGTACGAGACCACTATTGAAGAAAAAAAATTCCATGGTGGGTTTCAAGTCAAAGTAAACGAGAACCAACTTGAATGCGAAAAATAATAGTCTCCACAGGGCGCATTAGTGCAAATGGATGACTTCTTAGGAAAACAGTATTTGTATTCTGATAAAATTTTCTTTTTACTGTGATAATACAATGGCAAATGATGCCGTGGGGTACTGGCTTAGAATAGTACCCCCCCAACTCTACCCGTGGGTGCGTAAAAATCTGCTAAGGGATAACAATCGGAAGGTGGGCAGCAGCACCTTCCCAGTATTAAAACCTCAAAACTGCGCTCGCCAACCCGCCTGCCAAGCGTGGCGAGTATTGGCAAAATCCCCCCAAATGACAGATACATTAGGAACCAGGCCCCCAGTCCCCGGCAGCCCCGCTATTCCTGGCTACGGTAGCGGCCACGGTAACGGTGGGGCAGGGGGTGCTAAGAATCCCCGGCAGACGCCCGGCTACCACCCCCAACGACGACGACTGGCCCTGGTGACACACAACATACGCACGATGAGGACAGACGAGAAGATATATGAGCTGGAAGAAGAAATGAGTAAGTTACACTGGGACATTGTGGGGTTATTTGAAGTCCGTAGAGCGGGTGAGGACACGATAACCCTAAAATCAGGTAACCTACTCTACTACCGGGAGGGCGACCAACAGTCCCAAGGTGGTGTCGGTTTCTCGTCCACAAGTCCCTTACTAACAACATAGTTAAGATCGATAGCGTTTCCAATAGGGTCGTATACCTAATACTCAGAGTATACAAACGATATTCGCTGAAGGTCATTTAGGTATACGCACCGACGAAGTCGCACCCGGATGATGAGGTGGAGGATCAGAGGTATGTATGGCCTGACTAATGTCCTCATACATATATGAGGACATTAGTCAGGCCATACATACCTCTGAAACGCACTTTCTAGTTGTTATGGGGGACTTCAACGCGAAGTTGGGTAAGAGAAGCGAGGATGAGTTGAAAGTGGGGCAATTTGGATATGGACAACGGAACCGTAGGGGACAGAGGTTGGCCGACTTCCTGGAGAAAGAGGGACTCTTTATGATGAACTCTTTCTTTCAGAAGCCACCTCACAGGAAATGGACCTGGCTGAGTCCCGATGGTTCCACGAGAAATAAGATTGATTTCATTATGACCACCAAAAGGCAAATATTCACTGATGTCTCCGTGATCAACAGGGTTAAAACCGGTAGTGATCACCGAATGGTAAGAGGCACGGTGAATATTAATGTCAAACTGGAGAGGTCTCGTCTGATGAAGTCTACGCTCCGACCCACTCGTGCCCATATACAAGACCCCGAGAGCTTTCAACTTGAGCTATCCAATCGCTTCGATTGCCTTGAGAACATCGCTTCAGTGGACGAGATCAATAACAGGTTAGTAGAAACTGTCCATACAGTGGGTTCCAAATACTTTAAACCCCACCGTACAGATAGGCCACAGAAACTCTCCAACGATACCCTCAACCTCATGGCTGAAAATGCAGTCTTTGCATGATGCTGAAGCATATAGGCTGCTCAATAGACGAATATGGAAGTCCTTGCGACACGACATCCGGATTTTTAATACAAACCGAATTAAAGAGACGATAGAGCGGAAAAAAGGCTCCAAAGTGTTTGCAAGAGACATGTCTATTGCGCAAAGCCAGTTGACAAAGCTGAAGAGAGAAGACGGCAGTGTAGCTCGACGCCTTCAAGCTTCTGGAATGGCAAGGACTTGGCATTCATATTAACGGCGAATACATCACTCACCTTCGATTTGCCGACGATATTGTAGTCATGGCAGAATCCATGGAAGACCTCAGTACAATGCTCGAAGGCCTCCATCGAGTTTCCCAACGGGTAGGTCTTAAGATGAACATGGATAAGACGAAAATTTTGTCTAATGCCCATTTTGTACCTACCCCAATATCAGTTGGGAACTCAGTTCTCGAAGTTGTTGACGAGTATATCTACCTGGGACAGACAGTCAAACTAGGCAGGTCCAACTTCGAGAAAGAGGTCAATCGTCGAATCCAACTCGGCTGGGCAGCGTTCCGGAAACTTCGCGAAGTCTTCTCGTCAAAAATACCTCAGTGCCTCAAGACAAGAGTCTTCGACCAATGTGTGTTACCAGTGATGACTTATGGCACTGAAACGTGGTCTCTTACTATGGGCCTCATAGAAAAGCTCAAAGTCGCACAACGAGCTATGGAGAGGGCTATGCTCGGGGTTTCTCTACGTGATCGAATCAGAAATGAGGAGATCCGTAGAAGAACGAAAGTCACCGACATAGCCCAGAAGATTAGCCAGTTGAAGTGGCAGTGGGCAGGGCACATAGCACGCAGAACAGATGGCCGATGGGGCCGAAAGGTTCTGGAGTGGAGACCACGGACCGGCAAGCGCAGCGTAGGTCGTCCACCGACACGGTGGACAGACGACCTGATGAAGGTCGCAGGACGACGTTGGATGCAGGCCGCTTCCAACCGGTCCTTTTGGAAAATCATGGGGGAGGCCTATGTTCAGCAGTGGACGTCCTACGGCTTAGATGATGATGATGACAATGGCAGAGGCATTCAAGCACCCTTAATATTTTACACTAAGACAGGCCTCTACTTTTGTACAAAATCATTCCAAAAATGAGCCCTGAGAAAACAATATAATTACTTCTTGTGTAGTATAAAATGCTTATGAACGGCAAGCCCTGTCATTTCTGTTTATTTTGCAGTGGAGTAGGCGGAAAAATGTCGAGTTTGGTAAAATAACAATGATAATAACTAATGATAATAAATAACTGTTGTCTTTATAATAACTTAACTAACTTTTCTTTATAATTCTTTATAATAACATTAGAACTTGATGAATTCTAAATTGCTTCTTTTTTTATGACATTCTCAAAATTTATGAACACAATAATGTCAGTAACGAAAATCAGAAAACTTCTACCTATTTCTTTATTTATCTTCTTACATTATGTTGTGATAGAAATTTCCACCAGTATGCAAAGAAGAGCAACTTTGTAAAACGGCTTCCTCCTTTTATCTCCTGTTTAAATGTTTGTAAGTAGTTACTGTTACAGAGATTTAAAGTTTGTGGGCAAGGAATTATAGGCATCCGGCAACGATTGTCCCTGATCAAGTCTGGAGGGTGAATGCACAATTTCACAGGTAAATGAATTAAACTATGAAAAAAGTATGTTTAGATTTGGCCATCGGTGTACCGGTGCGGTTTCATAGGTTAAATTGCAAATTGTAATTTGGAAATTAATGATATGAAATGGTCCATTACTATGATATGAATGGCAAGTGAGAAGAAGAAAAGGGATTATTTCGGCACACATATTTACCATGATTATCTTATAGGAGACGATACGTATCGGTATACTGCATATAGATAGAGAGTCATAGCTGAACGGGAGAACTGGTTTACAAACTATTTACTACGCTGATACCATATCTTTATTTATTAATATAAAGAGTACTTTAAATTACCGCTACGTGACAACCAAACCCCTCATAATAAGACAGAAAAATTCAATGGCTTTCGAAAAAAAAAGAATTATTATTTGCGCGCGCTATTATTTTTCTTTTTAAATGGTGCATGTTTTAAGACTAAGCTTGCACTTTAAAAAAAACTGTTTGCGAATACAGTATTTGTATATATGTACTGTGAAAAAGCTTCTTAATATTCACAGCGCTAGCTTTCGTTTATGCAGATGAAGTCACACCTGCGCAATAAAATCGTTTAAATATCTTCAAAACACACCTCCACGGAATAAAAAGCTTAGACTTCGCTTTCACCTTGAACTTATATAAGTCTCATATTACGCACACCTATTGAGGCAACTTCTTATGGACATCGTCTACTTGATCCTTTCAGCTTTGAGCCAATTCAAAACAATCTTATCAAATATTATATATTGATACATTCTTACACTAAATATCAATGGACGATTTTAGAAACGAAAGACACAGAGCTATAACCGAATGGTAAAAAAATAGAGGCTAAAAGTATGGACCAATTTAATTAATTACTTTGTTCAAGTTAGATTTTCAACCGCATTCAAAAAATGGAGGTGGTTTTTTGATGTTAACTTTTTACCTAGCGAATCGATTTTGATGTTTAATTTTGATTAAATATGTGATTATATTTTTGTCCCATTTAAATTTGATCAAGATCTGACCAGAAGTTTTTTTTAATCGTAAATTATCATCAACTTCGGATATTAAAGAATGGAAGACGGTTTTAATTTTTTGTTAAAACAAGTTGTTGTTTTTAGACTATACCGGATGGAGCTAATAGGCGACGTTCTTTAAGTTACTTTCTTAATTCTCCTCACAAAAAGCAAAAGGAATGGCTTCTTTAAATTGTACATTACAACGGATGTCACAGCCCTACAGCTGCCGCAGCGATTATGTATAATTTATGTACATAATTTGTACAACAAAACGACCCTTTTTGCTATAGCTTTGAAATTAATTGTACACGTCTTAGTATCTGGTTTCGAGATTTTCGAGACACGAAGACGAAACTGTATATTTGCCAGCAGTGAAACTGTTTATCTAGCTTAACTAGGATTTACTTCAGTAAACATTTAATTTCCTATATACTTTCTTTATATATTTAATGGGCTTTGACGCTGAGCGTCAGTTATTCTATAAAACAAATTAAATTACTAACTACTTATAATAGGGCTTACTCTGCTAGTCTATACAATTTTACTGCTTGTTCTGATACAGGACTCGTTAGAATACTATTGAAGTATCCGACATCCTCCGGAACCTTGCTCGATTAAAGCACGATCTTCTGTAGTTTTAATTCCGCACACACTCGATCAAGATATGCTTCACATCCTCAATAAACCCAAACTCAAACAATTGGGGGATAGAACTTCTTCATCAAAAATGCGAACTTCTTTGATGGAATGTATGCAGAACGCAACCTGAGCGCTGTCAGTAACATTTTCCGGATTATAATATTAGTATTGATCCATGGACATGTAGTGAATTCTTATTTAATTGTATTTGAACTGATGGTAGCTCCGAAGTAGTCATATTATCTTTGGAAGTAGTGAGATTCTTCCAATCTGTCAGTCAAGACATTAAAAAAAACATTCGAATAGTAATTCAAATTAAAGCTCTTTTATTCATTACCCGTATGAAAAAAATGAGTACGTAAAATAAAAATGAGTATGGCTTACCCCAAATTTCCACCTATCAATCCAAAATCATTGAATAGGCCGTTCGTCTTTTATGCCAATATTTTATACTAAACATCAAGTGCAGAACGATAAAACAGAAACTTAAGACATCTTACAAAAAAATACCAAACTCCATTTCCATACTTCCATGTACATTTAGTTACAAACTTGCGTTGAAGACTTTACAAATATTACAAATACAAATACTAGTAGACATTACAAATATCCTTCCTACAAATATCCTTATTATCCTCATTTTGGGAAGTGAGGTAGAAAGTTAATATCAAAGGCCGTTGTAGAAGTTTTAGCGAGAATATTATCAAACTTTATGTTGTAAACTTTGTAGTATCCTTCTTTATCGAGACTTGTAATTGAAATAAGTGTACTAAGTTAAAAGAATAATTAAGAAGGCGTATTATAAACTATTGGCTTTTATAAGCATACTAATTGTGCTCCGTGGTATTATCTTCCCCAAGGCCATATTTATCTTTATACCAAAATGTTTGCATGGTTATATGAGTAGCATTAGCGTGATTTTGACTAAGCTATCATAAATTGACACAAACTTTGACAGAACTGTCATCATTATGATCTTAACGTAGGCCGAGATCTTGTTATTTTGTCTATGCTGTGCCCAAGAACATTACGCTTCTTTATCTGTCATAAAAAGCATCCTATGTGTTAATCCATCATCTACCTCCATACCAAATTTCATTTAAATTGGCCCCACCGCTTGAGCAAGAAAGAGTAACAAACATCCACTCATCTATACATCCATACTCACAAACTTTCGCATTTATGGTATTAGTAGGATGGACAGCTGTAATAACATCATATGATAATAAATCGATGAAGCACTCAGGTTAGGGATCAAATACGTCGACCCGGCTTTCAAGATGCTCATCTTAAGAGGGGTTAAAAAGCGGCATCCGCAAACTCCCGTCCAGCACAGGTATATAATTATTGCGTATATACTTAATTTTCAATATTTTTATATATCATTTATTGTCGCCTAATGGGAAGCATCACACCTGCCTATGAGTGTTACGGTGTAACCCAGATTTTTAAGGTACAAAACCTAAGGTAAAAAAAAAGGTTTCCTAGTTTTGTTTTCTTGAGTTTTGGCGGGTAATAATGTTTGATTTTTAACTATAATAGTGATGACCTCATCAGTCGTACTAGATTTTATTAAAAACCTCCTGCTGAAGCACTCGCAGCGGAGGAAGCGCTTGCAGCGGAGCTTGACTCGGCGATCTTAACTAATCAACAAGTCAAGCAACGGTTGCTGCGGTCAGAAGTTGAATTTATGCTATGCTGAAGGACTTCGGGCGGCCTAAAAACTTTGACGTGGGTTGGCCACTAACCTATCCACCAAGCAGCACTGGGCCCGCTTGATGGATCGCCCAACGTCTCTGAGAGAAAGGCTCGAGAAGGCCTAATTATGATAATATTTATGACTGTTTTACTGGAACATGACTTCATTACAGACCTCACTATTTGTTCTAAACATGACAAAAAACCTTGTAAGTTTAATGTTCATCTATACAAATCCAAATCATTTTCATCAATCATTTAGAACATTTTTATTTGTATGTTTGAAGTTGTTTTGTATTGTGATATAACTAGTGTCTTCGATCAGTGATGACCCGGTTTTCCGTTGACGTGAACAAAGTTGTTGCTACTAGTTTTTGGTTAGAGCACGATTCGCGGAGATCATGTACAAGTTCCGGGAAGTTTCAAGAACAGATGCGCAGAATGGCACTTAGTACTACCATTGCAGTGGAACTATTACAAGTTGTATTGTTCGTGCCTCTGAGTAAACTGTAAAGAAGAGGCTTAAAGCACATGAGACAGCGTCTGGTTGACGCAGTAAGTAACAACCCTGCCCACTGAACCGTTGGTCCCAGGTTCAATCCACGGATAGATCAAACATTTGTCTGCATGAACATGTCTGTTTATGTATGTATATCAGTCATCACGTTATCATGATACAGGCACGGCCTAGTTTAGAACCTGTAGACCTTGTGAGATGTCTCATAATGTTGTTAAAATCATGTTGCTAAAGCAGAACTTTTTTCAAGACAACTATTATCTCTTTTTTTATATAATACAAAAACCGACTTTTACTCACGTAATTAGCGTGTCAACTCTGAAAGTGCTAGGGAGTCTAGTGTGACACAGTCAGCAGCATTTGCTCCGGCACATTTGGAGATAATACAGATCACACTGACGAAGAACATGTACCACCAACACTCGGGCAATCTCCACGCATACGGGTGACGCGGCGCACTACCAGTACCGAGTGCACCTTCTCACCACATACCGCGCCGGCGCCCGCGCACGCCCCGCGGATCTCGCACCAGGC
Source organism: Selenia dentaria (assembly GCA_917880725.1). Lineage (NCBI taxonomy): Eukaryota > Metazoa > Arthropoda > Insecta > Lepidoptera > Geometridae > Selenia > Selenia dentaria. The sequence goes on along the minus strand of OU862888.1, from coordinate 3,868,000 downwards.
GCGATCTTGCAAAATAAACTCCCTGAGGATGGGCATTGGACATGCCCGAAACCCAGCTCGATAACTCCACTCTCGGCTAATTGCGTGAGTCAAGTCGGTTTTGATATTAAATAAATATGTGTCAACCTCACGGGAATTTTTAAACTAAAAAAAAACAATTACCTCTTACCTTACTCTGTTAATGATTTTGGCACTAGAACAATATTTATTGAATATAAATTTACATTATATTTTATACTTACTAGAAGTATGAACTAGCATGGTACACGTAGCACTGGAGTGGCAGGTACACTGTCCCGAGGCCGTAGTGCGCAATTATTATTGTAGTAACGCCCGTTTTCACCAACGTTTTAGGTAACACTTAAGCCTATTTAGGTGACATTTTTGTACTACTAAGTGTTAGCTACTAGCTGGTATTGCCTAAAATATTGGTGAAAACGGGCATAAGTGAATTAACAGGTAAGATGAGACACAGTGTTTTTAGTGTAGTAGAATTATTTGTGAATGAGTTCGTCCGGGGTATTACTGCCACCATACTTACCTATTTATACTGCGAAGCAGCAATGTTCGCAATACTGTGTTCAAGTTCAAGTATAGGTGCTAGGGAAATAACAGGCATATGAGTTATAACAATATTTATTGTCTCTGGGTTACAGGCGCAGCACAGTTTGGCGCTTTAAACGAAAAGCATCTGGCGTAGGCAGAGTTTACCACTTAACACCAGGTGGATCTCGTGCTTGTAACGTCTCCAAATAACAGAAACACTAATGTCTTGGAGTGAAGAGGTAATTGCAGTGCGTGCTACGCAAAAGTACAGTTTTAACTACCGAGTGACACTGCATCTGTTTTAAGCAAGTGTAGAGCTCACATTAGGCGCATGACTGATAGCAGCAGCTTAGTGTTTAGTGTGCCTTTTTTTTTTTTTTTTTTTTTTATCCCGGGAAAATCTTTTATAGATACCACCGCCCCCGGGGGAGCACGGTGGTTATGTGGGAGTCCGTATACCCACCAAAAACCGGGGTGTTCCTCCAAGCGCCTTCATGTCGGGACTACAGGAACGGTTTTGTAATCGTCTGCGGTCCCGGCGACGCTGATCCCCCAGCAGAGGATCCCAACCCATTGGGGTTAGAGGAGACTACTTTCTAACCCCGTCTTCCTGAGGGGCGCACGGAAACACCGCGCGCGCCACCTCGGGGACACGGATGTTTGGACGGCGGACGCCCCCGCATACGCCGCCCCAGTCCCCAACTATGGAGGTCGGAGTAGGGCGTGAAAGATTAACCTCCGACGCCCTGGTCTCTTTTTGCGGATTGGGAGCTCAGAAAATATTTCCCGCTCCCTCTCCGCCACCTCCTTCTTCCCCATCACCTCCTCGCAGAAGGAGAGTGCCTCCACCCATGACCTCTCAGATCTCAGCATTGATGATATCAATGCAGGGAGAGAGAGGTCGTTTCCCACTGCTCTGACGAGGGCACTGCGCTCATCTGCCCAAGCCGGGCATGCCTCCAACGTATGCTGCGCAGTGTCCTCGACACAGTCGCAGTGGTGACACTCGAGCGTCGGTTCCCTTCCAGCTATGCGGCAGAGATACTTTCCAAAGCACCCATGCCCGGAAAGCACCTGCACCAGCCGGAAGGAAAGCGGCCCGTGCGCCCTGTCCAACCAATCCTCGAGGACTGGACGGACAGCATCCACAGTTCTGCTACCAGCCGTGGGGTGGGCCAGACGTTCCTTCCACTTCGCAATCAACGCCTGCCGAGCTTGAAGCTTGCAAGCATCGACCTCCCTCGGTGCCGAGTTTACACCTCCCAAGCTGAGATCTTTGCGCCATTCAAAAATAGCCGTATTGATCTCCGCCTCTAAATCCCAGGGGGGTGAATCTGCCAAAACGCATGCTGCTTCAAAAGAGACGGTCCGGTACCCTCTTATGACCCCGACTGCCATTGCCCTCTGAGGTTTTCTCAGAAGAGCTATGGTGCTGTTAGTCAGGGCCTCCGACCACACGGGCGCTCCGTAGAGTGCCATGGACCTTACCACCCCCATATACAGGCGACGACTTCCCGCTTTGGGGCCACCAAGATTAGGCATCAGGCGCCTTAGAGCCGCTGCCGCTCCCATCAATCGGGGCGCCATCCACGCGAAGTGCTGCTGGAACTTCCACCGACTATCGAGATATAGTCCCAGATACTTAATCTGGGGCTTTAACTCGATCCTCACCTCCCCGATAGAGATGAAGGAACCCCTTGGTGGTGCTCGGCGGGGGCCATGAAAGCAGATAGCTCCCGACTTGCTGAGCTCCACTTGGAGTCCCAACCTATCTATCCTCCTCACCACCTCAGCCACCGTCACCGTGGCAAGACGGGCTGCCTCAGAGTAGGTCTCGCCCCGGGCAGTCACAAGCGTATCATCTGCATAGCAGATTATGCTGGCGCCCGGATTGAGAGTCCCTCGTAGCACCCAGTCGTACCCTATGTTCCACAGGAGCGGCCCAAGGACCGACTCCTGCGGAACACCACACGACATCCGCCTCTGCAAAACTCTTCCGCCCTGCCCTGGGTACGACACAAACCTGTCAGACAAGTAAGCCCCTACAATTCGGCTTAGATAAGGGGGCACACGGTGGAATTTTAGAGCCTCCCCTATACAGGCCCATGGCAGAGAGTTGAAAGCATTGGCGATGTCGAGTGACACCGCCAGCATCACCCCACCGTGAGCTACCACCTCATTTGAGTAGGTTTGGACGCGCTGGATGGCGTCGATGGTAGATCGGCCTACTCGAAAGCCGAACTGATTATCCGACAGGTTTGGACCCACCCCACTGAGGTGTCAGTTAAGGCGGCCAGCTATCACCCTCTCAAAAAGCTTATCCGCCTCATCCAGCATCACTATGGGGCGATAGGCTGAGGGAGTTTCCGCAGGTCTTCCGTCTTTCTTTAAAAGAACAAGCCGGCCCGTTTTCCAGCTGCTCGGGAACTGGCTTACCTCAAAACAGGCGTCCATAAGGCGTCTGAATCGGTCCCCAAGAGACATGAGAGCCATGGCCAATGCACGCCCGGGAACACTGTCTGGCCCCGGGGCCTTGTTTTTGCCTCTTAGCCTCAAGAGGGCAGCACCTAGCTCGCCCTGTGTCACTTCTGGGACCTCATCTTCCTCCCCATCTATTTGCTCTGGGTGGTGTGGCACCATCGCAGGAGGCTGATGGTCCGCCCTGTTAGGAAACAGTGCGGACACAACATCATCCAACAGCTGGGGCTCTAGAGTCTCAGTAAGCGGAGGCGCCCAAGGTCTCAGCTTCCCTCTCACCATCCTATACGGGCGCCCCCACGGATCAAGACTGAGACTCTCCAGCAATTCCGCCTTTGCCCTCTCCTTTGCATTGCTCATTGACAGCTGCAGAGTCTTCACTCTCTCCCTGTAGACCTCGTATAGCCGTCCCTCCGTTTCCATATCGCGTTGCCGTAGGCGGCGGTATCTCGTGTATGCCCGCCTTGCCACCACGTGTTTAGTGTGCCTGGCACAACATTTTGCGTAAGTGTAACTTAATCGTATCGTTACTGTACGCAGTATACAGGGGAACTGGTAATCAAATAGCATCATTTTAAGAGTAAACTGGTAAACATATAACCTCCTCCTTTTGAAATTCGGTTCAAAAGTGTTATGTATACCGTGTGTAATCCAAGGGGAGCTACTTGTTCAATATAAATCTTTTTCTTATTTGAAGGGGCGGTTCATAGATATATTATTTATTTTATGCTTACAACAAGAAGATAGTACTAGCATAGCTATTGAATCCATGATGCAAATTCCTGAATTACACCACTGCATCCTACGTCATCAACAGGATTTTCATCCTTACTATGTCAAGCATAATAAGATTTTCATCTTAAAAATGGCATACTATCTTCAATGTTGCAGAGTATTCGTTTAAACGTCACAAATGAAGAAAAATAACGCAAATACACTTATATTACATTAATATGGTATTACCTCAAAACTTGCTGGAACGAAATTTTGTGTCCCATCAAGTTATTGAGACATTCCATTACCATACCAACTTAAAACAATAATAAATAGGTAGATAGGTTGCTATAAATATCTAATTTAAGTTTCAAACATAAATTGAAACTTGATTACGCCATGGCGTTTTTCTTGTTTTGACAAAGTTCTGTTAGCCTATAAAAACATTGGCTATGTTCTTGATAATTGTGGTTTATTATTATTTTGCAGCTTGCGACTATAGATGTTCCCAATTTACGAGCATTTCTGTTTTCATATTTGTTGTCTAGATAAAAAAAAAATTGAATAAAAATAATACATAAGCGTGTAACATTAAACCCGCTATTTTGGAAGTCGGATAAAATTTTAAATAATTTAATGACGTGTTTAGGAAGCCTTTCATTACAGATAATACTAACACGAAAATTATTTGAAAGCAGTCAACAAACAGCACAATAGGGGTTATGCCCATCTGTCCCCCTTCTCTGTCCCCTTATTTCCCCACAAACGGTATTAAAATTTACCACCTGTTCCCCTCTTACCGATAGGGGGACATATGAAACGTTTATATAATAAAACAATATATATATAATATACGTATAGGCCTCATAACTAGCAGTTATGGAATCGATATCGATAAATTTCGAATAAAGGGGTGCACATCCCTATTTTGTCCCTAATGTTGCGAGAACAGTTAAGTTCATCAGGTTGGCTTTCGGAGGCAGCCCCGTTTTGACGTTTAAATATTACACTTTTTATTGTCTATGATGTCCCGTCTCTTCTCTATTGTATTCTCTTTGCCGGCCGGCGGCGCGCCACCACCGCAAGTGAAGTTCGTCGTAGCTGTGCTACGCTACGACGCGCTGTTAACTACTTGCATGGCTGCACGTAGATGAATGAAGTGGATGCGATGTAGAGTTATGAAGTGTAAGAGCGAAACACAAAAGCTTTATTTTTTTTTTGGGATAATTTGTTTAGTTTTGGGAAAAGTTCTAGAACAAGAGTTGTTTGTTTTAATGTACAGAATATGCCCTTAACAAGATGCTAATTGATTACCAGTAACCCGATATACTATAAATTATCTATACCGCAGTCGTACTAGATAAATTATAGTTTGAACTGCATATGTTAACAATACTGGGCGATACTGCATCTGTTACGAGTAGGCTAGATAACAGAATGAGTAATAGTATATTTAGTATAGACTGTTGCTTATTACCAACTATCACACGATTTGCCAAATGTGTCATTTTGATACTATTAAAAAACTTTGGTTTATTTCACACAAAAAAATTTGGTTGCATCGTCTTACTGATAGCTATTTTCGTTACCTTTTTACTTCTTCATCTACATAATTTCATCTATTTTCAAGCTTCCTTATTTTTCCGAGGATCTCTCAATGCTGATCTATACAAACCGCCAGTAACTTATGAAACGATCCACATTTGCTCCATCCCAGGCGTAGTGTTACACAGTACGAGCGGAACCTAGCAGCGATAGCGGATATCTGAAGCCACTCTGTCAACAATGACAAACCATCATTCAGATGAAATGGTGGATAAAATGCTACCCGCTTTCATTGATTAAAACCGTATTGGTGCAGGATTGTTTTGTTATACGCCAACGACCAAAACATATGTGATATCAATGACGTTCAGTAAATAAATTGATGAATGAATAATGTTTTGGACAACAGTGGCAGTAAATTTTGAAAGCGTATACGGAAACAAAGTTGAATTGTTTAACCAATGCCATTGTTTTTATAAATTTTTTTGTGATGTCTCTAATGCGTTTGATTTGTAGAACATCGCACTCTGATTGGGAAACTGTTTCATTATGTTAATTGTTGAACAGCCGTGCGATTCTCTAGTGATTCGTCGACGAACTTACCGATGTCAAATACTTTATAAGCAAGCGCCTTAATACATAAGGTTGTTTTTCCAACCTTTCTTGTCGTCTTGTCATTTGTTTCACGGATCTTATCAAAGATGCAACGATGTTTGATTCTTGAATTGTGTTTATCTGACAGAAAACAAAAGGTCAAAATGGTTGTCACAAGGCTCCTTTGTTTCTGTTTGGGTTTATTTTTTATCAAATTCAATCGATAAGGGCAAGTTGTACCGTTAACCGATGGTAAGCACTACGCTTACTTTTAACGTAGTAAAGTTAACTTATGACTAGGTTTTTGCGGCACTGGTCAGCGCTCGCCGCCTTATGTCTCTTTCAACCACTTATTTCACTTGATGGAGTAAAACTTTACAAAACAACAATCTTCCTGGACGTTATTATTGACTCAACAATGACTTCAATGTCGTCATCATGCATCTATTCTGACTTGGAGACTTCTTTTTTCTGTATATACTGATTATAGAGACGTTAGTTTTCAGTCTCATTTATCATCTGGCTTACTACAACATCGTTCAAAACTTATCACGAAACTCGCATTCTGGCATTTGTTAAAACTGTTCCCTGCCCAATAGTCTTACAATGTGGTATGTACCTGTGGTATGTACCTGTGGTATGTACCTACACATTACCAACTCACATGAGGACGGTACTGCAGTTTCGCAATCAAGCCACCGGCGTTCGACCTACCAAGTGCTACACGGAACCAGAACACCGCGCATCGTGGAACCATCGTGTCAGCATTACGAAATTGTTAACTTGCGGACCATTGTATCGATGAACACTCACTTTTTATTCTTACATCGAATGGATTGTCGTGTCCTATAATTATAAAATAAATGTATCATTTTAATTAATTAAATAACTTTAAAATAACTTCGGTTTTTTTTGCATCCTCGACTTCAGCAGTACGTATTTTACCTATAAATAAAAATAACACACTTCTATTTACGAATTATATAACGAATAAAGGTGGTTTAAAATAATGCCTAAAGTATATTTTAAATTATTATGTTTTTATGTTTACTCTGCGGTGAATAATCAAAAAGTCAGCACAAGTTATTATCATAAGAAAGCGTAGTAGCGTGGATTTTTTTCATCCACGTCGACAATAGTGTCAACAGAATGACACATCATTTCTTAATTTTAGACTGATTTTATAAGCATTTAGTTGATCGCAGGGGCTTGGTCGTTTTGGGGAATTAAAAGGCACTACCGTGTCAAATGACAATAGTGAACTTTAGTTTGAGGTAGTTAGAATACTGATAAGTATTCTCGCAATGTGTCACCTTCATCAAACGTTTTTCCAGATCTTTGAATATTTCATAGGTACATATCTGATCCCAACGGCTTAAAGTTTTTGCCCCAAACGAAAAAAATAAGTAACCCTTATCATGTTTTTATATTTGCGCTATTTCTGTGCTATTGTTCAGAAAATAGTAAATCTACGTCTACTACGAGTATTTTCTACCGACTTCCAAGGAGGAGGTACTCAATTCGACTGTATTTTTTTATTTTGTTCCCTCTTAACTTTCGACTGGGAGAACCGATTCTGAAAAATCTTATTTTGTTCAAAAGCTGGCGCTTCCTTTGTGATCCCATTTAAATTTCATAAAACTCGGTCCGGTAGTTTTTGAGATATACTCCAATAACTGAATAGAATGGAAGTAGGTATTAAATTTTTTAAAAGTACTTGTTACAAACTGTTATGTGTCTCTGTAATCTTCAAGACCTTACAATATAGTAGGTATTATGAAACTTCTTCATCTTAACAAAAAATCAATAGTATTCATCTGGCAATTGTATATCGGCCTGTTGACTTTCCATTCTATTATCAGTATGATCAGTCTATTTCAACTAAATCGTGAAACGACTGTTAGGTATCTAGAATTTCCAGCATTCGATAACAACTACCGTACTTTATATTGATGATAGAAATAGAGCATCTCAATTGCTTTCGAGACAACTCAATTTGGAACCTTTTTAAACGAGCTAAAATAAAGATTTGATTTGGAGAGACTTTGTTAAGGAATGCTTTGAAACGTTCGCGATTCTTTTGTTGGGTGTTACAAAAGGTGCTACGTGGATGTTGTTATATAACGAGTAATACAAACAGATAGAAGAGTTTTTAACCGATTTCAGGGTAAAGAGGAAGACTTAATTCGACCTGTATGTGCTTTCGTAATTTAAAGAATGAAAATACTAAAACAAACGCCATTGACCAACTAGGCCACCGAGGTTCTGGTCCGAGCATCGAATTTTAACTCTTTATTTGATTAACCGTCTTGCTTAAAATTCGATGCTCGGACCAGAACCTCGGTGGCCTAGTTGGTCAATGGCGTCTGACACGGAGAGTCAGAAGACGCGGGTTCGAATCCCGTCCGAGGATGCAAATTTTTCTCTTTATTAATTTTAATGTTTGCTTTAAAAAGTAACACTATACTAAAACAAACTCATTTCACAGAAAGAGTTTTTATACCGATGTTAGTCAGAATAATTCGTTTGTATACCTTCACTGACTCTATTATATTCCAATTTTTAGAAACTTTTGTAGCGACCATAATTTTAAATTGTATAATAAAGTTTATTTTAAACCATAGTCAGCCTATTACGTGCCCACTGCTATTTATCTTTTTCTTACACACTTTTTCAAAGAGAAGAGTATGAGCAATCATCACACATCACTATATTATATTATTAAAACTCAAAGTTACTATACACTTTTCGTTGTTAACGATAACTAAAAAGAGTTTTAAGTTAATTCATTGGAATAGTATTTTCCAAACCCCAAGAAACTAGTAGATAACTATTGTTCAACGTCAAAGAGCCAAAGTTATTACAGTTTTAATAGCTATAGCGGGAACTCACCAATCCACAATAGTTACAAACCAAATTATCACTAGAGCGTGTTAAGTAACTGCCTGTATTAAATTGAGTCAGTAAGGTTGAAAGTTGCTCGGCGTGGTCAGGAGAGTAATTAACTGAGACGGGGACTTGACACAACACTATTAAAAACTTCCTCCACCGCCAAATGCCTATTGGGCTGCTAAAAGAGCGAGTGTTGATAACATTCTAAAATTTCTAGTTTGTAACAAAATCTTACTAATATTATAATTGGGAATGTTTGACTGGATGGAGCTTTGTTACTCAATCACGTCAGATCTGCTGAACGGATTTGGATGAAATTTGGTGTTATACAGATAAGGCGTTGGAATAACACATAGGATATTATATATTTTATTACCTGCACAATCCATCACCATGAAGGTAAAACTGCGGGCAGCAGCAATTTAATTACAAAACTAGATGTCCCGCAAGCGGCTTCAATTGCTTAGTCTATAGGATACGAAGTCACAGAAATAAATTGAATTTACTTTTAAAACATTTTCAAAAATTCTTCCTTAGTGAATTCTTACCACGTAAAAGCATCAACGGCCTAAACTATATATAAGTTGACTTTCATGTGTCTGTATGTTTGTTAGGTTGTATGTACAGGTCGCATTTTTCAACCAATCTTGACTCAACTTGATACGCATATTCTATTTTTTTTTATCGTCGCCGATTAAGAGTGTATTTTCCTAAAAAGGGGGGAAATTAGCTGCGGCGCTATTTGCCGACAGATTTTGATAAAACTTGGTAAACACATTAGGTACTTACCTGACTTTAAAAAATAATTTCGAATATGCGCATAATTGGTCAAGTGGTTGCCGAGACAAAAGTTATGAAGTGCGCTGATGATAAGACTATGTGCTCGCGAGGTATACAGTTCGCAGAACTACTAGTTTATTATTATATTTTTATAACCAGTATCTACCTATCTACCTTTCAGTATAGCAAGGTAAAATCCAGATGTGGTAACTGATGGTCACTTTTTTAAAACTCTATAAATGGTTTGAAGTGAATAATAAACTTGATTCTTGGCTTCGGATCAGAGACTGTAGCACAAACAATGGCGAAAAAGTGTTTGTATCGTAAGCTTCATCGCGTCATGCTTCAGCGTAGAAACTATGAGTTATCTGTGTCTCAGTTGCCAACCGTTTCTCGTGAACGATACGTTACGTTACACATACGTAGTTATTCGTACTAGGCTTAATGCAGCCGTGCGATTTCCTTTTCTTTACTCTACCCACCTTTTCATAATTATGTTTATCATCCACGGCCCAGCGACAACCCGCGCTCAACCATGTTATTCATGGTACAACATGTGACGGGCTGGTCGGTACAGAGAAATCTTAGGATATTCCGGTGTCAGGTCACGGCCGTGTACCGAACAGAGATCGGTCCTAGTCTCATATGATCAGTTTAAAAATATACAGCAGATCTCTATCCGATCTCGCCCGCGATGAGGCCTGCCGTGCGATTCTCCAATGATTCGACGACGAGCTCGTCGACTGGTGTCCTCCTCACTATGCGAATGGCTTGCCCGCCTCATCACTTGACAAATGCTGCTTCGGACTGTTTTTAAGTCCTTCATCTTCGAGTCCTAAATGCTCGATGTGGTGTGCGTCTGCTTGATGAATTTGTCTCTGTTGTTACTACGACTCAGATGATGATGATGATAGTAGTTCACACTCGCGATATTTGTATTACATCTCTTTGTTTTATTTATTTATTTGTAGTCTACGCTAGGTACGTTTTCCCATTAGATCATTGTATCATCATCAACGTTTATCTTGAAGAAACCAACATTAAATTAGTTATCTCATCAGTTACGCATTACTGCAATCTGAAGCCCAAAGTTAATTTAAACCCGCGACCTCCAGTGCCCGGTCGCTAGTCCTGAACTTAGCTCCAAAAGCTTTTCCGCTGCATTAATAGCCCAATCTCTAGGTAAAAATCTTGAATTTCATTTAGAACTCCAAAGGACTTTCGTGCAATAATTTCTAATTAGAGGATTTCACGCTGTTTCATGAAAAGTTTTCGTTTAGTCGTTTGTCGTGCGTTTTATTTAGCAACTACCCAAGCGGATACCTACTAAGCATAATTTAGAAAATAATTAACAAAAGTAAGACTTTTCAGAAAGAGATCTGACGAGAATTTTTCTATGGTATACATTACTAGTAGCTGCGCCCCGTGGTCTCACTTGCGTGGTGATGGATAATGGCGATAAAAATATTTTTTACCGAATTCAAAAAAGGAGGAGCTTCTATGTACGTCTGTATCAATTTTTCACCAATTTCTTTAAATGTATTTTCACCAATTTCTTCCACATTAGTGGACCGATTCTCGTAATTATTTTTATAAGAAAAAGTATGAGTACTCCTGTAATAGGCCCATTTAAACGTTATCAAAGTCAGTCAAGCGATTTTTGAGTTACACTCAAATAAACGAGAGTCCAATATTTGAGGGGTTAGACTTTGCAATAATTCCTTCGCTTAAACTTTGCAGTATGATAAAGTAATGTTTATAGATTACGATTAACATATTATCCAAAAAAAACCTAATAAAATGTTTTTTCCCTTTTTGAATACAACACCATATAGTGGCTTAACAGAAATGTATTTTTTTTGTGGATAATTGTGAAAAGCGTGAAAAGAAAAAAAAATTGGATTTTTCCGGAATAAGTTTGGATGCAAATAGGTATTTTTAAGTTTCTGCCCGTTCTACATGAAAATATTCCTGGATTCCGTTGCATACCTATACGTATTCATATTAACTAAGATATGACCATGCAAAGGAATTTCGGACGGAGGAATTTTCCACTAGAGCTAGAAGCGATTTTCATGTTCAGGTGTTCATCACACCTACCTTCAAGGTAATTTTTTTTTGATAAAATTGTTATCGTAATCTATGAACATACTGCATTATCATACTGCAAAGTTTCAGCGACAGAGGAGTTATTGCAGGGTGTACATACAAATCAATTTCTAGTGCATCAGACTAAAAAGTGTTTTTCAGCTATCTTGATAATATCGTTATTGACGGTGAATGACAATCGATGCCGAGTAGAAAGGGTCGAATAGGGTGAAAAAAAATTCTATACAAAAATGGAACTGATTTCAACACTAAAAAGTGTGTAATAACTTGTCGAAGTTGGAACCATGCGCACAATATTGTGATTATTGGTACTTTTGAACGGATGGTATTTAAAAGTACTTCAATGTATTCCCATTTCATTTACCTAATTTTGCCTGTGTTCCACCAAATATACTGAATGTGCACCAAAATATGTTCATTAAAATATGTCATAACGAGCATCTATTTAACAACTGTTGCAAATTAGTAAAAATAGTAATACACCTAATTTTAAAAACAAGCATTTATTTTTTTAGTTTTACTTCAGATAATGCACTGCAAAATGTATTTGAATCAAACACCAATTAATGTCCAATGTAGCTTTATTAATAAAAAATGCTAACCTATCCTAACCTATTTTGTGTAACATTCAGGAATATTTGGTGCACGATCAGTATTTTTCGGGGAAGAATAAAATAGTTATTGTTACAATAGGATATTTGCAGCGCACTACAATAAAAAAGTGTTATATCTTGGTGTTAATTTGGAATTTGTTTGATGTAACATATTTTGTTGGCCGAGTAGTTTGATTATAGTAAAACAATTAAACGGATTTAAGATCAATATTTTGGAAATGCATACATAGATGTACCTTTAGATTTTTGGTGAACACAAAAATATATCCCTTTTGAACTATCATGGTACCGAGTTGAACAAGTTATTTCACACTTTTAATTGTTGAAGTCGGTTCCATTTTGTTGGTAAATAGTTGTTATGTATAAACTAGCTGGTGGCCGCAACTACGTCTGCGCAGGATTAGTATTTACCTTTATACCAAAATGTAAATAAAAAATATAAAACATCAAGCGCTGAACGCAAATTTAAAAATATATAGTACTATATTATTTTTTAAACTTTCCCGGTGTGAACACATAATATTTATATTATATTAACGGGGATTAATTGCGTTAGTAATAGTATTTATTTAATGACTTTTTATATAGGCTGTTTGTGTTATATTAAAAAAATATCTCCATACCTCAAGACAATGACACCCGCCTCTCCATCCGCTCGTGAACACGATCAATGTAACTTTATCGAAACGTCGAGGTATGAGTGAAGTTGAGGTTGAGTCGAGGTGATGAAGTGTTAGGACTAAATTTAATCCTTACTACAGGGAAATATAAATTATATAATAAGCATAAAATGTCATGAAAAGTATCAAAAGCCCTATTAATATCAGGTTGTTCCAGAACATCAGTCCACGTAAGAGATGAAATATAAGATTTAAAGTTTTCCATGTTTTCTCTACTATAATTTCTTTTTTCTAGATACCAGTAGTCTTATTTTGTTTGGTCTCTCTTAACTGAGAAACTTAGCGATTGACCTGTGTTATGGTCTGAAAGACAAAGTTGGTGAGTTTTTCCTATCGCGTCCTCTATACTACTGAATATGTAGTCATTTGACGTGTAGGTTCCTGAAGATGTAGTTTAAGATTATAGTTCAATAAGTGATCTTTCAAGCGTGATGTTGGTGCCATATTTTTCAGTAGGATGTTTAGATCACCTGCTATCACAATCCTTTTTGATTTTTTCCTGGATAATCTATGCAATAAGATTTCGAATTTGTTAAAAAAACCATTTATATCACTTGTCGGAGTGCGGTAAATACGAGTACATACAATAAAAATATTGAGGGTAGGTAATCCTAGAATAGAATAGAATAGAATATTCTTTATTTGCTCTTATGCCGCAGCATTCAAAAATTCGTTCAAACGACAGATTTTTGCAGAAGGCAAGTACTTTATATTATATTTTGTGCATATCCGTACCATTATACATTGTACGGATAGTAGTTGGAAGCTAATTCAAAATCTTTTAAGCGGATGTTTGTTTACAATCAACCTGCGCCGTTGTTATTTATTTAGATCCACAAACTACCCTCGTTCCTTCATTTTTTCCACTGCTCGTTGGAAACGGAGTTTGTTAATGACAATAAATTAATATGATAATAACGCCGGAACTGTGACACCGATGACGTACTGGTTTGTGGTTCTCTTTAGTATTTTTTTTTATAAGGAATAAAGAGAATAAGTAGGTACATGATACGTAATAAGAGTATTCCCTACTTTATTCAGTTTGTTGTTGTACACATATAGGTATAGTCTAGAAGTATATAATGTTTACTTCAAAAAATTTACTATATTATATGTTGAAAAAAAGGGATTATCCCTAAAAATTATAAGCAAAGCATAAATATAAAGCCGACGAACCATACAAAAAGTAAATTTACAAAGCTTATCATCTACTTACTAGAATACTTGGTGCGAGGTCAAGTACTTCCTTCGTTCGTTTGAAGCAGTCTGTAGGTACTGTATTGGCGTCTAGCGAAGCTTCTGGAAGTTGGAAAGAAGCCAAGTATCAGTGGAGGAGGAAATTGGATTTTAATTCCCTACCACGAATAACCACTTTGGTAGTTCGCTTAATAACGTTGGTTCAGTTGTGTTTTTAGGTAAGGTTGAGTAAGTCGTGGGCAATATTATAATGAAAAATAAATAATTCGGGATGGTATTAATATGGTGCTAGAGCCTCGTGCCAGATTTTTATAGAAAACAAATTATATATACACGCTAGCACAGTCTTATTAACGGCAATGTTTGTGCAAACGCTACGAAATGTTCTTGGCGGATATTACCAATATCGTTCATTTATTATACTTCACAACCTATTATCTCGGCAACAACTAAAAAAAATATGTTCATATTCGAAATTCTTTTCTAATGTGTGTATCAAATCTTAGTCAGTAAACAACGCGGTAGCTAATTACCTCATTTTTAGGGAAATTATCCACTTCAAAATCTTCGACAGCAAAAAAAATACTGAATAGAACATGCATGCCAACTAAGGCCAAGATTGGTTAAAAATGCGAATTCTACAAGAGTACCAACGTACAGCCTAACAAACATACGGACAGATGAAAGTCAATTTGGCCCGTTAAAGCAGAAACACTTTGCTCACTCGGTCAATACATATAACGGCCCCGTTAGCTTATCAGGCAGAACCCTGCTTTCGAAGTAAGGTGTCCCAGGTTCGACCTTGGCCAGGGCAAATATTTGTGTGATTGGTAGAATGAGCAGGTTTGTTCTGGGATCTTGTATGTTGTGTTTGTCTTTGACTTCTGCGACAGACAAAAACTATTGCAGGAATATGAATATATAAAGATAAATTTAATAATATTAAACCAATACATATAAAAATAGGTCATTATCAATAAATTTCATTTTATTCATGTCAAATTACAATAACACATATTAAATAAATTACAAAGACTAAATTAACCTTCTAGTCAATATTAAATATCGTACCCCTGTCCGCTCCGCGGTGGAAAGGTGCCCATTACACTCGCTGCGTTCCCACGCTAAATAGCTATGGCCAGCCTTTGCACCAGGAACGAACCGGAGCGGGAGTCACTGGTGATGTCATAGAGTCTACGACCTAACTCTCCCACATAATATTAAATAGATAAATGTTTAGAGTAATGTGAATTTTCTACATTTTTCATTTTGTCAATTAGATATTCACTGTTCTATATAACTAAGTATTATAACAAAATAAATAAGTACATCTAAAATTATATAACAAATTAAAATACAGTTTGAGAGCAATACGAATTCCATAAAACAATTGCAACCGTTTAAACTCAAGTGAAGTGTAAATAACAGGCGGATTGCAAAATGAAATCAATGAAGCCGTCTGGGCCATCAATAGAAACAATCAAACCCACTTGTAGTCTCTTTGAGATGCAAATGCGAGTCGAAAGTTACATACTAACTATTGTTTAATCTAGTTTGATAGTGATTGGATCACGAGATCCATTCGTATGCTGAATGGTAGCGCAATGTCACTTAGTTTCATTTTCTAATCTGCCTGTTGGAAAGGATTGCAAACATTGAATTTCTGTGATTGTGTTTTGAATTAGACGATTGTAAAGAAATGATTGCAAGATTATATTTTTTTCTAAGAATACTTTTATCACAACAAATACAATATTGAATAGATGTTGAAACGCAAGCCTAAATACTCGTATGATTTTAGGCAAGAAAACTTCTTATAAATCGATGAACGCCGGCAGCACCTACGAAAAAGCATGACTCATTATCATGCTACGCCTGAGCTTAGGCCGATAGAGAGGCAGCCGTGCGATTCTCTAAGAGCAAACATCGTTGCATCTCTGACAACATCCGTGAAACAAATGACGAGATGACAGGAAACGTTGGAAAAACAACCTTATGTACAAGGGCGAACTCTCATAAATAATTTGACATCGATGAGCTCGTCGACGAGCGTATCGAAGAATCATTAGAGAATCACGCGGCTGGATCGGCCTAAGTGTTCGGCTTGCCTTCAGACGTTATCACGTAAAATTATCGTCCGTAAACCGATATTACAGACTATTTTTTTTACATTACATTATTTATATTATATACAACTACTAACACGATTTTAATATTAACATAAAAATTAAAAGCTTACATTATTCAAAGCTTAAATTTTAATTATTTTGTTGAACTATCAGGTTGTTTTTGTGATAGCTTTTGACCGCGGCTCGGGCTCTTTGTTTTTGGTAGGGACAAAGGGTATCTTATATCAATGTTCAACCTTTTGATAACCTTACATCGAAGTAATTGAAAATTTCAAATTTTTCGGATTTAATTATATTGGCATATAAACACAATTTCAGAGCGGTATCTGTGACAAGGTTAATTTTAAATCTTTTGTACTTTCACAGTATTGAGAAAAAATATCTTTGGCACTGCAGGCGAGTGTGCACCTTAAATGCTAAAACCACTGGGTGAGACTACTTCTGTAATTTGCATGAATGGTTTTTAACATCGGGCAAAATAAGGAATAGATAACTATCGTTTTATGCTCAACAGATATCAAATGCTACTTTTAGACTATTAAGAGGATAGGAGTAGTAGGAGTAGTGGTAGGATAGGAGAGATAATTTTTTTCAGTATTTCAAATTACTATACATTTTCTTTTTTAGAACTTCAAAAAACTAATAAAATCAAAACGTACGGGCATGGTAAACAATGTGATGGTTCCATGAAAAAAACATCACTGAAATCGAACAATGTTAAGTGGTAGAAAAGAGTTTTTTCTTTTAGTACGGAAAGTACAAGCTATGCGATCCTCTTAAGCGCAAATGAAGTTATTAGAGATGTTCCAAAGAGAGAGAGTTAGAGTATGTTCCAAATAACTAGTCCCTTACCCCCGCATCTTTCGGCGTTGATAAATGTCGAAATCTGTTGTTATATGCGTAAACAGCCATGCGATTCTCTAATGATTCGTCGTTGCGCTCGTCGACGAGCTCACCGATGTCAAATACTTTATGAGATATCGCCCTTGTACACAAGGTTACTTTTCTAACGTTTCTTGTTATCTCGTCATTTGTTTCACGTATGTTGTCAAAGATGCAACGATGTTTGCTCTTAGAGAATCGCACGGCTGAGGCGTAATATGTAACGACCATCCACGCGAAGTCCAACTCAAAATCTCTCCAAAGTCTAAAGGCGACGGCCGCTTTTATCAGAATTTCTGATAACGTGTGCTTTAGCTAAGCAATAGATGACTTCTGTTCCTGGCTAATTATTCAACAATAGCTCAGTTTTGGTAAAGCGTGTAAGGTCCCTTTGCCCGTAAATCCTTCCCAGCTTATGCGGGTGACTTCAATGAACTCCAATTCCAGTGACAGCAAGCTTAGTTTTACGACGAGACGCGATGACGTTTCGTGCGAGCTTCTTGTACGTATATATTTAAAGCTAAGAAATTAAACTGCACGCCCACATTGATTACTTTATATTAACTAGAGAAAGTGTAAATATTCCCGCGATTTTGAGAATCGAGCAATTATATATTTTAATCCTTATTAAATATAATTCTCGTTCGTCGTTGCCGATACGATAAGTAAGGTTTAGGTTTAAAACAATATATATATATTATAGTATAGTTTGCCTGGGTGTTGTTGCTATTAAATCAGGAAAAACTTATATTCGCTGTTTTAAACTATCACGGTTGTTCACTAAAGTTATATGATTATTAACGAGATATTTACCATGGTAAGGTTGTGGAATGAGGAAGGAAAGGGTTGAACTTTGCACCTACACCATCACGCATACCTTTTGAAGATGTCATTGGCTGCATAGAAGAAACCATAGTTAAAAACAAGGTGCCAACCAATGTCGCGACAGTGTTACGTCATGCGACACTACCGTGTAGCAACCGTACCGTGTAGTGAGTTACGCGAAGATGAGGACATCTTGGTATGAAAAAGCTCCTACGACCCAGAACTCCACAGCCACCGAAAATGTATGGTTTACCCAAAATCCACAAAAGAGTTGTGCCACTGCGGCCAATAGTCAGCCAAATTGATTCCCCAACTTGTGACCTTTCGCGACAAGTCTCACGTGTACTTCAGGGACTGACAAGTCAGACGCCATCTTTTGTAAAAGACTCTAGACATATGGTGAGCCTTTTGAAGCAGACTAGGGTTGAAAAAGATGAGATCATGGTCAGTTTTGACGAATCTCTCTTTACTTCGAATCTCTATTTACGAAGGTACCGGTACTGGAATGCTTAGAGGTAAGTAATAAAGAAGAAACTGTCTGACAACAACATTTCGATGGAATACGCCAAACTGCTGGAACACTGTTTATCTTCCAGTTATTTCTTATACAGAGGCCAGTTTACCTGCAGATAGATGGAGTAGCAATGGGTAGTCCAGTGGCCCCTGTGGTTGCTAATCTGTGGATGGAACACTTTGAAGACCGGGCTATATCCACCTGTCCCGTAGAAATCAAGTGCTGGAAGAGATATGTGGATGATATCTTCTGCATACTTAAGGGCGGTGAAACAGAAGTGAGCAAATGCCTAGAACATTTAAACAGTGTTCATCACGCTATGCGGTTTACGGCTGAGATTGAGAAAGATCGAGTGTTGCCGTTCCTGGATGTTCGAATAACAGCGAGGGAAGACGTGTCTCTGAGCCACACAGTGTACAGAAAACCGACACACAAAGTACACACCTGTACTTGCATGCCACCTCTCACCATCATCCCCGGCATCTTAATTCTGTGGTCAGCTCACTGACAAATCGGGCCTATGATCTGTGCGATACAGAACACCTTGTTGAGGAACTATCCCACGTACAGATGGTGTTACGCAGGAATGGTTATAAGGCTCAGGTCGGTATAACCAAGCCAAGGAAGAAACTAATGAAACCAAAGGTGGAACGACAGCCGACCTTTTTGCCATATATTAAAGGAGTCACAGACAAAATAGGTCGAATTCTTGACAAATATGCTATCAAGACCATATTTACTCCTCATCAGAAGATTGCGCAATGTCTGCGTTCTCCTAAGGACAAGATTCCTTTTCATCATCCCGAGGTGTACAAAATTAACTGCAGCTGCGGAAGTTCGTACATAGGACAGACGAAGCGAACTGTTTCATGCCGCATCAAGGAACACATAAAGGCAGTAAAAAACAATGAAACCCACAAATCTGCCATAGCTGAGCATCTGCTGGACGCGGGTCCTAACCACTGGATTGAATTCATGTAACTGCGCCGAAATATCGGGAGCTCATTCCACAATCTTACCACGGTAAATATCCCGTTAATAATCATATAACTTTAGTAAAACTTATATTACTTTGTTTTTGACTCGGACGGCTGAGGCTGGAAACGTTTAAAACCAGTTTTTTTTTCTATTTTTTGTGTAATAGCACTAACGCGTACTTATCGAGATCAAAACTGGCCATTTTTAGTAAATACACATTCTCCATACTTATGGGTTGTCTGGAAGAGATAGCTCTGAGCGATAAGATCGCCCATTGTTGCACCTAGTTTTAAGCGTTGTTTTTTTATTTTATTGTCTAATATTAAGTCATAAATTTGGTGTCCCAATAAAGTGTTATCTATCTATCCTCGGACGGGATTCGAACCCGCGTCATCCGATAATCCTTATCATATGACTACAAGGTCACCGAGGCAAGCCATCTGAGCTTCATAGTTAACTCTCTAGTTGATGTTAACCGTCGTATAGGGACGGAGCTGTGTATTCGTAAGGAATAAACCTGTCCAGCTTGCCATTAACAAAAAAACCTGAATAACAATAAGACAAACATTACTAACACGTTATTGCTCTATTTTAATTAAACAACTGTTACATTGAAATTCTCGTGAGTTTGACACTTGATTTATTTACCATAGATAACGCGCATTTTACCTGAAGATGAACATCTGGTATGCTCGATTCCCGGGTCCCGGTATTGTATTTTGTCGGTTTCCATATTTCCATTGCAACGTTTCACTCACAAATAACCGACATAATCAAAATATCGAAATATTGCAGTCACGTTTCAACTCGATAAACAGTACTACTATAATTATAAATCTGTGAAATTACCCTCGTTATTCGAGTGGATAATGGTGACGACGGAATGATTCAATTAAACGGAATTGCGAGCAATCGTCGATTGCCTTCACGCGTTAATTATAGGGAAGGTATTACGTCCCGCTCACACTGGCTGCTCCTAAAGCTATTTGGAATCCGTAACTGTTGCTTTAATCAGAAGTTAATTTCTCGTATTTATTCGAGAAAACCATACAAAAGTTAACATAATTTACTGCATTTCTAATGTACTCCTAGGTTGTCAAAGGTACGAATAACAACAAATAATAATATGTAAAAAAATATAAAAATAACAATTGGATTATACATACCTAATATATAACCATATCATGCTATATATAAATAGTATAAACGTAGTTTAAAACAATAATATCATCTATGTAAAGAAATAAAAACAATATTTGGTATAACTATATGCATGAAGCAGATGTTGGACTTATTATGGTTTCAACTTGAAGGCATATACTATCTTACAAAAACAAATCATCCTAACAACACAAACCAGTAAAAACATTACGGGTAGCCACGACTACCTTTTATTTTCCTGGAAATCGGTTAAAACGCTTAAAGAAAGGCTTAATCATTAGATACATTAAGCCCTACGAAGAAATAATATTTCTTCGTAGATTAAGCCTTACTTTTGAAATTGGCGTTTTAATGGGAAGAAGTAAAACGAAAAAAGTAGGCATGAAATGAAATATGTAATCAACCAAAGTATGTGCCATTATTTTCAATGCACTTTGCCATTTATATGAGTTTTATTGATTCTATTGTTGATAAAATTTTGGGAGCGAGGATCAATATAATCTTTGAAGGCGATTTGGACAGCTCCAACGGAATAGATTTTTTTCCTTCCAAGAATTTGCCAAAATAATTGTAATCTGATGTAGCAAGGTCTAGAGAGTGTGTTGGGTGTGAGAGACATTCTAACCGCAGCTCCTCTGATTTAGCGACTGTCTGTCGTGTAGTGTGCTGTCTAGCCATGAAGCAGCAGTAGGTTACAGAAATCGACCAGTCTTGGTTGTTGAATTGCGAGCTTTTCTATCATAGTTTCCATTGTTGATAATACTCTCTCTCTTATTGATCGATTCCTCATGACTGAGGGTCGTGACCACCATGTGCGGCCTTCTAGACTATGTTTTGTTGCTTAAAATACAGATCTGCCGTAATTGTCTGGCTAGATCTTAAGGAGCTGCTTGTATAATACCAGCACTGGACCACCAAACACCTATTACCTAGTACCTATTTCTGAGTCAAGTTTCGCTTGGGCCAGGATTGAGCCGGCTCTTCTGCGTTCAATTATTGTGACAAGCGTTTCCAATTCTGGTATAGGATACATTTTTTATCACAAGTAACAATATGATTTAAAGTTACGTGTCAAAACAATACGTGCTTGGATATAGTGTGCAATATAAAATGTATACGGTACCCATCTCATAACAATCTCAAGCTTTTTTAGTTTTAGAATTAGTCTAATTAAATAAAAATTATTTTGTCACTTACAACAAAGCCTGCCGCTAACTCTAACATGGTTTACGATGGATCTGCATTCATGATCACGTTTAGCTCTTTATTTAACTAGGGTCACAGGTCGTCCACGAAGTTTGTTCCGTAGGTTTAAAGTACCAGATTCAAAACGTTGGAACCTGAAACGTACCGTATTTTCTTTAACATTAGCTTCCTAATATACATAATTAATCTTTCGAGCTGTTTCTGCAGCGTTGGGTTCACGGTAGAAATCGTATTTGCAAGCAACGCAACATTTTAAGTTTTACATATTGTGAACAGGCCAATGTCAAATAAAAATCAAATGGCGTCAAAACACATAAACCACTTCATTCAGAACACAAATACACAAGCCTTAATTTGAATCAAATTTGAATTCTTAGCTGAACGCCAGATATTTGAGATCAAAGTGGGCAGTTCGACAAAACGCCAATTTCATATGAAGGGACGCAACTCATAGTTACCTGTCACTAAGTACTATGTTGTAAGCATCCACTATAGACAATTTTTTTGAGAGTTTATCCCTAATTCATCAAAGGTCACATGGCCAGACACAATAGAAATTTCATTGTTATAACGATATCGACGTTTGAGGGTGATTTCAATGAACCAACCGCCCCGGCGGGTCATCTAGTCTAAATTACATCATAAAAACTATTTAGGGAGGATTTCGGAATTTATATTCACATACACACACTCATAGTTATATCTCAATTTGTATTAAACTTTGGCCGAAAACTATCTTAACTAAAATCTTATAAGAATAATAATTGACATAAAGAATACCGGATAAAGAAACTGTAAACTTATTCAGTTTTACCATTAAATATCTGTATCTGTATCTGTAAGTAAGTCACTTTAAAATAACTCTATCTCTACAACGCCTATACACATTTAGTCCATCAAGATGTTTATACTACGAGAAATGTAGTCTGTGGTCAAGAAATGGCCTTCTATATCCTTTATTTAGCCGCCGATGGCCCTTGCTTACAATATCGGTCGCAAAATGGCCGTAACTACGATGTAAACACTCGGTAACGGAAGGCACAGCCGCTCTATTGACGCCTTGGCATAATGCCCCATGTTTTACAAAAACATTTACAACTAGAACCGATGTATTTCAACCTTAATCCCTAAATATAAGAAGTATTTTAACCGCACGCATAGCTTTGCTTCTCATTTGTGCGTAACAAACTTACAAATAGATTCGGGACATGCCATTTTGAATTCTAAGTTGCCTGCGTAACGACTTTATTGAGTGTAATTATATAACATTAGATATTGCAGTGACTGGCAAGTACTGCATGATAGTGGAAGTAATGGTGTAAGACTCAAGGGCTGTCTGGGTACGTGATGCTCATATTTTTGAAAACAGGCATCGTTCTTATATTTATGAGGAAATTATATAAGCACACAGTATCTAGCAGTCTAGCAGTATTACACCTTAAATCGGAATTTCTATTATGTAGCTAATACTTGATTAACTGTTATATACTCCGAGGAGGTGGATTGGGCAATGGTATATCAAAAACTTTGAAAATTGTAGTCATGGCAGAATCCATGGAAGACCTCAGTACAATGCTCGAAGGCCTCCATCAAGTATACTATACCCATGTTGTACCTACCCCAATATCAGTTGGGAAATCAGTTCTCGAAGTTGTTGACGAGTACATCTACCTGGGACAGACAGTCAAACTAGGCAGGTCCAACTTCGAGAAAGAGGTCAATCGTCGAATCCAACTCGGCTGGGCAGCGTTCCGGAAACTTCGCGAAGTCTTCTCGTCATAAATACCTCAGTGCTTCAAGACAAGAGTCATCGACCAATGTGTGTTACCAGTGATGACTTATGGCACTGAAACGTGGTCTCTTACTATGGGCCTCATAGATAAGCTCAAAGTCGCACAACGAGCTATGGAGAGGGCTATGCTCGGGGTTTCTCTACGTGATCGAATCAGAAATGAGGAGATCCGTAGAAGAACGAAAGTCACCGACATAGCTCAGAAGATTAGCCAGTTGAAGTGGCAGTGGGCAGGGCACATAGCACGCAGAACAGATGGCCGATGGGGCCGAAAGGTTCTGGAGTGGAGACCACGGACCGGCAAGCGCAGCGTACGTCGTCCACCGACACGGTGGACAGACGAACTGATATAGGTAGCAGGACGACGTTGGATGCAGGCCGCTTCCAACCGGTCCTTTTGGAAAATCATGGGGGAGGCATATGCTCAGCAGTGGATGTACTACGGCTGAGATGATGATGATGAGATGATATACTACATTAGTCATGTGTATATGTGTATGTGTCTCTATGGTCTCTGGTAAAAGGTGGAGCTATTCTTACATCGTGAACTCTTATGATATGTTTATTTTGATTTTAATTTTGTTTGATCGATTCGGTTAGCATTGTAGCTGTCATACGTAAATTTTGCGCTAAGCGTCAGCTAAAAAACTAACTAGTAATGTAACAATAATACATATAGTTATAAACTAGACTTCGGTTTGGTTTTTTGAAAGTATTATTAACTAACCTTAATCCTTGGAAAAGCTTAGTAAAGTAAAATACTTTGGCGCCAAATAGAACGGAAAAACGAAAATTCACTATTTAAAAAATTTGCGCGTTTGCAGGAGTGAAATCGTAGTAAAACAGCAGTTTGTTCTATTTCATATCTGTAAACGGCGTAAATTTACACTGGTTACTCAGTACATCTTCTGTTGTTCTATTTATATGTTATCTGTTGCTTTTTAGTCAAACTATAGCGCTAAAGTCAACCGAAAAAATATATAAAAAATCGAACCACGACAAAAAAACAACAAAGAAAATAAATTCTACAAAGATCATTGTTATCTCTCAAGCAGGTGTAAAAGGAGTATACATACAATCACAACGATATAATAGACTTTGGAAACCTATACAATATATTTTATAAATTGTCCATAATAAATCCACAAATTGCCATATAAATATATACTCTAACGCTAGCTCTAACAAATAGAGATCAAAATCGTAGTCCCGCTCGTTACCAAACATATGGCGGCTGCCTTTAACAAATTATGGGAATTGCTCACAAAACCATAGAGGATTAAAAGCTTTTTCTTAGGTGTTTTCCTCGAAATAGTACTGCCTGCAAAACTTTGGGAGATATGTTATCGACGCCCATTGTTTTTTTACTAACCTACTGATAACCAATAAATTTTAAATTTCTATGTAAAAATAATTTCTAGGTGCTTATTAAAATTAAAATATCTAATAAACCGAAATGTATTATACATTTATGTTCAGTGCTGATATAGGTTTTGACTGCGGTACACCGGTGTACCAGCGCGGCTTTATGCAATGTTTAGATTTGGCCACCGGTGTACCGGCGAGGTTTCATAAGTTAATAGTTTATAAACTGGCAATAATAAATAATTCACAACTTAGCTGCGACATTGTCGACCGTGACATCAACAACGCACATGTCTTCATTTATTATAAGAAAAATAATAAGCCTTCAGCTGTGTCAAGGACGTGAGTTTTATTAACATTACTTTCAAGTTTACTAAGAAAAACCTATGCTAAACACGGCAAAATAAACCATCACTACCAATTTCCTTACACGACCACTTTTGCTCTATCAATAATCTTAATATGCAGCACTTAGCATCCCGGCAAGTTTCCCCAATATCCGGACGGACAAAGACTGGCCTAGCGTCCGGATGCCATTACCGGATAAACAGCGTTTCCAGTAATCGATTTACCCGGAGAAATAGCTTTCAAAACGCTACTGCGCGAGCGCCTCTATCCCTGGGCAGTAAATTGATTTGACTACTGCAAGTGATAAGAAAAATGTCAAGTAAGTGTTGATATTTATCCGTATTATTTTATCGGTTCTTATTACCTAGGTGTTATGTATAGTTGGTTTGTATCTAGTTTTTATTTTGATAATAAGATATTTATGCTTATTTATTTACCATACAACTATTGACAGAATCTACTTACGTAGGCTACAGGCAAATTACTTAAATACTTGCATCGGGGCTACGAGCACGATTCACGCGGTTAGGCACGCTAGTTAATTGCAATTTTCGTAGGAACTGGCAGGCAAGACGCAAGGATGTATGGCGCGTAACGCTCTGCATTCTGGGGCCTTATTCACTTTGACCAATCAAACACGGCGCGTTACGATTTCTTTACAGAATGATATTAAAATTGTATTGATTTCATGATCATTCCTTGAAGATATCATACCCCCCTCGTTACGCATAAAGCTGGTCATAGCAATGGGGCCCAGGTGGTCAATATACATTGATGAACAAAAACTTAGGGTATATACGGAATATTCTTGTTTGTTGCTTCGAGGAAACCCATCTCCACTTGACTGACCCTTGCATAACTGATTAAGTTTAAGTTAGCAACTGTCATACTAATTAGATTTTGAAAAATATATAATTTGAGATGACTTGAAATAATGACAGAATGTCTCTACACTATCAGCTGATTGAATAAAAGCATAGAGATAACTGTTGAGATCATCTTATATTTACTAATTTATAACAATTTGAGTAAAAAGCTTATTGGTATTATTTGTTAAAGGTGCAAGTATTCTAACCGCTACCTCTCATACCTTGACACTTGTTAATGATCTAGATCTAGTGCAAAGATGGTAAGGCGTTCGGGCAAAGATAACTTGTAGTCGAGCACCTAACCAGCCATCGTAGAATTAAACTAAGAGCCCACTTCGAAACACCAACGAGCGAGTTACCCATTTTGCTTCTTTTTTTATTGACGTCAATTGACAAAATGGGAAAGTTGATCGGTATTGCATTGCGCTAGTCACTCGTCACATATATATATAGGGTGTTTGGTAGAGGGACCGACAAACCAAATGAGCGTGTTCGGGGGACCACTTGGAGAATACAAGTTGGCCA
Organism: Selenia dentaria; assembly: GCA_917880725.1. NCBI lineage: Eukaryota > Metazoa > Arthropoda > Insecta > Lepidoptera > Geometridae > Selenia > Selenia dentaria. Next base: position 3,841,257 of record OU862888.1, on the reverse strand, counting down.
AAAAAAATCCCCGACCCCCCATTTTTTTTAAACTTTTTTTTGTGAATTTTCCCATTTTCTCCGAAATTGTACTTATTTACCACCATAACATTTGTAAAATCTGTTTTAGACCGGATGTTAAGACTCTATAAGCTCTAAATCAGTTAGTTAACTCTGTTTTGTATCCAATTTTGCTTTGCGTGGCCTGAAGGTGTATTAGAGACCAAATTCAACTAAAAACATCCGGTCCAATAACAGATTTTACAAATGTTATGGTGGTAAATAAGTACAATTTCGGAGAAAACGGGAAAAATCGCAAAAAAAAGTTTAAAAAAAAAGGGGGGTCGGGGATTTTTTTTGGCCAACTTGTATTCTCCAAGTGGGCCCCCAAACACGCTCATTTGGTTTGTCGGTCTCTCTGCTAAACACCCTGTATAAAGTTCTAATCAATTAGTCAGTATAGTCTAAGATCCCGTTATAGAACGACCTTCACCGAGATGCTTATTTGATTATTAAACGTATTTTAGATTTTATTTAATATGTCAATACACATGTTGCATATGGGTTGCCTAGCAAATTTCAGTCCAGGATATGATTAATTATGTATTGTTATAAACATTTTTTTTAAATATTTCACCGGTTTGCTTATTAGACAAATTCTATATCAATCGAAAGTATGAGTTGCCTATTTTTTTCCGGTCACTTCTCTCAAGTTGCCAGGTATGCCAGGCTATCTATCTATCTATCTATCTATCTATAAACAGGTAAATCGATACTAGCATTTTGCACCGGTTTGATTATTGAATGAAAATTATATGATAATAAAGATTATTTAATTCTGAACACGGTGGTATAGGGTTGCCTGCGAAAAATCAATCCCAAATTCCGGTTGTCGAATTTAAAAAAGTTAAATATTCCTGCGAGTGAATATGTGCGACTAAGAGCTCCCAACCAACCATCCCATGCTATAGAAGAGAACACAACATAGCAGCTGTTTAATGTCAAGAAGAAGTTTGTTTAATGTCAAGAGAGTGCGCATGCTATTTGTTCGTGAAAATGAAAAGGATAGCGATAGACTCGTATATGCTGTGCATCATTTTGGAGTTGATTTTCGATATCGTTACAATTGAAAAAACGTGCTACTATTTATTGTTGAAAAAAATAGCAAAAAGTGTTTTTTGTGTGATTCGGATGATGATGCAATTGATTTTAATGATGAAACTTTTAATAACTGTGTATTAAAGTTAGCCGTTAGACCGGAAAAAAGGCAACCTACGTTTGCATATTCTATGGGCTTCATACTTTTGATAGGTATAGAATTCGTCTAATAAGCAAACCGGTGAAATATTAATAAATTTTTTGTAGTAATTAATTAATCATATCCTGGACTGAAATTTTCTAGGCAACCCATATGCAACATGTTTATTGACATATTAAACGAAATATAAAACATGTTTAATCAAATAAGCATATCGGTGAAGGTCGTTCTATAACAGGATCCTATACAAGTAGTTCATATTCCAATTCGCAGCATTGCCTTCAAATCTAAATACAGCCTGAAAGCCTTAGCTTCTAATTGGAGGCTAGTTTGGAGACAGAATATTAGCGCTTTGATATCCAACAAGGTGATCTCTTCCAGGTGAGTGCTACCATATGATATATCAACTGCAATCAATTATTATACCATATGGTAGTAAGTCTATGGTATATTATGGTAGCTCAGTGGCTACTTGAAGTCATAAGATGAGGAGATGTGGAAGACGTAGTTCCAAGTCAGACAATCTAGCTTTGAAATTTCATTTAAACTTTTCCTTACGTAATGCTATAGTTTTGATAAGGACATGTAACCTACAGTATCCCATTGGTGAAGATCTACTGTTTGTTTAATAAGTATGCTCTATGACAAAATGCTTACATATGCAACTTGCATTTGTGAGCATTTTATAAGAGCAACAGAAGGGTCAGATTTTAGTAGGTAGTGGGGTATGTAAAACAAATTGATTCAAAAGGAGAACAGCTTTACTATATTCTGACTAGAAGTAGCATGAAAACTTTACTGTTTTCTGATTTGAAGGACTAACGCCCCTTTTTATTAACCCTAGAACTATTCTTGAATATTTTGCGATTGCATTAAAGAAACAGAAAAAGTTTAACATAGATAGATAGATGGCCATGGATGATAAACAACTCTAAGCTCTAACAATAGTGAACTATTGTTAGAGCTTAGAGTTGTCGATACGATACGACAATAATTTTACCATTATCGTGTTGAGTTCGTGCAATAATAATCGTATAACATCGAATGTACGTAAATTGATTAGGTTTATATGAAGTAACAATCTGCAGAACTTAAAGTAACTTCTCGGTGCAAACTTACAACAAATTAGAGCTCGCGAGTTTTATAGTTTGATGGAACGGAGTAACCTGCTGTTCCAAGCTCCAATAGGAAAGGGATAGGTGTCCAACTTCAGTTTGATCGTTTTAAAGATATTTATACTGCATTGAAGTGCTCGCAGCGGAGCTTGACTTCGTGATCAACAATGTTAGGCTATGCTTGCTGCGGTCAGGACTTGGATGGGTGACCGCTAGTGGCATTATTTAACTGAGCGCTTTCATGCTTTCATGCATCGGAGGGCACGTTAAGCTGCCGATCCCGGCTGTTTATCTTAGGACAACAGTCGTAAGGCTGTGGCGAAGACCTTCGGGCGGCCTGAAAACTTCGACATGGGTTGTCCACTAGCCTATCCACCAAGCCGCACTGCCGCGTGGTGGATTTCTCTTTGAAAGGAAAGCTTGAATTCCAGTAGTGGAAACGCTAAAGTGGAAGTGCTAGAAGGCTTAATTGCTCGTTACTGGGAAATTAAGGAAACCTTACTACCGTCACTAGATATTACTATATCCGTACAATCGATAACTTTAAAGAACGATTTCCCCTACAAAAATGACGTTCACACTCATGAAATATATACCTGCTGGATATTTTTAACGAATGTAATCAGAGCTGGTCGCCAAGATATTTATTTTATAGCAATAGATGGCACAAATATTGTTACAAACGTGAACGCTCAAAGTTCTAGATGACACAGCAGCCGTGCGATTCTCTAATGATTCGTCGATGCGCTTGTCGCGAGCTCACGGATGTCAAATACTTTATGAGATATCGCTCTTGTGCACAAGGTTGCTTTTCCAACGTTTCTTGTCATCTCGTCATTTGTTTCACGGAAGTTGTCAAAGATGCAACGATATTTGCTTTTAGAGATCGCACGGCTGGATAGCGGTTTAGCTCAAATGAAAAAGTCAGCAGTTTCTATAAGTAATGACGTAAAACAAGGTAAAAAAGTGCAAACTTACTTCACGTTGTGAAAGTTCATAGTACCTCAGCTCTTGGCCTTCGTTAGCTTGAGAAACCACAGCTGCTTGTTGAGACTTGAACTTGTCTGGCTTCGGCACCTTTATTATATAACTCAGTTAGCAAATACAGAGCAGGCTTGTTTTTAATATGAATTATAGACTGTTTTATGAATGTTCTACATAGATATATTATATAATAATTATGCCTTCACAGTAATCGTATTTATGCATGTTGCATTATTTTATTCACTTTTGTAATTCAAACTTGTTTAAAAATGTAATTTAACAGTGATTATTAACATTGTTATCAAACATAGTTTACACTAATGTTTAATTGGCAATACATAATACTAGCTGCTCTTCGCAGTATCACCCGTACAGTGTTGGATGATGATGATGATCAATCAAATATAGCGTATGTTACTCAGGCATAATGTAGCTGTCTACTGGTGAAATAATGTTTTGAACAAAATACGTAATTTTGGGTTTATTGCCAACATCTTTTTATTATCTCATCACCATCATCATCTCAGCCGTAGGACATCCACTGCTGAACATATGCCTCCCCCATAATTTTCCAAAAGGACCGGTTGGAAGCAGCCTGCATCCAACGTCGTCCTGCGACCTTCATCAAGTCGTCTGTCCACCGTGTCGGTGGACGACCTACGCTGCGCTTGCCGGTCCGTGGTCTCCATTCCAGAACCTTCCGGCCCCATCGACCATCTTTTCTGCGTGCTATATGTCCTGCCCACTGCCACTTTAACTGGCTAATCTTCTTAATTTTAATTATAATCTTTATTATCTATTTATATAGAATTAAATAATTTATCCTTATTATTAGAATAGGTAAGGATTAACATAAAGGTACCAATAACGTGGTCTAGTTTCTACCGGCGTTAATATTTCATATTACAAAATTAAAAAGTAGTTATTGTGACATAACTGTAATAGACATTCATAGTCGTAATTGTCTTAGAACAATTCCGCAATATTTTTTTGTATTCTTTGATTTCCTCTATAAGACTGCACTGAATTACTTTGCACTATTGTCAATAATTTCCGTAGCGTACGCGATATACGGATGCTTTTTGTTTTTTTTTTCACTAATATCAATATTTTCATACAGATCCTTATCTTTCCTGATAATAGTAAGTAGGCCTTTGTCATTCAGTGATAATGTAGCTAACGACAAAATAATTTTTGAAATCGGTCCAGTAGTTTTTAAGTTTATTATAAAAATACGAAAATACAAATCTTCTCCTCCTCTTTTCCTCTTTATAATATAAGTGTCGAAGTGTAAATAATATAGTGGTTTATCGCGGCTTTACTAGTTTTTTGACAAATTATATCCTATGTCATTCGTGCTGTCTAAACAAATCCAATGCTACATAAGTTATTAAAATCTATTAAGCCATTTAGGTTGTAGTATACAGTCGTAATATACATTTTAAAACATAACCCTGGTTCTAGTATTTTGGTAAAAAGTATTTAGGGGCACCACTAAATTTTATCAATATCCATACGAATTTATCCTTTTCTATTGTTTTTTATTGATGAAGTTTGTTGGCTAATCGATTAAAGGCACCTGAGGGATTTTTTAAAAGTTATAAATGTAAAGTAAAAGTATAAAAGCCTTTTATTCAACTACACAAATATTTCGTTCATACATGACATACTAAATTCAATATCTTGGTGATAACATTTTTAAATTTGATTACCTATATGATAACATGTTATTTATTACTACAATTACTTTATTTAATAAATAAATATTTTTTTATATTTTATATATTTGAGTATATAAATATATTATAGCCTTTATTATTTTTATGTACTCGTATTTTAATATAGCTTAATTTAATTCAATTAGGTATCAAGTATCAAAATGTGTAGGTGTCGCCTCATCGGCGTAGGCCTCCCCCAGTTTCGACCATACATTTCTGTCTCTTGCTAACCGCATCCACACTTTCCCATGTCTCTGTGTAAAAATATCTTGCCATCGTCTGTTTGGCCTTCCTCTTTTTCGTTTGTCTTCTCTCGGTACCCATTCTATAACTTTCTTTGTCCATCTATCGTTATCCATTCTGCATATATCCCACCCAATTCCACTTTAATGTTTTAGTTATGTCTCTTACTTTGATTTTTTGGCTAATTATTTTATAATTTATTTGGTCAGATAGCTATAAATGTACAATCGTTCTAATTTTAAATTTCTGGCCTTTAAAAGTAATATAAAAATTTAAAGTACCTTATATAAAAATTAAAACATTAAGGTAAACTGTAGCATAAGAAAAGTATTCACAAAGCTTTTTCAAAAGCCTGTAGACAGATCTAAAAGAAAAACCTTCACGCTCACATAAAATATGTATTGGTTGGCTAAAACACAAAAACACAATAAGATAAAACGTATTTAACTTCGTTCTCAAAGCATTAACTTTTTTATCAGTTGAACAGTTTTTGCAATGTAACACGAGAACTATATCGAAGGGCAAGTGCTTCCATAACTTAATATAACACGTGCCCAAACTTTTCCAACCCAGAATAAGAAAGTAGATAGATAGATAGATATACTCTTTATTGAACACCTTAAATTAAACACACAATACATTTATACAGCTTAGAAAAGTGTAACAATAGGCGGTCTTTTAGCTCAAAGCGATCTCTTCCAGACAAACTTTGAATGGAGAGGAATAACAGCAAAAAAAGGGATGGTGGTGCACAAATAGTATAAAATAGCATCATCATTATCATCTCAGCCGTAAGACGTCCACTGCTGAACATACACCTCCCCCATAACTTTCCAAAAGGACCGGTTGGAAGCGGCCTGCGGCCAACTACAACAAATAATACATGTTTCAATCTTTATTTTTACGGTTTAAGCCGTACCATGTGGTGGTATGGCGCGCATGACCTTCTGGTCATGCGCGCCAACTCCAGTTTTATATGAGACCGTGTATCATAGAGAAATCAAGTTGTTATCAAAAAGTTTACAGTTGGGAACTCCGGGCTCTTTTCTATCCATATAAATAAATTTCATCGAAATATGTTTGACAATTTGAAGTTATGCGTGAGCAATACAGACATATAGACTTTTTTTCAATCATATTCTTGTTCACGTCTTCTGACCTACGAAGAATTATTATTTCTTATTATTTTTCTTCCCAGTACAGACTTTTTGGCCTCTATTCTTATAGAGAATGGATTATATACAAATAAAATAACGAATATTATAAGTTTCAATGCGAGTTTTTGGATGGATGAAAATTTGTTACTCGAATAACGCCAGAACGGCTCATTGGAATGTGATAAAATTTGGTATGTAGATGAGGCACTGGACTGCATTGGTATGTAGGCAAAGGATGGTTTTCACCAATACCTTCATCATCATCATCATCATCTACCGTATGGGTGATACCGCGAGGCACAGCTAATCTCTTCTCTTCTCTACATTATAATAAAACTGTAGAGGTAGAATTTCTGTACAATGAAAAAAATGTTAAAAACCGAGAGTAGTTGTAAGGAGAGATAACGAACATCTTTATATTTTTTTGATTTTTTTTGTTTCTCTGTTTGCCTGTTCGTCTGTCTGTTTGGACAGGCTAATCTCCGAAATGACTGGACCGATTTAAATGAAATTTTGTATGGTGGTAGCATAAACCTCTTGTCACCATATTTACTTTTGATCCCGGAAAATTAATGAGTTCCCGTGGGATGGTAAAAAAACTGTAATTAACCGTATCCCCCGAAGGCCATGCGAGCGAAGCCACTGGTGGTACTAAAGTGACTCCCTCTCGCCTGATGGAAAGCGAAGATGGAATCAAGAAGCAATGACCATTAGTGCAGCCGTAAGCTGCACTAATCGCCACCCCTATATGACCTGACAGATGCTTTTTCACGTCCCGCTTGAAAGACCCAGGGTCATAGCTGCAAGGAATACGTACGCCGGCATTCCACATTTACTTCGACGACAGCGGTAGGAACTGCAAAAGTTTTTGGTTCGTGGTAAGATGTTATCAACAGTTTACGGATGCAATGCTAGGCCGGAACGAGTAGTTCGGGATCGGAATGGTGAGGAAGGAATAAGATTAAAAAGCTCTTCAGAACATTCGCCATGAAAACCGCTTTGAGAAGCTATAGTTCTACGCATTTGTAGGGGTTTTAGGTGTTGAGTGACTTCACTGTCTCCAATAATACGGACAGCGCGACGTTGCAGTCTATCGAGAACATCCATAAGATACTTAGCGGATCCCAGAGGTGACAACAATATTCAATACATTGGCGCTCCTGAGTTTTATAAAGAGAATGCAGATCCAGAGTAAAGAAACGCCTCGCGAATATACTCGTATCCTAACCACCGACAACTTAACCATACTTGACACAATTTTACACACATTAGAAGCCACTTTGGTAAATCACATTTTGGTAACATTATACCCGACACAAAAATATTTGTTTACTTTTTTTCAACAGCTTTACATGGAGGGGGTGGAAAGTACCTCAAAATACACAAATATATTTTTCATTCTCTTAGAAATCAAATCTATATCACGAGTATTTTACGAAATTGTATATTCACATTAGTCATTTGAGTAGGTATAAGGTATAAAAATATATACGCTATAAAGTATCTCCTGATATTTTTTCACAATCATATCGGTGTGACAAAAAACAGCGGATGGCATCCCAAAGACCGTATGAAAGGTAGATTTCACAAAGTGGGCCAATTGCCATCAAGTCGGTAATGAAAGAGAATCGCAAGCACGGCGATAGAGCAATAACGAAGAAAGTTCACTCCGACTATAACTCACGTCAGGGAGGGGACATAAATCATTCGCGAGCGGGTGACGTGTGATTGGTGTCAAGGTATAAGCGTTAGCGAGCAATTCTAGCTTGCAACCCGTACATAGTTCATAATCACTACATATTTGAGATAGAAAGCTATCGCGAGTTATGTTCATAATTACACTTAAAAACCGGCTAGGGCTCACGTAATATTTATTTATTTATTATTTACAGCACAGTTACGTGCTGTGGCCCGCGCTCGCCGCTGTGCACAAGAGTGACTCTCAGAAGAAGAACTTCAAATAAGTTCGAAACTGGTCGGAGAATATTTCCGGTAAATATTACGCGAGTCCTAGCCGGTTTTAAAGGGTCATTAATCACTACATATCACTAAATATTATAAAACAAAGTCCTCTGCCGCGTCTGTCTGTCTGTCTGTTCGCGAAAATCTCAAAAACTACTGCACCCATTTTCATGTTATTTTCACAAATGGTCAGAGTGTTTCCAGAGGAAGGTTTTTGTAAACAAAGGCTGATAATATAACGATATTTGTTGACGGTTTCGGAAAAAATAAGCTGTCTTCGGGGAGCTTTCAACGAAAACGCTGCTTAAACCCTTTGAGATATAACAAAATTTTGTATGGTAGAATTGTGTATCATAAATCTGTGATAGCATATGTCTATCTCTTAAAATGAGCAATAATTACATTATAATTTGTACTCACGGGATGTACACCACGGTAAAGCAGGTTTTGGAGTTCCCGATATTTCGGCGCAGTTACATGCACCATGTTCACGGGTAGACTGAAGACGCGGGTGGATGTAAAAAAAATTCAAAGTTATTAAGAGCAGACAAAAAGGTCTACCCTCTTTCTCACTCTTTTACTACGAATGCTACTGGCACTGGAACTCGATTGTAAGTCTCGACAATACACACTAACTGTATCACTGCGAATGTTGATTTGATCACATTTTGGACGATTGTTAGTCCCTTTTAGACAACCTACCACTGGAATTCACGCGCTGGCAAGTTAGAACCCATCACCCCGATTGAGATTTGGACATTTCGATCATTTTGATTCCGATGGCTTCCTTCACCAACCTGGGTACATAGTGGCGTTCCGTGGATAATTATGTATGTAATATAATAAACTGTTACGAGTACATTTTTAACTAACGACCTGCACCCGTGCGAATCCGGGGCGGGCTGATACTAAATAATATACCTACCTACTACAGAATGTCCTTATAAACAACGTTTAAAGCGTTTTTGTCATGAAACAATTTTGTTTAGAAGTTACTCTTGAAAGAGCGACATTAATTGACAATGAGAAAAACACTCAACGCTCAAATCTATAATACTCGTATCTTTGGAAATATTCATTTAAATTACATGCTGTAAAGGGCCATATTGATATATATTGAATGGGCAATGTATTTAAGGTACTTAATTGGATAAGGATTGCATGTATGAATGCTGTATTTTTTAAAATAACTTCCTAAATAAGCCATTTTTTCCCGTAAAATGTAAAGGATAAAAAATGATTATTGTGGGTTATCCTTAAGCGATAGACCTATACCAAGGTGTACAATACCGTATTACATTATTTTGATTTATCTAGTGGGGTTTAGTCAGCGTTTGCAAAGCATGGGGGAGGGGAAGTTCCCTACGAGGTGGAAGGGACGTCGGCTCGTACTCCTGCAAAAGGAGAGCTGCGTCCTGAGGATGAACCCGCCGGATATCGCCCTACTGTACTACTTGACGAGGCTGGCAAGCTCCTAGAGCGTGTGGTCGCTGCCCGCCTCGTCAGGCACCTCACAAACATCGGCCCAGATTTGGCCGACAATCAGTTGGGGTTCCGGAGAGGTCGCTCGACGCTGGATGCAATATCCCGCGTCCACGCTCTCTCCAAGGTGGCGTGCTCCAACGGCGAGGTCATGTTTGCGGTATCGCTGGACATCGCAAACGCCTTCAATAGCCTGCCGTGTAGCACGATTTTGAGGGCGCTGGAGCATCAGAAACGTACCCCAGTACCTCCGCCGTATCTTCGGGGACTACTTCTCAGCAAGAGAGGTGGTCTACCCAACAAGTTAGGGCGGAGGCCGAAGCCGAAGTGAGAGTGTGCAGGGGCTATTGGACACTCTCACACGAGGTGGCCTGCGTTCTAGCCGGATCCCTTCCATGGGATCTAGAGGCCGAGGTTCTATCCTCGGTCTTTTGGCGTAAAACGTGGGCGCGACAGGACGGTCTCCGCCCTGCCCCTCAGAAGTATGGCCAGTGGCGAAAGGATGCCAAGGAGGCCGCTTTGGCATCCTGGAGCAGACGCTTGGGCGTAGGTCCACGGAGGGGAGCAGGAGCAACCCGGTTCCTGGAAGCGGTCCGGCCCATCCTCAAGGAATGGTTTCATCGAGGGCATGGGTCTCTTACGTTCTGGATGACACAGGTCCTCTCAGGGCACGGGTGCTTCGGGAGGTTCTTGTGCAACGTTGTCCGGAAGGAGGCAGTCCCTGTATGCCACCAGTGCGGCTGCGCGGAAGAAACCGCGCAGCACGTGCTGGAAGTATGCCCAGGGGCTGTGGAGGCGCGGCAGTTCCTGGTTGCAGTCGTCGGGGCGGACCTCTCTTTGTCAACCATCTTAACAAAGATGGTCGAAGACGAGAGGTCATGGGAGGCGATGGTTTCTTTTTGCGAGGTCGTGATGTTGCAGAGAGAGGCCGAGGAGCGAGAGAGGGAGATAGATCCCGTCTCTTTCCCGCTCCGGAGAGCGCGGACACGGAGACGAGCCGATCGGGCTCGCATTCCGTCTCCGCTCAGAGAACCTGTGGTATCGGCTGTGGGGACGGCCGGTGCCCCCAATTAGGGTTAGGTCTTCACATGGTGTGGATGGCCCGCGTGTTCCGAGGCATCCCACAAGGTGGTAATGGGGAAGGTTCTTTACAGGGTGTAAAGAGTCCTCCCCATTACCCAGAGGCTGGGCCTACGTAGGCGGGCAACGACGTCGGTGGGGGCTGTGGTGAATACGAATGCACCCACGGTTCCCGCCACCAGTCGATGACGATGGAACACCGCAGAGGTTTGGTGGGTATTCTGCTCTTCTGGCGGAGACTGCCGCACGCGTACCAGCTCTACCCCTTGGGCTGGTGATCAGGATATAAAATCTTCTTCTGCGTAAAAAAAAAGTGTTTGCAATGTAAGCGCAAAAAATGTGTTTATTTACGACATCACATTAGAAACCAGTAAACTCATCAGTGTTTCTCTACAATATTATGCATGTATTATTCATATAAACCTCTTGAATCACTCTATCTATTAAAAAAGCGCTTTAAAATCCGTTGCGTAGTTTTGAAGATTTTAGCATACATAGGGACGGACAGACAGCGACAGCGACTTTGTTTTATACTATGTAAGTGATATCTAATAGGATTAACTAATATCTCACTGTGTTAAGTTATGATTCGGCCGATGACGTGGCACTGACCTAGATACCAATTTCCTCTTGACTTGAAAACTACTAATTTCAATCTCTTATCAAACCCAGACTATTGTACGTGATAGAAGAAGAAGCAAAACGCTTCGAGCGTTTATTGGTATTTCTACCATACCATTTCAAATCGCTACTTACTGTGAATTGTGCCTCCAAAATGTAACAGGGAAAAAGAAGTAGACACTTCAACGATAGCGTTATCATTTTGAAAAACCTCTTTTCATACTTTTTGTTCCTGACAAAAACTCCTTTTGTAAACTACTTTAAGTGAGTTGTTAGAAGCTTTTGTGGCAAACGTTTTTTGAGATTTCTTTGTTTTATTGGACTTCAATATAAAGGTTCTCCCTCACTTCGAGCAATCACCTGTAAAGTAACATTACTCAGTCGAGCATTAAATTAGTGAGAGAGGAGAACCGAGCATTACACTGCACAAACTGTAATGTTACAGATTCGAACATTACGTTGGTGAGGGAAAAGCACCGTGCATTGCAATTGCATGCGCAACTTGATGGCACAATGTGTAATATTATGATACAACTTATAACGCAATATTAAACCGAATCCTCGAATAGGCTATAATATATAGGAATATGCCAAATAGGCTCGACAAGTCAGGGAGGCAGTATTGTAATGCAATGCTCTAAATCGAATTTAAAATGTTACATTACAAGTGAGTGCTCCAGGTGAGGGACCACCTTAATCTTTAGACTGCTGTTGATATCTGTAATGTTACAATGTCCTTAGTATGTAGTTTAAATTGTAATAGGTATATTTTAAGTAAGCTGGACAGACCAACCGGTCCTTATGGAAAATTATGGGGGAGGCCTATGATCAGCAGTGGACGTCCTACAGCTAAGATGACGATGATGGTGATTATGATGTAAGATTAATATTTTATTTTTATATACAGTTTTTATTATTTATTAATATACTGAATCATGTTTGTAAATATTTTAGGAAATTAAATTTTTTAGATTCTGGTTCTTATTTTCAGGGTTCCGTACCTACGTCTAAAGTAAAAAGATACCCTTAAAGAATCCCACTGTCGTCCTTCTGTATGTTTATCTGTCTGTCTGTCAAGAACCTTTTTCTCAAAAATGCATAGAGTTATCAAGTTCAAATGTATACTAAATACTTGGCTCTAAGGTTTACTTCATCTGCGGTAAAACTAAACTTACAAGTCAACGTGATCAAAAGATATGACCGTTTATTCACAGATTTTCGCATATTTTGCGAACTCACATAGGAATCAAAACGTACTATATGTTACTTCCCCTAAACCTAAAATTATGAAATTTGGCATGTAGTAATTTGAAACATCACATATAAAGGTGACCATCTGAAAACCGTAAATATGTACTTTAGAAAGCGAAAAATATTAAAAGATCGACTTTACTATTACAATCTTGTTATTAGGGGTTGTCGTGATAATATTGTCTAGGGATCAAACGGCAAAGTTATATTTGTTCTTTTAACCTAGTTTGTCTTTAGTTAGAGCAATACTGTTAATTGCTTTCTGTACGGAACCCTCGGTATGCGATCGCACTTGGCCGGTTATTTAATTAGTTTTTATTGTTTTAATAGTCTTTATTGTTCAATTTATAGCAATGAAAAATACACATAACAACAGTTTATAACAGATAGCTTAATAACGAACCTAAAAATCTTTTTTACTTTATGGGACATCATAGATTGGGGGTAATCTGCGGACAACATTTACCCAAGGTTTTCAGATTTAAAACAAAACTTGATGACTGATAGCCAAACAGTCATGTTCATGCTTAACCCTTCACCAGTTATTTATTACATACGCAATATTTTTGAGGTGTCCGTTAGGTAACTAACACGTGGAATGCAGCAAACAATTAGTGAGCTATTAAAAAATAGCTTGCTAGTTTCTAGATATCTCTATATATTATTTTATGAAGTAGCGGTGTTTTAATGCCAAGTCACGTGCGGCCGCACTAGGCGCGTATATTTTATCTATTATACAATGTACGACCACGCGTATTTTTTTAACTTTTTTGCTGTATCATTAGATGTTGGTGATTATTTTTTGTTGAATAGGAAATATTGATTATATATCAAGAATTCACTTTAGAGAATTCAATTTACCATGTATTATATTTATTGCAAGCTCTCGATATTTCGGCATAGTTGCATGCGCCATGTTCACGAGTAAAATGAAGTTTTTGCGGGTAGGTATTGTAATGAACAGACGAAACAGACCCTCTTCCTTTCACGTTTCTAGCGTTCCGCCTTATTACCAATGACACAACAGTCACTTGGAACTCTATCTGGGTCTCGACACACACAACTCACGGTATCTGCTCGCGTGCTTTTTTCGGAACTTCTTCGGTTTTTGCATAGATGAATTGATTACATGTATTTATCATTACCCGTTGTTTAAAATGTTTCTGAGTTATGCTCAACAAAAGAGAAATAAAAAACTATCACACACGCATACCCCCGTACCTGTGTCACGGGTGCCATAATAGACATACATATTGATACATGACAAACATTCAAGATTCGAGAACAAACCTTGCCTCAGTCAGAAAACCAACCTGGGACCCGTCGTTATGACGGCAGGTTCGCTACCAGTGACCGGTCCATAATAGAATCAAAGCGATTGCCTACCATAACGATAAAAAGAAACAGATAACATAATAATAGAATAAAGGAAGATGTACTGGGTAACCAGTGTAAATTTACGCCGTTTACAGATATAAAATAGAACAAATACCTGTTTTACTACGATTTTAGTCCTGCAAAAGTTTGCGGGATTTTTAAGCTACCTAAAGGGTTAAGTAAAGAAAATTGAACGTAGCCAAGCGCTGAGCTGACAGCGCCTTAAGCGTGCGTACTAGTAGTACTGGGAACAGTATATCAGACAACCGAAGAATCAGCAACCACATCATCTTATTAGTGGCAATTTTGCGCAGTACATCAATTATAATTAAAAAATTCTAACATTCTATAAATAAAAAAAATAAAAACTTCCCAAGGTGTTCAACTAGTCTAAATAAAGCCTACTGTCGAGTACAATTGGATGGATAACTACTAAGGGTTCCTGCTGTTAGAACTGGTTAGTGAAACCAACCATTTTTTTTTTTTTTTTTTTTTTTTTTTTTACGCAGAGGAAGATTTTATATCCTGATCACCAGCCCAAGGGGTAGAGCTGGTGCGCGTGTGGGAGTCTCCGCCAGAAGGGCAGAATACCCACCAAACCTCTGCGGTGTTCCATCGTCATCGACTGTTGGCGGGAACCGTGGGACCATTCGTATTCACCACAGCCCCCACCGACGTCGCTGCCCGCCTACGCAGGCCCAGCCTCTGGGGAGGGTGTAAAAAGCCCTCCCCATTACCACCTCGTGGGATGCCCCGGAACACGTGGGCCATCCACACCATGTGAGGACCTAACCCTAATTGGGGGCACCGGCTGTCCCCACAGCCGATACCACAGGTTCTCTGAGCGGAGACGGAGTGCGAGCCCGATCGGCTCGCCTCCGTGTCCGCGCTCTCCGGAGCGGGAGAGAGACGAGATCTATCTCCCTCTCTCGCTCCTCGGCCTCTCTCTGCAACATCACGACCTCGCAGAAAGAGACCATCGCCTCCCATGACCTCTCGTCGTCGACCATCTTTGTTAAGATGGTTGACAAGGAGAGGTCCGCCCCCACGACTGCAACCAGGGAGTGCCGCGCCTCGACAGCCCCTGGGCAAACTTCCAGCACGTGCTGCGCGGTTTCTTCCGCGCAGCCGCACTGGTGGCACACAGGGGTCGCCTCCCTCCGGACAACGTTGCACAAGTACCTCCCGAAGCACCCGTGCCCCGAGAGGACCTGAGTCATTCGGAAGGTAAGAGACCCATGCCCTCGATGGACCCATTCCTTGAGGATGGGCCGGACCGCTTCCAGGAACCGAGTTGCTCCGGCTCCCCTCCGTGGACCTACGCCTAAGCGTCTTTTCCAAGATGCCAAAGCGGCCTCGTTGGCATCCGTTCGCCACTGGCCATACTCCTGAGGGGCAGGGCGGAGACCCTCCTGTCGCGCCCACGTTTTGCGCCAAAAGACCGAAGACAGAACCTCGGCCTCTAGATCCCATGGAAGGGATCCGGCTAGAACGCAGGCCACCTCGTGTGAGAGTGTGCGATAGCCCCTGCACACTCTCACGGCCATGGCCCTCTGGGCTTTATGTAGCAGGGCGGTCTCCTGGGAGTTGAGGGACCCTGCCCATATGGGAGCACCGTAGAGGGCCATAGAGCGCACCACCGCCATGTAAAGGTGGCGGCAGCTACCTCCTCCTCCCCCAAGATTCGGGAGCAAGCGGCCCAGTGCAGCAGCTGTACCCACGAGTCTGGGAGACAGCTGCTGAAGATGGGCCCTGAATCTCCATCTGCTGTCAAGCACAACGCCAAGATATCTCAGCGTTGACTTGACAGCGATAGAGGTCCCCCCAACAATTATATTGCACCCTGCGGGTGGTGCCCTCCGACGACCAGGAAAACAGATGGCCTCGGATTTGTGAAGCGCCACCCTCAGGCCCAATTGCCGGATCCGGGCCACCACCCCCGCCACTGCGGCAGTGACTAGGATGGACGCCTCTCGGATTGAGTGAAACCAACCATAAGTTGACTGAGTCTAATTATAAAAGTGAGTGCTACTAAATAGAAAGAAAGAAAAGAAACAAAATAGATTTATTCAGGACATCACACAACATAACATACAAAAGTACTGACAAAATAGGACAACCATCATAATAATAATAATGTTGCGTAATGCCATGAAAGAGCCCCGACTCAGCATACGCTAGGGTAAACCCAAGCACTGATTTTCAGTCGGCGCTCCTCACTGACACCACGAACGTAACTAGTGACACAACAGAAACAAATAAACAATAGAAAATAAACAAAGATACATAGTATTAAGAAACAAAGATAATTATTATAATTACAGTCAAAAATACAGTCAAGAAAACAAAAACAAACAAGATGGTGCATTCCGAGACACTTCGCGCGTTCGAATCTACATCTAAATCTAAATTAACTGGTTTTGTAACCGTCATCTACAACTTACTAAATACAATGTTATCCACTTCATAAGAATCAGGTAGACAGTGTTTTTGTGGTGAGAAAAACAAGCAATATCATCAAATCTGGAACCGTCTGTACGCCAACATTTTGAGCAGTACCATTTGGTAAGTAAACAATATATAGTATTAGAGATACTTTAGTAATAATAAGTAATCGGTAGTTACTGCCTTTGAACTTACATATTACTGCATCACAAAACAACCATAAGTATGTAAAAAGAGAATACATCCAAGTAATGTATCTATATAGGTATATGTATATACACACACAAGCATTTAAACCACATTTGTGTGCATGCCCTGGGTGTTTATATACATATACATATATGTATGCACATGTAACTAATTACCCGTATATGCAGCTAGGTGCTCCTTTAACCGCCTACTAAATGTTTTTATTGCTTTCAGGGCTCGAAAAGGGGGAGGGAGATTGTTCCAGCAGCGTGTAGCTGCATACCTAAAGCTGCCTTTAAAAGATTGCGTTCTATGTGGAGGTGTGACTAGCAAATACAAGGATGCTCGAGTATTATACATTCGTCTCTCATGAGCCCAAGTCAGCCTACGCAGAAGGTATTCAGGAGTTTTATTTATGATTGTGCCAAATAGTAAAGTAGAAAAATGTAGCTGTCGCCGTGCCTTCATGTTCATAAGATTAGCACTTTTAAGAAAAGGAGTAATATGGGCACGAGGAGGAACATGGAAACAGAAACGTGCACAGGCATTTTGTACTCTTTGAATCAAACGTTCTGTCCTGGATAAGAGACGTGGACCATAAACAGCATCTGCATAATTTAACTTGGACAAAATGAGTGACTCACACAATGTTATTCTGAGATCAACACTCAGAAACGGCCTGATATTGTATAAAACCTTTAAGCGAAAGAAACAGTTGCGTACTGCTTCATGCACATGTTGTTCAAAATGCAAATGACTGTCCATAATCAGACCCAGATTTCGAGCCTCAGTTACACATTGTATTTTTTCATTAAGGATGGCTACCTGAGGGTTGTAGTTAGCTATGGTTTTTACCTGCTTCCTAGATCCCATAATCATAAATTTTGACTTAATAGGATTCATAACCATGCAGTTGGCTGAAGACCATTCTGCCAATCGGCATAGATCTTCATTTATCTTTGTAACTGCATGATTTGTATCATCTGGGGTAAAACTCATGTAAACTTGTAAGTCATCAGCATACAATGTGGTATTGACCATTCTGAATGCAATTTATTATGTCAGCACTGTACAGCACAAAAATAATAGGGCCAAGAATAGAACCTTGAGGAACACCTCTCAGATTATAGACACGACTAGAAGAGTCAGTGGTGCCATCAAAATTTGTAACCTCTAGAATTTGAGATCTATGGCGCAAATAGCTATCAAACCATTTTACAGTATTTATATCGAAGCCGTAAAATGAAAGCTTAGACAACAGAAGGGGAATATTAATGGAATCGAATGCCCTGGAAAAGTCCAGGAGAACAAGGATGGTACCCATACCCCCATCTTGAGCTGCAAGAACATTGTCAACCACATCAAGCAAAGCAGTTGCAGTACTTCGGTTTTTACGAAAACCAGATTGCATTTCTGGTAAAACTTTCTCTGTCTCTAGATAATTGACCATTTGATTACATATGATTTTTTCCAAAATTTTTGACATGCATGGCAATATGCTTATAGGTCTATAATCATTAATCGTGCTAACATTTTGTTTTTTAGGAATCGGTTTGACAAGTGCTATTTTCCAGAGATCAGGGAACACACTACTTGCAATAGATAAATTAATTATTTTAAATACGATTACAAGTACGAGTAAAATCCACACGCGATGAATAACAAAGGATCGATTAGATTAAATTTAAAAACCTGATACTCGGAAGTCAACTAATATACAAAACCAAACTTTATCATCGTTACACACTTGGGCCTGTAGTTTACTTATTTGAAAAAGGAGGAGATAATATGTTCGATTGCATGTTTTTTGTGTATATTCATTTTTCTTCCCCATTTGTGGACCAATTCTCAAAATTCATTTTTTGTTTGGTAGAGTATACTTCAGAGGTGATCCCATTTAAATTTCATTAAATTCGGTCAAGCAGTTTTGTGTTACACTCTAACAACTAGAAAGTGTTACGATCTTGATGATATCTATGAAAAAATGATTACCAAAAATTGGAACCGACTTCAACACCAAAAAGTGTCAAATAACTTGTCTAAGTCGGTACCTTGCGCACCATAATGTGATAGATTCAAAAAGTTATTTCACATACTTTCTGGTGTTGAAACTGGTTCTGTGGTTTGGTAAAAAAAAAGTATTCTCTATCATCTGACACAAACGGTACGATTCCAGAAATCCTGTACAATTTCCTCTTTCAGTGCGATTCCGTCGAAATCCCTTTTGGTACGTGTTCTTTAGCTGCCGTAATGTTTGTAAATAAGAAAACATATAATAACGCTTAACTCGGCAATTCGTTCAAACTGCTCTCAGAGCGCTTTGAGTGAAATGAGCGCAGCAACTTGCTTTCTTCGCTCTTGGATAGCAATTTTTAAATGCTAAGAAATTTTTCAAGACTTAAACTGTATTTGCTGTGAGTCGCAAAGAGAAAAAAAGTTGTTTTCATGCACTATACTTGTATTTTTAGTTAACGGGTAAATTTTGATGTATCAGAAGATGAAAAGAATTTTTGAAGTAGTTTTTAGTTTACAAGTAAATTGATAAGTTTTTCATAGGCACGTTTAAATAAGCCCACGCTACATGGTCGCTACTGTAAGCTTGAGTTTAAATCTGGCATCGGCTTCAAGAAAAGGAGTATCGAGCTACCAGATTATTATTTTTTTATTCTGATTGGAATATAACCTAGTGACAAGATCTAATTTCAACTTAGTCACAAGTTTTCAGGCTGTCCGAAGAGTTCTAATGTGATATAGATCAACCAGGACTGTAGGATAAAGGCCAATTCATACATATCAGTGAAGTCAAAGTTCCGGCGACGCGTTCGCACTCCATATCAGTGCTACAGAGAGGCGACAGTTCTCATATGTCAGTGCTCTCTATGGAACTTCACTTCAAAACGGCTGCGACTTACTGAGTTAAGAGGATTGCATAGCTAGTACTTTCCATGCTAAAAGAGAAAACTCTTTTCTGCCTCTTAACATTGTCCGATTTCAGTGATATTTTTTTCATGGAATCATGACATTGTTTACTAACATAGGTAATTCATAATATACGTATATTCAATGTAGTAAAGGCAAACTTGTAAAAAATATATATATATATTCACAATAGGCTGTATTGTCTTATTTTGGGAAAGCCTTTTAAAATGATTCTTCAATACATAATAAGCACCATACATTGATATATCCGGGATATCTATTGTATTAATAAAAATCAAAGTTTTTGTTTAATTTTGCAATACCCGCCAAAAGTAATATGGCACGTATGACCTCACACACATGTAAACAAGTAAATATACGTAGTATCCCTATATATAGTATCCTAGTTTGTTTAGTTCAGCACCGTAATAAATCATACAGTGCAGCTAAAATGTATTTTATATTAAAATTCATTTGATAAATGAGGTGTAATGAATGGTGCCTCAGTGGTGTAGTGCAACAATGTACAAATACGATGAAATATGTGTTAACGATTAGCTCGTAGATGCCCAATAAGAGTTTTAACGCATTCAAGTGTTTTTTGTGTATACAACTTTCATGTAAGTAATACATATTTAACTTTATGTAGAAGTACGTGTAGCTAAAAAAAGCTAAAAGGTGTTTATAAAAGTAATAAAAAGTAATTAAGTTCCGCAGTATATTAACTAACATTATTATCAAAGAAAAGTGCAACCATAAATATTTCTATCTTAGGTAGATTGATGTTATCAGCTTGTACAAAATTTGGCTCCATTCTTAGATTCGGAACGAGCTTTAATAATTTAATAAGATTTATCAAAAATAATTAGAAAACTGTTTCAAAAAAAGAAATAGGTCCGTGATAAAATTTAAAAATATGTTGTAATAAAATATTTATAAATACAGTAGAACCTCGTTAAGTCGAACCTCGATAAGTCAAAAACCTCCAAATCTCGAAAAAATGTTTTGTTCCCTTCCCTTCATACACCAAAACCTCCATTACTTGAAATCTTGGCCCTCTGTTAGTCGAAATAATCACAGAGTCCCTCCAAGCCATTTTGGTACATATTTTCACTCTATAACTCGAAAAATTAAATTTGACCTCTGTATCTCGAACATAGCAACGTTTTATTTTACAACCTTTACAACTTGATCATTTGGAATTTATTACCTCTATTGTTCGAACAAAAATAAGTTACCGACTTTAAGAACTTGCCGACAATGTGAGTACACTATTGTTTCTTAGAAAACATTTTAGGAGTATACGATAATAAATTTATGACTCAAGTAAACACGTGTTTTCTTGCTTGGTGTCAGGTGTTCAATTTTGATTTCCTTTGAAATTTAGCTAAGCAAGTCATTTGTTTTCGACTTAAATACTGTCAGAAGTAGTTTGGTTCTACTGCAATACACATCAATTAGTGCAACAGTTAACATGAGTGCTGTGAAACGTAAACTAAAAACTTTGAGTCTATGTCTATACAATGCTATAGATAGAGAACAACCAAATTAACTAAAGCAAAATAAAATTGCTGACTTTTTTTAATGCCATATTTTATACTTTAAAATGATTTGAAATAATGTTGATTTATAATAAATAAAAATATGTTTGTCACCTCTGCAAGTTGAATTTTTATTTATTTTACCTCTCTAACTCAAAATTTATAAGAAAAAACCTCAAACTCTTTATGTCGAATCAAAATCCGCCTAAGTCGAAATCCTCCATAAGTTGAAAACTCTATAACTCGAATTTTTTGGCGTCTCCCTTGATGTTCGACTTATAGAGGTTCTACTGTATATATCACCCAAAAACATACAGCGAACTACAATCAGTAGTAGCAAGTTCGTTTACTTGCGTGTGACGTCGCCAGAATTGCAACCAATCATAGGCCGATTATGTCACAGAAAGTTTCAAAAATAATTGTAAATTATTTACTGTTGTTATCAAACAGCACAATCTAAACATGTGTTAGTTGATAATAAAGTGTAATATATTTTTACGCTTTTCTAGAAGACCACAGTTAGTCGCATATTTTCTATGTTGCCAAATAGGTTATTGTTATTATAAAGTAGCGTCGACATTATTTTAACATTCAACAGTAGTTTGTACAACTAGAGTATAAAACAAGTCACTTCGTCCGAGATGTTTAACAGTTGATATTTTTTAATAACTCAGTCGTACTTCCTGCATGGAGTATACTACAAACCGAACCTCGAACAATTTAAAATAAAACATAAATGTTTATGCCATTGAAGGGAGACTTTCATGTACTAAAGTATAAAAAGCCGGTTTATTCCGCTTACATTACATATAGGGCATAAACGAGAACTTAACGAGTATGAGAAATGAAAATAATATTTAAAACCTTTTATCATCGATTAGACTCAAACAGCCAGTATCTTCAAAAAAAAACAGTTCCAATTAAATGACAGCAACAACTGTTTTTAATTAAACTTAAAATCAACTTTCACTCAAGACTTTCATTCGATGTTGGTGATAAATTATTATAAAAAAACCCTGGGTAGATCGAATCGATCAAATTTAAATGGGACCACATATGAAGCACCAGCTTTCAGATAAAGGAACAATCATCATAATCAGTTCACTTAAAAAAAGTTATGAGGATAAATTAATAGAAATCGTATATTAGAAACTCCTCCTTTTTTAGAAGCCAGTTGAAAAGATTCTTATAAGTATAAAATTTTCTATACTTAGCAGTAGTTCATGCTGGAACATTCGGCTCAGGTAGTAATTTAAAAAGCCTTTATTCACAAACCGACACTCTAAAATCCATTACCAGCAACCAGCATTATTGTGATCGTATACAATTCCAGCCAAGAAACCTATTAAACACAAATAGCGAATAACGGAACGTTTCTGGCGGCAGCATTAGTGCAGCTATCTCATTTTCTACGAAATAGAGGTGGGAAGGAGGATTACATACGTGTGTTTGAAAAGAAACATGTAAAAGCGTGTTTTCTAAAGATAACCAGTAGATTTTATTTTTATATTTTGTTATATTAGTTCATCAAAGTGACTCCCTCTCGCCTGATGGAAACAGGAGATGGAATCAAGAAGCGAGGACCGTTAATGCAGCCATAAGCTGAGTTAAGCACCACGCCACCCCTATGAGAGATACTTTTTTACGCCCCGCTTGAAAGGCCCAGGGTTATAGCTGCAAGGAAATACGTGCGCTGGCAGAGCTTCCATAGTTTAGTTACACGACATAGGTAGGAACTGTTAAACTTTTTGGTACGTGGTAAGAAATTATAAAAATTATATGGATGGCATGCTAGGTCGGAACGAGAAGTTCGGGATCGGAATGGTGAGAAAGGAATAAGAATAAAATTTTAATTAAATTACATATTCTCGCGATACGATTTACAGCTTGTGTTAACTTGTATTGACTTTGCATAAGCGGTATATCACTATATTAGTAGTTTTTACTTGCTGCTGACTGGTTTGTAAATGTACATGATATTACCATTATTTACGGGATTAGTTTTTAACTTATTCATAAAGCCTTTTTGTACCTTGAGCAATCTTCTATTTCGTTTTAGGTACTTATTTAAGAATCCATTATATTGAGAAACCATGGAAACGAAAAGATTTGCATACATCTTTTACCAAGTGTGCCCATACTAATTCTTAATTGATTTATTGACATTTGACGGTGGGTGGCTGAAATGCTGGTGCCTACTTTGGGCAAACAAAGCCATACTGCATGGTAATGCTGCCAGCATTTTGGTCCCTTTCCACTTACCGTGGGTATTATAAATTAGTTTTTATTTTTACTTATATTATTTTGTAAATCTCTAATGTAGTATCTTCTATGCAAACGATGTCGCGGCAGTCGGCAGCGGGCATCGCTAGTACGCATATCGGTCATCAGGTTACTATAGCGCAGTTCTCTGTCTAGACTCTAACACTCTGTCGAAGTTGCAGTGAAGCCCTTGTGTTGATATTTTTCGATTCAAAAACATATCAATAAAGTAGTAGTATAGTAGGTTAACATTTATTTGTCAGTAAAAAACAAGGAAGGCAAAGAGCGCTTTAAAATGCCACAATAATAGACCTTTTATACAAATACTGGTTATAAAAGGAAAATTTCACAAATATGTGTTGACACCTCTACGCTACACTTAACCGCAATTGCGCGTTGCCACAACATTCAGTGGCTCCGACATTACCTGCATTAGAATGTTTCACTGGGAACCGTATGTATTTGTACAAATTACAAACACCTCAACTATGTTGAGGATTTGCAGCTTATGATTTTTGTTTTAACTATCAATTTTACTACTTAAACGTATTCCAAAGATTGAATTCTAGGGACCGAGGTTCTACGTAGGTACATATGTAGAACCATACAAATCAAACGATATTAAAATAAATATTTAGTGACACTTGATGTAAAAATACATAGAGCAGAGATGCAGTATGCACCATCGTCCCAGAGACGCACGGTAGTGCACACAGGATCTATACCATAAGCATTTTCCAACGAAAGTCTCACTAAATATTTATTTTAATATCAGAATAGATTTCCTCGGCAAACGTAGTGTAGGACGTCCTGAGGCACGGTGGAGTGACGATCTGCGCAAGACGGCTTGCCAACCGTCTTGCGCAGATCGTCACTCCACCGTGACAGTTTTTGCCAAAACTGGATGCGAGAAGCCCAAGATAGACCTAAGTGGCGTGCAATTGGAGAGGCCTATGTCCAGCAGTGGACTGCTACAGGCTGATGATGATGATGATGAGATTTCCTCAAAGAAACGCCTGAATCAGTAAATTATCTTAGAAATTGACACATAATCCGGTGTTATTTTTTTATAATAAGATAAGCAGGCAATAATCCAGAGTTTCAAGTGATGGAAAGTGATGACCCTGTCCACGGTAGAACAGCTTGCCTAGAAGACTCACACGCTCTGTTTTAGAATTTTCTCCGTTAGCTGTGGAATTAAACAAGGATACGAGTATGTTCTGGCACCTACACTTTTCCCCATATATTTTGCAATGGTCGTTAGAGACATTTAAGAGGCATTGAGAAGGAATCCGGATCTTTTTTCGTATTCATGATAGGGTTTTTAACTTGGCGTGGTTAAAGAAGTAAAAAGGTCTCTTTAGACATAATTACGAAAACAATCTGACGAATGACTGTTTTGTGATGGAAACTCCTGCCAAAGGCCATATCCAGATTCGATGCATTGTGCTGTAAGTTCGGGTTAAAAATAGTAGGACAAAAACCGAAGTCATGATGACTGACTGAGTTCACCTAGTGCCTTTGAATATCGAGGTCAACGGGACGAATTTAACGCATGTTGAAAAGTTCAACTATCTAAGATTTTGTAATATCCAAAAATGACCTTGACTCAAAAATAAGTAGAAGAATTGGTAATACCGTAGAATCATTTGGAAAACTATGCGTGTCCCGATCCTACGACATCAATCTATAGAAAAAAGGTGTACATAATTTATTAGAGTATGTGAAAATCGTATGTTAGCATTATACAAAGCTGCTTAGACAATTCATAATATTAGTACCGAATGTACGTAACACAGTTTGTCAATAAATATGTTTGAATCCGAGTACTCTAAAATCAATTTACGGTTATCAGATAAAGAGTAACATTTTAAATTACTAATACTAGTTCGTCTAACATACAACTTTCATCGTAACATCCTATATCATTATTTTTTTTAAAATACGGGATTACTCACGTTATATTTATCGGATAGGTCCGACTATAGTTTTGACCACATTCGGTGGCCTTTTTCAAGGAGTGTTCGGGACGCCCGCGTCGATGACGTCTCGCTTAGCACTGATATTACGTGAGTAATTCCGTATTTTTAATTAATAATGATTGAAAACCATGTTAGTTTTTATAACAATATCCTATATCATGTTTAAAAACTAAATCAGATGAAATAGCGATTTAGTTCAAACCCTTTCAACATAAAAATAGACGAGGCTATGTATACATTATGTTTGATTCAATTTAGCCGTTCCATTTGCAGATGTTTAAAATTCACACATCGTTAAACTGAGAACGTGTTTTATGCGATTTTTCTCATCTATCACGGAACGTCAACAGGTTTGTTTTGCATACTGTAAGCACCTTTTTGCCACTCACAAAAAATGTAACGGGGTTTTTTGCAGTAAATCCTCAATCGAGTACATAATTCAACGATCATCGCGCACGGCTGCGGGGAATGACAGAGCGCCATGCCGCGAGCTAGTGTTGTGCGGTAGTCGAGAGGTTACTAGAAAATATTTTAGAAAATGTTTAATATCACTTTATTAGGTGTAACTGTTTGGTCGCAGTGTACAGTCGCCTGCAATAAGATGTATACAATCTGTTCACGCGAAAGCGTGACGTCACTTCACCCCCCGCGCGGCACCCCGCCGCCCCCGCGCGATAAGACAATCGTCGGCCGGGCAAGGGGTAAACGGGAGCGAGGCGGCTCTCGCCCGCCAACCAGTCACCACTTTAGAGTCGAAGCTAGCGGACGTATACCGCTCCGCTTCCGCGTCGCGACCGCATGGCAACCGCCATTATCAGCCCCGCGTTTACGCGTCAGACCAGTGACCCAGACGCATTCAGCTCGCGCGCACGCTAAATTACGAGACCCGCTCTGCGCCGCCGCGTTTCGCTACGACCCGGATCCGCCCCTAACTTTTACCGACGTAAAATACGCGTACGCGAGTGCGTGAACCAGTGTATCCATAAGACAATACAAACATTTAACTATAAGGGAACAGTTCGTCACCCCCTTCAGCACGACGTTCACAGCAAGACGCCTCCACAGAGGAACCCAGGACGACTACCCATCAGCTCCAGATTCATCCGACATCCCAATTGGAGACCAGGTATCTATCCTAACACCCTTTTCCACGATCGTATAGTTGCAGGAAACTGCTCAACTACAATCCATAATTTTATCCTAGGTTTCGAAATGATTGAATGCATACTCGTACATTGTATTGCAGACTGTACGACGACGATCAGGTTATATCGCAGACCTTGGTTCGGTTCAAGAATTTCTACACTATGTCTGGCCACTTACTGATACTACGAACGAGGGATTGTTACTAAAATGCAGAAATCTAGAACTTTCTTTTATAATTAGCTTCACAATTTTTTCAATTTCCCTTTTGTCTGTATGTTGCAATACTGATTGGGTCATAAATGCAACGATTTTACTGAAGGTATAAACTAAAACTAAAATAATGTATAAATAAAGACTTAATTAGTGTAAATTTTTATTGTAGCTTTGTATACGTGATTTTCTGCACCACATGGTTCCCGAGCTAAATGTCTTTTCCGCAGAACCTTTCTTTTCGTGAAGAAGTGATATTTACATTTATACTAATGTGACTCAAAAAGATACCAATAAAATACCTGAGCCGTAAAAAAATGCGAGTTAATTGAGTTACTAATTAGTTTCTATTAAAAGGCTTTTAGATGTATTTATGAATTTCAAAACACGTTCTCAAGATACTCATTTAAACTTTTCTTAAGACTCTATCAAGCACCGTCAAAGCTATTGCTATTAAAGTTGAAAATACGTTCAAAGATAAAAGAAATACGGAATTATCAAAAATATATTTTTCTGATAAAATTAGAGATTTTATTAAACTTATTTAGATCAGCACTAGCGTCAACGGTATACCCAAACGGGCACAGTTTCACGTTACATATCACCGCGCACCCTCACCACAATTATGTAAATATGCTCCGAAGTAGGTACCTATTTATACACACTTTTGCCAAATGTGGCTGGAATATAGTAACTCAATTTTGCATTTATACATTCACACAAAATGGGTGCAAAGTTCCGCCCATATAAATAGAGTTTGGTTTTTTCGCTCGTAGCATTTACATTATCGATGTATGTATCGAGGATTTACTATAGAAGTTAACAAAGAAGAGCTTGCTATAACCTTGTAGATATATCTAGTGACTACATAACATGCAGCTTAAATCTGAAAGACTGACTGTATATTCAGTTTAGTATGACATATATTCAAACAAAATATGCAGTACCAAAAGAGTTTCAATCAATTCAATCTCGTAATTCGGTTATGTTTTCAATACTAAGTTTTGTTTGAAGGTATGATTTCTGAGGAAATTACGGGCGCATGAGACTTAGGAATTTAATGTCTCTGGGCTACGAGCGAAGTGCAGTTCGTCACTTGTGAGGAAATGCATTGTTGTAAGCATCAGGTGAGCTTCGTCCTTGTACCGCTTCCCAATAATATAAAAATAAAAATAAAAGTTATGTCGCGGACCTTGGTGCGGTTCGAGAATTCTTACACTAGGTCTGGCCACTAACACAATGAAAGAAGGATCGTTTTTATGATTCAGAAATCTAAATCTATCTTATACAATTGAAGCCATTTTTCGCTAGTATAATACTTGCGAGCATCGCAGTTTGTCTAGTCATTCTAAATTGATCAACGAAGTTATACAAAGTTTACTGCGGTTACACCTTAGATGAGTGTTCATGGCTTTTCACAGGGTGTTTCTAAGCTGTGCTTCAGAGGGCATGTTACACCTCGTAGGTAGTTTAAACCCACATGTACAATATAATGTATTCAACGTTACTACATCATCATCATTATCATCATTATCAGCCGGAAGAAGTCCACTGCTGAACATATGCCTCCCCCATAGAACGCCAGTTGGACCGGCTACTCGCATCCTGCATCGATTGATTCTCCGCGGTTTTGACGAGGTCATCAGTCCACACATCATCCAGCCTACACATCATCTTCCGGTGCGTGGTCGCCACTCGAGAACATTTATTCGCTATCAGTTATCAGTTCTGCGAGCGATGTGGCCTGCCCACTGCCACTTCAACTTGCTAATTTTGAGAGCTATGTCGGTGACATTAGTTCTACGGAACTCCTCATTTCGGATCTTATCACGCAGCGAAACCCCAAGCAAACCCCATTCCATTGCTCGTTGAGCGACATTATGCTTGTTAATGAGGCCCACAGGGACCACGTCTCAGTGCCATATGTCATCACTGGCAAGACACACTGTTTGAAAACCTTGGTTTTCAGGCTCTGAGGTATTAGGGAACGAAAAGATGGGTCAAAGCTTCCCTAACGCTGCCCATCTCAGTTGGATTCTTCGTGCGACCTCCTAGTTAAAGTTGGACCTACCTATTTGGACAGTCTGTCCCAGGTAGACGTACTAGTCTACAACTTCGGGTGTATCGTTTCCAACAATTACCGGTATAGGTGGAACATGGACATTAGACATGATTTTCGTCTTATCCATGTTCATTTCAAGACCAACCTGTTGGTAACCTCTACTGAGGTCGTTGAGCATGGTGCCGATATCCTCGGCAAAACGAAGGTTAGTGATGTATTCGCCATTAATGTTGATGCCAGATCCTTTCCATTCCAAAAGTTTGATTGGTGGATACCAATGCGTTAGTGAAGAGTTTCGGAGAGATGACGTCTCTCTGTCTCAAACCTTACTGCAATGGAATTTGTTCCGTACTCTGGTCTTGCTGTATAAACACTTCAACGCTTCGATTTAACTATAATCAATTTGGAATTGCTGCAAGGACTGCAGCACAGCCCACTTCTCGATAAAATCGAAGGCTTTCTCTTAGTCTACAAACGCTAGACACAGTGACTGATTATATTCTTCGGTCTTCTGTATAATCTGCCATAGTGTATGAATGTGGTCTACAGTGCTCGGAACCTTTTCGGAAACCGACTTGTTTAGAAGGTTGGAACTCATCAAACCTGCGTGCGAGACGGTTCGTGCTGACTCTCGAAAGCAGCTTGTACACGTGGCTCAAAAGCGATATGGGCCTATAACTCTTCAATAAGATTTTATCACCTTTTTTGAAGAAGAGCACCACCACGCTCTTGAGTCACGTTTTCGGCGTTTTGCCTTCGTAGATAACAGAATTGAATAACTTCTGGAGGACTAAAGTATCGGTCTACGCTCTCAGAAGTTCAGTCGTAATTCCGCTCTTCTCTTAAAACTTCTCCTGGCGTCTTGCTGTACTTAAGCTATTTGAGAGCCATTTTAATCTCATACATGCTGATGTCCGGGATGTCTTCGGTATAGTGTCGGACTAACTTTGCTCTGGTGACCTGAGCTGCGCTAGTAACGGGTTCTATTACGTGCTATATAAATAAGCTTCACGCGTCAGTAATCTTTTTATACTTGTAATTACAGCTTTTGACTAAATTAATTTAGTATTATATGTATTATTATTATTAGGTATTACAACAACAAAACAATTTAAATTTCTTGTCTGTTTATATAATAATAATCAGAATATTCTGTTCCCATTGCTGGGACTAGACTCAATCTCTCAGAGAAAGAAGTAGGGCCATAATCCACCACGCGCAGTACGGCTTGGTGGATAGGGTAGTGACCAACCCATGTCGAAGTCTTCAGGCCGCCCAAATACTTACGACATAGCCTAACGACTGTTGTCTTAAGACAAACATCCGGGACCGACGTCTTAACGTACCCTCCAAAGCACGGAAGCACTCACTTAAACAATGCCACTAGAGATCACCCATCCAACTCGTGACCGCGGCAAGCGTTGCTTAACTTGTTAATCGGCTAAGATCGCCAAGAGTCAAGAGCTGCGAGTGCTGAGAGAGAGTCTGTTTGTTTCGAATAATATCCAAAATGGCTGGATTGAGTATTACAATAGTTTTACTGCCAGATAGCTAATGTCATTAGAAGTAACTTTTAACTTTAACATTTATTTTGAAATATAATTATTTTTCTGTCAGTAAAAATCAGTGTGCTTTTTTAGCGGAAGTGAAGCCTACAGCTAGTTAAATATATTATTTATTATTTTTGGCTGTTTATTATTCATTTTTCTTTGAGAGATTCCTATAAAGCCCAAATATAAAATATTATATTTTATAATAGCCATGTATTACAATTGCAAGCTCTGTTGTCGAAAAGGAGTATTATATCGATTCTGGTGCTGGCCTGGCCAGGCAAGCACCAGAAGTGATCAACCATAAAGTGAAGTGTAAGTAGCCACATACAAAACTTAAAAGTATAAAACTGAAAACATACGTACATACACACACACATCAAAAATGCTGACTTAAACCTTATATAGCTTAAGATATTGGGCTTAAGACAGGCAAGCCGGCAGGCCAGTCTAACTTTCTGATGTCACATTCTCGGAGAGCAGCATTGATTGGCGGGCGCATTATCAACGACCAGTACAAAATTGGTGCCCTTGGTTTATACGGAATATTCTGACAATTCCATCAATAGCAACTAAAAGGACGAAGAAATTATAATATAATCTACGGTAACAAAAAAGATTTTGATTTTTCAAAGTGATCGCAAACTTTTTTGATTTGTATGCATGTACGTATGTTTTCAATTTCATATTTTTAAGTTTTGTATCTGCAAATTTTGTATCTGGCAAACACCAGAAAATGATCTTCCACAATGATGCTTTTAAGGGAGCTGTTGAGAACTGTCAACTACGTCCTCAGATATTGCCAGAGCTCAGGGAGCCGCTATTCAAGAATGGAATAGGTTACCCCATTCTCATTCTCATTTTCTCAGCTTGCCCAGGAAGATCACTGCATGTGGTCCCCGAGTTTCTTGCCGCTTCTTCTCGGTATGCTCTCTATATTTTGGAACGCAACGGTAGTCTTAAAAGTACATTATAATGAAAAATTGACGTTCGTAAGTGCGTCTTTGATGCCTAAATTGAATAAATGATTTTGACTTTGACTTTGACTTTGACTTTGACTTTGTTCGACCATGGGAGGAGTAATAATAGATTTAAATAAACCTTTTCTTAATAATTTGTTGATTAAGTTTAATTTCAAAAAAATATTTCAGCTTACGCTAGTGATCACATTTTTTTTTCTGATGTGTGTATATAACGTTACGGCCGTTTCCCGGAGGGGTAATCAAAGGTCACAGATTTCCACTTGATACGATATTGACACACCTCTTTTTACATCATCCACTCGCATCACATTATTTCTTCAGAACATATCCGATTTGAGCGGTATACGTCCGTTTTGTCAGTCTTCTCTCATCAATCCTTTCTATTTACCCAAATAATCTAAGCATGCTTTTCTCAACTCTAGTCACTACATCTTCATGCACTCTGCTTCGGTCTCATATAACACTGCTCATAACTCTATCTCTTAAATCCACACTACACATACTTTTCAAAGCTCTTATCTCAACTGCATTAATTTAACTTTGATGGTTCTCCTGCTATACCCAACTTAGGCTACCATACATCAGTGTCAGTACTAACATTCTTCTATGTACGGCCAGTCTTGCCTTATGAGACACATTCCGGCCGCTCATGAAAATTGAAAACTTTTTGGTAAATACTTTAGGATGTATTGTATCATTTAAACATTCATCTCCCGCACTATGAGAGAAGGTTTCCCTAGGGAGAAATATAGGCGCACACGTTAACCCGTTGATTCGCGTTTCGCCATATTTAGCTAAAAATACAATAGATTTTGCAGAAATCAACCTACTTTTCCAGGTTCCATCTTTTTCAAATGTCCAAGACCGCATAACAAGCATTTGTGATTACACGAATATTTGGCCTGGCCAAGAATCGAAACTGGGCACCGTCCTACCAAGGTATGGTCAAAACCAACTTAGTTAACAAAGCCGTAACGTAAATAACAGCGATAGCGCATGACCTGGTCAACGAATGATGAAATCTATGTTATAGTAAACAAAGTCGTGTTAGTTACACGACTTATAACTCAAGAACCAAATTTTATGATTTTTATGTTTTTCTATTTGTCATACCTCGGGGAAGGACATAGGATACTATACATCATCATCATCATCCATTACCATGCGAGTAAAACCACGAGGCGGAGCTAGTTAATAATAAATCAGTCTTTGTAATTATAGAGTTTCATAGATCATTTCCTTTATTGAGAGCAGAAATGCAACATATTTTGTAAGCGTGCCAATACTACAATTTTATCTTAGAACCGAGAAAGCTTTTTCAATGAAAATGTATGTAGCCGGGGTCGAACAAGTGCATTAGATCCATATACATACGAATCAGTAACTCTGCTATCTATCTTTTGTCTTGCAATGGTAATGATAGAAGAACGAAAAAACCTAGGGCCGGTTTTTTTTACCACTTATTAAGCTCTTTGTGTACTGTCTTAATAATTGTATTTAAAATAATTTTGAATCCGGGGCTTATCAGTGTACGACTAGTATGACAAATAAAAGAATACACCACCGTTTCCGCTAATCAAACATGGCGGCAACCACGAGAACTGAAGTACTTCCGCGAGTCCAATGCGGAGGGCATCACGTGGTCTGACGTAGATCGAAAATAACTTTCCAATGTTACTGATGTGGTGTTTATTGCAATTGTTACTTTACTAATGTTAGCATGTGTAAATTCAGTTGCATGTAGTTGATAGATAGATTTGAGTTTCAAGTTAAAGAATGCATGTGCATAATCTGATTATATTGTTTTATTACTCGTATAATGGGTGTTTCACTAGGCTTATCAATTAAGATCATTGTTTCTGCCTGTAACATGAAAAGTGTGAAGCTGTGTATCTGCCTAGAGCATTTTCAAGTTCAGGTGTGACGATAAGTGAACTGAGGATAATTATCAAGTTACTAGATACATCGACATCGCAGAAGTTGAACGAACGAAGCGAGTATGTTGCAAAAGTGGCCGGTGAAGCGCCCTTACTCAAACATACACAATCACAGATCAAAATAAAATTATTATTAATATAAAAATGTTTGTAAATAAATAAATCGATTGTGTAAAACTTAACCCATCTAAAACTATCAAGCCAGCCTAGGGTCATATACAATATGCTTTAATGGGTTAACAAAATCCAAGCTTAATTTACTTATTACTCAGACATTACCCAATAAAGTTTGAAGTTGTTTGAAGTTGAAGTTGAAAGAGTTTGGATAATTGAACAGTCCGTTAGCTCAGTTGGGGGTGATCCTTCAAAGCGCGTGATCCCAGATTCGGTTCTTGGTCTCGTGTCTTGGATGTTTGTGTGTCACATCTGACAATGTTGTCCACACCTCCGTAATAAATAAATTCCTAGTGTGTAAGTATCAGTGTGTAAATGTTATTTATATGTAAGTTGTCAATTTATAGACATGCGCATATACGAGTACCTAAGTTTACTAGATCTTTTAGTGTATTATTTTATTTAAATTCTTTTGTTGTTGATCATGCATATGCCTTCACTATAGTAAAATTATCGAGTTCATACAACTGGATCGTTCACTTAACAACTGTCAGGTTGATGGCATCAATTATTGCATATATTTTTTTACAAATTCAGCTTAAGTACAACATTTCCATCCTACTTCTATTGAAACGCGAAAGTTTGTGAGTATGTTATGTAATTTGTGAATTTTTGTTACTCTTTCACGCACAAACGGCAGAGACAATTTTGATGAAATTTGGTTTGGTGGTAGATGAGGCGCTGGATTAACACATAGGATACTTTTCATCATCATCATCATCCATCACCAAGCGGGTGAAAAAGCGTAAAAAAGCGAAAGTGTTATACTAATTTGGATTTAAGCCCAAACTAAATAAGTACTGCCATAATTTAAATATTTTTAGTTAAAGGAATGCTTACAGAATCGACACCAATGTGTCTTAAAGTTTTCTTCTATAACTATGTTGTGTTATGTTATGCGTAAAGCCAAATCACTGTTCTTTCCTTCCATTGAGTTTTGTCAAAGTAAGGGCAGCAAAGACTCGGATCGTAAAAGGTTTTACTTGTAGCTGCCAGTGAGTCACCTCCTTATATTTTGTTTCGATAGATAGCTATTATAATGGCCACCATCTTTCTTAAAACGTTAGTGATAATAAGGGCTGGTTTCTAAATCCCACTTATTCACTATTTCCCATCAATGAAATGGAATTCGAGATCAATGTGAATGAAAACTACAAGTACCTTTAATACCTGATTTTTAAGGTTCCACACCGTTTAAATAGAGGTATCACTAGCAAGCACAAGCACAAACTAGTCAAGCAGACGCCAAGCATACACTGACTGCTTGAACTGTCGACTGCTCTCGCGCAGTTACCTCCGCCCGCGCTTTTCATTCCACATCGCATGCGCTTCGCGCCCCTGAATTGAAATTTTGACTTGTTGAGCAGTAAATATCAACTGCTCCAGCAGTTATCAATGGTAGGCTCAAGCTGTTGACTATGACTGCAAGAGTAGTCTGTGTATGTTGATCACTGGCTAACTGCTACAGCAGCCCGTGTAGGTATTTCCGCGCTAAGCCGCTGGGACTACAAAATCTAAATTTTGGCTATTGACGCCTTTCTTATTGTAAGCAACTAGTAATGAAGGCCTTTTGGATATTTTACCCCTAAGGGAATTTAATTTATTTCTGTGGCTTCGTATCCCATAGATAAACCAGGAAAAACCACAAAACGATTAGCTAGTTCATTTTTTAAAAGATTAAACTAACAAATATTAGAGATCATTGTTTCCATTTCATAAACACGTAACCACAAACTGCATCCCAAAACTATAGTATGTGTATTCTTCATATATAACATTTCACTGTAATCATATTTCATCGAGCGAAAAGAGCAGTTTGCGCTATCTCTGCTGGCCGCCTTCCAGACATATTTATCTCTGTGGAGTTGATCAATATAACACAGGACAGGTATAACGAATAAATTGAAAAAACCTTTAAATTCTGTCTATGTTACTGAAACACCACCTTGGTATACCTGTATGCCAAACAAAACTTTCGTAAAGCCGCCTTGGCATACCTGTATGCCAAAGCCAAATCAAATAAGGATCCAATTAGAAATGTTAACTATTCAAATGTACAATAGATTTTCACCTAACGTTTTGTTTTTTTGATGCTGCATAAGACCTGTAAAATCTTTTTACATAACAAATTTTCATTTGAAAGATACCAGATCGGTAATATAAAGGAAAAAGCGACAGTCACTTGTTTTTTTAATTGTGTGCAAGTACGTGTTTGCTAGTGTATTATTTAGTAAAAACTAGTAGTAGTATTGCCATTTTGAGTAAAAAATCTAAGAAAAGTATTATGATCCTGCTAAAATATGTTTATTTTTATAGACAGCGGCCATTTTGTTTTTATTACAAGTGTGAGTACGACTATGACCTCTATTTGGTATAAAATAAAGTTCATATTTATATGAAAAATTGTACTACTTTTTTGGAAAAAAATTTTGATGGTTCCCAAAGTCCAAAATATCGTTGAATCTTTATGTTGCTTATTTTACATGTGGTCTAGAGATTTTTATAGATTGTGTCGATTATTAAATTTTTTTTTATTTTTACCCTATGTTGTCTCTTCGTTGTGTTATCTGGTTGTTTTTACTATCTATGGTTTGACTAAAAGGAAACAGATGACTTATTCTTACAATCAATGACAATGTACTGGATACTTAGTATTACTTAATGCCGTTTACAGATACAAAATATCTTTAATAGGTATTTTACTACAATTAAATTACCGACACCGCGCGCATTTTTTAAATAGCCGATTTTCGCGGGACTTTGCTAACGCTGGATCGCAAATTATAATTATCCATAGAGCTTCAAGGGTTAAGAGGTCCAGAAATGTTTTATACTCAGAACAATAACTTTTTTATAAATTAAGCTCTAAAATAAGTTAAATCAAAGTATCTCTGCGTACTGTCTTTACGTCGTTTATAAAACAGAAGCAGTTATACTTTTGTCTATAACTCTGTCATTCTGTTTTTCTGGCTTATTTCCAAAACAGCGAAACTGATTTTGACGAGACTTGCAATGCTGCCTAGAAAATTATGCGTGACACAGCATTGCATGGATATGGCACGTTATCACATATTTATATAAGTCATTAAACTTAATTAAGTTACATGTCGGATAATTCTACCACCGCGATTCAGCCTACTGAGCTCGCAGCATAACGCCATCTATGTTGCGAGCATGACACTATTACAAATATTGGAATGCTTGCTTGTTCAGATTCAAACCCAAACACAGACCATTCCGAGTAAACCATGGGTACCAATTTGTACTGGTCAATGATAATGTGCCCGCCCATCGAGTTCTACGAGTCAATGCTGCTCTCCGACTATGTGACATCAGAAGGTTAGACTGGCCTGCCGGCTCGCTTGACTTAAACCCAATAGAGCACGCATGGCATGCTTTTAAGCGAGCTGTTTGGAACCAACAAACACGTCCAAACACGTCCCCAGACAGTGCCAAAGCTCAGGGAAGCCGCTATTCAAGAATGGGACTGGTTACCGCAAGAAATGTTGGATAACTTGATTCTCACATGCCCAGGAGGATCAGTGCATATGTTCAAGCCAAGGGAGGAGTTATATTATATTAAATAGAAACAAACCTTTTATTAATAAATTGTCGATTAAGTTCAATGTTAAAACTCATATCAGCATATGCTAGTGATAACAAACTTTTTTGATGTGTTTCCTTAAATTCGCCTCCCACGGGGTTGTAATACATCGGAACATATACGCCAAATTTCAGGTTTAGTCGCGTAAGTTCGCTTCACCAAGTTTGCAGTATTTGAACATGCTCTGGACAAGTCCGATCATTACATTCGGTTCGAAAGTCACAATACCTTGCCAGAGAGAATCGCTATAAGTCAAGAATGTTACTATTCAACATTCTAAACTTCACCAAACCAGAGAAGATGTTCGGGAAGAAGCACCTGTTTGTGGATAGTCGTCAAGTTAAATTCATTCCAAGACAAGCACACGACTGCAAGACCTCTGGACACTGTACTTACTGTATCGAGTAAGTTTTGATTATAATATCTTAGGCAGTAAATTAATAAGTTTTATAACTCTTTGATAGAACAAGTACAATTTGAAACAATTAATACCGACTTTCATTCTATTCAGTTAATGGAGTGTAACTCAAAAAGTACTGGAACGAATTTGATGAAATTTAAATGGGAAGCACCAGCTTTCAAACAAAAAGAATTTTGAGAATCGGTTCACCATTTTGAGAGTTATGAGGTAACAAACAAATAAAAAAAACAGTCAACAATTTAGTACCTCCTCCTTTTTGGAAGTCGGTAGAAAATACCATCCAGATGGCGGAAAAATCTAAATAATGTTCATAATTGTTTTGGTTTCATTTTCATTGCCATTCCAACATTCATGTTGTGGCATGTAATAGTGGTAGATTATCAACCTTAAGTGTTTTAGTATATTTAGCATTTCAGGCATGGTGATTTCTCGGCATATCACGTTTAAGGCAACCGTTTCCCAGTCAACCTCTTGTTTTAGGTATAATGCTGACATTGGCATTTTGCTTTTCAGGTGATTCGATCATAAAGCTTCGTAACGATGTACTGGTGTAGGCAAAGTATTCAAAATCATATAAATCAATTTGTGTGCTTTCCTCCTCAGCTCTTTGGAAAGTTTTAGTAATGATCCACCGTCTTACTTGAACTTAATTACGGTCGTTTTCAATAATCAATCTATCTGCGGTTATCCTTACTACGGATAGATGTTTGCATAACGTCCATACAAATAGTGTCAAATATCTATCTTTAGCGAGGTAAACCGGCGATAGATAGGTTATTGAAAACGGCCGTTAGACAGATTGTTAAATTAATGCCAGGCTGATTTATGTTATTATTACTTGACTTTCACTCTTTGAATGAATTTGTCACTTGATAAAACTACATGTGAATTACAAAAATATAGCAAAATAGCTTGAGGAATGCCAAATGTACAAACGTACGAGTCCACTAAAAAAGGAAAAAAACTGCCATCCAGTCCCCCCGAAACTATTATCACTGAAAAGTGTTATAATCGGATCCAAATAATGTAAGAACTATATACGGGATAATTAAAAATAAAATATTTATTCGTAACAATTTGTTTAATATCAATTTCTAAATAATATCTTAATGGTCTGTGTAGAGTCCTCTCTCGTTTGCTATTTCATATGTTCAAAACCGCAATATCGGCGCTCGAAAGTTCCGAGCGCATGTCCCGTTGGACGTTACAAGTGTCAGAAAATGCTGACGTCGTTGGTGGAACTTCACAATGACAGCGGTTGGGCGGGCGTTGAGCGGCTTTTAGGCGGATTCAGCGATTCTTACCACAACTCATTGTTACTGAATTACAGTTGTGATTTTGAAGGCATTTAATGGGCGATGGCTAAGACTGCTCTAATGCGTAATAGTGTTTTCTGCATGGCTCCGATTATATACAATAAAATTCCAAAAACCATTAGGGAATAAAGATATGAAGCCTTTAAAAATAAGCTAAAGAAACTGCTTTCTTAAAAGTTTTAATATGAGATTACAGACTTTCCAAATGATAGGTTTGACATTAATTGTACTTAATATCTGACATATAAATGAATTCAGACTATGTATATTATGACTTTATCAATTATTTATATTTTAAAGTTATATTTGTACGCCATACCAGGCAAGGACATGCGCTCCATATGTTCAAATGTGTAAGATCTTGTATATTGTTTTGTGTGTGTATACCTACCATGTGCTGACAAACAAATGAATCTTGAATCTATTGTTATTATGGGTTTTTTAGAATGGTTGTAATGTTTTTTCATCATGTACGAGCAAGTCGGTGAGCACTACGTTAGCCCATGACGATTGCAGTGCAACCCGACCACGAACAACTCTAGTTATTTCTCTCGTCACCCCGACACCTTGGTTTTGAGGTTATATTTTAATTGCTACTAGTGCCAAATACATCCTAGCATAGTAATGCGCTTCAAGCTTCGAGATTAACGATATTTTTATCTCTAATAGAGAAATATCGTTTTTTCATTTCTATTTTTTCTATAATATTATTGTACTCGTATCATCGAACATCAAACGCATCTTGCATCTATTTGTTACAAAGATTTATCATTCTTTTGTTTCCATGAATTTTAGAATCGTGATCTAGAATGTGCATGCTGTCACTTTAATGGCACTGTCTCATTCACTCTTATGGGAACCAGGCAAATACTGAAATCTTCTTTAAAGATTTTACATAAAGTCCTGAAAATGGGATTTCTGGTTATTGCTCGGATCGAGTGAAACGGACTGAAAACCTGTTTCTAGTGCGTGAAAGCAGCGGGATGTGGTCAAAATTTTTATAATCTAGGAACTGAATGTGCTCCTTCTAAAACGTGCTGAAATGTAATTTTAGCCTGCTGGTAATTCTCTATCTTATGTAAAATAATAAAATAAGCCCCTTATAGGCGCAACTATACTGTCGCACTATTATGATCAATATCTATGAAGTGACTTTGCGCGATCGAACAATTTTATTGAAGCTTCAAATGGGACGTATTTAAGACACATTTCTCTACGTATATAGCATATCTTTGTCTCTTTCTTTAAACTTTACATCAACCTAATGATTATGTAAATCTAGATTTATAATATTATCTCAATATCGATAGCTATTAAGTCATTTGAAACAGATGATCAAATTGTTATTCCCGCTTTGTATAGAAGATGCCATATTTTAATTAAATTCCCTCCCATTCAATTCGAGACCTTCAAATTGTTCTAATTGGAGTTTCATTTGCGTGGCAATAAATTCCGATGAACCGTTTGGAGCCGTGTTGAAGCGTTAGTGAAATTTCATTACGTTTCAGCTATCGGAACACTAGACAATTTCATCACGGTCTAATGGCGGTGTTTATTAGGATCGCGACAATTAAATACAAATAACGTTTTACTGAGTGCCCGTTTTGGCGCCATTTGGCACATTATGAAGGCGCAAACTCAATTATAATTGCGATACCTGTCTTGGATGGGGCTTTGTTTGGGAGCTGCTTCCTTGTTTACTACAACAAGTATACAAATATTTTTGGAGAGGTATATTGTAGAGCTGTAGAAAGATGTAACCGATTTTTTTGTACTTTTAGTCGTATGATCTTAAAACACGTATACTAGTTCTATGAACAGTAGACCTTTTTTTTTTTTTAGAACGTACTAATGCTGTTTGCCTCTACCGATTACGACGCATTTACAGCGTCACCGGACGGTTGGCGAGCGCAGATGGCACTCAGCCAGATGCGGGCGCAGAGGGCGCACCGCCTAAGGCGAGCGTTGAAGACGCTTCGCCGCAGAACAGTGGACCTTGCGTGCACAGTCACAGCGGCAATTTTTCGCTGTCTGAGCTATCAGCAGACGATACCAAATATTCTTGCCGTATATTACCAAAATCATCAAATTTTTAAATTTCACAATCTATATCTCAGTAACCACTTGACTAATTATGCTCATATTCTAAATTCCTCTTTAAAATCAGTTACCTAGTGTGTGTACTAAATTTCATCAATATCCGTCGGTAAATAAAGCTGCAGCAAACTTGCCTCTTTTTAGGAAAAATACCCCACTCTCATTAAAAAATCTGCGACACAAAAAATTTTTGTTAAATAGTAGAATAAACATACCGAGTTTCTTTAAGATTGATTAAAAATACGGCATGTACAAGAAGACGTACATACAACCTAACAAACATACAGACAGATGAACGCCAATTTGACCAGTTAAAGCAGAGACGCTTCGCTCGCTTGGTCAAATGCTCGTAAGGTTTTCAGGTTTTAAAGAACAATTTGTTAGAAAATCGACAATTGTTAGATTATGACCACGCTTAGATATTTCAACCAAACGCAAGTTTTCTACGCCTAATTTTTCAGGATGTCAAAATACCATCATGGTACCTAAAGGTACATAGTACTGTTTTCTAGATAACTAAAAACACATTATTATGCGCCTTTAAAGCTATTATCTTTCACAATACACTCTTTTTAAAATTGTTTAGAACTATATTAATGCCTTGAAACCTAGTGATCCTATATTTTGACATGGTTTCGTAGCACGATTCCTACTAACGCACTTTGCTGATATTTTAATATTATTATGTAATTGATAGCACAATGCCTAATTTTGATATAACCATACATTCGATAGCACAATGCCTAATTTTGATATAACCATACATTCGATCGCACGAAGCCTACTTTTTATTTTTTCACATATGCATCGCAGTTTTTCAACTTTATAAAAGTTCAAATCTAGCAAAGTTATATGATTATTAACGGGATATTTACCGTGGTAAGGTTGTGGACTGAGCTCCTGATATTTCGGCGCAGTTACATGCACCATGTTCACGGGAAGAACATGGTGCATGTAACTGCGCCGAAAAAAACAACCGTGATAGTTTAAAACAATCAAATCTTGCAATAGCATAATGTCTATCTGAGTACAGTTCCGTTCAAAAACTTATTTAGTTAATTCCATTGAAAGGTAGTGCGTAGAGAACTAGCAGTAAAAAACGGATTTATCATACACCCACTACTTAATCGATAATAATTAGGTAGGTAATTGTACCTGTCGTCAATTTGAACACATAAAAGAGTTAAAGGGAGATAGCTATAGGGTAAACACGGATTGAATGCATTACAAATAATCAATTGCGGTTAAAAAATAAACGTTCACACTGAATTAAATTCTATTATTAAGAATATAAGGTCACATTTTTGCTTATCAAAGCATAGAGTGAAATGGTCGGGAGGTCGGCAAAAACAGGTGCAGTCGACCAATCGGGGCAGGCGAGCGAACGGACGCTTGCTCCAGAGATCGGCGGTGCTCAAGAGTGTGAACCCGAATTCTTTGAAAGTCGGACGCGCGCGCATTTGTTTGGAAAATATTCTGAAGTCAGGGTGTGTACCGGGATTAAAACGACGGTCGCGCGTTCGTTTAAAGTGATAACATATTTAAATTAGAGGCAAGTGAAGTGTAGTGTCTTCCAAGGCTGATTATGTAAGTGGTTCTTTAATTTTAACCTCTCAGCGAAACTCCGTGGGTTTTGTTTTAAAATTGGACTTATTATTTAAATTTTAATATTTCAAAGCTTGCTGTTTTTTTTTTAGTGATTATTATTAACGGGATAATTCCTATAATTTTATGGTCTTTTATAAAATTTTGTCATTTAAAACATAGCAAAAATTGTCTAATAATTCATTATCATGCCAAAATAATTAAATAATTATTGTATGATAAAATGATTTACATATATTATAATATTGATTCAATACACAATTAATTAAATGTTTTCTAATATTTATGTAGTTAGTTTAAATCGAATTCTAGTATAACTTAGCATAGAAGAACATATTCATTATTCTATCCTATTAATATTATAAACGTGAAAGTTTGTATGTATGGATGTATGGATGTTTGTTACTCTTTCACGCACAAACGGGGGGGCTAATGTTGATGAAATTTGGTATGGGGGTAGATGAGGCGCTGGATTAACACATAGGATACTTTTCATCATCATCATCATCATCATCCATCACCACGCGGGTGAAACCGCGGGGCGCAGCTAGTTATTAATATTATAACCCTTCTGAGCTTTGTCTGTGAGTGATGGTATCTTTTATGCATTTGAAAGGGTAGAACATTCATTAAATGTATCAAAAATTGTTGTTGTAAAGTAATATTTTAATGAGTGTTTTATTACTTCTGTCATAATCATATTTTTTTTGTATTGTTCATTTTATTTCTTGTGTTTGGTTGTATCACTCATATAATTACACATTACATTATAATATATAATTTAAATTCAATTGGACGTGAATTAATATAATCCACGGATCTAAATGAATTTTAGGGAATGCTTACTCAATAAAAGTAATGATTTATTACTCTTAGGAGAATATAATAAATCATGAATGTGTGACAACATAAAATTAACACAGCTTAAATTTAAGTAACATTTAGAAGTAAGTAGTTACCTTCACATTTTTACATCATAAATTACACACCATAATTCAATTACCAAGATAAAAGGGAGCCTCGACATCATATATAATTGAATAACTGTAATTTCGTCTGTATTAAATTATTTGTATTGTGGTACAAGGGCAAAGGTTGATGGTGTTAACTGGTCGGTATTAAACCGAGATTATCCGGACGATATCAAAATAATCTTGCATTGTCGATGGGTTTCAATTTATTGATTATCCTATCGACATCCCTTGTGTCAAAATTCAAATTTGTTCATAAATAACAACACGCAAGTACACAACACTACTTAACAACAATTTTAAAGCTATTGGTTTAAGTCAGTAGTACAAGACTGTTTGTAGAGGTCTTTCAATTTTAGTTTTAAGAATTAGGGCGGACTTAAACCAAGGCTTGAGATTAAATCTCTGTAATAATGAATTTAGTAAAATACACCTTCTGTGTATTTAAATAAATACATATGAGTGGTTCACCAGTTTTCAGCTAGTTTAAGTGGGAAGTTAGGGCATTTAATAGGGACTGTGTTACATAACAAGAAACTTAGTTTGTGTGCTCGTTATTTAGAGCAAAGTGCTAACAAGGGCGACTGCTTTTCGAATGAAGTTATTTCCCTTGCAAGTAAGAAGCCATAATCTTTAATTAGGTTTTTTATGTGTGAATGCACTTTATAACTTTAATCATTTGGTAATTAAATATGAACACAGACGCGAGTATAATCTTAAAATTATTAAATAATAAAATCCTGTCGAAGTTAAATAATATAACATTACTTTTGGAAATATCAAAATTGTCCGAAATTGGATTTGATACTCTTAAGGTAATGAAGAGGAGAAAGTGACAAAACATAATCAAACTCGTGGATACCCGATGACGTGTGCCGGAGGTTTCATGTAGATTTAAGTTAATAACTTTTTCTTTCAGCGTCCACGTGTAGATTTAATTAGACCTAAGTGTAGTTAGAAACATGAAACCATTAGTGATGGACAGTCGGGATCTTCTTCTTTCTCCTCCGCGGTAAATTCCTATTTATATAGTTGTAATAATTGCGTTATTTCTTCGATTTGGGGGGGTGATAATTCTGTTTCTTCCAGAACACAGGAAGTTCGAGAGCTGTTTGCCGAACTGTGGGTTGTCATGTAGATTTATCGTAAAGAATTGAATTATTCTAATATCGTCAATACTGAAAATTCGTATTAAACTAGTAGTGTACTAGAGTAGATACAGATGTGTAAATTTTATCCATTGATTAAACGAGACTTACTAGGACGTATCGACGTAATTGAATCTTAAAGCAAGTAACTATTTACTGGATGTTT
This sequence comes from Selenia dentaria, assembly GCA_917880725.1. Classification (NCBI taxonomy): domain Eukaryota; kingdom Metazoa; phylum Arthropoda; class Insecta; order Lepidoptera; family Geometridae; genus Selenia; species Selenia dentaria. The sequence goes on along the minus strand of OU862888.1, from coordinate 3,796,302 downwards.
AACTTGAATTATTTTATTCCAAAATACAAATCATTCTTCTGAAGTCGACGAAATAATATTCAACGTAAATTCAAGCGTAGTGAGGATTAAATAATAGATTGGTACTAATAGGTAAATTTCCAGGTTGAATTACATGACGACTCACAGTCTAAAAGAAGTCTTCGGAGGTTTGTGGCATGTTATTATAAACTCACCATATCGGTTTTGTTTACATCCAACTGTTGTACTATAAAATTAAAATTATATTTTAATTGAAATAATTGTCTTACTAAAAAAAAAATATATATTTTGAATATATTATTTCTAATATAACTATCATTTCTCAAGATGAAACGTTGTGTATGCTTAACCGATATGGGAAATCCTAATTAATACAATGGGTGACTTATTACCTTGCCAATATTTAATTTATTAACAGTAAATAATTACAAAGTCACTTATTGTATAACAAGGAAATACGATGAATTTGTCTATCCATTTTGTTTTCAGAGATGTTTACATATACGTTTTATATTATCTTGCTGTATATTATAGTTAAGTATATGTTGACGTGATCACTACTTCTAGGTATATCATAATACTACTGTATATCAAGGGAACTTATGTGCTTTTGTTTAACCAAATTCTTTCAGAACTGGTCATTGTTTAATTGGTATTAATTTATATTATGTTTTATGGTTACACAACTTTTTATAGGTATGTCAATGGAACATTATATTGAACTTTAATTAACCAATTTTCAGAGATTGTCACATCGATTAATTAAAACTACCTAATCTAGCGGAATATTATTAATATGAGTATGTTTGACGTATTCACCATTTGTTATAGATTTTTCGAAGGAGACTTAATCATTTTACGGAATAGTTAATATTATCTTACCTTACCTAAGCTTTATAGCGGGTGGTAGAATATTCACAAGATATTTTTAAAGTTATAGCAAATAAGGCGACTCTTAGGGGTCAGTGTGTTCTTGGCTTGGAATTTATTACTCTTACAGGAATGTATGGGGAATATATGGAATAGCCTTGACTTAATATATTGATCTTTAATCGATAAGCAATTAAGCGTAAATAGATTCACTTACGAGTTAGAAATGAACAGGGACCGGAAGTAATCTGCTTTCAAAGTAACGTATTGCAGCCCAGCTTTGTTATCATTCTGTCTCTTAAGATGAATAATTAAGTTAATGCAGTTAAGGCGTATCTGTTCAATTACCAATTATTGAGTGCCAAGACTCGGAAATCATATTTCATAATCAATTCGGTTGTGATAATACTGGTTGCCTTTGACTTGATTAAATTAGATTCTTGTTAATTGAACTTAACTATGAAACCCTAAGTCCTTCTTTCGTTAATTCGTTCAAGTATTTAATTTGTGATATATTTAACCTGACAATAGTTTGATAAATTCATCAGACTGGAGTGCTTTTATAATTATGTAATAAATGTTGAGCTAGTTGCGATTTTGGGGCCTCACAACCCCCGGGATTAATAAACTCCCTCGCATGATTGCTTAATTTGGAAAGCTTCGACTGCAAGCATAAGTACTATACACGTCGGTGAGAAATTTTCCCCACACTGGACACAGGTTCGATAAAGGGTGCTCTACGGCCAAAGAGTTATTTATTTATTGAACCATTTACAAACATTATACACGACATCATCGAATTATGGTTGGGTTAATATTAATTGATCGCGGGAGGTTGAAGTCCTACCCTAATCCATTTAATCACTTCCTACCCTTCTGTTCCTATATATTAGAAAGGAGAACTGATATTATTACAAGTAATTGAATAAAACTATTCAGCCCTAGCATGATGTTACTTATGAGTATAGAATTAATTATTCTTAAACTATACACATACTAAGTTCTATGTGAAAAAATAATTTATATGAAACATATAGAATTATTTATTATTTCAAGATGAAATTAACTTTCTTTAACTGTTAAACAGTTTGGTTGTAATAAACCTCAGTATGATATGGTTCTTGATTACTATCATGAATAACCAGATTGGTTTGAACCCCAAAATAATAATCTTTTATCTCATCTTGTGAGGCAAGGAGATATATCTGACTGTATTTATAATACAGGTATAAAACTATGACCGATTTATAGTCGTATTGAGTATTGATTACTAGGCCACTGTTGTGTGCCAATTTGCAAACCTAGGACAACTGGTCCTTTTACTACATTACTAGTCAAGGCTAGTGCAACAGAACACTGATTTATAATCGTATTGATTGCTAGGCCACTGTTGTGTGCCAATTTACAAACTTAGGACAATTAGTCCTTTTACTACAATACTAGTCAAGGCTAGTGCAACAGAATTGAAGTTCCATCAAGCAGAGTTGAATGGTTATTGTTATAAACTAAGTTAACCATTCCTATACTATCCTTTCCCCTCCAAGGGGGTGCAGACATTGGATGGCACTCATAGTTGTGGGCGATGGATGGGGCCTTCAATCTTATATAACAAACAAAATTTTTATTACTTATATACGCACACATTAATTACCTTGGAAGTCTCTACAACTCTAAAAGAACCAAGGTTACTTATATTTACATAACGTATGGGTTGACGATCATTTGGCCAAAACATGACGAGAGTAGTTCGTTCTTATGAGAGAGTTGGTATAGTTACAGTAATGTAATCCTAGGTCTATGAGACAAGATGTACTTTTCTCCTACTTTCTAAGATGCAAAGAGTTTTGTATTTGTCTAATGAGTTTATGTAGGTGGTGCATGGACATATACAATGTAAAAAAGTGTAAAAAGTAGAATAAAAAATACGTCAATTATACCACAAGGTTTCACATACTGTTCGAGGTTATGTCAAATGTTCAAGGACGGGTTGAATTTATAAATTATTTGTATAATTATTTCATTAAACAATGGTTGAATCCTAATATAATTATCTATAGCACGATATACTCGGTAGAAGCATGGCATTCGCGTTTAAACAAAATAATAAAACGAAGAAGCCGAACTTGTTCCCATTTATCAGAGCCATACATAACGAAAATATCAAATACGACCATGACATTAGTAGAAGTTTACTCCATTTACCAATAACAAAAAAGAACAAATCACCAATGAAGGCGTCATTAAAACTGTTTCAGATTTTGTGGATCAAAAAAATAAATATAACTGATTGTTTATGTAGGTTGAGTAAACTACGTTATTTTCAATATTTAATTTCTGGCCATAAATTCATATTAAAGGAAAAATATTTCCTCGATATTAATATTAATTATTTATTATATTTAACCTATCCAGTATATTTCCTGGGTGGATCTTGTAACACCCACTGTAAAACAAATTTTGTGTTGACTGTACAATTTGTAGGCCACTTGCATATTAAAAGTACTGACGATAACTAAAGTAGGCATACTGCGATTAGAATATTTACCATATAAGATATTTGTCTATGTGCAAAAAAGGCTTCATGCGATCAAATGTATGGTGGTATCAAAATGTGCTACCGATTACTTATATTATGTATATTTCAAAAAGTTACCAAAGAGCAAAAGTAGGCATCGTGCTACATAAATATATATATACCTTTGACATAAACGCGCCTTCTAGGGGTTAGTACACTACTAACCTCCCATTAGAGACAGTTTAAACGGGTTTATCAATTACCAAATTGTAATTAAAATAAAATTAAAATTAGAGTATAAAAATAAAACGAATATGAGTGTTTTGCCGATAAAAAAATATTTAATTATGTCAAACCCACGATAGTTTCAATACATATATCACCAGCCATGTTCTTGGTTTGACAGAACTTTTGTAGTTAGACAACTTTGTAAGTGCCATGAAATCGTTTTAACGAAATGTGGGAGGATTGTATATATATATACTTAGCAGAAAAATAATTGTCATCGCTTATCATGTTTCATTCTCAATGCTTGCATCAGAATATTCTTGCATACAATAGATTCAGGCAGTAGGGCAAACGATGAGTATTACCCGCAAAACACTCACGTTAAGGATCGTTCAGGTTCATCAGGTTTCTAGCATGTTTATAGTTTAATACGTGTCAAACTCACGATTTTAATTTTACTACAAAAGTAAGTTAAAAAATTACTAATAATGCGACCAACAACGTTGGTAATAGGTAGGTAGATAATGTTAGGAAAGTAACAAATTCGGGGCCAAAACTGTGTGTTTGGTTAAAAATACATATCCCTACAAATTTATTGAGGATATTTTCTTGCAATTATTGATTGTAAGCAATATGCCTATACTATAATAGTTGCTTTGCCATCCAGAACTTAGGACTGAAGCTTTACATAGTATTGCACTGCTCTCGTCACTATGAGTTCATTCTTAAACTACAGTGCACTAAGCCCTAAACGCCCTAACATGCTTGATATGGCTAGGGGCAGAATAACTTGGTAGTATCAACCAAGACAGCTTCTTGTGTAAGACCTAGCCACTAGGAAGTTGTATTTCCTAGCTTCTTATGATTCCTATTACGATACGGCAGGGAGAACATTTTAAACTCCGTCCCCTCACAGAGCAAAATAATATGTTTATTGTTCCTATATATATCAAAATAATGAAAACATACATTCACTGCTGAACACAGACCTATACGCTTCAATGACAGTGACCTAGATAATGTAAAAAACTTGGCTGTTTGATCTATCTTAACATTACTATTATTATTTGCAGTTTTTAAAACTAGTAGTTCAGCGAACAGTAGACCTCGCGAGCACAGTCTTATCAGCGGAAGTTTTCCGCAGACCGAGCTATCTGCAGGTTATCGAAATTCAGAAAATTTGTCAAATATTTATTTCGACAAGAACTGAGCCAAATCACAAAACCAGGAAAATTAAACAAAATCAAATATAACCATTGTTGGTTTCTTCTAGCCATCAATAATAATGTCAAAATCATTTGATTGATGCTGCCGCATGACTAAAATGGGTGGTTACATTCACGCTTGAAATACGCGTCAGTAATGTAGCAATTCCGCATACAATTATCATAATACGATTCGGTTTATCGAGCACAATATTCCAAAACAATAAAGCTTACCAGTACATTTTATAGCCGCGCAAATAATTTCGGTTTTACATCGATCATAAAACATATTTATTCATGACGCGGAGAATAATAAAACTCACATTTTTCTAATAAAAGCCGATGAAGAAATAAAAGTCAACCTTGTACGGTTACAATAATATAAAAGTTACTGAATCGAAATGGGCGGATTACGATGTTCAGATGGTATAAGAGGAATAACTTTTTAATTTTCTAATGGGAAAGCTGACGGGCAAGGATTAAAGATATTTCACAGCAAATTAAGCGAAGAGACAGCTGAAAAGCGTGGAAATTGGATTGTTAACCAACTAGAAAAAGAGGAATACGCCTATGCTCAAATCACCGTCAGATTTTTGTTATGTTATTTTTAAGCAGTAATGCCTGCTTAGCCAAATTTAAATAAATAAATTGCCAAATTTTGCCAATTTAAGACCATGTACCCTTGCACGGTTTTCAAACCCGCTTCTTCGGACAGTTCGTGTCAGATACCATGGCCGTCTTTCCACTGAGACGCCCATCCGAACTTCAAATTTATCTGCCTGTTGATTTTAACCGTCGTATGGGAACGGAATGTTTCGATTACCTTGACAACTTTATCTGACCGAAAGGATATTTCGTAAAAACACATGTTTTAAGTATTAATGTCGAAACTGTTAATCATATTAACCGATTTCCAAAGAAGGAGGAAGTTTTATGTTCCACTGTTTATTTTAATGTATTTATTTTACTCCTTTATCCGCCAACTTCTGGCCGATTTCAAAAATGTATATTTTGTTTGTAGGGCATACTTCCAATTTGGTGTCATTGTTATTAGTGAAGTCGGGATCTGATTATGTCAAGGGCAACCTTCAAACTTTATAGGTACTTATTACGTTTGTCATATATTTAGCAGTTAAAGTCTAAAGCAGTTCAAGTATTTGCATATGATAATCATCAACACCATGACATGAGGAGGAGATGATGGTTAAACATATAACTCCTTAACTATGTGATTTTTTAATTTTTCGAATTATACTTTTTGATTTTAATTATTTCTGAAGCAGTAATGCTTTCCTTTTTATTGAGGTTTTTTCTTCTTAGGTTCTGGAGTGGAGACTACGGACCGGCAAGCGAAGCGTGGGCGTCCACCGAAAAGGTGGACAGACGACAATGTATAGGTCGCAAGATGACGTTGGATGCAGGCTGATTCTAACCGGTCCTTTTGGAAAATTATGAAGGAGGTTCAGCAGTTGACGTCCTATGACTGAGATAATGATCATGATGAATTGCGAAATTTTTAGTTTAATTGTTTTAATTATAAATTTCCAAAGCTGTAAGTTTTCAATTTCTAAATAGCACTGCTTTCCTCACGCCGTAACATGGTTTTGAAGTATCATTACGTCAGCAATGTCGCATGCTATGGAAGTAGAACACACTGGGCCACAAGGAAAGCGACAGCGTTAAAAATTTTGGATATAAAAATGTATCAAATTTAAAAATATTTTAGGAGTCCTTTTTAAACAAACAGTAAAAGTTGAATGTTTATTGCATTGAAACAAAGGGAAAAGCAAAACTTTATCTGCGATAGTAAACGATTACCTATGCAATTTGTACATATTTTAGTATTTTTATTGCTACAGAGCTGTTAATAAAGCGAAACAGTATAGCAGCTGTTTATGGCGATACAAAATACTGCAATGTGTAAAAATTTAAAGCGTTGCACATTTTTATGAGATTATAGTGAAATATGGTAATTTTAAAAACGTTAAATAAAGGTTTTTTTCTTTCTGTATTTTAATGCTATACACCTTAATTTAATTTTGAAATCAAAATACTTTTTCAAATATTTATAACAATATTACACTTTCCACCCACTTTCATTGCGTATATCAATAAAATACACATCCTCAATAATTTTTTTTTCTAACTAAATTATATATAGCGATTACAACCACGTGAATGTAATGATTTGATAATGATGATAAAAAGTATCCTACTTGTTATTTCAATTTGGTATGGAGGTAGATGAGGCGCTGCTCATCTACCTCCATATCAAATTTCACTAAAACTGGTCCCGCCGTTTGAGCGCGAAGAGGTAACAAATCATGTCAAAAAGTAAAAATATACACACTCACTCATTCACTTACAATGTTACGTATTTATTTTATTAATCACATTAATAAACTAATCCTCCAACATTAATCATTCAAATTTAATTAAGAACGGCACAATACCACATTTGGCACGAACGACTGACTAATCTTTATACCCGGAAACGATATAACTCATTTTACCCCAAAACGCGGGAAATGGGAGAAACACGCGTATTTCCCTAACCACTTCCACTGCTGACAGCTTAACACTTAATCAAGTCGTAACTTGTTTTTATTTAAGTTTGGGGTAAATGGCGTGGGGTTGATTGATGTCAGTTGTATTGTGGGGGATAGTGATGTACTTAGATAGTATCTATATTATTGTTAGAACTGCCTTCTTATGCCATACATTTTATTATGGGTGGTGACTTGACTAGAATTAGATCATTAGAATATTAATATGACCTTACTAGCACATACTTTCTTGGTTTTTTAAAAAGAACATCGACCACAAAAAAATCTACGAAATCGTAAAATCTGTATACTAAATATCTTTAGTTGGTTGAAAAGTTTAGATTAGTTGAAAAATACGGTCTGCACGCGAGTACCAACATCCGGACGGCAAAAGCACATCTGGCGAATCGTTGCAGAAGCTTTGTCCGCTTCGGCCACTGGGTCGAAAATAATAATGCACATTATTAAATGCACGAAATCATACATAACAAACGCCTCTGTTAAAATAACTAGCTGAACTCCGAGGGTACACCCTCGTGGTGACGGACTGTTACACCGCGTATATTGCTGACCTAGGAGCAAACCCCCATCGAGTTCATTCAAACACTGTCAGCAGTATATGTTCCTATATAATCCGCGCTTTCCAAATTAAATTTTATTGCCTTTTGTTTTTGTGTTCTTCAGTGTATCTACTAATTGCTCTAAAGCCGTCTGCTGCTAGTTCAGTACAGTAAAGTGAAGTGCAGTTATTCGTTCCTCTGTGTAAAAATCGTGAAAAATTAAATTAAGTAAATGTTTGTGTGTGTGTGAATGGTTGTTTTTTTTAAGACAACCAGGAAGAGCCACACAACAGGGGGCATACTCCCACCTTCTACGAAACTCATAAATCAGGAATCGAAAGGGAACGAATCATAAATCAGGAGCGTTTTGTAATAAGCTTAGAATAATCATACTTACTTTCGTACTCCCACCGACACAAAACGGTCAACCAAATTTAATGGTAACGTTGCAATATGACTACTTTAAGGTAGAGGAGTACGGATCTTAAAAAAATGTGACATTGGAACAATGAAACTTAGTTTTTAATACGAATTGCGTGAAATATTTGATACTACGTCATCAAAACGTCTATCGTAATTCAATATTATTTTAAGCTTGTGACGTGGTACCAGATTTAATAGTAAGGTTGAAAGATTACTGCTTTAAGAGGTGGGAGTAAGGCCCCAGGACGATAATAATGATAAATCAAAATATATAGCCTATGTTTATCAAGGATTCTAATTGTGAAAGAGTTCCTTCACTACTAGCACTCCAGCGCGCCGTGTATTGAAATGTCATATTTCAATATTTGATTACATTTATGCATATATTATCTTTAGCAGCTAGACTTTTTCCATATGTAATCTGGTATTTTAAACCTTATCATTGTGCATCATTAAAATAATTAAACTCTGCGATAACTACATGTACTCTCGTTAAGCTTAGAACTTAGAAAGAGCTTAATGTTACTTGAAACTTGAGAGTTAGCAACATTAAGCTGCTTTTGTAGGCTTACACCGGCACCGTGTTAGTACAACTGAAAAGTAAACGCTAAGATATATATTGTACTGTATTTTATTTTCTTAATAGGTTTAACTTAAAGGTGATTTTTTAATATTTTGTTTTGATTGAAGTTGGCGGGACTAATAAGCACGCAGAATGGACGTGTGATGGGGCTGGAAGATTCTGGAGTGGAGTCCACGGACTGGCAAGCGAAGGTCGTCCACCGATAAGGTGGACAGACGACCTGATAAAGATATAGTAGTAGTTAGAATACGAAAGAAATAATATAGAAAAGTAGGAAATTTATGGGGGAGTCAGATTTTTACAGCGAAGTTTATGACACATATTTTTTTTATTAAGTACGATTTTTTTTGCATCTACGGTCGTTAGAAACGACAGCGGACGCTTGGTAAGTGCATAGGGCACTTAACCTAAGTTATGCGGGTACATAAAGCTCTAGAAAAGTCAAGGCACCCTTCGCAGCCCTGATGAGTTCTTAAGAAAGCCACGAGCATCGTCACAAATATATCAACGAATCAAGGAATAACGAGAATGGAAAACATTAAAATAACATTTAGTTCTTATGATTTTTGAAAACATTTATTTACTTTTACCTTTTATACCTTGAAAAGCACAATACCAATACCGAATTACCGAGAATCTAATACTAGATTACCTCGAGCTTGCTTTTTACGAGGTCGGGGTCTACCGGAAATCCAAAATCAGAACCTTTATCTTTTTTACCTTTACCTTTATTAGAAGAATCAGAGAAATCAGAATTACCGGGGGTTAGACAGAGATGTCGAGAGGGGCAGTGGTACGAAGTGAGGGTCTGACGTGTCTGTTGAGTAGTTGGCTTCACTACAAGTGGGTTAGGATGGTGGGGAGCCACATTAAAATAGCGGAGAGAGTAGTCCTTCATTAACTGTAGGATAGAGGGGATTTCTAGCTCGCATTGTAGTGGTTGGCGTTCATCAAGTACCACCCTATGCCTACTGCCTTGAAATGATGTAATTTTGAATAAGTTCAAGTACATGTCTGTTGTTGCTCGAGGCGTGACCAAACGCTACAGACCCGTAAGTCATAATCGGTTTGATGCAAGTTTATATGAGCTACATAACCCACACTCGTTTTTAACTGATTGTTTTCATGTTTCGCAGAGCACGTTTAATCATCGCTGTCAGTTTTTGTTTAAGGATAACGATTGCTAGGCGGTCTGTAGGCTCTAGCAGTAGATCTGGCCACTGACAAATACTAGGTCCATACCCTCTCAGAGAAAAAAACCGATGTCCCTACTATGTGAACGGAAAGGGCTGTGTTTTATGAATGTATGTTACGAGACGGTCTTCATACGCTTGTTGATAGCATTAAGGTGCTATTCCAACCTCGGCTGCAGGCTGCGGATGCAAGCAGCACTTGCGGCGGCTGCACGAAGCCGGCTGCGGCTGCACGATTGGTTATCTATGTAGTAGTACGAATTTCTGCGAAAACCTACAGAGCGCGGCTGTCCGTCTTGCAGAACCTCGGCTGCGAGTGCTGCCTCGACATGCAGCCGCAGCCGCTCGCAGACCAGAAATGCTGCGGACGCAAGTCAAAACTGTCGCTTATTTAAACGACAATAATTCCTAAACTGATCGTCATCAAACTTCAAATGTGTATTGTATAACTGTAAATGTATTGAATAACTTTCATCAGTGGGTCGGCGTTTTATATAGGGACGTGTGGCTCTGGCTACTCTTCTCTGTCTAGTCACCAATGACAACATGCCATCATCATCCTCTTCCTCTTCTAATAAAAGGTATTACATCAAAATATTTTCAGGACTATTCTACACGTCTGACATTACTGAAATATTGACTGAAATATTGGAAGCAACTGGCCGCAACCTGCCGCCAGCCTCGGAAACACTGCCGGCTGTGGATGCAGGCAGCGGCTGCGTGTCACGCGAGTGCTACCTGCGTTCACAGCCTGCATACGAAGCCTGCAGCCGAGGTTCGAATGGCACCTTTACTCTTGCCCAAGACAGTTGCAGTAACCCCCGTAGCTTTAGCTGTAACTTTAACTGCAGTATGGCGTAGCACTAAACTGTGCTCATTCCCCCAAAAACATTGCTCATATAAAACATTTTGAGTCTGTTCGTAATTCCAGTAACTTTACTTACACTTCACATCTTTTTTGTAAATAAAACAACTAAAACGTGTGTAACAATTCTCTTTAAAATCGCTACATCAAATTAGCGTTCAGGTAACGGCCGGTGCTCGGAGTCTAACGGCAGGTTAATCGCTCAGCGGACGTGGGTGCAAAGTAAACGAGCTATATAAAAATGGACTCGCTCGTCTGAGCTACACGTATATTAAAACGCAGATGTTTCATTTCAAATATTTGCTACACTCCAGCTGGATTAATAGAGTTAGCGAAAATTACTCAAGTTAATAAATTTTATGTATGCTCACGTATAAGGCTAATAAAATAAAGAATTATGAGAAAACTCTGCGTCAATAATTACTAACAGAAAAACTAACAGTGTGTTAGTTTATTTATTAGTTATATCAAAACCTAGTTTACTCGCATAATTAACCAACATTATGGAACCAGTCGATTTCGGGCATGTCTGATTCCCATCCTCAGGGCGTTTACGCTGCAAGATTGTAAGCAATATCGATTTTGGTAGTAAATAATCACTTAATTATTGATCAAATACACGAGAATTTTCAAACTAAAATAGTATGTTAGTTATTTAACATCGTCTTAGTTATTTTAAACGACTACCAAAAAATTTGGAAATATGGAATCGAGTTAACAAATATTTTTTATGGATGACAACATATTATGCACAATTTTATATTTGATAGGTTCATAAGGCTACAAGTGGACCTCAGTTAATTTAAATTTATACCATTCCCACTACAGTGAATAAAAAGGTCTTTTAATCACTATTTTGGTGTTTGAGTTTAGAACACACCAATATATTCAATCTCCATCTCAATGTTTATACAAACTACTTGCGCAAAGAATACTCGACAGCAACTCTAATATTCGACATACAAACTCAAAAAAAAACGATATTCAAAAATATTTAGTGACACTTCCGCTGTAAAGAAAACAATGATTTTGGCCTATTTGGTGGCGTGCACCACCCTCTCTCCCGCATAAAATGCTAATAGGAAGAATACAAAATAAAAAACACAAGAAACCCCAAATAAACCAACACCGATTCGACACGTGTTTTGCCTCTACACTAGACCGACAGGTCGGTCTAGCGCTCGACGAGTCAACATCTCCTGAGGATGCCTCGTGTAGAGGCGAAACACGTGTCGAATCGGTGTTGGTTTATTTGGGGTTTCTTGTGTTTTTTATTTTGTATTCTTCCTATTAGCATTTTATGCGGGAGGGAGGGTGGTGCACGCCCACAAATAGGCCAAAATCATTGTTTTCTTTACAGCGGAAGTGTCACAAAATATTTTTGAATATCGTTTTTTTGATAATGGATTTCCGCAAAGTAACGCCTGAATCAATAAATTATCTGAAGACATGCAAACTCTTTGTGCAAATAACTCCTTGAGATTTGATTAGTCGATATTTGCGACAAGGAATTTAGCATTAGAATAAAAACTGCATTACGATTACTTGCTGCCATTGCAAAAAAATTATACAATAATAATAAGAAAATTTCTCTTATGTTTAGTAATTGTTCCAATTTTAATGTGCATTTTAGTTAAGTTAACCTTCCTTTTTTCTTAGTATAATATCTGTTTTCGCTTAAATTATTTATTTGACTCGTAGTCATGGTATAAAGTATAGTATGCTAATCTTGAATAAAACGGATTTATATCGAGGGCCATGAATCACACGCATTGCTCAGGATTCTAACACTTGAATAACTCGCTACACTCGTGATTCAATCTTCACGAATCACTCCCTGTGGTCGTGATTCAGTCATGAGAATCCTTCACTTACTCGTGATTCATCTATGGCCCTCTCTTTAAATCCGTCCTTTATTTTCTAATTGCATAATTAAAACTACTATAAGTTTTTTCATTCATGTTTCACTAGCTAACCCTTCAGCAGCCAAGCTTCTTTACCCCCTTAACTTAACATTTTTAGAATCTTTTCCTCAGCTCTCAGTTAAGTGTAACGTATTCGTATCGTTAACGTATTCAGTACAAACTATGTTATCTGTGACACTATTGTACTAGATAAATGACAGTTTGTACTAAATACGTTAACGATGCGATTACGTTTCACTTAAACAGATTTTCGTGCTCGGCCCACAGCTAGTAAGTCAGCACAGTTAATTATAATATTAGATGACTTACTTATAGATGTAGATAAGAGAAAAAGTGTTTTATGATGAATATTATAGTTGCAGGTACAAATGTTATCTCTTTGAAGACTTGTTGCGAGAACAAGAGAATTGTCGCGCGCAGCGCGAGTTTCCGTGAACAAATTGGTGAGTGTAACTGTATCCTTATTGTCAATCTATTTTTGCACTATGGCAACTCTGCCTTTTGTAAGTGATTTGACGCAGGTACTCTGTGGCACAGACGAGCAGATGCTAACGCATCTCTGGGACAGACTACGAATGGCGTGCCGGCAGGAAGGAGGGTATGGAGAAAATGGCGGATGGGTAAGCACGTGTGAGGCACTGGCTGAGGTCTCGATGGAAAACAACCAGCAGAGGTCCTGGTAAGTGCTTTTAGCTCATGATTCCTAGTTCTACAAGAACCGTGTGATGTGATAATGAGACGACCGTTAACGAGTCACGTTTTACGGTTAGACAGAGTCCAATGATTGCGTACAATGTACATTAACTGGTAGTCAAGGAAATTGGACTGAAGAGCTAGCGAGTTGACCCCCTGGGCATCCATATCCGGGTGTAATCAACAGGGGATAGCAAAATGATCGGCTATGTTGTTGGAGCATATGGGCAGGACTATGGGGATGGTGGAGGTCCTCGTGGGGAACACCCCATGTCCAGCTGGTGTCATTGCTGGGGTAAACTGTACTGACCAGAAACCCAATGAGAGAGATAACTTGTATAAATATACGCAATATCTAATGTAAAGGGAAGACCCGGGCGCAGTAAACACGGTACTGCGCTCTGACTGGAGCCATAGTCGATCAAAGGGTAACTGAAAGGACCCTTGTATGAGGCAAAGCCTCCTAGCACCAAATGTTGTCTAAATTGCGTGCGTTGGTGGTCGACTCATTGTTTCATCCACGTGTTCATCTTTATATTCTTTGTCGTGTGTTTATTTTAGTATGATTATTTACCGGGCACACACAGTCATCTTGCTATGACAAGAATGATGAACCAAATATTATTTCAATGTTATGTATCTCAAGAAGATGGGTAGCACGTATTATTATTATTATTATTATCACGTTTTTCCGTTCTTCATTATTCAGTGAAAACCAGGTTTTTGTAAATAATAACTAGCTTCTTATCCACAGAGCGATCTATCCCACCCTGGCTGCAGTGCTATAAATAGCTCTACACAAACATGGAGTTAATTACATAATGCAAGCCGAGCATGTTTGTTTTCATACTCCGAGTAGGTTTAATTGGATTAAAGTTCATAAGAGCATTCTTGATGCCTTAATTGAATAAACTGTTTAATTTTAGGATTTACCGCACCGGTCACGTAAAACTTATATTCGCAATAAACTTATTTAATAGTAAATAATTGCATTATTTCGTTTTGTTAAATTAACCGTTTAAATATATAGCAACTATTAAAAGTTATATGCAATTAGTGCTAGACCCTAAACATGATTTAACATGCAGCTTTTTATAACACGTTTTGAACTCACGTACTAACAAAGTATTTACTATAGGTGTACACCGCACGCACCACAAGAAGCGCTTGTAGCGGAGTATGACTTGACGATCTTAACCGATCAACAAGTCAAGCAACACTTGCTGCGGTCAGGACTTGGACAGGTGACCGCTGGCATTATTCAACTCAGCGCTTCCGTGCTTCGGAGGGCACGTTAAGCCGTCGGTCCCGGTTGTTTGTATTAGGACAACAGTCGTTAGTTATATACTGTCAACAATTTGACGATCGTATAAGTATTCCATACTTGCTAGGGGCGATACGATTTTTTATCGATCTTATCGTTTTGACAAATTTAACGACTATTACGGTACTTGCACTGCTGAATGGTTATACCTTTCTGCTTAACTTTGCGAAGAGGATTGATTATATTATATAATCGTATTTCCTGCGATAAAGATTGCTGAAAGACTTAATTTTGTAATTAAGTCTTATACTTATAATTTATTTCTAGTACACAAACTCAATGCTGTCCAAATTCATGAACGAATATACAATAAAGTCAATGTAACCGCATGGATTTTTTACCTTTTTGATCGTCTAGAATTTGAATTTGAATAGGTATATACACAAAAGGTTAACTGGTTCTTAATGCCGTAAAATAAATGCCACTGCCGTAAAATGACGTCCAGAGCTTAAAAGATAAATATTCTATTAACTTCGAGAATAATAGTAAGCCAGGCAGCACTACAAAGTCAACTTGTTGTTGGTGATCCCTATCACCATGACTACATCATCTGCGGCTGATAATCAGTAGTTCTGGGGGCCAACTCCCACCTCTTAAACTAGTCATGTTTCAACCTTACTATTAAAATTGGTACCACCACGTCAATATAGCAACCTTAAAGTAATGATGGATTGCAATAGACGTTTTGAAGACGTAGTATCAAAAATTTCATTCAATTCGCGTACGTTGACGTAACTTTTGACTTTTGAAGTTTCATTGTTCCAATGTCAAAATGAAGATCCGTACTCCCATCTCTTATAATAGTCATTATTGCAACCTTACCATTCAATTTGGTTGACCGTTTTGTGTCAGTGGGAGTATGATAGTAAGTATGATTGTTCTAAGCTTATTATAAAACGCTCCTGATTTATGATAGTTTCGTAAAAGGTGGGAGTAGGCCCCCAGAGCTATTTTTATTATCAGTCATACAGTTAATAAAATATAACCAATTAATAAATGTATTTTGTAAATACCAAATATAACATACAACGTGTAGCAAAAGGGCGTAGTAATCTTTAAACCACACACGCAGAAGCTTGCGTACAATTAGGACCTAACTGTTCTGATCTACTGCGTCCCAGGCAGTAAACATTCTAGGTTATGAGTACATAAGCAAAGTTTTTCTAGTACTCAAACAGGTTCATCCCTAAAAAACTAGGTTAAAGACGGCAATGGTCTCCAGAACGTAGAGTAGGTAAACAAGGTGCCTAAGCGTGGCATGGGCTGGGGTGCGGCGCGGTGATGCAAGGTAGGCGACGAAGGTGAATGAATAGGTATTGTATGGATTGCAAAGCGCATTGATTACAACGAACTCCAACAATAGGCATATCTAATGGGCTGTCCAAAAAAGCGTAGTATTTTTTTACCTTTGTACGAAATAAAATATAAGCAATTTAAAACATTTACCTTTCAGTATCACTACACCTTTTTTACACGCTGTATATGCAGCTTATATGCAGTTGGTCATCTCATGGAAAATAATATCATGATGTTCGAAATTTCGTATTAATAAGAAATAGAGACTAGAATATATTGGTATTTTTTTTAGTTTTCATTAGTTTAGATGCTTCTAATATCAAATGTTACGAAAAAGTCAGTTATTCTTTATTTTCGATGTACGCATGACAATATTTTGTTTCCATATAACATTTCATTTGAGTCTACGAAAACACAAGTTTTGTTGTTTTTCGTTAACCTCGCCATGTTTGATGTTTTTTTCAGCGAGTTTGTTATTCTGTTTTATTGCAGCGTTTTATGGAAATGGGATCGTTTGAAAACACGTTGAATAATGTTATTTTGTGTCGTTTTAGAAAAATATTTGTAAATAATTTCTTTCAGTTCGCTGTAGTAATCTTATGTTGTAATGGGATGTTTAATTTGTATTAGATGTAATAATTGTAATAGAATGTAATAATTTTGCTTTTGACTGGCCGCGGGATCAATCCTTGCTGCGTCCTTGAGCTTTCGTTGACGGTAACATTGTGATGAAATCAGCAGCCTTATGGCAGGATACACTTTCAGGTTGGTACTCGCCAGGCCAGCTACCACCCGCAAGATTGAAGACCAGCCACTAAATGCCCAATAGTATTGAAATATATAGAGAGAAAACTTCACATCCTCGGACAGGATTTGAACCCGCGTCTTCTGACTCTCCGTTTCAGACGCCATGACCATCTAGGCCACCGGGGCTTGAGGTCCGAGCATCGAATTTAAACTCTCTATCTGAATTAACCGTCTTACGGGGACGGATTGATATCTATTGAATAGCATTGACAGCACTATCCAATCGAAAGAAGTATTTTTATAAATACTTAAACTTTCGTATTGACGTCGCAACTCTTTATAATTTTCATAGTATTACTTTTTTAAAGCACTAACGCCTGCTTAGCGATCTCAAACATTAGATTTATAGAGAGAAAAATCATCATGACGCGGGTTCGAATCCCGTCCATGGGTGTGAATTTTTCTCTTTATAAATTTCAATGTTTGAGATCGCTAAGCAGGCGTTAGTGCTTTAAAAAGTAATGCTTAATAGTATGTTTCAATAGCTGTGCTTAAGAGCCATTTACTATTCTAGGTTAAGTGTGATGTCACCCCCGACCGCATCATCTACGGTCAAGGGAGATAGTGGTCAAACGTTTGCCCATCAATATGTAAAAATTGAGCTTGAAAAATTCTAATACATATAATTATATATTAATAAATACTAATAAATAAAATAAATATATAGACACTGCCTATATATGTCACGTTAGTAGTGCATCTTAATTTATTCGACTTATTTTTATTCACGGTATTTCTTGCTACGTTTTCACAAAACATTTTGAACTTATTTCCAATTTCTTTATTTTTATAAATGAGTATAGAGATGGAGGATGGAGCCTGCCATCTACCTGGTGATCGTGTCTTCGTGGAGCTCACAGTAGTGGACAAGAAGTGACCAGTGGCGATGTCGTGAGCTCATTCTGCCTGAGTGTTTCCGACAGCATGGGATATGACACCGGCGATGAAGAGGATTCCCGCTTCGATGGGCCGACGAAACAGACATTTCCCTGCACACGCTACGAGCTGCTGCCCGCAGAGCGAAGCGACACGCAACTGTGAGCGTTTCGCACTCTCCTTGAAAGAGACCACCGGATGTGGAAACCGGAAACCATACTTGGAAAAATGTATTTATGTAAGTGAATCCCGTTTTTACATATTGTGTACAAATCACGTTAGTTTTTTCATAATAAATTTCGTTATTGTCTATTATCTTATACAAATGTTCTTTGTTAATGTCTATATCTATTTAGATTTCAGTGTAGAACCTATGTCTACCATAAATTTTACAATCAGTGACAATATGCAGAGTGCTTTCTTCGACCCGTGGGTCACAACCGCATGACTAACTCTCCTTGCACTTGAAGCGTTACAGCGCACGACTTACTCGTCGGCACTAAATTTCATAAACAAGTTAAATTATTGGGTGATTTACCAGCTATGCCTCAAAGTTGCTTATGAGCTTAAAGCTATGTGTGGCCAAGCAATTGTCACAAACGATTAACCAGTGTCGTTTATTAGTTTAACACAACATGTTATCCTTTACATTAAGATATTGTAAGGAATACATCCGTTCCTTATTTATATCGTTCACAATACTTACACACTTTACGATCACTAAGCAAGCCATAACTTTCCTGCATGCCACAGTAATGAAAAGAGCTACGAAAATCTCTTCCCAACCTGTCATAATATGTTAAACTTTTTAAGTAAATTGTAAACCTTAATCCGAAGAGCTAAGGTTTATACTTTTCCTTTGTGTGAAGGCATGAGCTTTAAAAGTCACAGTGGAAGTCAGTACTAGAGTTAAGAACAAAAACAACAAGTGTAGGCAAAGTGTAAAAAAACATATCGAGTTGTTTTTGTGTTTTTTTCGTCAACTGCCGTAAAAAGTTTAAGTTTTTTTTGTGACGCATCATCCCACCACCGTCCCTGCCACTTATGAACAGTCAGACGTTTCAGGGTTGTTTGACCGAGCACATATCTTGAGTGACCTCAAACATCTTCAAACTGTTTGGCAAGAAAGTAAATGGATCCGGACCTCGACGCAAATACATGAACAATCTAATGAAAACAAAGAGATACCGTACAAAATTAGAGAAGTACTCCAAAATTCTTCATTTAGACTTATTTACCTCCACAAAGGACACTATCCCATTCCAAACACCCAGCTTGTATAAAGTTGACTGCAGCTACGGAAGAACATACAGTAAACAAAGTGGATCATTGCTGAGAGAGAGAAGGAACATATTGCAGCTTGAAAAAAACAATCAGACAAATGCATCTTTGATTGCTAAGCACTTGATTAACTTTAGGCCAACCATTCTATTGAGCTACACAACCCGAAGATATTCATAGATTGGCATTACCACCCCAGAATCGAACGATAATGAAACGATATTGTAGTCATGGCAGAATCCATGGAAGACCTCAGTACAATGCTCGAAGGCCTCCATCGAGTTTCCCAACGGGTAGGTCTTAAGATGAACATGGACAAGACGAAAATTATGTCTAATGCCCATGTTGTACCTACCCCAATATCAGTTGGGAACTCAGTTCTCGAAGTTGTTGACGAGTATATCTACCTGGGACAGACAGTCAAACTAGGCAGGTCCAACTTCGAGAAAGAGGTCAATCGTCGAATCCAACTCGGCTGGGCAGCGTTCCGGAAACTTCGCGAAGTCTTCTCGTCAAAAATACCTCAGTGCCTCAAGACAAGAGTCTTCGACCAATGTGTGTTACCAGTGATGACTTATGGCACTGAAACGTGGTCTCTTACTATGGGCCTCATAGATAAGCTCAAAGTCGCACAACGAGCTATGGAGAGGGCTATGCTCGGGGTTTCTCTACGTGATCGAATCAGAAATGAGGAGATCCGTAGAAGAACGAAAGTCACCGACATAGCTCAGAAGATTAGCCAGTTGAAGTGGCAGTGGGCAGGACACATAGCACGCAGAACAGATGGCCGATGGGGCCGAAAGGTTCTGGAGTGGAGACCACGTACCGGCAAGCGCAGCGTAGGTCGTCCACCGACACGGTGGACAGACGACCTGAGAAAGGTCGCAGGACGACGTTGGATGCAGGCCGCTTCCAACCGGTCCTTTTGGAAAATCATGGGGGAGGCCTATGTTCAGCAGTGGACGTCCTACGGCTGAGATGATGATGATGATGAATCGAACGATAAGCGATTGAAATACAAAAAAACATACATTTCAGTCGTGAGGTTGGTTTCAAGTTATCGACGTCATGAAATCCACTGCTTGGAAGATGTTCATGTTGCGATTCATCTATGCAAATTATAAGTGGTAAGGCAACACACTTCTTGTGGAAGTGAGAATTGAATGCACTTCTTTCTATCTTGGTCGCTATTACCTCAATTCCAGATATTCTGCCATGAAACAATAGAGATCGTAACGGTATAATGGACAGTAAAGTAAGTATGACTTCTAGAATAACGAAGTGCGATGCTACATTTTTGACGTAAAACTTCAGTTTTAAACTCTTGATGGCAGGCGTATATTCGCCTTACGATAAACATTGGTTTACCGTAAAGCGTATTTGCACTTCTCTCCACTATACCTAAGACACATTTAAATAAGATTGGTAAATATCTTAATGTATATTAATTTTAAAACAATGTTTAGCTACTGTAGGTGTGGTATACATTACCTAAGTCATTTACTACAGCGTGTCTTGCGGTGTGTGAACAGTAAACTCTTATGAGCAAGGACGAGGTTAGACGAGAGTGGAACAATAGGGAATCAATTTAAGTGATGAGTGTCTTAGATTACACGGCCCCTTCTTGATGTGTCAAGGGAAATGAATTTGTATTAATAACTGTCAAAGTGCTAATAACGAAATTAGGCTTGAATTATTTAAATTGAGTGTATGTACTAGACAATTCTGCAATGCTGATAAACCATTGACATTTTAGTTTTAGTTTCTGCCGTTGATTACAGTTCATGTAATGCTCATAATTTTAAATGAAGATATAATAAGACACTTAAAGAAATAAATAACAACGACTTTTTATGTGATATCTCGTTGCACAATGTGTTTCGTATCTTTGAGTAAATTGATGTTAAAGTAATGTTTATTCATAGTTTTTTGCGTACCGTTGCGGAACAAACATGGTATATAAGTGTACCGTTTAATAAAAGCATATCCTGCATACATGGCTTTCGCTGTGACCCTTACTATTTCTATAATATGTCATTATGATTGATACTATAAAAAATTGTGTATCGAAATTGTTTGGAGCGTAACCATCACAGTACACTAGATAAGAAAGTTTGTAAGTGTGATTGTTGTTTCTTCTTCGGACTCGAACAGCCAGGCTGTTTGAGTCCAACCTATTTTGCGAAAATGTCTATTAAGGTAAATGAGGTGCTATATGGACACATAGAATAGTTTTTTTATTATAATTATCAATACCCATCACCACACGGGTTTAACCGCGAGGCTTTATAGTGTGATAATAAACTTTTGTGTGATAAAAAACTGCAAACTACTACGCAACCGTATTACAACCATAAAAAGATCTATACATACAGATATATAAAATTGAAGTGAAAAGCTGTTAATTTGGAATTTCAAACTGGAAATTCCAAATTAACAGCTTTTCACTAAATGCATATGAAAGTATATATATATATTACGGTAGGTACTTACATAAAAAAAAACATTTTTTAATTTTTTGTTTGTCTGTCTGTTCCAGCTAATCTCTGAAACGGCCGAACTGATTTTAACGAGACTTTCACTGACAGATAGCTAATGTTCTAGGAAGCCAGGTGTCTTATGCTACTTTCGTTTAATCATCATCATCATCCATCACCACTTGGGTGAAAGCGCCGGCGCAGTTAGTAAAGATTTAAAATTTTTATTTACAAAAAACTAATGTGTCATTCGTTTCCCGCAGATCGTAAATGCTGCGATAGAACATCAGTACAACATCTTTAAATTTACCAGTTACCTGCAGCAAGTCGACGAATTGCTCCATTGCTCTAGTAGGGTAACTATTAGTCCGTAATAATTTTTTAAATGCAGGTATTTTTGATGATTAGTGCGAAACACAAGCTCTGCAATAGCTTGGGTAAAAATATTTTCACTTCAGTAGCTCAAACATGAAGGTTTTGTTGCCTGAAATCACAGAGAAAAATGCGATTTTGAGAGCGAAACAAAGTAGCTTTAAATCTATTTTTTTCAGATGCCCTCAATATCTTATTCAGCCTTGGGTTAATCATACAATTCGAAACATTCACACTCTATATCTTTCCCGCCATTATAAAGAGAGAGAGATAAAACCAGCCCTTTCGAAGTTCTGATTTTGAATTTGACCTCAAAGATAAACACGGAATTTCGTACTAACTAAAGAAATTTTGCAAAAAAGTTATTTATGTATTTTAATGTAATATATTGAATTGGTACCTCTACCTACAATGTTAATTATTTAGATTCACAAAAAATAAATATTTCAGTCTATTCCTATTTATTATTTTATCTCCTAAAGTGTTCCCGCGTCTGAAGTGAAAAGTTGTGTGTTAAAATTTTTTTTTGCGTCTCGTGCCTTTGAATCCCTCGCTACACTCAGGATTCAAAATCAGCACTTGCAGCAAAAAACGATTTTGCTCTCTTGTTGCACAAATAACTATTTCGTATGTCCGGATGTCCAACTGGCAGCTGTGCCGCTGAAAAGTTACAGAGAAGTAAATCTTCTTCTATCTATCTCTTATATATAAAAATGAACCCCTATTTTTCCTGGTCACGCTTTAACTTGAGAACGTCTTTACCGATTTCATTCTTCTTTTTTAAAAAAATAATAATACATTGTAGAAGGAACATTAGAAATAATTGAACTTGGGAGGTTATGGCGAGGCCGATTTTTGCGTTATTCTATGTATTAATCTGTCCGCGTTAGGTCTACGCTATAAAAAAAATTATGAATGAACTGGAGTCTTGCTGATTCGAACGGGTCCCCGGAACGGGGAACGGGAAAAATTAAAGTCTACCACCGTACCTCAAATGTCGGCAAATTGATGAAAACGCGGCGTGCTGAGTGTAAAATTTTGTCGTGCATTTATTACATTATTATATTGAGCTTTTATTCTATGCAGATATCGTCTTACGACATCACAATTACTCAGCTCTAAGCATATCAGTTTGCGTGGGGATGGAGTCAAATACATTTTGATGTATTTGACTCCATCTAAAGCCTCCCTACCTTCTCCGGAACCGAATCGTCTAATCCTAGGAGAGGAGAGAATAGAGGAGAGTGCAAGAAACTGTTTCGTTAGCATCAATTAATTGCCAGTTGTGCTGCCATGGAATAATAAAAATGTAGAGACTGAAACATGATGACTAGCGCCATGCAGTGCTACTCAAAACTACTATCCCAAACTCAAGGTAGTACTGCAACTATAATTTTGCAAGCGTAGACCACCAGGCAAACGATTTGCCCATCTTGTTACTAGCATATGCTTTTTGCAAATAAAGATGCATAATAGTACATTGCACACCGAGGGGAGAAAACGATCTATTTGTGTTCGAGAGTATGTTTACGAGAATAGAAACAGAACTTTCTCCCACATAGTGCTTTATACTACACCTACGAGGAAAACAAAAAATTACCTTCACTACTAAATAATTGTTCACTGTAGCATTTTGTAAATAAAAATCAAACTTAATCTTGACTTCAATCAAAGTCTTGATTTCTTGAGCTGTATTTTTTTTTTATGTCTGTGCAAGAATGGATGTGCATACAACATTCCTGACCTGCTACGGAAGACACGAATAAAATTCTATATAACTTTTTCCGCCGCATTTGTAAGAGAGAATTGACAAACTTTGTAACCCGTTTATGAACGAGCAATGAAACACTTTCTGAGTGCGTGTGGTATAAAAAACAATTGAATACTCCGCAATTCTAACTTTTCAACTACATTGTACATCGTTATCCCACCGCTGTAAAGTGGATAACAGTAACACTTTTCAGATGTAGAGAAACTAATATATTCAGTTTTTATCCCGACCGCGTAGTTTAACGAGGGTACGGTAGAAGCTATACTCCCGTAAAGAGCGCTCATCCCCACAATGCGGATGGCGGCAAATTGACGGAACGGCGTGTCGAGTGCATGCTGTGGCTAGAACACATCGCGTTGATGTTTTATGAAGATAAACGCATTTAAGAACTAAATTGTAACATATATAAAATTATTTAATATCTATGTCCGGGACCTGTCCCCCTACAGTGCACCAGGATGACTGCGAATAGAGGGCAATGGCATGACATCGTGAGGCGCATTACATCTGCCTCCACCACAACTACATGACGACCACGACCGCTCTGCCAAGAGCGAAACGACTGAGAAGAAGAATATCTATGTAATGCTATATTTGAAAGAAAGAAAAATATATTTGTGGAAGAAAAACACTATGACATTTTCCCTTAAATATATATAAAATAAACTGATTTTCTACACTAACATAGTACATTGTTTTATTGCCACAAAGTCCCAACTCAGCATAAGCTGGTTGCGTTGAAGTAACCAGCGCTGATCTTCCGTTGGGGCTGGCGGTGACGTCACATACGATTGCATGGAGCGCATTTTATGAGAGTAAAAAACAAAACAAAAACAAACATGAATATAGTACAATAAAAGTATAAAATCAAACAGGCAAACGAATGTCCGGATGTACTTACACAGACATCGTTAATAAAAATACATAAAGACAATCATTACTATTAAATTACATATTTTAGTAACTACACATTATATGTACTTCTAGGCGAAGTTCAAGTTGTGAATCCATTCGGTATAAACCCGTGAGGACCTGCTATTGGCCCTCTGTTTTGGCATGTTTTTATTATATATATATATATATATATATATATATATATATATATATATATATATATATATATATATATATATATATATATATATACATATAAAATAGCTGTTGGTCTATGAAGACCAAAAACCCTTTACGATGAATATATGACTTTCATTATGAAATGATATTAATATATGATAAATATATGATCGTTTCGATAAAGGGTTTTATATACAACACTTTTTTATATGTATTAATGTGTTATTCTTTAGTGATCTCTCAACTATTCTACTTCATACATTGCAGCAAGCATCTCTACCATGATTAAGATCTTGTCCTTCGAAATCTGTGTATTAATGTCCCCTTGAAAGGCCTATAAGCCTATTATATATATATTAATTGCTTAAAAGTAAGTAGTAGCTTAAGATGTGTTCATTAGTTGTCCAGCTAACTGTGACACTTAAGCTTCTTGGAAGACGTTGCACCCTTTTTATGTCACTGCGTGGAGGTTGTCTGGACTCAAGTTTTTAAGAATATACCCAAGTATACGAAGGAAATTAAACAGTTATTTGTAGCACTCGTACATATATATCAGTAGTACTCGTACTAATAGTTGTGTTCATGGTCATTAACATTACCTTTTTTTTTTTGTCCCGGGGAAATCCTTTATGGATACCACCTACCACGGGGAGGTAGGTGGTTATGTGGGAGTCCGTATACCCACCAAAACCCCGGGGTGTTTCGTCACTGCCGCCCTCGGCGGGAACGCGGGACAGATTTTCCACACGACCGCGAACCCGCCGTGGCTGTCCGTTGCCGGACCCTTCTCTTCGCGGCACGCCAGAACACATGGCACGCCGCAACTACCTCGGAGACCAAACCCGCCAACAATGAGCGCCAGACTTCCCCGTGTCTGGACGCCCGTGGTCTCCCTGCGGTGGGTCGGATAAGTAGCCCCACCGCCTGCTACGTCAGCCACAGGGGATAATCCCCAGCGACCCCACCTCCTCGAGTCTGCGCCGAGCGCCCGGACCCCACCTCCTCGAGCCTGCACCAAAGTGCCCGGGCCCCCTTCCTCGAGTCTGCGCCAAAGCGCCCGGGCCCCACCTCCTCGAGCCTGCACCAAAGTGCCCGGGCCCCCCTTCTCGAGCCTGCGCCAAAGCGCCCGGGCCCCACCTCCTCGAGTCTGCGCCAAAGCGCCCGGACCCCGCCACTCCTATGTGGACTTGGCGGCCAAAGCCCATAGGAGCGGCCCCGCCTGAGCCGGCCAGCGCACCCCAACGCCGGCGCGGCCCCTGGGTTACTCTTGGCTTCACCTATGTTAATTAGGGCATCGAAGATCATTGACATTTTGAAATAAAGTTGGCGAAAGCTTGGCCTTCGAACTTGCCATGAAAGGCTTCTATTTCCTCGTGGGCAAAAAACACAAAACACATTAAGTTGTAGTGTTTACACATGTTTAACTGTTATAGTACTGTATAATCGCGAGGACCTGTAATTGGCTTTCTAATGTTATTTTAGTGAATATTTTTGTGGTGTAAAAGCTGTTGGTTTTGCCAATAAATAAATAAAGTTAAGCATTAACAACCAGTGAATTTACCAAAGAGTAATGTTTTCAAGAATTTAATTGTTTGGAGAGGGATCGAGAGATCATAGAATGTTTTTATGTTATTGGTGGCAAAGAGATAAATGTCTTGCCGTAAGGTATTGTGATGATGGATAAGTGAACTCTACAGATATTTGAATGATAAAAAGCGTATTTACGTTTTTTGCGGGGGGGAAATACTGCGTGTGTGGCCCAGAAATAAAAAATATATAAACTAAATAAAAAATAAAAATAAAATAAACCTCCGGGAGCTGTCTGCCGCTAATTGTGGCAAAACGGGAATCAAATAGATAAAAATGGAAATCATGAAAATTTGAAGTTTTACACTTTAGTGGTATTACAAACAGTGATTTTAGTTTCACCGTAGAGTTAAATGCTACGGCGTAGCGTACTTGCACTAGGTGAGAAATGAGTAGCGTCGCGTTTGGCACTATAATATCTGGCATTCCAGCCGTGCGATTCTCTAACAAACAAAAGGCAAACGTCGTTGCATCTTTGACAACATCCGTGAAACAAATTACAAGATGACAAGAAACACTTGAAATGCAACCTTGTGTACAAATGCGATATCTCATAAAGTATTTGACATCGGTGAGCTCGTCGACGAGTGCATCGATGAATCATTAGAGAATCGCACGGCAGGTGCTTATATTTATTCTGTGACTGCGACGGTAATAACCAAGACAAACTCTTGCTAAAACCCACTATCTAGAATTAAGTTGTGGAACTTTTGTCTGATCTGGTAACAAAAATTTTGCCTTTTTCTTTGTTTGCCAAAATATGCACCAGACAGAAACGGTCTTACTGTATAGTACTATCTAGTACTTTAATACTTGTATAGTACTATATTATTGTATGGTATCCGATATCAATGTAAATTTCTTATGTATTATGGAGCAATATACATTTTTAAGATTTAAAAGGATCAAAATTAATTCTACACAATCTAACACGTACACTCTATTTGTTCATATACCTATTTTACTATTAAAACCCATAAAATATTTCCTTTTCAGTTTTATACGAGCCCAGAACCGTTCTATATGTAATTGAAAACGCAGCATTATGCAAAGTGCAGTGCACGCGCACCGAATAAACTCCCCGTAATACGAGACTACATCGAGTGTTAGTAATCCATTCCTGCGCTTTACATAGCCTTTCACTCGTAAACACGTTTTATTGACTTGTGTGTATAGCGAGAGATGAATATTAAACAGGTTAGTCTATCGAACAAGCTGCAATGCATATTCAATTTTCATATCCAGCGTGTCTATTGGGGTAAGTACTATAATGTTCGATTATTAAAATATTTATATTGAAATAAAAAATAACAACTTATGATATACCATTCATTTCGTATACAATACATATAATAAACCTTTGATCGAAATTCAAAACAAATAACTTTATATGAAAACCATTCATTAACTATACATCCATTTGATATACTTAGCAAATAAAATAACCATTATAAAAAATCACTACATATAATAATAATAATAATAAACCGCAGGGGCGGCTTTGTGGCGAGCCGTCGGTGAGTGGCGACACCGTGGACCCTGATTCTCCCTGGGGCTAAATGAGACCCCTGACCCCCGGCTTGCCTTTATTGGCTGTCTGGGGGTGGAGACGCAAGAGCAAGTAACAAAAAGCTCCAAGGGTGGAAGTGTTAAAGGGCATAACGCCGGTAGTAGCGCTCTAGTGAAACCGCAGCACACCTCTCGACACCCTTTAGCCATTCACACCAACGTTGCCCCTTTTGTCACCATTGATGGTGGCTTTTATGGGGGGCCCGTTTAGTGAGTGGCAAGTCACCACCTGCCTAAATATTTTAAGATGAGACTGAAATTGGCAGGTGCCGTAGTCTCGACCATAGCCCACTATCTCCCGTATCACTAATAAGTACATATCAATAACCTTGCCATTTTACCCATTTTTGTAATAGATAACCTGTAACCTTCCATCCAAAATGTTTCTGTTTTTATACTACATTGTATTTTTATACCAAACAGGCCTCTAAGTGTTGGCTACAGCCCCACTTATGCCTTTGTAAAGGACCGGGTGAAACCCGTGAAATTGGTTGAATAAAAATAATAATAATAATAATATTTATTTTGAATAAAAGGAATAATAATAATAATAATAAATTTATTCGGCAACTAAACTTATGTGTTATAACTTAAATAACATAATTTTCATATCTCATATAAAAGCTTATTTTTTTATATTATTGCACTTTGGTCCCCACACTAGGATTCCCTGTATCGTGGGGACCGACATTTTCTGTTTCGTTTCTAGTTTAGCGGTATCTTCGCATCTAAATTATTTAAGTTAGTAGTTAGTTGGGTGTTATGTAATATATTAATTAAATAAATATAGTGTTATAATTAGAAGGTGTTTGTGTACGCTAAGTAATTTCAATTACATATGAACAAAGGGGGTACAGCATCTCAACACAAGTCGCAAATTTCAACATCAGTTAAAATCATGGTCTATTGTTAATTGATGTCCTATTTATTGTTTTAATTTAAGTGTGGATGCAAGCAAGTAACGATAATGGTTTATTTAACTATATGAAGGATTTGTTCATTTTCTTCGTAGGTCATCGTCTGCAGCCATTCCCGTACTACGAGCCTACATTTGTATTTGGTTAGGTGTAGTATGTTGCATTTCCTATTTACTTTCGTATATAAGTAGGGTGCTACCCAAACATGTGATCTTCGGTATAAATCTGTTTTTCGGGCTGGTACTTTCCACCTAATATGTCGGCGACAAATGATAGGTTTTAAGTGTGCAATTTTATGGAATCTTACAACTATAGATGCAATGTATAGCTTCCTTATACTTAAGTACTTGCATTCTTCATAGAGGTCATGAGTGGAATATCGAAAATGCTTTTTAAGGGCTACTTTTAGAACGGCACGTTGGGCACGTTCTAGTTTTAAAAGATATGATTTGTAGGCTCCCCTCCAGACTACTATGCAATATTCTAAAATAGACTGACAAAGGGAAGAATACAAGTTTAATAACGTCAGCATCAGCTATGACTCGTAGTTTTTTAAAAATAAAAAAAAGTTTCCTTACCCTACCAGAGAGAAAGTTTATGTGTGGGCCCCATGACATATGTTCATCGATGATGACTCCCAAATATTTTAGAGAGCGTACTGTCTCTAAGTTGGTACATCCACAAGTTTGGCTATTATCATCCTGACAGTAGTGGATTTTAAGAGTGAGCGGTTTATGTGGCGCTGTTCTCTGATTTATATGGAAAGTGATTATTTTGGTTTTGGATGCATTCAGTGTCAAAAGGTTTTTATTTAGCCAAGCCATCACTTTATTCAGACCTAGTTGGCAGATATTTGTAAGTGAGTTCCAGTGCTTACTATGAAATATTATCGCAGTGTCATCGGCGAAGGTAAAAATTTGACCTTGGGTTAAGGTTAGATTGCAAAGGTCATTTATGTACGCTAAAAAAAGAGTAGGAGCCAGTACGCTACCTTGCGGCACCCCAAATTTCACCTCTGCTAGATCACTGCTTATGCCATCTAGGCAAACTCTTTGCAATCTATTTGTAAGGTATGAAGTAAACCACTGTAGCGGAATGCCGCGTACCCCCATAATTTCTAATTTTCTTAGAAGGATTGGGCGCGAGACTGTGTCGAAGGCCTTTGCAATATCCAAGAAGACTCCAGCGCATCTGGAGACTTCATCGAGCTTGCCAGCTACATGAATCAGTCAACATGGTAACTGCATCTTCAGTTGAACGATTAAATCTAAATCCATATTGATGTTTTGATAGAATATTCGATGTTTCTAGATATTTTAGTAAGCGCTTATTAACCACTTTTTCCAGAATTTTGGAAGTACAACTAAGTAATGATATAGGGCGGTGATTGGAAGCAGCTAAAAGGTCTCCATCTTTGAAAATAGGCGTGACATTTGCTATTTTGAAGCTATCAGGTACTACACCACTAGACATATTGAGGTTGCATAGAAAAGTAATAGGCCCAGCTAGTGAATATTTGGCTTTGACCAGGATATGGTTACCAATTTTGTCATGTCCAGGGGCTGATCTTGGTTTTAATGTTACGATTAATTTGGTTATTTCCGTTTCATCCATTGGAACAAAGAATAGTGAATTGAGTGAGCAATTTGATTGAGGGAAACTTTTTAGGTCATGAACAAGCTCCTTTTCTGTTTTATTTATTCTGGTCATAATATTGAAAGCAAGATCAGTACCCACCGATGTAAAAAAATTGTTAACCATACTAAGTGACTCTTTTGGACTACCGCTATTTCTAAGGAGATTACAACTTAGCTTGTGATTCGTTTTAATATTACACATTTTCTTTAATGTATCCCACGTCTTTTTACTATTTCCTTTATTCTTAAGTAACTCATTTTTTTCATATTGGTTTTTAACGTTTTGTACTAAGTTATTGCAGGTATTACGATAGAGTTTATACTCTGTAAGTATTCGGAAGTCATTTGGATTTTTTCTCACATTTAAATGCATTGCATCTCGTCGTTGTATACACCTTAGCAAGGATGATGTTATCCAAGGAAGTATACAGTCAGATGGTTTACGCCTTTTGTTAACGGGCGTAGTGTAAGACTGAATCATTTTCTGCAAAATGCTTATAAAATCATTAGTGGCTGTATTAACATCTGTGTGTAGATAAAACGAGGTCCAGTCATAGCTATTTAGCTATTTATGTTTGCTGTTGGGTGATTATTGTATTTGGCAAAATATAAATGACGTGTTTGCATGCTTCATGCAAACATGCAAACGAGGTAGAGGCAGATACGACCATCCACATTTTGCAATGAAATAATAATAAAATCATTAATGTTTGCGTATTTGCTTATTTGATCCCTTTGATGTGCCTCGCAAAAACGACGAGCGCACAGTAACGCTTATTTGGTATCTGGCTTTATTTGTCAATACGCAAATAAGGCTAACACTATCAAATAAACTGTCAACACATGATAATCATTTGCCAGACTAGCTGCGCTCCGCGATTTCACCCGCGTAGTGATGTATGATCAACATCATCATCATCTCAGCCGTAGGACGTCCACTGCTGAACATATACCTCCCCCACAAATTCTCAAAAGGACCGGTATTGGAAGCAGCCTGCATCCAACGTCGTCCTGCTACCTTTATCAGGTCGTCAGTCCACCTTGTCGGTAAAGGACCTACGCTGCGCTTGCCGGACCGTGACCTCCACTCTAGAACCTTTCGGCCCCATCGACCATCTGTTCTGCGTGCTATGTGGCCTGCCCACTGCCACTTCAACTGGCTTATCTTCTGGGCTATGTCGGTGACTTTAGTTCATCTATGGATCTCTTAATTTCTAATTCGATCACGTAGAGAGCTCGACAATAGCCCTCTCCAAAGCTCATTGTCTTACTTTGAGCTTATCTATGAGGCCCATAGTAAGAGACCACGTTTCAGTGCCATAAGTCATCACTGGTAACACACATTGGTCGAAGACTCATGTCTTGAAGCACTGAGGTATTTTTGACGAAAAGACTTCGCGAAGGTTCCGGATTACTGCCCAGCCGAGTTGGATTCGACGATTGACCTCTTTCGCGAAGTTGGACCGGCCTAGTTTGACTGTCTGTCCCACGTAGATGTACTCGTCAACAGCTTCGAGTACTGAGTTTCCAACTGATATTGGGGTAGGTACAACATGGGCATTAGACATAATTTTCGTCTTATCCATGTTCACCTTAAGACCTACCCCATGTTCATCTTATAAGGCCCATAGTAAGAGACCACGTTTCAGTGCCATACAGACTTTTGTCTTGAGGTATTTTTGACAAGAAGATTTTGCGAGGTTTCCGGAACGCTGCCCAGCCGAGTCTGATTCGATGAGTGACCTCTTTCTCAAAGTTGGACCTCCCTAGAGTCATCAACAACTTCTAGAACTGAGTTCCCAATTGATACCTGGGTAAGAACAACATGAGCATTAGATATAATTTTCGTCTTGTCCATGTTCGTCTTAAGACCTACCCGTTAGGAAACTCGATGGAGGCCTTCGAGCATTGTACTGAGGACTTCCATAGTTTATGCCATGACTACAATATCGTCGGCAAATCGAAGGTGAGTGATGTATTCGCCGTTGTTGTTGATGCCGAGTCCTTGCCATTCCAGGAGCTTAAAAGCGTCTCCCAATGCAGCGGTGAAAAGTTTCGGAGATATAACGTCTGCCTGTCTCACGCCTCTTTGCATTGGAATTGCCTTTGAACTTTGCTCCTGTACTCAGACTGACATGTTGGCGTTATTGTACAAGCACTTCAACACTTCGATATACCGATAGTCAATACGGCACCGCTGGAGAGACTCAAGCACTGCCCACGTCTCGATCGAATCAAAGGCTTTCTCATAGTCCACAAACGCTAAACAAAGAGGCAAGTTATACTCTTCGTTCTTCTGTATAACTTGCCGTAGCGTGTGTATGTGGTCTATGGTACTATAGCCTTTTCGGAAACCGGCTTGTTCCAGAGGCTGGAATTCATCAAACCTGTGACTGAGACGGTTCGTGATGACCTTTGAAAACAGCTTATAAACATGGCTCAAAAGCGAGATTGGTCTGTAATTTTTCAACAAGGTGTTGTCACCTTTTTTGAAGAATATCACCACCACACCCTTGTTCCATGCATCTGGCGTTGATCCTTCGAGTAAGACGGTATTAAAGAGCTTCTGAAAGACTGAGTACTTCCACCCGCTTTCAGAAACTTAGATGTGATACCGTCTTGACCCGGCGCCTTGTTGTTCTTAAGCTGTTTTAAGGCCATTCTAATCTCATACAGGCTGATATCCGGGATATCATCGCTATAATGTCGGGTCAGCTTGGCTCTTGGGTCTTTGGCCGAGCTGGTAACAGGTTTAGCGACCGAGGAGTATAACTGTTCGTAGCAACTCTCGACCTCTCCTAGCACTTCTGCTTTGGTCGACGCTACACTACCGTCTTCTACCTTCAGCTTCGTCAACTGGCTTTGCCCAATAGACATGTCTATTGCAGACACTTTGTTGCCTTTTTCGCTCTATCGTCTCTTTAATACGATTGGTATTAAAATCCGGATGGATGGAAGATGATGATGATGAATCAAATTTATCGTATGTTACTCGTGTATAATGTAGCTATCTACGGGTGAAATAATGTTTTCAATCGGTTAAGTAGTTATGACGGGTGCGGCGTGGCGCGGTGCGGGCCGCGTTATTAAACCGGGCGCACTGAATTGAAACCTCCACGTGAGAAACCGTGTCTATTGCTCCCGTTAGATACATATTTTTAATAAGCGTGTAAGTATGTTCTGAAATACAATATGTTTTATTGTATATATGTATATAAAATAAGTATATTAATGTAATTAGGTATGTTTTTAAATATTATATTATATTAATCCTACTAACATTATAAACGCACAAGTTTGTGAGTATGGATGTATGGATGTTTGTTATTCTTCGACGCTCAAACGGTGACGGTGACGGCCTATTTTGATGAAATTTGATATGAAGGTAGATAAAGCGCTGGATTAACACAAAGGATACTTTCGTCATCATCATCATCCATCACCACGCGGGTGAAAAAGCGTAATACTCTTGGGCACAACATAGATAAAATAATAAGATCTCCGCCTTCTTCAAGATCATAATGGTGACAGTTATGTCAAAGTTGGTGTCAGTTTCTGATAGCAAAGTCAAAAGCACGCTATCATTTTGACAGTTTGACTCAAAAGTCGTGCTAGGCGACCATCAAGGGTGATGATATATAATTTTTATTCCACGGTGATTAATTTTATAATTGTATGTAAGTAGTTAAATACTTAATTAAAAATACAGTGTTAGTGTTTACTGATTGATAAACTAAGTATTGATATTAACTCATATAATAACTATTATAGCAATTGAGTTCGACCATGTTAATATCTTGTGACATTTTAGTATTATGATAGACATGGCCGTGGAGAAGATAATAAACTACTCGAAAGACTAATCCCGCGCAGACGAAGTCGGGCACCAGCTTGTTAATTTATATATTATCGTGTGTGTTTATTATGTGGCGTGAATTGTACTTGTTTAAAAATACATATTTGTATGTGTATGTGTAAGTAAAATAAAGGACTATGACCATATGTATGGAAGATACATATGGTCATAGCCCTGCGTGGACAGATATTTTAGGTATTATTGCGATATAGGGTTGATAGATTATATCAAAAAGTAATAGAATATTATAATACGAGTAACTTCGTATCAAAATGTTTGGTAAGGCTATTTTTATATTTAAAGTGCTGAGATAAAGATGGTGGTCGATATGCCTGCTTTGAACGTTTGGCTTGCAATAATCTGTCAACCAATTCACAAGGTCGCTATCACATTATATTCTTTTGCTATCTAAGTAAAGTGAATGACAGAGTAGAGTAGTGGCATTGCTGTGTCTGTGTGTTGCCATAACAATAATTTAAAAAACAACAAAGTGTGAATGTGAAACCATAAACGTCAACGGCGCGGCCTTAAGATATATGTTTAATGGTGGCACTTCACATGGCTATTTGTATTAGCTATTGCTTATATTTTGTATTTAGTAAAAATACATTTTGTTCATGCAAACATGCAAATATAGGCAAATACGACCTTCTACATTTATCAGACAAATAACAAAACAATTGACGGTTATCTTCTCGTTTGCCTACTTGATTCCTTTGATGTGCCTCGAAAAACCGATAAGCGCACGGTCACGTGTATTTGGTATTCGCCTTATTTGTCAAATAGGAAAATAACGCAAATACTGTGTCAATAAACTGTCCACACATGGTAATTGTTTGATAAGTATGTATATGTACACAAATACAAATAGCCATGTGAAGTGCCGGTATTAAACGTAATGTCCAAGCCGGAAGTGCGATATTGCATGGAGGATTTACATTCTACCCATACGTCACTCGCACCATAGACAACGTATACTAGAACTCGCACCACGCAATGTGAAATCAAATATAAAACAGGATAATATCAAAATAAATATTATTTAAATTAACTTTTTTTTTACACCTTGATACCAAAATACAGCACAGTAAGTAATTATTTTAAAATCGAATTTGAATTATTGACAATATTGAATTTTGATGAGCAACCTGTTCACGGATGGCCGAAAATGGACAATGTCCTTTATGCAAGTAAATATAGATCAGCTACAAAAGCAGCAAAATTGTGACTAAGGGCCGTCTAAATAAATTATTCCTTTCTTCCATCTATCATTCAAGAGAGATGTTGGGGCTCTCCAACTTTCTAATTTCTCTTACAATGCTTGAGTGGGGCGTGTTGTAACTGTAAATAGATTTTTGTCAAATTTACGAAATCGGAATTATGTAAATTTGTTTGTAGATTTAATCTGTTTATAATGTAAACACGTGGCGAAACGACAAAAATTACATTTCTCAAATTCAAATCCAAATAATTTATATTGCAAAACATAGGTAGTGACATAAAATTTATAGTTATTATTATAAAAGCATATTAGATCGCCATGTTTTAGCCGCTTTGGTATGCAAAATTTTGTTACAATAATATATTAGATTTACAAATATGACGAGATAACTAACATTCACAATTCGTTCACACACTTACATGTTAAAATTATTGTTGTTAGTTTATATGTCCTTATTATTTAAATATTCATTTATACTGTAATATGTCCTCTCAATCATAGGTACCTATTGGTTTTCAGTATTTTTCGCTTAGTAATTTCACCTAATAGCGTCTTTCATACGCTTACACATAAACGCTTACGCACTATTATTTTGCGGCTGAACATCTGGCACTGTGGTGGTACCTACCAGAACGGCCTGCCGATAAGCCGAGATTCCTTGCCTCTTACAATTTGCATCCCGACGGCGGAGGTAACATCCAGAACAGTCATCACCTCACGGAGTGTAGGTCACAATTTATGTAGGAGTTAAGTATATAATATGTCGGCGCGAAGCTATTACCAAGCTCCAAATTTAGTAGTTAACTTTAACTGTCAAATAAATACTGTATCTATTTTGGCTCATAAGTAGTGCTCAAAACGATAATTGTTTAACCTAGTGTCGTAAAATGAATCATTTAATGTTTAAATGTTGAGTTTTCTTTTAATCCATTATATGATAATTTGTTAAACTTTGTATTTACTTAAAGCGCAGTCACTCTACGCTTGTTTTATTGCTAGTGGTTTTTAAAAGCATTACTGTTGCGAGCCACATTTTTGATATGCCTTGGCCACATCGAGGTTCAACGTTAATGCCTTACATCGCCTTAAACAACGCGCTAATTATTCCGATAATTATCGCGATAAATTGAGTGGCCACACTGGTACCGTGAACGTTAACGCCCATTTCATTGCCGATAAAATTGGCAATAATTCAAGATGGACGTCGACGCTGCTACACTGTATTTAATGAGTGTCAATTTGTATTTTATGAATGTATTGTATCATATATTGAGTATATGTAATTTTTTCCAGGACTTCAAAGATTTATCATACTTATTTAAACGGGCTATGTTATAAAATAATCCATTAGGGATTCATTTTTCTTTTTTTATTTCTTCTAAAGTTCACACGGTGCACACTGACAAACGTTTGTGTGGCCGCTTCAACGCAATAATTCTCGTGTTAAATCTCTTTGATGTGCCTAAAAATACCGCCAGCCGATTTATCGCCCAACTTCACCACAATGTTAATGCCGTTGTCGAATTATCGCTATAAGGGGTGGCTACATCTACGGTTAACGTTCAACAACGCGATAATCAACGGCGTTTCTCCTCGGTGTGGCCAAGGCATTACAAATTTATCCGCCCGTTGTAATAAAGTCTCCCGTCGAATGACGCTACAAATGCCAGTAGAGGTAAACAGTAATCAGACCGTTAGAAAAAAATCGAGTCATTCTTTTACTCTATGGTCATTCTAACACAAGCCGCCGTAGAGTGCGGACGTCCGCAAGAGATTGTAAATTAATGGAAGTACAAATCAGTTTACGAGAGTATTTCTTATTGTACCCGTATCATGGACTTTCCTGATGACGTCACGCCTTCTATAAGTTGGACACTATTCTCCAGCATCAGGAAATAAAAATATACAAGTTTGATCCTTTAAAGAAGTTAGGTAAATAAAGTACATTTATACCTTATAAACATAAAGTTTTTAAACGCAAGAAATGTGCGTATGCACGGAGATTGGCCGAGTTTTGGTGGTGTACATTCTTCGTAAGTGTGTTCTGTATCATCGCCAAATGTGCCGGAGCAAATGCTGCTGACTGTGTCACACTCTAGGCTCTCTAGCACTTTCAGAGTTGAGGTAGCATTCAGAATAGGTGTGCAGGCTGGCGGAAGAGCCCATACACAATCTTTGTTAAATTTGGGTAACGTGTGATGTCGATAGCTTCACGTACAAGGCACAAAAATCTCTCTCTCTTCTTTATTGCAAGTACGGAGACTTTGTCGAATCTACCCGAGAGATGTGCATGTTCTGCGATGGCTGATCTCGTTGTGTATTCTTAATGCTCCTAATGTGTTCAGTTAGTCTAGTTGCGATATTGCGTCAAGTCTCTCCTACGTAGCTTTTACCACAGTCAGTATTCTGTATAATAATAAATATAATAAATAATATAATAATAAAAACTCTTTGTAATATTGTTCGTCTCTAGTGTGCGTTGGACGTTGGTGGTAGTGTGATTGTAGTAAGTATTAAAATAAAGGAATGAAAAACCCAAAGCTTATGTTACATTAAACCTAAATTATATCTAAATATAATTCGTAATAAAAATCCGTTTTCTTCTTGGGGATTAATATCATAGGTAGACAACGAACCCAGACAAATCTGAAGAAAACGGTGTGCGTTCCGGGACGCTTGACACAAGTGATAACTTAAATTAATCTAGCGCTATGGGAGAGAGTGAGAGATGTGAGTGAGAGAAAGGGAAGCCAGATAGACTGGCGACGTTAACGCGTTACGTAACGAATCGGTTTAAGCTCCCATAAGAAGTTATCACATAAAACCGAATAATTAGTGCACGTTCTCCCAATATGACAAATCATTGAAACATCATAGTAATAATAGTCGGCACAAACGAATAGTGTTAGCCAACCGAAACCTAAATTGAACATCGGAGGATCAAAGTGAAATGGTCCAGCGTAGCGTGATCATGAAAAATTACATAATTTGGTAGCGTATGAAAATATGTAATAGAATATACCTAAATGGAGCCTGTATGGCGAGACGCAACAGGGTGCTATTTCAAAACAGCAAAGTGTCGCGTTATAATTTTCTTGTTTTTATCTTTTAATTTTTTTTGTGTGAATGCAGATCAAAGTATGTGAGTTGAAAGCTGTGAGTACAGTCAGCGACGAAATAAGCTTACTTAAGCCCACTTTATTTCATTTGTGCGGTAACTGCGTTCAGACTGCTGAACGAGAGAGTTGCAGCTTATGTTATGGTGAACTAGGCCCTTGGTTCTGTATGTGCGTGTCATCATCATCTTTATCTCAGCCGTAGGTCGTCTATTGTTAAACATATGCCTCTCCCATGTATTTCTAAAATGACCGGTTAGAAGCTGCATGCATCCATCGCCGCCATGCGACCTTTGTCAGGTCGTGTCCACCTTGTCAGACGACCAACACTGATCTTGCTATGGTCCATAGTCTCTACTCCAGAATCTTTCGGCCTCATCAGCCGTTATTTCTGCGTGCTCTGCCACTTTAACTGGTTTATCTACTGGGCTTTGTCGGTGAATTTAGTTCGTCTACGGATCTCCTCATTTCTGATTTGATCACTGACTGTGATTTAGTTAAAAAGTATTATTTTCCTTTTCGAAGCTACAAGCTATCACCATGCTAAGTTTCGTCAAAATAAGTTTAGTAGTTTAAGCGTCATTGGTACTGATTCGCTTGTGCGTACACTAAACTAAAATTCTCTAAACTGTTGGTAGTACTTATTATGTTAACACTAAAATCCACATTCGTGTAACACTTAGAATTATAATTCTAAACATATGGTTAATCTTTTCAAATGTGGGTAGTTTTACATCAGTTTAGACTAGTTTAGAGAGAACGAACTTACATGACGATTAAATTTGCACTAAACATACCCACAAGTGAACAGAAACAGCAAATTAATTGCAAAAAAATGCAAGCATTATACTAATTTGAATTTTAGCGTGAACATAATAAGAACTATCATAATTTCCTAAAAAAAGATTTTAGTTCGCTAGTTTAGTTTGGTGTTCTGAACTAGCGAATCACTACCAATGAAGAACAACCAAAATGTTACTGCTTAAGGTGCGTTCGTTTAGCTTATGAGGGCATTGGTGGCCTTGTCAATGATGGCTCTTTTATTAAAGCGTTCGTAAAGCTCAAAAACATTATTTTTGCCACTTTTGCCACTTTTGCCCACACACTATTCGAACGCTCTACTGAGCATAAGACCTAAAATCGCATGATTATGCTGTCAAATAACGATCACAAACAACCATGCTCCGGACCTGGGTCAAAAATTGCACTTTTGGTGGCAAAAATACCTCTTTTTTAGCTTTCCGAACGCTGAAGAAAAAGAGGCATGAACGATTTTCACCCACATATTCCCAATTCGAACTTCCCCGGAAGAGCTAATTTAATATAAAGAGTTATACCGGCAGGTACTGAAAGGTCATGCATAGGACCAGTGTCTATAGGCATACTGGAAAAAACCCCTAAATATAAACTGAGAAAAAAACACCAATGATTTACAAAATTAGTACCCACACGTATATAATATAATGTTGCAAGTCGTACCGGTATGTTTTTCGCAAGCTCAAATTTATTTTCTTTTGTCGCAGTCGGATTTTTCACAGAATTTTTACGAATAAATCCCTTAAGGTTCGTTACAAAGAGTTTCATTTGCATCTCGAGTTGGAATGAGATCTCTTTGATTGGGGCCACTGAATCAACGGGAAATTACATTGAGATTTACAAAGCGAGATTTCAAAGTTTTTGTAGAAGTTAAGCGACATCCGGCGAAAGTTTCATTCGTTAACAAGGAGTTTAGTTTTTGTGGAGCCGAATAACGAAGAGCTGTTTTAAATTAAGAACTTTGCACACTATTTTCCCATATCTACTGCTTACAGACCTAATATCTATATCAATAATTACGTTCTTCAACTATAACTATCTACCCATATGACCTCTAATATATGACAACATTTAAGCGTGTAGAACTACCACTTACCACTTACCCACTTACTCACAAACTTTCGCATGTTTTGTACTAATGATATTGTTGAACGAATCTGTTTGACAAATTGAGTTCATAGTCTAAGAGCAGCTGGCGTCAAAAATTGATTTGATTTTGGTTTTATTGATTTGCGATTTGTTTCAACTCTCGGTTTAGTTTTAACATCTGTTAAATTGAGAATCAACAGCAAGCCATGCAAGACGTTAACGTAGGCTTACCCTTAAATCATGTTTAAATTCCACTGGTTAAAAATGTTATCTTTTGGTGCAAGTGGCCCTAATAGATACTATGCTTTTTGTTATAAAAAATGGCAAGGCCATACTTGGAATTAAAACGGCAATTACGGGCTCAACTATTTATTATGGTACCAATTAACACAAAAACAGGTAGTGCGTATTCAAACCATCATTCTGTGTATATCAGTTGGTTTTCTTAGCGTTAAAATAATGTGAAAATGCCCCGAAAAAGCGCACAGCGAAGCGCGTTTCGCCACGCCCAACTCGCGTACTA
The DNA here is from genome assembly GCA_917880725.1 of Selenia dentaria. NCBI lineage: Eukaryota > Metazoa > Arthropoda > Insecta > Lepidoptera > Geometridae > Selenia > Selenia dentaria. The sequence goes on along the minus strand of OU862888.1, from coordinate 3,755,086 downwards.
GAAAATGGTCGAAGCTTCAAGGGTTCAGTTAATATTTGGTAGCACTATAACACTACTTCACCTTATAAAGGTTGGGTTTAAATGCACAAGTACCTCAATCCTTCCCGCTACCTCCATGGCTCCCAATCCCAGCGCCTCTGATTTATTAAGGCAATTAAACTTGGAGCAAGTTGACAGTTTTTTTCCTTTGTTTCGGGTACTTTAATGAGCGCTGAGAGAGGCCCCCGATTTAATTCGTTCGCGGGGACCGGTGGGGTCGAGGTGGGGACTATCGACTGGAACTGTCAAAAGGTTGTTTGTTAAGTGTTGTTCTGATGGCGGGACGCCATTTTACAGCCGCTATGAAAAGATAAGTTATATAGGTATTGTGTATGGTAAAAGGGAATAAATTAGATAAAGGGATTAGATTTCTGTTATTAATGAATATAATAGAATTTATTGGCCTTATAACATTAGTAGTTACACTGGGCAAGTCAAATTTACATGAGTTCTAAATTACAACTTAAAATAACATATAGTATCTTAACGTTAGAAACATACCTATATCTATGTTTAGTCAGTTTGATAAGGCATTATAAGATACAATAGAAAATTTCGAATTAATTATTACGATTAATAATGTCACAATTAAGTACTTAATTATGAAAATTTAAGATGTTAAAATTTTATATAAACTTAATAATATTATTATAAACACATTCTACGATTGGTTGATGACGACATTTATTCGAACGAAAACGAAGATTCTATGAGACGCATTTTCATAAACTCATTTAATGAATAGAAGGGATTACTTTCAAAGAATTGCTTGAGTTTTATTTTAAATTCATTTATAAGTAAGCTTCTAATATAAGCCGGTAATTTATTGAACATACAAATCTTACTAAAGATACCCTGTTTATTAACTTTTACAAATTTAACAAATGTGTTATTATCATTCAACACAAAGCATAATGTTGACTAGTAGGGTTTAATGTTGTGACTATAGGCATGCCTCTATGATTAGATTTGTTTCTGTATGTTTGTTACTTCACGCTCAAACAACTGGACCAATTTGCTTGATAATTGATATTCAGGTAAATGATGCGGAAATAACACATAGGATGAATGAATAACTAACATGATGATGATGATGAAGAGTACTTCATCATCCATTACCTGCCGGGTGTAACCACGGGGCGTGGCTAATATTGAATTATTTTGACGCATGAGAACAGCAGTATATAAAAAAGACTTATTAATATTATTGAAATATAATTAGCGGATCGAGAATTTTCCATCAGGAACCTTGGGCCATTATGAAGTTTTAATTTGTGAGTTCTAAATGAGGGTAAAACCTTCTACGTTTTAAGGTTTGTAATGGCTATGGGGAGACCTATGTTCAGCAGTGAACGTCTTACGGATAAGATGATGATGGCTATGCTATATGCGTACATATTGTATGACACTTCGAAAAAAAATGTATGTATATAAATACTTTGATTGATTGATTGACATAATAAATAAATACATGGCATTTGATATTAAACTGTGTGTACCTGGGTTTGAACCACAACGATATGTACTGGTACGACTTTAGTAGAGTCCGCCTAGAGGAAGTACCACATCTTTGTCAGTTATTTAACTCTAAATCAGTAGTGTGCGGTGGAGTGACGATCTGCGCAAGACGGCTGGCAAAAACTGGATGCGAGTAGCCCAAGATAGACCTAAGTGGCGTGCAATTGGAGAGGCCTATGTCCAGCAGTGGACTGCTACAGGCTGATGATGATGATGATGACAGTAGTGTGCAAAAATGACTGAGTTTTGGTTTGACAGGTCTCTAATTTGATAGGTCGTTCTCGAAGTTGTTCAAAAATATGTGTACCTCGGGCAGACATTGCAGTTGGGAAAAAACAACTTTGAGAACGAGGTGAATAGAAGAATTCGGCTGGGCTGGGCAGCGTTTGGGAAGCTACGTCGAGTCCTTACTTCGCCGATTCCACAGTGCCTGAAGACGAAAGTCTTCAATCAGTGCGTCCTACCCGTCATGACATACGGAGCCGAAACGTGGACACTGACGGCTCGAATGGTCCACAAGCTCAAGGTCGCTCAGCGGGCTATGGAAAGGGCTATGCTCGGTGTTTCTCTGAGGGATCGCATCAGAAATGAAGTGATCCGTCAGAGAACCAAGGTCATCGACATAGCCCACCGGATCAGCAAGCTGAAGTGGCAGTGGGCTGGCCATATTAGCCGTAGAACCGACAACCGTTGGGGTAAACGAGTTCTAGAGTGGAGACCGCGTCTCGGCAAACGTAGTGTAGGACGTCCTGAGGCACGGTGGAGTGACGATCTGCGCAAGACGGCTGGCAAAAACTGGATGCGAGTAGCCCAAGATAGACCTAAGTGGCGTGCAATTGGAGAGGCATATGTCCAGCAGTGGACTGCTACAGGCTGATGATGATGATGATGACAGTAGTGTGCAAAAATGACTGAGTTTTGGTTTGACAGGTCAAGTTTTTCAGCGAAATGACAGGGTAAGAATAATATCTTATAGGGTGACGAGCTCAGTACCATGCAGGGTTTTGAAAGGTTGTAGTTTGAAATTGTGAATGCCGCTGATTGGACACTTTAAATTGTGAGACCTGCTCGTCTAGTTACCAGTTTAGATAACAACAACACGTTCTCATTTTAACATAAACCCAAAACCCTAAGGCTACTTCTATCGCTACAATATTTCTTTCGCATTACGCATGACAACCAACAATTTATCAAATAAACAACGGTCCCTCGGGATTCTGTCGGTCTGCCCATCACAAGCCAGACGGTTGAAAAAGGGCTAAGGGCTAGACAAAGTTTATCTTGTCTCCGCTGAACTGGATCTAGGGTCTCGTGGATTCGGACAAGTGTCTTGTTATAAGACAAGTAGTAATGCTGAGACGTTTACAAATGGAAGGCACTGAAATTGCTGGTTTTAATATTAAAAAGAGTGAAATTGCTTGAACAAGCGACAGTTTTAAACTATATACCTAAATATTTGATACGGCGAACTTTGTACCGTCTAACAGTCAATTAATGCCATGTTGCAAATTAGCTAAGCTTAATTTATGATTTTATGAAAGTAATACAATGGTGTCAATTCTGTAAGCATTCTCTTAACTAAAAATCTCTAAATGATGGCAGTACTTATTTTTTTAAGGCTAAAATCCAAATAAGTATAACAATTTCGAATGACAGCACTAAAATTAGACATTTCTTTTCAATTGTGGGCATATTTAAAACGGTTTAGTCGTCACGTATCTTGGTGCTCGCTAAACGAACCTAAAATAACCCAAAATTGAATAGAATAATCCTATTTTTAGAATTGTCATTCTAAGTGTTAAATGATTTTGGATTTAATTATTAACAGAATAAGGACCATCATAATACATTTTTAGTTCGGTAGTTTAGTTTAGTTTTTGTTGAACAAGTGAATCGCTACCAATGAATGCAAAATAAATATTAAGCCCATTACGTTATTAAGATAATGATGCATATATAAATAAAATTTAAATAAATAGTATATGTCTGGAATGATTCAGTGAGACCAATCGATTTGCCTTTTTATATTATACTAATTTGTCATTTGTTGTTTATAAGTAGCTTGATTTTCCTTATCAATAAATTTCTGAACGCACGCATTAATATTTGACAACCAATATTATATGTTAATCCTTTTTCATTACTGACGTTATTCTAAATACTTTGTTTTATGTATATACCTATAGATTGGCAAGTATCCTTAATAAGATCTCGGTATCATACGAGGCAGGGAAACTCTTCAGCAACTATCTGTCTTCGTAGGAATAAGCGCATAATGTATCCTATTAATATTATAAACGTGAAAGTTTGTATGTATGGATGTATGGATGTTTGTTACTCTTTCACGCACAAACGGGGGGGCTAATGTTGATGAAATTTGGTATGGGGGTAGATGAGGCGCTGGATTAACACATAGGATACTTTTCATCATCATCATCATCATCATCCATCACCACGCGGGTGAAACCGCGGGGCGCAGCTAGTATATAATATGTTTTAAAGGAATCTGCAGCAAGTAAAATTATTATCGAAATAACATTACAAAGTCTTGTTAAGCGCAGGCACTGCCACGCACAATTATAATCGAGTACATGTCGTACAGTATATAACATTATTTATATTATAATTGTAATAGGAAATAGCAAATAAAACATAATTATATCAGTCCTTTCCCGAGATATGACAAATCGAAAAAGAATAGAAAGAAGTCATAAAAATTGGTCCAGAGTTCTAACTAGCACGACTTTGTTATATCTATCAATATATATAAATGAGTCCGTATCTTTCCTGGTCACGCTATAACATGAGAACGGATGTAACATCTCGCTAATTATTTTTTGTTGTGTTAATTATTGTCAGTAGAAGGTTCTTATGAAAGAAAAACCAAGAAAAGATGGAAAGTTATGGCAAGGCCGAAGGCTGAGCCTCCTACGAAAACGAAGTCGCGGGCAGTAGCTAGTATATATAAATATTTGTAACGATGAACGCACCTCACTCAAATTCCTGAAAGAGCTCCGGAGAAAAGGAAACAATTTTTCAATATATTTATTTAAGTTATAACATGTAACTTTTATATTAGTCTCGTGTTATTAAAATAATGCTTTTATAACCTGTTAATATGGTGGTGTATGTGCGTAAAGGTAATATGTGTTTTTCTACCGACTTCCAAAAAAAAAGGAGGAGGTATTCAATTCGACTGTATGCTTTTTTTTATATTTGTTACCTCATAACTTTCGACTGGGTGTACCGATTGTCAAAATTCTTTTTTTGTTTGAAAGCTGGTGCTTCCCGCGTGGTTACATTTAAATTTTATTAAATTCGTTCAAGTAGTTTTTGAGATACACTCCATAAATTGAATAGAATGGAAACCGGTATTAAGTTTTTCAAATTGAACTTATTTCTTAAGTAGTGTTCATTTAACAAACTAAAATGTCGTAATGACACTCTAACTGGCTTAAATCCAGATCTACTACTACAAGATTATATTTCTCAAATTAACTTCCAAAATAGACTAAAATACACCAGCTAATAGTAAAATTACATGCTATTTTTGCTGAGCTTTCAAGTAAATTAACGCCTAAAGAAAAGCAGCATTTCGTTGGCATAGTGTCAAACAACATGGATATAGGCGAATGCAAAGGCAACTGTACATAAAACGACTAAAAAACTCAACAACGCCTCGCGACCTCATTCGCGATCCGCACCACATTTGGCAGGAGCTACTACGAATTTTAAAACAAAGAAAAAACGTTGATCCTGACTCGTCGGGAAGGTAGACCTTTTTTGTGACGCTTGGCACAAAATCAAAATTCTGTCGATCGCTGCCGGAAGAAGCCGCAATGATTGCGATCGCCACGTTGACTAAACTACATCATTTTTACACTAGTATTGTTATATCCTACAGCTAAAGAAGAACAATTGATTAATTTTGATTTTTATACTGATCAGCCATGCGATTTTCTAATGAGCTGTCGTTGCAATTGTCGACGAGCTCACCGATGTCAAATACTTAAGAAATGTCGCCCTTATACACAAAATTGTTTTTCCAACGTTCCTTGTCATCTCGTAATTGTTTTACGGATGTTGTCAAGATGCAATGATGTTTGCTCGTATAAAATCGCACTGCTGGTGTTTAAGTTGCTATGTGGATGATAATAAAAGATCGAACTGATGACAAAAATCACATCTGGCTAGAAGTTTTAGAGTAAACCAGGTGTTTATGGTTCAAGTTCGGCGAAGAACTCCAATGTCTTCCGACACATTATTATTTATTAATTTCAAGTTTCTACTGTCATTGCAGGCATAGACCAAAATATATACTAGGAAAACTGCAGGCATTAACATATTCAAGTAAAGCGTGATAATTAATATATCTGGCTATTTCTTCCCATATCATATTTGTGCTTCATTGATGGATTTTTATAGTTCGGATTACGTGTTTTGTATTTTTGAGACATTGAATAATTTGTTCGAGTGGCGACTTTTTCACAAACAACAACAACAGACAATATATATGCTTGGGGCATATGAAATATCCCGCAAGCACTCAATATAGTCAAAAAAGGAAAAGATTTTAAATAGAAGACATTTCTAGACTTGGTGTAGGTCTAGGTTGGTCAAAAATAATTACCGCTATGAGGCATGCTATCAATTATCTGAAAAAAATTGAATACTGAAAATATCAATTTCAAATTTAAGACATAAAAATAATTCTAACGAAATCTACCAAAGAAATTTAGGCCGCTGCAAACACTTCATTGCATCTGTTTTAAAAACACATTATTCTTTTAAAAGCTCAGTTCTTTTCAACAAAACAGGCACTAGATGCAAAATATTACTTATCATGCAGCTACATTTAAAAAATTGTTTGGGCGATTTCCAAATTCGCGTTTTGTATATTGATTTGGCTTTCAAGAGGATCGTGATTAAGATATTGTTTACTTTGAAAATTTGGTGGATAGTTTGTCAGCTTAAGCTACAAAAAATCCCATGACTTAAAGACTGGATGAATGTTATTTCAGCTAGATAGTTAGTCGGTTTGCTTAAAGTAAAGTAAAAAAATAATTTATTGATATAACTTGTTGTACAATTATTTAGTGGATCCATAGGCTGCCAAACTAGTAAAAACTGTGTCTCAGCAGCCAGTGGTTTCTCTCATCCGGTAGACGATTGTAGTTATCAGGTAGAACGCTATCAGGCAATTGCGACTTTCCGTATCGAGACACTCGGCCCTGTGTGCGTATCATGGCTACGAATCATCAATACTGTCATATGGACTTCTCCTGTGGGGCAACTCTGTAGATGTTGGCAAGGCGTTTGTTGTTCAGAAACAAATGCGTAAAGGCAGTTTGGGGAGCTTGGCCTACCGATAGCTGTCAACCAATTTTCAAAACTCTGAAAATTCTCCCATTGCCTTGCATGTACATTAAAGAAGTTTGCATGTTTGTAAAAGACCACCCCGAATACTTTAACAAGCAATCGGACATTGTAAAACGAACAAATAGAAATTAAGACAAACTTTATTTGCCAATGAATAACTTAGATATTTTCCAAAAAAAACATCTTTATAATGGCAATTAAAATTTATAATAAATTACCCTTAGATATAAAGACATTATGTAAAAATAAATTCAAACAAAAGTTAAACTCTTGGTTACTGGAAAAATGTTTTATAGTATTAATTTATATTTGAAGTTTAAATAATTGTATGACATTAAATTTATTTTAATAATGTAATTTTGACTATTTGATTTATAATTGACATTTTATTAAGTAGTGACTTCAGTAGATAATATTATATTGTTGTAATGTTGATAACGAAGTGGATAGGAATATGAATATTGCACACTTCTAAAGGGGTAAGTTGTAAGGACCTACAATTTGCAATAAAGAATTTTGAATTATGTCGAACATTCTGGTCAACGTATTCTAATGTCCACTAAACAAAACTGAAACAAAAAAAAAAACATTTTTAAATTTTTCAACAATGAAGCAAAGGATGTGTGTGCGTATGTATGAATGTGTGTGTGGGTGTGTTCTGTGTGTGTGTGTTATGTGTGTGCGTGTGTGCGTGTGTGTGAGTATGTGTGTGTATGTGTATGCTTAGATTTACCGTATAGTATAACCTACGTTATTGGAGGATGATTTTATCTTGTTGGACTTACATATTACCCGAGTATTTATAACTTCTGCATCAAAGTTTAAGCTGTTTTGAAGAAGATGAATGTACCGAATCATAGTAGGGAACTGTGGAAACTGAATTACAAGACAAAACATAAAATACTTTGTTGCGAACACAAGATAGTGCCACATAAATGTTTTAATTTTGTGACTTTGATCTGGTTGTAATTTGATTGACTTGGCTGGCTGGACTTCAAAAAAGGGAGAGGGTATATATTCGATTGTATGTTTTTTTTGTATGTAGTGTAGCTTCTCAAAATTATTTTTTGTTTGGTAGAGTACACTTCCAAGGTCCAAGGGCCCATGTCAATTTCTTCAAAATCGGTCAAGCATTTTTTGAGTAACTCTCCAATAACTGAAAAGTTATCATTTCAAAACTATACAAAATCAATTAAATGTTGGCCTTCAATTTCTATTTATTCTACGTCAACTATGATATTAATTTTTATCCTTAGAGCTAGTGGAGTTTCGAACTTACTTTTTGTTTTAAATAATTAAGGCAGTAAAGTGCATAATTCTAGGTAAACGTCATGCATTGTAAACAGTATTTTCGTTTACAATATTGTGTGTATATATAGTGGTTGAGAGCAAGTACTACTCATCACGATCATCTCAGCTGTAGAAGGTCCACTGCTTACCATATGCCTCTTCCGTAGATTTACAAAAGCGGCCGTTATTCAACGCCATTCTGTGACTTGTATCAGGTCGTCTGTACACCTTATCAGTAGACGACGTACGCTGCGCTTGCTACTCCGTGGTCTCCACTCCAGAATCTTTTTTATAGTGCTAATAAAAGCATTTCCTTCCACTCGCAACCCACTTTAGCTTTTCTGAATCTTTTTCATTAGCCTGACATGGGATTAAAGACGGTGGCACACTGTGGCAACATTAATTCTAATTACGCACGCGGCACGATCTAGTTCGAAACTCTGCGAATAACTCCCGGGAACTATATATTAATTAAAATCTATCGGCAAATCCCACCGCAACTAGGGCACAGTGGACACAGAAGAGTTTGTTCAAGCTTGTATTACGCTCTCACACACAAAACTGTACCTCAGGTGTAGTTCAAGTAGATGTACATATTGAATTAATGTGTGAAGTTGATTAAGTGGTTACTCTAAGTTCGATTAGTTAATCGAGCTCTGGGTAACCACACTCTAGATTTTCCAAAAGGACCGGTTGGAAGCGGCCTGTAAGGGAGGCCTGTGTTTAGCAGTGGACGTCCTACCGCTGAGATGATGATGACTTTTGATTAGAACACTACTCCTTGAAAGCACCTGCCACTTTCATGACTGACGAGACATCTATCAGATTACAGAAAGTGCATGCATGGTTTTGTAGGTTAGAAAGACAGTAGCAATTTTTTTTATATCGAGTGTGTAAATCACTATAAGTGCGTTAATATTTAAGAATAAAAATGAAGACAAATGATTTATGTCATGCTTGTGTGACGTTATATAACAGCCGTTTAAAATGCTTACTAACTTAACGTGGATTGGCTATGAAATTGTGTCTCATTTATTTTAAAATAAATTATTTTATATTGTTTATAATTTATTGTGTTGTGATTAGTGGATGTGATTCTTACGATTAATATTACGCGACTTAGCGTGTACCGCCTGATTTATAACATATTGCCGTTTTAGTTGCATAAAGGGTTTTAGTTTTGTTGGGCCTGTTTATTAAAACGCTGTTTATTAAAATGACAATTAAACTATATATATTTTCATTCAGCTTCGTATTTCTGTCCAAAGAAGCAATTTTTTTAGTACACGTTCTTGATTCTAGTTGATTTTAGAAACAAATAATTGTTAGAGTAAGCGTTATAAAAATTTGTGAAGAGTATTTTTTTTGTTTGATTCGTGATTTTTTTCATAATAATATTAATTATAATTATGTAGTGACAAACAGTACATTGGTCTCTATCTTAAGATTTTTATATTCTTTTTCAAGACAACTACATTCTGGATTAGATTTTATTTTATTATAGCGTATTTTACTATTTTTGTATATGTACCAAAATACTAGTTTTGTACATTACATATTATTGTGGCCAGGTCAAAAAGTATTTTTTATTTTTTGACCTGGCCACACAATGCCGTATGCCTTCATTGCCATTGGTACTGATTCGCTTGCGCCTACACTAAACTAAAATTCTCTAAACTATGGTAGTTCTTATTATGTTAATACTAAAATCCACATTCGTGTTACACTTAGACTGATAATTCTAAGCATATGATTATTCTATTCAAATGTGGGTAGTTTTACATAAGTTTTTTTTTCTCATTGCTTTTGTTCACAGACTCAATGGGTCACAGACTCAATTACATTTATATTTTAAACTTTTTTTTTATATTTACTAACGGAATATTTTTTGTTTTACATAAGTTTAGACTAGTTAAGAGAGCACGAACTTACATGACGATTAAATTTGCACTAAACATATCCACAATTAAACAGAAACGGCAAATATATAAATTGTCACTAGCAAACATTATCCAAATATGTACCTAAGCATGAACAGAATAATAACTACCACAAATATAGATTTTAGTTCGCTAGTTTAGTTTGGTGTTCGGAACAAGCGAATTACTACCAATACAAAGTCTATAATGTTCAGGAATAGCAGTTTTAACTCGCCAAAGCGATCTCATACATACCCCATATCAGTGATATCTGCATCTTCTTGATATACCTATCCACAGTAGAAAACAACACATTATAAAGTACAACAAAACAATTAAATATGACGATATAATAGAAAAATATTCCTCAATAATGAAAAACTTACAACTAAGTGTCACAATGCGCGGTCTTACCGCTCAGAGCGATCTATTCCAGACAACCCTGTTCCACAGTAATGTGCTTCCACAGTTCCATCTGACATGCCAGTTTCTTTCATCCATTATACCAGCTGGTTTCGTATTACGGAGCAGAAATTGGTATTTATTTATTTATTTGGCATAATTCTTGATAATGTTTCTTGTTTACTAATGAATGAAAATATGTGAAGGTATTTAAAAAAAAATCGTAAGTCTAGTCAATTTTTATCAAAATATGATCTCGCTGATGACAATAATAGACAGTATTTTATTTGTAGCAAAAAAAGATAAAAGAAAAGAAAAGATACACACATTAACAAGATATAAAATGAACGAAGTAAAATTTGTTTTTTTGCCACAAACCGGTCCCAACTCAGCAGATGCTGGTCTAAAACGAGCGCTGGTATTCCGTGGAACCGGCAGGTGACGTCACGCACGGGTGGAATACACGGTGCACGTACGAGCTTACAAACAAAGACAGTCACAATAACAGAAAACATCAAACAAGTTATGCACATGATGAGGTTTACTTGTAGCTATTAATTGCGTTGCAATTGCCATGAATACTACTAGCACTCCACCAAGAAAACTACTTTCCATCGCCTAAATTGAATTCACTTAAAAGCCAAACGTAAGAGCACCTACTGTACCAATTAAACTGTGGTTACACAAAGGTAAGACGCCAGCAGCTGGCTCTCTAAGCCTTTGAAACTTGGCTCACATGTGTGCACCATCCACAACTTTTATTATTTTTTTCTGGCTCTAATCTTGTTATATATATATATCTTAGCTAGGATTTCAGTAAATTTCAAATAGATATCCCTGTCGGTCTAGCGCTCGACGAGTCAACATCTCCTGAGGATGCCTTGTGTAGAGGCGAAACACGTGTCGAATCGGTTTTGGTTTATTGGAGTTTCTCAAGTGTTTTTTATTTTGTATTCTTCCTATTAGCATTTTATGCGGGAGGGAGGGTGGTGCACGCCCCCAAATAGGCCAAAATCATTGTTTTCTTTTCAGCGGAAGTGTCACTAAATATTTTTTAATAACGTTTTTCTTTTAAAAATGGATTTCCGCAAAGTAACGCCTGAATCAATGAATTATCAAATAGATATCTTTTTTTATTTTTTTTTATTTGATAAATAGAGCCACTTAAATATATGTTACTGGACTACAGATTGGAGATTTCGCTTACGCTAAACATAAAATAGTGGGTTTTTCAAAAGTATTGTGGTAGGCATTTCATAGTGCTCTCTTGACTATCTAACCACCTTCAAGTCAGAAAATCTACCATCAAGCACATGTGTTTTTGCACTTATAATAATATGATTATGAAGTTTCATCTGGCTCAGAAATGCATCATCACTGGTCAATGAGAACAGTGAGCAAACGCAAGCTTATCAAGAAAAAAATCGAAAATAATTCTACGAGTAATGTATAATATTGAAATTTATAGAGAGAAAAATTCCATCCTCGGACGGGATTCGAACACACGTCTTCTGTCTCTCCGTGTCAGACGCCATTGACCAACTAAGCCACCGAGGTTCTGGTCCGAGCATCGAACTTTAACTCTCTATTTGACTAACCGTCTTGCGGTGACGGAGCGACATCTATTGGACAGTTTAACAGTAGCATTATTTAGAAATATTTAAATTTTAGTATTGACGTCGCGGCCCTTGTAATTTTTATAGTATTACTTTTTAAAGCACTAACGCCTGCTTTAGCGATCTCAAACATTGAAATTTATAGAGAGAAAAATTCCATCCTCGGATTCGAACCCGCGTCTTCTGTCTCTCCATGTCAGACGCCATCGACCAACTAGGCCACCGAAGTTCTAGTCCAAGCATCGAATTTTATATTATATGTATAAAATTTCTAATGTATAATGCCAAAATTTGACTAAGTCCAATACTTAACGCTGTTTAATTATAACATTTGTACTTGTACCGTTGTGTAATAAACTTTAAACAGATAAATGTAGTCTACGTGCATGTTTTCTTATTTAAACATCTCGTTGTTTTGCCTGACCGTACTTATTTTTATTACAGCTTAGGTAAAACAAATGTGTATTACTTTTGAAAAGAAAATTTCGTTAATTACAGCGGTACATATCAGAATTAAAATTCCAAATAGACAAGCTTGACGCCAAAACCGAGAAAATCTTATCTCGATTCTGGCGTCAAGCTTGTCTATTTGGAATTTCAATTCTAATACCGAACTAATATACAAAGTGTTGCTTTTAAGTCTCTCTGTTGTGAGGTTTTTGTGCAAAATGAAATGATTTTTTACTAATGTAGAGCGCAACACAGCTTTCCATTCCTAGAAAGTTAAACGAATTCAAATTATACTCAAGCTGCAAGCACAAAATTTTGTCTAAAACATTTTATCCACGAATTTTTCAAACCATCATTTTGTCGAACCGCCATCTTTGGCTATATAAACAAGGAATAAATGTCCTTTATGGCAGAATAAGCGAAAATGTCTAGTTTCTGTCGACCCGGAAAAGCCGGTCAATATATAATATGATTTATGGTAAATTGTGGAAGGGCCCGATGGTTTTTGTAAAGGGTCAGTGGGTCTGCTGATTGAAATCAGCCATTATTTTAATAAAATGGGTATTTTCGGAAGATTTTTGCTTTTAAAGGTTGGAAATGATGATAAAAATATATGACTATTAATGCTGTTTTACTGACTGTATTTATCCAGTGTTTATTTATAGAAATTAAAGTCACAATTCCAGTAAATATATATTTGAAAATAAGTTTTAAATGTTTGTTTTGGAGTTATTTTTAGTAACTGAATAAAGTCATGGTTTCAGTAAGATAATCATTAGTTAATTACCACTACTGTCAAGTTTGAGTTACAGTAGAAATTCGAGTGAAAGAGTTTATCTAGAAAAATATCATTATTGCAACAAATCAATATTGCATGACTGTGCTCTGTTTTGGAGGGTATGTGTACTTTTGAAAAAACAGTTCAGTCCGTTCAGCTTTTTTGTGTCCGAGTGCAATGCAATGGGTCATAGGTAGAGTAATTACAAAGCGCTCGCATCGGAACTTGACTTGGCGATCTTAACCGACCAACAAGTTAAGCAACACTTGCTGCGGTCAGGAGTTAGATGGGTGACCGCCAGTGGCATTGTTCACAGAGCGTTATCGTTCTGAGAGCACGTAAAACCGTCGGCCCCGGGTGTTTGTCTTAGGTTATAGGCTATGTCAAAGGCCTTCGGGCGGCTTTATAACTTCGGTATGGGTTGACTAATCTATCCACCAAGCCGCACAGGGCCCGCGTGGTGGATTGTCCACTCCTCTCTCTCTCTGAGAGGAAGAATCGAGTCTCAGCAGTTGGAACATAATGGAATGATTGTACAATGTACTATATGGTATACGATTGATGGTCAGTGTCGAGGTGGTTGGTAGTGGTATCAAACTAGATCTAATGGCGAATTGTATCATTAGGTTTTTAGCGACTGGTTGACATACTTAAAGGTGGTACGTTGGTACCAGAAAGCGTCTTACTTACTACCTTCAATACCTACCATGCTTTGGGTTTCATCACGATATTGCATTTACTGAAACCTCCAGCCCGAGTAAGGGATTGATCCAGCTGCAGTTGGATTAGTGACTGGCCCTTATTACAACGATTATTGCTTAAATCTTATAACTTAATGCAATAATTGTTATAGGCTGATGTTACCGAATAATATATCTTAAGCTTTTACTTGTCACATTATCTATTTGTGTGTGTCATAATTACGGTAATCTATTTTTATCTCAAGTATTATAACACGCAACTTAAAACTAATACTGGATCTCAAAATTCTAAAATGTTCATGCCAAATCAGCCATGATAAGCAAGCTTACTATTTAAGTGTGCGTTAAAACTGCACTATAGTCTAGTTAAACCAGTTATTGCAATATAAGGGTCACAGTAACAGCTGGTGTTCTCATAAAGAGCACCAATTGGTGAGAAACGTGCTGTTTACGAGGAGCCATAAAACTTGAGGAGTTCTGTCGGAACTATCAATTGATAAAGTTTCAGTATTTGATTAAATGATAAGTTGGTAACAACTAACACCATGTCGAGAACGATGTGTTTGAAGGGCTCTTAATATCCTATTTATTGCACAATCACCATCGTGTACCAGAAGGGTGTAATGTAATTGTATCAGTACTAAAGACGTGGAGAAAAAAACACTGCTCGGGCCAATAATGAGTTTGTAACAAAGAATGGCAGCGAAGTATTTGCTATTTGTACGCAACTAACTGAACCGCCAGCGGCTTCACTAGCTTGGTTTGTGGGGTGGGTTGCGTAGCCACAAATAAATTGAAATCACGCGTCGCGATGTAATTAACAAAATTCAGTCCTTAGTGGATGCTTGCAACATAAATGTTACAAACTGAGTTTAGAGTTTGTAGCCCCAGCAGCTTAGGCTCCGCGATCACGAACGCAATCAGCCTACTAGAACAAGATTTGTAGTGTTAGGAATTTTGCAGAGTGCGCATACGGAAGTACCACACATTTGCGAGTGATACAACCGTTAAGCAGTAGTGTGCAAACATTACTGTGTTTCGTTCGTTGAAGGGCAATGTTTCCTGTAAAATTACAGGCAAGAGATGAAGAGATGTCACCCAGAGAATACGCAAGTAAGATTTAACATCTTGCTTGACAATCGTGATGCATTGCTTTGCAGGGTATTGACTCTTGTACTCAAAATTTGATCATGGTGGTCACGACCCTCAGTCATGAGGAATCGATCAAGAAGAAGAAAATTGTGAATTCTGAATGGCGCTATATTGTTTTGATTAAGCGTATTGCTTAACATCAGACTAGCGCCTTACTTGTCTCGTCACCTAGTGACAAAAAAAAAGAACTAAGTAATTATATCATTTAAAAACATGTTGACGTTGATGTTTTATTTATGTCCTAAAATAACTCATAATTCCGTTTATTCGCATAAACACAGCTCTACATTTGTTTTTCATATTAAAACTTAATTACCACATTAAACGTAATAACAATACTATCTGTATATTTCTCAATTAAAACTCCATCGCAGTACACTAACAACAGTAATTGCAATATAAGGGCCACAGTAACAGCTGGTGCTCTTATAAATAGGCAATTGGTGAGAAACGTGCTGTTTACGAGGACCTATAAAAGTCGTCGAGGGGACCATCAGGAGTTTTATCGGAACTATCAATTCATTAAGATTAGAGTGCTATTTTTATCTATAACTAGTAACTACATATTTAATTAATAGGAAAGTGTGATTTGTTTGTTCTTTATTTCACGTATTTCGTACCGAACTGATTTTGATATAACTTAGCGCTGTGGCAGCCCGTAATCTAGAAAGAGAACAAATAATATATTTTAACGGGGACTCGTATCCTCGGCCTGCCGTGCGATTCTCTGATTATTTGTCGGTAAAGTTATAGACGAGCTCACCGATGTCAAATACTTTATAAGATATCGCCCTTGTACATAAGGTTGTTTTTCCAACGTTTTGTCAACTCGTCATTTGTTTCACGGATGTTGTCAAAGATGCAACGATGTTTGCGCTTAGAGAATCGCACGGCTGATGCGTGCGTATAGAGCTGTGAATAAGTAATATTTCAAGGTACGCTGTTCATTGCCGCACAAAACTTACCATCTTACACTACAATATGCACTAGACTAGACCTTATTATATCAGATCTATTTGATCTGATCGTTACTTTTTTTAACAAAATGATTTATGCAACAAATAAGCCTCAATTGTAAAGTAGCTCGACCAAATAATGTTTCTTTTATGATACAAGAGTATGCAGGTACCGAATAGTCAGTCTCTACAGGGCACCAATTTCTTTTCTCGCGAGGATTGCGCATGATATCAACTCAAATAAATAAAATATATATATAATTCCTCTTCACAAAAGGTTGGTAAAATAAATGTTACAAGTATAAAACGAGTGGTAAAATAAAACTTAGGTACGATAATGTGAAGAGGCTGTTGCCTGATGTAGGTGTTTTCTTAATGTCTTTACTATGTTTTATCATCTGCAACACAGTTTCACAACAAACTATTAACAAATTATTTATTATATAGTGTATTAATTGTAAGATGTTATTATTTTGTTTTTCGTAACCGAATTCAAAAATAAGTAACGCGACCATTTCGCTAATTATGAATCAATTTTGATAAATCTTATTATTTTGGTAGATTTTATTTCAGAGCTGGTTTCGTATAAATTTTATCGAAATTAATTCTACATCCGAGTGTCACCACTGCGACTGTGTCGAGGACAATGCGCAGCATACGTTGGAGGCATGCCCGGCTTGGGCAGATGAGCGCAGTGCCTTCGTCCCAGCACACAGCAGTGGGAAACGACCTCTCTCTCTGCATTGATATCATCAATGCTGAGATCTGAGATGTCATGGGTGGAGGCACTCTTCTTCTGAGAAAAGGTGATGGGGAAGAATGAGGTGGCGGAGAGGGAGCGGGAAATATTGTCTGAGCTCCCAATCCGCAGAAGGATACCAGGGCGTCGGAGGTTAATTTTTCACGCCCTCCTGCGACCTCCATAGTTGGGTACCAGGGCAGCGTATTCGGGGGAATCCGCAGTCCAAACATCTGTGTCCCCGAGGTGGCGTGGCGTGCGCGGCGTTTTCGTGCGCCCCTCAGTAAGGTGAGGTTATAGAGTAGTCTCCTCGAACCCTACCGGGTTCTGATCCTCAGCTGGGAGATCGGCGTTGCCGGAACCCCAGACGAGTGCAAAAACCGTTCCTACAGTCCCGATATGAAAGCGCTTGGAGGAACACCCCGCGGTTTTGGTGGGTATACTGACTTCCACATAACCACCGCGCTCCCCCCGGGGGCGGTGGTATCTATAAAAGACTTTCCCGGGGGGAAAAAAACAGTATTCGAAATCTTGCTCCTTGCCCCTGCGGAACCACAGCTGGTGACTACCCCTGGTAACTCTATCACTGCGCAGGTTGTCTCGACAACTTAACGCAGAGGCTTAGTTGCGAGGTAGTGCTTTCATGTACGTCATATTCTGGTCGGCCAATTATTTCCCAGAGTGGTAGAGTCTTCTGCTGTTAGCAACTCACGGGCAAGTGGCCTCAAAGGTTTCTTGAAATTTGGTGGTCTGGTATGGAGCTAAGCTTTATGCTACTCTTTGCAAAGAAGGCCCGTCCACCTTCTACGTTTGATGCGTTATGATGTTGTGATGTTGCCGGATCTTCTCGCCGCAGAATCATCGGTAAAAATATAAAAGTAGTAGGAGGAGGAGGAAGTCTCTGCCCACTAGAACCTGAGATTCATAATCTCATCATTAATTCATTTTTAACTTTTAATTTTTCAATGCTTCGACAGTACGTATATCGGACAATAATTTTATTCCAAAAGTGCTGCGTTATATATCTTTATCGAGGTGTAGGGTAGCCAAATCCTGGAGATTAGACGGTCACTTCCGCGGCACGCTCCTTCTCGCTTCGCTCGTTGTCGCATATAGTGACTGCTATGACTAGATACTTTAGACATACCTTCTGTAGGAGTAATCCTTGTCGAATATATGTTATGTCGAAGCAATTAAGAAAATGGTGGCTTACCCAAGTCTTTAGTATGATTCAATGCATCTGTGATCTGTGTCCAGCTGTTGAGACACTTGGTCCTACCATCATATGGGGCAGCATACTCTTGATTGCTTTTTTGATACAGAATTATAGCCATAATAGCCAGGGTAATAAATAATACTGCAAAAACACATTTATAAAATAATATTTATCTCCCTCAAGTCTATTGCTGGTACTTCTAGGTAGTGTGCTTATGTATTTTAAAATGTGGGGGTACCTATATTCTTCTAAAAGTACATGTTAATACTACGAATATGGATGGATAGTTAAGAATATAAATAGTGGTAAAAATATTAACCGTATATGATTTTGACTTTGACTTTGACTTTAACTTCGATCGTTTAAAATCAAAAAGTTTAAATTATGCGAGAGAACAACTAAAATTTCACAATATCTTATTTTATAAGTGTATTATGACCAAAACAGAGCTGGCGGTCGGCGGCGGCCTCAAAATCGGAACTTTTTAATTTCATCCGGCGTGAGTTCCTTTATGAGTGAACTTTTGGATTAGTTGGGGCTACACGTTTTATACAGATCCGAGCTTTTTTAATTAAACTCCGAGTTTCAGGTGGAACTAGACCTGGGTTATTGCGATAGTTCTTTGTAGATATAATCTCTACTTTGCAATTTTCAATTCTCAAAAATACCACTGTATAGGTATTTTATGAGGAACTTGCAACCTACCTGCCTTGACGACTAGGAGATTATCATAAAAGTCAGGTCAAGTTCTAGACGTTTATTAGCCTCTAGAAAGCCCAGAGCTGGGTCGTGAGTACAGACAGATGATGTAATAGCCTCCTTGTTATGGGGACTTATCTCAGAATAGCAGTGAAGTCCTCGGCGCGATGGTGTGGGTAGTGCAGTAACCGGCAGAAGACAGTAGCGGGAAAAACGGGAAACGGGCAGCCGCAGTTGTCGGGTTAGCCCAGACGCCCAGCAGGATATAGGGTCCTGTGGTAGCTGGTAGCCGCTCCAGCGATGTGCACAGTACTGGCCCCGCAGTCTAGCCAGCGAGGGTTCCAGTCAGCAGCAAGTTGGGCCAGCGGTAGGTTTAGCCCGCCGTAAGATCCCTGGAATGCCATGAAGGACCCCGGTTAGTAGGAATTCCTCAGCGGCGCTGTTGTCACATGCACGAAGTCTTGGGCTCCTCCGAGGAAGCTTAACTTCAACAAGCCCTGTGATGTGAAAACATGCCGCAAAACAAAATGGTCGGAAGGACATTTAAAAACAAGTTACAATAAGATTGTTATAGAATAGGCTTCAAGGGCAATAACAGGGTTTAGCAGTACCTTATTGGAAGAATTAGGTACTAGATGGGTTTACATTACACTGGAACTTTAAAAACTAGTTCCTGGCAGTTTACATCAGCTTGAAGAGCTACACAATCATTACGATATAATAGTAGGTACTACAAAAGGTAGATAGGTACTGATGAGGTTATAAGAATCGCACAGCCTAGTACCTAGAATGAAATTACACGATAATTCACAATAACGAGTGCACAGTATAGATTAAATCTAGACATTTGTTTCAACTCACCCGAGATGGGGACTAAACTGAATTTAAGTTTAAATTACTAGGACGATACAACGTCCCACAATTGCCAATGGGTTACAGCACTTGGTAATCACTGCTGAAGAGCTCTGTACTAGACGGTGGCTGGCGTCGTAAAGAACAACAATGGTACAATGGCTTGTCACCCACCTGCGATCCTCGCATGACGCTCGTGACTCAACCTTGGCTCCTCCCATTTTTCGCCTTTGGATCGCGCGTAACCTTATTTGGTAATTTTAAAAGCTGTTCTAGATATGGAGAGCTGAATTGCGGGAGGAAATTATAATAAAACCAGTTTTGGTCATAAGGTACAGTACCTCGCTCTATTTGTTTCTTAGCCACATGTGACTTATACTTGCTTTATTAGCAATAGCGCCCTCTGTGTCGTAGTTGTCTTCGAGCTAGTAATACTTCCACCTAGATGGCGACACTTGTTGTGATTTGGCTAGAATTATTTTCTAATATTTTAATTTTTAATTACTGAATCAGACTAGCAGGTTACAAACTAGCTGGTGCCCGCGACTACATCTGCGCAGGATTATAGTAGGTACTTAGAGAGTAGCTTAATACTCGTATCTTCTCCAAGGCCATATATCTTAGCTTTATACCAAAATGTCATAAAATATGTAGGTACATGGTGATATGCTACTGCTATAATAGTATTATATGAGTAAATTTAAATACTTAGTGTATCAATCAGTAAACATTAATAATAAAATACAGGACTTCCGTACATACAAATATAAAATTAATCACCATGAAAAAAAACAGTCATTACATTTCATCACCATTGACAGGATTTGTGTTGTATTTTATCATCCTTGACGGTCGCCGAGCACGTCTAGCATGACAATTCTGTCATCATTACGATCTTGACGTAGGCGGAGATCTTATTATTTTGTCTATGTTGTGGGCACAAAATCGTAATATGCTATGGTGATGTACGATGATTATGATGATGAAAAGTATCCTATGTGTTAATCCAGCGTCCCATTTATCGTCGTACCAAATTTAAACAAAATTGCCCCTGCCATTTCAGCGTGAAAGAGTAACAAAGATCCATACATCCATACATCCATACTCACAAACTTTCGCGTTTATAATATTAGTAGTATTAATAACTCAATAAATTACGTCTTAAGAAATTGTCCATGTGTTCTTTCAAAATGTTTAAGAACAAGAAAATGAACTGAACGCGTGAATAACCCGCATATTACTCACGTACCATTTATCAAAATTTTTTGAACCTATAGTTAGACCCGAGCAGCCATAGATACGAACATAACAATTTTGTAGATTTGATATTCTTTTACTAGCGTTATTCACGATAAAAAATAATATCAATTATTTATTTATTTAGTACTGACGGATAAACAATGTTTTTATATACCGTTTACCTGCAACGATGTTTGCTAAGAGCAAACATCGTTGCATCTTTGACAACACCCGTGAAACAAATGACGAGATAAGAAGAAACGTTGGAAAAACAACCTTGTGTACAAGGGCAATATCTCATTAAGTATTTGACATCGGTGAGCTCGTCGACGAGCACATCGACGAATCATTAAAGAATCGCATGACTGTAACTAGTCTTTGACGTATTGGTTAAGCAGTTTGTCTGCAACCATACGGTCGTATTAAAAGGTGTTAGGAGAGATATGTTAAGGAAATAATGGTATGTACTTACAGGAAGTCGGGGCTCTGGGTAGTGCGGGCTGATGACCTTAAGAGTCCTCGGGGTAGGCGTCCTGCTGTGGACGTCGTGCTGAAGAACTGTTGTTCACTTGTATAAAGTCTATTTAGTTTTATTGTTTGTGCACTGGTTTACGCGTAAACACGGGCTGATTAGCGGTCACTCGCGGCGAAGTTAGGCGCGGTGACTCGGGCTGATTTGTGGTGATGGTGTGTGGCCGTGCCGAACACACCCTAAAGGTCACTCTGGGCTGACGCGTAACGCGAAGGTTTGTGCTGATGCGTAAGCGCGGAGGAATTGTTGCGGCCGCGGCGCGAAGGCGGAGCGGTATACGTCCGCTAGCGGCGACTCTAATCTCGTGACTGTTGGTCGCTGGCCCGTTTAGCCGCTTCCTTGTAGTTTGACAGCCGGCCGGGCACCGGCGGGACGCGCGGGCGGGGGGCATTTTTTGAAGTGACGTCGCGCTTTTTTGGAACGATCACGTATCTTTTAGCTCAGTTGGTGGTCACTAACTAAAATCTACTAACTAACTTAAAACCTTTTCCTAGATATTCGATAACTCATTTCGTGTCTTGAAATTCGTTATGATATAAAAAGCTTTATTCCGCAGCTCAATTCCATTGCATTAACACGTATACAATACTGTGAACGTTTATGCAAAGTGTAACAAGTGTGTGATAGATATAGGGTAAACACGGATCGATTGCGTTACTTATTATTAAAAATAAACGTTCACACTGAATTAAATTCTATTATTAAGAATATAAGGTCATATTTTACTTATCAAAGCATAAAGTTAAATGGTCAGGTGGCCAGAAAAAGCAGGTGCAGCCGACCAAAATTATTGCATGGTAAAATGATTTACATATAATATAATATTGATTCAATACACAATTGATTAGTTGTTTTCTTGTATATATGTGGTTAGCTTAAATTTAATTCTAGCATAATTTAGCATAAAAAGTACATATTCATTATTTTATTATTATATATTACAAACCCTTTTGAGCTTTGTCTGTGAGTGATGGTATCTATTATGCACTTGAAGGGTAGAACATTCATTAAATGTGAGTAAAATTTGTTGTTGTAAAGTAATATTTTAATGAGTGTTTTATTACTTCTATCATAATCATATTTTTATTGTATTGTTCATTTCATTTCTTGTGTTTGGTTGAATCACTCATATAATTACACATCACATTATAGTGTATATTTAAATTCAATTGGACGTGAAATTACCTATTTCAATCATCTAAACGAATTTTAGGGAACGCTTTCTCAATAAAAGTAATGATTTATTAATCTTAGGAGAATATAATAAATCACGAAAGTGTACAATAGGCACAGCTTAGATTAAGTGAACATCTAGAATATAAGTAATTACCTTCACATTTTTACATCATAAATTACACACCATAATTCATTTACCAAGACAAGAAGGTGTCTCAGCATCATAAATAATTCAATTTGTTGATTATCCTATCGACAATCCTTGTGTCAAAATGCAAATTTGTTTATAAATAACGACACACAGGTACCTACACAACACTACTTAACAACAATTTTAAAGCTTTTGGTTTAAGTCGGTAGAAATAAGACTTATTTGTAGAAGTCTTTCGATTTTAGTTCTAAGTATAGGAAAGTAATTAAACCATGGCTTGAGATTAAATTTCTGTAATAATGAATTTAGTAAAATAAACCTTCTGTGTATTTAAATAAAAACATATGAGTGGTTCACCAGTTTTCAGCTAGTTTAAATAGGAAATTAGGGCATTTATTAGGAACTGTGTTACATAACAAGAAACTTAGTTTGTATGCTCGTTATTAAGAGCAAAGTGCCAACAAGGACGACTGCTTTTCAAATGAAGTTATTTTCCTTGCAAGTAAGAAGCCATAATCTTTAATTAGGTTTTTTATGTGTGAAGGCACTAGATAACTTTTAATCATTTGGTAATTAAATATGAACACAGACGCGAGTATAATCTTAAAATTATTAAATAATAAAATCTTGTCGAAGTTAAATAAATATAACATTACTTTTGGAAATGTCAAAAATATCCGAAATTGGATTTGATACTCTTAAGGTAATGAAAGAGGAGAAAGTGACAAAAAATAATCAAACTCGTGGCTACCCGATGACGTGCGCCGGAAGTTTCATGTAGATTTAAGTTAATATCTTTTTCTTTCAGCGTCCACGTGTAGATTTAATTAGATCTAAGTAGTAGTTAGTAACATAAAACCATTAGTGATGGGCGATCGGGATCCGCTTCTTTCACCTCCGCGGTAAATTCCTATTTATATAGTTGTAATAATTGCGTTATTTCTTCAATTTGGGGGGGGGGGGTGATAATTCTGTTTCTTCCAGAACGAGAAGAAGAAAGAGAGTTCGAGAGCTGTATGCCGAACTGTGGGTCGTCATGTTCCTCCAGTTAGAGTTTATCGTAAAGAATTGAATTATTTTGATATCGTCAATACTGAAAATAAGTATTAAATTAGTAGTGTGCTAAAGTAGGTACAGATGCGTAAATTTTATCTATTAGATTAAAATCGAGACTTACTAGGACGTATCGACGTAGTTGAATCTTTTAAAGCAAGTAACTATTTACTGGATGTTCAACTTGAGTTATTTTATTCCAAAATACAAATCATTCTTCTGAAGTCGACAAAATAATATTCAACGTAAATTCAAGCGTAGTGATGACTGAATAATAGATTGGTACTGTTAGGTAAATTTCCAGGTTGAATTACATGGCGACTCACAGTCTAAAAGAAGTCTTCGAAGGTTTGTGGCATGTTTTTTAAACTCACCATATCGGTTTTGTTTACAACCAACTGTTGTACGATCAAAATAAAATTATATTTGAATTAAAATAATTGTCTTACTTAAAAAAAATATATTTTGAATTATATTATTTCTGATATATTTGTCATTTTCTAAAGATGAAACGTTGTGTACGCTTAACCGATATGGGAAATCCTAGTTAATACAATAGGTGACTGATTAGTTTGGCTACATTTAATTTATGAACAGTAAATAATTACAAGATCACTTATTGTATAACAAGGGAATACGATGAACTTGTCTATTTATTTTTTTTCAGAGATGTTTACATATATGTTTTATATTATCTTGCTATATATTATAGTTTTGTATACGTTGACGTGATCACTACTTTCTAGGTATATCAGGCGGAATACTATTGTATATCAAGGGAATTTATGTGCCTTTGTATAACCAATTTCTTTCAGAGGTGGTCATTGTTTATTTAACATTACTTTATATTATGTTTTATGGTTACACAACTTCATATAGGTATGTCAAGAGCAGATAATTATTCAAGGGAATATTATATTGAACTTTATCTAACCAATTTTCAGAGATGGTCACATCGAATAATTAAAACTACCTAATCTAGCGGAATATTATAAATATGTGTATGTTTGACGTATTCACTTTTTGTTATAGGTATTTCGAAGGTGACTTAATCATTTTACGGAATAGTTAATATTATCCTGCCTTACCTAAGTTTTACAGCGGATGGTAGAATATTCAGGAGATATTTTTAAAGTTAAATCAAATAAGGCTACTCTTAGGGGTCAATGTGTTCTTGGCTTGGAATTTATTACTCTTACAGGAAAGTATGGGGAATATATGGAATAGCCTTGGCTTAATATATTGACCTTTAATCGATAAGCAATTAAGCGTAAATAGGTTCACTTATGAGTTAGAAATGAACAGGGACCGGATGTAATCTGCTTTTAAAGTAACGTGTTGCAGCCCAGCTTTGTTATCATTCTGTCTCTTAAGATGGATAATTAAGTTAAAGCAGTTAAGGCGTATCTGTTCAATTACCATTTATTGAGTGCCAAGACTCGGAAATCATATATCATAATTAATTTGGTTGTGATAATACTGGTTGCCTTTGACTTGATTAAACTAGATTCTTTTTAATTGAACTAAACTATGAAACCCTAAGTCCTTCTTTCGTTAATTCGTTCAAGTATTAAATTGGAGTTATATTTAACCTGACAATAGTTTGATAAATTCATCAGACTGGAGTGTTTTTATAATTATGTGATAAATGTTGAGCTAGTTGCGATTTTGGGGCCTCACAACCCCCGGGATTAATGAACTCCCTCGCATGATTGCTTAATTTGGAAAGTTTCGACTGCAAGCATATGTACTATACATGCAACTGAGAAATTTACGCACACTGAATACCGGTTCGATAAAGGATGCTCTTCGGCCAAAGAGTTATTTATCTATTGGTCCATTTACAAACATTAAACACGAACATCATCGAATTATGGTTTGGTTAATATTAGTTGATTGCGGGAGGTTGAATTCCTACCCTAATCCATTTAATCACTTCCTACCCTTATGTTCCTACATATTAGAAAGGAGAATTGATATTATTACAATTAAGTGATTATAACTATTCAGCCCTAGCATGATTTTACTTGTGAATATAGAATGAATTATTCTTAAATTATACACATACTAAGTTCTATTTGAGAAAATAATTTATATGAAACATATAGAACTAATTATTATTTTAGATGAAATTAACTTTCTTTAACTGTTAAACAGTTTGGTTGTAATAAACCTCAGTATGATATGGTTCCTTGATTACTATCATGAATCATTTGAGTATCTTGATGTCTTCCGTAGTCAGGTACCAGGCACTGGTAGAATATCGAGTGTTCGCTGTTGATACTTCGGTGTAGGTGTGCACTTGGGACCCTTTCTGTGTGTAAGTTCTGGCTCTGCTTGGTTGCGGGAATTAATTGGGATCTTATTCTTTGATGAATGCGTGTAATTATTGAATCAATTGAATAACTATGGAAAACTGGTATAACCAGATGGGGTTGAATCCCAAAATAACTATATGTTATCTCATCTTGTGAGGCAAGGAGATATATCTGACTGTATTTATAATACAGATATAAAACAATAACCGATTTATAATCGTATTGAGTATTGTTTGGTAGGCCACTGTTGTGTGCCAAATTACAAACTTAGGACAATTAGTCCTTTTACTACAATACTAGTCAAGGCTAGTGCAACATAATTGAAGTTCCATCAAGCAGGGTTGAATGGTTATTGTTATAACTAAGTTAACCATTCCTATACCTATTCTTCCCCTCCAAGAGGGTGCAGACATTGGATGGCACTCATAGTTGTGGGCGATGGATGGGGCCCTCAATCTTATATAACAAACAAAAAATTTATTACTTATATATGCACACATTAATTACCTTGAAAGTCTCTACAACTCTAAAAGAACCAAGGTTACTTATATTTTCATAGCGTATGGGTTGACGTTCATTTGGCCAAAACATATGATAGTAGTTAGTTCTTTTGAGAGAGGTGGTTTAGTTACAAAAGTATTTTAGCTGAGCCGAAGATACGTTCGTAAGTTCTCATATTATTCGAATCATATTCGCATAAGTAAGTCTACAAGACCGAACATATACATAAACTTTTAAGAACCTCACTATAATTTTGGATCGATGTCAATACCCAGAAAGATCTTTGCCTGTTCAAACGATAGTTGCCTCCTAATGCGATAGTAATAGCATATTTGAATTACACTAGTTTAGTGTAATTCGATTTCGACATTACGATCAAGTTAAGAACAATTATTTTTATTTTTTTTGTGTTTTTAGCTCTCGACAGAAAAGACGAGTTTTTACACTAGTAGCGATTTGCATGTTGATAACTTGTATTCTCTACCACTGGAACTAAAGCGTGCTACGTCACTTCAAACTTTCAAAGATCAGGTTAAAAAATATATCTTTCACTCTAACTCTTACTCACTAATTGTATCATAATATTATGTTATCTAACTATCATGATATTGTTTTTCAATTATTTTTTTTTTAATTCCTTTAAATGTTTATTTGTGTTCACTTGTAATAAACATTTCTTAGACTATTTGAATACTGTCAAGATGTTTTAGTGTTTATACTTATAAATCTTATTTGTATAATTACGTATACATTATAAAAGTATATTGGTTATGTATTTGTATTAGTTTATTTAATATAGCATTTATGTATTTATAGTGTGTTTTACCTCTGAGAATGGGTTGTCTGGAAGAGATCGCTCTGAGCGATAAGACCGCCTATTTTGCACCTTGTATTTAGCCCTGTATTATTTATTTTATTTTCTCATATGAAGTCATAAATGTAGTGTCTTAATAAGGTGTTATCTATCTATGCTACAAGCCAATTGCAAGGGTGATTTCGGTGTAAAGGGTACTTTATCAAGTGAAGGTGCTGGGCGAAAGAGACTCGAAAACTAATGTCTCAGAGTGATAAGGCCAATGCAGTGCCACGCAAAACTACAGTTGTAAGCTCTAGGTAGCACTGCAGCTATAATTGGAAAGCGTAGTACACAACTCGACATAAATTGCATTAAAATAATACCATGAATTTGTGCACATCATGAAAAGCAAAAATAAACCTCCAGCCTGAAAATACGACCCATTCCAATACTAACATAGTTTGAACTTAGACCACGCCCAAATGAGATCGTTAGACGTTATTTACTCATTGAAACACACCCTCATATTTTAACGGTCATTGCCGTTTGAAACCAAACAACTAACTCCAAAGTTTGAATAAAACATTCAGAAACACGCTAGTAGCGTAACAGATAGGTGCTTAACTGCTTAAACATGTCGGTGGGGAGCGTCCGGGTCCGGTGCGAGCCGGGGCCGGGGCGAAACGAATGTGTTTGTTTCGACCCGACTTCCTTTCGCGACCCGGGAACGGCCATTTACAATGCACGGTGTAGTGTCGTATAACCCGTTTTAATGTTTCCAATTAGTAATACAACGTAACTTCATCATGTTAGTCTGCATGTAACCGTTATATTCAGAAATCATGAAGATATATAGGAAATAGTCCCAAAAAAAAAGTAACCAATTTCTTAAAATCGTAAAAAATAATACAATAAAAGTTATCTAAATAACTTTTATCGTATTATTTTTTAAGCACTCACGCCTGTTTAGCGAGACGAAACTTTGCAGTTTTAGAGAGAAAAATACACATCCTCGGGCGAGATTCAAACCCGCGTATTCCGCGTCATAACGTCTTACATGAATTGTCGGAAGACGCGGGTTCAATTCCTGTTCGAGGATGTGTATTTTTAACCGACTTCAATAAAGGAGGAGTTTATATATTTGTGTGTATGTGTTCTTTTTATGTAGCCGATTTCTCCTTCATTTGTGGACCGATTCTCAAAATTTTTGTTTGGTAGAGTATACTTTCGAGGTATTCCCATTTAAATTTCATCAAAATTGAGTAAGCATCTATTGAGTTACACTCCAAAACTGAAAAGCGTTGATTTATCTCGATGATATCGTCATTGACAATTGGTCCTGTATGTAGCGAGGGTCATTAAAAATGGAGAAATAATATTTTTAATAATAGATAGACCGATATTTTTTTCTCTCTAAAAGTACAAAACTATTTTTTAATATTTTTCTAGTTCTCTGAAATTTTAATATTAAGTTGTTTCCACCCCATAAATAGGTATTATAAAATCAGAACATGGGTAATGTAGGTTTATGTAATAAAATATCATCGCGTGTTGCTTAATTGGGGATACAAAGCAGCATTGAACGCGCGTTGAGAATCCGCGACTCTCTGACAGGATGATATGCTATCTCAGCAGTAATTTTTTTAATTATTTTTGTATTTCATGTCAAAATACACACAATGAAACACATACAGCGGATCTTAATAATTATTGTACATTTCTCACACTACATAACCAGTATTTTAAGACATTAGCAGTCGTGCTAGGGTAACCTGTGTTACGACTGCTAAGCGCCTTCCTTAACTTATACAATATATTTTATTTATGTATGTACATAAACCAGAAGAACGTAACAAAAGAGATTGACAAATGGAAAATATCTCTTATCTCTTAAAAAATATGTATCATGACATGAACGCAGATGTAGGTACGAGTATCTAGCAACGAGTACACCCCAGATGTCAAGCGACAACACACGATGTGCGTTAGAGCTGCACCTCATCACGCCACTTAGTACGAACCTAACGATAAACACGTACAACACCATGTCCTCAGATAGTACGAGTACTTACTAGTTAAAACGTTAAGAGCTTATCATGCTAAAGCAGGTGGTGGAACTACATCAAGAAGAAGTTGATACTTTTAAGAGGGCACGAATACCATTTGATATGAACGATACAAGATGGTGCATAAAGAAGTCGGCTACCAATTTCGTAGCAAATGTAGCGTCGCATAATGTAAAAAGATCTTGTGAGACACTTAACGCCCGCCCGGGCAGTACGGTTTTTGTATTAATGGTAATTTTGGGGAAGTTTAAAAATATGACATAATATTATCCTAATATGAGTTTAATTAACCCTTGTCTCTAATAAATACAACTTTCATCTAAAATACCTCAATGCCTCACCTTTGTCTTGAGGCATTGAGGTATTCGATTGATCTATGATCAGGATGTTTTTTCATTGCTGACTAATGGCTATATAGTAAGCTCAAATTCGCATAACCAGCTTTGCTCTAGGTATCCCTACGTAATCGTATCGGAAAAAAACAATTATTTCATAAATGAGAGATCAATTGATAAAAGAAAGTCACCGAAACATCGCAGAAGAGTAGCTACTAGTAATTCGAAGTGGGCAGGTCACATAGTACGCAGATCAGGTGGCTGGTGGGGCTGGAAAGTACTGGAGTGGAGATCACGGACCGAAAAGCGCAGGGTAGGTCGTCCACCGATAACTCGTCACGACCTGACGACCTGACTTCACCGATGTCAAACAGTTTATGAGATATCGCCCTTGTACACAAGGTTGATTTTCCAACGTTTCTTGTTATCTCGTCATTTGTTTCACGGATGTTGTCAAAGATGCAACGATGTTTACTCTTAGAGAATCACACGGCTGATAAACGTCGTACGAAGATGTCAGATGCATGTTATGAGGGTTTACGGAAGGGATAACATCCACTACTGACCATAGGCATCCCGACTATAGTGGACGTCCTATGACTAAGACGATGATCATGATAATGAGTTTAACGAGGTGGGTGATACTCAGATAGAGTGAGAGTACTTATAATGCCACTGGGTTAAAATGCGCTCTTGGTATAGTAGCACTAATATTATAAATGCGAAAGTTTGTGAGTGTTGTATGTATATTACTTCTTCTCGCTTAAGCAGCTGGACCAATTTTGATGAAATTTGATATGGAAGTAGATGAAACGCTGGATTTACACATAAAATACTATGCATAATCATGATAATCATCATCATTCCTTACGCGGGTGTAACCTCGTGGCACAGCTAGACTGGCCATATTTCTTGATATACATTTTTCTGGTATTTTTTTCATATTTTAACAATCGCTCCTTTTTATAAAATATAGTATCAAGTAATATGATGAGCTATTAGTGTGCCTTATGCAAACGTACGAAGAAGCACAGTAGTATGTAAGAAATTCCATGTCACTATTTTGACCGAATTTCAAAAAACCAGGTATGGGGTATGTTCCAATTTTTTTATGTACGTTCGCCGATTTCTCCTCCAACGGTGGAGCGATTTCAATCATTGTTCTTTTGTTCGGGTATACTTCCAATCTAGTCCCATGGTCACTAAGTCAGGATCTGATGATAAGACCCCAGTGAAATCGTCGGTAATGCTCAAAATTAAAGGCGCTTTTTACGTTTTTCGTTAAGTCTACTTACATATAATGTAATTTCGTCGGCAACCATACCCTTCAAACCAAAACGCAGTATTGCAAACATTATTGATTGACGGAAGAAAAAGATATGGTGTCAGAACTCATTCACAAAGAGCAGCCGTGCGATTCTCTAAGAGCAAATATCGTTGCATCTTTGACAACATCCGTGAAACAAATGACGAGAAGAGAAACCCACGGCTGTACTGCTTTTATAATTATCTCAGGTGACGTTTGATAATCTTCATTACATGTGGATGAGCTGATGATGAAAAATACAACACTTTAACTAATAGGAGTAAGTGGATAATGCACCTACACAACACTGTAGTGCTCGCTTCACGGCAGAATATTTAGTAACTGGGTTGGTACCAACACTACCAACCAAGACATCAACCAACCTTGCACGTTAGTTCAGTTCACATAGTAAGTTGTGTTTCATTACAATTAATTTCCCGAAGGCGGAAGAAATTCCTAACTTCGATCCTTGATGTCTTAAAACTGCATGTGACTAAAATTATTTACTCTATGAAATCCATACAAGCGTATTTTAGAGTTTGCCCCTACGGTGTAACCAACTATCGTCACAGCAAAGCACATCACTGGAAACTTAAGTCGCTTAATTAAAAAATGAAGATAATTGGGAACCAGTTATATTCGAAGCACGAACACTCTCTCGCTTTGGCCGCTTATGACACCAGAATCACGGAACCATAGTAAGCACGTTAGTTTTTACATTCGTACGAAACTGGTTTTGTATTTGCATAGTGGCATAGTGAACGCAGAACTAACGTATTGTAAAATAGGTTATCATTTTTCAGTCCTACGAAACCAGGTGGTCGTAGTAAGTAAAAGAAGCATTCCCTTAACCCGTTGACTAACGATTCGTCATATTTGCCCTATAATACAATAGATTTCGCAGAAATCAACCTACTTTTCTAGGAACTGCAACGTGTGGTTAAGTTTAGTTTTATAAGAGAGTTTTTAAATGCGTTTAAATATTACCACAGTGACACTCGACACTATACTAACAATTAACTACTTCAGTCCAGTAGTGTTAGAAATGAAAAACGTGACGTAGACATTAAGTATTCATTATATTTGTGTGTTTATACATGTCATACAAGTATGATGATAAATATACCTAGTTTAGAGTTACCTGTTTGTCGAATATCATAATTTTTTACATCATATTACTGGACCGATTTGACTGAAACTTTCATGTGTATTTCTGTTGGCCTTGCCAGAGTTGTGTTAGCATATTTCAGTGCTTCATTTGTAATATTATCTGGCCCAGGACTTTTTTCTATTTTTAGTTTCTTTATTGTGTCTATTATTTCAATCTCGTTTGTTGGTTTAATCGTTGTTACGTTTTCATTATTTAAAGTTTCAATTATTCGGGCGTTGTCACTATATAGTTTCCTATAAAATTCAGTTGCAGCACTGACAATATCAGCTCGTTTACGTAAGTCTTTGTCCTGGTGACTTCGTTTTTCAATCCAAGAAGTACATGTTTTAAGTATTTTGTAGGCCTTTTTTGAACTTCCGCTTGTGAGACATGTCCCTCGATGGTATCTTGTCTATATTTTTTTTGTAATAATTTTAATATATTTATTGACTAATTTATACAGGGCCGAAAGCTCATTTTTCTTTGAACGTGTTTTGATTTTAGTTTGCTATAGTTCTTTTCTTCTATAAACTATATCGATTCTTTTTCTCTTTCTAAAGTCCTAGTAAAACTGGTCAAAAAAAGAGTGATGCGATATCTGGAAAAGAACAACCTGTTACATAAAAACCAGCATGGATTAAGAGAAGGTAGGTTTACTGAAGACGCTATTCTAATGCTAACTTATTTAGTAACCTCGTACTTGGGTGATGAAGATAAATGCTTAGGGGTCTTATTGGACCTCTAGAAGGCCTTTGACACAGTCACCGTGCCTATTCTATTGAAGAGGCTGAATAATAAGACGCACTTGCCTGGTTGACTGACTATTTGACTGGTAGGACGCAAATGGTTAAAGTTGATAATTTTAGAGTGATGGCTCAGTGTGCACGTACGGAGTGCCGCAAAGTAGTACACTAGGCCCAACAATTTTTCTAATGTATATTAGCGATTTATGTGTTGACTGCTTTGCCTGTACTAGATGTTCTAATGTTGACCGTGCTTCTCCTATGATAAGACATGGAAAAGGTTATCACGCTAGCAGACATCTGCCTCTCAAATGTTACGCAATTGTTTGAAGATAGTCTTCTTTTCTTCAATACCAGTGACACCTAATATATGTGTTTCAATAAGACTCAAATAGGATCCGAAGGAAATAATATTAGCTTAAAAATACACACTTTTTTATGCAACCGAAATAGCCAAATATCTAACAAATGTAACTGTGCAGTTTTGTTCAGGGTTGATACTTTTAAATACCTGGGGATAATGATTGACGATAAACTTTATATTATTGGTTAAATTTGTAAAATGTTGTTGTAAGTATAAAATATTTTAATAATCTAGATGGGAGAAGCCACTGGCACCCGAAACACAGTTTTTAACTAGTTCGGATTAATTAACTAAAACGTAATATCTTAAAAATAAATAAATTACTGATATAATTATTACGATGTTTAATCGATATTCTAGAAAATCCAAATTAGGAGCTGTGATGATGGATGCGACATCATGTTTTCGCTAAGTTTAGTATTATTAGTTTAGTTTACTTGGAATAATGATTAAATACGAATATTCTTGCTGGATACTCATTCCTGCGCGGACAATGCCGCAGGGCAAAGTTAGCCATAAATGAAAGTTGAAGCCTCAAGTGTAACATTATTGTATGCATATAAAATGCAGGTCGAGGTTAGGGCGAGCACCAGTCT
Source organism: Selenia dentaria (assembly GCA_917880725.1). Lineage (NCBI taxonomy): Eukaryota > Metazoa > Arthropoda > Insecta > Lepidoptera > Geometridae > Selenia > Selenia dentaria. The sequence continues at coordinate 3,721,054 of OU862888.1, read as the reverse complement.
GCTCACGGAGTGCGCACGTGACCGATTATCGACACTCGTGAGAGGCATTCGTGCTATAAACAGTGTCACAGTTCAATATACTAGAGTTGAGAAAGCTTATTGAAATCAAGCTGTCCCCGCAGTTACACCCGCCAGTCACTCGTGACACTCAACACTCGTCGCGAATTCCACAATATTTGAAAACTAAAGCATTCAATCAGTGCGGCCTACCCGTTATGACATACGGAGCCGAGACGTGGACACTCACGGTACAACTGGTCCACCGATTTAAGGTTGCTCAGCGTGCTATAGAGATGGCTATGCTTGGAGTTTCTCTGAAGGATCGTATCAGAAATTAAGTGATCCGACAGAGAACTAAGGTAACCGACATAGCCCAAAGAATTAGCAAACTGAAGTGGCAGTGGGCTGGTCATATTAGCCGAAGAACCGATAACCGTTGGGGTAGACGCGTTTTTGAGTGGACTCCGCGACTCGGCAAACGTAGTGTAGGACGTCCTTCGGCTAGGTGGAGCGACGACATACGCAAAGTGGCTGGTAGCAGCTGGATGAGAAAAACCGAAGATCGGGCTCAGTGGCGTGCATTAGGAGAGGCATATGTCCAGCAGTGGACTGATACTGGCTGATGATGACGATGATGACAGATCATAAATGTTGAAAATGAAAGTTTTTATGTGCGTAGGTATGTTCTTTCGATTCAACCAGAAGTTCCCAAGAGATACCTAGGTAAAATATATTTTTTTAAACCTGCCAGGCATTTTTTTTAGTAGTTCAGTCGTGCGCTTAAATTTATAGCTAACTTATTATTTGCGAAACTTTTGGATTTAGCCACATTACTGATATGCGAGACGAATTTACAAAACTAATCCATCACTCCTCTCTCTGAGAGGAAGGTTCGAGTCCCGACAGTGGGAACCAAATGGACTGATTATTATGATGATGACTATGAATCCATCACAGTCTCAAGTAAAATATAATAGTTTAAATAACAAAAAAGCGACGTTTCTATTACAAACTTACTATTTGCGGTTGGTACAATAGTCGTGTTAAGTTTGCCCTCTAATCTAGTTTGTTTTTAGTTACAGCAATAATGTTAGATGCTTTCTTAATCTACGAAACTTTGTTGCGCGAGTTCACCTCGCACTTGTCCAGATTAAAAAAAAAGAACAAAATATGCATATATTTTATTATATATATTTATATTTATTACCCTTTAAAATGAACCTATTTGCAAGATTTTGAAAAATGTACGTGCTACGATATCGAATATGTATTTTTTTATTTAGTAGTATTTGGTAACTGTTATACATGGCAAACTGTGCATCAGCTTTTACTTTATTTCTGAACAGGGTTTTCTTTTTTTTTCATATTGTAATTTTAATTTTGAAAGCATTGTTAAACTATTTTGAAAGTTATCACCTTTTCAACCTAGTGATACTAAAAGTATTAATTTATTTATTGTTTTATCAGGAGATCACTAACCTAATGCAGTATCATTTCCCCCGAGTATACTTTATCTTATAGATTTGAACTGTGTAGCAAAATAATAGTTGAAGAAACCCGTGTAATGTTTATGGACCGATCTCAAACAAAGCAGAAAGTATGTAGTAGGTGCTACGAGTATATAGTGTGTTGTCTATAAATGTTATTAATTGAAGTGACCGCCTGTGATGTGATGTTAAACAAGTGGCCATAACCGCCTTTATCTATCTATAATTTGATACTGTGGTCAAACAGGGTAGCACCATGTAGTACAGTAAACCTAGAATGGCAACTTGCACATAACGACGGCAGCTAGTGTTAAGTGACCACAGAAGCGTGCACTGAAAAGTACCCTATTACTTTGTTGTGCATTTTCTTACCATGCTGCCTGCAGTGCTAAAACTAAAAAAACTCGGAAAACATAGACTTTTTTATCGGCGGCAAAATCAGCATTAACTTTAATTGCTTAGTCAAATCGGACATAATTATTATTATCATGGAAAGGTATTATATATTTCAAACGACTTCCAAAAAAAGAAGGAGGTTCTCAAGCCGACGCGTATTTTTTAAATGTATCATCGCATAACTTTGTACAAAGTAGTCCGATTTTGATAATTTCTTTTTTTTGGTAGATGATGTTTGGTAGATATATTATATCTCGACTAATATATGATATATACTAGCTGGTGCCCGCGACTTCGTCTGCGCAGGATTAGTACTGCGAGTAGCTTATGTTCTCAAAGGCCATATCTATTTTTATACCAAAACGTCATAAAATATTTACATGAATAAATATAGGTAGTAAATCAATTAGTAAACACTAATAAAAATACAGTGCCTATATTGTACGTACATACAAATATAAAATTAATCACCATGGAAAAAACTGTCATTACATTTCATCACCCTTGATTGTCGCCGAGCATATCTAGTATATTAAGCTGTCAAAATGATGACGTGTTTTTGACTAAGCTATCAGAAACTGACACAAACTTTGACAGAACTTTCATGATTACGAGTTCTTGTTATTTTGTGTATGCTGTGCCCTAAAATAATACGCTTTTTCACCCGCGTGGTGATAGATGATGATGATGATGATGAAAAGTATTCTATGTGTTCAAATTTCAAAAATTTCTGTAGTATACACGGTCATTACGACTTCGAGTCTAGGTGGGTGAAGTTTTATGTGTGACTTTACCCACTGAGTCGCACGCTCTGTGGCACTCATACAGTATGTTTGCCTATTGAATTACTAAGGTATTGCTGATCGCATTTAGTTTATTGCTACAATGGAACGCCAATACGAATGAGCCATCTGTATTGGAAACTAATTTGTATTGTTCTGTACTGAACTAATAATGCTTATCTAATAACGGGATACAGACGACGTTAATGGACTTATTGGGATGTTTAGAAGTTCTATTGTATCATAGAAACGGGTTTTTACCCACAATTATTATTAAAGTATATTTTTAGTGCCGATTCGTTTTAAAAGTAATTATAGAAAATTTTATTTTGATACTAAATAATACTGATTACCTATTTTTGTATAGCCAGTTAAAGTAGCAGTGGGCAAGGCACATAGCACGCGGAACAGATGGCCGATGGGGCGGGAAGGTTCTAGAATGTAGACTACGGACCGGCAAGCGTAGCGTAGGTCGTTCACCGAAACGGCCAGACAGACGACCGGTTCTTTTGGAAAATTTTGGAGGAGGCATATGTTCAGCAGTGGAGGTCCTACGGCTGAGATGATGATGGTGATGTATAATATTATTTATTTTTTTGATTATTATTATCAAGTGATGGGATAAGGCAGTCATGCGCTTGATGATAAACATCATACTTGCTTAACCACACACGTTGCAGTTCCTGTAAAAGTAGGTTGATTTCTGCGAAATCTATTGTATTATTGGTCAAATATGGCGAACCTCCAGTCAACGGGTTAAGACAGTTGCAATGCCACCCAGAGCTTAGAGTTGTATTCTGGTTTGGTACTGCTTTTCGATTGTTATCCCGGTTTTTGAATCTATTTCACACCCTAACACAGTTTAATCTACAACTCATTCTTCTCAATGAGTTAATCCATCTTTAGTTTCAGAGCCCTTAGAGAGAAAAATGTTTATATATATGAATGTAAAGTTATTCGTTAGTACGTATTTAAACGACTGACCTAACACCTAATAGCCTTTTAATGATGGTGATGTCTTTGTGTTTGTGATATCGTTTCAAATTCACTATATTCTATACATACTTACCAAATATGTATATTTTTTTATGTTAGTCTAGCGCTGACACTCACTTGATGGGCCAGTTATGATGCGGTCGAAGGTAGAGCTCGATCTAAAATGGTGACTGGTTAGGATAGTTGTCGGATTACACCATTAAGTGTGAAACGATGGGTTTTCAATCTTGAGAATGAACCTGCTGTATACTTCATAACAATGTAGAACGCCTAATTTCAAGGTCCCTGTGCTGACATCCAGCCAATGGTCCCTGTGCTGACATCACTTGTAATATAATTTCATATCACATCACATCACATCTCAATTCATTAAATCCTTATTGTTAAGTTTATATTTAAAACTATTTCGAAACTGACCAACAATGTGGGAAATTTAAAAAATTAAAAATTAAATGAGGTGATGACATAGCGGACGTCGCAAAAAAATTATGGATTTTGCACAGAGAGAGATTCCAAGGAATATTGAATATTTATCCACGATTCTAATAGAGTATAAAAAGGGATTTTGAGCACAGGGAGAGATTTTGACCCAAAAGAATATACGATACTACGTGGCTAACCAATATAGAAAGATCGAAGACGATAACTTGATATATATTTTATTACATCTCAAAAGAAGACTAGCAACAATACATTGAAACGGTCGTATTGAGTACAGCTTGTCTGGTGTTGGAAGTCCTTTTGAAGAAATTAAGCAGTTCTATGAAAATTGATAGAAGAAGAATGATTTGGACCTATAAGTGAACTGAATTCCCAGGTCACGTTATTTAGCTATATTCTTATCATCATCTAATGTTCCTTTTTATTTCCAATTTGCTAGCTAGGCCTACTAGAGATTGCTATTATTGTTAGTGTAGGTAATTCTAGTGTTTGTATACTATTACATTACACGTGTTACATAGTAACCCATATACAAAATCGCTGACTAAGAACCACATGGCTACCTACATCGTGCATCGCAACTATCACACGGTTGCAACACGAGGCGCGGAGTCAGCATTCTCGAACTTACATGGCACTGGTCACGTAGGCCACCGGCAACATAAAGCGCGGAGTCAGCTTACTCGTGGAACCTTCATTTTTTACCCAAGAATTAATTATTGCATTGTTAACCTAATATCGGTAGCATTCATACGTGTACTTAGAATAGGAAATTATATTGTAAAATCTTTTATTTTAATTAAAGTTAGTACAAAAGTTTTTGGTTTTTATTAGATCCTTCGGCTGTGACCTACGTAATTCACGCTTCAAACAAATAAAAATAACTTTACAACTATTTAGTAGACAATGGGAAACTAGATTGTTTGTACAGATGTAAGTACAGCTTATTCTATGACGCATAATCATGTGTAGGCCCATTGTACTACAAATCACATTCGGTTAACAACCTCAATGAGACAGAGACACGTGTACAAACGTAATCTTACGCCAATTGTTTACTCAGTTAATTAATTGACTGATTAATATAATATCACACTATTCTAGAGCTAATATTATAATTGCTAACTAATTTAATATATATTATTATAATTTATTGATCGTGCTGGCGCTGCCGCGTCTAAAGCGGAAGACCTCAAACGTCATAAATATGTGTATTTAGACAGAATGTACATGTTTGTGCCGTTTGGGGTCGAAACTTAAGGCCCATGGGGGCCGTCCGCTCTTAACTTGTTTAGGGATCTGGCAAAACGTTTAGTTGAAGCGACGGGTGACGGAAATGCTGGCGCCTACTTTGGGTAAAAACTTAGCATTGCCATCCAGTGTGGCAATGCCGCTAGCATTTTGGCCACTTTTCCGCCCACCATGGGGCTTATAGATTAGTTTTAATTTTTTTTTATACTTTGTAAATAATAGGTCTACAGTTATTTTATATAAATATAATAAACAATTTATTTTAATTGTTGTAACGGCTGGGTCGCTGGGTGCTAAGACTACTTATATCGAATGAAAAACAGCTTGTAGAATCAAATTTGTAAGATTTAATTCCTTTCAATACAATACAGATCGAGGATGATGCGCGATTTTCTCACGACGCTCTAATGTACTTTTTTGACATTGACACATTAGCGTAACGTTTACTATGACATTTACACAGTGTTGGACTACGACAATTTGGATACGTAACAATTGCAATTCATGTATATGTGAGTTGACGTAATTATTACTAGTAGTTCTGCGAACAGTAGACCTAGCGTGCACAGTCTTATCAGCGGCAACCTTAACTAATTTTGCAAACATTTTATATGTTGTTGATATCAAATGTTTTTGCCAAATATTAACAAAATCGTTCAGTATTTAAACTTTACAACCTAATATCTCGGCAACCAATTGACCAATGTAAGTACTAAATTTTATCAAAACCGGTCGATAAATAGTGCCACTGCCAACTTCCTCCATTTAAAAAAAATACCCTACTAAAGTGACTACTACTGGAGTGACGATCTGCGCAAGACGGCTGGCAAAAACTGGATGCGAGAAGCCCAAGATAGACCTAATGGCGTGCAATTGGAGAGGCCTATGTCCAGCAGTGGACTGCTACAGGCTGATGATGATGATGACCCTACTAAAATCGCCAAAGACAAAAAAAAACATATTATGTAGGACATGCAAACCAAGAATCATCAAGATTGGTTAAAAAATGCAACCTGTACAGAAATACGTACATACAACCTAACCTAACAAACACGGACATACGGACAGATGAATACCAATTCGGTTAGTTAAAGAAGAGACGCTTCGCTCGCTGGGTCAATTAATAAAAAAAAACATTACAAAGACTACTACCACGTTCCAAAATAAATAGAGACACTACTGATAATAGTGGACTCGTTATTTTCAATTAAGTGTTTACAGTGTATTTTTATTGCATTCTGATATTTAAAGATGGGTTGCAGATGCAGAATTAGCAGAGGTTGAGTAATCTAAACTGTTTTGTCTTTAAATAATCTAGTATGGAAACTTTGCTATTACTAACTGGTTATCAAAGAAGATATCATATTATCATTCTTTAGTAAGATAGGATCCTGTTTCACAATGTCCTTATAAAAGACATTTTATTGTAAACACTTGTATAAAGTCTAGTATATTATATGGGTTATAAAAAATATTCTCTTTGTTTTTTTTTAGCTTAGATTTGTATTAAATTTTTGTGGGTGGGGGAAGAAGAGAGTATAGTAATAAAACTTATTTAGGTTTATGTTAAGATGTACCTAAAGCTTATATTATACTGGTTGTAAAACATGTTCCTTCTATCCTTGTATTTTTCTGACTTTGTATTGTTTTATATAAAGTTTGGTAGAGGGGACAAAGAGAGTATAGTAGTAAATTTATTTAGTTTGTATATTTTCTACGTCTATGTTATAGATGTGGTTAATTTACGGCGGAGAGTGTAGTACTCCTTGAGTATCTGTGACCGCAGCACGTGTGTTGGGTTGTCTGTGGTCACCAACTCTCTTCCGTCTCTTTTTGTTCTGATCTATGTACCAGATTTGGTGACTTGAATAAAGCTTGTATTAATTGATTACATAGTGTCGTTTTTCCTTCAACTACACGGACAGGACAGTATAATACGAGTTATGCATTAAAAATAATGTGGGTAGATATATGTATATGTATAATAATAAAACATATTAAAAACCTCGCAAGCCTTAATAGTGACTCTGCCTTCGAAGTAACAGGTCTCAGGGTAAATCCTTGGCCTGCAAAACTATTGTGTGTTGAACGCAAATGATTGTCATCTCTTGGATATATATCCATGCATATGCATGTGACGTGTTAAACGTGTGTGTCCGATCTTTGCTTCTATGTATATCATGCGTGCCGCTAAGACATGGAGCTCCTTGCTTGTGGATATGTGTTACAAAAGGGGTACAACTTGAGAGTCTTCAAGTCAAACTTGAAGAAGAATCTGTTAGGCAAGCATGCCACATCGCGTCGTCAATTTAACATCAGTGGTCAAGATTAAGCCTATAAAAGATAATAAATGAATATATCTCCGCCTTGTCGTGGGAAAACCACTAAAATATTGATGATGGGATATCTTAATAATTAAGTGGTAGGCCTTAAGCACAAGAGTTGTTGGTTGGTATTACCATAAGCAGTAGTGTGTGTTTACATATTGTACGTACATCGGTCATCGAGTACTCGAACATCAAAAGCTGAGTTGCGGTAGATAGCGGGACAGCTACAGCCTAACAAGTTTTACTGGGAATCGTTGCGACGATCCGAGTCTACTCACTCATACCATATCCACTCCCTTCCCACATCCGTGATTAATGGTGTTCCACAAATTGAAAGAAATGAGCTTCTTTAAAAGTTTTTGTCCTTTTAAACCGTTGACTCGCGTGTTCGCCATATTTGGCCAATAATACAATAGATTTCGCAGAAATCAACCTACTTTTCCAGGAACTGCAACTTGTGTGTTTAAACTACGCATAAATATTATTTATTCGTAGCTTAAAAGGGTTTAGTGTTTTGAAAAGAATATTCTACCAAATATGTCATCTCAATTCTACATAGTGTTTTTTTTCTTTATAATTGGACTCGCACGTTTGTATATTTGCCATTACTCGAGTTATAATAGATACAGATGAATAAAGTTGTACTGAAGTAGTCCGAGTGTAGAATTCACATAAATAAGTATGTCACTATCCCATCAAAGTCGCGTTCTAGTAATGCGGTGGATGCATTTCTATACCTTTCTAGGGCGCTCGATGAAGAACACACACAAACGTTTCACGATTCTGTAAGCTTTGCCTACACTCGTACACAATTCATAATCAACCCATTTTGTTCCCATTGCTGGGACTCGACCCTTCCTCTCAGAGAGAGAGAGGAGTTGGGCCATAATCCACCACGCGGGCTCAGTGCGGATTAGTGGATATGTTAGTGGCCAACGTTACCAACCAGTTAGTGGTTACGAGCGCTTCAGTGCACAATTACAATACCATTAATAATTTATAATCCACCACTATTATCTTTGAGTTTTCTCCGCCTATCACAGTAGTTTTATAATAATTTACTTCCATAAAGTTGCATTCAAAAAGGTCTTAAACAAAATAATCTTAAAAACCATATTATCACCATATGAAATTTCCAAACCACGCAATAGTGGGAGTTTATTTAAATAAAGTAATCGTTGTTCTTTATAGTATTACTTTTTAAAGCACTAACGCCTGCTTAAGCGATCTCAAACATTGAAATTTATAGAGAGAAAAATTCCATCCTCGGACGGGATTCGAACCCGCGTCTTCTGACTCAATGGCGTCTGACACGGAGAGTCAGAAGACGCGGGTTCGAATCCCGTCCGAGGATGGAATATTTCTCTCTATAAATTTCAATAATCGTTGTTCTGTTTAAACTTGTTTCTTTGTCCTTTTTACTTATGCAACGTTTCAAATACTGGTATCCTTTACTTAATTTTATCTGCTATCACCGTATGATCTGAGGTTCTGTAGACGTACTCGTAAGCTGGTAGGTTTAGTTACCAAATACAATAGTATAATTTGATTGAACACTCTCCTAGGATTGCTGTTGCCTACGGATGTAGTAGTATTACATAAACTAGCTATTATATATAAACTATAGTAGTTATATATAAACACAGATCACCTAAATTGTGCGGTAAGGTTATGTAGTTTGAGTGGTAAATACAAATTTAGAATATGGATTTTCACCTCCATTTTCACTTGATAAGTCTTTTAACCCGTCCGCATCAGCGCAAAAAATAACAATAGATTTATGAATGAAACTTAACTCGAATGAGTCTTGCTGATTCGGACAGATTAAGTCCGAAAACATTATGAACGTACGAGTATAACAAGTTCTTCTTTAGGAAGTGTTTACGCTTCGACTACAGTCGATATGTTTATAATATTACTAGCGGACCGGGCAAACGTTGTTTTGCCATATACATTAAAATCGCGATTTAAAAACATGAGTTGATCGTAGAAGGATAAAAAGTTTAAATTGTCTGTATTTTTAATGCTTAATCATAATAATATAAAACTAAAAGAAAATTAAAAATTAAGTGTGGGTCAACCTTATCATTTATACTTATGAAATTTTTTATACATTCATTCATTTCATACATTCTTACACAAAATTTCTTACAAATGGGTCTAGCCGTTACGGAGGAGTTTGGTATTAAACACCGTGATACGAGAATTGTTTATATTAGATTGAAGATAATGTGGTACTCATGATAGTTGTGAAACTCCATTTTCCACTTCTGAAATAATGAAATGAGATTCGAAAAACCGTCGTAGAACTCGTAGTGCTCCTAGTTTACATTTGCAATTAGATCCATGGAAGGCTTCGTAGATGTAATTGCGAACGTGAACGTTTTAATACAAAGTGAGAGTTCGATGTAGAGGGCAAACATTTGTGCTTTGAGCAGAAATATTTGCTGTCAGGTCTTGGAAGTTCTGATGTGATAATGTACGTGCTCAATGTGCCCATGCCTTTGTAACGCAGATAATCATATCGCAGGATAAGAAAGTGTTAAATTTATAACGTAATAAAAATGTGTATAATTAGCTCTTTATATAATTTTTTTTTGTCTTTTTTATATGATTTTATATGAGCAAGTTACTATTAAACATTTAAAACTATTAAAACAGTTTGCATTTTCTCAACAATATACAAATACTATCTGCATCCAACGGTTTTTCTACCGACTTCCACAAAAAGGAGGAGGTACTCAATTCGACAGTATTTTTTTTAATGTTTGTTACCTCATAACTTTCGACTGGGTGAACCGATTCTCCAAATTATTTTTTGTTTAAAGCTGGTGCTTCCCGTGTAGTCCCATTTAAAATAAATTCAGTCGAGTAGTTTTTGAGATACACTCCAATAACTGAATAGAATGGAAATCTATTTTAAATTTTTCAAATTGTACTTGTGGTCATATAAAATAGTGAACCCTAATTCTTCAAATATACCCATTACATACTGTTCAAATTTGTATTGATTGTGATTTATTATTATTGTAAATAGTATCAAAATACGTTTATTCCCTGAAAATAGAATGCTACTGTTAATACGAGTACCATATAATTCGCCCTATTTAATCTATGACGAATACGCTCAAACTGAAAAGCTGAGATCAAATAAGACAATAACAATCAAGATCATATTATATTACGATCACTTTTACATTGAACGCAATTCGGATATACCATGTATTGTTATCTGTATAATTATGGCTAATAATAAAAAATAACAAACTAATAGCCCAATAATAAATATAGATTTAAAAACTTGCGTGTTTAGGAAACGTACAGCATCATTCAGCCTAACATAATTTAAACATTGTATTGGAATGTAATTTACTAATGTAAATTGAAATAATTTTCAGCACGTTTCTCTTCATAACTTTGCTTCTAATTCATATTAAAATAATTTGTATAAAATGCTTCTCATATTTAGGACGAAATAATCATAACAGTAACTAAACAATAACATCGAATTTTATATTTTGTTTCAATAGTAGTATAATATATTGCTATATTTTTTTTCCAACTCGCCTCCTTGACTTTACATTAAATTGTAATTATCTCTTTTCAAGGACTTCAAAGAATAAATACTACAATTGAGAAACCGGTATTTAATAATATCCTCTAGTTTTTGAGTTATAAAACTGTTGTAAATAAAAGCTTCATTAGGAGTACCGCGTGAACAATTATAAAGGCCATCCCACACCATGAAGCTATCGCTGTGAGTGTCGCGATGGCACGTGATCGCATATCGTGCGATCGTGACCCGAATACGAGCGATAAGCGACCACAGATGCGTTACAGTGTAAACTTATGTTAGTGAGTTAATTACAAGTCATAATATTCTTAAAAATAAGAGGAAGGTTTTAGTGGCATGACACACTTACGGATATCTGCGCAATTTTATTAAACTACTTGCTCAACACATATTAACCGTAACATTGCATTATTTAAAGAATACAAATGAATACGTTAGACAAGTAGGTATAACCTAGTCGGCTTATATAATATAGTATTGTTCTGTCTTAGCACCGTACCTTGTTATTTGTTGTTTATGTTCTAAGGACGACGAATATTTAATATTATATTTGATAGCCGTGCTCATGGAAGTGACGCATGTCATAGATGAGAATAAATGTATTAAAACCTAAAAACCTAAAACTTATATTATAAAAAATAACGGTACACACCGTAATAAAATTGAAAATATTTTAGAAGATTATTATAATCATGTATTTAAAGAAGAAGTCGTTGGGCTTAATGTATAGTATGAAGGAGGATGTAGTAACAAATGGCCCGAAAAGCAATGAATAATAAGGATATAATTATTATCATATTTTTTTAAACTTTCACGGTTGTTTTTAATAAACATATTGCTACTTACGGGATGAAAACCGTGGTAATTATTTAATTGAGCTCCCGATATTTCTACACTGTTGCAAGCGCCATGATCGCGGGACGACTGGAGAATGCGGGTGGGTGGATGAAACATTAAGAGCAGACATATCTGTCTACCCTCTTTCTCTGTCTTTTGCTACGCGCACTTTTGGAACTCGATCGTAACTCACGACAGAACACGCTCACTGTGTCAGTACGTTTTTCTCAGCTCATACTAGGCCGTTTATTGTCCTTTATTGAGTTTAACACGGGGTTCCATGTGCTTGACAATCTTAAACCATCTAATCTATCGGAAGCTCAATTAAATAATTACCACGGTTTTCATCCCGTAAGTAGCAATATGTTTATTATTTTATGAAAGTTAAGCGATATTCGTGATTTTTGTTAGTTTTTTAGAGGTCTACTCATTTGGTTTCAATTATTAATAATAAACAAATATAAAGTACAATATTTTTCGTTTATAAAAATGTGTCACCTATAATACCATTTAAATTGTAAAATCAAATCACACAAATCTTGCTAAATAATTTAAATATAAGCATTTGAATACCGTGGCTCCTCCGAAGCGCATGGGTATCTTTTATGTAAGATAGAATATGGTTATCTTTCTAGGGTTAAAAACATAGATAATGGGAGAGCAGAGCACTCGCTGTGGCAGGAAATGAGCAGCCGTGCAATTCTCTAAAGAATGATTCGTCGTTGCGATCGTCGTCGAACTCACCGATGTCAAATATATAATATAAGAAGCTGATGCCCGCGACATCGTCTGCGCATGATTAGTACTTTGAGTAGTTTATTATCTTCAATATCATAAAATATTCACATGGTTATATGAGTAAATTTAAGTTCTTAGTAAATCTATCAGTAAACACAATAATAAAACACTTAGCTACGTACATACAAATAAAAAATAAATCACCTTGGAAAAAGCTGTTCAAAACATGTCATCACCCTTGACGGTATTTGCGTTATATTTCATCACCTTTGACGGTCGCCGAGCACGTCAAGTGTGTCAAGTTGCCAAAATGATAGCGTGCTTTTGACTTAGCTGTCAGATACTGACACAAACTTTGGTAGAACTGTCATCGTTTCGATCTTCACGTAGGCGGAGGCTTGTTATTTTTTCTATGCTGTGCCTAAGAATATTACGCGTTTCACTCGCGTGGTGATGGATAATGATAATGATGAAAAAAAACCCTATGTGTTAATCCAGCGCCTCATCTACCTCCATACCAAATTTCATCAAAATTGGCCCTACCGTTTGAGCGTAAAAGAGTAACAAAGATCAACACATCCGTACATCTATACACCCATACTCACAAACTTTCGCGTTTATAATATTAGTAGGATTTTCTCTTAGAAAATCACACGGCAGCCATTTAATTCTCTAATGATTCGTCGTTGCGCTCGTCAACAAGCTCACCGATGTCAAATACTTTATCTGCCGTGTGATTCTCTAACGATTCGTCGATGCGATCGTCGACGAGGTCACCGATGTCAAATACTTTATGAGATATCGCCCTTGTACATAAGTTGGATTTTCCAACGTTTCTGTTATCTTGTCATTTGTTTCAAGAATATTTTCAAAGATGCAACGATTTTTGCTCTTAGAGAATTGCACGGCAGAAACATCGCTACATCTTTAACACCATCCCTGACTCCACATCGACGAGATGACAAGAATGTTGGATAAATATGGCGATATCTCTCATTTTACATCTGTGATTTTGTCGACTATCGCAACGACAAATCATTCCTTAAACAATCGCATGGGTGTACCAGTCCAGGTTAAGTCTGTGAAATTGACCCAAGTCATGGGACCAAATAAGTACAATAACAAATGAGTACTGCAAAGCACTGGCTAATTAAGAAAACGTATTACATGTAATGAATTTATTGATAGTACCTACATTAATATATAATAAAACAATTATATTGACTTATATTTTGAAATCTTATCGTACAATATATTTAATTATTCAAATATATTTTTTTAAATATTTTAAAACAACTGGGTTTATTATTATGTTGTTTGTTTAGTATATACATTTTATATTCGCAATTTTTCATGTTATTTTTAATTTTCAGTAACATTTTTAATGCCACGGTTGTCTTACAATTACGTAGTGGTTAAAAACATGTATACTTAAAAATTATAAATAACATATTTTATAATAACGCGATTAGTTGCATAAGTGTTATGTAACTAGATAACAGATAAATTCTTCAACACTAGTGAATCACCTAATAAAGTCGAGCTAGTTACAGAATAAAAATAAATAGTTTAATTTTACCGCTAAAAGCAAGATCAATCGCATAATTTAGTATATAGACTGTGAGGATAAGGACCATAAGGATCATAAAAAATGTACAGAATAAGGTTAATGATTTATTTCACTTTTTCCATATTAAAGCTTATATATTACACGTTGTTTAAATGTTACGACCGTCTACGTTACTTTCCTAGTATGCTTCGGAGCTACAGACTAAGTCTGTAGAGTTTGCTACGACGTAGCAGTAGCTACGATATGAAATATTAGCATCCCTTTGAAGTCTATGAATGTACCGTTTGTTTTTTCTTTGTACTATTTTACGGTACAGTTCGAAAAGTAAAAAAGACGCTGTACTATTATAGTAAAAAATATGGAGCGTAAGGAAACTAGTAAGTTTTCTATCTTTGAAACATCACATATTATTAAGGACATATATATAACATTAAATGTTCTCGAACTTAACTAATTTAACAGCATTTTTTATAATAAGCAAAATCTTATAAGTGAAGAATACTTCATGAACATATGGTATAAATAGTAGGTTTTAGGTATAGGGAGTAATAAACTAATATTAACTCGAGTGTTTCTTTAAATTCTGAAAAATGATGAAAAAATGAGCTTAAAATATTGTTCCTCCAGAGGTGAAAACTCAAGTTTTTACCACCCTCCACGAAATTTTAAGTAGATGCAACTTATTAATATAAATAGCACTTTTATTTATTCGCATACAATGAGACATAAAATAGAAATAATAAGAGTATAATATTTACATTTGAACTTTTACAGAAATGGATCGTATTAATTTTATTTTATTTTCGTTACTTGAGGAAGACACACTATTATTTTATAAAACTACATTTAAATAATAAATTTAAATAAATAAAACTAATTTGAGAAAATAATTAGGTACTATACGAACGAAGGCGTGATGTATTTCGCGCATATTTAATTCCACACGCTTTTTTTTTCGGCGCGCGCTTTCTTTTCCGGCTGTTACCTATTTGCGATCATACAATAATAATAATAAATATTCCACAACTGTCACACAACGCCATCTAGTCCCAAGCTAAGCAGAGCTTGTGTTATGGGGACAACTGATAAACATACTTATATATTTCTAAATACATAAATATTATAGATAAATAATATAATATAATAATATAATACAATGCTAGTGATTGATTACTTTGGTAATTGTAACATTTACTTACAATATCTACATTCCAAGTTCAGATCACTTTTAGTCCGTTTGGATTAAAAAGGTATTTTTACGACGGACGAGCTAGCTCTTTTTGAATATGTGTTAAAAATAGAATTGAGAGACCATAAAAATCGATCATTATGTGCAGATGGCACTAAGCATAATTAAGGTTGTATTTTACGCCTTAGTAAGATTAGTCATTATAGCCGTTTATCTTAGTCCTTGCCTGCGCGGTACAGGGGAGCGGGGTTATGAAAACAAAGGGGGGCTGCGAGAGGTACGGGCGTCGGGAGTGCTTAGTGTGATACATACGACAAGAAATGCTCCAAGATAGTTCCTAAGACATGTGACGTAAAAAATAGTGATTAATTAAATGAAAAGGTATTGATAATGATACAATATTAAAATATGTATAAGCTTATAGGTAAGTAAATAAAATATTTAGTAATAAATTATTGTTATATTTATTACATAGAATAATTATCAAAATAATAATTCGGTCGCTTATGTCCATATCAATACAGTGGGACTTGATTTTTCACTTTCGAGGCAGCGATCTACAGCTTTAGCAATGCTCCCACTTCTCTATGAAATATTTAACAAGTAACAAGTCAAACACTGTTTTAAACTATCACGGTTGTTCTCTAAAATTATATGATTATTAACGGGATATTTACCGTGGTAAGGTTGTGGAATGAGCTCCCGATATTTCGGCGCAGTTACATGCACCATGTTCACGGGAAGACTGAAGAATGCGGGTGGTTGGTCAAAAAGTTTAAAAGTTAGGTGCAGACATAACGATCTACCCTCTTTCTTAGTCTTTTGCTACGGTTATCACTGGAACTCGAACTCGATCCTAAGTCCCGACAAAACACACTCACTGTATCACTGCGTATAGTATTTTGAACACATTTTGAACGCGGACTTTTATTTTTAAAACAACCTAATACTGGATTCCACGCACTGGCGAGTTGAAAACCATCACCTCGATTGAAATTCTGGCATTTCGAGATCTCAATAGTTTCCTTTACTAACCTTGGTATGTAATGGCGTTCGGTGGACAGGATTTTTGGGTTATGGAATTCAATCCAGTGGTTAGGACCCGCGTCCAGCAGATGCTCAGCTATGGCAGATTTGTGTCTTTCATTGTTTTTTACTGCCTTTATGTGTTCCTTGATGCGGCATGAAACAGTTCGCTTCGTCTGTCCTATGTACGAAAGAAGGTAGATCGTTATGTCTGCACCTAACTTTTAAACTTTTTGACCAACCACCCGCATTCTTCAGTCTTCCCGTGAACATGGTGCATGTAACTGCGCCGAAATATCGGGAGCTCATTCCACAACCTTACCGCGGTAAATATCCCGTTAATAATCATATAATTTTAAGTAACAAGTCCCTGTAATATATTTTTTAGTCGAAATTAGAGGCAAGTTTTTGTTCTTATTGTCCCTTAATATCACTCTAAACCAACTCAATAGGGTTCAGGTCTGGGTGGTATGGAGGCGAACGCAACACTTCATGTCCGTTTCTTTTCAATAACTCGTCAATTTTGTAAATATCTTCAGATTTTGTCTTTGTAATCAATTTTAATAAGTCGTCCTTTCTAAGCTCATTATCAAAAGCGACGTCATGTCGTCGTAACCACGATTGCATAACTACCTTGGTAGAAGCCATAGTTGGCTTTTTTTCTACTCCACCCGAATGGTAAGCTGCTTTATCCATCACGATGATATAATTTGGTGGTATATTAGACATTTGTTTTTCATTTATCCATTTACTGAAATTTATCGAATCGTGATAATCCCCAGTTTTACTTTTGGATTTAAATATCACAAGCCTACAAATCCAGTTTGACCTCCACAAAGTACGATGATAAAATGATCCCCTTCACAATATGAAATAGGACGCCATCTAAATCCTTGGATGGCCAGCATTTTGAAACGTATTAACATAAGTTTCGCCACGATATAAAATATTTCTTTCTTCTCTACGAAATTGTTTAATAGTCCTGAGGCATTTCCACCTCCATGATGTTATATTTGTTTGGTTAAAACTAAACTCCTTAATTTTAATTTAACGCATTTTAAAATTTAAAACCAAGGTAACAACAGCCTTAAATATTACCTTCCGCATTGTAATATATTCTCTTCTTTAAGTTTAGCATTCAAAGTTTTCAGAGTAGGTATTTTTTTATCATGTATAAAACTGAGTGAATTTTCTCCATACCACTCCTTTTGAAATCGTCTATTTCCACTTTGTTTCTGCAAACCTGTTAAATTTTTTTCTGCGAATTGAATATAACGTTGCCTTTCAATAATTTCCCTTCTACAATTCTAGATACAGTCCTTTCCGATAGTCCAGTAACTTCTGGTTTTGTTTATATTTATGTTTTGTTGAATTCAATAGAATGTGGATCCAGTTTCTTGTTTCTAAAATATTCTTCTACGTTAAATGTAATTTGCTTGCACTGACTTAACTTTATGTCAGAATATGTTTCGATTCATCTTGAGAATGTAATTTCATGTGTATCTCTCACAAAGCGTCCGCGACAATGAACACGTGCGATTGCTGCCCGCGTAGCGATCGAAATTTATTTATTATTTTATCGTATGGCATTCTTACAATCGTTCACAATAAATTATAATTATAATAATAAAATCAAAATTATAAAGTTATTCTATCCTTTAATTGCTGAATCCATGGGATAGCGTCGTTTTCGAGAGAGAACAGGTCTGTTGGGCAGCCGTTGTACCTTGTGAGTGGGCAGTCTCTAGCTATATGCTCAACATACTAGACAGCAGCTCCACACTCACACTCCGGTGATTCCCTCCACCCACACATTGACATGAAGGCATTGCTTCGCCCACATCTAGTTCGTACCCTATTCAGTTGGCACCATTCCCTTCTTGGGAGCGCAAAACCAGCAGGTTTAAGTGTAGGGTTGATGGTAACTCCCATGCTATCAGAGCTATAACAAAAATGCGCCCACCGCTCGCACCTCTCTCAGTCTCTTTTGTTGTCATACGCGGTTATGACGACAAACGAGCGCCCCTATACTGTGCAGGCGATGACTAAGATAAACGGTCAGTCTATAGTGAATCTGCCTTCTAAGCGAGTGATCACGGGTTCAAGATTTCTGGCTGGAGTAAATATTTTAGGGTGTTTGTGATATGTTTAAATTCCAAGGATACAGGGAACCCTAGTCCAGGATATGGAAGATAAATATTTTTTATTGTTTTGCTGTAACTTTTTGAGAGTTACGAGCCTTCTTTTCGAGATAAAAATAGCATTACCGCACTACTCAAAACAGTAGAGTTTATTAGGCAAGTTCTTGGTACAATATTTACTTCTCCACTTGAAAGCCAATTGTAAGTTTTTAGTCAATTCGGTTAGCCAGCTAAATGTATGTTTTTACGTCAATGAGCTATGTTTATGTTTCTTACGTTCACTGAAAGAACACGTGGGTACGCGTATCGCACAAAAAAATAAATAGTGTGTTGATAGTATAAGTATAAAATCAGCAAATTTTATAAAAACTGTTTTAGAAACAGATTTTAAGTAGTAATGCAACAGTTGTTGGTTCTTTCTGATACTATATGTATCTATAGCTACTTGTAATAACACACACATTAGTCTCGTTACAAAATATACCATATAAAAAGTTGTATTACTAAACAAACTACGCTATGTCTCGATACAGGCTCACATCGTCTTATTGTGTCAGTTACGGTGTTCCAATAGCTTTATTAGACAGGGGAAATGGTTGCCACTTGCGAAATGTCAAACAGCCCACACTTCAGAGTGCTACGTTGTAAAACGGCTGCCTTCTGAATATTTTATATATGTCAGTGGGTAGAAATGTGGCAATGAGGCATCGAGTTTTGGTAAGAAGAAAATTTAATATTGTCATCAGAGATGTTTATAACATAAGATCTTGAAATTGAAATATTTTTATATTTATGCAATACGTGATAACACTATTAGGTTCTAGCATAAGCATGTAAGTATATAATGAGAATTGTATAATGTTCTCGACACCAAATGTGAGACAAGTAGAATCCAATATACAATTGAATCGAACAGGGTTGGACCTTGTGGAGTCAACGGTCTTTTTAGGAACAAGTATAGACGCTAAATTGAAATGGGGTCCCTACATTAAAAAAGTGTCTAGTAGACTCAGTTCTAGAATGATGTAAACACAGCTAGAATAGTTTATTTTAGTTATTTCCATAGCGTTATGACTCATGGCATACTGCTCTGGGGATGTTCTGCAGATATTAATTCTATTTTTATACTGCAAAAAAGGGCTATACGAGCGATCTACAGAGTTTAGCTCCCAGAGTTTCCCTTAGACAGAAGTTTAAAGACATAAACATTCTAACGGTTGTCTCTCAGTTTATCTATGAAAATCTAATGTTTGTAAAAAAAAACATTAGCAGTTTTGATAAAAGGAGTGATGCTCATTCCATCAACACGCGAAATAAGCACAAGCTATCCGTACATGTAACGCGTCTCCACAGAATAAGTCATTCTTTTATGGGACAATTTATCCGAGATTTGCCTATTAATAAGTTTAAAATTACTATTAAAACTAAACTCTGTCAAAAAGGTACGACAAAATTTCGGATTACTTGGACAATAAAATAGCTTGGAACTGATCACTCCAGGATCTATCTACTCGTGTACGATGTCAAAGTGTAGCGTGTCTTGCCCTGCTGATACCATTATGTTCTCTTTTGTAAGGCAACACACTGGAGCTAATATTTGTAGTACTAAGTAAAAACATTGTTAAAACATTTATATAAAAATAATGGCCCCGAGTTTCTTGCCGCTTCTTCTCGGTAGGCTCTATATATTTTGGAACGCAGCGGTCGTCTTTAAAGTACATTATAATGAAACATTAGCATTCATAAGTGCGTCTTTGATACCTAAATTGAATGAATGATTTTGACTTTGACTTTGTATGATCCGCGCATCATCCAGCGGGGATAATACACCTACCCATAGAAACAATTTTTTACAAAAAATCTGGTTCTATTATTATAATACGCTAATCTTTTTTAACAAAGCTTACACGTTTTATAAAAACGTAGCCTTTAAGCCAGAATACATTTAAGAAATAATAAAAACATGAACATTATAGAATTCGTCTTGTACAGACGAGAGATTTAGATTAGATTACTGACATGTTTTTTAAATATTATATCAAGCCCATGGCCGCGTCCGGACCAAAAAAGATTTAAAAATAGGGATCCATATGTCCAAACTATGTTTTCACCTTTTGAGATCTTCTACGTTATGGTTAAGTTATCTTCCAATATTTGATTTCAAATAATTATCTAAATATAATGTTCCATTTATGTTTCTTTTTAATTTTACCAAACTAACATTAAAATCGTCACAAAATATCATCTAAAATTCCAGACAAATTACATTGAAATACCTGCAGAAACTCAATTAGCATAGTGACAACATTAAAACCAGATAACGTCAGACTAGTTAGACGTCTAGACTTAATTAAATTATCTACGTGGGGCAGAATAGCCCAGGTAGTAAGTACGTTGGAGCTTCACTAATTTGTCTGATGTACAACCATTACTATCGGTTTATTTGATAGTTAGTGTATAGTAAAAAAGTATTAGTAATCTTTTAGCCTAATCAACGATTTATTTTACTCAGTGAAGTGAGCATACCAAAAAATATTTAAACAGAACGTAAACTTAAGTTATATATTTGTTTTCCTATATCACTGACACCCCATAACTTGAACAATTTTAACGCCATTCCGAGTCAAATTTACGACACATATTTAAAAAATAAAACGTGTGGTATCTTCCTGACATACCTCATATAAATTGCCCATAAACAAATGTTTTGACAAAAACTGTATTCAATGTGTTCAAAACGTATAAACACTTTTACAGGCAATGTTTTTTTGCGAATACACAGGCATTTATTTCAATCCGGTCTAGTAGTTCCGGAGTTTATTCAATTCAAAAAACAAATCTTTCCTGTTTATAATATTAGTATAGACGAGGATGGATGTTTTAAGATAATGTATTCAGTAAACACGTTGTTTCGCATAAACGTATGGTTAGGTGCCGCATTGACATTAATGCAAACATGCAGTCACTGAAATAAATAAATCAATTATAAGTGTGTAAAAGTAAAGACGCTGATGTATTCGGATCCATATAACTGTTCACAGGTGATGCACTATTACAATGTTGTATATTTTTGTAATATTCAGCGGTCATATACGAACGGATGTTATATATTTCATATGGTTTTTTTTTAAAATAAATTATGGGTTTGTCTGATGTAAATCTTAAGGTACGAGATCCACCGGCACTAACTAATGAAATAATACAGCATAACCCGTAAACACGTAGCAAAGTAGTAAGAACACGCGGCCCCGAGTAAGTAGAACGTCTGCACGATAAATAGGCGACAAAAGTGGAGAGAGGCGGTGCGGTGGGGGCTTAGGACGCTTGCTCTGTCGGCAACCATTACGCGATTGCCGGCATAGCAAGCGTCCTACGTCCCCGGTCGGGTTAGCAGTTTATAAATTTCATTGTTTTCTATTGTGTAGGTAGGCTACCAACAAAATGATCATTCTTAGTGCACTTGTTTTGTAGCGATGTTGACATCCCTACACGCGTCTAGCGCTAAACCTGCGTGAATCAACGCTAGTAGGGAATACGTTTAACATAATAGATATTTACTTACTTTGCCCTTAGCTTGGGCAAAAAACCATGGTAGGTATGGATGTGATGCAGTAGATACTGGTAGCACGGCATTGTGCTTGATGTCCTGAGGGCTGCTGGAAAATTTGTATATCACTGTGACCAGCACCAACGTGCAATGCACTAGTACAAATGAATACAATACATTCAATCTCTCTCTTTCGTTTGTCCCCCCCCCCCCTCTCTCTCTCTTTCTTTTGTTCTATCGCTACAAAAATATTATATTCCACGAATAAAATTATGCAGTTCCATAAATTATAATTCACTTATTCTAGAGCTCGTTTCAGACGTCTTAAAATAAACTAAGCTTAACCATTTCAACTTCTATTTCTTGAATAGCTGGAACCAAGTTATTGTATCAGTTATATCGAATAAGGAAATGAACTAGCTCGTCTTGAATCTGCATATCTGATTCAGACGGAGCGAGGTAGGAATTTAATAAGGAGTCATTGAATATTTTCCTTGAAACTGGAATCTGACAACTTACCTATGTTTTTTTAAAGATTGTTAGCTTCAACAGTATTGCAGCCACTAAAAATTCACATAATTGGACGGGATTAGAACCCGCGTCAATCAATCAAATGTTTATTTGCTAGAATACAGATAGGTACATTTTCAAGGATTTATAGTAAAAATTGAGTCACTGTACTCAGCCTGCAAGCAAGCGTGCAAATAATTATTGGTCGTGTCGTGTTACATATATTTAAACTTAATTCATTTATTACAATTTATAAAATATATATATCCAATTACAATGTCAAAATTATATTATATTACAATTTAAGATTAACAATTAATTCATGTCAAAATGTTATTTCATGCTATAAAAACACTTGTCCGATAACCATGCAGTCAATCTTCTTCTAAAAACATTACCCTTAAAGGTTTTTAAATCTTCGGGTAATTTATTATATACAACTATGCACATATAAGATACATTTCTTTTATAGATCATTTTATGGCAAGTCTTCCGTCATGGTCGGAAACCATCTGTGTCAGACGCCATTACCAACTTGGCTTACCCTTGTCTGTGGACGGACTGTGATTTCTGTTCAAGTGTGTTATATTTTTAGTTACCTTCCTTAGGGACATGAAAATATCTACCACTTGAAAAGTCCTGTACTGCCATGAATTAACAAAGCTAATTATGTAACATTTCAAACTAGCTTACTATTGATAACTCGCCTACAATAGAAACATTGTGGGTACAAAATATCTATAGGTATATATCTGTTTTTATGTAAGTATATATTTTTTTCATTGATATAATAATGTATCAATGCAAAATATGCCCCAAACCATTATTTTCATACATGGTTTTTTTCTTCGGTCATTTAACTTATTAAGTCATTTTTTCTCTCGTGATGGTAAATTAGCAAACATATTGGACTCGAAATAATTGTAAGAGAGTGTTTTTATTAAAGTTTATCCATGTGGGAAGTTACAAGTTTCTCTTCCCATAGTTTACAAATGGCAGAGACACATGGGTGGCCTATACTTTGCCGCCGATACATTTGTAAAACGTGTTGATAAAATATTGAAAAACTAGATGCGCTTCGCAGTTGCACCCGGGTGTTGATGGATGATGATGATGATGACGAATCAAAATATACAGCCTATTTAGGTAAAAGCAATAGTGAAATATTTTTTAAATCGGTCGCGTACTTCGGATTCAGAGCATATTCAATTCAAACAAACAAAAAATAAATCTTACCTTTTTATAATATTAGTATAGGTATATATTTCCAATTCACATGATAATTTTATAAATATTAAATAGTTATAGTTTAATATTATAAATTGAAAAATATATTATAATTAGCTCGACATAGCTCAGAAGATTAGCCAGTTGAAGTGGCAGTGGGCAGGGCACATAACACGCAGAAAAGATGGCCGATGGGGCCGAAAGGTTCTAGAGTGGAGACCACGGACCGGCAAGCGCAGCGTAGGTCATCCACCGACACGGTGGGCAGGCAACCTGAGGAAGGTCGCAGGACGACGTTGGATGCAGGCCGCTTCCAACCGGTCCATGGAAAATCTTGGGGGAGGCCAATGTTCAGCAGTGGACGTCCTACGGCTGAGATGATGATGATTATAATTAGCGTATCGTCAACATTTTATTTTTTTATTTATTTATTTCCATCAAGAGCGTTATATATTAACTAATTACAATTCTTAACTATATAAATAAAAATAAGGCCAACAGTGATTACAAATTTAAAAACATAAACTATTATAATTTTACGTATTCAAAAACTATGTACGTGTGGCACACGGAAATCAATAATTATGCGGATGGTGTGTTTATATGCGTGAGTGTATGTTGAGTGTGTGAGTATATGGGTATGTGTATGTGTAAGTGTGATTAGGGAGGGTTTAACTAAATCATTATAAAAAAAGCTTGCGTTCATAACTTTATAAGTTGATGGTCTGTAAAGGATTAATAATAGCAATAATATGAGACAACATCCACACAAGGTCGTCAGGCTTTAAACTAGGCAGAGCCAATACAATGGTAACCTAATGTTTTATATCAAACTTATATACATATGAAACACATTGGACCAGGATGGACGAACAGACAGATCGATGGACAGACCGATCCTGTCACTGTTTCTATCAGCCGTGCGTCGATGCGCTTGTCGACGAGCTCACCGATGTCAAATACTTTTTGAGATATTGCCCTTGTACATAAGATTGTTTTTACAACGGTTCTTGTCATCTCGTCATTTGTTTCACGGATGTTGTCAAAGATACAACGATGTTTGCTCTTAGAGAATCGCACGGTTGGGTTATTCTGGCAAATAACCCTGGCAACATCTCTAGACTAATCAAGACCCTTTAACCATAAACAGTGTACACACTCACCCCACACATAATAGAAGATCTACGGACATACACATCACGCTGAAGCTAAAATACTATACTGTTGGTAAGGCTTCGATTTAGGTAATAATATAAGTGTATTGTATGATGTACTTTTTACCTACTGCTTTTAACTGCTGTTTATCCTACTTTGTCTTTTAACTATAAATGTTATAAGTATAATTAAACATACACAGTTTGTTATTAAGTAGTATTATTATTTTTTCTGTAAGTATTTAGTATTGTACTCTATAATTTGTATCTAACTTCTATTGTGAATCAGCAGTTTCTTTACACATATATATATATATATATATAATTATATATATATATATATATATATTTCAATTGTGATCCGCTTTTATCATCCTTAAGTCTCGGCAAACATCCGCCCGAGTAGGTTAATGCTGAAAAACAGCGTAGCGCACGTACTTCATGTACGTTGCGCTGCATAATGCTGAGCATATACCTTTTGCCTTAAGTAAAACTATTTTTATAATACTATTGTAATAACTGCTTTTAACATGTACATAGGCAATAAATTAGTATTTTATTCATTTATTTTTTATTTATTTATTCTGTCCTACAGCGGAAGCTTAAAATGTCATTATTACTAGATATAGACATATTTACTTGCTTCTTTTCTACCATATTGGTATACTATTTTCTATTTACTTATTATTGCACCAAGAGTTTCAAAAAAATAAGCGTAATTTTAAAATAGTTTTAATATCGAAAGCTTCAAGTTATTCTAAAAATAGCATTCATTAGGATACTTTTTTATGTGCAAGGTTGGTAAATGAGCAAGCGGCTCACCTGATGGTAAGTGATACCGATGCCCACGGGCATCCGCAATACAAGGGGTCTCGGGGATGCGATGCCGACCTTTGAGGAAGGATGATAGGAAGGAAGAGATAGAAGAGATGAGGGTGGAAGGGGAGGGGGAAGGAGAGGGAGAACGGGGAAGGGGGGAATTGGGCCTCCGGAACCTCCCACAATCTGACGAAACGCAATAGCAAGCTATGTTACTTCACGTCGGTGCTATGTGAGATTGTGGTACTTCTCCGGTTGTGCCGGCTCATTCGGCTGTGGGGTTACAGCGTGGCACTACCACAAAAGACATGCTACAGAAGACATGCTTGAAACTTTTATCGGTTCTTAAAAAACGCAAGCTTAAGACAAACCTTTTTACAGTAGTTAGTAAAACGTATAGATTAGTAATAAATTATTATTTAAATGAGTAATAAGTCTAAATTAGTAATCTTTATCTCTATTCCAGAATCTAGTCTAGTAAACCTCTAGTATTTTATATTTTGCTGTCATCTGGCCTGCTCCTGAATAAACATTTATTAGCGCCAAAAAACCTATGAGTCAAACTGATTGTATAGCATAATAAATCCATTGCAATATAAGCATTACAAACTTACATTGTGCTTTGGAAATAATACCGGAAAGGCCAATCTAGTGAGAGCTATCGCAAAGAAATGAACTCTCCGTTCAGATCACAATTCCTTACTGGAATTTAAAACCTGGGAGCTCAACTTAAGGTAGTTTAAACAGCTATACCGTGAAAGGAACAGACTTCAGGTATACAAGTTACCCTGGGATATAAAATTTGTTCGAATATTAGTCGACAACGGTGAATAGAAGGATATTTTCTAACATTTTCTAACGTTGTGGCGAACTACAATATGCTTTTGTTAAACCACAGTGTCGCTAATGTGCTTTTCGAACGTATGCTTTGTCGTTACTCTCGAATAAAAGAATTGTTTGAGGAAAGCTCTTGCAAAATATAATAATAATATAATAATAATATAATATAATAGGGACAACATCCATACAAAAGTCTTCAGGTCCCAAACTAGACAGAGTCTTTACTATGGTAACCTGATGACTGATATACATACTTATATACATAAAGGTTTATACATTCCTGAGTATGTTTATGGTATGCATTAGCTTGTATTATATTTTATTACAGAACAGATTTTTTTAGCTGCTGCAGCCTGCTTAGAAAAACCAAATATTGCAAATATAGAGAGAAAATTTATATTGTCGGACGGGATTCGTCCACATACGACGGTTAAATCTCTCTATAAAATATATAGAGAATTTAAATTCGATGCTCGGACGGTAACTCTCGGTGGCCTAGTGGTCATGGCGCCTGGACACGTATTGTTGGAAGACGCGGATTGTGACTTATTTCTCTAAAAAATGCAAAGAATTTATCATTGACTGGGACCACTAATTGTAATAGGATTGAAAAATCATTTAATTGTCAGTCAAAATAAACAATAAGGCTGTGGAATTCTTAACTAAGGAATTTGAAATATTATTTTGGCCTGATTAATGATGTTAACGCTATTTATCGAATCGTGTTAGTATTTACGAGCACTTAATTTATTCATACTTTTACATTTATTGAATAAATGTTTATATCCAATAGGAATTTTATCAAGTTCTCAATTTTAGAAGTAATGGTGGAAATAATTGTATATGTTCTAGTGTAAGAAGAATAAAATAGAAAGTTTAATAAATTGACTTCGGAAATAATACTACATTAAATTGTATAAAATACGCTCTATAAGTTTTTTATACTACTTTATGTGACACTCGCGTCATCAAAGCGAATCTAATGAGTTATCGTTTATCAAAATTGGTTGAGCTGTTAAGTATTTACGAGCAGACATAGGCACGGATATACATACATACAAACATACATTAATACGGGTCAAACACATAACCCTCTTTTTGGGCTTCACCGCAGTTGGACAAAAAATGATTTGTGTAAAGTTGTGCACAAGATTTTCCTTAAACATTACTATAATCCAATAATCGTGCAACAAAGGAAAAGGATTGGTAACCCGGAAAAAGCGGATTCAAATTCATATTTTCCAAGTTTTATCGGTTTTGTTCTGGAATTCATAAATAACGCACATGCGACCCGCTTCGACCGTTTCGCCAAAGAAAATGGATTTATTTCTTAGAGCCTGCAATATTGTCTCCATTAGTTGAAAGTAAGTTAAGGGAATAAATCGAAGCATTTGACATGCAGTTCTCTCTGAACATTACTAGTTGGCATGCCTATTGAGCCTTAATTCATATAAAAAGGTACTGGTATTCGGATTTTGGCAGTTACGTGGATGTTGCGTTCGGACATCAGCCACTGTGGTCGCGGCGCGCTCCTCTACAAATATTTCTAAGCAGCCGTGTGATTCTCTAAGAGCAAACATCGTTGCATCTTTGACAACATCCGTAAAATAAATGACGAGACGACAAGAAACGTTGAAAAAACAACCTTGTGTACAAAGGGCGATATCTCATAAAGTATTTGACATCGATGAGCTCGTCGATGAACGCAATGACGAATCATTAGAGAACCGCACGGTTGAGCCTTCCAATGTTGACGACAATAGGACAACAGCGGACGATCAGGCGGAGTGACAGTGGCAACATCGCCACGCAGCCGTTTTAAAGCAGTATGGTCGCGCGACACACTTAACTCAAATAAAACAATCTTGAAATTGCGTCGTTAAGTGATTAACCCTTTGCGTCCCAGAGACGTACATATACGTTAGTTTCATTCATAAATCTTTTATTTTAATTATCACGGTATAGGAAGGATTACAATGGCTTTAGATAGTAATTAAATATTAGGTGCCCACAATTTTCTTGTCTGCTTCGTGTAGATACACGCTTTTTGCCAGTACCGACTATTTACACTATTTTGCTGCTGTTGTGGTCGCTGCTATTAAAGGTTCCATGTCACCAAAGCGAAGGGCAATGAGTCACGGTAGTCAGTCGCGGCTTTCTAGTCATGACTGTTAAGATCCACGTAGTACTTGTAGAGAATACTATGAAAGTACCAAATGCACCTCAAGGTCTTTCAAGTACTGTCTTCAGAAGTCAAAGTTCGTTTTAACAACACGCGATAATACAAAGTAATAATTAACGTGAAGAAAGTGAAAAAGAAAACTGATAGTGACTAATGTTTTGATCTGATAAGCGCAGTAGATTTGAAATATTATGTTGTTATATATATATACCATATATGAGTGTTTGGTAGAGAGACCGACAAACCAAATGAGCGTGTTCGGGGGTATCTCAATACTATTTGTACGTCTTCAGGGGCAAATCATGTTGCCATATATTATTTTGTTGACAGATGGACTACGCAGCAGTTTGCTACTGAGGACTCTGGTTGGTACTGGATCGATTACTGAGAAACGTGAAGTATAATTTAAGTAAGTATTTAAATGATGTAACTTCTCGTTATTTGTTTCGATAACAAGGATTTCCTTTACTTGCTCAGGAATTTCACTAATCACTTATCAGTGTGCTTGCAGAAGAAAATCAAAATATTTTTTAATTGCAAATAGAACCTACGTTTTTAAATTTACACATTTTTTTTACTTTCATTTTATAGTCAATTATATGAAAAATGGATTGGTAATCTGAATTCGCGTGAAACTTTAAACTCACATTAGCTCTTGTTAGACAGTAATTTATATATATTTATTAAGTATGATTAATAAAGACATACTTTTCATTTTAATAAGTTTCTAACAGTGTTGTTTGTGCTTAACCATCTGCCATGTACTGAGCTCGAGTGAGTGCATCTTCAGGGCGAGTGCGCAGCTGCGTCTGCGAGCCAGTGCCCGCCGGGAGCTCGCAGATGCTGCTGCTGGCTAACAGTCGTGCGATTCTCTAAGAGTAAACATCCTGGCATCTTTGACAATATCCGTGATACAAATGAAGAGATGACAAGAAACGTTGGAAAAACAACCTTATGTACAAGGGCGATATCTCATAAAGTATTTGACATCATTACAGAATAATTAATAATTAGTTAAACTATAACAGCACGGATGTTAATGTTTAATATGTTATGTGAATTTTTCGTACCATGAAAAGTGTCACAAATGCCAAGCCATGCTATATTGTGTTGTCATTATCTACAGTGAAAATGATTCAAATGTAACACTCAATGCAGCCACATGTATTTATCGGAACCAGTAACCGTGTAATTAACTGAGAATGAAATGGCAACAAGCGCTATTAATTAACTGGATTTATTTTGCAAAATACAATTGTGATTTACGCTGCCAATACGTCTGAATTGCTACTGGGAAACAGAAGAGCAGAACAAGCGTATGTTGTCTAACTAAAGTTAATTGTATTTCTGCGGTAATATATGCAGTTGAGTAGACGTGCCTCTACAAAAATTCGGTTCTTGAGACTTTAACGTGCTTTTGCTACAAGTTTTCGTCGGTTACCTGCATAATATGAATTTATTTGAGATATGTCAGTGTGGATACAGGTTTGCCATTACCGATCTACTTTCGATTACCAGAAAAATTAAATATTAATGTTTCTATTGAACAGACGTGCGTCACCAAGAATGGCTAAGACTTCCACGAGTAAAAATGTGGTGGTTACGGGCATGCCACTAACAGCGAATAACACTATCTTAATCGTTATACTTTCGCTTATTTTATCTACTAACTAATGCTGAATGTTGTATATAGGGGGCCAAAAGAGTATAGAATAGAGATCACAAACCGGCAAGCTCAGCGTAAGGTGGATAGATATCCACCTCGGCGGTCATCTCAGGTGTCGGTCACTCTCAGGGCGTCTGACCTGATAAAGCTCGCCGTACGATGCTAAACGCAGGCCGTTCCCTGTGATCAGCAGTGGACGTTCTATGGTTGAGATTTTGTTAATAATCACCGATCTCTCTGTTTCTGTTATTTCGAGGATATAATTCATGTGCTTTGGTATACTATGGTTGTTTAACAAAACATGATACGTCATAAATGGGGTTTGTATCCATGAATCCCGGGATTCGAGGTCATTTCTTGGTCGATTGTAGACCGTGTATGAAATAAGAATCTGAAAATATGACAGCAACTCAAGTCAATGTGACAGCTGTCCTAAAAATTGTTAATATAAAAGTAAACTAATACCTTTGTATATAATATGTGATGATTAGGTAATTTATAAATAACAATTTTACATTAATTAATATAGACTTCGTTACAAAAAAATTTTTTAACACCGTGACCAGTTTCAACATTTAATTAATTTTAGTTTTTGTAGCCACGGATACCGGGATCAGCGGGTAATTATTAATTCGTTTCTATGTTGGAAACGGATCCCGGTATCAGTGGATACTGTTATATTATATAGGGTAACGTGATATTGTAACCAGTCGGGTAATAAACGGTGTACCGCACGCACGTCTTTGATTTAACAGTGGCGAACGAGGAACAAAAAAGCATATTTTCGCCGTTTAAAGAAGTACAGTTCGGTCAGTGTAGTGGACTAATAGTAAGTTAGCATTATGTCTGTTGGACAAATGCGTGAATTTGTGCTTGCGACCGGGAATTGGTCGGCATACGTGGAAAGAATTGAAATGTACTTTTTAGTTAACAAAGTCACAGATGAACTAAAACTACCTACATTAATTTCTGTGATGGGTGAAGAAGCTTATGAATTACTTTCTACTTTGGCCAGCCCTTCGAAACCATCCACACTAACTTATAACAGTGCCGTCGACTTGCTGAGAAGTCATCTGCAGCCAAAACCTTCAGTGTTGGCGGAAAGATACAAGTTTCGCCAACGGCGACAAAGCAATGAATCAATAGCCGAGTATGTGACTGAGTTGAAAAAGTTATCGAAAAACTGCGAGTTTGGATCGTCGTTGGACGAGAATCTGCGCGATCAACTGGTCTGTGGGCTTAAAAGTGAAGTGATTAGACAAAGATTATTTGCAGAAGAGAAGTTGGAATACAGGCGCGCTGTTAGCCTAGCACTCTCGCTGGAAGCGGCTGAGCGGGACGCGATTGCGGTGGAGCGTAGCAATATGGAATACACAGAGATACATAAACTTAACTTCAGTGAATGTCCAAGATGCGGGGACAAGAGACATCAAGCTATGGATTGTTTATATAAAGATTACGTGTGCAGCTGGTGCCACGAAATCGGCCATTTGAGGAGAATGTGTCAAAAAAAGGAATTCAGAGGCCCAGAGTCTTCGGCGGCGCAGAAACGGACAGCGACGACGGGATACGCCAGCGGCAATTACCAGGCCAAAGGATTTTCATCATCATCATCACGCGGAGGGCGTGGAATCAAACGCGGTGCGGGCGGCCGCGGCAGGCGTGCGGGGCGCGGGCAGCGCGGTGCGGGACGAGGGAGCCCGCTGTACCAGATCGGCGAGCAACATCATATCGGCGATAACGAACACAAAGGGAGCGAAAACGAGTGTGAGATTGATGAAGAGCCTATGTACCAGATGTCATTAAGAGATTATAAACCGGTGTATATTAAAGTTAAAGTTCAAAATATTATGCTCGATATGGAGGTTGACACGGGATCAGCAATGTCTTGTATTAGTAAAAATTTTTATGATAAATATTTTAGCCATTTGAACATGCAGCCATGCCATTTAATTTTAAAGTTCTACGATGGCTCAACTATGCAGCCTTTAGGATTCATAGAAACTAAGGTGGAATATCAAAATGTTTGTAAAACTTTGGATTTGTATGTTGTAGATAGAGGAACGACAAATTTGTTAGGTCGACAATGGTTAGCGGAATTGAAAATACCTATACAAGTATCCAAAGCTGCATTGCTAAATAACTATTTGTCTAACAATAATAACGAACCGGACAAAAACAAACTAATTGATAAAATTGTTTCTAGGCATGAGTCCTTATTCGACGGCACGTTGGGTAAATATACAGGGGGCACTGCCGAGCTATGCGTGCGCGAGGGGGCCACGCCGATATTCTGCCGCGCGCGACCGGTGCCGTATGCGCTGCGCGAGCGCATCGATGCGGAGCTCGACGCCATGCTGCGCGCCGGCGTCATCGAGCCCGTTGACCACTCCGACTGGGCCACACCGCTGGTCGTGGTACGCAAAGCCGACGGCGGCCTGAGAATATGTGCAGATTATAAGGTAACCCTTAACCGAGTCTTAGCTGTCGACAGATTTCCGGTTCCAAAAATGGATGACCTGTTTAGTAATTTGAGCGGTAACATTTTTTTTACAAAATTAGATCTCTCACAAGCCTATAATCAGGTAATTTTATCGGAAAACTCTAGAAAATATACCGTGATCAATACGCATAGGGGGCTCTTTAAATACTCTCGTTTAGCGTACGGGCTATCCTCGAGTCCCGGAATATTTCAAAAATTAATGGTTACTATGTTGAAAGACGTCCCAGAAGCAATTGTGTTTTATGACGACATTTTAATAAAAAGTAAGGATTTGAAAAGCCATTTACAGTCAATAGAAAAGGTGTTAGGTATATTAGGAGAAAATGGCTTGAAAATAAAAAAAAACAAATGTGATTTTTTAGCTAAAGAAGTAAGGTATCTCGGTTTTATAATTGATAGAAGCGGTGTTCGAGTTGCCCTGACAAGGTTAAGGCAATTACAACCATGCCTCACCCTAATAACGTCACGGAATTAAAATCTTTTATTGGAATGGTGAATTTTTATGGAAAGTTTATTAAAAATTTAAGTTTACATTTAGCACCTCTTTATGATCTTACTACAGCCAAATTCACAAGGAGGCCTTAGCTATCGTATTTGCTGTTGAAAAATTTCACCAATACTTGTATGGTAGGAAATTCGTTCTCCGCACGGATCATAAACCTCTCGTGAGCATTTTCGGGCCAAACGTTTACTATACCTATACCTAGCGCGGCAGCGAGTCGCTTGCAACGCTGGGCTATTAAATTATCGGCATATGATTTTGATATTCAGTATATAAAAACTGACAAAAATACCGCGGACGTACTTTCGCGTTTAATAGAATCGCAGAAGAGCGAGGTAGTTTCTGAAGAAGAAGACTTACCAGAACAAACTTATTTACATTTTTCAAACGAAGCGCTGTTAATAGATTACAATGTGCTTAAAAAAGAAACAAGTTCTGACCCAATTTTAAGTCGCGTGTTAAGTTATATTAGAGATGGTTGGCCATTAGATATACCAATCCAAGAGTTAAAACCGTATTATAATAGAAAACAGGAACTATACAGTGAGCTAGGCTGTATTATGTGGGGTCATCGGGTAGTTATACCCCCCTCATGTAGAAAGAAAATTCTTGTGGAGCTCCATGACCCACACATGGGAATCGTTAAGACCAAATCACTAGCTCGTAGTTACGTATGGTGGCCGGGGATCGACGAAGCCGTGGAAGCGGAATGCCGTGCATGCACTGTTTGTGCTGCTGTGGCGGACGCGCCGCCGGCACAGGCTCCTCGTTCGTGGCCCTGGCCATCGCGTCCTTGGTCCAGGCTGCATCTAGATTTTTTGGGACCTATTGGAGGCGTGACATATTTAATTGTAATAGATTCATGTTCCAAATGGATCGAAGCTAACAAGATGCCGAGAACGACGGCGCATGCAGTCATATCAGTACTTCGAGATATGTGGTCAAAGTTTGGTCTTCCGAAACAAACGGTAAGCGACAATGGACCACCTTTTTCGAGTTCTGAATTTCAATGTTTTTTGTAATGTAATGGCATAGATCACATATTTTCGGCTCCTTATCATCCCTCCTCTAATGGAGCTGCAGAAAATGCAGTGAAAATCTGTAAACGAGTTATCAAGAAGGCATTAAAACAAAATGTAGATGTCGACACAGCTTTGTGTAGATTTTTATTAGCTTATCGAAATACCGATCATACAACTACCGGTGATAGTCCAGCAAACATATTACAGGGTCGTAGGCTTCGCATGAGATTAGATATTTTAAGACCAGACAGGGAGCGTCAAGTGACAGCGCGCCAAGAGCGTAGTGAGCGGTATGCGGGCGGGGCGCAGCGCGAATTCAAACCGGGAGCTCAAGTGTGGTATCGCGAATACAGGGGTGCAGATAAATGGGTGCCTGGTACGATTACTAAACAGTTAGGAAGTAGTGATTACTGCGTAAAATCTTGCTTTGGAACCGGAATCCACAGACACGTAGACCAGCTAAGACTAAGGGTTGCGGAGAAAGATAGCAATATTCGCAGGCAAACAGTGGATCTCGATACGTTGACCCAAACGTTGGATACAGGTAGACGCTCAAGAAAATCGTTGATATTCCCCACGACCAGAGGCGAGGAACCAGAAGGTTTGGCAGACGATTCGGGAGGGAGTAGGATACAGAATACAGTCACCGTCCCGAGACCAGAGACACAGAGTATTGTTGATATTTTGCCGTGTAGCCCTGAGACAAACCCCAACGTTTTAGCGAATACGGACCCAGGTGCTGGTCATAATAGATTGTTAGAAGGTTGTCGTCCGGCGAGACAACGTAAATCACCAACACGATTTGGTTTCGAAGAAAACTAGTTAGGTAAACCATTGTTTGTAACTTAAGAAGCTATGGTTATATAATTTTATATAGTGTAAAATTAGTAAATAAGGGTGGAGGTGTTATATTATATAGGGTAACGTGATATTGTAACCAGTCGGGTAATAAACGGTGTACCGCACGCACGTCTTTGATTTAACAGATACAACACGCCGGGATCAGTGGCTAATTCAACCTGATCCCGAGATCCGTGGATACAAACCCCATAAATGTACCGACACGGCAGTGATAGCACGTTCATTTTCTTGAAGAGCGGTCTACACGAGTTTAAAACAGCTGCTCCACAAAAAGCTCCTATGAGATTATACGCTACGTCTCTAAATTATTAGGACTTACACACACTTAATAAGAATATTGTTCGCGATGCAAATTTAACTGCCGTGCGATTCTCTAATGATTCGTCGATGTGCTTGTCGACGAGCTCACGGTCAAATACTTTGAGATATCGCCCTTGCGCAAAGGTTGTTTTTCCAACGTTTCTTGTCACCTCGTCATTTGTTTAATGGATGTTGTCAAAGATGCAACGATGTTTGCTCTTAGAGAATCGCACGGCAGGTTGGTTTACCAATTCTATCTGACATTGAATAGACCTTATATTGACGTCAACCAACCACACACAGTAAAGCCACAACTTACAGAGTATGAAGGTCTTTACGTAGAAACAAAACAATTGTGAATGAAACAGAGTCGCTATAATATATTATATATTATAGCTATTATAGTCGTCAAGATTTAAGTCTATAAGTTTGTAAAACTAAATAACTTATCAATAACGACCAATACAGTTATTTTACGTATGATGTTTTAGACTCACTTATTAATCTATTAAACTGAACTCTATTATTATGCCCAATAAATGTCGTTTAAGTCATGTGATGTCCCGTACTATTTGGTAATTTTGTTTCCGCGTATAAAATATGCAAATAAACGTACGTGTGTCTCCTAAAGACTCAGATTTAAAGATTTTTACGTACGTCGTACTATAATAAATTGAATGGCTTGGGAAATCAAACTAATAAAACACGAGTGTTGATATCATATCGACCTTATAAACCTGTATGATATCGTCGAAAGTACCAGCCATAGCTGTAAACGCGAGCCATGTTATTTCCAGCTAGTGTAAAACTGCAACGCAAATTTGTTTAGCGTCTGTTTACATATAAGACCAAGTTCAAACTTACGCGTTACACGATACCCGGTAATTGTTTCCTAGCCCAGGGGTTCCGGCCGAACCCTGCCAAGTTAAAGTTAGATTGAAAATTTTCAACTCGTTCGCAACTTGGCCGAGATACTGACGTCACAGCGATGTGTCTTACATGGACTAACTTTGTACGTAATCAGTGAACTAGTGTGCTGAAGTGTAAATTGAAACAAGTCGAACCGTAGATTGTTTCTACCCGCAAAGATTTATGAGGATTGATTATTCGCGTTACAATATTGTTTAATAACACTGATGTTATGAATGTGAATGTTTGTGTGTGTTTACTTCTTTTGCTCTGCAACGATTTACCGAGTTTAAGTACAATAGGAAACCTTTGCTTATTGCATAGTTTTATTTTCAGGAAAAATATTCGTGTGGAATTATCATCTTTCAAGCTGGTGCCACTGCTGGATGCAGCTGGATATATATACAAGTTGAAAATATCATAAAACACATTGTAAAAATATCAAAAGTTCCTTAATCAACATATTAACTCAAACTAATAATATAAATGCAACCGTCTGTTTGGATGGATGCATGTTTGTTACTCTTTACAGTACTAGTCCGATGCACTAGGAAATTATTATACGTCAAAACTATTTAATCATTTGGTGTAAATTATGTTTTTTGATGATGATTTATGAACACTAGTTGCACCCGCGAAAAGCAATACTTTTGTCACGTTACGCCTGAGCTTAGGCAGATCGTGCCTCTTTATCGCTTGTCCCGTGCTCTCGCTTGGCGTTCGGGTCGTATTATTACGTCATCACGTAAAATTATCGTCCGTAAACCGACTATTTACGAGTATATATTTGAACGTCTAGAATTTTACTACTATCCCACTTGATGGTCAGTGATGATCCGTTCGAAGGTGTTATTGCTAAATTTAGAACTGGCTGTCGTCAATAATAGCTCCCGGAACACGGGCAGGTTTCAATCATAAAGAAGGTAGCCAGGCGGGTACCAGCAAAAGCCGTATCACCAAGCACTAGATTTGATTACGAGGTAATCTAAATATACTTTTGGATTTTTTGCTTTAATTATAATTGTAAAATCTTACTTTTTGCCAAACTTCATGACTGGGTCAAATAGAATTACCCTAGAATTTGGTTCATTGGAAAGTTTCAAAATATGCGGCATAGAACTAGCTACCAAATTACTAAGTCAATGCATTAAATAATAATGCATTGACTTAGTAACTTGGTCTTGTTTTTCTCCAAGGAACGGTAGAACTAAGAAGTGGATATTAATTTTTAAATTTGAAACCTCCACACGCTGCTAAGGATTAATTTCTACGCGATCCCGTAAAAAAGGACTCGACAAACCCGTGGGCTAAGAAGCGACGCTATAAGGGTTCCATTTTCTTTTGAGGCACAGGACTATGAACAACGCTCATCTTTCGCTAATGGAATTTTTTACGAGATAATAAAATAAATCATACATATTTTATTTGTGTAGATACTTCACATGGAAAGCGTGTGATCTTTTATAGTAGCTTTTTAATGTATATCTAATAAAACAATAACAACTTTGTAATCCTATAAAAGTGGAAAAGGCCAAAAGGTAAAAAAAAAGTAGGCAGACCGAAGAGAAGGTGGGCTGACGACTTAACCGATACAGCAAGAAATGACTGGCAGAATATTGCAAACGATAGGGACAAATGGAAGAGACTGGAGGAGGCTTTCACCCGTGGAGGGGCCTATATCTTACTTAAATTAAAAGAGGATATAATTATAAACTTACTATCAAATGAAAATGAATATTTACAATGTAATGGGAAATGGGAAATAAAGGTTTTTTTTTATTTTTTATTTAATACTATAAACTTTTTTTCTGTTTTACGTAATAAATCCTAAAAAAAATGTCTGACGCTAACGTTTTCAAACGTACTGTATCACAAAATTATAAACACCCATCGCTGCATTATGCTATTTGAAAAGAATAAAGGTGACACCAAGTTGTATTCATCAGTATCCTGAGCAAAGCAAGGACAAGTTAAAGTCCTTATTGTTAAAGTTTATCAACAGTATAAAGTAAGTACACTCGAGCACAATAAGAACTCGAGTTTCTTTGTAGTTGGGAAACCTAAGTTGGAAGGTTTTACCATCAATTCTAAAGTATTTGAAATATAAACTATAATAGATAATTGAAATTTATATAATAACAAAGAATTAATAACTGCTTATTTCTAGTGCAATTATATTTATGTGTTAGCTGATCTGCCGTGCGATTCTCTAACGATTCGTCGATGCGTTCGTCGACGAGCTCACCGATGTAAATACTTTATGAGATA
Organism: Selenia dentaria; assembly: GCA_917880725.1. NCBI lineage: Eukaryota > Metazoa > Arthropoda > Insecta > Lepidoptera > Geometridae > Selenia > Selenia dentaria. The sequence continues at coordinate 3,681,989 of OU862888.1, read as the reverse complement.
TCGCTCTTGTACATAAGGTTGTTTTTCCAACGTTCCTTGTCATCTCGTCATTTGTTTCACGGATGTTGTCAAAGATGTAACAATGTTTGCTCTTTGAGAATCGCACGGCTGTTGTTCCTATCACTAATGTACAGTGACTGCAGGGATGCTTATAATCAGAGATTGTCAAAATATTGAGCCTAAAAAGATCACTCGAACACGTTACTAATTGTGGACTATGCTTAGGGTATATTGACTTTCATATCTCCGTATGGTTGTAAGGTTGTATGTACAGCTTCCTGTATAGATCGCATTTTTCAACTAATCTTCGTGTAACTTCCTATGCATGTTCTACTATTCATTAAAAAAAGATCGTCGGCAATTTTTGATTGGGGGGGAGTATGCTGTGGCGCTATTTACCGATCGATTCTGAATAATTTTGGTACACACATGAGGTCATTAGGTACCTGACCTTAAAGAGGAATTTCGAATTTGAGCATAATTTACTGGTCAAGTGTGGTTTCCGAGATAATAGGTTGTTTATTACTACGAAAAATTACCGCTAGTAAGACTGTCAGGTCAACTGTTCTCAAAACTACTAGTGTTAGTATAAATCGATCTATTGCTATTTCCTTCACGGAAATCTTTTCGATTTTTCTTTTAGATTCACCATACGTACAGTCAAACCTTGAAATTTGGCCGTTTACTATACATCTAGTCGATATTTCCCAAGTCATCAGCAGTCTCTCAAAAGTTCTGGACTGTAAGCGTCATAACAACACGTCCACAGAAACGATACTGAAAAATCAAAACTTGACGCCATCGGTAATCCAGTTGTTCAACGTTATACTTTAAAACCAAGACCAAGAACTCTTAAAAATGATTTTTGATTTTAACACCATTCTATATCCCACATTTTTTTATTTTTATCTCATATGTCTAGACACGATCCTCGTAATTGGATACAGAGTTCAAATTCTATTACCGGACGATCTGTCTCAGCGGCCTAGTGGTTATGGCGTCTGACACGGACGGCCGGAAGATGCGGGCTCGTATCGCGTCCGATAATCTGTATATTTCTCTCTAAAATTGCAATATTTATAAAATATAATTCAGATATGTTTCCTGCAGGCCTACCATAAACTTTCAGATTACTTGTCAAGTTCCGACCAGTTCAATAAAAGGATCTCAAATTGACCTGCCAAAAATCGTACCATGAACTTCATTTGACTAACATGCGTTTGAACTGCTGGGGCTAAGAAGGGCCCTAAATTTTTGTTTCTGACAGTTTACGTGAAAGAGATGACGCTCTACTACTTAGTATAACGCTCTTACTCTTTCATTTATGTTGGCTTATGTTATGTTCTGAAACTAAGATTAGTCTTATATTGAAACCTAATGATCTGATTTATAAATTAGTTCAATTTATAAAGTATTGGATTATATATATTCCAATATTATTCACAGGCATTGTAACATACGTTTTAATAATAATATTGAGGGATCCAGCAGAGTTTGTGACATTGATTTAGTGAATTAATTTTAAGTTCCTCACATTAATTACACAAAGAACAAATTTTTTGTAATGATATTAGAACACATCCAATCTAGTAAACAATGGTGAATAGTTTGAATGGATTCTCAGAGAAACGACCCGAATGATTATTATCTACCTACAATATCAAGGCGGTGTTCCAAGTGTGAGTTGTTATTTATTCAACTTGGAATTATGGCCGCGTCTACACCTCGCCGTCATATTAGTTATGCTCACTTAGAAGTACTATGGGAGTTCTTAATACCCATAGCGGCATAGCCATAGGTTAAAATAAAATAGTTCAAGCGCGTGAAAATATGAGATGACTTTTTTATATACTTCTTCTAGTAACTCCAATAATTATTCGTATGCGTTCCACATTCTTCTACGATAGTAACATAAACTATTTTTTCACAAATTGATAGAAATTCACGGTTTTTAATAATAATAATAATTACGTTTAATAGGTCACAAATAGTTGCTGTAGCTCGCATGCTTTATGTGACAGATATGCAGGTTACTTTGATGGATATCTAAAGTCAAAAAACACGTCATGGTACGCTTACAGCAGGTCAATTGCAGGCCGCCCTTTGCTGGCCGGCTTGGTCACGTGGGCAATAGCTGGCTGGCCTGCTATAGTCCGCCATAGTACGAATTTACAGGACAGCTTAATAAAACGCTTAACGTTCCTGCTATAAGGGGCTTATGGTAGGCCTACTTGTCATTTAAGTATAGATTATGCCATTATTAGTTATTGATTATTGCTTATTCATCTAATTTGGCTTTATCTCATGGAATGAACTGGCTCCGTTAAAGCAGTTGGTAGCGATGCCTCCGAAGCGGCGAGTCCCACGTTCAATCCCTGGGCTGGTTATTGACTATATGATGTATTTTCACATATACATACATGTTGTCAGTTTTGATATTATTATTGACTGATTTTATATGCATTAATTATATTGTTTACATATTAATGCAATAATTATCACCAAGCTAAACCATGTCTTTACTCCTCGGATTAAGCAAATTTTCACTTAACCAATCAATTAAGATTGGCTCATGAATCATCATAATCATAATCAGCCCATTTTGTTCCCACTGCTGGGACTCGAGCCTTCCTCTCAGAGAGAGGAGTTGGCCCATAATCCACCACGCGGGCTCGGTGCGGCTTGGTTAGTGGTGGTTGGTAGTGATAGGTCTCAGTCAGTCGTCAGGCCGCCCGAAGGCTCTAGACATAGCCTAACGACTGTTGTCCTAAGACAAACAACCGGGACCGACGGCCCTCCGAAGCACGGAAGTGCTTAGCTGAATAATGCCACTAGCGGTCACCCATCCAAGAAATGCATATAAATAGTTATGCTTAATTGGTGTTTCCCTTTATATTCACACAGACAATTAAATTTAACAGAAAATATAACAGATTCTTTATATGTGTATAAAAAACATTATCTTTTTCATCATCATCTTCTCAGCCGTAGGACTTCCACTGCTGAATATAACTTCCCCATATTTTTCCAAAAGGACCGGTCGGAAGTGGCCTCCTTCCAACGTCGTCCTGCAACCTTTATCAGGTCACCGGTCCACCGTGTCGGTGGACGACCTACGCTGCGTTTGCCCTTCCTTGAACCTTCCGGCCTCATCGGCCATCTGTTCTGCGTGTTATGTCCCCTGTCCACTGCCATTATCTTTTTATTTGTGTGTAAATATAGATTTGTAGTGGGTATTAACTTCTTATGCATACATTCAGATATGTTTCGCTCGGAGTACTTCTGTAACATAATAAAATTACCAATACAAAGCAAACAATACAACGTTCTGAAACTTGACTTTTATTACATACATGTTTATCATCGCATCGTATCGTTGGAACAACATCAATATTTGATTAGCTCGCGAACGGCACGTGTATTGAAATTGTGAATATTGTAATGCTGCTTCACGATACTATGTTTATAAAATCAACAGAACTTCAGCTTCTACCGTTTCTAAGTCTAAGGTATATTTTATGCTTTCAAGTGGCGATGATGCATTACGCTTGCTAGGTGCAGTGCCACCCAGTGCCTAAAACTGCAGTATTGCGAGGAACTGTATTGTTCTCGCCACCTGGAAAAATTGGTTTTTGATTCTGTAATTTTACTTGCCACAGTGCCCCAAACACCCTATTACAGTAATGCTGGCACAGTTGCGTCGTGGCAAAAATTTTGGCACTTAAATGTTAGTAAACAAGACGGTCTTTTTCGCAAGAAGCCTACTAATCTATAGTAGTACCGTAGTACCTACACAAGGTTACTAATCTATAAGTGTTGGGTGATTCATTTAATAAGCTGACTCATCGAATACTACTTTTATTTTATTTTACTACAATATACATTTTAAATAATTTATAGTGATAACCATAGCATTTTGTACCGTCCAAACATAGGAGGAATTAAAGTATAAATTATGGTGTCAGAAAAGACACAATAGAAAATAGTCCAGTAGCTATTTCACTGGTTTACATTGAACATTTCATATTGTAACTACAATGCTTCGCCAAACTGAGAATTTACTGCTCTCACGGCGTACTTTGTAGCATTTATGACATAGCTACATACAAAGTCAGCTGCAAATACGGTACTAAAACTCGGGTACGATAATTGCAAAAGATATTTTTAAGTTATTATAGAATTTTATCGCGCAAGTCTGAAATTTTCGAATTTTATTATGTGTACGCGTTCTATATACTATAACAATAACTTTGATTATGTATACGGTTTTTATAGCATTAACGCCTTTCCATGGGGTGCCTGCTTAGAATAGTACCTCCCCAACTCTTCCCGTGCGTGCCGTAGAAGGCGCCTAAGGACTAACAATCAGAAGGTGGGCAGCACCTTCCCAGCAAAACACTTCGAAACTGCGCTTGCCAACCCGCCAAGCGTGGCGAGTATTGGAAAACCCCCAATCATGGACACAATTAGAATTATCCCCAGTGTCGGCAGCCCCGCTATTTCTGGCTATGGTAGCGGCCACGGTAACGGTAGGGCAGGGGGTGCTAAGAAACCCCGGCAGAAGCCTGGCTACCGGTGGTACCGTGCGTAACCATATTAATGCGGTGACAAACAATCACACTCCACCCCTCGCTCCGCACTGCATACCCCACTTCGGTTGGGGGCCGAAAATGTTTTCTACGCATAGTTCAACTTACGTTACGCGGTGTATCGTTGATCATTAAGGTTTCAGGTTAGTACTCGTATTTTAGTCTGGTCAATAATTAATTTTATCAATGACAATTCGGTCGTTTGCGTGGCTAGTTCAGTTTGTCTACGAAATCGTTATCCAATTGGCTGAAGCAGAGATAAGTAATTTTATTTTATATCTTATGTAGAAGCATTGTGTTTTTGGGATATATCAAAACATACATACATATGTTACTTTGTTATTTAATTCAATGCAGCCTGAGCTGCATGATAGACAGGCTTCAGATTTCTAAATTTAGGTATTAAAAAATGAAAACGTCATCAGAATCATCAGCCTTAGTTTATTTCCTTAGTCATTATTTCATATGAAATAATAGATATTTACAATAATTTTGAAGTAGTTGACACTTAATAACATTTGGGAAGGTTCGAATTCCAGTGGTGAGAAAATAATGAATCTTCTTTTAGAAATTTTTCTCCTACGCGGTTAGCGCCAGATTATGATGCTCTTCTCTCTCTTTCACACACCTATTCCTGTCCAACTCATCATCCTATGAACAACGATGATTTTGCTTTGTTTCGTGGTTTGATAAGAAGCGCTGCCCTTGACAGTCTGCACCTAACCTCTGCATTTGCAAGTACCTAGTACTTATGCCGCGCCGTTGAGCTCGCCGTAACCATGGCTTTGCTCGACCTCCTGAGTAAATCGTGCCGACGCCATCGCAAGGGAAGGAAGCTCGGGAAAATCCAAGCTTCCCCGAGTCGCGCCTCGTCGGAAACTGCCAAACATATGACAGTTCACTACCTCTGGAAGACACACTGTCCTGCCAGCCACAGGAAGGTTCCAGCACATCCAAGAACGGCACCTTTGCTTAACGACCAGGATTACCAGGTCAATTGTTGTACTTCCACTTAACTGCAGCTTACCCCGTGTACGGCACGCCCTGCCATATCATTTTGGTAGCCGCGCTAACAGGGGTGAAACGAGCGAAGGCACTGGCGGGTTACCTAGTCTGTGTAGGTGAAAAAACAAAATCTGCTGCTTGAGATATACCTATACTACAAGGAAATGCGAAGCTTCCAGCAGTAATCTTTAATTTGGCATTATGTGGAGGTTTAGCAGTAATGGTATTATCAAATTTACATGGATCTGCACTCCAGTCTAGATTCCAGACTTGAGAAGGCAGAAAATCCCAACAAATGCTTAGCGGTGATATTGCTTCATTTTCCTGGATTAGTGTATCAGTGTATTAGTCATTATATATTATTAGTATATTAGTCTTTACGTTTAATAGTAGCAGATAGTAACTGCTATGTGATCATAACGGTGCCCAAGTATAGGCAAAGTGGAATAAATTATGATACTTATGTGGTATTTTAACGTACGAGTTAAACATATATAGACAAAAATAAGGTTCACTGCTGAACGTCTTTATAGAACAGGAGATTCTATAGGAGAATAAAGTATTCGCAGACAATATGTGTTCAAGCGTTCCTCTATATGTGAAGCATTAAAATGAATATAATACAACATGCAAATGTAAAACAATTGAACTGTTGACTGCTACAAGAAAAGTCTGAAGGTAATATCTTCTAAGTATTACATAATATACATCTGGTAAGATATTGGTCAAATAAAACACAATAAACCTTAAAATAAGACTAATACTACCCTTAACTAGGATAAAAAGGGTCACCATTAGGCCGTGATGTCATTAACCAATAGATCCAAATCCCTCGGTGTTGCCGCTAATGACTTTCCGAATCATTTGACGTGATTAAAACAATGGGTTTCGACACCTGAATGCGATTGACGGAGGATTTATTTGCTTTATTGTAGAACGGATTTGTTGGGGTATTCTTAGGATTCTATTCTTCAAAGGTTTATTTGAGTTTGTAGTTACCAGAAGGAAACAATACCTTAGTATGTTTGGAAATAAATAGAGATATTTATAAGTTTTGTTCGATAGAGATCCTGGGATTTATTTAAAGAAATCAATATATTAACGTTGCCTTCCTTATATGTATTTGAAAATATAATGTATGTTCGTAAAAAATTACATAAATATAAGTTAAATAGTGATCACCACAGTTTTAATACCAGAAATACAGATAGGATAGCTGTACCTAGTTTTAGACTTGCGAAGACTAATAAGTCATTCCTAGGAAATTGTGTGCGTTTTTACAATAAAATCCCAAAGCACATAACTGAGCTCACAGGGGGCAAATTCAAGTTGACTGTAAAAAACGTTTTAATAAAAAAAGCTTACTATAAAGTTCGACATTATATAGAAGATAAAGATGCTTGGAATACTCCACTTCTGGCAAGCTGTCTCTCTGCCACCCATAAAATGTAATATTTGTAGTACCTAAGTAGAAACATTGTAAACATCTATATAAAAAAATGGCCCCGAGTTTCTTGCCGCTTCTTCTCGGTGGGCTCTATATATTTTGGAACGCGGCGGTAGAGTCTTTAAAGTACATTATAATGAATCGTTGACGTTCATAAGTGCGTCTTTGATGCCTAAATTGAATATATGATTTTGACTTTGACTTTGACTTTGACTTTGACTTTGACTTTGACTTTTACTTTGACTTTTACTTTGAGCGGTAGTGGTCAAGGCGTTACGATGATTCAGTCAGTGCAGTCGAGCCTCGTATAAGACAATCATTTATCAGTGTTATTTTGTAATTGATAACAAAGTCTAGTGCCATAGCACAGGTATAAATGGTAGTAGATAAAACGACTGGCTGGTTCGCGCGGAAGAATTCAATTTCAAATTCAATTCAACAATTCAAAGAATTCAACGGCTTTACGGCCGTTTTCAATAAGCTATCTATCGCCGGTTTACCTTACTAAAGATAGATATTGGACACTATTTGTATAGATGTTATGTCAAATTTCTATCGGTAGTAAGGAAAACTGTGGATAGATATAATATTGAGAACGGCCGTTAGTCTGTGTCTGGGTGTGCATATAAATATAAGTATGCATCAGTCATCAGGCTACCATAGTACAGGCTCTGCCTGGTTTGGGATCTAAAGACGATGTGTGACTTAAAAGCACGAACAGCGAAAATCAAGGAGACAAGCTTGTGGTTTTTGACGCCACTCAAAGTCACACATTCAGTAACTGTATTGCAAAACAAGTGCAATTTGAAAAATTTAATACCGACTTCCATTCTATTACTTTGGTAAAAACAGTTATTGGAACTTGAAAACTATTGAACCGAATTTGATAAAATTTACATGTGATCACACGGGAAGCACCAGCTATCAAACAAAAAATAATTTTGGAAATAGATTCACCCAGTCGTAAATTATGAGGTAACAACGTAAAGAAATTAAACAATTGAGTACCTCCTCCTTTTTGGAAGTCGGTAGATAATCACAATCCACACTTGTATTATAAAGGTGAAAGTTTGTGAGTGCGTTTGTATGTTTGTTACTTCTTCGCGCTCTAGCGGCTGGACCAATTGTGATGAAATTTGATATGTAGATACTGAGGCGCTGGAATAACAAATAGGGCACTTTTCATAATTATCACCATCATCCATCACCACACGGGTGAAACTGAGACCCGCAGTTTTTCATGCTTGAATGAGAAATAATGATGTTGAAAACATCTCTAGGTCCTTTACCAAACTTCATGAATATTAATTTTGCTATTTATATATTACTTTTCCTATACATAGATAATTATAAATAAAAATTAAATATTAATTTTTCTGCTCCACGGTTTTAACTGCGTGGTGATGGGTGATGGTGATGATGAATCGAAATATATAAGCCTATTATTAAACCTATTATTTAACTATTATTATTCCTTAGTTACCTAAGGAATAATAATAGTTAAATAATTTTTGAAATCAGTTTAGATGTTATTGAGTATATTCCTTACAAATATGCAAAAATACCAATCATTATGTATTCTTTATATCTCTTTATTTATATATATTTTTTTATATGAAAAACGGGAATCACTCACGTAAATGCTAGATCTTTCCAACTATAGTTTCAACCACATCCGGTGATTTTTTTCAATGAGAGTGCAGCCGTGCTATTTTGTAATGATTAGTCGACGAACTCGTCAACAAGCTCACCGATGTCAAATACTTTATGAGATATCGCCCTTATAGATAGGGCTGCTTTTCCAACGTTTCTTGTCATCTCGTCATTTGATTTACGGATGTTTTTAAAGATGAAACTATGTTGGCTCTTTGAGAATCGCACGGCAGAACGCTCGCGGTTTCGTCTCGCATCGCACTGAGTGCACACCTGCAACTATAGTTGGAAAGATCTGACTTATTTACGTGAGCGATTCCCCTTTTTATAATCAAAATGTGTTTAAACCACGTTCGTTTTCATCATAAAATGTACAATTTATTATTAGTTTAGAGTAACTGTTAGACATTAGACTTTACTGCCACATTTAGAATGTTAGCACGGAAGTGTGGATGACCAAATACGTTGCAAAGGTCTTTGTGGACAAATATCGACATTTATCTACACCCCACAGCTACCTAATTTACTATTCTTTAATCGTACATAACGTTAACAACATATCAACTATAGACGATATATTTAACGATACGATATACTAACTATATGTAGATATACGGTTTGAAGTGACGATAAGTGAATGGTTATTCATAACATAACAATATCAATAATAGTAGATTTTTATCTCCGATACATTTTCTTATTACACTGTAACACTCGAAAGGGCAAATTCTGCTACTTGAATGCGATCATACTGACGCCGTTTTAATACATTAAACTACTTATGATAGTCACATAATTTGCCTACATACTAAGTACTTAGTGGATTATCAATTGTATGCATGAGTTGTCAGTTCATATTGTTTTTAGTAGTTGATAAATTGTCGAATGAATGATAAAAATCGCCCGTTCGATTAACAAATGACTATGGATAACAACAGACGTACTCGTATGCACTTTGGGTAAAAAATTACATGACGTATTTTTACACAAATTTATGCGCCGGTATTCTCTCTGTATCTTCATACAGGTGCCAATATATGTTTTTATGCGACAGTATTCATTGCCTATACAAAGGTAGGAATCAGGCGAAAGCATTAAGAAATGCTTATCCGACTAACTAATTAGTAAAAACTACTTCTGAGAACATAATATTGCAAAATATAATATGTTTTACAAAAACTTACCTGTTTATAAATTATAAGGCAATTGAGGATTATTTTTGTATAGGCAAAACGCTATTGTTTATATATATTTATCATTTCTTTTTTTATCTTATTCTTCTAGTGCCTCCCCAGCTAGTGAAGGCTGGCTGTCAGCTCCGCATATTTCACCCAATCCCATATTTCTTTTTTTATATTTAGTAATAATTATAAGGATTGTGTGTGATGTAGTTATGTGAGTTAATAATTTCGGCTGAAATAGTTCAACGGGTTTGGATGAACATAGTTAATAGGATGATGCCCAATGCACAGACTTCTTTTTATGCCGACTTAACGGTTATTTCCTAAATTAACGCGTAAAACTTTGTTAATACGGCAAATGTACCGATACCAGTTCTGTATATTTTGTCAAGTAGAAAGTTACACGGTTTGATTTGTCTTGAGCAGAACACCTCGGTTAAATGTTATCAGCAAGATAGCAGAATCGACCCAGAAGCCAAGCTCAGCGCGAGTTATCGCCACCACGGTACAGTCAGCACCAATAAATACTCATGAATTCCCGCAAGATTCCTGTTGGCTTGAGTCCAAACAGTTTCCGTGGTTGGCTTTCTTAGTGATGTAACTGACAGTACCTACTTACGTGACAAAAAACAGTTTGCGTGAGCCATATCGTAAAAGTAAATAGAATTATTGATTGCTATAACTGTCCCTTAACAAAAGTAGGTGTATTTTCTTAACAAAGTAGTACTTGATGGTGTCTTAGAATGTAATCTACCCAATATGGTACCTTCTTATGATTCCTAACTAGAATAGTATTGTACCTAGATACAATGACGGTGTTTTAGCTAGTTCTTTCACCTGAATAGGCTCTGGTATCATGAAGGAAAGTGATTGCTTAGAAATTCTGCAATAGTGAACTCTTTTCGGTACCAGCCAAGAAGGCTTCTTGTAGATGAGGCCTTTTACTTATTTATTATTGTTTTATTTGTTGACATGCATGCCTATCTCATTCGCAATGTTTGAACGCCTTTCAGGCAAAGAAATGTGAAATCCAGTTTTTTTTTTCTATCGGAAATGTATTCGTGTATGTTCTTATAATTAGTATTTATGTTTTTAGCAAATAAATTGATCTGTATCTGTATCTTTAAGTCCATCTTTAATCTGGGAATTTGGGTTTCCTCGCCTCTGACTATTTGTAACCCGATGGTGGAGCCAATATTGTCCAACTCCGTCCCTTCATGGACGGAAGGTGGTTATTTGACAAAGCATTTTAGTATATGGCATTTCAATGTTATACTATTATGTTTTTGATAATAGAAGAACATTATTAATCGAATAATTATTAGTTCAGTAATTCATGTTTTTAGGTGTTGGACAGCCAAACTATCTGTGACATCTCGCAATAAACCCCCAAATTTTTAACCACCTGCAGCCATTTATAACCTAATATAAAAATGCCAGTGGTCATTCATTTCACAAACATTCAACCTTCAGATTATATTTACGGCTACTTGTAAACTTCAACCTAAGTACTAAGTCTCGCGAGCAAATTCCCCAGCATCAGTCGCAAGTTTCGATATTGATCATGTTTCGGCTGCAATTTCTCGCTTCGAGCATGAGTAGCTTTCAGTGAAGGTAAGATCGTGATGAAATCCAAAGCATGATGGTAGATAGTGTGGCATTTTATCATCATCATCATCATCATCATCACCTCAGCCGTAACGTCCACTGCTGAACATATGCCTCCCCCATAAATTTCGAAAATCTGCTGCATCCAACGTCCGACCTTTATAAGGTCGTCTGTCCAACTTGTTGGTGGTCGCTTGCCGGTCCATGGTCGCCACTCCAGAATCTTCCAACCACATCAGCCGTCTGTTCTGCGTGCTATGTGGCCTGTTCCCTGCTACTTCAACTGGCTTATTTTCTGGGCTATGTCGGTGAATTTAGTTCGTCTACGGATCTCCTCATTTCTGATTCGATCACGTTGAGAAACCCCATGCATAGCCTTCTCCATAGATCGTTGTGCGACCTTGAGCTTGTTTATGAGGCCAATAATAAAAAGAGAAAATAGTAAGAGACAGCGTTTCAGTGCCATAATATGTCATCACTGGTAACGCACGTTGGTAAATGACTCTTGCCTCGAAGCACTGAGATATTTTTGACGAGACACACTACTCGTAGTATAACAATGATGACTACTGCTATATTTATACTGTCATACTGTGATATAGTTCTATCTTGACTTTGTATTAACTTTAGTAAAGATAATTGTAAATAATGTAAATCTTAACGTCTTCATGTGTATTAATTTAAAACATTTAACGAAAAACTGTGCCCCTAATATATACTAATTTTCTATGTATAAAGTCAAGAGTACGAGAAACCGACGATTGTGTAGAAAGAATGTGATGCGTGTGGATGAAGCAGAAGAGGTATGCCAGGATCGTAGCAAGTGGAAATCTGTGATCTCTGCCTACATCCCCGGGAAACGGGCGTGATGTTACGTATGTATGTTTTCTAAAGTTAGACAACTCAAAAATAACGAACGATATAACTCATAAAACATTAACGTAGGATTCAACAGTGGGCTAAATAATATAAATGATTATTTGTAATATTACTAACACTAAGTACTAAGTAAGTATTAAGTAGTTTTTTTTTCATACAAGCTCAAAATACAGAAAATTAATGTAAGAATATTTGACAAATGATTTTGCTTAGCGAAAACAAATTTTGCAAAATTATATCGGTGGACTGGTTTCGAACCCGCGTCTTCCAACCGTATACGACAGTTAAATATGTCAGCAGCAGTATGTCAGCTCTAATCCAGTTCAACCGCATAAAATCATGGTATTTTCAGACAAAATAGGTGTAGGCTTTGGTTCATTATTAAGTAACTCAGTGCAGTGTGCTGTGGAGAACTATTGTATGCCGGGCAACCTATGCTCAGATTGAAAAAACAATATTAAACTCAAAAATAGATAATAAATCAATAGTTGTTGTCTTCTTAGGTCATAGTTTAGGTATTGATAGAAAAGAGGTTATTATTAGAATAACCACTTTGTTAGAACTTAAGGCATGTAAAATAATGTTATGTGCCTTCCCTTATTCAGATTTATTGTCTGAAAAAGAGAACTTGCACATATACTCACTCAACACATTAATGTATAACTTGACATGTCGTCATAGTGACAAACTTTTTTTTTTGATTGCATTAAGTTTATTTGTAATTTTAAGTTGACATGGGACAGCATGTACTGTCCTAAAAAATCCAGACAGCTAATTGCTACTTTGGTAGCTTTCAATATTGAGGCAGTTATAGGAAATATAACAAAGAGTATTGACAATGTTGTAGTTTTTAGTACATGTACTAATAATAGTAATAATGTAGTTATTAATTGTTTAAACTTTTAAACAAGACAACAGAGAAGTGTGCTGACATCTTATCGCTATTTTATCAAAATATTAACCGCTTCTCTGGCAAAATATTAGACATTGAACTTTTATTAGATAAACATAGATTTGATGTATTAGGCTTTACAGAAACGTGGCTAAAACCAGATAAAATGTTATTTAATGTTACACATTTTGAGGTAGCCAGTGCGTTCAACAGAATATCTGCTGAAGGGGGAGGGTGTATTATTCTTTGTAAAAGAAACATAAAATTTAAGGAACGGTCTGACATAGTAGGTTTTTCTGTTGAACGTGTCTGCGAAATTGCTTGTGCAGAACTGGAAAGTCATATATTATTGTGTGTATATCGGCCACCAGCATCTAATTTCTGTAATTTTATGTCCATAATGGAATGTGTACTCAAGAGACTAACTAAAAGCAATAAATCAATCATTGTATGCGGTGACTTCAATATTGATATTTTGGTAGATTCAACTGATAAAACTAATCTTATCCCTTTGTTTAAATCTTTTAATTTGAATTTTTTGTTCAGTGAGCCAACTAGAGTAACCGACTCATTTTTGATTGATAATATTTTTTCAAACTGTAAGACTACAGAAAAATCAGTAATGGTGGGAGTTAGATCAGACCACAATGGCCTCGCTATCAAATTCGAAATCGGGAGAACTAAGAAAAATACCATTATCGAACATAGGCCGCTAACAAAAGGTAAACTAGAAAAGCTTAAACAAAATATAGAGTTGAAACTTAGTCTGGTGGAATTCGCTTCTGAAGATCCACATGACATTTATAGTACATTATTTTCATTAGTACGTACAGAATTTAATGAAATCTGTCCGAAGAAAAAATTGCAGCTCAACGGTAGGTTACAATTTGGTGACTGGTCAACTAGAGGTATTCGAAAAAGTAGAGACATAATGTTTGAGTTATATCACAAAAAATCTTTAACTTCTAGTAAAGATTTTCATGATTATGTAAGAAATTACTCAAAAGTTTTTAAGTCAGTATGCAAACGCGCAAAAGCTTTGTTTATAAGGGATAAAATTCGAAAATCTAATGACAAAATTAAAACAGTTTGGAAAACTATTAATACAGAGACCGGCAAAAGTAAATCTTTTAATTCAGAATATGTGCTAGAAATAGATAACCAAAAAGTTTCAGACCCAAGTCATGTTGCGAATTCATTTGAAAATTTCTTTTCCAATATACCACTAGAAGTCACCAAATCTCTTGATTCTTGCCCTTGTGTTGCAGTGGGCTTTCTGAAAGACAACTTCCCGCTCCAAATTCCTGAGTTTAGGTTCCGACATATATCTACTTTTGAAATAATAAAAACATTTAAAAGTTTAAACGTTAAAGCAACAGAGGATTTATGGGGATTATCCGTAAAAATGCTAGAGTCAATAATAGAAGTTATAGCGCCACATTTGATGATCATATTTAATTTATGTATTGATAGAGGTACATTTCCTGACCTAATGAAAATGAGTAAAATCACCCCTATTTTCAAATCAGGTAGTAAGGCCGACCCCTCAAATTATAGACCGGTCTCTGTGCTTCCGGCTTTGAGCAAAATATTCGAAAAGATAATGCTTCAACAACTCTTGTCTCATTTTAATGAACATAGGATTTTACACGAAAATCAGTTCGGTTTCACGAAAAGCAGATCAACAACAGATGCAGGAGTCCAGTTAGTCAAGCATGTGCTGGAGGCTTGGGAGAGCTCACAGGATGCCATTGGCGTATTTTGTGATCTCTCCAAAGCTTTCGACTGTGTAGAGCACCGCACTCTAATTTATAAGCTACACCACTATGGAATTCGTGGAGCTGCTCTGAATCTTGTAGAATCATACTTATCTGATAGGCAGCAAAAAGTTGGCATTAATGGCGTGACATCTTCTGGATCTTTGGTTAGAATGGGGGTTCCACAGGGGTCGATCTTGGGTCCGTTCTTATTCTTAGCATATATCAATGACTTACCACATATGGTTGAGGGCCTTGCTGACATAGTTCTTTTTGCGGATGATACTTCTCTGATTTTTAAAGTAGATAGGAAAGATAGAGAACTAGTTCAAGTCAACAACGCGTTAAATATTGTTTCAAATTGGTTCGTCGCAAACAACCTGCTTCTCAACGCAAAGAAAACGAAATGTTTAAAATTTTCCATGCCTAATGTAAGACGTATAGAGCCAAACGTATTACTCGACGGAAATAAATTGAAAATTGACAAGGCAATAGTCTTTCTAGGTATTAGCATAGACTCTAAATTACAATGGGGTCCTCATATTGATGCACTATCTGGAAGACTGAGCTCAGCTGCATATGCGGTTCATAAAATTAGGCAATTGACAGATATAGCTACTGCTCGACTGGTCTACTTTGCTTACTTCCACAGCATAATGTCATATGGTATCCTGCTGTGGGGGTCAGCGGCGGACATAGAGACAGTTTTTATATTGCAAAAGCGGGCAGTTCGAGCCATCTACGAAATGGGTCCCCGCGAATCCTTAAGACAAATGTTCAAAGAAATTAATATATTAACTCTTCCATCTTTGTATATCCTAGAAAATATAATGTACGTTCGTAAAAATATAAAGAAGTTTAGAATAAATAGTGATATGCATAATATTAATACTAGAAATAAGGATAGGATAGCTGTATCTAAATTTAGACTCACGAAAACTAAAAATAAGTCCTTCTTAGGCAATTGTGTACGTTTCTATAATAAAATCCCGAAAGACATTACTGAGCTCACTGAAGGGAAATTCAAGTTACGTGTCAAAAATATACTAATGAAAAAAGCCTATTATAAATTGAGTCACTACTTAGAAGACAAAGATGCCTGGCAGCTTTCCACTTCTGCCTAATAGCCAACTATTGAATAAATTTGTTATTTTAATACTACTCATATGTAACCTCAATGTACAAAGACTTGAAAAAATAATGGCCCACGAGTTTCTTGCTGCTTCTTCTCGGCGGTGGTTCTTTTCCGAAGACAGCGGTAGAATCATTTAAAAATTTTTGACGTTCATAAGAGTGTCTATGATGCCTAAACTGAATAAATAATTTTTGAATTTGAAATCAACTAGTGAGATTCGATTCTCAGATGGGTTCCTCGCTAGCCTGATGGTGTCTGACACGGATTGCCAAAAGCGCTGATTCGAATTCCGTCCAAAGACATGAAATTTTTTACTTAAAATTGCAAAATGACTGAATACTATATTCCTGTTGCATGTTGTTTGTACCAAAATCACTATTAATAAATCAACTTCGCTACTATTCCAACACAACATATACTCTGTTTTCCATTCAAACGTGGCCACAATCTCCGCGGCGAAAGTAAGGCGCCGCAAATGTAGTTCCGGTGACAAGCGGTAATGACTTCATACACTACCTGCACTATACAGCGGTAATACTGTAGACTTAGAGGTCGTTTGGTTAGTTACGTTGCCCTTAATAGTTAGAAACGTTGTTTGCATGTAACTCTATTGTGGTAAGTTTATAGTGAACTATCATGGTGTAAAACTGCTTCTAGTACTTGCCACCTCCTTCAAGATAGTAAATCTACTGCTAAGCACCTTAGTATTTTATGGTATTGTGTGAGCCAATTACTAGTTGTGCACCTATCAACCACATCATTACTTATGATCAAGTGACCTGAAGCGCCCTTTCAACCATATCATTACTTATTATCAAGTGAACCGAAGTGCCCTTTCAACCACATCATTACTGGTGTTCAAGCGACCGGAAGCGCTCTTTCAACCACATCATTACTGATGATAAAGTGACCCGAAGTGCCTTTTCAACCTCATCATTACATATGATCAAGGCATGCGAAGTGCTCCTCTAAATTTTATTATTACTGATGATCAAGTGACCCGAAGCGCTCCTCTCAACTCATTACTGATGACCAAAGTACCCGAAAAGTATACCATATACTAATAAGAATTCCCAAAAAGGATTTGCTTCAGGCATATAGTTGGCCTTAAACTTTAAACCATTGTAATACACTGAACTGTAGAGAAAGCGGGTGGGCTATAAAATGTGATAGCTTTTAAAATACTTGAGCAATCCTTTTAGAATAAAACCTTAATTAAAGTTTATTTTAGGATGCAAACCTCATTATTCTTTTTTAACATATTTTTTCACTAGATATCGTTAAATAGGCTACGGTTATAAATATATATTTTAATTAAGTTTTATGAATCCCACAGAGCTGTTAATACAGCTGTTATACGATTTTATATTTTATATATGTCTTTAGTATATATTTTAAAGCGAGTAACATAATTGTAACGCCAACACTATAAAGGTGAGGTGATGATGGTTTGAAATTTCCATGTTTTAGAATCAGTACTTAACAAAATGCGAAAATGTTTCTTTGTACTATGTTAACTGACAAGAAAGTACTAGAAATCTTTGAGCGCGTTTAGAAATTCGAAGTAAATGTACCAGACGGAATCCTTTGAAACGATGCAAGGCGGGACCGTTTCGCCCGAAACGTTACACTTTAAAGACTGCACTTGAGAAGTTCTCCAAAGAAGAGTAAGATCTTGAAGTGCGCAGTCTATTAAAGAGTACATTTAACTATTATATACTTCTAAAGCACACAGCATGATAACAATAACACTGTTGCTCGTATTCTTGATAGCTACAAAAGTCAGGAACACGAGTTCTTTCGTGATCCAATGGTATTGAGATGTCAGTAATTAAACATAAAAAGCCCGCCTCACACATAAATAAGAAAGATATATAAAGTGTCTAAGGAAAGTTACAAAGAGTACCAAAAGCTAGAATCTAGATTTTTATATTACGTTACGTAGATTATTTCTTTACACAAACTAATTACATACTTCTCGCAGTTAATCCGATATGAAATAACTCCCGTGGTTACGTCCGTGGTACGGCTTGAAGAATTTCTAATAAGATACTGCCTTGGTTGATATCATTGTAGTGCCAGAAAGCTGCCCCAGCTAACAAAATCAAGCCAACATATCCTTTACACGAATGTACAAAGTAATCATTTATCCAGTTCTGGTTTTGATCCACGTCATTACTACGCGTTTTGACATCCATGTGGGAGAATAAGTCTTTAGTTGTATCAGGAGCCAGACACAATAGAAAATATTATGTTATCCTAGATTTTTCTTAAACATTTTTGAGCGGGCTTTATCGGCCTGGCCTGCGGTATAACTGCTGCTATATTTTTATGCAGCACCATTGAAATCCTTATTAAAGACAATATTACCTTTAGGTTATATACTTATACCAAAATATTCATACTTAATATAAATTAAATAGGTATATTATAAACTAGAACATTAATTGAATAATCCTTTCTTTTTTCTTAATTTTTTTCCTCTATTTTTTCGTTTCTTTTATCCGTTAACTTTTTTTAAATAGAAATAACAGTTTCTTGCTAATGTTACATTTCAAAGTGTTATAACTCTAATACAAATCACATTAAAACTGAAAGTTAACTCGTTTAATTGCATTACATAAAATACGAGTAGATTAAATAAATAAATCAATTTCTATGAAATAATTTCCATTATAATTGAATTCTATTATAAAATTGTTATTCTGGTTTATGACCAGTAAAATTGTAAAGCCTGGAACTTTACGGAATTCCAACAAACTACATTTAGCACAGCAAATATTCTCGATGGGAAACGTCAACCGTATTCAATTGCGACACAATGCCCTTCTTGCGAATGATACATTTAAGATGACAATAAATAAAATCAACATAAAAGACAAAAGGTAACAATATCGCTGTTGCCGAAGGTAATACGGAAGCGAGTCGACGTCGCGTCCCGGAAGTGAGCAAAAAGATCGACGTCTTGTGACTTCCGGTCCGGTAGAGACGCGCAGCGGTGGTGGCACGAAATCAGTGAGATAGACAATTACGCCGATTGCGTTCCTCACAATAGATATAGCATTATATATATTGCATCAGGTCAATATGATATCAGGTTCGGCGTTGATTAGAAAAAACATGGTAATGTGCTTGGTTATATTTTTTTTAATTTAAAATACGATGAAAAAAAAAAAACTTTGCGCCCTATCAAGTTTCGTGTTTTTGCATTTTCATGAATATAAGTGTTAGCATACGCATTTATTTTGACCATAGGAGCACAAGGAACACTTGTTTAAGTCATAGAACAAAAATGTTGTTTGAGCTGCTTGCACAGGGCCATTGTCAAAATTAATCATTACATGGAAACTTTTTCAAGTTTTTTCTAAAACTACAAACTATTCTCAAAAACAACCAAGTCTGGCTGCCTATTTAGAAAAGCTTATCCATACCTGTATGCCAAAAAAACTTTCGTTAAGCCGCCAAATCAAAATCAAATAAGGATCCAATTAGAAATGTTATCTATTCAAATATACAATAGATTTCAGCTAATGTTTTGTTTTTTTGATGCTAAAAAGGACCTGGAATTTTTTTTTACATAACAATTTATCATTTGAATGATACCAGATCGGTAATATCAACAAAAAAGCGACAGTCACTTGTTTTTTTGCGGGGTTTTTGCAACTCTGGTTTGCAAATTTGATCATAGTCGGGAGCTCACTAGGGAGAGAAAAAAATATAAATTAATGAGACTACTGTGGGGCAAGCACGAAAAACTGTTTAAGTGTAACGTAATCGCATCGTCAACGTATTTAGTAAAACTGTGAAATAGTGGCACAGATAACTCATAGATTGTACTGAATGCGTAAACGATACGATAACGTTACACTTAAGCAGATGTTCGTGCTCGGCCCACTGGTGTCGTTAAGCAGGAATAAGTGCTTTAAAACCATACATATTATATTCAAAATGTGTTTTAATTTCTCTCTTTCCGAAGACAGATGAAAAAACCGGGGCGAATAACTTGCGTCATAGTTCTATTATCCTTTACTAGCTGCTCTCCGCGGTTTCACCCGCGCGGTGATGGATGATGATGATGACGATGAATCTTGATGATGAATGAGCCTATGTTACTCAGAGTGAATGTAGCTTTCCAATGGTGACAGAATTTTTAAAATTGATCTAGTACTTTTTGAGCCAATTCGTTACAAACATACTTACATACAAATCTTTCCTCTTTTTATATTTATCCTTTATTACTCAATGCCGCAATATGTGGAATCTGGCAGTATGAACAGGAATTTGGTTTCACTAGAAAACCAATTTTGCTCTGTACGTCGTCCAAAAAGGCTTTGTTTGAGCATTATAACGCAACCCTTTGAGAAATATATGTCTGATTAGAGTAAACAGTATGCAAAATCTCTCCTATAACTACGAGTATATATGTAACGAAAACATTTTTTATTGATTTAGAGATGGTACAATGACGGGACCCAATTGTGGGCCGAGCATGAAAATTTACTTAAGAGTCACTTTATCGTCTCGTTTACGTATTAAGTACAAACTACAAGTTATCTGTGCCACTATTGTACTAGATAAACGACAGTTTGTGCTAAATACGTTAACGATGCGATTTCGTTACACTTAAACAGATTTTGGTACTCGGCCCACGGTGCTCATAACCTTGAGACATTAAGTAGTTAAATTTCATTGTGTGCCTGTAACTTCGTTGTCACGCTTACCCTTCAAACCAGCGCCGTGCGATAATGATTTGACGAGCTCGTCGCCCTTGTACATAAGGTTGTTTTTCCAACGTTTCTTGTCATCTCGTCATTTGTTTCACGGATGTTGTCAAAGACGCAACGATGTTTGCTCTTAGAGAACCGCACGGCTGAACACAGTATTGCAAACTTTACTTCTTTGCCGTAAAATAGGCATGGTGGCAGTACTTCCTCAGAAGATCTCATTCACAAGGACTTCTACTGCTACAAAATTGACTGCTCATTGATAGACAAACGGAATGATGTGTCTTTTGAGGTATGAAATATGAATGGTATGAAATAAAAACGGTATGAAAGGAAATATTTAGGGACACTTCACAAACTCGTCACATACTGCTGGTCTAGCACTTGACGATTCAACATCACCTGAGA
Organism: Selenia dentaria; assembly: GCA_917880725.1. Taxonomy (NCBI): domain Eukaryota; kingdom Metazoa; phylum Arthropoda; class Insecta; order Lepidoptera; family Geometridae; genus Selenia; species Selenia dentaria. The sequence goes on along the minus strand of OU862888.1, from coordinate 3,660,711 downwards.
ATGCCTCGTGTAGAGGCAAAACACATGTCGAACCGTTTTTTGTTGATCTTTTGTTTTGCACTTTTTGCTTATCATTTTTATAACCCAGCTCTGCGCACGTGACTTTGATGCGGTTTTCGTGCAATCACGGAAGGTGTATACAATGAAACTAATTAAGGAAGACGGTTTTGACAATGGGGGTTTTGGAGAGAATCTAACCAAGATGTGTTTTCTACCTCGAGCTCGATGTCTAACTGTACTATACATACGCAGTCAGAGGCATCGTGAATGCCCATAGTCTTAAGTAGTCCGAGTCTATCCTTTGGTAAGTTACCCATACAGATAAACGATAAGTATAGAACTGTTCCGTTCCTCCATTTCTTCTATTAAACTCTCACTCGAACTATAGTTTATACGTGTGTTATGTACACATTTATATGTATACACATGTTTATACCTAATATGAATTTGGACATCTCCAGCATGGGCCTTAAAAACTGTTATATATGTTAGAGCGTTTAGGTATTTACATTGTTTTTGTCTCAATAAAATTTCAAAGTAAAAATTACTCGTGAACGTTTTATCATACGTTGCAAATAGTTAGTACACAATATAATTGTTTTAACCACACACGTTGCAGTTCCTAGAAAAGTAGGTTGATTTCTGCGAAATCTATTGTATTATGGGGAATCGCAAGTCAACGGGTTAAACAACCATGTTTTTTACTCAATAAAGTTTGTAGAAAACGCAAATCGTAAAGCTGCAGAAGGATTAAATGCTCTCAAGCCGAGATGCACTCTATTCTAATTGAAATAAGAAGCCATTAAGTATTTAGGATGTATTTTAATATTGAAATCTCTTTGTGTTAGGTTTCTAAAGTATGCAACTAGCTTAATCACATCTGTACTTGTCACACAACACTACGTGTAGACCAGCTCCTTAATTACCATCGAAGCTGCTATCTGTGCGGTTCAGCCCGCCCGCACCGAACTCGTCTCGCCGCACATTTCATACGGATTCTAGCGCAGGTAAACTTTTGCATAGATTACAGTAAGTTTGTCTAAAACTAGACTAGGTATAATATACTTGAAATTATATAAGTTTGTGGTAGGTAAGCTGCTGTTATCTTTGGGCATTAGGGTTGAAGACAAACTTTTGATGTAGCTTTGAATCCTGCTACTGATTGCCATTTATTGTAAACTAGCTTCGCTCCGCGGTTTCAGCGACGTGTTGATGGATGATGATGATAAGTCATAATATGCCAATAATTAATCAATATAGGCAATGTTATGCAGGGATAATGTAGCACGCTAATGGTGAAATATTTTAAAAAATCGGTCCAGTAGTTTTTAAGTTTATTCGTTACAAATAATCAAATGTTTTACTACGTTATATTTAAGATAATAATGTTTGTTACCCTTGCTACCGTTCACGTGCCAGCTATTTTAGGACTGAACGGTATTTCACGTGATGATGGCAAGAGAACGTTGATTCCGTGGGGTCATGGGAAGCCGCTAGTGTGGGACGCAACTTGTGCTGACACACTTGCGCCTTCTCCCCTCGAGCACACTTCACGGACGGCAGGTGCTGCTGCAAAATCTTCAGAAAACCTCAAACGGAGAATATATGCTTGTCTTGGAGATAATTATATTTTTCTTCCGTTTGGGGTTGAAACTATGGGTTCTTGGGGTCCAGATGCACGGTTAGTAAAGGAGCTGTCCAGACGCCTTAAAGAAATTACAGGTGACCAATGAGCTGGTACTTACCTCGGGCAACGCATCAGCCTGGCTATTCAACGAGGTAACGTTGCCAGCTTTTTGGGCACTCTACCCGTAGACAGGGACTTAAATGCTGTAATGTTTGTACTCGAGTCTTGGATGTTGAGTTATTGTGTGCGTTCATGTCTCTCTCCATACTGGGGATCTTATTGCGGGCGTATAAATGTGTAATCGTTACGTGAAGTAGGAGCGCCAAACTGAGCAATTACTTGAAATTGCTACCTATCGTCGTTTTTTATATATCAAAATTGGTTAATACATTATTATAGAACATTAAAACTACCTTACCGGCTTTATTGGCACGGTTATAATTACAACCATAAAATATAAAGGCGGCGTTGCCTAATTTTCAGTTTATTAACATAATTTACGCTATAAATTTAGTTACGTGTCTTATTACCCAGTTTACGACGGAACTCTCGGTAGTAAAGTGGGAATCGCTTGGAGGAATTAAAATCTTTCATTGCAAAACCACGGGGTGGGTTACGACGGAAGCGCCACACTAATTTTCTACGTACTTTACGGCATTTTTCCTTTTAATTATAGTGCTCTAACGTATTCTGAAGTTTTATATCTGATGATAAACTGGGAATATTCAAATTTTCGTTTTATTTTTTGGCGTGTTAATGTTGGGACGGCAAAGAAAATCAAAAGTCAGTGGCGCATTTGCTGGTATAAACTACACTAAATATTAAAAAAATACTAATTAAATTAAAAAAGATTCACATCTGCTGACGTCAGCTACAGCACAAATTCAGGACGAGTTACATATGCAGACATCAGGTACAGTAGGTACAATTTTGAAAAAGTACATCAGCTGGCGACATCAGCTACAGTTCAATTCAGGAAGTGTCACATGTGCTAACCTCAGCTACAGTTTAATTAATTAATATTCACATCTGCTTACATCAGCTACAGTACAATAAGGGAACAGTCACATCTGCTCGCATCAGCTACAGTAGGTACAATTCAGAAACAGTTCATCTGTCGAGCTCAGTTACAGTTCAATTCAGGAAGTGTCACATGTGCTAACCTCAGCTACAGTTTAATTAATTAATATTCACATCTGCTTACATCAGCTACAGTACAATAAGGGAACAGTCACATCTGCTCACATCAGCTACAGTAGGTACAATTCAGAAACAGTACATCTGTCGAGCTCAGTTACAGTTCAATACAGGAAGTCTCACATGTGCTAACCACAGCTTCTGTTTAAGTAACAAAGATTCATATCTGCTGACATCAGCTAGAGTACAATTCAGAAATAGTTACATCCACAGACAGCAGCTTTAGTAAAACTTAAAACTTTCAGTTCTATGCTCCTGACACACGCATTGCTTTCAAATTCTACTTTCTCAATACAAAAATATGGTAACGACAAAAAACGTATTCAATGGTATGCTTTATTTTAGGAAGATGTGAGGTAACTTATACACTGCCAAATTAGTTACACACATAGTATATGTATTCAAAGTCTACAAAAATGTCATATCATATCAACCAAGACGGTCTCATACACAAGAGGCATACTGTACTCGAGTTTCTCACCATTTCGGCGTCCTGATGACGAAGCTAATTTTTTTGTTCCGCCTTCCCCTAACAGAGTTGAAAATCACGACGATTCCTCCGTTTGCTATTATGACTGTAAGGGAAAGGTAGATTGGTATTTTTTTAAATAAATCCAACCCTTCTTAGGAAGGAACATCTTCAGTAAATGTGCGGCTTGCTAATAGTAATGATGTTTAATGTTCGTCTACGGTAGTGTATGAACATCACAAACTCGAGCCTTCCTCTCAGAGAGAAGAGCCATACCTGCCTCACCAGCACGCGAGCCCAGTTCTACTTGGGGGATAGTGTCACATTTTAAAGCCGAAGAAAAACCGGGACCGCGTGCCCTCCGAAGTACAGAAGCGGTCAATTGGAAATGTCACGCGGTCACCCATCCAGCAATGGTGACCACAGTATGTATTGGTAACATTGTTGATCGTGACCTTTAAAAATGATAAAGTTAGCTCCATACGACTGTATTACTGCACAGTCGCCTGTAATATGATTTCAAAATGTTCTTACAACGCAGGTCCTATGCATAAAATTCCTCCAAAAACTATTCGAGTATGCCGTAAAATTGACGTAGGTTAATACTGATACGGAATGTGTGCATGTTATTGAAGGTAACTGTATCGAGCATCCCAAAAAAAACATATCTAATTTGACCTTTAAATTAAACATTTGAACTAATTTCATTGACAATGTAATGACGGTTATTATGTTTAAGTGTAATCACATCGTTAACGTATTAAGTACAAACTGTCATTTATCTAGTACAATAGTGGCACACATAACTTGTAGTTTGAACTGAATACGTAAACGATACGATAACGTTACACTTAAGCAAATTTTCATGCTCGGCCTACTGGCTTGTATATAGTGACATCTGTGGTAAACCAGCAGAATTAAAACACGAGTTGCTAAAGCAAATCAGGTGAGTTTTATTATTAATTTAGACTTATCTTGGAGGAACTCTCTTTGGGCTCTTGTTTTTGTTCAACATATTTTAGCTAGATGGCTCTTTAATAAAGCTTTATTAGGCAAGACTTGCTCACTTTTTAAGAGATGATATGAACACGCTGTTTGACCTAATAAGTGCTAAAACTGCTATCAAGAGCTTCATAATATCTAAATACCATCTATACTTATATAATATAGCGGAGATGATGGATTTGTTTATTTGTTAGTGTCGTATATGCTCCGAAACTACTGGGTCGATTAGTAAAATTCTTTCGCCATTAGGTAGAATCATTTTTTGAAGAGAAGATTTCCCTTTCGTCGCGAGGCTGATGGAAGGTGGGATGTGACCTACCAATTTAAGGGATTGTTCTATATGATAATTCACTAGCAGAACCCCGCGGTTTCAACCGCGTGGTGATGGACGGTTATGATAAAAATTATCATATGCTTCCTGGGATAATGTATAACTTTGCCAAATTTGATTACGATCTGTTTTGCCGTTTAGGCGTGAAGGTGACAAACAAACAGAGAGACAGAGTTTTTTTTTCTTAATTAAAAGTAGCCCCAGTTAGGTACTCGTTATAACATCAGTTAACCGCCAGTGAGAGTCCCGTTAAAACCAGTCCAGCCATTTCGTTTAATAATATATAATTGACGTTCATGCGTCTTGACGTCGTAGAGGCTTAAAATAAAAATTTATGATTTTGACTTGACTTTGACTAATGACAACGATTAAAATAAAAACAATTGAAACCGACTACTATTCTATTTAGTTATTGAAGTGTTACTCAAAAACTACTAAATTGAATTTGATGAAATTGAAATGGGACAATACGGGAAGCACCAGGTTCAAACGAAAAAAGAATTTTGAGAATCGGTTCACTTAATCAAAAGTTATGAGGTAACAAACATAAAAAAATACAGTCGAATTGAGTACCTTTTTGGACGTATGTAAGAAAATGCACACAATGACCTACGATTGTATTTATTGTTCTTTCTTCTGTCTTTTTGTGTTCAATTTAAAAAAAAATCGTGTAGGATTCGCAAATTGCGTGCATACTGGAAAGTAGGAGTTGCGATGTGAAATAACTTATTACTTAAACCTGTATTTAGTTTTACGTACCTAACAACAGAGGACTCAAGATATGCATTGCATTGAATTATTTTATTTCAGAATATTTTTGGTTGTCTGAAAGAAATAGAACCTCATTAATTTTCTTTCATTTCTTTGATTATTTTGCATTGCCTCGTGTAATGTCTAATTGAAGTGATAATCTTAGTACTAAAAGAATATAAAAATATAAAAGTTGGATGAATGTCTGTTACTTACGGCCGGTCCCAATAATCTATCTATCGCCGGTTTACCTTACTAGAGTTAGATATTTGACACTATTTGTATGGAAGTTATGTCAAATTTCTATCGGTAGTAAGGAAAACCGCAGATGGATAGATTATTGGGATCCTCCTTTAATCAAAAACAAAAACAGTTAGGTATCGGTAAGGTAAGTAAGGTAAGGTATAGAATCGGACATTTTCCAATTTGACAGATAGATCGATAATGCACTGAATAACAAGTTAGGCTTTTCATCAGCATCATAATACATCGCCACTCACTCCTAAGGCAAGCTTCCCATTAGCGTTCGACAAATAATGTAATTTAGGATACATTACCATACGAAGGGTGCAAACTTATAATGAACTGAGACAATCTGATTGAAAAAATTCCCATTTTGTGGTGCCGCAATATACGTTCACGTAGAAGGGAACCACAATTTAACTAATCCCTTTATGTGATTTTCTAGGACTCTTGTCCAAGCATCTATCTTTGCGAGAGTCACTGCATTGCCGAATATTATGCCCAAAAGTCGAAGTGTACACGCAAATTCAACAAAGAAAAAGTAAAAGTACGCTGTAAACAAGACTCAAAAATTAATACCTCGGATAAAATTGTTTTGCAGCCAAGTATTCTAACTCATCCATGCCAAAACTACTGATTCGATACAGGCAAAGTTTTAAAAGATGTTATACGGCGCAGTGATATATATTAATTTCTTTATTTATTTCTTTATTTCAAAAAGTAAACTTACAGCTAACAGCCAAAACGTTTACACTTTTAAACCAAATATAATATTCTTATAAATATTTCCAAGGGGGTCGACATGAATGTCGACATTGTGGACCTCGTTGACAACAATTAAGTAACTTTATTGCCCTTGCTGTGGGCGCATTGCTGGCATATCGGGTGCGCAACCTGCTAGAAAATGCTAGCAGATGGTGCCGGCGACGTTCGCCTATGCGAGTATAGTTTTGCGGTACAAAGTAACTTAACCGAGATAATGCTGAGGCATTATCAACTAAATTGCGCAACAGCATACAGTAATGCATAATCAGTAGAAGCTTGCGCCTGCGCTCTAGAGTAACAAGCCCTACCATACCGGAGACAAACAGGGATGGGAAAAGGTAGGGGTAATAACCGTACATCTTCTTGTAGAGGGACCTGGCAAACTTACGCTGAACTCTTTCCAACAAGACAGTGTACTTTTTTTCCTTCGGGTCCCAAACGAGTGCAGCAAACCCAAGCACACTACGAATTTATGCGTTGTAGAGAAGAATTAGTATATTTGTATCTCTACACTGCGTAGAAGTTCGAAATATAAACCCAAGAGTTTTATTTGCTTTTTTGCATATAGTACGAGTAGTAATGTGCTCGTCAAATCGCAATTCACTGTCCATGACAACACCTAGGTCTTGGATTCTTAACTAATTATAATACTATACCGTGATAATTAAAACAATATATTTATGAATGAAACTCACTTAAATTAACGTCTATAGTATGTACGCAAAGGGTTAAACCCATATCTGGTCACAAATTGTTTTGTTGTGGTTTTGTCAAACCTTTACGTGACATCAGCCTCAATGTAGGTAGTGATGATGACAGTCAGATAGGTGTTTCCTGGAGACACAGAACCATTTGATAACGCTTATTCAAATACCTACAACATTGCCACTAATGGGCGCCCATCCAAGTATCGAAGCATCACCAGACTACAGACTCTTTCAAACAAATAAACAAACACATTTTTCTGTAATAATTTTATTCTTCATTTATAAATAAACTCATATATTGTTATAGATAACAAAATGTCCAAGGTGGTATACAGTCAAATATATCTTACAGAGGGTATAAAATTGATAAATTTTACTTTGATGACTTCGTTTATAATAATTTAGATAATAATATTCCTGATTAAATAAGTTGATGCTTATAGAAGACGCCATTGAAAGCCTTTCTGACACATAAATAGGATTAAATTATTCTACAATCGAATACAAAGAAAAGTAATTTAATGTTTCTTAATTAATCTGAATCTAAATATAAGTAGTTGTATATAAATTATTATTATTGAGTTTCAGTGGAAGCGTGTCAAGAAAAAATTAAAATTAATAGTAAATATTATGGTTATTAATAACCAATTTCAACACGTAAAAAAAATATATTCACATAATAAAAAATGCACACCAGAAGCGTGAAAATCGATCACATGACGTATGATTTTCAAACAATCTGAAGCATGAATTTGATAAATTTACCAGTGGGCCTAGCACAAAAATTTGTGTTAGAGCTCTTACACACGAGCAGCATGTAGCCAACGACAGAGGTATCTGCAGCTGCCGACACGCGGCAACGTCAGTTGTTGACGCTTCGGCGGCAGCCGTCGAGTTTCTAACTTTGAAGATCAGCGGCGGCCATCGTCAGTACGCTACAGCTGCAAGTGTCACTACTGTAGGTCGAGGGCAGCAGTTAACTCTGCCGTTGGCAGTGTGTAAGAGCCTTTAGCGTAACATAGTTGTATTGTTGACATATACAGTACCGACTATCATTTATCTAATACGACTGTGGCACAGATTATTCATAGTTTGAGGAGTGTTCGTAGACAAATTTTAGTGCTAGGCCCCCTGGTCGACTTTCTGATGGTCAAGACTATGGGACTTTATGGGGAAAATAAACATGGGTTAAAAATGTTATTTATTCATATTTAAATAAAAACTACCAGCGCACTTGACGATTTCGATTCGCGTATTACAATGACGGTCGTGAAAACCATTAAATTGTAATAAACTATGTACAAAATGAGTTGGTGGATTTTAACAAGCCACTAAGGGATATTTTCATTTGCACTAACAAACCATATCTCAATATCTGCTCACTCTTTCGAAAAACAAACGTGACTTTGTGTACGAAATAAACGGTTTCTTTAACGCACAAGTAGGTATTTAATATTATTAATGTAACTTTGTGTAATGTATTTTGCTATCGAAAATTTAGAGTAATTGAGTTATAGTGGTTTGTTAGTGGAGTAGATAAGAAATTATAATTCAATGTTCCATTTCAAATTTGTAAGCTATATTTTACTATTTTTATTTTTATAGTAGAAGTATCTGTGGGCTGGAAAGGAAAAGTACGCTTGGAAAAGCTGATAGCATGGATATGAGAGATTTATTCCAAGTTTGTTACAAGAGGATTAAACTACATATTTAAGGTAACGTCTGTCTGAATGTTTTATTATTTGATATTTAAACTGTTTATTGTAGCTGAATACTTGGCATTTACGTTTGTAACCTCTAACTACATTCTAATTGTGCTTTGGTAGTTTTGTTGTTTATAATATAATATGTAAAAATATCTATGAATCGATGACGAGAAGAATTTATTTTAATTAATTAATTTTACGATATGGGGGTCTTCAAAACACGAGTGCATAGGTATCTTCTGGGTAAGCGCGCTCCATCATCGATCGCATCATCACTTAGCATCAGGTGAGATAGTGGTCAAGTGCTACCCAGTTCGGTATAAAAAAAAAAAAATGTGTTTTTGAAGTGGTTTGCATAGATTAGATATCTATGCAAACTGTTATTCCATCTCGTCACGATACGTTTCCACAAAGTATAGAGTAGGCACAGTAGGAACCTGTAAAGTTATTAAGGTTGTGTTGTCGTTTACTATTGTAGTAAGTAGATTTTGATGGAAGAGTGTACAAAATTTTCTTACGTTCCATTATTTTGTACGAGCTTGCAATCGTCAAGGGCGCTAAAGTTCTTATTAACTTTTGAGACGTCTTCAACATTAGGGTCAAGGGAGTTGTAAGGATGTGAATATACACTACTTAAATTCCACAGATAAGAAAAGATATGGAATGCCGCCACGCTAGCAGAAAGTGAGGCACTGAAAGCGTGCTGATCCACTGGTGTTAGTGCGGAACGTGCCTCACTCACACGCTTACACACATCAAAAAAAGATTGCGATCACTTAGAAAAATCGAAATCTTTTTGGTTACGGTACATTACATTTTGATTTCTCCGTCTTCTTAGTTGCTATTGATAGAATTGTCAGACCATTCCGAGTAAACCGTGGGTGCACAATTTTTACTGGACTGAGAATACGACATCACAGGTTTTAGACTGGCCTGCCGGCTCGCCTGACTTGAATCCAATAGAACACGCGTGGGATGCTCTTAAGCGAGCTGTTTTGAACCGTCAGCCACGTCCCCAGATAGTGCCAGAGTTTAAGGAAGCCTCTATTAAAAAATGGGACAGGTTACCTCAAGAAATGCTGAATAACTTGATTCTCAGCATGCCCAGGAGGATCACCGCATTTGTTCGAGCCAGAGGAGGAGTTATATTATATTGAATATAAACCTGTTATTGATTGGTTGTTTTTTGATATGTATACACCGTGGAATGCCGATGCGATATAGAACGCTACTATGCGGCACGCAAAATATCACGCACACATGTAGTTCGGCTCATTACTTCACTTTCTACTCGTATGGCGTCAAGTCCTTTTTTGTCGTCTATGGTACACATTTTTGTCGTCTATGATACATATTTTTGTCGTCTATGATACATATTTTTGTCGTCTATGTTACATATCTTTTACGATAATTATTGAGTGGCAAGTACCTATATACTTTAGTTAAACAACAACAGACTATTCTACCGACAATTTAACTTCGATAAATACAATTCTTGTTCTAAGGCAGTGTTTAACAATCAACATTTAATTGGGCAATAGATGGACTTACAAAGTTATTTTAGACATTACAAATTTAATATTGATTTTAAATAATCATGAGTATATAAGTGTGAGTATGAGTATATGAGTATATAAGTATATATAATAAGTTACAGTGTGATATTCGTAGCTTACACTTTGTGTAGTAAATGTACCCACCGGTAACCACCGAAAGTCTGCGAGATTTTAAGGTTGATACTTTTTTTCGGATTGTGAAGTGATTCGGTAAGAACCTTTTTTGTTTTGATACGTAAGTCTCATCTAACGCGAATGCAAAGCCTATGTGTAGTACTTGCTAAAAGGCAACTTGTTTACAATATCCATCGTCTATTATGAAACCATACTCTCAAAAATTATAACAATTACTTAATGTGTCCAACATCGTTCACATCCCTGGTTGCTGCCAGTATTAATATTAAGTACAATGTATTCTTTGTTAAAAATAAACATAATTATGGTTATTTAAATTGATTTTAATGAGACCTGTACGTTTCTTGAGTAAGAAAATTTGTGGCGAATCCTTCCACCGCCGGGGTAGCGGTAATGCAAGCTCACGACTTTGCCACTTTATGTTTAAACACATTTTTGTTCATTCAACAATGAATGCTCTGATGAAGGTATTTTCAAATGTTACTGACCAGATACAATGGCATATCGTGTTAGACACATTTAAAAAAAACATTCTATACTTACCTATATTATCTGTGTGGCGTTGATAGAAAGCAAATCTGACTGTTCATTTTGTAGACTAGATAGTACCAACACGAAATTTTGCATACAAAAGATCATTCACTCGCACTTCTTAAGTATTCCGTACCAATTTAAAAGAAACGGAAAGCCTAACTCTACCAAACAATTATTATGACAACAAAATTGTTTTATCTATTTATACTTCATATATATTTTTTGTATTTATACAAATATACTTTACATATCCGTACACATCCTAAACTGACATTTTATCACATTATTTTTATTATTATAAAAAGTGATCTATCTTACCAATATTTACTAAACAACTTTCATATTTTAATGACTTCTTAACAATGACTAATTTTGATATAACGTTTACTGATCGAAGATTATGTATTCAAGAGATTTTATGTATGACAATTCTCTTATATTGATTAATGTTGCCCGATTTTTCGGCTGACAATATTATTAAGAGCTATTTAATACACATAATGAAACTGTTCTATTTGTCAATACTATAAACAAATAATGTACAAATAGCAAAGACTTTTACATAAATCATATCGATAAAAAAATTTTATACACAGTATGTATTATGATTTCAATAAAAAAATCATGACAATATGGTTTTTTTAAGTTACCCTCTTTTCTATCATATCATTAGTTCAATCGAACTAAATAATATGGACTTTTCTGAATGGATTGGAATTTTCGGCAGTTGAATATGGCATCCTCGGGGTTCACCATACTATGGTCTTCATCGGAGATATGCATTGTGCTCCGACTTAAATAATATGTTTAACATCTGGAACCTAATTTACTTAGTCATCCAGATAACTCAAGTGCAGCACTTTCCGCAGACAATAACATATCAAAGCAAGTTGTCTGGCCTACTTAACCCAATACGAAAAGTTTGATCAAAAATGTGTCTATATCAAAAATCACCAAAACAAGTTCTCCAAGTACCATAATTTGTCACTAACTATAAAAATCATGTTGCACAAGCACACGAAAGCGTTCTTACGCAGGAATTTTCTACAACTTGCTAACACAATCCAAAAATGTTCGGGCATCAATATGCATCGTCTTATATTACCACTAGAATGTTCTAGACGTCAAGCTGTGCGAGGAAGTTAGCCACGTGCTGTGGCGGGGCGTGTCTGTGTGGCGCCACATCATTTATATCAGCGTGTTCCCTTCGTTGCGCACGCGCATTGTTCTGCGTGGGCCAAGGCAGGTGTAGAGGGACTGGTAGGAGCTCTGGCATAACGCTGTGGTGCGTCACCAGGGCGGAAAGAGAGGTGAACTCTTTAGTAAAACCCTGAAATGTAAAAATACTAAATGTAAATTATATACATACTTATATTCTTGTCTTTGTCATTATGCTCAGAAACGCTATGAAAATCCTAACAATTACACTAGAAGTTAGTAATAGCACAAAAGTACAGCAAGATCATCATCTCAACAACAAGCCTTAGGTAGCTTTAGGGCCTTGGCCTTGCTTTGGTAATGTGTATTTTATAGGTTAATTGTTTTTCATAGACTAATTTCTTCTTCGCCGACTCGCTCCATCGCTACGTACGAACAATATTTGAACATAAGGATGAAATGAAAGGTGATATCCAACTAAACTGGCGAAGATTTCTAATTCATCGGTCGTAATGTCCTTATAACTAAAATATTTCTACCCTGTAAATCAAGGATATGTAACGCAAAAAGTGTTTGGCTACATCTGACAGGGGTCTTAGTGAAATTGTTCGTACATGCGTAATTTTATTTTTGCTTTCAAACGAGACCTGTTGGTAAGTTCTTCGTTTGCCCACGACAGTTGCAGTTCCACCCAAAGTTTGGAAAAGTAGTTTGCTTGGCATTGCATTGTGTTTGCCGGGTGGGTAATGAAATAAACTCAAACCCTAATGTTGACTGCGCTAAGTCAACATTTGTTTTTGAGTCTATTTCATGTACCTCAGCGCCCCTCACTACATACAGTAATGCTTGCCAACTATTCGCACTTCGTGGCAGAATATCTGACAATGCAGTATACCAAATAAAAAAGCCCCCTGCACACGAGTTATGGGTTTTGTTAAGAATCGCGCCTTAACTGGCTGAGTGGATGGCGTTCAAGAAATTACATCGACAGGTAATTTCTTTAACGGCATGCACTCACAGAGTAAAAATTTAGTAAAGAAATTAGCTGTAAAGCAATTTTACAACTAAACAAGTTCATTTCTTTAATAAGTTTCTACAAGGTTTGATATTACTTATTCCTAACTTTGCATAAACTTTCTAGTGATCGTGGACTTGCGAGATAACGCGCTGATAAACGCGATTCGATCAATTGATTTACTGTTGCACAATTTTGACTTCCGATTATGACTTGTTATAATTAAAACAAACGATTTATGAATGAAACTGACGTATATTTTCGTCTCTGTGACGCTAAGTGTTAATGGACAATAGTCACGAGATCATTCACTCACCTTAATTTTATATCCCTTCGGCGTCCGTAGTATGAGGTAGTGAGCTATACCAGTAGGTTGAAAGTCCCGTGGCACTCGCACGGAGAGAGCGTAGCAACCGGCTTGCGTAGTGCTGCCGCGAACTAAGAACGCGCCCACTTGCTGGCTACTTAGCACTTCTAATGCAATCTGAAAATATAAGATATTATGAGTTGAAATCAAATGTTGACAGGAAAAACTAAAGAAATTATCACCATCAATATTTTCCACACCGTATGATTATGTACTAAGCAGCATTGGGTAGCTACCCAATGCTACCCAATGCTTAGTACATAATCATAAGAATGTGTGATTTTGTTTCTCCTTATTTTAGACTACCTAGTGTTTGACTTGTGGGTTACCTAGAACTTTTTAAAATTTCGCAACTCAGTCATGATTGAACTATTAACTAACAACAAATTTGGGTAGTTGAATAAAACATCGGCACCTCAAAATGCAGACACCCATTTTTGCAGTCTACTCGTGACCACGGTTGATGCAACTCGATCTAAACGTCAAGGTTATTCGAAATTGTGTTTTGATATTAATCTGTGCGGGAAAGGTTCCTTTATTCTTTTTAATCATAATGGATAACGTGTTTGACTAATGGAACTTTATGGTAATTCAAATGGAATCGTGGTATCACATTAGGTCATCTAACCCGAGTCATCTAACAATCCGCATCTTAGGGATGCTTGTCAAACTATTCGATAGATAGCGGTCGGATTCCAAGCGATACTTCAAAACTGCTAGAGAGAAAATTCTATGGTTATCTATCTCGCATGAGTACCTAGGTAGCAGTCTGTTACGGTGACACCAGGATATGTCCCACCACCAAAGTCAAAGTCAAAGTCAAAATCATTTATTCAATTTAGGCATCAAAGACGCACTTATGAACGTCAATTTTTCATTATAATGTACTTTAAAGCCTACCGCCGCGTTCCAAAATACATAGAGCCAACCGAGAAGAAGCGGCAAGAAACTCGAGGCCATTCTTTTTATATAGATGTTTTTACAATGTTTTTACTTAGGTACTACAAATATTAGCTCCAGTGTGTTGCCTTACAAAAGAGAACATAATAATGGTATCAGTAGGGCAAGACACGCTACACTTTGACATCTTAGTACACGAGTAGATAGATCCTGGAGTGATCAGTCCCAAGCTGTTTTATCCTCCAAGTAATCCGAAATTTTGTAATAACCTTTTTGACAGAGTTTAGTTTTAATAGTAATTTTAAACTTATTAATAGGCAAATCTCGGATAACATTGGGAACTTTATTATAAAATCGTATACATTGTCCCATAAAAGAATGACTTATTCTGTGTGTTCCACCATGCTGTGGATCACGGTGTTATCTGTATCGAAAGCTCAAGGCTTGAGCCTAAAGCTCGAGGTAGGGATCGATCCAGCATATGTCAGATTGGGCGCCGATATTGACTACCACTGGTGTTATCTTCGCTTCATTATCCGAAACGAGAATGCTTATTTAGAAAAAAAAATGTTTTGTTCGTAATATAATGTTTTTGTCAATACTATTTGCTCGAAAAGGGTGCTTGGTAGGTGATCATACTGTATAAGTAAGCTAACGCCCACGTTAATATGAAACCCTTAGGTTATAATGTATATTATATTATATAATTTAAGGCTCTAGTGTGTTTTACTTTACAGTTTCATTTTAATTCATTTATGTTCAACTACCTCAGTCTTCTTAAAAATAAGTACGCTTGTACTTATTTTTTGTACTTCTACGTACATTGTCCTCTTATTAATAACCTTCTTTCTGCACAATTTATCTTCCTGGTATATATTAGGTCACAATCTTGTGTGGTGGTAAGTTTTTATCCTACGATAAAAACTTAAATAAAATGGCTTAATTTGTGCACGCACTCATAACCCCCCAAACGGCTGACAGGAAGAGCATGTTACAAAGCCTTCTAGACAAAAATAGACATTAATTTCTACGAATTAAGAACCATGGAGCTCTGGATAGTAATTAATATATAATCCATTAGCAACTAAGCCATGCTGTCGTATCTAACGTCAATGGCGTCATTGTCAATTAAGGTATTCGTAGATAGTCGTCAAATTTCGTGTTCGCATTTCGATGTAAACAAAATAAGTGTAAGTTACACACTTTCACACAAATGCTCAATATTATCAGTAGTAACTTACTTCTCTAGGAATCCCCTGTTGAAACCAAGGCGCTTGTCTTAGTTCAGGCTCGGTGCGAGGAATATTGTTATTTCCTGACCCATGAGAGATGCCACCACCGCATGACGACGCTCCTGAAGACGAGGATGTGGTGCGACTGCACGCTGCTGAAGGACTGCTGGAAAATGAAACATAAATTAAGAGTTTTGAGATGTACTTCAGAAAGAGTATTTATATGTAGATTCAATTAAGAATCTTTAAAATGGTCTTACTTTTGAGATCTTTCCGTGATGATCAGCACCCTAAGGTAAGGGCTCTGTCCCTATTCTTTATGTAGGTCAGTATCCAAAACAGCTGAGTTACTAATAGTCGTAGAGGTACGTAGTCGTCTCGAGAGTGGCGTTTTATAGAGCGTCATTGCGAATATTATAGAACCTAAATATTATATAGAGGAAAGCTTTGTTTGTTTGATTGTTTGATCCGAATAGGCTCCAAAAAACTGGACCAATTAAAATAATATTTCACAATTACAGTCTTATATTATCCCTGATCAACATAGGTTATAGCATATTTTCAAAAAAAGTTAGGGATCCATTAAAAAACTTCGATAATGTTTATTTACCACTAAAAAGGTACATTATGCCTGAATAACGTACGCTTTATTAGACTCATCATCATCATCCATCACCAGGCGGGTGAAACCGCGGAGCGCAGTTATAATCTGAAGTGGACACCGCGTGCCTTCTAGGGTATTGGATGCGTGTACAGATATAGAGCTCTTGGTACTTTTAGCTTCAGCATAGACGACCTCTAGATCGTAGACCAGAACGTAGATTCAAATTGTTATATCGAATAATGTTCAGCCATAGAAAGGAAGACGCATTAAGGTGCAAGTTGGTACATAGCCGGCTACACGTAGCAACAGCAGACGAGCGACGATGTCGTCGCTTCATGTCGCCGCGACACGTCGTCGCGACACGTCGTCGCTTCATGTCGCTGCAGTCATGATTTCGAACCTGACTGCAGATGGCAACTGCAGATGGCATCAACCATTTGAAAAGCGAAAGGTTTACTTTAAAGCTTTTCAGTTGTTTTACTAGATCGGTACCCGCGAGCGGCACTGCTGATCTGCGGTCGGGCGACAGTGACGTCTGCTGCTCGATGACGCGTCGCTAGCTTCGTGTCGCTAACTACGAATGGTATCTCATACAAACACATAGAAACCAGTAGTGTCGCTGCGACACGTCGTTTGCTGCGGCTTCATGTAGCCAGCTACAAACTCGCGCCTTCATTGTAATATATAAGGCCAGGTTTTATGCAAAACATTAGTTTTGAATAAAATATCTACAAAATGATGTTATCGGCACCTCTAAAAAAATACCCATGACTGCTAGACCCCCGAAGCACTCGTTTGAAGATTGAATTCGTATTTTTAGTTCTTTTAACTGTCGATAGGGATGGAGCACCATCTATTGAATTGTTTAGAAAGCTTTCTTGAATTAAAAGAAGAGTTTGTACAAACACTTAACTTTCATATTGCTTACCCTTCTCAATCACACAAACTAATGAATTGAAGTGTCTGCCATGTCAGAATAACAGCTTTTTATAAAACGTATATATACGGTGTAATTATAGCAAAAACATATTTTGTTTACATTATTATATTGATGTCTATCTGTTCGTCTTTCACTAGCTGCTGTTATATGGAGTAAAGCTATAATTTTCTTTGAGACATGCCGTATGTTTGAATTCATGGTCACCCTATTAAAATAAGACGCTATTAATGATATCAATTGCATTAGGGTTTATATTACGCAAATCAAAAATATTGTAGCCAAGTATGAAGAGATAGTTGAAAAAAAAATCAAAACGCTATCAATTAGTGTCATTCATCATTATCATCATCATCTCAGCCGTAGGACGTTCACTGCTGAACATAGGCCTCCCCCATTATTTTCCAAAAGGACCGGTTGGAAGCGGCCTGCATCCAACGTCGTCCTGCGACCTTCATCAGGTCGTCTGTCCACCGTGTCGGTGGAGTGTCATTAATAGTGTCTTAATTTAAAAGGATTCCAATCAATTCAAATTCACCCTGTATAAAATGAAAAGTGTGGTGATACTTCTACACGAGACTTACAATACCCACCTGTTCTTCACATTGTTACACCTTCTGAAGTCTACATCCATGTCTCCGTGCATGTTGTCGTTTCTCCTGGGTGTGGGCGGTACTGACACACGATCTCGATTGCTTTCTCGTGTTCTTGCTTCTGCTTCGGATGCTTCGTTGATGTAGCCACCGTTCATGCAGAGGGGGAGGTTTGTCGGTCTGAAATTTGAATTAAAAGCATTTGAATTATACATGTTATGAAATCTTTTAACCCGTCCAATGTCTACAACTTTCGGTGTCTTTCCAAACTACTCATAAAAGTTCAAATGAAAAATACTACACTTGAATAGTTTGACCAACTAAAAGCAAGTTTATACCGGTGGAGTGCATTTGATCTGATAAAATTAGTAACAAACCAGAGGTATTAAAATGTGTATACATTAGGGCCTTTATTAATAAACGTTGCGTAAACCTATATTAGGCGTGCTTTCACGCGTGACATTTACTGCAAGCGAAAAATTGACAGATATATATACACATACACCCACATAAAAAATTGTGCTAGTAGGCTCAGTTCAGCGGCTTATGCTGTTAAAAAAATTAGACTATTAACTGATGTAGACACAGCTAGAATAGTTTATTTTAGTTATTTCCATAGCGTTATGACTTATGGCATACTGCTCTGGGGATGTTCTGCAGATATTAATTCCATTTTATACTGCAAAAACGGGCTATACGAGCGATCTACAGTTTAGCTCCCAGAGTTTCCTTTAGACAGAAGTTTAAAGACATAAACATTCTAACTGTTGTCTCTCAGTTTATCTATGAAAATCTAATGTATGTAAAGAAAAACATTAGCAGTTTTGATAAAAGGAGTGATGCTCATTCCATCAACACGCGAAAGAAGCACAAGCTATCCGTACATGTAACGCGTCTCCACAGAATAAGTCATTCTTTTATGGGACAATGTATACGATTCTATAATAAAGTTCCCAATGTTATCCGAGATTTGCCTATTAATAAGTTTAAAATTACTATTAAAACTAAACTCTGTCAAAAAGGTTATTACAAAATTTCGGATTACTTGGAGGATAAAACAGCTTGGGACTGATCACTCCAGGATCTATCTACTCGTGTACTAAGATGTCAAAGTGTAGCGTGTCTTGCCCTACTGATACCATTATTATGTTCTCTTTTGTAAGGCAACACACTGGAGCTAATATTTGTAGTACCTAAGTAAAAACATTGTAAAACATCTATATAAAAAGAATGGCCCCGAGTTTCTTGCCGCTTCTTCTCGGTAGGCTCTATATATTTTGGAACGCGGCGGTAGTCTTTAAAGTACATTATAATGAAAAATTGACGTTCATAAGTGTGTCTTTGATGCCTAAATTGAATAAATGATTTTGACTTTGACTTTGACTTTGACTTCTCATGTCAATTGTGTAACTACTTAGAATTCCGTCATGTGAGATTTTTATTCAAGTAGTCAAGTCACAGTCACATTGTTAAGAGCAGTAGAACTCTTTGTGAATGAGTTCGTCCGGGTTAGTACTGCCATACCGTTTTCTACCGTTAATCTTCGCAATACTGTTTTATGATTGAAGGATTGGTTGCTGGCAAAATTACAGGCACACGACGAGACATAACAACTGAATGTCTCAGGGATCAGACAGAGAGCGATCACGCGTTCACGCGGTCAGTTTTACGTTCGTTGTGTCGTATTACGTACTACAAACAAAAAGGGGTACTCCGAAGACTACATACCACCAAGCAGAGAGGTGGAGAGCATGGTGGGATATCGCGACAACCCCCACCCATCTCTACTCATAAAAACTGAGTATAAGTGCATCGACAATATGGATCCCGAAACCCTGAAGGACCACCACGTAGTCGGCCCCCAGATATATACCGACGGCAGCAAGATTGAGGGGAAAGTGGGCGCTCCCCTTACGTGGTGGGACGAAGGCAGGGAGACCAAGTACTCCACCTTTCGCCTCGAGCCCCATTTTCCAGTCGTTTTCTAGTCGGAAATGTACGCACTCTTTAGAGCCGTTAAGATGGCGAGAGATTCGAGGAGGGACTGTGTCAACATTTTGAGCGATTGAAAATCGTCGCTCAATTTGTTGGCGAGTCCTGTTGCCACCCACCATCTAGCTCTCGCGTTTAAGAGTTGCGTGCGTGACATCCAAGATGCTGGAAAAATCATGAGGCTCTTCTGGCTGAGGGCTTATGTAGGTACCCCGGGGAACGAAAGAGCAGACGAGCTTGCCAAGAAAGCCGCACTCACTAAAAAGATGGCTGCTGACTATGACGAGGTGCCGTTATCGTTCGTCAGGAAACAGATTCGGGAGGAGACTGTCAGAAGGTGGCAGCTAAGAATCCTCTAGTACAGGTTCGGTCACGAAGGCTTTCCTTCCTACCGTCTTCTTCGCAAGACGAGTACTTAAGGACATGGTACTAACACCTATCCATGTCCAAATATTGACCGGCCACGGAGGATTCGCAGCGTACCTACATCGGTTCCATATAAAAGACAGTCCCTCTTGCGTCTGCGATCCAGCTTGTGAAGAAACGATATGGCACATACTGTTCGAATGCGCAAGATTTGGCCTGGAAAGGATGGATCTGGAATCTAGAATCCAGATCATGCTAGATCAATCC
Source organism: Selenia dentaria (assembly GCA_917880725.1). Taxonomy (NCBI): domain Eukaryota; kingdom Metazoa; phylum Arthropoda; class Insecta; order Lepidoptera; family Geometridae; genus Selenia; species Selenia dentaria. The sequence continues at coordinate 3,640,255 of OU862888.1, read as the reverse complement.
TCTCTCCTGACCATCATGGAGAGCCAGGCCTCTAGAACACCCTTCTTGGCATTTGCCAGAATCGCAGCGGCAAGGAATAAATAAGGTTTATTTGTGTTAAGTAGATTAGAGCTGCTGGACGACTCCTTATTGGATTTGATTTGTAAATTTATTTCATTAGAGATAAGATAAATTGTAAAAACAGGAAAAAAAATGAGTAAAGGACAAAAAATAAGAGCAATAGAAGAGAAAAAAAGGATAACTCAAAATAGCAAAAAAAGAGAAAAAAAAACAAACAAACCTTTTACTGTTAATTATAAGATTTTGTACTAGGTAAGTTTAGATATTGAGTATTTGTAAGAAGTTAATAAGGAGTCGTCCATATATAAAAATAAAATCACTTGATCTCGTATAGGACTTTAAATACATTTAAAATGTTTAAAGTTTAAGTATGAAAAAAATTATTAAAATCTAGTATTACCAAGGGCACGGACCTTATGTCTGTGCACTACGCAGCTACTAATAATAAAAAAAGAACACAAAACTGACAGCGTGAACGCTTGAACACGAGAACGCTCTCCATCTGATAGCACCCTCAGGGTTACGGCTGAAATGCATCTGTGCTAGGCAATGGTTACCACTACCCACAGGCGGGCCTGGTGCTTGTACCATCTTCTAACAACATAAAAAACATGTAGTTTGTCACTGTCCTGTCTAAGTCATGTTCTAGTGTAACGTTAGTTGCGTTACTAAACGTTCTTAGGCGGTTGACGAGGAAATTACAAAACAACGTTACTTAATTTTTATACACGTTGCCAAGACTCACGCACCAAACAAACACATTAATAATATAAGTTTTTAAACTATCACGGTCACTTTTACAAGAGTTAGCATCAGAAACGGGATAATTACCGTGCAATCCATTTTGAGTTCCCGATATTTGAAAAGCTATCGGTAGAGGTCTTAGAATCCAGCGCTTAGACTGTGTACACGTCAAAAAAGAGTTAAAAGTTCGAAAACGGATACTGTTAGTTTCGTGTGTCGTTAGCAAAATCCAGATGCGAGTGATTTATGTAAAAGAGGGTAGAAGAAAGCATGGCGCTTGCAACAGTGCAGAAATATCGGAAACTCAAACAAAATGAATTACACGGTTAATATCCCGTTTCTGATGTTAACTTCAACAATAATCTACCACTTTTACACGAATAAACTAGAAGAAACACAAATCTACGATAGCCATTATTGAGTTTTTTTTCGCCATCCTTTACAATTCATTTTTATGACTATAGTGTGCGGATTGTCTTAGTTGCAAAACACTTACGTGGTAGGCGTGTCAGCCACCAAAGGCGTCGAGTCATCATCCGACGGCTGTAGCAAGGCTCCACTCAGCCCCATGGCCAGCCTCTTCATCAACGGCTGCCGGTCTCCAAGCCGCCGGTAGCAGTTGATCTCCGTCGGCGAGTTCGACTCCTCGGAGCTGCTCGGACTTGGCTCGTTTACTAACTTTGACATGCCCATTATGTCGCATTTTGCTGGTGACCTGTGGAAAAAGTCAACAGTTACCTTGTATATTTTTTGATCTTTTTTTTTATTTATTATTATATTGTTATATTATTATATTTATAGATTAGTTGGCCTGTCAGCGACTTTTCTTCGCTGCCGGCCTCGAAGCCACTAAAATTAATTTTATTAATTAAATTTTATAAATAAATATAAAATATAATTATGTAACCTATATATATATATATATAAACCCCTATTTCTTCTGGTCACGCTATAACTAGGCTATATAGGCTGCTCAATACATATATGGAAGTCCTTGCGACTTGACATCCGGACCTTTAATGCAAACCATATTAAAGAGACGATAGAGCGGAAAAAGGGTTCCAAAGTATTTGCAAGAGACATGTCTATTGGGCAAAGCCAGTTCACGAAGCTGAAACGAGAAGACGGCCAAAGCAAAAATGTTGATGGAGGTCGAGAGGTTCTATAGACAGTTATACACCTCGGTCGCTAAACCTGTTACCAGCTCGGATAAAGACCCAAGAGCCAAGCTGACCCGACATTATACCGAAGATATCAGGTGAATGCTCTCGTGAATGTACAAAAATAAACACCTCCGAAACAGCTTCTTACAAATCCTAACCTACTAACAATACCGGCAAGCTGTGGAGTCACCCAATTGAAAACTTATTATAAATTATAGAACACTTAGAGACCATTGAAACGGTCAATTTAAATGGTCCAACGCTCGGTAGAAAGAGGAAGAGCGCTGTATCTATTCTAGTATCTATTTTTATTATACTGTGGCTGTATACCATGAAACAAGAGTGTGCAGCCTAGTTCAGCAGCAGATTTTATTGTATAATAAATTCTCATGCTTTCTAACCTAACATTGTTACAATATGTACCAACTGTTAATAAAGGTTTATAATATAATGGGTAGAGGAATACAAACGTAAAGACGCACTTCATGATAATTGATAAAAGGCATAAAGCCAATTGGAATAGAACACATAGCTGTACCACAGTATTATTATAATCACCTATTAAGACTGTGGCTGTACGGTGACTTTCTTACGTTTTCTTATTCTGCTATTGAAACACTTCCAGCTGCAGTTACGTTTCCGTTGACGTCAGCAATCGATCTAAAATGTATATTCTGCTAACTCTATAATGGCCGGTCCCAATAATCTATCTATCGACGGTTTACCTTACTAGAGTTAGATATTTGACACTATTTGTATGGACGTTATGTCAAATTTCTATCGGTAGTAAGGAAACCCGTGGATAGATAGATTATTGGGATCCCCCATAAACCATTAACGCGACGCTTACTCATATTCGTATATAGTAGCGTTTAATGTATAAATGTAATAGTGGTAGTGGCTTTTAGGTTTTTTATGTAATGATTGAAAGAAAACTGGAGACGAACTGAAATTGCAGCGGGATAGATTGTTGAACGTTGTGAAAAAGTAGAACTGCCCTGATAGTAAAAGTCAAAATATTTTATTCTATTTAGGCATCAAAGACGAAACGACACTTTTTCATTATGATGTACTTTAAAGACTCTACCGCTGCGTTCTAAAATATATAGAGCCTACCGAGAAGAAGCGGCAAGAAACTCGAGGCCATTCTTTTTATATAGGTGTTTACAATATTTCTAAGAAGAATATAATAATAGCAGAATGACAGCTTGCCAGAAGTGGAGTATTCCAAGGATCTTTGTCTTCTATATAATGTCGAACTTTATAATAAGCTTTTTTTATTAAAACGTTTCTCACAGTCAACTCGAATTTTTCCTCTGTGAGCTCAGTTATGTGTTTTGGGATTTTATTGTAAAAAAGCACACAATTTCCTAAGAATGACTTATTAGTCTTCGCAAGTTTAAAACTAGGTACAGCTATCCTATTTGTATTTCTAGTATTAAAAGGGTGGTGATCACTATTTAATTTATATTTATGTATTTTTTTACGAACATAGATTATATTTTCAAATACATATAAGGTAAGGTAGGTAAGTATAAGTAATTTCAATATTATTTTACCCTAAGTAAGAGTGAGGTACCTGTTTCCACAGTGGGGGTAGTGGTTTGTGATGCCAGGTAAGGTATCGGGGGCTCGGACGCCCATGCTGCCGCACTCGCTTCCTCCTAGCTCCTTGCACTGGAACAAAATGAAACTAGGTTACTAAACTATTGTCTGAAATGATTAACGAAGTATTGTAGTTTTGCTATACACATTTAACACATAACGGGCTGTGTGTCAAGCTAACGTTTCGCTTCACGTAAAGTGCTCATCGCGCCTAAAGCGTTCGGTGACGAGGACGCGAGTTCCATGATTTTTGTTCACCCAAAAAGTGCTCATCGCGCCTAAAGCGTTCGGTGATGATGACGCGAGTTCCATGATTTTTGTTCACCCATAAAGTGCTCAACGCGCCTCTAAAGCGTTCGGTGACGATGACGCGAGTTCCATGATTTTTGTTCACCCAAAAAGTGCTCATCGCGCCTAAAGCGTTTGGTGACGATGACGCGAGTTCCATGATTTTTGTTCACCCATAAAGTGCTCATCGCGCCTAAAGCGTTCGGTGACGATGACGCGAGTTCCATGATTTTTGTTCACTCATAAAGTGCTCATCGCGCCTAAAGGGTTCGGTGACGATGACGCGAGTTCCATGATTTTTGTTCACTCATAAAGTGCTCATCGCGCCTAAAGGGTTCGGTGACGATGACGCGAGTTCCATGAATATGTTTTCGCGAAAAGAACTTAACGCATCTAAAGAAGTTTTCACTTCAATTATATATTATTAAGCATGGATTAGTGCAATGTAACCTTTCGATAATAAAAAAAATAGTATTATTATTATCGCTCCGAGCCGCACGCGCTGCGCTCAGCATGTCCCGCCGGGGGCTCACAGACGCCGCACAGCACTCGCCTTTAATGTGATCATGGAATATGCTTGAAACCCGGGTCGACGTATTTGATCCCTAACGTGAGTTATTTATTGGTAAATAATAGATTTATCATTATTTTATAAAATACATGTAATACGTTTGGTATAAGCCCGCAAATCTTTCGCGTGAAGGATGATTATTCCGATCGCTCAGGAACTAATCTTTCCTTTAAAATTACATCCTTACTCACACACATGCACGCATATACAGGTTGTCCCGAAACTCAAAGAAAACCTGGTATCGGGTGAGACGCATAGGTGTAACAGTTATGAACAAATTACAAATATTTTTTTGTCTAAATTAATTGACAAAACATTTTGTAAACCATATCCTCTAAACTGTATTTCTTTTACTTAGTTAAAAATTATTATTACATTTATTTTTGGATGCAATTGCACTGTTATTTGAGATTACACTAGTAAAAAAAACACTGTTAAATTTTCCAATAATATATATGTACTTATATATAAACAAACATATAATTAAAAACATTTTTGTTTTCATAACTGGTATACCTAGGCCTCTCGCCCGGTACTAGGATATCGCTGAGTTTCGGGACACTCGATATAATATACCTTTTTAAGGAAGAGAACAATATTTTATTCAATCTCGTAATATAGGCAGCTATTTTGTCTCTCTAAAATATGTTTAGTTTTAACTACTATTATCATGATTGTTGTTTCCGTTCCATAAAGCAATTTCATAAATCAGTCCACATTCCATCGCCCGGAATGCGGACCGAAGCGGTATTTATCTTAAACAATAATAGGAAATCAATGCTCTGTGACAAAATGCTACTTTAAGTTCGTTTCATTCGAACAGCAAATTTCGACCTTAAATCTTAGGTGATAAAATAGAAAAGTAGTTTGAGAGTAAATCTTTGTAAACATTGCGTGACCACAAACACTGGGAGTGATGAACGGAAATGATCACGGTGTTGTTGGTTTAAGTAATATTTAGGATTGACTAAAATAGAATAAATAGCTTCTTGTGACCAAAAATTGATTTTATACCTCACCTTTATATGACTGAATTTTTATTAACAGATTTTTTATAATATGATTAAAAAAGAATTAGAGCCTGCTTTGCAATACCGCCCCCATATGACAGTTAAAAATAAAACAGAGAGATAAAATTCAATGCCTCGTGCTACCTCGTGCCTCGATGGCCTAGTTAAGTGTTCATGTCATCTGAAACGAATTGTCGGAAGACACGGGTTCGAATCCCGTCCGAGGGTGTGAATTTATGTTTCGGAAATTGCAATATTTACAGCGTTAAGGCCCGTTGGTGTGTTGGAAACCATAGTTTTAGTTTATCTCGTAACGCAGGCTTAACTATGAAACACGCCAATAGTGCTAATCGACGCTTGGCTGTCGGCAACGCGCGAAGCGTCTCGGAATGCACCATCTTGTTTTTTTCTGTTTTCTTGACTGTATTTTTGACTGTAATTATAATAATTATCTTTGTTTCTTAATATTATGTATCTTTATTTATTTTCTATTATTTATTTGTTTCTGTTGTGTCACTAGTTACGTTCGTGATGTCAGTGAGGAGCGCTGACTGAAAATCAGTGCTTGGGTTTACCCTAGCGTATGCTGAGTCGGGGCTCCTTCATGGCATTACGCAACATTATTATTATGATGGTTGTCCTATTTTGTCAGTATTTTTGTACGTTATGTTGTGTGATGTCCTGAATAAATCTATTTTCTTTCTTTCTTTCTTTATGAAACCATATTAAACCAGAACTTAAAACAGTAATTTTAAATTTACCTCAATATTTTTCAGGTGCATATCTACTATTTTTTACGTTTAATACGAGGGACTATGAAACCTTGTGCCGCGGCAAATTAAAACGTCACAGACATCCAAGACCCGAAAAATGTCTGCTCTGCAATTAATTTTTTTCAATCATAATTTAAGAGCTGTATCGATTTTGACTTTTTTATTTTGTTTGAGGTGACGTCGTGCTAAATTCGTTGACACATTTTTGTCTGTAGCGTGTGCGGAAACACGTCTGTTTGAATTTTGACTAGGCCTGCTGGCCAGAGATCGTACCCGGGACCCCTTACTTTGAAGGTAGGCCTTAATAATAATATAATAGTTATGTCGGCGCGGAGATATAATCAAGCTCCAACTGTCAAATGAAAGCTCTGTTCGTTCTTCTTCTAGAGATACACTCGTAAACTGGTTTTTACTTTAATTTCATCTATGAGTTCAGTACCGTCAATCAATCAATCAATTATATAGAAGTGTTCAATACGATAATTGTTTATTGGTGTTTTAAATAAATTATTTAATGTTTAACTACTGAGTTAACTTTTAATCTATCAAACAATAATTTGTTAAACTTGGTTTATTGTGACAACTTAAAGCTCAGTCACTCAAAAGTAATATTCTGTTTTTAAAAGCATTATTGTTGCGATCCACATTTTGTTATAAATACGACTTACCGATGGAACGCGAGTCCCTCATCCGGTGACGTTGTAAATGTCAGTAGAGGCAAACAACAATTAGCAAGTACGAAAAAAAAACGAAAAAAAGAAAACGAGTCATTCTAACACAAGCTGCCGTTGGGCGCGGACCTTCACAAGACATTGTAATGAAATTAAAGTAAAAAGCAGTTTAAAAGTGTATTTTTGGTGTACCCAAAGCATGAACTATCTTGATGACGCCAATTATATTCTCCAGCATCAGGAGACACACTACCGCGGCGCGTCGTGTGGCGGGTCGTCCTCTGCCCTCAAATATGGTTGAGGAGGGCGATGGCTGGCACACGTGTCAAGCTCGTGAACGGGCGCTGCTTGCGGGAGCCGGTATGCTCTCGGTATGTACGATATTTAGAAATTAGTTAAAAGTCTATTTGTGTACAAAAAAAAATGTGTTATGCAAGTTTAGTTAAGAAAAAAAAATGTCCTCCTGTATTCCGTTAGTAATTATAAAATAAAATTATAAGTTTAAAATATAAATGTAAGCAATGCCACGGACCCATTGAGTCTGTGAACAAAAGCAATAATAAAAAAAGATACACCACCACATACTAGTGTCCGACATATATAAGAGTATATAAACTGTTAAAGCAGATCAGAGCTATGGACTATACTTAATGCTGCTCTGAAAATAAAAATTTAGAACTAAAAAGCCGACACGGAATCAAAATTGTTGGAATAGCGTTATTTTAGTTTTAATTGATGTTTTAATGTTTACTTTATCTTATTAAGGACTGGGTAATTTTTTTATTTGATTTATGCTTCATTAGCTAACTATCACGTTGCTTTTGTCTATTATCAAAACTGTTCACCACCCTACCTACCTTATTGTAGAGTTCGCATTTGCGTATAATTTACGGTACATTGGCAATATTTCATTGGTTTCTATTGTATTGAATGCGCAGTTTCAAACTTGATATAACAAATCAACTTTGTGAATTGAATACACAGCCCAATGATACTAGGCCAACAAAACATTTCACATCTAGATTTGTGTAGCACAGTTCTGAGAGATGTCCAAGCAATGTACTTTATCAAGATTTACGTAGCTTTACTGGATACGTGAAATTATTTTATTTTCAAAGATAAGAAAAGTAAGCGTATTCAGAAAGGATATTCCCCAAAATGTCATCTCGACAATAGAATTACCTCCGCTGCGGAGACATCAGCGTTTTTACAGCTCACGCGTCTATCTCAGGACGTGTTCGTGAGATGGCTTTTATATCCCTTGGGTGTAATGCAAATCCCAGAGCAATATTGCTGGGTTGTTGGAGTTAAGCTTTGGCCAACATTTGGGCCAACGGTTCTAGTATGTAGAAAAGATGTAGAAAATAAATTGACAATTTCACAACCTTATACTGAAGTTCATCAAATTATGTTTTGTATGGGCGCGGTAGGAACTGTGTTGATATCAAATAACATTTTGGGTTACTTTTTGTAAATAGAGAAAGTCAAATTGTATTAATCATAATCAGTTCATTATGTTTCCACTGCTGGGACAAGAGCCTTCCGCTCAGAGAAAGGGTTTTACCATAATCCAGCACGCTGGCCCAGTGCGGCTTTGTAAATCGGCTAGTGGCAGACTAAAACGACTGTTGTCTTACAAACGATCGGGACCGACGGCTAACCGTGCCCTCCGAAGCACGGAAGCGCTCAGTTGAATAATGCCACTAGCGGTCACCCATTCAACTCCTGATCGTAACAAGCGTTGCTTAACTTGTTGATCGGTTAAGAAGTTTCGCAGCGAGCGCTTCCGTCGCTAATTGTTAAGATTATTGAATTGTTTGATTTGTTTGATTCGATTATCGTTATTGATTTTATTGAATTCATCCAAGTGAAGATATTGATTAGCTGTCTAGGAAGTCAATTGCACTACAATTGGCGGACAAATGTGTAGGAAAAGAGTAGTAGTTAAATCAGTCTTGCTGGAAGTAACATACATCGTTCAAATGGTCAGAACCAGTAACCTGACCCTGCCGTTCATAAAAAGTAAAGCATCAAAACAAAACACAAGAGCATTCTTATGATCAATATGCAGGGAGAAAATCTAGGAATAAGTCGACTAAGTCTGTAAACGCCAAAGATGTTCAAACTATAATAATTACTATTAATATAGTTTGAAGGTTTTTGAAGCGCCATTAATCGGGGGTACCTAATATATATCCTATTAAAGTTTCAGAATCATTAAATCCAAACAAACCAAAACTGCTTTCGCGACTTTAAATTTTAAATCAAAATACAAACGTTTCAAATAGTCCAAGCAAATATTGGCGCAAAACACATAATCCCAAGCCGTCTCATGTTCAAAGTCAGCTCTCGACTGCACGAAGCGCACAATATGAAATATTCACGCGACTGTAGACTTCCGACAAAGGTTTTACTGCTCCACTGCGTAGTTTTCAGGTCAACGGTTATAACTTTAAGTAGCCTCTACGTGGATTCGCCTTATGTTGGGCGACTAGTGGATGAGTTTGCTGCAGATGCACAAAACAAAGTGTAAATAATTACATTTAGATTGTAGTAAGTCCACGAATAATTTTTAAATAGTATACACAACGTAAACAATTGACAAACGGACCGTACTTTGACTACAAAGTTTTATTTATCTCTATCACAGTTGTAGTAGATATAAATTGTTTTTTTGACTGAATTTATTTGTGTTCTACCGACTTCCAAAAAAGGAGGAGGTATTCAATTAGACTGTAATTTTCTTTTTTTCTCAAAATTCTTTTTTTTTTTGTTTTGAAAGCTAGTGCTTCCCGTGTTGTCCCAGTTAAATTATATCAAATTCGGTCCGGTAGTTTTTGAGATACACTCATAACTGAAAAGAAAGAAGAAGTCAGCATTAAATTTTTCAAATTGTGCATGTAGTATAACGAGTCATTACGTTGGAGTTTTTCGTGCTTGGTAACATACAAATGTGTGTGTCATAATCGTTATATTTATATCTACAGACATGCCATGTTCCTACTTCATTACGTTCCGAATTTAGACGTGTCTCATTAATAAGTACGTATATACACCCTATTTCTATAATAACCAATAAAAAAATGGGCGGTACAAAAGTGTTAATACATTGTAGATATGTAGTCAAATTTTTTTATTACTTCACAGTGAAATTATTATAAATTGTTAAAGTTTTCGAAAATTCCATCTAAAAGTATGGACACCATCTTAACAAAAATACTACATGCCTATGTACAACTTATTAATGAAAACACATGATTCGCGTCAGTGAAAAAATATCTCTCTTACTCTTTCTTACACACCCCACCCGAGCGTTCGGTGTGAAAGAGATTGTCGACTTTCGGCTTTCCGTTCGTTTTCGGAAGAAACAAAGGCCGCGCGGTGGTAGGGCGGAGGGTGCGGGGTTGGTCCGGTGGCCAGGTCTAACGAGCTAGGACGCGAGTTTGCCGAATGTTATGATTATGAATGATACATTTCTATGTAGGGGTGTTAAGTTTCATGCATAAACCGCGCGCATGTAGTATATATTAATGAATAGTGGAAATGCCTAGAATAAAATTTGTAGGTGTGAATCAATCTAGACGTTTGACCAAATGTTGATGATTATGTGAGAATTTTTATTTTAAAGTAGTTTTAAATATTCTTCCCATGTATGTATTAAGTGCCAGCAGCATATAGTGCTGTTTTTTTTTTTGGTAATTATACAAATAAGGTGTATAGGATCTGCTAAATGAAAAAGCTACATATTTAAAATATTTTTTTATGAAAATGGGATATGTATCAATTGAAACGATTGAATGACGTCGCAATTGTGACGTTATTGAGTATTTATTTTGTGTTTTAGAGTATATCTATGGCCCCTGCCGTGCGATTCTGTAATGATTCGTCGACGAGCTCACCGATGTCAAACACTTTGAGATATCGCCCTTGTACATAAGGTTGCTTTTCCAACATTTCTTGTCATCTCTTCATTTGTTTCACGGATGTTGTCAAATGTTGCTCTTAGAATCGCACGGCTGGTCGACTGACGACATGGCTCGATCCAAATTCGAACTAAACACCATATGAATAAAGCTCATAACAGCACACGCTGCAACTTGGCTTGAAAAACTTTATGTACCTATATAGTTTACACATGACTTTCATACTTCTGCTATCTGGTTAATTTTATCATCTGGTGACGAGGCAAGACCAAAGTACTACAAGTGGGATGAGCAGGCGTGGTGCTTATTATAAGGCGAACTACTTAATTATCTTGTCACTTATTACTCGAACAAGTACAATTTGAAAATTTTTATTCCGACTTCCCTTTTTTTCAGTTATTGGAGTGTAACTCAAAAACTACTGAACCGAATTCGATGAAATTTAAATGGGACCACACGGGAAGCACTAGCTCACAAACAATAAAAGATTTTTTATTTTAATTGGTTCACTCTTTCGAAAGTTACTAATAAAAGGTAAAAAGGTAACAAACATAAAAAATACAGTTGAATTGAGTACCTCCTCCTTTTTTTGGAAGTCGGTAGAAAAATACAGGACGATGAGATTTAACTTCAAATTTCACTAAATTTAAAGCAAGCAAACTTCATCATCAAAGCTATTCATCCCCAATAATCCCTTTTATCCGCTCTACCCCTGATCGAATGTAAATGTGGTGCCGTTAGTTTAACCCCTATAAATTATTTACACTTTCAATTATAAAATTAGTCACCCCTTCTGGTCTTAATTTACAGATTTCATTTATTTAACAGTTTAATAATTAACTTTAATATAGTCACCGCGTTACCAACTGAGTCGTGCGGCCATAAATCATTTCACTTGTCTATCTCGCTCGCACTTGTGGGTCTTATGGAGCCGCATAGTGATGTGCGTAAGATGGTTATAGGCGCATATCGATAAGAATAAAATCAAATGGAAACATATACGTTATAGTAACACCATTATAACGTCGCGGAGGTTTGAAAACCTTTCATAACATTTACAAAGAAACTAATGGAATATTAAAATGTTTGGTAACCTAGAACTTACTAGGAATATTACTTATATGTTTTGTAATATAAAGCTGTGTTTCAAACATAATGAGATATTGGCAAAATATACAACATGTCATTTGAACAAGTACAATTTGAAAAATTTTATACCGATTTCCATTCTATTCAGTTATTGGAGTGTAACTCAAAAACTACTGAACCGAATTTGAATTGAATAATGGGACCACACCAACATCAGCTTTCAAACAATAAAATAATTTTGAGAATCGGTTCACCCAGTCCAGAGTTATGGGGTAACAAAAAATATAAAAAAATACATTTGAATTGAATACCTCCTCCTTTTTGGAAGTCGGTAGAAAATTGAAACTTGCAAAGCTTGCATAATTGCTTAAATGACAAGGATAACCGAAGCAATATGGCTTAACTATTATTTAGCTTTACAGAGTGTGTCTTGAAATATTGTACGAACAAGTGCTGGTTACTACGTCATAAACAATTTTCGTGGATATTGTCTGCGTGGTCAAAGGATATTGCTCTCGTACAGCTAGTATTATATTTCGCAGCTTCATTCGACGCGATTTTTTCTTTTACATATTGTAGCTGAGTCCCAGGCATTGGCTTCACACACAGATTTTTAGATAAATTGAGATAAAATAGAAAAACAACCTGGCAATACTAGTAGTTTTCCTGGTAAAATCTCACTCGGCGGTACTTCATTTCTGTGTTCTGTGTGCAAAGGCTTCGCACGTACCTACCTCAAACGAATATATAAAAAAAAAAAAAAAAAAAAATGAGTAAAAGAAGGAAAGAATCCAATGAAGAAATTCTTCGAAAAATACGTCGACTGGAAACTAAGCTGGAAAAGAAGAGTCATCGCCGGATCATAACCTCATCGTCTTCGTCGGAGGACGAAATTATACACCGTAAGTCTCTTACAATATGGTAGCTACCTATTCGTTCGTTAATCTTGTTTTAAAGTGATGCGAGAAACTAGCGGGGTTATCTCTGTCATGTCGAAACAAGTTAACAATGAATGTGATCATGTGATGCGATTCAACCAGCGGGGTTGCGTCTGTCACGCTTGATTGCGCGCAGTCCAGCGGTGACCGCGTCTACCCTCAATATAAGATTATTATTTTCATTGGTTTATAAACCGATTAGCAAATATTGTAATGCGAACAACCAGCGGGGTTGTGTCCGTTACGCTTGATTGCGCGTAGTCCAGCGGGGACTATGTCTACCTTCATAAATTAATTGTACCTAAGTACTTACTTTTTTCCCTATTCAAAACTAATGTTACGAATGGTTTAGGCACCTTTTAAACATATACATATGTTTTTACAGGTCACCATGATGATGAAATTATGTCGGGTACACCTTTGCCCACCTCCAAATCAACCACAGAAGACACGGCTCCGTCATGTTCTTCCACAAAAGATAAAGATGTGGAATCGAATTTGGAGGATGATATTCTGGCCCTTCTAGGCGACGCTCCGAAGAGCGAAAACATTTTAGGTAAACCTATCCACAAAGATATCGCGACCAGATGGCACGAAATTCTGACTAAAGGTTTACCGAAGGAGCTTAAAGAAAAGATTTTGAAAGAGTACCTCATACCCTCAAATTGTGAGATGTTTATAGCACCAAAACTAAATGCAGAAACTAAAGCGGCTATTGCCGAAAACCTTGTAAAACGCGATAGTATACTTGAGACGAAACAAAACCAAATAGGTTCTGCACTAGCGGCACTATCACAAGCTGTCGATAGTATTATTGAAAAAGATCTTTCACCACAAAAACTACTAAAGCCTATCAGTGATGCATGTCGCATCCTGTGCGACAGCCATTTTAATGAGACGAAGACTCGTAGACACTTCATAATTTCTTCCATCAATAGTGATATGAAAGAAACTATGTTAGAAACGGTCAGAGACAAATATTTGTTTGGCGATAATATCTCCGATAAATTAAAATCGGCTAAAACGATAAAAAGGTCCGGAACTGATTTAAAACCAAATAAAACTAACATGCGGAACCAAAAATTTAACAAAAATAATTTCATAAAGAATAAAAATCAAGGTCAGTCAAACTGGCGACCCCTGCAACGGAAACCAGCGGGCAAGACCGATGCAGGGTATCGGACAGCCCAGAACCAGCCACGTGCCATCGTCACAAGGAGCGCTCAACAGCGGGAAGCAGTGGACCGGTCGCCGCCGCCGCGCCAGCGTACACGGAGGCGCCTGTAGACGAGGTACGCTACGCTGGTCGATTACAATTTTTTTTATCACAATGGCTGGAGATCACCAACGATCCAACCGTGTTATCTTGGATCCAGGGATACAAAATTCCATTTACCTCGGAACCACTTGATTATACTAAGCCTAGTTTTACTACTAGAACAAATCAAGAACTAATAGATTTTGACAAAGAAATTGACGCACTTTTAAAAATAATGCCATATCAGAGTGTACACCTCATGATCAGCAGTTTTTGTCGTCTATTTTTCTAGTACCCAAACCAAACGGGTCGAACCGTTTTATTCTTAATTTAAAACGCTTAAACAAATTCATCAATAACCAGCATTTTAAAATGGAAGACTACAGGATTGTATCAAAAATGATAACAGAAGGTTGTTTTATGGCAACAGTTGACATGAAAGATGCCTATTTTTTAACGCCAATGCATCCATCTCATAAAAAATATCTGAGATTCATATATAACGGGGTTTTATATGAACTTAATTGCCTCCCGTTTGGTTTGTGTACTGCCCCATACGTATTCACAAAAGTCTTAAAACCAGTAATAGAATATTTAAGATCCAGGGATATGATATCGGTCATATATTTAGATGACATATGCTGCATAGGCCGTACATTCAATGAATGTGAAACCAATGTGCAGTTTACATTAAATCTCCTAGAACAACTAGGTTTCATAATAAATTATGAAAAAAGCTGTCTGATTCCTAAACAGAGATGCAAATACCTTGGTTTTGTATTCGACTCATTAAACATGTGTTTAGATTTACCACAAACTAAAAAGTCAAAAATTAAAAAACACATAGAAAAGTTTCAGAAAATTAATAGTTGTAAGCTAAGAGAATTTGCAAGTCTCATTGGTCTATTAGTGTCAGCTGCCCCTGCCATTCAATACGCGTGGATGTACACGAAAGAAATGGAACGTCATAAGTACTTACGTTTGTTAGAAAATCCTAGCTACAATCAAATTATAGATATTCCTAGCACTGTAAAACATGATCTAGAATGGTGGGTACAAAATATTGTTTTTGGGACGCAGCCGTTAACATTCAGTGAATATAAACTAGAAATTTTCTCTGATGCGTCTAAAAGTGGCTGGGGCGCCTACTGCGATAGCGAGGAATCGTATGGGTTTTGGAAAAATGAAGAAACCCTTCAACATATTAATGTTTTGGAATTAAAAGCGAGTTTCTTAGCTTTAAAAGTTTTTGCTAAACACTTACGTAATTGTAAAATTTTATTACGCATTGATAACGTCACAGCCATTTCTAGTATTAATAGAATGGGTTCCGTACAATATCCACTTTTAAATCAGGTTGCGCGAGAAATATGGCAATGGTGTGAAGGGCGTAAAATAGTAATTTTTGCATCATACATAAATAGTAAAGACAACTTTGAAGCAGACAGTTTATCGCGAAGAAAGTTTGTAGATACCGAATGGGAAATATGCAAAACTGCTTTTGATCAAATTGTTCAAAAGTTTGGCGTACCAGATATAGATTTGTTTGCAAGTCGTTGCAATGCGAAAAGCCCTATATATATCTCTTGGAAAAATGATCCTGATGCCTACGCTGTAGATGCATTTACTATTTCTTGGAAAAAATTACAATTTTACGCATTTCCTCCATTCGCTCTAATTTTGAAAATGTTGCAAAAGATAATACATGATGAATCTGAGGGTATCGTTGTCGTGCCAAATTGGCCCACGCAGCCTTGGTTTCCAATTTTTAAAAGACTTATGGTGTCAGAGCCTATATATTTCAAACCAGATATTAATCTCTTAAAATCTCCTTTCAGAATCTCGCACAACCTTCATCGGACGCTATCATTGATTGCCGTCAAATTGTCCGGCAAGCGTTACAAAAAAGATCATTATCGCAAAGTTCAATAGATATCATTTTAGCTTCTTTATCATCAAACACATACAAACAATATGATAGTTCTATAAAGCTGTGGGTAAATTATTGTAAACAAAATAATTATGATTATTACAATGAATCAATTTCAATTGTTATTGATTTTCTAACAGAATGTTATAAAAATGGTGCAAAGTATGGCACAATAAATTCACATAAATCTGCTTTACACTTGCTTTTTCCAAAAGCTTTGGATGACGATCACCTTAAACGATTTATGAAAGGTATATATAGGCTAAGACCACCTGCGCCTAGATATAGTGTAACTTGGGATCCAAGTGTTGTTTTAGGGTATTTATGTCAAAAATGGCCTAACGATCAACTTAATTTAGAGACTTTGACTAAAAAGACACTAACATTGCTAGCACTTGTAACTGCTCATCGGGTTCAAACTTTCTCGTTGATAAAGATTGATAACATAAAGATACAAAATGCTAATATACTAATAACCATTCCAGATCTTATTAAGACCTCACGAGTAAACTCATTACAACCTATATTAAATTTACCTTTTTATAATGTTAAACCCGAAATATGTCCGGCTAGATCTTTGATGGAATATATTAATAAAACAAAATTTCTGCGTAACAATAAAACCAACAGTTTATTTATTTCATACAGAAAACCTTTTTCCAAAGTAACTTCTCAGACACTTAGCAATTGGATCAAAAGTACACTTCAAAGCAGTGGAGTGGACACGTCGATATTTGGGGCTCACAGCACTCGCCATTCGTCCACTTCTTCAGCAAGCAGACTTGGTGTTAGTCTCGATGTTATTCGCAAAACAGCCGGTTGGTCAGAGTCATCCAAGGTTTTTGCGAAATTTTACAATAAAGAAATTATTGATGATCCAAATCAGTTTGCAAATGCCATTTTGTCAAACGCGTTCCCTGAAACATAATTAAGATTATATTACACTTAGATTAAACTTAGTACTAAAGTATAATGAGTTGTTATAAATATTAAGTACCTAATATTATTAATACAGTTAAAATACCTACCTCAATTCTATATTTTTATTTTTATATACCTATACATACTCTAAACATCCTACAATATGTAAAAGAAAAAATCGCGTCGAATGAAGCTGCGAAATATAATTAATGATCAAACGAACTTACCTGTACGTGAAGTTCGATCATTATTATATGAGCAGCTTCATTCGACGCGATTAATAACAACCCTCCCGTAAGCCCAAACCCAAAAAATAAATAAAAATTAATTAGGTAGATATTATATTAACGAATGTTGTATACTTACTTTGCTTTTAACAAGAATGAAGTACCGCCGAGTGAGATTTTACCAGGAAAACTACTAGTATTGCCAGGTTGTTTTTCTATTTTATCTCAATTTATCTAAAAATCTGTGTGTGAAGCCAATGCCTGGGACTCAGCTACAATATGTAAAAGAAAAAATCGCGTCGAATGAAGCTGCTCATATAATAATGATCGAACTTCACGTACAGGTAAGTTCGTTTGATCATTAATTATTAGCAATGTACTTAAATAGGCCTTTGTCAGTAAAACAACCAATTGTCTAAATAGATTTCTAACGCTAGATACTCGTAATAGCGTTTAAAATAGCTCAACAATATTCTTGATGCGAAAACTATCTTCTATTTTTTTTACTATTATTTAACTATATTAGTTTTTCAGCCTTAATCCTTCCTATACCATGATAATTAAAACAAAATATTTATGAACGAAACTGACGTATATATACGTCTCTGGGACTCAAAGGGTTACAGCTGAAACAATATTCGCGAAGTTTATTTACATTAGCCCCTGGAACGACAGAATACTTTTAAATATAAGAATTTTGTATCAATTTAGTGAAGCTGGTTAACCGTAAAGATATACTTCATTGCGTATATTTGTAGTTTAAAATGATATCACTAAAAATAATTAGTGATACCTCAGCAGGAAAAAACATTGTAGACATTTTTTGACACAAGCATTTATCCAGCGCGAAGTAACGCTTGAATTAATAAATTAATTTATGCCTTAATACTAGATTTACTTAGTTTTTTTACTCAATCTCTATATTGAAAGTTTTCTGAGAAGGTAGCGACATTGTTTTGTTAAGGTTTAAGATATTTATTTCTTATATAGAATACAATTCACTTGTTAGAGAAATACAAGGTAATTCAATAAATACTAGTGAGTGCACGGACTACAATGTAAATTATGTATTAGTACTGAGTTAGGTTTAAAAAGATGCAAACCGAAATAACAATCATAATACGCAACATAACTCGCAATAATCGCATCTGTTTTACACTCTGTTTTGCACCCGTATAAAATATGATGTGAGTGTTTAAGACGCGGTCCTACCCCAATTTTAACATAATTCACGATGCTTTACGTAAGGTTGAAAATCGCATGTTATATTGGACGATTTAATGTGAAAATGCATTAATTTTGTACGTTTTCTTAATATATTTCGATATATACTAACACAATTGAAAAAACTGCTGGTTACTAATTTAGTAATATATGGTGGCTATGTATTACCTAAAAGTATGGTGTTATCGCTGAAAATTCTGAGAGTTTGGACGTCAAAGTTTATTTTTTGGACCTATTCAGGATTTTTTTCTGCAGAGAGCGAGTAATATTTAAGAATTCTGTTCGGTTATTACTCTTTGCCTGTTCCTTTTCTAACCTAAGTATTTTTTTCATACAATATCATCAACCCGTTTCGTTACACTAGATGTTTAAAGAGTCTGCTTTTTACTATTATACGAGCGCGCCTTAAAGTTATGTCTTAAAATCCTACTCTGCTTGCATCTTCGTCCACGTTGAATAAGGCGATCAATATCGCTATCCTTCACTAACTACAACAAATCCTAACTAATGGAAAAATATGACATTTTAGACATCTCCATTTCAAATTTAAATTGAATCTATTAAGCCGTTTCAACGTGAAGAAATAAATAAGCAAACTCATTCATAAACATTCGCTTATAAAATATAAGTAACTAGTTAAACTACGCGCAACTCTCCAAAATAGTTCGCAATAAATCAGCAAAAATCTGAAGCAGTGTTCACTCTTATATTTGAGCACAGTTTGCTTCTAAACTTCGTCCCTAAAAGTATAAAATATATATTAGTATATGCATAATGATATATGATCATCATCATCATCTCAGCCGTAGAACGTCCACTGCTGAACATAGTACGGTTGGTTCCTCAGGTCGTCTGTCCACCGTGTCGGTGGACGACCTACGCTGCGCTTGCCGGTCCGTGGTCTCCACTCCAGAACCTTTCGGCCCCATCGGGCATCTGTTCTGCGAGCTATGTGCCCTGCCCACTGCCACTTCAACTGGCTAATCTTCTGAGCTTTGAGAAATTATATTTGATATATGATAGTATAATCTTCTACTATATAAAAATAAGTCGGGTTTTCCTTCCTGATGCTATAACTCCAGAACGCACGAGCCGATTTCCAAGGTTTTGCATTCGTTGGAAAGGTCTCGGGCTCCGTGAGGTTTATAGTAAAGAACATTCAGGAAAAATTTAAAAAGAAAAGCGGGAAAATCTTTTTTCACATACAGCGCCATCTCTGATACATAGCATGTACTCTAAACCAATATCTTAAGTACATGGCGCCAAACGAAATGTTACATAAAACGAAGCCATCTGGTGGCGAAACGGAGTTCGCAGGGTTTGCTAGTGTAATATATTTTTTATTTTATTTATTGTTAATTACACACTACAGACACTATGATCCGTACCATTTTTAAACTTATGGATTAATAATTAAAATAACATATATTTTGAATGGAGACTTCGTTCTCCAAACATCACAGTTTTATACTACTAGTTTTATACTATAAGAATACTTTAACTTATCTAGCTTAATCTAGTTACACTATTTTCCTTATCATACTGATATTAGCTAGAGCATCCGGCCGCATAGCAATATTTATATTTAGACAGTATCTTGTTACGATATAACTATGTAAGTAATACAACTTTCAAAATAATGTTGAATTTCCACTAAATTCTTTAGATTAAAGATTACAACCAGACATGATAGTTTATTAAAATACTTAATTATTTTAAAAGAACGGTCGATTATATTTGTGCTACTTATACATAATGACACCCTTGAAAAGATGTTTTTCTTTTATTGTACACCCTTTTCGATCTCTGTAGTTTTATTATAGAAAAACATACAAATACAGATGATTTTTAAGTCACTAACGCCTGCTTAGCGAAACCTGTAACTTTGCCTGAGAAATTTGCTATTTGAGAGAGAAACTACTCACTCACACGAGATTCGAACCCGCGTCTTCCGGCAAACCTTGTCAGACGCCATGCCACCTAAGCCGCCGAGCCTCGCCGTCTGAGCATCGAATTTTTCTCTTTTCTACCGACTTCCAAAAAGGAGGAGGTACTCAATTCGACTGTTTGTTAAATGTTTTTTACCTTATAACTATCGATTGGGTGGACCGATTTTCAAAATTCTTAATTTTTTTGAAACTGGTGCTTCCCGTGTGGTCCCATTTAAATTTCATTAAATTCGGTCTAATAGTTTTTGAGTTACACTCCCATAACTTATTTTTACCAAAGTAATAGAATAGAAGTCAGTATTTTTTTTTTTTAATTGCACTTGTTGATTTACTGTTATTACGGATGATGGTTACCACTCAAATAATTGTAAGTCCTTAAATTACTATTGCTAAATTTGACATTTGTTGCATAATACAAGTTTGTCCACAGGACTACAAAAACTATTGATTGATATTCTCTTTGTGATTAGGTTACGGAATAAGCACAAAGCCCACCTGATAACCTGTAACCTCTGCTTTTAACCCGTGCAATGTCTAGTTCTTTCGGTGTCTTGCCGGACTACGCATAAAAAGTACAGATAAAAAATACTACACTTGAATAGTTTGACCAACTAAAAGCAAGTTTATACCAGTGGAGTGCATTTGATCTGATAAAATTAGTTACAAACCAGAGGTATAAAAATGTGTATACATTAGCAGCCTTATTATTGAACTTGGCTTACACCCGGAGTAGTTAAAACATCTATCTGTCAATTTTTCGCTTGCAGTAAATGTCACGCGTGAAAGCAAGACAAAGCATGTTACGCCTAATATATATAGGTTTACGCAACGTTTATTAATAAAGGCCTTTGTGTACGCACAACATGGCATAGCACTTTTTTGTACGTACACATGGTGTACGCGCGATACGCGACGGTTTAACTGACTCATTTCGTCACTAGAACTGCCCTGCGCCCATAACACTGAGCCAGAAAGTTAGTCCCATGTGCTTGTTATTTCACCGAGAACCCTTCAAACCAGAACACTGCAATACAAACCTATATACCTTCTCTCTCCTTTTCAGAACAGCATTGCCCTTAAGTTTACATCTTCACCTCCAGGTTTATTTAACCCAGACACAATAAACATAGATCTATTGACCGATATTATTTCAATTTATGCCCTTGCGTGTTTCGATGCCATAGCGTCAGTACCGACTTCATGATTCCATGAAACTAACTTATTGTACTGAGCCCAAACTTTTTTGTAAAATAATTAGCAACAAGCACGCACAATGCCGACTTTTTGGGCAATTGAAACAGGAATGGAATTTACACGCCAATTTATAGTCGTTTTCTGGTAGAGATTAGTTTTAACTGGTTTTTCTGATAGATTTATTATGGTTCAACGATTTAAGGGTTTGTTTAGGATTTATTTTAAGACTTGAATTGTTGTACTTATATAAATAAATGTTATGTATATAGGTTAGAATGAAACAGTGAAACAGTTAGAATGAAGCGGTTCTATGCTAGAATATGTAGATTTTTATCACTGATTTATCGCCCATTTGTGGACCGATTTTATAAACTTTTTTTTTTAAAAGAACTAGCTGCTCTCCACGGTTTTACCTGCGCGGTGATAGATGATGATGATGAATATTATATAGCCTATGTTACTCAAAGTAAATGTAGCTTTCCAATGGTGAAAGAATTTTTGAAATCAGTCCAGTACTTTTTTAACCCAATTCGTTACAAACATACATACCAATCTTTCCTCTTTATAATATTAGTATAGATAGTATAGAAGAGTATACTTACGAGGTGGTCCTATTTAAGTTTTATCAAACTTGCTCAAGTGGTTGTTGACTTACGATCAACTGAAAAGTGTTTCGCCTATCTTTATGATATTGACCTTATGAATGACAATCGATCCCGTAAGTAGCAAGGGTCACTAAATGGTTAAATTTTTTTCTTACCAAAAATGGAACCAACTTCAACACTAAAACATGTGAAGTTACTTGTCGAAGTCGCACAGTACTTTTGAACTGTCATGGTACCGACATCAACAGGTTATTTCACACAATTTAGTGTTCAAATCGGTTCCATTTTTTAGTCATATTTTATTAGTGTCTAGTAGCTGGTAGTAGAAAATCAAGTAAAAAAAAAGACTTATGGAAAAATATTGCATATATAGCCTTATTTTACAAACATCTTCAAGATATTCTAAACTTTTCTGCATACAGTGATTATATAAGTTAGGCAAGCTGACCTTGCATTATACGGCTTGCAGTATACGGCTCGCTTACGTGGCCTTGCAGTACACGGCTCAAATATAAAAAAAACGGAGTTAGTCCTTATAACATCAGATAAGTACCAGTTAAATTCCGTCAAAATCGGTATATTCGTTTCAACAGAATTTTTTTAAATTGCTTTGAATAGCGTAAACACTTTCATATTAATTTTGTAAAAACTTTTATTTTATCGCAACAAACACACAATTTAATTGTATTCATATATACAGAACAAGCGTATTAAATTATATTTAATTGACGCGAATAACCGTGCGATTTTGTAATGATTTGTCGACGAGCTCACCGATGTCAAATACTTTATGACATATCGCCCTTGTACATAAGGTTGCTTTTCCAACATTTCTTGTCATCTCTTCATTTGTTTCACGGATGTTGTCAAAGATGCAACGATGTTTGCTCTAAGAGAATCGCACGGCAGAATGTTGATAAGTTGCGTGGTTTCCGTGTAATGAGTTTGACATTTTTCAATCACGTAAATGTTTGGAAAAACGTAGAAGACACAAATTAAATTGATTCGAATAAAAAAAATTGTACCAGTAGGGCTATTATGTATCTCGGTTGCTAACAAATGTTGATTGAAATCTTGAAAAATGGCGGCTCTTTGTCAGTTTAGACAGATCCAGTAAGCAAAAATGTTAGTACTCGTAAGTTGATGACTGGAGCTGACAAAAGTGACATAGAGCGGCCATTTTTTTTAATTTCAATCAACATTTGTTAGCAACTGAGATACATAATAGCCGTACAGTCTATATATTTTTAAGACCATAAACAATCTTTGAAGGATTTGATGCGCAGCACAAAGATTTTTATCTACGCCATTCAATGCCATGTTCACTTTCTACAAAATTGTACGAACCATTTCTCCCGTTATGATAGCAGCCCACATGGTTTCTTATTCCATAAAAACCGACATCCGCATAATCTGGAGCAGTAACACCAAATCGACCGAATCGAATTTTCTCTTATCACGTCGCTATGACCCATCCGAGGCCTATCGGGCCCCTCCCGGTCACTTGGCACCTATCGCGTCTGGTGGGCTCAAAATGGCCGATTGGGTCGAAAGTGGATATTCTGAAGTCGATAGACTCTATTCAAAGATAAAGATAAAGATAAACTTACTGCATTAAACATGGGTAGATGATACATAACTAAATGATATGCACATAGTTGTTGACTTAAAAATTCTGTTCCACCATGTTTTCGAAATAGCAAAGAGTTTCGTAAATCTAGCACCATGATTTTGCTATACAATTGCACGCAATATAGTACGCAGTGTTTTAGAATACTGTAGCCCCGTCTGGAGGCCACATTATGCCGTACATTGTTTAAGATTAGAGCGAATACAAAAAAGATTTTTGTGGCACTTAGCGTATTCTGTAAGAAAAGCAAAAACTCTAAGTTCCTACAACAAAAGATTAGCCTTTTTTAATATCCAAACTTTGTCAGATCGCCGAATCAAACTAGACTTAATTTTACTTTATAAATTGCTTAATAACAAAATAAACTGTCCAAATCTCTTGGCAAAATTTAAGTTTAGAGTGCCATTTAGATATCCGCGTAAGCCCATTACTCCATTGGCCCCAATATATCGTAGAACTGTGTTAGGTTATAACTCGCCTGACCCGAGAATAAGTAGACTTTTTAATCAATATCAACCTCGTATTGATTTAGATATTTTTGGAGACACGCTCATAAAATTCAAACGCAGCTTAAACTTAATCATGACCACGATGGCCAACCCTACTCTCTAACTCTTCTCTATACATTTTTAGTAAGTAGGTAATACGGAAAACTTATATTTATATAAAAGTAGTTAATAAACATTTCTTCGTTTATATTATGCATGCTGTGTTTCCTTCAAAAGATAACACATTTAGTTAAGTTAGAAAAATAAGAATTCATGTAATAATCGTGTTTGTAATAATGTAGTTATCAATGTGAAGCCTTAATAAATAAATAAATAAATGTGTTGCCCTTGCAGGCGTACAATTTTCTGAGATGGAGCAACCAGTCATTCTTGTGAATACTAAAACTATAATTATTAATAAACATTTGGGCTAAAATCTAAATTGAACTTATGTCATCATATAAAATCAAAATTGATCATTATAAAGTCCTGGATATTATAATAACATATATCAACCAACATTCTTTTTTAAATTAATTTTAAATGCATTAATTAGCATTTAATTGTCTAAGGGCTTAGGGGTTTTATTATAAATGCGGGTGACATACCGATTACATTTCAAAGTCTTAATGTTTTGATTATTTTAAAATATGACGAGATTCGTTCTTCATATGTGTTTACATACACCTTTAACAGTTAATTGATTAGATAAGTAATTAGGTATACAATATTGAAATTCGAAAAGAAAAAAACGGAGAAGAGAGGAGGAGAAGAAAAGATTCAGGTAGAAGAATAAAAAAAGCTAAGTAAAGAAATAAACAAATAACAACAGATGAATGTTCATTCCAAAAGGTAATTCTTGGTCTTGATTGGGTGGTACAAGGGAGAATTTATTTAGGTTCGTTCCACCGTGGCATTCACATTTTCTATTTTTGAGACACTGTTTTGCAGTCTGTCTATTATTTAGACACTGGACTTTAAAAGCGACAAATTAACTTAGTCTCATGAAAAAAGGAATCGAGGAAAATGTTCAAGAAGTCTTACTGGCATGCCTCCTCACTTCTTCTTTCTTCTTTATGCATATCGAAAATAGAGACAAAGCAAAGTCATAATGTGTGGGCGTGATGGAGATCTCGCGTGGGTCGAAGTACTTGGAGCGTGCGGCTGCGAATAAGTAGGACGTCGTCGTGATAAATAGGCGGTAAGAGAGGGAAGAGGCGGTGCGGTGGGGGCGGAGGACGCTTGCCGGCGAACATTACGCGAGTGCCGGCAGAGCGGTCGGGGATGGTAGTTTTTAAATGTCATTGTTTTCTTTTGTGCAGGTAGGCTATCTACAAAAAAGATCAATCGAGGATTAGTTCGTAGATGCGATATATTATTATGTGTACTTGTTTTATGGTGATGTTGACGTCCCTACACGCGATTCGCGCTAAACTTGTGTGAATCAACGCTAGTAGGAAAGACGTTATACCTATAGATATAAATTTACTTACTTTGCGTAGGGTATCTATGAAATAAAACGGTTTAATAACACCCTAGCGACTCAATTTAATAGAAAGCAGCAGCTGCAACGCAGAGCTTTTCATGTACATACTTCTACTATTTTAGTATGTATTTCAACTTTTTTGGGCAGCTATTGCAATTTTACTCTGCAGGAGACAGGGTTGTGGAATATTCCTATGGCACTATTTGGAGGAATATTGTAAATGTAGGGAAACCAGGCTTATTAGATTGCATGCCCCTTGTGCAAGCTTTTGTGATACTATCTATTGGTTGGTACCACCATAGTAGTCGGTATTTATTACTCAGTCTCCACGTAGTAGAGACAAACAAACGCTGCTGCATAATTAATTTCCAAACCAATACGACTTGGAAACAAGAAAAGAGCTTATTCCTTCCTCAAAGGCAAGCGATGCATCTTCGAGACCTCCGGTATTACCGATGTTCGTGAGCGACGGTGATCACTTGTTGTTAAGTGAGCTGCCTGCTCATTTGCCAACCCTTCTCATAGAAACTAATTATAATAAGGGTTGTAATAATTTATGTCAATCAGTAATGAGACAAGTTAATCGCTCACCTGATGTTAAACGACACGGATATCACAGTTCAGTTCCATTCAGAGTATTATACAAGATCCAAAACCCTGCGTGGCAATGCACTGCACTCGTGACCCTGAGAAATATGATGTTAAATCTATTGCCCTGTAATTTTACTGAATACATCGGCCTTTAACGAAACATTGTAATCTTTGTTCACTACTGTTTCAATGTTGAATAAATATAAAAGGTGTGATGTTGCAAGTCTTACCACTACAGTGTTGGAAATATACAACAGTAAATAAAACTAGTAGGATAATGGGAGTCACATGCTAGTATCTCTATTCAGTTACTTAATTGACAGTGTAGTGTATAGCGCATCGAGCATATGGTGCTTACCACCTGGAGCACAAGTTGCTTATCACTTATGGAGGATCCCAATAATCTATCTATCCACGGTTTTCCTTACTACCGATAGAAATTTGACACAACTTCCATACAAATAGTGTCAAATATCTAACTCTAGTAAGGTAAACCGACGATAGATAGATTATTAGGACCGGCCGTTAGTAGTATACATTCCAACTGACTAGATTATAGTTATATCACCTTGGTAACATAAAGAATATCAGCTTGTGGCGAGTAAATAATCTGTGCCGCTCGCTTCATAGATTTCCACCCAACCGTCCGGTCAGCGCGTCAGGCCATCGGACCCACTGGCCCCGAGGGTGGAATGAGCGACAATCAGTCGCAGGCACGTTTCCCATTCAGCGCAAACGAACTGAGATTCTATTTAGAAAAAGGCAATGAGATGTTTGGTATAAATTGAAATAGTGCGGTGTGAGCGGTATAAAAAGTTGACCACTGTCATGCGTTGCTGAATTTGGTTAAAATCAGCTTGATATTTGCTTCCACACTCGAGATGTTTTAGTTTTTTCTGTACTATGAAATAGTAAACATAGTTGCATCTTTGACAACATCCGTGAAACGAATGACAAGATGACAAGAAACGATGGAAAAACAACCTTATGTACAAGGGCGATATTTCAAAACGTATTTGACATAAGTGAGCTCGTGGACGAGCTCGTCGACCAATCATTACAGAATCGCACGGCTTTAAACAGAAACTACTGTTTTTGTTTAAAGCAGCATAAATGCTGCCTGAAAATTTTAGCACTATTTTGTTGG
The DNA here is from genome assembly GCA_917880725.1 of Selenia dentaria. NCBI lineage: Eukaryota > Metazoa > Arthropoda > Insecta > Lepidoptera > Geometridae > Selenia > Selenia dentaria. The sequence continues at coordinate 3,612,770 of OU862888.1, read as the reverse complement.
CTATTGGCTAAGTGGTATATGACGGAATCTAACTACCGAGCTGCAATGGGCAAATAATTCCAATTTACTACTACTCCAGTATAAATAATCACTAAAACTTTTTTTTCCGTGACTCAATGCTGGCTATAGAACAATTCTCATAATGTAAGTTATCTGAAATGTTGGCCCATTCATCGTTAACACTTCTCACGCCCTCCCAGTACCACTACTATTTCATCCGGAGGTTGGGAGCAAAACGGAATGATATAAACGCTGTTTTAGGGTTCCGTATTTTTTGCAAATTGAAAAGTATTTTTTTCGGGCCAGTCGTCTACGGATATGTTTTAAAGGTTCATTAGAGGACATATCTGAGTGGGCCGATCATATAGTAGGCGGTGGAACACTTCCGACATAGTTCGTTGGTGGGAACTACCGCAGTGCTAAAAATGATATCTGCAAATTGTTGTAAATGTGTACTGTTTTGAAGTATAAAGGACACTGGTGCAAAGAAAATTGCTAAGAAAATGGGACTCAGAACTATTTCTCGGCGTGATAACAGCAGGCTTCTGTTGACACTGCAACTTATATGAACCAAGGTGGAGCTTAATATCACACGAACAAATTGCCCGTCTGTTTGAAACGGACGTAAATGTACGTCTCTGGTACGCAAAGGGTTAAAAGTAGTTTACTTATATCTTGGAAAATGTTTGCAGGATGTACGCGGGCGGTTCTGCGGTTCTGCATAAAACCTGTTTATTCTAAATAGGAATAATAATTATAGACAGCCAATCATTTGAAAAATAACTTTCCAGATGGAAAGAGATAATGTAATTGAAATTAGAAAGGATGGTCTCTTCCCCGCCATAAATCCTAATCACACCATTCCGACGATGGCGCTGCCCTCCCACGATGTGTTGGACGTGGCCTCGATCCCACTTGTGTCGGAGGTGGAGATGGAGGTAGCAGTCGGCCGCTTGCGAGGCAAAAAGACTGCACCGGGTCCAGATGGGATCCCGGGACGGGTCCTCAGGATCGCCCTGAGGATAATGGGCGACCAGCTTCGGGATATATTCGACGCGTGCCTCACGTCAGGCCAGTTTCCGAAGCTGTGGAAGGACGGCCGACTGTGCCTCTTGCGGAAGGAAGGCCGAGCCCCTGACTCGCCTTCCGGGTATAGACCAATAATACTGCTCGATGACACGGGCAAGCTATTAGAAAGGGTGGTAGCGTCACGAGTCATCCGGCATCTGGAGGGTACTGGGCCTGGGCTGTCGGAGGCCCAGTTTGGGTTCAGAGCGGGGCGATCTACAATAGATGCCCTGCTCTGGCTCAAGCGGTGGACGCAGGATGCGGGCAGCGAGGGAGAAAAGGCGTTGGCTATCTCACTAGATATAGCCAACGCCTTCAACAGCCTCCCGCATGGAGCAATACAGGAGGCGCTCCGCTATCATGGAGTGCCCTTGTATCTGCGGAGGCTGTTAGCCGACTACCTCCAGGACCGCGAGATCCTGGTGGAAGGGAGCGACGGTTTGAAGCGCCGTCGCGTCTGCTGTGGTGTTCCACAGGGGTCAGTGCTGGGACCACTCCTGTGGAATATAGGCTACGACTGGGTGCTTCGTGGCACGCTACCCGCTAGTATGCGGGTCGCGTGCTATGCGGATGACACCCTAGTCGTAGCCAGAGGGAGGGATCTCCGGGAGGTAGTGCGGTTGGCCGTGGTGGGCACCACCTTCGTGATCGACCGCATTCGTGCCCTAGGACTGGAGGTTGCCCTTTCCAAAACCGAGGCCCTACTGTTCCACGGGCCTCGGGGAGGCCCCCTCCAGGTACGCGGGTTATCCTGGATGGAGTCCTAGTCCCGGTTGGAGCTCAAATGAGATACCTGGGCCTCAACTTGGATGGAAGGTGGGCTTTTGGTAGCCATTTTGCCCAACTGGCCCCAAGAGTCGTGGGAGCTGCGGCCGCCTTGGGAAGGCTGCTGCCCAACGTGGGTGACCCAAACGCCAACTGCCGCCAACTATACTCCGGAGTGATCCGGAGTATGGCTCTTTACGGGGCACCAGTCTGGGCGGACGCCCTCAGTCGCCACAATAATACCCTGCTGCGACGTCCACAGCGGGTTATCGCGACGAGGGCGATACGTGGATACCGGACGGTGTCCTGGACGGCGGCTTGCGTGCTGGCCTGTGATCCTCCCTGGGAGCTCCAAGCGGAGATCCTCGCCGAAGTGTACCACTTCGTGGCGGTAAGGAGATCCCGAGGAGACCCCCCAGCGTGGGAAGAGGTGACACGCATGCGGTGGCAGGCAAGAGCCGCCCTGTTGCGGCGGTGGTCGGAGGACCTGGCTCCACCAGTTCCTGGGCAGTGGACGGTAGAGGCCATCCGCCCGATCCTCCATAGGTTGGTAAGACGGAGTTTCGGGTCGCTCACCTTCCGATTGGTGCAGGTGCTTTCCGGGCACGGATGCTTCGGAAAGTACGTGCACCAAATTGCAAGACGAGAGGCGACCCCAGCCTGTCATGAATGTGGGGCTCCGGAGGATACGGCACTCCACACGCTGGAGGTCTGTGCTGCATGGGGCCCGCAGCGGCACACGCTTACTGCTGTAATCGGCGGAGATCTCTCCTTGTCGCGCGTGGTAAGCTCCATGCTCGACAACGAGAGATCGTGGCAGGCGGTGGCCACCTTCTGCGAAGCGGTGATTGCGCAGAAGGAGGCCGCGGAGCGGGTTAGGGAGAATGACGTTTGAGCTGACCCGCTCCGGCGCAGACGAACGGGGGTACGGAGGAAGCAGTTCGCTCGCCTCCTCCCTCTTCCGTAGTGGGTGTCACTGGTGAAGAGTCGGGGGACTCTTCGCCGGCTTGCACGACCCCACACATCTGAGGAGTGCCCTTGGTGAGCAAGGGCACCCCTTCACAGGCGCTGACGCCCGGTTAACAACCCGGGCCTACCGCTGGGGCGAGATGGTGAATGCCAGCGCAACCCTATCTCACCCATCTGGCGGAAGACTGCTCACGGGGGGGTTTTAGTGGGTCTGAGCCCCACATACCCCCTTCCGTTAACCCCCGTAACGGAAGGGAAGTGGACAACATTTCCCCCCCTCAAAAAAAAAAAAAAAAAGTTGAAATTCGAAAATAAATGACTAGACCTAGTATAGTAGAGTAGAGAGTTAATATGAATATATCTATTAACTCTACTAGAAGACTACCGCTATCTAGATGTCAAGAATATCGGCATGACAGTATAAAATTGAAACTATAGGTCAATGTAAGCCGCATATCACGCACACGTTATACGAGTAAGAAGTATTAACAGAATAAATGTTTACAAGACAGTATCTAAATTGAATGATTCAGTTCAGTTATATTTGCAGCGATCATAAAGGTGTAAGTTGGTAGCCGGCTACACGTCGCAGCCGCAAACGACATGTAGTCGCTTCATGTAGCCGCGACACGTCGTCGCTTCATGTGGCTGCAGTCGTGATTTCGAACCCATTTGAAAAGCGTATGAAAGGTTTTGTTTAAAAGCTTTTCAGTTGTTTTACCACTTAGATTGGTACTTGCGAGCGGCACTACTGATCTGCGGATAAGCTTACGTCGTCGAGCGGCAGTCTGATCTGCCGCTCGAGCTTCGAGTCGCTAACTACGAATGATGTTTCATAGAAATACATAGAAACCAGTAGTGTCGCTGCGACACGTCGTTTGCCGCGGCTTCATGTAGCCGGCTTCCAACTTGCACGGTAACTCAGTTGTAAGGAACCCTCATTATCAAAATCCAACCTTACTTTATGGCTGTATTGTTCGTTAGTTCACTTTAATAATAAAATAATAAGACCAGCACAATACGACTTTTGTTTTCTGAAAGGAAATTCTGCAGCCATTTCATACCGTTTATAAAATGTACAAAATATTTTCGGGTGCTCGACAGGTGTTTGGGAATAGCATTTGATTTACTTATGATCAGGTGTACTTTGTTATTTTTTCCTTTTATTAGTGGACTTATGAACGAATGAAACTAAAAACAAGTACAATTTGAAAAATTGAATACCGACTTCCATTCTATTTGGTTATTGGAGTGTAACTCAAAAACTACCAGACCGACACGGGAAGCACCAGCTTTCAAACAATAATTTTGAGAATCGGTTCACACTCACAAAAGTTATGAGAAAAAAATAAGAAAAAAAATTACATCTAAATGAGTACCTCCTCCTTTTTGGAAGTTGGTAGATGAAAGTGTACCGTGCAAAAAATCAGCTTAAAATCACAGATAAAAGAGCATCGCGACTGTCATTTTCAGGCGTAAAGTTCTAAGTTAAGCATTTGTAGTTTTTATAACATTTGATAGGCGAGTGTTAGACCACTAAATCACTTGATGGTGAGCGTATTCGATAGTGGTAACACACCATACCTACAATAGCGACTGGCTGATAAGGACAGCTGCCAGACCACACTGTAAGGTGCTTAGTGACAGAGTTTCATACTACAGAGTGGTAGCTGCCAGTCAGGCGCCAGAATTCCCCTACCACCATGCTGTGGATTCATCATGATACTACCTTCACTGAAAGCTGAAGCCCGAGGTGGGGATCGATCTCATGGGCGCTTAATCAACGACCGATCCTTGTTAGCCATGGGCTATCATCACTTCAAAAACGTGCGTGAAAAAAGAGAGCACTCGTTGACTTAACCATATTTCCTCGTTTTTTATTTAAAACTTACCAAACTAATACTTTTCATGTAAACCGTATCTGTTTAATTAAAAATATAGGCGAAAAAGATAAAAACTTGTAAAAACTGGACCATGTCAACAGTACAGAAATGGGTCGAGAAGGCCCCTAAGCTACGTTATGTCACAAAAATAGGCCCCTGGAGGCCCGGACACATGCTGACGCTCACGCCCTAGAAACGAAATGCTGAAGAGTACAGAAATGTGTAAATTATTTTACACTGAAAATGAATGACAGTTTGCTGTATTTTTGAACTGTGTAAAAATTGTTTTTTTTTTAAAGTGAATAAGTACATATTAAATTTAAATATATTTTACGATTATTCAGTGAAACATATGAGAATTCCTAGCATGTAAACTATGGCTCTCAAATACAAAGCTGCTGGAATATACGGTCAGGTTCTAACCGACAAATACCAAACCGTGATCGGACAAAAACCGCGGACTAAAAGTTGCCGAATGTACAATTTTAAAACAGTACTATAGTGTAACTTCTCTTACATATTACCGTCGCCGGAAAGGGAACCCCGAGGAATAAATCAAACTGGCGACCTTAAGATCGGCGACCTTACTAACTATGTTAACCCTTGAAATTTCAGAGAGAGCATCCTCGGACGGGATTCGAACCCGCGTCTTCGCTCGGATGGTAAGCTTAGCCTAGCGGTCATGGCTTCTGATTGTCGGAAGACGCGGGTTCAAACCCCGTCCGATGTGTATTTTTCTGTCTAAGATTGCAAAGTTTGGTCTCCTCAGCAAGAATCAGAAAGAAAACAATCTGATATGAAAGTAATTTATTATGATCATAACCCACCCTATTGCAGTTAACTGCTACACACTACTTGAAGCTGCTTGACGACTCCTTATTAGATAAGATTTGTAAATTTATTTTAGAATTTAATTAGAAATAAGATAAAAATGTAAAAAATTGATAAAAAAGAAAAGAAAATAAAAAAGAGCAAAAAAGAGGTAAAAATAACACAAACCTTTTTACTTTTAATAATAAGTTTTGTACTAAATAAGTTTAGATACTAAGTATATGTATGAAGTTATTAAGGAGTCGTCCATTAATGAAAATAAAATCACTTGGAAACCTGTTTGGAATAGAACAATCTTGTCTAGGACTTTAAATAAATTTAAAAAGTTTTAAAAATTAATAAATTTAAAATTTAAAGTGTTGAAAAAATTATTAAAATCTTGTATTACGAAAGGCACGGACCTTATGCCTGTGGACCTAGCAGATACAAAAAAAAACTGCTACACTAATTGATCTGTCTACAATTGCACGATATAAAACATAATCTTTGGTCACTCTCATCCAGCCCTACCAACCTTGCGAAGATGGTCATTCCCTCTATTTTAAAGGCTAAGACTTCATTACAAGTATTAATATAATCTGATATTCTTAGGGCCCTACTAATAAACGCTGCTTAACTTTAAATGACGTTATTTAGCAGAGCACACAGTGAAATTGTTTTGCCGTGCGATTCTCTAAGAGAAAACATCGTTGCATCCTTGACAACATCCGTGGTACAAATGAAGAGATGACAATAAACTTTGGAAAAACAACCTTGTGTACAAGGGCGATATCTCATAAAGTATTTGACATCGGTGAGCTCGTCGAGGAATCATTAGAGAATCGCACGGCAGCGCCGTCCTAAATGACGTTATTTGAATTTAAGTAGCGTTTATAAGTGAGGCCGTTAGAGTTCAAACTTTAATTTAATACATCATCAAATTCAATTAGCAAGGGTAGAAAAGAATTAAAAGCTCCGCTTTTGTTTATGTTTGAAACCTGACTTAAAAGTCTCTGGGCCGGCTAAAAACTCCCTAAGCAATTCAAAACGAGCGTGTTCCATTACAATTTCAGTCGTAATAATGGGAATGTCGTCTGAGAGTCGCTTGTGTTTAGACAAGGACGAAGATATAAGTTTTAATGAGATAGGGTGAGATAGAAGGTCAGGTCAGAAGGATTGGCGTGCCAGGCGGCTATATGGCATTTGGGAGGAGTATTCTTTAATTATAAGGACAGGAAAAAAAACAATTTGGTAATTGTTTTAGTGAAAATGTGAGTAAGGAAGGCTTGTTGGAATAATTGATACTATTAAGATACTATAGAAATGGAAAAACAACATTTATAATATTTTATAAACATTTTTCTAGCAGTGCTCTGCGGTCGTAGCAACCATGGCGGCCTCTTAGATACCTGCCGTGCGATTTTGTAATGATTCCTCCACGAGCTCACTGATGACAAATACTTTATGAGATATCGCCCTTGTACTTAAGGTTATCTTTCCAACGTTTCTTGTCACCTCTTCATTTGTTTCAAGGATGTTGTCCAGGATGCAACGATGTTTGCTCTTAGAGAATCGCACGGCAGGTTTGTATCTAGTATGTCAGGTTTCCGCGCCTCTTGACATCAGGAACTGAGGTAGGTTACCACCTGTCAGTGAAGCTGAGGTTATTAAACACTGTCTTGTCCTCTTAGTAGACCATGATATAAAAATACTGTAATTGAGAATTAAATAGTTTTAATACTGTTTAAGTTCTATTTTCATGAATAAATCTGAAATTGTCAAACAATTTCACATCAAACTATTACATATATACATATATATTGTTATTCACTTTTTACTATAAGTCTTATTATATTTTTTTTCACGGCAATTCGATGCCCGTTTAAACTTTTCATAAACCTTTGAAATCAGTACTTTTCATGACTTCTAACGATACAATAGTTCGTGTTATTAACTAATTATTATTTTATTGTTCAACAATTAGGCGCTTATTAAAGTTTCTTACAATTAGAACTAAACATTTCAATATAACCAAAGGAAATGGAATTAGCGGTAAAAAGCATGACGTGATTTTAAACTGGTTCATTTTAACATGTAGTGGCATAGCGTGTGTAAAAACTTTTCGTTTTTGATACCAAATGTAGAATGTACAACGTGGTGATCTATATGGTCTATTTGGCGCTCAAGTACGGTGTGCAAAAAAACCGGCCAAGTGGCCTTTATTAAGATCGAGTATAAATTGATTAAAAATGAAGTTTGTTAAATGAATAAAATATTTTTTTTTAAAGGTAATACAACTACATATTCTGTGAAAATTTAAGGTGTCCACCTGTTACCGTTATTAATATTGAGCATAAAAATAGGAAAAACACAAATTTGTTGTATATAACTATATATATAAACTATAAAACAAAAACAGACAACAAGGCAAATTTAGCAAGAAAATTAGCCAAATTATCGACGCGTGTATGGGTAACAAAGATGCTGACCTTACCGACACTTGCCAGGCGAGAAAAGGGAATGCGGGGGGAAGCGGGCGGGGACCAGCATTCCAGCGATGCGTCAAATTAATGTGACCGCGTTGTATTTACCTAGTTATACAGCTGATGGTGAGTAAGGTTAGTTGTATATAACATCTATATGGCAATCTTAGTGACACTGTGACCTGCACGATATGTTATTGCACTATACTAAGGGATTCATCCACTGTCGCAGCGCAGGTTCGAGATGTTGGTGAATTGTAAGAGTCTAGGAGAACTGACTTACTATCTGAAATATTAGAGTCACGCTTTTTCTCTTGAGAAAGCATCAGTCTTGTATGGTACCACCGTAGTGCTACAAATTCTGTTTTGGAGAATAAGTATGCATGCTGTATTGTTTTTTTGGCTTTAAAAAGTTAAAAGCTTAAGTAAGTTAGTATAAGTAAACATAGTAAATGAAACTTCTGGTCCAAAGAGACGTAAAACAAAGGCTTGGTTAGGGTAACAAACTCAATGCTGTGCCAAACAAAACTCTTAACTTTGCAATTTAGAGAGAAAAAATAACATTCTCGGATGAGATTCGAACATGCGTCTTCTGATAATCCGTGTCAGACGCCATGACCACTAGATGTAAAAATCACAAAGGATATTTTTTTAGAAGTATACACTTTTAAAATGAAATAAAACAACTTTTAATAATGCTAATGTGTATGATGTTGGGTTTATTTTAAAGGAAATTTTATGCCATATTGTTTTAATATGATCGGCATATGTGTGCCACAACCAGGTCGATTGAAGCGCAACCGTGAAGTCTAATTGTCGACTACTTTTTCGTGCATCTGGGGTCGTGAATAAGCAATATCAAATTATAACACCTGCCCATAAAGCATTATGAAATGGCAAAACGACTGAATTCAAATCAACTGTCAAATGACAAATTGACAGTCTGTAGAAAATATGTATTACCAGTTTAAAAACTAAACCTCTCAAAAACAACCTTAATCTTATAATAAAAGCTCTCAACTGTCATGGTCAGTCATGCGAATGCCTTGCCTGTCTTCTTGAATGTATAAGTAGCATAAAAACATACAGGTAAGGTAAGTCATGCTACTACGCCCTTCACACCCAAACACATGCTAAAAGAGCTCCAGTAGGGGCAAAATATATGCCTCTATGGTATAGTAACCATCAGTAAGGACGAATATGATCATTTAAAATACCGCTGAACTAGAAACAGTGTTTTCGTTTTGGGATTCAAACAATTTGTAATAATAATCGGTTTATTTCTCAAGAACCATGCGGATTTATACACAACTGATAAAATTGTTTATAAGATATTTTTTCACCCTTTGTTTTGATACCAAAATCTTAAAAATTCTCAGAATTGGATTTATCCTAGTTTGAAGTTAAGCGACACATACCCAAACACATGCTAAAAGATCTCCAGTTGGGGCAAAATATATGCCTCTATGGTATAGTAACCATCAGTAAGGACGAATATCATTATTTAAAAATACCGCTGAACTAGAAACAGTGTTTTCGTGGATTCAAACAATTTGTATGAAATTACAAATACTAAAGATACACTATATTAAGCGAAAATCACGAGCAAAACCTAGTTACTAATATATTGCGTCACTAAATTATAAAGCAAATTTAATATGAAGCTAACATCCAGTTTAAGGAATGCTTTCAGCGTACCTAGCTATAATATATAAACCACTTAGCTTTAGCGTTTGATTTATATCCCCTTCGCCGACAGATGCTATAAAAATGTGGTGAATATGTACAGGCTTTAAAGCTTGCAGTATTTTCTGTTTTAAACCAAATCACGTTTTAAAAATAAATTCAATCCCACTAAAGTAGTACGTGGCCTACATTGTGGTATAAAAATGTTAAAATGCGAATGAACTTTCACGACCACTTTTAATTCATTTTTGAAAAATATGTTCACGTGCCTGTAAAACTTTATTGTACCAGGGTTTCAAGTTTCAACAGAAGTTAGGCAGTTTTTACAATAACCATAGTCATAGTAGGTAGAACTACCATTGAGATTGGTAGCCGTAGTACATACTACCAGTAGGCGTATTAGTTGATAATGTATTCAATTTAAAAAATGATTTAAATTCGATGAAAGTGAATGAGCAAAATATGAATGCCAGTATCATGGCAAAAAGAAATTTGTGAACTTTGCCTGTCCCTCCATGAAACAAACCGTGGCTTTATGCAAATTAGTGTATGTGTATGTATTATGAAAGTCAAATTAATAACAGGAATCCAGTTATACTTAAATACTACCGTGTTTATAAAATCTTATCATAAATTTTAAAGTGGGTCTATCAAAATTTACTCAGCACTTCAAATGACCCTTTCATCAAGCTTCCTCCCATCCATCACTCGAAGCTCTTAAATTCAATAACTTCCTTAAACACAGGTTATAAATGTGTAAACGACCGATAAAAAATGTACGGCACATCCATCTTTACCGAACCACAGATTACTGACCGAACGGAGAGTAGACTACATAATAGGGGGGCTACTAAAAAAACGCCTCCAGCAAAATCACCTGATCTTCGTTCTCTAACTACACAAGAAATGTCGCGTGGCGATACAAATAACTAACGAAACGTCATTGCAATTATATACCATCACGCACATCACCATAGAGCAGCGTGACAGAAATTTGTTAAAGATTCGGCAAGCCTTAGTAATCATTTAAAAAGCAATATTGAAGCCAGTTTATTAAACAGTAACTTAGCAGTAATCTGGCAAGAACGCTATGTCACACATACTTTTCTAAAAAAAAATTCTGGAATAATTTCAGAGTTTTTTGTGTCTCATTCGCCTTATAAGTTTAAGTGGTAGGCACAACCTTCAACCTTTAACACAGTATTTCTTTGGTAGTGATTGCATACTACAGCTGCATGGATGCCATTAAGTTGTTGTATGCAATCACTGTATCTAATAAGTAACCGGACAAGAAAAAATATTAAATGAAATAGTGCGCAAAGCAAAATTGTTTTGTTCCGTACTAAGTGACATTATTTAAATTTAAGCAGCGTTTTTGAGTAAGGCGGAATAATTTTATGAGCTTTTCATATGTATATAAAAATATATTACTTAAATGAAACCTAAGTCAGCAACATATAATAAGTTCACGGGATATTCTTACTCAATATTATTGAATAATACCTGAAATGTATCGTTCACATGTGCAAAATGATTCCTACCCAAAATTTTAATCGCATCCCTCAAAAATTGTTAGGTGAAACACAATGGCTTTAGTGGCTACTGAAAAGTAGCAAGATAATGGAAAGCGATTTTTTCGTGGCCCACATAGAGCGTTCCTTAAACTGGACCGGATTATAAATGGCTTTTAAGTGATATGGGAGAGTTAATAATAGTTGTTTGTGGCTATTTAGTTATAAATAAGAGGAAGTGGTGTTTTATTGGTGTTTATTATGTTGTAAGTTACATGGCTTCCTATCTGCACCTGCGGCTTAGATAAGTATACATTTCGTAAATTTATCGTAGATATAAATTAATTCAATGTATCATTTCAGACTGAGGAGGCATATGTATTGCAGTCTGAGATGATGATGATAAACCAGAATGATACGTGGATATCTTTTTACCCAACTACAGCGAAGCAAAAGGGGGGTATTGCCATTTGTGTGTAAGTATTATGTATGTTCATGTGTTCCCTCATAACTTCTAAACTACTGATTACAATTTGACAAAAGATGTGAAGTTGGAAGCCACTTGTCATTAAATAAATTTGAACCCATTTTACATAGTAAGACTTACGAATCATACTTGATTTACCACTTTCAAACAAATACAATATTAATCGATGTTAGAGCGTTGATACGCCTGCTTAGTGGCAAAATGGCGCTATTGAACTATAACTGTTAAATCATTCATAATGTGTCTACATGAAATTTGTTATGGTCAGTTGACTATTTAAACGTAACATTATATTTATACTCGACGAATGTTCAGCTCTATGTTCAATCGAATGCATTCACGCAACATTCACCTTAACAATCTATTGAACTTCTACTATGATTTACATTACATTATTAATTTACATAATTTGAATACTTCTAATTTACATTAATTAATTGTGAACAAAACCTATTTATCAAAATAATCTAGCTAGATAATCTGTAGTACAATTTGCGTAATATCATTTAACCTTCTAAATCACCCTCCTCTCTTCTAGTTTGTTGTGCCCGACGGGATCCAAACAAACTTATGTACATATAATTATATATTATTTTAAAACCTTGTACTGTATGGTTGCAATAAAGAATCTGAATCTAAAGCTGAATATTTGTTGCATTGTGTATTGAGAATTTGAGATAGTTAAATCATATTTACATCTCTCATATTCGGTAAGTAGGTCCTTATTACCCCCAAATGGGGCTTGTAGGTGACCAATTAGCGCTCTAGGGTAATAATGTAGCTAGAAAAGCCCTAGGGCGGTAAGTAATTTAAAAAACACAAATGGTGCTTGTAGGTGACAGATTAGCGCTCTAGAGTAATAATGAAGCTAGAAAAGCCATAGGGCGGCAAGTAATTAAAAAAAACACTTCACTCTTTCAAAAATACCTCGGGCTGCAATTGATGCATTACAGCCTTTGGCTACTAATCTACTATAACGTTTTCTGACTTACCGCATAATAATTAGGGGCAATATACAACGTAGAGATTTGTCACTCATTGCGTCAGACAATCCATGTTCCCGGGCTCCAACCCGAATTTTGGGAGTCAGTACGAGTATGTGAGTTGATTTAGAATAACATTACTCTGTTGCTGTAAGATATGCGATAACACTGTCATGTATTAATGAGTTACAATTATTACGCCCCTTCTATGGAGTGCCCGAGGTGCGTCATTCGTATCTATTTTCTTTTCTTACAAGGGGTACTAAATCGTTAATGTCGAATCTCGAAAATAACAGATTGTATTCTAGATGACAGGTTGAATACTTCCAGTAGAAGTCTTTGCAGTATTTTATGGAAAAGTTGACTACTCTATCAAGCGCAAAATTTTTGTTCTAGGCATGTAACAATTTTTATATTACGATTTTAAAGCTCTAACGGCTGCTAAGCCATAACATTGCAATTTTAGAGAGATAAATCCCAATCATCATCATCATCTCAGCCGTAGGACGTCCACTGCTGAACATATGCCTCCCCCATCCCCATTTAGGGCTCCATGGGGGAGGCCTAAATCCCCATACAACGGTTAAAATAGCTAATAGCTAATATTCGATGTTCGGACCGCGTAGCTCGGTGGACTAGGTGGTCATGGCGTCTGACACGGATTGTCAGAATACGCGGGTTAGAATTATCTCAGAGTGTGGATTTTTTCTGTCTAAAATTGCAATGTAACAATTTGTCAGGAGGTACTAACTTAGTGGTAAAATAATATCAAATCATCATTCATTATTATCAATTATCTTGTTCGGAAAAATGAGTAGCATTTGATGTTCTGTTAAGTAAGTTGTCTGATTAATTCTCACCTTTAAACCTAATGTTTGAGTAAACAGGCTCCACGTAGCGTCTGCTGTGACTATTACTAGAGTAAACAGCAATTACTGGAATGTAAGGTATTATTAATACTCGTTTGTATCTGTAGAAGCTGTATACTGGGTAGGGACGGGTATAAATGGTAGTACGGCCGGTAATTATTACCTGCGGTAAAATGCTTGCATTTCTGCATTTTGTGTTTGGAGCGAACAAGTTGTACGAAAATAATATACTCGGAACACAATTTAAAATAAATATGTACGTCGACGTTGATTTATGAACTTAACCGTATGAAAAGTAGGTATATTATACACCGATTATACTTTCTTATATCTTAACCACAATTAGAACAAATACCTAAACAGAAAAACCTCCCAGAGAAATTGAAAACATTGCCTTTCGCCCAGAGAAAACAATTTGAGTTATAACGAGCAAAAAACCTGTTGTTTCGTCTCAGATGCTTGTCGCGGGAGCCGTCCGCGAGGCAGTAGAGTTAATATGTATGTATAAACACGCTTTATATAGGCACGATTATATAAATCAACGTACACGATGTGCTGTTAAATTATACTGCCTGTATCCGTCTCCATCATCATCATCATCATCATCTCAGCCGTAGGACGTCCACTGCTGAACATAGGCCTCCCCCATGATTTTCCAAAAGGACCGGTTGGAAGCGGCCTGCATCCAACGTCGTCCTGCGACCTTTCTCAGGTCGTCTGTCCACCGTGTCGGTGGACGACCTACGCTGCGCTTGCCGGTACGTGGTCTCCACTCCAGAACCTTTCGGCCCCATCGGCCATCTGTTCTGCGTGCTATGTGCCCTGCCCACTGCCACTTCAACTGGCTAATCTTCTGAGCTATGTCGGTGACTTTCGTTCTTCTACGGATCTCCTCATTTCTGATTCGATCACGTAGAGAAACCCCGAGCATAGCCCTCTCCATAGCTCGTTGTGCGACTTTGAGCTTATCTATGAGGCCCATAGTAAGAGACCACGTTTCAGTGCCATAAGTCATCACTGGTAACACACATTGGTCGAAGACTCTTGTCTTGAGGCACTGAGGTATTTTTGACGAAAAGACTTCGCGAAGTTTCCGGAACGCTGCCCAGCCGAGTTAGATTCGACGATTGACCTCTTTCTCGAAGTTGGACCTGCCTAGTTTGACTGTCTGTCCCAGGTAGATGTACTCGTCAACAACTTCGAGAACTGAGTTCCCAACTGATATTGGGGTAGGTACAACATGGGCATTAGACATAATTTTCGTCTTATCCATGTTCATCTTAAGACCTACCCGTTGGGAAACTCGATGGAGGCCTTCGAGCATTGTACTGAGGTCTTCCATGGATTCTGCCATGACTACAATATCGTCGGCAAATCGAAGGTGAGTGATGTATTCGCCGTTAATATTGATGCCAAGTCCTTGCCATTCCAGAAGCTTGAAGGCGTCTTCCAATGTAGCGGTGAACAGTTTCGGAGATATAACGTCTCCCTGTCTCACGCCTCTTTGCAATGGAATTGCCTTCGAACTCTGCTCCTGTACTCGGACTGACATGTAGGCGTTTTTGTACAAACACTTCAGCACTTCAATATACCGATAGTCAATACGGCACCGCTGGAGAGACTCAAGCACTGCCCACGTCTCGATCGAATCAAAGGCTTTCTCATAGTCCACAAACGCTAGACAAAGAGGCAAGTTATACTCTTCGGTCTTCTGTATAACTTGCCGTAGCGTGTGGATGTGGTCTATGGTACTATAGCCTTTTCGGAAACCGGCTTGTTCCGGAGGCTGGAATTCATCAAACCTGCGACTGAGACGGTTCGTTATGACCTTCGAAAACAGCTTATAAACATGGCTCAAAAGCGAGATGGGTCTGTAATTTTTAAGTAAAGTGTTGTCACCTTTCTTGAAGAACAGCACCACCACGCTTTTGTTCCATGCTTCTGGCGTTGAACCTTCGAGTAAGACGGTATTAAAGAGCTTCTGAAGGACTTTAAGTACCGGTGTTCCACCCGCTTTCAGAAGCTCAGATGTGATACCGTCGTCACCAGGCGCCTTGTTGTTCTTAAGCTGTTTCAAGGCCATTCTAATCTCGTACAGGCTGATGTCCGGGATATCTTCGGTATAATGTCGGGTCAGCTTGGCTCTTGGGTCTTTGGCCGAGCTGCTAACAGGTTTAGCGACCGAGGTGTATAACTGTCCGTAGAAACTCTCGACCTCTCCTAACACTTCCGCTTTGGTCGACGCTACACTGCCGTCGCCTCTCTTCAGCTTCGTCAACTGGCTTTGCCCAATAGACATGTCTCTTGCAAACACTTTGGAGCCTTTTTTCCGCTCTATCGTCTCTTTAATACGGTTTGTATTAAAGATCCGAATGTCGTGTCGCAAGGACTTCCATATTCGTCTATTGAGCAGCCTATATGCTTCAGCATCATCCGAAGACTGCAGTTTCAATGAGCGTCGTTCAGCCATAAGGTTGAGGGTATCGTTGGAGAGTTTCTGTGGCCTATCTGTACGGTGGGGTTTAAAGTACTTGGAACCCACTGTATGGACAGTTTCTACTAACCTGTTATTGATCTCGTCCACTGAAGCGATGTTCTCAAGGCAATCGAAGCGATTGGATAGCTCAAGTTGAAAGCTCTCGGGGTCTTGAATATGGGCACGAGTAGGTCGGAGCGTAGACTTCATCAGACGAGACCTCTCCAGTTTGACATTAATATTCACCGTGCCTCTTACCATTCGGTGATCACTACCGGTTTTAACCCTGTTGATCACGGAGACATCAGTGAATATTTGCCTTTTGGTGGTCATAATGAAGTCAATCTCATTTCTCGTGGAACCATCGGGACTCAGCCAGGTCCATTTCCTGTGAGGTGGCTTCTGAAAGAAAGAGTTCATCATAAAGAGTCCCTCTTTCTCCAGGAAGTCGGCCAACCTCTGTCCCCTACGGTTCCGTTGTCCATAGCCAAATTGCCCCACTTTCGACTCATCCTCGCTTCTCTTACCAAACTTCGCGTTGAAGTCCCCCATAACAACTAGAAAGTGCGTTTCAGAGGTATGTATGGCCCGACTAATGTCCTCATACATATCCTCCACCTCATCATCCGGGTGCGACTTCGTCGGTGCGTATACCTGAATGACCTTCAGTGAATATCGTTTGGATACTCTGAGTATTAGGTATACGACCCTATTGGAAACGCTATCGATCTTAACTATGTTGTTAGTAAGGGACTTGTGGACGAGAAACCCGACACCACCTTGGGACTGTTGGTCGCCCTCCCGGTGGTAGAGTAGGTTACCTGATTTTAGGGTTATCGTGTCCTCACCCGCTCTACGGACTTCAGATAACCCCACAATGTCCCAGCGTAGCTTACTCATTTCTTCTTCCAGCTCATATATCTTCTCGTCTGTCCTCATCGTGCGTATGTTGTGTGTTACCAGGGCCAGTCGTCGTCGTTGGGGGTGGTAGCCGGGCGTCTGCCGGGGATTCTTAGCACCCCCTGCCCCACCATTACCGTGGCCGCTACCGTAGCCAGGAATAGCGGGGCTGCCGGGGACTGGGGGCCTGGTTCTTTTTGTCCAATCCATTGAGGGGTTTTTGCCAATACTCGCCACGCTTGGCAGGCGGGTTGGCGAGCGCAGTTTGTGTGTGTTTGACTGGGAAGGTGCTGCTGCCCACCTTCTGATTTGTTATCCCTTAGCCGGCTTCTACGGCACCCACGGGTAGAGTTGGGGGGGTGCTATTCTAAGCCGGCACCGCCACGGCAAGCCGTGGCGTCCGTCTCCACTCACGCGGAACACAACTGTCCCGCAGGATATTTTTTCCTAACACTAAGTCAGTATGTTATACACATCTACCTTAACTAAAAATTACAACTAAATCAACTCAAAACATAGGTGAGAAAGAGTGACAAATATTCGTCTATATAAACAGGTCTAGGTACTTTAATTATTTTCAGTATTATACTTACCAAAAGTTATAAATCATTTCATTTAAAGGTGGTTTAATCTACGTTTCGAATCCTCTAAGTCCTGGCGATAACCCAAGCCGATAAGTTGGACCTCAGTGTAGCACCCTAAATTAGTTGCAAACCACGCCACTTGGTGGCATTGTCTTTTGCGCCTACAACAGGCTAAGTGCTTTTAATTGTCACCACCCATCCGGTTATGCTGTAAATGTCAGTAGAAGCAACCAGTCTGGCAAAAAAATTACTGTGACACTATTTGCAATTCGCACTTTTTTATTTCTCTGTTGTATATCCCCTCTCTACAGTATTTTTAACAGAGTTCGAAAAAGAAGACGGTTATACAGGGTGTTTGGTAGAGGGTCCGACAAACCAAATGAGCGTGTTTGGAACCATAACATCTGTAAAATCTGTTTAGACCAAATTCAACTAAAAACATCCGGTCTAAAACAGATTTTACAAATGTTATGGTGGTAAATAGGTACAATTTCGGAGAAATGGGAAAATTCACAAAAAAAAGTTACAATAAAATGGGGGATCGGGGATTTTTTTTGGCCAACTTGTATTCTCTAAGTGGGCCCCCAAACACACTCATTTGGTTTGTCGGACTCTCTACCAAACATCCTATATGTAGTCGTGTATCTATTTTTTTATGTGTATGGTAATCGACATCTTCACCATTTGTGGACCGATTCTTAAAGTTTTTTTTTCGTTTGGTAGAGTATACTTCCTAGGTGGTCCTATTTAAATTTCATCAAATTCATGCAAGCAGTTTTTGAGTAACACTACAAAACCGATAATTGTAAAGCCTATCTTGATGATATCATCATTGACGGTGAATGACAATTGATTACGTAGCAAGGGTCACTAAAAATGGGGAATTATTTTTTATCAAAAAATGGAACCGACTTCATACCAAAACGTGTGAAATAACTTGTAGAAGTCGGTAACATGCGCACAATATTGTGATAAAAGGGACAGACCTACTTTTGAAATATCATGGTACCGACTGCAACAAGTTATTTTACACTTTTTGGTGTTGAAGTCGGTTCCATTTTTTGGTATTTTTTTAGGTTAAGTTAAAGTACACATATGGGTTCAGTGCCTGCAATACTTTACTTTATTTTTAGATAATAATAAACTTACCCAGAGTGGCGCGGTTGGTTGGAGCTGCGACGCGAACGCCATTCGGAAAGCATCTCCTAGCAGCGTGTTCAGTTCCTCCGCCTGAAACAATAATACCTTCATGACGTTTACGATAAACATGACAGAATCATAGTTAAACAAGATGGCATACTTGCCATAACCTTTAAAAGAACCTCCTCCTGACAATAATTAAAACAAAAAGAAAATTAGCAAGATTGTTCCGTACGTTCTCAAGTTTATAGCGTGACCAGGAGAAATAGGTGTTAATTTTTATATAAGTATATAGATTATAAACATACTACAAGTTTAACTTTTCAGAATACCTCACAGAGTACATTTTCCCGTTTTTCATGTACAGCTGAACCAAAATCTCAGGAACAGTTGGCTACGGTTTTAGTGCCAAACAGTTTTACGTTAGTTACGTATTAGAGTAGAATAGGGCAGTGTTTTATGGACTCTTCGTTTTACGACCAAGGTTGATGTGATTGCGAATGTAACATGCTCAAATAGGAAGACACAGGAGTCAGTTAAACTGCTTGTGTGATAGCTTCGTCAAACAAAAAGGCTAGTAGCTTTCTCACCCAGTTTTGTTTTCCTATATAACGCCGTATCATTCAACATACGTACGGCAATTGCTATATGGTAGCCGTGTTACAAACGAAGCGTTTTCAGAATGTACACGGGCCAGTTGTAAAATTCATTGTCTGAACCTTTGTTCCCCAATAGGTGCAAGTTTGGAGGTCTGAAATCGCGCTTACACAGATAGATATTTCTTATTTGTGCCTACATGCTATACATCTACACTAATATTATTAGGAGGAAAGATTTTTATTTTTGAATGTAACGAAAAAACTTATAAACTATGGAACCAATTAAAAAAATATTTTGCTGTTAGAAAGTCACAAAGTCAAATTATCACTGAGTGATATAGGCGATATATATTTTTATTTTATTTTTTATATTTTCTCGGCAAACGTAGTGTAGGACGTCCTGAGGCACGATCTACGCAAGACGGCTGGCAAATACTGGATGCGAGAAGCCCAAGATAGACCTAAGTGGCGTGCAATTGTAGAGGCCTATGTCCAGCAGTGGACTGCTACAGGCTGATGATGATGATGAATATTTATTTAAAGTATTGAAGATTGAAAAAAAATTGAGAAACATCAAAGGGTCCGTATGAAAACTTCGATAATGTAACCAACTAACCATGGTGTGGTAAAAAAACCAAAAAAACCCTTATATCGCGTACGCTGCGGAAAGTTTTGACAATAGAGCAAAGTGATGTAGTAGGGCGGGGCTAGTTGAGCATAGGTGTAAGTTGGGCAATCGAAATATCTCGAAAACCATTCACCGCACACTAACGCATCAAATAGCGTAAAGAAGCGGTCGCGGGAGGGGAACTTATCGCGCGACCGCCAGTGGCGATTTGTCGATCGAGTGAAGTACACGCGCGCTTTGTTTATTTTGTGACCAAAAAGTAAAATAATCGTAAACCGGAATATTTCTTCTGTACTAGTCAAATGTTATCCATTTTCAATCAGGTAAGTGTTAAACTTTCATAAATTTAGTTTGTTTTTGATATGTATAAAAGTTCTGGATATAATTCTAACAGTTTTTTCATAACCTCACTTTTATTTTAAATTTTCGGGTTGGGGTTAGTTGAGCAATAGTTGCTCAACTAACCCCACGACCTAGAATAAAAGTAATATATTTTTTATTTTGTTTTACGATGCGGACTTATAAAAGAAAGACTACTAGAGGTTCTTATACTACTCAAGACTTAAATGATGCTGCAAAGGCTGTCAATGATGAGGGAAAAAGCTTGAATGCCGCCGCCAAAGAATTTGGTATCAAACGGATGACTTTGACAAGATTTTTGAAGAAACTAAATGAAGATGGTGATTCATCCATGGGTTATGCAACACCTAGGCAAGTATTTACAGCCACGCAAGAGGACTCTTTAAAAAAATACTTGTTACAAATGGCATCAATCTTCTATGGGTATTCTCCAAAAGACGTTCGTCGCCTTGCCTACGAATGTGCTGCTAGATTTGGCATTAAAATTCCATCCTCCTGGACTGCAAATAAGATGGCTGGAAAAGAATGGCTTACGATGTTTTTGAAACGAAATCCGGAGCTATCCATTCGAAAGCCCGAACCCACCAGCCTTGGTAGGGCAACATCATTTAATGCTCAGAATGTTAAAGTTTTTTTTGACAAATTAGCTGAAGTAATGGATAAACATGGATTCAGTGCGTCAGACATGTGGAATGTAGATGAAACGGGAGTGTCCACTGTACTGAAACCAAATAAAATTGTAGCTGCCAAGGGTAAGCGAAACGTCGGTGCCATGACTTCTGGAGAGCGAGGGACTAACGTTACAGTAGTAACTGCTGTATCTGCCTATGGAAATACAGTACCTCCTATGTTTGTATTTTATAGAAAAAACTTTAAAAGCCACTTTCTTAATGGTGGCCCCCCTGAATGTATAGGAGCAGGCAATGCTAGTGGATGGGTTACAGACGAAGAATTCCATCAGTTTATGCAACATTTTATAAAACATGTGAAACCTTCTATGGAGCACCATGTTTTGTTAGTATTAGACAATCACTCCTATCATTTGAACGTGGACACTAAATCTGGCCAAAGAGAACGGAGTTGTAATGTTGTCATTGCCACCACATTGTAGCCACAAGCTGCAGCCATTGGATGTCTCAGTGTTTGGGCCATTTAAAAAGTATTGCGCTGCTGCTCAAGATACATGGCTACGAAATAACCCGGGCAAGACCCTAACTATTAACGATATTCCAAAAATTGTCGCTGATTCGTTGCCGTTTGCTCAGACAAGTTTAAATATTGTCAACGGTTTCCGAAAGACTGGCATCTTCCCGTATAATGCGAACATTTTTAGTGAGGATGAGTTTTCACCATCATTTGTAACCGACCGTCCAGATCCAGGAACTGTGGAGCTGGAAATAGATCGTCCAGATCAAGCTATAATGTCTACCACTGAACCTAATCCCACTCCTTCTACCTACACCAGCCAAACTGAACCCGAACCTAGTACAAGCAACAAAGAAAACGAGCTGTTCGATCTAACGCATACATTTTCCCCAGAAATTGTTCAACCATACCCAAAGGCAGGTCCTAGAAAAGCAACCAAAACTAACAGAAGAAAGAGGAAATCTGCTATTCTAACAGACACTCCCGAAAAGAACGCATTGCAAGAGGAACAAAACAAAACCACGAAAAAAGTAAAAAAGCCAAGGAAGAACATTGATAAAAAAAGAAAGAAGAGTGTTTCTAAAAAAGTACTTCAGTCAAGTGAGGAAAGCAACGACGATGAATATTCCTGTCTGGTTTGTTGCGAAAGCTATTCTGAAAGTTTACCAGGGGAGAAATGGATTCAGTGTCAAGTTTGCAAGGAATGGGCACATACAAATTGTGTGCCAGGTGCTGGTCTTACTTTCATATGTGTAAATTGCAACAGTGACAACGACGATTAAGTTTCCAAGATTATTAATATTTTCTTTATTATAGCTATATTGATAATAACATAAATATTTAAGACTGATTTTGAGTAGAAAGACTGAGTCTTATCCAAAAGTTATGCGATACGTTAATGTTTTGTTGATTCTATTTTTTGTTTATTATTAAAAGAAAATTACTTTTAGTTATACTGTTACGTCACTGAAAGACTATAACTAAAAAGTTGATTATCAAACTGAAGTTTTATTTCATGTCTATGTCTTTATCTCATATTGAACCCATGGTTGGCCAGAATTTATAAGTGCTCAATTTGCCCCATACCCTTGCTCAACTTACCTCACCTATGGGGTACGTTGAGCGTACTTGACTTTCTGCATTGAAACAGCTCTAGTTCCTAAACTCGACTTGTTAGAAATAAATTACTATGGACACTTTTGCAAAGGGATAAATGACTTAACCATCAGTATCCATAACAAGCCTTTAAAACTTATCGATGAGGAGCTGCAACCGATCAAGTGAAAAATTGCTCAACTAGCCCCGCCCTACCCTACTAAAGTTTTACAGAAAACCTGAATATTTATAACAAAGCATGCAATACCATATGTCTTCTTATTAATAACAGTAATGTGACAATAAATACATTTTTATATAAAAAATGTAACTGAGACTGATATTTCTTATCTGATATTTCGCGATCTAGAGTTTTTTTTTATATTTGTTAATTTGTCCATCGATTATTATGTTTGCTTATTTTACTTTTTGATATATGGTTTAAATGTACTGAAAACAATCTGCTTAAAAAAATCTTCAAATACTTCCTAATCTTAAAACTTTTTGAGGTCTGAGTCAACCCCGTAACAGCTGTCATTTATTATCGGGGGGCATGATTACTATTTACTTTACCCACTGCATTTAAGGGTGAACTCTTTAAATGCAGTGGGTAAAGTAATTGTGGGTAAAGCAAGGGTGCGTGTCCCCAGTAAGGTATCACTAGCCCACTAATTATAATAGAGTATGAATATTAGTCTACAGCTCTACATTATTACAGCATTGTATCAAATAGTTTTGCAGACGTTCTCTACACATTGCAGAGTTCCCAGCCAGTAGAGCAGGTACTTGACGGCTCTACTCTTGGGAGACGCTGCCTGAGCTTTCGTGATAAATAACATAAATTTATTTGTTCAAAGCGGGTATGGACCTGTGGGTTGGTGTAAGCGCTATTAATCCACAATTTTGTAATTGATATTTATTCCCATTTTTTTTTAAATCAAAGGTTCAACAATACATGTTTTAACCCGTCAGGAAAAACACCTTCAAAAAATTTAAAATTAATTAGCTTAAATGTCCACAAATTAATAAACATAAATTTATTATTTTTGTGGAAATGTTATCATTACCATCATACTATTTGTATTTTTTAGTCCATATATAATTTTTTGAATGTCATTTTTTCTGTCTGTAATCAGATAATTAATTGAACTGGTAGTCACACAATATTATCCGTCTAAATTAGATACTTGTTATGATAAAAGCGATAGAACCAAACTAGAATATTGACCACATGTAACAGCTATAACCCGCGGCACGTAACTCTAGCGCTGACCGTTATTGCGCAGAAGTCAAAAATTGGGTATCACAGGGTGGCTAGAGGGACGAAGGACTCTTATCTCTCTCTGTCACATCGAAGACGAGGGACTATTGTCTCTCTCTCTCACATGTGCGCGACTGTACCCATGCGCAGCTATCCCCTCCACATTTCGCTCAGCGCTAGAGTTACGTGCCGCGGGTTATGCAATACTTAAATTAAAGGCACACGAAACTTACCAACTTATTTATTTATTCTTTAGCACAATACAAATGTACAAAAAGGACTTAATGCTAAGTAGCATTTTCTACCAGTCATCCTGGAGGTGCAAGAAAAATTGTAGCGTTGCAGTAAAATAATATATTTATAGACAAATACTAAAAAGTATAATAAATACTATAACCTATAATAAAACAACAATATATAAAACATATAGAGTGTAACAGCAGTAAAAAATTACATTTATCTATAAGATAAATATTTTCACTTAATGTCCGGGTTACGGATACATCTGTTATAGTCGGAGGTTACGTACCATATAATATCACTAGATGAACTTAGTCTTATACTTGGTTTGGACATGTGGAGAGAATGAATGAAATGAGAATGACTAAACAGGTATACATGGGACAAGTAAACGGAAGTATTGGAAGGGGCGAACCTAGGCGAACGTTCCGAAATCAGATTGTAGACGTTCTGAAAAAAGGCCAGGCCAAAAGTACCCTAAACCGACGCTTATTTATGAAAGGATTGATGAGTATAGATGAAGCGAAAGAGATATGTCAGGATCGTAGTAAGTGGAAATCCGTGGTCTCTGCCTACCCCTACGGGAAAGAGGCGTGATTTTATGTATGTATGTATGTATGAACTTAGTGCTTGTGCCTGCCGGCTCATAACCAACCCAAGCACAAAATACCCGTTTTAAAAAACCTAATATTTCACCTTTATAATTGTTTTTATCGACAGCAAAAAATAAAGTTATATGATTATTAACGGGATATTTACATGCACCATGTTCACGGGAAGACTGAAGAATGCTTATTCCACAACCTTACCACGGTAAATATCCCGTTAATAATCATATAACTTTAGTGAACAACTGTGATAGTTTATAACAGTGTTTAACAAAAAATAAATTTTAATTCTATACCACACAAGGTTGTTACATTTTTTGTTTTATGATACACAAGTTATGTTTTATTTTACAATTCATAATTGATAGATTTTATGTGAAACTTAAAAAGTTGAGCACTTGAAGTAAGAAGTGGATCTCTGGATTAAAATTGCCCAAGGTGCTAAATTTTGACTTATAGCAAACATGATACATATAAGTTTGACTGTATGTTAAAAGTCAAATACATCTTGTCTATACATAAATGTATATCTCCGTGAAGGAAATGGCCTAGACTGATTGGTAGTAAGCGCTCGTAGCGGAGCTCGACTTTGCGATATTAACCGATCAACAAGTCAAGCAACACTTGCTGCGGTCAGGACTTGGATGGGTGACCGCTAGTGGCATTATTCAACTGAGCAATTCCGTGCTTCGGAGGGCACGTTAAGCCGGCGGTCCCGGTTGTTTGTCTTAGGGCAACAGTCGTTAGGCTATGTCGAAGGCCTTCGAGCGGCCTGCAAACTTCGACATAGGTTGGCCACTAACCTATCCACCAATCCGCACTGGGCCCACGTGGTGGATTATGGCCCAACTCCTCTCTCTGAGAGGAAAGCTTGAGTCCCAGCAGTGGAAACAAAATAGGCTGATTATGATAATTGGTAGTACAAGCACAGCATAAACAATTTATTTCATATATGTATTCATCAGACATAGTCCATATTAGTAACGTTTTCGGGTGATGTTTTTTAGACTTGAACTTTTAATTAAAAGTGTACTGCAGCATGAAGGTCACGTGGATCTTCGTCCGTGAAACGTCCATAGTTTTGACATTATATTAATGTAGGTATTATTCTAGGTCTAAACTCTTTAAGGCCGGTGCTTTAGAAATACAATATCGTAAATATGGTTTTATACCGATGGCCGTGCCCGTATTCGAAAGTTATCTCTTTTGTAGCTGTTCATTTTCTTATATTTATATTTCAGCCTATAAAATGTATGAGGATTGTGATAAAACATCTTCACTTTAGTACACCAAAGGATGCCATTGTTGAAGTTTTTGAAAACACAGGAAACTATGAGCAAGGAGAAATAGTGACTGCGCGAAAACCAAGGACGATAGAACCACTAAATACATTCTTTGTAAACGAACACACGAAAACAATAAGTCAGTGAAAGACATAAAAGTAATCTACAACGACTGAACGACGAACGATTGAACAAGCACATAAATGACCTCGCCAAAACAAAGAAAATGTAAAACGCCTAAAACGATGGCACATTCTGACTTTGGACACTCGAGATTGAGTCTCTTTCCATATTATGGTGCCATTTACTGGAATGGCACCAACATCAACCATCCTGGAACGTATCTGATTATGGCATAAGCCGATGTCAGATTTTAAAAGGAAAAAAAAAATTCAGCCTATAGATACCGAAGAATTTTTGTCTCTTGTAAATACTTTTTTTTTGCAGCATACCAAGATTAACGTAAATCATAAAAATATTTGCCCAATCAATCTATCAGTAGTATTTATCCAGTTTGTATCTTCGTCTCCCGTAGACCAGTAAGCGAAGCCATGGATGGGTCAGCTAGTAATAAATAAATGTTAAGTCATCAATCATCGTCTTCATCAACAGTCTGTACCATTGCTGGACATAAGCCTCTCCCAAAGCGCAGCTCTGAACCCAGGTTTCGGCTCTGCTCATCCAGTGACTGCCAGATACCTTGCGCATGTTGTCGCTCCATCTAGCTGACGGGCGTCCCATTCAAGAACCAGTCTATTTAATAATTATGTATATAATATGTATGTAGGTAATAATACTTTTAAAATATGCAAGTATTAACTTTAGAAACGGGATATTTACCATGTATTGTATTTATTGTGAGCTCCCGATATTTCGGCACAGTTGCATGCGCCATGTTCACGGGTAAACTGAAGTATCTGTGGGTAGGTGTTGTTATGAGCAGATCTACGGTCTACCCTCTTCCGCACACGTACTACATGGTAAATATCTCGTTGTTTAAGTTAATTCTTGCATTAGTAACCATGTCAGTTTAAAATATGTATAGATATTCTATATGAAGACAAAAGATGTACTTAAAATACGTCATATTTCAGTTAGTACGGTAGTTTTCATTTGCTTGTGACCGCGCAATTCGCACGAGGTCTCAGCGGTATCATTTCAACCGCAACTATTTACATTTAACCAAGTATATTTTATTGTAAAAACTTTGGGGCACCGTGAAGGCGAATCAAAAATGTCCGTAGATATAAAAATTACATATTTCTATATTAAAAACGGATTATTGTATAAAACACCTATCACCAAGCATAATGACCAAAATGTACGATGATAATCTGGTAAATCAAATAAGGCCCTAACGTGTAAACTCTAAATTTGAATAAACATACAAACCAGTACAAATACGAGGAATGTGAGCGAGTGTCAAATTAAAATTGCCTTTAATTTTTTACCAAGTTAAACAATTACCCGTTCATTTGCTACTACCAAATATAAACCTTACCCTTATGATGATAAAGCTGTTATATTTTTTTGTAACAGTAGATGTAAAATGTTAGTTTTCGGTGGGTGTGAGTGATATGCGTGTAGGACAGACATCTATCGCCCACGACATATAACCGAGGATGGAGTGATAAGCGGAGCGAGAACGATCAACTTTATACGGAAAATCTAAGAAATATTATTATACTTTTCAAATATTCTTGTAAATTTCACACTTAAAAACCCCTGTTTTTATTTCTGTGTAAATTTATTCGAACGAAAATGAAATTCAACGAGCTATGGAGTGGGCTATACTCGGGGTTTCTCTACGTGATCGAATCAGAAATGAAGAGATCCGTAGAAGAACGAAAGTCGCCGACATAGCCCAGAAGATTAGCCAGTTAAAGTGGCAGTGGGCAGGGCACATAGCACGCAGAACAGATGGCCGATGGGGTGGTTCTGGGATGGAGACGACGGACCGGCAAGCGGAGCGTAGGTCTTCCACCGACACGGTAGACAGACGACCTGATAAAGGTCGCAGGACGACGTTGGATGCAGGCCGCTTCCAACCGGTCCTTTTGGCAAATTATGGGAGAGGCATACGTTCAGCAGTGGACGTCCTACGGCTGAGATGATAATGATGATGATGAAATTTAATTCTGCGTCGTTTCTAATAAACTAAACGATCTAAGCCACTGGCGCATCAGTTAGTTATTAAAATAATGCTCAAATAATTTTTCCCTATGAAATAGTTACTAGGTGATAGTTTTGAATACATTTTATGTCACATAATGTAAAACTACTATGGATGTGCATGGAACGGTTAAACTATAGTCGCCCGGTACCCGCGGGGAGGGGGGAGGGGGAAGGGGAGGGGGGGGAGGGGGAGGGGGTGAAGCCCCCCCTGCATCCCCCCCCCGCCGGAGGCCTTTAGTTTTTGAGTAATAATTTTTTTAGTACTTAACCTCACTTTCGGCTATATCAGTATTTTTTACCTATTTTTTGTTTCACACCTAATCTATTAAGGCGGTTCGCTTCTGGCACTTCACCGGCCGCTGCCGCGGCACGCTCGCTTCGCTCGCTCGGCTCGTGCGTTGTTTGTCATGTTCTAACCTAACCTAACCTATTTTTTGTTTCACACCTAACTTATTAAGGCGGTTCGCTTCTGGCACTTCGCCGGCCGCTGCCGCGGCACGCTCGCTTCGCTCGCTCGGCTCGTGCGTTGTTTGTCATGTTCTAACCTAACCTAACCTATTTTTTGTTTCACACCTAACTTATTAAGGCGGTTCGCTTAACATTGTATTATATAACAACAATAACATATCCAGTCCGTCTCAGAGTTATGTTGATAGATGAGAAAAACTTAATGTTAAAGGGCTAGGAGAGACACAATTAAACAAACATTTTAATACATTACTTGTTTATTTCATAAACATGTTTAATTGCTTTCATTAAATGTACAAAAGAGTCTCTTTTATATTTATACACGTCTCTTCGCCACAAATATTCAACAATTATATCACTAAAGTTTTCTGGGTTGTTATAATTTTGTTTTTTGAAAAACCTCTTCACTGCTCGCCACTGGGATTCTATTCTTTGGGTGTGGATTCCATCTTTACCCACAAATGGGTTCTCTGGGTCTGAATGATTCACTTTTTTGTGTATGTATCCATATTCAGACAGACAATCGTATGCCCGCCAACAATCGGTGTGGATTGTTGTTCCAGGTAAAACATGCTTTTGAATTAAAGGTATGAGAGTATCAGCATCTCTTTTATTGTCCGGGCATACTTCCAATCTTAAGTCTTCAGACCCATCTTCTATTAATCCCAGCACCCAGTGGCCTTCAATGTGACGTCCTTTGTTATATTTCCTTTTTCCAAATTTACTTTCGTCTATTTGCACTATTTTCCCACAGCCTCCAATTTTACCGCTGTAAAGATTTTGTTTTTCCAAATAAAATATCACAACTACTTCTCTGCAGTAATTAAACCAATCGGCTATAGTATTTGGGCTTAAACATTGCTTCCTTTCTTTTTTATAAGGGTCTTCGTGAATTGTTTGGTCGTAGGTCCATCCTTGTGAGTATGCATATATAAGATAGTAAACATGCATTATGTCGATAGCAATATTTTCGAAAAATGTGCCAATTCTGCGAGAGATCTTGGCACCGCTGCCCGATTTAGATTTGCATGATCTTTTTGAGCACACAAATGTACCAAAACTTGTGCATCCGCATGAGTATGACACTTTCATGGATGTCCTGTGGGTTCGACACCGTTTCTCAGTTGGTATGAGGGGTTGGCATTAGAATAGCCCAACACGAATTTGGTGATTTTAAGAGTTGGATCTTATAGATAATAATTTTCTCTACGCTTTGGTATCAATTTTAGAGCGAGGAAATGTCTAGTTTTCTAGAAAAACTAATTTCAATTTCAGATTTTTGATTCGACGATTCTCTATAAATGCGTGTAACGAAACGACTTGGTGCAATGAAAATGGTATTAAAATAAATATTTTAATTATTTGAACTATTATTTTATTGCTAATTTAATTTACAATACTTAATTACATAGTTTATAATACTTGACATCGATTTTATTAAATTAGCTTCTGTTGCAAATACTTTTTTTAAAGAATGGAACGTATGACCGCCATTTTATTTTCCATAGACGATCGACTACGCCGCCCGCGCCGCGCATTCCGTTCCTCTTCGAGTTACGTGAATGTGCTCTGTTCGCTCTCCGTGTTTTTCATTGTTTTGGCGTGGTATTTTGTGTTAATTTTTCGACGACTTTTGCCTGCTCTCTGGACTCCGATTTCTTCTTCAACTACGACTTTTGCCTGCTTTCTGGACTCCGATTTCTGTTGAACCACGACTCTTGCCTGCTTTCTGGACTCCGATTTCTGCTTGAACCACGACTTTTGCCTGCTTACTGGACTCCGATTTCTGCACGATTGATCTGCCTAGCGACATGGCTAATATTCCATCAGCAGATGAACCAACGGCTTCCACAAGCCGTGAAGATGCAGTACCAGTAGCTTCTACCAGTAGAGGTGAGTTAACTATTCATTTATTGTAATCTAAATTATTTCGCTTGATAAACCACAAAATATGTTAATCAAATGCTTGTTTTTCATTTTAGATGATTTTGAAGAAGAACCCGCATTTAAAAGGCGGAAATACGTGGGTGAAGTTTTACAAACGTGGAATATTGTAAAGCTGGCGCGTATGTTAAGTACACATGAACAAGGACTGGTTTTTGCCGAAGAGCAAGGCTTAATCTTGAAAACTAAGAAGTGTAGAATACACAAAAATCCCATGAAACTTGTTTTCAAGAACGACAAAACTATGGGCACATTTGTGTGCAGCAAGGGTTCCTGTCATAATAAAACTAGAGTATCTAGAGCCCAAGGAACATGGTTTGAGAACGTAAAACTAAAATTGGGACACATTTATTATTTAATGTACTGTTTTGCATACAACTACTCGCATGACATGGTAATACACGAAGATATATTTAGAGAAGAACATTGTTTGTCCCGGCCAACCATAAGCGATTGGTATAACTACTGCCGGGAAGTTGTGGTAATTTACCAACTGGAGAAACAAGAAGTCCGGGGCAAAATAGGAGGCCCTGGAAAAATTGTGCAAGTAGACGAAAGCAAATTTGGGAAGAGGAAATTTAATAAAGGTATTTATATAAGGCATTAATCAATTTCATTATTTTATACTTGTATTTTCAATTTAATAACTGTTTTTTAATTTTTTTCAGGGAGACACATTGAGGGACATTGGGTCCTTGGCCTCATAGAAGATGGTTCAGAGGACTTGCGGTTGGAGGTGTGCCCGGACAACATTAGGTCTGCAGAGGTGCTAATTCCCCTAATTCAAAAACATGTAGAGCCGGGCACAACCATCCATACTGACTGCTGGAGGGCTTATGATTGCCTAAGCCAACATGGATATATTCATAAAAAAGTCAACCACAGTGACCCTGACAGTCCATTTATAGCCGAGGATGGGACACATACTCAACGAATTGAGTCTCAATGGCGGGTGGTTAAAAGATTCTTCTACAAGAATAATTACAACCACCCGGGCAATTTTGCAGACTCAATTGTTGAGTATTTATGGAGGAGATCTGTGGAGGCCAGTAAGAAGGATAAGTTTTTCGAACTGATAAAAGCTGTGCAATATGTATACAAAATATAAGTTAAATACTTTCTAAATTTTGTTTTATTTTTGTCCTAGTTTTGCACCTATATGATTTATTTCTAATGTAATTCAAAATAGCTGTGACCATCAGGGCTAGCACTCTTATTCGAGTCAAGGGCACTCTAACTTGAGTTGGTTAGGTTCAAAATAAGAGACAGAGCCGACACAGAGCACCCCGACTCCACCTAGTCTTGTGGCTGACACCCCTAGATTGTATATAAAAAGTGCGGGAGCCAGAAGCTCAAGGGAGGTCCTGAGAGGAGCGAGCCAGACGAGAACCGAGTTTGGCGAAGTGACACTCAGGGGCGACCGCTAGAGCTTCTGGCGAGAGCCCACCCAGAGTCAAACATAGAACACACCAAAATAGTCAGTACTCCATGTCCAATCCATTCATATTTGTAAGTAAATATAGTTAAATTCAATATATAAACGTTATAAATTTGAGGTTAAGTTCAAAGAAAATTCAAAGTAGTTTTTCGCAAAAACTAGGCATTTCCTCGCCACGAGAGTAGTGTCGGAGGACATCCCCCTCCCCCCTCCCTCCCCCCTCCCCCTCCCCCCCTTAAATTCGTGTTGGCCTATTCTAATGCAATGCCGGTATGAGACCTTGGTCTTCACTATATTTGATGCATTGGTCTTTAGTGCCCAATTTTCGCACAACGTCAGTTAAATTCCAATGATCAATCACTTCAGTGACGCAAAGTTTTCGTTTGGTTATAAGCTCGTTGTCGCCGTCGTCATTACTCGAAGAAGGTCCGGCGACAGGTTCAACGGGCAGATCAGGAGCCGAAGAAGGTCCGGCAACAGGTTCGACGGGCAGATCAGGAGCCGAAACCGCGTCCGCTTCGGGTATTGTACTGTAATACTCCATTACAGCCAAGTGCAGTCCAGTTTTCAAGCCAAGTTCAAGTCGTAGAGCAATCCAAACAAATCCGGTAAGCAAGCCAAGTTTCAAGTCGTCGCGCAATCGAAGGAATTCCAGGGAAAAAGCCAAAGTCGTAATAAAAATCGAAAAACAAGAGAGCACACATTCACGAAACTACGAGAGAAACGGAATGAATGGATGACAGTCCATCTGTCAGTAAGACAAAATGGCGCCTTTTTTTTTTCTTACGTTTAACGATAACGATACGTTTCGTTTAACTCAGTTTGACAACTTAATTTGACAACTTAATATTGTACCATTTTCTCA
This sequence comes from Selenia dentaria, assembly GCA_917880725.1. Lineage (NCBI taxonomy): Eukaryota > Metazoa > Arthropoda > Insecta > Lepidoptera > Geometridae > Selenia > Selenia dentaria. Next base: position 3,580,046 of record OU862888.1, on the reverse strand, counting down.
ACATTGCGTTCCATTTCACTTTTTTTTATCAAATTTTAATTTAATCATAATTAATTTAAACTACGTTTCCGGCAAAAAAAAATTGCTGGAAGGGCTTCAGGTGGACCCCAATGATACCCCTAAACTCGCACCTTCATCAAAATCAGGTACCGGACGGCTATAGCCAACCCCATGGAACTTATTAGCGTTGCTTTTCCCATAAACTTTTCGCAAAAAATAATAATGTATACACGGGGTTTGGGGGGTTATGAATCGATCTAGCTAGGTTTCATTTTTAGATAACGTCGTTTCATCCGTGTTTTCAAGCAATGAAAAACTGCTGCCTACAATGGTAAAAATTCACTCGTTCAGGAAATCAAACTAAACTACCGAACTAAAGTATATATAAGTAAATTATGGTAGTTCTTATGTTTATACTAAGTCCAAATTCGTATAACGCTTGTCGTTAAAGGAATTAATAATAACATAAAAATAAAATAAAATCCCTTTGGGACACGCTGACATATAATTTTCAGCGAAATAGCAAATGATGTGTTGCGTAAAGCGGCTGCCTTATAAATAGATTCAGATAGCTGAACTGGCTAGCTTACCTTAGGAGAGGCCTATATGCTACCCCCACCCCCCAAAAGGTTCCTGCATTGACGTGGCGGGGGGGCTCAGTAGCCGTGGCTTGGATCACCACGGTGAAGCCAAGAGAAACCCAGGGGCCACGCCAGCGTTGGGGTGCGCTGGCCGGCTCAGGCGAGGCCTCTCCTATGGGCTTTGGCCGCCAAGTCCACATAGGAGTGGCGGGGTCCGGGCGCTTTGGCGCAGACTCGAGGAGGTGGGGCCCGGGCGCTTTGGCGCAGGCTCGAGGAGAGCGGCCCGGGCACTTTAGTGCAGACTCGAGGAGATGGGGTCGCAGAGGGGAGGGAGAGTTGGTTATCCCCTGTGGCTGACGTAGCAGGCGGTGGGGCTACGTATCTGACCCACCGCAGGGAGACCACGGGCGTCCAGACATGGGGAAGTCTGGCGCCCATTGATGGCGGGTTTGGTCTCCGAGGCAGATGCGGCGCGCCATGTGTTCTGGCGTGCCGCGAAGAGAAGGGTCCGGCAACGGACAGCAGCGGCAAATTCGCGGTCGTGTGCAAAATCTGTCCCGCGTTCCCGCCAAAAGCGGCAGTGACGGAACACCCCGGGGTTTTAGTGGGTATACGGACTCCCACATAACCACCTACCACGGGGAGGTAGGTGGTTATGTGGTAGGTGGTATCAATAAAGGATTTCCCAGGGACAAAAAAAAGGCCTATATGCTACAGTTACGTTTGGGTTCATGTTGATGATTTTGTAAAAATACTATTTAACAAAAAAAACATATTATTTGATGTACAGATAGACTAGATAGATTGAACAACCGTATACGATATCGCAAATGTTTTGTTTGAGAATCAACCGCTTAATCTCATGAAACATATACACACCTTGAGTGGAACCTTCTTGAGTGACATGGCGTCAGCGAGAATACAGCATTCAACTATTATTGTTATGGGTTTGTAACGGGTCAGCGGTCACATTCCTTACACGACGTATTTATCGTTGTGTAAATGATAAATAACCAATGATAAAAAACACATGTACCACTATACTAAAATCAGTACCATCTGTAATCAGTATTAATAATAAAATGATATCTTAATTGATATCATCGAGGTATGCTTTTTTTACTAGATTGTAAATCAAAAACCGATTGTCCTAATTTGATAAAATGTATATGGGACTACCTCATACATAAACTCTACCTAACAAAAAAAAAATATTATTTAAATCAGGCTACTCAGCAAAAAGTTTTGCGTGATTATACATAAAAAATATACACGTCAACTTGAGAAAATCATTGCTTTTGGAAGTCGATTGAAAAATACTTAGCAAGAATCAGTACATATAGTATACAAGTACAATTTGAAAAATTTAATACCGATTTCCATTCTATTCAGTTATTGGAGTGTATCTCAAAAAACACTGTTTTAAACTATCACTGTTGTTCTCTAAAGTTATATGATTGAAATATGGAATGAGCTCCCGATATTTCGGCGCAGTTACATGCACCATGTTCACGGGAAGACAGTCTTCCCGTGAACATGGTGCATGTAACTGCGCCGAAATATCGGAAGCTCATTCCACAACCTTACCACGGTAAATATCCCGTTAATAATCATATAACTTTAGTATCTCAAAAAGTACTAGACCGAATTTGATGAAATTTGAATTAGAAAAAAAAAAGCACCAGCTTTCAAACAATGACAAGAATTTTGAGACGGTTCACCCAGTCGAAAGTTATGATGTAATAAACTAAGAAAAATATACATACGAATTGAGTACATACTCCTTTTTTTGGAAGTCGGTAGAAAAATATAGTCATCGCAACTCTTTCCTGAATTAAGATATGCAATTTCAAAGTTTTTAATCAATTCAACCAATAGACAATTTTAGGCGCAATTTTGCGGAAATCCATTACCAAAAATTAATATAGTTTTTTCATCCAATAGGTAGATTTATTTTATATCAGTAACTTTGTACTTATACAGAAATAAACAATTCAACCCTCTTCCGGAGGTTTACTTTCGTTGGGATTGAGTTAGACATGATTGTAAAGCATATCTAATAATTATTAACCAAAAAAAAAACCCACATTCTCGAATTACTTCCACTCTATTGCAAAGTATGGCCTCATTTGACTGGACTAGTAAAGAGTATAATTATATTTAAAGGTACCATAATATATGTTTGTTAATAGTGTGAGGAGAAATCTCTAAATAAGTATCATTGTCAATCATTTTTCTGAAGTTAGATCTCAATACAGGTTAAATACTATAAATATAAAATTAGCACATAGAAGAAATTCAAGCAAAAGTTGTTAGTCATCGATTAAAAGAAAATGTAGCAACCGTTTAAAATAACCCACGCTCGTTACTACTAATAGAAAATATAATAAAAAAACCGGAAATTTTAGCACCATTTATTTCAACACCAACGGTCATTAATTTGTTTGACTTCCAGTAAGTTTCTACCGAGCTTAGTACGAGAATAAAACCGAACCATTTTCTGAAAATAAGATGTTGGCGCTAACAGCGGCCATAAACAAGATACACCGAAAATAAAACTCTCTTGAAGCGATTACTTCTAGAGCTTACTACCTTTAGAAGTAATAACTAAACTAAGATCCTCGTTTCTTTAGTCAACAAGATAACATAAGGGCCTTTACACACGACAACTTTTTAAAGCAATACGGTCGTGATTTTCTAAAACGTACCATTTTGCGTTTGAGTTGTTGCGACGACACTCGCTTGATGCCTTTGCAAGGACAGCAATCAATTGTACCTTTATACGCTACTGTATCGATTCTGGATGATGAAATGCTCGTAGTTGAGCTTGTCTATCACTCTCAACTCTTCCATTAAGTAAAGCAAATCTTACTACAGCCACGACTTGGATACATGAGCACTTATAGGATTTTAATATGACGCTTCAAAGGTCAAGTGAAGCCGTCAGCCCCAGCTGTTGTCTTAGGACAACAGTCATCAGGTAATGTTCGATCGGAGGCCTTTCTAAGCTTTGACAAAGGTTTGGCTGCTATTCGTATGAGATAGACACAGCAGCGTTTTGCGTTGCTTCAAACGTGTGACCTTATCATCTACTGTACTAATTTAAATGCACTATTCTTATACCATGAGATATAGCATAACAAACAATAGAGCTTTTGATTCATTCATAAATTCTAAATTTAATAAAAGTATAATCACTTAAAGCATCGAATCATTGGATATTTTTTAAAATATACATTAGTCCGTTTCGCGAATAAATTCGCGTGGAATAAGGTTATTGTTATCCATCAGGCACTACCTGTTAAAATGGGATACGTAGCCTATGTGTTAATCCCGGATACTAAACATCTCCGATCCAAATTTTATCCAAATACTTTCAGCCGTGTTTACGTGATTGAGTAACAAAACAAACATCCAAAGAAATGAACTTTCACATTAACATAATATTAGTATGATTTTCTTCTCCTTTTGTTTGTAATAGTAGATTAAATCAGTTTTGAAATTGGCCTCAATCACCACGTGGAGTTTTTTACAATCGTTTTTAAATCTTTTTGTCTGTTCGATATCATTTTATAATTTATAACCTTTTTGAGAATGTACTTTACAAAACTCAGCGTGTCATGTAAGACGGCAGATCAATAATATATTGGCCTGTGTTTAAGACTAAATATAGCAGAGACTATTTATGTTACTATGAGTATACAACTCTCGTCATGTAGTCTCGCCCTTATTTCCTATAACAAACATAAAATTAGGACGTGTCCCGTTAGATTCGTTTCGACTCAATCTGCTTTCAGACACAGATTAACCTAATTTACTTTCCAGAAATCGCTGGACTAAGATTGGATTGCAAATGTTGCTTAAATTCTAGCTTTTCTGTTTTATTTAAATAAGACCGTACCGAAATGTAAATGAAAACGTATTGAGAAAATCCAAAGATTGGAGAGACCAATTAAAGTTAAATGCGAAGCGGTAGGTTTTAATTTGACTTGGTTTGAACACCACATTGTACCCTCTCAAAATTTACATTATGTCGTAATATAGTATAAATTATACATTATACATACATTAAAAGTATTTAGATAACTTATATGTTTAGGCCCAAACTTAAATTCTACTTGACTTGTGAAGAAGCGGCTTGACTTGTGAAGAAGCGGTTTGAGCTTGTTGCTCCCTTGACCTAGAACAGCGGCCCTCATGGATACCTGCCTGAACAAAACTGTTAGTCGCTAAGCAACATAATTTCAAGTAAGGTCGTCTTAAGGACTCTGTATGTCGACTGGCGACTGTTATCGTAGGACAAACCACCAAAGGGTGCTTGTGAGGTTACTGGCGTGACCGTGTGCTTCTGGTCCTTTTTGGATACGGTTCATACGGGGCAAGATCAGTATTTCAGGACGGTGCACCTTGGGCAACGTTCTCTTTAGGTAATTGTTGACCAGTGGCAAAAACCCTGACGAGTGGGCGTGTCTCCACGTGTCCCTATGAAGGTAGCATAAGGCACAGCGGATCTTGCTCCGATAGAGGATCTCTCCATCATTCGTAGAGAGGTTGTCGTGGAGAACCAAAGGCTCGGCGGGTGGCTGGAAGCATCCGAGCGCTTTGGTGTAACCGATCCGTGAAGGTGGGGTCCGAACGCTTTAGCATAACCCTCGAAGGTGAGGTTGCAGGGGCAGGGAGTATTGATGGGGGACACGCCGATAACCCTGCCTTTTGCGGCCAACGTAGCAGGCGGTGCAGCAGCAGTATTAGTAGCTACTTATCGATCCACCGCAGGAGGACTTCGGGCGTCCAGATTTTGCGGAGTTTGACATCCATTCGCGGGCTTGGGCCCAGTGCTGGCAGCTGCACGCCATGTATCGCTACAAAGAAGAGTTCAGAAACGGGCTGCCATGGCGAGTATGGTCTTGTGCGAAAGCGTTCCAGCCGTTAGCGGCAGAGATGGACACCGCAGAGTTTTAGTGGGTATGACATACATAGCTCGCTCCCCTCCGGGCTGGTGGTATCCATAACGGATGCGTAAAAAACCAAAACCGCACTGCGTAAAAAAAAAACTACCAAATAACCAACACCGATGGCTTAATAGGCCTTCCAGCACGGAAGCGCTCAGGTGAAAAAAATACTAGCAGTCTCCCGTCCAAATCATGACTGCAGCAAGTGTTGCATAACCTTGTTGAAGAACGATAACGCGCGTACTACGCTGTGAGTACTTCGTATTTCCAATTTTGATATGTGCAACACCTTAACTATTTTAAAAGCTTCCATGGCGGTATTTTAAACCGAGCATTAAACCTGAAATCGCATGATTATGCTGTAAAATACGAGTAGATAGTTATCAAAAAACAATCACAAACAACCAAGCTCCGGACGTGGGTCAAAATTATACTTTTTGATGGCATAAATATCTCTTTTTTAGGCTTTGCGAACGCTGAACGAAAAGAGTCCAAAACATAATTGTCACCCAATTCTCAATTTGAACGCCCTTGTGAGCGTTATTTGCGTATTTTTCGCCAACTTGGGGCTATCCGAACGCACTGATTTTCATATTCATATATTTTTGCCCAATTCCAAAATATTACAAAAAATATGTCAAACAGTTACAATTTTGTTTCCGTAGAGATTTGGTGCTATTAAACTGTAGTTTTATAATAGCTACATTCACCATATTAGTTAACACTTTCGATGGATCCATGAAAACATGTTTAAAAACAGGTCACTAGTTCACACTTTTTCACACATTAATAAACCCACAACAATTTTACATAATACTTATCATAAATCTTCCAAATTAATCTGATACTAAAGTTTTACTACGAATTTATGCATTATCTATAAATGTGAGCATTTATTATCATTAGAAAATTAAGCAAATTCAAATGCATTTGTTTTTAACGTCCTATTTCCTGTTCACTTGAAAATTATCCCGTCAAAGAGTTACAGAACCGACATTTTACAAAGTTTATTTATGTAATTGCACAGGTTCTATCTAATATATTATTATATCTTACAAAATCTGTCAAAGAATATTAAACTCTGCCTCAAGACACCTAAACTCTAGTTTCAACGAATTTATTGCGTTGAGAAATATGAAAATGTCTAGATTTGATGTGTAGCAATGTTAGACTCTGATTAGTTAGATCTAGAGTATAAATTCACTTAAAAGCTTCCATGGTATGACCGGAGGCTAAATACAGTTGAATGGCAATTACAAGCTGTGTTTCCTTCGATTGCTTTAACTGAAGGCTATTGCTACCGGGGATGAGAACCGTTGAGTCTTGTCAAATAGCTTGGAATGTGGCAGAGAGAAAATTATAGGAATTGGTGAAGAGTTTTGACGCAAACTGAGGCATGTTTGATGTAACTTAAAATTTGATTTTCTGATTTTATTAATTTTTGAAGCCTTTGAGAGTAATTGTCGAACCAATAATGTTATTAGTATGAACTAACAATCTTTACAAACATGTGAGAGCTTTAAAATCATTAATAACAAGTACAATTAGAAAAAATTTAAACCGACTTCCGTTCAGTTATTGGAGTGTAAAACTACTGAACCGAATTTCATGAAATGTAAATGGAATGGATCCACTACACTAGAAGCACCAGCTTTCACACAAAAAAAATATTTTTTTGAAACGGTTCACCCAGTCAAAAGTTACGAAGTAACAAACATAAAAAAATACAGTCGAATTGAGTATTTCCTCCTTTTGGAAGTCTGTAGAAAATAGAGAAAGGTTGTTGCCTGACTTCGCAAGTTAAGTGTCTGTAATACAATCTCTTACGGTTTGATATTGCAGTCGCCATCGTTAATATAGTGTGCTACCTTCAAACATTTCATCTTAACATCTACATATTTAAATAGGGATCAAAAGAAATAAGAAAATTATATTAATACAAAGCTCACTTGGTATTATGTCGGCTTCTGTTCGAGGACGTTTAAACGTATAAGACGTTCTTATTGAGGGAGTGTTAACGCATTTCAAACTCTAAAATAAGAAAAGTCTAACAATTTATACAAAGTTTAGGTATTTACGCTTTGGATAGCGCAACTACTCTATAAATTTATTAAATGTCAAGTCATTTGTTTGTCATTTATTAATTATCGGCTTAGTATGTTGTCTTTTTATCATGTGATAGTAAAGAAGATCAACTAACAAAACACTGCACACTAAAATTATGGTTTTTACAATTGAATGCCTAAAAGGCAAGGATTCTTGCTGACGTGTCTTTTCTTCACGGTATTTGTAATGGTTACGTGGATTGTAATGAATTGTCGACTAAAATGTTACGTTTCAATGTTCCAAAAATTCGTACTAGGCACACGAAACTGTTCGCTGTCCCGCAAACAAGAACTAATTATGGTCAAAACTCACTTGTTAGTCGGTTACACAGAAGTTATAACAAAAGATTTCAATGTACAGATATTTTTCATGATAGCAGGGAGGTTTTCAGACGAGAAGCTCTGAAAATTCTAATGATGTAGATATTTAGAGCGTAATTGAAGAATCAATTTAAAACACACACATACACTCTCGCGCAAACACCCTCATACACACACATATCCCCACAATAACACACACAACAATACCTGCTTACTACATAATCAATGTTTAATAGTTTATTTTGTAACATGATTTCATTAAATTGTTAGTGACTGTCGCATTAAGTAAATTTTGGCTAAATAATTTGAATCTGTTATTGGCTTTAAGTTTTATACACTAGTTTAATTAATGTATTATTATGAGCTGTAGATTCTGTTATATATAAATAAATTAAAAAAAAAGTTGTATAATAAAGTGATAAACACGTTTTTGTATCGAATAATATAAATAAGGTATTTTTAGATGTTTACATGTGACAGACAGGCGTTCCAAATTAGAGCAGTCAAAGGGTTCGTCAAAGTTTTCTTTTCCCGTGTCAGGTATATCGTCTAAAATAAACAAGATCTATATTTGATCCACTTCAGGGATGTTTTCTTAGAATCTTTTCCGCAGATCCCTCCCATCAATATTTAACGGCTGGGACTAACCAGATCTGGTAACGGCGCACGTGGGTTCCATATCTGACAGTGTTCATCTTAATTACTTAATTAGATATGCGACCCGCATCGCCGCCCCGCCGTGTAGATACGGGCATCTATCGCCGCAATTATGGAATGGGATGCTTAGATAATGAGATTGCGGCCTTTTATAATACGGTTTTTTGTGACTGGCTACTGACATATTACTTCGTGAGGGGACGGAATCTATGTCTATTTTCTATACAAATAAAATTATAGTGTTTGTTTTTTTAATTCAAAATATCAGGTTTTCATTAAATGCCTTTGAATGTGTATACGATACTTACTTACTTACTTAGAACCGGTTTGTGACAGAAAACTTATTATTTAAGTAGCTATTTTAATGTATAGTTAAATTATTTATGTATTAATGTGTTTTCTGTGACATTTAAACTGTATTCTATTCTATTCTAAATGAAATAAAAAATGTGTGTTTGTTCTGGCTAATCTCAAAATGGCTGGATCGATTTTTACGGGACTTTCAATAGCTGATAGCTGTGTTGTTAAAATTAATTTAGGCTACTTTTATTTCAGAAAAAAAAAAAAAACTCTGTCTCTCTGTCTGTTACCTTATCACGCCTAAATGGCTGAATGGATCGTAACCAAATTTGTCAAGGAGACAGATGGTCCCAGGGAAGCACATTACTTTCATCACTTTTTTTTTATTAATTAATATTAATTTTAATAATTGTGATTTAATTGTAATTGTCTTTGAATTGACGTTATTAGATCAATAAATAAATAAATAAAATAAATAAATAATCACCACGCGGGTTGAAACGTGGGGCGCAGAACAGCTAGTATAATATATAGAGTGTATCTTTTCCCTGGATGCGTGTCGTAATAGGTGAGGAACCCCGACTTACAAGGTGGTAGGCCTTGGCTTTATATATATATATATATTTATGTATATAAATATATGTGTGTATGTGTATATATAATCACTAACTGACTCATTCATCACCGCAGAGCCTAAACAGCTGGAACTGCAAATTTTAAATGTTCGCATTTGATACCTTTAATGTTACCCGAGTTCGTATTTTCCTACTGTCCTTGACCAATAAAACACAGTAGCTTTAGTTTCAACTCAATTTGCGCTAAGGGAAACTAAGTCTATAAGGGATCAAAGAGAAGGCCCACATTAGCATACATACTCTGTATGTTAATTCTAAGGGTTATTATTATTACAAGCTGCGACGCAGATGAGTTACAGTTTTGTCATGAAGAAAGAAGCGCTGAAAACAATATCGCTTCACTATTAAAGCTTCTAAATTACTATTCGTGATTGCTATTCGAAACCGCAAAAGGTTCCTCGAGCAATTCCAGAATGAAGCGTACATGACTGCCTAGTTCAGTTTTCAGGACTGCAGTGTGCTCATGTTGACTCGCCGGAGACAAGCGGCTCCTTAGTACTTTAGTTGGTACGAGGTTTCATGTTCGATCCCTGGTTATTTATATATCCTGGATATTGAATTTTTGGGTGTGTTTCTGTGTGAGTCCATGCCAGCATGTATTATTTATATTACATCCAAGACCCAAGAACAAACATTTCTACTCCCTCACACATATGCCATGACCAGAGATCAAACATGAAACCTCGTACCAACTAAAGAACTAAGAAGGCTAAGGCTCCGGCGAGTCAACAGAAACACATGACTGTGGTCCTGGAAACTGAACTAGACAGTCATGCGCGCTTGTGTTAGATGACATTACGTTTCATTCTGGAATTGCTAAAGGAACCTTTTGCGGTTTCGAATAACAAACACGAATAGTAATTTAAAAGCTTTAATAGTGAAGCGTTGAATATTAAACCGTTGATAATGAAGCGATGAATTTTGAACCGAAGTTCATTAGACAACTTGAAGACTTCATCTGACTGTAAGAAAGGTTTAAACAAATTATTAATTTCTGTATAAATGCCAACACCCTACAAAATTTTCAATTTATGTTATTAAATGATTATTGCTTGACATATATAAATAAATAATTATTTTATTTAATACAGTTTCATAATCAAATTCAATGGTTATACTTTAAATTAAATACAACGTCAGGCAGTCTTCCTTATCTAGTAGAGTCAGTACTTTCGTGCTGTTAGGGTTATTTTTAGAACGCAAGCAATTATTACTATGGTTGGCATTCTAGACTTTGAAAGAAGTGGCATAAATAAATAAGCCAGGAATCTTTATGGTGTTCGGAAAATAATAAAATAGTGAAAAATATAAATTGAGTAGTTTGTTCATTATCTACCGACTCCCAAAAAGGAGGAGGTACTCAAATCGACTGTATAGTTTTTTTTAATGTTTTTTACTTCATAACTTTCGAAAGGGAGAACCGATTCTCAAAATTATTATTTTTGTTTGAAAGCTGGTGTTTCCCGTGTGGCCCTATTTAAATTTCATCAAACTTGAGTTACACTACAATAACTGAATAGAATGGAAGTCAGTATTAAATTTTTCGAATTGTACTTGTAGAGTAGACAAGAGATTGAAATAATATAATAAAACTCGTCACACACTCATCATTTCATATATTACAATTCCACACAATTGTATTTTGAGTGTATTGTATTGTATAAAGGACTAGTCATTAATAGTAGTTTATGCAACTGTCATATAATAGAGGGTATTAAAACACGAGTGTAGTTTTTTGAAACTCGCCTGCGGCTCGTTTCAAAATAAGATTGCACGAGTGTTTTAATACCTAATTATATGCAGTTGCATACACAACTTACTTTAATCTCATGAAATTTTTGCTACTAAAGTTTTATCCAACAAAATATTATTCAAATTCGTATGTACGAAATAGCGCCAAAATGGAAAAATCTTCTTCTTCTTCTTGTTTGTATGGCTTGTGCGGCGTAACCACAATTTTTCCAATATCAGTGGGAAAAGTCTGTTATTGGTCTATTGGCTCGGAACCAGCGCGTTGCGCGCGCAGCGTGCTCACCACAGATAATGTGTACTTAAATTAAATTGAAACCTCCTTGGTCGGGACACATTGTATAAAATGAATAATGCTTTAATTTAATTTTTTAATTTTCTTAAAGAATTATGTAAATAAAATATGCCAATAAAAGTCTGTATTTCATTTTATAATTAGAATATTAACGAATGAGATTATATAAAAAAAAACTTAATAATTTTTGTACAGTTGCGACATTCATAGAGAACGTACTAGATTGTAAAAACTTTCTTCAGATGAAGTCCTCAAGTAGTTTTATCCTTCCTATACCGTGATAATTAAAACAAAAGATTTATGAATGAAACTGACGTATATTTACGTCTCTGGGACGCAAAGGGTTAATGAATCTCGAGCCATCCTTACTCGATGGTTAACACCACTACAGAGATAGGTCATCATAATTTTAAACTGTTCAAAGCCCTGCATGGTAATGCACTGCGCCCATCACCCTGATATATAAGACTTTGAACCTCATGGCCTATAATTCAGTTGAATTGCCCTTAATCGAAATACAGTAATGTTTGCACACTACTGCTTCATGTTTGAATAACTGGCAGAAGTACTTCTCCAGGCGGACTCTGCAAAAGTCCTACAACTACAAAAAGCTTTACGCTTTGTTATAGATGACAATGAAATGGAAATGAAAAATGACTGTATTGCCAAAAAATAAAACATTACACTAACATTTAATCACTTAAATAATATTAAGAATAATTTGAAAAATTTAATATACAAATGCTATAAACTTTATTGTGTTTGTATTTTTGTCAACAGGGATATGCTCAGTGTTTTTGTGCACAAACATAATTTATACACTAACAGATACAAATGCTATAAACTTTATTGTGTTAATATTTTTGTCAACAGGGATATGCTCAGCGTTTTTGTGCACAAACATAATTTACACAATAACAGATACAAATGCTATAAACTTTATTGTGTTTGTATTTTTCTCAACAGGGATATGCTCAGCGTTTTTGTGCACAAACATAATTTACACACTAACAGCTGTGCGATTCTCTAAGAGCAAACATCGTTGCATCTTTGACAACATCCGTGAAACAAATGACGAGTTGTCAAGAAACGTTGGAAAAACAACAAGGACGATAGCTCATAAAGTATTTGACTTCGGTGACCTCGTCGACGAGCGCATCGACGAATCATTAGAGAATCGCACGCTAGATAAGGTTTACGAAAATTGCAAACAAATTGATTAGTCACCATTCCCTGGTTTGTGTCTATTGGTTAAGAACACAAATAAATTATAGTTGTTAACTCACAGTTGGAGCACGACTTCCGAGCTACATTTAAGTCACATTGTGTAAGGAAACAGTAAGTTAGAAGTTAAAAGGAAGTGCGTAATGACATCACTAGCAAGCCCTGAGAATGAGACCAATAGTCTTGCGAAATTTTACAATGAATGTTATCGATATTGAAAGTAACTTATATTGATAGAGCGAAATATTTTAAACAACTGTGTTTTTATAATATCTACTAATCATTCTTTTTTCCCCATCCGGTGACGTTGTAAATGCCGGTAGAGGCAAACAGCATTAGCCTATTCGAAAAAAAACGATGTGTATTTTTGTTAGAGGCAAACAGCATTAGCCTATTCGAAAAAAAAACGGTGTGTATTTTTGTAAGTTTTTCACACTAAAACTTTTTTTTATCCAGGTTCAATATTTCATTACTAAATCTTCACATGTTCACATACACACATTACCGTGCGCTTATATTTACTGTATCGCGAGAGGCATGAACGCACACATTCACACATTACAACATCTGAGACCCTAAATAAGAAGTGTTTGGTCATCTCACATACATTAACCCTCGGCTGGGATTGAACCTGGAGTATCTCACTTCAAAGGTCATTACTAACTAGCCTAATGGAGTCGTCGAATCTATTGGGTATTTTAGATTTGAAACATGACGTTTGAAAACTTCTGTTATTAAATATTGGGAGCTTCTAGAGTTAGTTATTATTAGTTATTATTCTTCTAGTTAGCAAACATCTGATTGGTCAGTAGTAAGATTAACCCTTCAAGAGTCGTTATAACAATGAAATTTCTAATGTGTCTGGCCGCATGATGACCACAGACCTTTGATGGATTAAGGTAAAATATAAGGTAGTAAAGGACTTCCAAAGTCTTTAAAGAGTAAATTTTAATAATTTTATTTTTAAATATTTATTTGGTGGACAACGCGGCAACAGCATATATTTACGTCAACCCATATTGAATGACTAGCTGCGCCCGACGGTTTTACCCACGTGGTGGTGGATTATGATGATGAAAAGTATCTGTCTAAAAGTATGTGTAATTAGAACTCAGAACTTAGACTATCTACACACCAAATTTCAGTTCGGCCGTTCTTGGAGTGATTGACTAACAAACATTAATCCATCCCAACTATCGCATTTATAATATTGTAAGTAACTGCGGCTTGCGGTTTCACCCACGTGATGATGGATGATGACGTTATGAAGTTACCTATGCCCTTTCTTGGGAAATAATCTATCTCCTTCGCAAATTTCATTACGACCCGTTTAGCCGCTTAAGCGTGAAAACGTAACAAACTTACGAACAAAGTCACTTTCGCATTTATAATATTATAAAATTATGATAATGTGATGCAGCTATACCTGTCTATTGAATACGTTGGAGACAAAAAAGATTAATATTTAAAAACACGAATAAAATTAGACGATTACATCCATTTAGAGCTTACAACAATAATAAAAGTTAATTTATTAATCAATGCAGCAGTCTCGGAGCGGCTTATAAAACACGTTCGTATAAAATATGTTGTCATTCCGCCCACGCGCGTGTTCTGTCAACCATTGAACTCGCCATGATATCATTGGGGATAATTGCGAGCACTCTCCGAATAATATTATACAAGATTTCTGGTTTTTGTTTTTGCGAGTGTTGATTTAATTATTTATGTTCAAAACTGCGTCACCTTCTTAGTGGTGAAATTTCCAAAAAAAACTTCGTTAGTGGATGCTTACTGCATTTCGATTTTGTTCATAATCTAAAATAGGTTTATCTGTCAGTCATAACAAGTAAGAATAAGTAAGTGAGTAAGATTCATATAGACTAGATGCCTCACCATCATCTTTATTCAATGATTGTCGTATTGCGTCGGTTCCTCGTCTTATCAAACCAAAACGTTATATAGTAGTATGTAGCCCAAGAATATTCCAACGTTGTGAAAGCACAAACTTTCAGTATGTTTACAATAGAACCAGAAATATCTCACCCAGAATAATAGTTTATGTTATGATAGATAAATCCATACTGGTGAACAAATCTCGTATTTGGGTGGAGTCACAATGGCGGCAAACTAATAGATTTTTGTTTTTAGCAGTAATATTAACAACGGATGTCTGATGGTATTTATTTGCGTCTTTATGAAAGTATCTAGTAAATATAAGATAGGTCAGGATGTGGCCACTCGGGCTACTCGGGGTCAAATTCTACCTTGAGCTTGAGGTTTCGATGAAGGTGCTACCTTTATCGTGAGGAAATCCACAGTATGGTGACAGAACACTTTTTGTTTTCCATCTGGCTAGCTATTCCTACCACCCTCAAAATTAAAAATTACGCTAAGATCAATTCCAACAGCTATCCTTGAAAAGGCGCTAACGGCAATAGTTTATTCCAGCAGTTATCCTTGAAAAGGCGCTAAGGGTAATTGTGTATTCCAGCAGCTATCCTTGAAAAGGCGCTAAGTGCAATGGTGTATTCCAGCAGCTATCCTTGAAAAGGCACTAACGGCGATAGTGTATTCCAGCAGCTATTCTTGAAAAGGCGCTAAGGGCAATGGTGTATTCCAGCAGCTATCCTTAAAAAGGCACTAAGGGTAATTTTGTATTCCAGCAGCTATCCTTGAAAAGGCGCTAAGGGTAATTGTGTATTCCAGCAGCTATCCTTGAAAAGGCGCTAAGTGCAATGGTGTATTCCAGCAGCTATCCTTGAAAAGGCGCTAAGGGCAATGGTGTATTCCAGCAGCTATCATTGAAAAAGCGTTAACGTTAATAGTGTATTCCAGCAGCTATCCTTGAAAAGGCGCTAAGGGCAATGGTGTATTCCAGCAGCTATCCTAGAAAAGGCGCTAAGGGCAATGGTGTATTCCAGCAACTACATTTGAAAAGGCCCTTAGGTCAATGGTGTATTCCAGCAACTATCCTTGAAAAGGCGCTAAGGGCAATGGTGTATTCCAGCAGCTATCATTGAAAAAGCGTTAACGCCAATAGTGTATTCCAGCAGCTATCCTTGAAAAGGCGCTAAGGGCAATGGTGTATTCCAGCAGCTATCCTAGAAAAGGCGCTAAGGTCAATGGTGTATTCCAGCAACTACATTTAAAAAGGCGCTAAGGTCAATGGTGTATTCCAGTAGCAATCATTGAAAACCAGTTGCAACTCTACGTCTAGTGTGCTGCCACTTCTTCGTCACCTACTAAGTGACGACAACTACTATAAATAATAATGACTACTACTATAAATTAAAATATTGCAATTTGAGAGAAATAAAATTACACATTCTCGGAAGGGATTCGAACCTGTGTCTTTTGACAATCCGTCTCAGACACCATGAACGCTATGGCAAATAGGCAATCCGTCTGAACATGGATTTAATTCTCTAGTTGCTTTTAACCGTAGTATGGGGACGGAAAAAAAAATAGATATAGGCAGAAATGTCCAACGTGGCTTAACCTATAATTACGGTCAAAATGAATCCAAAACCCAATGCAATTTCCAGTAAAAAAAATAACAAATAACTAACGTCACTATTTAATGTCAAAAACTAGCGGCAGCACTCACAATAGGTTTATACAATTGAATAGTCATCATGACCAAAATAGTAGAATAGGTTCCTTGATGTTTGTTTACACGCCGCAGAATCTCATTATAGGAAACTACGTAAAGTGTAGGTAAGTTGGTACTTGTTTTTCGTTTTAACATGAAATACATGCCTAAAGATGCTTATGAAAATGTACAAAAATATGTAATTCTTTTGAATATACGGAGACACCGGATAGCATTTTTTGTACAAACATATAAACATTGACTCCAAGGCTTTTTCCAAATATTCAAGCCTACTTTTTATATGTATAGAGAAGTATAACTATAGCTCGCCAGTTAAAGAAATTTGATTCCATGTTAATTGTTACAAAGGACTATTTCGTTTAGGTATGATTCCGCGTGGCTCATAAAATCAAAGGATTCCAAGAACTGCAAGCCAAGAAAGCGATTAGGTTAATAAATAAATTGAAGCAAAAATGAACTCTGGTAACAGGATCGAAAACGTAAGAAGTTGTACACAATTAAATGAGTTAAAGTAGAATGCAACTCACCTTCCTCTTTTGTAGCTCTATATATAGGCAGCAAGCTATGTCTATGCTTAGCATGCGACTTGTGCATAACAGAATTCTACTTTTACATCGTACCAAGGAATTCATATACCTCGTATGCATATGAATTCCTTGCATCGTACTCTTAGGCCAATCCAATATATCTGGGACAGCACTTCAAATTTTGCGTGTCAAAATAAACTTCGAATACAACTTACTCTATGGCAGTTCCCTGTCCTAAGTAGTCTGGCGAGTAAGCAATGGTTATCTCTGGAACAGCGTCTGTTTTATATCTTATATGACTACTCGAATTAAATTAGAACCTTAACACGTTTGAAACTAGGTCCTATTTTAAAATTATATCGATGAGGACGAACTATATGGATTAGGAAGTGAAGGAGGTGATAGTTCAAATAATATACTTGGGTTTAGAGATTAGTAAATTATTAATGACGAACAACATATTAAATAATTTAAAGCTATTTTTATGCTTGATTGACTACTATATTAGATAAAATATTTATTGCAGCACCACAGTACAGATAAAATAACACAATAAATATATTATATCTATCCATACTAATATTATAAAGAGGAAAGATTTGTATGTAAGTATGTTTGTAACGAATTGGCTCAAAAAATACTGGACCGATTTCAAAAATTCTCTCACCGTTGGAAAGCTACATTCACTCTGAGTAACATAGGCTGTAAAAAATTCATCATCATCATCATCATCGATCACCGCATGGGTGAAACCGCGGAGATCAGCTAGTACAAGATAATTTTGTCAAGAAAACATTTTGTAAAACTTATAATTAAGGATCACAATAGGTGGTCTAATCTCTTTTAGACAACCATGTCTGACTTGATGGGCGGTGATGATATGATCGAAAGTGGTCTCACATTAGGTGTAGAATGGTAGGTCTTAAAAACAGCTTCTAGAATACCATTAGGTGTTTCGTGAAAAGTTTTTAAACTTGAAGGTGGCCAGTTTAAGCACCAGAAGGTGCACACAATGCTATGGATTTCATCATGACGTTACCTTCACCAACAGCTCAAGCCAGTGGTAGAAGTGATGGCATCCGTGGGATTGGCAGTTGAAACTCATTACATCCAGGCTATCGTCGTATTAAAATATACTGTAATACTGTCACGAATAATGTTTTAGATGTATTATAATGTTTTTAAACTGACATGGTCACTAATGCAAGAATTAACGTTAGAAACGGGATATTTACCATGTACGTACCGTGAACATGGTGCATGCAACTGTGCCGAAGTATCGAGAGCTCACAATACAATACATGGTAAATATCCCGTTTCTAACGTTAATTCTTGTTTTTATACTGATTTTATAATATAATTGCTAGAGTCTTATGGATTTTGATACCAATAGGTTTCAGATACTCCGGTCGGAATTTAATTTTTGAAAAGTTCAAATGTTAATATCTGCTGAGTGGATGAAATCTTTAGTAGGGACCTCGTTTAGGCTTAGATTAAGCTCTCTGGCGTACAATTGGATAGGGCTATGTCCAGCTGTAGTGGTCAGGCGGGGGACATTTTGAAGTGGTACATACACGCACTAGTATGTCAGCCAAGTCTATTAAAGAAAATCACATAGTCGTGTGAACGCAAACCATTTATAAATGTATTGACCAATAACAGAAAAAAAATTTGCAATTTTTTACATGAAACTTTTATTCAACTTGACACAATTATAACAAAACAATAAAACAACGAATTAAAGGTTAAAATTTAAAGAACACAGTAAACCATATAACTCTATTGTAATCATTATGTAAAGTTTTATCGTGGAGCTAAAAAAGATTGCAATACATATATTTGAAACATATTTTGGACGGACTCTACCCCAAGAAGTTTTTATTCCCTTTTCTTCCGCCTCTGATATTTCTACCTTACTGCAACCTTCCTTAATGAAATTTCACTGCAAATTCAATTACAAGACCAGACGCCTCCAAAGCCGCCTCTCCCGGGCGCACTTTGTATCGTAGGATTTACGATCAGACAATCGACGGAAGCGGGAGGATAGTAGGGAGTCGAGACAGAACTGACATTAAACCTCTGCTTTATACCCGACCCAAACACGCACAATTTTTAGAACTATTCGGACCACAAAAGAGATATTTTACATTTTCATAACACGACTAAAATGGAGGAATATTGAGACTCTTGAACACAACATTGTTAGAATGAGTTTAGCTAAAATATGTGTTTAACCAAATTATCTTTACGTTAACCTTATCGTGTTTACTTTAAATAAGCTAAGCTATCGTCCAACACCCCAGAATATTTTTTGATAAATTCTATTTTGAAAATAACTCACTGTTTTGATTCAAACAATGAGATAATAAATATAACTGTGGTTTAAATGGTGTAGTGAGATGCAAAATTGGTAGTTTATTATTTATATACATACTAGCTGCTCTCCGAGGTTTCACCCGCGCGGTGATGGATGATGATGATGAATATTGTATAACCAATGTTACTCAAGGTGAATGTAGCTTTCCAATAATAAAAGAATTTTTGAAATCGGACCTGCACTTTTTGAGCCAATTCGTTACAAACATACTTACATACAAATCTTTCCTCTTTATAATGTTAGTGTAGAATATAATTTTGGACAACAAATTAAAAAATGTTTTAAGGTCGTTAAACACTGAACTGATAAGTACAAATTATAAAAATAGGACTTACAATTAACAAAATACTCAGGTGAATCAAATTTTTTTACTTCAATTGAAATGCCACGTCTTTTGAAAAATTTGCAATATGTTGCATATTACTCAAAATTATGATTTTGAAGTTTGAAGAATGTTCACTCACCATGCGCGATCATTTGGCACGTAAAAAAAAAACTTGTGCGCCATTTCCCATAATTTTCATAATTTGTGTTTATCGTGTTTGTCACTGTGGTAAAAGCAATATAAGTGTGCTATTGCCTAGCAAATGTGTTGAAAAACGTCGTATGAAACTCGCGAGCTCTGCTAATTTGTGTCATGATATACTATAATAATGTATTTATATCAATAAAGACTTTTTTGTTTTGTCCGAGTATACTATAAAGCAAAAATACTTAATACTTTTAAAATTACAAGCAGACGGACAGGATCAATTTTATTTATTTGTAAAGATCTTCACGTAATGTCACATGGACTTTAGAGGATCTTTAGAATGCGTAAGATGATACTTGGGGTTCAGGAAGATAATTTGAAAATATTGCGTGTGGGATAAACTTGACAAAGTGGATAAAGGGATTTTTAGTTATTTTGATAGTACAAATGCTAGTAAGGGGACAGAAATTCATATTGAAATAACTGAGGCCATAGCACAGACTATTTGCGAAAACGTATTCGTAGCGTAAGCGCCAACGCGTCACGCTTCGGCGTACAAACTATGAGTTATGCGTGTCACAGTTGCCCTAGATAAATGACAATTTGTAAGTTTTTCATGAACGACACGTTACCTTACTTACACTTATTCGTACTAGGCCCACTGCTGGCTTATTATAAAAAGTGGACTAATGATACTCCAGAGTCTAAACAATGATTTTAACAAATTTCTTACATAAATATTTTCTCCAATTGTCAAAAAATAAATCTAAATCAGTATTAGCGGAAAGGAGCGAGTATTAGCGGAAAGGAGCGCATTTAAATGACAGCGGGCACGATTTAAAGGAGACATAGATCGTGCAACCGTACGACTTTGATCTGTGCGGAATAGGTAATGTTTCCGACCGCGTCTATTCGCAGGAACCCAGGGGTTGTTTGGTACGTTCAGCGTGCATAATAAGTTATGCAGCTGTAGGGAGTCGACTGACCCTCTGAGCACTTTGTAGCAAGTAGTCAGCTGGTCCAGCAACCTCCTCACTTCCGAAGAGTTGTATCCGAGCAGCCCAAGAAGAAATAGTATGATCAGAGTAATAAGATTGAATAAATTCAATTTTATAATTTCTACACAATCACTGCAAAATATTTGAATCTTTTCGAAAGTTGATTGTAAAATATTTGTGATGTATCGTTCAATTTCTTCAATGCGTACTCTAACGACATTATACTGATTCAATGCTGTTTTCTATGTATGTGTGTATTATATTATATCTGTAACGATTCGATGTTTAGCTAAATTATATTGTAATAGGTAGGTACATCATAAGTAGGTTAATTTTAGTGTCGTACATTGGGTCTTGTATTTATAATAAATATTTACTAAATCATGTTTGCATATATTTTGTACCGACTTCCAAAAAAAGGAGGAGGTATTCAATTTGACTGTATGTTTTTTTATGTTTGTTCCCTCATAACTTTTGACTGGGTGAACCGATTCTCAAAATTATTTTTTGAAAGATGGTGCTTCCCGTGTGGTCCTATTTAAAATCATCAAATTCGGTTTTGTAGTTTTTGAGATACACTCCATTAACTGAATAGAATGGAAGACGGTATTAATTTTTTCAAACTGTACTTGTTAACCACTTAAGTTTATTATATAAAGTTTTTATAAAAAAATATGGCTATATTTATTATACCTAACAAATATTATAAATGCTAAATTCGTTTCGTTTCTTTTTTTATATATTCGTGTGTTTTTTTACGCTTTCACTGCGCTATTCAATGATGCAATTTAACAATACGAATGCCTTTTCCCAATTATGGGTTCTAGTGCTAGTACTTCATGTGTACTAACTATTACCTCCAACTAGTAATATACGCATACCTTCACGATAATATACAAGCGTATTCGATTTGTAATATCGTTGCCTTCATTATTGAGGCTCCGATCGGGGTCCACTTATCTCTTTAAAAATACGTTGAGCATAAGACGTAGTGACTATTATTTAATCTGCGTCATAACGGTGCTCCACCGAATGTAAATCAGCGGTTCTGGGAAATCGAAGGACGGTAATGCGATATGTTTCGGAGACTGCACGGGCCGATCGTTTTGCGATTTATTCTTGTTTTTATAAAGACATATAAAAAAGATACAGAAATCGGACATAAAAATTTGACATTAGTTTATTTTGTCAGGAGTCTATCTTTCTTTAGAAAATATCTATCAAGGTAATTTTCATTAACTTAGTTAAAACATACAAAAATGGGTAAGATTCCTATTTAAGAAGATTTTAAAACGTATACTTTTTTAAGCTCTGTGCCAGAGGACTCCGCTGTTCTGTGTTTACAATCTATATATCTTTATATAGAAAAATGACCCATATTTTTCCTAGTCATGCTATAACTTGAGAACGGATGGAACAATCTCGCTTATTCTTTTTTTGTTGTGTTAATTATTTTCAGGAGAAGGTTCTTATGAAAGGTAAACCAAGAAAAAAGGGAGGTCATGGAAAGGCTGTAAGCCGAGTAAACAACGCAAGCAAAGTAGCACAGTTGCTAGTATTATATTAAACAATGTCGTGTTAGTTGCAACATTTAGAACTAAAGAACAGCTGGACCAATTTTTATGGTTTTTGTATTTCGATTTGTCTTATCTCGGGGAAAGACATAATATACTTTTCATCATCATCATCATCATCTATCACCGCGTGGGTGTAACCGCAGGGCGCAACTAGTATTATAAATAGGTGTATAATATATTATGTAGGTAACTTATTTCATATTTTTACGATTTTCTTGTCAGGATGTTTTTTATTCATAAACTTAAAAATCACATGCATATGAATTATGGTGTTTGAGGGTGTTTTAGTGTGCATATTTAATATCTCTTTATTTATGTTTAGAACGGAACCAATATTTCAATATTATTATTTACTAAATTATAAATGACTGGTTGCCAGAGGCTTGAATGATTTTTTGAAGATTGGGTATTTTTTTCATAATTATCTTTCGCGAATAAATATTGAAATAATAATAATACCGTTTACACACTCATACATCAATACTAGGATTGTATGTGTCGTGGGAGGCATAACACAACACAACATCCAAGATTCGACAACAAACATTTCTGCTCATCACACAAATGCTTGCTTTAGATTCATCAAATCTGGGACTCCACGCTTTGAAGGCAGGGACAGTACCAACAGAGAAAATGGAGCCGTCGATACGTCATAAATTATAAACAATCAATAAACAGAGATCCATCATACGTTTGACTGATAGGCGAACAAAGTCATCTATATTTGAACTGACTTCAACCACCTACATTACCGTACTTTAACTGTACCAGAAATCATATAGATACCATTTAGATAGAATGTACGTACTCGTGTTTCATCCTATAGAATGCAAATCGCCACTGATTCCAGGAAATGTCTGGTAACGTGATATGTTTTGGAGAGCGGATCGTCAGTCGCGCGTGACTGCCGCCCCCACTGATATGCAGGGCTCACAGAAGGTGGTATACATACATACAAACATAGGTTTGTGTCTACCAAGGTGGGCTTTGGTTTGACATATGCATTACAAAGAAAACATACGTTACAATTATTCAATTGTGGAATACAAATTGGAAACATCGCTGTATATTTAGAACGAGTATGTAGGGCATAAGTCATATTCCCGCATTTTTTGTGGGTCATAATCATCACCACCTCATCCGTAGGACATCAACTGCTGAAGATAAATATCCTTCACAATTTTCCAAAGGGACCAGTTGGAAACAAGCTGTATCCAACGTTGTCCTGTGACCGTTATCAGATGGTCCACCTTGGCGTTGCACGACCTACGCTTACTGGTCCGTGGTCTCCACTCCAGAACCTTCCGACCCCATTAACGTTCACTTTTTCGTGCCATGTTCTCTGCCCACTAACACTTCAACTGGCTTATACTGAACCTCAATAGTTCTATCAAATTCTTCAACACTTCGATGCCTACTGATAGATAGAGTAACTTACAATATACCTCATAAATAAGCTCAAAGTCGCACAACGAGCTATAGAGAGGGCTATGCTCGGGGTTTCTCTACGTGATCGAATCAGAAATGTGGAGATCCGTAGAAGAACGAAAGTCACCGACATAGCCCAGAAAATTAGCCAGTTAAAGTGGCAGTGGGCAGGGCACATAGCGCGCAGAACAGATGGCCGATGGAGCCGGAAGGTTCTGGAATGGAGACCGGCAAGCACAGTGTAGGTCGTCCACCGATACGTTGGACAGACGACCTGATAAGGGTCGCAGGACGACGTTGGATGCAGGCCGCTTCCAATCGGTCCTTTTGGGAAACAATGGGGGAGTACTATGTTCAGTTGTGGACACCCTACGGCTAAGATGATGATGACGATGATACCTACATCCTTATGGTACATCATGAGAGTGTATGTAACTTTATTAATAAGAAGATAAGATTATGTTTACGGCTTAATTAGCCGACATAATGTGTGGTGAAACTTGATAACGCCGAAAGGCAAAACAATTTCCGAGAATACCGTTCCGACCTTACACACAATATATCGCGAGGCTTTTTTTGTATGCAAGCTTTTTTCGGAAAGGAAGAAGAAACATTTTCAACAAAATCTAGATACGGTTGTTTCGCGATACAATTTATTGTAAAATATAAATTGTATCCAGCAAACAGTTTGCTTTTATTAAATGCACAAAACCAAGGTGACTGAAAAATCATTACAGAAGTTCGTTAGTTCAGATATGTAAAGGTATGGTATATAAAAACTATGGTACTCTTAGCAAAGCAGGGCTGCTCGTCTCAAATTAACAACAAATGCTTGTGTTTCGGCAGATGCTTCTAACTGACCAACTGCGCAGTCGGTTTCTCCCGCGTGTTGATGGATGATGATGTGTGCTTCCCCGGGATGTAAACTATAACCTTTCCAAATTTGATTACGATCCGTTTAGCCGCTTAGGCGTAATAAGGTAACAAACGGACAGAGAAACAGAGTTTTACAATATATATTTTTTGTAAAATAAAAGTAGCCTTAGTTACTTCTTATAACATCAGCTATCTGATAGTGAAATTTCCATTAAAATTGGTCCAGCTGTTTCAGAGATTAGTTGGAACAAACAGACAGACAGACAAACAGACTTAAATAAATAATAATATTTTATGTATCTTTTCATATGCATTTAGTGAGAAGCTGTTAGTTTGAAATTAGAAGCAGACACTTGAATTTTATTTATGTGTATATATGTATAGATCTATACATTTACTAATCACCTATAATAGGCATTGAGTTATGAACCAATATGCGTTTAAATATTGAAGAAATGTTTTGATAACAACCAGAAAGTTAAGACAGAGGATTATTAATGCAAATATTCTATATTAGCTGCTCTCCGCAGTTTCACCCGCGCGGTGATGGATGATGATGATGAATCTTATATAGGCTATGTTAATTAAGGTGAGTGTAGCTTTCAAATGGTGAAAGAATTTTTGAAATCGGTATATTACTTTTTGAGCTAATTCGTTACAAATCTTTCCTTTTTATAAGATAAGTATAGAAAATCATCAGTCAACGATGTGTTATCTGTTCTGTGATATTTGTTATCTATTTTATAGAACGCAAAAGGTAATAACAAAAATAAAGTAATGCATTAAATTTAGTATTCTTGCGATCTAAGGGCCTTCCTTAAGTACTGGAAAGTATTTCAAAGGCGCAGCTGCGAGCTTGAGTGGTCAGACTTCAGACATACAATGACTTCATTAAACAACTATTGTTAGAATTGGTTAAAGGTAGATTTAATTATAATATATATATATTTTATTCTATCGAATGAACCTGGATATTAGTATACATGCTTGCCCATATTGCTTTAAGTTACTTCGTTTCTATCAGATCAGCTGGGCTATTATGTATCTCATTTGCCAACAAATGTTGATTGAAATCTAAAAAAATGGCCACTCTATGTCACTTTTGTCAGCTCCAGTCATCAACTTACTAACATTTTTGCTTACTGGAGTTGCCAAAACTGACGTAGAGCCGCCATTTTTCAAAATTTCAATCAACATTTGTTAGCAACTGAGATACATAATACCCCTGCCGTTGTTAGATGAGTTGCCCGTCTCTTATTTTGACATATAAACAAAAAACTAATAAACAAACTACAAAGGACAACGGCAAAAACATATGCCTGCATTCATTTTACATTTTAAATGTTTTCCCGAAATCAGACGAAACAAATAGGTACAAATATAATATATAAAATAAAACCGCGCTACGACTTGTTTTCTCGATGGTAAAAGCCACAAGGAAATCTTTTTACCAAGATGTTTTACAAAAATCCTTGTCCGAAGACAAATGCGTAAAGTTTATCCTCTATTAATATCCACCGCGAGTCAGTAAGTATGTAATTAAGACAAACGACACCCTCTGCCAACCCAACTTCCTTTACCTCTACTATGAGTCGTCGTTCGATCTCACTTAAGAGATATACCGTGTTTTTAAAACAAGTACCGTAAAACGGGGTGAATAAAATCGCGGGGGTTAATAGATACAAAACTAAAAAAGTTTTTCTACAGACTATAGACCAAACATTTTGAAAGAAAATTGTTCCGAAATTTGTATTTTTTTAAACGGCAGTATAAATTTTTCTTGAAATAGCAACACTGGATTGACGTGAGGTTTGGCTAACATAATAAAAAAATATCTTGAAGTGAGTCCCTTGCATGTAGGTTAAACGAGGTCTTGTAAAGTTTATTATTTTCATTATGAAAGGAAGTGATTCGTGTCATCACAACTTGTTAACGTATTCGTTGGTTCCTTGTGACCCGGATTAAGACGCGGTCCAACCCCAAATTTAAAATAATTTACGATGCTTTACGTAAGGTTGCAAATCGCTTGTTAGATTGGACGATGTAATGCGAAAATGCGTTAATTTTGTTTTTAATAAATCTTTCGATATATACTAACACAATTAAAAAAACTGCTGGTTACTACTTTAGTACTATATGTTGGCTATTAGCTAAGAAACATAATATAAGCACAACATAATGTTCTCATGACTATTGAAAACATCTATAAAAATAAAGTCAAAGTTCTAAATTGTGTCTATTCACCCCGTTTTACGGTAGTAAGAATTTATAGATATTTTTATCATCCCCGTGATGTTTGAAAATTACATGTCTTACTAAATAGTTCTACGCCGGTTATTTTATATATCGAAGGAAGTTTATAGTTTTTAAACAACTTCAAAAAAAGGAGGTTTTATGTTCAACTGTATAACTTTTGTTTGCTGATTATCAAAATGTTTGTTCGGTAGAGTATATTTCCGAGGTGGTCCCAATAAAATTTCATCAAATTCGGTTTTGCAGTTTTTGAGTTACACTTCATTAACTGAACATTGTTTGGCCTATTTTGATGATATCATCATTGACGTCCAATATGTACAATCGATCCCGTAACTAGCAATTTTTTTTACCAAAAAATTGAACAGAGTTCAACACCAAAAAGTATGAATAAATTGTCGAAGTCAGTACCATGCACGTCATATTGTGATAATAGGTACTTCTGAACTATCATGGTACCGACTTCAACAAGTTATTCACTGAAGTCTTTGAGAGATTTATCTCAGCGAAACTATTTCTGATTCAAAGTTAAAAACGCTGTTTGTTATAATAATAAATTGACTACCCCAAAAGCATCTGTTTTTATTATATGGAAAAAAAAGGTACTGTTTTGTGATCCCGACCAGTTTTCCAGACTCATTATTTATTATACGTACTAGAGCCCCAATATTTATAAGTATCATCATAATCAGCCCATTTTGTTCCCACTGCTGGGACTCAAGGCTTCCTCTCAGAGAGAAGAGTTGGGCCATAATCCACCACACGGGCATAGTGCGGTTTGGTGAATAGGTTAGTGTCCAACCCATGTCTAAGTTTTCAGGCCGCCCGAAGGCCCTCGACATAGCCTTACGACTGTTGTCCTGAGACAAACAACCGGAACCGACGGATTAACGTGCCCTCCGAAGCACGGAAGCGCTCCATTGAGTAATTCCACTAGCGGTCACCCATCCAAGTCCTGACCGCAGCAAATGTTGTTTAACTTGTTGATAGGTTAAGATCGCTAAGTCAAGCTCCGCTATGAGCGCTTCCTTATTAATAAATATACTTTTATATAATGACTAGCTGACCCACCCACAGCTTTTGTTTGCAACAACAAATTAATTGTATAAACACTGAAAATGATTGGACATATAGTTTTAAGATTTACTTAAATCTTATTAAAATGCGAGCGACAAAACACATAAAAGGCAAAATGCTTCGCTATCTAATGGCTGATATATAAATAAAGGTAAAGGGATTATTTTTGAATACGGGCACGGTCATCGGTATAAAACCATATTCACGATATTATACATCTAAAACCAGACAGATGCCTAGTAATTTAGATTTAGAATAATACCCACGTTAATATAATGTTAACTACAATCGTTCCTATTACTAAGATCCACGTCATATCCACGTCGTATCCACGATATATTTATATCTGCAACGACCTGTTGCAATTCATCTGCAAACATCATTCCAATGCAGATGGAAACTTTCATCGCATCTTTCTCGGTACTTTTTGTTTTTCTGTATACACATGTTTTGAGTTGCAATCCAGTAAAGAATTGTATTAACGTCTATATTTATAAGTGAGGTTTTGATTTTAATTTGTTTTGTGTATCATAAATAAATAAATATGGACTATGTCTGGTACATAAATTTCATTGTTGCTATAAAAATCGGTCTATGGAAATCTTTTTGACTTTTAGCTATATAGTCAAACTTCGAAGACTGGGGGTTTTCAACACTGAGATAATAATAATAATAAAAATAATAATAATTTATTGACATAACATAATGACAATATTTAAACTCAATTAATGTACTTAAGGGTCTACTTCGAAAATAAATTGAAACGCTATGGGCGGAGCCTAAATCTACTCGCGGGAAGCAGATAATGTTGCGGCGCAGTATCTCGTAGTGAATCCGTTCCGTGAGTTCTATCGTCGTCTCGCGCCGCGCGCCGCGCGCCGTTCGGATGGAATACAGAATGAGTGGAGTAGATAAATTTACATTTTATATAAAAATATTATATAAGTATAATTTATGTATTTGTCCTCATCATTCAACTGCAATTTTAAAAGAAGGGTGTCGATTTTATTCGGTTATTATGTATATTAATTATACATGAAAACCAAAAAAATATTAATATTAATTTAATGAATTTTACTATCGTGATGATAACCTCTGATGATACTATCGTGATAATCAGCCGTTTTAAAATGATGACGCGGTAAACTATTCGAGTGACGAGCAATTCGCGCGAGTCGCGCGGCTCGTTCGCATGGGCGACGTTTTTGCGTGAAAGAGTAACAAACATATGTATGTTTGTTACTCTTTCACGCGTCCTTTCAAACTATTACACTATTAGTAGGATTAATGTATCTTAACTAGTAAGTGGTTTAAATAATCAAAAACTTACATTTATATTTATTATTATTTATTGAACACAAACATCAAAATTAAAAACTACTGAAATCTAAATATTGCTCAAAACCTATTTGCTCAGTAGAATCATCCTGCGGTAGTCGTAACTCAAGACTTTCTCCTTCCTGTTTTTTTTCAATTTCTGTCTTTTTTGTTTCTTCTATTTCTCTGTTTTCATTTTCTTTATTTTTCGTCATTGGTTTCTTTTTTTTTAAAACTACATACTCAGGTTCGCGTATCGGTCTCTTTCGAGTATGCCGTGGGTCGACGAGCTCTGGTAAAAGACAATCATTGTAAAATGATAATAGATGGGGTTCCATGTTTGTCTGCCAATAATTATCATCTTTGAGAATAATCTCTGTCTTTATTTTGTTTTCTCCGTACCATACAGCTAATAAGCACTTTTCAGCTTTACAAATATGCATTTGACCTTGGGCTTGCATGTACCAATCTGATTTAGTGTTTACAATCACGGTTTCAGCTTTTTTATCATAACGCCAGAAATGCATTTTGCCCTCACGAATAGCAGCGTCGATGCCCATTTTGTATGGTGCAATAGGGCATTTTACTTCTATTATCATATTTTCATCAGTTATGCCATCGGGTGTTGCACCTAAAAATGGGTACTTTTCATCAATAAAAAGCCCACATTCTTTTATTTGCAACTTTTTTAAGCAAGCTAGCTGCTCTAATGCTGCTTTTTCATTTTTTTTGCCATGGCTTATTGATGAGACGTGGTCTATGTTTGGTTTATATATCATGTTTCTCACCATACTAGCGCAGCTATTCGTTTTTTTTCTTTTGACTACTTTGCCGAAATTGGACGCAGTCAAAAGATTTCTCCTGAGCTCCAACCATTCTCCGCTCTCACTTTGGAGCACTGTTCTTTGCTCTATTGCTTTGCGCTCTTCCTCAGTTTTTTCTAAATTTTTAAGAAAAGCTTCTTTTGCAAGCTCAAAAGAGTTTGGATCTAAATCAGGTTGATCAGCATTTTCCCCGTAGTCAAAATCAATTTTCTTACAAAATAATGTCCGGTTCTTTTTTTTTTTGAAGGTGTTATTATAAGTTCTCCTGTTTTTTGTTTTTCCTTCATATTGCTTTATTTTGGCTAAGGGACTCGTTTGATGTATTGTTTTATGAACAGTTGTAA
Source organism: Selenia dentaria (assembly GCA_917880725.1). Taxonomy (NCBI): domain Eukaryota; kingdom Metazoa; phylum Arthropoda; class Insecta; order Lepidoptera; family Geometridae; genus Selenia; species Selenia dentaria. The sequence goes on along the minus strand of OU862888.1, from coordinate 3,549,541 downwards.
GTATTTTTCCGGAGTTGAACGATACTACTGCTCCTGAACATCTCGCTTGATAAGACCTCTTGAGAGCGTAATTGACTCTCTTGCCCCCTACGAATTTGGCAATTACGCCATTAAAGCTTTCTACAATGTTGCTATGAACGTTTTCGATCAAGCTTCTGGATTTTGAAGATATATTGCTAATCAAATGTCGCATCTGGTTCCAAAGGCGTGTATTAATTATTGTATCTTTTGATTCTTCTGTAGAATTTTCGCTGCAAATTTCTCTGTTGCAAGAATTGTGATGGTCAAACCCGTGATGAATGGCATTAGTGATGTCTCGATGAAGGTTTTTAATTTTTTCTGACTGATCACAACTTGTCGAGCCGTGATATTCAATGGAGTCACAAATATATTTTCTTGCTTTTAAAATTTTTTTTGTGTTTAAGGTTTTTCTTTCTGCTATACAAAATTTTGTGTCAGTTTTTAACGATTGAAGTTTGTTACAAAAATTTCTTAATATATGGTTTTTGCAGCCAATTTTTTCAACCGTAATGGAAGGATATGGTCGTGTTTCTAATATTTTAGCATATGTGCTACTATCTCCATCAGCTATAAATCTTCCATAGATAACCCCATGCATCGCCACAGACTGCTTGAAGCCTTCAGCTATAATTGTGGACTCCATGGCTGTGGAAGACCCAGTATAATTTTTGAAACATTCATGTGGCACAACTGTATCTTTCCGCTTTTCAGCTCTGGCGCAGATACAACAGTATTTGTTTTTGACACCCATGAACAAAACTTGACGGAATCGTCGCCCTATTATAGTGGCAGCCCCAGATAAAGCCGAATAATTGGTTTTGTATGACCGCTTACTCCAACAGCCATCTAAGATAACATCAATGATTGGTATGCCGTCCTTAGTTACCCTACCGTCTTTGATAGCTGCTTCTTTCTCCCGTTCCCCAGCTTTTTTCATTTCTTCCCAAGCTGTGACCTCCCACTCATCACAAACTTCATCTTGCACAATTTTAAATTTATAATCCGACATTGACGGCAAATCCAGAGCTGCAGAAAACTGCTTCAATTCTACGCTCCCACAACCAGCTGCCATCATACCAGCCACTGCCATTTTGTTTAACTTTTCAGTTGAATTCTGTATTTTGAATTGTTTTTTACATAAAGAACAAGTAAATGTGAACTCAGAAACCAGACCAGATGTTTTTTCGGATGTTAACTCCATGGCGGAAAGACCGCATTGAAACAATGACTCATGGTTCGATATTTTCACTAACTCTTCATAAAAGTGTTTCATATCCACTACTCTATGGCCACTTACAGCATCCGAGGAATCGAACTCCTGAAATAATAAAAACAATGTTGGTTTCGCCTATCATCACAACAATCCAGTTAGTATACTGCTTATCTAGTCCTGTTATCAAGTCCATCACACAAACATTTGTGTGATATGCACTCAGGTGTTTGTTCTGTGTCTGTGTATATATTTATATAAGGTATGTACTCAGTATGTATGTACATATGTTTATCAGCTGTATGGACACTATAGTACAATTGCAAGCTTAGTTTAGGATCAGATGGCTGTGTGAGAAAGATGTCTTACAGCATTAATTTATTTAAATGACGACTACGATCAATAAAACGAAAACAAAATCGAAATCGGTCTAGTTGTTTTGGAGTTATCGAGTAACCTAGATAAATGTATATTGAGGACTAATCCCGAACCTTTTCATTTTTGAAAGTCGGTTGAAAAGATTGAGAACAAATAAAGGTAACTTGGTTACCTTAAAAATAGATAACTAAAAGAAAGATGTTAGGTTATAATTTTGGTAAAGCATTTGTATGACTTAATTAAAAAAAGAACTTAGGAAAAAAGTTACTCACAACATCTTCAAACTCTACTGCGTATGTTAGTTCTTCAAGTTCTTCATGAACAATAGGCGACTCCATTCTTTTTTGTTCTGACGAGCCGTCATTGGTGTTTGCAACACTGGACTCTGATGTGGATTGTTCGATCAGTCTGTAAATAAAATATGGTAAATTGTGACATACCTACAAATTTAAAACGATAAAGCGATTCCGTGATAATGATAGGAAACTCAAAACAAGAAGGTATTGAATTGTAGAACGATTATTTTACCCAGTACTATTTTGCGTTGAGTTGGTGAACTGTGCTAATTCATCTAAATTCAGTAGCGTAAGTCCTGTTGATTCCACTGAGCTGCTTTCTGCTTCTTTTCTTTTCCTGCTGTAAAATGACAGAATTCATAAATCAGACTTGTCCGTACCTATGTATGTAGGCAGTGACATTATAGTTGACAGAAACAATAACAATCAAAGCTGGATATTGATCGCAAAATTGTATTTAAAAAGCAAAATAATGGATAGCACTGACCTTTTTATGACCATCTCTCGAGCTCTCGCCTTCATATACTCCGAATGTTTTCTTTTATTCATTTTTAATCTCTTTGTTTTACCCATATTTACGTATTACAATTTAAAATGTAGCGCACGAAATTTGCCAGCGTTGTTAGAGCGAACAACACACGTCCAACGTCGACAGAAGTCACCGGAGCACTGAGTGAGCGCGACGGAATTACTTTAGATACGCGTAACATGGGATGCAGTACAGGCAGAGACGGCTAGGGTAAACAAAGTGTGCGTTGAAATACAATTAAATGCTTTAAAAAAAAACTAGGCACTGTATGAATAATCTGAATTCAAGGATTCTCAGTACGATTGATATCTATCTATAAATCAAAATTCATCCACTAACTTTTATTCGTTTAGGGATACGAGGAGAAAATTTGAGAAATTGGAGGTAACTTTAGATTTTTTTTCTATCGAGAAAATGTTATGCAATCATGTTTTCCAATTCAGCGTTCTTAGACAGCAGTATAAAGTAAAACATATCTTAAAATGAAGTCTCTAATGTGTGTAGTTACAAGGTGGGACTGATTAGAAAAACGCCATTATTTTCGAAACAGCCGGTTAACTTATACATCTGCTCTTAGTTTACATGGAACATTTGACGCCTGAGCTAGTAATTAAACTGTGTTTCGGGCGCCAAAGCCCTCCGTTTTCTGGAAAATTAGTACATTACACAGAAGTATACAACTTATAAAACTTATTAAGTACCTAGGTCCTATTAAATTTATTTAATATGTAGTGCATGCCGAGTATGTGTGTGTGTGAGTGTGTGTGTGTACGTGAGTGTGTGTGTTAGTGTGCGTGTGTGTGTATATAAAGATCTAGTTAATTTTCACCAACAATAAGCAAAGCAATCCAGGTCGATATATATTTTAATTGTTTTAGATTCTAACACCTTGTTGTAAACCAACAAACATGTAGACACGACTTTGGTCACAGTTTTTAAATGGCGTCGCAGCTTTGCTATAAAAGCGAATGAGATAGTATACGTTATGTACATGGTAGGGGCATTCCTGTGAAACTTGCAAATCTCGAAGATTATCTATGCTTACACTTTTTACATTTATATTATTTAAAAGGAAATGCAAAGTTCATCTTTAACACCGTACTGATGATTTCAGTTTAAAAAATGTTCTGTATAGTCATGGAATAGTTCATTTTATTTTTAACCGATTGCGTTGCTTTTCTTGGAATCGAATGGTTTTTTTAGCCAGTTGAAGTGGCAGTGAGCAGGGCACATAGCACGCAGAACAGATGGCCGATGGGGCCGAAAGGTTCTGAAGTGGAGACCACGGACCGGCAAGCGCAGCGTAGGTCGTCCACCGACACGGTGGACAGACGACCTGATGAAGGTCGCAGGACGACGTTGGATGCAGGCCGCTTCCAACCGGTCCTTTTGGAAAATCATGGGGGAGGCCTATGATCAGCAGTGGACGTCCTACGGCTGAGATGATGATGATGATGAATGGTTTTTAAAAGTACGTTGTTTATTTATATCATGTTTTTTGGCCAAATATGACCAATGGCGACTCTACTGGTTTAAATATGATTAGCGATTCCATCAAAAAAATTAAACTATTTACTTGTCAAGATACTAACGAAAAAAAAAGTTAAAAAACCATTTAAGTAAGTTTTCTATCGCAAACCTCAAAGCCGTATTGCATAGGTATTGCATACTAATATTATAAAGAAGAATCATTTGTATTTTTGTAAGTAACGATAAACCTAAAATCTAATAGACCGATTTATTTAGCTTTTTTAGAGAAAACTACAATATCATTGAGTTAACTATAAACATAGGTTGTAAAATAATTTACATCTCTCATATTCGGTAAGTAGGTCCTTATTACCCCCAAACGGGGCTTTTAGGTGACCAATTAGCGCTCTAGGGTAATAATGTAGCTAGAAAATCCCTAGGGCAGTTTACATCTCTCATATTCGGTAAGTAGGTCCTTATTACCCCCAAATGGGGCTTGAAGGTGACCAATTAGCGCTCTAGGATAATAATGTAGCTAGAAAAACCCTAGGGCAGTTTACATCTCTCATATTCGGTAAGTAGGTCCTTATTACCCCCAAATGGGGCTTGTAGGTGACCAATTAGCGCTCTAGGATAATAATGTAGCTAGAAAAACCCTAGGGCAGTTTACATCTCTCATATTCGGTAAGTAGGTCCTTATTACCCCCAAATGGGGCTTGTAGGTGACCAATTAGCGCTCTAGGGTAATAATGTAGCTAGAAAAACCCTAGGGCAGTTTACATCTCTCATATTCGGTAAGTAGGTCCTTATTACCCCCAAATGGGGCTTGTAGGTGACCAATTAGCGCTCTAGGGTAATAATGTAGCTAAAAAAGCCCTAGGGCGGTTTACATCTCTCATATTCGGTAAGTAGGTCCTTATTACCCCCAAATGCGGCTTGTAGGTGACCCATTAGCGCTCTAGGGTAATAATGTAATTAAAAAAGAACACTTCACTTTTTCAAAAAGTTTGCGTAACCATCATACTGGCAATAGACATCGTGCATTCAGCCCAATGACAAAAGAGGTCGCTTCGCTATTTACCCTTGTCTTCGTATGAGTATAATAGTCATCAATTTACTTTTGTAATGCCGGTTTTTTATACTTACCTCATAATCGAGATGTAAAGCAGAGTAGTTAGCTCGGGTGTAAGCATCAATTGCACCCTCGAACTATAGGCGCCCCCGCTGCGCTCGTGCGCCTAAATATCTCGGGCTGCGATTGATGCTTTACAACCCTTGGCTGCTAATCTACTAATAAAAATGTTAGGGAACTGTATGACAACTTCGAGAATGTAACCGTAGGTGTGAAACAATTATATTCCCATATCGCGTACGCTGCGAAAACTATAGACAATAGAGGAAATTCATGTACTGCAGTTTTATATAAAACAATCTGATTTTCAGAAATATCGTATGTCTTACTATTACAGTCACAGATCACAGAGACAAGGATTACAGTTATGTCATAATAACTACTTTTTCGTGTTAAAATATGCTATATTATCGCAGGTACAAACTAGGCCACAGTATTCGTACCATTGTGTTAATCCTTATCTACTCTAATACTAAAGTGGAAAGATTTGATAGTTTGTATCGGATAAACGCAAATACTTTATAACCGGTCCAAAAAATTAGTACATCAGTATCATTATCCGCGCGGGTGAAAACGCAGAGCGCAGCTAGTTCGATATAAAATGATAAATAAATAAACAATACGCTGTAGATACAAGGCACATAACTGCGGAAGCTTGCAACACCGTGAACACGACAATATAGATGTCACTTTGGATATAAAGGAAGTTTTGAAAAAGCCACGAGCCACTTCAAAGTTGTGACCAAAATTAAATGAAGCTCCCAATCTGTCTTCGAAATGATAAACCGTCGCGTTTATTAAAGAGAGTGAAATAAACCAGAGGAAGTTATCAATAGAGGATAATAAATAAAGACACGCCTCCAAGATCAAAGAATTCCAGTCAGTAGTGGTAAAAATACAGTTTATTACCTTGTAAATATCCGTTTGGCTGAACATAAACAACGGGTGGGACATGGCCATCTGTGCAGTTGGTACATGTTTTAGAAACTATTAGTATTTTAGATGTTAGAAAGTTTATACGACATTGAACTTCAAAAACTTTGGTTTGAATTGCTAACTGCTAATTGAAACCAGCTTAACGAGTAGATCCGCGATTGTTTGATATTATTACGCTTTAATAAATTTATCAGCGGTTTATCTTACTAGAATTAATAATTTAAGTGATATCAATTTATATATAATATAAAAATGAACCCCCATTTTTGCTGGTCATGCTATAACTTGAGATCGGCTCGACAGACTTCATTTATATTTCTTAAATGTTTTCTAATACCTACTTAGTAAAAGGTTCTTACTTTATAAAAAAAATAAAAAGAAGGGAGGTCATGGTGAAACCAAAGGCCGAGCCTACTAAACGAACGAAGTCGCAGGATGTCGCTGTTACTTATATAAAAAATGATCCCCTATATAACCCGAACCTGGTCTCGCTATAACTTGAGAACGGGTGGAATAATCCTGCTAATTATTATTTATTTTCTTAATTATTGTCAGGAGAAGATTCTTATGAAAGAACAACCATGAAAAGATGAGAGGCCGAAGGCCGAGCCTACTACGCGAACAAAGTCGGGGGCAGTCTCTAGTATTACATTATTGCGAATCATGGAATGCTTAGGAAACTAATATTTACTTACCTTAATTTTAGATACAGTCGCCTGCAATAACATGTATACATTCCATAACTTTCAAAACTATTATACAGCACTACATTTCCTAACAATGTAGATAAGGACTATTTTAAACAATTTAATAATATAAATTAATTTATTTTAGATTAATTTTGATGCCTATTTTAGAGAAATTAAATGCGGAGGCACTTTTGAAAATTGTAGAATGTATATACCTTATTGCAGGCGACTGTACTCGTCTAGCGTTTGGATACATATTGAAATAAAATTGTAATTGTTTTGAGGAAAAAATAATTAAAATATCCTACAAAAAAGTTCTTTTAATGCGTTTATTTCGCTACTAAATTAATTGTAGAACTTTTACACAATTTGCACTATTATACAATTTTATTTATAACAGACATGGTGATAGGTATGCTACATATATTTGCTTCAAAAGAAAGATGAAAATAGTTGACAAATCTTTTTAAATTAATATAATTAATTAACATTTTCTTAAAAATAAAATTAAAACTGATAATAAACCTTTTTAGATACTTAAGTATTTATAAATTTTCAGTTTTGGCGGTTGGTTAGAAAGAAAGGATTAAAATATATTTAGAGTTTACAAACCTTAGAATAATTTACAAAAGGAACGTGATCAGATTACTGCTGGCAGTGATCATGGGATCGAATAAACACATCATGCATTATGTAGAAACCCATGCGACGCCGGAAACTATATAAACTTGTAACAGTGAAAGTAACCGTGACGATTCTCGAATAGCTGAAATGCGGAATCAAAATGAAAATGAAAACGATAAAATATAAAAACTTTTTATACCTATACACTCTGAAAATCAATTCTTTTTACATGGTACTCTATATAGTTTTATAATTAATACCTATACTACGGTTTATTTTACCTTACACGTATGGAACAAATACGGCGCAAGTTATTGAACTTTATGCAACTAATTTTTTTTGTTTACTTCCTTTTTTCTTTTTTTGCAGCTAGTAATTTCTAATAGCATTTTTTGGGTTTAATCCCGACCTCAAAGAATCATGGATTAAGTTCATAGAATAATAAAATAATCTTATATATCATCAACACTGTAATTCTATTAAATATGAAAATATGTTTCTTGATACACCATTCTGTGCATTCACAAAGCAACAAATTAACAAAAATGTTAAAAAATTACAGTTTTTAAAGTTAGCCTTTAAATGGATAATTACAAGTACAATTTGAAAAATTTAATACCGACTTCCATTCTATTCAGTTATTGGAGTGTATCTCAAAAATTACTAGACCGAATTTAATGAAATTTAAATGGGACCACACTAATGGGAATCACCAGCTTTCAAACAAAAGAAAAATTTTGAGAATCGGTTCACCCAGTCCAAAGTTATGAGGTAACAAAAAAAACAGTCGAATTGAGTACATCCTCCTTTTTTGGAAGTCGGTAGAAAAGGCCGGACTGTGACAGGACAACACTCAAGCTTCTGAAGGGTCGCTATAATAATAATAATAAACGAATTTAACGTAGGTATTTGATTTTCTGATCTGAGGAACTAGACAGTTGAAAATGAGGATACAGTAAACAAGAAACATGTTGCAAACATGTTTCATTAAAGAAATTTGTTCATCAACAAAAATAGTATTAACTTAGAAGTAATGAATACTGAACATAATTATAATAATAAAATAGGCTGTAAAACAGTAGATACTAGAGAGAACAGAATTAAAATTTATCAAAGTAGCCATAAAAGCAAATGCGCTTATGCATAGTGAAACGTAATACGAGATTCTGAGCGTATCAAATTTTCAAATTTTGAATATTCTCATAGCATTCTTATTCAAATTTCGGTGCTACCGTTTCCGCGCTTTTACGACGGTACAGTACATTAAACTTTCATATTGTATCGGAGACATTTGTAGAACGTAAAATCATTTCTATGAATCCGATTAGTATGTATTACACATTCAATTTCATTTATTATATTGAGAGTGGTGCATTTGAAATTTAAACCCATAAGCGCCATAGTGAAAACTGCAGGCTTATTTTTATCCTCATTGGGAATCGTGTCACCATAGGGTCTTTGTAAGGTACAGCACGACTAAGAACAGTACCTTGTAGCGATAACTGTCGTGCGATTCTCTAATGATGCGTCGATGTGCTCGTCGACGAGCTCACCGATGTCAAATACTTTATGAGATATCGCCCTTGTACATAAGGTTGCTTTTCATCTCATAATTTGTTTCATTTATTGTCATTTGTTTCACGGTTTTCAAAGATGCAACGATGTTTGCTCTTAAAGAATTGCAAGGCTGGAAAGCTTAATCCAGTGGCAATTTATTTTCATATTCATAATATGGTCTCGATATTTTGGCACAGTTGCATGAGAGCTCACAATAAATACAATATATGGTAAATATCCCGTTTCTAACGTTAGTTCTTGCATTTGTGACCATGCCAGTTTAAAAACTTATATTTTCATAACATTATAAACAGTAATAAAAACTGTAAGTGAATAACAGCGTACAGTACATAAAAATATATATTCAAATTAACGCTAGCAAAAAAGAACCTGACAGTTTTTATGGGTGTTTGTAACTTCTATGCTACAAATTTACTGAATTGATTTATGTTTGAATTCGAGTACAAATATTGAATGGAATTTGACTTGAAAAGACCATCTCAGATAGTAAATTTCTAAATTAAAGAGTGAAAGTGTTTTTCGTTTCATCGTTTATTTGTTTGTCTTTCTTTCACGCTTGAAATACTAAAACAATCCCAAACGTTGAAACCAAAAAATCTGGCGTAACTATCGGTTGCTTAAAGAGTAAGTACGAGTGTATAATCTCCTTGCGCCTGGTTTCAGCTTTCATGATTAAAGCATTGCAAGCTTCTTGCATTTCCAACGCAAATCGTTCTCTTTGTTACAGTTTGTGTTTGTCTACATTGTAAAATATGGATTATTTGTCCGCCAGAAACATAAACACCAGTCGAGTACAATAGAACCTCGAACAAAGGCTGTTAAACAAAACGTTGACAGAAAAAGTACAAAGGGAGTAGTAATTAAAGGATCAGGTAGTCAGTGTTTTGTTGGCAGGAGCAGACCACCCGCCCATCTATTGTTGCACTTTTTTATAATAAGCCGGGCAAAAAGCCTAATGAAAATGCATCGACAAATTTTGAGTTGCTTTCTTATTTTGTTGCTAAGTATTGATTATGTAAACTAGAGCAAAAGAATATTGCCGTAAAATTAATTCCAGGATACACATTATTTTGCTATACTACCAAGTGATAAGATAGAAAAGTCGGTAATTGTTAAGCATCACGCCTACCAATCATAATTGCAGTGCCACTCCACTCGCCGCCACAGGACATTGGTGTCAGCATCTCATTCGTCCAGCAATTTTAGAAGCTGCTACTAAATTACACTTCATTCAAAAAATAATAGGGTACTGTGGTGCTGCCTACAGACGTCTCTTGTTGAAAAGGAATATAACAATATAGAGTTTTCTGGTCTCTTGCGCATGCACCCCGATGGTTAGAGACACATTCTTTAGTTCCATCCCCTCACAAACCGAGACACAAAACCATGATGATAATGGTTCATATTCTCATCGTATAAGCAGAGTATTCTACAAAATCAGTTGCATACCAAAGTAAAACTCCCACGATTAGCTACGAACAATCACTCGCGCGATGTGCGGGTCAATCACACCTCACTGCACTGACAACACCTTGGTAATCAAATCAAACAATCAATCACACCGAAAGCGTCACTAAACTACGCGTACATTTTATCCTGTTCAATTACAACACGACCGCTCTCTACGAAAGCTTTCTCGGGACTGAACGCTAAACTCGTTTGGATTGGAACTCGACTCCAAAGCCTTCACGGTAAGTAGCGCGAGCACAATGGAAAACGCAAGCGCCCGCGCACCTGTGTCGTATATTGGCCTTTTTTCTTTTTAATTTAAAAAAGGCGACGAACTTTTCTGCATGCCGGACGAGCGGTTGATGACCCTAGCGAAACAGTAGTTAATGGTTATTTAATGTAACGGCTAAGACGGACAATTCAATGTTCCCAGTTGGACTATAATGATTAAAGTTCTCAGTGGATGGTCGGTAATACATCAAAGTTTTGCGAGGACGTCTGAATAGGCAGCCTAGACATCAGTTGACGTAATGAGTCGAGCTAATGCAAAGTGATAGTGGCAGTTCTTGGAAGCGTATAGTGACTATTTGGAGGCAGTCGCGTCTGCTTGGAATGTGGTTGTATGGTCGCCCCACGATGCGGCAAGGTCGTACGCGGTGGTATGCATGAGAGCACGACCGTGTTAATGTTTCTTTTAACAATAAGAACGAGATTGATGACAGCGCGTGAGTTATGGATTAGCGAGACGAAATACTTCCATTGCTTCCAATGGAACACGATCTCCAAAAATAAACTCAAAACAAAACTACAAATGACAGGAAAAGTAAATGTATACGGTAAGAGCGTTTAAATATGCGCGTGTTCCGACTTGTGAGATTCTAATCGACTTTTAATTCGGTCTCCAAATACAATTCGGACTGTAATAAAGCTTTTATGTTATTTGAATCTACGTCACTAAACACCGAGAAGTATACTGAACGGGACTATGAATGACAAATTTTATGATGTCGTTCTTATAATTTACGATTATGGTCACATGACTCGAAAATTTTACTTTTGAGCTGGTAATGAATAGAAAAGCATTGTTGATTCTGTTGTTTGATATTTTTGTATTATTGTTACAGATGAAGCTTATGTGCTAGATTTCAATAGAATTCCTATTGCTGGTTCTGTTCGAAGGGAAGAGTATGCTATATTTGTATGTTGGTGGTATTTCGCAATCCTAAAGTATCTTCGTGGATAAGTTAGTGGTATTGCAGCACTGGTGTTGCAGCGTTTAGATCGTTCCTTAGACAATGATCGCAATTTAAACCGTACAATATCTTCCGAAGTAAGGAAGCGCTCTATCAAAATGCGGCTACACATCCAAGTACTGTCTCCGCATCAAACCTCGAGTGTACAATCTTCATTACAAGTGGTTCTAATCCTCAAATTTAATTAAGTTTTTAGTAGTTAGTTTTAAGTAACATATCGAGATGTTCACTTATTATCTTCACTTCTTCATAATTATATATATTTAAAATGTAATGTATAGTGTGAACTATACGTTACATTTTAAACATATACATTTTGAAATTATAGAGTAAAATCCAGATGTCTAATCTATTAGAAACCTCTATCATAAGGCAGAGAAGTCCAAATCACATACAATGCCATTATCCGTCAATGAATAAATATCTCGAAAAAGAAGGCGGTGGTATATGCCGTTTACTGCCACCATATTTTGCTAAGATTGCCCGAATAAGTAGAGAAGATCCATGATAATTTTTGAAAGCACTACCAGATTATTTAACAAAGAGCCAGATAAGTTATTTAAACATCATTTATTTTTATATTACGTAACATTGAAATTTATAGAGAGAAAATTTCTCTCTACAAATTTCAATGTTTGAGATCGCTAAAGCAGGCGTTAGTGCTTTAAAAATAATACTATAAAAATTACGTAATATGTTTTTGCACATATGTATAATATGTATATATCTTTGTATAATAAAGGACTGTAATAGAGGACCAGCCTATTTCCATCTACGGATCACTGTTCAAGACTCTGCATAGTTATTGAGTTATTTTCTATGACAGAAAACCCAACAACTGTCTTGCTCGAGGACCGAACCAGGACCTCGAGATTCAAAAGCGGCGCTTCTACCACTAAACCAACGAGACAGTTAATTTTTAAAACAGACACAATACCGAGTAGCGAACATGTGTAATCGCAAAGAAAACGGTTAACAATATGCGTTCTCGAACACCTCATAGCTCCATGTTTACACAAGTTTGTGTACAGTGTGAACGACAACCGACACCGGAATTACTTCATTTCCTGCCGTGGCAATGCCTTATGTACACACGGCATTACAAACAAGCATAGTTTAAACTGTAGTTACTACACAAATATACCTAATTCCGATAACAAGTTCTGTCATTAATTATATGTATATTAGCTGGTGCCCGTGACTACGCCTGCGCAGGAATAAATAGTACTTCGAGTAGCTTATTATCTTCTTCAAGAACATATCTATCTTTACACCAAAATTTCATAAAATATGTACATGTTCAAACGCAATTGCTATTATAGTATTGTATGAGTAAATTGTAATACTTAGTATATCAATCAGTAAACATTAATAATTAGTTATATAATTACACATACATACAAATATAAAATATCATCATAGAAAGAAACTGTCATTACATTACCCTTGACGGTCGCCGAGCACATTTAGTGTATCGAGCTGTCAAATTGACTTGGCTTTTGACTAAGCTATCAGCCGTGTGATTTTTTAAGAGCACACATCGTTGCATCTTTGATAGCATCCGTGAAACAAATGAAGAGATGACAATAAAGTTGGAAAACCAATCTTATGTACAAGGGCAATATCTCATAAAGCATTTGACATCGATGAGCTCGTCGACGCGCCCATCGACGAATCATTACGGACGGCGCCGTGCAATTCTAAACTGACAAAAAACTTAAAAAAAACAGAAATTGACAAAATATTTACCAGAACTATCATCATTGCGATCTTGACGTAGGCAGAGATCCTATTATTTTGTCTATGCTTCCACGCATATTACCCTTTTCACCCGCGAGTTGATGGATGATGATGATGATGATGAAAAGTATCCTATGTGTTAATCCAACGCCTCTTCTGTCTCCATACGAAATTTCATCACAATTGATCCCGCCGTTTGAGCGTGAAAGAGCAACAAAGATCCACACATCCATACATCCATACTCACAAACTTTCGCGTTTATAATATTAGTAGAAAGTAGGATGTCGCTGTGCGCCGTTGAAATTAGACTGCTTGCTTATTATCACAGCCATTATTGTAAAGAACACTGGCGAAAACCCTTTGGACATGGACTTTCTTTTAATTTGTCTGTCTAAGAAAGACAGTATTGCGATGGTTGTGATACATCTTAAATTAAATTATAAAGAATTTTAAAGGTTGTATAAAGAACCATTATGTATGTAGTAATGGTATTAATATAGTAGTTATGGCACTGTTTCGTAGATTTAGTCTACTTTACAATAGCGAGCCATGCACACACGAAACGCAAATTGTTAACTCGGGGCCTACGGTGTGGGTCTAACATTTATTACTCGAGGCATAAACATGTTTTGTGTATTTACTCATTATGATAAAAATTTTAGTGTCAATACTGTTTGTATAGTTCTAAATAGGTAATAAATAAATATTAGTTAGATACAAACGTTCTTATTAATAAATTATTATGAACAGGCCACATTTAATATTTAAATGCAATATTTTATTTTTATTTACGTAGGCACCTATCTCGCTTAGTTTGTCACATATAACCCACCAGGGTTATTTGTTGTTCATAGATCAGAGAGACTGGTGTCTCTCTGAAATAATCATTCACAAACTGTACCTACCTATGTCAATTTTAATTTTTCAATTAATTCAGCAACAACTAAGCACAATGTTCAAATACAAAAATACATATCTAGAGTATAACCATTTATTTACCGCTATATTAGCTTGTTGTTTACATACATTTTTTTCACATAACCTACACTAAAATAGGTACAAAATAACCAAATTGTTCCTAAGCAAATAGTACCCGTCTTGGTGGGTACTACCGTCAGATATCCTTGTCTGACACTGCAACTGAATTTAATTTGCATTTGAATGTTCCTCACTTTATCCATGAAACGTAAGTCAGGCTGCGTTCGAAATCTCTGAAACTAATACAACTTCAAAGAAGCTAATGAGTCTATTAGTTATCTAGTTATCTTTTTAACGTGGCGTTAAGTCGTATAACTATTGACACCATGTAATGCAGAAAGAAATTACACTATTTTTATATTTCATTCATTTAAAGACGCGCACATATACGCTTCCGCTGGTGTTCTTTATATAATTTCGCGCTAAAACTATAGGTACTTTTGGGTATAGATTGGCAATTGTTTGCTTTCGTATACAGTAACTTATATAAACTTGACTTTTGTGGGATTTAACCAAGCTCTCTTCTCTGTTTCTTATAAAGAGTAAGTATAATGTTTGCTGCACGAGAGCGTCCCGCACGCAGTGGTTGCAGTCTCGCGGCACACCAGGACCTTCACCTACTACACCGACGACCAAGAAGACGCCATCAGCCGTTTCGTGCGACGTGCGGTGTCTGCGTCACCAAATGCTATCCGCGACTACAACTTACAGATGGCCATAAAAGATCGGAATGTGGATGTGACGGAGGCCCTGGGCCGGGTGGAGAAAGCCGACTTATATTCAAATTGGTTATAAAAAAAAAAAAAATTAGACAAGCTTATGCTTTTGTATTATGTATGCTTGAGCATTCACGCTCACTAAAAGGCTTCTTCTCGCGGCGGCGTCGTGTGGCGGGTCGTCCTCTTCCCTCAAATATGGTTGAGGAGGGCCATGGCTGGCACACGTGTCAAGCTCGTGAACGGGCGCTGCTTGCGGGAGCTGGTATGCTCTCGGTATGTACGATATTTAGAATTAAGTTAAAAGTCTATTTGTGTACAAAAAAAAATGTATTATGTAAGTTTAGTTAAGAAAAAAAAAATGTCCTCCTGTATTCCGTTACTAATTATAAAAAAAAATATATAAGTTTAAAATATAAATGTAAACAATGCCACGGACCCATTGAGTCTGTGAACAAAAGCAATAATAAAAAAAAAAAGTATAATGTTTCACTTTGTGTAAGTAAACTTTGAGCCTGTTTATTTAGCACAAAACAATGCAGGGATCAAGGATCCGGCTGAAAAGCCCAGACGGCGCGCGGCGCTAAGACAGACAAACTTGGAGTGCAGTTAAAGTTAAATCTCAACCACATTGATAATCGACAAACAAAAACGAAGATGCGGCTTCAAGTACAGGGGAAACTTACTAGTCAGCCGTGCGATTCTGTTGTGCCATTCTGCCGTGTGGTTCTGAGCTCACCGATGTCAAATATCATCCTTGATCCATAGGATATCGCCCTTGTACATAAAATTGTTTTTTCAACGTTTCTTGTTATTTTTTTAAGGATGTTGTCAAAGATGCAAATATATTTGCGCTTAGAGAATCGCACGGCTGATTCATTGAAACGTAAACGTAATAGCAGATGTTATCGACCAAGGTTTCGGGCATATCGGTTGCCCATCCTCAGGGAGTTTACTCGGCAAGATCGTTATAATTACTCGATATACCTAAAGTTCAAAATATAAGTATAGAAAGTATGTTTAATACATGTTTTAATTTCAGAGAAAACATTACTAATTACTAGTGGTTCCACTCGGGTGGATAATGGCTGACGCACAAGAACGTGTTTCCAAGATAAAAAGTTACTCGGACGTTTTTCAAGCATTCAGTATCGATGGTAGAGGCAGTTGACCGATTAAAAAAAATAAGGTATTGTTACTTTAAGATGGCTAGGACTCGCAAGATATTTGCCAGAATTGTTCTCCAGTCACTTGTTGTTGTAGCCCGTGCTCGCCGCTGAGTGTAACAGTGGCTAATTATGGACATAATTGGTGTTGAGTAATACGACTCTTAAAATAACGTTTTGGTCTACAAGGTCATGCCTGAGAGCCATATCTGTGCCAAAACATCTTTGTAATCTAAAACTTCGCCCATCTCATTGTACGAGTATATTTATCATCATAAACATTACGCTTATCTTATGGAGCATTTAATTCTTAATGCAATCATATATTTTATGATAATGGCTTGCATTCCGCTCCCTCGTATAAGAAACATAATAGAGTAATCATCTTCAAGTCGTAACCTTTTACATCGTCGTGCATTGCTGACGCTATTTCATTACGAAATATGCTTGGATCTTTGTAAAAAAGATATAAAGAGTCGCGTCCTTAGAAACTACGAACTATCGCCAATCATCTCGTTAGATGACGGGCAATAGTTCGCGCTATTTAATATATAATATGCTAGGTATAATTTCTTTAACCTACCAGAGACATAATACATATTGTGTGAAATTTATTTCCTTTGTAAGGCAAAAACAGTCGGTAGAATATAGAAACTAAACACGACTGGCGTAGGCTTTGATGGTAGACTATGAGTATTTTTTCTTTGAGCCCAACTGCTCTGAACCAGTAAAATATTTAGCCACCAATTTGAGGGCTCAAACTTTTGAGCGGCTTTACACAGCAAATATATATAGATAGTGGCTTGTGTTTGCAGACTTTCCAATGATCAAACGGATTAACAATAATTGTAAAAGAACAAGTGAGGCTAGCGTATGCTGCTGTCCAAAGTATCGAAGCGCCTAGTTGCCACGGACCACGGACATCTGTTGTTTATGGCATAATGTGAGGTAGAGCCTGTTTGATGCATTGCTGTCACTACTGTTTATGTTAATGTATTGTTTTTAACCTGTGTGTCAAATAAATGATTTTCCTTTCTTTCTTTTTTTTTCACGACGACGGACGGACGGAAGAATTATATCACCTATATACATACTTATATGATTAGAACCAGAAATTGTACGGTTTGTGGTAAGGGAGACTCCGCCCCTTATTAATCTACTTATGGCGTTGCTTTTTAGTGGAAAACCATAAGCTTGAATCTAACGGAACCATAATCCCGAAGGGCAAATCGATGTATCAAAATTAAGTCATATAAAGATATTATTATTAAGCTCAAATTTTATTATTTTTTTAATAATCTTTTCTCTGTAGGGAAGGAAGACATTAAGAGAAATATATGGTCAAAAGCGCCGTCCAGTGG
The DNA here is from genome assembly GCA_917880725.1 of Selenia dentaria. Classification (NCBI taxonomy): domain Eukaryota; kingdom Metazoa; phylum Arthropoda; class Insecta; order Lepidoptera; family Geometridae; genus Selenia; species Selenia dentaria. The sequence goes on along the minus strand of OU862888.1, from coordinate 3,532,014 downwards.
CTTTGAAACATTTACATGGTGCTCGTATAATGAGAACATTATCATAGCGAAGTTTTGGCAGCGTTTCAACCGAAATGTTAATTTTACTCGTATAATGACAATGTTTAGTGGACCAAGTCCAGTTATAAGCAACTTGCGATATTATGAAAATTCAAATTCAGTTTTATTAAGATACTAAAGAGCTATTGTGAAATTCAAATTAATCAGTGTTTTATATACTATTATCAATGTTTAAAAATATACTAGGCCACAAAAGCGCCACCACGAGCTGTTAGACAGGCCAAATGGTATGGTATAACAGCTGTTTAACAGCTCTGTGGTGATACCAAATACTAAAATATTAAAAAATTGCTTATACATACTATTGAAAAATTAAGTAAAAAAGGTAATTAAAAAAAATTATTTTATATTTTAAGAGTTATCGCATTTTTTACAACCAGACCGCTTCCTTTTCGGATCAGTGTAATCAAAATGTCCTCGCAGTGGGTACAGGCATGTGCAAATAGGACGTGACGGCCCGATACTAATCGGACCGGATCGGTACGTATGTAGGCACCGACAAGTGTAGATATTCATTTAAAGCGCATAAAATTCACGTGACGTGTTCCATATTCCAAGAACGCCTCGCAAACCGTAAGGCTCCGCAAGATCAGTATCGCCGCACTTTTTCGTATCCAAATTTAAGTTTGGTGAATAATTTTGCAATACGTTATGCTATAATTTAGCAATACGTAATGCTTTAATTTAGCAATACATAGTGCTAAATTACCTACTCAAGTATTAAGTGTACTTCTATACTATAGTGTTCGTATACTTAAATAATAAGTATGCCTTTACTCGTAAACATTGCTTCTACAAAATTTACCATAAGAACATTCGAATGGAAAATAACTCCTAATAAAATATATTTTTGTGAAAAATAGCAATAAGACAAGCATACAACTCAAAAAAAATTAAGGTCACAAATATTAATACTGAGAAATGCTGCGTTTTGTAGAAAAATATTAATTCGATTAATACATTACCTTCAACTTGCATTTAAATCGTAAACGTGTGATCGTGAAGAAGTTCGTTCAAAACTTTTTTTATATTGCATGATATATAGGTAGTAAAATTCTACAAGTTTGATTTAAGAGTACAAACGCGGAATAACTTACGCGCACAACGCCTCTACAGTTAGCGTACATGCGCATATGCGTAAACGCGTACTTGACTCACCTGTTCGGGCGTGTCAGTCTCGAACGCGTGGCAATAGGTGCGCCCTGGCTCGGAGCGCGGCTCACGCGCAACTAGCGCGAATAGCGCGCGTACTGACTCACAAGTCGCGTATAGTATGCGCCGTAACGCGTGGTTCATGCGCACAGTCTGCAAATAAACAAAAGAACGTTAGTTATTTGCAATTTATGGCAAGCCAAAAGTTGTGGACCCTTTTTTAAAAGTCATAGGTTACATTACCTTTCGTTTATATCTACAAAAATAAAGTTTTAGTGTGTGATAGCTTACGTTTATTTACCACAGAACAAAAGTGTAAGACATTGTGATAAATCTTGCTATCACGTTAACCAAACAGTTTATTCTAATAAAAGTAGGTTGTTGGTTTTGAGGTTATACAACCAATAACCAAAACCAAAACGAATACTTGACATCTAATCGACACAACAAATAACAATTTACGCAAGGAATAAAAAATAATAATTTGTAAATCAGTAAGACTTAAGCAAAGCGTAGAGAATGATAAACACGCGTTGGTAAGGCTACTGCTGATGATCATACAAATAAAGTAGCAAAATAAGTAACTTACCTGATCTTCGGGATCGCATACTTTGACCCCAGTGAGTGCAACCACTACTAGTACAGGGACCGCACGCCCATTTTCCTGAAACAAACAGAAAAACCATACTGTAATTGAGTTATTAAATATTGACTACAAGTAGAGCGAATGTGGCCAAGCACCAATCTGTGTCGATAATTCCATATATATATACGTATGTATCTATAAAAAAGGGCTACCGCGGAATTTACGCTTCTATAATGGCACGGGTGGAGATATTTATTGCTAACTACACAATATCACACATTGTTGTATTGCAGTAACGTCAAATTATACTAGCTCGGAATTGTTAACCAACAAACGTACAACCAACCCAACGCCTGTTCAAATCGGATTCTTCAAGGCACCACATAGGTCCAACTCTTTTTCTTATATGTTGATGATTTTTGCAGCATGAAGATTAATAATTCCACAGTATTCTTGTTTGCGGACGAGACTGTGCTTTTGTTTCGTGAAAGTACGTGGGAAGATCTAAAAAATAACGCCGAAGTTGGCCTTTGCTAAAGTGACTAGAAAAAGCCGTAGGCAAGAGTATAGTCTTCTTTCAATCAACATTAGAAAACCAATTATACTTGTTTCAGTAAAATCATCTGTTTTCAAACTTAGAACTAGACTTTATATATGTATATGTACATATTCCTCTATATATAATTTCATCATTAGTATCTGATTTCAATTAACTTGTTATGTACAACGTTAATTGATGTTCACTTGATCCACCACAGCCAGGAAGGACCTTGCTTTTGATATATAGGACACAAGCCTATAGTCTAAAAAGTCTGAGACTCACAAAATTGTAACATGCATTTATTTGGAGCAAGTTAACATATCTTTATTTGTAAACTTGATTGCTATTCCAATCTAGATTGTATAAATTGCAATTCCAATGAAGTCTATTTAATGGACAACTGATAGGACAATAGACAATACTGCTCCCGAGAGATTAGAGGGGGAAACGACGAGTACAATAGCTTCGAGGAGTTTGATTGAATACATCTTGTAGATGTAGTGACAGCTTTATGAGGGAGTTAAATGCGTTAATAATATCCCTACTTACATTAATTTTTTTACTATTTGACATTAGCGTAGGTATTTCTTATGATTTGATGCAGGATATGAATCACAAATCTTTGGATCAATATTACATATTTGTATAAAGAGTTTTATGGGGTGAGTTAAGGTTAAAAAAAAATAAAAAAAGTTTAAGCTAAATTCAGAGATATATTAACAAAGAAATGTTATTACGCCGTTGACGAATTTTTGGAAAATAATAACTTTTTAAACTCGCAATGATTATCTATATTATCTTTATTTCTGTTTTATCTCATTTTTGATTAGATCCTAGATATGGCTATACAATTAATTTTTCACGCTTAAATGAATTAGATAATGTAAGTACCTCATAAAATGTGAATTTACAATATTTATACACCTATTTGAATTTGATGACATAATATTTATAATTGTGACATTTAATTTTATTTTGATTTTTTTGAATAAAAAATATATTTAATAATGTAGCTGTACTTATAGACTTTAGTTGAAGATTGATTGATACACCCATTTGAATTTGATGACAAAACGATTATAATTGTGACAGTTAATTTTATACTTTATATAAACATAATTAATTAATAATGTATAGTGGATTATATAAATAATATAATTAATAATGTAGCTATGTAGACTTTAGAAGAATAATTTTATGAACTACATTCTGTTTGCTACACCCTAACAGGGTATGTATTTGTGCTATATTGTATAAGTGCATGATGCAATGACTGAATAAATATATAAATAAATGCGACAGCAATTGTTATCAATCTGAAATCTTGGGTTTGAGAAATTGACACTTGTGATCTATAACTTTTATATGTACAGGCGACTCAACTGCAATAGATAATGATTTTGTATTTTATATTACTCTTGTAGTAGTTACTAGTAACCCTTATAGGGAATGCCCTGATGGAAATATACTCCGGTATATATTCCTCAGTTCCCTGTACGAGGTCCTTACGCCTCGAGAGGTATACAGGTGCTAAAATCTCTAAACACTCAGTAAGAAAAGGAGACCCTGACCAGCCAGGGCTACGGAAAGAGAGATGGATCACGCACCCTAACCATATAAGAGGCGCAAGAACTAACGTACGAGTCAATTCTAGTTCTAGTTAATTCTGAAAATTGTATATTAAATATAAATTTACATTAAAACTATACATTTTATTAGTTTAGTTTTAATGACACTTGGTTAAAAGTGTTTGACCAAATAACGGTCTGGAAGTTACTAGAGATAGAATCAGTTTTAAATAATTTAAATGTTCATAGAATGTGTTTGCATTATATAATATTAAATTTAACTACACACATTACGGAAAATACTTTAGGCTTATTTTTTTAACTATTTATTTATAGCAAACAGGACTCATCATAATAGCTTATAAAAATGGCGAGCTTAACTTATTCTTTATAAAATTCAATAGATACTATAAAGAATAACAATTTTTAATACAGAATCTATAATTCAATGGTCAAATAATATATTTATTATCTTATTGAGGTTTGGGGAACGGCGGCCAAAACCAATCTTAAAATATTACAGACTGCACAAAAAAATATTATTAAAACCTTATTTAATTACGTTTATTTAACACCCACTACAAAAAATTATAAAGAAACTAAACTCATGAATATTGCACAAACGTATAATTATACTACTTACATGTATTTTAATTAGAATTAAAAACATACACACTCACATAGTATTTACTATAAAGCTACACGTCCAAAAACGTTTAACCAGACAAGCTAACAATATTTGTTTACGACCGCCCCGAACGAACTGTGGGAAAAAAGTATAGTTTATGAAGGAGCCAAACTGTATAACAGGTTACCTAAGGACATCAAAGACGTGAACTCGCTTAACTGTTTTAAAAAAAACCTACTTAAGATCCACATTTTAAAGGATTTTTCATTATTAGAACTTTGAACGAGGTGTGGTGCGAAAGCGCCCCTATTTGAGGAATATCCGGTGTCGCCCGGTTAGACCTACATGTGGAAAAGTCCTTTCGAGGCAAATAACCAGTTCATTGAGAAATCGTATAAATCGCATAGAACCTAAAGCCATTTTAGTTACATAAATATTGTAAATTCATTATATATATTTATCATTATATATTGTACTATCTTATACAAATTAATACTAATATATCAAATATTTTATAATAATATAATATTATGCAAAATATAGGTCTGTAAAAAAATACCATTATTTGCAAAATTTCTTGTGTTCTGAATACGTTTCTGTTTCATGTACTTGTATTGTTTTGCATGCACTTATCGTTTCGTGCGCGTTCTTCTAACTCGTAATAATTATTTCTGTATTTTATACTTATTTTTACTTGTCGTATTATGCTGATGTTTACTACACATAAAATGTATTTCTCTGTAAGTGAATTTTGTAAATTCTTATGAAAATTAAGTGATTAAAACCTAAAACCTAATTAAAATATGAATAATGGAAAAAGAGGCAAAACTACAATTCAAAGTTATGTCATTATCATTAAAATTATTACAAATCATTATAATTAATATCAACAGAAAAAATAGTAAGTACAAATCAAAATTTACTTTTAATTTAAATTAAAAACCTACCACTTAATAACTATATTACAGTTACTACAATAATTATATTTTAGGGATTTAATTTTGAATCAAAGATGTTGTTGTCTTTGATTGATAGAAAATAATTCTTGTCCTATTTCAAGGCAGAGGATTTAAAAATTAGACAGCGTATTCTATATATATGTGGTATAACTTGGCAAATGTTTAAATTATATTAGATCTTAGACTTCTAGACTTAGGTCTGAATATTTAAGAAATGCAGGCGGTTGAAAATACTTAAACAATTAACTGATAACATAATAAATATAATAAACATACAATCATAAAATATAAAGTACGATTAGATTTTGTTGGACCTTTGTATTTATACCAAGTATTTTACCATGTAAAATATTGCTGTACTCATCATCAAGAAACAGATGAATATATCAAAATCACTATTTCACTTCTGAAAAGCTTGTTATCTAATTGTACAGTGGTCCGAGCACGAGCATTTGCTAAAGTGTAACGTTTACGTGTCGTTGACGTATACAATACAAACTATGATTTATCTAGTACAACTATGGCACAGATAACTCATAGTTTGTTTTGTATACGTCAACGATACGATAACATTACAATTCAGCAAATGTGCGTGCTCGGACCACAGTAATACAAATATAAGTCTAGTGACAAAATTAGACTAGATGGTAGAAAGATTTACAAATAAAGTTAAAATAATGTTTTAACACAAATCTAGTCTAGCTAAAACGCAACGACCATAATAACCTGCTAACGAGAAACAAGCCTCAACGGAATTTGCTAACAACCAAACATCAGAATCCACTAGCAAACTTCACAAAGCACAGTTGTTTTAAATTACTAAATCATAGCAGTTTACCGCAACTTTGCTGAAGGATAAACGCTAACACGCAACTCTTTTACAGGAGCACCCAAAATGTTGAAACGAATTACATTGCTGTGTCTATACACAAAAACGTGACCACGTTGAATGTGAGCTGTGCGATGGTTATCATTGTGAGGGAAGGTTGTGTATTGTGAGCGTATATTGGTAGGGTGGCGGACAGTTTGCATGCAAATCGTGAGTTATTTGGCGTGCCAGTGTCGATATTGCGACCTTGGTATGTGCGGCGCGCGAGTCGGAGGTTTAGTGCCAACGCGCGCGTATTTTTGCGACGTGAAAGCCTCGTGAAGGTTTCAAAGCTCACGGGAGGTTGGGCATTTGAGGGTTAATAGGCGATGTGCCGACGACAAAAGAACTCACAATGGGTAAGTTAAAGTTCAAATGCGAAACCTTTTTGCAAAGGCGTTTTTGTCGCTGTGTGCGTTATCTAGCAAGGAAATATTCTCGCGTTTTTTGCTGTACCGCTTTGTTCATTGTTCTATCTAAAGCCATGAAGTTAGGATGTAGGGTTTATACTTGTTAATTTATTTTGTACTAGTACCCGCTTAAGTCAACTCTGTAAGGTTATTGCGGTTCCTCAGGAATTACATGTTGAATCGTGATAAAAGTAGCCTATGTGCTAACCCAGGGTACTGACCATTTTCATTCCAATTGCATCCAAATCTGTTTAGCCACCTTTGCGTGATTGAGTCGCAAACATCCATACATCATAACTTTCAAATTTATAATATTAATGTGATTAAAAATGTTGGACCGATCTTAATGTTTAAGTAAATATAAATACTTAATAGGCTTTTACAAAAGTTTCCACGCGCTTAAGCAAATGGGTTAAAATACCGAAAAAATAATTATTTATTCGTAGTATCAAAACATTGACCTGCTAGTACGCAAGTCCCTAAGGAACCCCTCTGCCTACCTTCATAATCAAGTCAAAGTATAAAACCGAGGAAGTATGTAGGTTTTGACGAAAGACAACTCACACACATTATAAGTTTTTTGTATACAATTTGCAATAACAATACAGAATATATGAACTTGCGTTCGATTACTCCACAAGTTAGACAAGATCCTGAAGAAGGCTTCCTGGCCATGCTGAAATAATAGTTAATCTTTTCTTTGACAACGAATAGAGGAAGTTCAGGTTCATCGGGTTTTATTGTAATCAAAAATAAACTGAAAGAAAACACAAGAAATCGATTTTTGTGTTTATTTGCAGATTCACTATAGGCAAGTATAATAATTTTAACTGTCATGGTCACTTATGCAAGAATTTACTATAGAAACAAGATATTTAGGAACTATGTATCTTTACTAAGTATCGAGAGCTCTATATTAATATAACAAGTGGTAAAAAAATCCGTTTCTAAAGTTAACTCCTGTAACATAATGATATTGATAAATTTAATGCAGGTACTGCAACTCACATCACGACCAAGCAAATTTGTAAATATCTTCAAATAACCCTCTATTCATTAAATATAAAAACAATGAAAAAGGTAATTACATTAACAGTCATAAGAAAAAGTCGCAAAAAAACGTTACCATTGACGAACAAACTGGAAGAAAAGAATACTTACGCAAATTGAGGTCAAAATGTCATAAGATTACCATTTCTTTTTGTGTACTTTTATCTCGCCTAAAAAGTATCTTGCTCTGTGTTCAAAGTATACATTTTTGTATTAAAACATTACCAGAGTCATACTTTACCGCAAAAAATATTCGTCTCTTCACATGATGATATTTTTAAAGAAAACTTTTACTTTAGCAGAAACACGAAGAGACAATAAGCCCGTAGGTCAAAGTTCCAAGGTAACACGTGATTTAGTGCCAAACTCTGTGACTTATTTTGGGAGGGAGTTCACGGAGGGAGATTATAGAAATGAAGGGGGCAGTTACATAACAATAAAATAAAATTTAGGGACATGAAATAGGGCGTAAAGTTAAGTATCCGTGGAAGATTGAAATGTAGATAGTTGAATCATTCTCATAGATGTAGTACACCTTATTACATCACATAAAATAGTATAATAATAATAATAATAATAATATAATACAGAAGGCAGTACTCCTTGACACGGCACGTATTGTCAGGAGGTTCCTCAGTCTGCAGCCCTAACCACCGGTAGTTTGGGTCATGCTCCACTGCCGATGGCAATCTAGGATTAGGTTTTTTATAATGTTTTTATTTTATATAGAAATATTGTAAAAAATGTAATTTTAAGAAAAATAAATAAATAATGTGAATAATAATAATAATATAGCCTTTTATTCAGATCTCTTACAATGGTTTTTAAACTTATGTAAAACTATATAAACTTATTTAACTTATTTTACTAACATATAGACTTGTTTAACTAACATTAACTATATAAACTTATTTAGTATCTAACTTTAAAGACTTAAACTTAATATATATTAATAAAATTAAACTAATATTTGGTCCTTGGTTATTTTGCCAAGATCTGTTTGCCAGTCGGCAAAGGCCTCCTCCAACCTTTTCCACTCCTTTCTTTCATGGGCCACTCTGTTCCATGTAACACCTGCGACTTGTCTAATGTCGTCGACCCACCTTTTCTGTGGTCGGCCTCTCTTCCTTTTGCCTTCCTTTGGGTACCACCACGTCACCCTTTTGCTCCATTTGTCTTGTCCTCTTGCCAGGTGACCAGCCCATCGCCATTTAAGTCTTTTTATTTTGCTCATTACATCAGTAGTTTTTGTTTTGTTTCTGATGATGATTTTTTTAATTCTGTCGGACTTCTTGATGTTTAGCATGCTCCTTTCCATTGCATACTGGCATGTTGCTAGTTTGCTTGAGGTAGCCTGATTTAAGGACCATGACTGACACCCGTACGTAAGGACTGGTAATATGCAGGTGTTAAAAAGTTTACTTTTTAGGTTTATATGGAGCTCCTTATTTTTCATAGCCTCTCTTAAACTCCAGTATGTTTTCCAGCCATTTGTAATTCTTCTGTCCACTTCCTTCTGCATGGGATCTTTTTGAGTTATGAGTTGCCCTAGATATATGTACTCATCTGTATAGTTCATTTCAGTGTTTCCTAGATCTATATTGTGTTTGTCCCCGTTTGTCATCACCTTAGTCTTTTCTGGATTCATTGCCAACCCTACTCTCTCACTTTTTTTTGCAAGTTCTTTTATCATTCTGGTTAGGTCGTCTGCTGTTTTTGCCAACAACACTATGTCATCAGCAAATCTTAAGTGCGATAGCATTTGCCCGTCTATATTAATTCCGAGATGTTCCCAATTGAGTCTTCGGAAGATTGATTCCAGTACTGCGGAGAATAATTTTGGAGATAGAGGGTCTCCCTGCCTTACGCCTTTTTCTACTTTGAAAGGGGTACTTTTCTTTTCTAGTTGGATTCTTGCTCTACTACAGCTGTATATGTTTCTTATTAATCGGATGTACTTGTGTTCTATTCCTTGTTCTAGTAACGCCTCCCATATTTTGTCGTGTTGTAGAGAATCGAATGCTTTACTATAGTCGATAAATGCAATGTAGTATGTGAGTTGGTATTCATTGTATTTCTCCAGAATTTGCCGCACCACGTGAATGTGGTCGATCACTGAATAGTCTCTGCGGAAACCTGCTTGCTCGATAGGTTGGTTTTCGTCTAGGGTTCTTTCAATCCTTTTTAGGATGATCTTAGCAAAAATCTTATATATATTGGACATGAGGCTTATAGGGCGATAATTTCCTATGTCGTATTTATCACCTTTCTTATACAGTAGGATGATGTGTGACTCAGTCCATTGCTGGGGGATGATTTCAGTATCCATTATATCTTCGAACATATCTGTGAGGACAGGTAGTAGGATCTCTTTGCTATGTCTTAAAATTTCATTGCTTATGCCGTCAGGCCCGGGTGCTTTCTCTCTCTTTTGGGTGTCGATAGCCTTCCTAACTTCAGCTTGGAGAATGCTGGGGGTGTTCGAAGTATCCTCTAGATTGATTTTAGATTGCGCAGTGTTATTTCGATAAAGGTTTTTATAGTACGAAGTAGCTGTTTTTAGTATGTTAATTCTGTTATAATTGAAGTTTCCTCGGGCGTCTTTCATTTTTACTATCCAGTCATTTTTACTATCCAAATAGTACCCCGTGGTTTTATATACGTGGTGATTGATGATGATTAATCGAAATATATAATACTTATAATTTGTACTCGGATAATGGTAATAATAAAAATCAGTTGATAAGTCACGTGTCAGTAAAGCGATGTCACAACGAAAACTATGGGGGATAGTCAGTGAGGTTGATATGATAACGAAGTCACTTACACATATGAATTTTGGTTGTAATTTGGTAAATTTTACGTAAAACATAAATACACAAATATCATTCAAAGTAAAAATGCATTATCGAAAACGTTCGCTGCGACCAAACGATATGCTGCTGTTTACACTGCGAACAAATTACGGTAAAACCCTAATATATAAAGGAGCTGAATAACAATCAACAAAGTATATTTTTTTAACGACATGAAAAAGGTAAAATTAGCTATCTAATTATGTTGTGGGTACTTACAAAAATATACACAAACTCACATATATCAACTGTTCACACGTAATTTGTAGTTAGATTATTAAATGACTGCTAGTCTTTCAAACGATTGCACAACAATCAGATTATTATTAAAATCAATCACAATCCGTGTAGACTAAAATATCACAAACAATAAATAACAAACGTACTAGTACTCGTACTAGTGCGAACGCAGCCGGGTGCGCACGTACTCCATGAAGAAGTGGCCCGGACGGTCACGAAACCGGTCGAGATATTCGACTATACCTACCGCGTAAATTAAACCGTCAAATAACATTAAAATAAATAACGAAGCATTCGCTTAATCTGTCATGGTACCCATATTTGGCTCATTTACAATAATAACGTGCTAAAGAGTACCATAAAAATATGCTACAACTAATAAATTCGGATACCATTACGTATCTTTTTCGTGTATAATTCTGCTTAGATTATGGATGGATTTAATATCAGCTAGTCGTTAAAAACTGTTTTTTATCTTTACTTTTAAATGAAGTAGATAGATAATTTAACCTTTTTCATGTCAGCATATAATTTTAAACTTTGTTGAAGTTGAGCTTCTTTATACATTACGGTTTTATTATTGTAATTTGTTCGCGGTGTAATCAGCAGAATATCGTTTGGTCGCCTCAGCGAACGTTTTTGATAATGCTTTTTTATCTTGAATTGCATTTGTGTATTTATTTATTTCTATATAATTGTCCAAAATACAACCAAAATTCATACGTGAATTTGTTATTGTATTAACCTCACTGAACACCCCAAATAGTTTTATATTGTAATAGGTATACATCGATTTACTGACACGTGATTTATCGACTGGTTGTTATTGTTACCATTATCCTAGTACAAATTATAAGTACAACTACAAAACTTAACAACTCCGTGACTATAACTTGAATAGTCAGTACCATTTGAAAACGAATCTAACTTTATTCAAGTGACAGAACACGGATAGCAATTGTACAAATCGTAAGTCTGGGATCCACAATTATATGAAAAAATGAAAGTGTTTCAGGAAAATGTATAATGTACATTTCAACCATGACACTTCACAACTGGGACTCGCTCGACAGAAGAGCAGAAAAACTTGTGCTAAGTGGAAAACCCAAGGATGGTGCGAGCTACAAGCGATACACCTCAATGTCACTGAAACAGTTCACTTATACGGTCGTTTTATAAAAGTATAGACGTTGAAAAAGCAAATAAACTTAATTTTAATATGTGTGTTTTATTTTAGAGGGTATCAGTCAACAAAAAGAGTAGCTGAAAATTTAAAACCGATTTACAACAAAACAATTTTAACCAAAGTAACAGATAGCGGCGTAGGAAAGGTTACATTTAAATATTTAGTGTATATCTAGAATTCACTAAAATAAATTGATTTCGCCCTCTTACGAATGCCACTTTTAAAATTCTTGCTTAATTCCTTCCTTAATATTAAATTTATGGGCTATGGAGAGAATATGGAGAGGCTATGCTTGGGATCTATATAGAATCAGAAATGAGGAGATACGTAGACGAACCAAGGTCATTAACATAGCCCAGAAGCCAGTTGAAGTGGCAGTGGGCAGGCCACATAGCACGCAGAACTGTCCGCAGATGGGTTCGAAATATTGTCGAGTAAAGACGGCAAGTGCAGTGTAAGTGCATCGACAAGGTGGACGACCTACGCTGCGTAGTCGTCTGTCCAACGTGGACAGACGATCGCGTCGTAAAATGGCAATATGTATGTGTAATTGAACCCTTAATAACTTGGACTCCAGGTTAAATCCATTAGCGGGCCTATAGCAGCTGCTCGTAGTTCCGATATGGTTTACGAGTGCAGTGATATAAATGTAGCAGTTTTAGCAGCTCTACTGAACAATAGGTATCCCATCTTATGTGTGGGGTTTTAAGACGTTCCTCTGGATTTGCAAGCGTCTTCATGGCTGCTCTAAACATTGAGCAGTATTTTACTTTATAAAATCTTCACAAGGTAGACCTTATGTTGGAGAACGTTAAAGTCAAAATATAAAGTGAATTTTAAGTTGTATTTTGGGAATCGTAAAAGGCAAGGAACCCCAACTTACCGAGGGCAATCGGGGTGTCTGAGTGAATCTGGGTATATAATCGGAGGAGGGCCACATGGTCGTATTTGTTGGTATATACTACCGCAGTAACAGATATTCTGCCGCGAAATAATAGTGCGCAAGCATTACTGTTTAATTGTGTGAAGAACAATCTAGTAAGTCTTGGCTTTGCGAAAAAAATTAAATCCCAATGACACGGGATGTCGAGCATCTAAGCACTGCAGTTGACATGGGCGAGCTTTTTGCTTACCATCGGGCGCACAACTTGCCTATCTTGTAACTGGATTTTACAAACTACACTTTATAAGGACAGCATCTACAGGGATATTGAAGCAGTGGCTGGAATAATTATAAAAAATATTACTCTATATTAAGTAATAATTAATGATAATTATGTGAGTACTCACGGAATGTTGACAATGATATTGTTAGATTTTGGAGTTCTTGATATTGCGTAGACTGAAGATGCGGGTGGATGTGAAATTTTAAAACAGAGGAAACGGTCTCACATGGTGCATGGAACTGTGCCGAAATATCGGGAACTCCTAAATGTATTAAATTGCTTTCTACATCTACTTTTTAATTTATTTTCTTTTATAAGCTTGGTGTTCAATAAAGTATTATTGTATTGTATTGTACATCATGTGAGTAATATAACTTAGTTTGAAACCGCGAAAGTCTAAAATAGTGTGTTATTCAATATTTTTCATTATAATTTTGCATTTATTCATATAAATCTGTGTGAATACAAAATTTATAAAATATGAGTGTAATGCATACATTAATTAATTAGTTGAGCCTACCTTCGAAGCCAGGTGTCCCAGGTTCGATTCCTTGCCGGGATGTAAATTTGTGTAGAGGGTAGAAATGTTTCTTGTGTCTTGTATGTTAAGTTGTGTGTGTTCATGCCTCCCGCGACACAGAGAATCCTAGAGCGAGGTTGTGATCTGTGAATCTTTAAGAGTCTCTAAATTCAAATTATAATGAAGTGTAAAAAAGTAGACAACGAGCGCTCAATCATATATGCTTAGAATTTCTAACACTAATATTGGCTGATGATGATAAAAATAATGAGTTATAAGATTTAAGAGAAATTATCCACATAATGACAATGCAAGCACATATTAGACTTGTATTACGTAATTTAATATTTATTTGATTATCGTTTAATATTTACAGTTCAAGTATCGCAAAATTAGCAAATATTAAACAAAAAGTGTGAACCTCCGTTCACACGATTTACAAAGCTCCTGTTAATGAAAAAAAATCAGGATTGATATAAACCCTGACGATTGCATGCAAATATCAATCCAGAGTCGTAAGTACGTATTTGGTCGCGCTTAGCAGCCTATCTATGTAATATTATTATCGAATGGACGGCCGGACGGATGCCATGTACGAATGCAAACGCTCGACTACATTTTTTTTATTGCCATTGTATACATAGGCAGAAAGACAGGCGGCCCACCTGATGGAAAGTGGTCAACGTCGCCTATAGAAGTTTGTAACAGCCAGGCCCGAGTCTAATGAGGGTAGGCAACCAGTAGGTTGCTGGTTCGATCCTCACCTTGAGGCTTTAGCTTTTGGTGAACGTAACATCGTAAATAAATCCGCAGAACATTTGACCGAGCGAGCGAAGTGTCGCAGTTTTGAGATTGGCCAAAATATGCTTTTGTCCGTCTGTTTTTATCTGTTCTCGCCTATAGGCGATCATCGCATTTCTTAAGCAATTTCGATGAAAATTGCCACACTAGTTTCTTGATTTATTTAATTTTTTATCGGTTTATATGTGTTTGTCCCGATTTTCGATCGGGAGGAAAATAGGGCGGAAAAGGGGAGATGTTTGCTGTAGCGTTATTTAGTGAAGGATTTCAATAAAATTTGAGAGGTACACTAAAAACTTTATTTTATACAAGCCGTTGCAAAAAAATACAAATTACGGGAAGAGTAGGGGAAAAGTGGGAGAAGTTTACTGTAACGTTGTATATAGAAGAATTTCAACTAAGCCAAGGGAAATGGGTAAGTGTCGGTTATTGCATGGTTATAAGGGCTTGCTAGGTCTACTGTTCTCACACCCACTTAGCCAATCCTGGTAGAACAGCTTCTATTCTCTTTTTTTTCAAACTGCTGTACTGGTGGTGGTATACTACCAACCTCAAGTCTGAAAAGTCGCTAAGCATCTAACGATGTATGCCCCCAATAAGCATTTGTTTTCTGCCTGACCAGATAATAATATACTTTTTCGAGTTCCAGTCTACGTTATAAATATCCTAATAACTTATAAAATTGTAACCTTATGTTCACATTACATAACAAACAAAAAAAAAATTAGAAACAGAATTGAAGCATCCTAAATTGATGTTACAAAATAAACAAACAAAATATATTTAAAAAAGTCTTTCAAATGCTCTAAATAAAACCAACTCATAAAGGAAACCGTCCTCGAGAGGAAAAGTTATTTTTCTTAAATTACACAAAGTGGTAAGTACAAAGAGTGACTTCTGTTTCACCCTTCAGGGGCTAATTACTACGGACGCAGGTTAGAGACAAGGGAAGGTCGTAAGAAGTTGAGGGTAGAGGGTTAGCGGCGACACGTCACAACGGCAAAAGTTGCGCCATTACCAACGAAGTAATATCTCCTTAGAGACGTAATGTCATTTATTTGTTCAAAAATATGAAATCTCACTCTTTTCTGATTCTAAATAGATTTGCTTTCTACTATCAAATCTGTTGTTTAGTGATGAAAATGGGATATGATATGATAGCTTGCTGGTTGTAAACTTCTAAATTTTACCTTTGTCAGTAGTAAATTGCCAAAATGACCCATTCTCACAATTGTGTAACATTTAATTCTATATTTTTAGTATTTACTAGCACACATTACACATTACAACACATCTCATTTTTATAAAATGAACCACTATTTCTCCTGGTCACGCTATAACTTTAGAACGGATGGAACAATCTCGCTGATTATGTGTTTGTTGTGTTACGAGTAGTTATAGTCAGGAGAAGGTTTTTATGAAAGAAAAAACAAGGAAAAATGGGAGGTCATGGTGATGCTAAAGGCCGAGCGTACTACGCGAACAATAATGTGGGCAATTGCAAGTAAAAAATAAAACACGATTTGCTAAGGACAAACTAAGAGAAAATCTTGTGGTCTGGGTATCTATTTCTTTCAAAGCTTTTACGTGTCTACTATGGTGTGATAGTGTGATGAACATTATCAATACTTTAAAAAGCATTTGTTATAAAGCAGAGTGATCATCCATACGGTCCCAGCACTAGAATATAGGCATAGAATTAAACTCTTAGAAAAGAAAAAGGTTCAACTCTTAGAAACCTATGGGCTGTATATCATTACACGGTTTCAGTATGAGTCGGATTTTATGACTTCCTTAAGTTCTCCAACATGACGACGACTGAAGACAACAATCGGAAACAAGACTTTAAGCCTGCTCTTTAAAGAATACAGACGCTCTGTTAAAAAATACTCTAGGGTTATCCATCCAACTGCAGCAAGTTCTGCTGTTTCCTTAATAACTATTTATCAACTTTTTACTATTAAATAAGTATGTTAGTAACAGTCAGTCTTCTTCCGTCAATAATGCATCTCATTTATATGCTACCTTAAAAATAATCATTATGGTAATTAATTAACACGGCATTATAGAATTTGTTCTTGGTCTGTAATGTCTTGTGTACTTACAATTCACAATTTTTTATAGGAATAAATAGATAAATAATAAATAAATAGTCTGACAAGAAACGACACCTCAATCTCACCCCCATAGTTACAATAACAGACTGGCTTTCACCCGTACAAAGTTACAAGCAAATTCAAAAGGTGAAATCTCGCCCTTAGCCGCATGTAATACAGATCTGTTAAATTAACAAGTTAAGTTGGTTAAATTCAACGTCTGTGCCATACGTCAGTTGAGCGAAATTTATGTGAAGAAAGCACGAGTTCGGTTGTTTTTGATGGTAGTGGTAAACGCCTGTTAATCCAAGAACATCGTAAAGCAGGAAAAGTTATGGGTAACGTGTTTGAAAATATGGATTTATTCGGGTTATGAAGGTAATCTGGTTTGTTAGTTCCGGATGTTGGTGTGTTTAGTAATTTTGTATATAGTTTGACCTATTTACTCAGCCCACCCTTGATTTTGGTAGTGGCTTCGAGCGTGTAAGGTATATTAATTAACTAGCAGACTCGCACTTCCAATAATTGTATTATATATTATAGATATGTTACACGGACAATGGAAATCCTAGAACCTTGGTAAACAGTTGATGGCTTCGTTGGCTCAGTTGGGACTGTCCCTGCTTCCGAAGCGCGTGGCCCTAGGCTCGATCCCTGATCGACTAAATGTGATGAGCAGACGTGTTTGCTGTTTAGTCTTGGATTACACAGAGAATCGCAGTGCGGGATATGATTGTGTAAACGTTACGTTACTATCATCAGTGGGCTTAGTGGTGAGGGATTATTTACTTTTATAGTTTATACTTTATATACTATGCATTAGGGTATAAACTATTAAAAAACTATTAATACACCATATGCATTAGGCCATAAACTATTAAATACTATTAATACTATATTATTGTATCTTATATACCCTACACCAGCGAATGAGTACTGTAAGAGACGGGTAAACTTGGCTTACTAGTTTGAGGGCCACACAGTTCCAAATAGTATATAAATATTCAGCTTAAAGCTCTAGTATAATACTAAATTAGTAATTGTAGCATCAGGCACACGATTCTATTGTTTTGTTACTTGCTAGTACAGATTATATTAAAGTATTCCAGCGATACTTTTACTCTTATTTATTGGTATTAATATTTTTTTATACATTTTAATTAACACTAATATTATAACGTTATGTTCAGAAGGAAGGAGGTTCTCAAGATACAGCTTAACCTAGTTTGGGGACCAACGAACCAATACTCTGTAAAATGTTCATTATATCAATGTACGTAATTCTTATTCATTATCTTCTTACTTCTACTAGAGACGATAATTAAACATTCTAAAAACTCATGTGAAGTAAGATATCTTTTTTTACTGACTTTAAAAAAGGAGGAGGTTATAATTTCGACTGGTATTTTTTTTGTTTATGTTTACCGATTTCTCCCCCATTTGTGGACCGATTCTCAATTTTTTTAGAATATACTTCCGGCGTAGTCTCATTTAAATTTTATCAAATTCGTTCGAGCAGTTTTTGAGTTACACCCCAATAACTGAAAAGTGTTTCACTTATTTTCTACCGACATCCAAAAAAAGGAGAAGGTACTCAATTCGACTGTTTTTCTACCGACTTCCAAAAAAAGGAGGAGGTACTTAATATTTTTTTTAACTGTATTTTTTTTAATGTTTTTTACCTCATAACTTTTGATAGGGTAAACCGATTCTCAAAATTATTTTTTGTTTGAAAGCTAATGCTTCCCGTGTCCCATTTAAATTTTATCTAATTCGGTACAGTAGTTTTTGAGTTACAGTGAATTTTACCAAAGTAATAGAATGGAAGTCGGTATTAAATTTTTCAAACTGCACTTGTTATTTTTTTTTAATGTTGAATTTGGTTCAGTAGTTTTTAAGATACCTGAATAGAATGGAACTCGGTATTAGATTTTTCAAATTGTACTTGTGATGATATCATTATTGACGTTGACTGACAATTGATTCCATAATCAGCAAGGGGTGACCCTTGTTTCACTTTTTAGTGATAAAAAGTGTTTTTTTTTAACTAGAAAATATGACTTCAACATCAAAAAGTGTGAAATAGCTTAATAGATGTTGGTACCATGCACACAATATTTTATTTCACACGTTTTGGTGTCGAAGACGATTCCAGTTTATGGTATTTTTTTTTCTATTTAGTTTTATATTTGTACCAAATTAAAGATAATAAATACACCTAATTAACTTATATCACACTATTATTATAAATGTGAAGGTATGGATGTAGATATGGACGTTTGTTACTCAGTCACCAAAATGTAGCTGAACTGCTTTGGATGAAATTTAGAATAGAGATTAGTAGGAGGTTTGTATCCGGAATAAGCACATATATATGCTTCTGTTCAACACGAACAAAGTTGCTAGTGTATTCTAATTTTATAAAATTTCTTAGTGTAGTTTAATACGACAATAAATTAAAAACCTTATATCTTTGTCTTTAATTTTAATTTCCAAAGGACCATAAATTACTTGAGTTGAGATGAAGAGGGGTAAAGTTACGAGTTTAAGCCACAATAAAGCTCAAACGTGTTTCTGAAACGCTCATTTCACTGTCGAATGTGAAATTTAATCGAAGTAGAAATTAACCCCGTAACAAATTCAAATACTTAGGGGTTACAACTTTTCAATAGCTTTACACGAACTTATTAAAATGTCGAATCTAATTTATTTTACATTTTCTTCACACGATTATAAATTCAAAGTACTGTTTGCACGGGTGGATGGTTAGTTAAACACTATATCTACTGAAGAGTAAACTCTTCGCGTAAAAACCACTATACTCTTCAAATTGATTTTCAAAACTGTTTAATGCTTGATAGACATCTCACATGGTAGTCAGTCATGATCTAAGATAGTATTACACAAGTTCTTGATTTTCAAGGATGAACATAAATATAAATAATAAAATATACGGATAGGCAAAGACATGAAAATACACGTGTGTAACATTTTACACCTAAAAATATTCCTGTGGGATAGAGTGCCAGTGAGCGCAGCTGAGTGATTTGAAGTTATAAATGTAAACTATTTATATAATATATTATTAATCTTTCTTGAAACATTTTACAAACATATGTAACTGAATAATCTATTTTATGTCCAACAATATAATGTGTTTATTAGAAAAAGGCAGGTTAAGACATAAAAAAGAGATTTTAAGTCAGCTTTTATTGATAGACTGATCTATATAAAACATTTAATTTTCAATTCCAAGCAGATAATTATGAACAGTATTATTACATACATTTCTGTCAATTTTTTCAATTTTAGTAAATACACATCCTCAATCCCGCGCCTTCCACCAATCCGTGTAAGACGCCATTACCGGCAGGCCACCGAGGCAAAACGTCCGAACACTCAATTTAATCTCTGTATGAATGGTTAAATTTATTTGTATTTTGTTATTACGATTGTTAGAATATTTGCTTTTTTGAATGTTGAAGACGTAAGGGCAGTCTAAACTCTGATAATAGGACTCTCTACTGACCTATCCGCCATTATTATAAACAACACTTCCCTCTCTTTAAGAAGGCCCGCCTATCTCCAGAAGCAAGGTTTTTGTATGTAGTACACCTTAGATAGTCATTTGTCTGATTGTAAAGCATTTCTAGTACAAAACTATACATTAGTATGCATATATAGTTGTATATACTCAATATAGTGTACAACATAATAATATTTCAAATCATGCACGTGGGTTTCGAAATCTAAACCCGAACGGTGTCGTCAGTAAATCCGTGAAATGTAGTCCTATATTCGTATCCATGTCTAGATATAATATCATAATATGTAACAACACCCACACAAGGTTTTCGGGTTCTAAACTAGGCAGAGCCTGTACTATGGTAACCTGACGACTGTGATATAAACTTAAACTTATATATACATATACACACCCAGATACAAGCCAAAGGGACATGTTCATGCACACAAATGGTTGCTACTAACTGCGTAGTCTATCTCTAAAATAATTTTAATCATAATCGAATTATTTACTGTTTTAAAAGCAAGAGATATTCAAACACGTTTTCGGATTTATAATATTACTAGCTGTGCCCCACGGTTACACCCGCGTGATGGATGATGATGATTGTGATGAAAAGTATTCTACGTTTTAATCCAGCGCTTCATCTACGTCCATACCAAATTTCATCAAAATTGATCGTGCCGTTTGAGTGTGAAGAAGTAACAAACATACAAGTATACTCACAAACTTTGATATCAATATAAATAAAAACTCATAAGAAAAAGCATGCTTCTTACGTTAATAAATAAACATCTTAAGGTTTAAAACTTCGTTTCAATTCTTATCTCCAGAGTATCGCGTGTAACGTACTACGTAGTTAACTTTATCTCGACAAATTTTAACAAAAACTTTATCAATGCATATATAATACATAACATGTAAGTACAACTTATTTTTACTTCGGTCAAACATATTCATAACTATTTTCTCAAATATAAACTTACCGTTAACTGCTACCGGACATACAATGCAAACAACAATTCTCACATTCGTAATGAAACAGTGTTGAAAAGTATTCGTACAAAGTTCTATGACGTGTGTTACCGGATGCCAAGCGGCACGTATTGCGCCGACGGTGACCGCGACGCGACTGCCGCCCTGCGGCCGTTAGTCCGTTCCGTTACCACGTTACGCCAGTCTGTAACGGGGATTAGGGCGGGCGGGAATAGACAACTAACTTGAGTTACGATACGTACTCATTCAAGCAGTAATCATGGTTTAGCAGTATACAAAAACAACTGTAAAATTATTATAACATATTCTAAATAATTATTATAACAACGACTCTAATCATGCTATAATCTGAGACGACGAGCTTATCAATAAAAGGTTCTTTAATATTTCAGATACTAAAGCGGTAAGAAATAAATCTTGTACAATCAGTCAATTAGAAGAATAATATATTTATATAATATAATATACTTAATACATATTAAGTAAAAGTAACACTGTGTATAGATATACAGACAAATAAAATTGAAGTGTTTGTTGGTAATTCTAAATTAATAGTTTTTAACTAAATGAATAATGAAAGTATATAGGGTGTTTGGTAGAGGGACCGACGAACCAAATGAGCGTGTTCGGGGGACCACTTGGAGAATACAAGTTGGCCACAAAAAATCCCCGACCCCCCAATATGTTTAACTTTTTTTTTGTTATTTTTCCCTTTTTCTCCAAAATTGTACCTATTTACCACCATAAAATTTGTAAAAACTAAAAACATCCGGTCTAAAACATACTTTACAAATGTTATGGTGGTAAATAGGTACAATATTGGAGAAAACGAGAAAATTCACAAAAAAAAACTTTTTTTGGCCAACTTGTATTCTCCAAGTGGGCCCCCGGACACGCTCATTTGGTTTGTCGGTCCCTTTACCAAACACCCTGTATATGGTGCTTACATAAAACAGTTATTTTTTCATCAATCTGTCTGTCTGTTTGATCCAGTTAATCTCTGAAATCTCTCTGGCTGGACCAATTTTAACGAAACTTTCACTGGCATATGTTATAAATTAGGCTTCTTTTATTGTAGTAAAAATATAAAAGTGTCTCTCTGTCCGTTTGTTACCTTATCATGCCTAATGGCTGAACGAATTTTAATCAAATTTGGCAAGGTTCTCGGGGAAGCAGATATGATACTTTTCCTCGTCATCATCATCATCATCATCCATCACCATTCGGGTGTAACCCCGGGGTGCAGGTACTGTATTTATAATTGTCTTGACCGACTGACTGATTCGTCAACGTATGCCGCTACAAACTTGAAATATTGGCAGTTGAAGCCTTGTTGAATGCATCCAGTAAATTTATTATATTAAAATAAAATAAATTAAGTAAATGTTATTATATTTGGATATTTAACGCGTAAGGAGTCTAAGTGGTTCAGCTAGTTTTGTGTTAACGTTGCTGTTCAATCAGTAATCAAAATTAAGTTACTTTGTATATACGTCACTGGTAAAAACAACACTAAACGTGATAGCAATTTGGACTGAGTTGGAAAACTGCATTTACGACAGCTACATTGTATTTTGACGGCTGTTGTTCATTTGCTGCCTCATTTACTAACTGACGTACGCGTCCTAAATATTTTATGGTCCCGGTGTAAATTAGAATATTGTTTTTTTAAACGATTATATTTATGTGCATAAGTCTATCTCACTCAAAATGAGGGAATCGTACTATGGAGTCTTGACTTCAAATCAAGTGCAGCCTTTTTTCTTATTTTAATTTCAATATTGTTTGGATACTCTCTCACAATCACATCTCCTCTCTCTGAGAGGAAGGCTCGAGTCCCAGCAGTGGAAACATAATGGGTTGATTATACTCGTATATGTATATTATTGTTTGAATCATCATCATCATCTCAGCCGTAGGACGTCCACTGCTGAACATATGCCTCCCCCATAATTTTCCAAAGCACCGGCTGGAAGCGGCCTACATCCAACGTCGTCATGCGACCTTTATCAGGTCGTCTGTCCACCGTGTCGGTGGACGACCTACGCTGCGCTTGCCGGTCCGTGGTCTCCATTCCAGAACCTTCCGGCGCCATTGGCCATATGTTCTGCGTGCTATGTGCCCTGCCCACTGCCACTTTAACTGGCTAATCTTTAATTGTTTGAATACATGAACTAAAATATTGTATTATATAATCACGTAGCTGATTTAATAGCGATAATGATGATTTGATGAATTTCATGAAGAAAACATGAAGCGAAATATTCGTTACTAAAACACTGTATTGTACAGTAACTTCTAAAACTTCTTATTTTTTTTAATTAACTACTTCGCAAGCGGAATTGGTAGTGACCCTTCCTGCGCAATCCGGGGTTCCCAGATTAAACTCTGGTCAGGACTTATATGTATGAAATATATGTGTGAGCATTAGGGCTATTATGTATCTCAGTTGCTAACAAATGGTGACTGAAATCGAAAAAAATGGCGGCTCTATGTCACTTTTGTCAGCTCAGTCATCAACTTACTAACATTTTTGCTTAATGGAGTTGTCAAAACTGACATAGGGCCGTCATTTTTCAAGATTTCAATCAACATATGTTAGCAACTGAGATACATAATAGCGCTGCAGGTGTCGTTTTCGAGCCGTGTATGATGTGAGGAACCAAATTCCAATACGATGGTTAAAAGCATTGTAGAGGCAACAGGAGAAACTCTACAACGATCTATTGAACTGGCGCAGGACAGAAGCAAATGGAGACAAATCGTAAATGGTCACGATCCTCACTAGTAAGGGGACGAAAAAAAATATGCTTTAGTTGTGTCCAAGCTCCCACAACACACGGAGTACTTTTCATATATGGTTACTATAAATTCCAACCTATTTACCTAATTTAAGGAATGGAAAATTAACAAACAAACAGGTCTACAAAAATGCCCTTTGCTTAAATTTGATGGATTTATCGTCTAACTAATAATAAAGCCTGCAGCAATAGGACTCGTAAATATTGCAAAAGGTCAAGAATGGCTATAACGGGAAAATATGGCTTCAATAACAAAGCAGTATTAATCATCATTTCGACATGAACAAAAGGATTCGGCATTCATCATTTAAGGCCTTCGGATAGGATTGCATTGACAGACTTTTTTAGATTTCTCATTTTGCATTTAAACAATCTATGGTCCTCAGTTTAAACCACTCGTTACGCGATTATTTATTTATTATTATTATGGTCTAAGACGTAGCTCGCTTACCTAAAAGACGCACGTTCTTTAGAGATTTGAATAATTCAACATTATATATATTGGAGAACGCATATTTAGCTAGTGAATCACACTCATTGGTAGTGCAAACTATGAATGTATAAGCAAAACGCTTTCAACTACAGTGTAATAACGCCTGAGGGATTTTGGTGATGATAATTGTTTAAAAGAAAGGTTTTTATGTTTAAAATTAATCGACGAGTGTGGTAATAAGCTTCAATCCTAAGCTAAGGTTTGCCAATTATTCATTCATAATATTGATGTTTCACTTTGAATATAATAGCTTGAGCATTGGCACACCGACCAGTCTTACAGAAGGGATTTTTCCTTTATTATGTGGCCTCGTAAATTTGTACATTAACAATTCGTCATATTATCAAATCAACTCATGGGTACTCAGAGGCCGCAGTATTCCATCAGAGATTTACTGGAGTACCCTTATACGATGACATATCGATATTCGACCCCTAAAAAATCAGATAAACGACTGGCTCTTCTCATCATTTTGTATTAATTTTTTTTTTAATATTAGCATTTCATGGGTAAATCCAAG
Source organism: Selenia dentaria (assembly GCA_917880725.1). Classification (NCBI taxonomy): domain Eukaryota; kingdom Metazoa; phylum Arthropoda; class Insecta; order Lepidoptera; family Geometridae; genus Selenia; species Selenia dentaria. The sequence continues at coordinate 3,506,992 of OU862888.1, read as the reverse complement.
AACTAAAAATAAAAGTTAGAATATTTCCATCACCATCAGGATTTGAGTCTTAAAAGGCGGGAGGTAAACACTTGTGCAAGAGGTCCGAGGTACCACCGCAGTTGCAGTGGTTCTACCGAGAAGCAATAGTGGACAAAAAGCGTGTGAAGGGCATTGTAGCAAATACAATTACTGAGCGAAATAGTCCAAAAACCAATGTTTCAGAGTGACGAGCTTAGTACAGTCCAACGCAGCACTACAGTTTTAAGCTCTGGGTGGCACTGCAACTGTCATACGCAATCTTTATGCTTACCATCAGGCACGCGGCTTGCCTCTCGTTACTCTCTAAAAAATAGATTCCATCCAAAAGATATGATGAGATGTCTTCACTTCAACAAAGGAACATCGCTGACCTTGTATTTCTTCACAAGGTTGTCTATGGCTACATATACAGTCCTTCATTGCTTGAGAAAATTAAATTTGACATCCCTCGCGCCGCTAGCCGTCTCATTAATCGAAAAACATTCAGCCTTTCTCACTCACGTACGAACTACATTCACTATGCATCATTGTTTCGTGTTTGTCGTTCTTATAATGACATTTGTCATGATGTAGACATATTTAACCCCTCAGTCTCTTCTTTTAATATACTGCTATTATCAGTTCTTAAAAAATAGTAACATAAAATAAAATATATTTTAGTACACAACACTTGTAAGCATGCTGTGTTCACAGCAAGAAGGACATGCGCACGTTTTGTGTACATCCAGTTCTGTGAACCAACAATAAAATAGAAAAAAACTATTGCTTAAAACTTAGCTCATGCTACCGATTTTAAAATTAAATCTGAAAAACATAATGAATAGTATATAATGGTATACCATAACTCACAAGCCACATGGCTCATTACTGAGGAAACACGAGGTCTCCTCCGGACCCGCTCCGGTCTCGTTTACATATAAATAACATTAATGTTCCGACTCATACATTATTCAAAGATGGGTCATCGACGGCATAATTAAACGGACTGTGAAACATTTCCAGATTTGTGTAACTTTTTAGGGAGATGGTGGTATACCATAACTTATGTATACGTATGTATACCTTATGGCAATGTTTGTATTAAATACTCAGTGAGGTGCAAAAGGTAACGAGGCTATCAATTTACTGGCTTTAATATTATGATCCACAAAGTCCATGAAGTCCACAAAGTTTATGAAAATATCCTGACATAATAAGCAGATAATACAGAATACATCCCAAACAAGTACAATTTGCAAAATTTAATATCCAATCTATTCAGTTATTGGAGTTGTATTGTAACTCAAAAACTACTGGACCGAATTTGATGAAATTCAAATAGGACCACACGGGAAGTACCCGATTTCAAACAAAAAAGTATTTTGAGAATCGGTTTATCCTATCGAAAGTTATGAGGTAACAAACATAAAACAGTAGAATTGAGCACCTCCTCCTTTTTGGAAGTCGGTAGAAAATATAATCCTCGTCCAACCAATGCACACACAACTTGTCTGACTTTGTATTATTTATAAGATAGTTTTTTGTAAAGGCTGTTTACGGACGATAATTTAATGTGATAATTTATTGATTCAGGCGTTACTTTGCGGAAATCCATTATCAAAAAACGATATTAAAAAATATTTAGTGACACTTCCGCTGAAAAGAAAACATTGATTTTGGCCTATTTGGGGGCGTGCACTACCCTCCCTCCCGCATAAAATGCTAATAGGAAGAATACAAAATAAAAAACACAAGAAACCCCAAATAAACCAACACCGATTCGACACGTGTTTTGCCTCTACACTAGACCGACAGGTCGGTCTAGCGCTCGACGAGTCAACATCTCCTGAGGATGCCTCGTGTAGAGGCGAAACACGTGTCAAATCGGTGTTGGTTTATTTGGGGTTTCTTGTGTTTTTTATTTTGTATTCTTCCTATTAGCATTTTATGCGGGAGGGAGGGTGGTGCACGCCCCCAAATAGGCCAAAATCATTGTTTTCTTTTCAGTGGAAGTGTCACTAAATATTTTTTAATATTGTTTTTTATGTGATAACGTCAACAAACCGAATGCTTAGGCCGATCGTGCTTCTCTATCGCTTTCTTTGCGGTTTTGCTTGCATGCTCGGCTCAGGCGGAACGTAACAAATAGTCATAACTATTTCGTGCGTGCAGCCGTATCGATGTATAAGACGATATCACGTCAAAACTTTGCATGAGTTTTATTTACTCAATGAACTTTGTCAAAATGGTCATCCTATCCGGCTCCGCTTAGTACTGACCCTGCCTTTGAAGCACGCGGTACCATAGATCCAAAACAAATAATTGTACGTCATGAGCAGAAATATTTGTTCTCGGATCATAAAGGTTGCGATATATTATCATGTGTGTTCGTGCGTGTGAGTTTGGAAGCGTGATTTGTTACCTACATACAAAGGAAAAATAATAACCTGGCGATTGAAAATATGACATGCGTGTTTTCGCTAAAATATAAATGGTAATGAGATACAACAAATTGGTCAAACGCGTTATGCAAAATAATATAATAATCAATACAATTGTTGTTCGTTCCTCCTCGTCGGTCGTACCCTCAGTGTTGAGGATCGTGACTTTTCTGTAGTCTTCTAACTGCTTCCCTCCACCTTTTTCGGTTAGTGACTTCATGGAGAGCTACGTTGGCCGGCATATCTAGCTGCTGCGAAACCTGGTCCTAGACCACCGTTTTGGGCTTCTACCTCTTGTTCGTTAGTCTCCCAAAAACTCGGAAACGGCTACACCGATTTGAATGTTTTTATTTTCATTTTTTCGGTGCAATACAAAGGTACTTTGGAAAGAAAAATACCATTATCAATATCACCCAATGTCAGGCAGGTGAGATCACTAGGCGCAGATAGTTCGGAGATAGAAATACAGTTTAATATAATTACGTTTCCTTATCAAACGCTTCAAGTTCTGATATCAAAACATTTCTGTCACAACACCGTATCCGAAGATTCCAAAAACTTGGACAAACGGGAGCTAATACAACTTTACGTACAATCGTCACAAGTGTACACAGTGCTTAAATAAAGCCATCTTAACAGCTCCAACCTGTGTTTATTTACTCACTAGCAATACCTCACACCACCTGGCACCTGGTTACATAGACACGGTACTGTTAGTTACCCTGTTTACTTTAAAACTATAATATCCAGAGGCCTGCGAGGTAATTTAGCGAGCAACGCGCACCCGTGGGGTAAATATTTAAAGGCCTCGCTGTGTAAATGAAACATGGACGCTGATGTTTGAGCTAATGAAAAAAATGTAAATAGCATGAACGTTAAAATGCTGCGTTGAAGTTAAATATTTTAATTAAATTAGAAAATAGGTTTTATAGCGGCAGGTTTTTAATTTTGATCTTGTTAGCTGTGCTAAGGTACTCGTAGGTAGGTGGTACCAGAGAGATTATATTTCATCACTACTCAGATATAATGTAGCGATACAAAAATAATTACATAATAATATATACAAATCTAAAATTGTAAAATAAAAATTACACGAATCAATTTATTTTACCGATATCCGATTATAACTTTAAATATATTATTATTTTCTTTAATTATATAAAAAGCAAGTAATCTGTACAAGCGGACTAGGCGAGAAAGGTTTTTCATTTGAGTTTACGTCTAAATAAAGTTACCAAAATTAAATACAGCACGTTTTGAATTTGTATGTATTTATTTTATAATAAACGTAATCGTATCGTCAATTTTAAAATTCAATCCAGTACAAACATTTACATAATACAGAATCATAAAACTCAAATGTATGAAGAACGAGCTCGCTTATTAAATAGTAAGCTATTGTTTGCGATACCATTTTTAATTCATTAAGTTATTATTATTACTTTGAACTAATTACCCTTGAACTAAGCTAGAGAATTGTTTAGCAAATAATTCGTAATTAGTTTCGTGAAAAAAATCAAGATAAAAAATGGTGTCAAGTGGAGTACATACTTATGTAGGTACTCCACAGATTCATATTTAGTTTCCAGATTTTTTGGTTCATTTCTTTGCGAAGAAATATAGCACTATTTATAGTAGTCATTATTTTAATGTCAATCTCACTCAGATTTAATATTCAAAAATAATCATCATATTTCACAAGAAACATCCGCAACAAAAGTACTACTGAGATTTTTCACCAAATTGTCTCTACAGTAGAGCGCCTCTTCAAACAGTCGTTACTTCTCGTTTGAACGAGCACGGCACTAGTTCTCGTAGAGTCGAAGTAAATCCTTTTCGTAAATTTTGATTGCAGTTTACGGTCCTTGTAATTTTATTATTTCACCCTATGTTTAGTTCCACAGACTCTACATTTTGGAAAGAAGATAACAGTTAATGAATAGAAAATAGAACCAAAAATCTCTTAGAGATATGCCCTTATAGATTGTCGTCATCATGGCCGTTGACATTTTATTGACATTTATACATATTATGTCATCATTCAAAATTAATATAGAAATTAATAATAAAGAAAGAGATAACACTATCAAGTGTGTTGCGGATGAACTACTGTGATATGAGCATTATAAAATAAATATTTGGTACGAGTCTGATTAATGGTCTACAAATTTAATATTTGCTCGCTCTTAGTGCATGTAACAAAATCTTCATTTTACAAGCAGTAAATTAAAAAATAAATATACAAGTAGTAAAGTATCAACCGATCCTAATGTTGAGACTCGGGTTATGGACTATAACCCGCCACGTGGGCCCAGTACGGTTTGATTAATATACTAATAGCCAGCACTAATATCTAACTTTTCAGACTTCTTAACGACTATTGTCTGAAAGCTAACAACCGAGACCGACGGCTTACGGTGCCCTCCGAATTATAAAAAAAAACACTCAGTTGGAATCGCCAATAGCGGTCACCCATCCAAGTAGTACGCAGTAAAAGTCTTGAATGTATACATAATTAACACCAAAATCATACATATGATACTGGTGTTAATAATAATAAATGCGTCAAATATAACAAAACGAACTAAAAAACTTAAACACTTCAATGTTAGGACTCATATTATTCTTTTTTTTATTCTATAAAATTGTTTCCTCGAGAATCATTGCGTTGTAGCACAACCGTTCCAAAAGTATTCTTAAAAGCTCATTTGCTATAAATTTCTCTTACACACAAACGCGTCACAAAAAGTAACTTATCCATAAAACGCCCCTTCAGGTCCTGCGGCAATTCTACTGATAAAATTATATAGAACTCCTTTTAGATAACCTTGGATTATGTCTACCCATTTCTCGTGTTGTACGCGTTATCTGTTAGTGTAAGCGTTTTTTAATTATCAATGAAATGCTCCAATGATTTTCTTATTTGTTCCTGTTTTCATAACAGTTGATGGTTATTTTTAAGAGAGAATAATATTCTCGTCTTTTTCGCTCGTCTATAAACCATACGCGTTGGTTGAGACGGCATTATTTGTAATATTTTTGTATTATTTGTTTTTTTGCACTATAGGACATTTTTTATTTATATGAAACAATGAACTGTTTGAATTTTTTTGAGGTGTTCAAAGTTTGATATTTTCACTAGGTATGTAATTATAATATTGCAACACTTAAAAGTTTTAAAAACAATTTTATCTAGTCTCACGTTGTAAAACTTTAGCATTCATTTAGCATTACTTTTATTTTAAACCGATGGGGAATACTGAACTTTTATTCTACAAATCCCCATTGCAAGCTTTTTCAGATTTTAATGGAGATTAGTGGAAGAAAAGTTTACAAATTAACATTGATGGGGATTGTCAATGAGGATGTGTGGAATAACCCTTCAATTTCACCAACGAGATTCCATCAATTATTTACAGCGCCTGCTTTACCATATACGCGGTGATGTGCTCTGTTTTGGTGCCATTCATACAATTTGTTGTACAGAGTTTCGAGAGTTTTTTATTATCGCTTAAAACTAATGATAGTAGATAAATAGTAACTATATGAAACTATATAGTGTATGAAACTGAACATAATAAGGTATTAAAGCACCCGCGTTAATTTCAGAACCTTGCCAACAATAACAAACACATACTTATGTTTTATTATCTACCCCTCATTATGCAACAGTTTCATAAATGAAATCAAATCATAGTAAGAATGATCTGACTAATTTACGTGAGTTATTTATCGTATTAAAAATGTATAATAATAAACAACGTTAGTTTTCATAATAAAATCGCTGTAAGCGATAAGACAGAGAAGACCTGACAAAGATCGCATAGGACGACGTTGGATGCAGGCCGCTTCCGACCGGTCCTTTTGGAATATTATGGGAGAGGCATATGTTCAGCAGTGGACGTCCTACGTCTGAGATGCTGGAAGCGATAAGACCGTCCATGGTGACCCTTAATTATACGTTTTATGATTTGTATAATGTTTTCTTGACAAAATAATCTTGTATTATTTGATTGTGTAATTTTTCTGTACTTTGGTCTTGCAATGAAGAGTTTATCTATCTATCTAATAAATACAACAAGATTGTATTTTGGTTCAATAACCCCCAACGAAAAAATAAAGGTGTTATAAGTTTGACGTGTCCGCGTGCCTGTATGTATGTTTGTGGAATGGTAGCTCCTAAACGAATAGATCGATTATGACGTGTTTGTTTGTTTAAAAGCTGCTCTGCGATTCTCTAAGAGCAAACATCGTTGCATCTTTGACAACATCCGTGAAAAAAATGACGGGATGACAAGAAATGTTGGAAGAGTAGCCATATGTACAAGGGCGATACTCATAAAGTATTTGATATCGGTGAGCTCGTTGACGAGCGCATCGACGAATCATTAGAGAATCGCACGGCAGGCGTGATCGATTTGACGAGATGGCTCTTAGCTACAACGAATTAGAGTTCGTGTGTTACTGTTTTTAAAATTCAGTCCATTATAAGTTGTCTAGATATACTACCAGATATTTTTTACTTGTAACTCTTCATCGATACCTGGCACTTCTAAGGCACTACAAACAAAAACAGATATATTGTCAAAAGTTATATATGGAAATTGTAGAAATATGGTACATTCAGTCCTACTGTAACTGTAAATATCGTTAACGAAAAGCCGAGGGCGGCTGGAGGGCGGGCGGCACGCGGCTCAAATGGCCGAAAGGGCCTAGATATCGGAGATGCCTGCGCCACCCGACGCTATCGCTCCAACGGTTCCGTAGGTACAACCCTATAGCTGTAATAAAAGGTTTACATAGTAAAATACGAATCTTTTTAGATATTTTATATTAAGAAAAACATAATAGTTTTAGACTACGTTAAGTGAGGTGCCATTTGTTTAGCTCCGTATATTTTTAATTCAAATAACTAGCAATGTCATCTGAAAGTGTCGATAGTGTGGTCCGTGAATTGGCCAAAACTGTGTTGGATCTGCAGGATGAAGTGAGGTCACTGAAGAAGCTCATAATCGTTCAGAATGATCTAATAAAGAAGCTTACAGTGAATACAAAACCAGCAACAACAAAAACAGTGGAGGGTAAGCAGGCGCCGATCTCAGCGTCGTCGGCACAACGGCCGGTTCGCGAGGCGAGCGTTCGTGCAAAGTCGGCGATTATCGGACTAACGGGATCAGCCAAAGCAAGAAAGGCTATATCGCCGCTTGTTCTCCCAACCAGCCCATGCATCCCCGCCATCGCTACTGCGTGTGCGTCATCGGGCCTCGCAGTAGCTCCGACACCGAGCATACCTACTACGCCTACTTCACCGCAACAGGTAAACGATTGCATTGTTGATGATGAAACTTATTCAAACAACGCAGTAATAAATGATAATGCATTCGGATGGACTCAGGTGAGGGCTCGGAAGGCTCGCCGTCCGATAAAGAACGCGACCTGTGGTACTGCAGCCCCTGGTACGACTGCGCTTCAGGCTGCTGATCGGAAATCATATCTCCATCTTTAATATGTTAAGGTAGGAACGACAGTTGAGCAAGTTTCTGAGCATATGAGTACTATCTGCTCTGAAGATACGTGTGTAGTCGTAGCCTTGAAATCCAGAGGCGATTACGCATCCTTCAAACTATCTGTGCCTACCAAAAATGTAGACAAGTATCTGTCGCCGCACTACTGGCCTACTGATGTGTGTATAAAACCTTGGCGTAGTGGGTTTCGTAACTCATCACAGCAACAGGGAGGAGAAAACTAAATACAAATCATTTAGGCTGGCTTATCAGAATGTTCGAGGATTACGTACAAAAATAGATAAATGTAAATTGGCAATTTTGAATGAGTCACCTGACATGATCGCGTTCACCGAAACTTTTTTGAAGAGCAGTGTTAGCGATGCCGAGTTTATGCCTGCGGGATATAAAGTGGTGCGCCGCGACCGGTGCGGCGACGCAGGATGGGGAGGCGTGTTGCTAGCGGTTCGGGACCGCTACAGAGTTCGGCAGGTGTTAGATGTGGACGGTTACACTCCGGATATCGAAATAGTAATGGCTATTGTGACTTTAAAATATCGAGATATTTTGTGTTGCGTAGTGTATATTCCCCCGAATTCAGACGATTTGACATACATGAAAGCATTTTTAGTGTTGGAAAATGTCGTAGAAAAGTATTCAAAATTCGATGTTTTATTATTAGGAGATTTCAATCTCAATTCCTGTAGCTTAAATATTAGTTTACAGTTTAATTATTTACTAGCGTATTGTAAACTGAAACAATATAATACTATAGCTAATAAGTTCAACTCGATTCTGGATTTGGTGATGAGTAGTCTTGGTGAGGAGTGTGTGAGGGTGCACGGTGACATAAAAATCGTTGAGCCTGAGGACGCGTACCATCCCGCGCTCGAGGTACGCTTGCGCATCCAACGTCCGCGCCCACGCCTGCGCCCGTGCTTGTCGCCTCAAATCGAGAATGCGGTTCCAAAGTGGAATTTCCGTAAGGCTGATTTACATTCTTTGTATGCCTCATTTGAATGTATCGATTGGGAAGAAATCATCTCTGCAAATAATGTTAATATAGCCGTAGACTTATTTTATGATAAAATAAGAGCATCCATGAGTAACTGGGTCCCACAAAAAATAAATAATACTGGTAGCTCACATCATAGGTACCCAACATGGTTCACTGCATATATAATAAAAAACTTAAAATACAAGTATTTTCATATGAAAAAGTACAGGGAATTAGGGCTAGAATTTAACTTTGAAATGTTTAAGTATTATAGACAACATTCGAAACAGCTCATTAGTAAAGCGTATGATTTGTACATCAAAAAAACTGAATGTGGCATTCGCAAGGATCCGAAGAGTTTTTGGCAATTTGTAAAAGAACAAAAGGCCGACAGGAACACTTGTGATGAATTCGAGTACGAAGGTCAGCTGGTCACTGGTGAGGATGCAGCCAATTCATTTGCAAAATATTTCGAGTCCGTATTTTTGTGCGACGCTCCCACCTTGTGTGTGGAGGCCGCCGAGCGGGCCGCCGCCGCCGCTGGCACGCTGTGCTCAGCGCGCATATCAATAGACCACATAAGCTCAGCTGATCTCTGTTATGCAGTTCGGCGACTAAAGGCGCCCTCTTCTGCTGGCCCAAAAGATTGCGTATCCGCTTTTAAAATACCGCTTCTTTACATATTTAACTTAGCGTTGGGCACCTCCGTTTATCCTGCAGTGTGGAAAATTTCTCGAGTCACCCCTGTACCTAAGAGTGACGTCAGATCGAAAATTGAGAACTATAGACCTATAGCGGTGCTGTCAGCGTTCGGCAAGGTATTTGAGTCTATCTTGAATCGTAGCATTTCCTTGCAAATTCGGCCCTTGCTAAATGAGAACCAACATGGTTTTCGCGCTGGAAAGTCCACAACCACCAATCTCATCAACTTTGTGGACTGTACGACAACCAGCATGGATCAGAATGAGCAAGTAGATGCTGCGTACTTTGATTTTAAAAAAGCCTTCGATCGTGTGCATAACGATATTCTTTTGGAGAAATTTGCAAAAATTGGGTTCTGTCCGAGCTTGCTAACACTTTTTAGTGATTACTTTGCCAACCGTATCCAATTTGTACAATGTCTGGGATACCGTTCTGATCCTTAGCATACTCTATCTGGTGTAAGTCAGGGAAGTACATTAGGACCGACTCAGTTCTCGATCATGATAAATGATCTTCCGAATGTTGTAAGAGCAGCTAGATGTCTCTTGTTTGCTGACGATCTGAAGTTATTCTTAGGTATAGATGAACTCGCTGACTGTGAGGCGCTCCAACGTGATATTGACAGTGTTGTTGAGTGGAGTGAGAGGAACAAGTTAGAGTTTAACGTGTCCAAATGTAAAATAATAACTTTTACAAGATCCCGCTCCCCGCACGTTCACAACTATACTATGTCTGAAGTACCGTTGGAGCGTGTCACACAAATAAAGGATTTAGGTCTCACACTTGATTCACAACTCACGTTTAACAAACATATCACAGAGTTATGTAAGCGAGCTTCTAAGTCCTTAGGATTCGTGATGAGACAGTCGGCTAGGTTTGATGATGTGCAAGCTTTACTGTCTCTATTTTATGCTTTAGTCCGCAGTAAGTTAGAATACAATGCATTGATTTGGGACCCTCACGAAAAAAAGTATACGCTGCTAATTGAGCGGCTTCAAAGAAAGTTTGCTAGGTTTATTTATAAGAAACTGTACGGATACTACCCCAGTTGGACATACCCTTCTTTATTTGTTAGTGGTATGGTTGGTGTGAACACGCTGGAGCTGAGGCGAAAGTGTGCACTGTGTTGTCATTATTATCTACTACTAAACAACAAAATAGATAATCCTAGTGCATTAGCTCAGTGTGCACTATACATACCAGAGCGAGAGTCGCGAGCGCGTGCACAGAGGCGCGGCCGTAGCGTGCCCCTGTTCAGGCCGCTTGTTACACCGCGCTCGGACACCGCACGATATGCGCCGACACACCATGCACTCACACTACTCAACTTCTTAATTGTTTGTGAATCTGATATGGATGTATTTAACACCAATCTTAATGCATTATTGATAAATTATTGTATACGGTATTTACCCCAATTGTGTCACTATAGTTAATATATAACCATTAATTGTTATTACATTATTCACGTCTGACTCAAAAACGTTTTGGTTCTTAAACTGTAAGTTTTTGATGTAATTATTATTATAAATAAATAAATAAATAAATAGACAGAATACGGGGTAGAGTTTTTTATAAAGCTCTTATGCAACCAACAACTTCAAATACGTAACAATAGCATAACTATGGGCCAAGCATGAACACCTTAGAGACTCAGGTCTGCTGTATATACACGACGTTATTATGTCGCAGCCGCAGACGACGTGTCGTTGCTTCAATTCACCGCGATACGTCGTCGCTTCATTCATGTCGCCGCGAAACGTCGTCGCGCCATCTCGCTGCAGGCATGATTTCGAACCCGACTACAGACGGCAACTGCAGATGGCATCAACCATTTGAAAAGCGATAGGAAAGGTTTTGTTAAAAGCTTTTCAGTTGTTTTACTACGTAGATTGGTACTCGCGAGCGGCACTACAGATACTGATTACTGATTATATTACTTATATTATTTATGATTATTATTACTGACCTGCGGTCCGGCGACAGTCTGATCTGCCGCTCGACGATGTGACTCTAGCTTCGTGTCGCTAACTACGAATGGTGTTTCATAGTAATACATAGAAACCTATTAGTTTCGCTCCAACACGTCGTTTGCCGCGGCTTCATGAAGCCAGCTTCCAACTTGCACCTTAACAGACGTTTCTACAGAGCGGTAAGTATTGTATTTCCACAGCGTAATGTCATACGGACTATTGGTTTAGGGTTCAGCGTCTGATATGGAGACCATCTTTATCCTACAAAACCGTGTTATTCGAGCTATATACGAAATGGGTGGGGCAATTTAACTTTGCCTTCCTTTTATGTAATTAAAATATGTATGTTTATAAAAATACATAAATCTAAGTTAAATAGTGATCACCACCCTTTTCTACAGACTTCCGAAAAGGAGGAGGTACTCAATTGGACTGTATGTTTTTTTTATGTGTGTTACCTCATAACTTTCGATTAGCTGGACCGATTCTAAAATTCTTTTTTTGTTTAGAAGCTGGTGCTTTCCGTGTGGTCCCATTTAAATTTCATCAAATTCGGTTAAGTATTTTTTGAGTTACACTCCAATAACTGATTTTTGCCAAAGTAATGGAATGGAAGTCAGTATTAAATGTTCTACCGACTTCCAAAAAGAGGAGGAACTCAATTCGACGTTTTTTTTTATGTTTGTTACCTCATAACTTTCGATTGGCTAGACCGAATCTCAAAATTCTTTTTTTTTAAATTGGTGCTTTCCGTGTGGTTCAATTTAAATTTCATCAAATTCGGTTTAGTAGTTTTTGAGTTACACTCCAATAACTTGAGATTATACTATAAAACACAAAAAAAACCATAGAAACATCTGAAATAGGATAATCTTTATACGATGACGTTCAATCATGAGCGGTGTTCTAGTGGAATTAGGGATGGTGTTTCGTGTCAGTGAGTTCTGGAATAAAAAGAAACAAAAATCTATGTACGTGTATGCAAGATTAAAGTTTCAAAGTAAGATCGCCTTCGATTTTGAAACCTTCTTCGGGAGTAATTATGATTAATCTCATTATAGTACGACCTTGAATAAGTCTCGAGTGTTCATAATATCCATCAAGTAACTTTAGCTTCCAGCATCAATGGCCGTTAGTGAACAAAGTGTCCTAAATTAAAAACCAACATCACAAGACCTCTGGCTCGTTATAAACTACAATCTCGTTCGATGACAAGTAAAGAGTCTGAGAAGAGTTGGAGGTCTACGTTGTGTGGTCACTGAGTTTTGAAGCAGAATGGTTTTCGCCGACAAGCGTCGCGAATACTTGGAAAATTTCACAAGCAAACTTTGTAGAAGTCAAAAAATAGTTTGATAATTTAAAGGCTTTCTAATAAATGGGTAGAGCCAAAATATTTGATATTTACTTTTGTACATTTGCCACCCCTCAAGTTATTTATTATAATAGATTAATTTAGGCGTTACTTTGAAATCCATATTATATATATTTATATAAATTCTTTAACCCGTCGCGTGTCGCGCGTACACCATGTGTACGTACAAAAAAGTGCTATGCCAATTCGCGCGTACACATAATGTATACATATTTTTATACCTTTGGTTTGTAACTAATTTTATCAGATCAAATGCACTCCACCGGTATAAACTTGCTTTTAGTTGGTCAAACTATTCAAGTGTAGTATTTGATATCAGTCGTGCGATTCTCTAAGAGCAAACACCGTTGCATCTTTGACGACATCCGTGAAACACATGACGAGATGACAAGAAACGTTGAAAAACGACCTTGTGTACAAAGGCGATAACAAGTATTTGACATCGGTGAGTTTGTCCACGACTCATCGACGAATCATTCGAGAATCGCACGGCTGAACTTTTATGCGTAGTTCGGAAAGACACCGAAAGAAGTAGACAATGGACGGTTAAATATCGTTTTAATTATTTATGTTTATACTTATAGTTGCATCAAGTGAGTTTTGTTTTGAAGTAGGTCAAGCAACAGTCACATACTAAACTTTGTCATTAAGTCACTGTCCTGGCTAGTCGCAGGCTAAAGTGATTTAGATAGATAGATAGATAGATAATTCTTTATTGTTACACCACTTAATATACAAAAATAACATCAAAGTAAAAGAAAGCTTAAAATAAAATAGATTTACTAAAGCGATGGATGCATTACTACACCTCTCTAAGTTGATTGCCGAGGAAAACACAACAGCAACGTTTCATAATTTTATAAACCTTTCCTACACAGCGCACCATTACAAATATTTCACGATTATTAGAGATGAAGAGACATACATCTTTGAAACTTTTATTCCCGCTTTTAAATTTACTTCAAAGTGCCGAGAAACGTAAAACATCGTCAGTTTGTCAGAATCGAGCGTTACTACCCTGGCTATCAGTATATCACAGTTGCAATGGCGATGAGCAGATTTTTCGTGGCAATGCATCTATTACCCTGAAAGTTGTTTTCTTTGTGCTGCATTCGCCGTATCACTTGCTGCAATATTCTTCAAATACTCATACTACTTACAGTAGCTTACATACGAGGAGATGGCTCACCTGATTATGAGTGATACCGTCGCCCACGGACATCTGCGATACCAGAGCTCTCGAGGATGTGTTGCCGGCCTTTGAGGAAAGAATATGCTCTCTACAAGGTTCCCAAGTCGTGTCGGTCCGGTAATACCTCAAATGGCAGCTGGTTCCACATAGTAGTAGTGTTAGGCAGAAAGCGCTGTCAGAATCGCACGGTTGTGGACTCCCAGACGTAGACATGATGTCATGATCAAAGTCAAAGTATATTTATTGCTGAATTACATGTGTAAAATGATATTATAAACTATAATTGTTTCAATGTAATCTGCCTTTTAAGGGCGTGCAATATTTATATTAGGTACATATAATAACAAATAATTGAATTATATAATTAAAATACACAATAAAATAAGAAATAAAAATGTCAAATTAGGATTCAAATTAAATTACAGTGAAATATAAAATTGGTCATTATGAGGATATATTAAAATTACCATTACCTACCTAATTATAATCTATGACATATATAGATTGAAATTTTGCCTAAAAATATATAATAATTAATTAAATTGATTTATCAACAGAATTATCGTTCATAAATTCATTAATTTTGTAATAACTTTTGTTTAATAATATCGTTCGTAGCTTTCTCTGAAACAATGAGGTTGAGAATTCTCTCAATGAAAGAGGTATTTTATTGTAAATAAATGGAGCCATGCTGAAGATGCTCTTGCGCATCAATGTTGTCTTAGAGTTACGAACGCAAACTTTATATTGATCTCGTCTATTACGACTGACGACATCAGACAGCCGACAGAATAGATCAGGATTGTATCTGACAAACATAGCCGTTTCATTTATAGAATAAAGGTTTACAAGTATCGGTCATGCGGAGGTGAAACATTGCCCTGATACATCTTTTTTGACATTTAAAAACTTTGTCGACATCGGTAGAGTTCCCCCAAAACATTACACCGTACCTGATATTTGATGCAATTAGGCCGTGATATGCTATAAGTATAGTTTCCTCATTGACTACTGGGGCCAGCTTATATAGGACATAAACCAGGCTATTTAATTTTTTACACAGATTTTCTACATGTTGCTTCCAGTTCAATTTTTTGTCAATATTAACTCCTAAAAATTTTGTATTATCTACTTCATCAATGGCATTATTTTCGTATTTTATGTCAAGATTTGGTAAAGCAGCATTATCGCGTTGTCTAAAATGAATTATTTTTGTTTTATTTATGTTCATTTTCAAATTATTATTATTTAACCATTCTATAACCGATGTCAATGCTAGATTAATGTCATTTACATATGTGTTAATATTATTGCATGTTATAGTCACAGTACTGTCATCTGCGTATAATGACATAGGTTGTGTAGTAGCTTTGGGCAGGTCGTTTATATAAGCTATGAAAAGCAACGGGCCCAGTACACTCCCTTGCGGGACGCCGTACTTAATTATACGTTCCTCTGATACATAAACTTCTTCTAGTTTTGTTTCATAATTTATTTTTGTGATATGCGTTACCTGTTTTCTGTTCTCTAAATACGATTTAACTAATTGTAAAGAATTTCCTCTAATGCCATAAAGTTCAAGCTTATCTAACAATATATTGTGTTGAACATAGTCGAAAGCTTGGGTCATATCGCAGAAAATCGAACATACTGGTGTTTTTTTATCTACATAACTTGTCACACGAAAAATGATGTAAACACAATTTACCACATATAACAAAATCCGTTACATCGTTATTTCCATCCCCTCTGGTATCGTCAAAACCGGTTAATTAAATGGGCTATAAATCGTAAACGGCAAGTTTTACAATGTATGCATAGTAAGACCAATCTTATATTTTTTTTTATAAGGTAAAGTAAGAATAAGTAGAAATAATTTTAAAGCCATGAGTAGGTATTGTTCCAGCGGTACTGGCACTAAATATTTCTTTTAATATCATTTTTGATCTTAGATCCGCAAAGTAACGACTGAACCAATAAATTACCTAAAGCTATAATAATAAAATGTCTAGCGAAAGAAAAAAAGGTTAACCTAATTATATTTGATATATGTCAAACAATACTATTCAAATAATCAATAATTTAATCTAATACCTAAACGAGCAATTCTTGTACATATGTTTATTATGTATATAATCTGGATCTCCAAAACGGCTCCAAAAAAACCATAATCATAATAATCATAATCAATTTATTAATAAAGCCAATTTACACGTCAAAGTTCAAAATCATTACAATCAAATCATGTGCATGCCATTTGCAGGTGCACATTGCACATGCAGACATACAAATAGCGTATATATACATATCGTAATACATTAGTGTTTATAACATAACACACATATATTTAAAGTAATGTCAAATTATACATCGTGATTATAATTCAATAAATAAAAACATGGTAAAAACGATTGATTAAATAATTCATACCAAGGGGAGTCAACAAAATATAAATACAATAAATATCAACACTACGTTTTAGTAGGTAGGTTAAGAAACTCGGCATAGCTATAGAACTCCAGCGAATATCAAGAAATTTAGCATGCAGGGGTTTTTGGGGGCGATAAATCGATCTAGTAAGGTTTCGTTTTTAGGAATGACGTTTTATCTGTGTTTTCATGCAATTAAAAACAACAGTTAGTTCGTAGCATTCAAACTAGATGACGTAACAGACTCATTGCAAAATCCTGAATCGCAGTGACAAGATTCTTAGAAACATGTGTTGCTATTTTGTATTCGAATCCAAATTGAGTAAAGCTCGGTCGTCCAACTTATATATACACATATAAATAAAACTCCTCTTATGAAAGTTATATTAATAAATAAAATAAATATCTAAAAGCAGATGTCTTATTTGTATTACCGAAACAATGAAGTACTAGATTAAGTTTGAGAAGGTACTTGTGCGAAATAATGAGCAATTCATTCCATAACAATTAGTGAAACACAAATGAGCGGGAGGAGTCGCGCGACGTTGTTAGTTCCGTACGTGACGCGCGACCGCAACTCTTCACTAATGATGATGGAATGTAGTGGTATTAACAATAGTGCTATAAAAATCAAAACAAAGTAAATAATCTGTTTGATTTAGTTATCAAAAAATGTTTATTGTTTCTAACATATTGTCAAAAAGGTACGTCAATTATTATTTAATGCTGTATTATATAGCCTATATTATTACTGACTGACTAATTCATCAACACGGAGCCTGGACCGCTAAGGCTATAAACTTGAAATTTTGTAGCTCCAGTTAAGTGCCAGTCGCTATTCAATGTCTGGTGGCATACCACCTTCTAACGCATAATCACTCACCGTCACGTGACATACAGGTCAAACAAGAGCCTATTAAATGTAAAAGAACAACACCAAGGCCTTATCTACCAGGATCATCGCCGCAACATAACTAGTATCATAGCTGTAACTTGATTGAAACTTTCGTAAGTATTACACATATTAATGTTATTTTGACGGTTTAACTTACGCGGTAGGTACTCGTATACCGCGGTCGCCAGTATTAGCGCGAACGCATCCGGGTGCGCACGTACTCCATGAAGAAGTGGCCCGGACGGTCACGAAACCGGTCGAGATATTTGACTATACCTACTTAATATAGCTTTACACGTTATCATAGCTGGACACAGGTCTTTCCCTTGAGATGAGTATGTACCTCTATCCACCTCGCAGGCCTAGGAAGGTATAGTGAACAGTCTAGCCAGACCCGTTCTCACCGTTTTCACGTCCCCGAATATCTATAACTTTTGCCGTAAATACAGGACCTCATGACTCTTGCCATAAAGAAACAACAAGGACATAAGATTAATGTGCCATTTGTACGCAAAGGTTTAATTGATACTACCACTAGTGAACGCACTAAAAAAGCTTAAAGTAAAGTTTAACTGATGTACGACTATATATTAATTTACTTATGGACTCGGCTGGGTAGCGTTCCGGAAGCTCTACCAGAGCCTGGATGTAAACCACCAAGATATTCAAAGTAAATAACTCAATTCTCGATAGCATCTAGCAGTAGTAAAATTTCCTACCCTCTCCTTTCCATAGTTAATTTGGACATAAAAATTGTTGTGTAAAAATAAAATGTGTTGTTGTGTTAGTGTTGCTTTTGGCTTCACTACCTTTTGCAGTATTCATTATCAGCCGGAAGACGTCCACTGCTGAACATATGCCTCCCCCATAGAACGCCACTTGGACCGGCTACTCGCTTCCTGCATCCAGCGATTTTCCAGGTCCACCTAGCGGGGGGCTGGCCTACACTACGCCGTCCGGTGCGTGGTCGCCACTCGAGAACCTTTCTTCCCCATCGGTTATCAGTTCTGCGAGCGATGTGGCCTGCCCATTGCCACTTCAACTTGCTAATTTTGAGAGCTGACCTTAGTTCTCCTATGGATCTCGTCATTTCGGATCTTATCACGCAGGGAAACCCCAAGCATAGCCCTCTCCATTGCTCGTTGAGCGAATTCAAGCTTGTTAATAAGGCCCACAGTAAGGGACCACGTCTCAGTGCAATAAGTCATCACTGGCAACACACACTGGTTGAAAATATTTGTTTTCAGGCTCTGAGGTATTGGGGACGAAAAGATGGATCGAATCTTCCCGAACGCTGCCCATTTGAAGTATAAATACATAATAATATATTTTTTATTATTTATTTTGAGATAACAGTAGTTCTATATTATTAATATTAGGATCCTAATTTTAACAAAGAATTCATGCTTGAGAAAGGTGTAAATGTATCTCGGTTTTAAAGTATAAGGAACTAATGCCAATAATACCAAGAATTGGATATATCATGTACAAATTAATTCACGTTTCATGCTTATCTGAATTACGTTTGGTTTTTATACTCAAGTAAATTTTATAATTTATTACTCAAACTTTTAAAAATCAAATAACTTTCACATTGTTTGACGACATAAGGTGTTCATAAAGTTATGTTATGAACCTTAAATCACAGTAATAAAGGTTAACGTACAGTGGTAAAATATTCAGGATCTTAGTTTTCATGAGGCAAGTTTCAGAAGTTTCTAAGAGATGTTACCCTCGAAGGTTGTATGAAGTGAAACTAGATTGAAGATATTGTTCGTTAGAACTATTAAATATTCAGGAATAGCTAAAAAGAGTTTCGTCCATTAAAAGAATACGAATCGTAAGAAGTGAGGAAACCCCACTTACTGGCGGAAAGGTCTCTTGTGTATGAGATGGTCTTGGTTGGTACTATCACTGTGTCAAATATTATATATTTATTTAAAACTAGCTGGTGCCCGCGACGTCGTCTGCGCAGGATTAAAGCTTCGAGTAGCTTATTATCTTCTCCAAAGTCATATCTATCTCTAAACATCATAATATAATCACATGGTTATATGAGTAAATTTAAGTACTTAGTCAATCAATCAGTAAACACTGATAATAACATACAGTACCTACGTACATACATATACAAAATTTATCACCACAGAAAAAACTGTCACTACATTTCATCACCCTTGACGGAATTTTTGTTACATTTCATCACCCTTGACGGTCGTCGAGCACGTCTAGTGTATTTAGCTGTCAAAGGATATCGTGCTTTTGACTTAGAAACTGACACACACTTTGACAGAACTGTCATCTTTACGATCTTGAAGTAGGCGGAGGTCTTATTATATTGTCTATGCTGTACCCAAGAATATTTCTTTCGCTTTTTCACCCGTGTGGTGATGGACGATGATGATGATGACCATGAAAAGGGGTCTTATGTGTTAATCCAGCCCTTTATCTGCCTCCATACCAAATTTCATCAAAATTGGCCCTATTGTTTGAGCGTGAAAGAGTAACAAAGATCCACACATCCACACATCCATACTCACAAACTTTCGCGTTTTGTAATATTAGTAGGATACTTTGTCAACGTGAAAACAGCTATACTGTGAAGAAAGAAGAACAGAGGCTGTAGCACAAACAATTAAGTATTCGTATCGTTAGCGTCGACGCCTCACGCTTTAACTTACATACTATGAACTATCTGTGTCACAGTTGCCCTAGATAAATGACAGTTTGTTTCACGGGAACTATACGTAACGTTACATTTACGAAGTTATTCGTACTAGACCCACTAATAAAAAACACCAAACAACGTCTTCTGTTTCACATTTATTACAATAGCGCAATTTTCTTATAATTTTTTGTGTGCTGCCTATAGTGGCCAGTCTCATTTCAGAATGGTTCCTCTTTACAAGCCCGTATCTATGCTAAGAGTTTTCCTACGAATTTTAACGTTCTCAATTTAAATCAAGTGACTTTCATATTATTTTAAATCCCTTAGGATATAATGACTTGCTTTACGTCGAGCATACGTGATAGTTATGTAACTGGATATTGTCGAGTGTAGTATGAAAGAAACACATTACCACTAGTCTCAAGTTCCAGAAACGAAATTGCGGAATAAGTTTGTATAAATTAATATTACGCAAATAATTCGTGATACGGCGTCAAGTGTAGTATATCGATTCAAATTTAGTTTGCTGGTTTTATGGTTCATGTCTTTGTGAAGAAATATAGTGTTACACAATAGTGCTATATTTCTTCATATCAATAGATAGTAGTCAATAGTCCTTCTTTTAATGTCAATGTCACAGTGCTCGTAGCGGAGCTTGACTTGGCGATCTTAACCAATTCACAAGTTAAGCAACACTTGCTGCGGTCAAGACTTGGATGGGTGACCGCTAGTGGCATTATTCAACGCTTCCGTGGTTTGGAGGGCACGTTAAGCCATCCGTCCTAGCTGTTTGTCTTAAGACAACAGTCGTTAGGCTATGTCGAGGGCCTAAATTGCAATGGGGTCCCCACATAAAAAAATGTCTAGTAGGCTCAGTTCAGCGGCTTATGCTGTTAAAAAAATTTGACTATTAACCGATGTAGACACAGCTAGAATAGTTTATTTTAGTTATTTCCATAGCGTTATGACTTATGGCATACTGCTCTGGGGATGTTCTGCAGATATTAATTCCATTTTTATACTGAAAAAAAGGGCTATACGAGCGATCTACAGTTTAGCTCCCAGAGTTTCCCTTAGACAGAAGTTTAAAGACATAAACATTCTAACTGTTGTCTCTCAGTTTATCTATGAAAATCTAATGTATGTAAAGAAAAAACATTAGCAGTTTTGATAAAAGGAGTGATGCTCATTCCGTCAACACGCGAAATAAGCACAAGCTATCCGTACATGTAACGCGTCTCCACAGAATAAGTCATTCTTTTATGGGACAATGTATACGATTCTATAATAAAGTTCCCAACGTTATCCGAGATTTGCCTATTACGAGTAATAAGTTTAAAATTACTATTAAAACTAAACTCTGTCAAAAAGGTTATTACAAAATTTCGGATTACTTGGAGGATAAAACAGCTTGGGACTGATCACTCCAGGATCTATCTACTCGTGTACTAAGATGTCAAAGTGTAGCGTGTCTTGCCCTACTGATACCATTAAATTATGTTTTCTTTTGTAAGGCAACACACTGGAGCTAATATTTGTAATACCTAAGTAAAAACATTGTAAAAAGATCTATATAAAAAGAATGGCCCCGAGTTTCTTGCCGCTTCTTCTCGGTAGGCTCTATATATTTTGGAACGCGGCGGTAGTCTTTAAAGTACATTATAATGAAAAATTGGCGTTCATAAGTACGTCATTGATGCCTAAATTGAATAAATGATTTTGACTTTGACTTTGACTTCGGGCGGCCTGTAAAACTTCGACATGGGTTGACCACTAACCTATACACCACTCCGCACTGGGCCCGCGTGGTGAATTATGGCCCAAATCCCAGCAGTAGGAACAAAATGTGATTGTAATATGAATATGACGCAAAAGATATAATTACTTGATAGTTACTAATCTGTGTTCTAGGATATTTGATCTTAAGTGAAGTTTTAACTTCTTTTTAAACAAGATGACAAACCATAATATTATGTTAGTACATGATGAGGCACGCGAATAAATACATAATGTTTGTAATACTTACAATGACAGTCTTTTCAAATTTAACACTTAATCGGCACTTATCAAGACAGAAGAGACGAACCCATAAAATAGGCGGTTACCTATTTTATGTTTTCTTCTCTTTTGTATAGTTATGTGCCGATTATGTGTACTTAACCAGACAGAAGAGATGAACCCATAAAATAGGCGGTTACCTATTTAATGGGTTCTTCTCGTCTGTCTTGTTAAGTGCAGATTATATAGGCGTATAGTACGTAGGGTTTCCTTGCCTCTTACAATTCACGCCATGATGGGGAAGGAGAAATTTTTATATTACTTTAAATGACTATTTTGATAACTACTTTGATCGATGAACCACATTACTCGCAATAATAATACAGGGAAGCGTGTCTCTACTAGTTTATATACACAAAGAGTCAGAAAAATAAGTCTGAAAAGTTGAGAGTTACCGTTATGCTTCCAGATTTCCAATACTTTGCAATCGGAGTGCTCATCCAAGAGGACTATTCAAGCCAGCGAGAAAGCCTCCGCGATATTAAACCTGCTTTCAGACAGATTGGCCCCGCTCTGTGCCTACATCGGCCGTCGCCCGAACGACCATTTCCAATTTAAACAGCCACAGTGTAACCGATCGTACTATACTACTGCATAGTATGTATATTGTGAATGCGATTGTAGAACTTCGATTGATATTTGGTAGAGGGACAGTTAAGCGCGATGGTGTAGGTAGATCTAAAAATAAAATATAAGCTTATAGCTGTTTTTTTGTTACTAAAACATATATTCGTTATGTAGTTTTTTTTTTAATTTTCCAAAATTTTAAAGATTTAGCCATATAGTTTTTTTGTGCTTGCGCTTGGTACATTTTTTGATTATTTATTTTCACAGATCTGACTGAAAATACATACTTAGGCACTCAATCATTGATCACTTACTAAACTAGCTCAATAAAAATAATTTTATTTTTTCAGTTATAATAATATGTTAATGTTATAATGATAATTAATATAAATGAATTTGCATAATTATATATTATAATTACAATATTAAAAATTTTTAAACATACTTTGCGATTTAGCTATTTTTGTTTTAAGCACACTATTAAGTAAGTTTACTATTTATACCATCGTGGTTAACAGTAAACTTGTAAAAGTAAACACCCCTAGTTTTTATTTTCATATACTCGTATAAGGCTTTAAACGATTAAATGAAAGTTCATTCGTATTGATTTACTACTTTGAAATCAGTTGGGAGTCGCCAAGCACTGCTCCTAGTAATACAATTTTTCAGACAAATTATAAGGGAGGCGAGGTAAACATGTACAGCACGTAGGTATGGGAGAATAATCACCGCTGGGCACACTTCACGATTCCACCCTGTATACGCGACATCGTCTACATAATTATTTGCGTAAAGCATGTCAAGTCAACTTAAACATGTAACACAGTTACAATTTCATGTTCTATTTTGACAGTCCCACGTAGTATTAGAGTATACATATAAGGTACTTAAATCATTTCCCACAATAATATTTATGTTAATAATATTGTTTGATCGCTTTCAAAGACTAAAGTTCTTATATCACATAAAAGTACGACCAGTTCATAAGTGATATCTTATATTTTCATATATAAGAAACACTACTTTTAAATTGGCCGGATTATCTATACTGTGTATTCATATTTAACGTGGAGTTTAATTGTATTAAGAACAAACATCTAATTTTTTATCGAATAATATCCGTTTAGTTAGGAGCCATTGCGTAATTACGAGTTACTTACCTTAATTACCCTGCTAGTTAGTGAAACCTTACAAACTATCACCCACATGGCTGTGTGTATTTCAGTTGCTAACACATGTTTATTTTAATCTTAAAAAGGCGCCTCTATGTCAGTTTTGACCACTCCAGTAAGCAAAAAACGTTAGTATGGTGATGACTGGAGCTGACAAAAGATTTTTTATCGATATCAATCAATATTTATTAACAACTGAGTTATATAATAGCCCTAGTAATCTGTCATTAAAGTTTTCACATCCAAAATTGTTGGATAAATACAAGTAAGACACGCGCATAAAAGTCAGATTATGTTTTTATGAGAGTTATCCTGTAGATGTCCCCATGAGAGTCGTTACAACTCGCCGAATTAATTTGTAGTCAGTACGTCGTAATACATCACGTTTTATATTACCACGCGGTTAAGTGACGTACGAGAGGGTGATGAGATGGGTATGAGATTACAGCATGTTATGTGGGATGAGTTTAGCTGTTTTATGATACACAATCTACGCCTTACGGTTGTGCCCGAGTAGAAGAGTATAATGAGACTATCGCGTAGGAACGCCCACTACAAAAATTTATAAAGAGACCAAAATAATGAATGTCAAGCAATTATTTATAATGTATGTATTTTTATCTGTAAAGGTCTGGAAAAAAGCATACACAGTAATATTACGTTAACAAAAATAAAAGCAAATTACAAAAGGAAGTACCCGGCGAGCTAGGTTTCTGGTTCTACCAAAAGCCGTAACAAACTACGACAAACAATAACATTTGAAAGAGTTCAACTATATAAATACTCTCGCGCATAAAAAATGTAAACACATTCAGCGAATTCAAAAAACAACTTGCTGAACATATATAATCGGTAGGTAGATTCCTGAATGCGACGTGACGATGTAAATGTTTCAAGTTGTTCTCAAGAAAGTGATATTTAATGTCTTTTTTTGAGAATAAATACCTTTTTTTTTTAAATTTGACCTGTTTATTTCTTAAATATTTTACAAATGAAATCAAAGAGACTAACCAAAATCTTATAATTAAAGATTGTAATGTAAGTTTCTATTATTTAACTTGGTACATTACAACTAACTTAAGTGCTAAAAAAATCTTAAAACCTGATTTGGTGAAAATCTGTTTTCACCGATCCAACCATCCGATTTACTTTTACATTATTATGTTGTTAGGTGTCGATACAAACACGAGGAGTTACTAGTTTTAAGTGGTAACCTCTGCCTAGAACAGGTGCATTACGTCTCAAGGTACGAATTGCACTGCGTCCGTAGCTCTGAGACATTAAGCTGTTAAGTCTCATGTGCTTGTAATATCGCCGGTATGTAATATACAAATACTCGTACCATTCAAACAAGAACACAGTATTGCGTTTGTTACTTCTTTACGCTCAAACGGCAAGACCTATTGAAGATAAGATGAAATTTGATAGATGAGGCGCTTAATAAAATAAAGGATACTTTTCATCATCATCATCATCCATAACGACGCGGGTGAAAGCGCGGGGCTCATCTAGTGTACTTTCCCCAGCCAGTCCAGGGAACTATTCCTGGGCAAGGCGCTCTAGGGATGCAATACATAACTAATTTCCAATCATTCGATAGCTCAATAAGGAATAGAGTGGTTATGAGAACCAACTCACCAATCTCCAGCTCAATCGTTGGTACGACGGCGCCGTTGATATTCACAGTGTAGATCAAGGTATAGCACATATGACATAAGACATTAGCACAATTCCGAGGTGTTGCAATCCTTGGAATATTCCAAAGCAACTTCGTCGGTAAGAAGGCGGTGCGACCGCTTGTGTGTAGTTTGAAATATGCGTTAATAACAACCTTATTATATCAAAGTAAATTCGAGACTGACTGGCGGACCAGCGAAAGGCGATTCATTCACTCATTACCTTCATTAGAGCACGAATTGAGATAGAACTAAAAAACTACCCTCAAAGGCGGTCAATGTTCAAACCGCGCAAGGTTTAGGTATTGACTTAGATACATATATGTTCTAAAAATAATATGCGGTTTCAAGAGCTAGTATTTTTATACATTACTAGTTGCTCTCCGTGGTTTCACCCGCACGGTGATGGATGATGATGATGATGATGATGAAACTTATATAGCCTTTGTTACTCAGAGTGAATGTAGCTTTCTAATGGTGAAAGAATTTTTGAAACTGTCCAGTACTTTTTGAGCCAATTTGTTACAAACATACATACAAATCTTTCCTCTTTATAATATAATAGTAAAATAGTATGAAATGCCGTTCGTTAAGTCGTAAGCGCATAACTTGAGAGTTGCTAGACTTATTTACTGATTGGATAATATTGTAACTACATTACCAACCCGAACCTTTTGTGTCAGATGCCATGACTGAGAGACCTTCAAGGCACCCATCCGAGGACGATTTTATCTCTTTACAATATTGTAGATAGAAGCTTTACTTGATGTTCATTTGTCAAAACGTATATTCACCTTTGATAAGTATATATAAAATAAAATCATTAACTGTATGCGAATGCCATCGAAGCGGAAAATCGATAACGTCTATCGCACATAGCTGCTCCGTGCACCGCTGTCGCTGACGCAGTTCGATAGACAGATACTATCGGGCACAGAAATACAGGAATCTGCCAATTGCCTTGATACAAATATATCTACCATTATTAGATTCTAAATCGCTTGAAAGACATGTCAAAATGGGATTTGATAAAGGAAATTTATTGCGGAAACATTTTAGCTGACTGTTTCTGATAATTGGTACATTTTGAGGTCGAGTCATCTACAGGTGTAGCAGGAAACATTTCAGTAAATCTTCTTGGTCCCTGGGTGGTGTCCGTCAAGTGGCAAGACACTATTTAAGCTTTGATAGATAGCATCGGAGCGCGAGATTTACTACCTCCATCCAATGCATGCATGACTGTGTTATTTTCTGATACACACTGTAGGAAGACTACACTAACTACTAAAGAGTGCAAAGCCTAGGCGTGCAAGCCTTTTTAAATTTGAAGATCTAGTAAAGTATTTGCTATTTGTTGGAGCTTAAGATCAGGCGAACAAGCTTTTATTATATTGACCACGCACGTATTAAAATATCGTTCAAGATAACTGAATAAGAACTATGTAATTAATAATCAACTACCATAAGCAAGCTGTAAGAAAGGCGTGCTCTCCCGCTGCCGCTAATAAGCCGAGTACATACTGCATTAAATCACCAGAATGAGGACATTAATGTCTACGAAGCAATCACATATCTATCCCTCACCTAAGATATAAAACGAACATTCAAACTTGAACTCTAATCCAATAAGCTAAGGTCCGAAAGATAGCATCGGTATGGTGTAAACATTAGCCAAAATAAACATTAATCCAGCTTTCGTAACATCTTCTTTATTGCCGCGACATACGCGTTATATCAACAAAGTCCTTAGTATGATGATTATAACATGTTTGTTGGATCGTAAAATTCGACTTTATTATACTTGTGTGTATGAGTGTACACATAAGATTTGTGTGTACGAGCATTTGTATAGTCGAAGTTGGAATCTTTAATGAGATACGAATAAAGCCAAAATTACTAATAACTATTCAAACAAAACTTCAGTGTTTTACGCTATAGGTAGCACTCCAATTGTCCTGTACGGGCGTGGTGTTAACCATCAGGGGCACGACTTGCCCGTGTCATCTCTATAATGTATAAAAAGCTACAATTCCACGGACAGCCCCCTATGCCGAGACTGCATGGAGGCGGAAAAACGGCTGCGCACCTGCTCATCGAGTGCAATACAAAGTGCAGCCAACCTTGGCTCGCAGAGGACAGTGTGGGATGCTTGCGCCAAGTTAAAGGAACTGCTGGCTTTCCTGGGGACACCAGGTGGCTGGACTGATCAGCGTCACCCGTTTTCACGCAAAATGAACCACTCCACAGCGGCCTGGTTGCGGATAAGAGCCAGCCCACCAAGTAAGGTAGATATGCAAATGCCCAATTTAAAGGTCTGTCGAAGGAAGTCGGCAGAAAAGGGCGCAGAGAATAACGCGTAACAAGTAACCCGTGAAACTGAGTATTTCAGTTTACGTAACACTGCGTCACGTGCGTAGTGACGGGACTGAATGCAACTTGTATGTCGATAAAAATATGTTAATATGATTTGTGGATCATTTACTAGCTTGGAGTAGAAAGGATTACGTCGGGAGTTTAATGTGTATTTGTAAATGTTTATGTAGCAACATAACTATATTCCTAATATATCACTTAGTACTAAAACGTATACAATTTACATACAAATATACCTGAGAAAACATTTCGTAAATAATTTAATTTTTTTTTAATTACAAATTAGATCACTTAGTTGTCGTAATTTTTTCTTGATGAGAAAACCGATGCCATCTTGAGGGTAATGGGGATCGGTGTATGACGATGGATGTGTGGTGGAACTTTGACTATGAGAATGATTAACAGCTTTGATGTTCGGGATTGAAAAAGCGAGTATGTACGTAGTACGCCGTTAGCTGTATTTATAAGTGTAATATATTATATATAGGAGCTTCTTGTTAGGTCTAAATCGCATTATTTCATATGTCGTGAAATTAAGCGTCAGCCTCACAAACAACTACATTATCAAACATGTAAGTAAGGTTACAAATCTGATTTTGATCATATTTAACTCATGTTAAGATATAAATATAGTCTGTAAAAGTATATTAGATTTATAAGTAAGTAAAACATTTTGAAAGGTCATTAATGTAGATCAATAAATGACAAACTATATGAGGCTAACTTAAAGAATGGAATGATTAATTAGGTTAGAGGTAAATTTTACTATATTATTTGGAAAGGTCTTGGAAAAGGAAAATTCAATTCAAATTATTTATTTGTGATACACAGGTAAGACAGGATCTTAAAATAGATTATTGTAGGTAGAGTCTGTGCGGAAAGAGAACCGTCGTGGCGAAAAATGGAACTACAAAACAATATGATTTTGATTATTATGTGGCAGCCCAGCCCAGCCATCTGTCAAATGTCAAACTATACTTCGTGGTATTTACGTGACGGATACAGCTTTGTTTTGTGTTGTTTTTAAGTGAATTTTGCATAAAATTATGTCTAACGTTAAAAAAACACAGTTGCGCCCTCAAATTTTATGACGGTTCTCTTTCCGCACAGACCATGCTGTGATCTGCTTTAAGCGTACAAATGTTAAAAGAACCTAGGAGTAAATAAATATATGGATTAGTAAAATTAAAACATTGTAGAATTTGTAAAGATTAAATTAAATTGGTAAACTGTCATTAAATTAAACGATGTCAATAATATATGGCTAGTTTGTCAATAATTACATCACAGCTTAAAAAATATCTCGCTGTTCAAATTTTTTTTTTTTTTTGGGACACAGTAGGTACGTATTATTGTATTCAACCCGACATTGACGGTCAAAATAAATAAATTAGTCATTGTAATTGCAGATAATCTTTCAAAGAATAAAATGTATGGTCAACCAAGTATAGGAAAATTTTTTGTTTAAATTCGTTTATATGTTTCGAATCTTTTATATATTTTGGAACTTTATTGTATATTTTAGGCGCCATAGCAAGGACACTTTTCGCATACAAAGCAGTTTTATAATTAAAGTCATCAATGGAATACAGATGAGTACGATTTCGGGATCTAGTCACAGTTTTGTAAAAGGCAGGATGTTGCTTGACAAAAAGAGCTAAGAGGAAAGGTTTGGAATTTTGAAAGGTCATTAATGTAGATCAATAAATGACAAACTCTATGAGGCTAACTTAAATAATGGAATGATTAATTAGTTTAGAGGTAAATTTTACTATATTATTTGGAAAGGTCTTGGAATAGGAAAGGTTTGGAATTTTGAAAGGTCATTAATGTAGATCAATAAATGACAAACTCTATGAGGCTAACTTAAAGAATGGAATGATTAATTAGTTAAGAGGTAAATTTTACTATATTATTTGGAAAGGTCTTGGAAAAGGAAAGGTTTGGAATTTTGAAAGGTCATTAATGTAGATCAATAAATGACAAACTTTATGAGGCTAACTTAAAGAATGGAATAATTAATTAGTTTAGAGGTAAATTTTACTATATTATTTGGTCCAGTAGTCAAAGTATTTAATTTCAACACGGTGATTGCGGTTTTTTTATATTACATATCCTAATCGTCAGTTATTCCTCGTACTCCTGTTATAAAGTTTGTTTATCCTAAATAACGTTTCTGCGTCCGTCGTGCGATTCTCTAATGATTCGTCGATGCGTTCGTCGACGAGCTCACCGATGTCAAATAATTTATGAGATATCGCACTTGTACATAAGGTTGTTTTTCCAACGTTTCTTGTCATCTAGTCATTTGTTTTACGGATGTTGTCAAAGATGCAACGATGTTTGCTCTTAGAGAATCGCACGGATGTATGCTCTAACTTACACGTGATTCACCTCATAATTTCCTTGACTTTTCTTGTATTTATGAATTATTGAACAGTTTTTTTCAATGGAACTATCCATTCAATGGATAGTCAAAGTACCTATTAGTTGATACTGCAAAAAATCAAATTATCATTTATTTTTGAGAAATAAACATTTTAAGTCTAGTACTCGTAGTTTAACATCGATACAATTGAGCCCATCCCTAATAGTCTTGTCGGAGAGAAATCCCACGGGCGTGCTCGCTAGTATTGGCTAGGAAGTGATGGAAGCCATGGCAATGTGCACTCACACACAGCTATGTACAATAATAATACAAATAATAATATCCTATACAATATTCTATAGGCAGCTAGAAATGTCAACTAAGATCCGATCAACTGTTTAATTCTAATCTGTTTTAAACAAAGAAAGAAGTTTCTTTATCTTATTATATATGTGTTGTGTAATGGATACGTCAATATGTCAATAAAGACATATATGATACTAAAGTTGGTTTTGAACTTAAGTACTACAAAATAGGCAATGTGTGGTAATGTTACAAGTCTATCTTATCAATACATATAATAAAACTATAAAGGTCGAATTTCTGTACAATGAAAAAAATGCTAAAACCGAGTCAGGGGGATGTAAGGAGTGGAATCGAACTATTTTTTTTAATTTTCTTTTCTCAGTTTGTCTGTTTGTATGGGCTAATCTCCGAAATGACTGGACCGATTTGAATGACATTTTGTGTGGTGGTAGCTTACACCCCTGGTCAACATATAGAATACTTTTGATTCCGGTAAATTAAAGACTTCCCGTGGGATAGTTAAAAACCTGTAATTACCCGCATCCCGCGTGGCCACGCGAGCAAAGCCGCTGGTGGGTCAGCTAGTTTATTATGTATGTGTTGTGTATTGGATTCTTATCCATAACACAAGTGATACTAAAGTTGGTTTTGAACCAAAGTACTACAAAATAGGCAATGTGTCAATGTAACAAGTCAGTTATGTAGAAAAAAATTACAACACAAAAATCGGCTAACTCGTCAATGTGCGTAGGTATGTAAATAATGATTTTATTTAAATACATTATTATGTAACCATCGTACATTCACTAGGTACACATACACACACGAGTCATTAAATTCGCGTTAGGGTTAGTTCGCGTTATTTGGAATTTAGTGATTAAATAATATTCGTTACTAGGTAAATTAAACATAAAAATAGTAATTTAATTTTAAACATCGGGCAATTAAAACGGAATGATAGAGAAGTATGTTTTTAAATAAAACAAATCATAGTCAAATGATCGATATGCGCGTGACGGTTTGAACGTTTAGTTTCTTGGAGAAATGTAGGTTGAAATCAACTGACGGATTTGCTGGTTCTTGGAGTGGGGTGCTAGGGTGCAAGGAGCCTCACATATACGTTTTTAGATTTTAAGTTCCTATTTTGTAACTAGGAGGACTACCTGTAATGTAACTGCACATCAAGATAAGCTTAATTTTCTACTGACTTCCAAAAAAAGGAGGAGGTACTCAATCCGACTGTATACTTTTTCTTTTTATGTTTGTTACCTCAACTTTCGACTCGGTGAACTGATTCTCTAAATTCTTTTTGTTTGAAATCTGGTGCTTCCCGTGTGCTCATTTAAAACTCATCAATTCGGTTCAGTAGTTTTTGAGATACATTCCAATAACTGAATAGAATGGAAGTCGGTATTACATTTTTCAAACTTTTTAATTGAATGCCCATTTATTATGTATTTTGTTTCGTTTCCAAAATAAAGAAATTGTAAGGAGGTATGCACACTATGTACCCAGCTTTTTTCTTATTGATGTCGTTGTGAGTATAAGTCACATAGGACCCGGAAAATATAACCTTTCACTAGCAAGGACACCCACTACAATATGGCTTTACACAGAGTATATTTGCATATAGCTATAAAATATTACGAAATAAAATCAAGACAATATGATTGTTTTTTTTTATACCACCCAATACAAAATGTTACGATCAAATGTCAAGAATGCAACACCACCCTCGAATGGAATAAAAATCCCAGTCCTCTATTTCCATTACGGCAGTAGGTATTTTTCCCTTCGCACTATTACATAACCGCCGAAGCGACCCGCAGGGGCCCATTGCCTAGATTGGATAGACCTAATTCCTGCACTCCAACTCGAACTGTTTCTAGGTTATTCTAAAAAATACGCTCGGGATAAATTAGACACACAAACTTCTCACGAGACTTAAGAAAAGCGACGACTTAGGATTCAAATGTAATAATGCTATGATAATGTATATGTATGCAACTTTTAACTGACCATAGGCCGGCAAAGCAGTAGAAAGATACAACCGGTAGAACCCTGGTAGTTCTCAAATTATTCGGTCTCTTCCATTGAATGAAATCTTCTATACTTATAATAAAGGAGTAGAGCCCAAAAAGTCTGTACTTGGAAGAAAATAACCTACTGAGCAAGAACATATTCTACGTTTTCTACCGATTTCCAAAAACCCCCTCCTGGGTACTCAATTCAACTGTATTTTTTTATGTTTGTCACCTCATAACTTTCGACTGGGTAACCGATTCTCAAAATATTTTTTTTGAAGCTGGTGCTTTTCGTGTAGTGTATCCATTTCAATTTCATCAATTTCGGTCCAGTCGTTTTTGAGATACACTCCAATTACTTAACAGAATGGAAATCGGTATTAAGTTTTTCAAATTGAACTTGTTACAATAAAATTCTATTATTACATAACTTAAAAACTACCATGTTGATTTCGTTTAAACTTGGTATATAAATATAACAAAGCCCGGAGCTCTCAACTATACACTTTTTATCTTGATCCGTAACATAAATCCGAAATGGCGGCTTGATCTCTCCATGCTACACGGTCTCACATCAAACTGGGGTCTTGATTGACTGGTCGGCGCCGCGCATGTACGGCTAAAAACCGTGATAATTAAAAATGTAACACATCTTTTTTTAATTTTTTGTTAATATACCCATATGGTGTGCAGTAAATTTTAGAAATTATTAATAATAATATAATAAAATTATTATTATGAGGTAAAAATATTTCTGGTGCAAATCACTGAAAAATTTGGAAATAATTAACCTTATCGAAAATAATGTAATACATGCTACTTTTAAATACCACATAAATCACATCTACGAGTATATCCTCGAAGGGGTAGGTAGCGAAGTTTTAAACACCTGCGTTTAGCCGGATATATTTTTAGTCCTATGTAACAGGGGGCGAGTCTATTGCCATCTACGGGATACTGATCCAGACCCTGTACTACTTTTAGTATTAACCAGTACAGACCACAGACCGGCAAGCGCAACGTAGGTCGTTCACCGACACGGTGGACAGATGACCTGATACAGGTCGCAGGATGACGTTGGATGCAGGCCTTCAACCGGTCCTTTTGGAAAATTATGGGAAGGCCTACATTTAGCAATGGACGTACTCGTACGCACTCATACCTCCGCTTAGGTATGTAGTGGGAGGCACAGACACACACACACAGACATCACAACATCCAAGACCGAACAACAAACATTTCTGCTCATCACACAAATATTTGCTCCGGCCAGGAATCAAACCCCTTGCTTCGAACCCCGCATCCGCTGTACCACGTCTTAGGTATTCGCTGCTACGGGCTGCCACACATTACATCATAGTTACTACGGGCCACATTCAATAATCTATTTAACCACAGTTTTCATTACTACGGATATACATTTGACATAACTTCCATACAAATACTGTCAAATTTATCTCTAGTAGGGTAAACCTACGATAGATAGGTTATTGAAACCGGCAGTAAGCCGGCTTTTCCTCTCCGCATCACGTCTGTCACACTTACTGCCATACTAATAGAAAAAACTCTTTCTACCTTTTTTTTATGGTGGTTCATCAAAGTGACTCCCTTCCGCCTGATGGAAAGCGAAGATGGAATCAAGAAGCAATGACCATTAGGCCACCCCTATGATGACCTGATAGATGTTTTTTCACAACAATCAACATATTATTGTTTGCTATGCCCGTACGTTTTGATTTTTTTAGTTTTTTTAAGTTTAAAAAAAATTACTTTGATATACTGAAAATCACTGAAATTGGACAATGTTAAGAGGTAGAAAAGGGTTTTTTCTTTTAGTATGGATAAGTACTAGTTTTGCAATCCTCTCAAGGCGCGATACAGCGGTTTTGGTCAGACTATAACAACTGAGCTAACGAAGCCGAAACATTCTCTATGAGGATGGACAAAATATGTATTAGATAGATGGATAAACTCTTTATTGCAACACCAAAGTATAAAAAATAACACAAAAAAGAAAACTTACAACATGATTTGGTCATCACATCTAGTGTACACTAGATGATGTGTATCCCTCTTGATGGATTGTACCAAGTACAGCGCCGAGAGGAACTCATTTATGCATACATTTAGATTAAATAGATATGATATGGAAACACTAAACAACATATTATCAGACCCTAGTTGTGAACCAGCGCGCGTGCTACTGGATACATTTATGCACTGATGACTTCATCTTATACGCATAGGTTTACTTGTAGCTATTTTATCGTTGTCATAATAAGTTAATGTAAAACTAGTAGTAAGATTAGGGTACGATGTGACTGACATACCGTTCTGGGTAAAAGTCCTCACATAATATAGAATTAAAAAAAACACTATATACATACTTTTACTTCTATTTAGTGTAATGTAAAATGATGGAGCAAATGATACTCAAGACCAACGCCTCGGGGTGAAGATCGGAGGCAGTACCACGCAAAGCTTCAGTTCTAAGCACTAGGTAGCGTTGCAGCTGTCATGGGTAGGTGTAATGGTTATCATCAGGCACGCGACTTGCCTTTATTTTTTTTTTTAGAATGGGACAAACCTAAGTAGGATAATTTTGGCTCTATAGCATATCCATTCATACAGTATTATATTAATAATCCGTGTCCATACAATAACGAAACAAAATAAAATACCACAAAAGTATCTCTATTTAAAGTCAAAGCAGTAAGCCATTACGTAGCTTGGCTGGAGCGAAACTCATTTCGGATCTTGATTAGCTTTCGGAAAATCTTCGGAACTGGAGTTGGCAGTTAGCACGGGAGGAAATATCTTGGGCTTTCAGCTGATATTGGAAAATGATACTGGTAATATTGGTGTTCGAATTTGGCTTTATCTGGTAAATTTAGGTACTACTTCACTGAACAGCTGCGGAATTTGTATTTTGTGAGAAGCCTCAGTAACTCATAATAATTTATATGTATGAAGCGGCAGAAATAATCATAAAGAAACAGTAATACAAAAGATGAAACCCACAGTAGGGTTCATATATTTAATAGACTTTGTTATAGCATACTTTCTACTACTTCTTTGAAATAACATAGATATGAGCAAAATATTATAAATTTTTAAACCGAATTCAAAAAAGGAGTAGGTTATATGTTCGTGTGTATGTATTTTTCTACCAACTTCCAAAAAAGGAGGAGGTACTCAATATGACTGTATTTTTTTTGCTTTTTTATATTTGTTACCTCATGACTTTCGACTAGGTAAACCGCTCACAAGCTCAAGGTCGCTCAGCGGGCTATGAAAAGGGCTATGCTCGGTGTTTTTCTGAGGGATCGCATCAGAAATGAAGTGATCCGTCAGAGAACCAAGGTCATCGACATAGCCCACCTGATCAGCAAGCTGAAGTGGCAGTGGGCTGGCCATATTAGCCGTAGAACCGACAACCGTTGGGGTAAACGAGTTCTAGAGTGGAGACCGCGTCTCGGCAAACGTAGTGTAGGACGTCCTGAGGCACGGTGGAGTGACGATCTGCGCAAGACGGCTGGCAAAAGCTGGATGCGAGAAGCCCAAGATAGACCTAAGTGGCGTGCAATTGGAGAGGCCTATGTCCAGCAGTGGACTGCTACAGGCTGATGATGATGATGATGAGGTAAACCGATTCTCAAAATTCTTTCTATTTTTAAAAGATGGTGCTTCTCGCGTGGTCCTATTTAAATTATATCAAAATGGGTTTAGTAGTTTTTAAAATACAATCAAATAACTGAATAGAATGGAAGTCGGTATTAAATTTTTCAAATTGCACTTGTTTTATGTGTATGTTAGCTGATCTCTCCTCCATTTATAGTCCTATTCTCAAAATTATTTTTTGTTTGGTAGAGTATACCTCCGAGGTGGTCTTATTTAAATTTCATAAAAATCGATCAAGCAGTTTTTGAGTTACACTCCAAAAACTGAAAAGTGTTGATTTAGCTTGATGATATCATCATTGACAATCGATACTGTAAGTAGCCCGTCACTAAAATAGGGAAATTCTTTTTTTATCAAAATTGGAACTAAATTCAACACCAAAAAGTGTAAAATAACTTGTCGAAGTCGGTAAATCATCGCATAATATTGTGATAAAAGGTACTTTTGAACTATCACGGTACCGACTTCAACAAGTTATTTCATACTTTTTGGTGTTGAAGTTCCATTTTTTGGTAAAAAATTTTCAAAGATCTCAATGAAAAATAGCTGAGCGGCCACAAAAAAAATAAATTGACGGGAAAGCGGCAATTCAATCTTCATCTGTTTTGAATTGTAGTGTTCGGTTTATACTTCCGTATAGCAGATTTTTTTATTAACACAATGAGTTCATCTTATTCAAATATTAATTTAACGCCTGATTTCATAAGAGAAGATGGCAGTAGTGGACAACTTTTTTAAATTGTCATCGTGTTATAGGCAACGATAAATTCATATGTTAATCACGTTTCATTATTGAAAAATCATAGCTATTTCAGTCGGTTCTGACACTACGAGTGACAGTGACAGTTCGATTCTGAAGCTAGAAATCTATTATATGAAACAAAATCAATCTTTATTGCGAGGTCTGCTCAGGTTTTGATCTAATTTGCATGTTTCGGCCGTTAGTCTGTAGAATTTATCCTGATTTCGCCTTGGGGTGCTTTTTATTCACGAAGTAATGAAACAATCCCTTTGAAAATAAATTGAAGTTGAAAAGTTACAGATAAGCCGATAAGGTGAGATAAGCTCACCTTCTTAAGTTTAGACAAGCGTTTTGTTATTTAACTAATTACAAAGTCTCGTATTAAAAAAAGTAAAAATGTAAAATACCGGCTGATGGTGCTTCGGACTACAAACTTTGAACAGCGAATATATATAACCATATGTAAATCTTGTTGGAGATATTACATTCGTGGCTTTGGTGAAGCAACTTTACATGCGTAGGGATTTACTTTTTGAGGATAAAAATCCTACCTGAAGAATTGTTATACAAGGTCTTGGAGCGCGCGCTGCACGCGGCCCCGAGTGAGTAGAACGTCTTCGTGATAAATAGGCGACAAAAGTTGGAAGAGGCGGTGGGGGCGGAGGGCACTTGCCGGCGATCATTACTCGAGTGCCGG
This sequence comes from Selenia dentaria, assembly GCA_917880725.1. NCBI lineage: Eukaryota > Metazoa > Arthropoda > Insecta > Lepidoptera > Geometridae > Selenia > Selenia dentaria. The sequence continues at coordinate 3,469,155 of OU862888.1, read as the reverse complement.
GAGAGCGGCTGGGAATTAGCAGTTTCTAAATGTCATTGTTTTCTGCTGTGTGGGTATGCTATAGACAAAATATTTCAATCGAAAATTTGGTCCTAGAGGCGATGTTGGCATCCCTACACGCGTTTTAAGCTAAACATACGTGAATCAACGCTAGTAGGGAACACATTCCATTTATAGATATTTATTTACTTTGTAGGTATATTATAAGCATTTAAGTGCATTTACGTAAAAAACATTCTTAGACACAAAAAGAATAAAATGAAACTCATTATTCTCATTTGCATGGCTCAGTTAATTACTTAAAACAGCGTGGTTCCCAATACTTTGTCCTTTACGAAAGCCGGAAGAGGGGCGGCCCGAGTATCGTCGTCGCGACGCTCCACACCCGTAACCCCTCCTCCCCCTTCAACCACCCCTGCCTTACCCTGCAAGTCAGCTCAAACACAAATACTAGAAAGTATTCATACAATGGGGGAACGATGACTGCGCAAACCAAGCCTAAACCACAAATAGGGTCGTGGTACTGTCCTACACAAAAATACAAATTTTTTGAAGTGAAAACTTCTTTAAGCGCGTTCAGCGGTTTTTTGGTAGGGACAAAACTTATGGGTTCACGTGAACGACATGCGTGTGAAGTTTACACTTTAGCTGGCAGTCTCCATGACTGCTTATTTATAAACAAGTGCCATTTGTAAAATTTAATACCGACTTCCATTCTATTACTTTTGGTAAAAATCAGTTATTGGAGTGTAACTCAAAAATTACTAGACCGAATTCGATGAAATTTAAATGGAACCACACGGGAAACACCAGCTTTCAAACAAAATAAGAATGTTGAGAATCGGTCATCCAATCGAAAATTGAGAGGTAACAAACATAAAAAACACTGTCGAATTGAGCACCACACATCCTCCTTTTTGGCAGTCGGTAGAAACAAATCAAGCCTTTTTTTATGTAAAAACGTTATAACTTTACTAGCTAGTTGATATAAATTTAGTAATATGATAATAATGATAGTATGGTACCGACTTCGATAAATTATTTCCCACTTTTTAATTTTTTTGGTAAGTTTTTCACCTTTTTAGTGACCCTTGCTACTTACGGGATCGATTGTTATTCACAGTCACAATGATGATATAAAACGTATCCCATGCGTTACTCCACGGCCTAAATTGCCAACATTAGAAAATAAAAATCCACAAATTTTAGCGCTATAACAAACGTACTATATTTAAACTTAAATATATAATATTTAAACTTGAAACACATTAGTTTTGAAAGACCTAGAAGGCGAGTCCATTGCACTAGTCTAACCAAATCAATACATCAATTGATAGAAAAGTACACGAAGCTATTCACGACGCTGAGAATAATTCCAGGTGGTCATCAAAGAGAATAAACTCCATGGAGTTGTTCACTACCTTTAACATTGACGAAAACGACGTAAGGATTCTGTACTTATTAGACTAATCATGTAGATTGCGAGATATAAAAAAATTTGGTTCATCATCATGTCAAATTTAATCAGAACTAATCCTTACGCTTCCGTCAACGTTCGTTTCATTTATAAATTTTTGTTCTAAGTTTAAACAGAATGCGGAGTCATTACTTAAATACACCTTAATATCCTGGACATATTAAGTACCTACTAATGGTTAAAAATACTTCTGTCCTTGCTAGTACTTTGTGGTTTTAAACGAAGGGGTCTGCGCTTTGTCTGAACGTCATTTCACGCGTTTTCGAACCGTCTAGTGCGCTTATTACTTCAATGTCAACATTCGTAGTGCCACACTAGAACATAAAAATAGAGGATTTTTAAAATAAGTATCCTTATGTAATAACCGTGGGTAACGTTGATGAATTTATGCCAAGGACTCTCAATGCTGTGGTAAAAGCTTTTGAAGCTTTGCTAAAAACAGATAAGTTTCTAGCTAGCACGTTTTGGAGTTTTCACCATTATATACATACGTGTTCCCGGATCTCCTTACACTACACACTTACACTTGCTAAGGGTGGTATGCCACTTGTCAAATTTTTGTTTCCAACCTTTGATCAAATTTGTATGACGGATTTCCATTCCACTCATCAAATTTCTTTGTCCAATTTCGATGTCCGTCTCAGCCGCAGGTTTCATGAATTCCAGCCTCCGGAACAAGCCGGTCCGAAAAGGCTATAGTATAATATACCACATCCACACGCTACGGTAAGTTATACAGAAGACCGAAGAGTATGACTTGCCTCTTTGTTTAGCGTTTGTGGACTATGAGAAGGCCTTTGATTCGATCGAGCCGTGGGCAGTGCTTGAATCTCTCCAGCGGTGCCATATTGACTATTGGTATATGGAAGTGTTGAAGTGCTTGTGCAATAAGCCCAACATGTTAGGCCGAGTACAGGAGCACAGTTCGAAGGCAATTCCAGTGCAAAAAGGCGTGAGACAGGGAGATGTAGTATCTCCAAAAGTATTCAGCGCTGCATTGAATGACGCCTTCAAGCTTCTGGAATGGCAATGACTCGTCACCAACTTTAACGGCGAATACATCACTCGCCTTCGATTTGCCGACGATATCATGATGTAGTCATGGCAAAATCCACGGAAAGCCTCAGTACAATGTTCGAAGGTCTCCATTGAGTTTCCCACCGTACAGATAGACCACGGAAACCCTCAAACCATAGGTTCCCTTAACCCCATGGCTGAAAGACGCTCGTTAAAACTGCAATCTTCCGATGATGCTGAAGCATATACATCCTCATACGACGATTAAAATCATATTGGTGGTCTTGGCGTCTGACACGTTTTTCGGAAGACGCGGTTCGAATCCCGTCCGAGGATGTGAATTTTTCTCACTTAAATTGCAACATTCCAGATATATCATTTTTTTTTTGTGCTTACTAAAGTAATGAGTTTTATATTTCTTTTGTATTCATTCATACAATTCATACATTCATACAATCATAATTATATTAAGTTTAGCTAATCTGCAACACGGCATTAATTGACTGTTAGACGGTACGAAGTTTGCCGGATCAACTAGTCCTATCTTAATAGACTACAAACGCGAAAGTTTGTGAATATGGATGTATGATTTGTAATAAGATCTAAACCTACGTCAAGATCGTAATGATGACAGTTCTGTCAGAGTTTGTGTCAGTTTCTGATAGCTTAGTCAAAAGTCCAGTCAATTTGACAGCCCGATACACTAGACGTGCTCGGCGACCGTCAAAGGTGATGAAATGTAATGACAGTTTTTTTTTGTTACATGGTGACTAATTTTATATTTGTATGTACGTTAATCCTGTATTTTATTATAAGTGTTTACTGATTGATAAACAAGGTATTTAAATTTACTCATATAATACTATTATAGCAATTGCGTTTGACCATGTACATATTTTATGACATTTTGGTATCAAGATATATGCATATCTGCCTTGGAAAAGATATTACGCTACCTACTCCGAAGTACTAATCCTGCGCAGACGTAGTCGCGGGCACTAGCTATTGTTTCATAAATTCGTCCTGCTTTAGAAAACGTTTCGGTTTATTTTTGTAGTACTTGTGCCTCGTATCAGAAACACATTTACTCATGCATTCCTAAGCATTTCAAAATCTTTAGTTATTGGAATTGTCCACGAAATGTTTAACCTTTGATCAAATATCGGTGTTGCTAGTAAATTGGATGAACTCAGTCAATTATTGAATGTTTGTAAATGTTTTTATTAAATATTGTAGTAGTTAGAAGTGTACATTTTGAGGTTTTTTCTTTGTTAAGATAAATAGTACTGTCAGGTAAGTAAAACACTACAATTTGCGATCAAAATGTACACATGCTGTTCTCCCATGTTATAAGGCAACAGGGAAGGTATATTATATATGTGTGGAACAGCTGTACTAAATTCAAAGTGTATCGGCCGCCAATTTCAGCACGATCCTGAAGGCCACAGAGGGGTGAAGGAGATCTAAACTGAAGTGAGGGAGGGAGAACACGTGAGCCAATGAATAAATTTTCACTGCAACGTTGTTCAACAAAATCTGCATGAAAACGACGATAGCGAGTGCGGGCTATAAATGACGAATTCTAATAATTTGCTACTCGATAACTTTTATCAGCATAAAATAGTGTTGTTTTAAATTTATTAGATAAAGCACGTATAATAATTTGAAAAATTTAATACCGACTTCCATACTAATCCGTTATTGGAGTGTATCTCAAAAACTACTAGACCAAATTTAAAGAAATGTAAACGGGACCGCACGGGAAGCACCAGCTCTCGAGAATTTTGAGAATCGGTTCACCCAGTTGAAAGTTATGAGATACAAACATAAAAAAAAAAAACAAAAAAAAAATGCAGTCGTATTGAGTACCTCCTCCTTTTTTGGAAGTCGAGAGAAAATAAAAAAAATATTGAAAGAAATAGTAAGAATTATGAGCGTGTGTTAAATATTATTGTAGTTTAGATTTTCCTTCTCATCCATAGGATGTTTGGAAAATATCGCTTAGGATAACACCGTTATACGATGCTATTTTTATAGACCATCCCCGTAAGACGATTACATCAGATAGAGAGTTGTAATTCAATGCTTGGACCTCTAGCTTTGGTGGCCTAGATGGTAATGGCGTACACGGATAGTCAGAAGACGCGGGTTCGAATCCCGTTCGAGGATGTGAATTTTTCTCTCTATGAATTTCTATGTTTAAGATCGCTAAGCAGGAGGTAGTGCTTTAAAAATGTAATACTATAAAAAATATAAAGGGTTGCAACGTCAATGCGAAAGTTTAAGTTTTTTAAAAATACTTCTTTCGGTTGTATAGTGCTGTCAAAAGCTGTTCAATAGACGTCGCTCCGTCCCCGTAAGACGGTTAATTTAAATAGAGAGTTAAAACTCGATGCTCGGACCTCGAGCCTTGGTGGCCTAGATGGTCATGGCGTCTGACACGGATAGTCAGAAGACGTGGGTTCGAATCCCGTCCGAGGATGTGAATTTTTCTCTTTATATAGGGTGTTTGGTAGAGGGACCGACATACAAAATGAGCGTGTTCGGGGGCCCTAGAGAACTTGGAGAATACTAGTTGGGCAAAAAAAATCCCAGACCCCCCAATTTTTTTAACTTTTTTATGTGAATTCTCCCTTTTTCTCCGAAATCGTACCAATTTTGCTTTGCTTGGCCTGAAGATGTATAAGACCAAATTCAACTAAAAACATCCTGTCTAAAACAGATTTTACAAATGTTATGGTGGCAAATAGGTACGATTTCGGAGAAAAAGGGAAAATTCACAAAAAAAAGTAAAAAAAATTGGAGGGTCTGGGATTTTTTTGGTCAACTTGTATTCTCCAAGTGGGTCCCCGAACACGCTCATTTGGTATGTCGGTCCCTCTACCAAACACCCTGTATATTTAAATAATTTTATGTATTTAAGTTAAGTAGATTTTTTACCAACTAATTTTAGCGGCTCTACATATCGCCTAAGTTTTCATTATGTATATTATTTTACTTATTAAATACAATTTGCGACTATTTGTATTTTATATTTCAATAAAGAAAAAATGATACTTATTTATATTTCTTTTATGCACAAGATATATAGCCTTACAATAAATATTCGGCCCATATAGTCCACACGTCACATTCTCTAACTTGTTCCATATCGTCGCTCCTGTGGGATGTGTGTCAGTTGTGCGCCAAAGTAAAACGACCCATGTAATGTGCAAAGCAAGTCGTTATGTACCACCGATGTATTCGTACTGCTTTGTCTTTGGAAATTTCACACAGTATTCTTTCAGACTCAAGTTCAAACTGTGTGCCAAAGTGGGTTTCTTTAGGTTGCGTTGGTCTCACTCACAGACCAATAGTGGATTGGTCTGTGGTCTCACTGGATTGAGGTTTTTTTGGAATCGGAAGATCAATCAATTGAAATACAAAAATATTTTAATCGACGTCAAGAAGGAGGAGGTTCTATGTTCGACTGTATGTGATTTATTTTAGTATTTTTTATGTATGTTCACTGATTTCTCCCCATTTTGAAGACCGATTTTCATATTTTTATTTGAAAGAGTATAAGGTGGTCCCATTTCCAAATTTCTTCAAATTTGGTTAAAGTGTTTTTGAGTTACAATCCAATCGATACAATGCCCACAATATTGTGATAATAAGTACTTTTGAGCAATCATGATACCGACTTCAACAAGTTATTTCGCACTTTTTAGTGTTGAAGCCAGTAATTTTTTTTGTAAATAAAAATACAGTTGTTAAATATCATTAAATTGAAGGAGAAATAACTAAGCCAAGGTAATTTCGGATGAAATTTAAAGTAAAAAAAATAATTAAATGCAAATGAAGCATAAAAATATATGATATATATAAAAATAATCTTATTTTTGTTTTCCTTAGATAAAATCTGCAAGTTTGATGTTGGTTTATTGTCCAAGATTAATCTTTATCTAAACTTCTATTCTAATATTATAATGAGGAAAGATTTGTATATATGTTTGTAACTAATTGGCTCAAAAAGTACTAGACCGATTTCAAAAATTATTTCACCATTGGAATGCTACATTCACTCTGAGTAACATAGGCTATATAAGATTCATCATTATCGTCGGTATCCGTCACCGCGCGGGTGAAACCGCGGAGAGCAGCTAATGTTAAACTTAAACTGTTGCTCTTATTGAAGATATATCCCTACGTTCCATGAATAAGTAATGCAAAACAAAAAGCACTCATTTGACACACTTGAGCCATGCGGCGTGAGTATATGTAGCAACCGTATTTCTAGAATAAAATATTACATTTAAGGCAAGGTCGCACGTCCGCTTGTGAGTAAATTGTTGTTGGCGGTTCGTACGCGTTTATCTTCATTACGCGAGTCGTGCTACGGGTTTTCCAAAACGGCTACGCCGTAGCAAAATGTTTAAGTCAGGAAGTAGAGGGTTAATAAAAAAACGTATAATCTCGTATTTCACATGAGTAAAAGTCTAAATGGTTTAATTGAAAATGTGCAAAATAATACGAGAGTCAAAATGCATATAAGACATATACTACCATTGATAGAAAAAACGATTGTTGAATGCATTACATGTCTTTAAGTTAAATTTTTGGATCAAGACAGTGTCAAAATGAACTAATAGTTACAAACGCAAATATTAGAACGTTCGAATGACATACGGCTTTATCTAAAAAGTTAAGTGCTAAGTGCTTAAAGTTACATAACGTCACTTATGGCCGGTGCCAGTAATCTATCTAACGCCGGTTTACCCTACTAGAGACACTATTTGTATGAACGTTATGTCAAATTTCTATTGATAGTAAGGTAAACTGTGGATAGATATATTATTGTTATCCTCCATTAGTACGGCGCAAAACAATTTTCCTGTGCGCACTACTAACGTCATTTACAGTTAAGCAGCGTTTATAAGTAAGGCCCATTATGTTTAAAATTAATCACATCATCAATATGACTACTAAAATAATAAATTCTCGTCCTGTGAAAGGTATTTTATTCACAAACATGAATAGTAACTAAAATATTTTAACCTTCAAATGTTTAATCACTGACTTGACATACATGAATAGTAACATTTGTACATTATGACACAAGCATGATTTAACATAGATACAATGTGAACCTTTGTCGCTTTGTCACTGCAACATTTTAACCATTAAACTTAGTACATTTTGACACTTAGACAATGGAACTATTTGTACTTTCAGTCATGTGAACAGCCATATCCCGGAACAGAGCCGAGTGAACGATGCTTCGAAGTACGGAGCTAAGCTACGCTAGCGAGATGATCGAACATCATCGCTGGCTGCGTCAGATATTCTGTTCGCATCGTTTGTATCGCTAAAGTAACTTATCTGTAGTCCGGTTGTGAACTGAAGTACGAAAAGAGGTGAAACGAAGTGCGCCCGGCTCGCTCGCTTGCTAGCTGGTGGTGTGGTCTGCGATTAATGAAGGTCGACTGCCATGCATGTGGCCCCTGGGTTAATTCCTGCATCGAGCTTTCGATGAAGGTAACATCGTGATTAAGTCCACCATCATCAATACCACAATCCATGATAGATAATTCGTCATTCATCAAGATAAATCGTGTTAATATTTTCCGAGACCTGTCCTTGAGAGTCCACATTATAGTTCTAGTGTGATACGATCTTCGACCGCATCATCACTGACCAGCAAGTGAGAAATGGTTAAGTGTGGTTTAGATATAAAAAATCATCATCAACATCATCCATCACGAGTAAAGTGAAACTGCAGGATTGCAGCTAGTCAATTATTGTAAAACAAAAATGAGAGAAAAAAAAAACGAAAAACAAAATTTAGGAATGGGATTATATCGTTTTATCCTCCACTTTTTGTCTCATCACTTGTGCGAAAAAATAGCATTCATTGAGAATAAAAAAACCTATTGAGCATTCTATGTCAAAAGTTTATGATTTCCTGGATAAAAAAGTTCTCTACTACACATGATTTTATTGATATTAAAATACACTTTCTTTTCTCACTCGAAGAACTTTGCTTTGTATGTGAGTCCCGTAACCCATTAAGCAAACACCATGAGAGCTCGCAGGTGTCTGCGGTATGACTGAGAAAACAAAGAAGGTGGACTTGCTACAAATACAAATAACATCTACTTGTAATGGTATTTATTTTTACAACCTTCTTTGGACAAAGGCGCCAACAAAGGTTTATGGAATTTAATTGCTGGTAAGTTTTAGCCCCCAACCATTTTTTAAATGTTTTTAGAAAATAGTACGAGGCCAACTTGATGTTAAGTGGTTACCTCTGCCTAGAGCAGATGCATTTCCTCACAAGTGACGAATCGCACTGCAACGTAACCCTGAGACATTAGTTGTTAAGTCTCAAGTGCCTGTAATTTCTCCGACAACCACACCTTCAAACCCAAACAAAGTATTGCGAACATTAGGTACTGCTTCACGGTTTAAAAAGTATGGTGGCAGTAGTACCCCGGACGAACTCATTCACATAGAGTTCTACTTCTCTCAAAATTCAATTTCATTTGAATAGTATATTTCATTACAAGTGGGGAAATGCTGTCATTGCAAAGAGTTCCGACAAATGTCTACAGTCGGAACAGGTTGACAGTCGGAACAAGTTGCAATGACGGTTCCGCACGTGTACTGAACGACTATTTTTAATATAGTTGCGAAAAAATAAAACAATTTAATAAAATAAACTCGCAAAGAAAATTTCTGGAAAATGGCGCCAACCGTAGAATATAAGCAGAGATTTTTTTTTCTTCACCCATTCTGGTATACAAAGGGAACTATGCCCATACAGTTAAGTTTTCAGTAGAATTTTTTTATTGATATGAAATGAAAATGAAATTTAACGAGATGAAATGAAATGAAACCTAACCTAACTCATTCAATCAAATCTTTAAATCTGATATTGAAACAAATTAGTAGCTTCTTTTTAGAAATATAAGTATTTGCATGAATCATAAAAACTTCTATGATTTTTTTTAGAAAAAACTTGTTGGTTGGTTTTTCTTTTTAATAGACATTATTTTGACAGTTGGGAAAGAGAACGCACGAGTTCGGGAAAGGTAAAAAAAAAGCACGAGTATGTTATAGCCCACATCCCGAACGCTATACGTCCCTGCAATACGCCTCTGTTTGAGCAACTGTATTAAAAAATCTCTTAATGTCGAGTTTTTTTTGATAAGAATTAAGCTATACATGTCATGAAACATACATACATTATGAGGATCGTTTTCAATTGTCAAACATCAGTTCAGTGTTTTGTTTATCTAAAAACAAAACCGAGCTGTTCCCGGAGTTCGAACTGATACAATCAGTGTTGTGTCGTAATAAAACAATTAGACAAAAATACATCGCGAACAAATGTAGTGGTGTCACTTGTAATAAACGAATACGGAAGAGTGTAGACAGTTTTGTCTGCTCGAAAGCATTCAACCACTCGCAATTCCTTCGTTCATCTTGGCGCTTGCAAAAGTGCCGAAAAATCAGAAACTCAATCAAATACAAATACATAGAAATTATTCCGTAAATAATGTAAGCATTTCTAACATACCCAGCATTAAGTTTCATTGCGGTCTGAGTAAATTTATAATAAAATAAATAAAATACCTTATCGATTCATAACTACAAAAACGCTTCAAACAAATCTGCTTCATAAAAGTAAAAGATTTTATGGTCAGCTGTATGTATTTTTATGTAGAAATAATAAGTTATAGCTCCAAGTTGTTCTTAAAATTTGAATTGCTTGGAAACGCGTGAGTTATGCCCAATGATAATATAAATATGTGTCATATAAGGATGATGTAATAGTTTCCAGTCAGTAGGAACCATGGTAGTAGTAAATTCGGTTTCGTGTTATAACGATAGCTGACGAACTTATGTTAAGTTATATCCAATACATTTCAAGTTAAACGAGCAATTAATATATATATATATAGAATTTTGAAAACGGCTCCAATGATTTTCATGAAATTTAGTTTGCAGGGGGTTTCGGGGGCGATAAATCGATCTAGCTAGGTTGAATTTTTAGAAAACGTCTTTTTATCCGAGTTTTCAGGCAATTCATAATTGACACAACAACACGTAAATACGTACACGACAATAGATGACGTTGTAAAGCAACATTAAGCCATTAAGTGTTTGGTTTGAAGTTAGGCCGAGAAAATCTATTGTTTACTTACGAGTCGATCATCTAGGTACTAGGAATTTAACTCTCCAAGTATGTCGTGGTAGTTTCCATAAACTCATGCTCTATAATTTTAACTCTTCTCAAACGTTTGCACTGTGCCACGCGAACAAGGTAAGAGGTCTTAGCAACGAGGTCATCTCTGAGACGTCTCGTGTCACTGTCACAAAAGAAAACCTTGCTACCTAAGATGGTACGAGTAGTTATATTTGAATCCAACTTACAGAAAAGAAAGGTCTTAATTACGATGTTTTAGTGAGTGTTACATAATTTCTTCGCCGATTGTCAGCCAATTTTATTGATTCTGTATGTTTTTTAGGTATGTTATATTTGTGGTTTGTGTATTTAGCCGTGCGAATCTCAAATGATTCGTCGATACGCTCCTAGTATATATTTTGGTCTATGATGCGCTCGTTGACGAGCACACCGATGTCAAATACTTTATTAGATATCGCCCTTGTACATAAGGTTGTTTTTCCAAAGTTTCTTTTCATTTCGTCATTTGTTTCACGGATGTTGTAAAAGATGCAATGATATTTGCTCTTAGAGAATCGCACGGCTGTATGTTTAGGATAGGTTAAAAACTATTTAGTTGCTGTCATATTACTATCACATGATCAACGATTATTTACTTATCTGCAGAATTGAATATAGGTATATAGAGTAAGTAGAAACAATAGAAATGTCTGTTTTTTTAAGGTATTTTTGGAACTAATTTCGAACAGTTATCAAATACATAAATCAGATCCTTAGTTATTTATATCAATATTAACGTTTACAAAATTCTGGTTGTATTTTAACCACATACGTTGCAGTTCCTGGCAAAGTAGGTTGATTTCTGTGAAATCTATTGTATTATTGGCCAACTTAGGCGAATATCCAGTCTACGGGTTAAAGTAACGTTTACGCACTCATACTCTATGGTTTCCTGTATCGTAGGAGAGAGACACATATATTATTTTGTATATTTGAGATGTGTTAACGTATGCCAAAATCTCAAACATTCAAAAGCACAGAACAAAATTTCTAATACGTATTTTATTCCGCCCAGCCACCTGCTTCTTAAGCAGGGTCACTACCTACTAACCTAACGGGATCGTCGATCATGCTTCAGTGTCAGAATATTCGGCAAGTTTCTTGCTCAAGAACCCTGCAACCTGGAAACTGGCGTTCTCACGATTCCGATCCCGAACTACTCGTTCCGGCCTAGCATTGCATCCATATACTGTTCAAAATGTCTTACCACGAACCAAACACTTTGGCAGTTCCAACCTCTGTCGTGTAAGTAAATTGTGGAATGATCTGCTGGTTTACGTATTTCCTTGCAGCTATGACCCTGAGTCTTTCAAGCGAGGCATAAAAAACCATCTCTCAGGATATCATATCGGTGGCAATTAGTGCAGCTTACGGCTGCACCAATGGTCATGGCTTCTTGATTCCATCTTCGCTTTCCATCATGCGAGAGGAAGTCACTTGAACCATTATAAAAAAATGCTAAAGCTTACCTTCATAAGCTGCAGTTGTGAGGAGACTTCTGCGCGTGAAGCGACCTCGCCGCCGCCCACCGGGAACGAGCCCAGGTACTGTAACAAAATACATATTTATTTATATTCATATATTTATCCATACTAATATAATGTTGTAGTGATAGGACTTTTGTAAATTGCGCCTGGGGAAGTACATTACCTTTGCCAGTTAAAGTGTAGCAAGCAGTAGTGTGCGAACGTTTCTGTGTTTCATTGAAGGGCAAAGTTCCCAGCGAAATTACAGGGCAAGAGGTTTTACATCTTATATCACAAGGTGATTAGTCCAATGCATTACATGCAGGGTTAATCTTAATCCTGGAAAACGCAGATGATCCCACGTTGCAGCTATGTAAAGTTTAACAAAGTAAAAGTTAAAAAAAGTTAAAAGTCTGCTTTCAGAATTTTAACACACTAACGTAATACTATTTCTGGTTTTAGGATTGCATTGCTATATATTCGCTTCTGTCATAAAAGCCGACTAAACAATAGGATAACGATAGGCTTGCACGCCTATAAAATATGTAAGTTCTTCTTTGATAGGACCACCACAACAACACGACAATAGCTGAGATGTTTTTATTCACATCTTTATACTAAGTAAGTGACTAGACATGTATGTTCCCTATATGTGGACTTTGTTGAACGTTTTTGATTACTCACGTAATATTTATCGGATAGGTCAGACTATAGTTTCGACCACATTCGGTGGTATTTTTCAAGGAGTGCAAAATCACGTTAGTTTTTATAACAAAATTTGTTGAACGTGATAATTATAGTGCAATCGTTATGAAATTGTTAAAAAAGGCACGGACCCTGGAGTTTGTGGCGAGTACTTCTTTTAAAGAAAAGTGACTAGATATACAAGTCACCTAATAAACTTTGCCCATGGCAGTTGCAATACCACCCATAAATTGTCCATCCTGTCATTTACATAAATATATTTTTATGAATTATCTTCCATACAATACACATGTCGGAGACTATAATGTGGTTGTGTGTCACGGCGGCCGTGTTTATAACAAAATGTGGCTCGCACCAGTAATGATTTTAACAAGTAAAATTTTAATAATTTTATATTGACTTTCATTCTATTGAGTTTATGGGAGTGTATTAAAAAAACTACAGGACTGAGTTTCATAAAACTTAAATGAGACCACACGGGAAGCACCAGTTTTCAACCAAAAAGAATTTTGAGAACCGGATCACCCAGTCAAAAGTTATGAGGTAACAAACATAAAAAAAACAGTCGAATTCCTGAAACCTCCTCCATTTTGGAAGTCGGTAGAAAACCACTTACTATTAGTTGTGAGCTACTGAACTGTAAGTTATAACAATTAACATATTAATATAATAATATATACAATTAAACTAACAATTTTTTATTTGATGGATTAAAAGTTAACTCAACAGTAAAACAATAAATAACTAATTTAATGACACTAGGTAAAACAATTATCATTTTGAACTCTACTTGTGAGTCAGGATTGAGACCATATTCATTTGACAGTTAAATTAAACTTGTAGTTAGTATTTGGTGATATATTCGCGCCGACATATACAATACATAATTTATAGGGAGAGGTATATGTGCAGCAGTGGATTTGTTACGGCTGCGATGATAGTGATGATTTCATACTAAACTGAGTCATTCACACTGGCAAAAATACTAACAATCATTCTATACATGATCCCGGCAGCAACTGGCACGATTCCCATCGAGTCCCCCTTGGTAACACAATGTACACTCAGCGGCAATAACAATTGGAGAGCGGTAAGTAGTCACCGTCCACTGCAATACGAGTGTCCTGTAAATTACGCACTGATGTAGGGTTGAGCGTTATTCATTTCTCGATAGTGATGTGATAGGTATTTTGGAATGAAGTTGACCAATTCCTTTTTTAAAACTGGTTTAAAATTAGCTGTCCCCATAAAATAAGCATGTCGCAATCCTTCAAGAACCCGTTTTTTAAGGATAAAAATTAACGCAACTAGTTTTGAAACCAATGTGTGAGGAACTGATCTCCATGACACAGGGAATTCTAGTTTGGAGACCTTTACTCCTACCTTTTCAAGTAGTCATACTTAAACTTAACCATCAAATTTGGTACCACCACGTCAATAAAGCAAGCTTAAAATAATAATGGATTACGTTAGACGTTTTGATGCAGTATTATCAAATAGTGCACTCATTCGCGTACTCTGGAACTGCGTTAGTGTTTTATTCGGGTTGAGCATTATAGGTCTTGATCCTGGAAAGGATCATTAGGACCGATTTCAATTAAAAAAGGAACACGCCGTAAATAGTATAGAAGTAATATGTTCGACCGTTTTTTGTCGGAGGGAGTACGATAGTAAGTATGATTATTCTAAGCTTATTACAAAACGCTCCTGATTTTGGATAATTTTTAAAAGTTGGGAGTAGGCCCCCAGGGTTTATGAAAAACAACTCAAATTGTTACATATTATGTAAACTAACTAGTTTTAAGAATGTTAACGTTATTGGTGGGTTGAGATAAATAATTCCTAATTAAAGCTATTTATTCTGATCCTCTTAATATAAGTTCATTCCAAATTGCATTCTAATCGTTTCAGCGTGAACAAGTGACTGAGATACAACACTGACTCACACAGATTCTTTTAATTCGTAACATCGTATCGTTTCACGTCTCCAACCGCGCGAAATAATAATGATATCTAGCCTATAGGAGCATTTTCCATGATATGAAGTCACCTTTGTGCATATATTTTATGTAGGTCGTGGACGACCTACGCTGCGCTTGCCGGTCTGTGGTCTCCACTCTAGAACCTTTCGGCCCCATCAGCCATCTGTAGTACAGACATTGTAAGACGGCTAAATTGGATAAAACCTTTCGAGCAAATGTAGTTGAGTGTCAGTGCTAGTGTTTCTGAGTATAGTGGAGTAAGAATATAAAAAAAATAGAAGAACATAGTGGCTTCCCTTTAATATAGACAATAAGACAGTTGTTAATGAGTACATTTCTAAGTATACTGTATTTATTCTGAAGAGATCTACAGTTCATACCTCAGTTTCATCGTGGTTACCGTTAGTGTGCGAGCAATAATTAATTCGCTAACAATTCTTACTTACGGTATGAAAACCGTGGTATTTATGAATGAGCTCCCGATATGTCGACACTGTTGCAAGCGCCATGATCGTGGGACCACTGGAGAATGCGGGTGACTGGATGAAATAACATTAAGAGCAGACATACTCGTATCTGTCTACCCTCTTTCTCTGTCTTTTGCTACGTGCACCATTGGAACTCGATCGCAATTCACGATAGAACACGCTCACTGTATCACTTCGTTTTTCCGAGTCCATATTAGGACGTTTATTGTCCTTTATTAAGTTTAACACGGGGTTCCATGTGCTTGACAATCTAAAACCATCTTCCCGATTGAAATTACTGTGTTTAGTTATTTCAATCGCTTCTTTGACCAACCTTGGAATGTAATGGCGCTCTGTCGATAGGATACGCGGCTTGTAAAATATCGAAATATCAGGAGCTAATTAGAAATAAATACCACGGTTTCCATCCCGTAAGTAACAATGTGTCTATTGACAACAACCGTGAAAGTTTGAAAATGTGCTTATACTGTATTTATCAGTTTTAGTGTAACTAAAATCACTCGTTAGTTTGCATTGTTGAAATGCAATAAAGTGAGTGTGAGAAACGCATTTTTATTTAATTGGAATAAGTATATCAAATAAATATATGTTTGTCAAGAAAGCATCGTTAGAATATGTTTACACAGTTATTATACATGTAAATGCTAATAAAGCACCGGGAATCGACAATATTAGATGTATTGTACCTTTAAGTAGGTAATAGTGAAATGTCCCATCCTTATTTCCAGCCTTTCTGAGGTGAATAGGTAGCTAATGAGAGGGGTGCGCTAATCGCGAGTGGCATTTGTTATTAATTGAAATACCGATTGTACTCAAACCATAGCTCCTGCCACAAATGTAGGGTTATTAGAAACTATAACCAACAGATGGTCTTGTCACAGGGAATTCGTATACGACGCTCTATAGTCTCGTATTCAGGGGTTTGGCTGATAGTTGTAAGGAACTCGATTTGTGTAGAGTATACGAATAGATTTTGTGCTTTTAAAATTTAGCTAGCAACTTAATTTAAGCATTGACTCTTTTTTATAGCTTTTGTGGGATGGTCACAAAGAAGCCAGTGTTGCGTGGAAGAGCAAAAACAAATGAAGGCGATCGACCAATGGCGGCAAGAACTATCGAAACCTTCAGGACCTTTAAATTTTTCATCTAAGAGTACTTCAATAATACATCTACACTAAATATAATATTGTAAGAGGAAAGATTTGTTTGTTTGTATTGAATAGGCTCCAAAACTACTGGGCCGATTAGAAAAAATCTTTTACCATTAGAATCCTACATTTTCCCTGATGCATATAGGCTGTATAATATTTTCAAAAATTTAGGGATCCGTATGAAATCTTCGATAATGTAACCCAAGGTGTGGAAAATAATCCAAAAAGTATTTATATCGCATACGCTGCGGAAATTATTGACCATTTAGTCTATGCTATTGCAATAAAGCAAAGTGACTTAATACAGTTTTATAGAAGACGTCTATACAATATCTACAAAGAAATCCACATTACCGTTATGTCTATTACAGTTTATGTCACATTAAAATAATTGGTATTAATCCTTATCTACTCTAATAAAGAAGAAAGATGTATGATTGTTTGTTTGTAATAGATACACGTCAAACTAC
Organism: Selenia dentaria; assembly: GCA_917880725.1. Lineage (NCBI taxonomy): Eukaryota > Metazoa > Arthropoda > Insecta > Lepidoptera > Geometridae > Selenia > Selenia dentaria. The sequence continues at coordinate 3,452,169 of OU862888.1, read as the reverse complement.
TTAACCGATTCAAACAATTCTTTCAAGAGTTTAGAGCTACATTGTGCCTGAGTAATATACGCTATATTTGATTCATCCTCATCATCATCCATCAGCACGCGGGTGAAACCACGGAGCGCAGTTGGTTTACATATAAAACAAAGTTACACCATGTATAACTCAAAAAGGCTAGACCAATTTTATAATTTTTGTGTTCTTCGATTTGTCATATCTCGGGGAAGGACATAGGATACTTATCGTCATCATCCATCATCCATCATCAAGCAGGTGTAACTGCGGGACGCAGCTAAAGAATATATAGTACGAGTATGCGAGAAAGATCTAATATTATATAAGTATAGTATAACTAGCTGGTGCCCGCGACTACTTCTGCGCAGGATTAGAACTTCGAGTAGCTTATTATTTCTCCAAGGGCATATCTATATTGATACCAAAATGTCATAAAATATGTACATGGTCAAACGCAATGGCTATAATAGTATTATTTAAGTAAATTTAAATACCTAGTCTATCAATCAGTTAACACTAATAATAAAATACAGGACTTACGTACATACAAATATAAAATTAGTCACCATGGAAAAAAAAATTGTAATTACATTTCATCACCCTTGACCGTATTTGTGTTACATTTCATCACTCGTGACGGTCGCCGAACACGCTTAGTGTATCTGTCAAATTGACTTGGCTTTTGACTAAGCTATCAAAAACTGACAGAACTGTCATCATTACGATCTTGACGTTGACAGAGATCTTATACTTCCATACCTCAAGTAGGATATTACATTAAAACGGCAATAGTAAAGAAGAACTTCAACTCCAAGTTAAATGCTCAAACTGTGTTACTAAAAATAATGGTTTTAATCAATACAGTTATATTACTAATAATATATTTAGTGAATATAAAATATTAATATGTTCAATGTGTCACTATTTATTATTTATATGTACACATTAGTGGTTCACATACGAGTAAGTCTTGCAATATGTAGACATCGTAAGATATCAATGAAGACTTAGTAAAGCTCAACCACAATGAATAAGTCGCAAAATTAACATTACACCCTTCAGTTACCACCTTGCAAAGGAAAAGGAATAATGTAACTTTTTTATCAGCTTTAGATTTTAGATAATATGAATTCAGTTACGTACCCGGATTAAGATTTGGATTGTTCAATACCCATAAAATTGAATCTTGTAAAAGCTGAATTGGTAAAATAGCTATAGGTTAGCACCCTGTTATTTGAGACTAATAAAATAGCTTGGGTTTTGTTGGTGTTTTCTTACCTATCCCTTCGAGGATGTAAAAACATGTTAATTATTTATTTTAAAATAAATTATTTGTTTAAGTTAGATACTTATAGAAATTTTATTTTGGTAATGCTTTAAAGCTTGTAAGGCGAACGCATTGGTATTTGTTACCAAAATGCGAACTAAGTATAGGCAAATACTTACCTAAATTTTATATCTTTCTGCCCAGTGTACCTTAATTAATTTAGCATAAACATATTTCGCTACAAATAGAGGCAACTGGCACCATCTCGTAGGTGGCTGCTAAACTACTAACATGACCGCACAAAACGTCTCGCCGATCAAAATCTGCAGCAAGACCGAGCAAACCAAAGCCACTTCAGCTTTCCTGAAACTTCAGTAGATGGCGCTTTGAACAAACAAAGTTCATTACAAGATTCAGTTTATTGGTTACCTAATGATAACATTAAAGCATTAATTAAATTTAATATGTTATAAATGGTACAAAAATTTCTCAGTTTTAAATAATATAAACATATTTAAGATTATTTAGTTTAACTCTTACTATCAAAATTAACCGTTTTATAAATTAATTTAGTTTGAAAGTAAAATAGGCCGTAACATACTTATGCGTAGCTAGCCAGCTAGAAGAGGATTTTTTAAATTAATTTCATTCCCCTTACGATGCTGAATCGTCTGGCTATGATGCTGTATCTTATTTCGATGCGATTGGTCGGATCATATCAAAATAATAATATCGGATTGATTACATATATGAAGGACACCAGGTTGTCTAGGAGATATCGGGCTTCTACCTGGCTACATCCATGGCTGTATATAATAAAAAAATAAAAAGCTTAGGTATTTCGATGAATACACATCAAACAGATTTTTAGATATTTTTTTTCATGCGCTTGAATTTGAATTTGTAATTATAAAAGTTAAAAGTAGGTAGGGAGACTGGTTGATATTTTGTGGTGGGTGGCACCTGCTGTAACAAAGACATACGGAGTATATAATATGTATGGCATTCGTAAAGATTTTAATCGTTGCTATTGTTTGCAATTTTGGAAAGAAAAATACACATTCTTAGACAGGATTCGACCCGCGTCTTCGAATAATCCGTGCACGAATTTTTCTACCGACTCCGAAAAAGAAGGAAGTACTTAATTCGACTGTATTTTTTATGTTTGTTACCTAATAACTTTCGACTAAACCGATTCTCAAAATTATTTTTTGTGGTCCCATTCAAATTTCATCAAATTCGGTCCAGTAGTTTTTGAGATACACTCCAATAACTAAATAGAATGGAGGTCGGTATTACATTTTTCAAATTTTACTTGTAGTCTCGCTCTAATCAGGCATTAGTATTTAAAAATCATGTGATAAAAAATATTAAGGGTTGAGACATAAGTACGAATAACTAATATTTGAAAAAACTCTTGTTTTGGTTAGATAATGTTGTTAAGCTGTTTAATAGATGTTGCTTCGTCCCATGTGACGGTTATCATCAAAAAGAGCGTCAAAATTTGATTTGGCGTGCCTCGGTGGCCTAGTGGTCATAACGTCTGACACGGATTGTCGGAAGACGCAGGTTCGAATCCGTTCCGAAGATGTGTATTTTCTCTCTAATACTCAAACATTAGTCTCGGTAAGTAGGCGTTAGTTTTACATCTTATATAAATGTTGCTATTCTTCTTTGAATCTTTGTTTCTAGCTATTGTGAAAGTTCGATCAAATACTCGTAATTTTGCAAAAAGCTTTGAATATTATGCAAACATACAAACATAATAACAATAATTTTACATCACTTTATCCACTTTCTAAACTTATATTATATACAAATGCAAAAGTATCTCTCTTTCCGTCTGTCTGCCAAATTGTTTTTTTTCACCACCAAACTGCTGCATAGTTTTTTTTGAATTGCAATAGGACATAGGAACTTTGACTTTAGACTTCGATAAACCTTATCGTTTTTTATCTCGCGGGCGAAACAAGAGCACGAGGCTTTTTTCGATTCTCATCCCGACAGAGTGGGGAATATTATTTAACTTCGTCCGCTTCCGGAGTAGAAGTAATTAAATAGTTTTACACTCTCAAACATAGTATTTCGTTTGATAAGGTTCGTATAGGAATCCAAGACAATATAAACACTTCATTTTAAAGGAGTTTTCGCTTTGCTCATCATCATGCTCCATCCGAATCCTAGATACATATCTTCTTATGTAAATAGAGCGAAATCTATAATCGGAATTGCTCCGCTCCAAGATCCCTTTATTATCTTATTTTTGTTCCACTTATCGGGTCTCAAAATCCCTTCTCGGAATCTTAGATAATTATTCTATATTGGTCGGAATCTATCTGCGTCAAAAATCAATGATTTTTTTTCTGACTTTTGTGTGTCCTTTAGGATACATTATTTTTATGTTTGTGTCATTCCTATTTTGTTTTTAAATTTTTAAATTTCCCGTAGGTATTGCTGGTCAGTATCGAATTAGTTTTGATATAAACAGTAAGGATTTAATGAAATTAATGTGATGTGCTATAAATTATATTACACAGACTAACGCGAGCCATGTCCACAAAAGAGTCTTTATTACTTTAACACGGAATCCAAAAACTTCTGTATAGTATGAGGACCGTCCAAACTCGGCCCAACTTCGTTCTACGTAACTCAACTATTATTATGTTAACAATGCACAGTGCTGTAGGGCAGTGCTGCACCATACTGAGCTAATCAGTGCTTAAATTTACTTTAAATTTTGGCCACTGTAGACTAGATGCTCTATTAATACTCTGGAGAACAGGTATATATATATATATATATATACAATAGATAACGCAAATGCGTGTACTTCGCGTGTCCAAACCCCGACCAAGGCTCAAGGTTGGACGCCGCTATTTAGGGCCTTATCATACTAGCGGTTTGCGAGCGGCTGTGGGGCAGGCGGGCGCGAATGCGTCGCGAACACGTCGCGCGGGTGCACAGCGAGGACGTACCGAACTCATGGCAGATACGCAACGTTTTTGTCGCGTGTTTGTAGCGAGTTAACATGGTACAATACACTCAGTAACAACAAGGATTCCGGGAAGAAAACACGGCTGTTTGCGTTACTTCGAAGACGCCGGAGGCGAAAACGAAAGCATCGAATTGAAGAGAGCGACTACTTTGTGTTGTCTTGCAAACGAATCAAAACTAATCCATAGCGATTTCAGTTCTACCTGTAAATGTAGTACCGACATTTTATGAGTTGTTGAATCTGATACAAGCTCTATCTCCCTCTCTAAAAAAAATATTAAAAGAATTCTGATTTTTGATCGCATATTACGTAACGACTATGAAATTCACTTGTAAATAACTCTGTATAATGCATCAAAGGTCGCACGGCCAGACACAATAGAAATTTCATTGTTATAATGACATCGACCCTTGAAGGGTTAATATTCCGAATCAACCAGTGATGCCATGATGATACATACATCCTCTCACATTTGTGTCTCGAACGGACTTCGACCTTTGTACGAGACAGTACAAAATGGGATCCACGCAGCGATCTCGTTGCGCGTCAGTAACATATTCATTGCGCGCCCGCTCCGCTTTAAGGACGCCCGCAATCCGCTGGTATGATAAGGCCCTTAAAGTCCACGCGCGTCTGCAGTTGCAGTGCGTGATTATTGACTGTAATAGCTGAAGAATTTCGAGCCACCAAAGGCAGCACCAGGTACATATTTCCTATCATAGGAAAGTTATTAAATTTTAAAATTATATTATGCTTAATTCTCAAAATTAAATTTATAAAAAATCGGCACGGTTGGTTTCCATACAAATGGTAATACTTGCGTTATCTATTCTACATATCTCTGTGCTCTGTATTTTAGTGGAACGGTTGATTAAGTCGACATGTGGTCTAACTATTGATTGTGTGAGTAATCATTCTCGCAATACAGGCAACACAGTAAGCATTTCAGGAACTGAACTGAAGAAATCCGATTTGCACTGCACTCCAGGTGCGACACCATGACGGTGACTTGAGATGAGGTATATAACAACGGCGACTACAGAGAGCTTAGCACGAAAAACTGCGTAAGAGTAACGTAATAGGCCCTACAGGCTCATGCCAAAAAGTCTCGTTAAGAAGTATCATCGAGACCTTTCGCGAGAATTTAAAACTGTCCACACTCCCAATGTTTCTCACTCGCTGTTCTCGCTCCCACCCGCGATGGACGTGTGTGCAGCAGCCTTGGTTATAAGTTAAACAGCATAGAATAACCTTATTAAAATTAAACAAAGAGAAAAGAAAAAACGAAGGTCCAGGCCTAAATAAAAGATGTTTCTGATATCGTTAACGCCAAAAGACAACTTCAATGCCGTGGTCCGTTTTGCGATAATTTTGCTCACAGTGCTATCGTCTACCAAAGCTGGTCCGAGATAAATATCGCGATTTTGACAGCTCGTGGCACTGTAAGCGTGTTGTTAATTCGGACCAAAGTTGTAGCAATAACGAACCATTTGCGCGCGAAAAACAAAAATCATAAAAATATCGTGCATAGTGTGAAGGTTAACTATGTAGTGTGTGGATTAAAAAGAAATAATGGAATGGATGGACCGACTTTATAACTTTTACATCAAAAAGAAGGGACACCAGTAAATACATTGTAGAAATAAACAAACACCTGTCACTTTTGACAGAACGCTCACAACGATTATGGTGTAGAGCATGGTTCATGTAATCGTCAATATGGCGGCAGTTAAGACGTCATCGATGACGTAGCGTGGGCCATCGTAATCACGCTCACGGTGAAAGGGACCGACTTTTATCGCGCTAATATCGATTATAGCCAATTAGGACCGCAGTGCAAAATGTATGGCGTTGACATTACCTGTGGAAAAGTCACGTGACATCAAGAGAAGTTCGTAGACACATTTTTGTCTGTAGCGTGTGCGGAAACACACCTGTTTGAATTATAAAACACTGTTTTAAACTATCACGGTTGTTCTCTAAAGTTATATGATTATTAACGGGATATTTACCGTGGTAAGGTTGTGGAATGAGCTCCCGATATTTCGGCGCAGTTACATGCACCATGTTCACGGGAAGACTGTGAAGTCTTCCCGTGAACATGGTGCGTGTTTGAATTATGTCTAGGCCTGCAGAAGCCTACTCTAATTTCATTACTCCACATTTTTATAAAAGTACAAATACATACATAACATGCACTTGATTCCGCTTCCTAGTCCGCACTGAGGCCAAAAAACAAAGCGGCTAAAATACCGACACTAAGCTGAGAACAGCCAAGTACGAGAGAGACACGTAGAGAAACCATAGATATCAGACCGAGGAGACCGCGTCAACTACAAAGATTTTCTTCCCTGATCCCATCCTATCCTATAATATAATTAGGCGTATGGAAATAACAGGCATCGTTTCACAAGTTTTAACGGGGCACGGTGGGCTCTCCGACTATTTGTACCGCTTTAAATGCAAAGAGAGTCCATCGTGCATCTGCGAACTGCACATGAACGAGACTGTAGAACATGTATTAGTAGAACGCCCAGTCTACGGACAAAAACGTTACGATTTTGAAATGGAAACTGGATATATACTGAATAAAGAAAATATTTGTGAAATAATGTTAGATAATAATTATTGAAATAGATTTATAGAATATTTTGTAAAAATAATTAAAAGGGTAATAAATAGAAATAAATAGATAAATACAGCTTTTGGAAATTATATTGTATAAAATATAATGGTTCGAAAAGCGAAAATGTAAGAAAGGTAATAATAAATATAAGTAAAATATTAGTAATAATTGAAACAAGTGTAACTGGTTTAGACACAGATATATATATACATATGTACGTAGATTAAGTGATCTAGCATAAGAAAATATGTACGCCTTTAATTATTAATAATGTATACCAAAACCCCTGATCACGTTAGGGACCTAGTTTGCAGCCCTTCCATAAAGCGTCGGTTATTAGAAAAAAAGTTACCCTAGATAAATGACAGTTTGTACTGTTTCAAGTCAACGGCACGTAATACAACCTACAGACTCACGCTGAGAAACCCCGAGAACGCCTGAGAAGCGTGAATGTGAGAAATTTCTCTACGTGTCTCTCTCGTACTTGGCTGTTTTCAGCTTAGTGTCGGTATTTTGGCCTGCTTCAAAGGATTTCTCGGGCGAGAAAAGAGAACCCCATCACATTGTTTTTCGGCTTCAGTGTGAACTAGGAAGCGGAATCAAGTGCATGTTATGTATTTGAACTTTTATAAAAATGTGGAGTAATGAAATTAGAGTAGGTTTCTGCAGGCCTAGACACAATTCAAACAGGTGTGTTTCCGCACGCGCTACAGACAAAAATGTGTCTACGAACTTCTCTTGATGTCACGTGACTTTTCCACAGGTAATGTCAACGCCATACATTTTTTTTGAAGTTGTCTTTTAGCGTTAACGATATCAGAAACATCTTTTGTCTAGGCCTGGACCCTCGTTTTTTCTTTTCTCTTTGTTTAGTTTTAATAAGGTTATTCTATGCTGTTTCACTTATAACCAAGGCTGCTGCACACACGTCCATAGCGGGTGGGAGCGAGAACAGCGAGTGAGAGACATTGGGAGTGTGGACAGTTTTAAATTCGCGCGAGAAGTCTCGATGAGTGTCGTCAGGGTGTGCGCACCTGGAGTGCAGTGTAAATCAGATTTCTTCAGTTCAGTTCCTGAAATGCTTACTGTATTGCGAGAATGATTACTCACACAATCAGTAGTTAGACCACATGTCGACTTAATCAACCGTTCCACTAAAGTACAGAGCACAGAGATATATAGAATAGATAACGCAAGTATTACCATTTGTATTGAAACCAAGCGTGCCGATTTTTTATAAATTTTATTATTAGAATAAGGCATAATATAATTTTAAAATTTAATAACTTTCCTATGATAGGAAATATGCACCTGCCTTTGGTGATTCGAAATTCTTCAGCTATTACAGTCAATAATCACGCACTGCAACTGCAGACGCGCGTGGACTTTAAGGGCCTTATCATACTAGCGGATAGCGAGCGTCCTCAAAGCGGAGCGGGCGCGCAACGAATAAGCTACGGACGCGCAACGAGATCGCTGCGTGGATCCCATTTTGTACTGTCTCGTACAAAGGTCGAAGTCCGTTCGAGACACAAATGTGAGAGAATGTATGTATCATCTTGGCATCACTGGTTGATTCGGAATATTAACCCTCCAAGGGTCGATATCATTATAACAATGAAATTTCTATTGTGTCTGGCCGTGCGACCTTTGATGCATTATACAGAGTTATTTACAAGTTAATTTCATAGTCGTTACGTAATATGCGAGCAAAAATAAAAAAAAAACAAATTTTTTTTAGAGAGGGAGCTAGAGTTTGTATCAGATTCAACAACTCATAAAATGTCGGTAATACATTTACAGGTAAAACCGAAATCGCTATGGATTATTATTGATTCGTTTGCAAGACAACACAAAGTAGTCGCTCTCTTCAATTCGATGCTTTCGTTTTCGTCTCCGGCGTCTTCGAAGTAACGCAAACAGCCGTGTTTTCTTCCCGGAATCCTTGTTGTTACTGAGTGTATTGTACCATGTTAACTCGCTACAAACACGCGACGAAAACGTTGCGTATCTGCCACGAGGCCGCGACGTCCTCGCTGTGCATCCGCGACGTGTTCGCGACGCATTCGCGCCCGCCCGCCCGTATTACAGCCGCTCGCAAACCGCTAGTATGATAAGGCCTTAAATAGCGGCGTCCTACCTTGAGGCTTGGTCGGGGTTTGGGAAATTCAGACAAATACATTTATATTTAACCAAAAAAAAAAAACTCGAGTTATTTAACATTCAAAATCTTCTTTATTATTAGGCTTTTTACTTGTTTTTACTATAGAGACTAGCGACTGCCCGCGACTTCGTTCGTCGTAGAAAGCTCGGCCTTCGGCTTCACTATAGCTTCCCATTTTCACCCGTTTTCTTGGTTATTTTTTCATAAGAACCTTCTACTTAACATATAGTTAACATATTAAAAAAATTGTTCATTCCGCTCTCAAAATATAGCGTAACCAGTTCAAATAGGAGTTCATGCGTATATATGTATATATATATATATATATATATATAATATATATATATATGTATAGATTTTTAAAGCGCACACGCCTGTTTAGCGAGACCAAAATTTGCTGTTTTGAGAGAACTTCTAGGGTAACTTTGATACAGGCCGAAACGTGACGCGTTGACGTTTACGATACGAATACATTTTCTCAAATTGTTTGTGTTTCGGCCTACGGAGCTTATTCACTGTAAGACACTTCTGTTATAGAGTACTATTATTTATTCTGTGCTCCTGTATTCTCGCAGAGCATCTATGTAGAGAAGTTAACCGCTGAGTTAGTTGCTAGTTAGGCATTGTTTGGCGACTCAGTGCTTCAACTATGTGTATGAAGTGTTTACTCAGTTATTAGAGCTTTGAAGATTTAGTATGGTCTCATTTACATAACTAAAATAATTTGCATAAGTTTAAGATATTCAGTATCCTGGGAATCTCGTCTGCTCGTTTACTAAGCCTTAGAAGATGTCAAATTATATTAGAATTGTTCAAATGTAATTATAATACATACTGACGGTTTTTAGTGCACATTTATTCATGTATGCAAGAGAGACTTCAGAAGAGAATTTCACATTTTTCATTCTTTTAAAGTGAGAAAATTTATCTCAAAAACAGCAAGCTTTGCTCTCGCTAAACAGGTGTGCGCTTTAAAAATCTATATGTGCATGAATCCCTACTTCAACTGGTCACGATATATTTTGAGAATGGAATAAACAATCTCGCTTGTCGACAAGTCTTTTTTTGATATGTTAATTATCGTCAGTAGAAGGTTCTTATGAAAGAATAAGCAAGAAAAGATGGGAGGCTATGGCGAAGCCGAAGGCCGAGCTTTCTACGCGAACGAAGTTGCGGGCAGTCGCAAGTCTTATAGTAAAAACATGTAAAAAGACTGATAATAAAGACGACTTTTTTACATACATTTTTTACATATATGTTTAAATAAAAACGTATTCGTCTGAATTTCCATGTAATGCAGTAACAATTAATTATACAGAATGTTTGGTAGAGGGACCGACAAACCAAATGAGCGTGTTCAGGGGCCCACTTGGAGAATACAAGTTGGCCAAAAAAAAATCCCCGACCCCCCAATATGTTTAACTTTTTTTTGTGATTTTTCCCTTTTTCTCCGAAATTGTACCTATTTACCACCATAACATTTGTAAAATCTGTTTTAGACTGGATGTTTTAAGTTGAATTGGGTCTCTAATACACCTTCAGGCCACGCAAAGCAAAATTGGTATAATATTGGAGAAATCGAGATAATTCACAAAAAAAAATTAAAAAAAATTGGGGTGTCGGGGTTTTTTTTTTGGCCAACTTGTATTCTCCAAGTGGGCCCCTGAACACGCTCATTTGGTTTGTCGGTCCCTCTACCAAAAGCCCTATATATATATCGTCATGCTTGTACCTACTCAGTAAGTGTGAAATGCAATCATTTACACGCAACAAAAATGATTAAGTTTTCTTTTGCCCATGTCCAGTATAAGATACACACAATAACACACATTACCCGCGTCAAAAACAAACATTTCTACTCATCATACAAACAATTTCGTCGTCTATGGATCGAACCTGGGACCCCGCACATAAAAGGTAGAGCCACTACACAACCAGAACATTATAGACGACTAGCTACGTCCCGCGGTTACACCTACATGGTGATGGATAATGATGATAATACGTATCATTATGTGTTAATCCAGCGCCTCATCTACCTCCATATAAAAATTCATCAATATTGGCTAATTGAGCGTGAAAGATTAACAAACATCCATACATACAAACTTTAGCTTTTATTATATTAGTTGGATATAGAGCCGTGATGTTTGTTTATCATTCTGTTTGCAAATACCAAAACTTAAAATTAAATAAAGAAATCAGTTTTAGAGGTTGGTTAAATTATGTGCTAAATATCTCTCGATTGTGGACGTATTCGCTGTGATGCGTTACTCTCGTGCTTGGTTGCGCGTCCTCGACCATCGACGCTAATCGAATCGCCTTTGGTCCTGCTACGCTAGAGCTATCCAACCTGTCTTCTGTAAATAGATTATCAAAGCATGAGGTTCCAAGCGATGCTTCCACAGCATTTCATAAATTAGTAGTAGCAGTGTGTATTACGCTGCGCGACCAAAACTAAAAGACATCTATTAAAATAACTTTCGGTAAGAATATCAATCATCCTAGAGTTGCTGATACTCAATTAAATATCGAATGACATTGCTTGACCAATAAAAACTGTTTTTTTCTTTAATTTTCAATATTCATTTTATAAACTGTCATTGATTTATGTCACATCAGATTTGGTAGCCTTAACCTTTTTGCTTGTATCTTGTAATGGTTTATTTCTACGGTTTAAGATATTTATTTCTCTAAAGAATATTAATTCACTTCACAGAGAAATACAAGCATCCTTAAATGTAGGTAGGTATACATTGTAATTGCGAACATAGGATTAAAACAAACTATAATGAGATAATTATGTGTAGGAACATAAACAAAGCAGTATTGGATTATAAAACGCGATTGCAAATTATCAGGTAGGTAAGTACCTACAAACAACATAAAAAAGGCGAACTCTTTGAGTAGGTCGGTACAAATTAAGTTACTTGTAAGTAAGCACATAGAAAAATTAACAAAACTTTAAATTCGACGTTCAACAACTGAGCTAAACAAACAAAATAACATACTTATATCTAAATTAAAGTGTAACATATAAATCAATGCCTTTAACAATTGCTATAAGTAGGTAGGTTAGGTAGCTACGAGTAACTAATTCATGTTTCATGTTTGGCCGGTACAGTAAACATATTGTTAAATAGTTACGTCAAAATTTCAAAACTATTGCGTACAATAAAACTTGCAATTATCTGATAAGTAGGGTAGATGTACTATCTAGTAAGATGATATTCAAATTGTGTGTGTGTGTGTGTTACATTATCGGTAGGAAAGATAGTGTACATGTGTGAGTAAACAAGCCGGGTGGGTTGCTATTACGTGTAACAAATTGCTATTTATATGTTAGCAATAGTGATGATATTATAATATTATAATGTTTCTGATGTTTCCGTTATTTTGGTTAATCAAAAATAGTTTAAAGATAGGTTTAGTATCAAATTAATAGGTACTAAATTTAGATTTTTAAGTAAAACACATACTATGTGTGTTAACTGTGGTTACTCGTTATTGTATCCGATATTGAAACTGATTCGTATTTATAAATTATGAGTAATATAATTAAATTATATTAACTCGGAAAACCTAATGTAAATACCATGTATGTAATGTCATAGTGTAATGTGTTATTTTAGTAATATAAATGCAATAAATAGAAATTCATAAATGTGTCCATATTTTTAAGGAGGAAAAAAAAAACTTACGTTGCCATAACTTTTTTACGTATAAAATGTTCTAAATTTTTTTTGAACAACAGCAATGATTTTATATCTTTAATATCTTTTGGCAGTTTATTGTATATTTGAGCTCCTTCATGCATAATGCTTTTCAAGCCATAATTTTTAGTTCTTGGTGTTTTTGATAAGCAAATATTGTTGGGGTATCTTGAAGATCTTGTTTGAACTTGGGATTTTAAAGTAAAAGTTATAGATGTATGTATGTCTTTTTTTAAGATTTTTCTTACTATCAGACAAGTGTTATAGTGATATAATTGCCTCAATGTCATTAGTTTCGTTTTATCATAAACTGTAGCTGTTGGTGTTAGATAATTTAGGTGAAAGATTAGCTTTACAATTTTGTTTTGGGTTCTTTGCAGTTTTTCTAAATTAGCTTTAGCAGCCGATCCCCATACTTCTATTAGATATTTCAAATGAGATTTTACGAAAGAATTATAAATAAGGTATCGCACTGGTTTAGGGTAGCAACGAATATTGTTCTTTAATGCCCCAAGTAAGGCAGATAATTTTGATCGTACTCGCTTAATATGCGGTTTCCAGGTAAGTTCGGTATCAAGAGTAAGACCAAGGTATTTTTCTGAATCTACTTTATTTAATTGTTCATTATTTATGTATAGTGGTATGGACGGTGAATTTTTTTTGTTTTTAGCCTTAAAAATCATGTAATTAGTCTTAGATACATTAATAGTCAACAAATTGTGCTTAAACCAGGTGTTTAAGGTATCAAGATCCAATTGAGCCTGTGTAATCACTGTTTGTATATCCTTAGCAAAATAAAATAAACAGGTATCGTCAGCATATAGAGTTGTATCACCGGTCAAGTTAATTTCTTTAATATTATTAATGTAAATCAAGAAAAGTAGTGGTCCCAGAATCGAACCCTGTGGCACTCCGTAGGTTATTAATTTTGGCTTGCTGGTCGTGTCACCAATTTTTACTATCTGATATCTATTTGAGAGGTAAGACTTCATAATTTTTAGTGCTGTTTTTTTGATACCTATAGTGTAAAGCTTGTGTAGAAGCAATTTGTGACTGATTGTATCGAAAGCTTTTTTTAAATCGATAAATATGCCAAGTGCTACTTGCTTATTGTCTATTTTTGTTTTTAGTTTTGTAATAAGGTCCATACAAGCGGAGAGTGTATTTGATTTCGATCGAAAGCCGTATTGTTTTTCATACAAAAAGTTAATTGATTTTAGGTACTGGTCTAGACGGTTGTAGATGATTCTTTCAAAAATTTTAGATATAATTGGTAGAACTGAGATCGGTCGGTAATTTCCAGGATCAGTTTCTTTACCAGATTTGAAAATGGGAGTCACTTTAGCTACTTTTAGTGATTCTGGAAAGTCACCACGTTCTAGGCAAATATTTATAGTAGCAGTTAACTGTTCAAGGATTAAGTTTTTAACACATTTCAAAGCTTTACAAGATATTCCATCTAGACCCGTGCTGGTGTTTGTGTTAAGTTGGTCAATTATTTTACTTACTTCGTCTAACGAAGCAGGCGTAAAATTGAGTAACTCCGCAGACTCAGTTTTTTTAAGATATAAGGTGTCGTAAGTTTTAATGTCATGGAATGGTAAGGGTATTTGGTTAGCTAGCATAGAACCAATGGCAGCGAAAAAGTCATTGAAACAATTACATATGTCAGGGGCTGCTGTGTAAATGCCTGATTGTGTTTCGAGCTTCGAAAGAGAGTTTTTAGTTCTTACTTTGTTACTACTTAAAGAATTAATTAGCTGCCACATTTTAAGTGGCTTTTTCTTACACTTTTCAAAAGCTTTTAAATAATATGTTCTTTTTGCTTCTTGTATTTTATCTCTTACGTCTCTTCTTGCTATCAGTAGTTTTTCTTCAATCAATTCGTCTTCTTGATTGCATATTGTAATAGTCTTCGTATTCATGTTGCGAATTTCGTTCCTACGTTTAATCGCATTTAAGATGTCTTTATTGACCCAATCTGACCTTGGCGGATTCAGGATCTTAACTTTTTTTATCTTATTATTCTTTATGGCAGTTATTAGTTTAGTCTCTAGTTTTTCATAGCTTTGCTCCCAGTGCGGTATGGTGTCAAGGGCAATCGTTTTATATAATTTGTCATAGTCTATGGCTTCGTATATGATGCTTTGGTTCTTTTCTGGTTTGTACTTGTGAATTTCCAGGTATAAATGTTTATGGTCGGACATTGCTGAATTCACAACTGATAGATGAAACTTATTGTTTGTTAGATTGGTGCATATATGATCTAAGGTAGTTTGAGTACTGGATGTTTGCCTAGTGCAGTAGGTGCGATCAATTTTGTTCAGTATCAGGTATCCACTTTCGTGCAGAGTCCTTTTATATTCTCTAGTAGGTTTGTTGTTCTTTAGTAAATCGTAATTGAAGTCCCCAAATACAATTACTCGCTTTCTTTTTTCAAGTTGTTCAGTATAAGTTTGGAGAAAGTTGGTATCGTTAGTCCTCTCCGGCTTATAAATGCCACCAATATCTAAACAGAATTTGTTAAGGTGTATCCACAAATAGTGGTTGTCATTTTCACATAAGTCTTCAATTAGGGTATGTTTGACGCTATTATGGGCATAGATTGATACGCCACCTCCTCTTGAATCTGATCTGTAGTTGTAATAATGAGCATACCCTGGTAGTGCTAGACTTTTGGCTTCTTGTTCAGATTTTATCCAGGTCTCGGATATCACAATAGCGTGTATGATGCTAGGTATAGTGTGTATTATGCATATTAATTCGTCGAGTTTTTCAGGTTTCGCCATGCTGCGTGCGTTCAAATATAAAATTTTTAGAGATTTTAGATTATGAACCACTTCAGTATGAGTATTTGTAAGCTGATATGTGATGTTACTAGAGATCTCTTCAGTTAGAGTTTCTGCAGTTAAAGGTTGTGGGTCGGTTGAGGTACCAACTTGTGCAGAGGTTCTGTGATTTGAGGTAGCCGGTTCTTGGTTAGTTTTAGTGGTCATTAGTTTTTTGGAGGGAATGGAACTATTTTGGGCGTACCTTTTATATATTTTATTGTGAGATCTGATTCTCCATTTTCTGTCCTGCTCTTTAGTTCTTCTCGCAGCGATAGTAAGAGTTTCCGTTGTTGCGGTGTTTGATCAGAAAAGCATTTAATGTTCTGGAACTTACAGGAAATGCTGCTACTGTTTCGTAATATCGATTTGGCAATATCTGCCGAAGGAAGACAAACTTTAAGGGGGCGTGACCTGCCAGCATCATATTTCCCTATGCGATAGCATTTAATATTTTCAACACAAGCGATGTTAGTTACCCTGATAATTCTGCCTACTTCGTCTGTGTCATGCTTGATTCTCTCTGCACTGATTTTAGAACTTACTTCTTCCACACCGCAAACAATGATGTTCTTTTCCCTGCTCAAGCGCTCGTGCAACTCAGTCACCATGCTTTCATATGTATAGGATATTGTGTTTGTATTTGGTGATGTTACATATGAGGAAGCTTTGATGCACTCAATTTCACTTTTGATAGCTTCAATTTTTGTTTCCAAGTCAGCTTTTGATGTTGTTAGCTCTATTCTTACCTTTGTTTGTTCCATAGCAAGTTGATCTGTAGTCGCTTTCATTTGAGAAAATTGTTCTGTAATCACTGATAGCTTTTGAGAAATTTCATCCAGCTTATTATTATGATTTTCAGCGATACCCGTTAACAACAGCTTAATCTTGTTCTCGAATTTTTCGAATTTGCTCGAAAAGTCATCGTCAGGCACCTTCCTTTTTCGAGCACCAGAGTTATCCATGTATTCTGAGAGCATCGACTGTCTCAGTTCAGGTTGCGATCCGCTACGTGTTGCTATCAGCTCATTGCTATCGAAACTTGTAATAGGTACCCGGGTTGGCGAGCGACGAACGGCCATTATTCTACACAGGCGAGTTAGGTACGAGGTGGAAAAAAAACAAAGCCAGATACTTGCGTTAGAGTAGGACGAATTATCGCAGTGTAACAGCCCGTATCCTTCCCGCGGAGGCGAAGCTGGTGGTGGGGCGACGAGCTATGCTTCGTTTTGGCGCAATAATGTAGTATGCGACATCCAAATATCCGACCGAATTAGTATTTTCTGTCCAACGAGATTTGAGTATTTCTAATGCATTTTATTAGATTATTACCTTAATTATAAAATGATTTTTCCAAAATACTTATTAATATACTATGGAACCAAGTGTGACTATCGACTTAAGTATTGTTATATATTTCGAGTTATATGTTATATTTAAGGAACCAAATTATAATTGGTGGAATATGGGTGTTAGTACACCTCTGACGTCTCCTTCGGGGTTGTAAGACCTGATATAAAAGATCAAGAATAAAATTTGATTTAATTTGAACAAAAAACATTCACTTAGATTAGAATTTCCCATGCGATTTTCAGAATATGCGCATATTCAAAATAATTTCCATCAGAAAACTGAGTATTCAACAGTTAAGAGCTAGATAAGCGACAAAACAATAACTCAAGATATGAATCAAAGCATTCACAGTGGCGGACGACAAATGGTATGCAGGTTGCTTCTTTAATCTCCCTATTCATTGTATTATTTACCTCAACTCTTCGCGATAGAGTTTGAAGTCGCTGACGGCTACCTCGAAGACTTAAAAGTTAGCAGTTTTAGCAACTATCATAGGATTCTAGAGTTTAACATCATAGAAATAAGGATAAAATTAGTGCAACATAATGTTTCAAATTTTAGACATCTGGCTAGCTGAAGTATCGGCAGTATTACAATATTCGGCACAACAAGTCCTAAGCCAACATCGTCAATCTCCATGGTGACGTCATCGCGAGCCTGTCTGTGACTTGATTGTGCAAGTTTGCAGTGGAATCGAGGCTTTGGTCACTTGTTGTAGCTGTTTGATAAATTGTTAGGGCATATCTTGGCAGATAGATTCATGGTATTCTAGTTTGAAAATTCTCGTGAGTTTCACACATATTTATTTCATATTAAAGCCAACTTTACTTACGTAATTAGCCGGTGTCGACCTAGGTTTCGGGCATGACCGATGCCCATCCTCAGGGAGTTCATTACATAAAGCGCCTGCCTGCCTGCCCGCGCACTCTCCGCGGCTCTCGCACCGGGCCTTTAGCTCGCAGTGGCCGCAGCGATCTTAGAGCGTAAACTCCCTGAGGATGGGCATCGGACATGCCCGAAACCTAGGTCGATGACGTCGGCTAATTGAGTGAGTACAGTCGGTTTTGATATTAGACAGATTCATGGTAGTAAGTTGTTTGTCCTGTATGTAACTATTTACTGGAGATACTTCGTGATGCTGGACCGATGATTTGTTTGTTATATGAACTACAGAAATTTTACATTTTAGAAAGTAAAACTATCAGGTCGGATATGCGTATTCTGGCTTAACGTGTCCATGCCCACCATAGCGTATAAAGATAAGCAACAAACTTATCTTTATACATTATATATAGATGTTTTCCCTCATATGGGGATGGAGTTTAGAGGCACAACCTATTTGCGAAAAAGTATTCCTATCGTAAGCAAACGCATCACGCTTCCGGGTTACAAACTATGAGTTATCTGTGTCACAGTGGCCCTAGATAAATAACATTCTGTACTGTTTCACGTGAACGACACGTTAAGTTACGCAGTTGTTCGTGCTAGGCCCGCAGAGATTGTGAGCATACATCCCTTGTAATTGTTTTATTTCGGAACAATGAATACACAGATTGCAATCAATCTTACACCTGACATTGAGGTTTATACCTAAAGTGGTGGTACACATATGTCTGGTAATAAAAAATAGAGTTAGGACATAAATAAACTGGTTAGACAAGCATACAGACAAGTTGTGTCGGCTAAACATAATAATAAAAACATTATTTTTGTTAAAGAACCAAGGACATGGCTGGTGAAATAAGAGTGTAGTCGTTATCATGGCATTTATTGTGATCTACCTAAACAGCCGATTTCCGATGATTACATGTTATAACTAATTTGTATAATAATATATAATATAATAATAATAATAAATTATTTCCAAAATGCTTGCACGTACTTTAGGCTAATCAATTATTATTATTACTCAGGTAATGTTCTTAGTTCACTTTTTCTAGATTTATAATGTTTACTTTTATTTTTAAATTTGTATAATACTGAAGATAATTTATACATTACTTACCATGCTTCTCACTCAAACAAGAGAAGACTTACAAGAACTTCTGTTTCGTCTTGAAATGACTAGTCTCCAATTCAGACTAATGCTCTTAATAGAGACAAGGGGAAAGTGGTAATAGTGGAGCGAGCAGCAATAGATAGTACGGATGTACTGAGCCTAGGGCAACTGCGAGTAAGTACAAAACTACATATACCTCTGCTGTATCGAACACAAGAGCATGTAAAGATGAAATCAGACGACAAAGTGCTATCACGAGATCAACAGTCGAACGACTAGGAAAGATTTCAAAGGACAGACGCAAAACCAAGAAAACAAAGGTTCGTCTAATGATGATGATGATGATGATGAGATGTGTGCTGTTTCCAATCTTTGTTTATGGCGCGGAGACTTGGTCACTAAAACTATAGAATCATCGAAAAATCGTATGCACCTGGAGATGTGGTGCTGGAGACGACTTTTCAAAATACCGTTGACAGCGTTCCGCACCATCAATTCTATCCTCAACGAACTTCAAATACAATTTAGACTATCTTTGACTGTGCAGATGCGAGATAATGAAGTTCTTCAGACACATCTTCAGGAACAAGAACTCGATGGAGAGATTAATAGTGCAAGGCCAAGTGGAAAGAAATAGAGGGTTGGCATTAGAATAGCCCAACACGAATTTGGTGATTTTAAGAGTTGGATCTTATAGATAATAATTTTCTCTACGCTTTGGTATCAATTTTAGAGCGAGGAAATGTCTAGTTTTCTAGAAAAACTAATTTCAATTTCAGATTTTTGATTCGACGATTCTCTATAAATGCGTGTAACGAAACGACTTGGTGCAATGAAAATGGTATTAAAATAAATATTTTAATTATTTGAACTATTATTTTATTGCTAATTTAATTTACAATACTTAATTACATAGTTTATAATACTTGACATCGATTTTATTAAATTAGCTTCTGTTGCAAATACTTTTTTTAAAGAATGGAACGTATGACCGCCATTTTATTTTCCATAGACGATCGACTACGCCGCCCGCGCCGCGCATTCCGTTCCTCTTCGAGTTACGTGAATGTGCTCTGTTCGCTCTCCGTGTTTTTCATTGTTTTGGCGTGGTATTTTGTGTTAATTTTTCGACGACTTTTGCCTGCTCTCTGGACTCCGATTTCTTCTTCAACTACGACTTTTGCCTGCTTTCTGGACTCCGATTTCTGTTGAACCACGACTCTTGCCTGCTTTCTGGACTCCGATTTCTGCTTGAACCACGACTTTTGCCTGCTTACTGGACTCCGATTTCTGCACGATTGATCTGCCTAGCGACATGGCTAATATTCCATCAGCAGATGAACCAACGGCTTCCACAAGCCGTGAAGATGCAGTACCAGTAGCTTCTACCAGTAGAGGTGAGTTAACTATTCATTTATTGTAATCTAAATTATTTCGCTTGATAAACCACAAAATATGTTAATCAAATGCTTGTTTTTCATTTTAGATGATTTTGAAGAAGAACCCGCATTTAAAAGGCGGAAATACGTGGGTGAAGTTTTACAAACGTGGAATATTGTAAAGCTGGCGCGTATGTTAAGTACACATGAACAAGGACTGGTTTTTGCCGAAGAGCAAGGCTTAATCTTGAAAACTAAGAAGTGTAGAATACACAAAAATCCCATGAAACTTGTTTTCAAGAACGACAAAACTATGGGCACATTTGTGTGCAGCAAGGGTTCCTGTCATAATAAAACTAGAGTATCTAGAGCCCAAGGAACATGGTTTGAGAACGTAAAACTAAAATTGGGACACATTTATTATTTAATGTACTGTTTTGCATACAACTACTCGCATGACATGGTAATACACGAAGATATATTTAGAGAAGAACATTGTTTGTCCCGGCCAACCATAAGCGATTGGTATAACTACTGCCGGGAAGTTGTGGTAATTTACCAACTGGAGAAACAAGAAGTCCGGGGCAAAATAGGAGGCCCTGGAAAAATTGTGCAAGTAGACGAAAGCAAATTTGGGAAGAGGAAATTTAATAAAGGTATTTATATAAGGCATTAATCAATTTCATTATTTTATACTTGTATTTTCAATTTAATAACTGTTTTTTAATTTTTTTCAGGGAGACACATTGAGGGACATTGGGTCCTTGGCCTCATAGAAGATGGTTCAGAGGACTTGCGGTTGGAGGTGTGCCCGGACAACATTAGGTCTGCAGAGGTGCTAATTCCCCTAATTCAAAAACATGTAGAGCCGGGCACAACCATCCATACTGACTGCTGGAGGGCTTATGATTGCCTAAGCCAACATGGATATATTCATAAAAAAGTCAACCACAGTGACCCTGACAGTCCATTTATAGCCGAGGATGGGACACATACTCAACGAATTGAGTCTCAATGGCGGGTGGTTAAAAGATTCTTCTACAAGAATAATTACAACCACCCGGGCAATTTTGCAGACTCAATTGTTGAGTATTTATGGAGGAGATCTGTGGAGGCCAGTAAGAAGGATAAGTTTTTCGAACTGATAAAAGCTGTGCAATATGTATACAAAATATAAGTTAAATACTTTCTAAATTTTGTTTTATTTTTGTCCTAGTTTTGCACCTATATGATTTATTTCTAATGTAATTCAAAATAGCTGTGACCATCAGGGCTAGCACTCTTATTCGAGTCAAGGGCACTCTAACTTGAGTTGGTTAGGTTCAAAATAAGAGACAGAGCCGACACAGAGCACCCCGACTCCACCTAGTCTTGTGGCTGACACCCCTAGATTGTATATAAAAAGTGCGGGAGCCAGAAGCTCAAGGGAGGTCCTGAGAGGAGCGAGCCAGACGAGGTTGAGCGGAGCGACGGGGGGAGGTGGCGAGCGAAGCGAGCCGGCGACCTCCGTAGCGAAGCGAAGACCGAGTTTGGCGAAGTGACACTCAGGGGCGACCGCTAGAGCTTCTGGCGGGAGCCCACCCAGAGTCAAACATAGAACACACCAAAATAGTCAGTACTCCATGTCCAATCCATTCATATTTGTAAGTAAATATAGTTAAATTCAATATATAAACGTTATAAATTTGAGGTTAAGTTCAAAGAAAATTCAAAGTAGTTTTTCGCAAAAACTAGGCATTTCCTCGCCACGAGAGTAGTGTCGGAGGACATCCCCCTCCCCCCTCCCTCCCCCCTCCCCCTCCCCCCCCTTAAATTCGTGTTGGCCTATTCTAATGCAATGCCGAAATAGATCCCAAGGTCGTTGACCAACACGCTGGACTGACTCTATTAAAAATGCCAGGAGTTCCAACATTGTACAATGTGCTCGCGATGCCAATAACCGTCAGAAATTGAGATACATCGCTAGGATATTGACAGCTCTGAAAATGGAAAATGTCAAGGATCTGCCGTTTACCGTCACCATGAACACGACTACTCTGCCAAGAGTGCCCGACTAAGAAGAAGAAGAACTTACCACGAGCAATAATATCATCTAGGCAAGCTAGTCACGGCTATTTTAGAAGAGGATTCCGTAGTTATAAAACAGACAAAAATTGCGCGTACTGTGGGCGGTTTGACGAGATTCATTGAATATTGAGTTTTGCTGAAGTGTGCCAACAAAACTTTTAAAAGAATTAAATAGAAGCAACATTGTTTGTAAAGATGATTGTTTGTATTTTGTTTTCAGAGGTATATGGTGTTGAACTAAGACGTCCTAAATATTTCATCAAGGCCTTTTACTTAGTTATTTTAATGTGCAAGATAACAGTATTCTATGCCACATTGTTTAGAAATGGTCACATAATGCAGGTACTTTGCTGGTCCACAATTTGCACACACCTAATGAAAACGTAAGCAAAATGTATTTTTCATCCCATCTATTCGAAAAGGACGACTTGGTTCGCCTTTATGTGCACCCAAAGGTGGTGTTTTCTATAAGAAAGTTTTAGCGGGCAGTAATGAGTTTTTAATCCTCTTTATAAATGCGCCGCAATTATCTTTGCCGCGCACTTTTTGAATTTGGAACATCTTAGTGTTCAGCACCAAAGAAATCGAACGTAAATATTGTTTGAATAAAGACTGGCTGGTACGACGGCCCATAGTCACGCCGCCGGATGAATGAAAAAAAAAACAAATTAAAAAAGCGCGAACTACAGCCCGCGTTTTCGTAAATTTTCACGGATTGTTAGAAATTCATTGTTTTGTTTTGTTTTGAAAAATGAGTTCTTCAAGTGACAGTGAAAGTATAGAATTAACTCCTGAAAGCATTAGAACTGACGCAAGAAATGTGATGGATAATCTATTACCTGCAAAATCCCGGGAGAAATATATGAAAGCCTATGGTAATTTTATTGAATGGAGAAATGCAAGAAGCGCCAAGAATTTTTCAGAATCTGTGTTTTTGGCCTACTTCCAGTACTTAGCCAAAACTAAACAACCTTCCACTCTTTGGAGTACATACTCAATGCTAAAATCAACAGTCAGTTCTAATAACGATGTAAAACTGGACACATATTCGAAATTAATAGCGTACCTGAAGAGGATGTCTGATGGATTTAAACCTAAAAAATCCAAAGTGTTCTCAGTCAAAAACGTGGAGACTTTCCTTAATGAGGCACCCGACAAAGTCTTTCTTGCCGTAAAAGTAAGTAGGTAACTATGTTTACGGTGGATTAGTAAAATATAATCATAGTGTATAAAAATGCACATTTTATTGTAACCTGTACTTTGATAGATACTTGTCTTATTCACATTCGGTTTTGTTACAGGTGGCTTTAATTTTCGGATTACATGGAGCTTGTCGTGGCAATGAACTTTTAAAAATAACTGTTGATGATGTCGAAAATCACTCGGATGATTTACTGTTAGTAAAGCTGACCGATACAAAAACCAAAATTGACCGATCCTTCGTCCTGCTGCTATGAAGACCAATCGGTTTTTCATCCGTTATCAAAATGGCAAGTGCTTCAAACAAGTGATGGGAAAAAATAAAATTTCTAACATGCCACAAGAAATTGCTACTTATTTGAAGTTACCAGATATCAAACTGTATACAGGACATTGTTTTCGTCGTACTTCTGCTACCCTTTTGGCAGATACTGGAGCGGACTTAACTGTTCTCAAGCGACATGGAGGATGGAAATCGAGTGCTGTAGCAGAAGGGTATATAGAAGATTCCATTGAGAACAAGGCGAAAACATCTGAACGCATCGTGGAAAACATTAAATTGCAACCTTCAGTTAATCCATCCATACCACTGTCGCCGCGCCTATCTACATCCAAACAACGAGATTCACCGTCACATTTTCCTCAAAATGATCCAGATTCGGACATTTCAAACACGCAGAATATAAAATCTACAACAATCTCTATTCCTAATAAAACTGTAACAATAAATTTTCATAATTGCGAAAATGTCTCAAATGTAAATATAAGTTTTTAGTTGTTTTAATAAAGGATACTATTTAATTTCAATTTAGTTGTTACTCTATGTTTTATTAAATAATAATATTACAATAAAATATGAGGCGCTTTTATTTTCTCATAGTGGGTGATGAAAAGTAGAGTGTATCACTCGGGCGCAAAATATATTTTTGGCTCGGGCGACGTACTTTGAATCCCTCGCTACGTTCAGGATTCTACTAAAGAATCCCTCGCTACGCTCGGGATTCTACTCTAGAATCCCTCACTTCGCTCTGGATTCAAAAAAGCGCCCTCGCCGTAAAAATATTATTTTGCTCCCTTATGATACAATCTACTATTATACTACACCTGCTCGGGAAGTACCTTGATACTTTATCAAATTTACGGTAGAAAGTACGTCATTGCATATCGAACAAATATGCGGCGAGAAAACGCATCTGAGCGGGAGAGAAAAGTGTATGAAAATCCATTTCTTACGTGGTTTTTCTTTTTTAATTTTGGGTAAGACTATGCGCTGGTAACCTAAATATCAAAAGCCAAAAAGTTTTTACAGTGAGTTTTTATCTCCAAGTTCGCAAAATGACACTGGCCACTAGCTGTGTGTTGGATGGTGTCAAACAATTTGAAAAAAGAACATGTGAAAATTGCAGACGCCATTGGCGCCATTTTCAATTTGTGTGTTGTTTGAGGATTCAGTTTTCGTAGAAAAGTAAAATAAAACTATCAAAATGATAAGTAGTGATAGTGATGATGAAGATTTTTTAACTCCGCCGCAGTTGAAGGAAACAGCAAAAATACTGATTGATAACCTTTTACCACAGAAATCAATTAAAAAATATAATAAAACTTATGACGATTTTTTGCAATGGAAAAGTGAAAAGATTGCGGCATCTTTTTCTGAAACTGTTTTGCTAGCTTATTTCAGTGAAAAAGCGCAAAAATACAAACCAAGTACGTTATGGTCTATGTACTCAATTTTGAAAAGTACTATATTGACAAGAAACGACATAAATATTCAAGAATACAAAAAACTTACAGCATTTCTGAAAAGAAAGTCGGAGGGATTCCGTAGTAAGAAATCAAAAGTGCTTACTACAAAGGATGTTTATTCCTTTTTGCAGAATGCTCCAGATGACAAATATTTGTTGATGAAGGTAAGTTTATGAACAAAATGCACTGGTTTAAAATTTATTACGTACCTATTTATGAGTAGAAATCTACTAGGTTTTCATGTTTGATATTTTTGTTTACAGGTTATTTTGATTTTAGGAGTAAATGGGGCCTGTCGTTCGCAAGAACTTGTGGATATGACAACAGACGATATCGAAATCCTCGAAAATGGAATGATTGTCAATATTCCTAATACAAAAACCAAAATTCAGTAGTGATTCAGTCAGAGATAGTGAAGAAATATAACGAAATTCGCCCCAGTGACCCCAAAACCAATCGGTTTTTACTACAATATAAAAACAAAAAATGTACGAAACAAGTAATTGGGGAAAACAAAATAAGTACTGTGCCAAGAGAAATAGCTTCGTACCTTAATTTACTCAATCCACTAGAATACACTGGCCACTGCTTTCGCAGAACTTCAGCGACTATTCTTGCCAATACTGGTGCTGATTTAACCACAATAAAACGTCACGGAGGTTGGAAATCGTCCGCTGTTGCAGAAAGCTACATAGAGAATTCCGTAGAAAACAAAACACGAATAAATAACCAAATATCGGGATCGATTAATGTGCGTCAAGACTCATCTCCTCAACCATCAACGAGCGCGGCGATGCCAGATGCCCCTCAGCAGCCAGTTGCCCCTTTGGCACCACAGCCTTCTACGAGCGCAGTGCCAACAGCACAGCCAGTTATTCCTCCTACATTATCGCAAACATCTCATAAAAAAGTGTTACATTAAGCTTCACTAACTGCAACAATTTCAATATAAATTTCAATTAGTAAAGATTTAGTTTTTTATTTTCCTCGTAGGTGTAGTATAAAGCACTATGTATCACTCGAGAGAAAGTGCGATTCCCGATCTCGGGTGTTTTAAACGTTTCAAACGACACCCTCGACGGTAATCGGTCACTTTCTCCTCTCGGTGAACAATGTACTATTTTTACGTTTGATTAGGCTGTTAAGGTGACAAGCCTAAATGTGCAATGAAAAATAATTTCATTGTCATCTAACTTACTTAAAGCTGTCCGCAAAATACATAACTTCTATATTTCCACCCTTTAAATGTATAAATATTTAATTCATGTTTAAAACTCACTTACACAGCCAATTACAGCCTCAAATTTTAACAAATTTGGTGACGCCATCTATCGTATTTTGGTTCAATCTATTCAAATTATTGTTGATGTCTCACTACTCCTACCCCCCGCCAATTACCTTGTGCACCTCGCCGCGAAAAGACGTGTCAGTCCGCAAGTTGTGTCTGTCCGCTGCAGAACAGCTTCCAGGGTCTGATCTGCTGACCCCCGCTCGACCACAGAAGTATCATAGAAATTCTTCGCATACCGCTCCTATCGAATATAGCGGCGTCGGCGCCCCTCGCGAGTGTCTCTGCTGGTGGAATCGGAACCGAGGAGGTTCTTGGATGTGCAGTGTACGTGGAAGAAAACCAGGTTGGTGCACCTCCCCCTCCTTTGTTTTACTTTCAGTGAGACTTCAGTTCATTTGCTTACCTACTACCTATCGAAGAAAACTAAATAATCTATAGCTGGCGCCTCCATATTCTTTAGTGGTCCTTCGTCCCGGGTGAAAACCCAAGTAGTTTCCTTGCTTAATTATATAAGTATATATAAGTAATCTCGCATTTAAAAATAAATCATTTTATGTAAGAATTGCTACTCCCGCGCCACAATTGTACCTAAATCATATTACATTGTGTGCTAACCCGCGCACCTATTATATTTAGCATACCTAGGTATTTCATATAAATATATTCCTATACCCCGCATTAATTATAATATTTATCATACCTAATCGCATTTCAAATAAGTCACTCGGTGAGGCAGATTGCATAGGTACGAGTATATTTTGTTGAATAGTCAGGTAGACTCGAAAAATATATTATCTACCTACATTGTTTACGCATCACTCGAGGCACTTTCAACCCGCTTGTATTTCGTTACATTTCTACCTGCTTGATTAAAATAATAAATAATTATGTCTAAATCGTCTTCTAAGCTTGCCGATGTTGCAGACGCTAAACTAATTAATATTAAAGCGAAACGAAACGCAATTTTCGAATTACTTCAAAATATTTACGACATCAGTCCCGACATCGACAAGAACAAAGAGACGAGACACGCATTCCTCAGTGATAGTTCAAATATTGACGCTTATCGTACTGAATTTAAACAACTTCTGGATGATTATAATTCCCGTTTATTGACAGTCGATCCGCAAGCGACACCCGACTATAAATGTTTAGTTGCATTTGAACAACTATACAGTCGCATCAAAGCCTTACGAGATCAATACGCTCGACCAGCTGTTTCTCAAGGTCAAAGTCTATACAGTGCAATTCCTCACAAAAGTAGACCTTCTTTACCGGCCATCGAATTGATGTCCTTCTCTGGTGACATACGTTCATGGCCATTGTTTTTCGCGAGCTTCAGATCAACCGTCCATGACAATCCATCGCTCACGGACGCTGAGAAGTTATATTATTTGTTAGGTAAACTCTCAGGCAAGGCGCAGACCGCTTGCGCAGGTATTGCTCCCTGCCCGGAGAATTATCAACTTTTTATTCAAACGCTTATCGACAAATATGACGATACTCGTTTACTCGCATCGACGCATTTAAATCAGATATTAGATTTTAAAGCCATAACCATCGCTTCCGCTGACAACTTTGATTTGTTTACCGACAAGTTTGTCAGTGCAGTACAAACATTAAAAAATGTACAAGTTGATAATTTATCCGATTTTATCTTTTTACATATTGCACTTCGTAAATTAGATACGAACACCGTGCACGCCTTCGAGATGAGTTTGTCCGATCGGTCTGAAATTCCAACGCTTGATGACTTGTTAAAGTTTATTAAAAATCAAAATAAAATGTTGCAATTACAAAGTGTGCCTTCGTTCGAAAAACACACGAATAAAGTTTCAAATCGCGCTCGATCCGCTAATACAAATACTACAGCGCAACCGAAATACCAAACTTATTTAACCGTCGATTCATGTTCCGGTAATAAGAATGGATGTTTGTGTACGAATATTACTCATCTACACATATTTAAGTGTCCCGCTTTTATTAAAATGACACCAGAAGAACGCTTTAAAACTATTAAAGAAAATAATGCGTGCATTAATTGTACTAGTATTAAACATCGCGTATCGCAATGCAACTCGAACTCGAATTGTCGAGTTTGCAAATTGAAACATCATACTTTGCTCCATTTCCCGCGACGGGATTCGAACCCCGCTACCGGTGAAGCTACCGTGCAAGTTATCGCTCGCCCGGCCACCGCGCCAGCGCATCGCCGTCCGTCCGTACCTATAGAGACTAATTCTGCGCCGCGCGCTGATGTATCGTTGTTTGCAACATCCACTGCGTCGCTCGCTTCCCCGCCTTGTATGCCGCACGTAAATACCGCGCAATGTACCGCTACTACAGTTCTGCTGGCTACTGCTCAAGTAGCTATGTATGACGATGGTGGTAACAGGCACCTCGTACGTGTTTTGCTGGACTCTGCCTCACAGAGTCACTTCATGACCAAAGAGTGCTGCGATCGTCTAGGCTTACAACAGAGGAAGACGGAACATACGCTTATTAAAGGTTTCGGAGGTTCAGAAAAAGTGATTAAAGGTTTAGTAGATTTTCAATTTCATTCTCGCTTCGATGACAACATTAAGTTTAAAATTTCGTCACTGCTCGTGGATCAGATAACGGATATTTTACCTTCCGCCGTTATAGACGTATCGGCGCTTTCACACTTGCGCGGATTACCGCTCGCAGACGATACATTTTCGACGCCTAGTGAAATTGACGCGTTGATAGGCGCATCGTTGTTTCCGCACTTGTTGTTGCCCGAGACAGTATATAGTAATTTTTTTTTTATTTTTTTATTTTTACATTTGAGGAAGACCAACAGCAATATAATTTTTTAAACATAAGGAATAACAACAGAAAGCCAATTACAGGTCCTCACGGTTAACATCTAAATAAAAATCATAAGTTATGAACACTACAATACAATCTCAATATTTGGTAATGGAATGTACTCAAACAACTTAGTCAAAGAATTCTCTGCTCAACAGCCGCCTCGCCGATGCCAAACTAGTGCAGAATAAGTCTAAGCCAACTCGCTTATCTAAATTGTTATAGCTTTTACTCACTCGACACAAGTATGAATTTTGTCTGTAGTTACTTTTTACAATTGGAACATATAGAAGAGGATTGAAACGCTTAATTACTGTAGGAGTTTGAAATTGTATCATGCTTAATAGCTCGGGAGAATCAATTAAATTAGAAGTAATTTTAAATAGGAAAGCAATATCAGCTATTTCTCTCCTTTTAGAGAGAGGAAGTATGTGAAATTTTTTACAAAGACTAAGATAATCATTGGATTGAAACGGAATTTTTAACCGAAAACATAAATACTTAATAAATCTCATCTGGATGCCCTCAACTCGCTTGATATATATTTCATATCGTGGGTTCCATACCTGTGAAGCATATTCAAGTATACTGCGTACAAAGGTACAATAGAGAATTTTAAAGGTTTTTATTCTATTAAAGGAAGCACAAGTACGCAGAACAAACCCTAATGCTTTTGATGCCTTCTTCACTATGTGGTCAATATGTTCGTCAAATAATAGTTTTGAGTCGTGAATAACTCCAAGATCAAGCACGGTGGTGTTCTTTGACAGTACTTTATTTTTTAATTTATAGACTGATGGAATTATATTTAGCTTGCGAGTAAATGTAACCACTGAGCATTTCGCAGGATTGAGGTCGAGCTTATTCGCTAAACAATAGTTGTCAAGCTGGATTAAGTCCACTTGAAGCCTCTCGACATCATCGACTGTTTCAATAGCCCTAAATACCTTCATATCGTCGGCAAAACAAAGTAAGCGGGAACTTTGAAGGCAGGTGGAAATATCGTTAAGAAATATCGTAAATAATAAAGGTCCTAGTAACGATCCCTGCGGAACCCCACTTGGAATGGTAACCCAGCTAGAAATATAATTACTGACCACTACAGCTTGAGTTCTTCGTTCTATATAGGATGAGAGCCAACGATATAGATCACCAGCGATGCCAATAAGTCGAAGCTTAGACATAAGTATCCTATGGTCTATGCGGTCGAAAGCTTTGCTATAGTCGGTATATACCACATCTACTTGGCTGCGATTACTCATAGCTTCAGTCAGATATTCATTCAATAGAATCAAATTAGAAACAGTGGAGCGGCCTTTTAGAAACCCATGTTGAGATGGATGAAATGAGTTTTTTAATGCGCTGTATACCTGGCTATAGATGACCCTTTCGAAAACTTTCGCTATAACGCATAGCTTGGAAATAGGTCTATAATTTGTTACATCAGTTTTAGACCCTTTTTTATGAACTGGTGTAATATAGGCGGACTTCCAGATCTGAGGAAATGTAAATTGAGAAATAGATTTTTGAAAGAGTAATGTAATGGGTAGAGCAATGGTTTTCCCGCAATTAATTAGAAATAAGGAGCTGATATGGTCAGGGCCGGCTGACTTAGCGGGATCAAGTTTCAATAACAATTTAGAAACATAATCTGTTTCTATATGGATCTGCGATATAATGGCTGAGTTAGATGTGCCAGTAAGCAAATCATTACCAGGTGTTAAGTCGCCCCCGGTCTGGGTACTAAATGTGGAGTGGAAGTAGTCTCCGAATGAATTACAAATATCTTCACCAGTAGTAGCGATTCTTCCTAGAAAATTCACTGAGCTGGGAATGCTATTAGATTTAGTTCGTGATTTTACATATGACCAAAAATGCCTAGGATCTTTTTCGATAGAATTTTCAATATTTAAAATGTACTTGTCATAACATTGTTTTTCAAGCAATTTACATCTATCGCGTAATAAAAAATAGCATAATTGGTCAGGTTTATTATGATATATTTTAAATTTTCTTAGATATTTAAATTTTTCTTTTAGGGATTTTATTAATGCGGGTGAGTACCATTTTGGGTACACTTCTTGTCTGACAAGTTTAGTCGGAATGTAATTCTTAATTAATTTCTCAACATGAGAATAAAATAATGTAACCGCCATTTCCATACTCAGTAAAGAAAACTCACTAGCCCAGTCGATTTTTAATAATTCAGAATTTATTGCATCATAGTCACCTTTATTAAATAAGTGCTTAACGCGAGCCAACGGTTTTAACAACGGCAGATAAACAAACTGTACTGTTATCAGTAGCGGCTTGTGATAAGGATCAATTTTAGATAGGGCATTATCACTCTCAGAGACAATCACATCATCATTACAAAGAACGAGATCAAGTATCCTCCCTTGGTGGTTGACAACCCAGTTATATTGACACAAATCAAGCAGATATAGGTCATTTATAAGGTCCCTATGGTCATCCGTACATACATTTGAGGGTAACATTGCTAGAGAGTCGCTACTTCGCATCCACATTATTGAGCTAGAATTAAAATCGCCAATCAATAAGTACTTATCATCCGGATTCATTAAAATTATTTGATTGAGTTTAGATAAAAAGTTATGTAACTGTTCCGAGAAAGATAATCCAAGATTTTGTTGACATAAATAAATAACGCACATGTGTACTCTGATATATAAATTAGAGTTACATTGTTTAAGTGTTAAAGTGACCCATAAATCTTCGGCAGTAGATTGAAACTGGGGCTGCATCGTTGCTGCTATATCCCTGCGAATGGCTATAAGCACACCGCCACCCATAGTTTCCTGTGTAAGTTCATAATCCCTATCACGCCGCCATACTATATAGCGTTCGTCAAACAATTCCGCACTGACGATACTATCTACCAACCAAGTTTCCGTCAGTATAATCATGTCATACGAACATAAACAAAGGTTTCGATAAAACGCTACTGACTTCGTTCGTAAACCCCGGGTGTTTTGATAATAAATATTAATTAAACTTTTTCCCGTATTATCCATTGTCAAAGATATGAAATAGAATTATAGTAGCAAAAACATAAGATAAATAAAGCAGTAGAAAGTTTGCGCTTCCGATACCGAAATAATGAGTATTATAGACTGTTAACTTCACTGGAAAACTGACATAATTATAAGTAGATTTAAATAATAATCCTACAAAGCAATTATTAATATAACACACAAAAAATAAGCATGCACTTGTAAATGTATTATTTACGCTAAGTAGGTCAACAAGCATCGGTACGGGATTGCGAGAATAGCTGCAGCGATTGGCATAATATACAAGTGCGAGCGAGATAGCACATTGGCGAGTAAAAGGTAAGTTGTTGGCAAAACAAAAGGCGATTACCTGCGTAGAACAAAGGTGCATCGGTCGAGGCAGAGAATATCAAACTTTTGTACGGTAACAATAATAAAGATGTAAAAAGATGAAGTAGTATTAAATTTGACTGACAATATTCTAAATTGATATTATAACTTAAAGTTAATGGACTTATAAGAAGCATTAGTTGGAGACACTTTACGCTAATTTGTTTAAATCTCTTTCTTTATTAATAATGATGATTGGTGATGTATCATTCTTCCGAATATGGATCTTTCCATACTTCACCCACACATAGTTATAATTCTTGTCTCTTGCCCTGGTCTTGGCTTTAGTCAGTAAAATCTTAGACTCTCCAGTCAGGTGGTCGTTCACAAAAATGCGCTGCTGCGAATCTTTGAAACCAACGTCGGCAGCAATCAACGTCTTGCAAGCTCGAGCTGCGGCAACAAACTCTTCCTTGACATATCTATTTAAGAAGCTCACAATTATAGATTTCTCTTTGGAGTTATATAGTGGAACTCTGTATAAATAATTAATTTGTGTTTTTGGGATGAGACAATTGACCTTCTTGCTTAAGGATTCGACAACAACAAACAGATTTTCGTCTTTCTTTATCGGCACCCCTTTTATTTCGACGTTATTAAGCCGGGATCTCTGTTCATTCGCTGACATCTGCGAGTTAAATGTATCCAATTGGTTCTGTATGGAGGTGACTTTCCCCTCCAGCTGTTCCACATTCGAGATCCTAGCCTCCATCTCAGCAGCCCTGCTTGTCAGTTCAACTATTTTATTATTGCTAAACTCATTAACAGCTTTCAGGTCGGCAATTTCCTCCTTAAAGGTGCGAACGTCCACAATGAGGGCTGGCAAACCAATAAGCTGGGATTTTATACCCTGAATCTCCTTCAACACAATCTCTAGAGTCACGGGGTCAGATCCAATGACAGAGACCGGTGACAGAGCGGGGGACTGGGGCACGGCTGTTGATGACCTGCAGGCAGTACACTTCCAGGAGGCACGCTTAGTGGGTCCAAGCTTCCTCCACGAGACTTCAGTGATTTGAGCGCAACCAAAGTCTAGGTGCTTCCGACAAGAGCCACACTGCACTCCATCATTGAAATCGTTACCACACAGGGGGCACTTCATATTAAGAAACAAAGTTTGGTAGTCACTGGATTCGGTGTAAAATGAGTAAGACGTGTATTCAGTAGCAGTGTTCGCGACGTACTGACTACCGACTACCGACTACCGACGTAATACCACGGCTCCGCCTGCCATTCGTACGGTACTGGGTTACGTAGTTATGGGGTGTGTACCTACTGTTTGTAATCGCTCCGCGCGCACTCTCACGACATGTTGCGTGGTCCAGGAACCGATGGAAGATTTATTTAGAAGATTTTGGGAGTTAGAAGAATGCTCCGCCCCGCCCGTTTAACTTTCTACTGCGGATGTTGAATGTGAAGAATTTTACCGCGCGACCACTGCTCGTGATCCCGAGAGTGGCCGATACACCGTGGGCTTGCCGTTTAGTGAAGACGCCTTTTCACTCGGTGACTCATTCAATATCGCTCGTAGGCGCTTTTTGTGTTTGGAGAGGAAATTACAAGCCTGTCCAAGGATGAGAGCCGCTTACGACGAAGTCATACATGAATATATCGCGAAAGATTATATTTCACCCGCGCCTCCCGATGACTCTGATAATTCGTTGTTACCTTCATATGTCATACCGCACCACGGAATCATCCGGGAAGATAAGACTTCGACGCGCCTACGTATCGTTCTGGATGCCAGCAGTAAAACTGCATCTGGACGTTCGCTTAATGATATCTTACATGCAGGACCAAATTTACAGGGCAATCTATTTCAAATTGTATTAAACTTCAGACTTTACCGCGTCGCCTTAACCGCTGATTGCCGTCAACAATTTCTACAAATTGTCATGCGCGACGAAGACCGCCGCTATCAACGCATCTTGTATCGGTTTAATCCGCATGAACCGTTAGTCCTGTATCAATTTAACAGAGTTTGTTTTGGTTTAAAGTCCAGTCCCTACCATGCACTTCGCACTGTACAGCAGCTGATCGCGGATGACGGCGCTAAATATCCGCGTGCCAGCGAGATAGCCGCTTCGTCGATTTACATGGACGATGTCGCTTTTTCTGTACAGCAGGAAAGTGATGCCGTCACCGTGTCAAAAGAGCTGATTGATTTCTTCAAAGGTGCACAGTGGGACATAGTAAAATGGAACAGTAATGCAAACGAAGTTTTAAATTCTATTCCCGCATCTCACAAACCTCCCATGGAGGTCGAGTTCGATAAATCCGTGCAGCACAAAATACTAGGCTTACATTGGTCAACCGAAACTGATAGCTTTTATTTTAAGGTTACCTCCCCCGCTGAAATTACCTGTACGAAACGTATCATCCTGTCGACCGTCGCGCGGCTGTGGGACATCATGGGCTTTGTCGCGCCAACCGTCCTGCTCGCCAAACTGCTCATTAAACAGCTCTGGCAGCAAAAGTTAGAGTGGGATGACGTACCGCCCCCGCATATCGTCAAGCTATGGAAACAGTTCTGCATCGAATTGCCCGCTTTGAACAATATTAAGTTCCCGCGACATATAGGCGTAGACGACGACGTGGAAATTACGGTGGTAGGATTTTCAGATGCTAGCGAACTAGCCAACGGAGGGGTAGTTTATTTACGCGTGACGTCACACGGCCGTACTTCGGTGCAGTTGGTGTGTTCGAAATCTAAGGTCGCGCCGATGACACCGCACACTATCGCTAGATTAGAGCTCTGCGGAGCTGTAATACTGTCGAAGTTATTGCGCGTGGTCTTAGATAAAATCGCTTCTCGCCATTCAGTTAAAGTTTACGCTTTCACAGATTCACAAGTAGCTTTATATTGGATCAAAGGTTCGCCTCATCGCTGGCAAGCATTTGTCGCTAACCGCGTTGTCAAAGTTACTGACAACATATCCGCGGATGATTTTTATCATGTCTCAGGTTCGGAGAACCCTGCTGACTGTTTGTCTCGCGGCCTTATGCCACAAAAACTGGTTTCGCACGCTCTTTGGCTACATGGGCCTGCTTGGCTTTCGCTAGACCCGTCACAGTGGCCCATAAACTCAGATACACATTCAATTGTTGATGTGCCCGAGCAAAAGGTACTTGCACACCCTGTGACTACACCCGTCGAAGATTCAGTCATATATAATCTCGCTCAACGCATTTCCTCTTGGAGTAGATTGTTACGCATAATTGTTTTCATCTGTCGATGTGTAAAATTATTATCTCGCCGTGACACGGTCGCCGTTACTGCTGACGATTTAGAGTTCGCTGAAAGTAAATTACTAAAGGTCATTCAACGTAAATATTTCCCGGAGGAATTTAATAATTTACAAAAAGATAAACTTTGTTCACCCGCGTTTAACAAACTGAACGCATTTTTGGATAATGGATTTATTAGAGTAGGTGGTCGACTTGTGAATGCCGAGCTAGACTTTACGCACAAACACCCCATTATTTTACCACGTCATGATCATGTAATTGATTTATTAATCGATTATTACCACAAAAAGCATTTACACGCGGGTCCAGAGCTGCTTATGTCGCTTCTTAGGCAGAGGTATTGGATCTTATCCGCGCGCCGAATTGTACGACGAAGATTCCATTTGTGCAATACGTGCTTTCGGTTGAAACCGCGACCTACATATCCGCTTATGGCTAATTTGCCGGACAGCCGTGTTCGACAGGCTCTAAAAGCTTTCACGCACACCGGGTGTGATTACGGTGGCCCTATCGCTTACACTCCTATTAGGCGTCGCGGAGTACAAAGTCAGAAGGCGTATTTGTGCATATTCACTTGTCTAACCACCCGCGCTGTGCATATAGAGATAGCGACAGATCTCAGCACAGCCAGCTTCTTAGCTGCTTTAAAACGCTTCCTCGCGCGCCGCGGTCCCGTCCAGGACATTGCCTGCGACAACGCTACGAATTTTCGTGGGGCCAATTCGTATCTTCGTGAGCTTTATAACTTTTTAAATAAAGAATATAAGCCGCGTTTTGAAGAAGAGCTGTCGGAAAACCGCATAACTTTCAAACATATTCCCCCACTTTCGCCCCATTTCGGATGTTGGGAGAGTATGGTAAAGATCGTTAAAACGCATTTGTTTAAAGTAATCGGCCAACAGCTTTTATCATACGAGGAGCTTAACACGGTGCTCGTACAAATCGAGTGTTTACTGAATTCGCGACCGCTAACCGTGTTAAGTCCAGACCCGGCAGAGCCCACTGCTCTGACTCCGAGTCATTTTTTGCACACCGCGCCTCTGTGCTCGCTGCCTGCGCCCGCTGAGGAGTCGAACAACCTCAGTGCCCTGCACAGGCACTCGCTGTTAGATAAACTAGTTCAGTCGTTCTGGGAGCGATGGAGAGTCGAGTACCTACACGGCCTTCAAACTCGCGAGAAATGGAATACCCCTTCTGTCCCCATCAAGCTGGGAACGGTCGTAGTGATTATAACCGACAACGCACCTCCTCTTGCATGGCCATTAGCTGTCGTAGAGAAAGTTCATCCAGCCAAAGACGGTGTCGTTCGTGTGGTCACTGTCAAAACCACGAAGGGAAGCTACTTGCGCCCTGTAGTGCGCTTGTGCCCTCTGCCAAGCCAGTAATTGTTCAACACTTAATTATGTATTTTAGTTTAGACATTAGATAGTTTATTTCTAACTCGTACATATATGTATATTTAACTGCTCCATATTATATTCCCGCATGCTAAACCCGCATATAATATATTATTTTATGTATTATATTTCCGCTACCGCTACCTTTATGATTGTATTTTTAAAGGTGACCCTTTAAGGGCGGCTGGAAATGGTGACGCCATCTATCGTATTTTGGTTCAATCTATTCAAATTATTGTTGATGTCTCACTACTCCTACCCCCCGCCAATTACCTTGTGCACCTCGCCGCGAAAAGACGTGTCAGTCCGCAAGTTGTGTCTGTCCGCTGCAGAACAGCTTCCAGGGTCTGATCTGCTGACCCCCGCTCGACCACAGAAGTATCATAGAAATTCTTCGCATACCGCTCCTATCGAATATAGCGGCGTCGGCGCCCCTCGCGAGTGTCTCTGCTGGTGGAATCGGAACCGAGGAGGTTCTTGGATGTGCAGTGTACGTGGAAGAAAACCAGGTTGGTGCACCTCCCCCTCCTTTGTTTTACTTTCAGTGAGACTTCAGTTCATTTGCTTACCTACTACCTATCGAAGAAAACTAAATAATCTATAGCTGGCGCCTCCAAAATTTAAAAAAACAATTACAGTTTAAAACTCAATTACAGCCCTGCGTCTTCGCCTTTATAGTTGTATTTCGCCTAGTGACTAAAATAAAATCAAATCCCCTATATTTTGCTATCTTTTCCTTTCCTTTCTTTTACTAACCTCCATTTCGAACCTCAGCAAATAAATTTCGAAACCAAAAGCCGTATCTTTTAACTTAATGAAAATGGTCTGATAGGTAGCAGGTCTCGAACCAAACCTAATTGGGGCTAGGTAGGTAATCGGGTTCTAATTGATTGATGTTGGATTGTGGCTTGTGGCTTCCACTTTTCTTCCGATTGCCTGACAACATGACTGAAAGGCTAAGTAATTAATTAGTTGCGCAGTGAGGGATCAAGTAGCGACGGTCGAGTGACGTTAACCGAGTTAGCAAAGTCTAGCATCTCCTTTGTAGGCACTGGGAATTTATAATGTTACTAACAAGTTCACTGTCCGTAATTTTAACCACGTGATTAGAATATATAATATGACGTGACATTTTTTTAACTAATATTAGCTTATTTTAGTGGATTTGATAGTAATTTTTTTCCGGTACATACGTAATAATTTCAGTTGAATCAGTATTGTAGTTTTAGCGTAAATGGCGTATCTTCCCCACATACCAATCTATATAAGAGTAATTGAAAACGTTTTTTATAGTACATTGACTTGACATTAATTCGGTCGGACATTAATCATATATATATCGGCTGTGAGCCAGATGTGAAGTGTGACCCGGATGAAGAAAACACGTAATGTCTATTCCAACTTTTATCTTCGATCACTTATTAGATTATAACAACATAGACGTGCGCACGCAGCGAGCGCTCGCAGCTAACTGAGTTTCCTAGTATATATTTTGGTCTATGAAACGGAGCTCCGGTTTTTTTTTGTCAAACGAAGCCGTTTTATAGGCGATTGTGGTGATATAGGTGCGGCGGTGACTAAAACCGCTCGCCCGTTGCGCGTGCTCCGACCCAATAGGCGGCCGACGCCGTCATATACATAGTAAGTTTTCCAAGTTATAATAATGATAACACCATGAAAGAAAACATTGTTTTGGCTACCCCTATTAGCTATTAGCTACCAAACTCTATATTAAGCTTGGAAACTTTTTATGTAAATAACAGTGTTCAACTTCTAAAACAACAGAAAAGAAAAATATAATGAGTGAACTTTAACTGTAAAATATTTCAGGACACGATCTCCTGACGTTACCTCCGAACTTTTCGCCTCAACATAAAGATAACAAGGAAACAAAACTCGTTTATACATTCACGTAAACCGTCAATGAAATATTTACAAAGCTGGCGGACAAATTGCGTTCGCCCTTTCCAAACATGCCAAAGTTGAAAAGTTCATTCATAACAAGAACAAACAAAATCTCAATTTTAGCGCGCTGTCAAAAGCGTTGCTAGCAAGCTGGGGTACGAGTGAACGAGAATTTTAGCCTCAGTGCTTAAACGAACGGGTGCGTCACTCAAACGCCGCAAACTTAATTAAAATCCGCACAAATAGCACTCTGAGTCGCTGTGCCTGTACGCGAGGTTTAAGTTACAAATGACAGCGGGCTATAATCGCTTACGTCGGCTATTCGAAGGTGTATTATTATTTATATGATTTAGTATTCATTTTACATTACCTTATAAAAAATGAAGATGTGTAACGCCTATATCACAGGTATACGAAGCCCAGCTGATCTTCTGAGATCTATCGGAAGATCCACACTCAATTATCAATATATGGATCAACCTAATATGTATTGTCCGTCGTAGGACGAAAACTTCGTCTTTTCTTAATATTTAGTCGCAATAATAAAGTTTATTAATAGAATATCATATTGAATAGAAAAAAGATCGAATGCTTGTAATGTAGTCATTATTCTAACCAGCTCCTTTGTAAATTCGATCTTGCCACGTTACTACTCGTAGAAAAGACAGCATGTATGGAATTGTATTGCTGGTGACATTTAGCAGCCAGAACTTCAGCCAGCCTTTTTTGTAAATCCATAATAAAGTCAGATGCTAAAAGACTTTATTTAGAAGTTGGTTGTATTAAAGTTCAAGGACCATTGGATAATTTAAGAAAAAAAAGTAAGCGGGAAAGAGGCAAAATTGCAGCCGTTATTTTTTTTGCAATTATTATAAAAGTAAATCACTATTATATACGAGACTTCAGTGATTTTTTTTCATGTAATCATCATATTGTTTACTATGCCCGTACGTTTTAGTTTTTTCAGTATTTCAAAATATACTATACATTTCCTTTTTAGAACTAATAAAAAACGGAAAAAATCATAACGTACGGGTATAGTAAACAATGTGATGATAACATGAAAAAAATATCACTGAAATCGGACAATGTTAAGAGGTAGAAAAGAGTTTTTTTTCTTTTAGTGTGCAAAGTACTATGCAATCCTCTTAATCCACAATGACTAAACTGTAGGCCACACTATGAGAGCCTCGAGCTAAGCTTAACTATGCTCTTGGCCTTCAAGCTTGCTCATTGCTTCAAATCTTCATCTCTTGCTTCAAGTTTGATTGCAAACAGCAACAACAAGAATTGCAGCCCTTGCTGTCTGCGGTATGAAGGCAAAGTAAATCAGCCTGTCCATAAAGGGCTACGATGCTGACTGCACTGTGATGACCTCCTACACTGCGCTTTCGACCATCATCATCGCTGCCAGCAACGTGGTCACTACAGACAGTGATAGTAAGGTACTATGTATATGTAACTGTATTAATTATACTTACAGAGCAATTTATGTACCTAACGAATTTCGTATGCTCCGTCATTTACCTATATATTTATTAGCGTCTGACCTGTCCTGCTTTTCCTAACTAATTATATTTTTATTATTATGACACATATCTAAAACTTGATAATTAAATATAGTGTGAGTTCATTTCCCGCTCATTTCCCATCACTTGGCCCATAGACAGCGGTCCCGATCTATCGTTTGGTAAGTTGCCGAAGTCACTTGACTCGTCTTCCGATTTGCATAAGTTTTAATCAAAGAAGTTCCGACGAGCATCTACAGACGTTGCACTCCCAAGTGCCCTTGACTCACTCCAAGCTGGCGTTTTTATACCGCTTTCAGGAATTTTTTGAAGATTTCCAACATTTTTATTTGATGCTTTAGTTTCTAGAAAAAGCCTAATAGGTTACAAAGTAGGTAAGCATGGGAAGCTGACTGAATAAGTTCATTAATTAAGGGGCGGAGTAAAAAATTACAGCTTTGGGCTCTGGGTAGCACTGCAACTGTCACGGTTAGGAAAAGGTACTTGATGCATCTGTAGTTGAGTTAGTCGTTATAACGTAAATGTTAAGCTCTACTACGGCACTACTGTGATAGGTGACCCCTGATATCATATATGGGGTTGTGATTCACCCACTTAAGGGATGAAATGCCAGAATGCCTTGAAGCTGCAGTGTGAAAGCTCTACTCTCAATTACATTTATACACTCATATCAATATCATTCCCCGTGTTGCAGGAGGCATGGACACACATTCCAATACCGGAGAACAAACATTTCTAATTATCATACAAATGTTTACCTCGCCCAGGGATCGAACCTGGGCGCTTCGAAGGCAGAGTCGATATCGGAGCCTTTGCTTACTTAAACAATGGTCAGATTAAAGGACGCTGTACTAAGTGCATAATGAGCTGATTATGTCAGAATTACGAAGATTAATAAAGCATGGTGAACGTAATGTTATGGTAATAAGTAATTGGAAGATCTAATCGCGCCGAAGAAAGGAATGGTTAAAAGTATTTGAAACAAAATGAGCATATAAAAAGCATGTGATAAAAGCATAATTATGATCTACTTTATAACTGTTTTATTCCTGTTTTAGATGATTTCTACAGGGTTATTGGTAATTAGACCGGATCCTTTTAAGGGGTTGTAGGGAATGCCATTTGCAACAATATGACTGTACATTGTGATATCCGGAAATGAATCATTTCTGTGATATTCTTTTTTTTTATATTTTTTTTGGAAAATCCAGTTTTACTACTTTAAAATTCAATTAAAAAAAAAGTAATCAACCGATTTCAATTCTGTTCGCAGTTTTAGAGAAACCTTGTTACAGCTCTTAATAATAAACAATAATATCGTACTAATGTAGATCCATCCAAAAACTAGAGGCTTTTTCATAATTTTTATTTGATAATTTTTGTAAGATGCTTTACAAAAACCTTTATTTTCTCTACAAAAACGATAGTAAATTAAGTCTGCATTTTATTTAAAAAACATCTACAAGCCTTTAGCTATCCAACGAGGTAAAAAAATTAGCACTTTATTACACAGTTGCAGAAATAATGCGATTACAAAAGGCCGAGAAAGGAATGAGAATAGTCCATGA
Organism: Selenia dentaria; assembly: GCA_917880725.1. Lineage (NCBI taxonomy): Eukaryota > Metazoa > Arthropoda > Insecta > Lepidoptera > Geometridae > Selenia > Selenia dentaria. The sequence continues at coordinate 3,409,648 of OU862888.1, read as the reverse complement.
GAAGTAGCTATGGAAGAAATACTTTCTTAAGGTAACTTAATTTCTTTTAAAGAAATAAAAGAGTAGATGTAATTAGTCTGTATTTATTATTTTTACAGTTCGTTCTCAAAATGTGAGCCAGAATTTTGAATGCAGAGACGCATACGTCTGCATAAATTGCTTTTAACAACACTTGTATTTAAATTAATTTTCATTTTTTCTGCTGCATTTATTATGCGCTGTTTCAGTTCTTCGATGGTTGCCACAGGTCCAAGAGTATCGTCGTACACCAATCTTTTCATGTGACCCCATACGTAATAGTCGACGGGAGTCAAGTCGGGACTTCTGGCCGGCCACGGAATGGGTACTCCTCTGCCAATCCACTTATTGGGATACTGACGATTGAGCCACTCACGGACGCTCAAACTAAAATGTCCCGCACATTCCCGCAATCGCAACTATCATGTTGGTAAATCATGTTTCTGCGGATTTCAAGGGGTACTTCACTGAGTAGCTCATAAAACTTTATGTTTACTTACGTTTCTCAAAAAAAAAACATACGCTTCACCATTGAGGTTGTTGGGCAGAAAGAAAGGGCCGATCAATTCATTCTTAATAATGCCCATCCACACATTAACGGAAAACCTTCTTTGTGATCCTTGTAATCTTTTCTTGTTTGGGTTACCGTCATCTTTCGGGGCCCAATAATGAATATTATGATAATTTGATATTCCATCCTGATCAAATTTGGATTCGTCGGTCCATAAGATTTTTAATAAAAAATTGGCATCTTCCATATCGGTGTTCAACATGAATCTGCAAAATTCGACTCTACGTGCAGGATCTCCGTCTTGGATAACTTGTACCGGAGTCAAATGATACGGGTAGAGTCTTGAGCGGTGCACTGTGTTCCATACTTTCCATTGCGACATGCCAAGACGTCGTGCAATGATGTTTGTTGAAGTCGTAGGATCTTGCTCAAACATGCGAATTATCTGTTCCTCTTCATCCGAATGATAAATACGAGATCGTCCAGCATCACTTTGTCGTCTTTGAACTTGACCAGTTTCTCGTAGTCGCCGGTACACTCCGTCAAATACACTCACATGGGGTAAACGGCGCTGTGGAAATCGAGACTGATACTCCGTTCGAGCATGTGTAGCGACGCCGTTGGCAAAACCATAGCAAAACAGTATGTCCGCATACTCTTCGTTTGTGAACTCTCGAAGCCGAGGTAGATGGTCGTGGGATTCCGCAGTCATGATCAGATCCTTTAGTACAAGCCAAGTCGTCGGGTAAGCAATCAATCAAAAAGTCCAGTTCACTAGCCGAATCACAGAAAAAGAAGTTACACAAGTCCAATAACGTTATCAAGGTCGAAATTTAATCGTAATAAAGGGTTGCCAAAGAGCGTCTGAACAGTACGATGCGCTTGAGCAAACTGGGTTCTCATTGCTCGTTCAACAAACATAAGCGAGAGGGAGACGGCGCATTCAACATGGATACCGTTGTCTAAAACCCTTTCTCGGAATGTCTCTACCTGAGTCTTTGTTATCGCATTATTTCTGCAATAGTGCAATAAAGTGCTAATTTTTTTGCCTCGTTGGATAGCTAAAGACTTGTAGATGTTTTTTAAATAAAATGCAGTCTTAATTTACTATCGTTTTTGTAGAGAAAATAAAGGTTTTTGTAAAGCATCTTACAAAAATTATCAAATAAAAATTATGAAAAAGCCTCTAGTTTTTGGATGGATCTACATTAGTACGATATTATTGTTTATTATTAAGAGCTGTAACAAGGTTTCTCTAAAACTGCGAACAGAATTAAAATCGGTTGATTACTTTTTTTTTTATTGAATTTTAAAGTAGTAAAACTGGATTTTCCAAAAAAAAATAAAAAAAAAGAATATCACAGAAATGATTCATTTCCGGATATCACAATGTACAGTCATATTGTTGCAAATGGCATTCCCTACCACCCCTTAAAAGGATCCGGTCTAATTACCAATAATCTTATTAAATGCAAATGAATCGTCGTAATGTACGCACATAGCTTCCGAACGCCTGTGCCGATATGCATAAGTATTTTTGTGTTTTAGTTGCTATAATACAGGGAAGGTTGAACATTTAAAAAAAATTAACTTCAAAATCACCCGTCACTACGCAGGTGAAACTGCGGGCGCAGCTAGTTAAGTAATAATTTTATCATTAACCAATATTTTTCACACACACATATGTACGTCCGAAATAAACCTTACACATCCAAAATAAACGATAACAGTTTTTGAGTAAGTAATATAGTTAAGTGGTCAATAATCACTTTCAATCATCAATATCAATGATCACCCAAAGCCTTAATTTTTATCAAGCTTTGTATTTTTTCAAAAACTATTTTTCAAACATTACACATAATGGTAACTTTTCAAAACACGTTAAGAGTATGTACTATAGGTCATTTACAAACAGTAAAGCGGTAAAAAAGGTAGTCGCGCCGTAAATACAGGAATTTATGAGCAAAAAGTTGTCGCTCAATAATTTTGCAACAAATGAGCCCTATACCACGGTTTCGCGTTTAATTTACGGTTTGATTATTATCTCGGAAACAAATGAACAGCATTACAATGGAAATGCAAATGTTATGGTCGCTTAATTCATTTCAGTTCTTTGTTACGGCAAATTATGTCCTGGATGGTTAATGGCGTTTTTACGGTGGCTTTTTGTTTGCCGTAAAACTCAGGGGATTGTGATAAAGCGTTGGCCAATACACGGTTTAGAAAAATGAAGTTTGTTTTCAGTACCTATCCAATCATAATAATGAGAATTGCTTACCGGGAGTCGCCGAATTGTGACACATCTTTGATTCCAGAAGTTAAATTACAAATTCACAGTATTCCTTACACATTCACGATCATATTAATCCTTCCTATACCGTGATAAATAAAACAAGAGATGTAATTAATGAAACTGATGTATATTACGTCTCTAGGACGCAAAGGGATAATGTATAATTTATATCAAAAGCTTGAATTTAAGCCTAATAAATAGCTTAATACTGTATCACATTTAACCGCCAAACACATATGAAAATAAACATTGTTTATTTATTCCGTAGTGAAGTTCACAGACTCAAAATATTCGTTTGTAGTGTTGCAATATACAAAAAAACATATTCTTCTATAGTAATAAATTCTATGGTCAAATATTGGGATGAGTATAAAAAGAAACAAAACAAAAAAGCGCGGTTAAAAACCCATGTCACAATTATTATTACTGTGCGCATAAAAATTGCCGAATGCTCATGTCACAATAGTTACATCCCTAGCAGCAATTCGGTATGCTAAAAAAAATTAACCTATGCCAATTCCGAAACCATTTCGAGATTTTATGTTACAAACCCTTATTTTTCTACTCTGACCTTTTAAAACGATAAGATGCCATTTATTTTAACAAAAAACGATGAAATAATTCGACTTTCATTGACCTCTAAATGACGTCACTTTTTTGCACTTTTGTTTTGATTGAATAGAGACTTACGAATTAGTAGGTGTCACTGTCAAGTGTTCTAGTTTCTTTTTTTTTACTCGCGTGCTTTTCTTGGCTCCTCAACGCAACTACATATTTGTGCAAAAAAGTGACGTCATAGGATTCAAATTTTCAAAAAAATATTATAAAATAACTACTGAATATAAAACAAAAATATTGAAATAAGTTTCTTATAATGACCTAATCTACGAAATAAAAATATAAAAAAAATACCAAAAAAAAACTTTACATACCGAATTCTTTGAAATACTTACAATGATTTGAAAGGAAATCCGATATTATTTTTATGAAATCTGATATTTGATTTAACTTGCGTTTTGGTTAGTGGTCTTGAGTACCTGCAATTCTTACTTTTTATTTTAAAACACAAGATAACAAATAATTTCGTCTATATATCCTCGAAGGGGAAAGCAGCGGTGTCATAAGCACCTACGTATCGCTAAACATGTTTTTAGTCTTATTTCATAGGAGGCGAGTCTATTGCAAACTACGGGGCTTCTCTTTCAAAATTTCTTTGTCAGAAAAAGCCAGTAACTGTCCAACCCGGAGATCCACCCAGGACCTCGAGGTTTCAAAACGGCACTTCTACCTCTAAACCAAGACCAAGCGAGTGAAGCCGCTGGCGGGTCAGCTAGTCTTTAAATAAACCTCTTAAGGATTCGCTAGGATCCATTTCGTATATAGCTCGAATAGCACATGTTTGTAGGATAAAGATGGTATATATCAGCCGCTGAACCCCCCTAGGTGATTTTAACTTTAATTTTAATATCAGTATATTAAAATTATTAGTTAGATTATATAATAAGAAGCGTCGTATAACTTGTCTTTGTATCAGTTCTGTCGCTCGTTGCTATTCTGCACCATGTTTCAGTGCTATTAGCAATGAGTGCAGTACTTTGTTCAGTATGCGCAGTACACTCGGTTCCTGATGAGTTCGTTATCTGAATTTGCAAGTTGTTTCACTCACGAACTATCTCGGCGTCCCAGTATGGTAATCAGGAGTATCATGGTTAGTTTTTTTCCGAATATGACAAAGAATAATGTTATGAGTTGCAAGTTTGTTTTGTTATGATGAAATGCATAAAGCATTCTATGTTAGTTCGTGTGATGTCTGCCAACGAAAATAGTTGTGCCTTAGAGTCTTAATTAGTGCAGACGCTGTAATGCAGTCGTCAGGTTGTCGTATGTAAGCTACTCGTAATACTAGTAATTTATGTTGCTCTGGTGCCATTGATATTAAATGAAAAAACTGTGACTAATAATAAATATATCTAGTTACATTTAAAAAGGGAAAAATATCAAAAGGTGGGCAGCAGCGCTTTCTCAGAAAATTACACCTACACTGCGATCCCCAAAACGCCTGCCATGCGTTAGGATTATGACAAATCTCCCCATTCAGGGAGACCTTGTTCAACGGTGGACATTCCAATTGATATGATGACGTCTGACAGTTTAAAAATCAATTAATAGTTATTTATATCTTTGCCGTTACTCTTACGGAATATGTCTGTCTTCTATAATTATGGATTTGCTATAACATTGCCTAACATTCTTAACAAAAAAACTAGATCCGAATTTATGATATTTTTTTATATTGTCAGTTTATATAGAATTGATTATTTCATATTCAGATTGAGCACCTATTCTACCGTTAGTAACCTAATAAAATTCAAAACATGTTTTCTAAACATAGTACAGAACATATTCACTCAAAATTTAGTTTCTCGTGCAAACATTGAACGCGAAGTGCAATCAAAATATTGGCTTGGTCGTTATTGCATGTTTTACAATGTTAACATTAAGCGTTAAAAATGAAGCCCAGTGTAAAACATCAGTGAAACTGGGACGTGAATCTCGACATAAAAAATGAGAGAATAAGTGAGGTAAAAAATTATATGACAACCGTATTACTCGCGCAAGGGTTCCGTACACACAATTTTCATGGTTTTAGATACATATTTAACTAAAACAATTTCGTGACAGGCTATTTTCGGAAAGCTCTTAGTCTTCTAAGCAGTCTTCGTGCATTAATTTGTCGTATTTTTTATATTAAATTACACCTACTTGCTTAATTTATTTATAAATAATTATATAGAACATAACATAACGTAAATTCTCTTATTAATCTAACCGGATATCATCAGCAAATGCATGAAAAAATGTATGGCTAAAGGTATGTAGGTACGGATTGGACTGGTTTTGAAGCGGAAGAGGAAGGGGGAAGTGCGTGTGACGTATGTATGTGGTACTGTATGAGTTTACAAGTATATACAATATATATACATAATAATTACTCGTACTATATATAAATCAGTTAGGTTTTAGACCGGCCAGTACATATATTTCAAAATATGTTTATATATAAAGATAATATGTTAAATTAGTAAAAGTTCAAAAAATCTTTAGTAAGATTTGTATGTTCAATAAATTACCGGCTTATATTAGAAACTTACATATAAATGAATTTAAAATAAAACTCAAACAATTCTTTGAAAGTAATCCCTTCTATTCATTAAATGAATTTATGAAAATGCGTCTCATAGAATCTTCGTTTTCGTATGAATAAATGTCGCCATCAACCAATTGACGTAGAATGTGTTTTTAATAATATATTATGTTGATTTGTTGACATTGTACTAATATAAAAGTTTAACATATCTTAAATTTTCTTAATTAGGTAATTAATTGTGACATTTTTAATCGTAATAATTAATTCAAATTTTCTATTATACCTTATAATGCCTTATCAAACTGACTAGATATAGGTATATATGTTTCTAACGTTAAGATACTATATGTTATTTATTAAGTTGTTGCAATTTAGAACCGATGTAAATTTGACTTGCCCAGTGTAACTACGAATGTTATAAGGCCAATAAATTCTATTCTATTCTAATAGGCTCACTTTAGTTTCTTAAGCAATTTTCACCATACAATAAGATAAATCATAATAAGGAATATTCATTGTGATGTTTGTAGAACTAATATCCATTAAAATGTATAACACTCTCTTAGACTTAAATCTAAATCTAAAAGTACGGACTAAAGAGTATATAGAGAAGACCGGTTACCGTAACAACATGTAACAAAATGACAGAGCGATGATGGTTATTAATCTGCCCGAATCAGCAAGCTTCATTTGAGGCAAGTTTCATTCATAAATCTATTGTTATTTTTTGTCCTGATGCGGACAGATTAAAGGAAGGTTTTCCTGTGAGCTTTTATTTCGTGTTGAACCCTGAATCAGTAGTGTAAAACACCACTGCGTTGATTGCATTCTTAGATAACTTCAGATTCTTTAATCAGCTTGAGCAGATGAACAACAAGGAAACTTTGCAAGTTACGACCGCTCAACTAACTTACTTCGTAATCTTTCCAAATAAACTTTTCTGTTTTTACAAAGCTAGCTCATAAAAAATCTCCACAGTATTTGCCAATAGAATGTCGAGCCATACTTAATATATATTTTACAGGATTTTCTCTATTTTTTGAATACAATGATCACATTATTTACAAAAACAAACATAAGTGATGTTTGTGTTTGATTTGTAAATTATTTTTTCAAGTAACTGCATATGAAAGTACATCATCATCATCTCAGCCGTAGGACGTCCACTGCTGAACATATCCCTCCCCAGAAATTTCCAAAAGGACCGGTTGGAATTGGCCTGCATCCAACGTCGTCCTGCTACCTTTGTCAGGTCGCCAGTCCACCTTGTCAGTGGACGACCTACGCTGCACTTGCCTGTCCGTGGTCTCCACTCCAGAACCGTCCGGCCCCATCGGCCATCTGTTCTGCGTGCTAAGTGGCCTGCCCAGTGCCACTTCAACTGGCTTATCTTCTGGGCTAGTCGGTGACTTTCTTTCTTCTACAGATCTCATTTCTGATTCGATGACGTAGAGAAACCCCAAGCATAGCCCTCTCCATAGCTCGTTGTGCGACTATACTTGCTTATGAGGCCCATAGTAAGGTACCACGTTTCAGTGCCATATGTCATCACTGGTAACACACACCAAAAGTGTTATAAGCACCGTGTACACAAAACCACAAAAGGTGAAAGTACACGGTGCTTATAATAAATATACATTTATTTAGATTTTTAGAAATGTTCTCAATATTAACTGGGTAATCAACATGTAACTGATGATATTATGGCGTTAGTTCATCCGTAATTATGGCATTTGCAACAGTGCTGAAATATCGGAAATTCAAAACGCAATTTATATTATATCTATCCCGTTAAAAATGTAAAATTTCAAATTTGTTTGACAATGATCGTTAAAACTTTTTTTTTGTGTAAATCTGTTTGTTCCAGCCAATCCTCCGAAACAGCTTGACTAATTTTGACGGGAATTTTGCTAGCAGATAGCTGTATTGTGTATTTTGGCTTGTATCCATTCTACAAAGTCTGTATTGTATTGCATTTCGAAGTAATTTCTTTAAATTATTTAAGTGTAAGTTTTCTTAAATGATAAAAAGTGACGTATATGACATAACCTGCATTTTTATAAACATATAAATAAAACAAAGGGAAAGCATTCAAAAAATATTATCCATTTACAGGCATGGTCGCCACCCATAATAGGCACAAATACGATTATTTCATATCTTATCTATATAAATTAAATGATTGTGAATGGTTGTAATGGAAGAACAGAATGTATTACATGTTCTTCGAACGATAGTTTTCTTGTTAGGCTGCGGAACCCTAAAAGCGCTCTTTGTTTACGATATTTGCTTTATAAGTACACATAAAAGTCATATTAGTGTAATGACTCTCATAATTCAAGAGATACGCGTTATCACACCAACTTTGTTATAACATGCAGTAAAACGGCGCGGTTCACGTACGAACTGTACCTACCATAATCTGCTCGAGTACTCACAGGTAATCCTGGGTTTACGATACATTGCGCGCCGCATATACTCAGCATACTCTCTGTATGTATGGAATTAGACAATGTATGCGCTACATTATGGAGTTTTGCCGAGACGTGACATTTTGATCACGACAAATCGCATTATCCTACAGAATAAGTAACAAAGCTGTGGTGGAAAAGTCTTGGTTCCAAACTGGCCAAGTTTAGAAGTGCGATGTGAAACACCGTCTTGTTTCATGACAGAAAATTTCATTAAATGTTTCTTAGAGTCGTAATATTTAACATTTTTGAATTGAGATTGCATAATTGTTTGTGTAAATAATAATGTTAGGAAAGGAATTGGCGCGTTTATGAGATTCAACCGTTTCAGCGTTAAGATGTCACAAACATACACACACACTTACAAACTGTCGCATTGATAGCGATAGATGACTTCTATGTATTTCAAAATGCATGTGTCGAAAAGAGCGTTTTCCAAGCAGCCAAATCGTGTGGAAATTGCTATTTTCTGCACTTATAATAAATCAAAGTTTTTTTTCATTTCATACTCCGTCGTCAGCTGACTCAAAGAGTTTTAATTTATAAATTTTTACAGATTAGTCAATTACAGATTATCTATCATAGCGTAACGTAACATACATTATTTAGGTTTAATTATTTATTACTCATAAAGAACGTAGTTAACTTACAATGAGCTTAAAATACTAAAACTAATAACTAAATAAGAACTAGTTAATAATAAAACATATATAATATCCATTTGTCTAGTGGTATGGACTTAAAAATATGTTCGTACATATACTTTTTTATTTTAGCTTTAAACATATATGTGTACAGTCTTACAGTTTTTAACATCGTTAGGTAATTTACGAGTATTAAATAATTGTGCACCCTCAAACATAATGTTTCTTTTATCATATTTAGGTCTTGGAGTATTTTACTTTTATTTTACTTCTATTTCTTAAACTGTATCTAAATGACCTCTTTTTAAATGTTATTTTTGTGTGAGTTTTAATAAAGAATGCGTTGAAAGCGATTGAAGCAATTGCCAACAGATGACTGTTGGTATGATAAAGGTCGCTGCATACGTGACGGATTTTCGTACGAATGGGACGAGAAGTTTTGGAAATATAGTTATATAGACAGAATGTATATGAAAGAGCATATTTCACGGAGATAATGACGGAACGGGAACGTGGCACTCACCTCACTCTCCGTCCTGTTCACATCCCGTCCGAGGTATTACGTAAGCAGCGGCTTTAAGTAAGTAAGTATATCAGTATTGTCAGTAAGGCTATTTTATTTTAAAAAAATCAAAATTTCGATTCTCAATAATAAAAAAAAAATAATTATTTCATTATCAAAACTGTGTTTAGTTTAGATTGCATTATCATTATTAGATTGCACCCTAATTTATCGTATAAATAGGCGTCGCATCCCTTGAAACAGAAGTATTCCAATTCCAATTCCAACAATTCTCAAAATAATGTTTTTCTTTGGTGGAGTTAGTTTTGTTTGGAGATTTAAATTGGACCACCTGATAAGTATTTCTGAGTTTAAATTTCAACAAATTTGGTCACGCAGTTTTTAGAGATACTCCAAAAACTAAAAAGTTTAACGACTATATTGATGATACCATTATTGACGGCGAATCACAATTGCTCCTGTAAGTAGCAAGGGTCACTGATATTGAGAATTTTATTTTTCCAAAAAAATGGAACCGACTTCAATACCAAAGAGTGTAAATCATTCGAAATCTGACGTAAGTTCCATACAATACCAGTAATGTCAACAAGAAAACTATAAGTTTAAAAACCCGACACTGAAATGACCCGTACAATAAAGCGCAAAAACCCGCCATAATACATAAGTGAAACACATAATACTCCTTTTGGATTTCGCCTCAGTCGAGTTGAACCAGTCGAGCGATTCAAAAATTAAAACCAGTCGAGTCAAGGTTATATTTAATATAGAACCAATCGTAAGTCACTCGCGTAATCGACACCTCATTTATTAAATTCCATCAAACCCAAGCATTCTCTATGGTAGCATCCAGGATGAAAACATTACCTTTGATGGATTCTGTTAAAGCTATGGACCGCGTCTTGCCTTACAGTCTTACAGTAGTGTAAAAAGAAGCCCCAAATAGTCTCTCATAAGTCATAACCAGCCCATTTTGTTCCCACTGCTGGGACTCGAGCCTTCCTCTCAAAGAGAGGAGTTGGGACATAATCCATAACGCGAGCCCAGTGCGGTTTGGTGGATAGGCTAGTGGCCAACCCTGTCGAATTTTTCAGGCCGCCCGAAGGCCCTCGAACCGGGACCGACAGCTTAACATGCCGTCCGAAGCACGGAAGCGCTCAGTTGAATAATGTCACTACCGGTCACCCATCAAAGTCCTGACCGCGGCAAGTGTAGCTTAATTTGTTGATCGGTTAAGATCGCCAAGTCGAGCTCCGCTACGAGCTATTACGAGTCTCTAGTAAATATTCTCTACAAATAAGCAATGACTAAACATTTGGTAAAAACAAATCCATAAATTCAAATTTTACCAATTCACCACAATCTTTGCTATCAACAGCACAACGATAAATTTCTCGTCCCATCCCATTGAGCGCGTATTTAGCCCAGTGTTTATACCGATGGTGTTTATGTGCTTTGTCCTGTCAACGTATGGTTAACGGGGCACTGATCTCGGTCACGTATATAACGGGATTTTGCAGTATTGCCGAATCGAGCTTTACGATGTATCGAGAATTGATTGGGATTTCGTGTAAGAGTAACGACTTGGTTGGGTTTCAATTAATATACCTTTTTAGTACCACTTTTCATTGTTTTGATATTGGTATAAAATTAACATTGCTCTTTACTTATGACTTACCAGAACGTTGTTTGAATTTTCTTGTTTGAAATGTATACGATTCTATAATAAAGTTCCCAATGTTAACTGAAATTTGCCTATTAATAAGTTTAAAAATACTATTATAATTAAACTCTGTCAAAAAGGTTATTACAAAATTTTGGATTACTTGGAGGATAAAACAGCTTGGGACTGATCACTCCTTGATCTATCTACTCGTGTACTAAGATGTCAAAGTGTAGCGTGTCTTGCTCTACTGATACCATTATTATGTTCTCTTTTGTAAGGCAACACACTGGAGCTAAAAATAAGCGAACATTTGTTATCATTTAAGAAATTGGCGATACAGTCTGACATTATATAGAAGACAAAGATGCTTGGAATACTTTACTTCTGGCAAGCTATCATTCTGCCTACCATGAAATGTAATATTTGTAGTACCTAAGTAGAAACATTGTTAATCTGTCCGAATCAGCAAGACCCATTAGAGGCAAGTTTCATTCATAAATCTATTGTTATTTTTTGTCCTGATGCGGACGGGTTAAAACATCTATATAAATATATAAAAAGAATGGCCCCGAGTTTCTTGCCGCTTCTTCTCGGTAGGCTCTGTATATTTTGGAATGCAGCGGTGGTCTTTAAAGTACATTATAACGAAAAGTTGACGTTCATAAGTGCGTCTTTGATGCCTATATTGAATAAATTATTTTGACTTTGACTTTTTTCTCCCACATCTCAAAATCGATGCCGATCAAAGTTTAATGGAATTATTACTGAATTGTTTTCTTCTTCATACCTATGTATATGTTTCAAACATACGGAAATGTTGTGTAAGATGGTATTTAATTTTATATTGATATATATAATTACATAATTTTTAATGATATTATTTCCTCATCAGATCAGAACGAGTTTTGATCACGATACACTTCCTCAAAGGCCGGCAACGCATCCTTGAGCGAGACCTTTGTTATTTCGAACGTACGTGGGCGTCAATGATCACTTACCATCAGGTGAGATGCCTGCTCGTTTGCCAACCTATCTTATATAGCCAGATATTACCAACGCTCGCTAATAAATCTAAAATCGATAATTGCAATTTATCCCTATAAATAATTTTAACAGTATTTTTTGTAATATATTGCCACAATTTAGTATACTGCAACAGCTGCCATGCACCCGCTTATTTGTTAGAATACTGTAAAAAATATACGTCTGTTTAAAACTACGTTTATTACGTATGCACAAATGGAGTTAGTTCCCTTTCACAAATTTGCGGACATCCACGCGCTCGCCACAAATTTTACAGAAATCTATGCAAGTTTTTCCCCAAGGAACAGTTGCGCTAACTATGTGTTTTTCTGCTGCAGATGTGCCCGGTGCCTTCAAAACGCCAAAGTTTTAGAGTTAATTTAAAAGCCGTGGGATAAGTTTAAAAAATTGCTGGAACGAAGATAGTCAAATAGGATTTAAACTAGATCTAGAGCTGTAACTTCTGAAGTATTACTATTCAAATTGGATTACTACGTGTATAGCTAACCATAAATCGTATAGTTATTTCGTATACCGAAATACCGATGTATTTCGATTTTTCAATAATAACAGTTAGTCAAATAGAGAGTTAAAATTTGATGCTCGGACCAGAACCTCGGTGGCCTAGTTGGTCAATGGCGTTTGACACGGAGAGTCAGAAGACGCGGGTTTGAATCCCGTCCGAGGATGAAACTTCTTTTTAAGGTTTTTGTCAAAAAATTGTTCCAATACTCATTCATAAGTAACTCGTCAGACGCTTAAATATATCTCCCATCGGTCATTGTCACCTCGGGAGTCGCTCCTGCAGGAAAAGTCCCCGATACCCGATTAAGCAGACTTACAGTGACGTTTCCACATCATCGGCACATCTCAAGCCATTGAGCCATCGTTCGATCCATTGAGTCGGGTGCGGGTAACGTCGAACCATTCACGCCTTTGTATGCCACGCTCCACTGCATCCCCATGTCGAAGACGTCGGTTTCGGATTACTTTACATTTTCTAAATCGTCATTCATGTTCTTTCGACTGAGTGTGGTACATAAATGAAACGTGTGTGACGAATATATACTCGTATGTTAGGGTTACAAATGCATACACTCGTAGATATTTGTGTTTTAAGCATTATTTTTCCATTTTACCTAGATTTAAACTAGATCTAGAGCTGTAACTTTTGAAGTATTACTATTCAAATTAGATTACTACGTGTATAGCTAACCATAAATCGTATAGTTATTTCGTATACCGAAATACCGATGTATTTCGATTTTTCAATAATAACATTTACACACTAATACCCTCGCACTATCAACCCGTTTTGATTCCCTGTGCCGCGGGAGACATGGACACACATCACAACATCCAAGATCCAAGAACAAACATTTCTGTAAATTAAGCAAATCTTAGCTCCAGCCAGGGATCGAAACTAAGACCCCGCGTGTATCCAGTAGAAATGATGTAGTTTAACAGTAATACATAACTTTGTGAATGATATTTTTACTCGTACCATATGGCGTTTACAATATTTCCCTAGTTTGCTCTAGTGATAAGTACCTGTGGTGGGCCGAGCACGAAAATCTGTTTCAGTGTAACGTAATCGCATCGTTGACGTATTTAGCACAAACTGTCATTTATCTAGTACAATAGTGGCACAGATAACTCATAGTTTGTACTGAATATGTTACACTTAAGCAGAGTTTCGTGCTCGGCCCACTGGATGACCGAACTTTACTAGGTTATTTTGGTAAATGGTGTTATTGGAAATTAAATTTGGATAAATTGTACAACGACGACATCTATTGGCAAATAGCTCTAGTGTTGCTTTGTCGGTAAAACAGCTGATGGCTCTAGTTTCTATTATAATATTGTAGATTTTGATAGCCTGAAAACACGGACACGTTTTCTAAAAAATCCGTCGTCAGCTAAAATCAAGGAGTTTTAATTTATTAATTTTACAGATTAGTCAATTACAGATTATCTTTCATAGCGTAACGTAACATACATTATTTAGGTTTAATTATTTATTACTCATAAAAAACGTAGTTAACTTACAATGAGCTTAAAATACTAAAACTAATAACTTATTAAGAACTAGTTAATAATAAAACATATATAATATCCATTTGTCTAGTGGTATGGACTTCAAAATATGTTCGTACATATACTTTTTTACTTTAGTTTTAAACATATATGTGTACAGTCTTACAGTTTTTAACATCGTTAGGTAATTTACAAGTATTAAATAATTGTGCACCCTCAAACAAAATGTTTCTTTAATCATAGTTAGGTCTTGGAGTATTTTACTTTTATTTTATTTCTATTTCTTAAACTGTATCTAAATGACCTCTTTTTAAATGTTATTTTTGTGTGAGTTTTAATGAAGAATGCATTGAAAGCGATTGAAGCGATTGCCAACAGTCATATAAAGGTCGCTGCATACGTGACGGATTTTTGTACGAATAGGACGGGAAGTTTTGGAAATATAGTTCTATAGACAGAATGTATATGAAAGAGCATATTTCACGGAGATAAGGACAGAACGGGAACGTGGCACTCACCCACTCTCTGTCCTGTTCACATCCCGTCCGAGGTATTACGTAAGCAGCGGCCTTAAGTAAGTAAGTATATCAGTATTGTCAGTAAGGCTATTTTATAAAAAAAAACAAAATATCGATTCTCAATAAAAAAATATTAAATAATTATTTCATTATCAAACTGTGTTTAGTTTAGATTGCATTATCATTATTAGATTGCACCTTAATTTATATGGCCTCACTTATGAAAACTGCTTGATACCGTGGCTCAGTTTACTAAGAACTACATTACAGTTACTAAGAATTGTAATGGTCTATAGGCGTCGCATCCCTTGAAACAGAAGTATTCCAAGTCCAATTCCAACAATTCTCAAAATAATGTTTTTCTTTGGTGGAGTTAGTTTTGTTTGGAGATTTAAATTGGACCATCTGAGAAGTATTTCTGAGTTTAAATTTCAACAAATTTGGTCACGCAGTTTTTAGAGATACTCCAAAAACTAAAAAGTTTAACTACTATATTTATGATATCATTATTGACGGCAAATCACAATTGCTTCTGTAAGTAGCAAGGGTCACTGATATTGTAAATTTTTATTTTTCTAAAAAAATGGAACCGACTTCAATACCAAAGAGTGTAAATCGTTCGAAATCTGACGTAAGTTCCATACAATACCAGTAATGTCAACAAGAAAACTATAAGTTTAAAAACCCGACACTGAAATGACCCGTACAATAAAGCGCAAAAAACCCGCCATAATAAATAAGTGAAACACATAATACTTCTTTTGGATTTCGCCTCAGTCGAGTTAAACCAGTCGAGCGATTCAAAAATTCAAACCAGTCGAGTCAAGGTTATATTTAATAGAACCAATCGTAAGTCACTCGCGTAGTCGACACCTCATTTATTAAATTCCATCAAACCCAAGCATTCTCTATAGTAGCATCCAGGATGAAAACATTACCTTTGATGGATTCTGTTAAAGCTATGGTCCGCGTCTTGCCTTACAGTCTTACAGTAGTGTAAAAAGAAGCCCCAAATAGTCTCTCATAAGTCATAACCAGCCCATTTTGTTCCCACTGCTGGGACTCGAGCCTTCCTTTCAAAGGGAGGAGTTGGGACATTATTCATAACGCGAGCCCAGTGCGGTTTGGTGGATAGGCTAGTGGCCAACCCTGTCGAATTTTTCAGGCCGCCCGAAGGCCCTCGAACCGGGACCGACAGCTTAACATGCCGTCCGAAGCACGGACGCGCTCAGTTGAATAATGTCACTACCGGTCACCCATCCAAGTCCTGACCGCAGCAAGTGTAGCTTAATTTGTTGATCGGTTAAGATCACCAAGTCGAGCTCCGCTACGAGCTATTACGAGTCTCTAGTAAATATTCTCTACAAATAAGCAATGACTAAACATTTGGTAAAAACAAATCCATAAATTCAAATTTTACCAATTCACCACAATCTTTGCTATCAACAGCACAACGATAAATTTCTCGTCCCATCCCATTGAGCGCGTATTTAGCCCAGTGTTTATACCGATGGTGTTTATGTGCTTTGTCCTGTCAACGTATGGTTAACGGGGCACTGATCTCGGTCACGTATATAACGGGATTTTGCAGTATTGCCGAATCGAGCTTTACGATGTATCGGGAATTGATTGGGATTTCGTGTAAGAGTAACGACTTGGTTGGATTTCAATTAATATACCTTTTTAGTACCACTTTTCGTTGTTTTGATATTGGTATAAAATTAACATTACTCTTTACTTATGACTTACCAGAACGTTGTTTGAATTTTGTTGTTTGAAATGTATACGATTCTATAATAAAGTTCCCAATGTTATCCGAGATTTGCCTATTAATAAGTTTAAAATTACTATTAAAACTAAACTCTGTCAAAAAGGTTGGGATAAAACAGCTTGGGACTGATCACCCCACGATCTATCTACTCGTGTACTAAGATGTCAAAGTGTAGCGTGTCTTGCCCTACTGATACCATTATCTTTTGTAAGGCAACGGAGCTAAAAATAAGCGAACATTTGTTATATCATTTAAGAAATTGGCGATACAGTCTGACACAAAACAAAGATGCTTGGAATACTTCACTTCTGGCAAACTATCATTCTGCCTACCATAAAATGTAATATTTGTAGAACCCAAGTAGAAACATTGTAAAAACATCTATATAAAAAGAATGGCCCCGAGTTTCTTGCCGCTTCTTCTCGGTAGGCTCTGTATATTTTGGAACGCGGCGGTAGTCTTTAAAGTACAATATAATGAAAAATTGACGTTCATAAGTGCGTATTTGATGCCTAAATTGAATAAATTATTTTGACTTTGACTTTGACTTTTTTCTCCCAGATCTCAAAATCGATGCCGATCAAAGATTAATGGAATTATTACTGACTTTTTTTCTTCTTCATACCTATGTATATGTTTCAAACATACGGAAATGTTGTGTAAGATGGTATTTAATTTTATATTGATATATATAATTATATAATTTTTAATGATATTATTTCCTCATTAGATGAACGAGTTTTGATCACGATACACTTCCTCAAAGGCCGGCAACGCATCCTTGAGAGACCTTTGTTATTTCGAACGTACGTGGGCGTCAATGATCACTTACTATGAGGTGAGATGCCTGCTCGTTTGCCAACCTATCTTATATAGCCAGATATTACCAACGCTCGCTAATAAATCTAAAATCGGTAATTGCAATTTATCCCTGTAAATAATTTTAACAGTATTTTTTGTAATATATTGCCACAATTTAGTATACTGCAACAGCTGCCATGCACCCGCTTATTTGTTAGAATACTGTAAAAAATATACGTCTGTTTAAAACTACGTTTATTACGTATGCACAAATGGAGTTAGTTCCCTTTCACAAATTTGCGGACATCCACGCGGTCGCCACAAATTTTACGGAAATCTATGCAAGTTTTTCCCCAAGGAACAGTTGCGCTAACTATGTGTTTTTCTGCTGCAGATGTGCCCGGTGCCTTCAAAACGCCAAAGTTTTAGAGTTAATTTGAAAGCCGTGGGATAAGTTTAAAAAATTGCTGGAACGAAGATAGTCAAATAGGATTTAAACTAGATCTAGAGCTGTAACTTTTGAAGTATTACTATTCAAATTGTATTACTACGTGTATAGCTAACCATAAATCGTATAGGGTTTAAAGAATTTATTTCTCATAAAGAACAAGGTTCACTTAAAATGAGATTTAACACTAAAACTTATAACTAATTAAAGTGATTAGTCGAGTATAACATATTTGTTCAGCAATCTTAGGTTATTTCATTATAAATATATTTTTTAAGTTTACTTTTAAAAACAGAAATTTTACAATCTTTAATATCGTTAGGTAACTTATTATAAAATGCTGCACCCTCATACAGAATATTATGTTTACCATACATGGTTCTGTGTGCTTGTAATTTTAATTTGTTCACATTTCTTAAATTATATTGAAATGTTCTATTAGTAAATTTAATTTCTGTATTAATTTTTTGCAATAGTACTTTTTTGATCAGAACGCATGTAGTATAAATGTATAATTGTTTTAAATTAAATATTTTTGTTTCTTTATACAACGTACTAGATGTGGTTAGACGGTCATAATTAAAAAGAGTTTTGATTAACTTGTTTTGCGAAATTTGAAGACGCTTTATATGAGTCTGTGCTGCACAGCCCCATATTTCGACAAGATATTCCAAGTGTGACTTTACTAAAGAGTTATATATTGTCATGCGGGCTCTACGAGGTATGCATCCGACTACTCTGCGTAATGCTCCTGTCACCGAAGCAACTTTACATCTTGTTTGTTCTATATGAGCCTGCCAATTTAGCTTGTCGTCCAGTTGAAGGCCGAGATATTTTTCTTGGTGAGAACGGCGGATTGGTATATTATTTATTGTTAACGCTGGGTAATACGGAATTTTTTTTATTTTTAGCACAAAATATCAAATACCGATGTATTTCGATTTTTCAATAATAACATTTACACACTAATACCCTCGCACTATCAACCCGTTTTGATTCCCTGTGCCGCGGGAGGCATGGACACACACATCACAACATCCAAGAACAAACATTTCTGTAAATTAAGCAAATCTTAGCTCCAGCCAGGGATCGAAACTAAGTCCCCGCGTGTATCCAGTAGATATGATGTAGTTTAACAGTAATACATAACTTTGTGAATGATATATTTACTCGTACCATAAGGCGTTCACAATATTTCCCTAGTTTGCTCTAGTGATAAGTACCCGTGGTGGGCTGAGCACGAAAATCTGTTTCACTGTAACGTAATCGCATCGTTGACGTATTTAGTACAAACTGTCATTTATCTAGTACAATAGTGGCACAGCTAACTAATAGTTTGTACTGAATATGTTACACTTAAGCAGAGTTTCGTGCTCGGCCCACTGGATGACCGAACTTTACTCGGTTATTTTGGTAAATGGTGTTTTTGGAAATTATATTTAGATAAATTATACAACGACGACATCTATTGGCAAATAGCTCTAGTGTTGCTTTGTCGGTAAAACAGCTGATGGCTCTAGTTTCTATTATAATATTGTAGTTTTTAATAGCCTGAAAACACGGATACGTTTTCTAAAAATTAAACGTAGCTATCGATTTACGCCCCCGAAACCCCCCATGCTAATTTCTTTTTTAAATCGTTTGAGCTGTTTTCGAAATTGAGATTACATACATGGTGTTGGTAGAGGGACCGACAAACCAAATGAGCGTGTTCGGGGGCCCACTTGGAGAATACAAGTTGGCAAAAAAAAAACTCCCCGTCACTCCAATTTTTTTTTACTTTTTTTTGTGAATTTTCTCGTTTTCTCCAATATTGTACCAATTTTGCTTTGCGTAGCCTGAAGGTGTATTAGAGACCAAATTCAACTAAAAACATCCGGTCTAAAACAGATTTTACAAATGTTATGGTGGTAAATAGGTACGATTTCGGAGAAAAATGGAAAAATCACAAAAATAAGTTAAACATATTGGGGGGTCGGGGATTTTTTTCGGCCAACTTGTATTCTCCAAGTGGTCCCCCGAACACGCTCATTTGGTATGTCGAATACAAATACAATACAAGAATTTGTGTATTGCTCGTTTCAAGGTTATTATTAAATTAATATTAATATTAATTATTAATTCAATGATAAGTATAATTATTATCAGTAGATTGTTCGGAGTTGACGTGATAATTATTATGTTTTGGTGTATTATTATGTTAGTTCCATACATTACCGTATCAAGGTTGACTAGTATAAAACGTGAAGTGATCTTATCATTATGTAAAACAATTCAATTCACACAGTGGCTTAGAATCCTCAACCCTTTTCGTAAAACGTTACCCAGCGCGATAGATACATAGATATATAGAAGACTCTTTATTTGTACACTATAGTAAAATATAAAAGAGGAAAACATACGATATAAAAATGTAAAATAGTTGTACAAAAGGCAGTCTTATCGCTTAAAGCGATTTCTTCCAGACAAACTTCTTTTTATTACTTTTTAAAGCACTAACGCCTGCTTTAGCGATCTCTAGTGCTTTAAAAGTAATACTATAAACAATTACAAGGGCCGCGATGTCAATACGAAAGTTTTAAGTATTTCTAAATAATGCTACTTTCGGTTGGATGTTACTGTTAAACTGTCCAATAGATGTCGCTCCGTCCCCGCAAGACGGTTAGTCAAATAGAGAGTTAAAATTCGATGCTCGGACTAGAACCTCGGTGGCCTAGTTGGTCAATGGCGTTTGACACGGAGAGTCAGAAGACGCGGGTTCGAATCCCGTCCGAGGATGAAACTTCTTTTTGTGGTTTTTGTCAAAAAATTGTTCCAATACTCATTCATAAGTAACACGTCAGACGCTTAAATATATCTCCCATCGGGCAAATATTGTCATCTTGGGAGTCGCTCCTGCAGGAAAAGTCCCCTATACCCGATTAAGCAGACTTACAGTGACGTTTCCACATCATCGGCACATCTCAAGCCATTGAGCCATCGTTCGATCCATTGAGTCGGGTGCGGGTAACGTCAAACCATTCACGCCTTTGTTTGCCACGCTCCACTGCATCCCCATGTCGAAGACGTCGGTTTCGGATTACTTTACATTTTCTTAATCGTCATTCAAGTTCTTTCGACTGAGTCGGTACATAAATAAAACGAGTGTGTCGAATATATACTCGTATGTTAGGGTTACATACAAATGCGTATACTCGTAGGTATTTGTGTTTTAAGCATTATTTTCCATTTAACCCTAATTTGTTCTAATAACCTTTCAATTACATTAAACATTTCTTTTTCTTTCAATTACATTATATTACGTGAGTAATGCCGTATTTCTAATTCAAAATTAGTGAAAATCACCGTAGTTTTCTACCGACTTCCAAAAAGGAGGAGAAACATAAAAAAATATTGATTGAGTACAATTTGACTGTATTTTTTTATGTTTGTTACCTCATAACTTTCGACTGGGTGAACCGATTCTCAAAAGTCTTTTTTGTTTGAAAGCTGATGCTCCCTGTGAAGTCCCATGTAAATGTTATCAAATTCGATTAAGTAGTTTTTGAGTTACCCTCCAATATTTGTTTTTTTCTAAAGTACGGAAACCGGTATAAATTTTTTCAAATTACACTTGTTATAGCCGGATGTTGTAATGCTCGACTGTATGTTTTTTGTATGTATGTTTCTTCATTTGTGGACTGATTCCTAAAATTATTTTTTTGTTTGGTAGCGTATATTTCCAAGATGTCGCCATTTAAATTTCATCAAATTCGGTCTTGCAGTTTTTGAGTTTGACTCCAATCACTGAAAAATATTTCGCCTATTATGATGATATCATCATTGACGTGAAGACAATCGATCCCGTAATTAGCAAAGGTCTCTAAAAAATTGCAAAACATTTTTATATCAAAAATCAAACCGATTTCGACACCAAAATTGTGAAATAACAAGTCGAAGTCTGACAAAAAAAAACACTAATATTTTTAGTTTACTACACTAATAAATTTAGTGTTTTTTTTGTGTTAACAGAGGCTGTAGCACAAACAATTTGCGAAAAAGTATTCGCATCGCAAGCGTCAAAGTGTCACGTATCAGCTTACAAACTATGAGTTATCTGTGTCACAGTTGCCCAGTTTGTATTTCACGTGAACGACACGTTACGTTACACTAACGCAGTCATTCATGCTATGCACACAGCTAAGTTTAAAAAAAAAACATAATCTCAATTTTGATAATGACAACTAAGAAAAATATTTTAATCTAAACTAACAATTCTGCAATGTGGGTAGTGTTGCATTGAGGGATATATAGACAAGTGTATATTTTTGTATGTTTATTTTTTTTATGTCAACCATCGGATGGCACTTACATTTCTAAGAATGTCTTAGTATATTTTACTTTATTTGGAAATAGTCAAAATTCACTTAGAAGTCATTATTGTCGGAAATTACATATATGTATTTAATTGGTTACCATAGTCGTAGTAGAATAGTCGTCCGAACAATCAACATTTGTAAATATTCATTCAAACTTCAGCGAACGAATTTCGCATTCTGATTGGTGAAAGCTCATAAAAATTAAAAGGTCTACTTGTGAAGAAAGTGCATTCATTGGCGATCCACATGCCAACCTCTCTCCTTCCGATAAACATACTCGTATAATATGATACCTTTGCGTGGCGGACGGCGAACATATTGCGGGAGCACACGGCGACATCTCCTGACAATCGCGCCTCCACTGACACACTACTGGCACTGTGACACAATCATCGCACAACAAAAAACTACACTTTCCTAGAATTCACCGCACTTGCATTACCAAAACAAATACCGCCGGAGCCGCTGGCGATTGCGGCGAGACACGAGCTTTTTGCGAGAGTTGCGTTCAGTGTTGCCGACTACAAAAACTTGATGATGCTACACTTTCTTTAAAATTATGCAAAATCAAGTTACTTGTTTAGTACAGGAAGCAAACCTTTTTATTTGTTAGTAACTGTTGACCTACCTCGTTGCAGTCACTTCAATAACAGGAAACCACCATTAGCATCTGAAACTGACTGTTTTCGTGCTTCGAAGGAAAGTCGTGGTCCTTGTTTAAAGATAACATTCGAAGGACTGAAAACTCAGACTGGCAGCTGACTTATAGACTATCCTCCTACCCTCACTGGAGCTACGTGGTGGAGTATGGCTCAAACTCCTTTAACTGAAAGCGAATGCCGTATCCCACCAGTGAAAAAGTAATCTGCATATTATGAATGTTACGTATGCATGCATAAAACATCAAACACACAAAACTGCCAAGTTAAATATAATTATATAGCCTTGAAGATCGCCGTGTGTGCTAATTTCTGGCATAAGATGTTGCCATTCTTGCCCATGTCAGTTAATAATAATCAATAATCAATTTATTGGTAAAAATTCAGTTACAGTGTCAGCCAAAGTTTAAAGCCCAGCGCTGTACTTGTTTCGTCATGATATATACTAGTTCTTACACCCAATTGCGCTGTTGTGAATGTCACAGTACATTTCAAATTGTTGTTTCAGTGCCCATCACCAACTAACACAATGTTAGCTTTAATATACCTCTTGGTGGTTCAATATTGGGCCCTGTGGTAGTACCTACCAAGACGGACTCTCGTAAAGAGTCCTACCATCCCAGAACCTAACTTGATCGTAATTGTAACCACGTGTTACAATACTGCGCTGCTCGAGGATATCCTCCCAAATACGTGTACCTATTCTCGACACTACGTATTAGAGTAGATATTTAATTGAAGCTAAAATCTGCCAATGAGGATGTTGCGAGCAACACTGGTTACTTTAGAACAGGTCTCGGGTGAAGTAAGGCGAGGGGGGCTGGTTTGTGGACCGGTCCAACCGGCGCAGGCGCACGGCGGACGTCGAGTGCGCACCGGGTATGCGCACGCGCATAGCGACAAGACAGCCCGTGGAAACAGAAGGCATGACAACAAAAGTATAATGCTCCTTACTAATTAGATAATAATTTAAGTTCCAAATATTTGCGTAGATTCGTAAAATGAGCTTTATGCGAATATCGATACAGTTGTTCCGAAATTTCTAACTCTTGGGGCAAATTTTTCAATATTTATATAACATATAACTCAGACTATTCCAGTCATATGTAAAGTCTCTCACTATGGGCCTTATGTGTAAAGCTCAAAGTCGTACAACCAGTTATGGAGAGGGCTATGCTCGGGATTTCTCTATGTGATCAAATCAGAAATTAGGCGCTCCGTAGACTAACGAAAGTCATCAACACAGCCCAGAAGATTAGCCAGTTAACGTGGAAGTGGGCAAGGCACATAGCACGCAGAATAGTGACCATTAGAACTGGAAGGTTTTGCAGTGGAGACCACGAACCGGCAAGCGCAGCATGGGTCATCCACCGACAAGGTCAAGAGATGAACTGATAAAGGTCGCAGGACGACGTTAGGTGCAGGGGGCTGATTCCACTAATTAAATTGCAATCGAACCGTAGCTAAACGGCGAATTTTATGCGTTTTCTTATTCTGCTATCGAAAAACAGTCCAGCTGCAGTTACGTTTCTATTGACGCCAGCGATCGATCAAAACTTTATGTTGTGCTAACTCGATAGATCATGAACGTGTTGTTAACTTATATTCGTATATAGTAGTGTCAATTGTATATTTATCAAAAAGTAGCGTTTATGTTATGTTTATGTGACGCTACAATCCAATTTGTCTATAGTAATAGTAGAATGGCTTTTTGCCAAAGTATCGAATGACAACCGGAGGCGAACTGCAGTTACAGCGGGATAGATTGCTGAACGTTGTGAAATAACAGAGTTAGCCTCCTGGGGCCTTACTATGAGCTCTTAAAGCAGGACTTCTAGACAACTGCCCGGTTAATTCGTACCATGACAACTTTAAAGCTGGCCTGCCCAGGCCTACTATTCAATAACCGCAGAAAAACCGTTCACCTGTTTTTTTTGCATGGACTCTCGTTAACATGTCGCTCTACATCCAATCAGTTAATTAGCTTACAAGCGTCTAAGCCTCTGCAATGTTGGTTATAGTAAATTGTTAGTATGCCAGAGACAACATTATCCGTTCAGCTTTGAGAAAACAATATTCAAACAGTTCACCTAAATGAGCGTCATGGTATGATTTAAATCAAAACTGTTTAAGCCAGGTTTAAGAACTGTACGGGACTTGCATGGTTTTTACAAAGCTGATGGTAAGGCCTCTGGTCGCTGCCAACCGATCCGTTTGGAAAATTATACGGCATATGTTCAGCAGTCGACGTCCTACGGCTAAGATGATGATGATGTTGTTGGCGTTGTATCATCAGCCTTGCAAGGACTAACGCGTGATCTCAATAAGAAGACTTATGCTGTGAAGGAATAACTACAATTTTAATAATTATTGCATTATATGTGAGGTTATGTCAATGGATTTTAAGTCAGTTGGAATCCACTTGGCTGTAAGCTTTGGATAAAAGAACTAACTATACACAAATTAGATAGCATGTCCAAGTGCGACTTTGATAGGAAGGAAAAACCTAGAACACTTTTTACCGGTATTATTACACTGCTTAAAAATTTACGTGCATATATGGTATATATACATATATACAGGTATTTATTGCTTATTTACTATTCCCCCGACAGACATTTTCCATTATAAAGGCTACGTGAAGCAGACAACAATGGCGAGCGAAAAAACTAGCTACAATTCACACATACACAAAACCTATGGGAGTGTGGAGTTATTAATATTCAGTATAGGATTATCCTACTAATATTATAAACGCGAAAGTTTGTGAGTATGGATGTATGAATGTGTGGATCTTTGTTACTCTTTCATGTTCAAACGGCGGGGACAATTTTGACGAAATTTGGTATGGAAATAGATGAGGCGCTGGATTAACACATATGATACTTTTCATCATTATCATCCATCACCACGCAGATGAAAAAGCGTAATATGCTTGGGCACAGCATAGACCAAGGCTACATTCCGGGAAGCGCCGGCAACGCTCATAACTGTCGCGCCCCAGTTTAGCGTTCCGGTTAGAATGAATGCTTGCAATGTTCAACCCAAGCTGAACGGTTACGCGGTCTCGCGAAAAGCGCGCCATCTTTTCTGTCAAAAATCGATAGAATCCTATACATTTGATACTTGACAGTGACAGCTCGTAAACGACCGCGAAAACCCACCTACGATCTGCGAGCGTTGTGAGCTTTTGCAGTGACGTCATCGATGACGTATCGAGTTCACTCACGATGACCGTGGGCTTTTAAGGGAAAGGGTGTGCGAACGCCGCGAGTGATTTCAGCGCTATCCGGAACGTAGCCAAAATAATAAGATCT
This sequence comes from Selenia dentaria, assembly GCA_917880725.1. Classification (NCBI taxonomy): domain Eukaryota; kingdom Metazoa; phylum Arthropoda; class Insecta; order Lepidoptera; family Geometridae; genus Selenia; species Selenia dentaria. The sequence continues at coordinate 3,383,445 of OU862888.1, read as the reverse complement.
CCGCCTACGTCAAGATCGTAATGATGACAGTTCTGTCAAAGTTTGTGTCAGTTTCTGATAGCTTAGTCAAAAGCCAAGTCAATTTGACAGCTCGATATACTAGACGTGCTCGGCGACCGTCAAGGGTGATTAAACGTAATGACAGTTTTTTCCATGGTGATTAATGTTATATTTGTATGTACGTTAGTCCTGTTTTTTTGTTATTAATGTTTACTGATTGATATACTTAGTATTTAAATGTACTCATATAATACTATTATAGCAATTGCGTTTGACCATGTACATATTTTATGAAATTTTGGTATAAAGGTAGATATGGCCTTGGAGAATATAATAAGCTACTTAATAAACTTATCGTGCGCAGACGTAGTCGCGGGCACCAACTAGTATTATATATGCATAGAATTATGACTCCTTACTTGTACCGTTGTTTTGTATATTTTTCAAAGGTCTATATTTATTATCAGCACGTACACTGCGAGTTAAGTATTAAATACAGGCTTAGAGTAATATTTTATATTGTTACCTTATATTGATGACTATAATATATTATAACGTCGCCTATTAGAGTCACTTTATAAATTTAGTAATTATGTTTTTTTTCTATTGTATAAGCTATTCTTAATTGTAATTTAATTCAAATTCAAAATCAGTTCATTCGTTATATATGCAAGAAGTTACAACCGTGCTAGTTTGTAATGATTCGTCGACGAGCTCGCCGATGTAAAATTATTATGAGATTTACACTTGTACATTTACAAAATATTTGACATCGGCGAGCTCCTAGATTATGATGTCGCGTTGAAATGAATCAGTGTTTTTTTAATGATTGGTTTAAGTACAAAGTTAAAGTCACTTGAGGGTAAGTGATGCGGGCGGTCGAAAGCACTGGTGATAGCAGTCAGCTGCGGTCTCTCGATACAACTATTGGAACACACCGTCGTGTACGTAGCGACAGATTTTCAATATTCGGACTTGATAAAGATATTTAGCCATGTAGGCAGAACGTGCCATATCTATAGACTTATATATTACGCCATACCACTTTCGTGTAGATTTCCTGACGATGACATTAATTAAATACTCCAAATCCAAGGTTAAAACTCAATTTTAAATTCGAGTTCATCAGCCATCGTTGAACTATCATTATTAAAGCTTCGTTAGTGCAGTTCATAGTGATCCTGCATTCGAAGTGTCCCCAGGTCCTATTCCCCCCGCTAGGGCTAACCACACAGTCACTATTTGTGTGAACAGAAATATTTATTGTCGGGTTTTGGATGTTCTAGAATCATGAAATTTTACAAAAAGCAATGTGCTACAACACAATATCTACAAGAAAATATCTGAAAACTATATCATCATCATCTCAGCCGCAGGACGACCACTGCTGAACATAGCCTCCAATATAGGCCATAATACAATATATATGCAGTTTAATAACAAAAAATACCAATTTGAAAAATTATTTTTTGCGGTTGGTGCAAAAACCGTGTTATGGAATCGACCCACAAAGTTAAGCTTGTCGGGAAAGAGTCTTCAATGCGCGAATTATTGACCTTACATAGTCACTCAGAGCGTTATTTTTATTATTTTTTCAAAGATAAACCTGTGTGGAACCAGGGGTGGGTGACTAGTGCAGTTTAAAAGAACGCCACTACTTCGTGTAGCTCCCTGAATGGCGCTTGTCTTAATAGCAAAGACAATTTCAATGCATTGCCACAGACTAGAAAAGTGCTTTTGTATATAACTCTCTAGATACCAACATGGAATCTATTCTATCTACTGAGAAAATAGGATTTTATTTTCTATTTGTTCAAATGGAGCGTGTTAGTTTTGTATATAAATAGGTTCATTACTTTAACTTCTATGGAAATGCAGTTTTGTTCAGAATTAGCTTAACGTGATAACATGTAATTAGTTTTCTCCCCTTATATTTGGACTCGTGCATTTATTAATTTGCTGTTCCTCAAGTGGTGAGATTTTGATTCAAGTAGTCAGAGTCAGGTCACAGTCACATATATATGTATGTCAGTTACTTTCCTGTCTAAGTTACGTTCTAGTAAAGCAGTGAATGCATTACTAAAACTTTCTAAAACGACGGACGGGGAAAAAAAACATACGTTTCATGATTTCGTATACTTTGTCTAAGCTTATGCTCCATTATGATTACTTAAAAGTTAATAATACTACACTAATATATAACGTTAATAATAACTATTACACGTTAAAACTTAAATAAACACAAATCTAGGAAAATTATACAAAATTAACGATAACCGATGTTGGATTTTTTCCCGCCCATATTATTAGTTTAAATTTAATGCCTACGTTGGGAAAGTTTACTGCCGTTACGGCCGCCATACACCATCCTTCCTATCGTCAAATCGGCATGACGCTGCCGATTGGGTCAGTTAGAATTGATTGGCATGATAGTTATACTTGACGTCACAATCAAATTTTAATTCTGAACAAAGTAATGCAGTTAGTCAAAATGTATTACACTAGCTGCGCTCTGCGGTTTCACCTGCGCGGTGTTGGGCGTTGATGATTATGAATCGAATATAGCGTATGTTACTCAGTCATAATATAGCTTTCTACAGGTAACATATTTATTTGTACCGGTTATGTAGTTTTTGCGTTTTTCCGTTACAAACGAACTTTCAAATCTTACCTGCTTATTATTAGAGTAGATATGGATTAATACCAAGATACGCATAATGTGGCGTAGTTTGTACCGTCGTTAATATTGCATATTTAAACACGGAAAAGTAGTTATTGTGACATAGCTGTAATTGTTAGACATATACGAGTATATTATGGAATTGCAATCTTTTTTGTAGAGGTTGATGTCCTCTATAAGACTTTATTACATAACTTTGCTCTATTGTCAATAGTTTCCGCAGCATGATATAATGTTTTTTGGCGTTACTATTGCATATGAAAAACTTGATTGTTGAATCGTTGATTGTGAGACTATTGAACATGAAAAAGTAGTTATTGTGACATAACTGTTATAGTAAGACATATGGTATTAAGTACTTTATTGTAGATATTAAGGTTTTCTATAAAACTGTTGTACATCACTTTGTTCTTTTATCAATAGATTCCGCAGTGTACGCGATATTAGGATATTTTAAATATTTTATATTGTCAACCCTTCGGTTACATCATCAAAGTTTTCATAGGGATCTCTTTCTTTTTTGAAAATATTGTATAGCCCATTACTCAGTGATAATGTAGCTTTCTAACGGTAAAATAATTTTTGAAATAGGTCTTGTAGTTTTTAAGTTTATTCGTTACAAACAAAAATACAAAAGACCAATCTTTCCTCATTATAACATTATTATAGATCTAGATAAGATTACAAAAATCACGACCACTCCCAAGGCACAAAGGTAAATATAAATATGGAATATGTACCATGTCTTTCTTCTTGTTTGAGTTACCGATATTTTGCGAAATATAGCTCAAACTCAAAAGAAAGTACACGGTAAATATTCCATTTTAATGTTAATGCTCTTACTGTTTGTAGGATTCACTTGAAGTACAGGAAGTTTGTGTGAAAACTTGTCGTGTGTCGACACGCGCGCCGGATTAGTGGCCGTGAGGGATATTGGCGAAGTTACGCGCAGTTTCCACAGGGGCTGTGATTCTGTATATTATTATCTTACGAAACAATTAACAATAATATGTTTATCTGATAGCTTAGTCTATTCAATTCATTGGTAGAGTTAAAAGTCTTGAGAGGGATGGCGTAGAGTTAGTAATAGGGTTGTGAAGTTGGGTGCGGAACTCTTAAACTGGTGAGGGTGTAAGTAAGAGCAACTGCGTTATCTCATGGTATTACTGGTTAAATAGCTGGTTCTCTTCGTAATAATTCGTAATAAAATTAGTGGATATACCAATATACGAGTGAAGAAGCGTGAACAGAAAGAAAGCCTTTTTTAGGTCCACACTCATTCATTAACAAGTACCTGATCAGACCTGCCTTGCTCGTCCGTAGTAAAGTAAACAAATTAATGGCACCCTTGTGATGCAATGGCGTGATCGAAGAGTTGATAATGCATGTTAAACGACTAGACGTGACGTGGCCAATGAACTGATGAGAAGTTGGTACGCGGTATTCACCAGTTCTACTCGTGTTTCCTAGCTTCTTATTTTAAAATCCTTTAATTTACTCTTTGGATGAGTATATATGACATTTGATAAATAGCTTTAAGAGGAAAAGAAAAATAATATTAAAAAATCTTTTCGTAAAGCAGTTCCGAGCGGCATGTGTTTTATCGGGAGTAGGACGTTCGATCAAGACCAAACTGCCAGTGAGTGAGCTAAGTCAGCTCTCAACAATTGGTTGGTTATCCACCGCACACTTGCTTGTAAAGAGAAAATAAATGAGCCCATTTATATGGAAAGCCCATATAAGAAATCACATTCAGTCGAAGCGAGGTTGTCGCACGCCAGGTCGATAAATGAGAGACGGCTTTTGAAGTCGCTTGGCGCAGATTGCATTCACTTCTCGCACACGTGTGTGTCGATGGTTTATTAAAAATATAGGAAAATTGTTCAAATGTTTTCCAATTACTGTTAAACGGTTCATAAATTATATTCATTAGTCATAAGTTCATTTGTCGAATAAATTATTGCTAACATCGACAAAACGTTTGTTTTGTGCAGATATATGTACCTATATGTTTTGAGAAGAAAGAATATTTGTTTCCTTGGACGACTTTCCTTGACTACTTTGCCACTAAAGCTGCGGATCGATAAAACGAATCTATCTCTGCACATATAATTCACTGTCACGAAGTGTCGTTACGGCATACAGTAGGTTTCGTAATGAATAAATAAATAAATAAAATCCGTCCAAGTGCGAGTTGGACTCGCGCACCGAGGGTTCCGTACCAACTTGTAGGTTGTAAGTAGGAAGTTCAATAGTTCGTCCATTGAAAACTTTTTCCGACAAACTTAATTTTGCCGGTCGATTTTTAGACACAGTTATTGCATTTACTGCAAATAAGAAGTTTGTAATCGTAAATTCGCTTTTTTGTTATTAAACTATTTATTTACGGTTTTCAGATTTTTTCCTTTACATGTGCTATAAGACATCGCGTCTTGCACACTTTCAGGTCAACGGAAAGTACCCTATAGGTTTTGATTCTCTGGAAATTTTAAAATGCGACATAAATGGTAAATATCTTGTTAGCGACTGACTTCCGTCTCTGACCTTACGTCACGTCCAACTGATTCATCATACTATTGTAATTCTTACTATAATTATATTAGACGTTGTATTATTTCTTCAATGTTATTAAAATTAGTTCTTGGTTAATATTTGACTCCTAAATTTGTCATTTTTGTTATGGCGCCACAATAAGTGGCGCCAGTCTATTTTTCTAATCGGACTGAATTACTATCAAGCAACCATTTACCTTAATGATGTAACGTTCATTATTTAAATTGGTCACGTATTGTCTTATTACTTACAATGTATAATTGCCGAATATCACTTTCCGAGTATTATATTAAGTACACATTTGATTTCCATCCGGTAGTTCGTTCTGCAGCTTGGCGCCACATGGAGTGGCACCACTGTACTTCTCTAATTAAACTGAATCACTATTAAGTTAATCTTCACCTACATGATGTAACTAAATATATAATGTTTGTTATTTTACATATCTCTTGCTCTGTAAGTACACCCTTACACCCCTGAATGCCGGGGTGTATGACTATCATTACAGCATAGGTTTTGGAATTTGAAAAAAGAACTGTCATACTCATACTGCACGAAGAATATTTTTAAAAAGTTAATAATTTTTTTCTCGGTATCGATTAATTACTCGAATCGGAATCTAGACAATTTATTTTATAAAGATTTTATATTAAATATGGAACTATTTGTTTCCACATCGTATGTTAGATGGAATCGATTTAAAAATCAAACTGGCCAGCAAGATTTGACGCGCTTACGTGCGTGAAAAAAAAAAGGCAGTCTACTAGTAGGCGCGAAAGCATCGCGAAAATAATTAATTTTCTTGTTTGAGTTCTTTTTCAAAAGTTTTAAACATGTCTAGTGACGAAGACATAGATCTAACGCCCGATTTTATTAAAGAAAGGGCAAAAACAGTTGTCGAAAATATATTACCGCCGAACTCGAAAGAAAGATATGTAAAGGCATACGACAAATTTATGAAATGGCGGTCAGAAAAAAAAGTGAAATCTCTTTCTGAAAGTGTTTTTATATCATATTTTGATGAATTATCTAAGAGGCTACAACCTTCCAGTTTATGGTGCTTTTATTCCCTGCTAAAATCTACAATGATGACAAAACATGACGTGAATTTGAAAGATTTTTCTAAACTTACTGCTTTCTTGAAAAGGCAGTCTGACGGCTTTAAAAGCAAGAAATCGAAGGTATTTACTGCAGAAGAAGTACAGAAATTCTTAAATGAAGCTCCGGATGAAATTTATTTAGCAATAAAGGTACCTACGCATTTACTTGCCCTGTTTAATAAGTTACCAAAATATTTCACAAAAATATGCGAATTTGGTGCCTTTAATACAACTTATGTCTTTTTTACAGGTTGTTCTAATTTTTGGGATATCGGGAGCCTGCAGAACCGTGGAATTGACAAACTTGACAATAGAAAATGTAGAAAAACATAACAAATTACTACTCATAAAACTGCCTAACACGAAAACTAAAATTGACCGGTCATTTGTTGTGCATGAAGAATTTGCAAATTATGTTGAAAAATATCAAGCTCTTCGGCCTGAAAACGTGGATACAAATCGTTTTTTTTCTTAATTACAGTAAAGGAAAATGCCACAGACAAGTAATAGGAAAAAACAAATTTACAGGCATGCCAAAGCAAATAGCCACATATTTAAAACTGAGTAACGTAGAGTTATACACCGGGCATTGCTTTCGCAGAACATCAGCGACTCTATTGGCTGATTCGGGAGCCAACCTCACTCTGTTAAAAAGGCACGGCGGCTGGAAGTCCAGCAAAGTGGCCGAAGGTTATATCGAAGATTCGATGGCAAACAAAAGCAAAATTACTTCTAAAATAACAGAAAATATAAACTTGAAATCACCACGTCAAAGCACATCATCTGAGCCATTTTTTAATGAAGAAAATAGTACCAGTCAACTGCCGCCATTTACGATGCAAGAACCTCAAGTCACTCATACTCAAGTCTTATCATCACAAACTCATATTCTCTTACAAATTGTAATAATTTTACTATTAATTTTAATTAAATACACATTTTTTTCTTCTTAATAAATGTTCATTGAAACCTGCTGTCTTGATGTTTACTAACCTCACAATCGATATGTAAAGCAGAGTATTTATCGCGGGCGTAAGCATCAATTGCATACTCGGGTTAATTAGCGCCTTCGCTTCGCTCAGGCGCCAAAAACCTCGTATGCAATTGATGTCATACAGCCCTTGGTAAATAATCTACTATAAATTGCTCACCTATTTGTTAGTTACTTATAAAGTATAATTGTGGAACATAATTGTCAGATTATCATAATAAGTATATATTTTGATTCTTATACGGTAGTTCGTTCGAAGACCGTTATAAAACCCAGTGGCAGCTATGGAAGCGCATTCTTTTCCAATCGAACAGTGTGGAAGGTGGTAACGCTGCAGGAATAAACGTTTATATTGCACCCATAAATTTTTCATTACAAGTCTACCCCACTAACTGAACAATCTATTGATCGCGTTGAATTTACAAGTTAGATTTTTTCACAACTGAAAATGACTGTTGACTCGAGTACTTATTTGGTATAAACTTTAATTTGATACCTCTACAAAATCCTAAGGGAAAGGGTCTACACAGGCAAACATACAGACGGACAGACGCAAAACAAAGATAGTTATATTTCTTTTAAGTTGCGGTACGTTAAAAATAATAATTATTATTTGTCCCGGTGTATACAATTATTAGATAGATAGATAGATAGATGAACTCTTTATTGTAACACCACATTATACATAAGTCATTTCGAAACAATTGTATACACAAAAATATCATATTACAATTAAATGCTTAAAACTAATAGTCACAATGGGCGGTATATATATTAATTCGTCTTCGTGTTTTACCGAGTGTCCATATTTGATTTTGAAGTTATGTATAAGTACTTGTAGTTTGGTATGGATGAATGGTAAGGATTTCCTTACCACTTACAAAGAAGGCCTCGCGTGCTTGGTGTTATATGACGCGCCTTATCCGCAACTTCTCCTTTCTACGGCGTGTTGATTTTCTCGGGAGATATCTGAGGATGATTGTGGTGCACGAAGCGCGGCTGATGTTGCCTTTCCGTTCGTTAAGCAATATTATTGAGGAGAGTTATGAGCCCCTCGACTCATAAGCATGCCGGTCAGACGTCTACGGCTTTTCCAACTGCCTCCCCAGGTTAACCAAGAATGCTGTATGCTGAAATATAGGAAATATTATAGTAGTTTGGGAAAAGTTGACAGGTTACATCCAATAAAAAAAAAGACTCTACTTCTACACTAAAAAGTGTGAAATAGCTTGTGGAAGTCCACCACGGAAGTATACTCTATCAAACAAAAAATGAATCATCAAAATCGATTCATAAATGACGTAGTTATCCGCGAACACACAAAAATATATACATATAAATATACGGTGGAATTGAGAAACCTCCTCCTATTTTGAAGTCGGTTAAAAAGATAGAAATGTTGCGTTCAAACATTACGGTTTACTTTGATGGTAAGCCGTAATCCTTAAAGTACTTATATACTTTTAAAGTTATGAAATACTGTTATAAAATTGAATATGAATGTTAATAAGAGCACGCACATACCGGATCACGTCCGGGCGCCGGAACCGGATCGTGAAGAGTTATTCTCGCGCATTGCACTCGTTAATCAAATCGGGCCGGCCACGCGCATGTCAACTCGATAATCTGATACTATGGACGAGATATTCGTAGGATATTCACGATAAATATTTCAGTATTCTGTCAGATTTGTTACGGCTCTTGAGTAGCATAACGTTTATTATATCACCATCGCCGGGACATCGGCCGTCGTTTCAGAGGAAAAAGTAAGGCTAGTAACCAGCTCCGATGTTGGAGTGTTATTGTGTAATGTGTGTAATACCTATGATGATGGCGGGGAACCCCTAATAATAATTGTATCATTATCATTGATTTCGTTTACCTTTTCTAGATTTGTGTTTCTTCTTGTTTGACGGGTAATAGTGTTTGATTATTAACCGTTACGAGTTCGTTATACCGCACAAGTGTACATAATCAAATACCGTTGTTATTGTGATTTTTATATTGTACTAGCTGCGTTCCGCGGTTTCACCCGCGGTGGTGATGAATGACGATGATAAAACGAATATAGCGTATGTTACTCAGGAATAATGCATCTTTCTAATGTTGTAAGTTTTTTTTTAATTGGTAAGTAGTTTTTGCTTTTCAATTACAAACAAACAAACAATATTTTTTTTTCTTTATTATTAGAATTAAATACCAAGGTACGAATAAAGGCCTATTCAGACCTGGGCATTATTCGCTACCGCAAGCGATATAGAAATTCGAAAGGTTATGCGTTAATTTCGCTGATCACACTAGAGCGGATATCGCTACCGCTTGCAGTAGAGATATCCGTTGGCAACGGTTAGCGGGGGGAAGCATGACGCACTCGCTACTTGCTCCCGCGTCAACCGGCTTAACTAGTTTCGCCAAACAAGAGAAAATACCGCCTCAGTAGGCGGTACAAGTTTCGCTGCAGTTATGGAACTTCATACTATTTACCCATCGAGTTTCGCGTGGTATTTTTCGCTACTTACAACGGTAGCGAATAAGGCTCTGGTTTGAATAGGCCTTTATGTGGTTTAGTTTGTACCAGCGTTACTATTGCATATTTAAGCGTGAAAAGTAGTTATTCTGACATAATTGTAATAGTTAGACATATGGCACTGCAGACTTTTTTGTGGTTAATATCCTCTATAATACCTACATAACTTTGCTCTATTATCAATAGTTTCCGCAGCGTACGCGGACTAAGGATTTTTTTCACACCTTGGGTTACATTATAAAAGTTTTCATAGGGATTCCTAAACATTTGAAAATATCTTATAACCTATGTTTATCAGGGATGATGTTGGATTCTATTCGTTCTAGAATTTTTCAAATCGGTCCAGTAGTTTCGGAACCTATGCGATTCAAACAAACATACTGGTTTTTCCTCTTTATAATATTTATTTTATTATTGTTAGTATGTAATATGTAAATAAATAATGTATAATGTTACGTTATTTAAAAATCAAAATCAAAAACATATATCATTTATTGGGATAAGAAAGGCATGATTTGATAGTGTAGTAAACATAGTAATGTTTGTGTTTGCCTGTTTTGTTTTTTTAAGGAAATATAATAATTTATTTAAATATATGTAAATAGTAACACGAAGTGAATAAAATTAAAGTCACGGCTGTATGACAGAAGAGTAGGTTAGCCAGTATGTATGATAAAATTTGTAGTTTTTAGAATAAAATAGATATGTCGCACCCTTAGAATATAAATGGCACTATACGAAAATGTTCATTTTACAGTATGGCCGTTTAAAGTTTATTAATGTATTGTATGGGTGAAATGAAACTAAAACAATGTAAATAAAGCTTCTTGGTCGGCTTAAAATAACAGTTTAACTAATGCTGTTTCAGAATACAGTGGCACACAATATTTTTTTTTATTATTTATCCATGGAGAAGCCTTTAAAAAAAAAGTTTTGCATAGTGTCGGTTATAGTTTCATAGTTATTCAAATTTTTTTGCTTAATGACCTCTAAGTTGTTATTTTACCTACATTGTAATGATAAAAAAGATACAAATAAAACAATAAAATAATTACTGAATCCTATTTATTTGGCACACGCTCACAGTTAAAAGTCAAAACTACCACAAACACTCATAATAACAAATCTGTCCTAATCTAGAAAAAGGTATTATCAAAATAACAAAAACTTAGACTTCGTGTTTGAAAACAATTCGTAATTTTATCATAAACAACATTATTATTAAAATCTTGTTCTTACTACTACTTACTAATTAATACCATCATAACTTAAATACTAACGTTCAAAGTCTTTCAAAGTAGGAACTGTAAAAGTTACGCACAAATCAGCGTATTAAAGGCATAATAATCACAAGATTCAACAACAAAAAATTTACTCGCAATACCAAACTTAGAAATATTGTTTTTCACAAAAAAACCGTTAGTAATTATAAAAAAAATTGTTCAAAATCAAACGTTCAAAAAATAAAAAAAACGTATCAAAAACTTCTTCTTACAAATTAAATCAACTGCATTTTTAAAGAGTGAACACTACCCATCTAGTTCAAAACTCTGTCAAAGTAAGAATTGTAAAAGTTGGGTATCAAACCAGCATCTAGAAGGCTTTTCACGTCATTCTTCTTTCTTTCTGATAAATCTAACTTTTGGTTATACAGCTGTTGCAATTCTTGAGTCTTCTGGTTTCTTGCAATGACTCTTTTAGATCCCAGGTTAAGTTCTTTGAAATCATCAAAGTAGGATGTTTTGTAAAATATATTTACCTTTTCATCTTCAACATTCACCACTTTGATGACTTTTATATCAGATAACTTTACAACTTCACCTTCAATACTTTTGTTTAGCCTAGGAACTGGCAGTTGTTTGATGTCAAAGAAATTGTCATACGACATTTCGTTTACTGTGAATGGAGTGCCATGTTTTTTTGCGCTTTTGATGGCGGATACGTACTGGGAAGGCACATAAATGGGCCCAGACTTAAGCATTCTTTTTATTTGTTTTTCAATCATTGAATGTGCTGCATCTCCTTCATTTTGTGTATGTCCACGGATTAAAAATGTGTGTGTTATAGATGTTACTTCCAAGTTAAGTACTGCGTAGATGTACATACCGATGATGAACTGATTTTTCTGCTGGCCGCAGCAGTTATCTGAATAGAAAACTACGTCTAAGTCTTCGTCAGCTAAAGAAGATTTCTTTTGCAAGTATTTCAAGACACAGCTGGCTATTTCATTTGCTCCACGGTTACCTTGCGTCTCGTCCCAGAAAAAACATTCAGTATTATCTCTTGCAAGCTCAGAGATGGTAAAATTCAAGCAATTTATCTTTGACTTGTAGAAAAAAGTTGATACTTCTCCATTTGGTATCGTCATTACTGCTTGTAGGTCGTAGCATGCGACGATAAAGTTGCTTTGAAACCTTCATTTTATCATTAGCTTTTTCTTCGCGACTTTTCTCCTTCTCTGCTAGATGTCGATCGAAGTCTTCCTTCAGAACTTCTTTTTGAGGATCTTCGGCCAGTTTGTATATTGTGCATTGTTCGCATTGGTCCTTTTTGGGGACAAAGAAGCCAATGTTAAAGTCGTTATTGAAAACTTTTCGGTATGTATGTAGTTGTACAAATGGCAATCCTTGTTTTATGCAATCCTCTTTGTAGTCTGAATAAATATCAGTCAATGTTTTTCCACCATCTATAAATTCTCTGGTAGTTTGCTTTCGCAAATAGTGGCTTTCGATGCGAGGAATGCTGTTAATGTGTTTTTTCACTTCTTCTATCATTTCAGCGGGCACCTTTCTGTGGTTTCCATGCATTCCTCTCTTTTCTCCTTCTAGAACACCTGTTGACGCATTTTTCTTTTCTACTACAGTTCTAATGCACCTGTCTGTAATATCCAGAGAATTTTTGAAGAAAGTTTTGCAAACCCTTTCTTTGGTGCCGTTTACATCGAAATGGAAAGCCATTTTTGGCTTTCGATTGGAATCAATCTTTTTGTATTGATATCTGGGCTTAATTTCTATTATGTTACGAGCTATATATTCTCTTTGTCGCATCAATGAAGCCATGCCCCAAAAATCATCGAAAAGAAGTTTTCGTGACTTTTCAGATATTCTTTCTGAGCATTTCAGCCGACATGCACTTCCACATGGTTGCTTAATCGTTTTAGCTGGATAAACGGTTTTCTTTTTTGAGTTGGAAACATATTTTTTACCGGCATTTCTTAAAATCTTCACAATATTTGTAGAAACGTTCTTAAATTTCTTCTTTCGTTTTTTTGTGATGACCTCAACTGGCTGAGCTCGAGCTCCTATTACAACATCGTTTGGACAGAAACCGTCAATATTCCTTGTATCAGAAACGACAGGCTGAGTTTGGGCTTCTATTACAGCATCGTTTGGGCAGAAACTGTTAATATTCCCTGTGTAAGAAGCAACTGGCTGAACTTGAGCTTCTTGAGAAACATCATTGATTTCTCCTGTTTCATCTGCGTCAGAATGCATGATTTTGGCGTTATTGGCACGGCTGGAAGAGGCAACATGATCGCCATCATTTGGAGCAAGACCAACTTGATGATTCGAATCAGCAGGAAGAGGAACACTTCTTTGATGATTATTAGAAACTTCAACAATCTGAGTGAAGGAAATGTCAATGTTTGAAGTGCTTGGCATTTGGTCATTCATGTTATCATTTGTGTTCTCTGTTTCGTCATACGGATAAGTAGGGTCGATATAATTACGCGAGTCTATAGCGCTTTGAATTTGTTGGGTGTTTGGACACTCTTGTGCAGAGAAAGCTGAACTGCATGATGTGCTTGAGGTAGAAGATGATGACGAGCTGGAAGATGAAGACGATGACGACGAGCTTGAGTTCGATCTCCGGCATTTTTTCTTTGAAGGAAAGTATGTGCTATCGTCGTCTGAGGCGGGAGAAAAGTCACCGTCGTCATCGTTCGTTTGGTTGTGACAAGTGCTAGTTGAGGGTGAATTTCTCATGATGTTCAATTCAGACGCACTCATTGTTGAGAGGGGTTCCACAATATCAGATTTTCTATAGGAAGCTTTTGTATTTTGGGATTCATCATCGTCTTCGTTGTTCTGAGTTGATAATTGAATGATCCTTTTACATCTACTTCTCTTTGGATCCATAATAGTTTAATGCCCTAAACAAAATCATTCAATCAATTAGAAGGTCAGAAAAACTAATGCGTCCACCCTGCGTCCGCGGTGGCAATCTATTTGTGTTCAAAAACGTGTCTAAACACAGGACGCGTTTGATTTGTACACGTCGCAACAAATAAAACTGCGGTAACTGATCACTACCGTGGACGCAAGAACGCATCACGCGCACGTGATATTGACATTGATTGCCAAAAATTATTTAATTCGTTTAAAAACAAAATCCTAATTCAAATGATTAAATAACTGGCATTACACTCAAACTGCCGCTTATGCACTTACTCACTGTAAATATTCGAAAGCAAATTTATTGAATAAGTGGCACTAAACACAAAGTGCCATTTTTTTACTCACCTCGACAAGAGTTCCGTCCGGTGACTTGTCGCGAACTGGCGTAGTGCCGGTTTATTACTTACCGACCGCACAATTTGTTACAAATTCATAAGTGACACTAGCGACATCTAGCGAAAATTAAGCGCATTAGAACTACTGGGGTCTTTGCATTAGGCGCGTTTCGTCTTAAGCATTTTGACAGTATACTTAACTAAAAAATAGCGTTTTTTGTATAGTGCCACTTATGTTTTAAGGGTGCGATGTGTGTGATGAACCCTACAAATGAATCAAAAAACAACTTTATTACATAGTTGTTAAAAACATTGTCAGCGATTCACTTGTTAAAAAAGCTAAGCTTAACTAGCGAACTAAAGTTTAATTATGGTAGTCCTTATTCTGTTAACACGAAAATCCAAATTCATGTAACACCTAGAATCACATTTCTATTTAAAAAAAAACTAATTCTACTGTTTCATCATCATCATCTCAGCCGTAAGACGTCCACTGCTGAACATATGCCTCCCCCACGAATTCCCAAAAGGACCGGTTGGAAGCGGTCATCTTGTCGGTGGACAACCTACACTGCGCTCGCCGGTCCGTGGTCTCCACATCTAGAACCTTTCGGCCCCATCAGCCATCTGTTCTACGTGCTATGTGGCCTGCCCACTGCCAATTCAACTGGCTTATCTTCTGGGCTATGTCGGTGACTTTATTTTGTCTACGAATCTCCTTATTTCTGATTCGATCACGTAGAGAAACCCCGAGCATAGCCATCTCCATAGCTCGTTGTGCGACTTTGAGCTTGCTTATGAGGCCCAAAGTAAAAGACCACGTTTCAGTGCCATAAGTCATCACTGGTAACACACATTGGTCGAAGACTGTTGTCTTGAGGCACTGAGGTATTTTTGACGAGAAGACTTCGCGAAGTTTCTGGAACGCTGCCCAGCCGAGTTGGATTCGATGATTGACCTCTTTCTCAAAGTTGGACCTCCCTAGTTTGACTGTCTGTCCTAGGTAGATATATTCGTCAACAACTTCGAGAACTGAGTTCCCAACTGATATTGGGGTTGGCACAACATGGGCATTAGACATAATTTTCGTCTTGTCCATGTTTATCTTAACGCCTACCCGTTGGGAAACGCGATGGAGGCCTTCTAGCATCATGCTGAGGTTTTCCATGGATTCTGCCATGACTACAATATCGTCGGCAAATCGAAGGTGAGTGATGTATTCGCCGTTCATGTTGATGTCGAGCCCTTGCCATTGCAAACAGTTTCGGAGATATAACGTCTCACGGTCTCACGCCTCTTTGCAATGGAATTGCCTTCGAACACTGCTGCTGTACTCGGACTGACATGTTTGCTTTGTTGTACAAGAACTTCAACACTTCAATATACCTATAGTCAATACGGCACCGCTGAAGAGACTCAAGCACTGCTCACGTCTCGATCGAATCAAAGGCCTTCTCGTAGCCCACAAAGGCTAAACAAAGAGGCAAGTTATACTCTTCGGTCTTCTGTATAACTTACCGTATCGTGTTGATGTGAAACCAGCTTGTTCCTGAGGCTGGAATTCATCGAACCTGCGACTGAGACGGTTAGTGATGACCTTTGAAAACAGCTTATAAACATAGTTCAAACGCGAGATGGGTCTGTAATTCTTAAGTAAGGTGCTGTCACCTTTCTTAAAGAATAGAACCACCACGCTTTTGTTCAATGCTTCTGGCGTTAATCCTTAGAGTAAAAGAGACAATAAAGAGCTTCTAAAGGATTTTAAGTACTGGTGTTCCACCTGCTTTCAGAAGCTCAGATGTGATACTGTCGTGACCAGGCGCCTTGTTGTTCTTAAGCCTGTTTATGTATTGTTATTTTTTCTTATTTGAAAAAAGCGGCAAAAGTAATAGGTTTGACGGCTGCTCGTAACGGTCCATAATGTTCTTCTGACCTTCGAACTACAAAGATTTTTATCATTTGGAAGATTAGACCAAGTCTCTCTTACCTATATATATAAAATTTGCTTTGCTACTGTGATGCCCTTCTTATAAATTAATTATTGCTCAAGACAACTGAGTAAAAGCAATATATCTGAAAAACATTTGTAAGTAACCCTCCACTACAAGATAAGACTGTTATCAACGCTAATGACATAGCACATACTAACTGTGTAGCATATATATAACTTAACAGTTATAAAAAATATTAAGACATAAATAAAAATATTAAAGGAGGGAGGGTGGTGCACACCGCAACTCGGCCATAAGCATAAATTTCTTCTATTATCGGTTTTTATTGTTTTAAATCTAATTTAAATAAAGAAAATAAAAAGGCTTCGATTTCGTGTCTGCTTATGGCCGAGTTGTGGTGTGCACCACCCTCCCTCCTGCATAAACTGCAAAGAGGAAGTGTTCAGAATAAACAACACATTAAACAACCCAATCAACCAAAAACGATTCGACGCGTGTTTCGCCTCTACACGAGGCATCTTCAGGAGATCTTGGCCCGTCGTTAAAATAATTACAAATTCAAATCAGTCCTGTACGTATTTTATGGATAATACTTTTTTTTTATTAGGAAACCTAATTGGTGGGTTAGGCGACTTAGTTCTAAAATGATCATTGTCAAGGTAGAATAATGTCAAATGTCGACGTATATAATTGATGTAATTTTCACGTTTGGTATTTTTTACATTATTTGAAAACAAAATTAGATTCTCCATTATGATTGCTTACGCTTTCTCAATTAGTGTACATTGAAATTAAAACCTTTAAACGGATTACTCGTGTTCTACTTTCGTAATTTCAAGCTCAATCTTTATTTATTACCTCTCTGAAATGTAGATTAAAATATCTGTCGTTACCGAACACGACTAAAACAATTCTTAAAGATATATAATGGCCTCTAAATGGTTTACAAGCTATCTTTGTGTAATTTTTAGTAGTCTCTAGTATGTGGATATAGAACGTTTTATAACACTATCGCGTAACCTTTTATCTCACACAAAACCCTCTCTGTGCAAAAACTATCGAACAATGTGAATATTGGCAATCTATCAGGACCCGTGTCACTGCAGGGACACGATATCACTTGTGACCCTGCACGGGACACAATTACATTTGTACTATCTGTAGACATAGTTTTACAGTTCGCTGAATAATGTAACGCTTTAGGTAGACCTTGACTGGCCTTGACTTCTTTGTTATATGCTTTTGTGGCATTTGTCTATCATCTATCTGAATTCGTTACTTTTGTGTGTTATGCCAAAAATCTAAATAGTGTTCAAGAATTTTACGTACACAAAGCCCCCTTTGAATGTATATAGAAGGAATTTAACTAAACCCAGATTCCCTGATAATCGTGACGTTATACAATTTTATCTACAATCATAATGCAAATTCTCTATGAGACGTTCATGAATCGTTGGTTATAAATAGAGGAATTTAAACCCTTGGGCTCGCTTTTATATCCATCCACACTTGCAATTTAATGACCATCATCGTGTCAAAGTTACTTTTAAATAATATCATAAGTAGTTTCTAAATATAATTTGATTTAAATATGATTTTAATAAAACTTACGTATATTATAATTACGTATCAATAAAATAAGATTAACGTGACTTCTTCTCAGTCATTTCACTCTTCACAGAGCGGTCGTGGTCGTCATGTAGTTGTGGTGGAGGCAGATGTAATGCGCCTCACGATGTCATGCCATCCCCTCTATCCGTCATGCTGGGGCACTCATGCAAGGGACCTCCCACCGCAGATTTGATCTGATCAGTCCATCGCATGGGTGACCTCCCGCGCGGTCTACTGCCTTCTACTTTGCCCTGAACGACAAGCCGCTCTATAGACTGGCTGCCCCGCCTCGAAACGTTTCCGAAGAATGCGAGGATCCGCGATTGCACCAAAGCTGAAAGACGCTGCTTGATACCAAGTTCTTAAAGCTCGATACTTCAAAACTACTTACTAAATTAGGACACGAGTTAGCTTGGGCAACGTTGGACGGTACATTATTACTCGTAACAGACGAGTTGAGAAGTTGAGTTAATGCTTGTATTAATTCAAGGATGGCATTTGGAGTAGTGTTAGAGTCAGATATAGGGTATGCAAGACCATTTACGCTAGAAGTGGGAGGGTTGGCGATTATAGATTGATAAGTGGCTCGGTCATAACCACGCCTTTGAGGAGGAGGGGGACGAGGTTTGAGAAAAACAGTTTTTTATGTGAAGAAATTATATTAAAGATGATGAAGGAAGAGTCACATTAGCAATTGATGTTATTACTACATCGCTAAAGCTCCTATTTACAGGTGGATGTAGTTTGAGCGCTTCAGCATAATGATATGTTTTTATCAGACATTGATATTTTAATTGACTTTTGCCTATTGTATTCAGGGCAGCACTTATTTGTGGCAAAGTGGAGCTCAGAGCACAAAAGACACGTTGGAAAACCTTCGTCTGCATTACAAGTATCTCCAGAGTGAGCTTGCCCACACTTGAAGTACCGAGTATTAGAGCGGCAATTCACCTTGGTGTGCCCAAAGCGGCAGCCGTTGAAGCATTGAATTGTCGGATAATATAGAAAGGTCGGTATTAGAGCGGCCGCTGAGTTTTAAATACGACCACTCTAGTTGTAAGTACGGTTACGACTCCAAATGATGATTAGACAACGATATGAGATTACGCAAACTCTTTGCTGTAATAGAAATGAAGATAAAGAAGCCACCGTTTAATAGAACATAGATTACTGTGGTGAGAAATGCGTGGTGGCACAACCATAGACAACATTTTTCTGAGGCCCACAGGACAGTAAGGAAGTGAAACCCCCGTGTAGGTCAGGTGGAACGTCAAATCGTAAACACGCGAATTTTCTAGTATTTAGGTATTTTTTTTATTTTGGTCAAATAATCTCACCCAGAATAGATTGTTGTGTTTCATTTCATTAGTTTATAGACATCATTTGTTAGTAGGTTCATTTCATTAGCGTATTAAGTTTGTACGTTCGGTGTCTTGACACTAACATGTTGTTTATATCATAATCGACAACTGTGATTGACATTATCAGTAAAAGGCAGGACGCAACAACGAGCGAGGAAACAAGGCTTGTGTTCAGTTGAAATCAATGTCGATTATAATATCTGCAACGTGTAAGTCTCGCGTCAATCCTTTATATTACTACAAAAAATATCGTCGTTTATATATTTTTGATTCTGCAAAAATTGAAGAATTTAAATAAAGAACAAATAACGGGTGGAGCTTTTCTTCGTTTTGCTTGTATACATTGAAAACTGGATCTCTATTTGTATGCA
Source organism: Selenia dentaria (assembly GCA_917880725.1). NCBI lineage: Eukaryota > Metazoa > Arthropoda > Insecta > Lepidoptera > Geometridae > Selenia > Selenia dentaria. The sequence continues at coordinate 3,363,786 of OU862888.1, read as the reverse complement.
GCGCAGACGGGACGGACGGCACGAAATTGAATTTATTGTTTGGTAACTATCAAAGTGGAATGATCGCTCCAGTGGCGCTCCTCGCTGCAGATTCCACCGGATGGTGTCTGCTCTCAATCATTCTTTATTGAACACTATCTTTACGATGATATACAAATCATCGTACTTTGGATGCAGAGATACGAAAGCTCATTGAATTAAAGAAACGTTTTTTTTAAAAACATTTTTGATAAAAGTTAGTATGGAGGTAGATGAGGCGTTCGATTGACACATAGGATACTTTCCATCATCATCCATCACCACGCGGGTGAGACCGCGGATTTGCAGCTAGTTATACTAGGTATATGTTTTGTACTATATGTAGTATTTGATCACTGGCTGAAGCTAATATTTGTACGATGGGCAGACGTATTTGTACTCGGGTGTAGGATGTATGATGTATTATTGTGTGTGGCCATGCCTCCCGCGACAGAGATAATCCTATTGCAGGGTTAAAACTGTATAAACATAACTGTTCACTCACTCAAATGCTCCTTCACAAAACTTCACCTTGCGGTATATGCAACTCTGAAATAAATGTCTAAATTAAACGTAATATCATTTCATAAATGATCATATTTCATTGCATAAATCCTTATTTGATTGTATATAAAAACTAGTGCTAAGCGAGACGTCATCGCCGCGGGCGTCCCGAACACTCCTTGAAAAAGGCCACCGAATGTTGTCGAAACTATAGTCGGACCTATCCGATAAATATTACGTGAGTAATCCCGTATTTTTAATGAATAATGATATAAAAACTATTTTGACACTGACCAACAATATGGGAAATTTAGAAATGGAAGAAAAATGATGGAATGACACAGAGGAGACGTCATGGAAAAACGATTTTTAATTTGGATTTTAAGAGAGAGATAATGGATTCCTGAAAAAGAAAACCAATTATTATTTTTAAGATTGGATCGATGCTATAAGGCCAATAATAATAAAACGCTTATCACTATGTGTCGTATATCCCCATAGAAGAATTGATTTTAAAATGGGATAGGCTTTGCCATCGACCTGGAGCCATTGGGCTTGAGAAGGACTGGCTCGATGACATAGGCCAATAATATTGAAGAGTTCGCCGTTATAAAAGGGACTCCGTAAAGTGAAACTTGGTCAGGTCACGTTATCTATTTAATATATTTATATTACTCATCTTAATTTTTTATTTATTAGCTAGCTAGCTAGGTATTCTTCTCAATGTAAGTATCTTTTACATTACACGGTACTCAAAATAAATATGAATTATTGCTACACTTCTTCAGCATCTTGGTAATTGCATATATGTTAATGCAGACCACAGAAATGCTGCTGCCTATTTCCCTTATATTCCTTTAGCCGCTTCTTATGACGCCCACGGGAAGAGATGGGTTGGTCCTGTTCTTCAGTGTGACCAAACGGCAAATTCTATATCAATTTCATAAAATATAGTTTGTAGTCACGAATACGTACGTACTTGGAAATAGACATTCAAATTAATAATATTACTAAGATATACGGATTACGATAGTGTGCTGTGATATTCCGATTAGATAGATTGATAGAAGATAGAAAAAACTTTATTGAAACACCACATTAATCACTTTATATTAAAAAGTAAAATTCTTCAACCTAGGTGTTACAATGGGTGGTCTTATCGCTCAGAGCGATCTCTTCTAGACAACCCATTCTCAGAGGAATATCAAATATAACATGGACGGTAACAATACAAAATCACTAAATAAGTAGGTACACTATAAATATCTATATATATTATAGTAAATAAAATAATAATAATATATAAAATACATGCATACATAAATAATATACTTGTATAATAAATATATTTTTATACATTTGTATATAAATACAAATAAAGTGTTTAAAATTAAACAATAAAGTATCTGACGGAAGCGTATGGGAAGCCACTTGAGCTTAGTACGAAATTCGGAAACATGGTCATATTTGCGCAATCCGAATACGAACCTGTTGAAGCTTCCCGCGTAATCGCGCAAGCTTCCTATTGGGTGGTTATGACGTGATGAGCTGCTGACCAATCATAGGCGGCCCCCACCCATCAAGAGGACGCTACGCGACATTACAGAGCGAGCTTGAAAAACAAATTATTACATCATTACGTACTTGCGCCTAGACTACCATTTTTTAATTTCATATTTTACGATGTAATACTGTTCTAAATTATAATCACTTCAGCAAACAATAACGTTTTACCATTTCAATCATCACCGCCACCTAGTCGAAGAAGCAGCCCCAACAGAACCTAATACAAAAATTTTGGAGACGCTTAATTTTATTTAGCTGATTATATGAGTACGTAGGTAATTTAAAAAATAATTTAAATGCAAACCACAGGTAATCACTGAATATATATTAAATACTTGTTTATATAAGAAAACTGGAGAAAATAATAGTATTTTCCTTGCGTGAACAAAGTGGAAACAGTAGAGTGCAGTCGGCGCGTTGTTTGTGGAACTTGTTGTTTTCTCGTTGCTGCGAACTTTGTTGTTCTCACTCCACTGATGAGTGCGATATTATGTTAATATTTTTACACTATACAATACTATACAGGTATCCGTATTGAAAGTATGAGTTATTTATTAGTATATGATTGTCTAGAAGAGACTATTAATTTTAAGCACATAATTGTAATAAAATATTTTTGTACACATTTGTTTCGTGATTCATTATTTTTTATGTATTTATACTGTGGTGTTTCTATGAAGAATCTAAGCTATCTACGAGTAGAACAGATAATAATAATATTAGTATGACTAAGTAAATACGTCAGCCAGTAAAAAATGAACCCATATAAATGAGCACGGCGCTGTAGTTAGACTATGATACCTCATGTTCTCTGAGTATATTGCAGTTAACTGTATAGTAAATATTCCAAGCTCCAAACAAACTTTATTCAATCCTATTATTAATAATAATAATTTATATTTTATTTGAACAAATATTCAAGCACTGTTTACAAAAAATATACTTAGAATTAAGGTTATCATGGATATGTTATGTGCAGTAGGCACTAATACATTCTATTAATTAAGTGTTAGAAATTAATGTGTTTATTGTGCTACCATGGTACATAATAGTGGTAAAATAAGTTGATACAAATAAATAAGTAACCAAATCATCAATTACCAGCTTTACAGTGTGGACAATAGAGTGGCCACTAGCCCTCATACTAGGATCTCCTGTGTCATGAGGACTAGTTCTCCCAATAATCTACTAATGTTCAGATTGCATACAGAGTGTCTTATTGTGCAACAATATTGAGGAAGTGACTTCATAATTAATTTTTATCACGCGAGAGTATGATCATGATGATTAATATTGTCTTACACTTTACGAAATATTCCAATCTTTCTACAAAAAAGCATCCTAGCGTATATTTCAACAGTCACCCATTACATTATAAAAGTTTAAATGGCTCAGACTTATAGAGAGTTCCGCAATTAATAAAATACGGACACCTGAAAAGTACAAGCTTTTCATACTTTATTTATTTTCTGTAACGAATTAAAAGCTAGGTACATAAGTATTAAACTGTATAAGTAGCAATTTTTTAAAAAGAGCATTAGAAATTTACTACATTTAAGATTTACAAAATATAATTTATAAAGGTAAAACAAGACACAACAAGTAATACTGCACTTATACGCACATAAGGCTTGCTTATACAATAACAATTAGACTTGAAGAAATGGTGTTTTGAAAAACTTGCCTCTAACGGTAAACATTTTTTTAATTGCTTCTAACTTTTATTATTATTACAGATAATGTGATGTACAATCGTTCGAACGACAGCAAAATAATTTCACACTACAGCCTGTACAAGAAATTGTATATTTTATACATACGAATCCATTTCAGTATTGTTTAGTTATTGATAAGCGCTTGCTATTATGAAACCTTTCGTCTATTAAACGTATTTCTACGTTTCAGCCCGAACCATTATTCATCTCAACACATTATACGCCGCATTACTCCATTATTCAAAATTAATACACTCATCCACTTACACTCATGAATAATACATACAACACGTCATATTTCAGAATGGGTACAGCCGAGCGGAAAAGTGGCAGAGCTTACAGAGCGTGAACATAGCCTAATAATGAATGGATTGAAATCGACACTTTTTTACCGACATTGGGGCAAAGGCACATGCATAGACAGAAACTTAAGAATACATATAATTGTCTGGTTTATTTTGAGTACGACCTTTTCTGTTATTTTAACAATCAAATATAAACACAAAAAATATTTACTTTAGTAAATATAAATAAAACCCTGAGACACGGGTTATGAAGACGCTAACGTGATAACTTCGGTTATTTTTAAAAATAAATACTGCGGTATAAGATACCAAGTTTCTTCTACACATAAAATACCTATTAATAAACAAAACAAATTAAAAATATAATGAATAAATTGCCACAGAAATGTACCACTTTGCTTTTTAATAACTGCTTGAGGATAATAGCCGTTAGAGCATGTCAAGCCTTTGTGCAGTCTGGGACCTAAACAACTACTTTAAGGCTGAACACTTACCAATCTTATCTTCTTTTAAAGGTCGACGGATTGCGTAACTACTGCCCGCCTATACTCGTCTCTTTGAAATAAGTTTGCCTTTATGTTCAAGCCAAGGGTATGGTACGAAGTCTAAGCAACAAGATACCTAACAAAGATAGATAGAATATAGAGTTAATCTCGAAAAACGATTTCAGATACTTTTCCGCTCAATTAAACACGAAGGTTGTTCCTGAGGGATAAACATCTATTAAAGTTATATGATTATTAACGGGATATTTACCGTGGTAAGGTTGTGGAATGAGCTCCCGATATTTCGGCGCAGTTACATGCACCATGTTCACGGGAAGACTGAAGAATGCGGGTGGTTGGTCAAAAAGTTTAAAAGTTAGGTGCAGACATAACGATCTACCCTCTTTCTTAGTCTTTTGCTACGGTTATCACTGGAACTCGAACTCGATCCTAAGTCCCGACAAAACACACTCACTGTATCACTGCGTATAGTATTTTCAGTAATTTTCAGTTAAACATCTATTATTTTTTTGATATCTCGCGTAGATCAAACTACATGTCATTGTAGCGAACATCTTCAGCACAAATAACACGGTATTAATTAGAAAAGAGAAGGTGAATAAATGATTTGCGCGATGTATAGGCAGTCGATAAGGGCCCGGGACGGATATGGGACCGGATGCTCGGGAATAGGGCGGAGCGGCGGCCGAACGGGGCGGGACTCGGGACATTGATTACTATAACTGGGAGCACATCCGCTGTAACTACCATACGAATGTATATGTTAGTACGATGCAATTTTCTTACATTCATAGTATAAAATAAAGTCATTTTCTTGTCTCTCTGTCTGTATTACCGCTATCCTCCTTAAGACGCTGTCAGCTCAGTGCTTGGCTATCTTTAATTCCCTTTACTTGAAATCAAGCAAGCGAATCTCGTGAAAACGTAGAAAATTTATAAAAAAAAAATTTGTACTCTTAAATTAAAAAATCCGTCAATGTATGTGTATTAAAAAAAGCTATTTTATGATGTGTTTTTCATGACAAATAAAATAGTGAATAAAGAGATAAACTGTTATAAATGTGAAATTGAGTGGTATGTTTGAATTTTTTTTAATGTACTCTTGTATATTAAAATATGTTTTGAATTCCGTCAATGTGTACTTAAAGTCTTTGAAATGTCATGTTGTTTTTTGTAGTTGTAATTAAATCGCTGCTTAAGAGATAAACATTTTTGTCGACATCATGATATGTTAGCACATTAACTAAGCCACGGATTTTGTTGTGGTTTTCACGATCAGTAAGATCACGCAAAACAACATAGCGGATTATGGTGAAATTTGGAGTGAGATGGTTTGTTCCCGCGACTAACATGTACTACTTGGCTACTTTTTACTCTGTTTCAACAGGTAGTTCCCAAGGGGTCGAATTAATCATATTCAATGCGGATGCAGTCGCAAGCTGATACCAGTATTTAATAAAACCAAATTCAGATTTTATTTAAGTAGAAATAAACATACTTCACATTTTTTTACTTTATATGTTGAAACAATTGTTTGTTATAAACACAGATTATTAATGTTAATATTTAGCAAAGCTATAGCGCAAGTCATAAGCTAAAAAAATGTCGCTGTCAAATAAGTAGAATGGGTAATTTATTGATTCAGGCGTTACTTTGCGGAAATCCATTATCAAAAACGATATTAGAAGAAATACTTAGTGACACTTCCGCTAAAAACAATGCTTATGGCCGAGTTGCGGTGTACACCACCCTCCCTCCCGCACAAACTGCAAACAGGAAGTATACAGAATAAACAACACACAAAACAACCCAATCAACAAAAACGATTCGACTACGATCGACACGTGTTTCGCCTCTACACGAGGCATCCTCAGGAGATGTTGACTCGTCGAGCGCTAGACCGAAAGTGAGTGACACTCATTGTTTTTAGCTGAAGTGTCACTAAATATTTCTTCTAATATCGTTTATATATCGTTTATATTTATAATAATAAATAATTATTTCTATTATAAAACAGCTAAACTAATCACACTATTATTATTAAAGAAAAAATACAAATGTAAACTACTATTATATTAAGAAAAAATACAAATGTAAATTTATACATAAAAGTTAATGTAGGTAAGTACACAAATAAAGCGTTCAGTGTATAGATGAGCCAGGCATATTCCTGATGGTAAGGGATCAGACGCACGACTTGTCTATCTCGTCTTAATCACAAAGTTGGTATGTACTATATGTAACACTGAGGCTACATACAATTACGAAAGTTTGTATCCTCAACCTTTAGAGCACTGCAGGTATTCTAGATAAAGTCAAGGTGCATGACCTAGTCTAATAAATCCAGCTCCTTTAGTACCATTTTATTACGTTCAGTGTACGCCTCCGCTAACTCGTATTAAAATATTATAGGTACTGAAGCTACAGTTAGACAGATTTTATAATAACGACAGCGTATAGTGAATGTGAGTATAGACACAAGTTTCATACATTCTTAAGATCATTTCGGAAGAAACAATAATCTTACATTGCTTTTAAAGGCATTCAAACCTACTGCATTTTGATAGCAAATATAGTAGACCTTACTGCATTTTGGTAGGGAATGAGAACATTGTTTCAAGCTGAGGTTTCAATAATAATTGATAATCTTTCAAATATATTATATACTGTGGGCCTAGCACGAATAAATGCGTGAGTGAAACGTGAAGTGCCGTTCATGTAAATCAGTACAAACTGTCATTTATCTAGGGCAACTGTGACACAGACAACTCATAGTTTGTACGCCGAAGCAAGACTCGTTGACGCTACGGTATGAATACTTTACCCAAATTGTTTGTGCTACGGCCTTTTGTCCTGACTGAGTGATACATAAATGCAGAGCCGAACCCGCTTGTGCTAGGAACTTGAAGTTTGCAGTTGATGCCTTGTATGGTCTCAACAAGGAAGGATTTATGGAAATTTCACCTCAGAAATGAAGCGAGTGAAACCGCAGCCGGGTATAGTCTATATAGTCATGTAATTGTTACTTTACGTTACGCCTACACGCGCCTAGTACTAGATGCATTTTGAAGAGCAGTAGAACTGTTTGTGAATGGGTTTGTCCGGGGCAGTACTGCCACCATACCGGGATTCTAGCGTGAATCTGTTATATTCTCAACAGTGTGTTTTTGGTTTGAAAGTATGGTTGCCGGCGAACTTACAGGCACATAAGACTTAACAACTTAATGTGTCAGGGTTAAGGGCGAAGTTCAGTCGTCTACAGTTTGTCACTTGTGAGAAAATGCATCTGTTCTAGACAGAGGTTAACACTTAACATCGGGTGGGCATCGTGCTTGTACTGTTGACTAATAACTTAAAAAACATGCGAGGCAGACTTTGGGCACTGTCGATAGATGTGAAAACTATTCGATTTTTTTTAATACACACAATCTACAACAATAGGTAGTCATGGAAACCATTATCGAGCCTAAAGAAGTTTTCACTTCAATACTACATTATATATGACAAAACGTTCGGTGACGGTGTCGTGAGTTCCTTGATTTTTGTTCACCCAAAAAGTGCTTAAAGCGCATAAAGAAGTTTTCACTTCAAAAGGACGCATTTAAAGAGTTTAAGTAACTCTTTAACCACGCACGTTGCAGTTCCTTTAAAATTTGGTTAATTTCTGCGAAATCTATTGTATTATTGGCTCATATATTGCGAATCGCGAGTCAACGGGTTAAGGCAGGGTTATATTTTTATCTCGACAACCTTCAAATCATAAATCCGTTGTGTGATGTGTCAAATGTGTCTGTGTGATGTGAGGTTTGTGTCATCGCTAAATTAAAGATGCATACTTTAATACAAGCTCTACTTTATAAGGGTTTGAAATAGCAAATGAAAATAAAGGCCAATAAGATTCAACAACTCTCGGAGTAATGAGCGTAGGCACTGACAGGCGAGTTGCCGCAGATTGTATCATCCCTGCCTTTTTAACCTCTGGTCCCTCGTCCAATCCCTGGACAGGCAAAACGTGTGTGTGCAATGTACTTGTCTGTTTGACCTGTGTCTGGGTGTGTATACGTATTTAAGTATTTGTATCAGTCATCAGATGAACATAGTACAGGCTCTGCCTAGTTTGGGACCTGAAAACCTTGTGTGGATGTTGTCCCATATTATTATATAATATCATATTATTATTGTCACCCAAAGCTTCAGTTTAAAATTTGGGTAGCACAGCAACTGTTTTGGGCAGCAACCATGCTTATATCAACTGCACGACTTGATTGTAGAGTATAAAAATACTACTACGTTTGGTATGATAAATCGCAACCACGCTTGAAGTTAGCCAAGGATCTCTCATTTACATGACAAAGGAGTAAAATTTTCATATTTGGAGCGTACAGTGAATACTTGAATTTATAACTCTGCGTAATCTAAGGCGGCATCTCAACGAACGCCGGTTCCTCAGCAGCTCATTTCCGTTCTGTCCGCTCGCAGTGAGCAATGTACTGCACTCGGTATCAGAATCACAATTAATTTGGAACGGGACCGTGATATGTTGCTACGTCTCATTGACTACGTCCAATGTGGCTGAGATTTATGTGGCATAGTTTTAATGCGGTATTTTAATTTAAAATATAATTAAAACTGCACGAATTTGTGCTTGTACATTATACTAGCTACGCCCCGTGGTTACACCAGAGCGTGGTGATGGAAGATGATGATGATGATGAAATAAAGGTAGCCTAAGTTACTCCTTATAATTCTAGCTATCTGCCAGTGAACATCTTGTTAAAATCAGTCCAGCCATTACAAAGATTAGCCGGAACAAACAGACAGACAAGTAGACAAAACATTTATATAGAATTACTAAATAATAACACAAAAAGTTTAAATTGGAAAACTGTCAAGGAATACGCCTTGTGGTTCTCTACATGAAGACTGTAGGCGAATATATAAATATAATCAATCTTAATACTTTTCTTTCGGAGGAAAATAATAGGGAATCTGTCGGCTTTGGGCTTTCGGCAGCATTGTTCGTTTGTTGGAGCGCTTTTTGCTCTATTTAGTCACAGGCGCAGGTGAGCATTATTACGAATGATTAAGGATTAAGGATACATATATATATTTGTAACCTGAGTTGGCAAAACAATTGGACTAACAAGAAATAAAGAAAAGGAAACCGACTTCATTAAATTTAGGAAATACTAGCAAAAGTAAGATAATGTACGAATTTCCTACAAAAAGGGTAGCATATCTTCGTCGGATACTATAAAGACATCATCTAAATAAATAAATACATTAAGTTTAAATACTCATACTGATGCACTACGATTCACTTTGCCGCCTAGACCCGGATAGTAGGGCACTTCTGGTCTCAGCCTGGCTAACTAACACCCTCAATTTTGAAAATTTACCTAGCAGTGTGTTCCGGAAGCTGTCTTGAAGAGCCAGCCGCTATACTAGCTCTAGTGTAACTCCACCCTCGCCCGCATCATCCCTGACCATCAAGTGAGATAGTGGTCAAATACTAGCCTATCAAGTGTGTAAAACTTAAAGAAAAAATAATGAATTAAGCAATTCTTCAATCTTTTAGACACAGGACGCGGACCATTGTCTACGTCTGTATCTAAATGTTATAAGAAATATGGCGTAAGCAATTATTAATAATATTATTCTTACATTGATACCCGTTAGGTGAATCTAAAGTGTGCATATTTAAAATTAATTTAGTATCCATTAATAACTAAACTACGGTTATAGAATAAGGGAATGCTTTAGACGCCGATGCAGTTATGAAACATTCTTTATACTCGTAAAATGCTCATATCAGCAAACGGAATGTTTATGTACGTTAGTTAATTAATCGGAACACTTTTACTTCTATACTTTAGTAAATTAATAATGATATATCTTGTTACTCGTACAATATCCCGTAGGTTGTGTGTAAAATGATCGTAAGTCATAACAGAGCTCGATCCCGAGGGACGCAGGTTCCACTGTAGCCGCGGGAAATGCCAGCGTTAAGAGGATATCATCATTATAATATGGCATTTCGTAATAGTATTACTCATAGATTATCATTTTATCAATACATATTGACATGTGTAGTATTGAATCATGCATTGTCATTAATTTGTTGCCTTTCGGGGAAATTAATGCGAAAAATGAAACAAGGCCTCACTTGTTTTGTATTGCAGTACACTTATACTGCAGAGCTAGACGTAAAGCGCCAGCATCTCTGTTTACTGCTAGTGCTAATGGACTCCTCGTAGAACCGACTCATCTCATCTCCCTACAACTTGAATTTAGCTACAGAATCCGCCATCTTGCCAATCGAGTACTTGCAGTCAATAGACGAACAAATAATATGATTTGAAGTAAATATATTTATATCAGTCAGTAGTTGTCGACAGATTAATAACATTATTTGTACTTCTTACAATAATATCTAAAATAATTAATATATTGATAACACATGTTACATTTTGCGGAAGTAAGCTTTAAAATAAATTAATGTTTATGGTAATTTTAAGACCACAACTACGGAACAGTTTTAGCTGTAACATAGTTGCAGTGTTTAAAATTTAAGGTGGGTTATAACTTAACATAACGTAATATTTTTACTGCGAAATAATTATCCTTTGGTGACTATTTTCTGCGCGGAACAAGCGGTATATAGAGTGTTGCTATACCGTAAAGTTGTTTATTTTTATCTAAAGTACCTATTGACTATATTGCCCGTGTAATTTAAACCATATATGAGGAAACTGAAGTACTTTAAATCTTGTTATAATTAAACAATTTTTAAAGAATTTAAATGCGAATACCTACATACAATTATTTTAATCGTGATGTTTCGACCAGTATTCAATGATCATGTTATCGGGTATACTGGATGGTAAGATTGTATTGTATTTTGTATTCTAGAGTTATAAAAATATTTTTATCTACTGTCCAATATAATTTAATCAATCATAGGTACTTGTTTTTGGAATAGATTGGCAAATAAGCAGGCGGTTCACCTGATGGTAAGTGAAACCGTCGCCCACGGCCATCCGCAATACCAGAAGTCTCGCGGATGCGTTGCAGACCTTTGAGGATGGAATAGAAGGGGTTAGGGTAGACGGGGAAAGGGGAGGGGGAAGATGAAGGGGGGTTGTGCCTCTGAAACCTCCCATAGACTGACTGAAACGCTATAGCAAGCTATATAACTTCACGTCGGTGTTATGTTGGAGTGTGGTACGTCCCCGGTCGTGCCGGACCATTCGGCTGTTACTCATAGTGTTACAGCGTCGCACTACTAATTACAAAATATATTTCTACGCTAGCTCTGAACCAGTGCTTTAGCACGATGTTATTGATGGGCCGATAGAGACAGCATCATTTTTATGAGGTACCTAACGCGCATAGTGGAAATGTCCTCTTAATGTAACCCAATTAGGCACAGCCTCGGGGAGCCGGCTTTCAATTACTTCTAATATCCTCCGGATTGATCAGACCCCCTTGTCACAATACAAAAGATAAAATACTCAAAAATTTCACTGGAAAAAATCCTTTTTGTGCCGCTGTCAGAAATAACCACAAAAATAATTTATTCTCTGGCACTTTTTATAAAATTTTATGCCGAAGAAATCGCGGAACAATATTTTCTTTCTTGCTAAAGTAAAACTGTAGCAGATGCGCGAAACTTTAGGGTGTGTGTCCTAACTAGCGAGTATTTTCAAACTTTTTGTTTCGATCTTATGTCGAAGTAATAAAGTTTACAATAAATCAGTGTTCTCACCCCGTGTGTCGTAGGCCGAGTACTTTCAACTCTAGCCGTAAGTGAATTAGTTGGCGTCTCGACAAACTTCCTGTATCTTCCCGCTGCAAGTTCCTTGGGCCCAGCTCTACTATTGGACCAACATTATACAGTGACATGTACGGTTGGATTATGTTGCTTAAGGCGAAATGAGTTCCAAATTTCATGATTCGTCTTCGCGCGAAAGCTTAGTTTTTCAAGGCTTAAACCTAATAACCGATGTTCGAAAAAAACGTAGTGTCAATTGAATATTCCTCCTTATAAAGTATGGGAGCCCATACACGATTGAGCAAACTTGGCTCGATAGTAAAAAATCGGCAACATTCCCTAAATTTTGTAATTTTTCTTACGCGTCGTGGGAAAAAGCATTTTTATTCAATTGTAGGCAAATATATTTCAATGAACGTATCATATTCGAATTCCCAATGAAATTTACTTGTGAACTATGGACTCCTTTATCATTAAAATTTAATCATGTGATTGTACGAAATAAATATAAAAAGTATTAGCACGTATTCAATAGAATTTTCGCATTACATCGTCCATTCTGGTAAGCAATTCTCAACCTTATGTAAAGCATCGTAAATTGTTTTAAAATTAGGATTGGACCGCGCCTTAAGGTAATATGATGGTTTATTCATTTTCAGACAACCCTTTAGATATAAGACAACTTGAATAAATTTCATGAAACAAAATATATATATACGAAATTTAGCAATCATCGAATCCATAGATTATGAACATGAATAACTGTGTCTCTAGAGGCGGCAACTTCTCTCGTTTTATAATTATATATCACGTGCAATGTTATGCTCAAATGTACATGTATCTGTTAGTGGTGATGTATACCATTGTAATCTTTTCACATAGTAGAATTACCGAATAAATAAATAGAAGTCGGTAGATTTGCCCCTAACTTGCATCTGTTTCCTTCGTGAACTCGTGCGTACTTCGGCCTCTAGCTCAACATACTTGTACGGTTCCAGTTTATTTCGCTCTTTTCTAATATCTACTGAACTTCTTACGTCTATTTCTGTTTGCTCTTTACGCCATTTCTTTGGTCAAATTATTCTGGAATTTATAGGCATATTCGTCTACTTATTCCGTCTTCAAATGCCTACCAAATGTTCTTTCTTAAAATTATTCGAATACAATTTCGTTCAAGATTAATACAAAGACGATGGTTAAGCAGTTTGTCTGCAACCATACGGTCGTATTAAAAGGTGTTAGGAGAGATATGTTAAGGAAATAATGGTATGTACTTACAGGAAGTCGGGGCTCTGGGTAGTGCGGGCTGATGACCTTAAGAGTCCTCGGGGTAGGCGTCCTGCTGTGGACGTCGTGCTGAAGGTTTGCTGGTCACTTGTGGGTATAGTGTTTGTGGAGCGGAGTTTATCGCGCACTCGAGTAAACGCGGAGCTGATGTCTTGTTTGAGCACTGGTTTACGCGTAAACACGGGCTGATTAGCGGCCCCTCGCGGCGAAGTTAGGTAGGTGACTCGGGCTGATCACGTGATCACGGGTGCCGGGTAATGGCGGTTCCCATGCGGTCGCGACGCGGAGGCGGAGCGGTATACGTACGCTAGCGGCGACTCTAAATTGGTGACTGTTGGCGCAGCCCAGTTCAGCCGCCTGCTCGTAGTTTGACAGCTGCAGGACAGCGGCGGCGAGACGCGCGGGCGGGGGGCATTCCTTGAGGTGACGTCGCGCCTTTTGGCGCGATCAGACGATTTATCCAAACTATTATGAATAATAGATTCAGAAATACCTAACTACAGGCGGACTCAGCGCCAATAGGTGAGACAAGTCATTGAAACCTAAACTGTGGTCAATATTTGTCTCTAAATTAAAAAGTTTCATTTTACATTTATTTTTAACAGGCTCTAGTGCTTTGAAAATCAAATATATTCTGCGCAGTAATTTTCTATAAAATGTTGTACAATGTGCTGTTACTACCTGAAGCAGCTTAAAGCCAATGAGATGGAAGTATTGTAGTCGAGCTTTCTGATTGGGCTCGAGATTGTGTCCGGCAATAAGAACCGTCCGGTTTCTGTCGAGAAGCAGCCGGCGCGGAACAATTGCAGGTATCACAGAATTTGTCTATTTGCCTTTCAATTTCAGCCGCAAGGTATTGTAGGCACACTGTTATATATACTTTCTTATTCGCTATATGTCTACTTATATATTTCAAAAGTAGTAACAATCAGAAATTAGCTATTTTGAAAGTAAACGTTTGATTTAACGATTTACCATAAGCTTAGGTTTTATTTGGAAACGTTTTATTATTCGAGCTATATACGAAATAGGTCCCCGTGAATCTTTGAAAGATTTATTTAAAGTAATCAATATATTAACTTTGCCTTACTTATATGTATTTGAAAATATAATGTATATTTGTTAAAATTTACATAATATACGTTAAATAATGATCACCACACTTTTAATACTAGAAATACAAATAAGATCATTAATAATTTAAGTCATTCCTAGGAAATTGTGTGTGCTTTTACAATAAAATCCCAAATTACATAACTGAGCTCACAGAGGGCAAATTCAAGTTGACTGTAAAAAACCTTTTTAATAAAAAAAGCTTATTATAAAGTCCGACATTAAATAGAAGATAAAGATGTTTGGAATACTCCACTTCTGGCAAGCTGTCTCTCTGCCACCCATAAAATGTTATATTTGTAGTACCTAAGTAGAAATATTGTAAACATCTATATAAAAAGGATGGCCCCGGGTTTCTTGCCGCTTCTTCTCGGTGGGCTCTATATATCTTGAAACGGGGCGGTAGAGTCTTTAAAGTACGTTATAATGAAAAATTGACGTTCATAAGTGCGTCTTTGATGCCTTAATTGAATAAATTATTTTGACTTTTGGGAATAACACATAAAAATATAATAACATTTTTGATGGTAAATAATGGTTAATTTCATAAATTTATTATGAATAACCATGTAGATATGTTCTTAGTCTGTGAATGTGTCTAGTTATAACGCTGTTTACCTATATGGTACATTTTAAAAGAAAACAAGGGTAAATGGTATGTCGAGTTAAAAAGGTCTTAAGGTTTCTACTTAGGTTTAGGTTCTTAGTTATTTCAGTATAGACAAGTTATTAAATACTGATGTCTCATCAGAAAATACTTTGTTATTAATTAGAATAGTGTTGTAATATAATATTATTTTTAATATATTTTTGTCTTGTTTTTTTATTTACTCATAATTTTACAGGTATTTGATTTATTTCTAATTTATAGTGAATGTTGAATGAATTCGCTTGCGACAGCTACAGCAAATAATAGTAGTACAGTGCAGGGAAATATTATACTGAACTACTTGTGGGAGCAAATATAACTCCAATTGAAAACTAATCTGTAGTCGGCAGAATGAGATCGTGCCTTTTTAGGGTTCCGAATACTCAGTGGCGAAGAACTTTAAAAATTTAAAGAAATATATTTATTTTCTACAAAATATGTGGAAGGAAACGTTTCAGAAATACAAATTTTACTATATGTCCTCCTACATTTAAGAGAAATGGGATGTAATTGAAACGAACTTTGCAGGTGTTTTTACATTTTAATTTTTTCTAAACATGCAGTGTATTTTCGGAGGTCTTGGAGTCTCTTCAATGATTTATTACAATGTTAGTGTGTTTGATTGCTCATACACACATAATATTGGAGCTTGCACTATACCTCTAGTGATTATAAACTTTCTTACATGCATGCTTTTTCTTATACTTTCACCGTTTCACTGATCATATTCTTAACGCCAGTAGACCGTCAATTCTGATTGCCGCTATCTTGTACATTGTCCTTCTTCTCGCCACCATGCCGATGCTGCTGTTGTATGTAAGTTAAGTCAGCTATTTTGTATTAGGTTTAATTCAGATAAATGCATCGTTTGACGTAAACGCTCGTGTTATTATTTAATACCCGGTAGACACACTATACTGCAATAGATAAGTGCCATTAACTTAACATCATTACACAGCCCATGTCCAACAGCGGACGTCCTACGGTGGAGATGGTGATTATGATAATTACAAAAGCTCGTTTGGTCGGATTATCTTTATTTCATGCTTGAACAACGTAATGGATAAATGAATTTACATGATCATATAATACTAGTTTAAAGGCCGTAGAGGCACAAAGTACTATTCATAGTGAATAAAAATCAGATGAATAATCACTTACCGCGTCATGTAATTATAATTATTGAAATACCTAATACAAAACTGACTTCCATGATTAAACTATGGAATCCCTACTTTATGCGCTACTTGTGATAAATTTGTAAATTTGTCTACACTACTTACCTATTATTTCAAACGCTTGAAGCAATAATATTAACTAAGTAATCTAACACATTTCGTTTTAAAGACTTACCCGTAGGCTCGCTAATCGTCATATTTGTCCAATAATACACCTGTTTTTTCAGAAGTCATACCAATTTTCCAGTAATAGCGACATGTGTGCTTAAAAATAAATTAAACCAATGTAGATGGATAAATAGTAAAGAAACAATTTGAAGATTGTTTACCAAATTTAATTATTAAAACCGAATGATCCCGTAAAAACGCAAGCGCGGACATGAAATAAAAAAAATGACGTTTGTACTTGAGATGCTGCTACTTTTTGGAAGTTGGTAAAAATACGTTGGTATGTGTTGGTATGTGTTGGTAATTTAAATTCAACCTAAACTTTTTTATCCGGATTACTTTGCAAACTTGCATAAGTTTTATCCGTATAATACGGAACTCTCCATGCGCTCAACCAGCACATTCTACTAAATAAGTAAAACGTTTCAAAACTCGGCTTTAATCAAGTGCAGATTCTTAATGAAGAATTTCCCGGTTATCGGAGCTATGATGAGCTCGAACGTTAAATTAAAAAGGTCTGGCTTGCTTCTCGAAATAATAAGAAGGAAAGTACGACCGCATCGTAGCTACTTTCAATATCGTCTATGTTTAAACATAAAATAAATTATAGCAACAAGGATACTATTTTGTAATAACTGTTAACCAAAACTTTATCCGCGTAAGGTACAGTCAGTGACTCTAATGATCAAAATGATATCTTTATCTAGGATTCAGGCTATCACACTACGCTAAGTTTAATCCAACTTGTATTAGATTGAAATAAAAAAATACTTGTTTTTTTCTTTTTTATCTCGGTGAGTGCCCATTTAATATTACATACATTAAGCGAGAGGCCTGTATTATAATGTTTGGGGGTAAGATAAATTGTCCATACTTCTATACTTAATAATATTATAACGAGGAAATATTTTTTGTTTGTTTGAATTGAATGGGCTTCGAAACTACGGGGCCGATTTGAAAAATTCTTTCACCAATAGAATCTTACAGTATCCCTGATCAACATTGGCTACATATTTTGTATCACAATCATAGCCCCTCAGCACGCGGGTGAAACCGCGGAGAGCAGCTAGTGTTACACAGTAAGATTACTTCTGATAAACTCGTGCCTCATCACTGGAGTTAGTGACTTATTGCCATTGAATTATGTTTTACTAAACGTTCCTTACAAGATCATTACTATTCCATACCCGCAGTAGGCGGAACTTGAAAACGTGAAACGTTGGTAAATAACTCTCGGAACAAGTGATTTGTTTTAAAACTTCGATCAATTCGTTAAAGAGAAGTTCATCCCTTTCAAGGGTCGTTGCGTCCAAAGTTTGATTCTATAGAATGTGTAATTTGGTGTCGAGTTGTACAGCTCCCGACGCTTGTTATGCAAAATCGCAGACAGATGGTAATAGCGTTAATTTCACTATTGTCGTAGCGCGCGCTGGTCACCGTCACTTGGTTGGAATCCAATTTTACAGGCGACTGATGAGCGTAGAGATATTATGATTCATAGCAGTAGTTTGAAAGCAAAACCGTGTCTTCGTAGAGCTCACATTAGTGGACGAGAAGTGAGCGATGTGGTGCGCTCATTCTGGTAGAGTGTTTCCGTCAGCACGGAATATGACACACGCGATGAAGAGGACTCCCGCTTTACTAAACTGATGTGGTTGAAACTATAGTTGGAAAGATCTGAATTATTTACGTGAGATATTCCCGATTTTATATTAAAAAATCATAATAAAATCTATGTGTCTATGTTTGTGCAACGCAGTGTATAGTTAATGCAATGGCTGGGTAAAATTTACTAAATAATTGTGCACAGGGGTGACAAGAGTTGTGCTGATAATTGATAGTCTAACGTTTTATTCCTTTATCAGCTGACTACGTTTCTACAATTCCCAGTTGAAAGTTTATTAGTTTAATGTCAAGTAGTTCTGCGAACCGTAAGTCACGCGAGTACCGTCTTATCAGCGGCAATTTTTCGCCGTTTGAGCTATCTCAATTGTCCAGTTTTTAAACTTCAGAACCTTTTATCTCAACAACCACTTGATCAATTATATTCATTTTCGAAATTATACTCTTAAGACGAAATGAGTGTAGATTATGATCAAATTTCATGATTCGACTTCGCGAATACTTAGTTTTCCGATACAGTTCGAGAAAAAAATGCAGTGTTAAGTGAATATACTTTCTTATGAAGTATGGGAGCCAATACACGATTGAGCAAACTTGGCTCACTAAAAAAATTCGTCAACATTCCCTAAATTTTACATTACGTACTTCGCAGGAAAATGCATTTTTATTCAATTGTGAGCAAATATAATTCAATAAATGTATCATATTCGAATTCCCAATGAAATTTACTAGAACTGTTTACTAGAAAGACCTAATATGCACTTTTTTATTGTTAAAATTTAATCATTTGATTGAACGAGATAAACATAAAAAATGTTCGCACTGTTAGACTAGGTTCCCGACTTGTTTTAAAAAAAACAAGATTTATGGAAACAGAGATTTATTAACACTTTTAATACTATTATTTACACTTTTCACTTATTTACTCCTTGTTGGATCACTCGGGTTTTAAATAATCGCGCACTACTATTACTGATGAGAGGCAGAGTAACCTTGTAAAATTGAATAACAATGAATGACAATAATATCCAAAAATTATGGGTTTATATACAAAACAATATTGCTGACTTGTAGAAATGCATTGACGTCAATCGCTAGAATGCGAGTGTGGTCGATTGCAAGATCGGCAGATATTAGGGTTGTAACAGCACGTATTCAATTGCATCTTCGCATTACATCGTCCAATCTTATGAGCAATTCTCGACCTTATGTAAAGCATCGTAAATTGTTTTAAAGGATTGGACTGCCCGTCAAATGTCAGGTACCTTATGTATCCACCAACGTAAAATTTTATCAAAATTAGTTGGTAAATAACACCGCAGCAAACTTCCCACCTTTTAAATAAAAGTACTACTCAAAAGTGTCCAACGAAAGAAAATATATTGAATATTTGAACATGCATACAAAGACTCGTCAAAATAGGTTTAAAAATGCGACCTGTACAGGAGGACCATCATACAACCTAACTAATATACGGACAGATGCAAGTCAATTTGGCCAGTTAAAGCTGAGACACTGCGCCCGTTTGGTCAATATGAAGGTAGATTTTTATTCCAGCAGCCTAGTCACGGTCTCAAAAATAATCCTATCATTAAGTCACTGTCCCATCTAATTGGCTAATTAATCTTCTTATTCTTATTCTTATTCGTTTTGGGGGCGATGAGGCCTGCACTGACGTCCCGCTTGAGGTGTTTTGTGCATTCCCCCCTGCCAGCATTTACTCAAGCCAACCTAACTCCTTCACATAGCGGAGTATGGCCTTGGGTCGCTGGCACAACTGCTCCAGTGTAGTTTGAGGTGTTGTATGAACAAACGTCGACGATGCTGATGCATCTTGCGTTCTGGAGTGGACCTCCAGTAATCCTGTTTTTGCTCTAATATCTTCCGTAGCCCTGCAGTGCAGCAACACATGCTGCACAGTCACGTCTTTCAGCAGACAGCCTCTACATAGTGGGCTGTCCGTAGCTCCAATCTTGTGCAACTGGTAATTTAGATTACAGTGACCAGTGATGATGCCCACCATTAGGCGAAGGTCTTGACGTTGTAATCCTAGTAATTTGTTCGTAGTATTTTTGTTTAGGATTGGAAACATGGATTTCGCATGTTTACAGTCCTTCCTGTCATCCCAATAGTTTTGGTGTTTTCTTTCTGTGTAGCGACTCAGGACCGCACTTCCATTGCTGAGGGTCTGCAGAGTTCCATTTCCTCAGTGCTACCCTGCTTTTTGGCTCCTTCTTTGGCTAGTATGTCTGCCCTTTTGTTACCAGCACAAAGGCCATGTCCCTTTGTCCATGATATAATTATTTTGTACTTCTCTGAAAGTCCTTGGAGTGCAGTATGACACTCCGTTAGGACTCTTGATCTTGTTACCGGTCTTCTCAGTGCGTGAACGACTGCTGCACTATCCGTGATTAATCTATGGCTAATTAATCGTTCTAGTAAAGTTATAAAAGCAATACTAAGTCTTTCTAAGTCGATAGACCACAAAACCAACCTTTCATGATTTTATGAACATCATTACACTCGTGCAGTGTTCTTAACTATTAATAATTGACCATAATAAAGACTGTTTTAAGACTTGTCTAAAACAAAAAAATAAACACATTAAACACAAATCTGAGAAAGTTAAACATAAGTAACGATAGCCATTGTGGGGTTTTATCCTGTTATCTCTAGGCTTGACGTTTGACCACTATTTAACCTTCAAGCGGGCGCGCGATTATTCGTAACGGCAGCGGTCGCGTGTAACCTAAAAGACCTTCAGGATATAACAGAGAGTTTAAACACTAATTAACCAAAAATCATTTATTTCTTCGTAATTTAATATACATACTACGAGTATCATTATCATAAGACATAATTTGTGAAAAATACCTTTAATTAACGTAAATCAAATCTTCAATAACAACAAAATACATAAAATATTCCCACACACATTTATAAAAAAACATTAAATAAAAATAAACAAAATCAGTTGGTTCCATGCGATCAAATAATTAAAATCACAATATTTATATATAATCATAAATCTGAGAAAGTTAAACAAAAGTAACGATAGCCATTGTGGGTTTTTTCCTGTTATCTCTAGGCTTGACGTTTGACCTTTATCTAACAATAGTTAGTGATGAAGCGGACGAAGGCGGTCGCACGACAGAATGGTGACTGTCTGTATACTAAGGTAATGGAACATACCTTTAGATGCGTCGTGATAGTTTTAAATGTTAAGAGTTGTAGCTAGTGCACTAGAGAGTTTTCAATTATCATATCGTACCATAGTTATTTATTCCATACAAAATTAATGTACTCGTAACTTAATACATCATAATTAATATTAGATACAAATTGTCACTTGCGTGGCTATGACGACTCTAATGAAACATTATTTATAAAAATCCATTAAGGCGTATTATATTTTTGTATTTCTATATTTATTCAAAATTTTACCTGTACTAAAAGCTATAAAGGTAATGTGTAATAGGATTTGAACCGGCGACTGCTTTATCAGAGGTTGACTTTGCCTACTCCTAAGCCATCGCCGCTTCTATCATTCTGAAAGTTTTGGATGTCTACAACTGAGCTATGTGACGGCAAACGTGTTGCGTGTCTTGTCGCTTTGTAAAAGTGATATATAAGAAAACCTTTAAAAAATGCTGAATATAACATTTAAAATGATGCTATGAAGAAAATGTCTGATACATCCGTTTACATTTCACATTGCTAAAGCAACAAAGAATCTATAAAAATAAGCAGACATGGAAACTGCCGACAGAAGCACTTCTCTAGCACGACGGTGACTCGTATGTTTGCCCCTATAAAAAAACCGCTTAACGTCAAAATTACCAATGAAATTTTGGTTATCAAAATTCATCGGGCCATTACCAGAATGTTTGCCGTACACACGGGTTTACATGTCATAACATAATTATATTCACCTGAAAAACCTAACCTTTTATATCTCCTTGAAAATATATTCGTAAAAACTGGTTGAAATTCAAACTATCACACACCCACACTTTACACATGTACAAACTTATTTGGTAACACTTTGCACAGGTGTTGTCAGGCCTGTGCAATTGTTATGTGAATTTTTATTGTTTTATTATCTCAGATTTGTTTCTTGTTTTATATTATTTAAGTTATAGTTAGTTTATATATTTGTTTATTTTTAAATCTACTTATTTGGGGAAGACACTGACTGCTGCAACACAGCTTACGCTAAAGCAGCAGGCAGGGTAACCTATATTTATATGTACGATGTCTAAGAACAATAAACAATTTGAATTTGAATTTGAATTTGAATTTGAATTTTATATGGGCACAGCCTAATAGCTGTCCATGTTTCGTGGTCTCAGTCACTCATTTTAAACCCAATTTTAAGTGACTGCGGATAAGTATATATTTAGACGTTGCAGAAAGTAAGGTAAGGCTTGTATTACGAAAGCTTTTTGCACAGTTTTATTAACATTACCTCTACCATGGGCTGGCAACATAAATATCATCTATAGTCGATACTCAATCTCGCCTACCTGTTATTCCTTCATATACGGTGATAATTAAAACAAAAGATGTATGAATGAAACGGACATACGTTATTTTTTTAATTTTATTTATTTATTTTTATTGTGATAAAAACGATTTACAACCAGTTACATCATCATCATCATCATCATCTCAGCCGTAGGACGTCCACTGCTGAACATAGGCCTCCCCCATGATTTTCCAAAAGGACCGGTTGGAAGCGGCCTGCATCCAACGTCGTCCTGCGACCTTCCTCAGGTCGTCTGTCCACCGTGTCGGTGGACGACCTACGCTGCGCTTGCCGGTCCGTGGTCTCCACTCCAGAACCTTTCGGCCCCATCGGCCATCTGTTCTGCGTGCTATGTGCCCTGCCCACTGCCACTTCAACTGGCTGATCTTCTGGGCTATGTCGGTGACTTTCGTTCTTCTACGGATCTCCTCATTTCTGATTCGATCACGTAGAGAAACCCCGAGCATAGCCCTCTCCATAGCTCGTTGTGCGACTTTGAGCTTGTCTATGAGGCCCATAGTAAGAGACCACGTTTCAGTGCCATAAGTCATCACTGGTAACACACACTGGTCGAAGACTCTTGTCTTGAGGCACTGAGGTATTTTTGACGAGAAGACTTCGCGAAGTTTCCGGAACGCTGCCCAGCCGAGTTGGATTCGACGATTGACCTCTTTCTCGAAGTTGGACCTGCCTAGTTTGACTGTCTGTCCCAGGTAGATGTACTCGTCAACAACTTCGAGAACTGAGTTCCCAACTGATATTGGGGTAGGTACAACATGGGCATTAGACATAATTTTCGTCTTATCCATGTTCATCTTAAGACCTACCCGTTGGGAAACTCGATGGAGGCCTTCAAGCATTGTACTGAGGTCTTCCATGGATTCTGCCATGACTACAATATCGTCGGCAAATCGAAGGTGAGTGATGTATTCGCCGTTAATATTAATGCCAAGTCCTTGCCATTCCAGAAGCTTGAAGGCGTCTTCCAATGTAGCGGTGAACAGTTTCGGAGATATAACGTCTCCCTGTCTCACGCCTCTTTGCAATGGAATTGCCTTCGAACTCTGCTCCTGTACTCGGACTGACATGTAGGCGTTTTTGTACAAACACTTCAGCACTTCAATATACCGATAGTCAATACGGCACCGCTGGAGAGACTCAAGCACTGCCCACGTCTCGATCGAATCAAAGGCTTTCTCATAGTCCACAAACGCTAAACAAAGAGGCAAGTTATACTCTTCGGTCTTCTGTATAACTTGCCGTAGCGTGTGGATGTGGTCTATGGTACTATAGCCTTTTCGGAAACCGGCTTGTTCCGGAGGCTGGAATTCATCAAACCTGCGACTGAGACGGTTCGTTATGACCTTCGAAAACAGCTTATAAACATGGCTCAAAAGCGAGATGGGTCTGTAATTTTTAAGTAAAGTGTTGTCACCTTTCTTGAAGAACAGCACCACCACGCTTTTGTTCCATGCTTCTGGCGTTGAACCTTCAAGTAAGACGGTATTAAAGAGCTTCTGAAGGACTTTAAGTACCGGTGTTCCACCCGCTTTCAGAAGCTCAGATGTGATACCGTCGTCACCAGGCGCCTTGTTGTTCTTAAGCTGTTTCAAAGCCATTCTAATCTCGTACAGGCTGATGTCCGGGATATCTTCGGTATAATGTCGGGTCAGCTTGGCTCTTGGGTCTTTGGCCGAGCTGCTAACAGGTTTAGCGACCGAGGTGTATAGCTGTCCGTAGAAACTCTCTACCTCTCCTAATACTTCCGCTTTGGTCGACGCTACACTGCCGTCTTCTCTCTTCAGCTTCGTCAACTGGCTTTGCCCAATAGACATGTCTCTTGCAAACACTTTGGAGCCTTTTTTCCGCTCTATCGTCTCTTTAATACGGTTTGTATTAAAGATCCGGATGTCGTGTCGCAAGGACTTCCATATTCGTTTATTGAGCAGCCTATATGCTTCAGCATCATCCGAAGACTGCAGTTTCAATGAGCGTCGTTCAGCCATGAGGTTGAGGGTATCGTTGGAGAGTTTCTGTGGCCTATCTGTACGGTGGGGTTTAAAGTACTTGGAACCCACTGTATGGACAGTTTCTACTAACCTGTTATTGATCTCGTCCACTGAAGCGATGTTCTCAAGGCAATCGAAGCGATTGGATAGCTCAAGTTGAAAGCTCTCGGGGTCTTGAATACGGGCACGAGTGGGTCGGAGCGTAGACTTCATCAGACGAGACCTCTCCAGTTTGACATTAAT
This sequence comes from Selenia dentaria, assembly GCA_917880725.1. Lineage (NCBI taxonomy): Eukaryota > Metazoa > Arthropoda > Insecta > Lepidoptera > Geometridae > Selenia > Selenia dentaria. The sequence continues at coordinate 3,338,600 of OU862888.1, read as the reverse complement.
ATTCACCGTGCCTCTTACCATTCGGTGATCACTACCGGTTTTAACCCTGTTGATCACGGAGACATCAGTGAATATTTGCCTTTTGGTGGTCATAATGAAGTCAATCTCATTTCTCGTGGAACCATCGGGACTCAGCCAGGTCCATTTCCTGTGAGGTGGCTTCTGAAAGAAAGAGTTCATCATAAAGAGTCCCTCTTTCTCCAGGAAGTCGGCCAACCTCTGTCCCCTACGGTTCCGTTGTCCATATCCAAATTGCCCCACTTTCAACTCATCCTCGCTTCTCTTACCCAACTTCGCGTTGAAGTCCCCCATAACAACTAGAAAGTGCGTTTCAGAGGTATGTATGGCCCGACTAATGTCCTCATACATATCCTCCACCTCATCATCCGGGTGCGACTTCGTCGGTGCGTATACCTGAATGACCTTCAGCGAATATCGTTTGGATACTCTGAGTATTAGGTATACGACCCTATTGGAAACGCTATCGATCTTAACTATGTTGTTAGTAAGGGACTTGTGGACGAGAAAACCGACACCACCTTGGGACTGTTGGTCGCCCTCCCGGTAGTAGAGTAGGTTACCTGATTTCAGGGTTATCGTGTCCTCACCCGCTCTACGGACTTCAGATAACCCTACTATGTCCCAGTGTAACTTACTCATTTCTTCTTCCAGCTCATATATCTTCTCGTCTGTCCTCATTGTGCGTATGTTGTGTGTCACCAGGGCCAGTCGTCGTCGTTGGGGGTGGTAGCCGGGCGTCTGCCGGGGATTCTTAGCACCCCCTGCCCCACCGTTACCGTGGCCGCTACCGTAGCCAGGAATAGCGGGGCTGCCGGGGACTGGGGGCCTGGTTCCTAATGTGTCCGTCATTGGGGGGATTTTGCCAATACTCGCCACGCTTGGCAGGCGGGTTGGCGAGCGCAGTTTTGGGGTTTTAATACTGGGAAGGTGCTGCTGCCCACCTTCCGATTGTTATCCCTTAGCAGATTTTTACGCACCCACGGGTAGAGTTGGGGGGGTACTATTCTAAGCCGGTACCCCACGGCACCAGTTACAATTATCACATAATCGTTATATAAAAGTACATACATATAAATAGATGTCTCTGGTACTCAAAGGGTTAAGTTTGTGATTGGCGTACTAGCTATCAATTTTGGTTCTACAATTGAGGCAAGGAGGCACTGTTCTTTTTTCATAATTTTTTTCGAGGCAGTCGTTAGCGAACGTCGATTGGGGTCAATGTTGTAAACTCATGTGAACTATTAACTATGGTTACATCACCACCTTTTGTTCCGGGAGAGTTAGAAATGTCTTCCAAACTGCGAAAAGGGTAATTGTTTAAGGAAGCCGGTGCTAAGGGCCGTTTAAGATAATGCCCTTTCTTTTTAAGCCTCTTTGAGCGTAAGATTGAATCGTGTTTACGTCTGTTGTTGTTTTGACAATCTCGAAGGTTTCTTTCTTTCAGTGAGGCCGGCGTCGCTTGAGGTCGTTTGTTTTTTTACGTCATTGCTACTTAACTTAACTTTTGATTGAATTGTTAGATGTGAATTTACTTTATTTGATTCTGTAGATTAGACATTGCCATAGATTATAAAAAGAGAAATGTATTGGTTAGTGGATATATTTAATAAGAAGTTAAAATTGAAGTACGTCGAATTTTTGTTTTCATCACACTGTGGGTCTTAATTAGATTAAAAAAAAATAGTCAGTTTCATCTAAATAATATAAATTAAATACGTAAATCTTCGTAGAATCGTAAAAACATTAATTTAATATTTTTACTCTGTTAAATAATTTCACAGTAACAGCTTAGGAACTCTTAACCATTTCATCTGATCTCTTCTGCCATTAGTGAAGTGTGGGAGGTAATGCGCTTTATCCGACCTTTCTCAAGATATAAAAATGTGATGAAAAAGGAACAAATAAGTATGCATATTCAAATTAAATTATTTGTTTTTGTACCAGTTTCCTATACAATCACTTTTATAAAACCTACTTGTAGTAAATAAAACCTATTTTTAAGTAAGAACGTAACAGAAACCTGCGCTTATACCGTTTGAATTTAGAATGCAGACGTAAAAGTTAATTAAAATTGCAAATCGTCCAATTGTAGGGCCGCGTGCGGCGAAGTGGGGGCAGATGGAACTGTGATTGGTTTCCCTTCCTTTCCACGAGTCCCTGTTGTTACAGCAAGTTCGTTAGTCGTGTCCGTTCAGACCCGCACCAAAGGGAATTACATAGCGATCTTGGCCAATTTGGACGCAGCTTTACCTTTCAACTTCGTTTCGCATTTAAACGAGGACACTTAATTACGTTTTTGATTCTTGCTACCAAGTTCTGTTCAATAAATGTTAAAGAGTTCATTGAATGTATGAATAAAATTATTGAAATTACGGTGACCTAGTTTGTCTTCCAATCGGCGTTAAGGCGCGGTCCAATCCTAATTTTAAAACAATTTACGATGCTTTACATAAGGTTGAGTATTGCTTATCAGACTGGACGATGTAATGCGAAGATGCAAATTCATGTTATCTTAAATATTGAGGACTTCCGGTTTCGTTGAAGTAAACAACAGACGTACTGAAAGTCACTTTCTAAAAAAATATCTCTAAACTGTGTCTAAACCCGCGCAAATAACATTACTTGAATCATAAACAAAGATTAAGTTGTGTAAAGTGTAAGAAGATCGAAACCACACACGATTATTTGCTGTGAAGTGAAAATTTTGATATGATAACATCTACCGAAATAACCTAAAAATACAGCGACTGGTGTGAAGTTGAGGTGAGTGAACGCGCAAACCATCGACACTTGCCAGTAGTACCAACATTACTAAAGAAACCTGACAGATATAGTGTTGCCATATTAAGATTTCAAATTCTACCATTTACCAACACTAGCGCGCCAAATTTGAATTTATTTGGCACACAGTTTCAATTAAATACAACGAAATGGACGCTCAAACGCAAATATTATTAGAAAAAATTCAAGAACAAATGGACAAACAAACTAAATCGATCACATAATCCGTTACTCGAAACATTATGCAGCAAATGGGCGAAACTTTTAAAAAGTTAGAAGAGCAAAACCAACAGCTACGTGTCGAAGTGTTAGAACTAAATGAAAAAATTAAAGGCTTAGAGATACAAAATAATAAGAATAATCTATTATTCTTTGGTATAAAAGAAGGGAGCGAAGACAAATCGAACACAGTCCAACTTATGAAAGACAAAATCAACACGCACCTCTCACTAAGTCTTCAGGAACATGATATTGATAAAGCTCATAGGATCGGCAGCAAGAAAAGTAATGGATGTAGGCCTATACTCATCTCATTTACATCTAACTGGAGAAGAAATATAATTTAAAAAAATAAAAGCAAATTTCCCCAAGGAATATACATACAAAAAGATTTTACGAGAGAAATGTTGGAGATAAGAAAATCTTTACAGCCTAAACTAGAAGAAGAAAGGAAAAAAGGCAACATCGCTTACATTCGAGGTGAAAAAGTAATAGTTAAAAATCCAGCAGAGTTAAACCGTGAAAAGAGAAAAAGAGAACCGTCTGGCTCCCCTAAACTGGACTCTAACGCACAAAACCACCCATCATCTGCAACGAGTACAAAGAAATTTGCTGCAAAGAACGCGTTCGATTCTATGTCTCTTTCTAGAAGAGGCTCGCTGACACAGACGTCATCCGAGGCTTCAAAAAACTAGCAGCAGCCACCACCAACTTAAATCTCACCATTAAAAACACAACAACCTCAAATGAATCAAACTTAATAACAACCGGACAAACAAGAAAACAACAATTTATTTCACAACAAACCAAATGTCTCCCAACACGGCTGGTCCCCGCGGGAGTACTAGACCAAACCCCTCCAACAGAAGCAAAACCTCGTACAACAATTAAAATTGCAACACTTAACACTAGAACTCTCAGAACAGAAGAAAGCTTAATGGAATTAGAAAAATCACTAGAAAAGATAAACTTTGATATTTTAGGCATATGCGAAATGAGAAGGCTAGATGAGAAAATCGAAGAACGAGAAAGTTATATATTGTTTCAAAAAGGAATCATCGCAGGACACAAAGGAGTTGGATTCCTCATTAAAAAATCGTTAAAAGAAAACATTTTGGAGCTGATTGCTATTTCAGACAGGTTGGCAATACTCAACATCAAACTACCTGGATACAAAAAAATATGGACCATAATTCAAGTCTATGCCCCCACTGAAAAAACACCAAAGCAAGACATAGAGACTTTTTATAATAAACTATCAGACATAATAAGGAAATACGATAACAATAACCTCATTGTCATGGGCGATTTAAACGCACAAGTAGGCGCTAGACAAGCAGGGGAGGAACATATATTAGGAAGCTACACCTATGGAGAGAGAAGTGTAAATGGACACAGATTAACAGAATTTTTAATAGAACATAACTTGACACTGCTTAATTCAATCTACAAGAAAAAGACAAGAAACAAATGGACCTGGATATCTCCAGACGGAAAAACCCAAAATGAAATTGATTTTATTACCACTAACAAAGTCGAACACTTTAATGACACACATGTCATACAAAATTTAAACTTTAACACTGATCATCGCATGGTGCGTAGCTGCCTTAAAATGCATTCAACTAAAAACTCAAGGAAAAAAATAACTAACACCACAACATTGCCACCAGAAGAGTACGCAAAAGCAATCAATCCATCATACGTTCAACTGTTTCTCGAAATCTTAAATTCCGATGTAAGTGTCCGCGAAAAGTATGATTATCTAGACAAAAAACTGGCACAAATTAAAAAAATTAACACGAAAAAAGACAAAAATAAACTTAGTGACAGAACAATCGTGCTACTAGAAGAAAGGAAATTACTAATTACAAATACAAGCAAAGACCGAAACAATATCGCTAAACTTAGCAAACAGATAAAAGAAAGTATGAGAAAAGATAGACAGGTAAGGAGAATAAAAAAACTTGAAGACACAATTCAAAAAACAGGCGGTACCAAAAAGGCTTTCAAGGAGTTAAGGGAACATGGAAAGGAATGGATTCCTTAATTAAAAAACAATAAGTCAGGTCTTGAGTCAAAACGCAAAGAAATTCAGAATCTAGCTACAGAATATTATAGCAATCTCTACTCAAAGAACGATAAAGACCAAGAATCAGCAAACAAACAACCAGTAATTGATAGGATGCCAAGAAATGGGGATTGTGACATACCACCCCTTCTCAAGGCAGAAGTACAGAGAGCCATATACTCCCAAAAATGGAGAAATCTCCCGGACCGGACAATATACCAAATGAACTGATAAGAGGCACAATTGAAGAATTAAGTCCAATATTAACAAAGCTATTCAATGTTATTCTTAAGACAGGCATCATTCCGGACCAGTGGGGAAAGTCTCACATTATACTTCTGCACAAGAATGGGCCTAAGGAAGATATCAATAACTACAGACCAATAAGCTTGATATCTACAAAGTCTTTGCAAAAGTTATCCTAGAAAGAATATCATTACAGTTAGACGAAAACCAGCCTATAGAGCAGGCTGGATTTAGAAAAAATTACAGTTCAATCGACCATATCCACACAATCAAGCAAATTTTAGAAAAAAGTAACGAATATCAAAAGTCTGTTTATATAATCTTTGTAGACTACTCAAAAGCATTCGACAGTCTGAATCACAACTACATCTGGTCAACTTTAAAGCAACAAGGAGCGGACAACAGCTACATCGAAATCATCAAAAACATTTACAGGATAAGTAAAGGCAGTATAAAACTTGAAACGATAGGAAATCCATTTCCAATAGAAAGAGGTGTCAGACAAGGAGACCCACTGTCACCTAACTTGTTTACTGCTGTACTGGAAAATGTTTTCAAAAACTTAGACTGGGATAGATACGGCCTAAATATAAATGGCTGCCGTCTAAACCATCTAAGATTCGCGGACGATCTTATTTTGCTTGAAGAGGACCCAAGTAAAATACAAAAAATGGTACAGTCTTTGGCCAACAAAAGCAAAGAAGCAGGTCTTCAAATTAATACAATAAAAACGAAGATAATGACCAATTCAACAGAGATCGACATAGTGCTGGACGGAAATAAGCTTGAGTATGTACCAGAGTATGTGTATTTGGGGCAGATAATCGCCCCTACAGACCAAATGTCAAAAGAAATAAACAAGAGAATTACCAGCGGTTGGAGAAGATACTGGTCCCTAAAGGAAATAATGAAAAGTAAAGAATTAAGCATAACTATTAAAAGAAAAACTTTCAATACCTGTATCCTCCCCTGTATTACATATGGAAGCGAAACTTGGTCTCTCACTCAGAACCACAGAGAAAAATTAGCCAAGTGCCAGCGGGCAATGGAGAGAAGTATGTTAGCGATAAAACTAAATGATAGAATTACCTCAATCGAAATAAGAACTAAAACCAAAGTCACCGATATACTTACTCGAATTGACCACTTGAAATGGCGTTGGACTGGTCACATGTTACGTTGCAAGACAGATAAATGGAGTAAACAGGTAACACTCTGGTACCCAAGAGACGGAAGCAGACAACGGGGACGTCCAACAAGAAGATGGGAAGATGATTTCCACCTAGCTTTGGGGCCTTACTGGACCAGAGTTGCAACCGACAGAACACAATGGAAGCAGTTAGAGGAGGCCTATGTCAAAAGACACACCGAACTGAGGGATATTTTATAACAGCATAATTAAATACATTATCTATAATTCAAACAGATCTTCAGTTCGGAATAAAAGGGCTATATTATTATTATTATTAAATATTGAGGGTCAAATTAATCAAAACAATCATCACCTCAGCCGCAGGATGTGCACTGTGAATATAACGGTAGACGGTAGATAAATCATACACGCAAACAATCTGTCAATTTCTTAAAATTGGTTAGGAAATAATCAAATGCCTTGGACAAGATTCAGACCTGCATTCTCTAAATGTGCCTCTGACTTGGATAAGTACCTTGGTTAGATAAAGCTTATACTCGACAAACGTATTTAATTAAATAGTTCTGCTGAAAAATACCTCCAAAAAAGACCTGGAGGAGACTGAGAGCGGCGCACAGTGCATAATGCCACCACAATAGTTTTGTAAATACATATTATTGTTTTAATATCCTATATGGATATCCGCAAAGAAACGTGTGAAATCATTTTTTCTATCCTTAAATGTAAAGTAGCATTTAAGAGATTCCACCAACGAAACAATAACAGCCGGAAAGGGTTGTGTAGAACAAACACGATACTGAGTTCGGGGAGGAGGCGTGTTTTAGGCAAAGTTTTTGTGTAAAGGAACGCGCCAACATTCCTCCGCAGCTACCGACAGCGCGCTATCCGCGATATTGCTTTTTAAATGGAACAAATGTTACATTCTGTTAGCTTTCACTTTATTAGGCAGCTTTGTGTTTTATAACGGTATCAAGTGAGAGCCATTTTCCACTGTGTGTCGTCAGATAGTCGTCCTTTTTACTGGGTGTTAGCTTATATAATAATACATAATAATAAAATGGGACATCATCCAGAGATCCCTACTATAATGGTTACCCGATGACTGATATACACACATGTCATACAGACATGATCATGCACAGCAATATTAGAACTGTCCGGGAATCGAACCCGGGTCAGGCGTATCAGAAGGCAGGATCGGTACCAATTATTGTGCCAACCAGCCAGTTGTAGTATTTTGATAGTTGTGGTATGTTGGCTTTAACATTTGACAATTTCAAATCAATTACTAATTTCTGTTTCAGAAAATAAAATAAACAAATCTTATGGTTTATATACATTATTATAATATCTTATATTATAATTATAATAATCTAGTCTTAATAGTGACTAGATAGAGACTTAATAGTGACTAATTATATTAATCTAGTCTTAATAGTGACTAGTGCAGTTCATTCTAAATTAGGAATAGCACAGCAATAACATAGTCACCGACATAGCTCAGAAGATTAGCCAGTTGAAGTGGCAGTGGGCAGGGCACATAGCACGCAGAACAGATGGCCAATGGGGCTGGAATGTCATTCGGCTCGCAAGTATTCGACGAGAACGCGTAAGTGTATTCATTTCCTGCGGCGCTTACGACCTTTTTGTCAACAACACGCGTATAACGCATCCAGCGGTTTTTGTTGCTGTGCTAATTGATAATTGTTTTGTTACTGGGCATTTATAACTGTGTGACTTTTGGATTATACCTATTTTGATACGAAATGACTTCAAAACAAAGTAAATTTAATTTGGAATGGGGCTGCTGTTCTTCATACAATAATGACAATAAGTATATAATATGTTCTAAATGTAAAAAGGCTTATCATTATTTATGTCTTAACAAAAAGGAGAAAAAGCAACTATCTTCTACGGATTGGATATGCTTTCACTGTCGTGAATCTACCCCTGACAACACACCAACTCAACAACCTCAAAAAGAGACTACGCGCCCTAGTAAACGGCCGGCACCATCATCTCCACCTACTAATGAGGACTCTCCAATAACTCGTCAAGAAATGCGAGTAATCATGGAAAACGTCGTAAAGACGCAAATGCGTGAGACTATGGAGGATGTTATTAAGAAGCAAATGGCGGATTTTAGGACTCAATTTACAAATGAGCTTAGGGCAGTGAAAGAAGAGATTATGAGTATTAATAAATTCATTGACTTTACAAATAACCAAGTAGAAGATATTGTCAAGAAACATAATGATAGCCAAGATCTTCTTAAAGCAATTCAAGAACGTGAATCCCATATGAAGTCAGACATTTCAAATCTCATGAGCCGCATCAATATGTTGGAACAAAATGCGCGATGCAAAAATTTAGAGATACAGTGTGTGCCAGAAAAAAAAATCGAGGATTTAATGGGCATCATAAAGGCGATAAGCCAAGTTGTAGGACATGAAGTAAAAGAAGGATCAATTATTCGCGCTACAAGAACGGCCAAAATAAATCCAGAAAACAAACGACCCAGATCCATTGTTGTGGAGTTCAATAGCACCTTAGCACGTGATGCCTTTCTAGCCGGTGTTATTAAGTTTAATAAGAATAAAAAATCGAATGAAAAGCTAAACAGCTCCCACCTTGGCTATACGTGTTCTGTGTCTGGAATTTTCATTGTTGAACATTTGTCTCCGCAAAACAAAGATCTTCACGCCGCTGCGAGGCATGTAGCGAAAAAAAAGGATTATAAATTTGTTTGGGTTAGAGGCGGCCGCATTTTTATGCGTAAAAACGAGGAGTCTGGCTACATCTTTGTAAAAGATGTTAAAACTTTGGAAAATTTAAAGTAAATTATAAGTCTTAGATGTTTTGGCATTATCTCAACACTTTATGGATTACATCTCAATTTATTATCAAAATACTCGGGGTATAAGAACTAAAACACACTCATTCTCCCGTAGTTTGGCTCTTAGCAATTATGATGTTATTGTTTTATGTGAGACATGGTTAAATGACAGTGTTTTGGACACTGAACTCTTTGACGATCGTTATGTCGTATTTAGAAGAGACCGACGATCTTCTGGTTTTCATGGTCATATGGATGGAGGTGGAGTGTTGATAGCTGTTTCAAAAACAATGTCTGCAAAGCGCATGTTAGATTGGGAAAGTATGTGTGAAGATTTATGGATTATTATAAAAGTCCCAAATTCTGGTTCAAAGAAACAAATAGCTCTCTGCGCTTTCTACCTTCCTCCACCACCAAAACAACATATTTTAGAACACTTTATCAAAAACTGTAATTGTATTTTAGAAAAGACAGATTTTTATACTTGTTTAATTGGTGACTTTAATTTAGGTAAAATTAACTGGAACTTAGTTAACGGTGAGAGCAATTCTGCATATCAACTTTCATCAATTAATTCAATTTTAATAGATTTTAGCTATATGTTCAATCTAAAGCAATACAATTCAGTATTAAACAGTAAGAATAGGATTCTGGATCTTGTATTGTCTGACTTACCAGATTGTGATGTCTCAAAGGCAAATACTATACTCTCTAAAATAGATAGTCAACACCCTCCTTTAGATATTGAGATTAAGCTTAACAAAGATACTCATAGCTCTCTCACAAGCAAGGTAAACCATCAAAAAATTAATTACTATAAAGCTGATTATGGTTTGATTAACAAACACCTTGCAGTAATTGATTGGGATATTCTGTTTTCTAAGTGCGCTGATGTTAATGAAATGTTAAGTGAATTTTACAAAACGCTCAGGCACTTAATTAGCAAGTTTATACCGTTTTCTACCCTTAAAATAGCTAATTACCCCCCTTGGTTTAACAAAGCATTATTGAAGTTACTGCGGGAGAAGAATAAATTACGATGTAAAGTAAAAAAATATAATAATCCTTTAGATGAAATTGAATTTAAACTTTTAAGTGGTCGTTGCGATAAATTTGCAAAGACACTATATAATAGTTACATTGCATTAGTTGAACAGAGAATCAAGGTAAATACTAAATATTTTTGGAGTTTTATCAAAGCTAAAAGGGTTGGCACCAATTCTTATCCTAACATTATGACCGATGGCGATATTTTTACATCTGATATTTGCAATTTATTCGCGAACTTCTTCTGCAAATCATATGAAGTTACGGGCTCTGGTGGTGAATCGACACGTAGTCCGGCATTTAGTTATTTACAGGGTATATCGAGCAATAGCTCTAGTTTTGGAATTTTTTATATATCTCCCGACTCAATATTAAAAAGACTCAAATCACTGGATGACACCAAAGGCGCAGGCCCTGATGGGATTCCACCTATATTTGTAAAGAACTGTGCGGACAATTTGGTAATACCATTTTATTACATTTTTAACAAATCTATAAGTTCCGGAACATTCCCTAACGAATGGAAAACCGCAAAAGTTGTCCCCATTTATAAATCAGGTGATAAAAAATCCGTGAAAAATTACAGGCCCATTTCAATTCTATCAACAATGGCAAAGATTTTTGAAGCTATTGTTTTTCCGTTTATCCAAAGTCACTTTCAACAATATATAACAGATAATCAGCATGGTTTTGTAAAGAACAGATCAACGTACACGAATTTGGTGACCTTTGTCGAAGAACTAGCTGAATCGATGGACAAGCTTGAAGAAGTAGATGTTATTTATACTGACTTCAGCAAAGCCTTCGACAAGGTCCCGCATAAGTTACTTGTAGATAAGCTTACAGTTTACGGATTCACTGGCAATGTTAGTAAGTGGATTCAGTCATATCTGTCAGATCGTCTGTTTTTTGTGGTAGTCAATGGTTACCAGTCTGGTTTATTTAAATCCACCTCAGGAGTACCACAAGGTTCTCATTTAGGGCCCATCCTTTTTAATATATTCATAAATGACATACCTAATTGCTTTCTTTCGTCTACTCCGTATTTGTTTGCAGATGACTTAAAGGTGTCACGTGTAATCAAATCGGAGTTAGATGTTCATTCATTACGGGGGGATTTAAATAGATTACATCAATGGTGTACCACCAATGGCATGCATTTAAACATTGAGAAATGTTTTTTTATTAGGTTTACACGAAAACACAACATTGTTAAATCAATGTATCATATTGGAGGGATAGGTGTACGCGAGGTTGACTCAGTAAGAGACCTAGGGATCATCCTTGATAAAAAAATTACATTTATACCTCACATAGAGCACACTATAAAGCGAGCGTCTAACATGTTAGGCTTCATAATTAGAAATAGTAAGAATTTTAAAAATTATCATGCTAAACTCGTTTTGTACAACTGTTTGGTAAGAAGTATTCTAGAATATTGTCCGGTAGTATGGAGACCACATTATGCAACCCACATTCTCAGAATAGAACGTATACAAAAACGATTTCTGTGGCATTTGTCATATGCTGCAAAAATTTCTAAGAAAAAACTATCATACGCAAAAAAGCTGGATTGGTTCAGATTTCATCCCTAGAAAAACGACGGACATTACTAGATCTGACATTCTTGTATAAAATACTCACTAACAGTATTGATTGCCCTAGGTTACTGAATAGTTTTAGTTTTAGAGTGCCCCCTAGAGTTCCACGTTACCCCATTTCACTACTAAACCCTCCATATCGCAAAACTGTTTATGGTCGTAATTCTCCGATTCCTAGGCTATGCCGAGCCTTTAACGATTGCTGTGGTGCAGGATCTTTAGACATGTTTGCAATCAAACTTCATCAGTTGCGTGGGCATTTGCTCACAACACTTTCTAACTGAATTTCAAATTGTCACTATATATAATACTCACTTTCACTGCATACAAATTTACTGCTAATAATGTTACGAGTTTTGTTATTATCTCGATGTTTTTTCAATAGAAGCCGTGTGTACCTTTAATTGGGTGTGCATTTAGCATGTATGTACATACTGTAACTTAGTTATAAGTAGGTATTGTATGATAATTTAATTGTAAGAAACAATGTAACACTTGTTGGTATGCCTAAATAAAAAAAATAAAAAATAAAGATTGTTTAGTGCGATGGCCAAGTCAATTTATTTTATTTAAAACGTAAAAGATTTTTAATATTGATATGCTTACTATAAGATGTTGTTAGGTTAGCTAATTACGCAATAACTTAAAACAGAAGGTCCCTTAAAAACGAGTAGTGAATGAAAAATTAACCGACTTGGTTTTACATGGATCTCAAAACTTTTTTCGGTAGAAGAACAGTAACTGGGCGAGACTTAGTTTTTTTACAAGTTTTGTTTTTGATGGCATATCTTTTGGTCTTAATAATATAAATCACATAAGTAATTAAAAGTGATCTTTAAAACGAAAAGAGTTTTTATAACCTTGTTCTACAAGGAGTAAATGCAAAATAGAATAACGAAAAGAAAGCTTCAAGTTAAATTCGCGTTTGCTCGAATTTCACTGTAATCGCTACTAAAATTCGTATGTAAGTTATTAAACCAGTAAACTAAATACGTAATCTTTAACAAAATTATCAATGCAAAAGAGCGTTCAGCCACAAAAACTTGGTAAAGAGATTGTATGTTGCCTGGGAATGGACTAATGGTACTTATTGTTTATCGTTGGACAAATAATAATATTTTAAAAAGAGATCTAGGCAGCTGAGTTAGCCATTATGAATATCACGTGTATGAGTTAGTAGACAACTCAAACAGCAGTAACGTCCACGCTGCAGTATTGCCGTAGCATCCGGTTGTTTGCTTGCCCTTTTCCAGCGAGCATAAAATCCTTGGAGATAGATTATCCATTTGAATCGCCTATTAAATGCAGACAGATCAAATCTTATTTACTTTTCTAAAATTATATTCTTCCCGAACGGGATGGGAAAACATACTTGAATGATGAAGTTTTTTGTATGAGAAATGTTTAGAGATTTTATAAAAATAATACAATACTTTATAATTATGTGTCACGTGAATCATCACATGCCAATCTTCTACTTCTCTTGCTGGTCATAAAAAGTCCTTCTGTTCATAAAAATGTTCTTATTCTTTAGTTGAGTTCTCGTCATCTTCCAAAACGTACCCGTGCGATATAAACATTATTATAACTTGTTTAATGTTAATGTAAGGGTCAGCCAGAGAAATGCTAGTTTAAATTGTTAGCGACAACGTCTGGGCTGACGGTTCTTTATCCTTGTTGTTTCTGTGTTTTCCTCGTGATCACCGCAGAACTTTTTAGCAAATGCATGTACTTTACTGGAACGTGATATATACAAGACAATAACTTAATGACTAACTAATTTATCTGACTGTAATTTGACTCTGACTACTTCTATTAAAAGTCACTGTATGCAACTATATATATTTACAAATAACTTGAAAAATGGCAAATGTACAACCACGCAAGACTCCAAAAATGTAGGTTAAAAAACTCTAGCGATCTCCACTAGATTTACTCTTCGTGTTAAAAGCGATTGTTTGCGCTTAGCCTAAGTATTAAGGCAATTCACAGGTGCTGAGGCCCGGTTAAGATCAATCCGGGCCTACCCATGGGGCGAGATGGGGAATGCCAGCGCAACCCTGTCTCGCCCCACCTTGGCGAAGGACTGCTCACGTGGGGATTTAGTGGGTCTGAGCCCCACATACCCCTTCCGTCACCCCCGCGGCGGAAGGGAAGTGGACGGCATTTTACCCCCTCAAAAAAAGTATTAAGGCAACACTTCTCTAAGGTGGTTCAAGCTCGCTGGCTGTCCGTTTCCACCACCAGCCCGCCTCACCTGTTCACGTGATGGCGTGCATTAATCATTTCTACGTAGTCGTAAATCAGCAGCTCTACTCCATTTTATACTGTACAACTATTTGCGTTCGGCGGATCGCGAAGAGTAAACTCTTCTTTCGGTTTTAATATTCTTAGTAAAAGTTAGAATAGGTATACTACGTTTTTTTGCATGTCCATTATTAGTTGCGTGAATTTAAATAAAAATACATCCTAGTGTAAAACAAGTTATTTATTATAGGTCCTGTGTAAACAAATGCTAAATTTAAAACATTTAATTATTAAAAAAATAAAGTAATAAATCGCAGTCTGCTCTAACTAGACCTTGCGCAGCCGTTGGAAAATATTCAGCTGCGTAAAGTAAATATTGTTGAGATCAGTACCAGGTGTACCAGGTACTACCGCTACTGACATTAGTGACAAACATGTCATCTATATATAATTAAATCTCAACTGACGTATGGGGCTGGAGCGACATCTATTGAATAGCTTGTCAAACTTTATCCAACCGATAGAAGAGTTTTTACAAACACTTCCCCGGCGTCTGACAAGGATTGTCGGAAGACGCGGGGCTGAAACTCGTCTGAAAATGTGTATTTTTATCTTTAATATTACTCAGTATGTAACTTGTTAGGTTTTATTGTCGTGCCAAATAGGCGTACATCAGTGTCACTGCTTGTTTACTTATACGTCTTTTTAACTTAATAACATAATATCATCCCTAGATAATGCGATGTTTACATTTCAGAGCTATTGTTTTACCTGAAAAGTAAGTCATTGCCACTGCAATGACTTCATTAGCTTCCATTTCCACCATTAAAAACTATTAAGTGAACAGTTTCGTATATGTACATGATGGTTCATTTTTCTTCGTAGCTCTCACCGACTTGTTATTTCGTAAAGTTGCAAACTGCTGTCTTGGGAATAGTTATTTCTTTTTGATGTGCACTCGAATTCATTCTTGTTAGTGTGTAGAAGTTTGCGGAATTGATAGAGTCGGGTAACAAGAGAACCGTGGTGGAGTTACGGTGAAATTATATTCAGATGATTAGAATTAGGTAATCAAAATATGAACGGGTTGAGTGATAGGAAAACACTTTATGGTTTTCTCAACAAAACTATCATTTTTAATGTTAATACTTTTGATTTTTGAGTGTTGTGTGGCGTTAGTGAACATTAACATTGCATAGCTGTAGCTTCTGTATCATGGTATTAATGCGAAATCTTGTATGTGTGTTGGTATGTCTGTGTATTTGTGATTCCTTCACGCTGGAGGGATTTGCATATTTTTAACAATATTTGCTGATACTTTTGAAGATATGGGGGTGTTCGCAGTGGTGAACACACCATACCATAGATAAACACTTTTGCTCCTTTTTTCATCATCGTTATAATTACCGCTCATTAGACAATCGCGGGGTATATAGTATTCTATTAAAACCACTTTATTAAGTACTAGCTGCGCCACGCGGTTACACCCGCATAGTGATGCATCATGAAGATGATGATTAAAAGTATCCTATGTGCGTATAAATATCCAGTGCCTCATCTACCTCCATACAAAATTTCATGGGGAGTACCACAAGGTTCAATCTTAGTCAATATTGTTTTGTATTTGACTTGATCTTGTCAACTCATTGATAAACTGAGTGGATAAAAGTTTGTTTTACAATCATCTACAAACAAACTGTTATCCCAGTTTTGGTATCTTAACCTAATCAAAAGTCTAATAAAATCCAATAAGAGTCTAAAATCTAAAATAATTAAAAAATCGCGGCTAGTGTTTTAAGGCTATTCAATCAGAAATGAAAATGATATACAATAGACAGTACACTATCACAGTGCTAAAATTGTTATAGGTTTTATTTAAGTATAAAAAATGATTAGTTAGTGGAAACTATGTTTTATTAAAATTTAAGCCGTTTTAGATAATAATCCGAAAAAAATATGTTTATTATACCTACGTGAAAATTAAAAACGAGTCGTACCAAATAACAGACTAGAAAAAGTTTAATAGCTAGTTTGGTAACATATTTTTCATAATGCACAAAGTTTTTGTTCCTTAAATGAAATAGGTTGTGATATTACAGTCCCACCATCTTATCTGTTCAGGTGACAGCGTCGCTAGTGGAGAATTTAGTATTGCCATATAAGAAATTCACCAAGAAACAAAGGTAATTAAAACATGTCTTGCAAGTCAGTCTATAGATATCATTAAAATTTAAGAAACTACAATATCAATCATACAAAGCCTAACTAACATAGTATAGATTCAATATGGCTTAATTATAATTACCAGCTTCGATCACATCGTCACTTACCATCAGGTGAGATAGTGATCAAACAGGTCAAAATTTGCGACAGGCTCACAAATAAATAAATATAACATATAGCTATGAATCTTATTAACTACATAAATAAACAATAATGCGGCACAATAGGATTTTATTTATATTTTATAAAAATAATTGTGGTCATGGTCTCTGAGCTCAAGCGGCCGCACTCCAGGAATTCCGGTCGATGTTCCTGAACCATCTGCTGATTCCCACAATTCATCTTCGGAGTCACTCGAATCGCTTTCACTGTCACTCTGTAATTGAATGATAAAAGGTTCATCTAAATACGCATCTTTTTGTCTGTATTCATTTTCAATTTTTTTTACATGATCGCAATGGTTTTTCCACTCTGCCTGTGTGATTTTGCGGAATGCATCTTCAATCAATTGAGGCATATGTGCACTTGATTTTCCGATATTTTTCTCTGCTACATTCCTCTTCATCGAGCTCCATATCATTTCAATTGGATTCAAATCACAATGATAAGGAGGCAATCGAAGAATGTCATGACCATGGCTTTTCAATATGTTGTCAATTTCATATTCAGGTGTAGGTTTATTTCTTTTTATTAACTCGTAAAGCTGAGGCTTTGTCATTTGTTCGTAAAACTCGACCTTGTTTTCTACCAGCCACTTTTGCATATCAGCTTTAGTGTGGTTTGAGTTAGGACACCTATTTACGCAAATACTATGATATGGCGCATTATCCATCACAATAAGTGTGGGTTGACGCAGATTTGGCAGTAATTTTTCAAGAACCCATTTTTTGAAATTACTATTGTTCATCTCGTCATGGTAGTCCCCACTTTTTGTATTTGATTTGAAAACGAGAAGGGCATTTTCGACAAAACCTTCTTGTCCGCCAGCATGAACAATGATCCACCTATTTCCTTTCGAAACTGGTTCCAAATCGCCGTCAACTTCAGGACCTTGCCAACATTTGCCAGTTGAGTGAGACGAGTGTATGTAAGTTTCATCTAAATAAACAACAGGCTTTTTTTCTCCTCGCTCATTTTCCTTAATTTTATGTAGATAGGATGCCCGCCAGGCAACTACGTCGTTGCGTTCACACAGCACTTTTCTATTCGATTTTGTTTTTTTAAAACGAAACCCTATTTTGTGGAGCAATTTTCGAAGAGTTTCACGTTTTGCTTGAAAATTTATGTCTTCCCTGAGAACAGTCAGTAACTTTGGTAAGGTCGGAATTTCTTTTTTTACTGAATAAAACTCATGTATCTTTCTTCTTATAACACCAATGTCAAAATCATCAATATCCAGTTTCCCTGTTTTTCTTTCCCTTTTCTTGCCAGGGGTAGAAATTTTTGAATTAGTTTCTTGAGCCTGTTTTTCTTCATTGATTAATTTGTAGACAAACCGTTCTGAAACACCTGTAACAAAAAGAACAATTTAATATTTTATAGGTTTTTTTAATGAACAACCATAAAATAAAATACAGCAACCGCTTTAAAAAGTTAACATTACTTTCAGATTGTTTCCGACCAATCAGGATAAATAATAATAAACAAAATTTTGACTACGAAATCGATTTCGAAATAATTACTGTGTGGACCACCTAAAAAGTATACCTTTCAACAAAAAAAAAACAAATTTAAATCAATCCACAATAATAATTGACGGAGATGTCGGTGAACATACATAAAAAAACATGCAATCGAACATAGCAATAACATAGCAGGATAATTATTATCCTGTTTTTTAAAGTCGGTTAAAATATACTCAGGTGGCAATTTTATTTGAATATGTTTAGCTTATTTTATATATTTTAAAATATAATCACCAGCTATAAAAATGATTTTTTTTTAAAATGAGTGATTAAAATTTCCATATCTGGCTACACTGACCTGTCGCGGCAGCAACGCGTTCATTCACCTTTTCAAATGGTATTAATGGAGCTTGGAGGCGTTTCTCTTCTTTCATAAAAAATAAAACTTTTAAAATAATTAGCCGTGCATCACTTTTGAGAGGTTTCGGCATTTTATTTGCTTTTTTCACAATGAAATCAATAAAATAACACGGGAGCACTCGCACTAGACATCAACTGACAGTGGAATGACGTTTAGAAAATGGCGGCTGACGCGGCTGTAGTTCCCATTTCGCCCACCTGAACAGTTAAGTTGGTGGCACTGTATTTAGATTGTCATTGATTTCGACGTGTGGCTTCGCTGAACACGCAATCGCTTATATGCTATACATAATTTAACTTGAAGTCCATTATTGCATTTATTTTCTTTCTCTCTTTTTTGACAAAGAGTCGAATTCATTACCTGAGTCGCAATACACGATAGATACTTCGGGCTTAAATACATTTTTAAATAAATAAAAAAATAAATCAAACGCCGGCATATTATATCTTCTAAATTTATATGTGGCACCCTAAAGACAGCATTATCCTTAACATCAAATGGAAAATCGAGATGGAACGCGGCGGTAGTCAGTACATTATAATGAAAAAATGACGTTCATAAGTGCGTCTTTGATGCCTACATTGAATAAATGATTTTGACTTTGACTTTGACGTTGACTTTGATATAGCAAGGTATAAACATAGTATACTGTCAGTAGTGGGTCAAGTCGATAAACTTAGTTGTGTAGTATTTTCCTCGTGATAAGTTTGTTTGATCGTTTGTTTCACACTTAATGCTTAATTTCTCGACTCGCATTTCTTGATTATTTTGTTGTTTAGGGGGTTGCGCTTTGCGATATCATTTTAAACAAAACATATACTGAATATTAATGTACAACATAAGTACGAGTAAACAGATTCTATAAAGTGTATTTATAGAAACTGTTTACTTTTGACATACCTATGGTCATGAGACAGTAAGACTTCACTTGGAGGTTGGTTATCAGGGACTTCTACTCTCTGGTATTTTTCTAGTGGAAGAGGCAATTTTGGTAGTTTATTCTTATGAGAAATATCACGTATTTAGATGTACATATATCTAAGTACAATATGGTCAATAGCCCGATCCCTGCAGTTCGCCCACAGCTCGAGAGTATTTGTGTGGGAGTTTCAGTGCTCGCTCGTACTTTTGCGTTGGTACTCAATTTCATTGTTTTTTTATCTTAATGGCTAGTGTTTGAAATAAATCTGTAGTAAAAAATACCTACGGCAGCCTAATATAAGCATAAGACAAACACAGTGTTAATGCTTTTTGAGCACAACCACGGCTCTTCAATTTTTGCTTTTAGAAGTTGACAGCCTAATGTCCGGCTAATTTGCACTAATAGTCAGTTAATATAGGAAATATTTCAAATCAAAATTGCTGAGCTTCCCTCATCGTTAACCTTACAACGAGAACCTATAAACCTAAATTGTGCATTTCAATGGCTGCTTTATATTTCTAGAGATTATTAAGAATAGCGTGGTCACTGTTTCAGTTTGAATGGGTATCTGAATTTCGAGCGAAGGATTACGTTCAGGAAGCTGCCAAATGAACGATTTAAAACATGTCAGTATAAACGATTGCAAATTGGATCCAGCCGAACGAAAACGATTGGACTTTTCATTTTGGGATTATCATTTTGCAATAATTTTAAATTGGAGCGCATCAGGTAAGGGTCAAATTACATAGCGAAAAAAATGAAAAAGAGGAAGCGTATTATTTGTTATTGTATGTAGTATTTAAACAATTTTAATTGTGTAACGCATACATTACTTTAAGGACAAGCGGTAGCGCGTGCTTGATAGATTTCTAACAGGTAAGAAAAAGAAGTTTCAAAAAGATTGATGGCATTGACGATATAGGCAGAGTATTGTTTACAGTAAGAGTGGAATTAATTGCAATATAAAAGAATATGACAGTACTTGAAACCTGGTCTCCCAGAACGCGTGCTAATTATTGTTCACACAATAATTAACCAAACATTCAAATGGCAGGTCACCCTTTTTTGGCAATTTGAAGGTTTGGTGGTCTGCTCAAGTCACGCTTCTAGAAAATCAATTAATGTAAGTAGAAAGCGCAGCCCACGGAACAAATATACTTAGAATCGGTGGTCATGGTTATAAATTATAATATGGATTTTATACACTCTAAGACGTTCAATTCGCAGAAAAGTTTGACACTTCAAAAACAGATGTAAGGTGCAACGTCTAACCTCAAGTGAATTCCTAAAATAAGTCGGAAATTGTGATATCTCTTTTGCGAGTCGTTATGCTATGAATTTTCTAACCTGGTGTTTAGTATCAAAGTAATACCGTTATGATAATAACCTCAAAATTAACATGAGAACTGTCGAAAATACACAATCAAAAGAGACGGTGATCTACTCGTAAGCCACAACATAAAAAAATTCTTTTCCTTTTACTTTTATGGTGGTAGTGCCACGCTTACTACAAGTTATCCCACAGCCGAATGGGCCGGCACGACCGGTGTAGTACCACACTCCCACATAACACCGACGTGAAGTAACATAGCTTGCTATTGCGTTTCGTCGGTTTGTGGGTGGTTCCGGAGGACCGATTCTCCCTTCCCCATTCTCCCTCTCCTTCCCCCCCTCTACAACTTTTACCCCTTCTATCTCTTTCTTCCTATCATCTTTCTTCAAAGGTCGGCAACGCATCCTTGAGATCTCTGGTATTACGGATGTCCGTGGGCAACGGTATCACATTCCATCAGGTGAGCCGCTTGCTCGTTTGCCAACCTATCACATAAAAAATCATATAGGATCAGAAAGGCCTTCATTCGAACTCATTATAGATATCGTATCGTGAGCGCCTTTGGGATCGGAACTGAGTTAAAATGGCTTATTCGAATACAAAATATTTTAGTTTCACTTGTAGATGCAAAGGCAACAAATACAGGTCTTAACACGTAGGTACTAACAATTATAACCAATATCGAAATTGATATTAATGTAACACTCAAATTTTAAACGGATTAAAAACGATTCGTCGAAGACACGCGCACGGTTGAGGCCCCAGACGTCATCATGATTCTATGAAATTTCAAATTCTGTCTTTTTTATCTGTCATTAGACCGAACAGTTCCTCGGAACACTCCCCGTAATATATGCGGATAAAGATGATTGATCCAACATTAAGTTTGCATGCTGGTTATATATATATATATATATATATATAAATATGCATATTTATACACATTTTTGATGTGGCCATAAAACTTTTAAGATTTTTGTGAAGTTAAAATTTTCTGAAAAGGTATACCCAATATTAATTATATCATATATATTATATTATAAATGATACTCTTATATTAATTTAAAACGTCAATGAAACGGTAAAAGTTAAATAACAATATGTATAAATAAACGTACCAAGAGAGTTTCCTTTCCTTAGAGTTCCCAGTGGGTAGTGGACAGGACTGCATACAGAAATATATGCAGTCTTGCTCACTACCCTATAGACTTAGCAAGCAGAAAAGATGGCTTATGGGGCCGAATGGTTCGACGGACGACTGCATAAAGGTCGACGTTGAATGCAGGCCACTTCCAACCGGTCCTTTTGGAAATTTGTAGGGGAGGTTTTTGTTCAGCAGTGGACGCCCTACGGCTGAGATGATGATGAAGCAACAAAACCATATTGACTCTCACACAAACCGTCAATTCTTTGGATATGTCTAAAGAAAAATAATGTTTTCCTTTAATTGAAGAAATGACACTACAATCAGTAGTTATATTAACTGTAAACAATATATAATTATATCAGTATAACAAAAACATACATTGTAGACAAATTATTTACAGTAGATTAAAATTAGCAAAATTGTTGTATTATTAGATAAATGGAATGTATTTGACTCGCAGATGTTTTCTGAATTCACCGCAAGGTGGCATTGTTGACGATTATGGAGGGAGAGTTGTTCTACCGGCGGATAGCGGCCCCCATCACGACAGCTCTGGCGTCGATCAGTCAGCCTCCTGGTAATATTGGCATTTCAGGTATTTCAGGGTCTACTCGCCGAGCCACGAGAGGTAATATGTCTGATTTTGGATTTCCAGTCTTCACAGTTAGATATCGAGGTCGTCGTAAGCGACTTCGAAATAATCAGACACAAGGTAATCTGTATTATATTTTGGTAATGTGTATTAAGGTAAAGGTAACGTATCGATTTTCGATTGAAAGTTTACAAGTATCATCAATATTAACCTGTGTTTTATTTCATTAACCTGTGTTTTGTTTTCTTTCAGACAGTGATGGCGGCTACCGGCACCTCTATTCCCTACTAGGCAAGGGTTCGCCCTTGTCGTTGTCTAGCTCTTTATGCGCCCTTGTTGTCCCTCGGTTGAGTGCTGCGTGCACTCACCAACAGTCCTGTGTCGCTTTTAATGCCCGTAGTGGCAGAAAGCTCTATGTCCTTCCTAAAAAAAAAATGGATAGCGGCCAGTCTGTTCTCGTTAGCCGAGGTGAACACTAGGAATCGTTGAGCGTCGAATTTATGTCTGAACGATAATAAATATATAACTTTATTTAAAGGGATATGTTGTTATACTTCAAATAAATAATTAGAATAATTTATACTTGTGGTTTAACATTGTTGAACAAAGAGAAATAGTATTAAATGCGAAGTATAGTGATTGGTAAATTATTGAATAAAATGTAAAATAATAAGTGAATGCTCTGTCTTATTTACAATACCTTATTAAGGAATACATTCCTTATCAAGTATGCTTATTACAGCGATAATGTTAAATGAAATGTTACATAACATAATATTAAAGTTAAACTGCACCGCAGCATTTCAAAATGCACTCACAAGAAGAAACAGCAAGAAACTTCCACAGAGTTTGTTTCTCACTCTAAATACAATTAAGCACGTAAAAGGCGCGTTACTCCGAAACTTTTTACAAGCTCCAAAGCTTTCAGAAGTGAAAAATTAATAAGTTTGTACATTTTACGGTGTCGTAAAAGTAAAATGTTATGTCGGCGATTAAGACGTTGTTGAGAAAGTTCGCTGCAGATCCGCAGATTGTTTCTACATTATAAAATTTAAAAGTAAACATTTATTATTGTAGTTCGTTTAAATTAATTTTTGAATATGTTTTCCTTCTTAAATACTTAACTAATTAAGTTTTAGCTCAATGTGTAAGAGTACAAACTATGAGTTATCTGTGCCACAGTTGTACTTGATGTATTTCAAGTAATATTAATAATACACCCATTACTGTATATCATATATTCAACGATACGATTACGTTAAACTTACGCAAATGTTCGTGCTAGGCCCACAGACAACTGTGCGATGGTATGGTTGGTAAACGTAAACTGTGTCGTCCTCTACTCAGCATCATACCTATACGAGTACGTTGATGGTGATAATGAACAAGTACAGGAGATCCACTGATTGTGCATACTAACAACTATCTCAGCAACGCATTGATACATAAGACCCGATAAGAATCTAATGTGAACAACATACGTAATAGTAATCAGAATAACAATTACATCCATTCACGTACTGCACTCCCTGTGTCCCGGAATGCATGGAGACACACATCAACTCTCCACAATCAGCAACACCTGATAACGAACATTCGCACAAACGAAATGCTTACAAATACTTGCAACCATTGAATCTCCAGATATAACAATACATCATTTTCATAAACTTTATTTTATCAAAAACACAAAATGCTGCCACTCGCATCTGTCTACATCTTGGAAATGTGCATGTTTATCCGAAAATATCCTCGATGCTTTTTAAAAGCATGTGAACAGAAGAGAAATTATCCCCTCGGACTTACACGTAAACATACACTGTTAATACCCGATTCCAGATGACAAATGCACAGTTCCAGTACCAAAGCTATGGCAGTTGAAATTTACAATACACTACCTAACAAAATAAAAGACGAAATAAAATCAACATATTTATCAATAATCTTCAAATATTTTTTGGGCCCTAGTGTTATTATAATATTAACGAACTTTTCAATGATAGTACATTAAAATAGACTGGTCCTTTCTGCACAATTGCAACACCCCCAGGGGGTAATGTAACATGTAACTATTGTAAACATTAAGAAACAAGACCTGCATTGTATATTAACCTGACACATATAATTGCAATAAATGATTTGAATTTGAGTTTCCTGCTCGTCACACAAATAATTGCCAGCCAAAGATATAACTTGGACCCACGTGCTTCGAAGGCAGGGTAACTACCAACTAGACAAAGAGGTCGAATACAAGCAAATACAAACAAAATTAACGGCTCAGAAGTTTTATTGTCAAAGTCAAAGTCAAAGTCAAAGTCAAAATCATTTATTCAATTTAGGCATCAAAGACGCACTTATGAACGTCAATTTTTCATTATAATGTACTTTAAAGACTACCGCCGCGTTCCAAAATATATAGAGCTGTCAATGTCATCATCATCATCAGCTGTAATGTCAAAGATCGTCAACTAACAAAATGATTTCCAATCGAATAAAAGGCTTTCATTCTTATTATAGGATTATGTGTCATATTTCATGATTATAACGGCGGTTATCCAATGTCATCTCTAAAGGTCGTAATTAATTTATAGGGCTCATCGATTCTGTTCGTCCTTTCCTGATTGAATATATCCATTTCATCCGATCATTTCATAAATGGAAACCGGTAATCATATTAATGGAGATGTTATTGAGCTATTCTTTCTTGTTTTTTATAGTATAAACTTAGTGGTACATTTGAACACCAGTATACTTGCGTAGGTCCATCCACATACGACGGTAAAGTCATATAGATAATTTAAATTCGATGCTCGGACGGTAAGCTTCGGTGGCCTAGCGGTCATAGTGTCTAACAGGGATTGTTGGAAGACGCAGGTTTGAATCCCGAGTTGGAATTATTCTCTCCGAAAATTTTAATGTTTGGTCTCGCTAAGCAGGCGTTAGTGCTATAAGATCATATTGGAAAAATGATGAAGAGTTGCGACATCATCACGAAAAGTAAGTATTTGAAAAAAAACTTCTGGTTGGATAATGCTGTTAAGCTGTTTAATAGATGTCGCTCCGCCCACATACGACGGCTTGAATCATATAAAGAGTTAACATTCGATGCTCGGACGGTAAGTCTCGGTGGCCTAGTTGTCATGTTGTCTTACACGGATAGTCGGAAAATGCGGGTTCGAATCCCATCCAACCATGTGAACTTTTCAAAAATTATAATGTTTGCGTAGCATATTCATTTCACTAATAGTTTTGTCGTTATAATAATACTAAATTTCGTCTACGGAACCCTATTACTAACTAATACCTCCTCTACATGTAGGCAGCTGTCCTGCATGCTGGCACACGCATTGCCAAGGGTTGGTGATAACGAAGAGTCATTTATTTCCAAAACCTCGAATTTTTACATTAATTTTGCATTTTAACAGATACCTTTTAAATGATATTCTGATACAGATTGTATCCAAATCCGTAGTATCTATCTGAATGGATTGTGAACCAATTTACAGCGAGCGCTTGTTCGCGCCCTGCCGAGATCTGTGAAGTGGCTCAGTTAGGAAACCACTCACAAATCGGCACGAGCGTGAATTCAAAGTGTACGAACTTGATTTTTGTTCCATGAAATTTCTCTTCTTTGTATGATTGCAAATATTGGATTCCTGCCACTTATGACATGCATGCATTGTCGTTGTCTCTATTCTCCTTGCTGTACGTTTTTGCGAGCTTTTTATTGACTGAACAAAGCCAACCCATTCGAGTACTAGTTAATCTGTGTTACTGGGACAAGTCGCCGCTTGTAAGTTTGTATATTTGTTCAACGGTTACTTGACAATGATGGAAAGTGTGAAATTTGGCAGGTTATTTTGTATCAATATTTTTTTTTATTTAGTGTAGGAACTTAGCCTGGTGTGATGTTAGCGTGTGGTGTTGGATGATTAAAATTTAAAATATAGGAAAACAATGACATCAAATCGAAATTCAAGCTTTGTTTATATAAATATATAATATAATATGGGTTTTCTTCAGCTTTGTTTAAAATATTAAATTAGAAAATTACTAAGGTCGCATTGTAATTAGACTTGGTATGTTACTAGATTTTTTAAGAAGAACTACTACTAGTACCTACAAGTCGTTCGCTTCATAATAATTATTATGGTCACTCTTGCTAACGAAAGTTGCAGCGTGACCCAGATTTATAAGCTTTAAAGTTCTGCGCTTTAATGCACTGCCGAGACAGTCATGATTGACTGATAAGTGCGATTCACTCAGTGATTTACTAATACAATTACAATAGGTAGTTACTAATCCTATCATTTTTTAATATGCATCACGCAACATTTTAGAATAATTGAAATACGTAACCGAAATCATCGAAACAAATAATCACAGTAGACATTACAGACTCATTCTTTATAGCGCTCCCTATGTAAGTGGAACATATTAGACGAGACCTGATCGAAGACACTGTTGTACGTAAATCGTTCACACTGTAACGAAAGTTAGGGATGCATTCAGTGTAATACTCTGTGGAAAGACCTGAAGGCTCATTTTGGAATACACTATTATCATCAATCAACGGTCTTCTAGTAACTGTTTCACACGGCTGACAGCAGCTTTGACAAACTGGCATGCAGATACTAAGATATGACATATACGGAGAGGAGTGTATTGGTGTACTTTCAAATTAGTACTTTCAAACTACAGTTTAATGTCACGAATAATTATCACTACAGCACCCCTAGCACGGGCGGAGAGTAATAGTCTTTCCACCGTTTTTATCCACCTGTCAGTGGAAATAATTGTCTTCTCCACCTTACAGAGCACGGCAACTGAGGAAAGAGATAAAATGTTTCTTTTTGTCGTATCTTGTAGACAGTATGTCCTGCTACTTCCGCTATAGAGCACGGACTCTTCGAAACGTGCATATAATTCTCTCCGATTGACATCAACACAACACGGAGAAAGGTAGTCATCTTGTTTGAATGTGGTGGATAAAAGTTGATTTTCATCCAAAATGTCTCGCGAATATTATAATAACATTTTGTAGCGAAAAATGGAAACAATGTCAGAAAATTACACCGAAGGTATATCCGAAATGTCACAACAAATAGGTCAATAAAGAAATGGCGTTGTAATGCATTGCAGCCTTGAAGTCATACGAATGGTTTGCCGGTGCATATCAAGGTTATTATTGTATTACTTTCATGTCTACATTCTGTGAAATACCTAAGTTAAATAATTCTTGTTTGTTTTTAATCTACAATAGGTCCCCACTTCCATACACTTATTGAGTCTTACGTCTTAGTCTACGTATGTATAGCACACGCTGCTCAGAGACTTTTGTTACAATTGCATTAAATGGCACCTACGAAGTACAAACCATGGGAAACGCTACTCCCGCCGTCTATCCACGTAGATAAACTATCCTCATGCGTTGCCGTGCTCGCAAGGGAGATAAAAATGACACGGTGGAATATACTTCTTTCCTCTCTCTGGGGAAAAATAGTCCACTGCCCGTGCTAGCCGTGCAGTTGTGTACCTGATGGTACATGTAGAACAGTCTTAAACGCAATACTTTGGAAGTTGCAGGACAAGCATAGCAATATGTCTGCCTTACCATAGTAAAAAAATAAGATAGTTTCAATCATAGGAGAAAACGCGAAGAGCAAGTGTTTAGGATTTCATAAACCTATTGTGGCAACATTTTGTGACCAGAGCCGGTTGGTGTTAAAACGATCAATACTGACGAGTAGCTGAACCGAAGCAATATTTCTGAAACTTTTCCAAAGCAATTAATTTTAATATGGTTGAACAGTCAATAAAGCGTCCACCAGAAACTGGGTGGAAATATATTATATAGGAATGAGTCCAACCAAATTAATTTAATTATGCCTTGTATTAAAGTTACTTTTATAATATGCTAGCTAATGTTCGCGGCTTAATCCACGTGAAAGGCGTGCGAACTACTACACAGGAAGAATAGATAGAAGTTCTCATCAATAGAATATAATAATTAAGTAGCCAACTACGTTCTCCTAATAAAAGAAGATTGCAGAATCAGTAGTTGTTTCTTTATGGACTTATTTTACAATGAAAATATATAAGAAATAATAAATAAAATTATCTGAATGTGCCGTGAATTTATTTTTATTTAGTACAGTGGTATAATACTAATTTAATAAAAATGTTATAAATTTTGTTAACTAACAATAAGAGTAAAAATTCGTGAAACATCATGGAAAATTATACGTCATCAAAAGCCATAAGCTGTTAAAACGTGAGCTATTCCGATGGCATTAATAGTTATAAGAATATAGCTTATACCTTATTATGCTCTTTATTTCCGCATGCTCGCTTTGATAATATTCACAAAGCGAATTTAGAATATTTATAAAATAAAATATTTCTCACTAACCATGTAAAATAATAGTAAGACATGTAAAATAAATAAGTACATAATTCCTGCTATGGTGTTACGTATTATGAATGTATAGAACTGACAATTTACATAATAAATGTTCGCGTTACAAAGTGGCTTGTAGTCGCTAAGAACATCAAAGGCTGGTATTATTATTGCAAACACCGTTCTCGTGAACGGAATAACAAAGCTCTTTATGCATTATTTGAAAGCATTAAGTAGTATCTAGAGAGGGGGGAAATTTGTTATCAAACTTAAAGTTTAATCTCTATGGTTCTACTTACATAATTATGCTGGGAACCAGTTTCTATAATATACTGGTTATCAGCTGTTTGTTTACTGTAAAAAATTAAGAGTTGAGAGAAATATCATAATTTTAAAGGACCTGATGTAAAATTTCAATCTAATTGATTAAACCGTAGCATAGAAACTATTTGTGGACGAATTTGTCTGAGGAAGTACTCCACCAACTATATATACGGCAAAGCAGTGATTTTCGCAATACTGTGTTTCGGTTTGAAAGGTATGGCTGCCGGTGAAATCACAGGAATATGAGACTATACAATTTAATATTTGTGGGTAAAGAGCGTTGTTATAGTTCATCACTCATAACGAAATGCATCAGTTATAGGTAGCGGTTACCGGAGGCGGGCCATGTGCTTCTTCTGTCACTGAATTGCATAACAACCAAATGTTTATAGGTTATATAAAGCACATGTTCATGTTAAGCAACCTTACTGTATTGAATCATGAATACAAGGGTGGTAACTAATGGCCAACAACATATTATTCAATAGAGTAATTGCGTGCGGTAAAACCAAAGAAGCGGAGAAAAGGTTGAAAACGTTTATCATTATTATGTATCATATCTCCATTAGTATCGAAACACATCTACAGAATAGTCATCAATAGTCAAGGTATACTTTAATATTGTGTCAAATACCCAATATATCACTTGCGGCTTGTTTAAAACAAGAAAACATCGTTTTAAGCACCCCTTGGTATAAAATAATACCTACGCAGAGTACACACATGCATGGAATCTGCCTAGAGGCTGGGCTATAACCATAAAAAGGGCAGAAGGATATAATCATTGAAGCCCGGAAGCACGCTTTTGAAAAACTCTTATTAAAACTTTGCTTTAAAAAAAAAATATTAATTTTAAAATGAAAAGTCTTAGACTATGTGGTCAAATAATTATAATGGATGAACACAACATGGTGTAGTTGAGCAGTTACGAATCACTACAAGCTTCAACCCTACCTCTTGCAAACTCCACAACAAGTGCCTCATTCCTGTACAGGTCTGAATTATGCAAATTTTAGCTCCACTAACTCGTTTCCGTCAATCAGAGCCCTCGAGAGTTTTCAAAATGAGTTCAATTGTTCCGTAGCTTTTCACTTTGAAATTTTATTACTTGGCCATTAAAAAAGGTCATAAAATGAATGCTGAGAACTCCTTCTTCCATAACTTCTCGAGTCTCTTCAAGTTGATTAATATAATTTCATTTTACCCTCATTTTGAGATTTTATTTCGTTGAAATTTTACTTATCAGTAATTAAAGCCTTGAGAAAGGGAGTAATGTGATGTAACTTTGTTAAACGTTTTATTGAGGTGATAGCGAGTTATTTTTTAAGTAAAAGCTTTATTGAAATTCTACTTCGTAAAGAGCATAAAAAAATAAAAATATTAAGTTATAAACTATTATGTAAATTAGGGTTAAAATTTCAACTAACCTATATTTTCCGGTAGGTAATCATATTTAGTTATTTCGTTAACGTACATGCTTTTCTATAAAATATATTTATAACATATAATACAATTTAGTTTTCGTTAGCCACTATGATTAATTTTTCTGTGCATGTTCTGTGGCGCGCGCAGACGCGGGTGATAAAAAATGTAAATAAGAGTTTTTAAGATTTTTTAAGATCATTTATGGTTGTTTTGCAGTGAATAATGGTAGTGTAAAAATTTTAAACATAATTTGGTTTAAAAATACGTGAATATAAGGTGCATCTGGTGATTTACGGAACGAAAATTACGTCATCGGCCGCCGACTCTATTACGGAGGTAAACAAACTTTGTTATTGTATTTAGGAATGTTTTAACTATAAACAATTATTGTTACATAATATACTAGATATGATAAAAGCATTTTACAGTAAATAAATAGGTCCAAGTATTAAAAAAAATAACAAATGCACTGTTCCGCGCGGGAATTTCGGGATTGCGCAAGCAAGCTTTTCCATAGCTGCCTAGTAAAAAAAATGTATGACGGGGTATTTAAAAAGCAATTGTAACATGTACGCATACCTTTTATTTATTAAATACACAACTTACTTTACTTAGGTTTAAACAATACCCTATGAAATAAAGTTATTTACAGATATATTCAAGTGACTGATTACGGCATTAAGCCCGCAGCCACACCGAAGTTTATGGCTGGTAAAGAACGAAACCAACTTATCCACGCCCTCTTTTTGTTATATCAGCAAATTGCTTAGATCATAATGATTATTGACATGTAATTTTCAGGTCTAGGGTATTACAAATTCCTGAAATATGAAGGTTTGAATCCAAGACGGCGCAAGCTAAAAAAAGAAAAAAGTATTGATTAGAGTACTTCCCTATGTTTTCAATAGCACTCCAACGTCATCAGAATAATGTAAAACATACATAATTTGAACAGACCTGATTTTTATGTATTTATCTTTATGTATTGTGTAGTTAACCTATTAATAATGCTCTAATTTCAATATTTAATATTTTTGGTTTATACACCACCTCTATAAGCTTATGCCCATTTCTTTCCATGCATGGTTGTCTGGAAGAGATAGCTCTAACCGATAAGACCGCCCATTGGAACACTATTAGTTTTAAGCATTTAATTGTAATCAGATATGTTTGTGTATACAATTGTATCGAAATGACTTATGTATAATGTGGTGTTACAATAAAGAGTTAATCTATCTAAATAAATAATCTATCTATCTAATTTTGCATTTTTGGCCGAGGTGCTATGTGTTTGTAATATTTGCTGTATTTTTAAAATTAAAACAAAGTTCATAAATAGACATCATTATTTACGGCGTAATGATTATGTATCAGTATCGCGTGGCAGTCACAGGTGGTGCTGAGTGGAGCACGTCACGTCACATCGCTGAGATTGATGATGCATCCGGCTTTAGGTAGAGCAATGTAGAGTTAATTACTCTACAGACTAAGCATTCGTGTTATTTAAGATATAAACAAAGAGGTGATACTTTTGAAGTGACACAGCATATACTAAATCGACATGATAAAATGTTACTTGGCCCGCGACGTTCTATACATTTTACAGCTACACATTTTCTAAGAAAGGCCTGGCGTGCTCTTGGCACGTTATTCCTCTTCAGTATGTGTAAGCAGGTGCCCATGTAGGATTGACAACTGAATTAAAGTTGTGAGTGTGTGACGAGAACTCTAGAACTTGGTGGCACTGAAACTCTGAAAAGTGACTATCGAGTTACGGTGCTCGCTATCCAAATCTTAGAGTTGTACAAGTTAAGGAAACATATATCACCTGATGTCCGTTTGGATAGTTATCTGCTTGTTAGATGTAGGATAAAGAAGAGTAGTTTTAAGAAATTACTTATTGGGGATGCGGGAAACAAATTCTTCGTTAAACAGATAGTAAGCTTTGTTAGTGCGTACGATGTGTTATTGTAAAGAAAGTGAGTGTACACGCTCGTAGTCAAAAGGTGAGATTTTATTTGCTTATTAACGGCGATGGTTGACGACTTCAAGTTAGATAGGGTGTCATTTTCCCGTGCGCACGTGGCGGCGCTAGTGTTGATAAATCTAAAATGCGTAGATAAATGTTTATCTAATAATACATAAAAATATTCAAATCGGTAGAGCCATTTGGAGCGTCTGCAAGTACTATTATTTGTTTGTATATTATGTATGCAAAGTTCAACCTAGCACTGCAATACGGTCGTCTACTCGAATAATTTAGTCTGAAATCTCATTTGCCCTGTAATTTAACCTGCTTTACATAATTAAACACACTAGTGTTTACATTCGAATAACTTGGAAGTACAATATATATATGACTGAACTAGTACTTATCAGCAGACACTTTCTCGAAAGGTTTATCCTTATCAAACCCTTATTTTGCACAATGTCCGTTATAAATGGGCTGAGATCCACCTATTTGATCTAACGACTGCTTCCTCTAATTTGCTGACATAAAAAAGGATCACATACACACAGTTAAGACCCTTACAGCAGTTTAAACTGAGAAAAGGATTGTTGTATATCAGCAAAAAGAGAGAGTGTACAACTTACATAGGTAGGTTTATTTCAAGATGAAAAATTAATTAAAATATGTAATTAACCTTACGCAGATGTATTAAGAATATGATAACTGTATGAGCGATTTCTCCTTTTGAAGCTCAACTTAGGTATTTTTAGGTAAACAAGCCCCATTGTCAAACGCATAGTCACATAACATCGAAGAAATTACAGTCGGACGCAAACCTACAAATAAAGACAAATATTATTAATTAAAAATACTCACGTAATAAATATTATGTGAGTAATCCCGTATTTTTAATTAATAATGATTGAAAACCACGTTAGTTTTTATAACAAAGATAAATATGTTTATTTCTATTGAGAATTATTTAAAAGCATCCCAGCTTTCATTCAGATTATGATTAAAATAAGTTTTGTAGGAAGTGGAAAAACCTCTGAACTTTTATGAAGAAACTAAATTGGTTAGTGTCAATGTCTTAGAAGTTATATCAATGTAAATGCCAGTGTAACGCCCACGCTCCATTGTTTTAAGCTAGTGAACTTTAATTTCACATAATCCGAGTCGTTCTCAGCTCATCCAATCAGCGGGTTAGTTTCCTCGCCTTCGCCCGTTCTATAGCACATTGCAATACTGTCTGAACGTGTGTTGAGTACAAATGGAATGTTCATGACTCCGTGTCGAGGCTCTCACTTGTTGCCGTATATTGTTGTTAGCTTATAAAAATAGCTTCTTTAAAAGGGTAACCTGGGGAGCATTCTGTAAGTTATGATAGCGCCGATTAAATCGTGTCGTAGCGCTTTTGTTTGTTCGTAAACTTTTAAATAGTATACGAGCTATTTAGTTCTATACTAAGCTATTAGTTTTGCAAAAATTACTGCGGTGATATTGACATAAGAAATGTTTCGTTATCTTAGTTTCCGAGTAGATAAGTTTAAAAAAAGATTCAAATATGTATGCTGAAGTAGTTTTGTATCATTTGTATTGTGCCGAAGTTATTGTTTTACCACGTCTTTGGCTGTGCCTTGACTTCGAAACTACAGGTCCCACGTTCTATTAAAGCATCAGGAAATATCTT
Source organism: Selenia dentaria (assembly GCA_917880725.1). Lineage (NCBI taxonomy): Eukaryota > Metazoa > Arthropoda > Insecta > Lepidoptera > Geometridae > Selenia > Selenia dentaria. The sequence goes on along the minus strand of OU862888.1, from coordinate 3,304,325 downwards.
TGCGATGAGCAGAATTATGTATTCTCGTATCGTATTCGTGTATCTTAGGTGTTTGTGATGTGTCTATGCCTCCCGCGATACAGCGCGACGGTGTGAGTATGTCAACGTTTTTTTATATCTTACTTATATAATAATAATTAACATGCTATAGATTTTCATGTTACCTAGAGGCGGTGGTGTGCCGCTCGTTGAGCAGCGAACGTATTAGAGCTGTTGATGTTGATGAACATGAAATTTACATTAGTCTTCTTCCTGTAAGTGTTATGTACCTAACATTTTCTTTTCTTGCGTGACCCCTTTCTGTAAATGCACGAGCTGAAGCCTACACTGTACAGTGATACCACTGCATATCTAATTTTATCTTTTAATCAATTTGAGGAGATACGAGATGATTCAGAGATCAGTTATTAGCATGGACAGAGAACTTCATTTCCTGTAAGAATAGTTATTTATGCTACAAGTGCGGATATCATCTTTACGCACTTTGTATGTTTACTAAATATGTTTGGGTGAATGTATATTTTGCTTGTGCCTTTTTCGATAAGACGTGGCGGCTAATTGCACATCCGCGGTAGTGAGTGTCTTCAGCGCACATGATTTAAAACAAAAAAGCTTGCCTTGTAATAATTACTTGTTTGGATTTTTTTGTGCTTCTAGTTTTTAGTTTTTAAGTGCCTTTTGAAAGAAAATCTGTGATTAACTAATATGTAACGCTTTTTTTAAATAACAAAATCTTGGGACCTTTTCGAAACTCTCTTTTCGAGCACATGCATTCTAAAATAATATGTTGGTGGACGCAGTTATAGGTTAAAATGCGCTAGTTATCGTTATAATAACATTATAATTGCCCAATAATAATCAAATAATCCTTAGTTTGCTGGTTTCAATGTACACTGTAACATGCGCTTATACGCCATGTTTTATGAACTCTCTGTGATACCTGCATTTTGCTTTTATTTTCGTGTGTAATAAATATATCTTATACTTTAGACTTATATGCCAGTACAGTATGATAAGTCCTACGCTCTGCATCGTACACTTTATACTTAACGTAGACAAGTGTCTACGCGAGAACATTCGTAGATTTGTCTACGGTCTTACAGCGTTGCTACAGCTACGAGACGCTACGAGCTACGAGCCCGGCGAAGCGTATAACTGAACGCCTTGGACCGCGCACAAAAGCATTAAACTGTTCTATTGTTCAACAAAAAGGTCTTCGCAAGTTTAATATGAGTAGGTATAGATTTATGAACTTAAAATAAGTCAAGGATTTAAAATTTGACGTATTTGTAGTATTTAATCTCAAGATGACATTATTGTTGCAGGTTATAAAGCAAAATTCGTTATTGTGTAAATTTGCATCTTTAATATGAATTATAATCTTATGGTAATTCAATTTCAAAACTCTGTTAAGGTTCAAGTTTTAACTGGAAAATGACGCTGTCAAGTTTTAATTAACTAAGTTCCCGTAGGTGTTTAGCATTGCAAAGCGAGGTGTAGAATGTATCTATTACGTAATACTGTGGGTCCGTCCCTGCTCGTTATTCATTTGCATTACATGCGGTTTGTCCCGCTGCAGACATGGACGGGGCTCACCGTGTGACAATTACACTCTTAAGTTACTCCACGTGACAATTTACAATGAAATAAATATCTTTGTGGTAAAAGTTTGTGTACAAATTCCTAAAAAAAGGTTATGCAATAATTAAAATATAAAGCTCTCGCAATGGAATGGACCTTTTAATTTTTAGCTAATCAAAAAGGTTAAGTAATCCTTCACACCATACTGCATGAGGATGGTTTCGCCGTTTTTATTACTTACGTTAAATGTATGTTGATGCCATCTAGAGTACTATACATAAACTGATTTTACAAGCAATCTTTCACCCAAACGTTGCATCGTACGTGAGGCTGTAGCTGTACCGGCAAGGCACGAATAATGCCGATGTCAGCCGAGCACTCACGAAGAAAACATTCATTACTTTACTTCTTCGCAACTACGCATCCACGCAAAGATCTATAATCAACAGTGCTACCATAAAAATCAGGACAGTGTGTTGGATCAGAATTCATCTCATTGCATTTCCATTAAACTAACACTATGAAGAATAGCTGAAGCAGTGCACGACTTTAAGGAGGATGGCTTTCCGTGAGTGCGTTTACTCTTGGTTTATTCCATTTCGATCTTATGTGGACACAGTTCTTGCCTTCCATATCTCTGTCAATTGCTTTTCTCGCATTTATATATTTCAAATTTGTGAACAGTTTCAAGTGCTCACTGGTTTGTTAAAAACACTGATATACATGAACACCTAGAGATCTCAACATTAAAGCAGGAAATCAACAACAATAGCTTCAAATACAAAGAACGATTGAACAAGCACACAAATGACCTCGCCAAAAACCTATTAGATGACAATGAAAATGTAAAACGCCTAAAACGATGGCACATTCTGACTTTGGACACTCGGCTAGCCCTCGGACGATGGTTGATGTTGGTGCTATCACCAACATCAACCATCCTCCGAGGGCTGGCCTCGTCCATCCATTAACCCGTTCTGGGACCGTGAAGTTAGTTATGGCCCATGGTCTCTTTCTCTGTGTGAAAAAGGCCCGAGTACCAGCACTGCGTACACAATTTACTGATTATTCAATATAATGATAATAAAATCAGATCATATAGATCGGGCACATATTCAAAATGTATAAGCTTGAAATATTTACGTTCAAAAGCTATAAGTTCTTCATGCATAAATTCATAATACGAAACATAATGATCAAAATACCTAAACTGAAAATATGTTGTTATTAATAATATTTAGTCATAAGTTTAATATATCGAAAATCACAATACGTATGCTTGAAATAATTATATTTAATATATATAAAATTAAAATACAAATAGAAAAACTGTCTGTAAATCCTGCTATTAAGTGAAACCTATGTCCTGATGTTAATTGGTAGTTACGTGTATGTATGTTTTACTATTTAAATGTACCAAAATATCACCCTAATAAATGTTAATGTAGATGCAATCAACTTATACAAATAGTGTTATTCAATAAATTGTAAAAAGTAGAGGATACATAATTTTTTTTCTTGGTAGGGAGGTGGATTGCTGCTATACATAGTATTCATGACTGTTCAGTTTTCATGACTATCGGATTCATGGTTTCTACCGGAGTTAGCACGTATACCTACTACTTTATACTCTTATTCAACGGATAATTCCCGAGGGAGCGCAATAGCCTTATTACAAACGTACCAAGTCAGGAGTGGATGGATACTTTTTTAATATACATACTCGTATATCAAAGGTTTTTTTTTTATGGGATAGATTGGCAAACGAGCAGGCGGCTCACCTGACATTAAGTGATACCGTCATCCACAGATATCCCCAATTCCAGTGTCTCGAGGTTGCGTTGCCGACCTTTGAGGTTTGAGGGCGGAGGGGAGATCGGGAAAAGGGAAGGAGAAGGGAGAACGGAGGGGGGGATTGAACCTCCAGAACCTCCACCAACTGATACGCAATAGAAAGCTATACTACTTCACGTCGGTGTTATGTGGGAGTGTGGTACTTCCCCGGTCGTGCCGGCCCATTCGGCTGTAACCCATACGGTTACAACGTGGCACTACCACCAAATAACCTTAGTACGTTGGAAACCTAAGTACTAAGACTATAGAATTTATACTTTAGTCATCGTACCACACATAAACACATTATTTCTATTCGTGTATTGTGAAAATAGTGAACGCAAACGTAAATTACAAAATCTTAGTCATATTTAAAAACAATATTCTTATTAGATAAATGTTAAATTTCTCAGCGCTTGATGTTATTATTTGTTGACTTTTAAGTACTTGATCTACTTTTTATTTGTCTTTTTTATTACTTTAACATATCTACTCGCAGACTCCAGGGTCCGTGCCATTTTTTTACATTTATTTAACTTAACTAATTTATCAAATTTAGAATTAGAATTACGAGCCAGGTTGTTGCGTCTAATATTTTGAAGCATTACTAAGTATACGGCTGCTAGCATTAGGATTTTTTTTATCCTTTGTAGGGTTTTATAAAACTAATATGGCAGTGTACCGTACAATACAATACAGTGTTTTGTTTAAATATAATGAAGGACGTGACTTTTGGAGATTATTCTAATTTCAAAGACTGTCTGTGTACACGAGACAAGCCCTGGGCCGTCAGTGGTCAGTAACACGCTAGTTTTTTATCTGTAATAATTACGTTTAATATACCTATATTCAATTAATTAATTCGTTATCCCACAAGACAGCTATACACTGAATCCAAACTATTGAGAGATTGAGACATCACTCCTTAACACTTAAATGTTCTCAATACCTTGCCCAGCTTAATCGCAGAATCTTCAAATCACGTCGAGTCTTTGTACGAACGAAACAATCGCAAATGCTGCCTGATTTAATGCTACCTTTTGTCTACAATATAATCATTAAAATCCTTGATGTAAAATCCTGCTCTGTTAATCAAGCATAGCATATCGTTTACGGCTGGCTTCTGGATATGGCTTACGATGATACTGAAAAATTTATTAAAATTTTAAATTAGCAGATCAATTCTGCCAACCATCATTTTGAACTTAAATAATCATTGTCTGCTAGTTCATTCTTACAACTGTCTTTTGTTACTACGTTGACGCTTTGAACACTTTTCTGTGAACATGATCCATCCTGAATATTTGTTTTAATAGTTCCGTGGGGTGCCGGCTTAATATATAATCCCCCAACTATTCCCTTGGGTGCTGTAGAAGGCGGCTAAGGGATACCAAACCAGAAGGTGGGCAGCATCACCTTCTGAGAAAAACACCCCAAAACTGCGCTCGCCAACCCGCCTCGCGAACCGCGAGTATTAGCAAAAACCTTCATGAATTGCACAAAAATAACCAGGCCCCAGTACCCGCACCCCGTGGAGGATCCATATGCTAAGCACATTATTTTAATATATTATATCCCGATGTTTTGGACACTTCTCAGGTGAAAATGGTCACGGGTAGACTGTAGTTGTTTAATTTCAATTTTAATGTATGGTTTGTTAATTTGCTTTGATTGTAAGTAGGTAGGTTCTTAATATTTAATTTAACTAGGCATCATTCTCTTTTAGCCACTTTTGAAGTGTTGTTTTATATCAGCAACAATGATGGCTTATAAAAACCACAAAACTAATTTAGAATAAATAGAAAGTAGGGCTGTAATTGGATGTTATCATCCCGCGTAGACGTGCGTGAAATGAGACAAACAAAACAACAGAGACCATGCTAATAAAAGTGAACGGTCAACTGTGCTACTGTGGATTGGGGCAAGTAAGTAAGCGTTTTTATAACTTAAGTTTAGTTAAAGAATTGTACGTAAAATTAATTACCGACTTTGAATCTCGCCTTAGGCCCCTAGATCAACAGTCCGATGTATGACACTAGATGCGGTTACCATTTGGACGTGGTTCAGTTGATGCCATGAGGTCACTCATGTGACATCAACTGAACGCTTCCATCTTCGGAGTGTACGTTGAACCATTTGTGGTCTTACGGTTTTTCGTATGTTGTCATATGACAACAAGCGACGGTTCGAAGGTATTTACGCTATGACGACATAAGACTTTTAGCCGATCAGCCGTGCGATCTACGAAGAAATATTCGTTGCGTGCGATTCTCTAAGAGCAAACATCGTTTCATCTTTGACAAAATCCGTGAAACAAATGACGAGATGTCAAGAAATGTTGGAAAAACAAACTTGTGTGCAAGGGCGATATCTCATAAAGTATTTGAGATCGATGAGCTCGTCGACGAGCGCATCGACGAATTATTACAGAATCTTTTTTTTTTTAATGTTTTGCCTATCGGCTAACCCGCACTGGATTCATGCGGTGGGTTCACGCTCACACTCGTCTATATTTGATACTTTTCATTGCTTAATTATGTTATTGATTAATTACTGAATAAACGAAACTATAATCGCGAGTGCAGTAGAATACAAAACAAAAACTTTACCTGCTATTGATAAGATTATTAAAATTATGACGGATACATATAATATATCCCACCGTCCAATAATAAAAACAAAAAGATTTAGAAGACCAGCCAACTTTGTAGCCACAAAGGATATCCGAACTTATAATAAGGTGGGAGCGGCTCCAGAGAAGGACAATTAACTCGAGCTTAGTTCAGACAAACGAAAACAAAACAGCGGTGTTATTAATATTTGCTTGTCCAAATTTTCAACAAATAAGCCTAAGACAAATGAGAAGTTATAATTTAATATATACATTTGAGTAAAATGATACAAACTAAATGTACCTTCCTAGAAAGCTCTCGGAAATTAAGCTCTGTTCATCATAGCGAGCGCTGGGATGGCGAATTATCATCGCTTATTGATTCCATTATTACTTTTCAGCAGGCGAGGGATTGTCACTTCGATTAACCATTATAAAAACATCTTACTCAAAAAGCACAAATGGATAATGTATTGTTTACACTGCGTTTCTCCACCTTCGCCTTCGGGGATACACATATGTTGTGTTGCAACGTTTTTGTTGTGGATAGCATATATATATATAATGAAAGTGGAGAATATATATCGACGGCAAAAAGCGGAAACGTTATAACCGACACCCCTGTCATTTTATTTTTATTGCAGAATCGGAATCAGTTTTTTTTCTTCGTCGAACGCTCTAATTCCTTTCGCTTTATGGTCAATAAAAGATTTTGTACGACGTTGAGATTTTTTCCATTTTTTTAAAAGGTTGTTCGAACAATTGTTGTAAATAGCATAAAAAACAGCATATTTTTATCATCTCGCATTATGCCAATTCAACTTTTGCAAATAATTAATCCACGGTAATTACAGCCCTGTTGAAATGTCGGGCGGTGTGGATTACAGTGTTTTTGCGTATCAAAATTTTGTGACGCACCACATTGACTATACATTAATTAGATACAAAATTGTAGATCAGCCTGGTTTACTGCAATTTACACATACACGGTATTATAGAAAATTGATAGTTACGCTAATTTAAAAATTTATATTTTTTGGGATATTCGCAGTTATGTCCCTTTTAATACAGCTGTTAAATGTTGACTAATAGGATTTAATGCCATTGTAACACGCGCTCGCGCCGAAAGCTTGCCAAAGGTGCCATCGCATTATTGCAGAAAAGACTCTAACCGATTATATCTACCTGAAGAAGTTCGAAACGTGAGTAATTTACATCGTATTTACAACAAGTGAAATTTAAAACATTTAATACCGACTTCCATTACAGTTATTGGAGTGTAACTTAAAAACTACTGAACCGAATTTGATAAAATTTACGTGGGACCACATGGAAAGCACCAGCTTTAAAACAAAAAAAAAATTAAAAATCAAAGTCTCAGTCCAAATTATGAGGCAACATAAAAAATACAGTCAAATTGAGTACCTCCGCCTTTTTGGAAGTCGGTAGAAAACGAATGTGATCAGAGCGCAATTAAAGGAATGTCTTTTCAAGTATTTTGGACCGGGTTTAAAAACTCGTATAACATTGATTTTACGTGCCTAAAAAAGATAAGTGTCTTATTTGTTGTAGTAAACATTATGAACAAAAAATAGAAGCAGATAAAGGAAAAATAGAAAAGCATATTAAAAAAAAACATGAGTCTTACAAGCGGTTTAAATGTTATCAAAATTTACATACACAAGATAAAACTACAATATGTACAAGTTTCGATACCTAGAAGGTTCTAAATACCCCACATCCACACCAATCAATATGGCATAATATTATTACTTACTTTACATATACAAGGTTCAATATAATTTACCAAAAAGTCCCGATCCACAAAATTTAAAAATAAAGTCGTAGAACAATATTTGTTTTATGACTTTATTTGCTAATTTTATTTCCAACATTACACATTTACTACGCAGTACAAGTTTCGATACCCAGAAGGTTCTAAATACCCCACATCCACACCAATCAATATGGCATAATATTATTACTTACTTTACATATACAAGGTTCAATGTAATTTACCAAAAAGTCCCGATCCACAAAATTTAAAAATAAAGTCGTAGAACAATATTTGTTTTATGAATTTATTTGCTAATTTTATTTCCAACATTACACATTTACTACGCAGTACAAGTTTCGATACCCAGAAGGTTCTAAATACCCCACATCCACACCAATCAATATGGCATAATATTATTACTTACTTTACATATACAAGGTTCAATGTAATTTACCAAAAAGTCCCGATCCACAAAATTTAAAAATAAAGTCGAAGAACAATATTTGTTTTATGACATTATTTGCTAGTTTTATTTCCAACATTACACATTTACTACGCAGTACAAGTTTCGATACCCAGAAGGTTCTAAATACCCCACATCCACACCAATCAATATGGCATAATATTATTACTTACTTTACATATACAAGGTTCAATGTAATTTACCAAAAAGTCCCGATCCACAAAATTTAAAAATAAAGTCGAAGAACAATATTTGTTTTATGACTTTATTTGCTAGTTTTATTTCCAACATTACACATTTACTACGCAGTACAAGTTTCGATACCCAGAAGGTTCTATATACCCCACATCCACACCAATCAATATGGCATAATATTATTACTTACTTTACATATACAAGGTTCAATGTAATTTACCAAAAAGTCCCGATCCACAAAATTTAAAAATAAAGTCGAAGAACAATATTTGTTTTATGACTTTATTTGCTAGTTTTATTTCAAACATTACACATTTACTACGCAGTACAAGTTTCGATACCCAGAAGGTTCTAAATACCCACATCCACACCAATCAATATGGCATAATATTATTACTTACTTTACATATACAAGGTTCAATGTAATTTACCAAAAAGTCCCGATCCACAAAATTTAAAAATAAAGTCGAAGAACAATATTTGTTTTATGACTTTATTTGCTAGTTTTATTTCCAACATTACACATTTACTACGCAGTACAAGTTTCAATACCCAGAAGGTTCTATATACCCCACATCCACACCAATCAATATGGCATAATATTATTACTTACTTTACATATACAAGGTTCAATGTAATTTACCAAAAAGTCCCGATCCACAAAATTTAAAAATAAAGTCGAAGAACAATATTTGTTTTATGACTTTATTTGCTAGTTTTATTTCCAACATTACACATTTACTACGCAGTACAAGTTTCGATACCCAGAAGGTTCTAAATACCCCACATCCATACCAATCAATATGGCATAATATTATTACTTACTTTACATATACAAGGTTCAATGTAATTTACCAAAAAGTCCCGATCCACAAAATTTAAAAATAAAGTCGAAGAACAATATTTGTTTTATGACTTTATTTGCTAGTTTTATTTCCAACATTACACATTTACTACGCAGTACAAGTTTCGATACCCAGAAGGTTCTAAATACCCCACATCCACACCAATCAATATGGCATAATATTATTACTTACTTTACATATACAAGGTTCAATGTAATTTACCAAAAAGTCCCGATCGACAAAATCTGAAATAAAGTCGTAAAACAATATTTGTTTTATGACTTACGCAACCATTGAGTCCATAATTATCAATCTCTACTATTGGCGTCGTCGTATTGGCCAACTATTATGGAATTCACACGTCAAGATGCAAGCCATATAAAGTTAAGGTACTAAATGGTAAATTTGATTCGTTGATGTTTTTAACGCCACATGAAAAAAATAAAAAAATACATTGCTGCTTTTAAGAAACAAGAACTCAATGTGATATACATTAAAATCATTAAAATATTTTTTTTTTATTTTTTTTTCATTTTTTTTTCATTTTTTTTTACTCATACAACATACATATAACATAATACACTTAAAGTTATTGATACATTTTATTCTGAGTTGGTGCAAGCATTCACAGCAGACCAGTGCCCGCAAACAGCACCCGTTCACGAGTTGACGCATGTGCCAGCCATCGCCTTCCTCAACCATTTCTGAGGGAAGATGGCGATCCGCCACACACGCCACCGCTTGCCAACACATTTCCGTGAGCATGTCTGCTCTGGATGCCCGCACCATCTCTTTGTCAGTTATAATTTCTTAACGCTAGCTTACATACAATTCGAAAAACTACATATATTACAGCAAATGGATTATAGTACATTTATTGTGAGCCTACGTTGCCCACTTTGCGCTGAAGCAGGGCCTCCATCACCACGCTGTTTCGATCCCTGATTGCAGGTTATAGCCGTAGATGGTTTGCTCGCTCGCAACCGTCGCTTGCCTCACAAACCGTCCGATGGCATCATCCTCGTCGTCGGCGTAGTAGACAAAGGTCCTAGTGTGGAAACCGCAACGACTGCGTGCGGGACGCTCTCGTGCAGCTTCATTTTGCCTTTAGTTTTAATCACCGCGACTGACTCGTACGTCAGTCCCTGCGCCTCGTGAATGGTAAGGGTGCGTGATCCTTCGCCCTTACCATAGCCCTGGCTGGTCAGGGTCTCCTTTTCCTCCTGAGTGTGGACCAGGAAGAGGGTGTTTGGAAGGGATTTGGGGATTTTCGCTCCCGTGTAGCTCTCGAGGCGCAGGGACCTTATACTGGGAGCCGAGGAATATATACCGGAGTATATTTCCCTCAGCGCATACGCAACATCCATTGGGTTCCGGTGCGTGCACAACAACTCCTGGCTGATGTTCGTAACCAGGTTAGGGCGGTTATACCTTAGATCGAACAGGTTCTCCCTGTCTATGTAAGGTGATTGGTTGACGTCTCCGATGAGGACAAGTTCGCTAGCTCCAGACAGCCTAAAAGCCATTACTATGGCCCCGAAATGGTTTATGAGAGCCTCGTCCACCATCAGGCGGACGTAGCTCTCATTATTTTTAAAACCATTTACTAAAACCGAGGCCATAGTGCGCACCTTGGTTTTCACCAGGTCTCCGATTTGGTGCGCCAACTTCTCTCTCAGGTCTTTTGCTGCCTCTGTAGTTGTTGTTGCGATAACGTCCTTGTCAACATCGAAGTGTCTTACCACCCAAGTTGTTTTTCCGCATCCGGGAACTCCATTGACCCACTGTATTTTGGGTACCTCCCAGTGTTTCCAGAATGTCTCGATCTCAGAGTCTCTCGAAATGGCTTTCGCCATTTGCAAGACTCTGTCATCCAACATTATCTTGGTGCACCGGGCGGTGACAACAATAGGGTCGTGTGGTGGTGTTGCGTATTTTGGCCTACCAGTCCGTTCGGTATCTTCCTCATCCAGAAACACAAAGCCACTTGTCGCGTTGTAGGCAGCCATATACTGACCAGACATTGCCCCTACGATGATCGAGGATGTGTCGTTGTTGTATATGGCTGCTTCAGCCTCTTCGAGTCTCTTCTGCAGCAGCCGAGATTCGATGATGCTGCCCTCGTTTGCTCACCTGTAGGACTTTCAGGATGTTCTTGCAGTTCCTAAGATTGACATATCTTGTCGCTCTCGTTATAGCGAGAAAATCGAAGAAGGCGTTCGCTGCGTGGCTCACTGGTTCCTGTGCTGGTACATACTTTGGCGGACTGACTTGTCCCATGTCAGCTTTCTCAGTCCGAGGTCGTTTTTGGCGTATGGAAATGAGAGCAGTCTTTTTTGCGGGCATGGGCAATTTTGGCTCGCACGGTTGCAGGAATAGTATCTAATCGTACCTATTTACCACCATAACATTTGTAAAATCTGTTCTGGCATGTTGTCATCGCGCGCGCTACGTGCTGCTGCTCGCAGTGCAAGGCGAGACGCAATCGCGAGCGTTATGCACTCTCCTTCAAAAAGACCACCGGATGTGGTTGAAACTATAGTCGGAAAGATCTGACTTTTTGTACGTGAGTAAATCCCGTTTTATTTATATATATACGAGTATATATCAATTCTCCACTCACATCCAATATTCAAACATTCGCACTTTGAAACAGTTCTCAGTAAACCAGACGTATTTCACCATTATCGCGAACAGAGAAGGAACCTTGTGCGAAACATGACATCGAATATCAATTAGGACCGTCTCATCTCAGAAACTTCGTGGTTTATACTCAAATTTCTGTATTCAAGTGTAACCAAGAATAGAGATGTTGGATATTTTGAAAACTTTTACTAGCGAAGTAAAGCGAGTGTGAAAAGATAATGAAATATGAAAACTGTATCAAAATCGTCTCAGAAACAAAGATAAGTTGAGCTATGGATGACTTATTGCTATCCCAATTCAGAAAATCATAATCTTACACGTAATTTATATATGACGATAGATGTGACGCTATTGACATTTTCGGCTTTTTTTTTTAGATTCGGCACCATGCAGAAAGTTGAATTCTAATGTTGAGTTTGCAAAAAGTTGATTTTCAGAAAGTTGAATTCTATAAATGTTGATTTATAAAACAGCATTTGTCGAAATGGAATTCTGGTCTTCTGCGGAACAAGTAATATTCGCATACACAATCCGTGGTCATGTGGGTATCAGGTAATTTGCGTTTCCGTCAGAATCACTAAGCACTAATAGACTAAAGTTAAGAAAATATAGTTTTTGAGCGTAAAACTGTGATTAGTGCATATAATAAACAAGCAAATACTGTGTTTTCTGTGTGAGAGTGTTATCTGCGTAAAGCAATTAATAACAACAGGAATAACTGACAAAACGATAACGTCGTCTACCCTGACCGAAAACTTACGCAATAAACGCCAAAAAGCCGTAATAATAAACCAGGAAGATTCAACATAGAATACCTACGTACCTACGTCGCATGCTGGTTAGTGGACTCAGTTGTTTATATTGGTTCAAATAACTAAAATCATTAAGTAACATCAATACCCCATATACACGTAACGATCGATCTATTTGAGCGCCTGAATTATATTACAATGAGTAAGTGTGGCGGTTGCGGGAAGTTTTTATCAGGTGGCGCTGCATGTTCAAAATGCAAAACTATGTTCCATAGGCAGTGTGTCAACATCACTACTAATAATACCCCTATAAACTGGCTATGTCCTTGCTGTGTTGCCAGTGAACCTCGGAAAGATAATACAAACACGCCCTTGAAGGGGCAGGCACAACAGGGGTCATTGGAATCTCCTCAGGGACTGGACGGCGGTAGTGATCCGCAGCAATATCTGGTGCTAGAGGAAATACGAGCTCTCAGGAGTGATATGAACAGCTTCCGTAATGAGTTTGGGTGCTTTCGACAGGAAGTCCGGGACGAGATGAAGGATTTGAGGGCTTTGTATAAAGGTTGCAATAGCAGATTAGACGACTTCTCCGTGCTACTGGATAACCACGACTCTAGGGTTCAGATACTCGAGGATCGCGTCAAGGAGACACAGGACCTCAAACTGCAGGTTAATTTCCTGAAGCAGGAATTACAGGCCAGAGACCAGGTCGCATTGCAAAATGATATAGAGATTAGTGGCGTAACTGAGCACAGCGGCGAAAATGTAATGCATACAACAGGACTGATAATGAACAAGATAGGCGTGAATATGGATGAGCGTGACATAGTGGAGGCCCGCCGCGTCGGCCCCGTTCGAATTGGAGAGGACGCAAAGCAGCGGCCGCGCCCAATCGTGGTGCGCGTCGCGCGGCGCGTGGTCTACGAGCAACTGTTGCGCTGTGCGCGCGCTCGCCGCAATATCACGACGGGCGACATCGAACTGGCCGGGACGCCGCGCCCCGTCTACATTAACGAGCGCCTAACTCGCGACAATAGGCTGCTGTTCAACAAGGCTCGCTTGTTGTGCAAACAGCACAACTGGAAATACACCTGGACGCGAGAGGGAAAAATACTCGTTAGAGAAGCGGATGGGAAAACGGCGTTTCGTATTCGTGGCGAGAGTGACTTTAAGAGACTTTTTAAGTAATGTGCTCATACTCCGCCATAAGACTAGGCTCGAGGTTGCTTTTTGTCTAAATGTTCCAGTATTGTTCTGTTTATTTTGTGTCTTTACTTTTTTATTATGGTTCACATCTTATCAGTTAGTAATAAGTAGTTTTAATAGAAATCAAATGTGCTCATCCTTGTATGTTACCAAAATTGTTATAATTGTATGTATTAATGTGTTATATGCGCACCTTTTTGATAAACATAACGTATTGTTTTGCATTTTACGTAACGTCGTATTTATAATTAGTATTGTGTTAAACTACTTTAAAAAGTCACGATTATTTTTAAAAGCTTACGCGCACATATCGTTCACTCGTTCAAAAAATTACAAAAACACACTCATAACACACCATCACATTCACACACCTAAAAATCATCACACAGGACCAATAAATGCTGGTCCACGCCAATTGTTTGCAATTCAATATGGCTAGTACAATAAAAAATAGTTTGAAACTAGGTCTTCTTAATGTAAGGTCGCTTAATACGGGCAGAGACGAGTTGGAAGCCACATTGGAAACGTACAAACCGGATTTGCTGGCTTTGAATGAAACCTGGCTACAAGATGAAACGGTTGCACCAGTTCTTCCCGGCTACGTTCTAAAGCATAAACCTCGTAAAACTAACAGGAGAGGAGGTGGTGTCGGCTTTTACATTAGAAAAGGATTACGAGCACGGGTACGCGCTCACCCAGACTCGCAGCTAGAACAGCTATGGCTAGAACTTACGTTGCCCGGGGCGCGTATGTCAGTAGGTACAGCCTACAGACCTGAAAGCGTTAAGCTGACTACCGCTCTCGATGCACTTAGCGAATCGTTTAATGTTTGTGCTAGTTGTGAATACGTTTGTCTCCTCACCGATTTTAACGTAGACTTGCTTTCGAAGGAAAGTCACAAATCTAAGGAACTGACAACTTTTATCTCACATTTGAGTTTGGAACAGGTTGTAAAAGAACCGACGCGAATGACGGATGAGTCAGAAAGTTTAATTGATCTAATAATTACAAATGTCCCTGATAGGTGCAAAAAAGTAACGATAATACACAATAGGTGCTTAAGTGATCATGCCTTAGTACTAAGTGAGTTTAACATTAAAAAAGCTAAACCTATGGTTCGTTTTATAGAAACGCGCGCTATTAGGAACATAAGCATAGAGGTCTTTAATAAAGACCTAAAGTCCATTCCTTGGCAAGAGGTCATTGATATGGTAGAGCTTGATACAATGATAGAGGCATTTAATGAACTAATAGTCAATCTCTTCAATAAACATGCACCGCTTAGACGAGTAAAACTAAGAGACACCCCTAAACCATGGATAACCGAGATGATAAGATTTATGATGAAACTAAGAGACAAAGCGCTTCTAAAGTCCTATAAAAAGAAAACAAGCTCATCCAAGGCGTATTACAAAAGCCTCAAAAGTTTGGTGGTAAATGCAATTGAGAGGGAAAAGACCGCATTTTTTACTCACTACATTAACAGAAATCTTCATCAACCGAAAGAACTGTGGAGTTATTTGAAGAAAATCAAAATGCTCAATGTTGTTAACACAGCGATTCCTAATCATTTGAACGATCCAAATTTAATTAATGATTATTTTTTAACAATTCCTGGTGACGGAAGGATTCACAATGATACACTACAATTCTTTAAGACAAACAAAGTCAGTAAAACTACGCTATCACTTGAACCTGTAACCTTAGAAACCATAAACAAAATTATTATTAATATTCACACTAATGCGGCAGGATTTGATCGTATTAATGCAGATATGCTTAAACTTACTCTCCCTGAAACCTTGCCAGTTATATTAGCTATAATAAATCGCTCGATTGAAACGAACGTCTTCCCTAACTCATGGAAACGAGCCCTTGTAAAGCCAATTCCGAAAACACAGTCAGTGGAACAACTTAAAGATTTGCGTCCGATCAGCATTCTCCCAGTTTTATCAAAGGTTTTAGAGAGGGTAGTCTTTATCCAGTTGGAAAAATTTATACGTTCAGAAAATATTATCCCACCATTCCAATCTGGCTTCAGGAAAGGCCATGGTACAGAAACTGCTCTCTTAGCCGTGACTGATGATTTAATAACCGCGTCAGATGCGGGCCTCAGTAGCGCGCTAATATTGCTCGATTTTTCACGTGCGTTCGATTGTCTAAACCCTGAGATGCTTATTGCGAAACTTTCCTACTATGGTTTTTCGAACGAAACCTGCAAATGGTTTCGAACGTTCTTGACGGGAAGGGAGCAATGTGTTGAGACGGAAGGATTTCATGGGATGAAGCTTATGTCTAGTGTGGGAAGAATAAGAAGAGGGGTCCCGCAAGGATCGATTTTAAGCCCTATCTTATTCTCAATTTTTACAGCCGATTTGCCTTACAATATAGTAAACTGCAAATATCATTTGTACGCGGATGATACTCAACTATATTTTTCTTTTGATGCAAATTCTACCCTAGAAGCCATTTCACTAATAAATGACGACTTGAATAAGATCTTTGATTGGGCTAATCGAAACTCACTTGTACTAAACCCTGAAAAATCAAAGATGCTAATTTTAGGTACAACACATCAAACTGAAAGTGTCCTCTTTTTTAATCCTAGAATATCAATAAATCAAATTGACATACCAATTGAGTCTGAGGCTAGAAATTTGGGTCTGGTCTACGATAGTGAGCTTAGATTCATCACACACGTAAACGAAAAAATTAAAGCCGCTTTCTACAAAATTAAAGTTCTCTATGGCATCAGGAAATATATCTCAGAAGAGATAAGAATGTTACTCTGCGATCTTCTAGTTCTCTCACCTTTCAACTACTGCAGCGCAGTCTATGGCCCAAGGTTGTATGTAAAAACAGAAAAAGCCATTCAGAGAGTACAGAATGCATGTGCTAGGTTCTGTTTTTGCATTCCCAGAAAGGAACACGTAACTCCTTACCTAGTTAAAAATAATGTTCTGAATATGAAAGCACGTAGAGAGCTTCACCTCGCCTGCATTACACAAAAAATTTTGTGGGGCAAAAATCCCGAATACCTGTTCCAAAAGTTAACGTGGATTAAGGATATCCACTCTCTTAACACCCGATCAAAATTATTTCATGCTCTCTCGACTCCTAAGCACAAGACCACCAGATTTAAAGGTAGTTTCAAATATAGCGCATCCAAAATTTGGAATACCATCCCACCTCCTATGAGGAAGACAATGAGTTCAGTTGTTTTTAAACTAAAATACAAAGCTTTACTGTTAAATCGCCAAAAAAGTACTTTTGAAGCTACCTTTAAAACCAAATAGTGCCACTTAATACACATGCACACATCCCTACACACTCTACAATACACCTTTACACATAGGTATCCCCATGATCCTAGACTCTCATGAGTCTGTTGATACAAAGTGATACCATCACGCTTTAACATATCCTGTAACACACTGTCACACATATTCACACACCTATATAACGTACCCCGGTATGCCCTCGTACCCGGACTCGTTAGAGGGCTTGTGATACGAACGGTATACCGGTGATACGGATACCACACGCCCCACCATACACACATAAACTCACGCACACGCGTAAGCTCTAACTTACTAGTTGATATTATATACAATCAAGCCCGCTTCTAACTTTATCCTCGACTAACATCACAGTTCGAGCAAAGGGGTACACTGAAAACCAGCCCTGCGTAAACCGCGGTTTACGCAGCACAGTGCTGAGCGTATCCCTATTGCCAATCAATGAAGCATATTTAGTTTAGTTAACATCTATAATTTTGTCTTTGAACCTTTGTTGGTAATAAATGATTTGATTTGATTTGATTTTGATTTTAAAGCAGAATTGAACCGGAGGTATCGCTAAGCAGCCGTTAGTGCTTAAAAATCATATTATAAAAAAACATTTTTCATTTTAGTAAAAGTAAATGTTTTAAAAGAATTCATTATTTAAAATAATTATCGTTTTCTTAAGAGGTGTTGCAGTATATGTAATAGAAGAGAATAAGTAGTTAGTACAAAAAAGGTTCCAGCAGGGTGAGCATGAAATGAAAATTAAACTTTCTGTTTTGGATCGGATATACTTTACTATACTACTATATAAACTGTACTATACTATATCCCTTCAAGAGTCGATGTCATTATAACAATGAAATTTCTATTGTGTCTGGCCTGGAATATAATTTTAATGATTGACAAAAACTACGCGATCCCAAAAAAGAACATTATGGGAATTGCATTTTTAAGCAATTCAACATTCTAAGAATCCTACATTTTGCGAAACAAAAATGAACCAACATTCTGGGAAATTATATCTTTTGGGTTTTCAACATTATCAGAATTCAACTATCTTTTCCAAAACGATTCGATTGTAACAGGAGACAATTAAAAAAAAAACAAACAAAATCAATTTATTTGCATAAATATGGGTAACAAGTTAGTATCATATTTTATCGGCTCACCATATTTCACCATTATTGGTATGCAAAATTTTAATAGATAATATTGTTATAATTATTAATTTATACAATACAATTTTAGTCATTTAAATTATTGATCAAATATAGTATACCACAACAAACTTGACAGTCACTAGCACTAAGCCATAGATGAATATAGTACCTAGCGAACACTAAGCCACCCAAAGTACAATAGTCATTTTACATCAAGATATACAAGTAAGATACATCAAACTTACATATTTTATGTCATATTGAAATTAAATGTCAAATTAAAATTAGCTGCTGTTAATAATATTAATATTACCCTAAAATAAACCACAATAATACAACAGATAAAAAACTAGTATTCTGTCACTAAAGCTCTAAGGAACAGTCATTTATAAATTCTTTTATTGAATAATAACATTTGTTTCTAAGAAAACTAAACAACTTCTTACACAAAACAAAACAAGCTTTTTTACTCTAAATTTACTAAAGATTGCATATTTTTGTTTCTCAGATACGAAACCTTTATAATCTTCTCAATTTTTTTAAATTAAATTGCTGTTTTTAAAATGTGCTATGGAAGCTGCTTATCTGCTAAGGGTCATTATCCATTAACTTGATATTTAAATAATATCTTTTTATAAAGGACAGCTTCTGACTCTAAAATCAGTCATTAGTTTTTTTGACCGAAGGCCTTCGACAATAATACTTATGACTCAAAATCTTCGGTTAGAGATAGGTTATAGGTATATTTTCCGGCCGCTGCTAAGGCACGCTCACTTCACTCACTTAGTTCGCGCGTTAGGTCACCATTAAAGCTAAGCTCATTTCGCTCGTCGTCGCGCCTATCGTGACATTGCTCTGTTTTACTGTTGGTTAACCGTGAGATGCGAGTTCTAGCCGGTATGATGCAGGCTAAGTTCTAACGTAAGGTAAGGTAAGTTCTAATTGAAGTTGAGGAGCTTAACCCTTCATATACCGTGATAATTAAAACAAAAGATTTATGAATTAAACGAACGTTCATTTACTTGGTACAGTAACTTGTGTTAACAATATATAATTATTTCACTATAGAAAAACATACATTATAGACAAATTAATTTCAGTAGGTTGAAATTAGCAAAATTGTTGTATTATTAGATAAATGGAATGTATTTGACTCGCAGATGTTTTCTAAATTCACCGCAAGGTGGCATTGTTGACGATCACGGTAGGAGAGTTGTTCTACCGCTAAAATATTGTTATAAAAGTAGTAAGCGTGGCGGAAAGCGGGCAGTCTGTTGTCGTTAGCCGAGGTGAACACTAGGAAGCGTTGAGCGTCGAATTTATGTCGGAACAACTATAAAATCTGAGTACAAGTTGACTAAAATCTTTATTTAAAGGGATATGTTGTTATACTTTAAATAAATAATTAGAATAGTTTATACTTGTGGTATATTGTTGAATAGAGAGAAATGGTATTAGAAGCGAGGTATAGTGATTAGTAAATTGTTAACTAAAGTGTAAAATAATGAGTGAATGCTCTGTCTTATTTACAATACCTTATTGAGGAATACATTCCTTATCAAGTATGCTTATTACAGCGATAATGTTAAATTAAATGTTACACTTGGTACTTAAAGGATTAAATATGGTAAAACTATGTTACGGATGAAAGGCGAGGTGAGTAACCTCACCTCGCCTTTCATCCGCAACATTATTTCAGACAAAACTAGTTTTGACCAACTCGTTCAATCATTACTACATTTGCCTGTTTATTTCATATAACACCACTTTTACTGGTTAAGAGTTTTGACTGCGACATACATAACAAAGAAGTCCTTTTCATTATATATTTTCTCTTCAATTTGTCCCTTTCAGAGAAATTACAATGTTCCAGAGACCTATTCCGAAACTATTTTAATCTGGCGCTAGAAAGGGTCGACCTCAGCTGAGCCATTAGACCTAACCTCTAAGTCGCAGTAAAACGGGAGTCATTATTTTAAAAATACCCAGCCTATCTCGAGAACTTCAAAAATGTCTATATCATACTATTCTCCCTATTTCATGGAACTTTATCATCATTAGTTTTAGTCACCAAGGCTTTGGTATTTAATTGCAAACACTCAGTCATAAATGGAGTAAATCCTACGGTTCACCTTCTACATCTGTGCAACAAATCACGATAGCTTTGAAACTACATGTACAACGTACAAGCCCTTGTACAAAAGGTTATTTTTCCAACGTTTCTTGTCATCTTATTTGTTTCACGGACGTGTCAAAGATGCAACGATGTTTGCTATTAGAAAATCTCACGGCTGAACATTCTACACACAATAAAAAACAAACAAGTACAATTTGAAAAATTTAATACCGACTTCCATTCTCTTCAGTTATTGGAGTGTAACTCAAAAACTACTAGACCGAATTTGATAAAGGAACCACACGGGAAGCACCAGCTATTAAACAAAAAAACAGAGTTTTGAGAATCGGTTTACCCTATCGAAAGTTATGAGGTAACAAATATAAAAAAAATACAGTCGAATAGAGTCCTCCTCCTTTTTGGAAGTCGATAGAAAATAATGTCAAGAATCTTGTTTTTTTATTTAACGTTAAACGAATTGAGCTCTCGTCGAATAAGTTACCCTTGTGAAGTAGCTTAAATTGATGCTAGCAGATATTTTCTTATGGCAGATTGATATTAATGTAATTTCAACCTAAAAGGCTTTTTGCGTGTTAGAGATTGTACTAGACAATAAGAGTTGATTCGAATCCTTAGTGGGTTTAGTTATCAGAATGTTGAAGTAAACCTTCTGTTATCCTCTACAAATATAAAGAAATGAAACGAAAATGAACATCACCTTTGTGAGCTTGTAATTGTTCTTGAAAGATGAATTATAATTTTTTGTCATACAAGAAAAGCTTTTATAAGCCGCTTCACGATTGAAACTGGAAAAATTAAACAATACGACCTGTAATTAGCTGTTATATAAATTTAAACCGAGACACGTGGTCTTAAGGTCGACATTTGTACAAGCCGTTTTATCGCGTGGTACTTAATCGCAGTCGCACGTAGAACAGCTGGCAGATAACGTGGTGGGAGGCTCCCAATCGACGTTGGTTAATTTCCCGCGGGGATCGAACCGCGACAATCCTGAGCGATTGTCACGTTGTTTTTAATGTCTCTTTTGAGATTGAATGAGGTCAATTGCATACGAATTGAATCATTGCTTTCAAATACTTTTCCCTTTCTAACAAATATAAACGTAAAAATTTCAAAAGCACACATTCGGTATTTTTATAAAACTCTTCGGAACTTAACCGACGCTTGAATGACAAAATACTTTATTAGACCTCAATTGACTTTCATAGCATAATCTATACCATGATTAATACTGCGTCTGTCCAAAGTATCAGAGTGGTCTGACTTCCAGTAGTGATCCGTACAGCAGGTTCAAAGAGTTTAGTTAACAAGCGTTACAGCGTCGAGTACTTTAAATTACCAGTCTCCTTTTTAAACACCTCACTATCCCTTGTAACTATTTGGTAGCGGAATGAGCTCCAATTTATTTGGTGTACTCCAGGTAAGTTTGAAGCTTGTCCGTTTATCCACGGTGACGTCAAAGTGTCACAGTAACAAGTACAGAAAGGCAGGTCTTAGGAAATGGCTCCAGCGATTTTCATGAAATTTAGTATGCAGGGGGTTTCGGGGGCGATAAATTCGTTTTAGAATACGTCGTTTTATCTGTGTTTTAACTATAAAATACATGTACAAATAAGTAGACTAAGTAAATCGAGTTCGCAAATTTTAACTAGATTGCACCAATATGTAATATTCGTTTGTAAAGTACGAGTATTACTCGATGGCACCACCGGAAATATTAGCTCGCGGTGGTAAGATTCTTCTTTGGGATGCCAAAACTGATTTTCTAATTCGTATCTAAATCGAGTTAAGCTCGGTCACCATTAATGCTACAAACAATGTAAACTTTCCAAAGTATGGTACGTAATACGTGTCGTGACTCGCACAGTGTTGGTTATTTCCTGATTTACATACATGCATATAAAATTACTTGGGTTGACTGGCTAATTCATCAACTTCATCATAATCGATTATTAAGATTATTATTAACGTTGCGAACTTGATCTTTGATGCCTTTTAAGTTGTAAGTTTTTTTTATTACTTTAATATTTCTACCCACAGACTCCAGCGTCCGGGCCATTTTTTACATTAACTTAACTAATTGATGAACTTTTTAAATAAACATCTTTGCATACAATGAGGGAACATATACTAAACCTAACATTATATTAGAAGTAAAATAACAGAAAAACAAAACCAAAATTAGGTATCCATTGTAATTCCGAGCAGACCGGTTTCCGCAAGCAGCACCCATTCATGAGTTGACGCGTGTGCCAGCCATCGCCTTCCTCAACCATATTTGAGGGAAGGTGGCGACCCGACACACGACGCTGCCACTTGCCTCTTCGTGAGCATGAATGGTCGGAATGCCAAAGTTTAATGTAATGGACATTACAAAGGTAACTACAGATATTACGGTTTTTTATTTATTTTTTGCTAGACGTATAGAAATAAGGAAATTTTTATATTATATTTATTTATATGTATTTAACTTTTATATTTATATTTTAAAAAGGAAAATCTTATTAAGACGTAGATGACTGCTTACCCACATCCCATTTCAGCAGGGCTGCTCTGCTGAAGTATAAGTACTTAGGAAGGATTTTTGGAAATATCACACGTAAAATGAATGCAATTTGTTTCTGTGGCTTCATATCCCATAAAACAAACGATCAAAGCATCTGGCGAATCAGGTAGTGTTTAATAATTCTAAATGATACTGCACCGCAATCATCACCGTAAGACAACGGTCTTTAAAGCATTTGCACTATCAATTTTATTTGCATATTAGCATAACCTGAGTATTAACGTTGCCTGAGCACATAACTGGCCGAGCCGATTGTTCGACAATGCGTGGAACTCACCAAGACTTCGGTGCAATAGACAATCCGCACGAAGTAAATATAAACAAAGTAAAAAATAAGTTTATATATTTTTCTAACATAAACTTTTATACACTATGATCCTTTGCATTATAATGCGATACCTTTGTGTAACCTACTTATAGTATATTTTATACACTGTGTCAGTAGACTCAGGCACAATAGAACACTCTGTACTGTACATACATCAAGTTAAGTGTCGCCTCGTGGATGCGCTCACATACTTTAGACAACGATATCGCTGCTACTATGCTTCAAGTTTGAACATTAAACTGGAAAAATTGAACTAAATTTACAGTTTACCTAGTTGTAAAGTACCCACACACTGACCGCTTGCCAGTTTGTTGTGTTTGAGTTAACGATAATATTATACTATACTCTACAAGCAAAAATGAAAACCGGCCAAGGTCGAGTCGAACTCTCACATCGCCCTCAGAGAGAAACCTTCCTATCTCACTTTTCACTACATAATATTTTAATAAAAAAGCCGTAAGCCCAAATCT
This sequence comes from Selenia dentaria, assembly GCA_917880725.1. Classification (NCBI taxonomy): domain Eukaryota; kingdom Metazoa; phylum Arthropoda; class Insecta; order Lepidoptera; family Geometridae; genus Selenia; species Selenia dentaria. Next base: position 3,280,465 of record OU862888.1, on the reverse strand, counting down.
TGTTTTAATATAAAATCGAGCAATTAACCGCAGATTACGTGATGGAAAGTGACGACGCGGTCGACGGTGAAATATACTTGCCTAAAAATACCTATTCAAATTGTTCTTGAAGACTACCAAGACATATCTCTAGGGAAATATAGACTCTAGTAGTAATACTTCAGCCGTACGCATTATGAAGGTAGATTTGAAGCGCCTTTTGGGTATAGACCAATCATTAGGATACCTAACTTTTTCACGGATATTCTGAAAACTACCTACAAACGATTACATTTTGTGGTGCATTATATACACCCAGGGGATTCCAGAGAACAGGCATACGTGGGATGTCGGCTGTGCCGCATATGTCGGCTTAGAATAGCACCACCCCCCCCAAAAACTCTACCCGTGGATGCCGTAGAAGGCGGCTAAGGGATAACGATCAGAAGGTGGGCAGCAGCACCTTCCCAGTTAAACACACAAAAACTGCGCTCGCCAACCCTCCTGCCGTGGCGAGTATTGGCAAAACCCGCCATATGGATTTCACAAAAGGAACCAGGCCCCCAGTCCCCGGCAGCCCCGCTATTCCTGGCTACGGTAGCGGCCACGGTAACGGTAGGGCAGGGGGTGCTAAGAATCTCCGGCAGACGCCCAGCTACCGCCCCCAACAACGACGACATACCTGGTAACACACAACGTACGCACGATGAGGACAGACGAGAAGATTTATGAGCTGGAAGAAGAAATGAGTCGGTTACACTGAGACATTGTGGGGTTATCTGAAGTCCATAGAGCGGGTGCGGACACAATAACGTGGTGTCGGGTTTCTCGTCCATAAGTCCCTCAGTAACAACATAGTTACAATCAAGAGCGTTTATCTAGAAGGAATATATAGTAACCGGGTCTGATAAGTAACCCTAAAAATACAGTGCATGAGCTTCGATATAACTTGAAATAAAATGGTAGTAGGTTACCCTTTTCCTTATACACTTAATCAGATAATATCGACGAAAGTCCTATTAAAATAACAAATATAAAGCGTTGGTTCCAGTTTTTTTTAATAATAGCAGCCGCATTATTGTCGAATATGAGAAAGGACAATATTATACTTCCTCATTTTCTCTTATTCCGCGTAAATATCCGATGGTCTTGTTCAAAGTAAAGCCGCTTTTCACCTGCTGTTTGCAGTAGAATATTTTACCAATTACACCGCGTAACAAGGATTATTTAAGTAACTGCTTTTTAAATGTATTTCTTAATGTTATTTTAAGTTCATATTCAGATATACATTGGATTTTGAAATCATATATGGCTTCTATAGTTTCTTTTATAGCGAACATACAATATTTACAAAGATAAATTAATTAATGTATTAGCAATTGAACCAATATCCAAATATATGTACTGCTTCATAATTCCTTTAAACTAATTGTCTATTCTCAAATAATATTATATATTATCATTTATCTCAGTTTCAGCACACCTGCGACATTCACAAAGAGAATGATAAAGCATCACGGCTCTAAATAACAAACGACGAACTTGTTCGCCGCTAAATTAACTATTAGCTCCATTTTATTGAGTCAAATAGGCATTAGTTTTGTAATGCTCGTGGCGGCAAGTTATAGACACGGTAGTATTAGATAATATTACTGTGTTATAAAACTCATTATAAAGAGGTTTCGTTTTCGTTATCAACAAAGCTAAATAAACATTTCTGGTATTTTCAACTACTCGTTTTCTTGCTAATGAGAGCGCGATAAGTCTGGGTTATTAGTAGTAGATAAGTCTGAGTTAGGTATATATTGTTTTATTAGGGTCTAGCTCATCTATCAGGTCACACTGGGCCTGCTTAGTTATGGCTCATACTCCTTTTTGAGAGGGAGACCCGTGTCTATGCCCGTCAAACAAATGTATGCTACTCTAGCAGAAAAGAGTTTTGCCAAGACCAGCCGTGCGGTTCTCTAATGATTCGTCAATGCGCTTGTCGACGAACTCACGGATGTCAAATACTTTATGATATCGCCCTTGTACACAAGGTTGTTTTTCCAACGTTTGTTGTCATCTCGTCATTTGTTTAACGGATGTTGTCAAAGATGCAACGATGTATGCTCCTAGAGAATCGCACTCCACATCGATCTCCACAATAAACTGGCGCCTTGATTAAAATGATTATGTAATTTATTACAGTGGTAGCCCACCTGTGGCAACCACAATAAGAATGATAAAGCATCAGAGCTCTAGATAAGAAATTTGTTTGCCGCAAAATGGCTTAATTCCAATTAATTGCGTTAAATTTTGCTATTAACTCTAACTGAGGTCGTAAAACAGCGTTGTAACGTGTATAACGGCTGATTTTAAGGGGTAGTTACCCCTTAGTTAGTAGTAGAGGTAGTAGTAGTTACTATAATGTTAACCTCTATTTATAAAATGTACATAATTTAATTAGATTGTCTTTAGATACATTTAAGAATGAATCGATAACTAACTTAGCTTTTATTTATTTATGACTAAACCAACTGAAATCTCTTTTATTATTTTTAATTACGATTATTTAGTCAACCCCGTTAGCTTTAGATAGTGCCCAGGTGGCTCTGTTGACCCTGCTTGCCGAAGCTAGCGAGTTTAGATTTTGTTCTTCAGCTAGTGATGTATTAATGTGTATGTCTATTCCTCGGTCGCAGTGACTTTTAATAAACGTTAATAAACAGTTAGTAAACAGTTAATAAACGTTATACTACTTATAATAATATAATATGTATGTTTCTTACTCTTTCACGCAAAAACTACAGAATGAATTTTAATGAAAGTTGGTATGTAGATAGATGAGGTGCTGGATCACTTGGACATGGACATCTAGAATACTTTTTATCATTATCATCATCCATCACTACGCGGGTATACACGGGGGTAACCGTGGGGCGCAGCTAGTTTGTTCATAAATATATTTTCTTAGGGTTGCGCGATTATTAAAAATAGTTTTTTGTTTTTTCTTTGTAAAATTGGAAAGTTTGTTTTGCTAAGCATAAATTAGTGCTATAAAATCATAAAATCAGTAAGAAAGTTTGTATAAACTCTTATCGACTAGTTTGCCCGCGCAACAAAACTGCAAGGATTTTTGAGGTCCAAAGTGTCGGCGCAACAATTGTTGCAAGTAAGTGTCACGCTCGTTTTTCTTTTGTTTATTTTTTAAAGTCATCCCAATGTTTAACCATAGAGTTTAATTCTTTAGCGTAATATATTTTCTTTCTATGGCAACACTACACACGGACATGTTCTATCTGTGAACTTTAAAAAAAAAATATAATCAATGTTTATATTTTCATCTGTGTTTTGGCGGCGAGGTTATGTTTTGTGCTATAGTTTTTAGTGAATTAATCGGGTTAAACTCATGATTTTGATACAAATTAAAAATGAATATGATCGTGAATGTGTAAGGAATACTGTAAATATGTGATTTAGGTTCTGACATCAAAATTTTACGATATAAATTTGTCACGAACCGACAACACTCGGTAAGCTAATTTCTCATTGTTATGATTGGTTATAATTTGCTTTATTTTGAATAGATTATACTTTTACATTGTAAAATATCACAGAAATAATGTTGTCAAGTAATTACACCCACTCAGAATATGATAAATACGCCATATCATGTCAGGATCGATAAAAAATCGAAGTCACGTGACAGTTAAATTCGCTTGTACTAAAAATTCAAAATTTGTAATTTTTTTTAAATATATTAAGATATATAATTATTCTTTGAAACCTAGTTTGGTTTGTAGGATTTCTAATAAGAATTCCAATAAAATAAAAAAACCAACAAGAAAATTTATATTTCATACAAAAAAAAATTTTTGGAAATCACCATTCTAGAAAATGGGCCCCCAAGTTGAAAAAAAAATCATTATTGGCCGAAATTTCAAAGTAGCTCTTATTTTTTATGTAATTATTAATAACCTAAGCATATGTTACTAGGTAAAAATAATATTTCTGTTCTAGACATTCAAAATATTTATAAATATCAAATCAAAGTCCTGTCTTGGGAAGCATTATTTATTGATAAAACTTAATTTTTGTGGTCAGATTGCAAGTTTTTTTTATGATATTATTTCTTCTACGAATTCAAATATTTGAATGTAATTAGATAGATATGTGTTTTTACTATTTAATTACCGCAAAAAACCTATAGGTATTAATGTAAAATTTTTAAATTACAATTTTTTTCCACATCAATTCTGATTTTTTCGGCTACGTCAAGTTTGTCCTCGTGTAACATAACATTTTACTAATACATTTGACATGAATGTTTATGTATCAGATTCCTTGGTTATTCAACTATCTCTGACAAAAATTTCGTCTCTTAACTCGCTATAGGTATGGCACAAGAGCCATTTATTCCCAACTCGGCGCAAACTTTTGACGCGGGCGCAGGTCGTAACACTCGGGAGCAATCACGAGGGCGCCACAGGGCTCCTTAGGCAAGCTAGTCGATATAATCGAATAATCTATTAATTTTTTTTAAAAGGAGGCGCTCCGTCTCCAAACGACGGTTAAAAGAAGACTATTGTCTTTGTTGTGGTCATGGTGTTTACACAGTTAGTCATAAGACGCGTGTTCTAATCCCATCTTTAGATATGTTCATTATATATTTCTGCCTAAAGTAGCAAATTGGTACATTATCGTTACGCGAGCGTAAAGTTTGCAATCTCCAGGAAGCCATCGCAAAAAAGCATAGAACACGAGTAAAAAATAAATAGACATGCATTTTTCGTGTTTTTTTTTCTTTCTTTCGCGACTTGGAAAATAACTTTTCCTCGTTTTGCCCGAATAAACATCAGCCTATTTGTAACACCAGGTTATCATATATGCGGATAGTAATTGGAAACGAGAAAACCCCAACTTGTATTGTAAACTTATTTTTGTAGAGCTTTGTTGGTAATAAAATTCGTGATGGTAACATTTTGTCTTAAACATTTTTTTTATCATAAAATCACAAAGAGGATTGTTACATTTACTGTGTAGTATTTACTGTAACTTATGATAGTAAGAGAGTGAGGACAGTAAGTGTACAAAAGTAGAAACTAAATTTTGACCGAAATATTGATCTTATAATAACCAAAGAATAAAGAACGTAAGCTGGTGGTGGATATAAATGTACCTGTGGAAGTATAAGAGCAGTTACAACTCTTTGTGAAAGACGTTCATCCTGAGAAGCATTGCCACCACATCTATTTCTACCATGAACCAATACTTTTTGGATTACTGTGTTCCGGACTAATGGGTATGAGCTATTGCTAGTGAAATTACATACGCGCATGAGATTTAATAATTTACTTTAATTTAATAATATTTCAGGGTCATGTGTGCAGTGTCGTTCGTCATTTGTGACTGCATACAAATAGAAATACTTCTGTTATAGGCAGAGTTCACAGCTTAACACTAGGCGGGCATCGTGCTTGGTAACATAATTATATTAAAAAATCTAGAAAATAAGTAGATTGAAAAACCATTATAGATGCATATCATCAATTAAAAGTAGTTGGGTGTCCTTGATTTACTCATAAAGTATACTGAAAGCGTTAATATTTTTAATAGTCGATTCTTATAAAGTACCCATAAAATTCGAACATTTTCCATTATCTACACATTGAACTCAAAGTCAATAAATTGCGAAGAAAAACGCTCAGAATGAATTGTTTAAATTCCATTACGTGGAAAGTATTGATTTATTCGACATACGGGTGAACTCGCACCGCTGTTCCTGCAGTACTTAACGGTAATATCGTTTTGATTCCTTATGGATTTGTAGGAAAACTCCTTATGGATTGTAAATGGAAAGAAATGCGTGAGACTCTGACTTTGACTTTGTGGATGGGAAAATAAATCCGGTGTTACAAGATCCGTACCTACACAAATGGTAATACTAGAAGTTAAATCGATGAGAAATTTTTCACTTACTCATATTGTAGGCACACAAATCATACACGAACTAGACCCTAATAATAATCACAGTACCTAATATTATAAATTTAATAGTTTGGATTGAGGTTTGTTACTCAATCAAGCCAAAGCTAGTACAGGTTTGAATGAAATTTGTTATGTAGATAGTTACCTACATCAGGTTCGGGAATAACTCAGAGGATACTTTCATCATCATCATCATCATCCATCACTACGCTGGTAAACTGCGGGGCACAGCTACTAAGAACAAAACTATGTTTCCACTGAGAGATATGTGATCCCTACAAAAATACATTTTACTTTATCTGCCCTCAATATAATAACGATATATGATAATTAATCAACTAAGAGCCTTACTTATAAACGCTGCTTAACTTTAAATGACGTTAGTTAGAAGTGCGCACATGAAAATTGTTCTGCGCTGTACTAAGTGACGTTATTTAAATTTAAGCAACGTTTATAAGTAAGGCCGTAAATAAATGATAAATAATTATCTATAAACTCAAATACTTTTTAACTGTTATTGTGTATAACTCAAACACTTTTCAACCAAAATGGTTGATTTAACAGCCCTTAATTAATTAATAATAGACTTACCAACTGCGATCAACAACATCGTTATTTAGAAAGTACTCAAGATGAACGTACCTGAAACAAGACACGTCTATATTAGTAAGAGTACAGATTATATACCAGTTACTATCAAAACAACGACGCACTGTTTATAGAACCACAAATATAGCTAAGTACACACGAGCATAATGGAGCAGTTGGAAAGAGCAGCAATGCGCGGGCGCATGCGGCGTTCTACTTCATTCGATTAGGGTTGTCCCTGACAAGAAGAGCGTGTATGCGAGTGGTGGTCAAGCTCACACTTTTAACGGATTTTTTCCATCCAGGGTGGGTATTAATGTATCTATACTTATAATAAAGGAGCAGAGGTTAAAAAGTCTGTAATTTGAACAAAAATAAAAAAATGTGGGTCAGAAGGCGTAAAATACATAACTAAAAAATAAGATTATTACGTGTTTAAAATAAATTCTATCTGTCTGTCTGTCTATCTTTGGGTCTGTCTGTCTGTCTATCTTTGGGTCTGTCTGACTGTCTATGTGCTCACGCATAATTAAAATCTACCTACTACATTTCGATATCTATACTTATAATAAAGGAGTAGAGGTCAAAAATTTGGAAGAAAAATAAAACTAAAATGTTTCAGAAGACGTACTACTGAACAAGAATATGACGTTTTTGAAAATATGTTTATTGTTTATCTGACTGTATGTACCTATGCTCAAGCATAACTTTAAAATCACCGCACAGATTTCGATGAATTTTAGTATAGAGATAGGAGTAAAGCCCGATGCTCCCAACTTTAAACTTTTTATCTTAACCATTCATATACCGTGACAATTAAAACAAAAGATTTACGAATGAAACGCACGTACATGTACGTCAATGGCACTCAAAGGATTAATCTATTACATAAATCCAAGATGGCAGCTTGATCCCTCTATGGTATGTTACCCCTTAAGGGAAATAAATAAAAAATGTAAAACAAGTTAATTTTCCATACATTTGACCCTGAGGTGAGGGAGTGAAGCTCCGTACACAACTAAGTACCTACCTGCTTAATAGGAAACTATAATTTAAATTGATGATAAATTTAAGGACGCACTTTCTTCTCTCTATACGGCAGTATTATACTAAAAAGGGTAAGTTCAGTTCTCAAAAAAAAAAATCACCGATTTTTCTAGAACAATCTTGTTCACGGTGGCCCTAATGCAATTCTCCCCACCTCAGATGGAAGTCAGAACAAAATATTGGAATTTAAAACTCGCATTCATGCGGAGAATCCAGCATTGGAAGGTCCGAAGTATGTCCCTGCATGGGTAGAACGACCTGGGGAAAGTTAATTGAGTACTGGGATGTGAGGCGAAACAGGCTTTAGCTCGTGCCAACACCGCAAAGACACTCCTGCAGTACTTTTGTAAAGAAAGTAAGGCCGTCAGATACATTTTCCGGTGGCTAATGCTCGATTCTGATTTAAAGTTAATTTCCCCCAACTTTTTTATATCGGCAATTCTCCCGTCAGTGTGTCAAATTCCCCATCCTGGCAACATCGAACAGCTTCACGTCAATCAACTCGCTACTTGATGTTGACAGATTCAAGGAACTCGAGGATTATTTTTCTGGTTGAAGAAGGGCCTATTTGCACATTTATTGGGCCTATTGGTCAGCCATAGACTGCCTGACTATAGACTGAATATAGACTGACTGACCTATTAATCATGAATTTGGAAACACATTCAAGTACGTTGTTAGAAGGTTAGGTTAGTAGAGTACCACCAATCTATTTGCTTCTATTTGTTTGGTTTATTCTGTCGGATTCTTCAGGTGATGGATACTATATACAGGCCAGACAAAGTTATATTTAATTTCTGTTAATGTAACTTTTTAGCGACCGCCCCCGACCTCAATGACAGCGGGACAGAATAATAGTGACAGAAAGTCACTTAAGTTTATTTATTCTTACTAAAAATAATAAGTTATTAAAATTTGTCCATTGAACTATGTTTTTTATAATGACATAAACATAATAAATAATAAAAAAATCATAAAATTGTTTTAGAAAAGTCATGATCCAATTCCTGTCCACGGACTTATTTTTGTTCTAATCTTGCGTAAATAGTTGGCCAGCCTATATACATAAACTACTTAAGTATTTAGGCTGGCCACATTGCTTAAGTATACAAAAACATGACAGATGGATTCTGACATTTATATTAAATATCTGTCTATAAATATATATCGAAAATGAACCCCTATTTCTCCTGGTCATGCTTTAACTTGAGAAAGGATGGAACAATCTCGCCAATTCTTTTTTTGTTGTGTTGATTATTGTTAGAAGAAGGTTCTTATGAAAGAAAAACTAAGTAAAGATGGGTGGTTATGTCGAGGCCGAAGGCCGAGCTTACTAGACGAACGAAGTCACGGGCAGTCGCTAGTTAAAAATACAAAAGAATAAAAATAATATGCATGATACGCGATACTATCATCACACACACTGGGCTCCAGTGAGTCGTGGTCCTGTAAGTTTGGCAAGTAAAGCATGTCCATACTGTTTGTAAGTTACGTATTCTGCTTTTATCCTCCTTATAATAAACGCTTGAGGTTGATTTCAGGAAAGAACAGAAATAAGGTGTTTGTTGTTTTCCAAATAAAGAAATTAAATCGTTTAAAACTTTTAGGGGCAATTTTATGAATGGTATTTTTTTTAAATAAAATAATACTTTTATAACACTCCACCTTAAGACAATACAATTCAAAACTCAGGGCTTTATTTACATGGCTTTATTAAAATTTAAATAAAATAAGAAAAAAATTCAATGGATTTGGATAATGTTTGGAAGGGTTAAACTTGAACATATTATAGGATATTTTTTATTCAAGTTTTCATAGCAGATCCCGAGGGATAGCGATTACCAGACGAGGACGTAGACGCGGGCAGTAGCTACTAATATTAAAAATGCATATGTTTGTGAGTGAGTGAGTAAGTGTGTTTGTTACTTCTTCACGCAATCTTACCAAACAAATCTAACGTGTAATTTTAAATAACAATGTGGCTTATAATATTGATTCTGCATTCAAAGCTCGAATCTCAGTTTCGAATCCTAGTCAATGAATATATATATACATATATGTATATATGTATTCTCTGACCACTGCGAGTTAGCGGACAATTTGTGGTCATTCTTATGCTGAAAGTTTCAGACCACCACTGAACCATCCGAAGGTAGGAGGGCTTAACATGTTAAACCCTCCGCAACCCTTGCAGCCCCCTAGAGGTAAATACCATTATGACATGACACACGACAATACAAGGGACATACAAGGTTTACATAACTCAATTTATCGGTATTTTTGTTCGTTTAACTCAACTCGTCCGTTTCTTAAACCTACCGACAGATTACCTTACTAGAGATAATGAGTGAGTCCCTTTAATAACGCTTTGATTTTTGATTACTTGCTTGACATGACAAACAAAAATCGATAAGAGTGCTATACTTACAATGAAATTCAATTAGTACCTACTTCTGAAATCTTATTAAGCTTGCTCCGTGAAGAACAGTAAAATGTCCCCCGTATAGCTTCATAACCGAAGAAGTATCGACAAGAGCACAGAACCGCCGTCGTTCGGCTGGAAGTGGCACGCCGCTGCCGATAACGGCCGATCCTCGCCAAACGACTAATAACGAACAAGGCAGAATTAGTGCGATATGAGCACCGCAATGAAGCCGCCTCGGAGCCAAATACCCGCCCAAATGTGGTGTGTATTATATACCCGGTTCCCTTACTTATCGTAATGATATTGGTATATTAACTATATTGGTACAAGAGTTTAATCATCAATATCAAAAGGCTATGCTTATCTATATATTATATATTTAACAAAGTCGTGCTGGTTACACCATTTATAACTCAAGAAGGGCTGGACCAATTTTTTGAATTTTTATTTCGATTTGTTCTCGGGGAAGGGCACAGTATTCTTTTCATCATCATTATCGTCTTTGACCACCACGCGGGTGAAGCCTGGGGCGCAGCTATTTAATTATATATAGTACTAGCGATCCACACCAGCTTCGCATGGGTGTAAAATAGAAAAAAAAACATGAAACCAAAAATAACTTTTTATTTCACATAAAAACTTTATTTTTATTTAAAATCTATTTTTATTCTATATATAAAGTGAAATATATATATTAAGTGAAATAGTATATTAGGCAACTAGTGAATAAAGGACAAAGCGAGGCCATAGATGAATCACGAGTAAATGAAGGATTCTGACGACTCAATCACGACCGCAGGGAGTGATTCGTAATTATTGAATCACGAGCGTAGCGAGTAATTCAAGTGTTACAATCCTGAGCGATGCGAGTGATTCATGGCCCTGGATATAAATCCGTTTTATTCAAGAGTTGCATACTATACTTTATACCATAACTACGAGAAAAAGAAATAACTTAAGCGAAAATAGACATTTAATGATGAAGAAAGGAAGGTTAAATTAATTAAAATGCACATTCAAATTGGAACAATTACTCAAAGTCAAAGTCAAAATCATTTATTCAATTTAGGCATCAAAGACGCACTTATGAACGTCAACTTTTCATTATAATGTACTTTAAAGCCTACCGCCGCGTTCCAAAATACATAGAGCCAACCGAGAAGAAGCGGCAAGAAACTCGGGGCCATTCTTTTTATATAGATGTTTTTACAATGTTTTTACTTAGGTACTATAAACATTAGCTCCAGTGTGTTGCCTTACAAAAGAGAACATAATAATGGTATCAGTAGGGCAAGACACGCTACACTTTGATATCTTAGTACACGAGTAGATAGATCCTGGAGTGATCAGTCCCAAGCTGTTTTATCCTCCAAGTAATCCGAAATTTTGTAATAACCTTTTTGACAGAGTTTAGTTTTAATAGTAATTTTAAACTTATTAATAGGCAAATCCCGGATAACATTGGGAACTTTATTATAGAATCGTATACATTGTCCCATAAAAGAATGACTTATTCTGTGGAGACGCGTTACATGTACGGATAGCTTGTGCTTATTTCGCGTGTTGATGGAATGAACATCAGTCAGCGCTCGCGCGTCATTGCGTGCGGTCGATGTGAACGAGATAATCATGTGTGAGAATGGTGATTGTGCTTCTGGAAAAATGAACTGTAAAGTGATTAAGTGCAACCATTGCAAAATTGTTATCGATGAGTTGTTGGCTTTTATTCAAAATAAAGCGGACATTCTCGATGAAGAAAGCATTGTACGCCTTTGTATCGAGGCGTTTTCGTCCGAGGAAATCGAAACGGCCAAAAATCTGTTGTACGATTCCATTACGACGTCGAAACGGAAAATAACAAGAAAAAAGGGTGGCAAATCAGAACGGGATCTGTACGATATTATATCCTTATTCAAGGAAACGGACAGGGAGTTCACACCATTGTTTGTCGCTCGCGACCTAGGTCGTCTGCCGCCTCTGACGTTTGAAATTGCTGATACAACAAAAATTTTGAAGGATATGATAGTGCTAAAAAATGAGGTAAAACGTATAAAAGATGGCTATCTAACTGTTGATCAATTCAATGAATTCAAGAACCACTTATTAATGGAAAAATCGCCCTCGATTTCGGGCACGCGTAATGTAAATATGAATCGTGGCGCTGGTTCAAGGGATAGCTATTACTGTGACACTGATAAATCATTGACCTTATCGGCAGAAAATGGCGCCGAGTCAGCTGATATGTGCACAAACACAATGCCTCGATGCTGTGAGTCATCGTCGCCGCTACAAGACCAACAGTCGACTGTGATTCAGCTGTCCTTGTCGCGTAACGGGACAAAATCGAAGTCTGTCTCACGCCGAAGCCGTAACAGCTATACTGAACGCGTTGAAAACCAGAATACACACAATAGCTCGATGAAAACAGTAAATATACCTAACTCGCAACTGACACCATGCGTCACTGCACCTGTCGCTAACAGGAGTGATATTACTGAGAATGCATGCTCCGCAATAAATCAGAGTTCCTTTGCAGGAATAGTTAGGAAAGATGGCGAGTGGAAGTATCCTGAACCGACTGAGGAGTGGAAACTGGTACAGAGAAAGAGGTTGAAAAATCGTTTTGCAGGATTCAAAGGGGATGCTGTGACAGAACCAGAAAGTAATTTCAAGGCTGCAGATTTCCCCTATTTATTTACAATGTAAATAAAAATACATTAGCTTCAGATATTAGTTCTTACTTAATCAGCAAGACAGGAGTGCATGTTGAAATGGAGCAAGTTACTATGAAAACAGTAAAAGAGTACAATTCTTTTAAGGTTCTCGTTCCGAGACAAAAACTTGATATTTTTATGGATTCGAAGCTGTGGCCTGATGGTGTTTCTTTTCGACATTTCGTTGACTTTCGAAAAAATACCAAGTCTAATGAGAGAAATAAGTTGAATAATAATAACATCAGTAATGGATAAAAGTTGTATTCTCATGAGCTGTAATTGCAAGTCAGTAACTAGGTCTATTGATTGCATAAGATCTCTGTGTAGAAAGGCTGATATTGTCGCACTTCAGGAAACATGGCTACTACCTGATAATGTGTCTTTCTTAAGTACCATTGACCATGAATTTGGATACACTGGAAAGTCAGCCATGGACTTGTCAGCTGGACCACTCCTGGGAAGGCCTTATGGTGGTGTGGCTATTTTATGGAGGAAGAGCATATTTCAAGATGTTTCGGTGATACCCTGTAGTAGTGTTCGTCTTTCGGCAGTAAAAATCTCACTACCCGATCAAATATCTATAGTTGTATTTTCTGTATATATGCCTTGTGATTGTACTGTTAATCTAGTTGAGTTTACAGAATGTCTCGGTGAAATAAGTGCGATTATTGAGAGTGCAGAGGCAGAGTATGTGTACATGCTTGGGGATTTTAACGCACATCCTGTCAAGTGCTTCGGTAAGCAACTTTTGGAGTTTTGTAGTGATCAAGATTGGGTGTGTGTAGACTACGAGAGACTCGGCCCCTTATCAGATACCTATACCTTTGTTTGTGAAGCCAGCGGCAGTAGGAGTTGGCTAGACCATTGCGTAGTAACTAGAGCGGCATTAAATACTGTCACAGACATAAGTGTATACAGCGATGTATTCTGGTTGGATCACTTTCCACTTGTAGTTACATGCAATATTGGTTTGATCGAACCAAAAATAGTGGTCAATAGATATAGATGTAATAAAGTTATATGGGGACATCGTGAGTCATCACAAATATGCCAATATTACGAAATATGCAACTTATTATTGAAAAGCGTTGATTTCCCCAGTGAATTAGAAAAATGCTGTGATAAAATGTGTAATGATTATGATCATAAGACTATTATAAATAGAATGTATGACAATATTATTGAAGTTTTAAGACATGCGTCAATCTTGAGTTATGGTGAAAAGCAAAGAGTTAGGTCAATTCGGGTGGTTGGTTGGAATAGACACGTCAGACATGTACACCAGGAGGCTCGTCTTGCTTTCCAGATGTGGGTACTGCACGGTAAGCACACAATGGGCATACACTATCGAAACATGAATGAAACACGCAAAGTTTTTAAGAGGGCGCTAAAATGGTGTCAAAATAATCAAGACCGAATAAAAATGGATATATTGGCCACACACCATACCTCTAAAGATTTCGGTAGTTTCTGGAAACACACTAAAAAGCTCAGTACGGTTGATAGTCTGCCTGTAAGCATGAATGGCGTGTCTGATTCGGGGGCAATTGCTAATTTATTTAAAGAACAGTTCCAGGTCGAGCCCATAACATGTAATAAACAGTTTGAGCCCTGTACTGAGTTTCATCGTGTTGATAACACCGTTAGGCACGAAAATGTTCTGGCAAAAGACGTTGCAATAGTTATAAAGAAAATGAAGCGGGGAAAATCACCAGGGCACGATGGGCTCAGTATAGAGCATCTATTGTATGCTGGGAATAACCTGCCCAGAGTTTTAGCTATGTTGTTTAACTTCTGTATCGGACATTCATACTTGCCTTGAAATTTGATAAAAACTATTGTAGTACCTATCATAAAGAATAGAACCAACGATGCTTCCGACAGGTCCAACTACAGACCTATTTCGCTAGCTATAGTCATTGCCAAGGTGTTGGACAGCATGCTTAATAGACAACTATGTAAACACTTAGATCTTCATGAGGCACAGTTTGGTTTTCAACCCAAGCTTTCTACTGAATCTGCGATTGTGTGTCTGAAGCATGCTGTCCAATACTATACTAGTAGAAAGACACCAGTCTATGCCTGTTTTTTGGACTTGTCGAAAGCATTTGATTTGGTTTCATATGACACCTTGTGGCGTAAGCTTGAAACAGATACCACATTACCTAAAGAGTTGGTAAACGTTTTTAAATTTTGGTATGAAAATCAACAGAATACAGTTAGATGGGCAGGATCATACTCTGATGAGTATCAATTGAAGTGTGGGGTAAGGCAAGGCGGTATAACCTCACCAAAGTTGTTTAACTTGTATATCAACAGGTTGATCGTTGAACTCAGTGAAACCAAAATCGGTTGCTCAATTCATGGCGTCAGTGTCAATAACATCAGTTACGCGGACGATATGGTTCTGCTGACTCCATCGATTAACGCCCTCAGGCGCCTTTTAACTATTTGTGAGACATATGCGGCAGGCCATGGGCTCAGGTACAATGTCAAGAAGAGTGAACTCATGCAGTTTAAAGCGGGTCGGAAAAGCTACTCTGTTCCGACGGTAGAGCTTGATGGAGCTCCCCTTACCTGGGTAAAACATTTCAAGTACCTGGGCCACTGGCTCACTGATGATATGTCAGATGACATGGACATGGAAAGGGAACGTAGGGCGTTGTCGGTTAGGTGCAATATGTTGGCTCGCAGATTTGCTCGATGTACAGCGCCAGTAAAGATAACATTATTTAAAGCGTACTGTACATCGTTTTACACTTGTAGCCTGTGGGCTAAATATAGGCAAAAATCTTACAACGCTCTACGTGTCCAATACAACAACGGCTTTAGGATGCTGCTGGGGCTGCCGCGTTTTTGTAGCGCATCAGGAATGTTTGCAGATGCGCGCACTGACGACTTCTATGCAATCATGCGAAAAAGAGTTGCATCCCTGATGAGTTCCATGCGCACTACCTCTTGCGGTCTTCTGGCCGTCGTGGCTGAGGATATGTACTCATCTTTGATGAGACACTGGATGTCAGTGCTCAAGCCTATCACATGCTTCGTGGCTAAATAGTAGGTTTATTTTAATTAATTGAAAAAATTATAAATTTAATAGGTAAATTTAATATATTAATTTTAATTATTTTAATATTAACATTAGTAATATTTTATATTATTTAGTTTAGTAGTACTAACATAGTTATTAGTGCTCTGTAGGTAGTACTAACATTATATGGACTGTGGTCTGAAATAAATATGATATTATTATTATTATTATATTATCACTCCTTTTATCAAAACTGCTAATGTTTTTCTTTACATACATTAGATTTTCATAGATAAACTGAGAGACAACAGTTAGAATGTTTATGTCTTTAAATTTCTGTCTAAGGGAAACTCTGGAAGCCAAACTGTAGATCGCTCGTATAGCCCTTTTTTGCAGTATAAAAATAGAATGAATATCTGCAGAACATCCCCAAAGCAGTATGCCATTAAGTCATAACGCTATGGAAATAACTAAAATAAACTATTCTAGCTGTGTCTACATCAGTTAATAGTCTAATTTTTTTAACAGGATAAGCTGCTGAACTGAGCCTACTAGACAATTTTTTAATGTGGGGACCCCATTGCAATTTAGCGTCTATAGTAATTCCTAAAAAGACCGTTGACTCCACCAGGTCCAACCCTGTTCCATTCAATTGTATATTGGATTCTACTTGTATCACATTTGGTGTCGAGAACTTTATACAATTAGTTTTCTTCTCATTGAGGAGAAGATTATTTGTATTGAACCAATTCACAACTTTAGCTAATGCATTGTTAACATCGTCATAGTTTAATAACTGCCTTTTAATTTTAAATAACAGTGAAGTGTCATCTGCAAACAATACAATCTCGTGATTCTTCTCTACATAATAAGGTAAGTCATTAATATAGATTAAAAACAAGAACGGCCCTAGTATTGAACCTTGTGGAACGCCCATTGAGATTATAGAGCCGGGCGATTTTTTACCATTTATGTCAACCCTTTGAATTCTTCCATTTAAATATGAAGTCAAAAGGTTGAGAGCCATGTTCCTAATACCGTAGTGTTGTAATTTCCTGACAAGTATATCATGTCGGACGCAGTCAAATGCCTTAGATAAGTCACAAAAAACACCTAAGGCATCTTGAGAGTTCTCCCAGGCATCAAACACATCTTTTATTAGTTCTATACCTGCGTCTATAGTAGAGCGATTCCTTGTAAACCCAAATTGATTTTTATGGAAAATTTTGTTTGCACTAAAATGAGTTTCTAATTGATGTAATATGATTTTTTCGAAAATCTTACTTAGCGTAGGTAGTACAGAAATAGGCCGAAAATTTGTTGGATTAGTAGTACTACCAGATTTGAATAAAGGAACCACTTTACTGTGCTTCATTAGGTCAGGAAATACACCACTTGCAACACAACTATTAAACACAGCTGTTAGATTGGGTGCAATGACATCTATAATTGAAGAAACGGTCTTCACAGAAAGACCCTATAGGTCTGCCGTTTTTTTTGCATCTAGACTTTTGAAACTGCTTACAATATCTTTGCAATTAACTACTGAAAATTTAAAAGTTGTGTCACATTCAGTTACACTTTGTTTAAGTAAGATCTCAGCAGAAATGGAGGAAGATTTTAGAGTTTTGGTTGTTAAAGAAGGAATATTAGTGAAAAAATTCTCAAACTCGGCCGCTACCTCCAAATCTGCTCTTACATCTTAATTATTAATTTTTAAATTAAAGTCTCGATTACGCACTGTATTTATACCAGTTTCACTGTTTATAATGTTCCACGTCATTTTTATTTTATTAACAGAATTTTTGATCTTATTTCTTAAATAAATAGATTTTGCTGAGGAACAGGCTCGTTTAAATAACTTAGAATAACGTTTGACATTTTCCAAAAATACAGGATTATGATTATGCGATTTTTCATGGTACAATTCATATAACTTTTGCCTACTTTTATAAATTCCTGGAGTTGCCCATTCACTAAACTTAGCACGATTACCAACAGATATTGTTTTTGGTACAAACACTTTGCCAAATTCATCACTGATAACATGGAACAGTGAGTTATATAATATATTTGGGTCATTGTGACTGGTCAACTCTGGCACTTTCTGGGATATATTACTTCTTAACAATTCTAGGCGGCTTGCATTTATTGGAACAAAGCTAACATATTTGCTTTGGGGTTTGTTTGTTTTTCTTGGAAACACTGCTAGTTGACCACAGTGGTCTGATACTAGATTATAGTACTAAATATAAGAGTAATTTATATATTATTATTATATTTTTTTTTCTATAATCGCAGCAAAGAACACAATACAGTTTTTTTTTCTAATGCTTAACTCCTTGTCTCAAATATCGACCAATTAAATCTCGAGGAGTTACTTGCATAAAGAGTTTGCATGTCGATTATTCTTTGCGTAAGGAAGATGTATAAGCATTGAGATGGAGGTCGAATATATTGGTGTGTTCTAAATTCATACACCAAAACAGCGATTAAAAGGCCTTTTTATTCACTGTTTTCAGTGAATCAAAAATGCTTTTTAGAGTGGGAATGGTATAAAATATCTAAGTGATGGTGAAAACCGAATCAAAATCTCTTGCGTGGTTCAGGAGGAGTTAGCGGATATGCAGGCAGATAGACGCAGAGAGCGGCTTATATTTTATTTAAATCTACTGACGATGTTGTACACTATTTTGTATTAGTTAAACTGTTAAGTAAATATCAACTAACTGACTGTAACCAAAATCACCCATTACTGCACAGTTTAGTCTAACTTAGCAAGTGTAGTGGTTTAAAAATCATATTGATAAATACTATTATTGAGGTTACGTTATCACACCTCAAATCACCTTCACACTAATATTATATACGCGAAATCTTATAAGTTATCGAGTATGCACGATCGCCGCATAATACGTGGACTTACTATCAGACACTAGTGGTTTGTATTTTATAATGTGATCCAGTTTTATTAAAATAGACAATATTTCATAGGCATTAATCACAGAAATTTCTTTGAATCACTCCAAACATAAAATCTTAGTTAATCGTGATGTTTGAGGTATGTATGTATCCTCTTACGATTAATACTAAGAGAAGTGAATTGACGACCACCCATTACGTGGGATGGAAGAACCTTCGGCCGGCACCTTCTATAATAAGTAACGTAATAAGGAACGCACCGAGCTGTGACTTGCCTTCCGCAAGTAATGATGTATTACGTCACCATGCTCCACATAACGCACTGTTTTCTTTTATCAAGTAGAATACATTTGTATTAGGATAATGCTTAGAAATAAAGCTCAACGCACTTTTTATAAATATTTGAATAACCTCCTTCCACGCTCCTTGACTTCTAGTTTATATTTTTTTTCTGCGAATTCACAGTCACACCATGATCAAGTTTCACAATTTATTGGCATAGGAAATTCTAGTGCGGGGGTACAAGTGAGTTAACGTCTAATCATCAATATAAAAGAATATAATATAATAAGGTATGTCAGAGTTTTTTTTATTACCTTAAATAGGTTCCAATGTAGGTGTTAAGAAATATGGATCTTGTATAAACACTTAAATAATTAATGCACAATTACATTAAAAAGAGTATATCACAGTATATACGAGTACTAAGAGTATATTCATTTTAATATTAAAAAAATGGGTAATTATTAAGTTAAAAAAAAAAAAAAAAGATTTTAAAAAAGATTTAGTTACATTTCCGCTTTTTCAGTGTCACAAAATATTTTTTTCTATTTTTTTTTTTTTTTTATAATGGATTTCCGCAAAGTAACGCCTGAATCAATAAATTATTAAGTTATTGGAGAGCTTAAACGAATACGGTATTAATCCTTATCATTTCACATAAATTAGATCGTTTTCATGCACCTTACTCTATTACACCATAAAATTTAAGAGCATATCTGAGTAATCGCAAAAAAAATTACTAACCCGAGAATAAATTATGTATAACGAAGAACTATCTAAAGAAAAGTTAAGTAAATGTTTAACATTAATTTGTAAGTATGTATAACACGTAACTGCGTACTTATAGTACTTAATACTGTACATAATGAAATATAACTACAGTTTTTTTTTTAACGGAAAAACCAAAAATTAAACCATAACACGTTAGAAAATAATCAAGTTTTAACACAGTGTTTTAACCACATAATAGCTATTTTTACGTGCAATTGAAATTATTGTACATTAGTGGAATTGAAAATAATTAGACGAAAAATATTCCCAATAACAAGCCTCTAGCGTTTTGTCGGAAACCTCTCTGGACATTCATTTTCCTTTTAGATATAAAGCATCCCTATAAATTGCAATTTAGCTCAAGCGCTGTTTCAGCATTGTCTGTCCAGCTTTTATTGTATCTGCCTCCTCTTAGCGAGGACATTTATACTCGTAGCATTTGTCTACGGTGCTACAACGCAGACACTGATGCTACGGTGTTGTACACGCTACGAGCTCAACAGAGCGTGTAACTGGGTGCTACGGAGCATGCACGTAATTCTATAGATACTGTTGCAAAGAGTTCAAATTTATTATTTTACTAAGAATTTTGTTGTAGTAAATATATTTTACATCAAAGGCTCAGTAATGAAAATAAAAATGTTTTCTCCTTTTTTTTTATAGCAGGCTGAAATGAGGTACATTAGAGATTCTATGGCACGTGAAATTTAAATGCAGATAAGAGGTTTTTTATTCTATTTCCAGCTGTGTGTTGTGTGATGAATGATTCGTTATTGTTAGCAATTATATAATACGTGTTTGTTTCTTGTCTTTTATTCATAATAAAGATTTTGTAAATTTTACAATAGATAATTGGAAATCGACATGTATGCCAATAATAAGATCTAGTTGTAAATATGTTTTGGAAAGTTATTCAATGTGCCTTATTTGAAAATCCTAAAAAGAAATACAATTTCCCTTCACACATATTTTTCTCAGACGATAGGGAAATCTCTGTAAATTTTCATATGAACAACCGTTTTATTCATGGCCATTTGAAGCCCATTATTATGACTCCTGAGATACCGGCAAGGTGCCAGAAACCTTGTACGAGTAGCAGTTAATAATCCGGTGGTGAAATAAAACTATCTATGTGTTACATTATAACAATTTCAGGTCCCAGTGCGTGAAGAAACACAGCGTTGTGGCTTATAGTATAATGGTTTAGTAGTTTTGCTTGATGCATTATGTTAAATTTAGTGCCATACTTCTAGAAACAGAGAAGTATTTTACTTCAGCATACACAAGTAGAACTCTATAATAAGAAAATGTTCCATGTAAGTGTTGAACCATACACCGATTCAAATATCAAGAAACTTGGTTAACTGTTCCGTGCGTTTGAAGGTTGTTCTCGGAACATTACGTGGGAGATTAATTAGAAGTGTTTGAGCATTTCCTACTGCCT
Organism: Selenia dentaria; assembly: GCA_917880725.1. Lineage (NCBI taxonomy): Eukaryota > Metazoa > Arthropoda > Insecta > Lepidoptera > Geometridae > Selenia > Selenia dentaria. The sequence continues at coordinate 3,259,292 of OU862888.1, read as the reverse complement.
ACTGGAATACTTTCTTTATATTGTAACAGAACATGTTATTTAATTATGTTTGGACAAATTTAGCTTGATGAAAGTACTATATAACATAGTAGTAAGACAAGTGATCTTTTATCTCTCCGTAATCTATGATAATTTTTCACAAAGCTTTCATGCCTGGCCGTTATCATAGTCCTTCGTCAATGTGGACAAGCAATTTTTCGGTCCGATCTGAAACCTTCTTCATACTATTCAATAATATTCTATACTGAATAGTATTACTTTAATACAGTTCAATATTAAAGTAATATTTCAGTACGAAAACATAGGAGTTCTCAACGGCCAAAGTTACATTTCAAGTGTAACCCAATGAGATCATTTAGTAGGCTTAACTGTTACTGTAGGCCAATTTGTGGGCCTTCCGATATCCCAATGTAATTACTCACAAAAGATGATTTATAATTTCCCACAAGAAAAGGAAAGCTCTTTTAAGCCGCTCAATGTCGAACCTAGAACAAATTAGGACAGTAAATCATGTACCCAAATATGATACGACAAAATCTGCCTTCGCTTATTAGTTTAAGGTTGATTTTCGATTGAGGTTTCATCGAGTACTCAATCGCAGTTTCACTTTGGAGCCACTGGTGGTTAGGTAATACATACAATACAGACTTCTAATTTGCGTTGCTTATGTAATTTCCCGCGGGAACCGAACCCGCGACAGAACGAAAAGAGCGTTACGTTGTTTTTAATTTGCCCTTCTTGTGTCGATGCTATAATTGAACTGCAACATGATACACTGAATTTCCATATTCTTTATTAAAATTAACAATATTTTTAATGCTTACAATTATATAATTACATATATTGAGATTGTTCATCATACGGAGGAACATGTTACAAAATCTAAGTATTAATTATTTCTCAATTCTGATTTGGAATTTAATAACAGCAGCAGTTTTGGCGATCAACTCTAACCTGCATTCTTCCATCCTACGTAGTTCCAAGAGACGTTTACTATTTAACTCTTGTGCAAGAGTGTTGCCTGTTTCAACATCAGTACGAACTGTATGTTCAGATATGTTCAGTTCAGTTTAAGAAAGTAGTTTAAAGGGGGGCAAATAAGCTGCAACAATGGCCAATTTAGTGATTTCTAAGGTAATTTACTAGTGTGACAAATAAAAGAATATACCACCATTTCCGCTAGTCAAACATGGCGGCAACCACGTGAACTGCCGTGCGATTCTGTAATAATTCGTCGATGCGCTCGTCGATGGATCACCGATGTCAATTATTTTATGAGATATCAGCCTTGTACACAAGATTGTTTTTCCAACGTTTCTTGTCGTCTCGTTATTTGTTTCACGGATGTTGTCAAAGATGCAACGATGTTTGCTCTTAGAGAATCGCACGGCTGAAGTACTTCGGCGAGTCCAAGACGGAGGGCATCACGTGGTCTGACGTAGCCTCCGACAGCCAATGAAAAGCATGGCATTCTCCCGCCAAAACAGGGCATCGTACGATTATTTGGCAGTTGCTTGTGGAATCTTGTCATCGTCAGCTAGATGGCAAAATACTTAGAAATGTGTATTGAGGCTGATAATTATAAGCTAAGTATATTTCTGTGTGGTCTGCTTTCTATAACGTAACTTTTGTGAAATTTGTCTACGTACGAATAGAACTTTCCAATGTTACTGATATGGTGTTTATGTAGGCTTTAATGCAATTGTTACTTAACTAATGTTAGCATCTTGTAAATTCAGTTGAATGTAATTGGTATAGATTTGAGTTTTATGTCAAGGTATACATGTGCATAATCTGGTTTTATTGTTTTATTTTGGGTGTTATAGTGATAAAAGTCAAATTGAGTATACTATCTAGCTTTATTATGCTTAAGTGACTATGCTGTAATGTGTTAGTTTCACAAAATATATTACCGATATTTACTGTCAGCATACTTTTGAATTTTCATGGTTTTTCAATTTCGAACTCTGTTCCTGTTGACGTTTGAGTCTATTTTCATATGGCAATTTTCGAAAATCACTTATGTTACGTCATCACACGTGTGGCGTCAAATAGATCAATGAGTTTATATGGATATATAAAGTTTTATTATATGTACTATGTTTGAGTGAGTAGTGAGTCGGTATTGATCAGTGACAAACATCATCATAGTTGCTTTAGTTTTCTGTGTATACGAAATGGTTGGTTAACTTTCCCGGAGCGTTTCTCTTTTTTAGAAACAGATACCATATATAGTAAAAGACAATTCTGAAACTACATAAGGCTACTTTTCGGGCTCTTTTTACATATTAAAAATCGATTCAGTGGTATTTTGTAATGGTTTAATTTTCGGACGTGCGCGCGAACAATTTGATTTTATTTTCGCGTGCATTTGCAATATTTTTCTAATATTATTATTATAATTATTATTCGCAAATTAGCAAATAAACTCAAACCTCATTTTAATGCTTCCGGACCTGATGTGACGAGTGCAGGAGTCTCTATATGGTTCTTTCTATCGAGGTAACAACTTGTGCGTTTCGATACATAACAAGAATGTAACATTTACAGACTAACACCCACGCACTAGGATTCCCTGTGTCGTGGGAGTTATGAAACACACAACATCACCTCTCACATTCAAGACCCGAGAAAAAAAATTTGTGTCTCTAATATTGGCCTCGGCCAGGGTTCGAACTGACCAAATGAATCTTTATCACCGACAAGATAACAAAAAAAAACATCTGCATGTCTTTGGAATTTATAATATGTAACGCCTACAGAAGAAAACTGTTCGACTTCGAGCTGTATTTTGTACTTACCAAAGTTTGAATTTATATTGTGTCAGATGGCAAATTGGAAGAAGCGGAATCCATTGCAAAGGTATATAAAGGCCCTATTTACTTACCCATTAGGTACGTCTTTATTAAAATTGTTAACATTTCTCCGAAAACTTCGAACATAATTAAATAAGTTGGAGCTTGAGTGAGTTATAGTAATGGTTAGACGAAGTTTGATGATATAAAGTGCAGCCACACACCTGTTGCGGAAATTAATTCTTTGGCCAGCGGTTCCAGGAACTATTGTGTTCTATGAGCCATGCGGCCTGAGTTGCAGACAGTTGACTTGCGTTTCTAGAAATTACATTTAGTGTACTAATTCTATATGTCTTCCTTAACTACCTCTAAGTTAATTTCTCCTTGTTAAGTTTTATCACCTTTTTTTAAACGTTTAACTTATATTGACTCTCAGCGGCTCGATCGAGGCAACTGTCACCGGTTGCACGTTTTTCGTTATATCTACTAAACTATGGTGTATTTTCGTATAGTTATATTTTTAGTGATTACCTTTTAAACCATACTATCGTTTACACTCATAACATCGACTATTGCTGATGTAAATATATTTTAACCGCTTCACAAAGACGCGGGCGCGCGGGGCGTGCAGCGGTTGTTTGGTTGCGTACAAAAAATAATTGTGAAGTGATTTGAGATTATAGCGGTAAGAATCTGTGTAATATTCATTATGTATTGTTTTACGACCGACATACTCAACTAAAAGAGTGTTTGTTTTCTGTTTAGTTTGTCAAAACCACAAAAAGTAACGGTCCGTGTCATATCGGCACCATGTTTTTTAACTTTGTGAATCATATTTAATACAAAAATTTGGTATTTGTACATTGAAATAACATCATTCTTGTTGCAAATATATCTGAGAATCTATTGGCACCTGTTTATTTTGAAAAAAAAACGCTATAGTTTTCAATATTTTCATACATAACGTCTAGTACATGTACACGTCGCGATGCATTAATATGAAACTGAACATATAAAGTTGAAATAATACAATAAACATATATGTAGTGTGATATCATTTTGGAAAGGAAATATAATACAGAATTTAGAATAGTAAATTATATACAAAAAAACACACTTCATAACACAAAAAAGTCATTTATTTCAAATGTAAACAACTGTTTTACTATCCCTTTTGCTCAACGAGCCATATCAACTAAAACAAAGAAGAATAAACAAATCATTCACATACAACGACAAAACACTGTTCAAGGGCAAACAAAAAATGTAAACAGAACGATACAACTCCTAAGTTTATAGTTCCCAGAGCCATAAATGTCACTCCAGGTACTTCGCGCGCGGACACTTGAAGTGAAATTCGACTACCTGCTGTTTTTAGCGCGAAAACGATCTCCGCGTACGCGCTTACTAGGGTAGGTTGTAGCTATATTTAATCTTAAAATAATACTATGAACCTTGTAGCTATATTTGATCTAAAAATAATACTATTAACCTATTTGGATCAGCAAGCCTCGGTCGAGGCATAACGCGCAGCTTCGTCAAGATCAGCGCGCCTCGATCAAGGCAATATAATATACATAAATACGCTCGAAACCCGGGCCGACGTATTCGATCCCTAACGTGAGTGTTTTGACGGTTAATTATAATAGTTTACTATGTGTCAACTTACTTTAACTCACTTACTAGAATTTCAATACAAAAAATAATTATTTATGTACGTATATAATTCACTATAATTTTTTAATAAAAGTTTTAACCGAATTCCATTCCACTATACCCGATGTTAATGATAAATTATTATAAAAAAAAGCTCAGATGCTCAGATTTTGATCAAATTAAAATGAGACGGCAAGCGCCAGCCTTCAAATAAAATAAAAATACGAAACAAGAACTTCGGCATTATTTGGAAGTCGGTGGAAAAATATGAATATTATTGCTCGTTTAATGAAATCGATATTTTTAATCATCTAGTAACACGGTGGGACGTTAGTTAAGGTTACGTGTGAGCATGCAGTAATTGTGTCTTATATGTAGTGAGGTTCTGATATCGATTAAATGATTACCGAGTGTTTATTCTCTCCAATCATTGATAAGCTTCGAATAGCTGATATTTATATACTTTCGGAGATCTGATAGTGTCGTCCACGAAAAGGGGTTGACACTTAATTTAAGGTTATCAGGTTTTATCGATTATTAAGGATCGAAAAAAGGGAATTAAATATTTGACTTTGCGATCCCGCAGAAGTTTTAATGATAAGAAGTCCTACGGCTTGTTGCTAACGATGATCACTGGCGTCACAAATGTATTTTCTCAAATGCTCTGGTAGTGTAATAAGCTAACTATAATATCAAGAACTAGCTTATGAACTCGAATTCGTCCGCGTGGAATATCATTGAAAAGAATAAAAAGCTTGAAGCATTAGTTCTTTCTATAAGCGGATCAAAAGATTAGGATTAAATTTATAATTTTTATTTCAAATATAGTCCTAGTCAGTTGGGCCTTTTCAACGTATAGAAGTAAAAATAGAGTCAAATATTCCCACATAAACTTTAGCGATTATAATAGGTTTTATTCTATATTAAATTCCAGTTGACAAAAGTTGCCACACGTGCGTTATTTAACAAAATTAATACATTGCTAAATTTACAAAGAATTCAAACCCGCACGTCTTTCGATAATTCCAGTCATAAGCCATAACTGCTACGCTACCGGGCCGACTGAGCATCGAATTTACTCTCTAGTTGATCTTAATCATCGTTTGGAGACATGCTTAGCACGCTTCCACCCCCACAAAGCTAAAATAATATATTTCAAATATGGACTTTAAGTATATCTCTTTACATTGGCAACATAAATATAGCCTGTCAGCGAGCTTGCTGCCGTTAGACTGTTCGGTAGTCGACGCCTCTCTGTTTAAATGTCAGCTCAGGTCTTCCTTTATCAAAGAAAACGATAGGCTTCGGCTAATTTTAGTTTACTAAATAAAAGTTACAATCTGAATCAAATCCACAAAATAATTCATTAAATCACAATTAACACCTGTTCTCGCCACAGACTATCAAGCCAAAAAAAAACATAGCCACTCAATTCTTCGATGATTCTTGTCCGCTAACAGGCGCGTTCGTAATCTTTACAAAGACTGGCTGTCACCATCGCGCGAAGTATCACTCCTCAACACTCGCTTACCACGTGTTGCTAGCAAGCGATCTACGAGGTGTCTGCGCGCCGACTGCTAGCGGTCACCGCGTTGCTTCAATGGAAATTGATTACGAACTAAGTCTATCGCGAAAGCTGTCGGCAGCTGTCGTAGGCTGCTGGGTGCCTGCTAGATGCCGGCGCGTGGACTGCAAGCAGTCGTCTAGTTTAGAGCGGTTTTGGGTAGGAGAGGTGTTGGAGCAGAGTTGTTTGGTGGAGCTTTATTCAACAGAAAGAAGAGTTTTTACTAACACTTAACTTTTGTATTGATGTCAAAACACTTCATAATTTTTATTACATGATTTTTAAAGCACTTACTTCTCATCGTTATTAAGTAGTCGTGTTAATACTTATTCGTATATCATTAGAGTAACATTGAGCGTCTTTACATCTTCGCGAAATTAATTAACAAGCTTACTTTGAAACACTCGGTAATTAAACAAAAGGCGATTACGTGAACTTGTTATTGTACTTACATCGATGTACGTAAAGACCTTGGAATTTTCAATTTGCATAAGTTTAATTAAGTATTAAATGAAGATTACAAAATGGAGAATGCCAGTGCCGTGTTTTGTGGTTAAATTATAAATATGGGTGTATTTATAAGACCTACAAGGTCGAATTGTTTGTGACAAAATTGTACTAAGTCTGTTGTCACCGTTTCTACTTAAAATGAGCTGTCCCGCCAGTGGATTCACTCGCTTTACCCTCTTAGAGGTGAAGTTTCTAAAAGTCCTTCCATAGTGGACTACCTTACAACGTAAACGGTATCAATAGCCGATATTGGAGTTTCATCGTCTCATCGTATTCAATGGGTACGCTTATTAATAAATCTAGGTTTAAGTACAAATGATAGTAAACTTTATATGACATTAACTGTCAAATCTCCTGAATTATGTACCGTAACTGGATAGTAATCTCAAACAAAACGTCAAAGTGCTCATAGTACTTAGTGGAGCTTGCCTAGTTGTTCGTAGTAATCTTAATTAAGTTAATTTAAACAAACCTTAATGCAGTATCTATGGATGAGTACTGGTGGTTAAATGAATTTTCACTTGAGAGCGTTCATGTTTCTAGGCAAGTCAGCCGTCAACCCCCGAGGTAAAAAATATATATGTAGCCGATTCCGGTAGTTGTTTTCGAACAACAGTCGTTAGGCCATGTTTAAAGCCTTCGGTCTGCCAATTACAACACCAGGCTGGCCAAGCTTATCTGACAACCCACACTGGAACCGCGTGGTTTCTGGTACATTATCGTCTTTCTCACAGTAAGGCCTATGTGCCAGTAGTGAAGATGTTATAATCATCATCAAAATCAAAATCAAAATCATTTATTTCAAATTACAGGGCGGTTACGTTACCAAATTACAAACAGTTAAAGCAGTCGAAGTAAACATTTTTGATGTAATCAATTAATAGTAAGAAAACGGAAATAAATACAAAAGACGAACTTTTACACAACTTTATCAACCTAGGGCCGAGGAGAGAGGAAGATGGCCCAGAAGATTTTTGTTCAATAACGCTAAACACACCGAAAATCAACACAAACAAATCATCAACCAATTCTTCTGTACATTCCCAACTCCGATGACGATGGAAATCCAATAAGCAACAATTTAAAACTATTTTAATAAAACAACAATAACATAGAGTAAGAGTGGGGTGTTCGGAATTGAAAATAAATGGTAGGAGGAAAATAAATTACAAAAAACCGATGGACATACTACACTACACACAACTATCGCACCTATACTCAACATTTGAATTTCAGAAATCCTGAGTTATATACGTACTAATAAAACACGTACTTCAGTGAGATGATTAGTAGCGCTTCCTCGTCAAGGAACAAGAAGGAAGCCAGAAGCGACGATGTGCATATTGAGTGATTAACTATACCCCGCGGCTTTACCTGCTCAGTACATCACTATCCCACTATAACACTTTGTTGGGATAAAAATAGTCTCATATAGTGTGTAGTCTTACTAACATTCTAAATGTGTAAGTTTAGATGTACGTTTGTTATTTAATCACGAATAAACGGCTTATCAGATTTTTATGATATTTGGTTGGTAGATAGATGAGGCACTAGATTAGCTCATAGGGAACTTTCCATCAACATCATAATCATCCATTACCGTGCGGGTGAAACCGCAGTGCGCAGGTTGTGACATAATCATGTACGCAACACTTAAAGTTCGTATGTGTACATACAAAATTTCAGATTACCAACAAACAAATTTTATGCTTTTATAAGATAGTAGAAACGGGATAATAATAAAATTATACTGCTCAGGTCGTGTCGTGTAACTTCCAACTTAAAATTCCTAATTAAATTAAACTCTGCGCATGTGAAAATGACGTATCTCAGAAGCGGTTCGCGTTATTTTAATTGCCCCATAAAATGTCCAAGTATTTAATTAATCTTTACACTACTAAAGCTTTAGGAACCTGTAAAAAGTTAAGGAATAACTTACGAGAGAGTGCTGTACTCAGCATCTGTCGGCTGTAACTTAGCGATTATAACGCGCTTAACAGCTACATTCTGGGAGGCATTTACAAATAAACCTCTTGCTGTTTCATTGCTTTAAATTTTATTTGAGACTCACAAGAAAATTGCGCGTTCGAAATATTCTTACGCGTATTCGTCACCTTGAGATATAAGATGTTAAGATTCATACTGGGTTGAAATCCAAAAGCACAATCAAATTCAATTCCATTCAAAGGTACAATCCGGCAAATGTGTTCTCATTGTTGGTACACGGGCTTTCTCTCATAGATAGGTCTGCATGAGGGAAAGTCCATGCACTTACTGACCTGTATGGGCCGTAATCAACCATGATGTTGTGTGGCGGCGTTCGCACAATCAGTACGCGGTCCCGTCTTATTATTATAATATAATACAAAAATGGCTCAAAAAGCCCTGGAATCTGCCGTGCGAGAATTAACTAAGAATATTACTGACCTTACGTCTAAAGTTTCGTCCCTAAATTGCACTGTGAGTGAATTAAAAGTGATTATTACTGAACTCGAACAAACGGTTGATGAACAAACACAAGAAATCGTAGAATTAAAAACAGCTGTTGTGGGTACCTCTCAGCTGATATCAGTATCACCGAACCCGTGCGTGCCCACTCCTCCCGCGCCGCGGCGATTGGTCCGCCGAACTAGTAGGCTCGGCTCCACCACCAAAGCAGATACAGCGGACACCGTGTCTACCGTGCCAAAAGTATTGTATGCTACTGCTGCGAAAAAACCCGCGGTTGGAAAAACAAGTACAGAGCCGATCTAAGCGTCCGAAGATAGCCGACCGGAGCCGAATAACATGAAAATATACAGCGCAAACTAATGCGACGACACCGACGCCATTACCGTGTATGGCCACGCAATTAACGATTACGTCCGCTCCTGACATACACCCCAGTGTGAATGAGGGCTGGAAAATAGTGGGTAACAAACAAACATACAAAAAGCGAGTAATCTTAATAGGTACTGAAAAAGAGGACGAAGAGCTGCAAACCGTGGAACGCCTCCGATACATTCAGGCTTGGTCTTTCAAACCAAATACAGATGTTCAACACATCCTTAATTTTCTAAATAAGGTTCATAAATCCGAAGGATACTTTGTATAAAAACTGACACGACACGCAGCGTTCGTCATAGGACTTCCCGAAAACCTTTATGAGCAGTTTAATTCACCGACTTCGTGGCCCAAAGGAGTACGAGTTTAAGACTGGACATTCCGTGCCAGCGGCGTGCATGGCAACGCTGCCGTGCTCGCCGGGGACTACAGAGCCGCGACCACCACAACAAGTACTCACTCGCCAAGAATCTAGTATAAAAGCAAACAGTGTTCCCGAATGTGTTTCTGTGAATGTGTTACTTTAACAACGTAAACAAAGCGGACCAATCGAACCAAGTATGCGTAAATATAATTAGCAATAGTTCGCCGATTTACTCAAATGTTAATTATTCAATGCCCAATAGTAATAATAATAATAAAATATTTTACCGGCCAGTAAGACCACTCAGTATGATGTCATAAATATCTGTTATCAAAATGTTCGATCTATACTAGATAAACGGAACCGGCCAGAAGTATTGTTGTTAGACGAACTTGAATGTAACGTTCTAGCGGTGACTGAGCACTGGCTCACTGACGTAAAACTGGCTATGACCGTACTTTATAACTACATTCTAGCATCGAAATTTTGCAGAAAAACATACAGTCATGGCAGGTCATGCATATATGTTAAATCGAATATTAAATCCGTAAATAAATCAAAGTACTGTAATTTATCATTAGAAGGAATATGTGAAATCTCTGCAATTCATTTAATTGACTATGACTTAATACTTATTTGTATTTATCGACCACCGGCTTCTGACGCGAACGAGTTCCTCCAGCGCTTGGAATGCCTTTTATGTAAAATAATTGACGAGCCGCTAGACATAGCTATAGCAGGCGATTTCAATATAAATATGTTAAATGACACCACACTTACTCGTACTTTCAATGACATCTTATCAATTAACGATTTTAGATCGCATGTTAAGATTGCTACTAGGGTGACAAATACGAGTAGTACATTACTCGATAACTGTATGTCCAATATAGACTTAAGCAGAATACTAGTGAGACCAATAACAGCTTGTATTAGCGACCACACAGGCCTACGCATTGATATAAATTTCATCTCTCGCACAAACATTGCCCGTGCACCGACTCGAGTGACAAAAAGACAGTATATACATGCCAACATGACAATGTTTATACGTACGTTGTTATCAGTCGACTGAGAACGTATAAGCCGTAAGTATGTTGATAATGCCACGGAATATGCAAATGCTTTTGTCAACATTATATTTAATGCCGCGGAAATTAGTTTTCCTTTAAAATCACTTCCAATTAATAAAAATACAACCACTGGGTAACATATAACATCTTAACAATGAAAAACCTACTACAGGACTTATACCGTTTGGAAAAGATTTTCCTGTATTGTAGTAAGCTTAAAAACTTCATTGAAAGTTTTTCAAAACGGTATGACGCTGTCTTGAGTAAGGAGTATGCGGCCTTCTACGAGCAAAGAATTGAACAGAGCAATAATAAGATAAAAGAGGTCTGACAGATAGTGCGCGAACGTACGAAACCACACCTTCAGCATCGAAGAGATTATACCGAAGACGTCAGAAGGACTGATGGTTCATGTTTTACCTCTATTCAAGAAATTGTAAATTGCTTTATCCATCAATTTGCCAATGCGGGGACTCTGGCAAATGCACCCGCCGCTAACCTAGTCGAGGCACGTAACCTACTCCTTAGAAGTCGACAGCTATGTCCTACCTCAATGAGACTAAAATTCTTTACGGCTCAGGAAATTGAAAAAAATATCATGTGTCAAATCGCCCCTAAAAATGCTAGAGATATTTATAGGATATCTAATTTCTTACTAAGAAGTGCAGCCCAGGCGCTAGTTATGCTTTTAAAAGACTTATATAACACTCTCTTTAGGTACAATATGTTCCTCCCTCAAGCGCTTAAGAAAGTTAAAGTAACACCTGTTTATAAGGGTAAGGGAAAAAGGAAAATTGCCAGGATTACAGGCCCATAACCATAATACCAGCAACTGCCAAAGTACTGGAAGTAGGTATATGTGCCAGGCTTGAGCAGCACCTAAGCACAACCGATATGATGTCTGAAAAACAGTATGCATAGCGCGCGGGCTGTTCTACTACACATTTAGCTCGCGAACTTGTTTGGCAAGTGCTGCAGGCACGCAGGGCGGGGCAGCAGGTTGCGGTTATCAGCTGCGACCTATCCCGCGCTTTTGATGTCTGAAATCATCAGCTTCTGGAGATGAAGTTAGAGCACTACGGCGTAAGGGGGCCGGTCTTGGCGCTGATGACAGACTTCATGAGAGGCCGAGTAAAAACAGTAGTTGCGACAGCCGGGGAATTAAAGTCGAGTCCGATAGATCTGACGATAGGCGTGGCTCAAGGGTCCTGTGTGTCAAACCTTAACTTTACATTACTAATGAACCATCTACCGGATTCCATTCCGGACGCACAGCTGTACACAGACGACGTGGCTGCGATTTTTACTGCCACAGGAACTAAAGAGCTAGAACGGAAACTTAATACCGTGGCACGTCAACTGGCCTATTGGTTCAAAGTAAACGGCTTAGTACTTAACCCGAAGAAGACTAACTTTCTTCACCTTAACGTATCGGAAAGACGTTACTCTGAAGTGATAGTAGACATGGAAAGAGAAACATTACAGTTGGTGGATGCATGTACGATGGTAGGCTTTCAAATCGACAAATCTCTTACCTGGGTCGGACACCTTAACACTCTATGCGATAAGCTGGGTCGAGCTTGTTTCGCTCTGGGCCGAGTTGCTCAAGTCTTGTCGCAACAAGCGGTCCGCAACTGTTTCTTTGTCACTGTCCAGTCTCTGCTGACTTACGGTGTCGGTTTTATGGGCCCACTCCGCAGATTGGCACAGAGCCTTTGTCATGCAAAAACAGGCAGTGCGCGTCGTGGCACGAGTCGCACCGCGGACACCAGCAAAATCACTTTTTATAACATTAAAAATATTGACGTTGCCGGTATTATGCATATATCATGCATGTATATATGTTTTTACCTGTATTGAAACATTTGACCGGTACATAACCACAAGAAATGCACTAAGACTCCGTTTGCCGCCTCATCGTTTAACTAAGTCGAGTAAATGTACGCGAGTATTCGGTGTGAAAGCCTTTAATGCTCTTCCTGAGCCCATACGTACCGCCAAGCTATTAACTATATTTAAAAATAAATTTAAAAGTTTTTACTTGACATGGCACCCTACAGCGTCGAGGAACTGTCCCAAATTGGAAATAGTGTTTTATTTATTAATTATTTTCTTTTTATTAAAATTGGTATAATTATCAATACGTAATTATTTAATAATTATAATAATTTATTGATTCAGGCGTTACTTTGCGGAAATCCATTATCAAAAAAACGATATTAAAAAATATATTTATATTTAGTGACACTTCCGCTGAAAAGAAAACAATGATTTTGGCCTATTTGGGGGGCGTGCACCACCCTCCCTCCCGCATAAAATGCTAATAGGAAGAATACAAAATAAAAAACACAAGAAACCCCAAATAAACCAAAACCGATTCGACACGTGTTTCGCCTCTAGACGAGGCATCCTCAGGAGATGTTGACTCGTCGAGCGCTAGACCGACAGTGAGAGAACAACGCAAAATCGCCCGCTTATATAGCAAGCAGACTCCGCCACCTTGTGACTCACTGCACGCGCGCCGGCCGCTGCTATATTGTTGTTGGTGACGTATTTTGGGAAAATATACACAATAATGGAGATGAAACCATGTTGGTTTGGTCATTCAATAGTGTAAGATTATTATTATTATGTTTTATAATCTCTAATTGTTCCAACACACTTAACCGAAAGCTTTTTTCACAAACATGTAAAATCTTAAAAGTGTTGTTGTTGCGCAACGAATGACCGGTATCGAGTAGATGTTTAGCGAAATGAGACTGGTCAGGGTGGTCATTCCTGTAAGCTGAAACATGTTCTTTAAATCTAATATCAAAATTACGGCCTGTCTGACCCACATAAACACCGTTACAATCGTCACAGACCAGTTTATAAACACCCGACTTTTTTCCATCCTCAAGACGATCTTTACCATTACAAATATGTTGTACGTTCTGGTCTGTTCGGAAGGCCACGTGGATGTTATTTTTTCTGAGTATGTTGGCAATTTTTTGTGAGACGGGGCCCATGTAGGTCAAACTACCCACATATTTGTTTATTTTTTCCGGAGGGCATGCACAAAGCAATGAACGAACCCTATCTCGCTGCTTATTTTGAATTAGGCGATCGACTATTTGCTTACTGTAGCCGTTAGATGTTGCCATTTGGTAAATTATATTTAGCTCTTTTTTGTAGTTATCTGTTGACAGAGGAACTGTAGATAATCTATGAACATAGCAGCGAAAGGCTGCTAATTTGTGTTGTATGGGATGACAAGAAGAAAAAGGTATAACTACGTCTGTGTGAGTCGGTTTTCGAAAAATTTGGAAATCCAGTTTGTTATCGATTCTAGTAATGGTAATCCAGAAAATTAAGCGAATTGTTATTTTCTAGTTCCAGTTTGAACTTTATTTTGGGGTGGATATTGTTGAGTTTATTTACAAAAATATGAACCTGACGAGAAGTCCTGTCCAACAAATAATTATGTCATCAACATACCTATAATAAAACAGGATACGGGGTTCGTTCACCACATGATGTTTTTCAAAATCATCCATAAAAAGTTCAGCCATTAATGGACTTAACGGGGATCCCATGGCCAAACGATCCCCGTTAAGTCCATTAATGGCTGAACTTTTTAATATATTAATGTGAAATATTAATGTGAAAACTATCCAGGTTACGTAAACTGGTGGTGTGATGAGGAGAAGTGTTTATTTTCGGGTATTGGAGTTTGTGATATGCTACTTATGTACCCATGCCTTCTCCGATACAGGATCCAAGTGCGAGTGTATGAGTTGTCATAAACATCCGTCTTTATCACTGAGTTGTGATAGTCATATAAAGTAGTTACTGCTCACTTTTGTCAAATTATTATGCTTCAGTTATCGATCATCCAAACTGGCTGATTCGTCAACGCAGAGCCTAAGCCGCGGCTCTACACTTGACATTTCGGTACTTGATGCCTTCTAAGTTGTCAGCATCCACTAAGGGAGGATATATTTTATTTCACTGTTATAGGAAAAGAAAAAGGAAATAAGAAATCGGATAGGGATGACCAAAAACGCCATGACTCGACTTGCAAAAATATGGAGAGGCAGGAACATCTCACGAAACACAAGAAAGAAACTTGTCCAGATGTTGGTGTTCTCCATATTTAGCTATGGCTCTGAGACATGGGTTATAAAAAGAGCTGATAGAGACCGCATCGACGCATTTGAAATGTGGTGTTGGAGAAAAATGTTACAGATCCCTTGGACTGCATTCCGCACCAATGCGTCTATTCTGCGAGAGCTTAATATAAAAATCAGACTATCCACCATCTGTCTACGCAGAATACTAGAATTTGTCGGACACATAGCACGCAAAGACGGTGACACATCGAACAGCTGATGGTGACAGGCACGGTTGATGGCAAAAGACCAAGAGGCCGCAGTCCAACGAGATAGTCGGACCAAATTCGATCCGCGCTAAACACCAATCTCCACAAAGCCCTCCACGATGCAAAGGACCGGAACAGATGGAATGAATGAATGAATGAATGAATGATTTATTTGGTATAAGTATTGGTACAATTTAGATCTTATGTATAATATAAACAATGGTCCATAATACTTAATTAGCATAAGGACATGCAAATAATATGTTTTCCTTAATTTAAATAATTACGCTTATCTGAGTGGAAGCATTTTAAGTAGGTACCTATTAAATTAGATTATAATTACACATTTTGATTGAAATATAGAATAATTGTAGTATTTAAATAGTCAAGATTAATAGTCAATATGTTTAAATTATCACTATTATAAGTTTTGCTTGGAGGGAGTTAGTCCATTAGAAAACTATTCAGCGAGAGAGTCACGACCCTTAGTAATGAGGAATACGACGCGAGGAGAAGGAGGCGTAAAGATCATCGTTAATCATCATCATTATCAGCCGGAAGATGTCCACTGCTGAACATAAAACGCCACTTGAAATGGCTACTCGCTTTCTACATCCAGCGATTTCCCGCGGTTTTGATGAGGTCGTCGGTCAACCTAGCAGGGGGCCGACCTACACTACCTGTTCCGGTGCATTGTTGCAACTCGATAACCTTTCTTTCCCATCGGTTATCAGTTCTGCGAGCGATGTAGCCTGCCCATTGCCACTTCAACTTGCTAATTTTGAGAGCTACGTCGGTGACCTAAATTCATTTAGGATCTTATCACGCAGGGAAACCCTAAGAATAGCCAGAGGGCCGTTGCTCGTTTAGCTTGTTAATAAGACCAAAAGTAAGGATCAATTTAATTTATTTCTGTGGCTTCTTTACATTAAACATTTCGCTAGCGGTCGGCTAGTATAGTGAAAAAGAACAAGGGTGATGAACCCTGAACCTAAACTACTCGGCCAAGAGATTTGGCAATCATTTCACTTTGCAACAATTTAACCGATCTCGTTAGTGACACTGCGGGGTGCAGCTAGTTCGGTAAAAGATAATAAGCTTGCTCTTAGTAACTTAGTTTAAATATTTCTCTTTATTTCCTTACTGTCCGCTGTTGGTATTATCATTCCAAAGAAAGATCATCCCAATATACTTCCACGGCAAACATCCGCAAAATGCAATAAGCTAGCTTGCTAGCAGACTATCCAAACCGTCTACACACATGGTACAGTCAGCAAGCAAGATATATATTTTATATAATATTTATTTTTATTTTATATAACATGATTATATAAAATAAAAATAATAGATACAAATAAATATTTTATTTTTAAAATATGTATATATAATCATAATTTTTACTTTAATTAGTAAAACATTAGTAAAACTGTAGTAAAGGTATCAATAATAATAAAAAATGGCATTGTCTCCCAGGTTAACCCGTCCGCATCAGCGCAAAAAATAACAATAGATTTATGAATGAAACTTAACTCGAACGAGTCTTGCTGAGTCGGACAGATTAAGTTAGATAAAAGTAATCTTACTTCTGTATTTGTTCAGCTACTTGTTTTGCTGACTGTACTTACCTTGTTAGTTATTTATTCCGGTGGTTCAGGCTACAATTCCGGCATCAATTTAAAAATACTCCACATTGAAATTACGATCGATACAATAGAATGCTGTGGCATTTGTACAAAGAAATTTATATTCTACATATAACGAAATAGAATACCTAAACATTTCATAAATAAGGTTATGTTAATAGACGGCATATTAATTAGATCTTATCAAAAATAGCATAGTGGGTATGCCCTTTATAAAAATTAAGAAAACTTGAAGAGAAAATCGTAGTCCATGTGTAATGTATTTCTTTTTAATATGGTTTTGTACAGCGGGCCTAACGGTTACAGTACCAACTATCCTTTATCTAGTACAATAATTGTGGCACAGATACCTCATAGTTTGTACTTTATACAACAGTAATACGATTTGATAAGGTTGTCAAGCTGCCCGTCTCCATACGACGGTTAAAATCATATGGAGTGTTAATATTTGACGCTCGGACGGTAAGCCTCGGTGCCCAGGGCGGTGGTGCCCATAGCGTCTGACATGTATTCTCGGAAGACGCGGGTTTGAATCCCGTCAGAGGATGTGCTTTTTCTCTCTAAGGTTAGGCAGGCGTTGTTGTCAGGCAATCACTAATGATTTAAAAATCTTAAAATCTAAATGCGATTGCATTACGTTTACGCAAATTTTCTTGACTGACCTTTACCATTCGTCAAGTAAAGAATTTAAATCAAATTGTATAACCCGTAATACAAAGCTACAATCTGATAAGACACTAATATCAAAGCGTGTCATTTAAGTTAACATGACAATAACACAAAAGGAAGTTGTAGCAGCTCCGGCGGAACTGAAGAACATTTAACGCTCAAAAGAGCTTCATAGCTTCAAGATAAACAACATTAAGTAACCGTCGGCCTCTTCCCGACATTTATTCCCGAAACAATTACCGCCTTTGCACTTTCATTTTGAACATCCTATTTCCGGAACAAAGGTAATGCAGCCGTCCCTTATTAAATATGAACAAGAAAGTACCAAAAACCTTCAGTAACGAGTGCTGTATTCCCTCCCCCCCCTTCTGTCAGGATGTGGACCCCTCCCTCTTCGTCGTAATTGGGTTAAGCACTTACGACAGCGGCCGACACGCTATTTTCATCTGTCTGCTATGCAGGATATCAAATTAAAAGCCGCTGATACAAGGTAATATATTGCTGTGTTATTTGTGGTAAATTTGAAATATAGCAAGCGCTTAGACTATCATCTAAAAATTATCTGAACGGATTTTTTTCTATTATTACAAGTAATATAATAGTAGTTTATGCAGCGGTCATATAATGCCTAATTATATGCCTTTGAATACACTATTTTATCTTCACTCATAAAGTTAAAGTAAAACAAAAGTGGAAAATGAGTTACTTAAGTATTTCACTGTTTTAAACTTTTGCGGTTGTTAATTACATTATAATTAGTACTCTCGGGATGTACACCACGATTAGGAAAGTTTTGAAGTCCCCGATATTTCGGCGCAGTTACATGCACCATGTTTACGGGTACACTGAATATGCGGGTGAAAAAAGTTCGAAGTTATTAGATAAATACAGATTATAGATTATTGTACAGCACCAACATTTTTGTATGCTTTTCCTCGAGCCTCTTATTAGGTCACTGGTACACCTTTTCAATTCGTGGTTATCGGCTCTGTGAGAGATATGGCCTGTCCATAGCCACACTATTCCAATATCAGAATTGCCCCTTTGAGATCACTGTCCGGAACGGAAATGATGTTGTTCTGCAGACGACAGTGGTATATGGGACCCTTACCCGATAACACGGACGTGGGTCACGTGAGCAACTTTAAGTCGAGTCGGTGAAATTGAATGACTCCGTTTCAAACAAATCCTTCCAAGATAGAGCGGATGACATTGAAAGATAAATTTATAAAAAAACCTTTAAAATTGTATATAACTACTGAATGTTAATGAACTAAAAAACGTCAAAATCAGGTCTAAAGATTTGAGTATTTTTAATAATAGAAAAGTAGTCGATTTAAGATCTTTCAGAATGTATATGAGTTGCTGCAACATTCCTTGTGATATTCTGTATGAAATGTTCCAAAAATAAACGAACAACAGGAGACTAATTAGACGTGGTTAATTAAGCTACATAAATGTGTTGTGGTCTCCCAAAGTACAAAGCATGGCACCGGTGACGTCACAACTCTCCCAGTTTATCATTAACGGCGCCGTGGCATGAAATTGAAATATTTTTTTACTTTCAAAGAAAGCGAGCTTGTTTTGCGCACCGCTAATGAGGTTGCCATAACATTTTCATTTTGCCAAAAGGATGCCAATTACATTGCTCCAGGCAATATAAACGTTTTTTAGGTTATTCTCGTCTTCTTACTTAAGTCAGGGTCAGTATAGAAATATTTATTTACGCATTGACGAAGTTTCGTTTTTCCATTCACGGGAATTCATTATATTATAGTTATGCCGATATTAGCCGATCAGAGAAGAGTTAGTCGCGGAGATATTCTAGTTGTTGAAGAGTCACTAAGTTTAAACAAAACTTGCTGAGGTCACTACTTGGGTGGAGAGGCGTCTCCGCCATTTTCAATGCCGTGTTACGTAGGGTACGTCGGTCCCGCCTGTTGTGTTAAGGCAACCATCAGTAGCGGTGGTAGCCATGGCGGTCTTCAGATGGTTTGTAAACTGACTTAGTCATTAGTAGGGCTGGTTAAGTCTCACTTTTCCCGCTTTTACGCTTCCTGGGAGTTTAGTAGTCCGGCAGTAGGAAATTATTAGGATTATCAATCCTTACATTGATCGATCTAATAATCAGAATTCCATCGATATAATATAGTTTGATAAACTGATTTGTCGTTCAATATGGAACTATAAATTGATCGATGAGAGAGTTGTATGACTGATTTTTGTACACTTAGAGTAAAAAATGGTAATACCTGAACAATTGAGACATGCTTAACGTGTATTAAAGTAAGCAAAACTATATAGTATTCAACTTGTTAAAATAGTATTCTTAGATATATTGTGTATTCATTTATTAACATTTAAAAAAACTAAATAGCAAGTGAAATTCGTGAATAAATCAACGTTTAGATATGGGGTTTGCCTTACTTAGTTTTGCGATTTTATGAGAACATCGAACGCTTGGAAACTCTCAAATGAGGCGCGCTACTCAACCTTCCCGTTAAATGCTGCTTCATCAAAGTACCGTATTAAGTATTTAATACGTGTCATAAAACTGCCATATCTTGCAAACGAAGCCTAATTGAATACCCTCGGTCGGCAGTTACGGCAGTTCACATGAGACGGGAGAAAGTGATTCGCTCGCGACATTTTATCGCGCACCCGCAGCCTCCGAGTACACGAGTTTGTTTGTTTATATGTGTTGGTCTGACGTTTGAGCATTATCTCCCTAGGTGGGTAGTGATAGTTCGGGCTAAGGTGGTAGCACGCTAGACCTAGAATGGTGACTGGTTCTCAAGTATAGATAGAAGAACACACCTTAAGTGTGACAGTTAGAAGACTAGCCAGGCAAGCACTGGAAACTGTTCTAAAACCTTTTATAATTGCAAATTTTAAAATGAAAATGTCTTCACCGAAAGCTCGATGGGCTCCCCTTTCTGCCTTTTGTCATCAATGCTATCAATGCTACAAGACGTAATTCTGTTATAATTTTAAATGAAATCCTGATCGTTGGAACGCGTATAAAATATACTCAATAGCAGTAAAAATAAAAAAAAAACAACTTAGTTTATGGTGACGGCAAAGTTTATCGTTAACTCGCATTGCATATTATAAATGCACTTTTTTGATTGTAAAAGTGATTTTAGTGGTTTTCGGCTTAGTGAACTCGTATTGAAGTGGCTACGTGAAAAAAAACATGGCTGCCGGCGATGCAAGATTGTTGGTCGTTCTGCCATGCAGTATCAAAATGTGACTATGTCTTTTCGAGTTTGAGATACTCCCATCGGCACTGCGTAACCTCGGTACTTTTAGGCCCGCGTTCCCCTAGTTTAAGTTAAGCGACCGCTTTCAAAACATCAATTCGCCAATGTCATTGTCGTGCACCCACTCATTATAAAAGCAATCTCTCAAAATTATAATGTAGAATTTATTTTAAGATAAGTAACATTAATAACTAGCTGACCCGCCCATGGCTTTGCTCGCGTGGCCTCGCAGGATACGGTTAATTTAAGTTTTTTGACTATCCCACGGGATCTCATTAATTTACCAGGAACAAATGTATCCTATATCTTGACCATATAAGCTACTACCATACAAAATTGAATTTATATCAGTCTAGTCGCTTCGGAGATTAGCCCGTACAAACAGACATAGGTATAAACAAAATAAAAAATAAATAAAAAAAAACTTCGATTTCACTCCTTACAGACTCAGTTTTTAGCATTTTTTTCATTGTACAGAAATTTGACCTCTACAGTTTTATTATATGTATAGAAGAAGATATTTAACATCGTTATTGTTGCATAGAAATATTTTTTAAACTCTACAGTGTGTTTCCCATATTGACCTCGAATCATGAAATTTACCAAGAAGCAATGTCTTATATAGCACATACAAAATAACAAATCTGAAAACTTTAAATATATACTTGAATAAAATTTAATAAAAAAAGCGAACGTAGTACTCCAAACTTATAGCCTGGCCTAGGGATCGAACAACAAAGTTAAGTTTGTCCTGTATTTTTTTTGTTTTTTTAATCAATGATGTTAGATGCTTTCTTTATGACCGGAAGCGGGCACCGTCGATAGGCAACTGCTTCCGGCGACCGCGGCGATGGAGCAAGGTGATATGATACGCCTTAAAGGGCGTCAGTCAGGATCTTTTATGATTGGCGGCCAATACACTGCATCTCTTCTACCACCGGTCGTACCAGGTAACTGGTCCATCGGGTCCTAGTAGAATGGGACGAGAGAGTGGGTTTGCACCAGCGCAACCGCTTACTCACTTTAAACAACTCACGCGCAGATGAACCTTGGCTAGATTATGGACTACGAGCAAAAGACCTGTTCACGCCAGAGCGTGACGTCACCTAAAGGCGCGCACCCGCGCCCCCGCGTTCCCCCGCCGCTGTCCTGCAGCTGTCAGGCGACAAGCAAGCAGCAAAAGGAAGCGGAAACAGTCACCCTTTTATACTCGTAACCGGCGGACGTGTACCGCTGCGTTCCGCGTAGCGACCGCATGGCACCGCCATTATTATCAGCACGAGTCACCGCGAATGACTTCGCCGCGAGTGACCTTCAGGGTGTGTTCGGCCCGACCACACACCACTCCTAAATCAGCACGTGTGTACACACGCATTCAGCCCGCCGCGTAAACCAGTGCACAACCCAAAGGGACAATACAAACGTTATAACCAAGTGACAATAGTTCTTCAGCTCATTCAGCACGCCGTCGACAGCAGGACGCCTCCACCTAGGACTTACGGTCACCAGCCCTCATCAGACCCAGAGCTCCTCGACACCTCCCACGTAAAGCAGGTATTTACCATCAATTATTCCCTACCTATTCTCTGGTTGCAGGAAACTGCTCAACCACACTTACCCCCCCCCTATCATCGAGCGTATGGTGGCATATTGCCAAACCAAGACCTATGGCGATGGTGGTGGGAATTCGGATCACGGTGTGTCCGGTTCTTAGCTGTTTCCCTGCACATAGGCGGTCAGATGAGAGTGGTCGCTCCTGGATTCGACTGGAGCGGGAGGACGGGTTCGGCAGCACATCTGACGACTAAGCAGCCCTATTTAGGATCGCTCTGCTTACCCCTGCACAGGGGAGGAGCCTAGAAAAGGTCGCTCAAACATAGTCCGCTTCACCCTTCACCCAGATGGCAAACCGCGGTCATCGGGCACCGACTTAATCGCGGTCGAAAAAAGCAAAGAAAATTTAAAAAACTAATATTACAATCTTTTAATATCGCGACTTGGAATGTACGAACTCTTTTGGACAATCCCACTAACCTGTGCCTTGAACGGAAGACTGCTCTCATTGCTAGAGAACTGCAAAAATACAAATTTGATATAGCTGCTTTAAGTGAGACTCACTTATCAGATAGCGGTGAACTGTGTGAAGATCGCGGTGGGTACACTTATTACTGGATAGGCAAACCCTCGCATGAACGAACAAGTAGTGGGGTAGGTTTTGTTATTAAAAACAGCATCGTAAAGACACTCTTAGAAAAACCTAAAGGTATCAATGATAGACTCATTACTCTCCGACTACACCTCAGCACCAACAAATACCTTCACCTAATAAGTATCTACGCCCCTACCATGACGTAACGTGATGAAGAGAAATGCAAATTTTATGAAGATTTGAGAAACGTTTTAAAAGGTATACCTTCCAGCGGTAAAATTATCTTATTAGGTGATTTTAATGCTCGAGTTGGCCCTGAACACCACGTCTGGAAACAGGTCCTTGGACGGCACGGCGTTGGTAAATGTAACAGTAATGGAGAACTGCTTTTATCTTTATGTGCAGAATTTAACCTATGTGTGACAAATACCTTCTTCCGTATGCCCGATAAATATAAGACATCTTGGATGCACCCACGATCTAAGCACTGGCATCTGATAGATTATGTCATTGTGCGCAGGGCTGATTTGAAAAATGTGCTTACTACCAGAGCTATGCGGGGCGCTGAAGGATGGACTGATCACCGGTTGATAAGGTCGAAAGTCCGCCTCAGCTATAAACCGCCTCGCCGAGCAAAGCATAAAATTCCAATACACGGCTGGCCTTTGCGATACTAAAAAACTCTTCTGAAATACAAGAAAAGTTTAACGCCGAGTTCAACTCAACATCATTGGATACTGCGGGCTCAATTGATGAACATTGGCGATCCTTAGCACAATCACTTCACAGTGTAGCCCAACAAGTAGTCGGAAAGCCGGAAAAGAAAAATCAAGACTGGTTCGACGACTCTAATGTTGAGATCATGGCACTTGTCAAAGAATCAAGGCGTCTAATGAAAGTCTCCACGACCAGCCCTCAGCAAAAAACTATTCAACAACAGCTCAAATCTAAGATTCGGGATCTCAAAGACCGTTGGTGGATGATGAAAGCGTTGGAATTGGAGCACCTAGCTAACATTAAACAAACAGGTCTCTTTTTTCAATTCTTGAGAACAATCTTTGGCCCACGTTTTAAGAAAACTTCACCTATCTTCTCACTTGATAAATCAAAACGGCTGACTGATCACAACGATGTGTTAAGCCGCTGGGTTGAACATTTCAGTGAAGTGCTAAACCCAGTTGGTCATGGGGCAGATCTCGCCTATATTAACGCTCTTCCAGCTCTACCTTCATCACCAGAACTGGATGACCCTCCAACTTTTGAAGAATTTTTTGTTGCCGTCAATCGACTTAAAAATGATAAAGCCGCAGGCTCAGATAGTCTACCAGCTGAACTCTACAAATATGGTGGCCCCAATGTTCAAAATAGTTTATTTGAGCTTGTGCTGCGAATCTGGGATACTGGCGAAATTCCTCAAGCCTGGAAAGACGCAACTATCTGTAAATTATATAAAGGAAAGGGTGATACCTCTAACTGTGGGTCATATAGGGGCATTTCGTTACTCAGTGCGGCTGGTAAAATACTGGCCCATATTATAAATCATCGGTTGGGGAAATTAGCTGAGCGCATCTTGCCTGAAAGCCAGTGTGGATTCCGTCCGGGCAGAGGTACGGTCGATGCTATCTTCGTCGTCAAACAGCTACAGGAAAAGTCTCTTGAACAACATCAACCACTTAATATGTGCTTTGTCGACTTGGAGAAAGCTTTTGACCGCGTACCGAGATCTGCTCTTTGGATTGTTCTCACTAAAGCTGGTTGTCCTGAGAAGTTTGTTAACTTAGTGCGCCAATTTCACGATGGCATGGTGGCCAGGATGCAATATGAAAATGACTTCACAGACCAATTTTCAGTAACCAGTGGCGTAAAACAGGGATGTGTGATGGCTCCATCTCTCTTTGCCCTTTACTATGCCACCGTACTAAGAGATTCTTATAGCGATGCCACTGGACAGATATGCCTTAACGTCAGAACTGATAAGGGCGTTTTTGACCTGGGTCGATTTAGAGCTAAAAGATCGGTACAAGAGCTCTCAATTTTAGACGCCCTTTATGCTGATGACGTATGTTTGATGGCCAGTGATGTCAACAGCCTGCAAATCTTTTTGAACCGTCTAAGCGAGGCATGTCAGCGGTTTGGTTTGATCATAAGTGTCTCTAAGACCCAGGTGCTTAAACAACCTACACGCGGTACGACATCAGACCCAACGCCGATATCTTTAGATGGTAAAACGCTCGAGGAAGTATCATCATTTCGATATCTTGGTAGTTATATTCGAAACGACAACCGCCTTGAAACCGAAATTTCCTCACGGATTGCTAAGGCTGCGGCATCTTTTGGAATGTTACGTAAAATAGTTTGGGACTCGCATGATCTGCGGCTGCACACAAAGATTGCTGTGTACAAGGCAATAATTCTACTCATAATGCTGTATGCTACCGAAACTTGGTGCCTCTACAAAGGCGATATCAAACGTCTTGACACTTTCCACATGAGATGCTTAAGATCAATTCTTCGTGTAAGGTGGCAGGACCGAGCTCCAAACTCCGAAGTTTTGAGAAGAACATAGTTAAGTGGCATAGAGTCCTTGCTCATAAAAAGTCAACTGAGTTGGTGCGGACATCTTGTACGTATGGATGACTCCAGGTTGCCTAAAGCTGTATTTTATTCACAGCTGAAGGAGGGAAAGCACACTCCTGTAGGCCAGTACTTACGTTACAGGGATGCCTTGAAGCGCCATCTCACCGCATGTGACATCCCGTGCGAGGGTTGGGAAGAGCTCGCGCAACAGAGACGAGAGTGGCGCAGCTCTGTTCATAAGGCTGTTAATAACTTCGAAAAGAAACGAATACAAGACCTAGATGCAAAACGCCTTATTATTAAGACCCGTCCGAAGCCTTCCTATACCTACACATACAATGCTGATGGTCAGTTGCACTGTGCGCCTTGCAACAGGATCTTTAAAACTAAGTTTGGTTTTGCCAGCCATATACGCGCTCATAACCGGCGCTAGTCAGGTTCGCCGTTGACGGACACGTCAAGGAGGCCGATATTATGACCGGAACTTTCGGTGCGCAAGTCCAACTCGCACTTGGCTGGTTTTTAATCTTGTTATTTTAGCTTTATCTGAGCATATCAAGTCTAGCAACACTTAAACAGAATTATTGTTTATCATAACTTCCTCGTTTTGCAAGTCAAGCAAGCTACATTTCCTAAGTTCGGCGTGTGTATGACGCATGACGTCACGGGGGTAATAGATGGGGTCACTTGGCAAAAACCGGGGCGGGGCACGTTGCGAAATCAGTCCTAACAATTATTACAAACAGCTCGTGTAATATCACTTTAATATTGTACTGAAAGTCTGTAAGAAGTTTTCAATTGACAGGAAAGCTGGCTGACTACGACACTCGCACCTGCTACTTCCCTCCCCTCTCCTCGCAGGCGGCGGACGCTCTTTGTTCGCTAGAGATTTATCGCGCCAACCGGGATTCTTCGCACTGCAAACTTTACGATCCTTTCGAGAGAATCATTTACGCAACTCAGGTGCCTATAAAACAAGTATATCAAACTTCGCGAGTTACAAATTGCTCATAACAAAGACGTGGATTTATAAATTGGCTTGTTTCACAAATCAATGTACCTTGAAGAACTCGACATTAGAAGAATGGTGAAAATCGCAAGGAAATCGTGTATTGTTCCAAATTCATTACATACACGTTACTTGAACTATGACATTGAATGCGCAGAGAGGGGCCGTGCGTACCCCATAGCAACGCGGCGCACCACAATCAAACACCCTATGGTACAATCGCGCCTTTTTCTTTTTTTCTCCGTATGCTGTCTCCGTTCGAAGAGTTTTCCTACAACTAACGTTCCAAATCCAAATCCTTTAACGCCAATGGGAGTTTCATACAAGATTGCAGCCCCGGGGTGTAATGCCTTGCTTTACGTCGATATGTTTGACGATATTACGTGATATGTAATGAGACATTTTCGAGCAGGTGGTATGTAAAATATTTTGTTTATTTTTCGTGTACTACGAGTATATATACTTTCATATGCATTGAGTAATAAGCTGATATTTTGACTTAACAACCAGGGACTTTAATTATATTTATTTGTATAGATTTTGTCGTACAGCAACCGTAGATACAGACCAACTCATGTTCTCATTGGCATCGTAAACGAATTAAAGTTGAGATTAAAATTAATCCTCTTAAAACATCTAAAAGTTAATTAATGCATTGGGCCTCAAAAAAAGTGGGAAAAGTATTCAATTCAAAAAGTTTTATATAATTTGAGCAATCTTTTTAACATACAAACTATGTTACAGTTTATGTCATTAAAAGACAGAAGTAAAACCCTTTTTATTTCTGTTGTAAAAGGACAATTTTTCACTATATTTCGAAAAACGTGTAACGGTATCAAATGCCCACTTTGTACACATTTTAGTGTTATGTATTGCCACAGAGCTGTTAATACAGCTGTTATAAGGTTTGGCATGTTTAACAGCTCGTGGTGGCATTTTGTATAACTACCCGCTTTATTTGCGGGCCACTGTGTTTATGTAGAAAGTTGGTAATTCAGAACTTCATGCAAATGTGGAGTGTAAAGGGCAGTGCGCGAGATGCAAACGAGCGCGAGGCTCCTTCAGTGAGTGGGGGGTGTCGATGAATATTCACCACGTGGAGCGGCACTTGGGACTCGCCTTCCATACTCACCTATGTAAGTGCATAACCTCACATATACCTACCTACTATTCAAATGGATTGATTATATTAAACAATACAAAAAACGACTCACATTCAATTGTTGAAGATACTCAAAAGATTGTTAATGGTAAACTATTATCCAAAAAATAGAATTTATAATATATCTATTTATCTATTTTTACTACAAGATATCCAAACCGAGGATGGTACAGCTCTGCGCTCGCTACCCTGATAATGCAAGATTAACTCTAACCCTGTAACGTCGCTGGAAACATTGCCCTTCAACGAAACACAGTAACGTTTGCACACTACTGCTAGCAAACGTGTGGCATTTCTTCAGGCGTCTGGAAATTTCTGACCACTACATATTATTGTTATATGATTTTGATATGATTGTTACTGTGCGTTGATTTACTGAATTACTTGTTCTAATTGAATGGCTGCTTCATCATCGCAGAACCTAAAGCCTAGCTGATGCCTTCTATATTGTAGGGATCCACTACGGAAGGATTTTTATTTGTATGGGTTTGTATCTTATAGTCCGAATGAGCCCAGCCGCTGGTACGCAACTAGTTTTTGTTAACGAACATTCGCACTCAGAGACGTTTAATAATTACATAAACTATCTTTATGTAAATATTTAAAAAAGTGTCTGTAGTTTAAAAAAAACATTTAATAATTTAGTGTCTGAGTTTTGCTTGTTGGCAACCCAACAAATATGTATTTATTAGAAATAAATCACTGGCAATGATTAGGTTCATCAAGTTGTAGAAACCGTGGGCTCTCTGTCTTCCGTTTTACTGCTCGGTGAAATCACACGTCGTCCTCCATTGCCAAAATATTAATAATGATAATCTTTACATCTCTCGTATATATAGGTAAGTAGGTCCTTATTACCCCCAAATGGGGCTTGTAGGTGACCAATTAGCGCTCTAGGGTAATAATGTAGCTAGAAAAGCCCTAGGGCGGTAAGTAATTTAAAAAAATCACTTCACTCTTTCAAAAAGTTCGCGTACATCTAACTATCAAACTGGCAATAGACATCATGCATTCAGCCCAATGACAAAAGAGGTCGCTTCGCTATTCAGCCTTATCTTCGTATGAGTATAATAGTCATCAATTTTATTTTTAAAACGCCGCTTTTTTTCTACTTACCTCACAATCGAGATGTAAAGCAGAGTAGTTAGCTCGGGTGTAAGCATCAATTGCACCCTCGAACTCTGGGCGCACGAGCGCAGCGAGGGCGCCTAAATATCTCGGGCTGCAATTGATGCCTTACAGCCCTTGGCTACTAATCTACTATTATTGGAGTTCTTACAAAAACTGTGCATACACTAATAAAACTTATGTAAACATTCCATGGTAATATAATACGTACAAAAGTACCTACAAGCAACTGGTGTCTAATTAGTAGACACTTAAATATTATATGTAAAGTGTAAAATAAAACCACGAAATATCAAAGCAGCAGTTTTCAACTACTACGCCTACCCAAACTCACCACACTCACCTACCTGAGGTTGAGATATTCAACACGGTTGTAAGACAAGCACAGTGAAGTGAAAAAAGAATTCTAGAAAGATCATTGGTACTGAACGTTTTAAAAGAATTACATAATTCCGTCATTTAGAAATAGGGGTTTATTATATGTATTGATGCATCTAGATATCAGGTAAATCATTCTGTAATAAATTTATAAAACTAATCCTTATGTAGGTCACTTCACAACATGTTTCTAATTCAGTATAACTAGCATATGGGAAGTGTAAACGGTAGTGGTAAGGTTCCCTTCATTGGAGGGTGATACATATTCACCAAGGGGAGCGCCACTTGGGACTATCCTTCTATCGACTTAAAATGCAAGTGTACAAGCTTACATATACTATTTTTATCTGAGACACCTTGCAAACTTTAAATTCCAATCCAGAAATGCAAACCAATTTGGATTGAGAAGTTTGAAGCTTGAAGTGTGAACAGCTCATCTCACACTATAATATAACACGATATAAATAAAATAAATAGGTATCAAACAATAAACATTTTTAATTATTTGTTATGTTTTATGGTGTTATCATGAATTGTGTTAATTTAATAGACATGCCGGTTGGTGGAGTTTTTTCTACTCCTGAACCGCTGTTCTTGATTTCGATATCCAAACAAGTTAAACATTTGAGTGAATAAACATGAGTATCTGTCGCCTTAATTGAGTGATACGTTTTACTTCTTAACAAAGCATGGACACGTTTCATCGTGTAACATGCAGGACGAGTTTTTCTCTCTGACATACATTCACCAACTACTTATGCAATACACAAATTCAGCAGAATCACAATAGTTCCGCAGCTTTACTGATATTGTTTTCTTTTTGGAAAAGAATGGAGTCTTCACATTATTTTGTTCGTATGAATGAATCCCGAAACAAACATAAAACGTCGACGGCTCGTAACGTTAAATCGGAAGCCGTCCCTTGTCGAAACAAATGGATCTGTTCAGCGTTTGTTGTTATGCATACTTACGTGCTTACGATGTATCCCATTTTACCTGGATATAATATGTTTTATTCATTTCAAATTGAGAAATTACTTAGTTATGATGCTTTAATATTATAGATATCCAGAGGCTGCAGCGCTGGGGAAAATTATAAGTTTGTGTGGCACGGGGTGGGATAATCGTAGTTATTCTTAACTAAATGCACCGCGCGGTTTCACTTGCGTGGTGAGATTATGTGTTAATGCAGTGCCTCATCTGTCCACCTACATAATTTTATTCAAATCCATTCAGTCGTTTTGCGTGGTGGACAATTATTGACAAACATGTACAACAAACAACAAATATAGACAGTGTAATAAAATAATAAGTGTAATTGCAAGAAAATGCAAATAAAACAAACAAACAAACAAAAAAACATTTATCTACATAAATCAAAATTTTATTTTTTCTGTTTCATTGTACGTTGTCGGACGTTACCCCAACTCGCGTCTCGCGAAAGAATCTTCAACTTCACAATCCATATTGGTTTGCATTTCTTGATTGGAATTTAAAGTTTGCAAGGTTTCTCAGATAAAAAATAATATATGTAAGCTTGTACACTTACATATTAAGTCGATAGAAGGATAGTCCCAAGTGGCGCTCCCCTTGGTAAATATGTATCACCCTCCAATGAAGGGAACCTTACCACTACCGTTTACACTTCCCATATGCTAGTTATAATGAATTAGAAAATTGTTGTGAAGTGACCTACATAAGGATTAGTTTTATAAATTTTATTACAAAGAATGATTTACTTGATATCTAGATGCATCAATACATAATAATAAGCCCCTATTTCTAAAGGAGGGAAATACGTAATTCTCTTAGAACTTTCAGTGCCAATGATATTTCTAGAATTCTCTTTTCACTTCACTGTGCTTGTCTTACAGCCTATTACATTAAATCGAAGTCGAAATGTTAGGTTAAATCGTGTTGTTCTGCTTGTGTACTGCCAGGAGTTGTGGCTACAGACCTGAAAACAGCAATGTTTGCACATTGCTACTATCAGGCTAAAGATCAAACAAGGTAGTACCAAGACAGACTCTGTTTACACTTCCTCCATAAACAGTGCTCTTATCTTGAAACTATTTATCAAAGGATACTGACTAAGAACACGCAACAATATGAACACATATCCACCAATCGAAACTCTCGCAAAGTAGAAAATGAGAATCACTTTCGACAGACGTCAGGACGTTCGAGAGCGTTCGTTCTATAAACGGTGGTTGATTGTTTTTTTGGCGGGACCCTCATCACAGATGTAGGACACTTACGGAGAACGGAATGTGTGCTCTGAATAGCTAATAAACTTACAAATAATTATATGGCTTACCTTATACAAAACTATGTTATTTTTTATTATTATTATTATTTAGTTGGTTTAGTATGAGCTAAATAGATTGGTTGCCTCTGAACACCAGCCAGAGATCAACTGCATTCTGATAAAGACACTATTTCCAAATAAATCCTAATTATGTACATATAGTATTGCATATGAAAAAAAATAACGTTGAAAATATTTGTGTTATATTTGCATTTCGTACTCTGGCAAATTAAACTAAATGTACGAAAATAAATATTACGAGAACTTGACAGTGTCATGCTCACCGAAGCTATTATGTATCTCAGTTGCTAACGAATGTTGATTAAAATCTTGAAAAATGGCCGCTCTATGTCAGTTTTGCCAACTCCAGTAAGCAAAAATGTTAGTAAACTGATGACTGGAGCTGACAAAAGTGACATAGAGTCGCCATTTTTTTCGATATCAATCATTATTTGTTACCAACTGAGGTACATAATAGCCTTACAGGTCCATAGAATCAAAAATACGAGTATTATATTACTTCATGCATTTAAATATTAGAGAAAATAAAAAAACTAAAGCTTTCTAGTGACATGATATTTTGCTATAATATCTTTCAGAATATAAAGAAAAAAAATTAAAACGTGAAATGAAATGTTGAACCCTTTAAATCTGTCTATACTTATTAGCTTTTCAACAAAACAAATGAAACAGGCTGTTACAGTTTAATAATGAAACAATAATAATGCACCGAATTTTGCGTGTTCGAGCTTGTCGAGGTGCTGGATGTAACACTAAGTGCCACTTTGTTGTACGCGTGAATACAAACGTAATTTTAATGAATTTTTTTAATAGAGATTTTCCCATAGCCATAATGAACCTGCTCGGAAGGTGAAATCGTAGGAATTAAAGCTCTAGTTGTGACTGTAAGCTCTCATATGCAGGCATATTGCACACCGTCAAGTGTACACCTTGTAGCACTTGGAAGTAAAAGTCTTGAGGTAGAAAACTTGCACTGAAATGCTGGAAAAGTTTAACAGTTATCGTAAGTAGGATTTCCAGCAGTTCATGCTGACGGTAGAAGGAGGAAATACTTTATCTCTCAAGGTAACATTAACTGTTTGGACACCGTAGATCTTGCTACGACGATCATGCGTAGCAAGTGCTACGAAATATTGTAGTCTTCACCATAGTACCTCGCTAATATTAAAAAGGTACTTAAGAGGATTGCATAGCTAGTACTTGTCCAAACTAAAAGACATAACTCTTTTCTACCTCTTAACATTGTTCGATTTCAGTGTTTTGTTTTTCAAACACATTGTTTACTATGCCCGTACGTTTTGCTATTTTAAGACAAAAACATTTCGTTCATTACAATGTTTGTGTGATTGTATGAACTCACAATCTGTACGAGTACACATAAATAGTGCATATATCTATACCTACTTATAATTGGTGCACTGCCATTTATGTAACAACAAACAAATTATTCAATCATTCTGTTAATACAAGTGAAAAATCTAAAATTGGC
Source organism: Selenia dentaria (assembly GCA_917880725.1). Classification (NCBI taxonomy): domain Eukaryota; kingdom Metazoa; phylum Arthropoda; class Insecta; order Lepidoptera; family Geometridae; genus Selenia; species Selenia dentaria. Next base: position 3,226,351 of record OU862888.1, on the reverse strand, counting down.
TTCCCTGTAACAGCGACGTTGCAACTCGCTACAATGTAAACAAACTCATAAAATATAACGATATACATCGTCGTGTACCAAATTAACCAAAGCGACCTCTGGCGAGGGAAAGAAAAATAACTACGAACTAAATTTAAAATAAGAATGGAATAATTTCTGAAAGGTAAATGCCGGCTCGTTTGTTCAGGGCGTTATTGCGTTAGGACTCGCTTATTTAAATATTTAACAGTTGTGTTGCACGACCTTGCGGCTATCACTTCGGAAGCTTAGCGTAACATTTAAAGATCCTTAAAGTGTCTAAGACCACTCGAATATATACAGTCATTGCGGATTAGTACAGTTTTATTTTTATAATTTATCTCGCCAGTGAAAAGTGTTTTGCGTATGAAAATTGTTTTTTGATGTTAACAAACTGATACAAACGGATAAGAGTCCAGACTGTGAGTGTGTAAAACTGTATTGAAGTTCACAAAGAAGATACCTCCCAGAGACGTGAGTGACCCGTACCCTCGGCCAGTAGATAAGACAATAACTAGTGGTTTTGTGAGGACAGTAGACCTTACGAGCCCTTATATATGCAATAAACGACACTTTCCCATTTTTTGTGGCTTATCAAAGCAATTTGCAGAGTTTTGAAACCAAGCTACCTACGTAAGATTCTGAGAAAAATAGGCGTATAAGTTTTAGCGATTACTCACAATCTCTTGGTCCTAAGTCGAATCTGGGGTCGGTCAATTAAGGCGCTGTTTGGTCAGCGCTTGGCTACGTTCGTTATTTCCTTTACTTGAAATCAAGCAAGCGCATCTCGTAGAAACGTACAAAATTATGCTATTTTATGATATGTGTTTCATGACAAATACAATAGTAAATATAGAGAAAAACTGTTTTAAAGGTGAAATTAAGAGGTATGTTTGATTTTTTTTAAATGTACTCTAGTATGTTAAACTATGTTTTAAATTCCGTCAATGTGTACTTAGAAGTCTTAGAAATGTAATATTATTTTTTGTAGTTTTAATTGAATCGCTGCTTATGAGACAAACTGCCTTAAAACCCTCATTTTCATCAACATCATGATATGACAGCATCTTAAATGTTTCACCTTGTAGAGCCAGCGCCAGCGGTGTCGACAGAGTCTGTTCAAAAAGAGTACCGACGTGGCGTTCTGGTGAACTAGCATGCAGATTATTTTAGGGAATTCCAATCCAGCTATTATATATCCCGTCACGCAACTGTCAAATGTGAACTTCGAGTCGATAAAACTGTAAAACAGTAAATTAGCAGCAGTTTTATTCAGCTTTTTATGTTTTCTAGCATTAAAACAGGAAATTAGCACACGTTAGGTCTCATCTCCTAAGGCGCTTCGCTTCTTGCAGAGATAGATATATGTAGATAGAGGTCTAGAAAACGCTTAAGTTGATTTTTTATAAATTATTGCAATGTCACCGTCTGCTGAACACGATAAAGGGTGATGAAGTTTTTCTATGATGCTACAAATAATATAGCGAATTGAGTACTATTATAACTTAAAGAAAAACACATTTCTAACCAGTATGTTAAAATTGTTATCATCGTATTTTTCATTTCTGTTTTTTTTGACACGGACGATTCTCATAACCGTGTAAACAGAATTATTCGAATAGAAAATATGTCGAGATGAATCTAGTTGTTGGGCGCAGTAGAGCGGAAACATAGAACGATAGGATAATATTTCAATCCTGAAGACTATTTTCTGTTTACTTAAACGCAGTAATAAAACGTCACAAATAGTTGTAAAATGAACTTAATTTATGTCGATATTTCGAAGAAAGATGAATTATTGTTATGTACAAACTTAAATTTAAATAGTTCTACAACACATCACGAATGTCCTTATCAACAATCGCCTTAGAAAGCTTTAGTAACGCATCCACCGGTGTACTAGAACGTGACTTAGACTTATTTATGTGACTGCGACTAGATTCTGACAATTTTAATATAAATCTCACTTGTTACAACTATGCAATGTATTTACCTAAATATATTTATACAAACGTCTGATTATAAAAGAATAAAGAAAAGACCAAAAACATTTTATTATTTAAAGTCGTTTGAAATCCACTAGCACTGTGTTTCGCTATAAATAGTATCCCTATTTTGTAGTCGCTCAATTCTTAGTTACCTACGACTTTAATTCAAGTGTGTGAGTGAATAAAACATACCTGCTTCGTGCTGATAGTATAGTAGAGTATACAAAAATCTCAAAAGTACTACGAGTAATACAGTTAAATGTAGAGACAGGACATGTAGAGCTACCCGTATCCGGTTAGTTCCAGTGACAGCTACTGAGCCTGCTATTAGCGTCGATCACAACAATCGGTGTCGGCGGTGGGTTGAAGGCGGACGTGCCTCTTATCAATTAATAACCGCATTAATTGATAGGTTGAGATGTTCCGAGGTTGATTCACTCTCGAGTGGATACTGCCAGACACTGAGTAAGGTTGCACGTTCATTAAGTAGCTGAAGAAATAATCTCAATATTAATCTCAAAATTCATTTGCGGTTCGGATAGTCAATAGTGTGCTGTATCTACAAACTTACAGTGCTATTTCAATCAAACTGAATCTCTTTTCTGTCGTTATCTCCTCCCTCTCTCTCTTATCGAAAATAAGATGTGTGGTGTGGAGATAGCCGCACAGTGTCTAATGTGCTTAATGAATAATACGAACTTTAACCAGATTTTGCATAAACATACTGTACACCATGCACTGATAGGTGTATACAGTACATAAGTAATGAAAAAACATAATACTATATATGCCAGAAAATGTTACGAGTGGATTCACAAAGCTCTGCTTTTAGAAAAAGTAATAGTTAAATAAAATGTATTTTCAAATAGTAGTAGTTTTGATTTAGTACGTAGTTTTGAGGAAAATTTGTGTCGAAGTGGACAAAAACCGATCACAAAACATATTAACGGGTCTCTCCCTATTCACTGAGCAACACTAGTTACCTATCTAACACTACAGAAAATAATAGTTAACTACTGAAGTGATCGGGCATAGAATACAATCCTAACCGAACAAACGGAGCAAGTAATCGCCTATCGTACTCAAACACTTGCTCAGTTCGCTCTAAGTAGGTACTATTAAATTCGTCATCGGTTTGTTTCTCAATGCGCTCTTCTCTACTCAAAGTTAGTAGGCCAGGTCTATTTACACTTACCCAAATCTGAGTATTTACTTCTGATGGAGGTAGAAAAACAATTACAATAAAAGAAAACGGGTGGAATGTAGCGTTTCCGGAGAAACACACGTGACTAACCTGCGTCAACATCGTTACTGCTCGATGGAAACTCGATAGCTATCCTGAATACACAAACCTGCCACATGGTCGAGTATCAAACTAAAGGAATTTGCAATGTCAGTAGGTGTGTACTCATAATTATATACAAATGATATTAACTGACATTCTCTAGGAAGTTATTAATGAACTTGCGAATGTGCAAATGAATCCACGACTTCGGCAGTTGAATTATTCCGACATAAAAAGAGGTAAGAAAAATGTTCAAGACTTGTATTGCTGCTGGGGTATAGAATGCTGATCACGTATATTATAACGTATGCACTTGAACTTACAAATTTAATAGTAACTGCAACTGTTAATAACTAAAGCACACTCAATATCTAGAAGTACACGTGTATTTGTGATAGAGCTTTCCCTGCTGAAATCTCGGCACTAGATTTACTTGACAACTATTATCAACTGTGACAATGTTTATATTCATTCGTAGTATAGGAGTTATAGTATTTTATTTAGTCTCATTGTTATTAAAAATCTGCAAAAATCATATATATATATATATAAATGAACCCCTATTTATCCTGGTCAAGCTGTAACTAGAGAACGGCTTTACCAATTACATTCATCTTTTTTTTAAATGTTTGCTAATACTTCGCGGAAGGTTCTTACATAAAAAAATAAGAAAAGATGGGAGGTTATAGGTTACCAACTACGCCAATGAAGTCGCGGGCGGTCGCTAGTAATGAATAAATGCTATTGGAGTTGTGAAACCGTATATAATTGTAATGAATAAGTCACAAACTAGAACTGTAGATATTAGACTTTAGAATGTACCTACAAAAGTTAATTTCACTATTATATTAATCAAATAATTTCATAGGCTTTCGCTATTCTTAAACATTGAAATTAAACGGATTGTTGGATAAAATAATATAAGATTATACGCAATTTAATCCGTTTAAAGTTATTATTTGCAGTTCGTTCGAACTTAGCGGTTTAAACATAACGCATAGACATGCCCGCATGATATTCTCTTATAATATCACACGGCTACCTTTACTTTTTAAAACCAATTTAAAGTCAATTAAAATCAAAGCTGTTGACTGTTTCGAAATAATGAAAAAGTCAACGCGTCTCTCAAAGAAAATTATATTGTCGATGGGAGTCTAAGAAGTGTCCCGAAGAAAGTTCCAGCGAACTTGTGCCGACTGAGAGAGTTGTTCTGTTCAGATGCGGGGCGTGCGGGCGCGGGTGCGGGGAGGGTACCCTTGTGTGCATAAACTGTCTTCGTATGCATTTATATATCGATTGAAAAAAGATGTGTTTTACTTCGTTATTGTTTCATTCAGCGTAGACGCCCAATACAAGGTTGACTGACGTCAGTCAGCCATGACGCGGGTATCCAATGAAACAAATGGCCTGAAGCAATTCTTGAGCACAGTCTTCTTGTCCCCTTCATGGAGTAATTGTAGGTAGGTAGGTAGCTTGTAAGGTGAAATCAGCTTATATAATTCTATTACTAACTTTTATTAAGTTTTTCAATATCGTCGTCTGTTCCAATAATTTCATAATACACAGTTTCGTAGTATCTTAACCTAACGAATTTAGACAAATCAAATTGGATAGACAATTCGATAGAATTTGCTCGTCTAGCACGAGTCACCTTCGTGCCTGCTTAGTGATTGAACGTTACCTACAAACTGGGACGAGGAATTTTTCAGGGCTCACATAAATAGACGTAAGTACGTTCTGTCGGTACTGAGTAGTTAGGCACCTACTGACATGAATGTAGATCCTAGGCCGTCCGTCATAAGCATACAAAGCGACAGTATCGGTGGAATGTACATCCTACGCATATGTGCCACTGTACTTGCGGCGCATAACTTATGTCTAGGGCTGTCAAAGAAACATTCTCGGAGTCGAGATTTTATTCCATTTCAGACTGTCTTTACATAAATATAGTACTACAAGGTCAAATTTAAAACTTTTATATTTTTAGTTTTTATGCGATGAGATGTGACTCATGACAGTTATAGTGGCAGCCAAAGTTTAGAACTGTGGTTTAGCGAGAGATTAGACTGTGAGTCTCTTTCTCTCAGTAATTTCTATCTGGGGGCGATAAGTCCTGCACTGACATCCCGCATGGGGTGTTTTGTGCGTTTCCCCTTGCCAGAGTTTACCCAAGCCATCCCACCTTCTTATTGTTGCGATGATGGAAGTAATTTCACTTCACACCCTAACACAGTACCTAACACTGTAGCTTCGCGGCAGAATACGTGGCACTGCGGTGGAAGCAACCAAAACGGCCTCTTAAGCTTACCACCTCGTATGTTTGGTGATGTCGCCTGTTACGATTTACGTCCCGGCGGCGGAAGGAATATTGTTTAACTCCTTCCCCTTGTGACCTACTATTGGAACACTCAAACTCACAAAATTATAAATGCGAAAGTTTGTCAGTGAGTGAGGATGTGAGTGTGTATGCTACTTTTCGATGAAATTTGGAATGGAGATAAGTCAAACCAAGAACTAACACATAGGCTACTTGTCACGATTCAAAGAGTGATTCCCGAGGATTTCGGTACTCATATTCCACGCGGAAAGAGTCGGAGGCATCTATCAAAAGTCAAAGAACAAGGCTACAGCTACTGCACTATAAACTATATGAAGATTAACATTCATAGAATGAATGCCAGGGAATAAACTAGTCAATAGCACAAGCTCAGCTATTTCAATCGCAGTTTCAAGTAATTTACAAGACAGATTTCACCAAGTTTAACCTTATTACAACCGACGAGAATTCATCCTTTCTTCATAATTAGAACTCGGTTACATCAGTCCGAATGTCGCCAGCGACGGGTTCTCAAGTAGCACAAGTAGGTACCCTCGGTGCGGGTTGCCTTATCTGATTCACAGACATTCCACTTTTATGTGTTTCTGTACTACTTAGCATAACGAGATGATAATTCTTATCTACTCGTAGGTACTGAAAGAGTACCCGTCCCAAACTTTGTTTATTTTTCGTTTGATCAAAGGTGTAATGAAATCTGGTAAACAATATAAGAGTTTGTGTGCCTTGTTCATATAAATGTTTTTAGCGTTGTCTAATTAAGTTTAACCCTATTTTAATTCAGTAGTAGCTACTCGTATGATATATATTTTGTTTGGTTAAATAAATCATAACACCGGGCACACCGTGTAACTGGCGAAATTTCAATGGCTTGTCTACAAGAGCCTCAATGCAAGACTAGTAATTAATATAAGCGATACTTAAATAATACGTTAAATTATAACGTGATAATTTAACGTAATATTTAAGTATCGCTTATATTAATTACTAGTCTTGCATTGAGGCTCTTGTAGACAAGCCATTGAAATTTCGCCAGTTACTCCTAATAAATATCTTGTGTTATGTTGTTATCGAATAACTAGCCTGATAAATTCGACGCTTGTACAACAACTAAGGAGGACGCTTACAAGTAAGAGTGAAGTTCAGTGTTAGATATTACAGACGGTAAACGGTGCGCCATTACAACACAACTCCAAGATCCCGTTTGAGACAACTCAGCAACTTGAATTTGATACAGGCTTTGTAAGTTAACGTATTAAAATATCTTATAAACCTTCTGACGGCGACACGTGCGGCACGGCAGCGGGCCGGTACGACGCCGCACGTAGCCGTTGATCGGCCGCGTGTCGCGCGCTGCTTGAATATTCATACCGCTCCGCCTCATACAGCCAACCGCCTGGAAACCACTATTAGCCAATATCACACCAAAGCTCAGTATAGTAGATTGCGCCAGCCCTACTAAACTGTACATGAAATTTAATCTTGTGCAGACTTACTGCTTCGTAAGAGAGCAACAAGTCTTGCATGCGTTTGGACACTGACGCAAGTAGTCGTGATTGATACAAATATATCAATCGATAATCAACAGAGCATCATCTGAACTGAAACGGACTTGTATATAGATATTGGTTTCTCCATTTACATTTTCGGACGTCACAGATAACAAACAAAAGCAACGAACTCGACACGGGGTAACCTCGTAAAGCGCGATGTAGCCCAATAAGCGCGCGGAAGACAAACGATGCTCCGCGCAATGTTGTTACTTTTGTCTTCATTCTTTAGCAAAATTGTTTTCCGATAGACGAGTCAAGAATCTCGCACAAAGGATTCCCGCAGGTTGCTACGTAGAATGTAGGTATGTATACTTATACCATTTCCAGTAACCGCTTTTTATACGAGGAGCTCTTTATAACTTTTCTTAGATATTTGAATGGTGTACACTTACTCATATAATGTAAGTACACAGGAATTATAATGAGTATAAATCAAAATACTAGTTACTATTTTATGGCATCTTGTCTTGTTTGTTCTCATCAAAAACGGTTCAGACATTGTCAAGTTACCGACAAAGACCATTATATTGATATAGAAGACTTCGTGTAGGAGATACGATCCTCCGAAAATGCTTCAATGTTTTTGGATTATACCGCGGTCTTACCTTCTAAAAAAATAAACTTAAGGACATGCAATCGGTCAACATCTATATCTGTCCGTATGTTTGTTAGGTTGTGTATACGTCCAATATTTTGGCCTATGTACAGGTCTTCCTGTACAGGTCGCATTTGTTAACCAATATTGACGAAACTTAGTATGACTGTTCTATTACTTAATATAATTTTTTGTCATCAGCGATTTAAGTGGAGCGGGAGGGACGTTTTCCTTAAAAGGGGGGAAGTTTGCTGTGGCGCTATTAAACGACCAATTTTGATAAACTTCGGTACACAAATTAGGTACCTAAGTTTTAAGAGGGATTTTAAATATGAGCATAATTGATCAAGTGGTTTCCGAGATAATAGGTTGTGTACTACTGCTAAAAGTTGCCGCTGATTAGACAACGTGCTCGCGAGGTCGCAGTACTACACTGACTGTTATTAGGCAACAACAGGCTTAATGACGTATAGGACAGAAGCACCAAGTTGAAAATACCACAAACGTTTATCCATCCAAGAAGTGGCCGCAGCAGAATTCATAAGGATTTACGACATTAAATACCGCAAAATTCACGATGTATAATATCACATATTTGGTCCATACACAAAGCGTTCCCATTTCCCGCTCGAGTTCCCGACTCCCGGCTGCAATTACAGCGGCACGTAACGCAGCTGTCATCCCGCCGCGAGTTTGCATTACCGCTCATATCCCATGAACTCCGCTAAAGGTTGCGTAAAAAAAAATATTCAGTTATTATTGTGCTATGGTGCTCATGTGCGGTGCAAATTTGAGAAACATAAGACATTTCAAACTCTACTGGTTTCAAATCACAAGATTTTACAACAATTTTTTTTATACAATTTCATATAATAAAATAATTGGATTCAAAACGTTCAACGTTCCCAGTATTACGAAATCAAAATGTTGTGTTTCCGCGCGAACCTAATCGCGGTCAGTAGCTAGTTAGTTTAAATTATGTACATTTTTTTTTTATTCATTATATTATAGTTTTCGGAGAACCGCTGGACGAAGGTTTCTTGACTTCTTCTTAACACTGAGAAGCCAACAGTTATGAATGTCATTAAATTGTTTTTTAAACGTATATTCATACTAGTTTTAATTATAGTAATAAGAAGAAGAAGAATACATAAATGTACAGCACATAGATAACGAGTGCTTTTACACTTGTGTACTGCACTTTGTAAATAACTGTGACTGACTTTGACACATATGAATTTGAGATATATACTGTAAGGCTTAGGTTAGTTCAAATATTGTCTATTTATTTATTTTTTGGTTTTTTGTTTTTACTGCCCTTGAATTAAGCAAGTGTTGGTGGCTGGTGTCGCGTCTCCGACATGCTAGATTCTAGATGTTTTTTTTACGTCGCCAGCTCTCGATGCTTATTTTCCTTTCTGTGTACACATATACTAAGTAAAGTAACATATATTCAATTTTAAATGTATGTGATATGACATAAAGGTTTTGGCAGCGACTTGTAAAAATTGTATACAGTACTCAGATGAATGGCGAATGAACGAATAGAAGAACAAGCAAACAAATGTAGATTTGACAATTGTTCATTTGGGACTGATCAAAGTTGTCTATCTTGTCTATAATCGATAGACGTTTACTTGGTGAGTTCTCAAACTTAGCTGTGCCAGTTTCGATGTTTTTTTTTAAATATATTAAGTCTACACAGCCAAACTTCTTATACAAAATATATATTATATTCTTATTTCTTATACACATATAATATAGGCTGTTTTCTCTATCATACCCTCTTTTTAAATGGTATTAGCAACAGGCCAGGTTTGTTATTGTGTTACATTACATTAATTATCATTAGCTATTCATTTCCGATATAGTGAGATATTTTTTCTTTCTTCCGAAGAGACACACACTTATTAAGCTGACGCGAAGTAGATACCCTTTTTATAACCGTAATTACAACATGTACCTACACAGGTAATAGAATAGGAAAATATTAAGAATACATTATCAAATAAGATAATAAACTAACAAAAATAACACACTGAGTAATTTTAAATTTCACCTTTTTTACTGTAAAATCAAGATCGCGTCTCCCAGTAGTAAATGTATATAAGCGCTCAGCTATATATGCGTATTGATTGTTATTTGAAAACGGACTGCATATGCAGTCCGTTTTCAAATAACAATCAATCACGAGGCTTGCCTAGTAACTACGAATAATAATAAGTCAGGAAGCATAATTCAGAACAAATTCCGCACAAAAAGTGGTCCTTCAAACAAAAGCGACGTATGATTCCAAATACGAATGACTTCCGAGGTTACAAATAGACATGTTCGGTGATTGGTTTAAATTCAGAAGGAAAGCAGGGATTGGTTCACGCGCGTGCTTCAACGTCTACTATGACAACTGAGTCGTAGCGGCGTGGACGATGTAATGCAACAAGTGAATTGGACCAAGTTAATAATATAAACAATGTTTTATTTTTGTTTTTTATATCGCTTACTTTTTAAAATTCAGTGAACGTTATTTCCCGCCAAATATGATTAATTTATTAAGTTTTCGTCTAGAAGTAATTAGAAGAGACTCTTTCTTCACAATGTAGTGAAGTAAGAATAAAAAAAATTCGCATATTCATTTTACCAAAATCATATTTAACTAGCTGGTGCCCGCGACTACGTCTGCGCAGGGTTAGTACTTCGAGTAGCTTATTATCTTCTCCAAGGCCTCACCCTGACCAGACCTCCATTTATCATTATACCAAAATGACATTAAATATGTACATGGTCAAACGCAATTGTTATAATAGAAGTCTAAGAGAAAATGTAAATACTTAGTGTATCAATCAGTAAACACTAATAATAAAAGACAGGACTTACGAGTACATACACATATATCACCATTAAAAAAACTGTCATTTCATTTCATCACCCTTGACGGTATTTGTGTTACAGTTGATCCCCCTTGAGTCTAGTGTATCGAGCTGTCAAAATAATAGCGAGCGACACAAACTTAAGGTGCAAACAAAAAAAACAAACTTAAATGTAGACGTTAAATACACCGCTGCTTACCCCTTCGAGGATATATAGACGAAACCGTTTGTTATGTAGTGTTAAAAAATAACATGTAAGTATTGCGGGTGATTCACTCAAGACCGCTAGATTGATGTTTCACCTCCGTCGTGATGGCGGAATCGCTCGACTACAGTCGGCTGAACAACAAAGACGGATGACATGCCAACTCTATCGCCGAGCACGTCTAGTGTATCGAGCTGGCAAAATCATTGCGTGCTTTTGACTTGAGGTACGTTCGTTTAGCAATGAGGGCATTGGTGACGTTGCAATTGTTGGCTCTTTTGTTAAAGCGTTCGTAAAGCTCAAAATCGTTATTATTGCCGCTGTTCCCACACTCTACTCGAAGGCTAAGCCGTGCATAAGACCTAAAATGGCACGATTGTGCTGTCAAATAGATAGTTGTCAAAAAACGATCAAAAACAGTTGCAGCTCCGGACGTGGGTTAATAATTGTACTTTTCGGTGGCATAAATAACTCTTTTTTAGCTTTGCGAACGGTGAATAAAAAGAGCCGTAAACCACATTTTCACCCACAAATTCCCAATTCGAACGCCACTGTGAGCGTTTTAGCGTTATTTTTCGCCAACTTGGGGCTATTCGAACGCACTATATAATCTATGAGAAACTGACACAACTTTGACAGAACTCTATTGTCAGAAAGAAAGTCATCATTATGATCTTGGCATCTGCGGAGAACTTGTTATTTTGTCTATGCTGTACCCAAAAATATTAGGCCGTTTCACCCGCGTGGTGATAGATGATAATGATGATGAAAATTTGCCTATGTGCTATTCCAGACTATAATCTATCTCCGTGACAAATTTCAATCAGATCTGTTCAGCTGTTCTGCCGTTATTGAGTAACAAACATTCATTAAAATCATCTATCCATCCATCCAAACTTTCACATCATTTATGATATTAGTGGGATATAAGTAGGAAGTAGGATAGGATATTCGTTATTTGCCTGGTGGACGTTTTTCAGTGGTCGCAGAATACCTTCATTATCAATTATTTTAGAAAAGCATTGTGTTGATATTACTGACAGATTTATGAGCAACTCAAGTAAACCACTTCAAAATTTGCAAAGGGTGAATTTTCATTAGCTTGAAAAATTAAACGTACTTACGTTATTCAACCAAGCAATGAACTATTTTTTTAATGCTACACTATGCAACTGTAGGTAATCGGTTATTACTGTTAATTGTTCATTTTCTGTAGTATTTTTTAGAGATGTTGATGTTTTTTTTCGGACGAATCATCAGCGTAAAAATGATAAGTTTACTTAATATAAGATTTGATATACATAATAACATAAACAAAAAAACAGTAGGTACTAACTGTACAGACTGGGAGGTACTGCAGATTTGTGTAACATGGTACACATACAATTTCTTTCAATTTGTTTTTTTATTTATTTCTTCAAAATTAACGGAGTAAGTATATAATGCTGGTTTTCACAGGCGTCTAGTCATACTCTTGTCTTTCTAGCTTAAGTGCAGAGAGGCATTTATTTTACTGCACTGGATCGGCAAGGAAATGAAAATAAAACTAAGCTAAAACTAAATAAGCAAAATACATTTCTGTTACATTTCAATATTCAGTTCTGTAAAAAATATACATTAATCAAAAATAGACTGACTTTATTTTGCATAGTATTGACCATCTCGGTTTGTATACGTATTTGTACACCTTTGAATATAATTATAATTTTGCTACTACTTACTAATAATAGTGATTCCTGGACATTTTAATCTTGTATGGATCCTGCACCACTTCACAACACTTGCTGGCATGATGATTCACAGCTGTAGTTCACAATGATAAAAATTAAAATGTATGCGAAGATTTCACGTGTACTCGCTTGCAAGAAAAATGTCCGACTGATGACGTACTGAACACGACTTTTAAGCCCCGCCTACTTGAACACGACTTTTGTTGGGTCGTTTTTTTAAAGCAGTTACTGTTCCTGACTTATTATTATTCGTAGCCTAGTAATTACAAAAACAGAAGAACACATGCATGATATAACGCTAAATTTCTTGTTATTAAAATCGGCTTTGCAACCTGCGAAGACAGCAGCATCTGTGCAAGCGTGACGGCAATAATAACTGTGACTGTGCCAAACACTGGGGCTAGCTTAACCATTAAACACACTGGGCTCGCACAAGAGTTATCGAATCAAAAGTGACCTCAACATAAATTGAGAATTTTAAATAAGTTAAAAAGTAATAATTAGTAATCCACTTTTTGATCATAATACATATATCATCAAATATCTTGAAAGAAAGAGAAATAATTGAAAGCCCACACAGAGATACCGCTATAGGCATAAGCTGAGTCAGCTACGTACCACGGCTGTCTAGTAACCCTGAGCATATCATCTGTCATGCGACAAAGACCTTCGTTGTGAATCAGCCGCGTCGTGCCGCAGCCGGATCCAATCGTGAGTCCGGCTCGCAGGACAGAAAGCCGACAGACGCGACACTGTACGTCGCAACATTAATACTCGTAACGCGGGAACCAGAACCAACATTCAAGAGACACGATGAGAAAGCGTTTTAAAATATTATTTCGGAGTTTGGATAACTTTATACACGGAAATATTTCATATTCGAAAAGGTGGTGAAAAACACCGCTAAGCATTCATACATTCCCACTCTCATGATTTATATAGCAGATACATAACTTCATCAATGTGCAGAAGTGTTATGTGTGTTTAATTGCAAAAGTGATTCGACAGTAATTGTATAGTATTCTTCAATAACTAACTACATAATCGTCATCATAAATACTTTGCTTGACTGATATTTATTTTAACTAGCAAATGTATAATTTCGGATTTAATAAATTACACTTTCTTCTTTCGTCTCATATTGACGTAGTGACTGTCGCAACTAAATGTTTTAATTGCAGTGTGTGCCTTAATTAATTTAATGGCATTGGTACTTAATTTAAGAGACCGTAGGAGCTCGTTTGGTTCCAATCCTGACTCTTAATCATGGGTGCTACTGTAATCTCTCTCATGGCATCACATGGTGAAAAATTACCTACTCTGTAATCTGATCTACGATTTACATAATCGCCGTAACAGCGGATGCCGCCGCAACTTGAGCTGTCGATTGTACGCTTTGTTAGATCTACTCAAGCGCTTTCTATTACTATCTGTTTCCTTGTACGATTGTACTATTTTAGTTTAGTTCACGTTTAAAAATTAATCTAATCTTATGTTACAGGATATTGCTATGGCGTATAGGCTTTGCTTTGGGTTTAATCTTCTGAATTGGTTCTCATACCTCGCGAAAAAAGTTGTCACCAGAGTGTGAGATCTGCGGCAAAGTAGAAGACACTCAATACTTTTAGAATATTTTTATTTTATTTATTTTATTTTTATTTTTATTTTACTAGGAAAACAAACGGCTGCTTAGATTATAATAATGTAAACAATGAAGTAAACAATGAATGGATATGAATATGCTCGTAGTAAGCCTAGAAGAAGTAATTTTTTGTACCAAATTTTGTTTTATAGTAGGAATATTTTTCTATATTCATATTCTTTATTGTGCACAAACCACAGATAGAATGGAAGCATTAGAAAAAGGCATGTACATAGGCGAGATTAACCCTAAAGAGAGTTTTCTTCCAGCAAACCTTTTTATTTTAATCTTTATTTGTTTCGTGACTTTTGTACAATTAGCACATGTCCGCACCATCGTATTTTCTAACATTAAACAACAATACAATATTTAATTAAAATTAATACTTAACCTAACAATAAAAATCAAATCTAACATCTACTTATGGCAACTGATAATATGGAACAATTCTTTTGCTCTTTTTTCTTTGCAAATTCTAAGGACATAGAACTAAGTATAAGTAAGTAGATTTCTGTGTACATCAATCAATAAGATATAAAATAAGTACAATTTGAAAAATTTAATACCGACTTCCATTCTATTCAGTTACTGGAGTGTATCTCTGAAGCTACTCGACCGAATTTGATGAAATTGTAATGAGCACACGGGAGGCACTAGCATTCTTGCAAAAAAAAAATATTTGAGAATCGGTTCACCCAGTCGAAAGTAATGAAGTAACAAACATAAAAAAAGTCGAATTGAGTACCTCCTCCTTTTTTTGGAAGTCGGTAGATAATCATGACTACTACTATAATATATCACATTCGTCCGAGGATGTGAATTTTCTCTCTAAAATTGCACCCATTAGATGTAAGCTAAGAGAGGGGTATACATGTTTTAATGTGGGTATATTTCCAATATTCTAGCAGTGACCCACATATTGAATATATTTTCAATATTTATAAAACAATAATATTGTACTTTATTTAAATAACCGTATGTTTTTAAAGAAAAGAGATTAAAATCAGCGAGAGGAACAGTGGCTGGTAATTTATAAAGCTCAAGGTCCTATTTATCGGAACAATGCGGTGCGCGGATTGTTTGAGTTGCGAGAACAAACGAAACTTCGTCGACTCTTGTTTAGCTTTTCAATTACTGTTGATGTAACTGTTGTACAATCTGTGGCGGGACAGACAGTCGCGAGATAACACAATTGTTATGATATTTGATTCGGTAATTGCTTAAAGTCAAATAATTAAAATGATTAACATATTAAATGAGAAGGTGAATTGTTATAACTTGCGGTTCCGACACCATGCGGCGCAGGGTTCGATCCCATCTCGGCGAGGTAGGGGCCATCATTGCTCAGGCCCGCCCCCGCCCCGCGATCGTCCTTGGGGACTTCAACGCCAAATCCACGGCGTGGGGCTCCCCGACGACGGATCCGCGGGGCCGCACGGTACTGGAGTGGCTGACTGAGGTTGGTCTATGCATATTAAACCGCGGGACGGAGAACACTTGCGTCCGTCAGCGGGGTGGCTCAATCGTTGACTTGACGTTTACCACCCCAGACCTCGCCTGCTATAAACGCGACTGGCAGGTGCTGGTGGACGAGGAGACGCTTTCCGATCACCGGTATATTCGGTTCAGCGTCTCCTCGTCCCTGACGGACACAGTGAGAGAAGGATTGCGTGAGATCGGCCCGCGATGGGCCCTGAAGCGCCTCAACGCCGAAGTGCTGCAGGAAGCGGCCCTCGTCTTTGCGTGGAGTTACTCTCCTCCACGGCAGGTCCCAGTGGACGTGGACGTAGCAGCGGACGGGCTGTGCGAGGCCATGTCGGTCATATGTGATGCTGCGATGCTGCGCGCACGAGCCCGTCAGCCCAGACGTCAAGTCTACTGGTGGTCGGAGGAGATTGCCGAACTACGCCGACACTGCGTGATGAGGCGCCGCCGATACCAGCGGTATCGGAGGCGAAGGCGGCGAGAGAGTGAGGTGTCACAGTCTCTTTACGCCGCTTACCACGAGGCTTCGAGGGCACTGAGCGTGGCAATCGATGAGGCCAAAAAGCAGGCTTGGGAACAACTGCTGGCGGGTCTTGAGCGTGACCCGTGGGGCCGCCCGTATAACTGGGCAAGGCAAAAGCTCCGCCCTTGGGCGCCACCCACCACTGCCACGCTCCAGCCAGTTGTACTCCAGAGGGTGGTTGAGGGCTTGTTCCCCGGTGCACCGGGGACCAAATTCACGCCTCCCACCGCGATACTGGCCTCGTCGAGCAATCCCAATGCGACTGAGGACGAGCTTACCCCCATCTCAGCCGGAGAGATGGGTGCTGCAATGCTCAGAATGAAGGCCAAGAACACGGCACCTGGGCCTGATGGCATACCAGGTCGTGCTTGGGCCCTCTTCTTTGAGCACCTAGGACCCCACCTGAAGGCCCTGTTTGACAGGTGCATAAGGGAGGGAAAGTTCCCCAAACGGTGGAAGAGGGGCAAGCTCGTCCTCCTAAGAAAGGAGAACCGTCCCGCGGATGAGCCCTCGGGCTACCGCCCGATTGTGCTGCTTGACGAGGTGGGCAAACTGTTGGAGCGTGTTGTCGCTGCCCGCCTCGTTAAGCACCTTGAGACGACAGGGCCCGACCTGGCTCCTACTCAGTTCGGGTTCCGGAGAGGACGATCGACGCTGGACGCCATATCCTGCGTCCGCGGCCTCTCCGAGGAGGCGTGCTCCAGTGGTAGCGTGTTACTCGCTGTGTCGTTGGACATAGTCAACGCTTTTAACTCGCTGCCCTGGAGCACGATACTCGGAGGACTGGAACACCACCGAGTTCCCCGGTACCTCCAAAGCCTCGTCGGGGACTATCTCTCCAACAGAGAGGTAGTCTTCCCTACGATGAACGGAGAGGGACGAAGTCCCATGTCGTGCGGCGTTCCACAGGGGTCCGTTCTAGGCCCTCTTTTATGGAACATCGGATACGACTGGGTGCTTCGTGGTGCTAACCTCCGTGGCGTCGGCATCGTTTGTTATGCCGACGACACATTGGTTACTGCCAGGGGAAAGACGTATTCAGAGGCGTCGATTCTGGCCACTGCTGCTGGCGCGACAGTCGTGGCCAGAATCCGGAGGCTAGGTTTGGTGGTGGTGCTCCATAAGTCCGAGGCCATATATTTTTACGGCCCCCGACGGGCGCCACCGGCAAACTCTGCCATAGTGGTGAGCGGAACCTCCATTCCAGTCAGGACGACGCTGAAATATCTCGGCGTTGTCCTTGACAGCAAGTGGAGGTTCGAGGCGCATATGCGGCAGCTGTCCCCCAAACTTTTAGGGACAGCTGGCGCATTGAGTCGCCTTCTTCCGAACACCAGAGGAGGAGGAAGTAGCTGCCACCGCCTCTATACAGCGGTGGTTAGCTCCATGGCCCTCTATGGTGCCCCCATATGGGCGGGATCCCTGCGGCGCAATGGGATAGCCGTCCTGCTGGCGGCCCAGAGAGTTATGGCGGTGAGGGTATGTCGCGGATACCGAACATTTTCACATGAGGTGGCGTGTGTCCTCGCCGGACTGCTCCCATGGGACCTTGAGGCGGATGTCCTGGCCTCGGTCTATCAGCGCAAAGCGCAAGCGCGAGAGCGGGACGAGCGACCGGCACCGCGGGAGGTGACGCATTGGCGTAATCGGGCCAGGGCGTCAGCTCTTGCCACATGGAGGGATAGACTTCTTGCAGGGCCCACACAGAGGGGGGCCGGCGCTCAACGACTCCTTGAAGCGATCCGGCCTGTACTTGAAGAGTGGGTGCGAAGAAGGCATGGTGGCCTCTCTTTCCGGCTGACACAGGTTCTCTCAGGACATGGTTGTTTTGGGAGATAACTATGCAACGTCGCACGGAGAGAGCCCACCCCGGCATGCCACCAGTGCGGCTGCGTCAAGGACACCGCCCAGCACGCGCTGGAGTCATGCCCAGGAGGAGCGGGACCGTGACGATCCCTGATCGCGGTTGTAGGATCCGATCTCTCCTTTATTCTCCCTCATTATTACGAAGATGGTCGGTGACGAGAGGTCGTGGGAAGCAGTAGCCTCATTCTGCGAAATTATTGTTTCGCAGAGGGAGGCGGAGGAGCGGGAGAGGGAGAGAAACCCTCTCTCTCATCCGCTCCGGAGGGCGCGGACACGGAGGCGAGTCAATCGAGCTCGCACTCCGTCTCCGCTCTGAGGACCTGGGGCATCGGCTGCGGGGACGGCCGGTGCCTCCCATCAGGGTTAGGTCCTCACGAGGTGTGGATGTACCACACCCTGATTAATGTAATAAGAGTTTGAAAACTATCGCGAGTATCACACATTATAATAGTATAAAGATACCGGCTGCACTAACTTGACATTACGTCGCAGTGCGCGACGCGATCTCCCCGCGTGAACACTCCCTGAAGGTGATGAAAGAGGAGCGCACAGGCACCAGGCTATCTTTACAACGATTTCTGAACGAGTTGCCTTACGGATACAAACATACAATATTCACAACAACATCATTCACACACTCACATCCCGCACTAGGGTTCCCCGTGCCGCGGGAGACATGGACACACATGTTATCACATAACGAGCATCTGAGAACGAACATTTATATTCGTCACACAAACATTGCTCGTCTAGGGATCGAACCCAGAACCGCTCGCTTCGAATGCAGGGGCACTACCCACTAGACTAACGGAATCGTCAATAATTCGATAGATTAGTGAGGAACAGAAAGTTATGAAAAGTGAACTCCCCAACCTCTAACTCAGCCTTTCTAAATAATAAATTTGACATGAATTATAATTAATATCTTGCACATTCAAATTATTTTTACTATGCATAATATATATAATATATAGTATATAATATATATACTATGTATAATGTATAATAACCAAGTATCATATACTATTGATCCTTGATATAGCTTACGTGATCTATAATTTAAATAAATTATCATATATTTGTACGCCATACCAGGCCAGGACATGCGTTCCTTAAATTTAATTGTGTGAGATCTTGTATACTGTTTTGTGTGTGCACCTACCATGTGCTGACAAATGAATGAATCTTGAATCTTGAAGCCTTGCTGATAGTAGCAGCAGTACCTGGACCAACGAGGCTTCATAATTTTATGCTTACCTTCACTTGTGATAATCGTATAGGGTTGATCAGAAGAAAGAAACTAGAGCAGAACTGTATATTTATAGGAAAGTAGGCCAAAACCGTCGGTATGCCAAAGGTAGCCGTTTGCATTCCGAGGAGCGATTTTATGACCCATATCAATTTTATGGAACATAGCTATATATAAGTTTTGAGCTTCGCATTGAGCCTGTTAACACTTTGTTCGGACCTTTTCTTTCAATTAGTTCTTTCTATATAGAAATGTGAGTCAAGTGAAGAAAGTCTTTCTATATAGAAAATCTTTCTATATAAAAAAGTAGCTCATCCGATTTAGACGCTAAGAATTTAATATATCTTAATTATATTAAAAATGAATCCCTACTTCTCTAGATCACGTCATAACTTAAAAACGACTTTACCGATTTCGATGAAATTTAGCAGAGAGATGGTTTATAGGAAGTGTTCTTTTCATCATTGTCATCATCTATCATCGCGAAGCTAATATATTATGAAAGAGAGCATTTTTTGTCTTACTAGTATTACACTCCAGAGCCTTCCGGCCCATTCGGCCATCAGTTCTGCAGTTCATCAGACTTTATTAGTTGTGTATTAGATTATACAAGTACTTTGTTAATTACTAGCCTATTGGGTTATTTTATAACAAACGAGTCCAATGACGATTTTTGTGTGATTGATTTCGATAATTACTGAACCGATTAGTCGAAAACTTTTACTATAGAAATTTAATGAGCTGAAAGAATAAAGCAAATTATTTTACATACCGGGAAATATTTCTATATTAGATAGTCGATTCATGCGGGGCACAATCGTTTGATAATATATTTTCGTATAAACTTGCGTCTTTAATAGATAGAACAATAGAACATATTACGATACGGTTCCAAGAACACTTTACATGTCATATAATAATATCTGTATAATTCCATTCCATATATCGCATTGAGAGCAATATATTCGGATCCCAATACGCATTGTCATAGCCCAATATGTGATAACGGCGCCAAACCGAACGTTGGCATTTTGTCAATATCAGCCGTAATGTGCGTTACCTATCTGTTCATATGTAGGAACTAGCTGCACCCCGCGGGTTCACCTGCGTGATCATAAACTAAAAAGTAAAATAGTAGAACGTGCATACCAAGTTTCATCAAGATTGGTTGTATAATGCGACCTTTACATGAGGACCAACAAGCACTCTAACAAGCATACGGACAGATGTAAATCAATTTGGCCAGTAAATTTAGTTTAGTAGGACCGTAAGCATCCCAACCAAAGCCACGTATCGTCCTGATAGTCCAATATATCACTAAAAATACAAATACGGAACATTCAGTTCAAATTGAATATCGTATCGAACAATGCTTACGTTGAATTATAATTAACTCAATTAAATATACAAGATGAAGCCGCCGCAGTTGTGGAGCCGTAATTGTATCATCACAACTGTACCTTTTCTGATTAAAACGTTATAATTAACTTATAGTCTTGAGTACATTCTTTGATGAGGAAGATGGTTCTGATAAAGCAAAAACGGATGCTTTTGTCTCAGTTCGGAATCGTAAAGGATATATTTTGAAGGAACGTTTAAATTTAGAACTGTTGTACGAGATTCTAATTTTACCAGTAGACTCGTTTTGGAATTACTGCCAGCCTACTAGCAAAAGTTCGAGTGGTAAAAAGTTGTTTCTTGTTAGGACTCGCTGTGTCATGGGAAGCATCACACAAAATAATCATAACATCTAAGCCCCGAAGACGAACATTTATTCACATCACATATACAGGGGAACTGGTAATCAATTAGCATTCTTTTAAGAGCATATTCTGTACATCAAAACAAACATATTTTGTTCTACGAATTTCAAAAATTCGTATATTTTTTACATCCATACAAAACTTAAAAAATCAATTTGACCGGTCTAAACATAATTGTAACTGTGCTGACAAGCCCCGGCCGGCGCGGCGGCGACAGCGTAAGAAAGGGGTTGAGACGCGGCAAGTCAAGGTCGTCGTAGCTGTGCTACGCTACGACCCGCTGTTAACTACATGCGTGGCTACACGTAGATGAATTAAGTGGATCCGATGTAGAGTTGTGAAGTATAAGAAAGAATCACAAAACAATTTTTATTTGGGAAATTTGTTTAGTTTTGGGAAAAGTTCTAGAACAAAAGTTGTTTGTTTTTATGTACAGAATACGCCCTTAACAGGATGCTTATTGATTACCAGTAAACCTGTATATTGCTGAAGTCGCACCTCGGACACCGCACTTCGAAAGCACGGTCACTATCAAATGAGATAACTGAGGCTACAAATTCTTAGAAATATTGGTCTAAATACGTATTATGAGGAAATACTCCGGCTACAAATAAATATTTATGTGACTGATCTTTATCATTTCATATTGTATTACGAATTTCATAAAACTCTTCCTTCCTAAACATTTTTTTGATGGATTTTAAAATTTTTTTGTCAATGCTTGCACACTCCGCTTTGTGGACGCTATCGCTACTCACTCTCCTCTTAACTGGAGGCTCTCACAGAGCTGCAGCGCACTAATAGTTGAGTGGTTCAGAGTGATTTTAATATATACATGTAAATAGAGTTAAGTCGAACAGTGTTGCCAAGCAAGCGGCATTACTAGTATCGGTACAAATGTAAAAGCAAGTTGTATTGGAATGACGTTCATATTATTAACACATTCTATCTTTTTACTCCGTGAGTGAACTGAGTTAAAGAGTTCCCTCCACCGTCGGGATATGAATCGTAAGAGCACAAGAAACTCGACTTACTAGGTGATTGGCCTCTTGAGCAAGACGCCGTCTTGTTTGATATCACCGGAGTGTCACGTATTCTACCGCAAAGCAATAGTGCACTAGTATTACTGAGTTAGGGTGTGAAGAGCATTGTAGCAAGTGCGATTACTGGGCGAAAGAGACTCAACAACAATGTTTCGGGATGACGATCGCAGTGCAGTGCTGAGCAAAAATACAGTGCTCGGGTGACACTGCAACCGTGATAGACAATGGTAACGCTTACCAGGTGCATGAATGGCCCGTCTCGTCTCTTAATTGGATATAAAAACTTTTAGTATAAATAAACTGATTCCGGATACCAATTAAATTCAAGATTATTTATTCATCAAACGCTCTTAAGAACCTCAACTATCAATTGCACTACTTGTAAAGAATTTACTGCCACGTTCCAGAATAGGCAGGTGTCCCGATCTATTCAGAAAAAGTGGCAAGAAACTCAGGTATTCTTATTGTAATAGCTTCTTACTACTACTACTACTTTAACTTTTCTTCTACTACTACTACTTAATACTGTTACAACTATGTTTGTATATATTCACATTAAATTGGAGGCAGATGACAACTTCACGGAAGTAGAAACGGAAGCTCACTCGTGTTATGTTAGTGTATTGAAATTAAAAAACAGAACTGGAAAATAAAAGCCAGCAGGTATTTGTTTTAACACTATAATCTATTTCATAAAGATCATAGTATAAAATGTGATACCAAAGTTAAAAACTATTGTGTACTATTTTGATATTTTAAGAGCAAGAAAAATGCAGATCCTCGGATGGGATTCGAACCCACTGTGCTCTAGCAGTCATGTCGTTTGACAAGGGTTGTCAGAAGACGCGGGTTCAAATAAAAAAAAGGATGAGTTTTATTCTCTATAAAATTCTTTCAAAATTGGATTTCACGTAGCATACATGCTTCAAAACTTATATGTAATACTAAATGTAGGGTTGCGACACCAATACGAATGTTAAGTGTTTGTGAAAACTCTTCTTTACGTTGCATGAAGCTTGTAAAGCTATTCGATAGATGTCGCTCCGTTCCCATTTAACGGTTAAATTCAACTAGAGAGATAAATTCAATGCTCGCATAGACGCCTCGATGGGCTAGCGGTTATTCCGCTTGACACGGGTTTCGGAAGACTCTGGTTCGAATTTTATCTGAGGATGTTTATTTTCTTTAAATATTTCTCTCTAAAATTGCACAATTTTATTTAGCTAAGCAGGCATGCTTCATAAATCATGTATAATAACTAAATACTGAAATAAAAACATAAGTTACTGTTGAGCTGGTTATAAATTTCCATAACATTTTAGAATTTCATCGAACCATCGAACTACGTGCCTTAATTACTGCTCACTCAACATTCAGTTCGATATCTGCACTCTATTTCGGGGCAATAAATCAATTCATACAACATTTTGTGAGAACGCTCTCGTCACAGAGGCGATATAATTGCTGCGTGCATTTCTACATATAAATGTTCTAATCTGCACAAGCGGTGGCAGTATTGCATACCGGAGCTCGGCTTACGTCACATGACAAGGTTTCAATGGAATCTGGGTGAAGGGGGATTTATGTATAAATTATTTTTTGAAATTGTCAGACTTTAAATGGGCAATGATACAAAATAGTGTTTTAATCAACTGGTAAAATGAGTGGTTATAAATAAAATGTTAAGGCGTATTGAAAGGTGTTAAACCACCTGAAATGGCACATGGCTACCTGCCACCCTCAAGAAAAACCTTTACGAAGCACTTAACAGTGTTCCGGCAGCTGTCCTTAAGAACAATTCACCATTCTAGTTCTAATGTGATACCACCTGCGATCTTCTGTCACGGACCATTAACTGAGATTGTGGCCAAACAACAACCTGTCAACTATAGAAAAAAAATACTACCGCGTACAGTGAATTGGAGTCGATTTCATACTACCAAATAATATCCCATTCGAAAGTAAGAATACGTAAAAATATAGAAGATATCTGTCTAGCAAAATTTTTAAAGTTCGATTTTTGACGATACTTATATTATATTATATTATATTACTGTTGAATTACCGAAATAAATAAATAAATAAATACGTTTTCGTCTTACTTCCATAGAATGAGCCTCATAAAATGTCTCAATAGAATCTTGCTTTGTTACGTAAGAGAGAGGAGGGAGAGGAACGAACACGATATTACGCCAAAAATCGCGCGTAACGCATTCTGTAATCATCGCGTTATTCCGTAAAGTAACGACGGATGTAACGCAACGAACTGTGTCATTTGTCGACCTCCTTCAATCCGCGTCTAATGGATTGAGTGATTCAGCGAAATATATAAGTATATAAATATACATGTTACTTGTATCTAATACTTTGAATGAACGATTCTTGTATAATATGGATCTCGGTAACGGCTCTAGTGATTTTGTACATGAAACATGAAATTTAGTATGCATGTTTTTCGCGGAGATAAACTGTTATGGTTAATTATAATGAATGTTTAGAAAACGCCATTTTATCTGTGTCTTCAGGCAATGAAAGACAACAGTCTGTTCGTTGCGTTCAAACTAGATGGCGTAACAGTCGCATTGCAAAATCCTGAGTCGCATTGCAAAGATTCTCACGGAACATGTGTTGCTATTTTGTATTCGTATATAATCCGAGCAAGGCTTGCTCACCCAGGTACTAAATATTTATAAACGTACCTAACTTGTAACTGCTACAGCGTACACTGGACGAATACAGTGTTAAAAATCTAAATAATAATTATTACGTTTTAACCCAGTAAAGTTGAATACTCAAAATACCCTCAAAACACAAGCAAACGGCGTGATTCAAACTTTTAACTGCTTATGCAAAATACATTTTTATTATGATAATTAAAAAAATTACATGTTATTAAATGGCTCTGGATATAGAATAAATAGTGTTGTGTTTATGTATTTCACTTACCCACGTATGGTTATTTTATTGCTCACTGTTCGTATATTTTCTATTGTTAACATTGTAATTCTCAAACAGTGACTGTTATTTCCTTTAGGAAAATAAGTTTCTTTGACCGCACAATACAGCATTTACTTTAAAATAATAGAGGTAGGTACAATAAACAATGTATGATGAACGCTCTATTTAGCATTACTCAATTATATGTTTTTTCGTAAATAAAATTGCGGAGTTACCTCTTGAAAGTCAATGAATCCTATAGAATTCAATAAATAAGGGGCTTGTTATGTCAAATTGCCTCCTTTTAAAAACTGGCCTAATAATAGGATTTTTTCAATTTGCATGTACATATTTTTTGGCATGTTTGTTACGCAAGTACTTCTCTATTTATAAATTTCGTAGGTCTATTAATAAGTCCATAAAGTAGTGGTTCCACAAAAAAATATGAAAATGGGTTCAGTGTTTTATGAATAAAAATAATTTTACTATTTTATTTTGCATATTACATTTTATATAATGAATCCATAGGCTCCCGAACTAGTTATTATGGTTAATATATATTATATTATATTTATATAAAACACATGGAACAGCATACATTATGGTTAATAATTGCTAAGCAAAAATGTTTTGAAATTAGATAAAACACGCTCATTTTATAATATTTATTTGAGGGTGTGTTGGGATGTTAGTGTAGTGTATGAGTGTGTGAATGTATGTTTGAGTGTATATCATCTCCGTCAAAGCACCCAACTCAAGTGGAGTAAGAGAGGGTTGGAGGATATATGTGTATGTTGTGTGAAGGTGTGGAAGTGTAGGTATGAATGTGATTTAAGTATGTGAAGCAATGTTTGTGGCGTTTAGCACACTATGTATGTTCATTTTTCCGGTTGTTAACCGATTTACAAAAATATGTTTGTTGTTGCTTAATAATTTATAATCAACATCAGCCTTAAAATTTGAGTAGTTTCAATAATATAATAAAAAAATAAAATAATTATAATGGAAGTCGGATTATTATTTTTTAATTTGTTTATTTTAATTGGTACATCGTTTTTTTTATAATTGTATTATAATGGTTTGATACAGCATTAGATACGCTTATTTTCAGGTTTTCAACATCACCCTCTTTAGTCTTGTCTTAATGAAATCCATTTCAGCAAACCAGTTTGTTGATTTGTATTCGTCGCAAATAACTCGTTAATCCAAGTCATCAGAACAATAAGCTATAATGGTGCTCTTTAAATGAAATGAAGCTATTATAGCGCTTGTCCATCTTGCCTTTACACAATGGTACAATACAGAGGCTTATATGTACCGATTAATATTAGGTAATGAATAGATAAAACTGCCATTAGATATGCAAATAAAACGTATTCAAAAACAAGTTAACGTAAAGGGCAATAACAAAGCTTTTGATGCACATTACTCTGTACTATCAAGACTGTTTCTGAACCGAAACTGTATTGAAAAGATGTTTTGAACGTTATTATCGATTTAGGTTCTTTTTTAACCGATACAGAGGCCAAAACACAGGTGGCACTTGCAATTGTTGCTTTTACACCCTTACAAAGTATTGCGCACTACTGTGGTAAAATATCTGTGGTAGCGACCAACAAAACTTCTTGCACAAGAAGCCTTTTACCTAATACTAGTATGCTCTGAATAGCGTCAGCTTAACATCTTTTAAACATCCTGCAAACCTACGAATCAACATGTTACTCCTGACTGCAAGCGCCCTACGCTCCCTCTCGATGTCCATGTCATCATGGAGCGTGTCAGTGACCCAGTGTCCAAGGTATTTAAAATAAGATACCAGTTTGAGCGTGGTACCGGACAGCGTCACCTCTGTAACATATGGGTAATGTTTTGTGCCCGCCTTGAAAGCCATTAACTCACTTTTAATAGCATTATACTTGAGGCCATGTGCCCCCGCATAACGCTCGCAGATAGCCACCAGTTTCCGAAGGCCGCTGATTGATGGGCTAAGCCACACCATATCATCGGCGTAACTAATGTTGTTTATAATCTTCCCATCAACAGAGCAACCCACCATGGCACTGCTGAGCTCACCAATCAGGCCATCCATGTAGAGTTTAAAAAGTTTCGGTGAGGACAACCCCCCTTGCCTCACACCGCATTCCAATCCATACGGTTCAGATTGTGCGTCAGCCCACTTAACCACGTTACTATGGTGCCCATACCAATACTTGAACAGTTCAATTATTTCCGAGGGTAGTTCTGTATCCTGGTATAGCTTCTTCCAAAGTTAATTATAAGAAACCATATCGAAAGCTTTGGACAGATTCAAAAAGCATGCATAAACTAGCGTTTTTCTATCGGTGTAGTATCGGACAGTGTGCTTGAGGCAAAGAACTGCAGATTCTGTAGAGAGTCCAGACCTAAAGCCAAACTGGGCATCATGCAACGTTAGATATTTCTATAGCTGTATCTCAAGCATACTGTCCAACACTTTTGCCACAATAGTAGTTAACTATATAGGTCTATAATTACTTACATCAGACGCATCTCCCGTCTTATTTTTTATTAAGGGCACCACCACAGTTTTTGTCATACTGTCTGGTAAGTATGAATTACCAATACATAGATTGTAAAACAAGGCGAGCACTCTCGGCAGATGAGCCCCTGCATGCTGCAGGTGTTCAATGCTAAGAGAGTCATGACCAGGGGATTTTCCCCTTGTCATGGTCCGCACTATTGCAGCTATCTCTTTAGCAGTGAACATGTGCAACGCCGCCCTCTGGGCTGAGGTACCTCGCTCTACAAACCTACCATCGGTTGAACTTTAAAATGATTTTTAAAAAGTGCTGCTATTTCCTTAGTCACTAACACCATCTACACAGACAGGCTTGTTCGACCTGGGGTTCAACTTATTGGTTTCTTTTCAAAATTTACAAAAAAAATTCTTAGAATGATGTTCAGCTAAAATATCAATTTTAATCTGTTTTGAATGATTTTGACACCACTTCAATTTTTGTTTAAAAACTTTTCTAGTTGCAGGCATAGTACTATAACTATGGCCATCTTTCGGTTTACCACTTTGAAAACCAAGTCGAGCCTCCGCATGTGCTTGCTTCACATACCTATTCCAGCCTACAACTTTATTTTTATGTATCACAGATACACGCCTACAGCTATACGTAGCCGCGTCTTTTAATATATTAACAATATTTTCATACATCTTGTCGATACAATTTTTATATTTCAAATCATTTCAGCTTTTACCACAACAGTCTTTAAATACTACTGGAAAATCTACTTTTTAAAATTCACAATTACAATTATAATTATACAATAATATTTGTTGGTGGTCTCTTTCCAAACGCACGGAATTTTGTTCCAATTTATCACACACGGATTTATTTCTTAAAATATTTAGGTTACACACAACCTGTAGAGGAAACTGGTCAGACCAGTAGGTATCATACAAAATCTTAGCGTCCGTTACTGTCTTCCAGGCCGTTTCCGACACTACACAGTGGTCTAGCCAGCTTCTCGTACCATGCGCATCACTCATAAATGTGTATAAGTCCGCTGATAGACCCAGTAGCTCAATGTCAACGCAACGCCAGCTCTGTTCTTCACAGAATCGGTTTAACTCATTTCCAAACCGCATACCGGGGTGTGCATTAAAGTCAGTCGCCTAGTACAAACATTGAGTCTATGTTGCTTTCATTCACAATCGCCGCTGTCTCACCCATAGCATAGCTAGTGCATTGTTAACATCGTCACAGCGTTAATAACTGCCTTTTAATTTTAAATAACAGTGAAGTGTAAACGGCTGAATTATGGAACAACCTACCAGCGTCTATATTTCGTGACATATACAATCTGGGAGTCTTCAAATACAGAGTGAATAGCTACCTTTTAGGCAAGCATGTACCACCGTAGACCTCGTCATCGCTTTCCATCAGGTGAGACTGTGGTCAAATGCTTGTTTATCAGATGTAATTTTTTTTATTTAAAACACAGTAAAGTGTCATCTGCAAACAATACAATCTCATGATTTTTCTCTTCATAATACGGTAAGTCATTAATATAGATTGAAGATTAAGGGTCTTTATTTAGGGACTAAGTAGGTAAACGTCTATGTAAAATCCAAAAAAATAAGCTCTAAGCGTGAATGCAATTTATGGGTCGGCGGTAATTCCTACAAAGACCATGATTCATCTAGCAATATTTTTTTTTATTTCAAGAACAGTTGCATTTCGTCAGAAATAATGATTTGCACTACATCCCATCGTCCTTAGACATTAAGTTGTTAAGTGTCATTTGGCTGGAATATCACCGACACCCATACTCTTCAAACCGGAACACGTAATGCGAACATTACTGCTTGGCAGTAAAAATAGGTATTATGGCAGTGCTTTCCCGGAAGAACTCAGTCACAAAGTCTTCTACTGAATCTGTAATTGTAATAATCAACTAACATTAAAGTAACAAATATGTTGCAATTACAGCACTAATGTGCGCCAACGCATGACAAGGTTGAATAACGGTTATTACTCCACCTTTATAGGACGAGATACGTGATCTCAGCGGGTACCTAATGCGCTTGGGGCAGAATGGCAGTCACATTACGTGCCGGTGTAATTGTAGCCGCGAATTAGGAAATCAAGCGGTAAATATAAATCCTTCGAGGAAGCTATAGCCGACTTTATATGTTACTAACTTAAGAGTCCTATTTTTTTCAGTACTCGTATCTCTATTGCAGTAGTATTCGCTTCCACTATACAGCGCACTTTGTAAGGTTACTCCGTGTCGCGTTCGTTGTTCAACTCGTTCGTATTTGTTATATCACCAGTGGTTATATTTAGAATGATATTGGCAGCTAATGGTATCCAGGTGGCTGGCAGCGGCGGCGGAGCGGTATGAATATTCAAGCGGCGCGCGACGCGTGGCCGATCAACAGCTCCGTGCCGACCCGCTGCCGCCGTCAGAAGGTATAAGGCCTTTGATTCGCTATAGATACGACCATTTTACAATTCGTAACGTTATTTAGACGGCTACCTTTTGAAATTTCTAAACACGTATATTTTTTTTTTATTTATTTACCAAATTAAAAGTACATACATATTTGAAGTAATATAACATAGCATTCATAAACCACATAGGTTTGTACATAATGCTATTGTTTAGTCCACAAATTAGTAAATATACTTGTGTGTTTAACGAACAACAATCTGAACTGTTACACTGACCTATTAGGTATCTATAACGTGAGATATCATTACATGTTCTAATATATTTCGCCAGGAAGCTTCACACATGCCTGTATAAATGGTAAGAATCTAACTTAATCATACATCTAAGAGAATTAAACTACCTCATACCCATCACTAGGATTCTCAGCGTCGCTGGAGGCATGGACACAAACAATAACAAATCACAAAACCCAAGAAAAAACATTTTTGCTCACCACAAAACATATTGGCCTCGGCTTGCCTCGAGGGTCGGTTACGAATTTTACAACATTTTGTCAACCTTTTTCACACTCTACCCCTATAAAGAAAATACGAGATTCTAAAGCTGCATCAGTGATTGTTGACATGCATATTTGAAGAGAAAACTTTTTTAGGCACGTTGATCACTTTTTGGTTGAATAAAATTAAGGAACTCGCGTGACCGTCACCGAACGATTGTCATATATAATGTAGTTTCGAAGTGAATACTTCTTTAGACGCGATAATTGTTTCCATAACTACCTATTGTTGTTGATTGTGTGTCTTAAAAATCATTCGAGTAATTCTCACTTCTATCCATGGATAAATCAGACTATATCTAAAGACTTCTATCGGCAGTCCCCAAAGACTGCTCCGGATGGTTTAGTTTTACAATATGTTGAGCAATCACATCATGAAACAATCTTCTAAATAGTCTTAATGCAAACGTTTCGTTCCATCAACATTATTATACTTAAATTTGTTTTATATTGGCCGAGGTGCCGGACGAAACTGCCACTGTGACGTGTCCGAGTTTACGAACGTTATTATATTTGATACTTCATGGGAGATTGCATCGGCGGTCCACATAATGATGCCATTTGATAAATTTGAGACTTATAGGGTTAACCCTATAGGTCTTAAATTTATCAAACGTGTCCATGTCATGTCCTCTGGTAATGTTATGTATACGTGTTAGGTATATTCCATTGCAGCATACTATACATTACCATGTACGAGTATATGTAGTCCTGTGAAGATAACGGTTAAATTTCCGTTAACCGATAATAAGTGAAATCGCTTATTGAAAATTACGAAAAATATGTCTTGCGAGCGTCATATATACTCAAGTACATATGTAACTTTAATTTTATGCGCTTCCTGTTAGGTCAGGTACTTAGTCCCGAAAGAGATAAA
Organism: Selenia dentaria; assembly: GCA_917880725.1. NCBI lineage: Eukaryota > Metazoa > Arthropoda > Insecta > Lepidoptera > Geometridae > Selenia > Selenia dentaria. The sequence continues at coordinate 3,194,887 of OU862888.1, read as the reverse complement.
CCTCTACACCGAAAAGAAATGGACAGAAACTTAGTTGGGTAGAAGAAACTTGGTTGGTTGGGCAGGGAAATTTTTTCTCAATGTGCCAAAATAGACCCCTGAGTTAGAAGAGGCTGTCATTTATGATGTGAATAACCAGCCAATTAGAAGCCAAGCAGGTGCAATAGTGATGAAGCAAGATGAATTATTTACCTATTTTTATTTTTTATTTTTTTTAAGTATCGTCTCACACTACTTAAAGTGAGTGCGCCACGTCTATCTATGCGATCCAACTCTAAACAAGTACAACCTTGATATCTAAGCTGAATACGTTATTTCAGATATGGATTTGAATCGACCATGTCGATGCTGGCAAGATTTTCTAGAAGCGTCCCAAAACCACATTCGTTATATTTCCTTTTAGAACATTGGTATTGTATTTCTGGCTTCACCTGTTATTCTGAGATCTGCGTATACAGAAACAACATTTATCTACGTAGTGCCGCCACTCATCGTATTGTTGTAAGCGTTTGCTACATTTGCGGCGTACCTCATATTGAATTTAACTAAAAAGTGTTATATAATAATATATCATAATAATATACAAACTTTTTATTGGGCTTAAACTTATATAACAGTATAATGATAAGATATTGTACTTTTATCAATGGGTTGCCCCTAATAATAAAACGGGATTAACGTGAGACTTTTGTTATAAAAACTAACGTGGTTTTCACTCATTTTTAATAAGAAATACGGGATTACTCACGTAATATTTATCGGATAGATCTCTCTCACGGTGCTAAACGAGACGTCATCGACGCGGGCCTCCCGAACACTCCTTGAAAAAGACCACCGAATGTGGTCGAAACTACAGTCGGACCGATCCGATAAATATTACGTGAGTAATCCTGTATTTCTAATTAAAAACGTGAGACTTACGCGTTGTTGATATAACGATTGACGCATGATTCGGCTTCGTCCAGAACTTTATTCAGGATCTTGTGTGCGGTGCGCTCGTCGTTTCGTCCCGCCTCGTACTTAACAGTAACACAAGTAACATGACAAAGGGTTAACTAATTCAAATCATTTGACCAGCTTCGGCATTGACAGAAGGTCAGTCTTATGAACGGTAACTGTGTATGCTACTTTCTGTGTATTTGGTTAAAGTGTACTTTTTACTCCTAAGAATACTCTATGTCACATTCTAAAATTATTACGCAATATGAGACGAGAAACGACAAGAAACTCTCCAATCAGTTTGTTTATATATTACTATTTTCCATGCTGTTATGGTGACAGATGGCTAACGCTCTAATGGTGACAGATGGCAACTTGGCATAAATGCAGAAATCCAAACATGTTTAAGTTTAAAATATGCTTTTCTTCAATTATATAAAAATCAGCATAACAAGAAGCACATGTTTTAATCCCGGGTACAGACTATCTCCACACAACGCACACATTGCATATCATCATCATTGCAAATCAGTTCAGCTGCTTCTACAGGTATGAGTAACATACATCCTAACGTACATATAGTATAGCAGCAGTAGGCAGGCTATTTGGATTTTATTTTCGTAAGCTCAGTTATTCCTCTCGGGGTTTTATTGTAAAAGAGCACAGCTCTTCAAAAGAACTTACTCGTCTTTAGTAGTCTATCATTACAGGCACATTTATCATATCCCAATTTCAGTCGTTGATATCCGTTTCATTTGGTTAAGAAGACTTAAAAATAAAATAAATGATAATTTTTCTGCCAAGAAAATTTAAAATATTGTTCTTATAATGTATTTGTAACGCCAACGTAACGTAAACAAGCGAGAAAGGCTTGCGAAAAGCTGCGAGGGTACTCGTATCTCCTGCGGAGTTTATCAACCTCGGAGCATCCAACTATCAATTAATGACCTTCGATAGTGGTTATTAATTGATAAGGGCAACGCTCCTCTCCTATAGTTGTAATCAACGCTACCATAATAACACGACGGGCGACCTTTCGCTTTAGTTATCAGACTAATAGCAATTGTGGAACCTATCCCCTATCCTATCTCCTTTTAATTATATTGTGAGGTTGGCAACTTTATAGCTGGTGAGGCGAAAGGCGACTGACCTGTGGGTTTCCTATGACAGCAGCCTGGGTGCGTGGTCAGTGAGCTCGTTGTGTGGTTTCGTCCTCAGAGGTTTCTCAGCTCAAATCCATAGGGTCTTCGTCCAGTTGTTTCCTCTCCTCGCCGACTTCCTCGTCCGGCACGCGCAGGTGAAGCAGGCTTCCAGGTGGTACCACCCACCAGGTAAATATCCAAAGAGTTCGTACAAATAAGCACTCGGACCAACCGACGGCACTGCTCTTTGTGACGAGAGGCTCCGCGATGGTCACTCCAACTTGATAGAGGAAATAAAATGGCGATATACGCGCTCGCGCACCTTGTGCTGGACTCGGGCGGTCCAGAAGACAGAGGATGCGCACTCTCGAGCGGATACGTGTGTCGCGCTCAATGGCTTGTCTACCACTCAACTGACGTCGGAAGGAATACCAACACAGCGGAAACATCCGAATGCATCGCAATTCTACCAACACCAACATACTCGTTAAAGTCTAGTTTGTTTGTGCATGGTCACGTGACAGTATCAATGCGCTAAGCGCGCGAACTCCAAAGTGATTGTAATTAAAGCACGGAAGGTATATTAAACATTATATAAGAAACTGGCTCTGTACGAACCATACCGCTCACCTTAAAAGAAGGTAACTTCTTTTAACCTAACTACTCACTACATTTACTACAATCACTACTCAATAAGCTCAACTCTAACTAAAACTTAATAAAACTAAGTGGTAGGCACTTATAAGAAAAAGGTACCTAACCTTTGTACCTACATCAACTACTCAATGGGAAGCTTACAAACCTTTGCAACTGCACGTTTGTATAATGATTTGCCGGCTTGTAAGGTCACTACTCTAACTTTATTATCGGTACCGGGACGAAGGGCATGTACACGAGCTAACTTCCACCTTAGAGGAGGAAGGTTATCATCGCACATAACGACAATATCGCCTACACGGATGGGAGCTCCGATATCCGTGTACCATTTGCTACGTTGTTGAATCTCATGTAAGTACTCGCGGCTCCATCGCTTCCAAAAATGTTGAATACATTGTTGTACCCATCGCCACCTAGGCAGCCTATCGGGGTTCGAGTCCGTTAGAGAAACATCCGGAAGGGCCGTCAAAGGACCGCCTACTAAAAAATGGGCCGGAGTTAAGGGCAGCGGATCAGCTGCGTCTGCACTCAGAACACAGAGCGGCCGCGAGTTGATCACGGCTTCGATTTGAAACAGTAATGTGTGCATCTCGTCATAAGTCTGTACTCGCGTACCTACAACACGATAAAGGTGTCTCTTAGCTCCCTTCACCCACGTCTCATGCAAGGCTCCCATGTGAGGTGAGGTTCCTGGTTGGAAATGCCAGGTGATGCCCTGTTGCAGGGTTTGAGAATTCAACGAAGCTTGAACTGAATCGTTTCTCAAAAACTCGTACAACTCTCGTAAGTAATTGTTACACCCAACAAAGTTTCTCCCGCCATCAGAATATAGATCGGTAATTAGGCCTCTGCGGGCGGTGAATCGCCGCAAGGCCGCCAGAAATCCCTCCGTTGTACAATCGCTCACTAATTCAATGTGTACCGCCTTAACACTCATACTACAAAAATAGCAACCCATGCTTTAATGACCTTTGCATTTCTAACTTTATTAGCTCGCACAAAGAAGGGTCCAGCATAGTCCACGGTCGTCCGTACAAAAAGACGTTGTGGTTGAACTCGCACGGCGGGCATCGGTGCCATAGCGGGGCGCGACGGGACCGGCCGCGCACGGAAGCAGCGTACACAGAGGAATATCTGTTTACGTAGAATGTCTCGACTCGATAAGATCCAATACTTACGGAAGAGTAGGTATTGAACAGTTTGAGTACCGGCATGTAGGTGCATAACATGGGCATCGTCAATAATTAAACTAGTTAAACGATGTTTTTTAGGTAAAATCAGCTGATGTTTCGACTCGTAAGGAAGTAACGATTTGTGTAAACGTCCTCCGACACGTAAGAACTTCGACTCATCAATGAATGGATCAAGACGTTTCAGTTGATTTGTTGGTCGTTGACCTCTCGATATGTTTTGAAAGTCCTCTTGAAAAACTCGATGTTGTACCAAATAGATCAATCTGTTTAGAGAAAAGTTATACTCGTGGACTGTTATGTACTTTGGATGAGAACATTTATCATTCTTAACTCGCGATTTTAGTTTATGGTAAAACCGAAACAAATAGGATGTGACTCGAACTAATTTACCTAAAGTTGAATATTTATCAATAATCTCAATTTCTTCTACTTGAGTTGCGGGTAACGACACGATAGGTACATTGCGTTTCTCCTCGATCGTACTAGGGATGTGCTTCGATTTAGGCCACGCAGTGGGTTCCTCGCGAAGCCACGGTGGACCGTGAAACCATAAATCATTCATTAAGAATTGCGAAGTTAATTGACCTCTAGAAGGCGCGTCACTCGGATTAAGGGCCGATGGGACGTACCCGAAACGACAGTTTGGAATTCTAGTAAGAATCTCACTTGTTCGATTTGAAACAAACGTCTTCCACTCATACGGCGGTGATCGAAGCCACGCCAGCACTACGGACGAGTCCGACCACGCGTATGACTCATCAATGCGGACATGGTCGCGGTAGGTATTTTGCACCTTCTCGATGAGCCTAGATAACAACACGGCTGCCATAAGCTCAAGACGAGGTATGGACAGACACGTTGATATCGGGGCGACTCGCGTTTTCGCGAGGATAAGGAATGTCCGAACCAGTTTTGTGTCATCATCTGTAAGACGGACGTACACGCATCCGGCCAGAGCACGCTCACTAGCGACAAACCGTGAATCTGAACACTGTTCAACGGGAAAAATACCTGACGAGGTATTGACAACTGCGATAAGAGAGGTAGCTCTTGAACGAAGGCCGTCCAAGCATTAACAATATCGAGCGGAGGTCGTTCGTCCCACGAAACTCCCCGGATCCACAAAAGTTGCATGAGGCATTTGGCAAAGACCGTAACTGGTGAAATCCAACCCGTTGGATCATATATCTTTGCAATTTGTGAAAGAATAGTCCTCTTAGAAATGACATTTGAGGTACATGTCACACCAAATGTAAAATGGTCCGCTTGGGGCTTCCACTGAAGCCCTAAGACCTTAGTTTGGTTGTCCCTCTCCATGGGAGCGAAGAACACCTCCTCCTGCCGCTCACCATGAACAACTGGCGCCTGCACTGCGACAAGTAGTGCTGGCGAGTTGCTATGCCACTTATGTAACTCAAACCCGGCTGATTTACAAATACCTATCAACTCCTGTTGCAGTAATAATGCACTCTCCTCATCTCTTACAGTACAACACACATCATCGACAAACATTTGGTCCAACAAAACCTTGGACGCAAGTGGGAAAGACTCTGCTTCGTCTAGGGCCAACTGCCGCATAGTACGAAGCGCTAAGTACGGCGACGACGCTACTCCAAATGTTACCGTACACAAACGATAATCTCGTATAGGTTCGCTCGGCGAAGTGCGCCACAAAATTCTTTGAAGGTCGCGATCGGATTCACGAACATTTATATTCAAATACATTTGCCTAATGTCGGCTAAAAGCGCGATATTATGCAATCGAAATTTTAAAAGAATGTCAACAATGTCCTGGTGAAGTTTTTGACCTGTCAAAAGGACGTCATTCAAAGAAGTACCGTTTGAACTGGGACATCCCGCATCAAACACGACACGAACGCGAGTAGTAGTAGATGACTCTTTAGTCACGCAGTGGTGAGGAATGTAGTATGTACTACCAGCAGATGGAGGGTCGATAACCGGCTCCATGTGCTTTAACACCAAATACTCCTGTAAACACGCATGATACTCTGCCTTGAGACTCGGGTTCCGCTCCAAACGATGCTCCAGTTTATGGAACCGAGCAAGGGCAATGTCACGTGACTCGCCGAGAGGAGGGGCATCAGGTTTACGGGGTAAAGCAACTGTATACCTCCCTCTGACGTCACGAGACTGTGTACTCTCGAAAATGGACTCGCATAGACGTTCCTCGGGAGTAAGTACCTTCACTTCAGGACCTGACTCAAGTTCCCAGAATTTTTTCAAGTCGTTTTCGCTGTCATCGGAAAATGAGCTAAAGCAAGCTTGAACTGGGGACGGAGTCGGAGAATCGAACGCTAGCTTTCCCAACAACACGTAGCCGAATACGCTATTGATAGCGATCGGTGAATCTGGACCTCAGGTGATTACGTTACCTAACAATACCTCTGATAAGATATCTGCTCCTAAGATCATATCAATCTGTTGAGGTAAGTAATACGAAGGATCCGCTAGTTTTAAATGTCGAATGTGGGGCCACCCGCAAGTAGGTAGCTGGACGTTCGGCATTTGTGAATGTGTGAGCTTTGGTAAAATCAGCGCGTCAATAGGTATTGACGGCTGCAGCTCATCTCTGGGTGTGACGTTAAAAGACACAGTCCCTCTCGGGCGAATGGGGGCATTATCCCCAATGCCAAATATTGGCGTATTGACGTGGCGCCGCTTGAGCCCTAACTTACGCGCGCTAGCTTCAGTTATAAACGTTGCCTGCGATCCGGTATCCAGCATGCACCGGACTGTTGACAACTTCTCCGAACCAACATATACATTGACGAGTACCGTCGCAAGCAATACCATCCTAGTGGGAACTGAGCGCGCAATGGACGACGTGCAATGTGTTTGTGCTGCTGCGCTCGCTATCGCGTTATTTTGAGATAGTGAGGACTCAATACATTTATCGGAAACTGACACACTCTTGTCACTCGGAACTTCATTTTTAGTTTTAAAGCAAATTAAAGTATGGTGATTTTTGGAACACGACCGACATACAAACTTTGAAGTACACTGTGACACAGTGTGCGACCTGCCTAAGCAATTAAAACATACATCTCTTTTCTTAATAAACTCGTAACGCTCATGGGGTGACCAACTCGTAAATTTACTACATTTCGGCAACGAATGTTGACCATCGCAACACAAACATTTGTTATCTCTGCTCTCAGGACGTGATGTTCGAGACTCGTTTGAACTCGGAGACTTATCAGTGTTCGAAGTGTGAACACTAAGCGTTGGGTACGTTTGTTTTTGATTCGCTGACGACACGTTACCGCGTGACTGAGGAATTTTCAAACTACCCACATTTTGATATTTTTTATCACCGGAATCGACAATTTCGCTCGCTACTAAATCCTTTTCTAAGAAATGAATCAACGACTCGTCATTAGGTATCTCGGAAGGTTTATTTAATGACAATTCGAAACGTTTGCGAATGGAAGTGGGTATTTTACGTAGTAAAATGTGCAATAACAAGAAACTCCACTCTTTAGTGGGAAAACTCATGACTTCGAGTGCTTTGAAATTTTCTAGATATACATTCAAAATATTACGCACACCTGCGGTAATACTTCTCTCAGAACACGACTCAACATCAAAAATGCGATCAAGATGTTTGGAAGCGATTGCTCGTTTGTTTGAATATCTAGATATTAAGATGTCTAATGCTACCGAATAGTTTTCATCCGTGATAGGTATCGACTTTATTAGGTTATATGGCTCATTTTTTAAGGTAAGGAGTAAATACCTAAACTTCTCTGACTCTGTGTAGCTCTCATGGTTATGTACCACTGAACGAAATAAATCATGGTACGAGGTCCACTCGGTGTTCTCGCCGGAAAATGATGGTAATGGTAAAACAGGCAATTTATTTATGTGACAATGACCATGATTAGATTGCATCGAACTATTTAGTAACACTGCTTTACTCATGCGCCTGCCCTCATCATCCTTTCGCTTAAGCTCGTCTAAATGACTTTGAATAGCGTAGTATTGATCATTAAACTTATGTCGAAAACTTAACTGCTCGTCTCGATCAAAGGTTTGCAATTTTAACAACGACTTCTCAATTTTAGTTTGTAATTTCATGAAATTCCTATGAATTTGTTGAATGTCTCTCGCTCTAATTCTAAATTGTTGCTCATCCTTCTCATGATACTCTAAAATACGTTTGACTTCGTCAAGTATAATTTCTCGCTCGTAAATATCTTGTTCCGCCATGTTGTAGGTCAAGATCCGGCGCAATACAAAAATGGGCAAAAACAAGATGAAAACTCAATTAAAATATTGTCGGGATTTGTAAGATCGCAACGACAATACACGAAATAGATACGATAAACTCGAAAAATAAGTACGATTGCTCTAAAACTCACGGATATTTTTACCTAACAGCGGTATGACGACTTCATAGAATGCGACAAATATGATACAATGTGACGGAAAAACGTGACCACGGCACAGAAAACAACAGATCCGACTCGAACGGATCAAAATATGGTGAGGCGAAAGGCGACTGACCTGTGGGTTTCCTAAGACAGCAGCCTGGGTGCGTGGTCAGTGAGCTCGTTGTGTGGTTTCGTCCTCAGAGGTTTCTCAGCTCAAATCCATAGGGTCTTCGTCCAGTTGTTTCCTCTCCTCGCCGACTTCCTCGTCCGGCACGCGCAGGTGAAGCAGGCTTCCAGGTGGTACCACCCACCAGGTAAATATCCAAAGAGTTCGTACAAATAAGCACTCGGACCAACCGACGGCACTGGTCTTTGTGACGAGAGGCTCCGCGATGGTCACTCCAACTTGATAGAGGAAATAAAATGGCGATATACGCGCTCGCGCACCTTGTGCTGGACTCGGGCGGTCCAGAAGACAGAGGATGCGCACTCTCGAGCGGATACGTGTGTCGCGCTCAATGGCTTGTCTACCACTCAACTGACGTCGGAAGGAATACCAACACAGCGGAAACATCCGAATGCATCGCAATTCTACCAACACCAACATACTCGTTAAAGTCTAGTTTGTTTGTGCATGGTCACGTGACAGTATCAATGCGCTAAGCGCGCGAACTCCAAAGTGATTGTAATTAAAGCACGGAAGGTATATTAAACATTATATAAGAAACTGGCTCTGTACGAACCAATAGCTATATATAGTGCATTCCTTGCTTCACAATTTTTTGAATTACATTGCTTGAAAAAAAGGAAGAAAGAAATACTGAAGAAGATAGAGGCTTACTTACCAAGCGGCCAGATCAAAAACTGTAATTTTAGGCATCCGAATGTGAGTAACACTAGAAGGTCCTGCTGGTATCAAGCGCTCCACATAGTGAGTACAGGCTCTGCCTAGTTTGGAACCTGAAGACCTTGTGTGGATGTTACCACTTATTATTATTAATAAAACACGTGAACCATCGCTTCATATGAATAAGAACTAAGTTCACAAGATCCTTAAAAACGGGAAAGAGATGAAAGTTTATTGGAAAGAATGGAAAGTCGTAAATCATCGCTTTTGTATTCAAAGATTTGAATGTTCAAGAGTTTGGTCCATTATTTATTGACATGTCTGGCAACACTTATGCGCATTGAATCGTGAAACAAGTTAGTAATCCGGTCTGTATATTCGTACTAGTGGGTACTACTGCAGTGCCGGATATGATTTTTTGTTTATTGCAAGCTATGTATACTTTTAAAGAATTAAAGTATTTCCACATATAGAAATCCACCTTCTGTTCCACCAAGCCGCACTGGGCCTGCGTGGTGAATTATGGCCAATTCCTCTCTCTGAGAGAAAGGCTCGAGTCCCAGCAGTGGGAACAAAATGGGCTGATTATGTAACATATAGAAATATTACATACCTACCATATTTTGTTAAATAGTTTCTCGTTATGTACATTGTATTAAATTTATCTGTTCTTTCATCGGAAATAAAGTAAACATTTATTCATAAATTAATACTTTATCTATCTACCTATCTAATATCTGTATATTATTATACTAGCTGATCTGCCAGCGGCTTCGCTCGCTTGGTCTTGGTGTAGTAGTGGAAGTGCCGTTTTGGAACCTCGAGGTCATAGGTTCGATCCCCGAGTTGGACAGTTATTGGGTTTTTCTGAGAAAGAATGTTTTTTTCAATAACAGTCCGGAGACAGGTACAGTGCCCCGCCGATGGCAGTAAGCTCGCCACCTATTACATTAACACATGACCAACAATTACAATTTGAAAAATGTAATACCGATTTCCATTCTATTTCACGGGAATTATTCACGGAAAGCACCAATAACAAACAAAAAAATAATTTTGAGAATCAGTTTATACAGTTATAAAAAAATACAGTCGAATTGAGTACCTCCTCCTTTTTGGAAGTCGGTAGAAAACTTATGTATATGGCGAAACGTACGCGTTGAAAACAGCGGTGCTTACCCCTCCGAGGATTATCTATAAAATCAAAGCTCGATTCACTCAAGACCGCTAGACTGACCGCCGCGCGGTTTCACCTCCGCGGTGATAGATGGTGATGATGAGGAAAAGTATCCTATTAAAATACCGCTGCTTACCCCTTCGAGGATATACAGGCAAAACTACTTGTTATGATGTTTAAAAATAAGATGTAAGTATTGCGGGCAACTCACTCAAAACCATTAGACTGATGTTTCACCTCCTTGGTGATGGTGGAATCGCTCGACTACAGTCAACTGAACAACAATTATGACATGTCGACTCATCACCGAGCACGTCTAGTGTATCGAGCTGTCTAAATCATTGCGTGCTTTTGACTACGCTATCAGAAACTGACACATCTTTGACAGAACTTTATTAACATAAGATAAGTCATCATTACAATCTAGACGTAGACGGAGATCTTGTTATTTTATCTATGCTTTGCCCAAGAATATTAGGCTTTTTCACCCGCGTGGTGATATCAAGTAGCTTATGTGCTATTGCAGACTATAATCTATCAATGTGCCAAATTTCAATCAGATCCGTTCAGCCGTTCTGCCGTGAGTGAGTAACAAACATATTCAGATATCCATCCATCCATCCATCCATCTAAACTTTCACATTTGTAATGTGATAAAAATTAACCCCTATTTTTCCTGGTCACACTATCACATGAGAACGGATGGAACAATCTCGCTATTTATTTTTTTGCTGTGTTAATGCTTGTCAGAAGAAGGTCCTTAATAAAGAAAAAACAATATAAGATGGGAGGTAATGGCGAGGCCGAAGGCCAAGCCTACTACGCGAACAAAGTCGCGGGCAGTCGTTAGTATATATATAAAAATGAACACACGCTTTTCCTGGTCACGCTGTAACTTAAGAACGGCTTTACAGGATCGATTATCATTCAGCGTCAATAAGGATATCGTCAAGATAAGTGAAAACACTTTTCAGTTATTGGAGTGTAACTCAAAATCCGCTTGAACGAATTTGATTAAATTTTTATTGGACCACCTCAGGAGTCATCATCATCATCATCATCTCAGCCGTAGGACGTCCACTGCTGAACATAAGTCTCCTCCATGATTCCAAAAGGACCGGTTGGAAGCGGTTGGAACTCATCGAACCTGCGACTGAGACGGTTCGTGATGACCTTTGAAAACAGCTTATAAACATGGCTCAAAAGCGATCTGGGTCTGTAATTCTTAAGTAAGGTACTGTCACCTTTTTTAAAGAATAGAACCACCACGCTTTTGTTCCATGCTTCTGGCGTTAATCCTTCGAGTAAGACGGTATTAAAGAGATTCTGAAGGACTTTAAGTACCGGTGTTCCACCCGCTTTCAGAAGCTCAGATGTGATACCGCCATCACCCGGCGCCTTGTTGTTCTTAAGCTGTTTCAAGGCTATCCTAATCTCGTACAGGCTTTCTTGCGGGATATCTTCGGTATAATGTCGAGTCAGCTTGGCTCTTGGGTCTTTGGCCGAGCTGCTAACAGGTTTAGCGACCGAAGAGTATAACTGTCCGTAGAAACTCTCTACCTCTCTTAACACTTCTGCTTTGGTCGACGCTACACTGCCGTTTTATCTCTTTAGCTTCGTCAACTGGCTCTGCCCAATAGACTTGTCTCTTGCAAACACTTTGGAGCCCTTGTTTCCCTCTATCGTCTCTTTAATACGATTAGTATTAAAGATCCGGATGTCGTGTCGCAAGGACTTCCATACTCGTTTATTGAGCAGCCTATATGCTTCAGCATCCGAAGACTGCAGTTTTAAGGAGCGTCGTTCAGCCATGAGGTTGAGGGTATCGTTGGAGAGTTTCTGTGGCCTATCTGTACGGTGGGGTTTAAAGTACTTGTAACCCACTGTATGGAAAGTTTCTACTAACCTGTTATTAATCTCGTCCACTGAAGCAATGTTTTCAAGGCAATCAAAACGATTGGACAGCTTAAGTTGAAAGATCTCGGGGTTTTGAATATGGGCACGAGTACGTCGGAGCGTAGACTTCAACAGACGAGACCTCTCAAGTTTGACATTAATATTCAATGTGCCTTTCACCATTCGGTGATTACTACCGGTTTTCACCCTCATGTGGATCTGTGGATCACGGAGACATCAGTGAATATTTGTCTCTTGGTGGTCATAATGAAGTCAATCTTGTTTCTCGTGGAACCATCGGGACTCAGCCAGGTCCATTTCCTGTGAGGTGGCTTCTGAAAGAAAGAGGTCATCATAAAGAGTGGCTCTTTCTCCAGAAAGTCGGCCAACCTCTGTCTCCTACGGTTCCGTTGCCCATAACCAAATTGCCCCACTTTCAAATCATCTTTGCTTCTCCTACCCAACTTTGCGTTAAAGTCTTCCATAACAACTAGAAAGTACGTTTCAGAGTAGCGCGTGTCAGCATAATACTATTTCAAATAAAAAGAATAATTTTGAGAATTAGTATACAAATGAGGGAGACATCGGTGAATATACATAAAAAAGTGCATACAGTAGAACACAGACCCTTCTCTTTTTTTGAAGTGCGTTATTAATATTAAAAACCCGCCTGTTTAAAGTATGATCAGTGATAATGCCTATGAAAATACGGATATTGATTTACGAATTTTACTATTAAAAGCTCGTTGAGCGATGTTTTTGTATAATCCCGTGTACTGGAATGGTTATGATAATGAGTTGTTTGTGATATAATATCGCATCAGGCTAACGCTCGTGTTCGAAAGCCGCGAGCGCGGGCACGGGAGCGCGCACTAATTGCACTCATAATGAGGTGATGGCATAACAACTGGTGCTGCGCTAATTTTAATAGCATCCTCCATTCTACGACATTAGTAGTTCATTAACTCACATACTTGTTCATTTTTAGGGTACCGTATACAGAAGTCAAAACAAACAGTCCTATTACTGTCACTTTATCTCTCCATACATATTATCACGGGTCTCTAAAGACTAAAATTAATGGATTATAATCCTGCATTTACATAATGTGTGAACAGAACATCTACTATCGATACTAAAGTCAAAACGACTTAAAGAAGGAAGTTAATAGTCCTGTAAATTTTGTGCTAGTTCTTGTGTTTATACGATACATAACATACCTACCTACATAAAGCACTTTCACCAATAACCTACTCTACATAAGCCATAAAATGTAGGTAATCATGATTAATGTTTAAGTGTAGTATAGAATTCTTTGTGTATGAGTTCATCCGGGGACGTACTCTCACCATACCTAACAATTTCCACCGTGAAGCAGTAATGTTGTTCGCATGCCGGCGAAATTACAGGGAAATGAGACTTAACGACATGTCTCAGGGTTACAGGCGCAGTGCAATTCGTCACTTGTGTCGAAATAGAGGTTTCTACTTAACACCAGGCGGGCTTCGTGCTTTTACCGTCTCCTCATAGCATGGAAAATATTACTTACAATACAGCAGAGAGTACATTAACAAATCCAGTACTTCCTTGGATGATTTTGAACCGCGCATACATTACATTAGCATCAAAAAGGGTTCATCATTGTAGCCTAACGATCTAGTAAGCAACTTTTTAATCATTAGATCGCATTATGTAGTTTTAACGTTTAGTGTGATTCTGATATATTACTTGTTATTGTAATGTACGTATAAGTAATTATCGTATATAAAAAATGTGCCTCTAGTTTTTTTTAATAATTTTTATAACTAATTAGTTTTTATTGTAATAGGTAGGTATATTTTAAAGAGATTTATTTTAGTGGTACCCGTAGACTCCCCAGTCACCATATTTGGCTATTTATACAATTATTTTCTCAGAAATCATACTACATATCCAGGAACTGAAAATGTGTGGTTAACAGATTTAATGCACATTGTCTGGATCTGTCGATATATATGTTCGTTATTCTTGCACCGAATCGATAATAATATTTTTACACCACAACATATTTGCACATATATATACTTACAATGTGGTACTAAAACAAATTTGAAAGACGACAAGGCCGGGGCGGCAGAAGAGATAAATATACTCGTATTTTACTACACAGAAAAATGTTAAGACATACATTTTCCTATTTTATTATTCGACGTGTTATAAAATATAACACAAATATCAGTTGCTATTTAACATAAAAATGCTAAACGACAATGTTGTTCGCATTATTTTCTCATATCGATTCTCTAAAGCAAATAAAGATGTAATAAAGATACATCAAACTGTGACTCGGGTCGAGTGCTTTCAAATTACGTACTTGTGGGAACGAGCGCCCTGAAGTTCCTTCAAGCCTGTTGTAATGTGGGACCTACCGACCTCGTGTATGTAGCACGTTCTGAACAACCTCCTTCAATGTTACCACATATATCTGAACTACCTATCCGTCCGCGTCTCCGCCTACGCGTGTAAGCACCATTTTGTGAAAACCATTATTTATTTATATCATAGGTATTGTTCCCACATGTACGTTTGTTTGTTTGGCGTTTTCTAGGTAGATCTTTTACACGATACAAAGAAACTGTTGGCTAAGAAAAGGGTTTTTGAATGCAAGAGATTTTAGTTGTGTTTTGGGTATACATTTTAACTAACATGTGTAGAAGAACAGTCTTAAAGCCAAATACGGGTGAAATAGTTGTAAGAAACTCGCTTTTATGAAACTGATATATTTACAAAAATATGTATTTTTTAAAATTAGGGTAAAAATATAAATAAGCCATTGATCATTTGAATGCGATTGTACCTAAACATCAAGTTTGACCTAATAAGATAAAAGTCGTCATAATTGATTATATATTTCTCAAATAAATATTAAAAAATTAGAAAAATACCAACTGATCCGCATGCGACTTCGTTCGCTTTGTCTATCGGACACAACACATAAATGATAAGTTCACTCCCTTAGGGTTGAAATTTTCAAAAACCCTTCCTTAGTGGATGCTTACAACATAATAGGCATCAGCTGCCTTTGCCTTTGTAAATCTAGCGGCTTTGGCTCTGCATTGAATCCGTCAGTCAGTAGAGTAATAATTATAATAAAGAAATGTCGCGATACTATACACAAATAGTGTCAAGTTTGTATTCCAGAAAATAAAACCGTCGATAGATAAGTTACCGGCCGTAAGTATTCAGTAGTTTAGTATCTAGGCGGACTCGCAACAGCACCAGCATGGGATTTAATAAGTATAGGTAAACTTACCAATATAAGGATTGCATTGTTCACTCCAGTTTTATGTTCACCGTAAGCTCGCGCGTATCGGCCGCGTGAAATATATTCCGCGCCAATACGGAACGTGGAGGAGATGCGGATCGCAGGCACGCGGAGCCGCGGGATACATTGTGCCCATTATTGCACTCGCCGCACCGCGCACACAATGTCGAGAGCGTGACATTTAGGGCTTGGGTCCCGGGACGTCTCGTGTCTCGAAGTTTCAAGTCCCGGGACTTTTGAGTCGAGACTCGAGAAGAGACAGGCCATAAAAATAGCCGTTTTTTTTTGTCATCCTCGATCTAAATTACCGATCGATCTTTTTTATATGGTATAGGGTCACTTACTGATCATATAATCATTCGTTATGCTGATAGATATCCAGGTAGAGCTGCAAGCGCTATCTTGATAAAAGTTTATATTATACTTTTTGAGTTATAATACGTTTAATGTAGAAATGCCGACGCTCAGCGGATGGAGCGGCAACCCAAAGATAAAAAAATCTGTGATTATGAGAATTAACAATGTTGGTATTATGACCAATGACTAGGATACTATAATTACTAGATAGGAAAGTTATTAAGAATTAGTATGATTTTGAACTTAGTCCGTTATATAACTATAAGATTTAAGTGCTTAAATGTGAATCTTAGTATGTGTGATTTAAAGACATAAAGAAAGCAATTATTAAGACTGAAATTAACTTTAGTTATTAAGATTTAATTATCTGTTCAGAAATGTTGATTTATACAAAAAATACCTTTTTAGGTAAGTTTCACTAAAAATTAACTCAATTGAAACTCTAGAAATAGGCGTACTGATCTTATAAACACACAAAGCCATTTTTTTAGTTTTCGAAATTCTCCCGGGAATTCCGGGGAATTTGATTGTATACTGTCTCGTGTCCCGGGAAATTGAAATTGTCGGGAATTTCCAAACCCTAGTAATATTGCTCTAGGGAAAAACGAAGAATAATAATAGTATGATATAACACGCACACACTCATACTTCCCGATACATACACACGGAATATACTAGGATTTTCTGTTTCGCGGGAGACCTGAACACTAATATTAACTCACCGCAAACAGCCCAGGCACGAGAGCTTTTGAGACGTGGCGGTCTATGTTACTGTATTTTATATTCATTATTACATCGAACATTAGAAAGGTAGAGCTACACCTTCCTACATTCGTTCAAATTATATAATTCAAAGTATAGCTGTCGGAGAGAGATACGGATATAATGGTCTGGTCTCTCGATAGATCTTTGAATTCGGAGATTGCCTTCTACATCATTAAATGATACCAATAGAAGAGCAATCTCGATAATGGACATAACTTCCTTTTACAGATCCCGCACAATGGGTTTCGTATCAAAGCACTATTGTCTTATTTGCGGCGCAATACTCTCTACACGAAAGGAATAATGTCAATGTTATTGAAAAATACCCCGAGCATCATGTGAATTTAATTCATGTAATGAAGTTTATTTCGTGTCACTTCATTCATATTCAACGATGAACATAAGAAATGTATAATTAGTAAACTATTATGTAGTAAGCATAAGTGGCCAGATATATTTCCACTGCTGGGAAATAGGCCTTCTTCTCGGAGAGGAGTGTGGACCATAATCCACCACGCGGGCTTATTTCCTACCTCCATGCATTTTTGACCGACCGGTCTTCGTGTCAAACAATTCAGAGAAGATCTTTAAAAACACTGATGATACACATTCTGTTTTATATTTGTTTTAAGTAGGAGACGGTACAAACACTAGGCCTACCTGGTATTAAGAGGTAACATCTACATAGAACAGATGTATTTCGGTACAAATGACGAACTGCAATCCGCCCGAAACCTAGAGACATTAAGTTGGTAAGTCTCGTCGTCGTTAAGAAATTCGCCGGCAACCATATAATTCAAACCAGAACACAGTATTGCGAACATTACTGCTTCACGGTAGAAAAAGGTATGGTGGCGGTACGTCCCCAGAGGAAGAAAGAGTTCTACTGCTCTCTGTTGTAGTTGGGAAATGTCAGTCTCGATATAAACAGATACACATATACACGTTTCTCACTTGAACAACAATGTGTAAGGAGTGACGTCTGTCTTATCTTGACTTATCTTCCTGTGATTATGTCTTCTTAGACAATAATTGTCCACACTTGTTTGGAATAGTTGCACAAAAAACATTCGTCTATTATAACAGAAACATTACTTGCATGCAAATATATTAAATTCCTATTGTACGAGTACGTGTGCGCTAACATTCATTAGCGTAAGCAATCCCTAGCCGAATAGATATCCTATATCTCTTTGAGAGAACATCTTGATCACTCACATCATTGTACTAAACAGGCGCGTTGTTAGTATCTCAAGTGACAAGACAAAGGTGTGGCGGGTGTCGTGTGTCTTCGTAGTACAGATACCGCGGGACTAGGGAAGCAATATCGGCGACAGCGTTCGGGGAACTATTCACAAACAATCAATTGTTTCCTTGTTTATGCACAGTTGGTGAATGGAATTGAGATCCTCAGAGTAGTAACATATGCGATGGTGGTTGTTATTGGAAAATAAAGACATTATCCTGCGTAGCTCTTGGAATATAAAGGCTGCTCATATTAACAGTCTTATCATAGCCACACCGTTGTCGCTCGACCGCAAATCGGCGAGGGCTTTCTCGCCAGTGGTTTGTTAATGGATATTCTATGTAACGACAGACGTAGTGCGTTATGTCCAAATGCTACTGAACCGTTGCTTATAATAGGGCTCAGGTGAACTAAAAAGTTATGCGGATGTTTTGAGAATATTTTCGGTCATAAAGTGATTTTAGAACGATATATTTATTATAACAATATCAGTATTGAAGAACCTTTAGGAATAAAAAGTTGAATTCTCATAATGTTGAAATCCCAATATATATATAATTTAGTAATGTTGACTTATTTTCCTTTTTTTTTAAATGTTGAATTGAAAATTTGTAGATAAATAGCACGGATATAGGTCTTAGCTGTGACAGCAGCTGTCAAAGTGACAGTTCATGTCCTATTTTATGATTTTAATTTTACAACTTAAACTGCATTCGACTCGAAAATAATACCGTTATCTAATGAAAAAAGTGTTCCGGGTGGACATGCATTTACATTTATTTAAGTATCATGTGTATATGTAAGTATCTTGACTACTCCACATGGTTAGTTAAAGTTTCATCCACATTTTCATCATTCCTCTGAACTTCGAAGCAGCGGTTCTCTTTGTTAATTATCTGTATTTGTCATTAACAGTCATAATAATATATACTCGTACTATTATAGTCACCGCCACATACCATTTTAATAAGCGTTTATATAACTACATGTAGATAAAAAGATCGTATATCACAATTTTTTAAATAGGCTGTCGTTATGACTTACCCAGGCTTTGGGAAATGGCTCGAATATGGACTTATTACGATATTGTAATTGGAGCTTAGAACGACGCATAAGAAGAGCAGCGGCTACGGCGGGCGACGGCTCGTAGGGCGCGTAGGCTATGGAGAGCGGCTCAGTGACAGCTCGTTACAGCTAGAAGTATGCGGTAATACCGCGGCTCTCTGATGCTGTGAGCTTTCTTCGTAGTCTTTTTTTCCTGCCAGATCTAATAATTATAATTCCACACATAATTTGCGAGTTATAAATAATGCGTGGGAATGATGTAATTTTAAAAACCATTACAACAAGACGCAGGTTCTAATCCAGTCCTAGAATAAGTCATGATTGTGTCTTAAATTGCAAAATAAGTTAAGTTAAGGAAGTTACTCTCTAAATATTTAGATGTATAATACATCTAAATATTTAGAGAGTAACTTCCATCCACACGTAGTTCTAATATAGTTAACTATACTCAAGAGATGCATAAAACCACAATCCTAGTTGCTAAAATGTTAGAGCAAGTTATTGGCACATTGGCTAACTTTGCTTTTGTTATTTAAGTCAAACAACAAAACTGTACCTCAATTATATTTACGTATAGGTTACTAACTTTACTTGCGTGTATTTTACAAATATTTTTTAAGCAGGATAGTCACCAATACTAACCCAATTAACTAAATCTAAGCTACAAAACACACTGTAATTGTGAGATTATCACGACTAAACATGTATCTCGCAGGCAATAGCGGCGATCGAGATCCGTTTGATACAACTTTATGAACACTTGGAGCAAGGATTTGATCGTAAAATGTGATGTGTATGAAGCGGCAGCGAACGAAGGCCGTAAATATATCACATAAACATCGAGCTTTGTAGTTCCTTTGAATTACGTGAAGAATCCGCCGACGGCAAGAACTCACGAAACTACTCTTCCGCAAAAACTCGAGTACAGTAGAGCGCCACTCGTTATTTGATATGTATCATAATAAAGAAAAAAGTTACCGAGAAATGTTGGCTGCTATGTATCGCAATTGACAACATAAAAAGTTGATTACATATTCGGAGTTAATCGAGTGAACTTTCTAATAAACACGCGTACGCTTTGGATGTTTCGTTGATGGTCTTGTTTTTATATTAAATTATATTCAGTGTTTTGCAGTTTTTGAGAGTAAAATTACAAAGTACATATTCTCTGACGAGATTCAAACCAACTGCATTGAATTTTTATCGATAACTATCGATAAAAAAAATTTAATAAAATTTTATTTTAACAGTTGCATGATGGGGACGGGGACGGATAGTCGGAAGATGCGGGTTTGAATCCCGTGAGAGGTTGTGTAACTATAGTCTATAAAAATGCAAAGTATGCCATAGATACTGTAAAAGACAACCTTTCCATGCCAGCTTAGCTATTTCGTTTTCTACTAGGTTTTTATAGTATTTTTTACTAGGTTTCGGTGAAATTTCGCCACACAGCTAGGTCAAGCGACTCTATAGAGCCACAGAACAAAACAGAACTGAATCAGAACAGTAGGAAAATGTTTTCAAGTATATGTATGTACTCTACAGGGTAATAATTAAGGCATTGTTGCATTGACGCTGTCGTACTAAGGCGGTAGCAATGCAGTGTAGCAATGCTATTGTTTAAATATATTTATCAATTTACAATAGTAACTTTGTTCCATGATTAAATTACATTTTTTTTTAGTTTTTAAATTTGTTAAAAGCCGCTACACATACACATAAAATGTAATATATCTAACCCGTAGACTCGCCAATCACCATATTTGGCAATAATACAATCGTCCTTTCTAAAATCAAACCACTTTTCCAGCATTCCGACATGTGTGGTTTACTTACGTACTAAAATTACACAAATAGAACTACGTGGTAAATTGAGTGATCGTAACACAAGCCGTTAAATACGCCACAATGTTTCAGGACATTTGCTTGCTCTCCCTGTTTATCTCAATTCATGCGAAATTTAATTGTTTTATATAACAAACTAGCTGGTGCCCGCAACTTCGTCTGGGCAGGATTAGTACTTCATGTAGCTTATTATCTTCTCCAATGTCATAACTATCTTTATACCAAATTGTCATAAAATATTTGCATGTCAAACGCAATTGCTATAATAGTATTAGTAAATTTAAACACTTAGTAAATCAATCAGTAAACACTAATAATAAAATACATAACTACATAACATTAATTTGTTTGTACGTAACATACAAATATAAAATTAATCACAATGGAAATAACCGTCATTACATTTCATCACCCTTGACGGTCATCGAGCACGTCTATTGTATCGAGCTGTCAAAATTATAGCGTGATTTTGACTAAACTATTAGAAACTGACACAAACTTTGACAGAACTGGCATCATTACGATCTTGTCGTAGGCGGAGATCTTTTTATTTCCTCTATATAATATCCCAAGAATATTACGTTTTTTCATCCGCGTGGTGATGTATGATGATGATGATGACAAGTAGCCTATGTGCTATTCCAGACTATAATCTATCTCTGTGCCAAATTTCATCCAGATCCGTTCAGCCGTTCTGCCGTTTTTGAGTAACAAACACCCATTTATCCATCCAAGCTTTCACATTTATAATATAAGTGGGATTAACAGCTTTGAAGAGCCCACCGGGCTTGAGCTCTCAGAGAAGGTAATGTCGTGATGAAATTCATAACATGGTGGCGAAATCTCTCACTAAGCACCTAACAGCGTGTTCTGTCAGCTGTCCTTGAGAGCCAGTTGCTACTCTAGGTCACTCAACATCAAGTGAGGTAGTGGATAAATATTAGATTTTCAAGAATTGTAATTATTTGATGCAAAATTTAATAACTTAGTGCATGAAATCTCCACAGAGTATAGTACACCCTTTTTTTTGACGCAGAGTAATCCTTTATGGATACCACCGGCCCCGGGGGGAGCACGGTGTCTAATGTGGAAGTCTCTGCCAGAAGGGCAGCATACCCACTAAACCTCTGCGGTGTTCCGTCACTGCCGCATTTGGCAGGATCGCAGGACAAATTTTGCACACGACCGCGAACCCACCGCGGCTTTTGTTGCCGGACCCTTGTCTCTTGCAGTACGCCAGAACACTTGGCGTGCCACAACCGGCTCGAAGGACCAAACCCGTTAATGAACGCCAGACTCCCCTGCCTCTGGGCACCCTGAGTCCCACTACGATGGGTCAGATGAGTACCCCACCGCCTGCTACTTCGACCGCAGAGGATAGGGACAGCGGCGCCTCTCAATACCGACAGTCTTCTTCCCCTGTGACCCCACCGCATCCGCCATCTCACGGTATCAACCCCGTCAAGGCCACAGGCAGGGAGAGCGGGTCACCGTAATACCGTCGCTCCTCTACCACCGCAGCCTCTAACTCTTAGCCGTGGTGCCGCCCATACAACACCACAACCCGCCTCAGTTGCAGTGGCGCCAATACACCACCGCAACCTACAGTGACCGCTCCCATATGGACTTGGAGGGCAAAGCCCATTGGAGTGGTCCCACCTCGGGCCCGCCAGCTGTGTCCTATCACTGGCAGGCCTATTGGTTCCTCTTTGCTTCACCGTGGAGACCCAAGCCACGGCTATTTAAGGAATATCCGGTGTCGCCCGGTTTAGACCTACATGTGGAAAAAGTCCTTTCGAGGCAAATAAGCAGTTCATTGAGAAATCGCTACTGAGCCTCCCCGCCACGGCAAGGCGGGAACTCTCGGAGGGGATAGAGAAATAAGCAATGCTTAGTAACTTTAATTTACTATTCTTTTTTTGCTTACACCATAGACTGTCATATGAAATAAAAATAAAAACTACTATTGTTTAACACATGGAAAACGTTAATATAAAGCCTATGTGTTTCGTGATCACTACTGCAAGCGCATCGTTATAAGATTGTAGGTACATAATACCGCAGTGACTGAAGGGGTGGCTCTGCGTACATAAATCATGACGCGCACGATATAGCCGATCAATCTTTAAAGATGCAATTACAGCGAAGCACACGGGGTGAACGTTAACACAGACAGTTATGTTGAGAAATGTGACGATTTACTGCATGTGTTTACACGAATGTGCTTTATAATAAAACTTCGCTATTGTTTCTTCTAAGTACGTTGAAATATGATGACATACTGTCATAAATTTTTTTTGTGCATGAAATGCACAAAAAAAATTTAATATAATAATATATATAATAAATATAATAAAATATATAATAAAATTTAATTTATAATTATTGTACAGAAAATCTTAAAAGTAGTTCCTTACGTAGTACTGGCGCCTACTTCAGACAAACAGTTAGTTTTGCTATCCAACGTTGCAATGCCGCCAGCATTCTGGGCACTTTCGTTTCACCTTCGATACTCCCTTAAAGATATGTTTTTTGTTTAATTTTATTCATAAGTTGGAATAATGAAAAAACATATATATATAACTCCAATGTGAAAAAAGTAGTGTCAAGGTGTAACATAGTTAATTAGTACAGTAGTTTATATATAAATCGTTGAAAAGTAAGTAGTAATTTGTCGCACCTCTGTAGCACTTTTTAGGCCTGATGAACTGATATTGTTGAGACAACTTAAATGTAGGTAATTACCCTGGCTGGCCTGGCTCGTGGGGTTGGGACGACAGGCGCGCTCCCCAAGATCGCGGTGCGAGGTCGCACACCTGGCGCCGGCGTGCGGCTGCGACGTGGCGGGGCATCTGTCGGTCAATAGTCCTCTTTAATTCCGTCTACAGTACAGAACTTTGTTAATACAGTAAGCTTTTCTGTACACTGTACTGTATTTATATTGAACTGTAGCACTCAACACACCACGCAAGGATGTGATGTCTCGTAGCGTAAGCATTCACATTTAATAAACCATCATCATCTCATTATCATCGCAGCCGTAGGACGTCCACTGCTAAACATAGGCCTACCTCATACATTTTCAAAAGGTCATCCACCTTGACCTATGTTGCGCTTGTTGGTCCATGATTTCCATTCCAGAACCTTCCGGCCCCATCGGCCATCTGTTCTGCGTGCTATGTGCCCTATGTTACACTTTAACTGGCTATTCTTCTGGGCTGTGTCGGTGACTTCCGTTTTTTCTACGGATCTCGTCATATTGATTCGATCACGTAGAGAAACCCCGAGCATAGCCCTCAACATAGCTCGTTGCGCGACTTTGAGCTTACTTAAAAGGCACATAGTGAGAGACAACGTTTCAGTGCCGTAAGTCATCACTGAGGCATGTTTGACGACAAGACATCAAAATGATTCCGGAACGCTGCCCAGTTGAGCTGGATCAACGATTAACCTTTTTCTCGAATTTGGATCTGCCTAGTTAGACTGTCTGTCCTAGATGTATTCGTCACCAACTTAATGAACTGAGTTCCCAACTGATATTGGGGTAGACACAACATGAGCATTGGACATAATCTTTGTATTGTCCATGTTCAGATTAAGGCCTACCCGTTAGGAGACTAAATTGAGATCTTCGAGCATCGTGCTGCGATCTTCCATAGATCGTGCGGTGACGACAATATCGTAAGCAAACCGAAGGTGAGTGACATCGGCACCAACATAAACATAGAGTACATACTCTCTGTTAATATTGATACCGAGTCCTTGCCATTCCAGGAGCTTGAAAGAGTCTTCCAATGCAGCGGTTTTTCACCACTTTCGGAGATATTACATTCTGTATCGTGCATCTTTGCAGTTATCCTTTCGATCCTTTCTATGGCCAACACCTGACATTTTTTTGATTAAATAATCTGAATACAAGTTTAAGGATTGATGCTGCTTGTATTTTAAGTTCGCTGTCAACAGGCAGCGAGCTAGTTCATCTGTGGTAACAGCTGTAGAGCGAGCACGAAAATCTGCGTTAAATCTAACTGTAACGCTATCGTATCGTATAGTTCCTAAATTGTACTGAATAGTTTACGTATTCAGAACAAACTATGACTTATGTGTGCCACTATTTTACTAGATAAGTGGTAGTTTGTACTAAATACGTTAACGATGCGAATACGTTACACTTAAACAGATTTTCGTGCTCGGCCCACAGGTGTAATGTTTCACTGTTATCGCTGTAGCTGTATAAGTAGTTTAGCTTATAGTGATGTTTATTTCTGGAGGCATCCGCACTTCTTGTTATTCTAGTAAGTGACGAGACGTGCACGTGCAACTAGTGGTGAGCATCATAAATCAGAACTTTCTACTGAAAGTGTAAGTGGCATTGCACAGTGCACATCACTCCGAATCATAGGCTTTTGAGTTTATTTAGGTCATTACTAATTACTATCAAATTGTTTTGTGCGCACTACTGCTTAACATCAGAATGTGTAGGATTTTTAGGAAGAAACAAATCTTACCATGACACTTCCTACCGGGCGTAGGGTCAGGCGTGCGCGCGCGCCGTGGCTCTACGTCAGCAGACGGAGAAGGGGGCGCGACTGGGGCGGGTAGAGCAAGCAGCTGGCGGTACAGCTCGAGCTCGTGGTAGAATTCGAGCGAGTCGGGCGATTCCGCTACCGCTTCCGCGCCACCCGCCCCCTCCGCTCCCCCTACCTCCGCCGTCAGGCCGTTGAGCACGAGGCGGCGCGCCGGCATCGCGCCCGTCCCGTCGCCTGCGCATCCACGCCGCTCCACCGGCACTGGCACCCCACTCTCACTGCACTACACTCACTCTCATCCCAGTGTCAACACTTACACAAATATATAAAACGTTATTTGGTGATTATCAAAAGTAAGAACAGATATCCGATTGATACAAAGTTCAGGTAAGTACCGTTTTGTTTATAATTATATCCGTTCGAATTATTTTACATGTGTTAAAGACGTGTTACATTTAATTTGGCCTCACTGTCACAGTGAAGGAAACGCGAGTATAATTAAAAACTTGTTTTATTATATTGATTGGCTCTGAACTGGTATTGCACTAGACTAGACTGGCTCTCAAAAACAGCTGCCGGAATACACCGAAACTTTGCTTTGTTACAGATGTTCAAAGTTGATTGTGACTATCAAATTCTATATTAACTTTTTCGCCGAAAATGGAGTGAACTCCAATATTCTCACATTAGGTTTGTTTTCTGTAATTACAAAACATGTAAATAATTTTAAACTAATATGTTCACATTACCAATTTTTTGCATGTTATATATAGTATTGGTATGTATTTTTAAATATATTTATATGGTATAGGTTTGTATTTGTGTATGTTTGTAACAAATAAACTTTAAAGTTACTGAATCGTTTTTGACTGAAACTGTTTGTTGTGAGGCTAAAGCAATACTCACCAATAAAGCAGCACCCGTCACTCTTCAGCATATAGAATAAATAAAGCACGATTTGCCTCCTTGCGAACATATCTCAGAATTATGCATCATAAAATACTTCTCATTCAATTTTATTTATTTTAATAAGCAGCTGGACTCCACCATGAAAACATTATTATTATGACGAGATGGTAATTTTACTCTAACTCGTTTTGTGCCGTGTAACAGCCTTATTTTTGCAACAGTGAGAAAATAACAATTACTGTGTCTAAATAACGACAAATCACTAATAGAAATCTTAGCAATCACATGATGTTAGTTCGGTATTTTATGCAAAACCCATCGTTTGTTGAGTGCTCAATTGAAACACATTTTAACAGAGTTTATTACGTAACACTACAACTGTAACCACAACTAATGTAAAATAAACGTAGTAGTAACCGAATCCAAATTATTTGAATTTGGAAAAGTTTCATCAGCACGTGAAAGTTTACGCGCACCAAACATCGGTCGTAGCAACGTGCTACGCGAACGGATGGCACCTACGTCCGCCGCTACGGACGCTCGGCGCTACACTGACGCTGAAGCCTTCAGGCTGAAGGACGCAGCCGAATGCCGTTACGGTTTCCGCCCCCAAAGTGTAACAACCGATGTCACCGTGATTCGTAAGTCCTCATTTCCACTTTCTTTACATCAAACTGTGTTTAAGATTTGCCACAACATACTTATCAATTATCTACAGACGTACTTATAAAACTAAAAAAATGGTCCCGCAATGGACTGCTTTTTTAATACCTACAAACAAGTTTAAGTCAACGGAAAGGTAATATATTAAGTCGTTAGCCTTATTGATCTATTCAACAAGAATTTTCCACTAGAACTTAAACTCTTGTGTTGTGGATTTTGTGGATGAGCCACAACACTCGCCAGTGTAAAATCCTACTGTTTAAATACTCAATTCTAACATAGTAAAGTTAGGAGAGCGAATATTAAGCACTGCGGTAATAGGACTTTTGTCCGTTCATTAGATAATCATTATTATAGCTACTGATATTTTTGGGATATGAATTTCCTCTCCCGCTCCGCCTAACGTTCGCGATGTGAGTTACAGATTACGTAACAGTTATTATTATCAGAAGACTTAAAATGTACTCGCTGAATTCAATAAATTGATATAACCTCACTCCTGGATCAATTACGTACCTACTGTTCATAACCAATCATAAGAAGTTTAATTAAATTGTAAGTTCGAAACATTTCCATCGAACATTTTAGGCTGCCGTCTTGTTAAGTTTATTGGAAATCGGCTCAACAGATTATAAATCTTGGAGGACTACTAATCTATACATACAATAATCGGATCGCTGTCTGTGCATGGAACATTAAGAACATTTCTCTTGTGTTGTTCATCTCTATAGCTAGTATCGCTGATGCCGTGCACTATATGCCTGCTCAGAAGGCGATATATTTGGTCGTGAGGATTCAGCTCAGAAACAGCTATGTGATACGTTGCTGTGTTCCGCTGTGAGAGACAGATTACGAACCTGTTTTTTTTTTTTTTTTTTTTTTTTTTTTTTTTTTTTTTTTAATTATATAATACCTACCCCTATTTATTATGGGGTATCATTGAATGCAGTTATTTTAATTTACATCATTACAATCACCTTGATCCTAACTTATTTCTACTTACTAGCTAGGCATGCCTATGCGTCATCCTTGGCATTGACTGATGGTATCAGTCAACGCAAGGCTTTTGCAAATAAATAAAGCATGCATGGGAAATACCACCATGCACAAAATACAAAGTGTGTTCCCATTCCTTAATATCTAAGTTGACAGCTACACTTGACATGCGGACTTATGTATACGTGAAAGCTTGGACACTAGATCCAGGAGAACTACCTAACTATTAACATTGCTCGGTCTTGCTACACATAAATTGTAGTCACCTGCTTATATAAATTTGCCTATTAACTCGAACTGAACTGAATATGCCTTCAGCGGAGCCGAATAATAAGACACATAAATTGATTACATAATTAACTAGAATAATCAATCCAGGATTATCTTTAGTTCAACTACTGGATTGTTAGTAATTTCATATATTAAACTTTTTTTTTTTTTTTTTTTTAGAATTCTGTGTATAATCTTTCAGCTTACTGAAACCTACAGATAACAGTTGTTGTAATAAAATTAATAAAATTAGATCAAAATAATAAATCAAGTAAGCTACCAGATACAACAATAATAAGTTAAATTAATTGAACAAGATCCATTATTCAATTAATTCCAATACATTGGTTAATTCGATAATATAACTTTATATCAATACTACCACGTAAAACAATAATAAGTTCAATTAATTGAGCTAGATCCATTATCCAATTAATTCCAATACAATGGTTAATTCGGCAATATAACTATATCAATTAGTTAATTCTAAAATGTATGTATAACATTATTTATAATAAATTAAATCTAAATAATAAATCACGTAAAACAATAATAAGTTATTAAATTAATTATTTTTATTATTTATTTTGATTCCAATACATTAGTTAATTCGATAATATAACTCTATATCAATTAGTTATGTAGTTATAAGTAAATATATTTTATGTAATATATTTACTTTCCTCATCAATTTGTTAATAAATAGTAATAAAAGTAGTTGAATCAACATTAAAAATAATCCCTCCAACCAGTTCAACCGTTTTGTTGTCTTATTTAAATTAACCATATTAATCAGTCAATTCAGATTAATTTATAAAATCAGATCAAATCAAGCCAAATTGATTGTTAATCAAATAAAGGTAAAGTTGATCCAATGGTCTCTAGTGGGCCAAATTAGTGATCAATCTAATCAATCAGTGCCAATTTTAGGTCTTTATCGTTATTTGACAGTCGATCCGTTGGCCTGAGCTACTTTACGGACGACCGTTTCCGAAAATTCAAGGAATTTGGTCCGGTAATTGTCATCATCGAGTGCAATGGATACATTTTCTTTACTTAAGGCGAATCCTAGGTGGTTCTCGCAGTCGAACCTGAGGGCCGCAAACCTGGGGCATTCGAGAAGAACGTGAGTCACCGACTCTTCGGTCGAGTCGTCGCATACACACGCCGGCGATGGTGCCAGTTTGAAGCGGTGTAAATAGGATTTAAAACCTCCATGCCCAGTTAGAAGTTGGGCTCTCAGGTTTGTGTTCCTCAGGCTCGAAAGGGTCTTGTAGGCGCGTTTAGTGTCTGGCAGGAACATTTTCGTGACTTGCCCGGTAGTTGCTTCTTGGTAGCGTTGCTGCCACAATGCAAGAGTTGAGCCCCTGATGAGGTGCCTGGCAAATGACAAGGGAAAGGCATCGTATATCACCGCCTGATGGTGGCTGTTGATTGCTGCGTGCTTCGCGAGTTCGTCCGCTCTTTCGTTGCCCGCTATTCCAACATGAGCTCGAACCCAGAAGAAATTAATTCGGCCTCCTGTCTCTTCTATGTCAGCCATGAGTAGGCGCGCTTTTGCAGCCAGTGGATGAAGGGCGCTGGGGTTGGCTATACTATCCAGGGACGATTGGCTATCGCTCAAGATGTTAGCTCCATTGTGCCTGCTCGATCCATGCACTACCTCAAGGGCCTTGACGATTGCGCATAACTCCGCCTGGTGGACACTGCAGTAATCTTCCAGCCCGAACTGAGCTCTTTCAGTTTCTACTCCTCCTTGCCATAAGGTGATGGCTCCTCCGACCTTCCCTTCTAGCTTACTCCCGTCAGTAAATATTAATGGATGGGGGCCCTCAATAGCTTGCACTTCTGCCTCTTGTTCGATGGTTTTGTACGACATTCTCTTCCTTCGTGCCGGGTGAGGCAGACTAAACGGGCTCACTCTCCTCTGTAGTGGTCTGTTGGGGATTTGTGGTAGCTCTCCTGTCTTTTTAACCATATATAATTCCAGCTGTTCCCTGACTCTTAAGTCCAGCGGTATAATTCTGGCAAGCACTACGCTGGACGTCAGAGAGGTTGTTCTGTGAGCCTTTGAAATTTGTATGGCAAACCTCCGCGTTATGCGTTCTAATTTCTTGCGCGCGTACACCTTATCCGCTACCAATCCCCAGGCTCCTGCTGCATAGAGCACCGTGGGCTCGACCACCGCCAGGTAGATGATCCGAACAATTTCTGCGTTGAGACCCCACTGTGCGCTCGCCGCCCTCGAGACCATCTTGTATAGATTGCATGCCTTAAGGTGTACCGCGTCCAAGTGCTTTGCAAAGTTCAGGTGATTGTCGATGGTAAGGCCCAAGACTGTTAGATGCTCAGCGTATTCAATTTCTATCTGTCCCATTTTTATCTTTGGCTTAACGTACTTCCGCTTTTTAGTAAGTAAAATAGCCTGTGTTTTTTGAGCGGAGAAGCTCATTTTGTACTGCTTCCCCCATATTAGGGCCTTCTCCAACGCTCCATTAACACTTTCCTCTAGTTGACCAGAATCATGTCCCGTTGCCACTAAAAGCAAGTCATCTGCAAATGCCTGCAAGTATACTCCAACACCGGCGGCCATCTGGAGTAAGGTGTCCAGTTGGACGTTCCAAAATATCGGCCCGCACGTCGACCCCTGGATGCAGCCTCTTTCAGTCTTTCTCGTTAGCTCAGAGCCAGCGTAACGTATAATCACTTCTCTGTCTTCCAGGTAGCTGTGGATCAGCCGCATGATTGAAGTCTCAACGTGTTTTTCTTTCAACTGCCACAATATTGCTGGCCACCAAGTGTTGTCAAATGCACCCTGTATGTCTAATGATAGCATGATGACCATCTTCTTCTCCTTTAGGCCTTGTCTGACATGGGTGAGTGCATCGTGCAGCGCATCCTCGGAACTTTTTTGCGGTGTAAACCCATATTGTCTCGTGCTAAGGCTGTTTTCATTACCAAGTTGCCATTGTAGCCTGTTGGTAAAAAGTTTTTCGAGAATCTTGGCTAAGACTGAGAGCAGGCCGATGGGGCGGTGCGACCTGGGTAGAGTTGGGTCCTTTCCAGGCTTAGTTATTGTCCTGATCACCGCCACTTTCCATGCTTTTGGAAAGTATCCTGCATGCAAGCATCTATTGAACAGTCCGAGCATCTTGTCAGGGTCCACTCTATAGGCTGCGCCGCAAATATCCGTTGTAAGGCCATCATTTCCGGGCGCCTTATTGGGGTCCATGTCGTTTAAAATTTCCAAAACTTCCTCATGTGTGAATTCTGTTATCGGTGCGGCGCTATTTCTAAAAGCTATTTTGTCCGCCTCCATTGTAGCTCTTATCCTATGTTGGTCTTGGGATTCAGTCGAAAGGTCATCTGCGGGAAAAAAGGTATCGGCCAGCAGTAGTGCCGATTCGTTTGGAAGTATGATTGTTCCATCCAGCGGTGATGTGAGGAGGTGATCGATGTCTGTTCTTGCGCATCTCTTTAGGATCTTATAGGATTTCCGCCAGATGTCCCCAGTCTTTTGTCCTTCACACAGCTCCTTCCAGCTAGTTGTTGGGGCAGCTTCCAAGTTCTCTTTATACTCTGCTTTGGCTTTGAGGTATTCACCTATGACAAATTCCCTTCTGTCAGCTCTGGCGTTCCGTATTCTGCTTCGAAGTGTTTTGACTTGCTCTTTCTGTCTTTGCAGGTCGTTATTCCACCAGGGTTTTCCGTTTTGTCTCCTGGTCTTTGCCAAAGGTAGTGTTCTTTTGCAGGTTTCGTGTATGGTTTCAACATACTTCCCCACAGCTATGTCTATTTGGTTTCTTGCTTCAGGGCCGTCTTTCGTGGTCCATTTGTCGTCCTCGGGTCTTTCTGCGATTATAGTTCTCATGGTTTCCCTAAATTGGCTCCATCGGGCGTTGCGGGTGTTGTAAATGCGAGTGCTGGACCTGAGGGCCTGTTCTCCTGTTCCGCCCAGTATTAGATCGAATCTAATCGCTCTGTGGTCCGAGTGGCTCACCAAAGCAGTGTCCACCCTCCAATTCTTCAGTTTTGACAGCATACTCGTCGAGCAGGCCGTAACGTCTACAATGCTAGATTTCAGCTGTGTGCCGTGGTATATGTGGAATGTAGCTTCGCTGCCCTGATTAAGTATGTGGCCACCCATTTGGCACAGTATGTCTACGAATGCCCTTCCCCTTGTATCTTCCACCCGGCATCCCCACCAGGGGCTGGATGCATTGATGTCGCCACCGATGATAAAGTGCGTGGCTCGCGATCCCTGGACGGCTTCCTCCATTCTTGCTAGGTAAGGCTCCATGTCTGTACTTCCTTGCATGTATATGCTAACGATGCATATCTTAACTGAACCTATCCCTATAGTTAAACCCACTACATTTTGTGAAACGTAGGAGGGATTCACAATCACATCTATTTTTGGATCGATGATGACAATTGCCGCCTTGACCGGGTTCTCTTTGACACCATTAAATTGGACGACTCGGTGGTTTGTGGAGATGAAACCCTTGGAGCCTACGTATGGCTCTTGTAACAGGAGAACTGATGCTCCGACTTTTTCAGCCTCGTGCAGACACTCTTCAGTGGCTGCGAACCCTCGACCAAGGTTTACCTGCACAAAGCTGATGCACCTGGGTTGTTCCATCTGGGTGCCCTCAGCAGTAGCTGACACTGGCTCTCGCCAACCTGTCCCACCTGCTCCACTCTGGGCAGATTGCACTATATGCAGGATGGCGGTTGCCGGCATCAGCCACTCCCTTGGCACTGCAATTCACGCAGCTCGGGGATGCGTCTTTGTTCGGGCATTCCCTTGTATCGTGCGCAGCAGCACAGTAGCCACAGCGAGCCTCCGGCGCCTTGCATTCTCGTGCACGGTGCGAGAATCCGAGGCACCGGTAACATTGCAGCAGTGGCGACTGGTCAACCGCAGGCACAATCTGGTACCCTACTCTAACTCGCCTGTCCCTGAGGGAGCTCCATATCTGGGGGCTCACCTCCAATATGACGTTTTGGGTCGAGGAGTGGCGGCCTTTTGTGCGCCTAACTACCGTGAGCTGTCTATTGTCAGGGGTGACATCCTTTATTAAATCATTATTTTGTTTAATAATGGCCTCCTGCAGCCGGGCATCATTGAGCTCGGGAACCACTCCGATCAGTCGTAAGAGCGGCATCCTTATCTTGGGAACTTGCACCGAGAGTTGATACTCTGTCTCTCGAATTGCCGCTCCCATGAGGCGCATATCGCTCTCTGAACTCACCGTAATGGCTACCTTGCCATTCTTACACTTTCTGACTCCCGTTACACCAACGCCCAGTTCTACAACGTCCACACTGCTCTTAATCTTATCGATTATTTGCTGACCCGTGTGCCGTGGGTCGGCCGACTCCACCATCATCGTATATCTGGGTGTATACGCGACGCCCATGACCGGCTTGGGAGTCCACTCCTTCTGTCCTCTATGTTCCCTCGTGCAAGGCCGTCCCTGTGGGTTCCATCTCTCTTGTGGGGGTTCACTGGACCTGGCTGGTGGGATAGCTGTGAAACTCACGTCCGTCCTGAGGGCATTCACTTCATTGGTAAGTAACTTAGCTGCGTCAGCCAGGCTTGCGCTTATTTCGTTGGGAATGAGCGCCGGGGTGTTTGCCAGCTTTGCTACATCTCTACCTACACCTTCAACTGCCTTCCCCACAGCGCCTAGGCTCTCCGTGATATCTGCTACAAGTCTCTCTCCAGTTGCTTCGACTTGCCGACTCAGTGCGTCTAGCTTCTCATTTGCTGTCTTTTGGGATGCTTCTATAGTCTTAAAGTTAGTTTTGTTATGGTCTAAGGTCTGCTCGATCGCGTGAGTATATTTTCGAGCCTCTATCTCTAGTTCTCTCAGCAGCCGCGAGTTATCCCTTTCTAGCCTATTAATTTGCTCAAGTAGCCTCTCCTTGGACTCAGCCTGGCCCAGAATCAGCTCCTGGAAGCCAAGGAGTTTCTCAACTACCATTTCTCTCACTTTCTTGTTTATATTTCCTGCCGTCTTCGATTCAAGTGCGGCTTTGCATTCCCAGACAGCCCTACAAGCCTCCGCCGTGCCGCTCGAGCCACCCAGCTCCAGAGTTCCGCTCCCCTGTGCCTCATCCATACTAGTCAAAGACGAGAAGGATGGGTTCGATGATAGTGGGAGCGATCCCGAAGCCCCCCGCGTTGGAGGGTTTGGCCGCGGTTGCGGGATAGCTTCCCTGCCTGTGCTCTGCCTGGGTATCTCTGATCGCTCCCCCGGCGGTCGAGGTGTTTCGCGTGACCTTGCCTCTATTGTGCCGGGGGTCGCAGCGCTGTCGGAGATGGAGCGCCTCAGTGTCTGTACTTGCGCCTGCGCCTTCAGTCTCACGGCAAATTTACTTTTTTGGTCCATTTGTGTTCGCCCTCCTGGCTTAACTAGTACCTTGATGGCAGCGTGTGTCAAACTTTTTATTTCAATAGAAGTCTCTGCTCGCCTTTGCCTTTATTGGAATCGATAGCTCGAAATCAACCCTCTTTACCCGCATAAAACAATCGAAAAAAAAAAAAAAAAAAAAAAAAACTGCCAGACCCCAGTAGAAAGTTGAAGGGCCCCAAAAAAGGGTCTCCCGTGGTAACGCGAGGTCTCTACGAGCCCTGGTTCCAGAGATATCAAGCTTCAAAAATCCGATGAGAGCTGGTGAAAAATGATGAAGACTTGACCTACTTTTGAAGCTCGAATTTCTCTGGCCCCAGGAACCGCAGAGAGGTCGAATTTGGGGTCGTGGTGGATGGCTTAACCGCCTCCAACTGCTCAAGGCACTAAAAAGGGTAAATTCCCGGCCGTTCCCGAAATTCCCGAGAAAAACTTAAAAATTTTTCAACTCGGGTTGTGTAAGGCCGATTTGAAAAATTTAAACGGCGCCAGAAAGGGGCGCAAATATTCTATTTAATTAATATTTTTTTGGGACCGAGCCTACCCTTTGTACGGGAATAAGGGGGGGGGAATAGATTTTTGCAAATAATTCCGTAACTTCTGACCTGGTCTTCCTAAAAATCCCTGAAAAATCACGTCCAGTAGGGGCCGCCCTTATACAGCCCCTAGAGCAATCAAAACCCGCGCGCTCCAACAAACAAATCTTATACAAATTTTTCAAATTTCAAATTTCTAATTAAAATATCTAAAAAACTATACAACATAAAAATCTAATCTAAACGCCTGCTCGTAGAGGGTGTCCTGGCCCTCTGGATAAGCTGTCTTGTTGGGCCGATAAATGTCTATAAGACCGACCACGTGCCACGTGGTTTTTGTTTTTCTCGGCCGTAACTCCGTTGGGTGTGGCCAGAAAAATCCCAGTTTTTTCTGGAAGGTGCCCGGTCCAAAGGCCTACCAAGCGGCGATGAAAAAGATTGGGGGTACCGATCTGGATTCGGCAGCGTTCACAGTTGAAATTTTAAAAAACTTACTGAATTTCGGTTTCCTGGCCGCTGCCTATCCAATCCTGTTCCCACAATCACTTCACCGCACTCACTTGAAAGGCCTTTGCACACCAAATACACAGACACCTAAATCACCACTCCACGAGCAAGATTTCCTATTTTAAAGAATTTTTTTTTTTAAGTTGGAGCACGTCAGGTTGTTGCCGTTGCGCGAGGGTTGAGGTGCACAGTGTTATCTCATATGTTTTATATTATTACGAACCTGTTGTACCTTGACATATATGTCGCTCAGATGCATGGGTCCTTGTTAACTGTAGAGGTTAGTAGTAGATGTTATTTATGTTGTGAATGTTCTAATTTAGGAGCACTCCTTCAGTCGAGAGTAGTTCAACTACAATACCGAGTCGAGATGTATTTTGAGGTCGAGAGGTCGAGTATCCTTATGATAAATTCTCGTAGTAAATATATGAAAACAATATCAAATATATAACACAATGATGTCTACTCCGTGTAGGTACAGAAATCATTATCCTAAATGTGTAAAACATTATTTTATAGTTTTTTTTTATGTCATTGAGCAACAATACGTGCAGTCGTGTGCCTGATGTTGCCTAACAGCCGCAGTGCAACCCACAGCTTAATACGTAGTATGTACTGTAGTTTTGCGTGGCACTGCGCTGCGCTGTCATCCTGAGACATTAGCTCTTACGCCCGTTAGTTTCACTTGTTACAGTGCCCTTCACACCATAACACAGGAATACTTGCGCACTATTACTTCGTAACAGAATTTCTGGCACTGCGGTGGTACCAACCAAGACGCACTTCATGCACAAGAGGCCTATGACCTAGTAGGTCTGGCTTTCACACTTCTGACGATTCTCATTCCGACAACGGAGGAAATATTCTACTCTGTCCCTTCACGGACGTAGTACAAGAATTGCAAAAAGCAGATAGGTAGGAATTTTCTAATTTCTATAGTTAGGTTGGTACTATCCAACTATCTATCAATAGACCACCATAGTCTACTTTATTATCTGAATCATAGCTAATTAGGATTTAAGATTTACTGAAGACATATTGTTACAGAAATATTTGTTAATACCTGCCTATACTTATAAACTTTAGTAACAAAAGATTAAGAAGGTAAGTTACAAAAGATGTTTGTTCTTTTGAGCTTTACATTCTTTGACTTATATTTGACTTATTTTTAGTTTATAACTTTATACTTTTTACACTTGCAAAGACCTTTTTGTTAAACAATAGAACAGTTTAAAGTTTTTGTACGCGGTCCAAGGCGTCCAGTTATACGCTTCGCCGGGCTCGTAGCTCGTAGCGTCTCGTAAAACGTTCTACGGTACACGTTTGTTAAGATGAATTCCGAACTTGTAGCGTACATAACTATTCTCACACAAAACGATGGTTAATGATAATAACTAATCTATGAATCTTCTCGTTTCTCCTCGGCATAAGTGGGAGAAAAATTAGATATGCAGTGGTGTCACTGTACTGTATATGCCTCAGCTCGTGTTGTTGTTTATTGAACGAGTTTACGTTGTTTAGAGTCACGCAGGAAGATATGTTATTCTCCACAGAACACGTACAGGATCAAGAGTACTGTACATATTCATGATCATCAACATCAACAGCTCGAAGACGTTTGCTGCTAAACGAGCGCAGCGCCTCATCACCGCCTCTAGAAAACATGAAAATCTATAGCATATTCATTGCTATTATATAAGTACGCACTAATTTAAACGTTGTTACCTCCACGCTAGGATTTCCTACGCCATGGAAAGCATGGACACACACATTGAAACATCATAAACTCCCATGACCCGAGAGTACATAGATCTACTCATCGTACAAATATTTGCTGACGCCAGGGATCGAACGTGGGACCTGTTGTTTCGAAGGCAAGGCACTGCCAAAGACGTGTTAACACAATAATTTTGACCACCACCATGACTCTACTAAGATACAAAATTACTTCAACATACATTTTTAAATATTTTTTTTAAACTTATCTAACCGGAAACTAAGATAACGAAACATTTAACTAAGATAACAAACAATTTTTGAAAAACTTATAGCTTAGTATTTATAACTAAATAAAGCTAAATAACTCGTATACTATTTAAAAGTATACGAAAAAACAAAAGCGCTACGAGATAACGACACGACTTAAGGCACTATCATAACTTACAGAATGCTCCCCAGGTTACTCTTTTAACGAAGCTACTTTTATAAGCTAACAACAATATACGGCAACACGTGAGAGCCTCGACACGAAGTCATGAACATTCCATTTGTACTCAACACACGTTCAGACATCATTGCAATGTGCTATAGAACGGGCGAAGGCGAGAAAACTAACCCGCTGATTGGATGAGCTGAGAACGACTTGGATTAAAGTTAACTAGCTTAAAACAATGGAGTGAGGGCGGGAGACTGGCATTTACATTTGTATAACTTCTAAGACGCTTATACTAACCAATTAAGATTCTTCATAAGAGTTCAGAGCTTTTTCCACTGATACCGGAATACCTTGCAACAGTAACTTAATTATAACTCTGAATGAAAGCTTGGATGTTTTTAAATCATACTCAATAGATAAATAAACGACATTTGCTTATTTGTAGGTTTGCGTTTGAATGTAATTTCCTCGATGTTAAATGACGATGCGTATGACACTGTAGCATGTTTGCCTAGAAATACCTAAGTTGGGCCTAAACTGGCCCTCAAAAGGTGAAATCGCTCATACACCTATCATATGCGTAAGATTAACTACACTTTTTAATGAATTGAAACCTGAAATGAAACCTAAGTAACTGTAAGTTACAGAATCTCTCTCTTTGCTGATATACAACAACCCATTTCTCAATTTTAGCAGCTGTAATACAAAACACAGAATTCGCCCTATTTACATAGGTCCAGAAGGATAGTTTTCAAACAAATGACATTTAAAAGTGAAGCAATAAATATTTTTTTGAGGTTGGCCATCCTGCCAGATCTGACAATATTACAAAACAATACTTATGGTTCTATCTTGCCATAGGAAATCTTTTACCTTCTATCTTTTAATTAAAATATGAACGGATAGAGTGGTTTTCTCAACAAAACTATTGAATTTAATGTTAATACATTTGAGTGTTGTGTGGCGTTAGAAACATTAACATTGCATAGCTGTAGCTTCTGTATCATTGCATTAATGCGAAATCTTTGTATGTGTGTTAGTATGTCTGTGTATTTATTATTCCTTCACGCTGGAGGGATTTGCACATTTTGAATAATATTTGCCGATACTTTGAAGATAGGGGGGTTTGCAGTGGTGAATACAGATACCATAGATAAACACTTATGCTACTTTTTTCATCATCATTATAATTACACAATCGCGGGGTATATAGTATTCTATTAAAACCACTTTATTAAGTACTAGCTGCGCCACGCGGTTACACCCGCATAGTGATGCATGATGATGATGATGATGAAAAGTATCCTATGTGCGTATGTATATCCAGCGCCTCATCTACCTCCATATCAAAATTCATGCGGAGTACCACAAGGTTTAATCTTAGCCCTGTTTTGTATTTGACTTGATCTTGTCAACTCATTGATAAGCTGAGTGGATAAAAGTTGGTTTTACAATCATCTGTAAACAAACTATTATTTCAGTATTGGTCTCGTAACCCAGTTAAAAGACTAATAAAATCCAATCTGGAGTAGATTTTAAAATAAATAAAAATTATCACGCCTGAGTGTTTTAAGGCTATTTCAGATCAGAAAAGATCGAAATAGCCTTAATGATATGCAACAGACTATATACAATAAGTTTAACAAGTTTCTGCATACGTTTTATATTTGGCCTTCGCAAATAAGACCATGTCTTTGAACTCCGCACTAAACTCAAGTGGCTTCCCATCGTTGTCGCCGGATTGCTCATATATTGTCCCTACTTAATAGTATATTGTTCAATCACTCATTCACACGCTATCTTCAGGAAAATGTAGAATTTTTACATGTTGGAAGCTCTTTTTCTCTACGATCATCAGAGAACTTAATTTTAAGTACCCCGATACACAGCACCACTTTTTTTGGTTCCTCCTTTTGTGTTGAAGCTGTTCGTTTAAGGAACACTTTACCCTACGAAATTAGATGCGCGCTTTCTCTGGACATCTTCAAACAACGTGTCAAAGCATTTTACTTAAAGAAATAAGTAACTGCAAATCTACTTACTATCTTTGTTATATTATTAAATATTTTTGATTATATTATTAATTTATTCTTATTTCATAATTTAGAACATATAATTGTATTGTGGTGTTACAATAAAGAGGTAATATATCTATCTCTCTATCTAATCCGACAAAATATCTGTTTATTGTGTCTACGTGACTAAAAAACTAGTCGTACCAAATAATAGATAAGCCAAAATTCAAAAATAAAGACGGCAATCTAGGATATTATTAATCTACAAAAATTGTCTCTCAGAGTTACCAATCTATATCATAACTTGTCCTTAAAACATCTTGTTTGTTTTTTCTCAACTAGTAACAACAAATCTACAATAGCATATCGAAAGTATTTTATAAGTTAAAATAAAAATATTGATATGTAGCAAAGTGTATCTTTAACTGGATCTTTTGGAAACCTAAATGACACCCAATCGGGAAACTAAACGAGTAGAGTGGTAACACTAATTGAGTTTTGCATACTATTAGAAAAATCTCTCGTAAAACATTTAAAAAGAGGTGATGGAGACTGCTTTTGCGTGAAGGGCGACCGTGGTCTCCTTTATTTTATATATACTCTAATTTATACGCAATCTAATCGCACTAAATGGTATTTTTTATTTTTCGTCATACTCAGAATCCACAGCGAGTGACACTTGTCGACTGATTTTGAGTTTGACAAGTGAAAACCAAGTATCCCTGCTAGGGTTACATTATTTTGCTTTATGAATTTTGACGTATTAGGCATCTGGATCCATGCTGTAAAGGTTTTAACTGTGTATGTGATCCTTTATTTGAAGTCAGAAAATTAGAGGAAGTAGTCGTTAGATATAGGTGATCGCTTCCCGTCGAGACGTTGTGCAAAAAAAGGTTTGATTAAGATAATCTTTCGATAAAGGCTATGGAGGTATGCACATTGATAAGTACCGGTTCAGTCATAAATATTGTACCTCCAAGTCATTAGTAAGTAGTAATGTAAATACTAGTGTGTTTAATTATGTAAAGCAGTGTAGCACGTGAAATTACAGGGCAAATGAGATTTCAGACTAAATTATTCGAGTAGGCATACAGTCGTATTGCAGTGCCACCAAAACTTTGCATACAAACACAAATAAATAATAGTACTTGCAGATGCCCCAAAATGGCCCTACTGATTTCAATATTTTATGTATTATTAGATAAACGTTTATCTACGCATTTTGGATTCATCAACACTAGCGCCGCCACGTGCGCACGGGAAAATGACACCCTATCTAATTTGAAGTCGTCAACCATCGCCGTGAATAAGCAAATATAATCTCATCTCTTTAACTTTGAACAGCTTTTTGACTACGAGCGTGTACACTCAGTTTATTTACAATAACACATCGCATGCACTAACATAGCTTACTATCTGTTAAACGAAGTAATTGTGTTCCAGCATTCTTTTCAATCATTAATTTCATTAGTTAGTTTAGTTTTAGACATTTCGTTGAAACTTCTCTCTTATATTATCCACCTCAAACAAGCAAACTATCAAAACGGGCATCAGGTGATACAGGCTTGCTTAACTTGTACAACTCTAAGATTTGGATAGCAAGCACCGTAACTATGATAGTCACTTTACACAGTTTCAGTGCCACCAAGTTCAAGAGTTGTCACACACTCACAACTTTAAGTCAGTTGTCAGTCCCACATGGGCACCTTCTTACATATGCTAAAGAGGAATAATGTGCCAAGAACAAGCCAGACCATTCTTAGAAAATGTGTAGCTATAAAATGTATAGAACGTCGTGGGCCAAGTGACATTTTATGATGTCGATTTAGTTTATGCTGTGTCACCTTTTTATTTATAGCTTAAATAACATGCTTAGTCTGTAGAGTAATGAACTCTACATTGCTCTACCTAAAGCCGGATGTATCATCAATCTCAGCGATGTGACGGGACGTGCTCCACTCAGCACCGCCTGTGTTTGCCACGCGATACTGATACATAATCATTACGCCGTAAATAATTATGTCATGCTACATTTTGTTACAATTTTTAAAATACAACAAATATTAAAAACACAGCACCTTGGACAAAAATGCTAAATTAGGCACATTATTAACAATAACTACACATTACATAAAATAAATACGTAAAAAATCAGGTCTGTTCAAATTATGTATGTTTTACATTATTCTGATGATTTTGGAGTGAAATGTTAAAATATTGAGAAGTAAACAATACTCTTTTCGCAATATGTTAATATATAATAACAATAAAAGTAGTTCATGCTAATCAACGAAATTAAAAACACAAATTAATACTATTTTAATAATGTTTCTGGGTCGTTACCCTAAGAAAGTTGTTGTTAATAAAGAAAAATGAATTTACATACAGTTTTAAAACGGATTTTTTTACATTAATACAATAGTAGTGTACCGCTTTTTAAATCAGTACAGCAAAAGTCTAAGTAGCAGTCGTTGAAAATTTCGTATAACGCACATACAACACGGATAAACGGTATATATGTTCTCTACGCTAGCTTTCAATCTGCAACATTTATCCCTGAATTTGTGACCGGTTTTATTGAATGTACTGTCCTTTATTTATAACTATACTATTTGGGCAGTAGAGTCTAATATTGCTAATGTTGACCATGTACTCGATGATTAACTTAAATGTATTCACTGTATAATGTAGTTAATAGTTTTGAAAATAATTCTGTTTCCATTTTATCTTTTCTTTTGCTTTTTTTTTATTTTGAACTAGTATAACTAGAATTTAAACCTATATCAAATCTAAAACTTAAAAACCTATTCATAACTCACCTCGTTTAACCAAGGAGCGTTTGAATTGGCCAACCATTTGAGCTGAAATAAAATAAATGGTACTCATAGATGACAACTGTCTAAGAGTTTAGTCAGTACCATATTTGCCGTGCACATCTTGGTTCCTTACAGGAATCAGTACTATAATATACTATTAGTCTACAGCCACACAATTTCTTCAGCTATAACCAGGAAGAGCTGGTACTATAGTAACCTGATGACATACATACTTATGTATACAAAAACATACCCAACCACAGGTCAAACATACCAGAACCCAGGATCAGCGGCTACGAAAACCGGGTTCCTCCCAAATGTGCCAACCGGCCAGTCAAGGTACTGTCTCAATCATTGAACAACTCAACAGACAAACTCATACTGTTTCGTTGTACTATCGTGATGATATTAGGTTCCTTGCTTATCACATTTAATTGATAATGACACTTTCAGTAACCAAATAACTTTGTGCTTGTGAAACCGCATTGATACTCACCCTGTGCACGGTTTGAAATAATTTCATCGAATGTTTTGAAAAAATATTGCTGTCGCCAACCGAACGAATCGTTAAAACAAAAAGGAAAATGCGGTGAAAAGCGTTTAAATTATTCCAACAGCCCACTATACCAGCAGGCAATAGATACAATGTCCCGTGCGGTCACGTCCGTTTGTAGGACGACATCAACAAACATTGGTTAACTGTATGAAGCAGATATTTATTACGCAAAGCGCAGCTTTGATATACGAGTATTTTATTGTGTTTTAAGTAGGGTTGAATGTGGCAATCGTTGATGATTATAATAACATTGATTTCGGGGCGAACGATTTCATGTATCATAAAACCATATGGTCATGAGTCATAAAAACATATCTGTCAATCTGATCATGACCATGCTGAATGAAACTTTGCTCAAATTTTATTCTATTTTGTGTCCGACCCAACCGTAGGACGCTCATTGGTGAACAAATTGGTCATGGATAGATTTTCAAAAGGGCCTGTTGGAAGTAGCGTCGTCAACCTTTATCAGGTCGCCTGTCCACCTTGTCGGTAGACAACCTACACTGCGCTTGCCGCTCCATGGTCTCCACTCTAGAACATTCCGACCCATCGGCAATAAGTTCTGCGTGCTATGTGCCATTTTGACTGTTTTTGAAAGGGTTAAAATTCTGTGCTACCTTTCCGTAACGGGGGTCACGAATGTAAGTATTTGGAACTCAGCCGTGAGCAATCCTTTGCCAAGATCGGTTGAGATGGAGTTACTTCTCTTTCAGGCTCGTAACCTGACCTCAGCGCCTGCGGAGCAGATTCAAAGCCCGAGGACATGGTAACCTTATTTCACGTCGACGAAGTCGCGGCCAGTAGTGAGTTAGCTACAGATTCTTTTACATATTAATTTTTATATTTATATCTGTTATAAATATATTTTATTGAAAAACATGTACGTTAACGAAAGAACTGAATATGAATACCTACCGGAAAATATGTCTATCGAAATTTTAACTAAAATGTATAAAATAGTTTATATCTTAATATATGAAAATGTTATGGTAATAGCCCAACCTCTAGGAAGATTTCTGCATGTTTGTACTCTGCGTAGGTATTGTTTTATACCAAGGGATGCTTAAAACGATGTTTTCTTGTTTTAACCCTTTGCGTCCCAGGGATGTATATACGTCAGTTTTATTCATAAATCTTTTGGTTGTAATTATCACGCTAAAGGAAGGATTGAAGAAGCCTCAAGTGATATATTGGGTTTTTTGACACAATATTGAAGTATACCTTGACTATTGATGACTGTTGATGACTATTCTGTAGATGATTAGTTAGTTTTTAGTATTAGTACATAGTATTTTTATTAGTTTTTTTTTCATTTGTTTCTAAACTAATGCAGATATGATACATACTAATGTTAAACGTTTTCAATATTTTCTCCGCTTCTTTGGTTTTACCGCACGCAATTTCTCCATTGAATAATGTGTCGTTGGCCATTAGTTATCACCCCGTGTAGCCCCGAGGGCAGACGGGCTTCATAGTCGGTAGACTCCGAGACGCCTGGCGCTTAATTTGTTCAGTATCATTATCTAGTAAGATAGTTGTGTGTATATACAGGGTGTTTGGTAGAGGGACCGACAAACCTAATGAGCGTGTTCAGGGGCCCACTTGGAGAACACAAGTTGGCCAAAAAAAATCCCCGACACCCCAATTTTTTTTAACTTTTTTTTGTGAATTTTCTCGTTTTCTCCAATATTATACCAATTTTGCTTTGCGTGGCCTGAAGGTGTATTAGAGACCAAATTCAACTAAAAACATCCGGTCTAAAACAGAT
Source organism: Selenia dentaria (assembly GCA_917880725.1). Classification (NCBI taxonomy): domain Eukaryota; kingdom Metazoa; phylum Arthropoda; class Insecta; order Lepidoptera; family Geometridae; genus Selenia; species Selenia dentaria. The sequence goes on along the minus strand of OU862888.1, from coordinate 3,149,918 downwards.
TTTACATATGTTATGGTGGTAAATGGTACGATTTCGGAGAAAAAGGGAAAAATCACAAAAAAAAGTTAAACATATTGGGGGGACGGGGATTTTTTTTTGCCAACTTGTATTCTCCAAGTGGTCCTCCGAACACGCTCATTTGGTTTGTCGGTCCCTCTACCAAACACCCTATATATATAATGCTCTAGAAAGTACAGAAGAATAAAGTGTACAGTGAAATACTACAGAGTTGTTGATTTCTTAAAACAAGTGATGAACTATAACTACGCTCTATACTCACAAATATTAAATTGTATAGTCTCATATTCCTGTGATTTCACCGGCAGCCATACCTTTCAAACCGAAACACAGTATTGCGAAAATTACCGTAGAAATAGTTGATGGAGTAGTTTTTCTCTCAGTTCCTCCTGAGTTTTTCTGCTACGGTTTGATCAATTAGATTGAAATTTGTCATCAGGTCCTTACAAAAAGTGCCTATCCTTTATTTTCTATAGTAAACAAACAGCTGACAACCAGTATATTATAGAAACTGGTTTCCAACATAATTCTACAGGTAGAACTGGACAATTAACTTTATATTTTGATAACAAATTTTCCCCCTCTCTAAATACTACTTAATGCTCTAAAATAATGCATAAAGAGCTTTGTTATTCCGTTCACGAGAACGGTGTTTGCAATAATAATACCAGCCTTTGATGTTCTCAGCGAGTATAAGCCACTTTGTAACGCGAACATTTATTAAGGAAATCGTCAAATCTATACAAACATTAAGTAACACTTTAGCAGTAATTTTGTGTATATTTTACATGGTTTGAATAATACGTGATATATATTTTATTTAAGGAATATTCTAAATGCGCTTTGATAATAGCATGCGGAAATAAAGAGGATAAAAATGCATAAGCAATATTCTTATATGAATAATGCTATACCGCTATATATGCTATATATAAACCGAATAGGTTTAACTTTTTTCAATATCATACTAAGGTACTTCATGATTTACCAAAAATACCAGATTTACCAAATTTGACACAAATAAGGCTTAGACAGTTACAGTGATTACGTTTTCATTGTTAAACTAAAGTCTATTGTTTAAAACTATTGTCTCTGCATTATTTTTTTATTAAAAAAAAGTCACTGGTTACTTGATATTATTACAACCTTTGTATGTTCTGGCTGTGTAAGAGTTGGCAAACGAGTTTTATTTCACCTTACACGTGGACAAAGTCGCGGACAATAGCTAGTATTGACTAATAACAGTAACTTCCATACAAAATGTACGGTAATTAATGTGGTCGGATGCAGGTCGATCCTTATTCGAGTCTCATCAGATTCGAAGCCCTACAACAGGGGTTGGAATCGTAAATCTAAGTGGAACAGAAACGAGAAAAGAAGTATCTACCATGCCACGCATTTATCGAGACGAATTATAATTTCACCCAGTTTCCGGTGGATGCGTTATTGACTGTTTAACCATATTAAAATTATTTGCTTCGGAAAAGTTTCAGAAATATTGGTTCAGTTCACCTAATCAGCATTATTGATCGTTTTAACACTTACGAGCTCTGGTTACAAAATTTTGCCACAATAGGCTTATGGAATGTTAAATACTTGTTCTTCGCGGTTTCTCCTTTGGTTGAAACTATCCTAAAAATATCTTTATAATGGTAAGGAAGCCATATTGAAAGGCTTGTCCTGCAACTCCGAAAGTATTACTTTTAAGAATCTTCTACATGTGCCTTGGTAGTAGATCACCGAAGTGCCACATGTTATTCCTATAAATTGAAGCTTGAAAGCACCTATAAACTCTTCAACTTCTAACTTCTTCTTAAGATCTTTGGATTTTTGAGATAGAAAACTATCGCGAGTTATGTTCATAATTACGCTTTAAAACCGGTTTTAAAGCGTAATCTTTGGATTTTGTGAACTTCAATAAATAAACTATGTTCAAATTGTATAGGCGCTATAAAGAATGATTCTGAAACGACTACTTGTGTATTTTACTTATTTTAAAATGTTGCGTTAAACATAGTAATAAATAATAAGATTAGTAACTAACTTTTACTAAGTATTGTACTAAAGTTGAAAGGTACTGTTGATAATGACATCACTGAGTGCACGGGACTAATCAGCTCGGTGGTGCAGTAAAGCACAGAACTAATTAAAGGTTTGGGGCACACTGCAGCTTTCGTTGACAAGAGTGGCATTCTTAATTATTACCATTAGGCGAACGACTTGCAGGTACGTTTTTAGTTCATAATGTTTAAAAAATATAAACAAAGCTTGCTGTTCAATTTGGTGTCACTATTTGACCTTCATTTTTAATTTAATCATCCATCATCAACACCAGACTAAGTTCCTATACTAACTTGAACGTTCTATTGATACAAAACTACACTTCTGTCAAACTTCACATCATCAACCGATAGCGATTAGTCCCAGTAGCACAGATTAACTAGTATTCGAAGATATGGATTTGTTCTGCAAATAAAAAGCATGCGAAAATTGTACAACTATGAGAATTGAGGACAACAACGCGCATACGTGTCATAAGTGGCAGAAATCCAATATTTGCAAACATACAAAGAAGGTAGGAAGCTTCACGGAACAATGATCAAAATCGTACACTTGAATTCACGCTCGTACCGACTTGTGAGTGGTTCCGTAACTGAGCCACTTCACAGTTCCCGGCAGGTTGAGAACAAGCGCTGGCTGTAAATTGGTTCACAATACATTTATATAGTTTTATACGGATTCGGATACAATCTGTGTCAAGATGTCTGAAATGCTTCAGAAATAAATGACTATTTCCAGATTGGTATCACCAATAATTGCCAAGATAATACATGTGCCAACATGCAGAACAACTGCCCCTATGTAGAGGAGGTATTAGTTTGTAATAGGGTTCTGTAGACGAAATTTAGTATTAAAATAACGCGCAAACCGAGTAGTAAAATGAATATGCTACGTAAATATTACAATTATAGAAATATGAATTCAAATCCTGGGATAGGATTCAAACTCGGGCCTGCAAACAATCCGTGTCAGACTTCATGACCGCTAGGCCACCGAGACTTACCGTCCGAGCATCGAAATTTAACCCTCTATATAATTTAAACTGGCGTATGGGAGGGAGTGACATCTATTAAACAGGTTGACAGCATTATCCAACCAGAAGATTTTTTTTCAAATACTTAACTTTTGTGTTGTTGTCGCAACTCTTCATCATTTTACAATATTATTTTTAAAGCATTAAAAGCCGGCTTAGCGAGAATAAACATTTCAATTTTTGGAGAGAAAAAATCCCATTCGGACAGGTTTCAAACCTGCGTCTTCCAACAATCCCTCCAAGACACTATGACCGCTAGGCCACCGAAGCTTACCGTCCGAGCATCGAATTTAAATTATCTATATGATTTTACCGTCGTATGTGGATGGAGCTACGCAAGTATGCTGGTGTTCAAAATGCACCAGTAGGTTTATACTATAAAATACAAGAAAGAATAGCTCAATAATATCTCTTTTAAATATCATTACCGGGTTCCATTTATGAAATGATCGGATGTAATGGATATATCAGGAAAGGACGAGCAGAATCGATGAGCCCTATAAATTAATTACAACCTTTGGAGATGACAACGGTTATCCAATAACCGCCGTTATAATCATGAAATATGACACATAATCCTATAATAAGAATGAAAGGCTTTTATATGATTGGAAATCATTTTGTTAGTTGAAGATCTTCGACAGTAAAAGCCGTTAATTTTGTTTGTATTTGCTTATATTCGACTCCGTTGTCTAGTTGGTAGTTAACCTGAAGTACATGGTTCCAAGTTATATCTTTGGCTGGCAATTATTTGTGTGACGAGCAGGAAACTCAAACTCAAGTCATTTATTGCTATTATATGTGTCAGGTTAATTTACAACACAACAAGCGCTAATGCAGGGCTTGTTGCTTAAGGTTTACAACAGTTGCATGTCACATATTAATCCCTGGGGGTGTTGCGATTGTGCAGAGAGGACCAGTCAATTTTAATCTATTATCATTGAAAAATGCGTTACGATTATTATAACATTACAACAAAATAATTTTTTGAAGTTTATTTTTAATTAATTATGTTGATTTTATTTTCGTCTTGTATTTTGTTAGGTAGTGTATTATAAATTTCAACTGCCATTTCTTTGGTATTGGCACTGAGCATTTAGAATCTGGAATTGGGTATTAACAGTGTATGTTTACGTGTAAGTCCGAGGGGATAATTTCTCTTCTGTTTACATGCGTTTAAAAAGTATTGAGGATATTTTCGGATAAACATCTACATTTCCAAGATGTAGATAGATGTGAGTGTCAGCATTTGGTGCTTGATAATATATGGTTTATGTAAATGATGTATTGTTATATATCTGAAGATTCAATGTTAGCAGGTATTCATAAGCATTTCTTTTGTGCGAATGTTTGTTGTTGTCGAATCAGGTGTTGCTGATTGTGGGGAGTTGATGTGTGTCTCCATGCATTCCGGGACACAGGGAGTCCAGTACGTGAATGGATGTAATTGTTATTCTGATAACTATGACGTATGCTATTCTCATCAAATTCTTATCGGGTCTTATGTTTCAATGCGCTGCTGAGATAAAATTGTAAGTATGCACAATCAGTAGATCTCCTGTACTTGTTCATTATCACCATCAACGTATAGGTATGATGCTGAGTAGAGGACGACACAGTTACGTACCAACCATAACTATGCAACGCACAGTTGTCTGTGGGCCGAGCACGAACATTTGCGTAAGTTTAACGTAATCGTATCGTTGAATATATCAGTAATGGGTGTATTATTATCATTACTTGTCATACATCTAGTACAACTGTGGCACAGATAACTCATAGTTTGTACTCTTACACATTGAGCTAAAGCTTAATTAGGTAAGTATTTAAGAAGGAACACATATTAATAAATAAATTTAAACGAACTACAATAATAAATGTAATCTATTAAATTTTGTAATGCAGAAACAATCTACGTATCTGCAGCGAACTTTCTCAACAACGTCTTAATCGCCGACATAACATTTTACTTTTACGAAACCGTAAAATGTACAAACTTATTAATTTTTCACTTCTGAAAGCTTTGGAGCTTGTGAAAAGTTTTAGAGTAACGCGCCTTTTACGTGCTTAATTGCATTTCGAGTGAGAAACAAATTCTGCTGAAGTTTCTTGCTGTTTCTTCTTGTAAGTGCATTTTGAAATGCTGCGGTGCAGTTTAAGTTTAATATTATACCTACTGATTGTAGTAAACTGATTTAATCTTGGTAGTTTAAATGACTAAAAAGTTGGTAGTTTAAGTAAGTGTTCATATGGTTTTGTCTTAAAGTGTGTTCTGAATTGATGGACTTTGCATGTTGCTTTTCTAGAAGAGAGTTATCCAAATTTGGTACTTTTATTTTCACATATTATTTTTTTAAACTATCATTACGGTTATCTCCTTTCCGGGAACAAATTAAAATTGTACAAAAATCTTAAGATCGTTTTTGGTCAACTCTTTTGATTCCACTAGTGGGAAGCAAGATACATCTTACGAAACCAGTATTATAAGAAACACAATAACGTAATCAGTCGCACAAAGAATAATTTTAATGCCTACGAACCGTGTCCCGGAATATGAGATATTATTCTGATTCTATGTTATCATTAGACGTCTACGTTAGCTCAGTTGGTATTGATCCTACCTTCAAAACGCGAGGTTCCAGTTTCAATCCCTAGCCAGGGCAAATATATCTGTATCGAGCAGTAATGTCTGTTTTTAGGTCTTGAATGTTGTGATGTGGTTATTGTGTGTATATCGCGACGCAGGGAATCCTAGCGCGGATATGAGTATGTAAACTGTACTTTGCAACATAATATATAATTTTATTAATTATTTATTTTAATTAATTAAAGCCACTCAGCAGGTGGCTGGAGCGGGTGCAGAAGCGGCAGCCAGAGGAAAGCACCTTAAGTACGCTGCCTTGGAGTCAGCCTACGAGTTTGTGCCGTTTGCTGTGGAGACGGCTGGGCCGGGGGGCCTGGAGGCCAAGAGATTTGTTAAAGAACTCGGGCGGCGCCTGAAGCAGAGAATGCGTGATCCTCAGTTGGGCCATTATCTTGTGCAGAACATTTCTTTGGCCATACAACGCGGGAATGCCGCTAGCCTGATAGGCACGTTTGGGCGAGAGGGCATTGATCGTGAGGGACTTTGACAAAATTAAATGAGTTTTTATGACGTTGATGTTAATTTTTATTAATTTCAAATAATGTTTAACTTAGTGACCTGTAATTATATTAAAATATTTTATGTAATAATACTGATAAGCAGTAGAATATTGAAATGAAATGTCTTTAAGTAGATAAATTTGATCTATGTTCAGATGGATATATAATTAATATATTTATGATTTGTACATAATATGTAATTAGTATGTATCGAAAGAGTTAAACCTTGTCTAAACTATGAGTTTACAAAGTAGACTATTTTCAACCAAGATGTTTTTCCTAAACAGACCATAACAATTAGTAACAATACTTATTTTCCACCGAGTCATTTTACAAAATGTCATTTAAAAATAAAATTATTTACTAACTAGGCGATGTGTATGCAGATACTTTTTTCCACCCGGACGTTTTACTGACACAGACGTTTTATAATCCAGACCGTATGAAACTAACCCAAATTTTCTTTCCGTGGCTGATTAAGTTATTAAATTTTCGTAGTACCATCAACTTGCTCTCAAAAACAGCTGCCAGACCTTCTCACTAAGAGCTAGACAAAAATAAAAACTTGCGGTGTGTAGCCTGCGAGAGCATAACAATATGCCTTACCAGCGTGCAAATATGCACGATTTTTGTTAGATCACTTGCATCTTTAACCGCGTATAGTACGGGGAGTGTTCCGAGGAACTGTTCGGTCTAATACTTGCAGCTGAATTTCATCATCGGACGTCACGACAGAATTTTAAATTTCATAGAAATCATGATGACGTCTGGGAAGACTCAACCGTGCGATTACGGCGGCACTTGCCTCACTTGACGGATGCCTGACACTACGACTATGTGAAACCAGCTGCCTTCTGAGGTATTTTCGAACGAATACGACTTGGGCCTTCAAGAAAAGAGCTTATTCCTTCGTCAAAGGCCAGCAACGCATCCTCGAGACCTCAGGTATTGCGGATATCCGTGAGTAATGGTCACGGTCGCCAAACTATTCCATAAAAAAAAAACACTTAGATTGATTGTAGTTCTCAAGATCCATTTCAGGGTTCTACGTACTAAAAATTACTCTATTTTGTCGAATTATCTTTACGGGGCTCATTTAAAATTTCTTGGAATCCATTTTAATTTACTTAATTAGACCTTACAAATACAATTATTGCTTCACCACATTATCTTATATATATAAGAGAATCTATAGTTACAATATTTGCACGTTAACTGTCAAATTAGAGCTCCACCACTAATCGTGATTAATCGCATTCAGTTCACAACTAACTAGACAACTATTTGTGTAATGCATTAGTTATGGCTTTAGTGATAGTACATTGCTGCAAAATCTAGTAAGTAAACCATCCTGGCCAAGTAGGAGTTATATAGGAGGTCAGGATGGCTTTCTTACTGGTTGAGGCTTGTATAATGCTTTTCTCACAAATGAATAAAAGTTTTATTTTTTTTATTTTTTTTTAATCCTTTATTTTTTTTTAAAAGGGGTTTTGTCACACAGTGACCATTTCACCCCCGTACACACATAATACACATAAATAAACCAAACAACGAAGTAGATCTAACCTAATTCTTATTAAAAAGCAATTTTGTCGCTATAAGACCAGGTAGAACAACTAAGCTAAAATAACAAAACTTTTTTTTTTTATGCATAGAGTTCGTCACTTCCTTAAGTAGGTGGTTAGGTACTTTCCACACAAAACGCTTAATAAACCTATTAATTACTATGACTAAACTTAATATGCTATACCCTAACTACTTAACTACCCGTAAATATAGTTTAACAAGCATCTCCGCTTCCTCGGAAAGAGGGGAAGCCAAGATGCTGTTGCAAACCCCTACACTATAATCATGGATAAAGCTCATGTCCCGTCGTTGCGCCTCATTCCGAACACACTCCGTCAACACATGATGCACGTCTTCCTCAACATCACACTCTAAACAGTTAGGGGAATCTGAGATTCCCATTAAGAATTTAAACTTGTTTGACGGAATGTGTCCGGAGCGAAGTCTAAACAATGATACAATACTCCTTCTATTGAGTTCTTGTTGTTCGAACCACGGGTACCGAGGAGGTCGACATTGGATAGTCTTATACCATATGCCTTTTGTTAGTGACCGCTCATCAAAATACTCATGCCACAACTTTCTACAGGTGATCTTAGCCCCGCTCCATAATTCATTGTGAGTTGGTAAACAACTATAAGAAATGCCATCGCTTATCGCCTGTTTCGCTGCGCGGTCGGCCTCCTTGTTACCGGTAATGCCTACATGAGAAGGTATCCATTGGATAATTACATCTTTATTCGTGGCACAAAGCTCAAGGATGGTATCAAGGATATTATAGGCTATCGGAAGCCCTCGAATACTCGAGGGTAGCCGAGGTGAATAAAAGTTATTTTTGCTAATTCAGTCTCAACTTTTAAATCAGGAGGAGTGCCATCTATTTTTATGAGAAAGCACTCAATTCGGCTCGATTTTTTTGGTATGTTTGTTACCTCATAACTTTCGATAGGGCGAACCGATTCTCAAATTTCATTAAATTCGTTTCAGTAGTTTTTAAGTTACACTCCATGAACTGAATAGAATGGAAGTGGGTATTAATTTTTCAAATTGTACTTATTTACTAAGAGGTTTTTGTTTAATTTTGAACATTGTTCTATTTTTACATTACATTAATGTTTTAGTGAAAAAAAAATAATTAAAAAATTTAAATGTTTTCATAGCCTAGGTTCATCAGGGATAATATATATTTCTAATGGTGAAGGAACTTTTGTAATCGGTGCAGTATTTTCGAAACCTATTCATTTCAAACAAACAAAAAAAACTTATAATTTAAAATATTAGTGTAGTCTCCGTCTCTTTGGTTGGGTAATTTCGACATCGCCCATGTTTATTTTGCGGTTATTACTTTGATAGCAAACAATTGTTAAGAAAGTTCATAGCGTCACGACTCGCATAAGCGATGTCAAGAAGTTCAAACACTAGTTTATCTTATAGGAATTCTCTTGAGTTGCGCCTTTCATCTTGTTGGTTCTGTCAAACTTTTATGAAACGTATTGGAGTGTATAAAAATACATATAATTTATATTTTACATTTTTATTTACGTGGGCTGCACTGTTCACACAAAAATATTGATTTTCTGGAAAAGCGACTTGACCGGATATGAAATTGCGCGTCACAATTAGGACACGTCCTAGGAGAAAAAATCCAAGTACTGTCTCATTTTTTTTATATTGCAATTAATTTTGCTCTTTGGTCATAAATAATTCTGCCTTTAACGTCAATGTCATCTATCGATCCATTTAAATCTTTTTTTAGGTGTCAGAAATCTATCAAGCACGCTACCGTTTGAGCTCATAGTAATGTGTACGTTAATCAATAAAAATGTGAAAAAATTAAAAAATGTTACGCTTCCCGTATTCCATCTTTTCGCTATGTGATTTGACTCTTACCTGATGTGCTCCAATTTAAAATTATTGCTTAATGATAATCCCAAAATGAAAAGTCCAATCGTTTTCGTTCGGCTGGATCCAATTTAAAATCGTTTATACTGACATGTTTTAAATCGTTCATTTGGCAGCTTCCTGAACATAATCCTTCGCCCAAAATTCAGATACCCATACAAACTGATAAAGTGACCACGGTATCCTTAATAATCTCTACAGATATAAAGCAAGCATTTCAATGTACAATTTAGTTTTATATGGTTTCGTAGAACAGTTCAACGAGTGGTCAGAGAGAGGTTAGAGAGATTCAACGGTCAGCGGTCAAGTATGTATATTGTTCGTGACGTCTTCGTTATATATAAGTAGCGTTCAAAACATCGCGGCATCTGCCACATCGTTCTTTCACTCAGGGACTCATTCATTTGAACCATACATTCGGACATTCATTCTACAATATAGACTAGAACTACGTTTACATTATCGCGTTACTGAACATAATAAGAGGCGCGTACAAAGTAGCGTAGTCGTGTAAGCCGGCCGGGTTTTAACTAGTGCAACAGTCACATTCCAAATGCAAGAACTTGAGAGTTGGGGCTGGTTTGGGGTGAATATAAAAATCTCAATATTAGTTCACCGTAACACCACGACGGTTCTCATATTGCACATCAATTCCGTAAACTTCCACACATTAACAAGAATGAATTCGAGCGCACATCAATCAGAAATAACTATTCCCAAGACAGCAGTTTGCAACTTTACGAAATAACAAGTCGGTGAGAGCTACGAGGAAAAATGAACCATCATGTACATTACGAAACTGTTCACTTAATAGTTTTTAATGGTGGAAATAGATGCTAATTAACACTGTTATGACCTACTTTTCAGGTAAAACAATAGCTCTGAAATGTAAACATCGCATTATCTAGGGTTGATATTATTATTAAGTTAAAAAAACTTATAAATAAACAAGCGGTGACACTGATGTACGCCTATTTGGCACGACAATAAAACCTAACAAATTGACATACTGAGTAATTTTAAAGATAAAAATAAACATTTTCGGACGAGTTTCAGCCCCGCGTCTTTCGACAATCCAGACGCCGGGGAAGTGTTTGTAAAAATTCTTCTATCGGTTGGATAAAGTTTGACAAGCTATTTAATAAATGTCGCTCCGGCCCCATACGTCAGTTGAAATCAACTATAAATGATAATCAACTATAAACCAGATGGGATGACTATCGTCCCGTGGAAGATGGGACAGCCCCTGGTTTGGGATGCTACATGTGTGGACACACTGGCGCCGTCTCATCTCCCTGGGACGATTGATCGGGCTGGCGCTGCCGCGTCTAAAGCGGAAGACCTCAAACGTCATAAATATGTGTATTTAGACAGAATGTACATGTTTATGCCGGTTGGGGTCGAAACTTTAGGCCCATGGGGGCCGTCCGCTCTCAACTTGTTTAGAGATCTGGCGAAACGTTTGTTTGAGGCGTCGGGTGACCGAAATGCTGGCGCCTATTTTGGGCAAAAACTTAGCATTGCCATCCAGCGTGGCAATGCCGCCAGCGTTTTGGCCACTTTTCCCCCCACCATGGGGCTTATAGATTAGATAGTAATTATTATTATTTTATTCAATTTTTAATTACTAATAAAGTTTTCTGTTGTTAAAAAAAAAAACTATAAATATATACATGTACATATTTAATAAAAATATCACGAGCGGTAGTACCTGGTGCCTTCCAGATAGTAATTAGTAATTAGTAATATAGTATTTGCATTAATGTTTGTTTTACGCAGCTGAAAATTTTCAAATGGATCAATCATAAAAGCAAGACCTGCCATGAGTGGACTGCGATTTAATATTTGTTTTTTTTATCATCAAATATTATCACTTGAGCCGTCGTTAACACAGAAACTATAATAAACTACATTGTAACTGCAGTGTATTTACTTGTGACTGGAGTTTTGAAGGACCTAATCATCTATCTAATATCTTTAGATGAGCAACTCTTACATGTATACTAGCTGCGCCCCGCAGTTTTACCCGCGCATAAAAAGTATGTCCTGTTCCTTTACGTCCTTTTCTGTACCACTTGTATGCAAAATTCCACGATGAACGGTTGAGAAGTTTGCGTTTGAAATCGTTACAAACAAACGAAACAAATAAAATATATTATGTATTTAATAATCAAACTCTACGTGACCCGCCGGCGGCTTCACTCGCTTGGTCTTGGCGTAGTGCTGGAAGGGCCCATTTTGAACCTCGAGGTCCTAGTTTCGATCCCCGGGTTGGACAGTTAAAACGATTCTGAGAAAAAATATATTCCCAATAAAGTCGGAGTCATGAATAGTGCCCCGTATAGATGGCAATATGGCTCGTATAATATGAGAACAAAAACATATATCGTGAAACGTAGGCGTTTAAAACACCGCTGCTTATCCCTTTGAGGATATATTTTTTTATTAGGGAAACTTACAGCTAGGTATAAACATAATATTTTGATATGTACATATAGCCAGTTACAAATTTCCACTTTTAGGTATTTACATTATAAATAATTATATATAAATAGTTCGTAAACAATAGTATATAAAACTGAGGATTAGTTGGTAAAAAATACATTACTTAATAACCGCTTGAACTGCGCGACAGTTGTGTTATAGACATCAATATCGTGTCGCGAAGCTACTGCGTTGAAACTGCGGCTCGCTCTTAACAGATAAGTATTTTGCCTATAGTGAGTATTAACTCGGGGAACGTACAGAGAACACGGTCTTCTGAAGGGGTCATATGGCACTTTCAAACTTATTCGCGCTAGTAGTTCGGGACAATCGACCGAACCGTTCGCTATCTTTATTAGGTAAATAAGATCCGCCATGCGCCTCCTTGGTTCGTAGGCGAGAGTATCAATTCATTCAAGACCGCTAGACTGATGTTACCGCCCCGCGGTTCCACCTCTGTGGTGATGAATGATTATGATAATTATGATATAAACTATCTTCTTGCCAAATTTCATCGAAACCGGTAAAATCATTCTTGAGTTAGAAATGGTGGGATGAAAATACAGTACTTACGTACATGCAAATATAAAAATAATCACCATGAAAAAAAACCTGTTATTACATTTCATCACCATTGAATGCATATGTGCTTTTTCACTTCCGTAGAAAACCCGAAATTCGTCCAACCACATCGTCCAAACACGATCCAAAAAGTATGGCAGTTCCTACCTCTGTCGTGTAAGTAAATTGTGGAATGCTCTGCCGGCGTACGTATTTTCTTGCAGCTATGACCCTGGGTCTTTCGGGTCATGAAATCATTCGGTCAGCGGGGCATGCAAAAGCATAAGGGCATGAAAAGCAAGCAGCTTTTAGGTCATCATAGGGGTGGCGATTAATAGTCATCGCTTCTTGATTCCATCTTTTTGCTTACCATCAGGCGAGAGGGAGTCACTTTGATGACCATTATAAAAACAAAATTAAAAATTAAAATTATAAGTTACATGACATACAATAAGTGTATACTCTAATTTTAAAAGTACACTAAAGGCGAAAGTAGAGTTTACTCTTCGCGATCCGCCAAACGCAAATAGTTGTACAGTATAAAATGGAGTAGAGCTTCTGATTTAGGACTACGGAGAAATGATTAATGCGCGCCATCACGTGAACAGGTGAGGCGGGCTGGTGGTGGATACGGACAGTCAGCGAGCTTAAAACGCCTTAGAGATGTGTTGCCTTAATACTTAGGTTAAGCGCAAACTATCGCTTTTAACAAGAGTAAATCAAGTGGAGGGTGCCTAAGTTTTTAATCTACTTAGTAACATTTATCTTCAATTTATTTGTGTAGATATTTATAATTAATTCTAGTGTTTTTTATAAAAGTAGTCAGAGTCAATTTAAAGTCAGATAAATAAGTCTGACGTTAAGTCATTGTCTTGTATAAGTCACGTTCCAGTAAAGCATTTACTAAAACTTTCGGAGTTGATTATAAGAAAAAGACAAAAACAACGTGTAGCAAGGATAAAAATCTCAACGCAAACGATGTCTCTAACAAATTAAACTATCATTTCTTTGGCTGACCACTACATTAACGCATCCATTAATAAGAGACAATAATGTTACTATCGTACGGGTAAGAATTTGATAATGACGGGAACTTAACGAAATAAATCCTACCAATATTGTAAACGCGAAAGTTTGTATGCATGGATGTATGGATGTTTGTTACTCTTTCACGCTCAAACGGCTGGGCCAATTTTGATGAAAATTGATATGGAGGCAGGTGAGGCGCTGGATTCACACATAGGATACTTTTCATCATCATCATCCATCACCATGCGGGTGTTCGGATTCGGATTACTTGGAGGATAAAACATAAAAATAAACTTGGGACTGATCACTCCAGGATCTATCTACTCGTGTACTAAGATGTCAAAGTGTAGCGTGTCTTGCCTCACTGATATTATGTTCTCTTTTGTAAGGCAACACACTGGAGCTAATATTTGTAGTACCTAAGTAGAAACATTGTAAAAACATCTATATAAAAAGAATGACCCCGAATTTCTTGCCGCTTCTTCTCGGTAGGCTCTATATATTGTGGAACGCGCGGTAGTCTTTAAAGAACATTATAATGAATAAAATACGTCCACAAGTGCGTCTTTGATGCCTAAATTGAATAAATGTGATTTTGACTTTGTGTAACCGCAGGGCGCACCTAGTAGTATATATGGCCACCAGCAAGAGTAGTACTTTATTGGTATGTGGTAATTCACTTGGCATATATATATTATTGTATTACTTTTATAATATCTCTAAATAAAATAAAATCACTTCTAAAGTACAAAAACACATTTAAAATTATTGCTCACACGAAAAACTTGTCATTCAAGAATGTCTTCACATTCCGTTCTGGTAGAATATAATTTAATCGAAGACAATAAGATTTAATCTGTCTGCATTTTAATGGGCTATTCAAATGGATAATGCATCTCTAAGGATTGAGTACTCGCTGGAAAAGGGCAAGCAAACAACCGGATGCTACGGCAACATTGCAGCGCGGACGTTACTGCTGTTTGACTAGTCTGCTAACTCAGATACATGATCTTCAGAGTGGCTAATGATTTAACCTAGGTTTTTTTTTTTAAATATTGATATATTTGTAGCTATAACTAGTGCCCTAAATCAATTTCCAGGCTACATACAACCACTACACCAAGTTTTATCGAAACCGATTCAGCCACAAACGCAATTTTGCATTGATCGATCATTGGCGATCTGAACCGATCGAAATTTAATTAGTAACGCTTGCTGCGGTCAGGAAATGGTTGGGTGACCGCTAGTGACATTATTTAACTGAGCGCTTCCATGCACGTTACGCAGTCGCTTCCGGTTCTTTATCTTAGGACAACAATCATTAGGCTACGTCGAAGGCCTTCAGGCGGCCTGAAAAATTGGACATGGGTTGGCCACTAGCGTATCCACCAAGCTGCACTAGGCCTTAGGCCACCGTAGATTATGGTCCAGTTCCTCTCTCTGAGAAGAAAACCCGAGCCCCAGCGTTCCCCAGTGGAAATAAAATGGGATAATTATTTATACGAATTTTTGTATAGGTTACAGTCATATTAGAGCAGACCAGAATGGGCTTGTAAATTGAAGCATTATATTTTAATGTAATGTTTTTATTTACTTCTTCTTTTAAATCTACGTTTGTTTTAAAATTTGCTTGTATAACTAATGTGATTTATATTGTTTGGGCCAAAGCTGATACTTAGATACCTTTAGATTTGTCTTTCAACTCAATGGATTAAAAAAATATTATCCCCAAAAAAATTCTAACGTTTTCACGCAGAATTCAAGTTTTATAATAAATGTTGTCAACCTCTAACATAAATCTCAACGAAACTCCTCCAATTTTGTGCTGCGATATCTGTTGCACGTTATATTTGGAGCTAATTTCACTAGCTGCGCCCCGCGGTTTCGCTTCCGCGGAAATTGAGGCATCGCTAGTGGAGGACAATATTAGATTTAGTGCAGCAATTCATGTTGTGGTTGAAGCATCGCTTTGTAATTTGTAGAATCTGGGTTCGATCCCCGGATAGGATAGTTACTGGGCTTATCTGACAAAAGAAATTTCAATAGCAATCCGAAGTCTGGAACAGTGCCCTGTAGAGGCTCGTCCTTTATTACATAGGACCAAAAACATATCTGACAAGTAGGTGTTTAAAAATCATCTGATGACAATAACTATGTTATGCTATGTAATGTATGTATATCATTATTTATGTTAAAGTTTATTTTCAACATGATTTAATGCATCAAACCAGCATTGCATGTATCTCATGATAATTTTGTCGCGTCAATAAACTATTTTTTTCAGCTACCGTACATTGTCTCCCGCATGGAATGAGCCGCGATAGCAATATTTTTACCGGTATTAATTTTCCATAGCAAGTTTATCACTATGTTTAACTCCCTTAGAGGTTGAATATTAGTTATAAGATTGTTATTTCAGAACCTAAATTACCTACGTTACAAATTTCATCTTAATCGGTTCAGTAGTTCCGGAGATACGTGCTAACAAACTTTTATACACACTACCTTTTGCATTTATAAATAATACTAGTTGCATCCTGCAGTTTGACCCGCGTGGTGATGGATGATGATGTCGATGATGATGAAATGTATCCCAAGTATTATTCCAGAACATAAAGTACTACATTCCACTACCAATTTCGTCCAAATCCGTTCAGCTTTCTGGCGTGATTGAGTAACAAACGTCCCTTCATCGTCAATATTGGTAAGTATGTTATAATAATAAACAATCTAAGATTGTTATAGTAGGATTAGTAATATCAGAAAGTATGATAGGATCATGCTGTTACAGAAGATGTTAACGAAAGCATGCTCGTGCAACAACTAAGTATATCGACAGTTTTCGGTATCTTTTCAGACCATAAAGAAAACCATCTCATATATTAGTAGACAAACTTGTTGCTGTCCTATCCCTTATTAAGATTATACTTACAGTCATTCTTACGACTTAATTATTTATTTAGTTTGTAAAATTTCGCATAAGTTTATTAAATAAATAAGTATGACGGCGCATGAGTACTTCGTCGTGTCGTCGACATGACAACATCAAGTCCAAGAGTAATTCGGCTGGCTGTCAAAGTTACTCTAGCGGAGCGTCGTGTCTGTGGAAGCGGGGCGGCCATCTTGTGTTCGACAGACTGAAAACGAGAGCCGTAAGCGCACCACGTCTTCGACGAATCGCTTTAAATCCGTCTAAAGTTTGAGTATTACATAAAGATTAGTTTCGATATTGATTATAATTGTTAGTGCCTACGTGTTAAGAACTGTATTTTGCTGCCATTGCATCTACAAGTGAAATTAAAATATTTTGTAATCAAAGAAGCCGTTTTAACTCGGTTCCGATCCCAAAGGCGCCCACGATATAACACGATATCTATAATGAGTTCGAATGAAGCCCTCCTGATCCTATAAGTATATAAGTGCTCATTTAAAAACAAGTCTTCTTTTGATTGGATAATGCTGTCAAGCTATCCAATACATGTCACTTCGTCCCCATACGACGCTTAAAATCATATAGAGAGTTAAAATCCGATGCTTGGTTGGCGATCCTATGGCCTAGTGGTCATGGCGTCTGAGACGGATTGTCGGAAGACTTGGGTTTGAATCCCGTTCGAGGATGTAAAATTATAACAGTCATCAGGTAACGGATATAGTGCAGGATCTGCCTAGATTGGGATCTAAAGACCTTGTGCTAATGATGTCACATACTCTTATAATGTATTATTATATAAGCTAAGACCCTGTAAACATACCAACACAGTAGAAATATACTCTCACTTGATACCGTTATAAAACACAAAGCTGCTATATACCTGCCTAATAAAGTGAAAGCTAACAGAATGTAACATTTGTTCTATTTAAAAAGCAATATCGCGGATAGCGCGCTGTCGGCGGCTGCGGAGGAATGTTGGCGCGTTCCTTTACACAAAAACTTTGCCTAAAACATGCCTCCTCCCCGAACACAGTATCGTGTTTGTTCTACGCAACCCTTCCCGGTTATTATTGTTTCGTTGGTGGAATCTCTTAAAATCTACTTTACATTGAATGATCTTTGTGTAGTACTTACTAACAGGTAGAAAAAAATAGTTTCACACGTTTCTTTGCGTATATCCATATTAACAAGATATTAAAACAATACCATTTACAAAATTGTTCTGGAGGCATTATGCACTGCGCGCCGCCCTCAGTCTCCTCCAGGTCTTTACTAAATCACTAAATATGTTTGTCGAGTAGAAACCTTATCTAACCAAGGTACTTATCTAAATCAAAGGCACATTTAGAGAATGCAGGTCTGAATCTTGTCCAAGGCCTTTGATTATTTCCAAACTAATTTTAAGAAATTGACAGATTATTTGCATGTATGATTTATCTACCGTCTACCGTTATGTTTACAGTGCACCTCCTGCGGCTGAGGTGATTGTTGTTTTGATTAATTTGACCTTCAACATTTAAGATTAAAATATGAATTCGTACATTGTACATAGGAACATTATCTACCATCGTCACTGGTCATACGTGCAGCTTCAGTAATATTAATATCTATAGTACTGCGAGACTTATGTCAATGAAGTAATAATCCAAGACCCGGAGAACAAACACTTGTTCTCGTAATACAAGCATTTTCCCTGTCCGGACATCAAACCTAAGACCCCTAGCGCCAACGCGAAGACAAACTGGGTCACCGTAAGTTGACCGCAGTTGCAAGAATCACAAACGTAATCAAGTGTCCTCGTTTAAATACGAAACGAAGTTGAAAAGTAAAACTGCGTCCAAATTGGCCAAGATCGCTATGTAATTCCCTTTGGTGCGGGTCTGAACGGACACGACTAACGAACTTGCTGGAACAACAGGGGCTCGTGGGTAAGGAAGGGAAACCGATCACAGTTCCATCTGCCCCCACTTCGCCGCGCCCGGCCGTTCGATTGGACGATTTGCAATTTTAATTTTTGTTAACGTCAGCATTCTTAATTCAAAAGCTAATATAAGCGCAGCTTTCTTTTACGTTCTAAAGTACTTAAAAGTAGGTTTCATTTACTACAAGTAGGTTTTCTAAAAGTGGTTGTGTAGGAAACTGGTACAAAAGCAAATAATTTTATTTGAATATGCATACTTATTTGTTCATTTTTTCATTACGTTTTTATAGTAATAATCCAAGATAATATCTTCAGAAAGGTCGGATAAAGTGCATCACCTCCCACATTTCACTAATGACAGAAGAGATCGGATAAAATGGACAAGAGTTCCTAAGCTGTTACTGTGAAATTATTTATAAAAGTAAAAATATTAAATTCATGTTTTTACGATTCTACAAAGATATAAGTATTTCATTTATATTGAACTGAAATTGACGGATTTTATCTAATTAAGACCCACAGTGTGATGAAAGCTAAAATTCGACGTGCTTCAGTTTTAACATCTTATTAAATATACTCACTAACCAAAATATTTATCTTTTATAATCTATGGCAATGTCTAATCTACCGAAAAAAATAAAGTCTATACACATCAAACAACTCAATCAAAAGTCAGAAGTTAAGTTAAGTACAAGTTAAGTTAAGTAGCAATGACGTAAAAAACAAACGACCTCAAGCGACGCCGGTCTCACTGAAAGAATGAAACCTTCGAGATTGTCAAAACAACAACAGACGTAAACACGATTCAATCTTACGCTCAAAGAGGCTTAAAAAGAAAGAGCGTTATTTTAAACGGCCATTGGCACCGGTTTCCTTAAACAATTACCCTTTTCGCAGTTTGGAAGACGTTTGTAATTCTCTCGGAACAAAAGGTGGCGACGTAATCATCATTAAATATGAATAAAATTGTGCGAAAAGCTTACCTTCTGCAACGTCTAAATACAGACTTTTGCACAGTCACTTATAATTAGGTTAAAATTGAGTGACTGTGGCCATGACACACGCGCAGTTTTATGGCTGACTTTCCATAAAAAAGAATAGGATTTTCAGGTGCATGTGTATTATGTAATACCGTGTGTATGGTATAGGTATAAGCGAACAGTCTGGTCATAACCCGATGGTATCTGATAAATAAGATTTCATTGGCTATTTGACGTTGAGTGGTTTAAAAACTTGGTATATATACTATATTGTTTAAACAAGGTTATTGCTAAGTCGACCTATTCCCGTTAAGGGCGTGTAGTTTACATCGTTTCCGACTGATTTGACTATGCAACACCCTATCCTTAATCTAACCGTTTTCGAGATATTTGAATTTAAATGACATGTGTAAGCCTTATTATTACAAATACGAGTATTATTTGATTTTTATATGTAAAATTAGATGTTTTATGACCTCAATAACTCGTAAAATTAATAAATAAGTCGTTGTAGATAATTAAAACGTATAATAAATTATAAATAATAAAACAATTAAATTTCAATAACTCGAAAACGAATAGATTTAGGATAGGGTGTTGCATAGTCAGTGACGAAGTCAGTGACTATGCAACACCCTATCCGTGTCCGTACGTCAGTAGCATTATTGGGTTCCAACCAAGTGACGGTGACCAGCGCGCGCTACGACAATAGTGAAATTAACGCTATTACCATCTGTCTGCGATTTTGGATAACAAGAGTCAGGAGCTGTACAACTCGACACCAAATTACACATTCTATAGAATCGAACTTTGAACGCAACGACCCTTGAAAGGGACGAACTTCTCATGAACAAATTGATCGAACTTTTTAAACAAATCACTTGTTCCGACAGTGATTAACCAACATTTCACGTTTTCAAGTTCCGTCTACTGCGGGTATAGAATAGTAATTCTCTTGTAAGAAACGCTTTAATTTCAATGGCTACAAGTCACTAACTCCAGTGAGTTATCAGTAGAAATCTTACTGTATAACACTAGCTGCCCAACGCGGTTTAACTCGCTTGCTCATCAGCAAGCGAGTTAAACCGCGTTGAGCAGCTAGTGTTATAGTTGATTCACCATCATAGCCCATCGGCTATGATGGTGAATCAAAATTGACGGAGAGTCGGTTATCCCCTGTGGCTGACGTAGCAGGCGGTGGGGCTGCGTATCCGACCCACCATAGGGAGACCACGGGCTTCCAGACGCGGGGAAGTCTGGTGCCCATTGGTGGCTGGTTTGGTCTCCGAGGCAGTTGCAGACAGCAGGGTCCGGTAACGGACAGCCGCGGTGGGTTGGCGGCCGTGTGCGAAATCTGTCCCGCGTTCCTGCCAAATCACATTTTAATCATTACAGACGCTGACTTTAAACCTTCCGTGGATAAAGTTTTGAGTAACTGTTATAATAAATAGTATCCTAGTATTGCTATATTTTTTTTTGTATAAACGTAGTAAATATTTATATAAGCTACGATGCGGTCGTACTTTCCTTCTTATTATTTCGAGAAGCAAGCCAGACCTTTTTAATTTAACATTCGAGCTCATCATAGCTCCGATAACCGGGAAATTCTTCATTAAGAATCTGCACTTGATTAAAGCCGAGTTTTGAAACGTTTTACTTCTTTGGTAGAGAGTGCTGCTATAGCGCGTTAAGTGGTTCCGTAGTAAACGGACAAACTTATACTAGTTTGCAAAGTAAGCCGGATTAAAGTTTAGGTTGAATTAAAATTCTTGCATAAAAACTTTAACGAACGTATTTTTACCAACTTCAAAAAAGTTGCAGCATTTCAAGTCCAAGCGTATATTTGTTTATGTCATGTGACATTCGATTTTAATAATTAAATTTGGTAAACAACCTTCAAAATGTTTCTATATTTATGTATCCACATCGGTAAAAATTTTCTTACCTACACTTGTCGCAATTCCTGGAAAATTAGTATGACTTCTGAGAAAACAAGTGTATTATTTTGCCAAATATGGCGATTAGCGAGTCTACAGGTTAGGTATTTAATAGAACAAAATATGTTTGCTTACTTAGTTGATATTTTTGCGTTGGAAATAATAGGTGAGTAGTGTAGACAAATTTACAAATTTATTTATCGCAAGTTGCGCATAAAGTAGGAATTCCATAGTTTAATCATGGAAGTTAGTTTTATTATGTTTAAATAATTATAATTACATGACGCGGCAAGTGATTATCGATCTGATTTTTTTCTTTATGAATAGTATTTTATGCCTCTACGGCCTTTAAACTAGTATTATATGATCATGTAAATTCATTTATCCATTACGTTGTTCAAGCATGAAATAAAGATAATCCGACCAAACGAGCTTTTGTAATTATCATAATCATCATCTCCACCGTAGGACGTCTACTGTTGAACATGGGCTGTGTAATGATTTTAAGTTAATGGCACATTTATCTATTGCAGCATCAGCATGGTGGTGAGAAGAAGGACAAAGAACAAGATGGCGGCAACCAGACCGACGTTCAACTGGCATTAAACATATAACTGTGAGAAACGGTAGAATTGAGTGCAGCAGCTTTATAAGAAGGCGTAAGAAAGTTTATAATCAGTAGTGGTAAAGTGCAAGCTTAAATATTATGTGTGTATGAGCAATCAAACATACTAACATTGTAATAAATCATTGAATAGACTTCAAGACCTCCGAAAATACACTATGTGTTGAGAACAAAAGAAAATGTAAAAGCGCCTGTAAAGTTCGTTTCAACTACATCCTATTCCTCTTGCATGCAGGAAGACATTTTTTTTTTCTTTAAATTGCAAATAGACACACTTACAAGCGCAGGGATGGAAAGTGTTTCGGGACTGAAAATTCGGAACCCTAAAAAGACACGACCTCATTCTGCAGACAAAAGATTAATTTTCAATTGGAGTTGTGTTTGCTCCCACGAGTAGTTCAGTATAATAAGTCCTAGCACTGCACTACTATTATATGCGGTACTATAAATTAGTAATAAATTTAATAATAATAAAAATCCTATTATAAGACAAAAAATATATTGAAATAATATTATATTACAACTCGCATAAAAGTATCTTGAATGTTGAACAGGGATATTAGCTACCACCATACAAAATTTCATTAAAATTATCCTTAAAAAAAGATAGACAGAAAAACAAAAAAAATTATAAAATTTAAGTTAGTTCGTTTCCACTCCTTAACATCCCCCTGACTCAGTTTTTAGCAATTTTTTTTCATTGTACAGAAATTCGACCCCTACAGTTATATTACATATAGTAATACTATTCTAATGAATAAATAAGACTTTTGTCATGAGACAGCAGTATGTGGGAACTCGTCTATACTGCAATAACTGCAGAAACAAACCATTTTGGAGAAAATATTTCTGACTCATTAAGTCCATTTTCAACTCGAAATACCTTTCGCCTTGTTTTCTTTTAAAATGTACCAAATAAGTAAACAGCGTAATAACTAGACACAGTCTCAGACTAAGGTCATATCTACATGATATTCATAATAAATTTATTAAATTAACCATTATTATTTGACATCAAAATAGTTATTCTTTTTTTGTGTCATTCCCGGTACCCTAAGCTTATGGTAAAAAGTTAAAACAAACATTTACTTTCAAAATCGCTAATTTCTGATTGTAATGTTTAACTACTTTTGAAATGTATAAGTAGACATATAGCGAATAAGAAATTATATATAACAGTGTGCCTACAATACCATGCGGCTGAAATTGAAAGACTAGTACAAGTCCTATGATACCTGCAATTGTTCCGCGCCGGCTGCTACTGGACAGAAGCCGGACTGTTCATATTGCCGGACTCGAGCCCACTCAGAAAGCTCGACTACAATACTTCCATTTCATCTGCTTTAAGCCGGTTCTGGTAGTAACAGCACATTGTACAAAATTTAATAGGAAATTACTGCGCAGAATATATATGATTTTCAAAGCACTAGAGCCTGTTAAGCGAAAATTAAACTTTTTAATTTCGAGACAAATATTGACCACAGTTTAGGTTGCAATGAGTATTTGTCTCACCTATTGGCGCTTAGTACGCTTGTAGTTGGATATTTCTGAATCTATTATTCATAATAGTTCTGATAAATCGTTATTGTATTAGTAATCTTGAACGAAATTTTATTCAAACTAATTTAAGATAGAACATTTGGTAGGTATTTCAAGAAGAATAAGTAGACGAATGTGCCTATAAATTCCAGAATAATTTGACCAAAGAAATGGCGTAAAGAGCAAACAGCAATATACGTAAGAAGTTAAGAAGATAGTAGAAAAGAACGAAATAAGACAAGCTGTAAACATACAGTTATGTTAAACTAGAGACCTAAGTACGCACGAGTTCACGAAGAAAACAAATGCAAGCTAGGGTCAATTCTACCGATTGATATTTATATATTCAGTAATTCTATTATGTCAAAAGGCTGCAATGGTTATCACCACTAACACATACCTGTACATATTAATATCAAAACGAGAAAAGCTGGCAGATTAAGACACACAGATAATCTTGTTCATAACCTATGGATTTGATGATGCTTAAATTTAGTGTTTATAATTTTATCATGTAAAATTCAGATTGTCTTTTTTCTACAGGATTGTCTGAAAATGAACACCCCATCACCTTAACTTGCTTAAAAGTAACAATCCTACCGTAAATGTCAATGTAAAAACATTAAGGTCCAAATAGCAGAGCTGAGCCCAAGGAACTTGCAGCGGGAAGATACAGGAAGTTTGTCGAGACGCCAACTAATTCATTTACGGCTAGAGAAGTTGAAAGTTCTCGGCCTACGACACACGGGTGAGAACACTGATTTATTGTAAACTTTAATAACTTCGACATAAGAACGAAACAAAAAGAAAGTTTGAAAATACTCGCTAGTTAGGACATATACCCTAAAGTTTCGCGCATCTGCTACAGTTTTACTTTACCATGAAAGAAAATATTGTTCCGCGATTTCTTCGGCATACAATCATATAAAAAGTGCCAGAAAATAAATTATTTTTGTGGTCATTTCTGACAGAGGCACAAAATGTTTTGTTCCTGTGAAATTTTTGAGTAATTTATCTTTTGTATTGTGAGAAGGGTCTGATCAATCCAGAGGATATCAGAAGTAATTGAAAGCCGGCTCCCCGAGGCTGTGTCTAATTGGGTTACATTAAGAGGATATTCCCACTATGCGCCTTAGGTATCTCATTAAAATGATGCTGTCTCTATCGGCCCATCAATAACATCGTGCTAAAGCACTGATTCAGAGCTAGCTTAGAAATATGTTTTGTTAATAGTAGTGCCACGCTGTAACACTATGAGTAACAGCCGATTGGACCGGCACGACCGGGGACGTACCACACTCCCACATAACACCGACGTGAAGTTATATAGCTTGCTATAGCGTTTCAGTCAGTCTGTAGGAGGTTTCGGAGGCCCAATCCCCCCTTCATGCTCCCCCTCCCGTTCCCCCCTCTACCCTAACCCCTTCTATTCCATCCTCAAAGGTCGGCAACGCATTCACGAGACCTCTGGATTTGCGGATGGCCGTGGGTGACGGTATCACTTACTATCAGGTGAGCCGCCTGCTCGTTTGCCAATCTATTCCAAAAAAAGTACCTATGATTGATTAAATTCTTTTGTACAGAAGATAAAAATATTGTCATATATATATAACTCTGTACAGAATACAATACAATCTTACCATCTAGTATACCCGATACCATGATCATTGAAAAGTTGTCGAAATATCACGATTCAAATAATTTTATGTTCCTGTAATATATATAAATAAAATCCATTAAAAGTTGTTTAACTATAACAAGATTTAAAGTACTTCAGTTACCTCATAACACGGGCTAATACTCGTAGTCAATACTTTACATAAAAATGAACAACTTTACGGTGTAGTCTACCGCTTCTTCCGCGCAGGAAATAGTCATCCTGTAGGATAATTATTTCGCAGTAAAAATATTACGTTATCTTAAGTTATAACCCACCTTAAACTTTCAACACTGCAAACTATGTTACAGCCAAAACTGTTCCATAGTTATAGTTTTCCGCATAATGTAACATGTGTTATCAATATATTGATTATTTTGGAGAGGTACAAATATTATTATTAAATCTGTCGACTACTACTGACTGATATAAATATATTTACTTCAAATCATATTATTTGTTCGTCTATTGGCTGCAAGTACTCGATTGACAAGATGACGGATTCTGTAGCTACATTCAAGTTGTAGGGAGATGAGATGAGTAGGTCCTACGAGGAGTCCATTAGTACTAGCAGTAAACAGAGATGCTGGCGCTTTATTCTAGCTCTGCAGTATAAGTGTACTGCAATACAAAACAAGTGAGGCCTTGTTTCATTTTTCGCATTAATTTCCCCGAAAGGCAACAAATTAATGACATTGCATGATTCAATACTACACATGAGTATCAATATGTATTGATAAAATGATAATCTATGAGTAATACTATTACGAAATGCCATATTATAATGAGGATATCCTCTTAACGCTGGCATTTCCCGCGGCTACAGTGGAACCTGCGTCCCTCGGGATCGAGCTCTGTTATGTCTTACGATCATTTTACACAAAACCTAAGAGATATTGTACGAGTAACAAGTTAGATATATCATTATTAATTTACCAAAGCATAGAACGTACATAAGCATTCCGTGTACTGATATGAGCATTTTATAATTAATGTTTCATAACTGTATCGTGTCTAAAGCATTCCCTTATTCTGCTACCGCGATTTAGTTTTTTACCCTTTGCTTCCCAGAGACGTATACATACGTCAGTTTCATTCATACACCTTTTGTTTTAATTGTCACGGTATAGAAAGGAGTAATGGATACTAAATTACTTTTAAATATGCGCACTTAAGCTTCATCTAACGGGTATCAATGTAAGAATAATATTGTAATTGCTTACGCCATATAATTCTAATTACATTTAGACACAGACGTAGACAATGGTCCGCGTCCTGTGTCTAAAAGATCAAAAAGTTGCTTACCTCATTATTATTTTTTAAGTTTTATACACTTGATAGGCTAGTGTTTGACCACAATCTCACTTGATAGTCAGGGATGATGCGGTTGAGGGTGCAGTTACACTAGACCTAAAATAGCGGCTGGTTCTTCAGGACAGTTGCCGGAACACACTGCTAGGTAGATTAGAAAGTTGAGGGTGATAGTTAGCCAGGCGGAGACCTGGAGTATTATTCGCTATGACTACTCAAACAAGTAACGCAGTGCACTACGATATCTTCAAGGAATGACAGTGAAATCAATACAATGTTGCGATTATTCATTGGCGATTTCGTAACGTGCCGTGTTACTTGTTGAATTGTCATAGCGAATAAGGCCTCAGAAGTGCCCTACAATCCGGGTCTATAGGCAACCATAACAAAGTGAATCCTAGAGCATCAGTATGAGTATTTAAACTATATTTATTTATTTAGATGATTGCATTAAAGTATCCGTCGACGATATGTTACTCTTTTTGTAGGAATTTCGTACATTTTCTTACTTTTACTAGTATTTCTTGTTCTTCATGAAGTCGGTTTCCTAATTTTCTTTATTTCTTGTTAGTCCAATTTTAAGCCAACTCAGCTCACAAATATATATGTATCCTTAATCCTTAATCATTCGTAATAATGCTCAGCTGTGGCTTTGACTAAATAGAGCAAAAAGCGCTCCAACAAACGAACAATGCTGCCAAAAGCCCAAAGCCGACAGATTCCCTATTATTTTCCTCCGAAAGAAAAGTATTAAGATTTATTATATTTATACATTTGCCTACAGTCTTCCAGTAGATAACCACAAGGCGTATTTCTTGCGAATTTTCCACTTTTTAACACGTTTTTATATTTATTATTTATTTATTTAAACCTTTACGTCAAACTTAGCGAATTAAACAATTATCAACATGTGAAATACATATGTATATTTTATATGTCTGGTTCTTCTAAACTGTTCAACTATCACTAGCAATAAAAAATTACAAGATAAATAGGTTTTTCTTTTCAAATGCCTAAAACTGTAGTGTGTTGCGCTCTTCCTCTCAAGGCAGTGATTTTTGAGTCGCTACAGTTCCCTACATACCCTAACAAAGTAATGCTTCCACACTATTCTGTCGCAGAATATCTGGCAATGCGGTTATACATACCAAGACGACCACTTGCGCAATGTACCTATCAACTACGTCGGTGTTCTTTGCCTCTGACAATTCTCATGCGCACAGCATAGCAAATTTGCTGGAATGCCGTGCGCTCACATTCTATAAGTATTATCTATCTATACATACATACATACAGAACAGATTAATCTGTCCGACTCAGCAAGACTCGTTCGAGTTAAGTTTCATTCATAAATCTATTGTTATTTTTTGCGCTGATGCGGACGGGTTAATAAAATTCGAGTCTGTTTGTAATTCCACTTTAACAGCTTTTCACTAGATTCGTATAAAAGTGTATATACAATATTCTTACATGAAAAATCAATTTTAAAAATGTTTTGCCTATCTGTGTCTACTATACATACATATGGCAGACAGCTGATTTTATAAGGAGTAACTTATGCTTATTTTATTTTATTTCATCATCACCATCCATCTCTACGCGGGTGAAACCGCAATCCCTGCTTGTATAGTGTAAAATTACAAAGTCGTGCAGTATTCATATATTTTACATTAAAATACCGCATTAAAAATGTTTCACATAAATCTCAGCCGCCTTGGACGTAGTCAATGAGACGTAGCAACATATCACGGTCCCGTTCCAAATTAATTGTGATGCTGATACCGAGTGCAGTACATTGCTCACTGCGAGCGGACAGAACGGAAATGAGCTGCTGAGGAACCGGCGTTCGTTGAGATGCCGCCTTAGATTACGCCGAGTTATAAATTCAAGTATTCACTGTACGCTCCAAATATGAAAATTTTACTCCTTAGTCATGTAAATGCGAACCTTGGTTGCTAACTTCGAGCGTGGTTGCGATTTATCATACCAAACATAGTAGTATAGTACTGTCTTTTTATGCTAGACGGGCAAGTAGAGCAAGTCAAGCATTGTGCCTGCCCATAGCAGTTGCAGTGTCAACCAGAAAGTGAAACTGAAACTTTGCGTGGCAATGTCTGCGTTCATCCCGAGGCATAAGCTGTTTAGTTTCATTTGGCCTATAATATCATTTTCTACAGCACATTTCAAACCCTTACATAGTAAAACTTGTTCCCAAGCCCAATCCCCCTTCTATTCCTTTTAGAGGTCGGCAGCGCGTTGACAAAGGCCTTGGTGTTGCAAACGTCTATAGGCGATGGTGACCACTTTCCATGACGCGGGCCGCCTGCCTGTCTGCCTACTTTTCCCTGCTTAAGTAACTTATTAATTACATCTTTTTTTAACATATTACGATACGGTACAAAAAGGAGGCCCACCAGATGTTTAGTAGTAACCTCTGCCTAAAATATAGATGCATTTCCTCACATGTAATGTACTTTACTGCGCCCGTATCCCTGAGGTATTAAGTTGTTAAGTCTTATGTGCCTGTAAGTTCGCCGGCAACCATACCTTCAAACCAAAAACACACTGTTGAGAATATAACAGATTCACGGTAGAATCCCGGTATGGTAGCAGTACTGCCCCGGACAAACCCATTCACAAACAGTTCTACTGCTCTTCAAACTGCATCTAGTACTAGGCGCGTGTAGGCGTAACGTAAAGTAACAATTACATGACTATATAGACTATACCCAGCTGCGGTTTCACTCGCTTCATTTCTGAGGTGAAATTTCCATAAATCCTTCCTTGTTGTGACCATACAAGGCATCAACTGCAAACATCAAGTTCCTAGCACAAGCGGTTTGGGCTCTGCGTTGATGAATCACTCACTCACACAAAAAGCCGTAGCACAAACAATTTGGGTAAAGTATTCATACCGTAGCGTCAACGAGTCAAGCTTCGGCGTACAAACTATGCTTTGTCTGTGTCACAGTTGCCTTAGATAAATGACAGTTTGTACTGAATTACATGAACGACACGTTACGTTTCACTTACGCAGTTATTCTTGCTAGGCCCACAGTATATAATATATTTCAAAGATTATCAATTATTCTGAAACCTTAGCTAACAATAGTATTATCCCTACCAAAATGTAGGTTTGAATATCTTTAAATGCAATGTAATTATTGTTTCTTCCAAAATGATCTTAAGAATGTATCAAACTTGTGTCTATAATCACATTCACTATACGCTGTCGTTATAATAAAATCCGTCTAACTGTAGCTTCAGTACCTATAATATTTAATACGAGTTAGCGGAGGCGTACACTGAACCTAATAAACTGGTAATAAAGGAGCTGGATTTATTAGGCTAGGTCACGCGCCTGGCCTTTATCTAGGATACCTGCAGTGCTCTAAAGTTTGAGGATACAAACTTTCGTAATTGTATGTAGCATTAGTGTTACATATAGTACATACCAACTTTGTGATTGAAATATAAGAGATGACGAGACAAGTCGAGCCTCTGATGCCTTACCATCAGGAATATGGCTGGCTCATCTATACACTGAACGCTTTATTTTGTTTCTGTTCTTCATTCTACTTATTCGTTCACCTGTGCTTTTCTAATTAATACTGTGTTATTTGTGCTGAAGATACTCGCTACATGTGGGTTGGTCTACGCGAGATAAAAAAAAAATAGTAGACGTTTATCCCTCGGAGACATCTCGGGAACAACCTACGTGTTAAATCGAGCGGAAAAGTATCTGAAATCGTTTTACGAGCTTCACTCTATATTTTAGATACCTACGAGTAGGTATCTTGGTGCATAGACTTCGTACCAGCCCCTTGGCTTGAACAGAAGGGCACACCCCTCTCAACGGGACGGATATACGCAAGCAGTAAGTATGCAATGGAAAGGGCTATGCTCGGTGTTTCTCTGAGGGATCGCATCAGAAATGAAGTGATCCGTCAGAGAACCAAGGTCATCGACATAGACACAGGATCAGCAAGCTGAAGTGGCAGTGGGCTGGCCATATTAGCCGTAGAACCGACAACCGTTGGGGTAAACGAGTTCTAGAGTGGAGACCGCGTCTCGGCAAACGTAGTGTAGGACGTCCTGAGGCACGGTGGAGTGACGATCTGCGCAAGACGGCTGGCAAAAACTGGATGCGAGAAGCCCAAGATAGACCTAAGTGGCGTGCAATTGGAGAGGCCTATGTCCAGCAGTGGACTGCTACAGGCTGATGATGATGATGAAGTATGCAATGTGACGACCTTCAAGAGAAGATAAGATTCAGCCCTAGTGTAGTTGTTTAGGTCCCAGACTGCCAAAGGATTGACTTGACATGCTCTAACGGCTATTATCCTATAGCAGTTATTAAAAAGCAAAGTGGTACATTTCTGTGGCACTTTATTCATTATATTTTTAATTTGTTTTGTTCATTAATATCAAGGGATATTATGTTGAGAAGTTACTTGGTATCTTATACTCCAGTGTTTATTTTTAAAAATAACCGAAGTTATCACGTTTGTGTTTTCATAATCCGTGTGTCAGGGTATTTATTTATCTTTAGTGAAGTAAATGAGATTGAAAAATAATAGAAAAGGCGGTACTCAAAATAAACCAGACAAATATATTCTTAAGTTTCTATCTATGTCTATGCCTTCGACACAATGTCGGTAACAAGGTGTCGATTTCAATCCATTCATTATTAGTCTATGTTCACGCTCTGTAAGCTCTGCCACGTTTCCGCTCGACTGTACCCATTCCGAAATATTACGTGTTTTATGATGAGTGTATTAATTTTGAATAATGGAGTAATGCGGCGTATAATATGTTGAGATGAATAATGGTTCGGGCTGAAACGTAGCAGTACGTTTAATAGACGAAAGGTTTCATAATGGCAAGCGCTTATCAATAACTAAACAATACTAAATTAGATACGTAGGTACGTTTAAATTTTTTTTTTTATTACGATGTGTACTTTCAGTCAGGTATCCGTATTTAAATTATTATGAAACACTCACACGTCTGTAACATTTTTACTTTTATGATTTAATAGGAAACTGTTCAAATATAAGCTGAGATGTTTGTTTGTGGGTGAATTGTAAAATTGTCTAAAGTGTGATTAGATAATATTGAAAATAGGATTAAAGAAAGTTTGTTTGAAGCTTGGAATATTTACTATATAGTTAACTACAATATACTCAGACAACATCAGGTAATGTATATTCTAACTACAGCATGGTTTTCTCAAGCAGACAGCACAAGCACGAGACCTACGTGGTGTTAAGTGGTAACATTTGCCTAGAACATTTGCATTTCGTCACAAGAGCACACCGTGCTCATGTATAGGGTTTTTTTTACAGATTGATGTACGGAACCATGAACTATTATTATTATCTTTTATTACTCATACAATTCAATGTATATTTTCAATAGATATAGCTAACTATATATAACTATAAAGCGTAAACATTTAAAATATTCTGTAAACTATTATTGTATAGTGTAACAATAACACATAATATCGTACTCATCAGTGGAGTGAGAACAACAAAGTTCGCAGCAACAACAAGTTCCACAAACAACTCGCCGACTGCACTCTACTATTTCCACTTTGTTCACGCAAGGAAAATACTTTATAATATTTCTTCGGTTTTCTTCTACTAAGCAGAAGTTTAGATTTTTTTTAAATCCATACAAGTATTTAATATATCATCAGTAATCATCTGTGGTTTACATTTTAATATTTTTTTAATTAATAACCTACGTACCCATATAATCAGAATATCACAACACACTATCGTAATCCTAATAATATAATTAATATGAGTACTTGTTACCGCGTATCTCGGTGACTACCAACTGATTATTATGAAATATGGAAAGTAGATAGGTAGATGCTGGAATAATACGCATTTATTTTGTGTACCACCATCTCCAAAAAGGCTGGACTGGGTTTGACAGGATTTTTACGATTGATTAAAAGGAGTAATTTAGGCTTTTATTCAGAGGTGCTGAATCCTGCTAGGCAAAATTTTGTAAAGGAGGACGTGAATGAGTGAAACATTATTTTGTTTATAAATGTGATTACGTGCACTAGGGCTCCCTGTATCGCGGGGACACACAATAGCTACACAACACACAACCACATCACAACATCCAAGATCCGAAAACAAACATTTCTGCTCATCACACGGCCAGGGATCGAATCTGGCAGGTCCCAGGTTTTAAAGGTAGGGTCAGTACCAACTCAGCTATAGCGGAACCTTTGAAATGTCTTGAAAGTTGATCACTTCTCAAGTGATCAAGGGAGCAATATCAGGTCGTTATATGGCTGCTTACAGTGACACCGCAGGCTTCGTAGTCTTAAATGAATCAGAGACGTGGCGAAGAGATCATCACTGGGACTACAGATCCTGAAGCTGTTTGGGAAAGCTGGCCGATGCAAAAAAATAACCTGGATCGATGGGGTTCCTGGATGCGGAAAATTAACATGGATTATCTGGAGCTTCGATGCTGACAAGGATATAATCGTTAACACCACAAAACAAGCAGCGAAAGACCTGAGAGGCTCCGCAAAGGGCGATAGATGTAATATAATATATATATATATATATATATATATATATATGTATATAAATCTAAGCACACCATGTGCGCACCATGGCCTCCATATTAACCAACGGGTTTAGGGAGCCAAAGGAGGGCGGGCCGTCTGCTCATCGACGAGGCCCACATGAACCATTTCGGGGCTATCGTAATGGCTGCAAGGTTGCTGAGGGCGAGTGAAATTGTCATCATCGGAGACGTAAAAGTGAATATTTCTTGTAAATGCTGCATGTGTATGTTTGTGAGTTCTTCACGGTGAAACGATTCAATGCATATGATAGAAATAGTGAATGGAGATAGCCTCTACCAAGGCTGTACTCCTAAATACTCTATTTATACCAGCTATTATCCTATTCCTAAGTCGCAGGGAGAAACTAGAAACTTTTAAATATATACATTTGTCCATGTTTAGTGGAAGCGCTCGGGGATAGCTTACTAGTTCTACATAGATCAATTACGTTAATCAAACATTGCTGACGTTACTACTTGGATGGGTCAACGATAGTGCCATTTTCAATTGAGTACTACGACAGTCGGAGGGTACGTTAATCTATCGGTCCCTGGTGCTGTTTAGCTCGTCGATTTCTATTTTAGGATAGAAATCGGCGATTATCATTTGATAATCCATGAGAATGTTGGGTGGTCTGCGGGGCTTGCGCATTAAACATTTGTGTATACGATACGTTTACGTTACACTTACAGAAATGTTCGTGCCATGCCAACTCGAACGCTAGGGTTGGCCCCTAACCTATCCGCCAACTCGAACTAAACATAATTCAATTATTGAATTATAGCCTATATTACGGTCTCGGAGACTTATGTCTCAGCATTAGAAAGGTAATGGTTACTCTAACACTCAGATATTGGGATATCTGAGTGTAAGAGAAACCAGCCTATGGCTTCTAAAGCTAATTAGAGTCCCGAGTCTATATACGTTGTAAATTCTTTTTATCACGGCATAGTGCAAGCAATGATTCTCCAAAATTCAACTCCAGATTTGTATTTCTATATGTAAGCAGGTATTTAAACCTGAATATAACACATGAGTGAATACGGTCAGCTCAAAGGAATACCACAAATGCATCTCTTTAACCAGTACTGTCCGCTTTTTGGCTCTAAAAGATATTCAAAGTTCAGACTCTGGCTAAGCATTTTAAACCCTTTAATCTTGCAGTTTTCTGATTTTAAAAAATGAAGAACAAAAACTGGGATTTTCCAATCTACACAAGGAATGAAACTTTGTGTAGCCTAATTTAAAAGTAGTTTTGTCAAACTTTTGCGCACTTGAGAAGGTGGTAATATCCATTGAAGTTAAAATGTTTTGTTAATTACAAGTACTATGGCCTCTTCTAACATTCTCGGCACATAGAGATTCTCCCTAGCTCGGAAACGTGGGTTATCGAACCGAATGTAGTGGTCGGGCTTATCCAGAACATACTCATATACTCACACTCATAGTTGAGCGTCTGTTCTTCATGTCAGCTTTAATGCGGACACCAATGCTTCTCTTTGTTTGTCCAATGTATATAATATACAAGATTTCATTGCAAATATATCAGCATTCTTCATTTCAATGAGCTTTGGTATATCTGCGTTCAAAGTATCAACTATCTTATGATGAATTTCATACCATCGTAAAGATAGTGTTCAATAAAGAATGATTGAAAACAGACACCATCCGGTGGAATCTGCAGCGAGGAGCGCCACTGGAGCGATCATTCCACTTTGATAGTTACCCAACAATAAATTAAATTTTGTGCCGTCCGCTCCGCCTGTGCTCCATACAAAAAGTAAAATCCAGTTTTCAATGTAAACAAGCAAAACGAAGAAAAGCTCCGCCCATTATTTGTTCTTACATAAATTCTTTAATTAAATTTTAGCAGAAGCAAAAATATATAAACGGATATTTTTTGTAGTAATATAATAGGATCCACGCGAGACTTACACGTTGCAGATATTATAATCGACATTGATTTCGACTGAACACAAGCTTTGTTTTCTCGCTCGTTGTTGCATCCCGCCTTGTACTGATAATTTCAATCACAGTTCTCGATTGTGATATAAATAACATGTTAGTATCACGTTAATCCCATTTTATTGATACGCAAATGAATATACGTGCGCTGTAATCAAATCATATCTGAACTATGGTATGTCAATACATAACATATTCCATATATGATTCGACTTTTATGCTATTTAGAAACTACTTATGATATTATTTAAAAGCAACTTTGACACGATGATAGTCATTTAATTGCAAGTGTTGATATAAAGGGCGAGCCAAAGGGTTCTCCATTTATAACCTACGATTCATGAACGCCTCATAGAGAATTTGCATTATGGTTGAAGATAAAAGTGTATAAAATCAAAGTGTATAAATCAGGGTTCCATACAAGTTCAATTCCTTCTTTATAAATTGAAAGGGGCTTTGTGTACGTAAAATTCTTGAATACTATTTAGATCTTTGGAATAACACACAAAAGTAATAGAAGATAGACAAATGCCACACGAGTCATATAACAAAGAAGTCAACGTCTACCTAAAGCGTTAAATTTTTCAGCGAACTGTAAAACTATGTCTACAGATAGTACAAATGTAATTGTGTCCCGTGCAGGGTCACAAGTGATATCGTGTCCCTGCAGTGACACGGGTCCTGATAGATTGCCAATATTCACATTGTTCGATAGTTTTTGCAGAGAGAGGGTTTTGTGTGAGATAAAATGTTAAGAGATAGTGTTATAAAACGTTCGATATCCATATTCTAGAGATAAAAGATATGCAAAGAGTGCTTGTAAACTATGAAGAGACCATATCTTTAAGAGTTATTTTAGTCATTTTAATTCCGTGCGTTTATGGCTTTGGTTACGGCTGATATAAAGAACATTGACGACCATTACGAGCAGCCGTAACGCATACAATCAAACTCGTTCTTATTCCTGGTTTTCAACTTAGAAAAAAAAAATGCCCGATTAAGTAATCAAGCAAACATATAAACTGCTATATAACTATACATACTGTAGCGTCCGCACCAAGCCTAATAGTTGGCGGCTTAACTACTACACTGCACTGGGACAATTGCAATACATATCGTGATTAGATTTCGTAGGTGCTGCGACATGTCAGAGACAATAAACAAATAGTACGTACTTGGGCATGCCTCCTCATCTCACGCTTCCATCAAATCCACCTTCGGTTAGTTCGTTAGAGTCGTCTGTCGGTCTTGCAAATCTCCTCTATTTTCAATCTATTTTCAATCATTTTATGAGTATGATGTCCAGACTCAGAGGTTGTGATGATGTCCTGATTGTGCTGACTTTACACAGATACGAGGCTCCACGATTTGTAACAATACGCTTTATTCAGCGGGTGGAGCGTCACTGGGCGCTATAACTTTTCTCGCATACCCTCAACATCAATTTGTTCTATGTGATTATTTCAGGTTAATTTCTATTGTAAGGTACCTACTATGCTTTGAGATATATGTTTATGATAACGGAACACATATTATGTAGACAGATTTAATCTTTTCAAATTACGCCTTTTTTATCCAAATAAATATATGATTTTTTAAATTCGATTTTTAAATAACCTAATATTATTTTCATACATTATAAAAATCACAAAAAACGTTCTATAATTCGTTCACTTAACCTATACTCGTGCGCTATAACGAATTCGTAACGGTTAATAATCAAACACGTCAAAACTAGAAGAAACGCAAATCTAGGAAAATGAAACGAAATCTATGGTAATATTTTTTTATTTAATTTTCTTCGGAAAACTAACAAGCTACTTACAAAACATAAATACTGTAACTACATATGGATAATTAAAATTAATTTTACTATTATTGTTGGGGTTTTCCCACCATCTGGTATTTAGGCAGATTACACTAACACTTCAACAACGTTGCTTACTGATTAACGTGGTTAATAGCCTCACTTTTCCCTCTAAAACTACGGCCTATGTCCCAGTAATAGTAACATAATAAACTTATTATGCTACTCAAGAGCCGTAACAAATCTGACAGAATACTGAACTATTAATCGTGAATATCCTGCGAATATCTCGTCCATAGTATCAGATTATGGAGTTGACATGCGCGTGGCCGGCCCGATTTGATTAACGAGTGCAATGCGCGAGAATAACTCTTCACAATCCGGTTCCGGCGCCCGGACGTGATCCGGTATGTGCGTGCTCTTATTGTATTCATATTAAATTTAGTTACTGTATTTTATGAATTTAAAAGTATATAAGTACTTGTTTACTAATCTGCTTAACACCAAGTTATGCCGTAATCTTTGAACGCAAAATATCTAAATTGTTGTCATATGCACGTATCATGTCAAGACCTTTCACCAAATATTTTTTATATATTTTATCACACATCATTCTTGGTTAACCTGGGGAGGCAGTTGGAAAAGGCGCTGACGTCTGACGACACGCGTATGAGTCGAGGGCTCCATAATTCTCCTCAATAATATTGCTAAACTAACGGAAAGGCAACATCAGCCGCGCTTCGTGCACCACAATCATCATCGGATATATACAAAATCAACTCGATTTAGAAAGGAGAAGAAGCAATACGGCGTCTCGTATCTCACGCGGGGCGAGCTGAACCAGGTAGCCTTTCAAATGTGTTTCCTTACCACTTACTTATTACCAGTACTTAGTCATCACTTCAAAAAACACAGGGACTGACCTACGAAAACGTCATCATTGTACGAAGAAAGAGGTGACAAAACTGCGTCAAAGCGTCTCGCATGCAGTGGTGGCAGTGTCGCGGCACTCAGCTCACTATCACACAGATGACAGCTCGGATGCAATCGGCCAGTTCGTGGGGCGGGCAACAGGGGCATCCATAAAGACCATTACAGACTACAATATACAAGTGCAATTTGAATAATTTAATACTGATTTCCATTCTATTACTTTGGTATAAACCAGTTATTGGAGTGTAACTCAAAAACTGAATTTGATGAAATGTAAATAGGATCACACGGGAAGCACCAGCTTTTAAACGAAAAAAGAATTTTGATAATCGGTTCACCCTATCGTAAGTTATGAAGTAAAACACATAAAAATATATATACAGTCGAATTGAGTACCTCCTCCTTTTTTTGGAAGTCGGTAGAAAAATGACAATGAAGGACAGGAACGAAGAGGTCGTGACGGCTCTCCTGCGAAAAAATTATGCTTAATGTTAATACCGCACCTCAAAAAGAAAATATTTTATAAGTTCTCTTTGTTATTCATCTGTCCGTTTGTATGTTTGTCTGTGTACAGACATCTTCTTAGGAACTTGTAGAGGTATAAAATCAAAGTTTAGACCAAATACTCGGTTCTACATTTATTTTCAGCTGTGAACAAATCAAATTTGTAAGACAACGCGATCAATAGATATGTACCGTTTATGTCATATATTTTGCAATTTCTAGAGAAACATTACATTTTGCAAAAAGCAGTGTTTTACAGCACATGCAAAATAACTAAAAACAGTAATTATGTAGTAGTTGAATAACAATAATAAACTTATTTACTATAATACCAAACTTATCATTTGCAATAAGTTAAATAACCGTCTCTAGCGATCGAACAGCAAAATTAAGTTTGTCGGAAATGTCTTCAATGGGCGAACTATTGAACTTCCTACTTACAACCTACAAGGTGGTACGGAACCCGCGGTGCGTCCAACTCGTACCTGGACGGATTTTATTTATTTATTTATTCATTACGAAACCTACTGTATACCGTAACGACACTTCGTGACAGTGAATAATAAATGCAGAGATAAATTCGTTTTACTAATCCGCAGCTTTAGTGGCGAAGTAGTCAAGGAAAGTCCCGTCCAAGGAAACAAATTTTCTCCCAGTTGTTTCTTAGGCATTATATAGGCACATATATCTGCACAAAACAAACGTGTTGTAAGCCATAATTTATTCGACATATGAACTTATGAACCGTTTAACAATAATTGAAAAACATTTGAACGATTTTCCAATGGCCCGGTTCTCGGCGCCCACGTGTGCGAGAAGTGAATGCAACCTGCGCCAAGCGACTTTAAAGTCGTCTCTCATTTATCGACCTGGTGTCTGTCTGCCTGGTGTTCACGCTTCTTTACTCGTATATTGGTATATCCACTAATTTAGTTACGAATAGAGCCAGCTATTTAAACAGTAATAGCATGAGATAACGCAGTTGCTCTTACTTACATCCCCACCGGTTTAAGAGTTCCGCACCCAACTTCACAACCCTATTACTGTCTTTACGCCATTCGACTCCAGACCTTTAACTCTACTAATGAATTGACAAGCCTATGCTATCAGATAAACACATTATTGTTTCGTGAGATATTATATACAGAATCATAGCCCCTGTGGAAACTGCGCGTAACTTAGCCAATATCCCTCACGGCCACTAATCCGGCGCGCGTGTCGACATACGACAAGTTTTCACACAAACTTCCTGTACTTAAAGCAAATACTACAAACAGTAAGAGCATTAAAAATGGCATATTTACCGTATGCTTTCTTTTTTGTTTGAGCTATATTTCGATTATCGATAGCTCAAACAAAAAGAAAGACATGGTACATATTTTCATATTAATGTTTGTACCTCGTAAGCGGTCGTGATTGTTGTAAACTTATTGAGATAGATTAGTATTTTTGTAATTAATAAATACACCAAAAAACTACTGGATCTATTTTAAAAATGATTTTACCCTTACAATGCTACTTTATCACAGAGTACCATAGGCTATATAATATATTCAAAAAAACTTTTTTTTACTTTCACGGTTGTTTTCAATAAACATATTGCTACTTACGGGATGAAAACCCGTAAGTAGTTTGTTTTCAAAAAAAGGTTAGGGTTCCATATGAAAACTTTTATAATGTAACCAAAGGGTTGACAAAAATATGAAAAAATATCCTAATATCGCGAACGCTGCGGAATCTGTTGACAAAAGAGCAAAGTGATGTACAACAGTTTTATAGAAAACCTTAATATCTACAATAAAGGACGTAAAACTATATGTCTTACTATTACAGTTATAACACAACCCCTCTTATTTGTTAACAATAGACTTACCAACTACGATCAACCACATCGTTATTTAGAAAGTACTCATCAAGATGAACGTACCTGAAACAAGACACGTATATTAGTACGAAACAACGACACATTGTTTATAGAACAACAAATATAGCTACGAGTAAGTACACACGAGCTTAATGGAGCAGTTGACGCATTGGGCATGCGGTGTTCTACTTCATTTGATTAGGGTTGTCCCTGATAAGAAGAGCCTGTCAAGTCAAGTCAAAATCATTTAAGTATTCAATTTAGGCATCAAAGACGCACTTATGAACGTCAACTTTTCATTATTATTTATTTATTATTTATTATTACTTTAAAGAATATACCGCAGCGTTCCAAAATATACCTATAGAGCCCACCGAGAAGAAGCGGCAAGAAACTCGGGGCCATTCTGTTTATATAGATGTTTACAATGTTTCTACTTAGGTACTAAAAATATTACATTTTATGGGTGTCAGAGTGACAGCTTGCCAGAAGTGAAGTATTCCAAGCATCTTTATCTTCTATATAATGTCGAACTTTATAGTAAGCTTTTTTATTAAAACGTTTTTACAGTCAACTTGAATTTGCCCTCTGTGAGCTCAGTTATGTGTTTGGGATTTTATTGTAAAAACGCATACAATTTCCTGGTTTTATTTTTCCATGTAGGGTGAGTAATAATGTATCTATACTTATATTAAAGGAGTGGAGGTTAAAAAATCTGTACTTTGAACAAAAATAAAAAAATGCGAGTCAGACGACTTAAAATACAAAACTAAAAAACAAGAATAAGACGTGTTTAAAATAAATTCTGTCTATATATCTATCGGCCTGTCTGTCTGTATGCTCACGCATAACTTAAAAACTACCGCACACATTTTGATTAAATTTGGTATAGGGATAGAATAAAGCCCGGAACTCGCAACTACAAACTTTTTAACTTGTTCCGTCACATAAATCTAGGATGGCAGCTTGATCTCTCTATGCTACACGGTTTTATATAAAACTGGGATCTCGCTAGACTGGTCGGTGCGTAAGAATGTCTATGGTACGGTTAAAACCATAACAAATAAGAATGTAACACGTCTTTTTTTTAGTTTGTGCAAATATACCCATACTTATATGGGTGGTATTCCAACTTTACTGCACACCTTAGTGTGCAGTAAAAATGGAATACCACCAATCTGTTTATTTATTTGTGATGGTTGGTTACCTTATAGAGGTCAGACAAAGTTATATTTAATTTCTGTTAAAGTAACTTTTTAAATACCGCCCCCCAATGGCAGCGGTACAGAATAATGTTGACAGAAAGTCACTCAAATTTTAATATTCTTACTAGAAAATAATAAGTAATTAAAATTTGTCCATTAAACTATGATTCTATAATGACATAATAATCTTGAAATTGTTTAATAATAGTTACGATCTTACTCCTGTCCATGGACTTATTTTATTTAATAATGTCTTGAATTCCCACATTGCTTAAGTATACAAAAACATGACAGATGGGTTCTGAGATTGAAAATACTCGTACAATAGAATAAAATAATAAGCATGATTCGCGATAATATTATTTAAATCACACATTGGGCTTCAGTGAGTCGTAGTTCTGTAAGTTTGGCAAGTAAAGAATGTCCATACTGTTTGTAAGTTACGTATTCTGCTTTTATCGTCCCTTATAATAAACGCTCGAGGTTGAGTTCGGGAAAGAACAGTAGATGTTCGTTGTTTTAAATAAAGAAATTAGATTATTTAAACTTCTAGGGCCGATTTTATAAATTATATTTTTATTAATAAACATAACATAATTGTCGTGTCCTACTTTCTTTTTACGTTACCCCGCGGTGTGCCGG
The DNA here is from genome assembly GCA_917880725.1 of Selenia dentaria. Classification (NCBI taxonomy): domain Eukaryota; kingdom Metazoa; phylum Arthropoda; class Insecta; order Lepidoptera; family Geometridae; genus Selenia; species Selenia dentaria. The sequence goes on along the minus strand of OU862888.1, from coordinate 3,107,694 downwards.
GTTAGAGTGTCACCCTCACATTTCGTGGGTAAAAGGCGTCTTAGGGCAAATACCAGAAAGCCTACCTTCGGATATTTTCCTCTAAGTCGCCTTAAGCAGCACTTTCTGCGGAACCACCTACACTACGATCTCCAAGATGCCTGCCAAGCGTGGACATTATGGCATATCCTCCCATAGGGGGAGACCTTGTTCAAAGGTGGACGTTCCGGTTGATATGATGATCCTACTTTTACTTTACCAATATTTTAATTACAAAACACAGAATTTCTATTTCTTTTAAAACGGCTATAGGGATATGGATAAAGTTTTAAAGGTATAAGGGCAGAGGACACTGTTTATTTAATTACTGATTATTTTCCAGGTAGTTCGAGAGAGATAGCGATAACCAGACGAGGACGTAGACGCGGGCTGTAGCTAGTCACACACGCTTATATAATAAATGATACTGTTTTTGAGTGCGTGCGTGAGTATGTTTTTTACTTCTTCATCTTCCATTAAAAATCTAACGTGTAATATTAAATATCAAATTGGCTAAAGATTGATGATTGATGTGATTCTTCATTCAAAGCTCGAATCTCAGTTTCGAATCCTAGCCAATGAATATTCTTTGACCAGTGCGAGTTGGGGGACGGTTAGTTGTCAGCCTAATGCCGAATGTTTCAGACCCTCACACTGAACCATCCGCAGGCTTAACGTTATGCCCTCCACTACACTTGCAGTCTCCTCCTCTCAACCAATGTCAATATGATTTGCTTAACAATGTTATTTATTACAGATTTTCGCTTGCGACTTCGTTATTGTTATTGCTATATCTCGGGTAGTAAGAAGCAACCCATCGAAAAGGGATAAAAAGTAGCCTATGTGCTAATCCCGGTACAAACGATCTTCATTCCAAATTTCATTCTAATCCGTATAGACGTTACTTGCGTGAATATTAAATAAAATAATACGAGTATACACGTTTACGTATACTTAAGAAATATTGGTGTAAAGCGGTATCTTATTGCAACAATTGTCAATAATTCATTGATAACGTTTGGGTTACGATTGTTTTAAATACGCTTAATAACTAATTAATTAATTAATTAATTAATAGGCGTCATATGTATCATGTGATTTTTTGGCATGTTCTTATGCACAGCAATGGATGTAATTGGTTATATTTATTTTTTCTAATTTGTGTATTCTCGAGTGCTAACGTGTATTAATTAAAATAAATTAAGATAAGGGCATACCAAAGTGCAGTATTACTAGCAAAAGAAAATCATGTTAGGTTAATTCGAAAAGTTCTTTACCATATATCCGGGTATCCCGGTAAATCGGCAATATTATTATTAACTAGCTGCACCCCGCGTGTACACCCGCGTGATGATGCATAATGATGATGATGAAAAGTGTCATGTGTTTTTCCAGTGCCTTATATATTACTTTACCAAATTTGATTAAATATAAGTAAGATACTGAGTTTTGTATAGCTTTTACTGGCGACTCCATCCGTATGAAATTTAACATGAACATTAGTTGCACGAACCCTAATAATTTCTTAAACTATAAATCACTCCTTACACCATCAGTTATCTGCAAGTAAAAGTCCCTTTAAAATTGGTTCATCTGTTTTGGAGATCGTCCGAAACAGATGAACATAAAACATAACACAAATAAAAACATGGTTTTTGATGTAAGTATAAAGTTTCATATGCAGTTAGTATGAGCTGTTTGTCTTTACGAACTGACACTTCAATGTAACTTATTTATATAGAATAGACTTGTCATGGAAGCTGACTTTGTGTAGACTCCACACTTGACTAGTAATGATCTTATGTACTGTTATGATAATATTGCAAATGGAGAAATAAACGAGATGTATAGATATAGGAGATATTTGTATTAGCTCGTTGCAAACTTTCATTTTTGCATAGTTTCTTTACAAAAACATACTGTTTTATTACGAGTCATAGGTTTTGACACTTTTTTTATAAGTAAAACTGTCAAAAAGTAACTGGCTGTAACCAAAATGATTCTTCCAACATCAAATTTCAAAGTAGAAGAAGATAACCACAACGATTCGTTCTTGGATATAGAAACCAAAATACATCATTTTAACGGCAACAAGAAGCTAACGAAATTGTTTATCTGACAATAAAATAAAATCTGGCTGTGATTCTCTAAGAGGAAACATCGTTGCATCTTTGACAACATCCGTGAAACAAATGACGAGATGACAAGAAACGTTGGAAAAACATCCTTGTGTACAAGGACGATGTCTCATAAAGTATTTGACATCGGTAAGCTCGTCGACGAGCGCATCGACGAATTATTACAGAATCGCACGTCTGATCTGCTGTGCGATTCTGGCGTGCGATTCTCAAAGAGCAAACATCGTTGCATCTTTGACAACATCCGTGAAACAAATGACGAGATGACAAGAAACGTTGGAAAAACAACCTTGTGTACAAGGGCGATATCTCAAATAGTATTTGACATCGGTGAGCTCGTCGACGAGCTCGTCGATCGAATCATTAGAGAATCGCGCGGCTGATTATAATTACGTATTTATTAATTGTTAAAGCTTACAATCATAGCAATTACTTCATATAAGTACTTTTTAATATTTTTATCACCCAGCCTACGCAGGTCATCTGTTTGTCTGTGTGCCTTACAAAAAAAGGATCTATTGTTAGAACCGCGATAGGAAGCCAATGGATTTTTTTAACAGTCTGATCATGCAATTATACATTATAAACTACAGCATCAGTACCGCATATACTAGTTAAGTAATTTTTTAAAGTCTGTGTTTTTTAGATAAAAATATAAGCTAAATTAGTGGTAAACTAAGCTAGGTAAACAATGTTGAGAAGGCATGGATATTCACAATTACACAACATAATATCTAAGACCCAGCAACAAACATTTCTGCTCATAATACTAACATCTGCCCTAACCAGAGATCGGACCTAGGGCCCCGCGCTTTGAAAGCAAGATAACTACTAACTGAACCAAACGAGTGGTTAAGTATAAACAATAGAGTTAATTTACCGCGTACCGATGTCACAAACTATTCAATACAAATTCAATATAAAGAATAATGCACGTGCGTCACACTGACGACGTCATAGTCGCCGTCCTGAAGCGGCAGCTCACGACAATAGGCTGCCAGATTAGGCGCATTCATCGACTGAACTGAGTAATTGACAGCTCTAACGCTGCTCTGATACGTCGATAATCCGAGCCATGCTCAGGTTATTACTAGCTGTGCTATGGATACTAGCTGTGCTGGAGATTCAATAGATAAGGAAGGAACATTTTTGACGACTGCGTTATACTAGTTGGTTGAGAAGATCCCCTTGAAGCGTGGAGTCCCAGGCTATTGTCTTGAAATTTCTAATGGAACCGGTTGGAAGCGTCCTGCATCAGTTCGTCTTTTCACCTCGTCGGTGGATGACCTACGCTGTGCTTGCCAGTCCCTGCTCCACTCTGGAACTTTCCGGCCCCATCGGCCATTTGTCCTGCGTGCTATGTGCCCTGCCCAATAGTTATATATTAACTATACTACTATAGTTTATATCCTACAATGTTATTCTATATCCTAACTAATGAGAATTTGTATTGTAAGAGTCTTTCATGGCAAAAATACATCACGATAAAAAATCATATTAAATATATTTTAAGATAATTATTATATTTCATAATTATAATCAATTTATATAAATTCAAACTATACTTTAGTAACTTGATTGAAACTTTCGTAAGTATTACATATTTTAATTATATTTAGACGGTTTACCTTACGCAGTATACTTTAGTATACTTGAGAATGTATTACTCTTTTATGGTTTATCCACATAGTGAAGGCAAGAAGAAGAGATCAGTGTTTCCGTTGTGCTGACCACTGCACTAGGCTAAGATCCCAATTTACCCTGATTATATAATATACATTATACCTAAAGCGAAAATGCATGATAAATAATACTTTATTTACTTATGAAGTGTGCACTCAGGCAGCGCTGTAATTTCTACGTTATAAAGCAAATTATTACGTCATAGCGTTATTAGGAAGTGTACTTTATGAAGTTATAATAGCTAAAGTGTGAACTGACGAGAGTTCGGAGCTGCACTACACACTGTAAATCCTTAACTAGGTTCAACGAACTTTCGGTAAACTTTGCGAATAATTACTTGTCGAAATAGTTAAACGTTCATCAATTTCTAACGACACACGCAAAGGATTTATGACTTTTTAAATGTCATTAGCTTACGGAACAAGCACGAGCCACTATGGTGTTAAGTAGTAACATCTCACTATAACAGATGCATTCCGACACAAGTGACGTAAATGCATTGCGCCCATCACTATGAAATATTATTTTTTAGAAACTAAGGTATTTTGGCGTACGGCCGTTTAAAGAAACTATTATTTTGGATAAGGTGTTTTGGGAACGAACGTTTTGGTAAACGGATAGCATAATATTATATATTATTTTGAAACGTGTTTAAGTCTCATGTGCCGTTTATTCCATCGGCACCGTCACCAATCAAACCGGGACATGGTATATCAAACATTACTGCTTCGTGGTTCACTTAGAGTTCTATTGCTACAACATTGTTTAATTTAACTACAAATGAACCATTTGATACATTTTGGCTCCTGAATAAACTCTAAGATGAACAGTAGAGTAGTATGTGTCAAACCTGGGTAGAAGCTATATCTATTCCGAAGATGTTTGCAACGATTATAGTTAATGAATAAACGACCTCACTTGATAACGCACTCTTCACTCACTTACACTCATTTTAAAGTCAAACTTCTTTTTATTTCATGAATAAATTTGCTGTTCATGAGTTCTTAATCTTATACTGTGATAATTAAAACAAAAGGTTTATGAACGAAACTGACGTATATGTACGTCTCTGTGACGCAAAGGGATAATCCATCCATTTTATATGTACTTAGTTGAATTAGTTATCCTATAAGTTTTTTATTAGCCTATATGACTGAAAAACATTGTATAATTATAATTTTTTGTGCTGCCAGGATCTATGTACACTGGTATTTGTGCATGTTTGTATACTACCTTTACCGAATAAAGATATTTTGAATAAGAAGAAAAAAAAACTGTGTTAAAACTTGATTATTATTTAACATGCCATGTTAAACGGTTTGTTTTTTGTTTATTTCCGTTAAAGAAACACGGTTAAAATTTGACTTTTTAACAGTTTCGTTTATAGTGTTTTACGTAATATATATATTTGAATATAAAAAATATAATAATATATGTAGAGCAGTAAATATTGTATGCATTATTAATTATAATTAAATGTGTTATTTCAAGAAAGCTATGAATCTTAATGAATAATCAGAATTTTATGTATCTATTATTTTTGATTTTATATACTATACTTATTCTAAACGCAAATAATCTTAACTGAAAAGAAAGCTTACTTTCTTTTCAGATAAGAGTATTTGCGAGTCACAAAATCATCATGAGCAGATTTAGATAGAGAAGAAAATATATGACATAATACGCGGCGTTAGTGTAGAGTACGTGTGACGTCATCTCTCAGTGATTGATTACGTAATCAACATTGACATACCATCATTATGTGGTACTAACATAATGACGGTATGTCAATGTTGCCTGTTAACTAATTGTATAACAATTTATATTAAGCTTAATAATTGTATATATAATAAGTAGGTATGTATGTAATCTTTAGTAGGAGCCTTAAATGTATATCATAATTTTTGTTAACACAGTGTTACCCACATTATATATATTTTTACTTGGAATCGAAATTAATATACTTTTTTTAACTTTCAATAAACATACGTGAAATAAACCTACATTCACAATAACAAGCCACTGGCGTTTTGTCCGCAAACTCTCTCGACTCTTAGATATAAAGCATCCCTATAAATTGCAACTTAGCTCAAGCGCTGTTTCAGCATTGTCTGTCCAGCTTTCGTTGTATCTGCCCTCTTAGCGAGGACATTTATAGCATTTGTCTACGGTGCTACAACGCAGACACTGCTGCTGCGTTGTACACGCTACGGGTCGCTACGAGCTCAACAGAGCGCGTAACTGGTTGCTACGGAGCATGCACGAAATTCTATAGATACTGTTGCAAAGAGTTCAAATGTATTATTGTACAAAGAATTTTGTTGTAGTACAACAATATATTTTACATCAAAGGTTCTCTTATGAAACCGGAAAAGAAAAACGTTTTCTTCTTTTTTTAAAAGCAGGCTGATATGAGTAATTCCATCGGACATTTGAGATTCTATTGCACGTGAATTTTATTTAGGAATAAGAGTTATTATATTCTATATCCCGCTGGGTATGTAATGATTTGTAAATGTTAGCAATTATATACGTGTTTGTTTCATTTATGACACATAATATTGATTTTGTAGCTTTACAATCTATAATTGGAAATCTACATGTCATGTATGCTACTAATAAAATCTAGTAGTAGATATGTTTTGGATGGTTATTGAATGCACCTCTATTTGGAAATAATAAGAAAAAACACAATTTCCCTTCACACATATTTTTCTCAGACGACAGGGAAATCTCTCTAAATCTTCATAAACAACCGTTTTATTAATTATAATACCGTTATATTCCATATGAAGCCCATTATTATGACTCCTGAGATACCGGCAATGTGCCAGAAACCTTGTACGAGTAGCAGTTAATAATCCGGTGGTGAAATAAAACTATCTATGTGTTAGATTATAACAATTTCAGGTCCCAGAGCGTGATGAAACACAGCGTGGTGGCTTATAGTATAATGGTTTAGTATAAAACATGTGTGTTTTTCTTGATGCATATGTTAAATTGACTGCCATACTTCGCCGAACAAAAAAGTATTTTACTTCAGCATACACAATTAGAACTTTATAATAAGAAAATGTTCCATGTAAGTGTTGAACCATACGCCGATTCAAATATCAAGAAACTTGGTTAACTGTTCCATGCGTTTGAGTTAGCGTTGCGCGGGAGATTAATTAGAACTGTTTTACTATTTCCTACTGCCTACTGGAATACTTACTTTATATTGTGACGGAACATGTTAAATTATGTTCGGACAAATGCAGCTTGATGAAAGTACTATATAACATAGAAGTAAAACAAGTGATCATTTATCTCTCCGTAATCTATGATAATTATTCACAAAGCTTTCATGCCTGGCCCTTATCATGGGCATCAAATCCTCCGCCAATGTAGTTAGTGGATAAACAATTTTTCGGTCCGATCTGAAATCTTCAACTTAGAGTCTCTGCAAAAAGGAGTTTGTGCTAATAAAATTTAATACTACTAACTATTCCATACTGATTACTTTAATACAAAGTATTAAATACTTTAATACAAAATATTAAAGTAATATTTTAGTTCGAGAAGATAGAAGTTCTCAACGGCCAAAGTTACCTTTCAAGGGTAACCCAATGAGATCATTTAGTAGGCTTAACTGTTACTGTAGAACAATTTGTGGGCCTTCCGATATCCCAATGTAATTACTCACAAAAGATGATTTATAATTTCCCGCAAGAAAAGGAAAGCCCTTTTAAGCGGCTCAATGTCGAACCTAGAACAAATTACGACAGTGAATAATGTACCCAAATATGCTACGACAAAATCTGCCGTCGCTTTTTAATTTAAGATTGATTTTCGATTGAGGTTTCATTGAGTACTCGATCGCAGTTTCACTTTGGAGCCACTGGTGGTTAGGTAGCAGACTTCTAATTTGCGTTGCTTGTGTAATTTCCCGCGGGAACCGAACCCGCGACAGAACGAAATGATCGTTACGTTGTTAAAATGTGATATTCGCGTATCAATGCTAGACTTGAACTGCAACATAACACACCCAATTTTCATATTCTTGATTAAATTGAACTTTATTTTTATACGATTACAACTATATAACTATATTGAGTTTTGTTCATGATACGGAGAAATTTGTTACAAAATCTACATATAATTTAGTATTTCTCAATTCGGATTTGGAATTTAGTATCAGCTGCAGTTTTGGCGATTAAATCCAACCTGCATATTTCCTACCTCCATGGGTCCATTTGACGCTCCACATGATCCCTGGATGGTGCAATCCGCACGACACCTTTAGTACATTTGACACTTGTACAAGAACGTTGCGTGTTTTAACATTAATTTGAACCTTTATAGAGTGTTTTGAACGGCACTAAAGCCATGAAGTTCAAGAACAGCACAAAGTAACTCCTGCAGGAGTCATCTGGCACTATATTTACTTAATTAATTACTCCGCTGGCTAAGCGACCCAAAGTGACTCTTGGCCTCCGATATGAGAACACGCCACTGGTTCTGGTCTTTTGCTAATCTGGCATTGTATGACAGTCTAATTTTGAACGGCACTAAAACCATAATAATCAGGGCCACGGGTGCATTGTATCTCTAATTTAGAACGTTAAGGCATCAAGTTACAGGGCCAGCTAATTACTACTAGAAATATCTGGCACTGTGTTATAGAATCATGTTTGAACTGTATTGAACTCAGTGAAGTTACTGTGAGAATGTGACTAATCCACTATATCTTTGGGTGACGAGATATTTAAAGGCCTTAGTGGCACTGCTATTCTAATGGGCAGACGTGATGCTCACCATTGGACGTGTAACTTATTTGTCTCCTCACTTACTAACATAGAAAAAAGCAGCTTATCTGTACAATTATAATTGTTTGAGCAAAAAAAGGTTTAAAGACATTTATTCTCAATAAGACACATACAGAGTCACTTACTTGAGAACTTAACTATTTATAAATATACTTCGCCATATCATTTCTAAAAATACATTAAAATAAATTCTATTTTGTAATACATATCCAATAAATATTTACAGCCAACTTCACACATTTGATTTGTTTACTATACTCACTTTACATCACTTGTAACACTATTCTAAAAGCTTGATGTCCGATATCAAATAATCAGCGAGGTGCTTTTTAAATGCGCTGAATGAGTGCATGTTTATTATGCGTGACGGTAGCTTATTATACAATTGTGCTCCTTCAAACGTAACAGTTTTCTTACCATAATTTGTCCTAGCTCGGGGCAAAACTAAATAACTAGCTCGACGGTGACTACGCTTACTATAATGCTTGGCTTTAGTAAAAATTATGTTCGTATGTAAGGTTTTGTTTAAACATTTCCTAATAAAAATACATGTGCAATATATATATAATTGTTTTATGTTCATGATTCTAGTATTCTTGTAAATTTTCGTTGTAGCAGTCCGAAAAGGATAATTAAAGATTAGCTTAATCAATTTATTTTGTTTTGATTGAAGAGCACTTAGATTAGTCTTAGCTGCACTACCCCAAATTTCAATAAGGTATAATAAATGTGGTTTTACCAAAGCATTATAAATTGTGTAGCGTAGTCGATGAGGAACACATTGGACAATATTACGAAGTGAGCCAAGTAACAAAGTAAGCTTACTTTTAATATGTTCTATATGAGCGTTCCAAGTCAAGCGGCTGTCTATCCTTAGGCCAAGATACTTTTCTATTGTTTTTTGCTGAAGAGGTAAAGTGTTTATTTTAAGTGCTTCGTGCGATGGAATATTTTTGTTTTTGGCTTTAAATATAATATAACATGTCTTCGAGATGTTTATAGTCAAAAGATTATGTTGGAACCAATTGAATAGAACATTGAGATCATCTTGTGCTTTTGATATTATGGCGTGAATAGAACTGCCAAAATAAAATAAACATGTATCATCTGCGTAGAGTGTAAGGTGACCATGTAGACCAATTTCATCAATATTATTGATATATATCAAAAAGAGTAACGGGCCCAAAATGGACCCCTGTGGGACTCCACACGTTATTGGCAGTGCGTCACATTTGAACTGATCTCCTATTTTTACAATTTGAGTACGACTACTGAGGTATGATTTCAAAATGTCTAATGCTTTGCCGGAGATATTTATTGCTTCTAGTTTTTTTATAAGTAAATTGTGACTGACTGTATCGAAGGCTTTTTTTAAGTCAATAAATACACCCACTGCGATATTTTTGGCATCAATGCTATGTTTAATTTTGGTAATTAAATCTGTTGTGGCTGTAAGAGTGCTACTTTTTGTTCTAAAGCCATACTGCCTGTCGCTTAAAAAGTTAATTGAATCTAGGTATTGTTGTAGTCTATTGTATAAGATTTTTTCTAATATTTTAGATAGTACTGGTAAAACTGAAATCGGTCGATAGTTTCCTGGGTCTGTTGTTGCTCCTGATTTAAATATAGGCGTCACTTTGGCTACTTTCAGTGTATCCGGAAATTCGCCTTCATTCATCAATTTGTTAAAACATTTAGTAAGGCTGCCAGATACAATGTGTTTTATGCACTTAATTGCTTTAGTATTGATCCCATCCAATCCTGTACTACAATTTTGATCAAGATTTTCAATTATTTTATTAATTTCATTAGTGGTACATGGCATAAGGGTAGACAGACCAGAAGAGTTATGGCTAAAAGATTCAGGTAGAAAAAGAGGTAAATCACTATAAATATTCTTGGGTATTTCATTCGCCAAGAGAGGACCAATTGTAGCAAAATATGTATTGAAAACTTGGCAAACTGCATTTGGATCAGAAATAAGTTTAGAATCTAATATTAATTTTGGAGGAGCACATGTTTGTCTGATTTTATTGTTCCCTAGTGTGTTAATAAGATTCCACATCTTTTTTGGTTTATTTATACAATTATTAAATTGTACGTAGTAGTAAGAATTCTTAGTAAATTGGATTAGTTTGGCAACCTCTTCTCGTTTTAAAATAAATTCCTGTTCGGCGTTTTTATTTTCAGGATCTGCTTGGTGTTCCGCCCATAGGATGTTTCTTTCGTTTATTTCCGTAAGTATTTCTTTATTGATCCAGTCTTTCTGAGGCAAGTTAAGAATTTTGGTCTTTATTTCTTTATTTTTTTCTATATAAAGCTTAATTTGTTGTTCTAGGACTGAATAGTCGTCATTTATTTGATCAAAGTTGAAATTTTCTAAAGATGTGAATAGCTTCGCATAATTGATCGCTTCGTATTGTTGTCTTGCTTTGGGTGGAAGTTTACTTTTCTTAAGCTCTAAATATATCTGCTTGTGGTCAGATAGTGAAGAATTGATTAAAGCAAAGTGGAAGTTATCATTTTTTAGATTTGTGCTGATGTGATCGAGAATTGAATTTCTAGTTGTAGAGAGTCTAGTGCAATATTTTTTGCTGATTCTATTAAGTAGCACATGTCCAGCTTCTTTTATAACGTCTTTATACTGTTGAGTTCTTTTGTCCTTCATTAATAGGTCGACGTTGAAGTCACCAAACGCGATTACTCTTTTTCTTTTTTGCAGTTGTGAATCGTAAGTTTCGAGAAAATCGTTAAAATTTGTATCACCGGGGTTATATACGACCCCAATCTCGAGTGAATACCTTTCTAGACGTATCCATAAATAATTGTTTCCACCTGTATACAATGATTCAGATATACTATGTTTCAAGTCATTGTGGACGTAAGCCGAGACTCCACCTCCTCTAGAATCAGTTCGGTAGTTATAATAGTGCGTGTAATTGTTTATCTGTAGTTCTAATGCTTGTGTTTCGTTTTGAATCCATGTTTCGGTTAATAAGACGATATGTACAGTGTTAGGTAGTGATCGTATTATACATTTTGATTCGTCGAATTTACCTTTTTTTCGTATACTTCGAGCGTTGAGATATAGGAACCTGAGTCGTGATTTGTTAATGTGGAGATTTTGGTAGTCATCAAGTATTTGATAAGTATTGATTGCATCAATGTCTTTGCCAATATTTATTGGTTGGAGTTTTTTGGAGTAGGATCAATAATTGTAGGTGTTCCGTTTATGTATTTTATAGTAAGATTAGTTTCTCCACCATGTTGCCGACGTGTCAACTCCTCCCTCAGGTTAAATAAATATTTTTGTTGAGTTGGTGTTTGGTCAGAAAATAATTTAACTTGTGGCGGTAATTTACCCCTGTTGCGCAGGAGTTGTTTGGCAGGCCCGAAAATATCATAGCATACCTTAATTCTGCGGTTATTTCCAGGCGTAAATTTTCCCATCCTAAAAATTGCAGTTGGTTTTGGTAGGTCTTTACTCACTGAAGAAAAAATATTCAAGATGTCAGTTTCGTCCTTTTGTATTCTTTTTTCCGTGGTGAGAGAGGACGTCTGTTCTGGTAAGCCCACTACTATTAAGTTCCTCTCTCTGTTAGTGCGATCTTGTATCTCTTTGTATATCTGTTCATTCATGTGCAAATAATTTTCAGATGTAGTAGTCGTCGGTTGAGATGATAATTGAAAGGCACTGAGGTTGGATTCTAGTGACTTTAGTTTAAGTTCACCCTGATTAATTTGTTGTTGCAAGTGCGTGATGGCAACCCTTTGTTCTTTTTGTTCAGATGTAATGGTCGACGTTAAAGCCTTTGTTTCAATAATTTGAGTCACGTTTTCACGAATCAAATGCATGGAGTTCTCGTTAGATAACTTCAGCTCTGACATTTGTACTTTTATCTCTTCTATACTTTCATGCATTTTATTCATCATTTGTTCATTAGACGCAACATATTTTTCCAATAGTAAACCGATACGTGATAGCTCTAATCGAATTTCTTTACTTTCGTTAGAACATTCACAGTCATGCCCCGATGGCTGTTTTCTCTTACGAAACGTTATCAATGGATCCACTACACTTATAGCACTTAGTTTTGATAGATCGGGGTGAGACCCACTGCCCATGCTGGCAGCCCCAGCAGATGAAGGTGGTGGTGATCTTTGTACACTCATTAGGGCTACGGGCGCGGCGGTGTCAGCAGAGAGTGACGCGACGATAACGGTGCGGGCGTGGCCACGTAGCAGCAAGGTAGGTGGCCGTAATCTAATCGCAAGTATAGCCAGAGCCACGGTCAAACTGCAGTTGGTTAAGTGATATGCAGGCCGGTTAGCGTGTGAGCGGGTCAAAAAATAGCAACTATCTTGCTCTGGCGGGGGTGCGGTGCGACGTGAAGGACGCTTTCACTGCACGTTCTATTGTTTAGCGCTCGGAACACAGAAGTTAAAGAGCACAACAAACAAATCACTGATTTTACACTTTAAGTTGTATTCACTACGTATTTAGATTTATATTTGAGGGGAAACATTAAAGATATTTTTACAAAATAGTGACACACGTCTGCTCTAAATGACTGGCGAACAGCGAAAAAAGCACGTTAAGTAACCTCATTTTAATGCTTCCAGACCTAATGTGACGAGTGCAAGAAGCTCTAAATGGTTCTTCCTATCAGTGTAACAACTAGTTCGTTTCGACACATTACAAGAATGTAACATTTACACACTAACACCCACGCACTAGGATTCCCTGTGTACCGGGAGGCATGAACACACACAATAACACATTACAACCTCCAAGACCCGACAACACACGTGCTCATCACACAAATATTGGCCCCAGACAAGGTTCGAACCTGGGACCCCGCGCTTTGAATGCAGGTTATCTACCAACTGATCTAACGGAACCGTAATCACCAACATAACATTAAAAACATCTGTATATCTTTGGAATTTATAATATATAACGCCTACAGAAGAAACCTGTTCGACTTCGAGCTGTATTTTGTACTTACTAAAGTTTGAATTTATATTGTGTCAGAAGGCAACTTGGAAGAAGCAGAATCCATTACAAAGATGTATATAAAGGCCTTGTTTACTTACCCATTAGGTACGTCGTTATTAAAATTGTTAACATTTCTCCGAAAACTTCGAACTTAATTAAATAAGTTGGAGCCTGAGTGAGTTATAGCAACGGTTAGACAAAGTTTGATGATATAAAGTGCAGCCACACACCTGTTGCGGATATTAATTCTTTGGTCAGCGGTTTCAGGAACTATTTTGATCCATAAGTCACGCGTCCTGAGTTGCATACAGTTGACTTGCGTTTCTAGAAGTTCATTTTTGGTTTAGTATCAACTAATTACTAAACCAAAAATGAACTTCTAGAAACTTCTAAATTATAGATATCTTCCTTATCTACTTCTGAGTTAATTTCTCCTGCTTTAGTTTTTAATGCTCTTCTTTAAATCATTCGTTGTTTTATTTTGATTACGTCACCTCTATAGTTTTATTTGTTTTTAGACAATCGAAAGTTTTTTTTTTCTCATATAGTACCATGAAAACATGATTATGTTATAATACAATCTGCTGTCGGGACACACTGCTATGTGCTTAGCGACAGATTATGCCATACCACCGTGCTGTGAATTTCATCACTACGTTATCTTTACTGAAAGCTCAAATCCGAGGGGGGGAGGACAATTTAGAGCTAATAATTTGTTTATACATATTTAAAGCAATTTAATTTGTTATGAGTTGAGTTAAACAGGGAGAGCGAGCCAATGTCGTAAAACAAGTTTGTGACGTATTAACGGCTTGTTTTACAATCAGTCGCATTATTTGCGTTATTTTAGTATGTTATTTAGTTATATTATTATTATGCTTATTTGTAGCGTTTCTTGTACAAATTTCCACTAATTAAATTCAATTATGAGATAAAGATGATATTGTAAATTGGTAAAGAAATTTAAACGGTAGCATTCCCACACTGCACTGCAGCACCACACTGCACCGCTACCGCCTTAGTACGTTTGCTAGTGTTCTGTGGTATAAAGGAAATAATTAAAAATCTGCAGGAATTCGTATTTACTGCACCTACTACGACTCCGTCAGTGCCATAACTATTATGCTGTAGCCTACATACAGTCCCTAAAAATACAGAACTAGTCACCTAGCCGTGCAATGAAATATCAATGAATTCTTCAAAGTCAAAGTCAAAGTCAAAATCATTTATTCAATTTAGGCATCAAAGACGCACTTATGAACGTCACCTTTTCATTATAATGTACTTTAAAGACTACCGCCGCGTTCCAAAATATATAGAACCCACCGAGAAGAAGCGGCAAGAAACTCGGGGCCATTCTTTTTATATGGATGTTTACAATGTTTCTACTTAGGTACTACAAATATTACATTTTATGGGTGGCAGAGAGACAGCTTGTCAGAAGTGGAGTATTCCAAGCATCTTTATCTTCTATATAATGTCGAACTTTATAGTAAGCTTTTTTTATTAAAACGTTTTTTACAGTCAACTTGAATTTGCCCTCTGTGAGCTCAGTTATGTGCTTTGGGATTTTATTGAAAAACGGACACAATTTCCTAGTCCTTCTTGTCGTCTATAGCTAAACTGGCTTGGATAGGTTGCCTTTGACAGTCACAATGGCATCTTTAAAATAAGTTCAAAACACAATTTTTTTTTATTTTGGATTAGAAATTGTGTTTATTTTTCCGCATAAATAATAATTTACATCAATAAACTAATTGGTAAATATTGATCTAATCACGCGATTAGCTTACTTTTGGAAGCACTAATTAGCAGATCCAAATTGTTAAGAGAACATAACCCTCATTATCCTATAATCCGTGTCCGTCCCTTTACACCGTTTAAAATAATGATAAATTTGATGCAATGGGATGGAATCCTGTCAGAGGATGACGTAATTTTACTCTCTATAACTGCAATATATTTATGTTATATAATATTAATATAAAAACAAGATCATCAACAAAACATTCAAAGGTTACGCGTATTTATTAGAAAGTTCACTCGCTAAACTCCGAATATGTAATCAACTTTTTGTGTAGTAAATAGCGATACATAGCAGTCCACATACCTCGGTAACGTTTTTCTTTATTATGAAACATCACAACTAACGAGTGGCGCTCTACTGTACTCGAGTTTTTTCGGAAGAGCTGTTTCGTGAGTTCTTGCCGTTGGCGGATTCTTCACGTAATTCAAAGGAGCTACAAAGCTCGATGTTTATGTGATATATGTACGGCTCTCGTTCGCCGCCGCACACACACATACACATCACATTTTACAATCTAATCCTTGCTCCAAGTGTCCATAAAGTTGTATCAAACGGATCTCGATTACCGCCATCGCCAGCGAGATACATATTTAGTCGTGATTTTCTCACAATTTCATGCTTTAACAATGTGTTTTGTAACTGAGATTTGGTTAATTGATTTGTATTGGTTACTTCCCTGTTTCAAAAGTATTTATAAAATACACGCAAGTAAAATTAGTTACGTATATGTAAATACAATTGAGATACAGTTTTGTTATTTGACTTAAATAACAAAAGCAAAATTAGCCAATGTGCCAAGAACTTTTTTTTATGGAATTGCTATGCACTTCCCTTCCGCCACGGGGGTGACGGAAGGGGGCGTGTGGGGCTCAGACCCACTAAAACCCCCCCGTGAGCAGTCCTCCGCCAAGGTGGGGCGAGACAGGGTCGCGCTGGCAGTCACCATCTCGCCCCAGCGGTAGGCCCGAATTGATCTTAACCGGGCCTCAGCGCCTGTGAAGGGATGACCTTGCTCACCAAGGTCACCCCCTAGACGTGTAGGGCCGTGCAAACCGGCGAAGAGTCCCCCGACTATTCGACAGTAACCCCACTACGGAGGAGGGAGCCAATGTGCCAAGAACTTGCTTTAACCTTTAGCAACTAGAATTGTGGTTTTATGCAACTCTTGAGTGAGTGAACTATACTAGGACTACGTGTGGATGGAAGTTACTTTCTAAATATTTAGATGTTTACTAATTTTGTAGCTTAACTCGTCCGCATCAGGACAAAAAATAACAATAGATTTATGAATGAAACTTGCCTGGAATGAGAGTTGCTGATTCGGACGGGTTAAGACAGAATCATGACTTATTCTAGGACTGGATTAGAACCTGCGTCTTATTGTAATAGATATTAAAATTACATCATTCCTACGCGCTATTTATAACTCGCAAATTATGTGTGGAATTCTAATTATAAGATCTGACAGGAAACAAAATCTATGAAGAAATTTGTTCATGACATCAGTGAGCCTTGGTATTACCGCATACTTGTAGCTGTAACGAGCTGTCAGCGAGCCGCCCTCCGTAGCCTACGTGCCCTACGCGCTGTCGCCCGCCGTAGCCGCCGTTCGTCTAATGCGTCGTTCAAAGCTCCAATTACAATATCGTAATAAGTCCAAACTCGAGCCATTTCCTAAAGCCTGGGTAAAACATAACGGCAGCCTATTTAATAAACTGTGATATAATATATGATCTTTTTATCTCCATGTACTTATATATACGCTTATTTTTTTTTATTTTTTTTTTATTTATTTATTGCAAATTTAACATAATGTGACTCGGGTCCTCAGGGAAGAAGGTACGAGATTTTGTTACATGCAGCGTAAGGGCAAGAAGTCCAAGCTTTCAGAAAAGACTTTGGGGCTAATGAAGGAACGACGTGAAAACCCACCCATCACTTCGTCAGAAAAGCGGACTCTAAACCGAGAGATCAACAAGAACGTACGACACGACCTCCGGTGCTTCAATACTCTTTCGATCGAAAGAGCGATCGAGCAGAATCGGGGGTCAAAGGTGTTCGTACAATCTCTTGGAAGAAGCCACCTGACGAAGTTGACCACAGCTAGTGGAGAAGTCGTTGCTTCGAAGCCGGCAGTCCTTTCGGAAGTGGAGAACTTTTATGGCCGATTATACGCATCGCATGCATCTCGACCTGATCCCGAAAATGATCCTAGAGCCACGTTAACACGCCATTTCACCGAAGACTTGCCAGAAGTCAGTATTGGCGAAATCGAGATCGCTGTTGGACAGCTTAAAAATGGAAAAGCCCCTGGAGAGAATGGCGTTACAACAGAGCTACTAAAAGCAGGAGGTAAACCCGTACCTACTGAGGGAGCTCCAGAAGCTTTTTAATGCTGTCCTGTTCGAAGGGAGAACTCCAGAGGCGTGGAGTAGGAGTATGGTCGTCCTGTTCTTCAAAAAGGGAGATAAGACCTTGCTGAAGAACTATCGACCCATATCCCTTCTAAGCCACGTCTATAAGCTGTTTTCAAGAGTGATCACGAACCGTCTTGCGCGTAGACTCGACGAATTCCAACCACCGGAACAGGCTGGGTTTCGGAGCGGATACGGCACCATAGACCACATTCACACAGTGCGGCAGATTATACAGAAGACCGAAGAGTATAATCAGCCCCTGTGTCTAGCATTCGTGGACTATGAGAAGGCCTTTGACTTGGTTGAAATCTGGTCTGTTCTGGAGTCCCTGCAGCGTTGCCAGATAGATTGGCGATACATCCAAGTGATGAGATGTCTTTACGAAACCGCCACCATGTCCGTCCAAGTACAGAATCAGCAAACAAGTCCCATACCGTTGCATCGAGGAGTGAGACAAGGGGACGTTATTTCCCCGAAATTGTTTTCAAATGCAATGGAGGATATGCTCAAGACGCTGAACTGGAAAGGACGTGGCATTAATATCAACGGCGAATACATCTCTCACTTGCGATTTGCTGACGATATCGTCATCGTGGCAGAGACGCTGCAGGACCTGCAACAGATGCTGAATGACCTGGCTGACTTTTCTATACGCATCGGCCTACGGATGAACTTGGACAAAACCAAGGTCATGTTCAACGAACATGTTCTACCGGAACCGATTGCGATACATGGCGCCGTTCTCGAAGTTGTTCAAAAATATGTGTACCTCGGGCAGACATTGCAGTTGGGAAAACACAACTTTGAGAACGAGGTGAATAGAAGAATTCGGCTGGGCTGGGCAGCGTTTGGGAAGCTACGTCGAGTCCTTACTTCGCCGATTCCACAGTGCCTGAAGACGAAAGTCTTCAATCAGTGCGTCCTACCCGTCATGACATACGGAGCCGAAACGTGGACACTGACAGCTCGAATGGTCCACAAGCTCAAGGTCGCTCAGCGGGCTATGGAAAGGGCTATGCTCGGTGTTTCTCTGAGGGATCGCATCAGAAATGAAGTGATCCGTCAGAGAACCAAGGTCATCGACATAGCCCACCGGATCAGCAAGCTGAAGTGGCAGTGGGCTGGCCATATTAGCCGTAGAACCGACAACCGTTGGGGTAAACGAGTTCTAGAGTGGAGACCGCGTCTCGGCAAACGTAGTGTAGGACGTCCTGAGGCACGGTGGAGTGACGATCTGCGCAAGACGGCTGGCAAAAACTGGATGCGAGAAGCCCAAGATAGACCTAAGTGGCGTGCAATTGGAGAGGCCTATGTCCAGCAGTGGACTGCTACAGGCTGATGATGATAACATAATATTTATTGTTTTGTACCATTAAACCAGACATAGTTTGAAATTTAAAATGGTATGTTGCGGTGACTATAATAGTATATATTATTATATTGTTAATCACAAATACAGATAAATAACAAAGAGAACCGCAGTTCCGATGATCAAAGGAATTATTACAAAAGTGGATGAAACTGTAACTAACCATGAGGAGTAGCCAAGATACTTAAATTAATGTAAATACATGTCCACCCGAAACACTTTTGTGTTATTTTCAAGTCGAATACAGTCTAAGTTGTGAAATCAAAATCATCAAATAGGATATCATCTGTCACATGACAGCTGTCACAGCTAAGACCTATGTCCGTGCTATTTATCTACAATTTAAAATTTTAAACAAATTAACACTCTAAGAATTCAACATTTTGCAAAACAAAACTAAGTCAACATTCTGGAAAATTATATATATTGGGATTTCAACATTATGAAAATTCAACTTTTTGTTCCTAAAGGTTCTTCGATAATTAATCCGAATATAATAATAATACGATTCTAATATTGTCATAATAAATATATTGTACTAAAATCACTTTTATGGCCGGAAATATTCTCAAAACAATGTATCCGCAAGACTTTTTAATTCATCTGAGTCCTATTATAAGCAACGGTTCAGTAGCATTTGGACATAACGTCCTACGTCTGTCGTTACATAGAATATCCATTAACGACCTACCGGCGAGAATGCCCTCGCCTATTTGCGGTCGAGCAACAACAGTACGACTCTGATAAGACTTAATATGAGCAGCCTTTATATTACAATAAACTACGCAGGATAATGTCTTTATTTTCCAATAACAACCACCATCACATATGTTCCTACTCTGAGGATCTCAATTCCTTTCACAAACTGTGCATAAACAAGAAAACAATTGAATGTTAGTGAATAGTTCCCCGAACGCATTCGCCGATATTGCTTCCCCAGTCCCGCGGTATCTGTACTACGCAGACACACGACACCCGCCACACCTTCGTCTTGTCACTCCAACATATTGAGATACTAACAACGCACCTGTTTAGTACAATGATGTGAGTGATCAAGATGTTCTCTCAAAGAGATATAGGATTTCTATTCGGCTAGGGAGTCCTTAAGCTAATGAATGTTAGCATACACGTACGTAAGAAATGTAATATATATTTGCGTCCATGATTAATAATACATGAATTTCTTTGGTGCAATTACTCTAAATAAGCCTAGAAAAATATTGTCTAAGAAAACGTAATCACAGGAAGATATGTCAAGATAAGACAGACGTCACTCCTTACACATTGTTGTTCAAGTGAGAAACGTGTATAATTATGTGTATCTGTTTATATCGTGACCGACATTTCCCAACTACAACAGATAGAGCAGTAGAACTCTTTCTTCCTCTGGGGTAGTACCGCCACCATAACTTTTTCTACCGCGAAGCAGTAATGTTCGCAATACTGTGTTCTGGTTTGAATTATATGGTTGCCGGCGAAATTACTTAACGACGTAGAGGGGTACCCATTTAAATGTCTAAAATTGAAAAAACTTCACGTTAAAACACCTCCGTTCAAAATACCTAAAATCAAAATACCTCATGGTTGTTTCACTTAAATTCAAAACACCTTAAGTTTAAAATGCCATATGGTTATATTACTCCAGTTCATAAAGCTAAAACTTGAAATACCTATGAACAAAATTCCTAAAGTTGGTTTACCTAACAGTTATTTGACCAAAATGAAAAATACCAAACCGACGTCGATGAAGGTATGTAAATAAAAAATCCAAATAAAACCACAATTATTGCTTATGTTAAATTTTTAATCATAAATACATACAATATGCGTGGGACATAATTTGTTGTTAATTACAAATAAAAGAAATAAGTTTCTTAAATAAGACAAACAGTACATAAAAAGTACAGCAAAAGTAATCAAATAACAACAATTTTGTTGTTTTTATAATTATGTTATTTATTAAAGATTTGCTGCAATAGCTTTCAAAAGATCGACATTACTGTATTCAGGAATATTTTGTAATATGTTGTTGATGTTATTTAACTTGTAATGCCCTTTTTTCATCCGTTTTTTAGGTACTGGTTCACCATTGATTATTTTTTGAATTGCAATTAGGGTTGAGTTACCAAGAGGTAGTTGCCCCTTGAGTTTATTCAGAAGTAGGGAGCAGTAGCTCGAGACTTCAACCAGCCCAAGGGCTGAAGTCAAGATGACTGACTAAGGTGATCGCGCAACTTTGGTTATAATAATTATTATATAATTATCATAGTATTTATTTGGAGCGGACACATACATACATTATTCTTTATGTAATTATACATAATTATTTATTTTGCATTACTAGTCTAGGGCAAAGTCATATATAGGTACGACGACGAGCGTAGCGAGGAGGAGTGTTAGGTTACTTGTGACTACAACGCGCGAGCCGAGCGAGCGAAGCGAGCGTGCCGCGGTAGCGGCCGGCGATGCGCCAGAAATGAATCGTACGTTTTAATCTAGTTTCTATATGAGTGAGTGGGTGGGTGAGTGAACGCGGTACTACTACTACTACTACTACTACTACTGCTGCTGCTGTAAGTAATTAGTTACTCACTCACTCACTCACTCACTCACTCACTCACTCACTCACTCGCTTCTCCGAGGAGACACGTGGATACAACAACAATTCAAGTTAATTTATTAATTCAATCATTCATTTATTTATTCTATTGCCTATTATGGAGAGATAGATAGATAGATAGATAGATAGATAGATAGATACATTCCATACCATTCACGTTGATTTTGTATCCACCTTTTTGCGTTTTAAATAAAGTAATACTGTGGTCAGTCATTTTCCGTAACGTTTCACGTATTGCAATATAAATGTGTGACTAACAATTGACATAAAATTTGTAAACATAGACAATTTTACCAATCTACCCTCTTTTACGCTAGATCTATTATTTCAAACAAATAGCTAGCAAGTGATGCACAACTTTAAGTATATTGACCATTTGGTATTTAAAATGTGTGTGAATCTAACTTTGGTGTTATAGCTATAAACATTTTAAACATTAGACATTTAGTCCGAGCGGTATTTTGAACTGAGGTATTTCCTATGTAGGTGTTATTTGCTTAGGTATTTTAAAACATGAGGCATTTTGATTTTAGGTATTTTGAACGGAGGTGTTTTAACGTGAGGTTTTTTAATTTTAGACATTTAAATACGTACCCGACGTAGAGACATTAAGTTGGTAAGTCTCGTCGTCTCGGTTTCGTGCGGATTGCAGTTCGTCATTTGTACCTCGTACGTACTACGTGTACATCTGTTCTATGTAGATGTTACCTCTTAATACCAGGTAGGCCTTGTGTTTGTACCGTCTCCTAATTATAAAAAATATAAAACAGAATGTGTATCCTCAGTGTTTTTAAAGATTCTCTGAATTGTTTGACGCGTGGCAGTAGAAAGTAAGCCCGAGTGGTGGATTGTGGTCCAGACTCCTCTCTGAGAAGAAGGCCGATTTTGACTTCATATTTAAATGGTAGAATTCAAAGGGTTGACATAAATGGTATAAAATCGCCCGGCTCTATAATCTCAATGGGCGTTCCACAGGGTTCAATACTAGGGCCGTTCTTGTTTTTAATCTATATTAATGACTTACCTTATTATGTAGAGAAGAATCACGAGATTGTATTGTTTGCAGATGACACTTCACTGTTATTTAAAATTAAAAGGCAGTTATTAAACTATGACGATGTTAACAATGCATTAGCTAAAGTTGTGAATTGGTTCAATACAAATAATCTTCTCCTCAATGAGAAGAAAACTAATTGTATAAAGTTCTCGACACCAAATGTGAGACAAGTAGAATCCAATATACAATTGAATGGAACAGGGTTGGACCTTGTGGAGTCAACAGTCTTTTTAGGAATTACTATAGACGCTAAATTGCAATGGGGTCCCCACATTAAAAAATTGTCTAGTAGGCTCAGTTCAGCAGCTTATGCTGTTAAAAAAATTAGACTATTAACTGATGTAGACACAGCTAGAATAGTTTATTTTAGTTATTTCCATAGCGTTATGACTTATGGCATACTGCTCTGGGGATGTTCTGCAGATATTAATTCTATTTTTATACTGCAAAAAAGGGCTATACGAGCAATCTACAGTTTGGCTCCCAGAGTTTCCCTTAGACAGAAATTTAAAGACATAAACATTCTAACTGTTGTCTCTCAGTTTATCTATGAAAATCTAATGTATGTAAAGAAAAACATTAGCAGTTTTGATAAAAGGAGTGATGCTCATTCCATCAACACGCGAAATAAGCACAAGCTATCCGTACATGTAACGCGTCTCCACAGAATAAGTCATTCTTTTATGGGACAATGTATACGATTTTATAATAAAGTTCCCAATGTTATCCGAGATTTGCCTATAAATAAGTTTAAAATTACTATTAAAACTAAACTCTGTCAAAAAGGTTATTACAAAATTTCGGATTACTTGGAGGATAAAACAGCTTGGGACTGATCACTCCAGGATCTATCTACTCGTGTACTAAGATGTCAAAGTGTAGCGTGTCTTGCCCTACTGATACCATTATTATGTTCTCTTTTGTAAGGCAACACACTGGAGCTAATATTTGTAGTACCTAAGTAAAAACATTGTAAAAACATCTATATAAAAAGAATGGCCCCGAGTTTCTTGCCGCTTCTTCTCGGTTGGCTCTATGTATTTTGGAACGCGGCGGTAGGCTTTAAAGTACATTATAATGAAAAATTGACGTTCATAAGTGCGTCTTTGATGCCTAAATTGAATAAATGATTTTGACTTTGACTTTGACTTTGACTTTGACCAGCAGTGGAAATATATCGGGTCACTTATGCTAACAACATTATGGTTTACTAATTATGTATAATATGAATGTAGTGAAACGAAATATACTTCCATTAACATGAATTAAATTCACATGATGCTCGGGGTATTTTTCAATAACATTAACATTATTCCTTTGGTGTAGGGAGTATGCGCCACAAATAAAGTAGACAATAGTGCTTTGATACGAAAGTACCCATTGTGCGGGATCCGTAAAAGGAAATTATGTCCATTATCGAGATTGCTTGTATCGGTATCATTTAATGACGTAGAAGGCAATCTCCGAATTCAAAGATCTAGCGAGAGACCAGACCATTATATTCACGGAGCTGGGTCGACGCTACACTGCCGTCTTCTCTCTTCAGCTTCGTCAACTTTGCCCAATAGAGCTGTCTCTTGCAAACACTTTGGAGCCCTTGTTCCGCTCTATCGTCTCTTTAATACGGTTTGTATTAAAGATCCGGATGTCGTGTCGCAAGGACTTCCATATTCGTTTATTGAGCAGCCTATATGCTTCAGCATCGTCCGAAGACTGCAGTTTCAGTGAGCGTCGTTCAGCCATGAGGTTGAGGGTATCGTTGGAGAGTTTCTGTGGCCTATCTGTACGGTGGAGTTTAAAGTATTTGGAACCCACTGTATGGACAGTTTCTACTAACCTGTTATTGATCCGTCCACTGAAGCGATGTTCTCAAGGCAATCGAAGCGATTGGATAGCTCAAGTTGAAAGCTCTCGGGGTCTTGAATACGGGCACGAGTGGGTCGGAGCGTAGACTTCATCAGACGAGACCTCTCCAGTTTGACATTAATATTCACCGTGCCTCTTACCATTCGGTGATCACTACCGGTTTTAAAACTGTTGATCACGGAGACATCAGTGAATATTTGCCTTTTGGTGGTCATAATGAAGTCAATCTCATTTCTCGTGGAACCATCGGGACTCAGCCAGGTCCATTTCCTGTGAGGTGGCTTCTGAAAGAAAGAGTTCATCATAAAGAGTCCCTCTTTCTCCAGGAAGTCGGTCAACTTCTGTCCCCTACGGTTCCGTTGTCCATAGCCAAATTGCCCCACTTTCAACTCATCCTCGCTTCTCTTACCCAACTTCGCGTTGAAGTCCCCCATAACAACTAGAAAGTGCGTTTCAGAGGTATGTATGGCCCGACTAATGTCCTCATACATATCCTCCACCTCATCATCCGGGTGCGACTTCGTCGGTGCGTATACCTGAATGACCTTCAGCGAATATCGTTTGGATACTCTGAGTATTAGGTATACGACCCTATTGGAAACGCTATCGATCGTAACTATTTTGTTAGTAAGGGACTTGTGGACGAGAAAACCGACACCACCTTGGGACTGTTGGTCGCCCTCCCGGTAGTAGAGTAGGTTACCTGATTTTAGGGTTATCGTGTCCTGCCCCGCTCTACGGACTTCAGATAAGTCCACAATGTCCCAGTGTAACTTACTCATTTCTTCTTCCAGCTCATAAATCTTCTCGTCTGTCATCATCGTGCGTATGTTGTGTGTCACCAGGGCCAGTCGTCGTCGTTGGGGGTGGTAGCCGGGCGTCTTTCCGGATTCCGGATTCTTAGCACCCCCTGCCCCACCGTTACCGCGGCCGCTACCGTAGCCAGGAATAGCGGGGCTGCCCGGGACTGGGGGCCTAGTTCCTATTGTGTCCATCATTTGGGGGGGGATTTTGCCAATACTCGGTACGCTTGGCAGGCGGGTTGGCGAGCGCAGTTTTGGGGTTTTAATACTGGGAAGGTGCTGCTGCCCACCTCCCGATAGTTATCCCTTAGCAGATTTCTACGCACCCACGGGTAGAGTTGGGGGGGTACTATTCTAAGCCGGTACCCCACGGCATAGAATAAAAGATACTATACTATTAGGTATATAAATATACATACAATTTTAGTTTATTATACTTTAAAATGGTTAACCCGCTAGCGGCTTCCCTATAGTCTTGGAGTAGTGGCAAGAGAGCTATTATTTAAATTAAACAAATGTTAAGAGAAGCTTACCACAATATACCTTTTCGTAAAACACATATCTAAATCGGATAAGCCGTTTCTGAGATTAGCGTGCACAAACGCACAGACAAATGCCCGGGTGACACGAGGCCAGCTTTTCAAGCCAGGACAGCAAGATAGTGTCAGTAAGGTAGCAAGCTAGTACTTTTGACTTCGTGTAGACAGAACTAGCTTCATTTCTAAGCTAGTAAGCCAGTAAGCTAGTTTACAAGCCAGGACAGTTTTTAATAGGATGGAGTTCTATTTTTAAGCCAGTAGCGCCAACTGATTTTACTATTCTGGCTTAAGTAATAGCTTTATGTGGCTGGCAAAGTCAGTTTTCAGTTGGTTAGTAAGCAGGAACCGTGCGTTTTGTAAATTTTTCTGATGTATTTTTGAGATTTTAAGTTGCCTAAGTACGGAGATTAATTTAAAGTTAGTTTACATCTGTACCGAGACCATTAATGTCTGTGGAAAGCCACCCTTCCAAGTTATAAAGATAATTATAAACGTGATTCAGGTACAAAAAATATGTGGCGAATTAAAGAAGGTGGTTATTGTCCCGTACCTACCATTTTTGTAATTCCTCTTCTAGTTCGTCTAGTGTGAATTGGCACAGTTTTCGAAGTAACTCCTTCAGTCGAATATTTTTTTGCATGCAATTCATATTGGACGCGTGGTCACCTCAGTGACTGCAATAGTACTAGCTTATTATAATGAAGCCTCGTGTAAACGGAACTAGCCTATTCCAAGCCAGGACAGTTTAATAAAAAACTAGCTTGCTATCTTGGCTTGAAAAACTGGCCTCGCGTCACCCGGGCAAAAGAGATAAACAGACAACAGACAAAACATCTAACAATATATTTATATATATTTATTTTCATCCTATTTTCGTTTATAAAAGTCCCAATAATATGTTGTCTCATTTATGTATCTTCCATGTATATATATATATCCGTTACATTTTTATTATATGTATGGATTATATTTTTGTCTGTAGGTACTTACTATCTCTTTTTGTAAAAAATTGAAACTAAATTTAAATAATAATCAATGATAAATGTATAACAACAGTATATATTTTTGTTTATTACACTGTGCTACAAAGACGCACAGCTTATCGGTAAATGGCGCACGACAAACGACAAAAACAGGTGTTCAGTGTGGTGCAGCGTCAATGTTTCTGATTATTTTCATTATTTTCAATTTTATTTCACTGAGTAAATTTATTATTATATTATTTTGTACCCACAACTTGTCCCCATTATCGGTGCATATTTATTTATTTATTATGGTACATATTTACGGTGGTAAATAAGTAGCCTGGTAATTTCTGGGTATAAGCTATCTCCATTCTGAATTTCACATATATCCGCTCAGCTGTTTTAGTGTGAAGAAGTAATAAACATACACACTCACACACTCGCATCTTCACACTTACATACTCACTTACTCACCTCACTTAAACATTTTCGAATTCACAGTATTAAGTAGTGTGATATATAAAAAAATCTATCTATATACAGGGTGTTTGGTAGAGGGACCGACAAACCAAATGAGCGTGTTCGGGGGCCCACTTGGAGAATACAAGTTGGCCAAAAAAACATCCCCGACACCCCAATTTTTTTTTACTTTTGTTTGTGAATTTTCTCGTTTTCTCCAATATTGTACCTATTTACCACCATAACATTTGTAAAGTATGTTTTAGACCGGATGTTTTTAGTTTATACAAATTTTACAAATGTTATGGTGGTAAATAGGTAAAATTTCGGAGAAAAAGGGAAAAAACACAAAAAAAAGTTAAACATATTGGGGGGTCGGGGAATTTTTTCGGCCTACTTGTATTCTCCAAGTGGTCCCCCGAACACGCTCATTTGGTTTGTCGGTCCCTCTACCAAACACCCTATATATAAAAATGAACCCCTATGTTTCCTGGTCACGCTATAAATTGAGAACGGCTTTACCAATATCATTCATATGTTTTTTAAATGTTTTCTAATATTTCGTAGAAGGTTCTTACATTGAAAAAAGAAGGAAACGTGGGAGGTTATGGCGAGGCCGAAGGTCGAGCCTACTATCCGATGTCGCGGGCAATCGCTCGTATCTAAATAAATAATAATGGTGGACTAACTGCTTTTAGCTATTAATGTTATTATGGGAATCAAGTTAAACACATTATCGTATTTAAGATAGGTATTATGGGAAATAAAAAACACTAGGATTATGGTTGTAGATGCACTTGGTGACGTGAAATGATGCGTCGCATATGTCCTTGTTAGCATCCGCTGAAACATAAACAAATGTCATTGTTACAAAATATACCCGACTGCCAGAAGAGGGTAATGTATTTAGAGATATTAATACTATTATGAATTAAACTCGTTATGTATGTAATCGTATGAACACACATGTAAACCTTCGTTACGTTAACGGTTAGGTTAACTATTTTCACGACGCGGCGGCGGTGACATTTCTGTCGCTGACAGCTATGAACTCAAACTGATTCCCTACTATCTTATCTTTATAACTAATGCATACCCCTTGCTGCCCTCTCTCTCATCTCATGACACACACAAACACACATACACCCTCACACACACAAACACACCCTTACACATTAAATGTGGGACTAAACGTCTTATTAGTTATGACAGCTATATTTATAATTTATTCAGTTTAACCAGTTGTTTCGTTTATATTCAATTACTGATTTTAATCCACCACAAACATTGTTATTTTTACTGTCTTAATTTAGTGTTTTGCGACTATGACTACCTACTTTATTGTTACACAAAAGTCTATATAATGAAGTTTCAAAATGGCTCATGAGTGGATTTATAAATATCTAGTTACGTAATATTAAATTGTATAAGCTGTGAAACTTTGTAAATTAAAATAAAATAAAATAAAACACAAGAGCTTGCACAAAATTTACAGGACTATCAACTTCCTTCTTTAAGTCGTTTTGACTATAGTATCGATAGTAGATGTTCTGTTCACACATAATGTATGCAGGTATATAATCCATTCATTTTAGTCTTTAGAGACCCGTGATAATATGTATGGACAGAAAAATGGCAGTAGGACAATAGGACAGCAGTCTGTTTTGACTTCTGGATACGGTACCCTAAAACTGAACGAGGATGTTAGTTAATGAACTACTAATGTTGTAGAATGGAGGATGCTATTAAAATTAGTGCAGCACCAGTTGTTGGCATCACCTCATTATGAGTGCAATTAGTGCGCGCTCCCGTGCCCGCGCTCGCGGCTTTCGAACTCGAGCGTTAGCCTTATGCGATATTATATCATGAACTCATTAACGAAGCCATTCCAGTACACGGGATTATACAAAAACATCGCTCAACGAGCTTTTAACTGTAAATTTGTAAAACAATATCCGTATTTTCATAGGCATTATCACAGATCATACTTTAATCAGGCGGGGTTTTTAATATTTATAACCAACTTCAAAAAGAGAGCAGGTTCTGTGTTCGACTGTTTGTACTTTTTATGTATGTTCAACGATGTCTCCCTCATTTGTTGACCGATTCTCAAAATTCTTCTTTTATTGGATACACTCCTGAGGTGTTCCAATCGAAATTTATTCAAATTCGTTCAAGCGGATTTTGAGTTACACTCCGATAACTGAAAAGTGTTTTCACTTATCTTGATGATATTCTTATTGACCCTGAATGATAATCGATCCCGTGAGTGGCGAGGGTCACTAAAAAGGGTGACTAATTGTTTTTACTAAAAAATAGAACCAGCTTAAACACTAAAAAGTGTGAAAACCTTGTCCATATCGACAATATTGTGATAATATACTTTTAAGTGTTGAAGTCAGTTCTATTTTTTTTATAAAAAATGTTATAGTTACATAATAAAAGTTTTCTTAGCAATTGGTGTGTTTTAGTAAGAATGTGTATATATACATAGAACCCCTTCTCTGTGAAAATATATTAAAAGGTCCTGTTATAACTTCCTGGTTACTGAAACAAATTACAACATAATATCTAGCGTACACAAGGTGCGTTCGTTCGTAGTTGGCGAAAATAACAGCTAAATATGCTAAAAACGCTCACATAGGCGTTCGAATTGGGAATCTGTGGGTGGAGATGTCGTTTTGGGCTCTTTTCGCTCAGCGTTCGCAAAGCAATAAAAGAGTTAATAATGTTACCAAAAAGCAATTTTTGACCCACGTCCGGAGCCTGGTTGTTAGTGATCGTTTTTTGTCAACTCTCTATTTGACAACATAATCATTCGATTTTAGGTCTTATGCTTAGATTGAATAAAAGTTAAAGAGAAACAATAGAAAACAAGTCCAATTTGAAAAATGATACCGACCTCCATTCTATTCAGTTATTGGAGTGTAACTCTAAAAACACTACACTACAGTCGAATTGAGTATCTCCTCCTTTTTGGAAGTCGGTAGAAAAATGATAAGATTTTATTCTAAAAGTGATGGTTACTACAAGAAAAATCTATAGAAAAATACAATGTGTTCTTAAACAATGCATTGTCCAATATTCTCGCTCAAATGAATTAAGTTTGGTTTATCATTAGAAGGAATCTAACCCTTCAACTTCTTTAGGAGATAGACACAAAAACCCTAGTGCACAAGACTGGGAATAGTGTATCTTTGTAAGCGAAGTGATTATGATTTATCCTCCATGGTTAGCAGCACTCTTGGAGACCGTGTAGTCTCACATAAGCAGTCCATTGTGTACATATCCACTGTGTCTGATACAGGTATTTCGCTCTGGAAAAAGGTTAAGCTATTTGGTAATTTTTCCGGCATTATTTGTTTTGAAGATATCAAATAAATAGGTACTTTTAGACATTTTACTTTCCTCTATGACGGAAATTTCCGGTTTGAAGTAACAACCATCTAATTTCGCAAGTTAGGCCTTAATTCTAAGTCAATGTGACTCTCGTAAGTAAATACATTTGGTAAGTCGGTCGGCGTGTGTGTGACGCGTGACGTCACGGTTGTGATGGATGGCGGAGTGCATGGTCACGGAGCAGGGGCGAGGGGAGGGGGAGGCATGGGAACTATACAAGTCATTAGGTTCAAACAATTCAATTAGAAAATTCGTTTGCAAATTTGAATGAATTTTAGTTTGTCCAAACACATTTGCAATAACTATTTTTAAAATTAATTGTTTATTACTCTAAGAGAGAGCCATAATCCATCAAAGGTCGCTGGTCATTATGCGGCCAGACACAATAGAAATTTCATTGTTATAATATAACTACTCTTGAAGGGATAAGGTACGAAATTGCGGAATGTAGAATATCACCTAGAGGTATTATTAGCGGCATTGTTCCATTCGTTATTAAGTAATAGCGTGACCAGGAGAAATTGGGGTTCATTTATATATTATATACTTTATTTCAGTAGAAATGACAGATCAATTAAATTCGCTGTACATAACGAGAAACTATTTATTAAAATATGTTATATATTTTTTAATATGTTACATAATTAGCCCATTATGTTCCCACTGCTGGGACTCGAGCCTTCCTCTCAGAGAGAGGAATTGGCCATAATCTACCACGTAGGCCCAGTGCGGCTTGGTGGATTACTATATGTGGAAATAATTTAGTTCTATATAAGTATACATAGGTAAAAATAAAAAAGAAACCATATCCGGCACTGCAGCGGTGGGTACCCACTAGGACGGATACACAGAACGGATTACAAATGGGCTTGTTTCACGATTCAATGTGCTTAAATGTTGCCAGACATTTCAACAAATATTGGCCGAAATTCTTGAACATTCAAATCTTTGAATACAATACAAGTGGTGATTTACGACTTTCCATACTTTTTAATAAACTTTCATCTTTTTCCCGTTATAATCTTGTGAACTTAGTTCTTCTTCATATGAAGCGATTGCTCACGTGTATTATTAATAATGTTAAGTGAAACCATCCACCCAAGGTCCTCAGGTTCCAAACTAGTCAGAGCCTGTACTAAAGTAACCTGATGGCTGATATAGATGTTTCAATCTCACGAAATCTCAATACTCAAAACTCAATAATATATTTATTGCAAGATTATGAATTTTACAATGCAGGTCTTTATTATACATATTTTATTGTGTGTGTTTCATAATGACCCTAAGTGGGTATGGCAAGGCAACATTGTGCGGAGCGGGCCGATCTATTCTACAATAATTGTTTTGTCATCAATGTACTCATTAAGGCTATGTAGCATTTCGTCAATAGTAACTATTTACCGTTTTTGTAAATATGTATTTTACTATCTAGTAGCTGAACCGGTAATATATTATTATATTTTCACGGCCATATGGTTTAGACTAGAGCTATGCATTGCTAATTTTGAGTTTGGTAAAATCCGTTTTTGTTTGTAATTTGATCATATTGGATAGTTGCGAAGCTAGTTTTTTTTTTGTAAAGAATTGCGTAAAGTATTTCTTGACAAACTTACAGTTTTATAATATATATATACGAGTATATACATGATAAGGTCAAAATCTTATATTTAACGAAGAACGTTCTATGGAAGTTAGGTATACTGATGTCGGGAAGTTTGATGTTGGCGAGGATTCGGACACATTTTTGTTGGGCAATAAATAGATTTGTTGCATATACACAATCCCCCCCAGAGTAAAATGTGTAATTAAGCCAGGAGAATGCATAGGCATCCAGATCGGTTGCGCGTCGAAGTTCCCTAAGAGCATATGTGGAACTAGACAATTTCGCTATTTTTTTTCTAATATGGCTTTTTCAATTCAAGTGCGTATCTATATCTAATAAAGTACTACGTCAACAGATTTTAATTTAATATTTTTGTACGAAACGTTAATGTCAAGAGCGGCTTTTTGGTGCGGCCTAAATTGTATAATTGCAGATTTTGAAAAATTTATGTCGAGGTTGTGGTCAGTCGCCCAGTTGGTAATATGATTAAGCATGTCAGTTAATTTTTCGGTCAAATTAATTTTATTATAACAAGATGTCAATACAGGGATATCGTCCGCGAAAAGTAGGTACATAGGATTCATTTATGGTTTTTGGGAGGTCATTTAAATATAGGATGCTTCCAACAGCACTTCCTTGGGGAATTGAGTTAATAATTTGGATTGGGCTTGATCTAATTACATTTATCATACCGGTTTTTGTTCAAAATTCTCAAATTCTACATACTGTTCGCGATAATGTAGGTATGAAATGAACCATTTATGCGCTAAGCCACGTATTCCTATTCCGTAAAGCTTATCGAGTAAGGGTTGGCTTTAGAATACGACCGCACGAATTTAGGGTGGGGAGATGTTTTAACGGAAGGGGAAGAATA
Source organism: Selenia dentaria (assembly GCA_917880725.1). NCBI lineage: Eukaryota > Metazoa > Arthropoda > Insecta > Lepidoptera > Geometridae > Selenia > Selenia dentaria. The sequence continues at coordinate 3,074,270 of OU862888.1, read as the reverse complement.
TAATTAAGCTTCCCTATAAAGGAAAAGTGAGGCAACACTTACTGTTAGAGATATGATTTTTTAAACTATTAACCTAATTTACAAATTTTAGGACTTTACGTCACTGAGCGTTCCGAATTACTTGAATAGCGCTGACAGATTTGACTCGGAGCACCCCGACATAGAGTCGATTAGGTTCCAAATGTGTGACAGATTCTACTCAGAGCACCCCGATTCCACCTAGTCTTGTGGCTGACACTCCTAGAGTGTATCTAAATAATGCGGGAGCCAGAAGCTCAAGGGAGGTCGACCCAGGGCTGACCGCAAGAGCTTCTTGCGGGAGCCCATCTGGAGTCAGATATAGATCTTATAGGCTACCGTTGATTAGGTTCAAAATAAATGACAGATCTAGTTTTTAGATCACCTTGTATTTACGTAGAAATCTGTGAAAATTAAATATATTTTATAGTAATTTTTAGTATATTTTTTTCTCAAAAGCCTACAAAACTGAAAAGTTAGGTTAGAATCTTTTTCCTTTAAAGGGGGAACCACCCCCTCCCCTAACCCCAATTTCGTGCGGTCGTATTCTAAAGCAAGGTTAGAATCTTTAAAGAATCATATCTCAGAAAGAGGGGGTTTCCTCACTTTTTCATTCAAAGGCGGAACCTCCCTCTCCCTCTCCTCCTCCCCTCACCTTTCCCTTCCGCCAATTTCGTGCGGTCGTATTCTAAAGCAACCCCTGCGAGTCATCAATAATCTCAATTTATTCGCTGACTAAATTAAGACGAGTTTGCATCATTTAAAAAAAATTTTAAGACGTGGGTAAAAGTGAACTGTAATTACTTGGTTCCAGTTTTAATGATTTTTTATGCATTGGCTTGACTAGGGCCTTTATAAGAGGTCTGGAAACTTGCCTTCTGCAAACGATTGGTTGATCAGTACATAATACGGCAATGTAAGTTCTTCTACGCAGTGTTTAACCACACACGTTGCAGTTCCTGGAAAAGTAGGTAGATTTCTGCGCAATCTACCTATTGTATTATTGGCCAAATATGGCGAATCGCCTTTTAACGGGTTAATTAGTATTGGTGGAAGTCACCATAGAACAACATAACTATAATTGCATTTTAAGTGTTTAATTATTAAGTATAGTTTTCTTCAGCGGGTTGATGAATATTCACTATGTGGGGCGCTTGAGACCAGCAGGGCTTTCTAGTGTTACTCACTAGTGCATTCCTATTACAGTTTTTTATCGGGCCACTTAGTAAATAAACCTTTGACTTCTACAGTATTTCTTGCTGCCTAATTTTCAAACAAAGTAATTAAAAAAATTGTAAAGTTACTTTAGGAATGCACTAGTGAGAAACAAGTTACACAAAAAGGAATAGCACTATATAATTAGTTGTCAACCTCACAATATAATTAAAAGCAGATAGGGTAGGGGATAGGTTCCACAATTGCTATTAGTCTGATAACTAAAGCGAAAGGTCGCCCATCGTGTTATTATGGTAGCGTTGATTACAACTATAGGTGTAGCGTCCGCACCAAGCCGAAATAGTTGGTGGCTTAACTACAACACTGGGACAATTGCAATAAATCGTAATTAGATTTCGTAGGGGCTGCGAGATGTCAGAGACAAGAACAAATAGTGCGTACCTGGGCATGCCTCCGCATCTCACGCAGCTTCCATCTAATCCATCTTCGGTTAGTTCACGAGTCGTCAGCCTTCGAATCTTCAAGACAATTGATTGAATCACGCACGTATGATGTCCAGACTCCGAAGGTTGTGCTGGTGTCCAGCCGATCGTTGTTGTTAAGGGCGATGAGAAAACTGCACATTTACACAGATACGAGACTCCACGATAAGAAACAATACGCACTATTCAGCGGTCGGAGCGCCACTGGCTTGCCTATGACTTTTCTCTCATACCCTCAACATCAATTTATTGTATGTGATTATTTCAGGTTACCTTCTATTTTAAGATACCTACGATGCGTTGAGATTTTTATTTATGATAACGTAGCAATAGGAGAGGGGGCATTGCCATTATCAATTAATAACCACTATCGAAGGCCATTAATTGATAGTTGGATGCTCCGAGGTTGATAAATTCCGCAGGAGATAGCACCACAACTTAAGACTTTCTCGCTTCGCTTCATTAAGTGATTGGCTTTACTTCATTGACTTTACATACATTTTTAAGAATATTGTTTCAAATATTCTTTGCAGAATATTAATGGTCGTATTAATAATAATGGCTTGCCTAATTAATTGCTAAGTTAAACTGTTATCAGTGATTGCAATTAGGATATTATAAGTGTACCTGTAATGATATACTGGTAAATACGAGTAAGTTCTGAAGAGCAGTGCTTTTTTCCAACAATTCTCAAAACTCATAACTGAGCTTACGAAAAGAAATGCAAGTACCTATGCATTATATGTACGTTTGGATGTTTGTTACTCAAAATGTAAAAACGGCTGAACTGATTTGGATTAAATTTACAGTGGAGATGGTTTGTACTCGCGCAATTTACATATAGGCTGTAGCTTATCGCGGATAGGGATTGCGCTATCCTTATTCCAGATAATTTTTTCATAAGTATCCACCTAATTATGCATTTGCATTACCTAAGTACCAACTGTGTCATATTTATCGCTTAGATAGCTTGCTTAGTCTTTTTGTGTACTTTAGTTTTAGGATATGTCAGAAACATATTAGCGTTTTTAATAAGCAATTATTATTCTGTTATTTAAGTCTAAACCCAATAAAAAGTTTAAATATTATTATTGATATATTATTACAAAACACTTTTTTAGTTTAATTCAATATGAGGTACGCCCCAAATGTAGCAAACGCTTACAAAAATACGATGAGTGGCGGCACTACATAGATAAATGTTGTTTCTGTATACTGCGACAGATCTCAGAATAACAGGTGAAGCCAGAAATACAATTCCAATGTTCTGAAAGGAAATATAACGAATGCGGTTTTGGAATGCTTTTACAAAATCTTACTCGTATTGGTGCGGATTCAAATTCAAATCAAAAATCACTTATTCAGCTTAGATATCAAAGTTGCACTTGTTTAGAGTTGGATCGTATAGATAGAAGTGGCGCACTCACTTTCAGTAAGTAGTGTGAGACGATACTTTAGCAGCTGTTCCATCCGTATTGAAAAAATAGGTAAAGAATTCATTTTGCTTCATCACTATTGCACCTACTTAGCTTCTCATTGGCTGGTTATTCACATCATAAATGACAGCCGCTTTTAACGTAGGGGTTCTAATTTAGCTCATTGGGAAAAATTTTGTCCCTGTTGTAACAAACATATTTTTGTTACAACCGACGAACTGGACATACATAGTACAATGATTTTTATTCAAAAAGCACTGAACTCATTTTCATAACCTGTATAAGGAACTATTACATTACGGACTTATGAATAGAACTATCAATCATCAAAATCAATTTATAATTAGAAAAGTACTTGCGTAACAAACATACCAAAAAATATATAAACGTTCAAATTGAAAAAAATCCTATTATCCTTTATGACGGGCTTAAAAAGAAGGCAATTTGACATAATAAGCCCCATTATTCATTGAATTCTAGAGGATTCATTGAATTTTAAAAGGTAACTCCGCAATTTATTTACCAAAAAACATATAATTGAGTAACGCTAAATAGAGCGTTCATCATACATTCTTTATTGTACCTACCTCATATTAATTTTAAAGTAAATGCTGTATTGTGTGGTCAAATAAACTTATTTTCCCAAAAGAAATAACAGTCATTTTTTGCGAAATACAATGTTAACAATAGAAAATATACAAACAGTGAGCGAAAAATAACCATACGTGGGTAGGAACGATACATATATACAACACTAGTCATTCTATATCAGAGCTATCTTGTATTTTTTTAAATGATTATAATAAAAAGTTAGAATTACGCCATTTGCTTGTGTTTTGAGGGTATTTTGAGTATTTAACTTGAGTGGGTTAAAACGTAATATATATTATTTAGATTTTTAACACTTTATTCGCTCAATGTACGCTGTAGCAGTTATAAGTTACGTTTATACATATTTAGTATCTGGGTGACCGATCTTTGCTCGAATTAAATACGAATACAAAAAACTATTACGCCATCTAGTTTGAATTGAGCACCGAACAAACCGTTGTTTTTCATTGCCTGAAAACACAGATAAAAAGGCGTTTTAAAAAAAGAAACATAAATATAAACTAGATCGATTTATCTCCCACGAAACCCCCTGCTTACTAAATTTTATTAAAATCGCTCGATATCCATATTATACAAGAATTGCTCGTTTAAAGTATTAGGATAAAAGTAACATGTATATGTATATACTTATATATTTCGCTGAATCACTCAATCCATTACACGCGGATTGAGGGAGGTCGACGAATGACACAGTTCGTTGCGTTACATCCGTCGTTACTTTACGGAATAACGCAATGATTACAGAATGCGTTACGCGCGATTTTTGGCGTAATATCGTGTTCGTTCCTCTCCCTCCTCTCTCTTACGTAACAAAGCAAAATTCTATTGATACATTTTATGAGGCTTATTCTACGGAAGTAAGACGACGTATACATGTATCGTCAAGAATCCAACTTTAAAACTTTGCTAGACAGATCTCTTCTATATTTTTACGTATTCTTACTTTCGAATGGGATATCATTTGATAGTATGAAAAACATGTTTATCGACTCTGGTTCACTATACGCGGTGGTATTTGTTGTCTATAATTGACAGGTTGTTGTTTGGCCACAATCTCAGTTCATAGTCCGTGATAGAAGATCGCAGGTTTTTACACATTTAGAACTACCACATTAGAACTAGAATGGCGAGTTGCTCTGCTCGGACATCTGCCGGAACACTGTTAAGTGCTTCGTAAAAGATCTTTCTTGAGGGCGCCAGGTAGCCATGTGCCATTTCAGGTGGTTTAACACCTTCCAATACGCCTTAAAACTCTATTTATAACCACCTCATTTTATCAGTTGATTAAAACACTATTTTGTATCATTGCCCATTTAAAATCTGACATAAAACGTCGCAATTCACATTTCGGCACAATTTCAAGAAATAGTTTATACATAAATCCCCCACTCACCCAGATTCTATTGAAACCTTGTCGTTTGACGTAAGCCGTGCCGTCCCACCGCTTACCCAGTTTAGAACATTTATATGTACAAATGCACGCAGAAATTATATCGCCTCTGTGACCAGAGCGTTCTCACCGAAATGATGTATGAATTGATTTATTGCTCCGAAATAGAGTGCAGCTATCGAAATGAATGTTGAGTGGGTAGTAATTAAGGCACGTAGTTTGATGGTTTGATAAAATTCTAAAATGTTATGGAAATTTATAATCAGTTCTCTCAACTCAGCCCTACATTACGTTTTCAGATACAATTAGTACACATCAGCTATGATTTTGAAGCCTGCATCCTTAGCGAAATACAATTACACCGTTTTTGGGGAGAAAGTTGTTATTATCCTCAAACGGAATACGAGGTGCCAATGCAAGCATCGAAGATTTATATCTCTAGTTGAATTTAACCGTTATATAGGAACGGAGTGACATCTATCGAATAGCTTGACAAGCTTATGCGACCAAAAGAAGAGTTTTTACAAACACTTCACGAGCATCGAATTTTAACTCTATCTGACTAACTGTCTTACGGGGACGCAGCGACATCTATTAAACAGCTTTGATAGTACTAGTAAAATTCGAACTTCGGTGGCCTGGTTGGTCAATGGAGTCTGACACGGAGAGTCAGAAGACGCGGGTTCGAATCCCGTCCGACGATGAGAATTTTTCTCTATAAATTTCAATGTTTGAGATCACTAAAGCAGGCATTAGGGCTTTAAAAAGTAATACTATAAAAATTACAAGGTTTGCGATGTCAATACGAAAGTTTACGTACCTATCTCTTAATAATGCTCCTTTCGGTTGGATAGTACTGTCAAAGCTGTTCAATAGATGTCGCTCCGTCCCCGTAAGACGGTTAGTCAGATATAGAGTTAAAATTCAATGCTCGGACCCGAACCTCGGTGGCCTAGTTGGTCAATGGCGTCTGACACGGAGAGTCAGAAGACGCGGGTTCGAATCCCGTCCGAGGATGTGAATTGTTCTCTATCAATTTTAATGAATAAGAATACCCGCCGAGTTTCTTGGCACTTTTTCTGAATATATAGGGACAACTACCTATTATGGAACGTGGCAGTAAATACTTTTTACGTAGCTCAATTGATAGTTAAGGTTCTAAGAGGATTTTCAATGATGTATACATTATTGTGAATTTCAATTGGTATCCGGAATCGATTTATTTACAGTAATAGTTTTTATATCCAATTAGGAGATGAGACTGGTAAGTCGTGCGACCTGGTAAGCGTTAACTTTGCCTATCACAGTTGCAGTGTCACCCAGTGCACTTTATTTTCGCTTAGCACTGCACTGTGATTATCACCCCGAAACATTGGTTATCTTTCGCTCAGCAATCGCACTTGCTACGACGCCCTTCATACCCTAACACAGTAATGCTAGTGCACTTTTACTTTGCGGCAGAATACCTGACACTCCGGTGATATCAACTAAGACGGCGTCTTGCTCAAGAGGCCTAACACCTCGTATATCGAGTTTCCTGTGCTCTTACGATTCATATCCCGACGGTGGAGGGAACTCTTATATGTTAACTCGTTCACTTCTGGAGTAAAAAGAATGTGATAATAATATGAACGTTATTTCAATACAACTTGCTTTTACATTTGTACCGATACTAGTAATCCTGCTTGCTTGGCAACAATGTTTGACTTAACTCTATTTACAGGTGTATATTAAAACCACCTGAACCTCTCAACTAGGAGTGCGCTGCAGCTCTGTGAGAGCCTCCAGTTAAGAGGAGAGTGGGTAGCGACAGCATCCAGCGATAGTGTGCAAGTATTGACAAAAAATGGCTTAAAGTTGTTAAAAGCCATAAAAAATATATTCAGGAAGCAACAGTTTTAAGAAATTCGCAATACAATATGAAATGATAAAGATCAGTTACAAATATATATACTTGTAGCCGAAGTATTTCCTCCTAATACGTATTTAGACCAATATTTCTAAGAATTTGTAGGCTCCGTTATCTCATTTGATAGTGACCGTGCTTTCGAAGTGCGGTGTCCGAGGTGCGACTTCAGCAATATACGAGTACATATACGTGATGAGAAGAAATCTTCGTCTTCGAGGCTTAGATGCTATGATCATTTCGTGTGATCCTTCCCATGACACAGCGAATCCTAATAAGAAACAATTTCTTACCACACGAACTTTTTTTAGTAGGCTGGCAGTAATTTTAAGATGAGTCTACTGGTAAAAGTAGGATCTCGAACAACAGTTCTAATCTAAACGTTTCCTCGAAATATATTCTTCACACAATTACGAACTGAGACAAAAGCATCCGTTTTTGCTTTATCAGAACCATCTTCCTCATCAACGGATGTACTCAAGACTGTTAGTTATTACGTTTTAATCAGAAAAGGTACAGTTGTGTTGATACAATTACGCCTCCGACAACTGCGGTGGCTTCATCTTGTATATTTAATTAAGTTAATTATAGTTAAATGTAAGTATTGTTCGATAAGACATAGGTACAATTTGAATTGAATGTTCTGTATGTATTTTTTAATTGATATTGGACTAGCAGACCCATACGAGCTTTGCTCGGGATGCGTACTGTCCCACTAAACTAAAAAGGTATTTATATTTATTTAAATACATTACTACAGTGGACAGAAAAAGATGCATTAATTAACGAACGTGTAAATGTGGGGCGAGGCGAACCTGAGGCACACATACGTAAGTACATCAATGCTTAGTTGTGGCCCAGGCTTGTATAGTACTTGTCGCAAATAATGCGCCGAAGTTAAAACAAAGTAGTAACTAAAACTAAGTATATCATGGTGGTTACGTCCCTCAGTCATGAGGAATCAATCAAGAAGAAGAACCTAGGCAGGTTTCATAGGCTTTCAAATATTTTTCTTTCTTTATTTTGACGGTAACAAGTTTTCTTCACCGCGAAGCAATAGCGCGCCAGCTTTAGTGTTAGGGTGTGGAGGGCACTGTAACAAAATGAGTTTTGACGTATGAGATTTTTAAACAAAATGTCTTGCAATGTCCCCAGAAGAAGATTTCCATTTCCATTTCACAACTGTAGGACATAATAAGATAGTAAAAGGTTATATAAATAGATGTTTATGCTAATAACAGTTTAACAATCCTCCAACAATGTAAAATAAGCTTATAATGTTACTGCATACTTTATATTATCATACTTATCTTTTTTTTCTTACCATATTATATTCTAGCTTCTTGAATAATTAACACTGTTTACACGTCTACAAATTAAACCTCATAACTTCTTTATGAAATTTGTGGTCAACGAAGTTGGTCTCACATTTATAGTAACCTAGAATTTACACATTTATATAGAATTTACATTGTAAAACTGTTAGATGGTCTTTAATTAAATTAAAAAAAAAACTTTTCACAGCATAAACTTAACAAACTTATCGAAATACTCTACAAGTAACATTAGTAAAGTCGGTGTTCCCATGGACAAACGGGTTTAAAGGACGAGCGGCAACCACAGAACTTTGCCAATATCATCGACTTGATAAGCACCAACACATTTACACGCATATAAATACGCCGTGCACACGCACACATGCGTGATCCTTGGGACTCCGTAACAACGAACGTACAGCTCATTTATACTGCGGCGACAGAATATCTTCTAAACAAAGGAGGTTGACTTGTTTCGTAAGTTAAGTTTCAGCTGTTTAGATGGGACTTGAATACAGATTAAATAGTAGTTACTGTAACTTCTGTAGATCTGTACTTGGTACACTGACATAGGCCTCGAATGTTAGCTTGTTTTATGTTATATTGCAATATATTACATTCTATTTAGAATTTCAAATTCAAAATTATTTTACAATGTAACTATAACATGATGGGTGAGAAATATTCCAATAATGGTTGTCACTGATTTTATTTATTTTTCCTATCCTACTAGACTTGTGCGTCGTCGAGTGTTTTGAGTGTTGTGAGTGATTATTAATAATGGCTGCACTTGAAGTGTTCGCGGGTATATACTGAGAGTAGAACGTGAACGAACTGGGTGATGATTTTATGAGACGATAAGAATGTATGCTTGAAACATATCAGCTGTAAACTGCATTTGAAACTACTTCCATAAAAAATGAAGAGGTTCCCAATTCGACACGTATAATTTTGTTATATATTCTTGGCAAATTATCTTTTTACAGAGTAGTCGATTTTAATAGCTCTCTTTTTGTTTAGTAGAGTATACGTCTGAGGTAGTCCGGACAATCGGTTTTCGAGTTACAATACAATAACTGAAAAGTGTTTCACCTACCACTATGATATCGTAATTGATATCATCGAGATCGGCGAAACTCAAAAATCAATTGACCGAATTTGATAAAATGTATATGGCACTACCTCATACGTATACTCTACCAAACTAAAAAGAATGATTAAAATCGAACTACTCTGCAAAAAGTTTTTCGTGATTATACATAAAAAATTCAAATTCAAATTCAAGTCATTTATTGCGAATAAAGGTGATACAGAGATCTTACATTTAACGTTTTATGATACACTCTATCCGGCCTTTACATGAGGCATGCAATATTACATAAATACTAGGTATTTATAACTTTAACGAAATAATTACTTACTAAATTGGTCATAATAAAAATACACCTCGACTTGATAAAATACTCCTGTTTTTGGAAGTTGGTTGAGAAATACTTAGTAAGAAGGAAGATTATAATGAATACTTTAAGTATATTATAAAAGTATAGCGATCGCCACTCTTTCCTGAAGGAAGTTATGCATCTTTTATGTTTTTACTCGATTTAACCCTCTTCCAGAGGTTAAGTTTCGTAGGGATTGAGTTAGGCATGATTCTTAAAGCATATTAAACCATTATTAAATAAAAAAACCCACTATCGCGAGTTATTTCCACTCTTTTGCAAAATATCGCCTAATTTGACTGGACTATTAGAGAACCCCACGGCTGTTTGACGTGAACAACACATTACGATTCACATACGCAGTTATTCGAGCTAGGCACACAGGCCACATTATTCGTACCTTGTAATAATCCTTATCTACTCTAATAATAAAGAGGAAAGATATATGATTGTTTATTTGTTTATAATGTACACCTTAAATTACTTAACCGATTCAAACAATTCTTTCACGAGTATAAAGCTACATTATGCCTGAGTAACATACGCTATAATTTTATTCATCCTCATCATCATCTAGCACCACGCGGGTGAAACCTCGGAGCGCAGCTAATAACTAATAAAGACTAATGAATTGCAGTCCTGATGGCTGATAGGGCCGGAAGGTTCTGAAGTGTTATACGAGTAAAACAAATAGAATATATAGAAATAGATAGAAAATGTTTTTTTATATACTTGCAACACCCCGCGATTTTATCTTCACCGGCGTGGTGACGGATGATGATGACGAGACAGCATATCCCATATCTGTCCCCGAGGTAAAATCTATCTTCTTGGCAAACATCCAAATCGGTAGTCGTTCTCAATTCATGGCGTGAATAGGGATATTTTTTTTATAAATAGATAAAATAAATATTTAGAGTCCAAATCGGGTGAGCCACACTTATAAGGAACTAATTGAAAGAAAAGGTCCGAACAAAGTGTTACCAGGATCAATGCGGAGCTCAAAACTGATTTATAGCTGTGTTCCATAAAATTCATATGGGTCATAAAATCGCTCCTCGGAATGAAAACGGCTACCTTTGGCATACCGACGGTTTTGGCCTATTTTCCTATAAATACACAGTTATGCTCTAGTTTCTTTCCTTCTGCTCAACCCTATACGATTATCACAAATGAAGGTAAGCATAAAATTATCGAGCCTCGTTGGTCCAGGTACTGCTGCTACTATCAGCAAGGCTTCAAGATTCAAGATTCATTTACTTGTCAGCACATGGTAGGTATACACACACAAAACAGTATACAAGACCTCACACATTTGAACATATGGAGCGCATGTCCTTGCCTGGTATGGCGTACAAATAGAGTTTTTAATTTAAATGATAGATTAAGTCATATAAACCTATCATTTAGAAAGGCTTGAGTTGGAGGTTGGCGAGTTCACTTTCCATAACTTTCTATTCCTCACTAAGCTATCGAATTATTGACGACTCTGTTAGTCTAGTGGGTAATGAACCAGCATTCGAAGCGAGCAGTTCCAGGTTCGATCCCTGGACGGGGCCAATGTTTGTGTGACGAATAGAAATGTTCGTTCTCGGATGTTCGTGATGTGATAACATGTGTGTCCATGCCTCCCGCGACACGGGGAACCCTAGTGCGGGGTGTGAGTGTGTGAACGGTGTTATTGTATGTTTGTAGCTAAGCAACTCGTCCAGAAATCGTTCCTAGTGACTGTGCGCTCCTCTATCATCATTTATTAAGTTATAACATTTAGTTAAGTTTTTTTTACGTACGTACATAGCGTACGTGCCTACGGTTGATTACAGGTTAGTTACAGGTAATTATAATGTACAGATACCGGCCGCACTCACTTGGTATTATGTCGGTTTAAGTCCGACGACGTTTCGAGCGCATGAGACATTCACCCTCAGGGAGTGTTCACGCGCGGAGATCGCGTGGCGCACTGCGACATGATACCAAGTGAGTGCAGCCGGTATCTTTATATAATTATTATAATGTGTGATACTCACGATAGTTTTCAAACTCTAATTACACTAATCAGGGTGAACCAAGATCTTAAGGGATCGAGCCCTGCGCTGCATGGTGATGTAACCGCAAGTTTTAACGATTCACCCACTCATTTAATATGTTAATCGTTTTGATTATTTGACCTTAAGCAGCTTCACAATAAAGTATTAAAACAATTGTGTTATCTCGCGACTGTCTGTCCCGCAACAGATTATACAATAGTTACTTCAACAGTAATTGAAAAGCTAAACAAGAGTCGGCGAAGTTTCGTTTGTTCTCGCAACTCAAACAATCCGCGCGCCGCATTGTTCCGATAAATGGGACCTCAAGCTTTATTAATTACCAGCCACTGTTCCTCTCTCGCTGATGTTAATCTCTCTTCTATAAAATCATACGGTTGTTTTAAATAATATGAAATTTTGTTGTTTTATAAATATTGAAAATATATTCAATATGTGGTCACTGCTAGATATTGGAAATACACCCACATTAAGAAAAATGTATACCCTTCTCTTAGCTTACATCTAATGGTTGTAATTTTAGAGAGAAATTTCACATCCTCGGACGGGAATCGACTTCCGAAAAATCTTCCTATTATAAAATCTACTATAAAACAAAATTAGGTATAAAATAATACTTCTACTGTGCTTACTACGAGCATATACTAAAAGTATTCAGCGTCTTCTACTTTGCCGCAGATCTCACAATCTGGTGTACACTTTTGTCTCTAGATATGTGAACTAATTGAGAATATTAAACCCAAAGCAAAGCCGTGCAGGCTTTAAAATATCCTATGACCTAAGATTAGATTTATTTTTTAAACAGCAATCATTACCATAGTGTCAACTAAACTTTAATAGTATACAATCGTACAAGGAAACAGATGGTAATAGAAAGCGCTTGAGTAAATCGGCTCTAACAAAGCGTATAATCGACAGCTCAAGTTGCGGCGGCATCCGCTGTTACGGCTATTATGTAAATCATAGCTCAGATTACAGAATAGGTAATGTCTGACCATGTGATACCATGAGAGAGATTACAGTAGCGCCCATGATTAAGAACCAGGGTTGGAACCAAACGAGCTCCTACGGTCTCTTAAATTAAGTACCAATGCCATCAACTACTGGACCGATTCCGACCGATCATCAACTTACTAACATTTTTGCATACTAGAGTTGTCAAAACTGACATAGAGCCGCCATTTTTAAAGATTTCAATCATCTTTTGTTAGCAACTGAGATACATAATAGGCCCGCGGATCTCTGAAAACGAAATAATACAATGTTTTAAAAATAAGATAAATGCACATAATGAGACCATATTAACTATCTACTGACCGCGATTTGGTTCGCGCGAAAACTTGACATTTTCATTTCGTAGTACTGGGAACGTTAAACGTTATGAATTCAATCCGTTTGTTTTATGAAATTCTATTATAATTTTATTAATAGTTGTGAAAACTTGAGAGTCATTCAGAAATGTCTTGTGTTTATCAACTTCGCACCACTAATGAGTTCCAAAGCACAATCATAGCTGAATAGTGTTTATTACGCAACCTTTAGCGGAGTTCATGTGATATGTGCGGTAATGCAAGCTCGCGGCGAGATGACAGCCGCGTTACGTGCCGGTGTAATTGCAGCCGGGAGTCGAGAATTCGGGCGGTTAATATATAATAAATATATATATAATAAATGCTTTGTGTATCGACCATCGAGCTTTCAACTTGAGCTATCCAATCGCTTCGATTGCCTTGAGAACATCGCTTCAGTGGACGAGATCAATAACAGGTTAGTAGAAACTGTCCATACAGTGGGTTCCAAGTACTTTAAACCCCACCGTACAGATAGGCCACAGAAACTCTCCAACGATACCCTCAACCTCATGGCTGAACGACGCTCATTGAAACTGCAGTCTTCGGATGATGCTGAAGCATATAGGCTGCTCAATAGACGAATATGGAAGTCCTTGCGACACGACATTCGGATCTTTAATACAAACCGTATTAAAGAGACGATAGAGCGGAAAAAAGGCTCCAAAGTGTTTGCAAGAGACATGTCTATTGGGCAAAGCCAGTTGACGAAGCTGAAGAGAGGAGACGGCAGTGTAGCGTCGACCAAAGCGGAAGTGTTAGGAGAGGTCGAGAGTTTCTACGGACAGTTATACACCTCGGTCGCTAAACCTGTTAGCAGCTCGGCCAAAGACCCAAGAGCCAAGCTGACCCGACATTATACCGAAGATATCCCGGACATCAGCCTGTACGAGATTAGAATGGCCTTGAAACAGCTTAAGAACAACAAGGCGCCTGGTGAAGACGGTATCACATCTGAGCTTCTGAGAGCGGGTGGAACACCGGTACTTAAAGTCCTTCAGAAGCTCTTTAATACCGTCTTACTTGAAGGTTCAACGCCAGAAGCATGGAACAAAAGCGTGGTGGTGCTGTTCTTCAAGAAAGGTGACAACACTTTACTTAAAAATTACAGACCCATCTCGCTTTTGAGCCATGTTTATAAGCTGTTTTCGAAGGTCATAACGAACCGTCTCAGTCGCAGGTTTGATGAATTCCAGCCTCCGGAACAAGCCGGTTTCCGAAAAGGCTATAGTACCATAGACCACATCCACACGCTACGGCAAGTTATACAGAAGACCGAAGAGTATAACTTGCCTCTTTGTCTAGCGTTTGTGGACTATGAGAAAGCCTTTGATTCGATCGAGACGTGGGCAGTGCTTGAGTCTCTCCAGCGGTGCCGTATTGACTATCGGTATATTGAAGTGCTGAAGTGTTTGTACAAAAACGCCTACATGCCAGTCCGAGTACAGGAGCAGAGTTCGAAGGCAATTCCATTGCAAAGAGGCGTGAGACAGGGAGACGTTATATCTCCGAAACTGTTCACCGCTACATTGGAAGACGCCTTCAAGCTTCTGGAATGGCAAGGACTTGGCATCAATATTAACGGCGAATACATCACTCACCTTCGATTTGCCGACGATATTGTAGTCATGGCAGAATCCATGGAAGACCTCAGTACAATGCTCGAAGGCCTCCATCGAGTTTCCCAACGGGTAGGTCTTAAGATGAACATGGACAAGACGAAAATTATGTCTAATGCCCATGTTGTACCTACCCCAATATCAGATGGGAACTCAGTTCTCGAAGTTGTTGACGAGTATATCTACCTGGGACAGACAGTCAAACTAGGCAGGTCCAACTTCGAGAAAGAGGTCAATCGTCGAATCCAACTCGGCTGGGCAGCGTTCCGGAAACTTCGCGAAGTCTTCTCGTCAAAAATACCTCAGTGCCTCAAGACAAGAGTCTTCGACCAATGTGTGTTACCAGTGATGACTTATGGCACTGAAACGTGGTCTCTTACTATGGGCCTCATAGATAAGCTCAAAGTCGCACAACGAGCTATGGAGAGGGCTATGCTCGGGGTTTCTCTACGTGATCGAATCAGAAATGAGGAGATCCGTAGAAGAACGAAAGTCACCGACATAGCTCAGAAGATTAGCCAGTTGAAGTGGCAGTGGGCAGGGCACATAGCACGCAGAACAGATGGCCGATGGGGCCGAAAGGTTCTGGAGTGGAGACCACGTACCGGCAAGCGCAGCGTAGGTCGTCCACCGACACGGTGGACAGACGACCTGAGAAAGGTCACAGGACGACGTTGGATGCAGGCCGCTTCCAACCGGTCCTTTTGGAAAATCATGGGGGAGGCCTATGTTCAGCAGTGGACGTCCTACGGCTGAGATGATGATGATGATGATACATCATCATCATGATGATGATGATGATGATGATGTATCGACCAAATATGTGAAATTATACATCGTGAATTTTGGAGGCGGTCGTGGTAGGCCTTAGACGGTCCTTAATGTCGTGAATGATTATGTGAAGTCTGCTGCGGTCACTTCTTGGATGGATAAACGATTGTGGTTTTTTCAACTTGATGCTTCTGTCCGTTGACGTCATTAAGCCTGTTGTTGCCTAATAACAGTCAGTGTAGTACTGCGAACAGCAGACCTCGCGAGCACGTTGTCTAATCAGCGGCAACTTTTAGCAGTAGTACACAACCTATTATCTCAGAAACCACTTGATCAATTATGCTCATATTCGAAATTCCGCTTTAAACTTAGGTACCTAATGTGTGTACCAAATTTTATCAAAATCGGTCGGTAAATAGCGCCACAGCAAACTTCCCCCTTTTTAGGAAAATATCCCTTCCCGCCCCACTCAAAATCGCTGACGACAAAAAATCATTTTTTTTTTTTATTTATTGTCGTAGAACCAACAGCACTTAGGAAAACATTCTTACAATATTGTTTAATTAACACTTACTGCCAATCACAGGTTCATTCTTTTTATACATTAAAATAATATCGCCTATCAAAATAACTACTAAATATAAAGTATATAATTATTAAAAAGTACTTAGTTAAAAAGAAGGTACGCGCGTAAATTCGAATTTAGGTAAAGGTGTGTGTAAAAATGTATAAATATATCTAAAGTAGGGTGACTGCATGTGGGTGTGCGTGTGTATGTGTTAGTGAGGGTTTGTATATGTGTGTTTGTGTGTGAGATGAGATGACTGAATGAATAATTAACAAGATATGTTATTAATTATCGAAACTATTTGGTTCTTAACGCCTAATTTACTGTGATGAAAAATATCGATTGTTGAAAAATATTTGTTGAAACTATTTAGTGTCCGGCAAATGACGGAATTCTGAGCATAGTTTGTACGGCTTGTTGGAACGTAAAACAAAGCTGTATGTCTAGTACGCTTATAGGGGGTTCTGAGTTGTAAGAAGAGAGATGTCAATTCTGGGCTATTTATTCTGTTACTGCAAACATCGTTAAGAAAAAGAATTTGTGACAATGTGCGACGATCCTTCAAGGTCATTAATTTGTGATGGTCGCATGATTGTTCGTAACTGCAAGCTATATTTCGTGTACGGTAATTTAGCACCTTAACAAATTTGGATTGAATACGCTCAATATCATGTATATAGTTCATGTAATTGGGGTTCCACACATTACAACAGTATTCCAAAACGCTACGGACGTAAGAAAAATATAAGGCTTTTATGCATTCCGCGTCAGAGAAAGGTCTGCTCACTCGCAGCACGAACCCTAAGTTTTTATATGCTTTTTTAACCGTTGCCGTGATATGTTCTGCCATAAGCATTTTCGAGTCGAAAATGATTCCAAGGTCTCTTGCGCTCTCAGTTCGCGTTACGGGCACGTTGTCTAACTTGTAATGATAATTAATTATATATCTTTTACGGGTAAAACTTATTTGAAAACATTTCAATGCATTGACTTTAATGTGATTGGAGCGGTAATAGTTACAAAGTCGGTTTAAGTCGTGCTGGAGCTTATGTGCATCTGCTTCAGTCTTAACAGAAGCGTAAATTTTTGTATCGTCGGCATACATCCAAAACTTAGCAAATTCAAAGCAATTGCCTACGTCATACAGGTATATCGTATATAATAAGGGTCCCAAGATAGAGCCTTGTGGGACACCAGAAAGTATGTCTACGATGTCAGAACGATGTCCGGCTACAACAACAGCCTGCGAACGATTTTGTAGATAGGATTCTGTCCATCTGAGAAGATTTCCACGTATTCCTAGCTCCTGGAGCTTGCGGAGAAGGATAATATGGTCCACACGATCAACGGCTTTTTCGAAATCTGTATATATGACATCCATTTGAAATCCATCATTCATACCGCGAAGTACATCATTGACAAAAACGGAAAGGTTCGTATTAGTAGAGCGACCACGCACGCACAAAACTGTGCTGCTGAGAAGGGATGTGACGAATAACAAATGGATATATATACATATGGACTACTCTCTCCATTACCTTACTTAGAACATTAAGAATAGATATTGGTCTATAATGCTCAATATTTGTTTTAGTCCCTTTTTTATGTATCGGAACGATGTTAGCAGTTTTCCAAATTCTTGGAAAATACCCTTCAAAAAAACATCTATTAAAAAGTATCATTATGGGAAGTGCTAGTGATTCAGCACATTTCATGAAGAAAAACGGTGGAATTTCATCGCAGCCAGAGCCTTTAGAACACTCGAGGCTTCTCAGTAGTTTTAAAATGTCGTCAGCTGAGACGCGTATGTTCGTGATGACGTCATAGCACGGCGCTGTGTCCTCTGAGAAATCAGTGTAATTTTGGGACGGAAGACTAAAGTTTCTAGAGAAAAAGTCATTAAAAGCATTACAAATGTCACGCTCAGTAGATAAAATCATGTTATTATATTGCATTGTTTGAGGATAATTAGATCTATTATTTCTTTTTGATTTTATATAAGTCCATAAAAGTTTGGGTAAAGTTTTGATTTGTTTTTGTGAAAATTCAATGTATGATCGATAGCATTCTTTCTCAAGTTTTTTAAGTCTTAAACGTAATTTAGAGAAGGATCATCGTATATATTAAATAGTAGAACATGAATATACCAAGTTCCGTCAAGAAAAAATGAGGTACAAGAAGACGTATATACAAACATATGGACAGATGAAAGTCTATTTGAAAAAAAACCACCTGATAAAGACGTTGACCAATCACATGTCCTTAAATTTAGTTTTTGAGAACGTAAGACCGCGGCATAATTCAGAAACATTGAAGCATTTTCGGAGGATAGTATCTCCTACAAGAAGTCTTCTATATCAATATAATGCTCTTTGTCGGTAAATTTACAATGTCTGAACCGTTTTGGATGAGAACAAACAAGACAAGATGCTATAAAAGAGTAACTAGTATTTTGATTTATACTCATTGTGTTTCCTGTGTACTTACATTTTATGAGTAAGTGTACATCATTCAAATATCTAAGAAAAGTTATAAAGAGCCCCTCGTATAAAAAGCGGTTACTGGAAAAGCTATAAGTATACATACCTACATTCTACGTAACAACCTTACTTCCTTTGTGCGAGATTCTTGACTCGTCTATCGGAAAACAATTTTGCTAAAGAATGAAGACAAAAGTAACAACATTGCGCGGAGCATCGTTTGTCTTCCGCGCGCTTATTGGGCTACATCGCGCTTTACGAGGTTATCCCGTGTCGAGTTCGTTGTTCTTGTTAGTTATCTGTGACTAATATGAACATGTTAATGGAGAAACCAATGTCTATATTCAAGTCCGTTTCAGTTCAGGTGATGCTCTGTTGATTATCGATTGATATATTTGTATCAATCACGACTACTTGCGTCAGTGTCCAAACGCATGCAACACTTTTTGCTCTTTTACGAAGCAGTAAGTCTTCACAGGATGATATTTCATGTGCAGTTTAGTAGGGCTGGCGCAATCTACTATACTGAGCTTTAGTGTGATATTGGCTAATAGTGGTTTCCAGGTGGTTGGCTGCGGCGGCAGAGCGGTATGAATATTCAAGCGGCGCGCGACACGCGGCCGATCAACAGCTACGTGCGGCGTCGTGCCGGCCCGCTGCCGTGCCGCATGTGTCGCCGTCAGAAGGTTTATAAGATATTTTACTACGCTTACTATAAAGCCTGTATCAAATTCAAGTTACTGCATTGTCTCGAACGGGATCTTGGAATTGTATTGTAATGGCGCACCGTTTACCGCCTGTAATATCTAACATTGAACTTCAGTCTTACTTGTATGCGTCCTCCTTAGTTGTTGTACAAGCTGCGAATTTACCAGGCTAGTTATTCTGTAACAACATTACTCAAGATATTTATTAGGTACCTGGTGATAATTTAACGTATCATTCAAAATTCGCTTATATTAATTTCTAGCCTTGCATTGAGGCTTTTGTGGACAAGCCATTGAATAAAGATACGATGTATGTTGAATAGACTAGAGATAGAAATAGAATAGAGGTGATTATAGTTTATTTAACCAAACAAAATACATATCATAGCTACTACTGAATCAAAAAAAGGGTTAAACTAAATCGTATGACGCTCAAAACATTTATATGAACAAGGCACACAAAAATCTAATACGGTTTATCAGATTTCATTACACTTTTGATCAAACGCCAAATAAATAAAGTTTGGGACGAGTACTCTTTCAGTACCTAGATAAGAATTATCATCTCGTTTTGGTAATTAGTACAAAAACACCTGTGTGAAGTTGGCAGCCAAACTCAGCAGCCATTATAAACCGACCAAATTAAGATGTCGCGTGTGGCGGGTGGGTTATTCCGGTGGATTTGACCATGTTCCGGAACTTGTTTTGGAATGAATCATACCTCGTTAGAAAGCTACTGAAACGATCTTTCAGACGTAGTATTCAGAAAATACTCGCAACATTTCAGAAACTCGCAAATCAGAAATAACTACTGCAATAGTTTGGCTGCTGGCTTATTACGGTTGTTTTGACCATGTTCCGGGACCTGTTTTGGAATGAATCATACCTCGTTAGAAAGCTACTGAAACGATCTTTCAGACGTAGTATTCAGAAATTACTCGCGACATTTCAGACAGCCGCAAATCAGAAATAACTACTGCAATAGTTTGGCTGCTGGCTTATTACGGTTGTTTTGACCATGTTCCGGGACTTGTTTTGGAATGAATCTTACCTCGTTATATAGCTACTGAAACGATCTTTCAGACGTAGTATTCAGAAATTACTCGCGACATTTCAGAAACTCGCAAATCAGAAATAACTACTGCAATAGTTTGGCTGCTGGCTTATTACGGTTGTTTTGACCATGTTCCGGGACTTGTTTTGGAATGAATCTTACCTCGTTAGATAGCTACTGAAACGATCTTTCAGACGTAGTATTCAGAAATTACTCGCGACATTTCAGAAACTCGCAAATCAGAAATAACTACTGCAATAGTTTGGCTGCTGGCTTATTACGGTTGTTTTGACCATGTTCCGGGACCTGTTTTGGAATGAATCGTACCTTGTTAGAAAGCTACTGAAACGATCTTTCAGACGTAGTCTTCAGAAATTACTCGCGACATTTCAGAAACTCGCAAATCAGAAATAACTACTGCAATAGTTTGGCTGCTGGCTTATTACGGTTGTTTTGACCATGTTCCGGGACTTGTTTTGGAATGAATCTTACCTCGTTAGATAGCTACTGAAACGATCTTTCAGACGTAGTATTCAGAAATTACTCGCGACATTTCAGAAACTCGCAAATCAGAAATAACTACTGCAATAGTTTGGCTGCTGGCTTATTACGGTTGTTTTGACCATGTTCCGGGACTTGTTTTGGAATGAATCTTACCTCGTTAGATAGCTACTGAAACGATCTTTCAGACGTAGTATTCAGAAATTACTCGCGACATTTCAGACAGCCGCAAATCAGAAATAACTACTGCAATAGTTTGGCTGCTGGCTTATTACGGTTGTTTTGACCATGTTCCGGGACTTGTTTTGGAATGAATCTTACCTCGTTAGATAGCTACTGAAACGATCTTTCAGACGTAGTATTCAGAAATTACTCGTGACATTTCAGAAACTCGCAAATCAGAAATAACTACTGCAATAGTTTGGCTGCTGGCTTATTACGGTTGTTTTGAACATGTTCCGGGACTTGTTTTGGAATGAATCTTACCTCGTTAGATAGCTACTGAAACGATCTTTCAGACGTAGTATTCAGAAATTACTCGCGACATTTCAGACAGCCGCAAATCAGAAATAACTACTGCAATAGTTTGGCTGCTGGCTTATTACGGTTGTTTTGACCATGTTCCGGACCTGTTTTGGAATGAATCGTACCTTGTTAGAAAGCTACTGAAACGATCTTTCAGACGTAGTCTTCAGAAATTACTCGCGACATTTCAGAAACTCGCAAATCAGAAATAACTACTGCAATAGTTTGGCTGCTGGCTTATTACGGTTGTTTTGACCATGTTCCGGGACCTGTTTTGGAATGAATCATACCTCGTTAGAAAGCTACTGAAACGATCTTTCAGACGTAGTATTCAGAAATTACTCGCGACATTTCAGAAACTCGCAAATCAGAAATAACTACTGCAATAGTTTGGCTGCTGGCTTATTACGGTTGTTTTGACCATGTTTCGGGACTTGTTTTGGAATGAATCTTACCTCGTTAGATAGCTACTGAAACGATCTTTCAGACGTAGTATTCAGAAATTACTCGCGACATTTCAGAAACTCGCAAATCAGAAATAACTACTGCAATAGTTTGGCTGCTGGCTTATTACGGTTGTTTTGACCATGTTCCGGGACTTGTTTTGGAATGAATCTTACCTCGTTAGAAAGCTACTGAAACGATCTTTCAGACGTAGTATTCAGAAATTACTCGCGACATTTCAGAAACTCGCAAATCAGAAATAACTACTGCAATAGTTTGGCTGCTGGCTTATTACGGTTGTTTTGACCATGTTCCGGGACCTGTTTTGGAATGAATGATACCTCGTTAGAAAGCTACTGAAACGATCTTTCAGACGTAGTCTTCAGAAATTACTCGCGACATTTCAGAAACTCGCAAATCAGAAATAACTACTGCAATAGTTTGGCTGCTGGCTTATTACGGTTGTTTTGACCATGTTCCGGGACTTGTTTTGGAATGAATCTTACCTCGTTAGATAGCTACTGAAACGATCTTTCAGACGTAGTATTCAGAAATTACTCGCGACATTTCAGAAACTCGCAAATCAGAAATAACTACTGCAATAGTTTGGCTGCTGGCTTATTACGGTTGTTTTGACCATGTTCCGGGACTTGTTTTGGAATGAATCTTACCTCGTTAGATAGCTACTGAAACGATCTTTCAGACGTAGTATTCAGAAATTACTCGCGACATTTCAGACAGCCGCAAATCAGAAATAACTACTGCAATAGTTTGGCTGCTGGCTTATTACGGTTGTTTTGACCATGTTCCGGGACCTGTTTTGGAATGAATCTTACCTCGTTAGATAGCTACTGAAACGATCTTTCAGACGTAGTATTCAGAAATTACTCGCGACATTTCAGAAACTCGCAAATCAGAAATAACTACTGCAATAGTTTGGCTGCTGGCTTATTACGGTTGTTTTGACCATGTTCCGGGACCTGTTTTGGAATGAATCGTACCTTGTTAGAAAGCTACTGAAACGATCTTTCAGACGTAGTCTTCAGAAATTACTCGCGACATTTCAGAAACTCGCAAATCAGAAATAACTACTGCAATAGTTTGGCTGCTGGCTTATTACGGTTGTTTTGACCATGTTCCGGGACCTGTTTTGGAATAAATCATACCTCGTTAGAAAGCTACTGAAACGATCTTTCAGACGTAGTCTTCAGAAATTACTCGCGACATTTCAGAAACTCGCAAATCAGAAATAACTACTGCAATAGTTTGGCTGCTGGCTTATTACGGTTGTTTTGACCATGTTCCGGGACTTGTTTTGGAATGAATCTTACCTCGTTAGATAGCTACTGAAACGATCTTTCAGACGTAGTATTCAGAAATTACTCGCGACATTTCAGAAACTCGCAAATCAGAAATAACTACTGCAATAGTTTGGCTGCTGGCTTATTACGGTTGTTTTGACCATGTTCCGGGACTTGTTTTGGAATGAATCTTACCTCGTTAGATAGCTACTGAAACGATCTTTCAGACGTAGTATTCAGAAATTACTCGCGACATTTCAGACAGCCGCAAATCAGAAATAACTACTGCAATAGTTTGGCTGCTGGCTTATTACGGTTGTTTTGACCATGTTCCGGGACCTGTTTTGGAATGAATCATACCTCGTTAGAAAGCTACTGAAACGATCTTTCAGACGTAGTATTCAGAAATTACTCGCGACATTTCAGAAACTCGCAAATCAGAAATAACTACTGCAATAGTTTGGCTGCTGGCTTATTACGGTTGTTTTGACCATGTTTCGGGACTTGTTTTGGAATGAATCTTACCTCGTTAGATAGCTACTGAAACGATCTTTCAGACGTAGTATTCAGAAATTACTCGCGACATTTCAGAAACTCGCAAATCAGAAATAACTACTGCAATAGTTTGGCTGCTGGCTTATTACGGTTGTTTTGACCATGTTCCGGGACCTGTTTTGGAATGAATGATACCTCGTTAGAAAGCTACTGAAACGATCTTTCAGACGTAGTCTTCAGAAATTACTCGCGACATTTCAGAAACTCGCAAATCAGAAATAACTACTGCAATAGTTTGGCTGCTGGCTTATTACGGTTGTTTTGACCATGTTCCGGGACTTGTTTTGGAATGAATCTTACCTCGTTAGATAGCTACTGAAACGGTCTTTCAGACGTAGTATTCAGAAATTACTCGCGACATTTCAGAAACTCGCAAATCAGAAATAACTACTGCAATAGTTTGGCTGCTGGCTTATTACGGTTGTTTTGACCATGTTCCGGGACTTGTTTTGGAATGAATCTTACCTCGTTAGATAGCTACTGAAACGATCTTTCAGACGTAGTATTCAGAAATTACTCGCGACATTTCAGAAACTCGCAAATCAGAAATAACTACTGCAATAGTTTGGCTGCTGGCTTATTACGGTTGTTTTGACCATGTTCCGGGACCTGTTTTGGAATGAATCTTACCTCGTTAGATAGCTACTGAAACGATCTTTCAGACGTAGTATTCAGAAATTACTCGCGACATTTCAGAAACTCGCAAATCAGAAATAACTACTGCAATAGTTTGGCTGCTGGCTTATTACGGTTGTTTTGACCATGTTCCGGGACCTGTTTTGGAATGAATCGTACCTTGTTAGAAAGCTACTGAAACGATCTTTCAGACGTAGTCTTCAGAAATTACTCGCGACATTTCAGAAACTCGCAAATCAGAAATAACTACTGCAATAGTTTGGCTGCTGGCTTATTACGGTTGTTTTGACCATGTTCCGGGACCTGTTTTGGAATAAATCATACCTCGTTAGAAAGCTACTGAAACGATCTTTCAGACGTAGTCTTCAGAAATTACTCGCGACATTTCAGAAACTCGCAAATCAGAAATAACTACTGCAATAGTTTGGCTGCTGGCTTATTACGGTTGTTTTGACCATGTTCCGGGACTTGTTTTGGAATGAATCTTACCTCGTTAGATAGCTACTGAAACGATCTTTCAGACGTAGTATTCAGAAATTACTCGCGACATTTCAGAAACTCGCAAATCAGAAATAACTACTGCAATAGTTTGGCTGCTGGCTTATTACGGTTGTTTTGACCATGTTCCGGGACTTGTTTTGGAATGAATCTTACCTCGTTAGATAGCTACTGAATTGATCTTTCAGACGTAGTATTCAGAAATTACTCGCGACATTTCAGACAGCCGCAAATCAGAAATAACTACTGCAATAGTTTGGCTGCTGGCTTATTACGGTTGTTTTGACCATGTTCCGGGACTTGTTTTGGAATGAATCTTACCTCGTTAGATAGCTACTGAAACGATCTTTCAGACGTAGTATTCAGAAATTACTCGCGACATTTCAGACAGCCGCAAATCAGAAATAACTACTGCAATAGTTTGGCTGCTGGCTTATTACGGTTGTTTTGACCATGTTCCGGGACCTGTTTTGGAATGAATCGTACCTTGTTAGAAAGCTACTGAAACGATCTTTCAGACGTAGTCTTCAGAAATTACTCGCGACATTTCAGAAACTCGCAAATCAGAAATAACTACTGCAATAGTTTGGCTGCTGGCTTATTACGGTTGTTTTGACCATGTTCCGGGACCTGTTTTGGAATGAATCATACCTCGTTAGAAAGCTACTGAAACTATCTTTCAGACGTAGTCTTCAGAAATTACTCGCGACATTTCAGAAACTCGCAAATCAGAAATAACTACTGCAATAGTTTGGCTGCTGGCTTATTACGGTTGTTTAGACCATGTTCCGGGACCTGTTTTGGAATAAATCATACCTCGTTAGAAAGCTACTGAAACGATCTTTCAGACGTAGTATTCAGAAATTACTCGCGACATTTCAGACAGCCGCAAATCTTCTAAACTTTACAGTAGGTATTGTTCCAATAGATACCGAATTATAACAGTTGGTATCAGTTGTCTTGGATTTCAAAAAGAATATTATTTTCGTGATCGGCACCCCTGCTAACCTTGAAAACGTCACCCATGTGACCCATGTCCATAGTCAGCGTCTACTCAACTAGGTACCTACCTATATACCTACTAATCGATTAACCAGTGCTAGATATTCCATGCTTAGAACTTTAGGTAGTATTACGTGGTACTGGACTGCGCTCATCACCCCGAGCTGAGTCATTGATGTTTGATTTGAACCTTCACCTAGTAATTAAAACGCCGTGCCAATAAGTGCCGACAGTCGGCGCATCGTTTGTCGGCACTTATCAAAGATCACTAGAAGACACGTGTAAGTAAGATTAGTGCTGGGGTATAAGAGTTATCACTTATCGATTGAGGAGACACTAGACTCGGATTTTATAATTCGATGTGGAAAATTATAATACTTATAATAATAGTGACTTTGAGATTAAGTCTTAAACTGAAAAATATTTACCGCGCGCCTTAATGTAAAACAATCTTGCGTTCTCTAAAGCCTGCTAAAAAGTCAGCGATGACATAATTATGTCTATCTTTAAGGATAAAATGCAACATATATATATATTTTAATTCTTAGAAAAGTGGGCAATTAAATGCGGTAATTGGAAAACTATAGTTTTCCGTTAACTATAGTTAAATACTGCATTTGAATAAATGTATTTATTCAAATGCGGTATTAATCCTTATTATTTTAAATAAGTAAGACGCTGTAGACATTTTATTTCACGGTTATCTGAAATATAATTGATTTACTGTGTAGTTTCCTGATCGCTTGTCGATGGCATCGCGATTTATTCAGAGTATAGATTAAAATAAAAATATCTATATCTGTGTTATGGCAACCCTGGTTTGACACTTCTTTTTCGCGCGTTGCCGGCATCGTGTTATTTTGGTGATAATATAGTTGAAAAACCGAAAATTTAACATGGAAAGTGAAAGAAAATTGCAGAAGAAGATAGAAAAATACAAGGAAAAGTTAGAAAGAAAACGTCGACGACGACTCCGACGCGAGAGCAGCCGGCGGCGTTCTACAGAGAGAAGCCGAAGTCGGTCCCCGGTGCGAAGTTCATCTTGGAGCCCTACAGAGACACCAGAAGATAACCAGTATGGTGATAGTCTTCCGGCAGGTAAGATCATCATCACAATTATTTCCTACAGTGAAAATAAATAACCTTTTACCGACAGAATCGTGTTACGGTGGTATACCTATTTCCGTGTTAGTACGTGATACTTCAAACACGAAGATCAATTTTGGTACGAGATACCAACTTTGATAATCATAAGGTATTAAAGTAATGTACTTTCTCGTAGTTACATGAAACGTTTGGGGTTAGGTACGTGATACCAACCCATTAGACATAATACGTACGAGATACGTTTAGCCACTCATTACCTACATTTCATTATGTACGAGATACAGTTACTTAACAATGCTTTGGGCATGGACTAGTATTGCAAGGTTTCAAGGCTTTGTAACCTTTTCAGATTGTAACGACACAGTGCAAGATCCACCTATTACTGGCCCTGTTGAGGAAGTAGAATTGAATCATGAGCTGCCATCTGTTCAAGACCATACAACTGCATTATTGCAAGCTCTGGGCAAAGACTACGAGACGTCAAAACAATTCGAAGGTCAGATACACCACGACATAAGTAAAAGATGGGCTTATATTCTCGTACATGGCCTAAGCAAGACTGAGCGAGAGGTAATCATAGAAGGACATAATATCCCAGAAAACTGCCAACTACTTGATGCCCCAAAACTGAATGATGAGGTACTGGCAGCGTTGACAGAAAACTCTAAACATAGGGACAAGGGTATCGCTCACCAACAACAACAACTGGGAACGGCTGTGGCAATAATAGGAAAGGTGATGTCCAGTATTATTGAGGAAAATACTGATATGATTCCTATGTTGAAATCACTTGGTGAAGCTACTAAACTGCTAACGGATTTGCACCACCAGCAAACCAAGACAAGAAGAGTTCTAGTGGCACCTCTAATTGAAAAAAGTTTTCTACAGCTGATGGAGAATACAAAGAGAAATGAATACCTATATGGAGATAATTTAGGTGAAAAAATAAAGAGTAACAAACAGCTGCAACAAAACAGCATGGCTATCAAGAAGCCTATACAGAAAACTATGGCTTCATCTAGTAAAGCGAACAAACCTTCGGGAAACCACCAAGGTCCTCCTCGTCACACAAATGCACGTCAGCCAATAAAGGCGATGGCACGGGGCGGACTGAAATATCGTGCAACACAGCCATCGCAGCAGCAACAGCAGCAGAGAACACCTCACAGTCTACAACGTTCCGAGAGAACCAGGGGTGCCTACAACAAGCGCCAATAACCAACCAGGTACATGCTGGCAATTTAAAGAATTTTTTACCTTGTTGGCGAAAACTGACTAGTGATCCAATTATTTTACAATATGTAAGTGGTTATCACATCCCTTTTTTGTTTGAACCGTCACAAAAAGAAGCTCCAATTAATAAGTTATCTGATACTGAATGTAATCATATGCAAGATGCCATTACTAATCTTTTGCAACTAGGAGCAATAAAACAATGCAACCATATTAAAGATGAATATATCTCAAAAATATTTCTAATACCGAAACCTAATGGTAAATATAGATTTATATTAAATTTAAAACCATTAAATAAATATGTTAAAGTAGCTCATTTTAAAATGGAAGATATTAGAACTGCGATTAGGTTAGTCGATCAAAACTATTACATGTGCTCAATTGACCTCATAGAATCATACCTATTAATCCCAATAACTCCAGAACATAGGAGATATCTCCGTTTTGAGTTTGCAGGGCAACTCTTTGAGTTTGTTGCCATGCCTTATGGCCTTTGCACCACACCAAGTGTTTTTACCAAATTACTCAAACCGGTGGTTGGTTACCTGAGAAACAAAGGTTTTCTTTCTACAATATACATTGATGATTACTTATGCATAGGCCGAACATACAATGAATGTTTAGAGAACATGAAAGCTACAATATACATTTTGGAATGCTTAGGTTTTATTATCAATTATGATAAAAGTATCTTGGTGCCAAGTACTTATTGCAAGTTCTTGGGTTTTATGATTGACTCAACCAACATGTGCCTTGAGCTACCTGTAGAAAAAAGAAATAATATCAGATTATTAATAAATGATTTTATGAATCTAAAATCATGTAAAATAAGAGAGTTTGCAAAGCTGTTAGGTACATTAGTGGCGGCTTGTCCTGCTGTACCATATGGCATAGTACATACAAAATTAATGGAAAGAGAGAGATATCTGGCTTTAATTAAGTCTAACCATAACTATAACGCGCAAATGAAGATATCTGATAGTATATTACCGGACCTCCAATGGTGGGAGGATAAAATACTGCATACTAGAAAAGAGTTTAAGTCCAGGAAGATTTATTTAATAATTTTTACTGATGCTTCATTAACTGGTTGGGGGGCTCATTGTAATGGTGAAAGTGTAGGTGGCCTATGGTCACAGTCTGAGAAGGAATTTCATATCAACCAGCTAGAATTAATGGCAGCATTGTTTGGATTACAATGTTTTGGTAGAACAGTACAAGAATGTGACATATTACTTAGGATTGACAACACTACTGCGATAGCATGCATCAACAAGATGGGTAGCGTACAATTTCCGCATTTGAACACTATTAGTAGAAAGATATGGGAATGGTGTGAAAAAAAGCAGATTAATATACAAGCATCATATATTAAATCAAAAGACAATATTTTTGCTGATGAAGAATCAAGAAACACTAATATTGACACAGAGTGGGAACTATCAGCATATGCTTTTCAGCAGATTAAAGATCTGTTGGGCAAGCCCACTATTGATTTATTTGCTAGCAGAATAAATGCGAAATGCGACTTGTATGTATCATGGAAGAGGGACCCATATGCATATGAAATAGATGCCTTTACTTTGGACTGGGAAGCATTTTTCTTTTATGCATTTCCACCATTTGCATTAATTACCAAATGTTTGCAAAAAATCAAAAATGACAAAGCTAAAGGCATTTTGGTTTTCCCACTATGGACCACACAACCATGGTTTCCCCTAGCCAAACGTCTAATGATAACAGAACCTATAATATTTGAGCCTAATACCAGATTGTTACTGTCTCCCTTCAGATCCACACACCCACTGAGCAGTCAACTTACCCTGGTGGCGAGTATCTTCTGCGGGAAGCATTTCGAGGCAGAGGTATGCCAGAGAGCTCATTAAGCATAATGCTATCGTCAATCTCAACAGGTACACTCAAACAATATAACACTACATACAAGAGCTGGTGGATTTTTTGTCAAGCACACAACCTTAACATTTACAAGGCCTCCATGTCCAATATCATACAGTTTCTTACTGAAAAATTCGAAGCAAACGCAGGGTACAGCTCACTTAACACTGCAAGATCGGCACTGTCCCTTCTTATTAGTGATGAAATTGGAAATGATAACAGAGTGAAACGATTTTTTAGAGGCATATACAGAATTAAGCCAGCTTTGCGAAAGTACTCTGAGACATGGAACCCAGGAACAGTGTTACAGTTGCTAGCTAAATGGGATGACAATGAAGCTCTTAATTTGGAAAAATTAACTAAAAAACTTGTCACATTGTTAGCTCTTGCGACTGCTCAGAGAGTCCAGACATTGTCGTTAATCAAAGTAGAAGATGTATCAGTTTCGGAAACCAAATTAAACATTGTGGTACGTGAACTTATTAAAACGTCAGTGTCATCAAAAGCTCAGACATCCATTCAACTACCATACTTTAATGGAAATCCCAAAATATGTCCAGCTAGAGCATTACAAACGTACATTGAGATAACATCAGCTATTAGAAAGGGTGAAAACAATCTTCTGCTGACTTTTAAAAAGCCGCACAAAAGAGCTTCTAAAGAAACAATTAGTAGGTGGATCAAATGTGTATTGAAAGAAAGTGGAATTGATACTGACAAGTTTACATCACATAGCACTCGTCATTCTGCTACCTCTGCTGCGAAACAAGCTGGCATATCATTAGATGTTATAAGGAGAACTGCAGGATGGTCGGAGAGTTCTCTTACATTTGCAAGGTTTTATGATGTGCCTGTAAACCAGGATCTTGCACCTAACACCTTTATGGAAGCGGTATTTAATTACAAATAATATGGTGTTGTATATTAATACTTAAATACTAAGTTGCAAACAATTTGTTGATAAGGAAGACTGATTAAAATTATTGATTAAATAAAACCATATTATTCTTACATGTATGTAGGTTTTCATTATAAATACAATAGATGTAACTAGATGTTAGTACTAAGATATTAATTTGTTAGCCCATTCCACTTATTACTCTAAACTTCTACACAGTAAATCAATTATATTTCAGATAACCGTGAAATAAAATTGAATAATTAGACGAACTTACCTTAAGTGAAGTCTGATTACAATTTTATGAGCGGTTATCTGAAATATAATTACCCACCTCACCCGACAGGTTGAAAGTCAACAATCCCTTATGGAATGGGCAGATAAACATTCTCTAAAAAGTGTCAAACCAGGGTTGCCATAACACAGATATAGATATTTTTATTTTAATCTATACTCTGAATAAATCGCGATGCCATCGACAAGCGATCAGGAAACTACACAGTAAATCAATTATATTTCAGATAACCGCTCATAAAATTGTAATCAGACTTCACTTAAGGTAAGTTCGTCTAATTATTCAATTTTATGCACATTATGTTACCTCTTTACACCATATAATTTAAACGAATATCTTAGAAGTATAGAATATCGCAATAGGATTACGGATGCGAGAATAAATTGTGTAAAAGGAAAGATGAATAATTAAGTATATACATATATCTATAAACTGGCTGGTGCCCGCGACTTTGTCTGCGCAGCATTAGTAGCTTTCGAGTAGCTTATTATCTTCTTCAAGGCAAGATCTACCTTTATACCAAAATGTCATAAAATATGTAAATGGTCAAACGCAATTGCTATAATGGTATTATATGAGTAAATTTATTATTGAAATACTTAATATATCAATCAGTACACATTAATAATAAAAAACAGGACTTTCGTACATACAAATATAAAAATTTTAAATTTACAGAGATAAAAATACACATCCTCGGACGGGATTCGAACCCGCGTCTTCCGACAATCCGTGTCAGACGACATGACCATCTAAGCCACCGAGGCTCGTCTTATTCCAGAAATCCCCTTAACTGATTCCCTGCTACGGGAATTTCTGGACTTTTTGTCCAAAAATCCCCTGCGCGTCGTCTTCTGAAGTCGGAAGGGGATAATTGGACAAACATTCTATAAATTCCCTTAACCATTCAATTGGACAAAAAGACCAGTTATCCCCTTAACCAGTTATTTGCAATAAAATTAAAAAAATACATACAAATCACAAAATCGTAATCGTATAAAAAATAAAAATAATCAAATCCTACAATTTTCACCAGGATATATGCACCGAATTTTATTATAAAAACTTTCATATCACTGTCACCATCATCATCATCAGCAAGTATCAATCCACTGCTGGTCATAACCCTCTCCTAATGCACGCCACTGAGGCCGATCTTTTCGGCT
Organism: Selenia dentaria; assembly: GCA_917880725.1. Taxonomy (NCBI): domain Eukaryota; kingdom Metazoa; phylum Arthropoda; class Insecta; order Lepidoptera; family Geometridae; genus Selenia; species Selenia dentaria. The sequence goes on along the minus strand of OU862888.1, from coordinate 3,041,842 downwards.
AATATAATAAGCAACGCGCACAAGTTTCATACGACGTTTTTCAACACACTTACTTGCTTGATTTTTAGGACTTAATCTACCAATTTTCCAAAATGTGGGTTGACAACACTGGTCGTCATGTTCTCTATATTTTTACACAACATGCGATAAAACCACGATCATTTTGCAGTAAATATAGGATATTTCTTAGACTACGGATCTGGCAACACTGCTCAAGAACATCACAGGCGCCGACAAAGATACGCCGACTCTGCGTGTCTTTGTCGCCACGCTTTTCTAAATGCCGATCCACGTGCAAGTGCAGGGGGTCTAGCACGAATAACTGCATATGAACTGCAATTTATCTAGGGCAACTGTGACAAAGACACCTCATAGTTTGTACGCCGAAGCGTGACGTAGGTAGGTATTGACGTTTACAGTACGAATACTTTTTCAGAAAATTGCTTATGCTATGGACTCAGGTAGGACTTTCTGTAATCTGTGGTGCACTACAAATGTCTATAAAAATGCGTAATAAAAATAAAAATTCAATAACCCACTAACATTTACTTACCTAGGTACCTAAATTTAGAATCGCATCGCGGTACCTAGGCCGTAGAAAACTTAAGTACCTACCTATTAACTAGGACGAGTAAGTTGTTTTATGCAATTAGGTAATTGACGATACTGGCAAGTCGCGCACCTGATGATAAACAGTAGGTACGTTTCATGATAGTTGCAAACAATAATGCTCAAGCATTACTGTATTAGGGTTTAGGGTGTGACAGTCGCTGTAGCAAGTGGAATTACCTACTAGATGAAGGTTCACTTTACTTGACTCGGGGTGATGAGCAAAGTTCAGTGCCACGTAATAGTACCTACCTACAGTTCTAAGCCATGGATGGAACTGAATATCTCTGGCACTGCGGTGGTGCCAACCAAGACGGCCTCATGCATAAGAATCCTACCGCCTAGCAGGTACCTATCTACCTGAGTCAGCCTTCCTCGGCTCGTATATACCTAAATAAAAATCGATTAGTAGGTATACCTAGTTGAGTAGACGCTGACTATGGACATGGGTCACATGGGTGACGTTTTCTAGGTTAGCAGGGGTGCCGATCACGAAAATAATATTCATTTTGAAATCCAAGACAACTGATACCAACCTTTATAATTCGGTATCTATTGGAACAATACCTACTGTAAAGTTTACAAGATTTGCGGCTGTCTGAAATGTCGCGAGGAATTTCTGAATACTACGTCTGAAAGATCGTTTCAGTAGCTTTCTAACGAGGTATGATTCATTCCAAAACAGGTCCCGGAACATGGTCAAAACAACCGTAATAAGCCAGCAGCCAAACTATTGCAGTAGTTATTTCTGATTTGCGGCTGTCTGAAATGTCGCGAGTAATTTCTGAATACTACGTCTGAAAGATCGTTTCAGTAGCTATCTAACGAGGTAAGATTCATTCCAAAACAAGTCCCGGAACATGGTCAAAACAACCGTAATAAGCCAGCAGCCAAACTATTGCAGTAGTTATTTCTGATTTGCGAGTTTCTGAAATGTCGCGAGTAATTTCTGAATACTACGTCCGAAATATCGTTTCAGTAGCTTTCTAACGAGGTATGATTTATTCCAAAACAGGTCCCGGAACATGGTCAAAACAACCGTAATAAGCCAGCAGCCAAACTATTGCAGTAGTTATTTCTGATTTGCGAGTTTCTGAAATATCGCGAGTAATTTCTGAAGACTACGTCTGAAAGATCGTTTCAGTAGCTTTCTAACAAGGTACGATTCATTCCAAAACAGGTCCCGGAACATGGTCAAAACAACCGTAATAAGCCAGCAGCCAAACTATTGCAGTAGTTATTTCTGATTTGCGGCTGTCTGAAATGTCGCGAGTAATTTCTGAATACTACGTCTGAAAGATCGTTTCAGTAGCTATCTAACGAGGTAAGATTCATTCCAAAACAAGTCCCGGAACATGGTCAAAACAACCGTAATAAGCCAGCAGCCAAACTATTGCAGTAGTTATTTCTGATTTGCGAGTTTCTGAAATGTCGCGAGTAATTTCTGAAGACTACGTCTGAAAGATCGTTTCAGTAGCTTTCTAACGAGGTATCATTCATTCCAAAACAGGTCCCGGAACATGGTCAAAACAACCGTAATAAGCCAGCAGCCAAACTATTGCAGTAGTTATTTCTGATTTGCGAGTTTCTGAAATGTCGCGAGTAATTTCTGAATACTACGTCTGAAAGATCGTTTCAGTAGCTTTCTAACGAGGTATGATTCATTCCAAAACAGGTCCCGGAACATGTTCAAAACAACCGTAATAAGCCAGCAGCCAAACTATTGCAGTAGTTATTTCTGATTTGCGATTTTCTGAAATGTCGCGAGTAATTTCTGAATACTACGTCTGAAAGATCGTTTCAGTAGCTATCTAACGAAGTAAGATTCATTCCAAAACAAGTCCCGAAACATGGTCAAAACAACCGTAATAAGCCAGCAGCCAAACTATTGCAGTAGTTATTTCTGATTTGCGAGTTTCTGAAATGTCGCGAGTAATTTCTGAAGACTATGTCTGAAAGATCGTTTCAGTAGCTTTCTAACGAGGTATCATTCATTCCAAAACAGGTCCCGGAACATGGTCAAAACAACCGTAATAAGCCAGCAGCCAAACTATCGCAGAGTAGGTATTTCCGATTTGCGAGTTTCTGAAATGTCGCGAGTAATTTCTGAATACCACGTCTGAAAGATAGTTGCAGTAGCTTTCTAACGAGGTATGATTCATTCCAAAACAGCTCCCGAAACATGGTCAAAACAACCGTAATAAGCCAGCAGCCAAACTATTGCAGTAGTTATTTCTGATTTGCGAGTTTCTGAAATGTCGCGAGTAATTTCTGAAGACTACGTCTGAAAGATCGTTTCAGTAGCTTTCTAACGAGGTATGATTCATTCCAAAACAGGTCCCGGAACATGGTCAAAACAACCGTAATAAGCCAGCAGCCAAACTATTGCAGTAGTTATTTCTGATTTGCGAGTTTCTGAAATGTCGCGAGTAATTTCTGAATACTACGTCTGAAAGATCGTTTCAGTAGCTTTCTAACGAGGTATCATTCATTCCAAAACAGGTCCCGGAACATGGTCAAAACAACCGTAATAAGCCAGCAGCCAAACTATTGCAGTAGTTATTTCTGATTTGCGAGTTTCTGAAATGTCGCGAGTAATTTCTGAATACTACGTCTGAAAGATCGTTTCAGTAGCTATCTAACGAGGTAAGATTTATTCCAAAACAAGTCCCGGAACATGGTCAAAACAACCGTAATAAGCCAGCAGCCAAACTATTGCAGTAGTTATTTCTGATTTGCGAGTTTCTGAAATGTCGCGAGTAATTTCTGAAGACTACGTCTGAAAGATCGTTTCAGTAGCTTTCTAACGAGGTAAGATTCATTCCAAAACAGGTCCCGGAACATGGTCAAAACAACCGTAATAAGCCAGCAGCCAAACTATTGCAGTAGTTATTTCTGATTTGCGAGTTTCTGAAATGTCGCGAGTAATTTCTGAATACTGCGTCTGAAAGATCGTTTCAGTAGCTTTCTAACGAGGTATCATTCATTCCAAAACAGGTCCCGGAACATGGTCAAAACAACCGTAATAAGCCAGCAGCCAAACTATTGCAGTAGTTATTTCTGATTTGCGAGTTTCTGAAATGTCGCGAGTAATTTCTGAATACTACGTCTGAAAGATCGTTTCAGTAGCTTTCTAACGAGGTATGATTCATTCCAAAACAGGTCCCGGAACATGGTCAAAACAACCGTAATAAGCCAGCAGCCAAACTATTGCAGTAGTTATTTCTGATTTGCGAGTTTCTGAAATGTCGCGAGTAATTTCTGAATACTACGTCTGAAAGATCGTTTCAGTAGCTTTCTAACGAGGTATCATTCATTCCAAAACAGGTCCCGGAACATGGTCAAAACAACCGTAATAAGCCAGCAGCCAAACTATTGCAGTAGTTATTTCTGATTTGCGAGTTTCTGAAATGTCGCGAGTAATTTCTGAATACTACGTCTGAAAGATCGTTTCAGTAGCTTTCTAACGAGGTATGATTCATTCCAAAACAGGTCCCGGAACATGGTCAAAACAACCGTAATAAGCCAGCAGCCAAACTATTGCAGTAGTTATTTCTGATTTGCGAGTTTCTGAAATGTCGCGAGTAATTTCTGAATACTACGTCTGAAAGATCGTTTCAGTAGCTTTCTAACGAGGTATCATTCATTCCAAAACAGGTCCCGGAACATGGTCAAAACAACCGTAATAAGCCAGCAGCCAAACTATCGCAGAGTAGGTATTTCCGATTTGCGAGTTTCTGAAATGTCGCGAGTAATTTCTGAATACCACGTCTGAAAGATCGTTGCAGTAGCTTTCTAACGAGGTATGATTCATTCCAAAACAGCTCCCGAAACATGGTCAAAACAACCGTAATAAGCCAGCAGCCAAACTATTGCAGTAGTTATTTCTGATTTGCGAGTTTCTGAAATGTCGCGAGTAATGTCTGAATACTACGTCTGAAAGATCGTTTCAGTAGCTTTCTAACGAGGTATGATTCATTCCAAAACAAGTCCCAAAACATGGTCAAAACAACCGTAATAAGCCCGCAGCCAAACCTCTCGCAGAAGTTATTTCTGATTTGCGAGTTTCTGAAATGTCGCGAGTAATTTCTGAATACTACGTCTGAAAGATCGTTTCAGTAGCTTTCTAACGAGGTATCATTCATTCCAAAACAGGTCCCGGAGCATGGTCAAAACAACCGTAATAAGCCAGCAGCCAAACTATTGCAGTAGTTATTTCTGATTTGCGAGTTTCTGAAATGTCGCGAGTAATTTCTGAATACTACGTCTGAAAGATCGTTTCAGTAGCTTTCTAACGAGGTATTATTCATTCCAAAACAGCTCCCGAAACATGGTCAAAACAACCGGAATAACCCAGCCGCCACACGCGACATCTTAATTTGGTCGGTTTATAATGGCTGCTGAGTTTGGCTGCCAACTTCACACAGGTACAAAAACACATAAAAGTGGAATGTCTGTGAATCAGATAAGGTATCCCGCGCCGAGGGTACCTACTTGTGCTACTCGAGACCCCGTCGCCGGCGACATTCGGACTTATGTACTCGTAGCAGAGTTCTAATTATGAAGGAAGGATGAATTCTCGGTCGTAATAAGGATAAACTTAGTGAAATCTATCTTGTAAATGACTTGAAACTGCGATTTAAATGGTTGAGCTTCTACCATTGACTAATTTATCCCTGGTATTAATTTTATGTATATTCATGTTCGTACAGTTTATAGTGAAGTATTGCTGTATGTTTTTCTTTGACTTACGATCCATCAGTGTTTTGCCCGCGTTTCTGTCCGCCTAGAATATGATTACCGCAATCCCTCAGGAATCAATCTTTGATTTGATCGTGACAAGTAGCCTATATGTTAGTTCTTATGGTATGACCTACCTCCATTCCAAATTTCATCCAAATCCGTTGAGCTGTTTCTGTGTGAAGAAGCAACAAACACACACAAAATCACATCCTCACTTACTGACACCTATCGCATTTATTATATTATATGAGTTTAGTGTGTTCCAATAGTACTGGTCCCGCCACCGCCGGGGCGCAAATCGCAAGAGGCGACATAACCCAACAAGGTGGTAAGCTTGTTATCCAAGAGGCTGTCTTGACAGGATGTAAAGGGCACTGTAGTAAGTAAAATTACTGCCATCTTCGTTATATTAAGGAGTTGGGATGGCTTGAAGGAAATGCACAAAATACTCCATGCGGGATGTCAGTGCAGGACTTATCGCGCCCAGGTGGAAATTACTGAGAGAAAGAGACTCAAAGACCAATCTCTCGCTAAACCACAATTCTAAACCTTAGCTACCACAGCATCTGTCATGGGTCACGTCTAGTCACATAAAAACGTAAATATTTTTTCGAAGGTTTAAATTTGGACTAGCGCGGCACCTAGTAGGTATACTTATGTAAATACAGTCTGAAATGGAATGAAATCTCGACTCCGAGAATGTTCCTTTGACAGCCCTAGACGTAAGTATGCGCCGCAAGTACAGTGGCACACTTGCGTAGGATGTACATTCCACCGATACTGCCGCTTTGTATGCTTATGACGGACAGCCTTAGATTTACATCCCTCTAAGTAGATAGGCATCAGTACTGACTGAACGTAGGTTACGTCTACTTACGTCTATTTATGTGAGCCATGCAACTATGCTCCTACAAGTTTGTAGGTATCGTTCAATCACTTAGCAGGCGCGAATGTGACTCGTTCTAGACGAGCAAATTCTATCAAATTGACTATCCAATTTGATTTGTCTGAATTCGTTAGGTTGTCAAAGATACTCGTACTACGAAACTTCAAGTGTATTAAGAAATTATTGGAACAGGCGACAGGGTTGAAAAATTATTAAATCAATAATGGAATCATATAATCTGATTTGGTGCTTAGAAACTTATAATACCTACGAATACTCTATGACGGGGACAAAAGGAAGGAATTTCAACAATTTCTTCTCCACCGAGATTCCTTCGAGATTGGAGTTATAAGAGTCGCGTAAGCACATTTTACCAAATAAAAACCTCTTGAAAAATACCGAAATAGTGGGGCACTCCCGTTTGTCTTATTAAGGCACTATAGCTAGTGAAATCACAAGGTAAAAGGGACTCAATAACCAATGTCTCGTGTGACTAGCCCAGTGCGAATGGACTGCACACCACGAAGATCTACGGGTTATAGCGATAGCAGATTTAACAGTACCTACTTAGAGCGAGCTGGCTGGCGCTGCTACCGTAAGCGATGTAGTGACTACCACGAGCTGCACGACTTACCCATCACATCACTTAGAAGAAAAATAAATAAATAAAAACATTTATAGATGGCAGGACGGCTCAGCAACAACTGCCCTTTCAGCAATCTAATTTCTCATCATATCTATCAGATTAAGAAATAAATATCTTGAAACTAATATAGTAGGTTTATTATTTCTGCACTGCCTTATTAATTACTATCTTCACCATCATCTAGATCAAGAAAGATTGCTTGCCATTTGTTTCAATGTATACCCACGTCATGGAATGACGTCAGTCAACCTTGTATTGGGCGTCTACACTGGATGAAACAATAACGAAGTAAAGAACAAATCTTTCCAATCAAATTATAAATGCATACGAATACAGTATAGCACACGAGAGTGCCCTCCCCGCACCCCCGCCCGCACGCCCCGCATCGGTACAGAACACCTCTCTAGGTCGGCACAAGTTCGCTGGAACTTTCTTCAGGACACTTCTTTGACACCCATCAATAATATAATTTTCTTATAGAGACGCGTTGGCTTTTTCTGTTTTAGAAACACTTCAGTACTATACTCAGACCATATGTAATGGTTTGCGGTACTATATAATGTAAAATTGACTTCAAATTGGTTTTAATACAATAAAAGTAGCTGTGTGATAGTGAGAGAATATTCACCCTATGTGTTATGTACAAACCTCTAGGTTCTAACGTACTTCGATGAATAACAGTGAAATTCAACAATTTTAAACGGATTAAATTTTATATTATTTCATCCCAATAATCCGTTTAAAGTTGTTTCATTTCAATGTATACGAATAGCGAAAGCCTTAAGATTTATAACATAATAAGAGAATTACACATTTATTGACTTGTAAAACATGTGTGTAGTCATACAGGGATGTGCATATAGGTCTTAAATGTAAACATGTTTCAACATGTTTGCCCGCGTAGGCGTACAAATAAACGTAGTTATAGGCGGGCAAATAAAATTAAAATAAAATATGAAGTATTTATATAAATTCAGGATTCAAATTAAAATTATTTATGCGTTATTGTCAAAGAAATAATAACTAATCTAATTGTACTTCAAATTGCGTGTCATCATTAATATAATAAAATAGTAAAATTTACTTTTGTAGGCACAATCTAAAGTCTAATATCTACAATTCTGGTTTGTGAGTTACTATACTGCACTAATTACAATTATACACGGTTTCACAACACCTATGGCATTTATTCATTATTAAAGCAGATTTTTAAAAACAATGAGACTAAAAAATTACTATAACTCCTATACTACGAATGAATATATACATTGTCACAGTTGATAACAGATGTCAAGTAAATCTAGCGCGGAGATTTCAGCAGGGAATGCTCTCTCGTAAGTACATGTGTACTTCTAGATATTAACTGTGCTTTAGTTATATACGTTATCGGCATTATATTATACCTCGGCGGCATTACATGTCTTAGATCAATCTTACCTCAATTTCAGGACTTAATACTTCAACTGTCGACGTCGTGGATTCATTTGAATATTCGCTAGTTCATTAACCACTTCCTAGAGAATATCGGTTTATGTCACTTCTACATAAATGACGAGTGCACACCTAATGATATTGCACATTCCTTTAGTTTGATACTCGAGCATGTGTGGCAGGTTTGTGTATTCAGGATGCCCATCGAGTTTCCACCGAGCAGTAACGATGTTGACGTAGGTTAGTCACGTGTGTTTCTCCGGAAACGCTACATTCCGCCCGTTTACTTTTATTGTGATTGTTTTTCTACCTCCATCAGAAGCAAATACTCAGATATGGGTAAGTGTTAATGGAGCCGGGCCACAAACTTTGACTAGAGAGGAGTGTATTTCGCAAGAGACCGATATCGGATTTAACAGTACCTACTTAGAGCGAGCTCACAAAGTGTTTGAGTACGATAGGCGATCACTCGTTCCGTTAGTTCGGCTTGGATTGTTTCCTACGCCTAATCACTTTAGTATTAAACCAGTAGTGTTAGTTAGGTAACTAGTGTCGCTCAGTGAATAGGGAGAGACCCGTTAGTGAGTTTTGTAATCGAGTTTTGTCTAGTTCGACTCTTACTAGGCTCTTACAAAACTACGATATATATGAAAATAAAGTATACCTTATTCATTTACCCTAAATCATAGTGTTGTGAATTTACTCGTTACATTTTCTGGTCTAAAAAGTAGATGTTTTTTCCAGTACTTATATACTGTGTGCATCAGTGTATCGTGTACAGTATCTCTATAAAAAATCTCATTAAAATTCATATTTTAGATGAAGCACATTTTTTTATTATTATTATAACTAGCCTCCACAGACACCAGGGTCCGTGCCCTATTTTATATATTTTTTTACAAATTTACCAAATCTAAAAAGGAACAAAAAAATACATACTTAATTAGAGGACATAGGATTACTAAACTAACTAAAGGGCTATATCGTTTCTGAGTTTGCATCAGCATTCAGAGCAGACCGGTCTCCGCAGACAGCACCTGTTCACGAGTTGACGCATGTGGCAGCCGTCGCCTTCCTCAACCATATTTTGCTGGAAAATGGCGACCCGCCACACGACGCCACCGCCTGCCGACACCTTTTCGTGAGCGTGTCTGCTCTGTATGCTCATACTTAATCTTTGTCAAATACAGCTTAACTTAAAAAATACTTATATTAACATATTCGCTTTGGTACCCGTATTGCACTGAAGCAGGGCCTCAATCACTACTTCGTTTCGATCCCTGATGGCCATTTTGAGGTTGTATTCAAATATGGTTTTGGTATTTGCAACCATCGCTTTCCTCACGAATCGCCCAATGGCATCATCATCATCATCGGCATAGTAAGTGAAGCTCCCGGTATGCCGGGAAACTGCAACGACTGCGTGCGGGACGCTCTCTGCGATGAAGCACATTAGACACAGGGTGGTAACATGTATATGTTCATCTCCTAGCTCTCTCTTATTCTCGGGTTTTTTAATGTGTATACCTAAACAGAAGTGAGATTTAGTTTGATAAAAATAGCTCTGTAAGTAAATATCTAGAACCACTATTGACTATTCAAACCGCAAATTAATTTTGAGATTATTATTAAGATTATTTCTCCAGCTATTTAATGAACCTGCAACCCTTCGTGTCTGACGGTATCTACTCGAGAGTGAATCAACCTCGGAGCATCTCAACCCATCAATTAATGGCCCTCGATCGCGGTTATTAATTGATAAGAGGCACGACCGCCTTCAACCCGCCGCCTACACCGATTTTTGTGATCGACGCCAATAGCAGGCTCACTAGCTTTCACTAGAACTAGCCGGGTAATAATACTGTATATGACCTGTCTCTACATTTAACTGTATTACTCGTAGTACTTTGAGATTTTTGTCTACGATTTGTCAGTACGAGGCAGGTATGTTTTATTTAAACGCACTACAAACTTGAACTAAAGTCGTAGGTAACGAAGAATTGAGCTACTAACATTACATAATAGGGAAACTATTTAACAGAATAGGGATACTATCAAGTGAGATTTTTTTTTAAATAATCAGAATCTAGTCGCAGTCACATAAATAAGTCACATACTTGTTTAGCCGTGGATGTGTTACTAAAACTGTAGTATCTGTGATTGTTTGTAAGAACATTCGTGATGTGTTGTAGAATTATTTAAATTTAAGTTTGTACATTTCAAAGCTGTCTATCTTCGAAATATCGGCACAAATATAATATTTTTTTTGTATTATTTCCAACGTTTTACGTAACGTTTTATTACTGCGTTTAAGTAATTAGAAAATAGTCTTCAGGATTGTAATATTATCCTATCTTTCTATCTTTCCGCTCTACTGCGCCCAACTAGATTCATCTCGACATACTTTCATCCAAATAATTCTGCCTACACGATCATGATCGTCCTTGTTGAAAAAAACAACAATTTTAATAGTACTCAATGCACTATATTTTTCGTAGCATTATAAAAAAAAAATCACTCTTTTTCGTGTTCAACAGACTGTGACATTGAAAAAAATATAAAAATGTAACTTAAGCGTTTTCTAGATTTTATCTATTTATCTGCATATCTATATCTATCTATCTCTGCAAGAAGAGAAGCGCCTTAGGAGATGAGACCGCGCGTGTGCTAATTTACCCATGAGGGTTCTCTTTTAGCACAGACTATCGACACCGCTGCCTCTTCAAGGTTAAACATTTAATTGACCGAGCGAGCGTAGCGTCTTAAATACGGCCGAAATGCTTTTGTCGCGACCTGTAGTCCGTCTTGTCTGTTCTGGCCTACAGGTCGCGTTTTTAAAAATGTTGGTGTAGTAGCTAGGTTTTTTTAATTGATTTCGATATTTGATTTGGGGGAGAAGGGGGGAAGAGAACTAAGTTTGCTGTAGCGTTATTTATCGACGGATTTCTATTTTATTCGAGCAGCACACAAAGGACTGCATTTTATAGAAGATGTTGCGAAAAAAAATTATAAGTGGGGAGTGGAGTATGGAAATGGGGGGTTGGCTGTAGCGTTATATATGGACAAATTTTATTTTTTGTAATTCTTTCATTTGTTAACCTACCTATGTACACCAATAATATGACTCTGCAGTTCTCTTCGCCTTCACGAGACGAACCCGTAGACCCCAGATTTGACATCTTAAGACCAAGGGATGGCGAGTAATCGCTGAAACTTATACTCCTTTTTTGCTCGAAACCAAACTTAGATAGGTTGGTTTCAAAACTCCGCAAATGGCTTTGCTAAGCTACAGAAATTGGAAAGTGTCGGTTATTACATATATAAGGGTCTACAGTCCTCACAAAACCACTAGTTATTGTTTTATCCACTAGCCGAAGGCACGGGTCACTCACGTCTCTAGGGGGGTATCTATTTTGTGAACTTCTACACAGTTTTACACTCTCACCGTCTGCACTCTTATTAGTTTGTAAACATTAGAAACAATTTTTATACACTAAACACTTTTCACTGGGGAGATAAATTATAACAATAAAACTGTACTATTCCACAATGACTGTAAATATTCGAGCATCCTTGGACACTTTAAGGATCACTAAATGTTACGCTAAGCTCCCGAACAGATAGCCGTAAGGTGCGACACGACCGTTAAATATTTAAATAAGCGAGTCCTAACGCAATAACGCCCTGAACAAACGAGCCGGCATTTACCTTTCAGAAATGATTCAATTCTTATTTTTAATTTAGTTCGTAGTTCTTTTTCTTTCCCTCGCCAGAGGGCGCTTTGGTTAATTTAGTACACGACGATGGATATCGTTATATTTTATGAGTTTATTTACATTGTAGCGAGTTGCAACGTCGCTGTTACAGGGAAACCAATTTTAGATTTTTCACTTGTATTAACAGAATAATTGAATAACTTGTTTGTTTTTATAAAAACGGCAGTGCACCAATTATAAGTATTGATGCATGCACCATATGTGTGTTTTCACGTATTTCACGTGTTCTTTGTATGTGTAGTTCATACAATCACACAAACATTGAAATGAACGAAATGTTTTTGATTAAAAAAAGCAAAAGGCACTAGCATAGTAAACAATGTGTTGATTACATGAAAAAATATCACTGAAGTCAGGCAATGCTAAGAGGTAGAAAAGAGTTATTTCTTTTAGTATGGACAAGCACTAGCTATGCAATCCTCTTAAATAGGTACCTACTTAATATTAGCGAGGTATTATGGTGCAGACTACAATATTTCGTAGCACTTGCTACGCATGATCGTCGTAGCAAGATCTACGGTGTCCAAACAGTTAACTTGTGAGTTACCTTGAGAGATAAACAATTTCCACCTTCTACCGTCAGCATAAACTGCTAGAAGATCCTACTTACGATAGCTGTTTAAATATCTCCAGTAAGAGTTTATCCACATTTTAGTGCAAGTTTTCTACCTCAAGACTATAGAGGTTTTACTTTCAAGTGCTGCAAGGTGTACACTTGACGGTGTGCAATACGCCTGCTTACGACAGCTTACATTCACACCTAGTGCTTTAATTCGACCGTTTTCACCTTCCGAGCAGCTTCATAATGGCGGATGGGAATATGTCTAGGCGAAAATTTCATTAAAATTATTTGTACATTGCGTACAACAAAGTGGCACTTAGTGTTACATCCAGCACTTCGACAAACTCGAAAACGGAACATTTGGTGCATTATTATTGTTTAATTAATAAACTGCAACAGTATTTCATGTTGTTTTGTTGAAAAGCTAATGAGTATAGATAGGTTTAAAGGTTTTTAAACATTTTTCAACATTTCATTTCACTTTTAATTTTTTTATCTGTAAATTATGAAAGATATGATAGCAAAATATCGTGTCACTAGTAACTAGAGAGCTTTTGTTTTTTTTTTCATTTTCTATAAATATTAAACGTTTGGAGTAATGAAGTATTTGTATTATATGGACCTTTCCCTGACACCACAACGTTCTAGTAATATTTAATTTCGTACATTTAGTTTATTTTGCCAGAGTGCGAAATGCAAATATAACACAAATATTTTCAACGTTCACTTCTTAAAAAATGCATTACCATATGTATATAATACATGAGCGTAAATCAACAATCATTTTAAAAACTGTTTTTACATTTTTGTAGACATTCGGTAGTTCTGAGGCTGCATAAACGGATTTCTCTAATAACTACAATTTCAGTTGTTTAATTAATCTTGTAGGTAATGATGTCTTCTGGAACAGCGTGGTATATGCGTAAACACAATGCATAACACACTATTTTTGGATAAGGCTGTATTAAGGACATTTGGAAAAACAACTCTGTCTATTAAATATCTCAGGTTGTGAAATTTAGCTGCTTCCATTATGCATACAAGCACAGTCAAAATCTTAAACTCTTTAGATAATAGCGTACATTATTATTGATTAACAGGGTGGAATGCCAGCAATAGCTCTAAGTCGGAAATAGTGTATTTGTCAGAATGCAGTTGTCCTTCTCTGCATTGCAGTCTAGCTGTCACGGGCTGGTGTTCAGAGGCAACCTTTATTTATCTCATACTAAACTAACTAAATAATAATAATAATAAAAAAATAACATAACTTAGTATAGGGTAAGCCATATAATTATTTGTGTGTTTATTAGTTATTCAGAGCACATATTCCGTTCCCGTAAGTGTCCTAAATCTGTGATGAGGGTCCCGCCAGATAAACAATCAACCACCGTTTATAGAGCGGCTCTTCTCGACGTCTCTCGAACGTGATTCTCATTTTGTACTTCGCGAGAGTTTCGATTAGTGGATACGTGTTCATATTGTATCGTTATCTCAGTCAGTCCTGTGATAACTAGCTTAACAATAAGAGTAGTGTTTTTGGAGGTAGTGTAAACACATTCTGTCTTGGTACTACATTGCTTGATCTTCTGCTTGGTAGTAGCAATGTTCCCTCGATGTTGTTTTTAGGTCTGTAGCCACAACTCCTGACAGTACACAGAACAACCCGATTTAGAATCTCGCGACTTAGAAGTGATGTAAAGGGTCGAGACATCAATATAAAACTTTAGCATCTGTAACTTACTCCTAAAACCGGAACACAGTAATGCGAACATTACTGCTTCGCGGCAGAAAGGTGGGTATGGTAGCAGTACTTCCGAAGACAAAATTGTTCACAAAGAGTTCCACTTCTACTGAATTATAATCTCTATTAAAAAGCTTTCTAAACATATTTTAATGTTATTTTGACGGTTTAACTAACGCGGTAGGTATATCTCGACCGGTTTCGTGACCGTCCGGGCCACTTCTTCATGGAGTACGTGCGCACCCGGCTGCGTTCGCGCTAGTACTAGCGGTCGAGATATTCGACTATACCTACCGCGTAAGTTAAACCGTCAAATAACATTAAAATGTATAATACTTACGAAGTTTCAATCGAGTTATTCCAAACATAGTTCAAAAGCGCGTGAGCCATTTTTGCGTGAAGAAGTGACAAATATACACAACACTCACATTCTCACAGACTTACAAACTTTCGCGTCAATAATAAATAAAAGAACCAATCGAATTAGTAATCTGAAGAAACAGTCTAATAAGTGTCCATATTGTAAGTAGTGACAGACCGAAATTTTGGTTTCGGTTTAGACCAGTTTCGTTCAAATAATATAGTTTCGGCTTTTGGAGTGTTCGTGAATTATAGTGCATCGTACACAATATTATTTAAAAAATATATTTGTTACGACTTTAATAATTGTTTTTTTATATTTATTTAACAGTATTTAACTGTCTGTAAATAGGCAAGTCAATGTAAAAAAATGTAATTTCAGTAAATAATAGTAATTTTAAATATGTTTCGGTTTCGGTTACGGCCAAATCAGAGAGCGTGGCCGATAGTTCGGTTTCGGCTGAAAAACCAGTTTCGGTCGGACACTAATTGTAAGTATAAATACAAGTCTAAGTTAGTTAAAATAATTAGTTTCATTCAGTTCAGTTTAACAGCGACAATTACATTTCATACAATAATTATACATTTAATTAATACAAGTATAAATTTCGAATCACGCTAAAATGTATTGCATAAATATGAAAGTTTGGATGGATGTTTGTTAATAATTGTCAAAAATGCAAAACCAGTTGAATGGATTTGAATGAAATTATGCAGGTGGATAGATGAGGCACTGGATAAACACATATGATACTTTTCATGATCAACCGTGACCACGCTGACAAAACCGCGGGGCGCGGCTAGTCAAGAATAACTACGAGTAGCCCACCCTGAGACATCCAAATTAATAAATCTCCCCAGCCTCTGGATATCTATAATATCTCGGTTTGAAATTAACAAAACATATTATATCCAGGTGAAATGGGATACATACATACATACATACAACCCGTATGCATAACAATAAAGGTTTAACAGATCCATTTGTTATGACAAGGGACGGCTTTCGATTTAACGTTACGAGCAGTCGACGTTTTATTTTTGTTTCGGGATTCATTCATACGAACAAAATAATGTGAAGACTCCATTCTGTTCCAAAAAGGACACAATATCAGTAAAGCTGCGGAACTATTGTGATTCTTTTTTTTTTTAACAAATCATTCCGGTCAGCGTGCTCGAGTGGGATGGACGTGCGCTCAAGAGCTCTCCGAGAATATTCCGATCGGCCTAAAAGTGCTTGCGCTTTTAGTGCCGGTTACCTGTATCGTTTCGATTGAAGAGGATTCAGTGTTGGACTTCGCTAATAGTGGATTTTCTGTGTGATCTGTGTGACAGATTCGACGTCAAGCCACCGCTTCGTGTACCGTTCGGCGCACGGAGGCGTTCGGCTCGGCTCGGCTCGCGTCGCGAAAGAAGCGCGCTCTTGTAAGAGCGCTTCGACACGTCAATCACCTATAGTCAAATCAAAACCGATCTTCTCAGAGCGATCTCTTGTTTCGATTTTTTAATTTTTCAATTTTCAAGTTCGAGTCAAACAAATCCACGCTTCACGTGGTCTTCTGGACGATCCTTGCGGTGTTAACGCCATCCAGTTGGGCGTGGACCCGGTGCGTCAAGCCTTTCCCTCCTGAGCGTGGGAGGGAACGGCTAAAACCGGACGGGCCTGCCTTCACCGGCCTTGGGGTCTCCCCTCGCCGACGGCAGGTATCTCCTTCCCACCCTACCCTATCCTACTCTCCTATTCTCTGGGCAAGTGTTTGGTTGGAAGCCGGGTTTTACTCGGTCTTCTCTCCTCGCCCCCGGAGCAGCTAGGGCTTCGCGTTTAGGCACACATCCCTCTGCACAATAAGACTGGCAGAGGGCACACAGTAGGGACACTTAGGCACTCACTCTCCCGCCTGTACCCGGCGAGAGTGTCACTCATCCCTCACTCGCATCTCGAGTATTCCCCTCGAGATGTCTCTTCTATCTCGCTCCCCCGCTATGAGCCTCCCGCAAGGCGTTTCGCCTCAGGCGTTCGCCTCGTGGGTCTCAAATTGCTACCCGGACATGCTCTCCGAGTATCTCCAGTCCAATAGGGACTTTAAGGAGAGACCCCGCTTCACGGACTCTCAAATTCCCTCCTCCGGCTCCCTCCCTCCGAGGGGGCCCTTCGTTTCTTCGGCGTTCAAGCCCTTAGAAAGCCCTCTTTCTCCCGACCCTGCGCTCTATGCGCCTCGCGCTCCCCGCGCACCTCTACCACCCCGCGATCGTTCTCCAGTCCTTCGGACTGAGTACGAACGCGCCTACGACTCGGCATCCAACTCGGAGAATGAGATGGATGTAGAGTTCTCCCGCTCCCGCGCTAACTCTGTTGGCAACATCTCCAACGACGGGTTCACTACCGTCGGAAAGAGAAAGCGCGTCCCCAAAGCCGCCTCAGAGGCTCCCTCCCCGCCACCCAAAGCGCACCGCCCCGGGAGCGAAGCCATCAGGCTCTCTCGCTCCCACCTCCCGCGACCCTCTCGCTCACTCCGATGCTCCCGCAAGCATCGCCGCGTCTCAACGCGACGTCTCCTCTCAAGGAGCGTCAGTTAGACGCGAGAAACCGCCGCCGCCTCTGTTCCTTCAGGACAAGGCGAAGTGGGACATGGTCTCACGCCTCTTGACGGATCGTAAGATCCAATACACCAGTGCCCGCTCAACCCAACCGGGTATCAAAGTCCAAGTCCCTACCCCAAGTGACCATAGGGCGCTCACTAGACTACTCAAAAACGAGAGCATAAGTTTTCACACTTATGCTCTCGAAGAAGAGAAGGTCTTAAGCGTTGTCATACGCGGCGTACCAAAAGAGGTACAGACCGATAGTGTCTTCGCCGACTTGAAGGCGCAAGGCTACCCCGTCCGCGAATGCCACCGCATGTACAGTGGCAAAGATCGCAAACCCTACGTACCCTACTTTTGGTCATCCTCAATCGCACGCCAGAAGGCAAAGCGATTTTCAATGTTAAAACGGTAGTGAACCTCTCGGGGATCACCGTTCAACCCCCATTCCGGAACCGAGCACCTGGCCAGTGTCATAACTGCCAATTGTACGGTCATGCCGCCCGATTCTGTTTTGCCCGCCCGAGGTGCGTCAAGTGCCTAGGGGATCACGGGACAGCCCAGTGTTCTCGCACTAGGGACTCAGCAGACCCGCCTAGTTGTGTCCTCTGCGGCACACAGGGACATACCGCCAACTACCGCGGTTGCCCTAAGGCACCCCGCGTATCCAGTGGGCCGGCTAGGAGGCCTAATCCCCCTCCTCGCCCGGTCACTACCCGCTCTCAAGGGAACGGCCCTAAGCCTAACCTTACACCCGCACCGCAGGCAACACCTGTTGTACCCGCGCCTGCGCCCGCGCGCAACGCTTCGTCCAAGCCCTTGAGCATGGTACAAGCAAGCGCCCCCCTCACCCCCGCCCGCCCGCAGGCCTCTGCCAGCGCGCCGGTTCCTAAGCCCAAACCGCCGCTCTCTAGGCCTCCAATGGCTGGGCTCATGGACGCCCCAGGTCAATCTGACCTGGCGGCCGACATAGCCCTTGTCATGGACTACGCGATGGTCATAGACGTGGACGAAGTACGTGCATTCGCGCACAAACTTCGTACTGCCACAAACGACCAAGACCGCTTGCGAGCCACGCTCACACACGCGGGTTTAATCAGCGCAGTGAGGCGCTACGCCCTCCCCAGTGTTTCTTAGGTATCATCCAATATGGATAGTACACCGAAACGTATTAAGCCCCACTCAGTCACCGTAGCGACTTTCAACGCTGACGGCCTCTCTAGTCAAAAGGACGAAGTTCATGAATTTTGTAAGACCCATCAGGTCGATATCCTATGCGTGCAGGAGACCTTTCTGAAACCAGGTACAGCGAACCCTAGGTTTGCAAACTACTGTTTGGTTCGTAATGATAGAGTGGCCACCCCAAAAGGTGGCACTCTCATCTATTACAAAAGAGCTCTGCACTGTATCCCAATTGTTACTCCACCACTTAGAATACTAGAAGCCTCTGTTTGCTTTCTAGCGATGTCAGGTCATCAACCTGTCATCATAGCCTCATGTTACCTCCCCTCTGGTAAAGAACTATTACAGACAGACTTGGAAGCCCTCTTCTCTCTAGGAAGCTCCGTCCTTCTGATCGGTGACTTCAACAGTAAACATGTCATATGGAACTGTACTAGTAACAATAGTAATGGTAAAATCCTTGAAGGCTTGGTCAGCCACTTAAACTTTGATATTCTCTCCCCTCTGGAGCCCACAAGATATCTCTATGTTGACAACCAACGACCAGACATACTTGACATAGCACTTCTCAAGAACGTCACCCTCCGGTTGCGCTCTATAGAAGTGTTACACGAACTGACTTCAGACCACCGCCCTGTATTGTTGAAATTAGGCCCCGACCCGACGGACATTACCCCTATCACTAGAACGGTAATGAACTGGAAGCAACTGGGGGAATCCCTCCAAGCTATCAGTTCACCCGCTCTCGATATAATCCCCGATGACATACAGACAGTAGAAGACGTGTCAATTGCGATCGAGGCTCTCAGTGACCACCTCCGCACCGCAGTAGGTGAATCCTCAAAGCAGGTCCAAGTGGCGGATGGTCGCCGCTTCGAACTGCCCGAGGGTGCGAGGAGGTTACTGACAGCTAAGAACGCCGCCACTAGGGCGTATGACTCGATGCCAACCCCAGAGAACAAAGCCACCATGCGCTATTTACAGCGTGCTGTAAGGAAACGCATGAGTGAGCTGCCTGATCAAAGGTGGGACGACAAACTGTCACAGATTGAGCCAATTCATCAGGCATACTGGCAGTTGGCTCGAGCTCTGAAATCTGACGGACAACAGACAATGCCTCCACTCATTAGGCCACCTCCCCTCTCCATAGCGTTCCTTGACGAAGACAAAGCCGAGTGTTTAGCTGATAGCCTTGAGGCTCCCCTCAAGTATAAATCCCCTGGTGCTGATGGTATCAGCAACAAGGTGATTAAACACTTCTCAGTCCCACTAGTCCATCTCTTAGTTAGCATCTTCAATGCGGCTATGAGCAACTGCTCCTTCCCAGACACTTGGAAGCATGCCATTGTCATTGGTATTCACAAACCAGGCAAACCGGCAGCCGAGCCCTCCAGCTACCGTCCCATAAGTCTCCTCAGCTCTCTGGGGAAGATTTACGAGCGGCTCATTGTGAACCGACTCTGGTCCCACGTTAGGTTTCAAGACTTTCTCAGGGATCGAACGTTTAGCTATCGCACCGAGGGAACGCTCTCCTCCCCGCATCCCATTCACGCAGGTGTCCCTCAGGGCTCTGTACTCTCACCCATTCTCTTCTCGCTGTACACCAGCGACATCCCACGATCTGAACCTAATGTTCAGATCGCTCAGTTTGCGGATGATACTGCAATCTACTCTACTGGCTGGTTCAAGGTCAGGCAGAGATGCGCCATCCAACGAGCCATCACCGTAATCGGTGCATGGTTTCGTAAATGGCGGATTGCAGTAAATCCTAGCAAAAGTGCAGCAGTGTACTTCACTGAGACCCGGCGGAATCTCATGCCGTCACCCATAGTCCTATTCGGCGAACCCATCCCTTGGGCTAAATCTGCCAAATACCTGGGCGTCACCCTTGATCGCCAACTCACTTTCGCGAAACACATCCAGATTGTTCGCAATAGGGCGGCCTTCATTATGGGTCGTCTTAATCCCCTCATAGGCAAAAACAGTAAAATGTCTCTTAGAAATAAGACGACACTTTACAAACTTTGCATCCGCCCAGTCATGACTTACGCATCTGTAGCGTTCGCCCATGCTCAGAAACACGACCTCCACAAACTTCAAGTGATTCAGAATCGCTTTATGCGCAGGGCAGTGGGAGCTCCGTGGTACTTGCGGAACGCCGAACTGCACTGCGATTTCACCCTCCCCTCTATTACGCAGTATATGAATCTGACTGCTCCCGCCGCCACTTCGACAAAGCTCCCCACCACTCGAATCCCCTCGTGGTCGAAGCGGCGAACTACTCCACTGACATAACCGATCCTCACTTCCTTCCCCCCCGTCGCCGTCCAAGGCATATTTTGGGTGACCCGGACGACCCCATCGCAGCCGTTACTTCGGCAGCTTTAGCGCCGTCCCAAGGGAACCCCGGTAATGGTTGTAGACCCGACCAGGGCTGTGATCCCGATCGCATTGTAGGCTCCGGCCGAGATCTTCTTCGCAGCCCCAGTCGCAGTCGAGGTAATCCACACACACACGATTGTAGTCCCAGCCACGGTGCGGGTGGGAGTATACACCGCGGCCCCGGTCGCGATGTATCCTCCGGCCCAGCAAATGGCTGTGGACGAGGTAATACTGGTTTTCTATGTAGCCCCAGCCACCACGGCTGTGGGCGAGGTACTACACATTCTTATTGTAGCCCCACCCAAAGTACAGTCATGAGTGCACAACGCGACGATCCTGGTCACGGTGTGGACCCATGTCGCGGAAATGGGGGGTGGCGAGGTACACAAGGTTATGATTTAGTGGTAAACACAGTCAAACACCGAGCTCGCCGGCGAGCTCGAGGCAAAAATTATGTCTTGGTTAGATTCTCTCCAAATAGTCGTAGAGTTAAAATTCATAGGGCCCACTTTCAACGGTACACTTATGTACCGGGGCGATTCTCTCCTACTCCCATCTCTCCTGGCGACGGCCCAAGCCAAGGTCCGTACTTTAGTGGTGCCCTTGAGCAAGTCGCCTACTCCTCTCCTTGCGGCGAAGCGTCTTCAACGCTCGCCTTAGGCGGTGCGCCCTCTGCGCCCGCATCTGGCTGAGTGCCATCTGCGCTCGCCAACCGTCCGGTGACGCTGTAAATGCCGGTAGAGGCAAACAGCATTAGTCCGTACTAAAAAAAAAAAAAAAAACTATTGTGATTCTGCTGAGTTTGTGTATTGCATAGGTAGTTGGCGAATGTATGTCAGAGAGAAAAACTCGTTCTGGATATTAGGCGATGAAACGTGTACATGCTTAGTTTAGAAGTAAAACACACATGTTTATTCACGCACAAATGTCTGACTTGTCCGGGGATCGATATTCATATATCGTTATGATCGTTCTAGAATTCGCTTTTCACTTCGCTGTTCTTGTCTTACAGCTGTGTTGAATACCTCATATGGTTGGCAAGTGGACTGTGGGTAGACGTAGTAGTTAGAGAAAAACTGCTGCTTTGATATTTTCTGGGTTTTGTTCTATACATTACATATACTTCAATGGAGAACGACGTGTGATTTTGACGAGCAGTAAAACGGAAGAGAGAACCCAAAGTTACTACAAGAACAACTTAACAAACCCAATTATTGCCACTGATTTATTTTTAATAAATACATATTTGTTGGGTTGCCAGCAAGCCGTACTCAGAGACGTTGAATGATCATTTAATCTGCAGACACCTTTTGAAATCTTTACTTAGTGTTAGTTTATGTAATCATTAAACGTCTCTGAGTGCGAATTAGTTAACAATAACTGGTTGAGTACCAGCGGCTGGGCTCATTCGGACTATAAGATACAAACCCATACAAATAGAAATCCTTCCGTAGTGGATCCCTACAATATAGAAGGCATCAGCTAGGCTTTAGGTTATGCGATGATGAAGCCGTCATTTAAACAGAACAAGATAAGATAAGATAAGATAGTTTATTGGTAACTCCAGAGTTACAGGTCACAATTGATCAAATTACAAAAAATAGTCATAGTATTACTACTAACAGTAATATACAAAAATAAACATTAGGTAATAATTTTAAAATAAAAGATTCATTAATCAAGTACAATAACAAGTGATTCAGTAAATCAACGCACAGCCTTAACATATTATAAAGCCACTGGAAGTATTTTTACCTATTTCCAAAAGAAGGAGGTTCTCAATTTGTCCGTACTTATGTTATTAATTTATATATATATAATATATATTATATATATAAAAGGGAAAAGGAACTCTCATTTCTTTGTTGTTAGCTGTGCGATTCTGAAATGATTCGTCGACGAGCTCACCGTTGTCAAATACTTTATGAGATACTGCCCTTGTATATAAGGTAGCTTTTCCAACAATTCTTGTCATCTCGTCATTTGTTTCACGGATGTTGTCAAAGATTCAAAGATGCAACGATGTTTGCTCTTAGAGAATCGTACGGCAGTGGGTCGAGCACGAAAATCTGTTTAAGTGTAACGTAATCGCATCGTTATACTATTTAGTACAAACTGTCATTTATCTAGTACAATAGTGGCACAGATAACTCATAGTTTTTTCTGAATAAGTAAACTATACGATAACGTAACACTTAAGCAGATTTTCGTGCTCGGGCCACTGTTGTCATATCAAGTTGACATTTATACTCGTACTAAATACTCATTACAGTATCTGTTGGCTATGAGAGAATCCACCTTGTGAGTAAACAGGATCAAACAATAAGGCCGTTGATGTCGCATGTATACGCATATTTAAATATCAGAATTAATAGTTTTTTTTTTTAATATACATGTATGTTACAGTTCTGAACTGATTTACAAAATTAATATGTAGTGGTAAGAGCTTTCCAGACGCCTGAAGAAGTGCCCCACGTTTGCTTGTTATTCAACTGTGAAGCAGTAGTGTGCAAGCATTACTGTGTTTCGTTGAAAGGCAATATTTCCAGAGACATTACAGGGCAAGATTCAACATCTTGTATTCTCAGGGTAGCAAGCGCAGAGCTGTACCATCCACGGTTTGGATCTCTTGTATTAAAAAAATAGATATATATTTTTTGAATAATAATTTACCATTAACTGTCTTTTGAGTATCTTCAACAATTGAATTTGAGTCGTTTTTTTATACAATATAATAATTCCATTTGAATAGTAGGTTAGGTATATGTGAGGTTATGCACTTACATAGGTAAGTATAGAAGACAAGTCCCAAGTTCGCTTCACGTGGTGAATATTCATCGACACCCCCCACTCACTGAAGGGGCCTCGCGCTCGTTTGCATCTCGCGCACTGCCCTTTACACTCCACATTTGCATGGAGTTCTGAATTACCAACTTTCTACATAAAAACCGCAAGGCAAGGCAAAGGCCGCAAAGATTGCGGGTTATACAAAATGCTACCACGAGCTGTTAAACATGTCAAACCGTTTAACAGCTTTATGACCAGCTCTGTGGCAATACAATATACTTTTTTATATTTTATTTTATTATATTTAAAAAAAAAACAGTATACTAAAATGTGTACAAATTGGACTTTTGATTACGCAGCACGCGAAGTCAAGTGAAATGTTGTAATTTTACAACAGAAAAAAAGGGTTTTACTTCTTTCTATATTTTTATGAAATTTTCATTCCCTATTCCAAAAACGTTCCTATTTATTTAATAAACTATATAACATTTTGAGATAGAAAGCTATCGCGAGTTATGTTCATAATTACGCTTTAAAATTGTTTGTATGTAAAAAAATTAATCAAATACCCTTTCCGCTTTATTAGCGGCCCAGTCCATTGTACTAATCTTTAAGATTTTTTTAACGGAATTAAATTTAATCTGAACTTTAATTAGTTTACGATGACATTTGGCGATGCTCCCAATGTGTACCAGTATTAATGAGAACATGAGTTGGTATGTCTATCTGTACTGTAACTGCTGTACGACAATCTATACAAATGAATGTAATTTATGTGCCTTTTTGGGTCGTCAAAATGACACCTTTTTATTAGTACTAGTTTATAACATACATGAAAGTATAAACCTCATTGGACAACTACTTATTGTATAGATCGCAACCTATAACCCTTACGCAGGCAACGCCGTCGGCGCAAATTTAATCATTATTACAACCAAATTCTAAAAAACGTACTCGTAATAGTATCAAATTTTATTATTCAATCTTTAACGACACAGTCTTCAAAGGGTACCGTCCAGTGTAAACTCCAACCCAAATAAGTTTTGTTCAAACAGAAAGCTCGCTGGATACAATGCAGCGGGAAGCAGAACAAAGCTTCTGCAATATATAACTCGTAAATCATTGCACAGTGATATTTGAATGTTCGTTTTCCTTGCGAATTTTTACCATAATTCAAATGTCGAGTTCTTCGAAGTGCATTGATTTGTGAAACAAGCCAATTTATAAATCCACGTCTTTGTTACGAGCAAGTTGTAACTCGCGAAGTTTGATATACTTTCTTTACAGGCACCTGAGTTGCGTAAATGATGCGCTCGAAAGGATCATAAAGTTTGCAGTGCGAAGAATCCCGGTTGGTGCGATAAATCTCTAACGAACAAAGAGAGTCCGCCGCCTGCGAGGAGAGGGGAGGGGAGTAGCAGGTGCGAGTCTCGTAGTCAGCCAGCTTATCCTGTCAATTGAAAACTTCTTATAAAGACTTTCAGTACAATATTAAAGTGATACTACACGAGCTGTTTGTAACAATCGTTAGGACTGATTTCGTAACGTGCCCCGCCCCGGTTTTTGTAGCCACATACAACCAAATCACTCTAGTGTGACTTGCAAAACTAGACAATTATTTTTAGACAATAATTCTGTTAAAGTGTTGGTAGACTTGGTATGCTGCAGATAGCGTTAAAATATATATAATGTATAAAAGTCGTAGGTTAGGTACTTAGTTTATACGATTTCGTGAAATGAAAATGTTGAAAACTTGCCATATAGTATGATCTTTAACGAATGATCAGAAATATTCATCATTCACACTAACTTCAATGCAGTTGTAATATGTTTGAAATGACGGTATGACTCTAGTAACTATTTTTTTTTCAACAATATAGACTGTTAATATTAAGAATATCACTTATCATAAAATCAATTTCACAATGTTACTTGTTCATGAATTATGTAATATAGATACGAAATAAAAATAAACCTTTGTTGTAATATTAAAGAAAAATTAAGTCCAAAATATAATGAACATTGAAGTTGAGACTTTGGTCGAGTGTTCTTAAATTACGTACTTATGGGAACAAGTACCCTGAAAGTATTTCAAGCCTGTAGTAATTTGGGACGTCTACCGACTTACAAAATTTCAATTTCAAATCCTTCGAGCAGTTTATATTACGTTTTATGACAATAGGTTTTGAATAAACAACAACAACGTTACCAAAATCAAAACATACATTTGAACATGGATCGATAAAGTAAGAGGATTAAACTGAAAATGATGCAATTAGAGTTTGAAAACTATCGTGAGTATCACACATTATACTAATATAACCTATATAAAATATTAAGATACCAGCTTCACTCAGTACGCGACGCGATCTCCAAGCGTTAACACTCCTTGAAGAAGAACGTCTTACACGTTCGAAACATTGTCGGACTTTAACCGACTTAATACCAAGTGAGTGAAGCCGGTATCTTTATATTAGTATTATGAAAATGATGCACTTTGCATAATAACGAACAGGTGCCTTTGACCTATCGAGTAAGTTATGCTGTATGTTGTTGTCGGTATGACGTAGCTATATTATTTATAAGAAAATTACGGAGGTCTCAAGCAAACATGTAAGTAAAAGATATGTAGAGTCGAATAGCATCTCTTTACAACCGATTTAAAAAAAAAGAAGTTGTTTGACACTTTTTAGTGTTGAAGTCGGTTACATTTTTGGTAAACTTTTTTTTTCTTCTTAAGTACATATTAGAAAGTAATTTGTTAGATGTAGATCTTTAGCAATTGTTCTTTGTACCTTTGGTCCTTACATGTGAAATTGGCGTTAGTGAATATTTTGTGAAGGATATAGGAAAAAGAATACCTCGATATGACGACGTACTTCCTTCCTTTGAATTGCGCTGCCTTAGCTTATTGTAACTCTTCGATAGCTTCCATATATTTATACACTGCACACTACTACGCACGGTCCGAAGTACTGTTTTTAGGCGATACAGAGTTTATTTTATATTTTTCGAGATTTTGTAACGAGGCGCGGTGCTGTGACAAGCGAATGAGTAAACTTCTTCTGTAGATGGCGCTCACGGCGCCCGCGCAGATCGTCGAAGAGTTAGTAGGGGATGGATGCGTTCAAAAATTTTATAAATTTGTTGTGTGGTGTGTAAAATGAATGTATGTTTAATATTTGGCCAAACCAGGCGTTTTATATGAAAATTTAAAACAAAAAATATAAATGATATAATAACTAATCGAAGTATGTATGTACCATTGCACTTTTGTCATTCTATAGGTAGTTCATTGATTCCATTGCTTAAACAATATAAGTCGAAATCAATAAAACGTTTGAGGGTGGTTTGGACAGTTCCATCAGAATCGAATTTTTATCCTTGCAAGCAATTAGTGATTTGTTGGAGCAATATCTGGAGCGTACGGTGGGTGTTAGAGACATTACAATCGCAGCTCTTCTAATTTAGTGACCGTCTGTAGTGCTGTATGAGGTCTAGCGGTATTAAATTCTCGAGCATTTTCACCATTCCAATTTGATTCTTAAAATATGCTTGTTCAAAGATATAAGATCTTAGAGAGCCGAGTAGAAAGGAACACGTATGTATACTTGGCATTCATAAAATTACAGTGATGCACCTGTGATGTCATTCCATACTGACGAGGGTTATCGATATCTGATATTGAAGCAATCTGTACCGTTACGTTCAATCTTTCCATATCCGGTCCTATCTCCGATTCAAGCTCCGGACAAGCCTGACAATCAACGAGTTTGTTACACGTGCTCACGTCTAGTCACTCACCCCTTATCACTGTGGTAATGTGCCCTTGCCCAGTGACGTGTTAACTATTTTGCAATCTTTGACGTAAAGCCCAATGTTCCCGCACTTCTGACTTTTGGCTCGTAGTCTATCCCGGGTCATCCGCAAGCCGACAGAATAATTATACGCACAGGATTTTCACAAACAGGACTCATGAAAGCACTTTTCGAAGAATTGTTTTTGAATGTTGTGCTGGTTATTGTGCCCATACTCATATTGGCGAGTTGGGCAGGCGGTGGTTATTGTTTAAAATGTGCTCTAATGCCCAATCTTCATAACCTAACAATAGATTTCTGTTTAGGCTCAGAGCCAATCCATCCCTATCAAAATTCCATGTTACGTGTGACGCTCAAAAGAACAGATCTACTATATTACAACGAATGGCTTGGCCTACTGTATAATATCGTATAATGGGATAAACACTGTGATTAGTAATAAGCGTTTGTTCACTTATTTAAGTTATTTAGTTACATGTTTGGTTTCCAACTAAAATGACAGAAACCACAACAACTTATCACTGTTTCAGCTATGTAAAATGGTTGATTAATTTTATAAATAGAATTCATTTCTATTACAACAAATGGCTTGGCCTACTGTTTAATATAGTATAATGCGATAAACACTGTGATTAATAATTAATGTTTATTCACTTATTTAAGTTATTTAGTTACATGTTTGGTTTCCAACAAAAATGAAAGAAACAACAATTACTACAATTACTACTTATCACTATTTCAGCTATGTGAAATGATTGATTAATTTTGTAAATAGAATTCACGTCTAATGTGCAATTCACTCATAATGCTGGAAGTGCTTGTATTTACAATATTAGATAATGCCAATAATATTATGAGGAGTGAACGTTAACTGTCATCTATAAACATTTCGTCCACAATCTTTGTTCAAGCTCACGGTAATGGTTATGTGAACTCGCATTCTATATATATTTCATCACATGTTCAAACACTTCTTTTGTTTTTGTATCCATTAAAGTGGTTTATTTAATATAACTTATCATGATTTATGAGTTACTAATAAATAAATATTCTCAAGTTATAAGCGTACTAGCAAAAAGACATTATTTTATTTATGACGGAATTAAGTATTGTAGCATTGATATCAAAAAGGCAGTGAGGGCAGCCCACAGAGCTTTTTGGTGGAAATAACATCATAATTTTACAAATTTACGTTTACATAAGAACATTTTATAGTGCTTGCCTGGCTAGTCTTCAAAGTGTCACACTTAAGGTGTGTTCTTCTATCTGTACTTGAGAACCAGTCGCTATTCTAGATCTAGTGTGCTACCACCTTACTCTGGACTATCACTACCCATCTAGGGAGATAATGCTCAAACGTCAGACCAACATATATATACAAATAAACTCGTGTACTCGGAGGCTGCGAGTGAACGATAAAATGTGTGCGAGCAAATCGCTTTCTGTCGTCTCATGTGAACTGCCGTAACTGCCGACTGAGGGTATTCAATTAGGCTTCGTTTGCAAGATATGGCAGTTTTATGAAACGTATAAAATACTTAATACTTTGATGAAGCAACATTTAACGGGAAGGTAGAGTAGCGCAAAGTGAGAGTTCAGGCGTTCCAAGTTCTCATTAATCCTTACTATACCGTGATAATTAAAACTAAAGATTTATGAATGAAACTGACGTATATTTACGTCTCTAGGACGCAAAGGGTTAAATGGCAAGTAACGGAAAACCCGTACCTGTAGAATTAATCACGAATGTAAAATGTTATTCAGTAGTAATTTAATTTCAATAGCGAAATAACACACAATAATTAAGAAAATATTTTAACAAGTCCTAGGCTATGTTGTTTTGCCTACTATAAAACATGGTAGTACTATTTTAGACACATCAGCCGTACAACCTTCTCATGGATCAATTTATGGTTCCCTATTGAACGACAAATCAGGTTTATCGAACTATATTATATCGATGGAATTCTTATTATTAGATTGATCAATGTCACAATCAAGGAATGATAATCCTAAATAGTTTCCCACTGTTAGACTACCTTTCTCCCAGGAAACTTATAGCAATAATCCACCACGAGGGCAAATTGAGGTTTCACTAGTTATAACCTAAAAACTGCCATGGTCTGCTGATGGTTGCCAACAGGCGGGAGCGACGTACCCTACGATATACGGCATTGAAAATGTCGGAGACGCCTCTCCACCCAAGTAGTGACCTCAGCAGGTTTTGTTTAAACTTAGTGACTCTTCAATAACTAGAATAACTCTGCGACTAACACTTCTCTGATCGGCTAATATCGGCATACGAGTAACTATAATATAATGAATTCCCGTGAATGGAAAGCCGAAACTTCTTCAATGCGTAAATAAATCATTTCATACTGACCCTGATTTATAAGACGGAAATAACCTAAAGGACGTTTATATTGCCTGGAGCAATGTAATTGGCATCCTTTTAGCAACATGAAAATGTTATGGCAACCTCATTAGTGGTGCGCAAAACAAGCTCGCTTTTATTTGAGAGTAAAAAAAATATTTCAATTTCATGCCACGGCGCCGGTAATGATAAACTGGGAGAATTGTGACGACACCGACTCCGTCACCGGTGCCATGCTTTGTACGTTGGGAGACCACAATAAACTGTATGTAGCCTAATTAGTCGCCTGTTGTTTGTTTATTTTGGGATATTTCATACAGAATATTTATGTTATTTTTTTATCACAAGGAATGTTACAGCAACTATAATAATGATTTTAATAAACGTTTTATAATAACATTTTAACGTACCTACAATCTACAAAAAACTTATTAATTGATTTATATTCTGTTAATAAAGATACACAAACTTTAAGACCTGATCTTGACGTTTTTTTATTTTATTTCAACGTTCCGCTGTTACAGAAATTCATTTTCATGGTTCAAATGCTCTATATTGGGAGGATTTGTTCAAAACGGAGCCATTCAATTTCACCGACTCGACATTAAAGTTGCTCACGTGACCCACGTCCGTGTTATCGGGTAAGGGTCCCATATACCACTGTCGTCTGCAGAACAACATCATTTCCGTTCCGGACAGTGATCTCAAAGGGGCAATTCTGATATTGGAATAGTGTGGCTATGGACAGGCCATATCTCTCACAGAGCCAGGTGTACCAGAGACCTACTCGTAATACGAGACTCGAGGACAAGCACATAAAAAAGTTGGAGCTGTACAATAATCTATATTCTGTATTTATACTACATGTAATAGAAAAAAATAATCGTTCAGTTTATTTTTAGATGATAACCCAGGCGCTTACTATATTCCAACTTTACCACAAATAACACAGCAATATTACTTTGTATCAGCGGCCTCTAATTTGATATCCTGAATAGCAGACAGATGAAAAAAGCGTGTCGGCCGCTGTCGTAAGTGCTTAACCCAATTACAGACGACGAAGAGGGAGGGGTCCACATCCTGACAGAAGGGGGGGAGGGAATACAGTACTCGTTACTGAAGCTTTTTGGTACTTTCTTGTTCATATTTAATAAGGGACGGCTGCATTACCTTTGTTCCGGAAATAGGCTGTTCAAATGAAAGTGCAAAGGCGGTAATTGTTTCGGGAATGAATGTCGGGAAGAGGCCGACGGTTACTTAATGCTGTTTATTTTGAAGCTATGAAGCTCTTTTGAGCGTTAAATGTTCTTCAGTTCCGCCGGAGCTACTACGACTGCGTTTTGTGTTATTGTCATGTTAACTTTAATGACACGCTTTGATATTAGTATCTTATCAGATTGTAGCTTTGTATTACGGGTTATATAATTTGTGTTCAAGTTTTTATTTGACGAATAGTAAAGGCCTGGCACGAAAACATACGTAAGGGTCACCTTATCGTATTTTGTATTTTTTCGTATAATTTTAAAATCACTAACGCCTGCTAAGCAAGGCCGGACTTTGCAACCTTATAGAGAAACATTCAAATCCTCGGACGGGATTCAAACCTGCGTCTTCAGAAAATCCGTTTCAGACGCCATAACCAACTAGGCCACCAAGACTCGAAGTCCGAGCACCGAATTTTCTCTCTCTGTCACCCAGGTATTAAATGCCCGGGTGACACGAGGCCAGTTTTTCAAGCCAGGATAGCAAGCTAGTTTTCTACTAAACTGTCCTGGCTTGCTGACCTGGCTTGGGACAGGCTAGTTCCGTATACACGAGCCTTCATTATTTTAAGCTAGTAATATTGCAGTGACTGAGGTGACCACGCGTCCTACATGAATTGCATGCGAAAAAAACACATTATTCGTCTGAAGGAGTTACTTCGAAAACTGTAGGTACCAATTCGCAAAAGATGAATTACAAAAACGGTACGCAACAATAACCACTTTCTTTATTCCGCCACACATTTTTGTACCTGAATCACGTTTATAGTCGTCTTTATTACTTGGAAGGGTGGCGTTACACAGACTTTAATGGTCTTGGTACAGTTGTACAAACTTTAAATTAATCTCCGTACTTAGTTTGGGCATCTTAAAATCACAAAAACACGCTAGATAAATTAACAATACACGTGGTTACTGCTTACTAGCACACTGAAAACTAGCTTCAAAGGCCACATGAAGCTAGTACACAAGCCAGGATAGTAAAATTCAGTGGTGGGAGGGCGCTACTGGCCTAAAGAAAAAGAGAAGCCAGAAGTACTAGCTTGCTAGCTTACTGACACTATCTTGCTGTCCTGGCTTATGTCCGTCTCGTATCACCCGGGCATTATGTACAAATGCCACAGCGTTGTATTGTATCGATCGTTATTTCAATGTGAAGTATTTTTAAACTGTTGCCGGACTTGCAGCCTGAACTGACGAAATAATATTTACTTACAAGGTAAGTACCATCAGCAACACAAGCAGATGAACAAATACAGAAGTAAGATTACTTTATCTAATTTAACCTGCTTGACAATACCAATTCCATTGTTTATCATTGATACCTTAACTACAGCTTTACTAATAAAAGTATTATTTACTTTTATATAATTATATAAAAAAAACATTATAATATTTATTAATATCTACCACTTGGCTGACTGTACCATGGATGTAGACGGTTCATATAGTCTGTTAGCTTGCTGTTATTGCATTTTGCGGATGTTTGCTGGAAGTATATTGGGATGCTTTTTCCTTGGAATGATAATACCAACAGCAGAGAGTAAGGAAATATAGAGGAAGATTGAAACTACTAAGATCAAGCTTATTACCAAACTAGCTGCAACCCGCAGTATCACCAACGTGACCGGTAAGTTCCTTGCGAAACTGAAAAGAACAATTTGGCGGTTTTTTCTTTCATGTCGGAGTAATATAGGTTCAGGGTTGATTATAACCCTTGTTCTTGTTTACTTTACTACCTGACTGCTAGCGGAAAGTACTATGTGGGAAGCCATACAAAATAAAAATACCATAGACAGGAACCGACTTTAAAATCAAATAGTGTGAAATCCATTTTATAGTACAACAAATGTTTTTACCCTTTTAATAAATGAAATTGGCCTTATGATCAATCGATAACTGAATCATTTTCATTTGACAAAAGTGAGCAGTAACTTATTTACATTACTTTCTCATCTCATTGATAAAGACGGATATCATCTCGTACACCGGCTCCTGGATCCTGTAACGCAGAAGACTACATACATAACATATCACAAACCGCAATACCCAAGAATAAATACTTCTGCTCATTGCACACCAGCCAGCCAGGGATAGAACCTGGGAATCCGCACTTCGAAGGCAGGGTGATTAGCAACTGAGCTAACGGAGCCATCAAAATGTTGAAAACAATGGTTAAGTGAGAATGGTTACTTATGTTGTTCCTGACAAATTTAAAGTAAGAGAATGTGAAATATACGTGTGTAACATACACACATAATTAACTAATTCCCGTCCGAGGATGATGAAGCTTGGTAGATTCATCATCCGCGGACGCAGTAGAAATAAGCTCCAATGCCAATCCAAATTTATTTGATATTTTGCAGCAATAGAACTCTTAGTGAATGAGTTCATCCGGGTGGTACTGCCATCATACCAATGTCTACCGTGAAGACACACAGTATTGCGAATATAACTGAATGGTCGCAATACTGTGTTCCGGTTTGAAGGGTATGGGAGCAGGTGAAATCACGGGCACATAAGACTTAACTACATAATGTCTCAACAGTACGGCGCAGTGCAGTTCGTCACTAGTGATATGGTCAGGCAGAGGTAACCACTTAACATCAGGTAGACCTTGTCTTTGTACCGTCTTCTCATAATATAAAAAAGAATGGCAGCGACAATTAAATCACAGTAACATACATAACTAAGGTACGATTTCAGCCGTCTCTCAGGACCCTTTTGTTTCAGTAGAACTTACCTAACTATATATAAGTACACATAAATACTTGAATAGTGTACACATTAATATTTCACCAATTATTCTCACGAATAAGATATTCCGTTGCTATTGTAATGCAATCCAGCAATAGTGACGTAAGCACACCACGTGTCGTCGTAGTATGCTTGTTTACCTCCCCGCCTGCCCCCCACTTCACCTGTACACGTGACGCCGTACATTAATCATCTCTCCATGGTCATAAGTCAAATCTGCAAGGCTCTGCTCTACTTTAGAACGTGATACTTCCTATTTTCTGTTAGGCCCCTTTTACAGCAAGTTTTCCTCCCAGGAATGCTCGTAGTGAAGCTTTCTTAGTAAACTAAATATCTACCCGGCTAAGAGGAAGTCGGACTCACATACCGAGGGTTCTGTACTTCCTGTACAATATACAATATGTTTGCCCTTACCATTATATAATACGTTTTGTTATATTTAAATCTATACAGTCTATACATACAGAAAATAAAAATTAAAATGTTTGTAACTCAAAATTAACAGCTTTTCACTAAATGCATATAAATGTATATTATATACGGTACTCATGTAAAAAATATTTTTTTTAGAATTATTGTCTGTCTGTCTGTCTATCTGTTTCTTCCGGCTAATCTCTGAAACGGCTGGACCGATTTTAACGGGACTTTCACTGGCAGATAGCTGATGTTATAAGGAGTAACTTAGGCTTTTATTTTCTATAAAAAAACTCTGTCTCCTTGTTTGTTTGTTATTTTACCGCCTGAGTGGCTGAATAGATCCTAATCAAATTTTGCAATCAATTTTCATCATTATCATTATCCATCACCACGCGGGTGAAACTGTGGGGCGCAGCTAGTTACATCCTAAATGTATCCGTGCAAGAGTCATGCTAATAAAATGTGACTTAAATGTAGCCACACTTTATTTCTTTTTATATTGTACACGCTTTTAAAGGTAGAACACACATACAGGCATACGGATGGACAGCGTAGGCTTAGTGATAGATTGTGTAGTCACATAGTCCCGTATGGAATTCTAAAACAACAGTTCAACGATGCTAAGCAAATCTTGGCGCGGGAACTAATTGGATGGGTGACTACTAGTAAAGTTTACAACTGAGTACTTCCGTTCCGAGGGCCGTTGGCAAGTCTCCATCATGGCTGATTGCGGCTCACACCAGGTGGTGGTTACCGGGCTACGAATAAAATTCAATAAGTCCTCATGCATCAACAATGAGAACACACATGCCCGACTATGCCTTTGCCTTCCGCCCGAGTGTCAATTTAAGATCTTTATATCGCAGGGTGATCAGCGCAGGCATTACTATGCAGAATTTTGAACTGTTTGAAATTCTGAATGGCTCTGAACTGTTATGGGTAGGCGTGATACTAAAAATCATCACCGAGTTTCATGAAAAAGGATTTTTATGGGGTTTAATTTTTTGTGTGAGCTTCTAATTACATAAGCAATGTAACGGGCGATCGGTTCATTTGTAAATGCCGCACTCTACGACCTATGTCGTAGAGTGAGGCTGTTGAGCGCGTTATAATCGCTAAGTTACGACAGATGCTGAGTACAGCATTCACTCGTAAGTTATACCGAAACTTTTTACAGGTTCTTGAAGTTTCACTAGTTTTGAAATTAATTAAATACTTGGACATTTTATGGGGCAATTAAAATAACGAACGCCGCTTCTGCAATGGGTACGTCGTTTTGACATGAGCAGAGTTTAATTTAATTGAGATTTAAATTGGAAACCACACGAACTGAGTAGTGTTATTTCATTATTATCCAATAGCTGCGCCCCGCGGTTTCACCAGCGTGATCGGATGATGATGATGATGATGATGATGATGATGATGACGATGATGAAAAAGTACCCTATATGCTATTCCAGCGCCTCATCTATCTACATACCGAATTCCATGAAAATCCATTTAGTAGTTTTTGCGTAAACGAGTAACAGACATCCATACATACAAACTTTCGCTTTAATTTTATTAGCAGTATTCCTACTAATAATAAAAAAACTTGTTGAACTCGTTGAACTTGAAACGTTGGTTATCTTCTTGCTGAAATTTGGTGTGAACTCATAATTAACTTTATGTTGAATACATCGTTATGTTACTAGCTACGCACCGCGGTTTCACCCGCGCGGTAATGGATGATTATGATGATGATGATGATGGAAAGTATCCTATGAGGTAATCATCCGTTTTTTCGTGATTAAGTAACAAACGTACATCTAAACTTACACATTTAGAATGTTAGTAAGACTACACACTATATGAGACTATTGTTATCCCAACAACATGTTATAGTGGGATAGTGATGCACTGAGCAGGTAAAGCCGCGGGGTATAGTTAATCACTCAATATGCACATCGTCGCTTCTGGCTTCTTTCTTGTTCCTTGACGAGGAAGCGCTACTAATCATCTCACTGAAGTACGTGTTTTATTAGTAGGTGTATAACTCGGGTTTTCTGAAATTCAAATTTTGAGTACAGGTGCGATATTGTGTGTAGTATGTCCATCGGTTTTTTCTAATATTTCTCTATATTTCAATTATTTTCCTCCTACCATTTGTTTTCAATTCCGAACACCCCACTCTTACTCTATGTTATTGTTGTTTTATTAAAACTGTTTCAAATTGTTGCTTATTGGATTTCCTTCGTCATCGGAGTTGGGAATGTACAGCAGTTGGTTTGATGATTAGTTTATGTTTATTTTCGGTGTTTGGCATGTACTAAACACAAATCTTCTAGTCCATCTTCCTATCTTCTCGGCCCTCAATCGATTAAATTGTGTAAAAGTTCCTCTTTAGTATTTTCATTCCGTTTTTTTACTATTAATTAGGTACAACATAAATATAACTAACTTATTTTACATGATGAGCTTGACAGCCCATGACATGATCAGCCCATTAGATCTTCACTACTAGGACATGAACCTTCTTGCGAGTGAGCAGAGTATGTTCAAGAAACCACTTAGTCCCAGTTTCCGTTATCGGATAAGCTAAAATGTTACGTCTAGTCATAGTGTCGTAATTGGCAGACCAAAGGCTTTACAATTACCATATGACTGTTCTTCTAAAGCAACTACCGGAATCGGCTAATAGCTGTATATTTTTTTAACTTTGGGGTTCGACGGCTAATTTCCACAGAAACATTAAAGCTCAAGTAAAAATCTTTCTAGCGGCCACAGATTCGTAGGAAGTGCTCTAAGGTTTATTTAAATGAACTTAATTAAGATATACGATACGACTAGGCAAGCTCCACGGTCATGAGCTTTTCGTCGTTCTTATTGAGATTATTGTCTACTTACGGTTATCAGTACATAACTCACTTCGGCCGTTAATCCTATATATGATGATCTAATTGTTTAATTAATTCTATTGTTCAGTTCTGAATCTACGAGTAGACTTAATAGGAAGATTTGACAGTTAATGTCATACAAAGTTTACTCTGAACTGAACTGACTTGACCTGATTAAACTGACTTTTGGAATACGATGACTTGATGAAACATTAATGTTGGCTGTTGATACCGTTTATTTTGTAAGCGAGTTCACTATGACTCTGAGAAATTTCGCCCTTAAGAGGATAAGGCGAGCAAAGCCGCTAGCGGGTTAGCTAGTTTTTAGTAGAAGAACAGAGGTGACAGCATACTTACTAGCACAATTTTGTCCACCACAACATTTTGGCCTTGTAAATCCTATAAATACCCCCAATTAATAATTTAACACGAAACACGACGCTGGCATTCTACATTTTGGGATATTCATATAATACTTAATTAAACTTATGCAAATTGAAAATTCCATGGTCTTTACTAACGTTCTAACGTACATCGATGTAAGTACAATAACAAGTTCACGTAATCGCCTTTTGTTTAATTATCGAGTGCTTCAAAGTAAGCTTGTTAATTAATTCGCAAAGATGTAAAGACGTTCCTTTAAAAACAAATTGATTTTAAATATGTTAATGCACCTACTTAATTGACAAGCATGTGTCGGTGCTGAGATTATAATTAAAAAGAAAATGTGTTATTGTAATGAGGCATAAATAAGTATTAACACTACTACTTAAGTATCGATGAGCAGAAGTGTAAATGTTTTAAAAATCATGTAATAACAATTATGACGGGTTGCGACGTCAAAGACGAAAAATGTGATTGTGTGAAAAAGGAAAAAATGTTTTTAATAACTCTTTTTTGGGTTGAGTAAAGCGTTTACTCAACTTAAACTATTCAATAGTAGTAGATATTGCTCCGTCCCCATACGACGGTTAAAATCAACTACAGGGTTAAATTCTATGCTCAGATGGATCGTCTCAGTGGTGTAGCGGTTATGACACGGTTTGTTGTCCTGAGACGCGGGTTCAAATTCTATTTTCTTCCAATATCAGCTAAATTAAGTATTAACAACATTAAAAATAAACTGTGGTTAAATACATAATAAATCTATAGATCAAATTCATATATTACATTTACAAGAACGTCCATTAATAATAATATGATTGAAACAACTCTACTGCCACGCTCCAAAAGACTCCATTTAGTTTCAAACGAGAAGAATGGGCAAGATACTTGGGGCCAT
The DNA here is from genome assembly GCA_917880725.1 of Selenia dentaria. Classification (NCBI taxonomy): domain Eukaryota; kingdom Metazoa; phylum Arthropoda; class Insecta; order Lepidoptera; family Geometridae; genus Selenia; species Selenia dentaria. The sequence goes on along the minus strand of OU862888.1, from coordinate 3,003,368 downwards.
TCTAATACATTATATCTTAATAGTATATTAATTTTATGAAATAATAACATGCTTATTACATTTAATTATCCAGCTTCTTTTAATTCTTTTCAACGGTATTCAACGCGGATAAATTAGAGGTCAAAAGCTAGTTATTGATATATTTATATCTATGCTTAGCTTAAGTTCCATCACTATGCATGCAGCATACATGACAAATACATTTGTGAAGTCATTACATTATCGTGAGCAACAAGCCACAGTACATTTTGTCATTTGAACTTCTGCAGGAGCGCAGCCATGTGTTTAACTCCCTTCTTATATATACAAATCCTCAATATTCGATAAAATCTGATATCTTAAATTAAGTGCCAAACCCTTTTCGTTGACGACACTATCAGATCTTAGAGAGTATATAAATCTCAGCAATTCGAAGCTTATCGTGGAGAGAATGGACACTCGGTAATCCACTAATCGATATCAGAACCTCTTTACAGATAAGATACAATTACTGCATGCTAACAGTCCCACACGTAACCTTATACAGTTGCAAATTTTAAGCCAATTATACATGACTCCACATAAGTGAGTGCCCGGTATATTGTCTTAAAGCAGAAGTTAGCAAGTAGTCTTTTCTGTGTTTAATTTTGAAGGGAGCTGCAGCAAGAGTAATACATGGATAACTGAGTCTTCAGAACTGATAGGGAAACGAGCACGGTGACGTAAAATGCAGAGCTTTCACCTCGCACCAGCTCTAAGTGTCACTAAAATTATCAATATAAAAATGTGTAGCATACTGTCTATTTAGCTGAGCTTATAAAAAACTAGGTACATTACATGAGAAGTATCAATCTAAATAATGTTATAGTAATTGTATTATTCCTTATATAAAAATAGCTTAGTGAAATATATTATTATTATAAATATATAATAAATGTATACCTAATGTAATATACCAATATACAGGTGTTCCGAACTTAACGATAATCTGGTACCGGGCCAGAAGCCAAGTTAAACCAGTGATGAAAAAAAAATATTTCCAACAAGGAGTGCCAACGTTAACTGACACTAATTTTGTAAGCTATAACTCATCAAGACACAATTTAATTTACTTAGTTAACAATGTTTATTACTTTGATTTGTGGTTGCGATTAATTACCAGTGTATAATAATTATTACTTTAAATATAGCTACAATTGTAATATATAAGTACGTAACGTATTATGATTAATATAAATTATGTAATACATTTAGATGGTTGTACGATTTCCATGACGTAGATAAGTATATGATTAGTATAATATTCTGTTACATCGTAGCTACGTTGTGATAATAGCGCCACAATACTTCGTAGCCTGTTACAATAACTCTCATAACGTAACACTACGTGGCGTATCATCCACATTACGCATCCTATCAGTTTTTATATTCAATAACGACCCATACGTTATGTTATGCGATAATGACCCATTTATGTCAATAGCTTGTGAAGCAAAAAAACATAATCCAATGGGGATTAATTTATTATTGTGCAAGCTCAAAATAGACGCTACGCTACGAAATAACCAGTTCCATGCATTTGTCTTCTTTAAATTTAATTTTACCAAGCACGTGGTAAATTTTAAAAGTAAAGCCTATGTTTGTTCACGATCACTATTGCAAGCGCTGCATTATAAGAGTGTAGGTACATAATGCCGTAGTGGTGTCCATGGTCGTAGGGGTGCCTCTGCGTACATTAATCATGACGCGCACTATATAGGCGATCAATCTTTAGAGATGCAATTACAGCAAAGCACACGTGGTGAACGTTAACACAGACAGTTATGTTGAGAATAGTGACGATTTACTGCATTTGTTTACACGAATGTAATTTATAATAAAAACTTCGCTATTGTTTCTTCTAAGTTCTACGAATAATGATGAAATAACTTTATATATTTTTCTATAATTTATTCTGAATTATCTAAGTGTTGTGCATACTATAAATTTTCGTAAAAAAATCTTAAAAGTAGTTCCTTACGTAGTACTGGCGCCTACTTCAGACAAACAATTAGTTTTGCCATCCAACGTTGCAATGCCGCCAGCATTCTAGGCACTTTCCTTTCACCATTGATCACTCCCTTAAAGATTTGTTTTGTGTTTACTTTTATTCATATGTTGGAATAAAAAATTACACTAGCGGTAAATTAAACTCCTATGAGAATAAAAAAGTTATGGTATAGTGTTTAATTTAATTAGTTTCGTGGTATAATAACCTTTCAAAAGTAAGTAGTATTTGTCGTGACGACACAGCCGGAGCACTGTTCAGGCCTGATGAGCTGTAATTGAAAATAATTAAATGTAGGTACTTACCCTGGCCGGCCTGGCTCGTGGAGCTGGTACGACAGGCTTGGGGAGCGCGGTGCGAGGACGCACACCTGGCGCCGGCGTGCGGCTGCGGCGTGGCGGAGCATCTGTCGGTGAATAGCATTCTTAACTCTTTCATCTTCATCTCAGCCGTAGGACGTCCACTGCTGAACATAAGCCTCTCCCATAATTTCCAGATGATGTATACAGGTAGATGTATTCGTCACCAACTTGGAGAACTGAGTTCCCAACTGATACTGGGTTTTTTTTTCATTTGTCTTTTCCATGTTTATAAGGCTAATTGGAGGATAGGGAGACTAAATTGAGATCTTCGAGTATCGACCTGCGGTCTTCCATAGATTGTGCGGTGATCACAATAACATCGGCAATCCGAAGTTGAATGATATACTCACTGCTAATATTGATACCTAGTCCTTGCCATTCCTGGAGCTTGTAATAATCTTCCAATGCCGCGTTTATTCACCACTTACAGAGATATTACATCCTGTCTCACGCCTCTTTGCAATTATCCTTTCAATCGTTTCTATGGCCAACACCCGACATGTTTTTGCTTAATTAATCTGCAAAACGATATAACTGATTGATGCTGCTTGTATTTTGAGTTCGCTGCCAATAGCGAGCTAGAACATCTGTGGTAAGAGCTGGTGTGATGTTCCACTGTTATCGCAGTAGCTGTATTAGCTTGTAGTGTTGTTTTATTTATGAAGGCATCCGCACTTCTTGTTATTATATTAACCGTCGACGAAACGTGCACGTGCAACTAGTGGTGAGCATCATAACAGAGCTTTCTACTGAAATTGTAAGTAGCATTGCACAGCGCTCATGACTCCGAAACATAGGTTTGTGAATTTTTTTTTGGTCATTACTAAATACTATTAATTTGATTTGTGCGCACCACTACTTAACAACCAGAATGTCTAGAATTTTTAGGAAGAAATAAATCTTACCATGATACTTCCTACCGGGCGTAGGGTCAGGTGTACGCGCGCGCCGCGGCTCTACGTCAGCAGACGGAGAAGGGGGCGCGACTGGGGCGGGTAGAGCAAGCAGCTGGCGGTACAGTTCGAGCTCGTGGTAGAATTCGAGTGAGTCGGGCGATTCCGCTACCGCTTCCGCGCCGCCCGCCCCCTCCGCTGCCCCTACCTCCGCCGTCAGCCCGTTGAGCACGAGGCGGCGCGCCGGCATCGCGCCCGCCCCGCCGCCTGCGCATCCACGCCGCTCCACCGGCACTGGCACCCCACCCTCACTGCACTACACTCACTCTCATCCCAGTGTCAACACTTACACAAATATATAAAAAGTTATTTGGTGATTAGCAAAAGTAAGAACAGATATCCGATTGTTACAAAGTTCAAGTCAGTATCTTTTTTTATATCTCCGCGCGAATTCCTTTACATGTGTGGCGTGTTACAGTTACTTTGGTCTTACTGGCACGGTAAAAGAAACGCGAGAATAATTATAAATTTATTTATTTTATAGATTGGCTCTTTATTGGCATTGCACTAGACTAAACAGCGGGACTGGCTCTCAAGGACAGCTGCCGGAATACACCGACATTTGCTTCGTTACAGATTTTCAGAGTTGATTGTGACTGTCAACTACTATGTTAACTTTCTCGCCGAAAATTGAGTGAACTCCGATATGCTTACATTAGCTTTGTTTTCTGTAATTACGAAATATGCAAATAATTTCAAACTAACATGTTCACATTACCAATTCTTTATATATTAGGTTTGTATTTTTGTATGTTTATAACAAATAAACTTTTTAAACTACTGAATCGATTTTAACTGAAACCAACTGTTTGTTGTGAATAAGGCTAGATGCAATACTCAGTAATAAAACAGCACCCGTCACTCTTCAGCATATAGAATATATAAAGCACGATTTGCCTCGTTGGCACAGACAAGAAGAGAAACATATCACAGAATTACGCATCATAAAATACTTTTCATTCGATTTCATTTATTTTAATAAGCAGCTAGACTAAACGATGAAAACGATATTATTCTGACGAGGAAGTATTAAATTTAGTTAAACTTGTATTGTGCTTTGTAATGGAATAATTTTTTCAACAGTAAAACAATAACAATTACTATGTTTAAATAACGACCAAACTCTAATAGAAATCTTCACAATTAGATGATGTTAGTTCGGTACTTTACGTAAAAACTATCGTTTGTCGGGTGCTCAATTGAAACACATTTTAACAGAGTTTATTTCGTAACACTACAACTATAATCAAAAGTAATTTAAAATAAACGTAGTAGTAACCGGATCCAAATTGTTAGAATTTGGAAAAGTTTCATAAGCACGTGAAAGTTTCCGCGTATCAAACATCGGTCGTAGCAACGTGCTACGCGAACGGATGACACCTACGTCCGTCGCTACGGACGCTCGGCGCTACACTAACGCTGAAGCCTTCAGGCTGAAGGACGCAGCCGAGTGCCGTTACGGTTTCCGCCTTCAAAGTGTAACAATCGATGTCACCGTGATTCGTAAGTTCTCACTTTCTTTACATCAAACTGTGTTTAAGATTTGCCACAACATACTTATCAATTATCTACAGACGTACGTGTAAAACTAAAAAAGTGTCCCAAAACGGACTGCTTTTTTAATACCTACAAACAACTTTCAGTCAATGGAAAAGAGTAATATATTAAGTCGTTAGCCTTATTGATCTATTCAACAAGAATTTTCCACTAGAACTTAAACTCTTGTGTTGTGGATTTTGTGGATGAGCCACAACACTCGCCAGTGTAAAATCCTACTGTTTATATACTTAATTCTAACATACTTAAGTTAGGAGGGCGAATATTAGGCACTGCAATGGTAGGACTTTTGTCCGTCCAATAGATAATCATTATTATAGCTACTGATATTTTTGGGAGATGAATTTCCTCTCCCCCTCCGCCTAACGTTCGCGATGTGAGTTACAGATTACGTAGCAGTTATTTCTATCAAAAAACTTAAAATGTACTCATCGAATTTAATAAATTGATATAAACTAACTCCTGGACCTATTACGTACCTACTGTCCATAACCAATCATTTCAAACCAATTTAATTAAATTGTAAGTTTGAAACATTTCCATCGAACATTTTCGCCTGCCGCCTTATCAAGTTTATTGGAAATCGGCTCAACAGCTTATTAATCTTGGAAGACTGCTAATAAATAATGTATCTATATAGAACTGGCTAGTTGACTGTAAGGAATAATAACTGTTTTTCATGACCGGGCGAGCGAAGCTTCTCTGCTTTAACTGGCCAAATTGACTTTCATCTGTCCGTGTGTTCGTTGTGTTGGTCCTCCCGTACAGGTCGCATTTTTAAACCAATCTTGGCGAAACTTGGTATGCGTCAAAGTCAAAGTCAAAATATTTTTTTCAATTTAGGCATCAAAGACGCACTTATGAACGTCAATTTTTAATTATAATGTACTTTAAAGACTACCGCCGTGTTCCAAAATATATAGAGCCTACCGAGAAAAAGCGGCAAGAAACTACTAGCCATTCTATTTATATAGATGTTTACAATGTTTCTACTTAGGTACTACAAATATTACATTTTGTGGGTGGCAGAGTGACAACTTGCCAGAAGTGGAGTATCCCAAGCATCTTTGTCTTCTACGAGTATATATTGTCGGACTTTATAAGAAGCTTTTTTTTAAAACTTTTTTTACAGTCATCTTGAATTTGTCCTCTGTGCGCTCAGTTATGTGTTTTGGGATTTTATTGTAAAAACGCACACAATTTCCTATGAATGACTTATTAGTCTTCGCAAGTCTAAAACTAGGTACAGCTATCCTATTTGTATTTCTAGTATTAAAAGTGTGGTGATCAGTATATAACTTATATTTGTGTAATTTTTTACGAACATACATTATATTTTCAAATACATATAAGGAAGGCAAACTTAATATATTGATTTCTTAAAATAAATCTCTCAAAGATTCACGGGGACTCATTTCGTATATAGCTCGAATAGCACGTTTCTGTGGGATAAAGATGGTCTCTATATCAGCCGCTGAACCCCATAGCAATATCCCAAATGACAACGCTTTGCAAATATGCAAAATATACTAACCGCGCCGTATAAGCGTCTGTTAGCTCTCTTATTTTACGTACCGCATATGCAGCAGAACTGAGTCTCCCAGACAGTGCATTTATATGAGGACCCCATTGTAATTTTGCGTCAATTTTAATGCCTCGGAAGACTGTTGCCTTGTCCATTACGAATTTACAGAAAACTTCAAACATTGTCTTTTTTGAATTCAGTAGTAAATTATTAGTTGAGAACCATTTAGAGAGATACTAGACAGAGCGTTGATTACTTGAATTAGTGTGCTATCTTTCCCATCTACTTTGAAAATCAGAGATGTGTCATCCGCAAATAAAACAATATCACAAAGATCTTTGGCCATAAGTGGCAAGTCGTTAATGTACACTAAGAATAAAAAAGGCCCTAAAATGGACCCTTGAGGAACACCTATTCTATTTATAGATCCCAAAGATGTTACACCATTTATGCCAACCTTTTGCATCCTGACAGATAAATATGACTCGATGACATCAAGCGCAGCTCCACGAATACCTTAATGGAAAAGCTTTCGAATCAGTATACGGTGTTCCACACAATCAAAAATGCTTTAGAGAGATCACATAAAACACCAATAGCATCATGTGAGCTCTCTCAAGCCTTTAATACATACGTCATTAACTGCACACCGACATCCGTAGTTGATCTTGCTGAAGCTTTCCAAGCCTACTAGTTCTTATAGGCCTATGTTCGATTATCATCTTTCCATATTTTAATCGCCGTTAAATTTTATCGCAAGGCCCTTGTGATCAGACCTAACACCGGTCATAATTGTAGTTTTCTTAGTCTTATAATATGAATAAATATTTTCTATGCAGGTAGTTGAATGGTCAGTTATCCTAGTGGGCTCACAGAATAAATAATTCAAATTAATGGAATGATTTAAACAGTGCAATTAGGTTTGTTTTATCTGATGAATCTGTTAATAGATCGATGTTGAAGTCACCACAGATATAGATTTTTGATACATTTAGAGATTTAAAAAAATTGATTCTATTGTATCCATAAAATTTTGAAAATTTGATTTATTACTTAGATGGTTTTGAACTAATATGTAGCCAGAGAAAATATCTTGCAAGTTTTTTCTTTCTCAAGCAGGTCAGAGCTGAGCTTCAGAATGTCATCATCATACAAACGCTTAGTAATTTCCAATTCATCAGTGCAGCTTTTCTACTAAGAGTAACTTTTCATTGATTAAATCTAAATATTTGAGAAAATAATTGCGTTTTTTAAGTGTTTTCGGGCATTTGTGTGTAATTTTTTTAACCTTTAAATATTTCTCAATTTTTTTTTGAGTTTGAATTACTACATAAAGAGTGATCACTTGATAGGTCTATGGTAACCATCGGTTGAGGGCCACTAGACTCAATACCACTACCTATCAGTTCATTGTATAGATTGACAGTGTCAGTTGTCGTCATTTTCGATTAGTTAGATATGGAGTGGGAGGGATACAACTTTGGTAATATTCGGTACCAACAATACAAAACTACAGGACTGGGACAGACAGTAAAACTAGGCAGATCCAACTTTGAGAAAGAGATCAATCGTCCAAAACGAATCCAACTCGGCTGGGCAGCATTCTGGATACTTCGCGAAGTCTTCTCTCCAAAAATACTCCAGTGCCTCAAGACAAGAGTCTTCGACCAATGTGTGTTACCAGTGATGATTTATGGCACTGAAACATGGTCTCTTACTATGGGCCTCATAAATAAGCTCAAAGTCGCACAACGAGCTATCGGGGTTTCTTTACATGATCGAATCAGTAATGAGGAGATCCGTAGAAGAACGAATGTCACCGACATAGCCCAGAAGATTAGCCAGTTGAAGTGGCAGTGGGCAGGGCACATAGCACGCAGAACAGATGGCCGATGGGGCCAAAAGGTTCTGGAATGGAGACCACGGACCGGCAAGCGCAGCGTAGGTCGCTTTAGCTGTTGGTTTTTCTATAAAGTAATTAAATGTTGAAATAAATATTTGTCATTTTTTTCTGAATCAAAATCTAAAAATTTAGTCTGTATAGACGTGGGGGTAGGTACTTACACATTGTGATTTTACATTTATTTTTTCTTAAATCTACAACTGGATCGGAACTAGACCACGACTGAGAAGATCCGGCAAGAAGCTCAGCGGGCTTGTCTTTTTACATATTTTTTTAGCTACTTAACGTATTTAACAAATGTTAATTTATTTTTAGCTCCAGTGTGTTGCCTTATAAAAGAGACCATAATAATGGTATCAGTAGGGCAAGACACGCTACACTTTGACATCGTACACGAGTAGATAGATCCTGGAGTGATCAGTCCTAGGCTGTTTTATCCTCCAAGTAATCCGAAATTTTGTAATAACCTTTTGGACAGAGTTTATTTTTAATAGTAATTAGGCAAATCTCAGATAACATTGGGAAGTTTATTATAGAATCGTATACATTGTCTCATAAAAGAATGACTTATTCTGTGGAGACGCGTTGCATGTACCGATAGATGCTTATTCCGCGTGTTGATGGAATTAATTTTGGTGAACTTTTTTTGTATGCTGTCTGTGGTGGCCGGTTCGATTTTCGAATAAACTCTTTTCACAAAGTCTGTATCTACTCCGTAGGTACCTACTAACGGCCCGTCCCAATAATCTATCTATCGCCGGTTTACCTTACTAGAGTTAGATATTTGACACCATTTGTATGGACGTTATGTCAAATTTCTATCGGTAGTAAGGAAAACTGTGAATAGATAGATTATAGGGATCCCCCATAAGAGTTTTCGTACAACTAACGTTTCATATCCAAATCACTTTACGCCCAAGGGAGTTTCATACAACATTACAGCCCCAGGGATATAATGTCTTGATTTACGTAGAGATTGCGTGATATGTAATTGGACATTTTCGAGCAGGTAGTCTGAAAATATTTTTCAACACACTTGCTCATAAAGTGGCTCTAATTTCACCGCAATTAGGCTCATAATGACACCAAACTGTGACTTTTTCATTGCTAGTATTTACAAGTGAGTTATAGATTTTTTTTTAAATGTTGAGTTGCTATATGTTCTTAAAATAAGTTTCGATACAAAAAAGATCGTGTTCAATAATACAAATAAATGAATGTTAGGTACCTACTATAGATGCGCATTTCATGCAACTTCGTACTTCAATAGATAATTTTAACTTGTACGTGTTTAATAAATCAAACTTTCACTCAAATATAACTTTTGTTTTCTCTGTAAAAAAGAAAACTTGAAATTCCCCATTTTGTACGTGGCTTAAACGCTATCCGCGAAAAGCAAAAAAAAGAAACCATTCTTTTAGTCTATGGTCGATTGTCATTGTTAGATGCGCCCGCTAGGAAAACAGATTAATATTTCTCGCTACTAAACACAATATATTTTTAGTATTATTTTCTTCACAAATGTGTTGAAAAACGTCGTATGATGCGTATATAATGATGATTACCGTCCTCGGCTCAAGGCACTTCTGCGGTTATCACCAACATTACACACTTGTACCATAATGTAGGTACTATTGTCGTATTTTCAATATATGTACATTTGTTTTCCTCGCAAATGTGTTGGAAAACGTCGTATGAAACTTGTGAGCACTGCTCATTTATATCATAATATATTATACGAGTTTATATAATTTATAGTGTTTTAGTGGCAGGATGGGCAGTCGTGTCTAGGGTTGCCATAATAATCTTACTACCTACAGCCCGCGGCACGTAACTCTAGCGCTGACCGTTATTGCGCAGAAGTCAAAAATTGGGTATCACAGGGTGGCTAGAGGGACGAAGGACTCTTGTCTCTCTCTGTAACATCGAAGACGAGGGACTCTTGTCTCTCTCTGTCACATGTGCGCGACTGTACCCATGCGCAGCTATCCCCTCCACATTTCGCTCAGCGCTAGAGTTACGTGCCGCAGGTTGTACTAACCGGGACATTTACCATTAACGTGTAAATAAATACGCTTCCAATCATTTCTACTAGATGATTACGTTCTTTATTTTATAGGAAAACTAACAGCTTAAGTAAGTATTTATAAACATAGCGGCAGAGAGCTAATAATAGGTTTTCAGGAATAGATATTTAGCTATATTGTGGTATTATAGCTATTGCGTTGCTTCCTTTGGTTGCTCGACGGGTACGTTATTACCAGGAGATGAAACCAATGCCAATAAATGAAACTTCTCACGCTCGTTGTAACTGAGTTCACTATTGGTTCACACTATACAATACAGTACAGACATAGTAAGGTATAAATATATTACAATCACCCAAGCGCTATGAATGCCGGAACGGAAGTAGTATTACTTCCGATTATTGGCCACAGATACAATATGAGCCAAGAACACAGATGGTGTTGCATGTATTGAATATAAGTGTGCGTTCAGACGCCACAGATACATTAAAGCAACAATTTATTTATTATTTATTTTCTTTAGTCCACTATATGCAGCTACTAAAGAAAATGTAAGTTCGGTACTGATATAATGAACATGGATGGCGTCGTTGTAGCCATACCAATGAATCCCCTGTACATAATGCAATAGCAAATCCACTGGACCATAGAAAACATAACGCAAGATGGAAACATCAGGCATTCTATTATTACTTTAATTAAAGTTAATACGCGCTCTAGTATTCCCCATATTCTTGTACGGTGTAGAATCATGGACGGTACGAGCCAGAGAAAGGCAAAGGATCGATGCATTCGAGATGTGGTGTTGGAGGCGGATGTTGCGGATACCATGGACCGCCAAACGCACCAATGCATCGATCCTTACACAGCTTCGTGTTTGGATTCGTCTCTCCACAATTTGCCAACAGCGCATACTGACCTACTTTGGCCACATAGACGAGGTGACGAGAGCCTTGAAAGACTTATCGTGGTGGGGAACACGGAGGGTAAAAGAGCCCGCAGGCGATCCGTAACCAGAATGGAGCGACCAATTGAAAGATCCTTCCTCAATCGAGTTTTGCTCGGTTGTCAGAGACGCGATAAATAGGTACCGATGGAAGAAGATCATAAGATCTCGGTGTACCATCCACATCCACCGATGGCCACGATCCTCAGTAATGAGGAAACGACCACAAAGAGAAGAAATGTTGGTCATACGGAAACGCTCGTAGCAGAGCTAAAGCGCTCGTAGCGGAGCTTTACTTGGTGATTTTAACCGATCAACAAGTTAAACAACACTTGCTGCGGTCAGGAGTTAGATGGGTGTGTGCTGGCATTGTTCAACTGAGCGCTTCAAGCCGTCGGTCCCGGTTGTTTGTCTTACAATAGGCTATGTAGAAGGCCTACGGGCGGCTTGAAAACGTCGACATGGATTGGCCAGTAACCTATCCACCAAGCCGCACTAGGCCCGCGTGGTGAATTATGATCCAACTCCTTTCTCTGAGAGGAAGGCTCGAGTCCCAGCAGTGGGAACAAAATGGGTTGATTATGATTATGCGGAAACTGTATGTCAAAACTGTTAAGTTATCAGCATGCCGATTTCGATGTACTTAACCTTGGAATCTGAATAATGACAGCATGCTCTAACGGTAAAGCCAAAAATGAAGAGCTGTCAAAGGGGTGAACATGCTACCCTAAAAAATGAAGTTGAGGCAAAAAGAGTTGGAGCCAAAAAAAGAGAGAGGGATAGAGACGACCGGAGATCCACATCGCCTCTCCCCAAAGACGTCCCCCGCTTCACCGCGCACCTGCGACATAAATACGGCAGGCTTGCCCGGCAACGGGAGAGACATAAAGTAATACGTATATATGGGAGAGACCTGTTTTATCGTCAAGCTGCGAGCACGCGGAACTTGCCTTATTTTTAGCTGAAGCAAATGGCGGATGCACCATCGAGAAGGGAGGCATGGTGAACGAGCCATGGTTCTAATCAAAGCACAATAAAAGAACGGAGGAACTTATAGGAGGAAGAGCCACGTGAGCATAGCCGGGCCACGAGCTTATACTGAAGGAGACCAGTGGTTCCATGTTTCGCCCACGTGTAACAAAAGGTACCTTTAGACAACTTCGTCAAGCGTGTTGGTTCTTACAGTGCACTAGGTACACCATAAATAAAACAACATATTATCTCTCTATAAATTATATATTTCGTACATCATACACTTAAATAAATAAAACCTGACATCTAAGCTTCAACATCTACGGCCCGATTGGGATCAAATTGCGCGAGAAACACGCGCGCAGCCGCGTGCGCCACCGCCGGCCACCGGTGCGAGACTAACGCAAGGCAAGCCGCGACCGCGCACACTAGCGCCCCTAGCGGCAACAACCACGGCGCTCGTCTCACCCCCCCACCCCACGCACCCCCTCCCGCCACCAACTCCCTATCCATCCGCAACAAGCACGCCGACCGTACACTAACCACCGCTGCTAATTCCGCTTCCCCCCAATGTTGCCACGCGATCCTAACAAACCGCAACGCACCTTCCGTAGCCCGCCAATGTTTCATATGAAAAAACGCGTAGGCTAACGCTTCACTATCGCCTCTACGTAACACATGCTCCGGCGGCAAACAAAACGCACGCAATTCTAACAAATACTCCGGTACGTGAGGATTGAACAGTATAGCGCGTCGCAGAGCTTCCAACGCGTCCGCGTGAGTTGAGCTGCCGGGGGACGCTAAAGCCGCCCGCACGCGGAGCAACGCGGCCGTGTATAGCAGACAGGCGGAGCGCGGTACAGCCGCGTCGCCCGCGCGGGCAAGCACGGCTTGTACGTCCGGGTAAGCGCGTTGGTCTAGCAGAGCTTCGAGTAAGTTCTCGTGGATAGAGAGCGCGCTGAGTGCGGGCGGAGCGTCGCGTGCTAGCTCTCGAAACAAACGCACGGCGTCTCGGACGCGTCCCAGCCGCCGTAGACACATGGCGGTGCGACGTTTGACGTGAGCGAGCACGGTGACGTCACGCGCTCGTGTCAGCGATCCGCCACCCCCCGCGCGGAGAGATCCCTCCGCTGCACGCCACGCTGTGCGCAGCACGCGTTCTGCCTGTACACAATGGGACTATATTAGTAAACATATTTTATTATATGATTATATACTTTATATATGTATATATATATTATGTACTTTTGTTAGGAGTCACCTTGAGTACGCATCCCAAATTTGGAACCCGTGCTATATTAAATACATTGACCGCATTAAAGGTATTCAAAAACGGTTCTTGAGATACCTATGTTTTAAACTTAAGTTATCCTATACTTCTACTGAATACATTGACCTCTGTAAAAAATCCACTTTTTACCCCTTGAAAATAGACGTGCTATTGCTGATTATTTATATATTTTAAAAATTATTTCTAATGACATCGATTTCCCATATTTACTAAGCAAACTATCCTTTAATATTCCACGTAAATTTCGTAGGTTTCATAACACACTTAAGGTTCCTTTTGCCGCCACCAACTATAGACAAAATTCATTTATTGTGCGAGCGAGTAAAACTTTTAATACATTCTCTAGATTAATGGACATTGATCCATTCGTTATGAGTATTCCGAGGGCAAGGCGGTGCTTAACCGTTAACTTCTTTGTTACTTAGGTAGGTTTAATTTAATTTAATGTAATGTTTTTAATAATCTTAAAATTGTATTAACTTGTTGTTGGTATTGTAAAAACTTGGTTAGTTATTCAGTGTTCGCATAATTATAAATGTATTAAGTCTCTACCTGTGAAAACCTATAATTGGCTTTCTGTTTTGTTTCTAGTTGTTAAAGAAATTTGTATAGCTGTTGGTTTTCCAAATATAAATAAATAAAAAAATTAAAATAAATAATTTAAAGCACTAACGCTTGTAACGATACCAAACATTGCAATAGAGACAAAATACACATCCTCGGACGGGTTTCAAACCAGCATCAACCAACAATCCGTGTTATAAATCTTAAAGTAAAAACTATGAAGGGCTGTGACATCATTTCAAACATTTTAAATGTTTGAAAAAACTCTCTTTTCCGGTTAAATAATGCGGTCAAGGTGTTCAATAGACGTTGCTCCGTCCACGGTTAAAATCAGATAGGGAGTTCAAATTCGATGCTCGGACCTCAGACCTTGGTCTCTTGTGGTCATGGAGTCTGACACGAATTGTCGGAACACGCGGATTTGAATCCCGTCCGAAGATGTGAAGCCTTTGGTTTTAATTTGTCTTTCTAAAATTGTATTTTTTTTTTATTTATTATTATTATTATTTTTTTCTTAACTCGCCAATATATTGTTGCTATCAAAAATTCTTTTGAGTAGCAAAATAAGCCAAAAAGTACTTTTCCCCGAAGACTGAAAGTCTCCGTCTAGAACTAGGTTTAGCTTAATTCTGTCTTTTAGCTATAACATCAGACCTAACTACTTTTGCTAGTTTTTTTCAGCTTTTGACTGCAATAAAGCGTGTTATAAAAAGGTGAAGTAATACCGAGAGGTGTGCATATGTATCGTACCTAGTGTGAATCCTACATGGCAAAGTATCAAAAAAAAATATTTTTTTTTTTTCATATAATAAAAAAAAATATCTGAAATTTTTTGAACATTCCTATTAGACATGCCTAGTCTTAGAGTTCGTAGAGGTCAATGCGCTCTGCAATCTCCAAACCACCTATTCATTCAACTCCGTTCCCCTACCCTGCATGCGTCCTCTCCCCACGCCGTACTCAAGGTTTGAGGCCTCACTCAAGGCTTGAGCTTGATTTACCTTGTCTACATTCTGGAGGCCATTGCCGTCTGGCCTAGTTGTTCAGGGACGAACCTGCTTGAGTATTTGAAAAACTTTGGTTACTCGTAACTCAGAATGTTGACTACTTCCTGGGACGCAGTAGTTAGCTCCCAATTGTATACAAGCTTCTGCGTGTGTGGTTTTAGTATCACCTTTTTGTTACACACTGCATTTTTTTTTTATTTTGTCACTAGGTGTCGTCAAACTGAAACTTCTGCTACAGTGGGCGCGTCCTCCTCAGCCAGCAGCAGTAGTGCAGCGGCAGTATGCGGTGCGTGACGTAACGCTTCCCTCTTCTGAAGGGCCCTGCAACACACATTGACCCCTGCTACAGTGGGCGCGTCCTCCTCAGCCAGCAGCAGTAGTGCAGCGGCAGTATGCGGCGCGTGACGTAACGCTTCCCTCTTCTGAAGGGCCCTGCAACACACATTGACCCCTGCTACAGTGGGCGCGTCCTCCTCAGCCAGCAGCAGTAGTGCAGCGGCAGTATGCGGCGTGTGACGTAACGCTTCCCTCTTCTGAAGGGCCCTGCAACACACACTGACCTCTGCTACAGTGGGCGCGTCCTCCTCAGCCAGCAGCAGTAGTGCAGCGGCAGTATGCGGCGCTTGACGTAACGCTTCCCTCTTCTGCAGGGCCCTGCAACACACACTAACCTCTGCTACAGTGAGCGCGTCCTCCTCAACCAGCAGCAGTAGTGCAGCGGCAGTATGCGGCGCGTGACGTAACGCTTCCCTCTTCTGCAGGGCCCTGCAACACACACTGACCTCTGCTACAGTGGGCGCGTCCTCCTCAGCCAGCAGCAGTAGTGCCGCGGCAGTATGCGGCGCGTGACGTAACGCTTCCCTCTTCTGCAGGGCCCTGCAACACACACTGACCTCTGCTACAGTGGGCGCGTCCTCCTCAGCCAGCAGCAGTAGTGCCGCGGCAGTATGCGGCGCGTGACGTAACGCTTCCCTCTTCTGAAGGGCCCTGCAACACACACTGACCTCTGCTACAGTGGGCGCGTCCTCCTCAGCCAGCAGCAGTAGTGCAGCGGCAGTATGCGGCGCGTGACGTAACGCTTCCCTCTTCTGAAGGGCCCTGCAACACACACTGACCTCTGCTACAGTGGGCGCGTCCTCCTCAGCCAGCAGCAGTAGTGCCGCGGTAGTATGCGGCGCGTGACGTAACGCTTCCCTCTTCTAAAGGGCCCTAAAACACACACACACACTGACCTCTGCTACAGTGGGCGCGTCCTCCTCAGCCAGCAGCAGTAGTGCAGCGGCAGTATGCGGCGCGTGACGTAACGCTTCCCTCTTCTGAAGGGCCCTGCAACACACACTGACCTCTGCTACAGTGGGCGCGTCCTCCTCAGCCAGCAGCAGTAGTGCAGCGGCAGTATGCGGCGCGTGACGTAACGCTTCCCTCTTCTGAAGGGCCCTGCAACACACACTGACCTCTGCTACAGTGGGCGCGTCCTCCTCAGCCAGCAGCAGTAGTGCCGCGGCAGTATGCGGCGCGTGACGTAACGCTTCCCTCGCAGCGGCCACTCGAGCGCGCGGTTCTCGTTCCCGCCACGCGCGGCCGAGGGCCTCTTCTGCGGGGCCCTGCAACACAAATAGGACCAATTAACACTAGAGTACACGCGTGGCCTACTATAGTACACCAGGGTTACTCTTATTACGGTGACTTTTTAGTTTTGCGCGCTAGAAACCAGTGATTGCAGGTAAGCCTCGTCTGATATATATGTCGCAACCTCAGTACCCCTCACGATCTCCGAGGGAACGAATGTGCGAGATATTTGACGCCAAAAGCGCGGGCCTACTAAAGTAGTCCGTGCGTGTATTGGAGTATCAATATCAGGTAACTAGTTTTTCGTTTATTATAGATTTATAACGCTAAAATAATGTTCTCCAGTTATACTATGTATGTATATTTGTATTTTTATTAAAATACTATTATTTTAGAATCTTTGAATGATTCACAAGTGGAAAGGTGGTTTCATGAGCTAGATACTGATGTTGAAGATGTGAATAAGAGCGAAGATGATGAAGTTTAACCAGAATCAGACTTACATGCCTTATATGTGAGTCAGAACTCCATGAAAATGAAGAGGAAAGTTTGAATGAATGTGACGAAACTTTAGATTCAGATAAAAGTGTAACGCAACTAGCATTTGGAAATCGCGGTCCAGTCTACAAATCGCCGAACACACCTATTGAGCACAATAATTTACCATCGCCAACGCGAAACATTGTTGAAATCAACGCTCTGTTATTCAACTAATTCAATTAAATGGCCTCATCCTAAAAAAATATCAAATATAACATTTGCACGAATTGAAATTGAAGGACAATTGTCCTTCAATTTAATAAAAACAATTTTGATCCATGGGGCATTCATTGAAACACTTCCCCGACAACTTAAATTCAGAATTGAAGCACTTTAGGGCAGCACAGCTCAAGAATCCCAAGAGTCTCGACACGATTTGACGCCAAAGACAGGATGAGTTGGTCGATGAGCACTCTGCTCAAAAGCCCAAAATCGGCCGACAAAAAATTGGTGCAAGACTTGCTACAAATGGATTAGTCCCGATCACTTAGCAGTAAGGTGTCCTGAATGTGACGAAAATAAAGAAAATAATAAATAAGTTTGGTATTATATTTAATAAATAAGTTGATCTCAGAAGTGCCATTTTTGTTACTTTTTCTTAGACATTTTAAACATTCATTTAAATTTTTTTTAGACATTCTAAATTGCCAATTGTTTACCATTTTAATTAATAGATCTGAATTTTAATGTTGTATTACTAAATAAAATAAATACCTTTTCTATTTAATTGATTATTTCAGTCAAAAAATTATAAATATACAACTTATTGACATTTTAAAATGGCCTCAAATAGTAGGCCACGTGTGTACTCAAGTAAAAAAAGGGGCGCGTGTACCGTAGTGTTAAAGTTAGTATATCGATGGACTCCATGACGTTTCAGCATATATACAAACTGCCTACTACGAGGGCGGCACTGTAAATTTCGGGAATCAAGGAAGTGACACATTACTATTTAAAAATGATAATTAAAATTAATTTAAATACGATGGGACCAATCATTGAAGCAACCATTCCATTCGGAAGTTGGGGTCTCCAAAATGGCCATTTTGTAGGCGTCCACAGCTTCTTCAGGTGATGAAAATCTCTGTCCAGGCAATTTATTCTTTATTTTAGGGAAAGTATACAAATCATTAGGGCTTAGGTCGGGGCTGGTCTAATAATTCTATGTTTTCGTGCTCTAAAAACTCTTTTGTTCTGAGCGCGGTGTGAAGAAAGAAACTTGCATTGTCGTGATGGAGGATGATGCGGCGGTTGCAGTTCTCTTAAAATGACCTGTGGCAAACAAATGCTAGCATACCATTCTGCATTAACCGTTATTTGTCCCTCAAGAGGAATAGTCGTAACATGTTTACATTACACAACGGTTTTGGAGACAAACGTGGCCACCATTTTTTTGCAACACTCCGTGAACGAACAATTTTTGTTGGCTTTAACTCATTTTCGAACACCCAAACTCGTGACTGGTTTTTTGTTTCGGTTTCGTACGCGTATATCCAGGATTCGTCACCTGATACGATGTTGTATACAGCATTTGAGGATCCTGCGTGGAATCTTTCGAGAGTTCTGGCGCACCAAGTAACGCGAGCTGCTTTTTGCTCTTCACAGAGCGAATGCGGTATCCATCGGGAAAACAACTTTTTACACCTAAGTGTTCATGCAAGATTATTTGTATTTGACTCATGCCAATGTCTAAAGTTGCCTGAACTTCGCGGTATGTCACATGTCGATCTTCCTCAATCAGCTTACGCACAGCATCAACGTTTTCCTGGGTGACTGCAGTTTTTGGACGACCTTGACGGGGATCATCACACTTCCACGTTGAAATTCAGCAAACCAGCGATAAATTGTGGTTTTGGATGGGGCTTCATCACCAAATGCAGAAATCATCCGGTCAACACACTATTTTTGTGTTAAACCACTTCGAAAGTCATAATAAATCATCGCTCTTGAATTTTCTCGAGTCAATTCCATTTTCTCCACGACTAAACAAGTTTGACAAAACCTTGTGACAAGACCGAGAATCTTTTTTTAAATAAATAAATGGTATTCGATTTTTAAAACCAAGGAGTTTTTAATTAAAAAGATTTTAATATGACAACAGGAACAGTGGAAATATTCCATTCCCGATACTTTTAGTGCAGCCCTCGTAGAAGTATTTTGTCACTTCGCTAAGTACATACAAGGTGGTACGAAGAAAAAAACATTTTTATAATATAACTTGATTGAAACTTTCGTAAGTATTACACATTTTTAATGTTATTTGACGGTTTAACTTACGCGGTAGGTATAGTCGAATATCTCGACCGGTTTCGTGACCGTCTGGGCCACTTTTATAATATATTTACGTTTAGGACAAATTCGGTCAATATGCTTATATCATGATAATGGCCTACATGGCAGAGAATTTACAGCATGGTAGTGCCTTCAATTCAATTGAGGTAGGTTGTTTTACTTAACTTGTGCTAATTTTATTGTAAATAAAAAGAGTTCTTCCCCGAAAATCGATTTTGTGCTGTTAAGATTGAGTTGCCCTTGTAGTACTCTGGCCACTCACAAAATGCCAAAGCAAAGTGGCAAAAAGTAACTTCCTCTGTTTCACTTTCCATTATTAAAAACAGTGTGCATTGGCAGGAACATTGAAATAAAAATGTACATATTTACTGTGTCATCGGCATAATTGAGCTTAGATAGAATGAGGGATGCACAAACTGTTATTCTAATATCTATGTTACCCTATAGACTAACCCTCTATAAGACCTAGAGACGAAACACAGTTCAGTTTCTGAACTGCTTGTGTACTGCACAGGCAGTAGGGTTGTTGACCTTTTTTTATTAATGTGTCTTAAATTATTCAGGACACCAAAATACACACCTAGCAATTTTAATATATTTTTATATAATCTCATTCGGTAATATTCTAATTATGACATTAAATACAAACTTTTATTGGGATATTTTATTTACATACTTGAAGAAAATTAAAAAATTAAATTAAAGCATTATTCTCATAACAAAACAATGCATTAAAACATATTTTTTTTATTATTAAAGTGCAATGTGTCCCGCCCAAGGAGGTTTCAATACAATTTAAGTACACATTATCTGTGATGATGCAACGCGCTGGTTCCGAGCCAATAGACCAATAACAGACTTTTTCCACTGATATTGTCGAAATTGTGGTTACGCCGCACAAGCCATACAAACAAGAAGCAGAAGAAGACTTTTTCCATTATGGCGCTATTTCGTACATACGAATTTGAGTAATATTTTGTTGGATAAAACTTTAGTAGCAAAAATGTCATAAGATTAAATAAAGTAGTGTATGCAACTGCATATAATTAGGTATTAAAACACTTGTGTGATCTTATTTTGAAATCTCGCCTGCGGCTCGTTTCAAAACACTGCACTCATGTTTTAATACCTTCTATTATATGACAGTTGCATAAACTACTATTAAAGAACTCTTATTTACTAAAAACTATGTTTTTATTTCAACTTTTAAAATTGGCGCTAAAACATTATTCAATGGCGGCATATTATACATCGTATGACGTCACTGAGGCAAAAACAAACAGTGTAGTGTTTATAATATGTGATGTTTGCTTGCAGGTTGCTTGCTTGTACATGGAGATGGCGGGAAAGAACCAACAATTACTTTTATTATTTATTTTCTTTCGTATTTATTCTCAAGTTTAGACGTGTAATTGTGGTGGATTAACCGTTGATGTTCATGATGGTGTACGAGTGTCAGTAAAGAGTATAAAATCATGAAACATTCATTTTGGTTTGTTTTCGTCAATCGTGTTAGCTAGTTTTAGTAATCCAGTAAACCAGTAATTAAATGACTGACTTATTTCTTAGATCAGACTCTAACTAACTCAATACAGTTACAAAAATAAACCTACATTTTAGCCGCATAATTTGTCCTATACAGGCTTTCCCACATCAAAACAAGAAATAAACCCTTATCGGATCACTTTTTTGTCCTTCTGTTTATCTGTCTGTCAAGACCCTTTTTCATTCATAAAAAAGAAAAAAACTGAAATCCATAAATGTGTAACAACATTGATAGAAAGAAAAACGAATTGACTTTTGAATATTATTAAATGCGGTTGCGGCAATAACCGTGTTTATGGATTCACAGTTTGTCCTTTGACCTAATATGTATTTAGTTATAAAGCAATAATATGAGATGCTTTCTTCACTTGCTTGATTCTCAATCTGTTGATAAGGCACAACACTATCAATCCAGACACTTGTTTTTGCCCTTATGACATCATTTCCGCCGCTACTTCCGTTTGAGGTCACGTGACTTCTAGAAACTTTTGCACACATTTTGTTTATTTAAAATAAAGTAAATCCAATGCATAATAAATAATATGTTAAATTATTTGAGTTAATTGCTCCTTCCACTATCATGTTAACAAAACATTGTAATTATTTTTGACTGTGTCTACTACCCTGTTACATATATCTAGCCTTGTGTCAAGGTTTGAGAATTATTTTCTTTGATCTAATAAGAGATGCCATGTTTTTATTATTCCTATTCTCAGTTATTACGCTCTTGAGCTGTCGTGGTAGTTATGTAGTTGTGGTGGAGACAGACATAATACGCCTCACATTGCCATCCCCCTCTATTCACAGTCATCGTAGTGCACTCATGCAAGGATCCACCCACAGCAGATTTCATCTGGATCAGATCTGGCCAGTTTATTGCATGGGTGAATAGTTTTTAAAATTATTTAATAAAGTATGTGTAACGTTCGTTTTTCGCTCCGTTACACGTTGTCCATTCTAGACACATATTTTCGATTTTAAAATTTGCCAATCCTTAGAGGAAGCTATTCTGGTAACATTTTTATTGCAAGGGTAACACCTTTGGCAACCCAAGGACGCAAATTCTACATTTTTTTGCTTAGATGGTTGGCCACACTGGAGCGTCGTCTTGGCTATGAGAGCCC
This sequence comes from Selenia dentaria, assembly GCA_917880725.1. Classification (NCBI taxonomy): domain Eukaryota; kingdom Metazoa; phylum Arthropoda; class Insecta; order Lepidoptera; family Geometridae; genus Selenia; species Selenia dentaria. The sequence continues at coordinate 2,981,165 of OU862888.1, read as the reverse complement.
GGCCATTTTGGAAGACGCCACTTTCCTACCAATAGTCGTCATGTGAAGTCGATAATTTTTACTTTTTATTTTAATCCATTCGAATCTGAGTTTGGAGCCGATTTCTCAAGATGTTGAGGCGAAATTTAGAAGCCGCAAGTCAAGGGCTTTACATATTCGACGTGATCTTACCAAAATAATGGAATTTTTGGCGTGTCTGCCATAATCTAAAAAAAAAAAAGAAAAACGGTGAGTGCGTTTTCTGTTTAGTCAAAATTACGTGATACTCGAAATTCGGACATTCTTTTAAACGGTGGTTTTGTATTGTTTCAGCCACTGGCGTTTTTTCTTACACGATTTTTTATGGAATTTTTTTACTACACGTTTTGGAGTTATTCTTTCGGATTTTTCTTCCGAATTTACTTTTCACCATGAGTTCACCGTGGGAAGTCGAGGACCGACATCTTGGCATTTCATCGTGCTCTGGAAGGAGAATCTCTTCTCCGCGTCATGATACAAGCACAGGTTTCGTGTCGGAGTAAGGTATTGTCAATTCTTTGTCTTACAATCCGCGTTACTAGGCACGTGTAATTATAAAAATTTAAAATAATTAATTTCCTTTAAATAAGGGTGCAATAACGATAGCGTGCGATAAAACTAAGATAAGTCACTTTAGCTTACTATGGGAAAGCTTATAAAGCCCTTTAGGCTGTCTACCACTTCAGTATAGCTGCAAAAGTCCTTCAGACCTTGCATAATTGCTAAGACATTATCAAACTAGTATAAAACTTTTCTAAATTGTACCACTGTGTTCCTTCCTGGAAATAAAAGTTGAACTAAACTAAATGCTTTGCTGCTTATTTCAACTTCTCCCCCGCTTGAAGATTAAAAGTACCGAAACTCTACAGCTGCTATTCCAGGTAAATTTTTGTTTATTTTAATATATATATAAATATATAAACTTTTTGTGAGGTGGCTCCAGGCGCCCTAACTTATACTTTTATCAATTTTCTAGATAACTTAGTGAGATTATCACTTTACAGGAGCGCTCACATACATATTTTTTAGACATTACATATACTTACTTAATATAACTTGTAATTGTCTATTGTTTTTTTTACTACAAGGTACTATTCAAAACTTCATTATTTTACCTTGTTGTATTTTACTTTATTTCGGTTGGCTTACATAAACCTTACCCTAACAAACTTTATATTATTACAATTGGCTTTAGCGTACTGGTACATGAAGCTTAAAATCATATTTTTTCTATTCCATATTTCTCAATATAACTTACAATAAGTTTTTTTTATTACAATTGGCCCCACGAAACAGGGACTTGAAAGGAATGGAACTTTTTCATACATAGATAACTATCGTTACTGCATTTCCTTGTTGTCTTTATCTGTGTTGCAATCTGCCTTGTACATTTATTTAATTTAATATATGCTTTATTACAAGACAATACTTTTGTGTGTTATAAATTGCAACATGTTTTCTTGTGCTTTGACAAGATTAATTAAGTCATTTTGATATTGTCTGTTATATCTTATGAAAAAACTGGTAAAGTGTTATCATGTGTTATATTACTGTGTTGTGTAATTGAATTCAGCGATACTGATGTTATGAAGATGTGATATTGTACAGTGGTTTAGACTTATAAATAGTTGAATGTTTTCATGCTATTGTATACTTGGATTTTGGTGAGTTTATAATAACATTATATTGTATAGATGTTTACATTTTGAGGTTAAAATACTTTGTAAATCATTACTGCACCTTTTAAAAGAAAATAACCTTTTCTTAACTTAAATAAATACTAAATAGGGTTTAGAAAGAAAATAATAGTTTAAAACTTTAAAATTCAACTTTAAATAAATAAACCTTTGAATTATTTCAAATATTCAAATAATTTCATAAATATTTTCTTGGAGTTTATTGAGTTCTTACATCTCAGCTGTGTTTTTGCTTTTGGGTTTTTATTGTTTGTGTTAATCATGGATAAACAAACTCAATTTCCATCGTTAGGGGTGAAAGAAAATCAACACTCAGGCGATACAACTTGTACCTTAGAGGAAAATGTTGTACAGGAGGCGGTTAATGTTACTGAGGTTCCAGATCCGTTTGGAAACAACATTACTATTGCTCATAGTTCACCATCTTGTGTACTTCCTTCGACTTTGCCTTCTTTTAATATGTTGAATTCACAACTTAATGAAAACATTAAGAAGAACTTTCCGGCCACTACTAAACTGTTGGACCTGAAAAGGAGTAGAATTGTGTTTGATGGTAAGGCTTGTGTTAGAGAATTCATTACTCAGGTCGAAGAATACTTTCTTTATAAAAATTTTGATGAAAATGTTTTGGTTGGTTCTTTTTCGGATCTACTTTCAGATATAGCTTTGAAATGGTTTCGTATTGTACGGATTAACATTGGATCTTGGAGACAGTTTAGGCAAGCATCATTGAAACGTTTTGATAAACCTAAATTTGACTACTTTTTGGTAGACTTTCTACTTCAATATTAGAAGCACCTATTATTGATATTATTTATTAGGCATAATATGCTATCAATTTATACACCTTTTGTGTTTGGTACAATTTTTTGGTACAATTTTTAATTTTGGTAGACTTTTTACTCCAGTATTAGAAGCACCTATCATTGATATTATTTATTAGGTATAATATGCTATCAATTTATACACCTTAATTGTGTTTGGTAGAATTTTTGGTACAATTTTTAATTTTGGTAGAATTTTTTAATTTGTTAGATCAGTTCTTACATCTCTGTAAGGAATTAGAGGTTTTTGTGAATAGAAATAGTTTGATTAATAATAAATCTACAAAATTTAATGCGGTTCAAAGCAATAATAATTTAATTTGTCCGTATGCCCTATGGATTAACCAACGCTCCTGCCGAGCTACAGAGATTAGTAGATAAACTCTTCGGTCCAGGATTTGATAATGAAGTTTTCTGTTATCTTGACGATGTGATTTGTGTCCATTCAAGCTTTAAAGCTCATATAGAATGCCTGCGGAAGGTCCAAGCCATTATTAGAGATGCTGGTTTGACTGTGAACCTTAAGAAATGTGTATTTTGCAAAGATAGACTCAGATATCTTGGTTATATAGTAGACAGTAGCGGTTTGCATACTGATCCTTCAAAGTTGGAAACTATTAATGATTTTCCACGTCCAGAAACTATAAAACAATTGAGAAGTTTTCTTGGAATATGTTCATACTATCGTAGATTCATTTGTAAATTTGCTGACATTGCATCTCCTTTGACTAAATTAACAGCTGGTAGTAAAACTAAAAATTCAAAGAGACCACTTGATTGGAACGATGAAGCTGAAACCGCATTTTACAACCTTAAACAGGCTTTAATAACAGCACCTGTTTTACAGTGCCCTGATTTCAAGAAACCTTTCTTTTTACATTGCGATGCTAGTTCTGTTGGGATTGGTAGTGTTTTGAGTCAAGAAGAAGATAACGGTGAACAACATCCTGTTGCTTTTTATTCAAGATCACTTAATAAATGCGAACGTAACTACAGCACTACAGAGCGCGAATTGCTTGCAATCTTAGACTCCATAGAACATTTTAGACCTTATATTGAAGGAATGAAATTTACAGTAATTACTGATCATGCTTGTTTAAATTGGCTATTAAAATTGAATAATCCTAGTGGACGATTAGCTCGTTGGGCTGCTAGAATCTCCCAATTTACATTTGATATTATACATAAAAAAGGTAGCTTACATTTGGTACCCGATGCTTTGAGTAGAATTCAAATTAATGTTATAAACTCTCCCATTGTCAATATTATTTCACCAGATGAAGAGATTGAAGATCTTTGGTATAGGAAAGTATTTATAAATTGTCAGAAATATCCTGTTAAATTTAAAAGCTTTAGAGTAGAGAATAACACTTTGTATAAATATTGTAAGAGTAAATTTGATATAAATAGTAATTTAAACTGGAAAATAGTCATACCTAAAGAACATATCATGGACACTATTAAATCAAACCATGATGATGTAAATTCAGGCCATCTTGGCATTCATAAAACATTAAAGAAAATAAAGCAACATTATTTTTGGAAAGGTATGTTTGGTGATGTACAAAAGTACATTATTTCTTGTGAAACTTGTAAAGCTTATAAACATTCTAATTCTCCTCCTTTTGGAACTATGATTAATCCTAAAAGAGTGGATAAGCCAATGCTTATGCTTTCAGTTGATATTATTGGAATTTTGCCTAGAACTTATTCGGGTCATAAATATATTCTCTCTGTTGTTGACGTTTTTACTAAATATTGTTGGTTATTTCCTATGATTAATGCTACTACTAAAGTAATTAATAAACTTTTTGAGAAAGAAATATTTCTTAAGTTTGGTTGTCCTAAAGTTATAGTATGTGACAACGGAACACAATTTGCTTCCAGACACTTTGTTGAATTTATGAAAGGCTATAATATAACTAAAATATTCTACAACACCTTGTATACACCGCAGAATAACCCAGTTGAAAGATATAATAAGACTGTAGAAACTTGCATATCTTGTTTTGTCAAAGATGATCAACGAACTTGGTCCAAGTTTTTGTCCGATGTTCAATTAGCTTTGAATAATAGTGTAAATCTAGCTACAGATTTTACACCTAATTTCTTAATGTTTGGTAGAGAACTAATTTTTGATGCTTCTTTACATCGTTTTAGTAATTCTTTTGATAATTTAACTCAGTTGGAGATTGGTGAAAGAAATACCTTTGCTCTTGCTTTAAATTCACTTAGTGAGATATATGTTAAAGTTCAGGCTTATCTTTTAAAAGCTTATAAACGGAATGCCCGTTATTATAATGTTGGTAGGAGGGTCATTTCTTTTGATGTTGGAGATATTGTTTGGAGAAGAAGTTTTGTTCAATCTAATGCACCTGCATATTTTTCGGCTAAGTTTGCACCTAAGTTTATAAAGTGTGAAGTTATTGAAAGAGTTTCAAATAACGTTTATGTTCTGAAGGACTTGAACAAAGGTACTTCAGGCCGTTATCATGTTAAAGATATTATTAAATATTAAAATTGCTTTTTATAACCTATTTTTTTGTTCTTGGTTTTGATAATTTAATTGAGTTATACTAGATTTGAATGTTGAGGAATGGACGGATTTCTAGTTTGTAAGGTGAAGTATGATAGGGGACTTATTTTATGTTATCAATTCTAACTAATAAAATATTTAGAATTCAACTTAGGTCATTTTTGGATTTTGATATAATAATATACCTGACAACATCAAAAGATCTTAATATTTTTTTTCTTTTTTCTTTTTATGGGAACTAATTTCTTATTTCTCATATAATTTTGTATATTTATAGTTTATAAAGGAACTTAATTATCCTCCTTTTATATAAATATTTTATATATATAAATATTAACTTAGAGTTATTGCCTTAGATTAATTGTTCTGTCTATTTAGTAGAACATATTTTATTAGATACCAGTCTTAATTTAAGTATATCGGATTTGACACCTTGAGTACTCAACCTCTTTGGACTTTACTTTGGATTAGTGAAATCTTTGAATTTCCGTCCCAACTTTTGATAATTAGTCCTACGCCTTTTGTTAGGATGAACATCAGCAATCTATGGACACTTGTACCTAGATTGATTTCTTTTATATGTCATTGTGTGCGGAAAGTTGGTGGAGTTGTGCCGACCACAGTGGTCATATTTTTTTTTTATGCATAGTGCACGGAAAGTCGGTGGTGTTAAGCCGGTCACTATTGCTAAAATTATTTTTTCCTGTTATTTTAAACAGTTATGCGTAGTGCACGGGAAGTCGGTGGTGTTAAGCAGGTCACTATTGCATCATTTCCCTGTTCTTTCAAGCAGTGATTTGGAATAATTTATTTTTCTGTTTTTTTCTAAACAGATATTTAATGCATGGTGCTCGGAAAGTCGGTGGTGGTGTGCCGGTCACTATAGTCATTATTTTTGCATAGTGCACGGAATGTCGGTGGTGTTAAGCCGGTCACTATTGCACCATTTCGCTGTTCCTTCAAACAGTGATTTTCTTTAATTTTGCTTTTCATGCAAAATCTTATTGTTGATTTCTCAACAATTTGTCATCTTTTAACCCGTTGTGTACTGCATACTTTTACAGTAGAGCACAACGCCGGTGTGAAGTTAAGTGGTTTTTCAAAATTATAAAATCTTAGTCGGCGGCGAAAGCTGAACCGAATTTTAGGCTAGATGAGTAGGAGTCGGAGACGTAGGTGTCCATCTGTACTTCGGGGAAGGGTAGAGTAGAGGAGAATGGAGTCGGTGACCAGGGTGTCCAACCGCACTTCTGAGTAAGAGAAAGTTTCAAAATTAAGAAATGTAATCGGCTGCGAGAGCTTAACCGAAGTTTAGGACTGAAGAGTATGAGTCGGTGACGAAGGCGTCCAACCGTACCTCATAGGGTGGTAGAGTAAGGAGATAATTTGTTAACATCAGTGTTGTAAGAGTCGGTGGCGAAGGTGCCTAATCGTACTCAAGTAAGTTTTATAGGCTTGAAGGTGGGTTTGATGGAAGTTAAGGTTTAACTTGCTTTTGTCTAGGTTTATGCTTCTTTTATATATAACTTTATTATTTTAGTTTGCTGTTTGGCAACTCTTATCCTATGGATTACTATTTTTGTTTTGGGTTTTTTTTGGATTTGTTTGTTCCAGCTAAGAGCTTTGTCTTTATTATGAGACTCCTTAGTTTGGTAGAGTTCTGAATTTTGTTGTCATCCTTTTTGATGAATATTTAGTAGATTTTGGTGGAGGTTGGTTTTTGTCATAAAAGAAAAGTCTTTCTTTTATTTTTTTTTGGGAAGGTATGTAATGTAACGTTCGTTTTTCGCTCCGTTACACGTTGTCCATTCTAGACACATATTTTCGATTTTAAAATTTGCCAATCCTTAGAGGAAGCTATTCTGGTAACATTTTTATTGCAAGGGTAACACCTTTGGCAACCCAAGGACGCAAATTCTACATTTTTTTGCTTAGATGGTTGGCCACACTGGAGCGTCGTCTTGGCTATGAGAGCCCGGCCATTTTGGAAGACGCCACTTTCCTACCAATAGTCGTCATGTGAAGTCGATAATTTTTACTTTTTATTTTAATCCATTCGAATCTGAGTTTGGAGCCGATTTCTCAAGATGTTGAGGCGAAATTTAGAAGCCGCAAGTCAAGGGCTTTACATATTCGACGTGATCTTACCAAAATAATGGAATTTTTGGCGTGTCTGCCATAATCTAAAAAAAAAAAAGAAAAACGGTGAGTGCGTTTTCTGTTTAGTCAAAATTACGTGATACTCGAAATTCGGACATTCTTTTAAACGGTGGTTTTGTATTGTTTCAGCCACTGGCGTTTTTTCTTACACGATTTTTTATGGAATTTTTTTACCACACGTTTTGGAGTTATTCTTTCGGATTTTTCTTCCGAATTTACTTTTCACCATGAGTTCACCGTGGGAAGTCGAGGACCGACATCTTGGCATTTCATCGTGCTCTGGAAGGAGAATCTCTTCTCCGCGTCATGATACAAGCACAGGTTTCGTGTCGGAGTAAGGTATTGTCAATTCTTTGTCTTACAATCCGCGTTACTAGGCACGTGTAATTATAAAAATTTAAAATAATTAATTTCCTTTAAATAAGGGTGCAATAACGATAGCGTGCGATAAAACTAAGATAAGTCACTTTAGCTTACTATGGGAAAGCTTATAAAGCCCTTCAGGCTGTCTACCACTTCAGTATAGCTGCAAAAGTCCTTCAGACCTTGCATAATTGCTAAGACATTATCAAACTAGTATAAAACTTTTCTAAATTGTACCACTGTGTTCCTTCCTGGAAATAAAAGTTGAACTAAACTAAATGCTTTGCTGCTTATTTCAACTTCTCCCCCGCTTGAAGATTAAAAGTACCGAAACTCTACAGCTGCTATTCCAGGTAAATTTTTGTTTATTTTAATATATATATAAATATATAAACTTTTTGTGAGGTGGCTCCAGGCGCCCTAACTTATACTTTTATCAATTTTCTAGATAACTTAGTGAGATTATCACTTTACAGGAGCGCTCACATACATATTTTTTAGACATTACATATACTTACTTAATATAACTTGTAATTGTCTATTGTTTTTTTTACTACAAGGTACTATTCAAAACTTCATTATTTTACCTTGTTGTATTTTACTTTATTTCGGTTGGCTTACATAAACCTTACCCTAACAAACTTTATATTATTACAATTGGCTTTAGCGTACTGGTACATGAAGCTTAAAATCATATTTTTTAGATGTTATACTAACTTACACTAAAGAAATAATTTTTTTTTATTACATATGTCTAATTGTTAATTTCAGCCACATGAACTTTATTTCCTAAAATTAGAACAGTTAGCGCAGGATATAGACTTGTAGCAAATTTTTAGGAGTCACGGGAATAGGGACTCACGGACAGATGGGGAGAGATGAAGGACGCTCACATCTCCAACGGCTCCGAACCACGCCTGGTGCTCCTGCGCCGACAGATTCATATCGTAGTACGTGAGCGGCGCTCGCTGGGCCTTGGTCCAGAGGCGCGCATATTCTGCGCCGCGCAGTAGCGACATCGGGTTACGCCACACTTTGCACTCGCTGTCTCCGCCTGCTGCGTCACCATCGGTTCCAGCCGTAGTGCCTGCATTACTCCCGCTACCGCTACCACCCAGCCAGGGCCCGAGGTGGCTTACTGACACCTGCCGAAAAAATACGTTTAAATGTATATTAATTAATATATGACTGAAAAACTATGTTCATTTCATTTGTTCCCTTTGACATTAAACAGACTAACTAATAACATGATAAAAAGGCAAATATGTAGCAATTTACTAGAGCTAGTCTTTGAAAATAGTACTATGGCAATCATTGACAATGTCTAATGCTGGGTTCCTATCCAGAAACCGATTGTTATGTTTATGACTCGTTACTTTTTGGCAGTTATCACATACAAAAAGTGTCAAATAGTAATGATTCATAAGCAAAACAATCCATTTCTGGATATATGAACATATAGAGTCTCCTTTTTGAAATCAAAGTTATAGAGTGTAAATATATACGAGGGCTGCACTAAAAGTATCGGGAATGGAATATTTCCACTGTTCCTGTCATATTAAAATCTATTTAATTGAAAACTCCTTGGTTTTAAAAATCGAATACCTACCATTTATTTATTTAAAAAAAAGATTTTCGGTCTTGTCACAAGGTTTTGTCAAACTTGTTTAGTCGTTGAGAAAATGGAATTGACTCGAGAAAATTCAAGAGCGATGATTTATTATGACTTTCGAAGTGGTTTAACACAAAAACAGTGTGTTGACCGGATGATTTCTGCATTTGGTAATGAAGCCCCATCCAAAACCACAATTTATCGCTGGTTTGCTGAATTTCAATGTGGATGTGTCAAGCTCAGTGATGATCCCCGTCAAGGTCGTCCAAAAACTGCAGTCACCCAGGAAAACGTTGATGCTGTGCGTAAGCTGATTGAGGAAGATCGACATGTGACATACCGCGTAATTCAGGCAACTTTAGAAATTGGCATGAGTCAAATACAAATAATCTTGCATGAACAATTAGGTGTAAAAAGTTGTTTTCCTGATGGATACCGCATTCGCTCTGTAAAGAGCAAAAAGCGGCTCGCGTTACTTGGTGCGCCAGAACTCTCGAAAGATTCCACGCAGGATCCTCAAATGCTGTATACAACATCGTATCAGGTGACGAATCCTGTATATTCGCGTACGAACCCGAAACAAAAAACCAGTCACGAGTTTGGGTGTCCGAAAATGAGTTAAAGCCAACAAAAATTGTTCGTTCACGGAGTGTTGCAAAAAAATGGTGGCCACGTTTGTCTCCAAAACCGGCCATGTTACGACTATTCCTCTTGAGGGACAAATAACGGTTAATGCAGAATGGTATGCTAGCATTTGTTTGCCACAGGTCATTTTAAGAGAACTGCAACCGCCGCATCATCCTCCATCACGACAATGCAAGTTTCTTTCTTCACACTGCGCTCAGAACAAAAGAGTTATTAGAGCAAGAAAACATAGAATTATTAGACCAGCCCCGACCTAAGCTCTAATGATTTGTATACTTTCCCTAAAATAAAGAATAAATTGCGTGGACAGAGATTTTCATCACCTGAAGAAGCTGTGGACGCCTACAAAACGGCCATTTTGGAGACCCCAACTTCCGAATGGAATGGTTGCTTCAATGATTGGTCCCATCGTATGGAAAAATGTGTAAAATTTCGCGGAGAATACTTTGAAAAGCAATAAATAAATTTTTAAATAGTAATAATGTGTCACTTCCTTGATTCCCAAAATTTTCAGTGACACCCTCGTATTATCAATACTTCGTAGTTAAATAATGTTTTGTTTGTATTACAAATTATTAAATAATTCGAGATACTGCATATTTAGGGGTTCAGCAGAAGGGTAATGGCATGTTTTATAACTTACTGAAGATTTCAACTTAACAAGGTCGAGTTATAGAGATTCCACAGCAGTCAAATCAATTTAACTGGACAGGCAGTCAAATTCAAATAAGTTCTCATAGGAACCTTATTAGTATTTCATTTTTATTAGCTTAATATGAGTTATATTTTCTTTAAGACTTTTAAACTCATATACCAGCTCTCTTGGGGAATTTTTCCTGATATAAAATGAATTCATGGTGACTACAGCAACGGAATAAGATGGTAGTATGCACTATATTTTACTAAAGGTTCTGCGAGTTGTTTGATATGTCAGGCAAAACTTAAAGAATATTTTTGACATTGTAGGCCCCTTTTGTCAGGGGCCAGAGATTAATACACAACACAAACAATTTTTTGTTAACCTTAAACCACACATTGAATGATCAAAATAACCCAACACGAAACCCACAAAGTGATATTGCATACCAAAAAACATTTTATTATTGGAACATTTGAATTGGGGGCAGTTATCATGACTATGGTATGTTAACATTCCAATTAGACCTTGTTATTGTGCCATTCACACATATTTAGCCTTAATTTGTGAAGTAGGAGCTGAACAAATGCACATAATTTTATTAAATATAAAAGTGAACCCACCTGTTCTATGAATGAAGTGCCATACTTGCGGAAGTACCACCACTCGAATATGAGTATAAGACCAGATATCAGCGAAGAGGTTCCAGTCAGAGCCACATAAAATTTAGGCGTCAGTGCGCCGACGAACATTGATGAGTCCCACATCCCGCCTGTAGCAGAGGTCTTCTGATTCTGATGAAACTTCTACTTCGTTTAACTCATTATTACGCTCTTCTGACTGAAAATGTAGTAATATTACGTAAATACAAAACAACTTCAACACAATTCTGCCAAAGCTGTGGCCAAAGGTTGGATAGCAAGACAAGGAAGGATCGATTAGTTAGTGGTTAGTGGTAGAGTGGTCTGTAACTGCACAATGAAACATAATGAATGTACCTAGCTATGTAATGTATACACTTTCTCTCTAATTCTCTAGCTCTGGTATCTCTATAAAGAGTTACAGTATTAATAAATTAAATAAAATCTTTAAGATGGATTTACAAAATTACAAACAAAAACAAACGAATGATATTTTTTCTTTTATAGATGCGTTCGCTTAGCTATGAGGGCATTGGTGGCGCTCAAGAAGCTTATACACAACGTGTTGTGTATAAGCTTCTTGGTGGCGCTCCTTTGGCGCTCGTTTCGTTGCCATTGTTGGCTCCAAAGAGTATAATAACCGTGGTGTAGTGGGCTCTTTTATTTCTCTCTTTTGTTGCGTTCGTAAAGCTCAAAAACGTTATTTTTGCAATTTTTGGCCACACTCTACTCGAAAGCTAAACCAAAACCTAATAATAATTGTAGTCTTTGAACCAAGCAAGCCCTAATTCGCATGATTATATTGATTAGGTTTGCCGTCAAATAGATAGTTGTGGGTCAAAAATTGCAATTTTAGTACTGCGTTCGAATAGGCTATTGGTGATCGATTTTAGCGAAAATAACGCTAAAAACGCTCACAAGGGGCGTTCGAATTGGGCATCTGTGGGTGAAAATGTCGTTCATGTCTCTTTTTATTCAGCGTTCGGAAAACTAAAAAGAGGAATTATTGCCATCAAAAAGTGCAATTTGTAGGTGCGTTCGTTTAGCTTATGAGGGCATTGGTGGCGTTGTCATTGATGGCTCTTTTGTTAAAGCGTTCGTAAAGCTCAAAAACATTATTTTTGCCAATTTTGCCCATACCCTATTCGAACGCTCAACTGAGCATAAGACCTAAAATTGCATGATTATACTGTCAAATACATAGCTGTCAAATAAAATCATCGATCACAAACAACCATGCGAGGGTCAAAAATTGCATTGCTTTTTGGTGGCAAAAATTCCTCTTTTTTAGCTTTCCGAACGCTGAACAAAATGAGGCATGAACGACATTTTCACCCACAGATTCCCAATTCGAATGCCCCTTGTGAGCGTTTTTAGGGTTATTTTCGCCAAAAACGATCAGAAGTGATCTATTCGAACGCACTGTTTGTGCTCAGGGGCCTTACTGTGAGCTCTTAAAGCAGGACTTCTAGACAACTGCCCGGTTTATTCGTACCATGACAACATGATAGCAGGCCTGCCCAGGCCTACTATTCAAGAACTGCAGAAAAACCGTTAACCTGTTTTTTTTTGTATGGACTCTCGTTAACATGTCGCTCTAAATCCACTTAAAGTTCGGCCGTTCAGAGAATGCGTTCCTGACACCTATCAGTTAGTCACGACTAGTGATGGGCACAACATAACACTGAGTTGTTACCGTTCCTCCAAAATGAACCGCCGCGTTATTTTTAAGATTATTTTCGTTTTAAATTGGCGGAATCATTTGAAATTTATATTTTAGTTATTTAAGTGGAAACCAAAAAAGGGTAATATTAAAATAATAAAATTGTTTTATTTATTCCTTGTTACAAAGTTACAATCTGTATTTCTATGCAATAAAGTACATTGAATTGAATGTGCGTACAGAATATTAATCAGACTCCGATTCACTTGAGGAGGTGGTGTCTTCATCATCATCTTCGCCTACATGTATAATTATATTATTATCAATAACAGAATCAATCCTGATATCTCGGTCAAAATGTTCCACAATCAGATTTTTAGTCTTCTCAACAACCTTTGCCCAGTCATCTCTTGTGACTTTCCCGCAGGCTTCTTTTAATAGGGTCATCATCTTTTTCGTGCTGAATGGCGGGGAAGTATTGTGGCGGGCGGCGTAACCTTTTATTTGATACGGTGGAATTCTTAGAACGCGATGACCGTACTCCAGAGCAAGTTCATCGATTTCGTATCGCACATTTGCCGCTTTATTTTCTTTAACTAATTTAATTAGCTCTGATTTTAGCATCTGCATATTTGCGTCAATGCCTTTTGCTTGTAACCAAGCCACCATTTCTTCTTATTTATTAGCTTGGGTAGGTGGTTTCTGTATTTGAACCGAGTGATAGGAGGCATTATCCATGAATATTACAGAAGGCTCTGGTAGGCTGGGCAAAAGCACGTTCTGGAACCACTCTTTAAATGTAGTGGCATTAATTTCCTCGTGGTAGTCATTTGTGGTTTTTGATTGAAATGCCAGTAACGCGTTCTCCACAAAGCCGTATTTTGCAGAACCTGCGTGGCATATTATCAGACGGTCTCCCTTACCCATTGGTACTTTCAACGTCGACGCTTGTGTATCATCCGTCCAAGAACGGGAAACCGTGTGATTGGCGTTTAGCCATGTCTCGTCAATGAACACAACATTATCCCAGTTATCAATTTTTTTTGCTTCTCTCAAAAAACTTATCCGTTTTAAAATTATGTCGTATCGTTCTAATAAAAAATTTTTTTTTGTCTGATTTTTTATACGAAAAACCAATATCTTTTAAGATTATGGTTAAAGGAGTTTTACCCCCGCTAAACAGTCCAGCTTCTCTTAACGATGCCAAAAGCTTCTTCCTGTTGAGATATTCATTTCTGGAATAGTAACCATATATATGTTTTCTGATTGCATCGGCGTCAAAGGTGTCAATATCTGTCACGGGTTTAGTTCTACGTTTTTTCTTCGGAGTACGTAAAATATTATCTTCCATGCCAGTAGAGCCGAACTTTTCTTTATTAATATTTGTTATCGTTCGTTTGCTAACTCCAAGCGCCTGAGAGACGCGTTCTTGTACTTGTTCGACAGGTACCAGGGGTCCGCCATTTTGCCGCTCCCGCTCAAAGTAATCTTGCAGCTTGATGATTAACTCACAGGCTCCACTTTTCAATGTTTGTCCTCGTTTAGGCATTATTATGCACCAAAAGTCACAAAAACACAATCGAAGTCCGATTTAGCGCCGATGTCAGTTTGAAAAGCAGAAACAGTCCATTAAACGAAAGCCGGGTAATCAAATAAAAACAGATTGAAAACACTTGAAGAACGTGGTCTATGCGCACGAAACGACAACAGACGACTGTTTTAGCGTCACAAAATGGCGGCCCATAACGCCATTTGGGGTTACCATTTATACCTATATATAAAAATGCTACTTTCTTTCGCGCGTTCGGTTTGGTCGTAGTTTTATTTTTATATTTAATAAAAGTTATCTGTGTCCATTATTTTTAAATTCTTAAAAAGAAAAACAAAACGTTTTTTTTTATAAAGTATAACTGTATAAGAACAGATTACGATACTATTATTGCCTGTTATTGTTAGCACAGCACTACAAATATAAAGCGCTGACATAACCTTGTAATAGCGCAGTTTAGATTTAGAAAAATATTGTTTACCAAGTTATTAGACACTCAGTTTGGCACAAAATTATAACATTAATTGATTATTGATATAATATATAATATAATATATATGTTGTTTTAATGCTCATCAATTGTTAAAACGGTAAACAACCAGCAATAATATTTTTATCGTAACTGCAACGCCATTACAAAGTTACGTCGTCAGTTCAATCGCGACTTGTCAGGAACGCATTCTCTGAACGGCCGCAGTATAGTTTATTAGTTTACAAAGACATCTAGGCGTCTGCAATGTTGGTTATAGTAAATTGTTAGAATGCCAGAGACAATATGAAAACAATATTCAAACAGTTCACCTAAATGGGAGTCATGGTATGATTTCATTCAAAATTGTTTATGCCAGGTTTAAGAACTGCACGGAACTTGCATGGTCTTAACGTAGCTGATAGTAAGGCTCCAGTTGAGCGTTCAAATTGGGTGTGAGCAAAAGTGGCAAAAATGGCAAAAATAACATTTTGAGCTTTACGAACGCTTTAACAAAAGAGCCATCAATGACAACGCCACAAATGACCTCATAAACATAACGAACGTGCCATTAATAATTCTTTTTTAGCTTTCAGAACACTGAACAAAAAGAGCCATAAACGACATTTTAACACACAGACTCTTAATTCGAACGCCCTTGTACCCTACGTCGTTTGTGATCCCTAGTAAGCATGTGGTCCCCAGTATTGCCAACTTGGGTGTTTTCGCACCTAAACTAATGGGGAAAGTAAGAGCAAAGGGGTATTATTAGGGGCCTAAAATGTTTTGGGTTTTTCAAGGGGTAGAAATTTAAGTGCAGGGGTATTGTAGACTATTTTTAGTGTGATTCTGAACTGTACTGGTAACGACTTACTTGCCTAAGGAGCCATGTGGCGCTCTCGTGATTGCTCCTGGGTGTTACGACCTGCGCCCGCGTCAAAAGTTTGCGCCGAGTTGGGAATAAATGGCTCTTGTGCCATACCTATAACGAGTAAAGCGACGAAATTTTTGTCAGAGATAGTTGAATAACCAAGAAATCTGATACATAAACATTAATGTCAAATGTATTAGTAAAATGTTATGTTACACAAGGACAAACTTGACGTAGCCGAAAAAATCTGAGTTGATGTGGAAAAAAACTGTAATTTAAAAATTTTATAATAATACCTATAAATTTTTTGCGGTAATTAAATAGTAAAAACACATATCTAACTAATTACATTCAAATATTTGAATTCGTAAAAGAAATATTATCATTAAAAAAAACTTGCAATCTGACCACAAAAATTAAGTTTTATCAATAATTAATGCTTATCAAAACAGGATTTTGATTTGATATTTATAAATATTTTGAATGTTAAAACAGAAATATTATTTTCACCTAGTAACATATGCTTAGGTTATTAAGAATTACATAAAAAAATAAGAGCTACTTTGAAATTTCGGCCAAAAATTTTTTTTTTTCAACTTGGGGGCCCATTTTCTAGACTTAGACATGGTGATTTCTAAAAAAATGTTTTTTTTTTAAATATATATTTGATGTTGCTTTTTTTTATTTTATTGGAATTTTTATTAGTAATTCTACAAACCAAACTAGGTTTCAAAGAATAAAGTAAATGAGAAATATAAAAAAAAAATACAAAATTTGAATTTTAGTACTAGCGAATTGAACTGTCACGTGACTTCAATTTTTAATCGATACTGACATAATATGGCGTATTTATGAGTGGGTGTAATTACTTGACTACATTATTTCTGTGATATTTTACAATGTAAAAGTATAATCTATTCAAAATAAAGCAAATTATAACCAATCATAACAATGAGAATTAGCTTACCGGGAGTTGTCGATTCGTGAGAAGTTTTTTTCGTGTAAATTTTGATGTCAGAACTTAAATCACATATTTACAGTATTCCTTACACATTCACGATCATATTCATGTATAATTTTTATCAAAACCATTATTTTAACCCTATTAATTCACTAAAAACTATAACACAAAACATAACTTCACCGCCAAACACAGATGAAAATATAAACATTGATTATATTTTTTTTAAAGTTCACAGATAGAACATGTCCGTGTGTAGTGTTGTCATAGAAAGAAAATATATTACGCTAAATAATAAAGCTCTATGGCTAAACATTGGGGTAACTTTAAAAAATAAACAAAATAAAAACGCGCGTAAAACTAACGTGCAACAAATGTTGCGCCGACAATTTGGACCTCAAAAATCCTTGCTTTTTTGTGGCGCGGGCAAAGTAATCGGTAAGAGTACATTTTTCATCTATCGTTTGTTTGTACTCTATTCAATACAAGTATTAAAAAAACGAGCCGTTACAGAGTTAGCATAAAAACACTAAACTAATATAAAAATAACAATAAATTTCAATTAAATTAAAACCATTCATGTTCTACTGAAGTGCTCGTATTGGAGCTTGACTTGGCGATCTTAACCTATCAACAAGTTAAGCAACGCTTGCTGCGGTCAGGACTTGGATGGGTTACCGCTAGTGGCATTATTCAACTGAGCGCTTCCGTACTTCGGAGGGCACGTTAAGTCGTCGGTCCCGGTTGTTTGTCTTGGGACAACATTCGTTAGGCTATGTCGAAAGCCTTCGGGCGGCACTGAGCCCACCAACCCGCACTGGGCCCGCGTGGTGGATTATGGCCCAGCTCCTCTTTCTGAGAGGAAGGCTCAAATCCCAACAGTGGGATCAAAATGGGCTGATTATGATTCTGATGATATTATGTTCTACTACTTACTGCTTATGGCTGCAAAAGCCGAAGTGAACGTAAAGACGAAAACATAACCTTTCATTCGTAAGTCTACAATTTTTATCTAATTTTACCTTGTTGATATAAATAAATATAGGTTATATGTTATAACACTCGCATGACTGCATCAACGTATAGAAAATACGAAATAATACGTACATTGACTTAAGAAAATAATAAAAAATTTTAACATTAACCACCCAAATTATGTACGTAAGTAAAATTAATCCAAGTGACTTTTCCTAGGCATCATGAATACTTCTGAAATGACAACTCTATTTGTTGATACTTACTCTGAGACTATAATCCATATATATAGTTTACTCTATGACTAGAATGTACTCTTTGAGCTACACGGGTGGTCCCATAGGCTAGTATTATACATAGACTAAAATATTATTATATTCTCTTTGGTCTGATGTTGTCCACTTATCCACTATCAATGCAGCGTTGCCATTAGCGTACATTTTACACATTTGACGTACCTTTTTAGACTCCCATGTGCAATGTGTAAAATCGTGGGTTATGGACCATTTCACGTACCTTTTTGCATCCGCCAAAAAATATGAACATACCATGTATCGGAAGACAAAGTACAAGTAGTTATCGTGTTCAAAACCTTGCAGTTTCGTTTTGCAACATAGCTAGCACGTTAGATCTCCGATGCTCTAGTAGTACTCTATATAAAAGCATCCCTTTCATACACCTACAGATAAAATTTGTCTTTGCGGCCTATATAGTGTGCATAAAGCACACGAGTAAAAAAAAAGAGTTTCCATTTCTTTACTGATGTACCTATAGTATACATTGCTGTCGTTGGTGAAAACGAGGGATTTAACTAATGAATTAGGATACAATTGTTCTATGCTCTTGACAGCTTTATTTTTTACGGCTGGCAGAGGCAAGTTGCCATTTAAAATTCCTAATGTAAGTTATCTCTACTTTATTTTTGAAAAAAGTTAAACGGGGTCAAACTTTATTGCAAAGTGCAATTTGAACCTTGAAAGTTTTTGAAGTAGGTAACACCTTATCAAATGCGAAAACTTTGTAAGTACCTATGTAGGTTTTCTAATGCCTAAAAATAGCACTTGCGAGTGGAAAATGAAAATACAAGTAAAATCATTGCTTATGTATTTTTACCCCAAAATGTACGTTTCCAGCTCTAGATATGTACCTTTTTGGAACTCCGTTGTGGTAACACTGTATCAATCAGCTCACAGCTGTTTTTTGTTTAGGTTTTACACTTATTTTATTTCGGTTTCATCCCTTCGTAGTTCGTCTAAAACATTCTATTGTCCTACACATAGAGTAACTTTTTATACTAGTTCCTACGTACATGCTGTCCTACAATCTTGCCTACGACATAAAAAAGTTTTCTTAGGAGCCGCTGCTTGCAGCTTGTAATATTACTGTTGACTACCCTAAATATTGACATTGTATCGTACTAAATTACTTGTTTTCTCGTTGCCCTATTTAAATCTTCTTAATATTTCGATGTTTATGAATTGTATAGCACGACCACGTAAGTTCTGTTCTGTGAATTGTATTTGGTTTTTAACTTTTTGATGAACTTGAAGTTTTGTATTCAAGTGTGTTCATTCATGTTTATGCACAATGTTCACACAACACTCAATGATCTTATATAAAAAGAGGTAGATAATTATAGTACTCGCGTGTATATTACAGCCACATTTGTTGTTGAAAGATATGTGCTATCCGTCATAGAATGATGTCTCCTCAGCAAAATATGTAAAAATGAATCTACCTCTTTTTAATATAAGATCATTGACAATAGTCATAACCCCATAGGACTCAATAGGATTCCCTATTATGTGGGAGGCATGGATTCGCACATGAGCACATCACACATTGTGATCAAGATCATGTAAAAATAATATGTTTTTATGTAAAGGATCATACCTGTGATCACATGCTTCAAAAACTGGGTTGCTACCAACTGAGCTAATGAGATATCTATACATTTATGGCCTCATAAGCAAGATGAAAGTTGCACAACAAGCTATGGAAAGGGCTACGCTCAGGGTTTCTCTACTAGATCGAATCAGAAATGAGGAGATCCATGATGAACTAAAGTCACCGACGTAGCGCAGAAGATAAGCCAGTTGAAGTGGAAGTGGGCAGGCCGTAAAGCATGCAGAACAGATAGCCGATGGGGCCAAAGGTTCTAGAGTCGAGGTGGGGGAAGGGAGATGATGGACCAGAAAGCATAGGTTGTCCACCAACAAGGTGGAGAACTGGGTAACCAACTTGTTGAAGGCAGACTTAATTGTTAAGATTAATTACAATATGAATTGCCAAGATTTATTAAAAGATGCTTAACCAATCCCTTCAGATTGAAAAATATATTGTTTTAAATGTCAAGTTGGTCCAAGTCAGCCTAGCACTAGCTAGGTCACTTATATTGAATTAAAAAACATTACCATGTAATAAATAGTAATTTACAATGACATTTGCCTTAAATAAATTATTCATACTAAAAAAAAGCTTTATGGTTAATTATAAAATCTCCGGGTCTACTTTTTTAAAGGTGGCAGCCCCAGGTACACTCTGATCAGACTCGGAAATTAATACTGATAAGGTATATTTTTAAAGGTGCTTATATTTAGATCATAGGTTTTCATTTTAAAAAAATGGGTATAAGTGTATTAAGCTCACGGGAATGATGGTACACATGAATATAAATAATTTATATAGGTATTATAACTGATACAATGTTATAGGGCAACAGATATTTAATGGTATAGATGTTCCAGGTATATTCACCCTTCAAAGAACCATGTCTATGGGCGGCATTGTTGAGGGAACGATTAGGAACAAACTGCAAACTACACTTGATGCTAAACATGTGGACATAATCAATGAATCATACATGCACAATGTGCCAAAAGGAGCCGAGACACATTTCAAAGTTGTGGTTGTATCAGACAAGTTTGATGGATTGCCATTGATTAAGGTAAATAGAGACATCTGGTGTTGCCCAATTAAAATATGCATACTAATCAATACTAAGTTTTCATCTTTATATATTTGAAATTATAATATATTGTTGATGAAAACTTAACTTAAAGTTTTCATTAATAAAATGACGAACCTCTAATGTCCTTGGTAGGAAAAGTATTAATACTTTTACGCATGGTTCAATGTTGTGGAAAAGCTGAGGAGCTATGTTGTGGCATGTGGCATTATGTAGACTTTGGTTCTGGATACATTCCATGTAACAAGTTTAAACATCTGGTGGTAATATCTGATTCGCCTAACTGTTCAGTTTGCGCACTGTAGAAGATGTGTACCATGTGTTGACAGAATGTGTGTGGAACATAAATTAGCGTTGAGCACTGTAGTGCAGTGTAGACGTAGGCCATTGTAACAGCATCATAGCTTCTCCAGTTTCTGCTGAAGCTTAGATACTGTTCAAACTATACTGTATATTTATGTAAGGTGACTATATAAAAGTTAGTATTGGTAGATTATGTAATAAAGATTAAAAAATAATAAAGTAACTTACTTTTAAACAGTTATTGTTGTGTGTCAATAACTGTTTAAAAGTTTATATGTAATATAAGCCTTTAGTTAATGGTAAAACCGGCAAACACTTACATTTATCATGTGCGGCAGCCCGCAGGGCGCGACTCGCGGCTATACCACGCTCTCCATGAGGATGGGCATCAATTCAGTACTGCCCGAACACCGGTCGGAGTATAACAACTAGATGATAGACGTGAGTGATTGCCGGTTTTACCATTTAACTATGAGTTCTAATGGAAGTTTTTATGACAAAGCCTTTAGTGTTCAAGTTGGTTCTATTTTTTTGTATAAATAACTGTTTTTTCCTTTTTATGACCTTGCTACTTACTTGGGATACACAGTCAATGTTGATATCATTAATATAGATGATACACTTTTCAGTTATTGTAGTGTAACTCAAAAACTGCTGGACCTAATTTGATAAAATTTAAATGGGACCACCTTGGAACTATACTCTACCAAACAAAAAGAGTATCATCAAAATTGGTTCATAAACGATGGAACTATCCGCGAAACCACATTAAAAAAAATATCCGTTCAAATTGAGAACTCCATCTTTTTTAATGTTGCTAATAACATTTATTAAAAACAAAATCAGAACAAACATCACAGTATGAAGCATTTAAAGTCTAAAAAGACTCAAAAATATTTTTTTTTGTACCACAAATGAGTGCATATATAATAGTAATAATTTTAGATAAATGATTGGACGGAACACCTTTTGACCACCTTTCAACCCCCAGATTCACAGTACCATTTGTTCCAGAGGCATCGCATGGTCAATGACATATTGAAAAAGGAGCTGCAGACTGGTGTCCACGCTCTTTCCATCGTCGCTAAGACCCCACAGCAGTGGGATGAAAGTGACAAGGTGGTGGAAAGCAGCCCCAACTGCAGGGGTGGTTTCGGCAAATGAACAGGAGAGCTAACTACTTAACTAATCTGTTTAGTGTTATTACATTTGTTAGTAAATATTAATTTTAATAGATTATATTTTTCTATTACCTAGCTTTTAAGAGGATTGCATAGCTAGTACTTTCCATGCTAAAAGAGAAAACTCTTTTCTACCTCTTAACATTGTCCGATATCAGTGATTTTATTTTCATGGAGTCATGAGATTGTTTACTATGCCCATACGTTTTGATTTTTTCAGTATTTCAAAGTACTATAAATTTCCTTTTTTAAAATTTAAAAAAACTGAAAAAAATCAAAACTTACGGGCATAGTAAACAATGTCATGATTCCATGAAAAAAAAAATCACTGAAAATCGGACAATGTTAAGAGGTAGAAAAGAGTTTTCTACCAGCCCAGGTTCATTATGGTACGCAAATGTACCATTATTTCTCATGTATAATCAATACATAGAGACAGAAAAAATACGAAAATTTTGAATACATTTTGCAGGATCTTTGTTTTTACATCATCCCCGCATTCACAAACACAATAAAAGTTATTTTATTTTTTTAACACATTATTAGTATTAAATTCAACCCAAAGTACTACATTTTTCTGTGTCAATGTTGATAGTAAGCAGTCAGGCACTTAAAAAATTAAAGTGCCACTTACTCATTTTTTCAAAGTTAGTTTGTATGGTCTGCCATTGTAGTTAATTGAATTACAAATAAGTGTGTTGGTAGCAATTTTCCATGTAAAATTGAAAATAAACATGATTATGTAATGATAAATTTTACCCCCACCTCTTTCGCGTATAAATCGAAAAATATCGATACGAAGAAGAAAAATGTAGGAACCAAAATAATAGAATAAAAACTTAATTGTAAACAACTTTGTTTATAATAATTTTTTATGTAAAATTGAAAATGAACGAGTTGTCAATTAAACAATGATTTTGTTTATAAAAAAAAACATGTAAAATTGTAAATAAACGAGTTGTTAATCAAACAAAAATTCGGCCCCTCTTTTGGGTATAAATCGGAAAATATCGATCTTAGGAAAAATATATCAGAATCAAAATTGTAGGCAATTTAATTTTAAACAACTTTTGGGAAATCGTATTTCGTGTTTAATTAAAAGCACACGAGTTATTCAATAAACTAAAATTTATCCTTAAAGTCAAGATGGCAGATAAGGCAACGGATCGATCATCACGCAAAACAAATGTTACTGCCAGTGACCTTCCCCACGGAATTCCGAAGGAAAATTGATACCTATAATTTTTTCCGGGTCAAATCCTAATTCGAGTGGGCTATCGCTGATACCACAGAATCGAGTTAAAAGTTGTGAAATAAAATCCTGGTATAACACACATAGTGGTTGTTGTCATAGACCAATATAGACTCTCAGAAAACCGTACCATAGTTTTATCTAAAGTACCATAATTTTGACGAGCCGATGTCATCATTCCTGAGTTGGCGTCTAACATCCCTGGTCGGACGCCATGACCACTAGGCCACCGAGGCACGAGGTCTGAGCATCGAATTTTAACTGTCGTATGTGGAGCGAGCGACATCTATTGAACAGCTTGACAGCATTATCCAACTAAGAATTTTTACAAATACTTTACTTTCGTATTGATGTCGAACCTTCATAATTTTTAAAGTACTAACGTCTGCTGAGCGATACAAAACATCGGACTGTTAGAAAGAAAAATTCGCATCCTCGCATGGGATTCGAACCCGCGTCTTCCGACAATCCAAGTCAAACGCCATGACCACTAGGCACGAGGTCCGAGCATCGAATTTAATTCTGATTTCACCCGTTGTATGGGGATGGAGCTAACAGATGCCCGAGTCAGACCTACATGAAACCATATTAACGAGTATTCCTTTCTCTTCTCCTTAACATCCAATAGTATATTTCATTACAAGTGGGGAAAGGCTGTCATTCCAAAGAGTTCCGACAAATGTCTACCCGAGCCGAGGCGCAGCCGAAGGCGAGGGTTGACAGTCGGAACAAGTTGCAATGACGGTTCCGCACGTGTACTGAACGACTATTTTTAATACAGTTGCGAAAAAATGAAGTAATTTAATAAAATAAACTCGCAAAGAAAATTTCTGGAAAATGGCGCCAACCGTAGAATATAAGCAGATATTTTTTTTTTCTTCACCCATTCTGGTAGGCAAAGGGAACTATGCCCACAGCCAAAAGTCTTCAGTAGAATTTTTTTATTGATATGAAATGAAAATGAATTTAATGAGATGAAATGAAATAAAACCTAACCTAACTCATTCAATCAAATCATAAAATCTGACATTGAAACAAATTAGTAGCTTCTTTTTAGAAATATACGTTTTTGCATGAATCATAAAAACTTCTATGAATTTTTTTAGTAAAAACTTCATCGTTGGTTTTCTTTTTAATAGACATTATTTTGACAGTTGGGAAAGAGAACGCACGAGTTCGGGAAATGTAAAAAAAAAGCACGAGTATGTAATAGCCCACATCCCGAACGCTATACGTCCCTGCAATACGCCACTTTTTGAGCAACTGTATTAAAAATACTCTTTCCATTGTGACATGTTTTATGTGACATATATTCAGATTTCAAGTGAACTTCTGTACCACTTGCTCTAGTCTAGATAGTTCATGTTCCTCATTACCACATAAATGTTAACATGTTAAGGAACTCAGATGTT
Organism: Selenia dentaria; assembly: GCA_917880725.1. Taxonomy (NCBI): domain Eukaryota; kingdom Metazoa; phylum Arthropoda; class Insecta; order Lepidoptera; family Geometridae; genus Selenia; species Selenia dentaria. The sequence goes on along the minus strand of OU862888.1, from coordinate 2,956,428 downwards.
CCTATAGTATTGGTTTGTTTAGTTTTAACTTGTATCTAAATACATATTATAGCTATATGTCAAATACTTACGAAAAAATACAATTTTAAGTTGTAAAACTTTTATATTTACTTTTTACATACATGATAAAATCACTCATTCACAAATACAGGCAAAAAGTATTCCATAATTATTTAGTAATAATGTTAAGGTGGTCCCTCACTAGGAGCATTCGCCTGTAGTATAACGTTACACAGTCGAGCATTACCTCAGTGAGGGAGAACCGAGCATTACAGTGCGCAACTTCATACAATGTTTAATATTATGATACAACTTGTAACACAACTCACATTACAACCGAATGCTCGTCAAGTCAGAGAGGCAGTGTTGTAATACAATGCTCAAAATCGAATTAAAAATGTTACATTACATATGAACGCTCCAGGTGAGGGACCACCTTTACGCATTATACATTATTGTAAGTATTCAATAGATCCTTATTTTACAAAGTCGAATATTTAGCATATAATTATATCCAATAATACGGACGTATCAATTTCCTCAATATATAAATATTCACATAGGTAATTCTGTTAGTACATAATTCGTTTTCTTTTTCAGCTAATTAAGACAGCATTATTTTCTGCATATTTTAACCAACACCTCACTGAAACAGTGGTCCTAACACGAATAACAACGCAAGTGTAACGTAACGTGTCGTTCACGTGAACCAGACAAACTGTCACTTATCTAGGGCAACTGTGACACAGATAACTCATAGTTCGGAGCGTGACACGTTGACGCTTACGATACGAATACTTTTTCGCAAATTGTTTGTGTTACGGCTTCAGTACAAACTATGAGTTATATGTGCCACAGTACTACATAGATAAATCTGACACCTTCAAACAATTCTTCAATAGCAAGAGAGCAAATATTTATATATTACTAGATATATAATCTGAATTTCGGAAACGGCTCCGAAGATTATCATGAAAAGTGTGCGGGGGGTTTCTGGGGCGATAAATCGAACTGGGTACGTCCGTTGTTATCTCACATTTTTATATCACGAGCATTATTTTCCGTTTTCCTCTCACTCAAATTAAAAACGAAGGCCGTTTTTATCTCATTAAAAATAAAATAATTATTTAGTTCGCTTTTAACTCACAGGATCGTCCGGTGTTATCTCACAAGAGAGTACTATGAATATTCTGTGTCACAACACCAATGTCTATTGTTTAGCTTCCAGGTAAAAAAAAAACCATCTGGGAACCAGGCATTGTTTTAAGGAACAAGACAGAATGAGATAGAAATAATGTGTGCAAATAGCCCAAGCAATTTGATTGTAAAAACTTATCTCTAACTAGTCAGTCCTACGTCAAGCAAGGGAAAGTAGTGCATAGACATTAGTGAGTGCAAGTAAAAGTGAATTCTGTGATAATGTGTTTGTGGAAATTAATCAATTACTGAAAATGGAACAGCCAGATATTTCAGACAGTGCAAACTTTGAACTAAGTAAATCCATAAAAAATACCAGCTAGGTTTCATTTTTAGATAACATCGTTTTATCCGTATTTGCAGGCAATGAAAAAGTACTAAAATATCAGTATGGCAACTTTGTTTTTTTCGTTTCAATAGTACCACTTTGATAAAAGTTTGATTGAAAGTTGCAGAGTAGCAGAAGTCTACAACTTTAAATCAAGCTTGAATAGAACTTAATTCCGTCGTTTGTGGCATTAAAAGAGTACAGTCGTCACTTGTGCGGGCATAAGGGACAAAGTCAAAATCATTTATTCAATTTAGGCATATAAGACGCACTTATGAACGTAAAATTTTCATTATAATGTACTTTAAAGACTCTACCGCCGCGTTCCAAAATATATAGAGTCCACCGAGAAAAAGCGGCAAGAAACTAGGGGCCATTCTTTTTATATAGATGTTTACAATGTTTCTACTTAGGTACTACAAATATTACATTTTATGGGTGGCAGAGTGACAGCTTGCCAGAAGTGGAGTATTCCAAGCATATTTATCTTCTATATAATGTCGAACTTAAGCTTTTTTTATTAAAACGTTTTTTACAGTCAACTTGAATTTGCCCTCTGTGAGCTCAGTTATGTGTTTTGGGATTTTATTGTAAAAACGCACACAATTTCCTAGGAATGACTTAGTTAATGTGACATCGTTTGAGTGGCGAAACCGCAATCGCATAGTTTCAGTGTTGTCACGGTAGACCCATTTGCACATATTGTGGTATGGCAACTAGGTCTATCAACTTAAAGAATAACAAATGGTTTACTGATACACCAACACTAAAGCTACTTGACAATAGATGGCGTTGTTAAGCAACACTAACCCAATGAGTATTTGGTTGGAGATTAGACCAAGAAAATCAATTATTTACTTGCGAGCAATGCTCGCTCATCCAGCTACTGACAGTTTGTACTGTACATCGACGATACGGTAACGTTACACTTACGCATATTTTGGTGCTAGTTGGCCCACTGCTACTATAGAATGCTTCTACAATAATTACATTTTTAGAGTCCCGAACCCAAAGGGTAAAAACGGCATTCTTTTACTAAGACTTCATTCAGCCCGTCTGTCACCAGGCTGTATCTCGAACCCACCGTGATAGTCAATTGAAATTTTTAGTATTTCTGCTGCCGCTATAAGAAAAATATTAAAAAACCACCCAAGTACGAGTCGGCCTCGCGCACTAAGGTTTCCGTAAAAACGGCAAAATAATGTGTTGTATGGGATATTTATAACTAATGGTAGGGAAACCTTCGTGCGCGAGTCCGACTTGCACTTGGCCGGTTTTTTAAATAACTATTAAACGCAAGTCAAAGACAACAATTGATAACATCGCTAAATTTAAATGTATTAGATGTAGGAATATTTACTCATATACTAGCAGAAGCTGCATCGGAGGATGCTATAAAAATTTATAAAATGTGTGCTAGATAGTTAAGAATAAGGTTATGATGGGACTGGCATGTCAAAAGTCAAAGTGCCTAAATTAAATATAGATTGGCAATAAAAAAAACTATTTAACCTGTCCTAACAATTTCGACGAACAATAGATTTTATACAAGCAAAAGTTAAGTTTCAAACACTATAGATCGTTTCAGATTTAACAATTACCTAAAATACTACCTAAGATTCTATACCCAAAAAGTTTTTTTATACCTTAGTGGATTTGAAAATACTTGTAAATACTTTGTTGTCTGTAAGTCACTTGTATATGTCACAAGTGTGTCCACTGTCCCACACTCACTCACACCGCAGCACTCGCGCGGTGTTAGTTGTATCAGAGATTGAAGTTGTCCAGTCTGAGCTTGCCCTCGTTTTCCGTCAAGTAGAGGAGGTCGGCCATTGTTTGTTCGCATATCGCCTCCTCGGCTTTTTCAGACATCTGCAATTGAAAAACTGATGTTTTCATAACATTCGTATTAATGTTCCAGATTTTTTATGTCAATCGGTGGCGAGACGTGGCGCTCGCCTGATGTTAGGCGTCACGCTTCCCTATGTGCCATTCAGAATGTTTAACTACAACAGATCATAACATAACCCTGCATGTACAATACAATACAAACATTCTTTATTGATAACCAATCAATAAGAAAAACATAATACAATAAAAAGCGCTACAGTAGATTGGAAAATTGGCGGCCTTATCGCTATAGCAATCTCTTACATACAACCTTGTATGGAGAGGATTCTTAATAATGCGGTAGTAAGTAGATATATAGATACTTTATTGTTCACAAAAACATAACAATACGAGAACTTTAATGTAATAATTACAAAAATTGTGTCACAATGGGTGTCCTTATTGCTAAGAGCAATCTCTTCCAGGCAATGCTAAAAAAACATTTTTATCTAGTTATATTTATTTATAGTATTTTTATTTCTTTATCTATCATGTGAATCTCTCTCTGTAATTTCCCTGAAACATTTCCCTTCAAATCGAAACACAGTAATGGTTGCACACTACTGCTTAACGGTTGAATACCTGGCAATGATGTTGTACTTCCCAGACGGACTCTACAAAAGTCATACGTACCGTATTCCGGTTTAATTTAATTTATTTTTAAACCAAGCGTAGCAACTCAACAATAAGATTTTTCCTCATTTAGTATTTTTATGTTGGATGTTTTAAAAAATAAGAGTATTATAATCGCGGGATTTTGTCCGATATTACTACTGTCCGGAACAGAACAGCCATTTTGGGCGCCTTCCCAATAGCAGATTTTAAGCTCAGATGCATTACTAGTAGGTATGTGCAATTCGAGTGTTTGTATATTCTCTTTGATCCTATATGTAGTTTGTGTCCAAGAGGACAGCTAGCTCGACTGAAATTGTATGGTATGTCCGGTATGTCGTTGCTGAGCTTTCCGGTGTGCTTGACAGCATCTCTAGTTGGGGTACGGACAACTTGGTTAAGTTCAACGCCAGGAAGACTCAAGTGTGCGCGTTCTCGGCAAAACATCTCCATTTTTTCCTGTTCCTTCTCTTCAGAATATCACCTTACCTGTACAGCGTAATCTTGACATCCTTGGCATGGACATCCGTAGTGACCTGAACCAGCGTGACTACATCGTGAGCATTATCAAGTTAGCAAACTCGGAGTCCTGAACAGAGCGAGGCGTTTCTTTACTCCGGATCAGCGGTGCCTTCTTTATAAAACTCAGGTGTGCCTATGTATTGAATATTTTTGTCCACGCACGCCAGCTATGTTCAACTTTGGAGCCCTCTTGGGCTTTTAATTTTGAGCTGGCGTGTAATTTTAGACCTTGGATTGTAATTGAATCTTGAGTTAAATTGTAATTGTTATTGATAAGTGGACACATTAAGTGTAGTGGCGTAAATTGTGGTCGCGATTGTTGAAGCTTTGGACCCCCACTGAAAATCTCAAGAATAAACTTAAAAACCACTAGACTGATTTAAAAAATGTTAAGTGTGCGTTTAAGAATTGTTTAAGATGTGCGTGCGTGTAAGGGTTTTAAGGTGACCGTATAAGGTTTTTTTATGGTTACAGGTTATCATCTTCCTACCTTTCTCCGACCCGGTTTTTGGAATACTTACTGGTCTGTATTTGTAGTCAGTCTGAGGCGGACACTTGAAGTTAGGTCCAAAGTTGACGCTGACGGTGACATTCTTGTGCAATGACACCGTCGGGTAGTAGCAGCCCTGGTAGATGTCTGCGAAAGCTTCACCTGGAAGTCATTATATACATCATTTATGACTACTATAGTATTTGCATTTGTAATGTAGGCCTATTAGTCCAGTAATTATCTATTTGTTTGTTGTTAGGTCCCCTGAGATTAGTTTATACCGAAAATTGCAACCCTGAAAACCTTGTGCTATGGTGCTCGAAAAACTGCGAAATTCTGGCTCTTTTTTCAATTTTTTTGATAAAAGTAACTTATGGAAGCGTTTTTAAGGTATATTTGTCTGGTACTTTTGTGAAGCAAACTAAATTTACTACAATTTAAGTTCAACATGAGCTCTCTACGTATATTAAAACTACAGCTAGTCAAAGATGGGCTATTTTCTGAGAAGCGGGCTCTGCGCGCCTTGTGACGGGTTGTCGTGTTACTTACCTAGTTTAGGGATTCACAGACAATAAATTAGGTAAATAAAATTGAATGTAAAGTTAGATTTATCACCTAAATTAAAATCAGGACAAAAAATTTGAAGAAAAACACACACAACAGATGAAAGACGAATAATTTAAACGGAATCGACTAATATTTTCCGCCTAGGAAGCATATAATTACTGAACTTCAAGATAAACGTAAGTACTACACTTCATAGAAAAATATGGGGACAAATGGGAAGAAAGTGAAATACCAGCTTTGCTACCAAAAGGCGAATCCAAAACTCACACTAATGGAATACTCATTTTCAGGATACAAGAATACCAAATATAGGGCATCCTCCCTTCCACGCTGCATGAAACCGCTCGTATATACGTCGGTTGTGAAAAAGAACACAATCGTAAGTACCTTAGATAAGATTGCTGGTGGTGCATCCCCAGTCACACGGGTTTTTTTGTCAACCCCTGACCATTTTTGTACCTGATGGTACGTGTTCCACGAATGATAATTTGCAGCCTTTGTGGTGGGAGGGAGGTGGTTAAGGTTAACTGTGGCACATGCTGCTGATTACAAATGCTAAGTATCGCAGCGTTCCTTCCTCTCCTCCGTAAAGTTTCACCAAATTATTTTCACCAGCATTTAAACTTCTTCCTGGTTGGAGCGTGGATCAATGAAAATGCTGGTGAGGTCTATGCAGTCTGGGTTTTCTAGGACGTTACACCGGGATACACCCACTTGCCAGAATTTCATTTGCCATAATTACATCTGCTATACTGGTCAACAGACATAATATTATTTCTCCAATCTTACAATATTTGATAAATCTTTCCTTCTCTACGGGTTTGTTCCCAGAGAGGCTCAAACAGGCAATAGTTCGACCACTTTATAAAAAAGATGGTAAACTTGACATGAATAATTATCGTCCTATCACTTTGATTCCTATCTTATCTAAAATATTTGAAAATGCTATGCACCATCGTATCAATGACTATGTGGTAAAGTTTGGTATTATCAAAGAAGAACAAAATGGTTTTCAAAAAGGTAAATCAACAACTCTAGCAGCCTACACTCTTGTTAGTAAAGTAGTAGAACAAATTGATAAACGCTTTCCTATTTCAGTGCTCTTTTTCGATATGAGCAAGGCTTTTGATTTCGTTAATCACAAAATGCTTTTAACTAAATGCGAAAATTATGGACTTAGAGGAGCAGTTCTTAACTGGCTTCATAGTTACCTCTCTGGCCGTAAGCAATCTGTTGAGATAACTTCTCTTAATAAAAGACAAATTTCAACATCTTATAGATCTGCCTACCAAGCTAATAGCAGTGGTGTACCACAAGGTAGTATATTGGGCCCACTTCTGTTTTTACTGTACATAAATGACTTGCCTTCGGCCGTTGACCATAAATGTATACTTTTTGCTGATGATGTATCAGTTGTTGTGCAAGACAATAATAAATCCACAACTGATAAACATAGAGATCTGTTAAATATTGCTACTGACTACTGACAAGCAGGACTTTTTGTAAAAGAGCATCCTCACCTATTTGAAAAATAAGGAAATAATAAGTATCCTCGACTAGTTAGTAGAGATCCCACCAGGCTACGCACACCCACTTGTAATACTGCGTTATGTAGTCGAAATTGTAATGTTATGTCTATTAAAAATTTTAACAAAATTGCAGTGGCGATCAGGAAGCTCCCATATAAATATTTTAAATTGAAATTACACCAGTGGCTGACTGAAAACTGTTTCTATACAATCAAAGAATTTATGAAGTTTAAAAAGTGACTATTTTATTGATATTATATTGTAATATAGGTATATTATGCATTTGAATTTAACTATAATTTTTGGTTTGGATGTGTCAGCTGTAATTATAATTGTTTGACTAATAGTGACTAAGATATTGTAACATTATAGGCCTGACATCTTTTATCTTTAAGTTTTATAATTATTTGACATTAATATTATTTTATTTAATTAACTTAATTTCAATTGCATTCTATTAATTTATAAACATTTAAACTGTATTTTTTTCTGTCATTGTAATGTATTTAATTTTTGTATGCCAGTTATTGGTGAAGCATGCTGAACCTATCTAATAGCTTAACAACTTTATTGTACCATGTTTCGTGCAAATAAACAAATTTCAATTTCAATTTCAATTTCTCATAATTTCATATGTCATACTCATTGTTTACTACTCGTATATTAGTCACGTGCTAGAAACTTTGTTTCCCCTATAGTCAATTTCAAACTCAAACTCAAATGATTTATTGCTTATGTGCCATGATAGCATACATTGCAGGTGTTGTTGCATAAGGTTTACATTAAGTACATGTCACATGTTACCCTGTGGGGGTGTTGCAATTGTGCAGAGAGGACCAGACCAGAGTATTTTAATGTATTATCATTGAAAAATTCGTCAATATTATATAACACTTCTGCAAAAGTAATTTTTTAAGTGTGAATTTGAATACGTTCAATAACATCATTTGTTATCATCATTGTAAGACGTAATTATCGTATGCTATAACATCATTTGTCATTGATATTGCTTCTAGAAAAAAAAATCGGTTTAATCGAAACGATCAATAGGATTAGGTTAAGTTAGAACATGAAAAAACAACGCACGAGCCGAGCGAGCGAAGCGAGCGTGCCGCGGCAGCTGCCGGCGAAGTGCTAGAAAGCCCTTCACTTTAATTAATTTAGTACGGCTTTGAAATATTCTGATAGATAATATTATTGCAATTAATAAAGTGCATAACAATACGTATGGCACTCGTATCATTATGGAATCTAATGTACGGGCAAACAAGAGTATGTCACATAACTTTTATGGTAAACAAACAATTCGGGCAAATGAAATTCGGGCATATGACTATTATTGCTTATATTTGTCGGTCAAACAATAGACAACCCGTTACACCACTTCATCTTGCCTTACCAGAAAAGGGCAGAGGTGGTGTCACACCTACACACAAGCATTTCTTCACCTCATAACTTTTCCTTATTGAAACATTTTTTTTTATTTGAAAGCTAGTGCTTCCATGTGGTCCCATTTATATTTGATCAAGATCTGACCAGTAGTTTTTTACAGTAATTCATTATTCATATCGGGTATAATAGAATGAAAATCGGTTTCAAATTTAGCTAAAAAAATTATATTAAAACAATAGTTATGGGAGTAAATAGCTAGATTTGTCTTCTATAGTGAACCCGAACTACTCGTTCCGGCCTAGCATTGCATCCATACACTGTTCAACATTTCTTACCACTAACCAGAAAGTTTGGCAGTTACTACGTCTGTCGTGTAAGTAAACTGTAGAATGCTCCGCCGGCGTATGTATTTCCATGCAGCTATGACCCTGGATCTTTCAAGCGGGGCGTGAATAAGCATCCCTCAGGTCATCATATCGGTGGCGATGAAATCAAGAAGCGATGACTATTAGTGCAGCCGTAAGTTGCACTAATGGTCATCTTTTCTTGATTCCATCTTCGCTTTCCATCAGGCGAGAGGGAGTCACTTTGATGAACCATTATAAAAAAATCGGGTAGACGGTTCAAGCCTCGCCAGGAGAAATAGTTTCCTTTTAAATTAAAGTGGTTTACCTTGACACTCGCCGTTCTTGAAGAAGAATATCTTGCTCCCGGGAAGAGGTTTCAGGTTGTTCAGAGATTCTTGTATGTTGTCCTTATCTTCGTAATAAAGGTGGCTCTTGAACTTCACGAGGGGCTGGAGACAAACAAATAACTTAATTTATTTTTGTTCGGAGACTCTCACCTTCCTGTAAGATCAGAGAAGAGATCCTTGTACCCTTAGGAGTGTACTTATACCCCTGATAGAGACTCACCCGGTCCTTGTAAGTGTTTGGCGTGTACTTATTGGGAGACTCACCCGGTCCTTGTAAATGTTGGGAGTGTACTTATAGGGAGATTCACCCGGCCCTTGTAAGCGTTGGGAGTGTACTTATAGAGAGACTCACCCGGTCCTTGTAAGTGTTGGGAGTGTACTTATAGGGAGACTCACCCGGTCCTTGTAAGTGTTGGGAGTGTACTTATAGGGAGACTCACCCGGCCCTTGTAAGCGTTGGGAGTGTACTTATAGGGAGACTCACCCGGTCCTTGTAAGTGTTGGGAGTGTACTTATAGGGAGACTCACCCGGCCCTTGTAAGCGTTGGGAGTGTACTTATAGGGAGACTCACCCGGTCCTTGTAAGTGTTGGGAGTGTACTTATAGGGAGACTCACCCGGCCCTTGTAAGTGTTGGGAGTGTACTTATTGGGAGACTCACCCAGCCCTTGTAAATGTTGGGAGTGTACTTATTGAGAGACGCACCCGGTCCTTGCAAGTGTTGGGAGTGTACGTACTTATTGGGAGACTCACCCGGTCCTTGTAAGTGTTGGGAGTGTACTTGTTGGGAGTGTACTTATTGGGAGACTCACCCGGTCCTTGTAAGTGTTGGGAGTGTACTTATTGGGAGACTCACCCGGTCCTTGTAAGTGTTGGGAGTGTACTTATTGGGAGACGCACCCGGTCATTGTAAGTGTTGGGAGTGTACTTATTGGGAGACTCACCCGGTCCTTGTGTGTTGCGTGTGTACTTATTGGGAGACTCACACGGTCCTTGTAAGTGTTGGGAGTGTACCTACTTATTGGGAGACGCACCCGGTCCTTGCAAGTGTTGGGAGTGTACTTATTGGGAGACTCACCCGGTTCTTGTAAGTGTTGGGAGTGTGCTTATTGGGAGACTCACCCGGTGCTAGTAAGTGTTGGGAGTGTACTTATAGGGAGACTCACCCGGTTCTTGTAAGTGTTGGGAGTGTACTTATTGGGAGACTCACCCGGTTCTTGTAAGTGTTGGGAGTGTACTTATTGGGAGACTCACCTGGTGCTAGTAAGTGTTGGGAGTGTACTTATTGGGAGACTCACCCGGTGCTAGTAAGTGTTGGGAGTGTACTTATAGGGAGACTCACCCGGTCCTTGTAAATGTTGGGAGTGTACTTATTGGGACACTCACCCGGTCTTTGTAAGTGTTGGGAGTGTACTTAATGGGCGACTCACCCGGTCCTTGTAAGTGTTGGGAGTGTACTTATTGGGAGACTCACCCGGTTCTTGTAAGTGTTGGGAGTGTACTTATTGGGAGACTCACCCGGTTCTTGTAAGTGTTGGGAGTGTACTTATTGGGAGACTCACCCGGTCCTTTTAAGTATTGGGAGTGTACTTATTGGGAGACTCACCCGGTTCTCGTAAGTGTTGGGAGTGTACTTATTGGGAGACTCACCCGGTTCTTGTAAGTGTTGGGAGTGTACTTATTGGGAGACTCACCCGGTCCTTGTAAGTGTTGGGAGTTTACTTATTGGGAGACTCACCCGGTCCTTGTAAGTGTTGGGAGTGTACTTATTGGGAGACTCACCCGGTTCTTGTAAGTGTTGGGAGTGTACTTATTGGGAGACTCACCCGGTTCTTGTAAGTGTTGGGAGTGTATTTATTGGGCGACTCACCCGGTCCTTGTAAGTGTTAGGAGTGTACTTATTGCGCGACTCACCCGGTCTTGTAAGTGTTGGGAGTGTACTTATTGGGAGACTCACCCGGTCCTTGTAAGTGTTAGGAGTGTACTTAGTGGAAGGACTCTCGGGCAGAAGGACGAGGAAGCCAAGTGTGTCTCCCTCGCCGTATCCGCTGCTGTAGTGCTTGCCGCGGGACTCGTGGAATCTGCATAACATTTTTTATATACTTATAGTTCAAAGTTAGTTAGTTAATAGTTCTTATTCTTATAAGAAATAAAGTTCTTCAAACCGTAACCGAATTAATACATATACTTACACCATTTCCTGCACTCAAATGTGCGTTTACATAGCTGTTAAGGTTATGTACAGTTTGCAATGTTTAAAGAGCTGCGCGACTAACTGATCTACTTTACACGCTTGTGCATGGTCGAACTAGTGTTACCTAGGTGACTATGTGTGACAAGGGTTACTCTTCCATTTTTCGTTATGATTTCAGTTTTCTCACACATCCTAAGATAGGTATAGGTACGAAAAATGTTCTATAGTAGCTAGAGCAAAAACTTCTTACAATATAATGTTCTATACTCTCTGTTCTCATCACGTAAACCATCTTATTTCTGCGCGCCACTATAAATATTGAAGATATGTGTTGGATATATTGTAGTTTTATGTTATTGTGAAAAAATATAACAAGTACTTATATAAAACATTAAATTAAACCGACTTCCATAACATACATTTTATTGTGCCAAAAAAACAGGTTACAGAAAATGGAAATAAAAACATAATCAAGAAAATTAATTTTTCGTTTTCGTTGACACAAGCCGGTCCCAACTCAGCATAGTGTCGGTTGTAAAACAACCAACGCTGGTCTTCCGTTGGGAACGGCAGGGCAGGGCTTCAACTACTGACGCATATCATTCCTATAATGTGACCAGTTACGTGGTCGACCGCGCTCCCCGATGCAACTCCTAGATTTAAACTTCAACTAAGTTCCAAACTGCAGTCCGACAAAATTGCCAGTTTTTTCATCTGAAACGTCTAAAATCTACCTGAACTTTTTTTGTTATTTAGCCTCAATAAGTTTTTAACCAATGGTGAGCTACAATAAAGATACCTATCTAACAAATAAAGAGTCATCCTAGTCGTATAATCTAGTAAAAGGTTATGCGTGGTCAAATATAAAAAAGATACACCTCGACTGGAGAATTCCTCTTTGGAAGTTGCTTTAAAACGTCGTATGATACGTAGCGTAAAATTATCAGTATAATTCAGAGATTACGCGTTAACTTACGTTTACTTCAGTACTATATCTACTGCGGCGTAAACAAATAAACGGAGACTCAACGACAAACAGACTTCCGCACTTGCATAAAAACTAATAAGCTAGATAGGACGGGCAGATCGTTCGATGCGTCACGGTTGAGATAAAGTTTATTACTTTGCCATATTGTCTTAACACAACGAAAAACAACGAATGCTTAGCTACGTGTGTCGCAGACAACATGTGTTTTTTTTTCGAACGAACTAATGCTGTTTGCCTCTACCGGCATTTACAGCGTCACAGGACGGTAGCAACATGAGCTACAAGTGCTATTGTTAATATTCGTCTTTACGTCTCAATTATTGCTAAGGACGACGAGCGCAACGCACATAGCGTGACCCAAAACTTCAAGTTTTACATCTAACTTGAAACTTTGGGTCACATTTGGGACGTGTGCCACGTCTGGAATTAAAATTGCAATGTATTCCTCACGCTTAGCCCTTCACTCGAACTAGGAATCCGTGAAGTCGGGAAAATAGATAAATACATTTACCTACATTTCTGGGTATTCCGAACATATGTGCTTAGAATTGTATATGTGGGCTGGGAAGTACAGGGTGTATCAGCGCCAAATGAATAATAACATTAAAAATGTCTGTTCAAGATTTATATCTACATTCTGGACTAATGGTATATAACTGTATTTTCCTACATTTAGTTTCATCATCATCTCATCTCAGCCGTAGGACGTCCACTGCTGAACATAGGCCTCCCTCATGATTTTCCAAAAGGAACGGTTGGAAGCGGCCTGCATCCAACGTCGTCCTGCGACCTTCATCAGGTCGACTGTCCACCGTGTCGGTGGACGACCTACGCTGCGCTTGCCGGTCCGTGGTCTCCACTCCAGAACCTTTCGGCCCCATCGGCCATCTGTTCTGCGTGCTATGTGCCCTGCCCACTGCCACTTTAACTGGCTAATCTTGTGAGCTATGTCGGTGACATTCGTTCTTCTTTCTTTACATTTAGTTTATTACATTATATTTATTAAACACAGCAGACTAAGTTAACAGAAACAATGCTAGCCACGTGTTAATTAATTGTAGTTGTGTATTTTAGTTAGTAAACAAATTGTTCCTTGCTATTCCAGACAGGCACTTAATCGTGAAGATCAGCAGGGCTTATGTATCTCAGTTGCTAACGAAACTTGATTGAAACCTAACAACTACAATTTGAAAAATTTAATACCGACTTCCATTCTATTCAGTTATTGAAGTGTATCTCAAAAACTACAGGACCGAATTTGATGAATTTTAAATGACCACACGGGAAGCACCAGCTTTCGAACAAAAAGAATTTTGAGAATCGGTTCACCCAGTCGAAAGTTATAAGGTAACAAACATCAAAAAATACAGACGCATTGAGTACCTCCTCCTTTTTGGAAGTCGGTAGAAAATTAAATACTGACTTCCATTCTATTCAGTTATTGGAGTGTATCTCAAAAACTACTGGACCGAATTTGATGAAATTTAAATGGAACCACGGCAAGCATCAGCTTTCAAATAAAAAAAAATTGAGAATCGTTTCACGCAGTCGAAATTTATGAGGTAATAAGCATAAAAAACAGTCGAATCCTTTTTTGGAAGACGGTAGAAAAAATGGCCGCCTTATGTCACTTTTGTCAGCTCCAGCCCGCAACTTACTAACATTTCTGCTCACTGTAATCGTCAAAACTGACATGGAGCCGCCATTTTTTTAGATTTCAATCAAGTTTTGTTAGCAACTGAGATACATAATTGCCTTGCTGGGTCAATTTAATTAACACGTAACCGTGAAGTCACCACTTAGGTCCTAATTCACAACAGCACAAATTACTAGCAAAAAATATTTATAATATATACATAACCGAATTCTACTAAAAAGATATATATACAGTAAAAAATTATCTACGTTTAATAAATTCTTCTTTTTTCAAAGATGGTTATTTCAAACCTTACTGCCGACGTTAATCATGTTGACTTGTAAGGTAAGCAATGCTTTACCGCACTGCGGCGAAGCCCATAAGGAGAGCTATGTGTTTACCCTGTATGTATATGTGTCCGTTCTTAATCCCGCTCGTGACTTCTCAACGGCTCAACCGATTTGATAAGTCAAGGTCGCCTTACACATGTAAGTTACTTTCGTAATATTTATGTAACTTACTTACGGTTGCATTTATTTACTTTACACTTAATATAAACTTCAAGTAAATAATGCTTACGACATTTTTGCGAGTTTAAACTTGCATAAATCATTATACGCCTATTAGAAAGAGCAGCAACAGAAAAAAACAAGAAAGAAAGGGCATTAAAATACCGCCAATTTGACACATAAATTTCAACAAAAATTATATTGAAAAATAGCAGAACATGCATACCATTGCATACAGACCAGTTCACGAGGACCAACATACAACCTAACAAACATACGGACAGATGAAAGTCAATTTGGCCAGTCAAAGCAGAGACGCTTCGCTTGCTCGGTCAATTATTACCTATAAAAAAAAAAATGGAACCGACTTCAACACTAAAAAGTGTGAAATAACTTGTTGAAGTCGGTACCGTGATAATTTAAAAGTGCATATTATTACTATATTGTGCGCACGGTACCGACTTCGGCAAGTTATTTCACACTTTTTAGTGTTGAGGTTGGTTCCTTTTTTAGGTAAAAAATATTTTTCATCCATTTTAGTGACCCTTGCTACTGACGGGATCTATTGCCATTCACCGTCAATTGCGATATCATCAAGATAGCTAAAACACTTTTCAGTTATTGGATTGAAATGTAAATAAAAAACCGCTTGACCGAAGTTGAGGAAATTTAAATGGAACCACCGCGGAAGTATACTCTACCAAACAAAAAAGAAATATCAAAAATGAAGCACTCTGTAATGTGTGATCATACTTCAATAAAAAATAAAAGCGTCGACTTGAGAACCTCCTCCTTTTATTTTGAAAGTCGGTTAAATAATCAGCCCGCTGCTGGGACTCGACCTTCCTCTCAGAGAGAGGAGCTGGCCATAATCCACCACGCGATGTGTCACCACCAGTGTGGCTTGGTAGATAGGTTAGTGGTCAACCCATGTCGAAGTTTCAGGTTGCCTGAAGGCCTTCGACATAGCCTAACGACTGTTGTCCTAAAACAAACCGACGCGGCGACGGCGTAACGTGCCCGCCGAAGCACGGAAGCGCTCAGTTGAATAATGCCACTAGCAGTCAGCCATCCAAGTCCTGACCGCAGCAAGTGTTGCTTAACTGGTTAATCTGTTAGGATCGCCAAGTCAAGCTCCGCTACAAGCGCTTTACGAAGTCGGTTGAAAAATAAGTATTTAATGTAGAAAATTTAATTTCTTCGCATATTATGATTCGCATACCGAAGCAGTTTTCCAAGATATATTGAAGTGGAGTGGATTAAGGAAATGTGAAATTTTTTCCCATACTTGATTTTTTGACCATATAGGTTGTATGGTCTGATTGAAAACATTAATAGATGACTTTTATCTCATGACTTGCAGACACCGAGATCGTATCTTGAACAGGAACTTAATGTGGAATATCAAGAATTCCATATTATAATAATGCAATCAATCAAACCTATACGTATATGAATGAGTATATATTTACGATCTCTTTGTTTGTCGTGTATTTTCCCAGTCTCCAGTTATCACTATAAAATAAATAATTTCATATTGGCATCGCAGACACGCGCGATAGCTCCTCGCTTTACCCTTGATACAGGCTGTTTTTCATAACATTTTCATTCCCAAATGAATGTTTTGATACCGAGCAATTACTGTATTTTTTTCCATTTGTGTTTATCTGTATCTTGGACACCGCACTTAACGCCGAAGGCATATACTGAATGAAATCAAATAAATGAAACTTGGCAGGTGGCAGTAGGACATGGGATACTTTTTATCCCGAAACTCGGTACGATTCCCTAAAGCCTAGTTCGGACTAGGCTAGTTTATTTAGTAGAGTAGCGAGTAATTTAGCGAGCCCAGAAATCGTTCTGTAATGAGACTTCGGGGTTGAGCCTTATTAAAAGGAAATAAAATACAAAATAGATTTTAAGACAACCGTCCGATTTGGAAGTTGGATGAAGACTGACTGGATGGATGGGTGTCTGAGGCAATACGACATACGAAATGATGATTAGGCGGAAAAAGGAGGGAGTAAGCAGAAAGGGGTGCATATAGTATATTTAACGGTTCGCATTACGGTCGAGTACAGTACATATAAAGTGAGTGGTGTTTTGAAAAATGGACGGGCTGCATTTTAGTGATCTACTCTAACACTCGACTAATCTACAGGACTTGTTTAGCCGGTGAACCAGTAGGCACGGACGCGTGGTGGGAGGTGCTACTTGCTCGAAAAAAATAGAATACAAGTACAATTAGAATTTTTTTATACCGACTTCCATTCTATTCAGTTATTGGAGTGTAGGTATATCAAAAATTTAAATAAGACCACACGGTAAGCACTCGCTTTCAAACAAAAGATTTTGAGAATCGGTTCACCCAGTCTAAAGTTATGAGGTAACAAACATAAAAAATATACTGTCGAATTGAGTACCTCCTCCTTTTTTGCAAGTCGGTAGAAAATGGATCGACTCGACTAAATCGTTCACTAAACTACTAGACTAAATGGTTGTGGTTCGCACACTTTCAGCCACTAAATTACTCGCTACTCTACTAAATTACTAGCCGAACTAGGCTTAAGGGAGAGGGGATGAAAGTAAATAAAATTCTAAATTCCAAAATGATGCAACAGAATTAAATTTCTAAAAATAGTATTATTTTATTCAATAATAGGTATTTTACGTTAGTTTACCGAGCGAGCACCGAGTTACGTGACGACCAATCTGTGTAAAACATACCCACAAAGAGAATGTCGTATTTTAGTGCTGTCATTCAGAAGTGTCCAATGTGTTGTATCAATTTGGATTTTAGACCAAAGTTGCTGAAGGAAATGAGAAAGTGAATCAGTAGGTCTACAGATCGCGCGGCGAGAGTTTGGCTTTGACCTTCGGGTGGAGGGGATTACTGCGCATGGGTACTGTCGCGCCATCTGACAGAGAGAGACAAGAGTCCCTCGTCTTCGATGTGACAGAGAGAGACAAGAGTCCTTCGTCCCTCTAGCCACCCTGTGATACCCAATTTTTGACTTCTGCGCAATAACGGTCAAAGCCAAACTCTCGCCGCGCGATCTGTACCATGAGTTTACAACATTGACACCAATCGAAGCTCGATAGCGACTGCCGCGAAATGTATGAAAAAAAGAACAGTGCCACCTCACGGTCAATTGTAGAACTAAAATTGACAGCGAGTACGCCAACCACAAGCTTAATAGATAGGCGAGATCGAGTATCGACTATAGATGACATTTATGTTGCCAACTCATGAGGTACTGTATACGACTCATACTACATACTCCGAACACCAACTCTACAACATTTTGGCAGATCCTTTTGGTATTAGGTGCCAGAGACCACGCCAAACAGGTTCCATGCTTGGTGGTGTCACACATTATCCGCTTCAGCTTCATAGTTCATCAAACGACTTCCAAAAAAGGGGAGGTTAGGACCCTGATACATATTTTTTTATTTGGACGAGTATACTTCCAAAGTGGTCCCATTTAAATTTAATAAAATTTGGTCAAGCGATTATTGAGTTGGAATTTGAGTTCCAATAACTGAAAAGTGTTTCGCCTACCTCGATGAAATCGTAATTGTCGGTGAATGGCAATCGATCCCGTAAGCAAGAGTCACTAAACAGACATTTTTTTTTAAACTAAAAGTATGGAATCGACTAAAACACTAAAAAGTGCGCAATAACTTGTAGAAGTCTGTATCATGCGCACAATATAAGTACACAGTATAAGTGGTAATAGGTACTTTTGAACTATCATACCGACTTCGAAAAGTTATTTCACACTTTTTAGTGTAGAAGTCGGTTCAATTTCTTGGTAAAATTTTTTTTGTTCGTTCATATCGGATTAAATCTCCTTATAAAAATCTACCATACATACTAACATGTAACGTAAGCTAAATGCTTCCGTGGGCTACTTACTACTACTTACTACATTTGCCACCATAACTATTATTAAATTATTTAGTACTTAATCATAAACATTCACATAACAACATAAACAATGATGAAAAAGCCTCCTGCCGATATTCCCTGTATCATTTGATACACAATTGCTCAGTCCTCAAAGGGTCAGTACAAGTCTTGTCCGATAAGTAAGAGTAATGGTGTACTGATTAATAATATTTGTATATAAACTGCATTCATCGTCAACTGATTTATTCGCCTATAGAGCATCTAGTGCGACACACTTCCGAAAATAACATTTTTAAAGATTTATAAAAGATGAAGTGTTTATTAGTTCTAACTGTGTTGGTGTTGTTAACGGCTGCCAAAAGTGATCTAGTACAAGACGTGGTGGCGCAAGGGAGCTGGCTGATGGTGGCCCGCGACGATCTAGTACCCGCAAGCAGAGGTTGCATGGGATGGCACCACTTAACATGGACAGGAAACCAGTGCAATTGTCAAGGGAATATGCAGTCTGGTAGTGTTCCGATCTTAACTTTCACAGGATTAAATTTCCGAAGAGTAAACCCCTTTATAGAAGTGCATAATACGAGAGAGTTGAGAGCGGCGATGGCCCTGAAATGCTACGATTCGTTCAATGGCTTGAAATATAAACACACGTTTATGATGATGAGGCTGGAGAACAATAACTTTTTCCTCATGATGTCGTGCTTGTCTGAACGCTCGCTGATCCCAAACTGCAATTATGCTATTTTCGCGAGGCGTGTGCCGCTGCTGGTAAATTTACAGCGAACCATTGATAGCTTAAGGAGTATCAGCGGGTCATGGAGAATTTTGTGTCACCTTTAAATGTTTTATTATAACATATTTAGACTGGTAATGCTGCTGTTATATAGGTAGGTGATGTTTGGTAGAGGGACCTACAAACCAAATGAGCGTGTTCAGAGGACCACTTGGAGAATACAAGTTGGCCAAAAAAAATCCCCGACCCCCCAACATGTTTGACTTTTATTGTGATTTTTCCCTTTTTCCCCGAAATTGTACCTATTTACCACCATGTATAGGTAAACGTCTGACAGTACCAAAAAATTAAAATCAATTCTTAAATTTTATTTAGTTTTTAGTTCAATGACATTCTTCGTTTTTTGTAAGCAGTTCATAGAAGGTTTAACTTTCTTGCAGCAGGAAGTTCTTGTGTAATATGAAAAGGTATATTGAAGCCTTGCATAACATTTATTATATAGTACGTAATATCATATAATAATGTATACAAGTGATTATGTATAGTTTTAGTGATATGGCTGAGATGATGATGATGATGATGATGATGATGATGATGATGATAAGTGATTATTTCCTTTAAGATTTGTATCTTCTTAAAGTTTGATATTGGTTTATCTTTTATTTTGTTTACCTTCTTATTGTCCTAAAATAAGTTATTCTTAGAAGGTTATGTGTTTATTTTAACTTTAATTGTCGTTTGTAAGTGCCTATAATGTTATATCCAAACTATGTTGAAAATAGTTGTAAGTTTCAATATAACTATTCAAATTTTTTTTTTATTTTATTTGAAAAGAACATGTATGCCTATACATTGTACAAATAATGCATACAACAAGTTGTTTTATCCGTGGCGTTTAGCAGCTAGATAAGAGCGTGCGCTGATATTCAAGTAAAAAATGAAATGTGTTTTATGCACTCGGATTTTCATACGTATTAAGATTTATTTGCCTTTCTATGTGTTTCATTCCATTTTGTTCACATGGTACATAGTGGGAGTAAAAAAATTTATACTAACTCTTCGATTACCAGCTTTACAGTGTAGACAATAGAGTGCCCTCATACTAGGATCTCCTGTGTCATTAGAGCTAGTTCACCCAACAATCTACTAATATTCATATAATATACAAAGGAGAGTGAATGTGATATGAACATGCACTTATGCGTATAAAGTAGACATTTATGGCTTACAGCACAAACAGCAGTTTTTAACGTTATTTTTTGCAATAATACTGCACATTATCTACCGACTTCCAAAAAAGGAGGAGGTACTCAATTCGACTGTATTTTTTTTTTGTTTGTTACCTGTGTTAACTTTGGACTGGGTGAACCGAATCTCAAAATTCTTTTTTGTTTGTAAGCTGGTGCTTTCCGTGTAGTCCCATTTAAATTTCATCAAATTCGGTCCAGTAGTTTTTGAGTTCCAATAACTGATTTTTACCAAAGTAATAGAATGGAAGTCGTTATTAAAATTTTCAAATTGCACTTGTTCAAATTGTACTTGATTTTTTTAGATTTTAAAAGCACTAACGCCTGCTTAGCGATTCCAAACTGAGAGAGAAATTCACATTCTTGGACGGGATTCCGTCCCCATACGACGTTTAAAATCTAAATTAAAATATAGAGTTCAAATTCGACGCTCTGACGGAATACCTCGGTGGCCTAGTGCTCATGACGTCCGACATCGATTGTCCGAAGATGAGGTTTCGCTCCCGTCTCAGAATGTAAATTTTTCTTTCTAAAATTGCATTTTTGTATTGTTTTTTATTTACAAATACACTTCTAAAGAATATAGTTTTGTTTGAATGGTATGAGCGAGGTGGTCAGTAAGGTTTAACAGATTGTACAATCTATTAACGGCCGGTCCCAATAATCTATCTATCGCCGGTTTACCTTACTAGAGATAGATATTTGACACTATTTGTATGGACGTTATGTCAAATTGCTATCGGTAGTAAGGTAAACCGTGGATAGATAGATTATTGGGACGTGCCTTAAATCTGACTGAATAAAATAAAAAACGCACTACAAAACAGTTCCTTCCCGTACTAAATGAACCTTAACATACACGACCGTTCTTATAAGAAGGGTTGTGTATGTTTTTTTTATTTTCGCCGCCTGAATGAGTGAACATGGAAGTAACAAGTCACTCCGTAATAGACTAGCTACAAGACACAAATCTATACGTATAATAAAACTATAACCAAGGTCATATCTGTACATATGGATAAAATTAGAACTAAATATTTTTGTTGGTTTAAAGAAATATGAAAGAAACTAAAACATCTTTTTTATTTCTTGTCTGTTAAGTAGTAATCCACCACACCACTATCATACCTGTGACGTGTACGTCAAAACTAGAAGCAACACCAATCTAGGAAAGTTTAAAAAACAACGATAGCCATTCTCGGGCCTTTTTACCGCCATCTAGTTTTAAACAATCAAATACCGTCAAGTCTATAAGGGTGTTGACGTATATGTTTGTGGTGTTACAGGCGTTCAGACCTACACTGCATTGCTATCAAGAATGAACCGAGCTAAATAAAAAAAAAAACTTTAAAAGTAAATATAGATATAATAAACAAAAAGATATGACCTAGCCTGGCCATGCTTCACTTCAGCGGATGTTGGTCTGTATAATAAAATACTTCTATGAGTATGCCACATTCATTTAACGTGTTTATGCTTTAAAAGGACTTTTACATACACCGGACAAGCCGACATCACATTACCGGCGATACCGGCAGGGCTTTTATGTATTTCTCATTTCCTTACAAATGTGGATTTAAATCTTGAAAAATGGCGGCTCCATGTCAGTTTTGATCACTCCAGTAAGCCAAATGTTAGTAAGTTGATGACTGGAACTGAAAAAAGTGACATACAGCCGCCATTTTTTTCGATTTCAATCAACATTATTTTGTGTAGACATGGACTCTATAGAGCTTCAGCTATCCGCGGAGACGAGCTGCCCTTCATCAATTTATTTATCAGAATCGTCTTCTCTCTTTTTAGTTTTTCGTTCCTCCCTTCACTTTTATTAAATTTTCAATATTTATCCTTAAAGGTGCAAGTTAGTATCCGGCTACACTTAGCGACAGCAGATGACGGTGTAGTCGCTTCATGTCGCCGAGACATGTCGTCGCGTCATGTGGCTGCAGTCGTGATTTCGAACCCGACTGCAGACGGCCACTGCAGATGGCATCAACCATTTGAAAAGCTATATGAAAGGTTTTGTTGTTTTTTTACTAGGTAGATTGCTACCCGCGAGCGGCATCATGATCTGATCGATCCCCTCGACGACGCGTCGCTTAGTTTCGTGTCACTAACTAAGGAGGGTATTCCATACAAATAAATAGAAACCAAGAGTGTCGCGTCTGCTGCGGCTTCATGTAGCCGGCTACCAACTTGTACCTTCATTTTCAAATATCGTTACATCAAATTGACTTCTTCTCGCCTAATCAAGAAATTTACGGCCGTACTAATAGTCATCAGGCTATTAGTACGGCCGTAAACTGCGTTAATAGCCCACCCCTATTTGCACCGCTTGAAAGATTCAGGGTCATAGCTGCAAGGAAATACGTAGGCCGGCATATCATTCCACGATTTACTTACACGGCAGAGGTAGGAAGGAACACCTACGTCTTATGGTTGGTTTAATAACGGGGCACAGTAATTTAAATTACCACCTTCACAAGTTTGGTGCTACAGATAGACCTCTGTGCAGAGGTTGTATGCTAGAAGACGACACTGTAGAGCGTGTGCTACTGCGATGCAAGGCTACGGAAGAAGTTAGGCGAAATATTACAACACTGCAGGAGGACCAAACGCAACCAAATAGGAGTGACTCAGAACACCATACATTACTACTGGACAAATTGTGCCAGCGACCTAGAGTAGTACTCCGATACATAAAGGAGTTGAGATGACTCGGGTAGAGGCTGGCGGGGAAAATGCACAATACACCACAAGCGGGACGTCAGTGCAGGACTTAGCTCCCCCCAATGAATAATAATAAGAATAAGAGGTAGTAACTGCCAAAATTTTTGATTCGTGGTTAGAAATTTTGAACAGTATATGGTGTTAAACTAAATCAAATACCGTCGCGTTCTACGGGTGGAGACCTATAAGTGGTGATGTAGTATGTGCACTGACCTGGTCCCTTTCCGACTGCGCCACGAGTAGGCGAACTTGTCGTATCCGAGCGGCGCCTGCAGGTTGGCGTAGCGCCGTCCCCAGCCGAGCCGCGTCGCCGCGCCCTCGGGCATCTCCTCGACACACGCCTCCCAGTACCAAGCGCCGCGGGACACGCCTGTCGAGTGCAACCCTTACTGTTACTTGGTGTACTGTAGCGTACTGCTGTATGTGTATATGTCGTCGGCCGATCGTTGAATTGGTCAGATCACGATATGGCTGGGCACTTCTGGAAACGCCGGCACTTCGTTATTTGGCCGGCCATATCGTATTTATCGGTATTGCCAAATACTGGGCCGATATGCAGTTATTACATTACGTGCCTCAAGAGAAGTAGGATGTCCATGCAGCGGGACTCTTCGACTTTTGTTGGGAGTAAGAACCAGTACTTCTGCCTATCTCCGGCGCTGCGCGAACAGCAGCCCCTTCGCTTTTGCGTAACAAAGTTACAGGCGATCCCACTGCCCTCCAAGATCCAAGATGTCCACCGATGTAAACAAATTTGTTAACCGTATTAAGTGACTCTTTTGTACTACCGTTATTTATAAGGAGATTACAAGTTGGCTTGTTATTCGTTTTTATACTACACATTTTCTTTAATGTATTCCGTCATTTTACTATTACATTTATTTTAAAGTAATTGTTTCCTATTAGTTTTTAATTTTTTGTACTAAATTATTGCAAGTATTACGATAGAGTTTATAGGTACTCTGTGCTGTGAGTATACTGAAGTCAGTTGGATTTTTATACCGACTTCCAAAAAAAGGAGGAGGTACTAAATGTGAATGACGAATGTATTCTAAAAAAAATTATTAATTTTGTTACGTCATAACTTTTGACTATGTGAACTGATTCTCAAAATTCCTCTTTTTGTTTGAAAACTGGTGCTGCCCGTGTGGTCCCATTTAAATTTCATCAAATTCGGTCCAGTTGTTTTTGAGATAAACTCCAATAACTGAATAGAATGGAAGTTGGTATTAAAGTTTTCAAATTGCACTTGTTATTACGTTTAAATGCATTTCATCTCGTCGTTGTATACACCTTAGCAAGGAATGTGTTATCCAAGGAAGTATACACTCAGATGGTTTACGTCTTTTGTTAACGGGCGTAGTATAAGACTGAATTATTGAAATATTACAATGGTGGTACATTGTCACAGCACTGATTAAATCTATCGATTGAAATTAGGGATGTAACAATACTGATATACTCGGCAGGCAGTTGTATTATAATCGACATCAACCGATACCCAGCAGTTCGAGAACGCGCGAAACGAACGACGCGCACTCGGCGACGTTGCCAGCTTTGATTGAGACATGTAATGTTTCGCGCCTATTTTACGCCGCTTTATGGTGGATATTCCATTTACCCGGACGAAGCGATTTACTTCTTCGTTTATCATACGAACCGCTAGGGAATGGAACACCCTCCCTGAGTCGGTGTTTCCGGTTAAGTACGATATGGGGGTCTTCAAAACACGAGTGCATAGGTATCTTCTGGGTAAGCGCGCTCCATCATCGATCGCATCATCACTTAGCATCAGGTGAGATAGAGGTCAAGTGCTACCCAGTTCGGTATAAAAAAAAAAAAAAAAAAAAACGTTATTCGTGATTTTGTCTGTTTAGTTGTTTAGTTATTTATACATATAAGTGAGGACTGTTATAGTGTTTTATTTTATATTTTAGTGTATACCTATGTTTTATTCATAAAATAAAAAGGTAACGCCATTAAAACGCACAAGTTCCATTTGAAAATATTTTCAAATAAGGCAGGACGATGACACAAAAGCGACTTGTTTATACTGCAAATTTCTCGTGGTAGCAAGGCAGTTTCATCGAAGGCCTACACGACAACTAACATGTGGTCACACGTGAAGCGCTATCATGATAAGGAGTTGAAAAACGACACCCTGTCGACCTCTAAGACCCACTGTGATCAAACTCCACAAAATTTCCAAATTTTTATTTTTCCCTTGAATATTATCATCCTTGGTTGGAACACATACCGTGCGTGGCTCGCAGCATGCAGTACCCGCGCTCGCCGGTGACCGCGAGCCGATCCTCGCTTAGCCGCAGTTGTGGCGCGCGGTCGTGCAGCGCGAGCAGCACGCCGCCGGGACACATCGCGCGGTACAACCAGCCAGGGATCGGCTTGCCGCTCCACTCGTTACTCTCGTCGAACTCCTGTCACGTTCATTACAAAATTACCATACAAATTTTCCATTAAATTAAAAAAAAAGACGTGTGGCACTCGGAGACTGCCGCGGTAAAGCTATTGCATAGCTGTTTTTATCATCTTATGCAATTATAATTATTTAACCAATGCCATCTAGAGGCGAGTTGCTGAACTAAAGAGACAAGCGTGATATTTCAAAAAGTCATTAAAAGTTCTGCTATTCATCGATAGATGGAGTCGGAGTGGGGGGTGTTAGGTTATTTTCGTAACGGAATTTCTGGATTCGGTCTCCACGCTCAAGGCCCGCGATAGAAGCTATGCAATAGCTTAAAAAGAAGTAAACGGGCCCAAGAACCTGGAACCTGGGAGAGACCCAGAACCCTGGGATACACCACAACGTTTTTTAACTACAGGTTAAATCCACGATCATAACCAGTTGCGTGGACCAACTAGAGTGGAGACCACGGACCGGCAAGCGCAGCGTAGGTCGTTCACTGACGAGGTGGACTGACGACCTGATAAAGGTAGCAGGACGACGTTGGATGCAGGCCGCTTCCAAGCGGTCCTTTTGGAAATTTGTGGGGGAGGCATATGTTCAGCAGTGGACGTCTACGGCTGAGATGATGATGAACCAGTTGCGAGCGATTACATATACAAAAGGTATAAATTCGCGCTCCTCAGTAAAGAGCCGCAATGCCAGCGTGGGCAGAGTTTTGTATTATGGTAGTGTCAAATGTGTCGAAGGCTTTAGAAAAGTCAGTGTCAATCTACGAAGAAATAATAGTCAGGAAGCATAATTCAGAACAAATTCCACACAAAAAGTGGCCCTTCAAATCAAAACAACGTATGATTCCAAATACAAATTACTTACGAGGTTACAAATAGACATGTTCTGTGATTGGTTTAAATTCAGAAGGAAAGCAGGCATTGGTTTACGTGCGTGCTGCAACGTCTACTATGACAGCAGAGTCATAGCGGCGTGGACGATGTTATGCAACAAGTGGACTGGACCAACTCAATAATAAATCAATCGTAAATCTCGTATGAGTTTGCGAAATATGATTAATTTATTAAGTTTTTGTCTAGAAGACATTAGAAGAGATTCTTCGCAATGTAGTAAAGAAAGATTATGGAACATTTTAGGCTTTTACATTTTACCAAAAAATATAAGTCGTTATTTGCCAGCTGGGTGTTTTTCAGTGGTCACAGAATACCTTCATTATCAATTTAGAAAACTCAATCAATTTATAGAATTACTTTAGAAAAGCACTGTTGATATTGCTGACAAATTAATTAGCAACTCAGCTAAACCACTTTAAAATTTGCAGAAGGTGAATTTTTATTAGCTTGATAAATTAAACGTGCTTTAATTTGACCAAACAATGAACTGTTTTTTTAATGCTATATAGTTACCTATATTACATACCAACTGTAGGCAATCGTTTATTGTTCATTGTCTGTAGTATCTCTTTAGAGCGTAAACGCTTTGGAAGCGCCAATTCGCGTTTTTGCTGAGTGTTTGAAGGGTCACATAATAATGATTGATATAGTATATTATGTCAATTATTCTTACCTGAAGTAATAGAACATTATTTGATTAACAAGTTCAAGTTCCACAGACTACATTTAGAAATTGTTTATTAGTTTGTTATTGCCGAGCGGTTTCTACACACACGATTTTAAAATCAATCATAAAACCGGTCGCGCCAGTTACGAATCTTCAGACGCGGCTGAGGCCTCTTAGAGAGAGGTTACACAACTAAATATTAGTGCGCTCAAAACTTCCTGATACTTATTGAGGTAACATTGCTAAGTGGGATTCTAACAAATAGTTTTATATGGCATCTAGTGCATCAACAATAGAAATTTCATTGTTATAATTGCATCGACCCTTGAGGGGCTAGTATTTTGCTATTAACCAAATTTCTTATGCTTATACTTGGTATTCTGGAATCCATGCTGGAGCCGGAAACTGGTAGCAAGAACTATGTGATGGTTAATAGTAGACACACCGTGTTTGGGATCGTATGAATCGTCTTCGCGATACCTTTATTCAAGCTGGTGACTAGGACCTGATGCTGGATCCAGAAACTGGTAGCAGGAACTATTTGATGGTTGTTTTATTTGCTATTCTCATCTCTTTTTGGTAGGTACATGAGTTAAATCTTACTTTTTTCTAGTCTCTTGTAGATAACATGTACTTGATTAATAATTATCATAAAATAGTAATTACTGTCGATATTAAAAATAAAATGTCTCCTGCGTGATATTTTATTTCACCTTTTTGACCTACGTCTATTTGTGACATAAAAACCAAAGTAGATAAAAAAAGATACAAATATTAATGCGCGCTATTTTGCTCAAGCGGTAAGGCTACTGCCGCAGGGCGCGCTAGTAAGTAACTCGCTAATGTAAAATACCTAAACTCGCGCAGCGCTGCGCAGAATAAAGGCTCTTAAAGATGTTGATGTTTCTTCGGGACAAATCATCAGCATAAAAAGATAAGTATGATATTATATATAACATAATTTAAAAAAACAGTAGGTACTTACTGTACCAATTGGTAGGTAGGTACTGCAGTTTTGTGTAACATGGTCCATAATTTTTTTATTATCTATATTTTTTTTGTTTTCAGTCAAAATTAACGTAGTATAACTATGCTGGTTTTCACAGGCAGTCATACTCTTGTTTTTCTAGCTTAAGTGCAGCTAGGCACTTATTTTGCCGCATTGAATCGGCAAGCAAGCGAGAATAAAACATAACAAGCAAAACCATTGCACATTACATACATTTCAATATTTAGTCCTGAAGAAAAAAATATATCCTAAATTAAATAAAAATTGACTGACTTTATTTTGCATAGTATTGACCATCTCGATTTGTTAACGTATTTGAACATCTTTGAATAATTTTATCATTTTGCTATTATTTACTAGTAAAAGTGATCCCTGGACATTTTAATCGTGCATTGTTTCTGCACCACTTCACAACGAATGCTGGCATGATGATCCACAACTGAAGTTCACAATGATAAAAATGAAAATGTACGCGAAGATTTGAAGTGTGCTCGCTTGCAAGTAAAATGTCCGACTGATGACGTACTGAACACGACTTTTAAGCCCCGCCTACTTGAACACGACTTTTGGTGGGTCATTTTTATAACGCAGTTACTGTTCCTGACTATTATTTCTTCGTAGGTGTCAATGATAATTTAATAATCATAATTATGCTTTTGGGCTATTTAGTTATGTTTTAGCGGCCTGTTATCATATCCACTCTTCCAAGCTCGGCGGGCGTCACACAACACCTTTTGTAGTAGTATGTTTTCAAAATTTGAAATTACATGTGGCATTCTACCATGATGCATAGTTATTAACTCTCATTTAATATAAAAATAAAAGTTCACCCAGTAATTTCTGCTAATAACTATCTTAACCTAAACAGAATAATATTCGCAAGTTGTTTGCAGCCGAATTAATAAGACAGGACACACATACGGACTCCAGAAATCCTACCGTCTTGAGTGTACTCGTATTACCACTTATAAATTAGCAACAACCGTGGATTACGCACGGATAGAAAAGCACTTAAAAGGTTCCTACAAACGACTCGATAATCAGAGCTGAAAATACAACACTTGTGCGGGTTACGTTAAGGTCCATAGACGATCTTACCTGACGAAACGGTGCGTGCGGGTCAGGCTCGGCCAGGATATACCTATAGCCGTCTTTATTGAAGGGATGCTCTGTTGGGTAACCGTGCGAAGGCAGCTTGAGAGGCCCGATGTCTGCTGTGCGGCCCTTCTTTCCGACCGGGGCGCCAGGCTCGGCCGCGCCGCCTACTGCCGGCCGCCTCTTGCCTTGCCGCCCCTTCACGTTCCCGCCCAAGGGTACTGTAACAGACCCCATATCGAGTAAACACATTGAAATCAATTAATTAATTGGATAGATAGTAACTTACTGGTAAAACAAAGAAAAGGTTTCCTCTTAGTGAATAATATATGAGGTATACAGTTTTTGATATAAGAGCTGTGGCAGACGGACATTGGGAAACTATCCTTACTTTCTAGTAACAACGTATGGACCTTGTTCAATGATGGACGTTTTCCGGTTCATATGATGACACTTCAATCCGTCCACGCCTGCTACATCCCTACCTTACCCTTTATCTAGGGCGATTCTGAAGTGTTAACTTCTCCGCCATATAAGAAGTTCCTCTTTACCTCTTAGCCACCAGGTAAAGGAACACAATCAAACAAAGAGTTTAGCTCGTACATCGAGGCCTGAGGGTAACCCTATGACCAATAAAGATGAATAAATATGCAGTCAATTATAGTTTTGCGTCTTTATACGTGTACTCGACCAAAAACTGCTTTCGTTTCATATATTGTATTCGTTTCATTACGCTCACCATGAATTACAAGATGCAAAAAAAACCAACAATGATTGATTTTGTTAAATTTTTCTATATTGTTGTTCCTGTTATTTCTGACGTGTAATAGTTGAGGATTATTAACCGTTAAGTGTTCGTAATGGTGCAAGAGTATATTTACAAGAACATAAAACGTTTGTTTTTTTCCTCGTCAATCAGCAAAGTTTTAGCAATGCATCCATCACTTTACTATAACGTAATTTAGAGACGATAATGACTTAATGACAGACTTATATGTGACCGTGATTTTACTCAGACTGCTTAAATAAAAATCTCACTTGATGCAACTATAGGTAAGTATTAGCCCAATTGACTTGACACATGGTAAAGGGACGTACGAACGAACGAGTTCTTATAAAGGATAAGAATAGTATATTATGCAAACTAGTGAATAAAGGACGGATTTTAAGCGGGGGCCATAGATGAATCACGAGTAAGTGAAGGATTCTAACGACTGAATCACGACCGTAGGGAGTTATTCGAGTGTTAGAATCCTTAGCGATTTGAGTGATTCATGGCCCTCGATATAAATCCATTTTATTCAAGAGTTGCATACTATACTTTATACCATGACTACGAGAAAAAGAAAAAATTTGAGCGAAAATAGACATTTAATGAAGAAAAAAGGAAGGTTAAATTAATTAAAATGCATATTAAAATTTTAATAAATACTAAACATAAGAGTAATTTATTTATTATTATTATATATTTTTTTTCTATAATCGCAGCAAAGAACACAATACAGTTTTTATACTAATGCTAAACTCCTTGACGCAAATATCGACCAATCAAATCTCGAGGAGTTACTTGCACAAAGAGTTTGTATGTCGACTATTCTTTGCGTAAGGAAGATGTATGAGCATTGAGATGGAGATCGAATATATTGGTGTGTTCGAAGTTCAAACACCAAAACAGTGATTAAAAGGCCTTTTTATTCACTGTTTTCAGTGAATAAAATAAGCTTTTTAGAGTAGGAATGGTATAAAAAGCGTTTATTTGATAAAAAAGAAAAACAATTAATAATATTGATGTATCATATGTAAAACTTCCTAAAGGATGTTTTCCATGGGGAAAAAATATGGATAACAAGTTCACATGACCTCAACCACCCGAGAGTAGTCCGCGTACGTGTCCTATCTCTCACATAAAATGACACTAAGATATTTCTACATTTGCTTTCAATCAGGGACACAACTGATCAACAAGGTTAAGCAATCCTTGCTGCGGTAACGACTTAGATGCTAGCACTAAACAGAGTAGTTTCAGTGATTATGAGGTAACGTTAAGCCTCGGTGTTTTGTCTTTAGGCTATTTTAACGGCCTGAAATCTTCGATATTAAGGGTTGGTTCTAGCTACATTTTATTAACTATTTGTGAGAACCTGTTGTAAACTAGGGCTTTTTCAAGGTTAAGCCTAATTTCTAAGTTAAAGTAATACAGCTTTTGGTATTCCTTAACTAAATAAATAAATAAAATCGCACACACAAAGAATAGTAGTGAATTTGATGAAAAAATTTGCGTACATAGTTATCATTTAAAACGTTTACACAACGCAAATACCAGAATCGATCTCCACACTAGACCGCAATCGGATACATTGAGACACATGGTATTAATATCGTTGGTTGGTATAGGATGTAAATGACACAATAGATACAGAGTTTTTCAGTTCTTGTTTCTTATAAATCGAGGTCATGACTCCTTTCAAGAATTTTCTCTAACTCTCGTGGTTATTGGCCATCACTATTCTTTTTAAAAAACACCTGTATAGAAGATACTGTTGCCGCTACCCGCGCCTTCGTTCGCGTGACATAGAATAATCGCGAACCCTCGGAAGTAGCCGTTGAATCAAAAAAAGAAGCCTACGTTTTAATCCAAGGTATTTTGTATATTGCATTGTAAAACCTTGCTTAAGTTTATTTTTTAGGTTTAAATCTATCGATATATACAGAGTATAGAGATATATAGAGTTATTTTTCTATTTATGACAATTCATTTATCCACGAAAGAGCCCTAGAAACTATAATACGGGCCTAGATTGGGAACCAGGTGATTCTACTATAATATTATGTTATTTGTAAATGCCTTTTGGGCTGTAGCCAACACTTAGAGGCCTGTTTGCTATAAAAATACTAAGTAGTATAAAAACAGAAACACACAAAAATGGGTTAAATGACAAGGCTATTGATATGAACTTATTAGTAACAAGGGAGATTTTTTAGATAGAGGGACATTATTATTATTTTCATATTATTAACAGACGGTACAGATCGCGCGGCGAGAGTTTGGATTTGACCTTCGGGTGGAGGGGATTACTGCGCATGGGTACTGTCACGCACACAATACTTTTCCTTTTTTATGTACCAGGTTGGATATTTGAGTGGGTCAAAATTCATGTACAATGGTAATAATGCTAGAAAATAATACGAAATAGATAAACTTCTTCATTTATTAAAACTATTGATAGTTATTTTACTTATATAAAATGTTTATTTCCTTTTAAAGTTTACAGAGACAGCGATGTAAATTCTAAATAATTGTTTTTTAATAAAATTATTTATTCCAGGATACATGTAAAATTGGTACATACAAACAAAAGAAAACTTAAAATAATTATTAAATACAAAAGTTAACATAAAAAAAGTCCTAGCCGCAGTGCTATTCAGATTCTGAATCAGTTAAAGGTTTAACGCCTTCTATGAAATCACCGCATGGTCCAGTGGTGCTGCCGCGACACGAAATTGTGCAACGTCTTTTGCTTGTTGAGGGTCCGGGTTCAGGGCTTCCTCGGTCGCAGTTGTCATCATCATCATCTTCATAACCATCATCAGAATCATCGTCTTCGGAACTACCATCGATGCGAATTATAAATTGCTCGGTAAGTAAATCAACTACATGGTCACTCTTGGCGTACTCTTCTTCTATATCTTTTACCTTTTTACATATTTTTTCCCATTCCTGGGCACCCATTAAGGATACTTTTTCTTTGATAAGTTTGGTACATTCTTGTAAATTCCATTTAACATTTTTGCTAGCTACATATTGTTTAATAGTAGCCCATGCCATTTCTATGGGGTTGAGGTCTGGATGGTAAGGCGGTAATCTCAATATGCTATGGTTAGCTTCTGCTAAAATTTGATCTATTGAAAAAGTTGTAAATCTTTCTTTATTAGCTTTTATCAAGTTGTACAATTGTGTCCTAAGCCATTTTTCATAATTCTCGTAATTCATGTTGTCGTGATAGTCCCCTGTTTTGGTGCCGGCTTTAAAAGTTAATTAAGCATTTGGTATAAACCCAGCTTCAGATCCTGCGTGGACTATCACGACTCGTTGTCCTTTAGAAATGGGTTTTTTTAGTCCTTCCGTAGGGCCATCGCTCCAGGCTTTGGTTGTTGAGTGCGATGAATCTACGTAGGATTCATCTGTGTAAACAATGGGTCTTCGTTCTTGTCGATATTTTCTTATTTTTCTTAAATATTCAATGCGTTGTAATCGGATATTCGATGTTTCAATTAGTAATTTACGGTTGTTTTCTGTTTTTTTCCAGCGAAATCCTAACTCCTTTACAATTACACGAAGACTTGTTTCTGACCCTTTAAAGTTTATATCTTCCTCAAGTTTCTTTTTTAGTTTCCCAATGGTGGGAAGTTCATTATTCGTCTTGTGAAAATTGTGTATACATCTTTTTATAACACCTTGGTCAAAATTATCAATATTCGTAACTGGTTTAGCTCTGGGACGTTTTTTTCCAGGTGCTCTGAAAATAATTAGCAAATCGGAACTCTTGGCTTGATTTACGATATTTTTTACAGTGCCAATTGAAGTCTTAGTGGCCTCCGATGTCCGTTTTTGAATTTTTGCTAATTTACTGACTACACAATTTAATTTACCTTTTTGACGCGACGCGGTCGATTCGAACAATACGTCTCCATGCATAAAAATTAATTAAAAATATAAAACTGTAATTTTTAGATCAACAAACTAATTAATCGTGTAAAACTATTAACAATAGTAATGTGATAACGTTATCTAGACGTGGAAATAGTGAAAACGTTTTAAAATCATCGCGAAATAAAGTGATAGTGTTAGCTGCGTATTCTTACGTTGTAAATTGTAAACATCGTCTGTGGACCATAAACTGAATAGTGTAGTGATGTAAACTATAAATATTAGTGATATAAACAATATTATTGAGGGAACAGTGCTATAAAAGTGAAATAAGTGATAATCAAAATAAAATAAACGGATTATTTTTCTATTACCACCCTCATTTTTCATTGTAGTGAACAAATACAATCAAAGGAGTGTTATTAAACCAGTGCTAAAAGTGTATGAGTCACCGCTAAACTGTTTTTGACGATATTGGTTTACAAACGCCGATATTACAAGCAAAAATATTTTAATATTTTGCCTGCGGTCACGTATGTACCTAGATATAGTTAGACATAAACATTGCAGTTGAGACCGCTACCTGTTGCTGCAGCGAGTGACTCATTGCATACCAATCTTGCCGTATATTGTACCTACTCATTATCAGCTGTGTTTCTGCTCACTAAAGTACGTTTCAAGACGATAAACAATTATCGTTTTTTACAATGCAGTGCGCTGGCTGTTTTACTATCATTCCGGACACTGAGGAGAGCATGCATTGTACAATAACTAAGTGCAATAAAATCTATCACCTTCTATGCGCGGGTGAGAAAAAGGCAACTGAAAGCACTAAAGGCGTCTGGGTGTGCCCTGAGTGTCGCTGTTCAGCGAAAAAGGGAGGCGATAATAGCCTGACTCCTGTAGGCTCTTCCAAGAAATCCCAGGACGCTAATGTCACCATCCGTAAGAAAGTAGTCCCAACGTCGTCCAAAAGTGCGGAAAAACAAGATCAACACTTTAAAAAAGGAGAAGATGTCCCAGCTGAGGATGTACGTGGTCTTCGGCAAGAGATACTGTCGTTGCGGCAGTTGCTTATGCAATCCATTGCTGTCACAAAAATTACTGATGCTCGATTAGAAAGTCATGCGGTTCAAATGGAACAACTACAGGAAAAGCTGAATCACTACGAGGCTGCGAATATGGCTTTGGCGTCGGAAATGAAGAAATACGCTGCTCATATAGAACTCCATACGTCTAATAAGTGCTCAGCAGTTTCTAGCGCATCAGTTGTGCCAGGAATTCCACCCAAAAACACATCTTTTTCTCTTAAAGAACCAGATGTTACTCCTTTCAGAACTAAAAAGCAGAAGGAGAGGACACAGGGAAGGGGTAAGGTTGAAACCAAAAAAGTTGCTCCCACTGCCCCATGTCAATCGATTAATCGAGACAATGGGTCGCCACCGCGGCGCTCACACGAGCCCGTCAATATCCTCAATACATCACCATCCACCAAACCGACGACACCAGGGGACACCGAACGTTATCACGGCGCATCCACAAAGCATCAATTAGAAATGAGTACTATGCCTATATCCCATCTCGATGACGAAAGCTGGACTGAAGTACGATACAAAAAACCGCGCCAATCGGTATCACTGCGCTGCGTCGCCGGGCCTACAGTGACGTCACTTAAAGCGGCCGAGCATCGGAAACACTTTCATTTATGGAATATGCTATCTGGATTAGATGAAATAAAGAAATATTTGACCGATCTTTGTCCGCAGAAGGCAATTACCGTTGAACAATTGAAGACGACTCATAATTATAACTCATTTAAAATAGGAGTACCTGAGGACTGTTATGATAAATGTTTCTCAGTAAATGTTTGGCCTGAGAATGCGCGAGTGAAAAAATGGATCAACTACAGGAAACGTTCTCCTACCTCGGACGGACAAACATTTCGTCGCGGAGTCGGCGCCTGGTGAGCCGCGCAATCAAGAACGTTCTCTCATTAACGTATTCTATCAGAATGTTAGAGGACTGAAGACAAAGCTCCGAACATGGTATACAAGCATGTCACTCTCGGATCATGTGCTCGTCGCGGCTTCGGAGACCTTCCTCGACGGGTCAGTGGGGGACGCCGAAGTAGTACCAGACGGATGGACATTGCTTAGACAAGACCGTGCTTCCCCTTGTGGGGGAGTTTTGCTAGCTGCGAGGCCGGGTGTTACCATATGTCGGCGACCTGAGCTCGAGTCTAAACTAGGAGAAGATCTTTGGGCGTCTGTGACATATCGCGGTGTTTCTTTTATAGTTTGCGTCGTATACATTAAACCAAAAGCTATCGACGCCGTGTACATGAATGTATTTAATAACGTAGAAACATTGTTAACTGATTCTGACACAAGAATTTATATTCTTGGTGACATTAATATGAATAGTGCATCTAATAATATAAAAAATTATTATTGTTACTTTTTGACATATTGTAATCTAATAAATTTTAATGGAATTTTTAATTCTCACGGAGGTATTTTGGACGTAGTGTTGGCGCAGGAGTGCTCTGAGTTGACGACGGCAGCGCAGCCTGTTTGTGTGCGAGAAGCCGCCGACGGCTTCGTACCTATCGATGTATTGTACCATCCTGCTCTGGAGATAATGCTCGTTTTACGATTGCATAACAGCTGTGCACGACTACAGCCGAGTAACTTAGATACACCGCGCGACTGGAACTTTAAAAAGATGGATATACCTCTTTTTCACTCATTGCTTGCCGAAACCTCTTGGGCACCTGTACTTGAATGTAGCGATGTTGCAACCGCTACTGATACTTTCTATGATATTATCTATACATTATTTGACTTAACTGTTCCTAAAAAGAAAAGACAAGTAGCTAAATGCAACAGATTTCCGGTATGGTTTGACGCAAATATTATAAAGGATATTCGGCGTAAAAAGAGATTACACAGGGTATGGTTGAGGTCGAAATGTAATACATCGTATAAGTTATACACAGATCTTCGTAATAACTTAAAAAACCGTATCTCAGACGCATATAAATTGTATACTGATCTTATCGAAGAAAACTTACGGCTGCGCCCTCAGCATTTTTGGCGCCACGTGCATAGGCTCAGATCCAAGGGTGGTTTTGAACCCTGTGTCTCGTATCAAGGTGTTTCTTTTACTGGGGTTGAATCTGCAGAAGCGTTTGCAAACTATTTTGCCAGCGTATTTTTAAATAACACGCCGCGTTTAAATGTTGACGAGTGTTCTGCATTAGGCTATCAAGGCGGTTATGTTGGTTTACCCACGGTGCTCCCCCAAGATATCGAACGAGGCCTGAATAAGCTCAAAATAGATAGCTCACCTGGTCCGGATAACTTACCTAGCTTTGTCCTTAAAACTGGTAAAAAACATTTAATTCTTCCACTACACCATATTATAAATATTTCGCTTAAAAATGGCAAGTACCCCACGCAGTGGAAATTATCAAGGGTAACCCCCATCCCAAAGAATAATAAAAAAACCGTAGTAGAGGAATATCGTCCAATCGCAATTCTATGTGCGCCTGCCAACATTTTTGAGTACATTCTGCACAAAGAAATATATAGCCAGGTAAAACAACAGATAGGCGAAGAGCAGCACGGATTTAGGCCGGGCCGCTCAGTAAATTCAAACCTGCTATGCTTAACAGACTATATATCTAGCGCTATGGATCGTGGATCGCAAGTTGATGTAGTATATTTCGATTTTCAAAAGGCTTTTGATAAAGTTGATAATGATATATTATTGCATAAGTTATCTACGTTTGGCTTCACTCGCGATTTCCTAATTTTTATGGCCGATTTCTTGAGGGACCGGTGCCAATATGTGAGGCATGGTACATATGTATCTCAACCATATTGCACTAGATCAGGTATAAGCCAGGGTTCTGTCACTGGTCCTTTACTCTTTCAAATGATGATTCACGACCTACCTAATGTACTTTCTACCGCCAAATGTCTTTTGTATGCGGATGACCTTAAACTATTTTTTGAAATTAAATCTCCTAGTGACTGCTTGAAATTGCAGGATGATATCAATCAAATTTACGAATGGAGCGTGAGAAATAAAATGACATTTAATATAAGTAAATGCAACGTCATGACCTTTGACCGTAAAAGAAATCCAATACAGTTTCATTATCACTTAAACAACGTAGGTACCTATAAATAGGGTTAACTGTACCAAAGATTTGGGGGTAAACTTCGATCGTAGTCTAACTTTTCATGATCATATATCAGAACTCGCAAAAGAGTCTTACCGGCGCCTTGGCTTCGTCCTACGGAATGCTAGAGACTTTAAAAATCCTGAAGTAATTAAAACATTATATAACTCCTTAGTTAGAAGCAAACTTGAATCGAGTGCTTGTGTCTGGAACCCCTATCATGTCACCTACGCGCGAATGCTTGAAAAGGTCCAAAAGGCCTTTTTAAGGTCGCTGTATAAGAAAATGTATGGTTGCTATCCGTTTCTGTACCCAACTAAATTCCTACTCGGTCAGCTTGGTTACAACTCTCTGGAAGTTAGAAGAATGTTAGACCAGCTAACCATCTGCTGTAAGGCGCTTAGGGGTTCCGTCGATTCTATTCGTCTGCACGACTTGCTATGCGTACTGTTCGTACCGGACGAGCCCGGGTTCCAGCAAACAGACGTGGTCGCCCACATGACCTGTTCCACGTAGATCCCGGTCGCACAGTAGCACGTTCTATGTCGCCTCTGAATCGTGCCCGTCGCCACTTAAACGCACTTCTTGCTGCCAACCCTGATTGTGACATTTTTTATGATAACTGGAAGACTATTATAAGTACTTCCTTGACTTACTGTGAAAATTTAATGGATCAATGGGACAGGTGTAAAAAGCCTGACGATTCATTGGATTTTGACGGTAACCTCTGAGTTTATTGACTTGGTACTCTGAGTACTTACCCGAACGGTATATTTTACTTTGTTTGATATATCTTTTTTTTGTATTGACATGCTAGGCGTATTGCCCATTTGACATTGTTATAATAACATTTTAAATGATATTGTATTTATATAATTAATATTTCTTAATGTTAAGACATGAATTGTTTAAGAATAATTTTTGAATATTGTGAGATAATTGTAACTGGTTTTTTTTTTCCGTTTTTATCTCAATAAACGAATATGAATATGAATTTAGAAACAGTTTCCGTTTTCATTACCTGCATAGTCTGTATAGTTTGGTTATTCTCCGACTGACTGAGTAAAGAAGCAACTTCCTCAATCTGACTTCGAATTTGCTTCAATGAATCGATACATTCGTCAGCTTCTTTCTTTAAAAATCAATTCACGTCATATATCATTTTCCGTGCTTGCCTTTTTAAAACAATGTTTTTTTACGCATTTTCAAATCACTTTTTAATATTTAACAAAAAAAACTTAACTGACAAACTTAAACAAACAAACTCAACAAATAATAACAATCGACAACAATAAACAATTAACGAAAATAGCAATTCACTTGTGAACGTGATTGTACAACAGGAGTGCGCGGTACGTCGTATCGATGCGAGAGGCAGGGAACGATTGGAGCGCCAATCAGAGCACCGCATGCGCCTACACACCCGCCCGCACCACGCTAATTGCCCGTTGATACCCAATTTCTGATTTCTGCGCAATAACGGTCAAAGCCAAACTCTCGCCGCACGATCTATACAAGCACGAGACCTACCGGGGACCTTATTCACTATGACCACTCAGTACGTTACGTGGTGTGTTACTATATCTTCAATCAAATTTGTATTGAATCAACATGCATTTCTTGAAATTATCGTTCCGCGCCTGAGTGGCCATAACGAATAATGTCCTTGGTGTTAAGTAGTAACCTCTCTCTAGAACAGATGCATTTCGTTACAAGGTACGAATTGCACTGCGCCCGTAACCCTGAGATATTTAGCTGTTAAGTTTCATGTGCCTGTAATGTCACCGGCGCCCGTACCCTTCAAACCAAAACACAGTATTGCAATTTATTACTGGTTCGCGGTAGAAATAGGTATGGTGGCAGTACTTAAGTTCTACTGCTACTAAGTAAGGTATAAGTACGTTTTTTTAATACAGTTGCTCAAAAAGTGGCGTATTGCAGGGACGTATAGCGTTCGGGATGTGGGCTATTACATACTCATGCTTTTTTTTTACATTTCCCGAACTCGTGCGTTCTCTTTCCCAACTGTCAAAATAATGTCTATTAAAAAGAAAAACCAACCATGAAGTTACTAAAAAAAAATCATAGAAGTTTTTATGATTCATGCAAATTCGTATACTTCTAAAAAGAAGCTACTAATTTGTTTCAATATCAGATTTAATGATTTGATTGAATGAGTTAGGTTAGGTTTCATTTCATTTCATCTCATAAAATTTTATTTCATATCAATAAAAAAATTCTACTGAAGACTTGGCTGTATGGGCATAGTTCCCTTTGCCTACCAGAATGGGTGAAGAAAAAAAATCTCTGCTTATATTGTACGGTTGGCGCCATTTTCCAGAAATTTTCTTTGCTAGTTTATTTTATTAAATTGCTTCATTTTTTCGCAACTGTATTAAAAATAGTCGTTCAGTACACGTGCGGAGCCGTTATTGCAACTTGTTCCGACCGTCAACCTGTTCCGACTGTAGACATTTGTCGGAACTCTTTGTAATGACAGCCTTTCCCCACTTGTAATGAAATATACTATTACCATTTATCGTCCATATCAATTGAGCCGTTGCAGTGTGAATAAAACAAACTTACACGCGCACTCACTAACAAACTCTAGCATTAAATTTAAATATTAGATCGTGTAAAATTATCATACTAATATTCAAAAAAACGATATTAAAAAATATTTAGTGACACTTCCGCTGAAAAGAAAACAATGATTTTGGCCTATTCGGGGGCGTGCACCACCCTCCCTCCCGCATAAAATGCTAATAGGAAGAATACAAAATAAAAAACACAAGGAACCCCAAATCAACCAACACCAATTCGACACGTGTTTCGCCTCTACACGAGTCAACATCGAGTCCGCAAAGTAACGCCTGAATCAATAAATTATACTAATATTCATTTTGGATGTATCTACAAAAACGTGCTATTACGAAACAGATCCCGCGAATTTTTGAGAGATCAGTTGAAATAAATCAATATATTAACTTTGCCATCCTTATATGTATTATATGTAGGTATTTGCAAATATAATGATAGCTCGTAAAAAATACATAAATATATAAGTTAAATAGTGATCACCGCCCTTTTAATACTAGGCATAAGAATAGGATAGTTGTATCTAGTTTTAGACTTGTGAAGACCAATAAGTCTAGGAAATTTTGTGCGTTTTTACATTAAAATTTAAAAACACATAACAGAGCTTACAGAGGGAAAATTTAAGTTGACTGTATAAAACATTTAAAAAAAGCATATTATAAACTCCGACATTATATAGAAGACAAAGATGCTTGGAATACTTCACTTCTGGCAAGTTGTCATCTGCCACCCATAAAATTTGATAGATAGATAGATAGATAACACTTTATTGAGACACCACATTTATGACTTAATATTAGACAATAAAATAAAAAAACAATGCTTAAAACTAGGTGCAACAATGGGCGGTCTTATCGCTCAGAGCGATCTCTTCCAGACAACTCATCCTAAGTAGAAACATTTTAAAAATCTATATGAAAAGAATATCCCGAGTTTCTTGCCGCTTCTTCTAGTAAAGCCTACTGGCTCT
Organism: Selenia dentaria; assembly: GCA_917880725.1. Classification (NCBI taxonomy): domain Eukaryota; kingdom Metazoa; phylum Arthropoda; class Insecta; order Lepidoptera; family Geometridae; genus Selenia; species Selenia dentaria. The sequence goes on along the minus strand of OU862888.1, from coordinate 2,914,755 downwards.
ATATATTTTGGAACGCGGCGGTAGAGACTTTAGAGTACATTATAATTAATAATTGACGTTCATAAGTGCGTTTTTGATGTCAATTTAGGCATAGAATAAATGATTTTGACTTTGACTTAATGGATGATTGTTACTCAATCTCGCAAAAACGGCTGAACTGATTTGGATGAAATTTGTAGTGGAGATGGTTTGTACCCGGGATTACCAAATAGGCTACTTTTTATCAGCGGGTAGTTCTCGAGGCGCGATAACCTAATTCCACGCAAACGGATACTAGTATCGTATAAATAAGAACATTAAATATAATATAATATAATATAATATAATATAATATAATATAATATAATATAATATAATATAATATAATATAATATAATATAATATAATATAATATAATATAATATAATATAATATAATATAATATAATATAATATAATATAATATAATATAATATAATATAATATAATATAATATAATATAATATAATATAATATAATATAATATAATATAATATAATATAATATAATATAATATAATATAATATAATATAATATAATATAATATAATATAATATAATTTTAGATTAGAATTGAAATATCAATAAAAAAAATACAATTTAATCCTTAATCTAATTTACAACCACAATTTGGACTTGAATTATACACAATGAGCTATTTACAATTTACACAAACCAATAGAACGAATCAAACACTTTATCACACACTTTATCACTTGCTGATCACACCGAACGTCAAACCAGCAGAGCTTCCGCACGCCACCGAAGTCAACGAGAAAGTGAGGCGCATGCTACTTGTGCTGGTATTTATAAGGCTTGCGCCCCCCTCGCTCTTCATCAACTGCCTTGACCGCTAACAATAATATAATATAATATAATATAATATAATATAATATAATATAATATAATATAATATAATATAATATAATATAATATAATATAATATAATATAATATAATATAATATAATATAATATAATATAATATAATATAATATAATATAATATAATATAATATAATATAATATAATATAATATAATATAATATAATATAATATAATTATCCTGTATTTTGGGATATTATTGAATAAAACAACGGAGTACAATAAACGTTCTGTAATGGCTGACAACCAACTCGCTTGAGCGTGTATTCACATCAATTCGTTAATTGCATAACTACCCACATATATCACATCCCTCCACAACTGAATACAAAATAAACGCCGAAATTAAAACTTATAATTAACTTTCCTATTCCTAGTTTTTCGTTGCAACCGGCGTACAAATTCAGGCTGAGGTGAAACTCTTCACCATCTGATTCGTGACGAACATCAATGTTATTTGAGTTTTCGGTAGAAGCCGAAGCTTCTAAAAACTCCTCTTCCGCGTTTGCCGGTATGGTCTCTTCCCCCGGCGGCTGCGGCGGAGCGCGCGGGGGGCTCGGTACAGGCGACTCACCGGCGCCTGCCACCGCACCATTAGTTATGGGCTGCGGCTCCGAGGCCGACTCTGAATCTATAGAATCTCCGAGGCAACTGATATCATCGTCGTCGGTATCGTCCAAACAGCGTCCTTTGTACGCCAGTAAATGATCTACATGCTTCTTAACAATAGTGTTCAACTCCGGTATAAAAACGGTAAACATTCGAGATCCTATACGACTTTTCACAATACCGTACTTCCAAGTATGTTTCAAACCATTATTATACAAATGTTTAACCAACACTTTGTCTCCCTCCGTAAAATGTACATTTCTTATTCCACCAAAATGTTTACTCTGTGCAATTTGTATATGAACGACATTACTATTCGCCGCGGTTGACGACGACGGAGTCGGTACTTCCATTGATCGCAACAAGTCGAGCCGACACCGCAGAGGTCGCCCTAACATTAGTTGGGCAGGTGAAAATCCAGTAGTTGAATGAACGGAATTTCTGTAGTCAAACATAAATTTATTCAACTTTGTTGCGATAGTTTTTGAATTATTATTAGACAATAAGATGGCCTTAAGACCCCTTTTGACCGTTTTAACGCTATTTTCAGCCTGACCATTCGAAGCCGGGTGATAAGGTGCAATAGTTAAGTGCTGAATTCCGTTTAACCGACAAAAATATTCGAATTCATTAGAACAAAATATTGTTGCATTGTCAGTAACCAGAGTACGCACGAGTCCGAATCTACTAAATATCTCGCATAACCTACTGATAACAGCTTCACTATCCGTTTTAGGCATCGCGAAACATTCAACCCATTTTGAATGTGCGTCGACTACGATTAAATAATGTTTACCCGACAACATAAACATATCTAAATGCACGCGCTCCCAAACGCGCTCGGGGTATGGCCACGGAGCAAGCGGCGCATGCGGCGGGTTACTACGCATTGTGTTACAGACGCTACACGACCCTATTTTTTCTTCAATGTGCCTGTCAATATTTGGCCACCACATACGTGACCTAGCTTCCGATTTAGTTTTGACAACACCAAAATGTGAATTATGCAACTCCTCCAGAAGCGTTTCTCTAAACTGCGAAGGAATAACGACTTTATGTCCGCGCAAAATACAACCGTTTTCGACTGATAGCTCATGGCGACATAAAAAGAAAGGTTTCATATGTGGGTCATTTACTTTAGATGGCCAGCCTTTAATAATGAATTCGCTCACCTTCTGCAATAGTTCGTCACGGCTGGTTTCTCTCCTAATATCATCGACTGTGATAGGAGGCAAAATAGTTCGACCAATGAAATCAATATACAAAGTTTTATCCCTAATGTCGTCTGTCTCGTTTTCCATCTGGCGGTCTACTGAGCGTGACAAAAATCAGCAACATTATTTTCGCTTTTTACGTATTCTATATTAAAGTTATACGCTGTTAAAAACAACGCGTATCGCTGCAGTCGATTGGCTGCTAACACGGGTACACCCTTTTTATTACCAAAGATAGCTAAAAGAGGCTTGTGATCGGTGCGTAAAATGAACGGTACGGTCCGACCGTACAGATAATGATGAAATTTCTTAATCGCGAACACTATAGATGCCGCTTCTTTTTGAATTTGTGCATAATTAGTCTCTGCCTTTGAGAGGGAGCGCGACGCGTACGCAACGACGCGCTCGCGGCCGTCCGGCTGCCGCTGCGCCAGCACCGCGCCCAGTCCGGCCGGCCCCGCGTCGCAAGTTACGATGGTGGGGTAATCGGAACAGTAATGAGCCAGTACGCGATCTGAGGCTAACTCTTTTTTTATCATTTCAAAAGCCTTATTTTGTTCCTTATCCCAAACCCAAGCCACACCTTTTTTTAATAAACTGTGTAAAGGGTTTAACACCGATGACGTCTGTGGCACAAAACACCTATAATTATTTACCATTCCCAGAAACGATTTAAGTTCCGTAACATTTCTTGGGGGCGAACATTTCAATATTGCATCAACCTTTTTTCCTGATTTATGAAGGCCGTCCCGATCTATGACAAATCCTAAATATTCGACTGAGGACTTGAATAATTCACATTTATTTCGCTTCAACCGTAAACCAGCCTCTTCCAACCTACTCAAGACTAGATCTAGTCGCTTTAAATGACACACCCTATTTGAGGCCGTGATAAGGATATCATCTAAATATATACAAACTCCGTCAATATCTCCTAGCAACTGTTCCATAGTGCGCTGAAAAATGAAAGGAGCGTTACATAATCCAAAAACGAGCCTATTATAACGAAATAACCCTTTGTGGGTGTTTATACATGTCCATTTCTTAGATTCGTCTAGCTCAAGTTGTGCATAGGCCAGTGATAAATCTAATTTTGAAAATTCTACCCCACCATGAAGCTTTGCAAATAACTCTTCAATACGAGGCAACGTATAATTGTCTAAGTATAGAACTCGGTTAAGTGTGACAGAAAAGTCGCCACAAATTCGAACGTTTCCATCTGGTCGTAATACTGGAACTATGGGTGTAGCCACGTCGGAATGATCAACCTTCTCTAAAATACCTAAATCTACCATTCTGGTTAACTCCTGTTCAACTAAAGGTTTCAAAGCCAATGGAACGGGCCGTGGCTTAAAAAATGTCATTTGCGCGCCGGGCTTTATTTTAAGGCTTACTTTATGTTTATTGAAGGTACCTAGTTCGTCACTAAATAGTTTAGAATATTTTTTCATCAACCTCTCGCCTTCGTCGTTTGCAGCGCTCATAAGGTTGCAGTTTACGCGACACACATGTAAATCAAACAGTTTCATAAAATCGCGCCCTAATAAAGGCGAGCGCCTGACGTTGGTTGAAATAACATAAAATTTAAGCGTAGTAGTGCATCCCTCGTAAGTTACTGGCAATGACAAACAACCTTCAGGCGATGTTTGGACCCCTGTATAAAAGTTAAACACTTCGTTACACGGTTGCAACCCGTACCCATTAACCTCAAAATACTGCTTAAAAACTGTCGTAGGCAAAACCGAAACAGCACTACCACAATCTACTTCGCACACCATTTGTTTGTTTCCTAACAAAACACGCCACAGTATCGGCCCCTCCTTACGGGCTTCCTCGATATTAAATAAATTATAAATACCTTCTAGGTCGTCGTCATCCGCACCCAAATAATTGCTAGTATGTAATTTAGCTTTACACATTCTTTTCAAATGGCCTTTTTTGTTACACTTTTGACACGTATAATTAACAAACCGACACTTTTCCTTTGTATGATTTTTGTAACCACACACTTCACAACATTTTGACCCGTGCGCCGCATTGGTCCCAGCGGCTCGCATCGCGAACACAGCCTGCGCCGGCATCGTCTCCGGTGTGCCAGCGCCAACCGTGGCAGCCGCGGCGTTGCCAGCTCGTGCAGATTGCATCGCCGTCCTAGCACAGTGTATGCTTTGAGCCAACTCCAGCGCTTTGTTAAATGTTAAGGTATCGATATTTTCAGCAAATAATTTCTCCTTTTCTTTGGCGTTTTCTAGCCCTAACACAAAACGATCTCTTAGAGCCGTCTCCAACTCTGTTTTGAACCCACAATATTGGGCTAAATTTCGCACTCGTGCTGCCCATTCGGCTAATTCCTCTCCCGGCCGCTGCTCCGCTTTATAAAAATTGAACCTCTCTGCAAATGTACTTTTCTTTGGGAGGAAATGATTCGATAATTTTCCGACTAACGTTTCAAATTGCACTGTGTCCAACTTATCTGGGAACACCAGGTCCATCGCTATGCGGTAGGTATCTTCCGCCAAACTCGTCAGCAATAGAGCTCTTCGCTTCAGTCCAGCCTTATCGGTGTCGTTATTGATATCGTTCGCCGTACAGTACTGGATAAAACGACTACGAAAAATCCCCCAATCTTGCGAGCGGTGGTCGAATGCGAGGTTACCGCCAAACATCATTGAACTGGTCATTTCCTTTGGTATTCTATATTGTTGCGACAAATGTCAACAACACAACACTAAAACGCCGTTCCACACGCGTGAATTTATTACTCGTCGCCAAAATATCCTGTATTTTGGGATATTATTGAATAAAACAACGGAGTACAATAAACGTTCTGTAATGGCTGACAACCAACTCGCTTGAGCGTGTATTCACATCAATTCGTTAATTGCATAACTATCCACATATATCACAATAATATAATATAATATAATATAATATAATATAATATAATATAATATAATATAATATAATATAATATAATATAATATAATATAATATAATATAATATAATATAATATAATATAATATAATATAATATAATATAATAAATTAATAATCTATCTCGTTGTGCGAGGGGTGACCAGCGCGGTGACGCAGGCGCAGTACGGTGGCCGATTGCCGTGGATTTATTTATGTATGCGCCGTAATCTATCTATCTATCTATAAGCTAGACCCAGCCCTAATATCGAAAACTTCAAGCCGTTTACGTAGCTTAAAGACAAAAAACAGAGGTTTAACGTAATCTCCGAAGCACTAAAACTGCTCAGTTTAATGCCACTAGCGGACAACCATCCACGTCGTGATCGCAGGAAGGGTTGCGTAACCTTGCTATCAGTTGTTATAGAATTGGGATCAGTTGTAACTAATTGTAGGCATCAAAACAGCACTAAATTGGGACTCACAATATTTAGCCGTTTCATGGAACCACACGGAGCTATAACCCCGAGATCGAGTATCATTTATATTAATATCCCCTTCAATAGTATTCTTCAAGCTCTAAGACGGACAGTAATCATCATCATCAGCATCTCAGCCGTAGGACGTCCACTGCTGAACATACGCCCACAAACTTCCAATAGGACCGGTTGGAAGCGGTCTGCATACTTTATCATTTCGTCAGTCCACCTTGTAGGTGGACGACCTACGCTGCGCTTGCCTGTCCGTGGTTTCCACTCCAGAACCTTCCGGCCCCATCGGCCGTCTGTTCTGCGTGCTGAGGCCTGCCCACTGCCACTTCAACTGGCTTATCTTCTGGGCTATGTCGGTGACTTTCATTCGGACAGTAATGCTTGCACACTACAGCTGCTTGGAGGCAGAGAGGCTGCGGTGATAGTATCAACAAAGGGGGAAACTTCTATGGAAGAGTCCTAGGCACCACCTCTGAACCACGTGCACTGATTAGACTACGGGATCAAGGGTTATCACTCGGAACCAATGTCTCCTTCGGAGCCCTACGGAGTGGGTAAAGAAGCAAGGTTAGGTCAGAGTATTAATCCTTCCTATACCGTGATAATTAAAACAAAAGATTTATGAATGAAACTGACGTATATTTACGTCTCTGGGACGCAAAGGCTTAACCAACCAGCGCTGCTAGGATTTCCTTTATTAAGTGGGCCATGAGAGCGACGGAACAATATAATTCATAGAAACGGTGGTTGAGGATTTAACGTAAAGCATCTCCATAGATATTTAATTACATACAGTATTAAACGAATCGTTCGTAGCCATTTATACAAAAACGATACATAAAAATTCTGAAGCATTATCTTACCAACCGTAGATTGCGTAAGTGAGCCATTATGTACGTACCGTGTCGTGTCGTGACCCGTGTATGTGAACTTATATCAATAAAAGGGTTATTTTCCTTCTTTTCACTGAACTTATTTCATATCTATTAATTAGCTTAGAACTTGTTAATCACAATATTGACCTTACAATAATATTCCACACATTAAAACTCCGATCGCGACGTTTCTAAGTTGATTAATCAAAATCTATAAACGTATTATAAACATGAAATTATAAATAACAAATATAACAGGATAAACGGTTTTGAATATATCGAGTGTATAAAAAGGAAAAATGACTCACAATCCATTTTACGAGGGTCTGGACTGAAGATGTGATGGTTATTACCGACTATACATATGTTTATATAGTGCAAGCTATATATAGATAAGATAAAGTAGGTAGGTATGTATCGAGGCACACTTCCTCCGACCAAAGTAGTGCGACAAGTTAACCCATACGATATCGGCGCGGATAAACGCACGGGCCGAACGAAAACAATACCATGCTTAGCATAATGTTATACCATGTTATAATTAGATCGGACGCGTATTATGTAAACATTCAAACCGTTCGGGGCGATTCCGATAACAATCAACTAATTGCAAATTCGCATCGCGTACTGGACACACATCGCGAAAAAGAAAATAAAACAAGAAAAACAGCGTTCGCTTACCAGCCATGAAGTTCAAGGTAAAATATAATGGACTATTTAAATCTAAAATCAATAGAGAAATCCCACGGCCGCGACTCCGCTGCCTATGTGTACACTTATCGACAAATACACGCACACTAACGCGTGCCAGTTTATTAATCGTACCTTGTGTATGTGTGTCGTTACTTTAGTGTTTACATCTACTGAGAGAACAATGTCATTATTCAGTTGTGTCTTTATGTCTGGAATTTTATGTATGTATGTGTCGCTGGGCAGTACCAATATCGGGGATTGAGCTATATGTCTGTGTGTAGCGGCCTACATCGCGGCTTTTAGAATTACGGAATCACCTTCAATGCTTTCATTTAGAACTAAGTCTATACTACACATTTTTATAGGTCAGGTCAATGAGGGTCGATCTCGCAGCCGGTCACGCTGCGGTTCGAAGCCACAGCGTGGTGACAGGAAACTTTCTGATGCCCGTAAGAATGATATACAATGAATGATGCAAATCATTCGCTAATCACTTAACCAAATTAAATGATGTGTTGCATCCAGATGCTAGCTATTGACCTATATAATACCATTATATTTAAATATCCTTTTCATAAAATAAGTAACTAGCTGCTCTCCGCGGTTTTACCCGCGCGGTGATGGAGGATGATGATGATGATGAATCTTATATAGCCTATGTTACTCAGGGTGAATGTAGCTTTCCCATGGTGAAAGAATGTTTGAAATCGGTCCAGTACTTTTTGAGCCAATTCGTTACAAACATACTTACATACAAATCTTTCCTCTTTATATATTACTCGTATATATAGTATAGATATAGATGTAAACAGTCATATATATTGTAACCCTACTACAGTTACATATCGCTCACCACCTCACTTTCTCGTCGTCGAACCTTTTACATCGACGTCGCCATGAAAGGCTTCTATTTCCTCTTGGGCCCAAAACTGTGACTTGCTTCGGGCTTTATTGAACACCCTTACAAGCACGCTCGCCCATAAATATGATCTCTATTTCCCTTGTTCATCGCCTCACGCGTGAACGGTTGGAACTGGAATCTGGCAAATTATTTTTTGTTGTGTTAATCAGAAGTAGGTTCTTAGGAATGGAACATCAAGAAAAGATGGGGGGTTATGGCGAGGACGACGGCCGAGCCCACTACGCGAACGATATCGCGGGCAGTCGCCAGTTATTTTAATATATATTGTAAATAACACGTGTTTCAAGGCGTATATGTTAAGGCAAACAAATTATGTTTAGACATGTATCCTGGCGTAAATAGAGCATGTAGAGCATTGAATTTAACGTGTAATTCATATCTCTAACTTATCTGTGTAGGTCGACGAAACAAGATTAATAACAAAATGCTCGATATAAACGGAAACTTTCCAAAACAGACATAACATTCTTAAAAGATTGTAAGTGAAGTACGTGAGACGGGTAGCAGTTTAACGTATATAATGTTAAAATAAATAATGTTGCTTATGTATTTTTAAGAAGTTTACGATTTTTTTCTAGTCTTTCATTATTAATCTTGTATCTATAGGCCTAGGAATATCCTAACCGGTTTATATAAACGATTGTTATTTCTTAGCGCTTGCGATTTATGTTTTAACGACGACGAATGATAAATGTTAATAATAGCCAAATGAGAAATGCCTTTTCAGAACAGAAACATATTAAAACATAATAAAATACGTTAATATCGATGTTTCATTGAACCAGTTTTGACCAGCTTATTTTGCTATATCTTTCGTCTTATGAAAATAAATAAATTACTTTCATATTAATAAATTAATTCCATTTTTATACTGCAAAAAAGGGCTATACCAGCGATCTACAGTTTAGCTCCCAGAGTTTCCCTTAGACAGAAGTTTAAAGACATAAACATTCTAACTGTTGTCTCTCAGTTTATGTATGAAAATCTAATGTATGTAAAGAAAAACATTAGCAGTTTTGATAAAAGCAGTGATGCTCATTCCATCAACACGCGAAATAAGCACAAGCTATCCGTACATGTAACGCGTCTCCACAGAATAAGTCATTCTTTTATGGGACAATGTATACGATTCTATAATAAAGTTCCCAATGTTATCCGAGATTTGCCTATTAATAAGTTTAAAATTACTATTAAAACTAAACTCTGTCAAAAAGGTTATTACAAAATTTCGGATTACTTGGAGGATAAAACAGCTTGGGACTGATCACTCCAGGATCTATCTACTCGTGTACTAAGTTGTCAAAGTGTAGCGTGTCTTGCCCTACTGATACCATTATTTTGTTCTCTTTTGTAAGGCAACACACTGGAGCTAATATCTGTAGTACCTAAGTAAAAATATTGTAAAAACATCTATATAAAAAGAATGGCCCCCGAGTTTCTTGCCGCTTCTTCTCGGTAGGCTCTATATATTTTGGAACGCGGCGGTAGTCTTTAAAGTACATTATAATGAAAAATTGACGTTCATAAGTGCGTCTTTGATGCCTAAATTGAATAAATGATTTTGACTTTGACTTTGACTTTTGACTTATTCTTAGCCTTATTTTTCCTTTTATGTGGGGTCCGTACAATACAAAGTATATTGTACTCACCTAGACCTCACATGCATATATTGCTAAAGGTTTTTAGCTTTGTTTTTATGTCCGGTCGCAATCCTTGGGAATTTAAATCCGTATTCTATTAAGTAGTCGCTCCATCCCCATACGACGGCGACGGTTAAAATCAGATAGAGCTAAAATTCGATGCTCGGACCTCGAGCCTCGGTGGCCTAGTGGTCATGGGGTCTGACACGGAATGTCGGAAAACGCGAGTTCAAATCCCGTCCGAGGATGGAATTTTTCTCTCTAAAATTTAAATGTTTGGTATCGCTAAGCAGGCATTAGTGCTTTAAAATCATATGTTAAAGAGACTAAACAATTGAGCTAGCTTTAAATAACTCGTGCATGATATTGTACTAAATACGATTTTTTGACTGCATACTCTTAATTTACTAACTTTTGAATGGATTTGTTCAGTTCTCAGTTTTTCGAATTATTGTGAAGGATTTGCCATTTTTTTTCCAAAAATTATCTCTCGTTTCGATTGTATATTTTAAAATTTGGATGGATTCGCGGATCACCTCAGATGCTTCCAGGGACCACAACTGGTCCGTGGACAACCGGTAAAGAACCACCTAATCTAGTAGAACTATTACGTGTAGAGGTGGTTTGTCTTTTACTTCTGTAACTCGTTATTGTATAGAGTTCCTGACATTGTAACATCCCTGCGACATACTCGCATGCACTGCGGATAAGTGTGGGTTACACAGTTTGGCTCGCGGCCAATCGTACTGTCATATTTTACTGTGTTAATATTGTCTCCTAACATGGCTTTATTTGTAATACGGTTCAGTGAGTAAATAGGACTATTTTAATAACATAAGGGCATTCAATTACGCACGTGTTGTGTAGACTGAGCTTGTTTTGCCTTACTGCATGCATGCTCGTAGTGCATGTAACAAGGCAAATGATCGATAAAAAAGTAATGACGTTTAAGGCAGGCATTACCGGAGATGTCAAGACAGTGTGCCCAGCACGAATAACTGCGTAAGTGTAATGTGTCTTTCATGTGAAACATTACAAACTCTCATATATGAAGGGCAACTGTGACACAGATAACTCATAGTATGTACGCCACACACCAAATGTATTGAAACCTAGCATGATACTTGCGTTATCTATTGTACATTATATGTCTGTGGGTGGTACCAACCAAGACAGCCTCTTGAACGAAAAGTGTAGCAATATTAATACATTATGGTACTTTTTATACGGGAATATAGTCCAATCGACAGACGGCCTACAAGGGACGCATACTCGTTAAACGATTGGATACTCCGTGGATAGATAACAAAGTCTGATGTTGCCCGGGCCCGCCGTCGTACAGCTGTGTAAACATTCGCAAGTAAAAGACATTTAGGTAGGTTCGTACGTTCTTTACGCCTTTTTTACGATGGGGATATCTTATCAAATACCCGGACATTATGGGGATCGTCATGGATGTGGAACTTTCCACTAAAACCACCTCAGTGGGTTTCTTCGTTGTCCTATAGATGACTCCAGGATCTCTTGAGGAACGCACTAGGACCATCCTCAGCTATTTTGACCATTTGGCCCTTGGGCTCGTCTCTCCCTCAACTATCATCATCATCATCATCTCAGCCGTAGGACGTCCACTGCTGAACATAGGCCTCCCCCATGATTTTCCAAAAGGACCGGTTGGAAGCGGCCTGCATCCAACGTCGTCCTGCGACCTTTCTCAGGTCGTCTGTCCACCGTGTCGGTGGACGACCTACGCTGCGCTTGCCGGTACGTGGTCTCCACTCCAGAACCTTTCGGCCCCATCGGCCATCTGTTCTGCGTGCTATGTGCCCTGCCCACTGCCACTTCAACTGGCTAATCTTCTGAGCTATGTCGGTGACTTTCGTTCTTCTACGGATCTCCTCATTTCTGATTCGATCACGTAGAGAAACCCCGAGCATAGCCCTCTCCATAGCTCGTTGTGCGACTTTGAGCTTATCTATGAGGCCCATAGTAAGAGACCACGTTTCAGTGCCATAAGTCATCACTGGTAACACACATTGGTCGAAGACTCTTGTCTTGAGGCACTGAGGTATTTTTGACGAGAAGACTTCGCGAAGTTTCCGGAACGCTGCCCAGCCGAGTTGGATTCGACGATTGACCTCTTTCTCGAAGTTGGACCTGCCTAGTTTGACTGTCTGTCCCAGGTAGATATACTCGTCAACAACTTCGAGAACTGAGTTCCCAACTGATATTGGGGTAGGTACAACATGGGCATTAGACATAATTTTCGTCTTGTCCATGTTCATCTTAAGACCTACCCGTTGGGAAACTCGATGGAGGCCTTCGAGCATTGTACTGAGGTCTTCCATGGATTCTGCCATGACTACAATATCGTCGGCAAATCGAAGGTGAGTGATGTATTCGCCGTTAATATTGATGCCAAGTCCTTGCCATTCCAGAAGCTTGAAGGCGTCTTCCAATGTAGCGGTGAACAGTTTCGGAGATATAACGTCTCCCTGTCTCACGCCTCTTTGCAATGGAATTGCCTTCGAACTCTGCTCCTGTACTCGGACTGACATGTAGGCGTTTTTGTACAAACACTTCAGCACTTCAATATACCGATAGTCAATACGGCACCGCTGGAGAGACTCAAGCACTGCCCACGTCTCGATCGAATCAAAGGCTTTCTCATAGTCCACAAACGCTAGACAAAGAGGCAAGTTATACTCTTCGGTCTTCTGTATAACTTGCCGTAGCGTGTGGATGTGGTCTATGGTACTATAGCCTTTTCGGAAACCGGCTTGTTCCGGAGGCTGGAATTCATCAAACCTGCGACTGAGACGGTTCGTTATGACCTTCGAAAACAGCTTATAAACATGGCTCAAAAGCGAGATGGGTCTGTAATTTTTAAGTAAAGTGTTGTCACCTTTCTTGAAGAACAGCACCACCACGCTTTTGTTCCATGCTTCTGGCGTTGAACCTTCGAGTAAGACGGTATTAAAGAGCTTCTGAAGGACTTTAAGTACCGGTGTTCCACCCGCTTTCAGAAGCTCAGATGTGATACCGTCGTCACCAGGCGCCTTGTTGTTCTTAAGCTGTTTCAAGGCCATTCTAATCTCGTACAGGCTGATGTCCGGGATATCTTCGGTATAATGTCGGGTCAGCTTGGCTCTTGGGTCTTTGGCCGAGCTGCTAACAGGTTTAGCGACCGAGGTGTATAACTGTCCGTAGAAACTCTCGACCTCTCCTAACACTTCCGCTTTGGTCGACGCTACACTGCCGTCTCCTCTCTTCAGCTTCGTCAACTGGCTTTGCCCAATAGACATGTCTCTTGCAAACACTTTGGAGCCTTTTTCCCGCTCTATCGTCTCTTTAATACGGTTTGTATTAAAGATCCGAATGTCGTGTCGCAAGGACTTCCATATTCGTCTATTGAGCAGCCTATATGCTTCAGCATCATCCGAAGACTGCAGTTTCAATGAGCGTCGTTCAGCCATGAGGTTGAGGGTATCGTTGGAGAGTTTCTGTGGCCTATCTGTACGGTGGGGTTTAAAGTACTTGGAACCCACTGTATGGACAGTTTCTACTAACCTGTTATTGATCTCGTCCACTGAAGCGATGTTCTCAAGGCAATCGAAGCGATTGGATAGCTCAAGTTGAAAGCTCTCGGGGTCTTGAATATGGGCACGAGTAGGTCGGAGCGTAGACTTCATCAGACGAGACCTCTCCAGTTTGACATTAATATTCACCGTGCCTCTTACCATTCGGTGATCACTACCGGTTTTAACCCTGTTGATCACGGAGACATCAGTGAATATTTGCCTTTTGGTGGTCATAATGAAGTCAATCTCATTTCTCGTGGAACCATCGGGACTCAGCCAGGTCCATTTCCTGTGAGGTGGCTTCTGAAAGAAAGAGTTCATCATAAAGAGTCCCTCTTTCTCCAGGAAGTCGGCCAACCTCTGTCCCCTACGGTTCCGTTGTCCATAGCCAAATTGCCCCACTTTCGACTCATCCTCGCTTCTCTTACCCAACTTCGCGTTGAAGTCCCCCATAACAACTAGAAAGTGCGTTTCAGAGGTATGTATGGCCCGACTAATGTCCTCATACATATCCTCCACTTCATCATCCGGGTGCGACTTCGTCGGTGCGTATACCTGAATGACCTTCAGCGAATATCGTTTGGATACTCTGAGTATTAGGTATACGACCCTATTGGAAACGCTATCGATCTTAACTATGTTGTTAGTAAGGGACTTGTGGACGAGAAACCCGACACCACCTTGGGACTGTTGGTCGCCCTCCCGGTGGTAGAGTAGGTTACCTGATTTTAGGGTTATCGTGTCCTCACCCGCTCTACGGACTTCAGATAACCCCACAATTTCCCAGCGTAGCTTACTCATTTCTTCTTCCAGCTCATATATCTTCTCGTCTGTCCTCATCGTGCGTATGTTGTGTGTTACCAGGGCCAGTCGTCGTCGTTGGGGGTGGTAGCCGGGCGTCTGCCGGGGATTCTTAGCACCCCCTGCCCCACCGTTACCGTAGCCGCTACCGTAGCCAGGAATAGCGGGGCTGCCGGGGACTGGGGGCCTGGTTCTTTTTGTCCAATCCATTTAGGGGTTTTTGCCAATACTCGCCACGCTTGGCAGGCGGGTTGGCGAGCGCAGTTTGTGTGTGTTTGACTGGGAAGGTGCTGCTGCCCACCTTCTGATTTGTTATCCCTTAGCCGGCTTCTACGGCACCCACGGGTAGAGTTGGGGGGGTGCTATTCTAAGCCGGCACCGCCACGGCAATCACGGCACCCTCAACTATACGAGTCCCCTTTTAGTCGGCTGTTACCACAGGTAGAGGTTACCATAACTTCCACTAACCAATTCTTTAAAAACCCCGGGTTTACAGGGTCGACGTTCTTTACACCTCATTCTAAGGTATGTCTCGCGAAGTTACTGTTATCTATTCTGTGTTGTGATATAGCGGCGTCGTCGTGCGTTCAGCCGCGCTGTGGTTCTTAACCGCAGAACAGTAATAACATATAATAATAACATATGTTTATTTCCTCCTCACAAAAGGTTGGTAAAAATAATTTAAAATAATTAGCGAAGAGTGACAAAATAAAACCTAACTATGTGAGGGGGCTGTGCCCGAAGTAGGTTTTTTAAAATAAAAACCTGTGTCACAGGTCACCAGGTCTCCTCCCACGGATAGAATATACTTTGGCACACACCAGTACTAAACTATATCATAATTTTTAGTGTATTAGATGTTGAGGGTAGAATAAAATAATATGTGCGTAAGCAAAGTGTTGTGATTGTATCTGTGTGAGTCTGTTTAGTGTCAGTGTGTACGCAAGAATGTATCTGCGGTGTGTTAATGAGCATGTGTGTGTTTTGTTGTGTGGCTACGAGTTATATAGTAAGAGTCAGTAGTCAAGATCAACATTTTGTATTTTACTATGATAAGTAATCATATTACTTTATATGAGTATTTATATTCGCAATGTACATTTGGGTGAATGGGTGGGTGAATTATTGTGTGGATAGATGGAAGGTTAAACAACGCAACCTTTGAGTATGTCCTCTTAGCGATACATTTTGCTTATTTCTGTAATTATAATTCTTCTTAAGGCGCGCTCGTACCCTAATTAAAGAAAAAGCAGCTTTAAACACCTAGTGTAACGAAACAGATTGATTGTATATTATGAAAAAAATACAAAGGTCAGAAAAGGCATAGGAAAAGAGTAATAACCGAATAGAATTCATAAATATAACTCTTTCAGCAGAAAAAAATCCTGAATAGGTCCACAAAAATAAACTTTCACGTCCAAACTCTCAGAATTTTCAGCGATAACACTACATTTTTTTAGGTAATAAGTACTTAGCCAACGTATAGTACTAAAGTTATAACCAGCAGTTTTTTCAATTGTGTTAGTATATATCGAAAAATATAAATAAAACGTACAAAATTAACGCATTTTCGCATTACGTCGTCCAATCTAACAAGCGATTTTCAACCTTACGTAAAGCATCGTAAATTATTTTAAAATTGAGGTTGGACCGCGTCTAATTATAATTAATAATCTAATTATATTCTTATGCTACGTAGTGTTGAATGGTATATAGTTGGATGGCTGGGCTGGGTAGATGGGTAAATGCAGCGTATAATAGCGAATGGATGGTTTATGAAATAAAATAATTTAAAAAAAAACAGTATTAATAATTAAAACAAAGTCCTCAGTAGTTTTCCGTTTCATAGTAGTCAAGTGTCTTGAGATATTTAGTAACCGCTTGCTTGCAGCTGTAGGCGTGGAGGGGGTATAGGTTCAGGATCTTATTTAATTTATTATAGAGATATGGGCCTTGAAAACAAAAGACATTGTGTGACAGGGAAGTGTTAAGTTGCGGTAATTGACAAACAGTGCCCTTTCTACGCTTATTCTTTACAAGCTCAGGTTCAAAGTGCAGCTGTGAGTGTTGTTTGAGTACCGTGTGAAGAATGAAGGTTTGCCTTACGGTAAGAACGTTCCATTTTTTGTAAAGGTCAACCGTAGGATAGCGGAATGGCAGACACGCTCCTATCTTTAATATAGCACGCTGAGCTCTCTCAACCTCAATCAGATGCAACTTAGCGGCACTGCCCCACGATGTTATACAATAGTCTACCAGAGACTGACATAGCGCGAAGTAAACTGTCTTAATGATTTTATAGTTGGCTGTGTGACGCAGCTTTTTAAAAATATATATCAGTTTACGTAATCTGGTCACTAGGACGTCAGCATGTGGTTTAAAACTAAGAGTATGGTCAATGATAACGCCAAGGTATTTTACTTTGTCTGTTCTTTGTAGAGAAGGGCAAGAGCAATTAGCAACTCCTATATCACAAACATGTGCGGTGATGGATAATGAAGGCGGTGGTAGAAAATTAGATCTTAAAGCAAAAGGAATGTACATGGTTTTAGTGATGTTTAGTGTCAATATATTGCTTTGTAGCCATTTACTGACCATGTTCACCCCATTTTGAGCCACTTCAAAAACCTCGTCCCAGCTATCTCCACTGAAAAAGAGAGCCGTATCATCGGCAAATGTCAGGACCTTGCCACGGTCAAGTTGGAGTTCACAAAGGCCATTGATATAAATGAGAAACAGTGACGGACCTAATATGCTGCCTTGTGGAATTCCGAAGGTTGTAGTTAGCTCATCACTAATCCAATCTTCTATTTGTACATGTTGCTTCCTGGATTTCAGATAATCATTAAATAGTTTTAATGGAATACCTCTTATTCCAAGCTGCTCCAATTTTAACAACAAGTGCGGTATAGAGACTGTGTCAAAGGCTTTTGATAAATCGAGTAACACAACCAAGCATTTTCTCCGTTTATCTAGGTTAGTTATTGCAGAATTGATCATATTATGAACCGCGTCACCCGTCGATTTACCTGACGGAACCCATACTGGGAAGGCGACAGAAGGTTGTTTGATTCTAAATAGTTAATTAAGCGCCGGTTCATTAGGCGTTCTAATATTTTAGATAACGTTGGCAAAATAGAAATAGGCCTGAAGTTATTGACACAGTCTCTATCCCCAGATTTATGAATTGGTTTGATACGGGCAATTTTAAACGCTGCTGGAAACACTCCCGTTGACAGGGCAATGTTACAAATATGTGTTATAGGGGCTATGAGAATGTGGATGTACCTCCCTATTACCCTGCTTGAAATTTGGTCAATCCCTACTGTAGAGTTATCTTTGAGACATTTGATTATTTGTATGATTTCCCCTTCATCAGCAGGTAACATTACAAAAGAGTTAAGTGTGGACTGATGGGAGTAATTCAGTGTGTCAGGGGACCGCTGGATAATTTGTTCTGCAAGTCTTTTCCCAACAGCCCCAAAGAAATCATTCACTTCATTGACACTTTTATATGGAGCATCAGAAGAAATAAGACAGGCCGAATGATCTACTGACTTATGAGAGCCACTTATCCTTTTAATAACCTTCCAGAGCTTTCTCTTATCGCCTCTAGCACTGTTGATCTCCCGTCTCTCATAGTCTCTTTTCGCCTTTTTTAGGCGCCTGTTACAGAAATTTCTATAACGCCTATACGTTTGCTTCAAACTCTCATTACCAGGGTTATTTTTATGCTTTTTATACAAGTTATCCCTATTTCTCATGCAATAGGCCCTGAGTAATCCATGGCTTATAAACCAGTTTTCTTTTAGGCGTCCTTTTCAATTTAGTGTTTTTTTTAATGGCCGTAGTTAAGTATTCTACTAAAAGATCAGTTGCTAAGTTAAGTAAGCTAAGTTAGCATCGTTTCTTTCAAGTATAGCCAGAAAGTTAATGTTTTGCATAGTAAGATCTAAACTATCGTAATCAAGACAGCGATACATTTTTTCAGAGTAATCTAATTGTTTGATGTGACTAAGACTAATGGCTACACTTTCGTGGTCAGTAATTGATGATTCGAATATCAGGCAGGTTGCCTCTAGTTTAGTTCTAACCATAATATGGTCCAGGCATGTCCGTCCATGTGTAGGTACAGAATGAGCTGGTAACAAAGCATGGCTTGCCAGGATATTTAAATACTCATGTGAGCGACTATCTGGAGTATTAGGAAGAATGTCAATGTTAATATCACCACAAAGGATGACATTTTTATAACTATGCAATTTTTTTAGAAGTACGTCGATAGAGCTAGTGAAATTACTGGTATTATATTGGCCATGCGGGCGGTAAATACCGATGACACAAGTATCGTTGTTTAATTTTAGTAACAAACAATTAGCATCACTTATACAGGGTTCTTCATAAGCTATTTTCAGATGCTTATTGTAATATATCACCACCCCCTCATTTTGTGTTTTATGAGATTTAGTGGCTACATAGGTATAATTATCCAGGTTGCGTATATGCTTAGCCGAGGAGAGCCAGCATTCTGAAAGAACCAGTATGTCCCAGGTCACTTTCGATCTCTGAAGAAGAGTTATGAAGTTAGCCATATTACACTGAATACTACGAATATTTTGAGAAAGGAGTTTGAGAGAGCGATTTCTATTAGTTAATTTTGTCTGTACCTCATCGATGTCACAGACAACTATTTTAGCTACCAATAATGAATCCAGATCCAAGTGTATTGTTTCAATATCTTGTATCATATTAAATATAATAATAGTAATATAAACAGTGAATATGGGTTCATAATAATATATACTAAAAAATATTTATATTTTTATCTATGACTTTCATGATCAGCAGGGCTATTATGCATCTCAGTTGCTAACAAATGTTGATTGAAATCATGAAAAATGGCCACTCTATGTCACTTTTGACAACGCCAGTAAGCAAAAATGTTAGTAAGTTAATGACTGGAGCTGACAAAAGCGACATAGAGCCGCCATTTTTTTCGGTTTCAATGAAAACTTGTTAGCAACCGAGATACATAATAATTAATATCCCTACTGGTATCGATTCCAAACCAGATCGTTGTTTTGTCCACTAATCATCAAAGGCTTTATATACAACCTCCTTTCGCAAAAATACTCGAAACAAACTCCTTGTGCAAATAACCCTTCGAGATTTGATTGGTCGACATTTTCAACAAGGAGTTTACCATTAGAATAAACACTGCTTAGTGTTCATTGCTTTCATTAATAAATTGGTAAAATTAAAACTAAAATTAAAGGTACTTAATTACAATTCTATCGAAAACAAGTCGAAACGCAGCCTTAGGCAAGCAGCATAAACCTGAAGACCCATGGACTCCACTCCCTTAAACGTCCAAGGATGCCCCAGAATTACCTCTAGCAGAAAGTTCTGTCTATCGACAGAAAGATATATTGACTTTTTTGCATATATACTAACCTGTAGCGATGTCCATGTCAATTACTTTCAGCCTTGCTTGATCATGACCTAGCAGCTAAGATTGATACGGATCAGTTCCATATCTATGGTGGCGGAGGAACATGAACTACGTCGAATATTCTTTGATATGAAGATCTCACTGATATCATCACTTTTTCGCATATATATGTACGCATTAACCTGCCGCGATGCCCATTTCAGTTACTTTCAGCCTTGCTTGATCATGACCTAGCAGCTAAGATAATACGGATCAGTTCTATACTGTGGCGGCGGAGGAACATGACCTGCGTCGAATATTCTTTGTATATGAAGGTTTCACTGATATATTCACTATTTCGCATATATATGTACGCATTAACCTGAAGCGATGCTCATTTTAGTTACTTTCAGCCTTGCTTGATCATGACCTAGCAGCTAAGATAATACGGATCAGTTCTATACTGTGGCGGCGGAGGAACATGACCTGCGTCTAATATTCTTTGTATATGAAGATTTCACTGATATATTCACTATTTCGCATATATATGTACGCATTAACCTGAAGCGATGCTCATTTTAGTTACTTTCAGCCTTGCTTGATCATGACCTAGCAGCTAAGATAATACGGATCAGTTCTATACTGTGGCGGCGGAGGAACATGACCTGCGTCTAATATTCTTTGTATATGAAGATTTCACTGATATATTCACTATTTCGCATATATATGTACGCATTAACCTGAAGCGATGCTCATTTTAGTTACTTTCAGCCTTGCTTGATCATGACCTAGCAGCTAAGATAATACGGATCAGTTCTATACTGTGGCGGCGGAGGAACATGACCTGCGTCTAATATTCTTTGTATATGAAGGTTTCACTGATATATTCACTATTTCGCATATATATGTACGCATTAACCTGTAGCGATGCTCATTTCAGTTACTTTCAGCCTTGCTTGATCATGACCTAGCAGCTAAGATAATACGGATCAGTTCTATACTGTGGCGGCGGAGGAACATGACCTGCGTCTAATATTCTTTGTATATGAAGATTTCACTGATATATTCACTATTTCGCATATATATGTACGCATTAACCTGAAGCGATGCTCATTTTAGTTACTTTCAGCCTTGCTTGATCATGACCTAGCAGCTAAGATAATACGGATCAGTTCTATACTGTGGCGGCGGAGGAACATGACCTGCGTCTAATATTCTTTGTATATGAAGGTTTCACTGATATATTCACTATTTCGCATATATATGTACGCATTAACCTGAAGCGATGCTCATTTTAGTTACTTTCAGCCTTGCTTGATCATGACCTAGCAGCTAAGATAATACGGATCAGTTCTATACTGTGGCGGCGGAGGAACATGACCTGCGTCTAATATTCTTTGTATATGAAGATTTCACTGATATATTCACTATTTCGCATATATATGTACGCATTAACCTGAAGCGATGCTCATTTTAGTTACTTTCAGCCTTGCTTGATCATGACCTAGCAGCTAAGATAATACGGATCAGTTCTATACTGTGGCGGCGGAGGAACATGACCTGCGTCTAATATTCTTTGTATATGAAGATTTCACTGATATATTCACTATTTCGCATATATATGTACGCATTAACCTGAAGCGATGCTCATTTTAGTTACTTTCAGCCTTGCTTGATCATGACCTAGCAGCTAAGATAATACGGATCAGTTCTATACTGTGGCGGCGGAGGAACATGACCTGCGTCGAATATTCTTTGTATATGAAGGTTTCACTGATATATTCACTATTTCGCATATATATGTACGCATTAACCTGAAGCGATGCTCATTTTAGTTACTTTCAGCCTTGCTTGATCATGACCTAGCAGCTAAGATAATACGGATCAGTTCTATACTGTGGCGGCGGAGGAACATGACCTGCGTCTAATATTCTTTGTATATGAAGATTTCACTGATATATTCACTATTTCGCATATATATGTACGCATTAACCTGAAGCGATGCTCATTTTAGTTACTTTCAGCCTTGCTTGATCATGACCTAGCAGCTAAGATAATACGGATCAGTTCTATACTGTGGCGGCGGAGGAACATGACCTGCGTCGAATATTCTTTGTATATGAAGGTTTCACTGATATATTCACTATTTCGCATATATATGTACGCATTAACCTGTAGCGATGCTCATTTCAGTTACTTTCAGCCTTGCTTGATCATGACCTAGCAGCTAAGATAATACGGATCAGTTCTATACTGTGGCGGCGGAGGAACATGACCTGCGTCTAATATTCTTTGTATATGAAGATTTCACTGATATATTCACTATTTCGCATATATATGTACGCATTAACCTGTAGCGATGCTCATTTCAGTTACTTTCAGCCTTGCTTGATCATGACCTAGCAGCTAAGATAATACGGATCAGTTCTATACTGTGGCGGCGGAGGAACATGACCTGCGTCTAATATTCTTTGTATATGAAGGTTTCACTGATATATTCACTATTTCGCATATATATGTACGCATTAACCTGTAGCGATGCTCATTTCAGTTACTTTCAGCCTTGCTTGATCATGACCTAGCAGCTAAGATAATACGGATCAGTTCTATACTGTGGCGGCGGAGGAACATGACCTGCGTCGAATATTCTTTGTATATGAAGGTTTCACTGATATATTCACTATTTCGCATATATATGTACGCATTAACCTGAAGCGATGCTCATTTTAGTTACTTTCAGCCTTGCTTGATCATGACCTAGCAGCTAAGATAATACGGATCAGTTCTATACTGTGGCGGCGGAGGAACATGACCTGCGTCTAATATTCTTTGTATATGAAGATTTCACTGATATATTCACTATTTCGCATATATATGTACGCATTAACCTGAAGCGATGCTCATTTTAGTTACTTTCAGCCTTGCTTGATCATGACCTAGCAGCTAAGATAATACGGATCAGTTCTATACTGTGGCGGCGGAGGAACATGACCTGCGTCTAATATTCTTTGTATATGAAGATTTCACTGATATATTCACTATTTCGCATATATATGTACGCATTAACCTGTAGCGATGCTCATTTTAGTTACTTTCAGCCTTGCTTGATCATGACCTAGCAGCTAAGATAATACGGATCAGTTCTATACTGTGGCGGCGGAGGAACATGACCTGCGTCTAATATTCTTTGTATATGAAGATTTCACTGATATATTCACTATTTCGCATATATATGTACGCATTAACCTGTAGCGATGCTCATTTTAGTTACTTTCAGCCTTGCTTGATCATGACCTAGCAGCTAAGATAATACGGATCAGTTCTATACTGTGGCGGCGGAGGAACATGACCTGCGTCTAATATTCTTTGTATATGAAGATTTCACTGATATATTCACTATTTCGCATATATATGTACGCATTAACCTGAAGCGATGCTCATTTTAGTTACTTTCAGCCTTGCTTGATCATGACCTAGCAGCTAAGATCAGTTTCATACTGAGGAGTCGGTGGAACATTAAGACCGTCATCGTGCCTTATATTATTTGTACCTATGTGAAGATCTTACTGATGTCTTCACTATTCCGAATATATACTAACCTGTAGCGATGCCCATGTCGGTGACTTTAAGCTGGCCTTGCTTGATCATGGCCTCGTAGTTAGGCTTGATAGAGGTCAGCTCGACGCCGTGGAGGCCGAACATAGGGCCCAGTGTTGAATGTTCCTCGTACGTGAATATCACACTGATGTCCTTGATCAAAGCTCGCTGTACGGTCGCGTACCACGACTGGGTCACTCTGGAAGGTTAAGGGTTATTTTAGCTTGGCATATTAGGGCATTGAAGTCTAATTTATTCAAAATTAACCGTCAGCTAGCTCTTACGAACATTAATTTGCACTTTCATAAATCATGTGTTTGCTAGTTTGTCTTTCGACGATCAGTAGGATATTTTGCAAGGTGTTAAAGACCATCCGGTTGAACCAGTTGGTAGACGTCTGCCTTCTGAGATGGAGGTCCTGGGTTCGATCCCCGAACAGGTCAAACATGAACATTTGCTAGCATGAACATGTGTGTTTGACCGGTGTTAATGTATATAAGTTTTTATAATCATCAATCAAGTATTTATAGTCATATGTAAAGTATGAAAAAAAGGCCGCAGAGGACGAAATTCATGAAAAAATTAACAAGCCGAATCCAAAATTTCTTTGATTAACTATTTAATTTAGGCATCAAAAAAGTTCTCTTGGACCGCGAGGGTGAAAATCAGCCTGGCTTTCACCCTCGCGTGACTAGCACTGATTCAATATTTTTCTCATACATCTTCCATGTACAGACAGCGACCCGTTACATTTGTATTATATGTATAGATAAGTTCTAATAAGAAGTATAACCCTCAAAATCAAATTCTTCAAACTGCCTAGATCCTTCCTCCTTTAAAAAACAACTGCAAGATCATAATTCCCACATAAAAAAGTTGGGTACTGGTAAATGGTAAATGGTAAGTATGGTGGTAATAACACAACTTTTAAGATACAGAGAGAAAACCAGGGATACCATTTGTACTTAGATATCGCCAAAACCTGCTAAGCTTTCCGAATCAAAAATCCGCCTATCCCTATAGGTTTATAGGATCTACTGAAGATTTATCACACTTCACACTAATATTATAAAGGCGGAAGTTTATGCGAGTGTTTATATGTTTGTTATCTCTTCACGCTCATATGGCTAGACCAATTCTGATGAAATTTAGTATGGCGGTAGATGAGGCGCCGGATTAACGCATAGGCATATTCATCATCATCATCATATAATCATCCATCACCACGTGGGTGTAACCACGGGGCGCAGTGAGTCTACAGTATTAATATTACAAAGAGGATATATATGTTTGTTTGTTTGTAATTGATAAACGCAAATCACTACTTATAATGGCTTTTGGAAATTCTTTCACCAGTAGAAAACTACATTATTCCTGAGTCACATACGGTATTTTTTTTTTTAAATCTTTATTATTTTGAAGGAGTTTAGTCAAGCATGACTATGCCACTCCCATATGGCCATTAACATATACTACATTTATTTAAAAATAAATTTGTACAGATTTAGCAGTATTTTGGCTTCTTTGGACAAAGGAGAAGCCAAAATACTGTTACATTGCCCTACATTATTGTTATTGTACACCGACGTTATCAAATCTCTTCTGCGGGCTTCATTCCGGACACATTCCGTCAGCACATGGAGTTCATCCTCTGTAATGTCACACTCCGGGCAGTTTGGTGAAATCACTATTCCCATAAGATGTTTGAACTTGTTGGACGGAATGTGTCCGGAACGAAGTCTTAACATTGCTACTACGTCCATTCTGTTGAAGGCAGCCTCCTCGAACCATACGCTATATCTTGATTCATTTCAGTCATCATCGTCCATCACGGAGCAAAGCTAGTCTAATCAATGAAGTGCAAGTGAACATGACCTAGGAAGGTTTATAATTAATTTGTTACATGTTTTACATTTATGTGTGTACATGGTACAAAGTGGGCAAGGCACATGACACGCAGCAAAGATGGCCGATGGGGCCGGAAGGTTCTAGAGCGGAGACCGCGGACCGGCAAGCGCAGCGTAGGTCGTCCACCGAGAAAGTGGGCAGACAACCGATAGAGGTGATGATGTTTTACATATTTCGCGCTGGTCAGTCTACGTTGAATCTTGCAGATATGTATATGGTTGTACTCGTATGTCACGGACCACGCTCTTAATAAATTAAGAGAGTGTACCTGATTTGCTTAAAATTATGTTGTAATTAAAATATAGCTCAATCATAGATTCCCTTACTAAAGCGCAGTAGTACCGTGCACAGAATTTATTAAAAATACCACAAACACTTCGTAAGAATTCAATGCATAATCACATATTTTAAAGAAAATTATACAATTAACACAAATTCGCCCTATATATCTATGACAATTAAATGAAAAAAAAATTTATTGACATTCTATATCTTTGACATCCTTTTATTAGTCAAAAAGCAACACAAAGACGAGATTAATCCATAGACTAACATGTATACTAGGAAAGAATAATCTCCAATTAGGAAAAAGTTATCTTTCAAAGATTTCCGGGCGCGCCACGTGCTTGATATCACAGGGCCTATACTCCCGAAAACGAACTACATATTTCGTATTATTTACTAGCGACTGTCCCCGCCTTCGCTCGCGTAGTAGGCTCGGCCTTCGGTCTCGTCATAACCTCCCATCTTTTCCTGGTTTTTCTTTCATATGAACCTTCTTTCATAAACACAACAAAAAAGAATTAGCGAGATTATTCCACCCGTTCTCAAGTTAAAGCGTGACTAGAAGAAATAGGGGTTAATTTTTATGTATATAGATAGATTTCATCACCCTTGACTGTATGTGTACTTTTTTACTTTCACAGTAGGCACAAATCGTGAAATCCGTCAAACGAAACGTCGTAGTTCGTTTTTGGGAGTAGGCCCATGGGTCGACTGATCCGACTCTGAAAAATCTAGCAAGCTAAATTTTCCCTGAGCGTTATAACGCTACTTTCAATTTTTATACTATTATATATCTACTACGGTGAAACAAAAGAGGGTTATGTTTTTGACCGGTATGTATGTATGTATATAGATTTCATCTAATACACCTACCTTATCATAATTTGACAAATGAGTGTTATTACTTTGTTACTAAATGCTAAATAATATATTTTGTACTTATTTTTAGCAGAAAATGGCATCGGCAAACTTAGAACTGGTCCTCGTGGCGGATCCGAAGACGGGAAAACATTAAAAATTATGAGTGTCGTTGGACGCGTCTTGTTTGTGCGCTGTTTATAGGCTATGTGACATCACATAAAGTTAAATATAGCGCCCTCTAGGGGGCGCAGTCAAGACCATACAAAAATGTAGCTCCACCCTATTATGTGTGATATTATTGAACAGGGATTTTAACTTTAGGATTATTGATTTAGCAGACACGGGTTCTAATACCGTCTCAGTATATTATTATTCAGTAAGTGGCTCTATATATTTTGGAACGCGGCGGTAGTCTTTAAAGTACATTATAATGAAAAATTGACGTTCATAAGTGAGTCTTTGATGCCTAAATTGATTAATGAATTTGACTTTGAGTGTTTGTAAAAATCTTCTTTCGGTTAGATTAAGCTTGTCAAGTTATTCAATAGATGGCGCTCCGTCCCCATACGACAGTTAAAATTAAGAGTTTAATTCGATGCTCTGGCGAATCGCCTCGGTGGCCTAGTGGTCTTGGCATCTGACACGGGTTGTCGAAAGACGCAGGTTCGTAGTGAATTTAGTTCGATTAAGGGTGTGTTCCAGTCACTGTAATTTGTATAACTTTCGTTAATTTTCTCTACGTTTTCTGTTCCACACATGCTAAGATTGACCACTATGATAGTTCATTCAAATTAGGATTAAGTATGGACATAATTCTGACAGTAGTAAATTCTTCTGGAATCCTTAGAAAACACAGCTAGGAGTATATTTTTGAGGTTTGCACCGTTTCTAGCGCCTACAGAACCATGTCAAATATAACGGACCGTTAAATAGAAAGATTCAAAGAATTTGGAATAGTTTATTGTATTTATGAATATAATAGTCTTCCTTTGTGTATAGTGACAGAGTGAAAAAAGTCGTGCGACAGACGGAATATTTATTGTTTTTTTTATTTGCGGCTCTAGGGAAATTCCGACATACGATACAAACTTACTGTCAATTATCAATAAGCATCATAAACGTTCAGTTATATTTGCACCAATGTGCAAGTTACGGATCATATCATTTCAACTAACTTCCAAAAACGAAGATGTTCTTAAGTCGACGTGTATATTTTACGCATAACTGTACAGAGTAGTCCGAGTAGGTATACTTCCGAGATGGTCCCATTTAAATTTCATCAAATTCGGACAAAAACTGTAAAGTGTTTCGGTTATCTCGATGATATCCAAACTTCCAAAAGGAGGAAGTTATGTTATTCGTAAACGGTATCTTATAGAGATGCTTGTGTCTTAGTGAAACAACAGCCTGTGTTTTTTAAAATCGTGGACAAATTTTTACCCGCCAAAAAAGAGTGAAGTTTCTAAATTTACTATATCAACCACCTGCCCGTAAGGATTTATATAAAAGGAATGTGTACAATATGTGCATAACTCTATATAATTATTTACCAGATGAAATTAAGGCCTTGGATGGAAATCTGTTTAAAAGTAAATTATCAGATTGGCTTCTTTCGAATTGTTTTTATAATGTACAGGAATTTCGGGATTATTGTGTTCGACTTTTTTAGACAGTTTTAGATATAGACAATTTGCACGTCTGCTAGCAGACAGAATACATTGTGACCTATATTTTATAAGATCTTGACTTTGTACATGTGTTCTAGCAAGTAAATTATTTGATTTGATTTGAAAAAAGTTTACAGTCAGTAAAAACATGCAAAATGTTATTCTCTACAATAATGGTCTCCATGAAATTTGCCCCCAAGTGCATAGTTCCCGAGATATCGCCCAAATCTGTTTACAAGGTGGCGCTTGAAGCTCCACCTGGATCTGTTAGCATTTTGTTATTTTATGCTCAGTAAGTGACCCTAGACCTTATGAAAATAAAAAATAGATCAGTTATTTAGTGCGAGGTTATATTCTATTTTACTGGCCTACTATTTAAAATGTATTATTGTAATGTTTGACAGTTTTCTGAGTAAATTTTAGGTTCAGATTTATCATTCATTATTTATTTTCTTTTAATTTTCTAGATTCTTTCTTAAAAAAATGCCTTTGCTTAAATTCTTGATTATTTGGAAATAAGTTAATATATCGAAGTTTGTAGTATTGACCACTTGTAGATATTTCGAAGTTGTTATAATTTCGTTATTTATGCTAAAATAATCTTTTGTTGTACTATTTTTTAGTAAAAGATGGCATCGGAAAAATTAAGAAACGATTCTTGTGGCGGACCCGAAGACGGGAAGAATATAAAAAAATATGATCCAAAGAAAATTTAAAACTTTTGAATTTTTAGGTTCTTATTTATTTTTAAAAAAACTTACCCCCCTGAAAAACGAATCGGATAACTTGATTAAATGTCGATGCTTTTGACGCAAAAGTCGTTCCAGTCATCCATAACAGACGATCTAAAAGAAAATTATGTTTTTTTCGAAAGATACCGATTTTTTCCAAAAGGAACAGCTTATTTGGGTGTGATCGTTATTAATATTCTCGGCAAAATATAATGCCAATGGAACACACCCTAAATAATTATTGACTATTATACGTTTTTTGTTGGACTATGAAACCAAATAGGCTTTATTAGAAATAGCTATGGTTGCTTATTATAAATAATCTATGTATATAGGTAGGTAGATTCACGTCAAAGTATTTATCTATGTCCTACTTTTATGTCACATGTCAAACCAAAAGATTAGGCCTTTTAATTTACAAATTATACAGTCAAGTAAACTGGGATATATATGGGTGCAATTATCAGCCTAGTGGTCGCAGGTGTGATTCTGTTTTTCCTTTACGACTATTGGAAAAAACGCCAAAGGCGATTTTAATGCACCCTTTTTTCTTCACACGGGTGTGCTTCCATGGCCTCACGGATTCCATAACATATTATTAATATACATACATAGAAAATCTTGTTCATTCTTACATAAACTCAAACATGTTCCTGTACAGTAGTGTTTAAATTCAAGAAAGCTATTATTACCGCCATACCATAGTTAATCGTATGGCATTAGCCTTATTTGGACCACAACCCTGTAACATTTTTTGAGGTGATAACGTTTTATAAATTGACGAACGCCGGCTGCACGCACGAAAAAGTATGCAGATAAACATTATATATTGGGAAGTATGACTCATTGTCACGTTCCTAGTAACCTTACGCCTGAGCCGAGCGTGCAAGCGAGAGCGCGGAACAAGCGACAGAGGCACGATCAACGACGTAATCACGTAAAATTATAGCCCGTAAAGCGAATTTACAGACAACCATTTTTTATGTTATTAGTAGACGGTACAAGCACGAGGCCCATTTGGTGTTAAGTGGTAACCTCAACCTATAACAGAAGCATGCAACAAGCGACGAACTGGGCTGCACCCGTACCCCTGAAATATTAAGTTGTTAAATCTCATGTGCTTGTAATTTCGCCGGCAACCGTACCCTTCACACCGGAACGAAGTATTGCGAACATTACTGCTTAGCGGTAGAAATAGTTAGTTCCCAGGACGAGCACATTCACACAGTTCTGCTGCACTAAAACGTTAACAATACTGTTTCAGCTAACATATAAATAAAAATGATTTATTAAATTAAGGGAAGAATGATTATGTCATTGAATGACAATAACACTAATATTATAAATGGAAAAGGATGTGAGTATGAAACAGATCTACATATTTGGATGAAATTGAAATGCTTAGGAATATTGCATTGTGGTGTTACTAGTAGTTAATAAATAAATTGACCTTTAAGACTACCTCTACTTTCTAATGAATAGAAGTACAAAGTTATCCTGTAGGCTTCACTCTGGGCATATTCCGTTAAATCAGTTAAATTACATGGCAAAGAAATTTGATTCACCAGATTGTGAGATATGTGGCATATGTATGTATATGTATTTGAAAATATAATGTATGTTCGTAAAAATTTACATAAATATAAGTTAAATAGTGATCACCACACTTTTAATACCAGAAATACAAATAGGATAGCTGTACCTAGTTTTAGACTTGCGAAGACTAATAAGTCATTCCTAGGAAATTGTGTGCGTTTTTACAATAAAATCCCAAAGCACATAACTGAGCTCACAGAGGGCAAATTCAAGTTGACTGTAAAAAACGTTTTAATAAAAAAAGGTTACTATAAAGTTCGACATTATATAGAAGATAAAGATGCTTGGAATACTCCACTTCTGGCAAGCTGTCTCGCTGCCACCCATAAAATGTAATATTTGTAGTACCTAAGTAGAAACATTGTAAACATCCATATAAAAAGAATGGCCCCGAGTTTCTTGCCGCTTCTTCTCGGTGGGTTCTATATATTTTGGAACGCGGTGGTAGTCTTTAAAGTACATTATAATGAAAAGTCGACGTTCATAAGTGCGTCTTTGATGCCTAAAAATTGAATAAATGATTTTGACTTTGACTTTGAGTAGAAGACACTCACAAGTTTTAATGGAATGTGCCCGTAAGAAACCCATTAGATGTAAGCAAAGAGAACATGGTATACATATTGTCTATATGTGGGTATATTCTCAATACTCAGTGTTCACATTATACATTGCTGCAACGCTTTACAGCGATGTTACATCACACTTATTAGTTGTGATATTATTAGTTTTTTGTTATATTTGTTTTACCTATCCTACTACATAAATAAAATGAAAATTTATTTTGAACTTCTTAAATGATGTTTGACGAACTATTTCTACATTAAAGAACTACTTACAAATCAAAGAATTCAGTGGTAAGTAGCCGTCGCCGTGTTCATACATGTACAGAAGAAGTATATATGATGACGAGTTTTTACAATAATTGTGCCTATAGGTGGAAATGATTGTGATGGATTGAACCTACATAGCAAGAGTAATTAAATTTATTTTATCAACTAAGTCTCGACAGCCAATTGGATAGGATAATATGTTCCGTAAATATCTTTTCTTGGTGTTAGTGGCAAAAGATGAAATTGCTTGCAGAGCTAAAGGTATTTATCAGATTTGTAAGGAATGTGTAGTCTAAAGCAAAAAGTCAAAAACTTCATTTGGATTCACTGAATTCTCGTAATGTATTTATCGTACAATGGATTTCATATTTGTGATGCATGTGTTATAATTTAGATTCAGCCATGTTCCTAAATATGTGTACACAAGATTGTTAATATTATAATATGCACCAATGGGACTAAGAATAAAAAAAATGTTTAGGGCCCATACTCAACTCATTATAGGTGTTATTTTATAAATTGACTAACCTCTTGATCAGGATTGTTTTCAATAGTAAATGTGCTAATCAACTATTTAGTAACTACTGACCCCATGACTTCATGTGTCGAACAGAGGAAATTTTTTAAACTAGTTAAATGTTGCTTTTGGATAGTAAGTGAGCATGCAGACAGAGTCACAAGGCATGTCAATAGTTGGGTCACTAGTGCATAGACACAAGCCTCTGGTAAGGTTAGAGCAACAAAATGAAAATAGGGGGGAAAGCATTGTACATCTATGTTTCTGATGGTACTAGTCTGGTAGAAATATGCACAAAATGATACCTTCTAGGCATTGTTGTCATCGCCTCCCAATACTGATCTATGTATGGAATAATCTCTCTGTCTTTGCTGAAAAGGTTTTTGTTACTGCCATCTTTGGTGCTCTCTTGCTGAAGGTTAGCTATTGCAGTGAGGCACATCTGCGGGAATGCTGTAACAAATCAATCAATTTGTAATATTGTTAAGCAGTAATATAAAAAAGTTAATGATGCAAATATAATAAGTAAAAATGCTTGGTAGTAAACATCTTGCCTGCATGACTAGTGCCTTAATCTGCCCGCATCAGGTTTACACATAACAAAAGATTTATGAATGGACTGGAGGCTTTCTGATTCGGACGGGTTAAGAAGAAGCATCTATGGTATATTTCCATAAATATTTCATTGTATATATACAAACATGTCCCCCAGAGGTTAAAAGTTAATTACAAAAACAAACCATAGTATCTAAGTGGTACCAATGATGTAACATACTAAAGGGTAGGCATTTGGAACCAATTTTGATAGTACAAATGTATGACAACTTACGAGCTTGATTTTTCTTGAATGTCTCCAGGCCAGTTGGTGAGCAGTTCTTGCAGATGAATAGGTAGTTGGTCATGAATGGAACCAGCTTGCCAAGCTGGTACCCAATGCAGGACTCATGGAACCAACGGTTACATGATGCACACAACAGCTCTGCTATGTTAAGGTTACGGTCTTTGCCACTGTAAATAAAAATAAATTGTCTATGCATAAGTAGACCTTGCATATTTCATTACCAACGTGAAATATTGTGAATGTATGTTTTATACTGCCTCATGCTGAAATTTGGTGAGGATGGTTACTGTTTTATATCACTAAAGGTTTCTGTGCGCCAGTCATTTCCCGTGCAAGTGGGTGCAGCTGATTGAATTGAATAAATTTCTAATAATTAATATTATTAACCTGTTAACTCGCCATATTTAGCCAATAATACAATAGATTTCGCAGAAATCAACCAACTTGTCCAGGAACTGCAAGGTGTATGGTCAAGAACACAACCGATACAACTAATCATGACCTGTATCTTGCTATTTCTACAGCTTTTCTATCTGTAATCTACTAAATAGGAGATAAGTGTCGAGTCAGTTTTCAACCTGATTCATGTATTGACTGACTAACTTTATCTTGTATGAGCTCATCCACTCTTTAACTATAAAATCAAGATTGCAAACCATATAATATTTGACTCCTCATAGGTAACATCACTATTATAGCCGAATACTAATAGCCCTAATTGATTCTGATGACTATTAATTTTCTTTCAGAACTTATAAAAGTTTACAAGTTCTGAAAGAAACTGTAGTAATTGAATGCTGTAATAAGATATTATCAGAATAAGAAAACAAAACAACCCTCTGAGCTAGCCGATCTCGCTCTACGCGGGATGCTTCAGAATTTTATTCCGGAACATGGTGCCTGGTTTGCCGCCTAAAGAAACCTTAACTATTTCAGAACTCAAACAATAACTACATCACACATGCAGTAATACGTACCAATAACAATTACCCTGAGATTCTCCAGAGGATTTGTTCTTATTTCTATCGGCATTATCTCCCGGTCTTTGAGATTCTGGTTGACTGGAATTCGATTGACCTTCTGTCTCTACCGATTTCCGCAATGATTCGTTAGACACAGACATGTTTGGTCCATTTATTTAGGCAGGTAAAATATATAATTCAGATCTACTATCACTCATCACATCACGCTTTACATACAAGCATTTATGTATGTACAAGTATTTTCGTTTTTCGCGTCGCAAACCACACAACACACAGTGTAGCCATAATTGAAATTTTTTTCCTCTTAAAATTATTTGAAAACCCCCTAAAATGGCCTAAAATCAGACCAAAGCCCCCTAACACACAGATTAGATAAAAAAAATAGTTTATTGTTAAAAACCATGAGCTTTTATATTTGTAAACGCAAATAGATATTGATTTACAAGTTAAATTTACTACACGATTTGTTTTCAGAATGTTGTGTGCAATTCAGTTTTTATATTAAGTATGTATCTTTATGTTATGACTATTGGAATGTAACTGGTAGAATGTGAATATAATTAAGGGTTTCAATTAATTTAATAGGCATATTGTCATTATCTGAGTGTTCCTATTCTGTAATTTGTGCTCCAACTGTACATCTATTGATCATTTATGAGGTACGGCTCATCATGTTTGATACCATATCTGATACAAGCTACATAATATATAACTTACCAAAAAAACCGGTACCAAAAGATTAATTAACATGCTCTTCGGAGTAGGTACCCATCACAGTCCTGACCGCAGCAAGCATTGCTAAAATTGTTGAACGGTTTATATAGCCAAGTCGAGCTGCGATGCGAGCGTTTCGTATTGCAGTGTATGTATTAAATATATTTTAATAATAATGTCTAGGTTAAAAGCACAGTAATATAGTCACAAAATAACTCTCAACATAATATTTTATCCCCCTTAAAAAAAACCCTAAACATTTTAGGCCCCTAAATTTAATGGGGAAAACCCCGAAGTTGGCTACACTGCAACACAACCACTATTTTCGTTCTTCTTCTTCTTTGTTTTAAACTTTTGGCTCGTTCGTGATTGCAAAACTCTGCCAGTGACAAGTTTTTTTTTAGTAATGGACTCGTACGTTTCTACTTCTTCCGTTCTTTAAGTAATTTTGTAAGTATTTATAGTTGGTGGAGACTATATATCTATGATTTTGCCTTACAAAGATTATTATTAATCGCTGATGGAAGTCACTACAAATATACCCCGCCGTCTCCAGGATTTGCTGTCGAAAGTCATCTCTTTTAGTGCCTTAAACAAATATGTGTGTTCTACGTTTGAAAAGCTATAAAATCCAGTGATTATTATTTTCAATTACTTAGTAAGTCTATGAACTGTGGAAAGTGGAAACTTAACCCATGAATTAGATATAGGTAGCGATTCACTTGTTAAACTAACTAAACTAAACTACCGAACTAAAAATGTATTATGGTTGTCCTTATTCTGTTAACAATAAAATCCAAAATCATTTAACACTTAGACACTAGAATGACACTTCTAAAAATAGGATTATTCTAATCAATTTTGGGTTATTTTAGGTAAGTTTAGCGAGCACCAAGTTATACGTGACGACTAAACTGTCTAAAATATGCCCACAATTGAAGAGAAATGTCTAATTTTAGTGCTATCTTTCGAAAGTGTTATACTAATTTGGAGTTTAGCCTAAACAAAATAAATACTGCCATAATTTAGAGATTTTTAGTTTATATGATGCTTACAGAATCGACACCATAGTCTGTTTAATTTATGCTCATGAAGTGTTTTACGATCATATAATTCATAGATTAATCAGACTATATCTAAAGATAGATGGAAATCACAAAAGCAAAGAACGAGACGTTAGCGGGAAGTTTAATTTTTTAAGTGCCATCCACTTTGACGGATCATAGTCGCACGCTCGTCTTCCATAGGTGCGTTCGTTAAGCTTATGAGGGCATTGGTGGCGTTGTCATTGATGGCTCTTTTGTTATAGCGTTCGTTAAGCTCGAAAACGTAAATTTTGTCACTTTTGCCGACACCCTATTCGAACGCTCAACTGAGCATAAGACCTAAAATTGCATGATTATGCTGTCAAATACATAGCTGTCAAAAAATGATCACAAACAACCATGCTCCGGACGTAGGTCAAAAATTGGTGGCAAAAATACCTCTTTTTTAGCTTTCCAAATGCTGAACAAAAAGTGGCAAGAACGACATTTTCACCAACAGATTCATTCAACAGATTATTTTAACACGGAATCACCTGTTCGACTGAATTTCATACTGTTTGTCTTATTATTTTTTTATTATAAATCCGGCGTAAATGACGTGATTTATTTTAATGATCTTTATTATAATTTGACAACTTTATTATTTGTATGCCAAAATGGTTGATCACGGCTTGTACTATTTAATTTTACTAACTGAAATTTGAACCTGTGTATCACAAATAAACATTTTGAATTTGAATTTGAATTTGAAAAATACCTAGTTATTGTAACATACTTAACTGTAATAGTTAGGCATTGGTATCGCATACATTTTTGTAGACATTGATGTCCTCTATAATAATATATTACATCACTTTGCTCTATTGTCAATAGTTTCCGCAGTGTACGCAATATAAGAATATTTCGGAGTTATTATTGCAAATTTTAAAATGAAATAGTAGTTATTGTGACTGTAATATAAATATTTGTAACTTACAATAATTATAACTGTAATAGTAAGACATATAGTATTGCAGACTGTATTGTATATATTAAGGTTTTCTGTAAAACTGCCGTACATCACGTTGCTCTACTGTCAGCTTCTACTACGTTATCGAAGTTTCACAGATCCCTAAATTTTTTGAAAACATTATAGAGCATGCAGTAATAATGCGACGAAAACTCTAAATGTTACGATCATATACGAGATTCTTTAAAAAAATTACTGGAGAGAATGTATGTTTGCGTTTGGAAATAAATAGTCTAATACTACGTATAAATTAACTGGAGGAAAACGCCCGCAGCTATAACGTCGAGATACAATGTGTTACAGAAAAGAATACGGAAGACCTTATGCAAATTGTGTCTGATATAACTGAAACTATAGGCTATACCATTAAGAAAGTATCCTTCATTGTACTCGCATTGCAAAAATGAACCCTAAAGCTCATAGGCCACGATAAATCGTAGTGCAGTTCAACTCGCCTAGAGTACGTGACACTTTTATAGCATCATCAATCAAATATAATAAAGCTAATCCAAACAACAGACTTAACAGCTCGCATATTGGGTTGGCTGCTAAAGGTGTTGAGAAATCTCCAATATACTTACTTGGTACTTGGTACTTGGTGGGCTGGCTCTTTTCCGCAACCAGGCTGCTGTGGCGCGGCCCATTTTGCGTGATAGCCGGGTGACGCTGATCAGTCCAGCCACCCGGTGTCGCCCAGGAAAGCCAGCAGCTCCTTCGGCTTGGCGCAGGCTTCCCACACTGTCCTCGGCGAGCCGAGGTTAGCTGCCCTTTGTGCCGCCACGCTCCTGCATTCGATGAGCAGATGCGCAGCTGTTTCTTCCGCCTCCATGCAGCCTCTGCATAGGGGGCTGTCTGTAACACCTAGATTAAACAGGTGTTTGTTTAAGGAGCAATGACCGGTCATAATTCCGACGATATGTCGCACATTATTTCTTTTAAGATTGAGGAGTTTTCTGGAGAATTTCAGATTTAGAATCGGAAAAGCCTCCTTCGACTGCCTACAACCCTCGATACTTGCCCAGTAGTTCTGATGCTGGTCCTTAGTTCTTTTGCGAATCCATGCACGAATTTGACTGAAAGGTAGGGGGATCATTGGTTCTGGTCCTGCACACGTCATACCGGAACCTCTCCTTGCTAGCTCATCAGCCGCATCGTTACCTCTGGAATCGCTGTGCCCCTTTATCCATTGGAGTGTGACATTATTGTTATGTTTACTTACTTCCTCCAATAGTCGGTGACATTGTATGATCAGCCCCGAAGAGTGGTCGTATCTATTTAGGGCTCGTAGTACCGCAGTGCTGTCGCAGAGTATCCTAATATTACTATTGGTTACCTTCCTGGAAAGTACTGCTGCTGTGGCTTGGATGACACCCACACATTCTGCTTGGAATATAGAGTTGTGTTTACCTAGCCCTGTTGCTATGTGTATGTTTAGTTCCTCCGAGAACGCTCCCGCTCCGGTGCCTGTTGCCATCTTGGAGCCATCTGTGTAAATTCTGACTTCATGAATACCTGAGCAGTCGCTTGGCTCTTCATTTAGTTGTACGCGGTAGCTCTTTGTAAAGAAGTGTTGCTTTTGTACTCTATCATAGATAGACTTTATTAAGGGGTTTCCAACTGCAAAGTTTTCTATGATTGTTGTATGGGGTGCTAATTGATCCTGATACCAGAGGTTCAGTGCCTTTAGCCTGTACGCAGCCGCCGCGGCCTCTTGTTGTATGTATAGGTGTAGCGGGGTCAGGCCTATCAGGGCCTCAATCGCGGCGGTTGGTGCAGTGCGCATGCAGCCTGTTGTGGCTACACAGGCAAGTCTCTGAAAGGTTTGTAGCTTGGTTTTGGTGGTGCTCAGGGTGGTTCTGGGCCACCACACAATTGCACCATATGTTAGTGAAGGTCTGATTACCGTTTTATATAGCCATAGGGTGATCTTAGGGCTTAGTCCCCATGTTTTACCTATCATCCTTCTGCATTGCCAGAACGAAATACTGGCTTTGATTAACTTGTTCTCTAAGTGCTTGGCCCAATTCAACTTGCTGTCTAGTGTGACTCCCAGATATTTCACTTCTTCTGACAGTTTCAGTTGCTTGTTAAATAGGCTAGGTAGTGTAAACCTGCCTAGGGTTCGTTTGTTAGTGAACATCACCAGTTCGGTTTTAGCTGGGTTTACGGAGAGTTCGTATTCTATGCACCATTTTTCGACAACCTTTAACGCATTTCTCATCAGGTCACATGCCACACTGGCAAAATGGCCTGATATTAGTATTGCGAGGTCGTCTGCATACCCTACCGTGAAGAAGAGTCTTGTATTCAGCCTGGTGATTAGATCATTGACTACTAGATTCCATAGGAGCGGGGACAGGACACCTCCTTGGGGGCACCCCTTGGCCACCACTCCCCTGGTTGTGCCGTTTAAGTCAATGCGTATCGCCCTTAATTCTAGCATGTTAATGATCCAATCGATCAGGGTCAGGTCTACTTTGTGTTTAAGCAGTGCTGCTCTAATGCTGCTAAAGTTAGTTTTGTCAAAGGCTCCTTCTATATCAATGAAAGCTCCTAGACATAAATTTTTACTTTTAATATCTCGCTCTACTTTGTGTATAACACTGTGTAGGGTGGATTCGGTAGATTTACCTGCGCTGTACGCGTGCTGTTCTGGGTGAAGCGGCGCGGTAATGAGAACTGTGTCTCTGATGTACCTATCACAGAGCCTCTCCAGGGTTTTCAGGAGAAAAGACGTAAGACTTATCGGTCTATAAGCCTTTGCTTCTGTGTAGTCACTCTAATCTCCAATATATATACTGGAGCATTTATCTGCCTCCAATAAGGCTCTTTATGCAGCAGCTAGGTTGGTAGCCAAAGAAAAAGCTCCAAGTTCGTTTGGGTGCGCAATGGACGCATTTTTATGAGGAAGACAGAGACATCGGATTATATATTAATAAAAGATTTAGAATCTTTTAAGAAGTCAGACTAGGTTGCCCTAACTTCCCCCCTGAAGGGTTCCCGCATTGACGTGGCGGGGGGGCTCAGTAGCCGTGGCTTGGATCACCACGGTGAAGCCAAGAGGAAACCAGGGGCCACGCCGGCGTTGGGGTGCGCTGGCCGGCTCAGGCGGGGCGCGCCATGTGTTCTGGCGTGCCGCGAAGAGAAGGGACCGGCAACGGACAGCCACGGCGGGTTCGCGGTCGTGTGCAATATATGTCCCGCGTTCCCGCCAAAAGCGGCATTGATGGAACACCCCGGGGTTTTGGTGGGTATACGGACTCCCACATAACCACCTACCTCCCCGTGGTAGGTGGTATCCATAAAGGATTTGCCCGGGACAAAAAAAAAGGCCCTAACTTCTTCAGATAGGAACTTCAACATAAGTATGCCATCTATTTTGAATATATATAATCAAAATACACGTTTAAGAACAAAAAAACGCATGATTTTCTTTGTAATTTAGTTTGTTGCAACTATGACATAATTGTTCTTACAGAAACTTGGCTACACAAAGGTGTTCTTAACAGTGAGCTTTTCGATGACAGATATACAGACGGGACAGAGAGGCATCGGGTTACCATGATGGGATGGAAGGCGGAGGCGTTTAAATAGCAGTCGCTATGTGAATTCACTCGGTAAGAATTTCAAAATGGGAAACTGATTGTGAAGATCTGTTGATAAGCATTGACCTTCCCATCGTGGTGTTAGAGTGTATCTGTGTAGTATTTATATTCCAAATTGTGATCAAAGGGCTATATTCAAAGAGTTTGTAGCTAATTGTATTAAGTCAATTGAATGCTGCGATAATCCTGGATGTATAATTGGTAATTTTAAGTTAAGTACAATTAACTGAAATATAATGGACCGACTTCAAACTATACGTTAACGTCGATAGAACACATATTGCTTGATTTTACATTTATAACAGTTTTAAGCAAATCAATAATGTGTTACACAATAAAAACAAAATTTTAGTTTTAGTGCTAACCAACAACAATTCTTGTACCATTGCGCATGCCTCACAAAATATACTAATTAACATTGAAAATAAAGTACCAATTTTTTTCAAAGCCGTATTTTTGTCTATAAATAAAATGTTGGTGGAACAAAATTGGAATGTGTAATAGAGAGAGAGAGAGAGATAATTGCATCAATGTTAATGAAATGATTAATATTTTTAACAGCATTCTTGAATTGGCAATTACACAATACGTTCCGATACACGAAAAATCTATAAAAAATATCCGGTCTGGTTCAATAAGAATCTTTTTAAAAATTTTAAAAGGAAAGATAGGATAAGGCACCGACATAGAGTATACGAGAATCCATTAGACGCACTTCGCCTACAATCCCTGAATAAATTGTCTGGAAAACTCTCAAAGGAATGTTATAATAGTTATGTAGCCAGTGTCAAAGATATTATCGGTATGAACACAAAAAGCTTTTGGTCATTTATTAAAGCTGAGCGTCGTGGTAAAAGTGCATACCCTAAAACTATTACGGCTGGCACCGTTACAATGTCTTTCGCTACTGATATCTGTGATTTATATGCCATATACTTTGCGTCTGTTTACGAGAATTTAGATGTCCACAGATAAATACCTGATATACAGCACATGTGTAATGCATAGAAATAATGTATCCTAACGGATCTCTACAGAAAAAGGCACACATTATAGATTTTTTTAAATTTAATCTAGTCATGATATGATAAAATTAAAGTTAAAGAATGGTAATATATTGTAATATTTACGTAAATAAACCTTATATTAAAACTCTTGTATTAAGGTATTATAAATAAATAAAATAAATAAAAATATTTATTTCGGATAAAATCCATAGTGTGTTAGTAGTCTGTTTAAGTAAATTATATGTTAGTATGCTATATTACACACGAAAGTTACTTAGTCCTGCCTGTGACTATGTTTATCCATTATTTTTGGATAGGACACTCGTAGCGAGATGCAATCATTTTTAGAACACTGTTGGAGCTTCCCCGTAGACGGTGCAGCATTGAGGCGACCTTTTTTCGCATAAATGATAATATTATGATATAGTGATCATAATATAGTGGTATTACTTGATACCTATCAGCCCAGATTTTCTTCAAAAATATTTTATTATCAAAGTAACCACTTGTTACATTGGTTAAAAAACATAACTGATATCTGTTTCACATAATTATGACTAATAGGTACGTATTTACAGTTATTTAATATATATTAATTTATTGTTAGGTACTTACCTAAATAACAAAATGAAAATGGATTAATTTATCTAAAACTTGATCTTTTATTTCATAAACCCTGGTTTATATAACAAAATTTTAATAGATTAAATAGGAACGCTTATTGCTACCTCGATATCAAACAGCACATCCCTATTTATTGATATCGATATGGGTACCCGCGCTCGTCTTCCTCGTCACTAATGCGTTCCAAGATACTAATGTCACACATGGAAGACGAGCGCGCAACTATGATCCGTCAAAGTGGATGGCACTGAAAAAATTTAACGTCCCGCTAACGTCCCGTTGTTTGCTTTAGTGATTGCCATCTATCTATAGAAATAATCTGATGAATCTATGATTCAGTCTGATTTATCTATGGGCTCGGTAGTTTGTTGTGTTTTTTGAAATTCTGTTCTGTTGAAATCGAAATATATATCGCAAGTCGCAATAATCATTGACTACGCCGTACTTCTACCTAACTACATACACACTACAATGGACTCGCTATCGAGCACTGAAGACTTGACAGTAGACGTAAAAATATCCCAAGATAATCTTCTCCTCGAAATTATCAAGGAGTTATGCGGCCAGTCTGACAAACTATCTTCTAAACTCAAAGGAAAGGTGTCCCGAATCGTAGCTGATTGCGACCTTACATATCATACCAGCTTGCACAAAATCTGTACCGCTGATGAAAGTACTTCGACAGTGCTAGGTAAGCTAGTTGGTGCCTAAAATAGGTACCTACCAACTTCTTTACATTAATTTTAAATTAAGCACGAATAGGCCTATTTAACATGTAGATATATGTCACATCTATGTATTGTTATATTGTCACATTGTATCAAATTGTCCTTACTGTTTTATCCATTACTTGTTGTTGCTACCTGATTCTTGTACTGTAGTTCCTATTAAACTCTTTCAGGCCTCATGCACCAAACCACCACAGAGCTAACATTTGATGAGCAAACTGAGCTGAACCAGGCTATTATCCAAGAAATCCAGACCAGAATCCCTACTCTGACTAATGAGTTACAGGCCCTCAAACAAAACACAACCAACCGAAAAACGGCTCAGCAAGCATGTATAAAAGATCTTCAGGATAGCTTAGATGCTAAATTTGGTACCCTTCAGGAACAAGAGAATGAGAAGGTGGAGTTAATGATGGAGTGGCTCAACCATAAGCTACAAGAGGTGACCAAGTTCAGTGATAACTCAAGTGAGCTGTTCACATTGAAAACTAGAGTTTTGGATCTGAAGTCTAAGTAAGAATTTTCTTTAGCTATGTGAACCCTAAATAAAATTTGGTAGTAGAGGACTCTGATAGATTCTGACTTGATTTGATAGAAAGAATTGATGGCTTGTATCAGATAATCTTACTTGAAGCAGTAGTGTCCAATAATTAGAAAAGAAAAAAAGTCAAACATGCATCAATAATTTTTTTTTTTAAATAAACAATGTCATAT
The DNA here is from genome assembly GCA_917880725.1 of Selenia dentaria. Taxonomy (NCBI): domain Eukaryota; kingdom Metazoa; phylum Arthropoda; class Insecta; order Lepidoptera; family Geometridae; genus Selenia; species Selenia dentaria. The sequence goes on along the minus strand of OU862888.1, from coordinate 2,871,424 downwards.
ACATACCTTAATTATAAATGCTGCTTAAATTTTAATAATGTCATTTAGTACAGGGCAGAACAACTTTGCAATGCACACTATTTAATAACATCATTTAAAGTCAAGGGGTAATTATAAGTAAGCCCTGGATGTGTTGCTGAAGACAACATGTATCAAATAAAATATATTGACATGCTCGTTAGTGGAAACTGCTAGCTCCAAAGACTACTCCAAGAACTCTTTTGTGTAGCCTAATGTTGCTGAATGCAAGCAAAATACCTCGTCAACTTTCTATTATTATGTTACAATATATCTGTATATATAAAAATGAACCACTTTTTCTCCTGGTCACATTATAACTTGAGAATGTATGGACCAATCTCGTTTATTCTTTTTTTGTTGTGTACAATTTGTTGTGTTCATTATTGTCAGGTTGGTTCTTAAGAAAGAAAAATCAAGAAAAGATGGGAGGCTATGGTGAGGCCGAAGGCTGAACGAGATGAAGTAGCAAGCAGTCGCTATTAATCATATAAAAATAAATAAAATAATTAAGTATGGTATAGACTATAGATCATAATTCTCAACTTGTCTTTTGCAGAATATTGCATCTTCAAATCCTGCAGAACATATTCACGGAAACCAACCAGTCAATAAAGGCATACACCGAAGTGCACAGGGACCTCAAGGATTCTATCAAGGAAATGGAGGAACAGATTAGAAACTTCAAGGAAGTTTTTGACAGTGATAAACAGGGTTGACAAAACAGTTACTTAAATGTAATGCTCTCTGTTTAAAAAAAATGGGCTTCGGCTCTCATTCCAAACGTATATAGCAGTTTTTGTTCTTATAACTGTTTGTGCTTAAGTTTTCATAGCGTCATTCACTGTCATTGTGGATATACAATATCAGCAATTTCTACTTATATACTTCTCTTAGAGAGTTGATTTTGTTTTAAATTGTATTTTTATAGTATGTAAATCTTCAAACTATTTAGTACTAGCTGCGCCCCGCGGTTTCACCCGCGTGGTGATGGATGATGATGATGATGATGATGAAAAGTATCCTATGTGTTAATCCAGCGCCTCATCTACCCCCATACCAAATTTCATCAACATTAGCCCCCCCGTTTGTGCGTGAAAGAGTAACAAACATCCATACATCCATACATACAAACTTTCACGTTTATAATAGGATAGGATTAGATTTACTGTGATTGCATTTAGAGTTATTGTTTCTGTTGAGTATGTTAATTATATGAACTTATATAATGAAGAATCTCTATTACTATGTAGAAGTATAAATGAGTGTGGCTAAAATATTTCTAAAATTGGTAAGTGATGCTAAGAATAATGTAACATTCGTTTTTCGCTCCGTTACACGTTGTCCATTCTAGACACATATTTTCGATTTTAAAATTTGTCAATCCTTAGAGGAAGTTATTCTGGTAACTTTTTTATTACAAGGGTAACACCTTTTGCAACCGCTGTACGGAAATTCTAAATTTTTTTGCTTGGTTGGTTGGCCAGACTGGAGCGTCGTCTTGCCTATGGGAGAGTGTCGGCCATGTTCGATATTTCACTTTCTTACCAATTGCCGACATGTGAAGTCATTATAATTTTATTTTTTATTTTATCTATTCGAATCTGAGTTTCGAGCAGACTTCTCAAGATGTTGAGGCGAAATTCAGAAGCCGCAAGTCAAGGGCTTTACATACTCGATGTGATTTTAACAAAATAATGGATTTTTGGAGTGTCTGCAACATAACCTAAAAGAAAACGGTAAATTGCGTTTTCTGTTTAGCCAAAATGGCGTGATACTCGAAGTACGGACATTATTTTAACACTAGCTTTGTATTGTTTCAGCCACTGGCGTTTTTCTTAAGGAGTTTTTCCTGCACGTTTTTTTCTTCAGGATTTTTCCTGAATAGTTTAAAACCATGATTTTTGCTTCATAGTTTTTTTTGATGGAGATTTTTTCCTTTAAAATCTTCCATTAGACACTTAACATACGTGTCGAATGGAGTTCACCGTGGGAAGTTGAAGACCGACCATCTCGGCATTTCCTCGGCCCTCGCTGAGTGCCGCCTCGTGTACCAGATGAAAGGAATCCTGCCCACGTAATATTTTTTTTACCACAAGACGTCTCTGAGTAAGGTATCGTCTATTCTTTTCCTTGTACGGGCCCACTCTCGGCACGTGTAATTATAAAAATTTAAAATAATTAATTTCCTTTAAATAAGGGTGCAATAACGATAGCGTGCGATAAAAACAATTACACTTTTGCTTACGATGGGAAAACTTATAAAGCCCCTCAGGCTGTCTACCTACATCAGTATAACCGCAGGAGTCCTTCAGACCTTGCATAATTGCTAAGACGTTACCAAACTAGTTATAAAATTCTTCTAAATTAATTGTAACACTGTGTTCCTTCCCGGAAATAAAAGTTGAACTAAACTAAATGCTTTGCCACTTATTTCAACTTTCCCCCGCTTGAAGATTAAAAGTACCGAACCTCTCAAGCTGCTATTCCAGGTAATTTTTGTTAATTTTAATATATATATATATAAACTTTGTGTGAGGTAGCTCCAGGCGCCCGAACATGATTTTTCTATTAATTTTCTAGATAACTTAGTGAGATTATCACTTTACAGGAGCGCTCACATGCATATTTTTAGACATTACATATACTTACTTAATATAACTTATTTTTTATTTTTTTATTACAAGGTACTATTCAAAAATACATTATTTTACCTTATTTTATTTTACTTTATTTCGGTTGGCTTACATAAACCTTACCCTAACAAACTTTATATTATTACAATTGAAAGATACACTTATCTTTATATTCTATTACAATTGACGCCAGCGATCAGGAAGACATAGTCAATATAGACTTTCCCTGCTTGCCTGGTATTGTACTTATAACTTTTTATTATTACAATAAGGAAGCAAAAAGCAAACTAGTCAGTATTGCTGGAATTCATAGAGGAAGGGCAAACAGCCCACCAAAATTCATAACTAAGTAAAAGACTAGAATTATTTCTGCTTTTATTTTTATAAAGATGTACAATTGTATCATCCATAAGAGAACCGAAATATACAATTACACAATAATCCTTAAAGTGTCAAACCTCCAGACACAATAGAAAGGAGAATGGCAATCCTCTGTGTGTTTTGGGTACCCTACTAAAACGGACCCACGAGAAAAAAGGTCTCTTAATTAAATAAATTAAATTATTTGCATCTCATCATAATCGGCTCACTTTTGTTCCCACTACTGTGGACTCGAGCCTTCCTCTGAGAGAGAGGAGTTGGGCTATAATCCACCACGCGGGCCCAGTGCGTATTGGTGGATAGGTTCGGGCAACCCATGTTGAAGTTATTAGGCCGCCCGAATTTAAGGGCCTCGACATAGCCTAACGACTGTTGTCCTAAGACAAACAACCGAGACCGACGGCTTACTGTGCCCTCCGAAGCGCTCAGTTGAATATTGCCACTAGCGGTCACCCATCCAAGTCCTGACCGCAGCAAGTGTTGCTTAACTTTTTGATAGGTTAAAATTGCTAAGTCGAGCTCTGCTACGATTGCTTCTTATATTTGCATCTACAAAGAATAAATAAATTTAGCACAATTACGCTTTAAAACCGGCTAGGACTCGCGTAATATTTACTATATTTGGTTTTAAAGCGTAATTATGAACATAACTCGCGATAGTTTTCTATCTCAAATTAAGCACAGTTTCATTCTCCATGGTTTTCTTACAGTGGGTACCCAGATGACCGATCTTCTTTCATTTTATGTTGACTTTTTTTTATAATGGTTCATCAAAGTGCCTCCCTCACGCCTGATGGAAAGCGAAGATGCAATCAAGAAGCAATGACCGTTAGTGCAGCTTACGCACTAATGGTCATTGCTTCTTGAATCGGTTCACCCTATCGAAAGTTATGAGGTAACAAACATAAAAAAAACATACAGTCGAATGGAGCACCTCCTCCTTTTTGGAAGTCAGTAGAAAATGCATACCGAGATTCGTGAAGATTGGTTGAAAAATGCAACCTAACAAACATGCGCACAGTGACCCGAGTATGAATATCTGTTTAAGAGGCTTGCATAGCTAGAACTTTCCATCCACACAAGTAAAAACTTTTTTCTACCTCTTAAGTTTTTTCGATTTCAGTGATATTTTTTTTCATGTAATCGTCATATTGTTTACTAGGCTCGTACGTTTTGATTTTTTCAGATTTTGAAGTTCTAAAAAAGAAAATGTATAGAACTTTGAAATATATATATATATATATATATATATATATATCCTATTTCTCCTGGTCACGCTACAATCTAGTTAATTCTTTTTTTGTTGTGTTAATTATTGTAAGGAGAAGGTTCTTATGAAAGAAAAACCAAGAAAAGATGGGAGGTTATGGCGAGGCCGCGCCTACTACGCGAACGAAGTCGGGGTCAGTCGCTAGTATATATATAAGTATACACGTAATTTGTATAATTACCAAAAAAAAACAGCACTATATGCTGCTGGTACTTAATACATACATGGGAAGAATATTTAAAACTACTTTTAAAAAAAAAACCCACATAATCATCAATATTTGGTCAAACGTCTAGATTGATTCACACCTACAAATTTTATTCTAGGCATTTCCACTATTCATTAAGATATACTACATGCGCGCGGTTTATGCATGAAACTTAACACCCCTACATAGAAATGTATCATTCATAATCATATTATAACATTCGGCAAACTCGCGTCCTAGCTCGTTATTAATTCTGTGCGCTCGGGCATTCTCGCAAGACCTGGCCACCGGACCAACCCCGCACCCTCCGCCCTGCCACCGCGCGGCCTTTGTTTCTTCCGAAAACGAACGAACGAAAGCCGAAACTCGACAATCTCTTTCACACCGAACGCTCGGGTGGGGGGTGTAAGAAAGAGTAAGAGAGATATTTTTTCACTGACGCGAATCATGTGTTTTCATTAATAAGTTGTACATAGGCATGTAGTATTTTTGTTAAGATGGTGTCCATACTTTTAGATGGAATTTTCGAAAACTTTAACAATTAATAATTATTTCACTGTGAAGTAATAAAAAATTTTGACTACATATCTACTCGTACAATGTATTAACACTTTTGTACCGCCCATTTTTTTTTGGTAATTATACAAATTACGTGTATAGTAGTAGGGGAAACCGACGATAGGTTATTAGGTACGTTAGGTTATTGGCACCGAGCGCTAGTGAGTAAAGTCGGTTTTGATAGTAAATGAATAGCACTGTATATTATGCTACAGATGAGCAAATATGCACGTTATGCACCCTTTCAGGCCCTTCTCCATTATGCACCTTATCAATCCTACACTAGCTTTAATCTTGACTGTATCCATACCTAAAGAGAACCCTTTTCACTTTGTAAAAAAACCTAAAAAAATCAATTTTGTACGCAATTGAGAGTTTTGTGTCTGATGTTATGTACTATGCTTGCCCGTGACAGTTGCAGTGCCAACCAGCGTAGAACTGTAGCTTTGCGTAGCACTGCACTCGTCTCCCCGAGACATGTGGTTTTATGAGTCTCGCTCAATAATTTCACTTGCTACAATGCCCTTCACACCCTAACACAGTAATGATTGCGCATTATTGCTTCGCGGTAGAATATCTGGCACTGCAGTGGTACCAACCAAGACGGCATCTTGCTCAAGAGCCCACCACCTATGTTAAATAGACAAGTGGTGAGAATGCCAAGTTGTTCATCTGATAGAAGGTACCACGCCTTCCTTTGATGAGTTTTCCAACCCAGAGCTTATGAGTGAAACGGTTGCCATATTGAATAAGCAAATGATAGTCCCAGGTAAGCATCTTGCGCGTAATTTTTATATTACGAGTTCACTAGCGACTGCCCGCGACTTAGTTCGCGTAGTAGGCTCCGCTTTCGGCCTCGCCATAGCCGTCATTTCTTAATTTTTCTTTCATAACAACCTTCTGACAATTTATAATTAACACAACAAAAAACAATTACGAAATCGATAAAGCCGTTCTCAATTTATAGCGTGTCCGCAAGTACCGAACTTACCGATCGATAAATTTGAGTCTTGAATTCGTCATTCGCAAAAACAATTTCTAATAATCGACAATTTGACGATCGTATATAAGTCGTCGGTATGACTTCTATACTTGCTAGGGGCGATACGATTTTTATCGATCTTAGCTACTCGACAAATTTAACGACTATTACGGTACTTGCACTGCAAACGCAACTAAACAATATCTCCATTCCCGTCGCCTGTCGATAAGCTATATCGAGGACGTTATCAAAGCTGACAAAACAATCGTTAAAATCGATTAAATATCGATCTTATCGACGATTTCAAACGTAATTTTACAGTTCCATGCCAGGGTTACCGTTATAATCGTAAAAACATTATTATCGAATTTGTCTACCGATCGTTTAATTTTGTTACTTACTTGCAATGAATGACAAAATATCGATATAGCCAGTTTTTTCAAAGTATGACGTATTCAAGATTCAAATTTATCGATTGGTGAGTTCGGTATTTGCACTGCTGGATCGATAATAAATCGAAGTCACGTGACAGTTAAATTCGCTAGTAGGTACTAAAAATTCAAAATTTGTAATATTCTTATTCTTTGAAACCTAGTTTGGTTTGTAGAATTTCTAATACGAATTCCAATAAAATAAAAAAAAACCAACAAGAAAATTTATATTTCATACAAAAATTTTTTTTTAGAAATCACCATGTCTAAGTCTAGAAAATGGCCCCCAAGTTGAAAAAAAAATCATTATCGGCCGTAATTTCAAAGTAGCTCTTATTTTTTATGTAATTATTAATAACCTAAGCATATTATTTTGTTATTTATTATTACTAGGTAAAAATAATATTTCTGTTCTAGACATTCAAAATATTTATCAATATCAAATCAAAATCCTGTCTTGGTAAGCATTATTTATTGATAAAACTTAATTTTTGTGGTCAGATTGCAAGTTTTTTTTATGATAATATTTCTTCTACGAATTAAAATATTTGAATGTAATTAGTTAGATATATGTTTTTACTATTTAATTACCGCAAAAAACCTATAGGTATTAATGTAAAATTTTTAAATAACAATTTTTTTCCACATCAACTCAGATTTTTTCGGCTACGTCAAGTTTGTCCTCGTGTAACATAACATTTTACTAATACATTTGACATGAATGTTTATGTATCAGATTCCTTGGTTATTCAACTATCTCTGACAAAAAATTTGGTTATTCAACTATCTTTGGTCTTTTAACTCGTTAAACTTATGCTTTTTAGTAAAGCATTCGTTAGTAAAATTTATTTATTTAATCAGACACAGGAAGCAACAATGGATAATATACGCAAAAATGATAAAATATGCGTGAACATAAAGCAATAGCAAAGGTCAAAAGTCGTACATTAGGTACCTACTCATTATTATTCATGGAGTAAATTATGTTATTATTCATTTACTATCAATCACATATATTTTATTCCTGTGTATTTGTTTATCTTGACTACTAGTTTAGCAATTACTTATTAGAGCAATTTAGACATGCAAGGGTACAAAAATTAGCTGAAAATTGGTAGGATTGTTCAGAACACCATATAAATGAAATCTAAAAAGTTCTCATCGTGCGGACACCTGGAAAAAAATTACTAGGCGTCAAACATCGCAAAAACCAGCCGTGCGATTCTGTAATGATTCGTAGACGAGCTCACCGATGTCAAATATTTTATGAGATATCGCCCTTGTACACAAGGTAGTTTTTCCAACGTTTCTTGTCATATCGTCATTTGTTTCACGGATGTTGTCAAAGATGCAACGATGTTTGCTCTTGAGAATCTCACGGCTGATTAGAAACCTTTCAACTTTTTGAATCGTTATATCTCAAAAACGGTGGCTCTTAGAAAAAAAGTACCTATATAGACATTTTTTACAGATGTTATTTTTTAGATCTTATCTACAATTTTTGCCTGTGCTAATTTTAAAACAAAACTTTCGTTTTTTGGTCTGCTTTGACTGGATTATAACTACCTACTTGTGTATGCTCATTTGGCCTTGCTACCTATAGGGGTATAGGGGTGCAGGGTGGTGGTGAAAAGGTAAAACAGTACGCAAAAGTTCACTTTTATTAGATACTAGGTGATCGTCTGTGGTTTTCCTCGCGATGACTCGCGGGGTACGGCATCTCTACATAAACTTAATTCATAATATTAGTTATCACAGGAGCATTTTATGGAAAACAATGTTTTTAGACTATCGCGGGTGTTAACTGAGTTATAATTTTATTAGAACTCGCAAGATACTGGTTACTCACAAGTTAAACATACTGTACATCACAAACATTCTCACATGTGAAAACTTAATCTACACCCGCTACACATATACTCACACACGCACACACACACACGCATGCACACACGCACGCACACACACACACACACATTGTATAATATAAATATACAATTATTAAGTACCTACATGTAACCATAACATGTAATAGTATGGATATGGAGGAATGGGGTCTTCTGACACAGGTGTTTTTATACCTACTAGAAGGTCCCAACCTATCTTAAGTTAAGTTAAACTTTGGCTACAGTAATAAAACATTTTTTATTTTCATTTTCATTTTTCAAGATGTAGATCACGATTTAGTTGCTTTTGGAGCTCCCGATATTTCGGTACAGTTACATGCACCGCGTTCAATATTGTAACATTATATGGAAGTTCTTAAAATAACACCAAACACCTGATCGCAGCACGTAACTTTAAGTATGACCTTGAATGCGCAGAGAGGGGCCGTGCGTAACCCATAGCAACGCGGTTCACAACAAACCTTCTCCCTATAGCAGTGTTGCCAAATCAATGAAACAATAAATGGCATGGCCAAACACTTCTAAAAAGGTTAAACTGTTAAAAATTTCGTACCCTGAAATGTGGCTTAAAGTGACGAAAGAACAAACTCAAGCCTATAACATTAAAACGTATTATTTAATCATCTAAGTTAAATTCAACATACTCGTAATACTCAATTGAGGATGATTGTTCTGATACTTTAGGAATATGGAAAGATCATTTTCGTTCTGATTTGATCCAACACTTCCATTGGTATTTGGTAAGAAGCATACGTCTGCATAAATTTATGTATTCCGTAGATAATGTTCGTTCAGAAACAGGTATTATGTAGATGAGTGAAAACAAGTGCTATGAAATGGAAGTATGTAGGTATAAAAATAATATTAATTAGGTATACTTATTAATTGGCTGTAATTTTTAATATTTTAATTTTTTTGGCTAAATCAATCCTAAATGTGGCCAGATATAGCCAAAAAGTGGCTAACTTGGCAACACTGCCCTATAGTACAATTGCGCCTTTTTTTATTTTTTTCTGTATGCTGTCTCCGTATAATCGTTTTCCTACAATAACGTTCCAAATCCAAATCACTTTACACCCAAGGGAGTTTCATACAACATTACATCCCCGGGGATGTACCTATTGCCTTGATTTACGTTGATATTGCGTGATATGCAATTGAACATTTTCGAGCAGGTGATATAAAAATGTTTTCACTTACTGAAAATCCTTAGTACCTACCTATATCCCACTATAATATTATAAATGTGAAAGTTTTGATGGATGTTTGTTACTCTTTCACGCTCAAGCGACTAGGCCAATTTTGATGAAATTTGATATGGAGGTAGAAAAGGCGCTGGATTAACACATAGGATACTTTTCATAATGATCTTCATCATCATCCATAACCACGCGGGTGAACTAGGCCAATTTCGATGAAATTTAATATGGAGGTAGATAAGGCGTTGGATTAAATTACAGATAGGTATGATACATTTCATCATCATCATTCATCACAACGCGGGTGAAACCGCGGGGCGCAACTAGTGTATACAACGTGTCCCAAAATTCAACGATAAGCCAACACCGGAGGTTAGACCTGCCCCGGACTAATCGGGGGAAAAAAGAAAAAAATATATATCGCAATTATATTTTAAGTTATAATAAAAAAATGAAATTCTTCAGAAATTGAGACCGTTTCTGATATTTTTCACTACCATGACCACAATTTTTTTTAAATTTGTTTCTTTTATTTTTATAGGCAACCTGAATAGCTATCTACCACAATTCTTAAAAAATCCAGAATAACTCTTGTTTTATCACGAAAATTAATGAAACTTATTTTATTCCCTAAATTTTTTGAAGACTTTTACTCTTAACCAACTTTAACTTATCGTGGTGTAAAAAAGTATTAACACTAGTATGGCAAGTTTTTTTAAAAATTGACGCAAAAGTTGTTTGTAATCTAGAGTTACATAAGCGCCTAAACCTACCACAGTGTCCTAGTGAGAGACTGGTGATTGATTTTGTACTAATATTGATGGGTTTTTATTTATAGATCTAAGTACTAAAACTAATGCAGGAATATTAGACATTTAGAGATCGAGTTTGTTTATTGTATTATTGTACAAAGTATTATGTACTACAGTTATTTATCAAGTGCATGCGCAGGTTGAATGCCCTAAGATGCACGCCCGGTCCACACTGCGTAAAGCGGATCGACCGTATGTCATTAAAATAAGTACGTTTTTAACCAAGAAACAGATGTATGTATAGGTATAAATAAATAATAATGACCTGAAGCTATCGTATAGGTACAGCCGCTTTATTATTAGAACGATTAGTTTAATCAGTCAAGTCGGAGAATCTCCGCAGCGCCGTGTAATGCAGTGCCTTATCTACGCTACAATAAAAATATTGTGTACTTTATAATATAATATTATAAAGAGGAAATACTTAATTGTTTGTAATGGTTAAACTCCAAAACTACTTAACCGATTAAAGAAAAATCTTTTACATATGGTAAGCTAAACTATTTCGGAGTAATATGAGCTATATTTATTTTATTATCATTGAAATGTTATCTCACGGGATAGACGGGCCGGAACAAGGATAGTTTTAAGGTCAAAAGGGAGTTGTCTGTCATGGAAACCTAGCTGTCTCCACGACACAGCTTTTTATTTTTATGATTTTTAGAATTAACCAGTTTATTTTGTAGTCCAACGCAATAAAGTGAAAAAGTACAATATAACATATTATTACAATAACATTTTCTTTATATTAGTTCCTACTGCCTGCTAACTAATAAGGCTTGACTATTCAACAGCCATAAATAAATTTACTTTTATAGTATTCACCTAATTTATACATACTTCCAATCCAATCAACTGTACTTTGTACTTTATATAAAATTATTACTCAGAACCATTTAATATGATAAAGTTTGATCCAGGGATTCTACATTTCTTCTAATTCACGAGCTATTTTTAGCGTGAATAATATATAACAAACAGATTCCGACTTGAGTGACCGAGTTTGGGACTTGAAGACCTTGTGTGGATGCTTAAAAAAGTCTTTGATTTTGCAATAAGTAAACTTACCTATAAAAATTACATTTGTAGAATCGGTCTATAGATTAAGTAAAATACATATAGTAGAACATAGTAATTCCTCCTTTTCTAAAGCCGGTTAAATTATATAGTATAATAAAGGATATCCATCCTAATGCGGAAATGTTAGTGCCTCAAATTTAATAAATATATGAAAGTGAAATTGCAACATGCAAAAAACCGGTATGGTGCGATTTCTAAAGAAAAGTACAAGCTAAGCTACTGTCCAGACAAGTTTATGGAGTTGACTCTGCAAGAGATTATACCCTAATGTAGGTAGCAGTTGGCTTGTAGGATAGTTGTCATTCCGACCTCATGTTGCACACATGTGCTCGTGAACTGAACTTATCTCTCTGTGTTTGTTTACGTTTCTAAACAATGATGTTAGATGTAATTTTTAAAATATTTAAGTGAGTATACTTTTTATTATGCAATTTAAAGTGACTGAAATATGGCGATGATTGGTCGCTCAAGTAAGTTTTAAAAATAAATTAAAACTACGTTTATCTAACACGAGGAGTTGCAAAAGTGATTCGTTGTATTTAATTGATCTCTACAATATAATGTAACGTTTTCTGATAAGAATTAACTACTTACGTTAGTATCTAATTGTGTTCCTACTAGTGGATTTTTCAAAAAGTTATTATAATAGTACCTCCAAATTCATATTCAACGTGGGTTGGTAAGTGAAAAACGTATTAAAAGTGTTTTTATAATTTGTCTTCGTGAGAGTTGTTCACATAATATACCATTTATAAACAGTATAAATAATTTCATGACTTGTAACAATTAAAAATTAAAATACAATAAATTATAAAAAATTCAATAAGTATAAAATGTTAAGTTTCCTGATAAGAGTTCTCCATTAGTACCTTTATGAGGATAAAGTTATAACAGTAACTTAAAAATCATTTCAAAGTGGCAAGTGTAAAACGTACCTATACAAAAGTGTTTTTATCATTTGTCTTCGCATGAGTTGGCTACATAAAAGACCTTTGTTCGCAGAAACGGGATAAAATAATCGAGTTCACTCACGATAGCTATTATACTTGGGTACATAATTAATTGTTTATTATTACAATAATTATATATGTTTGCTTGTTACTGGGGGAATAGTGTGGGTGTTGCTCAGTAACATAATTAGGTATACGAGCGCGATGCAATATAACTTATCATTTCCTATATAATGAAGAATTTTATCGACCTAAGTGCCTAACTCTAGTAAAATTATTTCAAAGTTCTTTAGATAGTCATTAAAATCGTTTTGTGTCGGTAAACTGAGTAGCTTATAAACCTGCGTTTGCGGTAGTTTGTAGTTTATACTAACTAAGTACGTCCATACTTCAGACACAGTGTAAAATTAAAGTTAGACACAGCACAGTTAAAAAAAGATAGCTGTATATAACTATATAGGATGTGCTTCAGGCATGATTCATCTAGATTTTGAAGCAATGACAGCCCAGCAGTGCGAGCATGGATTTGACGATAAATTTGTAGAGTCGATAAACTCACTTTTAACAGATATCTTACCTATGGATCTTACTGCGATAGCTATATCGCGCGCTGTGTTTTACCGATAATTTTATCCTATCGAAAATCCATGCTCGCATCGCAGGAGTAACAAAGGTCGGCTGATGATAAGACATCCACGGGATCGATCACCGCCTTGGGTTTGACCTTTTGGTGCAAATAACATCGTGATGAAACCCACAGCATGGTGGTAGTGACTTCCGGTGTCCGCTGGCTAGCTACCACACTCAAGTTTGTACATCAATGAAAGGACTTATTTGAACTGCTTATTTGCCTCGAAAGGACTTTTGTTTTTGACATCTGTCACCAAGCAACGACAGTGTGTTCCGGTTGCTGTTCTTGAAAGCCAGTCGCTATTCTAGGTGTAATGTGATACCATCTTCAGCTGTATCATCATCATTAGTGACCATCAAGTGAGATAGTGGTTGAATAAGTGTAAAAACAAGTACAATTTGAAAAATTTCAAACTGACTTCCATTCTACACTGCGGTCCTAATTGGCTATAATCGATATTAGCGCGATAAAAGTCGGTCCCTTTCACCGTGAGCGTGATTACGATGGCCCACGCTACGTCATCGATGACGTCTTAACTGCCGCCATATTGACGATTACATGAACCATGCTCTACACCATAATCGTCGTGAGCGTTCTGTCAAAAGTGACAGGTGTTTGTTTATTTCTACAATGTATTTACTGGTGTCCCTTCTTTTTGATGTAAATGTTGTAAAAGTCGGTCCATCCATTCCATTATTTCTTTTTAATCCACACACTACATAGTTAACCTTCACACTATGCACGATATTTTTATGATATTTGTTTTTCGCGCGCAAATGGTTCGTTATTGCTACAACTTTGGTCCGAATTAACAACACGCTTACAGTGCCACGAGCTGTCAAAATCGCGATATTTATCTCGGACCAGCTTTGGTAGACGATAGCACTGTGAGCAAAATTATCGCAAAACGGACCACGGCACTATTCAGTTATTGGAGTGTTACTCAAAATCTATTGGATCCAATTTGATTATATTTAAATGGGACCACACGAGAAGCACCAGCTGCTGAACAAAAAATAATTTTGAGAATCGGTTCACCCAGTCGATAGCTATAAGGGAACAAATACACAGTCGAATTGAGTACCTCCTCCTTTTTGGAAGTCTAAATTGGTTTGATGAACAAGAGCTGTGGTCCCATCCGGTGACGCTGTAAATGCCGATACTCGTAGATAACTAGTGCGTTCGAATAGCTTCTTTGTGATCGTTTTTAGCGAAAATAACGCTAAAAACACTCACAAGGGGCGTTCGAATTGGGAATCTGTGGGAGAAAATGTCGTTCATATTTTTTTTTTCAGTGTTCGGAAAGCTAAAAAAGTGCAATTTTTGACCCACGTCCGGAGCATGGTTGTTTGTGATCGTTTTTTGACAGCTATGTATTTGTCAGCATAATCATGCGATTTCAGGTCTTATGCTCAGTTGAGCGTTCGAATAGGGTGTGGGCAAAAGTGGCAAAATAACGTTTTTGAGCTTTACGAACGCTTTATCAAAAGAGCCATCAATTACAACACCACCAATGCCCTCATAAGCTAAACGAACGCACCTAGAGGCAAACAGAACCTAGCCCGTTCGAAAAAAAGAGCTGTAGTTAGTTACAGTACGTACCTATCTAGGATCCTATCCTACCTATCTATAGAATCTAGGATACCTCTCTGAAGGTAACGTGATGAAATCTGACAGCATGGTGTTGGGCTCGCTTGGCTGCCGCACCCTCAAATCAAAACCTGTCGCAAATCACTTAGAATATGCTGACAGTTTTCTGGGTCACCATTTTCGATCAGTGTGCCTAACATGAAAATGTGTGTAGGTAGGTACCAAATACCTAAGTGTAATGTAATCGTATCGTTGGTTGGTACAAACTACCATTTTCTACCGACTTTCAAAAAAAGGAGGAGGTACTCAATTCGACTGTCATTTTTTATGATTGTTACCTCATAACTTTCGATAGGGTGAACAGATTCTCAAAATGAATTCTAAAAAAAAATGTTTGTTTGAAAGCTGGTGCTTCCTGTGTGGTCCCATTTAAATTTTATCAAATTCGGCCCAGTAGTTTTTGAGATACACTCCAATAACTAAATAGAATGGAAGTCGGTATTAAATTTTTCAAATTGTGTTTGTCTAGTAAAACTTTGGCAAAGATAACTCATAGTTTGTACAGTACACGTCAACGTATTTTCGTGCTAGGCTCACTGGTGTGACCTTCGACCGCATCATCAGTGACCATCAAGTGAGTTAGTCATACACTAGTATATCAAATAAAACATATATTTTATACATATATAGATATACATACATAAAGTTTATACGTTTAATGATTATGTCGGATATACTGTTTGATGATTAATGAAACGAAATAGACGTGAAGAAACACTGAGAAAATTGTTCATCAAACGAATTGATGAATAACGTGCCGGATGGATTTCACCATGTAGGTACCTAACCTACTCATATTATGAAACTATTATTACTTCATCAGTCGAACGACCCAGACACAATGAAAATTTCATTGTTATAACAGCTGCAAATGACATACTATTACGTGTACCTATAGTTTCCATAACTCAGGACATATTACGAATACGACTTAATTACTATATAAGTAGGTATTTGTTGATAGAATATTTTTTAATAATTGGCGAAGATTGGTGTTTAGTTGCCATATTGCGTTACATTTTTATGGTCAATTAGTATTTTCTCTTAAGATTTATTCTCGTGTTATAATCCTGTATTGACGCCTAAGCAGTATCTGCCAGCGACATTATCCCGTAACAGAAGAATGTCGCAATCTTAGTGAAACTATAAATCGGGATAAATATGTACAGGGTACCCATGCATGTGTGTTAATATCCTAATTAAAGAATAACCCATTGATGTGACTGCATCAATGCAATTCAAAATTCCATCCAAATCAGATGAGCCACTTCAGCGTAGCGTGAACAAGTAACGAAACATACACACACACACAATCGCACACAACGCGTTTATTATATTTCTTTTTAACATCCGCACAAAGGTACCACCGCAGCCCCAGATACAAATCAATTTTTATTTTTACACACAAAGGTCTTCAGGTCCCAAACTAGGCAGAACCTCATTATTAATTAGAAATACGGGATTACTCACGTAATATTTATCGGATAGATAGCTCTCTCACTGTGCTAAACGAGACGTCATCGACGCGGGCGTCCCGAACACTCCTTGAAAAAGACCACCGAATGTGGTCGAAACTACAGTCGGACCTATCCGATAAATATTACGTGAGTAATCCCGTATTTCTAATTAACAATAGGCAGAACCTGTACTATGGTGACCGGATGACTGATATACCTACTTAAATTAAATAGATATGCACACAAATGTTTGAAATGTCCGGGGATCGAACCCGAGACTAGCGGCTCAGAAGGCAGCCCAACTGCGCCAACCGGCCTGTCTACCAGTGTATGTGCATTGAATTATGTTCAATGTATTTTATTTTGTCTTGAAATACGCTACTGTTATGCTATGCTATCTTGTATTTATAGAAAAGTTGACCAAACCTCAGTATGCGTACTAATGGCCAACAAAAATAGCCGGTAGTGTCCTACATACTTATAAAGAACGTTCCCAACCGAGTAATAATACGCGACACGTGAAATAACTATTAAGTGAGGTGCGTTTCGAAATGCACGAAGGCCGTGATAAGTTATCTTTATGGTATCATTTAGGGACATTTCTTACAGGAGTTGGTGACTGATAAGTAAAGGCTTGGATTAAAAATGTGTAGATTATTAGCTACTTATTTCACATAGATTTTTGTACAGAATAAATGTATGAATCCATTGATTCCGAACTAGTTTTCACTGTGTTTCCGGAAATCAATGGCCGCTCCCATATCAATGACAGCTAATGTTATGCGATATAGCAGGTTACAATTCGAAAGTGTAATAAAAAAATATATGGAATAGGAATGTGGCAAAGTAAAGCTAAAACTTAAATATTAAAATATGGCTAAAAATATTATTACATACAATTTATAATAATAACATAATACATTAGTCGACAAAATAATAGAATCTAATGAGATTTTTAGGAAGTTTAATGGGATGTGTGTGTGTGTGTGTGTGTGTGTGTGTGTGTGTGTGTGTGTGTGTGTGTGTGTGTGGGAGGGGGTGTTAATGCCATTGTATTATCATGATATAAATCATATATAATACTTTCTACACTAATATTAGCCGAAACATAGGTTTGTTTGTTTGTTTGAATTAGCTCCTAAACTACTGTACCATTAAAAAATCGACATTACAATCCTGCATTAGTCCTGATGAACATAGGTTATATTTGATTCATCATCGTCATCCGTTATCACGCAGATGAAACCGCAGAGCGCGTTTCGTAGTTTTCTAAAGAGATTTGTATTTTAGTATGTTTGTAACGAATAAACTAAAAAACTACTGAAATAATTTTATATTTTTTTTTTTTTTTATACCGTACTGGGTAGCACTTGACCACTATCTCACCTGATGCTAAGTGATGATGCGATCGATGATGGAGCGCGCTTACCCAGAAGATACCTATGCACTCGTGTTTTGAAGACCCCCATATCGTACTTAACCGGAAACACCGACTCAGGCAGGGTGTTCCATTCCCTAGCGGTTCGTATGATAAACGAAGAAGTAAATCGCTTCGTCCGGGTAAATGGAATATCCACCATAAAGCGGTGGCGCTTCTGAGTATCTCTGGATGTCCGATTATAGAATGGGGATGGCGGAATCAAATTGTGAAGTTCCATTGCACACTCACCGAAATGTATCCGATAAAAAACCGATAAACAAGCGACTTGCTCGAGACTCTGGAGTCTCTTGCGTACTAGGTGGTCGTCGTTAATGAGTCTCTTGGCTCTCCTCTCAATAGCTTCCAGTGTCTCCAGCTGGTATTTGGCAGAACCATCCCAAAGGTGAGAACAGTAAGTACTCCATACACGACCGGACTTGGGCTTGATAAAGATTAAGCAACTATCCCGGTGTGAAGTATTGTCTCACCTTAGCCAAAACACCAAGCTTTTTTGAGGCAAGCTGGGCTTTGGACTCAATATAGGAGCCGAAATTGAGAGTTGGTGTTAATGAGATGCCAAGAAGCTCGAAATGGTTACTTATCGGCACGGACACATCCCTGAAAGTAGGAGCCAGCTGGAAAAGGCTCCGTTTGGCGGAGAAAAGACACGCCTGGGTTTCAGCAGCATTGAACTTAACTAGATTGGCATCGCCCCAATCGGAGACTGCCTGCAAAGAAAAGTTCAAGCGCTGAACCATCGCTTCCCTATGAGACTGGATTTGTAATGCACTGGTTCGTGCGTTAGATGTGTAACTCTCCACAACGGTGCTGTCATCTGCGTAACCAAAAATACCGGGTTTCAGCAGGTCATTAATATGCAGCAGAAAAATCATGATATTATCATGACACATTATCCTATGAGTAACACAAGCTATGTATTTCGATTGATTATCCATCACCACGCATGTGAAACCGCGGAGTGCAATTAGTAATATAGCCCTTTTATTCCGAACTGAACATCTGTTTGAATTATAGATAATGTACTTAATTATGCTGTTATAAAATATCCCTCAGTTCGGTGTGTCTTTTGACATAGGCCACCTCCAACTGCTTCCATTGTGTTCTGTCGGTTGCAACTCTGGTCCAGTAAGGCCCCAAAGCTAGGTGGAAATCATCTTCCCATCTTCTTGTTGGACGTCCCCGTTGTCTGCTTCCGTCTCTTGGGTACCAGAGTGTTAGCTGTTTACTCCATTTATCTGTCTTGCAACGTAACATGTGCAATTAGTAATAAAATAAAATGTAACGTAGATTGAACTACATGCATCATCATCATCTCAGCCATAGGACGTCCACTGCTAAACATAAGCCTCCCCCATAATTTTCCAAAAGGACCGGTTGGAAGCGGCCTGCATCCGACGTCGTCCCGCGACCTTTATCAGGTCGTCTGTCCACCGTGTCGGTGGACGACCTACGCTGCGCTTGCCGGTTCGTGGTCTCCATTCCAGAATATTTCGGCCCCATCGGCCATCTGTTCTGCGTGCTATGTGCCCTGCCCATTGCCACTTCAACTGGCTAATCTTCTGAACTATGTCGGTGACTTTCGTTCTTCTACGGATCTCCTCATTTCTGATTCGATACGTAGAGAAACCCCGAGCATATAGCCCTCTCCATAGCTCGTTGTGCGACTTTGAGCTTATCTATGAGGCCCATAGTAAGAGACCACGTTTTAGTGCCATAAGTCATCACTGGTAACACACATTGGTCGAAGACTCTTGTCTTGAGCACTGAGATATATTAGACGAGAAGACTTCGCGAAATTTCCGGAACGCTGCCTACTAGGTACTAAATAATGGGGAACTAGACCTTGGTTGTAAATTGGTGTTAAATGTAACACTTAGGCCGTATACAAGTGGTTGCTCAATTAGCTGCTAGTCGACTTTATCATCATAATAGCTTCTGAATTGCAAGTGCTCCCTGAGACGAGTGGAGAGGTATATAGGTATGGTAGGTATATTGGTATTTCCTTAGCCATGTTAGTAGATACGCTCTTGAAATATACAATACAATAAAAAAGATTTATCGTACATTAATATATTAATAGATATTGCAAAAGAAACTTAAATGTCTAAAGTGCCTAAACATGACGAAATATTCACGGAAAGTAATCGCTTCTCAAGCTTGTATGGAAATGAACAAAAAGTTAAAGAGCTAGTGGTGTAGGTATATAAATTACACCTAATGGTAAATTATACGGTTATACACAATTAAAGAAACAACGTAAAATTTAAATATTATTGCGACGGGTTAATTTACACGTTATAATAAATATTAAAGTGTTTAATACTTACGAATCTTCTAATCAAGTCATAATATATAATTATATATTATGAAAACTAACGTGGTTTGTATACATTTTTAATATGAAAAACGGGAAGTCAGAGATTTTACGTGAGTGAATCCCGTTTTTTCATATTAAAAATAAAAATTATATACCTAATAATAATAATAAGCATAACGCCGGAAGTAGCGCTATAGTGAAACCGCAGCACACCTCTCAACACCCTTCAGTCATCCACACAAACGTTGCCCCTTTTGTCACCATTGATGGTGGCTCTTATTGGTATAAGTGGGCCCGTTTAGTCGGTGGCAAGTCACCGCCTGCCTAAATCTTTTAAAATTAGACTGAAATTGGCAGGTCCCGTAGTCTCGTCCATAGCCCACTATATCCCTAATCACTAATAAGTTCATTTAAATAGCCTGACCATTTTACACATTTTTGTAATAGATATAAGTACCATTTTACCCTTCATCCAAAATGTCTGTTTTTTATACTACATTGTATATTTTATACCAAACAGTGTTGGCCACAGCCCCATTTATGCCTTTGCAAAGGACCGGGTGAAACCCGTGAAATATGTCAAATAATAATAATAAATTATTGGCAAAAAAAATGTGACATAGCATAATTATATTCGAACTATTGGATCTAGACATGAGTTCAGCCACTAATTTTCGCGGTAGGATTCCCTGTGTTGCGAAAACTAGTTCTCTTCCACGGATATGTATAGGTACCTAGTAAACATACAAAGATACTTAATATAGAATATGTGTAGATCCATGCAAAAGAACAGTAAAGTTAAATTTCATATTACGTAGGCGCAAATGTTAGCATTGACTTCTTAAATTATTGTGCAGGCATCAACATGGCCGCATTTTCTAACACTTTCCTACGTACAAGTATTACCCAAGCCTCAGATTAGATAAGTACTTACTTATAGGTAAATAAGCACTTGCTAAGTTATGTAAACTCCAAGCTTATGGCACAGTATATATATAATAGTACACTTATTGCTATCACTCGACATACTGACTGAGATAGGGCGCAGACCACGCATAAATGGCGTCGGGCGCGGGTATGGCACGGGCGGCTTCCTTTTCCATTCACATTTCATACAAAACGTCCGACCAACGACATACAGTCGCGCCCGGCGTCATTTATTTAGGTGGCTTGCGCCTTATTTATTTTAAGTTTACTTACTGTGATAACTATCTGCGCTCTGCGGTTTCACTAGCGTGGTGATGGGTAATGATGATGATGTATCAAATATGGCGTATATTACTCAGGCATAATGTAGAAAAAATTTTTTGAATCGGTTTAGAAATTTTTGCATTTATCCATTACAAACAAACAAACTTTAAAATGTTTCCTCTTTATTATTAAAGCAGATAAGGATTAATACCAAGGTACAAATAATGTGGCCTAGTTTGTACCGGCTTTACTATTGCATATTTTAACATGAATAAGTAGTTATTGTGAATAACTGTAATCGTATACACATAATATGGTGATACGGACTTGTAGATATTGATGTTTTTATAAAACTCTAGTACATAAATAAGTATAATAAGTTTAATCCTGTTTTATTATAGGTATGTTGATGACATAATTATTTGTTGGACAGGTAAGTACTTCTTTTCATTGCAGGTTAATTAATATTTTTCATAGCACCTGCTCGAAAATGTTCTATTACGTGGTTGCGTGTCGTGATCTTTACGTAAAGCAAGGCATTACGTACGCGGGGCTGTAAAGTTGTACGAAACTCCCTGGGGAGTAGAGTGATTTGGATTTGGAACGTTAGGTGTAGGAATACTCTTAGTACGGTTTAAAACAGTGTTTTCCATAAAATGTTCCTTCCAAAGATATTGTCTCTGTCCCTCTATAACGGTACAAATGTGTCCAATTTGAATATTAACTAATGTATTTTACTTTTAACGAAATAACTGCTATTTTAAAGCTCTGAGTTTTTATTGTCTCGCAGTAGGTATGAAAAGTAGAGTACGCAACGCTTCACTCAGGACTCTACATAACTCCATCGCTTCGCTCGGGAATTAAATCTTAATACCCTCGCTACGCTCACGGATTAACCCAAGAGTCCCCGTTACACTCAGGGTTCAATATACCGCCCATGACGTAAGACACTGCTTTACTCCCTCGGTGCATAATCTATCGAAATGTAGTTTCCGAAGCGTACGCGATATAATGATTTATTGGTACTTTTTTCCACACCTTGCGTTACATTATCGAAGTTTTTTGAAAATATTATATAGTCTAGATTCATCAGTGATAATGTAGTATTGCAATGGTGAAAGATTTTTTCATATCGGTCCAGTAGTTTCGGAGCCTATTCACTTTAAACAAACAAACAAATCTTTCCTCTTTATAATATTAGTGTAAAAAACAAGTATACTTATGGATTGCTTTTTTTATTTTAATACCAACTAAGTTTTTACGAATTTTTCTTCTTTTTTATGTTAATCAGTGACGAGACGAACAAGTCGCTTGCCTGATGTTAAGCGTCACGCCCATAAGTCCAGTGCCATTCAGTATCTCAAACAGTTCCAACCCCTGCATCGTCTTGTTACCCTGAGATATGAGAATTAGATATCTTGCACCGCAATTTGCACTGGAAACACTGCATTACCCTGTCACTGAGGTACCATTACTACGTAAATGGTACCTCAGTGTACCCTTTAGTGAAACAGTGTAATGATTCCACACTACTGCTTCACGGTTGAACTGGCAAAGATTTGTTAGGTACTTCCCCAGTGGGAAAGTGCAAAAGTCCTACCACGATAAAAGTGTTAAGTTGTCGCCTTATAGTAGATTTTTCGAATTACTCTAGCGAGGATATATTGTTTTATTTAATATACATACCTACATAAGGTATCTTCTTTTTATTTTACATATAATAAAACGGTAGAGGTCGAATTTCTGTACAATGAAAAAAAATGCTTAATAGAGTCACGGGAGGAGTGAAATCGAACTAATTTAGATTATTTTAAATTTTTCTGTTTCTCTGTTTGTATGTTCTTCTGTCTGTACGGGCTAATCTCCGAAACGACTGGACCAACATATGTGGTACTTTTGATCCCGGTAAATTAATGAGTCCCGAGGGATAGTTAAAAAACAGTAATTAATAACGTGACCATACGTCCCGCTTTGAGCGGGATTGTCCCGCTTTCAAGCTGTCCGTCCCGCTGTCCTCAATGAGAACAAAAATGTCCCGCTTTTACGAATAAATCTTTATACCTACTTAATGACTTGCCTACATTAGGTAGATAATATATCGCGAAAGACGGCAGCAAGTTGGTGTAAGATTTAAGATGCCAGTGAGGGTAAGATACCACAATAAAAAATCATTTTTTAAACCATAATTTTTGTTTTAAATATGACATCACCGACGTACCCTATATATGTATTTATTTAAATACAAAATTCCGTGGGCGTCCCGCTTTGACACGAAAGAAAAATGGTCACGTTAGTAATCAACCGTATCCTGCGAGGCCACGCGAGCGAAGTCGCTGGCGGGTCATCTAGTATTTTATTAGACCCTAATATTTTCCCGATCTTTACTGGTAATGTTGATACTTCTTTGATTGTCGATCGTAGTATTGATAACGCGTACGTGTATAAACATTAACAACAACTCACGCTATTCATCCATTTTATTTTACAATCATAGAAAAGCTAAGTCTGTCCTCCGACTGTACTATATACGAAGAGCTGTAATGTTTTGTAAACAATAAGTTGGAAAGGAAACAAAGAACAGGTATTGCTTGGAACAAGTTATAGCCTCATACCAGTTTGGAGCGAACCAGGATACGTAGGCTGTGCGATTCACAGATCCAACGAGCGATTAAAATAATATCTGTAAATGTAAGAAGATAATTATTGTTGCAAGTAAGTACACGTCGAGCGTACACCATGTGTACGTGCAAAAAGTGCTAAGCCATGTCGCGCATACACTAGGGCCTTTATTAATAAACGTTGCGTAAACATACTCGTAGATTAGGCGTAACATGCTTTGTCTTGCTTTCCGCGTGACATTTACTGCAAGCGAAAAATTGACAGATGTTTTAACTACTCCGGGTGTAAGCCAAGTTTATTAATAAGGTCGCAAATTTATTACACATTTTACACCTCTTGTTTGTAACTGATTTTATCCGATTCCACCGGTACCTATACATATGTTGGTAAAACTATTCTATTTTTTATCTGAACTTTTATGTTCGAAAAGAAACCGAAAGTAGTAGACATTGGACGGGTTACGTAACCGCGAGCGTTCTGCACTCTCCTTGAAAAAGACCACCGGATGTGGTTGAAACTATAGTTGGAAAGATCTGACTTATTTACATGAGCGATTCCCGTTTTTCATATCATAAAGCCCATCACACACGACTAAGATAATATATATTATAGCGGCGAATATAAAAGTTATGTTAACTTAACCCACCACACACGGCGCAGATACTATAAAATATAGCAAGTGTACATTATATCGGAGTCCGTCTCGGGAGCCGCACGTCTCGATCGTTCACACTGTAATATACAGAGTGTTCATATTTTTTTTTTGCGATGATTCGTATTTTGTTGCTAGACCTGTTGGGCAGTCCCTCAGATGATGATTGGGACTATGAATATAATATAACCGTCATACTAGCTAAAAGTAAAAAACGAAAAATCATTCTATCCAGATTTTTCGTTTTTTACTTTTAGCTAGTATGACGGTCATATATCACATAAAATACAGGAAATACAGTAGTGAATTTAAACTTTACAATGATCTTTCAGAATAAAAACCGCTTTTTCTTGCACTTTCATATGGTTATTTGCACGATACCTACCAGTTTTTTAATTGTTTGTCTGTCTGCCGCTATAATCCGGGAAATTTCTGAAAAGGCCAATTTTGATGGGGTTTATACTGAGATCATTAATTAAAGGGCCACACGAACGAAGTCGCGGCTGCAGCTAGTCTAATAATATAACATAGCCTTATTTCATCAAGAATACGAACATCGATTTAGTAGTTACCTATTTTGATTGATCTATACGTAGTACCTACAACCTAGAAAAACCTATGGAGGTTAGGTAGGCTCAAAGAATTTTTTTTAAATTCTACTAAGATAAAATTGTCATACCGCTAGTTCGGTTAGTAGATAGAAAGTCTCACTTTTTCGATGATTTCCTTTGTTTGACACATTCGCGTTAGTCAGACGTTAGTTTCATTTTTATTTACAAAAAATATATCTACAGGTTCGAAAAAATATAGGTACATAAGATAATATGAAGCTTTATTAGTTTTTATTGTGAAAATATAAATTTCGGTAACTGAAGACCAGACGTCCATTTACTGCAACGGTTTTGTCAACATTCTGTATTTGATCTTAAGATCAGTATCGGACACTATCTTAATATGTCTTCATGATCTGCAGTAGTCTTAGCGTATGTTAACATGTCTTTACGAATATCGGTGGCATCTTAAGCTACTCTAAGGTAAAATATTATAGTATATTCACCGTGTGTGGTCGCTCATTGAATTATATGGTGAGCGATATGTCCGAATCTGCTCTAAGATAATTTATATTTTATAATATCTTCATCGTGGGTGATGGGCTTAATGCATCAAAGGTCGCACGGCCAGACACAATAGAAATTTCATTGTTATAATGACATCAACCCTTGAAGGGTTATAATGTGTGTATTAAATTAATTGAGCTATTTTTAAGTTTAAATATATATATGCTATTTATATGTGTGTATATATGTATAGTTAAGTTATAGTATATAAATAGTTTATTATTTATTAATATTCTACCTAAAATATATGTTCTACAGAAACTCTCAAGTTCTAAATAAAGCACTACCAAACATACTTCCATATCACACAAAGATTAGCTGGAAGAAAATGCTAATTAGCATTAAGTTCGCCTATGTAGGTACTTTTAGTTTTGTGCAATAAAGAATTTTCCACCTATCTATCTACATTAATACTTTGCTGTGGTGACACTTACACAAACAATCCTTTGCAGAATGTAATTTCCAACCATTATAGTTAATTAAACTACTGCATTATGTAGCCCAGTTGTTAACTGAGCTTGTACTTAACTGTTGCCACACAGACTCGTCGGGTCGTGCGACTAACGCAACAACTCTGATGAGGAAAATATACAATGTGGTACATTTATCCAAAAGAATGGTGCAGCTGTATATAACAGGGGCCTCCAAACCACGGCCCGCAGGCCAAGCCCGGCCCGCGACCCCCACCAATAATGTAGCCAGCTATAATTTCACTGATAATTGCCTGTAGTTGGTTAAATATACTTGTGTGAATTATCAGAAGATGATCATCAGTGAGTAAGTGCTAATTATAGTCTCTAAATAGATAAATGCGTGAAATGCAATATATGGATATTTAAATATAGAGAGAAAATTCACATCCTCGGACGGGATGCGAACCTGCGTCTTCTGACTATCCCTGTCAGATGCCATGACCATCTAGGCTACCGAGGCTCGAGGCCCGATCATCGAATTTTAACTCCATCTGATTTAACCGTCTTACGGGGACGGAGCGACATCTATTGAACAGCTTTGACAGCACCATCCAAATCCAATGAGAATTAAAAGTAATACTACAAAAAATAAATAGATAAATAGATTTCTTGGTAAAATCATTTTTTATACTCAACATATTCACCTACTTACTTCAATTTTTCATAACTGTTGTGCTATGTGGAGCTCACTAGATATTGGGTCTTTGAGAAGCAATCCGTGTGGCCTCTAGGCTATAAAGTTTGGAGAACCCTGGTATATTTTAAGGAGAGTGGATTGTAGTAACAGAGCTTCGCTGGTCCAGCGGCGCGGCGGCGGCGTACCCAATACGCTTTGATTATTTACACGTAAAGTGAAATATCAAAAAAAGCCATAAACGTTGGATTCGTGAGATCCTGCGGCTCTAGTTCATGCAGCTAGCAACCGAATTAGTAGATATATGTAGGTCAAGCGATACGCCAACTAAAGTTTTGTTTCCAACCACTGATTTATACAAAGATTGCGGAGTATTCACAGTTCGACAGTTCTTCATAAGGAATATCATATTTACTTACCACATACCTTTACGGCCGAACGAAGAAAAGATATAATTTTTCATTTCACTCAGTAAATTCGACACAAAACTAGCTAAGCGAAACATTTGTTTCCTGGGTCCATATTTATATAATAACATTAGCAAAACTATAAAAGATTTTGTTAATCTGAGTACTGAACTGTTAATCAAATATCATCATCATCATCTCAGCCGTAGGACGTCCACTGCTGAACATAGGCCTCCCCCATGATTTTCCAAAAGGACCGGTTGGAAGCGGCCTGCATCCAACGTCGTCCTGCGACCTTCCTCAGGTCGTCTGTCCACCGTGTCGGTGGACGACCTACGCTGCGCTTGCCGGTACGTGGTCTCCACTCCAGAACCTTTCGGCCCCATCGGCCATCTGTTCTGCGTGCTATGTGCCCTGCCCACTGCCACTTCAACTGGCTAATCTTCTGAGCTATGTCGGTGACTTTCGTTCTTCTACGGATCTCCTCATTTCTGATTCGATCACGTAGAGAAACCCCGAGCATAGCCCTCTCCATAGCTCGTTGTGCGACTTTGAGCTTATCTATGAGGCCCATAGTAAGAGACCACGTTCCAATCAAATATAATGATATTATATTTTATACAAATGTAAGAATTTTAGATTTCACTATTATGTTTTATAAGAACCTAGCTTTAACACAGGCTCGTCAAAATTATACCTACATATGTGCAATATCTACACCACAAATTTTTCTTAGTGTAGGTTCTGAACGCCAATAAAATTACAACAATACACGGCATATTTTATGCTTAGCCTTTATGTAAATGTAAAAAACGGAAAAAGAATGTTTGCGGAATACATTATTATTATTAGTCTCAAGTAGTGTTTCACAGATATTTCAGACGAAAGCAAACTGAAAAGAAATGTGTGCATCTCCCGCACAGTGATTCTGATTCATATGAATGCAATCCGCGTCCAAATCGAGCTTTTATTAAAAAAATAATTATGGTACATCATCATCATCATCATCATCATTTTTTTTGTTGAATTCCGCGCGGATGAAGTCGCGGGTAACAGCTAGTCGGTAAATATACTAATACTGCATTTTCTATCCTTTTCAGCCGGATATCAGACTTCCTCGGCGTAGAATGGGCTCCACTGAACGTGCCCCTCCACCGTCGTCTTCAGACCCTGGCCACGGCCATATGTATGGCCATTGTCATTTCCGGCGAAGCCTTCTGTATCTACCTATTCGTCAAGCTGCTGTACTCAGACTATTGGTGGCTGGGACTGCTGTACGGGTACTGGTTGCTCACTGATGTCGACATTTGTAACAAAGGTGGAAGAAAGTAAGTACCACAGTACCAGTGAATACAGCTGTATGTAAGGACTAGGATATGGGCAAATATACAATGTTATTAATCAATCACGGTCACTTTTGCCAGAGTTAACATTAGAAACGGGATATTTGCGTAAAACTATGAGCTCCTCTAAGCGTTTTCTACCATTTGTTTCATTGCGAATGTTCTGGAGAGCTCTTAAATCTTATTCCTTCCTCACCATTCCGATCCCGAACTACTCGTTCCGGCCTAGTATAGCCATCTATATAATAAGTATTCAAACTTCTTACCACGAACTAAGAAGTTTGACAGTTCCTATCTCTGTCGTGTAATTGAATTATGGAATGCTCTGACGGTGTACGTATTTCCTTGCAGCTATGACCCTGGGTCTTTCAAGCGAGGCGTAGGTAGGCAGGAGGTACCTAGGTATCTCAAACCGTCATAACTATTAAAAGTTGGAAAACAAGTTAAGTTAATAAATAATAAACTTTGTACTGCGTCATACCATTCCAACATACTCCTAAGTTTAAAAAGAAAATATTATAGTTATAATGATTGCAGCTATAGGTACCTAAATTAAAAAAAAAACTAAGTACCTACACGTGATCATCTGAGCTAGCGTCATGTGAATAGGTAACATAAGTACATACACACAAACATCCGAATTAACAATTTTTAAATTTGAAACCGACTACCTTTCTATTCAGTTATTGGAGTGTAACTCAAAAAACTTCTGGACCGAATTTGATGAAGTTTAAATGGGACCACACAGGAAGCACCAGCATTCAAAAAAAAATATGAGAATCAGTTAACCCAGTCAAAATTATGAGGTTAAATATAAACCAAAATACAGTCGAATTGAGTAGGTAGGTACCTACTCCTTTTTGGAAATCGGTAGAAAATAAATAAAAGTGAACCTAAAAAAAGGTAAGTAATCACTGCAGCCCGCTCAAAGATCTATGTACGAATTTCTCTAGGGATTTGAACAGACTTTAGATATACCTACGAGCGACGAAACAAACATACAATATTATGTAAGGCTAGGATTCGAGATTACCGCATCACGGATAATTATTGGACATTAGATCCATTCATAAATTAATGTTACACGAATTATCTACTTGAGCAAAGGTCACTTTATCATGTTGCCGTTATTATTGGTATTGAACCTGTTTTTTTCGCGTCGGGAAATCCCATATTTAAAACCTGAGTTTGTTTTTGTAATTGTCATCTATAGATCTATTAGTTTTGCTAGATTCAAATCAAGACTTCCTTACTACACTATTTCTACATGTTCATTTCTTCTGATGTTTGTTCTAATAAAGACATTTAAATGGACTTTTACAAATAAATGAATAAATATAGGATAACATCCACACTAGGTCCCAAATTACATAAAACCTGTAACGTGTAGTCTGGTAACCTGATGACTGATATACGTATACTTATTATTTATATATATACACACCCAGACACAGGTCAAACAGGCATGTTCATGCAAACAATAATATTGTTTGACCTGCCCGGGGATCGAACTCGGGTCCAACGGCTCAGAAGCCAGGGTTTCTACCAGTTGGTAGCAACCCTAGCTTAGCATAATAATAAGTGTAGTAAACAAGCAAGCTGCCAAAAGGCCAGTTAATAGGTACTCGTATGAATCTTAAGTCAGCCACATAAATACGTATCCCAAACCAAAAGACCATTTTCTAAGTTCAATTCCTGTCTTTTAAAATCTCTTAAACCTGTAACTTTGCCCATCATCATAGTGCAGTCTACAGCAGTCCGGTCATGTTTTCGTATCTACTTAGAGCACAAACTATGGCATAACCTACGCAACTTATCTAATTGAATTTATTTCTACATAACGCTGAGGTACACATTTTACATATTATATATACATACATTTCACATCTAACGTTAAAGCAGTAAGTTGGTAAATATTAATATACGTATTTGTTTTGCGTCATGGCGTATTTGCCGCTTGTTTGGCGCATAAATAGAAACGTACGAGTGAGTATCTACTGAATAATCACAGATAGACAACACGTCAGACAAACATAGCTACAGTTGATCTATCGTATAGTTCATCATCGTAAACACGAAGTAGATACTTAAGCAAAAACATTAGCACGTATTAACCAGCTTCCGGATGGCGGGGATAAGCCCCAACACTGTCTATTGGAGTCATTGGTTTTGTTTATTCTTATAGATTTTCGTTTTGCAGTGTCAGAAGCCACTAGGCCACCGAGGCACACACAAAACTTATTCGCTAGGACCATTCGTGCACGCATCGCGGTGCGCTACGGTATGTGTAAGGAATAAGGAATGATCCTAAAATGGTATTAATTTCACGATCCTTGAACATATATTTATGATATTAATCGCGTTAAAAATAGTATTTATTTACCTCGACGTTTCGATCAAGTTACATTAACCGTGGTCACGAGCGGACTGAAGAGGCGGGTGTCATCGTCTTGAAGTATGGAGATATTTTTAATATACCCCCAACAGTTTGTTATAAAAAGTCATTGTCCCGACACACAACAGATTTTTCTGAAGATTTATAGCGATTGAAACACTGATAATCCATGTTGCCGCCAGTTTGAAATCATCCTCCCGGTTGAAGTTACGTTGTTTTTTTAATCTCAACCGCTTCACGTACCATTCTCGAGTAATAGTGACGTTGAGAGAATTTTGGGGTCGTGAAGTTCAATCCAGGTCCTGACTCCAGTAGATGTTTAGCGATCGCAGATTTATTTATGTGGCGGTTCTTTACTTCCTTGAACATATCGCAACACAGCGCGTTTTGTGTTTGCATGGTCAAGTGGACAAGTTTTTACTTAGGTACTACAAATATTAGCTCCAGTGTGTTGCCTTACAAAAGAGAACATAATAATGGTATGAGTAGGGCAAGACACGCTACACTTTGACATCTTAGTACACGAGTAGATAGATCCTGGAATGATCAGTCCCAAGCTGTTTTATCCTCCAATTAATCCGAAATTTTGTTATAACCTGTTTGACAGAGTTTAGTTTTAATTGTAATTTTAAACTTATTAATAGGCAAATCTCGGATAACATTGGGAAGTTTATTGTAGAATCGTATACATTGTCATATAAAAGAATGACTTATCCTTGGAGACGCGTTACATGTACGGATAGCTTGTGCTTATTTCGCGTGTTGATGGAATGATAACTAATCTAGCGCTTTGGGTTAGAGAGAGAGAGGATGCGTGAGAGAAAGGGAAGCCAGACAGACTGGCGCCGTAACGCGTTACGTAACGGATCGGTTTACCCTCCCATAAGAAGTTATCACTTCAAAATTAGACATCGCCGAATTTTAGTAATCCGTCCACATCAAAATTGTCAATATCAATGCCACGAGCCGCCGCTAGGATACTAAACCTATGAAATTAATTATAATTTGAAAATTTTCTAAAAACTGAGCTGAAAAAAATCTATATAACTATACGGTTCTAAAGTCGGTATTCCAAAAGTACGCTCAGTACTGAATCTCAAATCAGATGAAGGTCTTACAGTTAATGCCATACAACATTGTGTACTCTGATTAACTAGTAAGGGTGATCCGGGAACACGTGTCTAAGAGTTTATGTCACAGCTTCTTTAATACAGAATCGTGTTGTTTTTCCAGAATAGAATGGGTACGGAACCTTCCAATCTGGCGTTACTACTGCGACTACTTCCCCATGAACCTTGTGAAAACCGCAGACTTGGATCCAAGCAAGAACTACCTCTTCGCCTGCTACCCTCACGGCTTGATATCTCAAGGCGCGGTCGGTTCCTTCGCAACCAATGCCTTAGAGTTCTACAAGAAGTTTCCAGGGATGACTGTAAAGTTCATTACCCTGGGCGGACATTTCTTGGTTCCATTCTTCCGCGACTACATTCTCGCTTTGGGAATGTGCTCATGTGAAGAGAACAGCTTGCTGTATATTCTGGATAACAAGAGATATCAGGGGAACTGCGTGGCGATGATGATTGGTGGTGCGGCAGAAGCTTTAGATTCACATTCAGGACAGTATAAAGTGTTACTGAGTCGCAGGAAGGGATTTATTCGTGTGGCTATGAAGAGTGGGTGAGTGGGTTTCGTATAACTATAGTTTTTTATGATACGTGTAATGAGTTAAGTTTTACGCCTATAGCAGTCTCAGTGTCGCCTGCTTAGACTTATAAATCTCTAAGACCAAGAACGGTACTGCGCAATGCATTTACCATCACATAATATAGTTCTTTACTCACATTCACGCGGTCAGTTACCATTTGCTATTTGTCCTTCAAACCCTTCACAAGAAAACCTTTGCATAATCACCTCACCAGATTTCCACTGTTCTGACACAGGACTCCATCAATCAGAGGAGCGCGCCACATATCCCCACGTGGATAAGTCCAAGTGCAGGTTGAAGGATAAGCTATAGGAGCCGTGGTTATTCAGACCGTCCCAATACATGTCGTGTTAACACAACGATCACGACAACAAATCCCGTTCACCGTATGCAGAAAAATTAAAGGGACCGAGTTATATGCGATGAAAGTATATCCATCTGCAAAGCAATGATCTTTGCTGATGCGAATTGTTGAAAGGGAATAAAATGCAAGTTAAATGAAAATTTCTAAAATCGATGAATTTCAGATCGTCTCTGGTCCCGGTGTTCTCATTCGGTGAACCAGACGTGTTCCGCCCCCTCGAGAACCCTGAGGACAGTCTTCTGAGGAAGTTCCAGGAGAAGGTGAAGAAGGTGACGGGCATCTCGCCAATGTTTCCTATCGGGAGAGGCGTCTTCCAGTACTCGTTCGGTTTGCTGCCTTTGAGGTACCCTATTACTACAGTTGGTGAGACATTCTTCCATATTATTCCTAAAAAGGGGTTCAACAAAATATCACTACCAAACATAATGTCGGGCCTTGGATTTTGTTATTCCTCCTGCTTCAATCCTAGGCTAGAGTATGAGTTATGAGTGTAAAAAAATACCCCAACTCTGATATGTTACGCATAATCCATCACGGGGGGTCAGTTCATTAATGCCAGGTGACTAGTCGGATTGGCTAGTTGCCTAGGGCCTAGTGTCGTAGTTTGCAGATCATCTGAAGAAACTGGGATGCCTTAACGATTGTTGTTTCAGACAACAATCGAGAACGTTCTGTTAGAAATGGCACTAATAGTAGGTAACCCGGTTATGTTATATTCCTCTACTCGGATTTCATATGAATTTGATCATCTTTTACTTACCTACTTATATTGTTTTGGTTACAGTTGGCGCCCCATTAGAAGTGAAGAGAAACCTAGAACCGACTAAGGAAGAAATAAATGAGGTCCACGCGCAGTTCACGCAACGTCTCATAGACTTGTTCGAGAGTGAAAAGAAAAAGTACTTGAAAAACTACGAAGATACGCGCCTAGTCATAATGTAAATTACACTGAAATTTTGTAGTCAAGAAAATTGCCATTGGGTTTAAGTGCGTAACGAAATATTATGGTATATCTTACCAAGTATTTGGTGAAGTAGTTTACCTATTAGATAATATGTTAAATTATATACTTCTTATACTAAACCTAGGTTTTGATACCTACGCAAAAAAGTTACATTTATTTTATTAATCTGAATTTGACACCCTTACTGAGAATAAATACATTATATTCTTGAGTGATTGATGAATTCTTGCACGTCGTATACGATCAAATTGTTTATTATTCAGTTAGTGTTTTGTTTGCGCTTAACATATTTTTGGAGACGTGCAAGCTTACTCATATGTTAAAAGATATTCTTGGTTGGGTGAATTCAGTTCTGCATGACTTAGTAAATACCACTGGCTAGAGGGAGACTCAGCTTTTCTGTGGTAAAGACAATTGTTCAAAATGTAGTTCTGTCTTTATCAGATAAACAAAAGTACAACAATATTTAAATGTTTATTATATATAAATAGTAATAAACTACAACTTCTAGGCGTCTCGATAAATAAGAGCACCAAACAAAATGAAAACTTCGTTCGTTGTGTTGTCTTTTATGGATCAGCCACATCAAGGAGAAACGCCATTGATTATCGCGACGTTGAACGTTAACCGTAGATATATCTAACCTTATCGCGATAATTTAACAACGGCATTATTACGAGTATTGCCGTTGACGTTGGGCGATAAATCGGATGGCGGTATTTTTGGCATAGCAAACAGATTTAACGTGAGAGTATTTAGTGGTAATTTAAAGACATTTAAAGACGACATGCGCGTGAAGGGATTTCAAAATATTGTTAGAAGAATTCATTTTGTTTTAGAGTTAATGAGCCTAGAATTAAATACTTTTGTTTAAGTACTTCGACTTACCTAGGAGTTGTATTTGTTGATCAGTAAGAAATCGAAAAGACGAGAGATTTTTAAAATGTCTATGTTAGAAAGTTCTCAAATATTACCTAGCTAAGTTTGAAGTTAATGTATCTAAAATAAAATATTAATAATATGTATATTATTTACCGAGCAAGTGCGAAGTAAGAGCGAAGCGTCTCTGCAATTGCTTAGGCGAAAATGCTTTCGTATGTCCGTACCTATGTCCGGATGTCCGGCTATTCTCCTCTACAGGTCGCATTACTATCGTGAAATTGTATGAGCAGATTCGATAATTAAATAGATTTTTTGTCTATTAAGTTTTTAGAAAGTTTTTATTGTATAGTTTATTTCAATAGATTTTTAGTATTCCAAAATGAAACTAAATGGCGTTGGCAACTAATATTTATTCAGTTTAAGCTATGCAAAGACATACTCGCGAGGTCTACAGCTCACAGAGCCACTAGTTATTAATTTAATTAGTTATGATTTTATGAATAAAATGTACAAAATTGTTAGATTATTAAGAATTATTATTAATTCGATGATTGGTACATCACAATGTTAATAAGATTCTATAATCCATTTCGGTAGAATTTAATAATAGTTTAAAATAATATATGTACATATATTGAAAGTACTATTGTAATTTTTATACATTTATTAAAATAATATTGTTGATTATTATGGAGTTTTATATTTTACTTTCCATTCGATTTTATATTATATTTTTTTCTAAATAATAATTTCAAATTAAATAAAATAAATAAATTAAAATAGTAATAAGTAAACTATTTTGTCTACAAAATAGTTTATTTATTTTTCACAATGTAAATTATTATCTATTGGATATTTAGGTACTTAACTAAAATGTTATAGGTACTATTATTTCAAAATGGTGACTAGTAGGTCTACCATGCGTTTGCAACGTTGACACCGATCGATGCTCGCTAATCTAGCTATCGACTGGCGCGAAAAATGTATGAAAAAAAGAACAGTGCCACCTCGCGGTCAATTGTAGAACTAAAATTGACAGCGAGTACGCCAATCACAAGCTAATAGGTAGTCGAGATCGAGTATCGACTATAGATGACATTTATGTTGCCAACTCATGGTAGAGCTATAGATAAGTACAAACACATCGATCTAGATTTATGAAATATAGATCGTAGGCATCATTTTACGGTAGGCGTGTTGTGGTTGATTTTTATGTTTGTGATGATTAAGCTATGACCAAAGCTTAGTAACTTTCTTACTCGTGACAACTAAGCTGATAATATCGGTTTATTAGCTAATATTTTAGGTTCACTAATGACTCACTGAAATATTTATGACAAATGTTACATTACAATTTACAACTAACGTTTTGTATCAAATTTATTTCTAAAACATGTTATTTCAAATATGATTTATTTTACATACGTTTCGAATACAGCTCGTTTCCAAAACCTATGTTTAGTTTTACAAACAATCACATTACACGAATCTAAAATGTATCGAACTATATTTTGTTATTCGTTAATTTCTTATTTCATACTTGGTTTCTTTAACATATGAAATCACATTTTGCAAAGTGTCACTCTCACAACAAGAACTTACCTATTTATAAAGTATACGTGAAGTACTTTGTTGGTAGGTAATATTTGTTGTGCACTTAATCCAACTACCTACAAAAATAACCTAAGTAACCTAGAGTTGGAGCCACTGTCATTCATTACTTTGTTTTCTACCGACTTCCACAAAAAGAGGAGGTACTCAATTTGACTGTATTTTTTTTAATGTTTGTTACCTCATGACTTTCGACTGGGTGAACCGATTCTCAAATATTTTTTTTGTTTGAAAGCTGGTACTTCCTGTGATAATATATTTAAATATATAATATTTAAATTTCATCAAATTCAGTCAACTAGTTTTTGACTCAAATAACTGAATAGAATGGAAGTCGGTATTAAATTTTTCAAATTGTACTTGTTAATCAGAGTAATTCCACACTATTTTATTTGCATAACCGACTTCATACACTGTAAATATATATATAATTAACTCTAAGCAACTCGACTGAGATTGAACAAAAAATTGTTCCACCAGCAAAAATTTATAACAATCGGGTGTTCAAAGATAAACGCATCGCCGGAATATTGGAAAAGAAAAAAAAATATGTAGAAACACACCATTTTAAATCAACAAATTATTTAAGTATTATGTAAAAAGTATACATGATTTTTCATATATTTGATAAGTAATGTAAAAGATACATTTCTCAAACGATACAATATAATATTTTAAATTTGTGGAGTTATTATTTTTAATAAAACAATTATAAAATAATATAAATCTATACTAAAGATACTTAATATTATCAAGAGGAAAGATTTAAAGTATGTTTGGCTCAAAAAGAACTGGACCGATTTCAAAAATTCACCATTTTAAAGCTACATTTACCCTGAGTAACATAGGCTATATAATATTCATCATCATCATCATCATCATCCATCACCGGGTGGGTGAAACCGCGGAGAGCAGCTAGTATAAAATAAACCGTTTGTCAGATTTCACTATTTTACATTTCAATTCAGTTGTTAAATGTAAATGTTTTGAATTATCGTTTTAATAAATGAACCATTTGCTAAATCATTTTTTTGTACAATGGTGATAGGTAATAAGAATTCATGTTTTGGCAAATGTTGGTGGTGAAGTGATAATGTATAAATGAAGTGTTGGTGAGCAGACAGGATACCAATATTTTAATTATAGCTCATTTGAAGATTCGAAATATATATGATGATAATCGTCGCGTTTGCTTTTTTTATTTATTGTTGGCTCTTATTTTTCGGTAATGTTCTGTACACATCAATTTTTATTAAAAAAAACTTAATGAATATAATATGAAAGGTAATAAGAATTTTATTATTAACATAATGAAATATGAGTTATGATTTGGGTTCAAATATTTTATTTTTATTTTTCTAGTTTTATTTTTACGCCTTTGTTACTTTAATTATTTATAATTAAGATTACTTGTTGTTTGGATGGCACATTTTTTTACCATTTTTTTTATTTCGTTTTTGCCGTTTCGTTTTAACTTTTATGGTAAAGTTTGTACTACCTGTGTATGTACATGTACATGTTTAAAACATTGAAATTGATAGAGAGAAAAATTCCATCCTCGGACGGGATTCGAACCCGCGTCTTCTAACTCTCCGTGTCAGACGCCATTGACCAACTAGGCCACCGAGGTTCGGGACCGAGCATCGAATTTTAACTGTCTATTTGACTAACCGTCTTGCGGAGACGGAGCGACATCTATTTAAAATTTGTTTCCTTTCAATATTGAAGAGAGCATATTATGCTCACCTCATCTTATAAAAAAATAAATTATGATATATAATATATAATTTATAAATAAATAAATCTTATATTAGATATTGAAACAAGATAACAAGGTGTTTTTGTTTTGTGTTATCTCCAGTAAAGGTGGACAAAGGAGTCAAGTGGACGTTTTTAATTTCGGAGAAGACGTCGTGGTAGATGTTATTGTTTACTTCTGAAATAGTGCCGATTTTTGTAGATTAATTGTAGTTTCAGTTGTAAATGTTAATTTGTAAGTGCCTCCGTAGTCCTATACAGAATAAATGATTTGATTTGTTGCGTCTAATATCTCTAAATACCTCTTATATCTCTCAATATATTGAATAACAAAACTGTTTCAGCATGAAGGAATAACAAATATAAACACATCCTCACTCACTTACATTCATCGTCATCATCATCATCTCAGCCGTAGGACGTCCACTGCTGAACATAGGCCCATGATTTTCCAAAAGGACCGGTTGGAAGCGGCCTGCATCCAACGTCATCCTGCGACCTTCATCAGGTCGTCTGTCCACTGTCTCGGTGGACGACCTACGCTGCGCTTGCCGGTCCGTGGTCTCCACTCCAGAACCTTTCGGCCCCATCGGCCATCTGTTCTGCGTGCTATGTGCCCTGCCCACTGCCACTTCAACTGGCTAATCTTCTGGGCTATGTCGGTGACTTACATTATGCATTTTTAAATCAATTTTTACTAATTTGGAGGATATTGGTGGCCAACTAAAAAATATAAATAAGTATCTAATTGATAAATATGCAAAACAAAAATGAACTTTAAAAGTAATAAGACATTATTAAAAGAACGAAAGAAAACAAATAACATACGAATTGTTATTAATCCGGCCACCCAGCCGCAAAATAAAATAATTCAATTTTACATATTTCATCAGGCGACGACCCAACATTACAAAATTTTTCTCAATTTTCACATAATTAAAATAAAAAACTATAAATAATTAATAAACAATTACTTAAACATTAATTAATACAAAAAAAAAACAATTGTATTAAGAAAATTGCTAACTTTTTAATAAGTTCGCGCCCACTATTTTCTATCAACTTCCAAAAAGGTGGAGGTACTCAATTCAACTGTAGTTTTTTATGTTTGTTACCTCATACCTTTTGACTGTCTCAACCTGAATCGGTTTACCCAGTCAAAAGTTATGAAAATATATAAATTCTTATTTTGTTTGAAAGCTGATGTTTCCCGTGTGGTCCCATTTAAATTTAATCAAATTTGGTCCAGCAGTTTTTGAGTTACACTCCAATAACTGATCAAAATGGAAGTCAGATGTATAATTTTTTTCAAATTGTTGTTGTTTCCGTAGTTCTTGACATGCACGCTAGTGCGACCGCTGAACTGAACGAATTTATGATGCCTAGGGCTTATTGTTATAAGTTAAAAAGTATGAGTGTTATTCTGCTTTCAAATAAATTAAAGTTGTTTTGAAAAAATGAGATAGCGGTCATACTTTTAACTACATATTATCGCTCGTGAGATTTCTAAAGGCCGCCAACTGACGTAGGGACGCGATCCAGTGCAGTAGCGCTATCCTAATGTATGTAGCAGTTGGGTTGCAGGATAGTTGTCATTCTGTCCTCGTGTTGCACACATGTGCTCTTGAATAGAACTTATTTCTCTGTGTTTGTTTACGTTTCTAAACAATGATGTTAGATGTCATTTTAAAAATATTTAAGTGAGTATACTTTGTAATACCTATTGCTCTTTCAAGTGACTGAAATATGGTGACTATTGGTCGTTCAGATAATGTTTAAAACATTAATAAAAACTATGTTTACATAACACGATGAGTTGCAAATGTGATTTGATGCATTTAATTGATCTCTACAATATAAAGTGTTAAGTTTTCTGACAAGAGATACCTACGTTAGTATCTAATGGTGTTTCTACAGTGGATTTAATTTTTTTAAATTCATTGTAACAGTATACCTATAAATTTATTTTATTAGTGGGTTAGTAAGTGAAAACCGTATGAAAAGAGTATCTATCATTTGCTTGTACAATAATTGGCTTCATACAACACTTTTGTCCGCACAAACAGGATAAAATAATCAAGCCTAACTCACGATAGCTGTATGTATTTATACTTAAATACATAAGTAATTATTTATCATATATTTAAGTGTAGTTTATTTCCTGTTACTGGTAGAATAGTGTAGTTGTTCTACAGTAACATAATTCGGTACGAGCGCAATGCAAAATAACTTATTATTTCTTATGAAGAATTTTATCGACATACCTAAGCTAACTCTATTAAAAGTATTTCAAACTTCCTTATTGTTAAAACCCATTAAAATTGCAATTTGTGCCTATGCTTATTAGCTAGCGCTAAACCTGCAGTTGTGACAGTTTGTAGGTACTACGCTCATACTTCAAGCATGGTGTGAAACTATATACATATACTTACGTACCCACATATGATGTGCTTCAGGCGTGACATCACGGTTTAGAAGCGATGACAGCCTGGAGTCTGTTGTAAATTAGATGGCCACGGGTTCGATCCCCAACTCGAACTTGAGCTTTTGATGAAGTTAACATCGTGATGAAATCCAAAGCATGGTGATTGTGTTACCGCCTGTCTAGAAACCACCCTTAAGTTTGAAAATCTGTTGCTAAGCACCTAACAATGTGTTTTGGTGGCACACCTTGAAAGCCAGTATAGTGTGATAGCACCTTCGACTGTATCATCTGTGACCATCAAGTGAGATCGTAGTTGAATAAGTTAAATAAAAGCGTCATGGCGTCACGCTAACGAAATGTAATTTTCGTGCCAGGCTCAATGGTGTGATACCACCTTCGACTTGGATATTACAAACACTAATGTATCAAATAAAACATATATTTTAATGATTTGCAGTTATGTATTGTTTGATGATTATTAATCATACAAGAATCGGACGCGGAGAAACACTGTGAAATTTTTTCAACAACTGATATGATGAATACCGTACCGGGTGGAGCATATGGGTTTGACCATGTAGGTGGCCTTACCTACATTGTCAAATCCATATACTTTACCCGGTACTGTCAAATACCTTACACTTAGTAAGTGTAAGGTCTTTGGGTGCTGTACGCTATAGTAGATCCAACCGTTTATCCTCTTTTTGACAGCACCAATAGAACGTAACATGACGATGTTACGCAAAAGTTAACTTATAAATGCGAGGTTTTAAAAATATGACAACTGCTTAAATTTGCTCCTTGATCCCGTATAATAATCATCTTTCACAAAATGAGTCCATAAGTGCAGTAGTTTTTTTATAAATTCCATAAAATAACAAACGTTTTTAAAAAATTACGTTCTATGGCTATCAACATAGTGATGTTACGAAGTTACGATTGAGATATCGATATTGTTTATGAACTATTTTTACACGGGTGTTTTCCGTTCTCGGCACATAATATCGGATTTATTTTTATGTAAAACCGTTATATTGATGCGCCTCAGGAAAACATACAGCATTATTTGAAGACGTGTTTATCTCCTGGTGTATATCCAAAAAAGAACAAGGTTATGATGACTATGATGATTACAAGTACAAGTCATACTTGACGAAGCTGTTACCGGTTAAATCTGGGATGGCCAGCGAGCAACACGGAAGGGAGTAGGCATACACAGCGTTTCCCCTCTGTCAAAGTACAAGTCCGCATGGACCATGGAGTTTGATAATATACTGTGGGGTGAGGGCGGGGCTAGATTTGTGAATGGTGCTTTATTTTTTATGTGTTAGTGATTTGGTTGTGTGAGTATGATCGGCAATGGATCGGTACAGGTATGTTTTGTATGTAATAGTGCGGCTTTGCGCTAGTGTGCAACTTCCCCTCCCGCAAGAAATGACAGAAAGATTTGAACAATATTTTTTAGCTAAGGCTACTCCCTTCCGTGTTGCTCGCTGGGGATGGCAGACATTAAAGTCTGCCGTTTGGTACCAGAAAATAGTAAAGTTTGAGCAACCCCAATTCCAATTTAAGCAAACGAAATCTAATCTTTTATTTTTATTTATTTATTAATCAAAATCAGATTCATCGTTGCTGTCACTCGAGCTATTGCCGACATTTATAATTAATTGTTGACTCATATAATCTATCGCCACGTGTTTATCCCAATCTGCCATTATAGTTTCTTGTGTTTTTTGAATTACATTTTGCCAGCTTTCCGCAGTTACTTTCACACATGCATTTTTTAATAAATTTACCATTTTGTTTGCCGTGAATGGGGGTTTTGTGTTATTTCTAGCAGCGTGTCCTTTAACTTGAGCCCATATTAATTCAATGGCATTGTATTGACAATGATAGGGTGGAAGTCTAAGAACCCAATGACCATGTTCTGCAGCTATTTCGTCGATCACATATCGTTTTGGGAAGTGTTTTTTTGTTCGTAATATATTTAGTAATTGTACTTTTAGTAAGGAGTTATCAACATTTTCACCATGTCGTTGAAGCCAGTCAATGATTACTTGTTTTTTGTCGGCCTGGGTCGGCATTTTATCAATTTGGCGTGAGTGATAGGATGCGTTATCCATAATAATAACTGACGGTTCTTCCAATGATTGTACCATTTCCTTAAACCAACTTTCGTAAACCTCAGAATTCATTTCTTCGTGGTACTCAACTGTTTTTTTGGATTTAAAGGCCAACAAAGCATCTGGCATGAATCCTTTCACAGACCCTGCATGGCAAATGATTAGACGTTCTCCTTTTCCCATCGGTACTGAGGTAGTGGAAGCAGCGGTGTCATCAGTCCAGCTCTTAGACACTGTGTGGTTCGCATTCAGCCAAGTTTCGTCAGTGAAAACAACATTTGACCAATCTGTAATTTTTTTGGCTTCGCTCAAAAATTCGCAACGAGCAAAAGCTACGTCGCGACGCTCCATCAATATTTTGCGTTTGTCCGATTTTTTATAAGTAAATCCAATTTCATTCAAGACCTTTACCAATGACGATTTTTGACCTCGGAACAAATCACATTCACGCAAAGAAGCAACAAGTTTTTTAAGTGTTGGAACTTCTTTACGTAAGTAATAGTTATATATATGACGGCGTATAGCGTCTGCGTCAAAGTTGTCAACCGAAGTCACACGACGTGGTTGGCGTTTTTTCTTCGGCGTACGAAGCTTATTCTCCTGCATGCCGCTTGTTCCGTAGGCTTCGGTAGTAATTTTTGTAATCGTAGATGCACTAATACCTAACGCGGCCGCAACGCGCTCTCTCACTTGCGACAATGGTAAAAGCGGGCCGCCATTTTGATACTCTGCTTCAAAGTAATTACGAAGCTTGATCACCATTTCTCTCGTCTGTCCTTTCAGCACTGATCCTTTCGGCATTTTATAGTTCCAATATAAAACTCAGCAAATAATTACTAGCACGGGCGTCTTGTTGCGAGTGACAGTGACAAATACAAAACGGCGGTGGACCATTGAGTTTTACTACCTTGATAAAATACTACTGCTTACCCATAGACAAAAAAATTGGCAGTCATAGGAATTGCCGATAGAAGTGAAAACTTATAACTCAGAATTTGATAGCTTACCTTGGAAACTACACGGGTGTAACCGGACGGCGTGGCCTCGCCATCTGGGCATGGCCATCTAGAAATGCGTCAGCATTTCCCATTGGCTGATGCGTTTCTAGATGGCCATGCCATGACGGCCTGTCCACGCCCTTTCAACATTCCCCATTGGCTGACGTATTTCTAGATGGCCAATAGCCATGGTCATGGCGCCATTCCTAGGACTATTCTCTTTCCGCACAGACTCGATAGAAAAATGAATCGAAATCGTGTCCACTATAATCACTTGGTCACAACACTTTAACTGACAAATTAGATCTGTCAAAAAGAGGATAAACGGTTGGATCTACTATAGTGTCATGATTTCCGCTATTTTATACTCTGTGCAAAGATTTTCTAGTGAATTTATAAATATTAACGGAAGTCATTTGACTAGTTTTGCTTGACACAGACCTTTTTAAAATATGGCCACAGGAAACACGTTGTCTGTCGGAGGTTCCCGCCAACTATTAAGGAGGGGCAAATTGTGTTATGGGGAGGTTGGCTGGCTAGCGAACACTTCTGGTTGAGCCGAGAGGCAGTAAGGTTGTATTAAATAATACGTGTAACTACGAAGGAAGTGTTTTATTTCACTAGTTTGCGGCCTTTTAGTAGAGTTCCCTACTTCGTGATAGGTTTTTATATAGATATAAATTTTAATGTTGCAGCGCATTGATTTTTTGTTCAGGTGTAGCATACATAATCTAGTTGAAATTGTAACTTACACAGAAATAATGG
The DNA here is from genome assembly GCA_917880725.1 of Selenia dentaria. Lineage (NCBI taxonomy): Eukaryota > Metazoa > Arthropoda > Insecta > Lepidoptera > Geometridae > Selenia > Selenia dentaria. The sequence goes on along the minus strand of OU862888.1, from coordinate 2,827,069 downwards.
GTTATTTTATTATTAACATATTAATTATAACAAATATAATATTGAAAAATGCGCAATACGTCAGTATGCGGCCACTTTTTCAACCGACTTCCAAAAAAAGGAGGAGGTACTTAATTCGACTGTATATTTTTTTTATGTTTGTTACCTCATAACTTTCGACTGGGTGAACTGATTCTCAAAATTCTTCTTTTTGTTTGAAAGCTGGTGCCTCCCGTGTGGTCCCATTTAAATTTCATCAAATTCGGTCCAGTAGTTTTTGATATACACTCCGATAACTGAATAGAATGGAAGTCGGTATAAAAATTTTCAAATTGTACTTGTTCAGTATACAACCTCCAATATGCTAGGTTACGGCCATAATATAAAAGCGCTATTTCAAGAAAATAAATGACAAATCAACTAGTTTTAATTAGTATCAGCTTTTATAACTTTGGGAACTCATTTTTTTATTTTAAGGCTTTAACAGTCATAATTTTAAAAATAAGTTTCTAGACTTTCATTCACTTTAATACTCAACAAACTAGGCACACATCAACAGGAATAAAAAGGTTAGTAATGGAAACTAGTGTAAATGATATGGTGAATAAGTGCTAATAGTGAGAATAGAAAAAAAATTAGATTACTTTAAAAAATTACCCCTTACATCGTCCTTCATCATCACCTACCTAAACCTATGCGTTGAGACCATCCAATGAGCCCGCAAACACGAAATTTCTGCTGTAAGTTGGTGAAGAGTTAGGTAGTCTGCAGCATCACCTGATGCTGCTACAGCGTCAGGTCAAGGTTACAGAGATCTTGCAATATTACTGAAGTGACAGAATACCGCATTACGAATCAGTATCAAGTAGAAATAGCTGATGAGCTTAAAACAGTTAAAAGATTTTCTGCAATCACAGCCAAAAATACTCTTGATCAAACGAAAAAAAATTACCAAAATCGGTTCATCCATTTGGCTGCTGCGATGTCACAGACAGACACACAGATACACACGTTATACTTATAACATCCCTCTGTTTGCGGGGGGGGGGACGAATAAAAATGTAAGTAACAAAACGGAAGATATAAAACTAAGAAAGTAACCTATATCTTATACCTCGTACTCGTACGTATAATCTACCAAACAAAAAAATAATGATTAAAATCAGACTACTCTGTAAAAAGTTTTGCGTGATTATAATCACGTCTAGTAGTAGTCTAGTAGGATTTTCTCAAGTCGACGATTATACACATCGACTTGAGAAAATCCTCCGTTTTTGGAAGTCGATAGAAATGATATGATCCGTAACTTGCACATTGGTGCAAATTTAACTGAACGTTTATATGATCCTTATAGATACCTAATAATAAGTTTGCACCGTTCAGAATTTTCCTAGAGCCGCAAATAAAAAAATACCAACAGCAAACATTCCGTACGTCGCACGACTTTTTTTGTTGTAATTAATTATACATAAACTCATAAATACAATAAAATATTCCATTATCATTGACTTTTTTCTGTTTAACGGACTGTTAAAGTTTATACCTAATATTTGATATAGTTCCGTAGGTGCTAGAAACGGTGCAACCCTGGGAGATACTTCTAGCTATGTTTTCTAACGATTCCAGAAGAAGCTGCAACTATCAGACTTACTTCATGCTACTCCATACTTTATCCTAATATGCCTGGACTAGCGGTCAGTTGCTCACGAATTCCGCTGTTGGACGTTCTACGCGGTACCACAGTCACTACTGTCATCATCATCAAAAAAAAAGTCAAAATTGTCGATTTTTTTATCGAATGATGAATTATTGATTTACTAGTCATTATTAACATTAACAGGAAAATATTGGGTTCACCCAGTAAATATGGATAGAGAACATATTGGGGAATTTGATAGATTTTTTCTAAATGCCTTAAAGATGAAGAATTAAATTATTTTCGGATGATAAATGATTGCTGTTCTTTTAACCCTAGAAAGATAATCTTATTTTGACCTACGGTAAAGATAATCATACGTCTTTGAGACGTATTCGCATTTATATGTACATATGGGACAAGTTTCCATAAATAACCTTTTAAAAAGTTATTGAATCATTAGTTTAGGGTTTTCTACGACACATAAAAACATAATTACAATTAGAAAATTAATATAATTTAAAAACATAACGAAATTTTGTAAACCTCTTACAAAATTACTTAAAAATATTAAGTCTTCCTTTGTTGAGTAATTACGTTAATCTTAAGTTTAAAATCACATATTTTTTTACTTAATATTATAGAATAAGGACTAATTAAGAGCTTCGTATAAAAAATCAACAAGGTTTAAGTTTAAATCACATTTAGATACAGCCTTTACATATATCAGTTTTTTGTTCACCACAAATGCTTTTATTGCATTTATAACATGCAATTTTCGACATCCTTCTTATTTTTGACGGACAATACACACAATATCTCTTCTTTTTGTTTGCAATAGATTACCAAATTCACCTAAATTATAAAAAAAAACAACTATAACTACAGGGAATGAGGTTCAAAAGTTACACAAAGGATAATCATACGTATCTCGAACGTACGCCATCCCTGTATCATTATTGTACTTACCAGGGCGACACAGCCGTCTCGCATAAGATCTGCCCGGCCACTGGGATAACCTAGGACAGAGCGCTACGATGCGAAATAAAAAAGATGTAGCAATATTTGTGTCGGCCGTGCGTCTCAAAGACGTAGATCATCTTTCTAGGGTTAATGAAGCGAGTCAGATAACATTGAGTGTAGATCAGCTAGCTCACATTTTAGATAAAGAGTTCTTTTGCACTATGTACTTACTTATATAAAACCTTCCCAACCGACTAAGAAAATACGCGACACGTGAAATAACTGTTAGTAATGTGAGGTGATGAGGTAACAGCTAGTCATTAAATATACTAATACTGCATTCTCCATCCATTCCAGCCGGATATCAGACTTCCTCGGCGTAGAATGGGCTCCGCTGAACGTGCCCCTCCACCGTCGACTTCAGACCCTGGCCACAGCCATATGTATGGGCATTGTCATTTCCGGTGAACCCTTCTGCATCTACCTATTCGTCAAGCTGCTGTACTCAGACTATTGGTGGCTGGGACTGCTGTACGGGTACTGGTTGCTCACTGATGTCGACATTTGTAACAAAGGTGGAAGAAAGTAAGTACCCAACCTAGTTAAATATGTAATAGGTCTCTAAGTATGTAAATCAGCATTTTCAGATTTAATTATCTGTGGTATGGCGCGCAAATTCAAATCAATTTTATTCGAAAGCCTTGTTATTTTAATTTCAAATTCAGTCATTCGTTTTTAGATAGTGTATTGTTTTTGTTTATGTAACTACCTACATTGCATTATAGCATACCTACTTGTCCCGAAGCTTAAATAGAAAAAATATTTATAATGATTACACCTTTAATTATGGACACGTGCCCAACTGAGCTAGCACCGCGTGAATAGGTAACATATAGTAGGTAGGTAGTTGAATAGGTACCTAACTATTTTTTTATAAGAACGGCAAATAATTTAAACAGACTGGTTGACTGCCCTGAGTATGATTTTGTTTAATTCTTCCATAAACTTGTATATTAAAACTGTTACTTCAATCAAACTGGTTTGATGCGACTTCCCAACTGTCTCAGTAGCATTTCTTGTTTACATCTAAAGTAGGTATATCGATAAAAACACTTTAAGGTGATGAAGACAAAGATGCTTGCAATACTCCACTTCTGGCAAGCTGTCACTCTGCCACCCATAAATGTAATATTAGTAGTACCTAAGTAGAAACATTGTAAACATCTACCTATATAAAAAGAATGGCCCCGAGTTTCTTGCCGCTTCTTCTCGGTAGGCTTTATATGTATATTTTGGAACGCGGCGGTAGTCTTTAAAGTACATTATAATGAAAAAATGACGTTCATAAGTCTTTGATTCCTACATTTAATAAATTATTTAACTTTGACTTTGAATGTTATGTTATAATATTTAATTATCGGTATGTAATTATTTATTGGCACTGTCAAATGTTAGCGGACAAGTGGGTTATAGACGTTTATATGTGAAAGCATATAAACGTCTATAATTATTAGTGAGTGTTAAAATAAAATAAAATTTTAATATTATAGACTATTTTAAATAATAATTTAAAATAGCCTAGTAAAATAGCGCGCAGCTTCGCTCGCGTGGCCTCGCGGGATACGGTAATTACAGATTTTTAATTACCTATCCCACGGGAACTCTTTAATTTACCGGAATCTAAAGTATTCCATATGTTGATCAGGGATATAAGCTACCACCATACCAAATTTCATTTAAATCGGTCAAGTCGTTTCGGAGATTAGCCTGTACAAACAGACAGACAAACATACAGAGAAACAAACAATTTGAACTTATTTTTCACTCCTTACATCCCCTGTCTCGGTTTTTAGCATATTTTTCATTGTACAGAAATTTGACCTCTCAGTTTATAATATGTAGTGGTTTTTACATGGACGCATCACTATTTATCTTAAATTACCTATCCAGTTATCAATTTTCATCACTGTAGCTCCAAAAGCAAAGAACTTTTGAAAAAAATATTAACTCCCGCTTCACCCCCTTAAGTCGTCTCTGTCAATAAATATTGAAATCTTCACTTTAAACTTTATCAGGTCATCAGTCCACCTTGTCGGTGGACGAGCTACGCTTCGCTTACCGGTCCGTGATCTTCACTCCAGGACCTTCCGGCCCATCGGCCATCTGTTCTGCGTGCTATGTGACCTGCCCACTGCCACTTCAACTGGCTTATTTTCTGAGCTATGTCGGCGACTTTAATTCGTCTACGGATCTCCTTATTTCTGATTTAATCACGTAGAGAAACCCCGAGCATAGTCCTCTTCATAGCTTGTTGTACGACTTTGAGCTTGCTTATGAGGCCTATAATCAAAGACCACGTTACAGTGCCATATGTCATCACTGGTAACATACATAAGTCAAAGACTCTTGTCTTGAAGCACTGTGGTATTTTTGACCAGAAGACGCTACTTAGCGAAGTTTCTGGAACGCAGCCGAGTTGGATTCGACGACTTTCTCAAAGTTGGACCAGGCAGATCCAACTTTTTTTTTTGTTTTTTTTGTTCGACTTTTTGTTTTGTTTGACTGTCAACTGAAAAGTTTGACTGTCTGTCCTAGGTAGATGTATTCGTCAACAACTTCGAGAACTGAGTTCCCAACTGATATTGCCGTAGGCACAACATACGAGTAAGCATTAGACATATTTTTCGTCTAGTTCATGTTAATCTTAAAGGACCTCTATGGAGGCCTTCGAGCATTGTACTAAGGTCTTCCATGGATTCTGCCATGACTGCAATATCGTCGGCAAATCGAATATGAGGGTTGTATTCGCCGTTGGTGTTGATGCCGAGTCTTTGACATTCCAGAAGCTTGAAGGCGTCTTCTAATGCAGCGGTGAACAGTTTAGGAGATATTACATCTCCCTGTCTCACGCCTCTTTGCAATAGAATTGCCTTCGAACTCTACTTCTGTACTCGGACTGACATGTTGGCGTTATTATACAAACACTTCAACACTTCGATATACTGATAGTCAATACAGCACCGCTGGAGAGACTCGAGCACTGCCCCCAAATCTTCGTCAACTGGCTCTGCCCAATAGACTTGTCTGTTGCAAACACTTTGGAGCCCTTGTTCCGCTCTATCGTTTTTTTAATACGACTAGTATTAAAGATCTGGATGTCGTGTCGCAAGGAGTTCCATATTCGTTTACTGAGCAGACTATATGCTTCAGCATCATCCGAAGACTGTTGTTTTAAGGAGCGTCGTTCAGCCACGAGGTTGAGGGTATCGTTGGAGAGTTTCTGTGGTCTATCTGTACGGTGGGGTTTAAAGTACTCGGAACCCACTTTATGGACAGTTTATACTAACCTGTTATTGATCTTGTCCACTGAAGCGATGTTCTCAAGGCAACCGAAGCGATTGGACAGGTCAAGTTGAAAGTTCTCGGGGTCTTGAATATGGGCACGAGTAGGTCGGAGCGTAGACTTTAACAGACGAGACCTCTCAAGTTTGACATTAATATTCAACGTGCCTCTTACCATTCGGTGATCACTACCGGTTTTCACCCTGTGGATCACGGAGACATTAGTGAATATTTGTCTATTGGTGGTCATAATGAAGTCAATCTCATTTCTCGTGGAACCATCGGGACTCAGCCAGGTCCATTTCCTATGAGGTGGCTTCTGAAAGAAAGACTTCATCATAAAGAGTCCCTCTTTCTCCAGGTAGTCAGCCAACCTCTGTCCCCTACGTTCCGTTGCCCATAACCAAATTGCCCCACTTTCAACTCATCCTCGCTTCTCTTACCCAACTTCGCGTTGAAGTCCCCCATAACAACTAGAAAGTGCGTTTCAGAGGTATGTATGGCCCGACTAATGTCCTCATACATATCCTTCACCTCATCATCCGGGTGCGACTTCGTGGGTGCGTATACCTGAAACCTATATATTATATATACCTATTATATATGAACACCTATTGGAAAAGCTATCGATCGTAACAATGTTGTTATAGTCCTTCAAATCTAATAGATACCGTTTGAAAGTTTAGACAGAATGTTAAATTAGGGGTGGGGTCAAACAAATCGGTTACTACAATATCCGATTCATAAGAGATATCGATATAAGAGGTTTGAACCTTTTTGTATGGAAGCTATCGACCGGCCGCAGTTTTGGAATTTTTTTGATGAATTTAGTATGTTACAACAATAATTTAAAATAGAGTTCTGACGTGTCTGTAATTACTATTTAAACGTGTTATTACTATGTATTGAAAGAAAACAGGTAGGTAGGTAGGTAGGTACGAGTACATTACATACTACTAACAAAACTACTACTAAAAATAATTATTTCATCGAAGTGTATGAAGATTTAGAAATTGATTATAATTTACCCAATTCGGCATTATATAGGTCTCAATCCTTGACTTGCAAGAGCTAAAACACCTTCGAGACATCACCCACATTATTAATTATATCACTATCACCTATCTACACTTATATTCATCAACAATTCACGAGCCTGCGCGTTTAAAGAACGTACTCCTTTCGACATTATAATCACTTGCTTAGTTCGGAGTCCAGTATAAAGATTGCCAAAGCACCTAAACAAATATAGAACGATCAGTCCAGAAAAGTAATAGCCAAGTCACGAAATAAAAACACAATAAAACACACAAACGGAAAAAAAGTATGCACACAAATTTTTTTTATAATGGTGCGAGACTACAAATATAATATATAGTTGGGAGTGTTGCCAGATTTAATAAATCTAGTTTTTTTAATGATATTTGGACACGAACAATTTTGCCTACAAAGATTTATTTAAAATTACATCACCTTACTTTAAAATTAATACTTTTATTAGAAAAATAAATTTAATAAGTTAATTACTCTAATACTTTAAATTTTAATTGATAGTTTGAATTGAATAGACTCCGAAACTACTAGACCGATTTGATAAATTCTTACACCATTACAACCCTTATCCCTGTGAACATAGGCTATAGAATATTTTCAAAACGTCAGGTATCCGTATGAAAACTTCAAATAAGTACGAGGCGTGAAAAGAATACCAATGCATGAAAAAAATACCAAATCAATCCTTATATCGCGCATGCTGCGGACACTATTGATAATAGGGCAAAGTGATGCACAGTTTTATAGAAGACATAAAAATCAACAAAAAAAATTGTGTGATCCCATATGTATAACGATTACAGTTATGTCACAATAAGTATTTTTGTATGTTAATATATGGAATAGTAACGCTGGTACAAATTAGGCCACGTTACTCGTACCTTGATATTAATTCATATCTACTGGAATAATAAAGAGGCAAGATTTGATTGTTTGTAACGTATAAACGCATAACTATACTTAACCGATACAAAAAACGTTTTCAAGAATAGAAAGCTACATTATGTCTGAGTAACGTACGGTATAATATTTGATTCATCATCATCATCCATCACCACGCGGGTGATTCGTAAATTTTTACCGATTATTTGTATAAAAGTGAATTTGAAGAGTCGCAACCCTACGTAAAAAACAAAAAAGCACCAGACTACGTAACTTTGAAATGTGGTCATAACTCCATGGATTTACGGTGAAAGTTATTGAAAGTGTGTGAGTTACGCCTATACAAAGTCATTTCGTCTTGAAGAGTATGAAACGTCAAACGGTATCTATTAGATTTGAAGGACTATAGTAAGGGACTTGTGGACGAGAAACTCGACACCACCTTGGGACTGTTGGTCGCCCTCCCGGTAGTAGAGTAGGTTACCTGATTTTAGGGTTATCGTGTCGTCACCCGCTCTTCGGACTTCTGATAAACCCACGATGTCCCAGTGCAATCTACTCATTTCTTCTTCCAGCTCATAGATCTTCTCGTCTGTCCTCATCGTGCGTATGTTGTGTGTTACCAGGGCCAGTCGTCGTCGTTGGGGGTGGTAACCGGGCGTCTGCCGGGGACTCTTAGCACCCCCTGCCCCACCGTTACCGTGGCCGCTACCGTAGCCAGGAATAGCGGGGCTGCCGGGGACTAGGGGCCTGGTTCCATTTGTGTCAATCATTAGGGAGGTTTTGCTTATACTCGCCACGCTTGGCAGGCGGGTTGGCGAGCGCAGTTTTGGGGTTTTTTGACTGGGAAGGTGCTGCTGCCCACCTTCTGATTGTTATCCTTTAGCCGGGTTCTACGGCACCCACGGGTAGAGTTGGGGGGGGGGGGGGGGGGGGTACTATTCTAAGCCGGCAGCCCACGGCATTGGTTGGTTTGATTATTGTACGGCAAATGTATAAATATAAGAGTCCACTTAAAAAGAAAGTAAAATCAATTTCCAGTGAAGGTAGTACTTATTCGGACACGCGAATTTTCTTTTTAAATAATTGCTTAATTTTTAGTAGATAGATTTTAATGATTTTGTTGGATAGGTTAAGGTTAAGAATAAAACAGCTTTAAATGAATTAAATCATTTATTAAATACAAATTTAAATTAAAGTTGTTTAATTGCGATGTTTATCAATCGCGAAAGCGTATAGACCCATTAATATGAGTAGCATGGACACACATGCCTCATCACATTATCCAACACCCAACAACAAACATCTTTGCACAGCACTCAAATATTTCCTGAGCGATCGAACCTGGGTTTCGCAGACAGGGTCACTACCAATCGATACCTAACGGAGTCGACATTTTTACAACTAGTAGCCATCTATCCAGGACATTCTGTAGAACGACATAGGTTCGTAATCACAACGTACCATGCGCTTTGACAGTGCTATCGCATACTACATACTACGTAAAGATGCAATCGAGCGATATAACTCCAACAAAACTCCCACTTTGATACTCTAGCTTCAACGGAACGAGCTGTGAAAGATGAGAATTGTGCGAGGCGGAAATGTGGCCATTCTGCGTAGTACCCTATCAGTACTGTAGGTATCTAAGACCGGTTTTAGACAAGAAAGAATACAGAATCTAATAAGACCTGCACATCTCTCTGCAAATCTAGATTCACTACTGAATGTGCTTCTGGAATACGGTTCTAAGGGAGGTATTCCAGAAAGACGTTCAGTTGTGAATTTCAAATTAGGTGAAGATCTGAGAGCTAATGCCATAATGAATTTTAATCAGATCTGAGCTCAAGCCTGGATTTACTAGTGAGGGTATATCCGGGAAAAAGGGGTCTGAGAGTTTATGTCACAGTTGCTTAAAACATATTAGTGTGTGTTGTTTTTTTCCAGAATAGAATGGGTGCGGAACCTTCCAATCTGGCGTTACTATTGCGACTACTTCCCTATGAACCTTGTGAAAACCGCAGACTTGGATCCAAAAAAGAACTACCTCTTCGCCTGCTATCCTCACGGCTTGATATGTCAGGGGGCTGTCGGTTCCTTCGCAACTAACGCCTTAGACTTCTACAAGAAGTTTCCAGGGATGACTGTCAAGTTCATTACCCTGGGCGGAAACTTCTTAGTTCCATTCTTCCGCGACTACATTCTCGCTTTGGGAATGTGCTCATGTGAAGAGAATAGCTTGCTGTATATTCTGGATAACAAGAGGTATCAAGGGAACTGCGTGGCGGTGATGGTTGGTGGTGCGGCTGAAGCTTTAGATTCACATTCAGGACAGTATAAAGTGTTACTCAGTCGCAGGAAGGGATTCATTCGTGTGGCTATGAAGAGTGGGTGAGTGAGTTTCGTATAACTAAGTATAAACAGTTTTTAGTGATATAAATGATGAGTAATGTTCCACGCCCCATATCAAAGCAGTCGCAGTGTCGCCTACTTAGTCTTATAAATCTGTAAGATTAAGTGCGTTACTGCACTGCATTTGTCATCACAAATACCTACAAATCTTTTCTCACATTCGAATGGCAAGTTACCATTTGCTATTTGCTCTTTAAACTCTTTACACAAAAAAAACCTTAGCATACCTACATCATAGCACCTCATCAAACTTCCACGGCTTTGACACAAGCCTTCCTCAATCAGAGCAATGTGTGATATCCTAATGAGGATCAGCCCGCTCCGTGCCGGTTGGAGGACAGGCTAGAAGCCGTGGCTATTCAGACCGCCAGAATACTGTTGTCCTAACACAACTATCGTGAGATCTAAGCCCAGAAACGCTCCGTTAAAAAATAACAGTTTTGTTCACCCGTTCAAGTAGTATTAGTCGTGACAGCAGCAAACCTTGTACGGAACGAATGAGAAGGTTCATTTACCGAGCGCTTCTCCCATAATTGAGGGGTATAGTATCAAAACCCACCAAAACGTATTTTTCAAAAATATCACAGGATACAAAAAATTGTTTAAGCTTAATCAATACAACTAACTGGGATTTTTTTATGATAATCATTTAGTTTATGACATGGCAAAACTAATTTAAGCTGGGCAAAGAAAAAATATAAAGCTATGAAACCGTTAAAAGCATTTAAAAATTCTTTTTAGAGGAAATTGAAATTAACCTGCCGTTATAGCGGGTTTTGAAAATGAATTGTCATATTTTGGCGGGTTTTGCAACCAAGAATAAAACTTCGGGTGGATGGCGTTATGCAAAATTTATTAGGGCCAGATGAGTTGGATTAGTTCTATGTAACTAGGTAGGTACTTACGTAAAATAAAAACATCGGATATTTTCAATGGCAATTATTTATTAATAAATGAGTTATCACTAATAATCAATACGAGCTTAACACTAATAATCAATGCGCAGATAGCTACTACTTTATACATTTATGGCAACTTCTTCAAAGCCTTGCTCACATAAACCATTACATTCATCATCGTCGCGTTCGTTATCTTGAGAATCATTATTCCCAATGCCCTCCAAATCTTTGTAATATTGCAAACACTCCAAATTTTTCCATTCATCCCCAAAATGTTTTCTAAGGAGGCCATAAACATCGTTCAATTTCGATGATTTTGGTACGATTGTGTTAGGTTGAATAACCTGTGGAGCAATCATTATAATTTTTTTTATTTTTTTTCGTTATTATCTTTTTTGTGTTTCGCTCCGTTCTATAAGCCTCTTCACCCTGTACTAAAACATTTTCTGTTATGGTCCGAGTGATAAAAAAGCGCTTCGATTTCATGAACGGGAAGTGCCAGGATGTCGTCGGTTTAATGATGGAAGCATAAGCTGTCTTCCAGTCATAAACTGGAATCGATGCTAGGTCTACGCATGATCCATGTTCTTGTAACACAGCTGCATATTCCGATGGAGACGTTACAACTTCTTTTGTCTTCAGCGTCTTTTCAATTTTAGCGAACACACGATCAGGCGGTATGAACGAATGCCCAACAATTGGAAAAATCAATTCAATTTTTTTAAAATGTCTTGGGGCTTCAACATAAAGCCATTTACCTAGCATGCTGATCATACCAGTGTTTTTATTTTGGCCCGAACAACCATCACATACTATACGAAGAACTTTTATATGTTCTGAGATCTCTACATTCTGTAGAAAATGGTAAACCGCACTTATAATTTCATTGCCTCCTTTGGCGTGAGTTGTTTCATTCCAATAGTAAGAATGTACGTTTTCTTTTCCGAGTTTAGCTTTCGAGTTGCCTTCCACTATAGCAAAGTGGTAAAAATTAAACTGCCTGCTGAAATAGGCAGATTGATCAGGCAATTTTGGCAGAGGCTGATTTTTTTGACAGTCAAAGCTTATCGTTTTTGTGTCTTGGCTATTTTCCTTCAATATGCTGTAAAACGCCTTGTATTTAAGACTGTGGAGTCTTTTCTGAATCATTAACTCGTTTCTTTTCGTTACATCTTTTTCAACTTTTAGTTGTTCCTGCAACGATATACAAGTAGAACATACGTCTGTTCTCGGGGTGCCGAACCCGATGTTATAGTACATGTTAAATATACTCCGAAAAAAACTTTGTTTTACTTTTAGTTCAGCATCTCTTGAGTCATTATAGATCCGCCACATTTTTCTAATATTCAATCCGGCTGGCAGGTATAGTCTTTTTGTTTGTGATCTGCAGTAATGGCTTTCCTGCCCTTTAAATTTTTCTATAAACCATTGTACTGAGAGTTTTTTTGCTTCATACAGATGTGATTTTCGATCGCCTCCTCTTGTTTCTTTAATGGGAGAGCCTTCGCTGTTATAAAATCTGGTCATTACCCCTTGGACCCGATCTTTTTTTATTTGTAAAGCATTCAAAAATGTGTCTCGGCATACGGGAACAAGCAATCCGTTTTTAGAGCATATAGTATATTTTATGGCTAATTTCCTCTGGCTATTCGGCTTGGACTTCACCGCTTGCTTGATACTGCAACATCTCAGAATAAAATTATCTTGCTGAAGTTTCGTCTTACATTTATAAAAGTTTTTGTGAAACTTTCTTATATCTTGGCATGTAATTAAGGTACAGCGAAAAGCCTTTTGATTGTGCTCGCATCTTGGAAATGTTGGCAATTTCTTGGCTTCGTAGCTGAAAAAAATATTATTAATAAAAATCAAAACGTACACAAACGACAAACGCACACAAACGACAAACACAGTAGGTAGGAATAAGTATTACGCGGGAATCGTAACGAATCGCTTCAGGACTACGTTTTTTGCTTTTTAATTTAATTTTTCGCGACAATTATTGGGATTAGTAGTAAAACACAATGTAGTGAAATAAAAATAAAACAATAATAATCGCTCTGCTAAATACCTAATTTAGAATGGGCTGGATGCATCTTGCATAAAACTTTTTTGGAAGAAGTTTGAACACAATAATGACAAAGTTTTACATACCGTTTCTTGCGCTCCACTTCACGCTTCCATGAAGATGGATCGCGTGGTCGTTTCCTAGCATGTTTAGGATCACATTTTTTAACAAATTGGGCTAATTCATCCATATTTTCACATTAAATTCGTTAAAAAACCACACACAAGTTTTCGCCGGCACTCAACAATCGCCATACTGTTTTGTTGATCACGTGACGCAAATGCGGTGCTGTTATTGGTCGATTCAATTATGGAGGATTTTGTTACTGGTATGCACTGTTATTTTGATATTGAATCTATTTTTGGTGGGCAGATTTCTGTATGTTTTAGCGGGTTCTGGTACGAAACTAGCCAAGCATTTAAAAGCAATTTTTACGAGGTTTCCAACGGTGCTACTAACTCAAATTTGGTCCATAAGCATTATAGCGGATTTTGATTTTATACCCCTCAATTGTTGATATTGCTTTCGTGGCAGAAGCGCTACTCCAATAATGGTTAATATTGCTTTTGAGGCTGAATATCAGGTGGTGTGGGGTATCCACAGGAACTCTTGCGCCCGAGCCTTGTACCATTATATATGTCACCGAATAGGCTCATCTGTGGGTAACTTGGCTACTGATTTGCCTAATAGAAGCAATCAGCCAGAATCATGAATTGGTTTTTTAGAAACCGGAATAAAGCTACGAGTAAATAATCAAGCAAGTTAAATAAAAACTTTTTAAATTGAATAAGAATAAGAATAAAGTTTATTAACTTAATAAGTAGGTAGGCCTCCTAATTGAATTAAGTATACATCAATATTGCCGTATTTGTAAAATCGATGAATTTCAGATCGTCACTGGTCCCGGTGTTCTCATTCGGTGAACCAGACGTGTTCCGCCCCCTCAAGAACCCTGAGGACAGTCTCCTGAGGAAGTTCCAGGAGAAGGTGAAGAAGATGACGGGCATCTCGCCAATATTTCCTATCGGGAGAGGGGTCTTCCAGTACTCCTTCGGTTTGCTGCCTTTAAGGAAACATATTACTACAGTTGGTGAGTCATTCTTCCATTAAACTTTGAAAAGAGGTTCAACAAAATATAAGATCACTACCAAATATAATCCTTGCTTTTACCTATTATGCCGTAGGCCATTTTTGTTATATGTTACCTATTATATGTTATATGTTTAATACTCGTATTGAATTTATTTAGTATTATTTCCTACCGACTTCCAAAAAGGAAGAGGTACTCAATTCGAATGTATTTTTTATGTTTGTTACTCCATAACTATCGACTGGGTGACCCGATTCTCAAAGTTATTTTTTTGTGTGAAAGCTGCCCGTGTGATTTGTTATATCGATAGTATATTTGGTTTTTTATGTGACCAATTATTTGTGTGATGAACAAATATGTTTGCCGTCTGATTTTGGATGTTGTTATTGTATCACTCCGTGCCTCCCGCGACACAGGGAAACCTAGTGCGAAGGTATCAGTGTAAAGAAAACTACCCCTAATCTATAAGGCAAGAGGCAGGGTAAGACATAATCCACCACGCGGGGTACAGTGCAGTTCTGCTAGGCGGGTTGTTAGATCGGCCAGTTAGCTACCCAAAATATCTTAGTTTTAAATCATCCGAACACATTGGGATAGCTTAACGACTGTTGTTCAATAAAGAAAACCAACAGGAAAGCTCAGTCGAAAACGGCACTAACAGTCACCCGACTAAGTAACATTGAGCAGGCTACTGAGCAGTTCAGATATAGGCTACAGGCTAATTCCGCTACTACGGATTCATATGTGAACATGGTCATCTCTTACTTATAGTGTTTTTATTATTTTATGATAATCAGGGACGAGACGAGTAAGTCGCTCACTTGATTTTAAGCGTCATGCCTGCCCATAAGTTCAGTTAGTTAGTTTCAGTGCCATTCAAATTTTTTTAACTATAACAGTTCAAAACTCTGCATAGCAATGCACTGCGCTCATTACCCTGAGATATAAGACATTCAATCTCTTGCCCTGTAATGTAGGTAACCATTGGCCCTTTGAGGAAACACGGTAATGCTTGCTCACCACTTCGTCACAGCAAAGGTGTGGGTGGTACTTCCCCAGGCAAACACTACAACTTGATAATCTCTTACTTATATTGTTTTGGTTCCAGTTGGCGCCCCATTAGAAGTGAAGAGAAACCTAGAACCGACTAAGGAAGAAATAAATGAGGTCCACGCGCAGTTCACGCAACGTCTCATAGACTTGTTCGAGAGTGAAAAGAAAAAGTACTTGAAAAACTACGAAGATACGCGCCTAGTCATAATGTAAATTACACTGAAATTTCGTAGTCAAGAAATTGCCATTGGGTTTAAGTGAGTAACGAAATATATTGGTATATCTTACCAAGTATTTGGTAAAGTAGTTTACCTTTTAGATAATATGTAAAATTATAAACTTCTTATGATAAATCTCGGTTCTGATACCTACGCAAAAAGTCACACCTATTTTATTAAAGCTGAATATGAGATCCTTACCGAGAATAAATACATTACATTCTTGTGTGATTGATGAATTCTAGCACGTCAAACGATCAAATCTTTTATTATTCAGTTAGTATATATGTTGTTGTTTAAGTATTTTTTTTTGCGCTTAACATATTTTTGGAGACGTGCAAGCTTACTCATATCTCATGTTAAAAGATATTCTTGGTTGGGTGAATTCAGTTCTGCATGACTTAGTAAATACCACTGGCTAGAAGGAGACTCAGCTTCTTTGGTAAATACAATTGTAGTTCTGCTTTTATCAGTTAAGAAAAGTACAACGATATTTCAATGTTTACATAAGTGATAAACTATTATCTGCTAGTCGTCTCGCTAAGCAAGATTAACACCAAAAAAAATGAAAAGGTCGTTCGTTAGGTTGTCTTTTCCTACTTCCTAAGTTGTAATTATTGGTCAGTAAGATATCGAAAACGTGTAATTTTTTAAATGTCTATAAAAGATAATGACTCAAATATTATCTACTTTTGAAGTTAACATATCTGAAGTAAAATTATTAATAGTAGATTAGTAACCAAGGGCTGTAAGGCATCAATAACAGCCCGAGATATTTAGGCGCACAAGCGCTATAGTTCGAGGGTGCAATTTATGCTTACACCCGAGCTAACTACTCTGCTTTACATCTCGATTGTGAGGTAAGTGGAAAAAAAAACCGGCATTACAAAAATAAAATTGATGACTATTATACTCATACGAAGACAAGGCTGAATAGCGAAGCGACCTTTTTTGTCATTGGGCTGAATGCATGATGTCTATTGCCAGTATGATGGTTAGATGTACGCAAACTTTTTGAAAGAGTGAAGTTTTTTTTAAATTAGTTACCGCCCTAGGGCTTTTCTAGCTACATTATTACCCTAGAGCGCTAATTGGTCACCTACAAGCCCCATTTGGGGGTAATAAGGACCTACTTACCGAATATGAGAGATGTAAATGTATATTGTTGACCGAGCGAGTGCGAAACACGAGTGAAGCGTCTGCGTGCTCGTAATTGCTTGGGCAAAAATGCTTTCGTATGTCCGGATGTACAGTAGCTCTACCATGAGTTGGCAACATAAATCCTTGCTTTCCGAGTCGCGTCAATGTTATTTACAGTCGATACTCGATCTCGCCTACCTAATAAGCTTGTGATTGGCGTACTCGCTGTCATTTTAGCTTTACAGTTAGTTGACCGCGAAGTGCCACTGTTCTTGTTTTCATACATTTCGCGGCAGTCGATATCGAGCATCGATTGGTGTCAATGTTGTAAACTCATGGTAGAGCTACAGGGTGTTCTCCTCTACAGGTCGCATTTCACAAATGATTCTCGTGGAGTTTTGTGATCAGATTCGATATATTGAAAGTCCTATTGTAATTTATATAAATTTATTAAAATAATATAGATGATTATAGAACACTGTTTTAAACTATCACGGTTGTTCTCTAAAGTTATATGATTATTAACGGGATATTTACCGTGGTAAGGTTGTGGAGTGAGCTCCCGATATTTCGGCGCAGTTACATGCACCATGTTCACGGGAAGACTGAAGAATGCGGGTGGTTGGTCAAAAAGTTTAAAAGTTAGGTGCAGACATAACGATCTACCCTATTTCTTAGTCTTTTGCTACGGTTATCACTGGAACTCGAACTCGATCCTCGAACTAATCCATTACATACCAAGGCTAGTAAAGGAAACTATTGAGATCTCGAAATGCCAGAATTTCAATCGAGGTGATGGTTTTCAACTCGCCAGTGCGTGGAATCCAGTATTAGGTTGTTTTAAAAATAAAAGTCCGCGTTCAAAATGTGTTCAAAATACTATACGCAGTGATACAGTGAGTGTGTTTTGTCGGGACTTAGGATCGAGTTTGAGTTCCAGTGATAACCGTAGCAAAAGACTAAGAAAGAGGGTAGATCGTTATGATTATAGAGTTTCATATTTTACTTTTCATTCGATTTGCATTGTTATTATTGAGACAACATAATTTATTTAGACAAGGTACGTAAGTAGGTACCTACTGGATAGGTAACATAAATTGTATCACTACTATTTCTTTTTATATTTCTATTGTCATTACCGTGACTACTTAGATAAATACAAACATGTTGATGCAAAATAAAGAATATAATGAGTGATATGTTCGAGGAATCGTAGCAAAGCATTCTTATATTATTAGGTACCTTTCTGATCCCAATTAGTACCCATTTTTTTACCCAATATAGATACGAGTCGGGCAAGTCATGCGCCTGATTGCGCCTAAACACACACACTCACATCCTCAGCCAGTCATTCACTCACTGATGATTCAAAAAAACAACAAATCTATATGTATCATAGCTTCTGGTCAAATTTGAAGGTTTTTTAAACTAAGTACTAAATATAATATCATCACGCATCCCGTATGCCCATAGCTGTTGCATTGTGGCCCTTATTTTAAGGTTCACAAATCTGTGCGGCACTTCACTGCGCGCGCCAGTAACTTCACCTACTTATTGTAGAGCACTTGTGTTTTTAAACTTCATCTTCGAGGAATAGATGTTAAGCACAGTGGTGGCAGCTACCAAGACGGTAACTTACATAACTGTTCAAATAACAGAAAAAAATCTTTTGCTTGGGGTTTCATGGCCAAACATTGCAAGCCAAAACACTGTAATGTTGCAACTTGCGGGGATCGAGCCTGTAAGGGCAATGCTTACATTACAGATCCCACGCGCCGCCGGCTGCGCGTGAGATTGTGTGTGCTCGGCTAGCTATGATCGGAGGCTTCCTAGCGGTGGAGGTGAAATTAAATACGGATCACTTTCCACTTGCCGTGTGTTTAATTCATTTACAACGTACTTTATACATAAAGGGTGGGTTTATCCCAGGTTACGGAAGTTACAACGGAACGCGGGGAGGGCTCCCTCCGACGGGGCCTCGGTACTCTAGTCTACCGTAAAGTATATTATCTGGCGAGGGGTCGTGCTGCTCGGTAACCCCCGAGCCGCAGCTGCAAAGCTCCACGGGATCGAGTTGGTCTGCTAGCTCGCACAACCTCTCAGCTCGAGCACTCGCAGACGAGTGCTGCTGTCTTTTTATTTTTTCGAACCGACTAATGCTGTTTGCCTCTACCGGCATTTACAGCGTCACCGGACGGGTTGCTGCCGTTTTTTTTAGAACGGACTAATGCTGTTTGCCTCTACCGGCATTTACAGCGCCACCGGACGGGTGGCGAGCGCAGATGGCACTCAGCAGAGGGCGCACCGCCTAAGGCGAGCGTTGAAGACGCTTCGCCGCAAGGAGAAGAGTAGGCGACTTGCTCAAGGGCACCACTAAGGTACCGACCTCGGCTTGGGCCGTCGCCAGGAGAGAATCGCCCCGGTACATAAGTGTACCTGCTGCCGTTTACTGTGTCGGGCGGCTTATATAGCTCCTCGGTGTCCTCGGCGAGTCGACGCGCAGCGCGGGTGGGCGCGGTCTGCCTGTGTGCGTGCAGTTGTACGTCGACGTGTGTCGATGTGCGCCGGCCCATCGGAATGCGTGGAATGCAACCCGTTGTCTACGCTCGCGTGACGACTCGTTACAATACAAATTAAAAAAAACGATAAGTTCCTAAACTTCCTTCATCATCATCATCTCAGCCGTAGGACGTCCACTGCTGAACATAGGCCTCCCCCATGATTTTCCAAAAGGACCGGTTGGAAGCGGCCTGCATCCAACGTCGTCCTGCGACCTTTCTCAGGTCGTCTGTCCACCGTGTCGGTGGACGACCTACGCTGCGCTTGCCGGTACGTGGTCTCCACTCCAGAACCTTTCGGCCCCATCGGCCATCTGTTCTGCGTGCTATGTGCCCTGCCCACTGCCACTTCAACTGGCTAATCTTCTTAACTTCCTTGCTGAAGCAAAACCATCATAATGCCTGCCATATAGCTACAAAGTTTAAATAACACAAATCAATATTTTTTCTATTTTTATTTACTTTATAAATATTTACATTTTATATACAACGCTAAAATATAACGATGCGTTTGCGTTAACGCACTATTTACTCATTTGAGCATTATTTTCGTTTACTACCAATTACATTGTACTAAAAATAACACTATTTTACCAAACTAAGTACGAATCGTACAAATTGTCGCGTATTTAAACATTACTTTACACAACAATTAAGTAACAATCGTACTTATTGCCACAAATTGTCGGGTATTGTATTTCGGTATGTCATCTTTAGTACAAAAGCGGCTAAACTTCATGTCTCTTAAAGTTCCATTTATTAAGGTAGTAAAATATAAATATACACAGTATTATACAGTACGAGCGGGAATGATACAGAGTTTCGAGCATGTTACTGCGTTACCTTCGTATACTTAGTTAAAACTATCGTTAACGCTAAGAAGTTGTTTGCCAATGTAGTAATCTCGTTTTGATATAAACTTTCCTTGCCAAAGGCGAAAATAAATATACATGGGATAGTTTGCTTTATCCAAGGTTATATTGTTAGTAATCAGACAACAGATAAAAAAGGAACGTAGTACATGCGGGCGTTAGTCCAGATCCCGCCCATAGACATTCACTCCAAAACCAGAGCTCTAGAACAAAATCACTAAAATATCAATATAACAACAAAACTAAAATGAAAATCCAAGGCGTGTCTCATTAGTGACATTCAAGTACAATTTAATGATACCAACTATAATCCTAACTATAAAATCATTCAATGTCATTCTGAAAGTAAAGACTAACAAAATTGATATCATCAGTAACATTAGCTCACGTATCGGGATCAAAAATACACTCGAACAACGCAAAGATCTATTTTTGTATACAGCTGAAATCTTATATTTATATGCGCGTACATTGAAGGTTAGGCTATAAAACGTTTGAATAAAGAACTGAGTGAGATTGTTCAAGAGCTCGGTAGAATCAAACTTAAAGGCTCAATGTTACCTAAATGGTTATAGACATTAATAACCAAGACATAGTATCTGAATGGTATAAATAGTTACACTAGAAAAATGGTCTCACTTTAGAATCAATTATGTCTACTGACAAGATATTGTCATAATGTGAAATGCCACAGACAGGATAATGCGAATATCGCAAGTGAAACCACTGAGAAATTAGCTAAGGGAATTGAATAACTTCTAAAAATGTCTACAATGGGGATCCAGCGTAATTCAAGATCTCTGAACAGCAACACATTTTACCTCCTCAATCACTATGAAAGTAAAAGTTTGATCCCAAGAACGTGGTACGTCTGAAATACAAATGATCCATCATCGTCTAATGGAGTGCAACGGATCTTCACAAACGTGATGTCAAAGCCGTAGTGTCGATCTAGGCCACAGTGGGCTTAAGTCACATCAATGTAAAAGTCAGTTACTATATGGGAGTCACTCTCACGCCTGCTTCGGATGCGGCGTTGGTGCAGGCGGCGCGGGCTTGAAGCACTGCAGCAGGAACGCTGTGTACATTATGAACGCTATTGAGAGCGCTACTAGCGCGTACATGAATATGTTCAACTCCGGCTGCCTGAACCTGTTCTTCCGTAACCATTCCAGTACCTCTTCCTCCGACATAAGGTCGCCTATAAACAGACATTATATATAATAAGGATCAGTTTTTTTATATTATGATCATCGTTTATTACATTTCTTACCTCTGTAAATACTTGGGAATCTTTTCCTAAAGTACACGATCGCTGGAAGTTTCGTGACTCCCCATTTACGAGCGTATCGTGGGTCCTCCATTTTAACGAATGTTATATCTAAATTGTCTGTTTCACTGTCGATATTTTCTAACTTATCCAAAACAACTCTACTCTCTGGTGAATTTTCATCTGAAATAAACTAAAAACGTTTAGAAACTGGTTTTGACCCGAATGCATTTCAAAACTGTAACTGGTAAAGGTTAACTTACAGAAATATACTGCCAAGAATTCGTTCTCCTCCAAAAGCTTGTCCAACATTTTCCTATTCACCTCCTCGATTTCGTTTTTGATTTCAAAAACGTCCTGAGAAGTTAGCCACTGCAATACTCTATCGACTTGGTGCAAGTCTCCGTCGTATAGCATAGGCACTCGCTTTCGGAAATATACTAGAGATGGGATATTTACTACGTTGTAGGTGGCAGCTGCTTCGGGGCTTGCAATTTTGACGAAATCAATACCATATTGGTCGACTTCTCCATCAATCTGTTCAAGAGATTCGAGAATTTCTTGGCATTCTGGACAGTCTTCATCGTCATCTGGAATAAAGACAATATTATGGCCCCGTTTCGGTTTTGTCATACAAACAGTTTAATAATAACGTGAACTTACAGAAAAAGACAACAAGTAAGTGAGATTCATAGAGCAATCGCTCCAACATTCTGTCGTTGACTGATTCTATTTCATCAGCCAATTCGCGATTATCGTCATCAATGAGCCATTCCAAAATTGATTCTTCATTTTGTAGATCGCCCTCAAAAAGTAGGGGGTTTCCATTCCTGTAAAAGATATGGATTTTTATAATACATTTCATACTTTACAAGTGTGTAAAGCGTACTCGTGGCTTTCTCTCGAGTTGTTCTTACCTAAAGTACACCATAGCAGGGAAGGTCTTGATAGAATATCTTTTGGCAAGCTGCGGATCTTGGATCTTCACCATGTGTATACCATATACATCACATTCATCATCAATATTCTCCAGCTCATCAAGAATATGATCACAAATGTGGCAGTTCAGCTTATCTTAAAATAATAAAAACACATATAACCTATAAAATAATTATGAAAATATACCGAAATTACGAGTATTAAGTACTTACAGAAGTAAACAGCTAAGTACTGCGTTTCTTCGACCATCTTTTCTAGCATAACTCTAGTAATTAGCTCGATACGATCCTCAGTCTTTTGTGTTATGAGCCACTGCAGTACTTCTTCCTCTTCGGCTAAGGACCCTTCATACACGTTTGGGACGTTGCTTTCGAAATAGACCAGCACTGGAAAATCAGTAACTCCATAGGACTCGGCTATAGCAAAGTCTTGAGTCTTTACGAACTTGATGCCGTGTCTGTCACAATCATCGTCAATATTCTCAAGTTCTTCCAAAATACCGGCGCACTGTTCGCAGTCAGGTCCATCTGTAACATCCAAGTCTATAACCAATCATGGTGTAACAATGATTGGTGAGCAAAACTAGGTGGATGAAACAATGTCTAAGTTGGATCGAAGTGTATATGAATCGTAAGGAAGGTTCAAAGTGCAACCAATGAATATAGAAAACATTCCTCCAACGAGTCGGTTGTAAGGTCACCAGGCACATAATATAATACGGATGCTTATTTTTTTTCAAAACAACTATAATAGACGTGAATATATGTGTAATAAAAAAAGAAAGGGCACTATTATAAACGGTCATTTGCAAAAATATCAGGTGCAACTAAGTATATATCAATAATATTTATAGGACATTCATGCTACATGCAACAATTTCACTACAAGTTGCACGTCAAGGACTTAATAGGTAGCATACAAGTGCAAGGGAATAAAATGCCAGATAGTGCAGGCACTTTTACTAAACGGATTGTAGTACCCTCCGCTTCCAGTCCCTCTTCGCCATCGTGGTCTTTTTCTAGTTTCTTTTTGCCTGTCTTTCTCAGCGCATTTGCGGTGCATATATCGCATAATGTTTTGTTCCCTATTAAAAAAGTATTGGGGTTAATTTTGTTACACGATCGCAAGTAATTCTGTAATTGAGAAATTGTTTACTTCCCTTACAGTACGTCAATACCTGTTTTTATTACTGAAACCTATTCACATAAATCAAATCATATTTAAATAAGCTGTGTAGTATTAGTTGTGTCACTTGTGTAGTGTAAAACATTAGTAAGTATTCACTTAGCAACTTACAGAAGTACACAGCGAGAGAACTCTCTTCTTCTATTAACTTCAACAAATCCTGACCCTCCAAAGCTTCAATGACATCACCGGCTGGATTTTTCTGGACTAGTAGCCAACTCAACAGCTGTTGTTCGTCGTATAAATCACCTGTAAATGTAATTTTACAATTGTGTTAAATTAATTGTCTGTTACCTATTTAAGTGTTTAAATGTTTACGTTACCAGCATAAATCACGGGATCTTTAGAGCCCAATTTGAAGAACAAGACGGCAGGCAGAGCGAATACACCGTATTCCTTGGCCATCTGCTTGTCATCAATCTTAACAAAGTTGATTCCGGCGCCATCAGCGTCATCGTCTATGTGCTCAATTTCCGCAAGCACTCTGGGGCACTGTTTGCAGTCATTACTGTCTAAAACATGTGTGATGTGCAATACAAGTAGTTTTATTATTATTATACATACATCAACAATGCAATCAACGTTATCCGCATACATTTTTGAAACATTAAATCAAAGAACTCACAAAAGAACACAGCTACATAATCTGACGTCTGGCGTATCTTCTGAAACATTTTCCTGTTGACTTTCTCAATATGATCAGTAAGTTCCATGTTTTCAGGATTTGTCAGCCAGTCTAAGATCTCTTCCTCGTCATCAATATCGCCGTCGTAATTAATTGGCTTTGTTTTTCTGAAGTAAGTGATTCCCGGCGGGTTTCTAAAGCCATATTTTTTTGCCATTAATCGGTCTGCGCATTTTACTATTTTGATTCCGTATTCCGCTGCCTCATCATCGATCAATTCTACATGTCTGAGCACCTTTGGACTGTCTGGGTCGTCATCTTTATCTGAAAAAGGATCATACATATTAACGACGTAGATTACAGTTTATTGCTTTCATCTGCATATTTACTTTTTTCTTACTCACAAAATACCACTGCAAGAAATTCCTTTGTTTCAATGTATTTGAACAGTTTATCCCTGTTTACGATTTCCTCTATACTTTCATCTTCCTTTTGTTTTACCATCCAGTCCAAGACTTCGGACTCATCCAATAGATTTCCTAAAATATTTTATAAGTAGTTTACTTTAGGCCGAAACCCCTATACAAAATTGTACAAAAGAAACCACATCCATATTACATTTTGGAAACTCACCAGTTTAAATCCAATAAATGGCATGCGCGGGTACAACTACGAGAATACCATGCTGACATCATTCGTGGGAAATGAGTAATGACATTTATTTTAATAGAAAATGTATTTATTTAACAAAAAAGTTGTTCCAGCGCTGACTTAACGATATAACGTAACAAATAAATTAAACATCCATGCTAATTTCCGGCCAAACATTTCAACTTACATATCGACTAATTTGTCACACAACGCCAGCACTGTTACTGGTTAAACGGAGAGTATTGGACGATTGCGAGCAAATGCTTAAGAATTCAACAAATACTTAACAGAAACACATGATAACAGAAACAGCTGACATACATGCGCATTCGTCCAATACAAACCGACCCCTAACAAATTACTGAGAGATGATAATGGTTATATATTTATTGCACTAATTTCCGGCACTGAGCTTATATAAATTTATTTTTATTGGTAATCTTGGTATAAAATTATGAGCTATGATTTTTACTATTCTAAAAGTAAAGTAATAGTTTTAGCAAATGTAAGCAGTACAAAACAATGCGATTTCATGAAGACTAGAAAACTATATGAACATGAAATCCTTACATCAAATTATAAGTCTTTCAAGATGGCACGGCAAAATACAATAAAAAATGCCTTCGTGTTGTTTTTGATACGTCTCATTTCACTTTTAAATTTCTAAATATTGGAATAAATTTACAATTCATTATAACGATTTGTACACCTGCTAAAATGTCACTAGACATCCCAATATTTAGTCTCCACTCGATCTATATAATCGTAAAGCACTATATTTTGAAAAAGTGTGATTTTGAGTGGAGCGCATTCGCCATTTGAGCAATGTGGCAGGTTTTTATGTGTAACAAGATCGAATGTGCGAATACAGTCCACGAGTAAAATGTTACTACATTCAACCCTGTTAAGTGCTTGCAAGGGATCAAGGGACACGAGGTTATTGAAAAGCTAGCAATGTTAACGCCATGACAAACCGATGCAAAGTTAGATCCATTAGACTAATACGAAGGTGAAAACGATTGCGCGGAGTGTATTATAACATTCGTGTCCACTTGAGGCCTCGCGTGCACGTCAGCTTGAAGCGACATCGGTGATGCCGCCACAAGCGCCTTAGTTCGGTTTACCACCACCAAATATTCTCAGAGTCGAATAAACCTTTTTTCCCCTTGCCCGGCCTGTCTGGTTTTGCGAGCGCCTTGTTTTTGCCCTTGGTAGTTTTCTCGCCGTGTTTGGACTTGTCGATGTTCTTGGACGGCACTTTGGTCGGTGTGGCCTTGGCTACTTTGGTCGGACTTTGGACTTTAGTAGGACAGCACTGGTAGGGTTCATAAGTCATTTTAGGGACCGCCGGTTTCGCCCCCAATCCAATGTAGAAACAGCGATCGCCTGCAGTCAGTAAAAATTTGGTTTTACAACCCGTATAAACGGTAATTATAAGAGAGTTAACTGCGAGTTAATACTGTGCACGTATTCAAGCGCCTATTGTTAAGCGCTATTAATTCTAGAATGAACAATGTTAGTAAGTTTTAAGAATTGAAAACATTTAATCGGTAAGCGGTTCGCGAATGACTGCAGGCGAGGGCTAGACAGATGGGAGCCATGCGGTGCGCCGCAGACCATGCAGATGTAACTAGGTTGGGTACTACCGGTACTCCAGGCCTCCGTGCAGGGTCTGGGGTCATTCTAATCATTTACCTGTAAACATTCTCTTTATTCTACCAAAAAAACTATCATCTTCAGCGTTATCTTGATAGCGACTTCGAACTATAGTACCTACTTTCAGACTTTTTCTTCGTTTGGTATTAACTTCATCTGCTCTATCGTCATCATCGTCACCTTCTTCATCATCATTGTCATCGTCGTCATCATCATCGTCTTCTTCATCATCATTGTCATCGTCGTCATCATCATCATCTTCTTCATCATCACTGTCATTGTCGTCATCATCATCGTCGTCATCATCGTCATCATCATCGTCGTCGTCATTATCATCATTGTCGTCATCATCATTAAAGCCCCCATCATCAAATTCGTCATCATCATCATTGTGACCTTTCTTGCCAATACTACTTTTGCCAGTAAACCGGAGTTTTGAGTTCTTGTTTATTAATTTTGATGGTTTTGCATTACGGTTTGTAAACATATTATCTTTCGAAAATTTTATCTTGTTTCTTTCACTGTTGTCACTGGCATCATCGTCGTTAACGTCATCATTGTCGTCTTCGTCGTCATCTTCGTCATCGTCCTCGTCATCATCCTCATTGTTTCCCCTATTTTTTTCTGCCAATCTTTTACTAGACGAATGTAAATTGAAGTTATTTCCGGTTATGCTTTTAATATTTCTACTACTAGGATTTTTTAACCGTATAATATTGTTTATAGTGTTGATTCCCGACTCGTCTTCGTCATCGTCATCTTCAACGTCACCATCGACATCATCGTCATCGTCATCATCATCGTCGTCGTCGTCATTGTTGTGATTTGAGATCTTCTTTGCCATTTTTTTATTATCTTGCTGTTTACTTTTATCAACATTGCTTGTGATACCAAGTTTGAGTTTTCCCATCGTCTTCAATTCTGCAGATTTGGTTTTTGGGGTATTTATCTTTGATGTCTCTGCTTTCTCATTTTTAAACCCCGTGACTTTTTTATCACCATCTGCACTGGCCTTCAATTTATTATTAGCTTTATTTTTGCGGTGGCTATCTTCACCTGCAGGCATTAGTAACTGTCATGCAAAATGATACAGCTCAAACATCCAGAAATTAAGGCGTAAAATAGTGACAGTTTATCATTATAAAATCAATTATCAAGAATGATGTCATGCATACAATTTTGTAATATAACATTTTAGAAACTTATATTGATCTTAAATAACAAAATTAGAAACGTTTATATGGATGTGGATTCTTACTTTTTTGGTCTACAAGCCACTGCAGAACCTTATTTTCGTTCTTTAAGTCACCTATAAACAGGATAGATTGTTAATTTCTAACACTGTATATAACGTATTTCTAGAAACGATGTCACAACAAAAACTTATCAAAAACAAGATTGTAAAAGACTTACCGTCATACATTATTGGAACTCCGGTTTCATAATAAACTAAAGCGGGAAAGCTGAATATTCCAATATCGGATGCCAGTTTAGAATCCTTGGACTTTACGAACTGAATGCCATGCTTATCTGTATCGTCATCAATGGTTTCCAACTCGTCAAGAATTTCATCACAAGTGTCACAGTCTTCGCTATCTGTAACAAACATCAAACAAATAAAAACCAAGTTAATGACATGCCACACAACCATGGTTTAGTTTTTAATACTTACAGAAGAAAACGGCCAGATGTTCGACGTCGTTAATAAGATCTTTTAACGTCTTCCTATCGACGTTTTCAATGACATCAGGTTGCGAGACGTGGAGTTCGAGAACCCATTTGAGGATAGCATCTTCGTGCATTAGATCTCCTTCGTAGATAGTTCTGAACTTATGGCGATAAAAAGCCAAAGCAGGAAGCTCAGAAAGGTCGTATTCTTTATCAATGCCTTCGTCAGAGGTCTTCACGAAGTCGATGTCCTTTTCTTCGCATTCATCGTCGATGTTTTCCAACTCACTTAAGATCTTTTGGGATTTCTTGTCGCCTTCTTTATCTGTTATGTTAACGATTTAATGTTATTAGTATCTCACAAAACTATATATATACATATATATTGTATCAAATAATGTCAATAAAGGATAGTCAAATAAGTCAAGGAACATCTAATGGGATTACTGACTGAATGACCTAAAAGCCATGTCATGCATTTCAAAAAAAAGTTCATACGAATTGCAGACTATACTATCTTTCTCCCGCCGTTCACTGCAGGACAAGAAAAAGGTTGGCGTGTTACAGACGTACTTGGTTTGTGGTCTACCAAACCATACAAAGCATTTCAAAATTACAATTTGATTGTTCATACTGGCACCTTCTGGAACACTTTGTCTAGTTTCTTGTTTCCTGACAATTTGAGCACCTCAAAGCTAGTAGTATTTGTCTTCCACTAGGTGACATTGTTATCAGACGAAGACTTAATAAGAATACAATACAATTGAAGAACTTACAGAAGAAAACGACAACGTGATCGTTCTCCTCAAGGATCTTTTCTAGCATTCGTGAATTAACTTCTTCAATCTTGCCGGGAATCTCCAGGGTATTTTCATCGGTCAGCCACGAGAGGACTTCATCTTCGTCTTCGATGTCTCCTGTAATTACGACGAAGTGTTTTGATCATGATAATCATATCATTGAGTGGTATGCAATAAACATCTACATTCTAGCGAGAGTTAATTATATTTTAAAGTACTTTGCCACATATGTGATGAGGGGATTATATTTATATTATATAATAGGTGCGTTACGCGGTTTCACTCGAGCGGTGATGGATTATGATGAATCAAATATAGCGTCACTCAAGCATAATATAGCTTTCTACTGATGAAAGAATTTTTTCAACCAGTTATGTAGTTTTTTGCGTTTATCCGTTACAAACAAACTATCAAACCTTTCCTATTATATTATAAGAGTATATAGGGATTAACACCAAGGTACAAATATTGTGACTTACTTTGTACCGGCGTTAATATTGCGTATTTTAACACGGATAAGTAGTTATTATGACATAACTGTAATAGGCATTAAAATTTGGTGTTGCAATTTTTTTTCTAGAGATTGGTGTCCTTAAGCTATAGTACACGATACACTTACGGATATTTTTTCGTATTTATTTTCACACCTTGCGTTACATTATCGAAATTTCCATACGGATTACTAACTTTTCTTAAAACATAATATAACCTATGTTACTCAGTGATAATTAAGCTTTATAAAGGTGAAAGAATTTTTGAAATCGGTCGAGTAGTTTTTAAGTTTATTCGTTACATACAAAAAAATCTTGCCTCTTTGTAATATTAGTAGAGATATTTCTGGGTAAAGAAACTGATTTTGGCCAGACTTGCCCAATATGGACATATCCACATTTTTTTTCTCTTAAAAATTACTTACCTAATAGATCGTTTTGAATGACAAGTAATAAACATTACAGAATACCGTAATGTTAACCGTTTGCAATCGAAACTGTAATGTTTCCACCTAAAATAGAGTACTCGTAATATTTGCGTAAAATTCGGGACAGTTTGACTTTTATGAAAAATTGGTACCATCTTTAAGGTGCTTTAGATTATTTACATTTGTAATTAAATATTCTTTTTGTACGTATTTTTTTACAAAACATGCATTTTTTTTTTTTTTTGATGATTCTTTTTATGTTTATTAGTTCTAATATAATTTATTCTACGAGTATATTTATTAGTAATTAAAAATTGAATAAAATAATAATAATAACTATCTAATCTATAAGCCCCATGGTGGGGGGAAAAGTGAATATATAAAAACATGCATTTTAAATATTTTAATATAATAATTTTATTCCGTGCTTGATAATTCGCCATTCACTACTTTTTCGACACTAACTACATGAGATTGGCCATTCTCGTCACCAGTTTTGAATGAAATGAGTGGCTCAAATTTTATTCGAGGAGGAGCGCTAGAAGTATAAGACGAGGAGGTATGTAGTAAATATTTACTTGTGAGCATTTTCAGTAAATCTGTCAGATTTGTTGAAAGATCAAACGGTTAGTATCCCGAGAGACAAAATGGTTTTGGCGATATTTATCAAGGTGATCGTAGTGTTCTTGGTTCCAAAATGTAGGCAATTAAATGATATTATTGATTGCAACTACATTTTAATTAGGTACCTAATGTGTTTGCTTGGTTGTGTTTGTCATCTCGTCTTCGACAAGACGTAAAGCCGGGTAACACATGGATATTCGTTTAGATGGTATTTTCATAGATATGTCAGGGAAAATATAATTATTATCTAGTTACGTAATCCTGCACATATAATGCTTAATTGTAAAATAAATAACAAACCATAATATGTCTATACTAATATTGTAAAGAGTTGTTTATTTGAACTAAATAGGCTCCGAAAGTACCGGATCGATTTTAAAAACTCTTTCACCATTAGAATTCAACATTAGCTGACATTTTGATTCATCAACCAGCACCATGCGGGTGACACCGCGGAGGGCAGCTAGTTATAAATATAAATTAGTTAATGTCGTATCCGTTTTAGTCCAAACTTTATGAAACCATTTTGTCACCTTCACTCTACGGTAGCATTATCTTTCGACACTTTCCTGTCAAAATGTCTTGAAATATTCTGGGACACTTTTTCCCGATTTGGGGACAAAATTGGTGGTTTTACCCTTCAACCTATCATCATATTACAATTAGCTAAGCTTATATGATTTGATTTGTTGTTTTATGCACGCACACTCAAGATCTGTGCGCACTATATCGACTCGACACCGATTCGATTCGCCTCGTAGGCGAGCGTTATCATCACTAAACTCACCTTTGTAAACGAGCGGATCTCTATTCCTAAAGAACACGAGCGTAGGGAAGGTTTTGATGCCATACTTCTTGGCGAGAGAGATGTCCTCAGTAGTGACGAAAATGATTCCAGTTTCATCAAGCTCGTCGTCTATGTTCTCCAGTTCGTCCAGGATGTTATCACATTCGTCACCCTCTTCGCAGTTACCACCTGAAAAATATGATATTAGCTAATTATGTCTGACTTGTGGATGTTTTATAATTCAAATAAAATTCTTGAGCTTACTACGCCATAGTGCTTTATAATGCCGTTCATCGTTTGATTGGATAATTCAAAGGAGATAGTATGACTGTATCCCGTATCATTTGACGCAACATATGCATAGACCAAAATATATCTTGATCTATATCTTAATGAACTTAATGAATATACAGAAACTAGCATCTTTTCCAAACATCATCATCGTCATCAGACATACAATAGGTATCGACAATGAAAAAGGATTAAATTAATATATTTTTGAAATTGGATCATAACCCTAAATTTCCAAGGGATCAAAATTAGGGAAGACGCAGACGATTATTTATGGTACTATATTACCATATAAATTTCAACAATTTGGGTCCAGTAGTTTTTGAGTTACACTCCAATAACTGTATTTTATCAAAGTAATAGAAAGGAAGTCGGTATTAAATTGTTCAAATTGCACTTGTTTTTTTTTCATGATTGTTAGGTACCTCATAACTTTCGACTGGGTGAACCGATTCTCAAACTTCTTTATTTGTTTAAATTTAAAGCTAATGCTTCCCGCCCTGGTCTTATTTAAATTTCATCAAGTTCGGTCCAGTAGTTTTTGAGATACACTCCAATAACTGAATAGAATGGAAGTCGGTAATAAATATTTCAAATTGTACTTGTGAGGAAAATGCTAAGCAAATATCAGGTTAAGCTGAAATTTTTTAATAGAAATTAGGTGGTGTTTGTATAAATTTGTTGTAGGGTTTTGACTAATTTATTTACACAATTTGTCTAATTTTAGACAAACTATCTTAACTTGTAAAAGAAGAAAAACTTACTGAAGTAGACGACGACATATTCGTGCTCTTCAATCAAATCCGCTAAGATCTCATCTGTGACCTCTTCAATCGTCGCACTGTTTTTCTGTTCAATCAACCATTCCAGGACTTCGTCTTCGTTCATCAGATCACCTTCGTAAATAGCTGGGATATTCTCTTCAAAGTAAATAAGGGTAGGCAGATGGTCGATGCCGTATTCCTTCGCTTCCTGTTCGTTGTCCATTCGCACGATGACAATACCTTCTTTCTCTAGTTCGTCGTCGATATTTTCAAGTTCGTTCAGAATCCTGATGTCTTGTTTGTCATCCTTATCATCTGAAATATTACAAAATTTATGATGTCTTAACTTTACAGTTTAAATGCTGTGGGCGCACTGATACTGTCATAGCTGGGAAAAGAGTGAAAAGACAAGTCTAGTCAAAAGACATTTTTATAATTTCTAGTTTTGCTCTATTGAATTGGAAATAATTGTGTTTTCTTTAATTTTTTTAGTAATGCTATTTATTATCTTCATTATTTTGAAAATATGCAGGCTAGGATAGCAAGCTGGGTATACAATTACGGGAATAGTATACTTACAGAAGATCACAGCTAAGTATGGAGTGCTGTCGATAAGTTTGTCCATCATTTCATCAGTTACTTCAGGAATCTCGCTGTGTCTTTTCTGATGCAACAACCAGCCCAGAAGATCATCTTCCTTCATCAAGTCACCTTCGTAGATGTGAGGGATACCCTTTTCGAAGAACACCATAGTAGGAATAATCTCGATACCGTATTCTTTAGCTTCTTTATCGTCATCGATCTTGACGAAGGCAATATCGTTTTGGTCGCATTCGTCATCAATGTTCTCGAGTTCAACCAAGATCTTTTGACTTTTCTTTTGATCCTTGTCGTCTAAAATGAATTCGAAGAACTGTATTTCATTTATGTGTCAGTTCTTGACATTACAATTTATGGTTATGAAATTAAAGTGATATAAGAGTGCTAGTGTTACTTCCACAATAGGATTGTGACATGGTTATGTTAGTAAAGCAGAAGTGGATTCGTTTTGTTTACTGAAAATTGTCGAAACATGTATTCAGTATTCACGTAGTAACAAGTTTTAAGACCTCGAAAGTTATTGCAATTCTAGAGCGAAAAATTCACATCATCGGACGGGACTCGAACCCGTCCTCCGACAATCCGTGTTAGACGCCATGACCACTAGGCAACCGAGGCCTAGTAGCTGGCGTTTGTGTTTTAAAAATCATATAACAAAAACCTGGAAAGCTGCCAAATACAAAGTAATTTTACCATTTGCTTTTTAAACCCCTCAGGAAAAACTACAAACAACATCTTTCTCTTTATCTAATAACTATAATATATATTACTAATAATAGCTAAAGTAAGTATGTCGCAGCTCTGTAATAGAATCAGAACTGCGTATGTATATAGATCATGTAATATATTGACTGAATATAAGTCAACATCTTTTGTAACCTCTTTTAACCGTATCTCATTCAATATCATTTCACCCTTCATGTTATAATTTTTATAGCAAAGAAATAAAAGTAACTTACAGAACAGTACAGCGACGTAGGGCATCTTTTCGATGATCAAATCGAGCATTTCATCCGTGATGTCTTCAATTTCATCACTTTCACTCTGATGTCTCAGCCAAGCTAATACCTTTTCCTCTTCTTCTAGATTGCCTGTGTAGTAAGTAGGTATACCCTTTTCAAAGTATAGAAGCGTGGGTACTTTCTCAATGCCGTATTCTTTGGCTTCTTCATCGTTGTCAATCTTGACAAAAGCAATGCCAAGTTCGTCACATTCATCATCTATATTCTCCAGTTCATTAAGGACTTTCTGTGATTTACGGTCGTTGTTATCATCTGCAGAAAAATGGGTACAAATATCATTTTAACTATAGTCTAACTACTAAATGCTTCTACTGGCAAAGATTCAGAGCGAAAGTTCTTAGAGTTTATTTAAATCGTGGAAGCCTTATTCTTGCAAGCACATTATAATATTGCCTTTGCACACTATAATACTTAATTGCCAATTGTTAAAAACACAACCAGAAACAAAAATAAAACAATTGGGAACTGTAGCTACAATCAATAAGGACAAGATAAACTTAACCTGAAAAAACTTAAACAGGAGGTCGAGAGTGTCTTTCTGCGTCTATGAAGTTAAACAAAAGAAAGAGAATGTCTGAATAAAATTAAATGTAACGTAGTGAAAAAACATACAAAACAGAACAGCTACGGTTTTCCCATCTTTGATTAGGCGGTCGAGCATCTCATCGGTGACATCTTCAATCTCATCCTTCTCCAGCTGGTCCACCAGCCACTCCAAAATCTCTTCCTCATTCTCCAGGTCACCTGAAAATTAAGAAGACCATAAAATATCATTAGAAGTTGTTTTTATTATATTATTTTCAGATCGCTAACGCGTGCTCAGCGAGACCAAACGTTACAATTTTAGAAAGAAAAATTCACATCTCGGACGGGCTTCGAACACGCGTCTTCTCTGCCTTCACGCCACTGAGGCTTACCGTTCGAGCGTCAAACTTTAACTCGGTATGATTTTAATCGTCGTATGTATTGAATTTTAACTTTAATTTTAACCGAGGATGTGATATTTCTCTCTAAAATTGTAATCTATCATGAAAAGTATTTAATTCTTTCGATAATTATGAAACTATGAAGTTCACTAGACAAATTAGGTAAGAGTAGTAAAGGGACAGACGGACGAATATGATAAATTTGATTATGTCTATTTGAGATAGTATTTCTAGGAAATTTTAAATTCCAGCCTAGAAATATAATTTATCTAAATTGTTTAAGATAGTAAAGTATTTCAAACAATGCAAACTTAAGCATTGCTAGTTATTACTTTTTCGAGGTGCATTGACGTAGAAAGCAATATCTGTATATTGTGTAAGGGAAGAAGTAATAAAAGTAAGGATATTAACAACGCAAGCTTAAGAGAATAACCGTTACGTAATCAACTTCCCTCTCTCTCAATAGCAGCTCAAATTTGAATCGTGGCCCTTCTTTAAAGTAGGTAGGTACCTACGTAATATTAAGCATCCATCAAGCAGCATACTGTTTGTTTGGGGAATAATGAGCCATGATGAGCCCCAGAAATGAGACCGTAATGGGCCATTTTTTTTAAATTAAGCACCTACATATTTGATGGTGTTTTACATAATACACTAGACTCCAGCATTGAAGTGATTAAGTCTACTAAAATAATTACTTGGCAACTATCTAATAAGACGAAAAAACAATTATAATAATAATAATAATAAACCGCAGGGGCGGCTTTGTGGCGAGCCGTCGGTGAGTGGCGACACCGTGGACCCTGATTCTCCCTGGGGCTAAATGAGACCCCTGACCCCCGGCTTGTCTTAATTGGCCGTCCGGAGGTGGAGACGCAAGAACAAGTAACAATAAGCTCCAAGAGTGGAAGTGTTAAAGGGCATAATGCCGGTAGTAGCGCTCTAGTGAAACCGCAGCACACCTCTCGACACCCTTTAGCCATCCACACCAACGTTGCCCCTTTTGTCACCACTGATGGTGGCCTTTATGGGGGGCCCGTTTAGTGGGTGGGAAGTCACCACCTGCCCAAAAAATTTTAAATGAGACTGGAATTGGCAGGTGCCGTAGTCTCTTCCATAGCCCACTATCTTCTTATCACTAATAAAATCATATCAATAGCCTTGCCATTTTACCCATTTTTATAATAGATATACCATGTAAGCATTTTATAATAGATATACCATCCAAAAGTTTCTTTTTTATACTACTTTGTATGTTTAATACGAAACAGGCCTCTAAGTGTTGGCTACAGCCCCACTTATGCCTTTGTAAAGGACCGGGTGAAACCCGTGAAGTTGGTTCCATAAAAATAATAATAATATAGGAAAACATCCACACAAAGTTCTTCAGGTCCCAAACTAGGCAGAGCCTGTACTATGGTGACCGGATGACTGATAGATACTTAAATACATATACACACTCAGACACAGATCCAACAGACATGTTCATGCACACAAACAAATGTTTGACCTGTCCGGGGATCGAACCCGGGACCAGCGGCTCAGAAGGCAGGGGTGCTACCAACTGCGCCAACCAGCCTGTCAAATTAAATAACTTGAAACTTTTACCATCGTAAACATTAGGGATCTGCTTCTCGAAGTAGACGATCGA
Organism: Selenia dentaria; assembly: GCA_917880725.1. Lineage (NCBI taxonomy): Eukaryota > Metazoa > Arthropoda > Insecta > Lepidoptera > Geometridae > Selenia > Selenia dentaria. The sequence goes on along the minus strand of OU862888.1, from coordinate 2,790,529 downwards.
GGGGACGTCGTCGATGCCGAACGCCTTGGCTGCTTTCTGGTCGTCAATCTTGACGAATTGGATGCCGTGACGGTCGCAGTCATCGTCGATTTTTTCAAGCTCGGCCAGGACGGTCATGGACTCCTCGTCACCGTGGTCGTCTGAAATCAACAAAACATTCCAATGTTTAAAAATAATATGTGCGCGATTGTTTACTTCTCTTATATGACTTCCTATACCATTCAGATGGAACTGATGGAAATGAAGAATTGTAGCGCATTTTGGGTAAGTCTATCCTACCACCATATTGCCACCATGCGGGGACCACATGATTAAATGGAGTAAATCCCATAATAGGTCAAATTATGAACCTATTCGATACTTTGGATATTTTATTATATGTATTTATTAATATGTTGCATCCCCGTCCAGTGTCTAGTGTGTTTCGGTTTATTTCGAAATACGCGTAAAAGTATCAATTAAAAATACTACCCTTGAATAGTTTGACCAACTAAAAGCAAGTTTATACCGGTGGAGTGTATTGGATCTGATAAAATTAGTTACAAACTCGAGGCCTAAAAATGTGTATACTCTTTGTGTACGCGAAACATGGCTTAGCACTTTTTAAACGTAGACGTGGTGTACGCGCGACTAGCGATGGGTTAAAAAACTATCTACACTCAGATTTTGACAGAGTTTTAACAAATAAAAGTTTAATATTATATACTGGTACCTTACTTATAGTTTTAGGCACAAGGGTGCCACGGCAATTTTGTATGTGGGAGTCGTGAATAATTTTTCCAGATTTTCTCTAATGAAAACTATATAAAGGCAATCTGTTTCAGGTAAGTAAAGCATGTTTATTGGGAAAAAGTGATGTGAGATGGGACAGCCGTGCTACTCTCTTCGTTAAAATTAAAATAGTCTATGAAAATAATCAAGATTCTGCATTTAAAACGGTTGAAGCGAATGAGGGAATTAGGAAGTTCTTGATAAAAACGTGGCATGTTGCCAATGACCTCAATTAAAACATTGTATGAAATTAGACCATTATTGTGATATTGCGTTTAAGGAAGACTTGAAATATGATACTGAAAGACACGTGCACTATGCACAATTTGTATTATATGTTCACACAATTATTTATTCAACATTTCATTCACAGAAGTCCAGAAGTCGTGTTGTATATTACTTATATCTTGAACTTAAAATCTATCGCCATATTATGCGGCTGACCCGCCAGCGGCTTCGCTCGCGTGGCCTCGCGGGATACGGTAATTACAGATTTCAATCGGTCAGATTTCAATTAGGGATCGATATTTTACAAAATCCCGTCTTCGTGAGTACATAGGTCCTAAAAAGAACCCGCATGCAAAATTTGAAACTCCTAGCACTTGTAGTTTCTGAGATTTCGTGATGAGTGAGTGACCTTTCGCTTTTATATATATAGATTTCATTTTAGTGACGAAAAAATATACTCATATTTGTAGACCGCTCTTTCACTTTCCTGTCTGGAAATTTCTGATTACATTCACGGCCATCCGACATGCTGCTTAAATGTAAATAACACCATTTAGTGTTGCGCACTACAAGACTGTTCTGCGCTACTAAATGACGTTATATATTTAAGCAGCGTTTATAAGTGAGACGGTCAGATTGAAGATTCTACAAATAATATGTAGAAAAGCAACACAGGACAAACTTACAGAATAAGACAACAAGATTGTCCACGTTTCCGATGAGGGTGTTCAATGTCTTGGCGGTTACGTCCTCAATGACGTCCTCTTCGTCGCCGGTCGACTTGTTCGCGATCAGCCATTCGAGGACATCCTCCTCTTTACTTAACTCTCCTGGAACATTACAGAAGCCATTATTTAGATAAGTCAGTGAACTTTGCCCTTTTTCTAGCTGGGTCTTTATCGGGAGTAATCTGTGAGTAAAGATAATATTATAAATAAGTTTGAGTCTATTGTGACAAACTACATATTTAACGTTACTATAGAAAAAAGTGTTACCGAAAACTTTAAGACGGAGAAGTCGAAGAACATGCATTAAAGAATTTGACAAATTGTTTAATGCATGTTCTGATGAAGCTGAAGCTAACCTTCCGGTGAATAATGTTCATATAACCAGTTGTGACCAAAAGGACATAAACAAACATTCGCACGTCCAGTTGAACGCCACGCTCGGCAACCATGTATAAATAAACGGCAAAGCTTCGCCAACAGTGCCCTCATTAAACACAATTACGCACGCAAATGAAGATCTTAAATCAGTATATTTGCAGCTTAACATTATCACCAAATTGCTATATCTGGTTTCGCAATTCAACCGCCACTGACTATAAAAATGAGTCATGTACCTTCATAGATAATAGGTATCTGATGCCTGTAGTACACCAGTCTTGGCAGGTCTCCAAGACTGTACTCCTCGGCTAATTCCTCGTCGTGGATCTTCACGAAACCGATGCCGAGCTGGTCCGCCTCGTCATCGATGTTCTCCAGCTCCTGGAGAGCTTTAGCGCACTTCTTGCACTCCGGCTTGTCTGGAACATCAAGCCAACCTTTCAAAACCTAAACCATAACTTCGTCTAACCAAGGAACTCCTAAGTCATGCCTCATAGGACTGAAAGCGTTGCAGTTAAGGGCATCTAAATGAGTTTGGAAAGAAAATTATTGTGTGCGTGTAAGCGTGTGTCGTGCGTGCAACATGATACCAATGTGTTGTCTTTATATAAATAGGTACGTTTATTGTGCGAGTGAACTTATAAAGCGTAGGAATCAAAAAGAGAAAACGTGTTTATGCTAGTGTCTCTAGCATGTTCGTTTTGTTCTAGGGGTGCTAGTATCCACACAACTCTGTGTCTTCAGTAATTGATCACATTTTATTGTAGTATTATTTAATATCGATGCAGTAGTAGCGTAGCGGTTGGTTGTGTGATTCAAAGTGAAATAGTTATTTCTGTATCATAAATGGGATATAGTAAACAAAACAGTGATTGACAACGTCGTACTGATGTAAGCACGAAATAAATAGGTCAAGGTCACCGTAGACCTCTTGTTCATTGTGTTCGTGTAGATGCAAGAATTCCATTTTTAGAAGGTTTCTCTTTTAATTAATCAGTGTTGAATATCTTTTTTGAGATTTTAACGGTTGGGTAAGCGGCTGACGTCAAAATTCGTGACATGTCGGTCCGTCAATCCGAGCTTGCTGGCGGGCCGCAAATAGCTCAGCAGAAATAGCTCGCCTCGGCCCGATACTGCAAACGTGGTTCTGATTCTAGCCTTCCTTACACTGCCAGATTAACTTGTATAAGCAATTAGGGACAGTGATGGTTGTTCAGAGAATTATTGCGATAGATATATGAGTGAATGATAAAGAGGATACAGAACGTGAATTTGATAATGGAAGAGTTAAAACCATGATTGAAGAACCATGATTTAATGAAGTTTGAGAAAATCTTTCGATGATTCATATTGCTTAGCTATATCGAATTGAAAACTAATGTTTAATTGAACCTATTTATAATGGATGATTAAAGTAGTATTAAAGTACTTAACGCGAATTGCGTTCACATAATTTAAATTTTATCGTTCCCAGTTGCCAATCTATAAGTCCACGGTACAAGCGAGAAGCAAACATCTGAAACATAAAAATCTAATCTACAAAGCAGCAAAACAGACAATAACATGCCGCCGACGGAGAATCTTACTTACTGTGTGACGGGCCGCAACTTTTGTGATCAGGACCTACGTCAAAAACACAATCAAATCACACGCACAAGTAACTCTTCGTCTAAACCTCGCTAACATATATGATGGTTACAATTCACAGGTCTACGCTGACAGAATTTACAGTTGAATGACTGATGTTAGTTGAAAAAAATGCCTTCAATTTGCCACATTAGCTAATTTACGAAGAAAAAAACACTCGCGATGATAATCCGATACTTACAGAAGAGCACTGCAACGTAATCCGTGTCCTCGATGATTTTCCCTAGGATTTTTTGATTGACTTCTTCTATCCGGTCAGGAAGGTCCATTGCTTCTAAACTCGTCAAGAAATCCAGGACGCTCTCCTCGTCCATGAGATCTCCTAAATAAAATTATTGCGATATTAAAATGTTATTCGTAGATCATATAAATATAGAGTCTGCAATAAAAAAGTTTATTAAAATAAACGTGAGATAGCTGATTCATAGGAAGGTTGAGAGATCCGCCTTTCTTTCTGTCATGAACGAATCCATGACGAGATAAAAGTTGTTTTATTGGTTAAATTGCAATTAGACTTGGCTATAAGAAACTGTAAAAGTGTTCCTGATAAGCAATTCTTCCAGGCAGGTAAGTAAATCGCTAACATATAGGTACGCTAATAGGGATGATGTGGTCCCTATTAATTTAAGACAAGTGCCGTAGTAAATATTTTTGTAAATAAAATTTGTAATACATATTTTTATTGTATACAGTGTACCGAAGTAACCCGTATTACAGTTATTTCTTTCCAAATAAGAAATATAGATCAATCTTTCATCAAATCCTACTCGATTCAGAAAGATAAGATAAAAGGACCATTTCCACACAGATATCCAGATAAAAAAGAGGTTTCTTAATATAACGCATCTTTTTTCACACAAACCAAATGCTTACCCTAAGAAAATATTACATATAGTAGTAAAAAAATTGGTCGTGATCGGACGTGTTAAAGTTTTCTCTGCAAGGAAATTTCAATATTGGAGTTTAAAACAGTTTTTGTGCAGTGGAACATTTTCAAGAAGTTTAAGGATTGTTTTATCTCGTTAATACAGGTGTTTTCCTGTATTGAGCTCGTCTTAAAGTGCTTAAAAGTGCGAAATAAATAATCAATTTTGCTTGTGATAAAACACTACCCTCAGCAAAAAAAAAACAAAACTGACAAGAGTTAACATCTCTGGCTTGGTAGCGCCTAGCAGAAAGTTATATCAATCACACGGAAAGGATTTCTCTCCTACCAATTATTATTTGGTAATAAATTAGTGATTGCAAAAGAAAATTCAACTTGATACGAAACTATGAAGTGCAAAGCGTGTAACAGAATCGCAAAAGCAACGGACATTAAAGTTTGCTCATTGTGCACTGAACACTACCACTATCAGTGTCTAGGTATAACATCTGAAAACTTTAATAAGGAGTCAAAGCAGTTGAAGGCCAATTGGAAGTGTCCGGATTGCAAAAGCGTTGAGAAAAAGGGGGACAACACGAATACCCCTATTAGACAGCAGAACCCGCCTAGCTTATCCCCCACATTGAGCAATATAAGTGACTCTGCGGTGGAGGAACTCAAATTGTGCTTCGAGACGAAACTTAAGGAGGCGACTGCCACTATTCTGTCGCAAGTCAGAGAGCAAATCAAATTGGAAAATCAAGCTATTCATACCGAACTTGAGCAATTAAAGGTCAGCATTGGGCACGTCACTACCCAGTTTGAAGACTTGAGTGAACAAGTCAAGGATAGAACGAAAATTATTGAAGGTCTCAGGTCACAGAGCGAGGAACTCCGTTATCAGATTTCAGCCGTGAATACTCAATTGAATAACATTGAGCAACAATCTAGATCAAACAATATTGAGATCCAGTGCGTTCCGGAGAGCAAATCAGAAAATATTTTAACAACTATTAAGCAGCTTGGTAAGGTTATCTCACGAGAAATAAGTGACTGCGAAATTGTTGATTTTCACAGAGTGCCAAAATTCAATCAGGAGTCGACCAGGCCCAAATCAATAGTTGTGAAACTAGCTAGCCCTCGTGTTCGTGACGAAGTATTGGCAGCGGTGAAAAAGTTCAATAGAGCCAACATTAAGGATAAACTGCAGTCGGGGCACCTAGGTATTTTGGGAACCAGGCAGCCGGTCTATGTGACGGAACATTTGTCGCCGGCGAACAAGAAGCTACACGCAGCGGCGAGGGTCGTTACTAAACAAAAGAATTACGAGTTTATTTGGGTTCGGAACGGCAAGATATTTGTTCGTAAAAACGTTAATTCAAAAGCGCAGCTGGTTTGCAGTGAAGACGTACTCAAAAATCTGTAATAATCGGTTTTTATGGTTTTGAAGAGTTTTTTTTTTATACTTTTTGTCGTTTTGTTTGTTTTGTGTTTTTAGATTAATTCATCCAAAATTTTAACTATATATTACCAAAATGTAAGAGGCCTTAGAACCAAAACTGAGGAGTTTTATATGAAAGCTTTACAAAACCAATATGATTTAATTGTGTTAACGGAAACCTGGTTGAACGCTTCTGTTTTTGACCATGAGATACTGGACGATAGGTATAATATATTTAGGAGAGATCGTAGCTCTACCGTATCATTTATCAACAAAAAGGAGGGTGGGGGTGTTTGTATTGCTGTACACAAGCGCCTCGAAGCTATTCGGCGACCTTCATGGGAATCAGAATGCGAAGACTTGTGGGTCAGCATAAAAATAGGTGACGGGTCTAACTGCCAAAACCTAAATGTCTGTGCGGTTTACATCCCGCCTCCAATTCGTCACGAATACTTTGAATTATTTCTTAATAATTTTACTCACGTTCTAAGTAACAAAACTAAACGGCCATCTACAATCGTCATTGGTGATTTTAATATGACAAATATTGTGTGGGATTATGATGCGAGTTTATTTTCATGTTTGCCTTCTAAATTAAGCAATAGTAATGTGGAAAATACTTTTATAGATGAAATAATATTTAACAATTTAAGCCAATGTAATTATGTAAAGAACGAGAAAAATAGAGTTTTAGATTTAGTACTTACTGATACCCCTAGAATGGTTAAAGTCAATTTATGCCTGGATCCCTTGACAAAGCTGGACCATCACCACCCAGCTCTTGAAATTGAATTTACTCAATGCAAAAGCTTTAAATCGTTGAAATGTGATAGGACCCCTGTATTGAATTTTAGTAAAGCTAATTATACTGAAATTAATGAAGAGCTCTCGCGTATAGTTTGGATCAATGTATGGGAAAACGTTTCTTGTGTAGATCAGATGGTACAGAAATTCTACTCAACTGTTATACCCATAATAGAAAAAAATACACCGTTCAGAAAACCAAAAAATGAACGCTATCCAACGTGGTTTAGCGCCTCCCTAATTAAATGTGCTAAGGAGAGACATAAATATCACAAAAAATATAAATTATATGCAAACCCCCGAGATAAGGAGACAGTAGAAATTCTTAGAACTAGGTACGATATCATGTTAAAGGAATGCTATAAAAGATTTAAAGATAATGCTGCTAAAATAATGCGTACGCGCCCGAAGCATATATGGACATACGTTAATAGTTTAAAACGTAATAGTGGTTCTATACCAAATCAACTAGATCTCGGGAGTAAAACAGCTAATGGCGGACAAGAAATCTGTGAATTATTCTCTGAGTATTTTCAGTCGGTGTATGAATCGCAATCACAAGTAATAGGTAGCGCACAAGATACAATCTCAGATTCTCACCTAGCCGACCATTCTTCGTCTTTTGGTAACATAAGTTTGAAGGAATCTGAAATTATCACAGCCCTAAAAAAGTTAGATCCAAATAAAGGGGCCGGCTTAGACGGTATCCCTAACATTCTACTAAAGAACTGCGCGGAGACTCTATCAAGGCCCTTGTGTATACTGTATAATAGATCTCTCAGTGTTGGTGTTTTTCCGACTGAGTGGAAAAAAGCACGTCTTACGCCTATACACAAAAGTGGGAATATAAATACTGCATCCAACTACCGACCGGTGTCAATTCTTCCGGCACTTGGCAAAGTTCTAGAGTCGATTGTGCAACAAAAAATGTACTGGTACCTCAAACAAAAACTCAATCCGGACCAACACGGTTTTTTGCCAAAAAAATCTACCACTACTAATCTGCTGGGATTTGTTAATGATGTTGCCAAAGCCATTGACGATGGGGATGAAGTACATGCTATATACACAGACTTTAGTAAGGCGTTTGATTTGATAGATCACGTTTTGCTTTTGAGAAAGATTTCAGAGATGGGTATACATGGATCATTGTACAGGTGGTGTGAGTCTTACCTAAAAAATCGGACACAGCTTGTAAAGATTCGGGGGTACACGTCTCGAGCTAAAGCAGTACCAACAGGTGTTCCTCAAGGAACACACCTGGGTCCTCTTTTTTTTGTTCTATTCATCGATGATCTCGCACGAATATTAAAATGTAAATTTAAAATGTATGCTGATGATCTAAAGTTATATATGCGAGTGCAAAATGAAGTTGATATAAAGACCTTACAAAACGAATTAGACAAGGTGGATAGATGGTGTGGTCTTAACAAAATGGTATTAAATGTAAACAAATGCTATCATATTAAATTTACTAAGAAGAAAAGTCCTTTACGTGCCTCATATTCACTAAAAAATACTCAACTAAACGAAGTTAACAGTATTAGAGACCTGGGAGTTATACTGGATAGCTCCATGAACTTTCGAGATCACATAGACAAAATAGTAAAACAATCTTCACAACTGTCTGGTTTTGTTTTGAGACAAATTAAATCGTTCAAGGATCCAAAAGTTCTAATACCAGTATACAATAGCATAGTTCGTAGTATTCTAGAATTTAATAGCTGTATATGGTCACCTGGTTACGCTTTCCACTCTGGCAGGTTAGAAAGAATTCAAAAAAGGTTTTTATATCAACTATCCTTTGTAAATAACAACTGCAAAAGATTACCCTCCTACGAGCAGCGATTAACATTTTATAAAATGAAATCCCTATCTGTACGGCGTAAAGCGTCAGATATTATATTCCTATATAAAATATTACATGGCTTCATCGATTGTCCAGAGATCCTAATGTATGTTAAATTAGATGTTCCCCGATCAGGAAAGCGGTTGGTAAATAGGAAATGTTTCAAATTACCACACTGCAGAACCAATGTTGGTCAACATTCCCCCTTGTACAGAATGTTTTCATATTATAATGGAATCAGGTCTAAATATGACATATTTTATGGTTCTTTGGCCTCAGCAAGAAGTAGAGTTTTTGGTGTTTTGGGTGATTTTTAATAATGTTCCTCTTAATATTTTGTTTATATAATATATATATATATATATATACGTGTATAATATATATATATATATATATATATATATATATATTATACACGTAATAGAATTTGTATCATGATCTAATTATTTAACATTGTCCGTAAACTGCATGCTGTGTTCACTAGTATTAGGAATTACACCGTGAATTTTTATTGTGTAAGATTTTAGTATAAGATATGTGTATATTCCAAATTGTGAACCAAATAAACTAAAAAAAAAAAAAAAAAAAAAAAAAATGATCTTCTCCCCATAGACGTACATAAATATTTTTTCAACATTAATAAATATTCTCTCAAATACATTTCTTTATACCAAGACATACATAATTCATTGGAAAAAGTAACTAATCTTGATCCAAGAATACAGTTAATCTTGGATGTGAAGTAAATTTTTATAAAAGTAAATATCTTTTTCTTGATTTAAATAAATAATATTCTCCAAGCGAAACCATATGATCTAATAATAAATAAACTTGATCTTTGTTTAATCAGTAAGTTATTACTATAGAGATTTTGTTTTTTTTTCAAACGAATATTACTAAAATAGTAGAAGTAGGTGAGGGCAATTGGGAAATCTTGACTAAGTGGAGATTTGCCATAGGCCATACAATAGAACTTTTAAACATTCGGAAATCTAATCAGTATTGCCACTAGTACCCGCTATCAACATTACTGTATTTGCACCTTGAGGCTATTTGCTATTTCAACCTTAGCCCAGCCTACCGCACCTATCTCTCTCACTCCTACGCATAGGAACGTTAAGTTTCACACAGGCGGAGTCACTTCCAACAAATAAGTGTCAACCCGTCTGAAATGATGTTTTACCATCATTAGACGACTTGGTCCTAAATTTACCGCACCGCACTGCAGTTGACGATAAGGGATCAAATGATTAAAACGTTAAGGCTGGAGCGGCGAGGACGTTATGATCTTTTAAACATTTTAACTTGTGTTATTATTTGTTACCTTCGTAAATAATCGGTTCCTTCTCACGGAAGTACGTGAGGGCGGGGAATTTCGTGATGCCATACTGTTTAGCGAGCCGCTTGTCGTTGATCTTCACGAAGTCGACGCCAAATGTGTCAGTGTCATCGTCGATCTTCTCTAGTTCGTCTAGCACTTTGTCGCATGTAACACAGCTTCTCGCATCTGTTATCAAAACATCACTGATAAGTGAAACGTTGAGCACAACTTTTACATAAAGGCTTTGGGTTAATTAAGAATACTTTATAAATTTGTATGAAATTTCATTCCACGACAAAATGACGATCATTTCACATCCAGCCATTACACATAGAATCTTTTAACAGAAGTGAGTCAATGGGAGTGCTCATAGCGCCGGTATGGTGGTTGGTAGCAATTTCAACTGACCTTCGGGCTTTGACGGGTATGTTAGATTAATAAACGTTTCCTCGCGGTTCTACTGGCTTATCCTGCTGGTAGGAGTACGAGGACTAATATGTCGTTATGCTCCTATTGATACGTAAGCTTTTAGTCCTGCGTGTCGTTTTGGGATACCAGGCGTGAGACAATGTCAAAGGGAATATATGCAGAACTGCTGGCCTACATTGCGGATTGAGTTCTGCAGATATCAATAAGAGGAGATATAATCCTATAATGAAAGGCGAGAATAGATTATGCACCAAAGGGATAAAACAGTGTATTACGTCACAGGCAGTCAGTATATTGGACCGTGAGCGTAACGAGGGGCACTATAGTAAACTCACGAGTAAAACGAGGGCGAGTAAAACTATGTAGAGTCCTGAGTAAAGCGAGAGGATTAACTCTTCATAGACCGTGATAATTAAAACAGATCATTTACGAATGAAACGAACGTACATTTACGTCAATGGCACTCAAAGGATTAAGCCGCCCAAGACGAAGACAGGCTTTATTCTCGAGGTGCATACTCTACTTTTCATACCTTCTGCGAGACAATAAAAACCCAGGGCTACGTAAATAAAGCATTTATTTAGTTTAAAGTTAAATAAATGGAAAGTTAATATTGATCTTGGACACATCTGTCCAGCGGAGCATGGAGGGGTAAGTAATATTTTGGAATCAAAACGTGTAAATGATAAAATACTAATAGGAAATACTAAATAGGAAAGAAGAACTGTTAGAATAACACCAAACGCAGATTTTGGTTTCACATTCATTACAATGGCTCCATTTTTCTTTTCTTCTTTTGTGTGCTGCCTGTGGTGGCCAGTTCGATTTTCGAATAAACTCTCTTTACAATGCCACTATACCAATACTATATACTAACGGCCTTACTAATAAACTTTGCTATACCCGGAATAGTTATTCGTATCCATCTGTCAATTTTTCGCTTACAGTAACAGTCACGCGTGAGAGCAAGACAAAGAAAGTTACGCCTAGTATAAAGTTTACGCAACGGTGTTAGGTGTTAGAGTTTTAATATACAAATTTTAACGTAACAAATTCAAAGCTTATTATATCCCATGGGATTTTCATATCCCTTCGTATATAATATATATTAATGCCTTGCTTTACCTCGAGATTGTGTGATATGTGGACATTGTTCAGCAGGTGGTATGTATAAACCCTAACGATTACTCTCTAAGGTGGCGTTCGTGGTAACGACAGGGTAATAGGTACGAAATATGCCTGGGCTACCATCGGCCACTATAAACTATCTAATGGGACATGGTAAAATAATAATAATACCTGCTAGACGAAGGTTGAGAAACGTAAACGTGGCGCAACTAGACTCAGAATTTTCAAGGATTATGTGGCATATTTTAGGTATATACGTAGTCCAATGCCTAGGTGGTGGTCCAACCTGGAATTAAATTACAACCTATTTCCGTTAGGGCGATTAGAAGCCAGGGCGAGCATGGGGTTTCTTAACACATATCACAACAAAAATCGTCACAACATTGTAAAAATATCGATTGTGCACCCTCGTAGAGATAGAGGGAAAGTTGTTAAGGCTTACTCAACGATGTCAACATTCCGGACGATAGTGTTGAACTATGACGAAATTTCTTCAGTCGTACACAATACCACAAAACGCGTATTAACAGAACCGCCAAAGTTAGTGCCTCGATGTGTAGGGAACGTGACTTCTTAGAAAAAACAATTTATTCCGTTTTTTATTAGACTCTGACGTGAGACTAGTAAGTGAAGTGAGACTTGGCTAAGCCTCTACCCTGTTAGCGAAAATACGATTGGCTATTGTTATGTGTATGATAGAGAAGCCCGATTTAGAGACGTATCCGTACTAAGTATAGGTTTCAACTCGGAAACGTTCAGTGACTCGTACGACGCTCTCTGAGTATCAAGTACAAAAATAAAGGATCCCGTCTGATGACGTCTAAGCTCGGACCTAACCTGCTCCTGTGAGTGTAAGAAAAGACAAGTGTGTAGAAAAGATGATTATTCAGAATGTAGGGGTCCAGCGTCTTCGCACATTGCTAAACCGATCCCCGACGAAGCTGAAAACAACCAATGATGACACAACAATCGAAAACATGAGAGAGTAGGTACGATTATTTACAAAATCCGAGTTCAAATTAAATTTAAACGTGGTACATTTATACAAGCTACAAAAGCCTAAGTACTTATTGCTGGATTTTTTCAATGAGACTCAATTGGTAATGAGGGGTTTAAAGTTTACGTTGAAAAAAAATGTTGATATTGAAGTTATAGTTATAGTTGATAAAGAAGGAGGCAGCGGGTCCGAATAATGTTAGTGAATGTTATATGCAGTATAACATTATGTTGATTGATTTAACCTCATTGGACATTTTCCATTTGATGTTAATAGAGATGATAAATTAATAACATGAATGATGAGTTTACAATAATATGTCTGTTACTCAATCACGCCAGGAATGGCTGAACAGATTTGAATATTTAGGTTTTGGAATAACATATAATAATACTTTTCATCATTATAATCATTCATCATTCATCACCACGCGGGCAACCAGTTACACATATTGTGATATCGTCATAACATGACAATGTGTTGTGATTGGTGAGTGTACGGAAGTGGTTTGAGTCCGCACCATTCATGTTTACAATAAGTCGATGGTCTGCAGGTACTCTTCCGATCCGTTGTCAATACTTTGCTCACTAACTGCTACTTGTCCTATACGGGAGGAGGGCACACTCAAGTTTTTCTGTGCCTATACTTTATGAGATCTCCTTGAAGACGAGTCCGGTGTTTACGTCGATCTCGAGAGAAATATTGTAGGTGTCAGCGGACTGGGAGACGTATGTACCTGCTGTGCTAGTGTAACATTTCGTCCGCAGTATTGATAAACATTCGCCAGACAGATGTATTCACGCCTATCAAGGGCCGATTCCACTAACAAATTGCAAACAAAACGGAGCTTAACAGCGACTTTTATCGTTTTATTATTCTAGTATATAAAAATAGTCAAGCTGCTTAAAATAATGAATTAATAATAGTAATAAAAAGGCCGCAGGCTTTGCGGCGAGCCGTCAGTGAGTGACGACACCGTGGACCCTGATTCTCCCTGAGGCTAAATGAGACCCCCGGCTTGCCTTAATTGGCCGTCTGAGGGTTGAGACGCAAGAGCAAGTAACAAAAAGCTCCAAGGGTAGAAGTGTTAAAGGGCATAACGCCGGTAGCGCTCTAGTGAAACCCCACCAACGTTGACCCTTTTGTCACCACTGATGGTGCCTCTTATGGGGGCCTGTTTAGTGGTTGGCAAGTCACTCAGCCTATTTATTTTAATGAGACTGAAATTGACAGTCTCGTCCATATCTTATATCTCCCTTATCATTTATAAGTTCATAACAACAGCCTTGTCATTTTACCCATTTTTGTGATAGATAATCCATATCACCGTCATCCCAAAATCTATTTTATACACTTTTGTATGTTTTATACCTAAGTGTTGGTTATAGCCCCCACTTATTCCTTTGCAAAGGACCGGATAACAAATCCGTGAATAAAAATGAATAAATAATAGTAATAATAATTAATTATTTGATCGATCTAAACTTTACATTCTGCTAACTCGATAGATCATGAACGCGACGCTAACTCATAGTCGTATATGAGGTAGTGTTTAATGTAAGAGTATTTTAATAGTAGTATTTAATATGCCGTTACAATCAATTTGTCAATTATTATTTTTTAATCTTATTTTATTTAAAAGGAGTTTGATCAGACACGATCATGCCACTCCCATAGTATACAATCGATATACATTAACTACGCCGTTTTATGGCTATGTTAACAAGTTTGTATAGCCTTCTCGCAGCCGCTGATAGAGGGAATGCGAGAATGCTATTACAAATACCCAGCTCTTTGACATCGATATTGGTAGCCATCAGTAACGCTCTTCTCTCGACTTCGTTCCGGACACATTCCACCAACACATGGTAAACATCCTCAACTACTCCGCACTCGTCACAATTTGGTGAATAGGTCTTCTTCATTAAATATGCAAATCTATTTAGTGGAATGTGCCCGGATCGAAGTCTCAATGCAGTGACAATCTCAGATCTAGGGATTTCCGTGTAGGAGAACCACGGCGAGCGCGTTAAACAGGGTTGGATAGTCCTGTACCAAATACCCTTTGTCAATGATCTCTCATCGAAATACTATATTTGTCAATAGTAGAATAGTTTTTTGGGCAATGATCGAACGGTAACCATAGTAGAATTGCAGTTGCAACGGGACAGATTGTTGAACTTTGTGAAATAGTAGAATTGGCCTCCAGAATTTGGGCAATGAAGTCGAATAAACAAAAACAGTTTCTATTTTACACTTTAGATAAATGGTAATCAAACGTAGGCGGAGTTTTCTTTATACGTAAAATACAGTATTTGCGTGCGAGTAGTTTTTAACGATGCGTAATGTATTTTTATTGCTTGTCTCAGTTAAGCGACTTGGGTTCTCCCCTTAACCCTTACGTATCCGGCGATTTTAGAATCATTAATATTTAGTATCATTGATAAATATGTTATTCTAAACGTAAACAGGATGCGGAGTCATTGCAGAACTTGCAAAATTTATCAGTACCGTTTTTGCTACGACGTGAAATTATTTTTACTACCTATGGCATTTCTCTTTTAACGCAACGCATTCCTTTGAACGTATTTTGTTTATTAAAATTTTTATTTTTGTTTGTTTCAATTCTGCAGATATTTATTAACTTAAGTGCATGTACGTAAAATGGGATGGTAAATATATGTTTGAGCTACCTATGCTGGTGATTTTAAATTCATAAGTTGTAAAGTTTATTTAGGTATCTACGTGCTGTTCAGGTCCCGCTATGTAAGTAAGCATACTAATGGATTGCGCATTTGATTTGGACCATAACCTCAGATTTTATCAAAAACGATACTAGAAGAAATATTTAGTGACACTTCCGCTAAAAACTATGTTTATAGCCAAGTTGCGGTGTTTATTTGTAACAACAATACCTAATCGCATTGCTCCTGAAAACGAACCTACGCACACATATGTAGATAAGTGAATATTGTATAGGATGGGCTAACATATTATGATGCTTATGGCGTGCTTGCTTATATGGCTCTACTCTGCCCTCCTATTTTGAAACCCCAATAGCTAAAGAAAATGAAAAGAGGTAAACGAACTATAAGAGTAGATTCGTAATTTAGCGTTTTATTGTAAATTTTTTTACAAGTCCTTTGGAAGTAAGACGTGATAAATAATTAAGGTAAGTATTAAGTATTGGAAGTACCTACCTATACCTATAATCATAAAAAGTAGCGTTGCAAGAATATAAAATTAATGCTAGCAAATTAAAACATTAAACTTGAACCTTCATTTCATTGATGCCTTCATATAACTAACTTCCCTTCTAAAATCAAGTTCAATATTTCTAACACATGATCTAGAAATAACTCCAAAATACCGAATGCCAAACGGGTCGGAAGCAGCTCGCCTACACAACAGTAACGTTAAAGCAGAACATTCGGCTAACATTGAAACGTTGACAACTAACAAAACAATTGCTGGGGACGTGACATCAACGCTTGGCAGTGATCTAACTGCTGGCAGCTACCAAAATACGAATTAATAGATGTACAAGAACATAAAGGATGGGAAACCATAAGGAGAATTAGATAATGAACACTATGATCAGTTTACAGACTGGCCAGTTGCCGCAGTTGGAAGCAATCCGTCCATGTGATCTGCTGGTACAGGATCGCTCTCCGCACACCTTTTATTAGCTTAGTATAATTATACTTACTATCGTATGAAATGTAAGTATTAACTTACTACCTACATCTTGAATTTGTAAGATTATTTCATACCTGATAACACAACTTCCGGCAGTATTTCCGAACGTGTTTATGATCTCAGAGCCGTATTCACAGAAGACCCTCAGCAGTGAATCTAAGATCTGAATAAACTTAATATGGTATTTACTTTCAAATCTCCAATCAAATCAAGATTCATTACTGGTTCTGGAATGCCTCTTATACTTTTTCATTTATTTTGCTGGAATATGATTCATCACATCGTTATGATCTTTATACATTTATTTAATCCTATTTTTATCACTGTTAGACCACTGCCAAACGTTGACGTCATGTCTCCACACATTGTTTTATATTTATTTAACCAAGGATTTGTCATTTACTTAGGTTAGAGTAGAAATGGAACAGTCTAAAACGTCACAGACACAAAAAATAATATAAACAAAAACAGACATATTCGACTATAATTGACAGTACTCGAATAATACAATTTTTGTTCTGTTTGTATATGGAAATATGTACAGCTGGTTGCGGTTTGTTGTAGACTTCTGAAACGTCAGCAACAAAATAAGCTCGTAAATCTCGAAAGCAAGAGGTCGTGACTTCGCTGCCTACGCAACCACACGGCTAGTATTTATGACCGCCTCACGGTCTATCCCACATACGCTTCAGTTGTGCTTGCTAGCTTTTAGTTTAATAGTTTCAGCGTTTTTACGATGCCTCAACATTATTCGAATGTTATTATCTCTAGCGCTTCAGAAAATCTATATACAGAGTTTTAACTACACTTTGATTTACTCATAGTGTTAAACTTTTAAATACAGAGCGTGTTTGTGTTTCAATTTCAAACTCAAGAGTAGTTCGGTTCGTTCCTCGAGCTTGAAATATCAGGGAAGATAACATCGTGAGAAGATCTACAGCAATGTGGCAGGACATTTTCTAGTGCCTGCATGCCTGTACCTTCCAGAAGCTATCCTCATAAATAAAATAATAAATCACGGTATATTACGGCAGCCGAACTCGAGACTCTCTACCATCGACCGCATTATCACATATTGTTGATGCCATATTAAACGCCAACCCATCAAATGTTTTTTTCGTATAATCACGAAGAGATAATCACGTTTATATAGTGTTGTATAATACCTATCGTAGGTAAGTAAGTTTTGACAACTCCAGTAAGCAGAATAGTTAAGAAATTGATGAATAGAGCTGAAAAAAGTGACAAAAAGCTACATTTTAAAATTCAAAACATATATTGACTGTAACTGAGGTAAGTAATTGCCCTGCCAATCATAAACACACGTTAAAGACACGCCAAAATATCTACGTTATGAATCGTAAACGAACTGGATTGATGAATCCAAAACTTAATCATCCCCAACAATAATAGCTCTACCGCGCAGATGCCCATCTCTCGAAATAACTCTACCTACTACTTCTTACGCCTGCAAATTTGTACGTTATTGGTGATAAACTTCGGTTAAAAATAAACAAGGTGATTGAAGAAACATTGAAGAAACTGAAGATCATAAAGATACAGACAGTTGTTTAGATTTAACAAGCTAAAGAAGTTGTATAAAACCGGAATGCAAGAAGCCCGTAGCCTCAAACGAAAGGAATAGAAGCAAAACAAAAATAATGAAATCCAGACATCACGAGACGCAGATGTATACAATTGCAAGCGTAAAATATTAAGATTCAGATAGATTATTGTCAAACTGTGTTACATACATTGGTATCATAAATTATAAATGTCAACATCTTTGTTAATTGGGAACATACTATATTTTATATTGTACCTACTTGCAAGAGTTATATTGTTAAAATATTTGCATTCATAATGGGAAATATATGGTTCAATTAATTAAAAGTTTACAAAGTCTAATTAGTGTTGTAATATATAGTCAGGTTCCGGACACATTAAAAATACTTACCATCTGATTTTAATCTGTCGTTCAGATATTCACCTATTTTCAAGTAACCCTTCAATAAAAAGAGATTGAATAAAGTGCTGTCAAAATGATTGAAAATTGTAGGACCCATACCACTCATGATTGTTCTAAGCTATTAGGTTCTGTGAACAAGCACATTAATTTTATTTTTCAAAAAATGGTTTGAGAATGCGTAGTTTTAACTTGTCTGGAAATGTCCGACAATGTACGCACAGGTTGTTAAAATAAATTTGCAATAGACATAAAGTGTTTGTAACGATTTTATGATTTTAAATATCGTTTCTGAAGTTAATGCGCGCATAAACATACAGTTAGATTTATTCCAGTTGAAAGTCTTTAAGCTTTTCTGTACGTCAGAACTCCGTTTGCCGTCAGTGGGCTTCACGTGATTGATAAAATACCTCAAAGGTTAAATATTTCTACAATTTCTATATGCAACAGATTTTGTAAATCATGTATTATTTGTGCGTTGTAATTAGGAACATTTAATTTTGTAAACAGTTTTAGCTACGAGAATTCAGTTGGTTGTCATTTTGTGTAGTTTGTTTAAGCGCGTCATACCAATAAATATTTAATCATGCTATCGTGACCATTTCAAAGTAATTTATGTATTCATTTTTTTATATTTTGTGTGGACAGTAACGATTGTATCGTTGAATTTGTCATTCCTCAAAGTTATTATGTAAATATTTATATTAGCATCAAGTAAGGTTTATATTCATATAGACAGAGTCAAGTCACAGTCGGTTATTTCGTAATTCCATTGTCCTGTCTAAGTCACGTTCTTAGAAAAGTGATCGATGCACCACTAAAATGCAAAAATAAGGCATTATGAGTTGTACTCTTTGCCTACACTCATGCACCGTCACGAATTATTACTTAACTTATTTATATTGCGGTATCCTACATGCCGATGCGGAAAATTTCGAACTTATTTTCCGTTCTCTTTTAACTTTCAACCTTTCTACCGAAATCCTTTCTGCCGTGCTATTCTCTAAGAGCAAACATCGTTGCATCTTTGACAACATCCGTGGAACAAATGACGTGATGACAAGAAACGTTGGAAATACAACCTTATGTACAAGGGTGATATTTCATAAAGTATTTGACATCGCTGAGCTCTTCGACGAATTATTAGAGAATCGCACGGCTGTTCGCACCTTGGTCGAGGTTTGTAACATTGACAGCAGACTATACATAAGCATTAGCGTCAGTTAGGTAAATGAGTCTTGATCCACTAGAAATCAGAGGATTCAGGAATGTAAATTCTGCAACAAATAAAAAGCTGTAAAGCGCTGTAACTAAGTCATTAATCCTGTCGCAACCATATAAATCATGTCAAAGTTCTACAAACATAAGGTTGTTCACACCTACAAACATCGTGCCCTCATAAATTACGGAAAATGAAAACGGTACTCTGGTAGAGATTTTATATTTTTTATTATTGTCTATATGACGTGTTCGGCGACCCCGTTCTGTGGTTAGTTTATTTTCCATTGCGTTTGATTCATATGGAAACAGAAGACTACGTCAGAAAAGCTAAATGACGTGGGAATAACAAATTAGCTGTGTCTGCTCGGAGATAACAAATCATGTATTTGATTCGAGTCTTTGATAAATCGTTCACCTTTATAAAACAGTGGCTACTAGCAGACGTAAGCTACAAAAAATACATAAAATTAACGATTTTTAGAACGCCAGAATAATTTTCACTTGAAAACTATATTGATGAAAACTTTATAAATCTAAAAAAAAAATAAGAAATATTTTAATAAACTAAACTTTTTATGAGCACAAGGTCTATTTGCTTTTTGACGAAATTATGATTGACCAATTTAGGACATAATTCAGTACCTAAGAACAGTACTCCAGAATACATTAAATGCAGACTTTGTGCAGATGCAACATAACTTGAAACAAATGCTAATCAAAAATCTATAAACGGAGCTATAGCTAAAAATCTATATGCTCAAAAAACCAAGTCAAAAACCTATAGCTATGAACAGTTTATAAGTAGGTAAGTATGTATGTCACACTTATAATAAATGCGAATGTTTGTAAATGCGTATGTTACATCACGCTGAAACGACTCAACTGAAGTTAACTATATACTATATATACTAACTAATTAGAAGTAATTTAAAATGGAGAAGCATAGATATCCTTATTCCGCACGGATGCGTCGCGGGCTGTTACTAGTATTATATATGAATAAAAGCGCTATATGTACTGAAAATTAAAGGTATATTGGAATGAGTTGCATTGAGAATGATAAGGAAATTGTGGCTGATTTACCATCACGCTTGGATGTTAATAATAAATATAGTTGATAATAAAAATGATGTTGCTCACCTATGCCGTGTCAATCAATCGCCACCTAATTACTTTAACATTAATATTCTCGAAAGATCGCGATATCCTTCTTCCACACGGATACTTCGCGGGCTGTTACTAGTATTATAAATGAATAAAAGCGCTATATGTACTAAAAATTAAAGGTATATTGGAATGAGTTGCATTGAGAATGATAAGGAAATTGTGGCTGATTTACCATCACGCTTGGATGTTAATAATAAATATAGTTGATAATAAAAATGATGTTGCTCACCTATGCCGTGTCAATCAATCGCCACCTAATTACTTTAACATTAATATTCTCGAAAGATCGCGATATCCTTCTTCCACACGGATACTTCGCGGGCTGTTACTAGTATTATAAATGAATAAAAGCGCTATATGTACTGAAAATTAAAGGTATATTGGAATGAGTTGCATTGAGAATGATAAGGAAATTGTGGCTGATTTACCAACATGCTTGGATGTTAATAATAAATATAGTTGATAATAAAAATGATGTTGCTCACCTATGCCGTGTCAATCAATCGCCACCTAATTACTTTAACATTAATAGACTCGTTCACAGAAGGGTGCGTATTATAGTATGTGACGGATGTTGTAAGGTTGGCAACGTCCAGCAAGAAACTGCATGAGAAAGTTTGGTCAATGAAAGCAATCAGCACAGCGACGATTGCTAAAGTCAGGCCAAAAGCAATCCATGGCGTGCTGAAAGTTATATTTATTTATAGAAAAAATTAGAATACATGAGAATTAGAAGACTGGAAGTTTGATCATACTTAAACTACTGGTGTATGTCAAGGAAAGATTTGATGGTGATGAAGTTTTTGATAGTAGGTACTTTATAACACAGAATAATCAATCATCAACTAAATTTACATTTAAGTACTTTTAGAAACCTCTTACTTTTTTAAATAATTGAAGCTGAAGATCGTACTGAGAATTAACACTAGGTATAGTAGTAAAAAATGTAGTGTAAACAGATAATTACATGTAAATCTGAAAAATTCAACCTGTAAGAATTAAATCGGTAAGAATTAACTCATAGTCAATGAAACGATGAAATTATTCAACTAAAACTAAACTCTAACATCAACATATATTTTCATGTTTACATAATATTCATTCGACATGGTGTAGGTCTATTGTATCTCAGCTTACTACACTCCTGTAGATGTCGGAACAGAGTTTCACAGCTTTTGAATGCCTAGTCATTTGCTTTCGTGAGAGAGTCCCTATTATGTTATCACTGTAATCCTAAAGGCGGCCCCTAGGTAGGGCTAATCAAGTGACACTTCGGCAGTAACAAACGAACTGCTGGATAAAAACCATGCCGAGAAGAGTTTACTTTGAATTTCCAAATTCGCATCGGGTCTGAAATTCGTGGGTGAATCTGATGTCTCAACACTGTGGAATTGTAACTGGATTCAGAAGTGATGGACGGAAGACGGACCACGTCATGCTGACGGTTTCGGGAAAAGAGGACTCAGTGAAAAATGCTTCTTGGTCACGGAATGTTACGACTTCACCACCTTTTCAATCATCATAGTAGCCATGACGTAGATTAACGTCCGATATGTGTGAAATGGCACTTAGGACGTTCAGCTTGTAAGAAAGATCTAGAACGATTCTAGAATTTACTTTTCCACTTTTGTGGTCTTGGTTTTACTTTTGTAGTTAAAATTAATCGAATAGAGTTGTGTTCAAAGTTTTTAATTTAACTAAATTCTGTCTTCAAAATTCAAAACTAATTTCGTCACTGTTATTAAATGCGCCGCTATTACCCATTTTGCTCGCACTTATCGATGAACCCTTTGCCTCTTTTTGAATAGTTAAATGACAATTTGAGGACGCTATATTGAAAGCCACAAGCTTACCTAGCGACACTAAAACCACGTACGAAAACTAGGAAAATTAATAAAAATCACCAGATGAACCATTCAGTATGAAAATATAATAAAGACTATTGTAAAAAACAAAATGTCATTTTTTTAAACAAATTACTTTCTTAATTTTAAATAACTAACTGTTAAAACGGTCAGTATCAAAAGAGGAAATAATGTCGCCAACAAGTAAATTATTGTAAAGATCAATAATATTCGTTATGCTATGAGAACCTTGTTATCAAACAATAGCAGAACCTATACCTAAGGTGTTCCTGAGGGTTTTTGGTACAAAAGCGCTGAGATGACGATACATGCTAGATAAGTATGATCAAGAATCTCTCATCAGTAAAGATTCCATTCTGTGGGAATAATAACCCTTAATTAAAGTTTATTTTGGTTTTGTTTGTGAGAATCAGTGTTCACAATGTAGCGTGGGTTGTTTTAATTTCCCGATGAATGGGCCGTAGACAAATCTTGAACGGTATTATTTTTAAATATTAACATTGGTACCTTTACGATCTTATATCCCAAAACTTTATTGATATTCATCACATCTGAGAAAAACTATCTGTTGTGTGAACCAGAGTGAACCAATTTCTCATCCCTTAATCAGTTATTACGACTTCCATCAGTATAGAGCAATCCAATTCTCAAGCCGGTTACTTTTTGAATTTCATTGTGTTCCTTATATATAAGATGCTATTTTATTTAGGAACAAATAATCCTTATATGATTAACCCTTTCGACCCTTATCTTAAAATACATGTTTTTTTTTTACATTTCGGATTCTTTTTTTCGGATTTTATTACAGCGGATTCGTTTCTAAAATCAATTTCATCGATCTCGATTTGAAAATCAGTGAATGCAGAGTTCATATTTAAAAAAAATGAATGATGTCCTTTTTCAGGGAAATATCTTCAATACTAACTTCCCATCTCTGTGGCATAGCCATGGGACGCCCTATATTTTAAACATACAAAATAATATTACAATGTACCTATGTATTTGACTAAATAAAGAATTGAAAAGGGATTTGGTCAATTGCATTATGACAATGTCAATATTCAAACGGAAAGCTAGATGCTATTTATTTTGCTAATGCTAATTAATGTGTTATTTCAGAGCAATTTTAATTAATCCTCGCGATTTGGACGTTTTCCAATCGAACCACTTGTTAGAGAGATTTTTCGAAATTATTATCTTTTATCTGCGCTTACTCGGCAACGGAGCTCTATTTTTGACGTATAAAAGTTTATTTTACTAGACGGATGTATATCAAGGGCATTCATCTTGGAACTTTACTTTTTATTCTTCTAAGGTTGGACCAAATCCAACCTTTCAGAACGAAGAATCTTTAAACCTACACAATTATTCTTTGATAATATCGCGCCATTGGTTTTACAAAATGTTCTAACACCAAAATTGTATATATGATCAATAAGTATTGTTAATATGTTTGGTTATTTATTCCCTTTCTTCTAATCACTTAAGTTTGGAAGATAATGCTTTTCATATTCGATTTATCATACATTACAGTTGCCTAAAATATTTGCTGTCTTGTTTATTTGTTTTTGTTGACAATGCAATGACCTCAGAAAATAACATCTTTTGAATTTCATCAAAGAGACATATATTCTTGGATGTTAAAGTCTTTAAAATGTATCAACTCTGAATTTTCAACCCACATATACCTACTTATTTGAAATGAGTAATTTACTCGCCCTGACAGTGATGCATTACGCTTGTATTGCACAGACGTCAGCCATCATAGTCTGCCCTTCAAGAGGTGTGCCGAAGACATAATACCTACGTCAACATTATTAATGAACACCCGTCGAAGCAGATCATGTCATTGGATTCACGTCCAACCCACACACATGCACATACCAACATACACACACACTACCAGCACTTATACAAAAATATGATCGTGAGGAGTGAGCGATGTGACGTGTCAACAGCCGTCACTTCGACACTTGGCGACAAAAGAAAATAGTTGGAATGCCGATAGCACGTAATGTTACTCTATTTCAGCAGCACACTGTTATAGCCCCGCGGCGAGCGTAGGCGCCTCGCGACCTTGGGGCCAGCAGCGGTGGAACGGAGGAAAGCGAGACTAGGGACCATTTTAGGCCGCGCCGAGAGGCGAGCCGGTCGCAGGCCGGGTCAAGTTTTATTGTCTCCGCGGCTCGGTTGCATAACTGAGTCGCGAACCTCGAAATATCATGCGCGTGCGAGCCGGCGTTCTCTCCGGCCGAAGATCATTAACTCGAGGATAACCCATTTGGACGGGCGCCGTCGCAGACTTTCGACACGGCGCGGCGGCGTCCGCCCCCGCGCTGGCCGCCCGCCAACCGCCGCCCGGCTCGCTAAATTAGCCGAGGGCGCGAGGACGCGCGGTTCTCACGCGGCGGGCGGCCAGCGAGTGTGCGCGCGCACTTACACCAGTACACCGCGACGAAGTCCTTGTCTTCCAGCACTCGCTCCAGCTGCTTGGCGGTCACCTCCTCGATCTGGGGCTCGGGTTTGTTCGTAGCGGGGGCGGGGGACTTGCGCGCGGTCGCGGCGGCGGTGAGCGCCAAAAGCGTCACCAGAGCCTGCAGCCACCGAGCCATGGCGAGGGCGCGCGCGGACTGAGCCGCGCGCTGCCGCCCGCCCTGCGCAAGCGCATCGCCGCCGCCCCACCAACACGCCGCGCATGCGCGCCGTGCCGCCCGCCCGGTGAAACTACTGCGATCTGCTTCACATTTGTTTACATCGCGACGCGCTACCTCCTCTCTGAGCGCAGAATATCTATCGATAACACCTATCACCACGCTCGGTGACTAATCCCTACTCTGTCACATAGCGTCCTGCAGCCTACGTGCTACTTTTTGCCAGCCTAGGATGCAGCGTAGCATTGCTACCTGGTTGTGCCTATATCCTTCACCTACCACATACCACCAATACCTACCACAATTCACTTAGCAAGACGTAGGTGCATTGGGTCTCTTGGTCATTTATCTATTGGTCTTTGGTTACTATACTGGCATTAATATATTTGGTTGGGAAAAATATGATAACGCGAAGTAGGTAGGTAGTGGCACCTATTAGATTAATTTTTATTTACTAATTACATTAAATTAAATTAAACTTAATTCATTTATTATCAGGTGACCCATATACACTAAGATTTACACATACACACAAAACATAAACTAAAATTCAATAAAACACAAAAAAACTAAAATCTGTTCGACATTGCCGTGACATGTCTGTCGCAGCAACGCCGAATGAAGGGGCAGTCCAACCTCCCCGCAATCATCGCTAGGACGGAGTTAGAGCTGGTCCACACTCTGCGCACCAAGGACGCTGCTCGCTTGCGCATGCTCGCATTAAAACAACTGGTGCGTGCATCCGCGAACATGCCCAAAGCGCTGCAAAAGCGCGGCAGCCCAAGCACCGCACTGAACGCGTTCTTGTACTGGATACGGAGTGCGCTGTAGGGTTTTTAGCATAGTTTACCCACAAGTTGCACGTGTACAGCGACGAGCAATACGCTCTACAAAGCGTTACTTTCACTTCCGCCGTACAGCGTGCTATCATGTTTGCTCTACATTGTTATTGACCGAGCGAAACAGGTCTCCAAATGAACACCTGTCATGATCACCAAATGAACAATGTTTGTTTGTTCAAGCATAACTTGACAACGGCTCATAATATCTTTATAAAATTTGGCAGAAGGGAAACCTACGTATCAGGCACGTATGGTGCCTATTGAGGTACGTATATAAGATTTTTTAAATTTCTTATGTGAACTAGATCGCGTGTTTATATTGAAGCTGTCAAAAGGGGTCATCCTCTTTTTAATATTTTGTTGAAAGTTGAACATGTTTAGTAGTTCAAATCAGCATCAGATGAAAGTAAGTACTTTGCTTTTAGGTATACATTTTAAAATTGTGTGAGTATATTCACACAATTTTTAGTCAAACCTAAACTTATAACTTAAACAGCTGGACTCTTACAGAAAATAACCTAACAAGAAGACAAATGTAACTAGAAAATTTCTCCGATGAGACCTCGTGAAAACAAGTCTTAGCCGTTAGGTATTTGTTTTGAAATTTAAAAATGGTGAATCCATTTTTGTTATTGATAGGCTTATTCCCATTTTTGATATAAATATCAACAATAATACTTCATCAGTCGAACGACCCAGACACAATAGAAATTTCATTGTTATATGGACAGTCGAATGAACTTAAAAGATGGTAATTTGAAATTTCCATATTTAGGTATTATTAGTTTATTAACTTTTATTAAAAATATAAACTATAGGTATGTGACCTATAGTTTATATTTTTGACAGGGACTTTTTGACTCAGGGGGTGAGATAGCATGAAACGTTGTGTGGTAAATTAAATTAGAAGTTTGAAATTATTTATTTAAAAAGAAATCCCAATGCTTACAACAACTAACTTGCAACTTACACACTTACACTTGAAACATGAGAGTAAAGAGGTGAAGCTTCTGCCGGCAGATTTTCAGATCTTCGTTTTCAACTCGGGAATGGAAACTTTGCACAAATGTATGGATTGATATAAATACCAGATGAGTTATATATTGTGGTATCAATAGTCGCGGAACTTATAGATAATATGTATTCTAATGTGAAATAATAAAGTCATATACCGATTGGGTCGTTATGCGAGAGAGCTATTTTGACTTCGTAACAGGACCAAAGCTTGTCTCCTTTTTCATTATATTTGGATATGATAAATTTGTAAAAAAACTAAAAAAATAGCACGGACCCTGAAGTCTGTGGAGGCTAATCATAATATATAACAAGTATAAGTTAAATATATTAAATAACTATAAATACTATCAATATATTAATTTGTACTATAATTAGTCATTATTTAACCATTTCTCAGTTTTAATTAGATATGTCACACACATTGACTACATAATAATGTCATAGTATAAACTTAATAATTAATTCATTCGATAGGTAATTAACGCACACATGTACCTACTCGTATAAATATGTGTTGTCATGCACGAACTCGCGCACCACATACTTATCCTTTGTACAATTGGTTCTTGTGTCGAGCTCCCAAGATACAGGCTCAGCCTAGTTTGGGGCCCTTAGGGAAAGTCAGTTAGGGCTCATATCAAGTATTTAAGCTATATCATGTTAAGTATTTAAGTTATACTGAATATAGCGTAATAAGATGTATTGAGATTGGTAAATAAACAAAATAAACATTATTATTATTATTATTATTTGAAAAATTTAATACCGACTTCCATTCTATTCAGTTATTGGAGTGTAACTCAAAAACTACTCGACCGAATTTCATGAAATTAAATGGCCACACGGTTATCACCAGCCAAGTTATACAGCTCTCTGCCGCAATCAAATGCTGCCTAAAACTTGATATTTCGACGTTAATTTAATTTAAAGGACATTAATTATTTTTTTCAATTCCACGTCAGTTTCCAACCTTATCTCTACATTATTTAACGTTTAAATTATTATTTACAGTCATCTATATATCTGGACAGCCATGAGGATAAACGAATCGATATTACAAGAGCTCCACATCAAAAAACGAGTTACCTCTCTATGCCGAGAACGTCAACTAAGTTTCATTAGACATATAATGCGATTACATATCGGATGTTGGACAAGCAGTTGATTGTGGGACAAATGCAGGGGAAGCGCTCCGGGGGCGAATTCCAACAGGATGGTGTAAAAGCATTACAGAGGCAACAGAAGAAACTCTACAACGGTCTATTGAACTGACGCAGGACGGAAGCAAATGGATACAAATCTTATATGGTCACGATCCTCACTAGTGAGGGTACGACAAAGAATAAAAATCTATTTATCTAATACCTTCAAACGAGCAATTCTTGTATAAGTATGTAAATTTTTAAGCTGTTTTTTTTTTAATTTAAGCCCTTTGAGTCGTGCAACTTTTACCCAACTTTTACAATTACCCAAAAAATATGTATAAGTACACAAAATTACACTCCACCCTTAAGCCTATCCTATATGTGGACTGATAAAGCATCCCAACTGCATCAGATGTTGGCGCAGCTAGGATGCCCGGAATCAGGCCCACATCAAGGCGGTTATTTACTTATATCATCTGAATCTCGAAAACTATATGAAATAATTTATAAATAAATAAATTAATTAACAATTTTTAGCCAAGTTTCATAAAACTCAATTACTTAATATATACAAGTATGTTTTACATGTTATTTATTTTTTAATGAATTTAAATGTTGTAAGATGTTGGGGAATATTCTTCTATCAGGGCCTGTTTAGTGCCCTGATACTACCCCGGTAGGTGGTGGTCTGCAACTTCTGACTAGCCTCCCTAGCTCATCCGAGGCTCATCCCTAGCTCAATCGGGTTGATATCAGGACTTCTTGATGGCCAAGCCATCACGCTGATACCAACCTCCTGAATATAATCATGCACGACCCTATACAGCTTACAATAATAACGTATTAAAAAAAGTAATTAAAATTACCCTATACATGTATATATATAACAAATAATTATTGTTAGTCTGCAAGGTATTATATATGCTGCTGTTATTTTTATTTCGTGTACCTAATTGTACTATAGTAGCCTGGAATAAACATTATTATTATTTGAAAGAAACGCTCGCAGCGGAGCTTGACTTGGCGATCTTAACCGAACAACTATGTACGGCAACGGTTGGAGCGGACAGGAGTTGGATGGGTGTGTGCTAGTTGCGGTGTTCAACTGTGCGCGTCCATGCTTCGGAGGGCACGTTAAGCCGCCGGAACCGGTCGTTTGTCTTAGGACAACAGTCGTTAGAGGCTATGTCGAAGGGCTAAGGCGAAAACTTCGATATGGGTTGATCACTAGCCTATCCACCAAACCACACTGGGCCCGCGTGGTGGATTATTGCCTAACTCCTCTCTCTGAGAGAAGACTCGAGTCCTAGAAGTGGGAAATAAAATATGATGAGCTGATTATGTAAGTATGTAAAAGATTACAGTTCCCAAAATAAGGTTTAGCGATGACTATTAAGTCTAATAAGTCACGGACAACCTGTGATATTTGCTGGAGTTGAATACCGGCAGATGTGTTTCTCCCACGGCTAGTTTTATGTGGAATGCTCACGTATGAACTCTCCAAGTCAGGTTACTCTTCCGAATTAGTGAACAACATTTTAAAAACTTACTTTAAAGAACGGTACCTACCTACGTGAACTTTTGCCGAATATCACACGTAGCGGTGGGCATTAGCCATGAACGTAGCTATTTTTTTTTATTAATTAATTACACACTAGACACTATGATCCGTACCATTTTTAAACTCATGGATTAATTCAAATAACATGCATTTTGAATGGAGACTTCGTTCTGCAAACATCACAGTTTTACTATACAAAAAGAATACTTTAACTTATCTAGCTCAATCTAGTTACACTATTTTCCTTATTATACTGATTTTAGCTAGAGCATCCGGCCGCAGACTCCTGCCTTTGCCCTATTGTACTAAGCACGGCCTCCACGACCTCTTCGTTCCTATCTTTGAACGTAGCTATTAGTTATGATTGTGCCTAATTGCGGTGAAACGTGAGCCATTTTATGAGCAACTGTGTTGAAAAAATTGTTACCATATAATTATTATCTATAAAAAAAGGTGTTTTATAGTTCTGTTACTATTAATTATTATTTATTTAAACGTTTTTCACGGATTTCATCCGGTCCTTTATAAAGACAAAAGTGGGGCTGTACTCGGCTGACACCAACACGAGGTCAGTTTCACCTGTTTGGTATAAAAAGTAGGTACAAAGTAATATAAAAAAACCGAAACATTTTGGATTGATGGTGACATGTAAAAAATGGCTAAAATGGCAAGGCTATTGATATGAACGTATTATTTTTATATTATTACTTTTTAAAGCACTAACGCCTGCTTAAGCGATCTCAAACATTTAATTTTTTATAGAGAGAAAAATTCCATCCTCGGACTGGATTCGAACCAGCGTCTTCTAACTCTCCGTGTCAGACGCCATTGACCAACTAGGCCACCGAGAATCAGGTGCGAGCATCGAATTAAAAAAAAAATTCAATGTTTGAGATCGCTTAAGCAGGCATTAGTGCTTTAAAAAGTAATACTATAAGAATTACAAGGGCTGCGATGTCAATACGAAAGTTTCTAAATAATGCTTCTTTCGGTTGGATGGTACTGTTAAACTGTCCAATAGATGTCGCTCCGTCCCCGCAAGACGGTTAGTCAAATAGAGAGTTAAAATTCGATGCTCGGACTAGATTCTCGGTGGCCTAGTTGGTCAATGGCGTCTGACACGGAGAGTCAGAAAACGCTGGTTCGAATCCCGTCCGAGGATGGAACTTATCCCTCTATAAAAATTTCAGTGAACATATTAGTTGGTGGCTATCATATTATGATAAACACTAACACTTGTATATTTGAATAAGTATTTATTAGTTATTAGTTCACAGCAGGTTAATATGATAGCCATTCGAACATGGATTCATCATCATCATCATCTACGCCGTAGGACGTCCACTGCTGAACATACGCCTCCCCATGATTTTCCAAAAGGACCGGTTGGAAGCGGCCTGCATCCAACGTCGTCCTGCGACCTTTATCAGGTCGTCTGTTCACCGTGTCGGTGGACGACCTACGCTGCGCTTGCCGGTCCGTTGTCTCCACTCCAGAACCTTTTGGCCCCAGACCAGTGCCTTCTTCCATTTTTGATTCCACTTAACTAAAATTATGTCAAAACAGAAATATAAAAGTGAAAGAGGAATGAAACTATCAAAGGCTGTGCTTGCAAATATACTACTTAGTACATATAATTGTATGATTTATACATTTGTTTGTATGTGTGTGATCTAACAAATCACGGAACGCATCTATGCGTTCTGTTTAGTCAACTGTGCTGCGGAGAGCTGCGTAGAAGCAATCTCATTCTTCGGATTTACAGAAATTACCTATACAACTAGTTTTCGGCGTCAACTCATCGCTGGGCAGTTATGCAATTATGTAAACAATCTCGTCCTTAGTTCTGAAAAAAGTGTCCGACACGAGGTGGTGTGCAGGAGCCGATGCGACTAAGGCTTTTTGTCAAAAAGTTACAAGGTTTTTTAGAAAGATTTGCAGGCTGTTGCTGACGATAAGGCTCAGACACGGCAACCGATTCACGAAAAATGCTAAATGTCCATTAAAGGATTCGGAAAATAAGCAAACGCCGTGATGGTAATATTCTGGGCTGCCATACTTAATCCTATCAATGGAGACAATACTTATATAGTATATCTTTCATAAAAACCAACCAAGAACGGCAGTCGATCTTATAAAATTTTTGATATTTTGCTTTCACAGCAAGAATTATTATAATCGACTAAGTATGACTTGTAGGAAAATGAGAAAATGTTTTAAATGTTTATCGGGACTTATCACGTATTATTTAATATATGTAAAAATATGTACCTTTCGCTCGACGTTTCGACCATGTTACAATGGCCGTGGTCACGAGCTGACTGAAAACTGCGGGTGAGTCCGGCGAGAAGAGCGGGTGTTTTGTTCTCCTACCCTCACTTGATCTTGAAAATCGCAGGGTAGTCACTACGACACACAACACTGACTGTATCGGTAAATGTCCTAGTGCCTACACCGCGGTTTGTACACTTGCTCACTACGGGATTCCACGACGCCGCTAACCTAAATCCATCTTCCCGGTTGAAATTGCGATGTTTTCTAATTTCAACCGCTTCACGAACCATTCTTGAAAAATAATGTTGTTCAGTGGAGAGGACCTTCGGATCGTGGAGCTCGATCCAGTGACCGGATCCCGCCTCAAGCAAATGTTCTGCAATAGCCGACTTCTGTGTCTGGCGATGTAATGAAAGCATTGCAAACATATAGAAGTCTGATGATATCAAAACTAAAATTAATAAAAAAAATGTATTCGTTCCACAATATCACAGAACCGTTTAAAATAACTGTCGATAATGGCGATTAAAAATGATGTGTTGGAAAAGGTCAACTTCCAAGATGTTTTAAACGGTTTTGTATCTAAAAAAGTTGGGAGTGTTGCTATTTAAACTTATCGCACCTACTTCACAAAAATATTTTCTTTCTTTATACATACAATATATTTTATTGCACTTAACAAGATTTTTGGATTTCATTTAAAATAACCGCTTCGCGTCTCATTTTTCTTTCCTACTCCATCATGAGATTTGGATCATCACTTATCTATAGCTAAGTAATATATATTAATTAAGAACATTTCAAGGAAAGCAAAAACCATCGAATCAGGCATTATGCTGTAGCATAAAGTCAATGTGACTGTTGCAATATCACATACTAGCGGCCCGCCCCCGTTTCGTACGGGTGGACATTTATAGCGTATGTTAGTCAGGGATAAAGTAGCGTTCTCATGGTGAAAGAATGTTTGAAATCGGTCCAGCAGTTATTGCATTTATTCGTTACATACCTACATACAAATTATTCCTCTTTGTAATAATAGTGTAGGTAATGTAAATGTAGAAGAGACTGAAGTAACAGTATACCAAAGCAGTCCAACCAGTACCAACTGATAAGCTCGACTTTTGTAATAGAATGTATCACATTAAAAAGAGAGAAAAGGGTAAAGGAAAGGGGCCCCGAGAATCATATTGCCTAGGGGCCCCGATAGGGTTAATCTGTCCGCATCAGGAAAAAATTTGCTAAAACATAACAATAGATTTATGAATGAAACTTGCCTCTAATGAGGCTTGCTGATTCGGACAGATTAATCCGGCCCTGGTCGTACATTACTGTATGAAATATACATATTGTATATTATACACTATATATTTCATACTGTGCTTCTACGGTGTAGGAGGCAGTATTATGTCTTTATACTATGGTAGAAGGGTGTACAACTCGGAACAATAACAGGGCATAGAATTCGGGCTAAAACAGAACCGAGTACTCTTAGTTGTACTCTAGTTTATTCATGTATGTCGAATAGCATGTCCTAAGGTGTGAGTGAAAAAAAACCTGGCTCTTTGTTTTAATTATTTTTTAACGTGTCGCAAGCAAGCATAAAATGAGCAATGGCAAATGGTTACCTTTGGTCATCTTATAATGCTTACAAATACAACAGTTCTATCAAATACGTCAAAATACTTTAAGTCGGCTATCAACTTAATTTTGTAGTTTTAAGTTAATCCTATAGTTCGAGAAAAGAAAATGAGGATGGATGGTCACTATCCGAAAATTAACTTGTGACAACCTGCATGATAACGAAGTAAAAAAGATAGGCATATGCATTTCATTTCTGATTTTAGCCCGGCATCCATGCCCTGTTATTGTTCCGAGGAGTAAACAAACGACCCTCTTAACGTCTACTATAATAGATGAATCGACTATAATCCAAGATGCCGTTTACACGTCTTTAGCAATCTCCTTGCTTATGCTCCATTGCTTACTGCGTTGCTTAGTACTAGTAGGGTTACCAGTTCTAAGTATATCTCAGATAAATTAGCCGTCAGCATGTTTTCGAACGTAACTTTCTTAGAATATCAAGAACTGGAAGTGCCCAACGTACGCGATCCCCTCTGCCGAGGTACATGAACAATCAGTTCATGTCTGTTTATAAAAACTAGTTTGCCGGGTTCGTTCGCTATTTTAGCTGCATATCTTTCGCAATACGGAGCTCACTATATATCCTTGGTTGTGCTGTGATTTAATGTAAAAGGCAATGGGAAACATCAAATTTAAATAAAGACGTAGTTTCTTATCATACATACTTAGAAGAATAACCTACCTATAGAAGGTAGGTTTCCTTAAAACCTCTTCTCAAAACGCGGGCTACAAATTCGCTATGTGTGCTGTATTTACTTGCCTCGTCACGCACACAAGCGCAAATATAATAATCCCCAGGTAAAACTGTTTTTCCCTAAAACTTGGGTAATTGGCTGATAGGAAAATATGTTTAAACAATATTTTTTATAGTTTTGAAGTTAAGATATGCACATACTTTATACCTAAAGCGCATATTTTAATTTATATATGTATACCTACTTAGATTACTACTTATTACCTACAAAGAATACAGGGTTTTTATAAAACCTTATTAATAACCAGCCAAGTGCGAGTCGGACTCGCGCACGAAGGGTTCCATAATCTATAAATCTCTCATACAACAGATATGATATTTGTGCCATTTTTATAAATAATATTACGGAACCTTTCGTGACCGGTGTTTAGTATTTGTTGTTTGAACTATCTGGCATATCGACCCGCCGCCATTTTTTTTTAAATCGCGGCACATCATTAAAGTGGTATGGGTAGAAAATA
Source organism: Selenia dentaria (assembly GCA_917880725.1). NCBI lineage: Eukaryota > Metazoa > Arthropoda > Insecta > Lepidoptera > Geometridae > Selenia > Selenia dentaria. The sequence goes on along the minus strand of OU862888.1, from coordinate 2,755,679 downwards.
CATAGACGAACAAAAAATGTCATGTAACATGTTACCCTAAAGTGTCACTTTACCGACATATGAGTACAACGACAATCATTAAAATAGAGTTATTATTTATTTATTCATTCATTGCATCAAGAACTTATACAATATAACACACATACCCTGTTAGGGTGTAGCAAACAGAATGTAGTTCATATAATAATTCACCTAAAGTCTAGATAGCTACGTTATTAATTATATTATTTAATCCACTATACATTATTAATTAATTATGTTTATATAAAATATAAAATTAACTGTCACAATTATAATTATTATGTGCAGTCTATACAGCTATACTATTAAATATATTATTCATTCCTAAACATTATTCATTCATTATGTTTATATCAAAAATAAAATTAAATGTCACAATTATAAATATTATGTCACAAAATTCAAATAGGCGTGCAAATATTGTAAATTCACATTTTATGAGTGCTTACATTATCTTATCCATGTAAGCGTGAAAACAAAATTAATTTTATACCCATATCTAGGATCTAATCAAAAATGAGATAAAAACAAAAATAAATAAAGATAATATAGATGATCATTGTGAGTTTAAGACGTTTTAATTTTCCAAAAATTCGTCAACGGCGTAATAAAATTTCTTTGTTAATATATCTCTGAGTTTTAGGTTAAAATTTTTGATTTGTTTCGTTTCTTAGATCAACTGGCAATGTATTATATGTTTTTATTGTACGACAGTTAGGCCCTCTTTTAACTATTTCTAATTTTGATTCTGGTGCTAGTAGTTGATTTTCCCGCCGAGGATTTGTATTATATGTAAACATATATAACTTTCTTTTACCACGTGATTCCAAAGCGTCAGGCTGTATTCAAATAATCGTTTCCAGGTTGATTATTATTATGACTATTTATTGGATGAACGTAGGTAGGTACATTAAATACTACTAGAAAACTACTACTATAAATAATTATTACATCGAAGTGTATGAAGATTTAGATGATTATAATCCCAGTTCAGCGTTATAGCCCTCAATCATAGGCTCGCAAGAGCTAAAATACAATCGTGACATCACCCACAATATTTATTATATCCCGCAGATTTTGTTTACATCTTGCTGGATAATAGTTTACAAGGCAAATAAAGTCATTGGACACTACTGCAACTGTCCTGTGGGAATGCGAACCCTTGGTTGCTGTGGATCATGTGTATTATCGAGTTCAGGGCTTGGGCTCACCATAAAAAAGCACCGACCTTCCGATCCGACGAATTTTTGGATTATGTAATTAGACTGGATTCAGACGATGATCATTAATCTTGCATTGGATGTAATTAAATCAAGCACATAGAGAGGTATTCTTATCGATTCGTTAAATGAAGGTATATGTTTTATTGTGATTTCGGCAAATAACCTGATAGTCCACTTGAAGCAAAAACGTAGGTATAAAACGTGTCAGATATAGATTAAGTTAAGATATGTAGAATTATTTTGAGGTGTGTCATCTAAGTAGGTATTATTAACCTACCTACTATTCGCTTAAGTTTGTCACTGTACTTTAGTAATAAATAAATGTTAACATCAATCACATGAATTTTGTTTTATAATGAATGAATTTATATCCAGTAGTTAGGCAGTGCAATTATTCAGTAGATTAATCATTAATTATAGTAAATAATAGTTTTCTCGTGCTCCTAATAATATGTAATGTACCTACCTATTAACCGGAAAAAACAGCGTTAGGAATCGAATACGTGAACCGCAGAACGGTAAATCGATAGCTAGAAGAGGGCGCTGCGCGCTTGACTGAAGATGAACATCAGACATGCTCAAAACCAGGCGAGACGTATTCGATCCCTAACGTGAGAGTTTTGCCGGTTAATAGTAACAAATTAATATGTGTCAAACTCACGAGAAATTTAATACAAAAAAGTAATAATATTAATAAGTCTGGGAACGATTATTTGGATACAATCCGACGCTTATAGACGTATAAGAACTCTATTTTTCATTATTGTCGTTATACTCACACGTCGATATTTACCTCCAAATATCTCGGTAACGTGACTTTTTAGGGTATCATATTACTAACATTTTTTGTTTGTCTATATGTCTTCTACCCATACACACCACTTTAATCAAGCGCCCCAATTTCGAAAAAAAAAATTTAAATCGAAACCAGTCAAAGCAATTTAGAAATACGGTGGAATAGAGAAATACAAATACACATATTGTATAATATAAATGGGCCATGAAAACATAGCTTCCTTTTCTATGCAGTCGTATAGTAAAACAAACAATATCATACCCAAAAAGAATATAACTCTATGTCATACCTAAGCAACGTTTACAACTGGAATAATTTAATACCTACACAGCTGGCAACATTCCGTCCGAACTACGAGTGTGTAATTTGTATTGACTACTTTTTGTATTTTAGACTTCGATCAATAATGTACTAGATTCAGTATTGCTTACAAACACGGCTCAAAAAAGTGGCATGAGTTAATTAAGTTGAGCGAGTCCAGAAGATGCAAAAAAAACCAAAATGTTTTATAGGAATTTATTAAGGAAAGTTACATTTATTATATTTAATTTAATTATTACTAAGTATGTGTCTAATGGTCGAAGTTGGAGCCAAGAGTGACACGAAGTGGCGGCGAGGCGAGGCATCCGGTGTCCGGTGGCGTACGTGTCGGCCGCGCTCACGTTGTGCTGCGTCGGCGCCTCATGTTCGCTGTTACCGCGTTGCGCAATTCCTATGTAGGTGAATTGCGTCAGCGGATTCAGTGTGTTACCGATATGTAACATCTCCCCCCGTACTTCAGTGACTATTTCGAAACAACTTTTGGAAGAGTCGCTGAAATGATGCTGTGGTCGACTTTGATCTCGCGAGGGTGACATCTTCTTGTCTCTGCTATTTCAGTATAGATCCCATCAGGAGTGATAGCGTTCGTTTCAGGATGTTTGATTGGTTGAACGCATCGGGCTCGAAGTGGTTTGTATAAGAAACCGATGGCGAGTGCGGTTGCACTTAACAGGAGCACGTAGACTGGAATGGTAGTATGATATAAGCTTTGATCAAAGATTTCACTAGTTTTAAGTGGGCTTTGAAGTGAGATTTTCTCGTTTATTAGGTGGAGATTTTCTAAGTTGATTGACTGCAGGATAATAGATGCGTCTTTGCTAAGTGGTTGTTCCTTGTACGGTGGTAGCTCCATGATTTTTAAAGGATGGCCTTTGATGCGATCGTTGGAGTTTGAAATGCGGAAATACGGTGTCTTCAGGTAGCAGTTGAAAGGGATAACTGCTAAGTAGCTTCCTTGCAGGATCCGGTACTGTTCTTGTCCACACGAAGTCTTGATTTTGGTCTTGTTTGGAAAACTCATAGTATAGTGTTTGTCGTCGAGTTGTTCCATCGCTTCTCTTCTCAGGGTGACTTCAGTTAGCTTACAGGATGGGTGTAGTTCCTGTCTGGTGATCAGCTGGTGGATGCAATCAGGATCTTCTGGAACCTTGTAGTTGGACCTTTGCTCGCAGAGGTACCATTCTTTTACCTTCGGGCATTCTGCCTCCATGTACTCAGAATCTTCTCCAGAAATTGCTATGAAGGGTAGGAAGGGGATGAGGATTTGTCGATTCTTATTGGGAACAATGGATAATTTATAGAGATCGTACGTTATGGGAGAGGCAATCGGTATCCTATGAACTATAACTATTTGACTATCTTTATAAAAATAACCTAGCTTAATCGTATCGTACAAATATCTTATTTCTACGTCCAGAACTTCATCCTTAGAATATAAATTTTGTAACCTAACTAACATCGTCTTAAAATCTGCTATATTTAAAATTGAATGAGGGGTACTCGATACTTTGATGAACGCTAGTGTGTTCTCTAACTTAGTGATCTCCTCGGACAATTGGTCTATATTGTCACCGAGAATGATGAAGTACTGAGCTAGATGAGCGTATTTAATTAATTCGTTTTCCCTAGTACTATCACTGCTCATTATAAGATCAAGAACATTTGCAATTTTATCTTGGTTTAGAGTTATATTCTGTAGTATTTTAGAGTTTTCAAGTATCCATTCTTTGTTCAAACTAATATGATTATTTAATTCTAATTCTAACTTATGCTCGTTATTTCTTAAGATTTGAATGGCATTGTCGTACTTAATTGCGTCTGTATAATCTAAGTTACCAGAGATACTTTTAATTACTGAACCAAGTCCGTCAATAAGACCTCTTTTCTTACGTTCGGGTTCAAATGTCTGTAATTGGTCAAAAATTCGTTCCAGTTTAGTACTTAGAAAATCGATATGAGGCTCATAAAGCGATAGAGTCTTATTGTTTAATTGAGGTCTGAGTTTAGACAATTGAGATTTCACTGTGCTAATTTGCGAGTGAATATCGCTTAGGTCAATACAAGTCAGGAAAGAATGATAGTGGGAAATGATTTTAGTGGGTCCTAATTTAAATGGAAGTAAACCTGGTCCGTCTTGTAATGAGTCAATCGTTACATCTTGTCCTTGAGTCAGTGGTAGCAGTAGCGACAGTAGTATCCTGTAACAATACAGGATTTTTAGGACTTCGCTTAAGGCGTGACTTAGCGACTGGACCTCGCTTCTTTTTAGTGTAAATATGTATAGGGAGGTCGGCTAAAACTGTGTCCTGCGTAAAACGCGGTGCTAGTTTCTGTCGGGTCGCTAAAGGGTTCCGTACGAATACTTGTTGATCAGGAGAGTATTCTTTTTCATGTTCACGGTCTTTATTCCTATTTTCAGTCAATTCGGTTCTATTGTGTAATGAGGTCTCATTAATTAAGTCATATACCAAAGTCATTTTTCTCTTGTGGTCTTGTAGGTACTGTTGGAATAAATGTTCAGTCAAATCTATGTCAATCGGGTCGCGTGGGTCAAAATGTCCTGTTATAAGGTCAATAGGTCGGCATTTGGTGAAACTATGTATAGAGCTATTATAACCTAAGATTGCATATGGCATCAGATTAATTGCAGGTTCGCTTTTCCGTTCTAATTTCAATATCCTTAGGTGTTCTAGGATAGTTGAATGGAAACGTTCAACGATACCATTATCGTTAGGAGTATGTGCAAGGATTTTGTGGTGCTGTATTTTATGAAGTCGGGTGAATTCTGAGAATAGCGCGTTAGTAAATTCAGGTCCTTGGTCAGTCACAATAGTCAAAGGGATACTGTGATGGGTGCAAAATATGAGGAGAGCTTGAACGACACTTAAAGCTGTGCCGTCTCGCAAATGGTATGCTTGGGCGTATTTGGAAAATGCATCAACTAATGTCAAAAATTTTTCATTCTGGACAGTGAAGAGGTCCATGTGAAGGATTTCGAAAGGTTTCGTTGGCGGTGGTACTATGGAAAATTTCTGTTTGATAGGATTACGGTCGTATTTAGCCTGGCCGCAGATATTACATTCGTTAATATATTTTGTAACAGATTCTTTCATTTTTGGCCAGAAATACTTAGACGACAAAGCTAGAAAGCACTCATTAATACCACGGTGGTTGGTTTTACCCTCGTGATATTTTTTTATAATTTCCTGCTGTCTCAAATATTCCTTAACATTTTCGACTTCGGTTTTAGTCAAAACTAGATTCATGGATGAGCTTTTAAATTTATCCTGAATAATAGGAATAATTTTATACATGGCCAATGTTGGATGTATAATTATACCTGTTTTTACTTTGGGGTTAACATATTCTTTTATTGCGTTTATGACGTCATCTTCTAAGTAAGACTCTGATAATTGTATGGTTGTCCTGGTGTGTGTCTCAAAGGGTTTAGTCACTGTCGGTCGTTTTTTTATGTCTCCTACTACTACAAAGCATATTTGTCTGTGGAATCTATTAAGTGGGTCGTCAGATATCGGAATTTCTAATATTGGATTTTCGGCACTAGTGTGAGCTGTGAGGGTAGAGGAACCGGCTTGTGAAAAAAATTTTTCGGTTTCAGGAGGATTAACTGCAATGGAATTAGCATCCTCGTTATTTATTTCAATACGAGAGAGTGCATCCGCGTTGGTATTGAGTTTACCTTGCTTGTAGATGGGAGTGAAATTGTACTCGCTTAGTTTTAATCTCCAACGTGTCAACCGAGAACTGGGTTCCTTGAGGTTCATGACCCATTGAAGGGGTTTATGATCGGTTAATACTTTGAATTTTCTACCAAATAAGTAGGGACGGAAGTATTTTGTTCCCCAGACTATTGCCAGAAGTTCCTTCTCTATGGTGCTGTAATTGATCTCACTACTATTTAAAGTTCTTGATGCATAGGCTATAGGTCTGTCACTACCTATGGGTCCTTGCGAAAGGATAGCACCGATAGCGAAGTTGGATGCGTCAGTAGTCAATATGAATTCTTTGTCAAAGTCAGGGTACTGTAGTATAGGGTCGTTAGTAAGTAAGGTTTTGCACTGTTCGAAACATTTTATATAATTGACGTCATCAGGTGAAATGCGAGATCCTTTTTTGAGGCATTGAGTCATTGGTTTCGCTATACGAGCGAAGTCAGGTATGAATTTACGGTAATAACCTAATAACCCGAGGAATCGTTTTATTTCGGTAGCGGTTTTAGGTATTGGGAATTTTTGGATGGCTGTGATCTTATCCGGGTTCGGCTTAATGCCGTCTTTACTGATGACGTGTCCTAGATAAGCGGTTTCTAGTTTTAAGAACTCCGACTTATCCATTTGGATTTTGAAGTTGGATTCTCGGAGTCTCTTGAACACTTTTTCTAGATTAACCATGTGTTCTTGTAATGAGACGCTGAAAACGATGATGTCATCTAGATAGACGAGGCATACAACGTTTTGGAGATCCCTAAGGACATTATCCATCACACGTTGGAATGTAGATGGTGAATTTTTAAGGCCCATTGGCATTCTTAAGAACTCAAAATGCCCGTGCTCAACATTAAATGCCGTCTTGGGAATATCATCAGGGTTCATCTCTACCTGATAAAAGCCACTGGCGAGGTCTAGGGTAGTGAAATAATGGCAGTTGCCTAATTTGTCAAGTACATCAGCAATATTAGGGATGGGGTACTTGTCGTCGATGGTCTTATCATTCAGCTTCCTGAAATCTACTACTAAGCGCCATTTGGTTTTACCGGACGCGTCTGATTTCTTGGGAACAACCCATATTGGAGAGTTCCAAGCTGACTCGGAAGGCCGAATTATTCCCTGTTCTAGCATCTTAGAAATTTGGTCTTGAACTTCTTGTCTGTGAATGTACGGGTATCTATAACTTTTGGTGTATACCGGCACTTCATCTTTTGTACGAATGTGGTGTTTCATTTTGTTCGTAAAAGTTAAAGGCTCACCGTCAAGGTAAAACACATCGGCGTATTGAGTGCAAAGTGTCTCTAAGTTAATACGCTCTTCCTGATTTAAGTGACTTGTACGTAAACGTGACAGCACTTCTTTAGCACGAGTTGATTGGTTATCATTGCGCGTGCACTGCACATTAAATAATTCTGCACTAATGGGGCGGTCCATTGAGAAAACTACATCATGACGAGTTGGGTTGCTGATTTCTATGATACCGCGATTATTTTTAACCGTAGTAACACAGTCTCCTATAACACAATTAGATATAGATTGCTCTGAGATAAACGCATCGCCATCATGGAAGTTAATTGGGACTCTAACTAACTTGCAAGTATTCGCGGGTATAATATCTTCGTACAGGTTACAGTTACGTGAGTCATACATTAGTAGTGGATTGGTCGATTGTCTTGTTACTAACGTTTTATTTTTCAAGTCGATATTAGATTCCCATTTCTCTAGTAAGTCAAGTCCAATCAGTCCGTCAAAGTAGTCGTGAAATTTATAAATGAACAACGTTATGTCATCCTTCTCGTTAATTTCTTGAAAGCACGGTACCGTTATGGAATAGTCATTGCGGGTGGTGGCATGAATATTAGTTACTTCGAAGGGATCGTAATTGCATGGTACATCCGAATAAAAATGTTGTACCGCTTCAGGACTGATAAAAGATTGGTTAGCTCCAGTATCAATTAGAAGTTTCAAGGGCGGATTTAATATTTTTACGTACGGTAACTGTCGTTGTGTCTGAAGGTTGAGTTCTATTTTAATTTGCCTGACTGCGAAGCTTTCAGAAAATCCTCATTTTCAGGTGTAGGGACATCTACCTGTGTCTCTTCTACACAGTAGCTCTCCGAGTACTGAGGTTGCTGTTCATAATAGGTTTCATAAGAATAGTTAGGGTGTTCGTAATAGTCTTGGTAATAGTCATGTTGATAGTCATTTTGATAGTCGTCATACCCTTGTTGGTCATAAAGCTCGTTAAAATTCATTTCCCTTGACTTAAAATAATTCGATGGAGGTGGATTACCAAACTTACGCCAGTCATGAGGTTGGCGGGTAGGGAATGGTTTGGCTACGTAGTGACTAACTCCACTCATCGGTTGCGGGCCGGTAGGCGCGTTTCGCTGTGGTAACTTAAATACGTTACTTTGAGGTCTGTAGTTTGGTGGAGGCGCTGCGAACATCTGCTGCGTCCTCGTGGGCCCTTTGAACTGTGGGGCCTGTGGTCTCCAGCCTGCGGGAATAGGCCTGTGTGGCTGTGAAACTAATTGCTGAGATGGTCCAGTCATGTTGAACGGCCTTGGAGGTGGCATTACTAGCTGTCGTGCGGGTGGCATAAATCCGTAATTAAATTTAGTTTCACTTACCTGCGGCTGCATGTGCGTCTTCCTTTCGGGAAGATGCTCGTTGCGCTGCTGTAAGTACAAGGTGTTGACCTCCTCGTGCACGAACTCTAGAGCCTTTTCGATAGTATCAGGTCGCATGCAACGGATACGAGATCCCAACGGGTCGCTGAGACCCCGTAAGTACGATTGCAGTGTTAACTTCTTATATAAAGATCGTTTTGACTCAATGGTACTCGCTACCGTTTCATGCAGGCTGATATACGTCATTATAGTACTGAACAGGTTCTGACATTTTTCATAAAACTCTTGAGGGCTTGATGAACCTTGGTTCAGTAGTGCGAGATCATTATATAATGATGTCTCGTCTCGCTGGTCGGCGAAGTTATTAATTAGGGCAGATCGAATGCCAATCCAATTCTCAGGAATACCGTTTGAATTTATAAGGCGGGCGGCGGGCCCTACGACTTTATTTAAAATGCCATTTAATAAGGCTAGGTTAGATAGCTCGTAACCTGCCTCTTCCTTAACATACTGCGTTACTAATTGATCACATAGCCTAATAAATCTCGTGAGCACGTTGGGATTACCATCAAACTCTGGCAATAACCGTAGTGCTTTAAAAACGTGATCAACCATGGTGTCTGACATCGTATCTAAATCCGAAGTTATACTATCACTAGAACTATTAATAATTTCTAAATTTCTATTCGCGTCTTGAAATGTTCCACGGTTACTATTATTTCCTAACCTAGGGTCCCGAGATTGCCTTGGATGGAAAATCTTGGAAAATATGATAAAACACTTAAAGGAAAAAGGAAAGCAACTCTAGATAGAAACTAAAGCACTTACATATACATCTTGGTGTCTGCGAGATCGATTTCTAGATCACTTCTGGACGTCCGCTCCTGTAGGTCCTTTTGTATTCCAGCTTCAATCACTTAGAAGTTACTTTAGAATATCCTACCGACTGCGCCAATTAAGTTGAGCGAGTCCAGAAGATGCAAAAAAAACCAAAATGTTTTATAGGAATTTATTAAGGAAAGTTACATTTATTATATTTAATTTAATTATTACTAAGTATGTGTCTAATGGTCGAAGTTGGAGCCAAGAGTGACACGAAGTGGCGGCGAGGCGAGGCATCCGGTGTCCGGTGGCGTACGTGTCGGCCGCGCTCACGTTGTGCTGCGTCGGCGCCTCATGTTCGCTGTTACCGCGTTGCGCAATTCCTATGTAGGTGAATTGCGTCAGCGGATTCAGTGTGTTACCGATATGTAACAAGTTTACTATATATACTATATAGATTACGATATACACAGAAATACAAAATATGACTATGTCACAAAAAATATTTATATGAAAGTCAATCTTACTACTGCACCATAAGGTTGAGTTTCGACTAATGTCGTATACATCATAAGTCATCTTGCTCCGCGATAACAACGAGTGCTCATAAAATTTTATAACCATACGCAGTGAGCGTTAGAAAATTCAACCGTATTGCTATAGTGATAACGCTTAAATTCTAACCGTCGTAAGGCCGTGTGACGGTATTTAACTTACCATGATATAATAGAACATAGAATTCATAGAGTCGCTTTGTTGATAAAAAGGTAGATAATTATTTTACACTTCTACACTAATATAAGAAAGAGGAAAGATTTGATGTCTTGTTTTCCGAATTATATTATATTTACTACTTTATATCCCGGATTAACGCAGGTGAAACTGCAGAGTGCTGCTAATATACTACAAACATTTTATTTTTTTATAATACTAAGAAATAAAAAAATAAATTTTATTACAGTATTATTTTATTAAAACAGTATTACCTAAAGCTTGCATGTTATTTTAACACTATAAATTAAATATATTAAATATTTTTTACAATTAACACATACAATATTTTCCTTACTTAATGAACGGCTATACTTATGATTAATTACCCTTAAATAAGTTTAATTTGTTGTAAAGTTGTCTTTTTGAGGTACTCTTTATTGCAACATTTTCTTTTTTACAGATGTAATGTAGTCGCACATCTACAAACTTTTCTACTATCAGTTTAATTAAATTGATATTATGCTTATGTTCGGCATTTTCAAGAAATACATCTTTTCCGATGTATAACTTTAATACTTCTATGGATATGAAGTTCTTAAAATATTTTTTTTGGATTGATTTCCCTTCACTGACTTGAATGCAATTACGTATAACGCGTAACATAAACCGCCCATGTCTCTTATGTCTCTTAATTTGTGAAACCATATATTTTCTCTTGCCCACAAATTATTTTTGCACACGTCACAACTGAGGTTATTTACGAGGCTACTCACCACAAATCCGGAAATATATCCAACTACTTGTGAAACAACGTCTGAAATTGGGTTGTGGTCTAACTTTTCACTGAGTTCATTGCAGTTCGTCTGGTATTTCTGAAAATGTTGTTGTATAGCTTAATTTTTTTTAATTTCGGCTGCACTTAAGTATGTCTCTTTGGTTTCGTCAGAGCGATATCCTTCCGAAGAACTGTTGATTCTATTGAGAGATAACCCTGACAATATCGGTATATTCTCTAACGGTATTATATTTCCGGTGAATTTCGACCCCACTTCCAAATGAGACAGCAGCTTTTTAAAACTAGCTTTAAATTGTTTAGTATTAGGGTAATTGTTATGTCCACCCTGACTTCTAATGTTTCCAAAAAAGAGTTCGACATGGTCTTGACTAAATTTGTATGTTAATAAAAATGAAAGGATATCATTTGCAATTAAAGTTTCATATAAATATATCAAACTGTTGATGCATACCAATAATCCTAACACTCCAGTGTTATTTTGAGTCCTAACCAAAGGAACTCTTTTATTAGAAAACACAGTTCTTTTCTCTGAACCAATTTTAAGTGTTTTTTTTATATTTAATGTCGATATTTAGTGACAGAAGATAAGCTTTGGATTCTGACAAATATGATATTATTTCGTGGGAATTATTTTTCCTCAGGGGTCTTTTGAAACCGTTATCTTTCAGATTTCTGGTATTTAATGTATCAAATATATCACTTAGTTTTTTAATAAACTCCACAGTTGTGTCTGAATGTTTAAATTCGGGCATATTTAAAATGTTGTCACAGAACTCCAAAGCTTTAGCAACGCTTCTGCTTAGGAGCTGCGACGCTAATTTGACATTCATGATTTGATTTTTAAAATTAATATGTCTATGCGATAGTTTGTTTGCCAAGTGCAATCAGTTTAATTCCTGTAAATTATATAATTTTATCACTAATTCCCATTTGATTGGTTCTTTATCATCAATATATAATTTCTTTTTTGATTCAAAGATGTTTCGTATTAGTTTTAGCATGTGGCAAGCATCTAAAAACACTACGGCATCATACTCAGCACTAGGGTGTTTGAAATATGTTTTCCTATTTTCTAAATCTTCCACTTCACATCCTAAATTTTTCATTGTCGCAATATTGCTTTTGTAGCCATCCAATGTAATGGACCGAATTTGCACACCGATTTTATTACATTTTTCCAATGCAATTTTTATTAAATTTGCCTTCATGTCTGCCTTTAAGCTGTCGACAAAAAAATAGGCTAAAGGTAACTTCCACGAGTCATTTATAGCAACTAACATAAAGACATATGCTTGGGTTGCTATTTGACTGCTGTCGTCGTTATCTAAACCCATATCTACTAGGCCCTCATAACGTTTGCCTGTCCATATCTTTTGCCTTCTTATCGACATTTCATCAGCCACTAAAGAACACATGATACTCTTGCTGCTAGATTTCACTTTTTCGCTAAGCCTATTTAGTGTTTCACCGCAAAATCCAGGTTCAGCATCTACATTGTGATACCATTCGTATAAGGTTTGTGGATGCGGCAAACACGTGTCGAACATTTTTCTAACGTATTTATACGCTGAAGGCGAATAAAAATGAAGCGTTAGTGCAAATTTTCTAGCACCTGGAGGATATTTCGCAAACGGTCTGGAACGCTTTTTTTTGTTTTTAATGTACATTCCGTTAAAAACTTCGGCTACTTCTACATTTTTAGACAAATCTAAAAATATTGAGTCATCGACGGAATTTTTCTTTTTGAGCAAATTAATTATATTTTTTAATGATGAATTCTTCTTTTTAAGACGTTTGTTAATTTTTTGTAGGTTGTTTATTTGTTTGGTTTTACACTCGATAATTTTGCGAGACGTGATTAATTGTTTTTTTAAATATCCTTTTCTTGGAGTATCTTGTAATGGTATTAGGTCTGATAGTGAAGCAGTTGGAGAATCAGAGCAGGTTGAAACAGCCAGAGTCTTCATTGTGGTCTCATTAAGATTTGTAGTAGGTTTGACCTAAAAAATACGAAATACATTAATATATCTTTGTTTATTCTTTTTTTACCAAATGTGTTTTTTTAAAATTGTAATTAAAGTCGGATAAAAAATTATGCTGTCGCTGTATTTCCACGTCAAATTATTCGAGATACGTGACAGCATAGCAAATAATTGGTGATCAGATAATATTATATCTAAAAACATACGTAAACAGATAATTTTACACACAAAATTCGTCCTGAATGGGAATCGAACCCACGACCTTCAGTTTCACAGGTAGTCTCGACCAACTATACAAGACAAAATTTATGAAAAATTCTTGCCTTACCATGTTTGTCGTGGTCAATTTCGTTGATTGATCTTGATCTTGTATGTTATTTTTATCGACATGAATCTGGAAAATAATTAATTAATTTAAGTATTAATGTAATTTCAGACCTATAAATTTTTTATCACACACTCAGAAAATTAAAATAGATAGCTTAAAAAAGCACTAATGATAACTGTCTCATCACACTTAGTATTTAATTTAACAATATATATTGAAGATATTATACCTGCAATTTCGGAATCGCCGTTTTTGCTAATCTGCGCCGTTGAGTATTTCCAGATATATCGAATTTATCAAAATGTATCGAACAAATTGTAGAATTTTTGTAAGGCTTGTAATGTTCTTCTCTTCTTTCTTGGGCGACAATGGATATCCATTCTGCGCAGCGGAATGGATTAGTAGGAAACCTAAAAACACGAAAACCATGCTTATTTTAAATTAATTACAATACAACTAAATAAAAAAACTACACAATGAAAATTAAAATACTACTCTTTGCATTTTTGTTCCAGACCGTCAAATGTTGGCGAGATTGTTGGCTCTGTGATCGCAAATGTTGGCCAACCGTCGAAATATTTGTATTTAAATGTCTAAATAATGATTTTTGGGTACTTTGGTTACTCTTAAAACTGAGTTTGATATGTACTTACCGAAAGAAAGAGACTCCTTCGGAAACCTTACTGTTGCGGTGGTTATTTTCGCAATTCTTGAAAGCACACTGAGGCATTATGGCGCGTCCGCAAGTTGGTTCTGGTTGGTGCGTACTAAACTCGAATAAGACCACACGCTTATTTCTGCTGTTGTTTGCCTAGTCGTTTTTATGAACGTGTTAATCTAGTACATTATTGATCGAAGACATTAGACGATTCAAGCATACACTCAGTGGCTTAGCTGTTAAATGTCGCACCAGAACTCTTATGCTGTTTTTCTGAAGTGGTGTGGCACAATTTCAACGTACAAATCGTCAGTATGTTTTTTTTTACCGAGCTGTATTCTCTGTCATAGGTATGAGATGAGAGCTCTGACAACGCAGGTGTCGTGTGAAGCAATTTATGGTTTTAGTTGACGGCTTACATTTTGCGCGCGAACTCGGTTTCTGTAGGTTATTCTAATGCATATATAATAATTCACGATACGAAGAAGCTATTATTTTCACTCTAAAATACATTTCGTATAAGTAAGCTAACAACAGAAAATACAATGAGTACGTATATTATTGGTACGCAGGGACTAGTGATGTGACAAAAAGGAACAAATGAGTGAACGCATGATTTTAGTTTAATTAGGGAGGACGATGATTTTATGCTATGCCTTATGATTGTATCTTTAATGATGCATAAAACTATACATAATCTATAAAGTTGGCCGTTTATTTTAGTCCTCGCCTGCGCGATACATGGTGCTGGGGTATGACGACAACGGGGACTGAGAGAGGTGCGAGTGGCGAGGGCGCCAGGGCGCTTAGTGTGATACACACGAAAAGAAATGCACCAAGATAGTTCTAATGATATGTGACGTCATAATGGTTCGCTATGAAGAAATAATAATTAATTCAAGGAAAATTAAATGATGATGATACAATATTTGAATGAACTAACTATGTATAACTTAATAGGTAAGTAAATAATCCCATATAAAGCATATAAATATAAATATAATAAGAATATAAACCAAATATGGGTAATATATAAGTACAGGCTCTGCCTAGTTTGGGACCTGTAGACCTATGTGTGGGTGTTAAAAAAAAATGAAACCTGTCGCATAGCATAGAATGCATAGCATTCTACTTGACTGTATAATTTTTGTAACAATAAAACAGGATACCGTGAGACTTACGCGTTGTCGATATCACGATTGACAATTTTTTCGGCTACATTCAGAAGCCTTTTTAGGATTTAAAATGCTGTGCGCTCGTCATTGCGTCCCGCCCGCCTCGCACTGACATGTCGTCAGTCAGCTGGACGAAGCCGAAACCGACTTGGTAACGGCCAAAGCGGAACGCAACAATGACAATGATTCATACTTTTCGTGCGTGCAACCGGCTTTCATCGTTATCGCGTCAAAAATAATTAATGAAGCACTATTTAGCAGAATGAGGATCTTGACGAAAGTTATAGAAAAGAACTTAATTGTGCGTCTTTCTTTAGCAAGTTTTAGCACAATTGTGATTTAAACTACCATTATTGTACTTTTTATTCTGGTCACACTGCTTAGATCATCGACAACACCTAGTTTTCGAACGAACGATCGCGAGTCACCAACACTGCTTTCATTGGTGGATTGGTCGTAGTTTCGTTTCGTTTCGTTTCGTGCGTCCGTTTCGATAAATACCTATCGGGTGTTGTTTCGGCCGTCATAATAATCTAACAAATTCTTGTGTTTCGGACATCGGTAGACCCGAATAACGTTTAATTTGTGATGTGAAGTGAACTGTGTAAACAATGGATATTATGTATTAACTGACACAATTTTGTGGCAAATATTTTAAAACTTTATCTCAACTTTTGGTGAGTGAAAAACTTTTCTGCATTTTCGAATACCTACTTACCTATTGCTTAGTTGATTGTATTGTTTGAGTTCTTTGTAATCTTATCGTGTACACGTAGCTATTGTCACCTTTTGTTAGACACGAGACATAGTAGCTTTAGTTAGAAAATGAAATAGTGATTAATTGATAATAATTTTCGTGTACATACCTACTGGGTGGACCTAAGTCCACAGGTACATCTAAATGTACCTGAAATTTTAAAATGCATCAGAGAAGAGACTGAAATTATTTATTTCTGTTGTCTCCTTGTCACATTTTTGTTCTCATGATCATTTCATCACTGACTTGAAACCACTAACAGCAGGTTTTACACTTATTTTATTAAAATATTATATAAACATTAAAGGTGATGACATATTGACATATATAACACACACTGATGATGTTTATATTTTAATCAAGTACAAAATAAGAAAAGCTAAACCTATGTATTCAAAAATATATAGGTAGATAGGCAAAAAAAAAGTTATTAATAATATAACACATATAATAATCCACAGTTAATTAAGGAAAGTGAAAATAATTAACTAATTTGGTGTCAATTGCTTGGTTCCAATTCTACATATTTTTTACTTAGAGGGTATCTACCATTACGGAGCTATTATGGGCAGAATGGTTGATCAGACTTATTTCTTAAAACTCACAATTATGTATTTATATAGTATTACTTTTTTAAAACACTAAAGCCTGCTTAGCGATCTCAAACATTTAAATTTAGTAAGTTTTTTTTTTAATCCGTTTTTAGTTTAGGGACTTTGAGTCGTGCGACGACTACGTCAGTCCCATAGTTAACTCAAAAATTTTGTACACATTTTTACACTTTATCCTTGAGCATCTTATATGTGGACTGATAGAGCATCTCAGCTGCATTATATGTTGGCGCAGCTAAAATGCTCTGAATAAGGCCCACATCAAGGCGGTTAACGTCAAGGACCTTAAATAGGTCATCTCTTATAGATGCAATCTGGACGCACTCTATCAGAAGATGGTACACATCTTCGTACACACCACATGTGTCGCAATTAGGGCTCCTAGCTTTGTTCATTAGGTGCTTGAATCCATTTAATGGCATGTGTCCAGAATGCAACCTGTGACCAATTACTACTAGTTTTCTACTTATCTTATTAAGTTCATATTTTAATTAACTTTCTTGCTCGCATTATACCGAGACAATAATATTCCACGAATCTGAAACTTCAAGAATTAAATGCAGTATTATATGACCTTATCAATATATTTTCAAGATCCTATCAATGATATTATCAATGTGGAATTGTGATAGTGTTCTTTGTTTGTAACAACCCACCGCTAAGTCCATTGTTCTGCCAGACAATAAAACACATAGAAAATTGCACATCTGTACCATAAAGGTGAGGTTCTGTTCTGGAACACTAGTGATTTGTTTTAGACGAATTGCCTTTGAATGGCCATTACATGTCAATATTTATGTTAGTTGTGCAGTTGGGGCTTGTTATGCTCGTAATAGTGGGTCTAATGCATTTAATGCTATAATTTTGGTAACTGTATTCTTGGCCATGGTGATTGGCTGCTTTAAAGCCGCCGTACACTTATTTTCATGAGATAGGTACCTTCTTGCAATATCATTATATTTGTTTTAAATTTTATTGTAGGTGTTATTTCATACACTTAATATATCAGATGACATTAACGGCCAGTGCCAATAACATATCTATCGTCGGTTTACCTTACTAGAGATAGATATTTGACATTATTTGTATGGACGTTATGTCAAATATCTATAGGTAATAAGGAAAACTGGATAGATAGATTATTGGGATACCCTTAAGGTGTTATTACACTTAAAGGTAATGTAATTTCCATTTGGCATCACACCATTTTCCCACAATATGTTTATTAACCAAATACAACTAAAGTTATCTAATGCCGTTTAGTTTTAGGTAGGTTGCCTATCATACTATCGACACCCTTGTTTTTATCCTTACATATTAGACGGACATTCAACAAGTAGGACTTCTACTATAAAGTTATATGTTGCAAGCTATATTAAACTTTTCCGCTAATCATAATAGCTATCAAATAAACTTGTGATACTAATATCTGATTAATATATAGTTACCAACACTTATCATGTGATAAGCATAGCTATGGAATGTTCTAGCATATCTGATACCTAAAGTGATAAAGGTTCTGACAACTCATATAATTTTCCTTAAAAAATAATTACGGTAAATAGTTAGTTCTACTGTGTTTCATGTTCAAAAAGCTGAAAAGAAAAATGACATCACATACTTCATATGCCTAAGATCATTTCTGTTTTTATCAGATTTGTTATCTCCTTTAGATTAGAGGTGGTACATACACCTGATAATCTTAGTTTGTAATAAAATCCGGGAAACTAAAAACATTAAAAAACTGCATACTATAAGAGCTATTACAGTAGGTATGCCAACAGAATTAAGTATAAATAATTTATACTGCAAGATAATAACGCCGCCGCGATAAAATGACCAATATTCGTTCGTAGAACGAGCGATAATCGCTATCAAAACGTATCGTCGAGTCGATATTGTAAGGACGCTTATCGTAAGGAGTCAGTGGCTACGTGTCCGCACACTTGTCAACACAGAAAATGGCCGACTACCGCGCAGGGAAAGCCGGCATCAACGCCGAGGCTCAGGCCAGGATCAACAGCAAATACAACGACGAGATCGCGCAGGAGACCCTCGAATGGATCAGGACCATAACCGGACAGCCCGCTAACACCGCCGGCGACGCCAATAACCTCTATGAAGTCCTCAAGGACGGCACTCTCCTCTGCAAGCTGGTCAACTCCATCCAGGAAGGATCGGTCAAGAAGATCAATCAGTCCACGATGGCTTTCAAGTGTATGGAGAACATCAATGCCTTCCTCGAAGCCGCTAAGAAACTAGGCGTGCCGCCGCAGGAGACGTTCCAGACTATCGACCTCTGGGAGAAGCAGAACCTGTATTCAGTGGTGATCTGCTTGCAGTCTCTCGGGAGGAAGGCGGGCAACTTCGGCAAGCCGTCGATCGGCCCGAAGGAAGCCGACAAGAACGTTCGTGACTTCACCGAGGAGCAGCTGAAAGCGGGACAGAACGTCATCTCTCTGCAGTACGGTACGAATGCGGGCCAGCAGAGCGGCATATCTTTCGGCAACCGGCGTCAGATGTGATACTATCTAGGTTATTAAATTATAATAAATATATTTTGTATTCTTTTATAATATATCGCCTTTTATTATTTGCGGTAGGTGTGGCTTGTTACTTTTAAATGTACGTAGCCGTCTGAAGATAAGATAAGGCTTGATATAAACGTCCTCAGCTGCACTATAGTACTGCACCTGATAAATAACGTCTAATAACTATTGTAGAACAAGAAATACGATTGATTGAATCAGCTTGTGGAAACCATTTAGTTTAAAGTCGGGTGGCACGTAACATTTTCTACAGGTTCAATTTTATTTAATATACAATTTTATTGTATTTAAATCGATATTAACTTCTTTAGTAATTTCAGTATTCTTGCATCCTCATCATTATTTAAAGTATGTACCGACGACCATGTTCATACTTAGGACCACTGAGCTAAAGAACATTAATGCTTAGGACCGTATTTCAGAAGTACGCGCAGTAGTAAATCTGTTGGAGTACTTATACTGGCATTAGTGATTATCGCTACAACTTTCATGTATACCGTGAACTTTAGGGAAAGTTTAGCTTAAAGATTTGCTGCTGTTGATGTCTTGTATTCCATGGTAACTGAGTCTCGAAAATTAATTCTGTCATCTCAGAATGCTTGGCTTCAGGCTGCTAGCTGACTATAATGTACACCAAACTTTTGATCTCTGATGTAATAAAATAATCACACTTAATATTGCTAATGAAATTTTTACATAAATCGTTGGCATATTTATTCCGAAATATGTTCCTATGGCATAGACGTTTTAACGGGAGTGAAACCTCGGAATGCAGCTTGATTTCATATATTACTATCGCCTGCTCGCGATTTCGCGTAGCAGTCATAAAGCCTCTCCATAACCACCCACCTTTTCTACATTTCTCTTTCATAAGAACCTTCTCCTGACAGTAATAAACATAATGAAAAAGAATCAGCGAAATTGGTTCATCCGTTCACGCGTGCTGCGATGACTAAGGGAAATCGAGATATTTTTTTAATATATATACATTTAATGACACATTGACCGACTGCACTGAATGACGCGAGGATCAAATGATCCTAATAATTGAGGCCTCAACGGAAGACAAACGCTGGTTGTTTACGAACCGCACTATGTTGAGTTGGAGCCGATTTGTGGCAGGAGGCTGCAAAAATCATTTATTTTATTGTGTTTTGTAATTATTGTTTGGATTTATGTGTTACTACGAAATGTTTTTGTATGTGTTTTGCCATAAATAAAGCCTATTCTATAGACAGTCTGTGCGCATTTTTGTTAGCCTCCGCATTGAAATGGCTAAACGGATTTCAATAAAATTTTAAATAGCTTATACATAAGATGAACATATAGATGAATGATTAACTGTTATATAGTATGCGTATGAGGTGCATAATCTTATCTCGGTAATACACGGTAATACGCATTTCCGGGCAGCGCATATTAAATCATCTACCTTTTACAAGCCGTTTTTTATGATATCACATTAATTCCATAATTTCTCGGAATATATGATGTAATCTCGCTATCGATAAGTTTCGATAAGTACCTATCTTATATCGAAGCGTATAATTAGGTATGTTTTACAGTCTGTGATTATTTTTGTTAGGCGTTCATGCAACATCAAACATGCACACCGTCAACCTCTTATTATTGAGTCATATTCTTGACTCGCCTGTCTTCTTCTTGGTCCTATAACTGTGAGATAGAAAGGACGTTTACCTAAATCTGCAATCAATAGCTGCGCTCCACGGTTTCACCCGCGTGGTGATGGATGATGGTAATGATGAATCAAATTATTACATCCTATGTTCATCAGGGATACCTAATGATTCTAATGGTGAAAGAAATTTTCAAATCGGTGCAGCAGTTACGGTGCCTATTAAATTGAAACAAACAAACACATCTTTATAATATTAGGTATAGTAAATTAGAAGTATAGTTAGAGATAATTTTCTGAACTAGAATATGATGTTTTCACAGTTAGTTCGTTGATGCTCTTCCGAAAGAGAATATACCTATGTCTCATTTCAATACGATGTCACAGAGTTGAGTTATGAAGGGAAACATGCTCTCCAACAATAAAACGAATATTTATATACATATATATATGTATATTATACTAGCTGGTACCCGCGACTACGTCTGTACAGGATTAGTAATTCGAGGAGCGATTATCTTCTCCAAGGCCATATCTACTTTTATACTAAAATGTCATAAAATATGTACATGGTCAAACGCAATTGCTATAATAGTATTATATGAGTACATTTAAATGACGTAGTATACACATCAGCAAAGATTAATCATAAAATACAGGACTTACGTTACATATAAAATTAATCACCATGGAAAAAACTGCCATTACATTTCATCACCCTTGATGGTATTTGTGTTACATTTCATCTCTCTTGACGGTCGCCGAGCTCGTCTAGTGTATCGAGCTGTCACAATGATAGCGTGGTTTTGACAAAGCTATCAGAAACTGACACACATTTTGACAGAACTCTCATTACGATCTTGACGTAGGAGAAGATATTGTTATTTTGTCTATGCTGTGTCCAAGAATATTACGCTTTTTCACTCGCGTGGTGATCGATGATGATGATGAAAAGTATCCTATGTGTTAATCCATCGCCTCATCTACCTCCACACCAAATTTCATCAAAATTGCCCCCGCCGTTTGAGCGTGAAAGAGTAACAAAGATCCACACATCCATACTTACTTTCGCGTTTATAATATTAGTAGGATTTGATAAAAAGTAAACAATTTAAATGTTTAATGTCATTAGGTTACGGAACACGCACGGAGGCGGTAACATGTGCCTATAACAGAAGCTGCGTCCATCTCCCTTAGAGATCCCCTAACCCTGTCCGCATCAGGACAAAAAATAACAATAGATTTATGAATGAAACTTGCCTCGAATGAGGCTTGCTGATTCGGACAGATTAAGTTGCTAAGTCTCAACATAAGACATACATAAGAACATTAAACGATTTAAATCTGCAGAGATTTGTTCCGTTGGTCTGGGTGTTTTCTATATATAATGAAAAAAAGTCTATGTATATAATCCCACTAATATTATAAATGTGAAAGTTTCGATGGATGATTTTAATGGATGTTTGTTACTCGATAACGGCAAAACGGATGAACGGATCTGGTTTAAATTTGGCACAGAGCTAAATCGTAGTCTGGAATAGCACATAGGCTACTTTCACCATCATCATTATCATCTATCACCACGCGAGTGAAACTGCCTATTGAGAATGTATTTGTCAGAAATCACAATAGCTATCCAACATGGGGTTAGAATCCAGGCCCAGACATTCCAAAACGGCTCTTCCACCACTACAACTAGACCAAGCGAGCGAAGCCGCTGGCGGGTCAGCTAGTGTACTAAATATATCAGTTATCTAGTACCCATAACACAAGCTTTGAGTAGCTTACTTTGGGGCTAGATCGTGCTGTGTGGATTGTCCAGCGTTTAAATCGCTTGTGGCCATACGTAATTTAACGCAACGAACAAAGAAACATCAAATGAATATTATATATTGTGACTATAATAGAAAACCACTCTCGAAACGCGTACGGCAAACCTATGAGTCATGATTGTGAGGGATGACACATACATTGTTACATTAACTAAATTACAACCTAATACGAGCGGTTTTCCTCATGACAAGAATACGAATAAATGTTCGTCTTCCTTCCCTTTGCCTTCACCTTTCTGAAATGTCATGGGCCTAATACCGCTCCCTAGTGAAACCCCTGTAGAAATTTGCGTCAATAAGACATATCGATTTAACTTTCTTACCTACTGCCGTTTCCAAGGTAATGAGTGGTACGACTGAAATGAGTGAGTTAGAATTTCCATAAATATGACTATTATGTATATATCAGCATTACTATCGCGGTCGCTTACGTAATCGTATGCTCTTTGAAATTAAAGTTCGTAATGTTATCAAAAGGAATCTAACTCAAACACATTTATTTGCATTAATATAACTTAAGGTCAACATAGTAATTATAATTGTGGTGGAACTCTGTACCTATATTCACAGAACACCTACCTACGTAGGATATCGGTACAATACATTTTATTCGATCCCAATGAAGAGCGTAATCTTCAGATTTAAGATAATTAAGGTGTTTGTCTAACAATGCGGCGATGCTTGCGCATACATCTGTTTTTCAGGAAAGTATTGCAATAAAATACACGAAAATATAGTCTACTAATTAATAATCGTTTACGAAGATTATCCATCCCACTGGTAGGTAGGCATACTGAAGGCAGACCTAATATCTGCAACAAGCAAATAAAGATTAAGATTTAGTGTTTAACTTACATCTTAATATTTATTTGCTTTGCTTTTTTTAACGTAAATTTACGTCACACTGAATCCGTTCGACTTAGAAAATGTGTGATTGGGACAATTGCACCTCGCCACGTAATCGCATCGTCAACGTATTTAGTACACTGTCATTTATCTAGTACAATAGTGGCACAGATACACTCATAGTTTGTACTGAATACGTGAACGATACGATAACGTTACACTTAAGCAGATTTTCGTACTCGGCCCACTGATGTATATTACTACTCGGGCTACATAATATCATACTAAAAAATCAATGATGTTTATTACAACAACATCCAGAAAAAATGTAAATAATTGTTGTGCTTAATATATTGATTGATTTTGTGATATGATAGAATAGTTAGCATAACAGCGACCTATTATTGTGTTATGAAAACTAACGTGGTTTGTACACATTTTTAATATGAAAAACGGGATTTACTCACGTAAACAAGTCAGATCTTTCCGACTATAGTTTCAACCACATCCGGTGGTCTTTTTCAAGGGGAGTGCAGAACGCTCGCGATTGCGTCTCGCCTCTCACTTAAGATCTCGAAAGATCTGACTTCTTTACGTAAATCCCGTTTTTCATATTAAAAATATTATTGTGTATTGTTGTCTAACAATGCTTGGTCATGTGTTGTGTTGTGTAAATCATTTCTCAGTATACTCGAGCGTCGATTCGTGTTCTTGAGTAAGTTGGTAACATTATACGATGATTAGTAATACCGTATACAATTTACTAACCTAGTGACTTAGTAGCTTCATCATCATCATCAGCCTGTAGCCATAGGCCTCTCCAATTGCATGCCACTTAGGTTTATATCTTCTTAGTCTATCTTAGTAGCTTAGCGTGACATTTATTACCATTTTATTCAGAGACTGCAATTTTCTTGTTTTAAACCAATATTAAATAGTTGGTTTCAGATTTAAGTTTTACTATTGGTATTGGGGTTTCATCTCACTGATGACTGAATACAATTTCGCCTTCTTATTATTAGTCTGTGAATACATTTACCCCACCGACTTTTGTTCTTTCGTGTTTGAATAGTATATACCAACTTAATTGTCCACTAGTTGACCCGACAGCGGCTTCGCTCGCTTGGTATTAGTGTAGTAGCGAGAGAGTTATTATTTAAATTTCAATAACTTTTCTACTGACTTCCCAAAAAGGAGGAGGTACTCAATTCGACTGTATTTTTTATATATATATTTGTTACCTCATAACTTTCGACTGGGTGAACCGAATCTCAAAATTTTTTTTTTGTATTATTTATTTTGAAAATAAATTCGGTCCGGTAGTTTTTGAGATAAACCCCAATAACTGAATAGAATGGAAGTCGGTATTAAATTTAACAAATTGAACTTGTTTTGTTTATGAACCGATTGACATGAAACAACATTATGGCCGGTCCCAATAATCTATCTATCGTCGGTTTACCTTACTAGAGATAGATATTTGACACTATTTGTATGGACGTTATGTCAAATTTCTATCGATAGTAAGCAAAACTGTGGTTAGATAGATTATTGGGATCCGTCCTAAATGTTAAGTAAAGCTTACTGCAATATAAAAGTGAAAATCACATCTAAATCGGATAAGCCGTTTCTAAGATTTGTGTGCACAAACGCACAGACAAACAGATAAACAAACAAACAGTCAAAAATTAATTCTAACAGTTTTTTTACTATTTCGTTTGTAAAAGTCCCAGTAAGTAATATTTTTTATCATCTATCTTCCATGTACAGACAGCGGTCCGTTACATTTTTATGTATGTATAGATATGCTTAGAGTTATTTTATTTTATGTTCATTAGTATGGCTGCTGACGTCATTTAGATTAATATAAGTGCTTGTGCCATTGCACGTACGGTCACGGTGGCCTCTACCGCCGCCGGCTCCCCGCAGCCGGATGCCACGGTCATGCACCGGTGCGCCAGGAAACGCGGATATCCGACCCCTAGCAAAAGTCCAATTTGTTTCCACACCTACCAAACTGTACGAGACAAAACAATAGGCCCAATACACAGGTGCGAAAGAAATGGACAACGAACTCGCGGTCGTGACCCCTATTTTCTGACCATGCATAATTTGATAATGACCCCTATCATGACCCCCTCATGTGTTGAACATGAGTTGGCGTAACTACGGCCCTTAACATTTTTGTTTTGCTTTAAATAACTTTGATGAATATGAATTATATATATATATTATACTAGCTGCTCTCTGCGGTTTCACCCGCGCGGTGATGGATGATAATGATGATGATGAATCTTATATATATTGAGCCTATGTTACTCAGGGTGAATTTAGATTTCTAATGGTGAAAGAATTTTTTAAATCGGTCCATTACTTTTTGAGCCAATTCGTTACAAACATACTTACATACAAATCTTTCCTCTTTATAATATTAGTATAGATAGATATTCTCGAAAGAACCAACTCTTTACTTACTTGTGGGCCTAGAACAAACAACTGTCATTTATCTAGTAAGTGCAATAGTGGCACAGATAACTAATAGTTTGTACTAAATACGTAAACGATACGATAACGTTACACATAAACAGATTTTCGTGCGCGGCCCACTATGGGCCTAGCTTTTTGCTTATGCAGATTGGCTACTTGTATAAACATGCCGGCAACGGTCGACTTAATATAAACTTGTTTTGGGAATACGTCGGTCCCTTTAGCAATAAAATTAATTAGATACTTACTATCAAATTAATTATTTTTTTACTAAAACAGATTTCTGAATAATGAACAGATCTGATCATGTTTCTGCAAAATAAATTAATTATTTATCTTTTCGTACCAGAGACGTCGATACGTCAGTTTCATTCTTAAATCGTTTGTTTAATTATCACGGTATAGGAAGGATTAATCGTCTGTTTAGAACAGCAATGATCTGCACATCGCTGTCCAATAAATAATGTTGGAACCAATCGGTGATAGCAAACAAAAGAACCATTTACGGATGCTAAGCGATACTTTCCCTCTCATTTGGTTGCATGAATTACAATTTCCAATGAATAGACCGATACAAACGTGAACTCGGAGAAAGCTTTCAACTCTCCGTCCACATACATTGTGGTAAGTCCAGCTTGCTACTGCATCACGATGATTCGGCAAGATCAGTTAACAAGATGCGATTTGGAAAGTGCTAAACAAATCACGTTTCGGAATGATCGGTTAGAAGAACCTTCTTGTGATTATTCCGTACTTCCCACGTTATACGATATCGATCGTTGTTACAAGGCTTCAGAGCGTTACGCTACAGTGGCTCGGCCGTCGGCAGCTCGGGCCGAAGCCTCCAGTTACTCCGGTCCCGTTATATCGGTCCGTGGAGATTATCTGGCACTAACGGGACGACGCCACGTCTGCGTTACGTCCTTACCGACTACATGCAGTTGGGACTGGTTGCGACGACGATTGGCTACCGTGTGCATATAGCCTTATGATCATCGAGCAGAGAAGAGGTTGATGCATTTGTGAAAGCGCCAAAGTTGAAGTATCTGGTATATAGATGTGTTGCGCAAATAATAATGCATAGAAAGTTCTAATGCACTTTTCTCCTTGAAACCGATACAGGATAAGATGTACCTATGTTGCTAGATTGCTAAATTAAACTTTGTTTTACTAGTATCTTCATCAGCTCAGCCGTAGGACGTCCACTGCTCAACATAGGCATCGCCCAACTAGTATTCACTAGTATATTATCGATAATATTAGTATTAGGGATATAATTTCGATTTGTTCTTGTTTCCTATTCTTAAAGTATCTGTAGCAGGCCAAAAGTGGTATCTGGCGTGCTGGAAGTGATTTCTTTCCGTGTTATGTCACGACACGCGAGGCTGTTCTAGATTCGGGGTTTGTCGTTTTCATATTCACAATTCAAAGACTTAAAATATTCAAAAATATGTATTGCGACTCGTAAGCGATTTCGTAACATTTTATTTCGTTCAGACGGAAGCAGATAAAAAATAATTATTGCTTTATACCTAAATCTATGTGTCAAATGAGTATGACATCATTGTCAACTAGCTGGTAAGAATTGGAGGAGAGGAACCGAAGATCAGGCGCAGTTGTGGAATATATAGGAATGACATACTGTAAATAACATGATGAACAACTTACCTTTTGACCTTTTCTTGCAGGGTACCATTTGTTAAATTTCGTTTTCGAACTGTAGAGCTTTACCTGAGTATGAAATATTAGCTAGCTAGAGTAGGTAGCTGTTTTATCCGACTATGACAGACGACGTTTATGATTTCAGGGTGTATGTATGGATGTACTTGTTCGTAGATTTTGTTACCCTACAGCCTAAAGTTTCATCGATTTTGGTCAATCATTAGAGCTATCATCAAATTCGTCTTTGCCATATGAGTGACATAAAGTGCCAATAAATCCAATATGGCGATCGTGAAACACCATTTGTATTGCCGATAAAACACAATTCGACCAAATCTTATCGAGTAGTTTATCAAAATAAAGCGTTTAACGCCATTCTAAAAATTTATAAAACATATATACTTACCTTTAAAAAAAACATACTTCCATCAACAACCTAAATTATAACAATAAACAGAAAAACTCATGAAGTAAATCTATTAAATACTAAAAGAGCAAAAGGCCGTTCGCTTCAGTTTGAAAGCCGTGCCTCCCCAAAGTATTTGCAGTGACACCAACATTTTCAAACTTTTAAATGTCACCCGACACTGCAATAAACAGAAAGAGACTTCTCCCATTGTCCAAGTATTGTTCTGTTCGCAGTCTGGTTATTTATGTTATTAAATAATCATACTTCATACCGTGTCGGTGTCGCTAATGTGCATGTTAAATTTGCATCACCGGCGATAAAAACTGCGTAGTTGTTATTTCCCATTAGCGTCAACTATCCGTGCGTCAGAGTGAGGGGGGCTACCAATTGATATAGCCCTGCACATGCCCCAGAGACGATTTATTCGTTAACCTATACTATATTGATACAGCTTGACCTCAATCATGACTACAACTTCAATCATCTGCATATTCAATTGCCAATCAACATATTTCATTTGTTGTCTTCATTGTCATAGTATAATCAGACCGTTCAGTCTCGGGCTTGAGGAGCGAGCTAGGTTGTCTTTTGTTCTTGCAGTGGATGGTATATATAGGAGACTACTTAGACGATGAAATGTGCCACATGCCTGTCGTGATGCAGGTACTATTAGTGTAAACACACTATGCCGAAGGTACGCGACCGAAGTTCGGCATGATTACGCCTGCAATGCTATTTGATTTACTGACGACACATTATGCCAAAATTACGTTGCGTTATAGCGGGGATAAATGCGGGTCATCCTCACGAGGACTCTAAAAGGGATATTGATCGAATACCTCCCAACAGCGTATCGACTGTTGTGTTGTCCTAGAGTACTACTGGGACCGACTGGGGCTTCGTGTCTTGACGACTAGCGGGACCGGTTTCCTTTTCAAATCTTTTATTGTCTACGTTTTTTTTTAAAGTTCTCACATACATTTTTTTTACCAAATAACGGTATAGACTTCAACACCAAAAAGAGTGAAATAAATTTTTGAAGTCGGTACCACGATAGTTCAAAATTACATATTATCACAATATTGTGCGCATGGTACCGACTTCAATAATTTCACACTTTTTGGTGTTGAAGTCGATTACGTTTTTTGGTAAAAATGTTTTTTCACTCTTTAGTGACCCTTGCTACTTGCGAGATTGTCGATTGTGATCGAGATTCATTCACCGTCAATGATGATATCATCAATTAGGCGAAACACTTTTCAGTTATTGGAGTGTAACTCAAACACTGTTGGACCGAATTTGACAAACAACCTCGGACAAATGGGGGAGAAATCAATGAACATATAGAAAAGAAATATATTCAATCAAACATAGAACCTCCTCCTTTGTTAAAGTCGGTTAAAAATTATCACTATATATGTAAACCATTCATGTAGTGACCACAGCACGTTTGCAACCTGATCGATCAGTTACGGTTGACTAGACTAGCCTTGCTTTCCGAGTCGCGTCACACTGCTTTTAGCGATATTATCACTATTTTCCATTCCAATTCAATATCGCGATTTTGACAGGTGAGATCTGTCAGCCATTCGGAATGGGTTGAAATCCATGCTCACGGCATGGAATACACGCACACACAGACAAATGCTAGCTATCGCATCATGCACACATCAACAAACTGTCATTTTTGACGGACTGTTCACGGTGATTTCAGTTTGCAGCGTAGTCGTTGAAATCGCAATATGGCGTCCTTGGTGACGTACTCCATGTCGTCACAAGGGTCTACCGCGCTTTCGTTGATTTGGAACGGTGATCGCAGCGCTAAAAGTGATTTTGACTCTCGAGACTCGGGACTTCCCACTCGGGAATCATGGTAGGTTAGCCACGATCGTTTTGTATGTTATGTAGTCTTTAACAAAGTGTTTACATAATCGAGTCTCTATTTATGATTTTTAATTGGAATATTTATTTATCTGATGAGAGAAAATATACATTATATCACACTTATGTTATACATAAATGAAAGTTTATGAGCGAGTGGGGATCTAAGAGTGCGTGAACGTTTATTACTGCTTCCGAGATGAAACTGCTGATCGGATTTGCAATGGTTATAGCTAGGGTTGCCATCTTTGAAATTTGGCGACCAGAACAAGACGCGTGAAAACCCTGGATTTTAGAGCCTAAGACCCTGACATGTCAACAGGTGTTTTAAACAGAGATAGTGTAATAAAAACGGGTATTAACGGACGGAACCCGATAACCTTAATCCTCGGGGACGAAGTGCATGCAGATACTTCCTATTATAAACGCGAAAGTTTGTATTTATGGATGTTTGCGTCTATTTCACGCTCAAACGGCTGGGACAATGTTATTGAAATTTGGTATAAAGGTAGAAGAGGCGTTGGATTAACACGTAGGTTACTTAGGTATTTTATTTGTCGTTAATTATTTTGGAGTTCAACAGCGAGACGAATCTCAACTATAATTATCAAGTGCCGTGACAGTTGAACAATTGTGGGCGTTTTATCGTCATAATATCCTAAATTTATTGTGTAAATTCCCCAATCTTCGGTGAACTTACCGCTGGCTAGAATTTCCGCTGGCTACATCTTTCCGCTGGCTAGACTGCTGGCCAGTAACTGAGCACATCGCAGGAGCGGTCGCTACCTACAGAACTCTGAATCCTGCTGGGCGTCCGTGCTAAACCCGGCTGCTGCTGGAAATCTGCGGCTGCCCGTATTCCGGTTGACGCCACTGTCTTCTCCCGTTCGCTGCACCATCAACACCATCTATCGAGGACTTCAGACGACTGCTTAATCTGAGATAAGTCTCCGTAACAAGGGAGTCTATCGCATAATCTGTCTGTACTCGCGACCTAGCTCTAGGCTTAATAAACGCCTAGAACTTCTTCTGTTTTTATGTTAATCTCCGAGCCGCTCTAGGCAGGTAGGTTACATTGGCTCAGGTATTAATCCTAAACATAGGTACTTTTCATCTACATCATCGGGTGTAGCCGCGGGGCGCAGCTAGTCAATAATACGCGGATATACAGGTCCGTTCCAAGTCGCCGTTCTGTGACAGTGAAGCGTGTTCGTGTATCACTTTACATTATCTTATTTAATTTTGCTTGCATCATTTTTGTTGTTATGTACATTAAGTATATATTTTTCTGTGTATTTTTTGAATATTATTTATCATTCTATTTAAATGATGATGAGCCATAATAAGTGAAAGTGTGTGAATATAGATTGTATGTTCAGTGTATGATTATGTCACCTATATGTGTATACACACATAGGTATACTCGGCTCCGCGGCTTCACCCGCGTGGTGATGGATGACGATGATGAAAAGTATCCTGTGTTAATCCACTGCCTCATCTATCTACCTACCAAAATCATCCAAATTTTTTCAGCCATTTTGCGTGATTGATTACCTAACAAACATCCATACATCCAATCTTTCACATTTATAAACATTAAGTAAATAATATATAATATGTAGGTATATCTACATATATAATTATTCTCTATATCTTTTGGTAATAGCATCACGCGTGAACAGATGGGACAAATTCGCTAATTCTATTTTCGTTGTGTTAATTTATGTCAGGAGAAGGATGAAAGTAAAAGTAAGAAAAGCTTGGAGGTTATGGACCGGCCGAGCCTAGGTACCTACTACGCGAACGTAGTCGCAGGCAGTAGCTAGTAATTACATATTATTAGTAGATTACAAAACAACTTTATCTACCGTCGTCTGAGTGGTAACGACAAATGACATGCATTGGAAAACGAAAATATGTCGAAAATAAATATTCATAAGTTTGTCAATGCTTCCGCGTTTTAAACATTTACATAACGCATTCATCTGTGCCAGACAAGCAGCCTTCTATATTAAATTTGGAGTTTGCATAACAACTCAAACTCTGCAGACATGAAGATAAACTGATGAAATACCATCAGTGTCTTAAAGTAACAGCTTCTTGGCGATTGCAATGAGCCCCCATTACCACAAGCGAAGTAAGTAAATATCTATAAGTAGAACGTCTTCCCTACTAGCGTTGATTCACGCAGGTTTAGCGCGAGACGCGTGTAGGGATGTCAACATCGCATCTACGAACAAATCTTCGATCGATCATTTTTGTTTGTAGCATACCTACGCAACAGAAAACAATGATATTTAAAAACTGTCAACCCCGACCGCTCCGCCGGCACTCGCGTAATAATCGCCGGCATGCGTCCTCCGCCCCCACCGCACCACCTCTTCCCACTTTTGTCGCCTATTTATCGCGAAGACGTTCTACTTACTTGGGGCTGTGCGCTCCACGTACTTTGGCACAAGCGTTACGTTTACCGATTCGGAAGACACGATATGTGTGTGACCAACTTGCGAGTTGAATCTGAAACCAGTTTGTTCGATCGCGACCATAAGCAAAGGCGCCGTGGGTCAACCTTGGCATTGAGATCGCGATGACGATAACGAATGTGCGCTTTTTTCTATAAAGTTACGTCGAATGATAGAACGGATCGCGTGTTGAGAATCGTTAAAGCCCACATAACGATGGAAACCGATTATTTGTATTAATTTAGCGACTGCCCGCGACTTCGTTCGCATAGTAGGCTCGGCCAACGCCCGACCTATAACCTCTCATCTTTACTCGTTTTTTCTTTCAGAAGGATCTTCTACTAACAATACTTAACACAACAGTAAAAGTAAATTAGCAAAATTGTTCCATTCTTTCACGCGTGAAGCGATGAACAAGGAAATAGAGATACATTTTATATTATATAGATAGATTTGAATATAAATATACCTAATATAATTGAAAATAGTATATACATAATTTAAGTTAAGTTTAATTATGTATAATTATGAAATTTTTGTCAATAGGTTTTGACAACGTTAGAACATCTATTTTGTCAGAGACAAAAGAAAAGTGGCAAACAGTTTGTCCGAACCAGCCAGTGAAGCGATCATCAAAATCTGCGCAAGTTTATCGTATCGTTTACATACAAACTATGAATTATTTGTGCCACAGTTGTAGGTACTAGATAAATTATAGTTTGTACTGAATAAGATACCAATCTGTCCGCATCAGGACAAAAATAACAATAGATTTATGAATGAAACTTGCCTCGAATGAGGCTTGCTGATACGGACAGATTAAGTTACACTTACGCAAATGCTCGTGCTAGGCCTATATTGTCCTAAATTCGTGCATGGCAGCAGCTTTGGGTCGGGCCTCTCTGTGAAATAAACACTATTATTATTTATTAGTGTTATTTCGCCCAGCACAAAACTACTCTTAACTTAGCCTTAACCGAGGGTTTCATAACGCGCTTTAAATTACACACAGTTATGGGTTACCGCAATTGCTCGCGTGTTTATTGTACTTTGAGAACTAACTTGAATTGTTTCTTTGAGTCGCCGATTATGTCTTACTTTACCACAATTTCGCGCACGACGCGCTGTGCCAGTTTTTTCACGTACTCTGACATCGTTTAGTTCGGTCACGATGCTTGTCTGGTCTAGTCGACAAAATTGCTTTGTCGGTCACGTTTTGATATGAGCACCCATTGTACTAAGCTTGCAGCAATACTCTCCACTCACGAGAACTTTGCATGTATGTTCTCACTGCTGGGACTCGATCCTTCCTCTCAGAGAGTGGAGCTGGGTCATAATCCAGTTTTGAGACCGCTCGAAGGCAGTCGATATAGCCTAACGACCAGGAGCGGATCCAGCCCACAAAAAAAGGTTGTGGTCACAGCCACCCGAAAACCAGCAAAGTACGAGTCGGAGCATGAACTCTCTCATGATCGATATAGTATTAAGTCGCACGCCTGATGTTAAGCGTCACGCTTGCCCAAAACAGTCCAGTGCCATTCAGAATTGCCATTTTGAATCAGGTACAACACCTCAAACCGTGCATGGCAAAGCACTGCGCTTTTTACTAGGATATATATAAGATGTTTTTGCTCTGTATTTTCGCTGGAAACAACTACAAAGGATATCAATTGATGTCAAATGAAATGTAAATGAAGCTAACGTTTCTTTTTCGCGAAAACGTTAATAATTTCATCGATATCCAGGTTTTGTACATTTTATAAAACGTCATATCATCGGCATGTCTAATATGAAAATGTGACGTCTGTCACAAGTGTTTTAGGGTTGTGGGCATGCCCATCGTGCCCACAACGGTGGAACCGCGCTTGCTAACGCTTGTTATCCTAAGACAAATAACCGGGACCGACGGCTTAACTTGCCCTTCGAAGCACGGAAGCGCTCAGTTGAACAATTCAAATTTAATTATTTTCTCTTTAGTACATCATTATACATTGCGGCTCTATCTGCCAAACTGGACGTATAATACACCCGCATCTTAGTAGATAGTTCCTTCCAAATAATTACATTCATAATTTTGTACTTTCAGGTTACATACAATTTTACATTATAATAATATGTATACATAATTGGCTAATTGTTATCTTATCGTATTCAAATTATTATTCGAATATTAAGATGCTGTCATATCATGATGTCGGTAAAAATGAGGGTTTTTAAAGCAGTATATCTCTTAGGCAGCGATTTAATTAAAACTACAAAAAAATAATATGACATTTCTGAGAAATCTAAGTACATATTGACGGCATTAAAAACATATTTTAACATACTAGAGTACATTAAAAAAACTTCACATATACCACTTAATTTCACCTCTAAATCAGTTTTTCTCTTTATTCACTATTGTAGGTATTTGTCATGACACACATAATCAAAAAATAGCAATTTTTAATACACATACATTGCCGGATTATTTTTCTATTTAAGAGTGTACGTTTTTACGAGATGTGCTTGCTTGATTTCAAGTAAAGGACATTGAACGTAGACAAGCGCTGAGCTGACAGCGCCTTGATCGGTTAAAATCACCACGTCAAGCTTCGCTGCGGGCGGATTCCATTGCACAGTGTATACGTTCGATATGCTGATTGAAAGTGTAGGAGTTAGAGATAACCAGTAATCTCGCACAAGCTATGTTTAAAAACAGGTGTTCAATAATGCCGACACCTACATAGTAACTTGCTCAAGTTGTTTGCAATCCGCGCGTTCATTGCCTTTCGACGATACGTCCGCCTCTGCGATTTTATCTCGACCGCTATAGTTCCAGTAAAACACGGAATTCCGACACGTTATAATTAAAATTTGTAATTACTTCAAGCATTCTAATGGAAAGTATTGCTTCACTGTTTCATTAGGTAATGTTTAATATGTAACTACTTTTCCTGATTGACACACTCATTGAATCAGAGTTGCGGCTTAGGTTACAAATTGAAGTTATGGCAGTTGATCCCCTTTATCAACCGACTTCCAAAAAAAGGAGAAGGTTTTCAAGTCGACGCGTATATTTTTTTCTACATGATGTTGGCGAAGGTTGCTAGGTATACCTTGGACTGCTATGTATAATAAAATAGCCTAAAAACACCACACGGCTCTCCAGTATCTGCCGACAAAGAGCCCTCAGCTTCTTCGGACATATTATGCGGTCTCCAAAGCATTGTCTGTAGAAAGCCATTATTTTAGGAAAAATTGACGGTAGACGTGGTCAGGGAAGGGCGCCTATAAAATGGTCTGACACGATTGAGAAAGCGGTGGGTGGTAGCATACACCGTGCGGTTCACACAGCCTATGACCGCACCCAATGGAGACTGATAGTACGTGGTCGCGATCCTCAGCAGGGAGGGAACGAGGAGAAGAGAGATGATCACGCATAACTCTTTAGAGATTAGTCCGATTTTGATAATTATTTTTTTGTTTGGTAGAGTATACTTCCGAGGTGGTCGCATTTAAATTTCATCAAATTAGGTCAAGCGGTTTTTGAGTTACAATCCAATAACTGAAAAGTGTTGCGCCTATCTTGATAATACGAGGGTCAAACTGAAAGTTCTTAGAAAATCAAAAACTGATTACATTAGCCAGTTATTAGTTTTATTATATCTTTTCAAAATATTGTCCATTCACGTCAATACACCGCTGCATGCGATGGAACCACTGGGAAAAGCACTTTGCCCACTCGTCCTTAGGGGTCTCTTCAATGGCATCGCGATACGCAGCCACCGCTTCTTCAGCATTCATAAACCGCTTTCCTTTAAGTTTTTCTTTAATTTTTGAAAATAAATAAAAATCACAAGGCGCGAGGTCGGGGCTATACGGCGGGTGACCCAGTAATTCAACGTTTGATGTCGCCAAATAGTCGATCGTTCGCTTGGCGGTGTGCGATGAGGCGTTGTCGTGGTGAAGGAGGATCCTACTGCGAGGTTACTACCGGTCTCTCGAACTTTTTCCAAGACAAGTGGCAAACGATTGGTAGTGTACCATTCTGCAGAAACTGTTTTTTGATCCTCTAACACAATTGTTGCGAAATGACCTATCCTTCCAAAGAACGAGGCCACCATTTTTTTCCCCGCACTTCGATCTCTCTTCACTTTAGTTGGCAACTCCTCGAAAGGAAACACCCACTGAGCAGATTGTCTTTTGGTTTCAGGATCATAACAGTAAATCCAGCTTTCGTCACCTGTTAGTATGTCGAACACAGCATTTGAGTCACCTCCGTTAAATATTTCAATCATTTTACGGCACCAATCCACACGATGGAGTTTTTGAGCCTCAGTCAAATTATGAGGTATCCACCGGGCGCAAAGCTTCCTGACCGCTAAATGTTCGTGTAGGATTTTGTGCACTTGACTCATACCGATGCCTAAGCTTGTCCGAATCAGCTGATAGGTCACTCTTTTGTCAGTCTCTATCATACGCCGCACAACACAGATGTTATCTTCAGTCGTCGCCGTAGAAGGCCGTCCCTCACGTAAATCATCAGTGAGATTAGTGCGACCACGTTTAAACTCATTAAACCAGTTGTAAACAGTCGCACGAGATGGGGCTTCATCGTGAAAGGCCAATCGTAGTCTATCATAACTTTCTTGTTGACTTAAATGACATCGAAAGTCATAAAAAATCATTGCACGAAAATTTTCTCGTGTTAAATTCATGTTGACGTGACACAGACAATTTTCAATTTGCCGCCAAATCGTAAAACAAATGACAAATGAATGAAGTATATACTCAGTAATATTGGCAAAGAGTTCTATTTTCAAACTATAGAATTATTTTTTTATTATATTGTTTATAAGTGGCCAGTTCTAAGAACTTTCAGTTTGACCCTCGTATCGTAATTGACGGTGAGTGACAATCGATCCCGTAATTTGCAAGAGTTACTAAAAAGGGTGACAATTGTTTTTACTAAAAAATAGAACCGACTTCAACACTAAAAAGTGTGAAATAACTTGTCGAAGTCATGCGCACAATATTGTGATAATAGGTACTTTTGAACTATCATGGTACCGACTTCAACATGTTTTTTCACACTTTTTGGTGTTGAAGTCGGTACCATTTTCTGGTAAAATTTTTAAGCATCCTCTAAGGCAGGATTTTTGGAAATTTGGTGAAGCAAGCAAAGCCATTGGCGAGTGACTTAGTAACTAATATTGTAGCAATAAATTGGCTATTGTTCAAACGAGCTGTGAGTAATACTTGGAAACCTGTATCTGTTAGAATTTTCAGTGTGTTGGAAACCTTGGCGGAGAGATAAGATAAGAGATTGGCTGATTGTGGGGTTTGAATTGAACCCGTACACGATACAATTCGACGGTGCCTTTTGTCTTTGACCATTGTATTTCAGTTATCTCTTCATCACGCCTCTGTTTTTGATTGTTAAATAATCCTAATGTGCCCATTTACATTTACAAATGTTAACCTTAACAAGCCCAATAAAAAATATATATACCGACTTCCATTTTAATAAGTTATTGAGTATAAAACTCAAAAGTACTGGACCGAATTTAATGAAATTTAAATGGGACCACACGGGCACTAGCTTTACACTTCCAAAAAGACTTTTTAGACTTCCAAAAAGGAGGAGGTACTCAATTCGACTGTATTTTTATGTTTGTTACCTCATAACTTTCGATAGGGTGAACCGATTCTCAAAATTCTTTTTTTGTTTGAAAGCTGGTGCTTCCCGTGTGGTCATATTTCATCAAATTTGTAGTAGTTTTAGAGTTACACTCCAAAAACTGAATAAAATGGAAGTCGGTATTCAATTTTTCAAATTGTACTTGTTTTATAAGGCCCTATGCCTTCATTCTGAGCATAAAATCACAAAATGGAAGTGGAGCTTCAAACGCCACCTTGAAAAAGTTTTTGGGCGATACCTCTGAAACTATGCACTTTTGGGTAAAAGTTATTGAGACCATTATTGTA
Organism: Selenia dentaria; assembly: GCA_917880725.1. Taxonomy (NCBI): domain Eukaryota; kingdom Metazoa; phylum Arthropoda; class Insecta; order Lepidoptera; family Geometridae; genus Selenia; species Selenia dentaria. The sequence continues at coordinate 2,717,380 of OU862888.1, read as the reverse complement.
GAGAATAAAATGTTGTATCTTTTATTCCTAGTAAACTTTTTTGTAAAACTTACCGATAACGATACGACTAAACTTATAAAAATAATTGGATCGGAAATTTAGTGCGAAGTAAAATTCTATTTTTACTGGCTTACTAGTAAATAAATAAGGTGAATAGAATTGCTGCTAATTTACTGTTTTATATGTTAATGTTAAGTAATTAATGTTAATGTGTTAATAATTTTTATAATGATAGTCGACTTCACATTTGACAGTTGCGTGAAGGACAGATGATAGCTGGATTGGGCTGCTACGAGTATAATAATATAATATATATTTTACCAAATAATGAATCCGCCTTGAACACCATAAAGTATGAAATAACTTGTTGAGGTCGTCGGTACCATGATAATTCAAAAGTACCGTACATATCACAATATTGTACGCATGACATGTTATTTCACACTTTTTGGTGTTGAAGTCGGTTCCATTTTATTGGTAAAATTTATCGTTTTTAGTGACCCTTGCAGCAAGGGTAAGGATTAATAGATGTATATATATTCCGTATAGCAATGGCCTTGCTACTTATGGAATCGATTGTCCGTCATCGAGATAGGCGAACACTTTACAGTAATTGGATTGTAACTCAAAAACAGCTTTACCGAATTTGATGAATTTTAAATGCAAGTTACTCTACCAAACAAAAAAGACTTGTCAAACACGGACAACTCAGTAACAAGTTATGCGTGATCATACATAAACAATTATACACTTCGTCGACTTGAGATCTCCTTTGTTTTTGGAAGTTGGCTGAAAATTTGAATGTTAGTTCACCGTAACGCCATGACGGTACTCTTTTTGTGTACATTACGATAACAGCTTTATCAGACTCTTCTAAATATCAGTAGTGACTTGCATCACAACACCAGTGGCAAATGAGACATCAATTACCGTTGCAAATGTTCGCAAACCGCACGGCCCCGGAGGTCGCTAATGACAATTTAGTTTCGCACCCGCAGCCTCTGACTCATCATCATCATCATCATTATCAGCCGGAAGACGTCCACTGCTGAACATAGGCCTCCCCCATAGAACGCCACTTGGACCGGCTACTCGCTTCCTGCATCCAGCGATTCCCCGCGGTTTTTATGAGGTCGTCGGTCCACCTAGCGGGGGGCCGGCCTACACTACGCCTTCCGGTGCGTGGTCGCCACTCGAGAACCTTTCTTCCCCATCGGTTATCAGTTCTGCGAGCGATGTGGCCTGCCCATTGCCACTTCAACTTGCTAATTTTGAGAGCTATGTCGGTGACCTTAGTTCTCCTACGGATCTCCTCATTTCGGATCTTATCACGCAGGGAAACCCCAAGCATAGCCCTCTCCATTGCTCGTTGAGCGACTTCAAGCTTGTTAATGAGGCCCACAGTAAGGGACCACGTCTCAGTGCCATAAGTCATCACTGGCAACACACACTGGTTGAAAACCTTGGTTTTCAGGCTCTGAGGTATTGGGGACGAAAAGATGGATCGAAGCTTCCCGAACGCTGCCCATCCGAGCTGGATTCTTCGTGCGACCTCCTTGTCGAAGTTGGACCTACCTAATTGGACAGTCTGTCCCAGGTAGACGTACTCGTCTACAACTTCGAGTGTATCGTTTCCAACAATTACCGGTATAGGTGGAACATGGACATTGGACATGATTTTCGTCTTATCCATGTTCATCTTAAGACCAACCTGTTGGGAAACTCTACTGAGGTCGTTGAGCATGGTGCCGATATCCTCGAGCGACTCCGCCATTATAACTATATCATCGGCAAAACGAAGGTTAGTGATGTATTCGCCATTAATGTTGATGCCACATCCTTTCCAGTCCAAAAGTTTGAAAACATCCTCCAATGCGTTAGTGAACAGTTTCGGAGAGATGACGTCTCCCTGTCTCACACCTCTCTGCAATGGAATTTGTTCCGTACTCTGGTCCTGTAATCGGACTGACATAGTGGCCTTGCTGTATAAACACTTCAACGCTTCGATATACCTATAGTCAATTTGGCATCGCTGCAAGGACTGCAGTATGGCCCACTTCTCGATAGAATCAAAGGCTTTCTCGTAATCCACAAACGCTAGACACAGTGGCTGATTATACTCTTCGGTCTTCTGTATAATCTGCCGTAGTGTATGAATGTGGTCTACGGTGCTAAAGCCTCTTCGGAAACCGGCTTGTTCAGGAGGCTGGAACTCATCAAACCTGCGTGCGAGACGGTTCGTGATGACTCTCGAAAACAGCTTGTACACGTGGCTCAAGAGCGATATGGGCCTATAATTCTTCAATAAGGTTTTATCACCTTTTTTGAAGAACAGCACCACCACGCTCTTGTGCCACGTTTCCGGTGTTTTGCCTTCGAAGATGACAGAATTGAATAACTTCTGGAGGACTAAAAGTATCGGTCTACCACCCGCTCTCAGAAGTTCAGTCGTAATTCCGTCCTCTCCTGGCGCCTTGTTGTTCTTAAGCTGTTTGAGAGCCATTCTAATCTCGTACAGGCTGATGTCCGGGATGTCTTCGGTATAGTGTCGGACTAACTTTGCTCTGGTGTCCTGAGCTGCTTCAGTAACGGGTTCGCGCGTCGAGGTATATAACTGTCGATAGAAGCTCTCAATCTCTCTCAGAATCTCAGGCTTGGATGAAACGATACTGCCATTTTCGGTCTTCAGTTTTGTCATTTGGCTTTGCCCAATAGACGAATCCTTTGCAAACACTTTAGAGCCCTGGTTCCGCTCAATTGCTGCCGTAATACGCGCAGTATTATAAGCACGCAAGTCGTGTCGCATGGACTTCCAAATTCGTCTATTGAGTTTACCGTAATCCGACATATCAACTGCGGACTGCAGTCTCATTTCGCTCCGTTCTGCCATTAGTTTCAGAGTTTCTTTTGAGAGTTTTTGAGCTTTCCTGCGGCGTTTGGTCTCACAGAATTCGGACCCAACCGCTTGGACAGTTTCCACCAACCCGTTGTTCAACTCATCCACTGTGTCGCATTCAGCTAAGCACTGAAAACGGTTTTGAAGTTCAAGTTGAAACTTTTCGGGGTTTTGGATTTGGGCACGATTAGGACGGAGCGTAGACTTCACCAGACGTGACCTCTCAAGCTTGACATTGATATTCAATGCGCCTCTTACGATGCGGTGATCGCTGCCGGTTTTTACCTTGCTGATCACAGAGACGTCATTGAATATGCGCTTATTGGTCGTCATGATGAAGTCTATCTCGTTCGTAGTGGAACCGTCGGGACTCATCCACGTCCACTTCCTGGATGGCCGCTTCATGTAGAAGGAGTTCATCATAAAGAGTCCCTCCTTCTCCATGAAGTCAGCCAGCCTCTGTCCCCTCGAGTTCCGCTGCCCGTATCCAAATGGCCCTACTCTCAACTCATCACGTTTCCTTGTGCCTAGCTTTGCGTTGAAGTCTCCCATTACAACAGTGAAGTAGGTTTTAGAAGTATGCATGGCCCTGGATATATCCTCGTACATACTTTCTACTTCATTGTCCGAGTGTGCCGAGGTCGGTGCGTATACCTGTATAACCTTCAGCGAATACCGTTTGGTTATTTTGAGTATAAGGAACGCTACCCTAGCCGACACACTATCGACTTTCACTACGTTGTTAACGAGAGACTTGCGGACGAGGAACCCGACACCACCCTGGGATTGTTGGTCTCCCTCCCGGTGGAAGAACAAGTTGCCGGAATTTAGAATTATCGTGTCCTGTCCCTGTCTTCGGACTTCAGATAATCCCATGACATCCCAGCGTAACTTGAGCATCTCTTCCTCCAATTCGACCATCTTTTCGTCGGTCCTGAGCGTGCGTGTATTGTATGTTGCCAGGGCCAGGGGTCGTTTTTGGGATTGGTAGCCGGATCTCTGCCGGAGATTCTTCGCACCCCCTGCTCCACCGTTACAATGGCCGCTACCGTAGCCACGGATAGCAGAGCTGCCGGGAACTGGGGGCCGTGGTTTAATGTTAATTGTCATGGGGGGGATTTGCCTTAATGCACCACGCTTGGCAGGCGTCTTGGTGATCGCAGTGGATGTTGACGCAGACTGCGGGAAATGCTGCTGCCCATTTCCCGGATATTCCCTTAGCCGCCTCTTACGGCACCCACGGGAAAAGTTAGGGGGGGTACAATTCGTAGCCGGTACCACCACGGCAACGGCCTCTGACTCACAATGCCGTTTATGAGTGCTTTAATATAAACTAGTAACTGACTGCTGCTTATACCAACTCAGAAACAAAGTAACACGAGTCCGTTTAGTTTATCTGTTATTTAGTAAGTATCATTAAAAAATAGGTAATTCCCCTATGTCTTCTAAATGAACATGTTATGTCCTTTCAATATAATTGTTTTTCAATAATACTTTGCAAATCCTACTAATATTATAAACGCGAAAGTTTTTGAGTATGGATGTTTGTCACTCTTTCACGCTCAAGCGGCGGGGCCAATTTTGATTAAATTTGGTAAATGAGGCGCTGGATACGCGAGTAAAAAAGCATAATATTTTTGGCCACAGCATAGGCAAAATAACAAGATCTCCGCCTACGTAAATATCGTAATGATGAGAGTTCTGTCAAAGTTTGTGTTTCTCAGTTTCTGTTCTGAGTTTCAGTTTCTGATAGCTTTGTCAAAAGCACGCTATCATTTTGACAGCTCGATACACTAGACGTATTCGGCGACCGTCAAGGGTGATGAAATGTAACACAAATGATTTTATGACATTTTGGTTTTTGTTATACAGATAGAAATGGCCTTGGAGAAGATAATAAGCTACTAGAAGTACTAACCCTGCGCAGACAAAGTCACGGGCAACAGCTAATAGTTAATAAAAGGCACGGATTCTGGAGTCTGTGGAGTGTAGTTGTATATAATAAAAAACCACCAGCTGACCCGCCAGCGGCTTTGCTCGCTTCATTTACCTTAAGGGTGAAATTTCCAAAAATCGTTCCATAGTGGATCCACAGCCAAAATGTGAAGTTTGCAACCCCAGCGATTAAGCACCGCGTTGATAAATCAGTCATTCAGGCCAAGTGAATCCACATTCATAATTGAACGAGCGAGCGAAGCGTCTCTGCTTTAACTGGCCATATTGATTTTCGTCTGTATGTTTGTTAGGTTGTATGTTGATCTTCTTGTACAGATCGCATTTTACAACCAGTCTTGACGAAACTTGGTAAGCATGTTCTACTATTTTAATATATTTTTTTGTCGTCGGGGATTTTGAATGGGAGAGCCTACTTTTGCTAAATAGGCGCGAAGTTTCTGCGGTGCTATTTACCTACCGATTATTATAAAATTTGGTACACACATGAGGTACTTGACTTTAAAGAGGAATTTCGAATTATAACATAATTGGTAAAGTGGTTTCCGAGATAATAATAGGTTGTGAAGTGATGCGAAAAATTGCCGCTGATAAGACTGTGTGCTCGCGAGGTCTACTATTCGCAGAACTACTAGTAATATTTATACATTACAAACTGCCATCTAAATTTTATACCCGACAAGGAAAAGGGAGGGTTTTTTTCGAGCTAGTAACCCTAACATAATCAGGGGTTTAGATTCTGTGTTCTCTTTTATCGTACTTCTTACAGAGTCATAACTAATTCCATACCTACTATATAAACATTCCTTACAAATTTTATATCTATTTTTTAATATCCAAGTGAATATAATATGTATATATAATGTTTTATATTTTTTGATTTATTCCCTGTACTCTACATACACATACTACGAACACATACACAAATATTGAACCAGTATATACAAAAAGAAATATTGTAGTGTAGTGACAACCCTACAGAAATGCCGCATGCCTACACAAAAGCGGCATTTCGCGCGACATCGAACGCGTTGGCCCACTGCCACTGTACGATTTTTATGCTGTGCTTACAATCACACAGACCATTTGACCGCGTCGTTGCTTAGTTTCATAAAAAAGTGCGGTACCGTGCAAGACGCTTGTTTGTTCTACTATAGATAGTATACATATATATTTGCTCGATCAACATCTGTGTACACACGGCAATCAAGTATGGTTTATGTTGTATGTCTTAGAAATTCTTTTACGACACCATGATTTTGACTTAAGCTATTTACACGAGCTATTTTATTGAACACCGCAATAAATAAATTGTGTGTAAAATTGGCGTTGTATATTTTATTTATTTGCTCAAATGTACATTTTAGACAGATCTTTTAATAGTAGCGTTTCATTCGTATACAACTTAAAACTATAAATTAACATGTCGACAATATTTTTTGCTAAACAACACTATACAGGCCGTCCGCTCTCAACTTGTCCAGGGGGCCTACTCTTGCCGTTTACGAAGCTATCCTAAAACAGGAGCGGTTTATAATAAGCTTAGAATAATCATACTTACTATCGTCTTACCACCGACACCAAACGGTCAACCAAATTTAATGGTAAGGTTGCAATATGACTACTTTAAGAGATGGGAGTACGGATCTTCAAAAATTTTACATCGGAACAATGAAACTTAGTGTCAAAAGTCACATTAAAGTACGCGAATTGAGTAAAATATCTGACGTCATCATAACGTCTATCGTATCCATTATTATTTTAAGCTTGCTCTATTGACGTGGTGGTACTAAATTTAATAGTAAGGTTGAAACATGGCTACTTTAAGAGGTGGGAGTATCTGGCCCTGGGAAATGGCGAAACGTTTGGTTGAGTGGAGACGACGGGTGACCGAAACGCTGGCGCTACTTTCAGTAGTAAGTTTGCGTTTTGGCCACTTTGCCTCTCACCATGAAGCCCATAGATTAGGTTTTATTTATACTTATATTATTCTGTAAGTATTTGTAACTCTATAACAAAATATGGTCGAAAAAAAAAGCTGATTGCTATCGCTTATAGAGACAAAAATATTGTTATCCGTTTAATATTAATCAGCACAGTAGCAGAAAAACAGTTTGAAAAGTTGTTATAATTGTTTACATATTGGTGCTGGTGACTGTACAATGCAGAAAACATTCTTTCACAATCGCGGTCTCACTGTTATATTATTTTCCGTCATTTCGCACGAATGTATAAGGCGACTACGGAGAAGGGTAGAACTAGACTCGCCCCTTTTCGTATCATACCCTAGCTTTTGGGAAATACGGGTGTTTATACATCTTACGTGACCTTTAGAGAATGTAAAGATAGGCTGGCCTGTATAAATTTATAATATAAAATAAAAAGCACAATTTGAAAAATTGTATACCGACTTCCATTCTATTCAGTTATTGGATTGTAACTCAAACACTACTGGACCGAATTTGATGAAATTTAAATGGGACCACACGGGAAGCACCAGCTTTCAAATAAAGAAAGAATTTTGAGAATCGGTTCACGGAAAGTTATGAGGTAGCAAGCTATCGAATTGGGTACCTCCTTCTTTTTGGAGGTCGGTAGTATATATTTATAAACTGTTTTCGTTAGCTTTTGTTTAGATTCGTGATCGTTAATAATTTGGTCAACTTTTTACTTATTTGAATTCATAAGAAGACATAGCGTGAGGAATGCTCATCCATTTTGATAGTTTATTTCGTTTCCGATCTGATATTTAGGGCAATGCACCCTCACCTGGCATGCTACGAGTATTTCGTATTGGAAATAAATGAAAATAATACGTCTGTGTTTTATGAACAATATTCTTGGTACACATTAAAATAGGTACCTACATATTTACCATACAATAATTTACACTTCGAACATTTTTGATAAATTTGAGCTACGAGTACATTCCAATTTTTTTCTCGGAGGACATAATATGGGTTGGCTTTAGAATCGTGACCCCTGAATTTGGTGAAACAAAAACTGTGAGCGTGCCGCGGCAGCGGCCGGCGAGCGCTTCATCAAACTACTTTTGTTCCAAATTTGTGCACAATAGTATATCAGTAGCTATCTAATGAATTGGCAAAGTCACTTGTCTGTGACATACCTATAGGTTAGTTATAGTTAGTTAGAATAGGTCGAAGTCAGTGACAGAACCGACTCATAGCACCCCGATTTCAAGCAGTCTTGTCGGATTGCAGAGCCGACGCGCGGGTGGTAGTAGATCGAAATGCAGTACTTAACCTCAAAATACTTAAACAAACATAACTCGAAAACTAATGGTCTCCGGCGGGTGGGGTTTGCGGGGGGGCACTACCCGAACCCCCCCTCCCCTCCCCCCTCCCCCCCGAATTCAGGGGCCACGATTCTAAATGTTTACCCATAATATACATTTTCTAGTTTATATTATGATAACATACTTCAAGTACATACTTTAAAATAAAGTGTACTGGAAAGAAATGGAAACCTAAAAGAAAATAATATATTGAGTTTTAACCCATGCAGTGTCTACTTTTATCGGTGTCTTTCCGAACTACGCACAAAAATCAGATAAAAAATACTACACTTGAATATTTTGACCAACTAAAAGCAAGTTTGTGCCGGTGGAGTACATTGCATCTGATAAAATTTGTTACAAACCAGAGGTATAAAAATGTGTATTATAAATTAGGTGTACGCGCGACATGGCATAGCACTCTTTTGTACGTACACATGGTGTACGCGCGACACGCGACGGCTTAATTGTCAAAATATCAGGTTCAGACCTTTTCAATAATAAAACGTTTAACAAGCATGTTTTATAATACGCAGACACGAGAATATTAACTTCGCAAAGATTGTTCGAAATACTATTTTCATAAAACGTTTTATAACCTTAATTAGAAACGTAAAAGCTTTCCGTCTAAACTTAGCCACGTAGATAGTATAGGAAGGTGCGGACATTTTCCGAAAATGGCACAACTAAATGTAGCGAGGTCAACTCTTGATTCCATCACCAGTGAAATGATACCTTCACTTTCCTGCCATAAATAAACTAAGCTTTAGTAACTTGATATTAAAGTTGTAATTCCATTAGCGAAGGGTTTTGTAAAGGTCTCGGTTATATGGCCACGAAAACATTGTCCATCGCGATCTAAAGATGTCGGAGGTCATTGGCATGATTGATGTTGCCTTGTTGGTTTTGTGAAAACGACCGCGTTGTTAGCTTACCTTGTGTCGGTGCTTTGACCTGACCTCAATTCCTTCGTGACCTTCTTAGCAGCCCTACATTTACAAGACAATGAACCGATTCTCTGTATAATCGTAATTCTGTTGTCCTTTAAAGAGAATTCAACTAACCGAATGAATTCTCTAAGCTAAGTCTTAGGTGTCAACAGAGCATGTAATTAACGTCACTTATGGGGGATGCCAATAATTTATCTATCCATAGTTTCCCTTACTACCGATATTTTGACATAACGTCCATACAAATAGTGTCAAACAAATATCTATCTCTAGATAAGGTCACCGGTGATAGATAGATTATTGACACCGGCCGTTAAAGATGCTGACAGCAGACAAAAAATAAGAAAAGTAAACATAATTTTGTACATATAACCAAAAGCGACAAAAAAGGAACACGTTATTCTAAAACTGAGTAAAAATTATATCTGGAAAGTGAATCAACATTTTTGAATGTTTCGTTATAACAACTAACGTGGTTTTCACTCATTTTTACTGAGAAATACGGGATTACTCACGTAATACTTAACGGATAGATTTTTAAATGTAGTTGACCAATTTTTTCTCAAACTTTCGTAAATGTTTTAAAATTTGGATCTCGATAAATATTAGTGTAAAAGATTTTTTCCTGCGAAGGCTACCGGAATGCTTGATATGTATTGAAAACAATTCATAGAAACTTTCATATAATATTTTTTCAATACGTTGTAAAGTGTACAAATGCTTTTTTTAGAGATTCAGGTGCTGTCTATTCCTGTTTCACGATCTCCCCGTAAAATCTATGCTCTACATAACTTGAAAACATAATTGTTTTTATATGTAGATATCTACCAGATAGCAGAATTTATTTGGAACTTTTAATTATCGAGATTGAACACAGGCCGCCCCATTCTTCTAACGTTCCGTGTATTTAGGTGTTCTGATACTAATCATTTATTTAGTTAAATTATATCAATTTAGTTTAGGTATATCAATTAAACATTTTCTGTAGAATGGTAGGTATACGTAAATAATGTTAGCTAAAATAGTGCTTCAGTTTTCTATTAAACCAGATTGAACTGATTCAATATTCATGGCTTCAATGAATCTTATTTGAGATAACAAGGCCATAAAAACTTAATAAACACATTCCGTGTCGGTGAGCACACGCAACAATCCAATAATACACAAATGCATTCTGGTCATTGTTAACTTGAGCACATATGAACTTTGTTCTCAACTGAATTGTTTTGCACATTGTTTCTACTGTTGCAACAGTTCTCAGAATTTGAATTGTCTAAAGTTTGGTGCTATTGTAATATAATACTAATGGGTGTGCTAGTAGTAAGTACCTGGGGCCTTACTATCAGCTTCATAAAAACCATGCAAGTTCCATACAGTTCTTAAACCTGGCTTGAACAGTTTTGAATGAAATCCTACCATGACGATCATTTAGGTGAACCGTTTAAATATTGATTTCTCAAAGGAGAAATGATAATATTGGCCATGGTGTCCTAATAATTAACTATAACCAACATTGCAGACGCCTAGACGTTTGTAAGCTGATAAACTAAGTGGGTTTAGAGCGACATGATAATGAGAGTCCATACACAAAAACAGGTGAAAGGTTTTTCTGCGGTTCTTGAATAGAAGGCCTGGGCAGGTCTGCTTTAACGTTGCCCTGGTACGAATAAGCCGGGCAGTTTTCTAGAAGTCCTGCTTTAAGAGCTCATAGTAAGGCCCCTGGATGACGGAGTAACAATTGATTTTCTTGGTCTAACCTCAAACCATACACTCATTGGATTAGTGTTGCTTAACAACGCCATCTATTGTCAAGTTTTAGTGTTGCTGTGTCGGTAAAACAGTTTAGTGTTGCAGTTTTTTATTGCCTGAAAACACGGATAAAACGACGTTTTCTAAAAATGAAACCTAGCTAGATTGATTTATCGTTTCCGAAAGCCCTGCTTAGTAAATTTCATGAGAATCGTTGGAGCCGGTTCCGAGATCTAGATTAGGTATATATAATATGTACAAGATTGGTTCGTTTAAAATGGTATTAGTAAATTTGCCCATTATTTCTCATTACTGGGATAGGGGCCAGCGCGACTTAGCGTTATCTATTGTAAGCTCTACTATAAGTGGGTCGAGCACGAAAGTCTAAGTGTACCGTAATCGCATCGTTAACGTATTTAGTACAAACTGCCATTTATCTAGTACAATAGTGGCACAGACAACTCATAGTTTGTACTGAATACGTAAACGATATGATAACGTTACACTTAAGCAGATTTTCGTGCTTGGCCCACAGTAGATCAGACAGTAAGTAGATCTACGTATATATATTTACGATACAATTATTTGTAATGAATTCATAACATACCCAATTATTAACAGCAACAAATAAGTACCTACCACACTATTCCTAACAGATGTTTTGTCGCGTTAAATACATAGTTCTCGTCGACTTTTAATAAAATTAACAGTTGTTCAGTTTAGGTTTTGGTTTGGTTCAACATTGAATATACCCAAAGTTGAATAATATTAGGTATTTTGGTATTGTCACTCTTGAGCCCCAAGACACAGGCTTAGCACTCAGTTTGGGTGTCACTGGTAATTTTCGTTTGAACTCAAGATTGTTAATTAGCTTCATTTTTACTCTTACGGCTTTATAACGACTTCCTTTCAGTAATAAATAAAAATACTTTCTACTAGTACTTTAAACAATAAAATAACATAATTCCATCACAGATGTTTTCCTAATTTACGAGTTTACTACTAGGAGAGATATATTTGACAGTATTTGTATAGAACTAATCTCAAATTTCTATCTCTAGTAGAGTAAACCATCGAAAGATAGCGATTCCCATGAGAGGATAGAAACCATCAAGATATCAATAATTCGAGACTTTTGAACAATTTGTTATAAGCAATAAAAGGTCCGCACTGCGAGCATGGCTTGTCGACGCGATAAAATTTGACTGTTGTATCGATAAAAGACAGCGCGCCATATAGCTGTCGTAACTATATCGATGCTGGGTACAAGATACGATAGCTATACACATCAATGGGCCGATAGCACGAATAACAGTGTAAGTGTAACGTAACTTGCAGTTCACAAACTGTCATGTATCTAGGACCTACTAGGGTAACTGAGACACAGATAACTCATAGTCAGTACGCCAAAGCGTGATGCGTTGACGTTTACGATACGAATTATTTTTCGCAAACTGTTTGTGCTACGGCCTTAGTTTATGAAACCGAAAATCCCTGCTCTTACTATTAGTTCGATTATGTATAACAAACGTAGACGCATTTTTCCTTTCATTTAAACTAATTAATTATCTGGCTACACTAATGAAATGTTCCAAGAAGAGATTGTCCAGTAACAAGATATAATTTAATTAAGTCTGACTCAGTATATCGCAATACTTCGAGTGTACCGTTAAGTGCACGATCATTTGTAAAGCCGTCGCTTGTTCCATATTATTACTTACTTACTCATTATTTAATTCAATGACGACTCATTGAATATATGTCTTGTGGAAGGAAGTTAATCCTTCTTATATGAAACTAGCGACGCTCCGCGGGTTCACCCGCGGGGCGATTGATGATGATGATGAATCAAATAAAGCGTATGTTACTCAGGCATAATGTAGCTTTATACTGGTGAAAGAATTGTTTGAATCGGTTAAGTAGTTTTTACGTGTATCCATTACAAACATACAAACAATCATATATCTTTCCTCTTTATTATTAGTGTAGATAACAATTAATACCAAACTACGAATAATATGGCTTGGTTTCTACTGACGACGTTACTATTGCATATTATAATTTCAAAATGTAAAAGTATTTATTGTGACATAACTGTAAAAAGTTAAACATATGGTAATGTGGACAACTTTGTAGATATTGACGTTTTCTATAAAACTGTAGTACATCATTTTCCTCTATTGTGAATAGTTTCCACAGCGTACGCGATATAAGAACTTTTTTTGGTATTTTTTTCCACGCCTTGCGTATGTGCGCACTTCGATAATGTATATCGAAGTTTTTATACGAATCGCTAAATTTTTTGAAAATATTATACAGCCTATGTTCATCAGGAAAAATGTAGGATTCTAATACTGAAAGAATGTTTCTAGGTGGTCCAGTAGTTTCGGAGCCTATTCAATTCAAACAAACAAATCTTTCCTCTTTCTAATATTAGTGTAGATAATTACATGTCCAGTGTTTAGCTTATTTATTAGAGTACAAAGGAATTCAGAACATGTTGAGTTATGTTGGATACGTGTATAGGTACAGATTGCAAGTAATCGTCAGTAATCATGATGGCTTCCCTTTCAAGCTCCCGTGCAGATCGGCTGTCAGAATTATGTTAAGACAATTGCATTAATTGCTTTGTTCTGGGTTTTTCTATAAGTAATACTTAGCGTCGTATTCCAGCGTTTTTAGTAATTCTTCTAATATTATTTACTGTCAAATCTCTGATAAAGTCGAGATTCACTACTGAGGGTCTTTCTGCAACGTCTTATCGGTCTTAGGTTATATCAGACGTTTCACTCGAATTAATGTTCACTTAGCACAGGCTTAGCTAGAATGAAATAGAAATGAACATTCACTTCTATTTTCATCCAATATGTCGTCGAATGAAGTCGTGCGCCTGGGATATGGAAATTCAGGAAGTTTGTGGGTTCAAAGATATTGATGTTTGATGATAGTTTTGAAAGTTGTCTAATAATAGATAATGCTAGCTTTTAAAGTTGTACAAGAACAACAGCGTATATGTGGAAGCATCAAGTGGAATTAACATCATTTCACCGCGAACTCAGAGAAAATATTTAAAGTAGCGATGTAGCGTAGCGACGTTCGTCTTTTACAGGATTCGAGACGAAATCCGAGTGAACGTTCTCTCTGTGTATCAGACAGTTCATTTTTCGTTCATTCGCAGTGGGAGTGAAATATGCGAACGAAAATATCCAACATCGTTGGATTATTTCATTAATGAATTCATTCGGTACTATTGTTTCATTTAATGTTCAGACGTTTCATTTCGAGTGAAAGGTGCCGAAATAAAGACGAAAATGAATCGTCTGATATCACCTTTGGACTTCAAATAATCTTTCATATAGTCTTTAAACATTGACTTTCATTCTTAGCAGTAAATTATTATAAGACTTGATCTTTCGTGTTGTTTTTAAGTGCATCAGATATGATTTTCATTTTATTTGCATCGATAACTATAATTGATAAACTATAGTTTTGATAAGATTGCGGTATTCCGCGAAGTGAAATCTTCAATGATCGGCATTTTGGCGTTGATATTGCTTATGATCGTACTAACGATTTCATTTAACGATTATATATTGAGATTGATAGTGCCTAGGCAAAATATGATGGAACAAACAAGTTGCCTTTGGCTGTAATAGTGTCAACGAAGAGTTTTAGTGAAGGTAAAATTGTGACTAAAGTGGAAACCCAAAGTGTAGTGGTAGACTTTCTAAGGCGTCTATCGATACCAAACTCGTGTTTTGTCAACAAACACCTAGAGGTGCCACTGTTGCTGTCTTTGAGATACATAGTGACAGGTCTAGCGTGTTACCGTCCTTGACCTCATTGTCGTCGACCATCAAGTGAGATAGCGGTCAAATTTAACAAAAAAGAACCGTGCCTAAATCATTGTTTTAAATGCCAATCTTAAGAACATAATTTACCAAGAAAATAATTAGTGTTATTAGGTGAATGGTTTGTCTGAAAACAAAAGCATCTAAACAATGTCTGAGAATGTGTGGAATGATACTGCAATGCGATTTAATGACTTGCTATTGTTTCAAGACGTTGTGGCTCCGCTTGTTTGTATCGTTGGCAAATTATAATGCGGTTTTAACCTTGCCGTTAATAACGTCATGAGAATTGAGGATTAAGGACTTGATGATACGAGTTCTTTGACTTTAGTAATGCACTTACCGATTTTGTTTATCAGTTATCAGGAAAGTATTCTCTTTGTTGCAAAGTATAGTACTGTCATTATTCATTTAGTCCACTTCGTTCAGTGATGTTATTTAGTGAGAGGTTCAACTGGTTTCTTAGTTTTGATATGTTATCCTATTAGCCAATTATTCAGTCATTGGTAAGTAATAATGTACGTGTTAGTGAAAGTTTATTAGTGTCAAAGAAATGGATCTTATTATGCTTTGTTCTATTTGGTTCGGTTTGTGCTCGGGGTAATTTGGGCGCGCTTTCGTCTAGTTTCTCCGCGGTCTCCTCTCGCTGGGCTGAATAATTTGCATCAGTTTATTTACGCCACTCGTTGTTTCTGTTTATTCATACGTTTTGCTTTTCTTTATGTGCGTTTTGGATATAATTTCACTGTGCTAGTTTTGAACAAAGAATCTTGTTTTGTTGTGAATGTTTTGAATTAGATAGTTGTTACATTATGATACATCTTCAATCTCTTTGTCTGGTTTCTTGATTTCAATGGCGTACTGCGCGGATAAAGTATAAGATAAACGATGGTGGACGTTAAAAGTATTCTGTTTGTGAACACTCATCATTCATAGTATCTATCTATATTCTAAATTTATAGTTTTATCTTGTGTTTCAGTGATATTATAATAGATAGTGCGATTTTCCTGTTTGCTCTACGTCAATAATACGTCGCTATACAGTAAACACATTTTTGGTAGTGGTGTTCTCGTACTGGCACTGACCTAGTTGTTATTTATCTATATTATTAGGTTTAGCTACGTTTATTGTGGCCACTACTGAATAACCGCCAGCGGCATTTTCGACTTGAACGCTTCTATCAGTCTTGGGAAGCGGATTAAACCATCGTCGTTTTCAGACATTTTGCAAACCGACATAAGGGAGGTTGGCTAGTGGAAGCTAGGGGGACATCATGTTAACATCAATGCAAACATGATGTGTTGATCATACTCATTTAACAATATTATTTCGACATAGACGTGGTCATTATGTCACAGACACCGATGGTAAATAAACCACCGTTGCGTAATAGATATTTCATTTTATACTACTTCAATTAAAAACTGGTTTTGCGTCAACGAACTGGCTTTTTGCGGTTGTCTTACTCAAAACGACTTCACGGTACGTGACAATAGTTTACAGGGCAATTTATCTCTGACACCACTTTGCTAAGGTGATATACTTTCACCAGTTTTAATAATGTTTTGCAATTTGATTTCTGAGGATTAGAAACCTCTCGTTTTTGTAGTTCGAGGGGTTTTTACGTTTATATTTTTCCGATATTCCGTACCTTCAGAAGTTATATGGATACTTGTTTAGAAACGCGGTAATCTCGTAAGTAAATAACATAACTCTACTTACTTGGTACTTGGTGGGCTGGCTCTTTTCCGCAACCAGGCCGCTGTGGCGCGGCCCATTTTGCGTGATAGCCGGGTGTCGCTGATCAGTCCAGCCACCCGGTGTCGCCCAGGAAAGCCAGCAGCTCCTTCGGCTTGGCGCAGGCTTCCCACACTGTCCTCGGCGAGCCGAGGTTAGCTGCCCTTTGTGCCGCCACGCTCCTGCATTCGATGACCAGATGCGCAGCTGTTTCTTCCGCCTCCATGCAGCCTCTGCATAGGGGGCTGTCTGTAACACCTAGATTAAACAGGTGTTTGTTTAAGGAGCAATGACCGGTCATTATTCCGACGATATGTCGTACATTATTTCTTTTAAGATTGAGGAGTTTTCTGGAGAATTTCAGATTTAGAATCGGAAAAGCCTCCTTCGACTGCCTACAACCCTCGATACTTGCCCAGTAGTTCTGATGCTGGTCCTTAGTTTTTTTGCGAATCCATGCACGAATTTGACTGAAAGGTAGGGGGATCATTGGTTCTGGTCCTGCACACGTCATACCGGAACCTCTCCTTGCTAGCTCATCAGCCGCATCGTTACCTCTGGAATCGCTGTGCCCCTTTATCCATTGGAGTGTGACATTATTGTTATGTTTACTTACTTCCTCCAATAGTCGGTGACATTGTATGATCAGCCCCGAAGAGTGGTCGTATCTATTTAGGGCTCGTAGTACCGCAGTGCTGTCGCAGAGTATCCTAATATTACTATTGGTTACCTTCCTGCAAAGTACTGCTGCTGTGGCTTGGATGACACCCACACATTCTGCTTGGAATATAGAGTTGTGTTTACCTAGCCCTGTTGCTATGTGTATGTTTAGTTCCTCCGAGAACGCTCCCGCTCCGGTGCCTGTTGCCATCTTGGAGCCATCTGTGTAAATTCTGACTTCATGAATACCTGAGCAGTCGCTTGGCTCTTCATTTAGTTGTACGCAGTAGCTCTTTGTAAAGAAGTGTTGCTTTTGTACTCTATCATAGATAGACTTTATTAAGGGGTTTCCAACTGCAAAGTTTTCTATGATTGTTGTATGGGGTGCTAATTGATCCTGATACCAGAGGTTCAGTGCCTTTAGCCTGTACGCAGCCGCCGCGGCCTCTTGTTGTATATATAGGTGTAGCGGGGTCAGGCCTATCATGGCCTCAATCGCGGCGGTTGGTGCAGTGCGCATGCAGCCTGTTGTGGCTACACAGGCAAGTCTCTGAAAGGTTTGTAGCTTGGTTTTGGTGGTGCTCAGGGTGGTTCTGGGCCACCACACAATTGCACCATATGTTAGTGAAGGTCTGATTACCGTTTTATATAGCCATAGGGTGATCTTAGGGCTTAGTCCCCATGTTTTACCTATCATCCTTCTGCATTGCCAGAACGAAATACTGGCTTTGATTAACTTGTTCTCTAAGTGCTTGGCCCAATTCAACTTGCTGTCTAGTGTGACTCCCAGATATTTTACTTCTTCTGACAGATTCAGTTGCTTGTTAAATAGGCTAGGTAGTGTAAACCTGCCTAGGGTTCGTTTGTTAGTGAACATCACCAGTTCGGTTTTAGTTGGGTTTACGGAGAGTTCGTATTCTATGCACCATTTTTCGACAACCTTTAACGCATTTCTCATCAGGTCACATGCCACACTGGCAAAATGGCCTGATATTAGTATTGCGAGGTCGTCTGCATACCCTACCGTGAAGAAGCGACTTGTATTCAGCCTGGTGATTAGATCATTGACTACTAGATTCCATAGGAGCGGGGACAGGACACCTCCTTGGGGGCACCCCTTGGCCACCACTCCCCTGGTCGTGCCGTTTAAATCAATACGTATCGCCCTTAATTCTAGCATGTTAATGATCCAATCGATCAGGGTCAGGTCTACTTTGTGTTTAAGCAGTGCTGCTCTAATGCTGCTAAAGTTAGTTTTGTCAAAGGCTCCTTCTATATCAATGAAAGCTCCTAGACATAAATTTTTACTTTTAATATCTCGCTCTACTTTGTGTATAACACTGTGTAGGGCGGATTCGGTGGATTTACCTGCGCTGTAAGCGTGCTGTTCTGGGTGAAGTGGCGTGGTAATGAGAACTGTGTCTCTGATGTACCTATCACAGAGCCTCTCCAGGGTTTTCAGGAGAAAAGACGTAAGACTTATCGGTCTATAAGCCTTTGCTTCTGTGTAGTCACTCTTACCCGGCTTTGGTATAAACAAGACCTTGACCTCTCTCCACCCTTTGGGCATGTATCTGTGCGCCAGACATGCCTTGAAGATAGCACTCAATGTCTCGTTTATATGATGTTCACTCCATTGTAGGAGTCCTGGGAATATCCCGTCCAAACCTGGCGTTTTGTACGGTGTGAATGTGTTGATTGCCCAGTTTAGTCTCTCTCCTGTAACAACAGTCTGTGCAACAGCCCAGTCTGTCGCTGTAGGTGGTGCCATGGGGTGTTCTGTCCAAACATTTGAGTCAGATATTAGACACCCAGGAAAGTGTGTTTTCAGAAGTATTGTATAGGTTTCTGTTATAGTTTTAGTAAACGTATTGTCGCTTTTCTTTATGGAGCCGATGTCGCGGTTCGGGTTACTAGCGAGTATTTTCCTAACCCTATTCGCTTGTCCATTCGACTTGATGCTGGTGTTGTAGTTTTTCCATGACCTGCGTGACCTGGACCGTATATTTTTCTTATATTTAGCCTTGGCTATTCTATAGTTGTCCCAGTCCTCGTCCATGCATGTATTCATGGCTCTATTGAACAGCTTGCGTACCTTCCGCCTCTGTCGTTCCAGTGCTTTGGTCCACCCCTGATTGCCTCCCCCAGCGTTTGGCAAAGAGAGGGGGCATGCGCTTTCATAACTCATAGTGAGACTGTACGTGAGTTGTTCAACAGTTTGCTCTATTTCTTCTATGTTTACTAGTTGCGTGTTCGCACTTACTGTGTTCATGTTTTGTTCAAGGGACCTAGTGAAGATCGTCTTGTCGGTCCTGCGGGGGTTGCGGATTGGTGTTAGTATCTGTTTGCTTATTTTTAGTTCATACCTGATCCACCTGTGGTCGGAGCCGGAGTATTCGCCTGATACTTCCCAGTTCTCTATGAGGTTTGTATTACCCGAGACCAAGGTGAGGTCGATGATAGTACGGCTGCGTTGTCTAACAAAAGTTGGTTCCGCGCCTGTATTTGCTATAAGGAGATTTGTAGTAAATAAAAAGTTTACCAGG
The DNA here is from genome assembly GCA_917880725.1 of Selenia dentaria. Taxonomy (NCBI): domain Eukaryota; kingdom Metazoa; phylum Arthropoda; class Insecta; order Lepidoptera; family Geometridae; genus Selenia; species Selenia dentaria. The sequence continues at coordinate 2,697,742 of OU862888.1, read as the reverse complement.
TCCTCCCCTCTGCTGTTTGACGTGGGCATACCCCATATAGGGTGATGGGCGTTTGTGTCTGCTGATATTACTAGTTTGAAGTCATTGAGCTCGCAGTATCTTACCAGGTCCGCAACGTCTTTCGATGGGATCTCCTCGTCGCCGGGCATGTAGGCTGACGCGACGATCACGTCCCCAGCTTCCTCCCCGAGAACACCCCGGAGCCTGGCAGTAGCCAAGTCTCTGGAACAGAACTCGGTTAGAGGCAATGAAGCAATGTTGCTTGGTACATATATACATGCTCGAATGTTGTTTTTGGAGGTGTTGTCATGTATTAACTTACCCCTTAGATTATTGAGACCACACACACGCCCCGCCCTGATCCACGGCTCCTGGATCAAGGCCATGGTCTCCTCGCTGTCATCCCCCAGCACTCTGCGCAGGTTAGCCGTTGCAGTGAGGCTGTGCTGGAGGTTTGTCTGGATGACCTTACACATCATGGAGGATTGGGTCGCCATCATTCAAGCTACCCTCCTCCTCTGACTCAGCCGTGTTGGCCCCGTTTGGATCCCTCCACTCTCCTCTGGTAGGGGGGTCAGGATCCACACTCATATCCTCCGTCGTCTTTGAGGACGATGGTTTGGGCGATGAGTGTGACAGCTCGTCCGGAGTTTCCCCCGTCTTGCCGTCTGGAGCCAGCATGGTATCCAGCTTGTCTGCCGGTGTGGGCTTGCTTGCTGGTGCAGGTGGTTCGTCCTGAAGAGACCCGTTCGCTGCATAGAATCGAACGTAGACATTCCCCAGGTTGAAGGCTAGCCTCCGTCCTTTCTCTACGAGTGTAGGTATAAGGGGTTCGGGAATCCCCAACGTGAGGAACATCGTGTCGTCTCCGTGCATGCTATGCGCGAACAGTCTCCAGGTGTTCACCTGGGCCCACTTGTTCTGATCCGCCAGAATCAAGCTCGTGTCTTCGACAGAGCTATCACATTCCGGGATGAACAGTGCTGCTCTTACTACTCGGGTTAAATCTCCCTGTCGTTTGACAGTGAGTTTAACCCCTGAGTCAGCTGAAAGACTGCTAACTGCCTTGTTGAGCCACCGTAGTGAAGCATCATCCTCACACCACAGCTTCAGGGCTCCATCTGCAATGATGGGCTTCCCTCTGAAGCAGGGGGAGAATGTGATGTTAGGATCTTTAACATCAGCTAGAATCCTGTTGACCAGGTACTTCTTCACTTTGGTGGCTTGCTCTTCTTTCAGCTCTTGGCTTTCCCCCGTCACCGCTACGCATAGCTCATTCTGAGCAATGTCTGCGTAGCTGGTCAGGGTGCGCCGTGAGCTGTCCAGTTTGGGTCTTTTGTGTTCACCTCTAGGTGACACCGTGTCATCCAACCGGGTACGCTTGCCGGGCTAACATAACTCTATATAAGTAAGTAATCCTCTAATGAGAGGTTTTTAAAATGTGGTAATATTTTTTAACCGACTACCAAAAGAAGGAGGTTCTTAAGTCGCGTACGTATTTGAGTTACAATATACAATAACTGAAAAGTGTTGCGCCTATCTTGATGATATCGCAATTGACGGTGAGTGACAATCGATTAATAAGGGTCGCTGAATTTTTTTTTACCCAAAATGGAACCGACTTGGACACCAAAAAGTGTGAAATAACGTGTCGAAGTCGGTACCATGCGCACAAAATTGTGATAATAGGTACCTATTTTTGAACTATCATGGTACCAACTTCAACAAGTTATTTCACACTTTTTGGCATTGGAGTCGGTTCCGTTTTATGGTAATTTTGTTTTTGTTATTCAAATGTGAACAAGAATATTATGTATAGGTTAGTATGATCTCAGTGTGTTGTGGCGATTTTTTGTTTCCGGCAAATCACACACCGGAACGGTGACCGAGCGGACGTTACCATTGTTACATGTTTTTGTAACATGCATTACGTAACACGTATGAAAGTGTTACAGTTACCGTATGCCCCCTTTGCCACGAAAGTGAGTTAATTGCCGTTCTGCTGCAAAACTTTATTAAACTCCTTTTACGGTTGTTAATTTATCTAACGTGACATGTTCATAACGAGTTCGCTCTGGTTTCGATGTGTTTCCGTATAATTCGACTCTTGTTTATTCCGCAGAACAGATTAGTAGGTGTGGAGTGTAGCGTTTATTTATTTTTAATCGTATCGGGAAGCGTTCTTGAATGACAATGAGGAATAGTTTGATGCGCTCTTCGTATTATGCTAATGCGTTTATTCTTATAATGGTGTTGCATTATATTCATATGATTTGCATGTTATGAAAGAATAGCTTGTGTGTTATGGTGCGGGCGATAATCTCATTTGTTTACGGCTCTACTTATTAAGAGCCTACTTTCCCTAATGCTAGCAGCTCGGAGCAGCGGGTCAGGACTAAAATAGAATGAAATGTCATTGAGATAATATTAATGTTACTTTTAACTATGACGTCAGAGAGTGCTAACTTGATGGTTACGTGCTCGAAACCGACTGTAACGTGCTATAACTTAGGTCCATATTTTTATCCTTGGGTAATACATCCGATTCGTTTCTTTTAAGTTTAATTAGTGACTATGCGGGCTTAGTGCAGCTTGATGGATTGACTAATTGAGGTGTGGCGGGCTCTAGGTCTAGTGACATAGCCCCACGATTGTTGTCCTAAGACAAACAGGGATCGAAAAGTAGAGAAGAACAAAGCAAACTATGCTGCCAGCAGCGCTTCCACGTATATTAGAACTTTGCAGATATCTTCCACTTTACCACATAATTACACACCTACTTCAAAGTAAATACAAACCGCTTAAACCAATGTGAGGTAGTATAGGCCCTTAATGCAGCTCTTCAGCTGTGGTTATCACAATCACCTAGTCAGTTACTTAGGTCCGTGTTCACTAACACATTTTTAAATTTTAAACGGACGTTTAATTCTTAAACGACTGTTTTTGCAATATTTTGCTGTTTACCAAGCAGTAACCATTGATTAAACTCCGTAACCGGCTGTTTAAGTTAAACTATGTCTTCGACCTTGTTTAACCATCGGTTATTGTTTATTTACGTGCAAATGTCACATGTTCTGAATTATATCTTTGATAAAAATAACGTGTTATGTAGATGATTTTGAAAATATTAAGCGTATTTTACACGCACCCCATGTTTTCCAAAGTCGACACAATTATTTAGAGGAATATGACGTAAAAGCATTCGTTACAAGATTTCGTTTATAGAAACATAGTGCCTTGGAATTACTTGATTTATTTGAAAGAAAGTTTGAATATAATATCATCCATACTCACTTCAATAAAACTCTATTGAATTTTTAATTAAAATTACCACGAAACGACTCGGACGCAAACAATACAAACACATAGAACTTCGAATCTATCTTCTACTGGTATCGAAAAGGTGCTGAATTAAAAAGACATACAACTTGTGAACATACCATTGACTTATCACGCATTACATTTTGTAGTATATTAATATTACCTTACCATATTTAAACGCAGCTCGGGTAAATGTAAATGGTACAAGATACGCTAACATCTTTTCAATGTAGTATTATACCATTTATTAATTTACGACGTTTTTGTACGAATACAAAAACGCTCGATTAGTTAAACGTTCTCTGTAAAAAGATGGTGAATACCAAAAAAAAACGTGACACGTTTAAACAACTGTTTAAGGGAGCGATTAGGTAATCAATGGTTAAGTTGTAGTTTGTGAACTCCAGCCTTAGTTATTCTGTGGTTACGAGCTTTAAAAGAGTGGTTTGTGTTGATGTTGATTTTATTACATTTCCATTCTATCACACATCTAGAGTGTAAAATTCACCGCAAAAATAAGATGCGGTGTGACAACTTCGATATCGCCTTCAATTATGTTTACTTAACTGTTTATTTTGAATGTTTATAATTTGATTTAAAAGCAATAACGCCTGTTTAGCGATACCACACATTGCAATTTTAGAGAGAAAAATTTACATCCTCGGATGGAATTCGATACGACGCACGGTTAAAATCAAACCGAGATTAAAATTCGACGACGTGGCTCTGTGGTTTATTGGTCATGGTGTCTGACACGTATTGGCGGAAGACGCGGGTTTGAATCCCGTCCGTGTAGGTCAATTTATATCTCTTAAATTGTAATGTTTTGTATATTTTGAAGTTATACAAATGTCTGCCTTCACCGGTTTAACACACCAGACACGATAAAAACTCCACTGTTATGAGGCGAGTGGACCGGTGGGGGTACAGCAGAGCTCGTGTTCACTTGTCTCGTATCTGTTGTTTCAGTGAGGGATGACCATGGACAAGCAGCTGGTGTGGGTCCGCGACCCCAGCGAGGGGTTCGTGGTGGCGCGGCTGCACGAGCTCATGGGCGAGGAGGCGGACGTCTTCCCCCTGGACAACAAGCATCCGCGCCGGGTCTGCAGCTTCGAGGATATCTTCCCTGCCGGCGACCCCGCCAAGGAAGTTGACGATAACTGTGAGTCACTCTATCATGTTTGTATTCTTTACTGAGACACGACCTCTGAGTAAATAATTTTAATCTGTCCGCATCAGGACAAAAAATAACAATAGATTTATGAATGAAACTTGCCTCTAATGAGGCTTGCTGATTCGGACAGATTAAACTTCTTTGGTTGAGGTAGTAGTAAAATGAAATCTGCCTTCGTTTTCACGCTGACAAAGCGCTTTTCTTTGGGTTTAAAATCGAAAACAGCCTAACTGGTGAAATGTGGGTGAAGAGTGTATGTTGTGATATCTCAACAGTACACCGATAGAGCCTTACTTCCACCACTTTGGCGATAAGATAAATAATAAAAATATAATGGGTACTAGACAACTGATAAACAAATACAAATACAAAATGTTTATTTCTTGTTCATACATATATAAACATATTAATTGGAAGCCTGCCTACTGCTTTAGTATATTACTGTGTTGCAGAAGGCAGTGTCTTCCCCTAATTACTTTGACAGTTTCAAAACATTATATAATAACAACAAACATACTTATATATTTCTAAATATATAAGTTCCCTTATTGTATGCTAAAAGTAAAAAAAAAATAGAAAAAATGACACGGACCCTAGAGTCTGTGAGTAGAAATTTTAAAGCATAAAAAAGAGAAAAAAGGTCAAGAGAATACTAAATCTTAGAAAGCATCGTCAATTAATATCAGGAAGATGCAAGGAACGCAATAGCTTATCCAGTATAAATCAATAACACTTAAATATGCGTATGAAAATGCGCTTCTGCTTTCACAATAGAAGTTCTAGGCAGAATATCTGTAGGTCTACCATGAGTTTATAACATTGACACCAATCGACGCTCGGTATCGACTGTCGCGAAAAATGTATGAAAAAGAACAGTGCCACCTCGCGGTAAATTGTAGAACTAAAATTGACAGCGAGTACGCCAATCACAAGCTTAATGGGTAGTCGGAATCGAGTATCGACTATAGATGACATTTGTATTGCCAACTCATGGTAGAGCTGCTGACAATTGTATTACTACCTGATTGGCACCACCCACCCAGGGTCCCTTTCCCACCAGCGCCAGCAAGGTACAAAGTTATACTCTGCCTGAGGATTGCACCGTCGAGAAGCAAATCTAAAACCTCTAACCTAAAATCCTAAAATCTGATTTACTTTTAGATTACTTAGGTGGATGACCTCAAACATGCTAAGAGTTGGTTGAACTTGGTTGGTACTACGGCAGTCCTAAATATTCCACCTTCTACTATAGTGGCTAAGTACTGTAAATGTGATCTATAGTACTTAAAATGCTTTGGAGAGTAAGGAAGGCAAATTATACGAAGGAGACTTTGCAGGCACTGCAACGCAAATCTTCAGCTCGAAGTTTTGATTGGCACTGCAACTGATATACTAAAGCAGGGTCGATTAAAATCAGACTTCACAGTTAGAAATCTGTTCCGGTCCGGCAGCTGTCCTTGAGAGCCACGAGCTGTTGTGATACCACCTTCGACGGCACCATCACTATCACGTGAGATAGGGCTCAAACACAAGCCTATCAAGTGTTATAAAAAATCAGTCATTCGTCACTTGCTGGTATTAATAAATATATGTTTTATCTTCTTCACAATGTAGATAGATAGATAGATAAACTCTTTATTGCAACACTACATTATAAAGTACAAGTACAATTTAAAAATGTAATACCGACTTCCATTCTATTCAGTTATTGGGCCGAATTCAATGAAATTTAAATGGGACCACACGAGAAGCACCGGCTTTCAAACAGAAAAATAATTTTGAGAATCGGTTCATCCAATCGAAAGTTATGAAGTATCAAATATATATATAAAAAAACAGTCGAATTGACTACCTCCACCTTTTTTTGGAAGTCGGTAGAAAAACAATACACAACAATGAAAAACTTAAAATGAAGTGTCACAATGGGCGATCTTATCTCTCAGAGCGATCTCTTCCAGACAACCGTGCACAAAAGAAATATGTACTTACAAGTAACGGTGGTGCATAAAACAAGTACAATATAGAAGACTTTTAATGTACATCACGATGTATCCATTGTTATTGTACAAGAGTACATATGTAGGTTTACAATATACAGCTTGGACAAACTAAGGCAACAGTCGCAATTTCTCAATTCCAGGCGAGCTGATGTTCCTGAACGAAGCCACGTTGCTGAACAACATCCTCTCACGTTACAAGAAGAACAAGATCTATGTAAGTGTTTACCTCAACCTCTGCCACATTCGCTATCTCTGTGACGTGTGCTGTGCGCGATAATACTCGTGTGACTCACATTCAGAGCGCAAACGTACGCCACCTTGAACGGTCTACATCGTTGTAGGTGCCTTTAACTATAATAACCTTCTACTTACCTTACTTGTACTGACGTAGATTATGCAATAGTTATACTGCACTAGTTATTTTTTAAATTTATTTACCATTTTAAAAGTACATACATATTCGAAATAATGTAACATAGCATTCATGAACCACATAGGTTTGTACATAATGCTATTGTTTAGTCTGCAAACTAGTCAATATATGTTTAATAAACAACAATCTGAACTGTTACACTGACTTATTAGGTGTCTATAACGTGAGATATCACTACAGGTTCTAATATTATATATTTCGCCAGGAAGCTTCATACATGCCTATATAAAATGGTAAGAATCTAACTTAATCATACATCTAAGAGGGTGGTATACAATATATAAGCATGTTTTGACTGTTGATGAAGATTATTTAAAATATATTATAACACGGTACTGTACTTGCATTAGGTAGATCGAAGCTACGAGTATATAGTCTTGATAGGTACTATTAATCAAACTAGGCAGGTCCAACTTCGAGAAAGAGGTCAATCGTCGAATCCGACTCGGCTGGGCAGCGTTCCGGAAACTTCGCGAAGTCTTCTCGTCAAAAATACCTCAGTGCCTCAAGACAAGAGTCTTCGACCAATGTGTGTTATCAGTGATGACTTATGGCACTGTAACGTGGTCTCTTACTACGGGACTAATAAGTAAGTTCAAAGTCGCACAACGAACTGGGGAGAGGGCTATGCTCGGGGTTTGTCTACGTGATCGAATCAGAAATGAAGAGATCCGTAGAAGAACGAAAGTCACCGACATAGCCCAGAAGATTAGCCAGTTAAAGTGGCAGTGGGCAGGGCACATAGCACGCAGAACAGATGGCCGATGGGGCCGAAAGGTTCTGGAGTGGAGACTACGGACCGGCAAGCGCAGCGTAGGTTGTCCGCCGACACGGATGACATGATAAAGGTCACAGGACGACGTTGGCTGCAGGCCGATTCCAACCGGTCCTTTTGGAAAATTATAGGGAGGCCTATGTTCAGCAGTGGACGTCCTACGGCTGAGATGATGATGATTATTATTAGCAACGCGTGCTCATTACAAACAACAAAACAAACTAAAAGTTAAATATATATCCTGACTAGGGTAGGTAGGTAGTTATATAGGTATAGGTAGTCGGAGCTATTTTGCTTTTTATTTTACTTTGTATTTGACAATCGCACCATCAAGACAAGCTGACCAATGATTCATCAAAATGGTATTGTAAGGGTTGATCAATGTAACGCATCACTCAATGCCTGTTCATTGGCATGCTTCACTCAATTCTTGAGGATCTTATTCCTCGAGATTTATCACTCTTCCAATTGGTTTCAAGTAAATTATAATTGTTTGTCACTAACACCGAATCCTGCCGCTAGCTCTGACGTGGTTTGCGATGGATCTGCATCCACGATCACCTTTAGTTATTCATGGTCAACTAGGGTCTCCGGTTGTCCAAGAGGTTTGTCAAGTATGAAGAGTTAGGTCAAAATTTCCAGAATGAAAACTTTGGAACCAAAAACGTACCGTGTTTTCTTCTACACTAGCTTCCCCATAATTATCATTAATCCTTCGAGCTGTTTCTGCTGCGTTGGAGCCACGGAAAATCTCGTATTCATAAAATGCGATATTTTAAGTTTTCCACATTGTGAACAGACCGAAGTCAAAGAAAAATCAAATCTAATGCCATGAAAACAAATGAACCGCGAAATTCGAAAGACAAATGCCTAAGCCTGAAACGTCAGATATTTTAGGTCAAAGTGGCCAGTTCGAAATTACGCCTATTTCAGATCTAATAGCATCTCCTAGTTCTGGTTGTTGTAAGAAAACAGTAGCCCGGCAGATCAATTTGGCGGCTGTCCGCCAGTTTAAAACTCAAGGGCTGATTACCTCTGGTATCTATTCACCAACTCATGGATCTGGATTGTTCTCCCTGAGAGAAAGGTGTACCAGCAGTGGGAACGTAACAGGTTGATTATGCATACCGAGATGACTGTTGTGTTGGAGTTATAATTGTGAGACCAATCGCGGACCTCTATGCTGATTATAGCTTGTTTACGTGCATGACACATTCAAACATTGTTGCTTGTCATGAGCGGTTTGCTTTTATTATGCACATACTAGGTTTTCTTGCCGCCATTTCGTCCGCGTGGGATACAATTATCACCATCAATCGGGGACGGACCGACCGGTAAAGACTGAACGTGAAGAAAAAACAAATACATATAAGTACTCGATCAGGCTTTTTCGTTTAGAATATAAAAAAAATGAAACCATATACTAAAATTGCATATTTGGACTATATGGTTCAGCTGACCAAGACCAAGACCCCAAGCAGATATAACACGCAATAGTCAAAACCGAAATGGAAAAATATCTGGCGGGAATTATACAAAGTCAAAGTCAAAAACATTTATTCAATTTAGGCATCAAAAACGCACTTATGAACTAACATTTTTCATTATAATGTACTTTAAAGACTCTACCGCCGCGATCCAAAATATATAGAGCCTACAGACAAGAAGCGGCAAGAAACTCGGGGTCTTGGTAGATGTTTACAATGTTTCTACTTAGGTACTACAAATATTACATTTTATAGGTGGCAGAGTGACAGCTTGCCAGAAGTGGAGTATTCCAAGCATCTTTGGCTTCTATATAATGTCAGACTGTATCGCCAATTTCTTAAATGATATAACAAATTAATCGCTTATTATTATATTACATTGTATTTCCATCTCTATTATCTGAGGAGATTTATGATTTAAGGATGTATGTATGTACATAATGTATATCCTTAGGATCGTTCAACAGCCTAAATGGCTGGATGAGCATGGTATATGGAGTGCCAATGGATTCGTGTTACCCACGTGAATGATACAAAGTATATAGATCTGTCGAAAAAAACCCTTATATAGCGGTTGTTAGCCACCATTTACATTTGTAATTAAATAAATAGTTACCAAATCCTATCGGATGGGGTATCGATATAAAATAAGTCATTGTCATCATCATTTCAATCATTGGAAATCCACTGCCGAAGAAGAGGCCTTCTCCATAGATTTCCAAAATGACCGGTTGGAAGCGAACTGTCCAACGTAGTCCTGCGATCTTTGTCATATAGATCGTCTCTCCACCTTTTATAACTTTAAAAAACATGTGAAAAAGTACAAAACCAATCAGTGAGCATAAGTATGGTACTTAAAAAAAACTTAATTTAAAAAAAATGTCTGTTTGTTCGTTCCGGCTTATCTCTGAAACGGCTGTATCGGATTTAACAGGACTTTCACTGGCAGATAGCCGTGGGCCGAGCACGAAAATCTGTTTAAGTGTAACGTAATCGCATCGTTAACGTATTTAGTACAAACTGTAATTTGTCTAGTACAACAGTGGCACAGATAACTCATAGTTTGTACTAAATACGTAACGTATAACTTTACACTATAGCAGATTTTCGTGCTCGGCCCACTGATGTTATAAAAAGTAACGCTACTTTTATTTTATAAAAACAAAATTATATAAAACTCTGTCTCTTTGTCATTTTGTTACCTTATCACTTATGATACTTTTCATCATCATCATCATCATCATCATCATCATCATCATGCCCAAAATCATAGGTAATAAAGAGCAAACTGTTTATTTCCAGACATACGTAGCTAACATCTTGCTGGCTGTGAACCCTTACGAAGACATTCCCGAGATGTATTCCTCCGCCACCATAAAGAAGTACCAGGGGAGGTCGCTCGGGGAACTGCCGCCTCATGTCTTCGCCATCGGTAACTACTTGCTTTTGGTTTTTGTACCCTCAGCGAACAGATTTATGGTCTGTTTTAGGATCTCTATAAAAGCCTTATCTATCAGATAAGTTGGTATTTTTTTTGTATAAAGACTTTTGGAAAATTATGAGAGCTGGAACTCAATTTGGAATTATACTATACTATATATTACTACCTACATTCTTTAATATCATAATGCATCCGTAATATAAGGCCTATTTATCAATCATTAGCTTGATAAAGGTTACCTTATTACATATACATATAGAGATCAAAACTGTACTAGACGATAGTATTTTTAAGCCGTGCATCCACAAGTTCCACAACATTGCCGTATATTTATTTTACATCTCTCATATACGGTAAGTAGGTCCTTATTACCCCCAAATGGGGCTTGTAGGTGACCAATTAGCGCTCTAGGGTAATAATGTAGCTAGAAAAGCCCTAGGGCGGTTTACATCTCTCATATTCGGTAACTAGGTCCTTATTACCCCCAAATGGGGCTTGTAGGTGACCAATTAGCGCTCTAGGGTAATAATGTAGCTAAAAAGCCCTAGGGCGGTAAGTATTTAAAAAACACTTCACTCTTTTAAAAAGTTCGCGTACATCTAACCATCATACTGGCAATAGACATCATGCATTCAGCCCAATGACAAAAGAGGTCGCTTCGCTATTCAGCATTGTCTTCGTATGAGTATAATAGTCATCTATTTTATTTTTGTAATGCCGGTTTTTTTCTACTTACCTCACAATTGAGATGTAAAGCAGAGTAGTTAGCTCGAGTGTAAGCATCAATTGCAGCCCGAGATATTTTTTTTTTTTAGTTTGTGCGCTTTAATATCTCGGGCTGCAATTGATGCCTTACAGCCCTTGGCTACTAATCTACTATTAAAGTGTACACTTATACAGCCTTAATGATATATCTGTTAAGTGTCCTATTTCATTGGGTGACTAAGTATTACCAGCGAATGGACTGTATATTGGTTTATAATGGATATTTGTTATGTACACAAATTATAGCGGTGGACGATGCACGTACAAAAAGAAAACTTGCGAGTTTATGTATCTCGCTCCGCAGTCAGGTGAGGAGTCGGGCCGGGCGCCCCCGCCCCGTGCTCGTCGTAGCTGGTTATTTTTTTATTTAATCTTAGGAAGACTAACGACTAATACAATTGATTAATACTTCTTATAGTAACACAGAGTCATTATAAGTCTCCACTGATAGCGCTAAAATAGCTTACTAAATTGAGCTTATAATGTAGAAGGACATTATTCAGAAACGATATGATATAATACTGATTCTACAAAAATCTACACTCATTTACATAATATTAATAATGATATGGAAGAAATGCAACAATCTATTTAATAACCTAGTATGTTATAACTAAGTACACTGTTAAGGAAAATAAGTTATCTGTGGTTACTCTTTACAGTAGCGCTAGTTTAACCCCTCACCAGTCGATTGTAAATATAACAATGAAATTTCTATTGTGTCTGGGCGTTCGACTGACGAAGTTCTATACTAATAATATTATAAAGAGGAAAGATTTGTAGTTGTCGAATTGGCTCAAAAAGTACTGGACTGATTTCAAAAATTCTTTCACCATTGAAAAGCTACATTCACATTGAGTAATATAGGCTATATAAGATTCATCATCATCATCCATCGCCGCGCGGGTGAAACCGCGGAGAGAGGCTAGTGTGCTATAAAGCAAATTGTACTATCCGGTTAGCTTTGTTCTAAGATGGCGATTTTGGTCTTGCTGTGTAACTGTACTGGGCTCGAATATAAGTATTTAGTCTGTCTACCATTGCGTTTTTACTCTCATACCTTTTAAACGTATATACACAACATTGTGAGCTGTAAATATAAAAGTGGTCATTCGTTTCGTTCCAGCCGACAAAGCATTCCGCGACATGAAGTCCCTGAAACAGTCCCAGTCCGTCATAGTATCGGGCGAGTCCGGCGCCGGCAAGACCGAGTCCACCAAGTACATTCTGAAGTACCTTTGCGACTTGTGGGCCAAGGGTGCAGGCCCCGTCGAACAGAAGATCCTAGACGGTGAGTCTCAAAACTAAACCTGTGGGCCTAGCACGAATACCTGCGCAAGTATAACGTAACGTATCTTTCACGTGAAACAGTACAAACTGTCATTTATCTAGGGCAACTGTGACACAGATAACTCATAGTTTGTAAACGGAAGCGTGACGCGCGCCCTGTTTGTTCTACGGTTTCTGTATACATTACACTTTTTACCTGTGTTCGTTTATATGCAGTTCTTTCTTCTTTCAATTTGAAATTACGTATTTGAATTACGTGCTTTTAAAACTTTTAATACGTAATATTTGGATTAGCTTTGCTCGATTCAGATACGAATTACTTTCTAATGAAATATGAATAATATTTTTCGATAAATCTATACATATAATAAAACTGTAGAGGTCAAATTTCTGTACAATGAAAAAAAAATGCTAAAAACCGAGTCAGGAGGTTGTAATGCAATGTGGCTAAATTGACTCGCAATATCTTTATTCCACCCGGACAAAATCGCGGGTAGCTGTTATAAACAATCATTTTGAAAGTTAAGAGGATTGCATAGCTAGTACTTTCAAAACTAAAAGAAATAACTCTTTTCTACCTCTTAACATTGTCCGATTTCAGTGATTTTTTTTCATGGAATCATCACATTGTTTACTATGCCCGTACGTTTTGACTTTTCCAGTTTTTTTTGTGTTAAAAAAGGAAATTTATAGTACTTTGATATACTGAAAAATCAAACCATACGGGCATAGTAAACAATGTGATGATTACATGAAAAAAAAATCTGTTCTTCGTCACGCTGAGACGACATTACGGGATATAAGTAAAATTTGGAGTGAAGTTAGCTTATACAGCGTGTAACGAAAAGTGCAGTAATGCTGAAAGGTGTGCATATGCACCTAGTCAGGATTCACATGGCAACATATCAAAACTTAAATCGCTTATATTTTTTTTCATACATATTTAAAACCTTAATTAGCTGTAAATATTCCGGAAGCTCTAGTAGATATACTTATTATTGGAACTCTTTGGGGTCAATGCACTCTACAATCCACGTTAGGCGCACTACCTGGGGCACGATAAGCCGTCGGTCTCGATTGTTTGTCTTAGGACAGCAGTCGTTAGGCTATGTCGAAGGGTAACGGGCGGCCTGAAAACTTCGATTTTGGTTGGCTACTAACCTATGCACCAAACCGCACTGGGCCCGCGTGGTGGATTATGACCCAACCCCTCTTTGAGAAGAAGGCTCGAGTCCCAGCAGTGGGAACAAAATGGGCTGATTATGACACCTTTTGTTACAAGTTGTATACAGTTTTAACATCTAGCGACTAGTTTGCCCGCGCCACAAAGCTGCAAGGATTTTTGAGGTCCAAAGTGTCGGCGCAACAATTGTTGCAAGTAAGTGTCACGCGCGTTTTTCTTTTGTTTATTTTTTAAAGTCATCCCAATGTTTAACCATAGAGTTTAATTCTTTAGCGTAATATATTTTCTTTCTATGGCAACACTACACACGGACATGTTCTATCTGTGAACTTTAAAAAAAATATATAGTCAATGTTTATATTTTCATCTGTAGTTTTTAGTGAATTAATCGGGTTAAACTCATGATTTTGATACAAATTAAACATGAATATGATCGTGAATGTGTAAGGAATACTGTAAATATGTGATTTAAGTTCTGACATAAAAATTTTACGATATAAATTTGTCACGAACCGACAACACTCGGTAAGCTAATTTCTCATTGTTATGATTGGTTATAATTTGCTTTATTTTGAATAGATTATACTTTTACATTGTAAAATATCACAGAAATAATGTTGTCAAGTAATTACACCCACTCAGAATATGATAAATACGCCATATCATGTCAGGATCGATAAAAAATCGAAGTCACGTGACAGTTAAATTAGCTTGTACTAAAAATTCAAAATTTGTAATTTTTTTTAAATATTTCTAATATATAATTATTCTTTGAAACCTAGTTTGGTTTGTAGGATTTCTAATAAGAATTCCAATAAAATAAAAAAACCAACAAGAAAAATTATATTTCATACAAAAAAAAATTTTTGGAAATCTCCATGTCTAAGTCTAGAAAATGGGCCCCAAGTTGAAAAAAAAAATCATTATTGGCGAAATTTCAAAGTAGCTCTTATTTTTTATGTTATTATTAATAACCTAAGCATATGTTACTAGGTAAAAATAATATTTCTGTTCTAGACATTCAAAATATTTATAAATATCAAATAAAAATCCTGTCTTGGTAAGCATTATTTATTGATAAAACTTAATTTTTGTGGTCAGATTGCAAGTTGATTTATGATATTATTTCTTTTACGAATTCAAATATTTGAATGTAATTAGATAGATATGTGTTTTTACTATTTAATTACCGCAAAAAACCTATAGGTACAGTACTACCAATTGATCAATGCCGCTCGGAAGGTAGGCACATAGACTGTTCGCGCATGTACAGTTGTGTGAAAAAATTTGTTCAGCGAAACGATATCGAGCACTAATTTTATGTTTTAAGTGACAGGCTTTTTGTAATATTATTATTTTTCTTCAGTAAAATTGAAAATAAATAATTACTAACTATACATGTTCTAAATCCGTTTAAATTTCCCAGTCGTAACTATTTTGCTCCATCAACATTTACCAAAATAATATGAAACATAAACATTTATGTATGGAACGTAAACTATTTTAACTATAATTCGTTTAATTTATAAAGCCTAACTTAATAATCTAAGATTATTTTTATTTTTCAATTAAGTATTGCATTTTCTTAAAATATTATGGCTCTTTTCAATTAGAATTTGATGACTGATTTTTCCCAATGAAAACACAATTATTCTGTTATTGTGGCTAAACGACTATGATCTCGTTGAAGGTTTTTATTTATTTTTTAATTTCGACTTTTCATGTGATGGAATTTCCCTTTTGGTTTTATAGAGGTTATGTATGATGCGCTTAACTACATATTTATCGAAGTTTTCTATGCCTGTAACAGGTTTTGAACGGAGTTTTATCTTGCCCGGAGTACGAAATTAAAAAAAAAAATTGATTTTGTTAATAAATAAAATAAAAATAAATAAATAAAAAGGGTGAGACAAACTCGCATTTTTTATCTTCTCCAATGATGTAACGAACGGTGCGTATGGATAACACCATACCGTTTTGTATAACTCTCACGTTAGGAACCTAATGTGTTTATTTTTTAAGCATATTATTTTTCTTTCCCGGCGGCGGCGTAAAACTACATTGCACCGTGGCAGTCCACGTACTAAATCACTAATAACAAATTTACCTAACAAAAAATAAATAATACTTAACAAAAAGAACAACCGAAATACGATAAGAACTAAACTTTACAAACTTAAATATGAAAACATCAATAACAAAAATATCCACAAAATCAACCGAAAAACAAATGTTTCTGTTAAAGAGTGTACCACCCGCGAGAAAGTGTAACAATCATGCGCCAAACGTATAAGAGTGACTGAGACACATGATCGGCGATTTCAACATCAGGCCATGCGAATAGTGATGAGGTATAAGTGATTTCACTAGTCGATTGATGAGACACTAGACTCGGATGATTAAATTCGATGTAGAAAATTTTGATACTTATTTATTGTGTGATATCACCTAGTAGCCCTGTGAGCAGTCGACTTTGCGATTATGTCTTTGCGCAGCTTAAACTGAATATTATTCACCGCGGACTTAAAACAAAATCCTTTAAATAACCTTGCTTGGTCTGCAAGTCTTTATAGTGTTTTTATGGAGCCATTGATCTAGTTTCATTTTAGGATACTTAAAACCTATGAAATAATTATACCTATGTTGTAAATTTTCCATATACTGAATCAACAAAAATAAAATTATTGAACCTGCTCATAAAATTTCACGAGGATCGGTTTAGAAATGCGACCTTTATATAGATGTGAACTTGCGGACCTCCGGACAGACAGACATACGAAAGCAATTTTGTCCAAGTTATTGGAGAGACGTTTCGTTCGTGCTTCGCAGTCGCTCGGTCAATAGTTCTAATTTAATGCTTCATGTTATTAATCTGTCCGCATCAGGACAAAAAATAACAATAGATTTATGAATGAAACTTGCCTTCTAATGAGGTTTGCTGATTCGGACAGATTAAGTCCGATAGATAGTATAGGTGCGTTTAACATTTATGTTTTTTTATATGAAAGGATATCAACAGAGAGACAATAACATGTATGATTAATTACTTGGTCTTTTTAGATTCTAGATCATACATTATTTCTATAACTCGGATGCTTTCTTTCCTATGTTACTTTACCTAAAATCATAACTAAGAATGTTTGTTTGTGTGTGGATGTAGCACATATTTGTTACCTGTAGACACTTAGATGAGACAATAGTCTCTTATCTATGTTAGATACTAGCTGCGCTCCGCTAAAAACCACAAATGGACAAAACCCTTTAAAATAAACAAAAATAAAAATAATTCTTATTTACTGGCAGACTAATTAAATGACCCTAGCAAACATGGCAATCCTACATATTAACGTTGCTACATATTATCATTTGAAAAAATATTTTTTTTATTTAGATAATCGAGTGATTATCGATCAATAAATGTCGATTTAAATCAATAGCACCTTGCAAAAAGGGCCACATCACTAGCCCGCCCAGTGCCCCGCCGCTTACCTCGGTTGAGACCCTAAATACGCTTGTGCGCAGCCAACTACACGCTACTTCAGACCGGCATTGATCCGTCGGCCTTACTGTATTAATGTAAAATTTTTAAATAAAATTTTTTTTCCACATCAATTCTGGTTTTTTCGGCTACGTCAAGTTTGTCCTCGTGTAACATAACATTTTACTAATACATTTGACATGAATGTTTATGTATCAGATTCCGTGGTTATTCCACTATCTCTGACAAAAATTTCGTCTCTTAACTCGCTATAGGTATGGCACAAGAGCCATTTATTCCCAACTCGGCGCAAACTTTTGACGCGGGCGCAGGTCGTAACACTCGGGAGCAATCACGAGGGTGCCACAGGGCTCCTTAGGCAAGTTAGTCGCTAGGCAACTTTTTACCCTGAAAAAAGTTTCTTAGCTATAGCGATTTTTTCCTTTTGGTTATATATTTATATGTCATGTTTCTATTTCAGCCAATCCAATCCTGGAAGCGTTCGGCAACGCTAAAACCACGCGCAACAACAACAGTTCCCGTTTCGGCAAATTCATGGAGGTCCACTTCAACAACAAGTACCAAGTGGTCGGCGGACACATCTCGCATTACCTTCTAGAGAAGTCTAGAATATGCACACAGAGTGCGGAAGAAAGGAACTACCACGTGTTCTATCTTCTGTGCGCTGGAGCGCCGCAAGAGTTGAGATCCGCTTTGAACATCACCAAGCCTGATGATTATTTGGTAAGTTACGCTGTGGTTCCTTCTAGAAAAGTTTACAATATAAACGGAAAGTGCAAAAGAACAGCAAGGCTATTGTGTATCTCAGTTGATTGAAATCTTGTAAAATGGCGGCTAGATATGTCAGTTTTACAACTCCAGTAATGGCGGTTTTCTATATCTAAAAGGGGACCGTTTGCTTACTACTCGTTGCTTTTTGACACTTTTTGTATGAGACAACTGTCAAAAAGTAACGAGTCGTAAGCAAAACGGTCCGTTTTTAGATATAGAAAACCAGGGTACGTCCAGTAGTTTAAAAGTGTTAGTAAGTTGATGACTGGAGCTGACAAAACTGAATAGAGGCGCCTTTTTCTTTATTTCAATCAACATTTGTTAGCAACTGAGATACATAATAGTCCTACAGAACATGTATAAGTATCAGAATTTTATATGTTGCTCGAGCATAGTTGGTGCGTTTAAAATAACTATTTCTCAAACGTATTTGGAAATTTGAACATTGTCATGACAGCCTTCTTGGAGATAAATCGACTACTGGCCAAATATATATGAATTGGTTTAGCGGCCAATTAAATTACATCTGTCGTGTAATTTAAAAATGGAACGATCTTTTACTCCGAAACATGGTAACCAAGAGGTAAATGTTTTATTTAACTTTCGAACTGGCTTGCCAATAGAAAGCTGTTATCTACCGACTTCCTAAAAGGAGGAGGTACTCAATTCGCCTATATTTAAAAAAAATGTTTTTTACCTCATAACTTTCGACTGAGTGAACCGATTCTCAATTTGTTTGTTTGAAAGCTGGTGCTTCCCGTGTGGTCCCATTTAAATTTCATCGAATTCGGTCCAGTGGCTTTTGAGATACACGCCAATAACTGAATAGAATGGAAGTCGGTATTCAATTTTTGTATTAATAATCAAACTTGTTATTGAAAATACAAATGAATACTTTAACCTGGGAAAAAATATCGTTGTTCGATGTTTGTTTGATTTTGAAAAGTGATTGTATATGACAAAATTTCCAAGCATGGTTGAGGAAAGTACTATTGGTCACAACTAGGCGTTGATGGATGGTATATGTGTCTCGGCTTCACCTCGGCCTCATTTACATGTTCGTCTATCAATGCCTTTTGCTATCCGCTGCAGTAATATACTTTATCAATGATTATGATGTTGTTTCTTTCTAGAAAAGTTGGCATATGCACCCTGAGTATAAAGGAATGACGTTAAGAGGATTATTATCTCTTGTGCGTTGGAGTGCCACACAAATTTAGGAATGCTTTGAATAACACCACACCTGTGGTACATAAAATATATACCTATTCAAGTGGCTTGATCAATATGAAATTCTTTGTGTTCATTTATTTCAAACGCTTTATGGTGAACTCATCCCGAAGTAGGTTGACCTTCGTTTTGGGTTACACTAGTCACAATTTCTCGGGAACGGCATTATTTCCGAACTTGCTTGAAAATGTACCATTATTTTTGTATTTCAGTACCTGAAAAATGGCTGCACCCAGTACTTCTTAACACCGGAATCGGAAAAGAAGATATCCGCCAACCGGAAGAGCAAGCAGCAACAAGCTAAGGGAGGTTTACGCGATCCGATCCTGGATGACGTTGAAGATTTCCAGAGGTTAAATCAGGTGTGTATTCGTTAAGAAGTATATATATTTATATTAATAATATATATAATTATATTATTTCAGAGGTGTATGAATTTTACAAATGTATATATTTACGTTGATGTCGTTGTATGTTTTTGAAAGTATAATGCAACTATAATATTGTGAAATACATTTATGTATAAACAATTCCTTAAAATTAATATCTTCCTTAAGATAACAATAGCATTAATTAAAAAGTATAATGTAGCAATTAGACATAAATAAATGTCGATTGATTCGAACCAGGGTTAAAATGGTATATCTGCACCCCGCGGCGTCGACTGTGCGAAAATGTTTTAATTTTGGGTGTAAACATTTTGGATTAATCCATTCAGCATGAAAGCATAACAAACAGATATACCTCATTTCATACTTTCGCATTTATAGTATTAATCCATCATATACCGTGATAATTAAAAACAAAGGATTTATGAATGAAACTGACGTATATTTACGTCTCTGGGACGCAAAGGGTTAGTAAACATATATCGACCTATTATCACTTTGCAGGCCCTATCTCGCGTGGGTCTCACCGAAGACGAGATCAAAGGCGTTTACTCAGTAGTAGCAGCCGTACTACACCTGGGTAACGTGACGTTTGAAGAAGACGCGGGGGCCAGAGGGGGGTGCGGAGTATCCCCCAACTCTGAACCCTCGTTAGCAACAGCTGCCAAGTTGTTGGGAGTAGACCCGGGGGAGCTGAGAATGTCGCTGGTATCACGACTCATGCAAAGTTCCAGAGGAGGAATCAAAGGAACTGCGATTATGTAAGTGTGCACTGGCGTAGTCTGTACCCGTTTTGGCGAAAGAGTACTTTTTACGTCTACGAGTGTTTTTTTTCTCTCCGGGGACTATCGGCCTGGCCTGCAAGCTAAACTGCCCCTATTTATTTGGGGTATCATTTGTTTTTTTATTAATAAAACCAAAAAAAGAAATATTTTTTCTTATGTCATCAAGTGTTAACCCTTGAAGTAGCTTAATAATAAAAATAGTATGGCGCCAAATAGAACGGGAAAAGCACGCGAAAATAGCGATGTTTTACCTGCAATTAAAACATTTATTAAACATACTTACCTAATTCGAAACCTAATTATACATGAGAGTAGCGTACTCGACTTCCGTTCCGAACAAGTCATGCTGTGATTGGTCCGCCCGATCTCTTCGCCCAATCAGCGTCGACTCCGCCCCTTCCGCTCCCCTCAAATGTCAACCATCACCCCAGGTAGTGCGCCTAGCGCAACTTGGCTTCATTGGTTTTCTCGTGTTATGCCACCAGGCAGGTATAGAAAGTGTTAGGTTTCGAATTAGGTAAGTATGTTTAATAAATGTTTTAATTGCAGGTAAAACATCGCTATTAAACAACTGTACCGTAATTCGAAACCTAATTATACATGAGAGATGTGTTTGTTATCGCCTGGTGGTGATGGTGACGCCAATGTGATAAATCTTTAATAGGTATTGAATGTTCTGACGCCCAGCGGTACAGGTTTCATTCACAAAACTTTTGTTGTCTGCGTAAGCATGAATTATATGTGTAGGAAAATTAGACTACTCATTTTAGTACATGAAACGTCCATTATTTGATTTGTCTGCCAAATGACTGCGAACAAAGAGTAAATAAGGAAGGTACGCCCAATTTCTCAGTGGAATTGCTTGCAGACTTGAGGCAAGGTCAATTAATCAATACGTTCCACTAATTATGAGTTTTACCAAATTAGTAACCTTGGCACGTGTTGCTGTTCAAGGTTTATTTATGTGCTGATTGCAGCCCATCTTTTAACTCTCGTAATCACTCATGATGTTTTGAATGTGGGGCGGAGCCCCGAGCATTCTTGAGTGAGTTCGGCATTTAAATATATATTTATATTTAAATGCCGAGTGCAGTCAGTGTGCTGGACACATTACAACTGTGTGTTTCGTGAGAGTATCTGTTTTAAGACCATAGCAGTGCTAAAGTAATTTGCAGTTCCGTAATTTAATTCTGGAAAAAAGCTTATAAACTATTGTGACATAGAAATAACGATGGCTACTATGTCCCTTGAATTAGGTAGATAAAAACTATTTTCTTCACAAAGGTTCTGAATAAAATTATTGATTTATTAAGGTATCGACTTCCAGGTTGGGGGTCGCGGTCGCCTTGGCTAAAATAGCGATTTTAGCTTTAAATATTTATATTTAAGTATTTTTATAATTTCGACTTAAAAATGCATGAGGTAAGTATTCCAGATTTGTGAATTAAGAATATACTAAGGGTCGTTTTAATAAGATTGGTTAAGAATCTTGCAAGATTAGACCACTTGGGTTTTGTTGGTTTCCTGGGTAATTATCTCACGAAGAGTGCTATTTTTTCCAAGCTAGACTTTCTCCAAGGAGCAGATAAGCCTAAACATTTTCTTGCATTCTAATGGGTTAGATTTTGATACATTCGTACATCTACGAGTACAAACTTTTTGTATCATTTCTATCGCACGCGACAATGGTTAGTCACCCATACAGGAAGCCGACCAGTCGGTCGGCATTGTTGGGACTCTGGATAGATTTGTAATCGTGAACGGGTAATCCACCGATCTATTTAACAGACAAAATGATAACTAGCGGTACCAATGTTTGAAAAACATTGAATCGTTTAGAATAAAACATACCTAATAGCATCGGTAACTGAGTAATCGTGAGGTCTAAATCGGGTTGCTAATGCGACGACTGTTTCTCACTGTAATTCAGCGATCAGGAAAATTCCTGTTGATTTGTTTTAAATCGGCTAGTATTTCATATGGTATGCCGGGGGATAAACCCAACCCTACTCTGAAGTTCCAAGTCAGTCGGTGGGGCGTAACAGTGACCTTGGGAATCTAATCTGTCGATTGTGCAGAAATTGTGGGCACTCTTAAGCTTGGCGAAAGGTAAAAAGATAGGTTTCTTGTTTGCCCCACTTTACAAAAACTGTGTGTGTTAGTTTTGTAGTAGATCACTGTTTGGCAATACCACTCGGAACAGAGCTTCCAAAATAAATAGCTTTTCCATGAGCTGTGAGCTTTGATCTTACTCTAGTTCGTAGTAGGTTTTTAAGAATAACTAATCATTTCTGTGTATATTTTGCCACGAATACGAGGCTGCGTAAACGAGGTACTCGCATATATTCACGGTTAATACAATAAGGTTTTGCAGCATTAGTAGTATCTGATGCGTCAGAAGGAATTCAAATTATTATTACAATTATCCCCAGCCTTGCTCAGTGTCAGGATTTTTGTGATGCTCGCAAGCGCACATGTTTTTGGGGCACTGAGCTAAAGACAGATTGCAAGCAGATATTTTTGAGTCATTCGTATATAAACTAAAATAGTCTAGAAATAGTCATTGTAAATGAACTGAAGGAAACAGTGATTGTTTGAATCGACCGACAAGTGGTCCAGAGGAAGATCGACCTTGGCCATCCAGTCTACTCTTAGAGAAAGTAGCACGCAATGCTCGATCCAGTCTTCTCTTAGAGGAACTAGCACGCAATTATGGTTAATCAATCTGAATTTTAAGAGAACACCGTAGGTACTTCTTCAAGTTTTTCTGATCCCAAAAACGGTCTTGGTGTGCCGTTGCCTTTAAGTCTGAGAATATTGCTAACAGCTTGGAAAAGACTGGCTTCTCATTTTTATGACACCTCGAGTGTGCATTCCGTCAACCATTTTCATTTCAATTTAGTTAGATATTTTGCTGTAACGGTCGCTCGACAAAAGCAATGACAATTTCGTGTATAATGGTAAATAGTAGTTACTTATTATGTTTAGAATGTCGAGCGGAGCTCCGAGCATTCTTCGATGCGTTCGGTAGCTCGACAAACACAATGACCGTTTCTTTTTGCACGGTATACAATCACTTATTATGCTTAGAATGCAGAGCGGAGCTCCGAGCATTCTTCGATGCGGTCGGTAGCTCGACAAAAGCAATGACCGTTTCTTTGTGAACGGTATACAGTCACTTATTATGCTTAGAATGCAGAGCGGAGCTCTTAGCATTCTTCGATGCGTTTAGCTTTGTTACGGTAGCTCGACAAAAGCAATGACGTTTTCTTTTTGAACGGTACACAGTAGTCACTTATTATGCTTAGAATGTAGAGCGGAGCTCCGAGCATTCTTCGATGCGCTTAACTTTTGTTACGGTCGCTCGACAAATGCAATGATGTTTTTGAATGGTACACATTATAGTCCCTTATTATGCTTTGAATGTGAAGCGGAGCTCCAAGCATTCTTCGATGAGTTTAACTTTGCTTAATGACCCTCACGAAGGGCTGCTTGTATGCATATTTTATTATTATCACCTATCTCGATGCAAACTAAGCCTCTTGAGCTTTTTGAATGGTGTACGGAAGCCATTTATTACGTTTAGAATATACAGCGGAGCCCCAAGACTTTTTCAACGAGTAATTTTTCTTGAGAACCAGTGATTGCAACCTTTTTTGGTAACTGCCTGGCACGGAAGGGTTTCGAGTCAGAATCTTTTCGTTTTATTTCGTTGCTTCCATATTATGATTTCCTGTCCTATCCCGATGGGATGAGGAGGAATTATGCCTCTTGTCGGGCTGTAAAATTTGTTAGTTACACCGGCAACGCCCTCATGTTAGGGATCGAATATGTCGACCCGGGTTTCAAGCAAAACAAACTCATCTTAGGGTGTGCAGCAGCGACTGCGAACTACAGTTGGCCACTGCAGACATTGCCGTGTGCTGTGTCACTTTCTAGACTGACCTACTTTGACGTAGCAATGTGGTATCTAGGGTAGTGGCAGTTAGTCCGTGGTGTTCAGAAACTTATCTTGTGATGCATAGTTTTTAGATGTGTTTCTTTGCGTTTTGTTTCACCAGAGGTCCAGGCCAATAATTCGTATGTAGGTTGTTTAACAACTACATATAATCCAGGGACTTTACGAAGATAAGCCAAAACGCGACCTGAGAATATATGTTCTATATATATTCTACCAGCTCTGCCTAAATAACATTGAATTTTTCAGTTTTGCTACTTTACCTGGTGTGAAAGTGCATGAATATATGTAGAAGTTTTCTTTGTACATTTTCGTATTAGAGTGTGCTTTAACAGATTTTAGCCAATCTGGTACATTAATCAGTCGATTGCATGTTATCTAAGAAACCATTTAAACTGTTTTAAGTCTGGTTTTGTGGAACTCTTTCACTAACGAGTGAACGACTTCGACTGGTTAAGCAAAGCGTAAAGTAAGCGTAGCGTTTAATTAACATAACATTGGAGATAGAAGTGTTTGAGTTTTATAGTATTGGACATTATTACAATATTGTTCAAAAGGTTGTGGTTCTATGAGCTGTTCTACATAACCTTTATTTTTCTGAAGCGTAAACTAAGATTATTACACGCTTTAACCATTTGAAAGTTCAGTGGTTTTAATTTGAGGTGCTCAGTAGGGCTTATCCTCGTTTGTTTACCCACACATGTTTGGGTCTGCTCAAATCGCAGTACAAGTCAGAACGACTGTAGCTTGGATTGTAATTTACCCCGATTATATTATAGTTGATGAAAAATAGTAAGTGTTACTTACGGTTTGGTGATGAGCCGGAGCTAAACTACGAACCAACACTTGAATCCGATACCGTTGGTAGGTTATCATTTTCTTTTTCCTGTTTTTATTCCGCTTCTTCCATCGTTGGGGCTGGACCAGTATAACTATCAATTTAAAGAATCTAAAATTCAACTGAAACAGTGTGAAATAGTTAAAATATTTCATTTATATCTAGAACCAGCGGTAGCACTGGCTATAAACAAAAAATAATTAGTATTGAAGCGAACGGTAACACCGTTAAAATATTTTTAGTAAGTATATATAATTGCACATGAACTTACTAGTTGGTTCAGGACTTTACCTGAACTTTCACCAGCATGACGCAGTCAGTAAAGTAAATATTTCGTACTTACGACCGCTTCGGATGAAAATCCAAACGCCAATGAAGCCAAGTTGCGCTAGGCGCACTACCTGGGGTGATGGTTGACATTTGAGGGGAGCGGAAGGGGCGGAGTCGACGCTGATTGGGCGAAGAGATCGGGCGGACCAATCACAGCATGACTTGTTCGGAACGGAAGTCGAGTACGCTACTCTCATGTATAATTAGGTTTCGAATTACGGTACAGTTGTTTAATACACTATTTCAAAAATTTGCGTCGCAATGGAACATACATGCTTATTAACTTCGTATCTTGCAATATAACTAATTGGATAAAATGGACCAGTTAGTTATATTCATCAAACAACATACAGTAATGGAACTACTTGGACAAAAAGTCCAGCAGCTAGTTCTATCAATAGAACAATGAATAAAACTAGTGAGAACAGACCATTGCTGTTAATGGCGCGAAACTGTACTGTGTTCATTGCGATACTTTATTAGTGCGCCCAGCAATTTCACCAACTACAGCGTCTATCTAACGAAATAGAAATGTTTTACACACATTCTGATTACGATTAAGTTAACGATAATATATCTTAGTTATAAGTTTATCATATATTACCGACTTCCAAAAAGCAGGAGGTACTCAATTGGACTGTTTTTATGTTTATTACCTCATAACTTCCGATAGAGGGAACTGATTCTCAAAATTATTTTTTTGTTTAAAAGCTGGTGCTTCCCGCGTGGTCCCATCATCAAATCCGTTCCAGTAGTTTTCGAGTTACACTTCAATAACTGAATAGAATGGAAGTCGGTATTAATTTTTTCAAATTATACTTGTTTATTTTTTTTTTCAAAACATTCGTAGTCCCTGATTAAAAGCTAAGGTCCCGCCAATTGTTTTTATTCTTCTAATTGGGAATGATACTTTGACTAAGTAAACGTGATACTTGCTGCCAATGTCAATTTAAGCGCAACTCGAGATTCATTCCTTAGCTAACGCGTGGCACTGCACGCGGCTCTCACTCTAACACATTGTGTCTTGTATCTCATTCACTTAGCATTTTCTCTATTGATTATTTAAAATAAATCTCTAAGTTACATTGGACTCTAAACATGACAGTGTCTACACAGTAATCAGCCGACGTAGAGTATTTGACGCTATGGACGTCCCTGCAGATTTTCGGTTTCGTAGTCCAGGGGCCTTACTATCAGCTTCATAAAAACCATGCAAGTTCCGTGCAGTTCTTAAACATAGCATAAACAGTTTTGAATGAAATCATACCATAACGCTCATTTAGGTAAACTGTTTGAATATTGTTTTCTCAAAGGTGAACGGATAATATTGTCTCTGGCATTCTAACAATTTACTATAACCAACATTGCAGACGCCTAGACGTTTGTAAGCTAATAAACTGAGTGGATTTAGAGCGACATGTTAGCAAGAGTCCATACAAAAAACAGGTGAACGGTTTTTCCGCGGTTCTTGAATAGTAGGCCCGGGCAGGCCTGCCTTAAAGTTGTCATGGTATGAATAAACCGGGCAGTTGTCGACAAGTCCTGCTTTAAGAGCTCATAGTAAGGCCCCAGATAATTCAAGAGTACAACTGGTCTGGTTAATTACCCGGAATTGGAGTCATTACGCATTATAATGTTGTATTAACATGTGCATTGTTTGGATTGTAGGGTGCCGCTGAAGACGTACGAAGCGAGCAACGCTCGGGACGCGCTCGGCAAGGCGGTGTACAGCCGGCTGTTCGACTACATCGTGCATCGCATCAACGCGAGCATTCCCTTCCAGGCCTCCGCGTACTACATCGGAGTCCTGGATATCGCCGGGTTTGGTAACTATAACCTATATTCTCGTCACCATTAACACGTACAACACTGGAGCAGCTGTGCCAGCGACCCACAGTCCTTCGCGGCATTAGAAGCTCGGTTGGCTTGTTTAAGGGCGGCGGGGGAAGGAGGCGAGGGAATTCATAATACACCCCAAGCGGGACGTTAGTGCAGGACTTTTCACTCCTAGATAGAAAAAAAATACAAACTATAACCCATAGAGATAACCCCTTAAAAGTCTATTACTCTAGCATTGTTTATAAATAGAAATGGTCGTCTATAAAGTCGGTTTGCGGACTATAATCTTACGTGATAACGTCATAAGACAAGCCCAACCTCTGAAACGTGAAGAGTGATCTTCTTAAATTGAGATAAAAAGCCTGTGTGTTTATTCTGCGTATAAACTTTTTTGTTTCAATTCAGAAACGAGATGGACAAGTCGCTTGATGTTAAGCGCTACGCTTGCCCATGACAGTTTTACGACAGTGTTGAACTTTAGGGTTTGAACTTAATGGAAGACGTTGCGGACTTAAATCGATAATGAAATCTATTTGATTGTAAATCGTATAACATTATGTCTAAGCTATTTAAATTCTATAACTATCTATATTCCTACTACTTTTTGCAATATTTTGTAATATAATGGGAGCGTTAAATCCTCAAATTTTGCTCATAATTTTTTTACAAGTTGTCTTTTAATTGTGATGGAATTTATTTCTTAAATTACCATAGAAGCTATTGTAAGAAACAGTGAACATTATGTTGGAATTCAAATATATTTTTTTTACGTTATCAAAAAATAGAACCGACTTCAACACTAATAAGTGTGAAATAATTTGTTGAAGTCGGTACCGTGATAGTTTAAAAGTACCTATTATCACAATATTGTGCGCATGGTACCGACTTCGACAAGTTATTGCACACTTTTTAGTGTAGAAGTCGGTTCTATTTTTTGATAAAAATGTTTTTTTTATCTTTTTTAGTGACCTTGCAACTTACGGGAAACACCGTCAATGATGATATCATTAAGATAGGTGTAACACTTTTTCAGTTTTATGGAGTGTAAGTCAAAAACTGCTTGACCGAATTGAATTACATTTATATGGAACCACCACGGAAGTATATTCTATCAAACAAAAAAATAATCATCAAAATCGGTTCATAAACAACTAAGTTATCCACGAATTGATAAACCTTATTTTGAAGTCGGGTAAAAATAGGTTTGCGCGGCACTATACTGCGCTCGTCACTCCGACACATTGAAGCTCTTTCTCACGTTAATCTACTTCCATTCCAAAAAGACCTAAATAAATTGAATCGTTTCAGCGTACAGGAGTAACATACATACTCAGGGCCCGCCCTTATTCGCTATGACCATTCAACGAGTAACGCGTTGCGTTACGATATCTTCAAGGAATTATCGCAATTTTTTATTGATTTCACGATCATTACTTGAAGATATCATAGCGCGCCGCGTTACATGTTTGAATGGTCATAGCGAATAAGGGCCATATACGGCTATGATGTATGTTAGTTGCTAACAAATGTTCTGAAATCTTGAAAAATAGCGGCTCTATGTCAGTTTAGACAACTCCAGTAAGCAAAAATGTTAGGAAGTTGATGACTGGAGCTGACAAAAGTGACATAGAGCCGCCATTTTTTCGATTTCAATCAACATTTGTTAGCAGCTGAGATACACAATAACCCTGAAGGTGTCGAAAATTGTCAGTAATGTCAGTAGCAGTCAGTTTTTTACGACAAATCAACAGTAAAGTCAGTATTTCAAGTAACACTATGATTCTTTCGCGGAGCTGTGAATATGATTTCATAATAATTAAAAAATATGGATTTTGTTTTCCTATCACTTTGATGACCAGTTATAGATTCCGAACTACCCTGTTCAATATTGTGCACTAATTGACAAATACCTTATATATATATATATATATTGATTGTGGTTGTGTGTGGCAGAATACTTCCAGATGAACAGCTTCGAGCAGTTCTGCATCAACTACTGCAACGAGAAGCTGCAACAGTTCTTCAACGAGCGCATCCTCAAGAACGAACAGGAGCTGTACCGGCGCGAGGGGCTCAACGTGCCCGAGATTCGATTCGTGGACAACCAGGATTGTATCGGTTAGCTGTTCTATTTACTTTTAGGTGTGAAAGAAAGTGATAAGACCTGATACATATTTCTACTATAGTCACCGCGTTACCAACTGAGTCGTGCGGCTATTAATCATTTCACTATGTCTATCTCGCTCGCACTTGTGGGTCTTATGGAGCCGCATAGTGATGTGCGTAAGATGGTTATAGGCGCATATCGATAAGAATAAAATCTGATAGAAACATAGTAGATAGTATTGAGGTTTAACGATTATTTATTTTGATCGCTTATAATGAGATACACTTAACCTAAAGCTAAGTAACCTAACTAGCCAAGATTTTGATAATTTATTGATTCAGGCGTTACTTTGCGGAAATCCATTATCAAAAAAACGATATTAAAAAATATATATAGTGACACTTCCGCTGACTTGTCGAGTGCTAGACCGACTGTCGGTCTAGCACTCGACGAGTCAACATCTCCTCTCGTGTAGAGGCGAAACACGTGTCGAATCGTTTTTGGTTTATTGGGGTTTCTTGTGTTTTTTATTTTGTATTCTTCCTATTAGCATTTTATGCGGGTGGTGCACGCCCCCAAATAGGCCAAAATCATTGTTTTCTTTTCAGCGGAAGTGTCACTAAATATTTTTTAATATCGTTTTTTTTTAGCCAAGTTTTTATTAATTGTTAGCCTTAAGATTAGCCGTAAGATCTTAAGAGATAATATTAAAGATATGTTTTTTTAGTTTCTATTTAAATAAAGGAATTTGACAGTGGCCCTGAAAAGGGTAGTTTGTAATGAATGTTAAATAATATATATATATACAGATCCCATACAGATCCCATATATATATATATATATATATATATATATATATATATATATATATATATATATATGGGATCTGTATCGTCCTCTCCGTATACGCCGGCAGCGCGGCGGCATGTTGTTACGACCAATCGGAAGCTAGCGATAAGCGAGCGCTGATGAGGGTCGAATGCAGGTAGCGGATTATCGATAACATGTTAGGACGCGTAGCACATTCCTATCCCTATTGACGCGGTGACTATAGCAGTAATGTTTGCAATACTTTTGTGTATTGGTTTGCAAGGTATAGGTGCCGGTGTACACAGGCACATGAGACTTATTACCTTAATGTCTCAGGGTAACGAGCGCAGTGCAGTTGCGAGCAAATGCATCTATTGTAGGCAGGCATAGGTTACTGCGTAACAGGTGGAACTAATATAATTAAAAAAAGTAATATTTTCCTGAACCAACATACCAAATTTCATCTAAATCTGTTTATCATTTCTGTCGTGACCGACCTGCAGATATCCATACATACTTTCGCATTTATAATATAAGTGGGGTTTGTTGCAAAGAGTATAGTAATAGACCGGAACTGCTACATGCTCGTTGTTCACTGACACACTTCGAGTGGGGGTCTCACCTAGAAGCTCCCTCTTACAGATTTGATCGAGAGCAAGAACCACGGCATATTCCACCTGCTGGACGAGGAGTCCAAGTTGCCCAAACCGGAGTTCGGACACTTCACGCACTCCGTGCACAAGCAGCTCGGTGCCAATAATAACAGGTATACGACCTTCAAATTATTATTTTTTGATATTTTTTTATGGGATAGGTTATATGGTATCGGTTGGCATACGAGCAAGCGGCTCAGCTAATAGTAAGTGATACCGTCGCCCACGGACATCTGCAATACCAGAGGTCTCGAGGATGCGTTGCCGTCCTTTGAGAAAGGTATAGAAGGGGTGAAGGGGTTCATGTCGGTATTATATGGGAGTGTGGTACTTTCCTGGCCGTGCCGGCCCGTTTAGCTGTAACCCATAGAGTTCTTCACTCACCCACACACGCACACACTTACACATGCTACCTATTTGCATATTCTGTGAAAAAAAATATCGTCAATACGAACACACTTCTTCACTCACGCACACTCAACGCATATACACAAACATACAAGACGCACGCTCACTTACGTATACATACCTGTTACCTATTTGAACAACTAAGTGCTGCATATATATCTTTAATAGGTGTACTATATTTACTTACAATTTGCTGCTATGAGTTGGTAAAATGTAAATACATTATTGGCCATAGGCATAAGGTACATATTATAAACTTTGTTTATAAAGGGCTATTTAGATGGAGAGAGTTTCTCGTACGTTTCTAGGCGAGAAATCGTACGCAATTATTGCAAGCAATAATCCCCATAACATGGTATTATCGTATTGTTTACATACAGGCAAGAACTCAATTCTCGCCTACGATTATGTCATTCGAGATTCGCATGTAATTATCGCTAGGCGATAAATGACTGCGACTGTTTACACGGCGAAATATATAGTAACAATATTCTCGCTTACGAGTTCTCGACTTGTGTAAACACGATCTCGTATGACATTTTTTCATGTTCATACGAGTATCGCACAAATCGGTTTGAACCGTTTTGGGTTCGAGATTTGCTTTTTGAGTTTAGAGATTACGACAAAATTGTTCTCAAAATTATACAAAAGTCATTCTAGTTTGGTACTGCGGGTATAGTAATTAACAATGATTAATTAAAATAATTGTGGTATACAAAGAATGTGTCTTATAAAAATCGTGATGAAAGGAATCCAGATCCATTTGCAGCAAATTGGGATTGAAAGAATATAGCCCAAAGTTAAAGCAAAATAAAAAAATGTGTTGTATTTTATTTTCGTTTTCTACCGACTTCCAAAAAGGAGGAGGTACTCAATTCGACTGTTTTTTTATGTTTGTTACCTCATAACTTTCGATTGGGTGAACCGATCCTCAAAATTATTTTTTGTTTGAAAGCTGGTGCTTTATGTGTGGTCCCATTTAAATTTCATCAATTTCGGTGGTTTTTGAGTTATACTCCAGTAACTGAATATAATAGAAGTCGGTATTAAATTTTTCAAATTGTACTTGTATTAATTATGATCTTGGAAGAGCAGATTTCAATAAAACACCTAGCGCACTGAACTCATGGTAGCGAATGGCACAAATACTCGCCATGTAGTCTGTCTGTCTACACGGAGACAGATATATTCCAAAGCGAGGCAATTGTCGCCCAAGGGGAAGGACGAGAGTCGTGAATGTTTACACGAAGCAACTTTTTTTATGTTCTATTCGATAATAGTATCTTCGAGTCTTCATCTAAATGGGCCTTTAACCCTTTCCGTCCCAGAGACGTATATATACGTCAGTTTCATTTATAATATTTTGTTTTAATTATCACGGAATAGGAAGGATTAATAAATAAAATTCTGGATAACTGTGATGGACGCCATGATACTACGTCACCGCACCAGTTCGAGGGTCGAATTAATGTCTCTGATTTAACCGTCGTCGTATGAAACGCCATCTATCGAATAGTTGGAAAGCTTTATTGGACCGAAATAAGAGTTTTAGAAACACTTATCTTTCGTATTGATAATGCAAACTCAATTATTATTATTTAAATATTGCTACTTTTGTTACAAAATGCCATAGTGCTATAATTAGACAAACTTCCTAGTATTTGATCATTATAACGACAATATAAATTTTATTATGAAAACTAACGTAATTTGTACACATTTTTGATATGAAAAACGGGGCTTCCTGGACTCCCCTTGAAAAAGACCACCGGATGAGGTTGAAACTATAGTCGGAAAGATCTGACTTTTTACGTGAATGAATCCCGTTTTTCATATTAAAAACGACACTATCGGTTAGTGTAATATAGAATGTCTTAACTTTGGATAATCTAAGAATTCGTTTATTTGACGTAATAACGTCTTATAAATCGATGAGCGTCGGCTGCACGCACGAAAAACATGACTCATGGTCACGTTCCGCCTGAGCCGTGCGTGCAAGCGAGAGCGCGGGACAAGCGATAGAGAGGCACAATCGGCCTAAGCGTTCGGCTTATGACACATCTATATAAATGTTTTCTTATGACGTTATCACGTAAAATTGGCGTCCGTAAACCGACTTTACAGACAATATTTTTTTTTGTATTAGACAGAGTAGCGTTTCACCGCTATCTCATATTGGATCAAGAACGGGGATTGGCTCTCAAGGGCATCTGGCGGAACACATTAGGTACTAAGTGACAATCTTTCAACGAGTGTGGTAGCTAGTCAGGCGGGCACTATACCAGTGTCCTATTATACAATTCCAGCTAGAATTATCACAATAATAAAATAGCACATGTAGTATTTGCTGGTTATGTCAAAGTTTGACGCCTTTAAGCATTTTTTACTGTTTTGCTAATTCTCGTAGCTTCGATATTCTTTCACATAGAGATATATAAAACAAAAACATCATGTACACATTATTTATAGATACATTATAATACCTACTATCGTAGATAATAAAACTTCCGTATTAGCATTAAACAAGTAAGGCCTACAAGCAACCATTAAGATAATTTAAAAAATATGAAATACAATGCGTTTTATTCATTTTCTACCGACTTCCAAAAAGGTTTTTTAACTTTTTTTTTTATGTTTGTCACACCATAACTTCCGATAGGGTGAACCGATTCTCAAAATTCTTTTTTTGTTTGAAAGGTGGTGCTTCCCGTGTGGTCCCATTTCATCAAATTAGGTCCATTATTTTTTGAGTTACACTCCAATAACTGAATAGAATGGAAGTAGGTATTAAATTTTTCAAATTGTACTTGTAGATATCATGTTTCATAGGATCATTTACTGCTTATGAACTACACGAACGATATCGAAATAGAAATAATCTTTGTTTTTTTCTTTTTGGATTCGATTTCACACTGATCACAAGATTATGCCATGGTTTCTAAGAATAGATCTTTGTATCTAATACCTTTAAACGACCAATTTTATTCTTGTGTAAGTATATAATAATAATATAATAATATGGGACAACAACCACACAAAGGTCTCCAGATCCCAAACTAGTCAGAGCCTGTACAATGGCAAAAACAGAAAATGAAACAGACATGTTCATGCACACAAATGTTTAACCTGTCCGGGTATCGAACCCGGGACCAGCGGCTTAAAAGTCAGGGGTGCTACCAATTGCGCCAAACGGCCGGTCATAGTCATATAATCAACGATTTCATGAATTTTGGTATGCAGGGGGTCAGTCAACGATCTAGCTAGGTTTCATTTTTAAAAAAAAGGTCGTTATATCCGTGTTTTCAGGCAATAAAAAACCGACACAAAAGCTACTTGACAATAGATGGCGTTGTTAAGCAACACTAAGCCAATAAGTGTGTGGTTTGAGGTTAGGCCAAGAAAATCAGTTCCTTACTTACGAACAAAGCTCTGTCATCCAGGCACTGTCTTATAGTTTGAGACTTGCAAGTGGTACCCATCTAAATGGCCCACCCTATCTTTTATTCTATTAAACATTTTCTTAGAATTATTTGGAAATAAAACACATTAGTCGATGATAACTAAATTCAGCTGTTCAATGAAATTAGTTAATTAGTCACTTTCATAATTAGTTCAATTACGAATCATTTGTAAATTAGTTGTCGTGTACTTCCCAACTAATTTTGCGTTCCGCTTGGAGTTGTAACGGATCACAACGTACTGTACCGAAGTAGCGGTTGCATCTTAAAATCACATTACTCGTGGTCGTGTCTCATGCTAAGGGCACTATCAAAAGGTGCAATGCACACACCTACATAGACAGAGTGAATATCCTATTTCTGATATTAAGGTGCATAGTTAGGCTAGATTTTCAATTCGTTGTTCAGATTTTTTAAACTGTACTAATAAGGTTTGAAAGCGCTCTGCAAAATGTAAGAGATCGCGGAGCAGCGCACGTGAATTGTTAACTAGGGCGATATTTTGTTTTACTTAGTACCGTTTTTTAAGGAAATAACGTCTTTATTGCTTTGATTAAAAATTATTAAAAGACAAACCCGCTGAGTTTTTTGCCGGATCTTCTCAGTCGTGGTCGCGTTCCGATCCGGTTGTCGATTTAAGAAAAACAAATGTAATATGACAATTTGTAAGTGCCCCCGTATACAGAATAAATGTTTTGACTTTGGTTATATTAATGGTGAAACAACCAAAAGTTCGAGAAAGATATTGTGCGCATTGAGTGGTTATTAGTTCCCCAATATATATTTTGTAAGTACTATTTCATTTAGTTTTTGATATATTGGCGTCGCTAAAAATATTAAAAACAGCGATTGTATAAGTTTACATGTGCTATAAATAAGCGGGTTATTATTTTCAGCAGAACTTCAAACCAATTTTTGTATAACAACGTACCAAGGTACATTATATTATACTCGTAGGAACAAATTGTCCGTTGTCGCCGAATGTCGCGATTCTTCTCGGACGTTGAGTATCGTTGCTGACTTGCTGAGGTTCGTGAGATCATGACTATGGGTTGCGACTGAAAATCAGTGGCTAAGGATTCTGTCCTTAGTCGTATGCTGAGTCGGGACCCGTGTTCATGACACGCACACCATCTTTCAGAAGCCACCTCACAGGAAATGGACCTGGCTGAGTCCCGATGGTTCCACGAGAAATGAGATTGACTTCATTATGACCACCAAAAGGCAAATATTCACTGATGTCTCCGTGATCAACAGGGTTAAAACCGGTAGTGATCACCGAATGGTAAGAGGCACGGTGAATATTAATGTCAAACTGGAGAGGTCTCGTCTGATGAAGTCTACGCTCCGACCCACTCGTGCCCATATTCAAGACCCCGACTTTCAACTTGAGCTATCCAATCGCTTCGATTGCCTTGAGAACATCGCTTCAGTGGACGAGATCAATAACAGGTTAGTAGAAACTGTCCATACAGTGGGTTCCAAATACTTTAAACCCCACCGTACAGATAGGCCACAGAAACTCTCCAACGATACCCTCAACCTCATGGCTGAACGACGCTCATTGAAATTGCAGTCTTCGAATGATGCTGAAGCATATAGGCTGCTCAATAGAAGAATATGGAAGTCCTTGCGACACGACATCCGGATCTTTAATACAAACCGTATTAAAGAGACGATAGAGCGGAAAAAAGGCTCCAAAGTGTTTGCAAGAGACATGTCTATTGGGCAAAGCCAGTTGACGAAGCTGAAGAGAGGAGACGGCAGTGTAGCGTCGACCAAAGCGGAAGTGTTAGGAGAGGTCGAGAGTTTCTACGGACAGTTATACACCTCGGTCGCTAAACCTGTTAGCAGCTCGGTCAAAGACCCAAGAGCCAAGCTGACCCGACATTATACCGAAGATATCCCGGACATCAGCCTGTACGAGATTAGAATGGCCTTGAAACAGCTTAAGAACAACAAGGCGCCTGGTGACGACGGTATCACATCTGAGCTTCTGAGAGCGGGTGGAACACCGGTACTTAAAGTCCTTCAGAAGCTCTTTAATACCGTCTTACTCGAAGGTTCAACGCCAGAAGCATGGAACAAAAGCGTGGTGGTGCTGTTCTTTAAGAAAGGTGACAACACTTTACTTAAAAATTACAGACCCATCTCGCTTTTGAGCCATGTTTATAAGCTGTTTTCGAAGGTCATAACGAACCGTCTCAGTCGCAGGTTTGATGAATTCCAGCCTCCGGAACAAGTCGGTTTCCGAAAAGGCTATAGTACCATAGACCACATCCACACGCTACGGCAAGTTATACAGAAGACCGAAGAGTATAACTTGCCTCTTTGTCTAGCGTTTGTGGACTATGAGAAAGCCTTTGATTCGATCGAGACGTGGGCAGTGCTTGAGTCTCTCCAGCGGTGCCGTATTGGCTATCGGTATATTGAAGTGCTGAAGTGTTTGTACAAAAACGCCTACATGTCAGTCCGAGTACAGGAGCAGAGTTCGAAGGCAATTCCATTGCAAAGAGGCGTGAGACAGGGAGACGTTATATCTCCGAAACTGTTCACCGCTACATTGGAAGACGCCTTCAAGCTTCTGGAATGGCAAGGACTTGGCATCAATATTAACGGCGAATACATCACTCACCTTCGATTTGCCGACGATATTGTAGTCATGGCAGAATCCATGGAAGACCTCAGTACAATGCTCGAAGGCCTCCATCGAGTTTCCCAACGGGTAGGTCTGAAGATGAACATGGATAAGACGAAAATTATGTCTAATGCCCATGTTGTACCTACCCCAATATCAGTTGGGAACTCAGTTCTTGAAGTTGTTGACGAGTACATCTACCTGGGACAGACAGTCAAACTAGGCAGGTCCAACTTCGCGAAAGAGGTCAATCGTCGAATCCAACTCGGCTGGGCAGCGTTCCGGAAACTTCGCGAAGTCTTCTCGTCAAAAATACCTCAGTGCCTCAAGACAAGAGTCTTCGACCAATGTGTGTTACCAGTGATGACTTATGGCACTGAAACGTGGTCTCTTACTATGGGCCTCATAGAAAAGCTCAAAGTCGCACAACGAGCTATGGAGAGGGCTATGCTCGGGGTTTCTCTACGTGATCGAATCAGAAATGAGGAGATCCGTAGAAGAACGAAAGTCACCGACATAGCCCAGAAGATTAGCCAGTTGAAGTGGCAGTGGGCAGGGCACATATCACGCAGAACAGATGGCCGATGGGGCCGAAAGGTTCTGGAGTGGAGACCACGGACCGGCAAGCGCAGCGTAGGTCGTCCACCGACACGGTGGACAGACGACCTAAGGAAGGTCGCAGGACGACGTTGGATGCAGGCCGCTTCCAACCGGTCCTTTTGGAAAATCATGGGGGAGGCTTATGTTCAGCAGTGGACGTCCTACGGCTGAGATGATGATGATGATGACACCATCACGCTGTTTTCCATACGTGTTTTCTTGTTTATAATGTATGCGAAGTATTTTGTTTTTTATTTTTATTATTTCATATGTCTGTAATGTGATGTTGTGTGTGTCTTGAATAAATGCGTTTTCTTTCTTTCTTGCTTCTTTCAATTTAGCAAATTCTTTCCGTTTGTTACCTAACGACTACATACTATTCACATTCTTTTTTGTTTAGCATAATGTTGTTTCATTAGGCCCGTTAATGACCCATTTGTCATGCCATTGCTGAGTTAACAAAGTGGCTCCAATAAGTAACTGTGATAGATCAAAACACGAATTTAACCACACACGTTGTAGTTCCTGGAAAAGTTGGTTGATTTCTGCGAAAACTATTGTATTATTGGCCAAATATGGCGAATCGCGAGTCTACGGGTTAATTATACATCGTTCGTGCAACTGACGCAAGCGTTGTGTGACACTTTAGAAACTTCTGTAGAAGTATAAGATGTTCAGTGTGCCTAGCACGAATACCTGCGTTAGTGTAACGTAATATGTCGTTCACGTGCAACAGTACAAACTGTCATGTATCTAGGGCAACTGTGACACAGATAACTCACAGTTTGTACGCCGAAGCGTGACGCGCTTACGATACTGATACAATTTTTTCGCAAATAGTTTGTGCTACGCCCTCTGAACTTTTTTACAACAACGGAAGACAAGTTAAAGGAGCGTACCTTAAATAATTCCACAGTGATTTGGACTGTATTCGTGTTGAAATTAGCTCGAATTTCATGGGATAACCAATCGTGCGTTGATTTTGTTACTTTATTATTCGCAAAATCTATAGAAATATTTACCAATATGCTTCAAGATTCTTGTCCGTTTGGCTAAAACTACTTTGCACGTCGTATATTATATATTTTACTATATAATTATGTATACAGACTGACTGGTTGAACACTTTACATAAACAAGGACATGATAATTCATGGTCACATGAAACGTTTAAAAAAATAAAATTAAAAAAATACCGTTAAACTACAGAGGAAACCTTCATTCTATGAATGTGCTATAACTCGAAAATTATGGACACCGTCCGAACGGGGTTAATGACCCAAAGCGCCGCGCCGCGTTCTAAGGAATCAAGCTGCGTCCGAACGGGGTTAATGACCCAAAGGGCCGCGCCGCCCGCGCCGCCAAAGGATGCTGCGAATGCCGCGATCGTCGGCCGCCCGCCCGGCCGCGCCGCGCTTTTATTACTACACGCGCGCCGCGAGTGACCATGTTTATTGTTTTGAGTAGACAATTAAAGTTAAA
This sequence comes from Selenia dentaria, assembly GCA_917880725.1. NCBI lineage: Eukaryota > Metazoa > Arthropoda > Insecta > Lepidoptera > Geometridae > Selenia > Selenia dentaria. The sequence goes on along the minus strand of OU862888.1, from coordinate 2,658,078 downwards.
TTAGGTAAATATTAGGCACCTATTTTTTTTTCTTAATTAGAACGAGAATCGAGTACTGAGCACTATATATCAATATGTAAAGTGTTCAACCAGTCACCCTGTATATGTATTGAGAGAAATGTTTTATGGTGCTAGTATTCGGAGGTGTGCGCAATGCAGCTAGTATGCAATCAATTTTTCTAATTTAGTTTCGTATAATATGTATAATGTATTGTATTTTATTGTAATATAGAGTGCAAGTTCCGCGCTCGTCCCGACTGAAGGCTCACCGAACGTTGCGAGACGACGAGGGATTCCTGCTCCGGCACTTCGCGGGTGCGGTCTGCTATAACACGGTAATTATTGGGCTAAACAGTGGAATCTTAAGTTGGCGGGAAATCAGAAGATTAATATTTTTTCTCTGCAGAGAAAAAACTACATTCACTCAGGCGGAATTCGAACCTGCGTCTTCAGACAATCCATGGCAGTGATTTCTAGAAGCTCGAATGGGTTCTTCGGTGGTTTAGCAATCATGGCGTCTATACGGATTATCGAAAGACGCGGGCTTGAATCCCATCAGAGGAATCTATTTTTTCTATCAAAATTGCAATATTTGATATCGCTTAGCAGGTGCTTACGTGCTACTGGTTTAAAAATCATACAAATAAAATATTTTAAAATTTCCTTTTGTACTAGCTATAATGTATAAATATTTTGAGTATTGGAATTCGCGTGATTTTAACACATATTAAACTAATGGTGGCGTCCTGCTGTTTTGTGATGATGATGATGGTGATGATGAAAAGTGTTACTCCAACGCCACATCTATCTGCACATCAAATTGAATCCATATCCGTTCCGGCGTGATCGTGTAACAAACCTCCATCCATCCAAATATTCACATTTACAATGTTAGTAAGCAGATTCAAAATAGTCGAATATATCGCTCCGGGTTGCGCGCCAACCATCACCATCTACGCACCGCTGCGCACTCTACCTTAAGAACGTGAAACCCGGCAGGGCTTTTATGTATCTCAGTCGCAGATTGAAATAAATAAAAATGTGGCTATGTCACTTTTGTCAGCGCCAGTCATCAACTAGCATTTTTGGTCACTGGAGTTGTCAAAACTGACACATAACTGCGATTTTTCAAGATTTCAATCAACATTTGTTAGCAACTGAGATACATAGCCCTGCTGGTCGACGTATTCGATCCCTAACGTGTGTAAATAACTGACAGGTAATATATTGATACAGGCGTTCCTTTCTACTCCCAGGTTCTAGAATGTTTTTCAAAGCCTTGATTCGTTGACTAACTAAATACTAAACGCTCACTGGTCAATGGTATTCTATGACGCGATATGTGACCAATCAGCGGTCAATATTCCGTCTGTTAGCTGATCAAATTTGATAAGCGTTTTAAGAACTGGTTATAGTTATAAAAACTATAAATGTTATTTTATTTACGATTATTACGAATTAAGACTTTGATAACCCAACACGGGACTTGGAGTGCCAGAACACTCTCAGCAGCTTAATTTAACATTTCCAGAATCAATTCATAGAAAAGAACAACGACGCTCTGCACGCTTCGCTGGAGTTCCTCGTGCAGGAATCGAACAGCTCGCTCGTGCAACAGTTGTTCCAAACGACAGACAACAACAACGCCAAGGGGAAACTTAACTTTATTTCCGTTGGCGCAAAGTTTCAGTCGCAGCTCACTTTGCTCATGGAAAAGCTGAAGGAGAACGTAAGTCGATACTGCATATTTTAATATTAGCTGCGCCTCGCGGTTTTACCCGAGTGGTGATGGATGATGAAGATGTAAGTAAACATTATGCCTTATTACACTATCAGCCCTAGAGGTATAATTTTGTGGTATGTATGTATACATTTTTATTGAGTTGAACAATTTGTTTCTGTGTAGGGCACGAACTTCGTCCGCTGCATAAAGCCGAACTCTCGCATGGTGGGACGCGAGACGGAGGGCTCGCTGGTGCTCACGCAGCTGGAGTGCAGCGGCACCATCTCCGTGTTGGAGCTGATGGCGCACGGGTTCCCCTCCCGCGCACCCTTCAACGACCTGCACGCCATGTACAAGGTCTACCTGCCGCCCAAGTTGCAGAATCTGACGGCCAGAGTCTTCTGTGAGGTACCTACAGTCCTACATTACATACATACATACATAAAAATCGGACAAGTGCGAGTCGGACTCGGCCACTAACTTTAACCAACTTCGTTTACTTTCAGGCGATAGTGCACAGCTTCGGATTATCGGACAAGGACTACAAGTTCGGCGTGACGCGCGTGTTCTTCCGCCCCGGGAAGTACTCGGAGTTCGACAGCATGATGAAGTCCGACCCGGATAACCTCAAGTCCATCGTGGACGCCGTGCTCTCGTGGCTCGTCAAGTCGCGCTGGAGGAAGAGTATATTTGCCGTGTTGTCTATTATAAAATGTGAGTACCGGCTCATTGGTAGCAATTCGCCAAACTAAACCAGCGAATTAAAAACTATTTTTAGTTAACTATGGCAGTTCTTATTCTGTTCAGGCTGAAGTCCAAATTCGTGTAATGGGCCATACAGACTCACGCCGAGAAACCCCGAGAAGCGTGAATGTGAGAAGTTTCTCTACGTCTCGTTCTCGTTCTCGGCTGTTCTCCGTTCGGTGTTAGTATTTTTGCCCGCTTCAAGGGTTTCTCGAGCGAGAAAAGATAACCCTATCACATTCTTTTTCGGCCTCAGTGCCAACTAGGAAGCGGAATCAAGTACATGTGTTTATCCGTACATAAAAATTTTAAGTAATAAATTACAATTGATATTCATTGACCAATTAGTTTATGGGATACAAGATCTTCAATAATCTCAATCAGGATGCGTGGAGGAGAATGTTTTCGTGTTTTTGCTTTGTTTAGTTTAGATAAGGTTATTATATGCTAATGCACAAATAACAAAGGCAGCTGCACATTCGCCCATCGCGGATGGGAACGAGAGTAAGCGAGAAACATTGTGAGTGTGGACAGTTTTCAATTCTCGCGGGACTACTCGGCGTGAGTCTGTGGGTCTATCACTTGCGAATGAAATTTCTTAAATTTGCCATTTCTGTTTAATTGTTTGGCATGTTTAGTGCAAATTTAGCCGCCATGTAACTTTGTGCTCTCTAGACTAGGCTAAACTGATGTAAAACTATCCACAATTCAATAGAATAATTATATAATTTATAGTTGTCATTCTAAATGTCTAAACACACTATACCGAAGGTACCTAACCTAGGTAAGTTCGGTATTATTACGCCTGCAATGCTATTTGAATTACTGACGACACACTATGCCAAAATTTCGTTGCGTTATAGCGTACAGCCTAACTTCGGTCGGGCGTAAGTTCAGCGGCAACTTATTCTGTACTTGTTCTGTAAGTTCGGCACTAATGGTGTGTCATATCAGCCGAATACGTCGGAACGTAAAATCAGCCGCGGAACTTCGGTCGCGTACCTTCGGCATAGTGTGTTTGGACACTAAGTGTTATATGAATGTTGATTTTAGTATTTTGTTTATACTAAAATCTACATTTGACATAAGAACTATCATAGTTTAGAGTACTTCAGTTAACTTTTCTGCACAAGCGAATTACTACCATTGTAATTAAATAATTGAAATTCCCAGTAAATATACACTGATTTGGAACGAGTCACCTACAGCCATATACGAAATGCGATGTCTACACGAGGTCCTTGGGAAGTGGTACTTAGATGATATTATACTATGAGTACGTTCCGGCAAGCGCCGGCAACGCTCACAAATATCGCGCCCCGGTATAACGTTCCCTTTGGTTCCAATGCTTTAAATGCCCAACTCGAATGCGAATGCGCGCATTATTTTCTGTCAAAAATCGAAAGACTCACAAACCGATACATAATTTGATGTTTTGATAGTTAAGCTGTCGCTCTCAAAATATCGAAATATGTATAGGATAATGCGAGCTTCGCAACGACAACTACAACCCAACTTCGATCCGCGAGCGTTGTAGTCGCGAGGTGAGCGTTATCGGTGACGTCATTGATGACGTAACTCGCTAACGATGATCGTGCGCTTGTAAGGGAACGGGTGCACACGATACGATAACGACACGATTAATTTCGGCCCATAAAAGAACACGCACACATAGGTCTCTTTTGAAAATGTCCGTCTTGGTGGGTACCAACGAAATGCCAGATATTCTTCATTGAAGAGTTAAGATGAACAAAGAGTATGTTAAGGTTGAATGGCATTGCATCCAGCGAAATTACTCAACGAATGGGCAGCTTATGTCTCAGGGTGACGAGCGCAGTACAGCCCTTAATTTTGAATCACCTGGATCGCAGTACAACTGTTTTGTTCAGGCGTTATTTATCAGTAGTTATTTACAATCTGGCAAACGACTAGTCACTTAGTGGTATAAATATAGTTTCACGGTTTCACCCGCGTGGTGAAGGGTGATCACGATAAAAAAATATTTACGACCTATTCTCAGACCTACTAAATATATACACAAAACTATCGGTCAAGCCTTTTCGGGGGAGTTTTGTTACAAACACTGTTACGAGAATTTTATATATATCAGAAATTCAGCGAGTATTTTTTACGGTGTGTTCGACTACAAACATACTCAATAATAAAAACGAACAACCGTTTTTCTGTGGATAATTCTGTGTGAGCAGTTATGACAAACTTTCATTTGCTACGATTATGACATTGATATCATAGGTTAGTTCTTCACGTTCTTTATTTATGCTTGTTTTGTAAAATTAGAGCCATGGCTCGGAGCCCATACTGTTATATATACACTGGTACTATATTATAATCCTCAATATTCAGTTGTAGCACTAAGAAGACACGTGTCTTCACTTCATAAAGTTTATCGATATGTTTTTATTTTTTCGGTTAAGATATTAGTTTTATATAATGTTTTAATGATCTTTTTTAATATCTTATTTTGATATCCCTTTTTAACGTAAAATTATGTGTCATAGGAACTATATGTATAATGGTTAACGCCCACATATTGGATTTTAAGGTCTACACTAATGATATAATGAAACTGTAGAAGTCGAATTTAGGTACAAGGAATAAAAACGCTAAAAACCGAGAGAGGGGGATGTAAGGAGTGAAATCGAACAATTTTTTTATTTTTTGTTTCTCTGTTTGTACGTGTAATCCGAAACGACTAGGCCGATTTAAATGAAATGTTGTATGGTAGTAGCTTATATCCCTGGTCACCATATAGGATACTTTTAAATCCCGGTAAATTAAAGAGTTCCCGTGGGACAGTTATAAAACTAATTAACCGTATCCCGCGAGGCCACGCAAGCGAAGCCGCTGGCGGGTCAGCTGGTATTATAAAAAGAAAAGATTTAATTGTTTGTTTGTTCGTAGTGGATAAACTCAAAAACCAGTTAACCGATTTTGAAAATTCTTTTACTAGTCGGAATCTACATATTCCCGAGTGACACAGGCTATATTTGATCGCCAATCACCACGCGGGTGTAACCACGGAGTACAGCTAGTATGTAATAAATCCAAAGTCACTCGTGTGGCAAAGACAAACACACAATGATATCGCATTATTAAAACCCATCAAAGCCGACGAAGTTGTAGGATAATCCTAAGAATTTCTTACGTAGCCCCTAAAGCCATTACCTGACAGGTGGACAAAATATCCTATACACTAATAACAAATAGTTGGTTTGTCGAGGTTGGATAACCACTATCTCTTTAATGGTCAACGATGATGCGGTCGTAACATACTGCACCTTAAAATGGTGCCTGAATATCGATGCTGCTGGAACTTGGCGAAAAGTTTATCATATAAGGGTGCTAGTTAGTCAGACGCATTCTGGAGTGCCTTATATGTAGGCTTCATGTGTCTTCACAGTATTCATCATCATTATCATCTCAGCCGTAGCCGTCCATTGCTGAACATATGCCTCCCCCATAATTTTCCAAAAGGACCGGTTGGAAGCGGCCTGCATCCAACGTCGTCCTGCATCGGTGACTTTCGTTCGTCTACGGATCTCCTCATTTCTGATTCGATCACGTAGAAAAACTCCGAGCATAGCCCTCTCCATAGTTCGTTGCGCGAATTTGAGCTTACTTATGAGGCCCATGGTAAGAGACCACATTTCAGTGCCATAAGTCATCGCTGGTAACACACATTGGTCGAAGAATCTTGTCTTGAGGCACTGAGGTATTTTAGAGACGAGAAGACTTCGCGATGTTTCCGGAACGCTGCTTCACAGTATTACCCGTACCGAAAACTTAAATCCAATGCAGGGTTCGAACTGTCGACCGTTTGTCGAACGTATCTCAGTCACAATCAATAATTGAAATCTTGCAAAATGGTTTCTCTATATCAGTTATGACAACTCCAAAGTAAGCAAAAGTGTTATAAGTTGATGACAAAAGTGATATAAATCCGCCATGTTTTTATGCCATTTGATTGCAACTAAGATACATGATAGCCTAGCCAGTCTCATGACGCCTGACACATCAGCACTAAACATTTCAGTGAAGAACAAGATCCTGTACCGTCGCGAGTGCCTGATCACGATCCAGAAGGCAGTCCGCGGATACCTGGTCCGCCGCAAGCATCGGCCGCGGTATCGCGCCATTGCCAAGATCAACGCGCTGCAGAACAACCTCCACAACATGGAGACGGTCACCGCTCAGCTGAAGACTGAAAAGGCAAATGCACAGAAGAATATAGAAAACCTGAGGAATTCCATCAGAAATGCTGTCGCTACAATCAAGGTAAGCCTGTTATGTGTTCACACTCATATCCCTGTACTGTCCGCAGGTGTAAGAACTTTATCATACTGGCAATTTTCGAGCGTATTAGGAGCGGGGCGATTACAGAGGCCGTAGCACAAACAATTTGCGAAAAAGTATTCGTATCGCAAACGTACCTGCGCGTACAAACTGTGAGTTATCTGTGTGACAGTTGCCGTAGATAAATAACAGGTTGTACTGTTTCACGTGAAAGACACGTTACACTTACGCAGTTATTCGTGCTAGACCCACAGAACGGGATCCCTTTTTCGAAATTTTAATATAAATATGTATAATAATTACTGATGGGTCGAATGTGGTTTGAACCGAATACGAACTTCGGCCGAACATTCTGTATAAATGAAAAATTCGGCCGAAGTTCGGCCGAACTTCGGTTCAATTTCGCGACTGTTAAGGTGACCAATTCAATTTAGACTATTGAGGAGACCAATTTAATTTGATATTTTTATTAAGTACTACCTATGTAAAGATTTCTAAGACTGGTTATTAAGAATACCAGTATCACTGTGTTTTTACTAGGTAAGAGAGAATTCCAAGACTTATTGAGAAGAGCAGTTTAAATTTGTTGTTTAATTAAGTAGGACAGATATCTAAGGCTGATTAGTAAGTTATTTTGTGATTGCTAAGTAAGCCAAGATTTTTAAGACGTTTGATGATTACTTTTCTTTTTTATTCAAATAAATGACTGAGTACCTATATCAAACTAATTTTATTTCACTGTTATGTATGATAGTGCAAGTGTAATAAAAAAAATCGGTTGTTTTGCACCGAATGTTCGGCATACAAACCGAATTTCGGCCGAATGACGAAGTTCGGTTCAACCTGCCGAAGTTCGGTTAAACCGAATGTTTAACGAATTTCGGCCAATCCCTAATAATAATGTAATATAAATAGAATACACAACGCAGTATAAAACAGCATTTGGGATGAAGGTAAAATGGTGTAGCTATTACAAAAACAAAATGGTAACGTCGTAGGGCTATTGACATGAACTCTTAATGATAAAGGAAATGGCTATTGACGAGACTATGGCACCTGCCAATTTATTAAATTATTATTATTATTGAAGTACATTATAATTAATAGTTGACGTTCATAAGTGCGTGTTTGATGCTTAAATTGAATAAATGATAATGATGTTGACTTTGAATCTGTTGTATATTCTAGAGCAACCCGAACCTGAGCCGCGTGCAGATAGACGAGCTGTGCACGAAGCTGACCAAAGACGTGGAGGCACAGATGGGCGCGCTGCACAAGTCCATGGTCGACCAGAAGAACAGGTATAACAACATACCTTACTGGGACTAGGCAAGGTTATTGGTCATTCTACGTGTCCCCATTAGGAGGTGATTTCATAACGTTTTTTTTTGTTTTTAAGAGATTTTGGTGGAAAAAAATCTCAACAAAATATTGAAAAATATCGTTTTCGTCTCGCATTTTTACATTTGAACCGATAATTGTTGTTTTATAAACCAGTGATTAATCGTTTTTTATAAATCAGAAAAAAAACTGAGATATGAATTGTCTTACTTTAAAAAAATCAAAGTCAAACTCAAACTCAAAGTCGCACAACGAACTATGGAGAGGGCTATGCTCGGGGTTTCTCTACGTGATCGAATCAGAAATGAGGAGATCCGTAGAAGAACGAAAGTCACCGACATAGCCCAGAAGATTAGCCAGTTGAAGTGGCAGTGGGCAGGGCACATAGCACGCAGAACAGATGGCCGATGGGGCCGAAAGGTTCTGGAGTGGAGACCACGGACCGGCAAGCGCAGCGTAGGTCGTCCACCGACACGGTGGACAGACGACCTGATGAAGGTCGCAGGACGACGTTGGATGCAGGCCGCTTCCAACCGGTCCTTTTGGAAAATCATGGGGGAGACATATGTTCAGCAGTGGACGTCCTACGGCTGAGATGATGATAAAAAAAAATGATGTTTTGATTTGTTTATAAAAAGCTAACAAACGATAATTCAAAAATGGTTCACTATTGCATCATGCATATGGGGGTTAAAATGATCGCAAACAGTCACCTCTATCACCTCCTAACGGGACTACGTAGAATTACCAATAACCCTGTATAAATACAAGCTGCAAACCACAGTTACACCCGCCTGGTGATGGATGATGATGATGATGATATATATCCTATCAGTGCTTCGGGATATAAACTATCTCCTTGCCAAATTTCATGACGATGATAAGGTGACAAGCAGACAGAAGCACTGTTTATCACCAAGGGGGAAGTTATACAATGCTAAAAAAACATCACGTGATTAATGGACGGCCCCCACGTCAAACATTTGTGTGCATGAACATGTCTGTTTGTGCTGTGCGTGGGTGTGTACATGTATGTAAGTATGTATACCAGTCATCAGGTTTCTACAGTACAGGCTCCGCCTAGTTTGGACCTGTGAGAATTTTGTCCCATATTTAATCGCATTTAGATTTTGTTTCTAGCATATTATTAATTATAGTAGATCCAACCGTTTATCCTCTTTTTGACAGCACCAATAGAACGTAACATGACGATGTTACGCAAAAGTTAACTTATAAATGCGAGGTTTTAAAAATATGACAACTGCTTAAATTTGCTCCTTGATCCCGTATAATAATCATCTTTCACAAAATGAGTCCATAAGTGCAGTAGTTTTTTTATAAATTCCATAAAATAACAAACGTTTTTAAAAAATTACGTTCTATGGCTATCAACATAGTGATGTTACGAAGTTACGATTGAGATATCGATATTGTTTATGAACTATTTTTACACGGGTGTTTTCCGTTCTCGGCACATAATATCGGATTTATTTTTATGTAAAACCGTTATATTGATGCGCCTCAGGAAAACATACAGCATTATTTGAAGACGTGTTTATCTCCTGATGTATATCCAAAAAAGAACAAGGTTATGATGACTATGATGATTACAAGTACAAGTCATACTTGACGAAGCTGTTACCGGTTAAATCTGGGATGGCCAGCGAGCAACACGGAAGGGAGTAGGCATACACAGCGTTTCCCCTCTGTCAAAGTACAAGTCCGCATGGACCATGGAGTTTGATAATATACTGTGGGGTGAGGGCGGGGCTAGATTTGTGAATGGTGCTTTATTTTTTATGTGTTAGTGATTTGGTTGTGTGAGTATGATCGGCAATGGATCGGTACAGGTATGTTTTGTATGTAATAGTGCGGCTTTGCGCTAGTGTGCAACTTCCCCTCCCGCAAGAAATGACAGAAAGATTTGAACAATATTTTTTAGCTAAGGCTACTCCCTTCCGTGTTGCTCGCTGGGGATGGCAGACATTAAAGTCTGCCGTTTGGTACCAGAAAATAGTAAAGTTTGAGCAACCCCAATTCCAATTTAAGCAAACGAAATCTAATCTTTTATTTTTATTTATTTATTAATCAAAATCAGATTCATCGTTGCTGTCACTCGAGCTATTGCCGACATTTATAATTAATTGTTGACTCATATAATCTATCGCCACGTGTTTATCCCAATCTGCCATTATAGTTTCTTGTGTTTTTTGAATTACATTTTGCCAGCTTTCCGCAGTTACTTTCACACATGCATTTTTTAATAAATTTACCATTTTGTTTGCCGTGAATGGGGGTTTTGTGTTATTTCTAGCAGCGTGTCCTTTAACTTGAGCCCATATTAATTCAATGGCATTGTATTGACAATGATAGGGTGGAAGTCTAAGAACCCAATGACCATGTTCTGCAGCTATTTCGTCGATCACATATCGTTTTGGGAAGTGTTTTTTTGTTCGTAATATATTTAGTAATTGTACTTTTAGTAAGGAGTTATCAACATTTTCACCATGTCGTTGAAGCCAGTCAATGATTACTTGTTTTTTGTCGGCCTGGGTCGGCATTTTATCAATTTGGCGTGAGTGATAGGATGCGTTATCCATAATAATAACTGACGGTTCTTCCAATGATTGTACCATTTCCTTAAACCAACTTTCGTAAACCTCAGAATTCATTTCTTCGTGGTACTCAACTGTTTTTTTGGATTTAAAGGCCAACAAAGCATCTGGCATGAATCCTTTCACAGACCCTGCATGGCAAATGATTAGACGTTCTCCTTTTCCCATCGGTACTGAGGTAGTGGAAGCAGCGGTGTCATCAGTCCAGCTCTTAGACACTGTGTGGTTCGCATTCAGCCAAGTTTCGTCAGTGAAAACAACATTTGACCAATCTGTAATTTTTTTGGCTTCGCTCAAAAATTCGCAACGAGCAAAAGCTACGTCGCGACGCTCCATCAATATTTTGCGTTTGTCCGATTTTTTATAAGTAAATCCAATTTCATTCAAGACCTTTACCAATGACGATTTTTGACCTCGGAACAAATCACATTCACGCAAAGAAGCAACAAGTTTTTTAAGTGTTGGAACTTCTTTACGTAAGTAATAGTTATATATATGACGGCGTATAGCGTCTGCGTCAAAGTTGTCAACCGAAGTCACACGACGTGGTTGGCGTTTTTTCTTCGGCGTACGAAGCTTATTCTCCTGCATGCCGCTTGTTCCGTAGGCTTCGGTAGTAATTTTTGTAATCGTAGATGCACTAATACCTAACGCGGCCGCAACGCGCTCTCTCACTTGCGACAATGGTAAAAGCGGGCCGCCATTTTGATACTCTGCTTCAAAGTAATTACGAAGCTTGATCACCATTTCTCTCGTCTGTCCTTTCAGCACTGATCCTTTCGGCATTTTATAGTTCCAATATAAAACTCAGCAAATAATTACTAGCACGGGCGTCTTGTTGCGAGTGACAGTGACAAATACAAAACGGCGGTGGACCATTGAGTTTTACTACCTTGATAAAATACTACTGCTTACCCATAGACAAAAAAATTGGCAGTCATAGGAATTGCCGATAGAAGTGAAAACTTATAACTCAGAATTTGATAGCTTACCTTGGAAACTACACGGGTGTAACCGGACGGCGTGGCCTCGCCATCTGGGCATGGCCATCTAGAAATGCGTCAGCATTTCCCATTGGCTGATGCGTTTCTAGATGGCCATGCCATGACGGCCTGTCCACGCCCTTTCAACATTCCCCATTGGCTGACGTATTTCTAGATGGCCAATAGCCATGGTCATGGCGCCATTCCTAGGACTATTCTCTTTCCGCACAGACTCGATAGAAAAATGAATCGAAATCGTGTCCACTATAATCACTTGGTCACAACACTTTAACTGACAAATTAGATCTGTCAAAAAGAGGATAAACGGTTGGATCTACTATAAACAGAGCTATTGGCTTTTGTATTACACTATTAATTTGTATTTAAATTTTGCAGGTTTTGTACTATGTATTTTATTTTTCTTTTGTATTACATATTATATAATATTTTGCAAGTGTGTTAGTTATACATGCGCTGCGCATGGCTGCGCAAGTTGATATAATCAAATGGGTGATAGATAGATAGATAGATAACACTTTATTGAGACACCACATTTATACTTAATATTAGAAAATAAAATAAAAAACAATGCTAAAAACTAGGTGCAACGTATGGGCGGTCTTATCGCTCAGAGCGATCTCTTCCAGACAACTCATTCATATTACATACAGAGAATATCGAATAACAGATGGACGGTGACAATACAAAACAGTAAACACACTATAAATACATAATTATTCTTATGCTTATTCTTGTTTTAAAATCTTCAGTTAAACTGTATTTTTTTTATAAATTTTTTAATAGCTTTCCATATGTCTTCATTTTTTCAATAGGGTTTCGTAAAATTTTGTCTCACGCACTGCAATATGGTTAACAGCCCAAATATTTAATTTTAAGGTATACACTAATATTATAAAAAGGAAAGATTTAATTATTTGTTTGTTCGTAGTGGATATACTCAAAAACTAGTTAACCGATTTTGTAAATGTCTCTTCTCTAGTAGAAACCTACATATTTCCCCAGTGACAATATAAAATCATGTTGATGGCAGCAAGTCGTAACACGGATACAATGATGGACCTTGCACTTTGTGTGTTTGTAGGGAGGAGCAAGAAAGGCTGCGCAAGATGGAAGCAGAAATGCGCGCCGCGGAGGAAGCGAAGATGCTGGAGATGGAGCGGATCAAGCAAGAAGAAGAGCATAGGAGACTGTAAGTATATATGTTACAGTCCAAACTCATAACCGGTCTAGACCACTATTGACTGCAACAATCAGGCAAAAGTGGTTTTAACCGATGTCTTCAGTTAAAAGCAGTTTTGAGTGATTTTTGTTATCAAAAGTGGTTTTGACCGATGTCTTCAGTTAAAAGCAGTTTTGAGTGATTTTTGTTATCAAAAGTGGTTTTGACCGATGTCTTCAGTTAAAAGCAGTTTTGAGTGTTTTTTGTTATCAAAAGTGGTTTTGACCGATGTCTTCAGTTAAAAGCAGTTTTGAGTGTTTTTTGTTATCAAAAGTGGTTTTGACCGATATCTTCAGTTAAAAGCAGTTTTGAGTGTTTTTTGTTATCAAAAGTGGTTTTGACCGATGTCTTCAGTTAAAAGCAGTTTTGAGTGTTTTTTGTTATCAAAAGTGGTTTTGACCGATATCTTCAGTTAAAAGCAGTTTTGAGTGTTTTTTGTTATCAAAAGTGGTTTTGACCGATGTCTTCAGTTAAAAGCAGTTTTGAGTGTTTTTTGTTATCAAAAGTGGTTTTGACCGATGTCTTCAGTTAAAAGCAGTTTTGAGTGTTTTTTGTTATCAAAAGTGGTTTTGACCGATATCTTCAGTTAAAAGCAGTTTTGAGTGTTTTTTGTTATCAAAAGTGGTTTTGACCGATGTCTTCAGTTAAAAGCAGTTTTGAGTGATTTTTGTTATCAAAAGTGGTTTTGACCGATGTCTTCAGTTAAAAGCAGTTTTGAGTGTTTTTTGTAGTCAAAAGTGGTTTTGAGCGATGTCTTCAGTTAAAAGCAGTTTAGAGTGATATTTGTAGTCAAAAGTGGTTTTGACCGATGTCTTCAGTTAAAAGCAGTTTTGAGTGACTTTTGTAGTCAAAAGTGGTTTTGACCGATGTCTTCAGTTAAAAGCAGTTTAGAGTGATATTTGTAGTCAAAAGTGGTTTTGACCGATGTCTTCAGTTAAAAGCAGTTTAGAGTGGTTTTTGTAGTCAAAAGTGGTTTTGACCGATGTCTTCAGTTAAAAGCAGTTTAGAGTGATATTTGTAGTCAAAAGTGGTTTTGACCGATGTCTTCAGTTAAAAGCAGTTTAGAGTGGTTTTTGTAGTGAAAAGTGGTTTTGACCGATGTCTTCAGTTAAAAGCAGTTTAGAGTGATATTTGTAGTCAAAAGTGGTTTTGACCGATGTCTTCAGTTAAAAGCAGTTTTGAGTGACTTTTGTAGTCAAAAGTGGTTTTGACCGATGTCTTCAGTTAAAAGCAGTTTAGAGTGATATTTGTAGTCAAAAGTGGTTTTGACCGATGTCTTCAGTTAAAAGCAGTTTAGAGTGGTTTTTGTAGTCAAAAGTGGTTTTGACCGATGTCTTCAGTTAAAAGCAGTTTAGAGTGATATTTGTAGTCAAAAGTGGTTTTGACCGATGTCTTCAGTTAAAAGCAGTTTAGAGTGATATTTGTAGTCAAAAGTGGTTTTGACCGATGTCTTCAGTTAAAAGCAGTTTTGAGTGACTTTTGTAGTCAAAAGTGGTTTTGAGCGATGTCTTCAGTTAAAAGCAGTTTAGAGTGGTTTTTGTAGTGAAAAGTGGTTTTGACCGATGTCTTCAGTTAAAAGCAGTTTAGAGTGATATTTGTAGTCAAAAGTGGTTTTGACCGATGTCTTCAGTTAAAAGCAGTTTTGAGTGACTTTTGTAGTCAAAAGTGGTTTTGACCGATGTCTTCAGTTAAAAGCAGTTTAGAGTGATATTTGTAGTCAAAAGTGGTTTTGACCGATGTCTTCAGTTAAAAGCAGTTTAGAGTGGTTTTTGTAGTCAAAAGTGGTTTTGACCGATGTCTTCAGTTAAAAGCAGTTTAGAGTGATATTTGTAGTCAAAAGTGGTTTTGACCGATGTCTTCAGTTAAAAGCAGTTTAGAGTGATATTTGTAGTCAAAAGTGGTTTTGACCGATGTCTTCAGTTAAAAGCAGTTTTGAGTGACTTTTGTAGTCAAAAGTGGTTTTGAGCGATGTCTTCAGTTAAAAGCAGTTTAGAGTGGTTTTTGTAGTCAAAAGTGGTTTTGACCGATGTCTTCAGTTAAAAGCAGTTTAGAGTGATATTTGTAGTCAAAAGTGGTTTTGACCGATGTCTTCAGTTAAAAGCAGTTTTGAGTGATATTTGTAGTCAAAAGTGGTTTTGACCGATGTCTTCAGTTAAAAGCAGTTTAGAGTGATATTTGTAGTCAAAAGTGGTTTTGACCGATGTCTTCAGTTAAAAGCAGTTTTGAGTGACTTTTGTAGTCAAAAGTGGTTTTGACCGATGTCTTCAGTTAAAAGCAGTTTAGAGTGGTTTTTGTAGTCAAAAGTGGTTTTGACCGATGTCTTCAGTTAAAAGCAGTTTAGAGTGATATTTGTAGTCAAAAGTGGTTTTGACCGATGTCTTCAGTTAAAAGCAGTTTAGAGTGATATTTGTAGTCAAAAGTGGTTTTGACCGATGTCTTCAGTTAAAAGCAGTTTAGAGTGATATTTGTAGTCAAAAGTGGTTTTGACCGATGTCTTCAGTTAAAAGCAGTTTAGAGTGGTTTTTGTAGTCAAAAGTGGTTTTGACCGATGTCTTCAGTTAAAAGCAGTTTTGAGTGATTTTTGTAGTCAAAAGTGGTTTTGACCGATGCCCTTAGTTAAAAACAGTTTTAACTGCAATAACGAGTCAAAAACGCTTTTGCCTGATTTAAAATGTAGACTAACAGTCTAAATTCATAAAAAGTCAAGGTGGTTAGTGAAAATTACCAATAGAAACCTAAGACTCCTCTTCGCGACTGTCGTCGTCGTACCTATTTATGAGTTTGTCCTAGACTAGTCATGAAAACTTAATTATAGTATAGCATCAATCCCCCCCTCCCTACAAAGATAAAAATATTTTCTACCCTCAACATTATTACACACAAAATTTTCACAAACATTATTACCCAATATTTTGCAGTTAAAAGTAGTTTCGACTGCAATCAGACACAATTGTTTATAACTAAGGGCATCAGTCAAAACTACTCTTGCCTGCGGTTATGAGTTATGACTGTAACGTTTTATATAATTTTTTTTTGCGCGATACTCTTAATTATTTTTAAAAGTAAAAATACTTCCTTACACGCTAAAAGTATGTAAACACATGTTTTACAAATATATTATTTGAGTTGATTTGTTGTGTCGCTAAAAATATACGTTAGGAGCCGTCCATTAATCACGTGAGGCTCGAAAAAATTGGTTCGGCAAAAATCACGAAATTTTTTTTTGTCAAATGCGATTCATTAAAATATAATATCTTGATATACTATACTAAAATTTATGTTTTTCGCAATATACGTCATTTTCGGTGGGGGTGGGGGGTTAGTCTTAAACCTCACCACGTATCACCAAGGGGGTGGGGGGGTTAAAAATGGTAAAATAAACATCACGTGATTAATGAACGGCCCCTTACTTGTAAGTTAAGAGCAGTAGAACTCTTTGCGCACGAGTTCGTACGGAGAACTACTTCTACTATAACTACTTCTACCGTGAAGCAGTAATGTTCTCACTGGGTTCCGGTTGGATGGGTTTGATTGCCGGCGAAATTACAGGTCCATGGGATTTAACTACTAAATATGTCAGGACAAAATTCAAATACAATTTAATTCATAAATTAATAGATAAACAAAATGATGGACGCACTGCTGGTAGCCACTTGCGGCGAAATGCGTATGTATGGCAGAGGTGACCACTTAATAGCTTGGCCTCATGCTTGCATGTACCGTAACCCAAAAAAACATTGCAAGTATAGAGTTTTTGTCGACCAGGTCGTCGTAAGCTTCTTAAATTTATTGACTCAATAAGATCGTTAAATTTAACGAATCGTATCGCCCCTTGCAAGTGTAGAAGTCATGTCGACAACTCTTATCGACGGCTTACAGTCGTCAAATTATCAACAGTATATAGATTAGTATCGAATTGGGAACTTCGTAACTAGACTGATTTTGCACAAATTACCGAAATCGTTCATTCACTTGCAAAAATAAATGTTTGAAAATAATTACGTGTGACAAACGTCATTTGACAGTTGTATGCTAGGGTTATCGTTATAATCTTAAAAGCTTAACAAATTTTTGTTACATACTTGCAATGATCGACAATGGATCGATATAACCAGCTTTTTCCAATTATGACGATCCAAGTGTCAAATTATCGATCGGTAACTTCGGTACTTGCACTGCTGGTCTGTTTGTTTGCTCCGGCTAATCTGCGAAACGGCGGGACTTATTATGACGAGACTTTCACGGGCAACGTTATAAGGGTAACTTAAGACAACTTTTATTTGAGAGGTGCTGTATTCCGCCAGGCCAAGAGGCCAATTCTGTTATTTCACAACGTTCAACAATCTATACCGCTGCAACTGCAGTTCAACTCCGGTTGTCGTTCGATACGTTGGCAAAAAGTCATTCTACTATTTATATAGACAAATTGGATTGTAACGTCAAATAAACATAACATAAACGCTACTTTTTAATAAATATACAATTGACACTACTAGGTATATACGAATATAAGTTAACAACGCGTTCATGATCTATCGAGTTAGCACAACATAAAGTTTTGATCGATCGCTGGGGTCAATAGAAACGTAACTGCAGCTGGACTGTTTTCAATAGCAGAATAAGCAAAAGCATGAAAGTCGCCGTTCAGCTACGGTTCGATTGCAATTTAATTAGTAGAATCGGCCCCCTGGCAGTCAAAAGTTGTAGTTGTAATACGTGTATTAGTACATTATGCACCGAGGGAGTAAAGCCAGTGTCTTACGTTACAGGCGGTATATTGAACCCTGAAGCGAGGGAGTTATGAAGAGCCCTGAGTGAAGCGAGGGGTTCAAGCCGCCCTAGACGAAGACAGACTTTATACTATTATTTTGATGTTCAGTAAAGCGGAGATGGAAACCCGTCGCAAAGCGGAGGAAGCGGAGCGCCTGCGACTGGAAGAGGCGGACCGAGTCGCCGCGCTCAAACTGCAGGAACAAATGGAAAAGGCAGTCAAAGAGGACCACGAGAATAGAGAGAGGTAACTCTACTGATTAATATAAATAAATAAACATGTTTGTATTATTATTTTGTATTTGTAAACTTGAATAACGCGGGTTAGAATCTTGTCCGAGAATCTATATTTTTCTCTCTAAAATTGCAAAGTTCAGTGAAAGAGATCGAATATGCTTGCATGGCAAATTGACTTCATTTGTTCACGAATGAATAAATTGATCTGGACAAAGTGCATTAGCACATTCAAATTGTATCCATCTTTCTCACAACACAAGTATAACAAGGAGTTTCCATCAACAAACAAGGAAAAATATATTGCAAATAGCGATACTAAAAAAATATGGGAAAAGAAATTTTGTTATAAAACTACTTGGTTTTTACTCATTTTTACTTAGTATTACAGGATTTCTTACTAACATAATACATATTGGATAGGTCCGACTGTAGTTACTATAGCCAGCTACTAAAAATATAGTCGGACCTATCCGAGAAGTATTGCGTGAGTAATCCCGTATTTATAAGTGAAAATGAGGAAAGAGAAATGTTTCGGAAACTTGACATCTCTTGTAAGATAATAAAATTGACGCCAAACAAAATTACATCATCTATTTCTGTTGTTTGTTTGAAAGCTGATAGAGACAGAACGACATTATTGAATAAGTTCAACATATAACACTAACATGGTCAATATACATTTAAACAGTATGAAAACCTCGTTATTTTACAGATTGGAACAAGAAAGGAGAGACCACGAGATGGCCGTTCGGTTGGCGAAGGAAACAAACGGGCATGTAGAGGGCTCGCCACCGCAACTACGCAGGTATTTAAATAAATGTCATATTTATATCGTAAACTAAATAAATGCGGGGTATTTTACGCAAAACTTGACGACTTAAAGCTCTGGTGACAATGCAACTGCTAAGGGCAGACGAACGTCTTCCCTCTTGATTCACGTTATTGAAAAACAATGCCGTTCCCATAATTATTCCAATTTGATTACAAATACAATAATTACAAAACGCGAGCCCCTTATTTGGGTAAATATATTTCAGTAAAAGTTTTCATAGGCAAGATTTGGCCTGCGTCACTCATGTTACTATATTTGGCAGGACTAAATATAGTAACATGAGTGACGCAGGCCATTACATAATACTAGTTATCTTAATTTTTTATGCATATTTATTTGACATTGTCGGATCTGTTCACGTAGAAATAATAAATAATGTCGAGGTAAAAATGATGTTATGTTGAAGTGACAGTAATTGAAAAAGAATAAAAAAGGAAAAGCGGGTAGTTCGACAAGAAATCCATACTTGTCAGTCAGAGAGATGACACCGCTACTTCAGTCTGTGTTCGTGGCCACAGTCGATACAACTCTGTTTAAGCGTCTTGGTTACTCACAAGCACAATTTGAAAAAAAAATTGTCGACTTCCATTCTATTCAGTTATTGGAGTGTAACTCAAAAACTATGCGATTTCTCAATGAACTGCTTATTTACCTCGAAAGGACTTTTCCACATGTAGGTCTAACCGGGCTAACTACTAGGCCCAATTTGATGAAATTTAAATGGGACCACACGGGAAGCACCAGTTTTCAAACAAAAAAAGCATTTTGAGAATCGGTCTACCCAGTCGAAAGTTATAAATTAACAAACTTAAAAAAAATATACAGTACCTCCTCCTTTTTGGAAGTCGGTAGAAAATATTATTGTCTTGATATTGTGTGCGCAAATACACCAGATAGTGTCTAATAAATATGAATAATTTAGATCGAGAAAGAAGAACTATCTAATACATAGTTTATATTCTATGTTCTTTTTTTATTTTAGATTAATATAGAACTTTCTGAATGTTTATCAAGAATTTCTTAGATATGGCATGGCCAAGAGCTAAAAATATACCTATTACGTATATCTATTGTTTATATTTTCTCGCTTTACTCGAGTCTGCTGTATGTCTAATTTTAAGTTAAATAAAAATGAGTTATTGTTTTGTCGTTCTACAGGGTCTGCGATATTTCTTCCTGTATAAAGCTTAGCACTGTTATTTTTGCCTTTACCACGAAAATATCTTAAAAAACAGGAGTCTCCCGAATAATGTGGGGTTCGTTCGTAAATTAACTCGAATGATTACGTTATGGGTCCATAACGTCATCTTGTTTAAACAAGGATTTCTTTGTCTAGCAAAATGCATAATTTGGAGAAAAATTTCATGTAAATTGTGTATATAACTTTACACGAAGTTTAATCTGAGAAGGAAGAAATTCTAAACTTCCGAAAAGTTTCGGAATAGCACGCAATTTGCACCTCTTATACATTTTTAGGCTTCCGCTCTTCAATCACAAACTAAGTAATTTACGAACGAAACCCGGCTATTGAAACAAAGATAATTCATATGTTAGATTAATTGCTCTGGAGACATTGCATCAAAAGATCATCCGCTTTCAAACTCGTCTCAGATGCGACAGGCACCTTTCTACAACTTTTTTCAAAAATATTTGGGCAAAAGCTTGATAGTGGCGCCCCAGTCTCTTGCGTTTGAGATTTATTATTTTAAAAACTCATAATTGTACTGTTTATTGTCTATTTTCTAACTTTTCTTCGTCGGTAAGCCAACCAAACTTCCATATGCTAGGCGCTATGTGGAGCAAGTTTTTTTATTTTAACTACTATATACACACATATTTTAATTTTTGGCGCCCCCTGAAACTACCAGCCCTTAGATCCAGTGCTGAGACGTGACCGGTCAGTCATGCAATCATTTCATGTTGTATTGTGCGCAAAATATCTCCAGTGCAGTTTAATCGAATTCGGAGACCCAATATCACAAGCTCGTGGTAATGGCAATATCAATTGACTCTCGAGTAATAAAATCGTATGTCCGCACAGTTTCCCTACAATGGAGTCGATGAACGGGGAGAATAAGTTGAACAGGTACCACACAGACTTGGCCTATCCTTCACTGGCTTGCACTAACTCCGCTAACACCCGACTTGGCTAACGGCCGGCGCCTGTACTCTGTCTACCGGTTTTTCTAATTGATTGTCAGATTGTCACAACGAGCATAGAATTACGACACCTTAAGGTTTATTGTGTTTGGATATTATTATCAAAAATACGGTCATATTTCTATATATATTCAAATTTTTAACATTAAATAGTAACATCAAGTACCAATTAAATTTCTATCGATTAACTCTCTAAGGTCTCGTTTTTGCCAAGTGCCAAATAGATATGTAACTAAAAAGATGTAGTTTCTTTCTGATTGATACAACTTTAAATATATGTTATTTATTTTGTTAATTCTCGAACAAATTTTGTTACATAGTTTTTATAATGCATGTTTTTCCAATAGCGGACAAATTTTTGTTTGTGTTTGCTAGTTAATCTACCTATATCTTTTTTTGGTACAGTTATGATCCAAATAACCGCGAGTGGATTTCTAGCCTAGATAAATATCTAAGTTTAGTTTCATAGATTTAGGAACTAAATTATTCAAATTACTATTATTTACTTTCAAGGTTTTTACTTAAGTTTTAGGAAACTTTGCCATAATATATTAGTTTTCTATAGACCACCAAACATAAGGAATTTTATGTTCGACATCTTGTCGCTCAGTTATAAAACCAACGTGACACTCGGCCAATCAACCCAAAAATAACCGATGGACTGAATATTGGGGTCCGGTGTATCTCGGTTTGCGGACGATACTCTGACGCTTACCTTCTGTTTGTTATCTTACCTATTTGCACAAAAAAGTATTTAACTTTTTTCTGTAGAACACTTACTGCGAAAACAAATCACGTTTCGTTTTAAATATATGTATTATTGTATAAAAATCTTAACTGGCGGTAAAATGTATGGCTCATCTGTGCGTTACTTCTAAAAAAATAATTTGTGGTTATGCAAAAAATGGGTTTTCGAAAAATCGATTTTTTATGCCCACTTGGTATCACATAGTGATTTTGTTTTCGCAATTATTGTGTGCTCATTATAGTATACTTTATTAACTGTAGCATGAGACTTACGTGTTTACTAGTTTTCATCTTAAATTATAGTTTTTACACTAATTATATTTAGAACTGTGTGTAGTGAATAATTCGCATGAATAGTAGTATTATGAACCATATAACAATTCTTTTAACAGTAAATAGTATTATTAATTGCAATATCAATACGATATTAAATAGTCGAGACCCACTTTCAGGATTTCCTGGGATTGGTGACCAAAAATATTTACTCACAATTCCGCTGAAAAATGCTTGTTTGTGACCAAGATGCATTGTGAGTCTCATACCAACAGACAGAGACAACAGCTCTTTTTGCAACAAATGAGTTTGCATGCGCTCTCACTCATACTGAGTCAAGCCTTAATCGTAGTGAACATTGATCTTCAGCCGTACTACAACACACATCCAATAGATGGCGCTGTTATTAACCACAAAACAATATTTAAGCGCACAATTTTTTTTTGTAAGCGTAAGTACCCTAAACCGACGCTTATGTATGAAAGGATTGATGAGTATAGATGAAACGAAAGAGATATATCAGGATCGTAGTAAGTGGAAATCCGTGGTCTCTGCCTACCCCTACGGGAAAGAGGCGTGATTTTATGTATGTATGTATGTATGTATCAAAACCCAAATTTGAATAATATGTAAAGTTTTTTGGCCACAACTTCATACCTGTTTGTACACGAAACAGATCAGAACGCGTCAGGATGCAGCAAGCTATGCAAGGCAAGCAGAAATACGACCTCTCCAAATGGAAGTATTCAGAACTGCGGGATACTATCAACACATCCTGTGATATTGAACTGCTTGAGGTAAGTTTCAATCATGTTTTTCCACGGAATATAATTAATATAATATTATTTTTGGACATTTTGAAGTACCTATTACTAAACATACAGCAATGCCACAACGATAAATACCTATGAACTAAAGGGAATGTTTTCTTAGAGGAACAGGCTTAATTATTGAACGACTTTCGTTCGCGTTTGTACTAACGACAAAGTATAATTTTCTCTTCGTCATGCGTAAATGTTCCGTGTCTATTATTTTATCTTTTTAAATTCGTTTAGAAACAGAAAGTTGAATTCTAAAATGTTGAGTTTATATGAACATAAAGTTGAATTCCTTAAATGTAGACTTTGCAAAAAGTTGAATTTGCAGCATGTTGAATCCTAAAATGTTGAGTTTACATTATAGTTGAATTCTTTAAATGTCGAATTTGCAGCATGTTAAATTCTAAAATGCTTAGTTTGCAAAAAGTTGAATTCCAAAAATGTTGAGTTATATTACAGCGTTATATCGAAATGGAATTATTGTCCTCTGTGTGTCTCACTTGTGTATATTTTAATGTGTTTGACCTTACTCCCTCACTTGATGGCCAATGATGACGTGGTCACGGGTAGGACTATTTCTCAAAGACAACTGAACATACCAAATGGTGCTTGGCGACAGTTTCAATGTTGAGGGTGGCAGCTGGCTAGCTGGCCACTTCTTCCACCAGAAATAGGCCTACCACTATGCTCTATGGACTCTGTGGACTCAGACTTTAGAGCTTCTATATGAATGCAGAAGCATTTTGCTTTTGCTTTGTGTGCAAAGTAACGTAGAGCACGTAGCAGCAATTGCGATGTTGCATTATTGGCTGAAACTATCTTCGAGGCGGGCGTGCGTTTCGTAGATCGCGTCCTTAACATAATGGTGTTTAAACGCCGACCTTGAATAAAAAAACAATTACCAATACCTTGAATAAAAAATTGGGATGTGGTTGTGTCACGGACACGGCCGTGTGTTGTACATGAATACGTTTCTTCGAGTCAACAATGGCAGCGCTTCCCTGCCGCCTGCGCGCGATGCGTCACTGTTCTTTCTTTGCATTGCATCACTGTTTATCGTAATTAATTCTTTGATCCTTTTGCTATCCAGTGGTATAATT
The DNA here is from genome assembly GCA_917880725.1 of Selenia dentaria. Lineage (NCBI taxonomy): Eukaryota > Metazoa > Arthropoda > Insecta > Lepidoptera > Geometridae > Selenia > Selenia dentaria. The sequence continues at coordinate 2,634,181 of OU862888.1, read as the reverse complement.
TAATTTTGTTTGTAAGGGATAGATTCGAAACTGAAACGCCAAACTATCCCCCGATTTTGTTGTTGTTGTTTTGATCATTGGGTTTTTTAATGTCCCCGTACATTAGCAAATTTAAACACGTTCACGTAATCACGTCAAAAAACTTACCTATCGCCGTTGTAGTGAACGTTTCAATGTATACCTTTGGTGTGCAGGCTTGCCGTCACGAATTCCACCGCCGCTTGAAGGTGTATCACGCATGGAAAGCAAAGAACGCGCGCAAAACTACCAACCTGAACGAGCAAGAGAGGGCGCCGCAGTCGATCATGGATGCAGGTGAGTTCACTGGCTGTTCAATTCGTCTGGACCAATACTGTCTCTAATAAATACATACTAGTTCTGCGAACAGCAGACCTCGCGAGCACAGTCTTGGTAGCGGTAATTTTTCGCACTATTTGGCAACCTATTATCTCGCTCTAATTATGCTCATATTTGAAATTCCTCTATAGAAAATATCCTGTATTAGTAAAAAAAACAATAGATTACCAGCTCAGATTTTTTTAAATTTGATTGAAATAAAAAAACATAATTTTATTTTCCTAATTTAATTTTTCTACAACTTTTAACTATTACTATACTTGAGATAAAAAATTGGTTCAGATTTTGTTGCCTACATTAATAACTAACATACTGAGACCATTTTTGTATTTGTAGGAATCCTGCTTGGGTGGATATTGTTAAATTTACACACGCATTACATTTAATTAACGCGTTATCTATATGTGAGTAATATTGTGTTGTGTGTGCAGCACGCACCCCCCGCGTGCCGCAGAAGGGCGAGATCCTGGGCGCTCGGCACCGCTACTTCCGCATCCCGTTCGTGCGGCCGCTGGCGGGCGACGAGCGCCGCGGCTGGTGGTACGCGCACTTCGACGGGCAGTACGTCGCAAGGCAGATGGAGCTGCATCCCGACAAGACGCCCGTCTTGTTGCAGGCCGGTCAGTATACAGGTGGTATATAAATAGATGAATGAGTCAATGGAATTAATGATTAAACGAGAGAATGGAAATTAATGAGTGAATAGATTATTAATGATTGAAAGAGAGAATGAAAATAAATCATTGAATGAGAAAATGGAAATGAACAAGTGAGTGAGAGACAGGAGTTATATGAGTGAATCTAACTTTATGATTGAATAAGAGTATTAAAATGAATGATTGAATGAGAGAAAGGAGTTATATGAGTGAATGGAACTTGATGATTGAACAAGGGAATGGAAACGAATGAGTGAATTGAAATGAATGAGTGAGTAGTGATGATTGAAAGTGTATAATAATATGGGATAATACCCACACAATAAATAAATAAGCAATTTATTACAAAACTTAGAATTTAAAAAGGTAACATATAAAAACAATAAAATACGTTCGGCACAGTAAGTAGTGAATTTTCCTGTACAAAAATTGTAAGTAGTAAGTACTTTGATAACATGCCCGGTGTCCTCCATGGCCCGGAAGGTAAATTTATGTATAGTATAATGATATACGACGGTCATTTGAAAAGTTCTTAGCCTAACATACTTAATATTGAGTTTATTTTTATTTTTCAACATACTCTCCTCCGAGCTCAAAACACTTTTTCCATCGACCCGGTAAGGCTTCGATACCCGTTTTAAAAACAATCTTCGTCTAACTCCTCAAAATAAGTGTCCACGGCGGCTATGACCTCTTCATTTGTAAAAAAATGTTTACCACCTAAAATTTTTTCAGCTTTGGGAACAGATAAAAGTCGGACGGTGCTAAATCCGGTATGGGGGATGAGGTAACAATTCGAAGCTACATTGATGGATTTCTGTCATGGATTGCACAGAGGTGTAAACGCGCGCATTGTCCTGATGAAACAAGACTTTTTTTCTCAATAAACCTGGACGTTTTTCTTTGATTTCTTCTCTGATCGACGCAACAGGTTGCAATAGTAATCGGAGTTTATTGTTTCACCCTTTTTTAAATAATCCACGAGAATTATACCCTTTGCATCCCAAAAAACGGATGCCATGACTTTGCCCGCCGATAAAAACACCTTTGCCTTCTTTGGCGTGGGCGATCCTGCTCTTTTCCATTGTTTCGACTGTTCTTTTGTCTCGGGTGTATTGTGGTGAACCCAGGTATCATTCATGGTTATAAATCTTTCAACAGATTCTATTGGGTCAGCTTCATATAACTCTAAACAGTCGCGAGAAGTTGTGAGTCAGTTGCGTTTTTGTTCCACTGAAAGCAGTCGCGGTACCCACCGCGCTGACACCTTAGAGAATCCAAGTTCAGTAGTAATTATATGATGTGTTCGCTCAGATGAGATGCCTACAGTCTTAGCTATCTCCTCGACAGTCAATCTTCGATGAGATAAAATTAAATCACAGATTTTTTCTTTGTTTTGATCAGTGGAAGCAGTCGAAGGCCGGCCACTACGGGGCTCTTCTTGAATGGTCTCACGACCACGTTTAAACTCTGCCACCCAGTTTTTAACAGACGCATATGAAGGAGCGGACTCACCCAAAGTAGCAAACATGTCTTCATGTATAGCTTTTGGAGTAAAACCTTTCAAATTCAGGTATTTTATCACTGCACGATGTTAAATTTTATCCATTTTCAAAAATAGCTCTGACTTGACTTACGGTATCACGTGTAAACGAACAATGAGTTACTGTGAATAAACTAAACTGTGCATACTTGTTGCTAAATTATGTAACTACAAAATGAGGGTAGGCTAAGAACTTTTCAAATGACCCTCGTACATAGTACTATTACTATGAGCGAATATTTGCAGCCGCTGCTTCTGCTGTGAGTGTAAGTGATGGTGTAGTGTAGTTGTGTGTATTGCATGTGCAGGCGTGGACGACATGCAGATGTGCGAGCTGAGCCTAGAAGAGACGGGACTGACGCGCAAGCGCGGCGCCGAGATCCTGGAGCACGAGTTCGAGCGCGAGTGGGCCGCGCACGCCGGCGCGCCCTACGAGCCCCCCGACAGGAGGAAGCGATAGGTGACTACCCACACACATACCACACCACTCTCTATATACCTTCTATCTCATACACTGTGTTTTCAGCCACGGAAATAGGGAAGGGGGGAGGGGACCGGGCCCCAAGTCTCTTAGCTATTGAACCGCGTTATCTTTTATTTTATTTTTATTCATTATTTTATTTATTTGGAACAGCAAACAGCTACATTATAAAACATACAATAATAGTCCTACATAACATAGATTTTATAATAACATAGCCCACGACGCTATTCACAAATTACTAAAATAATATTTACTTTGCCACATAGGGCTACTAACCAACAAACAATAATCAGGAGAAGTAGTACAAATTACAAAAGAAATTGACAAACTGCCGTCTTAAATTTATTAGTACTACAAATAAAAATATCGATTTCAGTGTAATTTTGATTGTAAGAGTCCACCATTCTACGTGAAGGGGTGCGGTGCCCAGTATTTGTTTGGGACTTGCCCACGGCGAATAGTTGGCTAGTGCGCACCTCTCTCGTCAGCATGGTTCTAGATACAAAATAATATAGACTCGACACAAGTTCAGTGCAATCGAATTCATTATTTACAATTTTATGCAATGTAATCGCATCTAAGTATGTGTGTCTCGACTCTAGTGTGAGCAAGTTATATTTGCTGAGCAATTCAGTATAAGACACGTAATATTTATAACATCTATAATGCATTGAACGCAAAAAATTAATTTGAACTTTTCAAGACTCAGTTTATACGAGTATTTATTGTAATAGGGATTCCAAATCGGTACTGCATATTCAAGTTGTGATCGAACTAAAGATTTATAAAAATACAGATATGTAGAATCATGTTTGAAATTAGTGCATAATCTCATTTTAATTTCGTAACATTTTAAATGCTTTGTTAAAAATATTATTTACGCAAGTTTATTCCTAAGTCTCTTATCGTGGCAACATTAGTTAAGGGAGCGTTACAAAGGTTATATGTAAATTCAATGAGGTATTTATTTTTAGTAAAGTGTATATAGTTACCTCTCGTAACACCCAGATTCAGTTTATTATTTTAACAGTATGTAGTAGTCTATTTAAGACTCGCTGAAATGCTATATCAATGTTTCTGATTTGTTTATAAACTTTGAAAGAAAGATCATCTGCGTAGAGCAAAAATATAGTATTTTGTAAGCATAGCTTTATGTCATTTATGAAGATATTAAATAGTAATGGTCCCAAAATTGATCCCTGTGGTACTCCAGAAGATAACAAAATGCTGCTTGATTGATAGCCATTGATAACTATTTTTTGCGATTTATTTAGGATATATGACTCAAACCAACGTAATAAATTACCTCGTATACCGTTGAATGTTAGCTTATTTAATAGTCGTTCGTGGTCCACCTTATAAAAATCTTTTTTAAAGTCCGTATACACTGCATCAATTTGTACACAGTTGTCCACTTTATCAAATAGGTAGTTAGTAAATGTGAGTAAATTAGATATGGTAGATCTACGTTTAACAAAGCCATGCTGTGCTGTTCTTCGATATTCGTACTGTGAAAAATTGGATCGCAACTCGATTGTGTGAAAATTGAAACTATTGTGTTGCGATTGCGTTGCTATAGTGACATATATCGGTAGTCTGTTCCAAAATTTGATGGTTTGAAGAATTGCAGATACCAAAATAACTAAAAGCATTAAAAGTGTATTTATTTTTGCGTTATTTTGTTTCTAGAATAGCAAATTGCAACCTAGATCTAACAGACTACAGATTTGACATTAAAGGCAGTTTAATCACAGAAGTTTTTTTAGTTTTAGTAATTTATTTCTTTGCGAAGATTGATCTTTATCAGCAACAGAATCTATTAGTTCAATAATACAGTTTGTCTTTTTTTTAAATCATTCGGGTCGATTTCCGTTAAAAGTAAAAGATTTAAAAAAAATGCAGTTATTGTTTTCTTATAAATCGAGGGCATGTCTCCATTCATGATTTTCCTCTAACTGTCGTGGTTCCGGACTTGGCCACGGCCGCCATTCTCAAAATACATACATAATACTGATTGTGAGTTTTTAAAGTAATTATATATTTCAAACGCTGGATAGGGGAGCGCCAGTACTGAGTTTCTACCCCGGTTGGATAAATCGTAGATCCAGGGTTGGGTGTTTTATACAACGTTTCAGCCTGCACCACGTTGCCAAAAATAGAGGGTGTCAAAATATTTTTATGAAAAACATAAAATATGGTGTTTATTCTGATGTAGTTAATGTATAAATTTTCCTATGAAATAGGTTGGCAAACAGCAGGTGGCTCACCTGATGGTAAGTGATCATTGTTGCCCACGGAAATCCGCAATACCAGCGGTATCGAAGCGTTGCTAGCCTTTAAGGAAGAGATATGCTCTGTTCTTGAAGTTTCCTAAGTCGTATCGGTTCGGAAACACTACAAAAGGCAGCTGGTTCCACATAGTGGTAGTGTGAGGCAGAAAGTGCCGCCGAAAACGCACGTTTGTGCACTTCCAGACGGCAACATGATTTCTATTAAATTTCATGTTCTGTCGTGACGTCCGTTGACGAAATTAAGCTGTAGACATTAGACTGAACAGTTTCTCAGGACACTCCGCATGATATATGCGGTAAAAATGCAGAGTGATGATTTCTACGCAGTACCATATCCCTTCAAGGATCGATGTCATTATAACAATGAAATTTCTATTGTGTCTGGCCGTGCGACCTTTGATGCATTATAGTCGAGCCGATCAGAGAGAGCTTGATCTTCGACGATTCGAGGCGCTCTGCGTCAAATGTGGTCAAATAAAAGGTGCTGGTGATGGAAGACCCCCGCCCAGATGTGCGAACTGTACTCTATGTAAGGGCGAACTTGAGCCTTATAAAGTCGCAGACGGACTGCGACGATGGGCCGACGTGAAATACCGTCTTGCTTTTCCAAGCACACCAAGCTCCTTAGAGGCTAATTTAGGCTTCCCTTTCAATTGACGGCGAAACTGAACGACGCTCGAAATGTCAACGCCAAGTATTTCGATACTGGCTGAGCCAATTAAGGAAATATCCTCGAAACGGAGGGATACAACATTGGGAGATCATTTAGCAGTAAACGCGCAAACTTGTGTCTTCTTGAAGTTGAATTGCCAAGTGCAGTCGGCGCCACTTCGAAACACTGGACAGTGAGGACTCGACTTCATAACACAAGTTTGTTCCGACTCACGTCGACGTAGAAGTTTTGGCACGGTCAGCGTATGAGCTATCCATGATGCTGTCATCCGCATAGCAATGAATGAATTACAACAAATTTTTGATATGCAAGAGAAACAGAGTCGGAGATAGCACATAGCCTTGCGGAACACCAGCATTGATAGGTTTTAGGCCGGAACATGCACCATCGACCTTGATGCTCCGATCTGCCAAAAACGGACATCTTCAAAAGAAGCGCCCCGATTTAACGCCTTCGCTATGTCAAAACTACCCGCTGACACCTCACCCTTTGACTCCACCACTTCCACACCACTGTGTGAGGTATACTGGAAGACCACCAGCTGAGCAGCCGCGACGAAAACCGTACTAGTGAATGCTAGTCATTTAATGCTCCTTTAGATAGCTGGTTGTTGATTATTATCAACAACGCTTTTGTTCTCTAAGATCATGGAAACTATTTTCCATGATCTTAGAGAACAAAAGCGTTATGGCTATAGGGTCGTAATTGGACGGATCTGAGCGGTCACACTTTTTTGGATCGGGTGCACGAGCGCAGTCTTCCATCGTTTTTTAGAGTCGGAAGTGTGGAGTAGGAGCCGGAAAAGACGCGTTAGAACCGGTGTCAGTTCTGACGCAATCCGCAGTACTATCGGAGGGATGCCGTCTGACCCACTGAACTTATGAATGTCCAAGGAGAACAGTGCTTTGACTCGAGCAGCAGAAAATAAGAATTGAGCACAATTTTGCCCCCTCTGGAATATGCAGTGCAACCCCGGCATCCATCTCTAGGCACAGGTGCGGGGGTGGATACCCGGACAGAAATTCTCCAGCTGCTTAGCAGCTGGTATCGTTCTGTACTAAAAAGAAAAAATATGATTAATAAAAATATTACAATAACTTAATTTCGAAATAGACAATATGAAAAAATAAGATTGCCAATGAAATTGCATATCTGCAATGCACCCGTGTCACCATCCTTTTTGCATCAGAAGAACCATGATCTGGGAACAATGACGACGCTTTGTCTGATCGTGTATTCATACACACAAATAACACTAGGATTGCTTGTGTCGCGGGTTGCATGGACATAACACATCACTAACGCCCAAGTATAAACATTTGCGCATCACACACATTTTTCTCTCTTGGACCCCTTACTTCGAAGGCAGGGTCAGTACCAACTAGGTACTTGGGGGCATTGCATTAGAATAGGCCAACACGAATTTAAGGGGGGGAGGGGGAGGGGGGGAGGGAGGGGGGAGGGGGATGTCCTCCGACACTACTCTCGTGGCGAGGAAATGCCTAGTTTTTGCGAAAAACTACTTTGAATTTTCTTTGAACTTAACCTCAAATTTATAACGTTTATATATTGAATTTAACTATATTTACTTACAAATATGAATGGATTGGACATGGAGTACTGACTATTTTGGTGTGTTCTATGTTTGACTCTGGGTGGGCTCCCGCCAGAAGCTCTAGCGGTCGCCCCTGAGTGTCACTTCGCCAAACTCGGTCTTCGCTTCGCTACGGAGGTCGCCGGCTCGCTTCGCTCGCCACCTCCCCCCGTCGCTCCGCTCAACCTCGTCTGGCTCGCTCCTCTCAGGACCTCCCTTGAGCTTCTGGCTCCCGCACTTTTTATATACAATCTAGGGGTGTCAGCCACAAGACTAGGTGGAGTCGGGGTGCTCTGTGTCGGCTCTGTCTCTTATTTTGAACCTAACCAACTCAAGTTAGAGTGCCCTTGACTCGAATAAGAGTGCTAGCCCTGATGGTCACAGCTATTTTGAATTACATTAGAAATAAATCATATAGGTGCAAAACTAGGACAAAAATAAAACAAAATTTAGAAAGTATTTAACTTATATTTTGTATACATATTGCACAGCTTTTATCAGTTCGAAAAACTTATCCTTCTTACTGGCCTCCACAGATCTCCTCCATAAATACTCAACAATTGAGTCTGCAAAATTGCCCGGGTGGTTGTAATTATTCTTGTAGAAGAATCTTTTAACCACCCGCCATTGAGACTCAATTCGTTGAGTATGTGTCCCATCCTCGGCTATAAATGGACTGTCAGGGTCACTGTGGTTGACTTTTTTATGAATATATCCATGTTGGCTTAGGCAATCATAAGCCCTCCAGCAGTCAGTATGGATGGTTGTGCCCGGCTCTACATGTTTTTGAATTAGGGGAATTAGCACCTCTGCAGACCTAATGTTGTCCGGGCACACCTCCAACCGCAAGTCCTCTGAACCATCTTCTATGAGGCCAAGGACCCAATGTCCCTCAATGTGTCTCCCTGAAAAAAATTAAAAAACAGTTATTAAATTGAAAATACAAGTATAAAATAATGAAATTGATTAATGCCTTATATAAATACCTTTATTAAATTTCCTCTTCCCAAATTTGCTTTCGTCTACTTGCACAATTTTTCCAGGGCCTCCTATTTTGCCCCGGACTTCTTGTTTCTCCAGTTGGTAAATTACCACAACTTCCCGGCAGTAGTTATACCAATCGCTTATGGTTGGCCGGGACAAACAATGTTCTTCTCTAAATATATCTTCGTGTATTACCATGTCATGCGAGTAGTTGTATGCAAAACAGTACATTAAATAATAAATGTGTCCCAATTTTAGTTTTACGTTCTCAAACCATGTTCCTTGGGCTCTAGATACTCTAGTTTTATTATGACAGGAACCCTTGCTGCACACAAATGTGCCCATAGTTTTGTCGTTCTTGAAAACAAGTTTCATGGGATTTTTGTGTATTCTACACTTCTTAGTTTTCAAGATTAAGCCTTGCTCTTCGGCAAAAACCAGTCCTTGTTCATGTGTACTTAACATACGCGCCAGCTTTACAATATTCCACGTTTGTAAAACTTCACCCACGTATTTCCGCCTTTTAAATGCGGGTTCTTCTTCAAAATCATCTAAAATGAAAAACAAGCATTTGATTAACATATTTTGTGGTTTATCAAGCGAAATAATTTAGATTACAATAAATGAATAGTTAACTCACCTCTACTGGTAGAAGCTACTGGTACTGCATCTTCACGGCTTGTGGAAGCCGTTGGTTCATCTGCTGATGGAATATTAGCCATGTCGCTAGGCAGATCAATCGTGCAGAAATCGGAGTCCAGTAAGCAGGCAAAAGTCGTGGTTCAAGCAGAAATCGGAGTCCAGAAAGCAGGCAAGAGTCGTGGTTCAACAGAAATCGGAGTCCAGAAAGCAGGCAAAAGTCGTAGTTGAAGAAGAAATCGGAGTCCAGAGAGCAGGCAAAAGTCGTCGAAAAATTAACACAAAATACCACGCCAAAACAATGAAAAACACGGAGAGCGAACAGAGCACATTCACGTAACTCGAAGAGGAACGGAATGCGCGGCGCGGGCGGCGTAGTCGATCGTCTATGGAAAATAAAATGGCGGTCATACGTTCCATTCTTTAAAAAAAGTATTTGCAACAGAAGCTAATTTAATAAAATCGATGTCAAGTATTATAAACTATGTAATTAAGTATTGTAAATTAAATTAGCAATAAAATAATAGTTCAAATAATTAAAATATTTATTTTAATACCATTTTCATTGCACCAAGTCGTTTCGTTACACGCATTTATAGAGAATCGTCGAATCAAAAATCTGAAATTGAAATTAGTTTTTCTAGAAAACTAGACATTTCCTCGCTCTAAAATTGATACCAAAGCGTAGAGAAAATTATTATCTATAAGATCCAACTCTTAAAATCACCAAATTCGTGTTGGGCTATTCTAATGCCAACCCAGCAAATGTATAAACGCACGACATTATTGATCAAGGAACCAAAAGGTAGCATATGAGAGAGAGGAGCCAAATGTACTGTGGGCCTAGCACAAATAACTGCGTACTGCGTGTGTATGCCGAAGCGTGACACGTTGACGTTTGCGATACGAATACTTTTTCGCAAATTGTTTGTGCTACGGCCTCTGGTCGAATCAAGTCCACACTACACCCGATACTGCAAATGTCAGAAATTTTTCACTACTCTGCTGGTCTCGTAGGATCATTAGAAAGAAGCTCCAAGCCAAATCACTACTGTGTCATCAATTATTCTTATCTACGAATACATATTCTCATGCTGATACCTTATTTTTAGTCACGAACTTCAACATTGGGAAAACCTTGCAAGGAGGTGCATAATTTTGAGGTCATCTAATAATTAATTGTTTCTTTGTAACAGCTAATAATACTTAAATGATTTTAGTTCTTAGTGAATTATGATACCAGAAATTACACATATAAGTATATTATATAAACAAGGCTATTTATTGTTTAAAAACAAATTTCGGGTCAATCCAGTTACAAGAAGAACACAGTGTGACTCTTTGTTTAGCTCATGGACAAGCATTTCCGCTTACCATCAGGTCACGGCTTGCTGGTCTAGTGTCTTGATGAAAATATTGCGTTAGCCGAGAAACATTTTTGATCGTAGTATGTGCGATTCACATAACAAGTTGCTTCGATGTCATGATATTTAATTGTGCAAGTTGTTATCAACTTATCAGCTTACAAAAATAAATAACAGCTGTCATTTACTGATTCAGTATTAAACGATATCATGCCTGCTCGTCGTTTTTATCACTATCATACCTACGTTGAGAATATTATTTAGTTGTATCATTTTCATTGTGTGGACGTGTTTAATCAGTGGAATTAAAAGCGAACATGGTTAAAGCTCGGAAATACGTAGTCAAAAAGCGATTCGAAGGTCTACCGAAGAAAGATGACTATGAAATCGTAGAAATTGATTTGCCCCCTATTAAAAATGAGAAGATCCTGGTCAAGAGTGAGTGGGTGAGCGTAGATCCAAACCAGCGTTACTACAACGCTATACTGCCGACCAGTTCAGTATACAAGTGGGCATCGTGCAAGACTCGAAGCATCCCAAATTTCCCATCGGCACCAGGGTCGTATCTGAAAAAGGCTGGCGCGACTATACCATTATAAATGCGGAGACAGAATTGGACAGATTTGGTATGAAAGTCGTGAAAATCCAAAACTTGAAAAGCCTTTCGCATTCCTTGATAGCCGGTGCTCTGGGTCTTATCGTCGGAGCACCTGCCTACTACGGATTCTTAATCATATGCCAACCGAAACCCGGCGAGGTTGTGGTAGTCACCGGTGCAGCGGGCGCTGTGGGCTCCCTCGTCGGACAAATAGCGAAGATTAAAGGATGCACAGTCATCGGGTTCTGCGGTTGCGACGACAAAGTGAAATGGCTGGAAACCGAACTCGGATTCGACAAAGCATTCAACTACAAGACTGTCGACATTGTCGCTGCATTAAAACAAGCCGCGCCGAATGGCGTCGATTGTTACTTCGATAATGTCGGCGGAGAGATCAGCAGTTCAATCATCAGTCAGATGCGGCTGTACGGGAGGGTCGCAGTGTGTGGAGCCATCAGTGCATATAACGACAGTGAGCTCCCGAAAGCGACCATCATCCAGATGTATATTGTTCTGAAGCAGCTCAGAATTGAAGGTGTTCATTGTGCCCGATATGCTGACACGTGGTATACGTCAGAGGGTTATGCAGAGATGGTAAACTGGATCGAGAGCGGACAGCTGAAAGCCGTCGAGCATGTCACGGAAGGATTTGAGAAGATTTTTGACGCATTTGTAGGAGTGCTACAGGGAGATAACTTAGGGAAGGCTGTTGTGAAAATTGCGTAGACCGTCGTGGGGTATCTTGTGATTAATATTTTTTAAATATATTATGGTTTATTATGTAGTGCCGCCTATATAACGCTGCCTCCCACCTCGGTCGAACACAGAGAGTTGCGGGTGCAGTCGCAGAAGGGGCTGCTTTAAAAAAGCATGCAAAACACGCGGCTCTGGAGGATAGTTACCACTTCGTCCCTGTTGTAGTGGAGACGGTGGGCAGTTGGGGTAGTGAGGCCATCGGCTTCATAAAAGAAATTGGCTGCCGATTGAGGGATAGAGGCCTTGACTCCCGTTCCGGGTCGTACCTGGTGCACAGACTGGCTATAGGGATTCAGCGAAGAAACGCTGCTAGTGTCATTTGCTCCATGTACGATGCGAGATGGGTTATAAACTAATTTATTATTTTATGTTATGACGGAAATATTATATTATGACCGAAGTTATTTATTAAAAGTTAAGTAATTATTAATAAATTTAATTGTATAAAAATGTATTGTTGTTTATTAATTTCATACGTACACGCAGTTTAATTTCTATATACTCCATGGATATTGTACTAGTAAAGTAGTACAAACCTACACGCACCTTCACTTTAGTATCACAAACTTTAGTATAACGTCTCTATCGCGTTGGTTTTATGACTTGATTAACAGATATTGTGCTTTTTAGACACTTAAAGCTCAATTACATGAAATGAAAATTAACGCACACGGCTAATTAGTGAAACGATTTTTAGAATCGGATCAGTATATAGGACATAACGTCCCCGTAGTAGGAAAATTAAATAACTCTGATTTTGTAGTTCTGAGATAAACGCGATATAGTGTTTTTTCTTCAGTTAACGTACATTTGTTAAAAAATGTGAGACAATTTTACTGTAGGTAATTTTATATTTTGTGGACCTGATTACCTTTTACATTATGCTTTAACAAACTGAACCCTTTCTTTAACTATTACTAAATAAAACATAAAAAATCAAGTTGTTTAATTTTGCCACAACTGTTAATTATAACGTAACTACAATTAGCTACTTATTTCGGCTATTTATTTAGTTTTCCTACAAGCTAAATACATTTGGTAGAGTAAAATTTGGTGAAATAAATGCATTTATTGAATTTATCAAACTCGAAAATGTTTTAAATGTAAAATATAGTGGCTTTATACGTCATTATTACGAGGATTTTTTTAAATTATTATTGGTCTCATATAAAAAAAAATAAAAGCTGTATTATGATATTAATAAAGTCATATTAAGAGAGAAATAGAAAAGTACAATAAAGTTTAGAAAAAGTGTATTGTAATCAGATACTTAACTTGCCACAAACTTAAAAAATAAACAAAATTACACCAATTATAACAATTGGAAACAAATTTACTTAAAGTATTCTTTCAAATCAAAACAGAAAATAACACTATGGCTCTAAAACCAGATACCTAAATACAAAAGACATACGTAAGTTAGTGAGCAAAACTATGAAAAACTTAAAATAGGTATCAATTAGAACTAAAAAATATAAGTTTGTATCAAATCAAAACATAATTAAAACAGTACTATAATCCTATTCTGTGTTAAAACTCAATAAATTAAGATTGTTTGCACCTAATCCATAGGTGCAAAGGTCCATAGGTCCACTCAACTAAAAAATGAACAGCAAAACAAAGGTACTCGTACAGCAATCATTATAAAACTTTAAAACGACTCAATTCAACTAAAAATATTTCGTAATAAGATAAGTAAAACACAACTTCATTAAAATTCAAAACTCAAAAAATAATATGACACTTATCAGGTACATTGAGTACACAAATCAAGAACTGCTAATATCAATTTACTTAGAACTATAAATACCTTCATAAGAAAATAAAACATAATTTAAATTAAAAAATAATTGAAATTACTGTCCCTAATCAATACTTAAATGTAAACTTGTAAAAAAGACATAAACCTAAATACCCTTAATTCAAACACAGTGTAAGTAATCCCTTCAAAGTTAGAGTGAACAGGCTCCTACTGGGTAAGCTCGCTCCATCGTAGAAAAAAGACATAAACCTAAATACCCTTAATTCAAACACAGTGTAAGTAATCCCTTCAAAGTTAGAGTGAACAGGCTCCTACTGGGTAAGCTCGCTCCATCGTAGACTGTGTCTCTGTCATTTCTGACCAAGACTTGAGCTAAGAGCAAACCCATCACAAATAAAAAAAGTGTAATTTAAAATTAAATACCTAACAAAACGTGACACTAAAAATAAACATTACATTAATTTAACAATGTAAAACCCTATTGTAAAATCATTTTACTCATGCTGTTAGGGTTTAAAAGTTTAGTTTTCTGCAATATGTAGAGCAGGGGCCCAAAATAAGCTTACTCATCGACTTCAGATGAATCAGTGGAGCGTGGTGGACCCTGGTCTTCGTTTAAACAGGGTAAACTTTCGTACCAACCGTGAAGGTCTTTAGGAATTATATTTTTCTTACAGAGCTCTAAAAGGTCATTCTTTTTTTGTTTTGTTATAGGAAGACATTGTTTATATGCCCGGGGAAGATCTTCAGTATTTATAGTTGGCATTTCAGAGTTTGGAGTTCTCCTAGTCGGTCTCCCTGGTTTACAAAGAGTACCTATTTAGTAAGTCATATGGACCATCGTAATCGTATCTATTTTTAATAATACCAGGTGATTCCTTTTCAAATTCTAAGACATTTCATTTTCAACCAGCACACTTTCTCTCCATTCTCCGCTATAGTTTTGTTTTTAATTATTTTTGATATTGACAAGGTAGGTTCTAAGTATTTCCTGGATGTTTTTTTTCTACAGTAATGGGAATCACTTACAGGAAAACTTTCAATGTGATTTTTTACCTCTTGTATCTGTTCTTCAGGAGTTTTGTTTGCAGGCGCTTGTCTGCCACGATTATCCATTTTTGTAAATACACCATGATCATCCACATGTTTTACTGCAGTTTTGATTGGACCAATAGAAATGCAAAGAGTGGACCTAAAATAGTTCTTGCATACTCGTTCAAATACAGTCTTATTTTTATAGAAACCGTATTCTCTGCTAGAACTTCTTTGTTTGTCGATCGGTACAGATTTTCTTGTAGTCTGCACTGGCTTAATGATGATGCGCTTAAGCAAAAACTCTTTTTGCAGCTTAAAATCTTGTATAGACCAATAGGATTTGCAAAGTTCCTCACGCTCGTTTTGTGTAAACTTTTCTGTGCATTTGGCTGCATTTAGGACTTTTAGGTAGTTTAGCTGCAAGAAACTTTCCAGTTTTACTCTTATATGGCAAACATTTACGTTTCTTCTCCAACTCTTTATTTCTTTTTCAGTTTGTTTGATTTTTGATTCAGTATTTTTCCGTCTGTAGATTTCTTTTTCCTTATTTCCTGTATCTATTTCTGAATCTGTTGTCTCACCGATTGTGACATTGTGTTCAATGATTCTTCTATCAAGGTTAACTGGTGAGACTCGGTCAATAGGAGTTTCAATAATAGCGCGATTATTTATAATATTACCTGTTTCAACTTTAGAATCACTCGACAAAATGGGGTTTATTCGTTCTTAACTCTTATTTTCTTCTTAGCCACTGAAATATTGACGTTTATTTTATTTTCTTCTTCTGTGTCCGGAATTCATGAAGATCCAGAATCAGAAAAAGGTTCTTCATCTGTCGAAGGTGGCATTGGTTCGATACCCGAAATGGGACTTGGTGTGGGCGAACTGTCTGATAGGTGATCTTTATAGTTGTATAATATTATGTTGTCATCTTCATTTAAATTAATTTTACATGGGACTGACATTCACAGGCATAGGTGCTGATTGGGGTGGGTTAATGTCATTAGTAATTTCGCTAGCCATTATTGATGCTGGAGCCGATTCGCATGTAATTATATTAAATCCGTCATGCTCAGGAAGCTTAGGGACATCAGAAACCAACAACACATCTGGCATTTTTTCTGTCGTAACATCAACAGCAAAATTTATGTCGTTGCAAACATTTTTGTTAATTTTGGATGGTAAATTCTGGCATGTTTTAACATTATGTTTTTGTGGACTGACAATAATGGTACTTTGGTCCTGTTGTTTGTTTGTCTTAATTTTTTCCTAAAACAATAAGAAGCAATAACATAGTAGGTATTTAATGAGAAAACAAGTAAAATAATAAACATGTGACAAGAGTGTATGCAGTCAAGTTTGTCAAGTCAAGTCAAGGCACACGTTTGGTCATTAAGCTTTATAAGCCTCGGAATTCGCCAACTTTGACACTGTTAGTTACATTAAGTATCTACGTTGGTTAGGTCAGTTAGGTTACTTAGGTAATAATGTCAGGCATACAACACCCCTAAGAACTATCTAAGCACCTAGTAAACAAAACTGCCTAGTAAACAAAACAAAAAAATTGATAACTACAATTTTTTTTTTTGCTATAGGTACCTCATGTTTTTCTGCTGCAAATTTTTCGCTAATTGATTTAAACGTAGGTACCCTACGTAGTATCACTATTAAAACATTGTTAAAGAAAACACCTTACAAAAACAATCTGTGTGACAAGTTAAAAGTAACCTTATTTTCTTACTTAAAGAGTCAAAATTCAACGAAAGCAGAAGAGTTATCAACTTCTCCCACAACTCAAAATTATTGATATAGGTAATAAAAAGGTAGGAAAAAATAAATAAAACAAATATCAGTACATAGTTATGACATAAATATGAATTAATGTTGTACAAACAAGCTCTTACGGTTAAGAAAAACGTACCTAATCGTATGATTTCTAATTTCTTAATTTAATTTGCAAAGATTGTGTTCTAAATTATCATAGATACATACCACAGATGAATCGTCTTCCTTTTGACACATTTTCACCATAAATCTACTTCGCGAATCCATTATTGGTCACTCTGACATCAACGCAATTGAAGGTCACGTATTACAATAAAATGCACGACACGCGAGAGATGCATCAAACCGCACGCGCTAACCCCCGCGGTCACCCCGCGCTCACCCCCGTCTCCGTCGTCGTTCTCGATCAGTCATTGCATTTGCATAGATAGTACTTACAATATTTCGCGCCAAATCCTCTTAAAAACTTAATGATAACTTTCCTGGTGCATTTCGTTTTATGGCAATTATAAACAACTTAATTTATTTAATTTTAGTTGTCTAGCATTTTATAATTAATCATTATCTAGTTGTAGAAGAAATAGATAACATCAAGTATTTATAAATTAGGTACATTATATCAGAGTTCTGAATAGCAGAATTAAATAAATAGAGTTATTTAGTTTTCCTAGAACTTAGTTAGTTTTGTGAAAGAATTTATAAGTTGAGGAAGAATTCAACAACTTATGTTATTTAATGTATTGGATATTCAACTTATCATTGACCACAGTTATTGATTTATTTACTGAGTTATTTATTTTTCCTTTAAAAAAATTGTGTGTGTCTGAAGATATTTATTATTCCATCTGTCCGACAAAAATGGCTATCATTTTGGAACTGAATGAAATACGAAAATGCCTGTTAGGCTCAAATATGCGGCATGTTTTAGGTGTTTTTAAAATAGGGGAAAGTCAATATTGCCAAAATCGGACTTATTTAATTTTCCAACTACGGGGACGATAACGCTTGCACCCAAACTGACATTTCACAAGCACACGCTACCCCTTTATGATATTAGTATAGACGGACAAAATATGACTAACCTATACTTTGCAATTTTAATGGGATCGTTATTTCGTCTGGGAATGGATCTCAACCACTGGATGGGAACTACGTTTTCTGGCTCGGCGTGTCAGACGCCGTGACCCCTAGGTCGCAGGCCACATATAACAGGTGTTGGGCGCGGTATGCACGGGCGGCTTTCTATTCCATTCAAATTCATACAAAATACATGAAAATAAAGCGCAATTTAGAACACAATCTGGCGCGTTTAAGTTCTAAGTTAAGATTTATTTCTATGCATTTAGTATGAAATTTGAATGGAATAGGAATCCGCCCGTGACATGTCCGCGCCCGACGCCATGTATGTGTGGCCTGCGCCTTACACTCTCTCGTAAGCGGGCGAATTCATCTAGTTTCATTCTAGTTGTTTTTAACTTAGAATGAAGCGTCATCTTCTCGCTACGAAGGTATTACGCAGTAGTGCTTATGAAATGATATGGTGAACATTATGATGGTATTAGACCTGCCAACGGCTTCGCTCGCTTCACTTCTTTAAGGGTGGCATTTCCAAAAATCTTTGCTTACAACATAAAATGCAACTGGCCGACTTTTGTAGTTTGTAGCAACAAGACAAGTATTTACAGTAGATTTTCACTGACGAGTCATATCAACACACGTCATAAAGTGAAACCGTTTCATCACTGTAAGTGGTAGTACAGTGTGCCTAGCACTAATAACTGCGTAAGTGTAACGTAACGTGACGTACACGTGAAACAGTACAAGCTGACATTTATTTAAGGCACCTGTCACACAGATAACACATAATTTGTACGCCAAACGCGTAACGCGTTGACGTTTGCGATACGAATCTAGTTTCTAGTTTATACCTATCACACACAAAAGCAATGGTGTACCCTCTGGCTAATAGCCCGCCTACCTGACGTCACTTGCCAAACGTAACAAATATAGTTTTTTTTTTACATTTTCTACCGACTTCCAAAAAAGGAGGAGGTACTCAATTCGACTGTATTTTTTTATGTTTGTTACCTCATAACAATTTAAATTTCATCAAATTCGGTCAAGTACTTTTTGAGATACACTCCAATAACCGAATAGAATGGAAGTCGGTATAAAATTTTTCAAATTGTACTTGTTATATATATTTCATTGAAAATTTTCAAATATATTTGTAAAAATACGAAAAAAAATTGTTACTTTAAACTTTTCGTTATTTCCGAATATACTCTTTTGATTTTTTGATATTTTAACAACTGCATTGATACCCTAATCATAGTTTCAGATATTTTTGTAATATTTCGAAAAAATACCGAATTTGCCTTTTTTAATTTTTGTATTTTTTTACTAACGCATTGAAAACCTGATCATTAAAATACTAATATATGATCTTTACCATTTTGTTTCAGATTACTGCACATTCCACAGATACTGTAGCGTCGTTAGATCGCACACAGACTAGCTACAACTAAATGGGAGCTATATTTATATGGACATAGAGTATATTATAGAAACTAGTGCTTTACATCGTGCCTTCACAGGTTCCTAGGTATAATTTAGTGCAATATCGAGAGGGCCACCGTATTACATACGAAAATGTATTAGAGTACGTTTCAGGAGAGAAGTCCAGCGGGAATTATAACTATTAATATATTTTGTATAATATCATATTGATGACGCGTGTTGGAGATTTGTTTCGTAGAAGGAAGCTTCTTTTCGAGTTATATTTTCTTTGTCAAAGTAATATAGACACAAGTTTACAATTAATGTTAAAGTTTATATACAATATTTACCATAATTGTGTCCATATCGACTTCAATGAAATGTTTACGACAAACCTAGCTTTCAACAGCTTTATGTATTCAATACAGAAAACAATTTATTGTCCATGCTATAAAGTATAATAATATAACGTATGAATTAAAATATAACAATGCGATGCTAATGTTACGCGCAGCACTCGGGTCTACCGGTAAAACTAGGTGATTTGTAATTTTAAGGCACTAGAGTTCAAATTGTGCTGTGTAATGTTTATTGTCTGTTCATGAGCTCGCCAGAGTATTTTACTATATATACAATGTCCGGCTGTCATGTACCTGTTACACACAGTGCTACAAACTCAGTACTAATGTAGTGTTTTTATCTGTTATCGAGCAAGATGTGTTAATGTGGCTTACATTCCACACTATTGTCGACATAGTTACTGCCAAATTAATTTTGATGTGGAATTTGTTGTAAGAACTGGCTGTGTTTTCGCATCAAACGTTGTCGTGACGTCATTATATCCAAGACATTAATAGCAAAATTAATTTTGTAAC
Organism: Selenia dentaria; assembly: GCA_917880725.1. Taxonomy (NCBI): domain Eukaryota; kingdom Metazoa; phylum Arthropoda; class Insecta; order Lepidoptera; family Geometridae; genus Selenia; species Selenia dentaria. Next base: position 2,614,286 of record OU862888.1, on the reverse strand, counting down.
AGTAATTTGAACTGTTAAGTACAACTTTATATAAATTACTTTTCACGAGCCGATATAGTGAAATTGACTTGCATTTTAAGAGCCGCGTTCAAATCGTGAAGTAAAAACAAATATTTGTGTACCTACAAAACGAACTTGAAGTATTTGTGTGCCTAAAGTATGCCTACAAAGCATTAGGCTTTTAGTTTTTGCTTTGTTTTGTTTGCTTACAAAGCAAAACGTATTGGTTGTATGCCTGCAGGGCAAAACATTTTAGTTGTTTGCCTATAAAACAAAACATATTGGTTTTGTGCCTACAAAGCAAAACGTTTTACTTGTATGCCTACAAAGCAACACGTTCTACTTGCATGCTTACAAAGCAAAACGTTTTAGTTATACGTCTAAAAATCAAAACGATTTAGTTGTATATCTACGTAGCGAAATGTCTTGGTAGTTGTGCTTACAACGCAAAACGTCTTATCGTATGCTTACAAAGCAAAATACTTAAGTTATTGAATGTTTTGAAAGAAAAGTAGACGTCTCGGGAAATATATTCCCAAGACCACTTTACGAAATAGAATTATGTTTTTCAAAACGGCAGTATTTTAATGTATTTATAAAATATACTAATTTTTTATGTTTTACTGAAACTAAGACGTCCAGCTATACTCTTAACATGGCAGCTTCTAAACGAAATGTATTATGTGTACTGTGATTGTTTTATGAACTTTTGTGTAAAAGACACACATTAATCCGTTGTAGGCTCGTGTGGTACGCGTGTGTGCGTAAGGAAATACCCGTACATCCGCGCGCACACCGACAGTTTAAGGGCACATTCCTATATAATCATTATGTAATAATAAGTATTTAAACAGTATTTTTAACATTCCTCGTAAATTATATACAAATTGTATTATTATTCCTATAATACAAAGTACAATTGAGTACAAAATAATAACAGTGAAGCAAAGTGCCTTAATATTTTTTCAATGGAAGTACATGACCATAATAATTTATGTTGTAATTTTACGCTTTACCAAAATAAATGGAGTTATATGATTGTATGGTTTCATTGATACCTCATTTTCAGATATATTCTTGTCATATGAACACACACAAAGTTAACAAGACTGCAATACCTGCCGATTGTGTTGGTTTGAACATGGGTAGACTTACGTACTCGTACATATGTAAAGGTTCAACTTGAATACCTATAAATACACTTTATAATAGACAAAGATTAGAATTAGGATAGGCTAATTAGTATATATAACTAGGTACTTAAAAACATGGTGTGCCTTGTGCAACAAATAATTTACTCTAAGTTCACGTATGCTCCAGATGCCGGTGAGTATGGAACGAAACAATTATTAAGTTACGATCTATACTTATAATAAATATAGAATAACTTTTAATAAAGAGGACAGAGGCCTTATTTTATTTATATATTAGTAGTATTTGGTAGGAGAATTAATAAAATGTGGGTCTGAAGAATCAAAATTACCCACTGAACAAGAATATGCCATTCTTTATAAAAAACCTGTCTGTTTGTCTGTATGTTCACGCATAACTTAAAAACTACTACACAGATTTCTATGAAATTGGGTATATGGATAGAATAGACCTCGCAGCCAAGTATAAACTTCCTATCTTGATCTGTCACATAAATCCAAGGTGGCAGCTTGATCTCGTTATGCTACACTGAACTAACTACTTGAACTGGGGTCTCCATTGACAGGGCGGCGCGCATGAATTTCTATGGTACGGCTAAAAGCCTGCACTAGACTTCGAGCTACTCTTGAGAATTTATTTGTCAGAAAAACCCAATAATTGTCAGACCCGGATTTAGAACCCAGGACATGGAGATTTCAAAGAGGCGCATTCCCCACTATACCAAGACCAAACGAGTGAAGCCGCTGGCTGGTCAGCTAGTTGTATGCCTAATAAAATAATCTAATAAAAAAGTGAATGATCTTACGGAGAAATTAGATATAGCTGAAAATGAAATATTAAATCTGCTGTCGGAAAACCAATTGCTTAAAAAGCGGATCTCGTCATATGATACACGAGTAAGCCAATTGAAAGATATATGCAAAACCACGCCAAGAAATTCTCAAGGAAAAAGTTATTAAAGCATAAATAAAACGACATCGGACTTTTCAGGTAAATATCACACTCCTAAGTCTTCAATTAAAGCAAAGGTTAGTCTCAGAGAGCAAATGCCTAAAGTAATTTCCGAACCTTTAAGAAAGCAAAAGCCTTCGAATTCAACTCCAAACACAAGCCCTGCAAGCTCAGCAACAGTAAATAAACTTCAAAACAGAAATAGTAATACCAAATATATTCACATTATCGGCGACGAACAAGCAAGAGGACTATCTACACATCTATGGTCTAAAACAATGGGTTATCAAGACATACATTACAGCATACAAGGATTAATAAAACCCCATGCGTCCTCCGATCATATACAGGGTGTTTGGTAGACTTGGAGAATACAAGTTGGCCAAAAAAGTCAGAGATTTTTTTTTGGCCAATTTGTATTCTCCAAGTGGGCCCCCGAACACGCTCATTTGGTTTGTCGGTCCCTCTACCAAACACCCTGTATTACGTAATATTAGCAGGCTGGTAGAGACCGTTACGAAAGATGATATTATTGTTATGTCTGTTTGTAAACATGACAAAAACCCATGTACGCTATTAACAAACATTTATAATTTCTTGCATACATTTAAGAATTATAACGTTTTATTATTAAATGTGTTAGAAAACCAGTACCTCAATATAAGGAATTAAATTATGAACTAGAAACATGTGCTAGGTGTTTCGATAAGTGTAAATTTGTAGATGTTAAAAACCTGCACTTAAAATTTGGACATAACCAACGAACGTCAAACCTTGACATTATATCTTTCAAATTGAACATTGGAATTAACCACATTGAACGAGAAACGGAACTTAATCAAATTCAATCTCCACAAAATGTTAATATTCATATGAACGATGTAAATAGTCCAAGGAGTAAAATTTGTTTTCGTTCCTAATGTCGTGGATTCAAAAAATGAGATTATTAGTACTCGCAGCATCCTTCAGGTAAATTCGAATCACAGTAACTTTAGTCAGAACAGTAATTTATGTATTCTTCATCAGAACATAGCCGGTCTCTGTAAGAAGCTTGATGATATTGAATTAGCCTTATTACAATTGGCGGATCAAAAGCAAGAGGTTGATGTACTATGTTTTACCGAAACATTTGTTAAGCAGGGTACGGAAAATAACATAATTTTTAAAAGATTTTAAATTAGCGTCAATATTCTCAAGAAAAAAATGTAGAGGGGGTGCTTGTATACTAGTCAAAAAACAGTTTCACATTAAGAGTGTATGCGTTCCGTCCTACATAGCAACACAATATTATTTTGAGTGCTGCGGTGTTGAGATAATAGGCCTAAATGTAGTGATATTTAGCATTTATAGAGTTCCTGATAAGAAAAAGCATCATATGGAATTATTCCTCCACAAACTTGATAAATTACTTAATTTTACTACCGATGAGTTAAGAAGAAAAAAAATTGTACTATGCGGTGACTGGAATATAAACATATTAGAAAATAGTTCAGCCACTAAATAATTATTGGACCTTTTAGAAAGCTATAACTTCTGGTTCGTACAGAGCCAGTTTCTTATATAATGTTTAATATACTTTCCGTGCTTTAATTACAATCACTTTTGAGTTCGCGCGCTTAGCGCATTGATACTGTCACGTGACCATGCAAAACAAATTAGACTTTAACGAGTATGTTGATGTTGGTAGAATTGCGATGCATTCGGATGTTTCCGCTGTGTTGGTATTCCTTCCGACGTCAAGGAGTGGTACACAAGCCATTGAGCGCGACACACGTATCCGCTCGAGAGTGCGCATCCTCTGTCTTCTGGACCGCCCGAGTCCAGCACAAGGTGCGCGAGCGCGTATATCGCCATTTTATTTCCTCCATCAAGTTGGAGTGACCATCGCGGAGCCTCTCGTCACAAAGACCAGTGCCGTCGGTTGGTCCGAGTGCTTATTTGTACGAACTCTTTGGATATTTACCTGGTGGGTGGTACCACCTGGAAGCCTGCTTCACCTGCGCGTGCTCTGTGCGCGTGCCAGACGAGGAAGTCGGCGAGGAGAGGAAACAACTGGACGAAGACCCTATGGATTTGAGCTGAGAAACCTCTGAGGACGAAACCACACACCGAGCTCATTGACCACGCACCCAGGCTGCTGCCTTAGGAAACCCACAGGTCAGTCGCCTTTCGCCTCAGGAACTTCCAAGTACATATTAAGTTAAACACTGTTTTAAACTATCACGGTTGTTCTCTAAAGTTATATGATTATTAACGGGATATTAACCTTACCACGGTAAATATCCCGTTAATAATCATATAACATATTAAGTTAGCTACCAGATTAAATTCTTGTTTAGACCAAATACCTTCCAACATAAAATACGTTCAACCGGAAATACACTCTCTTGGCTTGTCTGATCATGAGACAGCTCAAACAATTACATTGAAAGCAAATAAACAGAAAGCGTTAAATCAATGGTTTGAATACAGACGAGACTATAGTCCTGAATATATGAAAAAAATTGTTGATTGTATATCGTCTGTATCTTTTGAAGTAGTTTATGTATCTCAAAAGTTTGCGGATTCATTTCAATATTTATATGATACTTTTCGTTTGTTTTACAACTTATGTTTTCCTATAATCAAAGTCAAATTTAACAATAAACCTTCAAAACTTCATTGGCTAACTAAAGGAATCAAAAATTCAAGTATAACAAAGCGACGATTATATTTAAACTACAGATATAATAAAAAAAAAACAAAAGAGTCAATAAAATCCTATTTAATCAATATAATCTTATATTTAAAAAGTGTTTACAGAAAGCACAAAAATAACAAGTTATCGACTTATACAAAAAAGCCAGAATAAATGTAGAGCTACATGGAAAGCAATTTCAGCTTCTGTATGTTCTTATTTATATAGTTATGACATAGACGCTATTAATTTTAATAATGTGACGTATAATAATCCCTCTGACATTTGTAATATCCTAAATAAATATTTTTTAAACTTGACATCTAATATTCATAATAACGTGACATATAGTGCTAATATTTTATTATTTTTAATTTTATGTAGAAACACAATATCAGCGGCATCCCGTCTGTTTGTTAAAGTTGTTGTTGCTAATTACTGATTTAACCCTCCTGCGATTTCGGAGCTACATAACTATATTGATTTAATATTAATCATTAATTAATGAATGACAGCGTTTAACGTTAAGCATTGAACGCTTTGTGCTTTCGCACAAAAAACAGTTTTCATTTATAAAAGTCAAGATACTTTGGTATCTTTAGATTTCAATAGAAATCTCTATAACGATAACAATATCGATCAAATCGCTCTCTTGGTTCAGCCAATGGATTACTTAGGTACTCGTACGAGTAGCTAGTAAAATGATAAAAAAATGTTAAATAACTGTCATCATTGCAAATTGTAATTGACAAATCATCGCTCAACACATTACTTGTAGTGACTTACATTTAACATGTGATAACCAGCTTATACATTTAACCGATCGGAGTCATGCACTGTTCGAAAACGTCTCTAATTAGATTTGATTACATACTTTACTGTAATGTAATTTCCGCTAAATATTTAGAAACGTATTTTGTAATGACTGGGTAATTACTCGTTGTAATCATGTGATTCGCGAGATTTTACTTATAATCCGTACATGACAAATGCTAAAGCATGCATTGTATATTTATATTACGTAATATCCGTGTTTTATTCAGCGACTTTAGAAAAGAAGGAGATTCTATAATCTGTATGTAAAACTGTATGTTTTTAATTCGCTTTATAAACAAATAAATTAATATATTACGGGCATACTCACGTACCTACGGGTAGATCTGACTATAGTTTCGACCACATCCGGCAGTCTTTATCAAGGAGGGTTCCGGACGCCCGAGCCGATGACGTGTCGCTCAGTGCTAAGCGATCTATCCGACAAGTATTACGTGAGTAATCCCGTATTTCTCAGGAAAAAATATTGATAACCACGGTAGTTTTATAACAAAAATATCAAATATATTCGACTCAAACCTGGAAAACCAGCCAACGAAGTTACCTCATATAGACCTATAAGCCGACTCCCAATAATGTCGAAGGTCTTCGAAAAGATACTATTGCGAAGATTAATTCCTATCCTGGAAGAAAACAGAGTAGTTCCTAACCATCAGTTTGGCTTTAGACAACACCATTCAACAATCGAACAAGTTCACCGAGTCTACGGCCATATTCGGAAAGCGCTTGAACAAAAACAATATTGCTCTTCGGTATTCTTAGTCATCCAACAGGCTTTCGATAAAGTATGGCACAAGGGGCTTTTATGTAAAATAAAAACATGCCTGCCACACAACTACTTCACCCTACTAGAGTCTTACTTGTCAGAAAGAATATTTCAAGTCAAAGAGTCAACAGCAACATCCGCTTTCTTCGATATTAAAGCAGGAATCCCTCATGGATCAGTTATGGGACCAGTGTTGTACACTATCTATACCTCTGGTCTTCCTCAAGTTGATGACACTGTTATAGCAACATTTACCGATGACACGGTTTTTCTTGCTAATGACCATAACCCAGTAAAAGCTTCCGCAACTCTTCAAAGAGAATTAAATAAGATAACCAAGTGGCTTAAAAAAATGGAAGATAAAAGCAAGCACAACAAAATCCGTACAGGTGACTTCACTCTTAGAAAAGGTAACTGCACGAGAGCGTCCCGCACGCAGTGGTTGCAGTCTCGCGGCACACCAGGACCTTCACCTACTACACCGACGACGAAGAAGACGCCATCAGCCGTTTCGTGCGTCGTGCGATGTCTGCGTCACCAAATGCTATCCGTGACTACAACTTGCAGATGGTCACAAAAGACCGGAATGTGGATGTGACGGAGGCGGGTGGAGAAAGCCGACTTATATAAAAATTAGTTAAAAAATTAGACAAGCTAAGGTTTTTGTATTATGTATGCGTGTATACCTTGAGCATTCACGCTCACTAAAAGGCATCTTCTCGCGGCGGCGTCGTGTGGCGGGTCATCCTTTTCCCTCAAATATGGTTGAGGAGGGCGATGGCTGGCACACGTGTCAAGCTCGTGAACGGGCGCGGCTTGCGGGAGCCGGTATGCTCTCGGTATGTACGATATTTAGAAATTAGTTAAAAGTCTATGAACAAAAAAAAAAAATTATGTAACTTTAGTAAAAAAAAATGGCCTGTATTCCGTTAGTATTTATATAAAAAATATAAGTTTAAACTATAAATGTAAGCAATGCCACGGACCCATTGAGTCTGTGAACAAAAGCAATAATAAAAAAAAAATAAAAAAAAAAAAGGTAACTGCCCATCTGTACAGCTAGAAAATGCTACCCTTCCACATGAGGACAAAGTAAGATACTTGGGACTCCATCTTGACCGTCGTTTAACCTGGAAGGACCACATTAAGTATAAAAGAGATGCGCTCAATTTACGCTACAAAGGGCTATATTGGTTACTTGTACGACACAGCAAATTGTCAATGGACAATAAACTTCTAATCTACAAAAGCATTCTCAAGCCGATTTGGACCTATGGAATTCAGCTGTGGAGCACTGCTTGCAACTCCAACATATCTATGCTGCAAAGAATGCAAAACATAATACTGAGAACCATCAATAATGGACCTTGGTACATAACCAATTCGGATATACACCACAACCTCGATATGCCAACTGTTAAGGAGGAAATCAGCAACTAAACAACAACCTATCAGCAACAATTGAGTATGGTAATGGCCTGGCATCACAACTACTCAACAATAGATATCCGCCGCGACTACGGAGGAAACAAGTGCTGTCCTCTGACTAGGGAGCACACTGTATACTAATGAGGAGATGTCTTCAGTGGAAGACTCACTCTACATAACAAAGCCACCCACAAACAATCTTCTGAAAGTAGAGAAAAACTGTTTGGATATAAAACCAAAACAAAAAAAAATATATATATATTCGACTGCATCACTGATTATACTCTGATAACATGATATCTATTTATCAGCTTACTAAAATATGTTTGTCATTTACTGAACCAACTTGTGCTAGTTTTATTTAATTAGGTAGATATCAACACGATGAATCGTTTGTTTTAAGCATAGATATACTTATAGTGAGTCGTCAATAGGAAGAATTCTGTGGATTCGAGTCAGCTTGCAAAATTCGAACAATCCAAAGTTTGTTATCGGCCGGCACCAGTCATTTCTTTTAGTTACATGTACATTTTTCGGTGCGATCATACCATTATCGACTCGGTGAGAGAGATCGTGATTTTATTCAGTAAACAGTAGTCGAGAGATCTGACCCCACCGACAGAGTTATTTCATTATCACCCTTGACTGTGTTTATGAAACCCCGCAATTTGTCAAACCACATTTCGTAGCTCGTTTTTCGGAGAAGGCCTTCAGTGTAGGTTACCTACAGTTTTTTACTATATTTTACCCACAATTTATAACACAAGAACAGCTTTACCGATATCGATAAAATTTGGCAAGGAGATAGATTATATCGTAATCATCAAAATCATCATCATCATTCATCACCACGGAGGTGAAACATCAGTCCAGCAATCTCCAGTGAATCGCCTGCCATTTTGCATGTTGTTTGTAAACACAACATAAATAGTTTCCCCTATACCTTTATAGGTAATATAGGTATAGGCGGTATATTTGTTATATTGTAACTATTTGGGTAGGATATTGGGGTAGGCACACTATTACTACATACTTATTATTAATAACCCTTAAATAAATTTAACTTGTTATAAAGTTGTCCTTTTGTACCATTTTATATTTGGGAGATTCCTTTTTTGCAGATGTAATGCAATTGTACATCTATAAACTTTTCTATTATTAGTTGAAGCAAATTTGTATTAAGGTTATGGTCGGTATATCCTGGAAACACATCTTTTTCGATATATAATTTTAATACCTCTATGGAGATAAAGTTTATATCGTATTGTTTTTCGATATATTTTCCTCCACTCACGCGAAGACAATTGTTTAAACGCGTTCCGTGTTCATACATATGTTAAATACATCCATTTCCTGCGTAGCACAGACCACCCATGTCTCTTATGTCTATTCGTTTGTGAAACCATAAGTTTTCTTTTGCCAATAAGTTGTGTTTGCAACCGTCACAACTGAGGGTTTTCACTAAGTTACTCACCACAAAGCCAGAAATATATCCAATTATTTGTGAAACAACGTCTGAAATAGGGTTATGGTCTAATTTTTCACTGAGTTCATTGCAGTTTGTTTGGTATTTATCAAAATGTTGGTGTTAAAAAGGTGCTACTTACTTGGCTTTGTCAATATGATTATGAAGGCATCGAAAGGATGCTTAATAGTTTTAGAGATTGATATTTTGAGCACATACCCCATTTATTCAACTGCGTTCTGCGCAATATCACACGCAATGCCCGGTGCACACAACGTTACACACAGTGTACGGTGTGCTAAACGCCACAAACATTGCTTTACATACTTAAATAACTTTCATACCTACACTTCCACACCTTCACACAACATACACAAATATCCTCCAACCCACTTTTACTCCACTTGACTTGGGTGCTTTGACGGAGATGATATACACTTAAACATACATTCACACACACATACACTACACTAACATCCCAACACACCCTCAAATAAATATTATAAAATTAGCGTGTTTTATCTAATTTCAAAACATTTTTGCTTAGCATTTATTAACCATTATGTATGCTGTTCCATGTGTTTTATATTTTTAGTTATATAGACAATGCTTTATGTTTATATATATATATGCGTGTTTATATATACAAAAATATGTTTGTTATATGTATTTGTAAGCATAAAATATTAAAATAAATCTAGATGGGAGAAGCCACTGGCACCCGAAACACAGTTTTTAACTAGTTCGGGAGCCTATGTATTCATTATATAAAATGTAATATATTTATGCAAAATAAAATAAATTATTATTATTATTATTTATTTGGAAAATTATGGGGGAGGCATATGTTCAGCAGTGGACGTCCTACGGCTGAGATGATGATGATGATGATGAACAACATTACATGAAAACCATAATATATTTATGAAATTTTAATAATTACAAGGTACCCTACGATGGTCTACGCAATTTTCACAACAGCCTTTCCTAAGTTATCTCCCTGTAGCACTCCTACAAATGCGTCAAAAATCTTCTCAAATCCTTCCGTGACATGCTCGACGGCTTTCAGCTGTCCGCTCTCGATCCATTTTACCATCTCTGCATAACCCTCTGACGTATACCACGTGTCGGCCCATCGAGCACAACGAACACCTTCAATTGAAAGCTCTTTCAGAACAATATACATCTGGATGATGCTCGCTTTCGGGAGCTCACTATCGTTATATGAACTAATGGCTCCTCACACCGCCACCCTCCCGTACAGCCGCATCTGACTGATGATCGAACTGCTGATCTCTCCGCCGACGTTATCGAAGTAACAATCGACGCCATTCGGCGCGGCTTGTTTTAATGCAGCGACAATGTCGACTGTCTTGTAATTGAATGCTTTGTCGAATCCGAGTTCGGTTTCCAGCCATTTCACGTTGTCGTCGGAACCGCAGAACCCGATGACTGTGCATCCTTTAATCTTCGCTATTTGTCCGACGAGGGAGCCCACAGCGCCCGCTGCACCGGTGACTACCACAACCTCGCCGGGTTGCGGTTGGCATACGTTTAAGAATCCGTAGTAGGCAGGTGACCCAACGACGAGACCCAGAGCACCGGCTACCAAGGAAGGCGAAAGGCTTTTCAAGTTTTGGATTTGCACGACTTTCATACCAAACCTAGTGCCCACCTCTGTCTCCGGATCTATAATGGTATAGTCACGCCAGCCTTTTTCAGATACGACTCTGGAGCCGATGGGAAACTTGGGATTCTTCGAGTCATGCACAACGCCTACTTGTATACTGAACTGGTCGTAAGGCACCGAGAGCGCAGCGTTATACAGCCGCTGGTATGGATCTACGCTTACCCACTCACTCTTGACCAGAATCTCCCCGTTTTTAATAGGGGGCAAATCAGTTTCTACGATTTCATAGTCTTCTTTTTTTGGTAGACCTTCAAATCGTTTTTTGACGACGTATTGCCGAGCTTTAACCATGGCGATGTTGTGTTCTCTTTGATTCCAATGATTAAATACGTCTAGGCAATGAAAATTGTATACTTTTATATTATATTTTCAACGTGTCTGATATAAACAACGATAAGGAATGTTCGTATATCGATCGATACTTAATCAGTAAATGACAATTATATAATTTTTGTAAACCGATAAATTGATAAAAACTTTCACAATCAGTCATCATTACATCGTAATAACTCATATGCGAATACTATATACTTACTACGATCCAAAATGTGTCTCCATCATCAATATCATTATCAGCCCACATTCGTCCACTATTGGACATATGTCTCTCCTAAAGTATGCCACAGAGCTCAGTCTTCAGCTCTCTGCATCCAGTTACTGGCAGCCACCCTCCGCAGGTCGTCTCTCCACCTGGCCGCAGTGCGTCCTACACTACGTTTACCTAAACGTGGTCGCCACTCAAGAACTTGTCTACTCCAGCGGTCATCGGTTCTTCGGGAAATGTGGCCAGTGTGATGGTAGATGAGGCGCTGGATTAACATATAGGATACTTTTGATCATCACCATTATCAACCATCACCACGCGGGTGCAAAAGCGTAATATTCTTGGGCACATAATAAAGAAAATAACAAGATCTCCGCCTACGTCAAGATCGTAATGATGACAGCTCTGTCCAAGTTTGTGTCAGTTTCTGATAGCTTTTTCAAAAGCACGCTATCATTTTGACAGCTCTATGTACTAGACCTGCTCGGCGAACGTCAAGAGTTGTGAAATGTAATGACAAATACCGTTAAGAGTGATGAAATGTAATGACAGTTTTTTCTATGGTGATTAATTTTATAATTGTATTACTGTATGTTGTTATTAGTATTTACTGATTGATTTACTAAGTACTTAAATTTACTCTTATAATCTTGTAAATATTTTATGAAATGTTGGTATAAAGATAGATATAGCCTTGGAGAAGATAATAAGCTCTCGAAGTACTAATCCTGCGCAGACGAAGTCGCGGGCACCGACCAGTAATATTATAATAATAATAATATTACAGCCCCACTTATGCCTATGTAATGGGCCGGGTTAAAACCGTGATATAATTGAAATACAGAGAATAATATTATAATATTTGTATATATAAATTAAATTTGGTATGCAGAGGGTTTAGGGGCGATAAATCGATCTAGCGTTTTTTTTCTTTTTTAGAGTAGGTTGTTTTATCCGTGTTTCAAGCAATAAAAACAAAAACTAAACGTTGTTCGTTAAGTTCAAACTAGATGGCATAACAGTCGCATTGCAAAATCCTGATACGCGATGACCAGATTATTACGTAACATTCGTGTCTAAATCGAGCAAAGCTCGGTCATCCAGCTACTTTCAATACTCGTAGCATGATAATAAATATATTTATCATCTTACCAAAATACGATTGTCATTTCCTGCAACGATATCGATTGTAAACGATATGATATCACCATCCTAGGATCGTGACGGAGAATGACAATCGATTGTCATTCTCTGTCAATGATGATATCATCAAGTCATCATAGTAGGCACAGTTGTTGGAGTGTAACTCAAAAACTGCAAGACCGAATTAGATGAAATTTGAATAAGACCACATCGGAACCTATACTCTATCAAACAAAAAGAAATTGAGAATCTGTCCACAAATAGGGAAGAAATTGGTAAACATACACAAAAAAAAATGCATATAGTTGGACACAAAGCCTCCTTCTTTTTTGAAGTCGGTCAAAAAGACCCATTAAAGATCACAAAGTGGGTGTGGTATTAACTTAGAAATTCCATTGTTATAAATTCTATTAAAAAACAATGAAAGAAGGATAGCTAGTCATTGTATCCGTGACTCGAGGAAATATTATTGGCCAGCACAGATGCATGAACACCAGCATTACACATTGCAAGCCTTTTTCAATGGCAATGCGGGGTTATTTTATGCACGTGTACTATTTTTCATAAACTTTTGAGAACTTAAGCGCTCTCGAAAATTAGAGGAATTTGGAAACGAACTTAGCATACTTGAGGTCATCTATTAGCGGCGCAAGGTGGGCTCTTGTAAGTACATACCTATAGCTATTCTGTTTTAGGACAGCCTCGTGAGTAATATAAAATAATCTGCATAAGTTTAGTGTGCTGCAAGGCTTTGTTATTTTATTAGCTTTGTCTCAGTGCCTCATATACATTCAAGAAGTAAACTAGGTACATATTTACTACATAACTAAAACTTGTACCTAAAACATAACATGTATGTATGTTCTCCTAAATTTAAGAATACATGAACAAAACAACTGCTATTTATGACTCATAGCTAAGTTTAATCTACTCGTAATTTAAAAAAAATGTCATAAATAGCAGTTGCAGATGTTCATAAATGCTCAACTGTCGCTCTTATAGAGCGACAGATAAGAAGCAGTATCAATGATTAGAGGTCCACCTACAGATATCGGAGGGTCCAATACATTATCTCAAAAAGGCTTACATTAATAATTCATACAGATTTCACAGACTGAAAATGACGGGACCAGGTAATTACTCTCACGTAAGTATAGAGTTTTTTCGTATACGCACTTTTCACTTACTCAGGTTTTACCGTATTAGATATTCAAAGAAATAGAGACTCTATGCTAAAATTAAAAAACCCAAACCTTGGTATTATCGACACTAAACCATTGCGGCTTTGTATAGGCATTGTTTTGAATAACGAGCTACGTGCAAACATCACTAGATGACTCACTAAAAACTGTGGTCAGTAGAAGTTTAGAATGCAGAAATAAATGGGTGTTAACTGGTTTATTTTATCTATTGACTTCAAAAAGGAGGAGGTACTCAATTCGACTGTATTTTTTTTAATGTTTGTTTTACCTCATAACTTTCGATAGGGTGAACCAATTCTCAAAATTCTATTTTTTTCTTTGAAAGCTGGTGCTTCCCGTTTGGTCCCATTTAAATTTCATCAAATTCGGTCTAGTAGTTTTTGAGTTAGACTCCGAGAACTGAATATAATGGAAGTCGGTATTAAATTTTTCAAATTGTACTTGTTATTTTGATACCATCGAAGAGATAATTTATTGATTCAGGCGTTACTTTGCGGAAATCCATTATCAAAAAAACGATATTAAAAAATATTTAGTGACACTTCCGCTAAAAAGAAAACAATGATTTTGGCCTATTTGGGGGCGTGCACCACCACAGATCTGTCTGTCTAGTGCTCGACGAGTCAACATCTCCTGAGGATGCCTCGTGTAGAGGCGAAACACGTGTCGAATCGGTTTTGGTTTATTTGGGTTTCTTGTGTTTTTTATTTTGTATTCTTCCTATTAGCATTTTATGCGGGAGGTAGGGTGGTGCACGCCCCCAAATAGGCCAAAATCATTGTTTTCTTTTCAGCGGAAATGTCACTAAATATTTTTTAATATCGTTTTTTTTCATCGAAGAGATTTTATGATAAGTGCTTAAAATTAAAATATACCTCTTGGGCATAGGCTCATAGCAAATGCTTTGGAGAACTAAATGTTTTGAAGCTATGAAAAAATATCTAAATGCGTTATTTCAAGGACACTGAAAAGAAAATTATTATTATGACCATTACCAACATTTGATCGCTCTCTTGGTTCAGCCAATGGTTTACTTAGCTACTGGTACGAGTAGCTAAGTAATCCATTGGCTATCTATAAATGTCTATTTATCAAAGTGGAAGAGGCACGATAGTAGCTGGAGATTGGAGTTCCATAAGCTGTTTTCAGACTTTTGGTGATTAAGTAAGTAAACAAAATGATAAAAAAAATTTAAATAACTGTCATCATTGCAAACTGTAATTGACAAATCATCGCTCAACACATTACTTGTAGTGACTTACATTTAACATGTGATAACCAGCTTATACATTTAATCGATCGGAGTCATGCACTGTTCGAAAACGTCTCTTATTAGATTTGATTACATACTTTACTGTAATGTAATTTCCGCTAAATATTTAGAAACGTATTTTGTAATGGCTGGGTAATTACTCGTTGTAATCATGTGATTCGCGAGATTTTACTTATAATCCGTACATGACAAATGCTAAAGCATGCATTGTATATTTATATTACGTAATATCCGTGTTTTAGAAAAGAAGGAGATTCTATAATCTGTATGTAAAACTGTATGTTTTTAATTCGCTTTATAAACAAATAAATTAATATATTACGGGCATACTCACGTACCTACGGGTAGATCTGACTATAGTTTCGACCACATCCGGTGGTCTTTTTCAAGGAGGGTTCCGGACGCCCGAGCCGATGACGTGTCGCTCAGTGCTAAGCGATCTATCCGACAAGTATTACGTGAGTAATCCCTTATTTCTCAGGAAAAGTTATTGAATACCACGGTAGTTTTATAACAAAAATATCAAATATATTCGACTCAAACCGAGAAAACCAGCCAACGAAGTTACCTCATATAGACCTATAAGCCTACTCCCAATAATGTCGAAGGTCTTCGAAAAGATACTATTGCGAAGATTAATTCCTATCCTGGAAGAAAACAGAGTAGTTCCTAACCATCAGTTTGGCTTTAGACAACACCATTCAACAATCGAACAAGTTCACCGAGTCTACGGCCATATTCGGAAAGCGCTTGAACAAAAACAATATTGCTCTTCGGTATTCTTAGTCATCCAACAGGCTTTCGATAAAGTATGGCACAAGGGGCTTTAATGTAAAATAAAAACTTGCCTGCCACACAACTACTTCACCCTACTAGAGTCTTACTTGTCAGAAAGAATATTTCAAGTCAAAGAGTCAACAGCAACATCCGCTTTCTTCGATATTAAAGCAGGAATCCCTCATGGATCAGTTATGGGACCAGTGTTGTACACTATCTATACCTCTGGTCTTCCTAAAGTTGATGATACTATTATAGCAACATTTACCGATGACACGGCTTTTCTTGCTAATGACCATAACCCAGTAAAAGCTTCCGCAACTCTTCAAAGAGAATTAAATAAGATTACTAAGTGGTTAATAAAATGGAAGATAAAAGCAAGCACAACAAAATCCGTACAGGTGACTTCACTCTTAGAAAAGGTAACTGCCCACCTGTACAGCTAGAAAATGCTACCCTTCCACATGAGGACAAAGTAAGATAAGTAAGATACTTGGGACTCCATCTTGACCGTCGTTTAACCTGGAAGGACCACTTTTAGTCTAAAAGAGATGCGCTCAATTTACGCTATAAAGGGCTATATTGGTTACTTGGACGAAACAGCAAACTGTCAATAGACAATAAACTTCTAATCTACAAAAGCATTCTCAAGCCGGTTTGGACCTATGGAATTCAGCTGTGGAGCACTGCTTGCAACTCCAACATATCTATGCTGCAAAGAATGCAAAACATAATACTGAGAACCATCAATAATGGACCTTGGTACATAACCGATTCGGATATACACCACAACCTCGATATGCCAACCGTTAAGGAGGAAATCAGCAAATCAACAACAACCTATCAGCAACGATTGAGTAACCACCCTAATAGCCTGGCATCACAACTACTCAACAATAGTTATCCGCCGCGACTACGGAGGAAACAAGTGCTGTCCTCTGACTAGGGAGCACACTGTATACTAATGAGGAGATGTCTTCAGTGGAAGACTCACTCTACATAACAAAGCCACCCACAAACAATCTTCTGAAAGTAGAGAAAAACTGATTCGAGATAAAACCCAAACAAAAAAAAAATATATATATTCGACTGCATCACTGATTTTACTCTGATAACATGATATCTATTTATCAGCTTACTAAAATATGTTTGTCATTTACTGAACCAACTCGTGCTAGTTTTATTTAATTAGGTAGATATCAACACGATGAATCGTTTGTTTTGAGCATATATATACTTATAGTGAGTCGTCAATAGGACGAATTCTGTGGATTCGAGTAAGCTTGCAAAATTCGAACAATCCAAAGTTTGTTATCGGCCGGCACCAGTCATTTCTTTTAGTTACACGTACATTTTTCGGTGCGATTATACCATTATCGACTCGGTGAGAGAGATCGTGATTTTATTCAGTAAACAGTAGTCGAGAGATCTGACCCCACCGACAGAGTTATTACATTGTATCACCCTTGACTGTGTTTATGAAACCCCGCAATTCGTCAAACCACATTTCGTAGCTCGTTTTTCGGATAAGGCCTTCAGTTTTGGTTACCTACAGTTTTTTACTATATTTTACCCACAATTTATAACACAAGAACAGCTTTACCGATTTCGATAAAATTTGGCAAGGAGATAGATTATATCGTAATCATCAAAATCATCATCATCATTCATCACCACGGAGGTGAAACATCAGTCCAGCAATCTCGAGTGAATTGCCTGCCATTTTGCATGTTGTTTTTAAACACAACATAAATAGCCGCCGATACCTATATTACCTTTATAGGTAATATAGGTATAGGCGGTTTATTTGTTATATTGTAACTATTTGGGTAGGATATTGGGGTAGGCACGACATTACTACATACTTATTATTAATAACCCTAAAATAAATTTAACTTGTTATAAAGTTGTCCTTTTGTACCATTTTATATTTGGGAGGTTTCTTTTTTGCAGATGTAATGTACATCTATAAACTTTTCTGTTATTAGTTGAAGCAAATTTGTATTATGGTTATGGTCGGTATATCCTGGAAATACATCTTTTTCGATATATAATTTTAATACCTCTATGGAGATAAAGTTTAAATCGTATTGTTTTCGATATATTTTCCTCCACTCACGCGAAGACAATTGTGTATTACGCGTTCCGTGTTCATACATATGTTAAATACATCCATTTCCTGCGTAGCACAGACCACCCATGTCTCTTATGTCTATTCGTTTGTGAAACCATAAGTTTTCTTTTGCCAATAAGTTGTGTTTGCAACCGTCACAACTGAGAGTTTTCACTAAGTTACTCACCACAAAGCCAGGAATATATCCAATTATTTATGAAACAACGTCTGAAATAGGGTTATGGTCTAATTTTTCACTGAGTTCATTGCAGTTTGTTTGGTATTTATCAAAATGTTGGTGTACAGATTTATTTTTCTACCGACTTTCAAAAACGGAGGAGGGGGACTCAATTTGACTGTATTTTTTTTTTATCTTTGTTACCTCGACTGGGTGAATCGAATATCAAAATTCTTTTTTTGTTTGAAAGCTGGTGCTTCTCGTATTGTCCCATTTAAATGTCATCAAATTAGTAGTTTTTGAGATACACTCAAACAACTGCATAGAATGGAAGTCGGTATTAAATTTTTCAAATTGTACTTGTTTGAATTTCAGTAGTACTGAAATTTTCTTAGTCGGTTTCATCAAAACGATATCATTTCGAGAAACTGGTAATTTTCTTGAAAGGATATGACCCTGACAATATTGGTATACAATTTCTGCTAAATTTTGACTGCAGTTCCAAATGAGACAGCAGCTTTTTAAAAATGGCCTTGAATTGTCTCGTATTGGGATTATAGTTATGTCCACCTTGAATCCTTATGTTTCCGAAAAATAGTTCAACATGATCGTGACAAAATTTGTATGTTAATAAAAATAATAATAATATAATAATATTCTTTATTATCATTTAAAAGAAAGTACACAGATAATAAAAACTAAGTTCACTACACGCTAATCAGTACTTCTACAAGTTTTAACTCATTTATAAATTTGATATCTATATCATCATCATCATCATCTCAGCCGTAAGACGTCCACTGCTGAACATAGGCCTTCCCCATTTCATGTCCCATGTCATGCACGAAACTTGCCATCACCGTCTCTATTGAAATAAGGTTTATTTTTATGGTATTTTGTTCTTGATACATAGCGTTTCATCATTCCTTTATGTAACCTAATCTTTAACTATAACTGGCACCTAATCTGCCCGTGACCATGATTATACTGCTAGGTGTTCAAAATGCTTTGATTAAAATGATTTAAAATATTTGCGATTTAATACCTTCCAAGCAGTTTAATTTAATTGTATAATACTCGTACAAACTAAACACTGTTCTCGATAATGCCTTATGGAAACTATCCTGTTCAATAGTTATTCATAGTAACCTTACAGCTACTTTTTTACTTTGCAGTTTATGTATTGTTGCTTTAAAGTTACGAAATTTTGTGGTACCGTAGACACTCTACTAAGTTTAACAAAATTTCGTAACTGTAAAGAATTTTATGTAAAAAATACTTTACGTGAACAAAAGAAATCAAATAACTACTTTTACGATATCAGAACAGAAGCTATTAAACTATTTAGTAGTTTATGTTGCGTAAATGAAAACCTTCTCAAACTGTAATTCCATACCAGTTTCTTACAATCGTCATATATATAGCAAGGGTTGGTAGCAGTATACAATTCGGTATGAGGGCAATGAGGGCTACGCTGACATTCAACTCTGGATACATGGGCTGATTTGAACAGCTCAAAGTGCTTCGTGAATTTAATGTACATATATACAATATAATTATGTTCTTTTGATCGAGTTAATAATAAACATTTAAATAACATTCATTGTAAATATTAGCCTGAAGACCTCAAACACCACTAACTTCATTAGGAAATCAAACAGACCGAATATTGCGCTGAAGTTTACACCTTTCTCCTTTAAACGGTCCCGACATAGGGGACATATCCCCCAATTTTCCAAAAGGACCGGTTAGAAGCGGCCTGCGTCCAACGTCGTCCTGCGACCTTCATCAAGTCGTCTGTCCACCGTGTCAGTGGACAATCTACGCTGCACTTACCGGTCCGCGTGCGATGACATCATGCCGTGCGGGGTGCGGGGGGATATCTGTTGCGTCGGCGCAACGAATCGGAGAGACAGTATTCCGTCCCCTCAAGCAGCTAAGACATATGCTTCGCTCTCCCAAGGATAGAGAGCCAATGGGTGTCCCCGGTATTTATATGATTCCCTGCGATTGCGGAAAATGTTACGTCGGTGAAACAAGACGAAATATATCCACTAGACTCACCAAACACATAGGCTCCATGAAGAATCTGGACAGCAACAGCTCCACTGTTGCGGAACATTCTCTAGCCTCAGATACGCAGCACTACATCCGCTTTGATAAAGCGCGGGTGTTAGCGCGGGAAAAGCTTTTCGTTCCACGTAAGATCCGGGAGGCTATCGAGATTGGTAGGCACCAGAATTTTAACAGAGATGGAGGATGTAGCCTGCCCTTTACCTGGCGATCGTGTCTTCGTGAAGCTAACGGTAGTGGACAAGTAGTGACCAGTGGCGATGTGGTGAGCTCATTCTGCCCGAGTGCTCCCACCAGCATGGGATACGACACCAGCGATGAAGAGGACTCCCGATTCGTTGCGCCGACGCAACAAATATCCCCCCGCCCCCCGCACGGCATGATGTCATCGCGCGCGCTACGTGCTGCTGCCCGCAGTGCGAGGCGAGCCGCAATCGCGAGCATTCTGCACTCTCCTTGAAAAAGACCACCGGATGTGGTTGAAACTATAGTCGGAAAGATCTGACTTTTTTACGTGAGTAAATCCCGTTTTTCATATTAAAAATGTGTACAAACCACGTTAGTTTTCATAATAAAAGATGCAGTATCTTATTATACTTTGGTATATTGCATAGAGCACTGTTTTCAGAGTATTTAAGTTCGCCACTACGCGTAACTTCTTGAAAACGTTTATCGCTTTTCGAACACGAGCAGTTACTGAGTCAATATGCAAGTTCCAGGAAAGTAAGTTGTCAATTATTACACCAATATATTTGACACTAGAAACAGACTTTATTTTTGGGCAAGCACATTCATAAGAGCAATTTCCATAGGTGTGGGCCTTGACGATGCATGCGCTTTCCGCCGGTGTCGCTTGACTCTGCATGGCAAATGTGATCATGTTGGTTTTATTTACATTCAGTGTGAGTAAATTTTGTCTCAGCCATTGCATCACTACACCAAGGGCTTGCTCAGCTTTTTCGTACGCATCACTCCAACTATTTTCTGATATGATCAGAGCAGTGTCATCAGCGTAGGTAAAGATATCGCAGTTAGCAAGTTCAAGACCACACATATCATTCACATAAATCTGGAAAAGTTTTGGCCCAAGCACGCTTCCCTGAGGAACTCCATAAATTAGTATTTTAGCGTCACTATAGATATCCCCTATCCTTACACACTGGCTGCGATCCATTAGAAAATCTTTGAAGGCAGCAAGGGCTGTTCCTCGTATTCCAGCACATTCGAGCTTGTTCACTAACAGATCTGTGGAAACAGTATCAAATGCCTTTGATAAATCAAGGAACAGCCCAATGCATTTGTGCTTTGCGTCTAGGTGGTTGATGACACATGTTGTGAGTTCTAGAACTGCGTCCTCTGTACTCAAGCCTGACCTGAAACCGTATTGATTGGGTGCTATAAGAGATTGTGACTCTAAGTATTTTACCAGCCGCTTGTTAATGACTATTTCAAAAATTTTAGATAGGCTTGCCAGCACAGATATTGGTCTGTAATTATTAACATCACGTTTATCACCATTTTTATAGATATGGTAAACAACTGCCCCTTTGAATGCCCTTGGGAATATACCATTGTTTAATGCTATATTAATTATATATGTTATTGGAGCAATGAAATATTGTTTGCAATACTTCAAAATAACTGCTGATATGCCATCATACCCTGTCGCACAATCGGATCGTAAGCCAACTATAATATTCTCTACTTCATTGGGATCTGTCTCAATTAACGCAAATGAGTTAGCAGGAGGATGTGAGTTTTGAATCACAAAACTGTTTGTGTTAACTGCTTGTTGTTGCTGTTGTTTTACGGCTGAGGCAAGTGTTTTTCCTATATCAATAAAAAGCTGTTAACTATATTTGTTGAAATTTTGGAATTAACATTATTCTCTAGAAGTTGTTGTATTAGTTATAGTTTTTATCGCCTTCCAAGTGGACTTGGGATTATTTTTAGCTTTATTCAGTTCAATCCGTTCAAATTTCCATTTTAGTCTCTTCAGAAGTTTTGTACAAAAAATTCGATTCGAAGGTGTTTTGAGAATATTGAAGGTTTTATATATGTACAATATAATATATTAAACACAAAGGGGTAACGTGTGGTAAAGTGGGGTAGGACGTCCCCGGCGTATATGGGCACCTCCGTATTTTTTGCATTTAAAAATATTATTTCATGTTTTTGTCGCAAAATTCTTGTTTATTTGCGTTCCTGAAGTAACAACGCCTATGTACGGGTGTTATCCCGTAGCTGTGCGGCTGGAATAATTGGATTTTTATCAAGAAATGTCGTCACTTTGCAACTTCGATTCCTGAGACCCCGTCGAGTGTGCCTTACCTGTATTTGGTGCATCTGGACAACATAGTAGCTTACAAGAAAGTGACGTGTTTGTGCTCCTAAGTGTAGGAGTTTTGTGGGAAAATCGCAATTGTTTATTTTGTGTAAATAATTCCTGCTTAATTACCACGTACAGCGTCATCTATGCTCTCATGCGCTTACTGCTTGCAATAGTCGATACACCCTCGCACCAATGCATCATCGAGCGGCGGGCAGCGTGGGCACGTCTGTGTCCGGTACACAGAGCTTCGGCGCGCTTCCGCCAATATGACACAGATGGCGGGACCTGATTCGAAATAACATTTTTATTGCTACTTATGTAATCGTATGACGGCGGCGACGGGTGCTCGTTTCTAAAATAGTGAGATTACACTGATGTGGCCAATACGTATCGTATTGTAATGCGTATCGTTTTGTAGTTTTAGTTTTAGTAAGTTTAAGTATTGTAAAAGAATTTGTACTTAGGGTATTATTATAATCCTACGCTTTTTCTATCCTATGTTATCTTTTTATTTTTTGACATAATTTATCTTTGAATCTTAATTTTCTATTCTCAGTAGAATAGGTCAGAATTTTAATTTATTTATTTTATTGTTAAACCGTTATTTTAAATTGATTATTTCAATGTGAAGGCTTTGAGTTATTGTGTTGATTTAATTGAAAAAAATAAATGTAAAATTTATTTATTTTCTTACTAATGTACTATAATTAATTGAATCGTAAAATTAAGTACTTAACTGCCTAACTTTGAACGTACGCCGGAAATCGAAACGATTGATTTTTAAGATAGCTACTAAGCTACCTAGGTATTTGTTTTTGAGTACCTACCTAGTGAGTTTTTTTTACTTAGTATTGTAAGTTTATTTTCATATCATCAAAATGAGTGTCCTATCCACAAGTTTGACTTGTCCCCACTGCCCGAGGTCTTCACGTACTTTTAGTTCACATGGGCTCAAGATTCATATAGGCCGAATGCACAAAAATATGCGTCAGCCAACCGCCACAACACAGACGCCGTCGCCTTCAGTGTCTGTTTCTCAACCGGTGAGCCAGGTGCCACAGGCTGCGCCCCCGTGCCCTCTGGATAGCCTTTCGACCTTGAAGGTGAGTACGCCTGTACTCCGGCACATCCCTGAAGGTGCACGGAACCTGGCGGCGGGCAAGATGTGCGAAATTATTGATAAGTGTGTTGGCTCCAATGGAGTGGAGGACTGGAGCGCGCTTCTCACTTTCGCGTATAGAGCGCTAAAAATTCCTTCGAAGGACGCACCTGGCAATGTGACAACAAAGGTGAAGGCAAACATCGAGTCCTCCAGTTCCGGCTGTTTTGCGGACGAGTCGGGAGGTGTAGCGGAATATCCTAGATTGCACGGGACTCGTAAAGCCATCGAATCCAAAGTGTTTGAAGGTGACCTCCGAGCTGCTGTTCGACTTCTGGTTTCCGACGACTTGTTTTAGTAAAACTCTCATTTCCTCTCAAGTGGGAGCGCAGCAAGGGGATCCACTGGGGCCTTTCGTCTTCAGTTTAGCGATCCACAAGGTCATTTTAGAACTTAAATCTTCTCTGAACCTATGGTATCTAGACGATGGGACCCTCGGGGGTTCACCGGAGGATGTTAACCGGGATCTTGAAAAAACTCTTGTACCGCGTCTCAAAGAACTGGGTCTGGAGGTGAACCCCTCTAAGTGTGAATTTTACCCTTGCAGCACTGGAGCTCGCACACACTTTTCACGCTTCAATTGTCTTTTGCTTGGCCTCAGAGAACTTACATCACTCTCTTTCACTCTTTTAGGGTCTCCTATTTTTGTCGTCGGAGTGCCAAAAGCTATTTCTTGTCGCAAAAAGCTTCTCTTGACTGCTAAAGAACGTCTCCAAAATCTTTCTCCACACGTCGCGATTGTGTTACTGCGAATGTGCTTCGCTCTCCCCAAAATAACTTATCTTTTGCGAACTACTCCTACCTGGCTTTGTCCTGAGGAAGTCGCTTCGTTTGATAAAGCCTTGAAATCCGCGGTCGGATCGATCCTTAACGTCTCTCTAAACGAGTCTCAGTGGCAGGAGACAAGCTGCCCTTCCTATTCGGTATGGGGGTCTCGGGGTGCGGTGCGCCTGTGATGTGGGCTTACCGGCTTTCCTGGCGTCGGCGCACGGGGTGTTAGACCTCGTCACTATAATTTTACATTCCAATGGTGGCGGGACGACGATACCTTTTGCGTCAGATGCTGTGTCAGCTTGGGCAGCCCTCAACGCAGGTGAAACGAGCCCTGTAGCGTCGCACATGCAGCGTGCTTGGGATGACGTCACTGCCAAAAAAATTAATGGGCAAATGTTGGAGGGCGGGCGCTGATCGGGCCAGACTCAGGGCTGTGTCGCAGCCAGAATCGGGAGCATGGTTGCACGCGCTGCCTTCACCTCACCTGGGCACTTTGTTGGATGACGACTCGTTGCGTGTGGCGGTGGCTCTTCGTCTGGGCTGTAAGTTGTGTGAACCGCATAATTGCACCTGCGGTTCCAGTGTGGAGGCCAATGGCCATCACGCTCTGAGTTGTCGTTGTTGCACAGGGAGGTTTCCGCGTCACCATGCTCTCAACGCCATAGTTCGGAGAGCCTTTGTTTCGGCGAACGTTCCGTGCGTGCTCGAGCCGCCAGGCCTTAGCAGGTCGGATGGTAAGAGACCGGACGGACTGACCCTGGTGCCGTGGAAAAACGGCTGGTGCCTAATTTGGGACGCAACTTGTGTCAGCACTGTCGCTCCTAGTCACCTGGGTCGCACTGTCTACTCTCTGGCAGCTGCTGCGGAGGACGCAGCCGATAAAAAGAGGCTGAAGTACGCGGCATTAGAGGCACATTACTATTTTGGGCCTTTTGCCGTGGAGAACATGGGCTGTTGGGGCGCGGAGGCCAAGAAATTGGTAAGTGAGATAGGACAGAGGATAAAGGAAAAAACCAGCGACTCCCGCTCCGGCTCGTTCCTGGTGCAAAGGTTAGCCATAGCCATCCAGCGCGAAAATGCAGCCAGCGTCATGGGCACCTTTGCACCGGGTACAGTACGGGGTGGGTTTTTAATTGATTTTATTTTTGACTGTTGTATTTGTTTATTTATGTAATTAGTGACTTATTTATGTATATTGACATTTATAAAATAAAAAATAATATAAGTTAAACACAAACAGATAAAAGGTTGTATGGTAAATTTATTTTATTATCACGTTGTTTTTAACTCGCTGTCTCTTGTGCATCTGTCTGGTCTTGTCTGTCTGGTGTATAATATTTTTTCATACCACCTGCTCGAAAATGTCCAATTACATATCACGCAATATCAACGTAGAGCAAGGCATTACATCCCCAGGGCTGTAATGTTGTATAAAACTCCCATGGGTATAAAGTGATTTGGATTTGGAACGTGAGTTGTAGGAAAACTCCGAATACGGAGACAGCATACATAAAAAAAGAAAAAAGGCGGGATTGTACTATAGGGAGGGGGATTTTTTTGAGAGGAATTGTTTTGTCTGAGTATTCAAGTACATAGTGCAAGTTACGTACCGCGATCTGGTGTTTGGTGTTACCTTAACAACTTCCATTAAATGTTATAATTTTGAACCTGGTGCATGTATCAAACTGTATCGAAATATCGGGAGCTCCAAAAGTAACTAAATCATGGTCTCGTAAATCGTGGGTAGATACTAATTATAACTTAGTTAACAACCGCGAAAGTCTAATCAGTAAACTAAAGTCATTGTTTTCCATAAAATGATTCTTCCAAAAAATATTAGTCTGTCTTTCTATAACGGGACAAATGTGTCCAATTTGAATATTAACTATTAATTTATTTTACTTTTAACTAAATACATGCTTTTTTATAGCTCTGACTTTTAATTGTCTCGCAGTAAGTATGAAAAGTAGTGCACAGCTCGAGGATAAAGCCTGTCTTCGTCTTGAGCGGCTTTAACCCTACGCTTCACTCAGGACTCTACATAACTCCCTCGCTTCGCTCGGGAATAAAATTTTAATGCCCTCGCTGCGCTCAGGGATTAACTCAAGAGTCCTCGTTGCACTCAGGGTTCAATATACTGCCCGTGACGTAAGACACTGCTTAACTCCCTCGGTGCATAAACTACTAATGATTAAGTAGAGTACTTTAGAGTACTTTATACTATACATAATGATATACATGTTATTTTCAAATCCAACAAAATAAATCGCCACGCCCTGTCGTGAATCATCGTTGAAGGGGTAGGCAGCGGTGTTTGACACACCCACCTTTCGCCAGAGGGATAAAATTTTTTTGTTCCCGTGTAATAGAAGGCGAGCGTATTGCCATTTACGGAGCACTGTTCCAGACTCCAGACTGCTATTGAGAATTTCTATGTCAGAAAACACCTAATAACGGTCCGACCGGGGGTATTGAACCCAGGACCTCGAAATCCCAAAGCGGGGCCAAGACCACGCGAGTGAAGCCGCTGGCGGGTCAGCTCAATCGTCGCACCTATATATCTTCGAAGGGGTAAGGAGCGATGTTAAACACAAACGTTTCACCGGATATATTTTTGATCCCATGTAATAGGGGGAGTGAGCCTATTGTCATCTAGGGGACACTGTTCCACACTTCAGACTGCTACTGAGAATTTCTTTGTCGGAAAATCCCAATATCTGTCCAACCCGGGGATCGAGGACCCCGAGATTTCAAAACGGCGCTTCCACTACTTGACTGAGATCAAGCGAGCGAAGCCGTGGGCAGGTAAGGTAGTTTATATATAAATCAGGTTGTGAAATTATATTGGTGAACTTAGATCTCATGATTTGGTCACGAACTTCAACCCGACCAGCTAATAATACTCGTAGGAAATATAATTTCAGGTAACGAATTCTAGTGAATGACACTTATAAGAATAATATATAAACAAGACAAACATTTGAAATTTATAGAGAGAAAAATTCCATCCTCGGACGGGATTCGAACCCGCGTCTTCTGACTCTCCGTGTCAGACGCTATTGACCAACTAGGCCACCGTGGTTCTGCTCCGAGCATCGAATTTTAACTCCCTATTTGACTAACCTTCTTGCGGGGATGGAGCGAAATCTGTTGATCAGTTTCAACAGTACCATCCAAAAAAAAAACACTTATTTACCGATTTTGAGTCAATCCAGCGACAAGCAGAACACAGCATGGCGCTGTATCTAGCTCTCATGGACAAACTTTTCCGCTTACCATCAGGTCATGCTTGCTGGTCGATTGATAATATCTATCTTGATAATAAAAAAATTATAGAAAATATTGCGTTGTCGAAGAAACATTTTTGATCAAAGTAAATAATAAGTATTCGCATAACGAGTTGTTTCAATGTCATGCTGATTGATTGCGTAAGTTTTTATCAATTTATCATCTTACAAAAAATATATAATTGTCATTCACTGATTTGGTATCGATCAATATACGAACATTCCTTATTACGTTGTTTTTATCAGACACGTTGAAAATACACTATAAAATGTACCATTTTCATAGCCTAGACATATTTAATCATTGGAATTAAAGCAAACACAACATCGCTATGGTTAAGGCTCGGAATTACGTGGTCAAAAAGCGATTCGAAGGCCTACCGAAGAAAGAAGACTATGAAATCGTAGAAACTGATTTGCCTCCGATTAAAAATGGGGAGATTCTGGTCAAGAGTGAATGGGTGAGCGTAGATCCATACCAGCGGTTGTACAACGCTACGCTCTCGGTGCCTTACGACCAGTTCAGTATACAAGTGGGAATCGTACAAGACTCGAAGCATCCCAAGTTTCCCATCGGCTCCAGAGTCGTATCTGAAAAAGGCTGGCGTGACTATACCATTATAAATCCGGATACAGAGGTGGGCATTAGGTTTGCTATGAAAGTCGTGAAAATCCAAAACTTGAAAAGCCTTTCACCTTCTTTGATAGCCGGTGCTCTGGGTCTCGTTGTTGGATCACCTGCCTATTACGGATTCTTAAACGTATGCCAACCGCAACCCGGTGAGGTTGTGGTAGTCACCGGTGCAGCGGGCGCTGTGGGATCCCTCGTCGGACAAATAGCGAAAATTAAAGGATGCACAGTCATCGGGTTCTGCGGTTCCGACGACAAAGTTAAATGGCTAGAAACCGAGCTTGGATTCGACAAAGCATTCAACTACAAGACAGTCGACATTGTCGCCGCATTAAAACAAGCCGCGCCGAATGGCGTCGATTGTTACTACGACAATGTCGGTGGAGAGATCAGCAGTTCGATCATCAGTCAGATGCGGCTGTACGGGAGGGTGGCGGTGTGTGGAGCCATCAGTGCATATAACGATAGTGAGCTCCCGAAAGCGACTGTCATCCAGGTGTACATTGTTCTGAAGCAGCTTCGCATTGAAGGTGTTCATTGTTCTCGATGGGCCGACACGTGGTATACGTCAGAGGGTTATGCAGAGATGGTAAAATGGATCGAGAGCGGACAGCTGAAAGCCGTCGAGCATATCACGGAAGGATTTGAGAAGATTTTTGACGCATTTGTAGGAGTGCTACAGGGAGATAACTTAGGAAAGGCTGTTGTGAAAATTGCGTAGACCATCGTATGAAATCTTGTGAACTTGGGTACTATGTGATTATTAAAATTTCATAAATATTTATAAATATATCAATATATTTGCAGTTTATTATGAAGCGTGGTTTATTAGTTTCATACATAAACGTTTAATTTTTATGTCCTCTATGGATACTGTACTAGTAAAGTAGTACAAATTTGGATAATTTATTGATTCAGGCATTACTTTGAAATCCATTACCAAAAACGATATAAGAAGAAATATTTAGTGATGCTTCCGCTGAAAACAATGCTTATGGCCGGGTTGCGGTGTGCTCTATCCTCCCTTCCGCATAATAACTGCAAAAAGGAAGTATACAGAATAAAGAACACACAAAAGAACCCCATTAACCAAAAACTATTCGACATGTTTCGCTTCTACACGTATCCTAAGGAGATGTTCACTCGTCGAGCGCTTGACCGACAGTGGAACACGTTTGTTTTAATCGTTTTTGGTTGGTTGAGTTGTTTTGTGTGTTGTTTATTCAGCACTAGCTGACCCGCCAGCGGCTTCGCTCGCTTGGTCTTGGTGTATTCCCCGAACTGTGGTGGAACCTCGAGGTCATGGGTTTGATCCCCGGGTTAGACCGTTATTGAGGTTATCTGAGAAAGAAAGATTTTCTCAATAATAGTCCGGAGACTGGAACAGTGTCCATTAGATGGCAATAGCCAAAGTCGTCAGAACAAGCGATATCAAGTCCAGGTAAACAGAAGCCAAAGTTGTCAATACGATTGTAACACGATTACGAGGAGATGCGTGGTAAACGAAGGAATGCAACGTACTGGTTGGTTTGTTTGGGCCTCCTTTCTTAATAGCTAAAAAGAGGTTCTAAGTGTAATGAATAATCACATCGGTATACTAGTATCCAGCTCGCTTACTCATGTTATATCATGTCTTGCTCTATCATAGCCCTTTATCGCGGTGTATTTTGTCGGTGACCACCGCACACTATTCATTGTTCTATTTCTCCGAATTTTCTATGGAAAACAAGTATTGTGATGACCTAATTTGATTTTTAAAATGAGTATGTTTTGCGATAAAAATTGGCAATAAATATTATAGGTAGAAAAGTTAAAAGTATTGTATCATTTTGAAATCTTGACTAAATGGGGCATCTTTTGAAGTAACTTGCCTAGGGTAGTACCATATTTTTTTTAGTGAACCATCAAAGTTAGTTGATATTATTTTTTCAACCACAACTCAAAGAAAACGCGATAATTTTTACAAACATAGCAACTCTTTTTGTTTAAATTGTGATTGCAATTGATAGCATGTTTATTAAAGACCACGTTAGTAAAAAAAAACACTGTAAAATAGTTAACATTGAGGTCAGAATAACTAAAGATATGAATAAAGGTGTCGATTTTCCTCCTTTTCATAAATTTGCCAATTATAACTTAAGTCAAAGTCAAAGTTATTTATTGGTAAATTTTCATTTACAAGTCAAACAAAACCAGACGTATACAATAGTATACTTATAAAATTAAATATAAAGACATTTATTACAATAAAATTATTATTAAAATGTCAAAACAATAAACAATTTTAATAACATTAAATTCTAATAATTAATATTATGTCAGTACTTATATGTCAACAAAGGTAAAAGATATTTTATCCTCAGTTTGCAATTACCATTCATGAACTCATTGAAATCATAAAACGTTTGATCGATAAGCCAGCGCTTCAGTCTGCTTTTAAAGCAACTTAAGCTCGGAGCGGTTGTTACTATATCCGGTAACTTGTTGTATACTTCCGGCCCCATAACGTGAGTCAGCTTACCCGACTTCACAAGAGAGCGCGAGATACTAACCAGCTTGTCAGCGTTGCGGATGTTGTAAGTGTTCTTCTCTCCACGCCTCTTATATGAGTCGAGGTTATTCCGTACGTATATTGCCACCTGGAAAATAATGATGGCAGGTAATGTAAGTACTCCGAGCTCCTTGAAATGTGGTCTGACGGATGTGCATCGCGATATGCCTACGATTGCACGTACGGCACGTTTTTGCGCTCGGAATGCTCGCTCCCAGTCGGCAGCGCGCGCGTACAGCTTGGCACCATACTGCAGCCTGGAGTGCACCGTGGCAAAGTAGCAAGTGCGAGACACATCCGCCGACACCACTCGGGACACCCGCCTGAGCGCGAAGCACGCTCTGCTCACCTTGCCGCACAGCTTGTCGATATGGCGGTCCCACGTCATGCTGCGATCGATCTCGAACCCTAGGAAGGTGGTACTCTGGACTTGTTCAACCAAGACGCCATCTATATGTACTTTTAGAGGCTTCGTAGAATGACCTGAGAGACAAAAGTGATTAAAATGTGTCTTTTTTGAGTTCAACATCAAGCCATTCACACGAAACCACGTTTGGAGGTTAGCAGCAATACTATTTAATTTATCTTCTAGCTGATCTACTGTGGAGGCGGTAACAATAGCTGCAACGTCGTCAGCATACATAAATATGTCCGCGCCATTCACGGCGTCAGGAAGATCGTTCAGCAGTAGTGAGAACATGATGTTTGAGACTGATGAACCCTGGGCTACACCCATGGTTACAGACAGTGGATCCGACTTATTACAGCTATCTCCAGCGTCTACTACCTGGGAGCGGCCCCGCATCATGTCTGTAAGCACTGCGTATGCCTTACCAGCTATGCCATAATGTTGGAGTTTTAGGACGAGTGTTTTGTGGTCTGCATGAGCTATATACTCGTATTGTTTTTACTGCCATTTTACTATGACGAGTTTTGTATTTAATTGATTTATGCTGTTTAGTTAACATTGCACTCAGGCCCCAAGATACAGGCCTAGTGCTTAGTTTGGGGTCCACCGGTAATATATTTAGTTTGTACATACAATAAATACTAGTTACTACTCGTTATTTAAGTTACAATGTTTAGTATTTACATAACTTTTTTTTGGCAATAAAACATCTTGTATCTTGTATCTTGTTGCTACATCGAAGGCCTTGGATAAATCGCAGCACAGTACAGCTACTTGTTCCTTCCGTTTGCGAGCGGCCAACACGCAGCGAACCACGTCATGAGTTAATGAGGTCGTAGAACGCCCTTCTCGATACGCATATTGACGGTCAGAGAGGGTTTCTGTTTCCGTCAGATAGGCCACTATCCTTGAACTTAATCCGTTCTCGAACACTTTAGCTATTGCCGGTATTATTGATACTGGTCTGTACCCGTCTATATCTTCACGCTTGCCTTTACCCTTGAATATCGGCGACACTTTTGATATTTTCAGTGGCGATGGGTATGATCCTTCCATAAGGCATTTATTAAACAAAATTGCTAGCACTGGGGCAAGGGGCACAATTGCCATTTTTATCAAATCCATCGATAGACCGTACACATCCTTAGTCTTTTTCGGGGGTATTCGGGTTGAAACAATTCGAAACACCTCATCGGCAGAGAAACTCGTTAGTCTAAGGGACCGGTCCGAGGATCGGTGCGCGGACACTAAGGTGCGATGTACAGACACAATATCAGCTTTAGGT
This sequence comes from Selenia dentaria, assembly GCA_917880725.1. Lineage (NCBI taxonomy): Eukaryota > Metazoa > Arthropoda > Insecta > Lepidoptera > Geometridae > Selenia > Selenia dentaria. The sequence continues at coordinate 2,581,592 of OU862888.1, read as the reverse complement.
GCTCCACACGCCGTTGCCGCATTCAGCAAGCGGGCATTGATAGCGTTGACAGCAGCTTTCGGAGAAATGAACTTAGCTCCATTACAATCCTTTACAATATCAGAGAAGTTCAGCTTCGGAGTGTTGTGTTCACCCCTCTCTGTATTTACAATTTCCCACATTGTTTTTGACGGATTGACGCTTTTATGTATCATATTGTTGTAATAAATTGATTTAGATTGATTTATAGTAAGAGTGTATTTCTTATTCAGGTTGTCGATAAAATCTCGTAATAACGATTCGTCCGGAAACATGTCACTTAATTTAGAAAGGTCAAACAACATTGCTTTTAGATTAATTATATCAGGCGTTATCCACGATGTGTCACGTTTATTATTTGGTTTACGCTTAATTGGGAAACAAATATCATATTTATTTACTAATACATTCGTCACTGCCGTTATGAATGCTTCAGCGGTCCGGTTTCTCTCACACACCCCAGTCCAGTCTACACTGTCGATCTACATAACAAAATTAGCACGGTTGTTCTGCGAGAAATCACAGGCGAGGCGAGTGAGAGGAGGGGGCGGCGGCGCACAGGCGCACGTTACCACTCCGCGCACTGCTAGTTGGTCCGAGAGGAGTGTACGCACCGGACTGGCTGTCACTAACAAGGCAGACGCATTTGTGTACATGTGGTCTAAACAAGTCGATGTTGTTTCCGTGATGCGGGTAGGGAAGTCCACTACTGAGTTCACGTTATGGGTGGTAAGTAAGTCTAATAGGTTTTTATATTCTGTCGTCAACTTATCTAAAATATTAATGTTCACGTCACCAACAATTAAGAACATTTTATCGGTTTCGCTGAGCTTATCTAACAAACGTTCTAAGCAATTTATAAAACCGTTAACGTGAGCTAACCCAGTTCGGTAAATGCAAATGATGGTCAGGTTAAAATCTAAAATGTCAATCGCTGAAATTTCACAATATCGTTCTATCGACAACGCCGATAACTCAACATTTTCTATACATTTAACTGTTTCATTAACATAAATGCAAGAGCCGCCATGACTTACATTGCTTCTACAAAAACTCGACGCTATTTTAAAGTTTTTTAACTGAATACATTGCAAGTTAGAGGCTTTTACCCAGTGTTCTGTTAATGCTAAAATATCACACTTTAAATCGGTTTCTAGTAGTACCTCAAGCCGTTGAGTTTTATCATTAAGCCAATTAATATTTTGGTGACATACTGTGATCTGTCGCGAAGGAGAAGGATTCGCAGGACGAAACAAGTCGTGTGGCGCGGCCGGCAGCCGCGGAGGTCGGGGCGCCTGAGCGGTGGCGGCGCTGCGAGCTCTGTGCTGCGCTTGCGACCGCTGTCTCTCCGATATTATTTGTATTGCGCTCGGGGTCGGTTGACGGGCGCCTCGCCCGTCCGTCGCCGAGTCGAAACCACGGACTAACCTGCACTTGTTTCGGCCAGTTATCTGCCTGCATGAAATACTCGAACTTGCTGTTCGGTACAGTCACGGCGAACGATGCATAATGTGTATGTTTCAGCGTAAGTCTCTCAACGTGATATTCCGTGCATGGGTTTTTCTTGACCATGTATTTTTCTAAGGTTTCGGGAGTCGTGTTCGCTTTTAAGAAACATACGTGTAGTTTCTTTACCCTTTCTACTGCTTCCAGTTCTACATCTGAAGTACCGTTACCGTGTACAACTTGCCTGGTATTAGAGCGACGATTTTTGCGCCTATTCACTGTCTGCCATGACATATCGCACGACGACAATAATTCATCAGTCGCGATCACATTTGGTTCAGTCTGTATTAAGATAGTGGATGGTGCAGTGGAGTATCTTGTGTTTGTGTTATGTCGGTGCGACAGTCGAGGAGAGCGCTCCCGGGCGGCGCGCGACGCTGCCGTGTCCGTGGCAGGCTGCTCTGAAGCAGCCTGCCACGGACACGGCCGGTCAGCAACGGCGACGACTTGGACGATGGCTCAACGGAGGGCGCGGTCGTGGGTGTGGGCGAGGGCATATGTGCGGTCGCGGGCATGGATAAGGGCACGTGTGACGTCCCAGGCGTGGGCGATGGCGAGGGAGCAGGACCAGGTGCGGATGCAGGTACGGACGCGGGTGCTGGTGATGACACGAGCGCGGGCTCGGGCTTCTTGAACTGGTCATAAAGTTGTCCCATTTGGTCTGAGTATATCCTTATCTTCGTCTCATAATTCGCGATCACTAAAACAGATCGGCTTAGATTCTTCTCGTACTCCGCAATGATGGATGTGGATCGTTCTAGCTGCGCTTTATATGTATCTATAAGGGCGTTTGAGTGAGATAGCAGTTCCCTTATACTCGTCATTTCATCAGGTCCCGAATTTAATTTGTAAGTTTCTGCGTATCATCTGTGCCTGATTCATCTCCGTTATGCGTACGCATTGTTTTTGTTCAAAATGTTACATTTGTGTCTCGCTGTCTTTTTGTTACACCTACTGGGGTCAAACTGTTATCCCCACCTTTTTTTGAGGCGCATCGGCACTCAGGGCAGTGCCACGAAGTTAATTGCAAGGCGTTCACGTCTTTTTCTCCGGTGTAAAGAAGGTGATACGTTTTATTGCAGCTCTGTACAGTACAGCGCAAGTGATCTTCCTTTTCTGCATCTAATATATCGCAACACACAGCACACTTCATGATTACAACAAAACAGCAATTTAACTTATGTAAAAAGATAGTTAGCTCCGGCCGTAGTCAGGTTTGAACGCTGCTCTCGAAGATCGCTTAATTTGCAACGTCTTGCCACTTAACCACTGAGCTAAACGGCGCTTACGAAATGTGTCGAAAATATCGTTTGCTAGTGAAGCTGCATGTATTACACAGCCGTTTGGAGTGACTCATGCGCTAGATATCTGCACTTGTTCGAACACTTCAATTAGATGGTTCACAAATGAGGGTGGTTTATACAAAACGTTGAAAGTTTTTAGTATTTTGATTTTAAGTATTATAATTTTAATGCTAAGTATTTAACACTGTTCCCTCATGTAAACATTTTTATTTTAATAACACTAAAAACACTGCTTTTTCTTAGTCCAAGTTTATTTGTCACGTAAAGTTTTGAACTCAACACTTTTTAGTTTATGACGAAATTCTCGTATTTCCGTGGCTAACATTATAATAACACTACCACTCTGATTCTATTTGTAAATTTTTGCAATTAACAAACTATTTTGACGTAAAAAGTAATAGATACTATTTTTACAAATTTTATAACACAGAGACGATCTGGTCGTGTTGACAGCGCGGTGACGTCTATTACTTAACCAACTGATATAGAATTTTTATTTTATTTTTCCTGGTACTGGTATGACCCCCCCTCTTGCCCCGTGCCCGCTTGACGTTGAGTTCTGGGACACACTGTATATTATCGATATTTCTTGTTTTCCCTACTAAAATGGATTATATCAATACTTGTGGAAAATGCCGCAAAGCTATTGGACGCCGAGAAAGGAGGTTGAAATGCTGTGTATGTGATCAATATAACGATATATACTGTGTAAACATAACTACAAAGCAATTTGATACCGCTATGTCACGAGAGAGCAAAATATCCTGGTTATGCAATACTTGCGCTAATTCTTAGACAAAAAGACTACGAAAAAATATCACAACAATTACTAGTACTCCGACTTCGGGGCAGATAAAAAAAGTTGTGAAGGATGTACCAATATCAAAAACTAAAAAATAAAATGTTGATATTGGCCACGATGGAAATCTCCAAACTGATTCAAGGATTGAACTAAATATGTTAAATGTTTCAGTATGCGAAAAGGTTCCTGAAAACTCATTTCATTCATTAGATTTGGACACAAGAGTGAACTGTTTAATAGATGCATCCAAATCAGGTTTTTTAGCTAGAAGTTTGCCAGATTTATCAACGATAAATATCAATGAGGACAACGAAGAGCTAAAATGTGAAGTTCTATACTTTAAAAACCAACTACAAAGTGCTCACAAAGAAATTGAGAACTTACTTCTCGAAAAAACATCCCTACAGAAATTGACACTAGAGCAACAAAATATAATTCAACAATTTAAAAAAATCTGTGCTGACTCTCCTATATCAGAGCTTAAAAATACATTTGCTACTCCAAAATGACGACTAAACAAGCGGCAACTCATCTCTCCCGCTTCTAAAGTAAGCCAAGGATCTGCTTCACCATTGCATTTGGACAGCATTTTGACTGGTAGATCTGCTACTCTAGTAACAGTTGCTGACCCCGATGAAACATCCCATAAATAAATAATCAGCTCTAATATCAAACAAAACTCCAATGGCAAAAGTGATACAATTCAATGCGGCAAGATATGTATATTTAGAACTCAGCAGTGCAGTGGACTGGCATCTAAATTAACCCACTCCAGAAAGAGAAATTAGTATAGGGAATATGACGTTACAGCCTTCTAAATCTATCTGCTGAGCAACCAGATCATTGATGAGTGAAACGGCTTGTGCCGAGGGAGCGTAACGTGTGGTGTTCGTGCGCGGAGGCGGAGCCGCGAGCGCAAGTAGGCGCGCACATACACACGCCCAGCGCACGCGGCTCGGTACTATTAATGAGAAACGCGACAGAGTGGTGGGGTTATCAATTTTATTTTGGAGCAACAGGTAATAATGTATCATTATCGCGCGTTTGCTCCTGAGCTCTAAGGTGTTGATACCAACCATACCCGCTATAAACAGGGACGAATATAGGTACGGATAGTAACCGTATAACTTGTTGTAAAGGAAGCGAGCAAATCTCTTTTCTAACTTCTCTACCATAAGCTTGTATTTTTCTTCAAGCGGGTCCCAAACGACTGAATTGTACTCCAGCTTGCTACGTACAAACGCGTAGTAGAGGGTAACGATGGTACTTCTATCTTGGAAACGCCTAGATTGTCTCATGACGAAACCCAGAGGCTTATGAGCTCGTCCACACACCTCCACAATGTGCTCGTTGAAGGTCAACTTTGTATCTAAGGTTAAACCAAGATCACGAATCTTTTCCACACGATCGAGTGCGACACTACACTGTAGGTTATGACGTATGTTGTAGGGGTACAAAATAGGTGAGCTGGCGCGAGTAAAAGTTATAGTTTTGCACTTATTAACATTAAACTCGAAACGGTTTCGCTCACTCCACGCTAAAACATTATCAATATCCCTCTGGAGTGCCTCACAGTCTGCATCAGTTTCTATACCCAAGAATAGTTTCAGATCGTCCGCAAACATGAGACATCTAGCTGTCTTGATGACACTTGGCAAGTCGTTAATCATTATCAAAAATTGTGTTGGACCGAGCGTACTTCCTTGACTTACACCAGAGCAGATCAAATACGGTTCTGAGCGGTATTTCGAGAGTTGTACATATTGAAACCGATTTGAAAAATAACTTGAGAAAAAATTTACTGAATTCGGAGTGAATCCTACGGCTGAAAATTTCTTTAGGAGCACATCATTGTGGACTTGATCAAATGTTTTTTTTAAATCAAAATATGCCGCATCAATCTGCTTTTTAGAGGCCATTTCTGCAGCGACGTAGAAGGATATGACGAAGACATCATCTTAAATCTAATCGAAAACGATCCCAGTACTTCAGTACGTGCGATTGAGATAAGTACGGGAATACCGAAGAGCGTTATTCACCGTGTATTGAAAACTAACAAATTACATCCATACCATGTGCAACGTGTACAAGATCTACTACCTCGTGATTACGCGCCTAGACTCGAATTTTGTAGAACAATGGTGGCGAAAAATAGTGAAAATCCGTCATTTTTAGACCAAGTATTGTGGACAAATGAATCGACATTCAAAAAGGACGGTTATTTAAATCTTCATAACTTGCATGAGTGGCGCGTGGAAAATCCGCATTTAATGCGTAAAGACCGGTCCCAATTTCAGTTTAAAATTAACATGTGGACCGGAATTTTAAATGGAAAAGTAGTTGGACCGTTCGAGCTTCCCGCAACTTTAAATGGAGATAACTGTTAGAGCACGCGTATTGGTGGAAGCTTGTGATGGAAACTATATTAACTACGTTATAAATTATATTTGGAGAAATATACATAAGAAAAACGAGACTTGATCGAGTGACACATTTTTAATAACTTACTTCAGAATCTGACAACATCAACTCAAATTATTCGAAACCTATTTTCTTATAATAATTTCAGTGGCCAGTTTTAACACTCTCCCTCATTGAATATTCTTTAAGTAATAGGCGGAGCAATCACAATTCCAAGCGCTTCCCTCAGGCCAGTAAATCTCGGTCTAGGTAATCCTTTTGTCATAATATCTGCGAGCTGGATTACAGTATTGACTCTCTTTACTTGAATCTCATTTTCAAGTACAAGCTCTCTTACGAAGAAGTGCCTGATTCGAATGTGTTTCGAGCGCTTATGAAACTCTGGGTTGTGAGCCAAACGAACTGCTGCTTTATTGTCAACACTAAGTGTAGGGATACATTTTAGCGAAGTCATTTCCTTCAATAACCTCGTAAGCCACACATATTCTCGAGCAGCTTCGCTTGCAGCAACCAACTCCGCTTTAGTTGTCGAAATAGCTACGGAAGCTTGTCTTTGGCTCAGCCAAGATATGGTCCCACCTGCGTAGCGGCAAACAGCACCAGTTGTTGAACGACCAGTCGCTACATCACCCCCGTGGTCTGCATCACTGAAAGCTTCCAGAACGCCTGGTAGATAATTTGGCTTAAATGAATACCATGTGAACTCGTGCCTCTAAGGTATCGCAAAATTCGTTTCACTCTGAGCCAATCTGCTTTTGTAGGGTTCTCTAGTTTACGCGACGCCACTCCTACTGCGTATGCAATGTCAGGGAGCGTGCCAACCATCAAATAGGCCAAGGCACCTACAGCTTCTCTGTATGGAAAGTTTTCAGACTCTACAGAATCATCTAAATCTCTGATTCTTTATCAATTGGCGTCGTTATAGGATTACAATTGTTCATATTAAATCGTTGGAGAACCAATTCGCTGCCGTGGAAACCACCACAGACGTAAACCAGAACCTCGAAAATGTGACTCGGGTCCTCAGGGAAGAAGGTACGAGATTTTGTTACATGCAGCGTAAGGGCAAGAAGTCCAAGCCAAAAAGACTTTGGGCCTAATGAAGGAACGACGTGAAAACCCACCCATCACTTCGTCAGAAAAGCGGACTCTAAACCGAGAGATCAACAAGAACGTACGACACGACCTCCGGTGCTTCAATACTCTTTCGATCGAAAGAGCGATCGAGCAGAATCGGGGGTCAAAGGTGTTCGTACAATCTCTTGGAAGAAGCCACCTGACGAAGTTGACCACAGCTAGTGGAGAAGTCGTTGCTTCGAAGCCGGCAGTCCTTTCGGAAGTGGAGGACTTTTATGGCCGATTATACGCATCGCATGCATCTCGACCTGATCCCGAAAATGATCCTAGAGCCACGTTAACACGCCATTTCACCGAAGACTTGCCAGAAGTCAGTATTGGCGAAATCGAGATCGCTCTTGGACAGCTTAAAAATGGAAAAGCCCCTGGAGAGGATGGCGTTACAACAGAGCTACTAAAAGCAGGAGGTAAACCCGTACTGAGGGAGCTCCAGAAGCTTTTTAACGCTGTCCTGTTCGAAGGGAGAACTCCAGAGGCGTGGAGTAGGAGTGTGGTCGTCCTGTTCTTCAAAAAGGGAGATAAGACCCTGCTGAAGAACTATCGACCCATATCCCTTCTAAGCCACGTCTATAAGCTGTTTTCAAGAGTGATCACGAACCGTCTTGCGCGTAGACTCGACGAATTCCAACCACCGGAACAGGCTGGGTTTCGGAGCGGATACGGGACCATAGACCACAATCACACAGTGCGGCAGATTATACAGAAGACCGAAGAGTATAATCAGCCCCTGTGCCTAGCATTCGTGGACTATGAGAAGGCCTTTGACTCGGTTGAAATCTGGTCTGTTCTGGAGTCCCTGCAGCGTTGCCAGATAGATTGGCGATACATCCAAGTGATGAGATGTCTTTACGAAACCGCCACCATGTCCGTCCAAGTACAGAATCAGCAAACAAGTCCCATACCGTTGCATCGAGGAGTGAGACAAGGGGACGTTATTTCCCCGAAATTGTTTTCAAATGCAATGGAGGATATGTTCAAGACGCTGAACTGGAAAGGACGTGGCATTAATATCAACGGCGAATACATCTCTCACTTGCGATTTGCTGACGATATTGTCATCGTGGCAGAGACGCTGCAGGACCTGCAACAGATGCTGAATGACCTGGCTGACTCTTCTATACGCAACGGCCTACGGATGAACTTGGATAAAACCAAGGTCATGTTCAACGAACATGTTCTACCGGAACCGATTGCGATACACGGCGCCGTTCTCGAAGTTGTTCAAAAATATGTGTACCTCGGGCAGACATTGCAGTTGGGAAAAAACAACTTTGAGAACGAGGTGAATAGAAGAATTCGGCTGGGCTGGGCAGCGTTTGGGAAGCTACGTCGAGTCCTTACTTCGCCGATTCCACAGTGCCTGAAGACGAAAGTCTTCAATCAGTGCGTCCTACCCGTTATGACATACGGAGCCGAAACGTGGACACTGACGGCTCGAATGGTCCATAAGCTCAAGGTCGCTCAGCGGGCTATGGAAAGGGCTATGCTCGGTGTTTCTCTGAGGGATCGCATCAGAAATGAAGTGATCCGTCAGAGAACCAAGGTCATCGACATAGCCCACCGGATCAGCAAGCTGAAGTGGCAGTGGGCTGGCCATATTAACCGTAGAACCGACAACCGTTGGGGTAAACGAGTTCTAGAGTAGAGACCGCGTCTCGGCAAACGTAGTGTAGGACGTCCTGAGGCAAGGTGGAGTGACGATCTGCGCAAGACGGCTGGCCAAAACTGGATGCGAGAAGCCCAAGATAGACCTAAGTGGCGTGCAATTGGAGAGGCCTATGTCCAGCAGTGGACTGCTACAGGCTGATGATGATGATGATGATGATGATGATGATGAATCGTTCTAATATTTTCTTTGTATATGTCTCTTGCTTGAGAACAATTTTTCCACTACTGTACTGTTGAATTTCCATTCCTAGGTAGAATGTGGCAGGATTCTTCGTAATCTTTAACCTTTTACCCAGATCGTGTAGAAATTCATTCGCTAATCTCGAACTTGACGCAGCTACGAGACCATCATCAACATACAGTGTCAGCAAGATCTTTGCATTACCAGTCCCTTTCATATATAGGCAGGGATCCGCAATGCTTTGTTTGAAACCAAGCTCAAGTAAAATTCCATTAACACAATAGTTCCAGCAACGTGGAGCTTGTTTCAAGCCATATAAGCTTTGTTTAAGGCGACATACTTTGTTTGAACCATCTTCGAAACCTTCGGGTTGAGTCATGTACATCTCTTCCGTAAGTTTGCCGTAGAGGAATGCTGTAGTCACGTCGAATTGGGTCAAATACATTTTCTCACTAGCAGCCACACTAATTAGAGAGCGTATTGTTGACATTCTTGCCACAGGACTGTATGTTTCCTCGTAGTCAATTCCTTTTCTTTGTCGAAAACCTTTGGCTACTAATCGTGCTTTGTATCTCCCAATTGACCCGTCACAGTTCTTCTTGACTTTTAATACCCATTTACAAGGTATCGCTTTCCTTCCTGTCGGTAGGTCCTGTAAAGTCCATGTACCGTGTTCTTGTAACGATTTGAGTTCGTTTTTCATAGCATTTACCCACTCCTGCCTTTCGTTACTGTTTATGGCTTCCTTATAAGACTGTAGTTCAGCCATAGTACTCATGAGTACTGAATTTACATAGCCGTCGAGCTTTGCTGGACGTAGAGTAGATCTGTCACGTAAATCATAATGCCTCGAAGGTGCGGGTTCTTCTTCGGTATCAAGAAACTCGTCCTCAGGTTCATTGACTTGATTTTCGTATTCGTTTTCAAATGCATCAACGACATCTTCATCTTCAACTATATTATCTCCCTCAAACGGTCGTATGTAACTTTCATCTCTCAATCGATAGTCTTGTCTTTCATCAGTTCTGTTATGATGATTGTCAAACTCAACTTCAATAGTCGGTTCCACAGGTATACAATCTGATGACACTTTAATATCATACTCATTTATGATTTTGTCATTTTCAGTGCTGACCTTGTCATTATCCTTCGTATTTAATTTTGATAATGGTTTCTCGTCAAATTTTACGTCTCGTGATCTAACAAGGCGATTATTGTTACCTTCTGCAACCCATATACGATATCCGTCTTCATCATATCCAACTAAAATGCCTTTGACAGCCTTCTTGTTTAATTTCCTTCTCTTTTGTTTCGGAATATGAACATAACACGTGCTACCAATGATGCGCAATTGTTTTATGTTCACCTTCTTTCCAAACCAGAGTTCATAGGGCGTTTTCCCATCTACACGTGTTGGACCAGTTCTATTTAATATATATGCTGCTGCGTTCACAAGTTCTGCCCATAGGTATTGTGGCAGCGTCTCATTAGCATACATAAGCGATCTAGCAGTCTCGACTAGTGTTCGATTTTCTTTCTCACTGGAACCGTTCTGTTCTGGTGTGTATGGCATTGTTAGTCTCTGTTTTATACCATGTCTAGCCAGAATATCTTTTACCTTTTGGTTATCAAACTCTCCGCCGTTATCGCTGAGGATAGTTTTAATAACGTGGCCATTTGTTTTTGCTTCAGCGATCATCTGTTCTAAATATTTACTTACCTCTGACTTCTTTTTCAGAAAGTAGACGTATCTAAAGCTCGTATAATCGTCTTTGAATAGCAAAAAATACCGATATTTCGAAATCGAATTCGGAAATGGTCCACATACATCGCTGTGTATTATTTCGCCTGCTTCTAAGGCTCTTTCTCTCGTTCCAAATTTCAATCTATGAGATTTTCCATATACGCAGCCTTCACAGAGTTCACGTTCAACTGGTAGCTCAATTCCTAGTTCACGTTTGACAAGAGCTCTTACGTGTCTGTTATTTTGATGGCCGAGTCTCTCATGATATAACTGAGTTTGTGATGTCATAAAAACTTCTAGTTTTCTAAATGGTTGTACATTCGTGACGTTAAGTTTGTACAGTCCACCTCTGCGACATCGTACGCCAATCAGTTTTAGTTCTCCATTAATAGACATTTATTTGGACTTGAAGAGAATTCACTTTGTGGGTTTTTGTCGTGAGTAGCAAGGACAGAGAATAAGTTATTTTGAATTGATGGAACATACCACACATATTGAAGAGTTATCGGTACCATTTTACCTTTAACGTTCGCTTCAATTATAATTGATCCTTTTCCTTTCGCATGAATCGTATTTCCATTCGCTGTTGTGACAGTAGAATATTCATGGAAATTCTCGAAACTTTGCCTGTACTGTGTTTACAGACATCAAAGTCATGTTGGCACCTTCCCTGGTACGATTAGGATTATCACTCTTCGGTGGTCGACCGTCGCTGATCCACTTTTGGCAATTTCTAACACGATGACCAATCTCGGAGCAATAATTGCATTTAAGCTTCTTATCCTTTGCGTTGTTCTTGATGTGCTTCTGCGTTTTCGTATTAGCTGACATAGCTTCTTGTTCAGGTACGTGCTTACTTGACAAAGCTCTTTCATACGCACATAAGTGGCTAGTAAGATTTTCTACAGTTCTCTCTGTTTTAGGTATTAAGAGCCAGCTGCTTCGAAATGAGAAATATTCTTCACCGAGCGTATCCAGAATTTTACAAACCAACAAAAGTTGCGGTAACTCTTTACTCTCATTGTATAACTCTTGATTCAGTTCAGTCCAAATATTTTTCAACTTACACATATGTGTTGCTATATCATCATCTGGGTCTCTTTTCAATCCGAAAAATGTCATACACAGATTACATGACTTGTCTTCCGACGTACCTCCAAACAGTCTGTGTAGTTCTAGCCATACCTCGTAGGCGCTCGTAAATCGCATGACTTTTCGTAGTGTGTCTTCACTCATGTTCGTTGTAAGAAGGAGTAGAGCGCTGCTGTCCGCTTTTACAAATCTGACGAGTTCACATTTGTACTTATTGACATCTACGTCACCTGCTCCAACTTGCACTTGTTCAGGTCTCCTAAGTTTTCCTTCGACTACATCCATAGCATCGTTTATGCTTTTTAGAAGAATGCATATTTTATACCTCCAAGTTGACCAATTGACTTTTCCTTCAAGTAGTCCGATTTGAAACTTTGTCGTTAAATTTTCCATTTTTTACTATTGCTGCGCACATAACCTGTTAGAGCACGCGTATTCCACCTATAATACATTGGAAGCTTGTGATGGAAACTATATTAACTACGTTATAAATTATATTTGGAGAAATATACATAAGAAAAACGAGACTTGATCGAGTGACACATTTTTAATAACTTACTTCAGAATCTGACAACATCAACTCAAATTATTCGAAACCTATTTTCTTATAATAATTTCAGTGGCCAGTTCTAACAATAACTACTTGGATTTTCTCCAAAACCATTTGCCAGACCTCCTAGAAGATGTGCCCCTAAACATTTACAGGGCGCTGTGGTTTCAGCAAGATGGTTGCCCAGCGCATTATGCTCGTCACGTACGAGAGTATTTGGACACGGAATATCCTGGAAGGTGGATTGGGCGCCTTGATCCAGTTTCGTGGCCCGCTCGTTCCCCCGACTTAAATCCAATAGATTTTTTTTACTGGGGCTGCATAAAAGAAAAAGTCTATTTTAAACCAATTGAAAATGTTGCCGAACTACGCCAGAGGATAGCGGCTATGGCAGCGTATAGCGAGTGGAAGTCTGCCTTACGAAAGTTCCACTCGGTCGGTATGTGATTGCGCACCGCACGCGGAGGAGATTGGGATGGGGGGGGCGCGCACGGCTCCTTCCCGCGGTCGAGGCGTGCGCGCGCTTCGGACGCTCACCAGCAGCGGCGGGTGATAACCATCCACCTTCACCACCGCAGTATCACTACTCACTTCGATCCACTCACCTCCATGATTGCTCAGCACCAGATCTAAAATTCCATTACATTTATTGGTAATGGTGTTCATCATCATCATCATCATCTCAGCCGTAGGACGTCCACTGCTGAACATAGGCCTCCCCCATGATTTTCCATAAGGACCGGTTGGAAGCAGCCTGCATCCAACGTCGTCCTGCGACCTTAATCAGATCGTCTGTCCACCGTATCGGTGGACGACCTACGCTGCGCTTGCCGGTCCGTGGTCTCCACTCCAGAACCTTTCAGCCCCATCGGCCATCTGTTCTGCGTGCTATGTGCCCTGCCCACTGCCACTTCAACTGGCTAATCTTCTGGGCTATGTCGGTGACTTTCGTTCTTCTACGGATCTCCTCATTTCTGATTCGATCACGTAGAGAAACCCCGGGCATAGCCCTCTCCATAGCTCGTTGTGCGACTTTGAGCTTATCTATGAGGCCCATAGTAAGAGACCACGTTTCAGTGCCATAAGTCATCATTGGTAACACACATTGGTCGAAGACTCTTGTCTTGAGGCACTGAGGTATTTTTGACGAGAAGACTTCGCGAAATTTCCGGAACGCTGCCCAGCCGAGTTGGATTCGACGATTGACCTCTTTCTCGAAGTTGGACCTACCTTGTTTGACTGTCTGTCCCAGGTAGATGTACTCGTCAACAACTTCGAGAACTGAGTTCCCAACTGATATTGGGGTAGGTACAACATGGGCATTAGACATAATTTTCGTCTTGTCCATGTTCATCTTAAGATTGGTTACCCGTTGGGAAACTCGATGGAGGCCTTCGAGCATTGTACTGAGGTCTTCCATGGATTCTGCCATGACTACAATATCGTCGGCAAATCGAAGGTGAGTGATGTAATCGCCGTTAATATTGATGCCAAGTCCTTGCCATTCCAGAATCTTGAAGGCGTCTTCCAATGTAGCGGTGAACAGTTTCGGAGATATAACGTCTCCCTATCTCACGCCTCTTTGCAATGGAATTGCCTTCGAACTCTGCTCATGTACTCGGACTGACATGTAGGCGTTTTTGTACAAACACTTCAGCACTTCAATATACCGATAGTCAATACGGCACCGCTGGAGAGACTCAAGCACTGCCCACGTCTCGATCGAATCAAAGGAAAAAAAAAATCAAAATCATTGTCCACAAACGCTAAACAAAGAGGCAAGTTATACTCTTCGGTCTTCTGTATAACTTGCCGTAGCGTGTGGATGTGGTCTATGGTACTATAGCCTTTTCGGAAACCAACTTGTTCCGGAGGGTGGAATTCATCAAACCTGCGGTAATGATGTTGTGTTGTATTAATTTACAAGCGGAAACCATACTTTCATAGTGCATCCGAATATCCCGACTACACGAATTCAAATTTAAATCGCCTAAAATTATAGTATCTGATTTTGGAAACTTGGCTAAGATATTCTCTAGCACATTCAAAGTATTTAAATATTTTTCTTCACTCGAATACGGAGCCACATACACAACACAACACAATACTTTTTTATATTGTAAGGTGATTAACCCGATCACTACTTCAACATCGTCAGAATAGGCTTCCACATCGACTAGTCGTTGCAAGTTAAGAGATTCCTTTGTTGCCAGCAAAACTCCCCAGCCGTGGTCGCGGGCGCGGTCGTGTCGCAGTATCGTGTACCCTCCTGGGAACAGCTTCCCGTCGTATACGCCAGATACAAGGAATGTCTCCGTGAATGCGTAAATATCGGCCGAAGACGCCAAGATTCCCGTCTTAGCTTCATCGAGCTTAGTACGGAGGCCTCTAACGTTCTGACAATATAGCGAGTAGTACTTAAATTTCAGATTTTTTTTTCGGCAGTTTGTGAGTTGCGAAATCCACTACGCCACGGTTTAATATGGACATCTTCAGGCCAGGCGACAGGTACTTCTCTACGTCTTTGGTCGGCACTGTCAACTTGAATGAGGCGTAGTCACCGCCGGATTTCAAAGCCTCAGTACAGCAGTTATTACCAGGACAGATGTAATTCAGATGGGCCGTTATTTGATCAGCTGTAGTACCAATGTGTACGTAATATAAGTGCAGATAAGATGTTCGCTCAGCAGATAGAATTGAACAATTTGTCGACCCCGGAGCGGCTGTGCCTCGAGTAACGTTGCTGGGTGGTGCTCGGCGGGCTCGGCGACGCTTAACATCGGTCCAGTCATTGGCATTGTTTACATCGGCTTGCGTATGACTCACCGCGGGCACATCAGGCACAAGCGACTCTATCACCTGTGGTGGCGGTGGCCGCGGGGCGGTAGGGGTAGCGGGGGCGCTGTGACTTGAAGGCGTCATGCTGATGGCAGCCGTGTCTGCAAGAACAGCCAGAGACGGAGAATTACTGCGTCCCTCTTTAGTCGTCAAACCGGGTACGGAGAGGGCTGACGTAGCCCGAACACGCGCAGCTCGCTTCGGCCGTTGGCCCGCTTGCTCAACGCTCGGACCGCTGCTTAGTTTGATCCAACACAAGCTTCTCCAAAGATACATTTTAATCTCCATGGAGTGCACAGAGTTGGTGAGTTCGCGAATAACAGTATCGGTTGATTTCCCCGACATTTCTAACAATTTATGAAAAAAAAAAAATGCGCGGAGCTTAGCTAAGAACGTCCGACCTCGGCGGCGGTGCGTCGCGTTTTTGCTTGAATTATATACTAGTGACTGCCTGCAACTTCGTTCGCGTAGTCAGCTCGGCTTTCCGCCTCGCTATAATCGCCTCAATTCTTAAAAAAATATGTAAGAACCGCTACGCAGTAATAGAAAACATTTTAACAAATATGAATAATATCAGTAAGGCCATCCTAAAGTTATAGCGTGACCAGGAGATATAGGGGTTCATTTTGATATAAATACAGAAGATTCTTGTATGCTTGAATATACTTACTTGTACTAATCGACGACGGCTGCCGGCAAAATGGGCAAGGCATTTTTTTTAGGATGAACCCTTGTCACTACGACCATTGGAAGCAACACTGGTCTCACCGCACATACATGTTACCAAAAAGCATAGGTTACCTACCATGCATCTGAATTTGTATTTCGAGTTAGTTTTTGCCGACCTCAGACCTAAGTTCGTGTCTAACTGTGAACACTGGGAATCCAAACTCAGAAACATTACAGTTTTTACCTTTACCTCCGTTGGCGAGCAGAACCTCAAATACTAAAATTACCATGGGTTTGACTGGACGACGTCAGGGCTGTCGAAGTAACTGCGATGGGTCGTCCGGGTCATCCAAGAGGTGGTGCGGGCGCTGGCTTGTAGTGGCGTGAAGTATGGATCTGATGTGTGTAGTTAGCGGGTTGTACCACTAGTGGGAAGGATAGTAGGGGGCCGCATCGAAATAGCGGCGAGAGCAGTCTCTCATGAACTTTAGGATGGGAAGGGGAGTTGCAGTGGTGGTCAGTGTTCCGCAAGTACCACGGTGCGCATACTGCCTTGCGGGTAAACTGATTTTGAATCACTTGAAGTCTATGTATGTACTTATCCGATGCATGACCGAACGCTACATACGCGTAGATCATAATCGGACGAATGCAAGTTTTGTAAAGTGTCACATTTTACCACGCTTACATAATAAAAGGGGTTTAGACTACCTAGGATAAAGGCCGCCCTTTTACAAACACTTTCAATGAATTAAGCAAAGGTAATGATGCTGTCTAGGATCACGCCTAGATATTTGCCGTAGGAGGACGGGTACACCGAAATAGAAAATGGGTTGTGGCAGCGGGCGACGATTACCCTCAGTAAAGTACACTGCTGTACTTTCTCATGGTTGACCTCAATCCGCCATTTGCGGAACCACGTTCTTACGTGGTCGAGGGCATTATTGATGGGTATTCTCTGGTGGGTCTTGAACCAGCCAGCAGTAGAGGGCAGTGTCCTCTGCAAACTGAGCGATCTTAACGTTTGGTTTAGGTCGGGGGATGTCGCTAGTGTATAGCGAGAAAAGGGTCGGAGAGAACACTGAGCGTTGTGGGATAGCTGCGATGGGATGTGCGGAGGAGAGCATACGAGCCAACCCACCAGGCATTCTGGCGATATACTCTGAAACGGTGTCGTCCCACCTTTGACCACGCAACCCACTCATGGGATTTATCTCAACACGCTGAAAGTATCGCATAGTGGCCTTGTATTTGCGGGTTGGCGTCGAGTCATATGCCTAAAATATATGATATAAAAGAAGTTAATTATCTCCATGTGTAGCCAAAATAAACAACATGTTTTTTTAAGACTACTGACCTTACAGATATACTTTGTTACTTAGGTACTTTAGTAAAATAGCAAAGCAAGTTTGAAAAAAAACATGTTTACGCGTATTATATATCACTTCATGCTCGTGGAATAAGGTTATCGCGATTCGCCAACTACCAGTTGAACTTGTGTATACACGTACCCTGTGTGTTGATCTGGGTAACATCTATTTCAATTCAAAATTTCAATCAAGTCCGTTGACCGTTTCAACGTAAAATAATCACGAACATACACACTCGCTCACTACTCACAAACCATCGAATATTTGACATTAGTTTAAATTATCATCCTAATTCTAAAATTCTCACTAATTATATACAGCTAGTATGAACCAACTGTAGAAGGAATTAGTAAATCAAAGCAAATTAAATCGTTTATTGTAGATACAATATTGATTGGGTCAAGTCGAAGTATATAAAATTGAGAGTTTGCACATCTGCGAAAATTCAAAGATTACTACACGTAATTAATATTGATGTTCAAACACGTCCACTTAACACGTCAATTTGCTATATCTAATCGAGAATATTACTCATGAATACATTGGCTATTATATTAGAGAGGTTTTATGAGACTCTTTCCTTGGTAAAACAATTTTAATTTACAGTATACATAATTAAAGACTTTGAGGGGCCTTAATCAGGAAATATTGTCAAAAGAAGAGCGTAGGGAAAAGTGAAAGGTGAACAATTTTGTTTCAAAATAAGCAGATTACCAGGTATCTCTTTTTATTATTAATGCTATACTGTCTGCATTAGTTGTGATTTTACTGCTTGGGATATTTCATTAACACTATTTGTTGACGTAAATAAGGAACAGAGTAGAACCAAAAACACTACCCTGGGCGACTCCATAGTTATTGTATATCATATTTTAGTATATTTCTCTATTATTTCAAATTAATAAATTTTGAACAGTGTTACTATGATGTCTTTAATAATTTCATATAAATTTTCTATGTCCTTCGAATTACAATGCACTCCATATTTATAAACAATGGCAAATGCTTTTGACAGATCAAGGATGGTGCCGAACATTTTATTTTTTATGCCTAAGCTTTTATTATTTTTGTCTTTGGTTCTATTACAGTGTCTTCATTTCACCTCGTCCGTCAAAACCGAATTATAATAAGGGGACTAATATATTGTGTTTTTAAATAGCTTGTAAAGCTACCAAAATTTTTAAGAAGAATTTCACTTGAGGACGTTGAGTTGACCACTCATCTTTAACAATGGATCCTTAGACACTTTTTCTCTCTGCGGATGCAAAGAATCATTCTTCTATTCATACAATCTTTACCTATCTAAAATCAGTATTATAAGGTGTGTATCTCTTATAAAGAACTCATTGTTAATACATAATGCGTGTACGCGTATTCAAGCTCATATCTATTAAAATTAACCTCACTTACTGAACACACACGTACACTGCACTAGTCGACGAGCTCGTCGACGAGCTCACCGACGTCAAATACTTCGCCCGTGTATGTACCGTACAAGGTTGCTTTTCCAACGTTTCTTGTCATCTCTTCATTTGTTTCACGGATGTTGTCAAAGATGCAACGATGTTTGCTCTTAGAGAATCGCACGGCTGGGCCGCAAAGAAAGCGGGGCGGACAGTACGTCAGTTATCAAAAAAGTGATGTTCAAAATAGTTGGGCGATCCTTTCAAATTAAGAACTATATAAGTGTATTTATATTTATTTATTAAGTATATTTCATTATTATAATATAAAAAGAAGTAAAACCTATTTTAATGCAGTTTTCACTAGATTTAGAAAAAAGTGCTACGGTATTTTAACACATTACACATTAAAACGAAAATATTAAGTCATCTGACTGGTCGATTGGCGCAGTTGATATCAACCCTGCCTTCTGAGCAACCGGTCCCAGGTTCGATCCCTGGCCAGGGGAAACATTTGTATCCATGAACATATGTTTGTTTGACCTGTGCCTGGGTTTGCAATATGTATTTAAATATGGTTATCACTAATCAAGTTACTATATTACAGGCACTGCCTAGTTTGGGACCTGAACACCTTGTGTGGATTTTGTCCCATATTATTCTAAATACTAATACTATTTTGACACCTTTTCTACGACAAAGTGAAATTTGTGATAACACTTGCATACAAAGTTTTCCAAGACTTCTACTGCCTTAGATTTTTTGCTCGTATATTAGGACCACTGCCATGTGATCAGTCCCTAGCCCTAGCCTTAGATTATCTTTTTGTTGCCTTTACACTTCTGGTAAATATTTCATTTCGGCTTTCATTAAAGAGCATTTTTAATTTGGTGGGTTATAAAAGGTCACTAACTTCTTACACGTGTCAATTATAACATTTATAAATTTTTAGAGGCAGATTATATTCTACATATTAAGTATTTGATAACCTCTATCATGTTTAAAACCATAACATGATATCATTTTTGTCACTATGCTTAAGATGCTGAGTTGCTTTTGGAAATATCAGAGATGATTTTGTTGCCTGCCCATTGCCACTTCAACTTGCTAATTTTGAGAGCTATGTCGGTGACCTTAGTTCTCCTACGGATCTCCTCATTTCGGATCTTATCACGCAGGGAAACCCCAAGCATTGCTCGCTGAGCGACTTCAAGCTTGTTAATAAGGCCCACAGTAAGGGACCACGTTTCAATGCCATAAGTCATCACTGGCAACACACATTGGTTGAAAGCCTTGGTTTTCAGGCTCTGAGGTATTGGGGACGAAAAGATGGATCGAAGCTTCCCGAACGCTGCCCATAATAACAAAATGTATGTAATAACTTGACGAGTTGAATATAATTAACCTACCGCATTTCGAATTATTTACGGCCTACATTCCGAGTACGGATGATAAAAACAAACAACATTAGATTACATTACTCTAGTTGTTCTGTGATATTACTAATTTTCACAGATAATTTTAGTATAAAGTAAGATAAGGCTCAACTAATGCGTACACTAATACCCAGTTTATTACCCATATAACGATATGTTATATATATTACTATAAATATTACTCAAAATATCCGTCACTAGAACTCGAGTCTAGGGTTTGGTATTAAGTAATTAATTACGTCATCAATTCAAGGAAAATATTATCAAGCCGGCGAAGGAAATCGTGTCTTGCTGAGCTGGATTTTCGTGCATAAGTATGTAGAACAGGTTTCCACGCTGGGGCCAAAGTCCATCCATGGTGGGACGCCACCGCGGTCGCCAGTACTACCGCGAACGCAGCAGGGAGCGCAAGTACTCCATGAAGAAGTGGCCCGGACGGTCACGAAACCGGTCGAGATACTCGACTTTACCTACCACATAAGTTAAACCGTCAAAATAACATTCGAAAAGTTATTAGCATACACAAATGGATAAATATAGGGCGGAAAAAGGATCTGTATGGTTTTTACAGCACCCTAAAAAGGTATCTATACACCTAATTCGTGTGCTGTAGCATGTAGCTACTTCAAAAGTAAGGCGTAGTGGCAGAGATCAGGTCCAATTTATGGACGTCAAGCTCGCGGTCAGGTCAGGCTGATCTCACTCACATGCGAGAATTTTTATTAACATTTTTTTCTTAGTTTAAGATGTTAGAAGGTACCTACAATTTTATAGTTGTTTCAAGTACTTATTATTAAATGCTTATCATTTAGTTTGTCTACATTTTCAGAGCCTGTTATAATCACTTCACGATTTATAACTTTCCAACTATTTTGGGTTCTACCTACCGTATGATCTGCCAAAGCGTATTGGGTACGACTACAGTAAGGTTCCGCCTCGGATCCCACCTCATATTATAAATGTAAAAGCGAGTGTGTTTGTTTTTTGGTTACGCTTTCACGCAGAAGCTAAACGTCTGGTATTTAAACTTAGTAAAGTGATGGATTATATCCCGGAGAAGAAAATAGAATGCTTTTCATCATCATCATCATCATCATCATCACGCAAGTGTAACCGCGGGACGCAGCTACAAATATTATAAACGTGAGAGTTCGGATGTATGTATATTTGAAACTCAATCACGCAAACACTGCTGAACAGATTTAAATGAAATTTGTAGTGAAGATGGTTGATGGTTGATGGTTGATGGTACCCGGAGTTAGCACATACTATACTTATTATCCCGATATAACCGGTAGGTCCCGAAGGATCGCGGTAACATCATTCCACGCGAACGAAGTCCCATGCAGTAGCTAGGTGTTAATTTAACATAATTCAATGCGAATGAAGTCCAGTGCAGTAGCTAGTTCTTAGGGTACGTTCCGGCAAACGCTGTCACCGCTCACAACTGTCGCGCCCCGGTTTGCCGTTCTCTTTGGTTGACAGTGACAGGTCGCAAAGGCCACGTAAACCCACCTTCGATCCACTAGCGTTGTGGTCGCGGTGTGAGCGCTTTCGGGGACGTCATCGATGACGTATCGATTTCGCTCGGTCGCTCACAATGATCGTAGGCTTGTAAGGGAATGTATACGGCTACTATATGTACTGTTCGTACGAACGAAGTTCCGTGCAGTAGCTAGTTGTTAATATAACATCATTGCACGCGAATAAAGTCCCGTGCAGTATATAGTTGTTAATATAACATCATTCCACGCAAACGAAGTCCCGTGCAGTAGCTAGTTGTTAATATAACGTAATACATATAAACAGGTTGAAAATGGTGAAAACGCAAGCACTTGTCTACGATGAAACCTTTTAAATACAAGTTTCAGTACGAGTTGAATTGGACCGTAACCCCGTATCCGGTGTCCGTATCCGAAGTGAACCGCACGAAGCCTATGTCGCTTGATCATATAATTATAAAAAAATATTGATATTTTTTTAAATATTGTTCAATGATTTACGTAAAAAAGGTTAAAAAAGATATCACTCTCATATATATTTTAAAATCTTAGTGCCCTAAGTAATTTAGATCAAGTAGATACGGTTAATAGGTGTTATAACGTCGAAACTACCGTGGTTCCTATCACATAGATTAACTTGGCTTCCCCGATTATTGAGGAACTCAAAACATCCAGTCAAAAAAAAATCACCCCAATGCCATCGTAATGTAAAGAGGAGTTTATGTAAAAATAAAAAAAAAACTGTGGTAATTAATGACTTATTAGATTAGGAAATTAGCTAATTTTTATTTTCTGCTTCCCTTAGTGTCTTTATTTAAGATTGAGTCTCTTGACATGACTGGTTTAGACTCTAGAGTCGCAAGTGAGTCAATGGGGTCTAGATTATCGATTCGCGTCTAGACTCTCAAGTCTATAGAGTCGAGAGTATGGGGTCTAGACTATCGAGTCACGTCTAGACTCAATTCTAGAGTCGAGAGTGTGGGTCGAGAGTCTAGACCATCGATTTGCGTCTAGACTTGTCTGAAGTCGAGAGTATGGGGTTTAGACCATCGAGTCGCGTCTAGGCTCAAGTCTAGAGTCATGTATAGATAAGACCATACTTAGCCAGTTGTTGTATATCAAATCCTATCCAATGAAATCGACAATTCTTACTAATATCGAGTAACGGAAGATATCCTTTATTCTATTCAGAGTTCTAAATTCAAATTATTTTTACTTGACTGTGTGACTTAATTTTTAACCGACTTCCAAAAAAATGGAGGATGTTGTAATGTCGACGCGTAGTTTTTTACGTATGATCGCGCATAACTTTTTACAGAGTTGTCAGATGATTTTGATAGTTCTTATTTTGTTCTGTAGAGTATAGGCCGAGGCGGTCCCATTTAAATTTTATCAAATTCGGTCTAGTGGTTTTTGAGTTACACACCAATACTTGAGATTTTTTTCGCATATATTGATGATATTGTGATTGACGGTGATGGACAATTTATCCGTATGAGCAAGGTCACTAAAAAGTATGAAATATTTGTTTTTCGCAAAATGGAACCGACTTTAACACTAAAAGTCATGAAATAACTTGTCGCAATGCGCACAATATTGCGATAAGAATACTTTGACGACGAAGAAGACTTCAACAAGTTATTTCACGCTTTTTAGCGTGAAAGCGCTAAAAAGCTTATTAAACCTAATTGTGATAATAATAATAATAATAATAAACCGCAGGGGCGGCTTTGTGGTGAGCCGTCGGTGAGTGGCGACACCGTGGATCCTGATTTTCCCTGGGGCTAAATGAGACCCCTGACCCCCGGCTTGCCTAAATTTGCCGTCCGGGGGTGGAGACGCAAGAGCAAGTAACAAAAAGCTCCATGGGTGGAAGTGTTATTATCCCGATACAACCGGTAGGTCCCGAAGGATCGCGGTAACATCATTCCACGCGAACGAAGTCCCATGCAGTAGCTAGGTGTTAATTTAACATAATTCCATGCGGATCAGTTCTCGAAGTTGTTGACGAGTACATCTACCTGGGACAGACAGTCTAACTAGGCAGGTCCAACTTCGAGAAAGAGGTCAATCGTCGAATCCAAATCGGCTGGGCAGCGTTCCGTAAACTTCGCGAAGTCTTCTCGTCAAAAATACCTCAGTGCCTCAAGACAAGAGTCTTCGACCAATGTGTGTTACCAGTAATGACTTATGGCACTGAAACGTGGTCTCTTACTATGGGCTTCATAGATAAACTCAAAGTCGCACAACGAGCTATGGAGAGGGCTATGCTCGGGGTTTCTCTACGTGATCGAATCAGAAATGAGGAGATCCGTAGAAGAACGAAAGTCACCGACATAGCTCAGAAGATTAGCCAGTTGAAGTGGCAGTGTTAATATAACATCATTCCACGCAAACGAAGTCCCGTGCAGTAGCTAGTTGTTAATATAACGTAATACATATAAACAGGTTGAAAATGGTGAAAACGCAAGCACTTGTCTACGATGAAACCTTTTAAATACAAGTTTCAGTACGAGTTGAATTGGACCGTAACCCCGTATCCGGTGTCCGTATCCGAAGTGAACCGCACGAAGCCTATGTCGCTTGATCATATAATTATAAAAAAATATTGATATTTTTTTAAATATTGTTCAATGATTTACGTAAAAAAGGTTAAAAAAGATATCACTCTCATATATATTTTAAAATCTTTGGTATACCTAAGTGCCCTAAGTAATTTAGATCAAGTAGATACGGTTAATAGGTGTCATAACGTTGAAACTACCGTGGTTCCTATCACATAGATTAACTTTGCTTCTCTGATTATTGAGGAACTCAAAACATCCAGTAAAAAAAAAAACACCCCAATGCCATCGCAATGTAAAGAGGAGTTTATGTAAAAATAAAAAAAAACTGTGGTAATTAATGACTTATTAGATTAGGAAATTAGTTAATTTTTATTTTCTGCTTCCCTTAGTGTATTTATTTAAGATTGAGTCTCTTGACATGACTGGTTTAGACTCTAGAGTCGCAAGTATGGGGTCTAGATTATCGATTTGCGTCTAGACTCTCAAGTCTAGAGTCGAGAGTACGGGGTCTAGACTATCGAGTCACGTCTAGACTCAATTCTAGAGTCGAGAGTGTGGGTCGAGAGTCTAGACCATCGAGTCGCGTCTAGGCTCAAGTCTAGAGTCATGTATAGATAAGACCATACTTAGCCAGTTGTTCTATATCAAATCCTATCCAATGAAATCGACGATTCTTACTAATATCGAGTAACGGAAGATATCCTTTATTCTATTCAGAGTTCTTAATTCAAATTATTTTTACTTGACTGTGTGACTTATTTTTAACCGACTTCCAAAAAAATGGAGGATGTTGTAATGTCGACGCGTAGTTTTTTACGTATGATCGCGCATAACTTTTTACAGAGTTGTCAGATGATTTTGATAGTTCTTATTTTGTTCTGTAGAGTATAGGCCGAGGCGGTCCCATTTAATTTTTATCAAATTCGGTCTAGTGGTTTTTGAGTTACACACCAATACTTGAGAATGTTTTCGCATATATTGATGATATCGTAATTGACGGTGATGGACAATTTATCCGTATGAGCAAGGTCACTAAAAAGTATGAAATATTTGTTTTTCACACAATGGAACTGACTTTAACACTAAAAATCATGAAATAACTTGTCGTAGTTAGTACAATGCGCACAATATTGCGATAAGAATACTTTGGAACTATCATGGTACCGTATTCAACAAGTTATTTCACGCTTTTTAGTGTTGACTAAAGTCAACACTAAAAATAACTTGTGATAATAATAATAATAATAAACCGCAGGGGCGGCTTTGTGGCGAGCCGTCGGTGAGTTCAAAAAGCTCCAAGGATAGAAGTGTTAAAGGGCATAACGCCGGTAGTAGCGCTCTAGTAGCAGCACACCTCTCGACACCTCTCGACTCGGGGCAACGGTTGGCAAATTAGCAGGTGCCGTAGTCTCGTCCATAGCCCACTATCTCCCGTACCACTAATAAGTACATATCAATGGCCATGCCATTTAACCCATTTTTGTAATAGATATACCATGTTACCATCCATCCAAAATGTTTCTGTTTTTATACTACATTGTATGTTTATACCAAACGGGCCTCTAACTGTTGGCTACAGCCCCACTTATACCTATGTAAAGGACCGGGTGAAACCCGTGAAATATGTCAAATAAAAGGAATAATAATAATAACTTGAAATAACACTAAAAAGTGCGAAAAAAAACACAATTTTTTTTTAAATAATGTATTCATTTGTTTACCCGCTGTTCAAATGAGATTTTTCTTTGATACCGCTGTTTCGGTCACCGGTTCCGTACTTTAACTCAAGAGGTAAAGTCATGATAGCGACACTAATAATATATAATAAATTCGGTTTAAAGATTGCATGCTTACTTATATGTACTTACTACACTACTAAACATTTTATATCTTTATAGGAACCATTATTATTACTACTATAGTAGTTACGACTGGACATTGCGCCACCCACAATACCAGACTTCGCTACAACTGATTTCATTGTTTGGAATTTGTATCCGTGTCAGTATTTAAAAAAAAAACATTTTATTTGCAATGTATATTTCCTCGGCAAACACGGTTCGTTAACTCTGTTCCAGTGTTTAACCAGATAAATTATCACGTTGAGGTCAGTAGGCTATCCAATGACAAGACGGGTGACGCACACAGTAGGAGGTGCACATATAGATGCATTGTCATGAGTTCGTATTGCACGAGTGTCTAATATATAAACAAATCCTCGCTACTTATATTCATCTACCGATCACATGTACAAGTTCTTAACAGTGTGATAAACTTGAGAAGTAAATACGATGTTTAAGTGTTTATTATTTGTTTCCATAATTGTGGCAGTCAAAAGTGATCTTGTAGGGGACATAGCGACGGGTAGTTGGTTGGTAGTAGCAAGACATAATATGTATGTACTCAGTACCCATTGCAGCAACTTGGAACGGTACAATTTAACTAGTACAGAACGTTCGTGTACTTGTGAAAATGGAAAAGACGTTTTGGTACTGAAAGCCGAATCAGATATGAACAATTCGTTTATGCATCCCTTTCTAGAAGTTAGTTCTGTGGAAGATCTGAAATCAGCTGTCTCACTTCAATGCAACTGCTTGCAAAAAAGAAATCAAATAATTTATAAAGCCCTGGTAATGGAGATTGAAAAGGGTTACATTATCTTTATAGATTGCACTACTGAAGACTTGCTACTTCCAAATTGTTATAAGTGGATTCTAGCTAGGAGGTTGCCCACACAGGAGAAATATCAGGAATTAGTTGACAGTATTAAACAAGTGGGTACAAAATGGAACAAATGCTACTAAAGTTTGAATTTTCTATTACTTTATTTTAAGCGATGACAGCTTAAACTGGAAACTTGCCTGACAATCCTAGAGCCGTTTTATCGAACCCTACTTCAAGAATAAGCTCATTGGGAACAATAACATTGCGATGAAATCCACGGCATCGTGGTAAAGCAATTTCTGATGCACGCCTGGCTGGCTACTACACCCTCAAGATTGCAAACCTGTCACTAAGCACCAAAAGGTTTGTTCCAGTAGATCTCCTCTCTGATCGCCAGCCAGGCGTGCATCAGAAATTGCTTTACCACGATGCCGTGGATTTCATCGCAATGTTATTGTTCCCAATGAGCTTATTCTTGAAGTAGGGTTCGATAAAACGGCTCTAGGATTGCCAGGCAAGTTTCCAGTTTAAGCTGTCAGCAGCTGACGCCTGGCTGGCTACTACACCCTCAAGATTGCAAACCTGTCACTAAGCACCAAAAGGTTTATTCCAGCAGATATCTTTAAGATACAGTCATCATTCCAGACCTAGATTGATACCACCTTTGACCGCATCAGCACTCGCCATCAAATGAGAACTGCCTCAAACACTCATCTACTCGTCTCAATTATAAAAAGATATTCAATTTTATTTACCAGCAAATATACTTTTAAAAACATAATGCCATATTTTATTTTAACTAAGCTTTCATGTTATTGTTATCCATCTATACATATAATAAAAAAGTAACGGATCGCTGTCTGTACATTGAAGATATATGAAAAAAAAAATATTTTGACTTTTATAAACGAAAAAAAAATTATCTGCACGCTAATTTCAGAATAGGTTTATGCTATTTAGATGTGGTTTTAAGTTATTATTTAGTGGTTAGTACATTTAGTGTGTGTTTCATGCCAACCGGTTCATAAAAAAAAATGATAGAATAACTCTCTCGTTAATACATCTTTTTGTCTGTGCGTTTGTGCACTCTAATCTCAGAAACGGCTAATGCGATTTAGATGTAGTTTTCACATATATATTGAGGCAAGTTTCACTTGGCGTTTAGAGTTTGTTTCATGTTTTTCGGTTCATAAATGAAAAAGTAATAGAAATGTAAAGAATAATTCTCCCATCAATACAACAAGGCCAAAAGAGCGAAGCTGCTGGCGAGTCATTAAGTTAGGCACAATATAGTTTAGCGCACAAGGAGTGGGCGCTAAAACATCTAGTGCCTAAATTAGCCTATCAGCCGACGTAAGCGCTATCTTTTCATTTCGAATACAAAGACCTGATTAGTATAATAAACAAATCTATATAAGTACGTAAATGAGCACTCGACAATACAAGCGAAGAAATAATTTCCACATTCCCGTCTTTTTATGTTTCTTTTTTTGTGTCTTTTTCGTTTTGTTTATTTATATAACTGAAGAAGGTTAATATAGTACGAGAGAAACTTAGCCCGAACCTATAGAAATATATATAATCAAAAATGTTTCCTAAGCACGAATAAGTACTTTTTAATCCATCAGTTTAGAGAACTCCAAGCGTACTTTCTATGCATATTTAGATAACAGTTAAAAATTCGCGCTTTTATACTAGTGATATAAGTTTTCTTTTAAACGTTCAGTTGTAAATAAACGGCATTAAGCGGCTTTAAATGTTTGTTATTTATATTCGGCTGTAGAACCCAAGAAGCTATCTTGTTAGGGTCACTAGAATTTCCATTGAATAGGTCACACATATCTATTATCTTAGGCACTGACGCAGGATACGTCAGATTCATTGTCATTATTGTTCGCGTTCTGTCCGGATCTACAAGTACTTTTTCACAGGGTGATAACTTCAAAGTACATAAGATGTTGGCGTTTTTGCTATTTATTTCCGTGTTTGTGGCCGTAAAAAGTGATCTTATACAAGACATCGTAGAGACAGGAAGTTGGTTGGTCGTGGCCACCCAAGTTATACCTGAAACCAATGAGTATGGCAGCAAACTGGAAAGGCTTAACATCACTGATACAGGACGTTCATGTACTTGTGTTAATGGAAAACTAATTCCGCTTTTGGAATACACATTGGAAAACAATGATAGCTATTTACAACCATTTGTAGAAGTGGATTCTATAGAGGATCTGAAATCATCAATATCTCTTAAGTGCAACTGCTTACAGAAACCAATTGAGGTACTGCAGAAAAACATTGTGATGGAGATCGAGAAGGGTTACATCCTGATTTTGAATTGTGCTACTCAAGACATGGTATTTCCAGAGTGCGCTGCATGGATTCAAGCTAAGGGTGCAATCACACAGGCGAAATATCAAGAGTTAACTGAGAAAGTTAGTAAAGTAACCACACATTGGACTCAATGCATCTAAAGTTCCCACTCAGATCTTATCTTTATAATAAAATAAATGGGGCAAAAATGTGTAAACCTTTTTTTTTATCTTGAACTTCCTTCCACACCTGTAAAACATAATATTTTATTGTTTACTAGCGACTTCGTTCGCGTAGTAATATGTATTAGAAAACATGTTAAAATATGAATTAAATCGGTAAAGCCTTTCTTAAGTTAAAGCGTGACCAGAAGAAAAAAGGATTCAATAGGGGTTCGCGACTTCGTTCGCGCAGTAGGCTCGGCCATCGGCCTTGCCATAATCTCCCATCTCTTCTTGATTTTTTTTCATGTTAGAACCTTCTATGAAGTCATTGAAAACATTTAGAAAAAAAGATGAATGAAATCGTTAAAGCCGTTCTCAAATTATAGCGTGACCAGGAAAATAGGGGTTCATCTTACTATTTCGCAAACCTATGGTTACACACAGTGGATTATTTACTGTCTTGTGCCTATAACACATCCATAATTATTACTGGTTTAGCCAATGCATTTATCCTTACATGAGAAAAGTGCGACTCTACAATAAAAAAAACCTGTGTTTATTTAACTAAGTTAAGTACCTACTCTTATTCACTCACCTCCCGCACTGTTATGATTTCCTAGTATCACAGGAGGCACGAATACACACATGAACACATCACATCCAACTCCGAGAACAAACATTTATGTTCAACACACGAATATCTCCCTCGCCGAGGATCGAACTCGGTACCACACTTGTTGCATGTTATTCATGGCGCAGTTATTCACAAGACAGGACAGTCAAGTGGCTTATCAAAGTACTTGGAGCGCGTGGCCACGAGTTATTTGTTCGTTGATGCGATGTTGACATTCCTACACGCGTCTCGCACTAAACCTGCGTGAATGAACGCTAGTAGGGAAGACGTCCTTCTTTTTTTTTCTTTGTCTCCTAATGGAGTTATGTTTTAGCACTTCTTTTGCATCCGCCAGTGTTAAATTTTATTTTCCGTTTCTATTTATTATTTTTCTTCCATTTTATTATTATGATGTAAAAATCTATTTTCTTGTCTTCGTGTTAGTTTTGGTGTTATTTTTTTGATTTGTGTGTTTTTGTAATTTCACTCGCTACAGTTCCCTTAACACCCCAACAGAATAATTTTTGCGCACTATTGCGCGCGGAAATTCTGCCATTGCGGTGGTACCAACCAAGACGGCATCTTGCACTAGAAGCCTACTACCTAACACTATGTCGCGTTCGACCGCCTTACGATTCGCGCATCCTGATGGCGGAGAGAATTGAATAGCGATTCGCCATATTTGGCCAATAATACAATAGATTTAGTAGAAATCTACCTACTTTTCCAGGAACTAATTACATATTGCAATATTATATGAAATGCAGCGTAGCTGCGACCTACTTGCGCACAAGCGCCACAAAGTGCAACACGAGGCGCCGACTCAGCACACGTGTCGAAGGCGACACTGGACGAGCGGAGCGGCGTTTGCGTCACTCTTGGTACACACCTCGACCGGAGTACATAGCATAGCTTAGCAATAGTTAATTAATTAAATTGTAATAATTATATTTTAAAATAAATTAGTTGCCAACAGTTTTGGTTTTTTTTTTAAGTCCTTCGGCTGCAGCTAACGTAATTAACTGCAACGTGTGTGGTTAGAACAACACAAACACGATGATTGGATTTTCTTTTGCTGCGTTGAATAAAAATCTTAAGTTTGTTTCAATTGGTTTGTCTACACGCTTCCGTATTAGTTATAGTAATAGTCAATTGATCGATGGATTTTGATCTAATTTTGTGATTCGAAAACACTTCGATATAAGTCACATTACTACGTTCCCTCCACGGCATCAGGGGGCGGTACAGCGTCATTACTCAACTAGGCACTAAGATAGCACCAACTGAGAGCCCCAGATATATTACCGAGAATGTTCCTCGGCCAAATGTAACCGGAGCGGGGTTCGCCATTTATAATACTTTTTTATTTTATAGCTAGTTATGCTTTGAATGTCTCACTTGATGATCTGTGACGATGCGGCCATCGGCAGGGATGAACGCTAAGTAATGCTTACCGACTCATAGACAACAGCTGCAACTTGCATTCCGTGAGGAGACGGAGTTAAAGTTTAAACATCTAACAAGTAAATTAAATGGATCTGTTTACATGTTCCTGCATTATAAACATGTAAAGTTGCAAGTTTTTTGTATCTACTATGTACTAAAATATACTAAACTGAGTTTCTAATTGATGTAATATATTGTTTGGTACCCGTTTACGTCCATCGAGTTGAGAAGGGAGAGGGGGGGGGAGGGTACTACCCCTCCTTCAAAGGAATAACTGCAGAGCCCTCCCTTTTCGAGATTTTTAAATTATTAATTCTGAGGTAGTTATATATCCTTATCGAGGTGTAGGTTAGCCTATAACGTTCCTCGAGGGGCGAGGGGGGACCGCCCCCGTCCCCGCCTCAAAGGAAACACTGAAGAGCTTTTCGAGGTTTAAAATTTTTAATTCTGAGAAAGTTATATATCCTTATTGAGGTGTAAGTTAGCCTAATTCCTTCGCCAGCGACCTTCGCCGGCCGCTGCCACGGCACGCTCGCTGTGCTCGCTCGGCTCGCGCGTCGTGTGGTAACCATTCAACCTAACGCTCCTCCTCGTTTCGCTCGTCGTCGCACCTATTGTGACTTTGCTCTGACTAGATACTCCGCTACTGTCCGCTACTGTGAAATATATGTGTGCATGAAAACTATTGAAATTACTACAAAATATAATTATTTTCGTTAATTTATGTAAAATATAATGTTACCGAACGTATGACAACTTAACCGTACGTAACACGAAGGTTCACTGGTGAGAATTCTATTTGATTAATTGTTGTAGGTATTGACGTAAATATTGCAAAAATAATTGATTTTCAATATGTTTTTTCTCAAAAACTACGCGTCTCCGCAGGTGGAAACTTGGCGTGTGTGCTTATAATAACGTAACCTTTCTGTAAAAAAATATCAACCCCCAACTCGACGGACGTTAAAGGAAAGTTAAGCCTATTTTTTTCGAAAATCTTGCATAGTGTAGGTAGTACAGAAATTGGGCCAATTTTTTTTTTCGATCGTAATACTACCTGATGAGACATGAACCCCTATTCGCAATTTCGCAAATTCTATTTCTGTTGAGTTAATTATTGTCAAGAGAAAGTTCTTATGAAAGAAAAACCAAGAAAAGACTTGTGGTACACAGCAAGGCCGATAGCCGAGCAGCCTATACTATGCGAACGAAGTCTTCGTTCGCATAGTATGTTTATGGTTAGATAGTTTAATCATAAACATACTAAAAAGTATAACCTGCTTTTAAAGCTGCTTGATAAAGATCGTACAGCTTTCAAAATCATCATAAGTAAGATGGAAACTGGCGCCTGACATACCTATATAAAACTCCCAGACACGTACAAAATAAAAATATTTTCTTAAGTATAAGATAACTAACAATACAAAATCTTAGCAATATTTAGTAAGATTTCATAATTTAACTTCTGCGATTTTTGTTTACACAGTAAAGTTCAACGTTAGTATAAATAATTTTATCGACAAGTGCCAACACTATATGTAATCACACAACACTATTCTGTTGATAGCTCTATGTGCATAGTTACATAGACATGAATCCAGCTCGTTTGAGAGTTGAATGAGTGAGTGATAGACGTACAAACATAAAGTACGCGGTTTTAAAGATCGTGAACTTACTCGCCTCGACTTCGGTGACACATGTGAAGCTTACTCACTCTGTATATATATCGTCGACAGAAGAAGCTTCGTGTTATTTATAAAAATTATATCGTAATTAATTTTAAAATCTTAACATTTTTAGTTTTTAGAAATGTTTAGTTTATAAAAACAAAATTTACAAAAGTTACAAAAAACTCAAACACTACAAGCGTTGTGCGTCCACCAATATCCATTTTCAAAAATAGCTCTGACTTGACTTACAGTATCACGTGTAAACAAACAATGAGTTACTGTGAATAAACTAAACTGTGCATACTTGTTGCTAAATAATGTAACTACAAAATGAGGGTAGTTATTAAAAAAACTAATGACTTTAACAATGTTAGGCTAAGAACTTACCAAGTGACCCTTGGAGACACATCTGTGTTCTCGCTTAATCTTCAGTTCGTATTATTGTAGTATAGTCGTTTGTCGGCAGATGCCGCTAAAGTAAAGAGTACTAGTACCGAGATCAAATCTTCAAGGTCAATGGCCCTTAAATATTTTTCTAATTGGTTATGTAGTACCTTTTCAAGAACTTTCAACAGCGCTGGTGACACATAAATTTGTCTGTAATTACTAGGATCTATTTTGAATCCTGATGTATATATAGGGGTAACTTTTGATATTTAGCGAATCTAAAAAAACACCCTTAGTTTACAGTTTATTAAAGCATTCAGTAATTTAGTAAGAATTAATCATTTTATGCATTATATAACATTTGTGCTAGTGCCATCTAGCCCGATACGCAATTGATATGCAATTGAAATCTAAATTGTTTATAATATTGAGAATTTCGCTATGTATTCGTAAATTTGGTAGGATAAGAAATGGTAGAGCTTGAGTATTATTATCATAGCATTATTTAGTTTAAGGCCTTCATTCTGTATGGCGGGGACCTATATTTGAGAAGTGAACATTAAATCATCATCATCTCAGCCGGAGGATGTCCACTGCTAAACATATGTATAACATTAAATATTTGACAGATATCGCGAGAATTTGGGATTTTTTTTGAGTCTACTATTTGTTTTGAAGGGGCTCACTTTTGCTTAATTTTATCGTTCGCTAAGGTATTAATTACGATACACATCTTCTTAGGTTTCTAAATACATTTGTTAAGGGTATTACATTGCCCAATGACCTTGAAGATTTGACCTCTATACTAGTACTTTTTACTTTGGCGCCATCTGCCAACAAACGACTATAATACGAACTGAAGATTAAGCAAGAACACAGATGTGTCTTTAAAATTGCCCTATTTATTGCCTAATTTATTCGCTCTCTGAGAGATAGGTAGGATTATTTACATTTACATTTTACACAATTTATATATTTACAAATGATGCACTTTGCCTACTAAACTAGCTATGAACATTTATCTAATTGAGCACGGATGCTACTAACATGGTACATTCTGAAGGTCTGATGATGACCAGGTAAGTGCTAAGCGGTTCTCAGTAACGGAAATAGTTAGGAAGACCTAACTTTGAACATTTATCTAGTTGTGCACATGTGCTACTACATGCTACATTCTGAAGGTCTGATGATGACCAGGTAAGTGCTTAACGGTTCTCAGTAACGGAAATAGTTAGGAAGACTTTGAACATTTACCTATTTGTGCACATGTACTACTACATGGTACATTATGAAGGTCTGATGATGACCAGGTAAGTGCTTAACGGTTCTCAGTAACGAAAATAGTTAGGAAGCCTAACATTGAACATTTATCTAGTTGTGTACAAGTGCTGTTACATGGTTCATTCTGACGGTCTGATGATGACCAGGAAAGGGCATAGCGGTTGTCTGTAACGGAAATGGTTCGGATTACCTAGCTTTGAAAATTTATCTAGTTGTGTACAAGTGCTACTACACGGTACATTCTGACGGTCTGATGATGACCAAGGAAGGGCATAGCGGTTGTCAATAACGGAAATAGTTAGGATGACCTAGCTTTGAAAATTTATCTAGTTGTGTACAAGTGCTACTACCGTCAGTGCCGTCACTGAGATCCTATACCCATCTTCGGAGTCTACCATCAGGTAGGTGACACCATCAGTCACGAAGGTCTCCATGAGCCCTTTTAAATGAGTCCAAACTCGAAGGTTCTATGTTGTATCATCACTGAGATCCTATACCCACCTTCGGAGTCCACCATCAGGTAGGTGACATCATCAGTCACCAAGGTCTCCATGAGCCCTTTCAAATGAGTCCAAACTCGAAGGTTCTATGTAGTATCATAACTGAGATCCTATACCTACCTACGGAGTCCACCATCAGGTAGGTGACCTCATCAGTCACCAAGGTAAAAAAATATACACCAAAGAAATAATGTATCTACTCAGAGGGTAGGTACTATACTACCAAAAATTTTGATCGGCCACGCTTCGCTTTACTTTTATGCTTGTTTTTATGCATAGTCAGACTTACTCTATGATAGCTTCAAAAATCAAAAATAAATAACAAACTATTTTAGATGTGTTTAGAACTAAGTTTCAACATTTACTTTACGTAATATTTTTATTTGTACTATTTACAATATGACTTCATTCAAAACGTGCATCTTTGGATTTTATTCTGGAAAAAATAACACGCATATAGTCCACCCGTCACAAGAGTCACCGAGACACTGACGTACCGCATCCTGAGTATGCGCCACAGGCCTTAGCGGGGGTGCCTCTCGCGGGGTACTGGTGAAATTTCGGATTTTTATATATTATATTGAAGAATGCTTAACGAAATAAGAAAAAAAACAATACAAATTGTTAAATACATCATCGCCTATTTTTAGGTAATATTTCATGGCGAACTATTATGCCGTTATAGAGAAAAAGTTCAATTTAGTTTAAAAAACAGCACATGTTTCAATTTTTTTTTCAAAATTTGGGAATGTTAATTAAAATTTTTATCAATACAATGTATTTGTGCTGATCTAAAGAATGACATATTTTTTTTATATTGAAAACGCACTAAAAGTTTTGTATATAAACTTCTTTAAACATACGGTGTTTTTGGGTTTTGAGCAGTGTATTTCCCCGGCATCCAAGTCCATCAAATAGTTAATAATAATAATATGTACAGCGAGACAGAGTGAATTCTAAAAACGACATTTTTGGATTCTGCTACTTTAATTTAGTCATCTAAAAATGTTATCTACATTTTCTTTCATGTACAAATTTCACCTTGGCTACAAGTTAGAGGTTAGAAAATTATATGTCTAGATTACGAATTTAAAAAGCTGAAACAGATCGAATGAGATACCAGACAAAGCTCAATAAAAACAATTCTTATGAGTGTTAAAGCAAAATTATAAATTACATTAAAAAAAAACAATCCCCGATGACTATGAATAAAACTGATTATAAGGAAAAAAGCCTGAGCTTGTTGATTAATGGATTGCGCTGCATCAGTAAACTACAATAATATCTCTTAAAGGTCAGAAGACTTCACACAGATAAGAAGAATGTGTTGCATAATCATGCCTTTATATAAAGGAACAGCAGTTATCACCCTTATTATTCGCCTTCCAAGCGTTAGCCATCAAAGTGCATGTCGTGACTTGGTACGTTTAATACAATGTTTAAGTTTTTCTTTTTTCTAATCGCATTCGCAACTGTCAAATGTGATCTTATACAAGACATCGTAGATACGGGCAGTTGGTGGCTCGTGGCGCAAAGTGACTTTTATAGCTGCCACTCCTTCATATACAACATCACTGACACAGGAAATTCATGCACATTTCAAAATGGAAGAAGCGTTCGAATTATGCAAATCAATTTAAATGAAATGCACAGTAGCCAACAGGATGAAGCTTTGGAAAGGATAGCTTTTGTAGAAGTCAGTTCTATGGAAGACATAAATTCAGTTAAATCTCAACACTGCAACAAATCAGAAACCAATGATTTAAATGTAAAATATCTAGTAAAAGAGATTGAAAAAGATTATGTCTTCTTCACGGTGTGCGACGTTGAGGAGAAACTACTCTCAGAATGTCATTTTAAAATAATTGCAAAGAGTAAACCTGGAGAGGAAAAATACACCGAAATAATTGGAAAGCTCAACGAATATGCGACTGAATGGACAAAATGCGAAGAAACTAAGTAAAACGTTTTAGTGCTTACATTTAATTCATTTATGTTGAATATGAATATGTATATGTGATGAACAAAAAAACGTAGTAGACAAGTAAGCTACTTTTTCACAGAACTGTTAAAATAAATCTATATATATTTAAAAAAATTAAAATATAATTATATGTCTTTTGAGTTTTGTTATACCTCTACCTAGAAATAGAAATCCTACTAATACTAATATTATAAACGCAAAAGTTTGTGAGTATGATCTTTGTTAATTTTTCCCGCTCAAACGGCGGCAATTTTGCTGAATTTTGATGAAATTTTGGTATGGAGGAAGATCAGGCGCTGGATTAACACATAGGATACTTTTCATCATCATTATCATCCATCACCACGCGGGTGAAAAAGTGTAATATGCTTGGGCACAGCATATACAAAATAATAAGATCTCCGCCTACGTCAAGATCGCAACGATGACAGTTCTGTCAAAGTTTGTGTCAGTTTCTGATAGCTTAGTCAAAAGCCAAGTCAATTTGACAGCTCAATACACTAGACGCGCTCCGTGATCGTCAAGGGTTATGAATTGTAACACAAATACCGTCAAGGGGGATGAAATGTAATGACAGTTTTTTCCATGTTGATTAATTTTATATTTGTATGTATATTTTATGACATTTTGGTATAAAGGTAGATATGGCCACAGTAGAAATAAAGAGAACAGTACGGAAACTACCTACAAACGTTCGAAACGGCCCACTCACACAAACATGCGCATCGACGAGACCCCTAAGCGGTTCTCGCGGTGCTGTCAGTAGTGAGTGTTACAAACTATTTCTACATCAAATTTTTTTTTATATACTTATCTAAAATATGAAATGTCACACTTGACTGACTATGCTATCATCTTATATTGTTCTTACAATTATAAATATTGCTTATTAACAACATGTTTACTTTATAAAATTGAGTGCCGCGTCAAGACGAGAGGTCACGTATAAGCATAATTTTATTTCCGCGATCTTTTTAAAAATGGCACGTGCATATTGCGTAGTATACGGCTGTTTGAACTCTGCTGCAACAAAACCGGAGCTATCGTTTTTTAAACTTCCTGCTGAATTTGAAAGGTAAGAATAATTTATTGTTATGAAATTTTAATAGTATTTCTGTGATCGATCTAAATTCGTAAAACATATTACAAAATACAAATCATAGATGGCAGCCGAAATAGATTATAAAATTATTATGAAGTTTTTGCGAGTTTTGAAGCCGATAATGCTGACAAAATGGAAATGCAAGATGGTGGCTACAATAGATTATGATCTTTTTGATCATGGTTTTTGAGGGATTTGAAGCCGATAAAGCTGAAAAAATAGAAGTCCAAGATGGCTACTGTTTGAAAATATCAACATTTTCGTCATGGGTGTCGTTTTTATGGTTTTTAGGGTGTCGAAGTCGATAATGCTGTCAAAATAGAAATTCAAGATGGCGGCTGGGCGAGATTATCAACTTTTTATGCAGTTAATAATTTGTAATTTCTGATAAAGGTATTTTTATGCTAGTAATGTTTTTTTTTATTACTAGGTGTCAAACAAATTTTTTGAGTTGAGACGCAGTAGGCACGGTTCAGCCCAAAATGCGTGACAAACACCCGAAAAGAGCTCAGCGGGCCCTACCCGAGCGCCACCTACGGCACCTACAGCGCGCCCAACCACGGCTCGCGTACGCTCACGCCAAAAGTTGTAAAAGGTTACGCCATATGGATAAGTTAGTGAACTACAAAAAAAAAACCAAGATCTACAACTTATTGTGTGTCATATTAAACTGTTTTTCGTATTTTAACTATCAAGATTAACCAAAGCCATGATACACCTGTATACATTTTATTTGTAAACTAGAATTAACTAGAATTGATCACTACAGATATAATGTTTTATTTAAAAAAAAAACAATACCATAAAACATTAAAAGTGACAACCCTGTGGCTTCAATGGAGCATAGATAATTATTATATCAACTAGGCTTAGTTTCCATACTGCCTTTATACTGTGTGTGATATGGCTTTGAAGAATATAATAGGCTACTCGAAATACTAATCCTGCGCAGACGTAGCCGCGGGCACTAAATAGTGCTTAATAAAACACTGCAGTGTTACCACAGCATAATAATTTATTTATATTGGCATAGCATACGTAACATACGATTATTTGAATTGATTTGTAAAATATAGATTCATACTTTTGAAATAGTTTACAGTAAATTAATCCAATTAAAATTAATAATTTAATTATTCTCAAAATGATTTAAGTTTATTACGATTTACAATTAATTATAAATCTCATGCCATCACTTTGTATTGCAATCTTAACGTTTAAAACGACCACGTGCAAGTACGCCGTAAGTGCCGTAACCTATAAAATTGGTCGCACTGACGACGGGAGGCCTCTCTCCGACTCCCCTCTCTCCTGGCGACGGCCCAAGACGAGGTCCGTACCTAAGTGGTGCCCTTGAGCAAGTCGCCTACTCCTCTCCTTGCGGCGAAGCGTCTTCAACGCTCGCCTTAGGCGGTGCGCCCTCTGCGCCCGCAACTGGCTGAGTGCCATCTGCGCTCGCCACCCGTCCGGTGACGCTGTAAATGCCAGTAGAGCCAAACAGCATTAGTCCGTTCGAAAAAAAAACAAACAGACGGGAGGGCATTCTTGTTCGAGCCACCGCACAGTACGGACCTCTTTGGGACGTCGTTACGCTATTAGTCGAATATACGAAACCTATCAGTGATTTGTGGAGTTTTATTTGGAACAGAATACAAGTGACGTCAGCAGTGCTGACGTCACATTTAAAAAAAAAAACATCATGGAGGTCTCTTCTCCGTCATATATAATAAATACTTTAATATAGTGGAATTATACGT
Organism: Selenia dentaria; assembly: GCA_917880725.1. NCBI lineage: Eukaryota > Metazoa > Arthropoda > Insecta > Lepidoptera > Geometridae > Selenia > Selenia dentaria. The sequence goes on along the minus strand of OU862888.1, from coordinate 2,541,506 downwards.
ACTCTTCTACAAAAACATGAATAAATTTCGGACTTCGGTTTCGCTTGCAGTTGAGCTGATCCCCGTATAATGGGCCTGGCCGCCTAGCAATGTTTCGCTCGTGTTTTCTTAGAATGAACATATGAAATATTTTATTGATTACTGATTCAAATATCAGATAGAAAAATATTCTTTTGTATTTTTCGATTCAGCAAGTCATTCAGAAGTCACCTCTTAGGAAATAGACGTGCCTGAGTCCCGATGGTTCCACGAGAAATGAAATTGACTTTATTATGACCACCAAGAGACAGATATACACTGATGTCTCCGTGATCCACAGGGTGGAAACTGGTAGTGATACCGAATGGTAAAAGGCACATTGAATATTATATATATTATATAAATTACATAATGTCAAACTTAAGAGGTCTCGTCTGTTGAGTTCTACGCTCCAACCTACTCGTGCCCATATTCAAGACCCCGAGACCTTTCAACTTGAGTTGTCCAATCGCTTCGATTGCCTTGAGAACGTCAATTCAGTGGACGAGATCAATAACAGGTTGGTAGAAGTACAGATAGGCAACAGAAACTCTCCAACGATACCCTTAACCTCATGGGTGAACGACGCTCATTAAAAATGGTCTTCGGATAATGCTGAAGCCTATATGCTGCTCAATAGACGAAAATGGAAGTCCTTGCGACACGACATCCAGATCTGTAATTCAAATCGTATTAAAGAGTAGATAGAGCAGAAAAATGGCTCCAAAGTGTTTGCAAGAGACATGTCTATTTGGCAAAGCCAGTTGACGAAGCTAAAGAGAGAAGACGGCAGTATAGCGTCGACCAAACCAGAAGTGCTGGGGAAGGTCAAAAGTTTCTACGGACGTTTATACTCCTCGGTAGCTAAACCTGTTAGCAGCTCGGCCAGAGACCCAAGAGCCAAGCTGACTCGAACAGTAGACACACACCTAATACACGACTACGCGACCACGTAGACTTATTAGCAGCAATTTTTTGGAGTACTTACTTATATGTATGTTCGTATCTGAAATTCCTATTAAAAAGTGTTTATTATTATCAAAATCAGTCGGTAAATATCGCCATAGCAAACTTCCCCTTCCTCCAACGAAGACAGGCTTTATCCTCGAGGTGCATACTCTATTTTTCATACCTACTGCGAGACAATAAAAACTCAGAGCTATATAAAAAAGCAGTTAGGTATTTAGTTGCACTGTCATACTCTCTAAGTAAGTAGAGTGCTTTGTGAAATAGTTACTTATTTATGCCCTAAACTAACAGTGCAAGAATTAGTTACTTAATCTGAATTAAAAAGCTTGAACTAGGGTCTACTACTATCTTATATTTTAGTCAGCTTTTACGACATCCTTTTGATTATGCCGCGAATTGTATAACCAATGGTTCTGTGCAAACATGCAATTACCTACTGACATTTTACCGTTGCCCCTGGCTTAGCAAAGCCATTTCAGGGTTTTGTAACCAACTATGTTGGAGAGATAGTAAAAAAGACTCATCTCCACCCCTCCTCGCCTAACAACTGTCCCCCACCAACAACCCCACTCTTGGTTATCTATACACTCCCCTGTTTTGTTTTTTTTAAGAAAAATCTTGTGTACAATGAAGTCCTTAGCTCACACACCTCCCAAATTTTATTGAAATCCGTCGGTAAATAACATTTTAGCAAACTTCTCCCCTTTTCCCCCTCTTTTCCCCTCAATCTAAAATCTCGTTGACTAATAAAAAATAATAAATCAAGTAACTTGTGTGTCAACTGCTGGCGAGAACGGAGAGACTGACAAACGGACAAAAGTATTTTTTGGCCAATCTCTGAACTAAGACACTTCGCTCGCTCGTTCAATTATGTGATGAAAAAATGTCCGTGGAACACTGAAATGTATGATGTATCTGCTAAGAGAAAACACTGCGCCTTAATATTTGCAATTATAACGTCTTTGGCATCTTATCCATCAAACGTATTCCACGAAAATTTAAAAAGCCAATATACGATTAAGAGTACTTATTTCTCCCTTTTTCTTCTTTGGCTTTCCAACGTTCCTCCTAAGAGGTAATCGTCTCCCCACGTGAGCTCCTCTTAGATTTCGGACACGGATTTTGACACTACACTGAAATAATATATATATATATATATATATATATATTTTGTCCACATGCTGTCGCTATAGTTTACAACATTACAGAGGAATTGCTCTGCAAAAATAATAAAATCTGTCTAGTACCTAGATCCCTATGGTAAGAAATCATTTACAACAATTTTTACACTTTAAAATCCATACCCGCTCCTAACTTGTTTTTCTTCACTGGAAGACCATGCAATGAAATATGCTCAAAATCAGCAGTGCGTAAACTATATGCACATTTGTGCAACTTGTGCGCAAAAACGCTGAGTCCTGTTCTAAAAAATACACACATAAAAAAGCTCATAGCATTTAAATATTCAACCTTCATACACTTAAGAAAAATATTCAACAACTTGAAACTATTTTTAGTATTGTATAAGCGATTAAATGTAAGTGTAAGTTTTGATTTTGTTGGCAGTAAACTCATTTTTCATTTTCATTTATTTTTATAATGTAAATACCTATGAATACAAAATGTTTTTTCGTGTTGTGTCCACAGTTTTACATTAACTTCAATTCTGAATTAATATTATAAAACCGAAAGTGGCTCATCGCCAACTCCTCTTCTTGCGGCGAAGAGTCTTCACTTCAACGCTCACCTTAGGCGGTGCGCCTTCTGCGCCCGCTACTGGCTGAGCGTCATCTGCGCTCGCCACCCGTCCGGTGACGCTGTAAATGACGGTAGAGGCAAACAGCATTAGTCCGTTCGAAAAAAACATAAAAAATCTTACTTCTGCTTAATTAAGATATTTATTTAATTTAAACATCCGTTTGAAGAATTTATAAAACACACAAAAGGCGGCCTGAAGGCTGGCAAAGCACTTATATAATGAGACTCAATTGTAAAAGAGGAATTTTGCGCGTACTTGCACGTGGCACTAGTATTTATGAAAAATGTAAATATTTATAGGCTCTAGAGTAATATTAAAACTAAGCTACAGCTCTGCACCCGATTTTTGTTAAAGTCAAATTACAATTAATACGTGAAAATTGGCTCCAAACACCCATACTCGTCAGTATTCCGGTTGCAACTGGCCTATATTTTTTACTCAAAGTCCCATAAAATGTACACTTGCAGGATAAAGTGATCATTGTCACTAAAACTATAAACTAGAATGGTTTTCTTACTGTTTAGACTTTTTTGTATAAATATTTCTATTATATATTTATATTAGATAGGTTTACAATCATATTGCATTTTGCCGCTTGGTTTTGAGATAAAATTCCGGCGCGACGTATTTGCTAGTAAAACACACATTGCCAAAACTTGACACTGTTGCCGCTTATCAAAATTGAGAAATGCGCTTCACCCCGCACCCTACATACCCTTTGAAGGACTAACGACCCTCAACTCTTCAGTAAGGTCACATCAATCGACGAGGAGAGTGCTGTTGCCAGCCGATTTGTAAAAACTTCGGTAAGTGATTATGATCGTAAGTTTTAAGGTATTTTGTTTTTTTTTAATGTAGAGCGACGAAATATTTGCTTCATTTATTGGTTTTTAAAGTAGATATTTAAAAAAATATTATAAAGTTTCATTCTTAGCTAAAAACTCCTGTATCATCAGTATTTAACGTCAGTATTCCATTATTCCGGCTGGCGGAATACTGACAGCTTACGAAACACTGATGACGGCTGGTGGGATACTGAGTTTCATATACCTAATTGGTATTTAAAATGATGATGTAAGGTTATGGTACATAAGGTTACGGAAATAAAGAAGTCGATACAAAAGACATTGAAAATGTTAAAGCAGTTACTAATAAAAATAATAAGCAGGAAAATCGCGAGATGCAAACAAAAAAAAAAAAGATAAATCGAGAATTGCATATATTAAGAGGAGAACGCACTTGGCGCAGGATTATGCAAGTTATTACTATTTTATAATTTTATAAGGACAATGATTACACTTATGTCAGTTTTCCGGATACAAGGCCGTATTCCTATATTGTTAGTAATGTTATAAATCTCAATTATCTCCTTCTTAGTGTTTCTGAAATGTCAGTGAATCACTTTTTCTTTCTATAATATAAATGATACGACTGTATTTTGCCAGTATTCCGGAAGTCAATATTCCGAAAGTCAGTATTCCGTTCATTTTTTCAAATGTCTATATTTTTGTTATTTCTTATCAAATCGGCTGGCCGGCTTCAAATCCTATTAAGGCAACCCAAAAAAGTTCCCCAAGTAAGGATTTATCAAAAAATCGTTCAAAAAGTGCGTGCCGAAAACACATCTTAATAATTTCACTCTTGAAATTTAGTCCCATTTATTATTGATTTCATCCCGAGAAACCCTTCATATACCGAGATAATTAAAACAAAAGATTGATGAATTTAATGCACGTAAATTTACGTCAATGGTATTTAAAGGGTTAAGAGAAAAGTACCTACAATAAAAGCTCTGGGTACCACTGCAACTGTTATGAGCAGCGTGTGCTTTAAAAAGCTACCAGGTTATTTTTACAGATGCAGATGTAGATGCAGCGCGCACTGGCTTTAATTCGGCGCGGCAGCATACTCGTAGTTGCGCATCTGCGCGCCCAGGCACAGCGCACTGACTCACTGTTCCGGTGGAAGGAACAAGGTATAATCAGTACTTAGGTGATGTAGAGTAGACCGCGATTTAGCTGCCAATGCCTGATATTTCGGCACAGTTACATGCAACATGTTCAAAGTTGTAACATTTTATGGAAGTTAAGTTAAGTAAAATACAACCTCCTCCATTTTTGAAGCCGGTTAAAAAACTGGAACATATCAAAATGAGATACCACACAAAGGTCAATAAAAAACAATGTCTACGACGTGTTACGGCAGAATTATAAATAACATATAAAATAAAACAATCCCCGATGACTAAGCCTGAGCTTGTTGATTAATGCATTGGACTCCATATGCAGGAATCATATCATAGGATATTTTTTGAAACGCACTGCCCGTGAAACCATGACAGATTCTAGAAGCACGACTTAATGCATTTTTCTACCGACTTCCAAAAAAGGAGGATGTTCGCGCCAACACGACGTCAACAGATGACCACACCCCCGCGCGCCCCACCGCCGCTGGCCGGCAGGTGTCAAACGCCGAGCAAGCGGCTAAACGGGCAAGCGCATGACAATCACCAATTTACCGTCGCCGCGAGCGCCACCTAGGCATATTTCCTTCGAGTCGGATAATTGAACCAGCTCAACCTCAAACCATATTTTTCTACGAGCACGGATAATTAATCCGGCACCTTGATACCTACATTCGACCGAAATATGGTGTAAACAAACCATATTTCCTTCGAGTCGGATAATTGAACCAGTTCCTTTCAGCTCTTATCAGCTCTAAATTAAATTTTAAAATCCCCTAAATACAGTCCATATTTTTTTAATTCCCAAATATATAATATTATTAAGATTACAACACCTTTAATACTGTGATCGTATATCCCTTCTCAAAATACAGCTACTAGAAACTTCTAAAAATTCCTTACGGCAACTTGTTTACGAGTTGTTCATTCCAATACAGAATACACCACAGTACTGCAGATAATCGCGTTTGGCAGCAAGCGTTCATATTGTTTGCAAGAAAGGCTGTAATTAAGAAATTCTTAAGGCTAGGTACTAGTACCTACGTTACCTACGTCATTAAGTTTATATATTAAGTTATAATACTAATAATACTAAGTTCTGTTACACGGATCTACTATTAAAAATTAATAATTCAGCTCAATTTAAAGAATTATATTTTAACTTAGATATCCGCACAACATTTTAGAGTTCCGTACAAAATTTACGTGATTAACATAACATAATCGTACTGAACGTAGGTACCTACGTTTATTTACGATTCTTCATTATTGTATCTATGCCATGTACTTTACTAATTTTATTCATAAAATTATACTAAGTACTTAAACGATTTACTTGTGTTCGTGAGTTTAAATAATTATAATTCGCCAATGGTCGCACGTGTTGAATTCAGCCTATTTATTTCAAGGACCATATCCTACATTAGAGATCCGCACAAAACATTTTACAGTTCGGTAAGAAATTTACGTAAATAAAATAACAAAAATTCTACGTGATTAAGAGTACATGAAATAATTAATATAAATTAATTAGTTACATATAAATTAGGGTACCGCGCGAGAATTTTAAATATTTTGTACCTAACGAAATTACAAACTATAATTATTTAAGTGTGTAATTAAACCCTCAGCTCACATAAGGTTAGGTACACGCGTTATTTAGTTAGGTGTTATATTAACCGACTTCCGAAAAAGGAGGTGCGGAATTTCACCTGCGTTTAGATATTTTAATATGATTTTGTTTTTTTTCCTTGTGCTTGACTTCGCCTTCGACGTCAACGATGCCTTCTAAATCACAGGTAGCCAGATTTAGGGAGGAACAGAACGCTATTCTTATGCTTAATTCGGTAGCGTTATCGTTGAAGTCCAGCAAATCAAATTCTAACCCAGAATTTAATGCCAAAGTTGCTGACGTAATGGTGACTCGTGATAAATTCGACGTGGCGTACTACATCATCCTAGACAGCTTGGGTTTATCAGACGCCCAGGAGGAATTCTACATCGAGCAGTATGAAAGGACAATAGACGCCTACTACGAGATTCTCGTTGCACAAAAACAACTAAATACATTGTCATCAGCTCACACTGAAGATGTAAAATCAGCACAAAATAAGGCGAACGTCACAGCGCCACCTACGGTAAACTCGGTTATGCCCCTAATTGAGTTACCAAAGTTTACCTCACAACCCGCGCGCTCTTCGCTATCAGCTCAGCAGGTATCGAACCCGCAGCCTCCGCGCTATGCGCAGGTTTCAAACCTGCAACCTCTCAGCTCCACGCCTATAACCCGCGCGCTTCTCACCATCAGCTCAGCAGGTATCGAACCCGCAGCCCCCGTACTATGCGCAGGTATCAAACCTGCAACCTCTCAGCTCCGCGCCTATACCCGCGCGCTCTTCGCCATTAGCTCAGCAGGTATCTAACTCGCAGCCTCCGTGCTATGCGCAGGTTTTGAACCTGCAAACTCTCAGCTCCGCGCCTATACCCGTGCGCTTCTCGCCCCCACTTCAGCAGGTTTCGAACCCGCAACCCCCGCGCTATGCACAGGGTTCACACCCACGACCTTTCAGCTCCGCGCCTAGACCCAAACAGGGATCGAACGCGCAACCTCACTATAATGACAACCATTACTACCCATGGTGTAATGACAAGGGTCACAAGCTTCGGGTATGTACCCAATACAATTTATTGCCAGTACAACAGCGCGAGGTTTTTCGCCGCCACCTGATACGGGCCAGATGGTGTCCTCCCGACGTACTCCACCGCGCACTACCTCGCGTTCTCCACCGCCGCCTGGGCAATGACTAGGACGGCATATTCAGCACATATCCATTTAGCACACAATTATTCAGCACATACCTACTCAGCACACAAATATTCAGCACACATCCTCTCAGCACACAAATATTCAGCACATATCCACTCAGTTCACAAATATTCAGCACATATCCACTCAGCCCACAAAGGATCAGCACATATCCACTCAGCCCACAAAGGATCAGCATATATCAGCTCAGCTCACAGCTAATCAGCACACATCTCAGCTCACAGATAATCAGCACACATCTTATCAGCTCATAACTAATCAGCACACATTTTATCAGCCCACAACTATTCAGCACACACACACACAACACGACGACAAAATGTCGTCGCAAACACCTTAAGTCAGCCAGGCGCTGACATTCTGCACTCACTCTTACGCCAGCAATTCTGGATGTTATCAGCTCGTCGCGTAATGCGACATCGAGTATACAAATGTATACATTGTTTACGTTTCCGCGCTAAACCTAAGGCCCCGTACATGGCCGACTTACCCGCCGACCGCGTGATTGTTCAACCCGTATTCAGCAAAGTCACAACGTTAGTTAGATATGATTGCGGTACAATTTATGTAGGCGCTAGAAATGAACTTAGGGAAATACAAGACTTTCTTGCAGCCAATAATGACAATATCGCACTTACACTTTCAGCTTTTTTAGCGCGCATTGAAGCCATGCTCAATGCACGCTCTCTCAGCCCACTCTCTTTTGACCCCGCGGACTTTGAATTACTCACCGCGGGTCATGTCCTTATAAGACTGTTACTGTAAATACTGTTCCGTCGTCAGATTTTTCAGCCAAATGTCATACGTCATATTTATCCTCATATTATATATCTAAGCCTGACATTCTGAGATCTCTACACCTCATTGAAACGGACAAAAGTCCAGGCCCTGACGCTAGACCACCAATCTTTCTGAAAATCTGTGCTTCACAGTTAGTTAATCCACTACATATTATTTTTAACAAATCTCTTGCATCTGGCATGTTTCCCTCAAAATGGAAAATGGCCCATATTATTCCAATACACAAGAAAGGTGACCAAGGTGACATAGCAAACTATAGACCCATTTCTATCTTGTCCGCAGTAGGTAAGTTATTCGAATTCATAATCCAAAAAGTATTATATTTCCACGTCAAACCTATAATAGATACGCAACAACATGGTTTTCTGCCAGGTAGGTCAGCCGCCTCGAATCTTATTGGTTATGTCAGTGAAATAAATGAGGCACTCGAAAACAAAAAAGAAGTCCACGCAATATATACTGATTTTTCGAAGGCGTTTGACGTGGTAGATCACCATACCCTCATCCAAAAGCTTGGACATGCTGGAATATGTGGCTCCTTGTTGAGGTGGTGTGAATCATATCTTCAGAATCGCTCTCAGCTGGTCGTAATCCGCGGTTTTAAGTCTTTAACCAAAGCAGTGCCCTCAGGCGTTCCTCAAGGCTCGCATCTCGGACCCCTGTTTTTCTTGCTGTTTGTCAACAATCTCTGCTCCACCATGACGTCTAAATACAAAATGTTTGCAGATGACTTGAAAATTTACAGAGCAATAGACTCAGTGGAAGACATTGAATCTCTACAAAACGATCTTAATGTTATTAACACCTGGTGTAGTAAAAACCTCATGATCCTCAACTCTTCGAAATGTCTCTTTATGAAGTTTACCCGCAAATTGAGCTCAGATAGAGTTACTTATTATATTAACAGTGTACCGGTAAAAGAGGTCTCAAGCATTCGTGACTTGGGCGTTATCGTGGACCGAAAGCTAGATTTTAGAGATTACATAGATCATAATATTACCAAAAAAGGAGCCAGATTAGCAGGGTTTGTTATGAGGCAAACCAAAACATTCAAACAACCTGAAATTCCTATCATACTTTTCAACAGCTATATACGTAGCTTACTCGAATATTGCAGTCCGGTGTGTAGCCCGACGTACGCCGTTCACATTGAAAGATTAGAAAAACTTCAAAAGAAGTTTTTGTACAATCTTGCCTACGCTAATAATCTCTGCCATAGCCTTAAATCATATGACTCAAAACTAGAATACTACAAAGTAACAACACTCGAATCAGACTTAAGATTGCTGATATTCTGTTCCTACAAAAAATTACTAGCGGAAAAATAGATTGTCCAGAATTACTTCAAAAAATAAATTTTACCATCCCACGAATTGGCAGCCGTCTAACAAATCGTAAAACATTCTCAGTTCCTGTATGTCGAACGAATTATGGTCAGCACTCGCCATTGAACCGGTTATGCTCATTTTACAACAGCATATGCCACAAGCTCGATATTTTCAACGCATCGGTCAAAACTATCAAAAAATGATATAGTTAATGTTTTTTTTTTCTTCTCTTTGCGATGTTTATGGTAACTATAGTAATTGCACAAAATTATTGTATATTTGGGTATGGACTATTTATACGCACGCTGTGTTCGCACCAAGTAGGACGTCCGCTCAACGCCCTACTTGAGTATTCGGTAGGAGGACGAGCCATTTCTGCACAAAAAAGGTTCAAGCTCGTCCTATCCTTATCCCAACACCTTTGGCGAACCTGGTCCAAATCCTACCTGCACACCATCCAAACCCGCTCCAAATGGACTTCCCGATCCAGCCCACCCCAAGTCGGGGAGCTGGTCCTGAGAGTGGACGACCAGGTGTCGCCCCTACACTGGTGCATGAGCTACAAGACGCCCCCAGTAAGGGATGGCGTCACCCGAGTGGTGGAACTCAAGACGACCTTGGGCATCTTGATGCGACCTGTCCTCAAGATCGCCCGCCTGCCTACCGATTGAGCACCACACCACACCTTTGCCGCGTGGGGAATATGTTCGCGCCAACGCGACGTCAACAGATGACCACACCCCCGCGCGCCCCACCGCCGCTGTCCGGCGGCTGTCAAACGCCGAGCAAGCGGCTAAACGGGCAAGCGCATGACAGTCACGAACTTACCGTCAATGCGAGCGACCGCTTACCGCTCCGCGCCACCGCGCCGCAACCGCATGGGAAACGCCGCCATTTTATCGGCACCCGTGGTCAGCTCAAAACCTTCGCGTTACGCGTGAGCCCAGAGTGACCTTTAGGGTGTGTCGGCACGGCCACACATCATCAGCTCAAATCAGCGCGAGTGACTCGATCGAAACCACCGCGCGCGCACGTCATTTTATCGGCAACCGCATCAGCCAAAACCTACGCGTTTACTCGTCACCCCAGTGTACGCGAGTGCGCGATAAACTAATGCAAAGACTTTATACCTACAAGTGACCCAGAACCGCTCAGCACGCAGTCCACAGCCGGACGCTATATACAGAGGACTCTCAAGGTCATCAGCCCCCTTCAGACCCAGAGTCACCCGACTTCCTGTAAGTACATACCAATTCCTTAACTATTCTCTCCTAACACATTTTACCATGAGCGTATGGTGGCAGATTGCTTCACCAGAGGAGGTACTCAATTCGACTATGTTTTTTTAATGTTTATTACCTCATAACTTTCAACTGAGTGAACCGATTCTCAAAATTCCTTTTTTCTTTAAAAGCCATCAAGCCAAAAAGCCAAAACCATCAAGTTTGGTCAAGAACTTTTTGAGATACACTACAATAAATAAATAGAATGAAAGTCGGTATTAAATTTTCCAAATTGTACTTGTTTGATATATTATTCGTACCTTTAATATGTTATTTATTTTGCTAATTCGTTACATAAGTAAGCTACAATAATATCTCTCAAAGGTCAGAAGACTTCACACAGATAAGAACAATGTGTTACTTATCATGCCTATATATAAAGGAAACAGCAGTTATCACCCTGACTATTCGCCTTCCTAGCATTAGCCATCAAAGTGTGTGTCGTGACTTGGTACGTGAATTAACAACATACAATGTTAAAGTTTTTATTTCTTCTATTCGCAATTGCAACAATTCAATGTGATATTATTCAAGACATTGTAGATACGGGCAGTTGGTGGATCGTGGCGCAAAATGTTGAAACCACGAATAGTTCTGATCATAGATGCCTTTCCTTCACCATCAACCTCACTGACACAGGAAGTTCATGCACATTTCAAAACGGAAGAAGCGTTCGAATTCTGCAAATGAATTTACCTAAAACGCACAGAAGCCAAACGGATAAAGTTTTTACAAGGATACCTTTTGTAGAAGTCAGTTCGGTATCAGATATAAATTCAGTTAAATCTCAACACTGCAACAAATCAGAAACCAATGAATTAAATGTAAAATGTCTAGTAAAAGAGATTGAAAAAGATTATGTCCTCATCGCGGCGTGTGACACTGAGGAGAAACTACTCTTAGGATGTCATTTTAAAATAATTGCAAAGAGTAAACCTGGCGAGGAAAAATACACTGAAATAATTGGGAAGCTCAACGAATATGCGACTAAATGGTCAAAATGCGAAACAGAGTTATGAGTGCTTATATTAAGTTCATTAGAGTTAAATATGAGAATGTATATGTGATGAACAATAAAAATCGTAGTAGACAAATGACCTTCTTTTTCATAAAACTGTTAAAATAAATCTAATACGAGTACCAATATTAAAAAAATATAAAAATGTATGTCTTTTGAATTTTATTAAACCTCTACCTGGGCATAGGAATGCTTAATAAAACATTCCAGTCTCTTCATGGCATAATATTTTATTTATATATGGTATAGCCACAGAATTAGAAACTATATATCTATGGGTATGAATATAAATAAATAAAAAAAATGGCAAAAACGGAACCGACTTCAACAATAAAAATTATGAAAAAATGATGATGATATGTGTAAAGTATGAGGGGACAAATATTATGTTCGCTTTCGGATGCGAATCGTAAGGGGCAAGGATACCCGTTTGCTTGTTAGTAGATCTCTTTTGCAAGATGCCGTCTTGGTTGGTACCACCGCTTTGCCAGATATTCTGCCACAAAGCAATAATGCGCAAGCATGGGCATACGCACCATTCGCATTGCTTAATGCAAATGGCAACATTGCAAGTGACATCGCTAAGCGAAAGAGACTCAAAACCCAATACGACGGGATGACGAGCATAGCACTGTATAATTTCAAGTGATAATTTGAAACTATTTTCAAAAGATAGAACAAACAGCCAAATGGACGATGTGGGCTTAGCAATGGGGTCCCGAAGTTTCGTTTGGAGCCTTTCTTTCTTACTTTGGAGTTCTGTATCCTCCATCAATTTCATCACCAGAATTCTCTCTTTTTCATTTCACACTTTTCTATGTTTATCAAATCTTTTGTTTAATTAACAAATTTAATATTATCTGCTGGCCATTTCCAAGATGAGGCTTAATACGAATATACATGAAAGCTAACGTGGTTTACACTTAATTTTAATTAGAAATACGGGATTATTCACGTAATATTTATCGGATAGTTTCGACCACATTCGGTGGTCTATTTTCAAGGAGTGTTCGGGACGTCCCCGTCGATGACGTCTCGCCTAGCACCAGTGATATTCTTGTCATTGAAGCTATTCTATTTTATATATTCTATTCTATTGCTAATTAAACATATACATATAAAAGTTATATCACAAAACAGACTGAAATGGAAAGCGAATGAAAATTCGTGATCCATATTTACAAACATTATGAACTATCCTAGTCATAGAACCTTACTAACCTTATCAAAACACCTATCTATTTTATTTTTGTCATGATGTAAACTAAAATTGGAAGAATTCATCTTCGGCTTCGGAAGTCATAAAAACGTTTTTCTATTAAGAGCGATTAAAAATTTTTTAGATTTCAATTTTTTTAAGAATAAATTGTTATGTTGAATGGATTTTACGTCCTCTGGAGTTTTATTGAAAAAACATTGATATAAGACTATATTCCGTTTTGTAAATAAATATACGTAAAAACTAAGTAGGTATGTCTACGTATCCAGTATGCTGACGATTTTTACTTACTACTACTGCACAAAATGCTCTCAATCCGCTAAATATTATGGTAGAAGACTTAGGTTTGAGTATCTCGTGCAGGAAAACCAAGTAATGTCTATTTAGCCGACCTTATACTTAGAACTTAAATAGGTTACACCTTGTATATTAACCATAATAGCATACAGCAAGTAGATAGTGTCAAATACTAAGGGCCGATTTCACCGTTCGTATCATAAAACGCGTGTACCCAAACTCGGTTCTGGGGAAATCAGTTTAAGGCTACGAATAATAATAAGATTATTCGTAGGTTTAAGGCCGGTTGTCCCCCTCCAAGTTCACATGATTCATTGGAGCTAAACTCGTAAATGCATCCAAACGAGAACTGTTCGTACATTTGCATTTCACCAGCGGACACTAACCGAAGTTATCGCTATTACTCATTTAACATTCTGAACGCCCAATTCTGATGGTTTTGCGTCTCAAAACGGTTTTGAAGAGTTGTCAATGTTGGTGTCTGTCAGGATAAAATCATTGATATTATATAAAAAGATAGAGTAGATGTGGTACCCGCGTATAAGCACGGCATAAAAACATCAAGTACTATTTTTTAATCATCAGTTACACCTCAGCAAATTACGTTCTTGTATACGCAAAAGCTAGGACAACATTGACTTTTCGTTAGTACTAACATAACGAATCTACCTCTTTAATTATCAGATCATTGGAACACCAAATAGCTATTCTAAATTCTCATTTAAAAAAAAAAATTTAGAATCTAAACCTAATGGTTATTGACTGGAGTCACTATATTGTACAGCCAGTACTGCGCAACCAAATAATGTACGACCCGTATTGTACACCCGATATTCCGAGGCCATGAACACGGAATACGGGCTGTACAATACGGGTAAGCTATTGCTTTAGAAGACAGCTCTCCATTCAATAATGCTTGCTATGAAGGCAAAACTAAATCCAACAATAATTATTATAGCGAAAGGGTTTGCAAACTATACATCGCGTTGCAAAAAATTTCATTTACTCCCACTGCAGGAGAGAAGACGTGTGGCAGATGTAGCCTACCTCCTGAACATAGCAAATGGCACGGTCGATTGCCCGGAGCTGCTCGAACAAGTAGGGTTACGCACACCTACTGCTCACTCTTTAAGACATTTCAAGCTTCTATATATACCTAGCGCTTCATGTAACTACAGGCAAAACACCTACCTAATCAGGGCATGCAGGTGTTACAACACTATAGCTTCAGACATAGACCTAGATATATTTAATACTTCTACTCATAAACTGAAGCGACTCCTCAATGAACATTTTTTTTCGTAATACTGTATACTCATGGTATTGTTTTGAATTTCATTTTACCTAGTTTGTATTAAAAACATTGTGTGCATGCCAGTCTACAGACTAAGTTTAAGTTATTATTATGTAGTTAATATCTGTGAAAACTTTTAATTAGCCTTATTTTTATATCCCACTTTATTTATAATGTTTATACATAGCTGTTAGTTTTCCGAATACAATAAAATAAAATAAAATAAAATAAACAATATTGCAACAAAATCAAATTTAAAATTTAAAACTTGCTCATTTTGTAGTAATGATCACCCAATTTATTCATGTCCAAAGTTCAAAATGGCTCCAATATCAGAGCGTGTTAAGTTCGTGAGTGGCAATAAGTTGTGTAATACATGCCTGAGGAGTCATACAGACAAGTGTTAATATTCTTTTAAATGTCAAATTTACAAAAACAACCACAACACTCTCTTGCACGAAGGGAAACCAAAAGAGGATATGGTCATCACTCTACATTCTAATATCTCAAGTCAAGCAAACATATTATTGCCTACTATAAAGGTAAGACTCATTGACAAGTATGGTCAAGCTACTTATGCAAAAGGGTTACTAGACTGCGGTAGCCAAGTATCTATTGTAAAGCGGTCACTTGTAAATGAGTTGAACTTGACATCTAGAGCTCCAGATTCTAACATTATCGGTTTGGGCAATATACCAAACAAAGTAGATGAATTTACCAATATATTATTGGAAACCTCCATGTACCATGTTAAATTCTCTGTGAAGTGTCACATTGTAGACACCATTACTACAAATTTACCACAAAATTATTTAAATATCAGTAAATGTAAAATTCCTGAAAGTATACAACTTGCCGACGATGAGTTTAATATACCATCTGAGATATCATTACTGTTAGGTGTGGATTTTTATTCCAAGATCATTATTGATGGCATTGTCAAATTGGATAATGGACTTGTGCTACAAAATACTCTATTTGGTCATGTTGTTACTGGCACTATTGAAAATGAATGTATTAATTCTTAAACATCTAATGTAAACTTGGTCTCAAACTTTGTTGTTCAAGATACAGTGGACGAATCTTTAGAAAACATAATGAAACAGTTTTGGTTATCAGAAAAGGTTCCAGAAGTGTCTAATATTCAAAATGTCGAGTTTGAAGAAGCTGAAAAGTGTTTCAAAATATCAGTTAAATTAGAAAATAATCAGTTCACAGTAGATATTCCATTATAGGTTCCAATAGAGGAGTTAAATATTGGTGATTCCATTTCACTTGCTTTACAAAGATTTCAATCTCTTGAACGGAAATTGGAGACAAATGCAGAGTACTTTGAAAAATACAAATGTTTTGTGGATGAATAGGCTAGGGCATGCCAAGGAAGTTGACATAGGTCAATATGATGTTTACAATGATCTTGTTTATTTTCTTGCACATCACGCAGTTCTGAACGAAAGTAGCAAGACAACAAAGTTGCGAGTCGCGTTTGGAGGCAACGTGAAATCCAGAAATGGTATTTCTATTAATGATGTGATGCTTAATGGATCTATAGTTCAGAATGATTTATTCAACATACTTATACTTTTCCGTATATATCAGTATACACTCATATGTGATATAGGAAAATGTTTAGGATGTGTCTAATTAATGAACACTTTAGGCCACTTCAAAATACTCTTTGGAGAGATCATCCCAGCAAACCTATTCTATGTTTACAGTTACAGACTGTTACTTACGGTCTCAAAGCCTCTACCTTTTTGAGTACCAGATGCCTCATAGAGCTTGCTCAATTGCATCAGAACAGGTACCCATTGGCTGCGGAGGCTCTGAGTGTTGATGATGTGATTTGTGGAGCTGACAGCATAGAATGACTTCAGGAACTAAAAAAGTAACTGATAGAATTGATGAAACTAGGCAGTTTTAATTTGCACAAATGGTGTTCTAATTCTCATGAGTCACTGAATAATATACCAAATAATGCAAAATTTTTAGATCATCTAAAGTATATGAATAAAATTCTAATTCCAAGAGCCATTATTAACAATGAAAATGTAGAGGCAGTAGAGCTTGTAGGCTACAGTGATGCATCATTGAATGCAATGGGTTGTTGTCTCTACCTTAGAGTTTAATCTGGTGATGGTCAAGTTAAAGTCAACCTCTTGTGCTCAAAGTCGCGTGTCGCTCCCCTGAGTCGAAAACTCACCATTCCTAATCTTGAGCTCAATGGTGCTCTTCTGCTTGCTGCTGGTCTTGGGTCTACTAGACTCTAACAAAAAGATATTCAAACCTGAAGGTTGTTTTATACACTGATTCCCAGGTAGTTTTAGCCTGGCTTAATTCCTGCACTACCAAAGGGGTTTATGTATTTTTATTAACTGATTTCCTATCGCCACAGAAGCTGCAGTCTTTTAATTTAATTGTTATTTGACATATGCAGCATCTAGCGTCTTTCAGAGGAAGGATGTCAAATAAAATCCTCCATTAGCAGTTTGCACCTCTTCTTAGACAACAATTCTGTCCTAAGAGTAGGCGGTCGCCTCCAAAACGCTAGTAATTTATCCTATGATAAAGAACATCCTATTATCATTCCAAAGTCCAACAACATTACCCATATGTTAATAGAAAAGGAACATTTAAGGCTTTTGCATGCTGGAGCTAAATTAGTTTTAAGTTCCCTTTCACAAAAGTACTGGCTATTAAATGGCATTAGAGAAGTTAAAAAAGTTGTACACAAATGCATCAAATGCTTCAGAACCAAAGCTGTAGCTGCCAAGCAGTTAATGGGTTCACTGCCATCGCAAAGAATATCTATGTCTAGGCCGTTCCAAATTACTGGAGTCAATTTCTGTGGCCCGTTTAATATCAAAATTGCACGAATTAGAAAGCCAATAATAACAAAAGCTTATGTAGCACTCTTTGTTTGTGTTGCTACAAAAGCAATCCATTTAGAACTGGTAAGTGATATGACAACACCAGCGTTCTTGGCATGTCTTCAGCGTTTTATATCCAGGAGAGGATTGCCTTCTGCAATCTATGGTGACAATGCAAAGACATTTTTATTATGAAAACTAACGTGGTTTGTACACATTTTTTATTTGAAAAACGGGATTTACTCACGTAAAAAAGTCAGATCTTTCCGACTATAGTTTCAACCACATCCGGTGGTCTTTTTCAAGGAGAGTGCAGAACGCTCGCGATTGCGTCTCGCCTCGCAATGGTACGAATATTACGCACGTTTAAAGGGGCTTCTAATAAATTAAAAGAGTTGTACGAGTATGAATTACATTCAAGTAAATCACATGTAAATGATGTAGAAAGGTTTTGCTCCACAAACCTAATAAAATTCATTTTAATTCCTAGCTATTCTCCAGAGTTCGGAGGCGTCTGGGAAGCCGGAGTTAAAAGCGCGAAATACCACCTAAAGAGGTTGGTTTGTAATTTATCTTTGACATTTGAAGAGTTCACCACAGTACTTGTACAGATAGAATCAATCTTTAATTCCAGACCTCTCCTTCCATTGAGTAGTGATGTTTCTGATTTCAATTACTTAACACCAGGTCACTTTCTGATTGGTGCTTCTTTAACAACTTACCCCTAGCTAGATCTCACAGAAAAACCTATTAACAGACTTAGATTTTGGGATCAATGCTCCAAATTAAAACAAGAGTTTTGGAAGCACTGGTCAAGAGATTACTTAACTTCTATTCAAAATATACCAAAATGGAAGCATGCTAAGGTGAATCTTAAGGAAGGAGATCTCGTTATTGTAAAGCAAAAAGATATTACATCTTTAAACTGGCCCATGGGGCGTATTGAAAAAACTTTCCCTGGACCTGACGGTAAAGTGAGAGTTGCTGAGGTGAGAATGGGGCACAAAAATAAATTATATATAAGGTCTTACACCAAATTATGCCCACTACCTTCAGATGATAATTCAAAATAAGTTGTACTTAATTATTATTTTTAGTTAGGGATGGAACATTATTTTTAAGTTTACACTTGTGAATTGTATACATGCACTTGTTTAATATTGTAAAATAGCGCAAACAAATTAAAATAAAGTCAAAATATATCATCTAGCATAATGTATTAATTACTTAGTATAATAGATATCAACAGGATGACATTTTATGTTTTTAAATTCATTTACATTTGGTCATTATAACATTGCGGCTTGTCATTTATGCCCGCCCCAACTTATGTCCAATACAGAACATATAATGGTTATGTGTTTCTATTTTCGGTTTGTGTGCTTGTAACAGCAGTTGTAAAATCTAGAATGATAATTGTCTGTGGTATGTACGTCTCTCTCTTACATTTTTTCACTGTGCTATGAACAGTCGTGTTAGATTCAATAAATCTACTAAATTACATAAAATAACTCTGTCTTTTATTGAACAATTAGTAAGTAAGTAGGTAAGTAATTTGTAGATAGTAATAAGATGATTGTGAACTTCTGGGGTGACACAGTCAATTTATTACCAAATCCCCTTTAAATGAATTAGACAATACAAAAAAAACTATTCGCACCCTGAACATGGTATTTATTCTGCTATTTCGTAACATAAGTAATCTAAAATAATATCTCGTAAAGGTCAGAAGACTTTGCACAGATAAGAAGAATGTTTTGCTTATCATTCCTTATATAAAGTACACAGCAGTTATCGCCCTAATTATTCGCCTTCCAAGTATTTGACATAACAGTGCGTGTCGTGACTTGGTACGTGAAATAAGTACATACAATGTTAAAGCTTTTATTGTTTCTATTCGCAATCGCAACTGTCAAATGTGATCTTATACAAGACATCGTAGATACGGGCAGTTGGTGGCTCGTGGCGCAAAATGATGAAACCACGAATGTAACTGATTATATCTGCCCCTCCTTTAGTTACAACCTCACTGACACAGGAAGTTCATGCACATTACCAAATGGAAGAAGCGTTCGAATTCTGCAAATAAATATAGATGAAGCGCACAGAAGCCAACGGGATGAAGCTGTGGTAAGGATACCTTTTGTAGAAGTTAGTTCTATGGAAGATATAAATTCAGTTAAATCTCTACACTGCAACAAATCAGAAACCAATGAGCGTAATGTAAACTATCTAGTAAAAGAGATTGAAAAAGATTATGTTCTCATCACGGTGTGCGACGTTGAGGAGAAACTACTCTCAGAATGTCGTTTTAAAATAATTGCCAAAAGTAAACCTGGAGAGGAAAAATACACTGAAATAATTGGGAAGCTCAACGAATATGCGACTAAATGGTCAAAATGCGAAACAAAGTGAGATGTTTTTTCATGCTTACATTTAGTTCATTTTTGTTTAATATGGATATGTGTATGCAATGAACAAAAAAAACGTAGTAGACAACTGATCTACTTTTTCATAAAACTGTTAAAATAAATCTTATAAATATATTTTTTAAAATATATGTCTTTTGAGTTTTATTAAATCTCTACCTGGAATTATAAAACATTCCACTCTCTTCACGGCATAATATTTTATTTATATTGGTACGTAATACATACGTAACTCGACCCCATCAAATAAAAAAAAAACATTAACGGAACCGACTTTAACAATAAAAAGTATAAAATAATGATGATGATATGTGTAAAGTATGAGGAGACGGAGGTAACAAATATCTTCGCTTTCGGATGCGAATCGTAAGAGGCGAGGAAACCCGACTTGTTAGTTAGTAGATCTCTTTAGCAAGTGGCCTGCTTGGTTGCTATCACCGCTTCTTACGAACTATCAGATATTCTGCCACAAAGCAATAATGCGCGAGCATGGGCAAGCATTCGCACCATGCGCATTGCATAAGTAAATATTTATGCGAATGGCAACATTGCAAGTGAAATCACTGAGCGAAAGAGACTCAAAACCCAATACGACGGAATGACGAGCATACACTGTAGAATTTAAAGTGATTGTTTGAACCGATTTTCAAAAGACAGAACAAACAGCCAAACGGACGATGTGGGATTAGCAATGGGGTCCCGAAGTTTCGTTTGGAGCCCTAACAAATAATAGTGTGGGATTTTACATACACTCCTCTACAAAAACATGAATACATTTCGGACTTCGGTCTCGCTTGCAGTAGAGCTTATCCCCGTATAATGGGCCCGGCCGCCTAGCAATATTGCGCTCGTGTTTTCTTAGGATGAACATTTGGAATATTTTATTAAATACGATGCAGATATCAGATAGAAAAATAGATATCATGCTTTTGAAAGTCTAATAGGATTGTTGACCTTTTTTTTTATTGTACGTTAAATTAATCAGGACACTGAAATACACACCTAGCATATTTTTAAAAGAACTCTAAACTAAAAAAAGGATGTATTTATTTCAACTTTCAAAATTGGCACTAAAACATTACTCAAAGGCGGCCAATACGCCGTATGTCGTCACTATGGCAAAAAAAAACAGTGTTTGGCTTGTTTGGAGGTTTCTTGCTTGAACATGGACATGGCGGGAAAAAACCAACAATGAACATTATAATTTACTTTCTTTTGTGTTTATTATCAAGTTTTACGTGTTATAGTGGTGGATGCAAGAGTGTCAGTTAAGTGTATAAAAGCATAAAACATTATTTTTGTTTTTTTTCGTCAATCGTGTAAGCAAGTTTTAGTAATGCATCCACGAGACTTATACAAAACTGTAGTTTAATAACTGAGCTATTTCTTAGATCAGACTCTAACTACCTAATTGGAAAAAGTTTATAACTCTGCAGTTACAAAAATAAACTTACATTTTAGCCGCATAATTTGTTCTATGTATGGTTGGCCACCCCAAAAGGACAAATTAACCTTTATCGGATCTCTCTCGGTCTGTCTGTCAAGAATCTTTTTCATTTATAAAAAGAAAAAATCTGAAATCCATACATGTACACATGTATGGATTTCAGATTTTTTCTTTTTACAAAAGTGTTAACAGTTATTTGCTCTAACTACATAATATTAAGTTGACATTGTAATTTATTTTTGACTGTGTCAACTACTCTATTCAGCCGTCTTTGATATTGCAAAGTTACAGGCGGTTGATTGTTTTATAAGTTACAATGAAATTAAATGAAATTATCTACATATAGGTATAATAAGTACCTGCTAAGTAAGATCACACCATTTTACTACGATTTTCTATAAATAGATTGCATCACAACAAAACATAGAGAAAAAAAACAAAAATGCCCATCAAAAGTTTCTGACAGTATAAACACAAAAGCGATCGGTTTTATCAGACTATATGAAAGAGATTGGAGTATGTGTGCTGAGAAGAACCAACAATAACCTTAGGTAATTTTTTTAAATATTTTTTATTCGAACCTTTAATAGTTAAAAACATGGGTGGCAGATCTGGAGTACTCGAAACATCTTTGTTTTCTAAATAATATTTCACTAAATGTTTTTCCATTTTTCATTAAAATAATGTAGCCGTCTACTACTACTAGTGGTTGTTGCAGTAAGTTATAGTATAGTATCTACTCGTAAGTAAGTAATATGTCATTTTATTGCAAAAACGCATATAGTTAGTTAAGATAGAATTTTTCATTTTCACTTGTCTAAAAGTTGACACTGTCACTGTTTTTTAAAAAAATACCTTGTATTTTTTAATATAATGGATCAACAAGTACATATAAGTACTAGCTGCAATCCGCGGTTTTACCCGCGAGGTGATGGATGATGATGAATCAAATATAGCGCATGTTACTCAGCCATAATGTAGCTTTATACTCGTGAGAAATTGTTTGGAACGTGTAAGTAGTTTTACGTGTATCCATTATAAAAAAACAAACAGTCTTATAACTCTCTTCTCTATTATTTTAGTAGATAAGAATTAATACGAACAATGTGGCCTGATTTCGTCACTATTGCATAATAAAATGAAAAAGTATTCATTGTGACGTAACTGCAATAGTTAGACATATGGTAATGTGGACTTGTTTGTAGATAGTGACGTCTTATATTAAAAAAAAAAACTTCTGTAAAACTGGGGGGCAATTCTACATTTCACAACTTTCAACACTCCACGTTGACGTATCTACCGTCTAACCTGAGTCCGACCAGGGTGCTACTCAGCTCCACGATCAAATCGTTTATGTAGAGGTTAAATAGGTCGGGTGAAGTGACCCCCCCCTGCCTTACACCACAGGACAGTCGGTAGCTATCCGACGTCACGGAGTCCCATCGGACGCTATTGGTTTGGTTGCCGTACCAGTACGTCAGAAGACCGACAACTTCCGGTGGGACTCTCGCATCATGCACTTTCTCCCACAGCAGCTCATGATTTATTGTGTCAAATGCGCGACTTAAATCGAGAAAGCACGCGTATACTGTAGTGTCATGTTTTGTATAGTACTTGACAATTTCTTTCAATGAGAATATTGCCATGTCAGTGGAAACTTGTGGGCGAAAGCCGAACTGTCCGTCATCAATACTTATTGAGCTGATGTGAGAGTAAATGACTCGTTCAAGCACCTTGGCCACGATCGTCGCTAGCGAAATAGGTCTATAGTTTACCACGCTCGAGATATCACCAGTCTTATTTTTAGTAATAGGAACTACTAGAGTTCGTATAAGTTCCTCTGGGAGATAGCAATGTCTCACGCAGAGACCAAAGAACCGCGCCAATACGTGACAAATGTGCTGACCTGCAAACAGTAAATTTTCTATACTAAGGCCGTCGTGGCCAGGAGACTTACCACGTTTCATATTTCTTAAAATTGCCTCGATTTGTTCGGGTTTTATTGTCACGTGATGTGTCTCCGAGCCCCGACTTACCCTTGGCTCGGTTGTACTGGCTTGGACATTAACCTCGAAATGATTACGGAATAAATTTGCTATATTTTTCTTATCCTTTTCTCCTTCAACACTTAACGGTATACTGTTACTGCTATTTAATTTTTTTGTTTCTATCCAAAACTTTGTAAAGTTGCCGTCAGCATGATGCCGAGCGAGTACTTCCATTTTTCCAGTAAAGAATCGTTCCTTATTCGGAGAACCTCTGTTTTCAATTCATCTACACTAGCGAGTGTGGCATAATTGATTTTTATGTCTTCTACTTCATGTTTCAGTAGCAAGATATCTTTTAATAGCTTGGTGCAATCCAAATGATCGAATAAAATCGGAGGTAGTTTGTCCAAATTTCTCGCAACGAAAATTGGTATCGAATCGGGCTCAGTAGATTTGAAAAGATTCACAATATCTCCTAAGTCACGTTCTTCCTTTCCTCTGTTTTTGCGCATTATTTTTCGTTTGTCCGTTGGAATCGATTCAAACAGCAGCGACTTCGCATTTTTTATTTCTTCAGCGTTAAACGCCGACGTACATATTCGCACTAGTGTCTTCTCGTCTATCACAGACACTTTATGTTGAATATAGGACAACAGCTCATTTATAACTATATTACAAACATTTAAATAAACAAAACAACACTTTATCACGTTAACGTTCGTCATGGTTATTTACTCGCGACTCAAGGCAACGAAATCAAAAACACGCCCGTCGCAGGTGGGGACGCGCGCGAGACTGATGATAATTCAAATTAAGTTGTACTTAATTATTATTTTTAGTTAGGGATGGAACATTATTTTTAAGTTTACACTTGTGAATTGTATACATGCACTTGTTTAATATTGTAAAATAGCGCAAGCAAATTAAAATAAAGTCAAAATATATCATCTAGCATAATGTATTAATTACTTAGTATAATAGATATCAACAAGATGACATTTTATGTTTTTAGATTCATTTACATTTGGTCATTATAACATTGCGGCTTGTCATTTATGCCCGCCCCAACTTATGTTCAATACAGAACATAAAATGGTAATGTGTATCTATTTTCGGTTTGTGTGCTTGTAACAGCAGTTGTAAAATCTAGAATGATAATTGTCTGTGGTATGTACGTCTCTCTCTTACATTTTTTCACTGTGGTATGAACAGTCGTGTTAGATTCAATAAATCTACTAAATTACATAAAATAACTCTGTCTTTTATTGAACAATTAGTAAGTAAGTAGGTAAGTAATTTGTAGATAGTAATAAGATGATTGTGAACTTCTGGGGTGACACAGTCAATTTATTACCGAACCCCCTTTAAATGAATTAGACAATACAAAAAAAAATCTATTCGCACCCTGAACATGGTATTTATTCTGCTATTTCGTTACATAAGTAATCTAAAATAATATCTCGTAAAGGTCAGAAGACTTTGCACAGATAAGAAGAATGTTTTGCTTATCATTCCTTATATAAAGTACACAGCAGTTATCGCCCTAATTATTCGCCTTCCAAGTATTTGACATAACAGTGCGTGTCGTGACTTGGTACGTGAAATAAGTACATACAATGTTAAAGCTTTTATTGTTTCTATTCGCAATCGCAACTGTCAAATGTGATATTATACAAGACATCGTAGATACGGGCAGTTGGTGGCTCGTGGCGCAAAATGATGAAACCACGAATGTAACTGATTATATCTGCCCCTCCTTTAGTTACAACCTCACTGACACAGGAAGTTCATGCACATTACCAAATGGAAGAAGCGTTCGAATTCTGCAAATAAATATAGATGAAGCGCACAGAAGCCAACCGGATGAAGCTGTGGTAAGGATACCTTTTGTAGAAGTTAGTTCTATGGAAGATATAAATTCAGTTAAATCTCTACACTGCAACAAATCAGAAACCAATGAGAGTAATGTAAAATATCTAGTAAAAGAGATTGAAAAAGATTATGTTCTCATCACGGTGTGCGACGTTGAGGAGAAACTACTCTCAGAATGTCGTTTTAAAATAATTGCCAAGAGTAAACCAGGAGAGGAAAAATACACTGAAATAATTGGGAAGCTCAACGAATATGCGACTAAATGGTCAAAATGCGAAACAAAGTGAGACGTTTTTTCATGCTTACATTTAGTTCATTTTGTTGAATATGGATATGTGTATGCGATGAACAAAAAAAAACGTAGTAGACAAATGATCTACTTTTTCATTAAACTGTAAAAATAAATCTTATAAATATATTTTTTTAAATATATGTCTTTTGAGTTTTATTAAATCTCTATCTGGAATTATAAAACATTCCACTCTCTTCACGGCATAATATTTTATTTATATTGGTACGTAATACATACGTAACTCGACCCCATCAAATAAAAAAAATCATTAACGGAACCGACTTTAACAATAAAAGTATAAAATAATGATGATGATATGTGTAAAGTATGAGGAGACGGAGGTAACAAATATCTTCGCTTTTGGATGCGAATCGTAAGAGGCGAGGAAACCCGACTTGTTAGTTAGTAGATCTGTTTAGCAAGTGGCCTGCTTGGTTGCTATCACCGTTACTTACTAACTATCAGATATTCTGCCACAAAGCAATAATGCCCAAGCATGGGCAAGCATTCGCACCATGCGCATTGCATAAGTAAATATTTATGCAAATGGCAACATTGCAAGTGAAATCACTGAGCGAAAGAGACTCAAAACCCAATACGACGGAATGACGAGCATACACTGTAGAATTTAAAGTGATGGTAGAACCGATTTTCAAAACACAGAACAAACAGCCAAACGGACGATGTGGGCTTAGCAATGGGGTCCCGAAGTTTCGTTTGGAGCCCTAACAAATAATAGTGTGGGATTTTACATACACTCCTCTACAAAAACATGAATACATTTCGGACTTCGGTCTCGCTTGCAGTAGAGCTTATCCCCGTATAATGGGCCCGCCCGCCTAGCAATATTACGTTCGTGTTTTCTTAGGATGAACATATGGAATATTTTATTAAATACGATGCAGATATCAGATAGAAAAATAGATATCATGCTTTTGAAAGTTTAATAGGATAGTTGACCTTTTTTTTTATTGTACGATAAATTAATCAGGACACTGAAATACACACCTAGCATATTTTTAAAAGAACTCTAAACTAAAAAAAGAATGTTTATATTTCAACTTTCAAAATTGGCACTAAAACATTACTCAAAGGCGGCCAATACGCCGTATGTCGTCACTATGGCAAAAAAAACAGTGTTTGGCTTGTTTGGAGGTTTCTTGCTTGAACATGGACATGGCGGGAAAAAACCAACAATGAACATTATAATTTACTTTCTTTTGTGTTTATTATCAAGTTTTACGTGTTATAGTGGTGGATGCAAGAGTGTCAGTTAAGTGTATAAAAGCATAAAACATTATTTTTGTTTTTTTTCGTCAATCGTGTAAGCAAGTTTTAGTAATGCATCCACGAGACTTATACAAAACTGTAGTTTAATAACTGAGCTATTTCTTAGATCAGACTCTAACTACCTAATTGGAAAAAGTTTATAACTCTGCAGTTACAAAAATAAACTTACATTTTAGCCGCATAATTTGTTCTATGTATGGTTGGCCACCCCAAAAGGACAAATTAACCTTTATCGGATCTCTCTCGGTCTGTCTGTCAAGAATCTTTTTCATTTATAAAAAGAAAAAATCTGAAATCCATACATGTACACATGTATGGATTTCAGATTTTTTCTTTTTACAAAAGTGTTAACAGTTATTTGCTCTAACTACATAATATTAAGTTGACATTGTAATTTATTTTTGACTGTGTCAACTACTCTATTCAGCCGTCTTTGATATTGCAAAGTTACAGGCGGTTGATTGTTTTATAAGTTACAATGAAATTAAATGAAATTATCTACATATAGGTATAATAAGTACCTGCTAAGTAAGATCACACCATTTTACTACGATTTTCAATAAATAGATTGCATCACAACAAAACATAGAGAAAAAAACAAAAATGCCCATCAAAAGTTTCTGACAGTATAAACACAAAAGCGATCGGTTTTACCAGACTATATGAAAGAGATTGGAGTATGTGTGCTGAGAAGAACCAACAATAACCTTAGGTAATTTTTTTAAATATTTTTTATTCGAACCTTTAATAGTTAAAAACATGGGTGGCAGATCTGGAGTACTCGAAACATCTTTGTTTTCTAAATAATATTTCACTAAATGTTTTTCCATTTTTCATTAAAATAATGTAGCCGTCTACTACTACTAGTGGTTGTTGCAGTAAGTTATAGTATAGTATCTACTCGTAAGTAAGTAATATGTCATTTTATTGCAAAAACGCATATAGTTAGTTAAGATAGAATTTTTCATTTTCACTTGTCTAAAAGTTGACACTGTCACTGTTTTTTTAAAAAATACCTTGTATTTTTTAATATAATGGATCAACAAGTACATATAAGTACTAGCTGCAATCCGCGGTTTTACCCGCGAGGTGATGGATGATGATGAATCAAATATAGCGCATGTTACTCAGCCATAATGTAGCTTTATACTCGTGAAAAATTGTTTGGAACGTGTAAGTAGTTTTACGTGTATCCATTATAAAAAAACAAACAGTCTTATAACTCTCTTTCCTATTATTTTAGTAGATAAGAATTAATACGAACAATGTGGCCTGATTTCGTCACTATTGCATAATAAAATGAAAAAGTATTTATTGTGACGTAACTGCAATAGTTAGACATATGGTAATGTGGACTTGTTTGTAGATAGTGACGTCTTATATTAAAAAAAAAAACTTCTGTAAAACTGGGGGGCAATTCTACATTTCACAACTTTCAACACTCCACCGCAATTGCTGTCCGACTCCGGTTGCCATTCGATAAATACCCAAAAAGCCATTCTACTATTTCTGTAGACACATTGAAGCGTAACGTCACGTAAACGCTACTACGAGTATAAAATAGTTAAATATTAAACTCTAATATGAGGTAGTTCGCCGTGGGGTACCGGCTTAGAATAGTACCCCCCCAACTCTACCCGTGGGTGCGTAAAAATCTGCTAAGGGATAACAATCGGAAGGTGGGCAGCAGCACCTTCCCAGTATTAAAACCCCAAAACTGCGCTCGCCAACCCGCCTGCCAAGCGTGGCGAGTATTGGCAAAATCCCCCCAATGACGGACACATTAGGAACCAGGCCCCCAGTCCCCGGCAGGCACGCTATTCCTGGCTACGGTAGCGGCCACGGTAACGGTGGGGCAGGGGGTGCTAAGAACCCCCGGCAGACGCCCGGCTACCACCCCCAACGACGACGACTGGCCCTGGTGACACACAACATACGCACGATGAGGACAGACGAGAAGATATATGAGCTGGAAGAAGAAATGAGTAAGTTACACTGGGACATTGTGGGGTTATCTGAAGTCCATAGAGCGGGTGAGGACACGATAACCCTAAAATCAGGTAACTTACTCTACTACCGGGAGGGCGACCAACAGTCCCAAGGTGGTGTCGGTTTTCTCGTCCACAAGTCCCTTACTAACAACATAGTTAGGATCGAAAGCGTTTCCAATAGGGTCGTATACCTAATACTCAGAGTATCCAAACGATATTCGCTGAAGGTCATTCAGGTATACGCACCGACGAAGTTGCACCCGGATGATGAGGTGGAGGATATGTATAAGGACATTAGTTGGGCTATACATACCTCTGAAACGCACTTTCTAGTTGTTATGGGGGACTTCAACGCGAAGTTGGGTAAGAGAAGCGAGGATGAGTTGAAAGTGGGGCAATTTGGATATGTACAACGGAACCGTAGGGGACAGAGGTTGGCCGACTTCCTGGAGAAAGAGGGACTCTTTATGATGAACTCTTTCTTTCAGAAGCCACTTCACAGGAAATGGACCTGGCTGAGTCCCGATGGTTCCACGAGAAATGAGATTGACTTCATTATGACCACCAAAAGGCAAATATTCACTGATGTCTCCGTGATCAACAGGGTTAAAACCGGTAGTCATCACCGAATGGTAAGAGGCACGGTGAATATTAATGTCAAACTGGAGAGGTCTCGTCTGATGAAGTCTACGCTCCGACCCACTCGTGCCCATATACAAGACCCCGAGAGCTTTCAACTTGAGCTATCCAATCGCTTCGATTGCCTTGAGAACATCGCTTCAGTGGACGAGATCAATAACAGGTTAGTAGAAACTGTCCATACAGTGGGTTCCAAATACTTTAAACCCCACCGTACAGATAGGCCACAGAAACTCTCCAACGATACCCTCAACCTCATGGCTGAACGACGCTCACTGAAAATGCATGTCTTCGCATGATGCTGAAGCATATAGGCTGCTCAATAGACGAATATGGAAGTCCTTGCGACATGACATCCGGATCTTTAATACAAACCGTATTAAAGAGACGATAGAGCGGAAAAAAGGCTCCAAAGTGTTTGCAAGAGACATGTCTATTGGGCAAAGACAGTTGACGAAACTGAAGAGAGAAGACGGCAGTGTAGCGTCAACCAAAGCAGAAGTAATAGGAGAGGTAGATAGTTTCTACGGACAGCTATACACCTCGGTCGCTAAACCTGTTAGCAGCTCGGCCAAAGACCCAAGAGCCAAGCTGACCCGACATTATACCGAAGATATCCCGGACATCAGCCTGTACGAGATTAGAATGGCCTTGAAACAGCTTAAGAACAACAAGGCGGCTGGTGACGACGGTATCACATCTGAGCTTCTGAAAGCGGGTGGAACACTGGTACTTAAAGTCCTTCAGAAGCTCTTTAATACCGTCTTACTCGAAGGTTCAACACCAGAAGCATAGAACAAAAGCGTGGTGGTGCTGTTCTTCAAGAAAGGTGACAACACTTTACTTAAAAATTACAGACCCATCTCGCTTTTGAGCCATGTTTATAAGCTGTTTTCGAAGGTCATAACGAACCGTCTCAGTCGCAGGTTTGATGAATTCCAGCCTCCGGAACAAGCCGGTTTCCGAAATGGCTATAGTACCATAGACCACATCCACACGCTACGGCAAGTTATACAGAAGACCGAAGAGTATAACTTGCCTCTTTGTTTAGCGTTTGTTGACTATGAGAAAGCCTTTGATTCGATCGAGACGTGGGCAGTGCTTGAGTCTCTCCAGCGGTGCCGTATTGACTATCGGTATATTGAAGTGCTGAAGTGTTTGTACAAAAACGCCTACATGTCAGTCCGAGTACAGGAGCAGAGTTCGAAGGCAATTCCATTGCAAAGAGGCGTGAGACTGGGAGACGTTATATCTCCGAAACTGTTCACCGCTACATTGGAAGACGCCTTCAAGCTTCTGGAAGGGCAAGGACTTGGCATTAATATTAACGGCGAATACATCACTCACCTTCGATTTGCCGACGATATTGTAGTCATGGCAGAATCCATGGAAGACCTCAGTACAATGCTCGAAGGCCTCCATCGAGTTTCCCAACGAGTAGGTCTTAAGATGAACATGGATAAGACGAAAATTATGTCTAATGCCCATGTTGTACCTACCCCAATATCAGTTGGGAACTCAGTTCTCGAAGTTGTTGACGAGTACATCTACCTGGGACAGACAGTCAAACTAGGCAGGTCCAACTTCGAGAAAGAGGTCAATCGTCGAATCCAACTCGGCTGGGCAGCGTTCCG
This sequence comes from Selenia dentaria, assembly GCA_917880725.1. NCBI lineage: Eukaryota > Metazoa > Arthropoda > Insecta > Lepidoptera > Geometridae > Selenia > Selenia dentaria. The sequence goes on along the minus strand of OU862888.1, from coordinate 2,510,278 downwards.
GAAACTTCGCGAAGTCTTCTCGTCAAAAATACCTCAGTGCCTCAAGACAAGAGTCTTCGACCAATGTGTGTTACCAGTGATGACTTATGGCACTGAAACGTGGTCTCTTACTATGGCCCTCATAGAAAAGCTCAAAGTCGCACAACGAGCTATGGAGAGGGCTATGCTCGGGGTTTCTCTACGTGATCGAATCAGAAATGAGGAGATCCGTAGAAGAACGAAAGTCACCGACATAGCCCAGAAGATTAGCCAGTTGAAGTGGCAGTGGGCAGGGCACATAGCACGCAGAACAGATGGCCGATAGGGCCGAAAGATTCTGGAGTGGAGACCACGGACCGGCAAGCGCAGCGTAGGTCGTTCACCGACACGGTGGACAGACGACCTTATGAAGGTCGCAGGACGACGTTGGATGCAGGGCGCTTCTGACCGTTCCTTTTGGAAAATCATGGGGGAGTCATATGTTCAACAGTGGACGTCCTACGGCTGAGATGATGATGATGAATTCAATTCCTATCATTTCATTACAACGTACACTAATAAAAATAAGAGATAGTCTTTTCAATACCACGGAGCGATACGGCCGTAATGACCCTTCGCTAAAAGGACTAATGACTGAAATGAAATACGCTACCATCAAAAATAATGCCTACATCAAATAAGAAAAATGAAAAATATATTAGAAAATAAACGTAGTTACATTAAACACAAAGTATGACCTGGCAACTAAGATTTTTTTACACTCTCTGCCTAGCAAAGGCTCACTTGACTCCAGTGGATGTAATGTAAATGTAACCACGGAACGGTAGTATTCAAGCCAACACAGGAATAGGGGTCCATCAATATTATAGAATAAGGGTAAGTATCTGCATCATTCATGATTTATAGGTTCCATAAGTACTGCTGCTTCGGGATTTACAAAACTATCATTTGTATGTGATGAATTAATTCAGATTTAAGCCGACCTGGCTTAATGTTTTCTGGATGGCGAAGTTAAAGGAAATGAACTGATCTTTTTCGATAAGAGGTAATATATAATTATTAAATACATAATTACTTCATTAGCTAAGACTTTGTTTTGTTTCATTTAAGAACTAATAATATGTATAATTGCAAGTGCGTTCATATTAATAAATAAATAAATAATTAATAAATAAGAGGACTAAATTATCAAAGTGGAATTTTGCGCGTACTAGCATGCGGCACTAGTATTACTATACTAAGGTACAGTTCTACACCCGATTTTGGTAAAATCGAATTACAATTAAGAGGATTGCATAGTTTTTTTAAGTTCTAAAAAAGGAAATTTATAGTACTTTGAATTACTGAAAAAATCAAAACGTACGGGCATAGTAAACAATGTCATGATTTCATGAAAAAAAAAATCACTGACATCGGACAATGTTAAGAGGTAGAGAAGAGTTTTCTCTTTTAGCATGGAAAGTACTAGCTATGCAATCCTTTTAATACGTGAAAATTGGCTCCAAACACCCAAACTCGTCAGTATTCCGGTTGCAACTGGCCTATCTTTTTTTACTCAAAATCTCATAAACTGTATATTTGCAGAATAAAGTGATCATTGTCACTAAAACTATAAACTAGAATGGTTTTCTGACTGTTTTGACTTTTTTTGTATACATATTTCACATAAAAGATAGGTTTACAATAGTTTTGGCAAAATTAAAAATTAAAATTCCGGCGCGACGTATTCATTAACTGGTAAACTGGCGCTGGTAAAAACACACATTGCAAAACTTCACGCTGTTGCCGCTTAGCAAAATTGAGAAATGCGCTCCACCCCGCACACCCTTTTTTTTTTTTTTTTTTTTTTTTTTTTTATTTAATTATTCTTCCACACTACAGACTCTTTGGTGCGTACCTTTTTAAGATTTGTTACTTTTTTTTTATATTACGTTTTTCTTGGAGATTCGTTCTCCAAACATCACAATAAACATTCTTAAGCTATGGTGGAAATTGCTTAAAAACTAACGTGAGTCCACTTTTTTTCAAATCTATTGCTAGTGAACAATATTTTCTAATTTTATACTTATGTGTACGCTATTGGCCAGATGTACTGGCCTCAGGTTCACGCCTATGCCGTATCCTTTCTAACATAGCCTTCACGATCTTTTCATTTCGGTCTTTTATCGCCATTTTGAGACTATACTCTATTATTCGATATTCGGATGCTTTAATCGCCCGCCTGACGAAATCGCCAATCGCGTCCGAGCTGTCGTCGGCAAAATACGTGCAGCTGCCTGAGTGTCGTGACACTGCCACCACTGCATGAGAGACGCTGTCTCAAAGTTTCGTGACTCGCTCCTTCGTCTGGATAATTATCACCGTTTCGTAAGTCAAACCCTGTGCTTCGTGTACTGTTAGGGTGCATGACCCTTCCCCTGATCCGTATCCTTTGCCGACTAAGAAGGATTTTTCCTCCTGTGTCAGCGCTAGATAAAGGGTTTTCGGGAGGTCCGTTGGGATTTTTACATCTGTGTACCGTTCCAGCTTCAGGGAATGGACTCGGGATCTAGACGAGTAAATACACGGATACACTTCGCTGAGTACATATGCTACATCCATTGGATTACGGCGCGTACAGAACAGCTCTTGGGTGATGGACGCCAAGATTTCAGGACTACTGTACTTTATCTCGAAGAGATTTACGGCAGTTGGTTGACGTCTCCGATGATGACAATTTCTTCCGCCTCCAGTAACCTTGCAACTATTATTATTGCCCCAAAATGGTTCATGTGAGCTTCGTCCATTACTAAACGTTTTTCTCTGCGTTCAGAGAAACCATTGGCTAATACGGAGGCCATGGTACGCAATTTGGATTTTGCTCCGTCGCCATTGCGGTGCGCTACCTTGTCTCGCAGGTCTTTGACTGCTTCAGGCCCTGCACACCCTTTGAAGGCCTAACGTTCCTTGGCCCTTCAGTAAGATCACATAAATCGACGAGGAGAGTGCCGTGGCCAGCCGATTTGCATAAACTTCGGTAAGTGATCTCGATTCTAAGTTTTTAAGTAATTTGTTTTATTTTTAATGTAGAACGATGAAATATTTGCTTCATTTATTGGTCCTAGATATTTAAAAAAATATTATAAAGATCTGCTAAAACTCTTCGATCATCAGTATTTCACGTCAGTATTCCATTATTCCGGCTGACTGATTACTGACGGCTTACGGAATACTGATGACGGCTGATGGAATACTGAATTTATCACTTCATGTACCAAAGAGTTTCATATACCTAAATGTTATTTAAGATGACGATATAAGGTTATAGAACGTATGGTTACGGAAAAAAAGAAGTCGATAAAGAAGACATTGAAAATGTAAAAGCAGCAAAGAAGAAAGAAAATCGCGAGATGCAAAGAATAAAAAATAGAGATAAATCGAGAATTGCAAATATTAAGAGGTGAAATGCGCTTGGTGTAGGATTATGCACGTTATTAGTATTTTAATAAGGACGATGATTACAATTATGTTATTTTCCAGATACAAGGCCGTATGCCTATATTTATAAATCTCTGAAAGAATGTTATAACTTTAAATTATCTCCTTGACAGTGTTTCTGAAATGTCATTAGATAATTTTTTTATTCAATAATTTAAATGATATGACCAGTATTCGGGATGTCAGTATTCCGAAGTCAGTATTCCGTTCATTATTTCAAATGCCTATATTTTTGTTATTTCTGATCAAATCGGTTGGCTGGCTTCAAATCCTACTAAGGCAACACAACAGAGTTCCCCAAGTTAGTATTTAGCGAAAAAATCGTCCAAAAAGTGCGTGCCGAAAGTACTAATTACTAATTCCACTCTTGAAATTTAGTCCCATAATACAAATCAATGAATGTTCTCCTCTCTACATTGAGCTGGAAGCTATGTTCTCCATAAATTCCATCACCAGAGTTCTCTCTTTTTCATTTATTACTTTTTTATGTTCATAAAAATTTTCTTTCATTTACAAATTCAACATTTCTTCTGGCCTGGAATCGGTCAGCAGAGGTGAGGTTTAATACGATTATACAAATAGTTATATCAAAAACAGGCTAAAATAAAAAGCGAATGAAAATGCGTGATTCGTGAATATTTACAAACATTACAAGCATTATAAACTAGCCTAGCCACAGAAACTAGCCTTATCAGAAACACCTAATACCAAATTATGTCCTTATTACGAGTATATAAGCTACGCCTATACACCAACAATTTAAATTAGAAGAATATTTAAACAATTCCGTGCACCTTATTTTACAAAATATCCTTCCTGCCTTCTCGAAGGGCGCAATGAATTACTTTAAAACGAGGCCGCAAGCATCCCGGATAACAGACACTTATACAATTAGAAGATTATCCGGCGACGCCAGGGGACGCCAGGGGACGCCATGAGATGCTACGGGAAGCCGTGGTAATATTTTTATGTAAGCGTTGCCAGAAACATAGAATTATTAGGCAGTATTTGTGATGAAAAGAAACAGGTTCGTACATATTTCTTCCGTTTTACAGAAAGCGCCTGCTTGTAATATAGTTTTTGTATGAAAACCATGATGAAGACGCCTTTTGTTACTAAAACTTCCCTGTGTAATACTTATACAATAATTAGGCCTACGCTGCTCGTTTATCTGACTGTTTGTTTCTTTGTCTGTCCTACCTTTAAAATACTGTATCATTTTGTAAACATTGCCTCCAATATTTTTTTCGCTTAATATCTTAAATTAAAGTACCAAATCCCGATGGTAATAAATATGGTTTCCTTGTGTTCCTTTTTTTCTTCCCGAATCTAGGTAACGTTTCAAAGTACGGTAAATGCAGAAACGTCGAGTGACTTCTGCTTCTATATTCTGCCAGATATTCTATACAATGCATAGAATATCTGGCGCGTGTAGCCAATGTATAAAATATTAAGAATATTATTGTCTATTACATTAATGTAAAAATTGATGATTGATGGTTCATTACATACATTACCTAGCTAATGTACACAATTCCCAGGGATTGTGTAAACTACATTCTGGTTCGCCGGCAACGTATATGAGTAGGTAACCTAGCATATTTCTATAAATATAAGTAAAATCGCAATAAAATTAACGTGAAACCTACAATTTTAGGAGTATCTAGTCAGAGCAGCGCTCGTAGCGGAGCTTGACTTGGTGATTTTAACCGATCAACAAGTTAAGCAACACTTGCTTCGGTCAAGACTTGGATGGGTGACCTCTAGTATTCAACTGAGCGCTTCCGTGCTTCGGAGGGCATGTTGAGCCGTCGGTCCTGGTTGTTTGTCTTAGGAAAACATTCGTTAGGCTATATCGAAGGCCTTCGGGCGGCCTGAAAACTTCGACATGGGTTAGCCACTAACCTATTCACCAAGCCGCACTGGGCCCGCGTGGTGGATTATGACCTAGCTCCACTCTCTGAGAGGAAAGCTTGAGTTCCAGCAGTGGGAACAAATAGACTGATTATGATTATGACTCAGAGCAAAGTCACGATAGGTGCGACGACGAGCGAAAGAGAGAGGCTCTTTAATATAACTGACCCGCTAGCGGCTTCACTCGCTTTGTCTTGGTGTAGTGGTGGAAGCACCGTTTTGGAAATCCTGAATCCTAAGTCTGGGGTTTGATCCCCGGGTTGGACATTCATGTGGATTTTTTGACAAAGACATTCTTAATACCAAACCGGAGTGTGGAAGAGTGTCTCTCAGATGGCAATAGGCTCGCTCCCAGTCGCTCGTACTCAATCACGACCCCAGTTTTATATGAAACCGTGTAGCGTAGAGAGATCAAGTTGCCATTTGAATTTATGTGATGGATAAAGATAAAAAGTTTATAGTTGGGAGCTCCGGGTTCTATTATACCCATATACTAAATTTCATCGAAATCTGTGCGGTAGTTTCTAAGATATGCGTGAGCATACAGACAGACACACATTTTTTCAAAAGCTTTAACATCGTGTTCAGTAGGTAATTTTACGTATTCTGACCGATTTTTTTTATGTTTCATCCAAGTACAGACTTATTGGCCTTTCTTTATTATAAGTATAGACAAGCTGCGCTCCGTGGTTTTACCCGCGCGGTGATGGATGGTGATGATGATGAATCAAATATAGCGTATGTTACTCAGGCATAATGTAGCTTTCTAGTGCCGAAATAAATTTTTGAATCGTTAAAAAGTTCGTTCGTAGAAAAGTTCAATACGATTCTATCAGTATATGCCACTGCAACATTTCCTACAGCTTGGAACACCGCGATTGCTAAAATTCCTAACCCAGTTGAACTTAAAGATTTGAGGCCAATTAGTATTTTGCCTTGCCTGTCTAAGTTATTAGAAAAGGATGTATGTATACAAATGACAGAATACTTAGAAGAGCGAAATATTTAACCTTGTAACCGATCTAGATTATCGGTTCTCTTAAAAAACTAGTTTAAATAAGCGATATCTGTAGGCAAACTCACAAACGACTACCTAAATTCCATTTGAAGATTAAAGCAGATTAAATCAAGAAACCTAATTACCTTTGCTGCGCGCTGAGGTAGTTCAGCGACTCACCGATAGAGGTCGCATATAACAATCAAAAATGTTGACAGTGACAGTTTAAACAAATGTCAATCGAGTTTAGAGAAAATAATGCCACGAGTTGTGAGTTCCGGTGAACGAACGTTGATATTTTGAAAAAGTTCAAAATGCAGTGTAGTGATTGGACTGACGACTACAACGGTTTTGAGGCCTTTTTCATTACCATATATGGTAGCGAAAAGCGCCTCCGACATCCGCCCCAACTTGTTGTTTTTCCTACAAGAGCAATCGACTTCACTTCGCCACCGGCCATCGACTGTGCAACTCCTAATAAATCACTACGTCTGAAAGTGCTACTGAAACTTTATTAAATTGTAACATCAATCTTCAGAATCCCCATACATTGGGGTTCAAGTACGAGGCGGAACTCTTCAAGTACGAGGCGTAACTCTTCAAGTACGAGGCGGAACTCTTCAAGTACGAGGCTGAACGACAAGCAGTACACGACCTCTGAACTCCGGCCGTCCTCTGATCTCCAGCACCGACCGCGGCCACCTTTCTCTACAGCGATTGCTGGGAATTTCTACCGGCGCGGCGGTGTGGAGCCGACCCTGCACGGCAGACCTGCTGCTGAGCATCGACCAAATACTAGCGGACCGGAGCTAAGTCCTTAAACAAGGAAGCTTGCCAAATTGCCATACCTGTCTGAGATCCACGACCCTTTCTATTTATTATACTTATATTCTCATTTCTCTTCTTTCTCTTATGCTCCCTTCTACCCTGAGTAGGTAGGCAGGTGACAACCTAACATGCAATCTGGGTTTAATAATATTTAAAAATAAAATAAATAATATTTTATACATTACCTACACGTTTTAGGTATTCTATCACTTTACCTAGGTAAAATTACGGATTATACAGTTTGTAGGTAACATATACTTCTAATATTAATGTTGTATAAATTATAGGAAATCTACAAAGCGATCCGGAAATTTCGCGAAGTCTTCTCGTCAAAAATAGCTCAGCGCCTCAAGACAAGAGTCTTCGACCAATGTGTGTTACCAGTGATGACTTATGGCACTGAAACGTGGTCTCTTACTATGGGCCTCATAGATAAACTCAAAGTCGCACAACGAGCTATGGAGAGGGCTATGCTCAGGGTTTCTCTACGTGATCGTATCAGAAATGAGGAGATCCGTAGAAGAACGAAAGTCACCGACATAGCTCAGAAGATTAGCCAGTTGAAGTGGCAGTGGGCAGGGCACATAGCACGCAGAACAGATGACCGATGGGCCGAAAGGTTCTGGAGTGGAGCACACGGACCGCCAAGCGCAGCGTAGGTCGTCCACCGACACTGTGGACAGACGACCTGAGGAAGGTCGCAGGACGACGTTGGATGCAGTCCGCTTCCAACCGGTCCTTTTGGAAAATCATAGGGGAGGCCTATGTTCAGCAGTGGACGTCCTACGGCTGAGATGGTGATGATGACTAAGCGATATAATTATGATATGTATGACATATTAAATAGTGTATAAAATGCAATCATTATTGTGTCTGCATTGTGTTCACATCGCCGAAGTCACAATGCTTGGAGACAAATCACATCAAATATATGCAATAAAAGCATTACCCTGAAAAATCCCTTTGCATATAGGTAGTATAATCTATGCATGCATTTATCTCTCTTGCATATGCCGTTCAAGTGAGAACGGCTCTTGAAGCCTCTATAACCTCTCTGTGTTATTTAAGTACCCCAAATTACCCTAACGACCTTTGTCCACCCGTCTCAGTGCTGCCATGCCATGCTCCATATAACTATAACGGGCTATCAACTTTGAGCATTTTCTCGAGCTAGCTGGTAACACTAGTATATACTTAAAAAGTATGAAAGTTCTAATTACATTTTTAAATCTCTATTTATTCATTAATCATCAATAAGACACTTTTTGGCAATCCAATAAATTTTTGATGCATGCATAAGTAGAGTTCTATCAATGAAGATAAACCCACAAAAAAATATAGTATGTTCATCATAATCATAACAAGCCCTTTAAGTCCCCACTGTTGGGACTCGAACCTTCCTCTCAGAGAGAGGAGTTGGGCCATAACCCAACACGTGGGCCCAGTGCGGGTTGGTGAATGTTAATAGTATCCTTATCTGTATAGATAAGGGAAATAGGTAGTAGCAACATACTATAAATAGTAAATACTTACTACCTAACCGCCTAGGTATTTTATTATATAATTATAATTATGTCAAGTTTGGCCATTACAGACTATCATGTATTTAGTACAACTGTGGCACAGATAACTCATAGTTTGTATGTATACGTCATCGATACGATAACGTTACACTTTAGCAAATGTTCGTGCTCGGGCCACTGAAGACGTTAGTGTTAGTGACCTTGTCTTCGAAGCGTGCAGTCCCAGATTTGATCCCTTGTCACGGCAAATATTTGTGTGATGAGCAGAAATATTCAAATTCAAATTCAGGCTCACCATGACCTCGCAGTTTTTCTTAATTTTTTTAATGTAATAACAAAGTCAGTCAAAATCATTTATTCAATTAAAGCATCAAAGACGCACTTATTGGCAACTCTTCATTATAATGTACTCTAAATACTCTACCGCTGCATTCCAAAATATATAGAGCCTACCGAGAAGAAGCAGCAAGAAACTTTCAACAAAGACATCTGGAAGGATAGGACAGAAGTGTCACAACTATTTAGGGCCATACATTTACAAACAGCTAAATAAGACACTTAATATAATTAATGACACCTCACGCGTATGTAGAACGAAAATATTAAGTTACCTTCTATCACTTGATCATACTAGCACGGAAAATCTGCTAAGAATAAACATATGAAAATAATTAATTTATAAATAAAAACAATTAATGAATACCATCTAATAATCGAAATTTAATTGAAAAAATCTAATAGTCTTATAAAATCCGTAATATACATTATTATTTCTAATTACTTATTCCACTTCATACTTATTCCATATATAATGCCTAATTTATTATTTGTTTTTTATCTTGTCCCTTATTTATACAACCTGCACTCATCACTATCTCACTCGTTGACATAAACACGGCTCACGTGCTTCATCGTGGACTTACTCACCAGCACCCTGGAAGTGAACTAGTCCTCACAAACTCAGGGTATCCTACCGTGAGGACTAGAGATAAACATAATTCATCTACTGTGTTTACTATATGTAAAGCTATTATTATTGTGAGCGATAAAACTTATCATCTAAGACCTGCATATATTATTATTATCACTTATTATAGTTGTGCAATAAGCACAGGTATCGTTAGATTTATTTTTAATTACTCAATTCAACATAGATTGTTCAACGTAGATGATCTGTACATTAAAGCATAACACGTAAGTTATTGTAAGAGAACCAACATTTTGAGTAAATAAAATATTATTATTATTATATTATTATTATTATTAAACTCGGGGCAATTTTTTTATATACATTTTTATTATGTTTCTACTTAGGTACTACTATTATTATATTTTATGGTTGGCAGATGACAATTGTAATATATCTATCATAGATATAGACGCCCTGCGGCCAGGTGGAGAGACGACCTGCGGAAGGCGGCTGGCAGTTACTGGATGCAGAGAGCTGAAGACCGAGCTCTGTGGCGTACTTTAGGAGAGTCCTATGTCCAGTAGTGGACGAATGTGGGCTCCTGATGGCGATGATGATGATATCTATACAGATAAAGAAAATATAAGGGTCTGTTTGTAATTCCAAATCGATAGCTTTCACTAAATGTATATGAAAGTATATACGGTACTAACTACTACTAACACGAGTGCATAGGTATCTTCTGGGTAAGCGCGCTCCATCATCGATCGCATCATCACTTAGCATCAGGTGAGATAGTGGTCAAGTGCTAACCAGTTCGGTATAAAAAAAAAAAATTTATCGTACAGTAAAAACATTTCTCTGCATGTATGTGTTTGTTGCGGCTAATCTCTGAAACGACTGGACTGATTTTAATTGAAGTTTCACTAGCAGACAGCTGATGTTATAAGAAATACTAAGGATATTTTTATTTAAAAAAATATACACATACTAGCTGCACTCCGCGGTTTTACCCGCGCGGGGATGGATGATGATGATGAATCTTATATACGATACTCAGGGTGAATGTAGCTTTCCAATGGTGAAAGAATTTTTGAAATCGGTCCAGTACTTTTTGAGCCAATTCGTTACAAACATACATACAAACTTTTTCCTTTATAAGGCTCACATACAACAAGGTTTGTAAAATTTGTCCAATTAAAGACTGTACTGTATCCTCTTGTAGAAAAACAGTGCAGAACTGGCTTATGACCCTAACTTATGAAGAAACAGAGAATTTTATTTAAATCTTGCACGCGCACCTTACTTCACGCACACATACACCCAACACACACATACACGCACATACACACATACCACATCAATAACCACTTGTAACAGCTGTCAATCTTACCATGATCGTTTAGTTCAAACATCAACATAACTTAAAATTTTAAATAATAATAATAAATTACTATTCGACTCTTTCAAATCACTTTTAGGTACCTATAGTGCTTGACGCTAAATGTAATAACAATCGTACTCTGTCCCCGAGACACAGGCTATCGCCTAGTTTGGGTCTCAACGTTCACATGTGCCTACGTTAATTTAGCTAAGCTTACTATAAATACTGTTAATTGAAATGTAACTTATCTTTGGAAATAAACATTATTATTATTCAAAATAAATCACAGATTTCATCCGGTCCTTTACAAAGGCATAAGTGGGGCTGTAGCCAACACTTAGAGGCCTGTTTGGTATAAAAAATACAAAGTAGTATAAAAAAAACCAGAAACTTTTGGATGGATGGTGACATGGTATATCTATTATAAAAATGGGTAAAATGACAAGGCTATTGAAATGATTTCATTAGTGATAAAAAGATAGTGGGCTATGGAAGAGACTACGGCACCTGCCAAATTCAGTCTCATTTTAAAATTTTTGGACAGGTGGTGACTTGCCACCCACTAAACGGGCCCCCCATAAAGGCCACCATGAATGGTGACAGAAAGGGCAACGTTGGTGTGGCTGGCTAAAGGGTGTCGAGAGGTGTGCTGCGGTTTCACTGAAGCGCTACTACCGGCGTTATGCCCTTTAACACTTCCACCCTTGGAGCTTTTTGTTACTTGCTCTTGCGTCTCCACCCCAGACGGCCAATTAAGGCAAGCCGGGGGTCAGGGACTAATATTATTATTATTATTATTATTATATAATATTAGTTAGTACTCGTATATACATATAAAACTCTATCTCTCTGCCTGTTCGTTATCTTATCACGCCTAAATGGCTGAACAGATCTTAATCAAATTTGGCAAGGATATCGTTTTTTTTAATGTTACTATTGGCTGGCGTTTGACTGCTATCTCACCTGCTGTTAAGTGATGATGCGGTCTACGATGTATCACGCCTCCCTAGAAGATACCTATTCACTCGCGACTTGAAGACACCCAGATTATATGTATGGGGAAACACAGACTCAGGCAACGAATTCCACGCTTAAGTCGTACACATTATGAATGTGGAAGCGAAACGCTTCGTTCAGATTATATCCCGGGGTAGCACATATGATACTTTTCATTATTATCGTCATCATCATATGTCGTGACATAATGATGATGATAATGATAATGAAAAGTATCATAAATGCGTGTCGTGACACGGGTGAAACCGCGAGTCGCAGCCAGTAAACAAATAAATAAATATATTTTACTCGATCGCATTAAGTAATTTGTTTTAATAACACGATACCCATTTATCAGCTTACTGCAATATGTTTGTCACTGAAACGATATCGATTGTAAACGATGTAATATCATGCTTACTCATAACTTTAATAATCCAAATAAACAATAAGTAGGTAGGTAATATTAATACTGGCAATCTTTGTCTATAGATTCCTACTCATGCTTGTTTTATTAAGTTTGGTAAATACACGATAAATCGTATGATTTGAGCGTAGTTCCACTTAAAGAGAGTCAATAGGACGAATTCTGTGGATTCGATTCAGCTTGAAAAATTCAAACAATCCAAAGTTTCTCATCGGCCGGCACCAGTCATTTCCCGAAAAGGCCGGTGCGGTTATACCATTATCGACTCGGTGACAGAGATCGACACGTTCGGCATCGAAGGCATTGTCAAGTTAACTTGGTCCCCAACATGGTTCACTGCATATATAATAAAAAACATAAAATACAAGTATTTTCATATGAAAAAGTACAGGGAATTTGGGCTAGAATTTAACTTTGAAATGTTTAAGTATTATAGACAACATTCGAAACAGCTCATTAGTGAAGCGTATGATTTGTACATCAAAAAAACTGAATGTGGGATTCGCAAGGATTCGAAGAGTTTTTGGCAATTTGTAAAAGAACAAAAGGCCGACAGGAACACTTGTGATGAATTCGAGTACGAAGGTCTGCTGGTCACTGGTGAGGATGCAGCCAATTCATTTGCAAAATATTTCGAGTCTGTATTTTTGTGCGACGCTCCCACCTTGTCTGTGGAGGCGGCAAAGCGGGCCGCCGCCGCCGCTGGCACGCTGTGCTCGGCGCGCATATCAATAGACCACATAAGCTCAGCTGATCTCTGTTATGCAGTTCGGCGACTAAAGGCGCACTCTTCTGCTGGCCCGGGCGGTATACCACCCTTCATTATAAAAGATTGCGTATCCGCTTTTAAAATACCGCTTCTTCACATATTTAACTTAGCGTTGGGCACCTCCGTTTGTCCTGCAATGTGGAAAATTTCTCGAGTCACCCCTGTACCTAAGAGTGACGTCAGATCGAAAATTGAGAACTATAGACCTATAGCGGTGCTGTCAGCGTTCGGCAAGGTATTTGAATCTATCTTGAATCGTAGCATTTCCTTGCAAATTCGGCCCTTGCTAAATAGATGCTGCGTACTTTGATTTTAAAAAAGCCTTCGATCGTGTGCATAACGATATTCTTTTGGAGAAATTTGCAAAAATTGGGTTCTGTCCGAGCTTGCTAACACTTTTTAGTGATTACTTTGCCAACCGTATCCAATTTGTACAATGTCTGGGATACCGTTCTGATCCATATCATACTCTATCTGGTGTAAGTCAGGGAAGTACATTAGGACCGACTCAGTTCTCGATCATGATAAATGTCCGAATGTTGTCAGAGCAGCTAGATGTCTCTTGTTTGCTGACGATCTGAAGTTATTCTTAGGTATAGATGAACTCGCTGACTGCGAGGCGCTCCAACGTGATATTGACAGTGTTGTTGAGTGGAGTGAGAGGAACAAGTTAGAGTTTAACGTGTCCAAATGTAAAATAATAACTTTTACAAGATCCCGCTCCCCGCACGTTCACAACTATACTATGTCTGAAGTACCGTTGGAGCGTGTCACACAAATAGAGGATTTAGGTCTCACACTTGATTCACAACTCACGTTTAACAAACATATTACAGAGTTATGTAAGCGAGCTTCTAAGTCCTTAAGATTCGTGATGAGACAGTCAGCTAGGTTTGATGATGTGCAAGCTTTACTGTCTCTATTTTATGCTTTAGTCCGCAGTAAGTTAGAATACAATGCATTGATTTGGGACCCTCACGAAAAAAAGTATACGCTGTTAATTGAGCGGCTTCAAAGAAAGTTTGCTAGGTTTATTTATAAGAAACTGTACGGATACTACCCCAGTTGGACATATCCTTCTTTATTTGTTAGTGGTATGGTTGGTGTGAACACGCTGGAGCTGAGGCAAAAGTGTGCACTGTGTTGTCATTATTATCTACTACTAAACAACAAAATAGATAATCCTAGTGCATTAGCTCAGTGTGCACTATACATCCCAGAGCGAGAGTCGCGAGCGCGTGCACAGCGGCGCGGCCGTATCGTGCCCCTGTTCAGGCCGCTTTTTACACCGCGCTCGGACACTGCACGATTTGCGCCGACACACCATGCACTCACACTACTCAACTTATTAATTATTTGTGAATCTGATATGGATGTATTTAACACCAATCTTAATACATTATTGATAAATTATTGTATACGTTATTTACCCCAATTGTGTCACTATAGTTAATATATAACCATTAATTGTTATTACATTATTCACGTCTGACTCAAAAACGTTTGGTTCTTAAACTGTAAGTTTTTGATGTAATTATTATTATAAATAAATAAATAAACTTGACTTTGGCTACGCTCCAGAAAGCGCCGAAATCACTCACGGCATTCGATACGTCATCGATGACGTCACCAAAAATGCTCACGCCGCGACCACAACGCTCGCGGTTCGAAGGTGGGTCTACGTGATCATTGCGAGAAAAGGGAACGGCAGACCGGGGCACGACAGTTGTGAGCGTTGACGGCGCTTGCCGGAACGTACCCTTAGTAGACTTGATCATGTAAGCTGTATGTCTCGTCGTTAGATCACCGCCCTACAATGGACACTTCAACTTCTGCCAACCACACCCGGGGGGCGTAGTCTCGACATAGACAGCGGTCACTTTACACTTCGGTCGGTAAATAACCACAGATTGGAAGTTTACCTTAGCAGCAGACATCCTTAAACCGGCCGCGGTAACGTAAAATCTTAGACTGTGGTGATACCTATATCAACTGTGTTCGCGATAGTGTTGTGCTGACATGTCGAGACTTCCCCTGGCGAGATTTTATTAGTCCTTACTGCCGCAGCGGTTACTGTAGGTTCCCTCGTCGGGCCAATATCTAAGCTGCACTTGCGGTCTAACCTGCGTGGTGATGGATGATATTGATGTTTATTTTTATTTTTAACACCACTCCTGTATTAGAGTGAACAAAACAAAAAAATATGCAAATCGTTCTGGCCGTTTTCGAGTTTTTGTTATAGTAACGAACAGTAATTGCTGCTGATAACTCACTATGACAATACGTTTACTAGTTGGCCCACCAGCTTCGTGTACATAGCGTGATGTTATGTAGCTGTATGCTCCTCGATAAATGGGCTATCGAAAATTTTAATTTTAATTCGAACCATTAGTTCCTGAAATTAGGGCGTTCAAATAAAGAAACTCCTCAGGTTTATAACATTAGTAATGATTAATGAGTGCATTGTCATCAGGGTCTACGATTCAGACGATAAAGTGTATCTAATCACCAGAGACAGCTCCGATTCGATAACACATTCAACTACAAGACAGTCTATGTTGTCGCTGCAGTAAAACAAGCCTCGCCGAGTGGCGACGATTGTTACTTCGATAATGTCTACTACTACTATACTTTGGTAATGTGAGAGATCAGCAGCCAGATGCGGCTGTACGGGAGTGTGGCGGTGTGTGGTTTGGTTTTTTTCCATTTTGTTATTTTGTTATTTTTAAAACATCTTTTTATTTTCCCTATCTAATGTACATTGGTCTTGAAG
Organism: Selenia dentaria; assembly: GCA_917880725.1. Lineage (NCBI taxonomy): Eukaryota > Metazoa > Arthropoda > Insecta > Lepidoptera > Geometridae > Selenia > Selenia dentaria. The sequence goes on along the minus strand of OU862888.1, from coordinate 2,494,301 downwards.
GGTCTTGATGCACAAAATAGGCATTATGTAATGTATAACGGCTCTGTTAGCTCAGGTGGTAGTGCCCATGACTTAAAGCAAGGGTCTGATCCAGGTTCGATCCATTGTTCGCTCTCTCTTCAAACCAATGCAAGACCCGGATGTGTCCCTGCCTCCCACGACACAAGAAATCTTAGCTATGACAGTGTGTGTTTTTTATATATCCTACGATAGAAAACTTCCGAAATACGACGACGCTTCAGCTTGAGTCACAAGTCAGCTCAATATTAAAGGTATCTATTGCGTGTCAGATGGGTATACGTAGCATACCTGACCCAGAGAGTAATAATATAAATAAAAAATGATTAAAATTGGGTGAAAAACAGTCGAGCATGATAGCCAAGAATATCATTGACGCAGTAGAACAACTACAGATGATAACGTATGAACATTTTGACGTGCTAGTTTGCTTTAAAGTACAGAAATCTAATACAAATTTACATACTACGGGTGTATGTTATACTGATAGAGCTGGACACCTTTCGAATACGAGCATAATCCCTAATCTAGGAGTTGTCGAACAATTTAACTACCTCGGATCTCTTATCTGCTATGACAAAAGTTGTGTGCCGGAGATAAAAAGAATAATAAATAAATAAATAATAAATAAATATTCCACAAATAGAATGATTGCAAAGAACGCATGTCTCGTCTCCAAAATATCTGGCGAAACCGAGGCATCACGAAAAACACCAAGTTGAGCCTCGTAAGGTCATTGGTCTTCCCTATTTTCCTTTACGGAGTAGAGACATGGACCATTCTAGTTCGAGAAAGGTAGAGATAGACGCTTTGGAGATGTGGTGCTGGAAAAGGATGCTGCGAATAGCATGGACAGCCAAACGCACAAACGTGTCAAGTCTGTCGCGCTATTGAAAATTAAGGACCGATTGTCTACCTTATGTCATCGTCGTATACTGAGCTATTTTGGCCACATCGCCAGACGGGGCGACAGCACCTTGGAAGAGCTCTTTGTGGTGGGAAACGTGGAAGGAAAACGTTCACGAGGCCGGTCTCTGACCAGGTGGTCTGACCAACTGAAACTGAAATAAACGCCAACATCCCTTTTTTACACCGCGTTGGAGATGGCCACAGACCGAAGCCCATGGGGACAGTTCGTCAGATCCAAAGTACTGCCGTGATAATCATGATCCTCAGTCATGAGGTAACGACCGAAGAGAGATATGTTAAACGAGGAATGTTAAAAATAATGTTTAAATACTTATATTACATAATGATTATATATGAATGTGCTCTTAACCACATACGTTGCAGTTCCTAGAAAAGTAGTTTGATTTCTGCGAAATCTATTGTATTATTGTCCAAATATGGCGAATCACGAGTCAATGGGTTAAACTGTCGGTTAGCGCGCGGATGTACGGGTGTTCGCTTATGCACCTTGGATGACCCCCACACACGTGCCTACGACAGTTTAGTCTGTGTCTTTTACATAAAAGTTCGTAAAATAATCACAGTATACATAACACATTTTATATAAAAGCTGCCATGTTAAGAGTATATCTGTACATTTTAGTTTTTGAAATACATAGAGCAGATATTTAATAAATCTTTATATAAAAATTAATAAATAAGACTTATATTTCGTACAGGTGTTTTGGGAATATTTTCACGAGACCTCTACTTTTCTTTGAAAACATTCAATTATTAGTAAGTCATTTGATTTGTAAGCATTTGTAAAACTTCTAAGACTAACCAAAGAGCAGTTATAAAACAAAAGTAAAAGTTTTTATGCTAAGTTTCTCGTAAGTTAAAATTTATACAGAAGCCTTCAAATAAATTTTAGACATAAGACTATATTACTTTGCTAAAGAAAACAAAACTTTCAAGATAAATTTCAAGATCGATACCATTACCAGTAAGCTTCCTCCCACAAAACAAATCTCATACATGCGTTACCAATATGATAATATATATTTTATGTTGACTACAGAGAAAGAATTTTTAGAAATTTCACTATTAAGAGGTGAAGCTAGCAAAACCGCTAGAGGGTCTAGACCCAATTCAACTAACCCCCATTAAAACACAATGAACTAGTTCAATGAGATTTTTGAATGGATGTTAAAGCCCTGATACTGAATGCAGTTTCATTCTGATATAAACGAGTTTTCAGTAAGAAATCACAATATATTCAAGTCGGAAAAAACCAGGACAGCCAGACAGCCAGTGCACATCTAAATCGTTAGAAGGAACTTAATAAAATGTAATGCAAAAAGTTGGCCTTCGTTATCCATACAAAATGGAGTGCAACAGCATTTCATATATGCTTTAGCAATAATACATTGTGTTAAAATATGAAACATTTTAAGGAAATTTCTAAATTCTCGATGAATGTATGTATAAGAGCAAGCACTACGAGTGTTTTTTCTTAAATTCAATTACTATATAAACAGTAAATTATATGTAGATAAAGTTTGCTTTTGGCATGTAATTTGGTGTTATCGTATGGGAAATAATGTAAAATGAAGAGAAGACCTACACATATACAAAGAAATTCACGGCAATCTACTACCACTGCGCGCCGGGGCCTCTATTTTTCGCTAGCACGCTACGATACAGTAGTGTACGATCTTATATTATAAATGCTAGTTTGTGATGCTTAGAAGTGAGCGAGTGTGCAACTTTCTACTTACTTATTTAGTCTGTAATGGCTCAAGGAATATAGAACTAAAATGCGTGTATGTGTGTTATTAATAGACACACTTGATACGGCTATATAATAAACTATAACATATTTATAAAATACTTATAAATTATTATTCACAAAATTCCATACGATGGTCTACGCAATTTTCACAACAGCCTTCCCTAAGTTATCTCCCTGTAGCACTCCTACAAATGCATCAAAAATCTTCTCAAATCCTTCCGTGACATGCTCGACGGCTTTCAGCTGTCCGCTCTCGATCCAGTTTACCATCTCTGCATAACCCTCTGACGTATACCACGTGTCAGCCCATCGAGCACAATAGACGCCTTCAATCCTGAGCTGCTTCAGAACAATATACATCTGGATGATGGTCGCTTTCGGGAGCTCACTGTCGTTATATGCACTGATGGCTCCACACACTGCGACCCTCCCGTACAGCCGCATCTGACTGATGATTGAACTGCTGATCTCTCCGCCGACATTATCGAAGTAACAATCGACACCATTCGGCGCGGATTGTTTTAACGCGGCGACAATGTCGACTGTCTTGTAGTTGAATGCTTTGTCGAATCCCAGCTCGGTTTCCAGCCATTTAACTTTGTCGTCGGAACCACAGAACCCGATGACTGTGCATCCTTTAATCTTCGCTATTTGTCCAACGAGGGATCCCACAGCGCCCGCTGCGCCGGTGACTACCACAACCTCGCCGGGTTGCGGTTGGCATACGTTTAAGAATCCGTAGTAGGCAGGTGCTCCAACGACGAGACCCAGAGCGCCTGCTATCAAGGAAGGCGAAAGCCTTTTCAAATTTTGGATTTTAACGACTTTCATACCAAATCTGTCAACCTCTGTCTCCGGATCGATAATGGTATAGTCGCACCAGCCTTTCTCAGAAACGACTCTGGAGCCGATGGGAAATTTGGGATTCTTCGAGTCTTGCACGATGCCTACTTGTATACTGAACTGGTCGTAAGGCACCGGGAGCATAGCATTGTAGATACGCTGGTATGGATCTACGCTTACCCACTCACTCTTGACCAGAATCTCCCCGTTTTTAATAGGGGGCAAATCAGTTTCTACGATTTCATAGTCTTCTTTTTTTGGTAGACCTTCAAATCGTTTTTTGACGACGTATTTCCGAGATTTAACCATAACGATATTCACTTGTGATTCCACTAATTAAACAACAGAAGCAACGAATGGTACACTTATATATATTTTTTTTACGTACCTGATAAAAACGACGTGTAGGAATGTTATCGTTTGAAACCGAATCAGTAAATGACAATTATATATTTTTTGTAAGCTGATAAATTGATAAAAAAACGTACATAACTACATGTTGTGAGATTGAAACAACTTATTCAACGAATAGTACCTACATACTACGATCAAAATGTTTCTTTCCTAACGCTATGTGTTCAAGTTACTTGAGAGGGGGGAAATGCTGTCCACTTCCCTTCCGTTACGGGGGTTGACGGAAGGGGGTATGTGGGGCTCAGACCCACTAAAACCCCCCCGTGAGCAGTCCTCCGCCGATGGGTGAGATAGGGTTGCGCTGGCATTCACCATCTCGCCCCAGCGGTAGGCCCGGGTTGTTAACCGGGCATCAGCGCCTGTGAAGGGGTGCCCTTGCTCACCAAGGGCACTCCTCAGATGTGTGGGGTCGTGCAAGCCGGCGAAGAGTCCCCCGACTCTTCACCAGTGACACCCACTACGGAAGAGGGAGGAGGCGAGCGAACTGCCTCCTCCGTACCCCCGTTCATCTGCGCTGGAGCGGGTCAGCTCGAACGTCATTCTCCCTAACCCGCTCCGCGGCCTCCTTCTGCGCAATCACCGCTTCGCAGAAGGTGGCCACCGCCTGCCACGATCTCTCGTTGTCGAGCATGGAGCTTACCACGCGCGACAAGGAGAGATCTCCGCCGATTACAGCAGTAAGCGTGTGCCGCTGCGGGCCCCATGCAGCACAGACCTCCAGCGTGTGGAGTGCCGTATCCTCCGGAGCCCCACATCTATGACAGGCTGGGGTCGCCTCTCGTCTTGCAATTTGGTGCACGTACTTTCCGAAGCATCCGTGCCCGGAAAGCACCTGCACCAATCGGAAGGTGAGCGACCCGAAACGCCGTCTTACCCACCTATGGAGGACCGGGCGGATGGCCTCTACCGTCCACTGCCCAGGGACTGGTGGAGCCAGGTCCTCCGACCACCGCCGCAACAGGGCGGCTCTTGCCTGCCACCGCATGCGTGTCACCTCTTCCCACGCTGGGGGGTCTCCTCGGGATCTCCTTACCGCCACGAAGTGGTACACTTCGGCGAGGATCTCCGCTTGGAGCTCCCAGGGAGGATCACAGGCCAGCACGCAAGCCGCCGTCCAGGACACCGTCCGGTATCCACGTATCACCCTCGTCGCGATAACCCGCTGTGGACGTCGCAGCAGGGTCTTATTGTGGCGACTGAGGGCGTCCGCCCAGACTGGTGCCCCGTAAAGAGCCATACTCCGGATCACTCCGGAGTATAGTTGGCGGCAGTTGGCGTTTGGGCCACCCACGTTGGGCAGCAGCCTTCCCAAGGCGGCCGCAGCTCCCACGACTCTTGGGGCCAGTTGGGCAAAATGGCTACCAAAAGCCCACCTTCCATCCAAGTTGAGGCCCAGGTATCTCATCTGAGCTCCAACCGGGACTAGGACTCCATCCAGGATAACCCGCGTACCTGGAGGGGGCCCCCCCCGAGGCCCGTGGAACAGTAGGGCCTCGGTTTTGGAAAGAGCAACCTCCAGTCCTAGGGCACGAATGCGGTCGATCACGAAGGTGGTACCCACCACGGCCAACCGCACTACCTCCCGGAGATCCCTCCCTCTGGCTACGACTAGGGTGTCATCCGCATAGCACGCGACCCGCATACTAGCGGGTAGCGTGCCACGAAGCACCCAGTCGTAGCCTATATTCCACAGGAGTGGTCCCAGCACTGACCCCTGTGGAACACCACAGCAGACGCGACGGCGCTTTAAACCGTCGCTTCCTTCCACCAGGATCTCGCGGTCCTGGAGGTAGTCGGCTAACAGCCTCCGCAGATACAAGGGCACTCCTTGATAGCGGAGCGCCTCCTGTATTGCTCCATGCGGGAGGCTGTTGAAGGCGTTGGCTATATCTAGTGAGATAGCCAACGCCTTTTCTCCCTCGCTGACCGAATCCTGCGTCCACCGCTTGAGCCAGAGCAGGTCATCTATTGTAGATCGCCCCGCTCTGAACCCGAACTGGGCCTCCGACAGCCCAGGCCCAGTACCCTCCAGATGCCGGATGACTCGTGACGCTACCACCCTTTCTAATAGCTTGCCCGTGTCATCGAGCAGTATTATTGGTCTATACCCGGAAGGCGAGTCAGGGGCTCGGCCTTCCTTCCGCAAGAGGCACAGTCGGCCGTCCTTCCACAGCTTCGGAAACTGGCCTGACGTGAGGCACGCGTCGAATATATCCCGAAGCTGGTCGCCCATTATCCTCAGGGCGATCCTGAGGACCCGTCCCGGGATCCCATCTGGACCCGGTGCAGTCTTTTTGCCTCGCAAGCGGCCGACTGCTACCTCCATCTCCACCTCCGACACAGGTGGGATCGAGGCCACGTCCAACACATCGTGGGAGGGCAGCGCCATCGTCGGAATCGTGTGATTAGGATTTATGGCGGGAAGAGACCATCCAATACCCTGTCTAGGAGCTCTGGCTCTAGGGCCCTCGCTACAGGGGACGTCTGGCCACGAAATTTATTCCGGGCGGCCTCATACGGACGTCCCCAGGGGTCTCTGTTGAGGCCCACCAGCACCTCACCCCAAGCCCGAGACTTGGCCTGCCTGATGGCCAGCTGCAGCTCCTGCTTTGCGTCGCGGTACACGCCGTACAGCTGGCCCTCAGCCGCTAGCTCCTCAGCTGACAGCTGAGCGTCAGTTCGGCCGTTGCGCCGTCTCCTGCAGCGGGTGTAGGGCCGCCGCGCCTTAGAGCAGGCAGCTCGGAGATCCGCTATCTCCGCACACCACCAGTACACCTCTCTGCGGTTGGGGCGACCCCGTGATCTTGGCATGGCCGCATCGCACACGGCCGTCACCGCCTCGCGAAAGTGGCCTGCCGCGGCATCCACTTCATGGGGTGTGGGGGCAGCCAGCCACGAGCGGACGATTGCTGCTTCTTCCGCCAGCTGGACATCGAGCCGACTAATTGCCCAGCGTGGGAAATCCGCTCGCACGACGCGCTGGGACCCTGCTTGGTTGTGGGAGGTGGAGATCTCGAACCTTATGTATTTATGATCCGAGAGGGTCTCCACCTCTGACAAGACTCTCCAGTCTCGGACACGTGCTGCGACACCTGGTGTGGCAAAAGAAACGTCTACCACGGACCCCCCATGGTGCCGCATGCACGTGTGGACCGACCCTGTGTTCAGCAGGGTCAGTCCTGTGGCAACGGCCCACTCGCTGACAATCTCACCGCGAGAGTCAGTGGAGGGGTTACCCCATTCGCGGGCCTTGGCATTCAGATCCCCCAGTACGAAGACTTGACGAGGTGCCTGTCGCCTTGCCGCTGCTGCCAAGAAGTCTAGAAAGACCTCCAGCTCCGCAACGGGTCTGTTGGGGGAGAAGTATGCACCGACTACAACATACTATCCCCATTTGGCCACTACGTATCCCGAGCCCCTCTCTTCTACTGAGAGGGGGGGACTGCCACCAGTCCGTCCCACAATGGCCACAGAGCCGTCTAAGTCCCCTGCCCAGTATGGATTGGGGGGAACATAATACGGCTCCGCTGCAACCGCTACGTTTATTTGCCACTGCGCCAAGCTCTGCATGAAAAGATCTTGAGCTCCGGCACAGTGGTTTAGATTCGTCTGTAGAAGGTTGTGATGTCGGACCTGATCCATCAGTCAGACATAACAACCTCCTCACATGCCGACTGGGGCATGGCCTCGGGTGTGGCCTTATTCAGTGCCACAGGAGCGGCTTGGGTCCTATTGGCCGTTCCCTTCGTCTTCGGAGGAGCGCAGTTGCGTCCCCCCATCACATGGCCATAAGGCCTGCCCGACTCCGCGCATATTGCACAGCGCGGGTCAGCCTTATTGCAGCTGGCTGTCCAATGACCTGCGTCTCCGCATCGGAAACACAGATTCCCCCGGTCGGCCGTTGTGGGGCATTGGGGGCGCGTGTGCCCCAGCCCCATACACCTAAAGCAGCGCATGGGGCGCACCCCCAATGCCACTACTCGTACCGAGCTCCACCCTATCAAGAGTCTGCCCTTCTCCAGCAACACTTTGGCTGCTGGGATTGGGCAGGAGACTAGGATGGATCCGGCTCCCCCAAATCCGGGGCGTATCTCCCCTGCCTTTACAAAGCGCACATTGCACTGACCCGCATCGGCAACCGCTGCTGCCACTTTCTCCTTCGTGGCCGCATCATCCAGGCCCGTTATCCTTAGGTCGGTAGATTTTACCGGTCTGGTGACGCTGGCCACCTCGGACAGAACGCCGCGGAGTTTCTCCGCTAGTTTGTCTGCCTTCTCGCTATTTTGCAAGCCAGGGATCTCTAACATCCTGGCTCCCGTGGCCGTCTGGCGAAAGCGGAGCCGGTTAATTCCCAGCTCCTGGAGGTTCACCTTCTCCTGTGCCATCTTTATGACGGTACTATAGGTTACTCCCTTCTCCACGGCTTCCGGCTGTAGCGAAAGTACCACAGCCGCGGATTTCGGAGATGTCAACACCGGCACAGTCTTACGGGCAGCAGCAACCTTCGACTTGGTTTTGTTCTTCTTCTTCCCGACCGGGGCAAGAGTCGCAGGAACAGTTGCGTGCATAGCAGAGGGAAGTGATGACTTTCCCTTAGCCTTGCTCTTCCCCTTGCCCTTCCTCACCACCGTGACCCAAGTTTCCGCTTGAGTAGAGGAGGCAGCCTCTCTGCCACTATGATCCTCCAAGGAGGTGTAGGGACCTGTGGCCGGTACCTTGAAAGGGGTAGTGACAGCCTTCGGGGCCTGACTTACCCGCTTAACCGCATTGCGGGTAGGTTTTTGCGTCGGATCAGAAGCAAGCCGACGTGCCACAGTCTCTTCCACCGTCTTTCTGGTATCCGCCTTAAGAGGAGGACGGACAGTCGGGGCAGGCGGAAGCCGTTCCTCAATCACCGCGATTCGGGCACTAAGCATTTGCCCGAACGTGATGGTCAACGAGCGCTTTAGCTCCTCCATCAATTCAGCCACCGGCAGATTTGTGGGACATGCCTGCGCTACTGTAGTTGCGGCAGCGGCGGCAGTGGTAGCGGCTGCGGCTTCACTCTTGGCTTCGCTAAAGCCGCGACGCAGCGCCTTCACTTCCGCCTTGGAGGACTCTACTTCGAGTCGCAGGCGGCTGTTTTCCGCCCTAAGCCGCCGCGTCTCCTCCGCTTCGCTCCTGCTTGCCAGGGCATCGACTACCTCTCTTAGGATCGACGCGGACCTCTTCAGGCGGCCGACGAACTCACCCTTGAGGTTGCCCGACTTCTTGGCAACCTCTAAAATGCAAGCAAGCTTTTCGCCCGCCTGCGCCCGCAGTTCTTGCGCGTTCAGCGTGCTGAGATCGTCTACAATCAGAGCAGCGTCGGACTCACTCCCAGTCTCTGTCCCGGCAGCAGCTATCGGCGCCTTTTTAAAGCGCCTGCTTTTTAAGACTTCCCCAAGCTCTCCGTCCGACGCCACAGGTGAAGGCACTGGTGAAGGCTTGAGAAACATTTCTCTAGAGCCCACCTTGGTGGTCCTCCCTCTCCCCCTTCTAGATGTCGCCACCTTAGCGGACGCCGTCTCTTCGGTCTCCGAGTCTAAATTCCCGGGCACGAGGGGCGAAGGAGCCGGCCGCTTTCGACGGCTGCATTCTCCATTTTCACTCTGCGCTCCACTGCGCAACACCATTCCGTGAACAGAGTCCACGTCAGACACTTCTCCTGTTGCATCGCAGCATGTGAATACCACGCGCGGTTCCGTCGCTAATATATTGGAGTCCATTATCATGCTAAGGTCGTCATTTTTGTTGTCAGGTAGAGGGCTGATGCCCTCGAGGCGGTTGTTGCCCCCCCCAGAATACGAGGGGCAGCCTCCCGAAGGAGGGTGGGATTGTCCGTCATTAACGGTACCCACCTGGGGTAGTTTATTTGTATTGCAATCCGCCATTTTAGGTTGTCAGTTTAAAGGCTTGACAGCCTGGGTGAGCCCTTACGACTGCATTCCCTGCAGCCATTCATCCTCTCGCCGGGCATCAAAACTTAGGATTAGGAAAAGAAGAAAAGCAGTAAACGAGAACAAGACAAGAACAGGACTGGAAAGACAGAAAGACATTATACACATATAACATATTATAAATAAATACATATATATATATATATCGGCGCAACTACAACAGTTCGTCGAGAATAATTAAGTTTAATCATTTGATTGCCCTAAAAATAGTTTATAAATCATCAGTTGATTATTTTTGAGTTGATTACGATGTAAAATTAATGTTATGATTGTAATTTCAATACTTTACCAACAAACTTGTAAACTCGTGCACGTGCGCCGAGTCCTATAAATACGGCCGCACTGTAGGTGCTCGTCTCTCAATTCCGGTCAGCGCGCTCGAGTGGGACGGACGTGCGCTCAAGTGCTCCCCGAGAATATTCCGATCGGCCTAAAAGTGCTTGCGCTTTTAGTGCCGGTTACCTGTATCGTTTCGATTGAAGAGGATTCAGTGTTGGACTTCGCTAATAGTGGATTTTCTGTGTGCAGATTCGACGTCAAGCCACCGCTTCGTGTACCGTTCGGCGCACGGAGGCGTTCGGCTCGGCTCGGCTCGCGTCGCGGAAGAAGCGCGCTCTTGTAAGAGCGCTTCGACACATCAATCACCTATTGTTCATTGTCTAATCAAAACCGCTCTTCTCAGAGCGAACTCTAGTTTCGATTTTTAATTTTTCAATTTTCAATTTTCAAAGTCGAGTCAAACAAATCCACGCTTCACGTGGTCTTCTGGACGATCCTTGCGGTGTTAACGCCACCCAGTTGGGCGCGGACCCGGTGCGTCAAGCCTTTCCCTCCTGAGCGTGGGAGGGAACGGCTAAAACCGGACGGGCCTGCCTTCACCGGCCTTGGGGTCTCCCCTCGCCGACGGCAGGTATCTCCTTCCCACCCTACCCTATCCTACTCTCCTATTCTCTGGGCAAGTGTTTGGTTGGAAGCCGGGTTTTACTCGGTCTTCTCTCCTCGCCCCCGGAACAGCTAGGGCCTCGCGTTTAGGCACACATCCCTCTGCACAATAAGACTGGCAGAGGGCACACAGTAGGGACACCTAGGCACTCACTCTCCCGCCTGTACCCGGCGGGAGTGTCACTCACCCCTCACTCGCATCTCGAGTATTCCCCTCGAGATGTCTCTACTATCTCCCTCCCCCGCTATGAGCCTCCCGCAAGGCGTTTCGCCTCAGGCGTTCGCCTCGTGGGTGTCAAATTGCTACCCGGACATGCTGTCCGAGTATCTCCAGTCCAATAGGGACTTTAAAGAGAGACCCCGCTTCACGGACTCCCAAATTCCCTCCTCCGGCTCCCTCCCTCCGAGGGCGCCCTTCGGTTCTTCGGCGTTCAAGCCGTTAGATAGCCCTCTCTCCCCCGACCCTGCGCCCTATGCGCCCCGCGCTCCCCGCGCACCTTTACCACCCCGCGATCGCTCTCCAGTCCTTCGGACTGAGTACGAACGCGCCTACGATTCGGCATCCAACTCGGAGAATGAGATGGATGTAGAGTTCTCCCGCTCCCGCGCTAACTCTGTTGGCAACATCTCCAACGACGGGTTCACTACCGTCGGAAAGAGAAAGCGCGTCCCCAAAGCCGCCTCAGAGGCTCCCTCCCCGCCACCCAAAGCGGCCTGCACCGCCCCGGGAGCGAAGCCATCAGGCTCTCTCGCTCCCTCCTCCCGCGACCCTCTCGCTCACTCCGATGCTCCCGCAAGCATCGCCGCGTCTCAACGCGACGTCTCCTCTCAAGGAGCGTCAGTTAGACGCGAGAAACCGCCGCCGCCGCTGTTCCTTCAGGACAAGGCGAAGTGGGACATGGTCTCACGACTTTTGACGGATCGTAAGATCCAATATACCAGCGCCCGCTCAACCCAACTGGGTATTAAAGTCCAGGTGCCTACCCCAAGCGACCATAGGGCGCTTACTCGACTTCTCAAAAACGAGAGCATAAGCTTTCATACTTATGCTCTCGAGGAAGAGAAGGTTCTACGCGTTGTCATACGCGGAGTACCAAAAGAGGTGCAAACCGACAGTGTCCTCGCCGACTTAAAGGCGCAAGGCTACCCCGTCCGCGAATGCCACCGCATGTACAGTGGCAAAGATCGCAAACCCTACGACCTACTATTGGTCATCCTCAATCGCACGCCAGAGGGCAAAGCGATTTTCAATATTAAAACGGTTGTGAACCTCTCGGGGATCACCGTTCAACCCCCATTCCGAAACCGAGCACCTGGCCAGTGTCATAACTGCCAATTGTACGGGCATGCCGCCCGATTCTGTTTCGCCCGCCCGAGGTGCGTCAAGTGCCTAGGGGATCACGGGACAGCCCAGTGTTCTCGCACTAGGGACTCATCAGACCCGCCTAGTTGTGTCCTCTGCGGCACACAGGGACATACCGCCAACTACCGCGGTTGCCCTAAGGCACCCCGCGCACCCAGTGGGCCGGCTAGGAGGCCTATTCCCCCTCCTCGCCCGGTCACTACCCGCTCACAAGGGAACGGCCCTAAGCCTAACCTTACACCCGCACCGCAGGCAACACCTGTTGTTCCCGCGCCCGCGCCCGCGCGCAACGCTTGGTCCAAGCCCTTGAGCATGGTACAAGCAAGCGCCCCCCTCACCCCCGCCCGCCCGCCGGCCTCTGCCAGCGCGCCGGCTCCTAAGCCCAAACCGCCGCTCTCTAGGCCTCCAATGGCTGGGCTCATGGACGCCCCAGGTCAATCTGACCTGGCGGCCGACATAGCCCTTGTCATGGACTACGCGATGGTCATAGACGTGGACGAAGTACGTGCATTCGCGCACAAACTTCGTACTGCCACAAACGACCAAGACCGCTTGCGAGCCACGCTCACACACGCGGGTCTAATCAGCGCAGTGAGGCGCTACGCCCTCCCCAGCGTTTCTTAGGTATCATCCAATATGGATAGTACACCGAAACGAATTAAGCCCCACTCAGTCACCGTAGCGACTTTCAACGCTGACGGCCTCTCTAGTCAAAAGGACGAAGTTCACGAATTTTGTAAGACCCATCAGGTCGATATCCTATGCGTGCAGGAGACCTTTCTGAAACCAGGTACAGCGAACCCTAGGTTTGCAAATTACCGTTTGGTTCGTAATGATAGAGTGGCCACCCCAAAAGGTGGCACTCTCATCTATTACAAAAGAGCTCTGCACTGTATCCCAATTGTTACTCCACCACTTAGAATACTAGAAGCCTCTGTTTGCTTTCTAGCGATGTCAGGTCATCAACCTGTCATCATAGCCTCATGTTACCTCCCCTCTGGTAAAGAACTATTACAGACAGACTTGGAAGCCCTCTTCTCTCTAGGAAGCTCCGTCCTTCTGATCGGTGACTTCAACAGTAAACATGTCATATGGAACTGTACTAGTAACAATAGTAATGGTAAAATCCTTGAAGGCTTGGTCAGCCACTTAAACTTTGATATTCTCTCCCCTCTGGAGCCCACAAGATACCCCTATGTTGACAACCAACGACCAGACATACTTGACATAGCACTTCTCAAGAACGTCACCCTCCGGTTGCGCTCTATAGAAGTGTTACACGAACTGACTTCAGACCACCGCCCTGTATTGTTGAAATTAGGCCCCGACCCGACGGACATAACCCCTATCACTAGAACGGTAGTGAACTGGAAGCAACTGGGGGAATCCCTCCAAGCTATCAGTTCCGCTCTCGATAGAATCCCCGATGACATACAGACAGTAGAAGACGTGTCAATTGCGATCGAGGCTCTCAGTGACCACCTCCGCACCGCAGTAGGTGAATCCTCAAAGCAGGTCCAAGTGGCGGATGGTCGCCGCTTTGAACTGCCCGAGGGTGCGAGGAGGTTACTGACAGCTAAGAACGCCGCCACTAGGGCATATGACTCGATGCCAACCCCAGAGAACAAAGCCACCATGCGCTATTTACAGCGTGCTGTAAGGAAACGCATGAGTGAGCTGCGTGATCAAAGGTGGGACGACAAACTGTCAGAGATTGAGCCAACTCACCAGGCATACTGGCAGTTGGCTCGAACTCTGAAATCTGACGGACAACAGACAATGCCTCCACTCATTAGGCCACCTCCCCTCTCCATAGCGTTCCTTGACGAAGACAAAGCCGAGTGTTTAGCTGATAGCCTTGAGGCTCAGTGTACTCTAAATATAGATCACGTCGACCAGAAACACCTCGATTCGGTGGAATCTGAAGTCGAACGTAAAAGCTCTATGTCCATCTCTGACCTCCCACTCCTCCCACCGGTAAAATCATCCGAGGTTGTGTCTCTGATCAAGAGCCTCAAGACCCGTAAATCCCCTGGTGCTGATGGTATCAGCAACAAGGTGATTAAACACTTCTCAGTCCCACTAGTCCATCTCTTAGTTAGCATCTTCAATGCGGCTATGAGCAACTGCTCCTTCCCAGACACTTGGAAGCATGCCATTGTCATTGGTATTCACAAACCAGGCAAACCGGCAGCCGAGCCCTCCAGCTACCGTCCCATAAGTCTCCTCAGCTCTCTGGGGAAGATTTACGAGCGGCTCATTGTGAACCGACTCTGGTCCCACGTTAGGTCCAATAACCTCCTTCCCGATGAGCAATTTGGTTTTAGAGCCAAACACTCTTGCGTCCAACAAGTGCACCGCGTAACGGAGCACATCCTAGGCGGTTTCAATAAGAAACCAAAGCCCCAAGGGACCATAGCTGTCTTCCTCGACGTAGCGAAAGCGTTCGACAAAGTCTGGCACAACGGCTTGATATTCAAGCTGTACCAACTGGGTGTGCCAGACCGTCTTGTACTCATCTTACAAGACTTTCTCAGGGATCGAACGTTTAGCTATCGCACCGAGGGAACGCTCTCCTCCCCGCATCCCATTCACGCAGGTGTCCCTCAGGGCTCTGTACTCTCACCCATTCTCTTCTCGCTGTACACCAGCGACATCCCACGATCTGAACCTAATGTTCAGATCGCTCAGTTTGCGGATGATACTGCAATCTACTCTACTGGCTGGTTCAAGGTCAGGCAGAGATGCGCCATCCAACGAGCCATCACCGTAATCGGTGCATGGTTTCGTAAATGGCGGATTGCAGTAAATCCTAGCAAAAGTGCAGCAGTGTACTTCACTGAGACCCGGCGAAATCTCATGCCGTCACCCATAGTCCTATTCGGCGAACCCATCCCTTGGGCTAAATCTGCCAAATACCTGGGCGTCACCCTTGATTGCCAACTCACTTTCGCGAAACACATCCAGATTGTTCGCAATAGGGCGGCCTTCATTATGGGTCGTCTTAATCCCCTCATAGGCAAAAACAGTAAAATGTCTCTTAGAAATAAGACGACTCTTTACAAACTTTGCATCCGCCCAATCATGACTTACGCATCTGTAGCGTTCGCCCATGCTCAGAAACACGACCTCCACAAACTTCAAGTGATTCAGAATCGCTTTATGCGCAGGGCAGTGGGCGCTCCGTGGTACTTGCGGAACGCCGAACTGCACTGCGATTTCACCCTCCCCTCTATTACGCAGTATATGAAAGACTGCTCCCGCCGCCACTTCGACAAAGCTCCCCACCACTCGAATCCCCTCGTGGTCGAAGCGGCGAACTACTCCACTGACATAACCGATCCCCACTTCCTTCCCCCCCGTCGCCGTCCAAGGCATATTTTGGGTGACCCGGACGACCCCATCGCAGCCGTTACTTCGGCAGCTTTAGCGTCGTCCCAAGGGAACCCCGGTAATGGTTGTAGACCCGACCAGGGCTGTGATCCCGATCGCATTGTAGGCTCCGGCCGAGATCTTCTTCGCAGCCCCAGTCGCAGTCGAGGTAATTCACACTCACACGATTGTAGTCCTAGCCACGGTGCGGGTGGGAGTATACACCGCGGCCCCGGTCGCGATGTATCCTCCGGCCCAGCAAATGGCTGCGGACGAGGTAACACTGGTTTTCTAAGTAGTCCCAGCCACCATGGCTGTGGGCGAGGTATTACACTTTCTTATTGTAGCCCCACCCAAAGTACAGTCATGAGTGCACAACGCGACGATCCTGGTCGCGGTGTGGACCCATGTCGCGGAAATGGGAGGAGGCGAGGTACACAAGGTTATGATTTAGTGGTAAACACAGTCAAACACCGAGCTCGCCGGCGAGCTCGAGGCAAAAGTTATGTCTTGGTTAGATTCTCTCCAAATAGTCGTAGAGTTAAAATTCATAGGGCCCACTTTCAACGGTACACTTATGTACCGGGGCGATTCTCTCCTACTCCCCTCTCTCCTGGCGACGGCCCAAGCCGAGGTCCGTACCCTAGTGGTGCCCTTGAGCAAGTCGCCTACTCCTCTCCTTGCGGCGAAGCGTCTTCAACGCTCGCCTTAGGCGGTGCGCCCTCTGCGCCCGCATCTGGCTGAGTGCCATCTGCGCTCGCCAACCGTCCGGTGACGCTGTAAATGCCGGTAGAGGCAAACAGCATTAGTCCGTTCTAAAAAAAAAAAAAAAAAAAAAAAAAAAAAAAAAAAAAAAAAAAAAGGTGCTCGTCTCAGTCGCTCTCGAGTCGCCGTACAGTACGGACCTCTTTGTGACGTTGTTACGCTGCTCGTTGAATATACGAAGCTTATAAAAGTACTTGTGAAGTTTTACTTCGAGGACCCAAAAATGAGTGATCATCATGAAAACAACAATTGTGACGTCATCAATGCTGACGTCACACTTTTTAAAAACACTCCGGAGGTGCTTTCTCCGTCATCAGAAGTGGGATCAGAACAAGCTCTGGTCCCAACCACATCCTCATCGACTTCGGTTCAACCTGTCACGACTGGAACAGCGCAGGGCAGTACCAGGCTGATAGGCCCTGCCTCATTGAACACTTCAGGAGTACCAGCAAACAACTTTAATACCATGCAGCCCATCACAACGGGAATTACCACAGACATGACGTCCACACCAATCGCTGCGGGAGATGATCTCGATACACTGCAAAACAACGCTGCAATCGCCCCTGATTCAGTGTCATCCACATCTCAAGCTGGCCAGTCAGTCCGGATAACTCACAACGACGAACACGCATCAACGGATTAAAACCGGCGAGTATAAAATTCATTATGTTTCACGATATTTTCAACTAGAATCTACAAGAATAAAATGTCTGGAGAGTGATACCTCTGAGCTAAACCATGTGTTACCCTTGAGCTAACCACGGATCCTTGATGCATCCACAAGTGAACCATGAGATACCGTGGGGACGCCTTGTGGAACTATGGGTAGACACGTATACACCACAGATTCTAAATTAATAAGGCAGTGCACTTAAGATGTCTTAGTGTACTGTAGTAATCTACAAAAATGTCTGGAGAGTGATACCTCTGAGCTAACCATGTGTTACCCTTGAGCTAGCCACGGATCCTTGATGCATCCACAAGTGAACCCTGAGATACCGTGGGGACGCCTTGTGGAACTATGGGTAGGCACGTATACACCACAGATTCTAAATTAATAAGGCAGTGCACTTAAGATGTCTTAGTGTACTGTTGTAATCTACAAAAATGTCTAGAGAGTGATACCTCTGAGCTAACCATGTGTTACCCTTGAGCTAACCACGGATCCTTGATGCATCCACAAGTGAACCATGAGATACCGTGGGGACGCCTTGTGGAACTATGGGTAGACACGTATACACCACAGATTCTAAATCAATAAGGCAGTGCACGATGTCTTTGTGTACTGTTTACTAATCAAAAGACTCCTATGTTTACATAACAGTTGTGTTAATGTAACAAACAAGATAAAGCAACGTAAGTTGTTTACAGACTCACTGCTCAGAGAATATCTCATTATTTGCAGGCCAGCGATAATTAACAGCAGTCTGCGAGAGTTAACGAGTCAACAAGGCTGGTGCAGAGCGCGCACCGCCTGTCAGAATGGCCGTATCGACGCGGATACAATAATTAGTCAACGTTTAAAACGACAACATGCTGTTGCCTTTATGAGCATGAGAACCACGGAAGCCGAGAGTCGGTACCACTCTTATGAGTTGGAGACACTGGCAGTGGTACGAGCTATAAAACACTTTCGCCAGTATCTATATGGGCGAAAATTCACCGTGATAACGGATTGCAACGCATTAAAAGCGTCAAAACACAAAAAGGATCTTCTGCCAAGGATTCATCGCTGATGGGCGTTCTTACAAAATTATGACTTCGAGGTAGAGTACCGTAAAGGTGAACGTCTCCAACATGCTGACTTTTTCAGTCGCAATCCAGTTGAGCTTGCAGTCAATGTTATGACAAGAGACTTGAACTGGCTCAAAATTGCACAGCGACGGGATGAAGAACTGCGTCCGATAATGGACAGCCTCAGTGACAATAACCCAGTGGAAGACTATGTGTTAGAGGACAACGTTTTAAAAAAGGAACGTCAATGATCCTGCCTTCGGTCAGCAGCTCAGTACCGTCGTTCCCAAATCATTTCAATGGAGCATTATAAACTCATTTCACACTGCACTAAAACACCCTGGCTGGGAAAAGACACTGCAGAAGATCAGAGAAACCTATTGGTTAAACAAAATGAGTTCCACTATCCGAAGATTTGTGGATAACTGTGTTGTATGCCGAACATCCAAAGGAAGATCCGGGGCCATTCAAGCCCAGTTATACCCCATACAAAAACCAACGGCTGCCTTCCAAGTTATTCATATGGACATAACAGGGAAGCTGGGCACTCCAGATGATCAACAATACGTCATAGTCACCATTGACGCTTTCTCAAAGTACGTTTTACTGTACTTCAGTACCAACAAAAACCCACACAGCACATTAGCCGCTCTAAAACGCACGGTGCATCTATTTGGTGCGCCGGTTCAAATAATAGTAGATGGAGGAAGAGAGTTCCTTGGCGAGTTCAAGGACTACTGTGACGCCATCGGAATAAATATCCATGCTATCGCTCCAGGAGTCAGCCGAGCGAATGGCCAAGTTGAAAGAGTCGATGCAACCCTCAAAAATGCTTTGGTAATGATTAAAAATTACGAAGCAGAGCAGTGGCACACTGTACTCGAGGAACTTCAGCTGGCAATTAACTGTACAATCCACCGAGTCACCGGTGTTGCTCCACTGACACTTATTACACAACGAAAGCACTGTGTACCTCCTGAGCTTCTCAACCTGGTGGATATTGACAACGAAACCGTTGATATTGAAGCGCTCACTCAACAGGTGCAACAGAGAATGATTCGTTGTAGCGAACAAGACAGACAACGCTTCAACCTACACAAGGCCAAAATCCATCATTTTCAAAGAGGAGACTACGTATTGGTGAAAAATAATCCTCGAAACCAAACCTCGCTTGACCTTAAATACAGCGAACCATATGAAGTTTGTAGAATACTGGATAATGACCGATATCTGGTAAAGAAAGTTGTCGTTAGAGGACGACCTCGCAAGGTTGCCCATGATCAGCTGCCTGCGCCGCGCTCCGCAATTTGGGGATCAGTTGACCGTATCGGCGGGAAACGAATCACCTATTCAACGAGATGCCACTGCAGAATCAAATGAGCCCATTCCGTCGACCTCACGAGAAGGGCTGCAAGTACAGCCAAACCACGACTCGAACCAAGACGACCCATCAGAATAAAAGATAAGTAACTAAATCCAAATATTTCAAATAACTCTCCGAGAACTCTACGAGACCCTTCGAGAATTCTACGAGACCCTTCGAGAATTCTACGAGACCCTCCGAGAACTCTACGAGACCCTTCGAGAATTCTACGAGACCCTCCGAGACCCTCCGAGACCCTCCGAGAACTCTACGAGAACCTTCTAACCCTATAAGCATTGATATCCCCAAAAAGACATAGCAACGCAGGTCGCTTACAGACGCACTACTCAAAGAAAGTTATTTCATTTCTTTCAGGTCTACGAGAATCCAAATAATCTACGAGAATCCATAACAATCTACGAGAACCAACGAGGCTGGTGCAGAGCGCGCACCGCCTGTCAGTATGGCCGTATCGGCGCAACTACAACAGTTCGTCGAGAATAATTAAGTTTAATCATTTGATTGCCCTAAAAATAGTTTATAAATCATCAGTTGATTATTTTTGAGTTGATTACGATGTAAAATTAATGTTATGATTGTAATTTCAATACTTTACCAACAAACTTGTAAACTCGTGCACGTGCGCCGAGTCCTATAAATACGGCCGCACTGTAGGTGCTCGTCTCAGTCGCTCTCGAGTCGCCGTACAGTACGGACCTCTTTGTGACGTTGTTACGCTGCTCGTTGAATATACGAAGCTTATAAAAGTACTTGTGAAGTTTTACTTCGAGGACCCAAAAATGAGTGATCATCATGAAAACAACAATTGTGACGTCATCAATGCTGACGTCACACTTTTTAAAAACACTCCGGAGGTGCTTTCTCCGTCATATATATATATATATATATACGGACACACGGCGCCTGGTGGTTTCAGTTACGTCTATTTCTGATGGAAGTAGACCAAAACAGGCAGCAACCACGTGAAGGAGAACAACCAGACTTGCCTTGGGGATCCACACGACTTGCGCTCTCCCCCAAGACCAACGCCTCCTTACCCATCCGGGATGAGTAAGGAAGGCCTGGATTTATCCAAAACAAGCAGCGCGCGACATGCAAGCTAGGCAGAGCAACTACTAATACATAAACCCAGACCCGCCCATGTGTTCAAGTTACTAGACCAGCTAACGTTAACCCGATGGTGAGCGTAAAAGCTTAGCAGAAGTTTCGTAAACCCTTTAACGACGCATATTTTTGATAATGTTCTCTTTACACCCGCAAAATTACATGGGTCCCAGTTCCAACAAGCAAAGGCTAATCTATGACCATCTGTCGTGTAGCCTCTTGGGGTGAATATAGTACACAAACTGCTCTCCTTAGTGTCAAGTTTCAAATTTCAACTATTAAATATATAAATATTATAATGGAATAGGGTTATTTCACAACAGCAGCTCGCGGCCCGATCGTAGCAACATAGGCCGTGCAAATTCTCGAAGATCTACTAGAGGCGGCCATTGTTACTGTAAGAAACAATAACTTGGAGCTGTTCCAAGCAGATCAATTACCGCACTACTACCAACTATGAAGCTACATTAGCAACTTTAAAGCTAGTTCAAGGGTAAACTCATATCATTTATTCAAAGATCACCACTGGTTTATGTTATGAAAAAGGTTTCTCAATACATTACCAAATGTATTGAGAAACCTTTTTCAAACTTCTGTCTCTGAAGAAGTACCTGTGATAATACAGAAACTGAAATCTCAGGGCATTTGGGAAGCAGCACCATCAACCCCAAGTTCAATTTCCCCTCTGTCAGCCCAACGGGTTATCTCGACCTGTGTTCGAAAGTACCTATCACAATATTGTGCGCATGGTACCGACTTCGACAAGTTGACGTAACTAAACTCATCTGATTGTATATCAAAAAAAAAGCAATCAATTCGGTCGCTGTTCAAGCCTTCGAAAACGGTCTCAAGTACGCGGTCACTAACTCAGTAACCGTGGCTTGAGTCACCACGGTGAAGCTAAGAGGAACCAATGGAACTGCCAGTGATAGCCAAAAGCGGCAGTGACGGAATACCGCAGAAGTTTGGTGGGTATAATCAGTCCTTGTCTCACTGAGCTAACGTACGGACGCGTTACAGTGACTCATGTCGGCAGCTATGGCCTTAACCGTGATCAAGTGTTCAACTTGTAATATAGTGATCTATGAATTGTTAGCCTTTGTTCAGAATAAGGTAGATATAATGGATGAAGAAAGATTAGTGAGATTGTGCACTTCTGCTTTTACGTCGGAGGAAATTCAACGCGCTAAAAAACTGCTCTTTGACTCGATAGCAACTCACCTGAGGAATATATCAAGGAAGAAAACTGGTAAATCTGACAGAAACTTATATGATATGATTTCGCTATTTAAGCAAACAGATCCCGAGTATGTCCCTATATTTGTGGCAAAGGATCATTCCAAACTACCAGCCTTGGGATTCGATCATGTGGATGTCTCAAGGATTCTAAAAGATATTACTAGGATGCAGAGTGAAATAAGAAACATTAAAGACACTTACGCTACTGTAGAACAGCTGTCTGAAATGAAAGAAGACCTGTGTAGTTTGAAAAAACAACCCAAGTATATTAGTGATTCTAATGTCAACCGAAAACGAGGTGGAGGTGGCATGGCAAACAGTTTTTGTATGGACAGTGAGCCGTTGAGCCTACCCTACAATTCTAAAAAATCAGATAACGACTGTAGCACGCCCCAACTTGCTACTGTTAGTAAACACAAAACAGCTGTGGCAGGTATGACTCAGAATTATTTATCGGGAGACTCGCCCGCATTGTCGGCTAAACCGGTCTCACCTGAACCCGTCGCAAGCGCAACGAACGAGATAGCTACAATGGTTCCAGCGTGCGTGAGGGAAACAGAAAAACAGAACAGCCCGGTCCATAGCGGTGGGTCTAAGCGACAACCGTTTGCGGGGAAAACTATGGCAGAAGTCATGAACACGAACGTAGACTGGAAGAAAGAAAAACAATTGGAAGAATGGCTTCTAGTCCAAAAGAAGCGCTTACGAAATCAGCTAGTGGGCTCTAAAGGAAAGGCCATAACAAACCCTGGCATTAGTTTTAGGGCAGCTGATATAAAAATTCCGCTTTTTATAAATAATGTTAACAAGGATACGAGTGCCACGGATATAATTGAATACATAAAACAGAAAACTGACGTGACAGTAATAGTAAAGAAAATTGAAATGAAAAAACAAAAACACCAAACTGTCACTATTTCTAGACGACAACCTGTGGCCAGAGGGCGTTCAGTTTCGCAAGTTTATTTACTTTAATAGAAGTACCTATAACAAAAATGGAACAGTAAATGACGGGAATGTAAAGAATGATGGATATACACAAAAATAAGGGTGACAATAATAAATTACAAGTTCAACAAACAAAACTTGTCAGTTTTAACTGCAAATCTGTTTTCCGTTCGGTTGATTGTGTTAGAAGTTTGTGTCAATCTTGTGACATAATAGCCCTACAAGAGCTATGGGTGCAACCGCATGAGATACCATTTTTATTTACTATAGATCCAGATTTCGAGTTCACTGATAAATCACCAATAGATACAGGAGCAGGCTTATTACGTGGTAGGCCGTATGGAGGCGTTGCATTGCTATGGCGAAAATCCGCGTTTGAATCTGTCTCGGTGATACAGTGTAAAAGTACGCGTAATTTTTAAAGCTCGCCTCAAATGGTGTCAGAAAAATGAAAACCAAATTCTACTTGACAAGGTGAGCGACGCTTGCTCACAAAAGAATTTCGGTAAATTCTGGCAAAAGACCTCCAAATTATGTAATTTCGGAACGGGTACTCCAGCGTCAATTGACGGGGAGAATAATAATAAGAAAATTGCAGCTAACTTCAAACAAAGATTTCTGGTTGTGGCTTCCGGCCCTGACCAGCATAACTGTCGCGCAGGTTTGTCTTTTGAAAGCAATCTTGTCTTACAGCCGTATACGCACATCGATGAGAGTCTGGTCTTTGATACCATTAGGAAGATGCCAATGGGAAAAGCCGTGGGGCATGACCACATTGGTGTTGAACACCTGCGTTTTGGTGGTCCGTGGGTGGTGGTATTCCTTTCATTATTTTTAAATGGCTGCATCAGACATGCATTCCTCCCCCCGGAGCTTCTCCGCTCGGTTGTACTTCCAATCATTAAAAGTAAAACCGTGAGTGCGTCACTAAGCTCAAATTATCGACCTATTTCGATTGCTACAACTTGTTCTAAGGTTATAGATTCGATCATGCTGAATTTATTGTCTAAATATATCGAAATAAACGATGCGCAGTTCGGTTTCAAGAAACATCATTCAACAGACATGGCTATATTCAGTCTAAAGCAAATAGTTAATTATTATGTTTCTAGAAACACGAAAGTTTATGCGTGCTTTTTAGATTTGAGTCGTGCATTTGATCGCGTTAATTATCAGATCTTGTGGGACAAGCTACGAGACGTGGGTGTACCTAACGACATCATACACCTTCTTCAACGTTGGTACCATACGCAGAGTAACGTAGTCCGCTGGCGTGATGCGTTATCGGACGAGTACGTGTTGCCTTGTGGAGTGAGGCAAGGAGGCCTCACCTCACCTCTGCTCTTTAATCTTTACATTAACGCGCTGATCGAGGGGCTCAATAGAACTGGCGTTGGCTGTTCTATAGGTCAGAAATTCATGAATAACTTAAGTTACGCTGACGATATGGTTTTGTTAGCCCCCTCGATCAGCGCCATGCGAATATTGCTTGGAACGTGTGAAAGATATGCGCGTGACCATAATTTAATTTATAATACGGAAAAGTCGGTTGCAATGATATTTGGAGTCACGCGCAATGATAAATTTTGTCTTCCATTGTATCTTGACGGAAATAAGTTGGAGTATGTTACTTCTTATAAGTATTTAGGACATATGGTATCTAGTGACCTGAGAGACGACCAAGACGTTGACAGAGAAAGACGTGCCCTGACCGTACGGGCTAATATGCTTGGTAGAAGGTTTACCCAACGTTCGCGAGAAGCTAAGATTTTATTATTTAAGACATACTGTACATCACTTTATACACCACAGTTATGGTCCCGGTATAAAGTGGAAAGTTACCGTACGCTTAAGGTGCAGTATAACGACTCGTTCCGCATAATGTTTGGACTCCCGCGCTACTGCAGCGCGTCCACGATGTTCGCTGAAGCCCGCGTGCCGGCTCTCGATGCACTGATCAGACATCGCATTGCCAGTTTTAGAGCCTTACTCTTTAGATCAGACAATGAGATACTTAACGTTTTAATTTCAAAGTGTCATGATTATTTTAAATATTGTTCGAAGTTATTGTTGTATAAATAATTGTAATGTATTTATTGTTAATTGTAACTATTGTTTGACATTATTGTATAATATAAGTGTGACATATATATATATATATATATCTAATGGACCATATTTTGTTGTAAGAGAATTGAAATAAATAATAATAATAATAATAATTTATTGAGGTTTGATTTAGTATTATTTAATTTAATTACATTTTACGCAATTTAATTTAATGATTACTTAATTTAATAATTAACTATTTAAATTAAGATGTTTTTATATATAATTAATTGTAAGAAATAGATTTTAATCTGAAATAAAATAATTGATTGATTGATTGATAATGCCCTTCTGGCAGAGACTCCCACATAACCACCGTGCTCCTCTCGGGGCCAGTGGTATCCATTAAGGATTATACTCTGCATAAAAAAGGGGTTCCTGTAGGAACCTCGATCCGGGTCTCACCGATAGAGATGTATCTCTATCGGTGAGACCCGGATCGAGGTCGGGTGCTCGATTAAATATCTTGGGCTCTTCCTTGATAGCAGGTGGAAATTCCGCGAGCACTTCACTCGCATGTCACCCCGGTTGATTGGGGCGGCCGCTGCCTTAAAGCGACTGATGCCTAATATCGGGGGATAGAGATCGAGCAGCCGCCGTCTGTATTTGGAGGTGGTGCGGTCCATGGCCCTGAAGAGAACCGACAACGTCAAGTGTCACCATTGTGGCTGTGATGAAGATACGGCGCAGCATACACTCGAGGAGTGCCCAGCTTGGGAGAGTGAGCGTTGTGAACTCGCAGTAGTCATTGCAGTAGTGGGGGACGACATCTTGCTTCCGTCATTGGTCAAGGCTATGGTGGAAAGTGAAAGGTCGTGGAACGCGGCTAGACTTCTGCGAACGGGTCGTGTCGCAAAACGAGGCTACGGAGAGGGAGATTACCTTCTACTCTTCCGATCCCCACCTGGAAAGCCAGGCGTAGAAGGAGGGCGTACCAAGCCCTTCCCCATCCCCCATAACAGAGGTCGCGGTGATGGACACGGGAGTGTTCGTGGCCGCCAAAAGACCTCGAGGTGGCGCGCGCGGTGTTTCCGTGTGCCCCTCAGGAGTGTTGAGATGGAGTGACTCTTATCTATCTCCTCATGTGAGGGCCAACGCCGCTGGGACCTCGGACGATTGCAAAACCGTGCCCGTTGTCCCGACATAAATGCGCCCGGAGAAACACCGTGTGGTGGTTTACTCTGTATGGTCTGCTTGCTGCTATGGGCGCAGTTGGTACGTAAAGGACGAGTCCGACATACCCCTTCGAATACCCCGGGTTGGCGGGGATGTGTTAGTACATTTCCCACACGTTAAAAAAAGAGGATTCAAATGGTGAAATAAGTTTTCAGTATGGTCCTGTAGTTTTAGAGCCTATTTAATTCAAATAAACATACTAACAAATCTTCCTCTTTGTATTTTTAAGTATTATGTATTAAAATCGCACAATTGAGCGCTTCCGTGCTGTAGAGGGCACGTTATTCCGTCGACCCGGTTGTTTGTCCTATAGGCCTTATAGACTTACGCCGAAAATCCTCAAGAACGCCCGAAGAGCGGGAATGTGAGAGGTTTCTCTACTTGATGCTTGGCTGTTCTCCGTTCGGAGTCGGTATTTTTTCCAGCTTCAAAGAGTTTCTCGGGCGAGAAAAGAGAACGTTATCACATTCTTTTTCGGTCTCAGTGCGAATTAGGAAGCGGAATCAAGTGCATGTGTTTATACGTTTATAAAAACGTGGAGATTACTCCACGTTTCTCAATTTAGAATTGAAGTGATTTTGAGATTTTTTATGGAATACTAAATACCGGCGTTAGAAATCAAGATCTATCTCTATCACGATGCATGGAGTAGATTTTTTTTCTTTGCTCGTTGTTAAATTTTAATAACGTTACAATATGCTAATGTACAAATAACTATGACTGCTGCACAGTCGTCCATCCTGGGTGGGAGCGAGAACAGAAAGTGTAAAACATTGTGAGTGTAGAAAGTTTTAAAATCTCTCTCTTTCTCGAAGTCTCGGTGAGATTTTTTGCCGAGACTTCTTGGCGTGAGTCTATAGGGCCTGTTAGGATAACAGTTGTTACGAGGCGATATTTGGAGGCCTTCAGGTGGCCTGAAAACTACGGCATGGGTTTGCCACTAGCCCATCCACCAAGCCGCACTGGGCCGGCGTGGTAAACTATGGCCCAACTCCTCTCTCTGAAAGGAAGATTCGAGTTGCAGCAGTGGGAATAAAATGGGATGATTATGATTAAAATTACTTACATGTGAACATGACACGCACTGTTCATAGCCAGTCTATGGTTTGCATAGAACACAGAAAACTACTTACTCATAAAGGGATGTGGAGCATTTATACCCCTCCTGGTTATTCGTATGAAAATATGACTAAGTACAATCTACTGAAGTTCTTTTCCATGTTTTGGTGTGATTAGAATACTATTGGAATGCCTTAGTAATGGAAACTATGAGGAACCTACACCCTTATTGATTTAGGCGACTTCAGAAATAGGAGGAGGTTTTTCAATTCAACCGTATATGTTATCGCCATAAATCGGCTAAGACAATATAGTTACGCGCTTGCTGTGCTTTGTACTTCCGATCGCCTTGCAGCGACTAGTGAGTGACGTTTCCTCCCCGCACCCGCTCCCTTTCCTCAACCGGCCGGACACTGAGAACCGGCTCGACAGATGATGCTCGCTCGACACCCGAGTTGTACACACGAGCCACCGCGATAACCCGCTACGCGCCGCGCTTTATTCTACCCGCTTTAACCAACAAAGGAATTTATGTGAAAAATACCGAATAACGGAGACGCAGACCTGACCGGAGATGTTCTACCAGTAAGTCCCTTTCCAATCACTTTAACCTACGTTATCTCACGCACCTTTTAGTTAGTGTTTCCAGCAACCCCCCAAAGATACAGTCCACTTAAAGCCTTCCTATTACCGCCATAAGCCTTAGGGCACATAACGCTTCCCGCTGGCGTAATTATTTGTTTTCAAATTATTATAGCCGTAACAGTATATATATGTATATATCTATTTCTATATATATTCGCAGATAACCTAGTCGTTTATGAACTTATTTTAATGTTTTTTTTTGTTTGCTAGCGTATACCTACTTCCAAGGTGCTGCCATTTAAATTTCATAAAATTCAGTCCAGCAGTTTTTGAGTTACACTCCAATAACTGAAAAGTGTTTCGCCTATCTTGATGACATCATTATTGACGGTGTATCCGGTAAGTAGAAGGTCACTAAAAGGGACGGAAAAATGTTTACCATAAAATAGAACAGACTTCAACACTAAAAACTGTGAAATAACTTGTCGAAGTACCATGCGCAAATATTGCGATAATATTGAATTGTCATGGTAATGACTTCAACAAGTTATTTAACAATTTTAAGTGTTGAAGTCGGTTCTATATATTTTTTTTAATTTCTCTTTGAATGCAGTGTCGCTTAATTAAGTCTCGTAGTATGTTTGTTTACTTCTGTAGTACCCGGTACCATTTTAATGAGATGTATTTGAACTTTGCTCAATAATGTGGAATCTTTTGCAATGGCCTTATAATATTTAATAAGCATCTTGATAACTAACAAAAATAAGCAGCAGGGTATTAATTTTTTTTTAAACATTGAGGAGGAATGGGTATACCCCCGTGAAGGGGAAGTTGCGACCTCTTACTGACATACAATTGTACAGTACTAAGTGTAACAAAATAAGATTTTTTATCAAAGTGTAAGAAATCATTTACGATATTTCAATTGATTATTTCTAGGAAACTACAAAAATGAGATCTAAATGGGTGCCAAGGTCAATTATCAAATCTATATGTTTATCTACATAAAATATTTATAACAGCTGTTTGGAACCTTCAGCCACGTCCACAGACAGTGCCAGAGCTGAGCGGAAGCCGCTATTCAAGAATGGGACAAGTTACCCCATGAAATGCTGGATAAGTTGATTCTCAGCATGCTTAAGAGGATCACCGTGTTTGAGTCAGGAGAAGAGCTATATTATTATATTGAATATAAGCCTTTTATTAATAAATTGTTGATTAAGTTCATTTTAAAAAAATATTTCAGATTATGCTAGTAATCACAATCTTTTTCCGAGACGAATCCGAACACAAAGCTGTGAAAGGATCGACGCATTGATGCGCTTGGCGGTCCATGGTATCCGCAACATCCGCCTCCAACACCACATCTCGAACGCATCTATCCTTTGCCTTTCTCTGGCTCGTATCTTCCATGTCTCTGCGCTGTACAAGAATATGGGGAGTACTAGAGCGCGTATTAACTGGACCTTGGTGGTAACAGTAATGCCCCTAAGTCGGGTCATGGCATCCTTAGCCATACCAATACGACTCGTTATTTCCGGTGCACACAGTTGCTATCATTGCACATAAGTGCGCCTAGGTATACGTAGTAGTCAACAATATCCCCTGGGATGATCTTCGCTGTGCTGGGTAGTATGTTAAATATTAAAATAATAATACTAAATCCCGACAAATAACGTAATAAATACGAAAGTCTACTATACTTTTAGTTATAAGTGCTAAAACTGATATGTTTGGATTTAAAAAAGTTAAGGTGGAATTCCACTCATTATATATTCACGTGAAGACCTCAAAATTCACATTCACATTCACATAAAGACTGGCTGCCATCAATTTTTTCCGATTCTTACATTACAGGCACTATTAGTAAGTGTTCCCAATAAAAACAATTAATTGAAATTTTTGAATAAAATCATACACTAGTTTCTGATTTATCCTTTTGTATTTACTTGACTACCAATCTGAATGCCAAATTTGAACTTTCTGGGTAATTTGGAACTGGGTTAGAGTTTTGTCTATCAGTTAGTGATAAAAGCTACAATTTTTGGACGTCAATATCTGAATATCCAATTAAGATGTGCTTATGAAATTTAGAGCACATATGTATCTCGCAAGTCTCAATATATGAGCCAAATTTGATATATATAGGTGTAATAGTTTTCGAGTTATGAGAGGGTTAAAAGTAGCTCCATATGGTTCGTGTAATATTACACACGGTGCTGCTCGCCAGTTTTGTTAGCTTGAACTTGGCTTGACACGCTACCGCGGGTCTAGATAATTTGCGATATTTCAATTGTATATATCTAGAAAACCATTTTTTGTGGTAGTTAACACTTAGCGTGGAGAATATACCATATTATAACCTCTACTCATAGAAAAAAATATCCGCAAACTTGATGTTTTACAATCTAAACCTAAACCCTAAAACTTTATAAGGCAATTGAGGAAACACCGTTTAATTATTTTATTTACTTTGTCTACACTCAAAAACCATTACGATCACAACGGATATAAATCCACCACTGACGTCACAGCTCGAAGAAATCTGGGAAAATTAAACAATATCAACGATAGCCATTGTAGGGTTTTTCATACCCTGAAGTACAATAGTAATTGATTTTGAATTTACGTACTACATAAATCCTACTATTATAAACGCAAATGTTTGTATGTATGGATGTATAGATGATTGTTACGCTTTCACGCAAAAAATACTGAATGGATTTTAATGAAATTTGGTATGTAGATTGATGAGGCGCTAGAACATATAAAAATATTTTTTTATCATCCTTATCCATCACCACACGGGTGAAACCGTGGGGCTTAGTTAGTATTATAATATGCTGTTAAGAGACTGTATTATATCAAGCATTCCTATTTCCAGAAGAGCTTTAATAAAACATAATTTAAAGAACATTATATTTTCTATATTTTCAATATATTATACATTTCTTTTAACATTTTTGTGAAAAAGTAACCAATTTGAAAACTATGTTTTGTTTGTTCATCACTATACACAATGTAAATATTTAACACAAATGAACTAAATATAATCACGAGAAAACAGATCAAAGAATCTCACTTTTAGTCGCATTTCGACCATTTAGTCGCATATTCGTTAAGCTTCCCAATTATTTCGGTGTATTTTTCCTCTCCGGGTACACTCTTTGCAAGTATTGCATAATGACATATTGAGGGTAGTTCTTTGTCAGCGCCGCACACCGTCACGAGGACATAATCTTTTTCAATCTCTTTTACTAGATATTTTACATTACTCTCATTGGTTTCTGATTCGTTACAGTGTTGAGATTTAACTGAATTTATATCTTCCACAGAACTGACTTCTACAAAAGGTATTCTTACCACAGGGCTCTCCTGTTTCCTTAGGTATATTTCGTCTATATTGATTTGCAGTATTCGAACGCTTCTTCCATTTGGATATGTGCATGAACTTCCTGTGTCAGTAAGGTTGTATATGAAGGAGTGGCAGTAAAAATTAGAACCAGTCGTGGTTTCGTCATTTCGCGCCACGAGCCACCAACTGCCCGTATCTACGATGTTTTGTATAAGATCACATTTGACAGTTACGATTGCGGATAGAAGAAATAACAACTTTAACATTGTATGTACTTATTACACGTACCAAGTCACGACACGTACTGTGATGTCAAATGCTGGGAAGACGTATAATTAGAATTAGAATTGTTGTTTCCTTTATATATAGGAATGATAAGCAACACGTTCTTCTTATATCTGCAAAGTCTCCTGACCTTTAAGAAATTATCATTGTAGGCTATTTATGTAATGAAATAGCAAAATAAAAAACATATATTCAAGGCACGAATATCATATAAAAAAAGATCCGTGATGTATTTGTCGTGCTTCTAAGAATTTCATTGTTTCAAGGGCAGCCTCCCAAAAATGTTCTTCGATCTGGTGGCCAACGAATTAGTCATAAATCTTATCTAATCTCTGATTTTTGCTTATTATGGGTTTAGTTAGTTTTGTTCATAGTCATAGGAATATGTTTATTTTAGTGTAATATAATATTTTTGCTTTCCAATTGTCGTAGGGATTGTTTATTAGTGACCTTTGTGTGATATAAAAGCAACCAGGGAAACGGCCCCGTCTTTTAGGTTTGACTGTACAGTTACGTCTTTTTATTATCTATTTTTTAATTTAGGGACTTTTAAACATCGTGTTTATGACAGTCCCATCATAGCCTTACATATAAATTATACACATTTTACACAACATTAATACATCACAAAATTATATATAAATATGATAACAAAACAATAAATAAATAACTACCTATATAGTTAAGTTAAGTATGATGATGGATGAAATGATTAATGAACTGAGACAACGAGTCACTAGTTCATAAATCATTCCAGATTCACTAGACGTTGGACATGACAAAATATTAAACAACACACCCAAATGCGTTCTTTTTACATTAAGATCGTGAAACGTTTTCTGCCTCTTAGCCTGGTTCCGGGCACACTCCATCAGTATGTGATATACGTCTTCAGGCTTATCACACACCTCACAATTAGGTGATTACACTTTACTCATTATATACGCAAAATTCCTAAGTGGAATGTGTCCGGAACCCAATTTGTGTGCAACAACAACACTCTTTCGGTTCACATTACCCACAAACCATGGTGAACCGTGAGGCTGACTCTGCATTATTTTATACCAGACTCCTTTACTTTTTGAACGTTCATCAAAATATTCATCCCAAATAACAAAACATGTATCTTTAAATTTAGGCATAATTTCCATTTACTAATGAGAGGGAAGTACAAAAACGTCAGATCCATCAGTAACAGCTGATTTAGCTAAGCGATCAACCTCCTCGTTCCCCAATATTCCAATATGTGATGGTGTCCATTGTAGTTTCACACAAATGGAGTGCTCGTTAATTTTATGGAGTTTACGCAATATATTATATGCTATAAAAAAGCCTCTGTTCCCTTTAGTACAGCATAATATGTGCTGAAAGGCACTTTACTTTCGCTCAGTATTACAATATTTTTAAATGAACCGTTATTTTTGGCGTAAGACAGCGCCGCCGATATATTAAACAACTCCAAGGTCATTATAGATACCGACGACGTGTTCCTATAACTCTGCGCTTGTTTAAGAGTTGTATCAAAGTACGCTACTCCTGACGACTTTGCATCCTTGCTCTTTGAACCATCAGTAATTATTTTATGCCAATCTTTGTATTTTATATTTAATTCACGTATAACCTCATATTTTAACATTTAGATTATATATTTTTTTGCATATTTTATACAATCCAAGTTGTCTTTGTTGTATTCCTTCGAACTGATATAAGTCATCCACACATCATGTCGTAACATTTCTAGCGGATTAGAAGTAGTATTTTTTCTAGCTTAACCTCATTAAAAGTTGTCATCAACAAAGGTTTTTTCTTCTTATTCCAATATCTGTGGGTACAGAAAGCACCACGTGCATGTAACAGTTCTGCTGTTCGGCTATTAGTCCATGACTTTAATTTAAGACAGTATTTGTATGCTAAGTACTGTCTCCTTATAACTAAGGAAGGTAGACACACTTCACTCTCCATAGCATGTATGGGAGTAGATTTTATAAAGCCGCCGATAATCCTTAGCGCCTGGTTTTGAATGGTGCTGATATTTGTGTTATGCCCTTTTGTTTGCTTTCTATTTATTATGACTTTCCAGTCTATAAAATAGTAGGTAATCTGTGTATCACTTTTCTTTTTTCATGGAGCATGCATAGCTTCCATGCATGCTCCATGAAACCGCGCATCCCCAGACTGTAATGCAGTATTGTAGAATAGCTTGACATAAGACCAGATAGACCTGTCGTAGAATATCTAATGGTGTGCAGTCCCTCAGCTTCTTCATTACAAAGATAAGTTTTCTCACACGGCCCGACAGTTCACTAATGTGATCGACGTAGGACAGATTCTTGTCTAAGGTGATGCCTAAATATTTTATTTTAGAAACGCGGTCTATTGGTTTACAAGTGCAAACACTGTGTATACCAGGATTTTGAGAACATGAATGGATTTTAAGTGTATAGTTCATTGAGGGATTATTGATATTAAGGGTCAAAAGATTCTTCTCAAGTATTTTTCCCACATGAGCTAAGCCTTTTTCTGCAATAGAATATACTTGATCCCACCCGTTTCCGTGAAAAATTAACGCAGTATCATCTGCATAAGCCACAACGTTCATATTGCTTACAGAGCTGCTGAGAATATCGTTGATGTACAATGTGAATAGTGTCGGACCTATTATACTACCCTGAGGGATACCGAAATCAATAGGCAAACGACTACTGAAATTAGAACCAATTTTTACAAATTGTGCACGATTACTTAAGTAACTCTTAAACCATTCAAGTGTAACTCCTCTTATGCCAACTGATTCCATCTTTTTTAGTAAAAGACCGACCGAGAAAGTGTCAAAAGCTTTAGCTAAGTCGAGAAACACTGCAATACATTTATCACCGTTTTCAATGTGTGTAGATACCAGGTTTACTAAGAGTGACGTTGCGTCTTCGGTCGACCTTCCCCGTCGAAAACCAAATTGTCTGTCCGAGAGAACATGATGTTTATCTAAGTAGGATACAAGCCGATTGTTCACAACTTTTTCAAGAATTTTAGACATGACACTAAGCAGAGCTATCGGCCTATAATTTTCAGGCTGAGATTTGGACCCGCACTTGAAAATGGTTGCAATAGCGGCAACTTTCCAACAGTCTGGGAACACACCAGACGACAAACTTAGGTTGATGATATATGTTAGTGGAGCTAATACAGAAGGGATGGTTTTTTTAAGTAGTTTAACAGTAAATCCGTCAGGACCTGGGGCGCTGTCTATTTTTAGTTGGCAATTTATATCAAAAATTTCGGATGGGTCTGTCGGATTAAAAAATATTGAGGTAGTTACTAGCTGATTGGGTCTGTATGACGAGATAAGCGTTTCCTGTGTGACACGGAGCTTGGTTAATATGTTATTTGCCAGTTGCTGTGCAATTGAAACAAAATACTGGTTACATTTATTAAGTGACGTTTCAACGTCGGAACAGCATT
Organism: Selenia dentaria; assembly: GCA_917880725.1. Lineage (NCBI taxonomy): Eukaryota > Metazoa > Arthropoda > Insecta > Lepidoptera > Geometridae > Selenia > Selenia dentaria. Next base: position 2,459,483 of record OU862888.1, on the reverse strand, counting down.
TTAAAAGGTCTAACGATTCATCGCTCTTTACAGATGTCTGGCAAATGCTTTTTATAGTTTTCCATAGTTTCCTAGTGTCATGTTGATTTTCTTGTAGTTGTCTCCTATTATAGTCATTTTTGAGCTTTTTAAGGAGGTTATTACAGAAGTTGCGATACCTATTATAAACTTTACGGCGGACAGCGTCTTCTGGATAAATTCTCAAATCCAGATGAAGTTTGTCACGATGACGCATACACCTAAGCAGCCCCGGGGTAATCCATGGTTTCATTGTTATCCATTTACGCCCTATTTTAACCTTTCGAGTATGTTTATCTAGTAGGTCAGTTATGGTATTATTAAAAACCGAGACTGCAGAATTTACACATTGCTCACGAGTAACAATTGACCAATCTAAACTGTTGATCTCAACTATGGCAGCATCGGTATAAATTTTTAACCTGCAATTGGAATGTCGTGTATGTTGTCTTGAGGTGACTAAACCTGCAGCTACTATATCATGGTCCGTGACAGAACAATTACATTGTAAGCCTATGGATTTAGTACTCGACTTTATAAAAATGTGATCAAGACAAGTTTTATTGTGTGTAGGCTGATAAATAGCGGGGAGCATACCGTGTGTAGCCATGAGATAGAGAAAGTCTGCGCTCTTATTTTGATTACAAATATCTATGTTTAAATCACCAGCCACAACAGCAAACGGAAAAGGTTTTATAGCGTTAATCGCAGTGTCTAGAGAGTTGATAAATGGTTCAAGAACATTTGTACTGGGGGACCGGTATATTCCCAAAATGGCAATTTGAGTTAGCAAAAATATCCTTACAAGATTCTATAGACTGAAGTACATGACTCTCTATATTAACGGTTTCGTCAATATCGTTTACTATATTAAGTAAACCCATCTTCATAATTTAAAAATAGGAATGAAGAGCTATTCTGCGCCTGGTGAGTCATAAGTATATTGAAATAAGTATTTCAATATACTTCATCAGTATAAGAACAGTATAAGAACTTTCTTATACTTGCAAGACACAAATCTACTAAACTAGCCTTATATGTGGCCTTACGGTGGAGCGAGGGATAACAGTGTGAGTGTGAGTATTTTTGTAAAACTAGTAATTGTATTGTGATGAATATGTAACTTATAACAAACATGTGTTGAATTGATACATCAGAAATCAATAGAGCAGTACACAAAAAGCCTAAAGGACTTACATTTCTATAGAAATAAAATTTACTATTCAAAACGATAAAAGCTATAAATAGTAGTATTTCCGTGATGGGATTAATTTCCACTGTATTATGCCGTCGGTAACGGACAGAACTGCCGCTGTAGGTCCTCCATATTTTTGATAGCATCAGCGGGGTTACCTTCTTGTCTCCGAATATACACAACCCCATTTCTGGTCCAACAATATTTATATGCTGCTGACTTTGCATGCTGCCTGACGGCTCGAAATAAGTGCCGATTTTCCTGCGTGAGTCGCTCATTTATATATATTATTCTTGAAGCGCCTTTTATGCCTATGTCACCACAGGTAAGGTTGCGTCTAATTTTTCCCGCTTTAAGAAATTCATCACGATCTTGCCTACGAAGAAATCGAACTATCAGGGGTCGGGGAGATCGTGATATGGAGTTATTTGAGTCGCAATTAGTTCCTTCATTTTCTCGAACACGAGGTCCGACTCGAGTGACGTAGTCAAGGTCGTTGGTGGTAAGGCTTTTACCAATTTTTGACGAAATAACTTGTACGAGATGCATAGGGTTCTCTTCCGGAAGCTCGGTTTCACCTGAGATCTCGATCTCGTTTCTGAGGCCAGCCTGAGCACGAGTACCCACCTCATAGCGTAGTTCGACTATTGTGTTACGATATGTAGATATCTCACATTCCCGCTTTTCCAATAGACGTAGTCTAGACTCAGTATCGGCCAGTTTTTTCTCATTTTCATCCACGCGCAAGCAGCATTGCTTAATATGATCCGTTAATGACACAATATGCTCTTTCATTTCCCCAACGTCCATACGAAGTAGTTTCATATGCTCCATTAATGTAGGTAACTCGTTAGACTCTAAGCCTGTGTCAGTGATAACGGACGGGCTGTCCATAGTCGAGGTGAGGTCATAACTCATCACGTAACGGCGCATTCACGGACTCTTTGCTCGAGGCGACGGTAGTCGCCCCCGCTGCAGCGCGTACCGGTGTATTTGAGTTGTCTCTTTTAGGCTCCGTACACTGGCACGATGGACAGACCCAACTTGCCTTTACATCTTCTGATAACTTGCGGTCATGAATGTTTACGCACATCGGATGTTAATAGCTGTAGCACTTGGTGCATTTAATATTAGGCATACTAGATCTAATTGTTTTAGTACATGCAGCACAGTTGTTAACCATTTTTGTAGTCTATGCAGCGGGTAAACAAACAAACAAATCGGTCGAGACAGGCCGATTAAATCTATACGTAGATGTTACTCTACACACCTTTTAGTCGCTCCAGTCGGCTGCACGAGAGAGATGAATTATTTAAATAAGCAGCCTGTTCCTTTTACCCGAAGTGAGGAGGGGCGTTACTCAGCGCGCAGCAACGCGATTTCTGCAACTACTCTTGCTCAATCTGTGTCGAAGGCTTGGTTTTGTTTTGTTGATTTGTGTACTTTCAATTGATTATTCGTCACTCCATTTTGCCGCTAATTTTATGTGTGTTTATGACTTACTATTCTTTGCACTGTGCGGCAGAAATTCCAGAGCACTCGAAACGCGACTACACCTTGACACTGACGGAATCGCACTTATGTCTTGATTCGGATTGAACTGTTTGTGTTATGTTTGGTGCTAAATACATTCAAATGGTGATCATAAGACTATGGCTGATAAACTTGAGGCATATAGAGTGAGAGGAAATGTTTTAGATTTATTAAAATCCTATCTAAGTATTCGATCTCAGCAAATGCAAATTAGGGCAATCTGCTTAGAAACAAAAACTGAACCCAAATACACTTGTTCTACTGGTATGGTAAGATATGGCGTTCCGCAAGGCAGTGTATTGGGACCATAAATTTTTATAATATATATTTATTTCAATAGTCATTAATTTTAATTAGGTTATCTAAATTCTGCCAAACTGCAGAACAGTTTGTCGGCAGACACACTCTCATTGCAATTAATGATTTTGCATGTTATATATAATATCTCTATTTAATTCTCTTTCGTAAGTTAAAGGATAACACTTGCATTTATAAACAAATCACTTCTTGTTGCTAAGTAATTTCTCAATGAAGTAATTATTTGACGACAGAATACTTCAACATAAGATCTTATTTTATAGTCGATCAATGAACGTTACTTACTAAAGTAAATGCTTAAGTTACAATAAACAATAATGTACTTAACATAAACCTAGTAATCTTAAAACACTGTTTTAAACTATCACGGTTGTTCTCTTAAGTTATATGATTATTAACGGGATATTTACCGTGGTAAGGTTGTGGAATGAGCTCCCGATATTTCGGCGCAGTTACATGCACCATGTTCACGGGAAGACTGAAGAATGCGGGTGGTTGGTCAAAAAGTTTAAAAGTTAGGTGCAGACATAACGATCTACCCTCTTTCTTAGTCTTTTGCTACGGTTATCACTGGAACTCGAACTCGATCCTAAGTCCCGACAAAACACACTCACTGTATCACTGCGTATAGTATTTCAAGTAATCTTAATACGATAAACGGGAATCACTCAGGTCAATAATTCATAATCATAATCATACACATAATCAGCCCATTTTGTTCCACTGCTGGGACCAACCCATGTCAAAGTTTTCAGGCCGCCTGAAGGCCTTCGACATAGACTGACGACTGTTGTCCTAAGACAAACAACTGAGACCGACGGCTTAACGTGCCCTCCGAAGCACGGAAGCGCTTAGTTGAATAATGCCACTAGCGGTTACCCATTCAAGTCCTGACCGCGGCAAGCGTTGCTTACTCTGCTGCGAGCGGTTCAATAACTCAGATCTTTCTAATAGGTTCAACCACATTTGATGGATTTTTACAAGGACAACGCAGAACGCTCGCGGTTGAGTCTTGCCTCGCACTACGGACAGCAGCTGGTAACACAAGCAATGACATATTTCTCGTATTGAAACGCGTATAAACCACGTTAGATTTCATAATAAATTAAACATGGTGTACATACTATGTAACATACTTGTCTTGAATCTCGAGGGTATCTAGCTAGTTGAACATAAGACCTGTTTTACCATTATACAGCGGGTTGCCTTACGATGTTAACTTCAGAGTCATGTTGAAGGCATATGTACTTCTACATAGTATATGTTCTGATATGACGAGTTTCTTCTTACCCGCAATACATGTTTATCTTGAATGCGCCGCTTTACTTCACTCGCCCGAAACAAAATGTATTAATTAAATTACCTCTTACCTCTTCCATGTCGTGTACAAACAGAAAAAAAAATACCGAATAATAATAGTAAATGCTACGAACTCTTATCATTTGCATAAAAACAGGTACTCCATTTTCAACCAACTTCTAAAAAAGGTCGAGATTCTCAAGTCGACGTGTATTTTTTTTAATGAATGAACTCGCATAACTTTTTACAGAATAGTCTAATGTTGATAATTCTTCTTTTCTATACCTTATACTGTATACAACTTAGGTGGTTAAATTTCTTCCGTTTAAATTTCATCAAATTTCGTACAGCGGTTTTTGAGGTATAGACTCCAACAACTGCAAAGTGATTCGCCTATCTTGATGATATCGTAATTAACGGTGAATTACAATTGATCCCGTAAGTAACAAGGGTCACTAAAAAGGGTACATTTATACCAAAAAATTAAAACCACTTCAACACTTCAAACTGTGGTCGTGTTGGTATCATGCGCACAATATTGTGATAATAGGTAATTTTTAACTATCATGGTACCGACTTCAAGAAGTTATTTCACAGTTTTTAGTGTATAAGGCGGTTCCATTTTTTAGATTTTTTTAAATAATTTTGTGTAAGGGCTTAGTTGGGTTTTAATCTATTTTTGTAAAGTCACTTTACTTTGTGACCGGTAACCGATGAAAGATGTTGTGTTAAATGTCGTTGGTGATACACTAATAAGTCTATTATAATATAGATTAATATAATTATCAAGTACTTACATTCTGTATTGTGTTACTGTTTGTTTATCCAAATAAAAGAAAAAAGACGATGAACGAGTATGTCGTTGTTTTTTTTAAACAAATAAGGTTATTTATAGGGTAGGTTGACAAACGAGCAGTACCTAATGGTACGTAATACCGTCGCCCACGGACATCCACATTACTAGAGGTCTCGAAGATGCGTTGCCGACATTTGAGGAAGAAATAGAAGGGGTGAGGATGGAGGTGGGATGGGGAAGGGGGAACGACTGAAACGCATTAGCAAGCTATATAATAAAAATAATAATAATAAAAAAAGTTTACGCAGAGATTAGATACTATAATTATAAAACAGAGACAGTAAGACCGTTTCAGTCTGGTACATATTTTCGCGAACACCAAGCAAAAGACTAAAAAAAAAACAATTTGTTACTAGATCAGAAAGGTAAACTACTTAGTTGGTACCATAGTATCTTAATGCTATTTACAATGTCTGGGCAATAGGGCTATGCTCAGCGTTTCCAGTGTTTACATTTAGACATGTATTCACTGCGCTGTTTTTCAGCATATCCCTGCTCTAATTGATGTTAATCGAGCAGAAAAAAAATAGAGTTTTAAACAAAAATATTATTAGGCACGAACAAAGACAGAAACAGATTGACAAACAAGAGAATTATATAAAAAGTGGTATTAAAAATAACAATTATATGTAGAGGATGCATTTAAATAATAATAACATGCAATACAAGCCGCATATGACTTCACGTTAATGGTATATGGGACAAAACATTGCAATATTTTAGAGAAAAATACACACAGAATTCGAAGCCGCGTCTTCTGACAATTTTAACAGGTGGCTTTAAAAATATACTTAAAATTAGGAAGATTAATTTAAAATACGTTATTAGCATAATTTGTCAATATTTATAAAAAAACCTTAAAACATAATGGTTTTTTACGTAACCACTCCAAAGTTTCTATGATTTTCTTATGAATATCTCGAGGCCTAGCGCGTTAAAGTTTAATTTTATATCTTCGTTTGTATAATCACGTCCCGTGAGAGTGAGCGCTACAAAAAGTAGCCCATATGCGTTAGTTCTATGTATAAGATATCTTCACTCTATCAGATTCCTTTGAGACCTTTCAGTGTTAACAAATAACATTGTTACGGTTTTTTGTCAAGTTATACTGTAACCTCGTAGCATTTGCTTGGATACATCGCTTCTTTGATATAGTCCCTTGACAACCTTTAATTAGGTACTCCTAAGAGTTTCCAAAATTCATGTTTTACAGGTGTAGTCAAATTCAAATAGTTTATTTGCCAGAATACAAGCATTAACATTAACATTTTTAGTTGTTGTACAAATGTGCTGCGTCTGTGTTTAGCCAGCAAGCAGACGTGCAAATGATTGGTCTTAAGTCGCACTAATTATAACTGCAAATTTAAAATTATCTTAATAAAAATTTGTGCCCTGAAAATCTAAATATTCTTTAACACTATAAAAGGAATTATCTAACAGCCGCTTAGTTAGCCTCTTACTAAAGATTTGTCCATCTAACTGTTTCAAATCATCCGGTAACTTATTATACACTTTTATACACATATTATACACATTATTTTTATAAATGTCCGAGGTCCGAGGTCTATGGCTGACCAATGTACTAATAGGTCCTCCCTTAATTAGAGAAAAAAACCCTCGAGTTCTTTCAATCTGTCAACGTCAAGTGGCGAGTTGGTTGTTTGAAGAAGTTCGGTGTGGCCAGCTTGTGGGGAATCCGACACAATGACGGGAGAATTGGCGATCTAAAAAAAAGATCGGAAAAAATAACTTTACTTGGAATCGATAATTAGATATAGATAGATAGATAGATTATACTTTATTGTTCACAAAAACATAACAATATGAAAACTTAAATGTAATAATAACAAAAATTGTGTCACAATGGGAGGCCTTATTGCTAAAAGCAATCTCTTCCAGGCAACCAGGCAAATTAGTTGGCAGAAAATGTATTGGACGGCCTTACTTTCTTAACAGAAGTACTTACGGAGTGACTTAGCGCTGTTAGCACGAGCTAAAACCTGTTTCGCCTCATATTCCAGTGCCCAGGTGCTCAGTCACCTTTTCCAGGTCATCCTACCCATGCAGGGACATACTTAGGACATTTAAATGCTGGATTCTCCGTGCGAATGCGAGGTTTGAATTCGAACGTTTTGCTCCGACTCCCATCCGAGGTAATGAGAGTTGCATAAGGGCCACACTGAAGAAGATTTTTCTGGAACCATCGGTATTGTTTTTTTTGTGAGATCCGAATCTATTAATAGTTGTAAAACAGCGGGAGCTTCTTCTTTTTTTGATCGTCCAGTCAGACGGAACTTATCTTTTACCTTGAGCGAACCACGATTTCTCTTTCATTCTGAAACTCCGAGCTAGCTGGCAGGAAGGTACCTATGTTGTGTTGTTTCTCGGTACCTACATAAATTGGGCAATCTTAGCGCATTCTAATTTCAAAGTATTTGTAATTTTTTTCTCATAACCACCATACATTGCTGGCACACAGAAATTAACAAATTGACATAATTTTATATGAAACTAGTAGAGTGTTGTTCGCTGACACCTGTCCTCGAATCACCATGGGTTCAGTTCATGTTGGATCACTGACCGTTCAGAGTCAGGTGCAAGCTAGCAACTCTTTTTAGAACAATACTGCCATGTAGAGAGGTGTGTTCTTGAAGTAGTACTTACCTACTTACTGTAACTGTTTTGAATACCTGCAGAATTTTTAATAAAACTAACGTTGTATTGAATACTGCATGTATTTGTTTAATTTCAATAATAGTCTCCAATTAGGCAGGTAGATACTTAGTTGTGCATGGAGCTTCACTCACCTCGGTTCAGCTGTAGGGGAAAATTAAATCCCAATACATCCAAATATTTTGTAACAACATAAACTTAATAACTTATGCATTATCCATAACATAATTACAATTTTCCAAACACTTTCTTTAAAAAATATACTTCGAAATCAATTAACTAGCAATAAAAAATCTTAATATCGCTGTTTGAAAGAAACGCAGACGGAAATCCAAGACTCAATAATTTATTGCTTTTTAAGGATACGGAAATGGTAGTTAGGTATGTCATCCATCATCATCTCAACCGCAGGACGTCCATTGCTGAACATATGCCTCCCCCATCAATTTTTTAGAGGACCGATTATAAGCGGCCTGCATCCAACGTCGTCCTACAACCTTAATCAGGTCGTCTGTCTAACGTGTCGGTGGATGACCTACGCTGCGCTTGCTGGTCCGTAGTGTCCATTCCAGAACCTTCCAGCGCCATCGGCCATCTGTTCTGCGTGCTATGTGTCCTGCCCACTGCCACTTCAACTGGCTAATCTTCTGGTCTAACATGATGACTTTCGTTCTTCCACGGATCTCCTCAGTTTTGATTCGAACACGTAGAGAAGCCCCGAGCATAGCCCTGTCCATAGCTAAAAAAACACACACAATTAGGCTATAAAAATCAAGCTTTGGTAATGGCGAATTTTTTTTTGTACGCATATATTTTGTTAAAGTATAAAACCCTCAGTCCTATTATCAAAAAGCAATAACTGTTTATCTCAAAAAGATATATGGGTTTTATATATTTATAAAGCTCAGAATTCTAGTGATTAATTTCTAATGTTTTGAGTTCTGCATTCAGAGCTGCTGGACACGGGTACGATCCCCGGACACATTTCTGTGTGTTTCGGTGAAACATTTCTGTTCATGAGTATATCTGTCTAGCCTGTGTAGATGTGTATTTATATATAAGTCTGAATATCAGATATCACTTTACCACACTACAGATGCTTTCTTATTTGGTACCTGAACTTCTTATGTGGATATTCCGAATTATGTTCTTGTTACATCAAAAAATGAAAGGTTACTGTTAAAATCGTATGCACCTTTCATGTCGATGTCAATATAAGGGCAAATTTTGTCGATGAACATTGTAAAGGCAAAGAACATAAAACTACTATTGGTCCAGCAATCCTTTTTTAACCAATTTTTAAAACAATAGCCCCATGAATCAAGTGATGGTAAGCCCATATCCATGTATAGTATATTAGTATCACAAGGGAAATCACATTATTTGACCGCGTCTGCCGCCACCATATCGTACTGCACGTCTTGACCGCGACTCGTCGATTTCCCTGGAGCCGCTATTTAATTACGTACGTCCAGGACCAGCTTTTGTTTAAATCATTTAATTTTTCTTGCAGGATAAAGTCTGGACGGGAATGGCTCGCTTTTTATTAAAAGGGGATACTATTGCAAAGTTAAGGTGAAACGAAACTTCTTATGTGTTTATAATTTATTTAAATTTAAATATAAGAAAATTTATTTTTGTTTAATCATAATTTTAGGTGACGAGATGGGCAAATCATGCGCCTGGCACTTACCACACGGGCAACAATACCAAAACCAACGGTTAACACGGGGCATAACACTAAGTAAATCTGTTAAATTGGCACTTACAATTCACATCCTCGTGGTGAAAGGGACATTATAGAACGTTATCCCCTCAACTATTTCATTTGCTCTCATTACCTCTGCCGACATACCTGCCAAATGTACACACCCCTTTGGATACTGACAGACTATTTATTCTTTTTCAGATTGCCATCAGGGGTTTTTGTCTTCATGTTTATGCAATATTTTATTAAGTCACGATCTCCATAAGTCACCAAAGTAACAGTTTTAATAACCTCCAATGTATAGCCGCTAGCAATTTTTCTTCGCTCCGAACTGTCAATAAGGATGGCAATTTCATTTCATGTAACTATATATCCGTACATTACATTATGGCAACAAATATAGTGTCAAAAATAAATGCTTTCGTGGTTCTGAGGGCCGGTACAACTTGCTTCTCTTAGGACATGGAGTCTTCCAGCTAACTGAAACCTCTGAAAATAGGGTTGGACTGTCCACTAATCCGCGTCATAGTTTATGATGCTCCTCTTTATGATAAGTGAGACTCAATTCCAGCAGTTTTCGCCCGGCTCTATAATCTCAATGGGCGTTCGACAAGGTTCAATACTAGGGCCGTTCTTGTTTTTAATCTATATTAATGACTTACCTTATTATGTAGAGAAGAATCACGAGATTGTATTGTTTGCAGATGACACTTCACTGTTATTTAAAATTAAAGGCAGTTATTAAACTTTGACGATGTTAACAATGCATAAGCTAAAGTTGTGAATTGGTTCAATACAAATAATCTTCTCCTCAATGAGAAGAAAAATAATTGTATAAAGTTCTCGACACCAAATGTGAGACAAGTAGAATCCAATATGCAATTGAATGGAACAGGGTTGGACCTTGTGGAGTCAACGGTCTGTTCAGGAATTACTACAGACGCTAAATTGCAATGGGATCCCCACATTAAAAAATGTCTAGTAGACTCAGTTCAGCGGCTTATGCTGTTAAAAATATTAGACTATTAACTGATGTAGACACAGCTAGAATAGTTTATTTTAGTTATTTCCATAGCGTTATGACTTATGGCATACTGCTTTGGGGATGTTCTGCAGATATTCATTCTATTTTTATACTGCAAAAAAGGGCTATACGAGCTATCTACAGCTTAGCTCCCAGAGTTTCCCTTAGACAGAAGTTTAAAGACATAGACATTCTAACTGTTGTCTCTCAGTTTATCTATGAAAATCTAATGTATGTAAAGAAAAACATTAGCAGTTTTGATAAAAGGAGTGATGCTTATTCTATCAACACGCGAAATAAGCACAAGCTATCCGTACATGTAACGCGTCTCCACAAAATAAGTCATTCTTTTATGGGACAATGTATACGATTCTATAATAAAGTTCCCAATGTTATCCGAGATTTGCCTATTAATTAGTTTAAAATTACTATCAAAACTAAACTCTGTCAAAAAGGTTATTACAAAATTTCGGATTACTTGGAGGCTAAAACAGCTTGGGACTGATCACTCCAGGATCTATCTACTCGTTTACTAATATGTCAAAGTGTAGCGTGTCTTGCCCTACTGATACCATTATTATGTTCTCTTTTGTAAGGCAACACACTGGAGCTAATATTTGTAGTACCTAAGTAAAAACATTGTAAAAACATCTATATAATAAGAATGGCCCCGAGTTTCTTGCCGTTTCTTCTCGGTAGGCTCTATATATTTTGGAACGCGGCGGTAGTCTTTAAATTACATTATAATGAAAAATTTACGTTAATAAGTGCGTCTTTGATGCCTAAATTGAATAAATGATTTTGACTTTGACTTTGCAGTTAGAACGCAATGAGTCAACTGTGTAGATTTTTATAACTTACGAAACACGAGAAAAACTTTAATTATTTTCTTACGTTGCTTAACAAACTCTAAAAGATTCAATGTAACTAAACAGACACATATAATTTAAAAAGAATAATTTTAAATAAGTAACCAATTTCATCACACGTTATTCACACAATATGATTATTGATTTTCTTCATTCAGGTCTCAGCAACAAGTGTACCTCCAGTTCTATCGTCATATGAAAACCATAAAATATATTTAAATAAAAAATATTCCCAAACAAAACTCTTTGCCTTGCCTTACAGAAATCCGTGAGCTCACGTACATGCTCGTAATAGCTGACACTATTAAAGCTTAATCTCAAAGACCTCTTCACTTTTTCCCATCTAGGTACATGGAGAGTAATTTAATATAGGTAATGAGATGCATCTAACACGCCGTAAAACTTACTAAAGTTCATAGATAATGAACTCTCAAACGAGCTGTGTGCATGCCTAAGTTACTATATACGTGGAGCTACAGAATACTACAGAATAGTGTTGTGTTATTACATATATTTTTGGCACTTATCGATAAAATTGTAAATACGTTGAAATTTACTGTGTATTTTAGTTCAATTATAAAACTTACTATCTACTAATAAGATTTTGCATCGGTAGTTATCTTATACTTTAGCGAATATTTCTATTTTGTACAATTAAATATCTGGAAGTTTTAAATATGTCGGTCGCCAGCTGGCATTATACTCCTACTTACCTATGATAATTTTGAAATCAGTACAATATTTATTAAGTAGCTTTAAAACAGGTTATTTTTTTAATTCATTTTATGATTATTTTAGTTCGTTACAAGATTACTACAGACATTATAACATATTCTTGGGGAATAAAACGATGTATAAAATTAAATCTGTCTTTATATTTAATAAAAATTATCTTATATTTTTTATTTTTTGTTTTTTATATTTGTATTTTTTGTTTGTTGTATTATTTGTTATCAATAAGGTATTTAGGTACTACCTACTTTAACTAATGACAAACGCTTACATTATTATATTTTGACACAACTTCGTTCATCTGAGTATGTTTACTTCTACTAGTAGCAATTGATTGATTGATAAATTTGATCTAATTATGTGAATCCACAATACTCGTACTTAAAACTAAGTTACATCACTATGTTCCCTCCACGGCATCAGGGGGCGGTACAGCGTCATTACTCAACTAGGCACTAAGATAGCACCAACTGAGAGCCCCAGATATATTACCGAGAATGTTCCTCGGCCAAATGTAACCGGAGCGGGGTTCGCTATTTATAATACTTTTTTATTTTTTTAGCTAGTTATGCTTTGAATGTCTCACTTGATGATCTGTGACGATGCGGCCATCGGCAGGGATGAACGCTAAGTAATGCTTACCGACTCATAGACAACAGCTGCAACTTGCATTCCGTGAGGAGACAGAGTAAAAGTATATTCCCTCCGCCGTCAGGATGCGCGAATCGTAAGGCGGTCGAACCTGACATGGTGCTAGGTGGTAGGCTTCTAGTGCAAGACGCCGTCTTGGTTGGTACCACCGCAGTGGCAGATCCTCCACACGCAACAGCGCGCAACGATTATTCTGTTGGTGTGTGAAGGGAACTGTAGCACTGGGCGAAAGAAACTCATAAACCAATGTATCGGTTGACGAGCGCACTGCGGTGCCACGCACAACTACCTAATATCTGTGTGGCAGTGCATGTCATGGGCAAGCGTAGCGCTTAACTTCTTAAGTCTTAGTTACTAAATTGGATAAAATATATACCATTGTGTGATTCAACCTTGAGGATAGCTAACATTAAACTGCCATACTACAATGTTGTGAATTTAGCCACGATGCTATCTCTTGACTAGTATATCCACTAGCGATCACCCATCCAAGTCTAGACTGCTGCAAGGTTTGTTTGAAGGCAAGCTCTATTGCGAGCGTATTTGCGAGTCTGTTAACTACCATCTGTAAATAATTTCGTGTTCGTTGTTTGGGAAATGTACAAACTAACACAGTGTTATGTCCTGTCGTGAATAAATTATAAAGTGGTTATATGAGGACAAATATGAGATATATCTACGCACGTTGAACTAACAAACAAATGCCTTGTCTATCTAATTATTTATTTGCAACCACTAACCAGGAACCTACTCTTAATTGCTTGAGTAATAAAGACCAATAGTAATGTGCTCAAAACCTGTGAGCGTTGAGACACTGAATTTCAAGACTGCACATACCCAACACCCTCTATCCTTCCCATTACACACCCCTTTACTCACACACACGCACAAAATAAACACGTAATCAAACTTGCGCATTTGCAATATTAGTATGATAGGCATCGATTATATATCATCATGACCTTGATACAATTCTATTACGAAACCAATAATACTCCAAAAAGCCAAGGATATTGATAAAGTCTGTCACGTTTCATATTCGCCAACCCTCTCACGTCTCAACCCTTCATCAAACATGGTCGCTGTACACATAAATAATTTACAGCGTGAAGAAAACGAAATAGAGAAGAAAATTAACTCTTTGTTGGTGTTGAAGTACACGCATACGAAAACAGCTGCGGTTATTTAATAAACAGCCCTAAATATGAACGTAATAAGGGGGCTTTGAATGCCCACTTTTGCACCTTTAAAATACTGCATTTTCGGGGAAATAAACAGTTTATTTCCTGACAGATGTGATAGTTTGTGAAATTAGGGTCTAAACTAGTTTGTAATATTAAATCAAATCAATCCTCGAGTTTTAGAATAGGAATCGGCTATAAATTGAGGTAATTATGAAAAGACATAAAGCTGAAGCCTTTTTCTTGGGTCTATTAAACCATTGTATGTTCTTGTGATATTAAGCGGTAAGAAACTCTAGACCAAAGACTTACAGCCATAGTTTACATCACTTCTCAACCCCATAACATCATCATATAAAGATATTTTAGATGACAAATGTGCTTCTACAGCTAGCTAGTCCGTATAAGTTTCTGCATAGATATAAACGGTTGTGCAGAGATGATACTTATTATCTTAAAAAAGGCTTTACTAGTTGTATATTACGCTTTTGAGATGTGGTGCTGGAGAAGAATGCTGCGAATACCATGTACAGCCAAACGCACGAACGTCTCAATTCTGTCATAATTAAAAATTAAGGACCGATTATCTACCGTATGTCATCGTCGTATAATGAGCTATTTTGGCCACATCGCCAGACGTGGCGACAGCAGCTTGGAAAAGCTCATTGTGGTGGGAAACGTGGAAGGGAAACGCTCACGAGGCCGGTCTCCGACCAGGTGGTCTGACCAACTTAAATAAACACCAACGTCTCGCTTTTACACCGCGGTGGAGATGGCCACAGACCGGAGCCGATGGAGACAGTTCGTTAGAACCAAGGTGCTGCCATGATGATCACGATCCTCAGCCATGAGGGAACGACCGAAGAGAGAGTTGTATATTATACTATACTGCCCGCGACTTCGTTTGCGTAGTAACCTTTGCCTTCAGCCTCACCATAACCTCGCACCTTTTCTTAATTTTTTAAATGTAAGAACCTTCTACTATGTATTAGAAAACATTTCAAAAAAGATGAATTAAATCGGTAAATAAAAGCAAGTTATAGCGTGACCAAGAGAAATAGGGGTTCATTTTTATATCTATAAGATACAAACTTATGGATTTGGTTAACCCCCTTGCCCCTACATCCTAGTTCCGCCAACGGCTCTCTTACGAATACAAAGCTGTTTGTACAAAGAAAATGTATATTCTAATTACGTTTGTGGTAGCAATGGCTGCGCCTAATATTTTTTTAGGTGTATGTAATTAGGAAAGAATATACAAAGACCTGATTAAATAGTGAAAAAATTTGTGTGCACTCTCCCCTAGTCAATAGTTGGTTAGGATGATTGTGACGCTGGTATTAATAAGGGGATGATTTTTATGATGAGGACTGAAAACGTCCACGGAATGTATAGTACACCTAGCCACACCAAATATATTTATTTATGTCCGCTTTCTGCACCCGGCTCAGGGCCTCCGTCACATCCTGGTTCCGATCTTTTATGGCCATCTGCAGGTTGTAGTCGCGGATATCATTCGGTGACGCGGACACCGCACACCGCACGAAACGGCTGATGGCATCTTCTTCGTCGTCAGCGTAATAGGTGAAGGTCCTGGTGTGCCGCGTGCACGTCCTTGTCCACATTGAAGTTTCTAACCACCCATGTTGTTTTACCACACCCTGGAACCCCGTTGACCCATCGGATCTCCAGTACCTCCCAGCTTTCCCAGGATTTTACCTCAACTTCAGGGCTACCTTCCATGGTTTTACACATTTCAAGGTTCCAATATCTAGCATTATCTTGGTACATCGGGCGATAACTACGTTGGGGTCGTTCAGTGGTGTTTCGTACTTAGACTTTCCAAGCCGCTTCGTCTCATCTTGGTCTAGGGCCACGAAACCACGCTCAGAACTGGTTGCTGCCATATACCGACCTTTCATCGTTCCCTTGATAACCAGGGAGGTGTCGTTATTGTATATGGCTGCATCAGCCTCCTCGAGCTCACCTTTAAGAGCGTGGCGGCTCTTCTGTCCTATGGAGCGGCTTTTGTCGGGAGAGCTCCTTTCGAGGCGCGATGCAAAACACGCTTTGCGCCATGGTGTTAAACGCCGTCATAAATGTGGAGATGGAGCCTTGGTCTTTCTCACGACCTCCTTTCTGACGTGTAGCGGCTATTTCGGCAGCTGCTTTACGCTGGACTCTCTCCGAGCCACTGATGGTGGTCGAACTAGGGACGGGATTCCCCCAGCTGTCGGTTGCATTTGTTTGGTGGTGTGTGGGATTCCTAAGATAACTTAGGTTCATACACGACCACATCATGATGTTCAGAGGCCTTTGTGCAACTGAGCCGGTCTATGGTTTCGTACGTCGTATATTCGATCACCATCGCGTCTACGCTTATCACCCGGGGGTAGCCTGCACAAAAGGTGTCTGAGCCAACCATTTGAACAGTGCGATCGTTTTGTTTTTCGATCGCACTAATCGACATCTATGGCCTAGAACCTCTAACACAGGCATCACACACATGTCATGTTACTCTATCACGCACAAACGGCGGGACAATTTGATAAAATTGGGTAGGGAGGTAGATGAGGCGTTGAATTAACACATAGGATACTTTTCATCATCATCATACATCACCACGCGGGTGAAAAAGCGTAACATTCTTGGGCACAGCATAGACAAAATAACAAGATCTCGGCCTACGTTAAGATCGTAATGATGACAGTTCTGTCAAAGTTTGTGTCAGTGTCCGATAGCTTAGTCAAAATAAATAATAAGAAAAAATACACTAGACGTGCTCGGCCGTTAGGATACATTATTTCTATGTGCTCGGCGACCGTCAAGTGTGATGGAAAGTAATGACAGCTTTTTTCCATGGTGATGTTTTTATACACATAGGTAGTGTATTTTATTAAGGTCTCCTGCGCTAAGATGGCCCTTGTTTTTACATAATTGTATAAAATGTCGAAAATAAGTTATTAATGAATTTAATAACATCCACGATGTAGCTTGTATATATGACAAAGCAATAGTGTGTTCCTTTGTTTCTTATATGTAAAATACGTAGCTACTAATAACATGTTATTAAACATATACTGTGGGCCATCTTAGAAACATAGCAACCCATCATGGCCCGCAATGAAAATCTAAATATTTACGTTAAATTTACGACATTTTCATATTTTGAAATAAATAATAACATTTTAAAGCAATCAAATTTAAGTTAGAAGACCTTGTATTCTTAATAACAATTTATAA
The DNA here is from genome assembly GCA_917880725.1 of Selenia dentaria. Classification (NCBI taxonomy): domain Eukaryota; kingdom Metazoa; phylum Arthropoda; class Insecta; order Lepidoptera; family Geometridae; genus Selenia; species Selenia dentaria. The sequence continues at coordinate 2,442,183 of OU862888.1, read as the reverse complement.
AGAGCTGGGCCATCGTAAATTTATCAAAAATAGAAAAGGTTAAAAAACAAAAACTGTTTAGTTAAAACTAAACAGTTTTCCGTGGTGTATAGTTTTATAACTTTTTTTATAATTAAATGAAAACAAAACTGAATTTGGATCATTTATTTTGAAACGTAATTTTAGGTGGGCCTTCATAGGAATATGATATTTTTTATTGTGAACTTACCTATAAAAAATTATAACAGCGTTTTTTTAATACTTTGAACTGTCTTTATCAAGCATTTAACTATGTAACTATGAGGTCTATAAACAACAAAAACAATTATATATTATTTCACAGATGTAGGTAAAGACAACAAAAATATACAATGATAAGATAAATTAAACTTACTTACATGAAACTCGATGCTAGAAAGATTGTTCTTTAAAGTCCACTCAAAAAAACAACTGAATTTGCACTTTTAAAAGTCAAAATGGAAAAAAGTTTGTCGAAGTATTGTTATAACGGGCACGATTTTTTGGACGTCCAAGCCTAACTGACGCGCGATTTCTAAATGGCGTCTCGCGCGTTATTGTTCTTAGTTGCCATTTTATGTACGGGTGTGTTCGGAGATGTTTCCTGAGTCGGTGTTTCAGGTTAAGTACGATATGGGGGTCTTCAAAACACGAGTGCATAGGTATCTTCTGGGTAAGTGCGCTCCATCATCGATCGCATCATCACTTAGCATCAGGTGAGATAGTGGTCAAGTGCTACCCAGTTCGGTATAAAAAATAAAAAAAAAAGATTACCATGGAATCTGATAATTTTTGTGTTAGTGGAAGTTCGTTTTATAGAGAGTGGGCTATCTTAAGCACTGGGCTATCTTAGCGTTGGATACCTTATTAGTGTTTACTGATTTTTATGTCAAATGACAATTACACATATTCAATTATTTGCTAAGTACATAAATTTACTCATATAAACATGTTAATATTTTATGACATTTTGGTATAAAGATAGATATGGCTTTGCAGAAGATATTAAGCTACTCGAAGTACTAATCCTGCGCAGACGACGTCGCGGGCACTAGCTAGTACTTTAATATATCTACTAGTATAAACTTTGGAAATAGTTAACACATTGAAAAAATATCGGCCCGATTATTAACGAATACCAATTAAAATCATCAACAAAGCAGTGTTTTCAATACAGCTTGTATTTGAACCCAGCACCACTAATGAACAAAGCCTGTCCCGGCGCCGAAGTCGCAGCCAAAGTAGAAAGTTGAGCTGATCCGTCCAACGCGCGCCGAGTACATGATAACGCCATTCGCAACTTCGTAATCCGAACGGGGTGAGCACAAAGCCACTTTGAGTACCTACTGTCAGTGCTTATTTGCTTATTTGGCTTGCATTTCTGAAATCAAGCATTCACAGTATTATGCTAGATACTTCTGGTGTCCACCTGCCTATCTACCACCTTCGATTTTGAAAATCTGTCACTAAGCATCTTACAGTGTGTCATTTAGGGCCAGTCGCAGTCTTGGTCTAGTGTGGAAGATAGAGGTCAAACATTAGTCTACCAAGTGTAAACATAAGATAAAAGATAAGATAAAAATCATTTATTGGCCATAACATAACATTCGTTACAGGCAGGTCAACTTTTACAATTTGGAATTGATTCTTAACATAAATAGGATCATATCATCATCTACATCACATACATTAAAAAAAACAAGAGGATCATTATTGCTAACAGTTTATTCTACATCGATGATTACAACTTTTAATTGTAGGAATAATAATAATATATATAATAATAAGAATTCATATTTACTTACGGCTTATTATTCTACTTCGGATAGAAGATGTTGGAAAAAAACCTGCCAAGTGCGAATCGGATTCCCACACGAAGGGTTCCGTACCATTATTTATAAAAGTGAGCAAAAAATCACGTTTGTTGTATGGGAGCCCCTTTATAAATATATTTATTTGATCTTGTTTTATAGTATTTACTGTTATAGCGGCAACATAAATAAATCCTCTGTGAAAATTTCAACTGTTTATCACGGTTCATGAGATACAGGCTGGTGACAGACGGACAGACAGACGGAAGGACAGCGAAGTCTTAGTTATAGGGTCCAGTTTTACCCTTTGGGTACGGAACCCAAAAATAGACAGGCTACAATTTTTTTCAATATGGTTGTGAGCGCGGCAAACACTGGGAAAGAGCACGTTCAAATCTATAAATTTACGTTTCAAAATCCCGGAAACATTTCATGACAAGACTACTGTGTTGTGCTGACTCTCGGTCAGGTATTTTTATAGGGTTTCGATTCAAAAGCACTCTGAAAGTGCTTTGAACTCATTAGATGTTATACCTTTTTAGTGTTGGTATGCATTTTATACGATGACGTAATCAAGGATTTGAACAACGTCAAGTGGGATGAGCAATTAATTAGCTAAACGACTGTTGATATGCTTTCGACCTTTTATAACCACCTTCACGAGATTATCGAGAAAAACGTGCCAAAGCGTTCACCAAGAAGTAAAAAGTACCCTGCATGGTTTTATCGCGATTTAATTAATATTCTTAAAGAATAATTCATATACAGAAAAAGCTTAAAAAGTTTAATAATAACCCTTTAGATAAATTATCATTTGAGCTGGCCAAAAAACGTGCCCAGCTTCTCACGGCACCCGTGATCAGCACAAACCCTTCGCGTTACGCATCAGCCCACAGGGATCTCTAGTGTGTGCAGGCACGGCCGCACACATCATCAGCTCAAATCAGCCCCGCGTTTACTCGTGACCCCCCGTGTACGCGAGTGCGCGATAAACTAACTCCATAAACATTATACCTACAAGTGACACAACACAACAATCCTTCAGCACGACGTACAAAACAGGACGCCTACCCAGAGGACTCTCAAGGTCATCAGCCCGCACGACTCAGAGCCTCGACTATCCTGTAAGTACATCCCATTCTTACCTAAACCTAATTTTGCCTTGAATATTCCCTACCGATGTACGGTGTCGCAACACCAACCGGGTAAATCATCAAATACTCCTCCTGAAACTTTCCGACTACGGCGTTGCTGAACCGCTGCTGGGTTGGTGCTCATCTTATCTTTCTGCCCGGCAGTCTAAAGTTGTGGTTTCTGGTTTCTCCTCCGATCAGTTTCCTTCGATTTCAGGTAAACCATAGGGATCCCATCTCGGTCCTCTATTTTTCAACGTGTTTATGAACGATATCAGTGACTGTTTTCAACATTGTAGTCATTACTTGTTCGCTGACGACTTAAAAAAATTAAAGTCATTAAAATCACACTGATACGATTCTTCTCCAAGATGACATCAATCGACTCGTCTCATGATGCTGTTGCAAAGGAATGGACCTCAATGCATCCAAATGCTTTTCTATCCATTTTTCGAGGAAAAATTCTAAACTCCTCAAAACTACAAAATATGTAACATTATGTTGAAAGAGCTAGATAGAATTGGTGTGGAGATTGATAATCAATTGAAATTTCATTTTGATACTCGTAGCATTTGTTCGAAGGCGTCAAAATCCCTTGGCTTTGTACTGCGCAACTGCAAAGACTTTAAACATCCGGACACAAAAATCTTGCTTTACAATTCTTATGTCCGGAGTACCCTGGAGTATTGTAGTTTCACTTGGAACCCTTTTAATGACGTGTATAAGAAGAGGCTCGGAAGTATACAGAAGTGATTCTTGTTGTGTGGCATCTTGCTTTTTCCTGCAACATTGCAAAAACTGTCACGAGTTATCCAGCAAGACTAAAACACTTCCACATGAATTCCCTGTCGGAACGGAGACGCTTGTTTGACATGCTTTTTCTTTACAAACTTGTTAACGGAACATTGGATGTTTCTAAAATGCTGTCTCTTTTGTGCTTCTCTGCGCCAAAAATGTTCACCAGAGCTTCAAGGTTCAATGTTTTCAAAAACCTTAATTATTATACCAATCTCTTATGTGACCCTATCTTAGCCTTGACATATTGTATGTCCTACCTAAGGGTCCATAACAGGCATCCGGTTGAACATTATATTATACTGAGTATTGCATGTACAAGTATAATAATATATAGTTATATATAGTTTTATAACTTGTATATTAATTAATAAAATTAATAAATTGCATTGCATATGTACCTGTATTATATTAATGGAATGCATTGTAGAACAACTGTTTGAAAATAATTGCCTTTGAGTTTATTGCCCATAAATTTTTATCTAGATTCTCATCCATATTTTGTTTGTTTTTTGAAACGCGGCCTTAGGCTAATATTCCAGAAAGGCGTAAATGTGAATCTCAATTCGAGCGTAGATTTGCCAGTAAATGCAATACAAAATATATTCAGATCATATTATAGCCTAGATTCAGACTGTCGCAGTTCTGTAATACGATAGAGTAGTTTAGTACATCACTAACTGAATAACTATTACTAGCTTATGTGAGTGTCGAGAAGACTATGTTTACCACATGTTTATATTAAATTAAATATTTTGTTTCGATTTCGTAATTTTTTCTTGTTGGTATTTAAATCATTTAAGTAAATGAAGGAAACAAATAAACGTTCCCGATAGTAATTATTTAAAGCGGATGGTTGAATCAATATTCATGATACATTCGGCAAAGTGCGTATTTATCGGTCACTGGCGAGGTGCCAGACGGCCCTGTTAATGACGATATAATTACTTAATGATTTGTGGTGTGGGGCACGTTTAATTCAAGGATTATAGACATGCGAAGATAAAACTGACAGTACAGACAAAATCGTGCCTTAAATGAAACTGCATGAGAATCAGTAAAATAGCCAGACAAATTAAGCATAAACTACGGATAAAAATCAGATCTTTGTATCAGACTGAGTATGCCAACCCACTCGTATTTAGCGCACGCATCTTCTTAATAATTGTAATCAATATTTATTTAAGAGCCTTGAACATACATAAATACAAATGCGTAAGTACCTATTTCTTAAACAAAGTTAAATGTACCTTTTGCAGCTCCCGTAACGATAATCACACCTTGCACGCAATTGACTGCTTTTCTAGAAATTATAGATTTAAGGTTCAGTTAGTGCAATTTATATATAAAGTTATCGCATATCTCTGGTCGTCTTGGTGGATAGGTGTCCACAATTTCTTTCTTGACGCAGTAGGGTAAAATCACTAATGATTGTGAAAAATCTAAAATTATATAAAATAGAGCCACGGGCAGAAAACTTGTTGTTTACAAAAGGGTTTGAACTTTTTTTTATGAAAGCTGTCATATCGACCCGCCGCCATTATGTTTTTTTTTTCTAAATCGCGTCGCACGATGAAAGCGGTATGTATGGGTAGAGGATACATAGACGAACAAAAAATGTCGAGTATGGTACCCTAAGTTTCATCTCCAGAAGCAGATGATTGCAGACATCAAAAGCACGCGACAGGTCGCAGCTGATCACTGCAACCTGCCGCCCCGCCCCGCGTGCCTGCAGCACCTGCAGCAGATGTGTTTGCGTGCTAAATGTGCAGTAGAACAGCACGGTATGCATGCTGTTTTTCCGACATCATATCGGTTCTGATTAGGTGCTGCTCAAGCCTGGCACATATACCTACTTCCAGTACTTTGGCAGGCACTGGTATTATCGTTATAAGCCTGTAATCCTGGCAATTTTCCTTTTTTCCTTACCCTTATAAATAGGTGCTACGTTAAGTTTCTGAAACGCTTGAGGAAACTTATATACCTAAGAAGGTTGTTATATGCTTAAGTCTTTTAAAGGCATTACTAGGGTCTGGGCCGCACTTCTTAGTAAGAAACATGATATTTCATTAATATCTCTAGTATGTTTAGGGGCAATTTGAGACATGATTTTTTTTTCAATTTCTAGGCCCTTAGAAAGTTTTAGTCTCATAGATGTAGGACGTGACTGTCGACTTATAAGTAGTAGGTTACTATTATTATCGTAGGATCATACTAATTTTTAAATTCCATCTAATAAAGTAACAGTTTCATCATCTCAGCCGTAGGACGTCCACTGCTGAACATATGCCTCCCCCACAAATTTCCAAAAGGACCAGTTAGAAGCGGCCTGCATCCAACGTGCTACGTTTATCAGGTCATCAGTCCACCTTGTCGGTGAACGGCCTACGCTGCGCTTGACGATCCGTGGTCTCCACTCTAGAACCTTTCGGCGGCCGCATCGGACATCTGTTCTGCGTGCTATGTGGCCTGCCCACTACCACTTCAACTGTCTTATCTTCTGGGTTTTGTCTGTGACTTTAGTTCGTCTACGGATCTCCTTATTTCTGATTCGATCATGTAGAGAAACCCCAAGCATAGCCCTCTCCACAAGTCGTTGTGCGACTTTGAGCTTGCTTATGAGGCCTATATTAAGAGACCACGTTTCATTGCCATATGTCATCACTGGTAACACACATTAATCAAAGATTCTTGTCTTGAGTCACTGAGGTATTTTTGACGAGAATAATTCGCGAAGGTTCCCGAACGCTTCCCAGTAATAAATTAATGTGTTACAACTAACGAGGATTTCAATACATAAAAGTAATAATAATAATTAACCTGGGAACGATTACTTACATACAATCTGACGCGTATAGACACTTAATAACTCTATTTTAAATTATTGTCGTTGTACTCATATGTTGATAATTACCTTCAAATATCTCGGTAACGTGACAGTTTAGGCTACCATGTACTTGTCATTTTGTGTTCGTCTATGTGTCTTCTACACATACATGCCACTTTTATCGTGCGCCGCAGTTTTGAAAAAATGGAAATGGCTGCGGTTTAATATGCCAGATCTGTTCAAGGCCCCTTAATTTTCAAAATGTACCTGTACCAAAAAGGTCTTATGCATGTTATTATTCTATATTATCCTTCTAACTATCTAAATACTTCTATACTGACATGTCGTAAAAGCTGACCAAAAATGCTGACTCTCTATGACGTAGCGATTCATCTCATCTTCTGTGAAAATAATATGTTATATTTTTTACACCTTTGGAAACCTATAAGGGAGTTACAAGAAAAATAATTTTTACGTGGATTATTAGTTACATAATATATACTTTCCCGATTTCGTTGTCTTACTCTCAAATAATAAAAAACGCCATCTCTTTAACGATAAATTAATGTAATATAAATGAGTTAAGTAAAGATACCTAAAGGTAATTTACTTTCGGAAAATGTTGAAAGAACCTTACAGGTATTTCTCCAGCATTAATGAATTGTCACATTTTACCGTTCGGCCATCGCATTGGTTCGTTAGGGAGTAGGGTCAGTATAAAAACTGACGATGTTTTAATAATATTATTATTATCATCATCATCATCATCATCTCAGCCGTAGGACGTCCATTGCTGAACATATCCCTCCACCATAATTTTCCAAAAAGGACAAATGTTTTTTCCAAATGTTTATTGACATATATAATATACTGTTGTAATTGATGAATGAAGAGATTCGACCATTCTGTATAATTTTTTTAATGTCATGGGAATAATTTTATTCTTATTACGCAAGGAATAGACATTTTGTATTTACTATAGAACTTGAGTATTTTTTTTCAGAACTATCGAAGTAAGTGTAGTAACGTGAATCGTGTGTATAGCGTATTAAGTAACGTGTTTACCAAAAAATGAGGAAATGAATCCTAGATATATAGCTTTAGATTTTTTTACTTTTTTTCCTCTACGTATAGACTTTTTAGCTAGTCATTACAAAAAAAATAATACAGTATAGTGGGTGGATTTATTAAATATTGCAAGGTGATTATTATTAATGATAGTTTGTAAATTTTTTAAACGGACATGGTCACTAATGCAAAAATTAACATTAGAAACGGGATATTTAACAGTTTACTCGTGAACATGGCGCATGCAACCGTGCCGAAATATCGAGAGCTCACAATAAATACAATACATGGTAAATATCCCGTTTCTAACGTTAATTCTTGAGTTTGTTAATTATTTAGTTTGTTTTTAGGTTTCACATGTGAGTTTTGCAGTAAACGTGGGAAAGTTTTCATTTCGCATTGCTATATACAGGAACGCAACATTGCATCAGTAAACATAAATAATGTGTGTTCTACATATATTGTAACTTATACATTAGATTGTGTATGACTTACGATATTATATGTACACCATATAATATAAATAATACATTTATTCAATTATGATTTGTTTTGCTGACCGTACAGTGGTCAAACATACGCAATCAGTGAAAACTCGCGTGTTTGCCACCCACGTACGTACCAATTGAACATCAACCACTGTATAACAATTAATTTGAACTCTAATACAATGGCTTAGGCTCTGTTATTCCTTGCTAGTAATGAGATAAGGGATTCTGATGATCAGCAGAATGTAAAAGTAGATGTGCATAGTAGATCAATATGCTGATGCAGCAAAAATACGAGTATATAGTGAGTGGAATTACTGCAGGTAAGTACAAATTCTATTTGTTTTAGCAAATACGGAACGTCGTACATTTCTTAATTTGAAATTGGACTGTATACACTTATAAGACTTTCCAATAATCTATTTATCCACAGTTTTCCTTACTACCGATAGAAATGTGACATAACGTCCATACAAATAGTGTCTAATATCTATCTCTAGCAAGGTAAAACGGCGATAGATAGATTATTGGCACTGGCCGTTAGTTGAAATGGATTTTGTACAAGTTGCTTAAATAATATGAATATAAATATAGAATTATGTAAATTGGGCGATTTTTTGAATATGTAACCGTCTTTTATGACTGATGGTTGGATGGTGGATACGTTTGAAACTAGAATATCATCTACATACGTGAAAACCTTATTTCTATTATTGACCGTATCTTAAAAAGGTTTGTATTTGTTTTAATTGATACGATTAATGCTATGCACCGGAAACGTATAGCGTCATTCATGTTCAGAGTTGATAGGTGTAAAAACACAATTGTTAAAGGTCTGGCAGATAGGCTGCTGCTGACTGCCACGTATAGACGATGGTTGGCTATAGCCACCTAAATAAATTTTATTTAATTAAATTTTTATTATTTATTGTAATTTATATATTTTTTTTCTTGTACAATGGATCTCGTGTCTGATAAATAAATGATTATTATTATGATTATTATTTTTCCTTTTATTCAAAATAAATCACGGATTTCATCCAGTCCTTTACAAAGGCATAAGTGGGGCTGTAGCCAATACTTAGAGGCCTGTTTGGTATAAAAAATACAAAGTAGTATAAAAAAAACCAGAAACTTTTGGATGGATGGTGACATGGTATATCTATTATAAAAATAGGTAAAATGACAAGGCTATTGAAATGATTTTATTAGTGATAAAAAGATAGTGGGCTATGGAAGAGACTACGGCACCTGCCAAATTCAGTCTCATTTTAAAATTTTTGGGCAGGTGGTGACTTGCCACCCACTAAACGGGTCCCCCATAAAGGCCACCATGAATGGTGACAGAAAGGGCAACGTTAGTGTGGCTGGCTAAAGGGTGTCGAGAGGTGTGCTGCGGTTTCACTGAAGCGCTACTACCGGCGTTATGCCCTTTAACACTTCCACCCTTGGAGCTTTTTGTTACTTGCTCTTGCGTCTTATTATTATTATTATTTTTATTCAACCAATTTCACGGGTTTCACCCGGTCCTTTACAAAGGCATAAGTGGGGCTGTAGCCAACACTTAGAGGCCTGTTTGATATAAAAATACAATGTAGTATAAAATCAGAAACATTTTGGATGGAAGGTTACAGGTTATCTATTACAAAAATGGGTAAAATGGCATGGTTATTGAAATGTACTTATTAGTGATACGGGAGATAGTGGGCTATGGTCGAGACTACGGCACCTGCCAATTTCAGTCTCATCTTAAAATATTTAGGCAGGTGGTGACTTGCCACTCACTAAACGGGCCCCCCATAAAAGCCACCATCAATGGTGACAAAAGGGGCAACGTTGGTGTGAATGGCTAAAGGGTGTCGAGAGGTGTGCTGCGGTTTCACTAGAGCGCTACTACCGGCGTTATGCCCTTTAACACTTCCACCCTTGGAGCTTTTTGTTACTTGCTCTTGCGTCTCCACCCCCAGACAGCCAATAAAGGCAAGCCGGGGGTCAGGGGTCTCATTTAGCCCCAGGGAGAATCAGGGTCCACTCTTGCGTCTTATTATTATTATTATTCACATTATTTATTTCTTTTTCTTAAAATTACCTTTTTTACAATATTTCTATATACAATAAAAAATAATAAATAAAAAACATTGTAAAAAACCTAATCCTAGATTGCCAACGGCAGCGGGGCATGACCCAAACTACCAGTGGTTAGGGCTGCAGACTGAGGAACCTCCTGACAATACGTGCCGTGTCAAGAAGTACTGCCTTCTGTATCTGTCCCTTGATCCAACCGTCTAGCGAAAGCCTCTTAAGATGTCGGTCGAGGCTTTTTGCTATAAGGCCGTTTGCTGAAACTACTATCGGAACAATTATTGTCGAATCAACATCCCACATGGCGGTCACCTCATGAGCTAAGTCAAGGTACTTGCTAAGCTTGTCCTTCTCAGCCTTCACGAGGTTCTCATCATGAGGAATGGTGACGTCAACAAGCATTACCCGGCGCTGAGATCGATCGATCACCACGATGTCAGGCTTATTGGCAACAATAGTCCTGTCCGTGATTATAGATCGATCCCAATAGAGCGTAGCACGACCGTTTTCAAGAACAGGCGTAGGTGCGTACTTATAGTACGGCACCTCAGACTCAATAAGGTCATATTGAAGGGCAAGTTGCTGGTGAATAATCCTGGCTACTTGGTTATGTCTGTGCAAGTACTCTCCATTAGCAAGATGAGAACAACCGGAAATAATATGTCTGAGTGACTCTCCGGGACGGCGGCATGCTCGACAAATGTCGACCGTACCGTCTTTCAGAATATATTTCCGGTAGTTATTCGTCTTGATAACTTCGTCAGCAATAGCACAAACAAAACCCTCAGTTTCACCAAAGAGATCACCGAAACGCAGCCAGTTCACTGAGGCGAGCGGGTCCACGTCAGGCCTTGTTAGGGCCTTGTAGAACCGTCCAAGTAGCTCTTTGCCCTTCCATACGTCTCTACGGTCTTCGATGCTTAGCACCACTGGTTTACGCCAGTTCTCGTTTGCCAAGGAGAGAGGTGTGAGGCTCCTATCAACTGCTATGACATCGCGATGTATCCCACACTCGGCGTTACGGAAATACTCCCGGAGACTGGACACTTCACAGTTGTGGAGGTTCTTGGCATTTAGGAAGCCACGACCCCCCCACTTCCGTGGGATGTATAGCCTCATAACAGACGAGCGTGGATGTAGCATGCGATGTGTTGTAAGCAATTGACGGACCCGCCTATCCAGGGTGTCAAGTTCAGTCTGAGTCCATCTTAGTATGCCAAAGGAGTATATGAGTAGGGGCATCACCCAACCATTGAAGGCGCGCGTCTTGTTGCCGCCCGACAAAAGACTGTTAAGAACTTTTGTTAAGTGGTAGAAGAAACGCTCCTTCACTGTCTGCTTAATGTCCCTATCTATGATACCCAATGACTGTGACATACCAAGATACTTATAGGTTTCAACTTCAGAAAGACATGTGAGAGTAATTGTCTCGGAAAGTTGTAAATTTGAAGAATTCACAACCTTTCCCCGTTGTACATGCATGACCGCACACTTATCTACACCAAACTCCATCCTGATAGAATCACTGAAAGATTCAGTAATTTTCAAAAGATCCATCAAGTCTTGGCGATTCGTTGCAAACAGCTTGAGATCATCCATATACAATAGATGAGAAATTATCTCACCCTCTCTTCGAAGTCGGTAGCCTAGTTTTGAATCCATCAACAAAGTGCTGAGAGGATTCAACGCTAGACAAAACCACAAAGGACTGAGACTGTCACCCTGGAATATACCTCGTTCGATCCTTATGAAGTCCTGTGACCCAGAGACGCTCTCACGATCTCCTGGTTGACGAAGAACTGTGGTCCAATGTCTCACGCATGTGCTTAAGAATGATCTCAGAGTTATATTGATTTTATATAACTCTAATATCCTCTCTAGCCACGAATGAGGCACTGAATCATAAGCCTTCTTATTGTCAATCCAGGCAGTGGATAGAACCCCCCTGTTTCGCCGGACTTGTTGACAAATGGTCATGTCTGTGAGGAGGAGCTCTTTAGTACCACGGGACCCAACCCGACATCCATTCTGAGCAGGAGCCAAAATGTTATTCACAACAATGTGCGAATAAATTTTTGTTCGCAGAATAGATGTAAGGAGCTTGTATAGCGTAGGCAAGCACGTGATGGGTCTGTAATTCTTCGCTTCCGTGGTACTACCGGACTTATAGAGCAGGAAGGTGACACCAGTTGTCAAGAAATTGGGAAGGGAACCACGTTCAATGGCTTCTTGGAATTGTATTGCCAAGCACTCGTGTGAGCATCGAATCCATTTTAGCCAAAAATTGTGCAATCCGTCTGGTCCAGGGCTTTTCCAGTTCGGGGTCTTACGAATAGCACAACTAACGTCTATGGGGCTGATGTTCACAGCCTCCATGGGTTCGATGGATTCACATGAGCTCTCGACAATATTCATCCAATCGCCCTCCGTGTGTTCAATGGGCAGCGACCAGATGCCACGCCAAAAGTTTGTCATGGTGTCGTATATATATATATCATATATATATATATATCATATTATTATTATTATACGACATATTTCACGGGTTTCACCCGGTCCTTTACATAGGCATAAGTGGGGCTGTAGCCAACACTTAGAGGTCCGTTTGGTATAAAAATACAATGTAGTATAAAAACAGAAACATTTTGGATGGATGGTTACATGGTATATCTTTTACAAAAATGGGTAAAATGGGCATGGCTATTGATATGTACTTATTAGTGGAACGGGAGATAGTGAGCTATGGACGAGACTACGACTATTATTATTATTATTATTATTATTAATGATAGTATTGATATGGTCTACTGCTAATTATTCTTAGATACTGTGGTACAGGAAAAAATCACCGTTGGAAATTGTTTGTCTTTGCTTAATTTCCTAAATTGTTTCTTCAAGTTTTAAGTTGATTTTTTGCTTTGTTGCGTTTGACGAGTGTATCTAAATTACGTACAAAAACATAAAAAAAATGTTTTTTTATAATGGTTCATCAAAGTGCCTCCCTCTCGCCTGATGGAAAGCGAAGATGGAATCAAGAAGCGATGACCCCTACATTGACCTGTGAGATGCTTTTCCACGCCACGCTTGAAATAGGTAACCAGGGCAAAGTACTTAAGACCGCGCGGCCCCGAGTATGTAGAACTTCATCACGATAAATCATCATCATCATCATCATCATCATCATCAGCCTGTAGCAGTCCACTGCTGGACATAGGCCTCTCCAATTGCACGCCACTTAGGTCTATCTTGGGCTTCTCGCATCCAGTTTTTGCCAGCCGTCTTGCGCAGATCGTCACTCCACCGTGCCTCAGGACGTCCTACACTACGTTTGCCGAGACGCGGTCTCCACTCTAGAACTCGTTTACCCCAACGGTTGTCGGTTCTACGGCTAATATGGCCAGCCCACTGCCACTTCAGCTTGCTGATCCGGTGGGCTATGTCGATGACCTTGGTTCTCTGACGGATCACTTCATTTCTGATGCGATCCCTCAGAGAAACACCGAGCATAGCCCTTTCCATAGCCCGCTGAGCGACTTTGAGCTTGTGGACCATTCGAGCCGTCAGTGTCCACGTTTCGGCTCCGTATGTCATGACGGGTAGGACGCACTGATTGAAGACTTTCGTCTTCAGGCACTGTGGAATCGGCGAAGTAAGGACTCGACGTAGTTTCCCAAACGCTGCCCAGCCCAGCCGAATTCTTCTATTCACCTCGTTCTCAAAGTTGTTTTTTCCCAACTGCAATGTCTGCCCGAGGTACACATATTTTTGAACAACTTCGAGAACGGCGCCGTGTATCGCAATCGGTTCCGGTAGAACATGTTCGTTGAACATGACCTTGGTTTTGTCCAAGTTCATCCGTAGGCCGATGCGTATAGAAGAGTCAGCCAGGTCATTCAGCATCTGTTGCAGGTCCTGCAGCGTCTCTGCCACGATGACGATATCGTCAGCAAATCGCAAGTGAGAGATGTATTCGCCGTTGATATTAATGCCACGTCCTTTCCAGTTCAGCGTCTTGAACATATCCTCCATTGCATTTGAAAACAATTTCGGGGAAATAACGTCCCCTTGTCTCACTCCTCGATGCAACGGTATGGGACTTGTTTGCTGATTCTGTACTTGGACGGACATGGTGGCGGTTTCGTAAAGACATCTCATCACTTGGATGTATCGCCAATCTATCTGGCAACGCTGCAGGGACTCCAGAACAGACCAGATTTCAACCGAGTCAAAGGCCTTCTCATAGTCCACGAATGCTAGACACAGGGGCTGATTATACTCTTCGGTCTTCTGTATAATCTGCCGCACTGTGTGAATGTGGTCTATGGTGCCGTATCCGCTCCGAAACCCAGCCTGTTCCGGTGGTTGGAATTCGTCGAGTCTACGCGCAAGACGGTTCGTGATCACTCTTGAAAACAGCTTATAGACGTGGCTTAGAAGGGATATGGGTCGATAGTTCTTCAGCAGGGTCTTATCTCCTTTTTTGAAGAACAGGACGACCACACTCCTACTCCACGCCTCTGGAGTTCTCCCTTCGAACAGGACAGCGTTAAAAAGCTTCTGGAGCTCCCTCAGTACGGGTTTACCTCCTGCTTTTAGTAGCTCTGTTGTAACGCCATCCTCTCCAGGGGCTTTTCCATTTTTAAGCTGTCTAAGAGCGATCTCGATTTCGCCAATACTGACTTCTGGCAAGTCTTCGGTGAAATGGCGTGTTAACGTGGCTCTAGGATCATTTTCGGGATCAGGTCGAGATGCATGCGATGCGTATAATCGGCCATAGAAGTCCTCCACTTCCGAAAGGACTGCCGGCTTCGAAGCAACGACTTCTCCACTAGCTGTGGTCAACTTCGTCAGGTGGCTTCTTCCAAGAGATTGTACGAACACCTTTGACCCTCGATTCTGCTCGATCGCTCTTTCGATCGAAAGAGTATTGAAGCACCGGAGGTCGTGTCGTACGTTCTTGTTGATCTCTCGGTTTAGAGTCCGCTTTTCTGACGAAGTGATGGGTGGGTTTTCACGTCGTTCCTTCATTAGCCCCAAAGTCTCTTCTGAAAGCTTGGACTTCTTGCCCTTACGCTGCATGTAACAAAATCTCGTACCTTCTTCCCTGAGGACCCGAGTCACATTTTCGAGGTTCTGGTTTACGTCTGTGGTGGTTTCCACGGCAGCGAATTGGTTCTCCAGGTTTAACTGGAATGTTTCAGATCCTGCAATGGTTTGGAGCAGTGTTGGTCGGAGCCTGGACTTCATCAGACGGACGTTCATCATCAGACACGATAAATAGGCGAATAAAATGGGAGGAGGAGGTGGGTGGGGGCGGAGGACGCTTGCCGGTAATTACTACGTGAGTGCCGGCAGAGAGGTCGGGGTTGGCAGTTTTTAAGTGTCATTGTTTCCTGTTGCGTAGGTATGCTACCAACAAAACGTAGATGCGATGTGCACTTGTTTTGTGGCGATGTTGACATCCCTACACGCGTCTCGCGCTAAACCTGCGTGAATCAACGCTAGTAGGGAAGACTTTCTACTTATAGATATTTACTTACTTTGCCCAGGGTCAATAGCTGCAAGGAAGTACGTACGCCGGCAGAGCATTCCACAACTTACTTACACGACAGAGGTAGGAACTGCCAATTTTTTTGTTTCGTGGTAAGAACTTTTGAATAGTATATGGATGCAATGCTATACCGGAACGAGTAGTTCATCATCGGATTTTTTTGTGTTTTCTTCGTATCCGCCGTTTTTCTAAAACGTGACTTATGGGGGATCCCAATAATCTATCTATCCACAGTTTTCCTTACTACCGATAGAAATTTGACATAACTTCCATACAAATAGTGTCAAATATCTAACTCTAGTAAGGTAAACCGGCGATAGGTAGATTATTGGGACAGGCCGTTAGATAGGACAGTTACTTATGACGGATCTATTTATATTTTAATTACTTCTGAGTAGTTGTGTAAAGGTCTCACTTAGGTGCAACTACCAAAAATTAACTAAAAACTAGAGAAGTGGCTAATCTACAACGTACAAAACGAAAAGGGTGAATAATTCGAAATTTCAAGTTTGTATCTTCTGTGACTGTTTATAGAATCTACGATGATGAATTAGTCAGTCAGGACAACTTCATCGTATTACTATTTGTGTAATAACTGACGTACGCCGTAAGTCTACCTCGGACACTGTCCAATTAGGTATGTCCAACTTCCACAAAGAGGTGAGGACAAAGATTCCAGCTCGGATGGGCAGCGTACGGGAAGCTTCGATCCATCCCGGCCACAATACCTGAAAAACAAGATTTTCAACCAGTGTGTGTTGCCAGTGATGACTTATGGGACTGACACGTGGTCCCTTACTCATGGCCTCATTAACAAGCTTATAGTCGCTCAACGAGCAATGGAGATGGCCTTGGTTTCCCTGAATGATAAGATCTGAAATTATGTTATTATGATTCGTAGAAGAATTAAGGACACCGACGTAGTTCTCAAAGTAAGCAAGTCGCAGTGAGCAATGGACAGGCTCGCTGGACCGATAACCGATGGAGAAGAAAGGTTCTCGAGTGGCGACCATGAACCGAAAGACATAGTGTAGGCCGGCCCCCGCTAGGTGGAAAAAACCGCAGGGAATCGCTTGATGCAGAAAACAAGTAGCCGTTCGAAGTGGCGTTCTATGGGGGATACATTATGTTTAGCACAGTTAGCGTTCTAGCGGCTGATATTGATAATGAATGTGCTGTAATTAATTGCCAAAATTTGCAGGTATTCTTTTACGATTTTCTTCAGTACTCTTCTTTTATTTTCTCCACACTGTTCTACACAGAAATTCTTACAGATTTCACAAACAAAATAGTATTTTCTTATTTAGCTTTGAAAAACTGAATAAGAACTCGGGAGCGATTATAGCGAGGAAACCGGATTAAAACCTGTGACGGAGTCGCTACCGAGCTTTATATCCATAAATATAATACTATACTTAGTGGGATGTAATAAAGATATATAGTCTTGTGAGATGTAAGGTTTCAGAAGACGCGGTTCTTCTTTCTGCTTCTGGGATACCTATTCGAATGACTGTGGCTATAATTAATCATTATAAAACTTACGAATGTATAATTGTAACGTACTCGCATCGTTAACGTACTTAGTACAACCTGTCTTTGATCTAGTACAATAGTGGCACAGCTAGCTCATAGTTTGTACTGAATACGAAAAAGTTACGATAACGTTACACTTAAGCAAATCTTCGTGCTCGGCCCACTGCAAGCCTTCATCAAAAGTAATTTTGAATAAGAAATAGGAGTTAAGTAATTAGGTAATTAACTTAAGTAATAGGAGTCATATTTTTTAATTTATTTATATATAATGAGCCCATTATGTTCCCAATGCTGGGACTGGAGCCTTCCTCTCAGAGAGAGGAGTTGGGCCATAATCATGGAGCTTGGTGAATAGGCTAGTGGCCAACCCATGTCAAAGTTTTCAGGCCGTCCGGAGGCCTTCGACATTAGCCTTGTTGTCCTAAGACAAACAACCGGGACTTAACATGCCCTGCGAAGCACGGAATCGCTCAGTTGAATAATGCCAATAGCGGTCACTCATCCAACTTCTGACCGCAGCAAGTGTTGCTTAAATTGTTGATCGGTTAAGATCGCCAAGTCAAGCTCCGCTGCGAGCGCTTCATGTATACGTATTCTATTATGTTGTTTTTACTACGAGTAGTTTTTTAAGCTCTCGATGAGCTCGCGCCTATATCTAGTCTATAGAGACATTATCACTGGGACAAAAGGTAACCTATGTGTTTAACCTTAATAGTAGGTTAAACACTCCTTTTTATTTTGATTATCGGAATTAAGGAAGTTTGTTTGTTTGTCAAATCCAAGTTAACCTCCGAACCGAGTCGTGGTACTCTGACTAATTAAAAGTTTACAAGCTTAGTTCGCCTGCTCTGGTCTCGCTGTATTGTTGGCATCATTACGGATCGACAGTAGTGTTTTAAAATGTTTTAGTACAAGCAATATATACAAGGCCTTAACGAGTATTCAGTATTAGGTAAGGTTGTTTAGTATTTAGTATCTATTACTATATAAACCAAAATCATAACTGGAGAGAAAAAGGATGAAACTTTCATAATGTTAAGCAGCATTACCATATCTGAATATTTATTATAAAAGAGAAGTTTGTTATGAATTGTAATCGAACATTTGTTGTTTTTAGAAGAAAGAGTCTGTTTTTAAAATACCTTTGTGAAATAATAATAATTATTTAACTGTTTGCTAAAAGCTTCGACCTGTAAATTCGCCCGCGTGGAACAATGGCGTAGATATCGCGACCCTGAGGGAACTAAGGTTCAAAGACATTTATTCTCAAAAAATACATTACATATCACTTACTTGCGAACAATTTGAAACATATAATTATAATATCGTCATGTAATACCTATCTAGTAAGCTACCTACCCATCCAAAGTATTCATTTGCTTAAGAAGCTGTATCTGCGATTTTTCCCTGCGTAACTTCCCGTGGAATCAGAATAAAAGTAGTCTATATCCTGGGTATAGCTATATGTTCTACGAAATTTCATCAAAATCCGTTGACCCGTTCAATCATAATAATTCAATTTACATTAGCACTTACAATTGCACAGTAACAATTTTTGTTTTTATTTTAGGTTATAGGCTCCATACTAGCTGGACCAATGACTATTTCTTACAAACAACTTGACGCGGAAACAATATTCCGCATAGCTATTGCTTGCTCAATCTACAATATAAACGTAACTCTAACTTTATTTCATTAAACATGAAGGCCTTTATTAATAAACGTTGCGTAAACCTATATTAGGCGTAACATGCTTTGTCTTGCTTTCACGCGTGACATTTACTGCAAGCGAAAAATTGACAGATAGATTTTTTAACTACTCCGGGTGTAAGCCAAGATTATTAATAAGGCCGTAAGAGATTTCAACGCGTAAATCGGCGGAAGATCGGGATAGGAAACCAGTTTTCCAAGCCGATAGCTTACCTTACTACTTACACACAGTGTTAATACAGTAAGTAAAAACTAAACTAAAATAATAAGTAGAAACTGAACTAAAGTATTTAGTGACACTTCCGTTGGAAAAAATGCTTAGGGCAGAGATGCAGCGTGCACCACCCTCCGCATAACATGCAAATAGGAAGTATGCAGAAAAAACAACACACAAGACAGCGCAATCGACCAAAAATGATTCGACACGTGCATCCTCAGAAGACGTTGACTCGTCCAGCTTTAGACTGGCTGTTGCGACGTATCGCGAGTTCCGACTAACTAGACTCGTATCTTTGTGTGTTGAAAGATTACTTATATTTTATGCTGGCAATTCCAACAATCTGTTCGACATTTGATATAGAACGTTTTTGGCGCCTTTGGTGACACATGATACGATGTGCGCACTGACGAACGACGAAGGATACGGTACAGAGACTTACAGTAGTAGAGTGACAGTACTTTATATTCGGATTTAGAAGATACGCAAGACTGTACAAAGTACACTAATTAAGTAACACTATCTAGAAAAATTAAAATCTAAGAAAATTAAACAAATCAACAATAACCATTGTTGCGTTGCTTTCCCACTATCCTAACCAATTCAGTTTCATGTTAACTCACTGTGTCAATAATTCCTATGCTGTGGCTATAAGCCCCAGAGAGTGAAGTTATGGCAAGCGTGGAAAGGATTCAATAAACAATTGAAATGTATTTTTCCGTAGAATTGCTGGAATCGTGTGGGGAATAAAACGCATGATTATACTGGAATAACTCGGAATAACCGATTGTTTTGCTGATACTAAATTATTCCGGGAGTTTACCGGAAATTGTATTCTATCGGTTACTCTTCATGTGTTTAGAAATAGAACAGGAATATATTAATGGCGTGGGTGGAGGATGGGTTTTATTGCTTTGTTTATATTCCAACTTTAATAAACCTAAAACTTCGTTTTGCATGATCGGGCTTCAATATGCTTCTACAACAAAATAAAATTTGGCTTTTGTTCATCGGATTTAACCCAAACAAATATTTATATATAAGGTGACGTTATGATTTGATTAGTAAAGTTTTTAACACTTTTATATTTTATTCTGATAGGTACTTTTATTAAAATAACGTTTAACTTCTATACAACAGTAATATAGTTATTGCTGTGACTAAAATTTTAAACTGCTGATACGAGTCCATATGTGATTAATTAGTTACCTACGGCATAGAATTTCATTCTACAAAACAAGAGACGAAATCTAGATTAAAAAGGAACACTCTAATTAGAGTCGGTGAGTGCAGAAACCGAAAGAATCGGATTAAATCATAGATTCACCGCTCGCGCTCGCTGTGGAAACTCGCAAATTGAAAGTCAGCTTTAGTATGCAACATCACCGCATTTGATCTGCAGAATTAACTGCATTGTTACTGTATAATCTACTTGTAGGACCTACAGTGGGTATGAGCGCGTGTGTGTGTATATATAAAAGATAAGTTCATCAAGCATCAATGATTTTTTGTCAGCTCAATAGCGTGGTCGAACTTTTTGAATAGTTAACGATGATCCACTTACAAAAATTTATCAAATTATAGTTGAAAATAATCACAGTGAAACATTTTGTACAAACTAAATAAGTGTTATTTTGGATAATCAAATCAAAGTATTTATTGTTGTAGAGTTTGTTACAATAAAAAATGTGAAAGCCACTTGTTCCCGAACTAGTGGGTACTGTGTTTCAGGAACCAGGGTCTTCTCCCAATATTTAGTGTAGCTTACATGTCTACAGTATATATATTAAATACTTTAAAGAAAGTTACAAAAAAATATGCCTTAACCAAACTGTTTTGTCTACCATACGCACTTAAATAAAAGTGCAAGAGTGTAATTGTGTGTGTGTGTGTGTGTGTGTGTGTGTGTGTGTGTGTGTGTGTGTGTGTGTAGGTGTGTGTGTAGGTGTGTTTGTGAGTGTGTGGGTGTAGTTGTGTTTGTATGCGTGAGTGTGTGTGTTTGTGTGTGAATATGTGTGTGGGGTATTGTATATGGAGGTGTGTGCTATTTGTATGTAGCAAGGGTCTGTCTGTTTGTTGGTGTGTGTGTCGAGGGTTAATAACTACAGTTATTAATTATTTCATTCATCATACACACTAGGTGTCTACCATGCACTCGACATCCTCGTAGTCAAAGTTCTTGAGCCAGGTGAGTATTATTTTTTTAAATCCGTTGTTGGTTTTTTGTTTAGTTTTAAATTTACTGTTTATTTTATTATACAAATAGGGTGCTGCAACATAAAAATGTGTCTGGGCAATTTTACATCGTGCCCAAGGTACTGGACAACGGTCGACTCTTTTGTTCGTAACAAGTAATTGTGGCACAATATGTTTATGATACCGTTTAAGTACATTATATATGAACAGCTTCCTTACACATAGTACTTGGGCTTTATCGTAAACTTCTGTGGTGAGATGTCTAAAAGGTAAGTACATGAGGACTTTCAGCACCGCTCTTTGAGCTCTTTCTACAGCAATTAGATGTGACTTTGCAGCATTGCCCCAAATGCAAATGCAGTAGTTTATAATACATTCACATTATGCCTTGCAAGTTTGTAATAGAAGCCGATGATCAGCTTCTGCTTTAAGATTTTTGAAAATATCTATCATCTTTTTAACTCTAGCAGCCAAAGACGAAGTGTGACAGCTCCAGTTAAGGTTA
Organism: Selenia dentaria; assembly: GCA_917880725.1. NCBI lineage: Eukaryota > Metazoa > Arthropoda > Insecta > Lepidoptera > Geometridae > Selenia > Selenia dentaria. The sequence continues at coordinate 2,420,270 of OU862888.1, read as the reverse complement.
CTGTCAACAATCACACCTAAGTATTTAATGCTATCAACTCGAGTTAACTTTTTTCTATTACAGGCAGCTTCTGTCGGTTCATCCAGGCGATTGCAGGGATATGTATGAATGTTCAGATCATAATGTTCAGGAGGCCTAGTAGCAGCGGCCTTGCTGAAGCAAAGGTATTATGTCTTGCTTGTATTAAGCGACAGAAAACTATTTTCTAGCCAGGAGGTGACTTTAGAAAGTCCTTTTTCGGCCAGAACAGAAACCGATTGCCAACTTTTATGATGAAAGAGAAGATCTGTGTCATCAGCAAACATAAGAAGTTCCATTCCAAGGAGGGTGATTTGACAAAGTTCATTGATGTAAATCAGAAATAACGATGGCCCCAGTGTACTCCTTTGTGGAACTCCAAATTTACCGATTTCAACGTCACTTACAAATTCATTTACTCTAACATTCTGCTTCCTATCAGTAAGATAAGTCTTAAACCATACTAAAGCTATAATTCCAGAGCGTGCAAGCCTATCTAGAAGTATCGGAACTATTACAGTATCAAACGCCTTTTGTAGGTCAAAAAACACTTCTATACAGCGTTATCCATCATCCAAGTAGTTCGTAATACAGGTAGTAAATTTAAGGACTGCATCTTCAGTGGATCTGTTTTCTCTAAAGCCATATTGTTAGTAGCTCAGTAACTGGTTCTTTTCTAAGAATTTCATTAGACGTTTATTCACTAGCTTTTCAAATATTTTAGATAGTGTAGTGAGTAAGGATATTGGACGACAGTTAGAAGGATAAGTTTTGTTCCCTGTTTTGTATATGGGGCACACAATTGCTTTTTTGCAGATATCGGGATATATACCATATAATACCGTTAGCATAACCATAGCCTACCGTTCATAATACGTTTCCATTTCTAAGGTTAAATAAGCTAAGAAACAATAACAATAATTAGTAATTACTGCAAATTTAATGTTATTGTTCACGTTCATTATAATTTTGTAATAATAATTAACTTTTATTATCTATCCCTAATGGCTCCAATAATCGAACATTTTCATGGAGTGGTTCAAAATGAATACTAAAACGCATATCCCACAAACCAAGATGATGTTGGCGATATGTGGATGACGTGTAATGCACAAAGATAATACTACCGCACTGTACTTAGTTCTTGCGTTAATCCCGTTTTACTATTATGGCAAATTTCAACGTGGAATTTCACCAATTTGAATTGAATAATCATCCATGTAGGATTTATAAATGTATCACTTGTAAATCCACTGCTTGTTAGTAAAAGGGCTAAAATATCTCCACAGAATTCAATTTTAATTTCCCCAAAACAATGTTCCAAGTACGTACTCGTACATTGTTCGTGACAATGAGGAAAAAGGCCGCCAGGGGAGGCAGCGTTCTACAAAACACACGGATTCAGTGAGCAATTACCGTCTCTGTAATATATTCGGGCCCGAGGCGTAATCAGAATCCTTCTCGCTAAGTAGGTATGTTCAACTGATGCTGCGTACAACAAAAACTTTGTAATATGCATAACAAAGAAATTTTCCAGTCTCAAACTTTCGCCTTTATAATATTAGTGTGAGTAGGTACTTGTCTTATGTGTGGGCCGTAATCTACCTCGCTGATTCTGTTAGTGGATAATTTGAATAAGGCTCCTACTAGTAGGAGCCAGTCTTAAGCCCATCACACACGATGAAGATACTATAAAATATATATTATATTAGAGCAGATTCTGACATATCGCTCACCATATAATTCAATGAGCGACCACACACGGTGAATATACTATAATATTTTACCTTAGAGTAGCTTAAGATGCCACCGAATGTCGTAAAGACATGTTAACATACGCTAAGACTACTGCAGATAATGAAGACATATTAAGATAGTGTCCCATACTGATCCAAGTTTAAGATCAAATACAGGATGTTGACAAAACCGTTGCAGTAAATGGACGTCTGGTCTTCACTTACCGAACAAATTTATATTTTCACAATAAAAACTAATAAAGCTTCACATTATCTTATGTACCTATTTTGTTTCGAACCTATAGAAATATTTTTTGTAAATAAAAATGAAACTAACGTCTGACTAACGCAAATGTGTCAAACAAAGGAAATCATCGAAAAAGTGAGATTTTCTATCTACTAACCGAACTAGCGGTATGACAATATTATCTTAGTAGATTTTTTTTTAATTCTGTGGGTCTAACCTAACCTAGGTATTACGTATAGATCAATAAAACTAGGTAACTACTAAATCGATGTTAGTATTCTTGATGAAATAAGGCTATACTATATTATTAGACTAGCTGCAGCCGCGACTTCGTTCGCTTGGCCCTTTAAATAATGCTTTCAGTATAAACTCCATCAAAATTGGTCCAGCCCTTTCAGAAATTACCCGGTTTATAGAGGCAGACCGACAAACAATTAAAAAACTGGAAGGTATCGTGCGGCTCCCGAGACGGACTCCGATAGCTTGCGATATATTATAGTATCTGCGCCGTGTGTGGTGGGTTAAGTTAACATAACTTTTACATTCGACGTAATAATATATATTATCTTAGTCGTGTGTGATGGGCTTTAGTGTTGAAGTTTCCAGGCTGTCTGAAGGCTAAATACTGCTGCCCTAAGACAAACAACCGGGACTGATGACATACCGTGACCAACTAACTGACCCATTAACGCAGAGTTTAAGTCGCTGGAATCACACAACTTTGAAATTTTGACAGTAGATGCCTTTGATGTCGTAAGCATCTAATAATATCACCAAAAGTCACACGGCCAGACACAATAGAAATTTCATTGTTATAATGACATCGACACTAATTTTTTGGGGCTAAGAAAGGATATCTGGAAATTTCATTACATTTCTCTGGCTTATTCTTTAGACCAACGAGCAAAGCCGCTGATGGGTCAGCAAGTCAGCTATAGATGTTGGATAGAACGTAGAAATGTAGGTCTAGTAGCAGTAGTTCGGTTGTTAGTTCACTCGACCCATCTATTGCAACTTTTAGTTACATCAGTCCGGTTGGTAGAAATCACCGAACTACTCTAGTAGCAGTAGTTCGATTGTTTTTTGTTCTTTTTTAATAAATTAACTACACACTACCGACACTTTGGTCCGTTCCACTTTTAAACGAATGGATTAATTATAATAACTTAAATTTCAATGGAGACTTTGTTTTCCAAACATCATAATTTTACATAACATAATGAATAATTTATATTGCATAATCTAGCTATACTATTTGCCTTATTATTGTTATTAGCTAGAGCATCCGGCCGCAAACTCCTGCCTTTGCTCTATCTATTGTACTAAGCACGGCCTCCACGAAATCTTCGTTCCTATCTTTTATCTTGACGTTATGTTCTGCTATTTGTTTTGCCGTTGTCTTTTTCGCCCGCATGACGAATTCGCCGATCGCTGTCGTCCGTGAAGTATGTGCAACTCACTGAGTGTCGCGACACTACCACTACTACGTAAGAGACGTTGTCTCGGAGCTTTATGACTCGCTCCTTCGTCTGGATGATAATCATTGTTTCGTAAGTCAAACCCTGTGCCTCGTGTACTGTTAAGGTGCTGGAGCTTTCCCTTGACCCGTATCTTTTGCTGACTAAGGAGGATTTTTCCTTGCGTCAGCACTAGGTGCTATTTTTGTATTTTTTTAATTTAAAATTCAGTTTGTTGGAGTTTCCGGAGGCCCGATTGCCCCCTCTCCTGTTCTCCCTCTCCTTCCTCCTCCTCCTCGCCCTCCACCCTCACCCCTTTTATGTCTTTCTTCCTATGTTCCTTCCTCAAAGGTCGGCAACGTACCCTTGAGACTTCTGGTATTGCGAATGTCCGTGGGCGACTGTCGTCATCACTTAACATCAGGTGAGCCGCTAGCTCGTTTGCCAACCTATCCTGTAAAAAAATACTTCGTAGAAGGTTCCTATATTTAAAAAAAAATTGTTATCTCTACACGTTTTTGAGAAGAAGGGTCTTGACAGACAGACAGACAGACAGACGGACAACAAAGTCCTAAGTAAGATCCTATAAGAGCTCATTTTTTCTTTTGAAAAACGGAAACCTATTGAACTAAACTTACTAAGACATACACTTCCATTGAAACAAGAACAACGCGAGAGAAATTATTGATCTGAATAATGCATACATATTATTTTACACGTACTCCTACTACAGAGTATCGGAACTCGCCTAACTTACAACGCAAATAAACCAGAACCCCACGTAAATATTAAGTCAAAACATGACTCCCTGCTACGTTCAGTTTTTGCTATTTAAATAAATGAGGTTTCCGGGGAGGAACGTACCGCGACTACTAATCCCTCCGGCTGCAAGAGTCGTAAACGGTGATAAATCCGTACAAACCGATTTCGTAGAAACTGCTTTACAACCTGTGGAGATATGGGAAAGTACAGCTTCCTTGGAGAATTCGCGATTTGTTAAGATTAGTGCAGCTTCTTGTGTAGTACCTTAGTTGTTTAAGTTTCTTTGGATTTGTTGGTCTTACCTGTTGTCGCTGTAAATGACTTAATTTTACTCTAGGTACAATCTTCTCGTATTTTTGTAGCTATTACTGACAAAATGACTTTCGCCATGCAATATAGTATAGTTATATATATAGTAGTATATAGTATAGTATAGTATAGTATAGTATAGTATAGTATAGTATAGTATAGTATAGTATAGTATAGTATAGTATAGTATAGTATAGTATAGTATAGTATAGTATAGTATAGTATAGTATAGTATAGTATAGTATAGTATAGTAATGACAGGTGTATATCTGTATACATAAAATATTATAATAACACAAATATACCGGTTGCAGCACTCACTTGATATAACGCCGGCTTCAGTCCGACGTTTCGAATGTATGAGACGTTCTTTTTTAGGGAGTATTCAAGGGCGGAGATCGCGATGTTTTCATAATATATTATTTATACATTTCCCACTCTAAAGCTCATTTTATTCACTGACATCAGTGAATAAAAGGCCTTTTAATCACTGACATCAGTGAATAAAAGGCCTTTTAATCACTGTTTTGGTGTTTGAATTTAGAATACACCAATATAATTATTGATATCCATCTCAATGATTATACAACTTTCTTGCGTAAAGAAAACTCGTCTAACAATTCGAAATACAACATACAAAAAGGAGTTTTTACTAAAGACTGCTGTCCATTAGCATTGTTTAGCATTAGAATAAAAACTGTATTACGTTCTTTGTTGCCATTGCAGAAACAATATATATAAGAAAATTACTCTATGTTTAGTAATTGTTCTAATTTTTATGTGCATTTTAATTAATTTAACCTTCCTTTTTTCTTCATTAATTATATATTTTCACTTAAATTATTTCTTTTAATTATTTATTTCTCGTACTCATGATATAAAGTATAGTACACAACTCTTGAATAAAACGGATTAATATCGAGGGCCATGAATCACTCGAATCACTCGGGATTCTAACAATTGAATAACTCGCTATGCTCGTGATTCAATAATCGTTAGAATCCTTCACTAACTCGTGGTTCATATATGGCCCTCGCTTTAAATCAATATTTTATTCACTAATTGCATAATATACTATTAATAATAACTACACCATTTGAAAATGTAAAATGAAACAATTCAATATTACTATTTCATACAAATAAAAAACATTGATTTCCATATCCTTCTATTTTAGATTCAGCTATATCAGGTTGCCTGGAAAAGATCACTATTAGTGATAAGGCCGCCCATTGTAACACTTTATTTTAAGCTTTCTTTTACGTTTATGTTATTTTTTGTATATTAAGTGGTGTAACAATAAAGAATTATCTATCTATCTATCTATCTATATTTCACATGTTCAAAGTTTAAAACACAGTTTCTACGAAATCGCTTTGTAGCACGCACTATTATGAACAAACTTTATGCGTAAGTAAACGCAATGTAAGCATTATTTACGTAATACAAAAGTTTTTCATAATTATTTAGTCAGTCAAACTCAAACTTTCGTCCAGTACACACCTAATTGTTCCTCTATATATTTAATTTTTTCAGCCAATAAACACATTTATTTTAAACAGCGCGCAATCCTAACAGCACGAGCAGAACAGATAACAAATGTAAGATGAGTACAACTCTTTGTGAACGAGTTCGTCCGGGGAAGTACCGCCACAATACTTACTTCTACCGTGAAGCAGTAATGTTCGCATTGTGTTCCCGTTTGCAGGGTATGGGTGGTAGTGAAATTCCAGGCACATGAGACTTAACAACTTTGTCTCAGGGTGATAGGCACAGATCAGTTCATTTCTTGTTTCGATATGTAGCTGATATAGGCAGAGGTTACCGCTTAACAACAGCTAGGGCTGATGATTGTACCGTCTCCTAATCACATCAAAACAAACGCGAGTTTATTACTTCTACGAGTATATAATTCTATAAAACTTCCTTCGATAATTGCATCCAGCAGCATTAAGCTGCTCAGTTTGCGCAGTCATGCACTTTCACATACAATCTCATCATCTCAGCCGTAGAACGTCTACTGCTGAACATATGCCACCCACATAGTTTTCCAAAAGGACCAGTTGGAAGCGGCCTGCATCCAACGTCGTCCTGCGACCTTTATCAGGTCGTCTGTCCACCGTGTCGGTGGACGACCTACGCTGCGCTTGCCGGTCCGTGGTCTCCACTCCAGAACCTACCAGCCCCATCGGCCATCTGTTCTGCGTGCTATGTGCCCTGCCCACTGCCACTTCAACTGGCTAACCTTCTGGGCTATGTCGGTGTCTGTGGTTCTTCTACGGATCACCTCATTTCTGAATCGATCAGGTAGAGTAACCCCAAGCATAGCCATCTCCATAGCTCGTCGTGCGACCATGAGCTTACTTATGAGGCCCATGGCAAGAAACTACGCCATAAGTCATCACTGGTAACACACATTGGTCGAAGACTCTTGTCTTAAGGTATTTTTGACGAGAAGACTTCGCGAAGTTTCCGGAACGTTGCCTACACAAACATACCCTCCGAATATTATTTATCATAAGACAATACCTGTAGCCCTGTACCTATACATAACTGGATGTATTATGTGGCCACATTTAGCAACAAGGCAGCGGGGCAATTGTTTTACCTTGACGACTCTTTTGTGGCCACTTCGCAAACAACAGGCCTCTACAGACAAAGCGGGCATTTTGAACAGTACTTAAGCTTGCCTATTTAGGACATATTTAAGTACCTTTTGGAATTCCATACCCATAGGCGGATATCAAAGTTCTATAGCTGTCACAACTGTCTATTCATCTGTCTGTATGTGATCGGTCTCTGGCTTATAAAACAGAACGGGTTCAAGACCTGAAATGTTTACGTAGTATAGAGTTTGATCAGAAATCGAATCTTGAATAGAAGCAAAATATTTTTCAAAAGTGGTTTCAAGAGATACCTACCTGAAAAAAACCTTGCATGAGGAATGTTGGTGTACAAATATAAAAAAAATACAATTAACAATTTTTAACGATTTGTTTAAAAATATAATTAAGGAACCGTGGAGCCGTAGGAATAGTTGTAAAAATAAAAGTATTAACCTACAAAAATGCACTTGTAAGATAAAAAAGTATACATGCACGGGAACAATTTTAGAAAAGTACTTAAGAAGTTATAAAAATTTTGTTCTTTAAGTTATAATTTGTAAATATCTTTATTAGCCCTTTTTTGTGTGAGATTACATACTGTAATGTTTGGCGGTAAAACTGCAAAACAGTATTAATTTATTAGCCTGTTTTGGCGTTGTATTGTGACGTGTACGTGGCTGAATAGGGCTGAATGTGACGTATAATAAATAACAGATTTGATAGTGAAGAGTTAATAATATACATATTGTATGGCTTTGTTTTGGATACTTCAAGGGATAACTTTATTGGCGAGGTGAATAACAAGCCCAATAAGTTAAAAAAGTTGTATTAAGTCAGCATGTACTCGTAAATGCAATTTTTTAAATCGTTATACTGCTGTGAGTATGAATTACGTAATATACGAAGTTAACAATAAACATGTATTTAACTTCTACTTTACTACTTTGTGTTGGGTTATGTTTTTTTTAAATAAATGATAGATAAAAATATAAAAGTTGGCGTCAAAAATTAAAATGACTTACTTTACAATGTTATACGTGTTCGTTATTTTTGTTTATATCTAAACTGTATTTAATTGATCCATAGAGAGGCAAGCAATGAGTGAAATAGAGGTATATCCATCTTTTTAAAGTTCCAGTCGCGCGATGTATCTAAGTTACTCGGCTGTAGTCGTGCACAGCTGTTATGCAATCGTAAAGCGAGCATTATCTCCAGAGCAGGATGGTACAATACATCGATAGGTACGAAGCCGTCGGCGGCTTCTCGCACACAAACAGGCTGCGCTGCCGTCGCCAACTCAGAGCACTCCTGCGCCAACACTACGTCCAAAATACCTCCGTGAGAATTAAAAATTCCATTAAAATCTATAAGTTTACAATATGTCAAAAAGTAACAATAATTTTTTTTTATATTATTAGATATTATTAGATTAGATACGAGCCTTGTATTCGCTTTCAACCCAATTTTAATTTTACAAACTACAAGAAAATACTTATAATCATCATCGATATTTATATATGAGATACATGTGTTCGTCTATGTAATAAATATCCACAATCTACAAACTTCCAATCACTATCCAGGAAATGTACCCAAATCCTCGGGAGTTTGTTCACCAACTACCCCTCACATCCTTACTCAGCAATGTGCCGTACTGTCGCGTATTCTGTGGCAATGCTGACAATAAGGGCGCAACACATCAATGTGACTTACTATAATGTAGATAGCATGCCAAGGGTACAATTCTACTAATCAATCGTGTCACAATGTTTCGTTTTTGTTGGCTCTCTCATCAGCAACGAGGCGATTGCGAGGTTTACAACCTTAAAGGAATCAGTCGATGGAATTCAAAAAAATTACATTGAAATATTCTTGCTGCATTGCAATTTAATAAAAATAAAATACCTATACAATTTGCCTTCATTCATTGGAAATGCACACGCTGCATTTTCAGGAATCAGATTACGTATTCTAAGAAAACAGTTGTATTATTAGCCAAATATGGCGCAGGCAAGTACGGGTTATGGGTACGGTAATAGGTTGTTCAAATCATTTATGACATTGACTCTCTTTGAGTCAACTTGGTGGTTTTCGCGTTAGTTCGGTGGACTGAAAACTTCGACATGGGTTGGACACTATTCTATCCACCAAGCCGCACTTTGACTGCGTGGTGGTATATAGCCTAACTCCTCTATCGGAGAGTAAAGTTTGAGTCCCAGCAGTGGTAACATATTGGGCTGATTATGATGATTGATTTGGTGTAGCATAACCTTTAGTAATTCTCGGTGGTCAACAGTTAGAATCATACATTGGGTTTGAGCTTTTGGTAAAGTAGCATCAGGGCAAACTTACAAATTGATAGGGCACATTCTAATGCCTGACTGGCTATGACTTTCAAGACCTGTCAATAGATTGAGGCAGCTACCCTTAAGAGTCAGTAGCCTTTCTAGATCTAGTCTGTACCATGTTTGAAACATTCATACCCTCACACCTTTGAAACATTCATACCCTCACACCTTTGATGAAATCATCACTAGCTTAGAGTGAGATAGTGGACATTTGATCACTCACTAGCCTACCAAAGATGAAACGAGATGAATTAATTCTCATTGATTTCTTACGCTTTCGCGATTATTATGATTATTCTCAGACCTCAACCTGACAAATGAAATGTAATTTTATGTTTTAAAATTATAATTACTTACTTATTATAATTAATAAATAAATAAATAAATAAATAAATAAAAAATAGAAAAATCAATGAATAAATTAAAAAAAAAATATAATTAAAATATTATCCATTTAATTTAACAACTTTAAACGGATTAAATCGCGTATAATTATATATTATTTTTATCCCGACATTTCGAACTCTATGAGTGAAGAGTCTTTTTTTTTTTTGACGCAGAGTAATCCTTTATTGATACCACCGGCCCCGGGGGGAGCACGGTGGTTATGTGGGAGTCTCTGCCAGAAGGGCAGCATACCCACCAAACCTCTGCGGTAATCCGTCACTGCCGCTTTTGGCGGGAACGCGGGACAGATTTCGCATAAGACCGCGAACCCGCCGCGGCTGTCCGTTGCCGGACCCTTCTCTCTTGCAGCACGCCTGCACACTTGGCGTGCCGCAACCGCCACGGGGGACCAAGCCCGCAAATGGACCCCAGACTCCCCCGAGTCTGGGCGCCCTAAGTCCCCCTACGATGGGTCAGGTGAGTAGCCCCACCGGCTGCTACTTCGTCCGCAGAGGATAGGGACAGCGGCGCCTCGCAATACCGACAGTCCTCTTCCCCTGCGACCCCACCGCGTCCGCCATCTAACGGTGGCAGCCCCGTCAAGGCCGCGGAAGGCAGGGAGAGCGGCTGACCGTAACACCTCTCCCGCCGCGGCCTCTAACTCTCAGCCGCGGTGCCGCCCATACGACACCGCAGCCCGCCTCAGTTGCAGTGGCGCCCATACACCACCGCTACCTACAGTGACCGCTCCCGTGTGGACTTGGAGGGCAAAGCCCATAGGAGCGGTCCCACCTCGGGCCCACCAGCTATCGGCTATCACTGGCAGGCCCATTGGTTCCTCTTAGCTTCACCGTGGTGACCCAAACCGCGGCTACTGAGCCCCCCCCCCCGCCACGGCAAGGCGGGAACACTCGGGGGGGATGAGTGAAGAGTCTACTTGTGACTATGTTTACTAAAAAGCTGTTTAATTTCATGATAAATTTAGTTTAGCGAAATATAAGAAGACACGTGAGTTGACCAATAATATTCTTCTCATACTCCTCTCTGAAAGGACCGTGTTCTAAAAGTGGGAACATAACAGGCTGATGGACATATATGTACTGACATAATCGATTGCCATGGATTTAGTAGAATTGCCCCAAGATAGGCAGACTACGATTCTTGGTCCATACCGTCCCATTTGGGCGATAGTTCCCAGTTTCCTGGTTCATAATTCTGAGTGACTCACGTATACAGTTGTCGTTTCTTTCACTCACTTGCATGGACAGTGTCGAAGCTTGTAATTTTTTATGCTTTTTGAAAATCTGACCATACCAGTGTGTGAGACACCATTATGTATAGCTTACTAAGCGCAAGATCAACAAGTTTAGCCGGATGGCACCATGTACACATTGGCAGTTGCTGTGTCTATCACCAAGGTTAAAAAGTTAACATGGAGTAGAATATTGACGTTATGCTCGACGGCCTAGAATACTTAATTCGTTTCAATCGACCAGGCAATGATCATAATCATAATAAATCATCATCCAACCGTAATTAATAATTATTATGATTTTGATGAAACCGGCTACTAATAACTACATCTTAAGTTAATCTCCACTCATTTATCTTATATTTATGTCTGTAAATATAAGAATATATTATACGCTACCGAAAATAATAAAAGCTAAAACTTTGTTAAACGCTTTATTAAACAGTCAAAACAATAATCAATTATTAACACATAATTTACAGTTGGCCAAGACAAGTATCACTAAAAAAAATTCAATATAAGTTTAAATTAATTGAAGTAATTGAAATAGAATTTATAACGAAACACGTACGCGGTATTCGTATTGTTTCGACACATAATAAACTAGAAATCTATCTCGAGTTATGTTAGTAATTATGCTTTAAGACCGGCTAGGACTCGCGTAATATTGAACTGAAATAGTGTCCGACCAGCCGACGAGCTCGTCGACGAGCTCACCGATGCCGAATGCGTGAGATATCGCCCTTTTACATAAGGTTGTTTTTCCAATGATTCTTGTCATCTCGTCATTTGTTTCACGGATGTTGTCAAAGATACAACGATGTTTGCTCTTAAAGCACGGCAGTTTAGAACTTATTTGGATTTCTTCCAGGAGTATGAACGGAGTAGTCAATTGCATCTACAGCCGCATTCCAAAATATATAGAGCCTACCGAGAAGAAGCGGCAAGAAACTCGGGGCCCTTGGTTTTTAAAATGTTTCTACTTAGGTATTATTAATACATTTTACTGGTGGCAGAAGACATCTTGCCAGAAGTGGAGTACTCCAAGCATCTTTGTATTCTATATAATGTCGGACTTTATAATATGCATTTTTTATTTGAACGTTTTTACAGTCAATTTGAATTTTTCGTCTTTGATCTCAGTTACGTGTTTTAGGATTTTATTGTGAAAACGCACACAAATTCCTAGGAACAACTTATTAGACTTCGCAAGTCTAAAACTGAGTATAGCTATCCTATTTCTATTCCTAGTATTAAAAGTGTGGTGATCACTATTTAACTCACATTTATCTAAATTATTATAAATATACATTAGATTTTCAAATACATATAAGGAAGGCAAAGTTATTTTATTGATTTTTTAAATAAATATCTCAAAGGTTCGCGAAGACCCATTTCCACCCACACATATAGCTCGAATTAACACCTGACCTACTTTTTAGAATGCAATAAAATTTAAAATTGATATTAAATTTTCTTTCAATAAATACACTTTTTACCTAATTAGCTACACTCTATAGTGCACAAACTGTTAAAACACAATAGTGCGCAAGCAATTGCTACGTTGTCTAACCATGTGGAGTCACGAGTATGTACATAGTATGTATATAATTGTTTGCTATGCCCGTAAGTTTTGTTTTTTTTTAGTATTTTTAAGTCATCATCATCTCAGCCGTAGTACGTCTACTGCTGAACATATGCCTCCCCTTCAAATTTCAAAAAGGACCGGTTGGAAGCGGCCTGCATCCAACGTCGTCCTGCTACCTTTATCAGGACGTCAGTCCTTGGCGGTGGACGACCTGCGCCATATTTCAAACCTATTTCAAAGTAATATTTATTTATTTTTTTAAACTTAAAAAGACTGCAAAAAATCAAAACGTACGGGCATAGCAAACACTGTGTTTATTGCATGAAAAAAAAATCACTGAGATCGGACAATGTTAACTGGTAGAAAAGAGTTTTTTTCTTTTATTGTGTACAAGTACTAGCTATGCAATCCTCTTAAAGTTTTCTTCTTCTCCCGTTGTCACCTTAATATGTCGCGATGTTGCCGCTCCTACGTTCACGGTTTTAGTGTGGTTCAAAGCATCTGTGATCTCTATGTCCAGCTGGTAGAACACATGGTCAGACCATCGTCTTGGATTGTTACATCTTGGTCCCTTTCCTTACCACTAGAAGGCAAATTATTGCAAATCTAAGTCTCAAGAAGAACACGCCTATTTGCATGTATGCAGATGTTAAGGTTTACATTCTCGAAGGATTCGTGGGAAGTGCATAAAGTTATCTTATTAGCCTCATAATAATAATATGTTTTGAGATTAGAAGAACTATTTTTCCTACTGATAAAACGCAAAAGTTTGTATGTAGGTATGGATGTATGGATTTTTGTTACTCTTTCACGCTCAGTCGGCTGGGATGTTGATGAATTTTTGTGAATGTGAAAATGTAGGTAGACGTGGCGCTGGATAGGTGTCATGGGATACTTTTTATCATCGTCATCATCTATCGCCACGCGGGAGAACTGGGCCATCTTTGATGAAATTTGGTATGAAGGTAGATGAGGTGCTGAATTAAAACATTGAATACTTTTCATCATCATCATCATACATCACCACGTGGATGAAACCAGTATTTAACCATAAGCAAAGTGGCCTATTTAAATCCGATTCCTTATTTAGTTTTTACGATATCTATGTGAAAGGATATGGAAGAGGCTATAACTAAGCTAGGAACTACACGGATGGCATATTGTAGTAAATGTATGCAGGCCAACTTCTAAAAATTTAACCATTTCTATATATATATATATATGTATTAAGTATTTGATTCATTTGGGTTTAGTCGTGATGTCAGAACATCTCGTACTGCCGCACACTGTCGCTACGGCCCGACCACACGGGACAAGTTCGAGTTACGTCTAGTCCTCACGCCACAGAGCCGTACGATAGTAGACTCCTCAATAAACCGCCAATTTTTGGGGTTTTTCTTACATTCTTGCCCCTTGTCGGTCATGCCGGAATTAATGAAGTTGCTTTTGTTTTAGAAATACTTGCAGAAATAAAAATAATTCATTCTTTGTCTCGAGTTACTCGCAGGGGATGACAGTGTTGTCGCATAAAGTATGAACGGTCATTGCTTACCTACTCTAGATTTTATTTTGTATTCTTGTTAAGATTTTATGTATATCCATTATTTTATGTATTCCATTATTTTATGTATATCCATTATTTTATGTATATCCATTATTTTATGTATTCCATTATTTTATGTATATCCATTATTTTATGTATTCCGTTATTTCATGTATTCCATTATTTTATTTATATCCATTATTTTACGTATTCCATTATTTTATGTATATCCATTATTTTATGTATATTAACGAGCACACTTTCAAATTAAAATATTTTACGCAACGACTGAAAAAAATATGAACTCAGTTAAGTAAGAACTTGCATCAACCAGTATCCTATTATATAAAATCAATTATAATATAAAAAAATATCAGTGAGAATCTAGTTAACCTGTCGTGCGATTCTGTAATGATTCGTCGATGCGCTCGTCGACGAGCTCACCGATAACAAATACTTTATGAGATATCGCCCTTGTACATAAGGTTGTTTTTCCAACGTTTCTTGTCATCTCGTCATTTGTTTCACGGATGTTGTCAAAGATGCAACGATGTTTACTCTTAAATAATCGCACAGCTGTACAGAGAAACATATCACAATATATTTCTATATTGCCATTTGTAAACATGTAACAGATTTTTTTTTATAGGAATAAAAAAAAAATTGAATATCATGATATGACATTCTTTTGTGGTAGTGCCACGTTGTAACCCCTCTGGGTTACAGCCAAATGGGCCGGCCACCGGGGAAGTACCACACTCCCACAACACCGACGTCAAGTATTATAGCTTGCTATTTCATTTCAGTCGGTCTGTGTGGTTTCGGAGGCCCGGTACAACTCTTCCTCCTCTCCTTCCCTTTCCCCTATCCCCCCTCCAAAATTACCACATTGACCCTATTAACCGTGATTACGTGAGTAATCCCGTATTTGAAATTTAAAATGAGTGAAAACCATGTTAGTTTTTATAACTTAACTAATACAATCATTTATGTCCCGTATTACCTCTGTTATAAAGCTTCATATAGATTATCTTGAAGCGGGCTAAATAAACACATACTCGTACATAGATATAGCTGGACTGAGATTCGCACCAACGTGTCAATGCTCCAAGAACTTGGTATTAAGCAACGTCTATCAGCCACTGTCCAATCCTGTATATTATCATTCTTTGGACACGTTTCCAGGCGTGACAACGACTCTATAGAGCGCCTAGTCATCCAAGGCAGAGTGAAAGGCACCAGACAGCGCGGTAGGTCACCGATACGATGGACCGACCGAATTAAGTGTGCGGTCGGTGGTTCCTTGCATGAGTGCACCAGGATGACCGCTAACAGGCAAAAATGGCGTGACATCGTGAGGCGTATAACTTCTGGCCCCACCAACACTAGTACATGACGATCACGACCGCTCTGTCAAGAGCGCAACAAAGAAGATATAGCTAAAATTTGTTGTGGCACGTTAATAGATATTTCAGTAAGCAATAACTCATCGTCACAGGCTCGTAAGCTTACCGTAATTTGGAACTGAAATTGTAAACGGTTGACAGGAAATATTAGAGTTACAAGTGACTGCACAGGCAAAGGACGCGTGCTCGCATGTTACCGCGTTTGAGAGTATTATCTGGGTAATTTAGCGTGAAAACTTCTATAAACGATGTCTTGCGCAAATATGTCAAAACGTATTCAAAAACTTTTGGGATATGGAAGTTTGTGAGTTGTATTAGGAACCCTAAACTTGGTCTTTTTAGGGTTCCGTACCAAAAAATAAAACAGGACTAAGACTGTCCGCCTGTCTGTCCGTCGTTCACAAGGCTGTATCTCATGAAGGGTCATAGTTATAAAGTTGGAATTTTTAAAGATGATGTATTTCTATTGCCGCTATAACAACAAATACGAAAAACCAGGCAGCTGCGAGTCAGACTTGAACACGAAGGGTTCTGTATCGTTATCTGTAAAAACGGCAAATAAATAATGGCTGTTTTATGGGAAATTTAAGAAGAGAGAGAGAGAACTCTTCGTGCGCGAGTCGGACTCTCACTTGGCCGGTTTTTAGTATTTGTTGTTACAGCGGCAACAGAAATACATTATCTGTGAAAATTTCAACTGTCTAACTATCACGGTTCATGAGATACAGCCTGCTGACAGACAGACAGGCGGACAGTCTTAGTCCTATTTTATTCTTTTCTGCCGGTTTTTAAATCATATTAGACGTATGAGTTAACCACTCGCGAAGTGGCGAGATAGATAACTCACCGAGTGTTTCAACGTGAAGTATTTATTTATTTATTCTATCTATCTATATATATGTTACAGATAGTTCTTATAAATAAAAAATGACATTTAGTCAATTATATGTACCCTGTAAGGGCGCTGCAAGGTTATTCTATCCTGACCTAATGAAGCACAGTAAAGTGGTTCCTTTATTCAAATCTGGTAGTACTTCTGATCCATCAAATTTTCGGCCTATTTCTGTACTACCTACGCTAAGTAAGATTTTCGAAAAAAATATATTACATCAATTAGAAACTCATTTTAGTGCAAACAAAATTTTATGCGGCTTATTAACTGATGTAGACACAGCTAGAATAGTTTATTTTAGTTATTTCCATAGCGTTATGACTTATGGCATACTGCTCTGGGGATGTTCTGCTGATATTAATTCTATTTTTATACCGCAAAAAAGGGCTATACGAGCGATCTACAGTTTAGCTCCCAGAGTTTCCCTTATGGGGGATCCCAATAATCTATCTATCGACAGTTTTCCTTACTACCGATAGAAATTTGACATAACGTCCATACAAATAGTGTCAAATATCTATCTCTAGTAAGGTAAACCGGCGATAGATAGATTATTGGCACCGGCCGTTAGACAGAAGTTTAAAGACATAAACATTCTAACTGTAGTCTCTCAGTTTATCTATGAAAATCGAATGTATGTAAAGATAAACATTAGCAGTTTTGATAAAAGGAGTGATGCTCATTCTATCAACACGCGAAATAAGCACAAGCTATCCGTACATGTAACGAGTCTCCACAGAATAAGTCATTCTTTTATGGGACAATGTATTCTATAATAAAGTTCCCAATGTTATCCGAGATTTGCCTATTAATAAGTTTAAAATCAATATTAAAACTAAAGTCTGTCAAAAAGGTTATTACAAAATTTCGGATTACTTGGAGCATAAAACAGCTTGGGACTGATCACTCCAGGCTCTATCTACTCGTGTACTAAGATGTCAAAGTGTAGCGTGTCATGCCATTATAATATTCTCTTTTGTAAGGCAACACACTGGAGCTAATATTTGTAGTACCTAAGTAAAAACATTGTAAAAACATCTATATAAATAGAATGGCCCCGAGTTTCTTGCCGCTTCTGCTCGGTAGGCTCTATATATTTTGGAACGCGGCGGTCTTTAAATTACATTGTAATGAAAAATGTACGTTCATAAGTGCGTCTTTGATGCCTAAATTGAATAAATGATTTTGACTTTGACTTTGACTTTGACATTTACATTATTATATATGCATGCAGGTTAGTGTAGGTACTTTCTAGTATATTATGAACAGGGCTTATCAGTAAAATACTTGTCAGAGTTGGTTGGATAGTTCAATACGTTCACAAACATTGTAAAAACTATATTATGATAAGTATATCCACCAATGTATGGATGTTGCTTGCGGAGACTGATTCCTATTCGGGATGCTAATGACACACTCTGGTCATTAAAAAGTAGACGAAAAAGAGTAGGAAAACCATTTCGAGGTTTAATCTCAAAATACAAATTATTAATCTGTGATTAACTTAGAAAAAATGGCACAGTCTCCGAAGTCTGTGCAAGATGATTTATAAAATATTAGCGACTGACTTTGTTTGCACAGTAGGCTCAGCTTTCTGCCTCGCCGTAAATTGCCGTCATTCCTTGATTTTACTTCCATGAGATCCTTCTTCAGATAATAATTAACACAACAAAAAAATTTTGCAAAATTGTCCAACCCGTTCACGCGTGATGCGATTACCAAGAGAAATAGACATCTTTTCACATTCATTTTATATGTATATGATTAGAAAGGTGATAAATACTTATTGCGTTGTAGATTATAATAATATATAACATTTATGGCCGGGTAATGAGAATCGGGAACTGTGTTCCACTCTTTAGTAGTGGACATAGGACACACATGAATATGAAATTACACTGCTTGTTCCGTAGGTTTTACATGGAACAGTAAAAATGAGGCACTTTTAACCAGTGAAGGCACAGAGTCATATAATTTTTTACCTATTACTCGTAGTATATGAAATACTAGGAAGCAAGCTTGTGCAAAAGACCGTTTTATTTAGTGTTATTCTAGTGCCAGATATTGTAGTATCTAGTTTTTTATATGGTATAGGTTGGGAAACGAGCAAGCGGCTCACCTGATGGTAAGTGATACCGTCGCCCATGGACATCCGCAATACCAGAAGTCTCGAGGATGCATTACCGACCTTTGAGGAAGGATGATAGGAAGGAAAAGATAGAAGGGGAGAGTGTGGAGAGGGAAGGAGAGGGAGAACGGGAAAGGAGAAAATCAGGCCTCCGGTACCTCACACAAACCGACGAAACTCAAAAGCAAGCTACGTTACTTCACGTCGATGTTATGTGGGAGTGTGGTACTTCCCCGGTCGTGCCGGCCCATTCGGCTGTGGGGTTGCAGCGTGGCACTACCACAAAATGACCTAGTGTACAAGCATTATAATGCATTGCTGTAAAGGGTACTAAGAAAGTTTTTTGCAGAAATCAATATCTAAGGATTACGGGCGCAATATGTGATGTTCAGAAAGCTCGGTTTTCCATACAACGATTAATGTCAGTCTTGACGTTACGACACCAGCTGTGTGATTCTCAAAGAGCAAACATTGTTGCATCTTTGACAACATCTGTGAAACAAATAACGAGATGGCAAGAAACGTCGGAAAAGCAACCTTGTGTACAAGGGTTATATCTCATAGTATTTGACATCGCTGAGCTCGTCGAGGATCGCAATGACGAATCAATAGCTAATTGCATGGCAGTTACTAGTTAGGGCGCTTTCCCACTATCGGCCGTTTTCAATAACCTCTCTATCGCCGGTTTCCCTTACAAGAGATAGATATTTGACACTATTTGTACGGACGTTATGTCAAATTTCTATCCGTAGTAAGGAAAACTGTGGATAGATAGATTATTGAAAACGGCCGTAAGTCGTAACCGTTAAATTATCGCCGGATGACTATCGGCTCCAGTTGTTCCCGGTATAACGATCATTTTGGTTTGCGAGCATCATTATATTGTTTCACGGCATTTTTGACGACAGCGACATTTAATCGTGTCGTCCTATATGTGAACACCTTAATGAAAAAATATAAGCTGTCGTGGCTTAATTTTTTTACCTAAAACTACACGACAATCTGTCGTCACGACAAAGTGGAAACACGCTGTTACGTTACGAAGCCCGTATTACAAATATTTCTTTAAGTTAAAGAAAAGTTAAACTAATTACACTGTACCTATGTATGACAATACATGTACTCGTATGTATATAAATAAATCTAGTTAACATATATATAGGGTGCCCAAAAAGCTGGCTCGTTTACCTTGTTGAATATTCAGCCAATTTTTATATATTTATGTATTATTAATAAATTATACACACAATTATAAAATATTTTTCAATTGATAAACTTAACAACTTTTATGGGACAACGAAAATCAATGAATTTCCTTAGTGAGGCTCTTATAAATGTACCATTAACACCTAATTGCATTTGAATTTGACATCTACGACCGTTTAGTAGATTAATAGTAGCAAAGGATGAAAACACTGGTTGATTAAAAGTCTGGCAAATAATTTATTATTTGAATCCAGCTTTTAAAAAAAATAACGGTGATCGTACATCGAGGAATGTGTGAAGGTTGTCTGAGTTTTCGAATATGTTTAGAGCAATAAAACTCTGATACACTATTTTAAAATGCAAGATCGCTTCGCATATAACTGTAAATAAAGTTAAAAAATTACAAATGTACTTCTCTAGGCTTAGTATCAAGTCACACTGGAGGCAGCACTTATTCTTAATATAGCTGTTTGCGTAGAGCACATCGGCTATGTAGCTTATCGTAGCAAACTCGTAGACTCAACTCGTAGTTCATTCGTAGCTAGTAGCGGAATACAAGTATGCGGAATATGCGGATAACAGGGAATGCCAAAAGAGATAAAAAGTACGTTTATATAAATCTATACTAAGACGCGGTCCAACCCTAATTTTAAAACTAATTTACGATGCTTAACGTAAGGTTGAAAATCGCTTGTTAGATTGGACGATGTAATGCGAAAATGCGTTAATTTTGTACGTTTTCTTTATATTTTTCGATATAAATTATACTAACACAATTGAAAAAACTGCTGGTTATTACTTTAGTACTATACGTTGGCTATGTATTTACCTAAAAAAATATAGTGTTATTAATGAAAATTCTGAGAGTTTGAACGTGAAAGTTTATTTTTATGGACCTTTTTTAGGATTTTTTTCTGCTGAAAGAGAGGTTATATTTATGAATTCTATTCGGTTATTACTCTTTGCCTGTTCCTTTTCTAACCTTTGAATTTTTTTCATAATATATTATCGATCTGATTCGTTACACTAGGTGTTTAAAAATTCTATTTTTCACTATTATCAGGATACGAGCGCGCCTTAAATTATGACTTAATATGTTATGCTTAATTTATTATGATTCGTAAAGTATGTAAGTTTGATATCAAAATATTTCCTTCATATGTATGTTAAAACTTATTATTTATTTATTATTTATGTATGGTTTATCAGTTAATGTACGTCGCTCCCGTATAATACGTGAAATTACTGTCACTAAGTTGTAATTATATACAAGTTACCGCATAAATAACTCACAAGATGCTGTTGCCACATCTGCACTGCTTATCTCTACTTGAAGACTTGTAAGTGTATGCATATTGTATGTATTGTTATGGATCTATCCGTTTAAAAACACCTCAAAGGAAATTATACCTTTAAATATTAAAAAAACAAACTACTTTTACAAATTCGGGTTATTTTTTCTAATCATACAACGACCAGTCAGAAAATAAAACCGAAAAGTATACAACAAAAACAGAATAGGTACAAAAACTCAGATTATTCCCATTTCAGTATTTTCCAGTTACATTCAAAACAGTTTTTCAACGGCTGAACTCTTTACTATGCAGAAACTATCGGCCAAAACTCTTTTCATTTCTCACCGCCCGCCTCCCGCATACCCAACAAGATTTTATTTTTCAGTGTCTGTTAAAGGCAGTTTTCTCCAAACTACCGTAGTTGTAAAACTGGTTGGATTGTTAATATTCCACGTCCACCGACACGAGCTGCCGACGTGCCTCGACTCCCAACTTGCTGCTTTCCGATGCAATGTCTTTAATAGGCGCAATAAATTGAATATACATAGTTAGGTATGCAGATATATTATGCGGTTTTTTTAAGGGGAAAATGAAGGGTAGAAATAGGAAAATCATGAAAAGTATTCGTTACCTTTGTAATATTTTTAACCAACTTCAAAAAAAGATAAGGTTTTATGATCGCCTGTATGTTTTTTATGTATGTTCAACGATTTATTTCCCACTTGTGGACCGATTTAAAAAAAATATAAATATATGTATATATACTTCCGCAGTGAACCTATTTAAACTTCATCAAAGTTGGTCAAGCGGTTTTTGAGTTACACTCCAATAACTATAAAGTGTTGCGCAAAGAATATCATCATGATATTTTTATAGTATTACTTTATAAAGCACTAACGCCTGCTTTAGCGATCTCAAAACATTGAAATTTATAGAGAGAAAAATTCCATACTCGGACGGGATTCGAACCCGCGTCTTCTGACTCTCCGTGTCAGACGCCATTGACCAACTAGGCCATCGAGGTTCTGGTCCGAGCATCGAATTTCAATGTTTGAGATCGCTAAAGCCTAACCTCTGCTTTAGCGATCTCAAACATTGAAATTGCTTTAAAAAGTAATACTATACAAAATTACAAGGGCTGCGATGTCAATACGAAAGTTTAAGTATTTCTAAATAATGCTTCTTTCGGTTGGATGGTACTGTTAAACTGTTCAATAGATGTCGCTCCGTCCCCGCAAGACGGTTAGTCAAATAGAGAGTTAAAATTTGATGCTCGGACCAGAACCTCGGTGGCCTAGTTGGTCAATGGCGTCTGACACGGAGAGTCAGAAGACGCGGGTTCGAATCCCATCCGAGGATGGAATTTTTCTCTTTATAAAAAATCATCATGATAGCATGATGACATTCTTAATGACGGTGAATGACCTCCCGTAAGTAGCAAGGGTCACTGAAAACGCAGAAATGGGAGCTATTTCATTTAACTGAACAGAGAGCATTAGCCAATATAGATTCATTTGACTTCTATGTCAATGAGAATGGGATTTCCACAGTAAGCGCAAAAAAGCATCGTCAGGTTGGTAAAAAACTGTTGTGTATTCAACGAATTAGCTTAAAAAATACCGATTTTCTTGCTTTCGAGGATGGAGATTCCGAAACTATACAGATTTGCATTTGTTAAAAAAGTAATAAGAAAATCTTTACCGGCTTTATGGCTGTCTGAATTTTTGAATGGATAATTAAACAAGATACAAAAAAAATTAGAATCAAAATGTAAAAAACGAAACAATGGTTTTTGATTGGCGGTTAAGTTATCTGAATGATACGTGCACATGTCAAGATAAACTTTAGGCAAGAGACTTCCTTTCATCCGTTGTAAATAACTGAAGGTTGTGTTGTGTGAATGTTGTGGTTGAATATTATAAACACGAAAGTTTGTGAGTATGGATGTGTGGATGTATGGATCTTTGTTACTCATTAACGCACAAACGGCTGGGGCAATTTTGATGAAATTTGGTATGGAGGTAGATAAGGCACTGGTTTAACATAAAGGATACTTTTCATCATGCATCACCAAGCGGGTGAAAAAGCGTAATATGCTTGGGAACAGCAAAGGGAAAATAATAAGATCTCCGTCTACGTGAAGATCGAAATGATGCCAGTTCTGTCAAGTTTATGTCAGTTTCTGATAGCTTAATCAAAAGCCAAGTCAATTTTACAGCTCGATACACTAGACGTGTTCGGCGACCGTCAAGGGTGATGAAATGTAACACAAATACCGTCAAGGGTGATGAAATGCAATGACAGTTTTTTTTCCATGGTGATTCATTTTATTTCATTATTATTGTTTACTGATTGATATACTAAGTGTTTAAATGCACTCGAATAATACTATTATAGCAATTGCGTTTGACCATGTACATATTTGTTGACATTTTGGTATAAAGATACATATGCCCTTGGAGAAATAAGAAGCTACTCGAAGTTCTAATCCTGCGCA
The DNA here is from genome assembly GCA_917880725.1 of Selenia dentaria. Lineage (NCBI taxonomy): Eukaryota > Metazoa > Arthropoda > Insecta > Lepidoptera > Geometridae > Selenia > Selenia dentaria. Next base: position 2,396,593 of record OU862888.1, on the reverse strand, counting down.
GACGTAGTCGCTGGCACCAGCTAGTAACAATATAAAATAGTATTTCAAACTTGCTCAGGTTATTTAAAGCGAGTAATAATTACTCAACACCCGTTTCTTTGTCCGCTGCAACTATAACACAGCCCAAAGAATAATTAGAGCTTCCCAGTCGGACCAAACTTTGCGCTTCTTAATTACTTCGCTGCATTTAACTAACAAATTCATTGCTTGCTATTTCTTCTTTGTTTTGTGTATGCACAACAACGTTTATTCAAGGTTATAATCAAAAAATGTTTGAGTGTGCCATGACTCTGTCAACATCAGCCTATTTATCTGCTCAACATAGGCCTTTTCTTACACTGTTGCTACGTGTTTTTGCAATGCCCGGTTATGGTAAATATGTATGATAAGAGATGATGTTGTTGATGTTGATGATGTTTGGTAAGAGACCAATCAAGTGGTTCTGCAGACTCTGGAAGAGCAAGCGATAATCTTTGTCTGCGGAACGGTTGGCTATCAAGAGTCCTACCTATGTCCTCGTTATCAAGGAGCTTACAACCAAACAATATGCATAACTTAACATAGAATAACGACTTACGAACAATTCCAACATGCGTCGCACGGAGCAGCATCAGCTCTTTAAGTCTGTTCTGTTAGTAAGGGAAAGAAGAGCAGGAAGGATAAAAGGAAACAAAACAGACCAACTCGGCAGTCCCTCTATATCTGCTTTCCAATCTTCATTCCAATCCAACTATTGGCTGCAACTGATCTGTTCAGTGTTCCAACACAGGTAGATGCAAGCAGGTGCCCAAATAATATACCGTTCATCACTAAACACGCAACAGTGAACAACAGTGATTGCCTTGTCTAACTTCAATTACTATAATACATTTTAAACCAAACATTTTCCAAAATCAAACGCCAGCCATTTTTACAAGAAGCACAAGTCAATACAAAATCCAAGTGACGTTACGAGCGGTGCCCTCTAGTTTAAGTGTTCGGGACCAAATACGAGACGTGCAGGACTTATTGCCTCCAAATCTGAATAAAAATATGATCATCCACTTCCACTGGCGATTCTCCGCGGTTTTGATGAGGTCTTCGGTACACCTATAAATAAGAATATAGACCTCTCATAATATGCATACATTAGGAGAAACTGATGTCAAGCAGCGCAGAGCTTGGACTTCAACATCCCTTTACTGCCGTTCCTTCCGCTGTTTATCTCTCCTCTTCATTTACCTAAACGTATTCTCCTATTAACGATGAAAGACTACTACAGCCGTAATCTGTGGCTGTGCGTGTTGTTGCATTGCTGTGGTTCTGTTAGAGTAATCCATTTAGAATATAGTATTTCAGAGAATCTCTGCGTAGTTATCTCCATAGCTCGCTGAACAACCTTAAATTTGTTGACCAATCTCACCGTGAGTGTCCAAGTTTCAGCTGCGTAGGTACTAGAACTGGTAGGAGACTGTATATATATTACTGTCCAAAGAACTAAATATTTTTCGTCCAGAAATTATACTTTTTTTATGTATCGTTCGTAGGTTTAAAGTTTTAAACTTTAATTTTTGATTAATTGTCGCTAAAGATTACCTAACTTTGCGTGCGTGACTTTTCAGAAAAATAACGCGGACGATGCTACTGCGTTTTGCTGTAAATTTTATTAAATAATAGAAAAAAGTTATGGAAGTTTTTTGCTTTTGAATATAAGCGGCGATTTATAAGCTTTATGTAAAATAGTGTAATTTAATACTGCTCTTTCTGTACTAGCTCGCTATACATTATTTCGTCATTTACTTGCATTTTCGCAGTGCAGGTAACGTGTCGAATGATAGGAGAAGAACGGAAACAAAAGATATCACATTTATGTAGGTACGGAGAGTTATGCTCGTTTGCCAACCTGTACCATAGAACAAAAAAAGAGTAGCAAACATATTCATATTGATGACTAGCTGACCCTCCAGCGGCTTCGCTCGCTTGGTCTTTGTGTAGTGATGGAAGTGCCGATTTGGAACCTCGAGGTCATGGGTTCGATCCCCGGGATGGATTGTGTTTCGGTTTTTCTGAAAAGAAAGATTTTCTCAATAACAGTCCGGAAACTGGAAAAGGCGCGCCTCCTAGTTCATGATCACATGACCAAAAGCATATTATGGCTAAACGTAGGCGTTGAAAACGCCGCTGCTTACCCCTTCGAGGATATATAGGCAAAACTATCGATTTACTCTAGTACTCTCTACTACTCTTTTACTTAAAAATAACATGTATGTATTGCGGGCAATTCACTCAATACCGCTAGACTGATGTTTTACCTCCGTGGTAATGCCGGAATCACTCGACTTACAGTCGACAACAAAGATGGATGACATGCTGACTTTATTGCCGAGTACGTCTAATGTATCGAGCTGTCAAAATCATTGCGTGCTTTTTACTAAGCTATCGGAAACTGATACATCTTTGACAGAACTCTATTGACAGAAAATAAGTCATCATTACGATCTTGACGTAGGCGGAGATCTTGTTAATTTTTCTATGCTGTGCCCAAGAATATTAGGCTTTTAAATCCGCGTGGTGTTAGATGATGATGACAAAAAGTAGCCCTTGTGCTATTCTAGATAATCTATGTCTGTGCCAAATTTCAACCAGATCCGTTCAGCCATTCTGCCATGATTGAGTAACAAACATTCATTTATCCATCCATCCAAACTTTCACAGTTATAATATTACTTGCTGCTCTCCGCGGTTTCACTCGCGCGGTGATGGATGATGATGATGATGATGAATCTTATATAACCTACGAGTATGTTACTCAGGGTGAATGTAGCTTTGTAGTGTAGTACATTTTGATCCAATTCGTTACAAACATACTTACATACAAATCTTTCCTCTTTATAATATTATTAAGAATTAGGATTAGTATATTAGTATTAGTATAGAAGTATAGATTAGTGGGAAGTGGGATAATGGTCTGAGGACTGTGATAAATGACGTAAGTATACGTTCATCTAATTTAATTATGTTTACTTTCTATTGCAACTAAATTATATAATTTTCATTTAAGATTTTGAAAGCAAAACACCAAGCGACAAAGATACGAAAAGTTTTAAAATGATAAGAGAAAAGTTAAAATTGTCTAGGATATAAATTTCCTCTCTTAAATTTAAAACCAATTTATGTTTGGGTTTGAACAAATGTTTTTACCATTGCAGTTATTAATGATATTGTCCAGGAGGCTAATACCGATTAATAAAAAACTAGATTCAATGTTATAAAGTACATAAAAATAAATTGACTAATCCAGGAAAAAATTCGCAGTAATCATATCTGTATTTATGGAATTATTTATGGTATATATGGAAGCCAGTAACGCTTGTATTTTTGACGATATCTCGGTGTATCTGTAACATAAACTACGGTCTCCTAAACCTGCTAACCCTTTAGAAAGTCTTTACAACCCGTAATATCCGTTAAACTCATCTGCAGTTTAACGGAGATTTAATGAGTATGTCCACGAGGCTTCGTAATTAAAGGTTACGAACTTCGCTTGCAAATGAGCCCCTTTATCGGTTTAGAGCTGCACTATTAGTATTATATACACAGACGTATTATACTACTATCTAAGCGGCCTTCCACTGTATTGACTATAGTAAGGTTAAACGACAGTTGTATCAGTAAAACTTAGTAAGAATGCGATTTAAAAAATACATTTATATTTATCGGTTTTCTGACTGTTCGCTAGATGGCGTAGATAGAAGTTGTACTTACATGATAAGATATTTAGTACGTAAACACGTATCTTGAGGATTTTCTTTTAAGCTCTTTTTTTGGTATTGAAAATATTAAACTATTTTTTTATATTAGCATGTGACCATTTCAAAAAGTCATTAATAGTTCTGATATTCATCGATAGATGGAGTCGGAGTGGGAGGTGTAAGGTTATTTTCGTTATGGAATTTCTGGATTCGGTCTCCACGCTCAAGGCCCGCGATAGAAGCTATGCAATAGCTTAATAACTTTGAAGATAATTCGTGTTGCTATGCTAACATGTATGCAGTAACAATGGAACTAGGCACAACTGTGAATATCAAACAAAAGTATCTCGACAATGTTTTGTTTCAACGTGAAAGATCAAGAGCTATTGCTACTCCAAATGCTATAACTAGAGCGTTCCCACGCTTGAAAGCATTTTTTGAGGGCAGATATGGTGTTGAGGGGAACAACAGTATGTAAAAAGTTACAAATAAATTGTGTTTGCCACTACATTAAAATAATGATACATGTAAAAGTAAAAGTATTCGAAGGTTTGTATATCATGCGGTTTTTTTGGTTACTTGGGTAAGGGCGCTTTGAAACATATACCCGAATCAAAACATGCATAATCTTATGAGTTTATCGAGTTATCATCGAGTTGGTGCAGATTATTGACCGCTCTAGATATTGCTATCCAAATACAAATGAACAATGAAAATATTGCTCAAATTTTTATTTTTTTTACAAGAGGGCTCGTTTACTTACGTCGCTTAATTTTATTACAGTTGCCATTCTTAAAAGTCAGAAGTTAGTAGGTTAATACCTACTTATTGTTGCATCAAATGAAATTTTATTAAAATTCCCAGTTTCAAGTCACAGTCACTTATTACTCTGTCATCATTTTGTTGTCACTAGTCACTGACCTGTCGAAGTCACTTTCTACTGACCAACGGAAGAATAACTAAAACTTTCTAAGGAGTATTACGAGGAACACATCAAAATACGTTTCATGATTGATGAACACTAACGCCTTTTTTATTTAGAAATACGGCATTACTCACCTAATATTTATCGGATAGGTCCGACTGTAGTTTCGACCACTTTCTTTTTCACCTTTAACATCACGAGCGCTACAAGCTGCCGCCCGCAGTTCTAAGCGAGACGTCATCGACGCGGGCATCCCAAACACTCCTTGAGCTCCTCCTTCTTCCATCATAAATAGCAGACACACTCACGAAAAGGTGTCGGCAGGCGGTGGCGTCGTATGGCGGGTCGCCATTTTCCCTCAAATATGGTTGAGGAAGACGATGGCTGCCACATGCGTCAACTCGTGAACGGTGCTGTCTGCGGAGACCGGTATGTTCTGAATGCTGATGCAAACTCAGGAACGATATAGCCCTTAATTAAGTAGTTTAACATAAAAAACCTATGTCCTCTAATTATGTATGTATGTCTCTTTTCTAATTATATTTAGATTTGATAATTTGGCAAAAAACTAAAAAAATGGCACGGACCCTGGAGTCTGTTGAGGCTAGTTAGAATAAAAAAACAGAACACTCTTTGAAAAATGCCTTTGAATGTGGTCGAAACTATAGTCGGACCTATCCGATAAATATTACGTGAGTAATCCCGTATGTATAATTAAAATTGAGTGAAACCCACGTTAGTATTTATAACAAAAAAACACTAACGCCTTTAGTAATAAACGTTGCGAAAACATATATTATGCGTAACATCCTTTGTCTTGCTTCCACGCATGACATTTACTGTAAGAGAAAAATACCAAGAACATAAATTTACTCATACGTATAACCATGTAAAACTTTTATGAAATTTTGGTATAAAGATAGATATGGCTTTCGAGAAGATATTAACCTACTCGAAGTACTAATCCTGCGCAGACGACGTCGCGGGCACCAGCTAATGGTAATTAATCCACGACCTTCATACGTCAAAAGTATCACAAAAGTTGGAAATTTATCAAAATCAAACATTTTTTTTCAATCAAAGACTTTATTTGGTAGTTTTGATTAATAATAATTTAATAATATGTATAATAATTTTATTCCTCCATCCAAACATTGGCAATTATATTTAGTAGATTATTTATCCAAGCTGAAACAGTAATACGAATACTTATTTAAAAATACATTATATAAATAATTTGCCATAGTTAATTAAGAAGAACTAACGAGGAATTTAGTTCAACACTATTCCTTCCATAAATAACGGAGGTTAATTTCCAAAAGAGAAACCATATGGAGCGCCGACCCGGATTCTCCAATAACAATCGCCTACGCCGGTATTATTTTAAGTATTAATTTAATTAAACAAGAAATTTCATTAACAATACACCCACGGTGACTTAGGACGTACCCAACCAACTGGCTTAATTGAAACCTCCTGTATATTAGGTAATAACATCAACTCTGGGTGTAATACAGTTAGCTAGTCGCCTCGATTCTGTAAAACCGTTTAAATTTAGTATAATTTTAGAGATAAATATCTAAAAACTGTACTAATATAATTAACTTACATAATACACGTTTATTCACTCCCACGTACTAGGAATCCATGAGTCGCTGAAGGCATGGGTATACACAATATTACATCACAACATCTAAGACTAGATAACAAATATTTCTGCTCATCACAAATGTGTCCCGGCTGGGGATCGGAACAGGGATCTCTCACTTTAAAAGGCATGGTTATCCCGTTAGTAATTGGAACATTTCGAATGTGTGTGAGCATGATAGTTTAAAACCGGTCGGCGGTATTTTCTACGCCTGGCTGTTTAGGCTGTGCGTTGTCTGTCAGTCAGGACTTTGATTCTTAAACTTGAAATTTAGAGGGTTCTTTTGTCTTGATTAGTAGAGGTGTACTAAAAAAGGGTTTTTTGAAATTCATTCCCTAAGGGGTTAAAAATGGATGAAATCGTTTGTCTTTCATTTTTGAGCATATAGGTGTCAAAATTTGTATTTAGATAGTTCATTAATAATAAAAGCTATATCTGTTAAAAAAGTTGACAGGGATGACTTAGGGTGGTGAAATGGGGGATGAAACTTGGTGTAGAAAATGTTGAGCGTTTTAACTTAGAGTTGTGAAAATTTGTATTTAGATACTTAATTTAGAATAAAAAATGGTAGGTGAAATAGGGGATGGAACTTTGTATGGAAAATTCTTTGGTTTGAAGTTGTAGTTGATAAAAAAAATGTATTTGGATTGACTTCTTTAAACAAAAAGATGCCAGAGTAATATTCCTTGCCAGGGTTGATAGATAAAATAATATAGGTATAGAGAGGAAAGTTTGTTTCAATATTCTACGCGGACGAAGTCGCGAGATCTGTAGTGATGTGTCTCTACAAAGTTATTATTTTTGTTATGATATTACTAAAAATCGTCGTTCCAGAAAACAGTCGCACGAGATAAGTTGTCGGTCTTGCTGGTGTCAGATTAATGGATTCCATTTGGGGCTGTCCCGTATCACTTCACGCTCCTCCCGGCCCTTTGAGATTTCTATGAAAAAATTGTGACTTATATTAGCGGCGTTAGCGACCTTAACATAAAAATGGCTTTTGTTCACGTGTCACATTTTTTGAGAGTGGAAATGTGTATGACTTACCCGCGGGGAAACACCAACTAATTTCGCTTGTGTTGCGGGTTTGTGATTTCGTATTACTTCTGAACGTGTATTTGGGCTAGGCACCTACATATATCTACATGGACGCCCAAATGTAGTATGTATGTAATAATTGTTTTTTTTATAAATTGTACTATCACATAAAATTTAATGGCAACATTGCATACTACACATAACTTGACATGCAACAATGTATTACAATAATTATTTGTATCTTGTGTTAATGTAATCTGTGATAACTTTTCGGCGTCATGCTTAATTATAATGTTGTTTGTGTGTTGTTTCTAGCTGTGGTTTCTAGTTAAAATGTTGTATTGTAGGTATTCAAAGTGTATTAAACGGTGTGGCCTGTTATTATCATTTTTATTAGTGGTATTATGTGACTTAGTGCACTAGTATGACTCTGTATAACATAAAAAAAAACTTATTTTGTAATTAAATTATAGTACCTCACTAGAAGTTATAGTAGGTACCTATAATAATAATGTTTGCATACCTGAACGGTGGAATGTGAAGTATTTTTTAACTATTTTTTTAATAACTTTTGTTTACATTACTATTCTGACAAATAAACACATTTGAATTTGAATTCACGGATTTAGAAAGGGAGGGGATATGGCGCGAGACATTTATTCTACTGATTCGAATGTCGCAGTTTTTCAATTACGCATCCCCACTGCACTTCACACCTACAAATAAAACATTATACTCATAAAGTAACTTTTTAAAGCTACTTTTTTTTTTTGAGGGGGAAAATGTTGTGCACTTCCGCCACGGGGGTGACGGAAGGGGGCGTGTGGGGCTCAGACCCACTAAACAGTGAGCAGTCCTCCAGTCACCATCTCGCCCCAGCGGTAGGCCCGGATTGATCTAAACCTAAAATTAGCTACTTACACCAACCCATTCCAATACACACCAGTGACAACTAAAATTATAATACTTTTAATTTTTTTAGAGTATAAGTCATGTTCACCTACTGAAACAGCTGCGGTGTCGTGGATACAGTAGAGCTTATTTTAAAACAAGCTATCCATTTTGAAAAGTGAAAAGTTTAAAATAGCCCCGATATTGCAAAACAAATCGTGTGAGGCGTGGGGTTGTAATATCCGGTGGATCGGCCCAGAACACAGCCTCGGGCGGGTAAACACGGCCCGTGTCGTCTGGCGAGCGTAATCTTCGATCGGCTTTCACAGTTGAAACTAACTTTTATACGAGTTCTCTTCTCTATTATTATGTTCTACTAGACTTTTCAGATAACATTATTAAAGAGGTCCGGATTGCAACTGGCAGCAGAGACTTATGTAGTGTTGTTTTTATCCAATTGCATTGACTGCTTACTTATGAAGTATATTTTTCGTATTCTATCTGTTAACTTCACACCGGTCACTCATAATTATATTCATAATCATTTATTTCTCCATATTCATGTGATCAATAGATCTTCCATTGGATATGTACTAACAACCTGAAACCCTGATGGGCACTCTAGAGTTTATTGGGCTCTGGGTAGGACTAAAGTTAGATAACTATTATCTTAATTAAAATTAGTTATAAAGTGACCGAAATAAAATATTGTTGCTACTGAGTCTTATTTGTAAAGAAGTCTTGTAACGAGTAGTATACCATTTTTTAATAAGATATCCTTTAGGACTATCGAAAAAAGTTGAATCTTTTTCAATATCTCTTAGATGTTTCGGGATATGATTGTATATTTTATAGTCATGATATGGGTGCCTGAACTGCACATTTTTAAGTTTGAATTTGGAAGGGCTAGTCTTTCTTTGTGCCTTAAATCGTAAGGTCCGGTATAGCAATGTTCAACTGTATCAAAGAATTGAGGATATTTTCTGACGATATAATATGGAAGCTAAAGTAGCAAAGCACTGTGGGTCGGTAATGCGAACCAGACACATGTAATATATATACCTCAAAATGTTTATAACTCAAGCTCTATAATTTTATATTCGGTTATAAAAAGTCACTCAAGTCAAGTCAACGTAAATATGAATGTTTGAGCATGTTAAATTAACAAACAAATTGGCGCGATAAATCAATAATATTTTTTCCCTAAATTTAATTTCTAGATGTTTTTAAAAGGTGGAGCGTTACATGAGTATACTGTTCACATTTATTTCGGACTAAGATGAACAACACGTGCAAAGATTTAGAGGCTGTACAAACATTTTGAGAAAATGTATTTGTATTGTAAACGCGCTTCGGCTTAGAAATATAAACTAAGAGTTATCTGTGTCAATATTGCCCTAGATTTTTACTGTATCACGTGAACGACACATTACGTAACATGGCGGTTATTCGTGCTAGGCCCACAGGGCTGTGATTTAGCTGTGACTAAAGTACAATGACGAAATATCATGTATTTTTCAAAACACCTAACAGACGAAAAACAAAACATAGGTGTTGATTCTGTAAGCATTCTCTTAACTAAAAATCTTCAAATTAAGGCAGTTTGTTTGGGTTAAAATCCAAATTAGCATAACACTTTCGAATGACAGCACTAAAATTAGACATTTCCCTTCAACTGTGGGCATATTTTAGACAAAGACTACAATGAATACTGGGTTTAGACTGGTAACTCTGTCAAATTTGAAGGAACGGTTATGTGCTGCCATCTATCCACACCTAACGGTAAAAACTTAGAATATATTTATACCTATAGGTATGTATATATATATATGTATGTAAATATATACCTACCTACCCACAGGTACCTATATAATGTATTGTATGTATATGCAGGTTCATGTACACCTACATATTTTCTTGAACCCATGTTGTATATACAGACTGACTGGTTGAACACTTTACATAAACAAGGACATGATAATTCATGGTCACATGAAACGTTTAAAAAAATAAAATTAAAAAAATACCGTTAAACTACAGAGGAAACCTTCATTCTATGAATGTGCTATAACTCGAAAATTATGGACACCGTCCGAACGGGGTTAATGACCCAAAGCGCCGCGCCGCCCGCGCCGCGTTCACAGGAATCAAAGGATGCCGCGATCGTCGGCCGCCCGCCCGGCCGCGCCGCGTCGGTGTAAACAAACAAGTACTTACCTTGCCGCGCTAAGGCAAATTTTATTACTACACGCGCGCCGCGAGTGACCATGTTTATTGTTTTGGGTAGACAATTAAAGTTAAATTAGGTAAATATTAAGCACCTATTTTTTTTCTTAATTAGAACGAGAATCGAGTACTGAGCACTATATATCAATATGTAAAGTGTTCAACCAGTCAGCCTGTACATGCTAGCAGCTAGTATATATGTACAACATAGGTTCAATAAAATATGTAGGTGTATATGTACCTGTATACACAGCTGCTGTGCTCCGTGGTTCATCCCGCATTTTGATAGATGATGATAATGAAAGTCTCCTGTGTTAATCCAACACCTCATCTACCTCCTTACCAAATTTCATCAAAATTGTCCCAGCCGTTTGAGCATGAAATAGTAACAAACATTTGTACATACATACAAATTTTCGCGTTTATATTATTGGTAGTATAGTATATTATATGCATTGGTCATCCAATAGGTATGTTTAAGGGCATATTATGTTGGATGCAGCAACATTATTTAATCAGCAGGGATTTCACAAGATTGTGAAAGATAGCTTTAGAAAGGTCTAAATGCCAAACAACAGAATTTTGGTCTTTTTATATTTAGCTTACACAATCTTTGGAAATCCTTGCTGAAAATAAATAGTTTCTCACAGATGAAAACCTAAGAAACAATAAAAAAAAGTATGTTTTCAATATATATAATTTATTTCAGGTAACTGAGATCCACATTTTAGTACAAAAAACTTATACTTAAATTATATTATTATGCTAAATTAATAATTAACTAAGGTGAATAAATTAAATTATGAAGCACTTTAGGCAGCAGATGACCAACATGTAGATGTAATTATTGTGTCACCGTCCTCACAAAATGCTTCAAAAAAGGTGACGGCTAACTCCTTCGCTTTGCCCGCACTCTGCTCATCAATGTCGCGATTTTTTTGCGAATGATGGCATGAAAACCATCAGTTTGCCTATCATCAGTCATGACATGAGCCTGACTCTTGAGTGAAATGACCATTCGCTAGCCCCGCCTATTATCTGCTTATTGGTGTGTAATAAAGGCTTATTGTAAGTACAAGTTTTTTTTACATAGTTTTTTTGAACAGAACAGAAGTAAACAACATGCTTAACCCGTTGATTCGCCATATTTGGCCATTAATACAATAGATTTCGCAGAAACCAACCTACTTTTGTAGGAACTACAACATGGGAGGTTAAAAGAACTAGGTACTACTTTTTATTTTAGTATAATAAAATACAATAAACTGATTTAAGATTTAAGGAGCCGAAACGTGGACACTGACGGCTCGAATGGTCCACAAGCTCAAAGTCGCTCAGCGGGCTATGGAAAGGGCTATGCTCGGTGTTTCTCTGAGGGATCGCATCAGAAATGAAGTGATCCGTCAGAGAACCAAGGTCATCGACATAGCCCACCGGATCAGCAAGCTGAAGTGGCAGTGGGCTGGCCATATTAGCCGTAGAACCGACAACCGTTGGGGTAAACGAGTTCTAGAGTGGAGACCGCGTCTCGGCAAACGTAGTGTAGGACGTCCTGAGGCACGGTGGAGTGACGATCTGCGCAAGACGGCTGGCAAAAACTGGATGCGAGAAGCCCAAGATAGACCTAAGTGGCGTGCAATTGGAGAGGCCTATGTCCAGCAGTGGACTGCTACAGGCTGATGATGATGATGATGATGATTTAAGATTACTTATAATATTAAACCAAGGAGGTAGACCTATAAGGTATACTTACAAGAAAAAATCTTAGTAACAACACTTTTATTGTAATAAAATACAATAATCCTATTCCTGACAAAATCATAAAAAAATCTAAAAGATGTAGTAGGAACACAAGATTTTTACAACGGATTTGCTTTTTATGCCTGTCATTGGGCAATACCATAAAAGGCAGAGTTAGCTTGCAATGCACATGTGCAAACCATACTTTTTTTAAACTAGTCAGGCATAAACACTCCTGATTTTATTGGACACATTCCTACGCGTTGTTCTCATCCAGTGACCTTTTGGCACAATTGAACTACAGACTACTGCGTATAGCCTTGACAATATGCTTTTAATAGCGTGATTTTGACTTGATCAGTACATCGGGTGAATCTACGAGCCAACACATTATATCGGATGGCGAGCACCCTACTCTCTCTCATTTCACACATTGTCATTTAGTCGTTAGTAAGAAAATGCCCTTAATATTCAAGTTAATTAGTAAATTTATAAACTCTGTTTAAATTAAAGCCATTTAAGGTTATCGTAATAGATATATTTTCAGGGCTTACTGGTGGCATAAAATACCATGTATTTGCTTTTATTGATATTATATGTCAGACCATGTCTAGCAACATAGCTCTCACACTTCTTCAGCATCTCACCGAGCACTCCCAATGATGGACTCACCAGCACCGTGTTGTCCGCATATAATATAATGGTAATATTATTTGTATGCAGTAATGGAATAATAAAAATCATAAAGCCACTAAATATGACATGTGGACTATTTACTACATAGGTTTTTTGCATTGTAGGTATTTACAACTGGACCCATATAAACTGTGTACTAGCACAGCTAGTAAATCCATATTTTTTCTATTATTGCGTAGTGGCAGTGATTATTACTGTGTGTGATATTATATAACCTTATTGAACAGAATACAAGCATCCTAGTAATACAATATTGATTGTTGTGAACCAATTGGGATCCACAGATGAGCACAATATAATATTTTGTCCAATAATACAGTGTTATTTTATTTACATGTTTTAATAGCCTTTTAATATAGTTTGAGATGTAAATTGTTCATGCCTTAGGCTACACTTAATCACTACAATTACTTCTGATATCACAAGTCTTAAGGTAAGGAACATTGCTGTATGAAAATTTGTAAATCTGTGCAAGTTTGGGTAAATTAATACATAAAGTTGTATGGAAATAATATGACAATTTCCAGAGCCACTGAGCTTTTTTAAGTTTTTAAAATTAGCATGTGACATTATTAAACAGCATTTTTCATTAGTGCATTTTCTTATCAAAATAATTAATAAGTTAGCCATAACATTTATTATATCATAAAACAGTTGGAGTTTAAAATTAACTGAAGTAGTGGATACATACACAATTATTACTTTAAGTTTGATTAATATAGTCTTTTTCTTTTTTCATACAATAATGTATTTTTTCAGGTAGCTCACACTATTATGTCAGTACAGTATTGCGCTGGCTGCTGTATGCATCATAAGTGTATGTATGTAGCTGTTGTCTTTCATTTTTGAATTGTTTAAAGTTAATCACAAACTTTAATGTAACATTGTGGTAAGTTCTATGGGTAAGTAGAGAACTATTTTTATGTAGGCATATTACTGAGAATTACATTCAAAATGCATAATATGACTGATATAAAAGAAAAGGTGCAGGTGTAAACAGAAAACAATACATATTCAGATATAGGTGGATGTTTTGAAAGAGAGACATGAATTATTAGAAGTACTATCCTCACATATGTTTTGGGGCATGTAAATCATTACTTACCACTATTGTGAGGTACTTAGTTTCTGGAATGTATGACTCCATGTCTACTGCACCAATTACAATGTTCCATAATAACAGGTATTTGTGAGTTTCCTCTGTGCCTTTCCAAGCGGTGATGAAATGTATATGTATGGTTTCTTGATATTACACAGAATGTATATTTTATTATCCTAGTAACACACAAAACATAATCCATATAATTTTTTTGAGGTTGTCTTCTCTTCTTATTAGTATAGCAGGGCAAGTGTCTCCTTTTCTCATAAAAATCTGTCATTTTTTAATCCATACATACTGGTATTGGCAAGTTCTGGCTTGTCTTGTTCTTTAACTTTCTTAAGCAAAGCCTTATTTTCCACAGTCAGGTGCTTGTTTATATATATTTTGCGAGTATCCCCAGGCGGGTCCAAATGCCTAGTAATGATGCCTCGGCATTTTATAATTGAAGGAAGGAGAATTAAGAGGCGTTCCCGCTGCTGAAGACTATTGATCTCATCGCGTACTCCGTGAGAATCTGCATCATGGATGTTGGACTCGAACGAGTGTACTTTTGGAACTAGGTCAGAGTGAGAGTTACTTTGGAATTTGATGGTAGTCTTAAGTTGGTTATCTCAGCGTCAACTGACGAAAGTTTACTTTGAAAAGACGAGTAATCAATACACAGTATCTTGATTTCGTTTTTCATGTTATTGGACTGGGTCGAAAGTAAGGTTAGCTCACCTTTTATGACGGAGTCGATTTTGTCATTTAATTACACTGTTTTGTAAATACTGACGGAACTGTTTAATAAATGTATTTTATGCCAATAATGGCACTATTGTTAGTTTCAGGTATGAAATATATCAAAATTTTAAATATAAATCGCAATGATCGCAAAAATATTTTACTTTTTTTTTTAAATTTATTACTTAGCCATGGATACAAAGTCATTCAGCAGAAATAATAAGTGTATGACATCTTGAGATAAATAATTATGAACTAGAAAAGTAATGACACAAAGATTCAGACAACTTTATCTAGATTTTTCCTACGCTATTTGTAACAAACTTAAACACAGGCATAAAATATGATACATTTGATAACAGATGGGGCCTCATACCATGAGCTCTTATAGGACTTCTAGAAAACTGCCCGGCTTATTCGTACCATGACAACGTTAAAGCAGGCCTGCCCAGGCCTTCTATTCAAGAACCGTAGAAAAACCGTTCACCTGTTTTTTTGTATGGACTCTTGTAAACATGACGCTCTATATCCACCTGGGGCCTTACTATGAGCTCTTAAAGCAGGACTTCTAGAAAACTGCCCGGCTTATTCGTACCATGACAACGTTAAAGCAGGCCTGCTATTCAAGAACCGTTGAAAAACCGTTCACCTGTTTTTTTGTATGGACTCTCGTTAACGTGACGATCTATATCCACTCAGTTTATCAACTTACAAACATCTAGGCGTCTGCAATGTTGGTTAAAGTGAATTGTTAAAATGCCAGAAACAAGTTTATCCATTCACATTTGAGAAAACAATATTCAAACAGTTCACCTAAACGAGCATGCAATGGTATGATTTCATTCAGAACTATTTATGCCAGGTTTAAGAACTGCACGGAACTTGCATGGTTTTTATGAAGCTGATAGTAAGGCCTCTGTTTATTAACTTACATATAATTGGGCGTCTGCAATGTTGGTTAAAGTGAATTGTTAAAATGCCAGAGACAATGTTATCCGTTCACTTTTGAGAAAACAATATTTAAACAGTTCACCTAAATGAGCATCATGTTATGATTTCATTAAAAACTGTGATTATGCCAGGTTTAAGAACTGCACGGAACTTGCATTGTTTTTATGAAAACTAATGTTTCCAACCGGTCCTTTTGGAAATTTCTGGGGAGAGGGCGTCCTCCGGCTGAGATAATGATAACTTAATAAATTTGTCAAACTCCATGCCCATGTTTCGAAGATATTTTTTCGAAAATTTGCGAAGAAGAAGAAATTGAAGAAGAAGACAGGCGCACGTTTTAAGTTTTAAGTTATTGCTTATTCTCTGCTGATTTTTGTGTAACAGTTTTGAATAAGAAAATATGTTCTTGTATCTTCTTTTTGCTATTTTATTAACCCGTCGAATGTCTACTCCTTTCGGTTTCTTTTCAAACTACGCATAAAAGTTCAGATAAAAAATACTGCTGTTGAATAGTTTGACCAAATCTAGATACCAGAAACGTAGTAATTCAAATGAAATATAATGGTAATTTTATGCAAATGTACAATAAATGTCTAATTAAATCTTGTGCATAATTCAATTATTTTTTTAAATGAAAGGCCTAGCTAGTTTTGAAATCTTAACAAAACATAGATTAAACATATCAAAAAATATTTGTTTATTAAGAGTTGTGAATATCATAATTACCTACAACTGAACTGATATTTTTTATCTTGGTATTAAAAGTAAAAACAAACTATTAATATTAAATTACAAACCATGACACTTTTCACTATGGCATATGTGGTTGAAAATAATTGGTGAATTGATCGGCTCCGAAAATCCCTACATCGTTTCATTAAACACCCTGTATATCAGAATAAAAAATAAATTCAGGAATATAGTAACAAATAGAGTTATTATTTTGATTATTCAAAGACAAAAAAACACTTTGAACTCTTTATTCTCAAAAAGTTGATTTTTAGGTTACGGCGTTTTGTCATCCGAGGGCAGTACAGTCTTCGAGCCATGCGTATAGATAACATAAACATTGGATTTGGTACTTAAAAATTCTAAGAAATCAAAATTATTTTTCACAATATCTCAAAGTCAAAATCATTTATTCAATTTAGGCATCAAAGACGCACTTATGAACGTAAATTTTTAATTATAATGTATTTTAACGACTCCACCGCCACGTTCCAAAATATATAGAGCCTTTATAATAAGCTTTTTTTTATAAAAAACGTTTTACAGTCAACTTATTGAATTTGCTTATTTATTGAAAATTTCAGTTATGTGTTTTGGGATTTAATTGTAAAAACGCACACAATTTCCTAGGAATGACTTATTAGTCTTCGCAAGTCTAAAACTAGGTACAGCTATCCTATTTGTATTTCTAGTATTAAAAGGGTGGTGGTCACTATTTAACTTATATTTATGTATTTTTTTACGAACATACATTATATTTTCAAATACATATAAGGAAGGCAAATTTAAAATATTGATTTCTTTAAATAAATCTCTCAAAGATTCACGGGGACCCATTTCGAATATAGCTCGAATAGCACGTTTTTTGTAGAATAAAGATGGTCTCTATATCAGCCGCTGACATTACGCTGTGGAAATATGCAAAATACACTAACCGCGCCGTAGAAACGTCTGTTAGTTCTCTTATTTTACATCTTATTTTACGTACCGCATGTGCAGCAGAACTGAGTCTCCCAGACAGTGCATTTATAAGAGGTGAGTGCATTGTAATTTTGCGTCAATTTTAATGCCCAAGGAAGACTGTTGCCTTGTCCATTACGAGTTTAACTCCATCAAGCGTAACGTTGAACTCCAAATATGGAACAGTAGGCAAAGAAAACTTCAAACATTTTGTCTTTTTTTAATACAGAAGTATATTATTGTTGAGAACCATATAGATATACTAGATAGAGCATTGTTTACTTGAATTAGTATGTTATCTTTCCTATCTACATTGAAAATCAGAGATGTCTCGTCCGCAAATAAAACAATTTCACAAAGATCCTTGGCCATAAGTGGCAAGTCGTATAGTATACTTAGAACAAAAAAGGCCCTAAAATGGACCCTTGTAGAACACCCATTCAAATTATAGATCCCGAAGAACTTACACCATTTATGCCAACTTTTTGCATCCTGTCAGATAAATATGACTCGATGACAGCAAGCGCAGCTCCACGAATACGAACATAATGGAAGGCTTTCGAATCGGTATACGGTGTTCCACATAATCAAATGCTTTAGAGAGATCACAAAAAAAACCAATAGCATCATGTGAGCTCTCCCAAGCATTTAAGACATACGTCATTAACTGCAGACCGGCATTCGTAGTTGATCTCGCTTTCGTGAAGCCGAACTGATTTTGGTGCAGTATTGAATGCTCGTTGAAGTGCGCCAAAAGTTGTTTGAGCATATTTTTTTTAAAGATCTAACTCAAAATTCTAGGTGGCAATTCTTAATATCTAGGTATTCAATCAAGTAATTAAATTTATATAGGTTATCAGTCACATATATTTTTTTGTAATAATTTTTAACATACGTCATTATAGTTCAAACTTCGGTCGGGGATTTTTTTTGGTCAACTTGTATTCTCCAAGTGGGCCAAGAGTATTCCCCGAACACACTCATTTGGTTTGTCAGACCCTCTACCAAACACCCTATATAGTATGCAGGTTCCGCCTCTTAAACTTGTGAACGAAAGAATACTACGTATCGGCAAATATTGACGTGACAGTGAAACTACCAAGAAACTACATTAAAAAAAGTAAAATTTTGACAGAAACTTTTGATGACATCATTTGTAAAATACAACTCTTTAGTTCTGTTAGGTACGGATAGGTGGCAGCAGCTGCTGAGCGTTCCGTATAAAACGTTCTAAAATAGCATAGCATGATTTTAGACAGTTTCGTCGTCACGTAACTTGGTGCTCGCTAAACTAACCTAAAATAACACAAAATTGAATAGAGTAGTCCTTTTTTTAGGACTGTCATGTCAAAATCTAATATGCTAAGTGTTAGCTGATTTTGGATTTAATTGTTAACAGAATAAGGACCACCATAGTACATTTTTAGTTCGGTAGTTTAGTTTTTTTGAACAAGTGAATCGCTACCATTGTGGTGGATCGATACGTCGTGGCTGAACGTTGATTCGATAGGCATTTGGAGTAGTTACCAAATATCCCACCAGTTGACCGAGTGTCAACTTTGTAGCATTTTTTGAGATAATACTACTACCAGCCATTCACATTTTTTTTAAGTAGTAGTAGTAAGCCTAGGATACAATTTTTACCAAAAAAATTAAACCATCTTCAATACTAAAAAGTATGAAATAACTTGTTGAAATAGTTAGTTGTATGATAGTTTAAAAAAACATAAAAAAGTCCAATAGAGAACCTCCTCCTAAATTGGAGATATCCGTGGAAATATGCTTCAAATATTAATAAACAAATGCACTTCATAGTTTCAAATAAATCCCCCAAATCCGGATTAACTCGCTTATTAAATGTATACGGAATCCTGTGACAATAAGTAATGTAGTGTACTGAATCGAGTTCATCAGGTAAACTGCTTTGTAATTTCATTTAATTTCAATGCCTTGTTGAGGTCCGCACTCTACAGCGGCTCGTGTTAGAATGACTCGATTTTCTTTTCGAAGCCCTCTTACGGCATTTACAGCGTCTCCGGATGGAACACCGGTGGGTCGTGTGGCTCGCACCAGTTATGCTTTTAAAAAACCCTTACAATTACTTTTGAGTTACTGAGCTTTAAGTTATTGCAATAAACCAAATTTAAAAAAATATTGACATTATAGAAAAGAATAAAAAAAAGTTTTTGTACCACCTCACGTACGCTATCGCTGCCGTGATCTAGATATTAACGAATCTAGACTCGACAATTATAATATGAAAAGGTTCGATTGCAGGCGTAAAATTGCGGAAGTTGTGTTCCTTCAAAAATTATACAAGGAATAATTGACAGCCCTGAGCTTATCGAAATGATACATTTTACCGTGCCTCGTTCTAGCAACCGTTTACAAAATCGCACAGTACTAACTCTACCTTCATGTAAAGCCAACTACGTCCGGCGTTCACCACTCTACCGTTTTTGCTCTTATTACAACGATGTTTGTCAGGAGCTAGATATCTTCAATGCATCGATTAATTGTATTAAATCGTTCTTATATCATAATGTTTCCTATATTGGTCAATATTGTATATATTTTTCTTGTTTTTCTAATAACGCTACCTACCAACCATGTGTAATTCTCAACTTTGTATTTTCTTCTTTTATTAATTAATTAATGACTTTGTATTTTCCTCTTTCATTAACGTTACTTACACTTATGTTTAAATCATATACCGAATGTAAACTAATAATTTGTGTGCATGTTGGGTTCGCACCTAGAAGGGCGTTCAACAAAGTGTTGTTTTATTGTTAAAATTTAATTTAGTATGTAAAAGTTGTGTTGTCCCGTTTGCGATACATATCAAAAAAAAAAAAAAATTTGCGGCATTAGGTTCAAATAGAGGACGAAGCATAACAATTTGCGAAAATGTATTTGTATCGCAAACGTCTACATGTCACGTTTGTTTTCTGTGTCACAGTTGCCGTAGATAAACGACAGTTTGTACTGTTTCACGTGAACGACACGTTACGTTACATTTACGCAGTTATTCGTGCTAGGCACACAGTTACCGTTTTGAACACTACTTATGAGTGTTCTATTATGAGATGGGATAGTCACTATCGGCTACGCTGATTATTTGGCTGTTATGGTATCGGGGCTCTTCGAGGCGACTCTCTGCGAAGAAATGCAGATGGCACTTCGAATTGTTGAGGAGTGGTATCATAGCCACAACTTATCGGTAAATCCTAAAAAACAGATATGATGCTGTTCACACGTAAAACAAAGTTATCCAAACTTAATCTTCCTACGTTATTTGGTAAAGAAATGACGCTCAGTAAAGATGTTACGTATTTGGGTATTTGGCTGGATAGTAAACTTTTGTGGGGAAAACATCTCGAACATATTACCAGAAAAGCTACAAATATTCTCATTCAGAGCACTAGAGCAGTAGGAAAAGACTGGGGACTAAAGCCGAAGCTATGCCGCTGGCTATACACGGTTATAGTAGGGCCAGTCCTCACCTACGGATGTGTAGTGTGGTGGCCACGAACAATTCTGGTAACCACAATAGCTAAACTACAGCAAACCCAAAGATTAGTTTGCTCTCTTATTAGTGGATGCACGAAAGCTACACCGTCGGCAACCCTAGACGTAATATTAGGCTTAACGCCTTTGCATCTTCATATACAGCAAGAAGCAATGGCATCAGCGCTAAAGATAAAATCTACGGGCCGGTGGAAGGACACAGGACCAAATACAAACCATAGTAGAATACTTCAAAAGGCGACAAAAATCATCCCAGAATCTATACAAGGCACTGATAAGATAGTCAGCACGTACCTTCTAAAGACCAAGAAAAGGTATGAGCTGGTTACTGAGAAAACTGTTCTGGATGGTTTTTCGCCGACATACAACATGTACACAGACGGGGCAAAAAACAAAACGGGAACAGGTTGCGGGTATTTTTCGCAGGAACTTGGTATCTCAGATTCAAAGGCCTTGAATAAGACCACATCACCGACACAAGCAGAGGCTATGGGTCTACTGTTAGCAGCAAAAGCCATTTCATACAAAGACGAGATGGCCAGCACAGTCTCTGAAGAAATATAACTACTAGCATTTACAACGGATAGCGCGGCGGTCATCTATGCACTTAGAAGGCCGGTAAACAGGTCAAGTGTGATAGCCGAGTGTCATGAGGTTCTTCAAAACTTATCAAAGAAATACAGAATCGTAGTAGCATGGACTAAAGGACATGGCTCATGCCCGGGAAATACAAAAGCAGATATACTCGCCAAAAATGCAACCAAGCAACAGGTAATTGGAGACTTAAACGACCTCGGCAAGCCCTCAGCGGTGGAAGTACGGAACCTACTTTGTCGCTACACTGAAGTAGAACAACAGACTATGTGCGATAAAAAAAGGACTAACAAGCAAGATCTATGTATTCAACCTTGAACAGGAACACAACAAACAATCTGCTGAAACTGAAGTGAGAAGACCTGCGACTTTTAGTAGGCCTTATCACAGGCCACTGCAACCTAAATTATCACCTTCACAAAACTGGTGCAACGGACAGTCCACTCAGGATGTTTACAGGAAGACGAGACCGTGAGGCACGTGCTGCTGGAGTGCACTGCTACGGAAAATATACGGAACACAACCAGACTATTTGAAGATCAGTATAGTTCTAGATTATCATCGGTTAACATACCACCAACATCACTGGAGCAGTTGTGCCAGTGACCCAGGGCCATACTCCGTTATATAAAGGAGTTGGGATGGCTCGGGTAGAGGCTGGCGGGGAAATGCACAATACACCCTAAGCGGGACGTCAGTGCAGGACTTATCGCCCCCACTATGAACAAGAACAAGAAATACTTATGAGTCAGAATGTAGACAGTATTCATTTGACAGTTAAGTTGAACTTGCAGTTGGAGCCATGATGGCATCTTCGCGCCGACATATACATATACATATACATATACATATACATATACATATACATATACATATACATATACATATACATATACATATACATATACATATACATATACATATACATATACATATTTTAGTTATTTATTTAAAAGCTTTAGGAGTAAACATGGATTATTTCGTATAGACAAGACGTCTAGTCTAATAGAAGATATAAAATAAGAAAATAATGAAACAACTACTCAGTTTCGTTTCAGTAAAAAATATAAAGTTTATACTATAGATGTTAATACTCTTCTACCATGCGATTTTCTAATGATTCGTCGACGAGCTCACCGATGTCAAATACTTTATGAGATATCGCCCTTGTACACAAGGTTGTGTTTCCAACGTTTCTAGTCATCTCGTCTTTTGTTTCATGGAAGTTGTCAAAGATGGAACGATGTTTGCTCTTAGGGCCGTTTTCAATATTCTATCTATCCATAGTTTTCCTCACTACCGATAGAAATTTGACATAACGTCCATACAAATAGTGTCAAATATCTATCTCTAGTAAGGTAGTTTATTGAAAACGACCGTTAGAGAATCGCACGGCTGCAAACAAAGTGTCCGTCTTGGTATGTAGCACTGCTTGTCACTTATTCAATACTCAATATTATTTATATGCAGCATATATGTAGGTCTTATTGGACACGTTTTTTTGTATAACTATTGTATAACATTCCGTATCAAAGCGTAAGTTGTTAGGGTTAAAAAGGCACTTACTTAAACACATTGCTACAAGTTAACTGTAGAAATTAAAAGTACATAGTGTTGTTCGCTCAAAACAAAAATATTTCTCGGGGTTACGATGCAGTGACATTCAGAACTTTAAAGCTTAAAAAACTGGACTACACTGTAGCACAAACTGCCATGCTTAGCACCAGGTTAACTACTGGCGTAGCGCTTATTAGCGTGAAAAATAGCTACTGCTACTGAGCGTCACGAAGTCGATACGACACATGTTACCTTCGATAACATTATTGTCCAAATTGACTCACCAATTTTTCCTCAAAGAATGTGTCTCCGTTTATTCCAATGTATAAAATTTCGCATACATATTTTATGTCAGAAAATTGCTTATGCACGCTGTACACAATAACAGGGAAGTAATAAGGCTGCTTCACTTTTGTCCTGACAGTTATTAGGGGCCCTGTTAGGACACAGGGGCTTACAGATGCGAAAATGTATCACTAAATAAAAACATTGACAACTGTATCTGCCCAGTGGATCAAGCATTATCAGTACTAGGATAAAATCAGATGCTTTTCTTTTGCCATTATAGGAAGCTTCTCCTGGTAATAGCCATTTTATAGTCCGCATTAGTAAAGTAAAAGGTGAGCACATTAGTTTCCTATAGCTGAGACTCAAGCTTTTTCCAAGTGATATATGGGCCAAATTCTGCCACATGGACCCAGTGCAGCTTGGTGGATAAGCTATCCGCCAACCTCGTACCAAAGTTGTATGGCCAAAACCCTACGACACAATTGAAGAAGACGCCATCAGCCGTTTCGTGCGACGTGCGGTGTCTGGGTCACCAAATGCTATCCGCGACTACAACTTGCAGATGGCCATAAAAGATCGGAATGTGGATGTGACGGAGGCCCTGGGCCGGGTGGAGAAAGCCGACTTATATAAAAATAAGTTATAAAAAAAACTAAAAAAAATAAATTAGACAAGCTTAGGCTTTTGTATTATGTATGCGTGTATACCTTGAGCATTCACGCGCACAAAAGGCTTCTTCTCGCGGCGGCGTCGTGTGGCGGGTCGTCCTCTTCCCTCAAATATGGTTAAGGAGGGCGATGGCTGGCACACGTGTCAAGCTCGTGAACGGGCGCTGCTTGCGGGAGGCGGTATGCTCTCGGTATGTACGATATTTAGAAATTCGTTAAAAGTCTATTTGTGTACAAAAAAATGTATTATGTAAGTTTAGTTAAGAAAAAAAAATGTCCTTCTGTATTCCGTTAGAAATTAGAAAAAAAAAATTATAAGTTTAAAATATAAATGTAAACAATGCCACGGACCCATTGAGTCTGTGAACAAAAGCAATAAAAAAAAATTATAATTATTTAATATATAAATAATGACTGTTGTCTACAAAACAATCAGAACCGAAGCTTGACCTTGCTTGAGGACACTCGGTATAAATGCCACACGGTCACGTCACGATCAAAGTCGTGACCACAGCGAGTGTTACACACACACCTAGTTGATTTGCTGATAATGATAAGACAAGCTCTGCTGCGACGGCTGTGAGTGCACTTTATTTTTTTGTTACACATGTTTGCATATTAAGCTTCTAGCCAAGTTTAGCAAAAGCAAGGCATTAATTTAGTAGAATATTATATTATGCGTTGACTTTGCCAAAACATTTTAGGAAGTACGTAAAAAAGACTGTCCTGTACTTTGTAAAAACTTCGTACAGTTTACCGTAACCGTACGTTTTAAATGTAAAGAATACAGACTGTTCAAAATAAACTTTCCATTAAGCATATTTGGTGTGAATCGGTCCTTGAAACATATAAAAATGTATCAAAAATTATCGCAGGTCTCATCCTTAGTATGATACTGCACTGAAGGTTCGTATCATACATTAGTCGTTCCATTTCGTAATAAATTGTTTTGAAATTCAATATAGTGGATGTAATGTGTCTGAAATACTGTTTAATGGAATATGGAATTCCTTTCACATTATCGAACATACATATGGAGACAGATTACGTAACGTATTGGGGAATGTCGGGGAAAGTAACAAATTAAATCTAGTGTTTATGGCAAGCAATCGAGATGTTTCAAAAACTGTAACGACATTTTCTAACAAGATTGTTTTGAAGAAAATCCTCCCTATAGCGAATCATCTACTAAAAGAGTCAATTATAAAATACAAAAAGATTTAAAAAGAAATGTTAATAATCACTTTCAACAACCAAAAATCAAATTAATATAGAGAAGAAATAAAAAACCGACCAAGTGCGACTCCCTCATGATAAATAGTTTTCAGGGGAGCAATAAAGGTATAATATCTATGAGTTATCTATAACAGGCACAGTGCCACTATTGTGCTAGATAAATGACAGATTGTACAAAATACGTTGACGATGCGATAACGTTACACTTAGAAACAGATTATTGTGCTCGGTCCAAAGTACCTTCTCCTGGCAATAACTAACACAACAAAAAAGAATTAGCGAAATCGGTAAAACCGTTCTCAAGTTGTAGCGTGACCAGGAAACATAGGGGTTCATTTTTATATAATAGACTAGCGACTGCCCGTGACTTCGTTCACCTAGTAGGCTCGATCATCGGCCTCGCCATTATCTCCCATCTTTTCGTGGTTTTTCTTTCATTATAACCTTTTCCTGACAATAATTAACACTACAAAAAAAGAATTAGCGAGATTGTTCTACTCGTATCCATTCTTAAGTTATAGCGTGACCAGGAGAAATAGGGTTCATTTTTATATATAACTATAACTATAAGCGACTGCCCGCGACTTCATTCGCGTAGTAGCGTAGTAGTAGTCGCGCGTAGTAGGCCCAACCTTCGGCCTCGCCATATTCTCCCGTTTTTTCTTAATTTTTTTAATGTAAGAACCTTCTACGAAGTATTAGAAAACAATTTAAAAAAAAGAAGAATGAATACAGTAAAGCCGTCCTCTAGTTATAGCGTGACCAGAAGAAATAGGGGTTCATTTTTATATAGATACGAGTAGATAGATTCGTCAAGTGACTGTCATAGTTACAACTTTGTAAATGTGCGTCTGGCACTCATTTTATGCATAGACTAAAATACGAGTATATATAGGAAACTTTTATGTAGTACCATCAACAGTTTTTTGTTCATTTGAACTAAGAAGAAAAATATATTATGAAATGGGACAAAATGGTGTCAGCTGGAACATTTAGTTAGATTGAGTTTCTGCTGGGCATAAACCCAATTAATATAGTACTACAAATTCCATGTCTCGATGAAGGTTATTTGTGCCGTTTGGGGTAGAAACTTTGAGTCCGTGGGGTCTAGGGCATACGAAATTTTCAGGGACTTAGCAAAACGTTTGGTTGAAGCGTCAGGCGACCAGAATGCTGGTTGCACAAAAATTAGCTTAGCTATTCAACGTGGTAATGCTGCTAGCATTCTTGACGTGTTTAGTGTTTTTTAATCTTTGTTATTTTTTGTATTACTTAATATATTTATTTTTTAAATAAAACGAAAACCTACAAAATGATTAAACAATAAAACGCTTAAATGGTGTATAAAGCCAGCTTATTTTTTTAAAGAATTCCTGACTTAATTGAACGGATAGTGAGAAAAATGGTGAAAATATAATATAAAATGTTGAATTCCATAGACCTAAAAGCCCTAAAAAATAGATTAGCCAAAAAAATTTATAATTTATTTATATTTTTAAAAACTAAATACATTATATATTACCTCTCAATACGTAGAAAATGTAACTTTTTATATCTGTAGTTGTCATAAAGCTGACTAAGAGGTCAGATGAAAGGGTGCTTGCGCCGTGTTACACGGGATGTTTCTTTTTATCTCCTATGATAATACTCGCAAGTTCTAAAAAGAGCGTGACTATTCAAATGTGAATTTTTGTACTCCCAACCCGACCCATATAACCAGAAATAGCACTTAATGCAAGAGCCCTTTCCCATCGCTACGGTCATACGTTTTTCTATTTTTCACAATATCAGCGATATATTCAAATGGAGTGACAGCGGGTTGTGGTCCACAGAAAACTATCACTCACGATTTACTCTGGCATCCCCAGGCAAGTCAAGGGATGTAATTTACTTTTACGAGTAATTATGAATAAATATTAATAAATTACAAGTATAAATTATTAAACTATACATGTAATGTGCATTGGTCTCGATTCTGTAAGCGTTTTCTTAACTCAAAATCTTTAAATTATGGCAGTACTTATTTTGTTTAGGCTAAAATTCAAATTAGTGTAACAATTTCGTATGATAGTACTAAAATTAGACATTTCTCTTCAATTGTGGGCATATTTCAGACAGTTTAGTCGTCACGTAACTTGGTGCTCGCTAAACTAACCTAAAATAACCCAAAATTGAATAGAATAATCCTATAATAAATTTTTAGTTCAGTAGTTTAGTTTAGTTTTTTTTGATCAAGTATTTTACTTTACATAATAATACTTTATGTATATTTATTATCATAATATGTTTTTTTTTGGTGAAGCACTCGCCTCATATTTATGACTAGACCAGCTACAGGTTCGGCTTGTAAGCGTTAGTTATCAATTTGACAACATATGAACTAAATATAGACATTTTTTTAATGGACAGGAAACGGAAGTATTATAAGATGGTAAATAAAGCTATAGTTATGTTTCAATTAGTTATTAGTGCCCTGATAATATATATTGTATTATATTTGTCTGATATCAAAATAAATAAAATTATAAAAGTTAAATTAAGTTACGAGTGTAACGACTTGACATCGTTATTTCCGCAATGAACTCAGCCGTGCGATCCTCTAAGAGCAAACATCGTTGCATCCGTGAAACAAATGACGAGATAACAAAAAACGTTAGAAAAGTAACCTTATGTACAAGGGCGATATCTCAAAAAGTATTTGACATCGGTGAGCTCGTCGACGAGCTCGACTAATCATTAGAGAATGCACGGCTGGCTAAACAGGAAGTTGAGGGTAACCGAACGTTTCGAGAAAAACGATGTCAAGTTGAGCTGGCATTACTCTTGGAGACGTCACTCAGCTGGTCTAGCCAGAACTTTTGTTATATAAATCACAACGAAATCATATTAAATACATAGTGAAGCTTTTGAAAGAAACAAAATTTCTAGTGGTTTATTACATGTACATACTTCTTTGACCTCACCTGACTTGTAAGATTGTTATGATGGTATGTGTGAATTGCTTATATTCCTAAATTTGCCATATGTTTCTGGGGTTACTGCATTTTCTCAATAAAACAACATCTTCAACTATTATGTTAATAATAGTGCAAGTATGACGTAGCGGCATCTGCAAGCTGCCGACGGGCTCGCAGACGCCACTGAGCACTCGCCCTGTTGATGAGCATCTGATATGCTCCAAGCCCAGTTCAACGTATTCGATCCTTAACGTGAAAATTTTGCCTGTGAATAATAGTTTAATTCGTGTTAAATTCACGAGCTTTTTAACACATCAAGAAAATCGAGTCTCCCTTTTAATTTACGAATATTATAAAGATATTGCAATGTGGGGGAGGTCTATGTTCAGCAGTGGACGTCCTACGGCTGAGATGATGATGATGATAAAGATATTTAATTACCTATATCTCATACTTGTAAATCATTCAAGAGATCAGCTCTCAGCTGTCGTTAACCGAGATAACAATAGATTGTCTATTGTGTATGGTTCCTGATACAGCTGAAGGATTAAATTAAATTATTTTGTACTTGGTAACCATTCAAGCGAAAAATAAGGCGCTTATTTTTTAGAGATGTTCTCTACAAGCAGTTCATCTTAATCTTCTTCGCAGCCATTTGTCACAGAGAATTCGTGCCACGGAAATAAAATTTCATTT
The DNA here is from genome assembly GCA_917880725.1 of Selenia dentaria. Lineage (NCBI taxonomy): Eukaryota > Metazoa > Arthropoda > Insecta > Lepidoptera > Geometridae > Selenia > Selenia dentaria. Next base: position 2,367,709 of record OU862888.1, on the reverse strand, counting down.
TTACCATTTACGGTTAAATTATAAAATATTCACTTCCCTAAAAAATATACTTAACATTGAGGTGAAAAATATTGCGGGAAACAGCTTGGAAACCGGTAAAAACTGCTTCGTACTGGGTACTACTCTGCTGTTTAAGTATTGGCTCTAATGGTACCAATGGCATGTCACACTTGGCGGTGCCTGCCGTGCGATTCTCTAGAAGCAAACATCGTTGTATCTTTGACAACGTCCGTGAAACAAATGACGAGATGTCAAGAAACATTGGAAAAACAACCTTATGTACAAGGGTGATTTCTCATAAAGTATATGACATCGGTGAGCTCGTCAACGAGCACATCGACGAATCATTAGAGAATCGCACGGCTGACTTTATACGCAAAGACGGGCATGCGAATAGTTACCCAAAGTCTAGTTGTTTTCTTTATAGTCAATATCTTTATAAGTTACTAATTCAATATTCTGCAGGTAACGAACAGTTTCTACGACTATGTGTCATGTTGTAGTTGTCATGTCTCAAACGTATCGAATAACATACATTCCTAATGGTTTTGCTTCAAATTAGATATACATGATTAAGTAGCTACTCCGGTGTTTTTTTTTCGTGTCAATGGTACCACTTTGATTTAAGCTTAATTTGAAGTTGCAGAGTAGCAGAAGTCTGCTACTTTTAATCAAGCTTGAATAGAATTTCGCCACTTTAATTCCTTCGTCTGTGGCATTAAAGAGGTCGTCACTTATGCAGGTGGAAATAAGGGACGAGTAAATGACACATTGTTTGAGTGGCGAAACCGCAATCGCAAACAGTTTCAGTGTTATCATTTGCACATATTGTGTCTACAGCAGCATTGGTATGGTACAATGGCTACTCTGGTTAATATCATGAACAATCTATGTACTTTTAATAAACGAGTAGAAGCCAACCTACGCTGTAACAATAAAACAAAACCAGCACACCAGTTCGTGTATTACTAGGTTTATGCAACGGTCATATAATAGAGGGTATTAAAACACGAGTGTAGTTTTTTGAAACGAGTTGCAGCCGAGTTTCAAAATAAGATTACACGAGTGTTTTAATACCTAATTATATGCAGTTGCATACACTACTTTATTTAATCTCATGACATTTTTGCTACTAAAGTTTTATCCAACAAAATATTACTCAAATTCGTATGTATATAGCACCAAAATGGAAAAAGTCTTCTTCTTCTTCTTGTTTGTATGGCTTATGGCGAAACCACAATTTTGCTAATAAGAGTGAAAAGTAGTATGTAAATAAAATATGCCAATAAAAGTCTGTTTTTCATTATATAATTAGAATATTACTGAATGAGATTATATAAAAGACGTTATTTAGTAGTACGGAAAGGAAAAGTATTCTGCGCCGTGTAAAGTGACGTTATTTTAATGTGAGCAACGTTTGTAAGTAAGGCCTTTAGTATATGGGTGGATTTCTAGAAATTTGTTCGTTATGTAATGGAATTCCACTATTTCAGAAATATTAAATTTAAGGTAAAATATATTTTGTTTTATTTATTAATTATGATACTAGAAGAAAATATTACTTTTTGCTATGATAATTCATTAGTTTTTACGTTAATTGAAGTTCAATGTGTACTCGTTCCATGAGGAATTCCATTACGACACTAAATAAACTTTACTATAAAATAAAACTAGCTTGTGGTATGAATGACAGCATTTTTTATTCAAATATTTATTATAATCAGTCTTGGGATAGAGGTACCACATTAACATATCTACCTAAATAAATGTAATTTAGACCACTAATCAACATTACGTCACTTTTTGGTACTTAGTACTTTACACCAACGTCTTTCATGTGGTTATACGATCCATAATGATATGTTTATATGATAAAATCAAACAGGTGCCTAAATATTCTTTTTTAATTAACCTATTGTCAAATATTTACCTATAATTATACATAATTAATCAGTTGAAATAGCACAGCCAAAGTAGGACACGTTACGTTAATGGAATGAGATGTAACGTATAGGAACTATTAAGCTAAGTTTAAAACGTTTTTTTTTCTATTGTACCAAATAGTATGTTTATCAGTTTACTAGAATTAAACATTTCTGTCATATACCATCCTTTTAATATTTTAATCGGAATAATACGAGACTAAAAATGGCAGACAATATAAAAATTAGTTGTCACTTAAAAAAAAAAACAAGAAATATTAGCCTAGATAAAAGTAGTTATACTTTGTACACACTGCCTAAGAATTCCATTACGTCACGTTTTGCGTTCCCATATACAATACGTAACGTAATTGATGTGACGTATGTCTACCGGTCGGTAGTAAAACGCAAATTACTTCAATATTAATGCGAATTTGAATATTCTACTCATATTGCATCATTACTAAATAAAACATCTAACATATAACTCACAAAAAACTACTTAAAATAGGAATATTACCTTCAAAAACAGTCGTTCGTAATTGAATCACAATTTTTGCCACGTTACGGAGCGACCGCTTTGCTCGGTTTTCCGGCTAGACTGCTGTCAAAAATAAAACATGGCGGCTGTCCATGGGCTAAGAATGTTGCCATTTGTTAAAACAAATCGTATTTTCGTAATATTTTGCATTAAAACTTGTTCAAATCCGTAGTGACGTATTGCGGAATTTCCGCGCGAACGATTTTTAGAGACGGCAAATAATGTGTTTATTTTAATTTTAAACTCTAAATCACCTATCATTAAGTTTAATTATAATATATTGGACATATGATCTTTTAAAATAACAATCGTTTCAATATTATAGAGAAGAATAACATTACAAATTTGCTGCATTTAAATCTGCATAGGTGGTGTGGACACTTGAAATTGGGCATGTTTTTATTTTTCATTTAATATTTATTTAATCTGATTCAGGATTTGCAGTTATTATAGATGATTTTGTTTTTAGATTAACATAAAACATTTCAATTTATTTAAAAAAACATATGTATTGAAGCAATGCATCCCCGATAAACAAGTTAAAAGTCATAAGACACGGAATTTCCTTGCAAACAACTTTTGTGAAATCCGCCCATATAGTGTATTTTACTTATGTTATGTCGTTATTTAATCAACAATCATACCTTAAGTACATGTGGCCCGCATATAGGTTTATGAAGTTTAAATGGGCACGAGTACTCTTTTGATTTCATAGTAATTATTCCTACACATTACAGCTTTGAAGTAGGATTTCTGGCCTATACTTCTTTTATTTCCATTGACAGCTCCTCGATGCGTTGCGTAAGTATTCACTAAGACAAACACTAGCCTTGCCACTTCGTATGTCATGTGGTATGTCACCCATTATTACGGAGGACCTACATACGTTGGTGGATATATCGCGAAAGGCACAAGATTATAACAGCAGAATTGACTCCGTAGCGTCTTCATGCCTACAAGGTAATAAATTACCCTGTACCTAAATAGAATATAAAACTCCCCGAGCATTGGATGTGGAGTAAACACGTAGATTTCCTCCTAACTCGAAATAATGTTGTTATAATAGACGCAAACAATGATTTATGCGGCAACTCCCCCTTCGTGTAGAAACGTTCAACGATACAAATTACAACGTACATAATTGCAGAGACTTGAGAATGTTGAGATTTGATGTGCTTTTTTTACCTTGTATTTCTGTATTGTTAAACTTGTTGTAAATTCAAATTCAAATCATTTATCGGACATATTATACTCGTAACAGTGGATGTTATAAAAGAAAAGTCATTTACATATAATAGTAGGAATGCCTTATATCTAGCTTCTTTATGTTTTTTACATTTGATTTATTAAGTGTGGCTGGTGTCCGTGACTTTGTCTGCGCAGGATTAGTACATCGAGTAGCTTATTATTTCTCCAAGGGTATATCTATCTTTATACTAAACTGTCATAAAATATGTACCTGGTCAAAAGCAATTGCTATAATAGTATTAAATGAGTACATTTTAATACTTATCAGTTAGCAAACATTTATAATAAAATACAGGACTTACGTACATACAAATATAAAATTAATCACCATGGAAATAAATGTCATTACATTTCATCACCCTTGACGGTCGCCGAGCACGTCTAGTGTATCGAGCTGTCAAATTGACTTGGCTTTTGACTAAGCTATCAGAACAGAAACTGACACAAAATTTGACAGAACTGTCATCATAATGATCTTAACCTAGGCCTAGATCTTCTTGTTTTGTCTATGCTGTGCCTAAGCAAATTACGCTTTTTCACCCGCTTTGTGATGGATGATGATGATTATGATGAAAAGTATCCTATGTGTTAAACCGCCTAATAAAATTCTTAAATATTATCATCCAAAATGAGTAAACTCATTAGTGGAATAGATCTATTCCCAAAATCTTTTGGTTCGTTTTTGCATTATATTGTAGTTGTCTCGCTTTTTCGATCGGTAAAATTTATAAGAGAAAGAAAGCTAAATATATGTTCTTGTTTTAAAATCCAAAATCACAACCCTGGCCATGAAAAATAAATTGAATTTTATGTTCAAAGTTGGTCTCTAGAGTTAGTGTATGTGTGGAGCTGGATGTGTGCCAAAACAATTGCTTGACATAAATTGAAGAAAAACTAATGGAAGTGGAAAAATTGTAAGAAGGTTAGCTAAATGTTTTTTTATTATAATAAAATATGTACTTTTGCAATTTCAATATCTATTATAAAGGATTTCGTTTCTCGGACACGATATTCAAATATGAATCGTAACGGTTTTTTCGTAAACAACTTATTGTAAGAAATTCAATTTTATTTTACAAAACATACAAATAGTGCAGGACGATAATGTAAAACATAGTTTATTCTGATTATTACTTTTGATTTCATGCATCAGTTAGAACCATATTGAAATAATCGCCATTTTTTGTGAAGTGGTTGCAAAACAACCGATATCCACCATTTTGAATTTCGAGTCTGCGAGTGAATGGGTTTTGAAATTTCGTTAGTAGAAGGGTTCCAGCGCCTCATCTACCTCCATACCGAATTTCATCAAAATTGCCCCCGCCGTTTGAGCGTGAAAGAGTAACAAAGATCCACACATACATACTCACAAATTTACGCGTTTAAAAATTATAGTAGGATGTATATTACGTTGAAACCACATACATCAACAAGTCAGTCACAGGGTCAGTCATTCATCATTCATTCACTCGTTCCTCTTCGTCACCCTTACAACATTATAACTGAACATTAATTCGATTCCAACTTTGTTCATACAATTATAGTTATTATGTCATATACTTGTATATAGGTACATATTAAATTAAAATTGAAGTATCATTAGCACAATCATTGTAAAATTAAGGCCTATTCAAACCTGGGCGTTATTCGCTACCGCGAGCGATAGAGCAATCCAAAAGGGTATGCGGTAATTTCACTGTTCACACCAAAGCGGATAACTCTACCGTGCGCGTTAGAGACAAGAGAAAACACCGCCACACTAGGCGGTACAAGTTTCGCTGTAGTTATGGAACTTCATACTATTTACCCATCGAGTTCCGCGTGGTATTTTTCGCTAACCACAGCGGTAGCGAATAACGCTCTGGCCTTTAATATGTCATTAATTGTTTAAAGAAATGATCGTCATAAAATTTTTTTGACCTAAATTCATTACTCTTATAAAAAGTATTGCATCTAATATTGTTTAAGCGTTATCTTCAACATATTATTTCTCAGTTTTGTCTCGTTGTGAGGCAATTTGTTGTACATTTTTATCTTTAAATAACTTTTGTTGTATTCTGTGTTTTCTACCGACTTTTTGTGTTTGACATTATTTTTGTGTTTTCTACAGACTTTCAAAAAGGAAGAGGTACTCAATTCGGTTTTTTTTTAATGTTTGTTACCTCATAACTTTCGACTGGGTAAACCGATTCTCCAAATTCTTCTATTTGTTTGATAGCTGGTGCTTCTCGTGTGGTCCCATTTAAATTTCATCAAATTCGGTTTAGTAGTTTTTGAGCTACACTCCAATAACTGAATAGAATAGAAGTCGGTATCAAATTTTTCAAATTGTATTTGTCTAGCAACTTTTCCGTTTTGTTCATGTATGTTAAGTAAACAAATGTAAATATACTCGTATAGTGACACTGCAGTCATAATTTAGATTTTTTGTATTCCTTGGCCATATAATTCAGGAAATACGAGTAATAATGTAACGATTAACGTTTTCGCACTCATCCTAGTATTCTTTGTGTCGTGGCAGGCATGGACACACACAATAGCACATCAAAACATTTCTCGTCATCACATAATATTTACCCCGCCCGAGGATTGAATCTGGGACCCGCACTTCAAAAACATGAACTGAGCTAACGGAGCCCTGAAATAATTTTGAACCATGCTACCCACAAATCAATAAAATTCCTTAGATAGATGAACGCTAGTGGTATTTTCGACTAAGCGCTTCCATGTTTCGGTCTCCCGGTTGGTGATTGAGAACAAGGCAGTTCTAAATATATTTAACATTTAGATGGAGTAACGTTGGCAGCTGTCAGACAGATTTTTTCTCACGAGGCCTAACATCTTTGTCCTAATACGTGTATTTACAATGACACCTACTGCTGATAATTCAGTAGTGGGTGTCTCTGTGTGGTCACACAATATAACAAATATGTCGAGTTAAAGAATATTCAAGTATTCTAAATTAGTAGTAAATTTTCCACTGCGAGACAATTCTGGACACCGACCATTCGTCCTACCTGGCTTTCCGAGTCGCGTCAACACAGATTTTGACTATATTATCACTATTTTCCATTCCAATTCAATATTACGTTTTTGACAGCTGAGATCTGTCAGCCATTCGGAATGGGTTGAAATCAAGCTCACGTTGCTCACGGCATGGAATACACGCACACACAGACAGATGCTAGCTATCGCATCACGCACACATCAACAAACTGTCAATTTTGACGGACTGCCGTGCGATTCTGTAATATTTAATTTAATTTATCGACAAGCTAGTCGACGAGCTCACCGATGTCAAATAATTCGCCCTTGTACATAAGATTGTTTTTCCAACGTTTCTTGTCATCTCGTCATTTATTTGGGATGTTGTCAAAGATGCAACAATGTTTGCTCTTACAGAATCGCACGGCTGCTAACGGTGATTTCGGTTTCTAGCGTGGTCGTTGAAATCGTAAAATGGCGTTCTGGGTACCTATCGTACTCCATGACGTTCACATGGGTCTACGTTGTCGCACTTTCGTTGATTTGGAATGGCTATTACAGCTGTTCGACTGTGTGGCTGTGTCACTTCGAGAACCCCCCCCCCCCCCCCCGCGCGTCCCGCCGCCGCTGTCCTGCAGCTGTCAAACTACTTGCAGGCGGCTGAAGGGCAGCGGAAACAGTCGCCATTTTAACGTCGCCGCGAGCGACCGCTTATCAGCCCTGCGTTTACGCGTCAGCCCAAAAAGTCACCATTTTAGAGTCGAAGCTAGCGGACGTATACCGCTCCGCCTCCGCGTCGCGGCCGCATGGGAACCGCCATTACCCGGCACTCGTGATCAGCACAAACCCTTCGCGTTACGCATCAGCACGACTTCCAAAACTAACTTCGCCGCGTTTACTCGAGTGCGCGATTAACTCCGCTCCACAAACACTATACCTACAAGTGACCAACAAACCATTCAGCACGCAGTCCGACCCGGACGCTATATACAGAGGACAACTCAAGATCATCAGCACCCATCAGATCCAGAGTCACCCCGACGTCAGTAAGTACCCCACCTTCTTACATAAACCCTTTTCCCTCCTAATAATAATTTCCCTAACGACCGTATGGTTGCAGACAGACATACTGCTTAACCTACACCTAAGTGCTCGGACTAACACAGAAATAGTTAACTTATGTGGATATTTCATGCAGTTCATATGTTTGCAAGCATTCTAACAAACACAAATCTAAAAGCTTTTTTTATATCATTCAAAGTAAGTTTTAAGTAATCAACTTGAAATCATTATAACATGTTATTTCTACTCCGAAGATTGAAATGTTTATCTGGCTTTCGTTGGTTATATCCATGTAATAGTCTCCATTCTTCATGTCCTCAAGAGGCACGACAAGATTTTAATATTGTATAACGGAACAAATTCAATCATATGATTGAAATAAATTTAAAAAAAATCGAATTGCAATTAAATTTAGATTTCGTGTAAAGTTATCGGTTTAGTACAAGCAAATAGATAGCAATTTAGACTCGTTCTTATTAGGTAGGAAGCGACAAACATTTCGGTAAATGATGTGCGCATGTTTCATATCGACTGGGATTACTTCTTTGGCAGGTCCGATCAAGAAAATCATTGAGCCTATCCCAGTCCTGCCGTGCGATTCTCTAAGTGCAAACACCGTTACATCTTTGACAACATCCGTGAAACAAATGACGAGATGACAAGAAACGTTGGAAAATCAACCTTGTGTACAAGGGCGATATGTCATAAAGTATTTGACATCGGTGAACTCTTTGACGAACACAACGAAAAATCATTAGAGAATCGCACGGCTGCATCGTTTCAGTTTTTCGTAGCAGTATGTCTTTTTTTTATGCTACAAAGATGAATCTAAATTTCTGATGTGTGCATCTGAAGTGATCCGGTGAGGTAGGTGGTGGACAGGTTCGTTTTTATTATGATTTTAATGATTATAAAGAAAACGCATGCCGCTTTATTAATGAACTTGGCTACACCCGGAGTATTTAAAACATCCATCTGTCCATTTTACGCTTACAGGATATGTCACGCGTGAAAGCAAGACAAAGCATCTTAATCTATATTTAACGCAACGTTTATTGATAAATGACATGAGATGTTATCATAACGTAGTTGTAAAAATGTAAAAGAAAGCTCTATATACTAAGACGTTTATTCATGGTTCTAACAGCGCCCACCCGACTCACTGCATACGAAAACGGATTAACAGAAACTTGCTCACCGATTTCGAGCTGTACAATGTTTTGAAGTTGTATAGTAGTTGTTGTATAGTATTGGGGGAAAACGAGTATTACGGTTGAGATTATTATTATTATTATTCCTTTTATAAAAAAAAACACGGATTTAATCCGGCCCTTTACAGAGGCATAAGTGGGGATGTAGCCAACACTTATATTCAGTAATCTGTGCCAACACTTAGATGCCTATTTGGTATAGCAAATACAATTTAGTATAAAAAAAAGAAACATTTTGGATGGATAGTGACAGGGTATATCTATTATAAAAATGGGCAAAATGGCAAGGGTATTGATATGAACTAATTAGTGACAAGGGAGATAGTGGGCTAATGAAGAGAAAATGAAGAGACAACGGCACCTGCCAATTTCAGTCTCATTTTGAAATATTTAAGCAGGTGGCGACTTGCCACTCACTAAACGGGCCCCCCATAACGGCTACCATCTATGGTGACAAAAGGGGCAACGTTGGTGTGGATAGCGAAAGGGTGTCGAGAGGTATGCTGCGGTTTCAATAGAGCGCTACTCCCGGCGTTATGCCCTTTAACACTTCCACCCTTAGAGCTTTTTGTTTCTTGCTCTTGCGTCTCCACCCCCAGACGGCCAGTTAAGGCAAGCCGGGGGTCAGGGGTCTCATTTAGCCCCAGGGAGAATCAGGGTCCACGGTGTCGCCACTCACTGACGGGGCCGCCCCTGCGGGTTATTATTATTATAGATACTGTTATGTTTAAATAAACTTGAATAAATAAAAACCTAAGTGAGTAAATGTGAATCACATAAAATGGGCGCAGTTAATGAAATAGTATCAAGTGAAAAAAAAAACAAAACGACTTCACTACCTGACGTGCTAGTTTCTACACTTGCAACTACGAGTATTATACCATCTTCATACACAACTTATATATCCCCTCCTACCCCTCCTACCAGTCGATTGTCAATATAACAATGCAATTTCTATTGTGTCTCGGTCGTTTGACTCATGAAGTAATAATATATAGTATAATATATATTATATTGTATAGCATTGTATATCTATTATACGAGTATATATAGTTTAAATTGTTAAGCATAAATTAGGAGTTTTCAGCTGGTTGTCTTTAAATTTAAATGGGACCAACTTGATACTTGTTTGTATAATGAAACTTTGTGTGTAAGTTTGATAGTTTAGTTGTGGTTTAGTTCACACAGTACAGATTATAATACGCGGCGAACTGTATACGGGCGTATCCGCGAGGGGCGACTATATAAACTACTCATAAAACAAGCTTAGCTTTAAACTGTTATAATATAACTGTTCGTGGTATTTAGGGTTAATAACTATATTACCTAAAGTCGTTTACACACTGCTACGATCAGGCTGCTCTCGTAAAACGCCGTAACCGTCCGTTTAACTCCGGTTAACTATCGGCTTACTTCCGGTTAAGTACTGCCTCGACAGTTAAAACGATATGGAAGGAAATTAATAACAATATAACGTTTTATCTTCTTCAGTACTCCCTATCGGATTAACATTTAATTTGCGAGGGGACAGAATTAAATAGTATTCCCTTTACCATCGGGATGGGAATTGTACAAGGCAAAGAGACGTAACTTATCAAGTGGGCCGCTTGTGCAAGACGCCATCGTGGTCGGTACCAATGTAGTACCAGAAATTCAGCCATGAAGCAATATTACGCATGCATAACCGTGTTAGGGTGTAAGTACAAATACAATTATTGGGCGAAAGATACTTAGGAAACCAAAGTTTTGGTCAGCTGTTGCTCTGGGTAGGCACTGCCACCGCCATGGGAAAGCGCAGTGTTTACTATCAGAGGCACCACTTGCCCGCTTGTTACATGAATGCATTTAAAAAAAAACACAAGTACGAGTTGGACTCGCGCACGAAGGGTTCCGTACCATTATCTATAATATTTTTTTCAAGTTTCTACCGGTTGAGACCGAGAAATAACGTTTGTTGTATGAGAGCCCACCTTAATAATTTTGTTTTAAATTAATTATAATATATATTTTTAAAGTGAATATATAACTAAATACTCTGTGAATATTTGAATCATCTACCTGTTGCCATTATCAATATCGAGCAAAAATTCCTTAAATATTTTAGTTATTATGTTTTTTAGGTTTTGTTATTATAGCGCCAATAGAAATACACCATCTGTAAAAATGTCAACTGTCCAACTATCATAGTTCATCACGCCTAACTATCACGGTCAACGGTGTCAACATCCTGTAGACAGATAGACAGATGGATGGACAGCGGAGTCTTAGTAATAGGGACTCGTTATATCTTTTGGTAACGGAACCCCAAAAATGGTGCTCTAAATTAAGGGAAAGGCTAACTCATCTTAATAATTTTGTTTTTAAATCAATGATAGTGAAGTTGGTCCGATCGAGCCCCAACGCAGCTGTGTGCGTGATCGCATTGTTACTTGTCGTGTCACTTTTATCAACTTTTTAGCTACCCGACTTACCTTTTACACAGAATAGATTAATAGTATGGACTACCACTATTCTTATTTTTGTTTATGTTAAGGTTAATTTGTTGTTATCTTCAATAATATTACTAATGATGCTATGAGCATTCATACAAACCGATTTGCGGTTTCTGTAGTGCTTTTAAATAAAATATCTATATGAAATGAAAAAGTTAAATAAATATAAATAAAATAAAAAAATGGTGAGGTAAAGGTGACGTCGAAGTGTTTGTGAGTTATTAGTCAAACCCAATAAGTCCAAAATATGTAATTCTCTCCTGAATCTGATCATGGCCTTTATCCCCAAACATTAACCCCATTGATGGCCTGATCAATCAGGGCCACCAGATGCCTGTTTTTCATTGATATTAGCACAATCGCAATGTTTACGAGCTACCATACAATACCGAGTCAATGATCAGCGTATCGACACCGATCGTAAACGCGACATAAAAATTCACAGAATCGCAACCTGAACAATACCAGAGTATGTATAAACAGTAAGTCAACTAAATACAAGCTAATGGAAAATTTCTCCTTCATAAAGGAAGAACCACAACAAGTATTTGTTCTTCCTTTATCATATCAAATATCACAAGTCAATGCCCTCTCGGAACATATAAAATAATGTTATAAATCAACTATTGTTGCATTCCGAAACTATTGTTAATTTTCAATTTAACTATGCACTATAATAACAACAGATAAATATCTTGAAATTGTTGGAATGGTAAAGTTTTGGATCCAAAATCCAAATAGCAGAATTATATGATGCCTATTATGCTGATTTTAGCAAACAATAAATTATATATGATCTTCAAAATTAAATTCTATGTACTCATTTTGCTTAAATTTTAACAGTTCTTGTGATATATATCTTAAAATAAAACATTTAAGGAATACAAAAAATCCTGGATTTGTTGATAACTGTGTGTAATAATAGCCTTATAACATGTCTGGAATATTCTAGCTACTGTGCTTACTACGTTACATTATTAATTTAATTTTCGAGCAAGCGTCCATCAATACATAAAACATAAATAAGTACACCCATCCAAAAAAATGCTGAAAAAAATGTATAAAAACATACAGACCGATTAATTTCACTTTTCTCTGTTATACTGTTATTTATTATATTGTGCAATGTACGTATCAAAATACAAAACACCGAGCATTGCGGTTTTCAGATACGGTATAATTTTATATAAAACCTCAATGAATTGTGGTTTTCATCATATAATAGTTTTAATGAGATCATTATGTACTAAAATTTAATTATGAGTTATGGCATCCAAATATAGCCCTATAGTTTGAATAACGTTTTATTGTTTGATTTAAAGACACAAGAGTATAATTAAAAAAGTACAGAAAATACAAAATATTTGTTTAGGATTTGAGCTTTGATATTCTATTCTGGGCCAGCGAAAACATGTTCGGAATAACTTAATTATTTTAATTATGATTATATTTATACACAAACTTTACCACACACTCTTACAGTCGAATAATGTAATACACTCGAACTGGATTTCATCCAATAGAGTCGTTTATGTTATATGAACGTGAGCAATCAGTAAATTATATTTTTTCGAACTGTTTTTCTTTCTTTCGTGCATTAACTGCTGAACCAATTTTGATAAACCTAAACAGTTTATGCCTTTTATGTTGTAAGTATCATTATCATAAGTGAAAATTTCACCCATTAAATTAACCCTCAACCCTTGAAGTAGGTTAAAAATAAAAATATTTTGGCGCCAAATCAAACGGAAAAAGCGCGCGAAAATTCACTATTTAAAAAAATTGCGCGCGCTTCGAGCGTTTGCAGGACTAAAATCGTAGTAAAACAGCTATTTGTTCTATTTTATATCTGTAAATGGCATAAATTTACACTGGTTACCCAGTACATCTGAATTAAATTTTTTATTCTACTCTAATTCTATAACTACTCGTATATATCTGCGATTGGAATGTCTCCGACACCCACCATACTTCCTAGATCTTGCTCCAACAGATTACCACTTTTTCGCAATTCGGATATCTTTATTTTGGACAATAGATCTATTTATTCATATAATAATTTTGTAACAAAAAGAAAGTGAGAATGGAACAGTATTTTAATAATTGTCGTTTTTGTTCATTTTTTACATTTAATCTTCATTTAAGTTACTGTACTCTAAAACCCCATAATATAAGACCTCCTTCAACCACAAAACTTCTTAGCTCCTTGTTGTAGCATCCGCAAATCTACACAAGGTACGTTTTACGACCTACCTCGTGTGTTCGTTAACGTGGACGTAAACGGATCGTTCACTAGTCGTTCCGAGCCCGTTACGTCCCCGTAACGCCGTTGTCGCCGCTCCACAGCCTTTGTGAGTGTTCCGTTTAATACTCTAGTTGCAAGGTGATGTCTTGCATGTCATTTGAATCGAGTTGTTCTACTTTAATACCTACACTGTAGTTGCCTGGCTATTGATAAAAAAAAAAATAAAAAAAAATAAAAAATTCCGAACAGTTTTAAGTAGAGGTACTATGATTAAAATTAGCTAACAAATTGGTATACCATGCTATAAAGTACAAAGATAATACAATTTAAATGAACGATCAAACTAATACAATTTGAATGAACGGTCTAAGGTTTGATGCTACCAAATCTTAGACGAATATATTTTAACAAATAAATTAATATAATTATATTAAAAAATTGTGTAATAATTTGGAATGTAATAAAAATAATGTCAGTCTAAACAATTCATGATCCGTTATTTAAAAACGTAATTAATATCTTACGTAATTATCTCTTGCTGAATCGATACACCTAAACTATAACAAGCCTTTCCGAACACCAACATATTGTGTGAATAGAATTAAACTAATTTAAATGTACGTTAGCTTAGTTAAGTAAGTGACGTATCGCCATTTCAGTTTTAAGATTGCAAACAATAATCACGGTTCAAATCAATTTCTTTATTTATTCAATCCTAGTTTAAACATATTATAATTATATAATGAATTCATTTCTGGTAACATTTTTATCTCAACTATAATCAATAAATCTAAATACCAATGATAGATCCTGTTTGTAGACAGTTTCATAACAGATATATTTCTATGTAAGCTCAGTCAAGAATGGCTACTTCAAACATAATTATAATGTGTTTTAAACTCATATTGCTCTATATAGATGATTCGCTTTGAAATATAACCTAATGATTTTCGCGTATTACACTTATCCTACTTTGGAGAAAAAGCTTACTGAGTAGAGACCCATTTGAAGCGATTTAAAGTAGTTATATACTTTTTATGAGGGATTTAATATCTGTAACATTAGCAGGTATCTAGGTAGCATCTGTAGCATTTCTGATAATCAATACTGTATACTGAAAGTATTCCTGAAAATAAGCTTGCAATTGAAACGTTGATATTGAAAAATACACATTGATAACTAGAAAATCTTTAGCTGAACTTGTCCTTGGTGAGCAAAACAATGAAAAGAAATTTAGCAATGATTATTTTTTGACCAGCGTCTTTATGATATAATAATATATTATTTTCTAAAGTTTTAAAAAAGTGTATTGTAGTTTGTCGTAAAGTAAATAGCTAATTAGGAGTAAGTTACAGTTTGGTGACTGGGCGTCAAATTTGTCCTCGTGTAACATAACATTTTACTTATACATTTTACATAAATGTTTATGTTTCAGATTCCTTGGTAATTCAACTATATCTGACTAAAAATTTCGTCTCTCAACTCACTATAGGAAGATATTATGGCACAAGAGCCGTTTGTTCCCAACTCTGTGCAAACATATGACGCGGTCGCAGGTCGTAATCGCTAGGGCGCCGCAGCGGCCCTAAGACGATCTAGTCGCTAGAGTAATAAAAAATGAGATATGAATATTTACGATTTATCACAAAATCTTTAACAGTAAACAGTTGGGTATTAGAGCAATAAACTCTTATTTGGATCGTTTGTAAACCACAAAAGTATTTATATCTGTAATGACATATTAGAAGTAATTATGTAATAACGCGCTACACGGTGGATGGCAATGCTAAGTTTTTGCCCAAAGTTGGCGCTAGCATTTCGCCACCCGTCGCCTCAACCAAACGTTTCGCCAGATCCCTAAACAAGTTGAGAGCGGACGGCCCCCACGGGCCTAAAGTTTCGACCCCAAACGGCACAAACATGTACATTCTGTCTAAATACACATATTTATGACGTTTGAGGTCTTCCGCATTAGCCCGATCAATCGTCCCAGGGAGATGAGACGGCGCCAGTGTGTCCACTTGTACTTGCTACACATGTAGCATCCCAAACCAGGGGCTCTCCCATCTTCCACGGGACGATAGTCATCCCATCTGGTCTCTTGCCGTCATCCCGTATCAATCCGTTTGGTTCCAAAACTGACGGAAAATGTCCAAGTGTGTAAACACCTGTCGATGCAAGTGTTAGGACAATGTTTTCACCTACATGTTCATTCTTTATACATTTTCAAACAGTCCGATGGAAACAATAAGTCGGTCCGTAAACGAATGTTTCTTCGCCAGTAAGTCGGATCTAGTATTCATGTCACTGCTTTCTTTAAGGTGCAGTGAAAGCCGCACAACCAGGGGCGTAATTGACAGAATTGTAGACGGGGGCTAAAGCAAATCTTGATTCAATATCTACTTGGATTGGGGATCACTATAGTGGCGTTTTTAAGTCATCGGTTTTTGTAACTGTCTTAGAACAACAGCCTTGAGGCTAGCTCGGGAGACATTGGGTGGATTTAAAACTCTTATTCACAAACTAGCACTGGGCTTGCGCGATAGATCATGGCATACACTCATATCTCTAAAATTAACTCCTTATTGTAACAGTGAAAACTTAATAGGCTAATTATAGAGATAGGGGTACCTAAGTAATTTTTCAAAATTAATCTTCATTTGTTTACAATTCTACTACCTGTCTTCGTAGAATACTAGAACTTTTCGGTCATATAGCCAGGAAAGAGGGTCACAACCTAGAAAAACTAATAGTTACGGGCAACGTCGAAGGAAAACGATCAAGAGAGCGCAGCCCTTTAAGGTGGTCCGACCAGATCCGCTCTGCTCTGGACACAAATCTTCTTAAGGCGCTTCACGACGCAAACAATAGAAACAGATGGCGAAGCTAGGTCAGAGCTAAAATTTTACAGAAGGGGAATAACGGCTCTCAGTAATGAGGGGAACGACGCGACGACAACGACGACGACGACGTTCACAATTCAACAAACACCTGGAAATCTTGCTATTAGAACTACAGTTGCATTTATTGCAAGCAACGATAGATGGAAGTGAAATAAAAACCATAGGGTTTTGTTGGCTCTGGCAAGTTATTGCTAGATAATTAACGGTAAAGATTTCCTGCACATTACAGTTGCAGTGTCACTAAGAATTAGGTGGTAATGTTTTATGTGTCAGTGATGGTTGTAAACTTAGTTTATTACTTCTTACCCAAAGCATTACAGGTAATTACCCAAAGCATTACAAATAAGTATTTAAATGCACTCCTACACGGGTTAGCAGCGTGAACAGTGGTAATCTAAAACTTACTTTTACACTTTACATTTTTATAACTTACATTACCCTCAAGTTTGTAGCGCAGATAACGATAGGAATGATTTACATAAATATGATGAATTAAATATGAATGTCCCCTGTTTTATACATTGGAGTATAAAACAACTGGACACAGACTATTCTTAATATAATTTATGAAGTTAATATATTATCTAACTCGGTAACTTTTCTTGAGACACTTATCAATTTCTAATTTGGCGCAAATGCCTTCAACTATCTCTTCGTGCCAAAAAAAACCAGATTAATTACATTACTGTGCATTTTTATTGGTGTTGCACCCATCTAAATCCTGGTTACATCCCTGTCTTTAAAATTCTATCCAGCCATTCTACTGGTAGTCGAGCTGTTAGCCATTGAAGTTTCTATGTTTTGTAAATGTGAATGTTTTCTTAAATTTTAACGATGAGGTTCGAAGACTTGGCTGTGTATAGTTTAGTATTGTCATGGTTTGTAGTAAATTCAGCTTTGTACTGGTTTTATAGAGTTCAAATTCTTACTGATAGATCATCGTAAGACTATATCATATTTAAAAGTTAAGTTTTAAACTTAAAAAAAAATAGGGATAATATAATAAAAGGTAAGAATTTTTGTACCGTAGATATGATGTAGATCTAAAATGAAACATTATTCATAGTGACACATTTTCAAAGAGGCTGTGGATCAATATAACGACAACACTAGTACTACAGATAGTGCAATCCACGAAGAGGCGCCCCACTATTCCTCCTAACCGTTTATAGTATATGTGTGCAAGCTTCCGTCAATGTTTGAGTGTTATCGGTACACACTAATTACCTATGAATGCACACGCACACTACAATGAACAGACTAATCAGGAGAGAGCGTCATGGTCAAAGTGAAAGATTTTCTACGTCAATAAATTTTTTTTACCCGACTGTAAGGAAAGGGTTATACATTAATTATTACCATATAAATGGCAACAATATTAATTATTACCATTTTTATAATAGGGGGTAATTCTAGACAAAAATGAAATACATGAAAAAGTTTTATTGAACTTTATTGAGAAATGAAAATCGTCAATCACTCGTTTTAGAAATATCTGATTCAGAGTCTGATGTATCACCGACATTTATAATGAAGCTAAAATGAAGATCACAGTGTCTCATGTATTCGTCTTCTATTTTTTTCACGTGCAGACAAGTATTGAACCAGACATCTTTATTTACTCGATCAAATGCTTCATTTAAAACGGACATAATCGAAGTGTAATTTTGATTGATATTGCGGCTAGCAACGTCGTTTTTTACAATACCCCAAATGTTTTCGATTGGGTTTAAATCTGGATGATAAGGAGGCAACCGAAGCACTGCGAATCCATGTTCTTTCAATAATTCGTCAACTATTACTTGCGGAAATTTTCTTTGTTTTTTATTATAAGGTCATAAAGTTCAGGTTTTTTTTAGCTTGGTTCAAAATGGATATTTTTTTGCATTCAGCCAAGTCTGTATGTCTAATATGTTGGAGTTGGATGTTGGTATTTTTTCCGAACTAGTATTGTGACAGGCTGCATTATCCAAGACTACCACGGTATCATTTGGGAGATTTGGTATTAGTTTCTCCTTTAGCCACTTTAAGTAATTTTCTGTGTTCATGTTGTAAAAGGGGAAAGCTAGCTACAGCCGTGTGATGCTCTAAGAGCAAACATCTTATTATCTTTGACAACATCCGTGAAACAAATGATGGGATGACAAGAAACGTTGGAAAAACAACTTTATGTACAAGACCAGTGGTAGCGATTCACTTGTTCAAAAAACTAAACTAAACTACCGAACTAAAATGTTTCATGGTAGTCCTTATTATATTATCAATAAAAACCATAATCATTTAACACTTAGAATGACACTTCTATTTCTTCGTAGCATTATTCTATAAAATTTTGGGGTTATTTTAGGATAGTTTAGCGAGCACCAAGTTACGTGACGATTAAACTGTCTAAAATATGCCCACAATTAAAGAGAAATTTTCTAATTTTAGTGCTGTAATTCAAAAGTGTTATACTAATTTGGATTTTAGACTGAACAAAATAAGTACTGCCATAATTTAGAGATTTTTAGTTAAGAGAATGCTGACAGAATCGATACCAATATCTCATAAAGTATATGACATCGGTGAGCTCGTCGACGAGCGCAACGACGAATCATTAGAGAATCGCACAGCTGACCAGCCGTGCGATTATCTAAGAGCAAAGATCGTTGCATCTTTGACAACGAGAAGAACGTTGGAAAAACAACCTTGTGAACAAGGGCGATATCTCATAAAGTACTTGACCTCGGTGAGCTCGTCGACTAGCGCATCGATGAGTCAGATAAACGCACGGATGTACTCTATATGCTACTGACACTGATTTCTTAAAAAATAACGTCGGCTAAAGGCTGTGTAACGTGTACAGTTTTAAGTCGCCTCGGTGCTCTCGCAGTCATGACGTCTCACACGGATTTTCGGAAAACGCGGGTTCGACTCTCGTCCAATGTATCAATTTGTTTATCTAAAATTGCAATGGCATTTGCCAAGCTACTACTAAATGGTATGAAATCTTTCTCAGTGCCCGTGAAAAATTTCAGGCAAAAGTACCCGGATACAAAAAAATCCACTTTGTTAGCATAAGTTACAATATTTTTTTATTCTAACATTTATATAATTTGCGTATGCTTGTCTTTTTTAGACCTAAATTTTTTTATTTTTTATTTACTGGTAGCGACCCCTAAATATAACTTTAAAAATAAAATAAAAATTACATATTAGTTTTTTGCGTCTTAGAACAGAACAAAAGGGTGACACGCATCATAATAAAAAAAAAAATTTTTGCCCAGTTAAGAAGCACCCTAGTGTCGTTACTATACACTATAATAACAATAGATAAATATCTTTAAATTGTTAGAATGGTAAAGTTTTGGATCCAAAGCAAATAGCAGAATTATATGATGCCTATTATGCTGATTTTAGCAAACAATAAAATATATATGATCTCCAAAATTAAATTATCTGTACTCATTTTGCTTAAATTTTAACAGTTCTTGTGATATATATCTTATAATAAAACATTTAAGGAATACAAAAAATCCTGGATTTGATGATAACTGTGTATAATAATAGCCTTATAACATGTCTGGAATATTCTTGCTATTGTGCTTTCTATGTTACATTATTAATTTTATATTCAAGCAAGCGTCCATTAATACATAAAAATTCTGAAAAAATGTATGAAAAACTACAGACCGATTAATTCCACTTTTCTCTACAGTTTTATACAATATCTCTGACTAACTCGCAAAATAAAATATTATTACACGTAAACAAAAAGTTTACCATAAAAATTTGTCTAATAACGTTGATTATATATCCCAGAGTAGATATGAGACAATCTGTAAATGTCTTTTTCGTGGATATGTCTATCAATGAATTTTAAATAATCATAGGACTAGTTACATCCTAGTTACAATACAACACTAAGGTGATAAGGTTAAGTCAAAAATAACAACTCAACTTCTTGGCTTACAGATAGAGGATGACTCAAAATATAGAAGAAGAACTCATATAATTTAATAGAAATACACAACAAAGACGTCCTAAGGTTCTATCTGTAGTTACTTCATCTGAATGAAAGTGAAGTGTATTAAATGAAGAGGCTTATATATCTTTTGGTCGGTTCTTCAAATGTAGAGGAATCGCTGTTGTCTTGTAGAGCGTCGAAGATTCGCAATATGCGTTTTTATTGCAGATAATGAAGCAAACATATTTCTAACTAAACCCATTTTATTATTGTAATGCGAATATAAAATATAATACTTATGATATTATACAAATCTTTTACCCTCTTTACTAATCACATGCAATGCGTGATACTTATATTATTGTAGTATAATTCATGTAATTTAATTATTATCGTAAAAATATATTCATATTAAAATCACTGGTTAACTGCTACTTAAATTATACAGTAAGAATGTATTCTTTATGAAGGGCTCGGAGTTTTTAAGCGCATCTGATTCTGGTAGCAGAAACTATAGTTGTAGAATAATTGATTATTAAATTTATTATTATATGTACTATATAAATATTCAGTATTTATAGCGTCGTTAAGTAATTATTGAAAAAAAAATAGGCTTTTCAATTATAATAGTAGTATTTTAATCGTCAAATGCCGCGAATCGTTCAATATGTTCAGATATAATAATGCAAGTATTTTATCGGACAACCCTGTCCTTCCATCAAAAGGCTCACTTTGACTTTCAATGTTCTTCTTAAAGATTTTTTTGCATAACCCCATTTTCTTAGACATAATCAGCGTCGAAGCTGTAGAATGGACCAGAATATTAAGGAAATTTAAAATACTAGATGTTATGGAAGGTTCAAAACTGTTATACTGTTATTTATTAAATTGTGCAATGTACGTATCAAAATACAAAACACCGAGCATTGCGGTTTTCAGATACGGTATAATTTTATATAAAACCTCAATGAATTGTGGTTTTCATCATATAATAGTTTTAATGAATTCATTATGTACTAAAATTTAATTATGATTTATGGTATCTAAATATAGCCCTATAGTTTGAATAACGTTTTATTGTTTGACTAAAGACACAAGAGTTTAATTAAAAAAGTAAAGAAAATACAAAATATTTGTTTAGGATTTGAGCTTTGATATTCTATTCTGGGAGAGGGAAAACATGTTCGGAATAACTTAATTATTTTAATTATGATTATATTTATACACAAACATTACCACACACCCTTACAGTCGAATAATGTAATACACTCGAACTGGATTTCATCCAATAGAGTCGTTTATGTTATATGAACGTGAGCAATCAGTAAATTATATTTTATCGAACTGTTTTTCTTTCTTTCATGCATAAACTGCTGAACCAATTTTGATAAAACTAAACAGTTTATGCCTTTTATGTTGTAAGTATCATTATCATAAGTGAAAATTTCACCCATTAAATTAACCCTTAACCCTTGAAGTAGGTTAAAAATAAAAATATTTTGGCGCCAAATCGAACGGAAAAAGCGCGCGAAAATTCACTATTTAAAAAATTTGCGAGCGTTTGCAGGACTAAAATCGTAGTAAAACAGCTATTTGTTCTATTTTATATCTGTAAACGGCATAAATTTACACTGGTTACCCAGTACATCTGAATTCAATTTTTTATTCTATTCTAATTCTATAACTACTCGTATATATCTGCGATTGGAATGTCTCCGACACCCACCATACTTCCCAGATCTTGCTCCAACAGATGCTTTTTTCGCAATTCGGATATCTTTATTTTGGACAATAGATCTATTTATTCATATATTAGTTTTGTAACAAAAAGAAAGTGAGAATGGAACAGTATTTTAATCATTGTCGTTTTTGTTCATTTCTTACATATAATCTTCATTTAAGTTACTGTGCTCTAAAACCCCATAATATAAGACCTCCTTCAACCACAAAACTTCTTAGCTCCTTGTTGTAGCATCCGCAAATCTACACAAGGTACGTTTTACGACCTACCTCGTGTGTTCGTTAACGTGGACGTAAACGGATCGTTCACTAGTCGTTCCGAGCCCGTTACGTCCCCGTAACGCCGTTGTCGCCGCTCCACAGCCTTTGTGAGTGTTCCGTTTAATACTCTAGTTGCAAGGTGATGTCTTGCATGTCATTTGAATCGAGTTGTTCTACTTTAATACCTACACTGTAGTTGCCTGGCTATTGATAAATAATTCATAGTAAAAGCTGAGGTAAATTCCGAATAGTTTAAGTAGAGGTACTATGATTAAAATTAGCTAACAAATTGGTATACCATGCTATAAAGTACAAAGATAATACAATTTAAATGAACGATCAAACTAATACAATTTGAATGAACGGTCTAAGGTTTGATGCTACCAAATCTTAGACGAATATATTTTAATAAATAAATTTCATGATCCGTAATTTAAAAACGTAATTCATATCTTACGTAATTATGTTTTGCTGAATCGATTTACCTAAACTATAACAAGCCTTTCCGAACACCAACATATTGTGTGAATGGAATTGAATGGTATGAAACTAATTTAAATGTACGTTAGCTTAGTTAAGTAAGTGACGTATCGCCATTTCAGTTTTAAGACTACAAACAATAATGACGGTTCAAATCAGTTTCTTTATTTATTCAATCCTAGTTTAAACATATAATTATTTAATGAATTCATTTCTGGTAACATTTTTATCTCAACTATAATCAATAAATCTAAATACCAATGATAGATCCTGTTTGTAGACAGTTTCATAACAGATATATTTCTATGTAAGCTCATTCAAGAATGGCTACTTCAAACATAATTATAATGTGTTTTGAACTCATATTGCTCTATATAGATGATTCGCTTTGAAATATAACCTCATGATTTTCGCGTATTACACTTATCCTACTTTGGAGAAAAAGCTAACTGAGTACAGACCCATTTGAAGCGATTTAAAGTAGTTATATACTTTTTATGAGGGATTTAATATCTGTAACATTAGCAGGTATCTAGGTAGCATCTGTAGCATTTCTGATAATCAATACTGTATACTGAAAGTATTCCTGAAAATAAGCTTGCTATTGAAACATTGATATTGAAAAATACACATTGATAACTAGAAAATTTTTAGCTGAACTTGTCCTCGGTGAGCGAAACGATGAAGAGAAATTTAGCAATGGTTATTTTTTGACCAGCGTCTTTATGATATATATTTATTTATTTTTAGGAAGACCAACAGCCATTTATTAAGTAACACTGTTTTAAACTTTCACGGTTGTTCACTAAAGTTATATGATTATTAACGGGAACCTTACCACGGTAAATATTCCGTTAATAATCATATAACTTTATTAAGTAATAGTTACACAATAGAAACAAAGGGCCAATTACAGGTCCTCACGGATATAAACATAATTGATTACAATGTAAACTTCGTCTGGAAACACAATGTGAACTATACAAACCATAATAAAATATAATGTAATTAATTAATTGATATACATATAATGTTATACCTTTAACAATATACAAAAACAATAATATGAGGTATGTGATGATGTTAAATAACCAAGATTATTGAAAGTAATATAATAATATATTATTTTCTAAAGTTTTAAACAAGTGTATTGTAGTTTGTCGTAAAGTAAAAAGCTAATTAGGAGTAAGTTACAGTTTGGTGACTGGGCGTCAAGGTTGTCCTCGTGTAACATAACATTTTACTTATACATTTTACATAAATGTTTATGTTTCAGATTCCTTGGTTATTCGACTATCTCTGACAAAAAATTTCGTCTCTTAAATCACTATAGGTAGATATTATGGCACAAGAGCCGTTTGTTCCCAACTCTACGCAAACATATGACGCGGGCGCAGGTCGTAATCGCTAGGGCGCCGCAGTGGCCCTAAGACGATCTAGTCGCTAGAGTAATAAAAAATGAGATATGAATATTTACGATTAATCACAAAATCTTTAACAGTAAACAGTTGGGTATTAGAGCAATAAACTCTTATTTGGATCGTATGTAAACCACAAAAGTATTTATATCTGTAATGACATATTAGAAGTAATTATGTAATAACGCGCTACACGCTGGATGGCAGTGCTAAGTTTTTGCCCAAATTAGGCGCTAGCATTTCGTCATCCGTCGCCTCAACCAAACGTTTCGCCAGATCCCTAAACAAGTTGAGAGCGGACAGCCCCCACGGGCCTAAAGTTTCGACCCCAAACGGCACAAACATGTACATTCTGTCTAAATACACATATTTATGACGTTTGAGGTCTTCCACATTAGCCCAAACAATCGTCCCAGGGAGATGAGACGGCGCCAGTGTGTCCACACATGTAGCATCCCAAACCAGGAGCTCTCCCATCTTCCACGGGACGATAGTCATCCCATCTGGTCTCTTGCCGTCTACCCGCATCAATCCGTTTGGTTCCAAAACTGACGGAAAATGTTCAATTGTGTAAACACCTGTCGATGCAAGTGTTAGGACAATGTTTTCACCTACATGTTCATTCTTTATACATTTTCAAACAGTCTGATGGAAACAATACGTCGGTCCGTAAACGAATGTTTCTTCGCCAGTAAGTCGGATCTAGTATTCATGTCACTGCTTTCTTTAAGGTGCAGTGAAAGCCGCACAACCAGGGGCGTAATTGACAGAATTGTAGACGGGGGCTGAAGAAAATCTTGATTTAATATCAACTTGGATTGGGGATCACTAGTGGCGTTTTCAAGTCATCGGTTTTGGTAACTGTCTTAGAACAACAGCCTTGAGACTAACTCGGGAGACATTGGGTGGATTTAAAACTCTTATTCACAAACTAGCACTGGGCTTGCGCGATAGATCATGGCATACACTAAAATCTCTAAAATTAACTCTTTATTGTAACAGTGAAAACTTAATAGGCTGATTATAGAGATAGGGGTACCTAAGTAATTTTTCAAAATTAATCTTCATTTGTTCACAATTTTACTACCTGTCTTCGTAGAATACTAGAACTCTTCGGTCATATAGCCAGAAAAGAGGGTCACAACCTAGAAAAACTAATAATTACGGGCAACGTCGAAGGAAAACGATCAAGAGAGCGCAGCCCTTTAAGGTGGTCCGACCAGATCCGCTCTGCTCTGGACACAAATCTTCTTAAGGCGCTTCACGACGCAAACAATAGAAACTGATGGCGAAGCTAGGTCAGAGCTAAAATTTTGCAGAAGGGGAATCATGGCCCTCAGTAATGAGGGGAACGTCGCGACAACAACGACGACGACGACGTTCACAATTCAACAAACACCTGGAAATCTTGCTATTAGAACTACAGTTGCATTTATTGATAGCAACGATAGATGGAAGTCAAATAAAAACCATAGGGTTTTGTTGGCTCTGGCAAGTTATTGTTATATAATTGAAGGTATAGGTATCCTGCACATTACAGTTGCAGTGTCACTAAGAATTAGGTAGTAATGTTTTGTGTGTCAGTAAAGTTAGTTTATTACTTCTTACCCAAAGCATTACAGGTGCTTAAATAAGTATTTAAATGCACTCCTACACGGGTTAGCAGCGTGACCAGTGGTAATCTAAAACTTACTTTTACACTTTACATTTTTATAACTTACATTACCCTCAAGTTTGTAGCGCAGATAACGATAGGAATGATTTACATAAATATGATGAATTAAATATGAATGTTTTAAACCTGTTTAAAACATTGGAGTATAAAACAACTGGACACAGACTATGCTTAATATACTTTTTGAAGTTAATATATTATCTAACTCAGTAACTTTTCTTGAGACACTTATCAATTTCTAATTTGGCGGAAATGCCTTCCACTATCTCTTCGTGCCAAAAAACAGATTAATTACATTACTGTGCATTTTTATTGGTGTTGCACCCATCTAAATCCTGGTTACATCCCTGTCTTTAAAATTCTATCCAGCCATTCTACTGGTAGTCGAGCTGTTAGCCATTGAAGTTTCTATGATTTTTAAATGTGAATGTTTTCTTAAATTTTAACGATGAGGTACGAAGACTTGGCTGTGTAAAGTTTAGTATTATCACGGTTTGTTGTAAATTCAGCTTTGTACTGGTTTTATAGAGTTCAAATTCTTACTGATAGATCATCGTAAGACTATATCATATTTAAAAGTTAAGTTAAAAAAATAGGGATAATATAATAAAAGGTAAGAATTTTTGTACCGTAGATATGATGTAGATCTAAAATGAAACATTATTCATAGTGACACATTTTCAAAGAGGCTGTGGATCAATATAACGACAACACTAGTACTACAGATAGTGCAATCCACGAAGAGGCGCCCCACTATTCCTCCTAACCGTTTATAGTATATGTGTGCAAGCTTCCGTCAATGTTTGAGTGTTATCGGTACACACTAATTACCTATGAATGCACACGCACACTACAATGAATAGACTAATCAGGAGAGAGCGTCATGGTCAAAGTGAAAGATTTTCTACGTCAATATTTTTTTTTTACCCGACTGTAAGGAAAGGGTTATACATTAATTATTACCATATAAATGGCAACAATATTAATTATTACCATTTTTATAATAGGGGGTAATTCTAGACAAAAATGAAATACATGAAAAAGTTTTATTGAACTTTATTGAGAAATGAAAATCGTCAATCACTCGTTTTAGAAATATCTGATTCAGAGTCTGATGTATCACCGACATTTATAATGAAGCTAAAATGAAGATCACAGTGTCTCATGTATTCGTCTTCTATTTTTTTCACGTGCAGACAAGACGTATTGAACCAGACATCTTTATTTACTCGATCAAATGCTTCATTTAAAACGGACATAATCGAAGTGTAATTTTGATTGATATTGCGGCTAGCAACGTCGTTTTTTACAATACCCCAAATGTTTTCGATTGGGTTTAAATCTGGATGATAAGGAGGCAACCGAAGCACTGCGAATCCATGTTCTTTCAATAATTCGTCAACTATTACTTGCGGAAATTTTCTTTGTTTTTTATTATAAGGTCATAAAGTTCAGGTTTTTTGTAGCTTGGTTCAAAATGGATATTTTTTGCATTCAGCCAAGTCTGCATGTCTAATTTGTTGGAGTTGGATGTTGGTATTTTTTCCGAACTAGTATTGTGACAGGCTGCATTATCCAAGACTACCACGGTATCATTTGGGAGATTTGGTATTAGTTTCTCCTTTAGCCACTTTAAGTAATTTACTGTGTTCATGTTGTAAAAGGGGAAAGCTAGCTACAGCCGTGTGATGCTCTAAGAGCAAATATCTTTTTATCTTTGACAACATCCGTGAAACAAATGATGGGATGACAAGAAATGTTGGAAAAACTACTTTATGTACAAGGCCAGTGGTAGCGATTCACTTGTTCAAAAAAACTAAAATAAACTACCGAACTAAAATGTATCATGGTAGTCCTTATTATATTATCAATAAAAACCATAATCATTTAACACTTAGAATGACACTTCTAAAAATAGGATTATTCTATTCAATTTTGGGGGTATTTTAGGTTAGTTTAGCGAGCACCAAGTTACGTGACGACTAAACTGTCTAAAATATGCCCTCAATTGAAGAGAAAATTTCTAATTTTAGTGCTGTCATTCGAAAGTGTTACACTAATTTGGATTTTAGACTGAACAAAATAAGTACTGCCATAATTTAGAGATTTTTAGTTAAGAGAATGCTAACAGAATCGATACCAATATCTCATAAAGTATATGACATCGGTGAGCTCGTCGACGAGCGCAATGACGAATCATTAGAGAATCGCACAGCTGACCAGCCGTGCGATTATCTAAGAGCAAAGATCGTTGCATCTTTGTCCACGAGAAGAACGTTGGAAAAACAACCTTGTGAACAAGGGCGATATCTCATAAAGTACTTGACCTCGGTGAACTCGTCGACTAGCGCATCGATGAATCAGATAATCGCACGGATGTACTCTATATGCTACTGACACTGATTTCTTAAAAAATAACGTCGGCTAAAGGCTGTGTAACGTGTACAGTTTTAAGTCGGCTCGGTGCTCTCGCAGTCATGACGTCTCACACGGATTATCGGAAAACGCAGATTCGACTTCCGTCCAAGGATGTATCATTTTTGTCTATTTAAAATTGCAATGGCATTTGCCAAGCTACTACTAAATGGTATGAAATCTTTCTCAGTGCCATTTTAAGTAATTATCAAAACAATAAAAACTGCAAACGTTACGGGTAAATGTATTAGCTGTCATTTATCTAAGACACTTGTGACACAGATAACTCATAGTTTGTACGCTGAAGCGTGACGGGTTGACACTAACAATACGAACACTTTTTCGCATATTGTTTGTGCTACGGTCTCTGGTAAACGACTTGCTTATCTCGCTACTGCAATATAAATAATAATATTACCTTAAGACTGCACACAATTTTCACAATACAAAAGTGTTAGCTTCAGCTTTTCCCTGACAATATTATAATCTTGTTTCGCAAAGACGTGTCGCGGCTCCCAAGAGTGCGGCTTGCAATTTCACGGTATACACCCGGCGGGTTTATCCCGGCCGTGGAATACGGTGCAGCGGCCAAAAGTATAAGGAAACTACCGTAACTGAGTTATGAGTGATTGTGTTCTAAGTAAGGCCTGTGTAGTAAGGTCAGTTTTGAGCAAAAGGTCAAAAAACGAAAAGCAATATTTGAAAAATTACTACTATAAGAAGCATTTGTCAACAATTTAATTTTGAGATAGGTGCGACTCGGCACGTCACATACGTATCGCATCATCGCGTACATAGTAAGATAATAAAAATTCTGTTTTATTTCATCAAAAGTTTTTAGTGACTTTCATGCATGAATGAACATTTATTTTTGACCCACGGTACCAAAGTACCATTTTGTTAATCAATTACTGTTTTACGAGTAATAGAATTTACTGGCGAGACGGTCAAGTCGTTCACCTGATAGTAATTCAAATTCAAATTCAAATTCAAATTCAAATTTAAATTCAAATTCAAATTCAAATTCAAATTCAAATTCAAATTCAAAATTATTTATTGCCAGTTGTAGGTAGGTAAATGAAACAAGTAGGTATAATTACAGATTTTCTTTACAACTTACCCCTATAGAGGTGTGAAACCATCAAATAAAATCTACGTGTATTTACATTTACAGTTACCTTACCAATTAATATATCTATACTAATAATATAATAATAATATTATAAAGAGGAAAGATTTGTATGTACATGTTTATTTTAAGGTTCAATTAGCCCAGTACATAATTAACAATAGCAAATTACTCGAATAAAAACATTTGTCAAGTGTTTGTTATGATAAGTGTAAATAAGATATTGATATATATAAAGATTGATATAATATAAAGATATTGACATTATTATTTAATATTAACATTATTAATTCAATTTTGACATTAGTCGGTTAATATTACATTATTTATTTAACTTTGACATTAGTTAATTTTTGACTAACTCGATTATTTTTATCCAAATCTTAAATAATAATTTGTTTTTATATTAGCAATTTGTTATTGATTATACATCTACAATTGTAAGTACACATTAATTTAATGTTAAATTAAGTATATGTACTTAATTTGTACTGTTTTTAATATATATGATTTTTAATTAATATTTTTTGGACATGTAAATTTGAATTTATGAATAAAGAACTATGAACTATAAGACGAAACGACGGTCAAATTTATTTATGTATAATATTGTTCTCATGTAAGTGATGTTAATCTTTTTTGAGAACAAATTTCTTTAATCCTATGTACGTTTGTTTGTATCGAATTGGCTCAAAAGGGACTAGACCGATTTCAAAAATCTTTCAACATTGGAAAGCTACATTCACCCTGAGTAACATAGGGTATATAAGATTCATCATCATCCATCACCGCGCGGGTGAAACCGCGGAGAGCAGCTAGTCATATATAAAATACATTATTAACGTAAAATTTATACATTAAGAAAAAAAGGCAACATTACAATATTAATACAAATTATTTTGAAGAACCTAATGTGTTTTATCAAGAAACAAATGTCGAAGTAATCATTTTGCTTGCCCATGGCAGTTACAGTGTCACCCAGATTTTAGTACTGCATTTTTACTGCGCACATCACGGCGAAACTTCGGTTTTTAAACTATTTCGCTCAGTAATTTCATCCTCGCTCAGTTTTGCTACGCGGTGGATTATCTGGCACTGCAGTGGTACCAACCAAGACGGCATCTTGCTCAAGAGGCTGAAAATTAACATTACTAGCAGTTTAGTTACCAAAAGATTTTTTGAACTTAGATTAAAATAACAATACAAGCTAATATTTTCTTTCAAATGTATTCAACATCATCTCAGCCGTAGAACGTCCACTGCTGATCATATCACACCCCACAAATTTCCAAAAGGACCGATTGGAAGCAGCCTGCATCCAACGTCGTCCTGCTTCCTTTATCAGTCTACCTTGTGCGTATATGTAAGGTTTGTTATTCTATATCTTCAGCCATCTAATGTTTCCTTCACAACATTAAAATTCATTTTGTGTGGCCGCTCCCAAGTATCGTGCAATTTAACGGTATATCCCGTCAGGTTTATACCGACCGTGGTCTGACGTCGAATACGGCGCAACGAACGGCCAAAGGTATGCAGAATCGACTGTAACTGAATTACGGTCCATTCTGTTCGATGTACTGATGGCATTAAGCAAGTGAAATTTATTGGGTAAGTGAGACTAAAAACCAAAGTTTCAGGGTGAGGAACGCCGTGAAATGTCACGAAAAAGTTCTAAGCTCTTGCCGTGCAATTCTCTAAGGCCTTTATTAATAAACGTTGCGTAAACCTATATTAGGCGTAACATGCTTTGTCTTGCTTTCACGCGTGACATTTACTGCAAGCGAAAAATTGACAGATAGCTGTTTTAACTACTCCGGTAAGCCAAGTTTATTAATAAGGCCGTACGAGCAAACATTATCACATCTTTGACAATATCCTTGAAACAAATGAAGAGATGACAAGAAACGTTGGAAAAACAACCTTATGTACAAGAGCGATATCTTATAAAGTATTTGACATCGGGGATTCATTACAAAACGCTCGGCTGCGTCTCACGGCAAGGCAACAGCTGTCATTGGCAGATATGGTGTGTAACATCATGCGAACAAGCTGTCTGTCTAGCTACTGGATAGTACTAGTAGTTCTGCGAACAGTAGGCCTCGCGAGAACAGTCCTAATAGCGGCATTTTTTTGCATTCGACCTATCTGCAGACAGTACCAAATATTCTTGGAGAATATTACCATCATCGTCGAGTTCAAACCTATTATCTCGGCGACCACTTAAACAATTATGGTCATATTTAAAATTCCTCTTTAAAGATACCTAAAGTATGTGTATTGTGTACCCAATTAAATCAAAACCTTTAAACAGCACCGGAGCAAACTTCCCCCATTTTAGGAATAGTTCTACAAAAAAGTTCTTAACACATCGCTGACGACAAACAAAATAGTAGATCATGCGTACCGAGTTTCGTTGGTACCAAGGTTGGTTGAAAAATACGACCTTTACAGGTACAACGTAATAACCTAACAAACATACGGACAGATGAAAGTCAATTTGGCCACTTAAACAGAGACACTACTCTATGGGTCAATAAAAAAGTTTGAAAGAAGAGAAAAACACTGGTTACCAAAGCAGGAAAGTGCCTCGTAAATTTCAGCTTCAAACTATGAGTATCCTTGTAACTTTCACGGTCAGATTTGGTGAAAGCCATGAGAATCGCAACTAGTATATCAAAACCGAAGTACCTTTGATGCCGCAGTTCCTCCGTCGTACCATGCACAAGTCCGATATGGAATACTATGCTTTTTATCGGATACGTTAGCGGTGTATGCGGCATTGCATATTATTTCCGCCCTCCCATTTTCCTAACAAATAACCAGACTTACTACCTTACTACCGTCAAGCGAGTGACATGTTTGATCGCGTCACCACCTAATATTGTTAGCAGCAGGGCAATTACGTATCTTAGTCAAAATCAAATGGTGATTTAAATCTTGAAAAATGGCGGCTCTATGTCAGTTTTAACAACTCCAGTAAGTGAAACTGTTAGTGAGCAGGTGACTGGAGCTGACGAAACTGGCATACAGCCGCCATTTATGATTTCAACCAAGATTTGATTACAACTGAGATAAGCAATAGACCTGCTAGTATATGCTATACATATAAAAAATCGTATTAGTTACACTATTTATAACCAACGAATATATGCTTAATATTTCTGTGCAGCTTGTATACTGGTAATATAATTCTAACTAAGTATTTATGTTCAATCGGAGCTCTTGACTCACGAGTACATTGCAAACGTGCATAAAACTAAAATAATTTATGCAAAACAAAGCAACTCGCACTTATGTTATAAAGTAACAGTTCTAAAAAATCTCCTTTTCATACAAAAGTAATACTTGAAAGCAAGAAACTATTTCGATTCTTGATACAACTAATTAATTTAGTTGAAGAATAGCAAACGAATAAAACATACGAGTTTACACGAAAAAGAAAGTATTCTCTGAAGTCTTAACGCGTGGGCCGAGCACGAATATCTGTTTAAGTGTAACGTAATCGCATCGTTAACGTATTTAGTACAAACTGTCATTTATCTAGTACAACTGTGGCACAGATAACTCATAGTTTGTACTGAATACGTAAACGATACGACAACGTTACAATTATGCAGATTTTCAAGCTTGGCCCACAGTAGGCTCGTGCTACTTAGAATTCTTATGTTTTAAGAAGCCTCGTGACCTATTGAACACACATGAAATCTCACAAACAAAGTAGCCAAATAATTAAATAGGCAGTAAACATAACATAACACAACGAGATCATTAACATTTAGTATTTTCTAAGATTTCGCCAGTACACACAATTCCGTTCATTTTTTTCTCCGCTTCCATCAGTCCAGTTGTTTTTCCGGAGTGATCCATCTTCATTTCCCGTAACGTTGTCAGCTCGAGAGCTCTACACTGGAGAGCGCTCTTTGGACGTGTAATTGGATTTGTTCTGAGTGAATGGTTTTTATTGTTGTCGAAGCCTTCATAATGCTTAGAATGTATATGTTCTATTTGTACATGTAATAAAACCCTAAAGCAGCTTACTCTCTACTTCTAATATATTTTACTGCTCAAAACATTTGATTATGAAGGAGTTGAAGAAATGTTAGAAAGTTTTTATTTTTAACTTGTTCAATTTTTAAGATAACCCCGAAACTGTTAACACATACTAACCATACACACATCTTCACACGCACATACACACATAAACAGCGCTGTGAACCCAGTCGTCAGACTGACGTTATGCAGCGATGCCTCACGACTCAAAACATATATCTACACATAATTCACATTAAACACAACAAACACACATACCAAATGTTACTTTTTAAATTGTATTTACTTATTTAATAAGGTTTTTTTTTTTTTTCGAAAAGTAACAAAACATTTTTTTTTTAACAGTAATTTAGATATTTTTGTATAGATTCAGTATTATACACTTTCTTTTTGACGCAGTATAAACTGTGTTTTGTATAATTTGGAAGCCATTGGTTTCTAAAACACAGTATTATTATTATACTAGTTCGGGAGTCTTTGGATTCATTGCTACTTACTTTGTCAACATTTTACTGTGCCAATAATTACAATTGAGTTTGAATTTTAAGGTATACACACGTGCGATATTGTAGTAAATAAAAAAACGGTTTGTTTAAGACAAGACACAATTAGTTTGTCCTCAGTGCAAAATGATCTAATGACCCATTTCTAGGTGCGTGATGGTGGTGCAGGCAGGTCGGAAATGGAATAATCTGAGTCCCAAACACGTACAAACTTATATAAACCTTCTTCACTCATTCGAAAAGCCGAATTTCTCGACCTTAGTGCTAGGGAAGTATACGATGCTTTTTTACTCTTGTTTGTTACATCAGTAAGATCGCTTTGTAATAACATCTATTCTTTTTTCGAATTGGTAACATAAATTCAACACCTCATTTTATAATTGAAAAAAATTAAAAGGACAATAACCAAATGTACGGACATTATGGTCCAGCGTGGACAGATAGGTACTGTAGGTATTATTGCGATTTAGGGTTGTGAGATTATATCAACTGAATATTATAGTCACTTTCCATGACAATGTTTGTTAAGTATTTTTATATGAAAAGTAGATGGTGGACAATATGCTTGCTTTGAATTTTGGCTCGCAATAATCTGTCAACCAATTCACAGTCTCGAAAGAGACAGTAGTATTAGATAGTCCTTTAGACTATTTTCTTGGGGTGAGGACCGCTTTCCAGCGCCACAGAAAACTACAGTTTTACTCTGCAACTGTCATAGACTAGCGTAGTCATTATCATCAGGCGCACGTCTAGTCTGTCTCGTCAATTACTCGTTAAGAAATACAGCCTCATATTGTTTTTGATTGTTTTTTTAAAATACGTATTCTAGTAGGTACGAAGACGTGCAAATAGTTCGCCAGACGGGTAGTTGGATCGCGTATATTGACGATGTAAATAAAGCACTGCGTGTTACTGGATTTCATGATTCGGAATCATCATTGGAATGATGATTCCGAAACATGGATTTTGTTGAAACAAGACATTATGCATTTTCTTGGGTGTGGAGCAATTTACTAACAGCTATAAATACTGACCTAAAGACATTTAAAAACAATCATTTACAAATACAGACAGCTGAAATGAATCAAACTGTAATCTTTTTTATTTGGCACGATCGGAGGCTCATTCGCAATCGAGAGAGAACTTTATCGCGTATGTCTGTTCCCAACGACTTGGGTAGTACGAGAGTCCTCTGCATAATATCTTCCCCTATATCCCCTATGATACGGTTTGTTTGTTATTGTAAAGAACCACAGAACATCTAAGGCGTCTAGGTACACCAAATATATGTTCACTATGTGTTTATGAAATAAAGAAAAAGTAGAAAAAGTATTTTGTTTGGTAAATAATTGTGTATCGAACAATTCGACAAAGGACAATTTATTGATTCAGGCGTTACTTTGCAGATAAATAATATTAATATTTAGTGGCACATCCGCTGGGAAATTGCTTATGGCAGGGATGCGGTATGCACCTTCCTCCCTCCCACATAGGGAGCAGGAAGTATACAGAATAAGCACACACGTTTCTTCTCTACACGAGCCATCCTTAGGAGATAGCAAATTTAGATACCAATTTATCAGTGAAAGTGTCGCTAACTAAAAGTTATTGACGGAATACAAAATAATGACTGAACAAAAATATTAAAAAGAAGGACTTCAGCCAGTATGGATATAGATCGCCAACAGTAACGTTATCGTATGGTCAGACCAATTCATATTTTGGTAGTCATTAATACGAAAAAGGAATTCAAATTAACTCCACATATCCTAAATGTGGGCTTCAGCTATTGCATTAACACACACTATTGTTTGTAACAGCAATATATTCTTGCGATTGCTTGCCAATAGGGTAACCAGTCTAGTCGTGTTTGTAGATATTTTATTGTTTCGTGAACTGCACGGCCTACGATTTATTCGTTCGGTGTAGAATTGGTTATCGCTGAGTAAAACTGTTTTTAGGTAAATATATCTTGCAGCGAGCTCTTGTACTAGATGCGTGGCTCTGAAGTTGAGAAAGTGCGAGACAGATTAGGAGATAAATTGTGATTCATTTGCGGAGCCATTATTGAAGCTAAGAAAAGGTAAAGACGTCGTGACTTTGAAGCTTTTGATAACTTGTTTGTTAGTATATTCCAGTCAGCTGGCTTACACGATCGCATGAATAAAATCGTTACTTGTAAATAGCTACCTGAAACTGTCTCACAAAAGATATGTCAATAATTTTGTTGTCGCAGAATTTACGTGCCGTAAAACATATTTCATGTCAAAAATCAAGTGACGGACGGGCAAGTCACTTATTTAATGGTGATATGGTTTCAGCGCAGGTGACACCGCCAGCTAGTGAGCGGGCGAAGAGAGACAAGGGAAACTATATAAACTAAGTGAAGTTTTGGCAAACTAAGCAATGTGGGTTCATATCAAAAAATACGGACGGACAGACGAGCGAGCGGGCGGGAGAGCGAGGGGTGAGTTTCGGTTTCAGTTGTATCTTTTTCTTAACATTTTGAGTTAATTCATCATCTGTGGGCCGAGCACGAAAATCTGTTTTAGTGTAACGTAATCGCATCGTCAACTTATTTAATACAAACTGTTATTTATCTAGTACAACAGTGGCACATAGTTTGTACTGAATACGTAAACGATACGATAACGTTACACTCAAGCAGATTTTCGTGCTCGGCCCACTGAAATTTCGTCGAGCCGAGTGAAGGATGCTTCAGAGCTAAGTTACGCTAACGAGGTGAACCAACATCATCGCTGGCAACATCGGATATTTCGTTCGCATCGTTTGTATCACTGATGTAGCTGACCTCTGTAGTTCCGGGTGTGAACTGAAGTGTAAAAAGAGTTGAAAAGAATCTCGCCCGGCTCGCTCGCTCGCTCGGTAGCTAGCTGTTAGTGTCAGGCAGACAGAGCTACCAAGAGCTTAAGTATAAAACCGCAAGACACCGCACTGCGCTCTTCAACCTGATGCCTTATTATCTCGTGAATTTTCCCTGCTAATTACTTATAATCACAAATTGTAGTACATAGTAAATGACGAGAGAGGCAAGCATCACTCTTGCCCAAAACAGTAGCTATGCAATCTAGACCCTTAAAATAATATGGCTAGAATTATTAATAATATAAATAAATATCTAGAGCAATCGTTCTGCGCTGTACTGCACTCGTTGCCACGAGACATCCGGTTACTCCCATTCCTCCAGTACTTTGATTTACTGCCATCCAAACTTAACAGGGCAGTGCTTTCACACAATAACTGTAAGAAAGAATATTTCAGTTAGATATTAATATCTCGCAGCGTTCCGGAAACTTCCCGACTTCTCGTCCAATACCCCTTAGTAGGTACTTCAAGACAAGGGTCTTCGATCAGTATGTGTACCGGTGATGACTTATGGCACTGAAACTTGGCACACTCCGTGAGCAGTCGGAGTTAAACAGTACCTTCCTTATCCGTATCATGCCTACCCTCCACCGCCGTTACGATGCGAATCGTAAGATATTAGAAAAACCAGACTCACTAGGTGGTCTTTTGTGCTAGAGGCCGTCTTGGTTGGTTGGTACTACCGTAGTGCTAGATAATATATATAATATATATATAGTATATATATACTGCGAAGCAATAAAGAAAAAATGTTACTGTCTGTGTGACGAGCACTAAAACAAATAAAATTACTTTGCGAAACAAACTCAATAACCAGTGTCTTGGTGTGACGAGTACAGTCCAGTGATACGCAAAACTACAGTCACATGCTCTGTGTGGCACTGCAGCTGTCAATGGCAAGCGAAATGCTTTGCAGTTAAAATACAACACATGTTTATTAAATAATTAAACGCAATATTATATTCTTTTATTATATTCGTAGGTAACCTAATTGTGTACCTTCGCCTAAATATCTCGAGAGGAAATTCCATCCTCGTACGGGATTCGAACCCGCGTCTTCCGACAATCCGTGTCAGACTCCATGACTACTAGGCCACTGAGGCAAGAGGTCCGAGCATCGAATTTTAGCTCTCTATCTGATTTAAACCGTCGTTTAAATAAATTAAGCTCAAAGTCGCACAACGAGCTATGGAGAGGGCTATGCTCGGGTTTTCTCTACGTGGTCGAATCAGAAATAAGGAGATCCGTAAAAGAACGAAAGTCACCGACATAGCCCAGAAGACTAGCCAGTTGAAGCGGCAGTGGGCAGAGCACATATCACGCTGTTCAGCAGTGGACGTCCTACGGCTGAGATGATGATGATGAAATTCATTGCAATGTTTGGTATCGCTAAGCAGGCGTTAGTGCTTTAAAAATCATATTTTAAAAATTACGTTCGTCTAATTAACTGTCATCTATGAACGTTTGATACGATAGTTTCAGAACTCCTACATTACTCAAGCTGCTTGAGAGATGGCGTCTCCAAACGAGGACCAATCAAACTTACAAACTCCTTTCATCGTCAGAATGTACTTGTAGATACAAAAGATGTGGATTTGAATCCTGCTGAAAAACTTTCCTTTAACTATTTTTCGAGACTTCATTAAATTTTTTCCTATAGGTAATATTTGCAATCGAGAAAATGTTCTGAATTTCTGTTAGAAATTCTGTTTTGATGGAATGTTTATGGAGTCTAATAGCTTCCATAACCATACCATCAAGACCATCAAAGTAAATGGAGCAATAACGTAAATATAAGCAAACCCCATGCATGTATTAGTTTATATGCATGTAGGCTATTATCCTAGTTGTTTTCGATCTCCCAGTCTCCGGTTTGGGTAACATGCTCCCTTGTTGCTGTGATTTCTTTTTTGTATTAGGGTTCAACACACAGATTATTTTGAACTGAATTATACAACATTGTGAATACTTTTTGTTTAGTTGCTCGCATAGCATACTGAAAGACATTACTCTACAGAGTATTATTATAGTTTGAGTTATAATATTTAGTTCAGTATTCTTATAGTTGCCTAGAGGTTTTACACAGAATGTGAAATTCTATTTAGTTCAATGATTATAGACTGAGTGTATTATACTTTATATTATGTGCTAGATATAATAATTTGTTTTAAGGACCTGATATTTAATATGTATTGTATTTATTGTGAGCGCTCAATATTTCGGCACAGTTGCATGCGCCATGTTCACGAGTAAGCTGAAGTATCTGCGGGTAGGTGTTGTTATGAAAAGACGAAAACGTGAAAGGAAGAGGGTAGGTAGTTCTAAAATCTGCCATTTCTGTTTAATCGTGGGTATATATAATACAAATTTAATCGTCATGAAACTTCGTGCTCTTTAATCTGATGGTTATACCCACAATTCAAAAGATGAATCATAATTTTAGAATTGTCATTCTAAGTGTTATACGAATGTGGATTGAATTAAATTATTATTAATTATTAGTAAATTATATTATAAAAGAGGGGTGTAAGGGGCGAGCCAACATCTTTTGACCCAAGTCAACCTCAACCTGCACGCGGTGCATCCTGCTGATCGATCGAACGAGCCTCTGACAACCGACCGATGGCGGTATAACCATCCCAACAGGCGTCGATAAATGCAACAGGCTGGTGACGGGCTGCAGCGTCACCAGTGCGAGAAGCTACGCCCTGCGATCGCCAACCCGCCTGCCCAGCGTGGCGATTACGGGCAAATTCCTCCAATGCAGGACAACAAGAATCCACGGCCCCTAGTTCCCGGCGGCCCCGCTATTCCTGGTCATGGTGGCGACCATGGTAATGGCGGGGCGAGGGGTGCTAAGAATCTCCGGGCTACGGGAGGCCACCACAAACAACTGACCCTGGCGACGTATAACGGACGCACGCTACGGCTTGACTCGCAACTGGCGCAACTCGAGGTGGAACTTGGGAAAATTAGGTGGCACATACTGGGGTTGAGTGAAGTCCGAAGAGAGGGGGAGGACACCTTAACCCTAGAATCGGGCCACCTAATGTACTTCCGAGAGGGAGACCAACAATCCCAAGGTGGCGTTGGGTTTCTGGTAAACAAGTCCCTTTCTGACAACGATGTGGAATTGTCCAGTGTGTCGAACAGGGTACCTTATTGTAAAGCTCACCGAGAGGTATAACCTCAAGGTGGTGCAAGTGTACGCACCGACCTCGACACACTCGGACGATGAAATGGAGGATATGTTCGATGACATATCAAGGGCCCTCCACTTCACTACAAAGACCCAGTACACCGTTGTCATGGGGGACTTTAACGCTTAAGTGGGAGTACAGAATTTCAGCGAATCGGTAGTAGGTGCCATGGCTTTGGACGCAGAAATCATAGGGGGTCAGCTAAATGCTCGTCAACTTCTTCGACCGGAAGGGGCTCTTCTTGATGAACTCTTTCTTTAAGAAACAGCCCCAAAGGAAGTGGACGTGGCTAAGCCCCGAAACTAGGACTAAAAATGAGATTGACTTCATCATGACGGATAAAAGGCACATATTTAGAGATGTCTCCGTGATCAACAGGTTCAATATCGGTAGCGATCACCGACTTGTCCATGGCTCTCTGAATATCAACTTTAAGGCGCAACGTGTCCGTCTGATGAAGTCCAGGCTCCGACTTTCACTGCTCCACACCATGGCAGGATCTGAAACATTCTAGTTAAACCTGGAGAACCAATTCGCTGCCGTGGAAACCACCACAGACGTGAACCAGAACCTCGAAAATGTGACTTGGGTCCTCAGGGAAGAAGGTACGAGATTTTGTTACATGCAGCGTCAGGGCAAGAAGTCCAAGCTTTCAGAAGAGACTTTGGGGCTAATGAAGGAATGACGTGAAAACCTACCCATCACTTAGTCAGAAAAGCGGACTCTAAACCGAGAGATCAACAAGAACGTAGGACATGACCTCCGGTGCTTAAATATATGCTTAATATATGCTTTTGATCGAAAGAGCGATCGAGCAGAATCGGGGGTCAAAGGTTTTCGTACAATCTCTTGGAAGAAGCTACCTGACGAAGTTGACCACAGCTAGTGGAGAAGTCGTTGCTGCGAAGCCGGCAGTCCTTTCGGAAGTGGAGGACTTTTATGGCCGATTATACGCATCACATGCATCTCGACCTGATCCCGAAAATGAGCATCCTAGAGCCACGTTAACACGCCATTTCACCGAAAACCTGCCAGAAGTCAGTATTGGCGAAATCGAGATCGCTCTTGGACAGCTTAAAAATGGAAAAGCCCCTGGAGAGGATGGCGTTACAACAGAGCTACTAAAAGCAGGAGGTAAACCCGTACTGAGGGAGCTCCAGAAGCTTTTAACGCTGTCCTGTTTGAAGGGAGAACTCCAGAGGCGTGGAGTAGGAGTGTGGTCGTCCTGTTCTTCAAAAAGGGAGATAAGACCCTGTTGAAGAACTATCGACCCATATCCCTTCTACGCCACGTCTATAAGCTGTTTTCAAGAGTGTTCACGAACCGTCTTGCGCGTAGACTCGACGAATTCCAACCACCGGAACAGGCTGGGTTTCGGAGCGGATACGGCACCATAGACCACATTCACACAGTGCGGCACATTATACAGAAGACCGAAGAGTATAATCAGCCCCTGCGTCTAGCATTCGTGGACTATGAGAATGCCTTTGACTCGGTTGAAATCTGATCTGTTCTGGAGTCCCTGCAGCGTTGCCAGATAGATTGGCGATACATCCAAGTAATGAGATGTCTTAACGAAACCACTACCATGTCCGTCCAAGTACAGAATCAGCAATCAAGTCCCATCTGCGCAAGACGGCTGGCAAAAACTGGATGCGAGTAGCCCAAGATATACCTAAGAGGCGTGCAATTGGAGAGGCCTATGTCCAGCAATGGACCGCTACAGGCCCAAATTGGAGTGTAACTCAAAATGTACTAGACCGAATTTGATGAAATTTAAATGGGACCATACGGGAAGCACCAGGTTTCAAAAAAATATTTTGAGAAACAGTGCACCCAGTCGAAAGTTATGAGGTAACAAACATAAAAAAATAAAAAATAAACACAAACAAAGAATTGAGTACCTGTTCCTTTTTTTGGAAGTGGGTCGACAAAATAAGAACTATCACGGTTGATTTCCAGTAGGGCTATTATGTAGCTCAGTTGCTAACAAATGTTGATCGAAATCTTGAAAAATGGCGACTCTATGTCATTTTTGTCAGCTCCAGTCATCAACTTACTAATATTTTTG
This sequence comes from Selenia dentaria, assembly GCA_917880725.1. Classification (NCBI taxonomy): domain Eukaryota; kingdom Metazoa; phylum Arthropoda; class Insecta; order Lepidoptera; family Geometridae; genus Selenia; species Selenia dentaria. The sequence goes on along the minus strand of OU862888.1, from coordinate 2,325,326 downwards.
CTGGAGTTGCCAAAAGTGACATAAGCCGCCATTTTTCAAGATTTCAATCAAAATTTGTTAGCAACTGAGATACATAATAGCCTTTCAGTTCACATTTCATGTCAGCTTAAATGCATATACAGTAGTTTACGTTGCTAATACAATTAATGTTACAATCCAATTGTAAGCTCTAGAGAAACAAAATACCAGTTTATCAACTTCAAACTTCAAACTTCAAACTTTATTGGGTAATAAGTAACACAATTTGAAAATCTTAAATATAACTTATATAAATAACATCAATGTTTTAAATGTATGATTTGTGTGTTTGCGTCCGGACAAGAAATTCTGTTTCCCGGATACCAACCTCTTCCCGCAACAAGAACATTTTAATAGTTAGTTTAATAGTAGGTGTACTTAATTAATTTAACAACAATAATTACCGTTTGTTAAATAATACAACATCGTAGTGTTGTATTATCAACATTCATTGTACCAGAAAGGATGTAGGTACCTCTCTTAACAGATCAGCGAGGACCGCGCCGTAAGCCAGGCATACACGGCCTGTATCGCGAAACTTTTCAGGCAGTGGGATTTTCGTGGATTCCACATTTATCCGTTTTTCACGGTTGCCGCCTCCCGAGCGATAAACCGTCCGAGGTAAGCTTTAATATTTATCGTTTTCTCTTAGTGGATATATCACGGTATCGTATATAATACAAACATCGGATCACGGTTCAACGCGGTCGGATAGATTTACCACCTGGAAATTTATTACAGTTTCATATTGTGTTATCCTAAGATTGTAAAAAAGGAATAAGCTCAGCTCTTTTTCCTTTTTTCTTGTTATTTATTCCTTAGAAAAGTAAACATTTATATAATAAGATTTTTGCACTGAAGCTAGCGTCTGCCCGAACCTTATGTATTAGGTTAAAGGCAACATTCCAGCTGACTTAGTGTTGTTATGATTGTGATAGGTGGTCACTGGACTAGCGACTAGAGCTTTAGCTATATACCCACGCAAATGAACTCTGTAGTTCATATTTTCTACCGACTTCCAAAAAAAGAGGAGGTACTCAATTCAACTGTTTTGTTTATGTTTGTTACCTAATAACTTTCGAATAGAAGAACCGATTCTCAAAATTCTTTTTGTAAGAAAGCTGTTGCTTCCCGTGTGGTCCCATTTAAATTTCATCAAATTCGGTCCAGTCGTTTTTGAGATACACTCCAATAACTGAATAGAATGGAAGTCGGTATTAAATTTTTCAAATTGCACTTGTAATTCATTATGTTTCTATCCTCCAATATGTAGAATTATGTGTAAGTACAGAAAACTGTATTGGAAGGTATAAATGTGCCTAAATAACAATATGTAGTTTAATGGCCTCAATTAGCAAGTCACACATACAATAAATACATTATTTTATTACTTACCGTGCGGTAGGTAGCTCGTACACACACTGATACTATAAACTAGCTGCGCTCCGTGATTTCACCCGCATAGTGGTGGATGATGATAATTTATCATTTATAGAGTATGTCACTCAGGCATAATGTTGCTTTCTATACTGGTGAAAAATTTTGTTTTTATTCATTACAAACAAACGAACAATTAAATCTTTCCTTTTTATTATTATCAGAGTAGATGATGATTAATACCAAGGTACGAATAATATGGCCTAGTTTGTACCGGCGTTAATATTGCATAGTTTAACATGACAAAGTAGTTGTAACATAACTGTAATAGTTAGACACATGGTATTACATATTTTTAGTAGAGATTGATGTCCCCTATAAAACGTTATTACATTACTTTGCTATATTTTTAATAGTTTCCACAGCGTACTCGATATAAGCACTGCGGTCCCAATTGGCTATAATCGATATTAGCGCGATAAAAGTCGGTCCCTTTCACCGTGAGCGTGATTACGATGGCCCACGCTACGTCATCGATGACGTCTTAACTGCCGCCATATTGACGATTACATGAACCATGCTCTACACCATAATCGTCGTGAGCGTTCTGTCAAAAGTGACAGGTGTTTGTTTATTTCTACAATGTATTTACTGTTGTCCCTTCTTTTTGATGTAAAAATTGTAAAAGTCGGTCCATCCATTCCATTATTTCTTTTTAATCCACACACTACATAGTTAACCTTCACACTGTGCACGATATTTTTATGATTTTTGTTTTTCGCGCGCAAACGGTTCGTTATTGCTACAACTTTGGTCCGAATTAACAACACGCTTACAGTGCCACGAGCTGTCAAAATCGCGATATTTATCACGGACCAGCTTTGGTAGACGATAGCACTCTGAGCAAAATTATTGCAAAACGGACCACGGCAAAGAATTTTTGGCACTTTTTTTCAGTTTGTGTTTTTTATATCTTTTTGCACTGAAATGATTTAATTAAATTTAATAACAATAACTTTAGCCCACGCGGATAATTCGTGTAGTGTGCAAAGTAAACTAGTGTATGAATATATTTAATCATTGACGACAAATGAATGTTTTTTATATATTTCGATTAGTTTGTTTAAAACCCTCTACTCTACGCATCCTACCTAAAACGCATGAACTTATTTTATTACTCGTGTATTACTCCATGTAACATAATTGTATTATGATGTCAGGAGAATAGTGATGGATGACCGCCACTGGCTTAACAATGAAAATGTTAGCTTATACTTATCTGGGATAAGTGCGTAATTAAACAAATAACTGGACATTAAATTTTCTAATAAGCCTTTAATGGAGGATCCCAATAATATATCTATCGACGGTTTTCCTTACTACCGATAGAAATTTGACATAACTTCCATACAAAAAGTATCAAATATCTAACTCTATTAAGGTAAACCGGCGATAGATAGATTATTGGGACCGGCCGTTAATAATATTGTGTTTGAGTTGCACGATATTTAAATGAAAATGATTGCACGTAGAAGTAACGATGAGCCGCCGATAGTTCATTGTTACTATGGTTTATTAATTTATTTACATAGATATATTTGCTCAGAAATGTAATGATGTTGCTAAAGTTTACATGAGATACACTGTGATTGTAGAATCATTGTTGAAGTAGAATCATTCATCTGTTGACGCGCGATTCGCCATATTTTGCCAATAATACAATAGATTTCGCAGAAATCAACCTACTTTTCCAGGAACTGCAACGTGTGTGGTTAATTTATAATATTAGGCTCATGCAAAAAGTTTTAGGTAAGCTTAGGTAAAAGTATAAGCTTGTAAAATGAAATGTTTGATTATCTTGCCGTTTCTAGGATATAACTTAAACTGTTCAAATGCTTTTATTTATAATACCTTTTAAAACAAAACAGACCTAAGGTAGGTTATGAAAAACCTAAAGAATTATTTTAGTATTTTATACGTTAGTTATTTAATGCATACTTTCAAAGCGTTTGTATGAAGTAATAACTTAACGGATATTCGAAATTATGATTTCAAGTAAATACTGTAATTTGTAATATATTGAACTTATTACATTTTAATATATGTTCAGTTTATCAACCATTATAGATACTAAACCTAACAGATACCTTAGCTTAAGTTAATGTATTTTGAACATTATTCTGGACATTTTAATACGTATGTACACATATATTTAAGGTTTGCAGTCTGTATATAATTTTTCTATGCATACTCAATTTTCCGCTGACATCACACACCTTATCACCATCATAGAGACGTCAGATCAAAACAAAAGCAAACACTATTGAACAAAACTTGGCAAAGTTTCACAAACTCCATCACACGTCGCAAACGACTAGAACATTCCATGCATATGTGATACTTTATGAAAATACAAAAGTACATCAGAGAGCAAGTGTCGCCGTTAATAATGCGAGGTGTGAGCGTATGAGGTACTGAGTTACAGATGAGTGTCTTGACTGGAGCCAGGGGCGGGGGTCCTTGTCTTGCTCTGCCGACGTGCCTGCTGTCATTCGTGTTGCACACGGGCGGACAGGTTTACAGATTATGCTTTTTCTATGAGACATTTAAATAATAACTGTGGTATCGGAACGTGTTCAATTTCTTAGCATATATCTGTTAGATATTATCTGTTATTGTCAGCTACCTACACTCTGTGGTTCTCGTACTTCTGTGGCTTGGGTGTTCCCGCAGTGCTTTGTCCGCGAAAGTTTAATAAATTGCTATGTATTTATTAAACTTTCGCGGGTTATTGCTGTCAGCTCAACGCTTGGCTACGTTCAATTTACTTTAAATTAAGCAAGTGCATCTTGTAAAAAATTATAAAAAAATAACGTGCACTCTTAAATAAAAAAATCATTCGTCAATATATGTGTATTAAAAATTGCTATTTTATGATGTGTGTTTCATGACAAACACATATCATAAAATAGCTATGAATAAATAAATAGCAAAATTGTTTTAAAGGTATAATTAAGTGGTATGTTTGAATATTTTTTAATGTACTCTAATAAGTTAAAATATGATTTTAAATTCCGTCAATGTGTACTTAGAAGTCTTAGAAATGGCATATATTTTTTGTAGATTTAATAAAATCGCTGCTTATGAGAAAAACTGCTTTACACTCCTCATTTTTATCGTCTTCATGACAGCTTCTTAATGAATTAGCTACTTTGTAATATCATCTCACATTAAATCCAGTAAACCCTTATTGTAATGTATAATATTAAAAACTTTTTCGGTTCTGGCCAGCAATATGTGAAATAGAAAAAATAATTAAATGATCGAATACCATAAAAGAGTCAGACAAAAGAAAGAAGGGTTTTAGAGAGAAACAAGACAAGACATCCCTAGATTGGATTTGTACTATACAATTGCACAAAATAAAATAACTTTATTTGAAATATAACGTTTACTCATTACAGTTAATAGGCATTAGGAGTCACGAGAGGCATATACATACACTTACCTACATATCACTAAAATGAGTGAGAAAACATAAATGTGAACCAGCCCGGGACCGAACTCGAGACCGTTTGCTTCGTAGGCAGGTTCGCTAGACTAACGGAGCCGTTTCGCGTTAGTTAGCCTTCTTATTGATAAACTTGCATATTGTAAACTGTGCCAATCAAAACAATATGTACATAATAGGATTGCTTAATAATTACAATAATAACATTTTGTCTCGATAAATCATTAACTGCAAGTTTCATTCACAAACTTCTAAGTTTCAGTTTTGTTAGCACACATTTATCTAGTTACAACCTTCTGATGTTTTTGCCGTTCAGACCTGCCGTTTTGGCTCAGTCTCCACTTGGCCCAGTTTCCACTAGGCCCGAAGAAAGTACAGTCTGATAATAAAAAACCGTAAAGAAGTAACAACATATATACACACTAACATACTTACGCCTTTATAATATTAGTCAGATTTGTGCGAGTGTTCAGATCTCCCGCCTAGTTTGAGAGTAGCAATGATATTGGATGTTGCAATGTGTCCATTAATTTACTATTCTAAGTAAATAATTAATGAGTATAATAATAAATAGTAAATGTTTTTTGAGATACACTCTTAGACCACATATATACGAACCTGCCCGCGGAGCGTGTTTCGAGCTGTGGTTGTGTCGCGACGCACCTTAGTGATCACGACGCTCAGCGACTCACCGTCTCGCGCGTCACCGCGTCACCACCGCAGTCCGTAGCAAGACGGTCAATGACTGAGGCAAACACTTTAAATTTTGCAAATGCTCTTGAATCTATTGACTGGGCACAGCGATCCATGGGCATAACTGAATAGAATGGAAGTCGGTATACAATTTTTCAATTTGTACTTGTTATAAATAGTAATTTAATTATAGATATATTATATTGTACGCAGAGAGCGACCGTGTGTAGTCGGCTACGGGTGACTAATGACTTGGAAAACAACATTGCTCCCAGAGCCCGAGCCACTTGTCTTACTAAAGTTTTTCTATTAAGTTTTTTAGTAACTTTGTACCGCAGCGCGGTAAAATTTTGCTGTATCAATTTTAGAAAGTGCTTTGTTTGCGTCTACTTATGTGAGTATACTATCTGCATTAGATATGTTTTGACACTTCATTAGGAATTTTTAATCCTAATTAATCTGATATTGAAAAATTTCTTCACTCTTTTTAGTGATTCTTGCTACTGACGGGATGGATCGTCATTCATTGTCAATAACGATATCATTAAAATATGCGACACACTTTTCAGTTTATGAAGTGTAACAAACAGCTCGACTGAATTCTTTGGGTTGGTTGTTTGTGTGTTGTTTATTCTGTATACTTCCTGTTTGCAGTTTGTGCGGGAGGGAGGGTGGTGCACACCGCAACTGGCTGAGTTGCGGTGTGCACTAGCCTCATATAAGCTTTTATTTTTAGCGGAAGTGTCACTAAATATTTCTTTTAATATCGTTTTTGATAATGGATTTCCGCAAAGTAACGCCTGGATCAATACATTATAATAACTGTCATTTGTCTAGGGCAGCTGTGACACAGATAACTCAAAGTTTGTACGCCGAAGCGTAGACGCATACGATGCGAAAACTTTTTCGCAAATTGTTTGTGATACGGCCTCTGGAGTTGCATGGCTAATAGGTAGGGTCATTTTTCAACTGAGCGCTTCCGTGTTTCGGAGGGCACGTCAAGCCCTGGGTCCCAGTGGTTTCTCTTAGGACAACAGTAATGAGGCTTTGTCGAAGGCATTCGGGCGGTCTAAAAACTTCGACTTAGGTTGGGCACTAGTATATCCACCAAGCCACACTGGGCACGCGTGATGGATTACGGCCCACCTCCTCTCTCTAGGAGGAAGGATTGGGTCCCAGCAGTAGGAACATAATGGGCTGATTATGTAAGTTGTAAACACCTACTGCAGTGGCAGTGGGCAGGGCACATAGCACGCAGAACAGATGGCCGATGGGGCCGAAAGGTTCTGGAGTGGAGACCACGGACCGGCAAGCGCAGCGTAGGTCGTCCACCGACACGGTGGACAGACGACCTGAGGAAGGTCGCAGGACGACGTTGGATGCAGGCCGCTTCCAACCGGTCCTTTTGGAAAATCATGGGGGAGGCCTATGTTCAGCAGTGGACGTCCTACGGCTGAGATGATGATGATGATGATGAAACACCTACTAAGGATGATTTAGGGAAATTTCACCCCTAAGGATGAATTCAATATATTTCTACAGCAGTAGCTTACATAATATCCTATACACCAGGCGAACAATGACATGTCTGGTAAGATAGGTAAAAATAGTTATTTGTAATGCAACGCCGTAAAGTTGGTTTTTGGTGTGAGTACTTGTATTGTACGTGAGCATTGCGAGTGGTTCAAAGGTACGAGATGCAAAATAACTTTGCTGCCGAGTGAAACACACAAATGTGCACCACACTACACTTAGGAAATTGTTAGGTGCAAAAAAAAACAGATTAGTTATTAATTAGTGTTTATTCATTTTACAAATGAAATAGTTAATTTTTTTAAAACTATTATACTTTATATGCTACAAAGCGTCCAAAGTATGATAGCATTTTAGTCTCCGAAAACGTTTTCGTGCCTTTAGCATGTCTCCATGCATTTAACAAATTGGTACTTATGCGATTTTTCCGCTAGAAAACTCAATTCGGCATTATGTATCGCTTGCACTAACTCTGCCAGGTGTTAAATCAATATCTTCGTCGCTGCTAGACTCGCTAATATTTAATGAAATTACGATATTCAAAACAAATTATTAAAGTTGAATTGAAAAAAGAAGAAAAAAAATTTAAATGTCTTTTTTTCGTTTAGTCCAGTGCTGCCACCTGTGGTGGCCAGTTTGATTAATCAAAAAAATAAGGTTGGCGCACTGACATGAAATAAGTATTTAATACATTTTCAGTGGACTTCATCATCATCATTTTCATCATTATCAGCCGGAAGACGTCCACTGCTGAACATATGCCTCCCCCATAGAACGCCACTTGGACCGGCTACTCGCTTCCTGCATCCAGCGATTCCCCGCGGTTTTATGAGGTCGTCGGTCCACCTAGCGGGGGGCCGGCCTACACTACGCCTTCCGGTGCGTGGTCGCCAATCGAGAACCTTTCTTCCCCATCGGTTATCAGTTCTGCGAGCGATGTGGCCTGCCCATTGCCACTTCAACTTGCTAATTTTGAGAGCTATGTCGGTGACCTAAGTTCTCCTACGGATCTCCTCATTTCGGATCTTATCACTCAGGGAAACTCCAAGCATAGCCCTCTCCATTGCTCGTTGAGCGACTTCAAGCTTGTTAATGAGGCCCACAGTAAGGGACCACGTCTCAGTGCCATAAGTCATCACTGGCAACACACACTGGTTAAAAACCTTGGTTTTTAGGCTCTGAGGTATTGGGGACGAAAAGATGGATCGAAGCTTCCCGAACGCTGCCCATCCGAGCTGGATTCTTCGTGCGACCTCCTTGTTGAAGTTGGGCCTACCTAATTGGACAGTCTGTCCCAGGTAGACGTACTCGTCTACAATTTCGAGTGTATCGTTTCCAACAATTACCGGTATAGTTGGAACATGGACATTGGACATGATTTTCGTCTTATCCGTGTTCATCTTAAGACCAACCTGTTGGGAAAGTCTACTGAGGTCGTTGAGCATGGTGCCGATATCCTCGAGCGACTCCGCCATTATAACTATATCATCGGCAAAACGAAGGTTAGTGATGTATTCGCCATTAATGTTGATGCCAGATCCTTTCCAGTCCAAAAGTTTGAAAACATCCTCCAATGCGTTAGTGAACAGTTTCGGAGAGATGACGTCTCTCTGTCTCACACCTCTCTGCAATGGAATTTGTTCCGTACTCTGGTCCTGTAATCGGACTGACATAGTGGCCTTGCTGTATAAACACTTCGATATACCTATAGTCAATTTGGCATCGCTGCAAGGACTGCAGTATGGCCCACTTCTCGATAGAATCGAAGGCTTTCTCGTAATCCACAAACGCTAGACACAGTGGCTGATTATACTCTTCGGTCTTCTGTATAATCTGCCATAGTGTATGAATATGGTCTACGGTGTTAAAGCCTCTTCGGAAACCGTCTTGTTCGGGAGGCTGGAACTGATCAAACCTGCGTGCGAGACGGTTCATGATGACTCTCGAAAACAGCTTGTACACGTGGCTCAAGAGCGATATAGGCCTATAATTCTTCAATAAGGTTTTATCACCTTTTTTGAAGAACAGCACCACCACGATCTTGTGCCACGTTTCCGGCGTTTTGCCTTCGAAGATGACAGAATTGAATAACTTCTGGAGTACTAAAAGTATCGGTCTACCACCCGCTCTCAGAAGTTCAGTCGTAATTCCGTCCTCTCCTGGCGCCTTGTTGTTCTTAAGCTGTTTGAGAGCCATTCTAATCTCGTACAGGCTAATGTCCGGGATGTCTTCGGTATAGTGTCGGACTAACTTTGTTTTGGTGTCCTGAGCTGCTTCAGTAACGGGTTCGCGCGTCGAGGTATATAACTGTCGATAGAAACTCTCAATCTCTCTCTGAATCTCAGGCTTGGATGAAACGATACTGCCATTTTCGGTCTTCAGTTTTATCATTTGGCTTTGCCCAATAGACGAATCTTTTGCAAACACTTTAGAGCCCTGGTTCCGCTCAATTGCTGCCGTAATACGCGCAGTGTTATAAGCACGCAAGTCGTGTCGCATGGACTTCCAAATTCGTCTATTAAGTTTACCGTAGTCCGACATATCAACTGCGGACTGCAGTCTCATTTCGCTCCGTTCTGCCATTCGTTTCAGAGTTTCTTTTGAGAGTTTTTGAGCTTTCCTCCGGCGTTTGATCTCACAGAATTCGGACCCAACCGCTTGGACAGTTTCCACCAACCCGTTCAGTGATAAATAATAAATGATAAATGATTTTTATTCACGAAAAATAGAGTAATACACAGGTCTTAGTAGCTATTTTCGTTCAGTCTATTTTGTCAATAACCGACATGTGAAATCGTTACTGTGGTGATTATAAATTTATTACAATTTTCCATTTAGTTATAAGAAGGAAGAAAAAGTTATATTAGTTAGTTGTGTATAAAATAATAAAATAGTTAAAAATGTCCAATGAGTTAGGATAACTAGGTAGTCTCAATACAATTCATTTAAAATAATAAAATAGTTAAGTATGTCAAATTAACTTAAATTAGTAGTCTCAAAACAATTTAAAAAGTCTGTCAAACAGTAGAATAGTTTTTCTATCAGCCACATCTTAAGTTTTCTACGAAATATTCTTTAGGGAAGGTCTTTCAGATATCCTGGTATTTTGTTGTACACCGTGATGCACATGGCATAACAGTTCTTTTGGAAGAGAGTTAATCTCGGAGGATGTTCGAGAACAAGTCTTTGACCATTTCTCGTATTTCGTAGATATAAATCTTTTGCCGTAGTGAAAAGGCCAGCATGATTACGAACAAATACTGCTATTTCAAAAATGTACATGCAAGTCAGAGTTAAAATTTCAAGCTTTTTAAAGAATGGCTTACAGGATTCATGCGGACGAATACCTACCATTGCACGTATACACATATTTTGCGAGAAGAAAGTTTTTTTTATGTGTGTCGAATTACCCCAAAGGAGCAAGCCATACCGTAGTACTGAGCTTACATAACCGTGGTATGCCAGTAGCACTGTTTGACGTGATGCGGTTTTCCGAAGTTTATTTAAAACAAATACAAATCTATTTACCTTGGTACACACATTTTCTACATGACTTTTCCAATCTACATATTGATCTACAGTGATATCTAAATATCGTGTTTTTTATCTCCGTTATATTTGTGTTATTATATATTACTTCTCTTGAAGTCGATTTAGAACCGTGTGTCAGAAATTGTACATAATTAGTCTTAGTCAAATTAACTGTAAGATTATTATAGTCTTACCATTCAATAATTGACTTGATAGTATTATTAATTTCAATGTCAAAATTAGTTTTTTTTTGTCAATTGTTATTATAATAGAAATATCGTCTGCAAATAATGTACATTTATAATTTGTTATGTCAGGTATATCATTTATATACAACAAAAATATAAACGGCCTTAAAACACTCCCTTGCGGGACTCCGTATCTATTGATTTGATACGCTGATTGATTGTGACATATTTCAGCGTTTTTAGCTATATTCAAAACTTCAACACACTGTTCTCAATTTGATAAGTAGCTATTTATCCAATCCAAAGCAGGCCCCCGTACACCATAATTATTTAACTTTTCTAACAGCAGCGAATGGGATACAAAGTCAAACGCTTTTGACTTATCAAATAAAACTGCTACAGTTTGCATCTTTTTGTCCAAATTTAGAAGAATATTGTGTATCAAATTAAAAGTTGCTAGGGTTGTAGACTTCCCTCTCTGAAAACCATTCTGTTCCCTTTTAATTACTGCAAACTTGTTTAAAAATGCGGTTAACCTTTTCAAAAACTTTTGACATTACAGGAATTAACGCAATAGGTCTATAATTATTCATATCAGTTCTATCTCCCTTTTTATACAGCGGTTTAATAATTGTTTTTTTAGTTTTATGTGTCTTTCTTTCAGTGGACTTACGGTATAGAAAATTATGTAATAGAAATTCCACTGAAAATGCAGGTTCGAATTTTAAAAACTCTTTCCACTCTAGCGGACAAAATACACTTTTGCACTCAGATTTCTAATGACAAACAAAATCTTTCCAAAGTTGTGAGGTGAAAAACATATATAAAATATATAATATAAAAACTCAAATAAAAAGAGACAAAAGACAAAAATAACAGATTTCCATTATACAAACGGATTTTCATAATAAGCCGCCTAAGCAAAGGAAAACAGTGTTGATCCTAATTGGCCAGCCAACCGTGTGAACAAAGAATTTGATACGAAATCCTGTTTTCAAAAAGGGCGCGAATTTACCCCAGTATCGAGCTTTAGGGTAAATCATAAATAAAGCGACAATATAAAACTCTTTTATACGAAAATACCCTTGTAAATACTTTGACACAGTCTGTTATTTTGTTACTGATAATTTAATATAACTTTTGTATTATCAAAACTAACGTGGTTTTTTTACAGATTTTTAGTATGAAAAACGGGAATCACCCACGTAAATAATTCAGATCTTTCCAATTATAGTTTCAACGACATCCGGTCTCCCTCCTTGAAAAAGATCAGTAGATGTGGTTGCAACTAAAGTTGGAAAAATCTTCGACTTATTAACGTGAGTGGTTCCCATATTTCATATTAAAAATAATATAATTATGTGAATATATTAAGAGAGGGCTCCCAAGTTTCAGTACCAAGTGGCCGTGTCAGATGTTTGTGTGATGAGCTGGGAATTTCGCTCCCTTCGCGGCACGCCAGAACACATGGCGCGCCGCAACTGCCTCGGAGACCAGACCCGCCAACAATGGGCGCCAGGCTTCCCCGTGTCTGGACGCCCGTGGTCTCCCTGCGGTGGGTCGGATACGAAGCCCCACCGCCTGCTACGTCAGCCACAGGGGATAAACCCCCCCCCCCCCCCGCGACCCCACCTCCTCAAACCTGCACCAAAGTGCCCGGGCCCCCCTCCTCGAGCCTGCGCCAAAGCGCCCGGGCCCCACCTCCTCGAGTCTGCGCCAAAGCGCCCGGACCCCGCCACTCCTATGTGAACTTGGCGGCCAAAGCCCATAGGAGAGGCCTCGCCTGAGCCGGCCAGCGCACCCCAACGCTGGCGCGGCCCCTGGGTTCCTCTTGGCTTCTATTTTTTCCAAACTACTCTAATATCTCAAAAAGTTCACATATTGTTGTGTTTATTTCTAGTAATCTATAACTCGTATATTCTAGAATGCTAACAAATCACATTCATATCCCTGACAGACCGTTCCTTCAGCCTGACGTGCAATATTTATCGCCAGCTCTGTAGGTTCTGTCGAGCAGAAAATGTACAACGAAACGTAATTAGTGTTAATCTCCGCGAGAGCCTTAGAGCAAGGGAGTATGATATCATTTTGTTGGGACCTCATGGAACAACTTTCTATTAGGGAGGGATTAGGGCTTAATACCCGTGAGAGACGGCACGAGTTTGACAACGCTTACAGAGTATATCTGGTGCGAATACGTACTTTAGCTGGGGTTTGAAAACAATGTTATAGTGATTATAAATAGCACAATAATAATTTAATTTTATTATTTACTAAGCATTACGTATGTGCATAAAGAGTACCGTCGTGGCGTTAAGGAAAACTAACAGTCAATTGTTATATGGCAACCCGATACAGCCGTGCGATTCTCTAATGATTCGTCGACGAGCTCACGGATGTCAAATACCTTATGAGATATCGCCCTTGTATCAAGGTTGTTTTTTCAACGTTCCTTGTCATCTCGTCATTTGTTTTGCGGATGTTGTCAAAGATGCAACGATGTTTGCGCTTAGAGAATCACAACGGCTGCTATCAACTGTCTGTCACGCAACTGTCAAGTGTGAGTTTTGTTATAAACACAAACGTGGTTTTCACTAATTTTTACTTGGAAATACAAGATTACTCACGTAATATTTATCGGATAGGTCCAACTATAGCACAGTGCTAAGCGAGACGTCATCGACGCGGGCGGCCCGAACACTCCTTGAAAAAGATCACGGAATGTGGTCGAAACTATAGTCGGACTTTTCCGATAAATCTCTACATATAATAAAATCGTAGAGGTCGAATTTCGATGATGAAAAGTGTTCTATGTCATTCTATTAGTATTCTATACCCCGGGATATAATTCATTTCATTGCCAAATTTAATAGAAATCGGCAAAGTAAAGTCTCAAGTGTAACGTTATCGCATCGTTAACGTATTTAGTACACTTAAGCAGATTTTTGTGCTCAACAACCATTATAACAATTATGTATCGGCGTGTAACACGGGTCGGCCGTCGATTCCCTCTTTGAGCTGAGCTCTCAGTGAAGGTATCACGTGATGAAATCCACAGCATGGTGGTAAGGCATTATGAAGTATGTCTAGCTAGTTAGCACTGTCAATTATCAAAACCTGTGCCAAACACTTTGTGTTTTGGTTGCTGTCATTGAGAGCAACCAAAACTCACCATCACAGATCTAGTATCAACTTCGATCGTATTATCACTAACCATCAAGAAAGTTATTACTCAAACTGCTAGCATGACTATCAAATATAAATAAAACAAATTTATTTATTATTTATTTATTTAATATCAGTATAGATAGAAAGCTAACAGCAAGGCCAAAGCGCTAACAACCTTAAATAATGGCTAAAATATAACCTAATGCTAGTAAAAATAGTACTCATAAAGTCAGTAAATAAATCTACATGCTCAAACTCATGCACAAATGAGTTCAGAATTAGCATCGCCCGCTGCATTGGAGCATTGCTATCGTGGCGTGTCCTCGATATGGACCGTAGGAACAACTGATGCAGACGGCGCCTGCTGTGACTACAATTGGGAACAAATTGTGCAAGTGCACCCAACACCGTCGGGTTGTTCACCATATTACGTAGCAATCTGGCATCTGGCAATAGTTTACAACTAAAAGTAATTTACGTCTGAGCTCCTGTGTATCACTCCGATCATACCCGACACAAAGAGTGACGGAAATAAATGCGGATAGTAACCAAACATACGCTTATAAACGTACCTAGCAAATTTTCGCTGTAGCCTTTCGATGAGCAGAGTAAAACTGTACAACTAACCGATATAAATGAACCATCGGGCGATTCAAAACAAAAACAGCATCAAAAAAAAATATTAAGTGCAAATTTGTTACTCGCACATAACGAAATTAATCTTAACAAAGAATAAACACCTCCCCTTCAGAAATAGAACACAGGAAGTATTCCCAAGCTCCCGTCACAGACTCGCGTCCAAGCTAATTTAAAACAAGAAACCACCATTAAGAGCATACCTTTCCATATCGTGTAAACCACTTGCAAATTTATTCAGAACACTCATTCCCCGCTCATCAAATAATATCGTGGTATCATTTTCAGTTACAACTGAAACACTGAACGAAGCTTTACACTCAATATGCTAAGGTTTACTTTTGGTTGCGGGAGTGGTAAAAACATTTGCAATTTAAGTATAATTCAAGCAATTTGCATTGCAGTGGCTCTTGTCGCGAGGATGCTACCGGACCAAGTGTCCGCTGGATTTAGAATAATAACTAGAGTGTCTATTAATATTCGGCCACTATTCGACCTATCTTACCGAAACATTTACCGAATTCATCACGCTTAAAGTCCTCACTCTTGTACTATGTTACAACAAACGTCTTGTTTACATTTTAGCTGCTCTCCAAACGCAGAAAATGACTATTCGCAGGAATATCGTTTCAGGAACGTATTTTTTACTCCAGGTAGGGCTACAACTTTTGTTAAAATGTCACACAAATCGGTACCTTCTCAATTTCTGAAAAAATATAAAAAAAAACATCGATACATGCTTTGCAACAGACATATTTCGCATTAATGATGCTGAATCAAAGTATACAGCCTACGGTGATAACGTAGCATTCACATGGTGAATAATTATTGAAATCGGTCCAGTAGTTTTGAGTTAATTTATCACACATATACAATCATCCAAATCTTGCCTTTTTATAATATTAGTATATAATAGATATTTGATACTCTAGACTTAAAATTATACGTTACAGCCTAACCGATATGAAGTTATTTAATTATAACAGTTAGATTTGGATGAATCAATAAAATGATGACAGTGACATTGCTCTTAGCTTATCTAGTATTTTTTATCTTTTTTTGGAAAATAATACATGCGCTTTATCAGACAATAAAAAATCTGCCATTAGTACAAAAAATTGACAATTTCAAGTTTCGGTAACCGAATACAGACCGAACGTGTGGTTCGTTACGGCTCTAATTAAAACATATTCTGCATTACGTCAGTGCTGCATTTAGAGGAGCAAATAAACATTTTAGCCCCGGCTTAGGAGCGTTATTTATACAGCCCGAGTTCACCTTACATTATTACTAAGCCCGCCAACAGTTAATGTATAGTAGAGTCTTAAATTGTTTTTACGAAATTAATTTTCTTGATGGCATGCATCGCTTAGAATGTAAGTAGAGTTTACTTGTGTTGAAAATTACGTTGTGTATTTATGTTATATTATTGATAATTATGTCAAATCTCTCGAACAAGCTGTAAGTACATAGCGATAATTCGATAACTTATCATTAACCATAATCATAATCA
Organism: Selenia dentaria; assembly: GCA_917880725.1. Lineage (NCBI taxonomy): Eukaryota > Metazoa > Arthropoda > Insecta > Lepidoptera > Geometridae > Selenia > Selenia dentaria. The sequence goes on along the minus strand of OU862888.1, from coordinate 2,309,158 downwards.
TTTATTTCTCCATATTCATGTGTACAATAGATCTTAAATAATTTAATATGTACTAACAACATGAAACCCTAGTGTGCGCTCTAGAGTTTACTGGGCTAATATTATATTAAATATTGTATTTCAGGGTATGAAACTATAAGAGTGAAAATATTATTATTTTGTATGCGTATACCTATTATTAAAGAATAAGCTGTAATTACTTCAGATTTCACTCAAAACCATTGAGACTTTTCAGCGTGAAAAAGAAACAAACTTATATAATCATTCATCACTCACTTACACATTTTCATACTTATAGTATAAGTGAAGATTACCTACACTGTTTTTTACTCACAAACTTTAGATAAGTATATATAATATTTTACATTATTAATGCAAAAGTTTGTAAGTGTGTAAGCTGTCTAGTTCTTTTTTTTAATACCAACTACAAAGTATGTAAAAAACATTGTAAAAAACTTAAAACAAATAAATAAACATAACAAACAAACAGACAAAATCCATTGTTATTGACTGATTTTTAGGGTTCACAGCCCAATTACACACAAACTTGATTATATGTACCAAACCATAAAAAAAACGAGGTCAAACTGGCATTTGTTCGGTTTTAAAATGGGTGCGAAACTCTGCCCTAGATCAACTGAAGATGAATTAATCCCACATAAAGATACCTACTAACTTTATATTATTCCCATTGGAGCGCTTTGTTAATTTACTTAAACATAACTATAAACATAAGGAAGTATATGTGTAACAAGCACTTGAAAAGGCATCACTTATTGGTTCCAATACATAAAATTTCAACTAAATACTAAAATTACTCTAAATCACATTGTTAAGAGCATAGAACCCGTTGTGAACGAGCTCGTCCGAGAAAATACTGCTACCTATATTTAGTATATAGTATGAAAAAAAATTATACCTAGCAACAATTTTTGTATTGAAAAATACTGAATGATGTGTTTGCTTAGCTGTAAGAGTTCTCGATCACATTGAATTTTGAAGAAACAAAAAAAATATTTTGACATTTGTTATTTATAGTGCTTGTGACGTAATGTTGGATCCATTTATTTATATTTTCAGCATTTCTATACAAAAATGACGGTGTAGGTTACATATTTCCAAACACCGTTCGTATGATGAAAACAAATGTATTACAGGCATACCCTTGCATAGGATATGCTGTTTGTGTCCATTTTTGTTTGAATGAGTATCTTTATTGCTCTCATAATGAAGTTTCAGAAAGAATTATTGTAAGTATTTTTAAGATATTCATTTTGGTAATGAAATGTAGGTAAAACACTTAACTTTGAAATTGGTTTATTTTTTCAACTATTTTTACGTAAACTACGCAAAATAATATGTTTTTTTTTATATGATGATTCTCTATATTTAATTCTGGTAAAGACTGGATGAATAGTATGAAAACACCAAGAAGGTCACTAATTCAGGTTTCAAAAGATAAAAAAGTAGAAATTGTACGGTTTATAGGCAAGTCCGCATGTTTAAATATTTAAAGTATCAATTGTTTCAAACAATTAACTCTTAAAATAATGAGGCCTTATTTAAAAACACTGCTTTACCTTTAAATAGGTAAATAATGTGTTCGCATCTTAATTATTGTTCAATTTGATTTATAGAAAAAATCAAAAGAGTGGTACATTCATAATTTTTAAAAGTGCATCAGCATACTATTTAATAAAAATGTACATCAATATTATTTTATCAATATTATGTAATTCAATGTATGTTACATTGAATTACATACATTGTTGTGAAATTTAGTACTGTATCATAAAAATTATATTTGAAAATTATGGAACGTACCTATACATCTTATTGCAGGCAACTGTACGGAACTAATATTAATGAAGCATTAAAAACTTGGCTGTAGGTTCATAATTTATATTTAAATCTACTTGGAGTCAGAGATATGCAATGCTGATAAGATATCGCGGTAAATGCGCAAAAGCACGAATTTACTAGGCGATGGCATTTGTTAGTCTGGCCACGAAGAAAACGCCTTCGTTCGCTGTACTCTACAAGCGTCAGCGGTAAGTTAATGAAGTACATTTGTATGTATCGGTTACAAAAACTGAGAATTTTCTTTATATACAGGGTTAGTGGTAAGTCGACCTATTCCCGTTACGGGCGTATAGTTTACATAATTTCTGACTGATTTTGCTATGAAACACCTTATCCTAAATCAAACCTTTTTAAATACTACACCATAGCTATGTATTGCTTAAAAATATATAAAGTGTTATCGCTTAAAATTCTGAGAGTTTAGACGTGAAAGTTTATTTTTGTGAGCCTATTCAGGATTTTATCGGTGGAAAGCGAGTAATATTCTATTCGATAAATTTTTTTTTTTCGTGTTCCTTTTCTGATATAAGTATTTTTTTTCACACAATACTATTGATCTAATTACTATTGTTATCTACCATTATTAAAGTTACACTGGATGTTATAGATTCAGCTATTTTAGATTTGACTATAACTGGATACCAGCGTGCCTGATGTAAAACTTTTGCCATCTAGAGAATAAAACCAACAGAAAACATTAAGCACGTAAAGTATGCTTAATAATGATATGGTACCATACGTTATACTTAAATATTCTGGTCAAAACATTAGCTTCAAGATAAAAGCTTTTAAACTGACATGGTCACTAATGCAAGAATTAACGTTAGAAACGGGATATTTGCCATGTATTGTATTAATTGTGAGCTCTCGATATTTCGGCACAGTAGCATGCGCCATGTTGGATTGAGTTACATAACCCTCAGATAATCTCGTTAGAACGCCGCTATATACCTAGATTGGTAAGGGAGGCAATCAAAATTACCAAATATAAGAATTTTAATAGAGAGGATGGGATGGGTGGTTCATCTTTGCAAAAACAAAAGAAGTTCCGAAAAAAGCTCGCGAGCAGATACCGTGAGTTATGTGTGTCGAGACCCAGATCGAGTTTCTTTTGTGGCATCGGTAATAAAACGGAACGCAAGAAACGTGAAAGAAAAACTGCAGACCGTTTCGTCTGCTCATAACAATACCTACCCGCAGACACTTCAGTTAACTCGTGAATATGGCGCTTGCAACTGTGCCGAAATATCGAGGGCTCACTATACATACAATACATGGTAAATATCCCGTTTCTAACGTTAATTCTTGCATTAGCTTCAAGCACAAAATACTTTGTTCGTTATGACTGTTATTTTCGTGGCCCAACTACAACTGGTACAATTAACACAGATAAAATAATAGTTAATTTGCATGAGCTTGGTTTGTATTGTGTTGGTACCTAATCTGTCCTAAATCCAAAACAGTTTTGTAACTTAGGAAACTTCATTTAAATTTGATGTTTAGTTTTAGGCTCTTCGTCCTGTAACCCTAGGCGATACAAGTCATATATTCAGGTTTATTTACAGCAGGTTATTTATTAGTACTGAATCTTAAAAGAAGTACGAGTATTTTTAATTTAGGTGGATTTGAAAAAAAATGTTTAAAACATTGTGGCATGACAAAACTGCACCTTTAATGACATCCTAAAGAAACCCCACCAATAAAAACGTAGATTGTTCCAGATAATTATTTTCAACACATTTGCTCGTAAAATGAGCCTTGTTGCATCGTTCTTAGGGCCGTAAACCGAAATGTAACTCACACGTGCTTAATATTACACATTAGTGCATAGCAGAATTGTCCCTACAAAGTTATGTTAGTACCTTACTGCAAATTATATGCAAGTAAACAAAGTATTTTCAATTTAACCAGGCAATACAGTTTTTTAAGGTAACAACGCAGAGGTTTTATGCCGTAGTAAATTCACATACCAAGATTTTTGGAATAAGTCAATATGTACGTCTTTAAAAGTCAAACAATCATTTATTACAATGAAATTATTAATATTTCATATTAATTTAGGTGTAACATGTTAAAATAATTGCATTTGATAAGTTACAATTATAATTTGAAGTAGGCTGTATCTTCACTCATCATGCAAGTCTCGCGTAAAAAGCGCGCCTTTTCCTATAATTTTCATATTTTGTTTTAACGTATTTGATGCAGTTGTGTGGTAAATAATTGTAAAAATGTTAAGTTTTAATACAGAAGATGACCACTTCTTAGAAGAGTCAATTCATATTAAACCGAAAATCTGTGACAAAATAACGCGATACATTAATTTGGAGCTAAAGGCAAAAAAATTTTGCCCCGAACCAAACCATGTACATCTTGTAGCATGAGTTATTTGGCGCCTTCTTCTTCCAGTAGTTTGTATGATTTACCTTTGTCGCCGACATTTACACAAGAAGTAAATGAAGGTATTAAAAAGTGGCAAGTACAAATGAAATACAAACTGCCATAAAAATAATCCAAAGTCGTTTTGAAAATTATACCAAACCAATTGGTTATCACCAATTGTTTTAATAATTTAACGATTTAGGCAATACATGTTAGTCTTTTTCTCGCAAGTGAAAGTACGTATGGAACTCGTTAACAACTTGCTCACTAGATTCTCGGCTGACGTACGCCCTCGCCTTCGGCTCAGGTTGCAACCCACAGCCTCGTGTATACTGAGCAACTTGGTTCTCTTGTATCATATGGTTTATGTAACGTTCAATCAAAATTTTAACTTTTCCTGATATTTACCATTTATGATTGCGTTAACTATTTGTGCAGAATATCAACGGATTTATACTCTACACGCTCAATCGAGCTAACTGCTTGATACGCATGTTTTGCAACAGTACATCTTAGGAGGTTCCTTCCAATAATCTATCTATCCACAGTTTACCTTATTACTGATAAACATTTGACATAACGTATAAACAAATAGTGTTGAACATCTATCCCTAGTAAGGTAAACCGGCGATAGATAGATTATTGGCAACGGCCGTTTGTTGCTACCCCTGCAGTGGTAAAATGCCGCAAAGTTTGTAAGGGTATGAAGAGTATGTAGCAAGTGAAATTATGCACTTAATGAGACTATAAAACGCTTGAGTTAAGCGCCAGTAACAGTTCAGTGCCATTCAGAATTTTAAACTACAAGAGTTCAAAATTCAAAACTCTGCATGACAATGCACTGCGCTCATCTCCTGAGATACAAGATGTTAAATCGCTTGCCCATGTAACTTTGCTGGAAACATCGCCCTTCAACGAAACGCACTAATATTTGAACACTACTGCCATAGATATACCTATATAAATAGGGTGATTTCTGTGACTACTGCTTTACGGTTGAACACCTGAGAAAGGTGTGGCATTTCGCTAGATGGACTCTGCAGAAGCCCGACCTGGAGCGGTAGGACTTCGGTGATCAACCATAATGTAGAGCTCACAAAACTGCACATTAACATTTTGCATGGACTTGCAACTGCCATGAGTAGTCTTGATGCCTACCCCCAGATGTGCACATTTCCTATCCCGTCATTTGTCTACTAATTTAAATGATTTAAATATTAATTGATTTATAATTAATAATTTAAATGATAAAGGTTTATATGTATATCTTCGTGTTTTTAGTTTGCTATATATAAAAAAAAACTATATATCAATGTTACAAGCAGTAGAAAACCGATATGCATTAACGGTATAATTACGATTTATGCCATATCCGTCCTTAGGAAGTTCGGCCCACACAATAAAATCTGCTTTCATCCTGGATTGTATGCCATATTCGCCCCAATTTATATTTGAATCTAAACTTCTTATTTCGTCCCACTTTTCAGATCCACTTTCGGCCCAAGTTTTTTCTGTGGGTAAATTATATCATTTAAGTACACTTAAAGCAAAGTCTCTTCACTTGACTGTATGCCTTTATTTACAATTAAAGAAAGAAAGAATGAAAAGGCATTTATTTGAACAGATACATGCATTTTGGTTTAAGTTTCTATGTCACAATGGTATTAAACAAAAAGCGATAAGATTTAAATTCTGAAATCTCTCTCTGCTGTTTATTTTTGCGTGTCTTTTACGCGATTTAGTCACTGATTACTTTTACTCCTTCACTTATTATTTATTCTTAGGCTGATTAGCAACAGAACCCGAGTCTTTTGGCTAACCATGTCAGAAGCGACGAGGGGTACCGATACAAGGATCGAATTTACAAGTATCTTCTAGTTATTTTAGCACTGTCATATGGGGACGGAGCGTCAACTATCAAATTCGTTAATCATATTTTTATGTAGTTAACATTATATATTGTTTAATCATAACGTTACACCCCGACTCACCGCGCCATGTGCGACCTCAACGCGTTCCTGAGTTCCTCAGTACGTTTCCTAACTGTGACATATTTAATGATAGTTGGTCTAATATTGTAAATTTAATGCTGACATATTGTGAATAATATTTAATTGGACATTTTATTATGGATTATTATTTTAGTTTGACATTAACTGCATTAGTTAGGACTTTGTTTTGTTCCATCAAGGACTGATAGTATGTATAATTGCAAGTGCGTTCATATTAATAAATAAATATGTTATTAATAAAAAAAAATAGGACAGACGTACTCTTATTTCGCATATTAGCTTTATATTTAAGGTTCGTCATTAGTATCTAGATGTTCACATCCCTTGAATAATTGCAACACAGTGTTTTATGCATAACAAACATCGCGTTGCAGCAAACTTTATCAACATAAAACCTTTTTATTTAGTCTGTCTGTCTGTCCAATTAAAATTGCACGTTGTTTGCCCAAATGCAGACATTGTGTACTTTGTCGCCGTCGAATATAAATGTGTAGAAGTTATTTTTAATGAAATTTAGTATAGAGACGGAAAATTGTTAGTGTATGGCCCGTATAGTTGCAGTGCAATCCAAGTGGTCCACTCTAGAGACCGCGAGGGGGCCAAAGAAAAGATCTGGCAAAAGGCCTGGTCTTCTGAGACATGAACTGCAAAACTGAGTCTAGTTTGGTACTGCCACAGTGCAGGTTCAGCCACAAGAAAGTGTATTTCTACATAATATATCTTCCATGTATATAAAAATGAATCTCTATTTCCCTTGGTCATTGCATCACGTGTGAACGGTTGGAACAATCTTGGAAATCTTTTTTGTTGTGTTAATTTCGTCACCAAAAATTTCAAATGAAAGAAAACCCAAGAAAAGATGGGAGGTTATGCCGAGGCCGAAGGTCGCGCCTGCAACGCAAGCGAAGTCTTGGGCATTCGCTTGTCTATTATATAAAAATGATTCCCTATTTTTTCTGGTCACGCTATAACATGTGTATATATATATATATATATAGTATGTATAAAATACCTAAACTCGCGCAGCGCTGCGCAGAATAAAGGCTCTTAAATATGTTGATGTTTCTTCGGGACAAATCATCAGCATAAAAAGATAAATATGATATTTTATATAAGATAATTTAAAAAAAAACAGTAGGTACTTACTGTACCAGGTACTGGTAGGTAGGTACTGCAGTTTTGTGTTACATGGTCCATATTTTTTTTATTATTTATAATTTTATTTTTTTCAGTCAAAATTAACGTAGTATAACTATGCTGGTTTTCACAGGCAGTCATACTCTTGTTTTTCTAGCTTAAGTGCAGCTAGGCACTTATTTTGCCGCATTGAATCGGCAAGCAAGCGAGAATAAAACATAACAAGCAAAACCATTGCACATTAAATACATTTTAATATTTAGTCCTGAAGAAAAAATACATCCTAAATTAAATAAAAATTGACTGACTTTATTTTGCATAGTATTGACCATCTCGATTTGTTAACGTATTTGAACATCTTTCAATAATTATAATTTTGCTATTATTTACTAGTAAAAGCGATCCCTGGACATTTTAATCGTGTATTGTTTCTGCACCACTTCACAACGAATGCTGGCATGATGATCCACAACTGAAGTTCATAATGATAAAAATTAAAATGCACGCGAAGATTTGAAGTGTGCTCGCTTGCAAGTAAAATGTCCAACTGATGACGTACTGAACACGACTTTTAAGCCCCGTCTACTTGAACACGACTTTTGTTGGGTCATTTTTTAACGCAGTTACAGTTCCTGACTATTATTTCTTCGTAGGATTTAATGGTAAGGGATATAAATTTCTACGTAGACGAAATCACGGGCAGATTTGTATATGTTATTATTACATAATAATCAACTATGTTGATGTTCCTCTTATCTACCACAACGAAGCGGGTTTACAATACATTGTTATGCTCGTAGGTTCATTCACTCTGCTATCAATGCTAAGATAGTAATGTTTATTCAGCTTGTGAACTTTCTGTAGCTTGTGAATTCATAATCAGTGCATAATAATAAAATACGAGTACAAACGTTATAATGTGAAGAACCATCTTAAAACTTTAATTAGTACATGTTGCTTAGACTTTTTTGATGTGTGTAATAGTGCTATTGGATCTAAGAGTTGATTCAAATATAAAACAAGTTGTATCAGAGCAAACATTATCGGTCAGACAGGTATCAGTGACGTGTTAGCGTGCAAGGTTGCACTTCCGGCATGCAACACCGTCGGTGTTGCCAGGTTATAATTTTATTTTTACTGTAAATGTAGGCAGAGAAGCAGGCGGATCACCTGATGGAAAGTGGTCATCGTCGCCTATAGACGTTTGCATTACCAAGGGCGTTACTAATGCACTGCCGACCTCCAAAAAATTTAATGACGCCCTTTTGAAGCACTAGCGCCTGCTTAGCGATACCAAATATTACAATTTTTTTAGAGAGAAAAATTCACATCCTCGGACGGGATTTGAACCCGCGTCTTCCGAAAATCTGTGTCAGACCCCATGACCAACTAGGCCACCAAGATTCGAGGTCAGAGTACCAAATTTTAAGTCTCTAACTCTACTTTAACTCTCTCTCGTCGTATGGGGACGGAGCGGAATCAATTGAACAAAAAAAATTGCAAAATTATAGTTACTTCACAATAGCTACTTTTTCACGTTTATATATGCAATAGTAACGCAAGCACACATATAAGCCACATTATTCGTACCTTGGTATTTAATCCTAATAATACAAAAAAACGATTTCATTGTTTGTGTGTTTGTACTAGAAACACAAAAACTACCAAACACCGGTTCAAAAAACCTTTAAGCAGTAGAAAGCTACATTCTGACTGAGTAGCATACGCTATATTTGATTCATCATCATTATAATCCATCACCACGCGGGTGAAACCGCGGGGCGCAGCTAGTGTCCTCTACAAAAACTAAAGACATCACATTGCTCTAATGTTAATAGTTTCCACAGATGCATGTGACATAACTGTAATAGTAAGACATAAGAATTCGCGAATTTTATTGTAGATATTAGTGTTTTCTATCGACTTCCAAAAAAAGGAGGAGATACTAAATTTTTTTATGTTTGTTACCTCAGAACTTTAGACTGGGTAAACCGATTCTCAAAATTATTTTTTCCTTTGGAAGCTGATGCTTCATCAAATTCGGTCCAATAGTTTTTGAGTTACACTCCAATAACTGATTCGAATGGAAGTCGGTTTCAAATTTTTCAAATTGTACTTGTTTAGTATTTTTTTACACTTTGGGTTACATTATCGAAGTTTTCATACGGATCCCTAACAAGTTTGATAATATTATATAGCCTATGTTACTCAGTGATAATGTAGCTTTCTAACGACATAATATTTTTTAAATCAATCAAGTCGTTTTTAAGTTTCTTTGTTACATACAAAAATTCAAATCTTTCCTCTTTATTATCTGTGCTGTATATCTATAATACAGTACCGATCATGATTGAATGCAAACCCGCGCCTGATAGCTAGTTATTGGATTATCAATAACAACAATATTCTATACTATTGAATATTTATTTATTTAATGTAAAAAAAATATTTATTGGGTGACATTTCATATATTTTTAGTTATATATGCCCTCCTAATATCTGGCCTTTGTAATGCGAAAAGGTGGGTCGATAGTTTTTGCTTCGCACGTCCACAGAATTCCCCAACCGCTGTTGCACTCATAGCCAGAGCAGCAATCTCCATCACTGGACACAACACTACAATAAAAAAACAATTCACTGCCAAGTTGTGACCCTAGCAAAGGTTGCATTACCATGTCAATGAGATGAGAACGACAAAGTAAGCTCTCCGATGCGAGCACATCTAGAATATGACATCGCTTCAAACAAATTTACTTATACTATGAGTATATCAATAGTAGATTCAATAGTCGATAAGCAGTAAGGTTTTTTTATGGGATAGGTTGGCAATCGGATACCGTCGCCAACGAACATCCGCAATACCAGAGGTCTCGAGGATGCGTTGCCCACCTTTGAGGAAGGATGATAGGAAGGAAGAGATAAAAGGGGTCAGGTTGGATGGGAAGGAAATGGAGAACGGAAATGTGGGAACGTGGGGAATCGGGCCCCGGAACCTCTCACAAACCGACGAAACGCAATAGCAAGCTATATATATAATATAGCTTGCTTCACGTCGGTGTTATGTGGGAGTGTGGAACTTCCTCGGTCGTGCCGGCCCATTCGGCTGTGGGGTTACAGCGTGGCACTACCACCGAAAAAAATGTTCTTGGATATTGTGATGTGTTAAGGTGCTGTCAATTCATGACGATAAAAATGAGGGCTTTGCTGCTGAAGCAGTTTGCCTCATAAGCAGCGATTTACCTAAAAACATAAACAACATATGACATTTATAAGACTTTTAAGTACACATTAACGGTCTTAAAATCATATTCTAATATACTAGAAAACGTACAGTAAAAATATTTCAAAATACCACTTAATTTCACCCATAAAACAGTTTTGCTCTATATTTACAATTGTATTTGTTATGAAACACATATTATTAAATAGCAATTTTAATACACATACACTGACGGATACTGTTTTTATTGAATAGGTAGCGAACAATATTTTTTTCTGATTTTTATACGTTTTTGGGCGATGCGCTTGCTTGATTTCAAGTAAAAGAAATTGAAGCTCTGAACTGACAGTGCCCTAAAGCGTTAGTCCATGTCTTCCGCGACACAGGGAATCTAACATTGTGCGGAGGTGTGAGTGTACTAGTGGTATATAATATTCTATCTGCGTTTCACCATTACACCCACAGGGGGACACATGGGGACGGAGCGACATCTTTTCCTGTTGAAAAGATGTCGCTCCGTCCCCATTAGACGGTTTTGACAGTACACGGTTTGACAGGACTTTGACAGTACTATCCAACCGAAAAAAGCATTATTTAGAAATACTTAAACTTTCTTATTGACATTGCAATCCTTGTAATTTTTATAGTGTTAATTTTTAAAGCAATAACGCCTGCTTTAGCGATCTCAAACATTGAAATTTATCAAGAGAAAATATTTCGATATACGTCCTCTTACCCTATATCCTGGTGCAACACATTCAACGTTGACCATCATGAAAATGGCGAATCCAATGAGAAGAATTGAAAGTAATTTCATCATTGTTCTTTAGTTTTTTGTCTGAAAAATAAAAACGTAACGCAAATATTAGAAATGTTACAAAGTAACAAAGTTTATTTATGTAGTTATTCATACTTTCTCTATTGTTTAAAAAATCTAGAACACAAAATTTACTTTTATACCGATTCCCGAGGTACCGTCCGATTATTATACCGATACCGTCATCAAGGCTCATCGTAATATTCCATGCGGACATAGTCGCGGGCAACGACTAGTTTTGTTATAAGAACTATTTCATGTCAGCCCAACGTTGTGTTTATTTTTCTGGCCTCCATATCAATATTTATTCATTCATTTCTTTTGGCCCGTGTCCTTGCAGGCGACGCGAGTAAATCCATGGGCAAATAAGCACAGTATTACAAAAGAATTATCATAAAATAGAACCAACTTCAACACTAAAAAGTGTGAAATTACTTGTTAAAGTTGGTGTTGAAGCTTAAATTGAAAGATGAGATTTGAATAATTATGTGAAATTTTGAATCACAGGCTCAAGTCTAGATAGATATAAGGAAAAATGATAGGTCAGGTACTCACAGTAGCAGCAGCTCGGCACACACTTCACTTTTCGTTAGTTTTGAGATAGTTTTAATTTATTTAGTAATTTATGCGCCCGCGGGACACTTAGTTTTTGTTTCTCAAGATGGTTGATTAGTTCATATTTTTGCCGTCGAGTCCAGTAGGTGTCGCGTCGGTCGGCAACGTACTTCGTTGGCGCGAAGTTTGAATTTGGATAGGGTATTGGATGTTGGAAGGAACAAGGAAAGACGTTAAGCCTGTTCATATCCCCCCACTTGAAATCAACCGAGGATTTCATAAGATAATTAATGTGAGTTCGCGACTAATCTACTGCATACCTTACGGATTCATAGTAAGTTAGATAGCATTCAATTATTTTTTTCAATAAGTGTGTAGATTTAAGTTGTTTGTTTCCATCTTAATTATGGTTTTAATTATTTAAGATCTTAAATTTGATAATAATTATAGTTGTAGGTAGAGGAAATTACTTAAATAGGAAATATATATATAAATATGTACATGTATAGTAGTATTGTGTTAGCTATTTAGATGCATAATAGCTAGTTGCCTTCCTCTATAGGTAAGGGACAAATTTTTACTGTAGGTCGCACAAGTAGACCTTTACTTGTTTTGACTGTCACGACACGTATAATGTTGTCTTTGCCAGGGTGTAGTTTAACCACTCGACCTAAACGCCAGTCGTTTGCTGGTAAGTTAGGTTCGCGGATGATTACAAGATCGTTGAGCTTTGGTTGTCTACCTCCGTCCTTCAGCCATTTACTCCTTTGTTGCAAGGTATGTAAATAATCCCTTTGCCACGATCGCCAGAAACTTTGAGAAAGTCTCTGGACCAACTGCCAGCGAGTACGGAGAGTTGTGTTCTCAGCATGGACCGGCTCTGGAAGGGAAACTAAAGGTCGACCTACCAAGAAGTGTCCTGCTGTAAGAGCGTCAACTTCACCGGGATCGGACGAGAGCTCTACTAAAGGTCTGGAGTTCAACATTGCTTCAATTTTTGTCAAGATGGTGTAAAATTCCTCAAAGGTAAGTACTTGGGATCCCATGATGCGTTTCAAATGATATTTTGTAGATTTTATACCACTTTCAAAGATGGCACCGAAATGAGGACCGGAAGCGGGATTGAATTTCATCGAAATTCCGCGAGATGCGAGTTGATTGGAGATTACATCCCTATCCCTGTTAAGCATTTCATATACTTCTCCTAAATACCGTTTTGCACCGACAAAGTTGCTAGCACCGTCAGTGACGATGTATTCACAAAGACCCCGCCGGGACACGAACCGGTCTAAAGCTGCTATGAAAGCTTCCGTGGTCAACTCTGTGACGAGTTCAAGATGTATGGCCTTGACTGCGTGACAAACTATCAGACACAAGTAGGCCTTATATATTTTCGAGTTCCTGCGCCTGCTTTCTTTAACCATAAATGGGCCGCCGAAATCAATACCCACTGTCTGGAAGCATTGTCCAACCTGGAGTCTGGAAGGCGGAAGGTCCCCCATAATTGGTGTAAGAGGCTTTGGATTTACTTTGAAGCAAGTGACGCATTTGGATAGGCGAGATCGGATAAGATTTCGAATGCCAAGCACCCAGAATCGACGCTGCATTAAGGAATGTAAGAGTCGAGGTCCGCAGTGCAGATATGTTACATGATAATAGTCGATCAAAAGGTTGCTCAGCTGAGATGTTTTGGGTAAGAGGTAAGGATGTTTAGCACAGTCAGGCAAGTTTGTATGTGTCAATCTTCCCCTTACTTTCAGGATTTCGCCAGCGTCAAGAAAAGGAGCAAGTTTCAATAGATGTCGAGGTAGTGTTTTCTTCGATTTAAGTTGTGTTATAACGTCACCAAAATGTTTGCGCTGAACATGCTTAACTAAATTTTCCAAAGAATTGTTTAAATCCGTAGAAGTTAGAAAAGGTGACAAGTTTCGTTCGGATCGTTTTAGTTTAGAGTTATTTATGAACCGATAGATCCATGCTACCACTCGTTGTACGCGTGAAAGTTTAGACGAATGTTCCAGTTGATTTTCGAGCACGTCAACTTCTTGTGTCATGTAGCTGGCATTACACAAATGTGACAGCTTCAACTCAGGGACGTTGTCTTGTCTTTCAACTGCTGATACAGGCCAGTCGATTGGATCGCTGGTCAGCCATTTAGGACCTGACCACCAACTTTCACAAGTAGCTAATTCCAAGCAAGATAGACCTCGACTACAGATATCGGCTGGGTTGTCATGGGTGGAAACATGTCGCCACACAGTTGGAATGGTAGTTTCTGTGATTTGTACCACACGGTGTGCTACGAAAGTTTTAAGCTTATGTGGTTCTGTTTTCAACCACGACAATACAGTCGAACTGTCTGTGAACAGCACAACGTTTTTGAAATTTAATTTTTTGTTTAGTAACGTATAGATACGTGTAACTACTTTAGATAACAACACCGCACCGCAAAGCTCAAGTCGATTAACGGTGAGGATTTTGAGGGGTGCTACCTTGGTCTTAGCGATTAAGAGATGTGTTTTAACGTTTTCCAAGGTAATCACACGGAGATAAATACAAATTCCGTAAGCCTTGGTCGATCCATCACAAAATCCCACGAGTTCCATTTCTGTGGGATGCACTGACTGTGGCGGTATGATTTGACGAGGAATTTGGATACGGTTTAAGTTGGAGAGATCTAAGGTAAACTCCCGCCAATCTTTAGCTACGTCCCTAGGTACGGGTTCGTCCCAAGTAAGATTAAGACGCCATAACTCTTGAAGAAGTAATTTTGCCTTCAGAACGATAGGTGCCAGCCACCCCAGCGGATCAAATATGCGAGCCACGTTTGATAAGATTGAGCGCTTAGTGCACTCGCTTTCCTCGATAGGACAGTGAGAATAGGTGAAGGTATCCCCTGAAGGGTCATATTGAACTCCTAAGATTTTTAGTGTTGATTTGTTGCTTTCTTCGGAGAAAGGTTTCGGCGATTGGCAATGGTCCATTGGCAAAGTTTCAAGAAATGACTTTGAATTGCTACTCCATTTGCGGAGTTCAAGTTGTGCGCAACTAAGTAATTTTACTAGTTGATCTTTGAGTTCGTTAGCTTTAGTCACAGAGGGTGCTCCAGTCGTTATATCGTCCATGAAAGTTTCATGAAGAAGTACCTCTGCGGCGCGTGGATACTCAGCGCCATGATCTGCAGCCAGTTGATGGAGAGTCCGTATAGCTAGATAAGGTGAGCTAGTGACTCCATTACTGATAGTTGCAAGTTCGTACTCAGTTACTGGATCACTTGGTGATTCTCGCCATAGTACGTGCTGATAGCAACGATCTTCAGGCCTTATCAAAATCTGACGATACATTTTCGATATGTCACATGTGAACACTACCGCATGCAGTCTAAATCCTGTTATTATGTCTACGATATCAACCTGGAGCTTCGGTCCAGTGAACACAATGTCATTTAAAGATAGACCATTTGTGGTCTTGCAACTTGCGTCAAACACCACACGTAATTTAGTTGTCGTGCTTTCTGGACGAAGGACGCAATGATGCGGGATAAGATAACGATTTTTAGTTTGTGAGTTAAGATTCGATACAGGATACATATGTCCCAGACTCTCATATTCACGCATAAAGTTTACGTAATCTTGCTTTAGTTGGTCTTGTCGACTAAGTTTTCTTTCAAGGTTGGTCAAACGTGATAATGAACTATTATATGAATTACCCAAGGCACGGTCTCCGTCCTTAAGTAGAAGAGGCACGACATAACGACCGTCAGGTTTTCTGTAGGTAAGATCCGTGTATATGCGTTCACATATGTCGTTTTCGGGTACGGTAATAGGTAACCGCGGTGGTTCCTCGACCTCCCAGAACTTCTTTACTTGCTCATCGAGTGAGTATGTGGATACGAGTAAGGAGGACGCAGTGGGAAGGGGTACTGATTTATCGGTATTGACCGCGCCACTTAGTATCCACCCGAAAACGCTATGCAGAGCGGCTGGCAAGCCGGGCCCCAGCTTGATACGTTGACCATCGTAGATTTCATGAAAAAGCTCGGCTCCTATCAAAAGGTCGATTTGTGCGGGAATGTCATAATTGCGATCAGCTAAAATTAAATGTTTACAATGCTCTCGAACGACGGATGGTATGTTTACGCTAGGCATCTGAGCGGTGATATTATCCAGGACAACGGGTTTGATATGATACAGCGGATTGTCACGACCGACTGGTCGTATATCACATTCCGTCATACCTTTTACGTCACACACGGTATTCTGTCCTAAACCCGCTACCGTAAGATGGCAGCGGCGGAGCTTTAAACCGAGTGTCCGTGCGCAAGCCGTAGTGATAAAACAGTCCTGTGCGCCGCTGTCGATTAAGGCGCGCACAGTGTGTTGTGCACCGGTCGCTATGTTGCATACCCTTACTTGACACGTGCCTAGTAATACTATACCACGGCTATTACCGACATGAGCTACGGTACTCGCCTGACTGATAGGAGGGCTACTACTCGTAGTTTGCACTTGTTCAGCGTGCAACAAGTTATGATGACGCATTCCACATGATGCGCAAGATACTTTCGAAAAACATGAATCTACGGAGTGATTTGTTCGCAAACAGTTTATACACATTTTCTTTTTAGTTACTAATGCGAGCCTACCGTGAGAGTCTAGAGATTGAAATACGGGGCACTTATAGATAGAGTGCGCTTCGCCGCAACAAGAACACTCTACGGTTGTTGACGTTGTTGTCGGGCTAGTAGATTTAGCAAGATAAGAGGTACGTTTTGGTCTGCTACTATTTGGCCTGTTATTCACCGGCGAGGTATTTTTTCCTTCAAATGTTCGGGTAACGTTGGGATTACCAGAGAATAATCGGCTACTTTCTAAGATCTTTACGTAGTCTTGAAGAAATTTTAGTAGTTCACAAAGTGTAGGTATTTGTGAGCAGTTTTGAGACTCAAAACGTTTACGAGTATCTGCATCGAGTGTCCGCGACGCTAAGTGGAATAGAATAAATTCACCTAGGTTTGGAATGTTTAGAGCTTGAAGTGCATAAAAGGATTCGTGAAATAAATTAGTTAGCGTTTGCAATTCTTGGAAACTACCAGATTTAACGACGGGATGATTTAAGAATTTATCTAAATACGTCAAGGCTAAGATACGCTTGTTTTGGTAACGCTCGGTTAAAGTATTGAACACAACTTCGTAATTACTCGCAGTCATTGGAACTCCTTTCGCAATGGACAAGGCGGCTCCGTGTAAACATGACACGAGATAATGAAACTTTTCAATATCTGAGATTTGATTATTATCGTGTATCAAACTCGTGTATGTATCATAAAAAGTTTGCCAATTTTCTATATTGCCGTCAAATTTTGGTAACTCCAGTTTAGGTAAACGTGCGTTCAATGGCGTAGTTGCCGAAGGCCGTGCTGGCGATGCGCCGTCAGTGGCGCTGGTTTGATTCTCGCTCGTAAGGCATGCAGCTTTATCAGCCGCACTAATAACCTCGTAGAACAACTCGTCGAAAGAACTAATCGAATTTTGATCGATCTTTTGATTAGGTTTTATGGTTAGCTCTAGGGTTTGTATATCGTCACACAATTGAACAAATTCCTCACGAATTGAATGTAATCTCGTGTATCTCGACTTGAACGCCGGTACCTTTGAGCGATCTTGGACCATCTCTTTGGCAAGATCGTAAAGGATTTGCATAGCACGGAAAACATATTCGCGTCGGGATTGAAGAATTTTAAGTTTATTTTCTTCCATAATTGGTTATAATTAATGAACAATTGGTTTTATATGATAAACGAAGACAACTAGTGTGGGTAAGGTAGTTGATTGCCGTAGGTACATAAATAACATAAATATTATATACTACGTAAGATAGATTTAAGTTATTATGTGTATATATAAAGGTAAGGTGATAAATAATAATTTTAAGGTAGGTACGTGATGTGTGTGTGCAAAACACAATAAAATTTATATTTTTTTATTATGCGGGTGGGCAAGATATAACGCCGCTCGAATCGTGCTGGTATAATGCTACTAAGTTAAGATGTTCCATGAATCCGTATAGTATGACGGTAAAGTATGACCTCCAAAATTTAGTCGGGTTATACTTTTTCAATGAAATTTCTTTCTATATTTTTAATTTTAAAGCTTATTATGCAAATTTTACAAAAAATAGACGTAACGTAATTTCCATAGGAATTCGCGCTCGAATAAGGACCACAATTTATGTTGAAGCTTAAATTGAAAGATGAGATTTGAATAATTATGTGAAATTTTGAATCACAGGCTCAAGTCTAGATAGATATAAGGAAAAATGATAGGTCAGGTACTCACAGTAGCAGCAGCTCGGCACACACTTCACTTTTCGTTAGTTTTGAGATAGTTTTAATTTATTTAGTAATTTATGCGCCCGCGGGACACTTAGTTTTTGTTTCTCAAGATGGTTGATTAGTTCATATTTTTGCCGTCGAGTCCAGTAGGTGTCGCGTCGGTCGGCAACGTACTTCGTTGGCGCGAAGTTTGAATTTGGATAGGGTATTGGATGTTGGAAGGAACAAGGAAAGACGTTAAGCCTGTTCAGTTGGTACCATGTTGGTTTCATCATCATCATTATCAGCCGAAAGACGTCCACTGCTGAACATAAGCCTCCCCCATAGAAGGCCACTTGGATTGGTTAATATTATATTATTGATAATTATGTCAAATCTCTCGAACAAGCTGTAAGTACATAGCGATAATTCGATAACTAATCATTAACCATAATCATAATCTTTTATTTCTCCATATTCATGTGTACAATAGATCTCAAATAATTTAATATGTACTAACAACATGAAACCCTAGTGTGCGCTCTAGAGTTTACTGGGCTAATATTATATTAAATGTTGTATTCCAGGGTATGAAACTATAAGAGTGAAAATATTATTATTTTGTATGCGTATACCTATTATTAAAGAAAAAGCTGTAATTACTTCAGATTTCACTCAAAACCATTGAGACTTTTCAGCGTGAAAAAGAAACAAACTTATATAATCATTCATCACTCACTTACACATTTTCATACTTATAGTATAAGTGAAGATTACCTACACTGTTTTTTACTCACAAACTTTAGATAAGTATATATAATATTTTACATTATTAATGCAAAAGTTTGTAAGTGTGTAAGCTGTCTAGTTCTTTTTTTTTATACTAACTACAAAGTATGTAAAAAACATTGTAAAAAACTTAAAACAAATAAATAAACATAACAAACAAACAGACAAAATCCATTGTTATTGACTGATTTTTAGGGTTCACAGCCCAATTACACACAAACTTGATTATGTGTACCAAACCATAAAAAAAACGAGGTCAAACTGGCATTTGTTCGGTTTTAAAATGGGTGCAAAACTCTGCCCTAGATCAACTGAAGATGAATTAATCCCACATAAAAATACCTACTAACTTTATATTATTCCCATTGGAGCGCTTTGTTAATTAACTTAAACATAACTATAAACATAAGGAAGGATATGTGTAACAAGCACTTGAAAAGGCATCACTTATTGGTTCCAATGCATATAATTTCAACTAAATACTAAAATTACTCTAAATCACATTGTTAAGAGCATAGAACCCGTTGTGAACGAGCTCGTCCGAGAAAATACTGCTACCTATATTTAGTATATAGTATGAAAAAAAATTATACCTAGCAACAATTTTTGTATTGAAAAATACTGAATGATGTATTTGCTTAGCTGTAAGAGTTCTCGATCACATTGAATTTTGAAGGAACAAAAATAGTAGTTTATGCAACTGTCATATAATTAAGGGTATTAAAACACGAGTGTGAGTTTATGAAACGAGCGCAGCGAGTTTCATAATAGTAATGAGTGTTTTAATACCCGTGTTATATGCAGTTGCATACACTACTTTATCTTCACTAATGCAATTAATCAAACAACAAGAGTAAAAGCTGACAATAGTTTATTTATAATAATTTCTCAAATTTTGGATCGTACAATTTTGAAAGTTAATGTTAATTATTGATCCAGCAGCTGTAGCGGTCGCGGGGCAAGCAGTAGAGCTCGTAGACGGAGTCGGAATATTTACAATTACTTCATTCGTCTTGTTTTCTATACTGTTCAAGATCGTATTTGAGACTTGAATTTTATTCATTAAAGACTCATCAATGTAGCTTTCAGCCACAGTAGAAGACTTCCACCCCCCGTGTCGTTTCAGTGCGGTCAAATCACCACCGCTATCTATGAGAAGGGTCGCCGAGGTGCGCCGGAAGCAATGCCCCGTGTACAACGCTGGGTTAGGCAGATTCAAAAAACTTGCGATAGTTTTTCCCAGAGCACCAAATTTATTAATACCAATTCTTTGATCGACGCACTTCCCCGATCTATAGCTCAAGAAAAAGGCAGGGTTTCGACAGGGGGTGGGTCGAAGTTCCATGTATTTTTTACATACGGCATAGCAGTTGCCCGTCACAACGAAAGAACGATCTATTTTCGTTTTTGTTTTCGAAACTTTCACCATGATTGTACTGTCGTCTATGTTAGAGACTTCATCAAACTGGATGTTGAATAGCTCTTGCCTTCGGCATGCCCCCATTATGCCGAAGATTAGTGCAACCTGTAACAATAAACGATATAATAAGCTTGAGGTACATAGCCAAGGCAAAAACTATGATTTATGAAGTAGTAAAGTGTAGGTACCTACTACCAAATTTATACACAAAGCGCTTAAACGGAGTGTCTAGATAACTTGCGTGTGTAGTACGTAAGTACTAGGTAGATTAAATAACAGAACTAAAATACACTTACCTTTTCAAAAAGATACAAAATATCTGGTGAATCTTCCAGGAACATCTTTATTTGACCTGATGTAAACGTCAAGGACTTTTTTTCCTTGTGTCCTTCTGAACTGCGTTTCAGGAACGCTATGACCTTTGAATACTTCGTGATATCAATATTGTTGTAGATACTCAGTGTGGACTTGAGCATAGAGTATTTAGCCCACATAGAAGATGGTTTGAATTTGTCGGAGAGGTCTTTGAGATACGCAAGAATGACATTTTCAGAAAATGATGTAGTTTTCTTTTCGGTCTTCCATGCCAAAAAGTTATTGTATTCTTTTTCATATAATTTTCTAGATTTTTCTGGCAAAAGATTGTGAGTTACTTTTGTTGCCAATTCTAGAATATCCGGAGGCGTACAAATATCATCGTCGCTATCCATTTTTAACTTTTAATTTGTATTTTAAAAACAAAACAAATATTAAATTCACGCGTATTTATTATCACAGTGAACTTGCCGCCATTAAAATGCAGCTGCGCGCGCAGGGCCAATCAGGAGCGAGCGCGCGCTGTTCTTTTTTTATTTAATTGGCACAAGATCTTACCAAAGAGTTTTGTGTATGTAAGTTTAGTAGTTTCGACGAAGTTTTCACGTATATCCCAACTGTTTTGAAAAGCCAGCCTAATATCAAAATTTTATACAACTTGTATGAGGATTTTGACATAAGGCTCGCCACGTTAATTGGTCTCGTTTTATTGATGATAAAATGAGATTTTACGATATCGATGTGGATATTATACCATCATGTGAAATTGCTTAAATTGAGTGTTTTGTTGTCTGTTCTATAACAGTAGTAATTATAAGTCAAGTATTGGAAACATAAATAGAATGTTACAACATTAGTGTAGATAAAATATATTTTGACATTTGTTATTTATATTGCTTGTGACGTAATGTTGGATCAATTTATTTATATTTTCAGCATTTCTATACAAAAATGATGGTGTAGGTTACATATTTCCAAACACCGTTCGTATGATGAAAACAAATGTATTACGGGCATACCCTTGCATAGGATATGCTGTTTGTGCCCATTTTTGTTTGAATGAGTATCTTTATTGCTCTCATAATGAAGTTGCAGAATGAATTATTGTAAGTATTTTTAAGATATTCATTTTGGTAATGAAATGTAGGTAAAACACTTAACTTTGAAATTGGTTTATTCTTCAACTATTTTTACGTAAACTACGCAAAATAATATGTTTTTTTTATATGATGATTCTCTATATTTAATTCTGGTAAAGACTGGATGAATAGTATGAAAACACCAAGAAGGTCACTAATTCAGGTTTGAAGAGATAAAAAAGTAGAAATTGTACGGTTTATAGGCAAGTCCGCATGTTTAAATGTTTAAAATATCAATTGTTTCAAACAATTAACTCTTAAAATAATGAGGCTTTATTTAAAACACTGCTTTACCTTTAAATAAATGATGTGTTCGCATCTTAATTATTGTTCAATTTGATTTATAGAAAAAATCAAAAGAGTGGTACATTCATAATTTTTAAAAGTGCATCAGCATACTATTTAATAAAAATGTACATCAATATTCTTTTTAAATGAACATACATTGAATTACATACATTGTTGTGAAATTTAGTACTGTATCATAAAAATTATGTTTTGAAAATTATGGAACGTACCTATACATCTTATTGCAGGCAACTGTATGGAACTAATATAAATGAAGCATTAAAAACTTGGCTGTAGGTTCATAATTTATATTTAAATCTACTTGGAGTCAGAGATATGCAATGCTGATAAGATATCGCGGTAAATGCGCAAAAGCACGAATTTACTAGGCGATGGCATTTGTTAGTCTGGCCACGAAAAAAACGCCTTCGTTTGCTGTACTCTACAAGCGTACTAACATAAGTTAATGAAGTACATTTGTTTGTATCGGTTACAAAAACTGAGAATTTTCTTTATATACAGGGTTAGTGGTAAGTCGACCTATTCCCGTTACGGGCGTGTAGTTTACATTATTGCTGACTGATTTTGCTATGAAACACCCTAACCTAACTAGCTGCGCCCTGCGAGTAAACATTGACATACCGAGGTACTATAATATTGTTTACTTGAATTGTTAGTATGTATTTTATGTTATGATTTTATAAAAGATGTTTTCATGTAGATTATAGTAAGTATATTTAGACCATTTTGTAGTATATATTATTATATATATAACGATAAGTATTTTTTGTAATTTAGCTGACGAATATTAATTTTTAAGAACTAATGTTTGTCTAGATAAACCTAACATTGGTTTTAAGACAACATTGACCATCGATATGTATTCTTTTTTATAAATACTAAAATAAAAAAAATAAAAATAAAAAACTCAAACCTATTTAAATACTACACCATAGCTATGTATTGCTTAAAAATATATAAAGTGTTAACGCTGTAAATTCTGAGACTTTGGACGTGAAAGTTTATTTTTGTGAGCCTATTCCGGAAAGCGAGTAATATTCTATTCTATTAATATTTTTTCGTGTTCCTTTTCTAATATAAGTATTTTTTTTCACACAATACTATTGATCTAATTACTATTGTTATCTATCATTATTAAAGTTACACTGGATGTTATAGATTCAGCTATTTTAGATTTTACTATAACAGGATACCAGCGCGCCTGATGTTAAACTTTTGCCATCTAGAGAATAAAACCAACAGAAAACATTAAGCACGTAAAGTATGCTTAATAATGATATGGTACCATACGTTATACTTAAATATTCTGGTCAAAACATTAGCTTCAAGATAAAAGCTTTTAAACTGACATGGTCACTAATGCAAGAATTAACGTTAGAAACGGGATATTTGCCATGTATTGTATTAATTGTGAGCTCTCGATATTTCGGCACAGTAGCATGCGCCATGTTGGATTGAGTTACATAACCCTCAGATAATCTCGTTAGAACGCCGCTATATACCTAGATTGGTAAGGGAGGCAATCAAAATTACCAAATATAAGAATTTTAATAGAGAGGATGGGATGGGTGGTTCATCTTTGCAAAAACAAAAGAAGTTCCGAAAAAAGCTCGCGAGCAGATACCGTGAGTTATGTGTGTCGAGACCCAGATCGAGTTTCTTTTGTGGCATCGGTAATAAAACGGAACGCAAGAAACGTGAAAGAAAAACTGCAGATCGTTTCGTCTGCTCATAACAATACCTACCCGCAGACACTTCAGTTAACTCGTGAATATGGCGCTTGCAACTGTGCCGAAATATCGAGGGCTCACTATACATACAATACATGGTAAATATCCCGTTTCTAACGTTAATTCTTGCATTAGCTTCAAGCACAAAATACTTTGTTCGTTATGACTGTTATTTTCGTGGCCCAACTACAACTGGTACAATTAACACAGATTAAATAATAGTTAATTTGCATAAGCTTGGTTTGAATTGTGTTGGTACCTAATCTATCCTAAATCCAAAACAGTTTTGTAACTTAGGAAACTTCATTTAAATTTGATGTTTAGTTTTAGGCTCTTCGTCCTGTAACCTTAGGCGATACAAGTCATATATTCAGGTTTATTTACAGCAGGTTATTTTATTAGTACTGAATCTTAAAAGAAGTACGAGTATTTTTAATTTAGCTGGATTTTAAATTATGTTTGAAACATTGTGGCATGACAAAACTGCACCTTTAATGACATCCTAAAGAAACCCCACCAATAAAAACGTAGATTTTTCCAGATAATTATTTTCAACACATTTGCTCGTAAAGTGAGCCTTGTTGCATGGTTCTTAGGGCCGTAAACCGAACTGTAACTCACACGTGCTTAATATTACACATTAGTGAATAGCAGAATTGTCCCTACAAAGTTATGTTAGTACCTAACTGCAAATTATATGCAAGTAAACAAAGTATTTTCAATTTAACCAGGCAATACAGTTTTTTAGGTAACAACAAAGAGGTTTTATGCCGTAGTAAATTCACAAAGCAAAATTTTTGGAATAAGTCAATATGTACGTCTTTAAAAGTCAAACAATCATTTATTACAATGAAATTATTAGAATATTATTATAATATTTCATATAAATTAAGGTGTAACATGTTAAAATAATTGCATTTGATAAGTTACAATTATAATTTGAAGTAGGCTGTATCTTCACTGATCATGCAAGTCACGCGTAAAAAGCGCGCCTTTTCCTATAATTTTCATATTTTGTTTTAACGTATTTGATGCAGCTGTGTGGTAAATAATTGTAAAAATATTAAGTTTTAGTACAGAAGATGACCACTTCTTAGAAGAGTCAATTCATATTAAACCGAAAATCTGTGACAAAATAACGCGATACATTAATTTGGAGCTAAAGGCAAAAAAGTTTTGCCCCGAACCAAACCATGTACATCTTGTAGCATGAGTTATTTGGCGCCTTCTTCTTCCAGTAGTTTGTATGATTTACCTTTGTCGCCGACATTTACACAAGAAGTAAATGAAGGTATTAAAAAGTGGCAAGTACAAATGAAATACAAACTGCCATAAAAATAATCCAAAGTCGTTTTGAAAATTATACCAAACCAAATGGTTATCACCAATTGTTTTAATAATTTAACGATTTAGGCAATACATGTTAGTATTTTCCTCGCAAGTGAAAGTGCGTATGGAACTCGTTAACAACTTGCTCACTAGACTCTCGGCTGATGTACGCCCTCGCCTTCGGCTCAGGCTGCAACCCACAGCCTCGTGTATACTGAGCAACTTAGTTCTCTTGTATCATATGGTTTATGTAACGTTCAATCAAAATTTTAACTTTTCCTGATATTTACCATTTATGATTACGTTAACTATTTGTGCAGAATATCAACGGATTTATACTCTACACGCTGAATCGAGCTAACTGCTTGATACGCATGTTTTGCAACAGTACATCTTAGGAGGTTCCTTCCAATAATCTATCTATCCACAGTGTACCTCATTACTGATAAACATTTGACATAACGTATAAACAAATAGTGTTGAACATCTATCCCTAGTAAGGTAAACCGGCGATAGATAGATTATTGGCAACGGCCGTTTGTTGCTACCCCTGCAGTGGTAAAATGCCGCAAAGTTTGTAAGGGTATGAAGAGTATGTAGCAAGTGAAATTATGCACTTAATGAGACTATAAAACGCTTGAGTTAAGCGCCAGTAACAGTTCAGTGCCATTCAGAATTTTAAACTACAAGAGTTCAAAATTCAAAACTCTGCATGACAATGCACTGCGATCATCTTCTGAGATACAAGATTTTAAATCGCTTGCCCATGTTACTTTGCTGGAAACATCGCCCTTCAACGAAACGCACTAATATTTGAACACTACTGCCATAGATATACCTATATAAATAGGGCGATTTCTGTGACTACTGCTTTACGGTTGAACACCTGAGAAAGGTGTGGCATTTCGCTAGATGGACTCTGCAGAAGCCCGACCTGGAGCGGTAGGACTTTGGTGATCAACCATAGTGTAGAGCTCACAAAACTGCACATTAACATTTTGCATGGCCTTGTAACTGCCATGAGTAGTGTTGATGCCTATCCCCAGATGTGCACGACATTTCCTATCCCGTCATTTGACTACTAATTTAAATGAATCATATCTTCGTGTTTTGAGTTTGATATATATAAAGAAACTATCAATGTTACAACCAGTAGAAAACCGATATGCATTTACGGTATAATTACGATTTATGCCATATCCGCCCCTAGGAAGTTCGGCCCACACAGTAAAATCTGCTTTCGTCCTGGATTGTATGCCATATTCGCCCCAATTTATATTTGAATATAAACTCCTTATTTCGTCCCACTTTTCAGGTCCACTTTCGGCACAAGTTTTTTCTGTGGGTAAATTATAATATCATTTAAGTACACTTGAAGCAAAGTCTCTTTACTTGACTGTATGCCTTTATTTACAATTAAAGAAAGAAAGAATGAAAAGGCATTTATTTGAACAGATACTATACCATGCATTTTGGTTTAAGTTTCTGTGTCACAATGGTATTAAACAAAAAGCGATAAGATTTCAATTCTGAAATCTCTCTCTGCTGTTTATTTTAGTGTGTGTTTTACGCGATTTAGTCATTGATTACTTTTACTCTTTCACTTATTATTTATTCTTAGGCTGATTAGCAACAGAACCCGAGTCTTCTGGGTAACCGTGTCAGAAGCGACAGGGGTACCGATACAAGGATCGAATTTACAAGTACCTTCTAGTTATTTTAGCACTGTCATATGGGGACGGAGCGTCAACTATCAAATTCGTTAATCATATTTTTATGTAGTTAACATTATATATTATTTAATTATAACTTTACACCCCGATTCACCGCGCCATATACGACCTCAACGCGTTCCTGAGTTCCTCAGTACGTTTCCTAATTGTGACATATTTAATTATAGTTGGTCTAATATTGTAAATTAAATGCTGAAGTTTTGTGAATAATATTTTATTATGGATTATTATTTAAGTTTGACATTATATAAATATTTTTATTTTTAAATAACTGCATTAGTTAGGACTTTGTTTTGTTTATTTTAAGAACTAATACTATGTATAATTGCAAGTGCGTTTATATTAATAAATAAATATATAGAGCAGACGTACTCTTATTTCGCATATTAGCTTTATATTTAAGGTTCGTCATTAGTATCTAGATGTTCACATCCCTTGAATAATTGCAACACAGTGTTTTATGAATACAGATGCATAACAAACATCGCGTTGCAGCAAACTTTATCAACATAAAACCTTTTTATTTAGTCTGTCTGTCCGTCCAATTAAAACTGCACGTTGTTTGCCCATATGCAGACATTGTGTACTTTGTCGCCGTCGAATATAAATGTGTAGAAGTTATTTTTAATGAAATTTAGTAACGAGACGGAAAAGTTGTTAGTGTGGGGCCCGTCGTCCCGTGATAGTTGCAGTGCAATCCAAGTGGTCCACTCTAGACCGCGAGGGGGCCAAAGAAAAGATCTGGCAAAAGGCCTGGTCTTCTGAGACATGAACTGCAAAACTGAGTCTAGTTTGGTACTGCCACAGTGCAGGTTCAGCCACAAGAAAGTGTATTTCTACATTAGGTATATATCTTCCATGTATATAAAAATGAATCTCTATTTCCTTAGTCATCGCATCACGTGTGAACGGTTGGAACAATCTTGGAAATCTTTTTTGTTGTGTTAATTTTCGTCAGCAGAAATTTCTAATGAAAGAAAATCTAAGAAAAGATGGGAGGTTATTCCGAAGCCGAAGGTCGCGCCTGCAACGAAAGCGAAGCAGTCTTGGGCAGTCGCTAGTCTATTATATAAAAATGATTCCCTATTTCTCCTGGTCACGCTATAACATGTATATATAGTATGTATAAAATACCTAAACTCGCGCAGCGCTGCGCAGAATAAAGGCTCTTAAAGATGTTGATGTTTCTTCGGGACAAATCATCAGCATAAAAAGATTAATATGATATTTTATATAACATAATTTAAAAAAAAACAGTAGGTACTTACTGTACCAACTGGTAGGTAGGTACTACAGTTTTGTGTAACATGGTCCATATTTTTATAACATGCGAACGCGTGGAACAATCTCGCTAACACTTTTTATGTTGTATTAATTATTTTAGTTTGAAATTTTCGTGAGTTTTACACATATTTATTTAATATTAAAACCCATTTTACTCACGTAATTAGCCGGCGTTATCGACCTAGGTCGGGCATGTCCAAGTGGCAAGATCGCAGCGACCACTCGCACTCATGGTAGCTGTGATCATGCAGCAAATATAAATAAATATGTGTTAATTATTGTCAGGAGACGGTTCTTATTAAAGAAAAACTAAGAAAAAATTGGAGAACATAGCGAAGGCCGAGTCTACTAAGCAAACGAAGTCGCGGTCAGTCGCAATATATATGTATACTAGAATTGCTCATTTAAATGTATATAAATATTAACATAAGTATTGTATTATAATACTGCCTTATAAAATATCTAAATCGACAAAGTCCTTTGCATAGTCGATTAGGCCGCAAGTAGGTAAAGGCAAATACGAGCAGGGGCGGCTAAGGGTGCACGGTTCATTGATTGCAGAAACTTTCTCTAGACAACACATCAGTCATTACCTAACTATGATACTAACATTAACACTAATATTGTAAATGTCAAAGTTTGTGAGTGAGGATGTGAATAGGTGAGTATCTGGTGTGCTGGCTACCGAAGCGGCTCCCATTCCAACTGAGTATTTGTGTTATGAGTGAAGCCATCTCTTGTAGTCCAGAATGAAGACCAAACTGGCTTGAAGCCTTGGGCTGCAGTTCACAACAGCACTTTGTAATACAATTAAGAGTTACAATACAACAGACAAGTTTTACTCGCAGGATCCTTGCGTGTCGCACAGGGTAATCAATATCCTACTAAACTAACCCTATAGCCATAATAATTATGTTTGTGACACAGAATTACCTAGTTTCCCTTTGAAAATTGTTTCTCATGGCATTTATATCACAACAATATTATATTTTTACAGGATTTTTTCATATAAACAATGTTTACTAAGCGCCGGCGACGGCCGAATTCAATCAATCAATTTTTATTCCATAAACAAATTACGACCAGCTCGGCTGCTCATATTCTTTTTCATTTTTATGGACTTAAACAAAACGAATTGTTGGCAACCAGACGCAGTTAAGAATCTCTATTGTATTCTCTTTGGTCAAGAACTGCTGCGCTCTATTTAGAACATGGCGTATTTGAGTAAGTGATTACTTCTTCAAACGATCAACCGATATAGATGAAACTTGTGATACAAAAATTAATTAAATTTATATTTTTTTTTATTAAAGTTCTAGTGTTAAAACATAGTTTTATATTTTGGTTTAATGGTAAGGGATATAAATTACTACGTAGACGAAATCACGGGCAGATATCTGTATATGTTATTATTCCATACTAAGTGAATAATCAACTATGTTGATGTTCCTCTTATCTACCACAACGAAGCGGGTTTACAATACATTGTTATGCTCGTAGGTTCATACACTCTGCTATCAATGCTAAGATAGTAATATTTATTCAGCTTGTGAACTTTCTGCATGTGATTTATCCACAAGCCTAACTTTTTTATACAATTGTTTGACTATCTCAATTCATAATCAGTGCATAATAATAAAATACGAGTACAAACGTTATAATGTGAAGAACCATCTTAAAACTTTAATTAGTACATGTTGCTTAGACTTTTTTGATGTGTGTAATAGTGCTATTGGATCTACGAGTTGATTCAAATATAAAACATGTTGTATCAGAGCAAACATTATCGGTCAGACAGGTATCAGTGACGTGTTAGCGTGCAAGGTTGTACTTCCGGCATGCAACGCCGTCGGTGTTGCCAGGTTATAATTTTATTTTTATTGTAAATGTAGGCAGTGAAGCAGGCGGATCACCTGATGGAAAGTGGGCATCGTCGCCTATAGACGTTTGCATTACCAAGGGCGTTACTAACGCACTGCCGACCTCCAAAAAATTTAATGACGCCCTTTTGAAGCACTAACGCCTGCTTAGCGATACCAAATATTACAATTTTTTTAGAGAGAAAAATTCACATCCTCGGACGGGATTTGAACCCGCGTCTTCCGAAAATCTGTGTCAGACCCCATGACCAACTAGGCCACCAAGACTCGAGGTCCGAGTACCAAATTTTAAGTCTCTAACTCTACTTTAACTCTCTCTCGTCGTATGGGGACGGAGCGGAATCAATTGAACAAAAAAAATTGCAACATTATAGTTATTTCACAATAGCTACTTTTTCATGTTTATACTCGTATATGCACTAGTAACGCGAGTACACATATAAGCCACATTATTCGTACCTTGATATTTAATCCTAATAATACAAAAGAACGATTTCATTGTTTGTGTGTTTGTACAAGAAACACAAAAACTACCAAACACCGGTTCAAAAAACCTTTCACCAGTATAAAGCTACATTCTGATTGAGTAACATACGCTATATTTGATTCATCATCATCATCATCCATCACATTGCTCTAATGTTAATGGTTTCCGCAGATGCATGTGACATAACTGTAATAGTAATTCGCGAATTTTATTGTAGATATTAGTGTTTTCTATCGACTTTCAAAAAAAGGAGGAGGTACTCAATTCGACTGTTTTTTTTTTTATGTTTGTTACCTCATAACTTTGGACATAACTTTCTCAAAATTATTTTTTCCCGTGGAAGCTGGTGCTTCATCGAATTCGGTCCAATAGTTTTTGAGTTACACTCTAATAACTGGATAGAATGGAAGTCGGTTTCAAATTTTTCAAATTGTACTTGTTTAGTATTTTTTTACACTTTGGGTTACATTATCGAAGTTTTCATACGGATCCCTAACAAGTTTGATAATATTATAATATAGCCTATGTTACTCAGTGATAATGTAGCTTTCTAACGACATAATATTTTTTAAATCAATCAAGTCGTTTTATGTTTCTTTGTTACATACAAAAATTCAAATCTTTCCTCTTTATTATCTGTGCTGTATATCTATAATACAGTACCGATCATGGTTGAATGCAAAGCGAGCAAACCCGCGCCTGATAGCTAGTTATTGGATTATCAATAACAACAATATTCTATACTATTGAATATTTATTTATTGAATGTAAAAAAAATATTCATTGGATGACATTTGATATATTTTTAGATATATATGCCCTTTTAATATCTGGCCTTTGTAATGCGAAAAGGTGGGTCGATAGTTTTTGCTTCGCACGTCCACAGAATTCCCCAACCGCTGTTGCACTCATAGCCGGAGCAGCAATCTCCATCACTGGAACACTACAATAAAAAAAAAGTGTCACTACCAAGTTGTGACCCTAGCAAAGGTTGCATTACCATGTCAATTAGATGAGAACGACAAGGTGAGTCTCCAATGCGAGCACATCTTGAATATCACATCGCTTCAAACAAATTTACTTATACTATTCAATAGTCGATAAGCAGAAAGGTTTTTTTTTATGGGATAGGTGGGCAATCGGATACCGTCGCCAACGAACATCCGCAATACCAGAGGTCTCGAGGATGCGTTGCCCACCTTTGAGAAAGGATGATAGGAAGGAAGAGATAGAAGGGGTCAGGGTGGAAGGGAAGGAAATAGAGAACGGAAATGGGGGGAATCGGGCCTCCGGAACCTCTCACAAACCAACGAAACGCAATAGCAAGCTATATATATAATATAGCTTGCTTCACGTCGGTGTCATGTGGGGGTGTAGAACTTTCCCGGTCGTGCCGGCCCATTCGGCTGTGGGGTTACAGCGTGGCACTACCACCGAAAAAAATGTTCTTGGATATTGTGATGTGTTAAGGTGCTGTCAATTCATGACGATAAAAATGAGGGCTTTGCTGCTGAAGCAGTTTGCCTCATAAGCAGCGATTTACCTAAAAAACATAAACAACATATGACATTTATACGACTTTTAAGTACACATTAACGGTCTTAAAATCATATTCTAATATACTAGAGTACGTACAGTAAAAATATTTTAAAATACCACTTAATTTCACCTATAAAACAGTTTTGCTCTACATTCACAATTGTATTTGTCATGAAACACATATTATAAAATAGCAATTTTAATACACATACACTGATGGATACTGTTTTTATTGAATAGTGAACAATATTTTTTTACGATATTTTATACGTTTAAACGAGATGCGCTTGCTTGAATTCAAGTAAAGGAAATTAAAAGAATTCAAGCTCTGAACTGACAGCGCCCTAAAGCGTTAGTCCATGTCTTCCGCGACACAGGGAATCTAACATTGTGCGGAGGTGTGAGTGTACTAGTGGTATATAATATTCTATCTGCGTTTCACCATAACACCCACAGGGTGGTGTTCATCAAGAATAATGTAGGATTTTAATGGTGAAAGAATTTTTCAAATCGGTCCAGTAGTTTAGAAGCCTATTCAGTTCAAACTAAATAACAAATCTTTCCTCTTTATAATAAAGTAAAAATATAGATATACGTCTTTTTTATAGTATTACTTTTTAAAGCACTAACGCCTGCTTTAGCGATCTCAAACATTGAAATTTATAGAGAGAAAAATTCCCATCCTCGGACGACGTTCGAACCTGCGTCTTCTGACTCCGTGTCCGCCATTGACCAACTAGGCCACCGAGGTTCTAGTCCGAGCATCGAATTTTAACTCTCTATCTGACTTTAACCGTCTAATGGGGACGGAGCGACATCTTTTCAACAGCTTTGACAGTACTATCCAACCGAAAAAAGCATTATTTAGAAATACTTAAACTTTCTTATTGACATTGCAACTCTTGTAATTTCTATAGTATTACTTTTTAAAGCAATAACGCCTGCTTTAGCGATCTCAAACATTGAAATTTATCAAGAGAAAATATTTCGATATACGTCCTCTTACCCTATATCCTGGTGCAACACATTCACCGTTGACCATCATGAAAATGGCGAATCCAATGAGAAGAATTGAAAGTAATTTCATCATTGTTCTTTAGTTTTTTGTCTGAAAAATAAAAACGTAACGCAATTATAAGAAATGTTACAAAGTAACAAAGTTTATTTATGTAGTTATTCATACTTTCTCTATTGTTTAAAAATTCTAGAACACAAAAGTTACTTTTATACCGATTCCCGAGGTCACCGTCATCGAGGATCATCGTAATATTCCATGCGGACATAGTCGCGGGTAACGACTAATTTTGTTATAAGAACTATTTCATGTCAGCCTCACAGTTGTGTTTATTTTTCTGGCCTCCATATCATTATTTATTCATTCATTTCTTTTGGCCCGTGTCCTTGCAGGCGACGCGTGTAAATCCATGGGCAAATCAGCACAGTATTACAAAATAATTATAATAAAATGGAACCGACTTCAACACTAAAAAGTGTGAAATTACTTGTTAAAGTTGGTACCATGTTGGTTTCATCATCATCATTCATCATCATTATCAGCCGAAAGACGTCCACTGCTGAACATAAGCCTCCCCCATAGAAGGCCACTTGGATCGGTTACTAGCTTCCTGCATCCAACGATTCCCCGTGGTTAGTTATGTTAGTTTAAAACGACCTATTATCACAATATTGTGCATGATGCGCACAATCGAGAAATCACCGACTTCGAGAAGTTATTTTACACATTTCAGTGTTGAAGTTGGTTAATTTTTTAGTGACCCTTGCTACTTCCGGGATGATTGTCAGTCACCGTCATTAGGGATGTAATCAAGATAGGCGAAACACTTTTCAGTTATTGGAGTGTAACTCAAAAACAGCTTGACCGAATTGAAATTTAATCAGGACCACCAGCTTCCAAATAAGAAAGGATCATCAAAATCTGTTTACCCAGTTCGAAGTTCTAACGTAACAAAAATGAAAAAAGTCGATTTGAGAACCTCTTCTTTTTTTATGTCAGTTAATTAAAAGAGTTTATATCACCAATATAGGCAAAATATAAAAAAAAACTTACCTTTTCTGAATAGAGCCCACTTCAACTATTGATATACTGAATTCTTCCCGAATTCCAAGCTACCTGTTGGATCACCCAAAGCGTCTGTAGCAATAAGGAGAAGTATTCACCCTTATATAGAACTACAAACTAGGTAACTGATTTGTCACATAGGTATGTCATACTATCATCACTTCCATATAAGCACATATTTTCATTTTCCTCTTCACGAAATGTGTTTACAATGCATTGTTATAATCTTGGGGTTTGCCGCTCTTTTGTTTAGTAATCCCAGAGATAGTATTGTTATTTTATCCTTACGAAATATTACATGCTGTCACTTGTACTCTGAACAAGACATTACAGCCGCCCCTTTCCACATGGTGCTTGCTGGATCAATATCTTTGGGAGATGTGACTGAGTAAAGAGAGGGGTTAAAGCCGCCCAAGACGAAGATAAGCTTCATCATCGAGGTACATACTCTACTTTCATACCTACTGCAAGATAATAAAAACGCAGTGCTTTAAAAAAGCAGTTACATCGTTAAAAGTAAAATAAATTGATAGTTAACATTCAAATAGGAAACATTTGTCCCGGACAAATGTTTTATAAAATTTGAGGGACAGAGTAATATTTTTGGATGGTACATTTTATGGAAAACACTGTTTAACCTGTGACCTTCGTGGTTGTTAACTAAGTTATAATTAGTACTCACGAGATGTACACCACGATTTAGTTACTTTTGGAGTTCCCGATATTTCGGTACAGTTACATGCACCACGTTCAAAAT
Organism: Selenia dentaria; assembly: GCA_917880725.1. NCBI lineage: Eukaryota > Metazoa > Arthropoda > Insecta > Lepidoptera > Geometridae > Selenia > Selenia dentaria. Next base: position 2,274,071 of record OU862888.1, on the reverse strand, counting down.
TATAACATTTTATGGTATGTTGGTGATCAACTCATTGATTAACAATTAACAATTATTTCTTCATACCTGCCTGCGCCGGCACACTGTTCAATAAAATCACAAAATCACATTTTGTGATTGCTGCGTATTCAACCGCGTACCTGCCATGAGGTTACCTATAACCCTTTTCAATCTCCATTACTATGAATTTCAAATAAAATTTTGTCATATTGTTTTGTTTGGAATTGAAGAAACCAATAACTTCTATAGAGCTGCATGAATATAATGAAACCGTTCAAAGGTTCTGGTAGTTTGCTTACCCATCTCGTATGTTAATAAAAAAATACGACTTAAGTTTTTTTTTTATTCTCCATTTTGTAAAGTATTTGAATATCGCATAGTAGTGGCTGCTGTTGGTTTGTCAAGGATACGCTACAAAAGCACATTTAATGGTTATGGAGCATACTAAAATCTTGTTGAAAAAACAAAGCATTACCTAGTAAATGTAAAGTACGTAAATACATCAACCTTGACCGGTTATATTCCCTTTAGCTCGTCGGAGCTAATGGGAAAGTCTAATGTTCGCTAAGCCGGAGGTTCGTGACCAGTTAGAATAGAAGAAATAAATAATACTAATAATACATAAATAATATATTAAATTATTATATAAATTAAATTATTATATTTATTATAATAAATAAATAATACCTCAAACGTCATAAATATTTATGTGTATTTAGACAGAATGTACATGTTTGTGCCGTTTGGGGTCGAAACTTTAGGCCCATGGGGGCCGTCCGCTCTCAACTTGTTTAGGGATCTGGCGAAACGTTTGGTTGAGGCGTCGGGTGACCGAAATGCTGGCGCCTATTTTGGGCAAAAACTTTTTGGTTTTGGCCACTTTTCCCCTCACCATGGGGCTTATAGATTAGAAAGTTATTTTTTTTTTATTTAATTTTTAATTCATCATCATCAGCCTGTAGCAGTCCACTGCTGGACATAGGCCTCTCCAATTGCACGCCACTTAGGTCTATCTTGGGCTTCTCGCATCCAGTTTTTGCCAGCCGTCTTGCGCAGATCGTCACTCCACCGTGCCTCAGGACGTCCTACACTACGTTTGCCGAGACGCGGTCTCCACTCTAGAACTCGTTTACCCCAACGGTTGTCGGTTCTACGGCTAATATGGCCAGCCCACTGCCACTTCAGCTTGCTGATCCGGTGGGCTATGTCGATGACCTTGGTTCTCTGACGGATCACTTCATTTCTGATGCGATCCCTCAGAGAAACACCGAGCATAGCCCTTTCCATAGCCCGCTGAGCGACTTTGAGCTTGTGGACCATTCGAGCCGTCAGTGTCCACGTTTCGGCTCCGTATGTCATGACGGGTAGGACGCACTGATTGAAGACTTTCGTCTTCAGGCACTGTGGAATCGGCGAAGTAAGGACTCGACGTAGTTTCCCAAACGCTGCCCAGCCCAGCCGAATTCTTCTATTCACCTCGTTCTCAAAGTAGTTTTTTCCCAACTGCAATGTCTGCCCGAGGTACACATATTTTTGAACAACTTCGAGAACGGCGCCGTGTATCGCAATCGGTTCCGGTAGAACATGTTCGTTGAACATGACCTTGGTTTTGTCCAAGTTCATCCGTAGGCCGATGCGTATAGAAGAGTCAGCCAGGTCATTCAGCATCTGTTGCAGGTCCTGCAGCGTCTCTGCCACGATGACGATATCGTCAGCAAATCGCAAGTGAGAGATGTATTCGCCGTTGATATTAATGCCACGTCCTTTCCAGTTCAGCGTCTTGAACATATCCTCCATTGCATTTGAAAACAATTTCGGGGAAATAACGTCCCCTTGTCTCACTCCTCGATGCAACGGTATGGGACTTGTTTGCTGATTCTGTACTTGGACGGACATGGTGGCGGTTTCGTAAAGACATCTCATCACTTGGATGTATCGCCAATCTATCTGGCAGCGCTGCAGGGACTCCAGAACAGACCAGATTTCAACCGAGTCAAAGGCCTTCTCATAGTCCACGAATGCTAGACACAGGGGCTGATTATACTCTTCGGTCTTCTGTATAATCTGCCGCACTGTGTGAATGTGGTCTATGGTGCCGTATCCGCTCCGAAACCCAGCCTGTTCCGGTGGTTGGAATTCGTCGAGTCTACGCGCAAGACGGTTCGTGATCACTCTTGAAAACAGCTTATAGACGTGGCTTAGAAGGGATATGGGTCGATAGTTCTTCAGCAGGGTCTTATCTCCTTTTTTGAAGAACAGGACGACCACACTCCTACTCCACGCCTCTGGAGTTCTCCCTTCGAACAGGACAGCGTTAAAAAGCTTCTGGAGCTCCCTCAGTACGGGTTTACCTCCTGCTTTTAGTAGCTCTGTTGTAACGCCATCCTCTCCAGGGGCTTTTCCATTTTTAAGCTGTCTAAGAGCGATCTCGATTTCGCCAATACTGACTTCTGGCAAGTCTTCGGTGAAATGGCGTGTTAACGTGGCTCTAGGATCATTTTCGGGATCAGGTCGAGATGCATGCGATGCGTATAATCGGCCATAGAAGTCTTCCACTTCCGAAAGGACTGCCGGCTTCGAAGCAACGACTTCTCCACTAGCTGTGGTCAACTTCGTCAGGTGGCTTCTTCCAAGAGATTGTACGAACACCTTTGACCCTCGATTCTGCTCGATCGCTCTTTCGATCGAAAGAGTATTGAAGCACCGGAGGTCGTGTCGTACGTTCTTGTTGATCTCTCGGTTTAGAGTCCGCTTTTCTGACGAAGTGATGGGTGGGTTTTCACGTCGTTCCTTCATTAGCCCCAAAGTCTCTTCTGAAAGCTTGGACTTCTTGCCCTTACGCTGCATGTAACAAAATCTCGTACCTTCTTCCCTGAGGACCCGAGTCACATTTTCGAGGTTCTGGTTTACGTCTGTGGTGGTTTCCACGGCAGCGAATTGGTTCTCCAGGTTTAACTGGAATGTTTCAGATCCTGCAATGGTTTGGAGCGGTGTTGGTCGGAGCCTGGACTTCATCAGACGGACACGTTGCGCCTTGAAGTTGATATTCAGAGAGCCTCGGACAAGTCGGTGATCGCTACCGGTATTGAACCTGTTGATCACGGAGACATCTCTAAATATGTGCCTTTTATTCGTCATGATGAAGTCAATCTCATTTTTAGTCCTAGTGTCGGGGCTTAGCCACGTCCACTTCCTTTGGGGCTGTTTCTTAAAGAAGGAGTTCATCAAGAAGAGCCCCTCCCGTTCGAGGAAGTTGACGAGCATTTGCCCCCTATGGTTTCTGCTTCCAAAGCCATGGCATCCTACTACCGATTCGCTGAAATTCTGTACTCCCACTTTAGCGTTAAAGTCCCCCATGACAACGGTGTACTGGGTCTTTGTAGTGAAGTGGAGGGCCCTCGATATGTCATCGAACATATCCTCTACTTCATCGTCCGAGTGTGTTGGGGTCGGTGCGTACACTTGCACCACCTTAAGGCTATACCTCTCGGTGAGCTTCACAATAAGGTACGCTACCCTGTTCGACACACTGGACACTTCCACAACGTTGTCAGAAAGGGACTTGTTTACCAGAAACCCAACGCCACCTTGGGATTGTTGGTCTCCCTCTCGGAAGTACATAAGGTGGCCCGATTCTAGGGTTAAGGTGTCCTCCCCCTCTCTTCGGACTTCACTCAACCCCAATATGTGCCACCTAATTTTCCCAAGTTCCACCTCGAGTTGCGCCAGATGCGAGTCAAGCCTTAGCGTGCGTCCGTTATACGTCGCCAGGGTCAGTTGTTTGTGGTGGCCTTCCGTAGCCCGGAGATTCTTAGCACCCCTCGCCCCGCCGTTACCATGGTCGCCACCATGACCAGGAATAGCGGGGCCGCCGGGAACTAGGGGCCGTGGCTCTTTGTTGTCCTGCATTGGAGGATATTGCCCGTAATCGCCACGCTGGGCAGGCGGGTTGGCGATCGCAGGGCGTAGCTTCTCGCACCGGTGACGCTGCTGCCCGTCACCGGCCTGTTGCATTTAGCGACGCCTGTTGGGATGGGTATACCGCCATCGGTCGGTTGTCAGAGCCTCGTTCGTCGATCAGCAGGATGTACCGCGTGCAGGTGAGGTTGACTTGGGTCAAAAGATGTTGGCTCGCCCCTTACATCCCATTTTTAATTACTAACAATGTAATGTTTAAATAGGTTGTAAAATTTAATATAAATCTTTGAATCGTAAAAGATAGAAGAAATAAGAATATCTTCGTAAGGTATCAATCACTAAAGAATGAGATTTCTTTGGGTAAATAGGTACAAACGCGCAGTGCATTTTTTATTTTAATGATGGTAAAAGAGAAACGAATGCCCAATTCAACTTTATTCAACTTTATTCAACTTTATTCTGATTTTCGACCACTGATGTAGATCATACTGATGTTAGATTTTCGACTGATAGACTTGTAGGGAGTGAGTTGAGGTGATGTTGTAGTCCCAGCCGGGGCAATTATTTGAGTTTTGAGCAACAATCTTTGTTATTATGTCTTGGATGCTTCACATTGTGTCTGTATATCTCCCGCGACACATGTAACCCTAGTGTAGTTAGTGTGAGTGTGTGAACATCTCTTTATTCTAAAAGAAAGGGTCCGACCCATAATCCATCAAAGGTCGTTGGTCATCATAGGGCCAGACACAATAGAAATTTCATTGTTCTAATATCGACTCTTGAAGGGTTAACAAGGATATAAGAAATATGACGCTACAAGACCCGAAGCATACTCGGGTCAACCGTTAGTTAAAATAAAAACAACACCCGTATGTAGACATAAAAGCCTAAGACCTAATGTACCTGTATACAAGCAAATAAAACTAACATTTCATTTTATAGACTGTGTAACAAAATGAGAACAATAAAAGCACGGTTAAATAACAATGAGGAAAACACACACAATTCATTGCTATCTCTGTAATAATAACACAATAAACGGACAACAACAATCTAAATATAAAATAAAAACTCAAACCATAGCTGTGTGTTGATGATAAGATAATGAGGAAAACATGTTATTTTCGGTAAGTATATTATAACAATAATATTAAATCTCAAATAATAACATGTTCAAAACTTAATTTAGAGAAACTGTAAACAAACTGCAACAGAGGAGTCACGATGCTCAGTAATGAGGGAACGATTAAGGAAGAGAATAACATGTAGCTTTGCAAACAGTAAACCTCGGGATCACGTTGTCATCAGCGGCAATTTCTAGCAGCTTGCTTCACAACCTATTATCTCGGAAACCACTTGGCCTATTATGCTGATATTCAAAATTTTTCTTGAAAGTCAGGTGTATCTAATGTGTGTACCAAATTTTATCAAAATCAGTCGGTAAATAGCGCCACAGTTTGCCTTCCTTTTTAGCTACCCACCCCCCTCCTAACTTAATATCGCAAAAACATGAATTTTAATACTAGAACGTGCATACCAAATTTCGCCATTGGTTAAAAATGCAACCTGTTCATGAAGACCAACATACGGACAGAAGAAATTCAATTTGGTCAAATAAATCAGAGACGCTTACTCGCTTACTCGGTAAATTATTATTATTATACATATAATGATGACGAATGCGATATAAAATTTTTAAACTTCTTGTTTGTTAATGTCTTTCGTCCTGTTTGGATTTCTGTTTGTTCCCGCATCACGCAAAAAGTACTAAATAAGTTTTATTATTATCTCGACAGAACGCCACAATGATGAATTACTAGATTGGTAAGGTAGGCTATCGAAATTACCAAATATAGGAATTTTAATAGAGAGGATTGGTTTCAACTGTCGAGAACCTGGAGTCCAGTGGTTCATCTTTGCAAAATCGAAGAAGTTCCGAAACAAGCTCGCAAGCAGATACCGTGAGTTATGTGTGTCGAGACCCCGATCGAGTTTGTAGTGACTTTTGTGGCAGTGGTAATAAAACGGAACGCAATAAACTTGAAATAACTAACAATATCGTCGGTAAATCAAAGGTGAGTGATGTACTCGAAATCCTCGAAATTGCGAAAACTATTTCAGGGGACTCGGAAGTTGAACCGTTTTGGAAGCACTTGAAGTGACAAAAATACAATGGGTCAATCCCCATAGACACATTGGATTCCAGGATGCGGAAAGACAACTTGGGTGGTAAGACACTTTTATGTGGACAAGGACGTTATATTCACAGCAACTACAGAGGCAGCCAAAGACCTAAGAGAGAAGCTCGCACACAGAATAGGAGACCTAGCAAATACCAAGGTACGCATTATAGCTTCTGTAGGTACTTGTGAACAGTATACAGTGAGTGTGTTTTGTCGGGACTTAGGATCGAGTTCGAGTTCCAGTGATAACCGTAGCAAAAGACTAAGAAAGAGGGTAGATCGTTATGTCTGCACCTAACTTTTAAAATTTTTGACCAACCACCCGCATTCTTCAGTCTTCCCGTGAACATGGTGCATGTAACTGCGCCGAAATATCGGGAGCTCATTCCACAACCTTACCACGGTAAATATCCCGTTAATAATCATATAACTTGTGAACAGTTTCAGAAAAAGTGAGAGCTACAACCGCTTTACTCTTTCTATTGATTGGCGAAGCTTTCCAGAAGCCATTTCATCTATAATCATAGTTTCTAGGCTGTCTAGAACTAGCAAACTTGCCCTCATTGGAGATGTCAACCAGTTGCCATAAATAGACAGACAAAATTTCTTCAAGTTTAGGTAAAACCATCCTAAAAAACTGTAATATTACTTATATTTACAGATTAGACAACGGTTAATAAGCTAAATGTTAAGGCATGAACTAATTGTTGTGAAATATAGATATGCCTAATAGCCGTTGTTGTCTACATACCTAATTTCGCCGTCTGAGCGTGAAGAGGTAACACACGTGCAAACAAAGTCATATACTTTTGCTTTTGAAATATTAGTGTGCTTTTTGTATTTCTTGATCTGATTAACTTAAATCATAAAAAATCTTATATTAAGTCATTATTAACATTTATCAGTTTATTTCTTTGGCTTATTACATTTTATTGTTATAGCTTCACTGGCATGGTCTTCATACGAGTATTATGACATCATAATTATTTTTGTATAGAAATCTTGTGTTACAGTGTTGTAAGCTAGGCTGAAAGTCTAAGCTTAGTTGCATTTCCGCCATCCTGAGCTATTGATAGTGCCAACTAACTCCTCATATTTGGCTTGCGTGGGCACAGTCTTCCCTAGAATCACATAGTAATCACAGTGCAGTTGTAATGTCTCATCAAGCATGCACCCCGTCACGAGAATATAACCTTTTTCAATCTCCATTACCATCATTTGTTTATCTGACTGATTGATTTCTTCTGAGCTGTTACACTGCAGATATTTAATTGACTTTGGATCTGCCATAGAACTGACTTCTACATAAGGTATAGTTATATTGGTGTTAGTCTCTGAAACCATTTGTAGTTTCGGTATGTGTCTTCGTATTTTGTGACGTACACGATTGTCCCGTACTAGTTATCTCGATCCACACTAAGCAGTCATAGGTCGTGGGTTTTTCTGTATGAAGCGCCACAATGAACCAACCTCTCGTGTCAACGATATCTTGTATAACATCACATTTGATGGCGGCAGTTGTGCAAATAAATAATAGAGTTTTGAACATTGTACTTGTTTGTACTCATGTCACGACGGTGACGAAACACTTATAGATGTGTAATCACTGCTGTGAATGCAAACGTTATCTTTTATATGCATCTTGATGAGATATATGTATAGACAAGTTAATGACTCAACAGATACATCTCTCTGTTGGGTTCTGTTACCAAACAGCAAGAACGGATCTTTTTTAATTCGTTTTTAAGCCTACTATATATTAACAAAATAAAAATGTAAACGATTTTGCAAAAGGATACCGCGTCGACCATAGGGGCTGGAGTAGGAAATGTTTAATGACTGACCAGTTGTCGCAAGTTGGTAGCAACCCTGCCTTCTGAGCCCGGCACCGGCGGGTTCAATCCCGGACGAGTCAAAAATGTTTGTGCATGAACACGTCTGTTTGACCCGTTTCTGGGTGTGCATATGTACATAAATATGTATATCAGTTATTAGGTTACCATAGTACACGATCTGTCTAGTTTGGAACTTGAAGACCTTGTGTATCCACACAACAACAAACTGAAAAATGATGGCGTTGATACGTCTACTTCACGCAAGGAATATTTTACTCTCTACCGAGAGGATCAGGTTCTTATCCCGATCTAACACATAGATTCATGATAAATTTAACATTTATTTTTTCGCGATTCAGTTATTGCATAAATTTAAAATAAAACACTTCTAGTGCGCCAGGAACAAAATTAAAAGAACGAATTATTAGCACAAGTAATAAAATGACATATTTCAGAAAACATGCGAGGACATATTTGAACCCAGTATATCCCAGCCCAGTAATATATCGTTTTTAACGGAACAAAGTACCTTATGTTCTTCTCAGCACTTTATTCAAACATGAAGCTATAAAGGCAGATTTATACAGGGTCAGTAACTGTCGCCAGTGCTGGCGCCGAAAACTGACTCGTGTTATTTAGACGCAGTTAGTATTTCGTCAGTAGTCGAGGATATTTCTTTCAGTGTACACACGTTTGTAAAGACAGTGCGGATAAATGAATTCTCGAAAACAGCACAAAATAAAACTAAATAATTTGTTGAGAAAATTTACGCTTGTCATGATGCAAGAAGTAACTGATATGTTAGGAGAAGAATTATCCAAACAGAAAAGAATTTGGGTGAGAAAATGGATAGATGATAGAGATAAAAATGGAGGTTCTGCTATGTTGCTAAACCAGTTGAGAATTGAAGATCCTCGGGAATATAAACTGGCTTTGAGAATGACGTCCAACAACTTTGACGAATTGCTTATGTTGTTATCAAGCTCCATTCAGCGTCAAGATACCTTTATGAGAGACGCCTTGCCAGCCAAAGTGAAACTCGAAATCACGCTAACATTTTTGGCTTCTGGCATGTCGTTTCGAAATCTCAGTCACTTTTATCGTGTATCGAAACCATCTATTTCTAATTTAATACCGGAAGTTTGTTGGGCAATATATGAGTCATTGAAAACACACATTAAGGTAAGTTATTTATTGAAAAAGTACTAAAGTATCAACAAAGAAACAATATAAATAACTATAATCCAGACAAAAGTAGGTACTAAGCTGTATCAAAAGCATAATCAATAACATTAGTAGCACTTGCACTGTCGCTTTCCCACTCAACATTATCGTTATTAGGAGCTGTATTACGGGCGGCACTGATGATCACCTGATTGGGATTAATATATCTTGTTGGCGATGAAAAGTAATCTCCCATAGAGCTGCTACTGGGGACAGCTGTCTGTGTAGACTGGGTGGGATAATATCCTAGTGAGCTACTGTTGCCGCTGTTTGTCGTAGAAGCTGGACAGTTTGCTACGTTTTGACCTCGGTCTTTTTGGCTGATTGAAGTTAGGTATGATTGGTCCGGATTCTGAAGCTGGTGAATTTCCAGTGTTATTATTTTCAGCATTACTATGTCTTCTCTCATCTTCATCACCATCATCATCACAAGAAACAGGAATATTGCTGGGAGTATCAGAATTATCCTGAAAATAAGTAATCAGTTAGTTAGCGAGTACCTAAGTCGATAATTAATATGTATTATTAGTAGGTACCTATAGATTTGTGTGTAGTTCACACACATTACTACAAAAGTAAAGATTTGATTGTTTATTGTTTGTTTTATCTGGGGGCACGGCAGTGCCCCCACCATACAATTATTATTTTTCATTTGCAGATTCCAGATGGAGAGGATGAATGGAAAATTATCGAATACGGATTTAACACCAGATGTAATTTCCCCTCATGTTACGAAGCAATCGATGGAAAGCATGTTACTATCAAAGCTCCACCAAATAGTGGAAGTAAATTTTACAACTATAAAAAAACAAATAGTATTGTTTTTTTAGAAGTTGGATTACTGCCAGTGGACGGAATAATTGTTGGCGATGCAGCTTTTCCGTTAAAGACTTATTTACTAAAACCGTATCCAGGTACGCAACTGTCTACTAGTGAAAAAATCTTCAATTACAGACTATCTCGTGCGAGGCGTATAGTGGAAAACGCTTTTGGAATTCTAGTTTCCAGATTCCATGTGTTTGAAAAAGCAATTCCCACCAGTTTGAAAACAGTTGATGCAATCGTTTGTGCATCCTGTGCCCTTCATAATTGGTTGCAAAAAAAATCTAACTCCTACATAACACCTACTTGTGTAGACAGAGAGGACTCTGAAGGCCAATTAATACCAGGTACTTGGAGATCGGAAATAACTCCATTAACAAGTATAACTGATCAACTTAGAGGTAACCACCCCGTAAATGCGAAAGAGAGAAGAGATTTATTAAAAGAATACTTTATGACGAATAGAAGTATACCGTGGCAGTTAAACAGAATTTCTTAAGTTCATTTTGTGTGATTTTTATACTAAAAATAAATATTGTGGGTACTTACTGTTGTTTTTCTTTGTATAGATACATTTCTTATAAAAGCGTCCATTTCTTCGAACCATTTCACTTTTGGAATATACACATTTCCATCAGCGCCTGATTTTGAGGACTTTTTAATTTTATCCAGTTCTAAGTAGTAAGTTCCCCTCAAGTTTTTAATTTTATTTTTGACTTCGGTACGGCCAAACCCTTCTAAATTCAATAATCGTGCAATATTCTGTAATGATGTTGCACGCATTTCTTTATTTCTATAATTTTGTGATTTATTATCCCACAGACATTCAATATCGCGGTATAGTTCAATAAGCTTCAAGTTTTCCGTGTCACTCAGTTTTCGCGTCATTTTGTGATGCAGTGCGAGTCGCAGCGTGGTCCCCATACGATACAGCGGCCGCGACTGACCTCGACAATTCACACAGCGTCAGTTGCGCTGGCGCGGGTGGCGGGGGGAGCGGACTAGCACCGAAAATATGAAGCGGGAATATTGAAGCCAGTGCTGACGCGACAGTACTGTACTGTCTTGAAATCAATTTATACGATGGCAGTGCCAGGTCAGCACTGACTCGACAGTCGACTGACGACAGTTACTGACCCTGTATAAATCTGCCTTAAGTATGACAAGCTACATGCTGCCGTCATTATGCGCACGTAATACACCGCTGAATGACGTCACTAGAACGTTGCCAAATGGCGGTTTCTTAGAGAGCGGTATTTGACACCGTACCGTCAAACGTTAGTGCCACCATTTGCATGATAGCCGTCTTCTTGGTATAGAAATAGTCCCAAACATTTTCCTTGTTAGCGGTCAAGTACAAGTCAAAGTCAAAGTCAAAATCATATATTCAATTTAGGCATCAAAGACGCACTTATGAACTGGGATTTTATTGTAAAAACGCACACAATTTCCTAGGAATGACTTATTAGTCTTCGCAAGTCTAAAACTAGGTACAGCTATCCTATTTGTAATTCTGGTATTAAAAGTGTGGTGATCACTATTTAACTTATATTTATGTATTTTTTTACGAACATACATTATATTTTCAAATACATATAAGGAAGGCAACGTTAATATATTGATTTCTTTAAATAAATCTCTCAAAGATTCACGGGGACCCATTTCGTATATAGCTCTAATAGCACGTTTCTGAAGGATAAATATGGTCTCTATATCAGCCGCTGAACCCCATAGCAATATTCCATATGACATTACGCTGTGGAAATATGCAAAATACACTAACCGCGCCGTAGAAGCATCTGTTAGCTCTCTTATTTTACGTACTGCATATGCAGCAGAACTGAGTCTCCCAGACAGGGCATTTATATGAGGACCCCATTGTAATTTTGCGTCAATTTTAATGCCCAGGAAGACTTTTACCTTGTCCATTACGAGTTTAACTCCATCAAGCGTAACGTTGGACTCCAAATATGGAACAGTAGGCAAAGAAAACTTCAAACATTTTGTCTTTTTTTAATTCAGAAGTAAATTATTAGTTGAGAACCATTTAGAGATACTAGATAGAGCGTTGTTTACTTGAATTAGTGTGCTATCTTTCCTATCTACTTTAAAAATCAGAGATGTGTCATCCGCAAATAAAACAATATCACAAAGATCCTTGGCCATAAGTGGCAGGTCGTTAATGTAAACTAAGAACAAAAAAGGCCCTAAAATGGACCCTTGTGGAACACCCATTTTAATTATAGATCCTGAAGATGTAACACCATTTATGCCAACCTTTTGTATCCTGTCAGATAAATATGACTCGATGACATCAAGCGCAGCTCCACGAATACCATAATGGAAAAGCTTTCGACTGAAACTGATTTTCGTGCAGTATTGAATGCTCGTTGAAGTGCGCCAAAAGTTGATTGGGCATAATTTTTTCAAAGATCTTACTCAAAATTGGTAGTATAGATACTGGTCTATATTTTGAGGGGTCTGTTTTTTCTCCAGTCTTAAAAATTGGAGTGATTCTACTATATTTCATTAAATTAGGAATGGTACCTCTATCTATACAAAGATGAAATAAGCGGGCCAAAAAAGGACCCATAAAACTAATAATTGGCTCTACAATTTTTACTGACATTCCCCATAAGTCTTCAGTATTCTTTATATTTAAGCTTTTGAATGTTTTTATAATTTCGACAGTTGAAGTATATTCAAAAGAAAAACTGGGTACTTCGTTCGTGAAATTAGCTTTAAGAATAGCTTCTGCTGCATTGGGGCAAGAATTCAGTGACTTGGTGACTTCTAGAGGTAAATTAGAGAAGAAATTATCAAAAGTATTTGCTACATTGATTGGTTCTGAGATAGTCTGATTGTTAATTACAAGGACACATGCAGTGTCTTTTTGTTTATTTTTGCCGGTCTCAGTATTTATAGTCTTCCAAACTGTTTTTATAATGGTTGAAGTTTCCACATGCCGTCACCGTCAAGACAGCCTTTTTACATCCGTAATGTTGCGTTTGCTAAGTGACGGCACCCCGATCCCTCAAATCCAGAAATTTACATGCAAATGTATGCAAAATACTGGTAAAATAATTGCTTACTTACACACGGAACTCTATTTTGTGTCCAACATGTCCTTAGCCGCAGTAATATAAGCTGCTTTATAACAAACACATAAATTCATAAATGTTATGATTGGGAAATTACAAAGGCAAAGGTTATGCAATATAATATAGGACAAAATTCCGATTAATAATACCCCAGGAATAACCACTACATAATATTTTTGAGTAATTAGGTATACTACAGATCTTATGTATTTTTTAAAATGCAGAATATAAAATGATTCAACAAAAATCCGATAATGTCAAGCAAAGTCCATCTTAAACATATTTGATCTAATCTAGCCCGATCGAATTAAGATTTGATCCGAAAAAAAAAAACATAAGTACATTCCTTCGGAATTCGTTAGGGAAGGTCACTGGCAGTCTAAAGTTTGTTTTGCGTGGTAATCGATCCGTTGCGTCATCCGCGATCTTGATTTTAATGGTCCAATTTTGTTTATTGAATAACTTGTTTATTTTAAATTTAATACGAAAAATGGTTGAAACAAAAAATGTGGTAAATAAATCTTCCTACAGTTTTGCTGCTTAAATATTTTTGCCTGTATTGATATTTTTCGAATTATACCCAAAAAAGAAGGTAAACTTTTGTTTGATTAACAACTCGTTTCAATTTCAATTTTAACATGAAAAATTGTATTGTGATGAACAAATTTGTAAAAAGTTATTTTTTTTACAATTTTGGTTCTTATGGCTGAATTAGTTATTTTAGAAATTAGTTATTGTGACACTGTAAAAGTAAAACATACAGACAGTTGCAGAAAGCTCTTCATTATCAGTTCATTAGTGCTAATGATACAGTTATTTTAATAAAGTTTCACAAAAGATAAAGTTAACATCTTAATAATCCTGCAGCTAAAGTCGGCATTAAATAATGTTGTCAAAATATTTTGAAAAAGGATGAACATAGTACAGATGCAACCTCCTTAGGAGTGAACATTTGTGTATTGGTTTTGCTATTTCACAAATATTTTTGCATGAACCTCAGAGTAAGTATCAACAATATGAGTTGACACGGTAGTAATAATACCGTAAGTGAGCGGAATGAGTATATACACTATTCACAAAGAGTGACAGAGCTGGAGAATATTTTTTGTCTTGCTTGTAGTCTAGCTTTTTTTTGCAGTTGTAAGAGATTTTTGTAATTCTAGTGAAAGCTGAGTTTTCAATTAAAAAAACGGTGTTGTATTGTTATGGTTATATGTGTTTGTGTGTATAGAACGTTGTGTTTTAGGCTGTAAAAGTCAAAGTGAACGTAAAGACGAAAACATAAGCTTTAATTTGTATGTCTACAATTTTATCAATATTTTACCTTGTTGATATAAATAAATATAGATTATATCTTATAAAACTCTCATAACTGCAAGAACTTATAGAAAATACGAAATAATACGTAAATTAGACTATATGATTATATAATCAAATTTTATAGCACTAACCACCGGAATTATGTAGGTAGGTAAAATGAAACCAGGTGACTTTTTTCCTAGGCATTATGAATACTTCTGAATTGGTTGGGTGCGTTGCTTTTCTGTCTCTAAAGGCACGTTCCAATAATCTATCTATCCACGGTTTACCTTACTACCGATAGCAATTTGACATAACGTCCATACAAATAGTGTCAAATATCTATCTTTAGTAAGGTAAACCGGCGATAGATAGATTATTGGGACCGGCCGTTACAGGTATATACTGATGACAACTCTATTTGTTGATAGGTACTTATTCTGAGGCATAAACAAAACGCAAACAGGTTTCCAAACCATATACAAAATTTGAATTCGTCTTGTCCTGGTTGCCAATTTTAAGAGATGGCAACCCTATTTATGGTGCAACCTCACTTGTTGAATAAAAAGAGCAATCCTACTAAATGTAACGATAAATGTATCGCCGGACGACTATCGTTTCTAGCTATTCCCAAAATAACGATCATTATGTTATTTTATCTTATCACTGCATTTTGATGACAACATCTGGCGTAAAAACCGCCTCGGGGGACCAGACCCGCAAATGGTTGCCAGACTCCCCCAAGTCTGGGCACCCGAGGTCCCCCCACGATGGATCAGGTGAGTAGCCCCACTGCCTGCTACCTCGGAAGCAGACGATAGAATGCTCCGTCAAGGCCGCGGTAGGCAAGAAGAGCGGCGCCCCTTACAAATGATGCAGTTCTGCCAACTAAATCTCTGTTTTATCAATATCTTGTAAACATATGATGGCAGCAGGTACCGAAACAATTATTATTCAAAGTAAAGCAATAAATAAGAACTTGTTGCTTTGTAATGGTTAGTTAATACGACGACATAATATCATATCATGTACGACACGAGTTTAGATATAGATGTCACTCTACTGACCCTGGCGATATATTTTTTGGGTTCTGTAACATAATGGCACAAACGGACGGAATTTTGTTAATTACTTATTACGATGTATTTATACATCATATAATAAAACTGTACCTAACCAAAGTCATGTCCGTACATCTAAGATTAGTGGAAAAATATTTTCACCTAGTGACTAGGTAATTCGTTTTTAGAATCATACGTCTTTTTGGTTTGAAGGGCCACTTTTTGTGTGGTATTTGTTCTGAATATGCTTCCTGACTTATTATTTATTCGTAGTGTACGATACGAGTTGAGATATAGATGTCACTCTACTGACCCTGGCAATATATTTTTTGGTTCTGTTATGTAATGGCACAAACGGGCGGAATTTCGTTCATAATTACGGTGTATTTATTATACATAATAATAAAACTGTCAACAAAGTCATGTTCGTACATCTAAAATTATTGGAAAAATATTTTTCCCTATATAGGTGACCCGTCATCTGCTTCACCCGCTTGGTGTATAGAATACGAACGCATAGAAATAAATTAAATCCACCCTCAGGGTGAATCTATAATGCATTATAGATGCTTACAATATAAAAGGACTTATATATTTTTATAGTATATACTTTAAGAACCGGCTAGGATTCGCGTGATAATTTCCGGAAATTTCTTCAGCCCCGTTTCGAACTTATTTGAAGTTATTTCTCTAGGAGTCACTGTGGTGCACAGCGATGAGCGCGAGCTACACATAACTGACGCTGAGACAGTCTGTCAAATTTCTTAGTAAGGTGTTCACTTGTGTAAGTATTTCCAATGGACTTTTCAGTTACTACAGTTTTATTATAGTTTAGAAGATACAATTTGTCGTTTGGTTTTATTGTAAGCTAGCTACGCCCCGCGGTTTCACATGAGTGATGTTGGATGATGAATGGAGATTAGAAGTATCCTTTATCTTTCTTTGTAAAGTTGTTCTCAATTTATGGCGTGGCCAAGAGAAATATGGATTATTTTTTTAGTAACCGACCTCAATAGAGAAGGAGGTTTCTCAATTCGACCGTATATTGTTTTTATGTGTTTTCGCGGAAAACTTTGACGTTTATGAACCGATATTGATGATTATTTTCTGTTTGATAGAGTATATTTCCGTGGTGGTCCCATATACCTATATTTTATCAAACTCAGTCAAGCAGTTGAATTACACTTTAAAACTTCTACACTAAGAAGGGGAAATAACTTGTCGAAGTCGGTACCATGCACGTAATATTGTGATAATAGGTACTTTCGAAGCATCAGCGTATCAGCGTACCGACTTCAATAAGTTATTTCACTCATTTTAGTGTAGCAGTCAGTCCTAAATTTTTTTGATTAACAAATGTATACTAGCTGGTGCCCGCGACTTCTGCGCATGCTTAGTACGTCGAATAGCTTATTATCTTCTCCAAGCCCATATCTGTCTTTATACCAAAATGTCATAAAATATTTACATGATCAAACGCAATTGCTATAATAGTATTTTATGAGTAAATTTAAATACATTTGTATATCAGTAAACACTGATTGATATCAAACTTTGACAGAACTGTCATCATTACGATCTTGACGTAGGCGGAGATCTTATTTGATTTTGTCTATGCTGAGCCTAAGTGGATAAAAGGTCTTTCCACCAGCGTGGTGATGAAGATGATTAAAAGTATCCTATCTGTTAATCCATCGCCTCATCTACTTCCATACCAAATTTCATCAAAATTGGCCGCGCACTTTTGAGCGTGAAAGAGTAAGAAACATCCATACTCACAAACTTTCGCGTTTATAATACTATTAATTGATAATTATATAATTTTATCATTACGGAACCCGTACGATTATTGCTTTAAGTCGACTTTACTAAAGATAAGTATAATAAACCGATATAATATTATCTTAAATAAATTACATCAATTATCATCAACAAGATTTGTTTAACAGCACTGCTATACGTACAGCTGTACAGTGAGATAGTCGTCAAACAAGTTAGCACAATGATCAAGCTTTTATTTTGTCTGTCTATAATCATCACAGTCAACTGTGACCTTACACAAGACATCGTGGACACGGGAAGTTGGTGGTTCGTGGCGCGTAATGTGCCAAAAGCAACTCATAACAACTGTTTGTTGCTCAATATCACCATTACAGGACGTTCAAGTACATGTGATAATGGTAAAGTCGTTCCAATTCTGCAAACCACTGCAGGTGATGTAGGAAATGTAACGCTACCTTACGTGGAGTTCAGTTCTGTAGATGATCTGAAATCAATTAAGTCTGTGAAGTGCAACCATTCAGAAAAAAACAGTGTTAAAGATAATAAATACATGGTCAAGAAAATTGAAAAAGGCTACATCCTACTGACGGCATGCGAGATTGAAGACTCGCCTCTTTTACGCTGTGTTTATGTTATATTAGGAGAGAGTGTGCCCACACCGGAAAGATATAAGGAATTAGTTGAAAAGGTGAAAGAATATTCCACGGCATTTCAACCATGCTTCTCTTAATAGACTTGCAAACTTGTTTGCGTATATTTATATTTGATTTTATTTACTTGAAAGATGTATGTATTTAGTTCTTACCAAAAGTAACACATTTCTGTATCATTAAGAAGAACATAATGTAGTATTTTCCTGTGTTATTTTAAGACTAACACGCTTAACCACATACGTTGCATTTCCTGAGGTAGGTAGGTATCTGCGACATCTATTGAATTATTGGCCAAATATGGCGAATCACGAGTCAACGGGTTAAAATATTATAAATGTAAAAATAAAAAATGCTTCAAAATAGTAGTATATTTTTTTAATAAACGCAATTAACTGATTATGTATCATAATTTTTTTAAACCGCTGCTATGGTAATGGTGAGGGCAAGGGGTGCTAAGAGTCCCTTGTAGACGCCTCCAACAAAAATGGCTGGGCCTGGTAATACAAAATATACGCACTATTAGGTCCGTTGAGAAGATTGACAAGCCAGAAGAGGTTACACCGCAATGGGATATCGTAGGGTTATCTCAAGTATGTAGAGCGGTTGAGGACACGATAACCCTGAAATCACGTAACCTACTCTACTGCCGGCATAGTCTGAGACTCTTGGTGTCGGGAGTCTCGGACTATCTCATCCACCAGTTCTTGTTACAATAGATAGCGTTTCCAACAGGGTCATATACCTAATATTCAGAATATCCAATCCAATAAAATATTCGCTAAAAATCACTCAGGTATAAGCACCGACAAAATCGTTCCCGGATGATGAGGTGGAGGATATTTATGATGACATAAGTCGGCCACACATACCTTTGAAATGGACTTCCTTGCTGTCATGGAGGACTTCAACGCGAACTGTGTAAGGGAAGTGATAATGAGTTGAAAGTGGCGCAATTTTGCTATTGGCAACGAAACCGTACGGGAGAGACGTTAGCCAACTTGTAATGGCGCCGCTTTGTGATCACGATTTTTGTTTGTTGTTATTTACAAATTAGAAGAATCTTTATTGTGCATTGAAAAAGTACCTATATTAGGAAGGAAAACAATTGACTTGATTGTTACTGCGATGGAATCGGGAAAAGACGCTGAAGTGTTTGCAAAAGACATGTCTATTGGGCAAAGCCAGTTGCTTAAAGTGAAGAGAGAAGACCACTGTGTAGCGTCGGTTAAAGCAGAAGTGTTGAGGGAGGTTGAGAGGTTCTATGGACAGCTATGCACCTCGGTCGCTAAACCTGTTAGCAGCTCGGCCAAAAATTCGACCTAAGAGCCAAGGTAACCCCACATTATACCGAAGCTATCACGGATATCAGCCTGTGTGAGATTTTGTTTTGTTTTATTTTAAACTAGCTGACCCGCTAGCGGCTTCACTCGTTTGGTCTTGAGGTAGAAGTTCTGTTTTGGAACCTCGAAGTCATGGGTGGGATCCCCGGGTTGGAAAGTTACTGGATTTTTCTGATAAAGAAATTTTGAAAGAGTACCCCGTAGTTTGCAATAGACTCGCTTCTTGTGAAATAAAACTAAAAACATGTCTAGCGAAACGTAGGTGCTTAAGACACCGCTGCTTCCCCCTTCTAGGATATATAGGCGACACTATTTGTTATGTTGGGTTTAAAAATAAAATGTAAGTATTGCAGGCGATTCACTCATGAGCGCTAGACTAATGTTTCACCTCCGTGGTGATGGATGATGATGAGAATGAATCAAATGTAGCGTATGCTACTCAGGCATAATATAAGTAGCTATAAACTCATGAAAGAATTGTTTGAATCTGTTAAAACTTCAGCTGTAGTTTTATGTGAATCCATTAAGAACAAACAAACAATCACATATCTTTCCTCTTTATTTTACGTTATTATTATAATCTTCTTATTCGGGCACTTTTGGCAGAGTGGCCGTGGTCATGGTGATGGTAAACGGCGGATCCTCGCCAGTTTCCAATTCCAGGGCTGTTGATCTCGTCGCGATGTCTCTCTATTTCTGACGGTTACTGGCATTGCGAGCACATTGTACAATGGTGGAATTTGTGGCCTTTTTAATATAGTAAGTCCAGCGTGTTGGTGAACGACCTCGGGATCTCTTTCCTTCCACTTGGCATTGCTCTATTAATCTCTCATCATTCGCGTCTGCACAATCGACGATAGTCTAAACTGAATTTGAAGTTGTTTGAATTGACATATGGCACTGCAGTCTTTTTTTTAGATATTAATGTCGTCTATAATACCTACATCACTTCGCTCTTTATCAATAATTTCAGCATCGTAATGGCTCAGCATGGCTTTTTCGACGATACAATGTAAAAATGAAAATGTATTTATTTTGTCATAACTTTAAAAGCTCTCGGTAGCGAGTAAATTATTCCTTGTTTAAAAGTCAGACATGTGATATTGTTGACATATTTGTAGACATTGACGTCTTCTATAAAAAGGTGCTACATCACTCTGCTCTATGTCAATCGTTTTGGTAGCGTACGCAATATAATAAATTTTTCACACCTGTGTTACATTATCGAAATATTCATACGTTTCCCTGAATTTGTGCCAATCTCCTATGTCTTATGACCATCAGGGATAAGGTAGGATTCTAATAGTGAAAGAATTTTTCTAATTGGTCCAGTAGTTTCGGAGCCTATTCATATCAAACAAACAAACAAATCTTTCATCTTTTAGTCCATTGAAATGTTACATGAGCTTTGCATTTTTTAGAGGACGCAACTTTATTTTTGGGACATAGAAGTTTAACCTCAAGTATGTGGGGTCGCCACCCTTGTTCCCCGGCCGCCATCTTGAAAAAAAAGGTGAAAACACTTTTTACGCGATATCTCGGAAACTATGCGTACCTGTACATGAGGACCAACAAACAACACAACAAACATAATGGATAGATGAAAGTCCATTTGGGTGGTTAAAGCAGAGAGGTTGTTTGCTCGTTTCTCCCGCTCGGTCAACTATATTTTCTCAATTTTTCTTTAGTTATTTAAAAAGTCTGTGCTACTGACAGCTATCTGCTGGTCTATCTGACTATCAGCTACTGACTACCTAACAGTTGGTGAGTTCTAGCGTGATGCGCTTGTGAACTTCAATAAATAAAATAAATCAATTTTTTACACGCTAAATACTGCCTTGTCCCAAAATAAATAAAACCACGACCGAGACGGTGTAATTTCTTGGTATTTATTTCATAAATTATGTTTATACAAAGGTATTTTTATTACAATTCTTATTTAATTATATGGGCGACTAGCGATCGATTGGAAGTAGTGAAATACTCCGGGCATCTTTCTATCTTGGAAAAACGTATCATAAAAAATAGGTCAACAAGATACCCACTGCGACGACTTTAAAATATGATCAGTAAACTCTTGTGGGTGGGGTACTCACTATTATGGCGAGATTATATCCTTTATTTTAGTTTCATGCCAAAAGAATTAGTTGTAGATAGATTATATAAACTAATATCTTATGAACTATTATCCCAAAATGCTAAAGTATTCTTCAAAAGCATCACAAGTTAATCAAGATTCCTTTCCTTACTAACGGGACAAGGGTCCCCCGTCAGAAGTTCGCGGAAACTATTAACTTTTGTTTACGTACAACTGGTCCGGTTTATCATCTCCGAAAGGCCTACAAATCCCCTTGACCTGCCATAAATCTGGCTAAAGTATCAAGGCGGTGCGAGCAATCGTCGGGAACTCGGGACTTTGCTAGTTGAACCAGTTTCTCATCCGGGAAGTGTCTGAATGTTTCATGACTATCACGTGATTTTGAATAGGGTAAATTGAAATTGGAAGGAACGAATGCTTATTTCACCTTGTTCAGACATTGAAACTGTTCCTTTGTGCGAAGTGTGACAAAGATGAATTTTTAATATGTCGAGCGAACTGACGGAGTAATTCTACCTGCTTTATGATATAATGAGACGCAATATAATGCAATGGATTTGTTATAATGTTTTGCGTGTAGTAGGAATAATTGAGAATATTTTTTCAGGGCTAAAACCTATCTGTGAATGCGATACTTGTATAGAATAGGTGCAAACAAAATACTACTTAGGTACCATAATGGTTACAAGTTATGATAGCAGTTAACCAAAGATAACACAAAAATAGAATTTAATCTGTACTTTACGCGTCTTTACAATACTTTAAATTAAACATAAAACAAAAACGATTAAATCACAAATCTACTGTATACACGTGTCTTATACTATATAGCTCACAGTCCTGATTGACTTACTGACTGACTGATGCATCAACGCACAGCCTAAACCGCTGCTTCTAGAGACATCATATTTATAACATGTATTCTTTGCAAAGTGTAAATGCACACTAAGAAAGAATTTTTCGTAACTGATGTGTAATTAGTAGTATGTGTAGTAATGATAAGTAGATAGATTAAGATGGTGAAATGGGGGGTTGAATTTTATGTTTATGCATATGTACTCTGGTTTTTTTTCCTCTTTCTTTTTTGCCTTGAGGTATACATTACATGTAGTGTAAGATGTAAGATGATTTTGTTGCAAACTTTTGTAATTTTTATACATTCGTGTAAAATTTTATTATATATCATATAGTGTCCTAAAACTCAACGATAACCTGGTACCGGGCGAGAAGCCAAGGTATTGGTATACCTTGACCTCTCGCCCGGTTAACATGGTAAGAAAAAAAATGCCTTGTGACATAGCCAACCAAAAATGACATTTTTCGAAATGCTTGAAAATTTTTAGAGTGATTTTAAAATAATGTTATCTCAAACAACAGTGCTATTAATCGCAACCAAAAATCAAAGTAATAAACATTGTTAACTAAGTAGGTAAAATAAATTAAGCTTTGACGAGTTATGGTGTACAAGATTATTGTCAGTTAACTTTGACCGATATTGAAAAAAAAATTGTTTGTTTTTTTTGTTTTTTTACCTAGGCCTTACTTCCCCGTACCAGGTTATTGTTGAGTTTCGGGACAGCCTGTATAATATATTTGTTAGTTCCGTTTATTTGTTTCTTCGTTTTTTTTAGTTTCGAACGCTTTCACGCCCTAACTACTCAACCATTCATCATGAAATTTTGCATACAAGTGATACAAAAAAGGAGGAAAAGGACGTTCTTTTATTGATCGGGTAACACCGTGGAGCGTAGCTTATATAATTATACTATACTTCTTGTACTTTTTCTTCTAAATTCAAGAACATACTCAAAACATTGAATGTCATTATCCGTTTTCACATATCAACGAGTACATGAGTTGTTCATTTTTTGATATACATACGTACTAAGTGACCTACAGCAGTAACAAAATGTATTTTCGTTTTATTTTAGCATTAATAGATATTTTATTTTCTGTGAATAATATGTACTTAAGGGACATGCCAATGTTATCAGTATAACGAAATGGTTAAATTTATTAAATAAAGTGATGCTAATAAGCGTGTATCATTCTAATTATTATCAACAAAATGGCATAAAAACTTCCTTGAGAACTCATTAAATGGTAAACCGGCAAACACTCACGTCTCTGGCCGTTATTACTCTTTATTAGTTAGTAATGATGCACATCTTCATGGAGAGCGTGGTTCAGCAGCGAGGGCCGCTAGTCGCACACTGCGGGCTGCCGCGCCGCTCGCGACACTCGGGTGCGGGGTGCAGGGAGTGGGGGACGTCGGCGGTGGCAGTGCATCTTCATCGCTGCGAAATAGCGAAGGGTAGTCGCACACTATTCCAAACGTATCCATCTCTCGAAAATGGTCGAACCTCGCTGGACTCGCTCGTAGATTCCAACCCTATTAAAATTCGGGTGACGATTGATTTCCATGGCTTCACGTACTTTTCCAGTCACAATGAACTTCTCCCTTGCAATTATGGTTATTTTGTCAAACTGAATGAAAAGTTTCATCTCTTTAATCAAGGCGTGCTTAGCGATGGTAGTTTTTTCCATTTCAAGGTTCTTAATGCACTGAATTTGCTCCTTCAGTCTCGTAGCAATGTTCCGTCGTGTTTCCCAAACATAGCTTTTGCCACAATCACATGGTATTTTGTATATTTCACGTCAGTGGTTCTCTATATTTAGGAGAGTGTAGCATTTGTCGAAGTTGTTCGAACACCGGTCGGAGTAATAACGACCACTAAGACGTGAGTGTTTGCCGGTTTACCATTTAAACAACGCACAATGTGATCGCAACATACATGACACACATGTTATGGAACTTGTCACAAACGCAGTTGGATCTCACTTCTTCCCAACATATTCAATCATAACCAACGAGGAAAAATGTCATACCTCCTGAGGATTCTCCATAAAAAGAACAACGGAAAGAAAATGGCGACAGAAAAAAACTGATATCTGAAAAGAAATTAGGACAATAAATAATTCAGAGCGGAACCAAAAACTCCTCCGAGACGTTTTGAGCTAAGATGATTGCATAGCTAGTACTTTCCATGTTAAAAGAGAAAACTCTTTTCTGCCTCTTAACATTGTCCGATTTCAGTGTTTTTTTTTCATGGAATCATCACATTGTTTACTATGCCCGTACGTTTACATTTTTTCAGATTTTTTTAAGTTCTAAGAACGGAAATTAATAGTACTTTGAAATACTGAAAAAATCAAAACGTACGGGCATAGTTTACAATGCCAAGATTCCATGAAAAAAAAATCACTGAAATCGGACAATGTTAAGAGGTAGAAAAGAGTTTTCTCTTTTAGCATGCAAATTATTAGCTATGCAATCCCCTTAAATCCCGTTCTATTTTATTTTTATTATATTATTTGCAGAAATATATACGACATCGGTTTATATACATGTTTGGTTAAGAGTAAAATATAGGATGCCATGGATAACACTATGGTTTATGATATTTTCTATACAAAAGAATACATATTGTAAGAGACTTTATGACTGTGCAATTTACGCAATAAACGGCTATAATAAATGTGGTTATTAAACAATAACATTATACCTATTGCACAATATATTACTTAAGGCACATCTCGGAGCTATTACTTTTATCACAGTCTATATGCTGTGCTTTTATAATCTGGTTCATGGCGGTAGTCCGCGGTAGACGACACTCGACTCACGAACCCTCGTTCCACAGCCGCTTGACCACTGAGAATGGCCCTCTGCTGAAATTTCTTATCGATTATTGAATAATTGGTAAAAAGACATAAAACAGTCAATTTAAACAGTTTTTTAAACTTATCATTATTTATTTATTTATCCATCCAAAAACTTACATCTATAATTACAGGTACTAAACAATAGAATATCTATATTCACTATCATACATTTAAATGTCTAGTTTCTATAGCATAGAATAAGGAACGCAATTTTTTTGAATTCGCTCAGAGCACAACAATATGTTTTTTCCCAATATCTGTCGTTTTTTAGAAATTGATTTCTAAGATATTAATTTAATAACTGTAAACTATTAATGTTATGGTGATAAAATGTTAGAAATTGTCATGATATTTTTATTTTGTTTAATGCCCTTGAATTAACATCTATGGGACGCGCATTAACATAATTTATAACTTTAATTAGCTTTAGGTACCGACTTCAACAAGTTATTTCACACTTTTTAATGTTGAAGTTGGTTTTTTTCAAAAACCCTTTTCAGTTATTGGAGTGTAACTAAACTGCTAAACGAAATTTGATGAATTTTAAATTGGACCACCTTTGAAATATACTATACCAATATAATTTTGAGAATCAGTCATCAAATGGGGAAGAAATCGGTAAACGTACACAAAAAAAAAACATGCAGTCGAACTTATAACCTCCTCCTTTATTAAAGTCTTTTAAGTGAAGTTTTGATAGTATTTTTTTATGTTATGTATAAATAAGGACGTACAAGTGTTCCACCGAAAATTCCAAACGTACTGAACCCTAACAACCACCCACTACTTTGTGTACAAACAAAAATGGTATGTTGTTTCAAACAAACTAGGCAATTCAAACAAGCCACGTTTTGATTGAAGCCCATTTTGATTCATTTGTATGCCGGTAAACAAATACGCTATCCGTGCTTGCACAATATTCCTAGGACTACTTTATATATATAGTACTCCTAGGAATATTGTACACTATATGCCTCTAGGCATTATATCTGGCATGGTATTCAAGAATCATACTATCGGTTCCGTTAGATCAGTTAATACTGCCGCCTTATTGTCTAACTTTATTTATAATGAAATGTCATTTCATTTTTATTCCATTGGTGGTTCCAGCCAATAAGCTTGCAGGGTTTCGCCCAGAATGTGATTCAAATGTCATAATAAAGCCCATTCCCATTCTCCGTAAAGATAGACAATAAGGCTGCAGGTCCTGCTTTTGAAGCGCGGGGTCCCAGGTTCGATCCGGTATCCGGATTAGATGCCTGGGCCAAATATTTGTGGGATGAGCATAAAATATTTTATTTCTTCATAGCTCCTTGGCCAACAGACACGTACTAGAATGTACGTGCCCTTGGTAATACACATTTTGAATAAATTTTCCATGTCATGTTTTTTTGTTTACTGAATAAGTTCTAACAGTTTTTACACCATTATAAAATTAAATTTAATACAGTTATTTTAAGATATGGACAACTCTATACGTTTCTTTCATGTATCTATAACTAACGTTTCAAATTAAATTAAATTAAATTGAATTTAATTAAAAAAAATATTTATTTATTGTTAAAGTTTCTTAATTTTAACAGGTAAAAGGGGTTTTTATCTCTTTTTCTCCTTTATATTTTGCCTCTTTTACATTTTTTTCTCTTATTATGTTTTTTTTACATTTTTTTCTTAAGTAGAGTTAAAATAAATTTATAAATTAAACGCGATAACCGGTCATCCTGCAGCATTTCTAACTTAGCACAAATCAGCCTTATAAATCCCTCGCCGCTGCGATTCAGCCGAGCGATTCGCTAAGAGCAAACATCGTTGCATCTTTGACAACATCCGTGATCCGTGAACACAAATGACAAGATAACAAGAAACGTTCGGAAAACAACCTTGTGTCATCATCATCATCAGCCTGTAGCAGTCCACTGCTGGACATAGGCCTCTCCAATTGCACGCCACTTAGGTCTATCTTGGGCTTCTCGCATCCAGTTTTTGCCAGCCGTCTTGCGCAGTTCGTCACTCCACCGTGCCTCAGGACGTCCTACACTACGTTTGCCGAGACGCGGTCTCCACTCTAGAACTCGTTTACCCCAACGGTTGTCGGTTCTACGGCTAATATGGCCAGCCCACTGCCACTTCAGCTTGCTGATCCGGTGGGCTATGTCGATGACCTTGGTTCTCTGACGGATCACTTCATTTCTGATGCGATCCCTCAGAGAAACACCGAGCATAGCCCTTTCCATAGCCCGCTGAGCGACCTTGAGCTTGTGGACAATTCGAGCCGTCAGTGTCCACGTTTCGGCTCCGTATGTCATGACGGGTAGGACGCACTGGTTGAAGACTTTCGTCTTCAGGCACCGTGGAATCGGCGAAGTAAGGACTCGACGTAGCTTCCCAAACGCTGCCCAGCCCAGCCGAATTCTTCTATTCACCTCGTTCTCAAAGTTGTTTTTTCCCAACTGCAATGTCTGCCCGAGGTACAAATATTTTTGAACAACTTCGAGAACGGCGCCGTGTATCGCAATCGGTTCCGGTAGAACATGTTCGTTGAACATGACCTTGGTTTTGTCTAAGTTCATCCGTAGGCCGATGCGTATAGAAGAGTCAGCCAGGTCATTCAGCATCTGTTGCAGGTCCTGCAGAGTCTCTGCCACGATGACGATATCGTCAGCAAATCGCAAGTGAGAGATGTATTCGCCGTTGATATTAATGCCACGTCCTTTCCAGTTCAGCGTCTTGAACATATCCTTCATTACATTTGAAAACAATTTCGGGGAAATAACGTCCCCTTGTCTCACTCCTCGATGCAACGGTATGGGACTTGTTTGCTGCTTCTGTACTTGGACGGACATGGTGGCGGTTTCGTAAAGACATCTCATCACTTGGATGTATCGCCAATCTATCTGGCAACGCTGCAGGGACTCCAGAACAGACCAGATTTCAACCGAGTCAAAGGCCTTCTCATAGTCCACGAATGCTAGACACAGGGGCTGATTATACTCTTCGGTCTTCTGTATAATCTGCCGCACTGTGTGAATGTGGTCTATGGTACCGTATCCGCTCTGAAACCCAGCCTATTCCGGTGGTTGGAATTCGTCGAGTCTACGCGCAAGACGGTTCGTGATCACTCTTGAAAACAGCTTATAGACGTGGCTTAGAAGGGATATGGGTCGATAGTTCTTCAGCAGGGTCTTATCTCCCTTTTAAAGAACAGGACGACCACACTCCTACTCCACGCCTCTGGAGTTCTCCTTTCGACCAGGACAGCGTTAAAAAGCTTCTGGAACCTTGTGTATAAGGGCGATATCTCATAAAGTATTTGATATCGGTGAGCTCTCGACGCACGAGCGCATCGACTATTCATTAGAGATCACACGGCTGATGGCAGCCTTGCTCGCGAATGCCAAGAACTGTTAACTGACACTGTCACACGGGGTTGTATGAGTGTGTAAACGTTGTTTATTTATATAGAAATACCTTCATTGTCATATTATTGTAAATTTGTATGCCTCCGGTTATATTAAAGCTATGCCATCCATTTTATACAACTGCGACCTGTCATAACGTCGTAAACAAATAAAAAGAGTAAACGAGTAAAACATTAATGGCATATTATTATTTACCCTTTTATTATATACCAAGCCTTTTATGAGGAAGTTTCAACGTGTGTGTGTTATCAAATTTTTTTTCGCTACGATATTATACAGTAGGATATGGAAAAATGCGATGGTTACAAAGAATGTGGATTGAAGTGGCCTATATAGTTAATGGATATATTATAATACAACACACATTATTACTCATATATATATATATATAATATATACAGGGTTACGTGCTTTAAACCCGCGCTGGCTGCTGTGCACAATAGTGACTCCCAGACGAAGAACATTTTATTTTTATAATTACGAAGAAATTTAAATAAGTTCGAAACTGTTCGGATGCAATAATTGCCAGCTAAACAGCACGTTGAGTCCTAAAAAATGTATGACTGTGTTCAAATCAAATCAAAACATTTTTTCTGTACTGGCCTACGGGCACTAACAAATTGTCAGTTTTCATTTATTTTTTCTTAAATCTACACGCGACCACAACTAAGAAGATCCGGCAAGAAATTCAGCGGGCTTGTCTTTTATTTTCTTTTATATTCGCTAATTTCTTAATTGATGTAACAAATGTTCGCTTATTTTTAGCTCCAGTGTGTAGCCTTACAAAAAAAAAACCATAATAATGGTATCAGTAGGGCAAGACACGCTACACTTTGACATCTTAATATCTTGGGACTGATCACTCCAGGACCTACCTACTCGTGTATTACCGTGTCAAAGTATAGCGTGTCTTGGCCTACTAATACCATTATTGTGGTCTCTCTTGTAAGGCAACTGGAGTTAAAAATAAACGAACATTTGTTATAAACATTAAGAAATTGGCGATACAAAAATGTAAAAAGACAAGCCCGCTGAGTTTCGTGCCGGATCTTCTCAGTCGTGGTCACGTTCCGATCCGGTTGTCGATTTAAGAAATTATAAATGTAATGTGACAAGTTGTAAGTGCCCCCGTAAGCCTATACAAAATAAACGATTTCATTTCATTCATTCATTTTATCCAAGCATTTCATGCTGCACGTAATTGTGCGTGTCCTAACATTTTGCTGCAAGTATAAATTATAGTCTCAAATGTACACAAGTAGGTACATGTATATGGATACTATATAAATATCGCTCCGAAGGACTAACGGCACATTACGCATAAGGCTCATATAGCATGTAACTTCTCAGCAGTAATCCATGCGACAGTATGCGATGCAAATACGTAAAAAAGACTACTTACTATACCGCACAAACAATCTGTCCATTATCTATCTCATACGAACCGCATTTGCAGTAAAACTAGGTTTCCCAGAAATATTTTTTACATTAAGGCCTAATTTTAACGTTGAATCGCAATGGCCAGGGAATCCATTTTACTGTCAGTGTCTAATTCGACTATTTCAAGTGTACAACGCGGTCACATTTACTAGACGTCCATGTGACGTCATTTTGGCGCTCAAGTACGATGTGCAAAAAAAAACCGGCCAAGTGGCCTTTATTAAGATCGAGTAAAAATTGATTGAAAATTAAGTTTGTTAAATGAATAAAAAATATTTATTTATTTTGAAAGGTAATATACAACTACATATTCTGTGAAAATTTAAGGTGTCTACCTGTTACCGTTATTAATATTTATTGACGAGCCAATCGACGCGTGTATTGGTAACAAAGATGCTGACCGTACTGACACTTGCCGGGCAAGAAAAGGGAATGCGCTCGATTTAATGTGACCGCGTTGTAACTTTTGGGTGTTTTGGTATTAAGTATGGAACAGTAAACAGTAGAATAGTAGAGTATTTAAATCCTACTAATATTATAAACGCGAAAGTTTGTGAGTATGGATGGATGTATGGATGTGTGGATGTTTGTTGCTCTTTCAAACTCAAACGGAACGTATGGAGGTAGATGAAGCGCTAGATTATCACATAGGATACTTTTCATCATCATCATCGTTCATCACCATGCGGGTTAAAAAGCGTAAAATTCTAGGGCACAGCATAGGCATATAATAAGATCTCCGAAGATCGTAATGATGACAGCTCTGTCTATATTGGTGTAAGTTTCAGCCGTGCGATTCTCTAATGATTAATCGATGTGCACGTCGACGAGATCACCGATGTCAAATACTTTGAGATATCGCCCTTGTAAATAAGGTTGTTTTTCCAACATTTCTTGTCATCTCGTCATTTGTTTCACGGATGTTGTCAAAGATGCAACGATGTTTGCTCTTAGAGAATCGCACGGCTGATAGTTAAGTCAAAAGTACGCTATTTTGACAGCTTGATACACTGGATGTACTCAGCGACCGTCAACGGTGACAAAATGCAACACAAATACTGTCAAGGGTGATGAAATGTAATGACAGTTTTTATCCATGGTGATTAATTTTATATTTGAATGTACGTAAGTCCTGTATTTTATTATTTGTGTTTACTGATTGATATACTAAGTATTTAAATTTACTTATATAATACTATTATAGCAATTGCGTTTCCGACCATGTACATATTTTATGACATTTTGGCATAAAGATACATATAACTTAGGAGAAGATAATAACCTACTCGAAGTACTAATCCTGCGCAGACGAAATCGCGGGCACCAGCTAGCCAGCAATAATTTCTTATCTGCAAATTATTTAAACAGACTAGAAAAAGCATTGCTTACAAAAACTTGTTTTGGTTAGAACTGTTTTAGGTTAAACTATAGTCGCCCGGTACCCGCGGGGAGGGGGGAGGGGGGCGGAGGGGGGGAGGGGGTGAAGCCCCCCCTGCATCCCCCCCCCGCCGGAGGCCTTTAGTTTTTGAGTAATAATTTTTTTAGTACTTAACCTCACTTTCGGCTATATCAGTATTTTTTACCTATTTTTTGTTTCACACCTAATCTATTAAGGCGGATCGCTTCAGGCACTTCGCCGGCCGCTGCCGCGGCACGCTCGCTTCGCTCGCTCGGCTCGTGCTTTGTTTGTCATGTTCTAACCTAACCTAACCTATTTTTTGTTTCACACCTAACTTATTAAGGCGGTTCGCTTCTGGCACTTCGCCGGCCGCTGCCGCGGCACGCTCGCTTCGCTCGCTCGGCTCGTGCGTTGTTTGTCATGTTCTAACCTAACCTAACCTATTTTTTGTTTCACACCTAACTTATTAAGGCGGTTCGCTTCTGGCACTTCGCCGGCCGCTGCCGCGGCACGCTCGCTTCGCTCGCTCGGCTCGTGCGTTGTTTGTCATGTTCTAACCTAACCTAACCTAACCTATTTTTTGTTTCACACCTAACTTATTAAGGCGGTTCGCTTCTGGCACTTCGCCGGCCGCTGCCGCGGCACGCTCGCTTCGCTCGCTCGGCTCGTGCGTTGTTTGTCATGTTCTAACCTAACCTAACCTATTTTTTGTTTCACACCTAATCTATCAAGGCGGTTCACTTAACATTGTATTATATAACAACAATAACATATCCAGTCCGTCTCAGAGTTATGTTGATAGATGAGAAAAACTTAATGTTAAAGGGCTAGGAGAGACACAATTAAACAAACATTTTAATACATTACTTGTTTATTTCAAAAACATGTTTAATTGCTTTCATTAAATGTACAAAAGAGTCTCTTTTATATTTATACACGTCTCTTCGCCACAAATATTCAACAATTATATCACTAAAGTTTTCTGGGTTGTTATAATTTTGTTTTTTGAAAAACCTCTTCACTGCTCGCCACTGGGATTCTATTCTTTGGGTGTGGATTCCATCTTTACCCACAAATGGGTTCTCTGGGTCTGAATGATTCACTTTTTTGTGTATGTATCCATATTCAGACAGACAATCGTATGCCCGCCAACAATCGGTGTGGATTGTTGTTCCAGGTAAAACATGCTTTTGAATTAAAGGTATGAGAGTATCAGCATCTCTTTTATTGTCCGGGCATACTTCCAATCTTAAGTCTTCAGACCCATCTTCTATTAATCCCAGCACCCAGTGGCCTTCAATGTGACGTCCTTTGTTATATTTCCTTTTTCCAAATTTACTTTCGTCTGCACTATTTTCCCACAGCCTCCAATTTTACCGCTGTAAAGATTTTGTTTTTCCAAATAAAATATCACAACTACTTCTCTGCAGTAATTAAACCAATCGGCTATAGTATTTGGGCTTAAACATTGCTTCCTTTCTTTTTTATAAGGGTCTTCGTGAATTGTTTGGTCGTAGGTCCATCCTTGTGAGTATGCATATATAAGATAGTAAACATGCATTATGTCGATAGCAATATTTTCGAAAAATGTGCCAATTCTGCGAGAGATCTTGGCACCGCTGCCCGATTTAGATTTGCATGATCTTTTTGAGCACACAAATGTACCAAAACTTGTGCATCCGCATGAGTATGACACTTTCATGGATGTCCTGTGGGTTCGACACCGTTTCTCAGTTGGTATGAGTCCTTGGTCTTCACTATATTTGATGCATTGGTCTTTAGTGCCCAATTTTCGCACAACGTCAGTTAAATTCCAATGATCAATCACTTCAGTGACGCAAAGTTTTCGTTTGGTTATAAGCTCGTTGTCGTCGTCGTCATTACTCGAAGAAGGTCCGGCGACAGGTTCAACGGGCAGATCAGGAGCCGAAGAAGGTCCGGCTACAGGCTCGACGGGCAGATCAGGAGCCGAAGAAGGTCCGGCAACAGGTTCGACGGGCAGATCAGGAGCCGAAACCGCGTCCGCTTCGGGTATTGTACTGTAATACTCCATTACAGCCAAGTGCAGTCCAGTTTTCAAGCCAAGTTCAAGTCGTAGAGCAATCCAAACAAATCCGGTAAGCAAGCCAAGTTTCAAGTCGTCGCGCAATCGAAGGAAGTCCAGGGAAAAAGCCAAAGTCGTAATAAAAATCGAAAAACAAGAGAGCACACATTCACGAAACTACGAGAGAAACGGAATGAATGGATGACAGTCCATCTGTCAGTAAGACAAAATGGCGCCTTTTTTTTTCTTACGTTTAACGATAACGATACGTTTCGTTTAACTCAGTTTGACAATAACGATACGTTTCGTTTAACTCAGTTTGACAACTTAATTTGACAACTTAATATTGTACCATTTTCTCAACATTGCGTTCCATTTCACTTTTTTTTATCAAATTTTAATTTAATCATAATTAATTTAAACTACGTTTCCGGCAAAAAAAAATTGCTGGAAGGGCTTCAGGTGGACCCCAATGATACCCCTAAACTCGCACCTTCATCAAAATCAGGTACCGGACGGCTATAGCCAACCCCTGTTTTAGACTTCCATCGTGACTTTTTTATCAGAGTTTAGGTTAATTAAAGTTATCTGTGAACTACTGACATTATACTAATTAATAACTTAGTGATAATACGGATGTATATAGCTAGTTACTATGTTATCGTGCAATTAAAAAATATAAAGGACTAGCTGCCAGCGGCTTCGCTCGCGTGGCCTCGCGGGATATGTCAAATTACAGTTTTTAACTATCCACGGGAACTCACTAATTCACCTGGATTAAAAGCATCTTATATGTCGACCAGGGATATAAGCTACCATCATATAAAATTTCAAATACATTAGTCCAGTCGTTTCGGAGATTAGCCCGTACAAACAGACAGTTGAACACACCAACAGAGAAACAAAAAATGGAAAAAAGATACTAAATTATGAAAACTAACGTGGTTTGTACACTTTTTATATGAAAAACGGGATTCACTCAGGTAAAAGAAGTGGGAGGCGAGACGCAACCGCGAGCGTTCTGCGTTCTCCTTGAGAAAGACCACCGGATGTGGTTGAAACTATAGTTGGAAAGATCTGACATATTTTCGTGAGTGATTCCCGTTTTTCATACTAAAAATCTAAAATAGTTCAATTTCAATCCTCACATCCCCTAACTCGGTTTTTAGCTTTTTTTTTCATTTATTCTTCTACAAATTTCTAGATTTTTATAGAAATTCGATCTCTACTGTTTTATATTATGTAGAGATTACGACACCATTTTAAAAGTTTGTAAAAACTCATGTTTCGGTTGGATAATGCTTGTCAAGCTGTCCAATAGATGCCGCTCCGTCCCCATGCGACGGTTAAAATTATATAAAGAGTTAAAACTCGGTGCTCGGTAAAAATGGTAATCATAACAATACACTAATATATTAATTTCTTCTTTAGCATTTTTTAATTTTCGTTCGCTTAGTTGCACCGCTTTAACAGTACGTGGGCTAGTCTAAAAATAGTTAGTGAAATGAAAAATACTCGTAGTTGTATAAAAAATATTTATAGCAGCTTTTCAAAATATCCCCCTCCAATCGCAATGCACTAATGCACTCCTGTGAACCAACTTTCAAATCATTAAAAAACGTGTCTTGCGGTAGTTTGTAAAATAACCTCTTTTTATTAATAAAAAAAACTTTACTATAGGGGGGGATCAGGCTCAGTGTTTTTGGGCTAAACGCAAACAATATGTTTTATAGACAGGAAGTAAGTGTCTATGCACAAACAAAAGATTTTCATTAATATAACTTATGAATAAAACGCAGGTCTGATTAATTACTAAAGTATTAATTTATGATTTCACCTTTCACATCTTACAAATGAAAGTGCACGGCGCCTCAAAACTTTTCCACCTCTGCTCCAAATAGTATCCAACTCTATCTAGCAGTTGACTAAAGTTGCCAACAATATGGCGTGAAGTTGGCCTAACTTACAGTTTACCTACTATGGCTAAATTAAATGCGCAACACACACATTGTGCAGGCACTTTTACATTGGAACGGAATTTCGTGACTACATCGCATGGTTTCGGATAGGTCTTATCACAGCGGAGAACGTTACACGGTAGGAAAACTAGATGAAATAATCAGGCGTGTTTTAGACTTTTGTAATGTCGTCCAGCAGATTAACGTTTTATTTATATTTCTACACAGCACTGCTCTTCTCTCATCACCAGTAACATGCGGAAATATAACGTGCATAATATTTATACTGGATATCCAGAGATAAACCGGCTTTGACATCATAGGGTACTAACCGATCCGAAATGCATAAATAATTATTCCATCCTTATAAGTAAGGTAAAAAAACAAAGTTTAAGGTCATTACGTTCCTACCGGTAAAACTCTAGTATATCACTTAGAGATAGGAATATGACCGTGATTCGCCAGGTGCGGCTTGATAAATAGGTTAGTGCCCAGCCTATAGTGTGAAAGTATTCAGGCCGCCGAAAGTACCCGGAATGAACCAACTACTGTTGCCCTGAGACAATCGACATTATTTATTAGTTGTGAAAGAAACCAACAAAAAGCCAACCTCCACTGCGGCCGCATCTAAAAAATATAACACAAATAATAACTTTTTATATTATCATCGCAATATCCGACAATGGACCGGGATAATAAAGGCTGTAGATCTGTCCAGGCTTGCCCTGTACAAAGAAGACTTTAAAAGGTTGACGGCTAACCTCCTGTAGTGGAGAGGCACCCAAAGAAGAAGAAGAAGATATTATAATTGCGTAGTGGACAACCAATGATTTCACAAGTGGTTTAAGAAATATGTGAGTTTTATTCAAGTTTCTATTTTATATATTATGTCCTATCCTTTAAATACGAGTATCGTTTTGTGTATCCCACTTACGGACACCTGTGCTTATTTTATCACATAGAATAGAGATGGCTTAAAGTAAGGAATAACACGTAGACCACCTTCTTTTTATTTCGATTCAACGAGTATTTCCCGAGAAATGACAATAACTTAATTAAACGCAGATAAAGTCACTGGAAGTAGTTAGTGAAATCATTTACATAACGAAACGGTTTCTACAGTAAGTATATATAATAATGTCTTATTTCAATTCAAAAAATATTAGCAACTGACAATACAATACCATGTGTACAACGTCATTACGAAATTCTGCAGATACGATAATAAGTCCCAATGTGAAAGCAAACACGGAGAAGTTACCAGGCATAGTACCGTGAGTTCGCTGAGGAGCACAAATTACAATTTAATATTTCAAACGTTCCCTTAGTCCACCGCATGAAATCTTTATGTAATTTCTTGTACGAGTAATTTTTGAGTGGGCCTAAAGAAACGTAAACCCATTTGTTGGAAAAAGTCCACGCTAACAAAGGATGAAAGTGTTGAGAAATTACGATTGTTCTAGAAGTGATATGTAATCTTGTTCCGTTGCGTGTGTTACGTTTATCGTTGCGTAATTTAATAGCCCTTGAGTGTTCTGTACAACTTTAAATAGGGAACTAGGTGAACAGACGACCTCATCAAAACCGCGGGGAATCGTTGGATGCAGCAATCAAGTAGCCATTCCAAGTGGCGTTATATGGGCTCCCATAGGCCATAGGCCATAGGCTGTTATCTTATAAAACATACAAATAGTGCAGGATAATAATGTAAAACATAGTTTATTCTGTTTATCTCTTTTTATATCACATATAAGTAATGAACCGTTTTGAAACAATCGGTATTTCTGTAGTGGTTGCGAAAAAAAAGCGAAATCCGCCATTTTGATTTTGAGTATAATGATGAGTTGAAGTTGATGAGGATAAGAGTTAAAGAACGCCACTTAAACATAGGCCTCCACCTATGTGGAGCATCAGCAAAGGACGTCTTCCGGCTGATAATGATGATGATGACCCATCCACAGCGTTCCTCATTTGCCTCCACGGGATACCGTACATTAGAACTACATTGCCTAAAATGGTTCCACGAGAATTGCCAAATGTTGTATGTATAATCACTATTTTCTACCGACTTCCAAAAAAGGAGGAGCTACTCAATTCAACTGTTTTTCTACCGACTTCTAAAAAAAGGAGGAGGTACTCAATTCGACTGGTTTTTTTTTAATGTTTGTTACCTCTCATAACTTTTAATTGGGTGAACCGATTCTCCAAATTTTTGTTTGAAAGCTTGCGCTTCCCGTGTGGTCCCATTTAAATTTCATCAAATTCAGTTCAGTAGTTTTTGAGTTACACTGCAATAACTGATTTTTACCAAAGTAATAGAATGGAAGACGATATAATTTTTTTCAAATTGCACTTGTTTAAATGTTGTTACCTCATAACTTTCGACTGGGTAAACCGATTCTCAAAAAAACCTTTTTTTGTTTAACATCTGGTGCTTACCGTGTAGTCTCATTTAAATTTCATCAAATTCGGTCTAGTAGTTTTTTAAATACACTCCAATAACCGAATAGAACTGAAGTCCGTATTAAATTTTTCAAATTGTACGTGTATATTAATCCTTTGTGGCATGATCATGTCTGATCAAACTCCTTTTAAATTAATAAAGATTAAAAAAAAAAAACTTTATAAATTTTTTTCCTTGTTTCAATTCTTTTAAGTTTATGTATTATTTTTCAATGGATATAATATCCATTTTCACTTACTACAAAGAATACAATCATAAAAGAAATTGAAGAAACAAACATACTTGATCTCACGGAGATGCATAAGTGCAACTTAGGTAAATAGGTATAAGTGGGTACAAATAAAAAAGCTGGTGTCCACAAATTTATCTCTTTCCTGTGTTTCATGTTGTCTTGTGCATACAAAGTCTAGAATTGCTCAGCAACAATACTATCTCAGTTTAATTGTGCACATAAATCTAGCTTTGCTGAACGAAAGCATAATTTAAATGCATAACAATGTCGCAGTATACAAGTGACAGTAAGGCGCATTGTAGCGTGTAGATTTAAATGCAGTTAATCTTTTGGAATTCATTTAGTTTATTTTTTCTTAGTGAATAAATGTGAATGTAAAGTTAAATTAATGTACACTGGGCGTAAAGAAAGCGGGACGGTTATGAAAAATAAGATGTGTTTTAATATATGTAATAAGAAATCCTTATAAAATAGTAACTAAATTTAAAAGTTTACAATTATATACTACTAACCTTTATTTCTTTAATGTTAATTTTCACTACAATTTCATAAAAGTGCTTACGGTATCACATCAATTTTACACAATATAGTATTTTGTTCTTTCACCGAGCTGTTAGTTTTAGATGTTTGTGTGATGAGATCAAATTATTGATCTCGTATTCAAATTTAAATTATTTACTGGCCAGTGGACGTTAAAACAAGTCATGTATCTAAGATGATAGTAATTTCTTCTTCTTTTTGAATTTAACATTTAATTTATTAAGTGAAATATTAGGAAATTTTTACTTAATATAAGTACACTTTTACTAGCGAGTCAGTCACAATGTCAGTCATTCATCATTCACTCATCAGTCTCGGGTCTTGGAAGTTCGAGATGTGATAATGTGTGTGTCCTTCTCCCGCAATACAGGGAATCCGAATGCGGGAGTGGGGTGTATGTGTATCCCACTATTTCCATTAGGTATTTCTATTATTAAAAATACTGGGACTTATTATCCTACGTTTTCAATTGCTAACACATAAGCGAACACTAACAGACTGACTATTCCAATACTCTTCTTCTGGCGCATCGCCGACCGCTGCCGCGGCACGCTCGCTTCACTCGCTCGGCTCGCGCGTTTTAATCAGAAGAAACCTAATCCTCCTCGCTTCGCTTGTCGTCGTAATTATATATGACTGCCTTAGACTAGTCATGAAATCTGAATACCATTAAACATACATTTTTCGTTTTATTTGCCGCAATAAAAATAATGGGACATAATTAGGAAAAAAACGCTAGTTCCACTTTTTCTATTTTATATTTCCGTGGAAATACTGGAAAACTATGGCGAGTTTCTGGACTTATTATTACAAACTGTGTCTCTGTTCACTATTTGTCGCGTCAGGCGTTATCAGGGTTCCGTCACCGCGAAACTTTGCGAAACAAATCTGCATAGTTAGCGGTATCGCGAATAAAACTTCAGGTATTGTGTGCTCCACGAAAACTTTACCAGTTATGTTCGAAAGTCAGCGGGTATTCAGGAAACCAGGTCTTTCTCCCAAGGTGAGCTGAGGAAACTACCAA
The DNA here is from genome assembly GCA_917880725.1 of Selenia dentaria. Classification (NCBI taxonomy): domain Eukaryota; kingdom Metazoa; phylum Arthropoda; class Insecta; order Lepidoptera; family Geometridae; genus Selenia; species Selenia dentaria. Next base: position 2,234,509 of record OU862888.1, on the reverse strand, counting down.
GAATTATAATATTTGACATTAGAATTAAACAACTTAAAACGGATTAACTTGTGTATATCGTATTATATTATTATCTACGTTTGAACCACTTTTAAAATTTTGTTCTGCAATCATTGAATTACCAGACGGGCTAGTCGTACACACGGCAGCTAGCAATTGGCCATGACAGTGCAGTGCCATTCAGATCACCTTAGAGCTGTAGTTTTGTGTAGCACTGCACTGCGCTCGACATCCCGATATATTGGTTTAAGAGAATCTTTCGCCCAGTAATTTCACTCGCTACAGTGCCTTTCGCACTCCCAAACAGTACTTCTCTTGGTAATGTCTGGCCCTGCAATATTACCAACCTAGGAAGTTATGTAAAAGTCGTTTAAATCTATTGTAAAAATGGTTTACCTATTGCATTAATTTACGTTTGTATAATACAGTCTAGGATACATTTAGCAAATTTCTAACAATAGAAACTTTTTTTTACTTTTCATTTATATAATATACAGACAGTATAATACAGACCATCCAGCACCCAAATATCCAACGCCTCATCAGTGTGCCTTCATACCAAATTTCTTCGAAATGGGCCCAGTTCACCAGCCTAGTGATGGATGATGACGATGATGAAAAGTATCTCATGTGTTAATCTAGCGCCTCATCTACCTCCATACCAAGTTTCATAGTCAGCTAGCAGCACTCCGCAGTTACACTAGCGTGGTGATGGATGATGATGATGGTAACAATTAAAAATATTCTTTTTGTTAATCCAGCGCCTCATCTACCTCCATAACACATTTCATCAAAATTGGCCAAGCCATTGGAGCGTGAAAAAGAAACAAACATTCATAGATGCATACATCTTTTATATACTCACAAATTTTCGCGTTTATAATTATTATAAGTAGGAAGTAAGATTAAGCCAATTATTGTACACAAAATAGAACAAAAAAATGCATTTATACATGTTTTATTCTCTGAGAAAGTCGTATTCATATAATCATTTCAACTTACGTATACTGGTGCCTCTTATACTCAACTTCAGGTACTAGCTGAACTATTTGCCGATATTTCCTTAGTCCGTGAATACAGGTGCCAGCCGTTACTTAGAATTTATCTAAAATCTGGGACGTAAATTAAACGTAAGTGTTAGAGTTTGCTGTTTACGAGATGTTAGTTTCGAATGCTTCTTAAGACAGCAAGTTCACGTTTTATCATAGTCATAGATTGGTTTTCATCCACCTGCCATTCAAACAAACTGTTCGTTTCACAGGAAACTTGATTAGATTTTGCTTCTAGGTAATCCGACGCATGATCGAAATGCTGTTCCTTGAGTTTTATACAGAATAAGCCATTTAAATCGGTCAGTTTGGGCTGGTCTGAAACTATAAGACATTTAAAAATCTCTTCTTAGGAACATATCTACTAGAAATAAATGTTGCTATTGCTGTTTGTCTACATTAACTAGCTAATGCTTATATTATAAAACTAGTTATTTTACATTCTGTACGTTCAGTTATTTGTACTGAACAAGTGGTTAGAGCAAATAACTCAATGATATAAATTTACAGATTTAAATATAAGGTATTTAAAAAAAACTAATCTGTAAGCATTATGTGTGAATTTAAAAATACATGGTTAATACAATGTACAATGGTTAATATGCTATGGATAACCTTTTTTTTTAATAAACAAAATGTTTACAAAAGTTTCTAGAAGTCACGTGACCAAAAACGGAAGTCGCTGCGGAAATGAGTGATCATAGTGGCAAAAAAAATTATCGTAACATATGAACAGATTGAGAATCAAGTAAGTGAAGCATCTAATATTATTAAAACTTAATACATACTAGGTCAAAGGACAAACTGTCGATCCATAAACACTGTTATTGCCGCAACCGCAAATAATAAGTTTGTTATATTTTTTTTTACATTGGTTTAATTTCTAAGTTTATAATACCTAATATTCAATAGTAAATTCGTTTTTCTTGTCACACTTTTATGGATTTCAGATTTTGATTTTTATGAATGAAAACGGGCCTTGACAGGCAGACAGAAAAATTGATGATAAATTGATTTTTCCTTTTGAGGTGAAAAACCCTGCATTACTACCCTACATAGAACAAATTTTCAAGCTACTCGTAAAATGTAGGTTTATTTTTGTAACTGCAGACTTACAAACTTTTTTCTTCAAGTAGCTAGGTAGTTAGAGTCTGCTCTAAGAAATAATTCAGTCATTTAATTACTGTATTGTATAAGTAACACGAATGCATTACTAAAACTTGCTATCACGATCCACAAAAAAATATAGAATATTTCATGAATAATCCACCACAAACATGAGAATAAACACAAAAGAAAATAAATTATGTATAATAGTCATTGTTGGTTTTTTCCCGGCATCTGCATGCTCAAGCAAGCAACCACCAAGCAAGCAAAACGTATCATAATCACAACACTGTTTGTTTTGGCCTCCGTGACGTCATGCGACGTATAGGCCGCCATTGAATAATGTTTTACTGCCAATTTTAGAAGTTGAAATAAAAACATCGTTTCTTTTTTAGTTTAGAGTTCTCTAATAAATCATTAAAAATGCGGTGTCTGATTAATTAAACATACATTAAAAAGGTCAAAAACAGGTTATGGCAATTCTTATTCTGTTTAGGTTAAAATACCAAACTATCACTTCCGAATGACAGCACTAAAGTTAGACATTTATCTTCAATTGTGGGTATATTTAAGACATATTAGTCGTCACGTAACTTGGTGCTTTGTTAAATTACCTTAAACATACCTAAAAAACAAAATAACATTATATTTTAAGGAAACATTTTAAGTGTCACATGAATTTGGAGTTTAGATAGTAGAATAAGAACTACCTTAATTAAACTTTAGTTTGCTAGTTTAACACGTTGAACGCCAGACTTAAACCCATGTTTAGACCAGTGGGCCACGGCAGGCACACCGTGGTCGACAGTATATCGGGTCCAGGGAGCCGCGTCGGACACCGTGTGTCCTCATGCCCTCTATCACTTCTGAAGCTTATAGGAGGTCGACAGACAGCGTTTCGACTGTTTTTATCAAAAAATGTGACCCACGTGGCCCCACGGCTTAACCTGGCCGCTTGGCACAAAAAAATTCGAAAGGACTACGAATTTGTGGGCTTTTATACAAGTTGTTTCCAAAAATATTGCAGGACCTTTAATTAAGTATTTTAAATATTTTATTTGTCATTATGTTTTTAGATAATCTCTAATTTTATGCCTTTAAAAGGCACTTTACAGTCGTTAGAGTTATATTTATTTACAGTCGAGCATGTATCAAACAAGTAATGGGTTCAGTAGGTAGTTTACGAAAAGAAGTAGCTACCATTCTCAAAAAAGTAAAATGTTTGCATGCTGTTTTAACTTACCTACCTTAGCTTTACCTTTGCCTACCTTTAAGAGAGTATAATGCTTCATATTTTATTTGAATATACAGGGTGGAAACTTTCAGCGGGGCAGTAAGGGGAAGTACCTTATCCGTTGCAGCTACTCGAAAATTATCTTAGGATTCACAGATTTCAAAAAAATAAATACAGTTAGTTGTGGGTGTTGTGTTTGTAATGTCGTTTTTACCAGCGTAGATATTTATTTTGTGTGCAAATCCAGGAACAGAGCACAATTTAAATAGTTTGACACCATATTGATGCCCCCTATTTTAGTTATACTGCCTGAATATGATTCTGCCACGAAATGGCACCATACTCTCATCGATGCAAATATCTTTATTTGCCATAAAATGTTGCCGAAAAGACACATTCAAATCGTTCATCAGCTTCCTTACACTATGACGACGGTCGGAGTAGTTTTCTCCATCATCTTCAGAGAAATGCAACATGCGAAGCAAAATTTCGAAAAGGTTACGTGACATAACAGTTCTAGGAAAAGAATGTCCAATAACTTCGCCCTTCGACCAATAGTCTGATAGCTTTGGAACTTGACCACACCCATGAAAAGAAGCATGCCAAAGAATTTCTTCATCTCCGCAAGGTTAGTTGGAACCCACTGGTTGATTCGCGCACCAGCAGAAGCATCCGGTTTTTTGGCTATTTGTTCAATAGCGTATAGGTTAGCATAGGTTGCAGAAACTATAAAATTCAACAAGTCATCCGAGACATAAAGCTAATATAAATCAGCTGGAGCCTTATTGACCATTGTAAAGCGAACAGCAAGCGAAGGAAATATCAGTAAATGGAATCAAACGAGGTTGCCTTTTGGCGGTCGCCATCAGTTTGAGTGTATTCTGGCAAACTAGGTGCAGTATTTTCTGATCATCTGGCCTCACTTTCCAAGTGGATGATACGGCGACGATTACGTTTATTCGGCTGCGATCCTAAAAAAATCTCGTTCTCATCTTCAGAAGATACATTAAAACTTGAATTCAACAAGTTTATTTCAATGTTTTCGATTTGTTCTAAATCTTTTTGTGTTATTACAAAATTTTCAAAGTCTTCCATGGTGCGCTACGAGCGTAACTCAACGGTACCCTATTTTGTCACCGAGGGGAGCCGACGGCGTGACCCGCGCGGCGCCCCAGTAGGGAAAGACGGTTGGACGTTCCCGCAGGCCGCGACGGACACTGGTGTCTGACATCAGATATCTCGGAAAATAATGAAGCAATCGTTGTTTCCGTAAGTCGCCCATAATTTTTGAGCTATTTTGTGACAGTATTTGCAACAAAACACCTCAGCTATTTTTGGACGATTCTTGATTTATTGGCTCTGTGGGAAAGTATGCTGTCGGACATATGATGTCCGTCATGGCGTTCAACGTGTTAATTTAGTTTCTTGAACAAGTAAATCGCTATCGTAGAAAGTAAAGATGTAATCATAAGTACAACAACTTCTGTCCCATACACACTTGCACTTTGAATAATCCAAATACGGCTAATCTCATCTCCATTCTCAATTAAATTTCTAATTTGAGACAAAAGCTTTGGGTGTGTAGTGTCGGCAAAGTATCGTCAGGCGCCCCACCTGCCTCTGTTCCATTGTTAGCATAAAAAAGTTATTTTTCTCAACCATGCTTGGAAATGTTTTCATTATTTTCGATAAAAACACGCCTAGTATCGAATTAACGGACACAGAAAATTTAATCCACAGCTAGAGCGTTTTTTGAATTTGGAACATTACAACGCTTCAGCAATGTTGTATGAAATGGCGTGCTGAAGTTATATAAACTCTTTGATTGAATCTTTTTTATCAATCTCGGCATACCACAGTAAGTAGCTTTGCTTAGTACGAATTGTGTGCACGTGTCTGTATAGCCATAAACACGTTTGCCTCTCGGCACAGGTGATAAATATAAATTTTGCGGAAAAGTTGAAAATTTGTCTTGATTTGTTATTTAGGTACATACATAATATATATCAATTTAATAATTTAAATGAGATCCGACGGCTCAGAGAGTGTAATGGAGATTGATCGTACTCCACCAGATTTAAGATCAGAACCCAAATTGGCAATGGAAAATCTGCTTCCAGCGAATTCAAAAGAAACATGAAAGTGTATGAACATTTGTATGAGTTGGAAAAATGAGAAAAAAGTTTTCACCGAAACAGTATTTTTGGACTAAGTATATCTATTTATTTATTTATTTACATTATAATACACAAAAACAAATTAAAATCAATTTCTCACTTATAAATATAAATAATACAATTCTTTACTGGATTGTCACTCAAAAGATGTGTATAAGTACAGAAAAACAAAAAGTACCGAGATAGATGCGATGAAAGTATCCACCTGCAAAGCAATGATCTTTGCAGATGAATACCAACAGGTTGATGCAGATATATATATTATACATAATCTTGAATCTTAAACTTTAAGCGGGGTGGATTATTCAGGCGCAACACCGCTGTTGTGTCTGAACCATCCGGTTTAAGATGGAGGACATCTTTAACAGTTTTTATGTAACTGCTGAGCTTGGGATCGAAAATGTCTAATTATGAGTTACTTATCTAACTCATTATATTGACGAGTCATTCTTACAATGGGGTTAAAATAAGATGTATTTTTTTTTATTTGACTTGCATAGATTAGTGATATTAGCTCTGCGTGCTCTGTATCTAATGTTGAAGGGTTACTGAGATTAATGAGATTCAACAAACAAACATACATGTATTGGGGAAATCAATAACATTTTCTTGTAGTAATTGCCCCTTATGTAGTGTATGAGTAATGTAACTTTGAATATTAATTAAATCAAATGTATAATATAAAATAGAACACCCAGGGGAGAAAACGATCTATTTCTGTTCAAGAGTATGTTTAAGCCCGACGCGCAGCGTACAGAAAATTATTTAGAATATTTAAAAGCGTACTGTTCAATTATCAATTTAGCCTCATGTTAATCCCGTTCTATTATCAGGTACAAAATTAAAATAATCAAATATAAAAAAATCGTTAATTATCCCTTTCAGTCTATTCCTAACCGAAACACAAAATAAATATGAACTCCTACAAATCCTGTTTAAAATAAAAGTATCCGTTTTCATTCAGCAAAATTAATTTAGGTGTGTATCGTATTCATTGTATACCTAGAACTCGCGATGGACGCGTATCACTTAAAAGGTTTATTTTGTTCAAGGCTCTTTAAAATATCACTTTCAGTTACTACGTAAATAGACTTGTAAACGCAATTATTTGTTTTATCAAATACGGAGCCACGGAGCGCAGTTAGCGCTCCGTGGCTACACCCGCGTGGTGAAAGATTATGATGATGATGTCAAAATTTAGAGCGTTCATCAGGTATAATGTAGGATTCTAACGGTGAAAGAGTTTTTAAAATAGGTTCAGTAGTTTAAGTAGTAATTTCAAACAAGTATTTTTTGAATTAAATTCAAACAAGTATTTTCTCTTAACTAGGGTTGCGTACCCAAAGGGTAAAGTGAGACTCTATTACTAACAGCCGTATTTATAAACAAGCAGAAGTAATTGCTTAAAGAAAAAGTAATTATTAAGCAATGATTTTAATTCTGTAGACAAAATTTCCCTGAAGTTAGAACTATCAAAGGTTAGAATTCTTAGCCGAGTAATAGTGACCATTTTTATGCAAGAAATAAAAGCACCTCTTTTTTTTGGTCTTATTGCAAAAGTGACGTTATATAAAAATTATATTCGCAGACAAGTCTGAACTTCAGTGTAAAAAATCCTATTTTGGCAGGGTTATGTCATGGGGTAAGTAATATAATGTTCAATTATTAAAATATATATAGACATAAAAAAATAACAACTTGTGATATACCATTCATTTCGTATATAATAAATATGATATAAACCTTTGATCGAAATTAAAAAAAAATACTTTAAATGAAAACCATTCATAAAATATACATCCATGTGATATACTTACCAAATGACATAACTATTATAAAAATATAACTACTACATATACCTACTTTTTAATCGGATTTTAATAAACATATATAATAAAACGTCGAAACTTCGAATTAAACATACTTAGACAAACCATTGCTTCGACAGGACATTATATTATGTAAGATAAAAAAATTAACCCAAAAGTGCTGTTCTATATTATTATCTATTTATTTTTATTTATTTATTTATTTATTGAGTACCAACATGTTATACATTAAGACAATTATAATAAATACAATTCACAGTAGACTAAATGCTAACACAATTATAGGTACCGACTACACGCAGTAATATAAACGAGCGGTTCACAAATTAAAGTAGATATGTACAATTACAAATGAAAATAAATCACATTTTTTGACCAGTTTTTAAGACATTATAATAATAAGTTCAATTTATTGCAATAAATATGTTTATATTGCAATAAATTGAACTTATGCACATAATAGAACAAAAAATATTAGCATAATCCGAAGCAATTCAGAAAAACATTTGAAACAATTTACAAAAATTATGTCAATTTATAAAAAAAAAATGACAATAATAATAATAATAAATCCGAGATAATAAAGAAATCAAGAGTATAATAATAGTAATCATTCACTGGTTAGTCCTGCATCTTTATCGAGATGTAGATAAAACCCTAATTCTGACGCTACGCCACTCAACCTAACGCTCCTCCTCACTTCGCTCATCGTCGTACAGATCGCGCGGCGAGAGTTTGGCTTTGACCGTTATTGCGCAGAAATCAGAAATTGGGTATCACAGGGGGGCTAGAGGGACGAAGGACTCTTGTCTCTCTCTGTCACATCAAAGACGAGGGACTGTTGTCTCTCTCTGTCACATGTGCGCGACTGTACCCATGCGCAGCTATCCCCTCCACCCGAAGGTCAAAGCCAAACTCTCGCCGCGCGATCTGTACCTATCGTGACTTTGCCTTAGACTAGTCATGAAAACTGAATACCATTAAAGATACATAATTTTGTTACCGGAATTATACCAAAATGTATAGTATGTCAAATCATCGTTATATCGAAAAAAATATGATACTTGAACAGTAAGTAATATTAGCAGTATATAAAATTATAGTAGTTGAGCGATATATCAAGTGCTGGTATAGAATTTAAATTATATAACAACTATAACTTATATCAAATAAAATTATATCAACTGTCCGTAACGGCTAAAGTCTTTTATATCCAGTGAAGGGTATTAAAAAAATCTGTATGAAATGAATGAAGTAATGAATTTCGAACAACAGTCACGCACCCTATGTCATGCATTCACTTTAGAAAGCAACGTTCATTGCTCGACTTTAGAATAATATTTTATGTTGAAGTATTCTATCGTCCTGCACTGAGCTCCTCGCCTCGAATTCGTTTTTTTGAGAGAAATTTGTTATTTAGGTATATAAGAATAATTTCTTCTTTAACAGTGTTTAATAATAACCTGTTACTTTCGCATCCTGTTGGCGAAAGGGTGCTTGAACTCTGTTACCTCATGAAGTAAACACAGAAGCACATAGTACATAGATATTTCAATAGATATATGTTACCTTGCAGTATGCCGGACTTATTGGACCGTAAAACGTAATGCTTGGTTATGCACACGAGCAACTTTACGAATATTTGATAGCTATTATGTATTTAGATGTTTCTCACTAAAAATTAAAAAAGTTCTATAGGGACAGTCTGATCTGCTAACTATGTTGATTATTTATATATTTATTAGCAAATACTAACTAATCGCTCCACGGTTTCACTCGTGCAGGATTCTGTTATAACTACAAGAGTATTTTGCAGGATAAAAAGTAGACTATGTAGTATTTCAGGTTATCATCTATGTATATAACATAGAACTATAATAAACACTTTAGTAAGCAAAACAGGAAAGTAATGCTTTTTAAATTAATATTTGAAAATGTCTAAAGATATTATAAAATTGGTTCGTTTATCTATACGTCCATTACAATAAACATATACACACATTTTGGAATTTATTATATTTGTATGAGTATGATTGTTCAGGCCTAACGCCTTCCAAAAGGCAGGAGCAACTACTCGCGCGTCACATTGTTTGACGCTTTCTAACAGTTATCTTTTATTAAAACACTACCGATCCGACCTTCGATGTAACAACATCTAGTTTCAAGTAAATTCTTTATTGCACCTTTGGGCTTTTATTTTTACACCATTGCGTACTCCAAAGACGTAACATGGTGGCCCATGAGGGGATCTAAACGGGAACCGCGAAAAACATCACGATAAACCTAAAATTTTGGAGAAGTTTGCCGCGACAACAAATCATTTCCGAAGCAAAGTTGGAGCCTTACAGTAGTGGACTAAAGCTACCGGTGCCAACCATTTAGAGGATTGAAGATATTGGGACAGCATACAGCATCTATAAGCGCCAGATTCCGAGCAGTGACACCTCTAAAGTATCACATCGAGCGATCGTCGTCAGCGCGTCTCCCAAGATAAGTGTCGTCATCGATTCTCCAATTCACAATTTTCATCCAAAATACATATAAATTCCTATCTTCCTATTCAAAACAATCATTCATTTGTGTAATTCAAAGTGTTTTTGTGCATAATATTGGCAAAAACGTCCAAAAGGTGCAAATTTCGTTATATTTTTTTATTATGTAGGTAGGTTTCACATTTTCGATCATTGAAAATTTAATAACGTAGTCATTAATTCAATGAAATTTCTGTCTTCTTTCGCAAATTACTAGTCCATTTGTGTAAACTTAAGTTGTTTGTGCAAACTATATTGCCAAAACTTCCAAATAGTGAAAATTTTACCATAGTTTTTTATGTAGGTACCTAGTATTTTTATGTATAGGTAGCTCTCATATTTTCAATCAACAAGCAATTCTCGACAATTAAAGTAATTTCTTTAAGTTTTGCCCTTCAACCAACAAATACTCGTACCTGTAATCTTAATCACGTTTTACAAGTTATACATTATTTGTCAGGTTACTTTCAATTCCAAGCGAAAGGGCACTACACAGCGAAAATGCATTCTAAATACCTACCTACTAAATAATATAAACTAGTCTATCTTTTTTTATAAAATTTTCTCAGCTCATTGATCATTGCTTAAAATCAATTCACAACTTAGTTTTTAGCGTGTTTTGCCGACTATTCCAGGCCATATTACCGACGCACGCGCCCATTACGTGCATACGTACTGCAAGGGCTGTGCAGTACGCGAGCTCGCGCGACGGCCAGTTGGGCGGCCGGCAGCGAGTGCTGAGTTGCAGGGCGGGCGGCAGCGAGCGCTGCTGATTGTGCACCACAGGCTTCCGTACGGCAAGTGACACCAAAACGAGGAGCGTGAGCCATTTATAATTGATAATTTAGCTTACTAGTTTGATTGAAATTAACATATAAAGGTAATATCTGACATAATGAATATTGAACATAAACAGCGTTACAAAGATTTATTAATAAAACGAGTATCCTCTAAGGGACAGATTACTAAATTCAAAACATATTTAAACAGTATTTCTGACCTAGAGGAATTATCTAATATTCAATTAACTGAATTAAATTTGAAACTTGCGAAGTTTGAAGCATTGTCAGTTAGATTTGATGACTTGCAAAATGAAATAGAGGTTCTAAATCCGGAAAATATTTCGACCGAAATTGAAGAACGTGAAAATATTGAACGCGATATAATAATAAACATAGCCACTGCCAAGAATTTGGTCGAAATATTTAATAAAAAAAAGGAAATCGAACAACGTCGCAATTCTGCCCCTGACGTGTCGTGTTGTGTGGATCATAATCATCATCATCAACAGGAGCTTAGTTTGAAGCTACCACAGATTCAAATAGCTAAATTCGATGGTGCGTATTTCCGTTGGTTAGAGTTTCGAGATACCTTTGAGAGTTTAATTCATGATAATGATCGTATTTCGCCAATTAACAAATTCCATTATCTCCTATCGTATTTGCAAGGCGACGCAGCTAGGATCATCTCAAATCTTGAAGTTTCCAACACAAATTATGCTGAAGCGTGGAAGTTATTGTGTAGTCGCTACAATAACAAAAGAATACTAATTAATCATCATTTAAACTCATTGTTCAACATAAAGCAACTTCCACGCGAAACTGAGAGATCTTTGAGATTCCTGGTCGATCATGTGACCAAAAACTTGCGCGCTTTAGCCGGCCTAGGGCAGCCGACAGATAAATGGGATGTGCTGATCATATTTATGCTAACCTCTAAACTCGACAGCAATACTTTATTAAAATGGGAGGAATATCGTAATAATATTGAAGGAGATGTGCCTACTTTGGACCAGTTTTACAAATTCATGATAGACCGCGCCGATGTACTCGAGTCTTTAAATCGAAACCGGTCTGATTACAATAACACAAGGCCTTCCATGCCCTCAATGCGTTCTGTACCTAGTAATAACAATCAGAAACAAGGTCAGAATGCTATCACCAAATCATTTGCAAGTGTCAGCAATAAAAATAATAATAATATGAAAAATAATAATAATAAGAAGGCCATTAGCTTCGCATGCATTATTTGTGACGAAAATCATAGAATCTATGATTGTCCTACTTTCAAGGCCAAGGGGATAGATGAAAGAATGTTGGATGTGGCAAAATTTAAGTTATGCATGAATTGTCTAAGGCAGGGTCATTCTGACCGCGAATGTCGCATGGGACCATTTCGCGTGTGCAGCCAAAGACATAATAGCCTACTCCATCGTCCATCTTCCTCTTCCAATCATGTGGTTTCAGTTGAAGAACAAGATGAGACAATAGTCAATTATTCAAATCAAAATACAACTCAAGTCTTGTTATCCACTGCCATGATTGAAGCATTGAATCCATTTAATCAACAAAAGATTAAAGTTCGTGCTCTTTTAGATTGCGGTAGTCAATCATCTTTTATCTCAGAGTCCCTAAAGACTAGACTTTCTTTAAAAACTAATCCCATTGATTCGCTAAAGGTCATAGGAATAGGAAATACAACTGCGTCTAATGTAGTTGAAAGTTGCAGTGTTGAAATCAATTCAATAAACACAGATTTCAAGGTCATGTTACCATGCCTTGTGATAAAGGAGTTGACTGGTTGTTTACCGAAAACAACCATCAATATCAGCTCACTAAAGTTGCCTGCACGGATTCAGTTGGCTGATCCCACGTTTCATCAGCCAGGCCCAATAGATGTTCTAATAGGGGCGGACCTGTTTTGGGATCTTTTAGGCAACGAGCAATGTTCTATAGGATTAGGAGGTATATATGCAATAGTCCTAAACTAAGAAATACAGAATTGGGCTGGATAGTGTCCGGTTCTATTCAGTCAGTATTGTCGAGCAAAGGCACACACTGCAATCATGCTATACTTTCAAAATCACAAGATGAAAACATTGATAAAATGCTCACTAGGTTCTGGGACTTAGAAGACGTTCCCTCAAAATCAATGCTGAGTGAAAATGAACAATATTGTGAACAACATTTTCTAACTCACACTACGAGGGACAGTGCAGGTAGATTTTGTGTTAAATTACCTCTAAAAGACACCCCTGATTGCCTGGGAAATACCTATTTATTAGCTAAAAGGCGATTTATCAACTTAGAAAAGCGGTTAAAACGAAATCCGTCACAAAAAATAGAATATACTAATTTTATCAAAGAATATGCTGAACTAGGGCATCTAGCTGTAGCTAACGATCGTTTCAATTCCAGTCCATCATATTATCTGTGTCATCATGCAGTCCTAAAGGAAGGCAGTGAGTCTACTCGGACGCGTGTAGTATTTGATGGCTCAGCCCCTTCTACGTCTGGATGCTCTCTTAATGATATTTTGATGGTGGGCCCAAATATCCAAGATTCTCTTTTTTCCATTTTATTACGTGCTAGGCAATACAAATACCTACTCACGGGTGACATTGAGAAAATGTATCGCCAGGTGTTAGTACAAGAAGAAGATCGCAATCTACAGCTGATTCTTTGGAGAGAAGATGATTCGCGGCCCATTGAAACACTAAAGTTATGTACCTTGACCTACGGTACAGCCAGCGCTAGTTATCTTAGTACACGCTGTCTTTGGCAAGTGGGTGAGGACCATGATGATGACCTTATAAAGAACATCATCCAAAAGGACTTCTACGTCGATGACTTAATAACCGGCTGTGATGATCCCCAACAATTGAAATACATACAAAGCTCAGTCTTTAATGCATTAAAATCAGCCTGTTTTAATCTCAGAAAATACAAAAGTAATTATCCATCAATATTTGATAGTACTGATATAAATAAACAAGATCATTTAACTATCAGTGAATCATCGAGCACTCTCGGACTAGGGTGGACTCCGTCGAGTGACACCTTGCATTTTCCTATAAAGGGGTTTTCACATGATAGTAGTGTAGTTTTAGCTAAAAGATTCATCATGTCTAACTCATTTAAAATATACGATCCGATCGGCGCCCTCTCTCCTGTCGTCATTCGACCTAAAATGTTATTATCAATAGTGACCTAACAAGGTTGAAAGCATTTGTTGCGAATCGGGTCAGTGAAATAATAGAATTAACCGATCCATCTGCATGGCGATATGTTCCTACTGCTTCAAACCCGGCTGATTTAATATCCAGGGGAGCAGATGCCAAACATCTATTATCCATGGACCTGTGGTGGACAGGCCCTAGCTTTTTGCACAAAAATGAATCTGAGTGGCCAGTACTAAAGGCTAACGGTTTAGAAGCCTTACCAGAAATTAAATCACATACGGCTATAATCAGTGAGCCAATTATTAATTTTGATAAATACTCCTCTCTCAATAGGTTGCAGAGATCATTTGCATACATTCAAAGATTTATATATAATTTGAAAAATCCTCGCAATAAGCGCGTAGGTACGTTAACAGCTGACGAAATGCGTGAATCATTCTATACGCTATGCGTTCTCGCTCAAGGTCAATCGTTCCCTATCGACTACCGCATACTTATAAGCGGCAAACAATTGAGCAGCATAAGTAAAATATTATCGCTTTCGCCGTTTATAGATAATGAAAAATTAATTCGTGTTGGTGGTCGCATCGAGGCATCAGGTTGTCCTTACGAAAAGAAGCACCCCATTTTGCTTCACGCTTCACATAGATTAACTAAATTATATTTTGAAAGGGAACATATAAATAATATGCACGCCGGTCCACAACTGCTGTTAGCAACAGTGAGAGAAACCGTGTGGCCAGTGAACGGACGTTATCTCGCGAGACGCACTGTTAGTAACTGCGTGCGATGCAGACGTTTACGAGGTAAGACGCTGTGTCCTAAGATGGGTAATTTACCGTCCCAACGCATTAATCCAGATTATCCATTTTTGTCTGTTGGTTTAGACTTTGGCGGCCCGTTTTATATTATTAATCGCAAGGGTCGTGGAAGTCGTGTTATAAAATGCTACTTGTGTTTATTCGTATGCTTACGTTATAAATGTATTCATCTCGAAGCTGTGAGCGATTTGACGAAGGACGCATTTATTATGACTCTTAGAAGGTTTATAGCACGTCGAGGCAAACCAACGGAAATACTCAGCGATAATGGTACAAATTTTGTTTCTGCCTCAAAAGAAATAGCAGACTTTATAAAACAGAGCCAAGAGCCACTGTCTGATTTTACAAGTCAACAATCCATTAATTTCCAATTTATTCCGGCATATACTCCTCATTTTGGTGGCATATATGAAGCCGGGATAAAGTCGGCTAAACATTTGATAAAACGTGTTATTGGCAACAGCCATGTAACTTTTGAAGAAATTTCAACGTTATTTGCACAAGTGGAGGCGATTCTGAATAGCCGTCCCCTGTGCCCTTTATCATCCTGCCCGAACGATCTCCTCTTCCTTTCTCCAGGACACTTCATCATCGGGAGACCGTTGACGGCGCTGCCTGCTCCAGACCTGAGCAACTGCAAGGACAATCAGTTGAAACGCTATGAACGCCTCGAAAAGATAAGGCAGCACTTCTGGCAAAGATGGCAAAAGGAATATCTCTCCGAGCTACAGCAGCGAACCAAATGGCGAACCAACGCATCAAGGCTGACCGTTGGAGACATGGTGCTGCTGGCAGAAGACCATTCCTCACCACTTCAATGGAGACTTGGACGAGTTTTGCGCCTCATCTATGGACAAGACCAGATACCAAGGGTCGCGGATGTACAAACCACTAAGGGCTGCGTACGCCGATCCTTAGTACGTTTATGCCCACTTCCGACAGCGGAAGAACTTAAGAGTTGAAAGATATCCTTTCAACGGCCGGGAATATGTTCAGGCCTAACGCCTTCCAAAAGGCAGGAGCAACTACTCGCGCGTCACATTGTTTGACGCTTTCTAACAGTTATCTTTTATTAAAACACTACCGATCCGACCTTCGATGTAACAACATCTAGTTTCAAGTAAATTCTTTATTGCACCTTTGGGCTTTTATTTTTACACCATTGCGTACTCCAAAGACGTAACAATGATCATTATCCTCATTCATTACCTCAAGATTATTTTCTTCTCCACTCGTTAGCTCAATGCTGAGCGTGATGTTTCTGGTCCTAACAATTAACGCTGAGCATTGGACGGATATAAGAACCCAAAACAAGGAGATGCAACAGGAGCCCCTAGTGTCTAAAAATACTTTAAAATGACGTAGAAGATATGGGTACCACTACGGAAATATCTCCCTAGAAAATGCCATGAAAATCATCATCATCATCAACAGCCTGTAGCAGTCCACTGCTGGACATAGGCCTCTCCAATTGCACGCCACTTAGGTCTATCTTGGGCTTCTCGCATCCAGTTTTTGCCAGCCGTCTTGCGCAGATCGTCACTCCACCGTGCCTCAGGACGTCCTACACTACGTTTGCCGAGACGCGGTCTCCACTCTAGAACTCGTTTACCCCAACGGTTGTCGGTTCTACGGCTAATATGGCCAGCCCACTGCCACTTCAGCTTGCTGATCCGGTGGGCTATGTCGATGACCTTGGTTCTCTGACGGATCACTTCATTTCTGATGCGATCCCTCAGAGAAACACCGAGCATAGCCCTTTCCATAGCCCGCTGAGCGACTTTGAGCTTGTGGACCATTCGAGCCGTCAGTGTCCACGTTTCGGCTCCGTATGTCATGACGGGTAGGACGCACTGATTGAAGACTTTCGTCTTCAGGCACTGTGCAATCGGCGAAGTAAGGACTCGACGTAGTTTCCCAAACGCTGCCCAGCCCAGCCGAATTCTTCTATTCACCTCGTTCTCAAAGTTGTTTTTTCCCAACTGCAATGTCTGCCCGAGGTACACATATTTTTGAACAACTTCGAGAACGGCGCCGTGTATCGCAATCGGTTCCGGTAGAACATGTTCGTTGAACATGACCTTGGTTTTGTCCAAGTTCATCCGTAGGCCGATGCGTATAGAAGAGTCAGCCAGGTCATTCAGCATCTGTTGCAGGTCCTGCAGCGTCTCTGCCACGATGACGATATCGTCAGCAAATCGCAAGTGAGAGATGTATTCGCCGTTGATATTAATGCCACGTCCTTTCCAGTTCAGCGTCTTGAACATATCCTCCATTGCATTTGAAAACAATTTCGGGGAAATAACGTCCCCTTGTCTCACTCCTCGATGCAACGGTATGGGACTTGTTTGCTGATTCTGTACTTGGACGGACATGGTGGCGGTTTCGTAAAGACATCTCATCACTTGGATGTATCGCCAATCTATCTGGCAACGCTGCAGGGACTCCAGAACAGACCAGATTTCAACCGAGTCAAAGGCCTTCTCATAGTCCACGAATGCTAGACACAGGGGCTGATTATACTCTTCGGTCTTCTGTATAATCTGCCGCAATGTGTGAATGTGGTCTATGGTGCCGTATCCGCTCCGAAACCCAGCCTGTTCCGGTGGTTGGAATTCGTCGAGTCTACGCGCAAGACGGTTCGTGATCACTCTTGAAAACAGCTTATAGACGTGGCTTAGAAGGGATATGGGTCGATAGTTCTTCAGCAGGGTCTTATCTCCTTTTTTGAAGAACAGGACGACCACACTCCTACTCCACGCCTCTGGAGTTCTCCCTTCGAACAGGACAGCGTTAAAAAGCTTCTGGAGCTCCCTCAGTACGGGTTTACCTCCTGCTTTTAGTAGCTCTGTTGTAACGCCATCCTCTCCAGGGGCTTTTCCATTTTTAAGCTGTCTAAGAGCGATCTCGATTTCGCCAATACTGACTTCTGGCATGACCATGAAAATATGTTAATACAATTTACTATAAATTCTTAAGACACTGAATAATATACCAGGTATTTTGTTTCTTCATATTGGGCAAAGCACTAATTTTACATGAACTGTGAAAACTTAAAACACATATGATATGCGTACATCAAATAATTAAATAAATAATAGGTAGTACTTTACTGTTTCAAAACTTATTTCCTAAGTTTAATTTTCATTGAATGTTCTGTAGTCTGTTTGCTGATAGGTGGTTTGCTAGCAGCGCGATAAAAAGGAAACTACTTTTGAATGCAATGAAAACGCCCGTCTGCGCCGCCCAGCGGAAATCTACTAGAGGCGTTGTATTGGAAAAGATATTGTTTGTTATTGATAGAGCCGGCTGGCGTTTATCGAAGCTTGTTCTTTCTCTGTTTAGTGCTAGATTGACTTACCTCTGACGCCGTGTTGTTATATATATACAAGTAATTATTTAAGCTATATGAAACCAATCATCCACTAGTGAAGTATGAAATCCGAACAATGTGCTAATATAGACACTCGAAACTATGAAACCACCCAAGTATACAAACACTTGTTTTCTGTTATAAGTAAAAAGATAATCACAATTTTAAGAGCAGTTTCTTTGTGAATTTTCCGGTTTGAAGTTTGCCGGTGAAATTACAGGCACATGAGATTTAACAACTTAATACCTCAGGGTGGTGAGTTACCTCAGGGTGGTGAGTGCAGTGCAGTCCGCCACTTGTGACGAAATGTATCTGTTAAGGCAGAGGTGACCGCTTAACACTAGGGCAGCCTCGTGATTTTTTCGTAACCTAATATTGACATTAAAATAACGTGTGTACATGAAATTTAAATTTAAATGAGATCAACTAAGAGGGATGCCCTATTAGTGCGTTGCGTCGCGTCGTTGCAGCGGTTCAACGCATTGTATGCCACACCTGTGTTGCGTCTATGCACGACGTCGCATCGCAAAGGGTACGCCGGCTGTCACAGTCGCAGCGAACCTCTCAGTTCAGCCTTCGCAATGGATAAAAACGTGTTCTTTTGTTGCTTTAATTTCTCCACCACCGTAACAAACTTGGCAGCAATAGTTTGCCCTTCTAGCAGTGGAACACTGTCCGTCTTTGCACCGGAGCTACGACAGTACCCTCCGTCTCTTGACCGTCGATCCGTGGGAACGTCACGTGCGGCGACGCAACGCACTAATGGGGCATATCACAAAACATATATATTTTTGCAACGCAACGCAACGTAACATACCAACTACTCCAGGTATAAAAATTAAAAAGCAGGCCTTTATGTGGGTGCGTGACTGTTGTTCGAAATTCATTTTACAGATTTTTATTTAAATACCTTTCAGTGGATATAATAATAATAATAATAATAATTTTATTGATCAGGTAACAAAAATCCATTTGTGTTAGTTAAAATGTGCTAAGTATAAACTAAGTTAGAGCAGTATTAATAAAAAAAATAAAACAACTAATTAACAGGCAACATGCCCTGACGCCAGTTGCGCACAGTGCCACAGCACGGGACAGTTGCAGCTGTCCGCCACCGCCTGCAGAACATTGTTGCTGCTGCCCCGCACTCTGCGTACCAGCGACGCAGACCGTTTCCGCATTATGGCCGGGAATCCATCTACGCGCGCTTCCGCGAACATTCCCGAAGCGCTGCAGAAGCGGGGCAGCCGCAACAATACCCTAAAGGCATTGTTATATTGGACACGCAGGGCGTTCAGCGATCTTCGAGAGTATTTGCACCAGAGGCTACTTGTATAAAAAAATATAATATATAATCAAGACTTTTGCCGTAACGGACAGTTGATATAACTTAATTGGATAAACGTTATAGTTGTTATATAATTTAGAATCTATACCAGCACTTGATATATCGATCAACTGTAATACTATAATTTTATATATTTCTAATATTACATACTATTCAAGTATCAATTTTTTTTTGTTATATCAATGTTTTAACACACTATACATTTTGGTGTAAGTCCGGTAACAAAATGATGTATCTTTAATGGTATTCAGTTTTCATGACTAGTTGGCAAAGTCACGATAGGTGCGACGACGAGCGAAGTGAGGAAGAGCTTTAGGTTGAATGGTGACCACACGATGGACACGCCAGAATTAGGTTATCAATGTGAGTCGGGCATTTTTGTTTACTTTTGAAATATATTAATAGGTTTCGACTTTTCAATAAATATGTTTATTAAAATTCGACTAAAAAGGAGTGATTATATTTTTTGTAATAGTTGTTTCAATTGCTAAGTATATGACATGAGTTTATAGGTCATGAATGGTTTTCTTTTGTTATTTGTTTTTAATTTCAATCAAAGGTTAATTATTATAATATAATATACGAAATAAATAGTATATATTAAGTTTATATATCTTTTGTCTATATGTATTTCACGAATCAAACATTTATACAACAATTATGTACATATTTTTTTTAAATTCGTGATAATGTTTTTTATTTCAAAATATACCGTCTTTCTATATCTTGTAGACGATATATTTTATAGTACGCGCATCACTCTGAAACTACGAGATAGATATTGATGAAACCTGACAGATTTGTAACTAAAATTATGGGGTAGTATAAAGAATATCTTTTATTATAACTAATTTAATATATTTAATAATTAAGTACGGTACACGTATTTTTTGGTTTTGCTATGCTACCCCCTACCTATGTATAAATATTGTAAATATAAATGTTATTTTTAAAAACAACATAACAAATTTTTACGCCTACATTATCCTCAAATGGGTAGGCGGCAGTGTTATAAAAATCTACGTTTCGCAAGAGGGATATGTTTTAGGTCCCGTGTCATAGGGGGCGAGCCTATTGCCATCTACGAGTCACTGCCGTGCGATTCTGTAATAATTCGTCGACGAGCTTGTCGACGAGCTCACCGATGTCAAATACTTCGCCCTTGCACATAAGGTTGCTTTTCGAACGTTTCTTGTCATCTCTTCATTTGTTTCACGGATGTTGTCAAAGATGCAACGATGTTTGCTCTTAGAGAATCGCATGGCAGTTCTCAACTCCGGACTGGTATTGAGAATGTATTTGTCAGAAAAACCGCGCACCTCTGTTGTGCCAGCCGGACGACCGCGATGCGTGTTTATTACCCGCAATAGCCCAAAAATGTTGAGCTCCCAAAGGCAAGGACATATTTTCTATCACAGGTAAGTTATTAAATATATGAAATTGTGTTGTGCATAAATTCACTCACGGCACTCTTGGTTTCAATACAAATCGTGATACTTGCGTTATCTATTGTACATAATAAATCTGTAGTTTCATCAAATGCTATGCTAAACAACGATAGTGTCCTAGTTCTAGTGTATACGAAAGTATACTATGGCTGGCACCAAACGTTTCTGCGTGCGTGCGTTTCTCTGCGATCCAGTGATATTAAATTTACCGGAACAGATGGTATTCATCAATATTTATTGCTGATAGTTTTCGAGAACATGATATTGCTAAATTCAGCAATATCATGAGAACAGAACATTATAATAGATAACAGTAGAATCACTTTTAGAATCTTATAATTTATAATAATAATAATGTTTATTTTCACTACAAAGGTACAAACAAGCCTAACATAATTAATACAGGTGAACTTTATGTACTTATTTGTATTGTAGTGTGTGCCCTTAATATTAAGTCAAATATCTCAATTATACAAGAGATGAATTTGAAACATTGCATTTTACTTTCATTGTGTAAAACTCTTTTATGAGTTTGTTTTATTTCAAAAAATTCATTTATTAAAAAAAAATCGTTTCAGATTTGGGTAAAAATATTAATTTACCCTTTTTAGTGACTCTGGCCTACTTACAGGATTGCTTGTCATTCACCGTCTACGATATCATCAAAATAGGGGGAACACTTTTCAGTTATTGGAGTGAAACTCAATAATAGCTTGACTGAATTTGATGAAATTTAAATAGGACCACCTCGGAAATATAACGAGCAGAAGCTAGTAAAGCTGGATTCTCTATGATAGTAAGGTTAACGTAAATAATTGACAATAAAACATTGAGCTTTTATGTGAATTAATTGGTACATACATACATCTCAATAGACACCTATACTTCTACCGAAGACCTAAAGGTTTAATTATGTGTTTGACCTGTATGTATGTATGTCCGTTCCTTTCCGAGTGGACATACTTGACTGGTCGGCGCGCATGCACTTCTATGGTACGACTAATGGAGGATCCCAATAATCTATCTATCCACAGTTTTCCTTACTACCGATAGAAATTTGACATAACTTCCATACAAATAGTGTCAAATATCTAACTCTAGTAAGGTAAACCGGCGATAGATAGATTATTGGGACCGGCCGTAAAACGTAATATTCGTAACTGTTACTGTTTTGAGTCATACCGTAGAAGTTCTTGCGCGCCGACCAGTCAATCGAGGCCCCAGTTTTATATGAGACCGCGTATACCTTGGATTTATGTGACGGATCAAGATATAGTTAGATATAGATCAAGAAGTTTATAGTTGGGAGCTCAGGGCTATTCTATTTATATACCAAATTTCATCGAAATCAATTGAAGTAATTGGGAATATCCATTGTATTTAAATAAAGAACATCATTCTATTAAGTTTGAAACTGATTTTTTTACTTAGGCAATAGTATTTTTTGTAGGGACATATATCAGCTTAGACATTATTTAATATGGACAGTTTTATATGTATACATGTTTCTATTAAGACAATTGTCATTATTGACCTAAGTCGCCTAACCCACTAAGGCCCACTTGCACGTTCCAGACTTAGCTTCATTAACTCAGAGTCAACTGCTAAAACGGGGTTTTATAATAAATTTATCTTGCACCATTAAAGGTTAGGAGTAAATCTAAGGTTATTTATTGAAATATTTTTAACCCAGCAATGTGGGTTAAGATCTTTGACTAGGATTAGTGAAGTTTTGTGTCAAAAAAAAATTGAGGTTACATTCTGCTGTATAATGTACTCTTTGGACGAAATGACACGAGACAATACGTATAGAAAAAAAAAGTCATCAATTTTCATACAACAAAGGATAAACAAGAAAGTCTATATACGTTGTACTGTAGTGCCAAAGAGATAGATATAAGTTTCACTTTTTTTTTTCAATTCATACATTATTGGTCAGGTTACAATATAAGCGCATAGACAATTCAATATTCCCATCTAAAGATTACATTTTGTCAGTTTAGCAAAACCGGTGATCATTACAGTCGTGCAAGGCAAAATGAGAGTTAAAAATGGATATGACTAACGCAAGCTTACAAACTTGTAGACTTATTTATTCAACCCGAGCAAACGTGCAAGTGGGCCTTAGTTAATTAGTCAACGGCTTAACCGATTTTGATATATGATACGTCCCTGGATTCGTCTTACGGCCGATCCCCATAAAATATCTATCGTCGGTTTACCTTACTATAGATAGACATTTGATACTATTTATTTATTTATTTATTTATTTATTTATTCAAGTCAATCGATGTGGCTAACAGAATTATTCCAAAACACCACATATCATACATCATAACTTATGTAAGTAGGTACATTTTTATAAAACATCAAGTAGGTAAGTTACTTAGAAGGTAAAATTAAATTATATAGCAGAAGTCAGAATTAGTGATGTCAACATAATAAACAATACAAAATTAGAATAACAACAATAAAATAATATAAATCAAAGTCAAAGAACAAATACAATATATTAATAAAATTATGTCAATTAAGTTAAAGTTTAAAATAAATGTTCAAATATATATAGGCATGTTTAACTAACGTACCTAGTCCGTCGGCAAACAAATCAACATGTTCGAGCCGAACGAGCATGTCACCGAGCACCTTTCGGGCTCGAGCGGTGGGCGCGTTACGGCCGCGGCAGGTTCGCGTGGACGGCCGCGTTAACAGCCGAGGCGCACAGCGCGGCGCAACTGTCGCACCGCGACGCGGCACTTGCAATTTCATCTGATTTAAACAGTCAGATTGTCCACCCTATTGTGAAGTATAGAAATATAATGCACTAGAAGCAGCAATTTTCGCCTCAGTACTAGTGTGTCGAAGCCGACCATACCCGATACGAAAATAGATGGATATAAAAAGGGATAATATCCATAGGCTCGTTTGTACAGCCACCGTGCAAACTTACGGTGAATCTTTTCGATCATAAGAGAGTATTTGGTCTCATAAGGATCCCAGACGACAGCACCGAACTCAAGAGTGCTACGGACGTACGAGTTATATAAAACTGTAGCTACTCTCGCATCGCTAAACTGAGAAGCCAGCCTCATAACGAAACCAAGTGTTTTGTTAGCCTTTTTGCAAATATTCCTTATGTGTGTTCGAAAGTCAAGTTTGCTATCTAAAGTCAGTCCTAAGTCACAAATTTCATTAACTCTATCCAGGGGAGCGTCGGGTAAATAGTATACAGAACATAGAGGAGAACGCAATCGGGAAAAGGTAATCGCCTTACATTTAGATGTATTGAAAGGTAGTCTATTCGTTTTGCTCCAGTTGACCACGGAGTCGATATCCCTCTGCATAGCTGCAGTATCGGCTACGCTGCTCACAGTTAGACACAACTTTAAGTCATCCGCAAACATTAGGCATTTTGCAGTGCTAACAGCCCTGGGCAAGTCGTTAATCATTAATAAAAAAAGTGTTGGGCCCAAAGTACTTCCTTGACTGACTCCTGACCGGGTAAAATAGTCGTCGGACTCATAACCAGCCACTCGGACAAACTGACTGCGGTTACTTAGATAACTTGAGAAGAAATGTAGGAGCTTAGGAGTAAATCCAAATATTGCCAATTTCTGAAGTAAGATATCGTTATCAACCAAATCAAATGCATTTTTGAAGTCTAAGTACGTCGCGTCGACCTGCCGACCTGCATCCATTTCAGCAGCGACATAATCAATAAGGTTTATGTGGTTAGTTGTGGTTGATCGAGCCACACGGAACCCATGCTGGCTGTCGTCCAGAGCAGGACCGATCTGCTGGTTAATACGACGACCGAGAATGGATTCAAAGACCTTACCGAAGACCGATAACACAGCAATAGGCCTGTAAGTGGACACGTCTGAACTGGAGCCAGCCTTAGGGACGGGTGTAACTCTAGAAGTCTTCCATTGCTGAGGGTAGGTAGATTCGTCAAGACACAAATTATATATAAATAATAGTGGCGACGCAAGTAAAGCTATGCAGTCCTTTAAAAGATAGCCAGGAATGCCATCTGGGCCAGATGCGGACCGTGGTTTCAGGCGCTTCACTGCAGCACGAAGGTCAGCCGCGTCTATTGTGTCGATTGCAACCCGCGCGGAATCACGGTAAGTACAATAGCGCGCCGCCGCCTGCGCATCCAGCTTCGGCACCTCGCGGTGGAATACAGAGCTGAAGTAGTACGCAAATGCGGCAGCGGCATCAGCACCCTCCACCTCAGCACCGTTGCATGTGAACCGCTTACAGAGCTTTCTGTCTTTGCGCTTATCTTTTATATATTTCCAAAACTTAGAAGGCTCATCAATGATCTGTACCTGTGTCGTTTGAATGTACTGCCGATAAGCATTGGTAATCAGATTCTTTGTGTGCATCCTATAATATTTATACATTTGTATGGACCTTATGTCAAATTTGTATCGGTATTAAGGAAAACTGTGAATTATAGATTATTGGGATTGGTCGTTAATAGCACGAGTGTCACTTATTGCTTTATTACTAAAACCCAAAAGGAGAATGGATTGTATGCGCTTTAACGCGTTAATTATTTACGTTAGTCAGATAAACTTTTAGTTTTTTGTCGTAATCATTAGCTGATGTTTTAAATCACGCTAGTTATGATTTGTAATGGAATAAAGCTACAAACCCGATTTCTTACCTGAATTCTTAGCACATCTGTATTCTGTATTGAAGCCTGGAACATACTTGGCGCATGATGTTAAAACGTAAGGACTATGTTAATAAGTTATCAAAACTTGTTTGTGGCGTCAGCCAACTCAAATAAAGTTTGTGTGTGTGGAAAATTAGCACGATTGCTTTATAAACAGCGAAAAAGCTGAGTGAGAAGCTTTGCAAACTTTGCGAACATATAGAGCCGGAGTTACATGTGTAACAAACAAACAAAGTCACGTTTTATAACAGTTCGTTCTGTGAAAATGAAAGATAATACATTTGTTACCAAGTTTTTGTTCTCCTTTATCAGTGTACTGGTACGTTTGTTATTTTAAATTCCAAAAGTAATTTATATAAACGCTTATACATGCATCAAGTTACATTTTTCAAGTCGTCAGGTCCAAGTCTAGTCACATAAAAAAGGCTGATATTCAATTTCTAGTAAAGGGGTGAATACATTAAACTTTCTTAATTTTCATATAGACACTAGTTGCGCTCATTGGTTTTACCTGCGTGGTGAGGTGATGATGATGACGAATAGTTCCTATGTACTTCTCCGGGATATAATTTATCTCCTTCTCTCCCAAAGGACAATGACCAAATGTACGGATATTTTGACCCTACGTGGACAGATACTTTAGGTATTATTCCTTTTTTTTTATTTTTGATTGGTTGTTAGATTATATCAAAAGGTAACGGAATAATATAATAACTTCGTGTCAAAATGTTTGATAAGGCTATTTTTATATGTAAAGCAGGATGATGGTTGACATGCCTGCTTTGAATTTTGGCTCGCAATAATCTGTCAACCAATTCACAATGTGGCTATCACATTAAATTATCTTTGCTATCACAGTGAAGTGAATGACAGAGTGGAGTAGTGGCGTTGCTGTGTCTGTGTGTTGCCATAACAATAATTTAACAAACAACAAGTGTGAATGTGAAACCATAAACGTGAATAGCGAACGCGAATAGAGAAGCGCGGACTCAAGATATTATATGTTTAATGGTGGCACTTTACGTGGTCATTTGTGTTCACTATTGGGTGTTTGTTGTATTTGGCGAAATACATGACGTTCATGCAAATATAGTAAAATACGACTATCAGAAGACAATTACCGGTTTGTCTTCTTATTTGCCTATTGTATCCTTTTGATGGGCCTAGAAAAATCGACAAGCGCACGGTAACGTGTATTTGGTATTCTCCTTATTTGTCAAATAGACAAATAAGGCAAACACTTTGTCATACAACTGTCCACACATAGTAATTGTTTGCCAAATATGCCATATATACAAATACAAATAGCCATTTGAAGTGCTGGCATTAAACTTAACATCTAAGCCGGAAGTGCGATATTGCATGAAGGATTTACGTTCTACCAGTACGTCACTCGCGTCACGCAATGTGAAATCAATTATAAAACAGGATATTATCAAAATAAATACCATTTAAATTAACGTTTGATATATACACCTTGTTACAAAAATAATAAAAAGTAATTAGTTTCATATCTAAGTTAATTTATTGACAATATTTAATTTTGATGCGCAACCTGTTCACAGATGGCCGAAAGCGGACAATGGGTGACCAAAGAAACTAGGATTTTGTTGTTCATTTATATTACATAATACGCTTAACTTTTAAAGGTTTTTCATGGTTATTTCAAAAATTATGTTTCTGATACAACATTCACACAAAGTGTTCAGGGTGGTCAAAAGTGTTCCTAAACTAGGCAGAGTTTGTTCTAATTTAACCTGATGACTGATATACTTACATACATAGATACATATACACACCCAGAAATAGCTGCACCCGATATATACTATATATACTACATAACTACACACAAATGTTTGACCTGTCCAGTGATCGAACCCGGGACCAGCAGATGAGAAGGCAGGGTTGCTACCGACTGCTCCAAGCAGCCACTGGAGTTTGTTTTCGTATGTATATATTTCTCAGATAGATATTTTACTTACTGTTTCGTAGACATTATCAAGAGCGTAGCACGTGCTACATTCTTACTGTTTCGTAGACATTATCAAGAGCGTAGCACGTGCTACATTCTTACTGTTTCGTAGACATTATCAAGAGCGTAGCACGTGGTACATTCTAACTGTTTCGTAGACATTATCAAGAATGTAGCACGTGCTACATTCTTACTGTTTCGTAGACATTATCAAGAGCGTAGCACGTGCTACATTCTTACTGTTTCGTAGACATTATCAAGAGCGTAGCACGTGCTACATTCTTACTGTTTCGTAGACATTATCAAGAGCGTAACACGTGCTACATTCTTACTGTTTCGTAGACATTATCAAGAGCGTAGCACGTGCTACATTCTTACTGTTTCGTAGACATTATCAAGAGCGTAGCACGTGCTACATTCTTACTGTTTCGTAGACATTATCGAGAGCGTAGCACGTGCTACATTCTTACTGTTTCGTAGACATTATCAAGAGCGTAGCACGTGCTTTATTCTTACTGTTTCGTAGACATTATCAAGAGCGTAGCACGCGCTACATTCTTACTGTTTCGTAGATTATATCAAAAGCGTAGCACGTGCTACATTCTTATTGTTTCGTAGACATTATCGAGAGCGTAGCACGTGCTACATTCTTATTGTTTTGTAGACATTATCGAGAGCGTAGCACGTGCTACATATTATGTACTCGTTTATTTTTACAATGTACGTTTAAGTTGAATGTTGGTTCGATTCTTTGTTTGTATGTTAGTGTTTCTGGTTTTATATTAACCATCCCTTTTTCAAACACTTGCTGGCATCCGATTGAGCTAAAAATTTGGTATCAATTGGTATCAATCAAATCAATGAAAGTATTTATTGTTGTAGTAATTTTGTTTCAATTATAACTGGTTCCCAAACTATTGTGTACTGTGTTTCAGGAACTATAGGGTCTTCTTCCAATATTAAGTGAAATCAAAAACTTAATCATCATCATCGTCGTCAGCCAGAAGACGTCTACTGCTGAACATAGACATTGAGCTTCCCCATAGAACGCCACTTGGACAAGCTATACTCGCTTCCTGCATCCAGCGATTCCCCGCGGTTTTGACGAGGTCGCCAGTCCACCTAGCGGGGGGCCTACACTACGCCTTCCGGTGCGTTGTTGCCACCCGAGAACCTTTCTTCCCCATCACTTATCAGTTCTGCGAGCGATGTGGTATGTGGTGTGTGCTATGTGTATGTAGGACGGGTGTGTTTGTGTGTATGTGTGATTCGAGAGTTAATTCATTATTAGATTATTGAGAAGTATATTAAAACCGATTTGGTGACAATAATTTGACACTCTAAAATTGAATCTCTCTAAACAATCTTTTTCTGCCTAAACTTTTCAATCTAATGTTCTTCGTAAATTCACGTAATAGGAATAACTGTGTTTCATACCTCGCCCACCTTGAAACAGAGGTTTTCCTGAGCACACAAGTCTTTCGGAAGATATCGTCGAATGAGATAATCCCACGGGAAATATATTGCAGGTATAACATTATAAATCCGATTGGATGAATAGATAATTCTTATTCTTTCGCGTTAAAACTAAACATTTAGTTTACATACAATTTTTGACTTAGTTACCTACTAAATAATCATAATAATATTCTTTATTTCAGGCAATAGTACAGTAAAAATACCAGCGGCCCATATCGAAAACAAATACCTTACAGACTAACATATATATTTTATGGGGTTAATATAACAAAACTGTATCGTACAGTTAGGGATTCATGTTCAGTCTCGGCTCCCTGTACTGTCGGAAAACAATCCCTTCAGGCAAAAAGTCTGGTGCCAGGAATGTGTCTCTCAACTTGGCTGGAAATCTGAACACATATGACTTGAAGTATGTCTCGCGTTTTGATTCCAGCCGCATTATCTTAACCTCAGGTAGGGCCTGAACCGGGATTCTTCCTTCGTCACATTTGTCGCGTATATACCGCACGATCTCGTCTTCTAAAATCGGGAGAGGTATATAGAATATAAATAACATAGGGTAATTTATAAACCGAAAAACAAGTTGAACTAATTCAACCCGATGTGAGATGTGGGGTGCAGCTGATTGAATAAGTCGAGTCCAAGCCGGAAACTTTATAATAATTACTAGCTGGTGCCCGCGACGTCGTCTGCGCAGGATTGATACTTCAAGTAGCTTATTATCTTCTCCAAAGCCATATCTATCTTTATACTAAGATGGCATAAAATATTTACATGGATATATGAGGAAGTGTAAGTGCTTAGTAAATCAATCAGTAAACACTAATATTAAAATGCAGTACCTACGTACATACACATATAAAATGTATCACCATGGAAAAAACTGTCATAACATTTCATCACACTTGAAGATCGCTGAGCACGTTTCCTAGTATATATTTTAGTCTATGGCACGTCTAGTATATCGAGTTGTAAAAATGATAGCGTTCTTTTGACTAAGCTATCAGAAACTAACGCAAATTTTGACAGAACTGACATCATTGCGATCTATACTTAGGCCGAGATCTTGTTATTTTGTCTATGCTGTGCCCAAGAATATTACGGTTTTCCACCCACGTGGTGACGGATAATGATAATCATAAAAAGTATCCTACGTAGTAATACAACGCCTCATATACATCCATACCAAATTACATCAAAGATGGCTACGCCGTTTCAGCTTGAAAGAGTAACATACATCCACACATCGATACATCCATACTCACAAACTTTCGCGTTTATAATATTAAGTGGGATATAATGGACCTAGCTCGCGGTAGTTTATAAGTGAAATAGTTAAATAAATTCTCATGATTTTATAAGTTAAATTTTGACTTTGGCTTGATATTCATCCATGTAACTGGCTTTCCTCAGGACCATGATCCTACCGACACGCTACACTTGCGTGACCTCACGCTAAATCGCTATTGATTTACAATAATAACAGAGGCGGCAACGCAAACAGTGAGCCATGACTAATGTATACATAGTAAGTACTGTTGTTTGTAGATAGTAACACATTATCCATATCCTGATTATCATTGTAAATACGTTCGTATCTCTATCACTCTTTCTGTCTATTTGTTGCCTTGTCATGTCTTACCTAAACAGCTAAACGGATCGTAATGAAAGGGTATAGCAGGATGTCTTTTGAAAAGTTATTATTATTATTAAATCATTTATTTCGAAACACATAGGAATCATATTACAATAATAATAAGATTCACTAAAAAATACAACACAATTACACACAACATTTACACACTAAAATTAAAATTAAAAGTGCCCCCAACGCCTGGACTTCGAAACTATGGAAAATGATGCCTTATGGTGTATCCTTATGTGTCCTTATGTGTATATCAATGTCTAAAATTTCAACCCGCCTACTACCCCCAATCGGCTACGACACTCAATTGTACCTAAAACTTTATTATTTATTTTATCTTAACCTATGTAACTGACTGGTTTCAAAGTCTGCACAAATAGTGCTCTGACGTAAAGTGATAACACAAAAAATAAAAAGCTCTTGTCGCCGCCTGGGTAAAATCTGTACATGACATAGTAAAACATGACGACTTATTATTAGTCCGACATAATATAAAAGATAGAGATGCTTGGAATACTCCAATTCTGGCAACTGGTAACTTTACCCATAATATGTAATAACATTAGTGTCTAAGTTTAATTTATACAATGTTTCTAACATTGTATAATCTACGCTTTAAATAATCTTTACTGGCGCTGTACATCGAGCAAATCTGCGAGCCAACATATTGCACCTAACCGACAACGCCCTACGTTCCCTTTCCATGTCCATGTCATCTGACATATCATCAGTGAGCCAGTGGCCCAGGTACTTGAAATGTTTTACCCAGGTAAGGGGAGCTCCATCAAGCTCTACCGTCGGAACAGAGTAGCTTTTCCGACCCGCTTTAAACTGCATGAGTTCACTCTTCTTGACATTGTACCTGAGCCCATGGCCTGCTGCATATGTCTCACAAATAGTTAAAAGGCGCCTGAGGGCGTTAATCGATGGAGTCAGCAGAACCATATCGTCCGCGTAACTGATGTTATTGACACTTACGCCATGAATTGAGCAACCGATTTTGGTTTCACTGAGTTCAACGATCAACCTGTTGATATACAAGTTAAACAACTTTGGTGAGGTTATATCGCCCTGCCTTACCCCACACTTCAATTGATACTCCTCAGAGTATGATCCTGCCCATCTAACTGTATTCTGTTGATTTTCATACCAAAATTTAAAAACGTTTACCAACTCTTTAGGTAATGTGGTGTCTGTTTCAAGCTTACGCCACAAGGTGTCATATGAAACCAAATTAAATGCTTTCGACAAGTCCAAAAAACAGGCATAGACTGGTGTCTTTCTACTAGTATAGTATTGGACAGCATGTTTCAGACACACAATCGCAGATTCAGTAGAAAGCTTGGGTTGAAAACCAAACTGTGCCTCATGAAGATCTAAGTGTTTACATAGTTGTCTATTAAGCATGCTGTCCAACACTTTGGCAATGACTGTAGCTAGCGAAATAGGTCTGTAGTTGGACCTGTCGAAAGCATCGCTGGTTCTATTCTTTATGATAGGAGTACCTATCATAAAGAATAGAACCAGCGGTTGTATTGTAGTAACAATAGTTTTCATCAAATTTCGAGGCAAGTATGAATGTCCGATACAGAAGTTAAACAACATAGCTAAAACTCTGGGCAGGTGATTCCCAGCATACAATAGATGCTCTATACTGAGCCCATCGTGCCCTGGTGATTTTCCCCGCTTCATTTTCTTTATAACTATTGCAACGTCTTTTACCAGAACATTTTCGTGCCTAACGGTGTTATCAACACGATGTAACTCAGTACAGGGCTCTAACTGTTTATTACATGTTATGGGCTCGACCTGGAACTGTTCTTTAAATAAATTAGCAATTACCCCCGAATCAGACACGCCATTCATGCTTACAGGCAGACTATCAACCGTACTGAGCTTTTTAGTGTGTTTCCAGAAACTACCGAAATCTTTAGAGGTATGTTGTGTGGCCAATATATCCATTTTTATTCGGTCTTGATTATTTTGACACCATTTTAGCGCCCTCTTAAAAACTTTGCGTGTTTCATTCATGTTTCGATAGTGTGTGCCCATTGTGGGCTTACCGTGCAGTACCCACATCTGGAAAGCAAGACGAGCCTCCTGGTGTACATGTCTGACGTGTCTATTCCAACCAACCACCCGAATTGACCTAACTCTTTGTTTTTCACCATAACTCAAGATTGACGCATGTCTTAAAATTTCAATAATATTTTCATACATTCCATTTATAATAGTCTTATGATCATAATCATTACACATTTTATCACAGCATTTTTCTAATTCACTGGGGAAATCAACGCTTTTCAATAATAAGTTGCATATTTCGTAATATTGGCATATTTGTGATGACTCACGATGTCCCCATAAAACTTTATTACATATATATCTATTGACCACTGTTTTTGGTTCGATCAAACCATTACATGTAACTACAAGTGGAAAGTGATCCGACCAGAATACATCGCTGTATACACTTATGTCTGTGACAGTATTTAATGCCGCTCTAGTTACTACACAATGGTCTAGCCAACTCCTACTGCCGCTCGCTTCACAAACAAAGGTATGGGTATCTGATAAGGGGCCGAGTCTCTCGTAGTCTACACACACCCAATCTTGATCACTACAAAACTCCAAAAGTTGCTTACCGAAGCACTTGACAGGATGTGCGTTAAAATCCCCAAGCATGTACACATATTCTGCCTCTGCACTCTCAATAATCGCACTTATTTCACCGAGACATTCTGTAAACTCAACTAGATTAACAGTACAATCACAAGGCATATATACAGAAAATACAACTATAGATATTTGATCGGATAGTTAGATTTTTACTGCCGAAAGACGAACACTACTACAGGGTATCACCGAAACATCTTGAAATATGCTCTTTCTCCATAAAATAGCCACACCACCATAAGGCCTTCCCAAGAGTGGTCCAGCTGACAAGTCCATGGCTGACTTTCCAGTGTATCCAAATTCATGGTCAATGGTACCTAAGAAAGACACATTATCAGGTAGTAGCCATGTTTCCTGAAGTGCGACAATATCAGCCTTTCTACACAGAGATCTTATGCAATCAATAGACCTAGTTACTGACTTGCAATTAAAGCTCATGAGAATACAACTTTTATCCATTACTGTTGTTATGATTATTCAACATATGTCTCTCATTAGACTTGATATTTTTTCGAAAGTCAACGAAACGTCAAAAAGAAACACCATCAGGCCACAGCTTCGAATCCATAAACATATCAAGTTTTTGTCTCGGAACGAGTACCTTAAAAGAATTGTACTCTTTTACTGTTTTCATAGTAACTTGCTCCATTTCAACATGCACTCCTGTCTTGCTTATTAACTAAGAACTAATATCTGAAGCTAATGTATTTTTATTTACATTGTAAATAAATAGGGGGACCCTAGTATCTGCAGCCTTGAAATTACTTTCTGGTTCTGTCACAGCATCCCCTTTGAATCCTGCAAAACGATTTTTCAACCTCTTTCTCTGTACCAGTTTCCACTCCTCAGTCGGTTCAGGATACTTCCACTCGCCATCTTTCCTAACTATTCCTGCAAAGGAACTCTGAGTTAAGTGTTATATTTCTTGTTATAAATACTGCTGTATGTCTACGTATTGTGTCTGTGTATGGTATCTTTTAAATGTGTCTATTTTTGCTTTGTTTTCTGAAATAGTGTGCCTGTAAAATACTTTCCTAGTACTAGGACATCTGTATCGTGTTATATAATAATATTAAAATGAACACTGTGTTTCGTGGGTAAAATATATGGTTTTATTATAATGCTC
The DNA here is from genome assembly GCA_917880725.1 of Selenia dentaria. Taxonomy (NCBI): domain Eukaryota; kingdom Metazoa; phylum Arthropoda; class Insecta; order Lepidoptera; family Geometridae; genus Selenia; species Selenia dentaria. Next base: position 2,200,046 of record OU862888.1, on the reverse strand, counting down.
TAATGTTACTTCTGTTTTCCTTCATGCCTTAATAGAATACGTAGCTAGACAGGTAGTTAAATTCATATTATAATCATCGATCTCTTTCATAGGATATAATATGACACATCTGCTTGTTACCATGTGTGTTATGCTATGAAACCTTTTAGTGTAGTAGTGATCAACGCCCTCTATCTTAACAAACCTCACACATTCCTAAAACTTCATAAGGCAAGAACACAAAAACAACGACAAATGATTTTGTACACTTTGCCTACACTAGTGCATCATTACGAACACTTAGCGGTTATTAATCCACCACCATAACACGTCAAAACTTGAAGAGAGACAAATTTAAGAAAATTATACTTATTCAACCATAACTATATGATAGTTGGAGTTTTTACCGCCATATCGATTGTGACTTTTACCATCATCATCATCTCAGCCGTAGGACGTCCACTGCTGAACATAGCTCATAGCTCGGTGTGCAACTTTGAACTTAGGTACTTATGAGGCCCATAGTAAGAGTTACCCCGTTTCAGTGCCATAAATCATCACTGGCAACACACCTTGGTCGAAAACTCTTGTCTTGAGGCACTGTGGTATTTTAGACGAAAAGACTTCGCGAAGTTTCTGGAACGCTGCCCAGGCGAGTTTGATTTGACGATTGAATTCTTTCTGAAAGTTGAACCTGCCTAGTTTGACTGTCTGTCCCAGGTAGATGTACTCGTCGACAACTTCGAGAACTGAGTTCCCAACTGATATAGGGTAGGCACAACATGGGCACTAGACATAATTTTCGTCTTATCCATGTTCATCTTAAGACCTACCCGTTGGGAAACTCGATGGAGGCCTTCGAGCATTGTACTGAGGTCTTCCATGGACTCTGCCATGACTACAATATCGTCGGCAAATCGAAGGTGAGTGATGTATTCGCCGTTAATATTAATGCCAAGTCCTTGCCATTCCAGAAGCTTGAAGGCGTCTTCCAATGTAGCGGTGAACAGTTTCGGAGATATAACGTCTCCTTGTCTCTAGGTAGATGTACTCGTCAACAACTTCGAGAACTAAGTTCCCAAGTGATATAGGGTAGGCACAACATGGGCATTAGACATTATTTTCGTCTTGTCCATGTTCATAATTGTGACTTTGTTTTAGTTTTATTTTTGTCAACGTTACGATTCCATTTGAACTCTTTACGTACATAACTCCAAAATGCAAGATAAAATACAAAAATGTTACATTACTTGTATCAAAAAGAAGTGCAATAATGATAAGATACAGATGTACAATTGAACAATCGCCGTGACATCTCAAGTCGGCGGAAGACAAATGCCTATAATTTTTTTCACCGTAAATAATGTATTACAAGCAAGATAACGGCAAAATGGGAACTCCTACCTTGTTTTAAGCCAGCCAAGCCATAAATCTACAGTTGGTGCGGAGCTACCAAACAAATTGGCACGTCTGAAATTTTCTGAATCAACTTTTTCAATGTCCGATTTCTTGAGTTGGATTAATTTTACACCGTGTCGAAATTTTGGTGTTTTACTTTGCTAAACGAGCTATGGAGAGGGCTATGCTCGGGGTTTCTCTACGTGATCGAATCAGAAATGAGGAGATTCGTAGATGAACTAAAGTCACCGACATAACCCAGAAGATTAGCCAGTTCCAGTGGCAGTGGGCAAGGCACATAGCACAAACAGATGGCCGATGGGGCTGGAAGGTTATGGAGTGGAGACCGCGCACCGGCAAGCGCAGCGTAGATCCTCCACCGACACGGTGGACAGACGACCTGAAAAAGGCAAAAGACGAGTTTCATGCTTGATGATTTTGTGAATTGAGAGCAACTTATACTTATATTGACTACTCAGACCTGATCTTTTTATAATACCGATTTCATCGTATCCTATGTTTTACGATAAAGAAAAAATATTAGAAACTGTACATTAACATACCTTTACTGTTTTTATAGTCAACATACACATATGCACACACACACACACACACACACACACACACACACACACTACAGTAAAAAGTTATACTGTATCTGTAATTTTAATTTTGTACCACAGTCATGTTAACTAAAACAAAAGGCAGAGTACTAACACATTTTGCAATAGAGATATTTGTATTTGTATTTGTAATAAATACAAAAATTGATTTGACTTGATTTGCCTTGTGGTAATGGGCACATTACAGTGCTAATATTATTATTTTTAAATCAACGTTGCTGCAACTTAACTTAACATGCTCGACCTAAACATAATATTATTTAATGTGTCTATTTAATTCTAGTCACGCCAAAGTGTCCATAACGATTTGAATATATTTCTATCCATAGATAATAATGTATATATGCATATATGGTCGTACGACACTAGCTCCGCACAGGCGTACGTAAAAACACAAACCATAGAATTTCAATTCGTCAACCACCGCCGCAAACTAGCTAGTGAATTCCTCTTAGCTTTTTGAACCGTTCTTCGATTAACGAAGCTGTGTACTCATTTTACATACAATCACACATAGCATACACTAACCACAGCTAAGTATATGATAGATAGATAAGCTCTTTATTGCAACACTACATTATAAAATACAACAAAAAAAACTTAAAATTAAGTGTCACAATGGGCGGTCTTATCGCTCAGAACGATCTCTTCCAGACAACCATGCACGGAAAGAAATGTGTATACAAGTAACGGTGGTGCATAAACTAGTACAAAATAGAAGACTTTTAAAATTAAGTGACAAAATAAATATTATATATTAAAATTAACATTATATAAAAATAAATACACGTAAATATTACATATATAATAATAAATATACATACACTATAACATAACTTATACTAATTAATAAGTAATAGAATGAAAACAAGTTGTAGCAATGCAGTATGTAGCTAATGCGAGAGGTAAAACGCTTTGACACGTTGTTTGAAAGTATCCAAGGAATATATGTTTATCTAAAGAATTATTTTGTTCCCGCATCCCTGGGGATTTCTTTAAAATCACTAGTATGATATGATCCTGCCTAAACGATCAAAATGGCCGCGGTGATACCGATGCCCAGCTTGTTAAGGACCTTTAAAAACTCTTGTATTAAAAACAGTTTAACAATATCCAATTGTGATTTAGGTCACTGTAATACAAAATAAAAGCACAAAGAACTGCATTGAATACGCTCTGGTTACGATCCAGCGTCATTAGAAAAATGAAATATCGTCCGTTAGTTCCACAAACGTTCCGGCATAAAACTTTAATTTATAAGTTTCAAAAACAATAACGTGCAATTTATTGTTGTGGGGTGGAGAGCTCTGTGGAAAACTGAAAAACTGGACTAAACTCTGTAAAGGTGTTTCTATTTTTGTAACTGTTTCTTTTTCTAATTTAATTCTATTTAGAACACAATTTGAAGTTTATAATGACTTCGTTGCCTTTCGCGATTATTAAACAATTTGATTTTAAACGATTTTTATATAATTTGAATCCCGATGTTTCTTACTCAGCAATCATAGTTACAGGTGGATCATATGATAGTTGATGTAGTGATATTATACTTTAAACATACATTTAATACTGTTGTACATATATTTATAACTGATGGACAAATAATTTGAAAACTCTTATGTGTGGAAAAGTTTGATAGTGGCTTGGTTTTAACGACATGAAATAGTTTTTCTTCATTTGTGATGGTATGTATGAATGTGTATCTCTGTACCTTATGGGAAAAGAAAAAGAAAATAAGTTGTATTACTTACTATTATTATTATATATACTATATATTAGAACTATTTTAAATCAACCGGGACCAATAGAATAACGTGGCCCTGGGTCCTGGTTGATTTCTAATAGTCATGAGGTTATTAATTTCAGAGGTGAACGTCTCAACTGAAAACTTCACAGCATGTACGTCTGATCAGAAAAACTGTTGAGTAAATGTGTATTTTTGATGAAATTTGATTTGAGATAATTAGTACCTCAACTTTAATAACATTCATACACTCATACTCTCGCATATGGATCTCCTGTGTTGCAAGAGGCATGGATACACACAATAACACATCACAACATATAAGACCGAGAACAAACACTACTGTTTTTCACATACTGTGATGATCACCGTTTCGTAAGTCAAACCCTGTGCCTCGTGTACTGTTAAGGTACTGGACCCTTTCCCTGACCCGTATCCTTTGCCGACTAAGGAGGATTATTCCTCCTATCCGTCCGCGCCATATTTGGAGTCCAGGATGGCACCTCATGCGTAGAACTTTTCCGGGAGAGTAAGATACTACCATTACCCTGCGAACTCATCTATCAAGTAGCCTGATTTACCCACACGCATCTGGATGTTTTTCGACAAAAGGGTGAAAACCGTAAGTAGAATATGCGCAGCAACAAGTTTAAAAATCAATGGGTGACGCCGGGGCGCACCGCCTCGTCAAGTCCAACAGATCAGTCTTCGTGTTAGGCCCAGCTGTATACAACCGCATACCTGTTCGGGGTGCACCTTCCACCGTGACTTTTAAAAATAGATTAAGAACCTGGTTACAGGACAAACTGTTTTATGACTTAGATGAATACTTAAAATTAGACATTATAATTTAATTGATTTTATTATTAAATTGATATAGTGTTATATAATTTAATAATTATAATACGTATATTATTTGTTAAATTCAATTCATCTAATTTATTATTATTATTATTTTACTATTAATTTATGTTGTTAACCATTTAGGGTAACATGACGACGTGTAGCAATGGAGCTATAAATAAATTATTTGTATTTGTATGTCAGCACTTGGCATAGGGTTTTCGGGAGGTCTGTTGGTATTTTTACACCAGTGTACAGTTTTAGCTTCAGGGAATGAACTTGGACACTTGAACATATACACTTCGTTGAGAGAGTTCGAGATTGGGACCCCGCGCTTCGAAAGCATGTTCGCTCCCAACAAATAAAGTCACAGGTTATACCTTAATACTCGTATCACGTTAACGGGGCCACACGCAGCTAGTTTTACAGCATGTAACAAAAAGGTATAGTAATGATATAGTTTGTTATTATATAGCAGGTAATTAACTAAAACCACACACGCAGAAGCTTGCGTAAAATTGGAGCCCAACTACCGCGTCCCAGGAAGTTGTAAACATTCCGAGTTATAAATAACCAAAGTTTTTCTAAAACTCGATCAGGTTCATGCCTAAAAACTAGGCTAATGATGAAAATGATCTCCAGAACTAGGTAAACAAAAAGTTTAAGCGTGGCTTTGGCTTGGGTGCGGTATGGGTTACAAGGCGTATGCAGTGTAGATGGACGGAGGTGAATGTATAGGTGGTGTGGGAATCCTAGACCGCATTGACCCCAACAAACGCCAATAACTTGCATGTCTATTCAGAAAAAAATGGGTAATATGTTTGAACTTTGTATGATGAAACAAAAGTATTTTAAATTTTGATACTTTACCCTGTGAATTCTGACCAGGTACATGCACAAATTTCAGTACTACTACACCTCTTTGTTACACGATTTACCTTAAATTATATACACTTAGATGTAACTAAAACATACAACATAATCGCGTTTAATAGGTGTTACATTGTTCTATACCCATCCTTAATCCTTATTAGACTGTCTGAAGGATTAACACATGGAGTAGGGACCCTTATCTCTTTATTCCCGTTGATAGAGGGTGCTTACTAAACCAAACGAAATGTAAACGTGTAGAAGTTTGTATGTGCCATCGCATCGCCAAATGAATTGGCTGTCTCATGAGATGTGCAACTCAAATGCCTGATCGTAAGCGTCCTATATTATAATTATTACGTCAACGCCCACCTCTTTAATTAGTTCGTTAATTTTAATTTTATTTGTTTCAATGTTAAGATTATTTGTTAAGTGGTTTGATGTTGATGATAAATGATTACCAAAAAACTAATAATCAGATATTGATTAGATTAACGGAATCAGATAAGAAAACCAGCTTTAAAAAAAAACATAATCACTTTACTTAGACATACTCGTAAGTTATGAGGCACACACTAAAAAAACTACTTTTTTGGACGTCGGTCGATAATAAAAACGTTGCAGCAGCGTTTAGAAGACATAATTCAGAGAAAAAAAAATTACGAATCAGACTTCTGAAATGGAAAGTTTATAAAACATATTTAAAAAGTATAGTTTATAGTAGTATTATAGTCATATTTATATTAATTCAGACCACCTGGTCTGACCAACTTAAAGAAACACCAACGTCCCGCTTTTACACCGCGGTGGAGATGGTCACAGACCGGAGCCGATGGAGACAGTTCGTTAGAACCAAAGTGCTGCCATGATGATCACGATCCTCAGTCATGAGGGAACGACCGAAGCGAGATAGTCATATAATTGCAAAGATGATTGCTTAAATCTATATGCGAAAATTTTGTTCTCACATTGAGGATATCTAAAATCTTCTTAACCTGAGATCTTTAAAGCTGTAATGGGCAAGGTGCATCAGGCAGACGATTTGCACGTCTCATCACCGATTCCCACAAAAAATCCGAAACTTGTATAATACTGTTGACATAGAACAACAATTAATGTTGTCGTGAGTTCGAAGGGAGCCCAAATGAAAGCATGACAAGCGGTAATGTAAAGCGATGGCTGCTCACGACAGATCCATTAACAAGGTAATGACCTGGATTTTGTATTGTAATAGTTTCTTAAGAGGAAATACCTGGCACCACAGGTTACTACGTTATTCCTGGATTTTCGTTTCTGGATCTTGACATATATGCCAATATGTTTATTGGAATCTTGTTATTATACCTGGCATGTCTCTTTGTTAAAGTTTTTTTAGTTAGGTACGATACAATCCAAGTAGAAAAATTGGTTTTAAGATTTTTCGGAGGGTCATCATATAAGTAGTGTGATTAAATCTTTACTGGAACATCGTAGTACAAATATATTACACATTAGTTATATTTATATTAAAACTAGATGTTGGTGTTGGGAAGTGGGGATATGAAAAAGAAACCTTGAGACAGGTCCAACTTAGACAAGTTTGATTTTTTCGCAGCTGAAAGAGAGCAGACTCAAGTATTTGATATAAATCCCAACTTGATGTCTCAACGCATTCCTGAGAAAAAGAGTCTTGACAGACAGATATACAAACGGTCAAGAAAGTGATCCTAAATTGTTTTTTTTTTCTTTTTGAGGTACGGAACCATAAAAAGACAAGTTTTTAAACTTGCGGGTGGGAGCAGCCAGACGGGCTTCATGATTCACCGTAAGACCAAGCAATGGATAGGGATCGATCGAGCTGCCGTCGTATTTGCTGTGAAACTCTGTATCTTCTATACTAATCTATACTATATAATTAATATTATAAAGAGGAAAGATTTGTAACGAATTGGCTCAAAAATACTGGACCGATTTCAAAAAATATTTCACCATTGGAAAGCTACAGTCAACCTGAGTAACATAAACTTTATTAGATTCATCATCATGCAAAAACGCGGGCGTGAAATCGCGGATAGAAGCTAATCCTCTATATCTCTGAGCTTTCGTTAGTTCAAACTTCTCTATTTGATTAAGATAAAAGTGCAGAATACTGTCCAATATAAACTCTAAACTAAAAGAAGTAGAAGAGTACTTATCATATACGATAAGCAGCAATTCTTTTATATATATATATGTCGGAAACAGTCAACATGGTTGCTGATTTGACCTAACAATGACCAACGCAAAGCCAGCGCTACCTAGTGGCGTTAGATGGAGTCTACGACAGCACACTCGCCTCGACAGAACGACAGTTTTCGTTGGTCGGTCGGACAGTATACACGTGTAGGAACCATCCCACGCTCCGAATAGTGCCTTATCTAAGTGAATCAAAGTGATTTTTATTGTAACAATCAGTTAATAATTAAAGTGTGATTCGAAATCAGTTAATATTATCTTTTCACTGTTGATCTAACATTTCCCACGGTGCGCTCACTCTGAATAGTCGCAAATCATGGCTGACAGCGGCGACTCAAGTATACCTCAGGCGTTATTTATATATAGTCTTCCGTGCTATTCTTTAGAGCAAACATCGTTGCATCTTTGACAACATCGGTGAGCTCGTCGATGAATCATTAGAGAATCGCACGGATGAATCTTGGTAACGGCTCAAACGATGTTTATGAAATTTAGTACTTATGCAGGGCGTTTCGGGTGCGATAAATCGATCTAGTTAGGTTTTATTTTCAGGAAACGTCTTTTTATCCGTGTTTTCAGGCAATGCACTTCTGCTACAATATCATTATGAGAACTAGGGCCATGAGCTTAAACAACAACTAAACTGTTTTACCGACACAGCAACACTAACGCTACTTGAAAATAGATGGCGTTGTTAAATAACACTAAACCAATAAGTGTTTGGTTGAGGTTAGACCGAGAAAATCAATTGCTTACTTAAGAACAAAGCTTGGTCACCCAGGTACTTATTTATTAAATTTGGAAAGTGTAGCAGACGGATAAGTTTTAATAATCGTACCTTTACGGACGATGAAAAAATATAATTTCATAGATTATTTTGACACAGCGCAAGGCAATGGCTCTACTATCGTGACGCCGTTGAATATTATGGCACGAGATAGGCTCACAGCCGGGTGTACGAAGGCAAGGTCGACACGCGACTTAACTACTGCTACCATATATCAAGCTGAAAGAGGGACAAGCTGCATAATAAACAATACATTTTATATTATTATTTACATTATCTATTATATTATTTTATTATATTATTCCATCAAGTGTCAAACCTCCAGACACAATAGAAATTTATATTGTATTAATATATTTTATTTTATTATATAAAAATATATTCATGTGATATTATTATTTAAAATCACTTATTTGAAATGTATTATGATGGTCCCCCATGTATGATGGTTAAAATTAAATAGAGAGTTAAATTTCAATGCTCGGACGTCGTGCCTCAGTGGCCTAGTGGTCATGGTGTCTGACAGGTATTGTCGAAAGACGCAGGTTTGAATCACGTTCATGGATGAAAATTCTAAAATTGCAATGTTATGTATTATAATGGTAAAATTATGTAAAGAAACTACGTCTAGGTGCAAACGATCATTATATATTTATAATATTTTCTTTTATTACTTTAATATTTCTACCCACAGACTTCAGGGTCCGTGCCATTTTTTTACATTTACTTAACTTTACTAATTGAGGAAACATGTATATGTTTTATTAGTATATGTATATTTATAATATTATACATATTTACACCCGGGATTAACACATATATATGTAATACGACAACCTTACTAAACGTATTATATCTGATATATTTTTAGTAACCCTCAAAGTCCTAGCTTTTGTTAACACCATGGTCACCCCACTCCCCCAGCCAACCCTTGATTGATTGAGATGATTCAGCTAACCGTGCCCAAGGAGTGAAATAACAATTGCGTGTGTACATAAGCATTAATAATTATATAATCTACAATGACACGGCTGGATTTCACGTATCGAACAAAGGATTCCAGATTAGATAGATTAAGTTAATGTACTTTCATTGTGCTAAGACGGATTCGGGGTAGGTTGATACGTACTACGCTTGTTAGATTGATATTTTGGACATTACTTTATGGTGCATTGAGTTCCGTGTTTCAGAAGTATGCTCAGGAGTCAATCTAGGCTTGAGTATAGATCATTATAACAGATACGCTTCACTAGCTTCACGTTAACCACTCACAATGCAGTTCCTGGAAAAGTAAGTTGATTTCTGCGAAGTCAGCGAATATTTCATTATTGGCCAAATATGGCGTGTCAACGGGTTAGTTGCATCAAGTGAGATATCCATTCAAGTAGTCAAGTCACAGTCACACCGTTCAAGTAATGAGATGGATCCATTACTAAAACTTTCTATAAAAGAGGACAACAAGGAAAACACATAAAACACATTTCACGAATCTGTTCACTTTGCTTACACTCGTGTACTGTTACGAACAATAAACGGTTCATATTTCACCACAAACATACAACTGGATGAAACACAAATCTACGAAAAATAAACAAAATCTACGAAAGCCATTCTTGGGCTTTTCCCGCCTGCCGCCGCCTTCTGATTTGTTCTTCCGCTGTAGGAAGGCAAATTATAAGACGTGACTTAGTACAAGAAAAAGCAACGCCAGTGAATTCTCGGATTCTTGGAGTCTTTTACTCGGAAATAAATATTGGTTCCTTGTTTCATAATAAAAAAAGCCCCTAAAAGTTGAAGTCAAAGTCAAAGTCAAAATCATTTATTCAATTAAGGCATCAATGACGCACTTATCAATAATAACGTAAATTTTTCATTATAATGTACTTTGAAGACTACCGCCGCGTTCCAAAATATATAGAGCCTACCGAGAAGAAGCGGCAAGAAACTCGGGGCCATTCTTTTTATATAGATGAAATTTTTCCGGCTGTCTATTTGTCTGTTTGTCTTAATTCCAAAAATAAAAAGAATAAATTTGTTAGGACTTTTTTCTACTTATTAGAAAAATATTTAAACAAAATTTTATACAATAATGATTTTCCGGAATCGTAGTTTTTAAACAAATTCAAAAGTAAAAACAAAGCTTTTTTTGGTGATGACATTTTGTTCATGTAGGTATTTATCGACGAAAATAATTAATTCCAAACTCTACAATGTACAAGTAAAAACTTCGCACAAAGAGACTTACTTGGAACACGTAATAGTTTTTATTATAAACGGTGATTGGCTTGATAACGCTGTCTCGGAGCAGGCGCATTCTGTGAGTTTATCTAGGTTAAGCAAAGCTTGCTGTATCCATGCCGGCCTGGTGACCGCTAGTAGGGCTTACAACTGAGAGCTTCAGCGCTGTTTCGAAAGGGACGTTAAGCCCATAGAGTAAATTATATATACGTAGAGCCGTCGGTCTCTGTTTCTGTACCGGTGTAACATTTGCCAGGGTCTTAAAATCTCTTCGGGCAGTCCCAGAACACAACACTACTTCAAAACTTTTCTTGGAGTACTTTAAGTGGAGTTGAATGAATATTGTAGTATTTTATTATTGTTGAACGTATAATAGTATAGCGTTCATACCTCCAAAATATTCCTTTGTTGCGGAAGGCATATTATTATTTATTTATTTATTGATCTAATAACGTCATAAGGCAATTACAATTATACAAAGAACAATGACACACATACTAAATAATACACAAAGTCATAAAAAAATATAAATGTAAATACAAATTATTCATTTGAGATTGATAAGCAGTCTTGAAATCAAGTAAGGTTATCAAGCTCAAATGAGTTGTCAGGGCTTCTTACATTACTATTCCATTGGTCAGGTACATTTACACAATATAGAAGCAGACACTTTATCTTAAACATAAAATATTCGAAAGGAAACATATCAGCTCATTACACAATTATTTTGCCCGCTTAGAAATGGCACCTAGAACTCCGCGGTTCACAAAGGCAGTGTGTGGAATTATTTCGTTATATTATTCAGCCAATAATTTCAGAGGAAAGATTTGTTTGTTTAATTTAATAAGCTCCAAAACTACTGGACTGATATGAACAATTTTTTCACCATTATCATTATCCCTGATGAAAATAGGCTACATAATTATTTGGATTCATCGTTGTCCACCACTACGCAGGTGAAACCCCGGAGCGCTACTAGAATTGTTATGAAGAGGAAAGATTTGTTTTTTGTATGTTTTAATTTAATGAGCTCTGAAACCACTGGACTGATTTAAAAAAAAACCTATTTGAATCCCATATTATCTCTGGTAATCATAGGCTACATAACTATTTAGGTTCATTATTGTCCAATATATTAATCATTATTTAATCCTATATTCTCTGATATAAAACCGCGGAGTGAAGCTAGTACTATATAAACCAAAATACAGCAATGCTTCGGCACCACTAAACAGAGAGACAAATTAAACTCTTCGGTTTCCTGTATAACCTGTAGCGGATGTATTCTTAGTATCGTGTAAATGTAGTCTATGTTACTGTAGCCTTTTAGATACACTTTCTGAGAAATGGAAGAAGATTACTGGTGCTGGAAGTCATCAAACCTCGGATTAAACGTGACTCAGCCAATAACTCAGTGATGATACCCACAAAACTGATTTATAATAATAATAATAATAATAAGCTTGCCTTAATTGGCCGTCTGGGGGTGGAGACGCAAGAGCAAGTAACAAAAAGCTCCAAGGGTGGAAGTGTTAAAGGGCATAACGCCGGTAGTAGCGCTTCAGTGAAACCGCAGCACACCTCTCGACACCCTTTAGCCAGCCACACCAACGTTGCCCTTTCTGTCACCATTCATGGTGGCCTTTATGGGGGGCCCGTTTTGTGGGTGGCAAGTCACCACCTGCCCAAAAATTTTAAAATGAGACTGAATTTGGCAGGTGCCGTAGTCTCTTCCATAGCCCACTATCTTTTTATCACTAATAAAATCATTTCAATAGCCTTGTCATTTTACCCATTTTTATAATAGATATACCATGTCACCATCCATCCAAAAGTTTCTGGTTTTTTATACTACTTTGTATTTTTTATACCAAACAGGCCTCTAAGTGTTGGCTACAGCCCCACTTATGCCTTTGTAAATGACCGGATGAAATCCGTGATTTATTTTGAATAAAAGGAATAATAATAATAATAATAAGACTTTATTTCAGATTCATGATCCATAAAAAAACAATAAAAATAGAATAAAATAAAATTGTAAAAAATAATATATTAAAATATCAGGTGGCAATTGCCAACCAACGTCGGTAGGTTGCAGTCTGCTTCAGGCGGTCTGCCAGACACATTTTGTTTATAGTGTGTACTGCACAAGCGGATCACTACTTTTATCTGTTAGCATTACGCCTCCCCATGACAGTAATTTCAGTGCGACCCACTTTTTGAGCTTTAAAGTTCTGCGCAACACTGCACTGTGCTCGGCGCCCTGAAACATAGCTGTTCAGTCACATTCAAATTTCACTTCATACAGTGCACTTTAATTTTAACATAGTATTTAATTCCACTACCGATACTATTCAAAGAATAATATATGTATTAATATGAGGAATAAGTACACTGTGGAGGTACCAAGTCAGAAACTAGCAGAAGTGTCGTACTACCTTAATTACGGCACGTATAAGTAATATAATAGGGATGCCTGTTAAAAAAATGAAATTAGCATCATTAACGTAAAACAATTTAATGTTATAGTCCACTTTATACAAAAAACCCTCAGTTGTAGGTTATTTCTACAATATTATGAAGAAGTCAGTATTGGCGAAATCGAGATCGCTCTTGGACAGCTTAAAAATGGAAAAGCCCTTGGAGAGGATGGCGTTACAACAGAGGTACTAAAAGCAGCAGGTAAACCCGTACTGAGGGAGATCCGGAAGCTTTTTAACGCTGTCCTGTTCGAAGGGAGAACTCCAGAGGCGTGGAGTAGGAGTGTGGTCGTCCTGTTCTTCAAAAAGGGAGATAAGACCCTGCTGAAGAACTACCGACCCATATCCCTTCTTAGCCACGTCTATAAGCTGTTTTCAAGAGTGATCACGAACCGTCTTGCGCGTAGACTCGACGAATTCCAACCACCGGAACAGGCTGGGTTTCGGAGCGGATACGGCACCATAGACCACATTCACACAGTGCGGCAGATTATACAGAAGACCGAAGAGTATAATCAGCCCCTGTGTCTAGCATTCGTAGACTATGAGAAGGCTTTTGACTCGGTTGAATTTTGGTCTGTTCTGGAGTCCCTGCAGCGTTGCCAGATAGATTGGCGATACATCCAAGTGATGAGATGTCTTTACGAAACCGCCACCATGTCCGTCCAAGTACAGAATCAGCAAACAAGTCCCATACCGTTGCATCGAGGAGTGAGACAAGGGGACGTTATTTCCCCGAAATTGTTTTCAAATGCAATGGAGGATATGTTCAAGACGCTGAACTGGAAAGGACGTGGCATTAATATCAACGGCGAATACATCTCTCACTTGCAATTTGCTGACGATATCGTCATCGTGGCAGAGACGCTGCAGGACCTGCAACAGATGCTGAATGACCTGGCTTACTCTTCTATACGCATCGGCCTACGGATGAACTTGGACAAAACCAAGGTCATGTTCAACGAACATGTTCTACCGGAACTGATTGCGATACACGGCACCGTTCTCGAAGTTGTTCAAAAATATGTGTACATCGGGCAGACATTGCAGTTGGGAAAAAACAACTTTGTGAACGAGGTGAATAGAAGAATTCGGCTGGGCTGGGCTGGGCAGCGTTTGGGAAGCTACGTCGAGTCTTTACTTCGCCGATTCCACAGTGCCAGAAGACGAAAGTCTTCAATCAGTGCGTCCTACCCGTCATGACATACGGAGCCGAAACGTGGACACTGACGGCTCGAATGGTCCACAAGCTTAAGGTCGCTCAGCGAGCTATGGAAAGGGCTATGCTCGGTGTTTCTCTGAGGGATCGCATCAGAAATGAAGTGATCCGTCAGAGAACCAAGGTCATCGACATAGGCCAACAGATCAGCAAGCTGAAGTGGCAGTGGGCTGGCCATATTAGCCGTAGAACCGACAACCGTTGGGGTAAACGAGTTCTAGAGTGGAGACCGCGTCTCGGCAAACGTAGTGTAGGACGTCCTGAGGCACGGTGGAGTGACGATCTGCGCAAGACGGCTGGCAAAAACTGGATGCGAGTAGCCCAAGATAGACCTAAGTGGCGTGCAATTGGAGAGGCTTATGTCCAGCAGTGGACGGCTACAGGCTGATGATGAAGGTTTTGGTATCCAGGCTTTTCAGTAAGAAAACCAGAATTTTAATTTATAAGACAGTTATAAGACCAATTCTTATGTACAGATGAGAGGCATGGACACTTACCCTTAAAAATAAAATAAACTTTTAGTTACAGAGCAAAAAATATTAAGAAAGATTTTTGGATCAGCTAGACGAGAGGACGGCAGTTGGAGGATCCGCAAGAACAGCGAAATAGAAGAACTAGTGGGGAACCCTAATATTAAAGGCGAGTTCATGTCCCACAGACTTCGCTGGCTTGGACATCTCGAGAGATTGGGAGAGGATCGAGCGGTTAGGCGCGCTTACTTGGCAATACCGGAAGGGCGACGCCCAGTCGGCCGGCCCAAATACAGGTGGAGGGACGAAGTAGCGAAGAACCTTAAGTAACTCAAGGTCGATAACTGGAGCGAGCTCGCACAGGATTGAGTGAAGTGGCGTCTTTTAGTATCGGACGCCAAGACACTTTTTGGGTCGCTGCGCCACCATAAGTAAGTAAGTACTTTATACACAGTAGCAAAGGTGAATAAATCAAGTATACAACTGTGATTAATAAAATGCTCAAACTCAGCAGTAGTTTTTGTTCATTGATGCTTAGGGCTTGAACATTTGACACAGCTCTGTAACCCTCTGAATTTCACCTGATTATAATATTTACTTACATTGCTACGGCGTTGGATACTCACCCCAATTTTTTTCTTGATGGACCCACGTTGTACGCTTTTTCTGCCCGTGTGTCCCAAAGCCTAATGCAATAACAACGTAATGTGCTTTGATATTAAAGCTCTTCGTTTTTAATGGCCTCGACAGATGCTGCGTGTTTTTTGATTAAATCCTTTACTAGTGGCTATTATGTGTACCTTTATTGTTTTCTGGTTTTACTTTGTAGCTCAAGGATATATAGGTAATTATCCTTTAAAAAATTACTAAAAAATGGAACCGCCTTCAATACCAAAAAGTGTGAAATAACTTGTTGAAGTCGGTACCATGATAGTTCAAAAGGTACCTTTTATCACAATATTGTGCGCATGGCATGACTTCTATAAGTTATTTCACACATTTTAGTATTGAAGTCGGCTCGATTTTTTTCGTAAAACTTTTTTCACCATTTTTGTGAACCTTGCTATTTACGGAAACAATTGTCATTCATCGTCAATGATGATATCATCAAGATAGTCGTAACAATTTTCAGTTTATGGAGTGTAACTCAAAAACTGCTTGACCGAATTCGATGAAATTTAAATAAGGCTACCTCTCGGAAGTATATAACATTAATAATATAAATTAATAAAATATACAAAATTATTTTTTGTTTGGTCTCTACCAAGAATTAGTCCAAAAATAGGAGAGGAATCAATTAACATACACATAAAAAATACATACACACAAACATGTAACCGTCTGCTTTTGGGAAGTTGGTTAAAAATTATTAGCATACACGTTAAAGAGCAAAAAATTCGCTTTTTATATAGCTTTGTATTCTACTTGGTGACATTCGGGCCATCAAAACGAATCTAACGACTCATTTTATAAAAAATGCTTGAGTTGAATGGACATTTTGAATACGGCTTTAGCACTTATACTTTTTGGCGCCGCCACAGTCAGTTAAAACCAGATCAGTACTAGAAGATCTCCTCGTATGAGTGAAGTATGAACCATCAGCTAAACTGTTAATAAAGTATTACACTTTTTGAGATAGGTGAATCATCGGCAAACTGTTGCCATGTTGGTTTTGTAAGTTATAATAAAACCACCAAAATTTTTTATTATTATACTAGCTGACCCGCCAGCGGCTTCGCTCGCTTGTTGGTGTAGTGGTGGGAGCGCCGCTTTGAGATTTTGAGGTCTTGGGGTCGGAACGTTATTGGGATTTTCTAATAAATACAATCTCAATAGCAGTCCTGACTCTAGAACAGCGCCCCGTAGATGGTTATAGACTCGCCCCTTATTTCATGGGACCAAAAAGTATTAGCGAAACTTAGGTGTTATAAACACCGCTGCTTGCCTCTTTGAGGTTGTATTAACCTAATGTAGGCATGGCGATTTGATATGTTGTTTTTAAAATAACATGAATTACATTATGTAGAGTTTAAAGTACTGTAGTAGTAAAGTAACTATAAAAGTACGTAATATAATATTTAATTATAATTATTTATACACCTCTCTATCCTCCTATCCCTATTAATACACGAACCGGTGTGATAGTTTTATTTTATTGTTATAGCGTAAGTTTTTAGCCGTACCAGAAAAGTTCATGTTTGCGACCATTCAATCGAGACCCCAGTTTTATATGAGACCGTTTAGCGTAAAGAGATCAAGCTGCCATCTTAGGTATAT
Organism: Selenia dentaria; assembly: GCA_917880725.1. Lineage (NCBI taxonomy): Eukaryota > Metazoa > Arthropoda > Insecta > Lepidoptera > Geometridae > Selenia > Selenia dentaria. The sequence continues at coordinate 2,182,904 of OU862888.1, read as the reverse complement.
GTGACAGTATCAAGATTAAAGCCCCACGCTCTTTTCTTTCGATATACCAAATTTCATCAAATTCTGTGCCATAGTTTATAAGTTATGCGTGAGCATACATACAGACAGACAGACTTTCCGGAGGTTCCGGAGGCCCAAATTCCCCCTCCCACATTGTCCCTCTCCTTTCCCTATCTCCCCCTTTTACCCTTACTCCATCTATCTCTTCCTTCCTATCTTCCTACCTCTAAGGTCGACAACGCATCCTCGGGACCGAGAGAGAGTAATGCGGATGTCCGACGGTACTACTTACCATTAGGTGAGCCGTTGGCTCGTTTGCCAACCTATCTCATAAAAAAATACTTCTATATAAACTTTTTATTTAGAAATCTTTGATGGAACTGTAGATTTAAGTAAGGCTATGGAAACCTTGTAATCAATCAAAACTTCGTTCAAAGCGATTAAGACTACCTAAATATTAAAGTAAGAACGAATTAAATATGCAAGAGTTTAAGTGATCTAACGAATAAGTGATACAAGATTATCGAAGAAACGTCGTTTTATCGAAAAGGAAATGTCTTCGAACAATGATTATTTATTGTGAATTATTGATTTCGTAATGTTTTTGATTTTTTGAGTTTTTGACGGGATACTAAAGTAAAAAATAAGACGGTAAATTATATTAAAGTCAATGTTTAAATCTAAGTGCACAGGAAAGTTCATACCAGAATATGCGGTGGAACTTCAGAGCGGAAATTGAAGAGGTGGAAAATGTGACTGACTCACCCGTGATTCTTCGATAACCTTTAGGTATGGCGCTGGTCCGAGTGATTCTGTCTGTCCTTCACCTGAGGCTCCACTATTCCTAGATGATTTTCAGTTGGATGGGCACTGATGTGCCGCTGAACGCGGTCGCGAACTCGAGCCCGTATCATGCAGCTGCACTGATGGCGAGTAAGGTTTAGGCGGCGACGCGCGGTTTATTTTCTTGTTAGACAAGATGTTGATGCGAGCAAAGTTCGCGGCGATACAATGGCACGACCGATAGATTGGTGCGGCTATGTAGATCGGCTAATTCGTGCTGCTGCTGTGCAAATGGCGGACAATGCACACGGGACAAATACGACTTGTATGGTTGAAGTCTCGAAAGGTTCTTGGCAGTCACTTGACGTTTGGGTAGGTAGGGAGGTGTATAGGAGTTACCAAAGTACCCACATTATATGAATGTTGGCGTTTTGGGTGCGATCAATATTAACCAATATGAATTTCATAGACTGGAAGTCCACAACCGTGCAATTCCGACGGAACTTTCTGCCTCACACTACCGTTATGTGGAACCAGATGCCATTTGAGGTATTTCCTAACCGAAACGATTTGGGATCCATCAAGAAGAGAGATTATTTCTCAATTGTCGGCAGTGCATCCTCAAGCTCTCGGCTATTGCAGATGTCTGTGAGCGACGGTGATCAGATACCATCAGGTGAGCCGCCTGCTCGTTTGCCAATCCAACTCATATACTTTTTTTATTGTTTCATTCGTAATTTAAGTTTGTCATATGTGATTTATTTTGTTTGTCACATGTAAATGAAAATCATAATGATTTTTTTTTATTGATGGTCGATATACCTATAATATTATAAAAAGGAAAAACAAACATTATTGAGTTTGAATTGAATAGACTCCTTAACTACGGCGCCATTTTGAAAAAATATTTCAAGATTAGGTCCCTAAGTAACACGGTGGCTATATGTTTTGTTTCATCTACACCATCATCCATCACCATGCGAGTGAGACCACAAAGCACAGGTAGTATTTTATAACACTGTATTTTTGACAGACATTTAAATTGATAATTACGTTCAGTTTTCTATCTTAGTCCGCTAATGATAAAAGTTCGAACCATTCAAAAGTTCAAGGCTAAAGTTTGTATTAAAGGTAATGAAAATATCAAATTAACTCAAGAATGGTTGTTCCGTGTCAATCCGCGTCACGCAAGAGCGTCGCCGTTGCCGTGTCACGCGCGCCGACTTGCTCGCGTGATTAATGACGACGGCCATCTTGAATTTAGTGAAGAAGGCACGCCGCACAATTTCCACTACTTTATCATTTGAACTTAGAATACGTTTTCTTTCTGTATTCTGGTCGTTTGAGATTGTTTTATGATACAGTTATATTAAGCTAATACTGATTGACACGGTTCATATATAAGTTGACATAAAATTATCTGTTAATCAGTTACACTACTGGTATTGTAGCCTGTGTAGGATAAAATTAAAATTCAAGTTACGTCACTATCCATTTTGCATTGGAGGACACAATTTTGCAACTTTACAGAGAAGTACCATTGCTTGGATCTAGATCAAATATCCTTCACCATATTAATTAATTATATTAGCAAATTAGGCTTAAGTATCCTTATATTTGATTATATCATAAAAAGTAAAATTCAATCAAATATCAAAGAATGTCGATAAACCATGATTTTGTATAGTTAAGTATTGAAAATGGTATACGCGTATATTATATAGTATAGTTACTTACTATAGTTATTATGTTTAATAACAGCTACGGAATCCTATGTATAGCAACGCCTAATTTTATATCAGGCTATATCTACTTTAAATTGCTGAATATTTCATCACAATCAATCAAGTTCAGTAGCTAAAACGCAGCGGAATACACATATATACAAACATATTATGATACATTTACAAACTGGTAAAATCATACGCTTTTGGCCTTACTGTAGTTGGGTAAAAAGGCCTAAATCTGTTGGCCAAGTAAAGCCAGCAACTGTATATACTCGTGACAAAAAATACTTATGATCATTAGATGTCCATTAAAACCTTTCTGAGCTCACTCGAATCTGATAAAGCTCACAATCCGGCACTCCACACATGTCACGTCACGCGTCACTCCGCATTACGGCCCGGAGGGCTGACCCTCTGATAAATGAGGATCTCTGACGGCGACTTACCGAGACAGGCCTTATTGTGACGGGCCTTATTGCGGCACAGCGTTGTTAATTATGTCTTGGGTGTACTTGCAAGCAAAGTGGGTCAAAGTGGGTCAGTTTGGATAAGATTTGGAACGTTTGCTGCGTCAAATTGTTGGGACTGTTGGAACAGGTTTCGGAATTACGTTTCTGAAGCAATGAATGATAATCGAAATTGTAATTGACGTCTTAGTCTAGTAGGTCTCTCTGCCTTCGAAGTCAAAGGTCCGAGGTTCGATATTTGGTGGGGCTTAATATTACTGTCATGAGCTCTAATAATGCTTTGTTTATTTTCGGATCTCGGATGTTTGTGCTATGTTAATTTTTGTGTCCATGCCATGACTCCTGCGACACAGGAAATCCTAGTGCGGGAGTATAAATGGGTGTTGTAATATGCCTGACTATCTGAACTGGAGCGACTGACAGCTCGCGGTATACGGTGAATTACAGTTTTTAACTATCCCACGAGAACTCTTTAATATACCGCGATCAAAAGTATTCTATATGATGACCAGGGATATAAATATAAGCTACCACCATACAAAATTTCATTTAAATCGGTACAGTCGTTTCGGAGAGTAGACCGTACAAATAGACAGACAAACAGGAAAACAGACAAACAGAGAAACAAAACATTAAAAAGATATATTAGTTCGAGATCACTTCTTACATCCGCCTTACTCGGTTTTTAGCATTATTATTCATTGTATAGAAATTCAATCTCTACAGTTTTATTACATGTAGTGATGAGCAAAGGAAATATATTTTATATAATCTCATTCGGTAATATTCTAATTATGAAATGAAATACAGACTTTTATTGGCAAATTTTATTTACATACTTCTTTAAGATAATAAAAAAAAAATTAAAGCATTATTTTCCTAACAAAACAATGCTTTAAAACATTTTTTTAATTATTAAAGTATAATGTGTCCCGACCAAGGAGGTTTCAATTCAATTTTAGTACACATTATCTGTGGTGAGCGCTGGTTCTGAGCCAATAGACCAATAACAGACTTTTTCCACTGATATTGGCAAAATTGTAGTTACGCCGCACAAGCCATACAAACAAGAAGACTTTTTTCATTTTGTCGCTATTTCGTACATACGAATTTGAGTAATACTTTGTTGGATAAAACTTTAGTAGCAAAAATGTCATGAGACTAAATAGTGTATGTAACTGCATAATATAATTAGGTATTAAACACTCGTGTAATCATATTTTGAATAAAAAAAAAATTCAAAAACTACACCCACTTTTATATGACAGTTGCATAAACTATACTATTAAATCATTATTACCGAATGGTAATATAATAAATGGTGATTTTTTATTTTATTTTTTATTTTTTATTAAATAAATGGTAATAAAGTAAATAGCTGCGCTACGCGGTTTCATCTGCGTGTTGTTGAATAACAAGCAAGCAACAGGCACAATTAGAAAAAAAAAAATTTTTTTGTATATTTCCTTTTATACTTTCATATGCATTAAATAAAACGCTCTTATTTCAAATTTAGAAATAGAAATAGAAAATATTTTATAGCCTAAAAATATGCACAAAAAAACATAAAGAACGATCACGAAAACATATTAATGTCTAACAATGATAACAACAAACTTAATGATTGAAAACAAACTTATTTTTAGCAAACGGAGTTAAGCTCAGCACTGGCTGCGGTAAACACGAGTGTCTACGCGAGGCTGGTTTTCAGCTTACCCCTATGATCGAACTAAGGTGTTAAGTACTCGAACAGCTGCGTGTTTAACTCGTTATTTTTCTACCACAAAGAACAGTTGATTTGTTATGTCTATTTTATTATAGGTGTGTGTGCATGTGTGTATGTGCGTGTGGGGTGCATGTGAGTGTATGGTTGAGAATGTGTGTACTATTCATTATTTGGTTTTAAAGGTTGCCTCAAAATTATCTTTCTGACGTCCAAGCAATAATGTTTTGAATTTAAGTTTATTATAAAAGATCAAAATTAACTTTTTTCCTCATTGGAGGTGGCAGATTATTCCATATTTTCGTGGCGCTATTTGAAGCAACGTTTAAAACTTAGGTATGGAAAGTTTTAGAAGAGATTGAGCACGAGTGCTGGCCGAGTGAATGTCTTTAATCCACGTAAGTTTACCAAACAGATACTCGGGTTTTTTTATTCCATATCACTTTTTGCAATGTGCATTGAAGGTGAATGAAATAGCATACAATCTGGACTCAGTAAAAAGGCGATAATATTAAAAGGTCTCACAGCAACCATAACAAATTAACACTTCAACTTTATTTATTTATATAAATAAACTTTCTCATAACATTATTGGTATGTATAAACTAGTAAACATGTATTTACTCAGTAAGCTTCTAACTACTTTAACTGTTTGCAAATGTGATTACTAACGCAGGTTGCGCATCAAGCCAACATTTACCCCTACTACTGGAGAATCTCATTTGAATAATTACATTTGGCGAAGTAGCTACTGACTTAGCGCTGTTTATCGGTAAACATGTTCTGTTGCTAACTCATGGAACTGTATACTGTGCCATTAGATATTTCAATTACAGTTATAATTACTAGTAACGGGATGTAGAACATGATTTAATTAATTATTCAGTGTATTCGTGAATATGGTGCATGTAACTGTGCCGAAATATCAGGAACTCCAAAACCATTTAAATAGTGGATTAATTCCCGTGAGTACTAAATTTAACTTAATTAACCACCGCGTAAATCTAAGAGAGTGTATTTCAATTACGAAATTACTGTGATTAATTGGAAAATGATTACTTAAAACCTTTTTGGATGTAAACAAATAAAAAGTAGCTTTATTTACTCCTTATCAAATTTATTAGCCAGTGTCAGACAGTGGAAGTCCCGTCAAAATCAGTTCATCCATTTAAGAGATTAGCGGGAACAAGTAGATAAAGAGACAGACTTAAAAAAATATTAATTTGTTTTATATACCGTTTATAGGTATCATGTTCCTATGTATTACATAAAATCTGTTGTTATGTCATTATAACGGACACTTCAATTGTATTTATTTTTTAGAAAAGTATGTATTTTAAAAATTATCATAACTTGAATCCTCAGAAAGCAATATTATATAAGCATTGAACTATACTAAAACCACTCATTTTATCTATTTATATATCTTTTATATATTTTTATTATAAGCGCTCGTAGCGGAGCTTGACTTGGCAATCTTAACCGATCAGCAGTTAAGTAACACTTGTTGCGGTCAGGATTTGGATGGGTGACCGCTAGTGGCATTATTCAACTGAATGAAATTCGCTTCCGTGCTTCGGAGGGCACGTTAAGCTATCGGTCCCGGTTTTTTGTCCTAGGACAACAGTCGTTAGGCTATGTCAAAGGCCTTCGGGCGGCCTGAAAACTTTGAGATGGGTTGACTAACCTATCCACCAATCCGCACTGGGCCCGCGTGGTGAATAATGGCTCAACTCCTCTCTTTGAGAGGAAGGCTCGAGTCTCAGCAGTGGGTACAAAATGATTATGATTATGATATACCGTTTATAGTTTTAATGTGTTTAAAATCTGATATTTTGTCATTACAAACAGACAATTCAATTATAGAAAATTCTGCTTTTAAATTTACCATAGTTTATATACAAAAAAAATTAAGCGATACACTATACTAAACTTTCTCACAATTTATCTATTTTTAAGCATGTCTTTTATAATAATCGACTTTTATTCTAATCGCAAAGTTTTACCGTATTATTCTATAAAATGCTAAACCTGCTCATTTATATAACACAGTTAGTTTGCAATTTTTCAGTATCCAGACATTCTTCGACACTAATTCAGAATGGAATCAGTGGGAACAAGTTAAAACTATTAGTCTACAGAGTACGCTGAGCTCCTCTCTGGCGAGATGCATCTTTAATTAAACTTTAAGCCCGCAGATCCTAAAGAAATCTATTGGGAATGAAACTTCCATGTACAACAAATGGAAGAGACCCTCTGAAACATACAATTACCTACCTGCAAAAGTCTGTCTTACCAATAAAGTTAAATCCAAGAAGTGGAAATAATGTAAAACCTGTAGTAAACAACTTAGGAGGAAGAACAGTAATTATACTAACAAGGCAAGGCCCCCTGAGTTACTGAGCAAAACATCTCTCAGTCTCAAGTTGTGACGAACTAGCTAAAACTCGAATAAGATAAGTAGCATGAATACGAAGCGATATACATCTCATCTACTCGTAGTTAGAATAGGAATAAATAATTGGGAGAAACGACTCGCATTCAATGTGCGAACTACATTTCTTCTTGCTTGGATTTGCGGTCGCCTGCTCCGACTAGGTAAAGGAGGGACACATAGGCATGAGTAGCTTAAGGTAGAATTAAGTTAGATGTAAGTAAAATGTAATGGATCAGAACGCTGAGTCACAGGTCTTATTCTTGGCAAATATTTGTGTAATTCTTAGGTTTTGGAATTTGTCACGTGTTATTGTGTGTGTCTATCTTGTAGCACTAGAAATCCGGGTGTTTGAGCATGTAAACGTTATTATCAATTGTTGCTAGGTCGTGAGGACCTTGCTGGGTAGATCGTTTTGTTTGTAGGGCAGGTTTGATGAGTACCCATTTCGATAAAATGTCCTTCATACAAATATATCCCATTAGCTATCCTCTTAATCACGAACGGTAACTTATGTGCTCATTTATTACTATTTCGGGGCAGAATATTTCGCATTGCAGTAGTACCAAACGAAACTGTTATTACATTAACAGCCTTTCACTAAGTAACTTGTGTTTTTTGAGTAGTCAGAATAGAGTTACAGTCACATTGATAAGTCTGTCGTTAAGTCACTGTCTTGCTGTAATGCTGGTAAAGCAGTGGATACGTTACTAAATCATCCAAGAGCAATGGACGTGAAAAACCCAAAAATAACTTTACCCGTAGACTCGCCAGTCGCCATATTTGGTCAATAATACAATACTTTTCTCAGAAACCATACTCTAATTCCATGAATTGCAATGTATGTGGTTAAGGTTTTGTACACAGCCTATACTCGGGCACCGTTACAAACACATAACAGTTAGTAATCAAACACTGTTATTAGAAAATCCCTTGTTATTGGGACGCCTATGTTATGCGACGCCTATGTTATTGGGAGGCCTATGTTCTTGAGAGGTCTATGTTATTAGGACGCCTATGTTATAGGAGGCCCATTTTATAGGAGGCCTATGTTATAGGGAGGCCTATGTTATTGAGAGGCCTATATTATAGGGGAAGTCAATGTTTAGTAGTAATTATCCTAGGGCTAATATGATGATGATGATTATTATTAAAATTTTATTAATATTGTCAAATATCAAAGAAACACAAATCGAGTACTATTAAACAAAATAAATGATGTCCATTGGGAATTTTTATCGTCCTAAATTTAATAACTGTTCTATAAGCCACTTCACAAACTTTTTGCTCCGTGGTATAGTGTCAGCCCGAGAGTCAGATAAAGTCAGCTTCCTCTAGACTCATTCAACTTGCTACCGAACTTTGAGCCATTCATTTAGTTCGGTCCCTTTTTAATTCCGGTTATAATAAGCTATTGATTGATCTTTTAATTAGGGATTTCGAATGAGATAGTTGGACGACCTATTTCGGTTCTTTTATTCCAAAACTCAAAATTAGAGTATTGAAAAGTTTTTTGAAACTTGAGGTTTTGTTAATGATTACATTATTTTGAATTTACCTCATATTACCCTTAATTATAAATATGTGAAATTTTGTGAGCGAGTGACATGTTTGAGAACATCATCATCATCATCATCTCAGCCGTAGGTTTACTGCTGATTATAGGTCTCCCCCATAATTTTCCATAAGGACCAAACATTAAATATTTATATATTTTTTTTTATAAGTGTGCATTTTTGTAACATTAGAATAGCTTAAATTATTATAGCGATCCCCCAGAATATACCCAAAAATGTAAAACATTTGGAATTTTTTGGAATGAAAATAGAATATACTTTTAGCATTTAGATTTTTGGGTAGATTCTAGGGGAACTTTTTTTTTTTTCCTGGGGAAATGCTTTATGGATACCACCTACCACGGGGAGGTAGGTGGTTATGTGGGAGTCCGTATACCCACCAAAACCCCGGGGTGTTCCGTCACTGCCGCCCTCGGCGGGAACGCGGGACAGGTTTTCCACACGACCGCGAACCCGCCGTGCCTGTCCGTTGCCGGACCCTTCTCGTCGCGGCACGCCAGAACACATGGCACGCCGCAACTACCTCGGAGACCAAACCCGCCAACAATGAGCGCCAGACCGTGTCCCCGTGTCTGGACGCCCGTGGTCTCCCTGCGGTAGATTCTAGGGGAACGCTATAACCTTATGCAACATGGAAAAAGTTGTAGACAGAAATTAGTTATTTAACTAACGAGCGAGTCATTATAATTAATTTTTAACACGATTTTTGTCGAGCAGTGGCGTACCTAGAAACCAGAGGTCTTTTGAGGGTTGCGAGTTGTTCCAGCGGGCCCTGAATTGATTCTTACGTCGAACTTAAGCTTTCAGAGAAGATAAGATTGCGATGGAATTCCCAACATGATGATAGGATACTACCCGGTTCCCGACTGGCAAGCTAATATTATCAAAATTTTAAATCTATCACAAAACACCTAACAGTATGTTCTGAAACCCTGTGTGTGAACTTGACAGCCTTTCGTTATATCAGGGACTTAAGTCTCTGAACTTTTGAGCAATCCCCATACTACTGCGACGCTTCTGCGATCGAGATGCATTTAATGTCAAATTCGGTAGTCTGTTCAATCTAGTTTTCAATGGCTGATGTATAGAGATTGCATCCCTGTCGTATGGCTTCGCTAAGGCTTGCGAATGATGCCACTCATTCAAAATCGAAAACTTTTATCAACCAAAACATCAACACAGAAAGCTAAAACACAACAAATAAACACATTCTCAATCCTTTTTCTCTCTAAAAACCATCAAAATATTAAAGAAACTAATTTTATAGATGTACGCCACTGTAGCAACGCAATCATAACACAATAGTTTACAGCATAGGTACCAAATATGTCAAAACTATCGATAGCAATAGCAAGCCGCTGAACTGCGATCGAACCTAAGAGCGAGCAGACTACGAAAACTATAACAGCAATGTTTATACTATTGACTTGCGATATAAATTCATCAATCAATAGCTAAGAGACTTGGGACCCACAGGCCATAGCACAAATTGCGAAAAAGTATTCGTAATCAGTATTCGTCAACGCGTCGCGCTTTGGCGTACAAACGAGTTATCTGTGTCACAGTTGCCCTAGATAAATAACAGTTTTTGCTCATTCACGTGAACGGTACGTTACGTTACACTTACGCAGTTACTCGTGCTAGGCCATAACGTATGTCGTACTACTTTCGAACGCATCACCACTGATCATAAAGTAATTAGGTAATTAAACATTAACCTGTTAATAGAAAAATAAAACTTATTATAAAAATAAAAACAAAATATTTCATTCATTTAATCTATTTTCGCATTAATTACAATCTAACCTAAACTTTAAACACAAAAAGAGTTTCAAAATTCTATCATAATAAACTGTTTAATAACGAAAATAACACAATTCCGACGACACACAGGCTATTCCGCAAAGAAATTGCACATAAATTTGAGTTTTGTAATGAAAATGACTGGTTATAGTCACGTCTGCTCTGTAAGGTTTCTTTTTATTAGATTGTTACGTTGAAGTACCCTTCGGAATAATAAAGACTCGAAGCGTGAATTTATCACTTTGCCTTGGATAGCAGAGTAATCGTTAATACAAGTACACGTTTTTATTACAATACAAAGAAGTTTAGACATACTAAGAAAACGATATTAGAAGCCAGTGCGAGGCGAGACTCAACCGCAAGCGTTCAGCCGTGCGATTCTCTAACGGCCCGTCCCAATAATCTATCTATCGCCGGTTTACCTTACTAGAGTTAGATATTTGACACTATTTGTATGGACGTTATGTCAAATTTCTATCGGTAGTAAGGAAGATTAGATAGATTAGATAGACTGTGGTTAGATAGATTATAGGGATCCCTCATAAGAGCAAACATTGTTGCATCTTTGACAACATCCGTAAAACAAATGACGAGATGACAAGAAACGTTGGAAAAGCAATCTTATTAACAAGGGTGATATCTCATAAAGTATCTGACATCGGTGAGCTTGTCGACGAGCGCATTGACGAATCATTAGAGAATCGCACGGCTGCACTCTCCTTGAAAAAGTCCACCGGATGTGGTTGAAACTATAGTCGGAAAGATCTGACTTTTTACGTGAGTGAATCCTGTTTTTCAAAAAAAAAGAAAAGATAAAGAAGCATTTATTTTGGCGGATGTGTCACAAAATATTTCTCTAATATCGTTTTTGCTAATGGATTTCCGCAAAGTAACGCCTGAATCAATAAATTACATATTAAGAACTCAGTTAAACCAAAATAATTTGTTCAATAAGGCATGACAGATGTTTCGACTCAATAGGTCAATACAAATGTATCTGAGGTGATAATAATGGTGATGAAAACTAGCGTACTCGTAAGTGTATATATTTAACTTCATCACAATCAACAGATTTGAAATTAAAAGTAGCAAAAAAGCCCCTATGAATAATGAGCACGATCATTTGTTCTGTGTCTGGGTGTAATTTATCTATAGTATGTATGTATTTAGAAATATATAAGTATGTTTATCAGTTGTCTAGTACCCATAACACAAGCTCTGCTTAGCTTGGGGACTAGATGGCGTTGTGTGATAGTTGTGGAATATTTATTATTATTATTATTTATAATAATCATTATAGAAACATTCGTAGTACTATTAATTATGTGATATAACTACGAGGTACTGTTATTCTCAATAAGCATTCACCATTATATGAAAACGTGAAGTAGTAGTTGCAGTGGATATAGTTCGAACCCGTTATCATGTCTCATAAATGGAGATAGATCTCTATAATCTCTATTTTAAATTTAATACTGCTTAGGACATTCGCTATAATAACACATGTTCCTAGAAAAATATTCTTACAAACTTACTTATACTATTGAACAGATTTGGCAGCGTTGTCCAACCCAAAGAATAATTTTGGTATCGCTAAGCAGGCGTTGGTGCTTTAAAAAAGTAATACTATAAAAATCATGAAGGGTTGTGATATCAATACGAAAGTTAAGTATTTTTTGGTATTTGTTAAAAACTCTTGCGGTTGGATAGTGCTGTCAAAGCAATGCAATAGATCTCGCTCCGTCTACATACGAAGGTTAAATATAATCAGATAGAGAGTAAAAATTCATTGCTCGAAGCCCAAGCCTCGGTGGCCTAGTTGGCCATGGCGTCTAACACGGATTGTCTGAAGACGCGGGTTCAAATCCCGTCCAAGGATGTGAACTTTTTTCTCCAAAAGTTGCAATGTTTGTTATCGCTAAGCAAGCGTTAGTGTTTAAAAAAGGCCCACTACAAAAACTGTGGTCTTTCTAGAAATAATGGCCAGATAATCAAAAGTAGAACAGACAGAAGCTGAACAGCATCCCCCCTTCCCTCCGGACCTCGACAACGAGTGGACGTACGCAAAAATATTGCTCGTTTATTTTTCAAAAAACTAATAATTCATACAAGTTAAATCAAAACTAAAAAATAGGAGTGCATAATATTGGAAGAGTTAAAAGTGACGACGACCTGTATAGCGGCCATTGTTTGGATTGTGTAAAAACCCGCCCACACACCTGCACGCACACACGGATAAGTGGTAAGACAACCAATCCAGAACTCGCCACGCCTACCGCACTCAAGCCGCCATCTTGGTTTCGATAAACTCCGCCCACTCGTCGCCTGCGCACACATAGATATGCAGGAAGACAGCCTAATCACAAACGCGCTATGCTACTTGTTAGTACTTACACATACTACGCATTTATGAGCGCCTGGTACCACAATACCTACATTTGCATTGCAATAGTTCGATAATAATTCTTATAGTCAAATAATACTATTGGCAACTATACCTCCTCTACTCTTCTGTTCTCTTGGTACTTTGTATTACAATTTTTATCATGCAGCGCACACCTCCTAAACAATCACCTGTACAACAAGGTACTTCTACAGTTACACCCGCACCACGCACTAAGAGGCAGCGACCAAATAACTCGCCCATTTCACCTCTGAATATGTATGTAAATAAGCATGACGAAATGATGGACATGTTGACTACAGTGCTTAAAGAGGTGACCGAAGTTCGTAAATCTAACACAGAAATTCAGAAAACGAACACCGAAATGCAAAAAACACTGGAATTTTACGTAAAAAATTACGAAGACATAAACGCAAGAGTAGTTATGCTGGAAAGCGAAAAATTAGCACGAGATGCCCAAGTCATAAGGTTGGAAAATAGAATTGACGAGCTAGAAAGACACGCCCGAAGCACGTGTCTAGAATTAAGAGGAATTCCAGTAAAACCCAATGAGACGAAACAAGATTTAACAGCTATCATTGATAAGCTGCATTCCAAGGTGAGGGTTGAGCTAGCGCCTCACGCAGTTAAAGAAGTGTACCGAATTAAAGGGAAGCAGAATGGTGATCGGCCTTTAGTTGTAGACTTTGCTACTAACCAGCAAAAGGTAGCCACCCTTCAGGCCGTTCGAAGATTTAACTCGTCAAATACTACAAATAGGCTAAATACCAGTACTTTGGACATTGACAGTAAAAAGACAGCAATTTATGTTTCTGAATTCTTGACACCTAAAGCGAAGAGACTATATTTCTTAGCCCGAGACGTATCTAAGACCTGTGGCTATCACTTCTGCTGGACGGTAAATGGTAGAATCTTCATGCGGAAAACTGAAGGCACGCCTCTTATAGTCATAACCAATGAACTGGAACTTGAAGATCTGAAGCAAAAAAACTAACACAATGTTATAGTGACATCAATCTTCATGAACTCACTATACTAAAAACTTTAGAGATCGGTCAGAATAGATGCTTAATATTTTTTTCAAACCTATTACACAACATAAAACACACCATTAACAGTCACATCCACTATTTTTACACACAATACAAAAAAATAGAACTAAAATATGTGCTTTCTTACAATCACTCACAAGTCTCACAATATATTCAACTAATAACACTGAAAGATATTAAATATGTTGCATGTTCCTTCTCAGTTGCTTCTCATGGTGTCCAATTACAAAAAAATTATCTAGATTATGGATAAAGTCTCACAAAATGATTTATGCCAACTCATAGATGGCCTGACGGTATCTGAAACTAAATTGTGCCTACCAGAGTCATGTAGATCGCTCATCAGTAGGTACCAATAACCAGGCCATTAATATACTTCATTTAAATATAAGAAGCATCAACATGAATTTTAATGGTCTAGAACTGTTGCTATTAAGGCTTGGATTTCTGTGTGACATAATAGTTCTGACTGAATGCTGGATAGAAAATAACAAACGTTTTCCAGAACTACAGAACTATAACTCATCATATACGAAATCTTGTATTAACCAAAACGGTGGCATAATAGTATATTCTAAAGTTAACTTAGGTATTAAGGTGGAAGAACCCATTTTTGATGAAAGTAACTGTCTATTATTAAAATTAGGTAAAAACATAGCAATCATAGCATTATATCGATCACCATCATTCAAAAAAATAGATCAATTTTTAAACTCACTAGATATTGCCTTGTCTACTTGCAAAAAATATCACACAGTTGCGGTTATAGGGGATGTTAATGTTGGTATTCAACCTGAAAATATGGACAAACAGGCTGTCGAATATACTGAGCTGTTGGCCAGTCACGGTATCTTAGCTTCTCATGACATGGTTACTAGAGGCAAGCGATGTTTGGATCATATCATGATAAAAAGTAGATATGAATGTAAAACGCTTATTTTGAATACTGTTGTGACTGATCATTATCCTTGCTTATTGAACATCAAAACAAAATCGATGAAGTACCCTCCCCCTAAAGTAATCAAAACCCATGTAGACATAACTAAAATTTCCCAAGAAATTAAAAACATTGACTTCTCAGAAGCCATCAAATGTCTTGATGCCAATGTAGCTGCTGAACTGGTTATGAGTAAAATAATGTCCTTGGTCAAAGCTAATACCCGCTTCTTTAAAGTTCCGCACAATCAGCGAATTATTAAACCCTGGATAACTCCAGGTATTCTTCGCTGCATTCGCAATCGTGATCAAATGCATCTTCGTTTAAAAGAAACTCCTAACAACGAAACCTTAAAACTAACATATTCAAGGTACAGAAACTTTTGTACAAATCTTTTAAAGAAGCTGAAACAAAACTATCACAAAGTAGAGCTAGAGAAAAACAAAAACAACTTAAAGAAAACGTGGCAATCAATTAAAGATATAACATGTACAAGAAAAGAACACGTAAGTAATGTAAATTTATTAAAGACAAAAGGTAACCCTATTAATTCAGTCAACTATATTAATCAATATTATGCTAATGTGGGTAAAGCTCTAGCCAGAAAAATAGAAACTGAAACAGAAAACAGATCCTTCTCTTACAACATCACACCAGTTCAATTTAACTCTATAGTTTTGTTAGAAACAGATATTTGTGAAATTGATAATATTATCAAGGGATTGAAAACTGATTGTGCAGTAGGAGTAGATGGTATTTCATCGAAAATAATCAAAGAATCAGCCCCAATACTAATACCTATTATCACACACATATGCAACCTCAGCCTTGCATCAGGTACCTTCCCAAATATTTTTAAAACCTCTATTTTAACACCAATTTATAAAAGTGGGAATAGAGATTGCGTCGAAAACTATAGGCCTATCTCTATTTTACCATCCGCCTCAAAAATTTTAGAAAAAGTTATCAATAAACGCTTGAAAATGTACCTAGAAAAATATAAAATACTTTCATCAAATCAGTACGGATTTAGAACAGGACGGTCTACTGAAAATGCAGTTACTGATTTAACAAATCACATAGCGAATCAGTTAGACGATCGCAAAAAAGTGGTGGGTATATTTATAGACCTTGCCAAGGCGTTCGACACTGTCGCTATTCCCAAACTCATAAATAAGTTAGAAAGAATCGGAATACGAGACAAAGCTCTACGCCTAATGGATGATTATTTGAGAGGTCGAACTCAGAGGACAAAGGTTGGTAATGTGATAAGTGATGAAGAGTCAATCACATTTGGAGTCCCACAGGGAAGTGTATTGGGTCCTACTTTGTTTTCCATATATATAAATGATTTATGCAATCTCTAGAACATGGTAGAGTGTTTGCGTACGCTGACGATACGGCTTTAATATTTGTGGGTAAAACCTGGGAGGAAGTCCAAAATCGTGCAGAAAAAGGTTTGGAAACAGTAACTCGGTGGCTACGCAACAATTTACTTTCTCTAAATACCGAAAAAACTAAATTTGTGACATTTACTTATGAACGTAAAACGGTATCCCCTATAGAGATCGCAGTACATTCGAGTTGCCAAGCCCTTAACTGTGACTGCCCAAAGCTAGAGTGTGTTAGCGCCATAAAATATTTGGGAGTCCATATAGATCGTCGACTGAGCTGGAGAACCCACATAGTTAATCTCAGTGGCAGAGTCCGAAAACTAATTTTTATTTTTAAACATCTACGTGAAGTGGCCGACCGAAAATTAATTATAAATGTATATAACGTGCTTTGCAAATCATTACTTTCCTACTGTAATACATCCTGGGGTGGAGCATGTCCTACTTTTATGCGGACATTAGAACGTGCTCAGAGAGCACTATTAAAAGTAGCAACTTCCAAACCACGTCTGTTTCCAACCGTTGACTTGTACAAAGAGTGTGACGTGTTAACAGTTCGTCAACTATTTATTTTGAACATTCTTATATTCAAACAAAAGCAATCCACTTTAAGAGAAAAATTAATATCCGCTAATAAACGAAGAAAAGATATAGTATTTCATAGTCGTAAATATAATGCAAAAACTACCAAACATCAACAATGTTTTCTTACTACATTTTTGTATAATAAAGTAAGCAAAGTAATACCCAACTTAAGAACGTATACAATTAGACAAGCAAAGTTCTCTATTACAACTTGGTTAAAAACACTGAGTTATGAGGAAACTGAAAATTTACTTCATGTTCTATCATAATAATATCTTTCAAATATATACTCCCATATTTACTTACATAATACACCCTCTATCTTTATATATTTCACACATACACACACTCTACTCACACACACAGTCTTACACGCACATACGCAAACACACTCACCTCACACCCTCCACGACACAAAAATCACACCCTTATTAACACAGTACTAATCACCTTCAATTTCAATTTTCTTTATCTTTAGTAATGAATGAACAAGATAAAATTTCTATATTTCAATATTGTATTCTTTTTGAAGGAAGAAAAAAAAAACTATTGCACTGTAATTAATATCCATTGTAATTAATACTGAGACCTCGAAGGAAGCAGACGCCCACGACACAAGATCTTTTTCTTAGTGTGGGCTTTGCAAGTCACTAATTTAGTAAATAATTATTTTATGTTAAATTATATTTATAGACTTACTTAGTTAAGAAACATAATTTACTAAATTGTATTTTGTCAGTGTATTTTCTTGAGAAATAAACAATTATGAATTATGAATCTTTTAGTAATATAATTTCGTTGTGCGTACGAAACCGTAAAAATATATATCTATAGACCTAAAAAGGTTCTATTCTTGCATAAAAGTCTAAACACCATGTATTTTCACATCGAATACCGTTCAAGAAAAACGTTTTCCAACTTGTATTTTTCTTTTATTGTGCCGAAAGTAATTAAACTTCAATTAATTCCTACCGCTGTACCATTCAGTAAATAATTGAAGTGGAAAATTTAAAATGTCTGAAATAAATTGTATTCCTCTTACCTCCAGTTGTAATTAAATAAAACAAGGTGGTGACCGATTTATGGGACTCAGTGGAGTAGTTAATGCGGCTTCTCATCGGCGCGGGCTGCCTTTTTCATTTTAACATACTGTAAACCTTAGTAAAGTTTTTACTATATGATTTTAAACTAACACTTAGCTTGGGGAAACCTAATTAAATACGTTAATTTATTAATTAATAAAATGCAAATAGTTATTATTGATTAGTTTATTGTTGTAGCATGTAATAATTCTAATAAGATAACGTTATGAGCCTCATTAGGAATAATACCAATAATTATTGTTCAATACTTAGTACGTATGTTACTCTTTGAAATTTCAAGTGAAGACATAAAATGCCACGCAATAACATTTCATTCCCACCGACATTGTACGAAAGTTGGCTCCATCTGAATAAATCATATTTTATATCAAAAATTTACTGCTGCTAACTTAGTTCCTAGTAGCTTCATTGATTTTATCGGAAAGAGGTTAATTTTACTTTGTAGAAACGGGTTATATGAGATCAGGAGCCCTACTCCCACTTCTTAAAGTAGTCATATTTAAACCTTATAAATTTGGTCTCTTACTATGGACTTCATAAGTTAGCTCAAAGTCGCACGAGCTGTGGAGAGGGCTATGTTCTCTACGTGATCGAATCAGAAATGAGGAGATCCGTAGAAGAACGAAAGTCACCGACATAGCCCAGAATGTTAGCCAGTTAAAGTGGCAGTGGGCAGGGCACAGAACAGATGGCCGATGGAGCCGGAAGGTTCTGGAGTGGAGACCACGGACTGGCAAGTGCAGCGTAGGTCGTCCACCGACAAGGTGGACAGACGACCTGATAAAGGTTGCAGGACGACGTTGGATGCAGGCTGCTTTTAACCGGTCATTTTGGAAATATATGGGGGAGGCATATGTTCGGCAGTGGACGTTCTACGGCTGAGATGATGATGATGATTTACTTTTAAATAAACTGTACGGCATTGGTGTGAGGGGCGTGGCTCACGACTGGTTCGCTTCTTATCTACAGAACCGAGATCAGGTGGTAGAAGTTCAAAACCACAAAACACTAACCGGTTTTGTTCAAAAAGTTCGAACGGCCTCTCTAAAAATGAACGGTTCTATACCTCAAGGGAGCGTAATAGGCTGTATATTATTTTTAATCTAAATTAATGATCTCCCAAAAATACTAACCGAAACATGCATCTTATTTGCCGACGATATTTCAATTTTATTTCCATACAAAAACAATAATCTAAAGCAAAAGTTCAACCAATTCAATTCTAACAAAAGTAGTTAGCTGGCTTGATGATCACAACCTTCAAATTAATTTCTCCAAAACTAAAATTATGCAATTCAGACCTTATCAAAAGCTGCAGTTGAATATAGATTACTCTTTTAATAACACAAAATTGGAATGTGTTGACTCATTTAAATAATTAGGAATAGATATTGATAAAAACATTACTTGGAAAACACATACAAGAAAATTAAAGTCCAAATTAAGTAGTTTCACATATGCGCTCTTCGAACTTAAAAAAACCACAAATATTGCAACTGCGCTCTCGGCATATTATGCGTACTGTCATGCCAGATTAGACAGAAATTTAAAGACATAAACATTCTAACTGTTGTCTCTCAGTTTATCTATGAAAATCTAATGTATGTAAAGAAAAACATTAGCAGTTTTTATAAAAGGAGTGACGCTCATTCCATCAACACGCGAAATAAGCACAAGGTGTCCGTACATGTAACGCGTCTCCACAGAATAAGTCATTCTTTTATGGGACAATGTATACGATTTTATAATAAAGTTCCCAATGTTATCCGAGATTTGCCTATTAATAAGTTTAAAATTACTATTAAAACTAAACTCTGTCAAAAAGGTTATTATAAAATTTCGGATTACTTGGAGGATAAAACAGCTTGGGACTGATCACTCCAGGATCTATCTACTCGTGTACTAAGATGTCAAAGTGTAGCGTGTCTTGCCCTACTGATACCATTATTATGTTCTCTTTTGTAAGGCAACACACTGGAGCTAATATTTGTAGTACCTAAGTAAAAACATTGTAAAAACATCTATATAAAAAGAATGGCCCCGAGTTTCTTGCCGCTTCTTCTCGGTTGGCTTATGTATTTTGGAACGCGGCGGTAGGCTTTAAAGTACATTATAATGAAAAATTGACGTTCATAAGTGCGTCTTTGATGCCTAAATTGAATAAATGATTTTGACTTTGACTTTGACTTTGACCAGATTACAGTATGGCATCATACTGTGGGGAAACAGCACCGACGTAGACGACTTGTTCTTGCTACAAAAAAAGTGTATACGAATCCTTGCACATATTGATAGTTCAGACAGCTGCAAACCACACTTTATCAAGCATAACATTTTGACCCTACACTCCATCTACATTCTAGAAATTTGTAAATTTGTAAGAAGACAATGTCTTCTTTTTCCAACATTAGAAGGCACAAACAAACGTATCTCTAGACATAAAAATAGGTTGACGCTTCCAGACTCTAAGCTAAAGATGCACAGTACGAGCACCTACGTAATGTGTATACAAATGTTCAACCACTTACCACAATATCTAAAAGACATTGAGAAGGAATCCGCATTCTTTAACAACCTGAAATTATATCTTACTAAAAAATGCTACTATTCACTACAAGATTTTTTCAACGACAAACATATAAACAAATCTCATTCGGTATCTCGTAAAGAAATTTAAATAAAGAAACAAATATGTAATTATATTATAATATTATTCTGTAGCGCCCAACAGGGTCCATGTTGAACTATTATAATAAATATATATAAGATCTGTATTTAAACATGTGGAAACAGAATTAAAATATATGAATATGAATATGAATATGATTTAGTTTGGTACCACCACGTCAATATAGCAAGCTTAAAATAATAATGGACTACAATAGACGTTTTGATGACGTATTATCAAATAGTGCACTCAGTTCGCGTACTTTGCACCTGCGTTAGTGTTCTATTCGGATTGGGCGTTATAGGTATTGATCCTGGAACGCACCATTAGTATAAATTTCGGCTAAAAAAGGAACATTGAAGTAATAATGTTCGACCGTTTTGTGTCGGTGGAAGTACGATAGTAAGTATGATTATTCTAAGCTTATTAGAAAAGCTCCTGATTTATGATAGTTTTGTAAAAGGCGGGAGTAGGCCTCCTGTTACATTAAATTTATTAGATGTAACTATTTTTTTAGTAATCACGTTAATACTGTAAATGTGAAAGTATGCATAACAAATATACAAACGTATGTTTGTTCCTCAATGTCACAAAATCGGCTAAAACGGGTTTGGATGAAATTTCCAGTGTCGTTTGTATCCGAAATCAACACATGGTAGGTACATACTTTTATTCTAATTCAAAGGGTAGTTCTCTATTGTGATAACAATACAAGCACAAGCTAGTACTAGACTCGCATAAAAAAGTAATTGCGCACGCCGCAGCGTGGATATTACAGGTCGACTGAAGAAAAACATTTGAGACATGGAACTGACTTTGACTTTGATTATTATACCTTACAAAATTTCATATTGACAAAGAATTTTAATGGTAATTTTATTTTTTTGTGTTCTCTTGACTAATTTTGACATGTACTATGGATTTTATATAAATGTGAGAAAAACCTGTGTATAGTTAACTTTAGAAAGCCATCGCATCCTTTTATTGTGTACGCCAACGTTAGCAAAATATGTTAGTCTAATTACAATGTCTAATTGGAATACCTATATAAGTGTATATTTGTTTGAGTACTTATGTACGTAACCGCACATAGTTTCTGACAAATAAACTACGAGTATCTTTGTCTTTAATACAGTACTGCTTGGATGCTACACCTCTACCAAGTCGACATCTGCCACCCATGTAACTATTATATACTCGTAATAAAACAAAGAAAAGAATAACGTCGAGACTCTGCCCCGTTCTTCTCTGCAGAGGCTCCATTTATTCTGGAGCGTGCTTATTAATAATTCACGTACATACTTTGTATTAATTGCTTAAATTGGTTATTTTTTAATAGAATAGGTTGGCAAACGAGCAAGCGGCTCGCCTGAGGGTAAGTGATACCATCGACGACCTTTAAGGAACGATGATAGGAAGGAAGAGATAAAAGGGGTGAGGGTGGAGGGGGAGGAAGAACGAGAGAGAGAATGGGTAAGGGGGGAATCGGGCCTCCGGAACCTCCCACAAACCGACGAAACGCAATAGCAAGCTATGTTACTTCACGTCGGTGTTATGTGGGAGTGTGGTACTTCCCCGGTCGTGCTGGCCCATTCGGCTGTGGGGTTACAGCGTGGCACTACCACCTAACGAATAATAGTATATATAATAAAATAAATGCTTTTAATTATAGTTGGTTAATAAATATATATATATATACTAGCCGGCCCGCCAGTGGCTTGGCTTGCATCAAGAAGATAATTGACATAACAGCACCACCTACCGGGTACAGTTATATATTCAAACCAGCCAGGAACCCATTAAAATATACACACAAAATACACGCTGTATATATATATCTATCCAACTAGGCAGAGCCTGTACTATGGTAACCTGACGACTCATAAACATATACCTACACACCCAGATACAGGTCAGACATGCACGTTCATGTCCATAATTATGGTGCAATTATGTTTAACATGATCGAAGCCAGAACCAGCGGCTCAGAAGGCAGTGTTGTTATCTCTTTTTTTATCAACATAAGGTTGGTATCACTGCGCAAACCAACAAGTCAAATCTCAAGCAGTCGGGGTCAGAACATAATCCCCATAACGTACCTAGAAATACAGGTAAGCCATTAGCTTACATAAAACAATTTAAAAGATAAGATAAGACAATATATCTTGCCAATACAAGTTAACAAATTTGAATACAGTGGTATGAAACTATACCTATTAGCTAAAGAGGGGAATTATCGGCGAGCTCCAAACTAAGCACTGGGCTTGTGTCTTGGGGCTCGACTGCGGTTAACAAAATGCATAGTAGCCATCAGAAAGTGCATATAGGTTAGAGTTTGAAAAAATCGTAAATCGAGTATCACACATTATACTAATATAAAGATACCGGCTGCACTCACTTGGTATTACGTCGGTTTAAGTCCGACGACGTTTCGAACGTGTTAGACGTTCTTCTTCAGGGAGTGTTCACGTGCCGGCAGCTGAGAGCCGAGGCGAGCAGTGCGCGACGCGATCTCCAAGCGTGAACACTGATGATACACACCCTGATGAAGAACGTCTTACACGTTCGAAACGTAGTATAGTGCATATAGGTGTCCATAATAATTAGTACTTGTAGGTATCAGAATAAAAACAAACAAAAGCAACGTAAACGGCCATGCGTGTTGAATTATAACTTGATCAAAGACATAAAAGTGAGGTGAAGAACAAAAAAAACTATATAACAAAAAGTAATAAACCAGTTTTTGTACAAGCTTTAAAATGAAAATATTTCCACCTGAATATTGGCATAGCGTTGAAAACTTAGTTCGCAGCAAATTGTCTGTAATAACTAAGTGGCAAGTCTGCAATTTTTGCATATTTGCTCGCAACCGTGTTTCGCCTATAATTCACCATCTCTACTGTGAAATGTGTTTGTTTGTCCGTGGCAGTAATATCAACGTGTATATAGCGACGTTATTACTAATAGTTATTGTAGGTACTATACCTACCATCACGTTATACCTCACCCCATTATTGACCGAGTAAGCGTAGCGTCTTTGCTTTTAACTGGCCAAATTAATTTCATCTGTCCGTATATTTATTTGGCATTGGTTTATTTGGTTGTATTTAAATTTTGCCAGATCTAGAGGCAGTAACATGTTTTTTCCTCAATATTCTACCAGAAAGGACTTATTTATAAGAAACATTGACTAGTTTCAAATGTTGAATTAAATTCTATTCTATTTAAAACAGTAACAATCAAAGGGTAGCGCGAGAAGTCGTTACGATGTTATTAAAAATAGTGGAAATCTATTTACATAAATGGCTTTAATCTACACTAATATTATAAAGAGGAAAGATTTGTGTTTTTCTACGTAATAAATAAACTTCAAAACAACTGGACCGATTTCAAAAATTCTTTTGCCGTTAGAAAGCTACATCATCACTGAGTAACATAGGCTATATAATATTTAAAAAAAGGGTAAGGATCCGTATGAAAACTGCAATAAAGTAACCCAAGGTGTGAAAAACAATACGAGAAAACATCCTTATATCGCGTACGCTGTGAAAACTATTGACAATAGAGCAAAGTGATATACCTAATATAGCTTTACAGAGGACATCAATGTCTACAAAAAGTTTGCGATACCATAATGTCTAACTATTACAGTTATGTCTTAAAAACTATTTTTCCATGTTAAAATATGCAATATTAATGCCGGTACAAACTAGGCAACATTATTCGTACCTTGGTATTAATCCTTATCTACTCTAATAATTAACAGGAAAGATCTAATAGTTTGTTTGGAACGGATAAGTGAAAAACTACACAATGGTCAAAAAATCTTTCACCAGTAGAATGCTATATTGTGCCTAAGTAACATACGCTATATTTGATTCATCATCATCATCCATCACAGTGAAACGGTGGAGCGTAGCTAGTTCTTAACCCTTAAGGCTTTATCGATACCTAAAATTTGCGACCCGCTAATTTGCTCGCGTTAACTTTGTTGTAGTAAAATATCTATTAAAGCTATTTTGTATTTGTAAACGGCATAAAATTACACTAAGTATTCAACTTTAAATAGAATTCCACCATTTCTGCTAAAAATCGCATTACAATAAGACTGTCCCTTATATAATGGAGATGGCGGGAAAATCCTAACATTGGCTATCTGTGATTTGGTTATATTTCCTAGATTTGTGTTTATTTTAGTGTTTACGTGTTTTATAGTGCCGGAGTGCTCGTAACAGTGTAGACATGGTGTACAAAATAGTGAAACTTTGTTTTTGTTTTTTCTCATCATTCGCCTTAGAAAGTTTTACTATGACATCCATCGAGTTACTACAATATCATTTAGATGACAACCTTATTTATATTAATACTAGCTGGTGCCCGCGACGTCGTCTGCGCAGGATTAGTACTTCGAGTAGCTTATTATCTTCTGCAAAGCCATATATATCTTTGTAACAAAATGTCATAAAATATTTACATATGTGTAGTTATATGAGTAAATTAAAGTACTTAGTAAATCAATCAGCAAATACTTATAATAAAATACAGTACCTACGTACATACATATATTAAATTAATCACCGTGGAAAAAACTGTCATTACATTTCATCACCCTTGACGGTATTTGTGTTACATTTCACCACCTTGACGGTCGCCGACCACGTCTAGTGTATAGAGCTGTCAAGATGATAGCGTGCTTTTGACTAAGCTATCAGAAACTGACATAAAATTTGACAGAACTGTCATCATTACGATCTTAACGTAGACCAAGATTTTGTTTTAGTCTATGCTGTGCTCAAGAATATTACACTTCTTCACCCGCGTGGTGATCGATGAAGATGATGAAAAGTATCTTATGTGTTAATCCAGCGCCTTATCTACCTCCATACCAAATTTCATCTAAATTGGTCTCGACGTGTGGGCGTGAAAGAGTTACAAACATCCACATATCCATACATCCATAAATTCATACTCGCAAACTTTCGAATTTATACTATTAGTAGGATAGAATATACCGTTGAATCATTGTATGACACAAGAAATATCGAGAGAAACCCAAGTGATTTCACTCGTGTAGCCGCCAAAACACTCAGGCAGGAGTTCGCGGCCCAGGTGGGAGCGCAGTCTGCAGACGTAGGCGTTAAGTTGTTACACAACTTTGACTTCAGATTGTTGCTTTTTTCAATCTTTTGCCAAGAAACTTTCACTGTGCTTTGCATATTCTCTGAGGCAAATTGTTTATCGCTTTTGTGCTAATAAAATAAACGTCCAAGTTAAGCCACTTTTTTTATTTACACTAACTGAGCCCGGGAGTTCACTCTCGTTTAGCTGTTCTGGCGTGATTGAGTATAAAACTTTCATACAATATTACACCCTGGTGATGGATGATGATGATTATGAAAAGTATTCTATGTGTTAGTCTAGCGCCTCATATATATACTACAAATACCAAATTTCATCTAAATCCATTTAGCTGTTCTGGCGTGATTGAGTATCAAACATTCATACCTCATTACACCCTGGTGATGGATGATAATGATAATGAAAAGTATTCTATGTGTTAGTCTAGCGCCTCATATATATACTACAAATACCAAATTTCATCTAAATCCATTTAGCTGTTCTGGCGTGATTGAGTATCAAACATTCATACCTCATTACACCCTGGTGATGGATGATAATGATAATGAAAAGTATTCTATGTGTTAGTCTAGCGCCTCATATATATACTACAAATACCAAATTTCATCTAAATCCATTTAGCTGTTCTGGCGTGATTGAGTATCAAACATTCATACCTCATTACACCCTGGTGATAGATGATAATGATAATGAAAAGTATTCTATGTGTTAGTCTAGCGCCTCATATATATACTACAAATACCAAATTTCATGTAAATCCATTTAGCTGTTCTGGCGTGATTGAGTATCAAGCATTCATACCTCATTACACCCTGGTGATGGATGATAATGATAATGAAAAGTATTCTATGTGTTAGTCTAGCGCCTCATATATATACTACAAAAACCAAATTTCATGTAAATCCATTTAGCTGTTCTGGCGTGATTGAGTATCAAGCATTCATACCTCATTACACCCTGGTGATGGATGATAATGATAATGAAAAGTATTCTATGTGTTAGTCTAGCGCCTCATATATATACTACAAATACCAAATTTCATGTAAATCCATTTAGCTGTTCTGGCGTGATTGAGTATCAAACATTCATACCTCATTACACCCTGGTGATGGATGATGATGATAATGAAAAGTATTCTATGTGTTAGTCTAGCGCCTCATATATATACTACAAATACCAAATTTCATGTAAATCCATTTAGCTGTTCTGGCGTGATTTTTTTTCCCACTGTGGCAACACTGGGGCTAACAGCTGATTTGAATTTGTTATTACTATTTTATTGTTCAAATATATTTATAATTTATTTCTGGATCTAAAAACCAATTGGTCATTAAGTAAAATAAGTGTTATTATGAAATAAGTGTTATACTCAACGTTTTTGTGCATAATTTCTATACAAAACGAAATTCGAAAAGTGATAGTGACAGTTCTACTCGAGTAACCGGCATAATTTAGAAAAAATTGTAAACGTTTAGGTGTTATTTACGTGTTGTTCTGTCGTGTACAGGTATGTTCTTTTAACTTTGTTTATCATACTTTATTTACCGTCTGACTACAATATAATTAGAAACCTACATATAATTCGGACATAACCTAACATACCTGTTTACAACAAGCTACACTACTTAACCTGGTTTCCTTATTTTAGTATCTTCACACAACTCAGATTAGTAGGTACTTATTATATATTAGATTAAAATGATGACCCGCCGTGCTTTGGCTCGCCAGGAGGCGTCCAAACTCCAAATGGCTTTGAGGGAATTGCAATCTGCGAAAAAGTTGTGTGATGAAATGAATAAGGAACGAGATAGTAATGAACGGGAACTTCTTGAATTAATAAGTAGAAATAAGACCCAAAAAATTGAAATGGCTGAGTTACACACTCAACTGTTGGTTGTAACTGATGCTCGGGACAGGCTCCAGCTTGTTGTGGACGGGTTCAAAAACTGTAGCTTAGAGTATGAAAACGCTCTCACTCGAATTAATTCACTAGAACATCAGCTACAGGAGGCATATACTATTATCAATAACATTGAGACAGCTAAACTTAACATCACTGCCTCTTTGAACCAAAGTTTATTTGACGAGTTGGTATGCAGTGCCCCGGGCATGGTTTCTGCTGCAGTTAATACTAAACCAATGGTTACAATTGACCTAACCAATGACAGTGTAGTAACACCTAGCACTATCCCGAAGTCTAACTGCAGCAAAAACAAACTTAAAAAATATGTAAAAATTAACAATTATATTAAAAAAACTCAAAAACTTGTAAAAAAACACAAATTTTTCATCAAAAATGTTAAATTAAATGGAGAGCGTCTTCGTCTGTTAGATACGTTGGAAATGTATGCTTCTAAATTAGAAAATAATACATTGCAATATGAAAGTGACACACATAACTTGAAATGTGAGATTGACTCTCTAGAGGAAAAGTTAAAATCAATTAAAAATATGTATGAACGCTCAGAAAAACAGCTAAAAGAGTACATATTGGCAATGAATGAGATGATTAAATGTCATTCTACTGGCAATCCTGTATACAATGATAACATAAAGAACCGATTATCGCTGGATCATTCATTGCCATCATGTAGTTCTAAAATAGTGCGAACAAGTAAAAATGTATGTCAAGATACAACTTTAACAAGTGGTTCCCAAAATACAAATAGTATACCATAAACTATAGACAAACCAAAAATTGTAATATTTAGTGATGAAATTGGCAAAGACATGGGTCACTTATTGTCAAATACATCCAAGGGACATAATGTAATAAATTACTGTACACCTGGTCTATCATATCAGGAAATTATGACTAGAGTTTTAACTTATAGCTTTAGCCCCAACACAACATTATTAATTTTAATAGGAAATAGGGGGAATGTAAAC
This sequence comes from Selenia dentaria, assembly GCA_917880725.1. Classification (NCBI taxonomy): domain Eukaryota; kingdom Metazoa; phylum Arthropoda; class Insecta; order Lepidoptera; family Geometridae; genus Selenia; species Selenia dentaria. Next base: position 2,154,219 of record OU862888.1, on the reverse strand, counting down.
AAAAAACAAATAATTGATTTCAACAACCGTCTATCTAATCTTACAGTAGATAATGTCATAATGTTTACATTTCCCTATAGTAATAGTTTGCCACAGGTGGAAAATGATATTAGATATAAGCTTAATTTGACATTATACACTATATGTAATAATAATTTTAATGGAGATAAATTTAATTTAATTGACATTAATAATTATATAAAAAAATTCTTCTTGACAAAAGATAATTACTATCTTTCTAATTATTATAAAAGACAGATAGCTGTGTCGCTATCATATTTATTTGATATTGCAGCCAAAAATTTGGCTAACAAGGTTGCTTCTATTGAGCAATCCAATAGTATTGACAATGCTTCTATTGAGCAATTTGACATTTTTAATTCAGCCAATTGCTTGGCTACTAATGACATTGTACATAATTTAAATTAGTGCCTAAGACAATAGAGACAACCTCTTGCATTAAATCAATCAATATTGTTCATCAGAACATTCAAGGTATGATGGGCAAAGAGTTGGAACTGGAATTGTTTATAGATGATAGCAAAATAGATATTCTTTGTATTACTGAACACTGGCTTAAAAAGAACCAACTCTTATTTAATTTTAATAATCATCAAGTTGCTAGCTCCTTCAACAGAGAAAAATCTATACGTGGTGGCTCTTTAATTATTACAAATAAAAATATAAAACTCAAAGAACGAAAAGACATTGTGAGCCTATCTGTTGAACGAGTAATAGAAATGTCCTGTATTGAGTTTGAGCAGTTCCTTGTTCTATGTGTATACAGACCTCCATGCTCACCATATGATGATTTTGAAAAGTGCATGGAGGAAACATTAATTAAGCTTTCTAATACAAATAAATCAATGATTATCTGTGGAGACTTTAATTTTAATTTGCTAGAAAACAATCAGATAGTGGATAAATTTTTGTTACTGTTTAAATCTTATAATATGTACAATATTTTCTTGGAACCAACTAGGATAACAGCCACAAGTTCCACCTGCATAGACAATATATTTACTAATCTCAAACCTATTAAAAATTTCATTATAAATAATCTAGAATCAGACCACTGTGGTCAACTAGCAGTGTTTCCAAGAAAAACAAACAAACCCCAAAGCAAATATGTTAGCTTTGTTCCAATAAATGCAAGACGCCTAGAATTGTTAAGAAGTAATATATCCCAGAAAGTGCCAGAGTTGACCAGTTACAATGACCCAAATATATTATATAACTCACTGTTCCATCTTATCAGTGATGAATTTGGCAAAGTGTTTGTACCAAAAACAATATCTGTTGGTAATCGTGCTAAGTTTAGTGAATGGGCAACTCCAGGAATTTATAAAAGTAGGCAAAAGTTATACGAATTGTACCATGAAAAATCGCATAATCATAATCCTGTATTTTTGGAATATGTCAAACGTTATTCTAAGTTATTTAAACGAGCCTGTTCCTCAGCAAAATCTATTTATTTAAGAAATAAGATCAAAAATTCTGTTAATAAAATAAAAATGACGTGGAACATTATAAACAGTGAAACTAGTAGAAATACAGTGCGTAATCGAGACTTTAATTTAAAAATTAATAATAAAGATGTAAGAGCAGATTTGGAGGTAGCGGCCGAGTTTGAGAAATTTTTCACTAATATTCCTTCTTTAACAACCAAAACTCTAAAATCTTCCTCCATTTCTGCCGAAATCTTACTTAAACAAAGTGTAACTGAATGTGACACAACTTTTAAATTTTCAGTAGTTAATTGCAAAGATATTGTAAGCAGTTTCAAAAGTCTAAATGCAAAAAAAACGGCAGACCTATGGGGTCTTTCTGTGAAGACCGTTTCTTCAATTATAGATGTCATTGCACCCAATCTAGCAGCTGTGTTTAATAGTTGTGTTGCAAGTGGTGTATTTCCTGACCTAATGAAGCACAGTAAAGTGGTTCCTTTATTCAAATCTGGTAGTACTACTGATCCAAAAATTTTCGGCCTATTTCTGTACTACCTACGCTAAGTAAGTACCCTAACAAAGGCGTTCCAGAAGTTACAGCAAATAGGCTGCAACGCTACGCTATATACCTAAACTCATATAATTTTATAATTGAATACGTAAGTAGCTCGATGAATTCTGCAGACTTTCTCAGTAGGTCAACTTCTAATGAAGCGTGTGAGAATGATGACTCACATATTGATAAAGCTACTTATATTAATTTTGTGTTCGGTCCATCTTCTACGCAATTCGTAAGTTTAGATAAAATTATCGAAGCGACTAAAACAGACCAGAACTTGTCAAGAGTATGTCATTACGTCCTAAAAGGCTGGCCAAACAGAGTAGTTGACAAAGATTTGCAGCCGTTCTATTCGTGTCGTCAAGAACTGGCAGTTGAAAAGTCATGTTTACTCAGAGGGCATAAATTAATAATCCCCTGTTCTTATCGTAAACTAATATTAAATGAGTTGCATTCCGGGCACATAGGTACATATAAGATGAAAGTTGAGGCGAGAAACAGGTTTTGGTGGCCACGAATGTCAGCTGATATTGATGCCTACGTAGGAGCGTGCGAGCCATGTGCGAAAGCGAGACCCACCCCGCCCCGCGCGCCCCTAGCGCCCTGGCCGTTCCCGCCGCTTCCTTGGTACCGAGTGCACCTAGATTTTCTCGGCCCGATAAACAACCGAACATATCTCATTATAGTAGATGCATACTCTAAATGGTTAGAGTGTTTTGATGTATCGTCCGGTTACAGTACACGAGTCGTCATTGAAAAACTATGTGAAGTTATGTCGAGATTTGGCTTGTTCCACACTATATGTTCAGATAATGGAACTTCTTTCGTGTCCGACGAGTTCAAACAATTTTGTAGTAAGAATAGCATCGTGCACATAACTTCACCCGCCTACAACCCCATCAGCAATGGTCAAGCCGAGGCTTTCGTTAAAGTAGCAAAACGAGCGATCCGAAATATCGTTGTATCGGGTAGCAATCAAAGGGATATGAACACCAAACTAAACGAGTTTTTATTTAATTACAGAAATTCTGTTCATAGCACAACAAACAAATCACCTGCTGAACTGGTGTTCGGTCGGAAATTACGAAGCAGATTAGATCTTATTGCTTTACAGAAACCTTCGTCATGTGATGCTACACTCGATGGGTTTGTTAAAAATAAACAGTGCTTGCAATCTAGGTATTACGGCGGTAAACGAAATGTCACTTTTAATGTAAGTGAGGTTGTATTAGTGAAAGTGTATAAAGTACAGAAACCATGCTGGGTTAAAGGTACTATCATAAAAAAACTAGGCAAAACTTTATACTTGACACAAATAAGCGAATCGGGCGCTATAACGAAGAAACACACAAACCAACTTTTGAAGTTAAAAGGGGAGAATTGGTATATTGATGAGAATGCTGAGCGGTCGATCTCAAGCGGTAACGATACCTCCGCCGGTGACCGGGAGCCAGCTCTTCTGATGCCCGTCATACTGCAGCCGATGACTGAGCCCGTGATAACGACGGCGCCCGTGCCTCCGACGGAACCGGATCCTGTGCCTACAACGCTATCTACGGAGCCTTCTGCCACCCGTGCATCAGCACTGGACCACAGTCCGCCAAGTGAACCAGCCCCTATTCCCACAAACTCGGCTCCCCCGAAACGCGCTCGCAAGAAGATAGATTATAAGAAGTTTTTCTAGTGGGCTAACATACTTTGAGTGAATAAGCCTATTATGTTTTAAAACCTTTTATTTTTATTTGAGGTAACATTGTGTCTAAAGGTGGAGGGATGTTAGTATTGTGTGTATACGTGACGCGCGCTCGTCAGTCGATTACACCGCTAGCTGTGAAACGCCCGTGTTGTCATTTCTACCTATCCATACCCATAGGTACTATGACGATGTTAACAATGTATTAGCTAAAGTTGTGAATTGGTTCAATACAAATAATCTTCTTCTCAATGAGAAGAAAACTAATTGTATAAAGTTCTCGACACCAAATGTGAGACAAGTAGAATCCAATATACAATTGAATGGAACAGGGTTGGACCTTGTGGAGTCAACAGTCTTTTTAGGAATTACTATAGACGCCAAATTGCAATGGGGTCCCCACATTAAAAAATTGTCTAGTAGGCTCAGTTCAGCAGCTTATGCTGTTAAAAAAATTAGACTATTAACTGATGTAGACACAGCTAGAATAGTTTATTTTAGTTATTTCCATAGCGTTATGACTTATGGCATACTGCTCTGGGGATGTTCTGCAGATATTAATTCTATTTTTATACTGCAAAAAAGGGCTATACGAGCGATCTACAGTTTGGCTCCCAGAGTTTCCCTTAGACAGAAATTTAAAGACATAAACATTCTAACTGTTGTCTCTCAGTTTATCTATGAAAATCTAATATATGTAAAGAAAAACATTAGCAGTTTTGATAAAAGGAGTGATGCTCATTCCATCAACACGCGAAATAAGCACAAGCTATCCTTACATGTAACGCGTCTCCACAGAATAAGTCATTCTTTTATGGGACAATGTATACGATTCTATAATAAACTTCCCAATGTTATCCGAGATTTGCCTATTAATAAGTTTAAAATTACTATTAAAACTAAACTCTGTCAAAAAGGTTATTACAAAATTTCGGATTACTTGGAGGATAAAACAGCTTGGGACTGATCACTCCAGGATCTATCTACTCGTGTACTAAGATGTCAAAGTGTAGCGTGTCTTGCCAAACTGATACCATTATTATGTTCTCTTTTGTAAGGCAACACACTGGAGCTAATATTTGTAGTACCTAAGTAAAAACATTGTAAAATCATCTATATAAAAAGAATGGCCCCGAGTTTCTTGCCGCTTCTTCTCGGTTGGCTCTATGTATTTTGGAACGCGGCGGTAAGCTTTAAAATACATTATAATGAAAAATTGACGTTCATAAGTGCGTCTTTGATGCCTAAATTGAATAAATGATTTTGACTTTGACTTTGACTTTGATTGAGTATCAAACATTCATACCTCATTACACCCTGGTGATGGATGATAATGATAATGAAAAGTATTCTATGTGTTAGTCTAGCGCCTCATATATATACTACAAATACCAAATTTCATCTAAATCCATTTAGCTGTTCTGGCGTGATTGAGTTTCAAACATTCATACCTCATTACACCCTGGTGATGGATGATGATGATAATGAAAAGTATTCTATGTGTTAGTCTAGCGCCTCATATATATACTACAAATACCAAATTTCATCTAAATCCATTTAGCTGTTCTGGCGTGATTGAGTATCAAACATTCATACCTCATTACACCCTGGTGATGGATGATGATGATAATGAAAAGTATTCTATGTGTTAGTCTAGCGCCTCATATATATACTACAAATACCAAATTTCATGTAAATCCATTTAGCTGTTCTGGCGTGATTGAGTATCAAACATTCATACCTCATTACACCCTGGTGATAGATGATGATGATGATGTTGAAAAGTATTCTATGTGTTAGTCTAGCGCCTCATATATATACTACAAATACCAAATTTCATCTAAATCCATTTAGCTGTTCTGGCGTGATTGAGTATCAAACATTCATACCTCATTACACCCTGGTGATGGATGATGATGATAATGAAAAGTATTCCATGTGTAAGTCTAGCGCCTCATATATATACTACAAATACCAAATTTCATCTAAATCCATTTAGCTGTTCTGGCGTGATTGAGTATCAAACATTCATACCTCATTACACCCTGGTGATGGATGATGATGATAATGAAAAGTATTCTATGTGTTAGTCTAGCGCCTCATATATATACTACAAATACCAAGTTTCATCTAAATCCATTTAGCTGTTCTGGCGTGATTGAGTATCAAACATTCATACCTCATTACGCCCTGGTGATAGATGATGATGATGATGTTGAAAAGTATTCTATGTGTTAGTCTAGCGCCTCATTTATATACTACAAATACCAAATTTCATCTAAATCCATTTAGCTGTTCTGGCGTGATTGAGTATCAAACATTCACAAATCATTACACCCTGGTGATGGATGATAATGATAATGAAAAATATCCTATGTCCTTCTTTGGGATATAATCTATCTCCTTACTTTATTACATTGGAATCCGTAAGGCAGTTACAATCAATACTTGATTAAAATCTTGAAAAATTTTGACTTCATGTGGCTTTAGCAACCAGTAAGGTAAGGTAATGTTCTACTGACCATAAGCCTACTCCGTTCTCCATAAACGGTAAGGCGTCTATGTTAGCTGTGGCAGTTAGTTACAAGAACATGTCGGTGTAATATGACATTTATTTATTTGCAATAAATAATCGTTTGATCAGTTTAAAACTCCTTATGGCTTTCGTTGAATGAATTCGTCATTCATTTTTTAAATTATGATGTTCAAATGTTAGAAGGAATCGCAAAAATATTCATATTCGCCCATTCCGTTTTACAGCTTAAAACGTCGTTAGGCATCATCGCTGCGCTGACCTACCAACATTTCTGTTCAAAGCGCGTCCGGTTTTTTGTATGAAAGCTATAAATGATTGCTGGATTAGAATTTTTACTGAATGAATACGTGTTTCAAATCCAAACAAATATCCGTTTGAAATTGATTCTAAAATGTAGCCGCTGAACCAATGGGACGTACGTACTTATGCGGATGTACACGTATAGACGCACGTATATCAATAACAGTTATTCCCATGATAAATGTTTGGGAAAATCCTTATTTATGAATAGCGAAAATTAAACGATACAACACTATGGTGTTGTATCGTTTAATTTTCGCTTTCCGTGCGTTGTGCGATTAATATCTGAATGTTTATTAGTAGATTATACACCTAGGGAGTAAAAGCAGTATCTTACGTTACGGGCGGTATATTAAACCCTGAGTTTAACGGGGACTCTAGAGTTAATCCCTGAGCGCAGCGAGGGAATTATTAGTTATGTAGAGTCCTGAGTGAAGTGAGATTCAAGTGGCCCAAGACGAAGACATGCTTTATCCTCGAGGTGCATACTATAATTTTCCTACCTACTGCGAGACAATAAAAACTCAGAGCTATATAAAAAGCAGTTATTTAGTTTAAAGTAAAATAAATTAAAAATTAATATTCAAATTGGACACGTTTGTCTAGTTAAGGAGAGACAGAGTAATATTTTTGGAACGAACATTTTAAGAAAAACACTATTTTAGACTTTTGCGGTTGTTAACTTATAATTAGTACTCACGGGATGAAGACCACGATTTAGGTTAGGCCGTGCGCAACAATAGCAAAACTTGCTCCCGAACATTCACACTCCCTATTGTACAATCGCGCCTTATTTCTTTTTTTGCTGTATGCTGTCTCCGTACTTAGAGTTTTCCTACAACTAACGTTCTAAATCCAAATTCTTTAACGCCAATGGGAGTCTAATACAACATTGCAGACCCGGGGATGTAATGCCTTGCCTTACGTCGATATTGCGTGATATGTAATTGGACATTTTCGAGTAGGTGGTGTGAAAACACATTTATATACTCATTACGGTAGCATGCTCATACATAGGAATATCGTCCCTGCGAGAGGCGTGGACACAAACATACACATCACAACATATAAGACCTGAACACAAATATATCTGCGAATCATAAGAAAATATGCCTTAGCTAGGAATCGAACCCAGCACCACGCGCTTCAAAGGCAGGACCAACTGAGCTAATGAAGGCGTCAAAATACGACAGCTATTTTAATTTCATTAATTACAACCTGTAAATCAATGACATGAATGAACAGTCTAGCTATTGCATAATTGCAAGAACAAGGAAAGCAAACTTAATATAGTCAACATTATTTTCTTGGTGGTAGTACGACGCTGTTACCCCACAGCCGAATGGGCCAGCACGACCGGGGAAGTACCACACTCCCACATAACACCGACGTGAAGTAACATAGCTTGCTATTGCGTTTCGTCGGTTTGTGGGAGGTTCCGGAGGCCCAATTCCCCCCTTCCCCTCCACCCTCACCCTTTCTATCTCTTCCTTTCTCAAAGGTCGGCAACGCATCCTTGGCATTGCGGATGTCCGTGGGCGACGGTATCATTTACCATCAGGTAGGCAAAAGCGGCAAAAGCGGCTCGCTCGTTTGCCAACCTATCCCATAAAAAAACATTCTGCTTCAGAACACTAAATATTAATGTAACACATTATATACTTAATTTTAAATTTTAGAACCTAAATCAAGTAAAACAATATTCCATATATGCGACATACAAACATAATTAAATATTATACATTCCAAAATAAACACGGCGAAGTTTTCCCCATAAAAACACTCAGAGTACGTGAATGCGACATTTAATTAAAAGTTGGTAGCAATCAAAGTGACATCTCGACAGCAAACTCGCCAACGACCAATGTCATCGGGCCCAGTTATTAGAGTAACCCGCGAGATAATAAAATTTCGATAAAGAGTCCCTGAGGATACTCAAAAGACGGCTGTTGTGATTAAATCCATATTAATTCCAGAGATTATTTCGAAAAGATTAGCTGATATAAAGGCAGTATGGACGTAAGTCAACACTATCTCAAATTTTATATACGAGATAGACTGACAGCTGTTGTCATGTCCCATCAAGAAATGAAGTAGGTATTTAAAACATTTTTATTTTTTCCTACCAACCTTTTTAATTGTTTTAATGTTACCGTTAAAAAGCACTCAGAAGCTATTGGGCTTGGTGGCCAGTGGAGTTGGTGGCAAAATCACAGGCTGAAATGGGAAATAGCTCTTAGGGTGATCAGCGTAGTGCAGTGAAATATGGGCAGACTTATTAACATTACCACTATAATATCTATTTACTAGGATAAAAATCAAATCTTCTTTTCTACCAACTTCCAAAAAGGAGGAGGTACTGAATTCGACTGTGTTTTTTATGTTTGTTACCTCATAACTTTCAATAAGGTCAACCGATTCACAAAATTCTTTTTTAGTTTGAAAGCTGATGCTTCCCGTGTACTCCCATTATATTTTTAGTTATCGAAAGTTATCAGGTAAAAAACATTAAAAAACAAATTACATACGAATTGAGTCCCTCCTTCTTTTTGGAAGTCAGTAGAAAAATATACGCGTCGACTTGAGAATCTTCTCCTTTTTTTGGAAGTCGGTTAAAATAATCATCATCAACATCACCCATCACCACGCGGGTGAAACAGTGGGGTGCAGCTATTATTTTAATAACATTCATATTGAGCATATTTATAAGCAAAAAATACATATTATCAATAAGTATAGATGGTGTACATTACATAATACGTTGTTTTCGTTATGACTTAAACATTGTACACAAGCAAGCGCATGCGTTACTGCACTGCCACCGATGAAATGTTATATTATATGTAATTGATTTCTGACATATTTTTAAGTATGTAGAAGTTAAAATTGAAAGTAAAAATCATACACATCGTAACACTTGTTTTTTAAGCGATCGCCCTTACTGTGTCTCACAAACAATAGTGATTCAATGTTGAGAATCCATGGACTGGGACTATTTCGCTGGTTGGTGATAAAAAATTAATTAATTCGTGATGATATCAGTTTTGCGTCTCTGTGGCTTTCATATTTCTTGACTTTTAATTGGCTGTTGCTGTTTATTTGAAAGGTTTAACGGGATACAATTTCAATTAGTTTTCAAGGATCGTGAATAAACGTAAGTGGCTAGCTTATAATGGCGACAATGTTCTGCAGGCGGTGGCGGACAGCTGCAACTGTCCAGTGCTGTGGTTCAGGGCATGTTGCCTGTTAATTATTTGTTAATTTATTTATTAATACTGCGCTAACTTAGTTTGTAAGTACCTATACATTATAACTAACACAAATGGATTTTTGCTATCTGATCAATAGATTATTATTCAAAAAGTTTCACGGATTTCATCCGGTCCTTTACATAGGCATAAGTGGGGCTGTAGTCAACACTTAGAGGCCTGTTTGGTATAAAAATGCAGAGTATCACAAACAGAAAGAAAGTTGGATGAAGGGTAACATGGTACTTTTAACTATTACAACAATGGGTAAAATGGCCAGGCTATTGATATGAAATTATTAGTGATAAGGGCGATAGTAGGCTATGGATGAGACCACGGCACCTGCCAATTTCAGTCTCATTTTAAATTTTTTGGGCAGGTGGTGACTTGCCATCCACTAAACGGGCTCCCCATAAAGGCCACCATGAGTGGTGACAAAAGGGGCAACGTTGGTGTGGATGGCTAAAGGGTGTTGAGAGGTGTGCTGCGGTTTCACTAGAGCGCTACTACCGGTGTTATACCCTTTAACACTTCCACCCTTGGAGCTTTTTGTTACTTGCTCTTGCGTCTCCACCCCCAGACGGCAAGCCGGGGGTCAGGGTTCTCAATTAGCCCCAGGGAGAACAGGGAATATATATATATATATTTATATTTTGACAGTAATTTGTTTATCGTTTTCCTGAGTGGTGGTGGTTTCATTAAGGATTAGTAATGGGTACTTATTCTTTATTCCGTGTTTTGATACTAGTCTAATATATGGTGCTGTATGTAATAAGTTATGAAGTCTAAGGAATGTAGACTTTGGTTATTTACTACTCACACAATTTTGTTGATCGATATTCAATCACATAATCTTCTGCCGTTACATTCACACCCAGCTCTTTTTTAATGACGTGACCAGCAGGGCTATTATGTATATCAGTTGCTAACAAATGTTGATAGAAATCTTGAAAAATGCCGCTCTATATCACTTTTGGCAACTCCAGTAAGCAAAACTGTTAGAAGATTGATGGCGCTGAAAAAAGTGACGAAATGCCGCCATTATTTTTTTCGTGTTCAATCAACTGAGAACTGTCCAGTGTTGTGGCACTGGCTTCCGTGCAGTACAATAATAGCCCTACTGGTATAGAACGTGACGGATAAGAAAATTTGAGAAAATGAAAATGAAAGTGGAGCCAAGAAATTTAAAATTTCTAGCTGCAGCTAACGGCTTCTAGGAAAAATCAGAAGGAGTACTAAAATTTTGCAAGGTATTTGATAGTACGGCTGAACCAATTTCAATCAAATATAGACGAATGTTACACCGAAAAACGAGTTTATAAAATAAGGCCGCATTTAATCAAACATCAATGGAGCCGAAAGTTTAATCCTAAACATATACACCAACGTTAAACTTATTAATTATCTCATTTTTGTTTTCCGTTGAAATAAGATCGGAAAGTAAATTATCAATTTTAAAACGATGACACAAAAACACTCGAATCTCATTTCAATAATTGTAAAAGCAGCTCTTAGCACTAACAAGAAAATAATCCAAATGGTAATTCAGTAGTGTTTGGACTGCTCGGAGTTCAGTGGACACTTAGTACAATCGTAAACTAGGTTTTAACTTAACGCGGAAAGTTCAGGAGTAAACTCCGGGAGCGAAGTTATTGGGTCGTGGGAGAAATAGACCGAGTTACAGTGATGCGGGCGTAAGCGAGGAGGTTTTCGATGAAAAATATACAACGGCAAAGAATAAATTGAAGCTGAATTCTACTTTGATTTTTTATTACAGTACTAGCGACTGTCCGTGACTTCGTTCGCGTAGTAGGCTTGGCCTTGGGCCTCGTCATAATCTCCTATCTTTTCTTATTTTTATAATGTAAAAACCTTTTTTGAAGTATTAGAAAAAAATGTAATTGGTAAAGCCGTTTTCAAGTCATAGCGTGGTCAGGAGAAATAGGGGTTTATATACATAGATATCAACTCACTTAAATTTTTCGTGATTTTGACACATTACAGATGGCAGAAAAAACTCAGCAATAAAATATATTTAATTTTCCTAGATTATGTTTCTTCTAGTCATGATGCGCAATAGTGGCGGATTACGAGTGCGAACACGAGTGTAGAGAAAGTGTACAAAATCATGGAACTTTGATTTTGTGTTTTCCACGTCCATCGCATTAAAAAGTTTAAGTTAAGCATCCATAGCTTTACTAAAACTTTACTTAGACAGGACAGTGACTTCTTTATGTGGCTGTGGCCAGGCGCGGATCCAGCCACAAAAAAGGTTGTTGTCACAGCCACCCGAAAATCAGCAAAGTACGAGTCGGAGCTTGAATTCTCTCATTATAGATATAGCATCAAGTCGCTCGCCTGATATTAAGCATCCCACTTTCCCACAACAGTCCAGTGCCATTCAGAATTTTGAACTAGGTAGGTACAACGCTTAAAACCGTGCGTGGCAAAGCACTGCGCTTTTTATTCGAAGATATTAGACGTTCTTCCTGTAACTTCGCTGGAAACAACTACAAAGGATATCAAATGATGTCAAATTAAATTTATAAGAATAAAGAGAAATAATACGTTTTTTTTTCGCAAAAACGTTAATCATTTCATCGGTATTCAGGTTTTGTACATTTTATAAAACATCATATCATCGGCCTGTCGAATATGAAAGTGTGACGTCTGATATTACAATCTTAATGAAACTATAAGCATTATCTTAGTTATTTGAGATAATAAACATGCACACATGCGAGTATGCTTGTAAAGGAAAAAAACTGTTCAAGGTATTTCTGTTTCGCTTGTGCCTTGTAGAAATTAGTGTGTTTGACTGTCGCTACTCGAGTGCAGTAGTGCGTCGTAACTTATATTATCGTATGTCGTGTGCATTCTACAGTTTTCCTTGTTCATATCTAACAAGAGTGTATTTGGCATTTGAGAACTTTTCACGTAAATATTAGTAATCTGAGTGCCTTGACTGGATGAGGGTCAACGATTTTTTTATGTTATAACTACAGGGCCCACCTCATGATTAGTGGGAACCTTTGCCTAGAACAGATGTGATCTGTTTTTGTGAGGTTTTGTTTGTGTTGTTATTGTGTGGCGCAGTGCAGTTGCACTGACCCTGAGACAATTATTATATAAATAAGTTGTTAAGTCTAATGTACCTGTAATTTCGCCGGCAAACATACCTTCAAACCAAAACATATGTATTTTGGCGAGCATTACTGCTTCACGGTAGACAAAGGTAAGGTGGCAGTACTACCCTGGACGAACTCATTCACAAAGACTTTCACTGCTTTAAAAAATTAAGATGCAGCAAAACATTATTATATTTAGTTCATATTCATATCAGCAAAGAATAGTAGATTAGTAGACAGTGGCTGTAAGGCATCAATTGCAGTTCGAGAGCGCAATGCATGCTTACACCCCAGCTAACTACTCTGCTTTACATCTCGATTGTGAGATAAGTAGAAAAAAACCGGCATTACAAAAAATAAAATAGATGACTATTATACTCATACGAAGACAATGCTGAATAGCGAAGCGACCTCTTTTGTCATTGGGCTGAATGCATGATTGCCAGTCTATTGCCAGTATGATGGTTAGATGTACGCAAACTTTTTTGAAAGAGAGAAGTGGTTTGTTTTAATTACTTTTCTAGCTACATTATTACCCTAGAGCGCCCCATAGGTCACCTACAAGCCCCATTTGGGAGTAATAAGGACCTACTTACCGAATATGAGAGATGTAAACCGCCCTAGGGCTTTTCTAGCCACATTATTACCCTAGAGCGGTAATTGGTCATCTACAAGCCCCAATTAGGGGTAATAAGGACCTATTTACCGAATATGAGAGATGTAAAATATAATATAGGTATACTTTCCGGGTTCGATCCACGGACAGGTCAAACATTTGTGTGCATGAACATGTCTGTTTGATCTGTGTCTGGGTGTTTATATGTATATAAGTATTTAATATCATATATAAGTATGTAATATCAGTCATCAGGTTACCATAGTACAGGCTCTGTCTAAATTGGGACCTGAAGACCTTTGTGTGGATGTTGTCCCATATTACTTTTGATATTTGGAAACAGTGTTAGATTGCATACATGACACCAATGAGCTTCATATTAATTTTTCACAAAAACACTCTCACACACTCAAACATGACATTGTTATTATCATCGTTGAAAACTTAATGAGTTTCTATCAAATAAGCAATATGTGCATAACTGTACCGTCCAGTTGGAATAGTGCTAATAAAAGTACATCAAAAATTGAAGTAGCGTAGTAAAGTACATGCGATGACTTGTATGGATGTTATAAAAAGTTGGAATCCGGAGAAGTTGGACTCATGCGAACAAACCGTCAAGATTGACTCCATGAGAGGGCAGGGTTTCTCTTTGCTGTCAGGTTGGTAATCGCAAGATCATCTAATTTGCTACCATCGTAGTTTTAGTATACCGGGAAGCAATAGTGCGTAAGCATTACGGTATTAGAGTACAAATCATACTGTAGCAAGTGCAATTACTACCCGAATAAGACTCAAAAACAAATGGGAGACATGTGTGGAACAGTGTCATGCAAAACGCCAGTTCATAGCCCTCGTAGGGCTGCAACTCTTATCTTAGACAGTGCTTCTCATCAGGCGTACTTGTTTTGCATTAACTTCAAGTTCTTGTTTGGTAGGCGTGTGCAGGGTTGCCACAGTTTGGCCAACACAGTTGTTTGATACTAAATTATAAAGACTCTTGACAACTCCAATAGTACTGCCACTAACATACTCGTATTTGAAATGTAGATCTCTCAGTTGAATAGAAACCTCATGGGATATAACGTAATATCAGTCAAGCAAGATCTATTTAGCTTTTTTTTTTGTTCCGGGGTAATCCTTTATGGATACCACCCACCTCGGGGAGGTGGGTGGTTATGTGGGAGTCCGTATACCCACCAAAACCCCGGGGTGTTCCGTCACTGCCGCTTTTGGCGGGAACGCGGGACAGATTTTGCACACGACCGCGAACCCACCGCGGCTGTCCGTTGCCGGACCCTTCTCTTCGCAGCACGCCAGAACACATGGCGCGCTGCAACTGCCTCGGAGACCAAACCCGCCAACAATGGCGCCAGACTTTCCCGTGTCTGGACGCCCATGGTCTCCCTGCGGTGTGTCGGATACGTAGCCCCACCGCCTGCTACGTCAGCCACAGGGGATAGCCCCTCCGCGACCCCACCTCCTCGAGTCTGCGCCGAGCGCCCGGACCCCACCTCCTCGAGCCTGCACCAAAGTGCACGGGCCCCCCTCCTCGAGCCTGCGCCAAAGCGCCCGGGCCCCACCTCCTCGAGTCTGCGCCAAAGCGCCCGGACCCCGCCACTCCTATGTGGACTTGGCGGCCAAAGCCCATAGGAGCGGCCCCGCCTGAGCTGGCCAGCGCACCCCGACGCCGGCGCGGCCCCTGGGTTCCTCTTGGCTTCACCGTGGTGATCCAAGCCACGGCTACTGAGCCCCTCGCCACGTCAATGCGAGAACCCTTCGGGGGGGAAGATCTATTTAGCTACTAAAACTACATTTAAGCATGCCTTCTACTATCAGGAAGTATAATTAATATAAATCAAAACAAATCAGTAAGAGATAAATAATTAAATTTATTTCAAATGTTGGCTGTAGTTTTACATGTACTAAGTGTGCAATTTCACGTTACGATAACATTGTGACTTAATACATAATTAATTAATTACTTGTAAAAAATAGACACTAGGGTACTATCTGTTATTAACATAAGAAATTTACATCTATACATAGAACATTATAGAAGATAATCAGGATCTATATTTACATATATTTGACAACTCCGTGTTAGACTGCCTAATTAGTAGTGCCTTCAAAACGAGGTTTGATCGAAGCAAATATTACGAGGACCACACGAGGGTTGGCTATTAGTTTATCCGCCATAGCTCTCTCTCTCTCTTTGAGAAGAAGGAACGTCAGCAGTGCGTTAGTCACCCCAGCTGAGCAATAGCTTAAAAATTTGGCAGTTGATTCCTTATGTTGTTGGTAAGCATCCACATTGTAGGTAAGCATTTTAGAAATTGGCGATACAGTCTGACGTTATATAGAAAACAAAAATTCTTGGAATACTCCACCTTTGGCAAACTGTCACTCTGCTACCCATAAAGTGTAATATTTGTAGTACCTAAGTAGAAACATTGCAAACATCTATATAAAAAGAATGGCCCCGAGTTATTGCCGCTTCTTCTCGGTAGGCTCTATATATTTTGGAATGCAGCGGTTGAGTCTTTAAAGTACGTAATAATGAAAAATTGACGTTCATAAGTGCGTCTTTGATGCCTAAAATGAATAAATCATTTTGACTTTGACTTTGCAACCACTAAGATACAGGGAGGACTTTTCAAATGTGACTCATTACTCATAAGGATGTGAAACCGGTATCGGGTCAGCTAATTCATGGTATGGAATTAAATTTGTTACTATAAATACTAAGCTATATATAACTTGATATAAAGGCAAATCTAAGTTCTCACACAGCTAGCCGCGCGAGTGGTCTATGAAGAAGTGAACCGGTAGATCAAAAAACCCGTCGAAGTACTCGACTGTACCATGAAATGTAACCGTCAACATTATATAAAAATCTCATTACACTATTAATGTTTCTATAAACATCGTGACTCATACATTCTTCATAAAAAATTTAGCGTTAAAATATTGAAGAAACTCTTCATACATGTTATTTTTATAAAACAAATCAAAAAAAGACTTGAAAGTCAGTAAAATTGACTAGAAACACGCAAATAAATAGGTCGGGTCTACATTATGTAGCCCACGTTGTCGTACGGTCCAGTCTGGGTGGAGTCAACTGTCATGATGGAGTCGGAACGGGTGTCATGCAGAGACTTGACTTGAGGCTTCCATAGCTGGGTCGGTGTGAACAACTCCTTGCCACGCTGTCAACAGAAAAGGAAGTTGTAGTTTGTGTGTGAAAGTTTTCGTGAGATAGTGTTATAGATGAAACTCAACACTGCCTACAGGCCGTAGTTTTGGTCCATGTCTCGAGGGTATCAGAATAACTAGATGAAGGCAAGTATGCTTAATCTATTTATATTATATATCTAACTAGCTAACCCGCCAGCGTCTTCGTTCGCGTGTACTCGCGGGTTTTTTAACTATCCCACGGAAACTCATTAATTTACCGGGATCAAAGGGATATACGCTACCATCATACAAAATTTTACTTAGATCGGTTCAGTAATTTCGGAGATAAGTCCGTACAAACGGACAGAAGAACAGACAAAAAGAGAAACAAAAAATTTTGAATAAATAATAAAAAAATATTTCGATTTCTCTCTTTACATACCCCTCACTCAGTTTTTAGCATTTTTTTCATTGTATAGAAATTCGACATCTACAGTTTTAATATATGTAGAGAAGAGATAATAAAACTGGTAGTATTGCAACACTTAGAAATTAAACTTTTTAAAATGAAGACCTCGTAGTCAACCTTACATTGGTAGTGAATTGCTTGTGTGCACACTAAACTAAAATTCTCTAAACTATGGTAGTCTTTATTCTGTTTACATTAAAATCTACATTCGTGTAACACTTGACTGTTACGTGAATGATAATTCTAATCATATAATTGTTCAATTGCATTGTGGGTAGTCTTACATCAGTTTAGACTAGTATAAAGAGCACGAACTTACATAACGATTAAATTTGCACAAATTATACTGACAATTGAACAGATAATGCAAATATATATAATTTACTCTATGGTGCAAATATATGAATTGTCATATGCAACTGTTATACAAAGGAGAATGGTCATCTGGGTACCCACTGAGAATGAAAACCACGGAGAAATAAACTATGCCAAACTTATTTATTAGTAGATGCAGATAATTCATATATTAATATTTAATTAGCAGTTGGGAATAATGAGAAAACCTAAATATAAACAATAAAATTAATACGCAGAACATGCTTGTGGGCAATAAAGAAACGCTATTCAGTTCATAGACTATACAACTTTCTTGATGTAGTATATTCTGCCAAAAGAGTGTGACATATGACATGACAAAGTGACACCAATAGTTTTTCCTTTGTTGTTGGATTCGTACGTGTTGTACATTTGCCATTTCTCAAGTAAGTTTTATCATGTTATCACATAAAATATAAGTAGTTGCATCCATATCTACGATAACGATACCTAATGCCAAGCACCCGTTTCTATATTACGATAGATTTCTTTTGAAAACCCCAGTCAGATAGTCGAGTATTTTAAGCTAACGAATTCTGCCTATCTAACCTAACCAAGAATAAATATAAATGCTAATAACTTTTAAACCCCAACTTAAAAAATATAGTACAATTTATAATATCTTAGTGTTACTAAGGACTACTGGTTTTACATGGTTTCCTTTCTCGTTGTTGTCTAGTTCATGGGTCCGTCTATGTAGGGTACCCAAAACACACAGAGGTGTGCCATTCTTCTTTATACTTCAACCACACCTTGCTAGTGTGTAACTTGGATGGGTTACCGCTAGTGGTATTGTCAACAACGTGATTCGTAAGAGGCGGGGAAACACGACACACCAAATAGTATGCCTATTGTGCGACCGTCTACGTAAGGACCAAAATAGAATACTAAAATAACTGTGTTAAGGACACAAGAAAACCATGTCTCAGGAAGATCAGGCCAGCGCAGTGCTAAGCAAAACTTCAGTTCTAAGCTCTGTCTTGTACTGCAGTTGTCATTCTCAAACAGCACTACCGTCAGGCACCCGGCTTGCCTGTCTCTTTGGTTAACAGAAGTGGGTAAATAACAATGACTTACATAGCCATGGTACAGAGCCCATCCCAATCCAACTGGAAACAGTATCAATGTCGACAGACCAACAGCCCATCCCAGAATATCAGCAAATAGTGGGAAAATGTAGTCTTCGTACGCAGGAGGTGTCCAGTCGGAGAAGATGAAAGCAAGGATACCCTGGAATGTGAAAAGGTTGTACATTTAATTTTTTGTTGGTATATGGCATTATTTTGCTTAAATAATGTATAAGTATTTAAATATTCTGAGAATTATTCTTACATATTAAGTTGTTCCGTGAAATAGATATTGGCAAGGGAAGTTTAAAAAATATATAAAATAGTTTATTTTTAGCAAGTCATTTTTTATTTGTAGTCAAATTATGAAATCAAATATTTCAAGTTAAAAGATTATTCCGTATTGTACGTTTGATATGATTTTTAAACTATTATGCAGCAAATTACATTATGAACGGCGACCATAATGGTCTAACTACGAGTATTATGAGTGGAGTCTTCCTTTTCGAATATAACAAATTACGCACCTCCAAAAAATATTTTATAATATCTCGTAAATCACATGATTAAGTGGAATAATTAACCACATTAATTAAATTATTATTTACAGCAAACACATTCTACTATAGCAATCATCAGATCTCTTGATTTGGCGGGAAAAGCCCAACAGTGGTGTTATTAGTATTGTTAACTTTCCGTCCTCCTTACTTTTACTAGAACGTGACTTTGACAGGACAGTAACATGTCAAACGTGACAGTGGTAACGAAGTCACAGTCACATTGTACTGAACTTCTATTCAATATCATTTGATTGTTAACCGACTTCAAAAAAGGAGGAGGTTATTTATGTTCGTGTGTATGTATTTTTTTTGTGTGTGTTCACCGATTTCTCCCCCATTTTTGGACCGATTTTGATGTTTTTTAGTGTATACTTCCGAGGTGGTCCCATTTAAATTTAATAAAATTCGATGTAACAGTTTTTGAGTTATACTCAAATAACTGAAAAGTGTTTCGCTTATTTTGATGAAAACATCATTGACGGTGAATGACAATCGATCTTGTATTTAGCAAGCAATTGTCACTTTAAAAAATGTGTTTGCCATAATATGAAACCGTGATAATTAAAAAGTTCCTACTAACTCAATATTGTGCGCATGGTACCGAATTCGACAAGTTATTTCACAATATTTAGTGTTGAAGTCGGTTTCACTTTTTGGTATTTTTTATTCTTTTTAGACTTATTTACTTAAGCAATAGCAAAAGTCATACGAGTCAACCTATAAATGATCATAATCATCCGTTAGACCACCTCGAAAGTATTCAGGTGGTATTTAAGTTCCAAAACGACGACTGCCTGTCCTCTAAACCACGCTGAGCCCGCGTGGTGAACTATGATCCACCTCTCTACATACCTCTCTATTGTAGTGAGTATCGATGTGTATTGCTGTGAGCATGTAACGGGATTTATACAATAAAGCTTAATAAAAATTAATAACAATACATATATAAATATAAAGAGAATATAAGTATGAACAATGTAAACAAAGTAGGTGAGCTTAAAAAAAAGTAGGTGGTGCGTTTTTTAACCATATAATACCAACAATGAACCTATTTGTTTTTCCTATTTTATAAAATTAACATTAAAGCCTAGCACGCGCTACAGCGCTAATTGAATTAGCGCTAGAAAATTGGAACACTTATGTGATAATCCGGGTCCAATTATATGTAAATTTAATCAAAGTTTAATCTAATCAGCCGATTAACCGATAAACCGCAGATAATTAACGTCGAGTAATTATTTCGTTATCCATTGATTAGCTCGATATCAGTTCATACAAAAGTGATTAACGTTGCGGCAGCCCAGAAGCTATTTTATTATTTGAATTATTCACGAAAAGCAGATCAACAACAGATGCAGGAGTCCAGTTAGTCAAGCATGTGCTGGAGGCTTGGGAGAGCTCACAGGATGCCATTGGCGTATTTTGTGATCTCTCCAAAGCTTTCGACTGTGTAGAGCACCGCACTCTAATTTATAAGCTACACCACTATGGAATTCGTGGAGCTGCTCTGAATCTTGTAGAATCATACTTATCTGATAGGCAGCAAAAAGTTGGCATTAATGGCGTGACATCTTCTGGATCTTTGGTCAGAATGGGGGTTCCACAGGGGTCGATCTTGGGTCCGTTCTTATTCTTAGCATATATCAATGACTTATCACATATGGTTGAGGGCCTTGCTGACATAGTTCTTTTTGCGGATGATACTTCTCTGATTTTTAAAGTAGATAGGAAAGATAGAGAACTAGTTCAAGTCAACAACGCGTTAACTATTGTTTCAAATTGGTTCGCCGCAAACAACCTGCTTCTCAACGCAAAGAAAACGAAATGTTTAAAATTTTCCATGCCTAATGTAAGACATATAGAGCCAAACGTATTACTTGACGGAAATAAATTGAAAATTGACAAGGCAATAGTCTTTCTAGGTATTAGCATAGACTCTAAATTACAATGGGGTCCTCATATTGATGCACTATCTGGAAGACTGAGCTCAGCTGCATATGCGGTTCATAAAATTAGGCAATTGACAGATATAGCTACTGCTCGACTGGTCTACTTTGCTTACTTCCACAGCATAATGTCATATGGTATCCTGCTGTGGGGGTCAGCGGCGGACATAGAGACAGTTTTTATATTGCAAAAGCGGGCAGTTCGAGCCATCTACGAAATGGGTCCCCGCGAATCCTTAAGACAAATGTTCAAAGAAATTAATATATTAACTCTTCCATCTTTGTATATCCTAGAAAATATAATGTACGTTCGTAAAAATATAAAGAAGTTTAGAATAAATAGTGATATGCATAATATTAATACTAGAAATAAGGATAGGATAGCTGTATCTAAATTTAGACTCACGAAAACTAAAAATAAGTCCTTCTTAGGCAATTGTGTACGTTTGTATAATAAAATCCCGAAAGACATTACTGAGCTCACTGAAGGGAAATTCAAGTTACGTGTCAAAAATATACTAATGAAAAAAGCCTATTATAAATTGAGTCACTACTTAGAAGACAAAGATGCCTGGAAGCTTTCCACTTCTGCCTAGTAGCCAACTATTGAATAAATTCGTTATTTTAATACTACTCATATGTAACCTCAATGTACAAAGACTTGAAAAAATAATGGCCCACGAGTTTCTTGCTGCTTCTTCTCGGCGGTGGTTCTTTTCCGAAGACAGCGGTAGAATCATTTAAAAATTTTGACGTTCATAAGAGTGTCTATGATGCCTAAACTGAATAAATCATTTTTGAATTTTGAATTTGAATTTTTGAATTTTGAATAGAATCATAATATTAAGTCCTTATTATGATTTTAATAAAATAAAAAAACGTATGATATTGGCATTATATAATAGAAAAATTAAAATGACCGTTATGACAAATAATAATATTAATCAATCGAATTATGTTATATCGTTATTTATGCACTCTCGCCGTTTTTTAGTTAGTTAAATAAAGCTGCAATTTTTTTGCGAGAATCAAGAATAAAGTCTTTGAAGGCAGTTTGTATAGTCCCATCGGTATTGAATTCTTTTCCTTGCGAGTAATTATCCAAATTTCGTAAAAAAGTTAGTCTTTCTTTGTATATGGAATTTAAAATTGGAATGTCTCCAACACCCATCATACACTGGGGTGTCGGATATATTTTCAACACTTTCACTTATCAGCCTTTCACTTATTTCAAAAGACACGGCAACGTGACTTTCGAAAAAGTGTTCGAAAAGTTCATAATGAAGTAAAATATAAAATTCGAGTGTATTTTATATGACGCGGATGAAGCTAATTTATTGTTAACATAATACTGTTTTTCAAATTAACTTACAATACTAGCAGCAGGCACTATGACGGTCCACACTCCCTTCCAATAGAACCGCAGCACCGGATTGAACTTCATCCCCATTGTCTCCAAGTCTTTCATTGCGCGGTTGATGCCGTAGCTCCATGACACGGCTACACACTGGAATTAAAATAAAAATAAGAATAAAGTAAATTAACTTAATAAGTAGGTATAAAAAACACTAAACATAACACTAATCATGATAGCGCTGTATCAATACTAATAAAAATACAATAGAAACAATAGTCTTGTTACCAATAGTTTTAATAACCAATAGTTTTAGAATAAACAGATTAGTTGAAATAGTTTTGGTAACAACAGTTTTGTTAACAATAATTTTGGTACCAACAGTTTCGGTAGCAATAGTTTGGCTACCAATAGTTTTGTTAACAACAGTGTTGGTCACAATTTTTTTTAAATATTTGATATGCTTCTGTATTGGTGATATTTTCACTGGATCATCAGCCATGATGACGGGAGCAAGAGATAAAGCAGAAGAGTTACGGAGAAAACTAAATTTGTAATTTACATCGAATTACGCGTCACAGAGAAGACAGAAAAAGAACTCCTCTTAACTGTCTACAAATGTTCTATTTATATTTTATTTGATGACAACGTAGAGCAATGATATTTTGAGAGTGACCTGTACTTGTACGTCTAATATTGATGGGAGAAACACGAGTTTTTCCCCATTGTGCGGACAAATTCCGGCCTTTCTTTTAGACGTTTACGTCTGAAAATAATTCAATAAATAAATTGGCTACGAGGTAGCATGTGGATCCACGCTTAAAAAAGTTATAATATTAATAGCGCGCCTTATATGAAGCGTCACTCTTGCCCATTACAATTCAGTGCTATTCAGCGTTTTAAGCTACAAAAGTTCAAAATCCTACACGGCAATGCAGTGCACTCGTCTTCCAAATATATAAGATTATAAATTTATTACCCTGTATGATTTCTGAAAACATTGCGACCTGCAAAAGTTATACCACTAAAAAAAGTTAATGAAACTGGAATGTCCGGACTTTTTGGTGTACTCGTTACGCATAGTTATGCATATACTTTTCATTAGTTGGCGTGGTCAGCGCTGGCGGAATAGAGAGGAGACTGTGAATCGCCAAACTTAGTTTAGTGCGTCCACAGACTAGCTGGAGTTGAGCTAAGCAGCAGGGGTAGCTGGAATGGAGCCAAAACGAGAAAACACTTTCAAAAAAACTGACTAATAATATGATCAACTTACCTCAGCCATACCAATGAGAAGAATAGCCCAGGAGGCGGTGTTCCAATCCAGTAGAGTGAAGAGATAGACACCGCCACTGAAGCACATCGGGATGCCCAGGATAAAACAGGTTAAACAGGTGCCAGCTGTTACCTACAAAGAATAAACCACCATTTTATAGACAGAAAGCTGAAACACTCGCAGTGGATCTTCCATTTTTGTTCACAATTGATCAACAAGGTTATTTGGTTATGTTGAATACGCCATATA
This sequence comes from Selenia dentaria, assembly GCA_917880725.1. NCBI lineage: Eukaryota > Metazoa > Arthropoda > Insecta > Lepidoptera > Geometridae > Selenia > Selenia dentaria. Next base: position 2,130,221 of record OU862888.1, on the reverse strand, counting down.
TGAAAGTGCTATGTTGGATATGCCACTACATATACAAGAGTGGCATATGCAACATAGCACTTTCATTCATACAAAAGCAATTTGATACTAGGCTGGCCTATCTATCAAGCCGCACTGGGCACTCAGATGTATCTCTATTTTGCATTTCTAATACGTTGAAATAGGGTGTTTTTATTATGAAACCACTTTTCCTGTTAAATTGTAACCACCTAACCCTAACATTCGTGTTCGAATTTGCGTGAATTCGTTAGTTCGGTTTTGGTTGATTGGTTGGGTCCTTGCATTGTATTTTTTTGCAGGTAATGCAAATGTTGTTTACAATTTTGGTAAAATTGTGGGTAAAAAGTGGATAAAAACATTCAAAACGTAAACTGCGACACTCGTACAAATTAGTTTTAATTTCGCCAGTAAAATTCATCGTTTGTTACTTTTAGTTATCTCTAACATTATTCATACGTCGAAACTTTTAAGGGTGTGCCGTTTTTGCAACTACGTTGCGTTTTTGCCGTTCCACATTTGGGACCGGACATATTTGGATTTGATAGCTAGAAAACAGCCAGTGGCAGTTTTGGCTTCGTTACAGTTATGCTATTGGAAATAAATGTTATCGTTGGTGTGATGAGGTTAGCATATCTAGGATTTACTATCTTAAGAATCTCTTGCCAGGTTTCATTACGAAAATCTTAGTGGTTAAACATGATTATAAATATTTATGTTTAGAAGTTTCAAGAGTCAGGAGCGCGTTATGCACCATATTTTTTAAGGACTTATATTTTTATGCATACTAGTTTTGAGACTTAAATCTTTTTTTTTTGTCACAGGTAGTGATTAGAAATAGCGCGTAACTCGGGGCAAAGATTTTGATAATACGATTTTTAAAGCAAGCAACGCCTGCTTAGCGATATCAAACATACCAATTTTAGAGGGAACATTTTTATCCTTGAACGGGATTCGAACCCACGTCTTCCAAAACTCCGTGTCTGCCATGATCACTAGACCACCGAGGCGTAACGAAATCTGAGCATCTAATTTTAGCTATCTACCTGATCAAATAGATGTTTCATTTTGCAAGGATGTTTTGTGTTCGTGCGGCTTATACTGAATTCCTCGTTATGCTCAAGATTCTACTTTAGAGTTGTCCGTTTCACTCAGAAATCAAAATATCGCTCTTGCTAGAAAATTTTGCTTTGTGATACAAACAACTGTACAAGCGAAAATAAAACAGAATGAACCCCGCCGCCAACGAATTATAAAACTCTACGTTATTTTATCACTATGTTGGTAAGCCTACGTTTTATTCATGTGTCATCATGTTAACTTTAACAAACTTCACGATGATTTAGGCATGTGAAAAAAAAATTAAGAAGTTTATTTTATATGAATCATTACATACGAGGATTTCTTTAGTAAGTGACAGGTTTGAACTTCGATAAAAAAAATTCGAAGCCTGGCACTCTCTAAAAGCGAATACAAAAGAAAAGTAAGTAAGTTAAACGTAGTCTTCATTTTGCTTTCTAAATCTTTAGTGGTTTTTTTGGCTCAAAAGTACATTTAGAAATGTATATATGCAAATAAACATTATTACTGAGAATGGTTTTAAAAATGCCCAGGGTATTTTGGCAATAGTTTTTATGAAGTATTGTTTTTAGAAAAAAAATGTAACAGAATGCACGACACAGAACAATTAAAAACTTGAACAAGCTTTGAGTCGTTTTTAAAAGCGATGTCAAAGTTTGCGATGCGTGTAACAAGCAGTCTGGACAATACGATTCGTTGAAATTATTATTTTATATCTTCAAAGCTTTAAGATAAAAAACAGGTTTTCTAAAACATTCATGATTATAATAAATAAAAAGGATTTGATGTTTTTACAGGACTTTTTATAAAAGCTGTGAAAATAACGATGCACTAGCGGGCGGTTTAGTCTGGTAATTATTTGTAACCTTTATAATTCACGTTATCATATAGTTTTTTTACCTTACTCTTTCTTCTTCGTTTTTGAGTTTTAACGTTGGAAGCCGTTACTCTGCCAGGGTTTGGTTTTAGTCTAATATGACAAACTTGTAGTTTGTAGCAGATACAAAAAGAGCTTGTCTTGCCTTTCTACTCCCTACTCTTGTAAGAGTGACCACTATACGGTATAGCCTCGATTTAAATAATCTTTCTTAGATTACAAAATATGTTTATATTCTACTACATTCATTTACTCATACGAATGATTTTTTTTTTAGTTATATTTCATGTACAGATTTCATCTTAACTACAGTTTTATTATATTGATGTTTTAAAAATTATCTCTATTCAGAAATTGTGTAAAAGCTACGAAGAAATAATATCAGAAAGAGTAACTGCCTAAACTATTAAAAAAAATACCCAATGAAAGTCATGCTAAATCAATAACATCGTTCACGCCGCTATGACTCAGCTGTCATAGTTGACGTTGCAGCACGCGCGTGGACCAATCCCTGCTTTCCTTCTGAAATTTAAATCAATCACCAACCATGTCTATGTGTAACGACAGAAGTAATTCATATTTGGAAACATACGTCGTTTTGGTTTGAAGAACCACTTTTTGTGTGGAATTTGTTCGGAGTTATGCTTCCTGACATTATTTCTTCGTAGTGTAAAAGTATAAACTATGACAGCAGACTACAACTACCAATGTAGCGAGGTGTGCAGCAAGCGCTTTGAACCATAGCTTGTTATGATTGTTATCCGTAGATGCCAATCTAGCTTTGACGTGGTAAGTTCGAATAGTTCCACGCATGTTCAGTGTTTTAATATTAGGCAGTTTTGATATACCTAACATACATTTCAACTTATGACCTTACTTATTATTGCATTCTCCAAAGTAGGTATTTGTCAGATGTTAGCTTGATATTGGTAATTAGGGACAGCAAAACAGGAGCGGACTCATCATATTAGATTTATTTATCAATAGAAATTTCAACATTTTATATTTAAACTTTAAGGAAAAATTGTAGACAATAATCAGTATCAAAACAAGATTCTGGTAATATAAAGGTAAGGTTTCCTTGGGCATCTACTCATACTCGTATATGTACAATATTTGGCTGGATAGATACCAGTGTGACTTCGACAAATAGATTATTATAGATTAAAAAAAAAAGACTGAAAACTGCTAGCTTTAAGTTCAAACTTATGTCCAAATTCTGAGGTCCTTAATACATACGGATGCTAAGTTTGGAATCTCGAATTGAGTGTAGATTGCACAGTTAACGGCCAAAATGGCCTTATACTATATTTAACCAGCTCATCTCACTACTGAGCGTCTTGCAATACAGGTCTAAATCATTTATTCACTTCAGACATCAAGAATGATCTTGAGTTTGTTAGTTATTTCATCAATGTAATGTAAAATACATTACATTGATGAAATAATTTAGTCTTTTTTTATATATAAATAAAACTACACTCCACAGACTCCAGGGTCCGTGCCTTTTTTTATACATGAGGAACATATCAATATTTTTATTAATAGTAATATTCTTGCTTTTGTTATTGGACTTTTTTTTTTAAATAACTCATACATATAACATAATACACTTAAAGTTATTGATACATTTTATTCTGAGTTGGTGCAAGCATTCACAGCAGACCAGTGTCCGCAAACAGCACCCGTTCACGAGTTGACGCATGTGCCAGCCATCGCCTTCCTCAACCATTTCTGAGGGAAGATGGCGACCCGCCACACACGCCACCGCTTGCCAACACATTTCGATGTGGCATTAGTGAGTCGGCTGCGACCGCGCAAGCAACGCGTCCTGCCGCACAATGCCGGCCGCACCGTCCAGCACCGGCAGAGCCCGGCGGAGCGTGCGCGCGCGTTGCTCTGTTCTGTTCTTACCTCGGCGCCACATTGTGACCTGTTCGCGAGTGGGTTTGCATCCCTGATGAATGAGTGCAAGAGAATGTGTGAGATGAATGCCAGAGAATCGACTGTGAATGCCTAGCATTCCTGAAATTAATTATTATTGAATAATATTTTTATGTTAATGATATGAAGAATGATAATACACTATATTTTTGTTATACTTAATATTATGATATATACATACCTTGTGTAGTTAGGTTATTATATTGTTATTTTCTGACAAACTTGTTAAACAATTGCTAATATTTCTATTGTACTTGACTGTGTGTAACGCTTTGGTGCAAACTGTAATGTTACATACTCTAATTTACTGAATAAATAAATAAATTTCCGTGAGCATGTTTGCTCTGAATGCCCGAACCATCTCTTTGTCAGTTATAATTTCTTAACGCTAGCTTACATACAATTCGAAAAACTACATATATTACAACAAATGGATTAGTTAACCAGAATAAGGGAACAAAAGGGGAAAAGAGGCGAAATATTAATATAATATAATTAATATAATATAATAATAATTATTGATTATATTAATAATAATATAATATAATAATAAGTCTTTAAAAGCCTAATAAGACTTGCCAGCACTTTCTAAAATAAATAAAGACAGTTCCGAAAAGACGTGGCATGAGACTCGAGGCCATTGTTTTAAAAACTTTGTACTAATTATAATTTTTGTTACAATACTAAATAACACCGGTGATGACAGCTTAGTAGAAGTGGAGTGTTTCAAACAACTTTGTCTTCTAAATAATGTCTTACTACGTAAGTATATGTATTTTCATTGAAACTTTTTACAGCTACTAACCACTTGTTACCGTGAGCTCTTTTCTGTCCTTGTATAGATTAAGACACACGGTCTAATACTGTTTATCGACAATAGTATTACAGTTTTGTTATAAAAGCGGACATGATTTTCACTCATTATTATTTAGAAAAACGAGATTACTCACATAATATTTATCAGATAGGTCCGACTACAATTTTACAACATTCAGTGGTCTTGTTCAAGGAGTGTTCGGGACGGTCGGGTCGATGACGTCTCGCTTAGCACCACCAGTGTTTATAATGCACCGATAAATATTACGTAGTAATCTTGTATTTCTAAGTAAAAATAGTATAATAGTGTTAGGTAATATTGAAATAAACAAAATACTACGTGTATATAATAATACTATTTCGTATTAGAGTAGGTTTATTAAACATAATAGTATTTTTATTTATTTTTCTTGTAGGTAGAACTTAGTTTTTAGTTTCTTTGTTATTTTGGTTGCACCACCGATCTTCCAGACTCCTAATAAATTATTTACATCTTACAAGTTTTATTTAGCTAGATGCTGGAAGAGATTGCTCTTAGCGATATACCGCGACAGACCACTATTTGGTTTGTAGTATGAATCTTAATTGTTAATGTTTTATGTTGATAGTTGTGCAATAAAGTATTTCGAATTATACTGTATGGGACCTGCGGCTGTTCAGATATTGTTCTTAGTATACGTTTTTGTTACTTACCCTCCAATAATTCTTCCTTAGATGCGGCCACTTGTCCACAATAGATGTATTGATAGCTTCAATGCCAGCAAACTGGCATCCAAGACCCAGAATGAACAGCATCAAGAAGAACAGGATGGACCAAAGCTGTGGAACAGGCATCTGGAGAAGAGCTTCAGGGTACGCCACAAAGGCCAGTCCAGGTCCTTGTTCAGCTACATCTGTGAGCAAATTTATTTAAGTGTGTGAATTGGGTCACATATTCACACCTCCGGACTAGGTTCTTCTTTGCTGCGGCAAACGTAGACACACTCAAAAACTCATCACAACATCTAAAACCCGAAAACAAACATTTCTTATCACAATAAACATTGCCTTCAGCCAGGGATTGAACCTGGGGCTCCGCGCTTCGAAACCAACGTCACTACCAACTGAGGTAACGAAACCATCGAAAATTGCCGTGCAAGACCAAACACGAGAGTATTTATTACTTTTAGCGTTATTATTTTGGATTTGAGATGATGCAAACAAACATTACACAACAATGAAACGCTTTAAAAAATTAAGTTTCAGTAATCAAATCAATCAGATAATAGCTTTTTCCCTATTCCAGCGTCCTTTTTCACTTTATCATTGTTCCTATATCCTATCTTATCTTTCATTCATGCACAAGATCTAGAATGTCAGTTTTCAAGTGGCATCATTCTTAACGTATTTCAAATCAAAATGTTATCTGTCAAGTGAAGGATTGAAATAGATTGCTATCACATTACAAATAGATTTTGTAAAGTCACTGTTTTGTACTTTGAGAAATTATAACTATAATAATAGCTCGATGGTTTTGTTGGCTTTGTTTAACTTATTAACAAATTAAATGAAATAGCTTCAAATTAATACTATCCAGTACCAGAAGTAGTAAATGATCATCAAGATTAATACACCAATTTAAATCACAACCAAAAAATAACTTATAACCAAATATAGCTACATATAACATAATATTTAAAATGTGTTGATCATATAATAAATTTGGTCACGGTAATAAAGTGCAGTCACAGATACAGCTAATATCATTCTTATTTAAGTATTCATAATTTGTGTTAAGTTAAATTTGAATTGTTATTCAAAGTCAAATTGAAGTCTAATTATTATTGGTAAGAGATCATGCAGTGTCAAAGTACTATTTATGGTATGAAATTAGACGTGTAGTTAAAATCTATCTACGCGGCCAAATCGGATTGGATTGTGGAAATATCCACAATATCTAAACTGATATTTGTTTGTAGATTCTAAAAACGTTTTTTACATAGCTCGTCTTGGAATCTTACGTCAAATTGATTTCTATCGATATATTCTTGATATCAGCTGTCGATCAAACTGAATAAAATAGACAGATTCTATATAGTAACCTTCAGTTACTGGTTATATACTAAGGCCTGTGTTCACCAACACATGCTTAAACTGTAAACGGACGTTTAATTCTTAAACGACCGTTTAGCAATATTTTGCTGTTCACCAAGCAATAACCATTGATTTAGTTCCGTAACCGGCTGTTTAAGTTAAACGATGTCTTCAACCTTGTTTAACCATTGGTTATTGTTTATTTACGTGGAAATGTCAGATGCTCTGAATTATATCTTTGAAGAAAATAACGTGTTCGATGACTTTGAAGATATTGAGCGAATTTTACGGGCACCCCGTATTTTCCAAAGTGGACACAATTATTTAGAAGAAACTGACGTAAAAGCATTCGTTACAAAATTTCGTTTATACAAACATTTAGACATGGAATTACTTGATTTAATTTAAAGAAAGTTGTAACATAATGTCATCCATAATCACTTCAATAAAACTCACTTGAATTTTAGATTTAAATTACCACGAAACAACTCTAACGCCAACAATACAAACACATGGAACTTTGATATTACCGTATAAAATGTGCTGAATTAGAAATACATACAACTTGGGAACATACCATTGACTTGTCAAGCATTACATTTTGTAGTATATTAATATTACCTTACCATATTTTAATGTAGCTCGGGTAAATGTAAATGGCACAAGATACGCTACCATCTTTTCAAAGTAGTATTATACCATTCATTCATTTAAGACTCATTCGTCCAAAAACGCTCGATTAGTTAAACGTTCGCTTTAAAAAGATGGTGAACTCCATAAAAGCGCGACACGTTTAAACAACTGTTTAAGTTTAAGGGGGCGATTAGGTAATCAATGGTTAAGTTCTAGATGGTGAACTCCAGCCTAATAAACAAGATTGATTAAGTGAGACAAAAAATGAGGCATAATTGCTATTCACACTATTGACAACTGTAGACAAAGATACTGCTAAACATTTTGGTAATATTCCTAACAGAGCAAGCGCCGAACGCGGATGATGTACATATTTTATTTTTATAACCTACTTCCGAAAGTACCTATTGTATCTTGTGACTTCTCCCAATACAAACATATACATGATTTTTTTATAGTATTACTTTTTTAAAGCACTAACTCCTGCTTTAGATTGTAATTTATAAAGAGAAAAATTCACATCCTCGGACGGGATTCGAACACGCGTCTTCTGACTATCCGTGTCAGACGCCATGACCATCTAGGCCACCGACGCTCTAGGTCCGAGCATCGAATTTTATCCGTCCGAGGATGTGAATTTTAATCGCTATAAATTTCAATATACAAGAATACTCATAAATAGAGTAGTTTTTGAAACAGATTCATTTACGACCAACTGATCAACAACACCGATTCTAAATCTCGTGAGCTCCCACAATATACGATCTCCAAAACAAGTGTTAATTTCGTGAATACGAGAGCTGTGTCAATATTGCCTTATCGAGCGATAAGGGGTGTTGCGCAGTTACGGCGGTCACTGGCGGGGCAATAATGCCGTTATCGATGGACGAAACGCACTTGTAATTAATTGATATTGTTGTAGGAAACATGTGGTCTCTGGGTCTTGATTCTGCTGTTATAATTGCTGTGACTTTTCAATGGAACTATAGTGTTATACTATTGTTCAAAACTTAAGACGCCTAACTTGCTTTACTTCGTTATGCTAAAACAGATTTGAATAAAAGTTGGAATAAAATTATAACTAGAACAAATGTTGACTGAAATCTTGAAAAAAGGCTGCTCAATATTACTTTTGTCAACTCTAGTCATGAAATTACTTTTTTTTTATTATTTTGTTTACTGGTGTTGATTGTTGGACTGACAAATTAACATGGAGCCGCCATTTTCAAGATTTTAATCAAAATTTGTTAGCGATTGAGATACATAATACCTCAACTGATCACAGAGTATCAGAAATCAAAAGTAAGGCATGCAATAAGGAACGAGCTTTTAGCCATGTTGTAGTATGACAATCATTATGGTAGGATAAAGACCAGTTGTTTTGTTTAGCTAGGAAATTTCACGGTGCTTAGTGCAGTTTATGGTGCAGTCTGTCTAGATAGAGGCTTAATCTTCTGCTTTAGTTTCATTCGTCCTTTAATGTGAATTTAAAGCGATGTAAACCCAAGGGACGGCCAGCCGTCAAACTGAAGGGTGCTGGTTGATATCTACCTCGGTCTTGGGTTTTCCACAGCAAAATAGGGCACTCTCTGATTCCCGCGTTCCGTTAGCGACCACCCTGAGAATGGAAAACTAGCGCTAAGAACCTAAAGGTGTGTTCTGGCAGCTTTCCTTGAAATCCAGTCGCCATTCTAGATCTAGTGTGATATCACCTATGATGCCATCTTCACTGTCTATCAAGTGAGATAGATAACATAACAGTATAGTCTATTACATAACTAATACGTAGCCTATCAAGTAAAACACATTAAAAACAGTTGTCTATAAAACTAACCAATCAAGTAAAATACATTTCAAACAGTAGTCTATCAAATAACCAAAACGTAGCATAATAAAGTAAAATACATAGCAAACAGTAGTCTATCACATAACCAAAACGTAACCTATCAAGTAAGATACATAATAAACTGTAGTATATGACAACCAAAACGTAGCCTGTCAAATAAAATACATAACCAAACAGTTGTCTATCACATAACCAAACGTAGCCTATCAAGTAAGATACATAACCGAATAGTAGTCTATCACATAACCAAAACGTAGCCTATCAAGTAAGATATATAACAAACAGTAGTTATGACATCTGACACAATGTCAGAAGACACGAGTTCAAATCCAAGGATGTGTATTTGTCTTTCTAAAATTGGAAAGTTTTCTTAATCTTTATTATAATTCAGTAGGTGTACAATAACACCATTATGACCCCATTGTAATAGCAAATTGGCTCTTCTCGACTCATATATATTCACATGCTTGGATCTCAATGGTCCGTTTGTACGATGACGCACGGTTTACACATCGGAAGGGCCGCACTAATTCAATTCAATAATGTATATTCAGATTTATGATGCCTCCATTAATTAAACTTCAAACAAAACTTAAATGTGCCTGCAAACTACTTGAAGTCAGAATATAAGTTACACCCAGGGTCAAAAAAATCCATCCTTAATAAGCTGTTTCATAATTTCACGATATGGTAGGTATATAATGACAATAAAATCGCCCTTAAATACGTATTTTTTTTTATTTAAGTCTAATGATGACTGAGGACACTGAATTAAATAGATATTTTTAATATTATACTAGCTGACCCACCAGCAGCTACGCTTGCTTCCCCCCTTAGCCGCTGGTGCAAAATGATGTTTAAGTAAGTGCGATCCCACCGTGCTCTTTCTTGGCAGAGGCCTCTTCCAGGGGAAGTTTTAATTGATTAAGAGCCTTTAATTTGGATGTGATGGAAGGACTAACTTTCAATCAAACTAGTGCAGCAACTCCCCCTCTCAAATCTAACGGAGTGTTTCGATAATTCAAAAGACACGCATAACGACCGACAGATATTGTTCTAAAACAACAGTCGCTAAATCATGTTGTAAGGTTTTGGGATATATGAAAACGTAATAAGGTAAAATGTAATTATGAGCAAAACAATGGTTTTATTATCAAACTAAATACTTAACACAAAAAACGATACGTCCATCAAAACACTAAATCTAAAATTACAATGATAGTTGTTTTATCTAAAACTACATTTTAAAATGTATTCGAAAACCACATGACATGTTTGATATCAGCCATATGAACCAATAGAGCTGCGCTTCTAGAAATGTAATTGTTTCGTAGCCAGCGCGTACCACAAGTTACTATTTCCGAAATGTTGTTGCAAAATAAAAATCAACTAAACCAGCAACATAAAATGTACATCACAATACTATTCCGAAACAAACAGAACGTTCAAACAGAACAAATCAAAGAGCCGACTCTGATGTTCCAAACCGCAACAGCTCCAATAAAATATTAACAATTTAATCAATCTATTATCTTGGAACAAACACTGCATTCGTAACGTCGGCATCAACCGGGGATCGAGTGTTTTCGAGCGAATCAGTGTCTGTACTTCCAATTGGAATACATCGTAAATGTTTTATTACGAAAACTAACTTCATTCACATCATCACTAAATAGTATAAAACAAAGTTTTGAGATCGCTAAAGCAGGCGTTAGTGCTTAAAAATGTAATACTATGAAAAATACAAGGGTTGCGATGTCAATACGAAAGTTTAAGTATTTCTTAATAATGCTTCTTTCCGTTGGATAGTACTGTTAAAACTGTTAAATAGATGTCGCTCCGTTCCCGTAAGACGGTTAGTCAGATAGAAAGTTAAAATTCGATGCTCGGACCCGAACCTCGGTGGCCTAGTTAGTCATGTTGGCGTTTGACATGGAGAGTCAGAAGACGTGGGTTCGAATTCCGTCCGAGGATGTGAATTTTTCTCTCTATAAATTTCAAAGTCGCTTCCCGCTATCTGTCTGTCCCTTTGTATGCTTAAATCTTTAAAACTACGCAACTGATATTGATGCGGTTTTTATAGATAAAGTGATTCAAGAGGAAGGTAAGTGCATAATTTAGTAAAGAAAGACTAATATATTTAAAGGTTTACAATGTGATGTCGTAAATAAACACATTTTCTGCGCTTACATTGCAAACGCTGGCTACACCCTACGAGATAGATCAAAATAATGTACTTCAGTATTGTACACCTTAAAAAGGTCTTTAAAACAAGTCCCCGATATTATGTCTATCTTTTAGGTGGGCTGTAGTATATTTATTATCATTATTGCACCCTTGCGAAGCCGGCGCGGGGCCCTAGTTTTTAATATGAGAAACGGGAATCGTCACGTAAATAAGTCAGATCTTTCCAACTGCAGTTTCAACAACTACCGGTTGTCTTTTTCAAGGAGAGAGCTGAAGTCGCAGCACAAACACTTTGCGAAAAAGTATTCGTATCACAAGCGTCAACATGTCACGCTTCGGCGAACAAAGCTATCAGTGTCACAGTTGCCCTAGATACATGACAGTTTGTACTGTTTGACGCGAACGAAACTTTACGTTACACTTACGCAGTTATTCGTGCTAGGCCTACAGAACATTCGCGATTGTGTTGTGTCCGACAGTGAGTGATTTCCGTTTCTCATTAAAAATTGTGTTATTTATAAGTATGGCATATGGGTAGTAATGGTACATAGGAATAAAAACAGAAGTGCTATGTTTTTATACAATTAAATGAGGAGACGGGCAAGTCCTTATGGATTCCGCTTGCCCATGACAGTTGCAGTGTCATAAAGAACTGTAGTTTTGTGTGACACTGTATGCTCATCACCCCGAGACATTGGTTTTTGAGTTTCTTTAATTCAGTGATTTCACTTTCTACAGTGTAGTGTGCTGCAATGCAATAGCATTGCAGCAAAATAACTGGCACTGCGGTGATACCAACGAAGACAATCCTTTGCACAAGAGGCCTAACACCTAGTAAGTTGGGTTTCCTCGCCTCTTACAATTCGATTCTCGTTGACAGATGTAATAATTCATAACTTCGGGCCCTCACTGAGTGGAAATTAAAATTATAGATCAGAAATAATGTATACATCAAAGTGTTTGACATAAGTTCCAATGATGCGTTGTATAAAAGCTCGTTTTAATATATATGTTCATCAATAAAAATCTCACTGTAGTCGTTCTCACAATGAGCTTTTAATGTGTCTGAACAGAATTATAATTAAGAATATGATCAGTTTGAAAGTTTCCACGAAGAGCTTGTGAAATATGGTCTATGTTTAAATAAGCTTGCTTAAGCCTATTCCTAAAAATATAATTTACAATAATCAGATCACGTCAACGTTGCTAATTGATTGGCGGTGTTATCATTATTATTTACTGTAATGATAAATATTAACTATCTTAAAATAGACATATAATTAACAGTGATTACCAAATATCTGATTTCAGTGACCGATAACCTAATTCGTAAGTGAACACGAGTAATAACAAGGTATTTTTTTTAAAAATAATGTTTCACTTATTATTTAACAAGATTTTTAAATACGATTGTTTTATTTACGTTTTTTGCTATTTTTTATACCATTTTTTATACATTTTATGCCCCAGATTTACTGTAGACTTATGCTGGGGCCACACTAACTACTAAACTACTAGGTGTATCCACGATTTATGGCCTTAATTTTGCAATGTCAATCAATATGGAATATGACGGTAGGCTCTATAGCTTAATAAATAGCTCCGGTGGCGGTATTTCTTCGCATATCAAAGACGATTACCGGGGTAATTGTTGCGTGAGTGGCCAACTACAGTTAGTTCAGTGTGCAACATGAACTCAACGGAAACGCATTGCCAACTGACACGGAGTTCTCTAGTTTGTTAACTATTGAAAATAAAATATTGAATATGAATATGAATATGAACTGACTTGGAGTAGTCAAATGAAAAGGTGCTCGAGTTCTAGGAAGCACTCTAATCGGAATCAAGCCTATGGGACACGCGACAAAAGAATCATAAAAATCATCATGTAAAAAGTGATGCTTTGCGTCAATTTAAACAATGTTTAACATTTCCTTTTTCCCATTTTCCCATTTCCAACCATCTATGTACATGGTTAGAAAAAACATTTTTGATGAAATATTACCTACACCATCTAAACAAACGACATTTTTACCGCCTAGTACATTGACATATCTAAGTAAACTGTAGTGTGACCATACTGACCATACCACTTCACGCGGTATTTAAGGCAGTAATTTAATACCAAAAATATTGCGGTAAACGGGCGGCAGATGGTAAGGTAGTGTGGCCCCAGCTTTAGAAATATATATATCAATAACATACTTTTATCTCTCGTCAGCACAGAATATACACAATACTAAGCATTTGTTTATTAGCGCAGCCATTAGGTTCGATTTAAAACTATAGTTTAATAATTTTCGAATTCGTATTCATCGCCATATAGACAAAAGGGCGCTTTGTTGCAATTTTTTACGACAATAACATTTATCTATTATTACATAATATAATAAAACTGTAGAGGTCAAATTTAAATACAATGAAAAAAATGCTGTAAACTGAGTCAGGGGGATGTAAGGAGTGAAATCTGAAACTAATTTAGATTTTTTTTTCAAATTTTTGTGTCTCTGTTTGTACGCGCTAATATCCTAATCGACTAAACCGATTTAAATAAAATTTTGTATGGTGTTAGCTTATATCCCTGGTCAACATATAGGATACTTTTGATCCCATTAAATTAAAGAGTTCCCGTGGCATAGTTAAACAACTGTAATTAACCGTATCCCGTGAGGTCACGCGGGCGAAGCTGCTGGCGGGTCAGCTACTCGTTGTAATATAATAAAACTGTAGAGGTCGAATTTCAGTATAATGAAAACAAAATTGAAAATCGAGTCAGGGGATGTAAGGAATGAAATAGAACTTATTTATTTTTTAGAGGTTTGCAGAACTTTCAGTTATAATAATTCGTAAAAGTTAAATCATGTTGCTCCAATCGTCAAAAAATAAATCACAATCAGTGGCGGTAGCGAGAAGCTCATCGCAATGGCGCCATGTGTGCATAGCGGCGACCTCTAACGCGCCACAGTGCAAGTCGTACTCACCGCAAACAAGTTGTGCGGCAGACAACCCCTTTTTTCCGTGTGGGGAATGCTCTTACGCATCCCCGCTGACCCGGAGAGGTTTGACAGGGTATGTCCGACTCATCATCTACGCACCAACTGCACCCATAGCAGCAAGCAGACCATACTGACTAAACCCCACACGGTGTTCCTACCTGATGCCGTAGTGGCCTTGATGTCAGGACAGCGGCTACGTTTTTGCACTCGTCCGTGGTCCCGGCTGCGTTGGTCGAAAAGACCACATACCACTGTCGGAGATTCTCCATGTCCTTCTCTATGCATCTTGGGCCTGTAGCTATAGAAGCAGCGGACTCCCCTCAGTCCGCCACCCTAGGCCCCTTTTATGGTTATCGAAAAAGGGCTGGAAAGCGCCTATCTCGAGCACCTGCTCTCCAGCAGCGGATCGGCAGAGTAGCTGTTATTTCTCGCTCACGCTCCGCTGCCTGCTTCTGCGATACCACTTGTTCGCAAAAGGCTAGAGCCGCCTCCCATGACCTGTCGCTGTCCAGCATTGCATTGATCAATGCTGGCAGGAACAGGTCGTTTCCCACCTCGGCGACGAAGATACTACGTTCCACCGCGGCAGACTACCTCTAATTTAACTTTTACGTTCAAGTAAATAGAACGTCTACACGTGTTATACCTCTGAATGAATGAAAGTTGAAATCCTATTTCTAAATAATGAGTTGTTTTAATAATCTTGCTATCTACTTACCATCAACGCTCACTCCCATCTGTTGAGCCTGGAATCCAAGCACGGAGAATATGGCAAACCCGGCGTATATCGATGTGCCAAAGTTCGCAAAACTAACGAACACTGCGTCGAAGTGGCAGTTATTATGGAAGTTGTTGTATGACGCCAGCGTCACTAAGGATCCGCAAGCCACGCCGAATGAGTAAAAAATCTGGAGACAAAAACAATTAATTTGATTAATTAACCGTTTGGATGAATGGACATAAAAATGAAACTCCTACTCTTTATTTCGGTTTGAGTGTTGATACAGGAAAGTCAAACTACTTTTGCAAAGCACTACACCCGTGTGGCACTGAGATGGCACTGCGATGGCACCAACCATTATTGCTTAACCAGCCATACTAGTGTAATAGCTAACCTAGTGAATGCAAGAATCTCAGACACATGCGTCGAAGTAGTGTGCAAATATTACAGCATTAAGCTTTGAGAATGTGCCAGGATAGCGCAGATGAGATGTCTGGCGATATCCCATGTATTCACTTTAAAATAAACATAGTGGTCCTTATACCAATACAAGTGACGAACTACGTGGCTAATACGTTATTAATTGGTACAAGTTATGACGACAGTGCTAAAAATATATATTAGTTAAACTATAACTGTTAAAGAAGACATATGATTATGAGTGTTATTTTCTGTGGATTTCTGTAATACCTAAATAACTGAATACAATATTTGAGAAGAAAAAAAATCCAAATATTGCTTATTTTAATAATTATTTGCATTATACATTATATTCTCATATAGATAAAAAGGCTGTTAACTAAAAAACTTTACGAAGCAAATATAATCTACTTGCTGTCAAACAAAAGTTTGACAAGAAAATTTTGCCCACTTCATTTTATTGTCAGTCAAAAGTTTGTCAGTTGACATAACAATAAATTTAAGAGCACAAACTCTGAAGCAAATTAGAATTATCTTGAAACGATGGCGTCGGTTTTGCTTAAACAGGCATTTATTTCAAACCCACAGTCTGCGAAATCAATGGCAATATTTTATAAATCTTCAAGAAACCACTGGAACTATCAATACAAGCCAGGCCCGTACCCAAAAACCATCAAGGAGCGCAATGCTGCGGCTAGTAAATACAAGATGAGCGTAGAAGAGTATCAGCCATACCCTGAAGATATGGGGTACGGAGACTATCCCAAACTGCCTGACATAGGAGCAGACTCAAAGGATCCCCACTATCCTTACGACTACCCTGAATTAAAGAGAAATTTCAATGAACCGATACACGCAAGAGCTGAAATCTTTGGAGGTGATCGCTACGACATCAGCATGAAGCCGAGGTTCTCGCTCCTGCACCAGTGGTGTTGGTTTCTTGGAGTTATGGGCGGGTTCACATATCTGTATTTATATTTAGAGGACTACAAGATTGGAAGACCAGTGACCGCTAAGCAGTACCCAACCGACGGACCTCACTATTATTTCTGTACTAAATAGATTGTACCGTAGAAATTCTTGTTTTATTAATATAAGTTCTAGTAAAGAACTAGTTACTAAAGTAAATTAAAGTTTTTATGTGTAAGATACTGATAACTATCTAAAATATATATAATTAATATTATTAGCTCATGTTTTTTTTTATTTGCTGTAGTTTTTCTTGCTATGCTTACTATCAAACGAATTGCTATGCTTACTATCAACGTTTATCAGACTTGCAATAAAGGAAGAGGTGAATCTCTCATAGTGAACTGAGTTCGTTTTTACAATGAAATTCTTAAGTACATTATTTACAAGACAAAAGATGTTGAAAGTCGACATCTGCGCTCTCACATCACAAGATTGAAGTAAAAATTGTGGAAAAAACAATTAGAAAAGCATGGCCCAGAATTTCTTGCTCGTTCTTCTCAGCAGTGGCTTTACGAGTTAAAGAAAATAGCAGTAAAACATTAATAGTACATACAATTAATAATTAACGTTCATAAGTGCATCTTTGAACTATAATGTAGTAAATGATTTGAGTTTGGATAGAATATAGATTTGCAAATCCGCAACTAGACTAGACCTGCATTTTGTTTCATTAATTTTATTTAGTCCCAGATAAACTTTCCCCAGTAAACTCTACTAAGCAAAATGGAATTTAAAAGTATCTTGCACTATCCAGTAGCAGGAGCACCAAAGGATTCCAACTTTAACTAGGTAACTGTAATCGGATTAGGTAAACTTTCATCCGGTGCTAAAGCTGAATTTGAAATTGTAGAGCACAACTAAAAGTCGTTCAGTTCCATTCATAACTGCCTAAATAGTAAAACATGTTTATAAAACAAGGAATGTGCAATAACTAATTTAATAAACGCCATTTAAATGAAGGACTGGTTATATCTTGTTATAAAATCTAACGTGATTTTCACTCATTTTTAATTAGAAATACGGGATTACTCACGTAATATTTACCGGATAGGTCCGACTATAGTTTCGACCACATTCGGTGGTCTTTTTCAAGGAGTGTTCGGGATGCCCGTGTCTATGACGTCTCGCTTAAACGTCAAGTGAGACGTCATCGAGACGGTTAATCCCGTTCTTTTTCCCCATAATTTCTAAATATAAATGTCATATCTTTTGGTTTACCCACAGATTAGGAAGTTTAACGGCCTAACTAATAAACTTGGCTATACCCGCACCAGTTAAAACATTCATCTGTAAATTTTTCGCTTACAGTAAATGTCACGCGTGAAAGCAAGAGAAAGGATGTTACGTCTGATATATGTTTACGCGCCGTTTATTAGTAAAGACGTTTGTGTTTACCTGAATGTTAAATTTGCACATAATCGGACAGTGTTATACTGTCCGATTATGTAATTTTCACTTGACACTGGCAGCTAACGTCAATCAACGTTGAAAGTTAACCAACGAAGAAGAAGATGAATATTATAATAATATTATTATAATAAAGTGTAGAAAATGTTTGAATAGCGTTTGTTAAGTTTTAGCACAATTTATGTTTTATTCTAAGGTAAAATTCATTAATATATCAATAAAGCTTTATAAATTATCTTAATCATATTTGTAATACATTCCTTTAGGAATAAATTATATACAGGTTGTTTGGTAGAGGGACCGACAAACCAAATGAGCGTGTTCGGGGACCCACTTGGAGAATACAAGTTGGCCAAAAAGAATCCCCGACACCCCAATTTTTTTTAACTAAATTAGTTAGTTAGTTAGCTCTGTTTTGTATCCTATTTTGCTTTGCGTGACCTGAAGAGAGGTGTGTTAGAGACCAAATTTAACTAAAAACATCCGGTCTAAAACAGATTTTACAAATGTTATGGTGGTAAATAGGTACAATTTCGGAGAAAAAGGGAAAAAAACACAAAAAAAGTTAAACATATTGGGGGGGTCGGGGATTTTTTTTGGCTAATTTGTATTCTCCAAGTGGTCCCCCAAACACGCTCATTTGGTTTGTCGATCCCTCTACCAAACACCCTATACAAGTACATTGAACGCTATATTATTAGTGGTCATAGTTTACGTATGTACTCAATCTGTAGGGCTATCACGTATTTCATTTGCAAAAAGTACATCGATTAGCTGTCAAAAGTCAATTAATATACTCATCTATGTAGTCACCGTCGGGTGTTGTGATACGCAATACCAATGCTGTAATGCTGTACCAAGTCTTGGTATACATCAAGACCAAAGTTGACTTTGGTCTTGATGTAACCACCAAAGTTAGGTGGACAACCGAATCTAGTTAGTCACTTCAAATGCCAAAGTCAGCCAATAGCCTACAGGTAGAGTTACTACTCTCGTAGGTTTTAGGTATCCAGCCTACCTCTACCATGAGTTGGCAACATAGATGTCATCTATAGTCGATACTAGATCTCGACTACCTATTAAGCTTTATGGTGGATATTCCATTTACCCGGACGAAGCGATTTACTTCTTCGTTTATCATACGAACCGCTAGGGAATGGAACACCCTCCCTGAGTCGGTGTTTCCGGTTAAGTACGATATGGGGGTCTTCAAAACACGAGTGCATAGGTATCTTCTGGGTAAGCGCGCTCCATCATCGATCGCATCATCACTTAGCATCAGGTGAGATAGTGGTCAAGTGCTACCCAATTCGGTATAAAAAAAAAAAAAAAAGCTTGTGATTGGCGTACTCGCTGTCAATTTTAGTTCTACATTAGACCGCGAGGTGGCACTGTTCTTGTTTTCATACATTTTTTCGCGGCAGTCGATAGCGAGCGTCGATTGGTGTCAATGTTGTAAAATCATGGTCGGCCTACTCATCTTTAGATAGATAATATTTGAACGTAGAAAGCGAGAATACAATACTAAGTAAGACAAAAACAGACAGACTTTAGATAATACTGGTTCTGTTTTATTACAATTTCAAATGTAATGAAGATTACTTTGTACCTAATTGTAAACTTGATTAATCCTTATCACGTTTGTGCCGTGATTCGAGTCACGTAGCTGCCTTATATTATGCCATAA
Source organism: Selenia dentaria (assembly GCA_917880725.1). Taxonomy (NCBI): domain Eukaryota; kingdom Metazoa; phylum Arthropoda; class Insecta; order Lepidoptera; family Geometridae; genus Selenia; species Selenia dentaria. The sequence continues at coordinate 2,110,565 of OU862888.1, read as the reverse complement.
GAAAATATTGCTTCATTCCATCAGGTTAGATTGCATTCCATACAATGTACTTAAGCATAAATGCGAATATATAATTGAAAGTAAAATTATTATTTTGTCTTATTTGATGCCATTTTGGATGCGGTTAAATACCTGCACTAGACTAAGAATAATGACTAACTCTCAGGATACACCGTTAAGGGGCTATACTACCTCAGCTTGAATTCAGATTTCACCCCGCAACGATATTAACGATTATGACCCATATTGACGACTAAAATTCACGGCAACCGACACAGTTTCCCCGTTCGAAAGCCAAATCGAGACTGAGTCGGGGGACGGCTGGGTCGCCTGTCTAAGAATGCTTCTAGTGCTTGATATTTTAGGTATTTGCTCTTTCAAATTAATTTGAAGGTCATTTAAATAACACCTTCCTTTTATAAAGTTCAATTATAATCTAAAGTTTTAAGATCTTATTTAAAGTATTCATTGTACAATTTGGATGCAACTATGAATTTTTTTCTATCTAGAAATTTTATTTGAATCGTGTTTTCGCCTAACATGGTATTAAGAGTAGGTAGACATGTCTTTAACTTTGCCATATGTTAATTTCAAAGTGAAACGAGCAGTATTTTTGAAGATATGGAGGCTGAAAATAAGAATGTGTAATGTGATGTGTAGTACCGGCTCTTAAATGGTTGGAAACAGAGTGGACGAGTGTGGTATATACCCAAACGAGCCGTAGATAATCCCCTACCACTATGAAAATCATTGTTTATTTTTTCTTGTAAGAAATATTGTGAAATTTTTCACATTATTGTTAAATTATTATAACATTGGTAAGTTAATTAATTATTTAATTATAATACATATAAAACAGTAGTAGTATAAATGTACAATATTTAAATTCAAGAAGACTTGTACTTAGTAAGTAGTAGTGTGATGTTATTTTTAATTAAAAATACGGGATTATTCAAGTAATATTTATCAGATAGGTCGCACTATAGTTTCGACCACATTCGGTGGCCTCTTTCAAGGAGTATTCGGGACGCCCGCGTCGATGAAGTCTCGCTTAGCATTCTCGAGGACTTATTCGATAAATATTACGTGAGTAATCCCGTATTTCTAATTAAAAATGAGTGAAAACCACGTTAGATTTTATAATAAATAGTTATGTTATATTAACGCATCCGAATCAGCAACCCTAGTAGCATTTTTTGTTGGCTGTTTGTTGGGCCTCCGTCCACTTTTAGTTAGCCAACGGTTTGTCACCCCTAAAAACAGTTTGTCCGACAGTAGAATCAACGTAGGCCCTCACTTGTTTTTCAACGTTGGGCCAGTCAAGTCTTTTATTACAGTTACCCAACCGTAGGCCTTTTGTTCCAAAAGTTAGTTGGGCCAATGATAGTAACCCAACGTAGCTCTTCGATTGTTGGGCAACTGTGAGGTTTGTCACCCACAAACATAGTTGGTCCGACATTAGAATCATCGTAGGCCCCTTATCTCTTTTTTTACGTTGGCTAATCACACATCTTCTTAACTGAAGCCCTTCCTACTTATATTTGACGTTGGGCCATCGTTGGGTTATTAGATTAGATTTAGTTGTGCGTAGATTTTGAACATATAACTTTGTACTTGACCTGAGAAGTTGTTTATACGAGCCCTAGCTGCAGTCTGGAGATACTATACGTACTGTACACAACAGTAGGAATTTATTAGCATGCGAAAATTTGTACTATTGCCGGGACGCAAACGCGGTGATGCGGCGCGCAAGTCAACTATACACTTCAATGTGCTACTGTGAAAATAAAGAAGTTATGTCATGCCTGTCATACAATTTTTACATCTCCCTGCTATATATAGTAAAAAAAAAAACAAACCTGTGTAAGTTCATGGAACAATTTCCAACAGAAAACTTTAACGTTTATGAACCGATTTTGATGATTCTTTTCTTTTTGATAGAGTATACTTTCACGGTGATACCATATAAATTTCATCAAATTCGGTGAAGCAGTTTTTGAGTTACACTCAAAAAACAAAAAAGTGTTGATTAATCTTGATGATATCGTCATTAGCAGTGTATCCCGTACGTACGTCACTAAAAAGGGTGAAATATTTTTTTTATCAAAAATAGAACCGACTTCTACTTTAAAAAGTGTGAAATAACTTGTCGAAGTCGGTACCATGAACGCAATATTGTGATAATACGTACTTTCGACCTATCATGGTACCGACTTACACAAGTGATTTTTTCTCAAGATGAGTTTATATATAATTTCCTTAGAAAAATTCACAACATTTATATTATTTGGCTACAAGTTAAGCCTTCGTAAAGTGATCGGTTAGAAATACACGATACTTATCAATCCTAAATAACCATCGGCCATACGTTGGTCCGTACCTAGTAGGAAAGTTGTTCGTTGTAAAATCTATCGGAGTTGTAGGCCTGAGGTGTCCTGATGGTTGGTAATGCCACGAAAATGTATCATAGTTGGTCATTGTTCTATAAAGGACCGGCTAGACTATCGTTCATATCTACATAGTCAATATCTCGTTGGATCACAAACCGTGAGGTTAGTAGGTCTAATGTTTTGAAGTCGTTAGCCTACTTTCGTTGTTCCCTGGAAAATATTTTTGTAGGAAAAACAAAAAAAACTTTGTTGGCTGGTCGACTGTTTAGGTCGTTGGCCCGCTTTTAATTTTAGGTAGTAAGCAAAACGTTGTCATACCATCGGTTAGGCCAACATTATACTTGCGGAGTTAATTCGTCGTTGTATAGACGCTTGACCATGTGACGTCATTTTGGCGCTCAAGTACGGTGTGCAAAAAAAAAACCGGCCAAGTGGCCCTTATTAAGATCGAGTAAAAATTTATTAAAAATTAAGTTTGTTAAATGAATAAAAATATGTATTTAATTATTATATTTATAATTATATTTAAATTTGAAAGGTAATATACAACTACATATTCTGTGAAAATTTAAGGTGTCTACCTGTTACCGTTATTAATTAGGCAAATTATCTACGCGTGTATCGGTAACAAAGATGCTGACCGTACTGACACTTGCCCGGCGAGAAAAGGGAATACGGGGGAAGCGGGCGGGGACCCCCATTCCAGCGATGCGTCGAGTTAATGTGACCGCGTTGTATGTATGTATGTCATACATGCAGTTGGGTAAAAATAAGCCAATACTAACAAAATTAGAACTTAAAACTACGATATACTTTTGTGTATGTTGAAATAAGAAAAGAAAAATAAACATGACGACATCGAAACCTCATGGCAGGTGTGTCCACCTAAATCAAGAATGTCAACAAGTTTATGATTATCAGTTTATCGGAGTTATCACTGATAGAAAATGTAAATATAATTTTCCAGATTAACTGAATATTTATTGTTTTGAATTGGAATATTATAAAGATACAATTGCGACACGCTTCATAATCATATCTAAACGTGTATCTACGGATTGTATTTGAGTGGACGTCGCCATGTTTTATTTTATTCTTTTTTGGCGGCAGTTCCAGGCTATAACCCTATGGGTTACAGCTAAAAGGGCCGGCACAACCGGGGAAGTACCACATTCCCACATAACATCGACGCGGTAAAAATCAAAGTCAAAGTCAAAATCATTTATACAATTTAGGCATCAAAGACGCACTTATGAACGTCAAATTTTCATTACTTTAAAGACTCTACCGCCGCGTTCCAAAATATATAGAGCCCACCGAGAAGAAGCGGCAAGAAACTCGGGGCCATTCTTTTTATATAGATGTTTAAAATGTTTCTACTTAGGTACTACAAATATTACATTTTATGGGTAGCAGAGAGATAGCTTGCCAGAAATGGAGTACTCGTATTCCAAGCATCTTTATCTTCTATATAATGTCGAACTTTATAGTAAGCTTTTTTTTATAAAAACGTTTTTTATAGTCAACTTGAATTTGCTCTCTGTGAGCTCAGTTGTTTCAGTGATGTGCTTTGGGATTTTATTGTAAAAACGCACACCATTTCCTAGGAATTACTTATTAGTCTTCGCAAGTCTAAAACTAGGTACATCTATCCTATTTGTATTTCTAGTAATTAAAGTGTGGTGATCACTATTTAACTTGTAATGTAAATTTTTACGAATATACATTATATTTTCAAATACATATAAGGAAGGCAACGTTAATATATTGATTTCTTTAAATAAATCTCTCAAAGATTCACGAGAACCCATTTCGTATATAGCTCGAATAGCACGTTTCTGATGGATAAAGATGGTCTCTATATCAGCCGCTGAACCCCATAGCAATATTCCATATGACATTACGCTGTGGAAATACACTAACCGCGCCGTAGAAGCATCTGTTAGCTCTCTTATTTTACGTACTGCATATGCAGCAGAACTGAGTCTCCCAGACAGGGCATTTATATGAGGACTCCATTGTAATTTTGCGTCAATTTTAATGCCTAGGAAGACTGTTGCCTTGTCCATTACGAGTTTAACTCCATCAAGCGTAACGTATATAATAATTATATCAGTATTCTGTCTTCATAGAAACGGCCGGAACCTACGCGCCTCGATATTGGAGTGCAATAGCCGTGCAGCCAGCCGCGAATGCGCCACTGTGACGAACGAATGGTCTGATAGTTTTGTAAACAGTAAGCGTGCGATTTGTGAATATTTTATTGAAATAAGTACAATTAGGTAGGTACTTAATGCACTTGTAAATTATGTTATGATTTAATTAGTTGCTTGATTTGTTTGATTCTTTAATAACGCACCCAGAGACATTTTTTATATAACCTAGAAACTATACAATATTTTTATATACCTAACCTACATACTAATATACGTAATTTGTTTCTTTCAATAGGTAGGTATTTTACTTATTCCACCGAGTGAAATATCTGGATTAATAAACTGTTTATTGATTATAAATAAGTACTAAAACATTAGTTATTACGTACATGATAAAATGTAATAATTATAAAATTTATCCTAAATACAATTGCATGTTTAAGCCTTAGGTTATGGAACCCGTTGTTCAAACTCATCGCGGACTAATTAACAAAAAAATGTGGAAAGGTACATTCATTATTTAAAATGTGACATACGAGTATCATGCCTATGTACACTTTTCGTAAGTCTCAGTGACGCGCTACGAAGAAATATTTCTTCGTAGGTGACGCGCAAATATTTCACAGTGTGAAATGTATGTGTTGTTATTTATTAAATTTACTAAGTAATCAAAAAACACAACATGTGTTTTATTAAACTTTTCCTTAATAGTCTTATTTTAATAATAAATATAATATTTAAATGTTGTGATTTGAAACTCTAGTAGGAAAATGAAATTAAAATACTGTACGGGGGCAGCCCTACCGCGTGTTTACCACCACGTGGCTGCAGGTATTTAAAATCAAGGACAGGGCTGAGTTACAATACTGTATAGATAATATTACCGCGCCAGCGTGCAGTAATGTAGCTTGCTATTGCGTTTCAGTCGGTCTGTGAGAGGTTCCGGAGGCCCAAATCCCCCCCTCCAACTCACCCCTGTTATTTCTTTAAGAGGTCGGCAGCGCGTAGACGACGCCCTTGGTGTTGCCGATGTACGAATAATGTGGAAACGCTCTGATTCGGACCTATTTGGAGCACTCTTATGCATATTTATACATTTCATTGTTGACTACCAACTGATTCTTCTTGAACACAATAATACTTCGAATAAGAATTAAAGCTAGTAATAATAAGATTAAAGTGAGCTTTTTTAAATATTGAGATTTTAGAGAGCCCCCCCCCGCCTTTCGACTATCCGTGTAAGACGCTTACCTTCCGAGCATCGAATTTTTACTCTCTATATGATTTTAACAGGGGACTTAAACGTACGTAACGTAACGGAACGTAGCGGGACTAAAATTGTCGTTGTATCGTTGAGCTTTTCTAGTTTAATAAGCAGTTGTGAAAAAACTAATCCAAAAATATGCAGACTATGGCAACCCTAACCCTCAAGGCAGTTAGCTGCCATTAAAATAATTAAGGGGTATAATGATGGCTATTATTAAGTCACATTGTTTCGACAATTCGATCCATCAAATTAATGATTCTCGCTAAACTTGTGAAATTTTAATCGAGCGCCAAAATCTGTCATTAGCGAGATACTTTCATGCCCGCGCAAAATAAATAATTTAGTATTATTTGGCGGACCGTTTTAAAATAACAATCTTATCTATAATATTATAAACACAAAGAGTTTTTTTGTAAAAAGACCTATATTTAAGATAATATTTTAACACAATATTCCTTGTAGAGCAAGAAATAAAGTGGAGGCCCTTTTATTTGATGATAAACACTTTCTTCAGAGGTATATATATACTTCTGAATGAAAATGAAACAATGAAAAATGTTTTATTACTGTAGCCAAAGTTTAACTTAACTTAAGATAGGTTGGGACCTTCCAGTAGGTATAACAACACCTGTGTCAGAAGACCCCGCTCTTCCATATCCATACTATTTCATGTTATGGTTACAGGTAGGTACTTAATAATTTTATATTTATATTATGGTTCATATTCATTCTAAAATACAATAATTGTCATGCGTGTGTGTGATGTATTTCTCTCTCTCTCTCTCTCTCTCTCTCTCTCTCTCTCTCTCTCTCTCTCTCTCTCTCTCTCTCTCTCTCTCTGTGTTTGTGTGTGTGTGTGTGTGTGTGAATGTGTGAGAAGAAAGTGTATATCATCAAGGTCATCATGTATATTATATGTATGTACTTTATTTTTAAGTATGTTATTTATATGTGTGATAACGTTGCGTTTTGCCAATCTATTGTCCAGATATTGTTATGATTTTACCTGAGAAGCAGCGTCTCCCCAAACTCTAGGCTCCAGCAAAGTATTCCAATCAGGACTCAAATAAAATAGAATCCCGTCCCCTGCTCCCTCCAGGGTCACTCCTCGGATCAGCAAAGTAGTCAGCATCACGTAAGGGAACAGAGCCGTGAAATAGACAACTTTGCCTGCTGATTGCACCCCCTGAAAGAAATTTAATAGTTAGCCATAAAAGTATCAGTTCTCATAAACAATAGTTAGACTATGTAATTGGGGCTAGCATACGAAGCACTTGAAAATAAAATTACTTAATAAATTCAAGGAACATTAAATTATTGTTTACATTTATAGTACGAGTAGTACGATGATTTCTTGAGGGATCGGTCGATTCGAGTAGTCATCAATGGCTGTTCTTCCGCCCAATTGGCTATAAATGCCGGAGTCCCCCAAGGATCAGTACTCTCCGCAACACTTTTTCTGCTGCATATTAATAACCTGCTGAAACCCGGTATTTTTGGTTACGCAGATGACAGCACCGTTGTGGAGAGTTACACATCTAACGCACGAACCAGTGCATTAGAAATCCAGTCTCATAGGGAAGCGATGGTTCAGCGCTTGAACTTTTCTTTGCAGGCAGTCTCCGATTGGGGCGATGCCAATCTAGTAAAGTTCAATGCTGCTAAAACCCAGGCGTGTCTTTTCTCCGCCAAACGGAGCCCTTTCCAGCTGGCTCCTACTTTCAGGGATGTATCCGTGCCGATAAGTAACCATTTCGAGCTTCTTGGCATCTCATTAACACCAACTCTCAATTTTGGCTCCTATATCGAGTCCAAAGCCCAGCTTGCCTCAAAAAAGCTTGGTGTTTTGGCTAAGGTGAGACAATACTTCACACCGGGACAGTTGCTTAATCTTTATCAAGCCCAAGTCCGGTCGTGTATGGAGTACTGTTCTCACCTTTGGGATGGTTCTGCCAAATACCAGCTGGAGACACTGGAAGCTATTGAGAGGAGAGCCAAGAGACTCATTAACGACGACCACCTAGTACGCAAGAGACTCCAGAGTCTCGAGCATCGCCGCAAAGTCGCTTGTTTATCGGTTTTTTATCGAATACATTTCGGTGAGTGTGCAATGGAACTTCACAATTTGATTCCGTCATCCCCATTCTATAATCGGACATCCAGAGATACTCAGAAGCGCCACCGCTTTATGGTGGATATCCCATTTACCCGGACGAAGCGATTCACTTCTTCGTTTATCATACGAACCGCTAGGGAATGGAACACCCTCCCTGAGTCGGTGTTTCCGGTTAAGTACGATATGGGGGTCTTCAAAACACGAGTGCATAGGTATCTTCTGGGTAAGCGCGCTCCATCATCGATCGCATCATCACTTAGCATCAGGTGAGATAGTGGTCAAGTGCTACCCAGTTCGGTATAAAAAAAAAAAAAAAAGTATACGATTTTATACTGTTATATATGTATCTTCTATTACGCGTAGGTATGTATGCGGCCTTTTAAGTACAATATCTTTGCCAGAACACAAGTATAATGCAAGGTCATAATTAAAAAAAATACACCTTGACTTGAGAACCGAATCGTTTTTTTCAAGTAATTGAAAACTTATTTTCATTTACGGAATAAATAAAACAAGACAAATTCATACAAAAGCACTTACCTTGATAACGCACAAGAAGGCAAGGAGCCACGAAAGGAAAAGTGTCCCAACTAGATGCCATTGGATTGTTCCCCAGTTCTCCCAAGTTGCGTCTCCTCTACCCAGTACCCTTTCACTAAAACACAAATAATTGCGTTAGGACTTTAAACCATATCTGGGCCTTGGCCCTGCATTAGCACCATCTTCCTTTCCTAGATCCAATTCATTTGGAGCCCACGGATACGTCATTGTCTTACACTATTTCCTGTAGGCCAAACCGCATCATTCACCTCGATTCCGTCTGATATATATATATATATATATATATATATATATATAACAATCACAATATATAATACTATCATATCTGACTTTATTCAATTCATTTTTTCGTTCTACCTTTTCCGTTTAACCTATATCAAACCTTGATACTATGAATAAGTTTTCTAGTACCATTTATTTTTCATTCCTTCTCAGAACAGGTCCTTTTCAACTTTCAAGCTTCCCATAGTAAAATTAAAAAGTTCTTCTAATGTAGTTATTTAACCGATTCTGAGTCACACATTCATCTCAATACTCTAAGTAAGAAATCTTATTTTTAGCAGCTTACTTAAAGCTCTGCATATTAATTGCATACAATACAACGGTACTAGAGATTCGTACATTAGACCGTTAGACTTGAGGGGAAAATGATAGCAGGTAAGCCTCCCCGGCATACCTGCTATCAGTTTTCCTAGCTTGTAACACAGCAGCTGGTCATTGACAATTTTCTAACGTTTTGTATTTTCATACTAAATCCCATGAAACCTGCCAAATATCGATCAAAAAACATTAAATATCTATGTACAATTACCAACATAAATAATTTATTGTCATTTAAAGTCATGTTAAGGTAAGGTTACAACGAGGTGACGAAGAAACTGACGGAGATAGCTTGCCCGCACCGGTGACGTCACAGCGGGTGCCGAAGGCGTCACCGCGGTCACCAGTACTAGCGCGACGCCGGATGCCCAAGTACTCTATGAGAAAGTGGCCCGGACGGTCACGAAACCGGGCGAGATATTCGACTATACCTACCACGTAAAATAAACTGTCAAAATAACAATAAAAATGTAAGGTTCTCAAACTTTGATGTGTAGAGTTTGGTGTACAGTACTGAGAGTAGTAGCAATAGAAATCTTTGTAAACGAGTTCGCCGGGGAAGTACTGCCACGGTATTTCGAGCGCCAGTAATTAGTAATAATTGCATCATAGTGTTTCAGTTTGAAGGCATGGGTCCCAGTGAAATTATAAGCAACAAGTGTTACCAGATACACAGTAACTACCGTAGATGTGCTACCGTACTATACCCAGTACAGTGCCAAAACGGTCTACGGTAATAATCTATTACCGTGTTATTTTCTACGGTGATTAATAATTTATATATCGGACAACTTAAAATCTCAGGGTGATGGGTGACTTTACAGAGCTTACCGCTTAACATCATGGGTCCAATGACTCTACCGTTTCCTAATTGGAATACACAAATTTCAAGATTCAATGTTAAACCCGTTCTTATATTATGAACGTCATTGACTGCAACAGTACCTACATTCTTCGGATATGAGATCACTTATTAATTTAAATGTTATCGCTACATTTCAGCAAAACGTCACTACGGATTTGTTTATCTGTCACATTGTGAATTATACGAGTATCCACATTTTTATACAATGTTTCACCAAATATTTATTATGGCTTTGCAGAAAGTAAAGGTGTAAGATGCAACGATATTGATAGGTACGTACATAATAATTATCTAGAACAAATTTATCAACGCAACGACTATTTCCTATGTATTGTATAGTTCATTCAGAAACAATTATATGAGTCAAGTAAAAATTTAGTTTTTGATACTATCTATAGGATCATAGATATAAATAGGGCGAACTCTGTTATCAGGATACAAAATAATTTAAATGCCAATAGAACTCTCATAGATAGTTATCTCTATGAAATCCACAAAAGGTACATTTTTATTTTTAACGTTCAACAAATTACAAAACAAGTATACGAAAATGTTCAATAATTTTAAAGGACGTGATTAACTAAATTCAAAGACACCAAGAGCCTCAAATCGAATGAATACGAAGCAATGGCTCTGTGTGGTATAATATGGCCAATACTTATTTCCTTTCAAGAGCCTCCGTACCTACTCTCAACTCTGCTAACCACGTTTAACGGTTCTTTGACATATTATGCTGGTGTTTGATCTAAATGCTGGCTTAGTCATCAGTGTGTTTAATGCAACATAAGGTAATGACGTTATCCACGAGAAGAGTGACTCATAAGAATTATAGGCGATGACGATGACTGCTGAAAGTGTCGAGCTTTCGTAATCTGTAACTTAAATAGCTTACATATAATGTAAGTATTTAGTCAAATTAAATGTACCTAGTCACTAGCGTAACATTTTTGTAACTAGCTGGTATTATTTATAACTTTGGCCAAATGTGATCGTCTAGAATGTATATTATTATGGACCCTTTATGTTGTGTTTAATTTATATTGTATATTTTGATAAGCCAATAATGTAATAAAGTATATGATATTTTTTTATTGGTAAGCTTAATTGAAAATTATAAATAGGCAGTGAAAATACGTTCCTGAAAAGAGGGATAAAACACATCAAATATAATTCAGTTGAAAAATCAAATGAAACAAATTAAATAAAACATATCAAGTAAAATCAAATAGTACACACAAATAAAATAGTACACACAATACAAACACATAAAAAACACAAATATAAAATATTGCTGTCAAAAGAAACACATCAAATAGAAATCAAATAAATTCAGGAAGATAGGAAAACAAATAAAGAAAATATAAGGAGCAACTGAAAGCATGCAACTTACAGAAAACAGCTACTGTTGGCTGGATTCTTGATCTTCTTTCTTCATGGCCATAATTTGTAACACACACATACACATACATTTATAAACATATAACATACAATAAAAAGGCATATAAAATATAAAGTTATAGACATCATGTTATGATACAAACCACGCTTCTTTCTTAGCCAAATCTGTGACAGCAATTCCTAAAATAATTTGAAAGGGGGAGTTGTGGAATCTAGACCTTTTAAGATCTATAAATAGGAACCCTAAACGATTTGATTTATGTGAGGCTCCCTGCACCCTAGCACCCCACTCCAAGAACCAGCAAATCCGTCAGTTGATTTCAACCTACACTTCTCCAAGAAACTAAACGTTCAAACCGTCACGCGCATACCGATCATTTGACTACGATTTGTTTTCTTTAAAAAACATACTTCTCTATCATTCAATTAAATTACCCGATGTTTAAAATTAAATTACTATTTTTATGTTTAAATTACCTAGTATCGAATATTATTTAATCACTAAATTCCAAATAACGCGAACAAACCCTAAAGGAATTTAATGACTCGTGTGTGTATGTGTACCTAGTGAATGTACGAATCCGATCGCGGTCATGAATTCAGCAGGCTTGAATCCAGACGTTGATCTAGACTCTGAGTAATTTTCCCCCCCAGTGGCTAGCACTTCCCTGCTGTGGCGACAATGATTAGCAAGCGTCCGTTCTTCGTCTCTTCGTGTTATAAGGTTTCTGCCGACATCTTGTCATCCCCGCATGAATTAAATAGTGTATGTACCTATATGTACCTAAATTTATTTATTTAATTAGTTTGTATTTGTATTAAGAGTATATTTATTAATAAGAAGATATTGTTGTAAATTTTTATGGAGATTTAACAGACAAGTATTTGTAGCAATTATAATATCTGATTTATGTATATTGATAAGTCTCGTCCAAAGGTGATTGTCTTCTTCCATAATATATGTAGATATCATTTATAATCCGTAATATTGTAAAGTAAATATTACAATGCTCCAATTCCTTGAGTAAACCTCCAGTTTAGAAATGAAATTACTTCAATTTCAGTTTGATTAGTGATAATTAATCAGAGTCATGTTGAAATTTTATGATGAAGAAGCTTATTGTGTTCGTTGCGTTGATTATAAATCCGTTTAATGTAATCAAAATTGAATTGATCAAAGAAATGAATATGTGCGGAATTTGAATAAAATAGTATTGTAAAGAAAGGCTCCATTTGAAATTTTAACATTTGTTGCGATGTTTGGTAATTCACTTCATAAACACACAGACAGCACTTCTCAAAATTAGTTTTCTAGCAATACAGTACCTAAAATATTCTACCCTTACAATAAAATGACCAACGAAGTCCACCCAGCTGCTATCTCTGTAAAAGGAAAGTGAACGCATTTTTCAGATCCCTAACATATAAATTATAAATACAACGTAGTCGAAAACCGCCGACAGCCGCTATGTCGCTAAACTGAAACTTAAATAAAATAAACTAAGTTTATGCATAAAATATAACATATATACATACAAGTTATCATTGACTCTACATAAATTAGCACTGCACTTTAACACTCACTCGCGAACTAATGAATTACTATATTACATATAAGTTTAAAATTCAACAATGACTTCATGTAAATAAACACTGCACAATTGAAATTTAGCTCATTGAAAAGACTTCTATTTTATTTCACGTTATCACTCACTCGCGACGTTATTTATGAAATGGAAATCTTTACGATGTTCCTGATTTCGACCGTTTTCAACGTTGGCTGGACCCCGACTGCCTCATGTAACTCTTCAAAATTCACAAATATTTCCAATATTTTAGCCAAGTCTCACGCCTGTCGGATACTTGAGACACACATTAGTTCAAAATTTATAGATTTTGATAAAATCGTCGCTTAACTGAAATCCACTTATGCACTTCAATTTTTTGTTGAAATTTCTGGTCAAAATATGTTATCCTTAATGCAGTAGACGAACTTCCAGCAAATACGATTACACCAACAAAAGCTAGTAAACTCTTATTATATGTTATATTAACATTTATCTTTTCAGCTAGCAACTTAACTTTTGGAACCTATCCCTCAGATAGATAGGTGACTATGAATCTATTTGTTATATTTTCCTTTTATTTTATATTATACAATTATATAATATATATTATATACAACATTCAACACACCGTCAAACCCTTAATAAATTTCATATTGAAATGCAAAGTATTTCTGTACATAAAAAAAAAACGTTTTAATTTGTCGGAACATTACATACTGCAGTCGACTATATGGTTGGTTATTTGACTTCGCACTTTGAAAGAAATTAAGAAGCGTTTTAGGGTTGAACAAAATTCTGGTTTGTTTATAGTTGCAAGTTAATACCAAAATCAGGTTAAATTATATTTTTATTTAACATAGCTCGCAAATGTAATTTCACTTAAATAAGCATTAAATATTTGATTGATTCACATCATCATTTTGAATGTAAACTCAACCTTTCTTGTAATTACGTAGCTACGTAGCTTTTAACTGCAAATACATTACAAAACTACTTTCGTATATATATATATATATTACCTACGTCATTTAAAATGATACTAACACGTTAAATTGTATTAATTAAACTATCCGGTAATTTTATAGAGAAAACTTGTATAAACATTATGGTAGAATAATTATTATCCGTTTCGTGTTAAATTAATAATATTGGTTTATGATACTAAATTTACTTCAATCTCATAACAATTTCTGAATAAATCTATAGTTTTAGAAATCTGCCAACCCTAAAAATCAATACTTTCGTTAATGGGAACCAATAATATAACAGAAATATTATCGCTTAGGTTCACACTTGAAATAAATCTGTCAACGTAACATGTTCCACATTTATTATTTTTTAGCATTTAACAAAATTAAAATTTCGTCGACCGGTAACTCTATTATCGCCTTTATTATTCAGAGCTTAAGCCCTTTAAATTTAACTATGAAATGAAATTTGTTTTGTATTCATGCGCGCCTTCTCATATAACTAACAAGTACATGGAACCACGTTATGTGTATATAACGTTGGTTACAAATCCCTATCAATGGTGATGGCGTGGAGGACCTTGGGCTGAGCGCACCACGAGAGGATCGCTCATTCCTTGATAAACAATAGCGTACATGTTCAAAATTTAGATCGATAGACCAACGGACCAACGTAGGTGTTAGAAGTTTTCTTCACGAGAAATTTCATACTTAAATATATTAACTGATAATTGAATTATAATATTCACTTCTTTGGAACATTTCGGGTATTGTCTGATAGTGGAAAGGTCAATCTGAAGATAAAGCAGGCAAGCGTGCACACTTAGAAGATAAGTAAAGATAAGCACCTAATAAGAAGTGGGTACTATGAAATTCTGAAGTTGTAAATGTTTAATTTGGAAACCTATCGCAATATAGATTAATATGCAGTATTAGATTTGTCTTGATACATAATAAACCATTTTATTTATACTAAGGTTTCGGTGTAGTGATTAGGGTTACAAGAAGTTTACCTGATACGAGTCACTCCTGTCTATAACAGTTTGCAATACAACCCAGATATTTCAGAGTCAAAAAACTCGGGCGTGCTCTGCACTGCGTCTGGGATATAGCTTTTTGATGCCATAAACACTGCAGATCAACCTAGACGCTGCGCAAGGTAGGACTGCAGTGCAGTTGCATCAAAATTTACAATCACATACTACCTAGTACTTTCACCTGATTGGCACTACCCAGGGTCTATAGTTTTCCTAGAAGGTAGCCAAAGGAACGTTGGTGATTCAGTCTCTTCTTGGTTTACAAAATGTAAAAAGAAGGAAACATTTTAATAATATACTTACTTATAATATTCCTGCGCGGCTAGAATTCTGGTCACATTAGTATACCAAGGTATCTGCTGAGTACCGTTCGTACATTGCAATCCATCGTATGGCTGGAATCCAGTCATAACGCAGATATCCCCAATAGAGATACATTGTCTTAAATAATAAGTCAGATCAGTAGCTTCTCCTGTGTTATTGATTCTGCATGCCTTATCATATTCTCCGCTGTAACAAACTGGAAGAAATTTTCCTTTTCAATAATTGACAAACGAAATTGATATATTTACCAAATGGTGTATTTGTTTTGAGCTTTTGATATTTCGGATACGTTTTCACGAGAAAATAGAAGTAACTGCGGATAAAGATCCAAATTATACTAATGTGGAAATAATAGCCAGATAAATGTAGAGAGTGATACCGATTTACTATAAAGTTGTACAGTTGCGAGCAATAACAAGTAAACGTTTCCAAAGTTTCAAATTGATGTAACTGTGTGATGTGTTCTAAACAAGTGCACTAAATAGAGTTTATAAATAAGTAGACATCGAATGCTGACCAAAATAATAACAGATAATAAAATAAATCATATAGCCATCAATATGAATCTTTGGAAACGTTAACTTGACAGAGACTGTACACTAAAAAATATTTTCACTTTGCAGTTCGCGTGCTTTTTTCTTTCCATAACTTCACAAGAGATTTTTACCTAACATTTTTAAACTTAGCAAAAAGTTTATGTAATATTTTAATTTAAAACTTTAAGATGCCAACTTGTTGTCGACATTGTATATCAATTTAACTATTAATGTCTCGTTTTCAGGAACTATATTGTCTCGTCGGCAGGGTATTCCATAGAATAAATAATTTTCTAGAATTATGGACGGCCATAATAAGGATAGTTATTAACAAATCTGGTTCATCACATGCTCATACGATCATAAGCGTGCTTGCAATAACTATGTCTCCGGCAATTTGAGATGACAAAACCAGCGCAATGCCGCTCAGAAATCAAACTTTTTGAATCATTTCATACTTTAACCAAAATCAGAAAAAAAGTACCAGTACTAGCGCGAACGCAGCCGGGTGCGCACGTACTCCATGAAGAAGTGGCCCGGACGGTCACGAAACCGGTCGTGATATTCGACTATGCCTACCGCGTAAGTTAAACCGTCAAATAACATTAAAAAATATAACCAATATGTTAAATATAAAACGTCCTTTCGTAATTGTGATACATGAACTGTCTAATTTATATGATTACTAAATTGTAGCAGTTGGAATACTTACAATCCGTGTTAAAATCATTTTCACACGACCCCCAGCCAAGGTTTCCTGCGATCGACACTATAGTGTAGAACAGCGTCCAGGCCACGATGATCATGTAATATATGGATATAATACTGATGACAACCAAGGTACAGTATCCGAGGCCAGTAAAAAACGGAGCAATTGAACTGAAGGCTTGCAGTGGCCCCACTCCAGTATACTGGCCGATGTACAGCTCCAGATAGAAGATAGGAAGACCGATTAGGATCAACATCAGGAAGAAAGGTATGAGAAATGCGCCTGAAATAAAAAAAGTTTTTGTAATCTTTTGATTAATTTAAACATGTATATAGAAAAAAAAAAAGCTACGATTAAACTAAAAGATGAATGCATAAAATATACAAACATGTACCTACTACAAAACAAAAACGCCGTCGAGATCACCACCGTGCGGCAGGGTTCCCAGAACACTGGCAGAGTTGCCTCGCTGTATAGCAATACTTAACTTTTGAGAAAAATATGTGCCAAAAAAATTAGAATAAAAAAGTTAGAATACCTTTTAAAAATATGTTAAGTTTTATCTAAAATTATATATTATACTAAATTATTATAATACTTCATCTGTCGAACGACACACACAATAGAAATTTCGTTGTTATATTGACAATCGACAGGTGAGAGGATAATGATGAATACCTTTTCAACAACACGCTCACATAATTAAAGCTAGATGATGAGATATTAGATACTTTATTGGTATTCTTAAGTAAACACATTATTTTACAAAACTAACATAAAACCACAAAACCGTCTTGTGTAGTGATGACCTTTTTTTGTTTACAATTCAAAACCTTTCATTTACGATGATATTTTTTTCTAATCAAAAGTTTTAGATATATAAATTGTAGTTTTATTGACTGCACATTGCAAATCAAACTTTACGTTTTAGTTATTGACACAATTCTAAAGTCGAGGATTTGAGGTATTTTTGGAATCAATAATTATCATCTGTTAACTTTAGTTTTTCTAAAAAACTTTAGGTTTACGTTTTATCAATGTTATGTACAGTATAGAAATTATCTTTAGTAAGTTTGTTTCTTTGTTTTCTTAAGTTTTAATATGTTTAGAGTCTTATAGACTTGTATATTCTTACTCTATATTATACTTTTATATTCGCATAGGAAAAAAAACGCACTAATAACATTGACAATCATGAAACTGAAATATGGGTATCTAGAATGAATTATGAAGGTCTCAAAATACCAAAATGGCTACAGAAATAATGAACGATCTTGATACTTGAATAAAAATAGAGTGGGTTGAGCTGTTGTTAATTCTCAGACGGCTAAAAGGAAACTACGTCACGATAATATTAAGCAACCACGTGATTAAACAGACTAATTTAAATATAAACATTTTTATAGACTCGGAGATAGCATTTATTATCATGACTACACGACAGGCTATGAAATAGAGATTATGATAGGTCCCGTGCTAACGCCCATCACATCAGATGATTAGCCGTGCGAGTCTCTGATTCGTCGATGCGCTCGTCGACAAGCTCACCGATGTCAAACACGAGATATCGCCCTTGTACATAAGGTTGTTTTCCAACGTTCCTTGTCACCTAGTCATTTTTTTCACGGATGTCGTAAAAGATGCCATTTGCTTTTAGAGAATCGCACGGTCTAGCAACGAATATGCAGCTTTTAGTTTAAAATAAATCGTTGTGATTATTTTTACAGCGAGTAAGGTCCCAGTTCACAGTGTTCGCGTCATTCACTGTTTCTAAATGATAAATAATGAATTGATCTGTGTTTAGTTCTATCCTAACTAATGTGATATGCATTTGTTATGCAAGTTTGTTTGTTACACTTTCACGACTAATCAGCTGAACGGATTTGGATTTTGCTAGGAGATAGATTATATTCCGGGAAAGGATATTTTCATGATCATCATCATCCATCACCACGCTGATGAAACTACAAGGTTCAACTAGAAATGAATAATAATAATATCAACGGCTAGACCTACTAATTAATTCTACAGTTATTATATTCGAGTGATGCATACAAATGGTTTATTTTGTTTAATGTCGCGCATATTGTGTCAATTAGAAAACTTTCATGCAAACAAAATAAACAATTGAGGCAATTTCTGTTAATGTAAGCGATAGTGTCTTTAAGCTACATATAACTGAAACCTCTGTTTATAAATTACTTCAATCAATAGACATTAACAAAGGCCCCGGAAGTGATAACATACCACCAATATTTATAAAAAAATGCGCTAAATCCCTTTATAAACCTTTGTGTGCAATTTTTATATTATCAGTAAACACATTTGGTATATTCCCTGAGAAATGGAAGGAAGCACAAATAATCCCGATTCATAAGAGTGGTTCACGTAGCCGCATTGAACACTACCGCCCGATTTCAATTCTTAATGTATTCAGCAAAATTTTTGAAAAAGCTGTCTATCAAACAATAGGTGCGACAATTTTTAAATCTATCCCAGAAGAACAGCATGGCTTCATGAAAAAGCGTTCAACTGTAACCAACCTTACAGTTTTTACTAACTACGTGTTCCGTTGCATCGATGGTGGGGAGCAGGTTGATGCAGTTTATACTGATTTTGAAAAAGCATTCGATAAAGTTGATCACATCATCCTGCTCCACAAGTTGTATGCCTTGGGAATACGTGGTGACCTTCATAGATGGTTAAGTTCATACATTTCAATGAGGCGGCAAGCTGTTATAATCGGGAGTGCGTGTAGTGATTACATCACCATTAGCTCTGGAGTACCGCAAGGTTCAACCATGGGTCCTCTTTTATACAACGCATATCTTTTTGATGTAGGAAACTATTTTCAAAACTCAAAGTTCATTATGTTCGCCGATGATAAAAAAGTCTTCTTAAAAGTCAAAAACATCGATGACTGTCTAAAAATTCAAGAAGACTTAAATAATCTGAGTCGTTTCTATTTGATGAATAGGATTACTGTTAACACTGAAAAATGTCTGCAGATATCTTTTACTCGAAAAATTAACCCTATAAGGTATACCTATCAAATCAATGAAACTCCTATAAATAAAGTAAACTCCGTGAAAGATCTTGGCATAATATTAGACTCAAAATTGACACTGGTTGAGCACATAGACACCATTATTAACAAAGCTTATAAACAACTTGGATTCATAAAACGAGTATGTAACACTTTTAACAGCATTGAATGCATCAAAGTATTGTACTTTACTTACGTGCGAAGTATATTGGAGTATGGTTGTAGCATCTGGTCCCCAAGTTATATAGTGCACATTCAAAGAATTGAATCACTACAAAAACAGTTTATAAAATTTTTGAGTTATAAGAACTATAGATCTTTTGAGACCTATTCTGAAGCATGTAAGCACTTTAACATGGAATCTCTAGAACAAAGACGTAAGCAGTATGACATTATACTATTGCACGATATATTAACCAGCAAAATTGACTGCTCCGAACTTCTATCAAGTATAGCTTTTCAGGTACCACCTCGGCGAACTCGACATACGCAGTTATTGGACGTCCCACTAGTCAGCACTAATTATGCTCAGAATTCGGTGTTATGTCGCGCCGCTAGAACCTACAATAAACATTTTTCTAGCCTGGATTTATTTTTTTCCTCAAAATCATCATTAAAAAAACAAATAAGACTGCTTCATTGCGATTAATATTTTTACACACACCCTCTCTCACGCACACACACACACACACACACACACACACACACACACACACAAACATACCCGCTATTCTTGCTATTCTCACTGTAATTGTAATAGGACCTGTGCCTGTATCTTATCTTTTTGTCCTTTATACATATTTTGTCGTATTATTATTACTTTTCTGTAAATTGTTTTTAATTTGAGTAATTCTGTTTTGGCCATATTTTAAGTTTTTATATTAAGTGTACATATTAATTGTAAACGCTGTTGAATTACCGAAATAAATAAATAAATAAATAAGTACCTAGTTCATTTGTTCCAAAAAAGATGGGTCTTAAGACAGCGCGTATTTTTAATTGTTTACCGTTGTTACTAATACTAATACTAATGACGCGTTATTACTGGATACATTGATATTTTTTTTAGTTACTTGGGTTATATCACTAATTTAATGTTTGTCTACACTAATATTGTAAAGTGGAAATATTTGTTTGTTTGAGTTGAATAGGCTCCAAAACTTATTTCACCATTAGAATCCTACATTTTACCTGATGAACATAAGTGATATAATATTTTTTAAAGTTAGGGATTCGTTCATATGGATTCCTAACCTTTTTTGTATAATATGTTTTACATTGTATATAATTTACGTATACCATCATTGTTACTATTTTTTAAGCTTTGAGATAATACAAAAAAAACATTTGATTATTTATATGATGCAGTATATAAGTTTTGTTTTATAATAGAGTACAAATCGATTTTTAAATAATAACTTGATCATCTTACCTCCTCCATTCCTGTAGCAGAGGTAAGGGAACCTCCACACGTTACCCAGCCCCACGGCATAGCCAAGGCAGGCCAGGATAAACTCCAGGGGACGTCCCCATGACGCCCTCTCAGGAGTAGGGGTCGATGCCCCTGAATTTGAGACCGTTACCGGTTTCCCGTTTGCTTCTGACTGTAACAAAATATATGTATTTAATATATAAATACAAAACTACATGCCGTTTAGGTCCAGGTGAAATAAGGTTATCGCAGACTTCTTTCTTTGGAAACTATTCTGATGAGTTAGTAGTTACAAAGTAGCTCATGGATTAATACCAGATAATTATAAAGCGATAATAGCTTAAAGAGTATGAGAGTCGGCCGCCAATCCAAGGGCCGCTCGATCGGTCCCTAATTTGGGATTGAGGTTTCGGTATAAGGTAACATCGTTCGGCAATGTGACACGTGTCATGTTATCACGAGCAATAATGTCAATGTGTGATTGGCACGTACAATTCATAAGTATAACATAATCGTATCGTTTACGTAAACATTACAAACATAGATCACAGAAACAAGGATAAGCTATCGATTATCTAGCACAGCTGTGGCATTGTCTTTGTGGTAGAGGTGCCACGCTGTAACCTTATGGGCCAGCACGACCGAGGAGTACCGCACTCCCACATAACACCGACGTGAAGTAATAAAGCTTGATATTGCATTTCAGTCGGTCTTTGGGAGGTACCGGAGGCTTCAACCCTTCCCCTCCTCCGCTCCTTTCCCCTCCACCATCCCCCCTCTACCCTCACTTCTCCACCCTAAATCCTTCTTTTCTTTTCCTTCCTCAAACCTCCTCTTTTACTTTAATAATTTTTAAATCAAAACGTACGGGCATAGTAAACAATGTCATGATTCCATGAAAAAAAATAACTGAAATCGGACCATGTTAAAAGTTAGAAAAGAGTTTTCTCTTTTAGCATGGAAGAAGCAGAATTCAAGACGAGATATATAGAATATGTTATTTTACTCCTAATACAGCTGACACTGTTAGTGGCGCGAGAACTCGTTGTATAATAATAAGCACCTGGATGACTGACTTTGTTCGTAAGTAAACAATTGATTTTTTTCGTCTAACCTCAAACCTAACACTCATTGACAGTGTTGCTTAACAGCGCCATCTATTGTCAAGTAGCTTTAGATAGATATATATATAGATAACACTTTATTGAGACACCACATGTATGACTTAATATTAGAAAATAATATAAAAAAAATGCTAAAAACTAGGTGCAACAATGAGCTGTCTTATCGCTCAGAGGATCTCTTCCAGACAACCCATTCGCAGAGGAATATACAATAAAAGATGGACGGTAACAATACAAAAACAGTAAACACACTTATAACTTAAACTTAAACAGTAAACACGTTATACATAAATGCTATATTCAATAAACTAATACAAATGCATAAACAGCATACTTTAGTGACCGACGTTACATTTTTTATTGCCAACACGGATAAAACGAAGTTTTCTAAACACCTCGGATTTATCGGAGCAGAAACCCCCTGTATACCAAACTTCATGAATATCGTTGAAGCCGTTTCCGAAATCCAGATTATATATAAAAAATCCTCTTTTAAAGCCCAATCTTAATCAGCCCCTATCATATACAAACTACTGGAATATGAGCCTTATGGGTTCCTCACGTGCGGGTTAGGGTTTATGACAGCTTAAGACCAGATTTTTAAAATACCCAAATACTTTCAATATAATGAATGTTTACAACGTGTTCCAAGAGAACAACTGAGACGGATTATTTAACGTGCTCTACGAAGCATGAAATGCGCTTAGTTGAACTAACTAGCGGTCATTCATCTAAGCAGTGACCACAGCAAGGATTGCCAAGCCAATTGTGTAATTATGTTATTGGAACGAAGTTCCTTATCGCGCGTTGTGAAAGGGGGCTAGACGGAAAAAATTCTTACGAAAAGTTGTCACGACACTTTTTGCTATAGTATGCTATGTTTCTCTGTCTGTCTCTCTCTCTCTCTTATAGAAAGCAAGTGCGGCGTCGCATGTTTCTCTGTCTGTCTCTCTCTCTCTTATAGAAAGCAAGCCAGATGTTGTAATCGTAGCAAGTGGCGCCATTTAGTTCCGTAAATTTATACTAGATGGCGACTCAGGTAAAGTTAGCTCGCGGAGGCATTTCATTCACTGGATGTAATATGTAATTTTGAGAAATATTTTAAATAAAACAGAAGAGAGTTTTATTGAAGTAACCCTATACGCGCGATTATCGGAACCTATTATTGGAATATTTACCATGGTTTTGTATTTTTAGCATTATTTTTTCTGATGAGGAACTTCGTTCCATCCGGGTGTCCCTTGACACCTCTCAAGTTTTTTTATTTATTTCAATCGGGGAAAATACGAGTAATTTACTCGCTTTAGGTTAACAGGCTTGCCTATAACAGTCGAATGCCATTCAGAGTTCTAAACTACAACAGCGACCTGTGGGCATAGCACGAACGGCCTCTGAGCACAAACAAGTAGTCGTATCGAAAGCGTCAACGTGTCACGCTTCGGCATACAAACTATGAGTTCTTCTGTGTTACAGTTGCCCTAGATACATGACAGGTTGTAATGCTTCGCGTGAACAACACGTTACGTTACACTTACGCAAAGTTTCATGCTAGGACTACTGCACTATTAACATAATATAAAACCGTCTTATTATAATGTAAGTAATCGGTAGAATTGACCTACATTTCAACACAAAGGTACTGTTTATTCAAACATCAACAGAAAATCGCTCCTCATTATAATCGGAATCCGAAGGAATCTATTCACAAATAACATGAACCTTCTTTACAAAATGTTCTATAGTCGTTAAGGGCCAATTTGCGTACTGCTGGAATAACTTTCGGCGTTCCATTGATCCGGTAATCTAATCGTGTAAAACCGGAACAGCTTTTCTTGTAAATTTCCCGCTAATAAATTTAGTTACCGGTGTCTTAATGCAGAATATATTAGTATTTATCTAATCGAAGACAGTGACAGAGTCATGTCTGTACATTGAAAACATTTTTGATTTCGTTCGTCAGGGAAGGACTGAAAAACAGTTTTATGTTCCCATTACTTTTACTGAATATGCAGGCTGATTTTATTAAGATTAATTATTTAAATAAGAAACAATAACTGGAATGCGCGATGAATAGTGTTTGTGTTTTAATCTCGATAACATAATATACGAACTAAAGTCACCGACATAGCCCAGAAGATAAGCCAGTTGAAGTGGCAGTAGGCAGGGCACATAGCACGCAGAACAAATGGCCAATGGAGCCGGAAGGTTCTAGAGTGAAGACCACGGACCGGCAAGCGCAGCGTAGATCGTCTACTGACGAGGTGGACTGACGACCTGGTAAAGGTAGCAGGATGGCGTTGGATGCAGACCGCTTCCAACCGGTCTTTTTGGAAATTTGTGGGGGAGGCATATGTTCAGCAGTGGACGTCCTACGGCTGAGATGATAATGATGAACATAATATAGAAAGTAATTAGTCTTTACCTGTTACAATTGCCGTTTAACCTTTTTTAATTTAAAATATACATTAAGTAAAAAAAATTATGTACCTAGTAAAAGTACCCACTGTTGATTTACATGTAAATATATTGTATGATTTGTCACAAAAAGAGATCTGCTGGAATATTTCGAGAAAAGGAAATATTATAAATATTATATTTCAAGTTTTCGACGTCTTTCGAAGTCGAGTATTTGTGTAGTAAAGTGGACTGTAAACGTACCTATCAACATAACATTCTAAAACTAACGCATTAATTGATTCACTGATTGTGAAGCAAATTCCCATAAACTGATCGTAAACATTATTCATTAATTACCTCTAAAACTTACAAATGCAGTCTTGATTGTGTACAGTATTACAACACAAGTTCAATAGTAATAATAATAAGAGATAATAAAATTAAGAAAAAGAAATTAACATGTTAAGATAAAACAAATATTTCAGTTAAAAAAATAAGTGAAGCCAAGGCACTCGGATCTAGTGCCCAATAAAGTAATTATGGAAACTTTACGAAAATCCGGAAGTGGTGGGAAACTTAATCCCTTCAAAGTCTTCAAACAAGGGAATAATCGTTTTCATTTAGATGTAAATTCTGGATTGTAAGGAGATGAATGGAGTCGTCGCGGTTCGATTTGCTATTCAAACAATGTTATGCAGAAGTTCGTCTGGGTGCAGAATAAGAGAATACTGATGGTACATCCGAGGGGAGTTGGGACTGTCGGGTGCTGCCAATGTGTCCACAGATTTATGTTTATTAAATTACTAGCTATCCCACTGCCCGCGCTACGCTATCGCAATCCCTCGGAAACTAAGCGTTTAATGTACGATTATTATTAATAGTAATATGTAGTACTTCTGTGATGCTATCTCCGTAACGAATTTCAGCTTAGAGAATAGAAGACAAATAAGTAGTCTTCATACACTAACTCATTCGTTCACATACCTTTGCATTTATTAGGGCGATAGATCGGAAGTGATACTTTGCATAAAGTGTTCACATTGAATGGTAATCATTAAGAGTTAAGGCAGTCACGGATGACATCTACTAAATACGATTACTGTTAGGATTGTTCACACATATAATTTGAAAACATTAATACCGATTTCCATTCTATTCAGTTATTGGAGTGTATCTCAAAAACTATAAAGACCGAATTCAATGAAATTTAAATGGGACCACGCGGTAAGCACCTGCTTACAAACAAAAAACAAGAATTTTGAGAATCGGTACACCCAGACGAAAGTTATGAGGTAACAAACATAAAAAAAACATACAGTCGAATTGAGTACCTCCTCCTTTTTTTTGAAAGTCGGTAGAAAATCATTCAATCTATATCGCCTGTCAAACATGAGACAGTTAAGTGATGTTTCAATTTTATTGAGAGATAGCTTATTGAGTAAGATGCCGTGCTAGATGCCCTAAGCTTGTTATTTTTAGAGAAGTTAACATATAAATGGATTCAAAATGGTGTTTTTTAACGAAACATATCAGCTAATTTTCACGTTCCTAATATAATTCTTCTCTAAGAGAAAAGCTAAAGCTACAGCCATAATTTACAGAGTAAGAGGTCAGAGTCTTACAGACCGCCCGAATGCTTCAGACATGGTTTAACAAATGGTATAGCTGAACACTTAAACAGAACGCTTATCGATGTATTGACAACGATAAGGCGAGCTTCACTGAAAGAGCGTTTTCGTATGTATTTAAGTGCCACTTCTACTATACAAAATTGGGATATTTTTATCCTTTCGCAAATGTTATGTATATTTCAACTTTTTTCGGACAGTATCTCGTGTATAGACGGGCAGACGAATAATGCAACCGAATTAGTGTTCCACCAAGTAGTGTTGTGTTAGTATTGTAGCACGACGGAACCCCAAATAGACTACATAATTATAAAAAGAAGGAACCGCTATCACAACGAAAAAATATTTTCATTCATCTATATCAATTTTCATCTATTATTTTAATTACAAAACTCATAGTTTTTAACAATTTTCCGTGAAATAAAAGAAAAATTTCATGGAGGTATGAATATTAATGCTAGTTTCAACTTTTACCACTGGTTCACCGTTATTGGACATGTCGAAGTTAGTATAATAGTTGGTTCAATTTGAGAGACCGTTAAGTGGTTTCCGAGATAATAGGTTGTGAAGTACTGCGATATACACTAGTCGCAGAACTACAAGTGTTTAAGGTTTAAATTTTATTTTAAATAGGCACCTACACGATACACATGTAATTTATAAAAAAACACACTGGTACATTGCTATTATTGTAAATTAGGTGTGTCATTACTCTAGACATTATTTTATTGCAACGATTTATGATTATGCAGCATTCCTTAAAGACGTTAGGCTATATTATTTTTACCGTGGCACATTTTGCTTCTAGCGATAGTCACAATAAAATATATATCTAAAAAAGTATGTTCAAAAGGCGGTGTTTTCGCTGATATTGTTCTCTTCCCGACAACCTTTTTCACGTGATTTATTGTATGTACTTAATCGACAGCAAATATAGAAATTAGAAAAAAAAAGTATGTAAAAAAGGCGGTGTTTTCATCATCATCATCATCATCAGCCTGTAACAGTCCACTGCTGGACATAGGCCTCTCCAATTGCACGCCACTTAGGTCTATCTTGGGCTTCTCGCATCCAGCTTTTGCCAGCCGTCTTGCGCAGATCGTCACTCCACCGTGCCTCAGGACGTCCAACACTACGTTTGCCGAGACGCGGTCTCCACTCTAGAACTCGCTTACCCCGACGGTTGTCGGTTCTACGGCTAATATGGCCAGCCCACTGCCACTTCAGCTTGCTGATCCGGTGGGCTATGTCGATGACCTTGGTTCTCTGACGGATCACTTCATTTCTGATGCGATCCCTCAGAGAAACACCGAGCATAGCCCTTTCCATAGCCCGCTGAGCGACCTTGAGCTTGTGGACCATTCGAGCCGTCAGTGTCCACGTTTCGGCTCCGTATGTCACGACGGGTAGGACGCACTGATTGAAGACTTTCGTCTTCAGGCACTGTGGAATCGGCGAAGTAAGGTCTTGACGTAGCTTCCCAAACGCTGCCCAGCCCAGCCGAATTCTTCTATTCACCTTGTTCTCAAAGTTGTTTTTTCCCAACTGCAATGTCTGCCCGAGGTACACATATTTTTGAACAACTTCGAGAACGGCGTGTTCGTTGAACATGACCTTGGTTTTGTCCAAGTTCATCCGTAGGCCGATGCGTACAGAAGAGTCAGCCAGGTCATTCAGCATCTGTTGCAGGTCCTGCAGCGTCTCTGCCACGATGACGATATCGTCAGCAAATCGCAAGTGAGAGATCTATTCGCCGTTGATATTAATGCCACGTCCTTTCCAGTTCAGCTTCTTGAACATATCCTCCATTGCATTTGAAAACAATTTCGGGGAAATAACGTCCCCTTGTCTCACTCCTCGATGCAACGGTATGGGACTTGTTTGCTGATTCTGTACTTGGACGGACATGGTGGCGGTTTCGTAAAGACATCTCATCACTTGGATGTATCGCCAATCTATCTGGCAACGCTGCAGGGACTCCAGAACAGACCAGATTTCAACCGAGTCAAAGGCCTTTTCATAGTCCACGAATGCTAGACACAGGGGCTGATTATACTCTTCGGTCTTCTGTATAATCTGCCGCACTGTGTGAATGTGGTCTATGGTGCCGTATCCGCTCCGAAACCCAGCCTGTTCCGGTGGTTGTAATTTGTCGAGTCTACGCGCAAGACGGTTCGTCTTGAAAACAGCTTATAGACATGGCTTAGAAGGGATATGGGTCGATAGTTCTTCAGCAGGGTCTTATCTCCCTTTTTGAAGAACAGGACGACCACACTCCTACTCCACGCCTCTGGAGTTCTCCCTTCGAACAGGACAGCGTTAAAAAGCTTCTGGAGCTCCCTCAGTACGGGTTTACCTCCTGCTTTTAGTAGCTCTGTTGTAACGCCATCCTCTCCAGGGGCTTTTCCATTTTAAGCTGTCCAAGAGCGATCTCGATTTCGCCAATACTGACTTCTGGCAGGTCTTCGGTGAAATGGCGTGTTAACGTGGCTCTAGGATACTCATTTTCGGGATCAGGTCGAGATGCATGCGATGCGTATAATCGGCCATAAAAGTCCTCCACTTTCGAAAGGACTGCTGGCTTCGAAGCAACGACTTCTCCACTAGCTGTGGTTAACTTCGTCAGGTGGCTTGTTCCAAGAGATTGTACGAACACCTTTGACCCCCGATTCTGCTCGATCGCTCTTTCGATCGAAAGAGTATTGAAGCACCGGAGGTCGTGTCGTACGTTCTTGTTGATCTCTCGGTTTAGAGTCCGCTTTTCTGACGAAGTGATGGGTGGGTTTTCACGTCGTTCCTTCATTAGGCCCAAAGTCTCTTCTGAAAGCTTGGACTTCTAGCTCTTACGCTGCATGTAACAAAATCTCGTACCTTCTTCCCTGAGGACCCGAGTCACATTTTTGAGGTTCTGGTTTACGTCTGTGGTGGTTTCCACGGCAGCGAATTGGTTCTCCAGGTTTAACTGGAATGTTTCAGATCCTGCCATGGTTTGGAGCAGTGTTGGTCGGAGCCTGGACTTTATCAGACTGACACGTTGCGCCTTGAAGTTATTATTCAGAGAGCCTCGGACAAGTCGGTGATCGCTACCGGTATTGAACCTGTTGATCACGGAGACATCTCTAAGTATGTGCCTTTTATTCGTCATGATGAAGTCAATCTCATTTTTAGTCCTAGTGTCGGGGCTTAGCCACGTCCACTTCCTTTGGGGCTGTTTCTTAAAGAAGGAGTTCATCAAGAAGAGCCCCTCCCGTTCGAGGAAGTTGACGAGCATTTGCCCCCTATGATTTCTGCGTCCAAAGCCATGGCATCCTACTACCGATTCGCTGAAATTCTGTACTCCCACTTTAGCGTTAAAGTTCCCCATGACTACGGTGTACTGGGTCTTTGTAGTGAAGTGGAGGGCCCTCGATATGTCATCGAACATATCCTCCACTTCATCGTCCGAGTGTGTCGAGGTCGGTGCGTACACTTGCACCACCTTGAGGCTATACCTCTCGGTGAGCTTTATAATAAGGTACGCTACCCTGTTCGACACACTGGACACTTCCACAACGTTGTCAGAAAGGGACTTGTTTACCAGAAACCCAGCGCCACCTTGGGATTGTTGGTCTCCCTCTCGGAAGTACATAAGGTGGCCCGATTCTAGGGTTAAGGTGTCCTCCCCCTCTCTTCGGACTTCACTCGACCCCAGTATGTGCCACATAGTTTTCCCAAGTTCCACCTCGAGTTGCGCCAGATGCGAGTCAAGCTGTAGCGTGCGTCCGTTATACGTCGCCAGGGTCAGTTGTTTGTGGTGGCCTCCCGTAGCCCGGAGATTCTTAGCACCACTCGCCCCGCCGTTACCATGGTCGCCACCATGACCAGGAATAGCAGGGCCGCCGGGAACTAGGGGCCGTGGCTTTTTGTTGTCCTGCATTGGAGGAATTTGCCCGTAATCGCCACGCTGGGCAGGCGGGTTGGCGATCGCAGGGCGTAGCTTCTCGCACCGGTGACGCTGCTGCCCGTCACCGGCCTGTTGCATTTAGCGACACCTGTTGGGATGGGTATACCGCCATCGGTCGGTTGTCAGAGCCTCGTTCGTCGATCAGCAGGATGCACCGCGTGCAGGTGAGGTTGACTTGGGTCAAAAGATGTTGGCTCGCCCCTTACATCCCGGTGTTTTCGCTGATATCGATCTCTTCCCGACAACCTTTTTCACGTGATTTATATGATATTATAATTCTTCGATATAAATAAATGAACGGTACCGTTAGCCTAGCTGGCAGTGACCTTGATTGACCATTGTCCTTGATGCGTAGAGGTGTACTAAGAATGGGTTTTTCGAAATTCTACCTTTTCAAAAGGGGTGAAAACGTTTGTATGAAACTCTTGTTTTTACTTGTTTTTACTTGTAAAATTGTGAAAATTTATATTTCGATAGGTCATTCAAAATAAAAATTTGGATTATTTTTTTTTTGGATATGGTGATTTAAGAGGATGAAATGGAGGGGTGAAAGTTTGTATCGAAAGTTATTTGTTTTCGAACATACAGTGGTGAAAATTAGCATTTGAACAGTTTAAAGTGATGATTTCAATACTTATTGACAGGGATGGTTTAAGGGGACAAAAAAACGGGGGATATTTTTTTTCAAAAGTTTATTGTTTTTGGAGCTACAATGATGAAAATTGATAAAATATGTTATTTAACCCTTTAAGTAGCATAAAAATATAAATATTTTGGCGCCAAATCGAACGGAAAAAGCGCGGGAAAACTCACTATTTAAAAAACTAGCGCGCGCCGCAAACGTTTGCAGGAGTAAAATCGTATTAAAACAGTTATTCGTTCTATTTTAAATCTGTAAACGGCGTAAATTTACACTGGTTACCCAGTACATCTTCCATTATTCTATTATTATGTTATATGTTTCTTTTAGTCAAATTATAGAGGTAAAGTCAACCGAAAAAAAACATAAAAACTTGAACCGCAACCAAAAAATAAATATGAAATAAATTCTGCAAAGACTAATTTTATCTCTCAAGCAGGTGTAAAAGGAGTGCACATACAATCACAACAGTATAATAGACTTTGAAAACCTATACTACCTATTTTATAAATTATCCATAATAAATCCACAAATTGTCACACAAACATATACTCTAACGCTAACCAAATAGATCTCAAAATCGTAGTCCCACTCGTTATCAAAACAATATGGCGGCTGCCTTTATCAAATTACGGGAATTGCTCACAAAACCATAATATAAGAGGATTATAAGCTTTTTCTTAGGTTTTTACCTCGAAATGGTACTCATTCACGAAAACAATACACTAGGACATGCACACCGGCGAAAGTTTAAGAGATATGGTATCGACGCCCATTATTTTTTACTAGCCTACTGATAACCAATATAATTTATATTTCTATGTAAAAATGATTTCTAGGTGCTTATTAGTATTAAAAAAACATCTAATAAACCGAAATGTATTATATATTTGAACAGTTAACGTTTATGTTCAGTCCTGATATGGGTTTTGACTGCGGTACACCGGTGTACCAGCGCCGCTTTGTGCAATGTATAGATTTGGCCACCGGTGTACCGCGGCACGTGTTTATAGGTTAAAATCAATATTGAAAGCATATTGAAAGAAATAAAGGGGGTAAAACGAGGGATGTAAAAACTACTACATATTATAAACTGTAGAGGTCAAATTTCTGTACAATGAAAAATTTGCTAAAACCCGAGTCAAGGGATGAATAGAACGAAAAATAAGTTCAAATCGTTTGTTTCTCCGTAAGTTTGTCTGTTTATTTGTACCAATTACTTCAGTATCTATAGGCTGAATTATAAATAAATATCGGTAGATAATCGTATAGAGATGAGAAGGCCGAAGGGCCTAAACTACCTATTTTAACAGTTTGATAAATGAAAGGTGATTTTTGCGTAGTGCAAACGAAATAAAATATATTGTGATGTGATTTTTTTGGGAGAAAGAGGATCAACCGCTATTGCTTAAAAAAATCTTGGTGTTTTTTGCAAAATTAAAACGATCATTTAAATACATGTCAGTATTAAATCATGACTACTTACGTTGGTTTCCATAATGTGTTCACATCAAGTACACTACACCTCTTCAAGTAGCTCAATATCTCTACCTGTTTATAAAAGTCAAGTATTTCAAAAGTTTTTTTCACACAGTCACATTAACATTCGTTATTGAAATTCATAAAAGAATAGGAAAATATTACGAATAATTAAATGGAAATAATGGATGGAATAAATTTCATGTTATAAGTTTAATAAACGATTAATAATTTAAATGTTCTATATCACACGGCACTAAACTGGAAGTGAAGACACGTACGCCAACTACATTTGGTAGCTAAGAATTCAAAATGAACGAAAATTTTCCTATCTGCAATCGTTAGGTTAACAATCATTATCGAAGATAACAATTGAGTATCAAACTTATCAGTGAATAGAAACTGATTTTTTATTGTTCTTTATTGATTGTTTTCATAATCATGTAGTGATGCCATATCGTACAATTTCTGGTGTAATAACTTAATTAAATCAATAAACTGATGGTTGTAAAATAAATAACGAAATAAGTAATTATTATGGTTCTGAAACCAATCGGTATAGAACGGGACTGAACAAAATTATCCAAAAAGTCCGGCTGACTCTCTATTTGTTACAAGGCCAGTCACATCTGTCATCTCAGCAGACGTGTCATGAGACAGCTGATATTTCGTACATATCATTAATTTTTGTGATACAAATTAAGTAATGAAAGGTCCGATTGATATACGAAGTAACTTATTCGGCCAATCATGCAAAATTAACCATAACAATTGGTCAACATTTATCAATTTTGCAGATGACACTTCACTGTTATTTAAAATGAAAAGGCAGTTATTAAACTATGACGATGTTAATAATGCATTAGCTAAAGTTGTGAATTGGTTCAATTCAAATAATCTTCTCCTCCATGAGAAGAAAACTAATTGTATAAAGTTCTCGACACCAAATGTGAGACAAGTAGAATCCAATATACAATTGAATGAAACAGGGTTGGACCTTGCGGAGTCAACGGTCTTTTTAGGAATGACTATAGATGCTTAATTGCAATGCAAACCCCACATTAAAAATTGTCTAGTAGGCTCAGTTCAGCGGCTTATGCTGTAAAAAAATTTGACTATTAACTGATGTAGACACAGCTAGAATAGTTTATTTTAGTTATTTCCATAGCGTTATGACTTATGCTCTGGGGATGTTCTGCAGATATTAATTCTATTTTTATACTGCAAAAAAGGGCTATACGAGCGATCTACAGTTTAGCTCCCAGAAATTCCCTTAGACAGAAGTTTAAAGACATAAACATTCAAACTGTAGTCTTTCAGTTTATCTATGAAAATCTAATGTATGTAAAGAAAAACATTAGCAGTTATGATAAAAGGAGTGATGCTCATTCCATCAACACGCGAAATAAGCACAAGCTATCCGTACATGTAACGCGTCTCCACAGAATAAGTCATTCTTTTATGGGACAATGTATACGATTCTATAATAAAGTTCCCAATGTTATCCGAGATTTGCCTATTTAATAAGTTTAAAATTACTATTAAAACTAAACTCTGTCAAAAAGGTTATTACAAAATTTCGGATTACTTGGAGGATAAAACAGCTTGGGACTGATCACTCCAGGATCTATCTACTCGTGTACTAAGATGTCAAAGTATAGCGTGTCTTGCCCTACTGATACCATTATTATGTTCTCTTTTGTAAGGCAACACCCTGGAGCTAATATTTGTAGTACCTAAGTAAAAACATTGTAAAAACATGTATATAAAAAGAATGGCCCCGAGTTTCTTGCCGCTTCTTCTCGGTAGGCTCTATATATTTTGGAACGCGGCGGTAGTCTTTAAAGTACATTATAATGAAAAATTGACGTTCATCAAGTGCGTCTTTGATGCCTAAATTGAATAAATGATTTTTGACTTTGACTTTGACTTTGACAAGGCGGATTTGCACCCGAAGCAGCTATACTTTTCGTTCATGAATAACTATGAAATTATAATAAAAAAAGTTATGAAAGAAAATCGTCTCATTCAAAATCAGTTTACGCGTCATGTTTCGAAAAAAAAACGGGAAAAATTTAACCAGATTTGAAAAAGGTTTAATACATATGTTTCCTTATTATTAAAAATAAAATAATATAAAAATATTACTAATAACAGCAGCATTTTTAAATATCACTTGGTTCGTCTTTAAGTGCACCCAAAGGTGGTGCTTTCTATAAGAAACTTTTAGCGGGCAGTAATGAGTTTCTCATCCTCTTTCTAAGTGCGCCGCAAATATCTTTTCATTACAGTAGCTCAAACAGCAAAGCCTACATGGCTTTGCTGCTTGAAATCAGAGAGCAAAATGCGATTTTGCTCACTGAGTGAGACAAAGTGACTTTTTAATTATTTTTTTCAGATAGCCGCGAATATCTTATTCAGCCTTGGGTTAAGCATACAATTCGAAACATTCACACTCTATATCTTTCCCGTCATTATAAAGAGAGAGAGAGAGACAAAGACCAGCCCATTTGAAGTTCCGATTTTGAATTCGACCTCAAAGACAAACCCGTACGGAATTTTGTACTAACTAAAGAAATTTTGCAAAAAAGATAATAATGTATTTCATTGTAATTCATTGAATTATTAACTTATTGTTGTATTTAAATGAAAATAAGTATTTACTGCTTACTTACTTTACTTTACTACTTCAAAATTGTCATTTAATCAATGATGTTCAAATTCGCGATTCCTCTTTAGAGTCATATATACCTAATGTGTCTGCCAAATTTTACTGCTAATAAAACTTATATTTAACCTGTAAATATTTAGTTCAAGTTTCAAAAATGTTACGTTATATCCGTGGCTGGCGTGAACACGTTGACATCTCGACTTGCCTGTTTTTTTTATTGTCTAAATGCATTCTACGCATTCGATATTTGTATGTGAAAAATTGACAGCTCTTAATGTACACAACTTTTTGCAAAAAAGCCAGTGGTAATAACTTGACATCTTGCATTTGAGCAAATAAAACTTGACAAATCATGATGTCAAATTAACGATGCACTTGTTTTTATGAACGTACTTTTGTATTTCGTTTTATCAACGTAATGCGGACTAGCCAACATTTATTCGTGATTTGATATCTCTACTCATTAATTTATGCACTGCGTGTGAGTACTAGCTATAAATTGACAAATAGAGATGTCAAGCTAAGGCCAGCCTAGGTATTTTTGCTAAAATCGTGATATATAGAGATATCAAGTTATGGCCAGCTGTGGTGGTCTGTTTAAATTATGATAAATAATGACGTCAAGTTAAGGGCTACCGAGTTTTATCGTTTAAATTTAGATAAGTCGATATATTCAGTTATATCCTTTCGTAGTTTTATAAATCAAATCATGAATATCAAGATATCAACTTGTTGGCTATGACTTATTTCTTATTTCGCTGCAATATTATACGAGATGTTAATATGCAACCGCTAAAATAATTAACATATTTTGTGCGCTAATATATCCGCGCAGCGCCAGCGTTCGGGGACAGCGGGAATACACGTGGCATGCCTAGTTCAATCATGTTGGTAAACAAATCGGGTCAAAGGTTAGAAGTCGCCCGTGCGTGAAGGAGTCGACACGCGGTCGCGGCGCGAAAATTTTTTTCGAGTGTTTTATCAAGATTTTTATCGATTAGATCATTACCATAGTGTTTGTATTTTTATTATGAGTATATTATAGTTTGTGATTTACCATGGAGAGCGATCAAAATGTAAGTATCAAACCTGCGTAGGTACTTATTATCTTATCAAAACGAAATAACTTTCTCTAGTGGATGATATCCAGGTACCTATTTATATAATTTTTTTTGCAGAATCCGACGATTGCCGAATTATTGGCTAGGAAGCGCAAATTAATACAACTCCGCGATATCCAGTTAAAATCATCACGCAAGCGAATCGACGAAGTAAACGAAAACGGTAATAGAATGAGATTTTACACGAATACCTAATTGTTTTGTCAAATGTTAGATTTATGTATTGAAGAAAGCTGGTAGGCAGTTGATCAATTAGCCAATTAGCTGATAAAGTTCCTAACTTGAATTCACTGTGTCGTAGGTATCTGTCAGTAACTAAGTAGGTACCTACTTACTGACGGTTGCTATTAATACCCGAGAAGCGTAATGTACCTACTTAATTTAATAATCTTACTAAATGCGAAAGTTTGTAAGAATGTGTGTATGTATGTATGTATGTTTTTTACTCTTTCACGCCAAAACGGCTGGACGGATTTTGACTTAATTTGGTATGGAGATAGCTTAGACTTAGTTTTACTTTGCGAAAAGAATATCAGCTGCTCCATACATTTTGTCGTGGGTTATTGAACTTTGTGTATGGAACAACTGATATTGTTATGTGTTTCGCTTGCTACAGCTCTGCAGGCTGAACGGGTTGTCTAAATTAGGTATCGATCAAGTATTTGTTAGAAATTCAGTTATAAAATGAACGATATGTAAGTATCTACTGATTTTAAATTAAGTATTATGTTAATCCTCGATTTTATTGTTTTAGATTATTGTCCTGGTGCGTCATCGTCATCATCGAGTGAGCAACAAATAATATTTCCAAACAGTCCCCTTATGCTTGAAAAAAACGAAATCTATAGCAAAAGCTTAGAAGGTAAGTGAAGACACTGAAGTTTGATAAAAAGGCAGCATATGGCACGCGACTTTCTCGCTCACACAAGTAATCATTACAAATTGCACTCGACCATTTTTTGAGATTTATGTACGAGACATTGGTACTGACTTACACTTTGTTTTTGTTTCAGATAACCCTAATCTTGCCACAGCACAGTCACATTCTTCATTACTGAGTAATATGATCAATGATTTACCCCCACTTCCGGCTATGTCCCCAGCAACTCAAGAAATTTATGATGTATTAATATCTGATCCAAAACTTCAAATGGATAATTCGCCTAATATTGTCGAAAATAGTGAAGTTGAAGACAGTGACGACAGTGTACTTGATCCCGATTTTAACGTTAAAAATTTAAGAACAATTTCAGAAACCGATTGCGAATCGAGTGACGAAGCAATTGAAAGTAAATCAACATCTACACAGCCTTATCAAAATTTAGACGAAAATAAGATAGATCGTGTAATTTCAAAAAAAACTGAAACACAAAATGTTCCTGAGATGCATAAAGAACAAGACAAAAGAGATACACTATATGAGATTGCAACTCCTTTTATAGATGAGAGAGAAACTCTAACACAGGTCATAGAAAATACAACAGGTATAAATAAGAAAGTAATTTCAAATAATATAGAAATTGCATCTACCAGTGAAAAAAGCACTAATAATAGTACAAAAAAAGGCAGATCAAGAATGGAAAGAAGGTCTAGCAAAACACTAAGAAATACAGGAAAGAGTTACATAACAGAAAAAGGTAAAGTCGTTTCTGAAAGGCAAACAAAAGAATTAGGTTCGTGTAGATTAAAATGTGCTGAAAGAATTACAATGGCGAAACAAACACAGGCTTTCGAAACTTATTGGAAACTAGGAGACAGAGATAGACGAGCAGCATTTGTATCTAAGTCAGTGAAGATATTTCCAAAAAAAACTCAAATTACAGGCAGAACATCAAATCGGGATTGCTATTGTAAGTACGAGCTAGAGATTTGTAATGTACCCAAACCAGTTTGTAAAAAGTGCTTTTGTAAAATACTAGGAGAGACAAAGGGATTTGTTAATGTGATTATAGAAAAAAAAAAGTCATCTCCTACTGGAATCGTTAATGAAGACCAGAGAGGTCGTCAACCACCTAAGAATAAAAAGACTGACGAAGATATATCGCTGATTAACAATCACATTTTGAGCTTTCCTAGCTATGAGAGCCATTATTGTCGAAAATCGACAGGAAAAAAATACTAAGCATCTGATCTTTCTATTGCCAAAATGTACAGAGAATACAAAAATACTTTACCGAATCCGGTCTCGTTAAAATTATATACCAAATGTTTTCACGATCTCAATCTGTCGTTTAAACAACCCTCCAAAGACACATGCAACACATGCGATGTCTTAAATGCAAAAATTAAAGTCGCAGACGGAGACCTAAAAATAAGTTTAGAAGCTGAATTGGCTGAACATCAACATCAAGCTGAAAAAGCTTATGCTGAAAAACGTGCTGATAAAGAGAATGCCGGAGCAAAATCGTCTGTAAAGGCATTTACATTTGATCTGCAGCAATGCTTGCCAACACCATATTTAAAAACGTCCGTCTCGTTTTATAAAAGACAACTTTGGTCTTTTAACTTGACTATACACGATTTGGCAAGTAATGAAGCAACATGCTACATGTGGGACGAGACTATAGGAGCTCGAGGAGCAAATCAAATTGCGTCATGCTTGTGGCACTTTTGCCATAGTCTACCACCACAAGTGGAAGAAGTCACTTTTTATTCTGATACTTGTGGTGGCCAAAATAAAAACAACGTTGTGGCAATGATGTTTATGTTTTTATTAAACAGTCATCCAACACTAAAAAAAATAAACCACAAATTTCTCATAAGTGGGCACACTCACATGGAGTGTGACTCTGACCACGCGATTATAGAAAAAGCTAAGAAAAGAACGCAAATGAAAATAAACCACTTAAATGATTGGGTTCAGTTGGTGAGATCATGCAAAATTCAGAAACCTTTTAAAGTCGTGGTGATGACGTTAAAAGATTTTCTGGATTTTGCCGACTTGAAAACCAAAAAAGGACCATTTTCTATCAAAAAGTTGGATGATGCCGGAGAAAAATTTTTGTGGTAACCGATTAAATGGCTGCAATATAGTACAACTAGTGTGGGAAAGTTGTATTACAAGGAAAGTCTGGATCGCGAAACCCCATTTCGGTTGGTGAGTTTTAAGAAAAGAGGAAAAAGTTTAATAGATCACTTTAGATTGAACCCAATCTCCAAGGAGTCACTGCCAATCAGCACAGAAAAGAAGAAGGACTTAATGGATCTCATTGAGCTAATTGACGATCCATTTAAGGATTTCTATCTTCAAATAAAAACACTCGGTGGTACTTCTGCATCCACAGACCCAGACTTGGACGGAGACAACCCTGATTCTGCATCAGATTCAGAGAGCCAGTAAATTGTAGCTGTAAGATCCAGAAAATAATATTTTCTTTCTTTTTATAATTAACATTTTGTTTTAACAATAATAAATTGTATCTTGTCATTACAGTTGTATCAATTACCTACTACTAATCCCTATATTTTAATATGGTACCATGGAGCTGTTCTGATGATAGAGTCGGAAGGTGGCCACAGGAACTTCTAAACTAAACAAGATACACCCATCGAGTTTGGGCTTATTTATTTTGTCTTGGTGAGTTCTTAGTACATGATATCCAGTCAGGTCAAGCCAGTGTAAATATTGGGAAATTATAAATATTGGTCCTACAGTACCAATAGTGGTAGGATTTCTTTGGGAAATTTCCTTCCTTTCCTTTTTTTTTAAAGTTTGAAAAATATTAATTAGTTTTTGAGGTATATGCAAAAAACTAAACTCCATTTTTTTAAATTAATTGTACGTACCTTTTGCATTTTTTTCAAAGCGGCATTTTAATTATTTTTTTCAAAAACATCTACATGTTATACCGAACCGAATGACACCTCGTTCATATGGTTCGGAGGCGGAAAAAAAAAGTTTGACCAAAAAAACATTTGTTGCTTAAACTAATTCATATAGGAAATAATTTGATAACTGTTGTGATTAAGTTGACAACTAGGTGAATAAGTTGATAACTCGTTGGTGAACGATTTGACAAGTCTAGTTTTACAAAAACTATAAAGAAAATCGTTAACTTCTTGCCATAATTTGAAAGATAGCAATACATAAGTTCTAAAACGACATAGAAATCAATATATAACAAATTTCTCGATTTACCAGAAGAGGTCAAACTTTAAAATGGCCGCCCTGTAAAATGGAAATTTTTGACATGTCAACTTGTTCACGCCAGGCACGGATATATTTTGAATAATAAAATGTCATGGATGCTATTTCCGAACACGCCTTAATTGAAATAAAAGAGCGGGAATAAAATTTCGTGGCTGGCGTCAAGAGTCAAATAAGTTAAAAAATATTAAAATAATCAGAAAATATGATTGAAACTAGCGACGAGAACAGTATTTTAACACCGGAAGAGTTAAAACAACAACTTGTTAATGCAGAATTAAGTTTCCTACCTGAGAAGTCGCGCGAGAAATATCTGAAAGCATACCATGTCTTCAATGAATGGAGACTTACAAAGGGCGCAAGCAGTTTTTCAGAGACGGTGTTGCTTTCTTATTTTTTAGATTTATCACAGACGAGGCGATCATCTACAATGTGGAGTATTTACTCAATGATGAAAGCTACTTTAAGAACAAAACATAACGTGCATATTAAAACATACGCAAAACTCATATATTTTCTAAAAAGAATGTCAGTTGGGCATAAGGCTAAAGTCCTAAATTTTCACGGCCCGTTACATAGAAAAAAATCTCAATGAAGCTCCGGACTGCAATTTTCTTGCCGCTAAAGTAAGTACAAAATGAATCTATGTTTTAAGTTATTAAAATTTGTGTGTAGACTGTTATAATTATGTATAAAGGTACTTACTGTCTACTACACATTTTTGGAGGCGCAATGAATCCTAGTCTGGCTTAGCAATACTGTTAAAATATTTATTACGATATATATGAACGGCATATATATATGTATATGTATGATATATTAATTATGTAATATTTTCATTACAGGTTGTGCTGATCATAAGAATTAGTGGAGCGTGTCGCATTAACGAGCTATTGCAAGCTAACAGTTAATATCAAAAAGCATTCAGATAAATTAATGTCAGTACAATTGAAAAATACGAAGACGAACCTTGACAGGTCTATTTCGTACGCGAAGAATATGTAACTATTGTGGAAAAATACCAAAATTTACGTCCAGCTAATATAAAAACCGACCGATTTGTTCATACAGCCAGATACAGAAAGTATTTCAAACACGCAGAATACAAAATGTACGACAATCTCTATTCCTAATAACTAATAAAAGTTCATAATTGCGAAAATGTCTCAAATGTATATAAGTTTTTAGTTGTTTTACTATTGTTGTTGTTATTTTATTATTAGATACTATTTAATTTCAATTTAGTTGGTACTCTATGTTTTATTAAATAACAATATTACAATAAAATGTGGGGAGCCTTTTATTTTCTCATATAGGGTGATGAAAAGTAGAGTGTATCACTCGGGCGCTAAATATATTTCTGACTCCCGCGACGTACTTTGAATCCCTCGCTACGTTCAGAATTCTACTCAAGAACCGCTTACTTCGCTTTGTATTAAAAAAAGCGCCTTCACCGTAAAAATATTATTTTGCTCCCTTATAATACATTCTAGTATTTTCTGTCTGCTAAAACGCAAATGATAGAGAGAAAAGTTTTGATTCCATCGACATCAAAACCTATACTTAGGCTTATAATACGAGTAGTAGGTATGACAAAGGCTAAGATTCAGTCGAATCAAATAGTGAACTAGCTTTCATCTATTAAAATACTATTTACGCTTAGCTTTATACTCATGGAC
The DNA here is from genome assembly GCA_917880725.1 of Selenia dentaria. Classification (NCBI taxonomy): domain Eukaryota; kingdom Metazoa; phylum Arthropoda; class Insecta; order Lepidoptera; family Geometridae; genus Selenia; species Selenia dentaria. The sequence goes on along the minus strand of OU862888.1, from coordinate 2,068,763 downwards.
GTTAGAAAAATGGCTTGAACTTAAAGTAGACCTCGCGAGCATTATCTTTTCAGCGGCAAACTTGACCAAATTCCATGTTCTTGCCGAATATTACCATTATCGTCCAGTTTTTAAATTTCACAACCTATTATCTCGGAAACAAGTTCCCTAACATTACTCCGGTGGACTGCTCGAAGAAAAGAATTCAAGTTATTCGTGTGTACGTTGCCGCGGATTCATTTTTACTTGTGAACGTGTACATGCCGGTGAACGATAGTGAGAAGGTCGCTGAGTTTACTGACTGTTTAGCTGAGGTCTGTGCAATTATTGAGGAGTGTGACGTACAGAGCGCTTACATTATGGTTGACATGAATGCACACCCGCGTGCGCGCTTTGGTATGCAGTTGGCGAAATTTTGTGACGACATGTTATGGGAGTGGGCGGACCTTAATATACTTGGTATGAATTCAGATACATACACCTTTCAGTGTGAAGCGAGCGGTAGCATGAGATGGCTGGATCATTGCATCACTACGAATGCCGCGTGGAGTACCGTGGTTGGCGCTCGGGTTGCCTATGACGTCAGGTGACCACAGCCCTTTGAGCATTGAGTGTGATATCTCGGGGGTGGCTATTGATTCAGCTGTCTCATGTAAACCGGATGCGTAAAGTATGTTAGGTGGGGCGAGAGAACTACTAGTCAAGTTAAGAAATATGGTAAATTTTGTTTTAATATGAATATATTGATAGATAGTAGCACTTACTATGCACAAAATGCTATCGTCAGTAGATTGCAGAAGGTTTATAATAAAAAATTTAATAATACAATTGAGCTATTTTGTAACAGTAGACCAAAGTTTAAGCGTGAAATTCTTGAGATTCTAAATCTAACCAAAACCGTTGCTCAGTAACAAAGTGAAATCATTCGTACATATAACACGCACCCTCCCACACACTTACACATATACTCACACACACATACAACACGCACACTCACACATATATACACACATGCTACCTATTTCAAAAACTAAGTGTTGCATATAGTTTAATACTATGACTGTCATCTCTTACAAGTATTATAAATTTAGTTAGTAAAATGTAAATCCATTATTGGCCATAGGTGTAAGATACATATATAAACTTTGTTAGTTAAGGGCTGTGGATTTTGTAAATATATAAATAAATAAATAAATATTATAGACATATAGTCGATGTTTTGCAAAACGCTGCTATTGTAAGTTCTCGTTCATGTGATCAAAAGTGCCATAAAAAGCCAGTTGGAATTATCACGTCAGAGATAGCTACGAAAATGCTATGAAATATCCCTAAGTGTAAATTCAATTTCTTCATCATTAAGACATGGATCAGTAGTACGCACACACTTCGCGGAGAGTGGGTTCACTTTGAACCACGCTGCGAACAACTCTGCAATAGCGGATGGATCCTGGAGACCCTCCACGGATTTTAACTTTTTAGTTGCATTCCAAAGTTTTATATAGTTATATATATATTGATCCATCTTATAATACTAATTTTAATACTCTACCTGTTTTTTTGACACCAACTAATTTTATTTAAAAAAAAACAATAGGAATGGACAAAACGAAAATTATGTGTAATGCCCATGTTGTGCCTAAATTCAGTTGGGAACTCAGTTCTTAAAGTTGTTGACGAATACATCTACCTAGGACAGACAGTCAATCGTCAAATCCAAGTCAGCTGGGCAGAAACTTCGCGAAGTGTTCTCGTCAAAAATACCCCAGTGAGTCTTTAATCGATGTGTTACCAGTGATGACTTATGGCACTCAAACGTGGTCTCTTACTCATAAGCAAGCTCAAAGTAGCGCAACGAGCTAAAGAGAGGGTTATGCTCAGGGTTTCTCTATGTGATCGAATCAGAAATGAGGAGATCCGTAGAAGAACGAAAGTTACCGACATAGCCTAGAAGATTAGTCAGTTAAAGTGGCAGTGGGCAGGGTACATAGCACGCTAGAACAGATGGCCGATGGGGCCAAAAGGTTCTGGAGTGGAGACCACGGACCGGCAAGCGTCGTCGTTGGACAGACGAGCTGATAAAGGTCGCAGAATGACGTTGGATGCAGGCCGCTTTCTGGTCTTTTTGGAAAATTATGCAGGAGGCCTGTGTTCAGCAGTGGACATCCTACTGCTGAGATGATAATGTTGATGATGATGAGACGATGTTGATGAATTCTGAAAACTTTTGTACGGGAATAATTACCTTATTGTATTAGAATTGAAGTATAAACCGTCTATTTACGCATACAATTTTATGGGCAGCAATGGTTGTCGTAAAATAAACAATAAATGCATTGTTTTTATTCATATCAGCATCTTATCGTCTCACTTACGAAACTCAGTGGCCGTAAATTCACATACATACATAATATTATCATGACGATTTTTCATATCTAAAGTTGTTGATATATAAATACATGTCGATACATAGATAGCGATACTTTAGCCATCCTGCCTCTTAGTCACCGATTGGGATAAAAATTTGAAAGACATGGTACAAACTAACAACAAGCAATCGGGAACACAAAAATACGTTAATTTGAGCACAGTTTTGTGTTTTTTCGAAATGTTACCATTAAACACTTAAATAAAAAGTGAATGCGGCGTATGTAGACATGACACTTTACAATTTGTAATGTACTTTGCGAAATTTTCAAACAAAACAGACAAGGTGAAATTATGATAAAATATTTGAAAGTGGAGAAAAAGTGAGCTGAAGTCGCTCATTGACTCGGAAGATCACGCAACCAGTCGAAACAAAGCTATTTTAAGGTAAACCGTGAAATTCATAATTAATATATTGTCTAGTCCCAAAAATTTCAAGGCAACTATTATTAGACAATAAATGATGAGGTTGATATTTAGGTAGCTAAAGTAATTTGTTCAAAAACCTTACAATTAATTTCGATTTTCAACAGACGACGGCCAAAAAGGAAGAGGTTCATTATTAGTCAATTTTTATGTGTTTTTTTTTACTTTATAACTAGTTAACCTAGTTAACCTAGTTAACCGATTTTGATATATAAAAAAGTTAAAAAACGTCGTGTGGTCACATTTAAGTTTGATCAATATCTGACGACTAGTTTTGTTCAAAATAATTTCTCATTAACATCGGATACATTCCATAGAAAGTAAATCCGTTCTAAATTTTTGAAAAAGAAAAATATATTAATACATTTTCTCGAAAGAAGTTATTTATTGTAATACAATTTAATAATAAAACCTACGCATTCAATTAAAAATAATAATGAGATGAAAGACCAGAAACACCTCCACACGACAGTCTTGCGAATTCTTTTATTTGCCAATAGCATTGAAATAAAACACTCAATATATTAATACCTTGTTCATAGCGTAATCTCCACCAACCATTCCCAAAAACTATTCTCAGATTCGTCGAAGCTGATACTAGCGAGCTTGAAGACCAACATAGGCACAGACCACACTGGAGACCTTGACTCAAGTGGCACAAAGAAAAACAGTAGGGTCGTATTGAACGCCTGACGTGAGCCTACACACTGCGACCAAATTATTAAGTATAAAGCTCTTATCGCACCGATATCTATGGAATGTCGGTAATTCTATGATAAGCATTTGGTAGATGAACAATCGATTGCGAAAATTAAAATTATTGATGCGATTTTACAATCTCGAATGATATCTCTCCCGTCGCGTCTGATGATAAGATTCCCATTTTACCTACTGATTCGAGAAGTTGATTGTATTACTGGAACAATGTCTTAAGATTAGCTTAGCTTAGTGATGCGTTGTACTTTGGATCTTACAGTTACTCTGACGTGGACAAACAAAGAACTAACCAAACTATTACTTTGTACTAATATAGCATGCTGACACTTACAGCATGTATGCTATGATGAGTTATCGAACACGTTGTAACTATTACTTTAACTGTAATCGATCGCGTTTTGCAGCACCAAGATTGATAAACGTTTACGTATCTTCGTACGTTTATTACGTATCTGTATTACGTATCTTGGAATTGGCCAGCAGACGAGTTAAATTTTAAAATTAAAGAAGATATCTTGTTGACAAAATTTAGGGGTGAAAACGTAAAAAAGAGATTCTGGTCCTTGGGCATAAAGAAAGACATAGTTCGACTTATTCCTTGGATTGGATTATTTTCTACCGACTTACAAAAAGGAGGATCAATTCGACTGTATTTTTTTATGTTTGTTACCTCATAACTTTCAATAGGATGAACTGATTCCTTAAAAGTCATTAAAAGTTCTGCTATTCATCGATAGATGGAGTCGGAGTGGGGGTGTTAGGTTATTTTCGATACAGAATTTCCGGATTCGGTCTCCACGCTCAAGGCCCGTGATAGAAGCTATGCAATAGCTTAAAAAACTTAAACTTTAAATTTAATTGTGGTAGTGTGAGTTTTTGTTTACTTTTTTTTATTTCAATAGGTAATATTTTTAATAGTCGTGCAATGTTAGGGAACTTTAACATTGCAATAATTTGCTAAAATGTTTTGCAATTTCTATTTTGTATATTTTAATTTTTTAACCAATGTATTTCCAAAATTTTATCAATATTTATAACCCAGTAAAACCAGTTTTTTATCTGTTTAATTCACCTTAGCTGTACTTAGTTATCGCATTAGGTGTGTTAGAAGGTAATTGCCAAAAATTGCGCAGAAATAAATGCAATAATTAATAAGTTTCCAAATAATAGTAATATGCATTATCGACAGCCTATCAGATAACAACAGATAATGGAGCTTATAAATGATTCATTATTAACATATTATTATCTTATCGTAGTCTCCCAAAACCCGTATGGATACATTATAACACTAATTAACTGTTCAAAATACACAAAATGTATTAAATCTCTATATTTTACATAATAAAAATGACTTGTCCTGGACTCACTGTCAGTTTATCAACGTAGAGCCTGAAGGTGCGAGTTGGTAGCCGGCTACATGAAGTCGCAGCAAACAAGGTGTTGAAGCGAGACTACTGGTTTCTATTTGTTTCTTTATATGAAACGTAGTTAGTGTGAAACGTAGTACGTAGTTAGCGACACGAAGTTAGCGTCGCGTCATCAAGCGGCAGACGACACTGTCGCCCGACCGCAGATCAGCCGTGCGATTCTCTAATGATTCGTCGACGTGCTCGTTGACGAGCTCACCGATGTCAAATACTTTATGAGAAATTACCCTTGTACATAAGGTTGTTTTTCCAACGTTTATTGGCATCTCGTCATTTGTTTCACGGAAGTTGTCAAAGATACAACGATGTTTGCTTCTAGAGAATCGCACGCCAGTAGTGCCGCTCGTGGGTACCAATCTGCCTAGTAAAACAACTAAAAGCTTTTAAACTAAACCTTTCGTATCGCTTTTTAAATGGTTGATGGCATGTGCAGTTGCCATCTGCAGTCGGGTTCGAAATCATTACTGCAGCGACATGAAGCGACGACACGTCGTCTGCTGCTACTACGTGTAGCAGGCTACCAACTTGCACCTGTAGTCTCATAAGTAGAGAAACGGAACAGAGACAAATCTTCATACAAGTGCGCTGTTATAGGTAGCGGAAGGCGCGTGTGTGCGTTAGCACGCGCGGCTTCACATACGAAGCGAAAAGTAGGTCTACCATGAGTTTACAACGTTGACACCAATGGAAACTCGCTACCGACTGCCGCAAAAAAAATGTATGAAAAAAAGTACAGTGCCACCTTGCGGTCAATTGTAGAACTAAAATTGACAGCGAGTACGCCAATAACAAGCTTAATAGATAGGCGAGATTGAGTATCGACTATAGATGACATTTATGTTGCCAAATTATGGTAGAGCTACTGCAGGGATTGCCCTGCAGTCTAATCTTGTTTTCGAGATCTTCTTTTCAAGCAAAACACTATGCAATGTAATTGTGTAAATCATTTTTGTCGCCATAATATTATATAACAACAGTCTGAATTGAACATAACCACACACAGAAATTTAAAATAAATATGTAAATTTTGTCAGCTCCAGTCATCAATTTACAAACTTTTTTGCTTACAGGAAATGTCAGAACTCAGATAAAGTCGCTATTTTTCAAGATTTTAATCAACATTTGATTACGACTGAGTACTTATTAGCCCTGCTTGTTTATGTGCTGGCAACAATTACTTTCCCTAAATTTCTCAAAAAAAAACCCGCAATACTCGAAGTATAGTAAACAAACACATAAATGAAATTAATGACCAGCAGGGCTATTATGTATCTCAGTTGCTAACAAACGTTGATTGAAATCTTGAAAAATGGCGACTCTATGTCAGTTTTGACAAGTCCAGTAAGCAATAATGTTAGTAAGTAAATAACTGGAGCTGGGAAAAGTGACATAGAGCCGCCATTTTTTTTCGATTTCAATCAACATTTATTAGCAACTGAGATACATAATAGCCCTACAGATACATAACGTTTACAACTAAATAATAACATGATTTACATTTCTTAAAAAATATCTGCAATAGATCTCGCTTACCCTGTTACGTTCTACAATTACAATCCCCGTTGTTATATTACAAAAAACCAAGTTATAAAATTGCAAACGATTTCTCAGACGACCGCAAAACAACAGAGGAAGTGTAATGCGAAAATATATCCAGCCATTAGTACGGGGCCATAGTTGAGGGCAACTCCAGACAAATTGGAAAAGATCCTGTTTGCAAATTACAAATAATACTTTGTACAACAGCTAATGAGAATGGATAAAAGATGTTTCATTTGCATAATGAGGAGCACTTTCTCCAGTCTTCATTTTTTCAATGACTTTCTTTCTGTCTAAAGGAATCTTTCTTGAGTCTCGAGCACGGACTGAAGAACCCTCAATAGACACCGCATCTGCTTTTGCTTGCGTTTATTGAACTAATCACTGACAATTTTGTGGGCTATGCTCACGAGCACCTGTCATTATACGTGATACGTCTATACTTAGTCACGTATACGTATTGTCAATACTTAGTACATTTTTTTACACATTACATGGCCTAACTATACTGAAATAATACTGCTTCATAAATCAGTTTATTTTCGTAGCTGGTTCTATTAATATTTATGATTTCCAATGAAATACGACGAGAGTCCTTGCAAACATTTCTTTATTAAGACCACAAGTACCACAACCCAAAAAACTATAGATAAATTAGAATACAAGATGTCACAGACAACAAATAGTGTTGCCATTCCATAACCTAACTACTTTTTTCATAAAACAGGTTTGTATAACCTATATAACGGCGCAGACGGTTTAAATTACTATAGATAACTAGATATCAAAATGTGATATAATTTGAGTAGAAATTCAGTTAATACTTATGACTCGAGGTAAACTATCGTAATATAGGATATAAAAACTGACCGTGGAATAATATCTGATACAGGGTAGCGCTCAGTTGAAAACATCCCTAGCATAGTAAAAACATCGGTCACAAACCCATACAATGATCGCAGCAAGCTTTGCTTTAATTTAACTTTATTTAAATTTTTAGGAATAGGCAGGAAAACTCTTATAAGTCAAAATCAGCTCCTCTATGAGCGCTGGTTGAGCGTGTTGTTAAGGAAGTGAGATTGTAAATCACATTTTATTGGAGTCTAGTTGTTTTCTAGTCTGTGTTTCCAACGTTCAATGGGGCTTGGAGACGTCTCGGATAATCGTAAAGTTGCTCCGTTATTCCGCCTACAACGGCGGTACTTGACATCCATTATGTGATATTGTTTTTTGTGTTGTTATTGTAAAGTGGAATGTTTTTGCGTAGCCCTTGTTAGGTATTATGTGGGCGTAAGAATGGAGTCGCTACGGAGAAGAGGTTTTTCAAATGAGGTTAGTGTGCTAGGAGTGTTTTTCATTTGAGATTCTGTAAATGTAGGATTGTTTATTGTGAGTATGAAAAAAAGTTAACATTTTTATTAAATGTTCAAGTACTTCATTTTTGTTAAATATAATATGAATATAAGTTAGTTTAACAGTCAAGTAATAAAAAAACCGTAAATTCGTCTGTCCATCTGTCCTCGTGACTTGATTTGCCTTTATGCTACTTCTATACTTACCGAACTTGTGCAATAAACTATATATTGTCCTAATACCACGTAACCTAAATGGCGTAACTTTACTGTGATGTCATAGCTATCTAAGTGATATTCTATTTCGAATTGAATATTTTCATACGTCTTTAAATCTATTAAGTAACATGTTTGTTACTGTTGTTTCTCCGATACAGAACCTTTGAAGTATACTATAAATGTATAGTCAAAAAAAAATCTTATTAATATTTTCTCTTCCATATAAGCCCATACATCCATCCACATCCATTCATACATTTTATTTGATGTATTTTTTTGTGTATATTATGTATTATAGAAATTGTATATAGGCTTATTGCCTGAAATAAATGACTCTTATTATTATTCTCTGTAGTTAAATTATATCACGGATTTCATCTGGTCCTTTACATGGGCATAAGTGGGGCTGTAGCCAACACTCAGAGGCCTGTTTGGTATAAAATACAAAGTAGTATAAAAAACAGAAACTTTTGGATGGATGGTGAATGGTATATTTATAATAAAAATGGCTAAAATGGCAAGGCTACTGATATGATTTTATTAGTGATAAGAAGATAGTGGGCTATGGAAGAGACTACGGCACCTGCCCAATTCAGTCAGGGGTCTCATTTAGCCCCAGGGAGAATTAGGGTCTGCGGTGTCGCCACTCACCGACGGATCGCCACAAAGCCGCCCCTGCGGTTTTATTATTATTATTATTATTATTCCTTTTATTCAAAATAAATCACGGATTTCATCCGGTCCTTTACAAAGGCATAAGTGGGGCTGTAGCCAACACTTAGAGGCCTTTTTGGTATAAAAATACAATGTAGTATAAAACCAGAAACATTTGGATGGATGGTTACATGGTATATCTATTACAAAAATGGGTAAAATGACAAGGCTATTGAAATGATTTTATTAGTGATAAGGAAGATAGTGCGCTATGGAAGAGACTACGGCACCTGCCAATTTTAGTCTCATGTTAAAATATTTAGGCAGGTGGTGACTTGCCATCCACTAAACGGGCCCCCCATAAAGGCCACCATGAGTGGTGACAGAAGGGGCAACGTTGGTGTGGATGGCTAAAGGGTGTCGAGAGGTGTGCTGCGGTTTCACTAGAGCGCTACTACCGGCGTTATGCCCTTTAACACTTCCACCCTTGGAGCTTTTTGTTACTTGCTCTTGCGTCTCCACCACAAGACGGCCAATTAAGGCAAGCCGGGGGTCAGGGGTCTCATTTAGCCCCAGGGAGAATCAGGGTCCACGGTGTCGCCACTCACCGACGGCTCGCCACAAGGCCGCCCCTGCGGGTTTATTATTATTATATTATTATATTATATATTATTATTATTATTACCTTCATCTAATTTTTATCACGTATTTCATCCGCTCCTTTACATAAGTGGGGCTGTAGCCAACATTTAGAGGCCTGTTTGGTATAAAAAAATACAAAGTAGTATAAAAAACATAATTTAGGATGACGGTTACATGCATTATCATGGGTTAAATAACAAGGCTATTGATATGAACTTATACATGCAAGGAAAATAAATGGCTATGGATGACACTACGGCACTTGCCAATTTCAGTCTCATTTCAAACTTTTAGGCAGGTGCTGACTTGCCACCCACTAAACGTGCCCCCCATAAGTGCCTCCATCAATGGTGACAAAAGGGGCAACGTAGGTGTGGATGGCTTAAGAGTGTCGAGAGGTGTGCTGCGTTTTTACTAGACCGCTACTACCGGCGTTATGCCCTTTAACACTTCTACCCTTGGAGCTTTTTGTTACTTGTTCTTGCGTCTCCACCCCCAGACGGCCAATCAAGGCAAGCCGAGGGTCAGAGGTCTCATTTAGCTCCAGGGAGAATCAGGGTCCGCGGTGTCGCCACTCACCGACAACTCGCCACAAAGCCGCCCCTGCGGTATTATAATGTTATCATGTATAAATTTATAAGCATTGTAGAATAGAATAAAAGTAGCAAATCGAATGCTAATAAACAAGAAGCTAATTAAATACAACATAAAACATTGCTACAGAATTGGTGACTCACTTTACTGTGAATCTAACACAATAGTCAAGGGATGTTTGTAGAATAGAGCCGAGAACGAGCTGAATACTGTTCCAAAACGTCGACAACGATAGACAAACAATCTGTGTAAGAGTTACGACTCTCCACTCTGGAGTATCGTAAAAAATATACGGCGTACGAAGTCTGATTAACAAGGGAAAGGGAACAAATAGTCAATGAAATGTTCACGTCCCAGGCAGAGGAGCAAAACTTCTCCATAGCAATGACTAAGAAACAAAAGAAAAAATGTGTAATGTGGTTACAGCCGTGCGATTATCTAAAATATCGTTGCATCTTTGACAACATCCGTGAAACAAATAACGAGATGTTAAGAAACGTTGGAAAAACAACCTAATGTGCAAGGGCGATATGTCATAAAGTATTTGAAATCGGTGAGCTCGTCGACGAGCGCATCGACGAATCATTTCAGAATCGCACGGCAGTACATTGCAAACTGAGTTATTGCAGCTTTCAAGGCAGTTAAATATTTTCCATTCGTTATTTGAGTGTTCAACGTCCTTAAGCTTTAACTAGTTTTAAGTATGTAACAAGCGCGCTCGTATTTATTCGAATCCAGAGGTATCGACTTGCCGACATAGGTATTACCGCGAGTTAACCAATCAGTGCGCGAGCCTCGCCGCGCGCCGGCTTGTATCTCTGAGAGAGAAGAGTTAGACCGTAATCCACCACGCCGGCCCAGTGCGGCTTGGATAGGCTAGTGGCCAACCCATGTCGAAGCTTTCAGGCCGCTCAAAGGCTTTCGACATACCCGGTACAATAACTGGGAAACAAACAGGCCGGTTGGCGCAGTAAGTACCACCACTCTCATAAAACATTTCACACTATCAAGTTAACTTATAAGTTATCATCATAACATATAAACTACAATTTAACATATACTATTATTATTTAAATAATTAATATCTTAGGGCAATAGGAGTAAACTCAGCATATGTTATGTTCACAATGTGATGTGAGCATAACGCTGTTTTTCAGTCTACCCCTTAGCTCGGGCTAAGGTCTTAGCCGAGATACTAAAGTAACAAAAAAACACAGGTGAAACACGCAATATTACATCGATTACTTTATAATTATTACTTGTATTTCTCGTACAAACAGAACAGCCACCGTACTAGCCCCTATTTATACCAAATTATAGTGTATTTACTACTGAATGACTGAGGTGTGTGGTGTGTGAGGGTGTGTGTGTGTGTGTACGAGAGAGAGAAAGGGAGGAGTAGTGAGCAAGGGTGTGTGTGTGTATGCGTGTGTGTGTGGGTGTGTGTGATACAAAACAATCAACCGAGACCGACGGTTTAACGTGCCCTCCCAAACGCGGAGCGAGCGAGCGCTTCACGTTTTAATATGCACGTAATAATTAAAAATATATATTTAACCTAGTTTTTTTACAGCACTTCGAAACACGTTTTGTTATTTTTGTATTGAAATTCCCGTGAGTTTGAACCGGCAAAATACTAACGTTAAGGATCGAATACGTCGACCCGGGTTCCGGTTCAGTGCCCGCCGGGAGCTCGCAGACGCCACTGCGCACTCGCCATGAAGATGAGCATTGGACATGCTCGAATGCCGGGTAAACGTATTCGATCCGTACCTATCTATGGGGCAGAAAGCAGGTCCGATGCCTCACGCAGTAGGTAATGATGGCAACGATACTAGCAGTGCAGCGCTCGTGAAGGAGATGTGCAAGATGCGCAACGAATTGACGTCAATGAGAGCGCAGTTCAGTGAAGAGATAGCATGTTATGACACCAAACTGCGCCGATCTATTCTCACCATTGAGAGGTACGAAATAAAATTGTGTGAGACCATGTCTACAATCGCCAGCCACGAGACACAACTTGATAAATACGCCGGTCAAATAGAAAAGCTCATCGGGGTGTTATCCCGACACGAAGACCTTAGTGTTTCAACCCTTCAAGCCATCACAGACCATTTAGCACGCATGGCTAAGATTAACCACCCGGCATGCCTGCCACGTGAAGTAGCTGCCGAAGTTACGAAACGCAGGTCAGCCCCACGACTACTGACACGATTGAAATCAAGGAGTATGTTTCACCAGTACCATGCTTGGCTGCCCCGCCGGCAGCGCCTAAACGCTGGCGCCGTGCCCGAGCGCGAAAATCATCGCTATCCCCGCAGACACCAAAAGTATCCGGAACCACCACCACCAGCACCGAACCGCTCGCCCGAGCCTCGACTATACTTGACTTCGACCATTCGAACAGAATTACAACGATGACGGCCGCGACAGGTCCCTCCTGTGTCGACGAAGAGGGATGGGAAAAAGTAGAGAAGCGGTGCAGAGGGCGCCAGCGGCGACGGGCGGTGATCAAGGGAAGCGGAGCAAGCGACGACGAACTCAAGACAGTCGAACGAGCGCGTAAAATACACGCGTGTTTTTTCGCGCCGGAGACAACGGCTGAAACGATAAAATCCTACATGAGGAGGAAAAAACCATGCGACTACTACCACGTCGAAAAATTGAGGCTGACCCACTCGTTCTACGCGTCTTTCTCCATATCGGTACCTACTAGCAAATTCCAATTTTTCACGTCCGCTGAGAACTGGCCGACTAGCACGCAGGTCAGCGAGTGGTTTCGTAAAACCGGCGGGCGCGCGGGACACACGCCCCGCCGCCCCTCCACCCACACCGCCACCGCCCGCGAGACCACAGCCTGCGCCGACGCCGACCGCTCCTCCACGGTCGCCTAAAGGGACTAATCCGCAGCAGAATAAACTGACGACTTTGACGATGTGCCACCAGAATATTCGTTGTATAACAAATAAAACCAAGCAACTTGAAGCGTTAATGACAAAGGAACTTTCCTGCGACCTAATTGTTATTACAGAACATTGGCTGCGAAAACACGAATTAGTTTCAGTTACATTGTGTAATTTTGACTTGATATCTTTTAGTTGTAGAGAAAAAGTAGAACATGGTGGGAGTTGTATCTACGCACGGTCGGGTATGATGGCTGTGAATAGGCAAGATTATTGCGACCTCACGCGTGAACAAGTGTTTGATGTTTGCGCCGTTCAGCTGCTAGACGACAATATACTTGTTGTCGGCGTATACCACTCGAACGGAACCAGCCATAGCGACTACCTCGAACACTTTGAGTCCCTCCTGTGTAAGATTACAGATGATGGTCTCGATTGCGTCTTAATGGGCGACGTTAACATTGATATGCTGGAGAGGATAAGTTCGGTCGACTGGAACGCGATTATTTGTAAATCTGGCGGTTGTTGTGACGCACTGGCCAAAAGCATAGTAATTATATTGTCTGACAAGTATAATGCCTGTTTTCCTTTTAAGAAACAGCTCGCACATAACAGACACTGGGTAGACGACGAAATACATAATTTCAGACACTTGCTGCACGAGACGGTAAAATTAAAGAAAACCTTCCCGACACATGACGGTTTGCGTATTAAGTGTGACGAACTTTGGGTAAGGTACCATTCCTTACTGAAAGAGAAGAGTTAGTTGACGCGCTCAATTTCGAGTTTGTAACAGCAGCAAGTAGGTGCGGAGCGCCCGCGGCTGACGACGCCAGTGCACTTGCCACGCTCGAAAACGAAGGGAACGCGAGCGACGTGTCGATCAGGTTAGAACCGTTTTCCTTCACGGAAATAGTAACAATAGTAACCAAGCGTATCGCTCCTAAAAAAAGTGTAGATTTGTACGGGCTATCGCCCAGTATTTTGAAACCCGCAATAGAGACAGTAGCGTCTGTCATGGGCCATCTTTTCAGTTCATGCGTCCGGAAAGGCCTATATCCCGCGGCACTTAAAAAAGTGAAGATCTGCCCACTGTACAAGGGGAAAGGGGAAAAAGCGGATCCCAAGTCTTATCGTCCAATATCCCTTGTCCCAGTGGTTAGCAAAGTGTTCGAGGTTGGCCTCAACAGAAGGCTCCTTAATTTTATTGTTGACCGCAAATTACTGTCACAAAGACAGTATGCGTACCGAGCTGGTCGCGCGACTACAGACCTAGTGCGGGAGGTGGTGCGGCGAGTGTTGGACGCACGCGAGGCAAAGCAGCAAGTCGCTCTGCTTTGCTGCGACTTGTCGCGCGCCTTTGATACTGCCGATCATAGCCTCATCGCTGCCAAGCTGTGCTTTTATGGAATCCGAGGTCCAGCGTTGGCTTTGCTAACCTCGTTTATGTCCAAACGGATACAGGTCGTAGTCGGTGACAAAGGCCGCGTTATGTCTTCCGAAATGGAAAATGACATGGGTGTTCTGCAGGGCTCCTGTTTATCAAATTCCCTGTTCAGTCTTCTCCTGAACGACCTACCCGACGCCATCGACGAAGCTGAGATCTATATGTACGCCGACGACGTCGCCGCGGTGATCACAGCGCCGACGCATGCCCGGCTGGAGTCGAAGCTGAACTCGGTGGCAAACAAGCTGGACGGGTGGTTTAGGTCGAACGGGTTAAAACTGAACAGGGACAAGACCTGCTTCCTGGCATTCAACCTGAACGGTCACATGACAAAGACATATCAGGTAGCTGTTGACAAGATCGCGATCCAACAAGTACAATGTACAAAACTGTTAGGTTTTCAACTTGACGGCGCGTTAACGTGGGAGACGCACATAGAGGAGTTATGCGGGAAACTTTCGAGCTCGTGCTTTGCGCTCCGGCGGCTTGCGAACACTGCCACCCACGATGTCGTGCGCTCCTGTTACTTCGCGACCGTCCACAGCGTCATTACGTACGGATTGGAGTTGTGGGGCCGTGCTGCCGATAGAAACAGAGCTTTTGCAATGCAGAAGCGAGCCGTCCGCGCCATATTTGGAGTCCAGGATGGCACCTCATGCGTAGAACTTTTCCGGGAGAGTAAGATACTACCATTACCCTGCGAACTCATCTATCAAGTAGCCTTATTTACCCACACGCATCTGGATGTTTTTCGACAAAAGGGTGAAAACCGTAAGTGGAATATGCGCAGCAACAAGTTTAAAAATCAATGGGTGACGCCGGGGCGCACCGCCTCGTCAAGTCCAACAGATCAGTCTACGTGTTAGGGCCAGCTGTATACAACCGCATACCTGTAGCTGTTCGGGGTGCACCTTCCACCGTGACTTTTAAAAATAGATTAAGAACCTGGTTACAGGAGAAACTGTTTTATGACTTAGATGAATACTTAAAATTAGACATTATAATTTAATTGATTGTATTATTAAATTGATATAGTGTTATATAATTTAATAATTATAATATGTATATTATTTGTTAAATTCAATTCATCTAATTTATTATTATTATTATGTTTTTACTTTTAATTTATGTTGTTAACCATTTAAGTTAACATGATGACGTGTAGCAATGGAGCTATAAATAAATTATTTGTATTTGTATTTGTATTTGATCCTTTTGCCGGTTAATAATAATAGTTGAGTACGTTTTGTTATATTGTAAGCCGCTGCAGACCAGCTACCGGTCGCTAAAAATACAAGAAAGCAAGAAAGGAAAGTTTGTATGGTTCATTTTTCTATACATTTTCTCTATCGCTCTGCTTCTCAACGTAGAACGCATCATGAGCACTGTTTGCCTACAATGCAACCTACGGAACAGCGTTCAATCAACGTATCAACGTAGCCGAGCAATGAAAAAAACAACATCTGTTTTCGGCATTGAGCTCCTACTAGTGGTAGTCGTAGCTCAGCAGCGCTTTGCTTTTGCTGTGATTTAGTAGGACGAGGTATTGGAAGAGGTTTTAACAAGGGAAATTTTAGATTAACATCTAACTAAACTCATCTAATATAAGCTTTAGAGCATAAATAGTCCAATCCTACTATGGTCTGGTTGAGTCTGTCCTGAGATATGGAATAATCTTTTGGGGAAACTCAACTAACAAAAAAAAAAATTTTAAATGCAAGAACGCTGTATTAGGGCCATGTTTGGGCTTCAAACACCTGATAGTTGCAAGCCATATTTTGTGATGCATAGAATTTTAACACTTCCATCATTATATATATTAGAGATAGCTTAGTTTGTTAAGAATAATCCAGATTTCTTTCCAAAATTATCTGACAATGTAGAAAAAAGCCGACGTGACCATAACATTCTTCGTAATCCGACGGCAAAACCGCTCTTCTGCGAAAAAATGTAATCGGTATGGCACCACGCATTTATAATAACATCCTTAAGCCCCTTAGGCAATTAAATGCTAATGCATTTAAAATTAATTTAAAAAACATTTTTGTTGATAAATGTTATCATAATATTCAGGACTTTTATAATGATACATTTTGATTCAATATGATGACATAAGTTTAATTTTGTTTTAGTCCAAATGTTTAATAATAATTTTAGTATTCACAAGAATAACTGGTTGCTCCATCTCAAAGTATTTTACACCTGCAAAGGCAAAACATGGTGGAACAGAATGTTTAAGTCAACAACTATGTGCATATCATTTAGTTATGTGTCATCTTCCCATGTTTTATGCAATACATTTATCTTTATCTCTTTATCTTTATCTCTTTATCTTTATCTCTTTATCTTTATCTCTTTATCTTTATCTCTTTATCTTTATCTCTTTATCTTTATCTCTTTATCTTTATCATTGAGGAGTTTGAATTTGCAATAATTCAACTGTCGCTGAAACTTTGCAGTTTCATAAAAATATAAATATTCCTGGATTTCGTTGCATACCTATACATATTCATATTAACTAACATATAGCAAAGGAATTTCGAACGGAGGAATTTTCCACCGGGAGCTAGAAGCGATTTTCATGTTAAGGTGCACATACCTTCAAGGTATTTTTTTTATAATAATCGTAATCTATAAACATAACTTTATCATACTGCAAAGTTTCAGCGACAGAGGAATTATTGTCAGGATGCTGGGATAATTTTCAAAACTATGATACTGTATTACATTTTAGTACAATATATTTAAGGATAATTTTAAGCAGTAAAATAAAACGAATTAATTAATTTTAGAATAATTTCGATGTAATTTTTTATGACAGTGACTGCTGGGGTTTTGTAAACTGTGAAATGTATACATCTTATTGCAGGCAACTGTACATATAAAAATTTTCCTAGTTCATCGGACTAAGTCTGTTTTTTAAAGCACTGCGCTCCGCAATTTCAAGCGAGATGATGAATGATGATGATGATGATGATGAATCAAAATATATAGGTAACATATATTATGTTAGTCAGGAATAATGTAGCATTAATAATGTAGTAATAACGAGATTTTTTTTGGAGTCAAGCCACTAGTTCTTGAGTTGACATACATTCAAACATACATAAATACAAATCTTTCCACTTTATAATATTAAGTAGAGTTAAGGGCATACAAATAACTATTTTATTTAAAATTGTTCAGTTCAGTTGTAGTACAATATACGTATAAGTCTGACTGGGTAATTAAACGTCTCGGACAAAATGGCTTGTTTTATGCACTAGTTTTATAGTCTACTTTTATATGATAAAGTAGAGATGTTAACGCACATTAAAAGCAACTCTATTACAACTTGATAGGATCGAGTTTGTAATGACCAAACAGTTTTCACTGAAGTATACTAGATGGCGTTAGGGTAGTCGAGCTTCAAATCCTGCATCGCGGTGACAAGATTCTCCGATAATGTATAGATATTAAGCGGTAAATATATGAGCATTGCCAACAACGTGTAACTTTGTTTCATTCAGTTAGTAACCAACTAAATACCCGGCGACCGGCATTGATTTGTACAAGGGAAATGACGAATGAAGTACTACTTCTATATCACATCACTCTAAAATAATTTGTTTTTTTTTATTGACACTCAAGATAATGTTTTGCGAGTTTCGGTTTGACACTCTCACAAATAAGCTACAGAAGCATCCACTAAAACTATCACAATTTCGCTTTCCTAAACAATTGTTTGTATTTTTTACTCACCCCAAACAAAGGAGGTGTTATGTTCGTCTAAATGTATTTTTCTCATGTATGTTCATCGATATTTTTGCCAATTTAAAACATATTTAAAAAAATAACTTTTGTTGTTTGATTGGATATAGTTCCAAATCCCATTTAAATTTCATCGAATTCCGTCAAGCGGTTTTGAGATACACGCCAATAGCTATGAAGTATTTTGCCTATTTTGATGACATCGCTATTGACGGTTAATGATAATCGATTACGTAAGTAAGTCACTAATATGGTTTTTTTTTTCATTTAGCTTGTCACCTACATTAGTCTCTTATGCCTAGAAATTTCACTTTCTACAGTGCCCTTCACGCCCTAATATAGTAACATAGTAACAGCACAGGCCGGTTGGCGCAGTTGGTCAACATGTCTGTTTCATCTGTGTCCGGGTGTGTATATGTATTTAAGTATGTATATCACTCATCAGGTTACCATAGTACATCTGTGCCTAGTTTGGGACCTACTGGTTATTCTAATTCACACGGAAACGATTCGGAGACAGGAACGGCCTATCCGTCTCTGTCATCTACATTCAGGATGACAGAGACGGATATGCCGTTTAAGTCTCCGAATCGTTTCCGAGCATAGATTAATCAGACTATATCTAAAGATTTCCGAGTGAATTAGAATAACAGGCAAGACCTTTGTGTGTAATAAAAATGATTCGCGAGTGTCTGGGGCTGCGGTGGTACTAACCAAGACGATTTATTGAACAAAATAGGCCTCGATAGTGACATGGATGCTAATACTTCATTCAACGGTTCGATAAATCATAATTATCGTTTTGTTTTGAGGTAGATAATTATTCAATACTATATCGTCATTAGATTCGGAGTTCTGATTTCGGGTTTTTCTATAGTATGGGATTAGTTGCGAACATTAATCATTTTAGTGACGTCATCTTGACATCTACAATGTACAAACAGAAATGGTGCTGTCCATCATTATAATCATCTCCTAAGCCCTATAC
The DNA here is from genome assembly GCA_917880725.1 of Selenia dentaria. Taxonomy (NCBI): domain Eukaryota; kingdom Metazoa; phylum Arthropoda; class Insecta; order Lepidoptera; family Geometridae; genus Selenia; species Selenia dentaria. The sequence continues at coordinate 2,049,699 of OU862888.1, read as the reverse complement.
CAGCTGTTTGGATTGATATGTTTTTATAAAATTCTAGCTGCTCTCCGCGATTTCACCCGCGTGGTGATGGATGATGATTATGTTGCGTTGAATCTAATATAGCCTATGTTACTCAGAGTGAATGTAGCTTTCCAATGATGAAAGAATTTTTAAAATCGGTCCAGTACCTTTTGAGCCAATTCGTTACAAACAGATTTACATACAAATCTTTACTCTTTATAAAAAAATTTTTGCGCTTTATAAATTTCAAGTTCAAGATTATAAGCCCTGGATATGTGGACAGCTGTAGACGCCACCACTTGCTGCCTCTCTCCGTAAGAAGAGAAGCAGCAGATCTGACTTTACTTCATAATATAACCCTTAATATAATTGATTCGTCGACATTACTGTCGGAGGTTAAACTAAAAGCACCCTACAGATCACTCAGTCGTAGGAATTATTTACAGTTGTATACTCCTCCCTTCATCTCTAATTATCGTCAAAATTCTTTCTTCCCGCGAACTGTCAATATTTTCAATTCGAAATACTCAAAATATGTTGATCTCTTTTCGATTAAGCAAAATACTTTTAAACTTAAAATCAACGAACAATTCTATGCAGACTAAATTATTTATATGTCATTGTTTTATTTTACATGGCTTGTAGCAATTTATTATCTTCGAATTAATCTTTTGTATACACATTTAAACTCTTATTATTATTATTTTTAAGTTAGCGCATAAATAATGTTACTTTAAGTTAGGTTTTATTCACCTATGACATTTTAACTGTTCCCATCAGCGGAAACTGTTAGGCTTTTGCGTATCCATTCATTGTTTACTTCATTGTTTACATTATTATAATCTAAGCAGCCGTTTGTTTTCCTAGTAAAATAAAAATAAAATAAAATAAAATAATATTATATAGTAATATACTATAATAGTATAGAAGACTAGCAGCGCCCCATGGTTACACCCGCATGGTGATCCATGATAATAATGAAAAGTATCCTATGTGTTTATCCAGCGCCTCATCTACATCCAAGCCAAACTTCATCAAAATTTATCCAGCCGTTTAAGCGTGAAGCAGTTACAAACATACAAACACATTCACAAACTTTCGCCTTTATAGTATAATAGTGTGATCACCAGGTGACGAGATGGGCAAGTCGTTGGTCTGCCAGTAAGCTACATGCTTGCCCGAGCCAGTTGCGTTGTCACCCAGAGCTAAGAACGAAATTTTCGTATGGCACTGCTCTGCGTGTTACTTAAACTCAATAACATAAATAACCAATATCATCATCATGTCACCCGTAAGACGTCCACTGCTGAACATAGGCCTCCCCTAGAAATATCCAAAAGGATCGGTTCGAAGCGGCCTGCATCCAACGTCGTCCTATACTTTTGTCAGGTCATCAGTCCACCTTGTCGGTGGACAACCTATGCCGCGCTTGCCGGTCCGTGGTCTCACGAACCTTTCGACCCCATCGGCCATCAGTTCTGCGTGCTATGTGCCCTGCCCACTGCCACTTTAACTGGCTAACCTTCTGGGCTATGTCGGTGACTTTCGTTCTTCTTCGAATCTCCTCATTTCTGATTCGATCACGTAGAGAAAACCCGAGCATAGCTCCATAGCTCGGTGTGCGACTTTGAGCTTGCTTATGAGGCCCATAGTAAGAATCAGGAAGTCATAAGAAGATCTTCTCATTTCTAAATATGAGGGAAAGAATAACCAATATCTTTCCCCCATATTTAGAAAAGAGAGGTTTTTTTGGTATGATTTTTTTTTGATGATTGGTGATGGTGACATGCATTGTTGAAAGACGTGGATTCGAATAAACAATTACTTCCTCTAAAATTGGTAAATACGGATTCGTTAAGTAGGTAGGTAATTATTATAAATCAAAAATCATATAGTAAATATTGTAAGTATTACAAAAAAAAACATTAATTGTTCAATTATTAATTTATTGTGTCCTTATAATACTCGAAGTTCGTTTTTTTACTCGTATAACAATGTTTTTCAATATTGTGAATCAGTTCATTATCAAAAACAACCGTTTAACTATAATTTCAATTGATAATAAGTTATAGCCCGGCTGAAGACTACAACAAATATATTATTAACGAATTTTAAGTAAGTTTCAAAATGTGACATTGCGAACGGGACTCGGGTTTGCCAATCCGAGAGAAGAGTTTCAATAACCCACCACATGTCGTGGGCTCAGTGCGCGTTGAGATTCCATTGTCTTATTCTTAGAACAAGATGACGCTACAACCACGTATGGACAATGCAGAGAAGACCCGTTGAGAGACCCGCTTCCGAGAAAGTTCCCGAGGGTTAATTGCTCTTGGAGTTTAAGACCACGGCAAAGGGTTACTATCTGAAGTCACTTCTTCTTCTGGTCGTATCCTCATGACTGAGGAACGTGATTTCTGTGTGTAGTCTGTGCCACCATTTTTCTCCAGCTCTCTCTATCTCGCGTCATTTGAATCGATGGTTCTAAGGTGGCCCCTGTTGCCTCTTGATTGGTGTGTGTCCATCGCGTCGGAGAGCGCCCCCTGCCTTGTTTTCCTTCGACACAGCCAGTAAAACAGCCTTTCTAGACTGTCTCGGGTCTCGCTTTACTGTGTGCCTGAAGAAATTGAGGACTCTCTGTCTGCCGATTGTAGAGAATCGTTCTATATTTAGCTGCTTTAGGATTGACCCGTTTATCCGGCGTTCCGTTCAGGATACTATCAGCATTCTGCGCCAGCACATTTCAAACGTGTCAATCCTAGAGCGCACACGAGCTTTTAGTGTCCAGGTTTCAGTCACTTACTATACTATACTATATTACTTACGCACACCATTAATTACGAGGAAGGTGGAAAATTTACTGACCGACTCGCTTTGAAGTACTGCGGTCATTCACGCAAGTAGAATAGTTACGTACGAGTCAAGAAGCTCCACTGAGAATCCTGCTTGATGGTCACACTCAAACAATTATTATATGGGGCTCTCAAGGACAGTAACTGGAATTCACAGTGTGGCAACTGGCAGAGTTGTAGCTAGTAGCATTAGACAATACTCATCTATCATTATTCCTGCTTTAATATTAAATCGAACTGATAAAACGGCTAGTAACACGATAAGAATCACGTCACGAGCATTAAGTAATCGTACGACAAAAGACAATCAAAACTTTATTTATAAACTCTATATCTTTAACTGTAAGGATTACTTCCAAACATCATTGGATTAGATTTAGAGCATGCACGTGATAGCATGACTTCATCATCACCTATGAACATATCTGTACACATAATCACATATCATCTACATAACAGTATCATGTATATTTAAAACACCAAATTAAAACTAGTGACTAAAGTATTTCCATTTATATATAACAGAATCCCTATTTTTCCTGGGCACGCTATAGTCTGAGAACGGATGGAACAATCTCGCTAATTCTTTTTTGTTGTGCAAATTATCGTCAGGAGAAGGTTCTTATGAAAGAAAAGCCAAGAAAAGATGTGAGGAGGGAGGTCACGAACGAAGTAGCGGGCTGTCGCTAGTTTAAAATAAATTATAGTAGTTCTCATTATGTTCATGCTGATGTTCAAATTAGTATGGCGCTTGCGAATTATATGCCAATTCTGTTCAATTGTGGGTATGTGCCATCATGTAAATTTGCGTTCTTTAAACTGATATAAAACTATCCACAATTGAATAGAATCTGAAATCATTATTTTGAAATTGTCATTCTAAGTGTTGCACAAGTATGGATTTAAGTAAAAACAGAATAACAAAAACAGTTCAGAAAATCTTAGTTTAGTGTTCTACACTATATCTAATAGTGATAAAATAGGTGCCGAAGCCCATAACGATTTCCCTTCTTATTATTAGTTCATGTCAGCCTAACCACTTCACTCATTATTGCATTAGATCTACTAGACTCTTAAATTCTAGAGAGAAAAATTAGCACACCCTCGGATAAGATACAAGCATCTTCCGACAATCTGTGCCAGACGCCAGACCACTAGACCAACGAGGCGGATCCATCAGAGCATCGGATTTAACTCTCTAGTTGTTTTTAACCGTTGTATGGAGACGGAGATGTTTAGTCTTCATCCCAAATGTTTTAAATTTACTACAAATGTTGACCACAACTCCGCTTATGACTTTATTAAAGAACGAATGATAATTACATACAATTAATAATATGTTCTCGACGATCATTTATTAGTTTCGGCAAACGGCCTCATAGCAAAAAGACTTGATAGACATTTCAAGATGCTCACGCTAACCAATTGGATCAAGAGCCAGACACAAAGAGCAGTAGTACTTCTTGGCATGTTTTGTCTGGATCTTCTTCAGTCTGAAGCCTGGACCACCGGCAGGCTGCGCCCTAGGATTCTAAAATCTTTACTAATAGTAAATACCACTACTATTACTAGTAGTAAAAAGTAAATCTTTGATAATGTTAAATTCAAAAAGCTAGTACGAGTATCTTAAGTTGACGAGCTCAGCTTTGCGATTCTGTAATGATTCGTTGATGCGCTGGTCGATGACCTCACCGATGTCAAGTACTTTATGAGATATCACCCTCGTACATAAGGTTGTTTTTCCAACATTTCTTGTAATCTCGTCATTTGTTTCAAGGATGTTGTCAAAGATGCAACGATGTTTGCTCTTAGAGAATCGCACGGCAGTACAGTGGCACACTAATACGCTTAAAGCTGTAAATTGCATGGCATATTACTATGATTTAATAGGCTTTAACTGGCCAAATTGACTTTCATCTGTCCGTATGTTTTTTAGGTTGTATGTTGGTCTTCCGGAACAGGTAGAATTTTTCAACCAATTTTGACGAAACTTAGTATGCTATGTTCAACTATTTAATATATTTTTTTAAGTCGTAGGTAATGTTGGGGGGGGATATTAATACTAAAAAGAGGGAAGTCTGCTGCAGCGATATGTACCGACCAATTTTGATAAAATGTGGAATTTTGAATATGAGCAGGTTTTGCCGAGATAATAGATTGTGAAGTACTGCGAAAAATTGCCGCTGATGAGACATGTGCTCTTGAGGTCTACTGTTCGCAGAACTACTACTAGTCTTACTGTGATTTAACATATTATCTTCCCAGCCTGTAGTATATTACTATGATAGGTTTCAATATACTCTGAGATCGGTGTGCTAGGTGTCAATTTGACAGACATTAGTGCATTGACAATTTGGCAGCTGTCATACGCTTCTTCTCCCGTGCAGTATAAATGGCTGAATCAAATTATCAACACGAACATTACCGTAGGGTTGTCACCACCTGTTTACATTTGCACTGCGAAGCTCCCCAGTCTTGCGCGTTTGTTAATAATGTTAGTATTAATTAATGAATATAGGCGGTTGCAAGTATAGAGAGATTGGCTGGTATAGAGCAAAATAAAGCGTATATCTCAAATTGTTATAAACGAGATTTTTGTCATAAATTTTAAGTAATTAATAGGTAACAATTAAAATTTATGATATTATCTTGTTTGCAAATAAAATTCTTTAACCCTTTGCGTACCAGAGACGTACATTTACGTCTGTTTCATTCATAAATCTTTTGTTTCAATTATCATGGGTTATGAAGGATTAAACGGCCAAATGCTAGGGAAAAGGCCTTATTAGTTATATATTTTGAAATTACCCTAAATATCAGGCGTTTTCTTTTGAGATCATCATCCGGACACATAGCTGTTCTACCCTTTATGCACGGTGACTTCACTAGTTTTTCTAACTGTGCTTGTACAGAATTAACATCATGAATAGAAATATGGAAACAATGAAAGGACAACTGCTTACAAACTTAGGTTTCAAATATAGGCTTAAGAACATATATTTTTTGTTTAATTTATCTTACCATATTTGTTATGTACCGAAGATTATGTACTGATATTATTATACCAATTAATTTTTGATCTGTCTTTCCATTAGAGAGTATGTTAAAGTAAATATTAATTTTAAATAGCATTAGTGAGCGGTTCGGATCAGGAGTGGAAACGCAGCCTAATATTTTAATTATTTAGTCACGCCCATAGACTAATCCTGAAAATGTAAGTCGGTGCTGCATCCTTATCACTTTCACACGGGAGAGGTAGAGGGCCCCATATTCGTTCCCCAGGCTCGTTTTATTGGATAACTATAAATTCATGTTTGTAGACAGAGCGGGCATTATTTAGCGAAATAATGAGCTCAGCGAAGCTGACGTGATTCACAAACTCGTGCACTTAGGATCACAAATCAGCGATGACGGCAACTGTGAAGAAGAAGTGGTCAGAAGATCTCAAATGACAAAATGAAATAGAATAGAATAGGTTTTATTTAGCAAAACACATACAAAAACATTTCGTAGTACAACACATAAATCCAAACAATAATTACAAAAACAATAAAATAAATGATTATTGCAGCCTTCTGCCACAAATCGGCAGTCGAAGTCTAGAAAAGATATGGGGAAGTAGAAGCACCAACCGCAAAACAGAATTCAACTTATATAGACGCCCTATCTTCTATTCTGTCTACATCTGAAACTCTGCACAGTCTGATAGTTCATGTGCGCTAAAGATTGACTCATTCAAATTGTAGTACCTGTCATAGAATGCTCTGTCTATTTCGGACAGGGCGCTGGACTAATAATTAAACCAAGATGGTTATGAACGTCGGTATACAGTGAACTCAATGATCAGGATAAGATGACGAAGAGAACGTGAGAGTTACCTTCTCGTTGTCGACATCATGCTTAACAACTATATAACGATATCGACAATACGCAAGTCTCTCGGTAATCCCTGTTTTATTTTAACAATACTGGGAAAGTAATTTAATTCATTCGTCTGTATGTTTGTTAGATTGTAGGTTGGCTCTTCTGGGTCGTATTTTTCAACCAATCTTGACAAAACAAGGTTTACCTACTTGACAACTGACTACTATTCAATGAAATTGTCGTCGGCGATTTTTGAATGGGGGAGCACTTGTCGTAAAAAGTTTGCTGCGGCGCTATTTACCGAGCGATTGTAACAAAATGTGTGTACTAAACACACATTTGGTACCTGATTTTAAACATGAGTTTGAAAAATGAGCATAACTGGTAATGGTTGCTGAGATAATATATTATGAAGTTAAAAAATTAAACGATTTTGGTAATATTCGGCAAAAACTTATTCCTTAGACGCCAGTTTCTCGTGTCTCCCGCCCGCTCAGCATGTCGGCGCGGGCGGGCGGCGCAAAGTATAAATCTTCGCCGCAGCCGTACCTTCCGCTTGTAGCGCCCTCTCGCCTCCTCGCCAACAATAATTAATTTAATATTTTCCCCTTTAATTAATATATTATTTTAATGCCCGCTATTTAGAAGGTGCGCTGTTTTGTATTTCGTTCGGCGCGCGTTAATATTTTGGATTAATGTTTAAAGCTTACACGTGCTTTGGATATTTTATACTACATTCCGAATTATTTGGTGTTGAAGTGCATGTCAAATTCTAAATTCTTCAGGTAGAATTTAATGCTCTCGTAGTTATTACATTTTCAATTGAACCGGAAATGAATTAGTTCTGGTAACGAAGCGTATATTTTGAGCTTCTATTAGTTAAAAGTGTTCAACACAGAGTTGGACAGAATTCTAACCTATTTTCGCTGTATTTGCGGGGGTAGGTTTATATCAAAATAAGTTACAGAAATTCTGCTCCCCGCGAACATATTCCGCCTTAATATAAACGCGGAATAAAGATAATCCCGAGCTCAGAGCTAAGTTTGTATGGGAAATTCCCTTAAACTAAGGTTTTTTAAACTTAGGACTGTCCTTAATCCGCGTTTTGTAATAAAGCGGTCTCTGTCTAATTATCTTCTATAAACATCTTCGTACTTACATGTAAACGCTGCATAAATTTAAATAGTATTATTAAGTACGGTGCAGAATAGTTTTTGAAGAGCACAGTACTAAATGCCATTATTTAAATTTATGCAACGTTTATCTCTTTTAAGGACGGTGCCTCATTCGTTGACATACCTATGACATAGACATCCTAGAAAGCGGCCTTTTCAACCTATTTGCAAAAAAGGAGTTCCTAACGGATACGTTCTCAAGTCGACGCTTATTTTTTTTATGTTCGCTCATAACTTTTTACAGAGTAGTTTGATTTTGATAATTCTATTTTGTTTGGTAGAGTATACTTCTGAGATGGTCCCATTTAAATTTAATCAAATTCAAATAATCCATCAAAGGTCACAGATCCGGTCCGGCCAGACACAATAGAAATTACATTGTTATAATGATTATTAATTAAAAATACGGGATTACTCACGTAATATTTATCGGATAGGTCCGACTGTAGTTTCGACCACATTCGGTGGTATTTTTCAAGGAGTGTTCGGGACGCCCGCGTCGATGACGTCTCGTTTAGCACAGTGAGAGAGCTATCTATCCGATAAATATTACGTGAGTAATCCCGTATTTTTAATTAATAATGATTGAAAACCACGTTAGTTTTTATAACAAAATTGTTATAATGACATCGGACTCTTGAAGGGCTAAGCGGATATTGAGTTACAATTCAATAACTGAAAAGTATTTCGCATATCTCGATGATATTCTTATTGAAGGTGAATGACAATCGATCTCGTAACTAGCAAAGCGCACTTAAAAGGGAAAGTAAACAAAAATAGTAACCGATTTGTTGAAAAATTTTTTGTCTGCACCACTAAAAAGTTTGAATTGACTTGTCGAAGTCGATACCACGCACACAATATTGTGGTTTTTGTGATAATAGGTATACTTTTGAACTATCATGGTACCGACTACGAAGAGTTATTTAACACTTTTTAGTAATGCAGTCGGTTATGGTAAACCACCGCAACCATATCTCATTATACCATTTCAACATTCGAGGTCCTGTTGACTTTTTAGTCGGATAGAGAGCCAAGTACGGTAATGAGGATGCAGTTTTAAATCCGGCCGAGTTTGTTGGATTTAACCTATTTATATAACAACGATTAGCGGGTATAGTCTACATATATAAAAAATAGATGCCCCCGCAGTTTCACCCGCGTGGTGATGGATGATGATTATGTTACTCAGGGATAATAAAGTATCCCAATGGTGAAAGAATTTCTAAAATCGGTTCTATAGTTTTTGTGTTTATTCATTACAAACATACAAATCTTTTGTCTTGAAATTGTTGATAGATAAAAATTAAACCCTCTTTCTCGTGGTCACGCCATAACTTCAGAACGACTTTACAGATTACAATGAAATTTGGCAAGAATATAAATTATATCCTGGGGATGGACATATTAAGATATGATTCATCGTCACCACGCGGGTGCAACCGCGGGGCGCAGCTAGAGTTTTATTAATTTAAATTACTCTAACCAAAATAATATGCGACAGATAAAATCAAATAGAGAGCTAATATTCGATGCTTGGACGGTATGCCTGGTGGCCTAGCGGGTATAGCCTCTGATACTGGTTGTCGGGAGACGCGGATTCAAGTCAAGAAATTATATTTTCTCTTCAGAATTGCAAAGATTGGTCTCGCTAAGCAGGCGTTAGTTATTTTATTTCTCAATAATGGTATGTAATGTTGCCATAACATCTCTAAAACGTATCCAGAAAGTGAACTCTACCGAAGACTACGTCACAACAGCTGTCCAGTAAGAAGCGAGCTTTTAAATTTGGAATTCTACTGACAGTAGGTCATTCTCACAGACCATATAACCACTTGACTGCTCATACGGCTTCCCCTCAGCTGCCAAGACTATGACAATAAAAAGCTAACGTATCGAACCAACACGTCAGTACCAGTTTGACTGAGCGTGGAGAACAAGCGGATGAAAAAAATTGAAAACAAATTAAATTATGCCTTATTGTTCAGTAAAGTGGTACCGAAAAAACAGGTAGACATTCAGGTATGCAAAGGATGGAATTAAATTTCACAGATAATTTTAGTTTATTAATTATTGGAAGAAAACAAAATACACAAATGAAGTAATTAAACAGTGACTCAAAAATTAAAAAAATATGGGAACGCGTTGATGTTTTTTGCCATCCCGTACTGTTCTTTGCAGTTGTAGATAACGCCGTCTCTTTTACTCACTGGCACGTGTAAATTAGTGCGGTACTCCAATATTAACTGGTAATTTATCGATTGTATATATCGACTGTGAGGAAAATAATTCTTCTATACAATATATTCATTATATTAAAAGTGCATAAAAATACAAATAAATATTCGGTGTTTTATTTGTATTTATTTATACCTTCACGTTATCATCAATTATGTATTAACATTTATATATCTTTATAGTATTAATTTTATAAGCATTAACGCCTGCTTTAGCGATCTCAAACATTGAAATTTTAACAACAACAATTACAAGGTCTGCGATGTCAATACGAAAGTTTAAGTAATTCTAAATAATTCTAATATTCTTTCGGTTGGATGGTACTGTTAAACTGTCCAATGGATGTCGCTCCGTCACCGCAAGACGGTTAGTCAAATAGAGAGTTAAGATTCTATGCTTGGACCAGAACCTCGGTGGCCTAGTTGGTCAATGGCGTCTGACACGGAGAGTCAGAAGACGCGGGTTCGAATCCCGGCCGAGGATGGAATTTTTCTCTCTATAAATTTCAATATTTATATATTATCTTATCTAATAATAATGTAAATAAACACGCGAAAAAAAACCTGAGTGTAATATAAAACATAATAATAATAATCTTAAAATGAAGTACTATGGACATATACTTAATATATTTTTAAATAAAATCACTATACCTAGCACCTACTCTGTTTGTGCCTCTTTAAGTGACTATTTAGTTTGACTAATTGGATAATTCTACTACTTCTTTTCTGCCCAGCTGGCATCTTTTTATATGATTTAGATATACACACATAGTTATTATAACAATAACATGGAACCGGCTTCTAATAGTAAAAAGTGCGAGTCGGTCAAAAATATATATAATTTGTAGGTCTCGTCCTTACATTGACGTATTTTACGGTAATACAAATCCAGTATTGTATAAAATGAGGTGTTGTATCCTTGTATCCTAATGACTGTATAATATACAGTGCCGAAAAAGTATATAAATATAATATAATTGTTTTATAATACGATAAACAGACAGTGATAACTATTTTTAAAACGCTAAATATACATACTCAGATCAATGTGTTCTATTTCACCGTGAAACATCGAATGAATTATTAAGATAATTTCATTAATAGAAGTTTTTTTATATAACCTTATTTGCTTAATACTTACATACATATTTCAGATCTTTGTACGGTTAAGCTAAACGATAATTTGTAGTGAACTTTATCGACAACTAAGGTGATTACATAATGCTGTACCACAACACTATTTAGGTACTATGAGTAGAGCTACTTTTTGAGCGGGCCAATCAAAATCCTTTTTTGTACGTAGCCCCCCGACCCGCAGTGGTGACTTGTGTTCTTAGAAGAAATTGAACTACACGCAGTCAAGTGGTTATATGGTCTGTGGTCATCTTCTTTAGATCTGCTTAGAAAAAAAAAACATAGTACCAGACACAGATTAGAGTTTACTCGTAGCCATAAAACATGGTTATAGGAGGGAGGCTCCAAATAGATAGGTATTTATTATAATAAGAGATAGATAATTATATATTAATAAAATGAATATTTATGAGATAGATATATTTTTAAAGCCTTAGACAACCATTTTATAGTCTGTGATACTTAAAGCGACGCTGAATAAGGATGCACAATGCGTTTTGTACATATTAATGTTGTAGAAGTGTAGTGTGGGATTTTATTGTATTTAATAATTTCAGTTTATAATCGATGTTGGATTAGACATGCTAAAATTAACATGGAGGATCAAAAACAATAATTTTATTTTTTTATATACGTACTAAAATTTTAATGTAATGTAAAAATAGAACAACGTTCAAAACTAAACGCAAACTTAGTAAAAAAAACAACGACTGGCGGAATTTCACATTCAATTGCTTTACTCCGTCAACATTGTTAATCCCAATAATAAGATTAAGCGAATCTGATTCAGAAAAATAGATGGCACTCCTCCTGATTTAAAAGCTGAGACCGAATTAGCAAAAACTTTCTTTCATTTTTGAGAAAAGCATTATACAAGCCTCAACGAGTAAGATAGCTCCTGATAGCTGATGAGCTCCAGTTCTCAGGCCTCTGGACCTCACCTGCGGTTTGGTCCGGTTATATACTAGGACTACTTGGCCAGGAAGGCTTACTTACTAGATTCTGCAGTAATGTACTTATAAAAAATAAAATAGCTAAAAAATAAATATGTTTATGCTTGGTGTTATAATCTAATAAAGTATCGACCCTACTGAAAATACTGAATTATTTATTCTATCTTTTGTAGTAATAATAACAATACCTAGTATAAAGTAAGAGAACTCTACAAAAACTCCAGTCAACAGTCTCGTTACAAACTCCTCTATCCGAAGCCAGTGAAGTACTGTCATTGTACAATGTCATTATTTCTCTTATCATTGTCTGAGCGACTGTCGGTATCGACGGCAATGTCTAACTTGGAGCTATTTAGTGATGTACCTCAATATATCGATATCAATGGTGTACAAGTTTGCAATGGTCTTAATATGCGATAATAGAGGTTTATTAGTAGTTTTAAACGTTCTCATTAGGCTACGCTAATCAAGTTGTGCAAACATGCGTCCACTAGTCGTATTTTCTACTTGTATTTACCTTTAGTAGTAGCTTTTGTGCTTCAAAGACAGTACTATGCAATAAGTAATAAGCCACTGGTCCAGCAAGCCAATTCTATTATTTTACACCGTTTAACAATCTATCCCGCTGCAGTTTGACTCCGGTTAGCGTTCGATCACTACCTACTCAAAAATTCTACTACTTAAATACTATTAAGTATTATAAATACACGTAGATTAAATACTATTATAAACAATTATGAGTTAGCCTCGCGTTTGTGATCTATCGAGTTTGAATAATACAAATAAAATTTTGATCAACGTCAAGAGTCAACAGAAACGTATCTGTGGCTGAACGGTTATCTGTGTTTCAATAGCAAAATAAGAAAACGTTTAAAGTGGCCGTTCAGCCATAGTTCAATTGCAATTTTGTTACTCGAATCAGGCCCTGGTTATTTTTATAGGCCATGAGTCGTTAGAACATGTTAAGGACTAATTAATCTCGTGCATTTTGAAATTCTACAGAAAAGCCTTCTAAGGCTGGTCACTAGCACATCCGTCACTACGTCCTGTATCCATAAATATGATCTAATTATAAATCAATCTCTTCTCTAAAATAATTCCATTTATCTATTTAACGGATCCTGATCTAAAGAAGTCTTTAAACTTTTTAAGACATGGTGGACATAGACATGGTATTATGTGTTTATATTTTATAAAACGGATGTGGATTTAAGTAAAAGTTTGAGATTGAGAAGTCACTATTTCTAAACATATTTCTAAGAACTCATCGGTAATGTAACCATTATAAAATAATAAATAATAGTTGTAAAACATTATATCGATAAACAAAATCCCAACACTAAAACGTAGCTCAACGGAAAATATAATTCAAGAGGACAATAAAAGAAAGTAGAGCAGCAATTCATCTCTTGAGTTCGTTAGTAGTTAAATACGGTTAGAATCTTCAAATCAATAGAGTTGAGTGGGTTTAACCTTAGGTCTGATCTACCTCCTTTTATTTATTAAAGTGATCTGCTCTATGACTTCGTCCGCGTGGGATAATCTTATCTGGATCCCTCGAGAACTGCCGTCAGATTGGAATCAAAAGTAGCCTTTTTGTTAAGGCAGATAAGTTCGCCAACGAAAGAGGTTCATAAGGTATTGGTAATCATTGGCTTATTAAATGTTTCTACATCGAATTCCATTTTCTGATCTGTTTATTTTGTTAGCATTCCGTTTTTATTTTTTCTATTTCATTGACCGAGCGACCGAAGCATCTTAGTTTCAAAATTGGCCAAAAAATGCTGCTGTCCGTAGTGTCCGTCTGTCTGTCTGTTCTCAGTTACAGGTTATGAGCCTGTGTTAGGTTACTATTATAAACGTGCCTACTAGGTGTTTGTAGAGTGAGAGGTGCAAATAACGTAAGACTCCAATTTTAGTTGAATATACCATATTGTTCAAAGGGGTTTATCATACTACATATGGATGTAGGTTTTACGTACTTAGCCTATAGTACTAGTGCAATGGGCACGAATTGCTTCGCGCATAAGGTATGTGGATGACTAGCGTCGTAAGTTTTCCTTTACAGTGCATGCACCTAGCGCACTGTAAAGGATTGAAAATTGAATTGCGTCTCATGAGACGCAATTTGTGTCACCACATCAATTCAACGTTTCAAAGATTTGCAAACATTCAAGATTATACAGGTCGTATTTTTCATCCGATTTTAACGAAAATTGGCATACAATTTCCTTGACTAGGTAACTTAAATTTTTAGTCGATTGCGATTATTGAAAGAAGGCAAAGTAAAAGGGGAAAGGGAAGAAGTTTGATGTATAGGCTGATTTCATTAAAATTTGAGAGGCACACTAAGGACTTCATTCTACACTAAAAATTTACTTTACGGGAGGTTTGAGGGGGTATAGGTATAGGGTAAAGGTGGGGTGGCGATTGGTCTTTTCTACTTTCTCTCCAACATAGGTAGGTTGAGTTCGTTACTCTGGAGGTGGAACGAGAAAGTGTCAGTTGCATGATTACATATATATATATATATATATATATATATATATATATATACTCGTATATACAGTCATAATTACCTAGTTTCGATTTTCAATCTGTCTATTCGTTGATGTAAGTTATTCTTTATTCCAGCTTTTTCAGAAACTCTTTAAAAACTTTCAGGTACTTATAATGATAATAAAAAGCATTTTTTACTGAACCAAAAAGAATAACTTTGTAACTTACAATTAACATAAAACACTAAACAAAATAAAACACAATATATAATAAATTATAATAATTACACACAACACTAAAGCACACAGTTCTGTAGATATAAAAAGTTAGTTATTTTGTCTCATTATGGTATATATATATAAGTTTACAAAGTTAGACTGTTCAGAACCCTAGCTCTAACGGTAGGATACCCTGTGTTTGTGAGAGCTAGTACTTCCTAAATGTGCAAATAGTTTGATATATAATATAGCAAATATCTCTGTAGCGACTTACTAAGTGACGTATTTTTCTCCTTGAGGGTGGTAACTAGCCGCAAGCGAGTACCAGAAGTGCCCCTACCACCATGCGAATACATATGATACAATAATACAATATGTACATATAATACAATACATGATGTGATTTACAATAAACACGTATTTACGTTAATATATTATTAACCGGAATAACACTCACGTTAGGGATCGAATCCGTATTTGCAGACGCCGCTGTGCACTTACCCTGAATGACCATCTGATATACTTGAATGCGAGTATTTTGCAGATTAATAATAGTTAGTGTTAACGCTTCATCGTTTGCTAGTGTGCGCATACGCACACATAGCAGCAACTGTACTTCGTGTGGAGACAGCCGGCGCTCTGCCATTCGGTCGGCGATCACAGCGCTAGACACACTACTGTATTAATTTACTGTATATATCTACTATATTTATTAAAATACTACAATATAACAAAGTAACAAGTAAAGCTGTAAAATTCATTATTTCGAACTGTTCCCTACACCTATTCCTGGACCAAGGCCGCAACAGTTTGGTATATTTAAAACTCACGAGAATCTGTTTTTCTCAATATAATTATATTATAATATACGCATCATGCATAACGATATCATTATAATCAGCCATTTTGTTACCACTGTTGGGACTCGAGCCTTGTTCTTAGAGAGAAGTTGGGCCATAATACACCATGCAGCCCAGTGCGGCTTGGTGGATAGATTAGTTGCCAATCCATGTCGACGTTTTCAGGCTGCCCGAAGGCCTTCGACATAGCCTAACGACTTTTGTCCTATTACAAACAACCGGGACCGACGTCTAAACGTGCCCTCCAGAGCATGGCCGCGCTCATAATGTCACTCGCGGTCACCCATCCAACTCCTGACCGCAGCAAGCGTTGCTTAACCTTTTGATCGGTTAAGATCGCCAAGTCAAGCTCCGCTATGAGCGCTTTAGCTATTTAGTATTAATTGTCCCAGCTCTTAAAATGTTTATCACTTATTACACTATTTTTTGCGAGACCAGTAGAGTTTCTTGTTGTACTGTTATGGCCAGTCTTTGCACCAGGTACTCCTTTGGTATCTATGGCCTCTGTCCCTGAATCGAAAGCCTACTTACAATGTTAAACTATGAAGCTAACTTAAAGCCAGTGTACACTTCACCGCGCCGTCTAGCTGGAAGCTTTAACATATTCATACGAGTAAAATGTTACCACTAGGTTTTATAACTTACTCGTACTATATCTAACTCTAGCTATCCATGCGACTTTAGTTTAAAAATATATTTGTTCCGGCCCGCGTATCCTCCGGGATAAAAGTTTCAATAATGAGATATAACTCTGAAATAATATAGCTTTCCATCAGTGAAAGTTTTTTATACGGTCAAATAGATTTAAAGTTTATCAAGTACAAATAATTAATCGAGCAATAAAACCTTTTCTATTTATAATAATATTATGTACGAGTATATAATGTATAGGTTTGATGCTGGAAACTATAATATTTTTAGGATAATTATTCATCTCGTGGACAATGAGGCAGTCTCTGGTTTGGGATGCTACACACTGACGCCGTCTCATATCCTTGGGACGGTTGATCGGGCTGGTGCAGCCGCGACTAAAGCGGAACACCTTAAGGCGCTGCCAGCTCAACGCTTGGCTACGTTCTATTTCCTTTACTTGAAATCAAGCAAGCGCATCTAATACTTACGTATAAAATTCATAAAAAAGTTATGCGCAAATAAAAAGTAATCCGTCAATGTATGTGTATTAAAAATTCCTATTTTATGATATGTCATGATTAATACAATAGTGAATAAAGACAAAAACTATTTTAAAGGTGAAATTGAGTGGTAATATGTTTTATTTTTTTTAATGTACTCTAATATGTTAAAATGTGTTTTTAATTCCCTCATTGTGTACTTATTGTCTTAGAAATGTCATATTATTTTTTGTATCATCATCATAAATAAATCGCTGCTTATGAGATATCTGTAATAAACCCTCATTTTTATCAAAATCATCATATGACAGCACCTTCGTCGTCGTTGCGTCGTTCTCCTGATTACTGAGGGCCGTGATTCCCCTTCTGAATAATTATATATCTGACTAAGCTTCGTCATCTGTTTCTATTGTTTGCGTCGTGAAGCGCCTTATGAAGATTTGTGTCCAGAGCAGAACGGATCTTCTTAAAGTCGGACCATCTTAAAGGGCTGCGCCCTCTTGATCGTTTTCCTTCGACGTTGCCCGTAACTATTAGTTTTCTAGGTTGTGACCCTCTTTCCTGGCTATATGACCGAAGAATTCTAGTATTCTTCTACGAAGGCAGGAAGTAGAAAGTCTGGTCTTAATTTTCAGTTCTCGCAGGATGGATACATTGTTTCGAAAGGCAGTCCATGGGATATGCAGCTTTTTTCTCCACGTCCTCCACGTCTCATTTTGAAAGCATCGATAATGTTGCGATCTGTCTTCTTTAAGCACCAGGTTTCAGCACTAGCTAAAAATTTAAAATATCAATGTAAGTATAGATCAGTTTAACTTTCGTCCTGCGAGATATGTCGTGATCTTTCGAGACTTTGTGCAATTGAGACAATCCATTGATGTCCAACGGTGCTACCCTTGGACATCCCTATACGTCTTCTTAGTTCTCTTTCACAGGAGCCGGTGTTACTTATACTACAACCCAGGTAAATAAAATCAGTACCTAACCGTTTCTAGTTTGAGAGCGCCTTAAACGTCTTAAATATGGCAATAATTATATTTAGACAGAATGTACATATTTGTGCTGTTTGGGGTCGAAACTGTAAGCTCGAGGAGGCCGTTCACTATACAGACACCACTTGTATTGGGACCTGGCCAAACATGTAGTTGAGGCTACGGATGATCAAAATCCACTTTTCTTTCCACCATGGGGCTTATAATATTAGTTTTTATATTTATTTTTCTGTAAATATTTCCTTATGCTCCTAAACATACCTAGTTTTTTATTTAAATGTTTCAGTCACTTTTCTACCGACTTCCAATTTTTTTTTATGTTTGTTACCTCATAACTTTCGATAGGGTAAACCGATTCCCAAAATATTTTTTTGTTTGAAAGCTGATGCTTTCCGAGTGGTCCTATTTAAATTTTATAAACTTCAGTCAAGTAGTTTTTGAGTTACACTCCAATAACTGAATAGCATGGAAGTCTGTACTAAATTTTTCAAATTGTACTTCTATTACATACAGTTTATATTGTATAGCCTACATTTCGCGAAAAGATGCAAAGCGTTAAAGTGTTAACAAATCTTTTCTTAGATTAATGTAATGGGAACAAAGTGCACTTATCTGGTGAAGTTTTTCTCGATGGCGTGTTTTTGCCCTCCGTCGGGTAATTTCCGCAGTTTAAAGTTTGTTAGATGGTTTTAAACTAAGTTTTCCAGCTATTTCCACTAGCGGGCAAATAACTTAATTAGCCGTCTGCTTACCCGCATTTCCGTATCCACCAAACTTTCCAAAGCTGCAAAAAATTAAGGTCTTTTTATATTAAAGATTAAAATGTATAATTTAAAATTAACCATGTTACATTAGTTAGTGATTTGAATGAATATTTACGTTTTGATTTAATTTCAAGTAAGTGTATATTCTAATATGTATCTATGTTTAAAGTAACTTTATTTTAGTAGTTTAATTTATTGATTTCACAATTCATTTCATAACAAGAATATCTAAGGGCTATATTTAAGAATATATAAGTTATTAAACTGACATGGTCACTAATGCAAGAATTAACGTTGATAACGGGATATTTTTCATGTATTGTAATTATTGTGAGCTCTCGATATTTCGGCACAGTTGCATGCGCCATGTTCACGAGTAAACTGAAGTATCGAGAGCTCACTATACGATACATATCCCGTTTCTAATCTAAGAGCTACTTACGAAAGTTCCAATTCTACAAATATTATAAACGCGGAAGTTTGTGAGTATGTGTGTTTGTATGTTAATTACTTCTTCACGCTCACACGGCTCCACCAATTTGTAGGTAGATGAGGCGCTGGATTAAAACATAGGATACTCTTACCATCATCATCAGCCATCACCTCGCGAGTGTAACCGCAGGGCGCATCTAGTAGTAGGTATATTTAATGGTGAATTTAATAATTTTTAGTCGCCAGTAAATCCCGCACGTGTGCAGTGAGGATAAGTCATAATACAAGAATTTTTTATTTCCTCGCGTAAGCTGACACCAACCTGACTGTTATCGTGGGACAACCCTAACCCACAACGTGTGCAAAGACCGCAAAGGGTAAACATCCTCGCAAGGATTGTTAAGGTAATTTTGTATGCATGTTGTACTAATTAAGACATACATATATGTATGTTTATATGAATAATAAAAAAAAATAAACGGTCATGCTGTAACTTTAACTTTGGGAATGAAGTTGGCTTGTGATCAGCAAACATTCTACCTTGAGACTATTAAAATTTAGCTGATAATATAATAATTCTGTTAAATATTTTAAATACCTACCATAAAATATACTTGAGTTGATGACTTTAGGGGTAGACATTCAAAATAGGACTGTAGTCACGACTGCAGGACGACAGGTAACTCATTAGTCTTATAATTATAAGAACAGATAACTTACCCGCTGTTTCATTAAGAAGCAAGTTCCTTAAATAATCTTAGCAATAACACTGAAATGATTACAACACCTTGGCAACATCACCATTAAATCCCCGCACGTACGCGTTGGGGATAAGTCACACAACAAGAATTTATCATTTCTCGCGCGAGCTGACACCCGCCTGACTGTGACAGCGTGACAACCCTGACACCACGCGTGCTAGGGATAAATTTCCTTGCGAGAATTTTAAAGGTATTCTGACGTATTTATTCTGTGTTATCAATTATACGGAGTGAATTTGAATTATTGGGCATCCTCTTAAATTAAAATACTATAATGATTCTAATTGAATTCGAATTTCTTCATGTCGGAAATTCTTTTTACCTACGGTCATCAGCAAACTTAATGTTAGGAACCCCGGTATATCGTACCACGATTCTTGGCTCCTCTTTTAGCATTGGAGTTGTTCGCCTGTGGAACGCTTTACCTGTAGATGTGCACTTTCCTTGGACAATTTCAAACAACGTGTCAAAGCGTTTCACCTCTCGCATTAGCTACGTACTGCATTGCTACAACTTGTTTTCATTATATTTCTTTCCGTGCATGGTTGTCTGGAAGAGACCGCTCTGAGCGATAAGATCGCCCATTGTGACACTTAATTTTAAGCTTTTCATTTCTTTGTTGTATTTTATGTGGTGTTGCAATAAAGAGTTTATCTATCTATCTATCTAATTGCATTAGGGCTAATATTACGCCAATAAAAAATATTATAGCTGGCCAAGTATGAAAAGACAGATAGAAATACATTTATTTATTTATTGAATTAAATACTTACATCTACCATTACAGGATAACCTAATACGATAGTGCAGTTAGTAGTGGCAATAGTTTTACATATTTACCCTTAGAACCGTACCTATATTTAACAATACAGGTATATACATGACTTAAAAATAGATTATATAAAATTATATAAACATCACAGCCAACACTAATCACTTAACTAAATAACATAAAAAATAATCAAATCGTTATCAAATGATTAGTGACCTCACTCGGGCGGGGTCACAGAGGTCACGGTCAAGCACATCACCTACAGCAGCATGCGCTAGATCGTATACACGCGAGGCGTAACTGTTTGATCTTGATACTTTGTTTATTTATTGCGTTTTTATTATTTAGCATTAGCACTAATATAATTAGTATCATTAATAGTGTCTTAATATAAAAGGATGCATATAAGTTCAAATTCACCCTGTATTTAAAATTGGGTCATGGTACAGCTACGAGTATCTAAACAGAGATTAACCGTGAAGATGGTAAGAGGGAAAACTTGGTAGTTTTTCTGAATGAATCTTTTCTTAGCCAGTTGTAGCTTCAAACTACGGGTGAAATCAATAATACTATTATGTATGTTTCTATCAAGATGATAAAGAGATCTAATAATTGTTAGATTTGTATAACATTTTTGTGATGTACCGTTTATTAACTTCCAATCTATGCAGTCTATGTTGTATTTGTGTAGTCTGTGTTTTTTTATTTTAATTTAAATGGCAACATCGAAATAAACTTACCTTTCTTTCCAAGTCACGTCAACACTGCTTTTGGCGATATTATCACTATTTTCCATTCCAATTCGAAGTCGCACTTTTGACAGGTGAAATTTGTCAGCCATTCGGAATGGGTTAAAATCACGCTCACGTTGCTCACGGCATGGAATACACGCACACACATACAGATGCTAGCTATCGCATCACGCACACATCAACAAACTGTCATTTTTGACACGGTTCACTCACGGCTCAAGGTGATTTCAGTTTGTAGCGTGGTCGTAGAAATTGCAAAATGGCGTCTTTGGTGACGTAATCCGTGACGTCACATGGGTCTACGTTGTCGCGCTTTCGTTGATTTGGAACGATGATCACAGCGCTAAAAGTGATTTTGACGCCACTCGGAAAGCAAGTTTAAAAATGTAAACGTCGAATTGACAGTCCGACGGATAGAGAATAACAGACCTTATGAAAATTATTCACAAAATCACGAGCATCCGCTTAAATTTCTGAGATTAAGATCTGACCCTTTCATGAACGTATGTACCACAACTACTTAAGGCCTTTAAGTGCACTACAGAACTTTAGCTTTGAGTGGTACTATATTGCACTTGATACCCAGATATATTGTATCAGAGTAATCCTTTATGGATACCACCGGGCCCGGGGGGAGCACGGTGGTTATGTGGGAGTATCTGCCAGAAGGGCAGCATACCCACCAAACCTCTGCGGTGTTTCGTCACTGCCGCTTTTGGCGGGAACGCGGTACTGATTTCGCACACGACCGCGAACTCACCGCGGCTGTCCGTTGCCGCAACCTTCTCTCTTGCAGACGCCAAAACACTTGGCGTGCCGCAACCACCACAGGGGACCAAACCCGCAAATGGACGCCAAACTCCCCTGAGTCTGGGCGCCATAAGTCCCCCTACGATGGGTCAGGTGAGTAGCCTCACCGCCTGCTACTTCGGCCGCAGAAGATAGGGACAGCGGCGTCTTTTAATACCGACAGTACTCTACCCCTGCGACCCCACCGCACCCGCCATCTAACGGTGGCGGCCCCGTCAAGGCCGCGGAAGGCAGGGAGAGCGGCTCAACGTAATACTGGCACTCCTCTCTCGCCGCGGTGCCGCCCATACGACACCGCAGCCCGCTTCTGTTGCAGTGGCGCCCATACACCACTGCTACCTACAGTGACGGCTCCCATGTGGACTTGGAGGGCAAAGCCCATAGGAGCGGTCCTACCTCGAGCCCGCCAGCTATCGGCTATCACTCGCAGGCGCAGCTTCACCGTGGTGACCCAAGCCACGCTGCTGACAAGGAGCATTAGCTCGAGGCCCCAACCAGCCCCTAAGAGTCTGAAAATGCTGCTGCTTATAAAGATCCGCTCACCCGTTATGGCGTTATAAAGTATTAAACTGATAGAGGGACAGAGTATTATATGTTCTAAAATAAAAGTAGGTAGTCAAGTATTACTAAACGGAATAGTAAATCTCTTAAATTGAATATTTAATAACTTTAAGTCACTCAATAGCATAAAGCGCATGTGTTAAATATGCAAAACATAAATGTATATTATTCTAAGGAATTACTACGAGTACTATGTGAATCTTCAAAGTGCACTACTATAGTTCCTTTTTAACACTGACATACTTCTCGGACAATCTATACGTTTCTGTTAGACACCCGCAGTTGTATACAATATAGTATATAGGAACCGTTCACTGTGACGATATAACACTTAAGTATACATGTTTGTAAGATACTGGTCGCCACGACACAGGGAATCCTAGTGTGGAGACCAGGGCCTTGATTGTTTGGCATTAAGTACAGTATTACCCATACTTCCTGTCTCTTATACATATGTATTAGTTAATTATAGTTAGTTTGATATATATATTTAGAGTAATATTTCTTGTATAGTTAGTTACTGGTTAAGTGAACTGTATTTAGTAGTGTTTTTTTTTGGAAATAAACTTTATTATTATTATAAAAAAAAAAAAAAAAAAAATTACTTCATTTAACATCAGCTATCTGCCAGTGAAAGTCACGTTAAACTTGGCCTAGCCATTTCAGAGATTAACTGCAGCAAACAGACAGACACACAATGTTTTTGTTTTTAGTACCTTTTAAATTTTCTTGTGCATTGTATGGTATATACATAAAGATGTACATATAACCGATACAGAAATCTTGCCTACGCAGAAGTTGTATCAACGTACCTATAGTACTTAGTGGGACAAAGTACAAATGTTTTCACTATAACACTAATGTTGTTTTAGGCAGTGGCCACATTTTGGGACGCCAGGGTTACCACATTTGACTTGCCGTAGGCGTCCATGTCTTTGTAAGCGATTAGCGTATTTGTTGAATACTAATTTGGACTAATTTGGACACTAACGGATATGTTTAATATCTGCCGCAAAGTTAAAAAATACACTCCAAAAAAGGGCCGCTCTATGTCACTTTTGTCAGCTCCAGCCATCAACTTACTAACGTTTTTGCTTACTGGAGCTGTCAAAAGTGACATAGAGCCGCCATTTTTCGAGATTTCAATCAACATTTGTAAGCAACTGAGATACATAATAGCCCTAACGGACACTTACTCTTCAGCTATGGGGAAAAATAGACTCTGACAACAAATTATACTTCTTAGCCGTACACGTTGATTGAAGCAAAACTCTTATTGTGCAATGGTGGACTTTTAACCATGTCACGATGTCATTTTGCCGCACGTCTGGGCTTTTTTAATGGAGTGAGAATGGTGGAATCAAGTCTTAACTTAAATGAACACTCCACGTAATGAACCCAATAGAAAACCGATAAAATACAACGATTTAGGTTTGATGCCACTCGAGGCGGCGTTTTTATGTATGATAAATCACTCATGTCAAATAAAAATAGCAAAACTTTCTTCACTGTATGCAAACAACGTATTTTCCCCAAGACTTTAATACCTGATAATAAATAAAACAAGAAAAAAAATGAAGGTTTTATAACCCGACTGCGGAATTCCTCAAAATTCAAATATCTCGACAAGAGTAAGATTTAGAATAGGGTGTTTCATAGTCAAATCAGTCAAAAACGACGTAAACTACACGCCCTTAATGGGAATAGGTCGACTAACCAATAACCCTGTATAAGTAGAATGACCACTAGCCTTGATTCACGCAGGTTTGGCGCAAAACGCGTGTAGGGATGTCAACATCGCCACAAAACAAGTACAGAAGAAAAATTCGTGACCTATCGTTTCTCTATAAACAAACCCACATATTGTTCGTCACTTTTAAATCCCATTTCCTTAAAAGTTCCTTGCCACTATCCGCGTCATACTATCCAAAATATTCTTCATATCACACATGCTAGAACGAACTTAGCTTATAACTCTCCTCTAATAAGAATATGTCGTACATATAATAAATATAATGCTTCCATTAATGATCTTGATATCTTTCATGACCCTTTAAACACATTTAAAAATAAAAAAACAAAATTATTACACAACGCTAACTAATTGCAATGAAATTGAATTTTCTGTTTTCGACTTTTTTGTCTTAGTTGTAAATATTTAATGTATTAATTTTAGTTAACTATAATGTAATAATAATAATAATAATAATTTATTGACATAACATAATGAAAATATTTAAACTAAATTAATGTACTTAACTTATACATCTGCTCTTAGTTTACATGGAACATTTGACGCCTGAGCTAGTAATTAAACTGTGTTTCGGGCGTCAAAGCCCTCCGTTTTCTGGAAAATTAGTAGGTACATTACACATTTAGAAGTATAAAACTTCTAAATCTTATTAAGTACCTAGTCCTATTAAATTTATTGAATATGTAGTGCATGTCGAGTATGTGTGTGTGTGTTAGTGTGCGTGATGCGTGAGTGTATTTATGTGCCTGCATTGTAGTTTTGCTTTATTGTTAATTAAATAATAAGCGGTCTTATTAACATTTCTGTGTCATCATATGTGAGAGTTTAAAGCCAGTCTGTAGTAACATTTTTACTTTTTCATATGTGAGAGGATAGATATTCAGAATTTACCCTACCAGAAATAACATCATAGTGTCTGTTTGCAAGACACGTTCGGTATGGGTAATATGGGCATACACGATATATTTTACGTCGATTTATACAGTCAGCTTGGTCGACATACGGCATACGTTTATGTTTCCGTAGAACAATATGTAAAATACTTAGCTGTCTTACTGTCAGAGTCTCAGCCTCCTTGTACAATGAGGTTATTGGATATGCTGAAGGGGAAGACCTAGGCGAACGTTCCGAAATCAGATTGAAGACGTTCTGAAAAAAGGCCAGGTCAAAAGTACCCTAAACCGACGCTTATGTATGAAAGGATTGATGAGTATAGATGAAGCGAAAGAGATATGTCAGGATCGTAGTAAGTGGAAATCCGTGGTCTCTGCCTACCCCTACGGGAAAGAAGCGTGATTTTATGTATGTATGTATGTATAGGTTTATTCAGCATGACTTTCAAGATTGCTCTCTGTGCGCGTTCTAATCTTAGTAAGGTGGTAGAGCATGCACCCCTCCCATACCATGCCACAATACGATATAATGGATTGGGCCAATGAGCAATAAACTATTTTGAGAGTCTCAAGGTCCGCTGATGATCTTAACTTTTTAAGTACATAAATAAGTTTTCTTGCGCGAGACGTAAGACTATCAACATGTGGTTTCCAACTTAATGTGCTGTCGATATGAATCCCTAGGTATTTTATACTATCCGTTTTTGAAATCGAAAGACAATTGCATGAAGATAAGTTTTTTGCATTGATGAGCAATAATTGAAAAAGAGTTAGCATCAGGTTGCGCTAATATGGTAGGTGAAAAAGATATGTATTTAGTTTTAGTTAAATTTAAGGTGAGAGAGTTAGCCGACAACCAGTCCATGACAGTACTAAGAGCACGTTCGGCATGTGTTTTCGCCTCACACCAAGTTTTCCCTCAAACTACGAGGGCGGTATCATCCGCATAATTGAAGATATCACAGGAAGGGGGTTAAGTTCACAGAGGTCATTGACATATATGAGAAACAATACCGGCCCTAATATACTTCCTTGTGGGATTCCGAAACTCAAAGGTTTGTCACTACTCGTCAGCCCTTACCTTACTGATTGATTTCAATGTGTCACAGTCAATGGACTCTGACACATTGAAATCGATCAGTAAGGTAGTCTTTAAAGATTTCTAGGGCTAAGCCACGTATTCCCACTCCTTCCATCTTCAAGAGTATCTTTAGGATAGATACAGTATCAAAAGCTTTTGACAAATCGAAAAATATGCCCAGAGACTTATATCTTTTGTCAAGATGGTTAACAATTGTGTTCGTGACGTTAGCCACCGCATCTTCTGTAGATAATTTTTTGCGGAAACCATATTGGTTTTTTGAGAGGATATTATACTTATCGAGGAACCTTTTCAGTCTGTCATTCAACAGTTTTTCAAGTATCTTCGAAATTGAACTTAGTATAGAAATGGGCCTGTAATTATTGATAACATCTTTATCACCACTCTTGAAGATAGGCAAAACAAGGGCTTTGTTTAATGATTTAGGAAAGATCCCTTTCGATATACATTGGTTGAATATATGTGTCAGAGGTGGCACTAGTACTTCACTCGAGTCTTTGAGAATTCTATTCGGTATGTCATCCCAGCCTACTGCGCAATCCGATCGTAACCCTTTTATAATGCGCTCAACCTCAGCACAGTGTTTTAAAAATGGCCATTGTGGGATAATGCTCTTTGAGCCTATGTGGGACTTTGTAATTATTGTTAGGTAACTTTGTACTTATTTTGCTAGCTAATTCTGTTCCTATATTTATGAAGTAATCATTAACATTATTAATAGAAGTTTTGGGTCGTCCGAAAGGAGTAGCAAAGATGATGCAGATGATGGTGGTTATTGCAGATTTGCGACTTTTTTCACGATTTTCCAAGTTGATTTTGGGTTACCTCTCGCCTTAATAAATTCTTTACTTTCATACTGTCGTTTTATTTTTTTAAATAATTTATTGCAGAAATTTCTATAACGGAAGTTCAATTTATCACGATTTCGTATACATTTTAGAAGACCAGTCGTAATCCACGGTTTAATTGTTATTTTTCTTCTTGGAAATTTTGAGAATAATTCTATTGGCGATAACAACTGAAGAAATCATGTGTAGCAGTGTACCCATGGCCACATTTGGATCTACTAAACTGAATAAGTCACTAAAATCTGTGTTTTTAATTTTTAAAGTAATAGCAGCGTAGTCAAGGCGCGAATAATTTATATGTTTCATCCTTTTTTTGGCAATATTACAGCAGAATAATACTTGTACATGATCTGTTACTGAACAGTCCAATACTAGGGTTGAAGTTAAGATCTTCGTTCGAAGTATCACGTGATCCAGGCAATTAGAATTTCGAGTCGGATATAGGTGTGCAGGCA
This sequence comes from Selenia dentaria, assembly GCA_917880725.1. Lineage (NCBI taxonomy): Eukaryota > Metazoa > Arthropoda > Insecta > Lepidoptera > Geometridae > Selenia > Selenia dentaria. Next base: position 2,021,879 of record OU862888.1, on the reverse strand, counting down.
GCATTCCATGGCTAGCGGTAATATTAAGGTAGTCGTTACTGTTCCTATCTCTGCTGTGCGGTGAAATGTTTATATTAATATCTCCTATTATAGCGACAGTATTATAAGCAGATAGTGAATTTAAAACTACATTTAGACTCTCCAAGAACTTACCAGCATCTACCTGAGATGGTGAACGGTAAATAGCCAATACAGCGAAACACTTATTATAGGTAAGTAAGTGGCAACTTGCATCAGTTATTGTAGTATCAGTAACAATATAATCAGGGCTCGATTTGACATACATGACAACACCATCGTTTTGGTTCCTGTATCCAGACCTGTGACTAACAAAGTCTGAAAGTTTTACTCAACCAACATTCTGTCAGTATAACGACATTGCAATCAATATTCATTCGAGACATTAGTATCTGTCTCATTAATATTGCGTTAATTTAAGTGATAATGCTGCGTATATTTAAGTGAAGTACCTTTAAAGATTGGTATTGATCGTTATCTTTTATTAATTGTTTACATTGTTCTGGTTCACATTGATATGAATTCAAGACACTAATAGATTCAAGTTCGCTATTAATATAAGCTTTGTTTTTTCTAAATGTAACTTTTTATCTCCTATCACTGTTAAATTGTGAAAGTTGTAAACGCCTGTTAAAGGTGTACATATCAGAACAGTTATATAATTGTAAGTGTTAACTCATAGTTTTTATTTAATATGTGTACTGTTGGTGATTATATAAAAAAAATACACATCGCATCTACGTTTTGTTGGTAGCATACCTACGCAACAGAAAACAATGACATTTAAAAACTGTCAAAACCGCTCTGCTGGCACTCACGTATTAATTGCTGGCAAGCGTCTTCCGCCCCAGACACCGCCTCTTCCCACTTTTACCGTCTATTTATCGCGATGACGATCTACTTACTCGGGGCTGCGCGATCTTAAGTACTTTGCTCGCGCCATCAAGACGTATCTAATGACGTATTACTTATCAAAATCAGTTGAGTTTTCAGTAGTTACGAGCGGACTTACGAACGGACATAGATACACACATACTTACGTACATACTTATATACATACATACATACTTACATAGATATATATCTATGCATGCATACATACATACTTACAAACAAACTTACATGTTTTAAATGTTTATCGGGACTTATCACGTATTATTTAATATAGGTAAAAATATGTACCTTTCGCTCGACGTTACATGTCAAAGACATAATTATTTATTATATTATTATTATTTCTGACAATGATATTTTAATGACATTTGTTTTGTATTTTGACATTTTGTAATGGGTATTAATTTAGTTTTATTTTGTTTTATCATTAGTGTAAGTGGTGTAAATAACCGTTCTAGTTGAAATAACTAATCAAAAGGCTAATAAGAACAAGATTAAGAATATTTATTGGCTTAAAATGTAGGTTACAATATAGTTGGAACTTAAAAATGAACAGTGCCATATACATTTGGTCGCGATGTGCAAATATTACAATTTAACAAATTTAGTTAGGTGGGTATTCAATTATTAATGTCAAAATGAAAATTACCACTAATGTCAAAAGTGTCATTTCAAAATACATAATATTATTACAACTATAATTACAATTTTTTTCTATAAGCCAAAGTTTAAGTTTTCTACAGAATTTGTTGCTTGGAAGTTCTTTGATCTCTTTGGCAATAGAATTATATAAATTCCTACCTATAATATAATCTTTACCCGCTAATAGTGAGACAGCCGCCTTAATTAGTACCACTGTTCCTTTGACCGCAATTCGGTACATTAGCAACAGGCCTTAAGAGACCGTAGTTAATTGTGCACGCTCCGGGTTAGTTTTTGAAATGGTTCTTTTGCTTCGGATGTGTTCTTAGATTGTTCTTAGTTCAGGATGTCGTGGAAGTTAATTGTCCCTTGTCGCAATAACACGACTGCTAACGGTTAATAGTCTATAATTGTCTCCTGAAAGTAAGTACGGTTTAGAGTGAAGATTTTTCTTTTTTTTATCTTGACAATTTACGAATGGCTGAAAGAAAAATCTAGGCATGCTTGATGTAAGCCCCGTTGATTCGCGATTCGCTATATTTGGCCAATAACACAATAGATTTCGCAGAAATCAACCTACTTTTCCAAAAACTGCAACGTGTGTGGTTAATATGATTTATTTTGTAATGAAAATACTACTCTTCATGCAGCTAAGTTAGCGAATCTAAAAAAACTGTTTATTGAATAGAGCGCTTTTCAATGCCGCGTAACATGCATTATCTCTAATGCAATACTACAGAAAAGCGTCAACGGGTCACGCTTCGGCGCACAAAATATGAATTATCTGTGTCACAGTTGTACGAGATAAATTACAGTTTGTACTGATTTACGTGAACGACACGTTACGTTATACTTACGCAGTTATTCGTACTACCAGATATTCTGGCGCGAAGTAATAGTGTACAAGTATTTGGTACCCACTTTATTAAGTTGTGAAGGGCATTGGAGAAATTGAAATTAGTGGGTGATAGAGACGCAACAACTAATGTCTTAGGGTAAAAAGCACAGGGCAATGCCGTGAAGGTGCGGCTTCTACACCCCCCGGAGCATATAACATTTATGTCAATTAATGAATCTGATATCTGAGTATTTATCTTTATCTTTAAAGAAGATATATCAAGGACCATATATATAAGTAACTATATACTACTAATATTATAAACGCGAAGCTTTGTGAGTATGGATGTATGTATGTGTGGATGTTTGTTACTCTTTCACGCTCGAACGTGCGGGGCTAATTTTGATGAAATTTAGTATGGAGGTAGAGGCACTGGATTTACACATAGGACACTTTTCATCTTAATTTAAAAATTACATTGTACAATGGGCGGACTTATCGCTAATAAGCGATCTCTTCCAAATAATATAACAAATCATGTAACTATTTAACTATTATTATTAACCAGCAAAATACTCACGTTAAGGATCGATTACGTCTCGCCGGAATTCGAGCATGTTCTATGTTCATCTTCAGGGCGAGTGCGCAGTGGCGTCGGCGAGCTCCCGGCGGGCACTGTCGAGTCTGCGAGCTCTCAGGTCGACTATTCGATCCTTAACGTGAGTGTTTTGCCGTTTAATAATAATTGTTAAATATGTGTCAAACTCACGAGAATTTCAATACAAAAAAACTCACGTAACATCAGTTGAGATAATGAACAAACGCAAGCATGTTCGGAAAAACAAAACACCCGTTAACTACTGCACTACAAAATTACAAGAATAAGAATCATTTTATTTGCTCAAAATACGATTCGGGCAAATGGAAGTGTATTATATCTGAGTGTCTGAAGTACTGTGAGAAGAAAGCGTGCAAGGTGGTAGCGGAAGAGGATGCATTGGACTTTTATGATTTTGCAATGTAATATTTTTGTTTTTGACATTGAATTAATTTTATTTATATTGTTTTTAATTAATTTTAGGGTAGGTTAACTGGCTACTTGGTTGACTATGACTATACCAAAATTATTATGGTATTAGACATTAAGTGCCGGTTAATTGTATTTTAATTCAATTTAATTTTATAATGTGTTCTAATTTTTTTTTTTTTTTTGCTAGGCTAAGTTGAATTAATTGTATTGACAATAAGTGATAATTTTAAATTTTTATTGCATTGTTATTTTATATCATTATTTCTTTCTTTACAACTTTAATTTTTTAATTTTTGATTGACTGATGTAATTGGCGTTGTGTGCCGTTTTGGTTATTAAATAAATAAATAAATAAATAAACACAATAATATGCGCAGGTTGTATTAGATCAGGTGAATATAATAGATATAGATGAACTTACATCGTATTTTGCCCACAGACGTGCAAATTAGTCGAGCGATGGCATGCATAAAAGGAACACAAGAAAGCCCGTATTTCCTTACCTTACGAAATGAGGCCACTGTTGACAGCCAACCAATATGCTCCATCACAAACCAGACCAATCAGTACAAGGCAAGCTAACACAAGAAAATTAGCAACAATACCTCAAAGGGATTGGTGTTGTCCATTTAAATAATTAATGTGGGCAATGTGGGCAATGTTTGGGGTCACGGGTGACCCCAGCGGTCAACGGGTAATAGCCATTTTGGGAGCAAGCGACGTAGTTTATTGGCTCTATTTCGGGCCATTTGTCGGAGCGACGGGAACAAATCGAGAATCAGGGTTCTTGTCTTGTTACTGTGAACATTCTGTTGGCAAAATTAACTCATGTAAGTTACTTTATTTAGAAAGGGATGAAACGGTTTCTGAATGTACCATATTACACTAATATATTACTATACAGTGCTTGCAACAATACCTGTTTTTTATTAATAAATATTTGTTTCATAGAATTATTGTGATATTAAATATGAACAGTTAGCTCGTAAGAAGTGTTAGATCTACTTAATTAGGTACAAGTCAATCAAGTGTTATACTTAATTATTAATACCTATTAAGGCACAATATTATTAAGCTCGTATTTTGATCTAATATTTCGAAATGTACCTAACAATAGTTAAAACTAATAGTTAATAACAACATACCACATCGCAGCGACAGAATTTAGTAAAGCATTGGTTACGCGTGAATAGTATCGGTGCAGCTTTTTGCAGTTGCGTTGTGGTACCGACAAAATCTATATGTGGTTGCGTTGTCGCTAGTTGCAATGTGGTTACGACGTGTGCAGACAAAGTTCAACTCCGGCTTTTATAAAGGAAACACGCCACTGCAGTATAACGAAGAATTAATGAAGGAAGAGCGCAGGCGTGCGCGCCGTAAACTGTCGTTGCGTCAAATGTCACGGTGTCGTGTCGCTGTTGGTTGCGTTGTGGCTGCATTGTGGTTGCGTTGTAGTTGCGATGTGGTTGGTATCATCCACGCAGTTGATAATGATGGCAAAATGTGGTACGTGTGAATTCTATTACTCATTATCAATACAAAATATGTGCGCAACCACGTGGTGTGATTGTGGTACGTGTAAAACAACCCGTAGGAGACCTAACATGTTTAACTACAATGAGGGACATTTAGATAGGTGGTCATTAGGGTTATTTTTAATTTATTCTTATATTTAGAACCACGCCTTACCTTGAAAGTTGTGCCACAAAGAACCCTAACCTTAACCTAAGCTTTCCAGTACAGTGGCACTGCGCTAGTTGTCAGAACAAACACTCTTTTACTGCATTTGCTCATTTGACTTGCTACAATGCCAAACAGCATTTTTTCCGCACAGTATTCTTTTATAGATACCACCGGCCCCGGGGGGAGCACGGTAGTTATTTGGGAGTCTCTGCTAGAAGGGCAGCATACCCACCAAACCTCTGCGGTGTTCCGTCACTGCCGCTTTTGGCGGGAACGCGGGACAGATTTCGCATACGACCGCGAACCCACCGCGGCTTTCCGTTTGCGGACCCTTCTCTCTTGCAGCACGTCAGAACACATAGTGTGCCGCAACCGCCTCGGGGGACCAAACCCGCAAATGGACGCCAGACTCCCCCGAGTCTGGGCGCACTAAGTCCACCTACGATAGGTCAGGTGAGTAGCCCCACCGCCTGCTACTTCGGCCGCAGAGGATAGGGACAGCGGCGCCTCTACTACTATCCCTTCCCTATCACCGTCAGGTTCACACATGCGCAATTTATGGTTAAATATGTATCACAGATGTGTGTTGACCCAGAGTCCTAACGTGATAGCTCTTCCAAGTTGTGCAGTTTTCAGCTGTAACAAATTTATTTCATCAACATCATTTAAATCATAGTATGAACAGAATATTTTTGAGCATTTATCCATTTACAACTACTTATTATTTCTTACTGACAACGTACTAAAAAGCTGATGTTTTTAATTTGCCTGATTGGCCAAATTGACTTTCGTCTTTCCGTTTGTTTATTAGGTTGTATGTTGGTCTTCCTGAGATCTCATTTTAAAACCAATCTTGAGAAAGCTTAGTGTGCATATTGTTATATTTAGTATAATGTTTTGTCGTTAGCGATTTTTGAGTGGAGGCTAAAAAGTTTGCCGCAGCGCTATTTACTGACCGATTTTGATAAAATATGGTACACACATTAGGTACTAGATTTTAAAGAGAATTTTTGTCTATGAGCATAATTCGTATAGTGTTTGCCGAGATAATAGGTTGTGAAGATTACAATTTTATTGATGAAATAAATTTAATGATTAAATTAAATTGGAAGATTTTGGTAATATTCGGCAAGAACATTTATTTTAGTACCAACAACATACACAATTTTAGTAAAATATTACTGACTGAAATGGTCATTATTACTTTGGACTATACAAATGTCGGGAACATTTGTATATTATGCAATTTTTTTAGTATTTAGTACCTACCATTGACATCTCATTTTGTGTAAAACAATACCTCGATCGTTTGTCTCTTGTGCAAGAGATCGCTCTGAGCAAGAAGACCGCCCATTGTGACACTTAATTTTAATTTTTTCTTTGTTTTGTAATGATTTTCTATAATATTATTCTATTCCTTTGTTTGTTATATTTAATAATGTGGTGTTGCAATAAAGAGTGTATCTACGAGTGTATATATATATTATATCTATATATCTTTACATGTAAATACGAAGAGAATGTAATTCATTTCATTTTCTTCTTTTGTAGTTATTAATATATTTAAAAGGTAAATTTGCCTTACTTCAAAAAATGTATTTTTTAGTTAAAGTATTTATGTGATGACCAAGGTGTTTAATAATTTGCCAGATAACATGAAGGATTTGGACTTAACAAATTTTAAAATGAAACTGAAGAAAATGCTTATTGACAAATGCTACTATACCATTGACGACTACTTGAGAGATAAAATACAATCGAAGTGATCAGCAATTATGACGTAATATTGTATTTAATTATAATTATCTAATTCCTTGGCATTATTCATAATTAAAATCCATTCTTATTATTTAATTCCTTGACAATATTTATAATTAAAATGTGCTTAATTTCATATTACTTATGTACCGTGTGTTAAGTAGTTAATTTAGTTAGTTAATGATTAGTTAATGCATGTATTATTTGTCAATTCAAAATAATTATAATCAGTAACAAATTATAAACTTTTAGGCCTTTATTAATAAACGTTGCGTAAACATAGATTAGGCGTAACATGCTTTGTCTTGCTTTCACGCGCGACATTTACTGCAAGCGAAAAATTTACAGATAGATGTTTTAACTACTCCGGGTTTACTACAAGTTTATTAATAAGGCCGAAAATGTATATTCAATATTGCTCACCATCTCGGTATGTTACAGAGTCCTTTTAATCATATGCGTAAGAACTGTCTACTTCTAACCTGTGACAATGCAATAAAGTTATTTGATTTGTTTTACCTTTTCTAACATGCAATGTTATAAGGCTAGTAACATATTCTATTCAGTTGAATAACAATCCGCCAAATAGTAAATTTACTAAAGCATGTTTACTTTAATTCCTTATTCTGGAAGAACCCTTTCGTGTTGGCATGTAATGGCATAAAAAATCCTATATTTTTTTTGTTTTTTCACTACTCATAATATTTGTTATCAATGTCTCAAATTTATCTACATAAATATGATTTTCAAGATTTCAATTACGGGAAACGTAATTACTGTTATTATCAAATATGTTAAATGTTTTTTTTATCATCCAAACCACTTTATCATTATTATTTTTGTCTAGACGATCTATAAATACATAAGTGGTGTCAATGATGCGTTGTACTTTATGCAAGATATATATGATTAGCGTCTAGTCTAATTCATATTTTATTAAATCCTCATGTCACTGTTATCTATATACTAGATGCGATCACCAAGGACTGTTTCGCCCCAAAAATTTCTTTGTCTCAGCCCGTCTGTTCTGCGAGGTAACATTTTCAACCCACTTCCATATTAAAGGACGAGGTTCATAATTCTTTATACAAAGTAGCCCGATTTTGATAATCATTTTTTTTTGTTTGGTAGAATAATCTTCCGAGGTGGTCCAATTAAAATGTTCATCAAATTCGGTCAAGCAGTTTTTGAGTTACAATCCAATAACGGAAAAGTGATTTGCCTATCTTCATAATATCGTCATTGACGGTGAATGACAATAGATCCCGTAAGTAACAAGGGTTACTGAGAGGTTGAAACAAGATATTTCACACTTTTTAGTGTTGATTGCGGTTCCATTTTATAGTAATAAATATTTTAATACTAAAACAGCTCATACCATACCACGGAATCGTGTAGCTTCTTGAAATAATTTTATATTAATAGGTTTTATAGTGTTTGAGTTCAGCCATTTAAACAATCTCACAAACAATCAAACCAAAAACTATATTAACTACTTAACTAACTATAGTGTACTTAATAATATTATGGTACTCATTGCGTGTATGTACAAACTTGTAATATAATTAGGAAAAATCGTTTCATTGGAAGATGTAAGAAAATGCAAAACAATAATATGTAAATAAGACACTGCGATACAGACTGCGTAATTTATTTTTTTATTTTATTTTTAATATAAATTGCTTACATATATTTAACTTAAATTAAAAACTAAACATATGTACCCTGTTAGGGAGTTGCAAAAACTTATAGTTATTTATTACAAAGTTTGTTCCTACAAAGTATACAAACAATAAAATAGACTTAACATTATAGGTAAGTAACAAATAATATTTTAAACAAATGAGATCTATTAAGGTACATATTATTGCAATTTGGCAGTGATTACGTAATTATTTTATTTCTGACCGTAATTTAGGTTAAAGGTGAAGCAAAAAAAGTTATGTGACGGCTAGTAGAGTTATAGTTCAGCCGTGCGGTTCTATCAGAGCAAACATCATTGCTTCTTTGACTACATCCGTCAAATAGTAAATGGCAACGGAAAAACGACCTTGTCGAGTCAACATGGACGATAACACTTATTTGACATTAGGTGAGCTCAGCGACGATTGCAACGGCGAAGTATTCCTTAGAGAAGAACACGGCTGGGGCAAAGTAGTTGGAGCGCGCGGCCCCGAGTAGAATACATAGCGATAAATGTGGGAAGAGGCGGTGTGGTGGGGGTGGACGACGCTTGCCCGGCGATCATAACTTGAGTGCCGGGTATGCCGGCAGAGCGATCGGGATAGGCACGTCATGCGATCCACGCGCTTCAAATCATATATCAAATATACATTTTTAAATGTCAATGTCAATGATTTCTGTTGTGTACTTGGGCTACCAACAAATAAGATCGATAGATGATTTGTTCGTAGATTGCGATGTTGACATCCCCACACGCATCTCGCGCCAAACCTGCATTTTATCTATGGTGGTAGTGCCATGCTGTAACCCCACAGCCGAATAGGCCGGCACGACCGGAGAAGTACTACACTCCCACATAACACCGACGTGAAGTAACATAGCTTGCTATTGCGTATCATTCGGTTTGTGGGAGGTTCCGGAGGCACAATCCCCCTTCCCCTCTCCTTCTCTCCTCTCTTTTCTCATTCACCCTCATTCCTATTCATTTTAGAGGTCGACAGCGCGTTGGCAGCGCCATTTTTGTTGCAAACGTCTATAGACGATGGTGACCACTTTCCGTCAGGTGGGCCGCTTACCTGTCTGCCTACATTTGGCAATAAAAAAAATCAACACTTGTAGGGAAGATGTTCTCATAGTAGATTTTTACTTACTTTGGCGGGGGTATGAGTACGTATATCAATTAAATGAAATAATAAAAGTTTATTCAACAACATACTCGTATATTCATAAACAACATACATCCTTGCATTGTACTACCATAACAATAATATTGCCGACGACAGCTCGGACGCGATTGGCGATTTCGTCAGGCGGGCGATTAAAGCATCCGAATATCGAATAATAGAGTATAATCTCAAAATGCCGATAAAAGACCGAAATGAAGAGATCGTGAAGGCTATGTTAGAAAGGATACGGCAAAGGCGTGAACCTGAGGCCAGTACTTCTGACCAATAGCGTACACATAGGTATAAAATTAGGAAATATTGTTCACTAGCAATAGATTTATGTATTTACAAAAGAAAAAAAAAATGGACTCACTTTAGATTTTAAGCTTTTTTTTAATATTTTTTTTTTATTTATTTTCCACCATAGCTTAAGAATGTTTATTGTGATGTTTGGAGAACGAATCTCCAAGAAAAAAGTAATATAAAAAAAAAAAAAACAAATCAAAAAAGGTACGGACCAAAGAGTCTGTAGTGTGGAAGAATAATTAAATAAAAAAAAAACAACAATATTCATTTAACATATGAAACCGCGCCGGTACACCAGTGGCCAAATATAAACTTACATAAAGCCGCGCTGGTACACCGGTGTACCGCAGGCAAAACCCATATCAGGACTGAATATAAACTCCCAACTGTTTAAATATGTTTTATTTTATGTAACAATAAAACGGGATTCACGTCTACAGTCTGACTTACAAGCTGTCTATGATCATGATCGAGAATTGTTTTGAAGCCTTCAAGGCGCAATGACGATCGCACTACACCTAATGTAGGCAAACTAGCCGATGTCACTAAAATATTGTCTGGGTAGAATTTCTATTTAGTAGCCCGATACAAACGAAAAACTTTCATATTATATAGCTAGCTGCGCTTCGCTGTTTCACTCGCTGTGATGGATGATGACAATGATGATGAAAATCCTAGGTCCTTCCCTGAGATATAACAAATATCTTGCCTTTTGAAATCGGTAAAGTCATTCTTAAGTTATAACGTGACCAAGGGAAATAGGGATTCGTTTTTATAATAACAATTTAAGTGTTTTGAAATTTCTCTCTCTAAATGCCTCAAGCAATTTATGTCATAATCATAAAGACACTAAAGAGAATCTTCTATTTGAATATATTGTCAAAGTTCAGCAAATGAATGGCAAAATTATATGCAAGGTTGTTTAATCTACATCATCTAACTCGAGAGTCATTTGTTCATTTAGGACGCGATAAAGCAACATTATTCCAGTAACAAAAACTAAACTAAAACGAAAACTTTTTCATCGTTCTGCAGCTGCACACGACAAGAGGAATTATATCGTTATGAATTTTATTTTAGTTGGTCCGACGTCCGACTATACCTATTCTCACGGTGTGAATTTCAAATGCAGGATTCAGAAGTTTTACAAGAGGACGATGGCTTAGGAGTACAGATTAAGTACAGTAAGAACATTTCTTGATTTTTAGCAAGAACCAACACCATGGCGTCAAATTATTGGTGTCGTAAAAGATAACTCACCTGCACTTATCAATCTAAACTATTAAAGTAAAAAACAGATCGATGAAGTCTCCATATTATCATTCACCTAGGTGAATAAACTATACTAAAATAGATTATGCACCAAGGGAGTAAAGCAGTGTCTTTGAACCCTGAGTGTAACGGGGACTCTTGGGTTTCCCGAGCGTAGCGAGGGAGTTATGTAGAGTCATGAGTGAAGCGAGGGGTTAAAACCGCCCAAGACGAAGACAGGCTTTATCCTCGAGGTGCATACTCTACTTTTCATACCTTTTGTAAACTCAGAGCTGTAAAAAGCAGTTATATAGTAAGTAAAATATATTAATAGTTAATTTTCATATTGGACACATTTGTACCGTTATAGAGGGACAGAGTAATATTTTTGGAAGGAACATTTTATGAAAAACACTGTTCTAGACTGTCGCTGTTGTTAACTAAGATATAATTAGTACCAAGTTAGTACTCACGAAATGTAGACCACGATAGTTGCTTTTGGAGCTCCCGAAATTTCGGTACTGTTACATGCACCGCATTGAAAATAATAAAATATTTAAAGTTCAACCAATATATAGTATTATCTATGCCTTCAACTATGACCTTGAATGCACAGAGAGGGGCCGTGCGTAACCCATAGCAACCGGCGCACAACATTCTTACTAAGAGTATTCCTACACCTAACGTTCCAAATTCAAATCACTTTACTCCCCAGGGAGTTTCATACAACTTTACAGCCCCGCGTATGTAATTCCTTGCTTTACGTAGAGATTGCGTGACATGTTATTACATTCTATTGAACATTTTCCAGCAGGTGGTATGAAAACAAATGAATTAAGGCTCTTTCTTAGTATATTTAATTCACCTAGATGAATAGACTCATCTCAGCCGTAGGATGTCCACTGCTGAACATAGGTCTCCCCTACTTATTTCCAAAAAGACCGTTTGGAAGCAACCTGCATCCAACGTCGCCCTGCAACCTTTATCCAGTCCTCTGTCCACCTTGTCAGTTTACGACCTATGCTGCACCAAGTAGCACAACGACCTATGGAGAGGGCTATGCTATGGCTTTCTCTACGTGATCGAATCAGATATGAGGAGATCCGTGGACTAACTAAAGTCACCGATAAAGCCCAGAAGATAAGCCAGTTGAAGTGGTGGCACACAGCAAACAGAACAGATGGCCGATGGAAGTTCTGGAGTGGAGACCACGGACCGGCAAGCACAGTGTGAATAGACTATTGTATACTAAAATACAAAAGAGATGAATTACATCTAACTGGTATACTTCATCATCATCATCAGCCCACATTCGTCCACTGCTGGACATAGGACTCTCCTAAAAAATGCCACAGAACTCAGTCTTCAGCTCTCAGCATCCAGTAACTGCCAGCCGCCTTCCGTAGGGCATCTCTCCACCTGGCCGCAGGGTGTTCTACACTCCGTTTGCCAAAACTTGGTCTCCACTGGTAATCAAAATTCCCCAGTATCTGGATGACCGAGCTTTGCTCGATTTCGAATGTTCCGTGAGAATCTTGTCACCGCGATTCCGTATTTTGCAACGCGATTGTTACGCCATCTAGTATACGCAACTAACGAACTGTTATTATTCATTGCCTGAAAATACGAATAAAACGATGTTTTCGAAAAATGAAACTTAGCTAGATCGATTTTTTGCCCCCGAAACGCCCTCTGCATACTAAATTTATGAAAATCATTGGACCCGTTTCCGAGATCCAAATTATATAATATATTTATGTTACAATAATTGTTCGTTTAGTGCATTAGATAAGTGAATTAATGCAGGTGAATTCAGTCTACGGCACCAAATTATTAATCTTTTTTTTGTAGCGTCGAACTATTGCCAAATAAAATAATGTTTATAAGGCTACCGATTGTAATAGCTTAAAGAACTATATCAAAACAGCCGTCGATGTATATTAATGGGCGAGTGAGCATTAAAAACTAATGAGCGTGGTGCAGTGCCACGCAAAAGATCAGTTCTAATCTCTTGATGGTACTGCAAGGCAGACGTAGAGCATACCATCAGGCGCACGAGATTCCTTTATCGACATAACATTTTATAATAGACTGGCTGCTCACTGCGGTTTCACCCGCGCGGTGATGGATGATGATGATGATGAATCTTATATAGCCTATGTTACTCAGGGTGAATATAGCTTTCCAATGGTGAAAGAATTTTTGAATTCGGTCCAGTAATTTTTGAGCCCATTCGTTACAAACATACTTACAGACAAATCTTTCCTCTTTATAATATTAGTATAGATAAAAATTGTTTAGGTCTGTTTTTAACCGACGTCAAAAAAAGGAGGAGGTTTCACGATTCGACTGTATATTTTTTTCATGTTTGTTCACGGATAACTTCATTACTTATGAACTGATTTGGATGATTCTTTTTTCGTTTGGTAAATTCCATCCCGTGTAATTTTTATTAAATTTGGTCAAGCAGTTTTTGAGTTATACTCCAAAAACTGAAAAGTATTGGTTTATCCCGTAAGTAGCAAGATCACTAAAAGGGTGAAAAAAATTGCATCAAATTCAGTCAAGCAGTTTTTTATAGTAGATCCAACCGTTTATCCTCTTTTTGACAGATCTAATTTGTCAGTTAAAGTGTTGTGACCAAGTGATTATAGTGGACACGATTTCGATTCATTTTTCTATCGAGTCTGTGCGGAAAGAGAATAGTCCTAGGAATGGCGCCATGACCATGGCTATTGGCCATCTAGAAATACGTCAGCCAATGGGGAATGTTGAAAGGGCGTGGACAGGCCGTCATGGCATGGCCATCTAGAAACGCATCAGCCAATGGGAAATGCTGACGCATTTCTAGATGGCCATGCCCAGATGGCGAGGCCACGCCGTCCGGTTACACCCGTGTAGTTTCCAAGGTAAGCTATCAAATTCTGAGTTATAAGTTTTCACTTCTATCGGCAATTCCTATGACTGCCAATTTTTTTGTCTATGGGTAAGCAGTAGTATTTTATCAAGGTAGTAAAACTCAATGGTCCACCGCCGTTTTGTATTTGTCACTGTCACTCGCAACAAGACGCCCGTGCTAGTAATTATTTGCTGAGTTTTATATTGGAACTATAAAATGCCGAAAGGATCAGTGCTGAAAGGACAGACGAGAGAAATGGTGATCAAGCTTCGTAATTACTTTGAAGCAGAGTATCAAAATGGCGGCCCGCTTTTACCATTGTCGCAAGTGAGAGAGCGCGTTGCGGCCGCGTTAGGTATTAGTGCATCTACGATTACAAAAATTACTACCGAAGCCTACGGAACAAGCGGCATGCAGGAGAATAAGCTTCGTACGCCGAAGAAAAAACGCCAACCACGTCGTGTGACTTCGGTTGACAACTTTGACGCAGACGCTATACGCCGTCATATATATAACTATTACTTACGTAAAGAAGTTCCAACACTTAAAAAACTTGTTGCTTCTTTGCGTGAATGTGATTTGTTCCGAGGTCAAAAATCGTCATTGGTAAAGGTCTTGAATGAAATTGGATTTACTTATAAAAAATCGGACAAACGCAAAATATTGATGGAGCGTCGCGACGTAGCTTTTGCTCGTTGCGAATTTTTGAGCGAAGCCAAAAAAATTACAGATTGGTCAAATGTTGTTTTCACTGACGAAACTTGGCTGAATGCGAACCACACAGTGTCTAAGAGCTGGACTGATGACACCGCTGCTTCCACTACCTCAGTACCGATGGGAAAAGGAGAACGTCTAATCATTTGCCATGCAGGGTCTGTGAAAGGATTCATGCCAGATGCTTTGTTGGCCTTTAAATCCAAAAAAACAGTTGAGTACCACGAAGAAATGAATTCTGAGGTTTACGAAAGTTGGTTTAAGGAAATGGTACAATCATTGGAAGAACCGTCAGTTATTATTATGGATAACGCATCCTATCACTCACGCCAAATTGATAAAATGCCGACCCAGGCCGACAAAAAACAAGTAATCATTGACTGGCTTCAACGACATGGTGAAAATGTTGATAACTCCTTACTAAAAGTACAATTACTAAATATATTACGAACAAAAAAACACTTCCCAAAACGATATGTGATCGACGAAATAGCTGCAGAACATGGTCATTGGGTTCTTAGACTTCCACCCTATCATTGTCAATACAATGCCATTGAATTAATATGCGCTCAAGTTAAAGGACACGCTGCTAGAAATAACACAAAACCCCCATTCACGGCAAACAAAATGGTAAATTTATTAAAAAATGCATGTGTGAAAGTAACTGCGGAAAGCTGGCAAAATGTAATTCAAAAAACACAAGAAACTATAATGGCAGATTGGGATAAACACGTGGCGATAGATTATATGAGTCAACAATTAATTATAAATGTCGGCAATAGCTCGAGTGACAGCAACGATGAATCTGATTTTGATTAATAAATAAATAAAAATAAAAGATTAGATTTCGTTTGCTTAAATTGGAATTGGGGTTGCTCAAACTTTACTATTTTCTGGTACCAAACGGCAGACTTTAATGTCTGCCATCCCCAGCGAGCAACACGGAAGGGAGTAGCCTTAGCTAAAAAATATTGTTCAAATCTTTCTGTCATTTCTTGCGGGAGGGGAAGTTGCACACTAGCGCAAAGCCGCACTATTACATACAAAACATACCTGTACCGATCCATTGCCGATCATACTCACACAACCAAATCACTAACACATAAAAAATAAAGCACCATTCACAAATCTAGCCCCGCCCTCACCCCACAGTATATTATCAAACTCCATGGTCCATGCGAACTTGTACTTTGACAGAGGGGAAACGCTGTGTATGCCTACTCCCTTCCGTGTTGCTCGCTGGCCATCCCAGATTTAACCGGTAACAGCTTCGTCAAGTATGACTTGTACTTGTAATCATCATAGTCATCATAACCTTGTTCTTTTTTGGATATACACCAGGAGATAAACACGTCTTCAAATAATGCTGTATGTTTTCCTGAGGCGCATCAATATAACGGTTTTACATAAAAATAAATCCGATATTATGTGCCGAGAACGGAAAACACCCGTGTAAAAATAGTTCATAAACAATATCGATATCTCAATCGTAACTTCGTAACATCACTATGTTGATAGCCATAGAACGTAATTTTTTAAAAACGTTTGTTATTTTATGGAATTTATAAAAAAACTACTGCACTTATGGACTCATTTTGTGAAAGATGATTATTATACGGGATCAAGGAGCAAATTTAAGCAGTTGTCATATTTTTAAAACCTCGCATTTATAAGTTAACTTTTGCGTAACATCGTCATGTTACGTTCTATTGGTGCTGTCAAAAAGAGGATAAACGGTTGGATCTACTATAGTTACACTCCAATATCTGAAAAGTGTTGCGCCTATTTTCATGATTTGATGATAATATTGTCATTGACGGTGAATGACAAACGATCTCTTAAGTAGCAGGTCTCTAAAAATGGTGTAAAAAATGTTTTTAACAAAATATTCTAATATTTAAAAAAAAAACTGTTACATTTTGTTAAAGCTCTAACGCGAACCTTATTCTTATTATCAATTATAAAAAATATATGAATGGGTTGGAGAAACGTTCATATTGGACTACCCCTACTGTTTCATCAAAAGCTTGATATGTGTGTTTAAAAAAAAACTACATTACATTTCCTTCGCAATGTCGTTATGCTCGGATTTTTAATTTTATTTCAGTTTTGTATCTTGTTACTTTGTAGAATTTACTTTTGTTTTTTTATGAGTGCAGTGCAGTTACCATGTTTTCGTTGTCATGACTATAACTAAAACATAGATAAATATAACTTAAGTACATTATCATTGTGCCTTTGCAAAGTCAACATCACTTATTTAGTTTAGGCATCAAAGACACACTTGTGAACGTCACTTATTCATTATAATGCACTTTAAAGACTACCGCTGCGTTTCAAAATATATAGAGCCTAGCGAGAAGAAGCAGCAAGAAACTCGGGGCCATTCTTGTCATATAGATTTATGTAAAAATCTATATTACAAGAATGGCCCAATGTTTATGACTTTTGCGGGGCGAGAACACTAGCGCTCGTAGAGGAGCTCGACTTAGCGATGTTCACCGCGCAACAAGTTGAGCAACACTTGCTGCGGTCAGGAGTTGGATGGGTGTGTGCTAGTGGCATTGTTCAACTGAGCGCTTCCGTGCTGCGGAGGGCACGTCAAGCTGTCGGTCCCGGTTGTTTGTAGGACAACAGGGACAACTTAGGACAACAGGCGTTAGGCTATGTCAAGGACTTTCGGGCGGCTTGAAACTTTGACATGGGTTGGCCACTAACCTATCCACCAATCCGCACTGGGCCCGCGTGGTGGATTATGGCACAACTCCTCTCTCTGAGAGGAAGGCTCTAGTCTCAGCAGTGAGAACAAAATGGGCTCATTATGATTATGACTACTAGTATGACATTTTATGGGTGGTAGATGACAACTTGCCAGAAGTGAAGTATTATAAGCATCTTTCTCTTTTAGATAATGTCGGCAAGATTTTTACAGTCAACTTGAATTTTCACTCCGTGCGCTCAGTTATGTGTTTTCGGATTTTATTGTAAACTTGCACACAATTTCCTAGGAACGACTGTTTAGTCTTTGCATGTCTAAAACTAGGCACAGCTATGCCTAGTAGGTACCTCCTACTAGGCATACGAATAGGATAATAGTAGGTAGTGATAACTATTTAACTATCACTACCTTTTAAACGTATTGAAGCAGCAGCTTCGAAGAAACTGACGGATACAGCTTGCCCGCACCGGTGACGTCACAACGGGCGCGCTCCTCCGCCGCCACCGCGGTCGTAAACGTATTCAATACAAACTGCGAGTTATCTGTGCCACTGTTGTACTAGATAAATGACAGTTTGTACTAAATACGTTAACGGTGCGATTACGTTACACTTAAACAGATTTTCGTGCTCGGCCCACTGTGCTAGCGCGAACGCAGCCGGGTGCGCACGTACTCCATGAAGAAGTGGCCCGGACGGTCACGGAACCGGTCGAGATATTCGACTATACCTAACCTACGTAAGTTAAACCGTCAAATAACATTAAAAATGTGTAATACTTACGAAAGTTTTAATCAAGTTATAAATATTTAACTTACATAATTTTTAACATTATATTTTAAATACATACAGGGTTATTGTTAAGTCGACCTATTCCCGTTAGGGGCGTGTAGTTCACATCGTTATTGACTGATTTGACTATTCAACACCCTATCCTAAATCTAACCGATTTCGAGATATTATTTAAATTTTATTGTTTTATTATTTATAAGTTATTATACGTTTTAATCGTAAACAATGACTTATTTATTCATTTTACGTACAATATTGGTTAGTGAGATCCTATTAGCATCTTCTTTTACATGTAAAAATCAAATAATAGTAATAATAAGACTAACACATTTCAATAAAATTCAAATATCTCGAAAACGGTTAGATTAAGGATAGGGTGTTGCATAGTCAAATCAGTCAGAAACGATGTAAACTACACGCCCTTAACGGGAATAGGTCGACTAAGCCAAAGTTTATAAATAAAAAAAACATTAAAAATACATTTATTGACATAAATAGAATTGGAATAGATTTCATAAATACATATCGTACGAGTATAAAGCATTAATAGATTATATTAAACATATTTAATAGACAAAGCCTTAGTTTTATAACTTTTGTATAAATACGTAAAGACAAACTGAGCACAAATATTTTCCGGAAAAGTATTCGTATCGCAAGCGTCAACGCGTCACACTTCGGCGTACAAACTATGAGTGTATCTGTGTCACAGTTTCCCTAGATACATGACAGTTTGTACTATTTCACGTGAACGATACCACGATAATATTATCTATATAATATTACCGTGACGATACGTAACGTTACACTTACGTAGTTATTTATGATAGGCTCACTGAGCCCACATGTGCACCGTATAGATGCAACGTGGGCGAGTTGGTGTGCACACTGGTCCCGCGTACACAACGCATACTGACGTCCCACTCATACCTATGCCTTTACTTCAGATGCTGTAGTGTACAATGTTTTCCGGTTCTAAGAGTGAACTTGAGGACTATATCTTCCCTCGCTGCAATACGTAATATAGCAACACGATGTTCAATGCATTATATATTTGGTATAATAATGACTTCATATCGCCCAACCAAATCAATGAGTTGTTCGTCTTCGATTTTCGAACAAAGCTTACTTCCCAACTTTAATTCGTGACTGACGCGCTACGTAAGTTCTAGAAACACACTGGTCTTACGCGTGGGATTGCGTATGATATCCCTCCTCCTAGATTAATATGCTTCTGATTTCATTGTTTTCATACAAATCAAGAGTATCGATGTCTCAAATGCTAGTGCGTGACTAACGGCCCTCGCTGCTGGTCCACGCTCTCCATGAGGATGAGCATCAGTACTGCTCGAACACCGGTCTGAGCATAACGACCAGATAATAGAGTGAGTGTTGCCGGTTTACCGTTTAATAATGAATTTTATGACATTGTATACCTATACCTAATATGTTTTTATGTGCAATAAAGAATTAAAGAAAAGAAAGACATTATTAGCTTTCATTATTGTGTCTTAACGCCGCAATGGCTGAACGGAATTTGATCATTATAGTGAGTACCCAATATAAACACGTAACGATTTTACATAACCTTACAAAAATACCGATTATAGCGTGTCAGACGCCATGACCGGCCGTGGATGTGAATATCTACACACCTTCATTCGGGACTTAGTAACCCTTCGGTAATGAAAGATGTAGGTGAATAGTCTGCTTAGTTTTACATTAAATATATACGGTCAAATTGAGAACCCTCCCCCTTTTTAAAAGTGTGTTAATGTGTTCCTGAAACGCAGTGTTAATCCTCCGGTAACTGAAGGCTTGTCCGAATATTTATAACAAACGTTGCAACGAACAAAGATTTGTAATTCGGAACGATTTAAGAAGAACGATTTTAGAACCTAGATAATAATGTCGATATTTAGACAGAATGTACTTATATATTTGTGTCGTTTGGAGTCGAAACTGCCGTCCGATTCTCTAAGAGCAAACATCGTTGCATCGTTGACAACTACCGTGGAAGGTACGATCGAAGGAACGGTAGAACCTTGTGTGCTAGGGCGATATCTCGTATTTGACATCGGTGAGCTCGTCGACGATCGCAACTATGAATAAAGTAGAGAATCGCACGGTAGCCGTAAAGAGTAAATGTTGTGTGGCATTTACTGTCAAATCTATACTCGAGTCGAGATTCAGAACTGAGCATCTTTCTAGAATTCCAACCTTAGAGTATAGAGATTTGTTTCATAAGTCATAAACATTTATTTTTACTTTATATACGGAACACAAGGAAAACTTATTGAAATCGTAAAACAAATTGCTGTTAGCTGCTCCACGTTGGCAGGCGCCCAATATGGTATTTGACAAGTCGTGGGACTAATTTATATCTGTTTATATAAAAATGAGTCCGTATTTCTTCTAGTCATGCTATAACTTGAGATCGGATGGAACAATCTCGCTAACTCTTTTTTCGTTGTGTTAATTATTGTCAGGAGAAGGTTCTCATGAATGAAAAAACCAAGAAAAGATGGGAGGTTATAGCAAGACCGGAGGCCGAGCCTACTAACCGAACGAATTCGCGGGCAGTCGTAAATACAGAATAAACTCAAGGATATAATATTCAAAACTACATACAACTGGCATGAAGACGAAAATACAAATACTTAGATACTTGAAGCTAGTCTTTTAATCATACATTTAGGTTTTTTTTAATGTATGTACGTAGGTATAAAGATGATATCAAATATTTTGTGCATCAAATGTTTCGTTTGTAATCTTACTGCTTTGTTTGTAGAATAAAATTTTCTTTGATATTCAAGTGAATACAATTTCGAAATTGCTGTTGCAGTAAAAATATATATCAAAGCTCAGGTTGCGTAAAGGATTGCTTCTACGACCCTTCGTCCGCAGGTTTTTGAACTTTGATTTTTGTCTGAATAAAATACAGTCTTCAAGTCACGCTTATATAGATGAGTGTCAGCTAGAAGTTAATTTATGCAGATTTAATATATAATACAAAAACCTTTTTAGCAATAATATATATTTCATCATCATCATCATCTCAGCCGTAGGACGTCCACTGCTGAACATAATCCTCCCCCATGATTTTCCAACAGGACCGGTTGGAAGCGGCCTGCATCCAACGTCGTCCTGCGACCTTCCTCAGGTTGTCTGTCCACTGTGTCGGTGGACGACCTACGCTGCGCTTGCCGGTCCGTGGTCTCCAATCCAGAACCTTCCGGCCCCATCGGCAGATGGCCGATGGGGCGTGCTATGTGCCCTGCCCACTGCCACTTCAACTGGCTAATCTTCTGAGCTATGTCGGTGACTTTAGTTCGTCTACGGATCTCCTCATTTCTGATTCGATCACGTAGAGAAACCCCGAGCATAGCCCTCTCCATAGCTCGTTGTTAATATATATAAGGTCATTGTTAATTAGTGCACAATATCGAATGGAGTGGTTTGGAATCGATAACTGGTCAATATAGTGAAGGGGAAAAACATTTTTTTTATTATTATGAACTTTCTTTACTTTTACTACTTAATACGTTTATTTTTATTATTATTCATTGCTCTGCAGCTAATAACCATTGCGCGACTGAACGCTTGCTGCTACAACACAGAATAGACAACAGTGACTACAAACGAGACAAACCTACCTGTCCCTACCCACTTAGAATAGGCACAACAAAGTACGAACCTACCTACTAGCGAATGTTTACGCAGCTGATGTGTATGCCTCCAAAGGCTGGCCCGGGCGGGTCATCGTCCGCACGATGTACCTATTCTATGCGAGTAGGTATGTCTTGCGCATTGACTGCTATCTTATCTGCGATGAAGCGGTGCGTCGGGTCGTGCGTTCAGTCGCACTATGGCTCCTAGACGTGAAGCGGCGAATATGGGTTCATCATAATAATAAAAATATATCGACGCTGGAAAGGCAATATTGTCCAAGCGACATCAGACTAACTTTACAGTAGAGCTGTTTAAAGTTTGAATTTTCAGAAAAAAATTCGTGTAAACTCTTGTAATGGTCCAAAAAGACTAGTTCTTAGAAATGTATTTGTTTATTTATTTATCTACATTATAGTACACGTAACTATTAAAAATAATGGTTAGTTTAAAAGTTAGTGTCGCTTAGTAAAATTTTCCCTAAAAGTAGAGACGGTAAAAATTTACTAACCGACTAGCTTTGATTAAGGAAGGTACGGTAAATCTGTAATATATATCTTTTTTTTTTAATTTATAGCAGAGTAAAAGTTGCCTAAACAAAATAAAAAACATGTGGAAATTCAAGCAAAACAACCTAAATATTATTTTAAGATAATTTTTTTCCGTAATTTTAACATAAATGACTTTTTTACAGAAAATTGGATTAATAATTTTATTAAATAATGTAAATAAAATGCACTCGAACTGTCTTGAGTTTTATTAATTTTAACAAAAACAACACTTAGGTACACAGTATGAGCATTAGTTAGGTATTATAAATCTACTAGTATATAAAAATAATAATACTATGTGTTTTAAGACATTGAGATCACAAATTGAAGTATTTAATCATATGAATTATTATAATCAATATAAAATGTGCATATGTTTACAAAACTAGTAATATTTCAGTCACAACTCGTTGCTCAGTAACAATTAAAATAAAATGCACCTCATAGGCATTCATAAAACTGTACGTAGCATAAAGAAATCTTCTATAAAACGAACTTAAATTCAAATTCTTAAAATAACAGTAGTCTTATATCAACTAAACCCTATCAATTATAGTATGGTTCTTCTACTGGTGGCAGGTAACTAGATAAGAAACTACAAATGAAATGATAAGAACAAAACGAAAAAAATAGTATGAATCTAGCAGCAGTCGAGAAACCATCCTGTAATTGACAGAGTATTCTAACTGTGCGAAAACAACTTACAGCTAATAATATTTTCAGTCATCATCTGCAATATGAAGTAACAATTAAAATAATAGGAACCAATTTAAAGCTCTCGTTGAATAAACTAAAAAGAAACTTTTCAGAAAAACATCACAAGAATCTATGTTTTAATTATTTTTAATCATCTTCAATATCTGATTCAGGCAAGGTATCTTTTGCATCAGTAGCTTTTGGGATATTGGAGTATTCATAACGGAATGGAGCAGGTATTACTTTATATTTACAAAGTTTCATGAGATCATTATATTTGGCCACTGAGATAGGCAGTTGTGATCGATAGCAAGGCATCAGTGGACCTTTGGTTTTGGATTGAACTTCGACATTATACGATTTTGCGTTAACGTTCACGGAGTCTTTGATAGAAATCATCGAAGGCTTATTTTTCTTGAAAGTCACGACACGAACTTTGCTAATTTTCCCAGTTAAATTTCCTTTGAAATATTTATCGCCAACGACGTCCCATCTGTTAAAACTTTCAAAAGTCATTGCTTCAATTTTATATGGAAAAGGTTCTTTTCTTGCCGTAGCAAATACAGTATACCATTGCAAAGGCGCATAAATTATAGTTTTTTTCAGGTTGTTCTCTATAACGGCGTGTACACTGTCAACAGGCATATATGTGTGCCCTGTTAACAAATAGTTAATTTGAATCGTCTGAAGATTACTACACTCCTGCAAAGTAGAATGTATCATGGTTAAGACAGTGCGATTTCTATTCTACCCAGGACAACAGTCGCAGTATATAAGAAGGTGTTTTATATTTTCTCTTTCATCCACAGATTTTATGTAACTGTGGAGAATACTTGCGATTTCATTTGCACCTCTTTTTCCGTTGCTTTCATCCCAATAATAGCAAGTTACTCTACGTGTTCCGTTTTTGTAGAAACATAGATTATACACCGCTATTGTTCTTGAATAATAAAGCAGCATTGACTCGCCATGTGGAGTATTCAACACCTTTTCCAAGTCAAAGCTTGCACATAATGTGGAAGGATCAGTTTTGTGTATAGATTTATGAGTAGAAAATCTATTTGAACTTTCTTCTTTTTCAGTTTCATGATCTTCCTTTTCTTTCTTTTTTTTGGATCGCTGAGATCTCCTTGTTGCAACTGTAAACATTTCTGACACTCGTCCTTTTTAGGGACATGAAATAATATATTAAATTCCTCGTCAAATATTTTTCGGAAAATCTTTTCACTAACTATGTCTATGTCAGCTTTCACGTTGCTTTCTTTATAAACGCTGTATACGTGTGCAATATTTTTGTATTCCTGCGGCAAGTAAACCCGGGTAGAATCCTGACGGCAATAATGTGAAGGTACGGCTGGTAGGTAGGTGGTAGGCTTTTGATGAATTTTTTTTACTCGTTTTCTGTTTTTTACTTTTACGTTCAGCTTCTTTCTGCTTCTTTAGGTCAGTTTCTTCAGACATATTACTGGTCTGAAACATAGTAAAAGTTACATTTTTTTTTAAATCTGACCAAATTATAGGGTAGGTACCTATGTGTGTATTTATTTATAATCGAAAAATACATACCTTACAAAAATACATACATAACTACTTTAAATAGGTATGTATGTAAGTAGGTAGGCTCACTTTTTATAAACATGAGAGAAAAGTCTTAAATGCAATTGAAAATAAAGTTGTGTAGGTCCGGTACCAACATTACTTTAATACATACGGCTTTGGCCGTAGTAGGTATAGCTAGCGCTTGTGACGAGACGTGACCTTGAATGAGTAACAAGCTAAACGGAGCCCTTATCTATGATAGCAAAACAGAAAACTAGTATAGATACATACATAAATAATAATACGAAATAACAATGAGAGATGCAAAGAAAATTATGATAGGTAGGGACATACCGACTGTAAGTCGTCCTTGGTCGCTATTCCCGATTTTAAAAGAGCCTTTTCCAGAAGACTATGACTACGTTTTCTTTGGTCCATTGTTCTGAAATAAAGATACACCATGTACTAACGCAAAAACAGTTTTAAAAAACGAATTTATTTATTAGATCAACTTACAGTTTTCGTGTTTGTCATGTGATAAGCGTAAGCGGTACCTCAGTTGACAACGGAATTGCAGCGCGCGCGCGTTTCCCAAGCGACGACCGGCCGCGCACTGAAGTATCTTAGTTACTTTGAAAGTAGCTTCACTGCATGCTCAAGCGACTGCTTACGCGTTATCCGTAGGTGTAACCGACATTTTTTATGCGAATTATTATAGGTAAAAATACACTTTGAGCCTGTGCGTGACACTACAATAAGATATAACCGACATTGGTTAATCGTATACGTTCAAGTAAAAGTTGCCTAAATAATAAAATAACACTTCAAAACGGCAGGTAAAAATTGACTAACCGACAATTAGTTGTACTTTTAGGCGGGTAATATTTTCCGATCAGTTGAATAAAAAAAAAAAAGAAAACTGGCAATTTTATACTAAACGCCATGTAGGAAAAAACCATAGAAGTCAAAAATATACTATGCGCCTAAAACTATATTGCCAGATACTGGAAAAATTAACTAAGTGGAGTAATTACCGTACGAACGGAGAAGTCAAACTTGACCAAATGCAAATTTAGCTTTTCACAATTGCGACAACCACCAAATTTTCAAAATTGATCGATATTTTTGTCGGTTAGTAAGGAAAAAAAAGTGAAACCTCGCTAACTCCAAAATGTCGAAGCGACATTAAAAGTCGTCGGAGAAGGACGTGAGTAAGACCAAACGACGCAGAAAAATCTGGCGATTCCAACAATGTATGTAACTCAATATGGCCAAAAATGGCGCTTAGATAATTTTGCCTTTCCAGCGTCGATATGTAGTTTATTCTTTTACTTTCATGACCAGTTATCGATCCCAAACCACCCGTTCAATATTGTGCACTAATTATATATAATAATAGTGAAACAATATACGGGTAAAGTATCAATTGCTCTTTGATAAAATGATGTCTTGTAGGTATTTGTGTCGTTTAGTTACTTACGGGATTTATGAAATGGTTTCAGTAGACAACAGACTTATATCATAATGCAAGGTCACGTGGGTAAATAAGTTTGATTAGAATAGATAAGTGAGGAGAATTTCTGTAAGGCCGCGTCACTTATGTTAATAAGAGATTATTTTTTACCAGAACTGTACCTAAATGGAACCATTTAAATATTACATCTACCTACCTAGAAGGTTCCATTGAGATAACACACAAGTAGTATGTGGAAGAGCTATTCAATAAGAGACGTTTAGGTAGATACCAGATATTTGGCCATATGCAGTAGTCATCATTATCATCTCAGCCGAAAGACGTTCTTTGCCGAACATATGGCACCCCATGTATTTCCAAAAGAACCGGTAGGAACCAGCTTGCATCCAGGGTCCTTCTTTGACCTTTCCCAGGTCGTTGGACCTACCTCGCGCTCCTTCCCTGATCTCCACTACTTCTGACACCATCGATTATGCATTCTGCGTGCTATATGCAGTAGTATGCCTTGAAGCGATCACAGCCCAAAGTCAAAAATGGTTGGCCGTTAATGGTTACGGGGTCGATTCCAACCTCAAGAGTAAGCTTTCATTAAAGGGAACATGTTAACAATAACGTGATGAAATCCGCAGCATAGTAGGGCACTCCTCCTAACTATAGCTACCACCCTCAAGTTTGAAAATCTGTCGAGCATCTTAAAGTGTATTCCGACAGCTGTTCTTGAGATAGCTCTCAACGACTATTGTTCTTCATCTATTGAGTTCTATGTCTATGTGATAGTGATACCACCATAGAGATCTAGAGAGATGCCGATTCATGCGCTGAGTACAAAACCTGGTGTAGCAAGCAGCGGCCGTATTCAGCTTCAATAAGTTTATTATCTGCTGCGGTATTAAAACTTAACGTTTGAATATTCGTAAGTACTGTTAACAATATATAATTATTTCACTAAAAAAACATACATTATAGACAAATTATTTACAGTAGATTAAAATTAGCAAAATTGTTGTATTATTAGATAAATGGAATGTATTTGACTCGCAGATGTTTTCTGAATTCACCGCAAGGTGGCATTGTAGACGATCATGGTGGGAGAGTTGTTCTACCGCTAAAATATTGTTACAAAAGTAGTAAGCGTGGCGGAAAGCGGGCAGTCTGTTGTCGTTAGTCGAGGTGAACACTAGGAAACGTTGAGCGTCGAATTTATGTCGGAACAACTATAAAGTTGAATCTAAATAAACTAAAATCTTTATTTAAAGGGATATGTTGTTATACTTTAAATAAATAATAAGAATAATTTATACTTGTGGTTTAACATTGTTGAACAGAGAGAAATAGTATTAAATGTGAAGTATAGTGATTAGTAAATTATTGAATAAAATGTAAAATAATAAGTGAATGCTCTGTCTTATTTACAATACCTTATTAAAGAATACATACCTTATCAAGTATGCTTATTACAGCGATAATGTTAAATGTAATGTTACAGTACAGAGCAAGCATTGTTAACTGTTTACATGCAATATCGTGACCGGAGTTCAGTAACATAATATAAAAGTTGCGAACCGCCGCGAGCAATGTGTTCTGTTCTTAGGTATATTGCTGCGACACCGGTCCCGCCCCCTTTTCATATCCGCCTTGTTTCTGTGATCTGTGGATACCACCTGCTACTGCATCATCACTGACTATTAATAGAAACAGTGGCGAAAAATGGGCCTACCAAAATTTAAAAAAAAACTTGTATTGTTGAAGCTGATGTTTAAACACGACGCACTAGGAGAATAAGACTAAGGAACTACAGGATATCAACCTAATTTACATAATTCTATACAGTTTTATTGGAAAGAAATTACCATAACACGTAGCAAAGTCCTGACCAATAAACAAAAGAGTATTCT
The DNA here is from genome assembly GCA_917880725.1 of Selenia dentaria. Lineage (NCBI taxonomy): Eukaryota > Metazoa > Arthropoda > Insecta > Lepidoptera > Geometridae > Selenia > Selenia dentaria. The sequence continues at coordinate 1,993,664 of OU862888.1, read as the reverse complement.
GTAAATGTGGGTACAACCAGATATCAAAAGCTATGCAGATTGACATTCCAGTTCATATTGACATTATTTGAGATAAAAATATACGAGTACATTTTGCAACAGTGAGTCCTGAATCACAGAGATACAAATGACAGTGTCAACAGAGCAGCTCTTGTTCATTTTGTATTGTGCACTTTTTATTTTTCATTGCATCTCGCCATTGCTCGGGAAGCGGATGGCGTCGCATTCGGGCTGTGAAATTGGCGGGTCGTTGCCGATTTTATGGATATTTTTCCTTGTTTGTATATACTTTGATGTTATAATAATAAAGTTTTAATAATACAGTCCTAATTTTGACCTAATGTATACAAAGGTCAAAAGGTCAAAAGTTTTGAAACATTTTGAATTTTTGCCTAATTTAACAACAGCATAAAGTAGGCAAAATTCTACATGTAAAACTTTTTTAGTAAACAATACTATATTATGTACTTTTATTTGCAACAAGTACAATTTGATAAATTTAATACCGACTTCCATTCTATTCAACTATTGGAGTGTAACTCAAAAAGTACTGAACCGAATTTGATGAAATTTAAATGGGACCACATGAAAACCTTCAGCACCAGCTTTTAAACAAAAGAGTTTTGAGAATCGGTTCACCCTATCGAAAGTTATGAGGTAACAAACACAAAAAAACAGTCGAATTGAGTACCTCCTCCTTTTTTTGAAAGTCGGTAGAATACAGGCTTAAATAGTTTTGACTGAACATGTAAGTCAAGCCCACGGACCGGCAAGCGCAGCGTAGGTCGTCCACCGACAAGGTGGACTGACGACCTGATAAAGGTAGCAGGACGTTGGATTCAGGCCGCTTCCAACCGGTCCTTTTAGAAATTTGTGGGGGAGGCCTGTGTTGAGCAGTGTACTTCTTACGTCTGAGATGATGATGATGACGTAAACCAAAAGTAGTTTTGTCTGAAAATCGTGTTACGGCTAAAAGCATAAAAGTAGTTACACCTAGTTTTAGCTAGCTGGAGCTACTTTTCGGTTAGTACTAGGCGTAGCGTTCATCATACTAGCTGTACAATAACTATCAGTTCAGGGTTCACGCGGAGTATCTAGTTAGTCACGATGGGTGCGACGACGTGCGGAGCGAAGAGTAGCGTTAAGCTGCCTCCATACGATGCAATTCCAAATACAATTTGCTGTTCCAAGTTCCAACATGCTTTTGTCGCGGTTGGACGTCGCAGCGGTGATCACAAAATTCATTCTGCGTTTGATCGCCACGCCACCGCCTGCACACGTGTATGAAAATGGCTCCAATGCTGACAATATATCAAAAAACGGGTCTTGCAATTGCCTTTGCTGAGTCAACTATACCTACTAATACTGAGAGACAATAAAGATTTAAAATTCACAGCAATACTGAAATTAACAATACTTATTATTTAATAGATAAAATCATTTTTTCTAGTCTGAGAAATTTGGATAGGAAGGAACACTGATGTGTCAATTGTTTTCACAAAGAAAAAAGCATCAACTGCTAAGAAAAGTAAAAATATGCCATAACCAATTTTTCATCCTACGAATGTGGCAAGTCATTAAAAACTTCTGAAATGCTCGTCCATATAGTTTTATCCGTAGTATACATTGTTGCATCCATTTACATATATCATTAAATCAAATTCACAGCGACGCCCGCCACGGACGACAGCAAGATCGCGACTGAGCCATAGACTAAAATATATACTAGGAAAGACTGAGCCTAGCCCAGATTGCTTACAACCGCGTTACGACACGGCTTACAATTTCCTGTAACAATCTGCTTGTTATGTTGCTTATATTGCTAGGACGTACGATACGACGTCCAACATGTTGGAAGTCACAACACGCCTACATACGATAAAATTTGCTGATTAATAGCTGATGGATCGCAACAGCAGATTCATTCGAAATTGTATCTTTTAAGTATCTGTACAATTTTAGTACATTATATTATTGTAATATTCATTTAAGAAATACGTATAAAGGAATTTTAAAGAAAAATCTGAAGAAACTATTTACAACGATATTCATGGCCCCTTCATCTAGTTGGTAGTGACGCTGTCTTCAAAGCGACAGGTCCCGTGTTCATACCAGCCTGAGGCAAATATTTATGAAATGTGTTAATGTGTGTGTGCGTTCATGCCTACCACAAAACAAGGAAACCTAGTGTTGCGATATGAGATAGTGAGCGTTTATTAAAAATAAACATATTGATCGCTAAAGTCGTAGCCACGACCAAAGAAATGGTATTCGTGTTGACGATCCGCTTCCGTGGCAATGATAAGCGAAATAAATGAGATATCTCTACGCTGTGGCGCTGCCGGCAGCGTCGATGCCGGGACTGAATTCCGACGAATTGTGCCCGACTCGGAAATAAAATTATAGTTGAATTTGCGGCAGTGTACTTGTGAAGTTGATATAAAATGATCTCTACTCCAACTTGCTAGAAACTTATAATGATATAAGATACGTGATCTTCTTGTTTATTTCGGAACGTCTATACAACAAAAATTTAATGCTCGCGTGATTTGGACTTATTATTTTAAAATGGGTTTAAATGTTTTATAATCATATTTACAGATAAAGTCGTAGCTACGACTAAAGAAATGGTTCTTTGTGTTTTTCTTTATGATACCAAGATTTTATTGTTCATATTATGTAACTTATTATAAAAAAGATGGACAAACACAGTAACATAGTGGATACCCCGAGATGGAAATAGGAAAAGAGGAAGACCAAGGAAAAGGTGGGAAGATGTGTTTAGAGAAGGAGACATACCACTTTGAAACAGGTTGGCTAGAGATAAGGAAGACTGGAAGAGAGTACCCCCCCGAAGGGTTCTCGCATTGACGTGGCGGGGGGGCTCAGTAACCGTGGCTAGGTACACCACGGTGAAGCTAAGAGGAACCCAGGGGCCGCGCCGGCGTTGGGGTGCGCTGGCCGGCTCAGGCGGGCCGCTCCTATGGGCTTTGGCCGCCAAGTCCACATAGGAGTGGCGGGGTCCGGGCGCTTTGGCGCAGACTCGAGGAGGTGGGGCCCGGGCGCTTTGGCGCAGGCTCGAGGAGGTGGGGCCCGGGCGCTTTGGCGCAGGCTCGAGGAGGGGGGGCCCGGGCACTTTGGTGCAGGCTCGAGGAGGCGGGGTCCGAGCGCTCGGCGCAGACTCGAGGAGGTGGGGTCGCGGGGGGGCTATCCCTTGTGGCTGACGTAGCAGGCGGTGGGGCTACGTATCCGACCCACCGCAGGGAGACCACGGGCGACCAGACACGGGAAAGTCTGGCGCCCATTGTTGGCGAGTTTGGTCTCCGAGGCAGTTGCGGCGCGCCATGTGTTCTGGCGTGCCGCGAAGAGAAGGGTCCGGCAATGGACAGCCACGGCGGGTTCGCGGTCGTGTGAAAAATCTGTCCCGCGTTCCCGCCGAGGGCGGTAGTGACGGAACACCCCGGGGTTTTGGTGGGTATACGGACTCCCACATAACCACCTCCCTCCCCGTGGTGGGTGGTATCCATAAAGGATTTCCCCGGGACAAAAAAAAAAAAAAAAAAAGAATGGAAGAGAGTCGCGACAACAAGACTCTACTGCGACGTCCGCAACGGGTCATCGCGAGGAGGGCGATACGCGGGTACTGGACGGTGTCCTGGACGGCGGCGTGCGTGCTGGCCAGTGATCCCCCCTGGGAGCTCCAAGCGGAGATCCTCGCTGAAGTATATCACTTCGTCACGGCGAGGAGATCCCGTGGAGACGCTCCAGTGTGGGAGGAGGTTACACGTATGCGGTTGCAGGCGCGGGCTGCCTTGTTGCGGCGGTGGACGGAGGACCTGGCTCCACCAGTCCCTGGGCAGTGGACGGTGGAGGCCATCCGCCCAGTCCTCCAGAGATGGGTGAGGCGGCGATTCGGTTCGCTGACCTTCCGATTGGTGCAGGTGCTTTCCGGACATGGATGTTTCGGAAAGTACGTGCACCAAATCGCGAGACGGGAGGCGACCCCAGCTTGCCACGAGTGTGGGGCGCCGGAGGATACGGCGCAACACACGCTGGAAGTGTGTGCTGCATGGGGCCCGCAGCGGCACACGCTTTCGGCGGAAATAAGCGGAGATCTCTCCCTGCCGAGCGTGGTGATCTCCATGCTCAGCAGCGAGAGAGCGTGGCAGGCGGTGGCCACCTTCTGCGAAGCGGTGATGACGCAGAAGGAGGCCGCGGAGCGGATCAGGGAGAACGATGTTCGAGCTGACCCGCTCCGGCGCAGACGACCGGGGGAACGGAGGAGACGGTTTGCTCGTCTCCTCCCTCCTCCGTAGTGGGGCCACTGGCGAATAGTCGGGGGACTCTTCGCCGGTTTGCACGGCCCTACACGTCTAGGTGGTGACCTTGGTGAGCAAGGTCATCCCTTCACAGGCGCTGAGGCCCGGTTAAGATCAATCCGGGCCTACCGCTGGGGCGAGATGGTGACTGCCAGCGCGACCCTGTCTCGTTCCACCTTGGCGGAGGACTGCTCACGGGGGGGTTTTAGTGGGTCTGAGCCCCACACGCCCCCTTCCGTCACCCCCGTGGCGGAAGGGAAGTGCACAGCATTTCCCCCCCATAAAAAAAAAAAAAAAGAGTGGAAGAGAGAGGGGGAGGTCTACGGCGGAGAGGCGACTTCTATAAATAAATAATACCTTTAAGATGTTTTGTCAATTAAATATGTATATGGAAACGATTAGATTAGTGTTAGAAATTGATGGTAGAATAAAGGCTTTTTCTTTTAATTTATATCATAAACAAGAAATTTAAAAAGTTAACTTTTATAGAGAATTTTTTAGTAATTAAAAATTAAATAAAATAATTATAATAACAACATACTAATCTATAAGCCCCATGTTGGGGGGAAAAGTGGCCAAAACGCTGGCGGCATTGCCACGCTGGATGGCAATGCTAAGTTTTTGCCCAAAATAGGCGCCAGCATTTCGGTCACCCGACGCCTCAAACAAACGTTTCGCCAGATCCCTAAACAAGATGAGAGCGGACGGCCCCCATGGGCCTAAATTTTCGACCCCAAACGGCATAAACATGTACATTCTGTCTAAATACACATATTTATGACGTTTGAGGTCTTCCGCTTTAGACGCGGCAGCGCCAGCCCGATCAATCGTCCCAGGGAGATGAGACGGCGCCAGTGTGTCCACACATGTAGCATCCCAAACCAGGGGCTGTCCTATCTTCCACGGGACGATAGTCATCCCATCTGGTCTCTTGCCGTCATCCCGCATCAATCCGTTCGGTTCCAAAACTGACGGGACTCCAGCACTGACAAATGCCCGACGGATGATATCATTCAAGCTGGCGTGCCGCGGTATGCGCCCCGCGCTCTTTACGCATGAGAGTGCGTGGTGGCCGAACCGATCCACCATTTCACCACCGACACAACGGTGAGGGACCTGGCAAGGGGCACCTACTCGTAGGGATACGGTAAAAGTTATAGTTCTTAATAATATCCTATTAACATATGCCAACATTTTTTTTCAATTATCGAATAAGTACAGACACGACCTGTACTTTTGATGTATAATCAAGTAATATGTCTAGTGTGATTTAACATTCTATGTTGTTTGTTATAACAAGAAATGTTGGAAAAACAACCTTATGCATAAGGGCGATCTCTCATAAAGTATTTGACATCGGTGAGCTCGTCGACGAATCATTAGAGAATCGCACGGCTGAATTGCTTCTTAAAAACTTCATATATCTAGTTTAACGGAATTACCCTTCTAAGAGTAAGGCCGTAGCACAAAGAATTCGTTTGTCCTTTTTCGTGATATCGCGAAATATGCGACAGAAACGGTCATATGTTTTGGTCGCGTTAACGTAAGAAAAAAAACATCTGAATTTGATTTTTGACAGCTAAAGAGACCGTAGAATCAAGTATTTTGTTAGCGAGCAACCCTAGCGTTCCACAGTTACATAGGTCATAAATGACAATGGATATTAATATGCTAATACACTCGAGAGCAATGAATCCGGGTCACTTAAAGAATCCTAAAAATCTCGGAAACTAAAAATGCTAGGTTAATGCAATAAATTGTATTTAATAGACAATGTAATACTTCTTAAATGAAGGTATTAAAACTTCTTAGTTATTGTAAAGTTATATCATAAAAAAATCAAATTTGAAAAAGGGCCACTTTCGAAGATGGAACTACGAAATTACAGCATTTGGTTTTGCTTTTGTTTGTAATCTGTCATTTATGTGGGTACATAAACCATGTTGTTAGTGCTCTAAATTCATTATTCAAGCTGAAATTATGTCGCTTACGCCTGAAGAATGCACCAGAATACTTACAATGCTGGAAACCGGCCGGAGTCAGCGCGATACAGCCAGGACTGTCGGTGTGTCGCTGTCAACAGTACAAAGAGTTCTCCGACGTTACGAAGAAACTGGTTCTAACCTACGCAGACCAGGAACGGGCAGAACCAGGTGTACCACAGCACAAGAAGACCGATACTTGGTGAACACCATGCTTCGAAATCGCTTTCTCACAGGAACTGAACTCACAAATCAGTTTCGACGCCTCGGAGGAAGTAACCCAAGTGCATGGACAGTAAGACGTCGGCTTGCTGAATCTAACTTAAAACCCCTTAGACCTGCAAACGGCCCTAAACTGGAGCGTGGGCATCGTATTTCAAGACTAAGATATGCCCAGAGCCACGTAAATTGGAGTATTGAAGATTGGTCAAAAGTTATGTTCTCCGACGAATCAAAATTTATGCTCTACAAGCACGATGGAAGACACAGAGTGTATCGAAGACCAGGGGAAAGATTCGAGCAAGCATGCATCGAAGAAAAAGTAGCCTACGGTGGTGGGTCTGTACTTGGCCGGAATTTCTTCTGAAAGTCGCACAGAGCTGGTGATCATAGAAAACGGCTCTTTAACTAGCGAAAGATATGTGGAAGAAATCCTCAATGATCACGTTGGTCCATTTATGGTCAATTTAGGTGAGGATGCTATATCTATGCATGACAATGCCCGACCTCATACAGGTAGGATTGTGAATGACTACCTTCAAGAGATGAACATTACTCGTATGGAGTGGCCAGCGCGCAGCCCGGATATCAACCCGATCGAGCATGCTTGGGACGAGCTAGGCAGATGCGTTAAACAACGAAACCCTCCTCCAATCACGCTTCGTGAGCTCAAAATTGCTCTCACAGAGGAATGGGAGAATATTCCCCAAAATCGTATAAGGAACTTGGTGTACAGCATGCCAAACCGCGTAAACGCAGTAATGGAAGCACGAGGAGGCAATACGAAGTATTAAAATTCAAGAAAATCGTAATAAAGTTCAAAAATTTCATGTTTCCTATTTTTGTTTTAAGGAGAGATCAGCAGTTTTTTTCTTTAAGTAATTTTGTGTTAATAAAATGTATGGTGACTCATATTTTTTTTACTTTCATTTAAGGAGTATTACATTGTCTATTAAATACAATTTATTGCATTAACCTATCATTTTTAGTTTCCGAGATTTTTAACATTCTTTAAGTGACCCGGATTCATTGCTCTCGAGTGTATTTGGCATTTAGTTAAATGGAGATACATTCGGGTACTTATTTCTTTTACATAAACACTGTAATCATAACGTAATAATTACTTATAATATCTGTACCAGATTGTCTATGGATGTGCTAGCATTTTTGATAATATATATTGACAACTCAGTTTTGTAGCTGGCGAAACCTGGTATTATCATACTACTTAGTCTGTGGACATCTTGTTAATTCTCTTGGATGTCTTGCATATAAAAACAGAGAAGGGTTGTAGGTGAACACAGCAGGTGACAGACGTACAACAAAGTGGTCCTATAAAGGTTCCTTCATTTTGAAGTAGGGAAACTTAAAAAGTAACTGATTTCCATACTCGGGTGAAATTCAGTTTCATTGCATAAAAGAGAAAACAAACCAATTTCATTACAGTTCCATTATCTCTAGCAATGGATCCCGTGAATGGTAATGAGCACCTTTGCATTAACGAAACGTCCATTATCCCTTTTTAAATGCAAACCCAAATTGATTCGGACTTGAGTGACATGACAGTAAGTATGGTTCGATTATACTCAACTGTCCAATTTATATTAATATCCATTGGGAATGTTATACGATATAAGACAAATTAAAAATGCGAATGTTTGCGATTGATTGTCCTTTTCTTCACGCTGAGAAGGTTTAACGGATGGAGTCAATATTCAGTATGAAGATAGATTATACTTAGGATATAGCTATAGGATACAGCATTTCTAAAACTTTGTTGAGTCTTCTCGTCACAAATTCTACAATGCCTGAAGACACATACATACAGACCTGATGACATACGGAGCCAAGACGTGGGACTCACGGTACGACTAGTCTATCAATTTAAGGTTGATCAGCGAGCTATGGAGAGGGCTATGCTTCTTTTTTTAAGGTAAAGCTTCTTTGAAGGATCGTTTTGAAAATGAAGTGATCTGACAGAGAACCAAGGTTACCGATATAGCCCACAGAATTAGCAAACTGAACTGGCAGTGGTTTAGCCATGTGAGCCGAAGAACAGATAACCGTTGGGGTAAACGTGTTCTTAAGTAGAGACCGCGACTCAGAAAACGTAGTGTAGGATGTCCTCTGGCTAGATGGCGTACGACATACGCAATATGGCTGATAGCAGCTCGATGTAAAAAGCCGAATATCAAGCCCAGTGGCGTGCATTAGAAGAGGCTTATGTCCAGCAGTCGACAGATATTAGCTTATGATGATGATGGTGATACTCGTACTTAGAATTAACTCATAGACATCTTATTATTCTTATTCAGAATAGGGGCGATAAATCCTAAACTAAAATCTCGCTTGGGGTTTATTATTTATATGTACTAAGTTGGATTCAGACTGAGTTAGACGCCCACGTCGGGACTGACAGCTCGGGACTGATCACTCCAGGATCTACCACTCGCGTATTACCATTTCAAAGTGTAGCATGTCTTTCCCTACTGATACCATTATTACCTATGGTCTCTTTTGTAAGGCAACACACTGGAGCTAAAAATAAACGAATATTTGTTATATACATTAAGAAATTTGCGATAACAAATGTAAAAAGACAACCTTTTGACTTTCTTGCCGGATCTTCTCAGTCATGGTAGCGTTCCGATCCGGTTGTCGATTTAAGAAATAATTAATGTAATATGACAATTTGTAAGTGCCCCCGTAGTTCTATACAGAATAAACGATTTCATTTCATTTCAAATTCCTTAGTTTTCCCTTCTATAGGCAATGTCCAAAGATTGATCAGCTTTTATTTTCGTAGCACCGAATATGGGATATATAGTTGAAAAGAAAAAACCTCATGCCTGTCTCTCTCCTTGACAACGGTGAACTGACCTGAAACAGTGGTGCTAGCAATGTAGACCGTAGAAACATCATCATCATCATCATCAGCCTGTAGCAGTCCACTGCTGGACATATGCCTCTCCAATTGCACGCCACTTAGGTCTATCTTGGGCTTCTCGCATCCAGTTTTTGCCAGCTGTCTTGCGCAGATCGTCACTCCACCGTGCCTCAGGACGTCCTACACTACGTTTGCCGAGACGCGGTCTCCACTCTAGAACTCGTTTACCCCAACGGTTGTCGGTTCTACGGCTAATATGGCCAGCCCACTGCCACTTCAGCTTGCTGATCCGGTGGGCTATGTCGATGACCTTGGTTCTCTGACGGATCACTTCATTTCTGATGCGATCCCTCAGAGAAACACCGAGCATAGCCCTTTCCATAGCCCGCTGAGCGACTTTGAGCTTGTGGACCATTCGAGCCGTCAGTATCCACGTTTCAGCTCCGTATGTCATGACGGGTAGGACGCACTGATTGAAGACTTTCGTCTTCAGGCACTGTGGAATCGGCGAAGTAAGGACTCGACGTAGTTTCCCAAACCGTAGAAACATATGGACAGGCAAAGAACTGCACGAGTGATTGTAAATATAAAAGTAGAGATTCAAATAAAAACGAATAGGTTTTTCGCGAATATCTGAAATTGAATATTAGGCATAGGTTGGAAACTGCTATTGAATGTGTAATACTATTCATAGGTACATTAAAATATAGCACTTTATTACTCCGAAGCGAATTGGTTAAACTTATCTACAAAAAGTCGAAAAGAAATTAAAACCACCTCAAGCGATTTATAAAACGAACAAGATATCTTAGAATTTTCGTCATCTCAAAAAGGTTAATCGGCGATAAGCATTAAATGTCTTTTAAAAAATCTTTAAAAGGTCTCGCGCCCTTTCCCCAGCCGCTAACTGCGAAACGATAAGGTTTACAAAAAGCAGTACCGAATCTTCAGACAGCGCATGCATTTTCGATTCAAACACACACAACAGTTTGTATCTTAACTGTAAAATTAAATAATATTAATAAATAATTAATCGTTTCAAACAAAGTTAGTGGCTAATTTTCAAAATCAATTATATTGACCAGTACCCACATATCGTCGTGAACATGAAAATTAAAGGGGCTTGGGACTGCACACGCAAAGAGAATAGAATAGGATAGAAAATATGTTTATTGCCAATAAAAATACAGAAAAAATACAGAAAAAAAAAACACAACTTAATACCAGTAAACAGCATTTAAAAATACTTACATAAACTAAATACCTAATAAACTACACTTTTAAGGGCAATAGGTGTATGCTCAGCGCTGTGCTGCATAAACAGTAATGTTTATATAGGGCTGGTTTTCAGCATACTTCTTGCTCGAACTTAGATGTTAGTCGAGAGTATTTTGTAATGCGGGCAAAATTAATAACTATATCTTGTACAGGTTAATGAACAGCTCTTTGTGTAGGTTCACAAACACAAAGCTTATGACTCTTATTAAGAGCATGAGATCATTATTTAAAAATACGTAATATTCTATCCGCAACGACAAAAAACCGGCCAAGTGCGAGTCGGACTCACGCACGAAGGGTTCCTTACAATGATCTCTAAAAACGAGCAAAAAATCACGTTAAATATATTTATTTGACGTGATGAGCCCCCTTAAATATTTATTTTATTCTGTTTTTTAGTATTTGTTACATACACTTTATACTTATACACATTATCTGTGAAATTTTCAACTGTCTAACTATCAGGTTTCAAGACATGCAGCCTGGTGACAGGTGGACAGACAGACGGACAGCGGAGCTTTGGTACTATTACTATGGCTCCGCTGTCCGTCTGTCTGTTGGACCCGGGACCGTATGGTCCCGTTTTACCCTTTAAATATGGAACCGAGTATCGAACCCCAACTTGTTTAGGGTTGTGGATGACGAATATTTATTGTAAAAGCCGTGTCCGGGACCACGTGAGTGACTACATTATTTTCCTACATCTATATTCTTAATTAAATTCTTCAGCAAATATATAAACTGTGTTCCTTCTCAATCAGCTCAGTCACCAATGAGAGGGTTATCATTAGAACAGCTTATATTTAAAAATTCACAGACATATCTCTCAGAATTTGAAGGCGTTGGGTAGGCCGCAACGATCAACGAATTTATAACTAGTGAAAACGAAATAATTTTGAGTAACAGATGCTACGGTACGTGTTTCGGTTTGTACGTACGTAAGTAGATCTCTCATGACATGTACCAACGACATATTGGGAGTTGCGGGAGCGAGTAGTGTTCGTAGAGGGAGGCCTAGGGACCAGTTCTGTACACGATAATTTTATATATTTTTTGATAATAATACGTTTATTGACAGTGATTAAACGGGGCATGTTAACAATTTACAGGCTTAGGACTACCTATTTGATATAATAAAGTATGCACCTTAATGTAAATACTAATGTGTAGGGTAGGAACTGATGACACCTGAACTAGTAATGAAACTGTATTTCAAACGCCAGAGCCCTCCGTTTTATGGAAACTAAAAAAAAACATATACGTAAAAGTAGTACATTTTTAAATCAAATCAAATCAAATCAAATCAAATATCAAATAATTTATTTGCTAGAACACATGTACAAAGTCGAGATCTTATAAAATATAGGTCACAATGTATTCTGTCTGCTAGCGGACGTGCAAATTTTCTATATCTAATACTCTAAAAAAGTCGAACACAATAATCCCGAAATTCATGTACATTATAAAAACAATTCGAAAGAAGCCAATCTGATAATTTACGTTTAAACAGATTTCCATCCAATGCTTTAATTTCATCTGGTAAATAATTATATAGAGTTATGCACATCTTGGGTCCCACGGTCAGATATTATCAATTTAGAAGAATTGCCACGACCATCCCCTGATCTCCTCTTAACAGTTCGTTTGAAACCGGTGACAGTAGTAGAAAATACGTGGCTTGTGTCTTGGTACCAGTGATCTATATTTGAAAAAGTGTGCCTATGTCGGGACTATTTATTAGGTCTTTTGCGTGAACCTAAATGCCTGAGTCTTAATCATAAAGCATTGCACCAATAACACGTCATATACACTATAATATCAGAGAAGCTTTAATGAGTCGTCGCGACTTTTTTATACTCTACTCGTACATGAGTAACTGACTATTATTGGCTGACTCTTGTCAACAATTTCATGAAACATTTATCATGAAACAAGGCATTATGATCACACTAAAAGCCATGACGATATCCAGTAACCAATCGCCCCCAATAGTGATAAAATTACTCATACATTTACATACACATTATACGGCAAGTTTAACTACTGCAAAGTATATGACACAACATTAAAGGCCCTCGCGTCTGAAGAACAAGTTGAAAGTTTGCCCAACTTAATTTCCCTTCAGCTAACTTTTGGGAATCTCGACTGTAAATCTCATCAATTTGTTGGGTATGACTCTGGGTATCGGACCCTCAGGGAGTGCGGCTAGCCCTTTTTATTGAATTACGCGGAAGTCGGCCAGGAACATTCTTTTTTTCGGCTGTGACGTCTACTCTCCAGGGAAGGTAACGTATTTATGGGCCTTTATTTACGTGGGCTGACGCCTCGCGGCTCGGATCGTGGTTTGAGTTTCAATCTTTTGTATTGTATTTTGTTTTTTATTGAGTATAAGGTTTGTCCACATTTGTTTGTTTGGCTAGTGAATACTTCTACAAGTTTTAAAAAAGTCACCGTGGAAGCATTAAAACAAACAAAAAATACATGCTAATCATCATTTTTCTTCTGCTAAAAATATTACTCTCTCAAATCTCAAAATGAAACATGCATGATATTTAGTACTACGACTGGCCATGAAAATAACAGTGTTACTCAAAAACTTTGAAAGACATTCATAAATTTTCGAATAAAGTACTAGTCGAATAAAATACCAGTAGACTCGCGTCCTGCCGTGCGATTCTCAAATGATTCGTCGACGAGCTCACTGATATTAAATATACTTTATGAGGTACATAAGGTTGTTTTTTCAACGTTTCTTGTTATTTGTTTCACGTATTGCCCGAACACCGGTCGGAGTATAACGACTAGATGATAGACGTGAGCGACTATCGGTCCTCGCTGCTAGACCACGCTCTCCATGAGGATGGGCATCAGTACTGCCCGAACACCGGTCGGAATATAACGACTAGATGATAGACGTGAGTGTTTGCCGGTTTTACCATTTAACTAAAAGTGAGAAAGATATGTTTTTACTAATCACGTGCAAAATCTGATTTCATTATTATTAATTGCATAGTATTTTTGTTTGTGCTCATAATATATGGAACGATTTCCGAAAATTTCAGCTGCTAATACGAGTATATTCTAAATAGTAAAGTATTCAAAGGTTCTGATTGATGCATAGACTGCATTACAACTTCTATACTGTTCAATTTTTTTTTTTAGTTATGTTACATTTAGTTAAAATACAGTTGTAGTTTCTGTAAGTTCAATTGTAAGTATCCCTAGTTTAGAAGCTTGGGCTCCCAGGTTCAATCTCTGGACCAGATACATATTTGTGTGATGAGCGGAAATGTTTATTTTTGGGTCTTGGACGTTGATATGTGTGTGCCCATGCCTCTCGTAACATTAGGAATCCTAAGTAATCCTAGTGCGGAGTTACAATACGCTACACATACCGTTATGTAAGTTATTATACAATTGCGAAGTATAAAATATACAACAATTTTTTCAGCTGGTTTTTTATATTACATAATATATAAAAAAAACCTGCGCTATGTATTCTAATTTCGATGGTCATGAAAAATCGTGTGAAAAACTCGAACTACTAACCTACAGATTTAATAGACTGCAAAACATACTTACGAGTATAAAATCTGCTAACATTAAATGACCTTATTTAGTAATGCGCACAGAAAACTGTTCTCTGCCTTACTCTAAGTGACGTTCAGCGTTTATAAGTAAGGCCGTAAATATCTACACACCTAAGAGAACGTCCGCTAACGCTAGCCGTCGACTGATTGGATGAATACTGTAACGGTCTCGGATGGACACGAACTCGGAAATAGCCACGTCTATTTTAGCTTTGAACTAGTGATGCATGGGTATTTACTACAGAGTTCAATATCAAGTTGAAACTACGTATAGTTTACACGTATGTACCTTCTTCTAAACATCAATTTATTAGTAATATCCAAAATTCATGACAATTGTCTATATCCGTCTTTTGACTGACTGAAATTGTATTCTCGTGGGCAAACGTAAAAGCTAAGGAATTTGTGTACTACAGTATAATAATGCTTGCATAAACCAAACAACTGTAGCATGGCTTAACACTTACTGTTTAAAAAAATATGAATACTTAGAAGCAGTACCTATTCTGCTGTCACGCATACTAGATTTTAGTTTAGTGAAGAAAGTTTTAGAACGGGATAATTACTACACATGCTACTACAATAATAGTAGAGGGAACCACCAGTAGTACAGCCACATGGAATTTCAATGTCATTTGTTAACCCGTTGACTCACGTTTTACCATATTTGGTCAATAATACGATAGATTTCGAAGAAATCAACCTACTTTTACAGGAACTGCAACGTGTTTGGTTAAGTCTTAAACAGTTCTGGAATTTTCTTTATACGAAAACGTCATAGGAATTTCTAAAACTTATGAGATCCAGAGCTTCTGATCAATAAGGTTTAGAAATTCTTATGACGTTTTCGTCCCAATAATTTAACGCTAAGGGCTCAAATATGTAAATCCCACCAAGGTTACCAAATTTCCGTCACTAGGAGGAGGATCAAAGAATGCTCCCGTCTACACAGCGTTAGGTAGGAGACAAACATATCATCATCGAAAGCATTAGGTGGGAGACCAAAATGTTCTTTCTTGGACAAACAATTCAGTAGTGCCATTCATCTTGGTAATTTCAGAGTTCTGGGATCATTTCCCGTAGCCTTATTTATTCGTCATAAATAAGACGAATTACGCAAATACATTTTATTTGGATATTGCTTGAAAAACAAGTAAGTATTCTACTTTTGAATTATAAATATGATCTACATCTGAGAAACAGGAAATTTCAAGCAAAATTTAATTAAAGTATTTGATTTGTTTACCTCTATATTTGAAACATTGCGCAAACGGAACAAAACTTTTCGAGGCAATTCCCACTTCAATTCTCAACTTGGCGAAAATAATAATATGACAAAGGATGAAGTTGGTAAACATCGTTTATAATTAAAGTACCCTTTGTTTGCAGATAATTGAGAACGATAATAGGACATGAAAGACGAAAATTGAAATAAATTAGCGTCATTCTGTAAAGTACGCAATTCAAAGAGTTCTATCAGAAAGCGCTACGTTCACTTTGTTATGTTTCTGTGACCTTCCAAACTTTAGGGTTTCGTGTTGAAATGCGAGGAATAGGATTCCATAATTTGCTTTACTCCACCAAAATAAGTAATCACCAAACAACTTTGTAATATTATATGAAAGTAGGTATGTTAGTAAGTTAGACTTACTTTGACGCAGCAAAGGAACCATCGATTATCGTGATGTTTTGCGAAGACATATATAGAGGGCTGGAGAGTGATATATAATATTTTATACAGAAGATAAATCTTGACGTATAACACTTTTCCACGCGGATGAAGCCACAATGTGCATAGTATCTCGCATACAGTTTAAATTTTTGAACGAAAATTCAACTACTAGGAATTAGTTCGTGACTCAAAAGACCACTCTGTCACTTTTCTAAGTAAGCTATAGTAGATACATTACTTTGAACAAATTCTGCCAGAATTGGATAAACGATAGTTATAAAGTTTCAATTTCGTAATTCTTTACTTCTCTTCTTGGTCTGAAAAAGTAACGGAAATAGACAGGATGCACATCTGTGGAAACAGTCACCTTCTGTGTTTACTAGACTGGATGCTCTTACTATCTTAGCTGCCAAAATTATTAAAAAAAATTAAAAAAATCCTCCTCTTCGTTTGGGCCCCCGATAAGATTTCATATTGTGTGAGTTCATCGCCTTATAGTTTTTAGTTCACGAGGCGTATGCCACTAACAGACAGAATAATTAGGTAGTAGAAAGGTACAGAAACTTAAATTTAAATACCTATACCACTTAAACTATCAAATATTCGGTAGGTGGCGGCGTCGGCTATATTTTCAGCGGTACAAGACAAATGATACCAGCATTCCCCTAGTTGATAACTCAATTTGTCGAGTCTCAGCCCGCAGTACACACCGTCCAAGTTTAGACTGAGACGACCAGACGGCTCCCAGGTGCAATCTTGTAGCTATTGTAAGGAATAGAAATTTATCGTCCAGCGTGGTACTGTGGATGGTTGTTGCACCGAAGTGAATCTTATAAATTTGCCATCACAATAATAAACGTGTAACCTCATCAGGACAGTTGCGGAGTTGACCACAGCTAGTAACTGTAAAGTTCAGTGCTGCACTACGACATTCGTTCTTAGCGCTTAATTGTCCAGTAAATGTGTTTGCTATCCGCACAGTACCGCTCCCCAACGAACAGTTCATACCCATCCATGGTTTCCTTTATTACAGATAGTAGTAGTGAAAGGTTATACAATATTTAGCGAAAAAAAATTAAGCTAATTTCTTTAAAACGAATAAAATTGTATAAGTATGAAATAGCAAAAATAGGAACGAGAGCACTTTCATTTTGAACAGACTTCCAAAAAATAAGGAGGTTCTCAAATCGACGCATATATTTTGTATGTATGATCACGCATAACTTTTTACAGAGTGCCTAGTCCTATTTTGATAATTCTAAAAGTTAGTCTCTTATATATTTTATCCAATCTGCTCAAGCAAATTTTTAGTTACAATCCAATAACTGAAAAGTGGTTTGCACCGCGATGATATCGTAATTGACGGTGGATGACAATCGATCCCATAGTCAGTACTCGTAGCAAGGGTCACTAAAAATGGTGAATCAATTTTTTTCATATAATGGAACCGATTTCAACACTATAAAATGTGAAATAACTTGTCGAAGTCGGTACCATGTACCATCTACTTGTGTACTAAGATGTCAAAGTGTAGTGTGTCTTGCCCTACTGATACCATTATTATGTTCTCTTTTGTAAGGCAACACACTGGTGCTAATATTTGTAGTACCTAAGTGAAAACATTGTAAAAACATGTATATAAAAAGAATGGCCCCGAGCTTCTTGCCGCTTCTTCTCGGTAGGCTCTATATATTTTGGAACGCGGCGGTAGTCTTTAAAGTACATGATAATGAAACATTGACATTCATAAGTGCGCCCTTGATGCCTAAATTGAATAAATGATTTTGACTTTGACATGCCCACAATACTGTGATAATAAATACTTTTGAATGAGCATGGTAACATCTTCAACAAGTTATTTCACACTTTTAGTTGTTGAAGTAAGGTATATTTTTGGTTAAAAATAAATAAATTTGTATTTTTCAAAAGACAATTTTTTTTGTGAATCATTGCCCAATCATGAAATTACATTAATATAAATAAATAATATATATTAAAAAAAAAACATGTAGACCAGTCACACTGTCAGTTATACATTGACAGCACCCGGGATCACGGAGAAGGATTCGCTGAAGATTAACACCTTGAGCCTTTACATGCAACAGCCTCCAAAATATTGAGTATGCAGTCTACTCGTATATCATCAGGGGCCTTACTATGAGCTCTTAAAGCAGGACTTCTAAACAACTGCCCGGTTTATTCGTACCACGACAACTTTAAAACAGGCCTGCTCAGGCATACCATTCAAAAACCGCAGAAAAACCGTTCAACTGTTTTTTTGTATGGACTCTCGGTAACATGTCGCTCTAAATCCACTCAGTTTATCAGCTTACAAACGTCTAGGCGTCTGCAATGTTGGTTAAAGTGAATTGTTAGAATGCCAGAAACAATATTATCCGCTCACCTTTGAGAAAACAATATACAAACAGTTCACCTAAATGAGCGTCATGGTATGATTTAATTCAAAACTGTTTGTCAGGTTTAAGAACTGCACGGAACTTGCATAGTTTTTACAATGCTGATAGTAAGGCCCCAGCTCGTACTTTTGCCTACATGCGGTCAAGTCAGTAAGGATCATATAATGTCTAATGTATACATTTTTGCTACAGTTTGTAAATGAGAGTGTATGTTTGTTACTTCTTCACGTTGAAACAGCTTAATACATTGAGAAAACATTGGGAATGCATATCTTCATGCTTATACCCCACAGGAGTAATACATTCAAACAGGTCGTTCCTAAAGGATTGCGATAACCTTATTTCACCCAGACAGAAGCTATTTCTTATATAATTATGTATGTATTAACAACAAGTTTTGCATTAAAAAAAAGACATATGATAATAATTCAGTTTTCAATAATAAACATGAATTCTGTAGATTTCTACTTATTATGTATTAAAAATCTTTACAAAGCACAGTAAGTAAGACGCCATTTATATAAGAAGAGCAAAACCTGTGTTGCTAGCCTTAGAACTATATTACTATACAGGACAACGGGGATGTTCTTCATTCAGCCTGTGACACAATTTCTATCTCTAATAATAATAATCATAAAACCGCAGGGGCGGCTTTGTGGCGAGCCTACGGTGAGTGGCGACACCGCGAACCCTGATTCTCTCTGGGGCTAAGTGAGACCCCTGACCCCCGGCTTGCCTTAATTGGCCGTCTGGAGGTGGTGACGCAAGAGCAAGTAACAAAAAGCTCCAAGGGCGGAAATGTTAAAGGGCATAACACCGGTAGTAGCGCTATAGTAAAACCGCAGCACACCTCTCGACACCCTTTAGCCATCCACACCAACATTGCCCCTTTTGTCACCATTGATGGTGGCCCTTATGGGGGGCCCGTTTAGTGGGTGGCAAGTCACCACCTACCCAAAAATTTATAGTGAGACTGAAATTGGCAGGTGCCGTAGTCTCTTCCATAGCCCACTATCTTCTTTATCACTAATAAGATCATATCCATAGCCTTACCATTTTACCCATTTTTATAATTGAAATTTATAGAGTGAAAAAGCCATCCTCGGACAGGATTCGAAGCCACGTCTTCTGACTATCCGTGTCAGACGCCATTGACCAACTAGGCCACCGAGTTTCTAGTCCGAGCATCGAATTTTAACTCTCTATTTGACTAACCGTCTTGCGGGGACGGAGCGACATCTATTGGACAGTTTAACAGTACCATCCCACCGAAAGTAGCATTATTTAGAAATACTTAAACTTTCGTATTGACATCGCAGCCCTTGTAATTTTTACCGTATTGCTTTTTAAAGTACTAATGCTTGCTTTAGCGATCTCAAACCTTGAAATTTATAGAGATAAAATTTCTATCCTCGGACGGGATTCGAACCCACGTCTTCTGACTATCCGTGTCAGACGCCATTGACCAATATAAATATAATAATTGACCATTTTTATAATAGATATGCCATGTCCCATCCATCCAAAAGTTTCTGTTTTTTTATACTACATTGTATTTGTTATATCAAACAGGCCTCTAAGTGTTAGCTACAGCCCCACTTATGCCTTTGTAAAGGACCGGGTGAAACCCGTGATATAATTGAAGTACAATGAATAATCATAAAATAATAGTATCAACTATAATTACTGACAAAAAACTGTAATATAGTGTTATCTTTTGAGACGATGTTTACGTGCATGTACACATGTCAGGTGTTTATCCCATATATACCCTTGACGGTCGCCGAACACGTCTAGTGTATCGAGCTGTCAAATTGTCTTGGCTTTTGACTAAGCTATCAGAAACTAACACTTTTATAAAAAGATCACAGATCTGTTCTATGTAAAGAGCATTTATCACATATCAGTTTTTAAGCTGACATAGTCACTAATGCAAAAAAAACTTGAGAAACGGGATATTTACCATATTGCATTTAATTTGAGCTCTCGATATTTCGGCACATAATAATAAATACAATACATAGTATATAGGGTGTTTGGTAGAGGGACCGACAAACCAAATGAGCGTGTTCGGGGGACCACTTGGAGAATACAAGTTGGCCAAAAAAAATCTCCGACCCCCCATATGTTTAATTTTTTTGTGATTTTACCCTTTTTCTCCAAAATTGTACTTATTTACCACCATAACATTTTTAAAATCTGTTTTAGACCGGAAGTTTTTAGTTGAATTTGGTCTCTAATACACCTTTAGGCCACGCAAAGCAAAATTGGTACAATATTGGAGAAAACGAAAAATTCACAAAAAAATGTTAAAAAAAAATTGGTGTGTCGGGGATTTTTTTTTGACTAACTTGTATTCTCCAAGTGGGCCCCCGAACACGCTCATTTGGTTTGTTGGTCCCTCTACCAAACACCCTGTATATCACGTTTCTAAAGTTAATTCTTATATCACATTATCGTATATAAACAAAAAATATAAGTGAGGAAGTAAGTCATAGTACATTACAAGTGTGGAATGTTGGTGATTACCGCTGAGGCGCCTTTGCGACCCGAGCCGTTAGGTGAGGACGGTAATCATCAATACACACGTGTATCATACGAGTACGACGTTTTACAACACACTTGTGAAGAAAAGAATACTAAAAACATTTTATTTAGTAGCGGGAAAAATTAATCAGTTTTCCTATACGCGCACATTTGACAATGGTGATTGGCCATAGACTAAAAGAATGAGGTTTCTTTTTTGCTTTTCGCGGATAGCGTTTTAGCCACGTACAAAATGGGGAATTTCAAGTTTCATTTATTACAGAGAAAGCAGGAGTTGTATTTAGTGAAAGTATTATTAATTTAAAAGGTACAAGTTTAAATTATCTATTTACTTGCGGAGTTAAATGAAATGATCAAGCAATAGGTATACTAGTTTATTTGTTCTATTGAACTCGATTATTTTATAAGCATCGAAACTTTTGTAAGAACAAAGCAACTCAACCAATAAATAAAAATAGCTCTATCATCATCATCATCATATCATCCAATACTGTATTTCAATATGGGGCAGCGCCGGTAAAAGCTTCTTTATACTCATTGAAAGAGCTCAGAGGGCTTTAATAAAAGTAATTTTACGCAAACCTTACAGGTATCCTACTAACACCTTGTATGATGATTTCAAAGTACTTAGGGTTCGTCAGTTATTTGTGTACAATGTCACGCTAAAGGTCCACAAAAGTTTGAAACTCCGTTCCGACTACGAGGAAGTACTTAATAGACGAGTGTACAAACTTCCACTTCCACAAGCTCTCTGTCTACTAGCAAGACGCAGTCCCTATTACTCACATCCTTGTACATATAACAAAGTAAGCGATATTCTGAAAATCAAAACTCTTTCATTCACTCAGTGCAAAAGAGTTCTCAAAGAATGCCTCTTCCAACTCTCTTATGATGAAACCGAGGAACTTATTTAGCTGCGCAAACACAGACTTACATAACCCTCCACTCAACACTATATTTATATCATATATCTCCACAACATTCCGTCCTTATTTACTCACATAAAATATGATTACTTCACATCCACACTCACATTCACTCACACTTACACAAGTTACACATCTCCCTCCACTCCACATACGCACACATCCTTACATCCTTAAATTCACAACAAACATCCATACTTATAAATAAATTACATTAAATCCATTTTAAAATATATGCATTTATATGTAATAATCTTAAATTGTAAAAAACTAAAACTTTATTCAAGTCTTACTAACTTTGTAATTATTTTACGTTGTAATGTGATGTTGTAGTCGTATACTTAGTTAAGATAAAATCGCACTCGGATGCCAAGATACAGGCCTTGTGCTTAGTTTGGGGTCCGCTGAGAATCAGTATGACTGAAATTAATGTCTAAGAACTACATTTAAGTAAACTATGTATAAATAAAGTCTTTTGAAAAATAAACATTATTATTATTATTATTATTTTTATTCAACCAATTTCACGGGTTTCACCCGGTCCTTTACAAAGGCATAAGTGGGGCTGTAGCCAACACTTAGAGGCCTGTTTGATATAAAAATACAATGTAGTATAAAAACAGAAACATTTTGGATGGAAGGTTACAGGTTATCTATTACAAAAATGGGTAAAATGGCATGGTTATTGAAATGTACTTATTAGTGATACGGGAGATAGTGGGCTATGGTCGAGACTACGGCATTATTATTATTATTATTATAAAGATTCCAGATTCAAGATTATTTATTTGCATAAAATACAGGTACAAAACAGATGTCAATAAAAATGTAGACCTTAACTGTACTTTGCGTATCTAGGCATGCACATAGTATTACAAACATGACTAAAATGTATATATAACAAATATTCATTCGAAATTAAAATTATAATTGCTACTTATACATACATGTCTCATATTAGGTAGATATATATATTGAGATATATATTGAGATATATATATATTGAGGGTAGATCGTTATGTCAATGTTTACATCGGCTCCACAAATATTTACGTTTTAAAAATAGTATAAAGCTTTATTTCATTTAAAAAATAGCTGAATTTAGTGGAAATACGAACAAATCACTTGTGCAAATGTTATTGAATCTATCATAGTTCGAATTATAGTGAAATTTTCAAATAATATAATTGTAACGGTATACGGCATAAAGTGATCAACAGTGCATAATATTGAAAGAAAAACGATTGTTACATTACATATCGCAGTAAATAAGTACTATCACAAGTGCCAGTGAAGGACAAGAGTGATTTTGGAAGATTATTACGATCTATATAACCTCAAAATCAAACGAGCAAGTACCTAAAAAATATCTTGTTCGGGTCAAAGCACTTTAGTTCTTCTACTCACCGCTAGATGGAACAATTTTCAATAAATAAAATACTGACCGAATATTCATTATAAATTTTTGTATTTTGCACAATAGAAATGATGAATTTCTTTGAGAACATAAATATAAGGCCACGCCATCGTCGATGTAAATCAGACTCCTCTAAAAACGAGTCCGTCATATTATCATCCACATTAGATGGCACCACCAGTAGCATGCCGGAGATTTCAGATGACGATTCCGCCGAACAAGTTAAACCATTACAAGAGAAGATTGCGACACTAGAATTACAATTATTAAGTGCGCATAACGAGATAGAATCCCTCTTAGTGGAGAACAGAGAATTAAACCGGAAAAATGCGGATTTAATGAAGAAAAATGAACTTTATAAAGTGGTCACGCTGAGTCCAATAAAAATTAAAAAACACCGAAATGAAATACAGGAATTGACCTCGCAAAAACCGTCTTTGCCTGCACCATCAAAAAAAATTCAAAATCAAACAACACAGACAACGAAAAAAATGCCACCAGTATGTACTTTGAATACCCATACCGTAAAATCAGTGCAAAAGGACACAAAACCTGCTCAGTCACAAAAGTCAGTAAATAAACTATGTGTACTGAGTACAAGCAAGCAACAAAAAATTACATCCACCGCTCTAGACACGTTGTGTACAAATAACGAGTATGAGTTTATGCATCATCTCACTCCAAATGTGGGTATTAAACCGTTGCTTCAAGGACTTGACTCGAAACTGACCGGCTACACTATGAATGACTTCTGCATTATCATGATTGGAGAAGATGATTTTAAAAATACCAATGACTGTAATGATATAATTACCAACATACGAGAAAAGCTACAGGACATAAAAAACACAAATGTTATTATGTGTTTACCAACATTTAAACTGACAAATACCACGAGTCTGTATAATTACAGAGTTGAGCAATTCAACAATTTGCTATACCGTGATAATACTCAACATGAATATAACTACATTTATGACGCAAATAAGAAACTGTCCTATGATGACTCTATGTTTCGTAGATTATCAGGAACAATAAATAATAATGGATTACGAGCGATACTAAAGGGTATATATAATAACACTAAATCCATTATTAAATATATTAATAATTACCCAAATATTAAACAACATACATCAACTAAACAATACATCAAATGAAGAACCAATGCAGCTTTTTCGTGAATAAACATTTATATATTATGCACCAAAATATAGCAGGGCTGCTGACTAAAACCAATGAGTTGGCTGTATGCATGGACGAACTATCAGAAAAGAACACAACTATAGATGTACTATGCATCACCGAGCATAATATGAAAGAAGACAACGAAAAACATTTGAATGTCCCTAATTTTCACTTAGCAACATGTTTCAGCAGAAGTAACAAAAACAAAGGTGGATCATGTATTCTCGTTAGGAAGGGACTGTTGTGCCGAGAGTTGACTGAGATAAAGCAGTTATCTGTAACCGGTAAAGTTGAATGCTGTGGAATTGAGTTGATTAGTCATAAAATTGCAGTGATTTGTATTTATAGAGTTCCTATACATGAAACTCGTAGTATGTTCATGGATAAATTACAAAAGATTCTGATAAAGCTGTCTAGGAGTAAGTTTAGCAACATTATCATTGCAGGGGATTTTAATATCAATATTTTACGGAATAACCCCATTACCAGAGACTTTGAGTGCATGTTGTTAAATTACAATTTTAAATTAGCCATAAGAAAACCAACGAGACTAAAAGCCGGAACATGTATAGACAATTTTGCACACAATTTTGTCAGGCCTTGTAAATCGGAAGTAATTGAATTTGCTTTATCAGATCATACAGCGCAAATACTTAAATGCCCGATAAAAAAAAGATGTATTATCGATATATGGCGTAAAAAGAAACGAGACTATAGTACAGAAAATTTAATGAAATTTAAATCGTGTATAAATGCTTTATCTTTTTCCGAAATTTATGCTACAGATAACCCAAATGTTGCCTATGAACATTTTAAAGAAAACTTCAAGCTTTTTTATGATCTGTGCTTTCCAATCAAGGCTGTTACTGTTAAGGTTATGAAAAAACCGCAATGGATTTCACGCGGAATTAAATTGTGCAGTAAAAAGAAGCGTTACCTTTTAAAAACATTCAGATTCAACCCTACAGATAATAATAAAACTGCCTACAAGTCGTACTCAAAACTATTTAAAAAAGTCATTAGATTAACACAACGCGCGCAAAATAACCACAAAATAAAAACATCTGACAACAAAGGTAAAGCCACATGGCAAATAATTAATAGCTCAAAATTAAACCTACCGAGACAACCAATTGACAAAATTAAAGTACTGAACAAAACAATTACTAATCCTCTTGATATAGCTAATTCTTTCAATAATTATTTTGTCGATAAAATTGTCCCTACTACTAACTCTGGCTCAAATGTCACATCACTTATTGAAAACAATTGTAACTCTATGTTTATGAGCCCCAGTGTTCCATGCGAAATTTCAAAAATTATAAAGAACCTTAAATGCACGAACAGCGTCGGTCACGACGGCTTTCATACGAGAGTAATAAAATATGTAGGTGACTATATTTGTGAACCCCTTAGTTACATTATTAACCTTTGTATTAGTAAAGGAACATTTCCTGATGATCTTAAAATATCAATAATAAAGCCCTCATTTAAAAAAGAGAACAGAGAAAAAATGGAATTTTATAGACCCATTTCCCTTTTATCAGTTTTTGCTAAAATTTTTGAGAAACTATTATATAAAAAGATTTATTCATACTTTGAAAAATATAAGTTACTCTGTGACGAACAGAAGGGATTTAGATGTAATAAAAGTATAAACATGGCTATTTGCGAATTTTTAGATAATGTAGTATCAAACGTTGATAATAGAAACCCTAACTGTGCGATCTTCTGCGATATGACACAAGCGTTTGATTATGTTGATCATGATATACTTCTACGAAAGCTTGATGCGTACGGCGTAAGGGGTGACCTGCTTAATCTTATAAAATCATATCTATGTGACAGGAAACAAGTAACTGAAATTTCAAGACTAAATGCTAAAACAAAAAGAGAAGAAACTTTTACTTCTGGAGTACGTACTCCTAAGTATGGTGTGCCTCAGGGTAGTGTCCTTGGTCCTCTGTTGTTCATAATATATATAAACGACTTACCCAGAGCTACTCGGCAATCTATGACCCTATTTGCTGATGATAGCACAATATCAGTGCCTTGCAAGAACAAAACACTATATACCAGTGACATAAATAGCGCTTTGGAATCTATAATAAATTGGCTAGAAAATAATAATTTAAAAATTAATCTTAATAAAACACAAGTAATGCATTTTTCTCAACGGCCTGGTAAAATAACTAACATTAACGTTATATACGGTAGCAAACATCTAAATAATGTGCCAACAACGAAATTTTTGGGCTTAACTATTGACCAGAAACTGGACTGGAAAGCACACATCGCAGAACTCAATAAAAAAATAAGCAGCACTTCCTATGCTCTTTATAAACTGGCTCCTACTACTAGTACTGAGGCTCTTTTAACGGCATATCATGGATTGGCTGCAGCGGTTTTGAGATATGGCATTATCTTTTGGGGAAATTCAACTGATAAACCCCAGGCCTTCAAACATCAGAAGCGTTGCATAAGATCCATGTTTACACTTCAGCCAACAGATAGCTGTAAACCTTATTTTAAGAAACACAAAATCCTCACACTTCCATCCATGTACATATATGAGTTAGCAGTATTTGTAAGGACTAATCCCAACATATTCCCAAATATTTCAACAAAATTTTCTCGTAACCGCCGTGATAATCACAAGCTATTAAATATACCTAGCAAAACACAACTTTTTAGGAATAGTGTGTTTGGAATGGGTCCATTAGTATATAATAAGATACCACAAAACATAAAAGACCTCAATACGAATCTCTTTAAAAAGAAACTTAAGGAATTATTGACTGCTAAATGCTACTATAGAATAGATGACTTCCTACAGGATAAATTTTGACATATATAATTATAATTTTTCACATCCAATTTTAAGTATTGACATAATATTTGACATTATGAAACAATTATTTGTGGTATCTTATATCTTATATGTATTATTATAATAAGTTTATCAGAATTGTGTAAAATAAAAATAAACTTTAACAAAAACTAATATAAATTATATTTTATAAAAAAACTAACATTTGTACGCCGTAACAGGCAAGGACATGAGATACGTCTCCATTCTTACGACCATGTGCTACTATTGTATGTGTACCTACCATGTTCTGACAAATAAATATTTTGAATTTGAATTTGAATTTGAATTAGTATTACATATCATTTCATTATATAATTATTATTAATTATTAAGTCATATAATTAAGGGTATACAAGATTTAATTACAATTTCACGTGTCAATTTTAACAATTAAGTTGCGGTTTAAATAAATCGGAGACAGAATAGAAACATTTTTCTGAAAGCCATAATCTGAGGCTTCGCTTAAATCTTTTAACCAGCATTTGTTTGATATCTTCCGGGATCGCATTATATATCCGACCGCACATTGCATAACAATTCTTGGAATACATTGCAGTTTTCGGTATATGTGGTAAAAAATTCTATTAGGATTCCTTGTATTCCGAGGATAAATATCTCGGGCAGTTTTAAAATCACATGGATGGTATCTTACATATATTGCTGTTTCCAGAATATACATGCAGGGCAAAGTTAAGATTGTAAACTGTTTAAACATGGTATACATGATTCCCGCGGCGGTAGACCAGCTATGGCTCGCACACACTTTTTTTGTGCGAGGAAAGCTCTCTGCACATCTGTGAAGTTACCCCACAGTATAATGCCGTAGTTTAAAAAAGAAGAAATATAACCACGATAAGCTCCTTTGTGTAGAGGTTTTTCGTAATTTATAGAGCACCTAAACGAATTTATTTATCAAACACGAGTACAAGCATTTCTACTCACTACACAAATATTTGCCCCAGCTAGAGATCGAACCTGGGACCCCGCGCTTCGAAAGCAAAGACACTACTAACTGAGGTAACGAAGCAGTCATAGTTAAGAGACTAAGATAACGATAAAGGTCACACACAGCAAGCTTGTCAGATGTCTATAACTAGTGCATCTGCAAACAGTAGATCTCACGAGCACAGTCTTATCAGCGGCAACGCTTCCCAGTCTGAGCTGTCTGCAGTTGGAGACTACCGAATATTACCAAAATCGTCCAGTTTTAAAAACTTCACAAGCTATTATCTCGGCAACCACTTGACCAATTATAATCATATTCGAAATTGCACTTTAAAGTCAGGTACTTAATGCGTGTACCAATATTTATAAAAATCGGTCTATTAATAGCGCCGCAGCGAACTTCACTCTTTTTATAAAAAGAATCCCTCCACTCAAAAATCGCCGACGACAAATAATAGTATTGAGTAGTAGAACATGTATACCAAGTTTCATCAAGACTAGTTGATAAATGCGACCTGTACAGGAGGACTAACATACAACCTAACAAACATACGGACAGATGAAAGTCAATTTGCTAGTTACAGCAGAGACGCTTCGTTCGTTTCATTCGCTTGGTCAATAAGTGGGAAGCTGTTTAAAAATGTTTTGCTATAGATACGCTACGGTGTAAATTTACTCACATTGGGGTCGCATTCTGTCAATTGGCGAATTTGCATTCCAAACTCGAGTCTTTACGTCTGCCGGACCGCGCTCGGTACAATACCACCAAACTTGCATTGACGTGCACTATTTCTCGATAGATTTGTAGCTCTTTGGAAATTTACCAAATACGGTTCGCCATTCGAAGCTCTTTGACTATTCTTGATTTACCTACGTCTGCCGTGACGTTGAGTTATGTGAACAGAGGTCGTAGCATAAGACTACCGCCGCATTCCAAAATAAAAAGAGCCTACCGAGAAGAAGCGGCAAGAAACT
Source organism: Selenia dentaria (assembly GCA_917880725.1). Lineage (NCBI taxonomy): Eukaryota > Metazoa > Arthropoda > Insecta > Lepidoptera > Geometridae > Selenia > Selenia dentaria. The sequence continues at coordinate 1,964,430 of OU862888.1, read as the reverse complement.
CGGGGCTATTCTTTTTATATAGATGTTTGTGATGTTTGTATAGATGTTTTATATAAATGTTTTCACTAAGGTACTACAAATATTAGCTCCAGTGTGCCGCCTTACAAAAAAGAACTTAGAAATGGTATCAGTAGGGCAAGACACGCTAGACTTTGACATCTTAGCACACGAGTAGATTTATCCTGGAGTGATTTTTTTTTTGTCGCTGAGTAATCTTTTATGGATACCACCAGCCCCGGAGGGAGCACGGTGGTTATGTGGGAGTCCCTGCCAGAAGGGCAGCATACCCACCAAACCTCTGCGGCGTTCTTTCACTGCCGCTTTTGGCGGGAATGCGAGACAGATTTCGCACACGACTGCGAACCCGTCGCGGCCGTCTAACGGTGGCGGCCCGTCAAGGCCGCGGAAGGCAGGGAGAGCGGCTCACCGTAATACCGGCACTCCTCTCCTGCCGCGGCTTCTAACTCTCAGCCGCGGTGCCGCCCATACGACGCCGCAGCCTGCTTCAGTTTTAGTGGTGCCCATACACCACCGCATCCTACAGTGACCACTCCCATGTGGACTTGGAGGGCAAAGCCCATAGGAGCGGTACCACCTCGGGCCCGCCAGCTATCTCCTATCACTGGCAGGCCCGTTACTGAGCCCGTTAATAGTTTAATAGTGCACGAGTATTACCTTCAATGCACCTTGATGTTTACGTCAGTATTAAGCTGCTGCAGGGGCCTTACTATCAGCTTCGTAAAAACCATGCAAGTTCCGTGCAGTACTTAAACCTGACATAAACAGTTTTGAATGAAATCATACCATGACGCTCGTTTCGGTGAACTGTTTGAATATAGTTTTCTCAAAGGTGAACGGATAATATTGTCTCTGGAATTTTAACAATTTACTAAAACCAACATTGCAGACCCCTATACGTTTGTAAGCTAATAAACTGAGTGGATTTTGAGCGACATGTTATGGAGAGTCCATACAAAAAAATCAGGTGAACGGTTTTTCTGCGGTTCTTGAATAGTAGGCCTGGACAGGCCTACTTTAACCCGTCCGCATCAGCGCAAAAAGTAACAATAGATTTATGAATGAAACTTAACTCGAATGAGTCTTGCTGATTCGGACAGATTAAAGCTGTCATGGTACGAATAAACAGGGCAGTTGTCTAGAAGTCCTGCTTTAAGAGCTCATAGTAAGGCCCCAGTTTGCGATTCAATTCGCATTAAAAACCTGCAGATGCACACAAAACAGCGTCATTTAGCAAAGACACTCACTGACTTTCATTAGTGAACAAGCTGAAAGGGTATTTCGAGTAATCCTTATGATTAATGAATCCTTAGAACCAGCTGCTATACTTACTACGAGCTGATTAGCTGAGGATTATCTTTCTCTGTTGCAGTTACAAACTTTGCAAAATAAACTTTTCCACTTACAGTTTCCAAAGGGAAATTTGAAGAAGGGCGCTGCACTGTATTCGACACTGTACGATGCTATTACTATGTAACTATTAAAATATTGTCTATCCTAAATATGGAAGAGGTTCTCAATTCAAGGGGCACTTTTAAGGTGTTTTTTTGTATGTTTTCTCTGACTCTTAATGCGCCAATTATGAATTGCTTATTTTTGTCTCGAACGTCATCACTACTTCAGAGATCCCATTTAAATTTTAAAGAATTTATTTCACTGCTTCCCAATAAAACAACAAATTCAACAATTCACATATAGCTGATCATAAATGTATAGAGAGTCTAAATCGAAACCAAAAACCAACCACTCACGTTAGGAAGTTTTTGGCAGGCACTATAAATAATAGTTTAATATGTATTACTTTTTTAAAGCACTAACGCCTGCTTAGTGATCTCAAACATTGCAACGTCCCCGTAAGACGGTTAAATAAGATAGAGAGTTGAAATTTGATGCTTGGACCTCGAGCCTCGGTGAACTAGATGGTCATGGCGTCTGACACGGAGGGTCAGAAGACGCGGGTTTGAATCCCGTCCGAGGATGTGAATTTTTCTCTATAAATTTCAATGTTCCTACAATATTGTTTAGACCTAAGCATGCTAGACCACCGTGACTGACACCCCAGATCATCATCATCATCATCATCTCAACCGTAGAACGGCCATTGCTGAATATAGTCCTCCCTCATATATATATATATATAATATAATCCTTAAGCATTCGGCCAAAATTATACCCGACGCGACTGTGTTAGCGATGGGCAAGAGATAGCTGTAGAAGGTGGTAACAGTGCAAGTTCGTCATAGGCCTGGACGCACCACTAAATCGAACCATAGAAAGAATTACCATAACGTTTAGATTACCTTCATGCTACTAATGTAGCACCAGTACAAAACCTTAATGTACCTAGTATGTCTATACAGGCCGTATTGAACCTTATCAACCGATTGTTTGTACACCAACGATTTGATGCTGGCGAAGCTAACAATTAGTTCACTAGGATTGGATTTAATCATGCTTACATACTGATTATAATTATGAATGGTGCTGAAAATCCGGTTACCAATTATTTACTCTAACAATGAATAAATATTATTTCTAATTGAATTTTCGTGGTCTGAAATATAATTCAACTAGCTGCTCTCCGCGGTTTCACCCGTGCGGATAATGATGATGATGATGAATCTTAAATAGCCTATGTTACTCAGAGTGAATGTAGCTTTCCAATTATGAAAGAATTTTTGAAATCGGTCCAGTACTTTTTGAGTAAATTCGTTACAAACATACTTAGGTACATACAAATCTTTCCTCTTTATAATATTAGATTAATAATAATAATTACCCGGTCGGTTTGCTAGTAATAAAGAATTAGAGAATCTGAGTTACATCATGGAAGGTTTTTTTTTATGGAGTCAGTAGGCAAACGAGTACGCGAGTCCCCTGATGGTAAGTGTAACCGCCTAAGAACATCCACAATATATACATATATATATACGTCAGTTTCATTAATGAATCTTTTTTTTTAATTATCACGGTATATGAAGAACTTTACCCAAGTTTCGGCAACCATATATAAATGCTAAGATAATACAGCAATTAGTTCTACGAATACAGCTGTTAAAAGCAAACAAGATTATTTTACTTTGAGTCTGATTTAAATTCCTAACACCCTTATATATTATGCAGGTACACATAAGTAAACCTTTTAACATAAGTGTAGTGAGGCCAGCACGAATTATGACTTCTTAATGTCATGTGGTTTTTAGAGGTTTACAGAAGGTAGTCTTTATTGTACGCCGTAAAGTGTTTTATATTAATTATTCTGTGACTGAATTCATTAAGGAGAGTACGAGGACTGGAGTGGGCGTGTAGTCTACGTTAAGGTGCAGTCAATTTATGATGTCGATAAAAATGAGGGTTTAAAGCAGTCTCATAAGCTTAGAAGAATAAGTAGCGATTGAATCAAAATAAAAAAAAATATGACTTTTTAGTACACATTAACGGAATTCAAACAATTTTGACATACTAGAGTATTCCGACCATCAGTACTGCCCGAACACCGGTCGGAGTATAACAACTAGATGATAAACGTGAGTGATTGCCGGTTTTACCATTTAACTATGAGTTCTCACGGAAGTTTTTATGACAATATACTAGAGTATATTATTAAAATTCAATTATATTTTCACCGTTAAAACATTTTTTCTCTTTATTCACTATAGTATTTGTCATGAAACACATATCATGAGATATCAATTTTTATAATAAATACATTGACGGATTATGGTTTTTTTGAGTGTTCATTGTTCTTTAATTAATTTTGTACGTTTTTACGAGATGCGCTCTCTTGATTTCAAGTAAAGAAAATTGATCGTAGCCGAGCGCTGAGCTGACAGCGCCTTAATAATTTGACTCATTCAAAAGACAATTCAGTATGGTACTATTAAAATCCTATAAAGCTTTATAGCACTTAATAAAGAAAATACAGTAGTGCCGAGATTGTTGATAAAATGTTCTGAAGTGTTTAATGATGTTCAGCAAGTTTTGTAGTTAGAATTAATTTACTGAAGAAATTTAATACCATTTTTCACAAAAAAACTAGTTTTTAACACGGTCTGTTTTGGTATTTTATTTCATAGACCGATGAAAGATAGCTTATAATTTATGTTAACATTTTAGCTACTGCACAGAGAAACTTGCATAAAAATCCGTCAAGGTAAATTTACTTAAAATGTGAGGCAGTCTTTGGGGAATGCCGCTAGAGGTGAAAACTATTCGAATTATTCTTAAGACACACAATCAACAACAATAGGTCAACAACAATAGTCATGGAAAACATCATCACGCCTAAAGAAGTATTCACTTCAAAACTATATTATCAATGACAAAACGTTCGGTGACGGCGATCCATGTGTGAGTACTCAACGCGATAAAGAAGTTTGAACTTCAAGAACATGACATGTTATCTAAAGTTATATGATTATTAACGGGATATTTACCGTGGTAAGGTTGTGGAATGAGCTCCCGATATTTCGGCGCAGTTACATGCACCATGTTCACGGGAAGACTGAAGAATGCGGGTGGTTGGTCGAAAAGTTTAAAAGTTAGGTGCAGACATAACGATCTACCCTCTTTCTTAGTCTTTTGCTACGATTATCACTGGAACTCGAACTCGATCCTAAGTAGAAAGGACTAAGGATCGTTTTTTTTTTTTTATAGAACGGACTAATGCTGTTTGCCTCTACCGGCATTTACAGCGTCACCGGACGGTTGGCGAGCGCAGAGGGCGCACCGCCTAAGGCGAGCGTTGAAGACGCTTCGCCGCAAGGAGAGGAGTAGGCGACTTGCTCAAGGGCACCACTAGGGTACGGACCTCGGCTTGGGCCGTCGCCAGGAGAGAGGGGAGTAGGAGAGAAACGCCCCGGTACATAAGTGTACCGTTGAAAGTGGGCCCTATGAATTTTAACTCTACGACTATTTGGAGAGAATCTAACCAAGACATAACTTTTGCCTCGAGCTCGCCGGCGAGCTCGGTGTTTGACTGTGTTTACCACTAAATCATAACCTTGTGTACCTCGCCTCCCCCCATTTCCGCGACATGGGTCCACACCGCTACCAGGATCGTCGCGTTGTGCACTCATGACTGTACTTTGGGTGGGGCTACAATAAGAAACTTGAGTACCTCGCCCACAGCCGTTACCTGGGCCTGAACATCGAGGCCGGGGCCGCGGTGTAGACTCCTGCCCACACCGTGTCTGGGACTACATAGAAAACCAGTGTTACCTCGTCCACAGCCATTTGCTGGGCCGGAGGATACATCGCGACCGGGGCCGCGGTGTATACTCCCACCCGCACCGTGGCTGGGACTACAATCGTGTGTGTGTGGATTACCTCGACTGCGACTGGGGCTGCGAAGAAGATCTCGGCCGGAGCCTACAATGCGATCGGGATCACAGCCCTGGTCGGGTCTACAACCATTACCGGGGTTTTGTTATAAAAAACTAACGTGGTTTTCAATCATTATTAATTAAAAATACGGGATTACTCACGTAATATTTATCGAATAGGTCCGACTATAGTTTCCTGAATACCTGGACACTGAACTTAACCATATCAGGGGTGTGCTGGAAAGCAATGGGTACAAATGGAGACAGAGCTGGCGCATGGTAAGCGCGTCGCCTAAGACACGCCCAGCTTCGGTGGAAAGGGCAGCAGCATACCTTCCATACGTCAAAGGGGTTACGGACAGAATTGGAAACTTGTTACGCCGAAGGTACAGCATCAAGACGATATTCCGGCCCCTGAGACAAGTAAGACAGATGCTTCGCTCTCCCAAAGATAAAGACCCATTAGGAGTCCCCGGGGTTTACATGATTCCCTGTGACTGTGGGAAATGTTACGTCGGGGAAACGAGAAGAAACATCTCCACTAGACTTCTTGAACATATACGCTCCATGAAGAATATAGATACTAACAGTTCCGCCGTAGTAGAACATTCTCTGCTCTCCGACACGAGCCACTACATCCGCTTCGACAGAGCTCGGGTCTTAGCGAGAGAAAAGTTCTACGTGCCGCGCAAGATCCGAGAGTCCATTGAGATTAGTAAGCGGTCAAACTTCAATCGAGACGGAGGATGGTTCTTACCACATGCTTGGAAGCCTTGCCTTCATGGAGCTCATTCTGATGCAAATGATGTGTCTGGTGCAGACGTAGTGAGCTCTTTTTGCTGGGACGTCCCCTCACACACCAGCAGGCGCTTCACCAGCGACGACGATCAAGTGGGTTCACACCAAGACGCGCCTACCCAACATAATGTATCCCGCCCCCCGCACCAACCTCTAACATCACGAGCGCTACGAGCGGCCGCCCGCAGTGCTAAGCGAGACGTCATCGACGCGGGCGTCCCAAACACTCCTTGAAAAAGGCCACCGAATGTGGTCGAAACTATAGTCGGACCTATCCGATAAATATTACGTGAGTAATCCCGTATTTTTAATTAATAATTACCGGGGTTCCCTTGGGACGACGCTAAAGCTGCCGAAGTAACGGCTGCGATGGGGTCGTCCGGGTCACCCAAAATATGCCTTCGACGGCGACGGGGGGGAAGGAAGTGAGGATCGGTTATGTCAGTGGAGTAGTTCGCCGCTTCGACCACGAGGGGATTCGAGTGATGGGGAGCTTTGTCGAAGTGGCGGCGGGAGCAGTCTTTCATATACTGCGTAATAGAGGGGAGGGTGAAATCGCAGTGCAGTTCGGGGTTCCGCAAGTACCACGGAGCGCCCACTGCCCTGCGCATAAAGCGATTCTGAATCACTTGAAGTTTGTGGAGGTCGTGTTTCTGAGCATGGGCGAACGCTACAGATGCGTAAGTCATGATTGGGCGGATGCAAAGTTTGTAAAGAGTCGTCTTATTTCTAAGAGACACTTTACTGTTTTTGCCTATGGGGGGATTAAGACGACCCATAATGAAGGCCGCCCTATTGCGAACAATCTGGATGTGTTTCGCGAAAGTGAGTTGGCGATCAAGGGTGACGCCCAGGTATTTGGCAGATTTAGCCCAAGGGATGGGTTCGTCGAATAGGACTATGGGTGACGGCATGAGATTCCGCCGGGTCTCAGTGAAGTACACTGCTGCACTTTTGCTAGGATTTACTGCAATCCGCCATTTACGAAACCATGCACCGATTACGGTGTTGGCTCGTTGGATGGCGCATCTCTGCCTGACCTTGAACCAGCCAGTAGAGTAGATTGCAGTATCATCCGCAAACTGAGCGATCTGAACATTAGGTTCAGATCGTGGGATGTCGCTGGTGTACAGCGAGAAGAGAATGGGTGAGAGTACAGAGCCCTGAGGGACACCTGCGTGGATGGGATGCGCGGAGTAGAGCGTTCCCTCGGTGCGATAGCTAAACGTTCGATCCTTGAGAAAGTCTTGTAAGATGAGTACAAGACGGTCTGGCACACCCAGTTGGTACAGCTTGAATATCAAAACGTTGTGCCAGACTTTGTCGAACGCTTTCGCTACGTCGAGGAAGACAGCTATGGTCCCTTGGGGCTTTGGTTTCTTATTGAAACCGCCTAGGATGTGCTCCGTTACGCGGTGCACTTGTTGGACGCAAGTGTTTGGCTCTAAAACCAAATTGCTCATCGGGAAGACTTAGGATCGAGTTCGAGTTCCAGTGATAACCGTAGCAGAGAGACTAAGAAAGAGGGTAGATCGTTATATCTGCACCTAACTTTTTAACTTTTCGTCCAACCACCCGCATTCTTCAGTCTTCCCGTGAACATGGTGCATGTAACTGCGCCGAAATATCGGGAGCTCATTCCACAACCTTACCACGGTAAATATCCCGTTAATAATCATATAACTTTAGAGAACAACCGCGATAGTTTAAAGCAGTGTTTTATGACATGTTATGTGCAGATTTCGCTCAGTTACAGTTTTATTATAGGGTATGTTTACATTGACATTGATTTGTGCGTGTTTCATGCGTTCATTAAATAAGATGGATGGATGGATGAAGCTCACAGCGGCGCTGCGCACTCGCCCTGAAGATGAGCATCGGACATGCTCGAAACCCGGCGAGACGTATTTGATCCCTAACGTTATTGTATTGCCGGTTAATAGTAACAGTTTAATGTATCAAACTCACGAGAATTTCAATAAAAAAAATTTATAACTTTTCTTCTCCCGATCCTGGACTATGCTGACGCCTGCTATTTAGATCTTTTAGAAGATCAATTAAATAAACTTGAGCGGCTTCAAAACTTCTCTATTCGGTTCATATTTGGTCTTCGCAAATATGACCACGTCTCTAACTTTCATCATAAACTCAAGTGGTTACCTATACGCCTTCGTCGGAATACTCACGTTCTGTGCCTGCTGTACAGTATATTGTTTAATCCATCCACCCCCCGCTATCTTAAAGAACGTTTTCAGTTCCTTTACTTAGACAATCCTCTGTCGTTAAGATCATCAGGAACACTGGCGCTAAAACCACCTTCTCACTCTTCGTCGTTCTACAATGCGTCATTTACCGTGCAGGCTGTTCGCCTCTAGAATAGTTTGCCAGCTTTGATACGTCATTCTCCCGCATTAAATGTGTTTAATGATCGAATTAAAAAATTCTATTTATCGCAGATTAGTGTTTGCTAAAAATATTTTTACAGTATTACTTTTTAAAGCACTAACGCCTGCTTAGGCGATCTCAAACATTGAAATTTATAGAGAGAAAATTGTGTTGAATTATCGGTGGCCTAGTTGGTCAATGGCGTCTGACACGGAGAGTCAGAAGACGCGGTTTCGAATCCCGTCCGAGGATGGAATTTTTCTCTCTATAAATTTCAATATATTTTTACTCTATTTATTATTACATTTCTTCTTGCTATCATGTCTGTATTATTCATTATACCATTTCGTATTATGATTGTAGTTTGTATGTATTAGTATATTTTAATATATATATTTTTAATGTTTTGTATTTCAGTTATGTAGTGTATATAATTAAAGTATATATTATATTTTTTTGCTTTAAATACTTAGGTACATGTAGGTACCTAGTCACATTTTTAAACTTACGCTGATACTATTATTCATCACTGTCTCTGAAAATAATATTCATCCTAACCAAAGGTTGTCTGGAAGAAAGTCCGCCTTTTGTACTAATATGCTTTTGTTATTTTATGTGTTCTTTTTTATTTTTCATGTTTTCCGTAGTGTACAAATAAAGAGTTTTCAATCTATCTATCTAACTGTTGTAATGTAGGTATTTTTTAAATATGCCACAGCGTATTGTTACATCAATTCTGTTTCACATAGTAATGATACCAGGGTTTTCAAACCTAAACTGACTAACGTTAATAATTCTTCCAGTATTTGATTTATCATTCAAAACTGCACTTTAAGTACTAACGAGTAACATAAGCCAATACAAAAGCGAATATCTCCAAGGAGTGTAATAATACAAGAACCGCCTTTGCTCAGATAAAATGCTAAAGTAAAACTTTAAAACCAGCGGATAGTCCGAACCTTGCTCTGAATACTAAATTTATAAGTTTCCTTGCGACATTAAAGCTCTACTACTACTATTTTACACTTGTTAACAGTAACTTGGGGAGATACGTTGCTGCATGAAAGTAATGGATAAGAAAATGTTAATGGGATTTGCTGATGGAGATAGACTGTTTTGAAAACTTATATAGGTTGAGAATTATGTAGGTATGGAAAAATTCGTTCCCGTTACATGAAACATTATCGAAAACGTTTATGGTTATTAAATTATGTACGATAATAATATTTTTAGTTGTGAAATGAGAAAAAGTTTTTTAAAAAACTGGCGCCTTCTACTCATAATAGTGCAGTGCATGTTAAAGCAATTGTTCGGCATTTGACAGGTTTCCACCATACTGTCATCAGTTTGGGGTCTAAATTTAGCTTTCAGTAGGGCTATCATGTATCTCAGTTGCTAGCAAAATCTGATTGAAATCCAAAAAATGGCGGCTCTATGTCAGTTTTCTCATCACATCAGTCATCCACTTACTAACATTTCTGCTAACATTGCTGCTGAAGTTGTCAAAAGTGACATAGAGCCGCCATTTTTCAAGATTTCAATCAACTGTTGTTAGCAACTGTACCGACCTATGTCACTTTTGTCAGCTTCAGTGATCAACTTATTAACATTTCTGCTTACTGGAGTTGCCAAAACTGACATAGGGCCATTTTTCAAGATTTCAATCTACATTTGATAGCAACTGAGATACATAATAGCCCTGCTGTTCTCTCAAAGTGTGTGTCAGTTTCTAAGTCAAAAGCACGATATCCTTTTGACAGCTCGATACACTAGACGTGCACGACGACCGTTAAGGGTGATGAAATGAAACACAAATGCCGTCGAGGGTGATGAAATTTAATGATTTTTTTTCCATGGTGATTAATTTTTTATTTGTATGTACGTAGGTATTGCATTTTATTATTAATGTTTACTGATTGATTTACTAAGTATTAAAATTTACTTATATAACCATGTAACTATTTTTTTACGTTTTGGTATAAAGATAGATATGGCTTTGGAGAAGATATTAAGCTACTCAAAGTACTAATCCTGCGCAGACAACGTAGCGGGCACAGGTAGTCATATATTAAAATTTTCCGTTATAAATAGTATCTAATGTCCTTTTTCTGACTTCACGCTATCACCAAGTTTCGTCAGGATCGGTTCAATAGTCATATGCTTTGTAAAAGATTAATGGGTAAAGGTTTTGTTGGTAAAACTCGCAATAATTTATTTCTTCACCAAGAAAAAACAAAGATAAGTGATTAGTAACAAAATAGAGCTCAAATTTAATTTTCTTTGTCCATTTCAGAGTCATGTAAATCAGCAATTTGAATCGGGGATAACTAAATTTTATTTACAACCTTTACGTGAGTGCATTGCATAAAGTACGTAAATGTTATTTCAAACAGTACAACATTCGAATACTTCTAACATTAAATGAATGCATTTTGGCGATTTTTATACAAGTCCCCAATTAAATCTCTATAGATAACAAGTACAATTTGAAAAATTTAATACCGACTTCCATTCTATTCAGTTATTGGAGTGTAACTCAAAAATTACTGTACCGAATTTAGTGCAATTTAAAGCAAGGGAAGCATTAGCTTTCAAACAAAAAATTTGAGAATCGGTTCACCCAGTCGAAAGTTATGAGGTAACAAATATAAGAAAAAGAAACATACTTTCGAATTGAGTACCTCCTCCTTTTTTTGGAAGTCTGTATAAAAGTGAACCCATATTTTCCTGGTCACGCATAACTTGAGAATGGCTTAACCGATTTCGCAATTTCTTTTTTTGTTGTGTTAATTTTTGTCAGGAGAAGGTTTATATGAAAGAAAAACCAGAAACGATGGAAGTTTATAACGAGGCCAAAGGCTGAGCCTACTACGCGAACGAAGTCGCGCGCAATCGTTAGTAAGTTATATAATTGCCTAGTATAGTAAAAAAACACAATTTTTTAATCAAAACTTGAAACTATATTTGTATGATGGCCGCTACCGCGACCTGGAGTATTGTTGTAGTCACCAGTAACCTAATATTCATACTCGTGTCGTCGCACCTTTACAATTGTGACTTTGATGTGACCAGATACTCTACGAAAATGTTTCTGTAGGTAACAATGTTGCAAGGTAAATTATAATGGAATAGAATAGAATAAACTTTATTTATGGCAAAACACATACAAAAACATTTCGTAGTAACGCATAAATCCAAACAATAATCACAAAAAACAATAAAATAAATGATTTTTGCAGCCTTCTGCCACAAATCGGCTCCAACTCAACATAGTGCTGATCGTAAACAACCAGCGTTGGTCTTCCGTTGAGACCGGTAGGTGACGTCACGCATGGTTACACATAGTACTTACTATAATATATACAAGAATGGCGCGTTATTTACCTGTTAAGGTTTGATCAAAGGTTGCCGTTTGTATGCTCTATAGCAGAGGTGGTGCCCATACGGTCGATCGCGAGAGGTTTTAAGGTCGATCGCCGAGGATAGGTAAAGTTATCAGAGATCGACCAACTGTAGTTCTTTGCTAATGAAAAAAGCAACGTTCAGAAACTTGAAGTGAATGTGATAATGAGAAAGAGATATGAAATGAGTGAAGTATCTACCTGAAATTAAACATCCGTTAATAAAGCAATAGCACTGCATATAGGGTGTTTGGTAGAGGGACCGACAAACCAAATGAGCGTGTTCGGGGGACCACTTGGAGAATACAAGTTGGCCGAAAAAAATCCCCGACCCCCAATATGTTTAACTTTTTTTTGTGCATTTTCCCTTTTTCTCCGAAATTGTACCTATTTACCACCATAACATTTGTAAAATTTTTAATAACTAAAAACATCCGGTCTAAAACATACTTTACAAATGTTATGGTGGTAAATAGGTACAATATTGGAGAAAACGAGAAAATTCACAAAAAAAATAAATAAAAAAATTAGGGTGTCGGGGATTTTTTTTTTGGCCAACTTGTATTCTCCAAGTGGGCCCCGAACACGCTCATTTGGTTTGTCGGTCCCTCTACCAAACACCCTGTATAACTGACAATAATCCTAACTACGAACATTTAGCGGAAGACCCCCAACGTCACGTTTCCTCATCAGAATCATGATACTTTTTAATATTGTATCACTAATATTTATATTTATTTTTGTAATATTGGATGATAAAAAATTTAATACAGATTTGACACTTTGCACCCGATGCAGTTTTACATAAACATATATATATATATATATATATATATATATACATATATTACTCTATGATATTTTTTAAATTTAAAGAATAAGATTTGAAAACTTTTTTGTCAATCTTTCAGTCATTCATTTTTACTAGGTCGATCTCCTTAAGAAAAAGTATAGGCACCGCTGATCTATATAGTGTTTAATACTCTCTAATGCGGACACCTGAAATGGCTAATATTGATACAATACTTTATTATAATTTTATGTATTTTTGTTTTTACAATTACTATTTTTTGTGGGAGTGTGAAGAGTCCCAGAAATAATAGACTGGGCGAAATTATTATTTGTTCTATTTAGTATTGTATAATGCAAATCACTAAGTAATAATAATAATAATAATAATTAACCCGCAGGGGCGAGCCGTCGGTGAGTGGCGACACCATGGACCCTGATTCTCCCTGGGGCTAAATGAGACCCCTGACCCCCAGCTTGCCTTAATTGGCCGTCCGGGGGTGGAGACGCAAGAGCAAGTAACAAAAAGCTCCAAGGGTGGAAGTGTTAAAGGTCATAACGCCGGTAGTAGCGCTCTAGTGAAACCGCAGCACACCTCTCAACACCCTTTAGCCATCCACACCAACGTTGCCCCTTTTGTCACCACTTATGGTGGCCTTTATGGGGGGCCCGTTTAGTGGGTGGCAAGTCACCACCTGCTTAAATATTTTAAAATGAGACTGAAATTGGCAGGTGCCGTAGTCTCTTCCATAGCCTACTATCTTCCTTATCACTAATAAGTTCATATCAATAGTCTGGCCATTTTACCCATATTTGTAATAGTTATAAGTACCATGTTACCCTTCATTCAACATTTTTTCTGTTTTTTATACTCCTTTGTATTTTTATACCAAACAGGCCTCTAAGTGTTGGCTACAGCCCCACTTAGGCATTTGTAAAGGACCGGATGAAATCCGAGATTTTGTTTTGAATAAAAGAAATAATAATTATGAGTAATAATTATAGACGACTATTAAAATTCAACATTGCAACCGGAGCGACGGTTGCGAACAATTGGAATGAATCCAAAAGTCGAATGTTCCTTTTATTTTACACACATTTTCATCGTGAAGGTACGTACGTAATACACGTGAGATGAGTACATTCCAGTAGGAACAGTCATATTGTAGTGTATAAACAGTATGGGTAAGGATGTTTTGTCCCTCTATAAGGCATTCTTAGGTATTCCTTAGAACTATATATATACGAGTAACTATAAGTATATTTTCTGTAATAATAATTATTTACTTAGTCTTTTTTTCTGTTTAACTAATCTTCTAGCAGTAAACAGTTGTGGCGGTCCACAACTGTTGGCCTGCAGAGTGTGCGAAGCATCTCTGCAAAAGCTTGGGCAATTCTTTCCTATGTTCGGATGTCCGGCTCTTCTACAAGTCGCATTTTCCAATCGATTCTTGTGAAATTTTGTGAAATACGTTATCGATGCGATTACGGTACACTTAAATAGATTTTCGTGCTCGACCCACAGATTCGATATTTATATAGATTTTTTTAGTTTTCAAAACATTTCGACTATACATTTTAAGAATTACGTTTGAAGGTTCGCGGTGAATATTTATTCACTTTAAGCTATGTACAGAGAGGTCTTCAGCTCACACAGCCACCAGTTATATAATGTGGTCAGAGTTCAAATCCCCTAGTCTTTTCGTTATACCGCAATGGGCATGCGTAATTGATTATAGCTTACATTCCTCCAGTTGACAGTATCTACTTTCACGTTATTGGCAGAATTAATATTCTGCTCTTACTGTTTGTATTGTGGCTAAAATACAACGTATGTAGGTCCAATGTCTCCTCAGGGTGACGTTTAGGTGTCCAATACACCTATTAGGGCTCTTACAGCTGTAAATTATACCGGCTTACATCGGTAGAAGCAATATATTCCATACTTATTTGTACGTTCGTCGGAGGCCATCTGTGTGCTGAGAAAATAACGGTAAATTGTTTTACAAATAAGAATATATCTGTGTAGTAATATTGTTATTTTTGCTGCGCTCCGTGCCCTGCCCTGCAAAGGTGCTGTATAAGCTTCGAAACAAGAATAAATATGCTGTTTAAATGCTTTAATTTCGGCTGCTGATGTGCATTAAGCTATGAATATGGATTCAGGCGAAAAAAACATTAACTAATATCTCAGTTTTTTTTTTAATTTTGAAGCAGTACCTATATTCGTGACAGCAAACAATATGGTATTTTTAATTTTTTTAGTATTTTTTCTACCGACTTCCATAAAGGAGGAGGTACTCAATTCGACTGTTTTATGTTTGTTACCTCATAACTTTCGATGGGGTGAATAGATTCTCAAAATTCTTGAGTTACACTCCAATAACTGAATAGAATGGAAGTCTGTATTAAGCTCTTTGAATTGTACTTGTTTATAGTTTAACGTGGTTACTTAGAATGTGATACTTAGAAATCAAAAATGTTTGGAGTTTCACACAAACGACCAAAAGTTTGATTAGGAGGTTGAGCATTCTTCCGTGTAAAAATAATATAACAGTGAAAAATTGCCAATCACTTTCATATATAGTAACATATTTCTTTGCATAGAATCCTTATCAGCAACATAATCCATTAGTTATCCTTTTTGTTGAAAATAATTAATTTCGATTTTCATCAAAAGTAAAAGATTACAAGGCAATGTTATTATGCACTTGTTGTTTTTTATAAACCGAAGACTTGACTCCTTTCACGGCTTTTCTCAAATTTTCGTGGTTTCGGGCTTGGCCATCACCGCCTATCTCAAAAAACCATAAAAACTAAACGGATTGCTCTATACAGGTAAAATTTAATGAAATTATTTTTTTATGAATTTCAGCAATTACATATGCATTTAATCCCGCCGAGGTTTTCCCTCAACGCTACGATATGGGGTTGTTTAAAAAGGGCGTCATAAAATTCCTTAGAGGTCGGCAGTGCGTTGGTAACGCCATTGGTGTTGCAAACTCCAATGGGCGACAGTGACCACTTTCAATGAGGTGGGCCGCCTGCCTGTCTGCAAACTTATGACAATAAAAAGGGATGAAAAGAGAAAATCATCCACCTGACCGTAAGTATTACACTTGTCCATGATGGATGCAGTGCCAACCAGAGCTTATAGAACTGTAGCATTGCTCTGGCCTTGTCGCCCCGAGACATTGGTTTGTGAGACATTATAACACAGTACTGTTAGCACGCTATCACCCTATTGTTTTTCGGTAGAATACCTGACACTGCGGTGGTACCAACCAACACAGCTGCTTGCATAAGATGCCTTCCACTAGTAAGTCGGGTTTCCTCGTTTTTTACAATGCGCATCCCGACAGCGGAGGGAATCTTTAACTTTGTCCTCTTACGGACCTTATTATACATATAAATTAATGCAGTGAAATAAAACAGGGAGCTGACACGTTAATACATTTATTACAAACTAGCTGCGCTCCGTGGTTTCACCCGCGTGGTGATGGATGATGATAATGATAAACCAAAACAACGTATGTTACTCAGGCATAATAAAGCTTACTAATTGTGAAAGATGTTTTTGAATCGGCTAAAGGTTAAGTTATGAATACTGTTAAAGTTAGACATAATGGCGTAGCAGTTTTTCATAGATATTGATGCCTTTTTTAAACTGTAGTACATCACTTTGCTTTATTGTATTTCCGCAACGTATTAGAAATAAGGATTTTTCGGCGTTGCTCTATACCATATTTAAATATTGAAAAGTAGTTATTGTGACATAACTGAATTAGATAGATATAATCGTGTTGCAAACTTTTATGTAGATTATGATTTCTTCTATAAAACTGCAGTATATCACTTTGCTCTATTGTCAATACAGATAACGTTGAGAAGGTACGCGATATAAGGATGTTTTTGGTATTTTTTAACATCGTTACATCGATATATCTAAATTTTTATACGGACGCCTATCTTTTTTGAAAATATTATATAACCTATGTTATTCAATGATAATGTATCCAGCTTTTTAACGGCAAAAGTATTTATGAAATCGGTCTAGTAGTTTTTAAGTATATTTGTTACATAAAATAACCCAAAAATACATATCTTTTCTCCTTATAGTATTAGTATATAAAGAAAAATGTAATAACAAAAATTCATATGGCAATAACATCGACTTCAATCGTTATTGAATTTGATTGGATTCTGTTCAAAGGCTGTCGTAGCTTTTAAAACTTCCATCACAATATTCTCCGTCAAAGTGAGACCTTTGAGAACGGATCACGTCTGGGAGACAGCGAGCCGACTCGATGCATTTCTGCACTTGTGTCACGTCTCTGAAACTTCAACTGTGTCACAGTGCCTTTATTTTAACGCAGAAGGTAATTTGGAAACAGTACACACTAAATAACATTTACTCAAACGGATCCTTGGTTTCCTATTTATGATAATAAATCTTACTGTTGACAACGAAGAAATAATGGAAGAAATATGTAACTGTGTTAAAAAAAAGATCCAACAAAAGTCGTGTTCAAGTAGGCAGAACTTCAAAGTCGTGATCAGTACGTCATCAGTCGGATATTTTTCAAGCGAGCACACGTCAAATTTTCATTTGAACTACACTTGTGAATCATCATGCCAGCATTCGTTGTGAAGTGGTGCAGCAGCAATTATTAAAATTTCCAGGGATCACTGTTACTAGTAAATAATAGCAAAATTATAACTATATTCAAAGATGTTCAAATACGTTATCAAACCGAGATGGTCAATACTATGAAAAAAGGCAGCCTATTTTTGATTTAATTTAGGATGTATTTTCTTCTGAACTAAATATTGAAATGTATCAGCAATGTATTATGCTTATTTTGTTTTTCTTCTCGTTTCCTTGCCGCTCCAATATGGCAAAATAAGTGCCTAGCTGTACTTAAAGTTAGAAAGACAAACAATGTAGATGTTAGAAAGATATGTACAATACCCAAAACTGCAATATTTACCAGTTTGTACAGTATGTACCCATTTTTTTTTATTTGTAATGTAGGTAGCTATAGCATTAAAACAGATCATTGTTTGGTCGAATTAAAGCACGTTTAATTTTACAAGCTAATGAAAATTCACCCTCCGCAAATTTTAGAAGTGGTTTACCTGCGTTGCTTAATAATATGTCAGTAACATCAACACAATGCGTTTCTAAAATAATTGATAATGAAGGTATTTTGCGACCACTGAAAAACATCCACCAGGCTAATAAAGACTATGATTTTTTTTTTGGTAATGTATAAGCGTAATTTTTTTCAGAATCTCTACTACATTGCGAGGGAGTTTTTTCTAGACAAAAAAATTATAAATTAATCATATTTCGCGGGACAAAAGTTCATTGAATTTTAATAAGTAACCGAAATAAAAAACTCAAATATATTTTATAAAACATTGCTTTATTATTGACATTGTCCAGTCCACTTGTTGCATTACAACGTCCACGCCGCTATGACTTATCTGTCATAGTAGACGTTGCAGCACGCGCGTAAACCAATTCCTGCTTTCCTTGTTGAATTTAAACCTATCACCGAATATGTAAATTTGTAACCTTGGAAGTAATTCGTATTTGGAATCATACGGCTTCTTGTTTTGAAGATCCATTTTTTGTGTGGAATGTGTTCTGAACTATGTTTCCTGACATTATTATTTATTCGTAGACTGCGTAGACTGTTGGCTCAATTTCTTTGTAGACATGCGATTCCGATAAAATCTAAACTTACGGTGGCTCAACAAGAACAATTGCATAAGTGTAACGTAATCGTAATGTGGACGTTCAATATAAACATTACATTTATTACAACTCTAGCACAGATAATTTATATTATACAGGGTGTTTGGTAGAGGGACCGACAAACCAAATGAACGTATTCGGGGGCCCACTTGGAGAATACAAGTTGGCCAAAAAAAAATCCCCGACACCCCAATTTTTTTTTACTATTTTTTGTGAATTTTCATGTTTTCTCCAATATTCTACCTATTTACCACCATAACATTTGTAAAGTATGTCTTAGACCGGATGTTTTTAGTTTTTACAAATTTTACAAATGTTATGGTGGTAAATAGGTACAATTTCGGAGAAAAAAAGAAAAAATCACAAAAAAAAAGTTAAACATATTGGGGGGTCGGGGATTTTTTTTGGCCGACTTGTATTCTACAAGTGGTCCCCCGAACACGCTCATTTGGTTTGTCGGTCCCTCTACCAAACAACCTATATACCTATATTATTTTTGTACAATGTACAATATACGTCAACGATATGATTAAATTTCACTAATGCAAATAATGTTCACGCTAGGCCCACAGGTGTAAAATTTCTCATTACAATCGTCAGTCATTCCATATTTTTTTGGATAGTGTGTGATACAAGCAATAGGACTTACATAGGGTGGTGAGGAAGTCGCTGGATAGTGCCTGCAGCTGTCGACGAATTACTGTTGATTTGAGATATGCGAGCTCGGTGCCGCTAATTGGTAGACTTGTTCTTTTTTTTCATTGACAGAAGAGACGGGATGGGGAATGGGTTAAGTTTGAATGAGTGTGTGCGTGTATGTTTAGTGTGGAAAATGTTGAATGTTGTATTGTGTTATTAGAAATAAGGAAAATTTGATAATAATTGTCGCAGACAGATACGAGTATATCGGTTTCAAGTTTTTTTGAATGTATTTTATTTTCATGCATCCGTAGGTACTTATAATCTACTTAAGGGTGTCCTCTGCAGTAGGTAATATTTGCAGTTTAAGCGTAGCTGGTTCAAATAATGAGAAGAGCAAAAGGCGTTGAATTTTGAGATATCTGCTTTGTATTGTTTTAGTGTCTATATTTATACACTAGCTGCGCTCTGCGGTTTTACCCGCGCGGTGATGGATGATGAATCAATAATAGCGTTTGTTACTCAGGCATAATATAGCTTTCTACTGGTGTAAGAATTTGTTTAACTGGTTATGTAGTTTTTGCGATTAGCTGTTACAAACAAACTATCAAATCTTTCCTTTTTTTTGATAGCTGCTAGGTCCACAGACATAAGGTCCGTGCCCTTGGTAATACAAGGTTTTTAATAATTTTTATAATAAATTTATTCACTTTTTAAATTTATTCCCTCTTTTATTATTAGAGTAGATAAGGATTAATACCAAGGTACGAATAATGTGGCCTAGTTTGTACCGGCGTTAATACTGCATCTTTTAACAGGGAAAAGTAGTCATTGTAACATAACTGTAATAGTTGATAGACAAATGGTAATGTTTCCCCTTTATAACATTAATATAGATTTAAGGTTCTGATGATGAGTAGGACATTAACAGGTTAACTCCATCTTTGATAAGGAAACTGCTGGATGATACTTAATATGTATAACATAATTATTTGAAGATAACGGTTGTAGACCTGAATTTATTAAACTTCTGCTGATCTGTAGGTCTGCCGCGTTATTGTCTAACTGCTGCCGCCTTGAATGAGATTGAAATGTCACTTCATTCTCATTCCTATTGACGGTTCTAGCAATAGGCTTGCAGGGTTTCGCCTAGAATGTGATTTAAATGTCAAAATGAAGCCCATTCTCTGTAAAGAGAGACAATAAGGCCGCTGGATAGTAGTGGTGAAATGTTTTCTTACATTTCAATACAAATATATACATACATTATACATATACATATAAAAATAGCTATATGAAACCACATACATTATACACAAGCGGTTACATGAGCATAACCGTAATAACATTTTACTTTCTTGGATCCTTATCAATTCAGGCAATTTCATCAGGATGTCTTACTGACTTTCTTGAAGCTGTGGACCGACCGGCTGCAATTTTCTCCATTAGTTTCCGATTCAAAGCAACTGAAAAGAAACATTGTACTGAATATCAGATGCTATGGTACAATATACAGTTTAAATGAAATTCCAGTACTGTTGTCGAACGCACAAGACGCGTAAATATTCCTAAAGTGGCAATTCTGTTAGTTGAATTGCGTCTGACTTTTCACAGGAGATACTATTGCAAAGTTATAGACATAGTTATTACACTCAAAATGGCAGAGCTCAAAGGAGTGTAAAAACTAAGATAAAGTTATGCCGAAGATAACAAATAAAGTTGGTTGAGGTTTTGTTTAAACTGGCAATACTGTTTCTACAGACTGTCAATTTGGCCGTTAACGGTTCATTTGTAGTCAGTACGTTTTGCCATTTCATCATCCTCTCTGAGATGCTGGAATAATTGGCCCATATTCTATAAGCCGATGCCGGTCATAATATGGTCATAACTGGAGGGCGCTACAGAAACATGATTGCTGACTTCTTCGGACCTCAGTTGAATGGTATTGATGAGACAGAGCTTTGATTTCAACAAGATGGGACAACATGCTAAACATCGGGTGGCACCATCAATTTTATGCGGAAAACATTTTGTGGGGCAAAATTTCGCACAATGGACATGTGAACTAACTTGCACAATCGTGTGATCACACACCTTTAGAAAACTTTATTTGGAGGTATGTGTCTATGCTGATACACCAGAGATGTTGGACCATTTGGAACTCTTAAGGCGCGGTCGTACCCTGATAATAGTAAAAAGCAAAATCTTTAAACATCGAGTGTAACGAAACAGTTCGATAATAATCTATGAAAAAAAACTTAGGTTAGAAAAAGAACAGGCAAAGAGTAATAACCGAACAGAATTCATAAATATTACTCGCTCTCTGCAGAAAAAAAACCTAAATAGGTGCATAAAAATAAACTTTCACGTCCAAACTCTCAGAATTTTCAGCGATAACACTATATTATTTTTTAGGTAATACATAGCCAACATATAGTACTAAAGTAGTAACCAGCAGTTTTTTCAATTGTGTTAGTATATATCGAAAGATATAAAGAAAACGTACAAAATTACCGCATTTTCGCATTACATCGTCCAATCTAACAAGCGATTTTCAACCTTACGTAAAGCATCGTAAATTATTTTAAAATTGGGGTTGGACCGCGTCTTAATTCGCCATGTTATTGCTGATATACGACTCTAGTTGCTCGATAAAATTGTCAAAAATTAGACATCACGATTGCGCTTCATTCGATCAAGCCGTGGCGCTCATATGCCCGAAATCATATCCAAACAATATGGCATAAAATTATCCTTTAACTAAACCAATATTATAACACATTACCATTATTTTAAATTGTGTTATTTCATTTTGAATGTGTATACCTCTAAAAACTCCCTTTACTTTTAATAGGAGTTTATCGTTTTTTTTAGATTTCATTGAATATTTGCGCAACTTACAAGTATAATTGTATTTATATTTTATAATACTAGTAGTTCTGCGAACAGTAGACCTCGCGATTTATCGCAGTCTAAGCTATCTGCAGTTGGAGGTTGAGGAATATTTATTCAATAGGTGCAGACAAACCCACAGAACAAAATCATGAGGGTTTCAAAATACGTTGAAATTATAACTTTCCAGTTTTTATTCTTCACAATCATTCATCTCGGCAACCACTTAACAAATTCACCAACTTCGAAATTCCTCTTTAAAGTCAGGTATTTTATAATGTGTACGAAATATGATCAAAATCGGTCTGTAGACATTGATGCAAAAAGTTCCCCCTTGTTAGAGTACCTCGTCCCCCACTTAAAAATTGCTGAAAACAAATAAAACTATAGAACACGCATACCAAGTTTCGTCAAGATTGGTTGAAAAATGCGGCCTGTAAAGGAGGACCAACTCACAACCTAACAAACATACGGACAGATGAAAGTCAATTTGACAAGTTAAAGCAGAGACGCTTCGCTCGCTCGGTCAATATCTGGTAACTAGTTATGCCAGTCGCATGGTCAGACTTATTCGTGAGTAGCTGGGCGTCCCTAGTTAAATTAAACTACAGTTTATTGCTGGCTTTTGCTTTAACTGCATCTGTTAGGCCTATGTTCAGCAGTGGATGTCTTCCGGCTGATAACGATGATATCTTTTATTGATTTTCTTGTGGTTTTGAAAACGATAAAAACACTTTCGGGTTTGTTTATACCTGATTTTTTATTCTACATATACAAATATTATTACTTATTTATTTCTTTTTGCAATAGAGTATGTATGTGAAATGGGATTGATGAAGATGGCTTGACTTTTAGTTCCGTAGATTACTTGATGACGATGTGTCAATTAATTATTTATTATTCTTGAATGTAGGTATGTCTATTATCAAAATTTCTCGTGATATGGCCATATTAAAAATAAACCTACTTCATACATTATTAAATTATTCAAAGTGGAAATGTTTGCCTTATTAAGTCAGGGCTTGTAAAAATATTATATTATCATATTCATAAAGTATGACTGTGTATTTGTACATTATTATTCGTATAAATTGTCTCCTTAATACGTTGTTATTCTTATTTGATTTCATCTTATTTGATTTCATCATTATATTCAGGGGTCACATTTGTAAGTTATTATGGATATAATTATTGACGAGATGGGCAAAATAAGCGTCTGATGGTAAACACTACGCTCGCCTATGACAGTTGCAGTGCTACCCAGACATTCGTTTTTGGGTCTATTCACACATACCACAACCACTCCACATCGCAACGACAAAATGTGGTGACGCGGTGGTTACGTGTGATGTGTCCCTGCAGCTTTTTTTCAGTTGCGTTGTGGTGCCGACAAATTGTCATTGTTTGCGTTTTCGCTACTTGTTGCGATGTGGTTACGTCGTGTGCAGACAAAGTTCGACTCCGGATTTTATAGAGGAAACACGCCTCGACAAGTCTCGCTGTCAGACATTTTGTTTTTTGCATTTCAGTACACGCAGAATGAATAAAGGGACCGTAGGCGTGCGTACCGCGCACTGTCGTTGCGTTGACGCAACGTTGTGTTTGCGATGTGTTTGGCCGCTATGTGTGTCGCTGGTGGTTGCGATGTGATTGGTATCAACCACGCGGTCAATAACGCGGCAAAATTTGGTACCTACGTGTGACTTCGACTATTCGTTTTCAATATAAAATATGCGCACAAGAACAGTGGTTGTGGTACGTGTGAAACTACCTTTAGTCTCTTTTGCCCAGGAATTTCACTAGCTGCCCTTCACACCCTTACACAGTAACGCTTGCGCACTATTGCTTTGCAGCAGAATATCTGACACTGCGGTGGTAGGTACATAAGGGTGTAAGAGACTGTCTTGGTTGCTACCCCGTAGTAAGTCGGATCTCCTCCCCTTTTAAATACCCCCTCTGCCCAATGGCGGAGGGGATATTTAAATCCGTCCCCTGACTAAGTAAAGTGTCCCTTCAGGTGCCCCTAAAGGCACCCTTCAGCGTGTATTTATATTTATTTATCCATTTACGTACAAGTTTATCAAATATCATTAATATACAAATGTAATTATGTAAAGCAGAAGTGTAACTTGCGTGTACTGCGATATCTAGAACTTAATATCTAGCTAAATGTGTACAAGTTTGCCAACAGCAACTGTTTAGTATTATATAATAAATTACAATGATATTGAAGCAGCTGTTAAGGTTATTGCTAGTAGCTTGCGATTGGATATAGGCCAAGAGCCCACCACGATTTAAGACGTATAATACTGGCAAAAATGTTTATTGTATCGCAAGTTTTAATGGAAGACTTTAAGACGCGGTCCAACCCCAATTTTAAAATAATATACAATGCTTTACGTAAGGTTGAAAATCGCTTGTTAGATTGGACGATGTAATGCGAAAATGCGTTAATTTTGTACGTTTTCTTTATCATCATCATCATCATCAGCCTGTAGCAGTCCACTGCTGGACATAGGCCTCTCCAATTGCACGCCATCATTAGGTCTATCTTGGGCTTCTCGCATCCAGTTTTTGCTAGCCGTCTTGCGCAGATCGTCACTCCACCGTGCCTCAGGTCGTCCTATACTACGTTTTCTTTATATCTTTCGATATATACTAATACAATTGAAAAAACTGCTGGTTACTACTTTAGTACTATATGTTGGCTATGTATTACCTAAAAAATAATATAGTGTTATTGCTGAAAATTCTGAGAGTTTGGACGTGAAAGTTTATTTTTATGCACCTATTTAGGATTTTTTTTAGAGAGCGACTAATATTTATTAATTCTGTTCGGTTATTACTCTTTGCCTGTTCCTTTTCTAACCTAAGTTTTTTTTTCATAGATTATTATTGAACTGTTTTGTTACACTCGATGTTTAAAGATTCTGCTTTTTACTATTATCAGGATACGACCGCGCCTTAAGACTTGGGAACCCATAAAGAAGACAGTGTATACCTTCTGCAAAGGTCGGCAACGCATCGTCGAGACCTCTGTAATTGCGGATGTCCGTTAACGACGGTGATCACTTACCATCAGGTGAGCCACCTGCTCGTTTGCCAACCTATCCAATAAAATAAATGTTGTTTCCAATTCATAATATGAGTAACCAAGTAGGGAATTACCACATCTGCACATACATTAAATACGAAAATTTGTTTGTCACGTTGTTGTAGGATGTTTTTATTAAGAAACATTTATATGTGGTTATTGATAGGGATAATTAGGTACAACAAACGAATAATCCCCGAAGGCAATAAGTAGTCTACAATGTACGGTTAGTGACATACCTGCTTAAAATCTTTGTTAAACTTTACATCATCACCGAATAAATATAAATCGTCTCCAAATCCCATCCCACTAATATTATTAATGTGAAAGTTTGGATGGATGGATAAATGGATGTTTGTTTTTTTTATAATGATTCATCAAAATGACTCCCTTTTGCCTGATTAAAAGCGAAGATGGAATCAAGAAGCAATGACCATTTGTGCAGCCGTAAGCTGCACTAATCGCCACCCCTATGATGACCTGACAGATGCTTTTTCACATCCCGCTTGAAAGACCCAGGGTCATATCTGCAAGGAAATACGTACGCCGGCAGAGCATTCCACAATTTACTTACACGACAGAGGTAGAAACTGCTTGTTGATTTACTTTTTTCTGAAACTTTTTGGTTCGTGGTAAGAAGTTTTCTTCAGTATATGGATGCAATGCTAGGCTGGAAGGAGTAGCTCGGGATCGGAATGGTGAGAAAAAAATAAGATCAAAAACCTCTTTAGAACATTTGACATGAAACAACCGGTAAAAAACGCTAAGAGAAGCTATAGTTCTACGCATTTGTAGGGGTTCTAAGTGTTGAGTGACTTCAGTGTTTTCAATAATACGGACAGCGCGACGTTGCAGTCTATCGAGAGCATCCATAAGGTATTTAGCGGAGCCATCCCAGAGGTGGCAACAATATTCAAAACATGGGCGCACCTGAGTTTTATTAAGAAGGCACCGCTGATTCAGAGTAAAGAAACGCCTCGCTCTGTTTAGGACTCCGAGTTTGCGCGAAGCTAACTTGACAATACTCTCGATGTAGTCACGTTGGTTCAGGTCACTAAGGATGTCCATGCCAGGATGTCAAGATTACCCTGTACAGGTAAGATGATATTCTGAAGAGAAGGAAGAGGAAAAACCAAACAACCAAGTTGTCCGTACCCCAACTAGAGATGCTGTCAAGCACGCTGGAAAGCTCAGCGACGACAGACCGTCCATGCTCTACAATTTCAGTCTTTGTCGCACTAGATCGTCCAAAGTACCGACCGTGGACAGTACTGTCATCTGCGTAACAATGAATGTCACCTAGCAGTAACATATCGTTAATATGCAGGAGAAAGAGTGTGGGTGACAGAACAGACCCCTGTGGCACTCCGGCATTGACCTGGAATGAGCGGGACGTACGACCATCACAGCGGACGCAAATGGTGCGCTCGTGCAGGAAGCCAGCAATCCAGTCACAGAGGCGAGAGGGCAGCGCGTGCGCCGGTAGCTTGTAAAGAAGAAAAAGTTTGCCTCACTCCAAGCCTCCGGTACAATTCCTGACGAATAAGACAAGTTTGTTACTCAATCACGGCTGAACGGATCTGGATGAAATTTGTGGATCTTTGTTTCTGTTTCACTCTCAAAGGGAGGGGGCAATTTGATGAAATTTGGTATCGAGGTAGGGTAGATGAGGCGCTGGATTAACACATATGATACTTTTCATCATCATCCATCACCAAGCGGGTGAAAAATCGTAATATTCTTGGGCACAGCATGGACAAAATAACAAGATCTACGCCAATGACAAGATCGTAATGATGACAGTTCTGTCAAAGTTTGTGTCAGTTTCTGATAGTTTAGTCAAAATTATTCTTTCATTATGACAGCTCGATACACTAGACGTGCTCGATGACCGTCAAGGGTAAAAAAAATGTAATGACAGTTTTTTTTTCATTGTGATTGATTTTATATTTGTATGTACGTAGGTACTGTATTTTATTATTAGTGTTTACTGATTAATTTACTAAGTATTTAAATTTACTAATACTATTATAGCAATTGCGTTTAACCATGTAAATAATTCATGACATTTTATAATTATTTTGATTAAATGTACCCAAATTGATTAGTAATGACAATGTGATAGTGGATATATACAGCCGTGCGATTCTCTAATGATTCGTCGATGCGCTCATCGACGAGCTCACCGATGTCAGTTACTTTATGAGATTCGCCATAACACGCAGATTAGGGCCGGGTTTTTAATACCTAGTTATCTAATAGTAAAGAAGACAAATGGTTAACAGGTCCCAATCTACCTATCCACAGTTTTTTTACCACCGATAGAAATAATGACATGACGTCCACACAAATTTCAAGTGTCAAATAAATATCTCTAGTGAGGTAAAATAATAAAAAATAAAGTAATTAGTAAGGTAATAGATCTTTAAAATTTAAAGACTCTACCGCCGCATTCCATAATATATAGAGCCCACCGAGAAGAAGCGGCAAGAAACTCGGGGCCATTCTTTTTATATAGATGTTTACAATGTTTCTACTTAGGTACTACAAATATTACATTTTATGGGTGGCAGAGAGACAGCTTGCCAGAAGTAGAGTATTCCAAGCATCTTTATCTTCTATATAATGTCGAACTTTATAGTAAGCTTTTTTTATTAAAACGTTTTCTACAGTCAACTTGATTTTACCCTCTGTGAGTTTAGTTATGTGCTTTAGGATTTTATTGTAACAACGCACACAATTTCTTAGGGATGACTTATTAGTCTCCGCAAGTCTAAAACTAGGTACAGCTATCCTATTTGTATTTCTGGTATTAAAAGTGTGGTGATGAAAATCACTATTTAACTTATACCTATTTATGTAAATTTTTACGAACATACATTATATTTTCAAATACATATAAGGAAGGCAACGTTAATATTTTGATTTCTTTAAATAAATCTCTCAAAGATTCACGGGGACCCATTTCGTATATAGCTCTAATAGCACGTTTCTGAAGGATAAATATGGTCTCTATATCAGCCGCTGAACCCAATAGCAATATCCCATATGACATTACGCTGTGAAAATATGCAAAATACACTAACCGCGCCGTAGAAGCATCTGTTAGCTCTCTTATTTTACGTACTGCATATGCAGCAGAACTGAGTCTCTCAGACAGGGCGTTTATATGAGGACCCCATTGTAATTTTGCGTCAATTTTAATGCCTAGGAAGACTGTTGCCTTGTCCATTACGAGTTTAATCGTTTGATACATGGACATTGATCTGTGTACACAATACAGGTCGATGGCGCCATGCGAGTAGTCGACAAAAAGACCGTTTCGGCCGTCTACGTAACCGTAGTGTCGATATAATATATATATATATATATATATATATAAATACAAGTAAAATAAAAGTTGAATAATTAAATATTAATACATACGAACGTCAGAAAGTAAAATGGTCATAATTCATTATACAGTCATTTCAATTTATGTAGTGTCATAATTTTGTAGCAGGCATACCAAGCGACCGACACCGCGCGCCGCAGCGCACCTACTGACTGAGGCGCATTTTTTATATTTTTTTTTGAATTGTCTTATGCTGTTTGCCTCTACCGGCATTTACAGCGTCACCGGACGGTTGGCGAGCGCAGATGGCACTCAGCCAGATGATGGCGCAGAGGGCGCACCGCCTAAGGCGAGCGTTGAAGACGCTTCGCCGCATGGAGAGGAGTAGGCGACTTGCTCAAGGGCACCACTAAGGTACGGACCTCGGCTTGGGCCGTCGCCAGGAGAGAGGGGAGTCGGAGAGAAGAGGGGAGTCGGAGAGAAACTGAGTCTCCCAGACAGGGCATTTATATGAGGACCCCATTGTAATTTTGCGTCAATTTTAATGCCTAGGAAGACTGTTGCCTTGTCCATTACAAGTTTAACTCCAGCAAGCGTAACGTTGGACTCCAAATATGGAACAGTAGGCAAAGAAAACTTCAAACATTTTGTCTTTTTTGGATTCAGAAGTTATTTATTAGTTGAGAACCATTTAGATATACTAGATAGAGCGTTGTTTCTACTTTAAAAATCAGAGATGTGTCATCCGCAAATAAAACAATATCACAAAGATCCTTGGCCATAAGTGGCAAATCGTTAATGTAAACTAAGAACAAAAAAGGCGCTAAAATGGACCCTTGTGGAACACTAATTTTAATTATAGATCCTGAAGATGTTACACCATTAATGCCAACCTTTTGCATCCTGTCAGATAAGTATGACTCGATGACATCAAGCGCAGCATAATGGAAAAGCTTTCGAATCAGTATACGGTGTTCCACACAATCAAATGCTTTAGAGAGAACACAAAAAGCAACAATAGCATCATGTGAGCTCTCCCAAGCCTTAAAGACATACGTCATTAACTTCACACCGGCATCCTTAGTTGATCTTGTTTTCGTGAAGCTGAACTGATTTTCGTGCAGTATTGAATGCTCGTTGAAGTGCACCAAAAGTTGTTTAAGCATAATTTTTTCAAAGATCTTACTCAAAATTGGTAGTATAGATACTGGTCCATAATTTGAGGGGTCTGTTTTCTCTCAGTTTACATAAGTATTTGCAGTTAGGTAGAATACGTGCCTTAATGCGGCAAACAGAAACACCAAAGAATGGCTTCAAGTTTAATAAGCTCTTGGCAGATATCTCGCAATGCTAGTGGAAATTAGTTGCAGTTGCCAAAAGTTTGGCGTCACTTGCTGCAGTATAAATGTAAAGCTTTATATATTATGTTGTTTGGATCAGATTAAATCCCATAAGTGAAGCATTTCGATATTAACCTTGTAGTTTCTGATGATGGCTATCGTCTAATTGTGAGATGTGTGATAAAACTGAAGACTTATGTCACTGATTGAGTCTGCCCGGAACCAGGCAGAAAGACAGATAATGTTATTCATACAGAGTTATTCAATATTATGTCAACTCCAACGTCTAGTGCGGCGGGAATGGTTTATGAACTGCAGGACTATTATTGTGTCTCAGTTGCTAACAAATGTTAAATGAAATCTTGAAAAATGGCGGATCTGTATCAGTTCGGACAACTCCAGTAAGCAAAATTTTAGTAAGTAGATGACTGGAGCTGACGAAAGTGACATAGAGCCGCCATTTTTTCGATTTCAATTAACATTTTGTAAGTAACTGAGATACATAATAGCCCTACTGGTCCTTGTCTCAGTTCATGAATCATTACGAACTATAGATACTTTAGTTTTTTAGGATTTTGTTCTGTTAATCTGTCCGCATCAGGTTTACGCTATAACAAAAGATTAATGAATGAAGTGGAGGCTTGCTGATTCGAACCGATTAAGTTGGTAGCCGGCTACACGTAGCAGCAGCAGACGACGTGTCGTCGCTTCATGTCGCCGCGACACGTCGTCGAGATGCATTTGAAAAGCGATACTATATAAGCTCTTCAGTTATTTTTTTAGGCACATTGTTACCCGCAAGCGGCACTACTGATCTGCGGTCGAGAGACAGTGTCGTCTGCCGCTTGATGACGCGACGCTAGCTTCGTTTCGCTAACTACGAATGGTATGTCATAGAATACATAGAAACCAGTAGCATCACTGCGACACGTTGTTTGCTGCGGGTTCATGTTCATATAGCCGGTTACCCGTGGATGTTAGGCTATTTACAGGTACAGGAATTGCCATATACATGATGTTTAAATGTTCATAAATTGTGACGGAGCATCGGCAACGGGCGAGCGGTTCCCGCGACTCCCCGCACATCCATCATCACAGTCGCCTATAAAACAGCTGCGCTTGACTGGCAACCGGAGTCCCAATATATAGTATTATCTATAACCGGAGTTCAGTTAGCTGCAAACGCTCGCTGCGTGCGCACTTCTGTTTTGTCATAATATAAAAAGTGATCGAAAATTAAAGTTGGAATAGACATTAGGTACGTGTTTTCTTCATACCGGGCAACACTTCATGTCCGGCTCTCACCCGATATGCACTTGTATTAGATACACTAGGCATAATAATAAATAACGTTTATACACTCATACCACGCTCTAGGATGTCCTGTGTTCTAAGGGGCATGGACACACATAATAACACATCACAACATACAAGACTCGAGAAAAAACCTTTCTGTTAATCATACAAAATATATTTGGCCTTGCTGCTTGGATAGTGATTGAATCATGGAGCCATCGGTTCGAAGGCGTGGGCGTTAGAAAATGACCAAACGGCGTAGTCCAAAAGAATGAATAGTATAAAAGCAAATATTTAAGTGATTTTTTCTCAAATCATCACCACATTCTCAAGCGTACGGTCTTACAAAATTATTGGATTGATAATTTGGTACTCAGTACTACAAATTTTGCTTAAATCATATTATGTTTCCTTTTTTATAGACTTCCAAAAAGGAGAAGGTACTCAACTCGACTGTGTTTTTTTATGTTTGTTACCTCATGACTGTGGACTGAGAGAAACGATTCTCAAATTTTGTTTTGTTTGAATGCTGGTGCTCCCAGTGTGATCCCATTTAAATTTTATCTAATTCGGCCCAGCAGTTTTTGAGTTATACTCTAATACCTGAATAGAATGGAAGTCAGTATTAAATTTTTCCAATTGTACATGTACGTTCATGTATTTTAGAAAAAAAGTGTTATTATTTTCTTATTACTTTTTATTTTCTTTGAATTTTATAATATACAATGTTACTTAATCTTTTCAAACTCTTGCTTATTGCTAAGCAGAAGACTCATTTCTGGAATCACGCAACACTTTATTGTAAGTTGTTTCTAGCTTTAAAAACCTTACTATCGTATGTAGGTATCTACGTTAAATTTTACGTAGTGTTGTGTGAATGTCTGAAACAAGCGTGTTTGATTTCTTTATTTATTTACTTCAATAATATGCGCAAAAATAACGCGTTATCAAGTTTAAGTAGAGATCTTCAAACACTATAGCTAATCCACCCGTGGCTTCACTTGCTTGGTCTATATGGGATATGAAGCTACAGAAACAATTTGAATTTACCTACTCAGGGGTGATGCTTCCACAAAGCCTTCCTTGGTGGGTGCTTACAACACAAAAGACATCAACTCATAGACGTGAAGCATAAACTGCGAAAGCTCCACGTAGTAGCCCTAGCGGTTAGGCTCTGCATTGACGACTCAGTCATTCTGTCAGGACAACTAATTATACGATAATAATAGATAAGTGTTCGACTGAAACTAAAACCGAACTTTCGGCCTTGCTCTCTGTTTCGGCTGAAACCAAAACAGAAAATTATAACAAATTATTTAAAATGTACTATATTTACTGAAATTTACTTTTTTTAAACATTGATTTGCATACAAACAAAGCAAATACATAATTAATAAAAACAAAATAAATACTTACCAAATCATTCAATCGAAAACATAACCACAATTCACGATTAAATGGGCGGCGGTGTACTGAGCCGGGGCCGCGCCGGCAGGCACGAGCTAGCTGCAAAGTTTACCAAACGCACTAAAAGCCACGTACACTTGACTTTCGGCGGGCCGAAAGTTCAGGCTGTATTGTGGCTGAAACTGAAACTAAAACCGAAACTAGATTTTTTGGCCGAAGCTGACCGAAACCGAAACCAAAGTTTCAGTCGGTCACTAATAATAGATTTTTTAATAATTATTTTCATGTGTCCTGCAAAAGACAGAACATAAAATAATAAATATATAAACTAGTAGTTCTGCGAACAGTCATCTCTCGAACACAACCATATCAGCGGCGACTTTACGCAGTCAGGCCTATCAATATTTTTAAACTTCACGATCTATTATCTCGGCAACCACTGGACCAATTTTATCATGCTCATATTTGAAATTCCTCCTAAAAACCAAGTACCTAATATGTGTAAGTACCAAATTTTATTACAATCAGTAGTTAAATAGCGCCACAGCAAAATTACCTCTTTTTTAGAAAAGCACCCAACCACTCAAAGTCAATTTGGCCAGTTAAAACAGAGACGCTCGCTCGGGTAATAAATAGATATTCCGATATTTTTTTTTAGTGTTCTATACGAGACTAAAAACATAAAACGTACAATCTTTCTTGTACGCTTAAAACTAAATAGTAAATCTTTTCAGCGTACCCTCGCATATAAAAGTGGTACACACTCGAGCGCGACAGGTGATAAAACACCGGCAAAAGTTACGGCCTGAGATAGTACTGTTTACTATACTCTAAGTAAATTTGTAATTAAAAAGTTACATTTTTAAGATAAAACACGCATAAAACCGGTGCAGGGATATTATAATTAGGAAATTTTCTTGAATCTTTCAGATTAGATATCCTTTTCGTTCTAATTGATATGGTCGATCGAGCACTACGGCGGTTACGTTTTGGATGGGTGACCTCTCGTAGCATTTTGTACTGCGCACTTATGAGATTCGAAGGTCACGTTAAGCCATCGCCATCAGTTCCTTGTCTTAGGCAACAGCCGTTAGGCTATGAAAAGATAATCATTTGTTTGCAGAAAACATGAGTTTTATACACACACATAGTTTGTATAAAGATGTAGTTTGTCATATTAAACATTAAAGCTCGTCATGTTTTGCCCGTATAGGCGTACAAATGTTTCGATGGATGGCAAATAAAATAATACAAAAAATGAATCTAAATACAAGAAAAATAATAGTTGGATAATTAAATATTAATACAAAAGAATGTCAGGAAGGTCATTTCAATTTATGGAAGTGCTCAGTTAAAATTCCTATCAGCTAAAAATTCACTTATACTATAATAACATTTTGTCAGTAATATTTTTTAAGTTTATTTTTAATCACATTTGCACTTAAGTCCTTTATAGCATTCGGTAATATATTATAATTAGCGGGTCTAACACAAAAAAAATGCTATTACTCATAAGAGCCTTTTTTGCCGTGTGCATGCTGAGTTTATAGTCACGTCTGTTACGCTTAACTTTCAGACAATAAGGGAACATAATGCGGATTTGATTTTACAAATGAAACTACTTGGTTGAATGAAACTAACTATAAAAGGTTGTCTGGAGATCAAGAAGAAGGAAGAGATCGCTTTTAGCGATAAGACCGCCCATTTGTGCCTATTATTTAAGTGTTTGATTATTTTGTGATTTCTTTGGTGCCAATAAAGAGTTTTTTTATTTTATTGTATTGTACTTCTTACAACATAGAGTGACGGAAGAGCCAGGATTTTGTGTTCAATAAATTTCGGTCTACAGCCGTCCGTTGATTGTAGTCTATACATTACCCTAATACATCGTTTTCGCGCTTTGTAGACAAGTTCACTGTGCGTTGAATTGCCCATGATAATTAACCTATACCTTGATGATTTTGATGCTACTATTCCGCTTTTCTAGGAAGCATTCGGTAGGATGAGCCCTAACAAGTCCTCAGTATAAACAATAGATGGTTTCATCACAGGCGAAGTGTGTGCTTTACCTAACAACAAATTTGGTTCATATTAAAGCTCGTACTACTCCATCTGAGGGGAAGGCCCGGGTTCCAACAGTAAGTTAGAAGGAATTGAGAAAATTATGTAAATTATATTTCTCCAAGGGAATATCTATCTTTATACCAAAATGACAAAAAATATGTACATGGTCGTACGCAATTGTTATAAAAATATTATTTGAGTACATTTAAATACTAAGTATATCAATCCGTACACAATAATAATAAAATAAAGTTAATCACCATGGAAAAAAACTATCATTACATTTCATCACCCTTGGCGGTATTTGTGTTAAATTTCATTATCCTTGATGGTCGCCGAACAAGTCTAGTGTATAGAGCTGTCAAATTGACTTGGCTTTTGATTAAGCTATACTGACACAAACTTTGACAGAACTGTCATCATTACGATCTTGACGTAGGCGGATATCTTATTATTTTGTTGATAGCTTTTTCGCTTTTTCACCCGTTTGGTGATGGATGATGATGATGATGAAAAGTATTCTATGTGTTAAACCAGTGCCTCATCTACCTCCATACCAAATTTCATCAACATTGCTCTAGCCGTTTGTGCGTTAATGAGTAACAATGATACACACATCCATACATCCATACTGACAAACTTTCGCGTTTGTAATATGTAGGAGTAGGAAGTAGGATGATAGCGTGATTATTACAACCGGCAAAACGCTTTCGTTAGATATCGAAGACGTCGACCCGGGTTTCAAGCATATCGGATTTTTGTCTTCAGAACGAGTGCGTAGCGGCGTTATCGTTTCGACGTATTCGATCCCTAACTAGAATGTTTTGTCTGTTAATAATGAATATTAATAATTGTTTTTAAATTACTACTAGGCTCCACAGACTCCAGCGTTCGTGATATATTTTAGTTATTTCAAATTTATTACATTTAAATAGAGTTAAATAGATACAACAGTATATACTTAATTAGGGGGTATAGGATTTTTAATGTCATTACTGAAGGGTTATTTTATTTATGTTTTTTTTTATAGTGGTTCGTCAAAGTGACTCCCTTTCGCCTGATGGAAAGCGAAGATGGAGTCAAGAAGCGATGACCATTAGTGCAGCCGTAAGTCAAAGTCAAAGTCAAAATCATTTATTCAATTTAGGCATCAAAGACGCACTTATGAACGTCAACTTTTCATTATAATGTACTTTAAAGACTCTACCGCCGCGTTCCAAAATATATAGAACCCACCGAGAAGAAGCGGCAAGAAACTCGGGGCCATTCTTTTTATATGGATGTTTACAATGTTTCTACTTAGGTACTACAAATATTACATTTTATGGGTGGCAGAGAGACAGCTCGCCAGAAGTGGAGTATTCCAAGCATCTTTATCTTCTATATAATGTCGAGTAAGCTGCACTAATCGCCACCCCTATGATGACCTGCGAGATGCTTTTTCACGCCCCGCTTGAAAGACCCAGGGTCATATCTGCAAGGAAATACGTACACCGGCAAAGCATTCCACAATTTACTTACACGACAGAGGGATGAACTGCTAAACTTTTTGTTTCGTGGTAAGAAGTTTTCAACAGTATATAGATGCAATGCTAGGCCGGAACGAGCAGTTCGGGATCGGAATGCTTAGTAAGGAATAAGTTTAAAAAACTCTTCAGAACATTCGCCATAAAACAACCAGTAAAAAACACTTAGAGAAGCTATAGTTCTACGCATTTGTAGGGGTTCTAGGTGTTGAGTGACTTCAGTGTCTCCAATAATACGGTCCAAGACAACTTATTCACTTAGGACCCTCTCGTATTGTACTGATCCTGTTTCGATCTAACTCCGTTTCGATCCCTAATGGCCATTTTTAGGTTGTATTCTAGTTTTGGTGTTTACAACCATTGCCTTTCTCACGAATCGAATGGCATCGTCATTACCATCGGTGTAGTAACTGAAGGTCCCGATATGCCGGGAAACTGTAACGGCTGCGTGCGGGACGCTTTGACGTGCAGCTTCATATCTAATACATGTTAACCACACGCGTTGCAGTTCCTAGAAAAGTAGGCTGATTTCTGCGATCTATTGCTTTATTGGCCAAATATGGCGAATCGCGAGTTATCAACTATTAAATTTTGAATTGAAACATTCAGCGCTATTCTTTATTTTACTAGTCGTTGACCCTGGATATACTGAGAATGATTCGTAAATAAAGCAACATATAATGTTAACCTAAATATGCATAAGAGCAATATGCAAATTTGATTTAAATAATCTAATGGCCGCAAGTACATCAATCAAAACCTACTTACATTAGTACACAAACTTCAACGTTAAGTGCAATATAACACATTGACGTTGAGCACACAAGACGTTGTGTATTTTGCATCCGGGGAGTAAGCAACGCAAGCCCGGATAAACAACGCACTCCTGGATAAACCGGCGCATTTCCGGATAAACCGACGCATTCCTGGATAAACCGACGTATTGCCGGATGGATATAAACAGAGTTATCAACATTTGCTGAAGTTAAACAAGCTGGCAGGAGCTAAGACACATTCTGATATATTATTTATTCAACAGAGTGGCAGGTAGTAGGATCTACTAACTAAGTTATTACATGTTTGGTTTGATAGATCATATTATGTATTAGTGAATAAATTACATTTGTAGTTAATTTGTAGCAAGTTGCTTGTTCAGAACACCAAAGTCAACGTCCGAAATAAATTCTAATCCGAAGTTTCATTCATCTATTCTTATAAAGTATTATTATGACAGCCCATTTGGTCCCCACTGCTAGGATTCAAGCCTTCCTCTCCGAGAGAGGAGTTGGGCCATAATCCACCACGCGGGCCTAGTGCGGCTTAGTGGATAGGTTAGTAGCCAACCCACGTCGAAGTTTTCAGGCCGCCCGAAGGCCTACGACATAGCCTAACGACTGACCGACGGCTTAACGTGCCCTTCGAAGCACGGAAGCGCTCAGTTGAATAATGCCACTAACGTTCACCCATCCAAGTCCGGACCGCAGCAAGTGTTGCTTAACTTGTTGATCGGTTAAGATCGGCAAGTCGAGCTCCGCTATAAGCGCTTCGATTATGATATTATTGTATGATATTCATTCTAAATTCAAATTAATGTTAAATGTAAAAAACGGGATATTTACCGTGTACTGTATTTATTACGAGCTCTCGATATATCTTATGTCGGTCAGACTAAACGAACTGTTGCCTGTCGAATTAAGGAGCATATAAGGGCCGTGAAGAACAATAACCCTCAACAATGGGCCATTGCCCAACACCTTTTGGAATCGGGATCGACTCACTGGATTGAGTTACATAACCCTCAGATAATCTCGACAGAACGCCATTATATACCTAGATTGGCAAGGGAGGCAATCGAAATTACCAAGTATAGAAATTTTAATAGAGAGGATGGGTTTCAACTGTCGAGAACCCGGAGTCCAGTGGTTCATCTTTGCAAAAACCGAAGAAGTTCCGAAAAAAGCTCGCGAGCAGATACCGTGAGTTATGTGTGTCGAGACCCAGATCGAGTTCCAAGTGACTGTTTTGTCATTGGTAATAAGCCGAAACACAAGAAACGTGAAAGGAAGAGGGTAGACTGTTTCGTCTGCTCATAACAACACCTACACGCAGACACTTCAGTTTACTCGTGATGTAACTCGGCATGCAACTGTGCCGAAACACCGAGAGCTCACTATTTATACAATACATGGTAAATATCCCGTTTAACGTTAACTCTTGTTTTAGTGACCATGTCAGTTTTAAAACTAAATTATAAGAATAGCTACTAAAGGGCATACTCAATGTCGATATAAGAGTTTAAACACTGATTTGACCGACAAACATATGCATACCTATAGTTAAACTATTACTACCTATAATGAGTTTAATACGACAACCTTATCCAAATCATTACACTTTCATGAGCATATCACATTGGCCCTGACATATCATGTAAGCTGTCATATGCCCGTCGTAAATGTGACAATATGACAGATTCAGGGCTTGAATGACATACACCGATTGTTTTAAGGCATTTCGCAGCAAGCATTCAACTCGTAGATCTGTTAAAAAATTTGTTTGAATTGTTCAAAGAGGTCCAATTATAGTACATTTGATGTAGAAAACTAACTAGGTCAAAAATAATAGCTATTGATTAGGGTTTTATTTTTGTCCCAGACTTACCTTTTGTCGAACTTCGCGGTATCATTCTGGTAACATTTAGGAAATGAAAAAAGCACTGATTGTATTACTCGTGCATAAAGCTCATTATATCCTCGATTTAAATATCAGCACTCGCCGCACACAGTCCGAGCCAAAGCTCGGACTGTTAAACATCTTGTACAAAGTGGCTTGTTTTATGCACTAGTTGTACAATCTACTATTAGATAGATTTTCGAGACATAAAGCAGATTGAGTAATTGTAAAATATATATTAAATTGTTACATATGCAGTCGCAACTCGATAGATGGCGCTGACCCTCTTAATAACATGCAAGCGTTGTGATCCGAGCTTGTAGTAGTGAGGAACTTGCATTTTGACTAAGGTCGATTTGGTTTCATTCCGGAGTTTTGGAGGGTTCTGTATAATTCACAGAACTCTCCAAAATGTTCCCATGAGGCCGGATCAAGGCATCTAAGTAGAGCGGTATACAATTGTTTTTCTATGAGTAGAGCGGCAGTTTACGTGTTATATATAAACAGTTTTAAGACCGTTATACAAATAGCAGTCATTTCTCGTTGAAAAGCTAAATATAATGGAAGGATCATATTTATACAAGTATACATCCGGGTTTACGTCATGTGAGATAATTATGTAGATACTGTGCACGACACCAGAATAATACTTTTGTGTACATCCGATGTGTTTCCTTTTGTAAGACGACGAGGAAAACGTGACAAAAGAATTTCGGAGGTACTTCCTCGTAATCATATACATTATTCTATTTCCGTGTAACTTGGGAAGGTCAGAGAACTTTATGTTAGTACCATGGATAATATTCGAAAATAAACATAATAGAAATAGTATTAAATATAGTAAGTATATGGCCAAATCTAACAATAATACAAACATACCCTTCGCGAATTTATCGTGTGCGTAATCGGTCATAACTAGTTCATTTTGACTAGCTAGTTGCGACAATCGGACTTTAAAACAAATAATGCATTTAACAATATTTCTATCATCAATGGTATTATTTATCTGATATGCATTTTGACTCACGGTTTATTTAGCATATTGTACAATTGAACCATTTGTACTTTCAGTCATGTGAGCAATGTGTCCTCGAAGTGATTAGACAGAGAATATTCACCGATAAATAGGGCTACAAGACGTCATTGAAAAAGAAATATAGTAGTGAAAAAAGAAGAAGATTTTATAGAAGAAAAAGCTTTTGTCCGTGAGGATATCTAATAATTAGCTTACGGAGTTAAAGAAGTTTTTTTTACTTAGACTTCTGACGTCGGAATGCAAATCGTAATAGTCGAGGAAACCCGACTTTCTTGATAGTAGGCCTCTTGTACAAGAGGCATCCACGTCGGTACCACCGCAGTGCTACATAGTTTACCAATAAGCAATAGTGCGCAAGCTTTATTGTGTTACAGTGTGAAGAGCACTGTAGCAAGTGAAATTACTCAAAGTGAAAGCGAATTAAAGAAACAATTTCTCGCGGTGACGACGTATATAACGTTATGAGTCACAGTTACATAACTTTTGACAAGATATAAAATATATCTTTCTTCTCTACGAAATTGTTTAATAGTCCTTAGGTTAGGTAGTCCTTCCACCTCCACGATGTTATATTTGATGTTCAATAAGGAGTTTCCTTTTAGCATTTAAAACCAAGGTCATGTAACAATAGCCCAAATATTCCCTTCCGCAGTGTAATATATTCTCTTCTCTAAGTTTAGCTTTCAAAGTTTTTAGAGTACGTATTTTTTATCAATTGTTCGTTCAACCTAGGTGATTTTTTTCTAACCAGTCCTTTTGTAAAATCTTCTATTTCCACTCTTTTCCTACGAACCTGTTTTGATGAACACGTGCGATCACTGCTCGCGATAGCGATCGAAATGAGCTATAACAAAAATGCTCCCGCTGCCCGCACCTCTCTCAGTCCTCTTTGTCGTCATAAACCCGCATCCTGTACCGCGCAGGCTAAGATAGTAATTGTTATGGGCAAACGTAATGCCACAGTAATATTATATAGATACAAATATTATCGTGGTAATGCTTCCAATCAGGTGCACGATTTATCCATTTCATCTATTTGCTATTTAAAAAAAAAATTAATCGTATTAGTTTGTACCGTTATTATTGATCACCATTCATACGTTAATACGTATGTTTCGTATCTAAAAAACAAGTAATATGAATAAATATTACGAAAGTAAGTATGAACCCATTTCTGAAACATGGATAATCCTGCATCAACGCTTGAACCGTTAATATTGAGATGAACTATATATCAGTAACATTTGTTTCGTATTTACTATCGTACAATTGTGTTATTATATTAAATGGAATTCGATCTAGAACAGCCGTTTCAAAGTAACCTACATCCCCGCAAAGACGTGCCCGTAAAGATGCTTCTTTAAAACTAAATAAAGTTTATTTCATCGAAATACAGGAAAAATTAACACCTATTTGTCTATGTTGAAATTGATATTTATTACTATGTTTTGAAAAAGTGCTACAGTATACAATATGCAATGCAATATTTACAGATTGTAGTAGTGTGTTTAGTATCGTCACTAGGCTGTTAATACTGCTATTATTTGGTTTGTCATGGTTGATCATCAACATATTTTGTATGACCCCTATAAGACGTTAGACGTCTTATAGGGGTCATACAAAATATGTTTAGGAAAATTGAGATTTAAATAAGAAACATTATAAAAATATACTTTCTCCTTTACCCTAATAAAATATAATTAAAATAATTTTTTTTTTCAAACAGATAGCACAAATATTTTAATATTTTAAAAGCCATAATAGCATTGTTTATAGTCTACCCGCTACTCTGCGGCACGGTGTCTTTAAAGATCGTATCCCTTGTCTTGGTGTATTCACTTCTCAATATACACACAAAAATACTTTCCCCTAATGATGAGCGTAACTTTGTAACCAAATGTGATGAAATGCAAATGCGAGCTCTAACTTATCCACCTAAAAAGTTATAAAATCAGATTATTCAGAAAAGTTTATGCGTGATTTTATATAAAAACGAATACCCGTCCGCTTAAAAATTTGCTCCTTCATGAAAGTTTTAAAATTAACTCTTATATATCCTAGGGTTAGCTATTTCACTACATATAATAAAACTCTAGAGGTCAAATTTCTGTACAATGAAAACAAATGCTAAAAAGCCAGGATGTAAGGTGTGAAATGGAACTATTGTTTTTTTTTCTAATTTTTTGTTTCTCTGTTTGTACGGATTGGACCTGGACTGGACTGGATATATCCCTGCTAAACATATAGGATACTTTTGATCACGGTGAATTAAAGAGTTCCCGTGGTATAGTTAAAAAAACTGCAATTAACCGAATCCCGTGAGGCCACGCGAGCGAAGTCGCTGGCGGGTCAGCTAGTATTATTATAAAAGCAACGGCAACCGGTCAACAGCATAAAATAACAAACAATTACACCAATAGCTAATTACTTTTTATTTTGTTTTCTGAAAGTTTCTACAAGCGGCTCCATGGTTGTCAAATTGCAAATTTTATTGTTTGCCATCCCAACAAGTTTTTCTACGAGCTTGAGGAGTAGGAAGCGAGGCGCCATTATATTCCCTCTTACGGTATTCCACGGAATTATTGGCGGGGAAATAAGAAAATTAATAGGCTTTCAGAACGGTAAGTCAAAATGACTTATTTGCATTTTGTCGATTGCTTCAAGCGGTAACGGTAGTTAAAGGATGATATTTCTTTTGCGTTTAAGGAGACAGTTGGTTGGTTTTAAAAATAAAGTATCAAGATTATTCTCAATTTACAGCCTTCTCATAGTAGTTGTAGCCACATACAGCTCGTAGCTGGTGCTCTCTACAAGGTTAATATCCATCTAAAACAACTTATCCGCGCCCTCTTTTTGTTATATCATCAATTAGTTATAATCATTATGATTATTTACGGTTGTCTATTGTTTCCCCGACAAATATAAGCAATAATACTCATTTGCCCAAATTGTTTGTTTACCATAAAAGTTATGTGACATACTCTTGTTTGCCCGTACATTAGATTCCATAATGATACGAGTGCCATACGTATTGTTATGCACTTTAATAATTGCAATTAATATTTCAACGCCATACTAAATTAATTTAAGCGATTAATTAAAGCGAAGGGCATTTTAGCACTTCGCCGGCAGCTGCCGCGGCACGCTCGCTTCGCTCGCTCGTCTCGTGCGTTGTTTTTTCATGTTCTAACCTAACCTAATCCTATTGATCGTTTAGTTTAAACCGATTTTTTTTCTAGAAGCAATTTTAACGACAAATGATGTTATGGCATATGATAATTACGCCTAACAATGATGATAACAAATGATGTTATTGAAATTGACTTTAGGGGAACAAAGTTTCTAGCACGTGACTCATATAGTAAACAAGGAGTATGACATATGAAATTATGAGAAACAATATTATGTCTGTTGACCAGTATAGCAGATGAAATTATGGCAAATGAAATTCTGGCAAGTGGGTGTATCCCATTATTTACATGTAATTTTATGGTCTGTAGTATTACAAATTCTTGACATATGAAGGTTTGAATCCAAGACGTCGCAAGCTACAACTTCTCGCGTAAATGGTCGGCGGCAGGGCGCAGTGCCATGACGTTCTGCGTCTTATTGTGGGAAAAACATCAATGAAGCGATACCTGGGAAAAATACTTGAGGTAATTGCATGTTTTTACTGTACCAAATAATAAATTTTATTTTACCATGTACTTTAATTACTTCAGGATAACGAAATATGTTTTTATTACAAGGTAAGGATGTCTAATACATACGAAAATTTTAATCAATAGTTTTTATTTATTTCTTTGTTTGCTTTAAAACGGAATATCTAAAAGTACTTACTAAATACAACTTGAAAAGCATAGTAAACATGAATCTATTGAACCGGCAAATGTGTCAACTTCGTCGAGTGCGTGACATTTCTACTGAATATTCATGTCGCCATCTCCATGGAATGTATAGCCCGCAGTGCGCTAGGGTTGCACCATTACGTTAGAAATTTTCAATAAACTTAAAAATTTTACATTGTTATGTAAAATACTTAAGTTTATTGAAAATTTCTATATATAATAAATAATTTGGATCAAGGGTCAGATATAAAAGGTATCTTGACACGGCCCATATCGTCAGGCTCTTCTTCAGTCTGCAGCCTTTACTAGCGGTCGTTTAGGTCATGCCCTGGTACCTGTAGTACTTCAGGGTTAGCTTTTTAGAATATTTGTAGTGTTTCAAAGAAATATAATGCACATACTCGTAGCCCGTTATGTTCTCGATGCTAGGACGTACACTTTCCTGTCTAAGAGAAAAGTTGTACCATAACCCACCACGCGAACCTAGTGCGGTTTATTGAGTAGGTATGGGACCAGCCCGAATGTAAATTTTCAGGCCGCCCGAAGTCTTCTAATATGGTCTAAAGACTTCGTACATGCCACGGATACTGACTACGTGAATTCATGCATTATATAATTAATTGATTGCTAAAGAATGCTAAAGGAGAATGAATTTAAAAAGAAAATATATACATGGCTCTGCGACGGATGTTTTTATTCTATACATGAATACTTTAAATATAATTTCAAGTCTTAAATTATATTGTTAAATTAATTGATAATTATTATGTATTGTACTTATTAGAATTGACATTTTTAAATTTCTATAATCTTATATTAATTTGACTTATTTTATTTTATACGTTTTAACATAATGCATGATCATACTACGTAAGACATAATTAATCAATAAGATAGCCAAAATAAACATTTGCACGACAAATGAGTCGAGTACAGTGATTCAAGACATAATAGCCTAAGACCTAAGGTACCTGTATTCAAGCAAATAAAACTTTAATTCATTCATTCATTTATTCATTCATTCATTGATAATTGTATAATCAACTTAATCCATTCACATCACATTGAATAATTGTACTTATATTTGTCAGTATGACTCCATTATAATGGTTAAGTGACCTAATGTAAATATAGTATTTCCCCGAAATGTATACTCCCTCAGTGTACTATACTTGGATAATGCAACGCTATCCCAACATAACAGTTTAACTGCTACAACGGGTCGTAGCAACGTAGATGCTCTACGAGCACAGGCCGTAGGCAGCTACGAGTTTTATTTCGCTTCTGAAATATCGAGCATGACAGGTTCAGATT
Source organism: Selenia dentaria (assembly GCA_917880725.1). NCBI lineage: Eukaryota > Metazoa > Arthropoda > Insecta > Lepidoptera > Geometridae > Selenia > Selenia dentaria. Next base: position 1,919,488 of record OU862888.1, on the reverse strand, counting down.
TGATCTCTATCAACGCAGACGCAGAGAGGCTAGCGATCCTCTTAATGTACACGTGAAAATTTTGCTATGAGTTTGTCTTACATACATGTAAAATTACGTTAAAAACCTTATGCAGACGTAGTAAAATGATATTAAAATTACTGAGTAATATAGACCACATACTGGCTTTCCATTCGCTCACAATGGGCTATGATGACATTGAAATAAATTGAATTCATACGGTGAAATTTCCAATTTTATATCTTGTGTACAAAAAAGGCATCAACTACCAGGCTCATTACTCCCAAGCATACACTCACCAAATCCGGCAAGTGTTCAACGCCCTTCCCGAACCAATACGAGCTGCTCAAACTCTTCGTGCTTTTAACAATAAACTGAAAAGTTTTCTGACTGACATGGCACCGTACAGCGTCGAGGAATTCATTCCAAAAATTATTTAATAACAGAAGGGAATTTATGAATATTCTTCAATATTCTTGACATGAAATCTTATTACTATTATATAACTTGAACTACTATTGTTTAATTATATTTTTTTTAAGTAGGCTAATAATAACAATTTATCATAGCATAGGTATTATTATTATGAGTGCATAGCAATAATGCGAAATAGAATTTTTGTATATTTAACATATAATCTAATGAATAGCATATTTTTGACATGTAATTCTTTATTACCAATAAATATCAATATAATATCAATATTAAAAACTGTAAGTTTGCTTCTAGCGGTTTAGGCTTTGCGTTTATGAATTACTCAGCCAACAGAAGTAATTATTTATTTACAATAATATTATAAAGAAAGGAGATTTAATTGTCTGTTTGTAATAGATTAACTCAAAAACACTTTAACCAGTGAAAAATATATTTCACCAAAAGAAAGTTACTTAAAATTGCTGAGTGACAAATGTTATATTTGATTCATCATCATGTATCACCACGCAAGTGAAACCGCGGACCGCAGCAAGTATATAGATAATTCGTTTATTCTGAGATTAAAAGTAGTGAGACAATTATGTAAAGTCTTAAATTATTCGAAGGTCACCGTTATTAATGTTAAAACTCATTCATTTGAGAGTACTTTCGTCTAATATAGGTAAAAACAATATAGCATATGCAGATAAAAATAACCGTGTACTAGAGTTCGTCAGCAGGGATTTCGTATCAGAGTTATTTGGCTATGACATAACTGATATAATAGTTACTACGTCAAACCAAGCTCTCAAATATTGCTTTCTAAAATGGTGTAATCCCCCGATGGCTGACACGGAAGGTTCTTTGTTTTCATTTCCAATGCCGGTACTATTTCTGATACGAGACTAGGAGCTAGAAAGGCTAGGCTTTAAAATAAGGATAAACTGTCGTGGTTGTTATCGTTACCTAGGGAGTTCTATGTATTCTCGGTATCGGGGTAATATACTAATGATGAGAGTAATTAAATTATCTCATTAGTTTATGACACTCATTGAGGGTATAAATACAAAATTTCATTTGACTGTCGCCATTAGTATTCAAAATATCACTTCGGAAAGGCAACTACGATGACTAAAACGACAATTTATATAGTATTCCTATGCTGGTGATCTTCTTCTTCATCGCTACGCTCTTGACAGAGCGGTCGTGGTCGTCACTTCAGGTTGTGTAACGCGCCTTACAATGCGTCGCCATTCCTCCCTGGCTGCAGCCTTTCTCGTGCACGCGTGTAGAGGACCGTTTATGGCTGCTCGTATCTGGTCGGTCCATCGCATTGGTGATCTCCCTCGCGATCTAGTGCCTTCCACTCTGCCTTGGACAACTAGTCGTTCAATCGACTCGTCACTGCGCCGTGCACGTGCCCAAAGAAAGTGAGAATACGAGCCTGTACGATGGAAGAAAGACGCTGCTTGATGCCCAGTTCTTGTAATATGGATACATAAGTGCGGAACTCGGTCCATGACACTCCCAACATTTTCCTGTAGCACCACATCTCGAGCGCATCAATCTTCTTCTTGTCACTCTCTCGTAAGGTCCACGTTTCAGCACCATATAGAAATATAGGAAACACTAAAGCTTTCACGAGCCGGATTTTTGTGGCTTTTGTTATGTCGCGGTTCCTCCATATCTTTCTGAGTCTATCATTGGCTGATCTAATGGCCATTCGCCTTTTGATTTCGTCAGCGCAACCTCCATTATTCGTTATCAACGCGCCTAAGTAGATGTATGATTGGACCACATCACAGTTCGCAATTTGTGTGACTTCTGGCGAGTTGTTGTTGGCACGGTCTACAATCATCATCCTTGTGTTAGTGCGATTAATTTTTAGGCCAAACTGTAGGCTGACTTCTTCAATCTTGCGAAGTAGGTCTTCAATGTGGTGACTACTAGTCGCAAACAAGGTGGTGTCGTCAGCATAACGCAGATTTGATATCTTTGACCCCCCAATAGACACGCCGTCCTCCCAATCTTCGGGTGATTTGAAAACGGTCGACAATCCAACGAGCTCTAGATCGATGTCTACCCTTGGGTATGAGCTTTCAATGAAGTTAACATCCTGATGAAATCCACAGCATGGTGTCTGCCACCACTTTCCGGTGTCTGCATGCTCGGCAAGCTACCATCTTTCAGACTATAAACCTTTATCTACCAACATAATGGTGTATTATGGCAGCTGTCCTTGAGAGTCAGTTATCGTTCTAGATAAAGTGTGATACGACCTCGGCCATCCGGTCGAATTGATATCATTGATTATCAAGTAAAGTAGTAATCAAACACAAGTATACATATAAACAAATTGCCAACATATGGAACTTCAATAATCAAATTAAACATAACATCACTTGGAATGGGTGCTCGTTGCCTGCATCCAGTAACTCCCAGCGGTTGTGACGAGGTCGTCAATCCATCTAGCAGGGGCTGGCCTACACTACGTCTTCCGGTGCGTGGTCGCCACTTAAGAACCTTTCTTCCCCATTCCCTTCCCAGGTTATCGGCTTTGCGTGCAATGTGACCTGCCCATTGCACTTCAGCTTACAAATTTGGAGATCTAAGTCAGTAACTTTAGTTCTTCTACGGATTTCCTCATTTCGGATCTTACACCCAGGGAAACTCAAGCATAGCCCTCTCCATTGCTCGTTGAGCGACTTTAAGCTTGTTAATGAGGCCAAGCGTAGGGGACCACGTCTCAGTGCCATAAGTCATCACTGGCAACACACACTGGTTGAAAACTTTGGTTTTCATTTCAGGCTCTGAGGTATTGTGGACGAAAAGATGGATCGAAGCTTCCCGAACATAATACATGGTGACGTGAAAAACTCCCATACAATGGCTAACAATGACTAACAATGAACATTGTATGTGTGTGTGTGTAATAGTGGTGGATTATAAACAATTTAGTGTTCGTGTCGATGCACGAGTGTAAGCAAAGTGTACACAAATATGATAGGAACCTACCCTTTTTTGTGTTTTCCTCATCAATCGACTTGGAATATTCAAGTATTGTATCCACCGCGTTACTAGAACGTAGCTTACGATAAAACAGTGATATAATAATATAGTAGTTTATGCAACTGTTATATAATAGAGGGTATTAAAACATGAGTGTAGTTTTTTGTAAAAGTTAAAAGTTATATTCGTTTTTTTTTTCAAAATAAGATTACACGAGTGTTTTAATACCTAATTATATGCAGTTGCATACACTACTTTATTTAATCTCATGACATTTTTGCTACTAAAGTTTTATCCAACAAAATATTACTCAAATTCGTATATACGAAATAGCGCCAAAATGGAAAAAAAAACGTCTTCTTCTTCTTCTTCTTGTTTGTATGGCTTGTGCAGCGTAACCACAATTTTGCCAATTTCAGTGAAAAAGTCTGTTATTGGTCTATTGGCTGGCTCAGAACCAGCGCGTTGCGCGCGCAGCGCGTTCACCACAGATAATGTGTACTTAAATTGAATTGAAACCTCCTTGGTCGGGACACATTGAACTTTAATAATAAAAAAAATATGTTTTAAAGCATTGTTTTAGTAGGAGAATAATACTTTAATTTAATTTTTTAATTTTCTTCAAGAAGTATGTAAATAAAATATGCCAAAAAAAGTCTGTATTTCATTTCATAATTAGAATATTACTACTATAATAGGCACTTAAATAAGTTTTATATAATCTCATTCGGATTATATAAAACTTATTTAAGTGCCTGGCACTTGACTTTTTAAATACTACATATATATAATAGCTACCTGTAAATGTAAGAAGTGAAGACTCATTACCAAATGAGTCTTCACTTTTTACATTTACCGTCTTTAAATCTAACCTAGCTGAACATATAATCAGTGATCATTCGCTTCTGAAATAATCTACCTATGTATGAGTCTTCATTTTGAAATAACGGACGGTACAAACGACGATAAATATAAATATTGTCAATACATTTTTTTATAAGTTCTCATGTGAGTGACAATTATTGTCTTAATATATGAGTAATAAAGATTCTTTGAACTGAATACTACTTGAACAAAAATCTCACTTGATGCATTATAACATAATTAGCCCATTATATTCCCACTGCTGGGACTCGAGCTTTCTTGTCAGGCAGAGAAATTGGGCCAGAATCCACCAAGTGGGCCCAGTGTGGCTTGGTGGATGCATTGATAAATATTTAACTAAATAACTTGAGGTATGGCAAATGTTCAAATGCACGAGTCAAATTATTTAAGAAACTAACGAATACTCTTTATTTTCAATTTTTAACTACTTCGTGTCTTCTTGTAGTAGCTCTTACTCTACAACATCGATAAGGCTTCTATCTAGATCAACGTCAGTCCAAACCAGTGGCATGTTAATTTTACCTTCAGCTATTTTGGATTATTCAATTTGAATAGGAGGAGAAAAGTTTCAGTTCGGACTTCAAAATGCCTTAACTCGTAAGAAATAAGTATATTTTTAAATTAGATACGTTATGACTTATGTTGGTGTTTTTTATTTTTATATGACCCCTTACATTTTAATGGAGGTTTATAGAATAAGTACTTTTCTTTAGTTAATGAGATGTGGTTACTTATTAGAAAGTATCATTTACAGCTTGGAAATGCATGTGAAAAGTTTATAAATTTCATATTTTAATAAAAAATACACCTTGACAAAATACCAATCACATAGTCAATTTTATAATTGTTAAATTTCAGAATCTATCGTAAGTATATTGCCGAATAATCATAGATCAAAATAAATTCAATCTATATATTCTACTAGTTGATCCGCATGCGGCTTTGCCTCCTTGGTCTTGGTGTAGTGGTGAGAGAGTTATTCGTTAAATTTCAATAACTTTTTTTATTTTATGAACCGATTGACACGAAACAAACACTAAATGATAAATTACGACCGATTGACACGAAACACGTAATGATAAGGGAAGCTAACTACAATATATAAGTTACCAGTAAACTACATGTAAATTGGATAAGCTGTTTCTGAGATTAGCGTGCAGACAAAAAATTAAAATATTTTTTTTTTTTTTTCATTCTATTTTCGTTTATAAAATAAAGTCCCAATAATAGTTTTTCACATACATCTTCTATGCACAGACAACGATCCGTTACAATTGTATTATATGTATAGATATACATAAAACAAAGTCGCGTTAGTTACACCATTTATAACTCAAGAAGGAGTAGATTATTTTATGATTTTAGTGTTTTTCGATTTGTCTTATATCGAGGAAGGACATAGTATACTTTTCATCATCATTATCCATCACCACGAGGGTGAAACAGCGGGGCGCAGCCAGTCGTTTTTACGCTGCCTATATTTTCTTATCACATTTTGAGACAGATAGCGACATCAAACACATCTTGGTGGAATTATAGTTTAAGCACTCGCCACGTGTGAACATACTTGAAGTGGTACTAACAAGCCGGCCTCTTACAAAAGAGGTCTACCACTTGATATTTTGGGTTTCCTAGCTTCTTAACATTCACATCCTGAGGACGAGGACAGTATTCTTTAACTGCATTTTCTCACGGAGTAAAATATGAACTAAAACAACATAAACTGTATGTACTAAGTTAAGGCAAACTGATCTATTATTAAGTTTCCGTTTTAAAACCTACGTTTACGGTAATGATACCAAAAGAAGTTCCTTAATAGACGTATCGTGTTTAGACGGATCGCTTGTAAGATTTTGAAAATGATAAAGGAACTATTGAACGTTAAGTTTTTGCCAACTTTATTTTTAAGCTATTGCATAGCTTCTATCGCGGGCCTTGAGCGTGGAGACCGAATCCAGAAATTCCGTAACGAAAATAACCTAACATCCCCACTTCGACTCCATCTATCGAAGAATAGCAGAACTTTGAATGACTTTTTGAAATATCACGCTTGTCTCATTAGTTCAGCAACTCGTCTCTAGATGGCATTGGTTAAATAATTATAATTGCATAAGTTGATTTGGCATCTATCGATGAATAGAAGAACTTTTAATGACTTTTTGAAATATCACGCTTGTCTCTTTAGTTCAGCTACTCGCCTCTAGATGGCATTGGTTAAATAATTATAATTGCATAAGTTGATAAAAACAGCTATGCAATAGCTTAACCGCGGCAGTCTCCGAGTGCCACACGTCTTTTTTTAATACAAAACGAGTAGGTTGGACCACTGATGTTTAGATGGGCTTTTGACTGCAATATGTGAAGTACAACCTAAAACTTGGAAGTAGTCTTTTCATCTAACTATCGCCCGCAATAATTGTTAAAATGTACATAAAGCCAAATCGTGCTACAAAAACAAGGATGAAAATATTGTTACTATTGGTTTAACCCAAATTCCTTTTTTTTATCTTTTTTTTTATGGGGTTTTATCAACGATGACAATGCCACCCCGTAAAATCATATAATACGTATAATTAAAGCTACCCGGAACAGTTTCCACACAGGCAGTTAAGTTCCTTAAACATTAAATAAATTTGCACCAGTATCCTGGCTTCCCCGGAGCCAGGTGAGGCCAAGATACTGTTGCAATTACCTATATTACTTGCAATAAAATGCGGCAGTGCTCACCGCTGGACTTCGTATCGCGCACACTCCGACAGCACATGATGTACGTCTTCTACCGACCCGCAAAAACAGCAGAGTGGTGACCTGGTTTTTCCCATTAGGTACTTGAACTTGTTACTTGGAATGTGCCCGGTACGAAGTCTAAGTAGGGCTACAACACATTCCCTCTTCATGACTATTGTGTCGAACCAAGGGTACCGAGACAGTTGGCATTGTACTGTTTTGTACCATATACCTACAGATCGAGCCCTCTCATCGAAGTACTCCTGCCAATTTTGACGACATAGTTCTTTGACGGTTTTAAGCATCTCTGTATGAAGTGGGAGGCAACTATACGAAATCCCTTCGCTAACAGCTTCTTTTGCGGCTCGATCTGCTTCCTCGTTACCCCCAAATTACTGTAAACAGTTAACAGGTACCTTAAACTATGTTTTGAACATTAAAAAAAATCATACACATAGGTGTATATTAAACACGTGTAGCTCCATATTAATAGGAGGAAACGACAAAGACATCTTTGATTTCCGAAAAATAGGAGTTGATGTGAATAGAGGGCCAGGCGTCACATAACATTCCAATAACGCGGAGTGTTATTACCATGTGTACTCTCATGAAATTCTATTCCTACTCGGAATAATTTAAAACTTAGATCTATGTAATATATTATTATAAATACGGTAAACACTGGTGTATTTCTATGAAACTGAAAGAGGCCGCGCTTCATCAATCTACTTTCTGGAGCTCTTAATTGATAGAGAAGACGGTGTTTGTTTAAATATCTACTGAACATACGCCTCCTCCACAAAATTCCAAGGGAGCGGTGCTACGTTAAGCTATGTCAAAGTCAAAGTCAAAGTCAAAATCATTTATTCAATTAAGGCATCAAAGACGCACTTATGAACGTCAATTTCTCATTATAATGTACTTTAAAGACTACCGCCGTGTTCCAAAATATATAGAGCCTGCCGAGAAGAAGCGGCAAGAAACTCGGGGCCATTATTTTTATATAGGTAAGTACATGTTTTTACAATGTTTTTACTTAGGTACTACAAATATTAGCTCCAGTGTGTTGCCTTACAAAAGAGAACATAATAATGGTATCAGTAGGGCAAGACACGCTACACTTTGACATCTTAGTGTGTACATCTATGTGCCCAACCCACTGCATTTCAACTGGTTTAATTTCCGGGCAATCCTGGTGACTTACAACTATGAGATACAACTATGACCTAAAGACATAGGTAAATCACTTTGCTCTATTATGAATAGTTTCCGCAGTGCACGAATTATGTTATTGTTGTGGTCGATGTTTTTTTTGTATTTTTTTCACAACTTAGGTTACATTATCGAAGTTTTTATACGGATCCCTGACTTTTTTAGAGATGTTATATGACCTATGTTACTCAGTGATAACGTAGCTTTTTAACGGTATAAGAATTTTCGAAATCGGTCTAGTAGTTTATAAGTTTATTCGTTATATACAAAAATACAAAACATAAATATTATAAATTATAATCTTTACATGATGCTCGTCACCTCCACTTCTCTTATAATTAAAATTTCTTAATATCGATACTTTCACTTCAAACATTTGCAGTATGTCAAAGTACACACAATATAAACAGTGCATATTCAAAATAGTCAGCATACAGACACAGAAATATAAATTCTATGTATAGTACCAGGCAATCATAAACCAATAAGCAGTTGCTGAGTAAGAAAGTTAGTTCTGTGTTCCTGAGTACTCCTTATCAAAAAACTCTTATACTCTTATTCTATTTTGTTGCTTGCAGATCAAGGTCATTCCTTTGTATTAGAACATCTTCTAGAAGATTCTTCTGAGACTAAAGGCCACCTGCACATCTCAGTTGTACCTTTATCGCAACAAAGCTAAAATATTACTCGCTTATCTCCGTCTTTTGTTTGGAAAGTACCTTTAATTTTTTTTCTATATTTCCGAACATATACAATCTGGGAGTCTTCAAATACAGAGTGAATAGGTACCTTTTAGGCAAGCATGTACCACCGTAGACCGCGTCGTCACTTTCCATCAGGTGAGACTGTGGTCAACTGCTTGTTTATCAAAATTTAAAAAGAAAAATGATAGTGACAGAATGACTACATATACATTTATTTTTATTTTTAATGTGTTAACGCTAATCTTGTTTAATTACGTGTAAGACTACCTCAGCAGAATAGACAAAACATACTTAAAAAGCGATATGGGGTACTATACTCAAAGTCAAAGTCAAAGTCAAAATCATTTATTCAATTTAGGCATCAAAGACGCACTTATGAACGTCAATTTTTCATTATAATGTACTTTAAAGTCTACCGCCGCGTTCCAAAATACATAGAGCCAACCGAGAAGAAGCGGCAAGAAACTCGGGGCCATTCTTTTTATATAGATGTTTTTACAATGTTTTTACTTAGGTACTACAAATATTAGCTCGAGTGTGTTGCCTTACAAAAGAGAACATAATAATGGTATCAGTAGGGCAAGACACGCTACACTTTGACATCTTAGTACACGAGTAGATAGATCCTGGAGTGATCAGTCCCAAGCTGTTTTATCCTCCAAGTAATCCGAAATTTTGTAATAACCTTTTTGACAGAGTTTAGTTTTAATAGTAATTTTAAACTTATTAAAAGGCAAGGCAAAATCTCGGATAACATTGGGAACTTTATTATAAAATCGTATACATTGTCCCATAAAAGAATGACTTATTCTGTGGAGACGCGTTACATGTACGGATAGCTTGTGCTTATTTCGCGTGTTGATGGAATGAGCATCACTCCTTTTATCAAAACTGCTAATGTTTTTCTTTACATACATTAGATTTTCATAGATAAACTGAGAGACAACAGTTAGAATGTTTATGTCTTTAAATTTCTGTCTAAGGGAAACTCTGGGAGCCAAACTGTAGATTGCTCGTATAGCCCTTTTTTGCAGTATAAAAATAGAATTAATATCTGCAGAACATCCCCAGAGCAGTATGCCATAAGTCATAACGGAAATAACTAAATACCTATTTTCATATCACACTATAAACTAATACCAGATAATAAACGCTTTCGATAAATTGAGCACGTGCTGAAAATTAACACGAACTTTGATTAAGAATATTAACATATTTATTAAGTTTCATAATTTCAATATTAAACACTGAAAACTAATCAAGTTAACATTCAAGTTGCTAAATTTACATAATAAGTCACGTTCGACAAGTTAATTCATGCATAACGGTTTTTGTTTCGTAGTTATTGCCCTTGTTCTAGACTTCGTTAATTTATAGTTCATGTAATATGTAGATGTTTGTCAGTATTTAAGAGTCCCCTTTGTTTTATTTTATATCAATCAGCAATCTGACGATCAAGTAGCTTGCCTGATATTAAGCCACAACAATTCAGTGCCGTTCAGATTGTATACTAGAAATATTAAAATCCTACATGTCAATGCGTACGGCTGAAGTATGGAATAACCTAGCAGCGTCTACATTTCCCGACACATACAATCTGGGAGTCTTCAAATACAGAGTGAATAGGTACCTTTTAGGCAAGCATGTACAACCGTCGACCGCGTCGTCACTTTAGTCAAATGCTTGTTTATCAAATGTAAAAAAATGCACTGCGCTCGTCACTCTGAGATATAAGATGAGATCTCTTGTCTGTATTTTTCTTGAAAACATTACCCGTCAACGAAACACAGTAGTGGTTGCACACCATCGCTTCACAGTTGACTAACTAGCAAAGGTGTCCGTCCCTGGACGGACGCTGCAATATCCTACCTACACTGCAACAAACAATATCTTAAATTGGCTGCTTTGCTTCGGGAGCTTAAACAAAAATAAATACACGCAAAACCTCCTTTGAGTAGCATTGATGTATATATACGTTCGTTTCATTCATAAATCTTTTGTTTTAATTATCACGTTTAAAAGTAACTAAGTAACCGTGATAGTTTTAAATCTCATATAGCTGTAACATAGTAAAACGTCATTAAAAAATAGTATATTTCATTACAAGTGGGGAAAGGCTGTCATTGCAAAGAGTTCCGACAAATGTCTACCCGAGCCGAGGCGCAGCCGAAGGCGAGGGTTGACAGTCGGAACAAGTTGCAATGTCGGTTCCGCTGTACTGAACGACTATTTTTAATACAGTTGTGAAAAGATTAAGCAATTTAATAAAATAAACTCGCAAAGAAAATTTCTGGAAAATGGCGCCAACCGTAGAATATAAGCAGAGATTTTTTTTTCTTCACCCATTCTGGTAGGCAAAGGGAACTATGCCCATACAGCCAAGTCTTCAGTAGAATTTTTTTTATTGTTATGAAATGAAAATGAAATTTATTGAGATGAAATTAAATGAAACCTAACCTAACTCATTCAATCAAATCATTAATTCTGATATTGAACACATATATACGTATCTGCATGAATCATAAAAACTTCTATGATTTTTTTAGTAAAAATTCCATGGTTGGTTTTTCTTTTTAATAGACATTATTTTGACAGTCGGGAAAGAGAACGCAAGCACGACTATGTATATATACCCCACATCCCGAACGCTATACGTCCCTGCAATACGCCACTTTTTGAGCAACTGTATTAAAAATACCGTTCTTAAATAGTTAAAATTAAAATTAAAATTCTTAAATAATTAAATTCTTAAATAGCCAAAGCTTAAATGTGACATATGCGTCTCGTTCCGTCATTCACGCGTGATAAATTAAATATTAATTATTTATTGTAACAAAATGTATCGTCATGTAGGAAATGTAATAATAATAATAATAATAAGGGGGTGGAGACGCAAGACCAAGTAACAAAAAGCTCCAAGGGTGGAAGTGTTAAAGGGCATAACGCCGGTAGTAGCGCTTTAGTGAAACCGCAGCACACCTCTCGACACCCTTTAGCCAGCCACACCAACGTTGCCCCTTCTGTCACCATTCATGGTGGCCTTTATGGGGGGCCCGTTTAGTGGATGGCAAGTCACCACCTGCCCAAAATATTTAAATGAGACTGAATTTGGCAGGTGCCGTAGTCTCTTCCATAGCCCACTATCTTTTTATCACTAATAAAATCATTTCAATAGCCTTGACATTTTACCCATTTTTATAATAGATATACCATGTCACCATCCATCCATAAGTTTCTGTTTTTTTATACTACTTTGTATTTTTATACCAAACAGGCCTCTAAGTGTTGGCTACAGCCCCACTTATGCCTTTTTAAGAACCGGATGAAATCCGTGATTTATTTTGAATAAAAGGAATAATAATAATAATAATATTCATTTATTTCAGACAATGTCCATATGTTAAAATTACAAAGTAATGAATGTGCGTACTATATTGTAGTAAAATATCCAGTTTTCCACTCATGCTATCATAAGAGTATAAATAATTCTTTGAAAATGATAAAAAATTTGAAACTGTATTACACTTATCATTGATATTATGTTTACATAACTTGTAACTGTTTGTTGTAATAAATGATTTATTATTAAAAACAGTACACTCTGTTCACTGAGAGTGCCTAAGTTGCTTAGCTTTACTTTAGTAGATAGGTATTATTAAGCACTTATTAACGTATATTGTAATCAAGACTCCCGTGTAATTCTCCGCCAGCGCCGGTAGTGACTGCCTCATACTTTGCGGGATACAAAGTTAAGAATACTTACCGACAAACATACATTCGCATAAGTTATAGTGTAACGATGTTGCGGTGTAATTTTGTTAAAGTCATTCAACATTTTAAAGTGAAAACTTCTTTAGGCGCGTTGAGCACTTTTTGAATCAACTAAAATCATGGAACTCGCGTCATCTTCATCGGCTTTGTAAGTGAAAAAAGCAGGGAACCGGCGTCAATGTCACCATCACAGAACGCTTTGTCATAAATAATGTAAACATATTGCTACTTACGGGATGAAAGGCGTGGTATTTATTTTAATTACGATCGAGTTCCAAAAGTGCGCGTAGCAAAAGACAGAGAAAGAGGGTAGGCAGATATGTCTGCTCATATTGTTATATCATTCCCACCAGTAGCAATATGTTTATTGAAAACAACCGTGAAAGTTTAATATATAAAGTAGTTTTGAAGTGAACGCTCGATAATGGTTTCCATGACTACCTATTGTCGTTGATCGTGTGTCTTAAAAATACTTCGAATAGTTTTCTTTGGGTAGTCCCTAGAGACTGCTCCGCATGATTTTTATCATACACAAAGACCTGACTTTTGCAACCATGACTTATATGTTCAATACTCAATACTCAATACTCAATATTTTATTGCAGACATATGTGGGTACATGGAGTTCTTAAATTAACATGTTTAAATACAAAGTAATAGATATGACCCTATTTGGGTAGGTATGGCAATAGTCGGAACGGAACGATCTATGTTCATTTTGTCGAAATTATCATTGAAAAATTCTTCTAAGTTGTAATAACATTTGGATTCTAAAATACCTTTTAAGTTATTTATAAAAGTTACTTCTTTTTTGATATCTTTTAATTCATTTGGCAATTTATTAAATATTTTAACGGCCATTGATTTAGGGCCAGAGCTGTGTATTTCTAGGTTGCTTTGGTTCGATTAATGTATGTCTAAATTGCGGCCAAATACTGCGCGATTTATCATATGCCCTTTTAAAATAGTCTGGGTATTTTTTTACAAATTTACACATTTCCAGAATATATGTTGACACTATTGTCAGTATTTAAAATTTTATAAAATAAGGCTTGTGAAAATATGGTATAGTATAGTTCTTGTTATATATGTTCCGCCATGTGTTAAGTGCCTACATATATAATGTTGTTGGCCGTGAGAGAAGGAATCGAAGTTTTTGCAAAGACTCGCCAAATTTGCTTTATGCATCCAAACGTTGTTTTTGCGTAAATTGGGCCTAGCACGAATAATTGCGTAAGTGTAACGTAACGTGTCTTCACGTGAAACAGTACAAACTGTCATTTATCTATTGTTGTGCTATCACCTCAGATCGTATAATTATTTCAACTAATTATAATACTGGTTCTACAATTCCGTATATGTTTAAGTGATCCGGCATTTTTTGATATAGCAAGAAATAATGTGTTTGGAAGGTCTCATCATCAACTCTCAGACGTAGGACGTCCTCACACAACATATGCCTCCCCAACAAATTTCCAAAAGAACCGATTGGAAGCGGCTTGCATCCAACGTCGTCCAGCTACCTTTATCAGGTCGTCTGTCCACTTCGTCGGTGGACGACCTACGCTGCCGGTCCGTGGTCTCCACTGCAGAACCATCCGCCCCATTTGTTCTGCGTGCGATGTGGCCTGCCCACTGCCGGTCTACTGTTAACTATTAGTAGGTAGAATATACAAAAACACTTTAAAGTTTCACCTTATGTACTGTTTTCAACACTTTGTCCCAGGTCAGGTTGTGTCTAAGTTAATTTCTGTAGTATTCGTAAACTTGTAATAAAATTAAAGTTTCACGACTTTAATAATAACTTTAACATTCAATTTATTTTGAAGCTTAGTGGTAATATTTTAGGGTGTTAGTTAACAGGCTATTTAGAATTGACGACTCTGTCAGCATATTTGGTACACTTGGTTAGAACCCTGTTGTCAAAGTAAGAGGTCCTAGGTTCGATTCTCGGCCAAGGCAATTATCAGTGTATTGAGCCGGTTGCGTGTACCCGGGTCATGCATGTGTTAATGTGTTTGTCCTGCGACGCAGGTGCTAGTGCAAGAGCGTAATATTTTTTTTATCAAACTATCCTGCAACCTTCCTAAACAGATGCAGTTAAAATGATACTGACCGCCTAATGTTTGATTGGGATATTTGGTGTGTTACAGTCACTAGGTTCTTTATATCTAAATAGCCTACTCACTGTAGGGTTTTTATTTTGTATAACTTAGGTTCTGAAACCTTTCTGAGGTTTGGCTTCTCCTTCTCTATTTAAATTTAAACGCAAGGAAATATCACAAACTAAGTAGTAGTTATTTTATGTAAGTCTATAAAATACTTAATGATTAGTATGAATAGAATGTAGTTATTTTGGCGTAGGCCAACAGTTCAAACACAGTCCAATTTTGTCCAGATTTTTTTTACACAACCATCAATATAATACCCAATATACACTTTGTTAATTTCACAGCACTTAATTATACTCGTTTACCCTGAATAACTAAGCTACCGTGTCGCCTCTCTGACGGCCGTAACATCAATGCCAAGTTCTCGGAGCCTTCGCACAAGCACGGCAAACGGCGGAAGTGCGAAGGCGACGGAACCGGAAATTAAGTAATTAAATTAAAAAGAAAATATTTTAGATACATTTATATTGGAAAATTCCCAAAATAATAATTAATGAATTTTTTAAACATCACTTATTAAACGCTAATCAATATTTATTCTTTTATACAAAGTGAATCAAATCAGCATTTCTTAAAAAAATAATATTAAATGAAATTAATCAAATGTTGAACCTTACAGCTCGGCCTTCCTGCTTTGCGCAAGTGCCTTTGCGCCGTTAGCAAATATGTAAATATAGTGTTTATACGATATGTGAATACATAGTAGTTATAAAGTTAGTAATATTTGTATCTTATTTAAAATTTTATCATACAGTAGTAGTTATTACGATTACAGATACTTATTACGTATTTTGAGCAATACATAACTGATTAATTAATATAATTATTTTAAGATCGTAGGGGAGGTATAAACCCAGCAATGGACATCTTAGGTCCGAGATGGTTATGATGATGACAATAAACTATATTCACGGGTAGCATTTATATCATTTGTTTGATTCGAGTTGACTATACTTAGACCATCTTCATTGTCACCATCATTGTCATCATTACTATCACTATCCTTATCCGAACTGTCATTAAAGTCACGATCAAAGCTCATCCAGGGTTGAATCTTGTCTAAGGCTACAATTCCCTCATACCGACGACCCTTTTTGCGCGATATAGGAGTATCCTCCACTATAAACCTATCGTGTTGGAGCATTTTTACTATTCGGTAAGGGCCCTGATATTTCAGGACTAGTTTCTGTGATTGTCCATCATGTGGTATCTTTCTTTCAATCCGGACTAAATCCCCTACTTTATATTTTTTTCCTGGCTTCCTATGCTTATTGTATCGATCTATATCCTTTTGTTGCTGTACTTCCATGCGTTTAGTAGCTTCTTGCCTAACAGTGTCTAATTCGTCGGGTGCTATTTTATTAATCGTTTCATCGAGTACGGTACTTAAAATGCCTTGCGTCCTATGGGTGATGTTAAAACCAAATAAGAGCTCTGAAGGAGATTTCCGTGTCGTTTTGTGTACCGTCGTGTTGAGCCCGATCTGTATGTCACGTACATGCTCATCCCAACTTTTCTCGTCGCGACCATGGTTAGATGTGGCTAAAGCGTCTAAAATGGTCCTGTTAAACCTCTCCACTTGACCATTAGCCCGTGGAGTCGCGACTGCATTCAGAACGTGCTTAATGCCATGTTCTGTGATAAATTCTTTGAATGTCTTACTGGTAAAACTTGATCCTCTATCTGTAATTAGACGAACCGGAACCCCAAAGTAACTAATATGATCCTTTAAGACTTTGATTGTAGTGGCCGATTTTGTATTTTTGACAGGTGACACGTTTATAAATTTGGTGAACCCATCTATAATAACTAATAGATAACAATTTCCGACCTTGCTTCTCACAAAAGGCCCTAAATGATCCGCATGAATGGTGTGGAATGGGATGCTTGTTTTCTCGATAGGGTGCAGTTCACCTTCCCGTTTCCCACCGGGTGCCTTATGGTGAGCGCACTCGAGACAAGCCGAAACATACTTTTTTACGAAACGTCTCATACGTCCAAACTAATAGTGGGTTTTATGCGCTCCAAAGTCTTTTCGTACCCGAAGTGGCCAATGTCGTCATGATTCTTTTTTAGAATTTGCCACCGCGCCCCTTTTGGGACAACCCATTTTAGTTCGTCTCCAACTACACGGAATACCCGTCCATTTTTGAGCTTAAAGTTTTTATAAACATCTACTACCTTTTCCGTGTCCGGGCTACTAAGAATATTCTTTATTCTGACAATTTCATCATCAGCCGATTGAACGGTGGTAATCCAATCTTGGTCGGATTCAACTGCCAACACATCCAGAATATGAGACTCATCAGAAACGGACTCTACTGGGTGGCGACTCAATGCGTCTACGTGCGCCATTTTGGCACCAGGCCTGTATTCAATATTGAAATCGTATTCTTGGAGTTGAATCCACCACCTCGCAATTCGTGGTACTAAATCCTTTTTAGTTAGCGTGGGTCTTATAGCATTACAGTCAGTTTGTATGGTAAATGGTATGCCAATAAGATAGACCCTAAACCTATTTAATGACGCAACAATAGCAAGGGTTTCGAGTTCAAACGAGTGATATTTTTGTTCGTCTATGGTTGTTTTTCGACTTAAATATGACACAGGTTGTAAAGCACCGTTATTATTTCGTTGCAAGAGAATACCTGCTAATCCATTTTTACTGGCGTCAGTGTGGAGTTGCGTTTCGGCTGACGGGTCATACAAAGAAAGAGTGGGACGCTTAGATAATAATTCTTTGATTTGTGATAGAGCTTCCTCTTGGAGATCGTTCCACTCCCACTCTTTGTTTTTTTTCAATAGTTCTGTCAACGGGGCAGCTATAAGAGAATAGTTTTTAATAAATCGGCGAAAGAACCCTGAGAGCCCTAAAAATTGACGAAGCTCATGTTGATTATTAGGCCTTGGGAACTTAGTTACTGCTTCAGTCTTTTTAGATCCCGGTTGTATGCCATTTGCACTTACTTCAAACCCAAGAAAGTCTATATTGTCGAAGAAGAAATTACATTTACTCATTTTTAACGTGAGTCCGCCTTTTTGCAAAAGTTCCAACACTTCCTTCAATCTAGTTAATCCTTCGTCAAAATCTTTGGATGGTATTAAAATGTCATCCATATATACTAGAGCATATTTTATTTTAGCCTCAGCCAAGATTTTATTCATGGTCCTTTGAAACACTGATGGCGCATTGACTAGCCCAAACGGCATGCGATTATACTCGAATTGTCCGTCAGGGGTTACAAAAGCAGTTTTGGATCGCGAGCCTTCCTCTAAGGGTATTTGGTAGTAACCGGAGGCCAAATCCAGTGATGTAAATAGGTTGTTGCCTGCCAGCAAGTCCAATTGATCTTCAATCCGTGGTAACGGGTAGTGATCCTTTTTAGTCTTTCGATTTAACGCACGATAATCTACACATAATCGTTTTTCCCCAGTTTTCTTTTTTACGAGAACAATTGGACTATGCCACTGTCAATCATATCTTGCACCATCTCTCTTACTAAAGACCTCTCTGAGTAAGACATCCGATAAGGTCTGTATACCACTGGTTCCGAGTCTTCTAAATTAATAGACATTTCGGCAGCTTGGGTATACCCCAAATCTTTCAAGCTATTAGAGAAACAATCTTTATAGTCGGATAAAACATTTTGAAGCGTCAAACGTTGCTCGGCTGAGAAATTTGGGTTACAGTTGACCGAATCGTCGGCTTCTGTTGTACTGATCGTCACCTCGCAAGCATTTAACGTACTATGTATTTGTGTAGCTCTAGTGAGTAGCATGTCTTTTTCTATGACCAAGTCTGCGCTAGACACATTATGAACCAGTAACGCACTGGTATTATTAGATATGCTGTATTCGCCGGGCAAAAGAAAATATTTTTTTTCTTCAGGCCCTCTGACAGACCCATCTACATAAACGGTACCTTTATTTAGAGTCGTACAAACAGGTACGGTTCGTAAGCAATTGATAGGAATGACACATGAATCGCGCGACACAAGGTGAGCTTTATCATTTGGGGTCACTTTCCTAAAAATTAACTGATCCGGGGTTTTTGTAATCACTATTTGTGGTTTTTCCGTAAAAGAGTGACCCAGTAAAACCGGATATCGCAAAACATAGTCCTCTACTACATAAATTTCTACAATTTCCTCGATATTTTGAACTTCAACATTAGTAACTATTATTCCCAAAGGTCGGATTAAGTTAGCACCTATTCCTCTTAACATCGGCAACTTAACGTTAGTAGTCATACTCGTATTTAGTAGTTTTGCATCACTCTCTCTCATCAGTGAACACTGACTACCCAGGTCTACATGACACTCAAAAGGCATTTTATCTACGTGTACCTCGATAATATACTTATCGTTAGCTTTATCGGCGACGCTAAGTTCCGATACTTGTTTTTCATTTTTAGCAGATGTGCCACCAGCATTTGAGTACTCGTTTGTTTTGTTTTTATAACAATTAGCTGGTTGATGTCCTTCCTTATCGCAAATTGAGCATTTAACTAAAGGTTTAAAGCATTTGTAACTAGGGTGCCCTATCTGATTGCAATTGTAGCATCTTATATTAGGATTGGTAGTACGGCCAGGTATCAATTGTTTGTTATTGATAGTTATGGTTCGATCCCTTCTATTTTTCCTAAAGCCTTCATCTGTCTCCCTGACATTACCTACTTTAACGGACCTAAAGTACTTCAAGACCTGTTCGGGTTCTGAGAATTGTGCCGCTTGGGCACCTACTTTTATGGCACGGTCATCCACACCATGCAGCAAACAGTCAACAGCCGATCTACCATTTATTTTACATCTATTTAAAAGATTAATCTTGGCATAGTAGTAATGCTCCAACGATTCCCCATATCGAACCCTTTTATTTAACATTTCCGTAAGCAATTCAGCATGATCCTCGCGACAAGGAAAGGACTCTAGTAACTTTTTCTTCCATTCCGACCAGCTATACAATAAAGTCGGCAGACCTTGGTACCATGACTTTGCTATGCCACATAATTTAGGGAGAGAATAGTGAATTGTTTCTCTCTCATCCCAGCCATATATTTCAGCGCACTCTTCTATTTTATTAATCCATGTGAGCATGCTTTGTTCTTTAGTCATGGGATAAAAGTCTGGAATAACGTTATTATTATACGCTAGCTTTGGTTTGTCTGACCCCTTTACGTCTTTAATAATAGAAAGTACTTTGTCAAGAATATCCTTGGTATTATTGTCTGAAGTTTTATGGCGTTTAGATTTTGAACGAGCTCTAATCGACTCACCAGATGATACTGTCGAGGAACTGGAAAATCTTCGTTTACGTCGCGACCGTTGCTTTCTACCTTGTCCAACGCTCCGTTTTCTCTTCAATAACGACCGTGTCGTTGGTTCGTCATCCCCAGATTCTTCTGATGTACTTCTCCTTCGCTGTCTGTACCTCAAGCGTCGTGTCCTGGCACTAGTTTGTCCGAAGGTAAATTTAATTGGTCTTGACCTGAAGTAGTATCACTTGTGTCCCTTCGACCCAAGCTAGCATCTATTCCATGTCCCTTACCTCTGACATATTCATTTTCAAGCCCTTGAACCCGGGCACCTCCGTTGCGTGACCCTTGACCCCGGGTATCTCCTTCGCATGGCCCGTAACCTCGGGCACCTCTTTCCCGTGACCCTTGACCTCGGACACCTCTTTCACGTGGCCCTTGACCTCGGACATCTCCTTCGCGTAGCCCTTCACCACGGGCAACTCCTTCGCGTGGCCCTTCACCACGGGCATCTCCTTTGCGTGGCCCTTGACCTCGGGCATCTCCTTCGCGTGGCCCTTGACCTCGGGCATCTCCTTCGCGTGGCCCTTGACCTCGGGCATCTCCTTCACGTGGCCCTTGACCTCGGGCATTTTCCTTATCCATGTTTCTGCAACTCAAAAATGAAGAAGAAGCTTAGCGTTGTGTCTATTTAGTTATTATTCATACATCCCGTATTGTTATCCAACATCTCCACTGTTCACCGTCAGATAAATGATAACGGCTAATTATAGATGATTATTCCTTATGAAGGCGCCATCAAGTTCTATCAAGCATGTATTGACAGGGAATAAAATTAAGATAAGTTAAAAGGAGGGTAATCCGTGGTATCAAACTTGAGACTATTCTAGATATATATATGACTTTAGCGTACTTACGCACGTATACACCATGTTTGAACACGTGTACCCACTCTCACCCACATATCCACTTTCATTAACCCATATCATCAATTGTCATTACACACATGTCCACACATGTCCACACATGTCCACACACGTCCACACATGATCACACGCGACCACACATGATCACAAGTGACCACACATGACCACACGTGACCATACATGATCACCTATGTCCATGGCCACATATAACCACATATAGCCACACAAGATCGCATAACCAGGCAGTATGATTATACACACCAATACTCATTAGTACAAATCTAGTTCACAACTGGGAGGCATTAGATGTCTAAACGATGGTGGCCGTATGTATATGTTTCCAAAATAATATAAGTTAAACCAGATTCGTATTGGTAATTGCCAATTGTCTATGCCTGTTACTGGTTCAGACATATTGATTAGTTCAAACAAACGATATTGGAAAGCACAGGCTCGAATCACTCGAATTTAGACCACATAAGTGGCGGATTTTGATTAGGCATAACATGTGCTCTGCCCGCCTTTAAGCAACATAAAGAACTTGATACTATGCTCGTAAAGTTGCATAAGAGATAAATATGTTATTGTACGTACATAAAAAAAAAGAAACGGGAAGTAAATTGAATAGAAAGTAAAAAAAATGGAATGGAAAAAAAATACACGTGTACTTACGTCTTTGTAGGCGCTTAAGGAAGTTTCGTTTATCCTTGATTGGTCCCACTTCTGAACTTTTGGCGTAGGCCAACAGTTCAAACACAGTCCAATTTTGTCCAGATTTATTTTACACAACCTTCAATATAATACCCAATATACACTTTGTTAATTTCACAGCACTTAATTATACTCGTTTACCCTGAATAACTAAGCTACCGTGTCGCCTCTCTGACGGCCGTAACATCAATGCCAAGTTCTCGGAGCCTTCGCACAAGCACGGCAAACGGCGGAAGTGCGAAGGCGACGGAACCGGAAATTAAGTAATTAAATTAAAAAGAAAATATTTTAGATACATTTATATTGGAAAATTCCCAAAATAATAATTAATGAATTTTTTAAACATCACTTATTAAACGCTAAACAATATTTATTCTTTTATACAAAGTTAATCAAATCAGCATTTCTTAAAAAAATAATATTAAATGAAATTAATCAAATGTTGAACCTTACAGTTATAGATATAATAAGAGTTTATTTAAAATAAAATAAAATCATTTTGTAATAAAAGCAAGCTGGGCTATATATAAAATACAAATATTTTGCCATTCCTAGGATATTTCATTGAAATTTATATGTTCTTTTAATGAAAACTTCCAACTATTGAACTTCCAAGAAGTCTATCACTTAATTTGCCAGCCGTCCTTGTTTTTTGAGAATCCACAGTGGAAATAAAGCCTACAATCGCTTGTCAGTCTTTCGTCTGCTCGTCCATCCTAAGTCCTCACAAGTTTAAAACTTCTATATTTCAGCATTCATCATTAGTCATAAACATGTGTGCATGAATTTTAGCAATAATAGCTTAGCTCAAGATCTTAAGTGCAAAATCATTATATACCTATCATTTTACATAGATACTTTTAGTATTATTATTGTTTTTTTTCTGGAGGACCGATTCCTCTCCCTCCCTTCCGCCTCTCCTTCCCTTCCCATCAAACTCCACTCTCACCCCTTCTGCTCCTTCCTCAAAGGTCGGCAACGCATCCTCGGGACTTCACATTGCGGATGCCCGTGGGCGGTGGTATCACATACCATCTGGTGAGGCGTATCAAAAACTATTTTTTGTGATTTTGTATTTTACCACTAAAGAGGTACATACGTGTGAAAAGGAGACACATTTTTCTCTGCAACCCTTCTTGCAGTGTTTTGTTGAATTAATCTATTGATAATTGTATCATATCAAAACATGCCCCCCAGCGACTTGCATAGTACACCCCAAACACCTGCATCCTATTCTCCGCATCACTTTACCGCGTAATCTCATTGTCTCGGAAGACCTAACAGAGTTATCGTACTATATTGCTTGTTGACTTAGCACTTAATATAACCCGCTGTTGGTAATACGCCCCTATGAGATTAACTGAGATAGTATAATCACAGAGTACATCATATTGTGCACTGTAATCATGTATAGTATGAATTAAGGCTGAGATTACTATGGTTTGTTTAGAACGCATATCTCTATAATATGTTGCTCTATAATACTATACTATACTTTATAGTATTTTGTAAGTACAAGTTGGATTATATTAAATACTAGCAACTGCCTGCATCGCGTCGTATCGCATAGTAGGTTCGGCCTTCGGTCTCACCATAACCTCCTTTCTTTTTTTGATTATTTTAATGTAATAACCTTCTACGAATTATGTAAAACATTTAAAAAATAAGATGAATGAAATCGGTAAAGCCGTTTACAATTTATATCGTGACCAGGAAAAATAGGGGTTCTTTTATATATATATATATATATATATATATATATATAAAAGAACCCCTATTTTTCCTGGTGGTTCAATTTAGCTATCCATGACTTTCTCAATAATGTAATGACAAATGTAGATAAAAATAATGCAGTATGCGCCATCTATTGCGATATGACTCAAGCTTTTGACTACGTGAATCATGACATTCTGTTTAACAAATTTGAAGCATATGGTGTAAGGGGTAACGTATTGGATTTGATTACATCATATCTAACAAATAGGAAGCAAGTAGCCAAAATTAATAAAATTAACCTAAATACTAAAACTGAAGAAGTTTACACATCCACGGAACGTATAGTACAATTTGGAGTACCACAGGGCAGCGTAATAGGACCACTCCTCTTCATTATTTACATAAATGATTTACCCAGAGTATCAAAACAATAATAATAATAATAATAAAACCGCAGGGGCGGCTTTGTGGCGAGCCGTCGGTGAGTGGCGACACCGTGGACCATGATTCTCCCTGGGGCTAATTGAGACCCCTGACCCCCGGCTTGCCTTCATTGGCCGTCTGGGGGTGGAGACGCAAGAGCAAGAAACAAAAAACTCCAAGGGTGGAAGTGTTAAAGGGCATAACGCCGGTAGTAGCGCTCAAGTGAAACCGCAGCACACCTCTCGACACCCTTTAGCCATCCACACCAACGTTGCCCCTTTGTCACCATTGATGGTGGCTCTTATGGGGGGCCCGTTTAGTGGGTGGCAAGTCACCACCTGCCTAAATATTTTAAGATGAGACTGAAATTGGCAGGTGCCGTAGTCTCGACCATAGCCCACTATCTCCCTTATCACTAATAAGTACATATCAATAACCATGCAATTTTACCCATTTTTGTAATAGATATACCCTGTAACCATCCATCCAAAATGTTTCTGTTTTTATAATACTTTGTATTTTATACCAAACAGGCCTCTAAGTGTTGGCTACAGCCCCACTTATGCCTTTGTAAAGGACCGGGTGATACCCGTGAAATTGGTTGAATAATAATAATAATAATTACCGCAGGGGCGGCTTTGTGGCGAGCCGTCGGTGAGTGGCGACACCGTGGACCCTGATTCTCCCTGGGGCTAAATGAGACCCCTGACCCCCGGCTTGCCTTTATTGGCTGTCTGGGGGTGGAGACGCAAGAGCAAGTAACAAAAAGCTCCAAGGGTGGAAGTGTTAAAGGGCATAACGCCGGTAGTAGCGCTCTAGTGAAACCGCAGCACACCTCTCGACACCCTTTAGCCATTCACACCAACGTTGCCCCTTTTGTCACCATTGATGGTGGCTTTTATGGGGGGCCCGTTTAGTGAGTGGCAAGTCACCACCTGCCTAAATATTTTAAGATGAGACTGAAATTGGCAGGTGCCGTAGTCTCGACCATAGCCCAATATCTTCCGTATCACTAATAAGTACATTTCAATAACCATGCCATTTTACCCATTTTTGTAATAGATAACCTGTAACCTTCCATCCAAAATGTTTCTGTTTTTATACTACATTGTATTTTTATATCAAACAGGCCTCTAAGTGTTGGCTACAGCCCCACTTATGCCTTTGTAAAGGACCGGGTGAAACCCGTGAAATTGGTTGAATAAAAATAATAATAATAACGTTTATTGACGTAGATTACATTTTACAGAGCATGGTTTCAATGGTCCCCAAACTAGGTTAACTTGTATCTTGGGAACCTCCTTCCTTTTTGATACATATATTTCTAAACATAACGTTATAGTATTAAAGTTAATGACAAAATACAGAATTTATTATTAATATAAAGAAAATGTAAGAAAATATCTATATTAAGATGAACGTGCATTTGCGTGCGTAAGTGCGAGGGTGTGTGTATGTAGGAGTGTAAGGATGTAAGCGTGTGTGTGTATGGTGAAGGTTTGTAAGGGTATAACTATAATTGTTAATACTATTAGATTTTATAAAAATAGTTAAATTGTATTGTGTGTTTACTTATGAGAGTTTAATATTTCTTCTATTTCATCATAGGTGAGAGTCAGTAACCATTCATACATTTTGGATTTACATTCAGAACGCATGAGTGGGTGAATGCTCAGAACTTGATTTATTTTATTATAAATAAAGTAAGACATGTATGTCGTCTGCCGTTGTTGATAAGCTGTTCGAGTCAGAGTGATGGCGCAAATTTTGTCTTTTCGCCTTTTTGTACTTGAAATCTCAAGGTATGGTGTAATTTTATGTTTCCGTAGTATTATGTGTAAGATGTGTGTTTTCCTTACTGTAAGTTGTTTACATTCACTATATAATTGGTGTGTTGAATATCGAAACGGTTTAAATAACATGACTTTCAAAATACGCCTTTGTGCTCTTTCCAGCTGTAAAAGGTGAGTTTTATGCGCTCCTCCCCATACAGATATGCAGTACCGAATTATCGATAGACAAATAGCTTTATATACCATGAACATCACGTTGTTGTTTGCAAGGTGTCTTAGTTTTTTAAAGATCCATGATAACTTACGAACTCTGGAGGTGGTGAGTTCGATGTGAAGGTTCCATTTGCAAAGATCATCAATTATGACACCAAGATACTTAACTCCATTTGTTATTTTAATCTCCATGCACCCGCATAATATAGGTCTTAAGGTAAAATTACATTTGTGGAGTTGAAGTTTGTAGTTGGCTGGGGGATTTGAGGAGTTTTTAATCGCAAACGTCATGAATTTAGTTTTTTCAAGATTTAATGTGAGGACATTTTGATTCAGCCAATCATTAACAATCTGAATGCCATTTTCTGCGAACGCATGTGCCTCATCCCATGTCTCTCCATCAAAAACAAGGGCTGTATCATCAGCAAAACTAAATACAGAACCATTTGTCAACGTCATGTTGCATAGGTCATTGATGTAAATTAAGAAGAGAGTGGGGCCAAGCACGCTGCCTTGAGGAACTCCAAAAGTCATGAGAGAGTCATTACTATCGTGGTTCTCTATTTTGACGCATTGATATCTATCTTGCAAGTAGCTTTTAAAAAGTTGAAGTGGAATTCCTCGTATACCATACATTTCCATCTTCTCAAGCAAGATAGGGACGGACACCGTATCAAAGGCTTTTTTCAAATCTAAAAACACTCCAAGTACTTTTTGTTTACTGTCTACCAGTCTCGTAATATGACTAACTAGGTGGTTTACTGCATCTTCTGTATTTCTGCCTTTTCGAAAACCGAATTGCGAAGAAGATAAAAGCTGATTTTTTTCCAAGAAACCTACCAGTTGATTATTTAATAATTTTTCTAGAACTTTTGAAAGTACAGGTAGGATAGAAATCGGTCGATATTTGTCGATACTATTTCTGTCCCCGCTCTTGTGAATAGGGTAAATCAAAGATTTTTTGAAAACATTCGGAAAAATACCACTTCTAATACATGAATTGCAAATGTTGGTTAAATACGGAGTAATTACATGTCTAGCCTTTTTAATGAATGTTGTGTTTATATCATCCCAACCACAGGTACTACTTGTTTTTAGATTTAAAATTAAAGAATTGATCTCTGCTTCTGTACATTATAGCAAAACTAAAGAATTTTGAGAAGAGGGACGTACGTATGAAGACTCTAATTTGATTGAGTCTGAATCATTCGAATTTGGTACGTTTTGAGCTAGATTTTTCCCAACTGATGCGAAATATTCGTTGACTCTTTCTACAGAGCTTTTTGGATCAGGTTCTAAAGATAGAAGTTCGAGAGGTGATGTTTTCAACTTATTGGTGTTCGTAAAGTCTTTGATTTTTTTCCACATCAATTTACAATTATTCTGAGCCTTTTCTAATTCCGACTTTTCATAAGCAATTTTTAATTTTCTTAGTGTAGAGTTGCAAAAGTTTCTATATCTAGTATAGGTTACTTTAAGTACTTGATTATCAGGGCTTTTTTTAAGTTTTAGATGCATTTGATCTCTATTTCGTATACACCTTAATATTCCTATTGTGATCCATGGTTTAAGGATTTTCAGGCTTCTTGGAATATTTAGAATTCTTGTATTAATTTTGATAGAGTTAATAATGGCATTGGTGAGTATCTCAGCAGACTTGTTAGGGTCAGAATCTTCAAAAATTAAATTTAAATCAGAGTTTTCTAAATCGGCAACAGCATTATCGTAGTTGATTCTTTTTAAAGTACGTTCTGTAATATTTTTATATGTGTAGTTTACATTAAGAAGGACGGCTCTGTGATCCGTAATAAATGTGTTAAGAACTAGACAAATTCCTTTATAATTGGATTTGATAAAAATATGATCTAAACAATTCATTTTTCTGGTTGGTAGTGTGTGAGCTGGTAAGAAACCTAAGCCATATAAAAGGTCAAGATATGAGGAGCTGTTTGAGTCTAGATTTCTAGGTTTTATATCAATATTCATATCACCAGCAATATAAACATTTTTGTAACTATTAAGGTTGTTGACTACACGTTCTAGTGAATTAAGAAAATTATCGGCTTGCCGTACCGAGGGTGAGCGATAAATTGATATAATGACCATATCTTTTAGTTTAACAATTAAGCAGGTCCCATCATCAAAAGCTGGTTCCTCCACAGTGCAGTTCAAGCGATCACTCACATATACTACTATTCCATCATTTTGATTTTTAGATTTTATTGTAAAGAATATATTGTAGTTAGGCATCGTAGGAGGTGATTTGTGGGCCTCTAACCAGCATTCCGTCAGAACAATGAATTGAGGGTCAAGGCTACATCTAGATAGCAGTAATTGTAATTGATCAAAATTTTTGTAAATACTACGTATATTTTGTGTTATTATAAACCTATTGTCGTATTTAGTGTTTAAGTGAGATAAGCAATTTTCAGGGTCACAAGTGACGACTCGTGCTATAACATTCTCTCTTTTTGCAGATGACAGTACAGTTACAATTCCATGTGAAAATAGACTAATTTATGAAACTGACATTAATAATACTTTAAATTCAACAATAATGTGGCTTAATAACAATAATTTAAAAATTAATATAAATAAAACAAATATAATGCAATTTTCTCAACGATTTAATTATATCTCTGACATCAATATAACATATCAAGACAGTAAGATAAATGAAGTAGACGCGGCAAAGTTTCTTGGCCTAACAATTGATAAGAAATTAGACTGGAAAGCCCACACAACTGAACTAAGCAAAAAATTTAGTAGCTCTGCTTACGCTCTCTACAAACTCAGTTACATAGTTGGGAAATAAGTTCTTAAAACAGCATATCATGGTCTTGTGGCTTCGGTATTAAGATATGGCTTAATATTTTGGGGGAACTCAACCAACGTCAACCTAGTTTTCAAAGCTCAAAAACGATGCATTCGATCTATGTTTGGCCTACAAGTAACGGACAGTTGTAAATCAAAATTTATTGAGAATAATATTTTAACACTTCCGTCACTCTATATCTTAGAGGTATCACTATTTGTTAAAACTAATCCGCAACTATTCACACAACTATAAGACACAGTTCAACGAAACAGACGCGACCAAAGTAAACTAAATCTGCATTCAGCCAAGAAAGCGCTCATGCGCAATAGCATCTTTTGCATGGGTCCCGTTATCTACAACAGGTTACCGCAATGCCTCAGAGATTTAAACGCTAATAAATTCAAAATAAATATTAGAAATATATTAGTTTTACAACGTAAGCGAATTCTTAACTGACAATGTATTTCTTATTGCTACTGATACCTTGATATGACATTATTAATATATTATATAACCTTACGACATTTTTGTAACAACAATCAATTTCAATGTTATTATTCATGTGATTATTATTGTTATTGTAAATGACGGCCATCTCGCTACATTTGTACGCCTAAAACAGGCAAAACATGTTGATACAGACCTAGCTTAAGACCACATGCATGTTATTATTATATGTATGACATCACATGTTTTCGCAAATAAAAATTATCTCATCTCATCTCATCTCATCTCATCTCATCTCATCTCATCTCATCTCATCTCATCTCATCTCATCTCATCTCATCTCATCTCATCTCATCTCATCTCATCTCATCTCATCTCATCTCATCTCATCTCATCTCATCTCATCTCATCTCATCTCATCTCATCTCATCTCATCTCATCTCATCTCATCTCATCTCATCTCATCTCATCTCATCTCATCTCATCTCATCTCATCTCATCTCATCTCATCTCATCTCATCTCATCTCATCTCATCTCATCTCATCTCATCTCATCTCATCTCATCTCATCTCATCTCATCTCATCTCATCTCATCTCATCTCATCTCATCTCATCTCATCTCATCTCATCTCATCTCATCTCATCTCATCTCATCTCATCTCATCTCATCTCAACTCATCTCATCTCATCTCATCTCATCTCATCTCATCTCATCTCATCTCATCTCATCTCATCTCATCTCATCTCATCTCATCTCATCTCATCTCATCTCATCTCATCTCATCTCATCTCATCTCATCTCATCTCATCTCATCTCATCTCATCTCATCTTATCTTATCTTATCTTATCTTATCTTATCTTATCTTATCTTATCTTATCTTATCTTATCTTATCTTATCTTATCTTATCTTATCTTATCTTATCTTATCTTATCTTATCTTATCTTATCTTATCTTATCTTATCTTATCTTATCTTATCTTATCACTCAAGACCGTTTGACTTATGTTTCACCTCCGCAGTGATGGCGGAATCGCTCGACTACAATCGGCTGAACAACAAAGATGGATGACTTGCCGACTCTGTTACCGAGCAGGTCTAGTGTATCGAGCTGTCAAAATCATATCGTGCTTTTGTCAACGCTATCAGAATCTGATACATCTTTGACAGAACTCTATTGACAGAAAATAAGTCATCATTACGATTTAGACGTATGCGAAGATCTTGTTATTTTGTCTTTGCTGTGCCCAAGAATATTATGCTTTTTTACCCACGTGGTGATAGATGTTGATGATGACGATGATGATGAAAAGTAACCTATGAGCTATTTCAGGCTATATTCTATAACTTTGCCAAATTTCAGCTAAATCCGTTCAGCTGTTCTGTCGCGATTGTGTAACAAACATTCAGATATCCATCCATCTAAACTTTCACATTTATAATATTAGTGAGAAGTGGAATAGTGGGATTAGAATGCTATATTACCCCCGAGTAACATAGGCTGTATATTTTGATTCATCGTTATTATTATTCATCGCTATGCGGGTGAAACAGCGGAGCGCAGCTAGTAATGTGTAAACGGAATGATTTGTCAGTATCTTGTAAGAATTAAGAATTATTTAAGAAATAAGAATTATTAATTTCAACCACCAATAATGACTACAACATTCTTAACCCTAGAACCACAACATGGGGTCATGGGTGACCCCACGCACACGTATTTTTATTTTTATTTAGCGAGTTTTGCACCTACAACACTGTGCGTCTAGGTACCTTCCGTAATTGGTAATCAGTGGCCCGTGACGCATGGCGGGGTGCGCACGCTCATTAGGTTCGGAGATATTGCAGTTTGGGGTCGCCCGCGACCCGTGTTGTGGTTATCGAAACTATTTTTTTGTGATTAACTGTGTTGTGATTTCACGTTTATATCACGAATAGTCTTTCAATATGGCCTCAACGTCACGAGCCCTTGAAAGTTATGACATTGAGCAACTTTTGGAGGAATATGAAGGTGAAACCTCCAGTTCTTCTGACGAAGATGGATCTGAAACTGCAGAAAATGAACATATATCCGAACACTCCGATGAAGATGATTTGTTTGATGTTGGGTTGTGAGGGGACGGAGTTAAAGAAGTTTTCTTACTTAGACTTCTGACGTCGGAATGCAAATCGTAATAGTCGAGGAAACTCGACTTTCTAGGTAGTAGGCCTCTTGTACAAGAGGCATCCACGTCGGTACCACCGCAGTGCTACATAGTTTACCAATAAGCAATAGTGCGCAAGCATTATTGTGTTACAGTGTGAAGAGCACTGTAGCAAGTGAAATTACTCAAAGTGAAAGCGACTCAAAAAACAATTTCTCCCGGTGACTATATACGTTATGAGATACATTTACATAAGTTTTGACAACATATAAAATATGTCTTTCTTCTCTACGAAATTGTTTAATAGTCCTTAGGTTAGGTAGTCCTTCCACCTCCACGATGTTATATTTGATGTTCAATAAGGAGTTTCCTTTTAGCATTTGAAACCAAGGTCATGTAACAACAGCCCAAATATTCCCTTCCGCAGTGTAATATATTCTTTTCTCTAAGTTTAGCTTTCAAAGTTTTCAGAGTACGTATTTTTTATCAATTGTTCGTTCAACCTGGGTAATTTTTTTGTAACCACTCCTTTTGTCAAATCTTCAATTTCCACTCTTTTCCTGTGAACCTGTATTGATGAGCACGTGCGATCGCTGCTCGCGATAGCGATCGAAATGAGCTATAACAAAAATGCTCCCGCTGCCCGCACCTCTCTCAGTCCTCTTTGTCGTTATAAACCCGCAACACTGTACCGCGCAGGCTAAGATGGTAATTGTTATGGGCAAACGTAATGCCACAGTAATATTATATAGATACAAATATTACCGTGGTAATGCTTCCAATCAGGTGCACGATTTATCCATTTCATCAGTTTACTATTAAAAAAAATTTGAATCGTATTAGTTTGTCCCGTTATTATTGATACGTATTAATGTTCCGTATCTAAAAAACAAGTAATATGAATAAATATTACGAAAGTAACGTAAGTATGAACCCATTTCTGAAACATGGATAATCCTGCATCAACGCTTGAACCGTTAATATTGAGATGAACTATATATCAGTAACATTTGTTTCGTATTTACTATCGTACAATTGTGTTATTATATTAAATGGAATTCGATCTAGAACAGCCGTTTCAAAGTAACCTACATCCCCGCAAAGACGTCCCCGTAAAGATGCTTCTTTAAAACTAAATAAAGTTTATTTCATCGAAATACAGGAAAAATTAACACAAATTAACACAGTCTATGTTGAAATTGATATTTATTACTATGTTTTGAAAAAGTGCTACAGTATACAATATGCAATGCAATATTTACAGATGTGTTTAGTATCGCCACTAGGCTGTTAATACTGCTATTATTTGGTTTTGGTCATGTTTAACGTCTTATAGGGGTCATACAAAATATGTTTAGGAAAATTGAGATTTAAACAAGAAACATTAAAAAAATATACTTTCTCCTTTACTCTAATAAAATATACTTAATTGTTTTTTTTTTATTTCAAACAGATACATAGCACAAATATTTTAATATATTTTTTTGCCATAATAGCATTTTATATAGTCTACCCGCTACTCTGCGGCACGGTGTCTTTAAAGATCGTATCCCTTGTCTTGGTGTATTCACTTCTCAATATACACACAAAAATACTTTCCCCTAATGATGAGCTTAACTTTGTAACCAAATGTGATGAAATGCAAATGCGAGCTCTAACTTATCCACCTAAAAAGTTATAAAATCAGATTATTCAGAAAAGGTTATGCGTGATTTTATATAAAAACGAATACCCGTCCGCTTAAAAATTTGCTCCTTCATGAAAGTTTTAAAATTAACTCTTATATATCCTAGAGTTAGCTATTTCACTACATATAATAAAACTCTAGAGGTCAAATTTCTGTACAATGAAAAAAAATGCTAAAAAGCCAGGATGTAAGGTGTGAAATGGAACTATTGTTTTTTTTTTCTATTTTTTGTTTCTCTGTTTGTTATGTTTGTCTGCCTGTTTGTACGGACTGGACCTGGATTGGACTGGATATATCCCTGGTAAACATATAGGATACTTTTGATCACGGTAAATTAAAGAATTTCCGTGGTATAGTTAAAAAAACTGCAATTAACCGAATCCCGTGAGGCCACGCGAGCGAAGTCGCTGGCGGGTCAGCTAGTATTATTATAAAAGCAAAGGCAACCGGTCAAAAGCATAAAATAACAAACAATTACACCAATAGCTAATTACTTTTTATTTTGTTTTCTGAAAGTTTCTACAAGCGGCTCCATGGTTGTCAAATTGCAAATTTTATTGTTTGCCATCCCAACAAGTTTTTCTGCGAGATTGAGGAGTAGGAAGCGAGGCGCCATTATATTCCCTCTTACGGTATTCCACGGAATTATTGGCGGGGAAATAAGAAAATGAATAGGCTTTCAGAACGGTAAGTCAAAATGACTTATTTGCATTTTGTCGATTGCTTCAAGCGGTAACGGTAGTTAAAGGATGATATTTCGTTTGCGTTTAAGGAGACAGTTAGTTGGTTTTAAAAATAAAGTATCAAGATTATTCTCAATTTACAGCCTTCTCATAGCAGTTGTAGCCACATACAGCTCGTAGCTGATGCTCTCTAAAAGGTTAATATCCTTTTAAAACAACTTATCCGCGCCCTCTTTTTGTTATATCATCAATTAATTATAATCATAATGATTATTTACGGTTGTCTATTGTTTCCCCGACAAATATAAGCAATAATACTCATATGCCCGAATTGTTTGTTTACCATAAAAGTTATGTGACATACTCTTGTTTGCCCGTACATTAGATTCCATAATGATACGAGTGCCATACGTATTGTTATACACTTTATTAATTGCAATAATATTATCTATCAGAATATTTCAACGCCATACTAAATTAATTTATGCGATTAATTAAAGTGAAGGGCTTTCTAGCACTTCGCCGGCAGCTGCCG
Organism: Selenia dentaria; assembly: GCA_917880725.1. Lineage (NCBI taxonomy): Eukaryota > Metazoa > Arthropoda > Insecta > Lepidoptera > Geometridae > Selenia > Selenia dentaria. The sequence continues at coordinate 1,885,245 of OU862888.1, read as the reverse complement.
CGGCACGCTCGCTTCGCTCGCTCGGCTCGTGCGTTGTTTTTTCATGTTCTAACCTAACCTAATCCTATTGATCGTTTAGTTTGACCCGATTTTTTTTTCTAGAAGCAATTTTAACGACAAATGATGTTATGGCATACGATAATTACGCCTTACAATGATGATAACAAATGATGTTATTGAAATTGACTTTAGGGGAAACAAAGTTTCTAGCACGTGACTAATATAGTAAACAAGGAGTATGACATTTGAAATTATGAGAAACAATATTATGTCTGTTGACCAGTATAGCAGATGAAATTATGGCAAATGAAATTCTGGCAAGTTGGTGTATCCCATTATTTACATGTAATTTTAAGGTCTGTAGTATTACACATTCCTGACATATGAAGGTTTGAATCCAAGACATCGCAAGCTACAACTTCTCGCGTAAATGGTCGGGGGCAGGGCGCAGTGCCATGACGTTCTGCGTCTTATTGTGGGAAAAACATCAATGAAGAGGTACCTGGGAAAAATACTTGAGGTAATTGCAACATGCTATTACCTCAAGTATTTTTCCCAGGTACCTCTTACTGTACCCGACCGACCGTTTACTGTACCAAATAATAAATTGTATTTTACCATGTACTTTAATAACTTCAGGATAACGAAATATGTTTTTATTACTAGGTAAGGATGTCTAATACATACGAAAATTTTAATCAAGTCATAGATTTTATTTATTTCTTTGTTTGCTTTAAAACAGAATATCTAAAAGTACTACCCAAATACAACTTGAAAAGCATAGTAAACATAAATCTATTGAACCGGCAAATGTGTCAACTTCGTCGAGTGCGTGACATTTCTACTGAATATTCATGTCGCCATCTCCATGGAATGTATAGCCCGCAGTGCGCTAGGGTTGCACCATTACGTTAGAAATTTTCAATAAACTTAAGTATTTTACATAACAATAATAATTTAGATCAAGGGTCAGATATAAAAGGTATCTTGACACGGCCCGTATCGTCAGGAGGTTCTTCAGTCTGCAGCCTTTACTAGCGGTCGTTTAGGTCATGCCCTGGTACCTGTAGTACTTCACGGTTAGCTTTTTAGAATATTTGTAGTGTTTCAAAGAAATATAATGCACATACTCGTAGCTCATTATGTTTTCGATGCTAGGACGTACACTTTCCTATCTAAGAGAAAAGTTGTACCAGAACCCACCACGCGAACCTAGTGCGGTTTATTGAGTAGGTATGGGACAAGCCCGAATGTCAATTTTCAGGCCGCCCGAAGTCTCCCAATATCTAAAGACTTCGTACATGCCACGGATACTGACTACGTGAATTCATGCATTATATAATTAATTGATTGCTAAGGAATGCTAAAGGAGAATGAATTTAAAAAGAAAATATATACATGGCTCTGCGACAGATGTTTTTATTCTATAGATGTTTACTTTAAATACAATTTCAAGTCTTAAATTATATTGTTAAATTAATTGCTAATTATTATGTATTGTACTTATTACAATTGTCATTTTTGAATTTCTATAATCTTATGTTAATTTGACTTATTTTATTTTATACGTTTTATTGTAATGCATGATAATACTAGATAAGACATAATTAATCTGTCCGAATCAGCAAGACTCATTCGAGTTAAGTTTCATTCATAAATCTATTGTTATTTTTTGCGCTGATGCGGACGGGTTAATCAATTAGATAGCCAAAATAAACATTTGCACGACAAATTAGTCGAGTACAGTGATTCAAGACATAATAGCCTAAGACCTAAGGTACCTGTATTCAAGCAAATAAAACTTTCATTCATTCATTCATTCATTCATACATTCATTCATTCTTTCATTCATTCATTCATACATTAATTCATTCATTCATTCATTAATTAATTCATTCATTCATTCATTGATAATTGTATAATCAACTTAATCCATTCACATCACATTGAATACTTGTACCTATATTTGTCAGTATGACACCATTATAATGGTTAAGTTACCAAATGTAAATTTAGTATTTCCCCATAATGTATACTCTCTCAGTGTACTATGCTTGGATAATGCAACGCTATCCCAACATAACAGTTTAACTGCTACAACGAGTCGTAGCAACGTAGATGCTCTACGAGCACAGGCCGCAGTTACGAGTTTTATTTCGCTTCTGAAATATCGAGCATGACAGGTTCAGATTTGATCTTTATCAATGCAGACGCAGAGAGGCGAGCAATCCTCTTAATGTACACGTGAAAAATTTGCTATGAGTTTGTCTTAAACACATGTAAAATTACGTCTTCAGACGTTAAAAACCTAATGCAGACGTAGTAAAATGATATTAAAATTACTGAGTAATATAGACCACATACTGGCTTTCCATTCGCTCACAATGGGCTATGATGACATTGAAATAAATTGAATTCATACGGTGAAATTTCCAATTTTATATCTTGTGCACAAAAAAGGCATCAACTACCAGGCTCATTACTCCCAAGCATACACTCACCAAATCCGGCAAGTGTTCAACGCCCTTCCCGAACCAATACGAGCTGCTCAAACTCTTCGTGCTTTTAACAATAAACTGAAAAGTTTTCTGACTGACCTGGCACCGTACAGCGTCGAGGAATTCCTCGACTCCAAAAATTATTTAATAACAAAAGGGAATTTATGAATATTCTTCAATATTCTTGACATGAAATCTTATTACTATTATATAACTTAAACTACTATTGTATAATTATATTTTTTTTAAGTAGGCTAATAATAACAATTTATTATAGCATATTATTATTATGAGTGCATAGCAATAATGTGAAATAGAATTTTTGTATATTTAACAACTAATCTAATGAATAGCATATATTTTGACATGTAATTCTTTATTACCAATAAATATTAATATCAATATAGTATCAATATCAAAAACTGTAAGTTTGCTTCTAGCGGTTTAGGCTTTGCGTTTATGAATTACTCAGTCAACAGAAGTAATTATTTATTTACAATAGTATTATAAAGAAAGGAGATTTAATTGTCTGTTTGTAATAGATTAACTTAAAAACACTTAAACTAGTAAAAATATATTTCACCAAAAGAAAGTTACTTAAAATTGCTGAGTGACTTGATTCATAATCATGTATCACCACGCAAGTGAAACCGCGGACCGCAGCAAGTATATAGATAATTCGTTTATTCTGAGATTAAAAGTAGTGAGACAATTAGGTAGTCTTAAATTATTCGAAGGTCACCGTTAATAATGTTAAAACTCATTCATTTGAGAGTACTTTCGTCTAATATAGGTAAAAACAATATAGCATATGCAGATAAAAATAACCGTGTACTAGAGTTCGTCAGCAGGGATTTCGTATCAGAGTTATTTGGCTATGACATAACTGATATAGTAGTTACTACGTCAAACCAAGCTCTCAAATATTGCTTTCTAAAATGGTGTAATCCCCCGATGGCTGACACGGAAGGTTCTTTGTTTTCATTTCCAATGCCGGTACTATTTCTGATACGAGACTAGGAGCTAGAAAGGCTAGGCTTTAAAATAAGGATAAACTGTCGTGGTTGTTATCGTTACCTAGGGAGTTCTATGTATTCTCGGTATCGGGGTAATATACTAACGATGAGAGTAATTAAATTATCTCATTAGTGACACTCATTGAGGGTATAAATACAAAATTTCATTTCACTGTCGCCATAAGTATTCAAAATATCACTTCGGAAAGGCAACTACGATGACTAATACGACAATTTATATAGTATTCCTATGCTGGTGATCTTCGGGTGATTTTAAAACGGTCGACAATACAACGAGCTCTAGCTCGATGTCTACCCTTGGGTATGAGCTTTCAATGAAGTTAACATTCTGATGAAATCCACAGCATGGTGTCTGCCACCACTTTCCGGTGTCTGCATGCTTGGCAAGCTACCATCTTTCAGACTATAAACCTTTATCTACCAAGATAATGGAGTATTATGGCAGCTGTCCTTGAGAGTCAGTTATCGTTCTAGATAAAGTGTGATACGACCTCGGCCATCCGGTCGAATTGATATCATTGATTATCAAGTAAAGTAGTAGTCAAACACAAGTATACATATAAACAAATTGCCAACATATGGAACTTGAATAATCAAATTAAATATAACGTCACTTGGAACGGGTGCTCGTTGCCTGCATCCAGTTATTCCCAGCGGTTGTGACGAGGTCGTCAATCCATCTAGCAGGGGCTGGCCTACACTACGTCTTCCGGTGCGTGGTCGCCACTTAAGAACCTTTCTTCCCCATTCCCTTCCCAGGTTATCGGCTTTGCGTGCAATGTGACCTGCCCATTGCACTTCAGCTTACAAATTTGGAGATCTAAGTCAGTAACTTTAGTTCTTCTACGGATTTCCTCATTTCGGATCTTACACCCAGGGAAACTCAAGCATAGCCCTCTCCATTGCTCGTTGAGCGACTTTAAGCTTGTTAATGAGGCCAAGAGTAGGGGACCACGTCTCAGTGCCATAAGTCATCACTGGCAACACACACTGGTTGAAAACTTTGGTTTTCATTTCAGGCTCTGAGGTATTGTGGACGAAAAGATGGATCGAAGCTTCCCGAACATAATACATGGTGACGTGAAAAACTCCCATACAATGGCTAACAATGACTAACAATGAACATTGTATGTGTGTGTGTGTGTAATAGTGGTGGATTATAAACAATTTAGTGTTCGTGTCGATGCACGAGTGTAAGCAAAGTGTACACAAATATGATAGGAACCTACCCTTTTTTGTGTTTTCCTCATCAATCGACTTGGAATATTCAAGTATTGTATCCACCGCGTTACTAGAACGTAGCTTACGATAAAACAGTGATATAATAATATAGTAGTTTATGCAACTGTTATATAATAGAGGGTATTAAAACATGAGTGTAGTTTTTTGTAAAAGTTAAAAGTTATATTCGTTTTTTTTTTTCAAAATAAGATTACACGAGTGTTTTAATACCTAATTATATGCAGTTGCATAAACTACTTTATTTAATCTCATGTCATTTTTGCTACTAAACTTTTATCCAACATAATATTACTCAAATTCGTATGTACGAAATAGCGCCAAAATGGAAAAAGTCTTCTTCTTCTTCTTCTTTGTATGGCTTGTGCGGCGTAACCACAATTTTGCCAATATCAGTGGAAAAAGTCTGTTATTGGTCTATTAGCTGGCTCGGAACCATCGCATGGCGCGCGCAGCGCGCTCACCACAGATAATGTGTACTTAAATTGAATTGAAACCTCCTTGGTCGGGACACATTGTACTTTAATAATTAAAAAAATGTTTTAAAGCATTGTTTTGTTAGGAGAATAATATTTTAATATTTTTTTTTTTTTTTTTTAAAGTATGTAAATAAAACATGCCAATTAAAGTCTGTTTTTCATTTCAAAATTACAATATTACCGAATGAAATTATATAAAACTTATTTAAGTGCCTGGCACTTGACTTTTTAAATACTACAAATATATAATAAGCTACCGGTAAATGTAAAAAATGAAGACTTATTTGGTGTCTTTAAATCTAAGCTAGCTGAACACATAATCAGTGATCATTCGCTTCTGAAATAATCTACCTATGTACCTACAATGAGTCTTCATTTTGTAATTAACGGACGGTGCATACGACGATAAATATAAATATTGTTAATACATTTTTTTATAAGTTCTCATGTGAGTGAAAATTATTGTCTTAATGAGTAATAAACATTCTTTGAACTGAATACTACTTGAATAAAAATCTCACTTGATGCATTATAACATAATTAACCCATTATGTTCCCACTGCTGGGACTCGAGTGTTCTTCTCAGGCAGAGAAATTGGGCCAGAATCTACTAAGCGGGCCTAGTGTGGCTTTGTGGATGCATTGATAAATATTTAACTAAATAACTTGAGGTATGGCAAATGTTCAAATGCACGAGTCAAATTATTTAAGAAACTAACGAATGCTCTTTGTTTTCCATTTGGTAAATACTTCGTGTCTTCTTGTAGTAGCTCTTACTCTACAACATCGATAAGGCTTCTATCTAGATCAACGTCAGTCCGAACCAGTGGCATGTTAATTTTACCTTCAGCTATTTTGGATTATTTCATATGAATAAGAGGAGAAAAGTTTCAGTTCGGACTTCAAAATGCCTTAACTCGTTAGAAATAAGTATATTTTCAAATTAGATACGTTATGCCTTATGTTGGTGTTTTTTATTTTTATATGGCCCCTTAACATTTTAATGGAGGTTTATAGAATAAGTACTTTTTTTAAGTTGATGAAATGTGGTTAACTAATTAGAAAATATCATTTACAGCTTGGAAATGTATGTGAAAAGTTTATCAATTGCATATTTTATTAAAAATACACCTTTGCAAAATACCAATCACAAAGTCAATTGTATATTGAAATTCTCACGTTTGAAATTTAACAATAGTTTAATATGTAAACTACTGTTAAATTTCAGAATCTATCGTAAGTACGAGTACATTGCCAGGTAATCATAGTTCAAAATAAATTCAATCTATATGTTTTACTAGTGGACCCGCATGCGGCTTTGCCTCCTTAGTCTTGGTGTAGTGAGTGGTGAGAGAGCAGTTCGTTAAATTTTAATAACTGTTTATTTTACGACCGATTGACACGAAACACGTAATTACTTAATTTATTTTCGTTTATAAACAAAGTTTAAATATTTTTTTTCATACATCGTCCATGCACAGACAGCGATCCGTTACAATTGTATTATATGTATTATACATAAAACAATGTCGCGTTAGTTACACCATTTATAACTCAAGAACGAGTAGAATTTTTTTTTAATGATTTTAGTGTTTTTCGATTTGTCTTATATCGAGGAAGGACATAGTATACTTTTCATCATCATTATCCATCACCACGAGGGTGAAACCGCGGGGCGCAGCCAGTCGTTTTTACGCTGTCTATATTTTCTTATCACATTTTGAGACAGATAGCGACATCAAACACATCTTGGTGGAATTATAGTTTAAGCACTCGCCACGTGTGAACATATTTGAAGTGGTACTAACAAGCCGGCCTCTTACAAAAGAGGTCTACCACCTGATATTTTGGGTTTCCTAGCTTCTTAACATTCACATCCTGAGGACGAGGACAGTATTCTTTAACTGCATTTTCTCACGGAGTAAAATATGAACTAAAACAACATAAACTGTATGTACTAAGTTAAGGCAAACTGATCTATTATTAAGTTTCCGTTTTAAAACCTACGTTTACGGTAATGATACCAAAAGAAGTTCCTTAATGGACGTATCGTGTTTAGACGGATCGCTTGTAAGATTTTGAAAATGATAAAGGAACTATTGGACGTTAAGTTTTTGTCAACTTTATTTTTAAGCTATTGCTTAGCTTCTATCGCGGGCCTTGAGCGTGGAGACCGAATCCAGAAATTCCGTTACGAAAATAAACTAACACCCCCCACTCCGACTCCATCTATCGATGAATAGCAGAACTTGTAATGACTTTTTGAAATATCACGCTTGTCTCATTAGTTCAGCAACTCGCCTCTAGGTGGCATTGGTTAAATAGTTATAATTGCATAAGTTGATTTGGCATCTATCGATGAATAGCAGAACTTTTATAATGACTTTTTGAAATATCACGCTTGTCTCTTTAGTTCAGCTACTCTCCTCTAGATGGCATTGGTTAAATAATTATAATTGCATAAGTTGATAAAAACAGGTATGCAATAGCTTAACCGCGGCAGTCTCCGAGTGCCACACGTCTTTTTTTAATACAAAACGAGTAGGTTGGACCACTGATGTTTAGATGGGCTTTTGACTGCAATATGTGAAGTACAACCTAAAACTTGGAAGTAGTCTTTTCATCTAACTATCGCCCGCAATAATTGTTAAAATGTACATAAAGCCAAATCGTGCTACAAAAACAAGGATGAAAATATTGTTACTATTGGTTTAACCCAAATTACTTTTTTTTTATCTTTTTTTTTATGGGGTTTTATCAACGATGACAATGCCACCCCGTAAAATCATATAATACGTATAATTAAAGCTACCCGGAACAGTTTCCACACAGGCAGTTAAGTTCCTTAAACATTAAATAAATTTGCACCAGTATCCTGGCTTCCCCGGAGCCAGGTGAGGCCAAGATACTGTTGCAATTACCTATATTACTTGCAATAAAATGCGGCAGTGCTCGCCGCTGGACTTCGTATCGCGCACACTCCGACAGCACATGATGTACGTCTTCTACCGACCCACAAAAACAGCAGAGTGGTGACCTGGTTTTTCCCATTAGGTACTTGAACTTGTTACTTGGAATGTGCCCAGTACGAAGTCTAAGTAGGGCTACAACACATTCCCTCTTCATGACTATTGTGTCGAACCAAGGGTACCGAGACAGTTGGCATTGTACTGTTTTGTACCATATACCTACAGATCGAGCCCTCTCATCGAAGTACTCCTGCCAATTTTGACGACATAGTTCTTTGACGGTTTTAAGCATCTCTGTATGAAGTGGGAGGCAACTATACGAAATCCCTTCGCTAACAGCTTCTTTTGTGGCTCGATCTGCTTCCTCGTTACCCCCAAATTACTGTAAACAGTTAACAGGTACCTTAAACTATGTTTTGAACATTAAAAAAAATCATACACATAGGTGTATATTAAACACGTGTAGCTCCATATTAATAGGAGGAAACGACAAAGACATCTTTGATTTCCGAAAAATAGGAGTTGATGTGAATAGAGGGCCAGGTGTCACATAACATTCCAATAACGCGGAGTGTTATTACCATGTGTACTCTCATGAAATTCTATTCCTACTCGGAATAATTTAAAACTTAGATCTATGTAATATATTATTATAAATACGGTAAACACTGGTGTATTTCTATGAAACTGAAAGAGGCCGCGCTTCATCAATCTACTTTCTGGAGCTCTTAATTGATAGAGAAGACGGTGTTTGTTTAAATATCTACTGAACATACGCCTCCTCCACAAAATTCCAAGGGAGCGGTGCTACGTTAAGCTATGTCAAAGTCAAAGTCAAAGTCAAAATCATTTATTCAATTAAGGCATCAAAGACGCACTTATGAACGTCAATTTCTCATTATAATGTACTTTAAAGACTACCGCCGTGTTCCAAAATATATAGAGCCTGCCGAGAAGAAGCGGCAAGAAACTCGGGGCCATTATTTTTATATAGGTAAGTACATGTTTTTACAATGTTTTTACTTAGGTACTACAAATATTAGCTCCAGTGTGTTGCCTTACAAAAGAGAACATAATAATGGTATCAGTAGGGCAAGACACGCTACACTTTGACATCTTAGTGTGTACATCTATGTGCCCAACCCACTGCATTTCAACTGGTTTAATTTCCGGGCAATCCTGGTGACTTACAACTATGAGATACAACTATGACCTAAAGACATAGGTAAATCACTTTGCTCTATTATGAATAGTTTCCGCAGTGCACGAATTATGTTATTGTTGTGGTCGATGTTTTTTTTGTATTTTTTTCACAACTTAGGTTACATTATCGAAGTTTTTATACGGATCCCTGACTTTTTTAGAGATGTTATATGACCTATGTTACTCAGTGATAACGTAGCTTTTTAACGGTATAAGAATTTTCGAAATCGGTCTAGTAGTTTATAAGTTTATTCGTTATATACAAAAATACAAAACATAAATATTATAAATTATAATCTTTACATGATGCTCGTCACCTCCACTTCTCTTATAATTAAAATTTCTTAATATCGATACTTTCACTTCAAACATTTGCAGTATGTCAAAGTACACACAATATAAACAGTTCATATTCAAAATAGTCAGCATACAGACACAGAAATATAAATTCTATGTATAGTACCAGGCAATCATAAACCAATAAGCAGTTGCTGAGTAAGAAAGTTAGTTCTGTGTTCCTGAGTACTCCTTATCAAAAAACTCTTATACTCTTATTCTATTTTGTTGCTTGCAGATCAAGGTCATTCCTTTGTATTAGAACATCTTCTAGAAGATTCTTCTGAGACTAAAGGCCACCTGCACATCTCAGTTGTACCTTTATCGCAACAAAGCTAAAATATTACTCGCTTATCTCCGTCTTTTGTTTGGAAAGTACCTTTAATTTTTTTTCTATATTTCCGAACATATACAATCTGGGAGTCTTCAAATACAGAGTGAATAGGTACCTTTTAGGCAAGCATGTACCACCGTAGACCGCGTCGTCACTTTCCATCAGGTGAGACTGTGGTCAACTGCTTGTTTATCAAAATTTAAAAAGAAAAATGATAGTGACAGAATGACTACATATACATTTATTTTTATTTTTAATGTGTTAACGCTAATCTTGTTTAATTACGTGTAAGACTACCTCAGCAGAATAGACAAAACATACTTAAAAAGCGATATGGGGTACTATACTCAAAGTCAAAGTCAAAGTCAAAATCATTTATTCAATTTAGGCATCAAAGACGCACTTATGAACGTCAATTTTTCATTATAATGTACTTTAAAGTCTACCGCCGCGTTCCAAAATACATAGAGCCAACCGAGAAGAAGCGGCAAGAAACTCGGGGCCATTCTTTTTATATAGATGTTTTTACAATGTTTTTACTTAGGTACTACAAATATTAGCTCGAGTGTGTTGCCTTACAAAAGAGAACATAATAATGGTATCAGTAGGGCAAGACACGCTACACTTTGACATCTTAGTACACGAGTAGATAGATCCTGGAGTGATCAGTCCCAAGCTGTTTTATCCTCCAAGTAATCCGAAATTTTGTAATAACCTTTTTGACAGAGTTTAGTTTTAATAGTAATTTTAAACTTATTAAAAGGCAAGACAAAATTTCGGATAACATTGGGAACTTTATTATAAAATCGTATACATTGTCCCATAAAAGAATGACTTATTCTGTGGAGACGCGTTACATGTACGGATAGCTTGTGCTTATTTCGCGTGTTGATGGAATGAGCATCACTCCTTTTATCAAAACTGCTAATGTTTTTCTTTACATACATTAGATTTTCATAGATAAACTGAGAGACAACAGTTAGAATGTTTATGTCTTTAAATTTCTGTCTAAGGGAAACTCTGGGAGCCAAACTGTAGATTGCTCGTATAGCCCTTTTTTGCAGTATAAAAATAGAATTAATATCTGCAGAACATCCCCAGAGCAGTATGCCATAAGTCATAACGGAAATAACTAAATACCTATTTTCATATCACACTATAAACTAATACCAGATAATAAACGCTTTTGATAAATTGAGCACGTGCTGAAAATTAACACGAACTTTGATTAAGAATATTAACATATTTATTAAGTTTCATAATTTCAATATTAAACACTGAAAACTAATCAAGTTAACATTCAAGTTGCTAAATTTACATAATAAGTCACGTTCGACAAGTTAATTCATGCATAACGGTTTTTGTTTCGTAGTTATTGCCCTTGTTCTAGACTTCGTTAATTTATAGTTCATGTAATATGTAGATGTTTGTCAGTATTTAAGAGTCCCCTTTGTTTTATTTTATATCAATCAGCAATCTGACGATCAAGTAGCTTGCCTGATATTAAGCCACAACAATTCAGTGCCGTTCAGATTGTATACTAGAAATATTAAAATCCTACATGTCAATGCGTACGGCTGAAGTATGGAATAACCTAGCAGCGTCTACATTTCCCGACACATACAATCTGGGAGTCTTCAAATACAGAGTGAATAGGTACCTTTTAGGCAAGCATGTACAACCGTCGACCGCGTCGTCACTTTGGTCAAATGCTTGTTTATCAAATGTAAAAAAATGCACTGCGCTCGTCACTCTGAGATATAAGATGAGATCTCTTGTCTGTATTTTTCTTGAAAACATTACCCGTCAACGAAACACAGTAGTGGTTGCACACCATCGCTTCACAGTTGACTAACTAGCAAAGGTGTCCGTCCCTGGACGGACGCTGCAATATCCTACCTACACTGCAACAAACAATATCTTAAATTGGCTGCTTTGCTTCGGGAGCTTAAACAAAAATAAATACACGCAAAACCTCCTTTGAGTAGCATTGATGTATATATACGTTCGTTTCATTCATAAATCTTTTGTTTTAATTATCACGTTTAAAAGTAACTAAGTAACCGTGATAGTTTTAAATCTCATATAGCTGTAACATAGTAAAACGTCATTAAAAATAGTATATTTCATTACAAGTGGGGAAAGGCTGTCATTGCAAAGAGTTCCGACAAATGTCTATCCGAGCCGAGGCGCAGCCGAAGGCGAGGGTTCCGCTGTACTGAACGACTATTTTTAATACAGTTGTGAAAAGATTAAGCAATTTAATAAAATAAACTCGCAAAGAAAATTTCTGGAAAATGGCGCCAACCGTAGAATATAAGCAGAGATTTTTTTTTCTTCACCCATTCTGGTAGGCAAAGGGAACTATGCCCATACAGCCAAGTCTTCAGTAGAATTATTTTTATTGTTATGAAATGAAAATGAAATTTATTGAGATGAAATTAAATGAAACCTAACCTAACTCATTCAATCAAATCATTAATTCTGATATTGAACACATATATACGTATCTGCATGAATCATAAAAACTTCTATGATTTTTTTAGTAAAAATTCCATGGTTGGTTTTTCTTTTTAATAGACATTATTTTGACAGTCGGGAAAGAGAACGCAAGCACGACTATGTATATATACCCCACATCCCGAACGCTATACGTCCCTGCAATACGCCACTTTTTGAGCAACTGTATTAAAAATACCGTTCTTAAATAGTTAAAATTAAAATTAAAATTCTTAAATAATTAAATTCTTAAATAGCCAAAGCTTAAATGTGACATATGCGTCTCGTTCCGTCATTCACGCGTGATAAATTAAATATTAATTATTTATTGTAACAAAATGTATCGTCATGTAGGAAATGTAATAATAAAAATAATAATAAGGGGGTGGAGACGCAAGAGCAAGTAACAAAAAGCTCCAAGGGTGGAAGTGTTAAAGGGCATAACGCCGGTAGTAGCGCTTTAGTGAAACCGCAGCACACCTCTCGACACCCTTTAGCCAGCCACACCAACGTTGCCCCTTCTGTCACCATTCATGGTGGCCGTTTAGTGGATGGCAAGTCACCACCTGCCCAAAATATTTAAAATGAGACTGAATTTGGCAGGTGCCGTAGTCTCTTCCATAGCCCACTATCTTTTTATCACTAATAAAATCATTTTAATAGCCTTGACATTTTACCCATTTTTATAATAGATATACCATGTCACCATCCATCCATAAGTTTCTGTTTTTTTATACTACTTTGTATTTTTATACCAAACAGGCCTCTAAGTGTTGGCTACAGCCCCACTTATGCCTTTTTAAAGGACCGGATGAAATCCGTGATTTATTTTGAATAAAAGGAATAATAATAATAATAATATTCATTTATTTCAGACAATGTCCATATGTTAAAATTACAAAGTAATGAATGTGCGTACTATATTGTAGTAAAATATCCAGTTTTCCACTCATGCTATCATAAGAGTATAAATACTCGTAATTCTTTGAAAATGATAAAAAATTTGAAACTGTATTACACTTATCATTGATATTATGTTTACATAACTTGTAACTGTTTGTTGTAATAAATGATTTATTATTAAAAACAGTACACTCTGTTCACTGAGAGTGCCTAAGTTGCTTAGCTTTACTTTAGTAGGTAGGTATTATTAAGCACTTATAAACGTATATTGTAATCAAGACTCCCGTGTAATTCTCCGCCAGCGCCGGTAGTGACTGCCTCATACTTTGCGGGATACAAAGTTAAGGACTAATTTCACCAAACTCTTATAAATCAGTCATTAACTAATGCGTCGTTAAAAATAACAGAGATGTAAAAATAGTTTACGTTCCAAGTAGAAAAAATAACAGACCATTCCTAAATCCAAAGTGAGTGAATGATAGAAAAAAACGTTCATTCACATTTTTAAGCGACCCAAACGAAATGTCATACTTTGCGATATCAATGTTACACATTAGTGTACTATTTACAATAGTCGTGTAACAATTCTCATGTTAAGCAATGCGACCAAATTTAAATACCGTTTATTCTGTAGAATACCAACACAGTCAGGTATTTTTTGTTTTGCTGGATAATTTAAATCTATAATAACTAAGTAAATACGAAGAGAACTAATGAGGTTATGTTGGTGTGCATATTTGTTGTGGTATTTTAATTTTATTGTTTGATACTTATCTAAATTTTAATCTGATTTGATTTGTGGCGTTTTCGCGTCTAATAATATTAGCGATATAGAAAAAAGCGCGCGGGCGGAGTTTTTGTTCAAACGAAAGATAAATTCTGGTCCACCTTGTAACAAAACACAAAGATATTGTGGAATGCGAGTTTGTCTTCAATTAATTCCAACACAACCATACCAGATTATTTCGATAGACGGAATCTTGTGCGAAAACCGACATCATCATATTTTTCAAAATAATTGCGACGTTCTTTATAAGTTCTGGGACGACGTTTATCTAATACATCAAAATTATCTAAAACGTCTTCATTTAAAAAAATGTAGTTATACCTACGTCACCGTCGCGTGGTTTCCAAATTTTATAGCTTTATTGTAAACTAATCTTCGTTTAACGACTTAACAGACCCCTAGAGCAGTAATTAAATTAACGCCTGATTTAGAAAATTAAACAGACGTTAGCGCATGGTGAAACACTTGGTAACCTTAACAATCCTTTAACGGAATGACAGAGCGTTAAACTAACAAACAAAGCATGGTGAAATTAGCTCTAAGAATACTTACCGACAAACATACATTCGCATAAGTTATAGTGTAACGATGTTGCGGTGTGATTTTTGTTAGTCATTCAAGATTTTTTAAGTGAAAACTTCTTTAGGGGCGTTGAGAACTATTTGATGAACAAAAATCATGGAACTCGCGTCATCGTCATCGGCTTTTTGGGTGAAGAAAGCAAGGAACCGGCGTCATCGTCAACGAACGCTTTGTCATAAATAAAGTAAACATATTGCTACTTATACGGGATGAAAAGCATGGTATTTATTTTAATTACGATCGAGTCCCAAAAGTGCGCGTAGGAAAAGACAGAAAAAAGGGGTAGACAGATATGTCTGCTCATATTGTTATATCATTCCCACCAGTAGCAATATGTTTATTGAAAACAACCGTGAAAGTTTAATATATAATGTAGTTTTGAAGTGAACGCTGGATAATGGTTTCCATGACTACCTATTGTCGTTGATCGTGTGTCTTAAAAATACTTCGAATAGTTTTCTTTGGGTAGTCCCTAGAGACTGCTCCGCATGATTTTTATCATACACAAAGACCTGACTTTTGCAACCATGACTTATATGTTCAATACTCAATACTCAATATTTTATTGCCGACATATGTAGGTACATGGAGTTCTTAAATTAACATGTTTAAATATAAAGTAATACATATGACCCTATTTGGATATGGCAATAGTCGGTACGGAACGATCTATGTTCATTTTGTCGAAATTATCATTGAAAAATTCTTCTAAGTTGTAATAACATTTGGATTCTAAAATACCTTTTAAGTTATTTATAAAAGTTACTTCTTTTTCGATATCTTTTAATTCATTTGGCAATTTATTTAATATTTTAACGGCCATTGATTTAGGGCCAGAGCTGTGTATTTCGAGGTTGGACTTTGGTTCGATTAATTTATGTCTAAATTGCGGCCAAATACTGCGCGATTTATCAGATGCCCTTTTAAAATAGTCTGGGTATTTTTTACAAATTTACACATTTCCAGAATATATGTTGACACTATTGTCAGTATTTTAAATTTTATAAAATAAGGCTTGTGAAAATATGGTATAGTATAGTTCTTGTTATATATATGTTCCGCCATGTGTTGAGTACATGTGGGCATATATAATGTTGTTGGCCGTGAGAGAAGGAATCGAAGTTTTTGCAAGGACTCGCCAAATTTGCTTTATGCATCCAAACGTTGTTTTTGCGTAAATTGGGCCTAGCACGAATAATTGCGTAAGTGTAACGTAACGTGTCTTCACGTGAAACAGTACAAACTGTCATTTATCTAGGGCAACTGTGACACAGATAACTCATAGTTTGTACGCCGCAGCGTGACGCTTACCACACGAATATATTTTCGCAAATTGTTGTGCTATCACCTCAGATCGTATAATTATTTCAACTAATTATAATACTGGTTCTACAATTCCGTATATGTTTAAGTGATCCGGCATTTTTTGATATAGCAAGAAATAATGTGTTTGGAAGGTCTCATCATCAACTCTCAGCCGTAGGACGTCCTCACACAACATATGCCTCCCCAACAAATTTCTAAAAGAACCGATTAGAAGCGGCTTGCATCCAACGTCGTCCAGCTACCTTTATCAGGTCTTCTGTCCACCTCGTCAGTGGACGACCTACGCTGCCGGTCCGTGGTCTCCACTGCAGAACCTTCCGCCCCATTTGTTCTGCGTGCGATGTGGCCTGCCCACTGCCGGTCTACTGTTAACTATTAGTAGGTATAATATACAAAAAGCACTTTAAAGTTTCACCTTATGTACTGTTTTCAACACTTTGTCCCAGGTCAGGTTGTGTCTAAGTTAATTTCTGTAGTATTCGTAAACTTGTAATAAAATTAAAGTTTCACGACGTTAATAATAACTTTAACATTCAATTTATTTTGAAGCTTAGTGGTAATACTTTAGGGTGTTAGTTAACAGGCTATTTTGAATTGACGACTCTGTCAGCATATTTGGTACACTTGGTTAGAACCCTGTCGTCAAAGTAAGGGGTCCGAGGTTCGATCCTCGGCCGAGGCAATTATCAGTGTACTGAGCCGGTTGCGTGTACTCAGGTCATGCATGTGTTAATGTGTTTGTCCTGCGACGCAGGTGCTAGTGCAAGAGCGTATTGTTTTTTTTTATCAAACTATTTATTTATTTATTTATTTATTTAGTCCGCCAACGTAGTGTACACCAATACATTACAATATATGTCAAATAAGTACAAATCAAGCTAAATGTCACAATAATTATAGGCATGCATAGAAATTAATAATATAGTAACTATCACGCAACCTCCCTAAACATATGCAGTTAAAATGATCCTTACCGGCCAATGTTTGATTGCGATATTTGGTTTGTTACAGTCACTAGGTCCTTTATACCTAAATACCCTACTCACTGTAGGGTTTTTATTTTGTATAACTTAGGTTCTGAAACCTTTCTGAGGTTTGGCTTCTCCTTCTCTATTTAAATTTAAACGCAAGGAAACATCACAAACTAAGTAGTAGTTATGTAAGTCTATAAAATACTTAATGATTAGCATGAATAGAAGTAAGAATGTAGTTATAGATATAATAAGAGTTTATTTAAAATAAAATAAAATCATTTTGTAATAAAAACAAGCTGAGCTATATATAAAATACAAATATATTGCCATTCCTAGGATATTTAATTAAAATGTATGTTCTTTTAATGAAAACTTTAATTATTTTATATTTCAACTGCGCAGCGCTCGTCACATAGTACACAAGAAGCTTACCACAGAAAAGGCAATGGTTTTCGCTAAGTTTGCCCTTTGCTTTAAAAATAATAAAGAAAAAAAAAAAGATATTCTGGAAAATGTCATTAATATCTATAACGATAATCAAATTGTTATAGTACTCGTAATATGTAGGCGTAGTTTTATTATTGAACTTTCAAGAAGTCTATCACTTAATTTGCCAGCCGTCCTTGCTTTTTGAGAATCTACAGTGGAAAAAAAAAGCCTACAATCGCTTGTCAGTCTTTCGTCTGCTCGTCCATCCTAAGTCTTCACAAGTTTGAAACTTCTATATTGCATCATTCATCATTAGTCATAAACTTGTGTGCATGAATTTTAGCAATAATAGCTTAGCTCAAGATCTTAAGTGCAAAATCATTATATACCTATCATGTTACATAGATACTTTTAGTATTATTATTGTTTTTTCTGGAGGACCGATTACTCTCCCCCTCTTCCGCCTCTCCTTCCCTCCCCATCAAACTCCACTCTCACCCCTTCTGTTCCTTCCTCAAAGGTCTGCAACACATCCTCGGGACTTCACATTGCGGATGCCCGTGGGCGGTGGTATCACATACCATCTGGTGAGGCATATAAAAAACTATTTTTTGTGATTTTGTATTTTACCACAAACGAGGTACATACGTGTGAAAAGGAGACACATTTTTCTCTACAACCCTTCTTGCAGTGTTTTATTTAATTAATCTATTGATAATTGTATCATATCAGATATCATCTCAATAATATATTCTGATTCTGATCACTTTTTACCAGATGTATACAAAACATGCCCCCCAGCAACTTGCATAGTACACCCCAAACACCTGCATCCCATTCTCCGCATCACTTTACCGCGTAATCTCGTTGTCTCGGAAGACCTAACAGAGTTACCGTACTATATTGCTTGTTGACTTAGCACTTAATATAACCCGCTGTTGGTAATACGCCCCTATGAGATTAACTGAGATAGTATAATCACAGAGTACATCATATTGTGCACTGTAATCATGTATAGTATGAATTAAGGCTGAGATTACTATGGTTTGTTTAGAACGCATATCTCTATAATATGTTGCTCTATAATACCTTTATAGTATTTTGTAAGTACAAGTTGGATTATATTAAATACTAACGACTGCCTGCATCGCATCGTATCGCATAGTAGGTCGCACCATAACCTCCTATCTTTTCTTGATTATTTTATTGCAATAACCTTCTACGAATTATGTAAAACATTTAAAATATAAGATGAATGAAATCGGTAAAGCCGTTTACAATTTACATCGTGACCAGGAAAAATAGGGGTTCTTTTTTATATATATACTAGTGACTGCCCGCGATTTCGTTTGCATAATAGGTTCGACCTTAACTCGTCCGCATCAGGACAAAAAATAACAATAGATTTATGAATGAAACTTGCCTGGAATGAGAGTTGCTGATTCGGACGGGTTAATCCTCGCCTTAACCTCCCATTTTTTCTTTTTTTTTAAATGTTAGATACTTCAGATAATTTATTGATTCAGGCGTTACTTTGCGGAAATCCATTATCAAAAAAACGATATTAAAAAATATTTAGTGACACTTCCGCTGAAAAGAAAACAATGATTTTTGGTCTATTTGGGAGCGTGCACCACCCTCCCTCCCGCATAAAATGCTAATAGGAAGAATACCACTTGGTTGGCCACTAACCTATCCACCAATCCGTACTGGGCCCGCGTGGTGGATTATGGCCCAACATCTCTCTCTGAAAGGAAGGCTCGAATCCTAGCAGGGGGAACAAAATGGCCTGATTATGATTATGATGAACCATTCTCAGGAAGTTATGACTGAGAGAATTAACTATTAAAGTTCATTCTCTTAAAACCTTTTACTGGATATGTGGAATGGGCAGGCCCAACTTCGATTGGTTATTTCATACATCTGTTCTATGTTACAACTGCTACCAAGACTAATCTTGATATTGGTACTTTTCTCTCGTTAGTATTGCCTTCGCATATTATACATACCATATATGGCAAAATTAAAACATAGGAATTACTAACCATCTTTTTGTATAGTAAACCTTTTCAGATTTCATTAATTAATGAAATCTGAAAAGGTTTACTATACTTTTACTACTAGCTGACCCGCCAGCGGCTTCACTCGCTTGGTCTTGGTGTAGTGGTGGAAATGCCGTTTTGGAATCCCGAGGTCATGGGTTCAATCCCCGGATTGGATAGTCATTGGGTTTTTCTGAGAAAGAAAGATTTTCTCAATAATATTCTGGAGACTGGAACAGTGTCCCGTAGATGGCAATAGGCTCGCCTCCTGTTACATGATCACATGGCCAAAACATATATGGCGAAACGTAGGCGTAGAAACACCGCTGCTTACCCCTTGAGGATTATAAAGGTAAAAGTATCGAATCACTCAAGGCCGCTCGACTGATGTTACCACCCTGCGGTTTCACCTCCGTGGTGATGGATGGTGATGATGAGGAAAAGTATCCTATTAAAATACTGCTGCTTACCTCTTCGAGGATATACGAGTATTAAGGCAAAATTATTTTTTATGTTGTGTTAAAAATAAAATGTAAGTATTGCGGGCGATTCACTCAAGACCGTTTGACTGATGTTTCACCTCCGCAGTGATGGCGGAATCGCTCGACTACAGTCGGCTAAACAACAAAGATGGATGACTTGCCGACTCTGTCACCGAGCACGTCTAGTGTATCGAGTTTCGAGTTTCGAGTTTTCAGTTACCGTCACCAAACACTTTTTGATCGTCAATGAGTATGTGTTAAGCGGACGCAACTGGACACAAACACTGTTAACGTATGCGCAGAGAGTAGATACATTGAATGGAGGATTTCATACGGGTTCTATAGAAATCAAGTATTCATCGTTAGTTTGTATCTGACACAAGACACAAAAGTGTCCACGTTTGTGCTCTGCTTTAGATGACTCCTCAGTTTAATGAAATCAAGCGTTATACTGTTATGAGCAGGTACATCAATCACAGTTATAGATTTTTTGTTCTTTATGATCTCAGACAAATATTAAAATGTCTTGCCGAATTTAGTTTTCTTTAAACTATACGTACGTACAAATATATAAAGGTACATACATAACAAAAACAATTTTTAAAATGTTGAATCTGAAACGGCCTGACCAATTTTAACGGGGCTTTCACAAGCAGAAAGCTTATGTTATAAGGAGTAACTTAGGCATACTTTTGTTTTAGAAATAAAATTAAAAAAAATTATTAAACTCTGTCTCTCTGTCTGTTGTTACCATATCACGTCTAAACGGAGATTTATTCAATTTTGGAAGGTTATAGATTATATCATAATCCATTACCACGCGGATGAAACCGCGGGGCGCCGCTAGTAGGTACTACTTTCTCTCAGCATGTATACTTATTTATATTATAACGCATTCCATTGCTTATCATCAGATATAAAGTGGCCATTTGGTCATGACAATTATATAGATATAACAGTTATGGCAAAATATATAAAACAAATCTACGAAAAAATTGTTTACCAAAAAACAGAAACGACTTCAACACCAAATATTTTTAAATAAATGTGTTCACCCTTTTTAGTGACCCTTGCTAATAACGGAATCGATTTCATTCACCGTTAATAATGATAATTGGTGGGTTTTCTTATTGAGAAGAATTTTCCTAGATGTTAAGAGGAGTACCCACCGCGCGGGTGAAGGGGCTGGTTCGGAGAATAATGTTGATGATTTGAAGCATCCGAATAAGGGGCCTGTACAAGAGTGTTTCCCAAAGTTGCCGAGAGGAGGATCTTAATTTAGACTACACATATGTGTGTACTTACGTAGCGTAGCCTTCTCTAACATCTCCCGCTTGGGTTCTGCCCTTGCAGAGGACGCGGTCGCGATCCACGCGCGTCACAAGGTATAGTTTATCAAGTCCACAGTTCATAGGATCACAATATATAATAGCACACAAACTCCTTGATATTGATGAAGACGGGTATGGGTTATTAGTAGATAGGTACTTATTAAAAATATAAGTTTAATGAAGACGCCACCTTATGAATAGCGCGCGGTGCGGTGCGGAGACGAATTGCTACTGTCTGACGATGAGCGGAGGGTTTCCGGTGAACAAAAGTTCTAGCGGGCGCGTTGCGGGTAGAAGTAAAACTATGCATGCTTTGGACACACACATAGTAACAAAAAAATAATCATCAACTTCAACGCGAAGTTGGGTAAGAGAAGCGAGGATGAGTCGAAAGTGGGGCAATTTGGCTATGGACAACGGAACCGTAGGGGACAGAGGTTGGCCGACTTCCTGGAGAAAGAGGGACTCTTTATGATGAACTCTTTCTTTCAGAAGCCACCTCACAGGAAATGGACCTGGCTGAGTCCCGATGGTTTCACGAGAAATGAGATTGACTTCATTATGACCACCAAAAGGCAAATATTCACTGATGTCTCCGTGATCAACAGGGTTAAAACCGGTAGTGATCACCGAATGGTAAGAGGCACGGTGAATATTAATGTCAAACTGGAGAGGTCTCGTCTGATGAAGTCTACGCTCCGACCTACTCGTGCCCATATTCAAGACCCCGAGAGCTTTCAACTTGAGCTATCCAATCGCTTCGATTGCCTTGAGAACATCGCTTAAGTGGACGAGATCAATAACAGGTTAGTAGAAACTGTCCATACAGTGGGTTCCAAGTACTTTAAACCCCACCGTACAGATAGGCCACAGAAACTCTCCAATGATACCCTCAACCTCATGGCTGAACGACGCTCATTGAAACTGCAGTCTTCGGATGATGCTGAAGCATATAGGCTGCTCAATAGACAAATATGGAAGTCCTTGCGACACGACATTCGGATCTTTAATACAAACCGTATTAAAGAGACGATAGAGCGGAAAAAAGGCTCCAAAGTGTTTGCAAGAGACATGTCTATTGGGCAAAGCCAGTTGACGAAGCTGAAGAGAGGAGACGGCAGTGTAGCGTCGACCAAAGCGGAAGTGTTAGGAGAGGTCGAGAGTTTCTACGGACAGTTATACACCTCGGTCGCTAAACCTGTTAGCAGCTCGGCCAAAGACCCAAGAGCCAAGCTGACCCGACATTATACCGAAGATATCCCGGACATCAGCCTGTACGAGATTAGAATGGCCTTGAAACAGCTTAAGAACAACAAGGCGCCTGGTGACGACGGTATCACATCTGAGCTTCTGAAAGCGGGTGGAACACCGGTACTTAAAGTCCTTCAGAAGCTCTTTAATACCGTCTTACTCGAAGGTTCAACGCCAGAAGCATGGAACAAAAGCGTGGTGGTGCTGTTCTTCAAGAAAGGTGACAACACTTTACTTAAAAATTACAGACCCATCTCGCTTTTGAGCCATGTTTATAAGCTGTTTTCGAAGGTCATAACGAACCGTCTCAGTCGCAGGTTTGATGAATTCCAGCCTCCGGAACAAGCCGGTTTCCGAAAAGGCTATAGTACCATAGACCACATCCACACGCTACGGCAAGTTATACAGAAGACCGAAGAGTATAACTTGCCTCTTTGTCTAGCGTTTGTGGACTATGAGAAAGCCTTTGATTCGATCGAGACGTGGGCAGTGCTTGAGTCTCTCCAGCGGTGCCGTATTGACTATCGGTATATTGAAGTGCTGAAGTGTTTGTACAAAAACGCCTACATGTCAGTCCGAGTACAGGAGCAGAGTTCAAATGCAATTCCATTGCAAAGAGGCGTGAGACAGGGAGACGTTATATCTCCGAAACTGTTCACCGCTACATTGGAAGACGCCTTCAAGCTTCTGGAATGGCAAGGACTTGGCATCAATATTAACGGCGAATACATCACTCACCTTCGATTTGCCGACGATATTGTAGTCATGGCAGAATCCATGGAAGACCTCAGTACAATGCTCGAAGGCCTCCATCGAGTTTCCCAACGGGTAGGTCTTAAGATGAACATGGACAAGACGAAAATTATGTCTAATGCCCATGTTGTACCTACCCCAATATCAGTTGGGAACTCAGTTCTCGAAGTTGTTGACGAGTATATCTACCTGGGACAGACAGTCAAACTAGGCAGGTCCAACTTCGAGAAAGAGGTCAATCGTCGAATCCAACTCGGCTGGGCAGCGTTCCGGAAACTTCGCGAAGTCTTCTCGTCAAAAATACCTCAGTGCCTCAAGACAAGAGTCTTCGACCAATGTGTGTTACCAGTGATGACATATGGCACTGAAACGTGGTCTCTTACTATGGGCCTCATAGATAAGCTCAAAGTCGCACAACGAGCTATGGAGAGGGCTATGCTCGGGGTTTCTCTACGTGATCGAATCAGAAATGAGGAGATCCGTAGAAGAACGAAAGTCACCGACATAGCTCAGAAGATAAGCCAGTTGAAGTGGCAGTGGGCAGGGCACATAGCACGCAGAACAGATGGCCGATGGGGCCGAAAGGTTCTGGAGTGGAGACCACGTACCGGCAAGCGCAGCGTAGGTCGTCCACCGACACGGTGGACAGACGACCTGAGAAAGGTCGCAGGACGACGTTGGATGCAGGCCGCTTCCAACCGGTCCTTTTGGAAAATCATGGGGGAGGCCTATGTTCAGCAGTAGACGTCCTACGGCTGAGATGATAATGATGAATCATCAACCATCAAAGTAGGCGAAACACTTTTCAGTTATTGGAGTGTAACAGAAAAACAGGTGGACCGAATTCGATAAAATTTAAATGTGAAACGTCAGAAGTATACTCTGCTGAACAAAAAATAATTTTGAGAATCGGTCTACAAATAGGAGAGAAATCGGTGATATTAACAAAAAATGCATACAGTCGAACATAAAACCTCCTCCTTTTTTGTCGGTTTAAAAAAGTAACGCAACTATGGATGGCCGAAAATAATCTCAAGCTGTCACGTAACAAATAAATTTATTTCGACTTTGAGAAATTCCGATTTCCCTCGAAAACAGTTCTCGTTGTCACTAACATTAATTTGAAAGTGAAATATAATGACACCAAACGTTACCGCAAAGTTGCCGGTGAAAGATGTTTCAATAAATAACCATGTTTCCACTGAAATACGGGTGTTCTTATGAAATTCAAATTTTGTATTTGAATACATAATTCTGGTGAGTTCGAAAAGTTATTTTTCCTTGAATCTGTGTTTCCTTTTAGAACATTTGGAATTATGTATTATTTATAAACGCAAAAAGTGTGAACTTGTAAGCACTTCGTTTTGGTGAGCTTAATGTCTTCTGTCTTTCGAAATGTAAATATTTACATTCTCATTCCTTTGTTTACGTTTTCATTATTTATATTTCTAGAGAAACTAGTAAGTGGTAGACACTAGTAGAAACTTCAATGTTATATAATATAAATATATTATATTATTAAAAATGTAATTATATAATTATATTTTTCTCCCATTTGGGGTTGAAACTATGGGTTCTTGGGGTCCAAATGCACGGCGTTTAGTAAAGGAGCTGTCCAGACGCCTCAAAGAAATTACAGGTGACCAAAGAGCTGGTACTTACCTCGGATAACGTATCAGCCCGGCTATTCAACGAGGTTGGCAGCTTATTGGGCACTCTACCCGTAGACAGGGACTTAAATGCTGTTTTGTATCTATAATTTAGAAATAATTTTAGAATATCTATAATTTAGAAAGAATTAGTTTTATTGTAATATATCATATTATAGTTTATTTTATATCAGTAACTTTGTACTTAGATTAAATATATTGGCAATATAATAATATAATATATGTTATTGGAAACTAATTGTATAAAACTAGCTGAGTCTCGCGATTTCACCTGCGTGGCGATATAGAGAAAATCATCCGGTGTTTAATGATATAAATGTAATATAATCGTTGTTCGATCTTTGTAAGCTAAAAAGGGTAGTTGAAAATAAACTCCATCAATTCTTTATGATCCACAACCCGCGCCGAGTGCACGTTACTCACGAACTTTTTTTTATGGGATTGGCAAACAAGCAAGCGGCTCACCTGATGGTAAGTGTTACCGTCGCCCACGGACATCCGCAATACCAGAGGTCTCGAGGATGCGTTGCCGATCTTTGAGAAAGAATGATAGGAAGGAAGTGATAGAAGGGGTGAGGGGAGGGGGATGGAGAGAGAGAACGGGGAAGTGGGGAACCAGGCTTCCGGAAACTCTCACAAACCAACGAAACGCAATAGCAATAGCTATATTACTTTAAGTTGGTGTAATGTGGGAGTGTGGTACTTCTCCGGTCGTGCCGGCACATTCAGCTGTGGGGTTGCAGCGTGACACTACGCACTACCACACAATAAACCTGCTGACTCAATATCATTGTGCTGTGTCATTTAATCTGTCCAAATCAGCAAGACCCATTAGAGGCAAGTTTCATTCATAAATCTATTGTTATTTTTTGTCCTGATGCGGACGGGTTAAAACCCTTCTTATCTACCTAATGAAATAAGGAACTGCTGTAGAAGTGCTGTAAACTCCTCTTTAATCGTTCACACTTGACAAATTGGTCGTGGTTGAAGAAGATGCCTATTCTTTAATTAATGCAGCCCTCGCGTTGCGCCTCCATCCATTGCGGTCTTCTGCGTTTCGGGTGCGGGTTCGGGTTTGGACTACGGACGTTTGTGTTGCAGCTTTTATGAGGTCTGTCCAACACGTAGGTGATCGACCGCATGACCACTTGCCTTCTACTTGCCCGTGGATTACGAGTCGTTCCATGGAATTTTCATTTTGAATCACAACAACAATGTGTCCGAAGTATTTGAGGATTATATAGCTGTAAACTAAGGACAAAAAATTAGATCAACGTGACACCAACTCGCAGGCGCAGGCTTGCCGTGCCTGGTCTGCGACGGATGCTGCTCGGCGGGCGTGGCAAAAAGATTGATGGAGTCTCCATATTGCACTCTGAAGCTTGTAGGGATTGAAGATCAGTTCCTCACCTAAACAAATTGGGAAGTACTTTGTACACAGTACTTTTTATACACTCCACTTAGAATATACCTCTCCCAAATTGTGTAAAGCACAGAGAACAAAGAAGCCTGACTATTTCCTGATTGTTGTTTAAGGACAACAGTTGTAAGGCCATCCCGGGTTCATTAGGTGGCCATAACACTTCAACACAAGAGCTGACCGTAATATAGCTCATATTCTTCTTACAAAGAGTTAAGCCCGTGTTTTAGTAATTGGAACAATGAGGTTATGCTCAATGCCTGGATTGGAACAATGAGGAGTGCCTCAAGACAAGAGTCTTAGACCAATGTGTGTTACCAGTGATGACTTATGGCACTGAAACGTGGTCTCTTACTATGGGCCTCATAGATAAGCTCAAAGTCGCACAACGAGCTATGGAGAGGGCTATGCTCGGGGTTTCTCTACGTGATCGAATCAGAAATGAGGAGATCCGTAGAAGAACGAAAGTCACCGACATAGCCCAGAAGATTAGCCAGTTAAAGTGGCAGTGGGCAGGGCACATAGCACGCAGAACAGATGGCCGATGGGGCCGAAAGGTTCTGGAATGAAGACCACGGACCGGCAAGCGCAGCATAGGTCGTCCACCGACACGGTGGACAGACGACCTGATGAAGGTCGCAGGACGACGTTGGATGCAGGCCGCTTCCAACCGGTCCTTTTGGAAAATTATGGGGGAGGCATATGTTCAGCAGTGGACGTCCTACGGCTGAGATGATGATGATGAAAGCGTAATACGCGGCCATATCACTAAAATTGACCTTATCTCGAAAACATAAATCTTATTAAAAAAATCTTGGTAAACGATTATTAAAATGAAAGTTTGTGACGGAATGAGTGAGTATGTTTGATATGTAAAAATATACACACTCAGTCGTTCACTCACGCTGAAACGACTGACTTACTTTGACTGGAAATTGGAATGCACATTACAACACCACATATTATCTTGGTCGTTGGTTACTTTTAGACTTGTTTAGTTATGGGCAACAGCAAAGTTATATTTTAGTGAGTACAAGAGTAGAGGCAGCAAAAAAACAGAAAGTAATATGCAATACCATCGGGCAGGTGTGCAAACAAACACACACGAATAAATTACCCCGTAGCGGCCCGCGGCGCTATGAGCGAGCCGTTACCAACTATTGTCTATCCAATCCATTAAATTGAACTGCATGTGTGACACTCTCGTTCGGGAATGTGCTTTTGATACATGAAGAAACTTGGTTTCAGCCGAAACCGAAATTTATTAAAAATTATTTAAATATTTCAGTCGAAACCGAAACTTATTAAAAACATTTAAAATTGCGATTAATTACTGATATTTACTGGTATTTATTTTAAAAAAATGCATTATAAACAGTTAAATAGTGTTAAAATAAAATTAAAAAAAAGACGTGTGGCACTCGGAGACTGCCGCGGTAAAGCTATTGCATAGCTGTTTTTATCAACTTATGCAATTATAATTATTTAACCAATGCCATCTAGAGGCGTTGCTGAACTAAAGAGACAAGCGTGATATTTCAAAATGTCATTAAAAGTTCTGCTTTTCATCGATAGATGCCAAATCAACTTATGCAATTGTAATTATTTAACCAATGCCATCTAGAGGCGAGTTGCTGAACTAAAGAGATAAGCGTGATATTTCAAAAAGTCATTAAATGTTCTGTTATTCATCGATAGATGGAGTCGGAGTGGAGGGTGATAGGTCATTTTCGTTACGGAATTTCTGGATTCGGTCTCCACGCTCAAGGCCTGCGATAGAAGCTATGCAATAGCTTAAAATAACCATTTAAAGTCAGAAATCGAACGATTTCTGACTGTCTGTTTAACACTCTGTTCTGTTTAATGTCATAATTTCTTGATAAATATAGCTTTACTCCGTGCTACGTTTATGTTTTAGGTTACTGGCTTCCTAATGAAAGTGGCCTGTTACAAAGTTTGCAAATAGCTTTACCGAAATTACCGAACGACGCACGAAAATTCACGAAACACTCGAGATTCGACTATATTGTGGCCGAAACCGAAACTAAAGCCAAAACTAGATTTTATGGCAAGACGGTATGCCAATAACATAACCATGAAAAAACGAAAAAAGACCAACAACTTTTGTTATGCCAGAAAGAATAAGAGTGTCCACATGAAAAACTGTCGTTTTAGACAGAACTGCTCACGGTCATTTCAGTTCATAGCGTGGTCGTTAAAAACGCAAAATGGTGGCCTTGGTGACGTAATCCATTACGTCACATGGGTCTACGTTGTCGGGCTTTCGTTGGTTTGGAATGACGATCATAGCGCCAAAATTGATTTTGATTTTAATCGGATAGCATGAAATATATGGAGAATAAACATCCGGAGTGGTCGGTTATATCCTCACTTAATTTTTTGAGATTATTTTATGGAAGTTAAATATTAAAGTATTGTCTACACCCATCGCTATTGTTAGTAAAAGTAAGGTTATCAATAACGATATCTGTACTAGACAATAACCTAGTAATATTTATTACCAGGGTTGGGTAGTATTTGAATTACTTGTAATTAAAATACGTAATTGAAATACAAATACGTATTTAGTATTTGTTTTTCAGTTACTTCCTTAACCCGTCCGAATCAGCAACTCTCATTCCAGGCAAGTTTCATTCATAAATCTATTGTTATTTTTTGTCCTGATGCGGACGAGTTAAAATGTCATTCGTATTTCAAATACCTGACGCCGAGGTATTTTGTAATTAGTATTTTAAATACTTGAGGCTACAAAATATATTTTAACATTAAAATACCCTTGACCTTTGTTTAGCGATTGTGAGTGACCAGTTGAAAGATTGTTTTCTTTAGCAGATTTTATTCAGTCCAACAGGCTGTTTGTCTGACAGTAGGTACATTTAAAAATCTAGTGTTCATAAAAGGGAACTCTGGTTTTAATGATTAATAAATCTTGTTTGCCTCTACATTTTAGCCCATGCTGGTCTAATTTACTTATTTTGTATTTTGTATTTTGTAATTTGTATTTCGTGTTTCAATTAAAAATAGCTAAAATACTGTATTTTGAATTTTATATTTCAAATACCGTACTATTCGTATTTAGTATTTTAATTACTTGTGAAACAGTATTTTTTAATTTGTATTTCAATTAAAACAAATCATGTATTTTCACCAGCCCTGATTATTACTACCAACACGTCTGATCATCGTGCGGACGAGCATGAAGATGACGATGTCCCGCTTGCGTTTTCAAATATATTTAACCAAAACAAGTTGTACAGTAAAATACACGTTTTTATTTTAAACTGTCACTATAAATAGTTTTGTCATCATTGTAGATTTTAGCATGGAATAAAAGCACCATAAACTGGAAGGTTGTAGCCTCTTAGATAATTCATCAAAATATGATATAAAAACACTTTCAGAAAGAGATTTCACTTTTTTTTCTGACCGCCATTTCATAAATTCGTCGTATGCCTTTACATATCTTTCTTTCGAGTTCGGCGGTAATATATTTTCGACAACTGTTTTTGCCCTTTCTTTAATAAAATCGGGCGTTAGATCTATGTCTTCGTCACTAGACATGTTTAAAACTTTTGAAAAAGAACTCAAACAAGAAAATTAATTATTTTCGCGATAGTCGTCATATAATAGACACTACCACAGCCAAACTTTCAAGGATAAATCCGAATGCCTCAACATTACTGTCAACACAAAACTTAACCCTCGGGCCAATCAACAGTCAGTCGCGTACTAAAAGTAACACAATAACAATGTGCAGATGTTGCGCGCCTCACTTGCCCTATTTGTCCCACTTGTCTCCGCGATGGCACTATGGGGTACTTACTTTACTTATTAGTTTAAGGAAGTTGTGCCACAGAATACTTTAGAGTACTCTGGTACCATGTGTTACTGCTGCGTGTTGTGTGAATGGGACAGATCTAGTTCAGTTATTTCGTTTAAGTTCAAGGGATATGCCTCTACCCTCATGATTTAATTTAAGTGTTTAATAACTATTTGGATGGCCATTCTCCTCTGTTATCCCTTCACACTTCTTATTTTCTTCATCGTGTCATCACGGAACACAAATAAAAAATGTCCTCTTCTACGTCAGGTTTCACATTTCATGGTAAGCCTTTTTTTAAAAGACCGTCTTGCGAGTTACCACCGCATTGTTAGATATTCTTTAATTTCTGTATTAATTTTGCTACCTTTCTAGATTTTATTACATGGTATTTTTTAATGACGCCCTTTTGGTGAAACGGATTGGAATTGTAGTCACGTCTTCTGAAGAATACGCCATGAATTCTGATTAAGCATCAGAATACACGGTTTCCTACCTGAAAATGTAAGTTTTCTGTGTTTTATACACAGAAAAAATACTATATATATAAACTTGTAATCTTATTCAAAACATAACAGCTACTAAGCACCTGCAAAAACAAAAAGAACAGCCACATTTGGGGCGATTTCCCAGCTAATCAAACAAAGTGTTATCAGGCAGCGCGTAATCAAAGTAATGTTTACGTGAACCCGTCAGTAATACCAATGAAGCACCGGGAAAACCGCAAGTCCACAGACAACATAGTTACTATAGCAATTTATCTATTCGCAATTGTAACTGTTATTGTAATCTATGGAAGAATCGTGTTGCTGAATAGAAAGGTGAGAATAAAGCAGGTGGGCCTTATCTGTAGGCGATATGAACAGTATATTTTATGTATGTTTTTGGGTATTAAACGGTTTGTACAAGTTATGTAGAAAACCATGAGTTATGGTTAAGTAGATAATAATCAGAACATGCCAAGGCACTAAAAGTGTATATTAAAGTAACGTAAAGGAACACAGCGGAGGGAGCGTTAAGCCATCGGTTACGGTCGTTTGTCTTAGGACAAGCGGCCTGAAAACTTCGACATGGGTTGGCCACTAACCTATCTACCAAACCGCAATGGGCCCGTGTGGTGGATAAGGGCCTAACTCCTCTCTCTGAGAGGAAGGCTCGAGTTCCAGCAGTGAGAACATAATGGGTTGATTATGATTATGAAGCAACACAGCGTAAAGTAACACAGATATGCACTAGAAAGACTTAAGCCAGGTGAGAAGTTGTTATTTTTAAATGGGACATATTTTAATGTAAAACCAGTTAAGCGATGTAGTTTTAAGTATATAGCTGCTATCGAACAGAAAAATAATGAACAAAAGCAGTGTTAGTAAAAATTATGAGTGCTCACACATAAAAAAAAATCGTCGACCTAAGCCAGGATAACAATGGATTATCTATTATGTCTGGTTCCGCCTCAGCTGAAGATTTACAAGCGTATCTTTAGGACTCATCATTTTTGAAAGTCAGTTAAAATTGCTTTCGGGTTGATATCAGATTTAAATTCATTTCAGTTGACCCATTTCTGCACGGCCTTGCATTACCAGTGCTCCAAATTCTACGCGAAAACGTGTTATGGAGAAGGAATATTCAACGGCTATCTCATTTACATGATCCGCCTATGCAGCTCTATGATTATACCGTGATCATAGATAGCCTGTGCTAAAGAGCAAAGTTTTACCTTTATTTGTAGCTCGGCACAGTTTGTACACATATAATAGGATATAAACAACTAACGATCAGACCAGCTTCAGTTCCGATATGGGCACGCGAACTTTTTCTAGTAACTTCTTTAAGTACTTATTTATCAATATCAATATGTTTCTAACATTAACGACCTTATTATAAACGCTGTTTAAGTTTTAATATTGTCATTTGGCACAGCCGTGCGATTTTGTAATGATTCGTCGACGAGCTCACCGATGTCAAATACTTTAGAAGATATCACCCTTGTACATAAGGTTGTTTTTCCAACGTTTCTTTTTTTCTTTCATCTCGTCGTTTGTTTCGCGGATGTTGTCAACGATGCAACGATGTTTGCTCTAAGAGAATCGCACGGCAGAGCAGCTTCAGTTACGATATGGGCTCGCGAACTTCTTTGAGCGTAATGCGTGAATATTTAAATAATTATGTATCAATATCAATATGTTTCTAACATTAAGGACCTTACTTTTAAACGCTGCTTAAGTTTAAATATTATCATTTGGCACTGTACACAATAGTTTTGTTGTGTGTGGTATACTAAACAATGTCAATTAAAGACTAAGCAGCGCCATATGTAGGCCTCCAGCTGTCGCGGAACTAGATACATTAGATGATCTATTGTTATCCTGGTTAAGTGGCGGAAATTGTAGACAGATCCTAAAACTGATGTAGATTTGTGGGTTATAAAAACTGCAGTAATTATGCTGTAAGGTAAGTGCGGGGTTGGCATACTCAATATACATAGTACAGAAAAATGTGACTTAGGTATAACCATTTAAAGCATACGACAATAATAAGATGGTACGCAGTCAGACCAATACCTGACGAATTTCTATTCATCAGTTTAACAATAAAAAATTCAAGCACCTCGTAAATTAAGCAAAAGTTTTAAAGATATTTTATATACGATAAATTTATTCATGCCTCTCACAGCCCGATTAATAAAATCTTGACCGTCTAGAGGTAACTTTAAATGTGTTACTCGAAAACTCGACCGGCTGCCGGGAGCTGTAACTGATGGATGTAATCGGAAAGTCTTTTCAACAAACTTGAATACTGTGATTTCGGCATTTCTTTATGCATCTTGTCGAAAAATAAAAACTTAATTAATAATTTGCTAACTGCACTTATTTAAGGTCCGCCCGCCCGTGATATCACGGAGACATATAACGCTATTTTAAGGCTGTTCTACATAGCAAATGACATGAATACTAGCTGCACCCGGCGGTCCTACCCATGTAGTGATGATTCATGATGATCCGTTTCGGACTCTAGGCTCTACTTAAAGGCCCAACTTGTTGAGCCGTTTGGACTTTTTATTCCCTAAGTCGCAGCTAGTTGTAAAGGTCATGTCCAATGTGTTAATCCAGTGTCTCATCTATCTAAATACTATATTTTTATCCAAATCTGTTCGAACGTTCTGGCATGATGGTGTAACAAACTTCCATCCATTTAAACATTCGCATTTATTCACTTGCAGAGTAAGTTACTAACATTCAGTCTATACTTGATTCGTATTCCTCTATGAAGATATGTAACGATATATAAGTCATCATAATATGGTGATAGTGTAATTTTCTCAGCCGTTTTGGTATGTGAATTGTAATGGCGAAGAAAATTAACCACAGGTCTTAAGTGCAATATTCTAAAAATAAATATTATAAGGATATATACACACACAATACAAATATTTTAATGAATATTGCTCCATGATCAACAATATTGTGACTATTATTTTGTTATTTAGTTTATTGATTCAATGAAAGCAGGTTGTCTAAACGATTGAATAAATAATAACACAAACTTAAAGCCATTCTACAAAATCGAATAATATATTAACTAGATAGATAGATTAGATAGATTAACTCTTTATTGTAACACCACATTATACGTTAATCATTTCGATACAATTGTACACAAAAATATCTTATTACAATTAAATGATTGAAACTAATAGTGTCACAATGGGCGGATGACATATAAATATAAATAGCCTCACATAAAATATAAGAGATATAAAGTTTACACAGTTAGGCAATCTCGTAAACATAAAGTTATTACAACTAATTTAATTCGGGAGAGCCAAGGCTTAGTTAGTATTTCAAACTTTATAGATGTTAAAACTTTATCGTCCGTTACATCTTTGCTTTTGAAATGAGACTGTAAGCAAGTAAGTAAATATCTAGCTCGGGGCCGCGCGGTCTAAGTACTTTGCTGTAAGAGTAAGTATCAAATTAGAACAATGTATTCGTTTGCAGCATGTTCGCGCCCAAACCGGCGCGACGTCAATAGATTGGAATGCGCCCCACTCCACGCCACTCTGCACGGCAAATCAGCCCGAACGAGTGAAACCCACGACGTCGCCGCGAGCGCACGCTCGGTCGGCCCGCGCTTATCAGTACCGCGCCGTCGCGAACATCGATCCGCCGGGAAACGCCCCCTTGCGCCCGCGTCGATATACGTGTTCGCTTTGCTTGTCACCCCAGTGCTTATGGGACAAATACTCACCGAAAGTGAGACATCAGCCCGCATTCCTCAGACGGACACCAGCCCACCTATCTATAGGAAGTCTCTCAAGGATCAGCCCGCATACCTACCTAATTTCCCTTTAAATATCCGATGTATGGTGGCTTCGCCCCACCACAGCATGTTGCCAAAAACTTGTCAGGCGGAGTTTTAAAGAGTCCTCCGTTCCTATCCTAGAAACTATAATATAACTATAACTATAATAATTATATAATATAATAAAACTATAATTGAACTTTGGCACATTTCAAGCCTTATGGCGGCTCGTATTATACAAAATACATGCTTGAGAAAAAGTGATTTGTCTAACATTAGCTTCATTTTATACCGACTTCCAAAAAGGAGGAGATACTCAGCTGGGCTATTATGTATCTCAGTTGCTAACAAATGTGGATTGAAATCAGAAAAAATGGCCGCTCTATGTCATTTTTGTCAGCTTCAGTGATCAAATTGCTAACATTTTTGCTTACTGGAGTTGCCAAAACTGACATAGGGCCGCCATTTTTCAAGATTTCAATTAACATTTGTTAGCAACTGAGATACATAATAGTCCTGCTGTTAACAACTTCAACTTCAACTTCAACGAAATTGTATATTTTTTTATATTTGAATCGGTTCACCCAGTCGAAAGTTATGTGGTAACATAACTTTCGACTGGGTGAACCGATACTTAAAATTCTTTTGGTTGACAGCTGATGCTTCTTGTGTGGTTCCATTATAATTTTATCGAATTCGGTCCAGTAGTTTTTGAGTTACACTCCAATAACTGAATATAATTGGAGTCGGTATCAATTTGTTTAAACTGCACTTGTATTTAACCCTTTTATCTAACGATAGGACACGTGAAAGGATGCCCTGAAAATAATTGTTCCCATTTCATGTGTATGGAAGCCACTTTTAACTGTATAATACTGATATCTTTACTATTTTAAATTTAAAATTTAGATTTCAAATATTTTAGCGAAAACTTATATCCACGTTTATAACTGTAAAAATACGGATTTACATACTGCAGACTTAGTTTAGCGAATATATTTTACATCAGCAAAGTGTTCTTTGAGACGGACGCCAGTTCTCTTCGTTTACACAATATTATGGTTGACCACACTCATTGTCAAGTGTACAGTAGGCCTCTATGAGTCTACAACATTGATACCAACCGATGCTCGATATCGACTGCCGCTAAACAATATAATATGAAAAATAAACAACCTTGCGGTCAATTGTAGAACTAAAATTGACAGCGAGTACGCCAATCACAAGCTTAATAAAGGATCGAGATCAAGTATTGAATATAGATGAAATTTATATTGTCAACTCATAGTAGAGCTACAGTAGTATTAAGTTTAAATATTTATAACGATAACTTTCTTACGATACGTAATTTTGTACGTAGTTTTTGTGTTACTAGGTTGTGACGTCGTAAATAGTGCTATTACATTCTAATTGAAGGATTGACTCATTTTTATCTTTGTTATATATATAAAAAATATTGCATATTGTTATTAAAAAAAATGTTTTTGACATCCTAGACTGTAAATTATTTTACTAATTACTATGCGCTATAGTTGTCTGAATCAATGAATCAAAAAATTTATACTGTCTGCAAAAACATCAGCAGCCTGTTGGGTAATTAATATATTTTCAAATCTGGGACAACGTTTTAAACGTAGTTTTTTAAAACGCGTGTGCAATGTTCATCAGATTTCGAGTCCTTAAATCTCTTATATAAAAAAGAAGTGTATAATCATATAAAGAAGCATTAAATTACTTTGCCAAAGGAAGGACATAATTTCTTAGCCACCGTTGTTATCCGATTCTGTCTTGTAATTTTAGGGTTCCGCGAGATTGAAAAGGAACGGTCATATGATATTAAATTATATCTGAGATTGCAATATGAAATAGTTCTCAAATCTCAACTGTTCGGATTTTTATAAGTGATTCTCAGCATTCAGTATTTTAAAGACATTAAGTTATATTTGTATTTTAATCAGATTTTTATCAATTTAAACCTCATAACATAAAACAAAGTTAGAACGTAGGGGTTGAATAATAATGTAGAAATAAATTGATCATTTTAAATAACTGTTTAATATATTTTATTATTATATTATTTATATTACAATTGTTGTAATATTATTATTGTTTTCATAAATTTATTTATATGAAGGCGTCGGCTTGTAACGGAGCCTGAGCAACGGGCGAGTGGTTGACTCACCGCACACCCATCATCACAGTCGCCTATAAACAGCTGCGCTTGGCAACCGAATCTCACTCTCTCCGACTCCCCTCTTTCCTAGCGACGCGACGGCCCAAGCCGAGGTCCGTACCTTAGTGGTGCCCTCGAGCAAGTCGCCTACTCCTCTCCTTGCGGCGAAGCGTCTTCAACGCTCGCCTTAGGCGGTGCGCCATTTGCGCCCGCATCTTGCTGAGTGCCATATGCGCTCGCCACCCGTCCGGTGACGCTGTAAATGCCGGTAGGAGCAAACAGCATTAGACCGTTCGGAAAAAAAAACCGAGCTCAGTTTGCTGCGAGCGCTCGCCGCGTGCGCACGTCTCTTTTGTTATCATCTAATAAGTAATCAAAGTCAAAGTCAAAGTCAAAAATCATTTATTCAATTTAGGCATCAAAGACGCACTTATGAACGTCAACTTTTCATTATAATGTACTTTAAAGACTCTACCGCCGCGTTCCAAAATATATAGAACCCACCGAGAAGAAGCGGCAAGAAACTCGGGGCCATTCTTTTTATATCGATGTTTACAATGTTTCTACTTAGGTACTACAAATATTACATTTTATGGGTGGCAGAGAGACAGCTTGCCAGAAGTGGAATCGAAGATTAAGGTTGGAATAGACATTACGTGTTTTCTTTATACCGGGTCTTCTTCATGTTCGGCTCTCAGCCGATATATATAATTATTTTGCTATGCTGTATTTAATATTGAAATAACGACTGTAACGATAATAGGTAATACATGTGTTTAAATCAGTTAAATCAGACCTAAGTTAGCTTTATGGTACTTTAAACCGTCAATTAACGCAATCTAAATTTACGGCATTTTAGGTATCATATTTTGACACGATCACCAATAAATAAAACCTACTTATCGATTACTTCCCAGTAGATATAGAATCGTGAAATTTGGCATGTATCAAACTCTCAACATACATTTGCTGTTACAGAATTGAGTGTGACACATATTATATCGATGGAGTATGGGAGAACATTTCTCAACTTCAACCTAAAGTTTGTCCTTCAATCCGACTTATTAGAATATATTTTCATTGTTTGTACAGAACTGTCTGTGCAAGAGACAGTCTCGAACTTGTCCAGTATTTTTTTATTTATAGCTACTGTGACCGCTGTGGGGTCGAAGAATTAATGTCCCTACTCTGAATAATTACTTTTTTTCCCTCCTTGAGTCTTTCTGCTGGAATTTAGCGATATTTAATACGAGTAGCGAACGAACAATGATTTAATATAAGAGTATCACACATATTAGGGCGCTATATGTACTTTGCTAATGCTTTCTGTTCTAGGATGCCACTGTTTGATATTTTATTTTCCACTGAATCGTAGGAGGTAAGTCATTCCGCCGAATTACTACGTGGTAGGCTTCTTTTACAAGAGACCGTCTCGAACGGTACTACTGCAGTACCAAATATACTACCGCACACACGCTGCTACGTATAGCGAAAAAAAAATTATAGTATAGTAAAAAAGTATGCAACATGCATACATTTACAAATTTTTAAATGACAAAAATATGTATAGTGGCGTCACTTGAAAATTCATAAGGAAAATATATAAAAACTATCTAACCTGCCGGTGAGTTTGCTTGCTTAATCCTCTTAAAGGTAAAATAACAAAAAACTTTTCTTAGTTGATGCACATAAAGGCAGTAACTTCCAACATTTTAAGTTTTTAGCCACAGCGGTGTAGGGTCTGAAATGATGAATCAGTAAGGCCTGTAATATTATCCGCAGTTTAATCCATGATTCTTAGTTTAAACTATCTTTATCGATTATTTCGTAATATGTAAGGCAGTTGATCGAGTATGTAACGTTTTACCAACAATCGATTGGTCATTGAACCTTTGGTCAACATAATCTTTAACCCATGTACTTTCCGAGCAACTAACGCCTTCCAGGTAGAATATCTAGCCTTACGGTGACTGCGATCAAGATCAGCTATATGAGCCAACCAAGAGCCTGACCAACTAGTGAGCCTGGGTTTGTCGCCTCTTACAATTCACTTCCCGGAGTTGGATGGTATACTTGATGGACAGGCGATTGCTTAGCATGAAAAAGTTACAAACAACTGTTCATTCATCTTTATTCCAATACATCTGGACCAAATTGACGGTAGTTTTTATAATAGGTTATTTCGAATTATTAAAGTGCTAATGTAAAGTGAGATTGTCATAATTCAAGCGGGTGAATCCACGGCTCACTGCAAGTCATTTGTTTTTTTATTAAAATTCCTTAAGTAAAGGATTAGGTTAGAAATTGTATTATACTTCTGTTGCTTATAAAAACCAATCGTCAAAGTCAAAGTCAAAGTCAAATATCATTTATTCAATTTAGGCATCAAAGACGTACTTATGAACGTCAACTTTTCATTATAATGTACTTTAAAGACTCAACCGTCGCGTTCCAAAATATATAGAGCCCACCGAGAAGAAGTGGCAAGAAACTCGGGGCCATTCTTTTTATATAGATGTTTACAATGTTTCTACTTAGGTACTACAAATATTACATTTAATGGGTGGCAGAGTGACAGCTTGCCAGAAGTGGAGTATTCCAAGCATCTTTATCTTCTGTATAATGTCGACCTTTATAGTAAGCTTTTTTTATTAAAACGTTTGTTACAGTCAACTTGAATTTGCCCTCTGTGAGCTCAGTTATGTGTTTTGGGATTTTATTGTAAAAACGCACACAATTTCCTAGGAATGACTTATTAGTCTTCGCAAGTCTAAAACTAGGTACAGCTATCCTATTTGTATTTCTAGTATTAAAAGTGTGGTGATCACTATTTAACTTATATTTATGTAATTTTTTACGAACATACGTTATATTTTCAAATACATATAAGGAAGGCAACGTTATTATAAAAAAAAACGATATAAAAAATATTTAGTGACACTTCCGCTGAAAAGAAAACAATGATTTTTGGCCTATTTGGGGGCGTGCACCACCCTCCCTCCCGCATAAAATGCTAAAAGGAAGAATACAAAATAAAAAACACAAGAAACCCCAAATAAACCAAAACCGATTCGACACGTGTTTCGCCTCTACGCGAGGCATCCTCAGGAGATGTTGACTCGGTCTAGCGCTAGACGAGTCACAAAAATCATTGTTTTCTTATCAGCGGAAGTGTCACTAAATATTTTTTAATATCATTTTTTGATACTGGATTTCCGCAAAGTAACGCCTGAATCAATAAATTACCTTGTTGGATGTTCTGCTATATTTTTTTTCTTTGTTGTCTTTAATTTTAAGTTGGAGGGGGCGTTAATTTTTCTAAAAAGGGGGGCAGTTTGCTGCGGCACTACTCTTTGACCGATTTTGATAAAATTTGGTACATACATTAGGTACCTGACTATAAAGGGGAATCTCAAATTAGTGCATACTTGGTAATAATAGAATTAATTATATTAGTCATTAACTATATGGTATTTATATCGGTTTCGTATAAAGAAAAATAATTCCGCCTTGGTAACTATAGTCTTACGTAACTCGTAGGTTTTGTATATGGACAAAACGATCTACGTACGAAACTGGTTTCGTACAAAGATCATTTTTTCCTCATTCGTAACTGGCTACGGCACTAAGGTTACTTACACGGCTGAAGCGAAAAAAACATTTGATTCGAAGTAAATAAAACAAAAAAACAATCGACAATGCTACCAACCCTTCAACGCTTGCTGAAAAAATAAACTTAGAAACCCAATTACTGTTAATTACAGGTAATCAGTTTCAAAACGTCACCCGAAGCGTATTAGACCCATACTAAAGCTCCCAGTTTAATTATACAGCAAACCTGCACATTTGAACGTAACTTTTAAGCGATGTAGACCGCTATGTCGGGTAAATAACGGGCTTTTAACTGAGTCACGACACGCGATATTTGTTAAATGTGCAGCTCGTAATAATCACAATGTCGAAGTACAAGCAACATAAACGTAATCGTAGGAGGATAGCGAGTAGTAATTCATTAGTCGAGGAGTAAGTCATTTGTATCGGAGCAACACTTTATAACTCGATGAAAAGGTTATGTGCATATAAATATCGCTCGTAATAGAGCAGTAGAACTCGTTGTGAATGAGTTCTTTCGGGATAATACTGCCACGATACCGGATTCCACCGTGAATCAGTTTTGTTCGCAATATTCTGTTTTAGTTTGAAGATATGGTTGCCGGCGAAATTGCAGGCACATGAGACTTAAGAACTTACTATCTCGGGTTTACGGGCGCAGTGCAATTTGTTACTTGTGAGGAAATAAATAAATAAATAAATATTCCACAACTATCACAACGCCATCTAGTCCCAAGCTAAGCAGAGCTTGTGTTATGGGTACTAGACAACTGATAAACATACTTATATATTTCTAAATACATAAATATTATAGATAAATTACACCCAGACACAGAACAAATGATCGTGCTCATTACACAAACATTTGTCCTGGGTGGGAATCGAACCCACGACCTCCGGCATAGCAGTCAGGGTCACTAACCACTAGACCAACAGGCCTGTCAAAAAAAGGAAATGCATCTGTTCTACGCAGAGGTTACTACTTAACATCAGGTGGGCCGCGTGCTTGTAACATTTCCTAATACCATAAAAAAATAATGTAAAGACGAATACCTTGCTTTAACCCTTTGCGTCCCAGAGACTTACATATACGTCAATTTCATTCATAAATATTTTGTTTTAATTATCACGGCATACGCCTTGATCTTTCAGTGACTTCTACGTGTGATTCTGCTACAAGTGATAATGGGGATGAACGTCATTATTTATTACACATTCTGGCATATTAAATATATTATGTATAAATACTTAGTGTGTGAAACTATAATATAATGTATAATTTAACATTAATTGCTTAATTTGTTAACTTATTCAAATACCATGTACTTAGATAATAATTATGTAAGTACACGATATTTCTACATTACATTACAGTACATTCTACATGTTATTTAGCATATTATTCTAAATAACATGTAGGACCTACCCGGAAGAGGGAGACTCTAGCACAGGTATTTTCATACTTAAAGAGGGTCACAAAGCGTTGAAATGAATCTTAAGTTTAAGTTTACCGGAATAAAAAAGTATTTGTATTTGTAAGTATATTGAAAAAAGTAATACACTATATAATAATGATATAAAATGTCATATACATCCTGATTTCCAAATCATGTTTTAACGGATGTACCGTTTACGATGTTTTGGCTAATGAAAAAACGGCTTCGAATGTTCTTAGACTTTTCAGAATAATCTAAATAATATCTGGAAAATACAAGCACCTTCATATGAATTGGCATTAGAAAAAAAAATCTTAGCGAAAACGAATGGTCCTGTAATACATATTACCTACATATTTTTATAGTATTACTTTTTTTTAAAGCACTAACGCCTGCTTTAGCGATCTCATTTATCCGATCCGATTTTATTTTATTTAATTGATTAGTCAAATAGAGAGTTAAAATTCGATGCTCGGACCAGAACCTCGGTGGCCTAGTTGGTCAATGGCGTTTGACACGGAGAGTCAGAAGACGCGGGTTCGAATCCCGTCCGAGGATGGAAATTTTCTCTCTATAAATTTCAATATTACATATTACAGCAATACTAAAAGTATTATGTTTATCAACCACGGAGACCTACTAACTCGTATAATATGTATAATCATCTTTGAAGAATATTCTCTCCCATCGCAACGCGAATCATCAGAGTCCAGGAAACCTGAGTCACTAGGCGAAACTCTTGAGAGTTTCTGACCCTAAACCCAACTGCGAAGCTCAACTAGTTGAGCAGTTTGGACTTTTTCCCGTGGTCGCAACTAGTTGTTTAGATTGGAAACATGTAAGAGACCGCCATGGTTGGTCCTGGTACTAAGTGATAGCGTGTAAGTATTTCTGTATTGGGATGTGAGGGCACTGTAGCAAGTGAAATTACTGGATGAAAGAGACTTTAAAGGTCCATACAGACTCACGCCGAGAAACCCCGAGAACGGCCGAGAAGCGTGAATGTGAGAGGTTTCTATGTCTCGTTCTCGTGCTCGGCTGTTCTCCGTTCGGTGTCGGTATTTTTTCCCGCTTCAAGGGTTTCTCGGGCGAGAAAAGTGAATTTTATCACATTTTTTTTCTGTCTTAGTGCGAACTAGAAAGCGGATTCAAGTGCATGTGCTGAAACGTTTATAGAAATGTGGAGTAATTAATTAGAATTGAAGTTCTGGGTCTTCGCTCTTTGTTTGGTTTTAATAAGGTCATTATAAACAAATAACTAAGACTGCACAGTCGTCCATCACGGGTGGGAGCAAGAACAGTAAGTGAGAAACATTGTAGGCCTTATTAATAAACGTTGCGTAAACCTATATAAGGTGTAACATGCTTTGTC
Organism: Selenia dentaria; assembly: GCA_917880725.1. NCBI lineage: Eukaryota > Metazoa > Arthropoda > Insecta > Lepidoptera > Geometridae > Selenia > Selenia dentaria. The sequence continues at coordinate 1,841,965 of OU862888.1, read as the reverse complement.
TTGCTTTCACGCGTGACATTTACTGCAAGCGAAAAATTGACAGATAGATGTTTTAACTACTCCAGGCTTACTACAAGTTTATTAATAAGGCCGTTTGAGTGTAAACAGTTTTACATTCTCGCCAAGAAGTCTCATTAAGACTTCTTGACGAGACTTTTCGGCGAGAGTCTCTAGGGCCTATAAAGCCCATGGCTCTGGGCGTTAATTGTAAAGCTAGTTATAAGCTTTGTTTTGGCACTGCAACGGTAATAGGCATGCGTAACGCTTAACTTCAGGCGCGCGACTTGCCAATATCGTCAATTAATTGAATACAAAAACCATTTTAACCAAAAACCCTCATTCTGTATTGATACAGGCACAGAACCATCAATTACATTTAGTTGGTGTTTGGTTTCATCAAAGTAAAAATATAAAACTATTTTAAAATTCGGTCGTCGACGAGCTCACCGATTTTAAATACTTTGAGATATCGCCCTTGTACATAAGGTTGTTTTCCAACGTTTTTTATCATTTCTTCATTTGTTTCACGGATATTGTCAAAGATGCAACTATGTTTGCTCGTAGAGAATCGCACGGCAGGATCTTGAATGCGGTGCGCTCGTCGTTGCGTCTTGCCTCGCAGTCATGAGTTTAGTAGTGATAATGTACGAGTATCTTTGTAAAGTTTAAGCCTAATTCAGAATTTAAGATAGTTAGCACTTTGGTTCTAACCGCAAAACTATCTTTTTAGTTCAAATGAATAGTGTTAGAGAATCTCCGAATCCGAACTCAATTTAAAAATAAGAATCTATAACGCTGGTTAGTTTAGTAAAGTGAACAAAAGAATGGCTACTGTTGTCTCTGAAATCCTCCCATTTGATACTTGGCGTTAAAAATTACTTCTTCAGGGTCACATCTAGCTATTCCAGGACTAGGAAAGTGCCCTAATAAGTAATACAATATTACAAGTTGAATCCAGACGTATCATGGCGCCTACATACTCGATAAAGGTCTGCTTGTACGATAGATTTCAACAAAGCTTATGAGAAAAGGTCCCATTTCAACGAAAAAAAACGCGCTCATTATGTCTATTTCTATGTACCATTTTCAACGTTATCCGCTTGCGATACGGTTTGAAATAACTTGAACGGGTTGAGATGAGCTCTTGTAGTAAACATGTTTACGATCTAGGCTTATTGTGAAGATGGTTGTCTTTTTTATTTTATTTTTGTAGTAGAGGATAAAGATAATTGTTATCTGAGAAGAGATCGTTGTATGCTTATTGGTAATAATAGGTACATGTTCTCAAATAATACTCAATGATAAACCGATTCGCATAAACGACAAGCTGTTTGTATAAAGAAAATGGTAAACAAAGAGAAGCGATTACGTTAATTTATAATTTTATATCACAAACCATCTCTAGTTTTATGATACAAAACAAAAAAGATTAACTAAGGCCCACTTGCACGTTTGCTCGGGTTGAATAAATAAGTCTACGAGTTTGTAAACTTGCGTTAGTCATATCAATTTGTAACTCTCATTTTGCCTTGCACGAGCAAGGCAAAATGAGAGTTACAAAGAGTTTGAGAAACGGTGACCTATAGTCGTCTATAGGTCACCGGTTTTGTTAAACTGACATTTCTAATCTTTAGATTTGAATTGTCTATGCGCTTTTATTGTAACCTGACCAATAATTACTGAATCGAAAAAAAAGTGAAACTTATATCTATCTCTTTGGCACTACAGTACAATTTATATAGACTTCCTTGTTTATCCTTTGTTGTATGAAATTTGACGACTTTTTATTCTATACGTATTGTCTCGTGTCATTTCGTCCAAAGAGTACATTATATAGCAGAACGTAACCTCAATTTCTTTTGACAAAAACTTCACTAACCCTAGTTAAAGACTTAACCCTCCCACATTGCTGGGTTAAACATCCATAAATAACCTTAGATTTACTCCTAACCTTTCATGGTGCAAAATAAACTAATTATAAAACCCCGTTTTAGCAGTTGACTCTGAGTTATTGAAGCTAACTCTGGAACGTGCAAGTGGGCCAAAGTAACTTATGTTTAAACAAATATTAAACTTAAAAGTTAAAATAAATATTTTTTGACAAACGTGTAGATTTTAAAATACATAATAAAAAAATATATACAAGCTCTGTCCCAACTTCGTCTATATAAAAATAAGGTTATAACGTAATAGGCTAGATTATTTTTAATTTTTAAAGTTTCCCGCAGGCCTTGACAAAATTTAAACAGGCGTGTTTCCGCACACGCTACAGACAAAAATGTGTCTACGAACTTAGCGCGACGTCGCGTGACTTTTCCACACGTAACAGTTATCGTTAACGCCAAACGATAAGTCCAAAATGTATGACGTTGACATTACCTGTGGAAAAGTCATGTGACATCACGCTAAGTTTGTAGACACATTTTTGTCTGTCGCGTGTGCGGAAACACGCCTATTTGAATTTTGTCTAGGCCTGCGGGAACGTTCTGTCTGTAGCGTGTGCGGAAAAACGACTGCTTGAATTTCGTTTAGGCCTGCAGAGGATCCATAACAACGTGATTTCTCTATCTATCTCGATCTATAGGTATGTAAATAGTAATACATTTTTATTATTAATTAATAATACGGGATTACTCACGTAATATTTATCGGATTTTTAATTAATAATGATTGAAAACCACGTTAGTTTTTATAGTAATACATTTTGTTTTCTTAATATACTTGCAATTTAAATCAGTACGGTGCCCGCACGGTCAAATAAAAGATGCCGTAAAACTATAAAAGTATATTTTTCTCTATATACCTATTGTAGCAGGTTCGCAGAGATGCTAGTGCCACTTAGTTATTCTTCCGATCAGTGTGCCTAGCACGAATATCTACGTAAGTGTAACGTAACATGTCGTTCACGTGAATCAGTACAAACTTTCATTTTTCTAGGGAAACAGACAACTCATAATTTGCACGCCTTACTCAATACTATTTCGCAAAATGTTTCTGCTACGGCCTCATAACTTAACGCGAGAGCACGAGAATTATTATAATATTGGAGAATATCTTTATATAGGCTTATTGCTTGGGGCTGCAGATAAGATTGTTTTATCTAATGGGTCTCCCATCTCAAAACAGTTTTAGCCATATAAAGTGTCCAGTGGCCGCTTTGAGCACTTGCTGACCAGTGCGCAGCTAAGCTCGCTTGATCTCGAGGGTACGCCATCTCTCAAATAAAATTCCAAGTTACTCCGTATCAGCCAGTGAAATTTCCGAAATCTGAATCTGAAATTTCAAAATTGGTGCAGTCGTTTTGTATATAAGATAGATAAGATAGAAATAAACAGACAGACAGACAAGAAATGTACATATTTTTGGCTTCCATAGCAATAACAAAGTAGGTTCACATCGGCTATAAATTAAAAAAAAATTATATACACAGATCTGGCTAAATGACATCTGCGCTCGCCACCCGTCCGGTGACGCTGTAAATGCTGGTAGAGGCAAACAGCATTAGTCCGTTCGGAAAAAAGTACATACAGATTTGACTCAAATACAATATTATTATACTTACTTACTTACTTATTCATGAGAGACTTATCGGCGTAATGTAGAGATGAAGGTAGATCAGTTACAGACTTATCATGGCGCCTACGTAATTGTTGAAGGATTTGCTTTTACGATAGATTTTACAACTAAAAATACGCACAAGTTCAAAAATAAAAAATATCATAAAATGGAACCGACTTCAACACTAAAAAGTGTGAAACAACTTGTCGAAGTCGGTATATATATCATGCACACAGTCTTGTCAAAATAGTTAATTTTAAACTATGGTATAATATTTTTTTTCACCCTTATTTAGTAACCCTTTCTGCTTACGGGTTTGAATGTCAATCATCATCAATAATGATATCAACAAAGGTGAAACACTTTTCAGTTATAGGAGTGCAACTCATAAAATTGCTGAACCGAATTTGATGATTTGAATTTAAATGAAACCCAATCGGAAGTACACTGTACTAAACAAAAAAAGTATTTTGAAATTCGGTCCACATATGGGGGAGAAATCGGTGAAGATATATAAAAAAAATACATACAGTCGAACATATAACCTCCTCCTTTTTAAAATCGGTAAAAATCTGTTATGTCCGTAGCGTTGATCAAATGTCAACATTATTAGCTTTTAATACAGGATGAAATTACTTAATTTAATTGGGACTTTAATTTTAACTCATGTAGTAAACATGTTTACGACCTAGACTTACTGTGAAGATAGTTTACTTTTATTGAATTTTATAGTTAATGTAATAGTAGATATGAAATAGTGACCTGCTTTACTATAAAAGTAAGTAAATAAAAGTACATTTTTGGATAGTCAATACATACATTTAATGTACTTTTTAACATGATAGTATTCATGCCTATAACAAATCCAATTTTAACATTTTTTTCTGTTTGCTTTGCCTTATCTCCGTAATGACTGGACCAATTTTGACTGGACCTCAACTGGTAGATAAATGATTTGTTTATATATATGTGAAACCAACAGCTACTTCAAAAAGTGACTTAACTAAATACAGAAGCCAATATATATAATACATAGGTTTTTGCGGATTGACTTACAATCCTTACTAATATCAAAGTAAGTAAAAATCTATAAGTAGAACGCCAAACCTGCGTCAATCTACGCTAGTAGGGTCTTCCCTGCTAGCGTTTATTGACACAGGTTTGGCTCGAGACGAGAAATGAATATATCTCCATATTTAAGATATATTATAGATAAAATTAGTATATTATATTGACACTTCTGCTGCAAATTGCATATAACTAATGCAATATGCAACGTCCTCTCTTCCGCATGGTATACAAGGAAAACAACACACATGGAACTCGCTCAACCAAAACTCTTCGATACGTGTTTCGCCTCGGCACTAGGCATCCTCAGGAGACTTTGACTTAAAACGGACTCTCGCACGTGCATTATATGCAGAAGGCGCACACTGCATCTCTGCCCTACGCATATTTCCAACAGAAGAGTCACTTAATACTTTTATTGATAACATTTAGGTATGGATTTCCACAAAGTATTAAGCCTGTCCTAATAGTAAGCCTGAATCAATAAATAACCTTATAATTATATAGTGTGACCACACCATACCTACACGATTTATTTCAAAGATCATATGAATTCGATACAATATACGGTGCCTACCGTACCGTATTTGCTATACCGTGACACGGGATAGCAAACTATGATGCTAAATGCAAGATAAATTATTCGTTATTTTATTGATACATGAAGACTCTGCTTTATAATTCACGTACCTGTATTGGACGACAACTTTTCAATAAATATGCTTTATTAATTATCTTTCATATTATTCTATAATTGTCTGTTCCGGCTTTTACTACTGATGATTTCAATCCATTCACCAGTGAATGGGGCGATTTTGGAAACCGGAGGGGTATTTTCGTATACTGAAATAACAAATATTTTATTTTATATGCATGACGTATAGATCAATTTAATGACTTTTTAGCAGCATTCGAATATAAGTGATACTCCAATATAGTAAACACCGACCAGGGGATAAAAATTACGCAAAGAGAATGTTTGTTTTAATACTTGGCAAGCTTTCGTTTAACTTTACATGATGTTAAGTGACGATACGACAGATAATGTCGAATATACTTTTGAATATTCTGAAGTTGTGCTTTATGGAAAACGTAGTCAAGGAGTTCTAATCCTTGATTCAATTATATAAAAAAGAAGCATAACAAAAAATAAGAGCCGACAGACATGCGACCACACAACTATGTTCTAGGCAAACAGCTCATCGTCTTCAGTGATCTGCTTGAGTCCTTACGTCGTATAATATTATGGGTCCCTGCCTGTAGCTCACTTAACACATTCCAAAGTTTCCAAAAAATAGGAACTGATTTCATACACAATAGTAAAATACGCATACAGTACAATTCTGCCTAACCTTCGCAATCATACCCAATGCTCCTAGAGTTTTTTGCAAAGAACAGACATGCCTGGATCTCAGTTGTAGTGAACTTTTGACCCGGCTCACTTAGACTAAATCTGATAGTTTTGGCCCGCGACTGTGATTTCCTACGTTTTCTCCCTTATGTGCTTATGTTTAACTGGACCATACATGGTTATGTACCTTTCCTACAACTATACTCATGGCTGCTACCCTAATATGTATTGTACCCGTGATTAAGTCCAGGTTCTTTGCATATGAACAGGACTGCGTTTACACAAAGGACGGACTACACAGTAAGTCTATTATACGAACCATAAGCGTTACAATGAGCCTCATGTTGCATGTGGTGTTGATAGGAGACGTCCGATCCAACCACAGAGTGCCAGAAGATTGTGAATGCGGTTTACATTTCAAACCTTATCGAACCCTGTCAGAGGTTAGGTAACGCGGGTCCTAAGCACAGGTGGCTGGGTTGGAACGGCGAACCACTTGCATTACTTCCAGAATATTGGTGTATTTTTATTCGCCCTTGTTTTATTATTTTAAATTAGGAAAAAAATAGAATTGCAGCGAATTCATTAAAATGGTACGACTAGCGTAGTTCCGTTTCGTTCAACTTTATGTATTTATAAATTTTGTTATTGTATTATATTTTCTTATTTATACCTATACCTATTCTAGTGGTACAAAAACGGTGATGTTAATGTAGATGGTCGAGAGGTGAGCCGTAGTAGGACATTTGGATGCCAAAAGCTAAGTAATTGACTCTCGTGGTACGTAACATCGAAACGAGTACGAGTTGGCGCAACCAGAGACCGCATTTTTGTTGTAATCGGCGAAAACTAAAAATGTTACTATAAGAAACAAGTTTACGAATTGTGGGATTCGGAAACGTTTGTTAAATCGAAGGGTTGAGTTGTTAATAGAACTGTTTTCTTGAATTAATAAACAATAGTACTTACAGGTATAAAGTAATAGAGCAAAAGACTAATGCCAAGGATATATAAATAAAGAAAGCCCGCACGATATACTTGTTCATTGGAAATGTTGGCTGCAAATTATATATAAATATACAGCCTTATTTTATAAATAAAATGTATTTTATAAGTTTTACGATTTGTCACAAATCTTGACACGACTTTACTTCTTTTTAAGTGTCATAAATCTATACTCGTATCATTATACAATATTGGTCTATGATCAATATATTTTAGTCTATGAATAAGTCTTGTTAAAAGTTCTTTTTCTTCTTTTGACGTGTGCCTGTTATCGTTGGTTTGTCCATAATGTAAGTGTTGATTTAGAAGAAAGTAAGAGGTTTGTTAAGACCAAGACTTTTACCGCTTGTTTTTATGGGCATTGAGTACAAATTAGCAAATGTGCAAGGATAGGATTTTCATAATAATGATACCGTTTTTCATAATAATGATGTGTGATTTATTGATAGGCGCAGTTTTTGGCAACCCTGCTGCCAATTAGTCAAACCATCTAAGTAAATTTATCCTTTATTAAATGCATCTAAGTATATTATTCATTATAAAATCCATCTAAGTACATTATCCATTATTAATTACATCTTAGTACATTATTCATTATTAAATCCATCTAAATACATTATCCATTATTAAATCCCTCTAAGTACATTTATCCATTATGAAATCCATCTAAGTAAATTATCCATTATTAAATCCATCTAAGTTCATTATTCATTATTAAATCCATCTAAGTATATTATCCATTATTAAATCCATCTTAGTATATTATCCATTATTAAATCCATCAACGTACATTATCCATTATTAAATCCATCTAAGTATATTATTCATTATTAAATCCATCTAAGTACATTATTCATTATTAAATACGTCTAAGTACATTATCCATTATTAAATCCATCGAATACATTATCCATTATTAAATCCATCTAAGTATAATATCCATTATTAAATCCATCTAAGTACATTATCCATCATTCAATCCATCTAAGTACATTATCCATTACTCAATGCATCTAAGTACATTATCCATTATTAAATCCATCTAAGTTCATTATCCATTACTAAATCCATCTTAGTACATTATCCATTATTAAATCTATCTAGGTACATTAACCATTGTTAAATCCATCTAAGTATAATTATCCATTATTAAATCCATCTTAGTATATTATCCATTATTAAATCCATCTAAGTACATTATCCATCATGCAATCCATCTAAGTACATTATCCATTACTCAATCCATTTAAGTACATTATCCATTATTAAATCCATCTAAGCACATTATCCATTATTAAATACATCTAAGTTTTTCGACGGCCCTGGTAGCTCAGTTGAAAGTGACCCTACTTTCTATGTTTTGCTTTATTATGTTTATTTTTTTATGTCCCATGTTCTATCCCTAGCCGAGACTAAAAATGTGAGTGAAGGGAATGGGGAAGGAGTTTTTGTTCTCGGGTGTTGGATATGGTGATGTATATTTCTATGCATTCCCCGACACAAAGTATCCTGTGCGGAGGTGCATGTATGTATGCAATGGATGGAAATGTTATTTTATTCATTCTTTTTTTTATTCAGTTTATTTATTCCCTTCCCAGTAGCAAACTTCTGTAAACCATTTATTTTTCTGGAACTCAGAATGGCCATGAAGATTGATTACCAGCCACCGTGACTCAGCAGTTGACTGACGTCGCAATTTACCCTATTGGCGTTTTTAATTTATCCATTCCCTTCTCTTTAGGCGGAATTGATTCGAGATGTTTTGACTCGAACCGCGAGTTTTATTTGTTGTTTTAAAAAGCGTAGGTTTTAGGTATTCTGTTAGCTTAAACTTATGGTCGCGTGGCCCAAAGCAAAACCGAAACTCCATAAAAGTTAGGTACTAAATATATTTCTAAACTCAGTTGTTAATTTTAAAATGATGGGTCAAAAGTGAGTCATAACTTTAGAAAATATTACATGATTTGATTACCACATAGAATTAAGAAGATATAATCGCCTAGTTTTATAATAATAATAATAATAATAAGCCTTTTTATTTCCATGACATTACAAAAATATGTAAAAAACTATGTTTAACAAGTAGATATTTCAGATCGATAATGTATATTTCATGGTATCGTCATCACCCCTTTCGGGTATAGGCCTCCTTCAGTTGCCCCCATTTTTCCCTGTCGTTAGCTGTTTTTATCCAGTCTCTTCCTGCCAATTGAAGTGTGTCTTCTACTCAGCGAGCTTTTGGTCTACCTCTTTGTCTTTTGCCTCTCGGACCTCTCGGAGTTTTATAATACTGAAACAGAAAGGTAATTAAATAGTTATAGTGTAAATAGGGTATTATAATAAATTTCATAATATCCTAGGTTTTTAATGGTTTGCCTGTCTGTGTAAAAATATCAAGCAATTCTGAACTGCATTTTAAATTAAAATATAAATTTTGCTTTACATACTATTTTATACGGCTCCGAAATTCTACACCTGGGTAAAACGACCTCCAAATGGAACTTTGCCTTTCATATCCATGTACAGTTTACTGTAAAGTATGTAAATTTGTGCTTTAATATAAAATTTCAATACAAAAATATAAATTAATAGTTCGGTAGCTTCAAACACCAAATACCTGCCAACGCCGTAGTACTCTGACTTATTCTGCGCCTACACTTCTGAATTTATAGGAGCGTTATCAATTGCAATATGAGGCTAACAGATGCTGCCACTTTATAAATGGATGTCGCTTTGTGATGAATATTGGCCTTGTTATATTTCCAGGCCGAGAGTTAGATGCTTAGACAAATGTTTTGTTTAATTCAATCATATAGGTAACAAGATTTATAACTAGTTAACTCTATAGCACTATGCGTTTATATTTTACAACAAAACTTAATTATACAACCTGAGTAAATAGAAATTACTACATTATAAAAATAACTGCAAAACAAGTAGAAATTGTTGGATAAGCTTATGGTTAAGAATGTGTTAAACATGTAATAATTTGATTAAATAGAAATTCACAATGTGATTTCAAAAGTACCAAAGTCCGCTTAGTGAAACCATGCTTTGAAAATTTAATGTGGTTTACAACACACGAATTTAGAAGCTAAAATACTCGTATCAGCACTTTATTTCAAAATGGGGATAGTAAAGAAAAGCTCAGCCAAGATAGCTCGTCCGCTTGACTGATTCCCTCATTTGTTTCAGAACCAAGACCTATTTCCAGTCGAATAAGTCAAATTGTTCGGTAGTTGAGCTGTCTTTAAGTTCTTTAGTTCGCTCAGACTTTCTTCTCTTGCGCTCGTTTTGACTAAGAGTAGTGATAAATTCAGTAACTTTTCTGACTTTCTGACTTTTCATTCTTGATTTTCAAATTAATGAAAAGTATTTAAGTGTGCACTGTTCTGTCGCTTTTGGAGTTGCGTGTCTTATAAACTATTAACAATATGTTAATAGTGATGGTGTAACTATATCGTATTTTTAGTTTTATTACATCCACAAATGGGTGGTCGAACAATAGTCGAATATATTGTTCAACCACCCATTTAAATTTCGTTGTCTCCAGTTGAAAATCTTCTTGGGAAAATAAATAGTAAAATAGTATTAGATTATCTAGACGATATCATTGGCAGATATAATATAAATATCAGTAATAAATATAGATCATTTTATATTTTTACTAGCGACTGGCCGAGACTTCGTTCGCGTAGTAGGCTCGGCCTTAGGAACCGCTATAACCTGCCGACATTTCTTGTTCTTTTTTCCATGAGCACCTTCTCCTGACAATAATTAACACATCAAAAAAATAATAAGCGAGATTATTCCATCCGTTCTCTAGTTATAGCGTGACCAGGTAAAATAGAGGTTCATTTTTATATTATAGAAGACTAGCGACTGCCCGCGACTTGTTCTCTTAGTAGGCTCGGCTATATGATCTCCTATTTTTTCTTGTCTTTTTTTTCATAAGCACCTTCTACTGACAATAATTAACACATCAAAAAAATAATAAGCGAGATTATTCCATCCGTTCTCTAGTTATAGCGTGACCAGGTAAAATAGAGGTTCATTTTTATATTATAGAAGACTAGCGACTGCCCGCGACTTGTTCTCTTAGTAGGCTCGGCTATATGATCTCCTATTTTATCTTGTCTTTTTTTTCATAAGCACCTTCTACTGACAATAATTAACGCAACAAAAAATTATTAGCGAGATTATTCCATCCGTTCTCTAGTTATAGCGTGACCAAGGGAAATAGGGGTTCTTTTTATATAATTAGAAAATAGATTTTATTAATATTTTTCTTCGGAAAATCGTTCTTATACAAGTAATACTGTGTCAATAGTTTTCACTCTATATGATGAATTATTTCTTAACTATTTCACAATCAACTGCAGTAAGCTTAAATATGAAAAGAAAGACCTCAAAACTGCAAAAGCCGACAACACATTACTCGAGACTTAACTACATATTTATTAAAGCCGAAAAAGATTACAAACGAAACGTATTTTCAAATATAAAATGGCTAAACTAAATCTGCGGTGTGTACGCGGGCTTTTTATTTGGGACCCATAGGAGAGCTGCTGATACGGTAGATTCGTTTTACCGGACCGCTTTGGCTTCCCTCCAACTATGAAGCGGTAAATATATTATGAATTGGAATATAGCACAGGTCTATCTAACAGGCCGTTGTTAAGTGACGACTGGATGGATTGCACTGCAGCGTGGAATAGTTAAACTCTTGTGATTGATACAGTGTGACAGGGAATGCTTCAGGCTAGGTTGAATGACAATCACCGTAAGGTGGCTGGTAACAGATGAATGAGATTGCCACGACTGTGTCCCTCGTGAGGCCCAACTAGGAAATGCAGTAATCAAATAATCTCAACGTTTGTTAAACGCTGACGTAGATGAATAATCACGATGGTTTACAGGCTGCATGACGTAGAAGTGATTTATTCACAAAGTCTGCATTCCCGTGGTAATCAGTGTAAGCATCGCATATAACAGATATTATACAGATTCTGTTCCAATTCAGATAAAACTTATGAAGTACTTAAATTATTTATTAATAAGGTAAGCAACCAGCTTACCTTAGTAGTTAAATAGTTGAAATAAAACTTGAAAAATAAACAATATTTTAAATCAAGCGACTACGTTATAAAAAGAAGATAGACAATAAAAAATAAAGACATATGAACAAGAACTTAGTAGTGGAACAATTGACCCCTTAAGTTAATTGCCACCGACCTCTCGATGTTTTGGATGGCAGCTCTAAGGTCTAGGCAGTTATCGTATAAACAGCCGTTAGCCTTCCTATTACCAGCTTATAAGTAAGATTGTTTCATATAGAACAGCTTTACTCTTACTTAAATAGTATATACTCAAGCATCAACGTCGTAAAAGCGTAACCACGTACAATGGCAAAAGGGTCATCCACTATTTATGATAACTCTCTTTATCTGACTGGTGAAATAGCTTGATACTATGGACATATTTTATGGTAAATCTGAGATTCGGAATAACATTAAATAACTGACGCATATCAGAGACGTCTAATACCTTGGTCTAAAATACCACTTAACGAGTCAAATTACTGCGAAAAATCCGAGTTTCGTAAAATTATATGTAACCCTAATGTGGTATCACTGCAACTGCTATCAAACTTTGTATGCAGGAAGTATACGTATAGCAACACTTGCAATATCTTCTATTACTTACTTACTTCTATTATTCTTTGGATGGTGCGATACAAGGCCTTCTACTATTATCATAGTATTATGCCCGGGTGACGCGAGGCCAGTTTTTCAAGCCAGGACAGCAAGCTAGGTTTTTTACTAAACTGTCCTGGCTTGCTGACCTGGCTTGGAACAGGCTAGTTATGTTTACACGATGATTTATTATTTTAAGCTAGTAATATTGCAGTGACTAAGGTAACCGCGGGTCCAACATGAATTGCACGCGAAAAAAACACATCAATCGTGCGAAGGAGTTACTTCGAAAGCTGTACCAATTCGCAAAAGATGAATTACAAAAATGGTACGGGACACTAACCACTTTCTTTATTCCGCCACACATTTTTTGTACCTGAATCACGTTTATAGTCGTCATTATAACTTGGAAGGGTGGCGTTCCACAGACATTAATGGGCTCGGTACAGTTGTACAAACTTTAAATTAATCTCCGTACTTAGTTTGGGCATCTAAAATCTCAAAAACACGTCAGAATTTTTTACAAACATGGTTCCTGCTTACTAGCCAACTGAAAACTGGCTTTGCCAGCCATATGAAGCTAGTACACAAGCCAGGATAGTAAAGTTAGTGGTGGGGGCGCTACTGGTGTAAAAAATAGAACTTCATCCTATTAAAAACTGTCCTGGCTTGTGTGCTGGTTTACTAGCTTACTGGCTTAAAAATTAAGCTAGTTCTGTCTACACGAAGCCAGAAGTACTAGCTTGCTAGCTTACTGACATTATCTTACTATCCTGGCTTGAAAAACTCGCCTCGTGTCAACCGGGTATTAGGTAATAGGATTGTAGCTGTCAAAGACTGATATGCCAGAAAGACGTAAATGAGTTCTAAATTGCTACTTATGTGGATACGTGACAGTAAGGCGGGTATTATAAAAAACACTCAGTTGCGAATTTCAACTTGAGAGGAGATTTAAAAAAATTGATATCCTGGACTCAAGCGAGGAGGAAATACTGTGTGTCCTTCGGGAATACGACGCTTAGTTCTATAAACAATTAACTCGGATATTTACTCAAGTCGAGATTAAAAACTGAACGTCTTTCTGGGGTACCAGCCTTAACATCAATTTTGGAGTTAACGTTAATGAGTACTAGATATATAAAGGTAGGTTTCTGTTATTTAAATTTGCTGCAATGTATAAATTATTATAGAGTATTAGAAAAAAACGAGACTCATGTGGATAAACAAAAGTTATTCCACAAAAGTACCTATTCTGAAACTTGGTCTGGCATCTGCCAGATCTATATTAAATTAGCAATACCTATTTATATTTTGCAAGCTAAATGTGCCGCAAACCAGACACGAAAGTATTCTTTTAAAAAAGCTTCTTTTACAAGTTTAATTAAAGTGAATAGCCAACGAGCTATTCTAAGCTGGACTTTAATGAAATTGTTTTGCTAATTTGTTGGGAGCCGCGGATCTTTTTACCTACTCCTTTGAAAACTCTTAATTATAAAACAGGCTTTGTTTTGGAAGAAACATTGTGGAGAATATTCTCATTTGTGTTTTACGTTGAAATTTGACGGTCTTTTCAGTTAACTAGCAAAGTTCTATATAGCTCGATGAAACCTATATAGGACAAATGAGATATTACTTATAATATACCCTCGCAAGGTTATGTTTCTAATTTTTTTTAATGTATCTAGAAAAATTAGTAAAACAAACCTGAACTACAATAAAACATCCTATAAATCCATTTAAATTTTCCATTTGTACCTAGTTTTTCAGTTTAATGGCAAAGAACAGTGTAACGAGAATGAAGTAAGCGAAGTAATTTTTTAAGCGATGCAACACACGTTGCAGTTCCTGGAAAAGTAGGTAGATTTCTGCGAAATATATTGTATTGTTGGCCAAATATGGCGAATCGCGAGTCTTCGGGTTAAATATGAAGTTAAACAAATAACTGGTTCTTAATGCAATTAAAAGACATACACGATTTTTTTAAATTAAAAATACGGGATTACTCACGTAATATTTATCGGATAGGTCCGACTATAGTTTCGACAACATTCGGTGGTCTTTTTCAAGGAGTATTCGGGACGCCCGCGTCGATGACGTCTCGCTTAGCACTGTATTATATAATAAGACTGTACACGAGGTACCTGTGAGGTGTGAGTAGTACCCGAGATGCTTAGAACAAATGCATATCGTCACAAATGAGGAACTCCACTGCACCCGTAACCCTGAGACATGAAATTGTAAGTCTCATATGCCTGTAATTTCGCCGCCTTCCACACCAGACCCATAGCAAAAAATACTACCGCTTAAAACGATTTAGTGGCAGTGCTTCCCCGGACGAACTCATTCACAAAGGTTTCTATACTGCTACTAAATAATATGTTCAGTAACATGCAATACTTTATTTATCTACACCTATAATGGGAAATCTTAGTCAAGTAAGAGCGCAAAGAGTCACATGATTCACCACAACAGGGTTATTCCATATCTCACATTACGCGTCATGAGTAGCGAGCCTCTTACAAACGCCATACGCCAACAGTTTCACCAGCGTGATGAGATATGATAATAATGATTAAAAAAACTCATTTTGTTTTATTCCGCCGCATTTTATACATATTTAGAGCTCAAACGAAACCAATATATTATACAATTTTATAGGTATCCGTTTAGGCACCCATTCCGTTATGCTCGTGAAAGAGTATCAAAATGGCAGACATAATTATATATTTATATTCACAGTTATATTGTATAACTGAACTATAATTTCCAATAGCGGAAACATTTGTTTGTTTGAGTTGAATAGGCTCCGAAATTACTGGACCGATTTGAAAAAACCTTTTACCATTTGAATTCTACAGTATCCCAGATGAACATAGGTTATACAGTTTGATCCATCATTATTATCGTCATCCATCACAACGCGGCTGAAACCATGGAGTGCGTTAGTATATAATAATGTGGATAAGAGTTATTAGTACCTGGATGAGGTTTTGAACATATAATAGAGGATATAAATAACATAAACAAAACAAAGAGATACAACCTAAAAAAACTTCGCGCATTCATTTCCAAAAACGTTGCCAATGTGCATAGAATGCAAACGTACTAAAACGGTTACGAAATGGTACAATTCCGACTTCCAAACCGGACATTTAAAAATACCCAAAACTCAGCGATGGAGTGGCCCACGTACGCATTGAAGCGGAAAAGGCCATCTCGTTAGTCCTTAATAACGTTTTTACCTTTTTCAGGAGATTATTTTTCCATGTGACCGTGTTTTTTTCGCAAAATCTACAAAAGTTCCAAATGTGTGTCAGCTATTTGAAAGGATGATGTTAGGCCGATAAATCGCTTTATGTGCCTTGTGTTTTGAGTTATAATTTTGCTCTTTTAACCATCCCATATATTTGCAACCTATGCGCAAAGAAAAATACACGGTTGCTTACCTATGTATTCTTGGCCTAGACGGTAATGATAACATAAAAGTTTCCAATAAGGCTAGAGTTTTTTTGCATACATGTACAGTACTATGGACAAAGGACAAGAACGTGGAGAGACAAGAGACACCAGAAATTTATCTGAGCGCACTGCAGTGCTGTGCGGATACCTGTATCCACCCTTGCTCATCCAAACTAAAAAACTCAATAATCATATCATCATCAATAACTCAATCAAGTGAAGGAGCAGAAACACCTAACACAAGTATTAGGTACCTTACTAAATACTAACTTAAAAGGTGTTTACAACCTTAAAACTACGATCAGTAATTTGTATTATTAAATACATTATTATTATTATGCTCACTAAAACACCTACATACACAAAACACTCTCAAACTCAAAACACCCAAGCATAAATACATCTTAGCGTTTGTAATAAAATTGTAAAGAAAATATAAAATGTGAGATAAGTACCTACATACATATACACCTATATATATATTACTGTAAATACGAAGCACAGCCATTATATGTCCAAAAGAGGACTCCTGCCCATTTATGTAAACTTTTAAACTAAGTTGAAGAAAATGATTATTATTATTATTAAATGTATGTACTCGTATTTATATTATACAAAATGGAAGTATTTCTTATGAAGTCTTGTGAAAGTCATATTTTTTGACATTAGTGTCGGATAACTAGTGTGAACAATGCCAAAAATATTGATATTATATGTTTTATTATATTAAGAGACGGTACAAACATGAAACCCACCTGCCGTGTGATTTTCTAAGAGCAAACATCTTTGCATCTTTGACAACAGCCTTGAAACAAATGAGAGATGACAAGAAACATTGGAAAAACAACCTTGTGTACAAGGGCAATATCTCAAAATATATTTGATATCGGTGAGCTTGTTGACGATTGCATCGACGAATCGCACGGCAGGTGTTAAGTGAAACCTATGCCTAAAACAGATGCATTTCGTCACAAGTCACATTGCACTGCGCCCGTAACCCTAAGACATTAAGTTGTTAAGTCTCAAGTGTCTGTAATTTCGCCGGCAACTAAACTTTAAAAAATCTCCATGCAATTATCAGCAGACAGCTACTCGAACCTCCACCATCAAATCCATTATACATTATCATATTATCAGTTGATGTCCGCTCATGTTGCAATGAGTTTTGATCCGAAGGAAAAATTATAAGATTATTTACTATTTCTTCTCACATGTCACTAAGCTTAGATCTAAACAAAAAGAAGCCTACATTCAAATATTTCCCGCGCAGCTGTGTTGCCAGTTAAACAAACATTTCAAACGCCTTACCACAATAAATCTAGTAACTTGACATCGTAAAGACGATAATAAAATGAGAGGAGTTCCCACATTGTGATTCTAGAAATAGGGATGTGCAGATCCGGTAGTTGTTGATATGTGGCCTATCCGGCACTATGCTGAATTACATGACTATGCAAGCAGCTCATGCAGATGCAAACCTCGTTTCAATTTTAACCGACTTCAAAAAAAAGGAGAAGGTTTCTCGATTCGGCCGTATATACGAGTATATTTTTTTATGTGTGTTCGTGGATAACTTCATCTTTTATAAACCGATTTTGATGATTCTTTTTTTGTTTGATAGAGTATACTTCTGTTGTAGTCCCATTTAAATTTTATCAAATTCGGTTTAGTAGTTTTTGAGTTACACTCCAAAAACTGAAAAGTTTTGATTTAGCTTGATGATATCATCATTGACGGTGTATACCTTAAGTAGCCTAAAAAGGGTGAAAAAATAACATTTATCAAAAAAATATAACCGACTTCTACACTAAAAAGTGTGAAATAACTTGTCGAAGTCGGTACCATGCACGCAATATTGTGATAATAAGCACTTTCGAACAATCATGGTACCGCCTTCAATATGCCTTCATACTGCCTTCCGTTTTGCAAAGTAAATGTTACGCCCATAAATAATTTAGTATTAGCACTATTAAGGAATATATAATATACCATTTGTAAAATAATCTGACTTCAAAGGTTTTCTGTTTTTTTATTGATCATAATTGAAACACGTTTGTTATTGATATTGACCAGATTAACATATGATATATCTAAATAAAATGCTGTTGTACTACTAGTTTTTATTTTAAACACGCCTTTAATTTGGAATTACATAAACTTATAAAAAATCTATTTTTGTATATTTATAATATACAGCATGTGACTAAAAGTAAATCTACGTACCTAATCAGGATAGTTAGAATTTACATGGTAAAGTATCAAAATATAAATCATTTATAATTATTTTTTTACAAAGTTAAAGTTTTTGAAAAAAAAAACAGTTTTTTTTACATCCATATTAGACATGCCTATTCCTGGAGTCCGTTGAGATCAATGCACTCTGCAATCCTCTCACCACCTAATTCATTCACCTCCGTCCTCTAACCTGCAATCGCCCTCTTGCCGCACCGCACCCCAGCCCAGAACCCGCTTAGATCCCTTTTACCCAATCTAACTTCTGGAGGTCATTGCTGTCTTTTGTTACCTTACAATTTAGATTTCTTACTACTTCCTGACGCAGTAGTTAGGTACCATCTATTACACACCACCTTTTTGTTACACACTGTATATAATTTGACAAAACCCTCATCAAGTAATAGGTTTTTTTTTCAATCCGGCTAAAATATCATCACCCCATTCTCTGAACCAACGACGCGTATAATAATAACAGAAAATGCGCTGTACGTTTGTAACATCACTTGGACGGTCACCAAATGACGGCAGATTCCATTGTCGAATGTAAACTGCAGCCAACAATGCCTGTTCTTTTCGTTTTCATTGTGTCGGATAGGTTTGTATCTGGCAACGGTTGTGGGCAGTAACTGTCCGCTATTTGCGATATCCGGTTCGGCAAAATGGTTGCGGTAATTCTAATAGATAGTCCGGATCAATTTTATGACAATGTTTTGACAATTTATTACAATAAATTTATGATTAATTCTTCTATTGGTAATTATTAAAATATAAAGCCCAGCAAGGATCGACTACGAGATTGATCCCCACCACGGGCTTAAGCTTTCATTGAAGGTAACATCGTGATGAAATCCATAGCATGGTGGTATCCGCCTATCACCTTCAAGTTAAAAACTAACTCAAAGCTGCAGCGTGTTCTGGCAGCTGTCCTGGAGAGCCAGTCACTATATTAGGTCTGGTGTGATATATACCACATTCGCTTAATCACTGACCATCACAGACACTACACGTTGCCCAATCAAGTGTAAAAAAGCCCAACTAACTAAATAATAAAGCCTATGTTCAGCAGTGGACGTCCTACGGCTGAGATGAAGATGATGATGATGATTACGATGATGAAAGTATCATATGTTTTTACCGGGATACATCTTAATATATATAACATTTATTTAACCATACCAAACTACGGTCCGCTCAGCCATTTAAGAGTAATGTAACAAAAAGACAGAGAGACAGAGTTGTAAATCAATTTGATTTTTCTATAATAAAGACAGCCTGCGTTACTCCTTATCACATTAGCTATCTGCCAGTGAAAGTCCCGTAAAAATCGACTAAGCCGTTTCAGAGATTGGCCGGAACAAACTGAGACAGACAATATTTTTAAATGTATTTTTAATGCAAGTACGGTAATTATATATTTTTATATGCATTTAGTTATAAGTTGTTTAGACGCGGTCCAACCCTAATTTTAAAATAATTTACGATGCTTTACGTAAGGTTGAAAATAGCTTGGTAGATTGGACGATGTAATGCGAAAGTGCGTTAATTTTATACGTTTTTTTATATTTTTCGATATATACTAACACAATTGAAAAAAACTGCTGGTTATTACTTATATGTTTAGTAATATACGTTGGCTATGTATTACCTAAATATATATATTGTTATTGCTAAAAATTCTGAGAGTTTGGACGTGAAAGTTTATTTTTGTGGACCTATTCAGGATTTTTTTCTGCTGAAAGAGAGTTATATTTATAAATTCTATTCGGTTATTACTTCCTATTCCTTTTCTAACGTTTGTATTTATTTGATAATATATTATAGATCTGTTTCGTTACACTAGCGGCCTTATTAATAAACTTGGCTCACCCCGGAGTAGTTAAAACATCTATCTGTCAATTTTTCGCTTGCAGTAAATGTTACGCGTGAAAGCAAGACAAAGCATGTTACGCCTAATATAGGTTTACGCAACGTTTATTAATAAAGGCGTAGGTGTTTAAAAATATTGCTTTTTACTATTATCAGGATACGAGCGCGCCTTTATTTGGAATTACAAACACACAGTTCAATTTTATTTATCTGTATAGATGGCATTAAATTCATTTAACTTACAATAGGTACTTATATAACAATAATCTACTCTGACAACCAGTCAAATGTTCCCAGAACTTCCAGCTACGATTAAAATGATAATTCCCGAACGGCAAAACTGAGGATAATAATATTTCTAACATCTGCTTTGCGACGAAAGGGTTGCCAAGTGAGGTGGAACGTATTAAAGGTCCGGGATCCTTTGTTTGCCATCCTAACAAGCATTGAAATTTTATGTATTTTCCACGTTCGAAACGTATGTTAATATTATCTATCAGTATTCTAGTTTGTGGGGAGGTAAGGCGCTGTTCAGGGAACTAGTGTCTATTTATAAATGAGACGTCCGATTGTGTTTACGCTCTGTTTATTACTGCTATAGAAATGAATTTACCTTGGACAGCACATCGGTCCAACGTAAGCAAACTTAAACTAAAATAACAACTTAAAATAATTACAAGACTGTCATCCATTTGCTTAAAGAGAATTCTGTAATATTTTGGTCACATCGCTAAAAACGAAGGAGATAACCTCGAGAAACTTGTGGTGACTGGAAAAGTCGATGGCAAAAGATCTCGTGGCCGCAGTCCAATGCGTTGGTCCGACCAGATCCGCACCACTATTGATACATCCGTTTACGATGCTCTACACATAGCTGGTAACCAAACACACTGGCGTAGTATCTTAAAAGAAAGGACAATGGGTAGACGAGGTCACGACCCACAGACTTGAGGATTACGACTCAAGAAGGAAGGAGAAATTCAAACTATTACATTTTCCTTAACCTAATACCTTTCACACTACAAGTTTCTTCATAATTTGAGATTATTTATAATGACATGTTTATCAAAATCACCTTTATGTAAAGAGTTTTCGAAGCGTAAGTCCTTGTATGAACATGCATATAAAATTTAATTATACATGATTTCAGAAATTAATTATTTGCGAAAAAGAAACGTTATCATATCATGACGTTAAACAATTAAATTAAGTACAAACAGTCATTAACTAGTACGCTTGTTTATGTAGATAACGTAGTGTTTTTACGAGAAAGCGTGGTGCGTTGTTCAATTTTTTACTCTGATGACACCTTTAATACTTTTCGTGCATGTATCATTCGCGCTTCATCCTCTGGCCATGAGATCCAAATATATAATAAAACTACAAACCTTAAATATATAAAGAAAACGTACAAAATTAACGCATTTTCGCATTACATCGTTCAATCTAACAAGCGATTTTCAACCTTACGTAAAGCATCGTAAATTATTTTGAAATTGGGGTTGGACCGCGCCTTAAGTGGAACCTATGCCTAAAACAGATGCATTTCGTCACAAGTCACATTGCACTGCGCCCGTAGCCCTAAGACATTAAGTTGTTAAGTCTCAAGTGACTGTAATTTCGCCGGCAACTAAACTTTAAAAAATCTCCATGCAATTATCACCAGACAGCTACTCGTACCTCCACCATCAAATCCATTATACATTATTATATTGATATATCAGTTGATGTCCGCTCATGTTGCAATGAGTTTTGATCCGAAGGAATAATTATAAGATTATTTATTTCACGACGACCATTTTCATCCCACATGTCACTAAGCTTAAATCTATACAAAAAGAAGCCTAAATTCAAATATTTCCCGCGCAGCTGTGTTGCCAGTTAAACAAACATTTCAAACGCCTTACCACAATAAATCTAGTAACTTGACATCGTAAAGACGATAATAAAATGAGAGGAGTTCCCACATTGTGATTCTAGAAATAGGGATGTGAAGATCCGGTAGTTGTTGATATCCGGCCTATCCGGCACTATGCTGAATTACATGACTATGCAAGCAGCTCATGCAGATGCAAACCTTGTTTCAATTTTAACCGACTTCAAAAAAAAGGAGAAGGTTTCTCGATTCGGCCGTATATACGAGTATATTTTTTTATGTGTGTTCGCGGATAACTTCCTCTTTTGTTAACCGATTTTGATGATTCTTTTTTTGTTTGATAGAGTATACTTCTGTTGTAGTTCCATATAAATTTGATCGAATTCGGTTAAGTAGTTTTTGCATCACACTCCAAAAACTGAAAAGTGTTGATTTATCTTGATGATATTATCATAATTGATGGTGTATACCTTAAGTAGCCTAAAAAGGGTGAAAAAATAACATTTATCAAAAAAATAGAACCGACTTCTACACTAAAAAGTGTGAAATAACTTGTCGAAGTCGGTACCATGCTCGCAATATTGTGATATTAAGCACTTTCGAATAATCATGGTACCGCCTTCAATATGCCTTCATACTGCCTTCCGTTTTGCAAAGTAAATGTTACGCCTATAAATTATATAGTATTAGCACTATTAAGGAATATATAATATACAATTTGTAAAATAAACTGACTTCAAAGGTTTTCTGTTTTTTTTATTGATCATAATTGAAACACGTTTGATATTGATATTGACCAGATTAAAATATGATATATCTAAATAAAATTCTGTTGTACTGCTAGTTTTTATTTTAAACACGCCTTTAATTTGGAATTACATAAACTTATAAAAAAATCTATTTTTGTATATTTATAATATACAGCATGTGACTAAAAGTCAATCTACGTACCTAAACAGGATAGTTAGAATTTACATGGTAAAGTATCAAAATATAAATCATTTATAATTGTTTTTATATAAAGTTAAAGTTTTTGAAAAAAAAAAACAGTGTTTTATACATCCATATTAGACATGCCTATTCTTGGAGTCCGTTGAGATCAATGCACTCTGCAATCCTCTCACCACCTAATTCATTCACCTCTGTCCTCTAACCTGCAATCGCCCTCTTGCCGCACCGCACCCCAGCCCAGAACCCGCTTAGATCCCTTTTACCCAGTCTAAGTTCTGGAGGTAATTGCTGTCTTTTGTTACCTTACAACTAAGATTTTTTACTACTTCCTGACGCAGTAGTTAGGTACCATCTGTTACACACCACGTTTTTGTTACACACTGTATATAATTTGACAAAACCCTCATCTAGTACCTAATAGGTTTTTTTTTCAATCCGGCTAAAATATCATCACCCCATTCTCTCAACCAACGACGCGTATAATAATAACAGAAAATGCGCTGTACGTTTGTAACATCACTTGGACGGTCACCAAATGACGGCAGATTCCATTGTCGAATGTAAACTGCAGCCAACAATGCCTGTTCTTTTCGTTTTCATTGTGTCGGATAGGTTTGTATCTGGCAACGGTTGTGGGCAGTAACTGTCCGCTATTTGCGATATCCGGTTCGGCAAAATGGTTGCGGTAATTCTAATAGATAGCCCGGATCAATTTTGATTGTTGATATGTTTTGAAAATTTATTACAATAAATTTATGATTAATTCTTCTATTGGCAATTATTAAAAAATATATAGCCCAGCAAGGATCGACTACGAGATTGATCCCCACCACGGGCTTAAGCTTTCATTGAAGGTAACATCGTGATAAAATCCATAGCATGGTGGTATCCGCCTACCACCTTCAAGTTAAAAACTAACTCAAAGCTGCAGCGTGTTCTGGCAGCTGTCCTGGAGAGCCAGTCACTATATTAGGTCTGGTGTGATATATACCACATTCGCTTAATCACTGACCATCACAGACACTACACGTTGCCCAATCAAGTGTAAAAAAGCCCAACTAACTAAATGATAAAGCCTATGTTCAGCAGTGGACGTCCTACGGCTGAGATGAAGATGATGATGATGATTACAATCATGAAAGTATCATATGTTTTTACCGGGATACATCTTAATATATATAACATTTATTTAACCATACCAAACTACGGTCCGCTCAGCCATTTAAGAGTAATGTAACAAAAAGACAGAGAGACAGAGTTGTAAATCAATTTGATTTTTCTATAATAAAGACAGCCTGCGTTACTCCTTATCACATTAGCTATCTGCCAGTGAAAGTCCCGTAAAAATCGACTAAGCCGTTTCAGAGATTGGCCGGAACAAACTGAGACAGACAATATTTTTAAATGTATTTTTAATGCAAGTACGGTAATTATATATTTTTATATGCATTTAGTTATAAGTTGTTTAGACGCGGTCCAACCCTAATTTTAAAATATATATATATATATTGTTATTGCTAAAAATTCTGAGAGTTTGGACGTGAAAGTTTATTTTTGTGGACCTATTCAGGATTTTTTTCTGCTGAAAGACAGTTATATTTATAAATTCTATTCGGTTATTACTTCCTATTCCTTTTCTAACGTTTGTATTTTTTTGATAATATATTATAGATCTGTTTCGTTACACTAGCGGCCTTATTATTAACTTGGCTTACCCCGGAGTAGTTAAAACATCTATCTGTCAATTTTTCGCTTGCAGTAAATGTTACGCGTGAAAGCAAGACAAAGCATGTTACTCCTAATATAGGTTTACGCAACGTTTATTAATAAAGGCGTAGGTGTTTAAAAATATTGCTTTTTACTATTATCAGGATACGAGCGCGCCTTAATTTGGAATTACAAACAGACAGTTCAATTTTATTTATCTGTATAGATGGCATTAAATTCATTAAACTTACAATAGGTACTTATATAACAATAATCTACTCTGACAACCAGTCAAATGTTCCCAGAACTTCCAGCTACGATTAAAATGATAATTCCCGAACGGCAAAACTGAGGGTAATAATATTTCTAACATCTGCTTTGCGACGAAAGGGTTGCCAAGTGAGGTGGAACGTATTAAAGGTTCGGGATCCTTTGTTTGCCATCCTAACAAGCATTGAAATTTTATGTATTTTCCACGTTCGAAACGTATGTTGATATTATCTATCAGTATTCTAGTTTGTGGGCGCTGTTCAGGGAACTAGTGTCTATTTGTAAATGAGACGTCCGATTGTGTTTACACTCTGTTTATTACTGCTATAGAAATGAATTTACCTTGGACAGCACACCGGTCCAACGTGTCTATTCTAAAGTAACTTAAAATAACTACAAGACTGTCTTCCATTTGCTTGAAGAGAATTCTGCAATATTTTAGTCACATCGCTAGAAAGGAAGGAGATGATCTCGAGAAACTTGTGGTGACTGGTCAAGTCGATGGATGAAAAGTCGATGCCAAAAGATCTCGTGGCCGCAGTTCAATGCGTTGGTCCGACCAGATCCGCACCACTATTGATACATCCGTTTACGATGCTCTACACATAGCTGGTAACCAAACACACTGGCGTAGTATCTTAAAAGAAAGGACAATGGGTAGAGGAGGTCACGACGCTCAGACTTGAGGATTACGACTCAAGAGAGGGAGGAGAAATTAAAACTATTACATTTTCCTTAACCTAATACCTTTCACACTACAAGTTTCTTCATAATTTGAGATTATTTATGACATGTTTATCAAAATCACCTTTATGTAAAGAGTTTTCGAAGCGTAAGTCCTTGTATGAACATGCATATAAAATTTTATTATACATGATTTTAGAAATTAATTATTTGCGAAAAAGAAACGTTATCATATCATGACGTTAAACAATTAAATTAAGTACAAACAGTCATTAACTAGTACGCTTGTTTATGTAGATAACGTAGTGTTTTTATGAGAAAGCGTGGTGCGTTGTTCAATTTTTTACTCTGATGACACCAATACTTTTCGTGCATGTATCATTCGCGCTTCATCCTCTGGCCATGAGATCCAAAAATATAATAAAACTACAAACCTTAATACTTCAGATAACCTAATCAAAATTTAAGTTCCCGAGATGTTCCATATCAAATAAAGATGTAAAGAAAAAAGTACAGGAATTTTAATAAAACTGTTTACTGGAAAGCGATGGAATATTTTCTCATTTCAAATTATTAACAGCTTGATGGACCTCCTGTTGATGTTGTGTTAATGAAACATCTTAAGCCAGGAAGTGTTCATAACGACCTCATTTTATTAAAACATTTTCATAGCTCGTAAATAAATATTAATTTTGTACCTGTCGTAATTATTCTACTTAAAACCATAAACAGGATTGGGGCGTTTGTTAACAAGAAAAAAACTAACATATTAATATAAAGACCTCGAAAATAATTAGTCACTAGCTAATCTTAGCACATTATAGCGCATAACATCCGCCAAATTTAAAAGAGAAAAAATATGTGATACTCGCACCATCAAAACGAATCTAACGTATATTTAATCAAAATTGGTTAAGTCGTTGAGGAGTTGCGAAAGGACATAGGAACGGACATACAGGTTAGTAGTCAGATAAAATGGACGGAGTCAGTAAGCAACTAGAACCCCTAGAAATGTGTAGAACTATACCTTCTCTAAGCATTTTCTACCGTTTGTTTCAGGGCAAATTTTCTGAAGAGCTCTTTAAACTCAATCCTTTTTCACCATTCCGATCTCAAACCTTGACGTTCGTCCCGGTCCGGCTTAGCTTGCCATCCATACACTAGTTCATAATTTCTTACGACGAACCAAAAGTTTGGCAGTTCCTACCTCTGTCGTGTAAATAAATTGTGGAATGATCTGCCGGCGTACAATTTTCCTTGCAACTATAACTCTGAGTCTTTCAAGCGGGACGTGAAAATTCATCTTTCAGGTCATCATAGGGGTGGCGATTAACGCAGCTTGCGGCTGCATTAATGGTTCTTAATTCCATCTCCACTTTCCATCAGGCGAGAGGGAGTCACTTTGATAAACCATGATAAAAGTAAAACGTTCAGGAATACATCGTTAAAATAACGCTAACACACAATTTTTCTTAGTATTCCCTGTGTCGCCAGAAGGATGGACTCTCAATCACAACATACAAAGTCTGAGAACAAGCATTTTTGCCATAAGCATATGGCCCGACCAGGAATCGACTCTGGATCGCCCGGGGTCGAAGACAGGGTCACTATTACGATACTACATTACGATAAAAAGGGCGAAGCCTTTCTAGATATTATTTTTTGGGTCTCTTTTGCTCAGTACTAACATAGTACTGCTAGCTCTCTATCACTCCACGGTAAAATATCTGGCACTGCTCTAGTATCAATCAAGACGGCCTCTTGCAAAAGTAGCCTGCTACCTTATCGGGTATCCTCGCCGCTTAAAAATCGTGTCCCGACGTCGGAGGAAATATTATTTAACTCAGTTTCCTCAAGGGGTTGAGTACTAGGTATGTACTATGTACGGTGATGATGATGACGATGAAAAGTATCGTATGTGTTAAGCCAGCCCCTCATCTATCTCCATACCAAATTTCATTGAAAATTCGGGTCAGCCGTTTGAGCGTGAAGAGGTCACAAACATACATACACAATCACAAACTTTCGCCTTTATAAATTAGTGTGATTAATGTGTGTCTAGCCCAAACCATCGCCACGATATAAAGAATCATGATGACCCCCAGACAAGGGACTCTTTAATAACGTTATATTATAAAAATGGAATTCATTTGAACGTAATGATAATATCCTTTACTATTCATAACTAGATTCAGCGACTGGAAAATTATGAGACTCGGGCTATCCAATATACCATCCGAGCGCTGAAGGACGTCTCAGTTAACAGCGACATTTTCTAGGAGAACACAGAGACGGTCATAGTATATTCAATTACCAGTAAGGAGGATTCAACACAAAGAGCTATGGAGAGGGCTATGCTCGGGGGTTTTCTACGTGATCTAATCAGAAATAAGGAGATCCGTAGGTCAACTAAAGTCACTGACATAGCAGAAGATTAGCCAATGGGCAGGCTACATAGCACGCAGAACAGATGGCCGATGGAGCTGGAAGGTTTCGGAGTGGAGACCACGGACCGGCAAGCGCAGCGTAGGTCGTCTACCGAAAAGGTGGACAGCCGACCTGATAAAGGTAGCAGAAACGATGTTGGATGCAGGCCTCCAACCGATCCTTTTGGAAATTTATGGGGGAGGCATATTATGTTTAGCAGTGGATGTCCTACGGCTGCGATAATGATGATAGCTCGTCCCATTATGAAGTTGTTGGCACCAAATCTGTGTAAATAAAACAAAGTCCGATTAGTAACACCGTTTGTCACTCAATAACAGCTGAATGGACTTGAATGCAATTTGTAGGCAGATGGACGAGGTACTGGATTAATTAATTTTATTATTATTCATTATTACCGTTATATACATCACCATCATCATCGTCCTCCCTTGCCCGTCCTCCAACGGCGAACCTTGCTAACTGCGCTCATCTGTTATGAGCACGTATATGGCTGGCGAAACCAAACTTAGTTTTATAAGTACTATTGCAAGGCGCACAGTGCAATTGACCGTCTGTATTGTATGTGTCGTTGTAGGAAGGCTTTGGACGTGTCTTATTTATCAACCTTTTCGCATCTAGGTCATGTAAACGCTTTTGTTCAAAGCTTTCAACAGCTTTAGAAATGAACTGCGCTACTCTCGTCTCTGTTGCGCGAGCTCTTCCTAACCCTCGCACGGGATGTTACATGCTGAGATGGCGAATGTGCTTTAGAACACCCCTGTAGCGCCGGTATTGGTCTCCAGGTGTGCGCTTTCCTTTCTTTAGATGCGAGTAAAAGGCTTTAGGCGACCTGGAGTCATCCATATGCACAAGATGTCCGCACAATCTCAGTTGATCTTTGATGAACATGGACTCTATGGCACATACTTCGGTTCGTCTCAACACTTCCGAGTTACTATGCATCAGTAGCCAGCATACATCACCACCACGTGGGTGAAACCGCAGAGCGCATCTGGTTTAGTTATATTCAAAGTCGTTGGAGTCATAGAAATTGAGATATTTGCAACAAAACGATTTGGCAACCTTGTGTAACTTAATGATGAAAATAAGAGATTTAAGACTTTTAGATTACGTATAGTATAAATAAAAGTTAATACAAGTATTATCAATTATTCCGAGGTGTACCGTTTCTTGCTAAAATTCAAAATTTCAAAATTCAAAAATGATTTATTCAGTTTAGGCATCATAGACACTCTTATGAACGTCAAAATTTTTAAATGATTCTACCGCTGTCTTCGGAAAAGAACCACCGCCGAGAAGAAGCAGCAAGAAACTCGTGGGCCATTATTTTTTCAAGTCTTTGTACATTGAGGTTACATATGAGTAGTATTAAAATAACGAATTTATTCAATAGTTGGCTACTAGGCAGAAGTGGAAAGCTTCCAGGCATCTTTGTCTTCTAAGTAGTGACTCAATTTATAATAGGCTTTTTTCATTAGTATATTTTTGACACGTAACTTGAATTTCCCTTCAGTGAGCTCAGTAATGTCTTTCGGGATTTTATTATAGAAACGTACACAATTGCCTAAGAAGGACTTATTTTTAGTTTTCGTGAGTCTAAATTTAGATACAGCTATCCTATCCTTATTTCTAGTATTAATATTATGCATATCACTATTTATTCTAAACTTCTTTATATTTTTACGAACGTACATTATATTTTCTAGGATATACAAAGATGGAAGAGTTAATATATTAATTTCTTTGAACATTTGTCTTAAGGATTCGCGGGGACCCATTTCGTAGATGGCTCGAACTGCCCGCTTTTGCAATATAAAAACTGTCTCTATGTCCGCCGCTGACCCCCACAGCAGGATACCATATGACATTATGCTGTGGAAGTAAGCAAAGTAGACCAGTCGAGCAGTAGCTATATCTGTCAATTGCCTAATTTTATGAACCGCATATGCAGCTGAGCTCAGTCTTCCAGATAGTGCATCAATATGAGGACCCCATTGTAATTTAGAGTCTATGCTAATACCTAGAAAGACTATTGCCTTGTCAATTTTCAATTTATTTCCGTCAAGTAATACGTTTGGCTCTATATGTCTTACATTAGGCATGGAAAATTTTAAACATTTCGTTTTCTTTGCGTTGAGAAGCAGGTTGTTTGCGGCGAACCAATTTGAAACAATAGTTAACGCGTTGTTGACTTGAACTAGTTCTCTATCTTTCCTATCTACTTTAAAAATCAGAGAAGTATCATCCGCAAAAAGAACTATGTCAGCAAGGCCCTCAACCATATGTGATAAGTCATTGATATATGCTAAGAATAAGAACGGACCCAAGATCGACCCCTGTGGAACCCCCATTCTGACCAAAGATCCAGAAGATGTCACGCCATTAATGCCAACTTTTTGCTGCCTATCAGATAAGTATGATTCTACAAGATTCAGAGCAGCTCCACGAATTCCATAGTGGTGTAGCTTATAAATTAGAGTGCGGTGCTCTACACAGTCGAAAGCTTTGGAGAGATCACAAAATACGCCAATGGCATCCTGTGAGCTCTCCCAAGCCTCCAGCACATGCTTGACTAACTGGACTCCTGCATCTGTTGTTGATCTGCTTTTCGTGAAACCGAACTGATTTTCGTGTAAAATCCTATGTTCATTAAAATGAGACAAGAGTTGTTGAAGCATTATCTTTTCGAATATTTTGCTCAAAGCCGGAAGCACAGAGACCGGTCTATAATTTGAGGGGTCGGCCTTACTACCTGATTTAAAAATAGGGGTGATTTTACTCATTTTCATTAGATCAGGAAATGTACCTCTATCAATACATAAATTAAATATGATCATCAAATGTAGCGCAATAACTTCTATTATTGACTCTAGCATTTTTACGGATAATCCCCATAAATCCTCTGTTGCTTTAACGTTTAAACTTTTAAATGTTTTTATTATTTCAAAAGTAGATATATGTCGGAACCTAAACTCAGGAATTTGGAGCGGGAAGTTGTCTTTCAGAAAGCCCACTGCAACACAAGGGCAAGAATCAAGAGATTTGGTGACTTCTAGTGGTATGTTAGAAAAGAAATTTTCAAATGAATTCGCAACATGACTTGGGTCTGAAACTTTTTGGTTATCTATTTCTAGCACATATTCTGAATTAAAAGATTTACTTTTGCCGGTCTCTGTATTAATAGTTTTCCAAACTGTTTTAATTTTGTCATTAGATTTTCGAATTTTATCCCTTATAAACAAAGCTTTTGCGCGTTTGCATACTGACTTAAAAACTTTTGAGTAATTTCTTACGTAATCATGAAAATCTTTACTAGAAGTTAAAGATTTTTTGTGATATAACTCAAACATTATGTCTCTACTTTTTCGAATACCTCTAGTTGACCAGTCACCAAATTGTAACCTACCGTTGAGCTGCAGTTTTTTCTTCGGACAGATTTCATTAAATTCTGTACTTACTAATGAAAATAATGTACTATAAATGTCATGTGGATCTTCAGAAGTGAATTCCACCAGACTAAGTTTCAACTCTATATTTTGTTTAAGCTTTTCTAGTTTACCTTTTGTTAGCGGCCTATGTTCGATAATGGTATTTTTCTTAGTTCTCCCGATTTCGAATTTGATAGCGAGGCCATTGTGGTCTGATCTAACTCCCACCATTACTGATTTTTCTGTAGTCTTACAGTTTGAAAAAATATTATCAATGCAGGTGGATGAAGAGTCGGTTACTCTAGTTGGCTCACTGAACAAAAAATTCAAATTAAAAGATTTAAACAAAGAGATAAGATTAGTTTTATCAGTTGAATCTACCAAAATATCAATATTGAAGTCACCGCATACAATGATTGATTTATTGCTTTTAGTTAATCTCTTGAGTACACATTCTATTATGGACATAAAATTACAGAAATTAGATGCTGGTGGCCGATATACACACAATAATATATGACTTTCCAGTTCTGCACAAGCAATTTCGCAGACACGTTCAACAGAAAAACCTACTATGTCAGACCGTTCCTTAAATTTTATGTTTCTTTTACAAAGAATAATACACCCTCCCCCTTCAGCAGATATTCTGTTGAACGCACTGGCTACCTCAAAATGTGTAACATTAAATAACATTTTATCTGGTTTTAGCCACGTTTCTGTAAAGCCTAATACATCAAATCTATGTTTATCTAATAAAAGTTCAATGTCTAATATTTTGCCAGAGAAGCGGTTAATATTTTGATAAAATAGCGATAAGATGTCAGCACACTTCTCTGTTGTCTTGTTTAAAAGTTTAAACAATTAATAGCTACATTATTACTATTATTAGTACATGTACTAAAAACTACAACATTGTCACTACTCTTTGTTATATTTCCTATAACTGCCTCAATATTGAAAGCTACCAAAGTAGCAATTAGCTGTCTGGATTTTTTAGGACAGTACATGCTGTCCCATGTCAACTTAAAATTACAAATAAACTTATTACAGTCAAAAAATAAAAGTTTGTCACTATGACGACATGTCAAGTTATACATTAATGTATTGAGTGAGTGTATGCGCAAGTTCTCTTTTTCAGACAATAAATCTGAATAAGGGAAGGCACATAACATTATTTTACATGCCTTAAGTTCTAACAAAGTGGTTATTCTAGTAATAACCTCTTGTCTATCAATACCTAAACTATGACCTAAGAAGAGAACAACTATTGATTTATTATCTATTTTTGAGTTTAATATTGTTTTTTCAATCTGAGCATAGGTTGCTCCCGGCATACAATAGTTCTCCACAGCACACTGCACTGAGTTACTTAATAATGAACCAAAGCCTACACCTATTTTGTCTGAAAATACCATGATTTTATGCGGTTGAATTGGATTAGAGCTGACATACTGCTCTCCGCCTGGGACTGTGTTTGTGATCAATGTTGGTCTGTTTTGATTTGACAGAGATGTTGAGAGGGCGCTAGTACAGTCTGGTTGTGGTTGAATGTGGCAGCTCGAGTGACTATTCTCAAGAGCCTCCACACACTCCACGTTCAAAGCCACCAGGTCCGTTAGTTCAATTGCAGTCTTGTAATGCTCACTTAGTTGAACTTGAGCTGTCTTGTAGCTAGTAAATACGTCCTGCAAGATCTTTTCTTTATGGAGCAGCTCAGAGCGGAGTTCCAGTGTGTCATTATCATATAACTGTCGAGTTATTTCCAATTCTTCCAAACAATTCTGAATTCTTTCCTCTAGTAACAACTTTTCTTTAATTAATTGAACATTTTTGACAAAATAGCTTTGTTTTTTTAATAACTTTTGACATCTTTTGATAGTTTTCTTAACTTTAATATATTTCTTTATTTTATTTCGGCTTTTAAAAAGTGGGCTTTTACAAACAGATTTATCTCCGGTAAGATCAATGGTTACAATATCTGAAGAGCACTCCAACTTGTTTCCGGCTAGCTCATCAAAAAGGTTCAAGGTGCTGGTGGTCTAAGTCACTGCATGGTATGCATGCTATATATATTGCATGTTTGTACAAAGAAAATTAAACTTTCCATACTGTTGTACGTTAATTATTTGCTGATGCAATACTTATTATGCAGTAAGTAAAGTAATGAGTTCGGACTGCGGCGTTTAGCGTCGTACAATATCTACGTTAGACAATTAACTTTGTACATTAAAGTATATAACTTGTTTATCAATATCATTTCCTACGTGCGTTTTACATTATCAAATTCTCAATAAGATTTTACATTAACTTCTGCTTAATGAAACACATACAAAATAAGAAATTCATATAAAACCTAATCTGGACGACTGAGCGATGATCTTCTTTGTTTAACGTCAATAACATTGACGGTTTTGAGTATTGGTAATTTGGATATGTTTTTATGTAGACACTTTGCATAACCGTACTCCGAGAACATAATATATTGAATAAGGTACAGCGTACTATATTGCGTTTCCGTAAGATTTTGCGTGGTGTCTTTGCAAGAGTTTTAGAATAGCTTTATAATTTTGAACCAACTTCAAAAAAGGAGGAGGTTATATGTTCGTGTGTATGTATATTTTTATAAATATGTTAGCCAATTTCTCCCCTATGGACCAGTGGACCGATTCTTAAAATTCTTTTTTATTTGGTAGAGTATACTTCTGGCGTGGTCCCATTTAAATTTTATCAAAAACGGTCGGTTTTTGAGATGCACTCCAAAAAACTGAAAAGTGTTGATTTTTCCATTGACAATCGATCGAGTAGCGAGCGTCACTAAAAATGGTAAAAAAATTACCAAAAAATGGAACCGGCTTCAACACAAAATAGTGTGAAATAACTCGTTGTATTCTTCACACTCTTTGGTGTTTAAAACGGTTCCATTATTTGGAAACAAAAATTGTTACTCATATTTTCATCAAGGAATGTATAAATGAGTAGAAATGAAACCAGTTTCGTTCGGTTGATACAGTGTATTCAAACTATTTCACTTACTTCAAAATTAAACTATGGATCACATCATACAAAATGTGCTTATGCTCAATATTCTAGAGTTTCATTGTTTATCAATACTAATAAGTGATATTTATTTCTCAATATTTTCGCGCTAACCTAGCTGGGTTAGTAGGCTAGGCGACTACTAGATTGAAAACCTGATATTAAGCACCTATTGGTGTTACGGCAGCTGTCCTTGAGAACCAATCGCCAACCTTTTTCGAGTCTGAAAGCACTTTCGCACCATCACTGATTTAAAATAGTAATAGACCTTAAAATGTATATAAGTAGTCAAACAAAGCCTCTCAAATATATGAAAAATCTTCTGAAGAACACTGCGTAGTTGTAGGTCACTATTGCTGTCCGTCTGACTAGCTCACCAGTCACTACTTCAGGTCTTCTTTTTATATTTCTGAGCTAGGCTCTATTCTAGGTCTAGTGCAATGCCACCTCTGACTGCATCATCACTGACTATAAAGTGATATCGTTGACATTATGAAGAGGACAAAAACCTTTAGTTATATTAGAGACAAAGGGCTATAAGACAACTATTACGCTCGAGATGTTTGTCGCACGAGTGAGCGAGGGCGATAGCAAATCGTAGTTAGAGCCCGGTTACTTGACTTACAGTCGAGTTGAATATATTATTTTATATCACAAATGCAATGAAATAAAAGTAGTTTTGTAGAATATAATCTATTTAGTAAAATTCTAATTATTCTAGCAAGGGAGCAGTTGGAGATTGACCATGTAACTTTGTATGGTTCTGATATATTTTTCTGGAGGTGTTTCAATATCTTTGTATCTATAAGAATAATGTTTTAAACATTTGTATCTATACCTATAGTATAGCTTATCAAAGGTGTTTAACTTCTTCTCTCGGCGCCTCTTCAATCAATGAAGGTTGGCTATCAGCTTTCCGTACTCATCCTTTATCCATGGCGAGGTGAAAAAGTTCAGCAGCACTCGCAATCCCTGTCCACTCCCTGATGTTTCGTAGCCATAATTTCTTCCTGCGACCAGCTCGTCTCTTTCACGCGACTTTCACTTTAGTAACTCTGTAAGTCAGTGACACAGTGGTTTAACTATTGGAAGGAATTAAATTTTAAAACTAAGTTACGTGGTCGTGAAAAATTTGTTTCACCATATTTGACATACGAAACACATAGATGTGAGTAATTGGTGTGAGAGTGGTTGGGACGCTGTACGGATAAACATAACAGAGGGTAGACCGTTCATTTGTTCTGAGTGTCGCCCACGTGCATAGACTTTAGTTTCCTCGTGATCATGACGCTTGCAACAGTGCCGAAATATCGGGAACTCAACAAAAATAATTTAACGGTAAACATTCCGTATTTAATGTTTACTCTTGCAAAAGTGACCGTGATAATTTAAAACTTATAATATACAATAATATATTAACTGCAACAATAATCACTAAATATGTGGTCTACAAGCAAAGCTGATTACAGTGACCTTGTATTTTTACCATTTTATGAATAACATGTACCAATGTAAATGCAATATCGCAAATATTAAAATATACAATATAATGCATATTCATTCTCCTATGAAATCGCGTGGCCGTAAATAATATCAGTTTATTTCCGAAGCTATGGTCGGTTTTAAAGCTACTTACTAATATTTAGAGTTAAAGTAGGAATTTCTTAAATACAGATCATATTTTGTATGATTGTATATCTAAGATGAGAGTATACTTAATTGAAACTTTCGTAAGTATTGTACATTTTAATATAATTTTTACGGTTTAACTCGCGCGGTAGGTAATAATAATAATAATAATAATTTTTATTTTCCAAAAACATACCAATAACCAATAAACATACCATGAAGACTTATACAATGCTTTGTTTGTTGTCTTAAGTAAAATACAAGTTTGGTATACATTAATAAGACCGCAGAACCTACACTAAGAATAAACTTGTGTTGTAGGTTTCTGCTTGCTCTTCGAATTCACAGTTTTAGCAGGTAAATTAAACATAGCCAGAAAGATGAATAACATTAGATAGGTAAGTAAAATTTTTAACTACATTAAATTTCACATTATTAGCTTGTAATGTATGCGTGTGTGTGTGTGTATGGAGGTGTGTGTATGTATGTATGTATGTGTATGTGTGTGTGTGGAAGGGAGGGTGCGTGAGTGTGTGTATGAGATGAAGGTAGAAGTATTTATGTTTTTATCTTTATAAAGTCTTCCGCATTACCAGGGCTAAGATTTTTCAACCAATTGTTGATTGTCTGCTTGAGTTCTCTATTGTTTTTGTTAGTATATCTGGCTAAATTTTGCAGACTTTATTATAGATATGAGGTCCTAAAAAACCTGCGTGTCGGTGTGCCAGTTTAGAGTTATATAGTGGTTTTTCAAAAACAATATCTTTTCTTATTTTTTTCTTGGTATAGGTATACGCGGGCAACTACTTCTTGGACCACTTCAGTATTAGCGCGGACGCAGCTGGGTGCGCAAATACCCCATTGCGTGTCGCGCGTACACCATGTGTACGTTTAAAAAAGCGCCAAGCCATGTCGTACACGTATTGTATACACGTATTTAGACCTCGCGTTTGTGACGAATTTTATCAGATCCAATACACTCCACTGGAATAAACTTGCTTTTAGCTGGTCAAACTATCCAAGAGTAGTATATTTTAATTAAACTTTTATGCGTAGTTCGGAAATAAACCGAAAAAACGCTAGACACGGGATGGGTTCCAAGAAGAAGTTGCATGAAAGTTCACGAAACCGGTCGAGGTACTCGACTATACCTACCGCGTAAGTTAAACCGTCAAATTAATATTACAAAGAGAATATACTTTTGGTTATTTCGTAGATAAATACCTATTATTATTCAAGTCCTGAGCGTAAAATCTTTCACAACTACAGCCATAACTAAATTGCGTACAAAACCAAGACAGTAATAATCACTTATGCTTCACACCTCCAAGCACACTAGGATTATGTCACGTTATCCCTCCATAATCAGCAGACACTCAACAGTAAACACGATCCTTAATCCCTTTCATCTTGGTCTGTTCTTTCTCTTGTTCATCTTGATACGAAATCGTATTTATCTCGCTACATCATAAAGCTTTACCTGCAAATAAATCGTAACTAACGATGGTCTGAAACAAACTGCACATAATAAGGGCTTTCACCACCGGGCGTAATAAAAAAATACCAAATAAACGGACCCGACTTCAACTCCAATAATTGTGAAATAACATGTTGAAGTCGGTACCATGATATAGTTCAATAGTACCTATTATCACAATATTGTGTGCATGGTAACCAACTTCGACTTCGACAAGTTATTTCATACTTTTTGGTGGTAAAGTCGGTTCTAATTTTCTGGAAAAGATTACGGAATCGATTGTCATTCACCGTCAATGTTGATATCATCAAATCAATAAAACAGGTGAAAACACTTTTCAGTTATTTGAGTGTAACTGAAAAACTACAAAACCAAATGTAGTGAAATTTAAATGGGACCATCTAGGAAGTATGCTCTACATAACAAAGATTTTTGAGAATATTATGTCCACAAATGGAAGAGAAATCGAATCGAATACACAAAAAAGTACATACAGTCGAACGTATAACCTCCTCCTTTTGATGTCGGTTAAAATATGTTTACTCCTCCTCGTACCCACAAACTAAGATTCCCTGTTTTAAACGAAACATGGCACACTCTGTAGTGTGTGCTATGTTTCCGGCAAAAGTAATCACAACACCGAAGACTCAAAAACTAACAGTTCTGCTTATTGTTCATATTATATTTTATCTCGGTCGGGAATTGAATATCCCTGTCTTCGAAGCGCAGTTCAGCGCAGCAGGTTTGCAAAACAAGTGCTAGAAGTAAAGAGCGGTGTTTGATTGCGCTATACGTTCAATTATGTCACTTTGTCTAAAGCCCGTTTTGCACTTCTATAAGTACAGTAGCCAGTTAAGAAATCAGTCAGATAAGTAACAAGCAGTAAGTTGTAAGTACGTCTAAACGTTAGCGAAATAAGTAGTCATAAGTTACCGTTTCGACAAGAAGACTAGTAGCATCGGTTGTTTTGTTTACTACTTACTAATTGTCTACAAATCTATGGACTGTACTAAAGTCGCCTGTCTACATGTCAGCCAGTTAAGTTGGCGGGAGACGCGAGAGAGGGGCCTAATTCGCACTTGGCTTGCCAAAAAATAGGTCGTGATCTATTCCAACTCAACTTCATCAACAACTTACTACTTAACTCGCTTGTGTCGATCAAACGACAATAACAACTTAACTCGCCCAAGTCACAAGTTAACTCGCTACTGTACTAATGGAAGTGTAAATCGCGCTGATTTGAAAATTCACAAATAATTAACTACGTAAGTTTACTTTACAATGGGCATACTGTTTCCTTGTAGTTTTGGCGTAAAAGACTAACAAATATCCATTCAAATATTACTTATACTTAAAAGTGTTTGTATTTACATTTTACGTTTACAATAAAAGTGTAATATTACCTTTGTACCTGATTGAATTATAAAGGTCGCAGAAAGACGTTGGATGCCGCTTCCTAACGGTACATTTGGAAATCTATAGGGCAGGCGTATGTTCAGCAGTAGACATCTTACGGAGTAGATGATGATGGATAAGAAACATATAAATAGTATAGATATGACGATTAAAGAATAGCTGATTTTTTTGTTACTAAATAATGAACAATAAAGAAAATACGCGGTTCTCTATTAAACCACGTTGGATAACGACCTTTTATAAAAAGCAATTTAATTGTACAAAGGCATAAGCTTACAATCAAGTCAGTAAACCCATTTAGTTAAATTTAATACTGTAGAGCAGACGCTTGGAAACAAAGCTAAATTAACCTTAGCTTATCAACCGTTTACTCATTTGGCAAAGGTCCAAAGTTCTGCCGCGATTTCGAAACGCTGTCTTTGCTTTGCCGTAAGTGGTGTAAGAAACAGGGAGTTGGCACGAGTGCAATTCATAAATGGAATATTGCAATTTGATTTGGTATTGGACCTGTCCCAATTAATTGGGGCCAGTGCGGTTTCGAATGTTAAGCATGGGATACGTGTGTATACTCAGGGATGGGATGGTGACATGCAGACTGGAATTGTTTAACAAAGTGTATGGGTTGGGTTATCTATTTTAATTATCTATTTAAATATCTATTTCAGTACACAGATCAAATAGCCCATACACGTCTACAACTAGCTTAACAAGCAACAGTTTCATTGTCTTTTAAGGAATTACGACCATTGCGTTTTAGATATACTGTAAACTATAGGACAAGAACATTTTAAGAGCAGTAGAACTCTTTGTGAATGAATTCCTCGGAAAATGTACTGCCACCATGCCTTTTTCTACCGTGAAACAGTAATGTTTGCAATACTGCGTTTTGATTTGAAGGTATGGTTGCCGGCGAAATTACAGGCACATGAGACTTAAAGACTTAATGTTTCAGGGTTACCACTGCAGTACAGTCGTCGAGGAAATGCTTCTGTTTTAGGCAGAAATTACCATTTAACATCAGGCGGGTCTCGTGTTTATATGGGGATTTCGCGTTGTCAAAACCCAAAAATCTAAAGTTTTATAGTCACTGAAAGAATATTAATTGACATAGACTGTCTAAGAAACTAGGAGTGCCCCATTCCATACTAAAACTTCCTTTTATTTCTATTATACATGATAGACTAGTGTTCGATTACCATCTCACTTGATGGTAAGTGATGATGCGGTCGCAGTGTTAACACATTGGATCTATGATGGCGATTGGTTATCAAATGCAGCTGCCGGAGAGCACCGTTCGCTGCTTAACAACCGGATTTCAAACTAGAGTGTGATAGTTAGCCGGGTAGGGACCAGTAGGGCTATTATGTATCTAGGTTGCTAACAATTATTTATTGAAATCGAAAAAAATGGCAGCTCATGTCAGTTTTGTCAGCTCCAGTCAACAAGTTACTAACATTTTTCTTACTGGAATTCAAGTGACCGTCATTTTTCAGAATTTTAATCAACGTTAGTTAGCAACTGAGATACGAGTACATAATAGCCCTGCTGACAGCCACCCCATCGCCCGGTAAAATTAACTTCAACCTGATATCACTTTATATTCATAAATTCCTGGTACATCTCGAAAACACATAATGAGTTGACTAGAGTATTGCTGAAGTATTTTTCAATGAATATTCTAGTAATATTTCAAATATTACTACCTATTACGTTTCTGCTCACCTGATACTTTCTTTAACTTGTTTAAAATCTATATAAAGATGTGCCCGCCATTTCGTCTGCGCGAAGTAAGGGTATTGTACCACGATCATTATAAGTGTTCTCATTATCCTACTAATATTATAAACACGTGTATGTATGGATGATGGATGGTCGTTACTCTGTCACGCACACATAGATGAGGGGCTGTAATAACATATACGATACTCCTTTTGCATCATCATCCATTACCACGGGGGAGAAAACGTGGGGCACAGCTAGTTCAAGTTAAAAATAATCTTCATTCTAAATTTTATCAGATTCTGCAAAGCTGTTCTATGGTGAAAAAGTAACCCTTCTTAGTTTTAAGCAGTATCTAAAAGAATTCTTCTACATTTTACCATCAACCCGCAGTTTCAAAGGATACTCGTATAACGGTAGATATGAAACGAAATTCGATATTAAACTGTCGACTTACATTTCACACGTGCCGACACTTGGTCATAAATATCATGGCGACCTCCTTATTTCGAAAGACTTGCCATTTTTAGAGAATTCTACAATTTTAAAACTGCTTTCTTAATATTGATGAGATTCAGGATTCACAGCGGTGGTGTGTGAAGGACATTTCGGCGAATAAAATAACTGGACAAACGAGATGATAAAAATAACTTGGGATAACTAGTGCGGAGCCACGATAAACAATGGTAGTGATTCGCTTGGTCACTGAAACTGTCATCATCATGTTGCTTACCCTCAGGTGCACGACCTGCCAGTCTCGCCACTAAACAGTATAACAATCTACAATACTTTACACACACACACCCTCGCCCAAATATATATGTCCCGGGGAAATCCTTAATGGATACCACCTACCACGGGGAGGTAGGTGGTTATGTGGGAGTCCGTATACCCATTACTTCTTGGCTTCACCGTGGTGATCCAAGCCAAGGCTACTGAGCCCCCCCAAATCAATGCGGGAACCCTTCAGGGGGGGGGGTACATATTATGTCATCTCAGCCGTAGGACGTCCACTGCTGAACATATGCCTCCCCCATCACATATTATCACATCCACATATTATGTACCTACCTGTAACCTGTCTTAAATTAAGTAAAATTTTAGCTACAGTAATAAAATATTTTTTATTTTCATTTAAAGAATATGATAATATAATAATTTAATATACCTAGGTACATAATACGAGAGTTTGTGAGTGTGTAGGTATGTTACTTCGCACCAGAACACCTGAATGGATTTGGATGAAATTTAGTTCAGAACGACATTGTGCATTATATCCGAATAATCAAAATAGAATTCAAAGGATTGTTTCAGAGGGGAATCCCCGAATGAAGTCGCAAGTCGTACAAATAGTCGTATCAGTCGCGTACAAAGTCGCGGGTTGATAGTTACTATGTCTATGCAGTTACATGACGAAACATTGGATTTTGAATTTCTTTCACCCAGTACTGTTTATTAAAATAAAATTAATAGATACATGTAATGTCAACCATTTCTTAAATGACATATTTTTTGTATTAATTTGTACTTAGATATGAATTTCTATTATTTTCTAGTTGTGACATTTGTTATAATATACTGTTCTATATTGTTCTTGGTACTTGACATGTTTAATATTCACTGATTAATTTAGATTATTATTGACTTTATTGTTTGTTGTATTGATTAATTTATTTTGTTCTTTAACTGTATATTGACATTCATTTATTATTATTTTTACTAACATTACGATCGGATTCATAGGAAAGGTCTCCTCTTTAATTAATTTACTAAAACAAAATATGTAAAATCAAGTCTCAAATTTGCATGGCTTTTCAGACAAAACATGTGATACAAAACCAATCCATCTTAAGAATGTATTTCAACCATGTTTCTTGCATAAAAAATATCTTTATCTTTAATACAGCGCCCTTCACACCCTAACAAAGTAACTCCGGCCATACACCATCCTTCCTATCGTCCAATCGGCATGCCGCTACCGATAGGATCACTTAAAACTGACCGTGTGTGGTATATATGGACATTCTGCAGATTGGATCAAGCCTGCAGCATCATGCCGATTGGACACTACAGTGTTACCAACCAAGAGGATATAATCTACGGTCTAAAGTTAATATAATTGTAACGATATGATGATTTAAAATAGCAGTATTACCTCACCTATGCAAATGTACACAGTCGGCTCTGTTTCATTTTCATAATCCGACTGAACACATGCGTTTAATATTTGTTTGCTATGCATCAACAATAGTCTGATAATCGTTTAGTAAATAACAATGTACGCTTCTAAAGCGCTAAAACATAAATGTATTGCGTGAATTTATGCTTATTAATACATTTAAATGCTCTTAGTAGAGACATAAAGAAGTATTTTCGGTGGTAGTGCCACGTTGTAACGCTGTCCCACAGCCGAATGGGCCGGCAGGACCGGGGTAGTACCACACTTCCGTATATAACACCGACGTAAAGTAACATAGTGGGTCTGGCACCGTCTTCTACGAATACCATGGACAGCTCGCTGCACAAATGTATCTGTCTTGGAAGAGCTAAATTTAGAACGTTCCCAAATACTCTCATCAATATGCTTACACCGAGTATTACAGTACTTCAATCATAATGCGCTTAGAAGCTCTGACAACCGTGAGCGTCTAATAGTAACTGGCAAAATTGAGGATAAAAGACCAAGAGGACAAAGGCCTAGGCGATGGACGGATGAGCTGGAGATACCTTTCAGCACAGCTCTACATCAGGCCAGCAACATAACTCAGTAGAGAGAAACAG
This sequence comes from Selenia dentaria, assembly GCA_917880725.1. Classification (NCBI taxonomy): domain Eukaryota; kingdom Metazoa; phylum Arthropoda; class Insecta; order Lepidoptera; family Geometridae; genus Selenia; species Selenia dentaria. Next base: position 1,798,305 of record OU862888.1, on the reverse strand, counting down.
TAAACAAACTGCAACAAAGGAGTCACAAGCCTCAGTAATAAGGGAACGATTAAGGAAGAAAGAAAGTAACATAGCTTGCTATTGCGTTTCAGTCAGTTTGTGGGAGGTTCAAGAGGCCAGATTCCCCCCTCCCCCGTTCTCCCTCCCCCTACATCTTCACCCCGTCTACATCTTTCTTCCTCAAAGGATGAAGGATGTCCGTGGGTGACGGTATTACTAAACATCAGGTGAGCTGCTTGGTCGTTTGCCAACCTAACCCATAAAAAAAGAAATAGGTAAATACTTGTACACACTCCACTGGCGGAGTCCGGTGTGGAGAAACTATGTATCATAAGTGGGCCATCGATCCGGAGCCAGATGGAATTTATCACCACAAGCTTTGCGACACTATTGTTGTGTTTATAGTGGCCACTGGAAGTGCCTAGGCGTATCTCTATGTGACTTCAGATAATTTATTGATTCAGGCGTTACTTTGCAGAAATCTATTATCAAAAAAAGATATAAAAAAATATTTAGTGACACTTCCGCTGAAAAAAACAATGATTTTGGCTTATTTGGGGGTGTGCACCACCCTCCCTCAAGGTCAAACTACCCACATGACCCCCGTCTCACAAAAAATTGCCAACATACTCAGTTGGGAATTTTTTGTGAGACGGGGCCCATGTAGGTCAAACTACCCTACATGGGCCTCGTCTCACAAAAAATTGCCAACATACCCAGGAAAAATAACATCCACGTGGCCTTCCGAACAGACCAGAACTTACAACATATTTGTAATGGTAAAGATCGTCTTGAGGATGGAAAAAAGTCGGGTGTTTATAAACTGATCTGTGACGATTGTAACGGTGTTTATGTGGGTCAGACAGGCCGTAATTTTGATATTAGATTTAAAGAACATGTTTCAGCTTACAGGAATGACCACCCTGACCAGTCTCATTTCGCTAAACATTTACTCGATACCGGTCATTCGTTGCGCAACAACAACACTTTTAAGATTTTACATGTTTGTGAAAAAAGCTTTCGGTTAAGTGTGTTGGAACAATTAGAGATTATAAAACATAATAATAATAATCTTACACTATTGAATGACCAAACCAACATGGTTTCATCTCCATTATTACGTATATTCACCCAAAATACGTCACCAACAACAATATAGCAGCGGCGGCGCGCGTGCAGTGAGTCACAAGGTTAATGAGCGGAGTCTACATGCTATATAAGGTGGCGATTTTGCGTTGTTCTCAAAAAAAAAATTGTCTTTCCCAGCTGTCTCATTTAGTTCTTTTTTAAATCTTTAACTTTTGACGGGGATCGATCCGAATGATTATTCAAAAAAAATACATTCTGTATTATTGAACTAATGGGTTTTGTTGCTGATAAAGATCAATCTTTGCAAAGAAATGCATTACTACGCTTGCGTGTTTTAAGAGACTACAGCGCCATCTGTTGTCTACCCGGGTAACTTTTACACCAGTTACAGTATATAGTATTATACTAAATAGTTAATATTGATGTTTAAAATCTGTGTAGCCGAATACATTGTGTTACTATACTCATATGCAATTATTCACATTTGTAAAAAACTGCATTTTGTTGAAAGAACATTTAAATTATCATCAACCACTTCCAGCGCTTTCAACTCCACAGATACGTCTTCGCCATTTATATTGCTGTCATTTAAGCCTAGAATAAAATACACTTTTGTGATATTGGTCGTATAAACAGACTATAGATACGAAACAGCCATACGGTTTACGACCTTATTGAATCGCATGCATAACACGCCTGTCAGTTTTCCAATACATTGGTGTTGTTTTATCCTTAAATCGAGACGTGATATATTTTATTTGTCTTTTCGTTTTTTATGAAATATATAAAATAAAATTGGGTCGGTAGCAAGACTACCAAGTGACGAGCTGGGCTAGTAGTCCGATCATAAGCCCACTGCATTTTGTTAATATCCTCACCGAACTATGGTATGGGTGGTGGTAAAATTACGGGTACATGAGACTTTACAACTTAATGCCTCAGTTCGTCGTTTGTGAAGATATGATTTTGTTCTAGGCAAAAGTTACCGCTTAATATCAGATAGACCTCGTGCCGTCTCCTAATAACTCCTATATATAATACTAGCTGACCCGCCAGCAGTTTCACTCGCGTGGCCTCGCGGGATACGGTAATTATAGATTTTAATTATCCCACGGGAACTCTTTAATTTACCGGGATCAAAAGTATCCTATTTATGTTGATCAGGGATATACGCTACCACCATACGAAATTTCATTTAAATCGGTCTAGTCGTTTCGGAGATTAGCCCGTACAAACAGACAGACAAACATACACGGCCTTATTAATAAACTTGGCTTACACCCGGAGTAGTTAAAACATCTATCTGTCAAGTTTTCGCTTGCAGTAAATGTCACGCGTGAAAGCAAGACAAAGCATGTTACGCCTAATATAGGTTTACGCAACGTTTATTAATAAAGGCCACAGAGAAGAAACAAACAATTTAAACTTATTTTTCACTCCTTACATCCCCTGACTTGATGTTTAGCATAATATATTGAAAGCATCACTATTTATTTTAAGTTACCTATCCAGTTATCAATTTTCATTACTGTAGCTCCAACAAAAATAACTTTGAAAAAATAAACCGTTTCACCCCCTTAAGTCATCCCTGTCAATAAATATTAAAATCATCACTTTAAACTGTCCAAATGCTAATTTTCATCACTATGTGCGCAAAAAAAACTTTCCATACAAACTTTCACCCCTCCATTTCACCCTCTTAATACACCACTATCAAAAAAAATTAGTTAATTTTTTTAAATTTTGCATGACCTATCCAAATACAAATTTTTACAGCTATAAGTTCCAAAACAAAGGAGTTTCATAAAAACGTTTTCACTCCTTTTGACCCCCAAATATTGTAAAATTTCGAAAAACCCATTCTTAGTACACCTCCATGCATCTAGGACAATGCACCCTTCAAATTTCAATTCTGTACGATCAGTGGTTTAGGCTGTGCGTTGTCTGTCAGTCAGCCAGTCAGGACATCTTCTTTTATATATAGACCTCCTTCTCCTATACATACTTATATGGATATACGAGTACAACACACACACTCAGGTCAAACAGGCATGTCCGGGAAATGAACCAAGGACCAGCGGATCAGGCAGGGATCTACTAAATGCGCCGATGGTTTAAATATAATCTACTCGTAATATAACTTAACTATATATTTTGTCGACACGACTGTTCATCTATAGATCATTCTAGTTCATAGCGCTAGAACATCTACATTTCCCATGGCTAAATACTTAAATACAGCAAAGTTTGCTGCTGTCTCTATATTAAATATAAAGTCTCTTCAGACAAGCCTTCACCTATATCAATAACCAGACACAAAGTCTATTGATATCCTGGTTTACGACAGCTGAGGGGTAGACATTTCAGAAAGTAAATCAAACCTTGCTTTATACTTTTATTATTAACTAGCTGGTGCCCGCGACGTCGTCTGCGCAGGATTAGTACTTCGAGTAGCTTATTGTCTTCTCCAAAGCCATATCTATCTTTATACCAAAATGTCATAAAATATTTACATGGTTATACGAGTAAATTAAGGTACTTAGTAAATCAATCAGTGAACACTCATAATAAAATACAGTACCTACGTACATACAAATATAAAATTAACCACCATGGAAAAAATGTCATTACATTACATCACCCTTGACGAAATTGGTGTTACATTTCATCACCCTTGACGGTCGCCGAGCATTACTAGTGTATCGAGCTGTCAAAATGAAAGCTTACTTTTGACTAAGCTTTGACAAATTGACACAATCTAAGAACTGTCATCATTACGATCTATAGTAGGCCAAGATCTTGTTATTTTGTCTATGCTGAGCTCAAGAACAACACGCTTTTTACCTGCGTGGTGATGATGAAAGTATCCTATGTGTTAATTCAGCGCCTCATCTACCTCCATACCAAATGTCATCAAAATTGGTCCCGCCGTTTAAGCGTGAAAGAGTAACAAACATCACACATCAACACATCCATACATACATACTTACAAACTTTTGCGTTAATAATATTAGTAGGATACTTAAAATTAGTTATTTAAAGCTCTCGGCGGGCACTTTGAGTTTTTTTTTCACCTTCCTGAAAATGAGCATCTGATATGTTCGAAACCCGGCGATACAATTTCGATCCCTAACGTGAGAGTTTTCGTTTTAAATAAGTTTAATATGTGTCAAACTCACTAATGTTTCATTTATTGTAGAAGCTCTTCTTAATACTTTGTGGAGAAAACATGAAACCATTCCCTGAGCTGAGCTTTACATTACATTAACGAATTTCAGTTAATTGAAAATCTGATAACGGTCCAATATTAGGTTTCCATGAAGCCCATTTAATTGTGTAGCTATTTAGAATACCTTTGGTAGATTATGTTTGAGATATTCTATGCCTGCCAAGTGAAAATTACCTCTAAGGAGTTCTTAGTAGCTAGGCGTAAAACATTATAAGTAGGTATAAATTAAATAGAATAGGTGATGATATAATCAGTATAAGTTTACAATGTCGTTCTAGTGCTCGGCGATTCAACAATGAGCACTACTTAGTAGCTGAGTATTTTCCTTTTACTTATTAAAAATTATGTAAATGTACTCGTATATTGAAACATTACAACAAAAATAATTAGCCTGCATCGCGAGGGATGCATTCAATAGTAAGTACCCTGCTCCCCATGACAGTAACAGTGTCACCCATACCTTTATGCACAGCCCTGTTCACAAAAATGATTGTTTTGCGGCAAGATATCTGGCTCTGCCTTAATACCATCAATAGACTTACCTCCAAGTAATAAGATTGCAAAAATAGTTATTTATTGGTATAAACCACCCACTTTGAAAGTGTCTCATTACTCATTTATACAAAGGGTTACAAGGTTCGTCATTGCTCCCTTACACATGTGCGGTGGGCAAAGTTATATGGAATTTCATGCTCTCCGTAGAAAGGTAGAAAAGTTGTGTGAAATCCATTTATTAGTTTAAGTTAAGTTAAAGATACCAGGGCATCTTTTGTTTTTAGCAGCGAACATCAAAAGAATACAAACGTCATATTTCAAAAAGGTTTGAAATCCAATAACTAGAAAAAAGTGGTGGGAATTATTTTCTTGTACTCGATTTTTAAATGAAAGGAGGCTAGCAACCTTTTTCTGCACTACGAAAAAAACCATGGCGTCCTTTTGTTAATGTATTTTTAATTTGTTTTTTTACTTAATTGATAATTTCACAGTAAGCTTTTAAAATATATACTACATATTTTTTTGACATATGTCATGTTATAGCGGAAGTGGCGATTTCATAGTGATGAAGCCATCAGAAAAAGGATTTTATCGATTGATTTGATTTCTTACAAAATTCACCAAACCACAATTATTTACTAATGAAGGTAACTATTTAATTTACTCGTAGTTATACTATAAATAACTATACTATATCCTACTTTTATTATGACTTTTTGTTGAATAGGTTATAGCTTCGATTATTTAAATTTCATCACTATTATTCGAGTAACTTTATGAGTAACGCTTGATAATAGAAATAAAGATAAATTTGTGTTTTAAAGAATATTATCGTTAAAAGCTAAGGTAACATGTATATATGTACTGAGGTAAAACAACATACAGTAACCAATACTTTAGTAGTGGATATCAGTTTTTGTTATGAATAAACTTTTTATTTTGCGTTGACAAATCTTTTTTGTCCCTTTATATAAAAAAAAGATTTATCATTGCATATAAACGAAAAGTGCACGTAACGGATAATGTTTTCAAAGCCATTCTAATAAAATTATAGTCACATTTACCTACATATTTAATATAAGTTTATAAAAGAAAACCAAACTTTTTGTGATTTTGCCTAGAACATGTTTTGATTCCGCACCAAGTTAAATTATTAATGATGGTGATTTGTTTTTATATGTAGGTAATCCCGTATATTTTTGTTATGATATGTTTCAGTTTTTGAAGCTATTTAAGCACTAAACTCAACCGTTGTTACGCTTAGCTTGGTTGTGTAGTAACTTCTTTTTAATATTTAATTTTTTTTCTTTCGCTACTTGTAGGAATGTTTTTATATCTTTTGTTTTTTTTTTGTTTTGTTGTGAATGTACTCTGTGGACAGTGGCGTGCGTGACGTCACTTGTCGGTCCAAACGGAAGATAAGCGCTGGTTGATCACAACCAGCATTATGCTGAGTTGGAACCGGTTTGTGACAGAAAACTTATTAATTATGCAGGTATTTTAATGTATAGTAAAATTATTATGTAATAATGTGTTTTCTGTGACAAATAAACTGTATTCTGTTCTATTCTATTCTATTCTACTTATATTTAATTCATAAATTACATAGTTACCACATGCACGTGCTCTTAAAAATATTTGTATCCCGCAGCAAATCGTACGGATAAATCTGAAATTACACGTTTTAATAATTATTAAATTAACTGGAATTAATTAAACGGCTGTTTCCAGTGCCGCAGCCAGTGTACTAATAGCAGTAGGGACTGAAATCCCACCTTCCGTTAAATAGGGTGTTTGGTAGAGGGATCGACAAACCAAATGAGCGTGTTCGGGGGACCACTTGGAGAATACAAGTTGGCCAAAAAAAATCCCCGACCCCCCAATATGTTTAACTTTTTTTGTGATTTTTCCCTTTTTTTCCGAAATTGTACCTATTTACTACCATAACATTTGTAATCTGTATTCGTAAAATTTACGAATGGTTAGTAATAACGTTACTCGAAATTAAGGTTAGTGAGCTAGGGTTAAATTTGTAAAAACTAAAAATATCCGATCTAAAACATACTTTACAAATAGTATGGTGGTAAATAGGTACAATATTGGAGAAAACTAAAAAAATCATTTCAATTTACGTTAGTATAAACGCTAATTTGTTATTTTCAGGAAAAGAGCGAACATATTGATCTAGCTTACTTGTATTATCCTTGGTGTTGATATTTAGAGTGAGAGCTCGCAGCAAGAATGATACGTTCCACATCATGGTAGGCAAGTCACAGTGCTCCAAGCCGAATTTACAGATAAAACCTATCATATTTATTTCTCTACTCTTCTAACTTATTATTTAGAAAATTACAATAGCAGTCTAAGATATTATTGAAAACTTCAGTGATTTCTCTAAATCATCCAAATTTTATTTAAAGAGTTTTATGGGCTACACACTGAGAAAACACTTGCCAAATATACCGGGCTACACCAATGTACCGAATATTCAAAACATACCAAATACACGTAGTGCTATTTGATTGTAGTTCGCTTTTTACCAAAACTATACCTGCGCCGTCGCCGTTATTAAGTTATTAACCAGACATACAATTTGACGAAATTGTCACCTGTGTTTCTTATAACTTCAATGGAACACCAGTACGTTATTGACACCAATTTACGTAAATTTTATGATGAAATGTTTTGATTTTCCCCAAGCGTTACGTGTAACGTGTAATTTACGTAAAAATAGCGCTATGTTAGAAGTAAACGTCTTGGAAATGTTAAAACTTTCAATGTCAGTCCAGTCATTATTTGATATTTGTTAAAAAGGAATTTGTTGATTCTTTAGGCTATATTACTGTGGGCTACTCCTTTTTTTATTGCCAAAAGTAGGCAGGCAAGAAGGTGGCCCTCCTGAAAGAAAGTGTTCACAACAACACCAGGGGCGTTGTCAACGCGCTGCCGACCTCTAAGGATTATAAAGACGCCCTTTTTAAACAACCAAATATCGTAGAGCAGATAGAAAGCCTCGGTGGGAAGCTTCATACTGATTTTTGTTGTACGCGGAATTATACATCGTATCTCTCCCGAAGATGATGTACGTTAACATGCAGCAGCACGCCAGATTATGCTGTCCTTATCACACTTTTAGATTTATTTTATACCTAAAAATCAAATAATGGCAACTTATTTGACCACAAAACACCTAGTTTTTTCCTCCCGCCAACACCACCGCCATGTTGTCGGTTCCTGTTCTGTCGGCCATCATTACGTGATTTTGTGTTGTCCGAGTCACACGCATAAAAAAGTAAAGAAAAATCTAGGCTCCTCTTCCAACAAAAATGGGAAAAAGAAAGCGGTCAGATAGGGACGAACGGGATATCGTCGATCGAGTGCTGAAAAAAGTGAAAAAGTTGGTTAAACCCAGGAGAAGAATAATCTCTTCGTCATCCGAAGATTCCTCTGAGGAAGGAAGGAGGCTACCTTCCGTGTGTTCATGCAACATAGATTTGGAACCCACTGCCAGTGATCAAGAAGTTCAAGGTAAATTTCATGTGAAAATATTGAACAAAGTAATATTTTTAATTTTTACTACCCGTCATGGTTAATTGTGCCTTATTGTTGCAAAATTCCCGACATATATTGTGTGTGGAAATGGAACTATCCCGACATATATCGTGTGTGGGTACAAATTCGCTTCATTATGGCATATTATTCCGGCATATATTGCGTGTGGATAAAAATACTTATAACCTACCCACTTTTTATAATAAATTGAGAATAAAGTAGATTATCTGTAATCTATACCTCACTCAATATATATTTTTCCCGTCGTTTCAGACGAGATCCCACAAGGGATACCCACAGGTAATGAGCTCGCTTCTGACGAGCTGGACCCAGACATTCTGCAATTATTGGGCTCAGACCCAACAAAAACCCAATCCTATGGCGAAAACCTACATAAAGACTTGGCCACACGATGGCAACACATTCTAAGAAATGGGCTACAGAAAGAAGAAAAACAAGATTTATTGAATAAATATCTACCGGCGGAAAATTGTATATTCATGAAAGCGCCCATTCTTAACCCGGAGATAAAATCAGCACTATGTGATATTAACATCAAAAGGGACTCTTTTAGTGAACAAAAGCAAAATCAGATGGCGAGTTGTATCTCTGCAATCGGAAAAGCCCTAAACTTGACATTAACACGAAATAGTGTACCACAAGAGGTTATAAAGACGCTGAGTGATGCGGGGCCGCTGTTATGTGATACACACCATAGAGAATCCCTTTCAAGACGATTCGCCATCATCAATTCTATCAGCAAACAGAAGCGAGAAGTCATAAAAAATACTATATTAGACCAACATTTGTTTGGATCAAATTTATCGGAACACCTGAAATCATCTAAGGCCATATCAGCGTCCGCTTCAGAGTTGAGATACAATAGGGCTAAATTTAATCAGCCACGCGCGTCGAACAGTTCTGCTCTTAACCCAGGGGCTTTAAACGCACGGGGGACACCGCGGGCTGCCGAGCCGCGAGTGTACCCGAACCAGTATCGGCGGCCACTGCCATCGGCACCCGCGACGTCACGCGATTACCGTCGTGCGCCCGCGCCGCCAGCGACAGCTCGCTCGAGGGCGAGGCCTTACCCGCAACAAACGAGTCGGCGCTAACTGCTTCAACACAGGTACATAACTTGGATACATCTTTACCGATTGCTGGCAGACTTCAGTATTTTTTACATGAATGGCGTCGCATCACTAATGACGAAACCATATTATCTTGGGTGGAAGGTTACCAAATTCCTTTTTATTGTCAACCACATCAGATATGTACAACAAATAGGTCATATACATGTAAAGAAGCTGACATAATTGATGAATGTATCACAGACATGTTAGTATCAGGTTATATTTCCACATGCGTCCCTTGTGCAAATCAATTTATCTCGCCAATTTTTACAGTCCCTAAGCCTAATGGAAAACATAGGTTTATTCTTAATTTAAAACAATTAAATAGATATGTTCATGTAAGTCAATTCAAAATGGAGGATTATCGTACGGCTTTAAAATTAATAGATAAAAACTACTACATCACTACATTGGACATCAAAGACGCTTATTTTTTACTGCCAGTTGCAAAAAAGCGACAGAATCTACCTCCGTTTCACTTGGAATTCTAAAAAGTACACGAACCTATTATTTGAGTTTAACGTATTACCGTTTGGTATCTGTACAGCGCCTTATGTATTTACAAAATTATTAAAACCTGTCCTGCACCACTTAGGTTCATTAGGTCATTTATCTGTAAATTTCCTAGACGACTTTTTGTGTATTGGAAGTTCATTTAATAACTGTCTTGATAACCTAGTTAACACAAAAGATTTACTTTCTAAACTAGGGTTTTTGATCAATGAACATAAAAGTCAATTTTACCCAAAGAAAACATGTACATTCTTAGGTTTTACCTTCGATTCTACGAACATGAGTTTAACGTTACCAGATGATAAAAAAGCAAGGATAAAACTATTTACAAATAAATTAATGAACACAGAAAATTGTACAATTAGAACGTTCGCTAGTTATGTTGGCTTATTGACGTCAGCGTGCCCCGCCGTGAATTATGGATGGGTGTATACTAAAATGTACGAAAGAGAGAAATTCTTAGCTCTTAATAATAACTCTAATAATTATAGTAAAATTATGAACCTATCGAAACATTTAAAAGAGGATTTCATATGGTGGAGGAATCACATCGATTCCTCAAATACCTCTTTTGAGAATAAAAATTATTTACTAGAAATTTTTAGTGATGCATCAAATACAGGTTGGGGTGCAGCTTGTAACAACGAAACAGCACACGGACACTGGACACATTCCCAACTATTATTACATATAAACAGTCTGGAGTTACTTGCAGCCTTTTATGGTCTCCAAGTTTTTGCATCACGAGTTAGTAATTGTGATATACTACTAAGAGTAGACAATACCACAGCTATTGCATATATAAATAAAATGGGTGGTAATCAATTCCTGCACCTCAATAAAATTGCACGTGATATATGGCAATGGTGTGAAAAACGTAGGATACACATTTTTGCATCATATATTCAATCACACATAAACGTAGTTGCAGATTTCGAGTCTCGCAAACATTTTAATAGCGACACAGAATGGGAACTAGCAGATTACGCTTTTCATCAGATAAAAGCTTCATTTGGTACACCTGAGTTTGACTTATTTGCTAGTATCCAAAATCGTAAATGTCGTCGTTACGCTTCATGGAAGATCCGAATTCGAAAATCATTGACGCATTTACATTTAACTGGAAATACTTACAATTTTACGCTTTCCCACCCTTTAGCTTAATTTCTAAAGTATTGTGCAAGATTAAATGTGACAAAGCTGAAGGAATTTTAGTAGTACCATACTGGCCCACTCAACCGTGGTATCCGATGTGGATTACATTACTTGCTTCGGAAGTGCTATATTTTCAACCTAATCAAAATCTACTTATCTCTCCTTTCAGAGAGCAGCATCCCCTCCACGCGGATCTAACCCTGATGGCAGGGAAATTATCCGGCAATCGCTTCTAAAGCACGGAGTTCCTATTGCATCTCTTGATAGTGTTAGCTTCATTCTCTGCCAATACAATTAGTCAATATAATACGTCACTAAGATCATGGTGGCAATATTGCAAAGATAAGGGTATAAGTTACTGTGATTCAGGAATTTATGACAGAAAAATTTAATACAGGTGCGAGTTACAGTACACTGAATACATATTGGTCAGGTATTATTATATTATTATATCCATACTATTAGGCCAGGATGTTACCTGTAATGATGCCATAAAAAGATTTTTTAAAGGCGTTTATCGTCTAAAACCTCCAGCGCCAAAGTACGATACCACTTGGGACCCCAATTTAGTATTGAATTAATTAAATAATTACTATCCCCATGATTCGATTGCATTGAAAGATTTATCTCACAAATTAATAACACTTCTAGCATTAGCATCGGCACAAAGAATGCAAACGCTTAGTTTGATTAAAATTAGAAATATCTCAGTTGATTTAGATACAATACATATAAAAATTGATGACCTTATAAAAACCTCAAGGCCAAATACATTTCATCCATTAATTGTGCTACCATATATTAAAGAAAACCTTAAAATATGTCCAGCACACTGTCTCAAATCTTATATGGATAGAACTTCTTCCTTACGGGGTCAAGAGGAATTGCTTTTTATCAGCTATCAAAAACCGCACAAAAGGGTAGTTTTGCAGACGCTGTCTCATTGGGTTAAACTAATTATGAAAAGTAGCGGAATTGATACTAGTTTATACGGTGCTCATAGTACGCGTCACGCGTCGACCTCAGCTGCCCACAGAGCAGGCGTCAACCTTGAAGTTATCCGGAAAGCAGCGGGCTGGTCCGAATCATCTAATGTATTTCTGAAATACTACAATAAAAACCTAACTAAATCCTCTCAAAATGAATTTATACATTCATTATTTAGAAACTAAGATTATACATTAATGTAATTTTTACTTATTTAATACATTTCAGAAAATATACATTTTGTTGATCACCAGCTATTATTTTATTTTTTCGATGCTCTAAACATCTGCATGTTAACGTACATCATCTTCGGGAGAGATACGATGTATAATTGAGAATCAAACGAACAAACCTGTGATGTTTGATATCTAATTATACGAGTCTCTACCGAAGATGATGACACTCCCACCCACCCTATTACAGTGTCGGTATTACATTTTTCAAATTGTACTTGTTATGTGATTTTATGTTCAGTAATTGACCCAAAGCCTTATGAGAACAAAAACTTTGATCGGAAATTTTGTGCGAGGTTTAAATTCTATTTTACTGGCCTAGTATGTGTTATTGTCTATTGATACTTGAAAGCTGTCTAACGCTACATTTGTATAGGCAAAGGAAGTATAGAACGTAACGAAACCCCGTAAAAATCTAACGGGCTTATGTTCAGACGTTTAAATAAAAGCCAAAGGTAATAATGACATTGGTATTTTCGTGTTCTGCACGAGTCTACGTGATCCTATTTTTAAACATCCGATTTCCATTCTTGTATGTCTGTCCTGCCTTTAAAGTGTGTATTTTGAACCTTAAGAGGTAGCTGGTTAAATTCTCATTTTACTTTGTCTTAAAAAAGGTTAACTAGTATCAAACTTGGTTTAACCCTTTGCGTCCCAGAGACGTAAATATACGTCAGTTTTATTCACAAATCTTTTGTTTTAACTATCACGATATAGGAAGGATTAAACATTAAACCTTTTGACTTCATATTTAAATGGTAGAATTCAAAGGGTTGACATAAATGGTAAAAAATCGCCCGGCTCTATAATCTCAATGGGCGTTCCACAGGGTTCAATACTAGGGCCGTTCTTGTTTTTAATCTATATTAATGACTTACCTTATTATGTAGAGAAGAATCACGAGATTGTATTGTTTGCAGATGACACTTCACTGTTATTTAAAATTAAAAGGCAGTTATTAAACTATGACGATGTTAACAATGCATTAGCTAAAGTTGTGAATTGGTTCAATACAAATAATCTTCTCCTCAATGAGAAGAAAACTAATTGTATAAAGTTCTCGACACCAAATGTGAGACAAGTAGAATCCAATATACAATTGAATGGAACAGGGTTGGACCTTGTGGAGTCAACAGTCTTTTTAGGAATTACTATAGACGCTAAATTGCAATGGGGTCCCCACATTAAAAAATTGTCTAGTAGGCTCAGTTCAGCAGCTTATGCTGTTAAAAAAATTAGACTATTAACTGATGTAGACACAGCTAGAATAGTTTATTTTAGTTATTTCCATAGCGTTATGACTTATGGCATACTGCTCTGGGGATGTTCTGCAGATATTAATTCTATTTTTATACTGCAAAAAAGGGCTATACGAGCAATCTACAGTTTGGCTCCCAGAGTTTCCCTTAGACAGAAATTTAAAGACATAAACATTCTAACTGTTGTCTCTCAGTTTATCTATGAAAATCTAATGTATGTAAAGAAAAACATTAGCAGTTTTGATAAAAGGAGTGATGCTCATTCCATCAACACGCGAAATAAGCACAAGCTATCCGTACATGTAACGCGTCTCCACAGAATAAGTCATTCTTTTATGGGACAATGTATACGATTTTATAATAAAGTTCCCAATGTTATCCGAGATTTGCCTATTAATAAGTTTAAAATTACTATTAAAACTAAACTCTGTCAAAAAGGTTATTACAAAATTTCGGATTACTTGGAGGATAAAACAGCTTGGGACTGATCACTCCAGGATCTATCTACTCGTGTACTAAGATGTCAAAGTGTAGCGTGTCTTGCCCTACTGATACCATTATTATGTTCTCTTTTGTAAGGCAACACACTGGAGCTAATATTTGTAGTACCTAAGTAAAAACATTGTAAAAACATCTATATAAAAAGAATGGCCCCGAGTTTCTTGCCGCTTCTTCTCGGTTGGCTCTATGTATTTTGGAACGCGGCGGTAGGCTTTAAAGTACATTATAATGAAAAATTGACGTTCATAAGTGCGTCTTTGATGCCTAAATTGAATAAATGATTTTGACTTTGACTTTGACTTTGACTTTGATTGCATATTCAGATATCAATATAATAAGAGCATTGACCAAGTAGGTAAGTAAAGTTAACCTAAAAACTCGGTAAAATCCTAAAAAGAAAGCAGCTCCGACACCTTTTCGTTTGTTAACATGATGCATGTTATGTGGCGTGGAACCCTTGATACTTTAACTCAACTAGCAGTTAGCTATATCCGGAAAATATATTTCAATATACCTCCAAATAAGAAAACGATATTAAAAGAAATATGTAGTGACACCCTCCCTTCCGCATAAAATTAAAAATAAGAAATATACAGAATAAGCAACACACAAAACAGCCCAATCAACTAAAAACGATTCGACACGTGTTTCGCCTCTACACGAGGCATCCTCAAGAAATGTATGTAGAGGCAATTTTTAGAGCCGCTTTTTCGTTGATTGGGTTGTTTTGTGTGTTGTTTATTCTATATAATTCTTATTTACATTTTACGCGGAAGGAAGGGTGGTGCACACTGCATGAGCACCACTGAGCAATGTTCCATCAGGAGTGTCACTACATATTTCTTTTCATATCGTTTTTAAAATGGATTTTCGCAATGAATCAATTAATAACCTTCAAATCAATTTGAAGCCGCGGTGCGAGCATGGATTCTCGATAGGATAAAATTATCTATACCAGAGACAAGGTAAGATAGTTGAAAAAAGTAAGTTTATCGGCTTGACCCGTTTATCGTGTGATCCACGTTCACGCGGCTGATCGGTGAAAATTTCAGTAAATATCACGTGAGCCTAGCCAGATCTAAACGAATAATTATATTATATCAGTACTTTGGGTTATATATACTTGTACTAGCTACTTGTGAATGGCGCAACACATGACACTTATGTTTTATTTAGTAACTCATTCCTTGTACAAAAATGTATAGTAAACTATAATTAATACAATTTATGGCAAAACACTCACGTTAGGGATCAAATACGTAGACCCGGGTCAGCATGTCAGATGCTCATCTTTAGGATAAGTGCTCAGCGGTGTCCGCGAGCTCCCGGCGAGCACTGGCACTGTGTGAGTGTTTTGCCGGTTAATAGCAATAGATTAAATTAAATTCATTTATTTCAACCATCAGTAAAATGTGTCAAACTCACGATAATTTCAATATAAAAAAAATGTGAATGTTGTATAGACCCAAGAGAACTCTGATGGCAAATGTTTAAAATAATACGAATGCTGCATAAAAATGAAAACCGAGCACAACATAATATCTGCATTTACGATTATTGTAAAAATGCGTGATTTTTTAGAGGTTTAATATTTGATGGCCTTTGATGGCCTTTAAAATGTACAGTGAAGCGTATAACTTCTAGACCCACCAACACTACTACTTGACGATCACGACCGCTCTGTCAAGAGCGCAACGAAGAAGGAAAAGAAGAAAATTTACAGCTGCAAAATCAAGCAATGAAAGAATTCATGAATTATCGAAAGCCTTGCACCAAACTTACGAAACGAAGCTGTATTTTCTGGTTAGCTAGAGGACAAAACACCGGGTGAACTTT
Source organism: Selenia dentaria (assembly GCA_917880725.1). Classification (NCBI taxonomy): domain Eukaryota; kingdom Metazoa; phylum Arthropoda; class Insecta; order Lepidoptera; family Geometridae; genus Selenia; species Selenia dentaria. Next base: position 1,782,323 of record OU862888.1, on the reverse strand, counting down.
ATTAGGTCAAACTATAGCTCGTCGAAGTTCGTTAATTAAGTTTTCTTTATTCGCGTCAGCTTTATTAACCTCGGGGAGAGGAAACACTAATTAAAGAGAAAATATGGATTTTCATCTACAATGATAACTGATATTTATGAGTTTGAGACTGTAACGATGGACGTATTGAACATGGGGATTCCTATCCTTCCTACTAATATCATAAACGAGAAAGTTTGTGAGTATGGATGTATGGATGTTTGTTACACTTTCACGCTCAAGCAGCGGAGCCGATTTTAATTAAATTTGGTATGGAGGTAGATGAGGCGCTGGATTAACACACACGATACTTATCATCATCTCATCCATCATCACGCGGTTTTAAAAACACGTAATACTCTTGGGCAAAGCTTAGACAAAATAACAAGATCTCCGCCAATCAACATTATCAAGATTGTAATAATGACAGTTATGTCAAAGTTTGTTTTAGTTTCTGATAGCTTAGTCAAAAGCACGCTATCACTTTGACAGCTCGTAAATAACAAGATCTCCGCCAATCAACATTATCAAGATTGTAATAATGACAGTTATGTCAAAGTTTGTTTCAGTTTCTGATAGCTTAGTCAAAAGCACGCTATCACTTTGACAGCTCGTAAATAACAAGATCTCCGCCAATCAACATTATCAAGGTTGTAATAATGACAGTTATGTCAAAGTTTGTTTCAGTTTCTGATAGCTTAGTCAAAAGCACGCTATCACTTTGACAGCTCGTAAATAACAAGATCTCCGCCAATCAACATTATCAAGATTGTAATAATGACAGTTATGTCAAAGTTTGTTTCAGTTTCTGATAGCTTAGTCAAAAGCACGCTATCACTTTGACAGCTCGTAAATAACAAGATCTCCGCCAATCAACATTATCAAGATTGTAATAATGACAGTTATGTCAAAGTTTGTTTCAGTTTCTAATAGCTTAGTCAAAAGCACGCTATCACTTTGACAGCTCGTAAATAACAAGATCTCCGCCAATCAACATTATCAAGATTGTAATAATGACAGTTATGTCAAAGTTTGTTTCAGTTTCTGATAGCTTAGTCAAAAGTACGCTATCACTTTGACAGCTCGTAAATAACAAGATCTCCGCCAATCAACATTATCAAGATTGTAATAATGAAAGTTATGTCAAAGTTTGTGTCAGTTTCTGATAGCTTAGTCAAAAGCACGCTATCACTTTGACAGCTCGTAAATAACAAGATCTCCGCCAATCAACATTATCAAGATTGTAATAATGACAGTTATGTCAAAGTTTGTTTAAGTTTCTGATAGCTTAGTCAAAAGCACGCTATCACTTTGACAGCTCGTAAATAACAAGATCTCCGCCAATCAACATTATCAAGATTGTAATAATGTCAGTTATGTCAAAGTTTGTGTCAGTTTCTGATAGCTTAGTCAAAATTACGCTATCACTTTGACAGCTCGTAAATAACAAGATCTCCGCCAATCAACATTATCAAGATTGTAATAATGACAGTTATGTCAAAGTTTGTTTCAGTTTCTGATAGCTTAGTCAAAAGTACGCTATCACTTTGACAGCTCGTAAATAACAAGATCTCCGCCAATCAACATTATCAAGATTGTAATAATGAAAGTTATGTCAAAGTTTGTGTCAGTTTCTGATAGCTTAGTCAAAAGCACGCTATCACTTTGACAGCTCGTAAATAACAAGATCTCCGCCAATCAACATTATCAAGATTGTAATAATGACAGTTATGTCAAAGTTTGTTTAAGTTTCTGATAGCTTAGTCAAAAGCACGCTATCACTTTGACAGCTCGTAAATAACAAGATCTCCGCCAATCAACATTATCAAGATTGTGATAATGACAGTTATGTCAAAGTTTGTTTCAGTTTCTGATAGCTTAGTCAAAAGCACGCTATCACTTTGACAGCTCGTAAATAACAAGATCTCCGCCAATCAACATTATCAAGATTGTAATAATGACAGTTATGTCAAAGTTTGTGTCAGTTTCTGATAGCTTAGTCAAAAGCACGCTATCACTTTGACAGCTCGTAAATAACAAGATCTCCGCCAATCAACATTATCAAGATTGTAATAATGACAGTTATGTCAAAGTTTGATTCAGTTTCTGATAGCTTAGTCAAAAGCACGCTATCACTTTGACAGCTCGTAAATAACAAGATCTCCGCCAATCAACATTATCAAGATTGTAATAATGTCAGTTATGTCAAAGTTTGTGTCAGTTTCTGATAGCTTAGTCAAAATTACGCTATCACTTTGACAGCTCGTAAATAACAAGATCTCCGCCAATCAACATTATCAAGATTGTAATAATGACAGTTATGTCAAAGTTTGTTTCAGTTTCTGATAGCTTAGTCAAAAGCACGCTATCACTTTGACAGCTCGTAAATAACAAGATCTCCGCCAATCAACATTATCAAGATTGTAATAATGACAGTTATGTCAAAGTTTGTGTCAGTTTCTGATAGCTTAGTCAAAAGCACGCTATCACTTTGACAGCTCGTAAATAACAAGATCTCCGCCAATCAACATTATCAAGATTGTAATAATGTCAGTTATGTCAAAGTTTGTGTCAGTTTCTGATAGCTTAGTCAAAATTACGCTATCACTTTGACAGCTCGTAAATAACAAGATCTCCGCCAATCAACATTATCAAGATTGTAATAATGACAGTTATGTCAAAGTTTGTTTCAGTTTCTGCTTATTCGAATAGCTTAGTCAAAAGCACGCTATCACTTTGACAGCTCGTACACTAGACATGCTGAGCAACAAATGTAACACAAATACCGTCAAGGGCGATGAAATGTAATGACAGTTTTTAATCATGGTGATTTATTTTATATTTATATGTACGTAGGTACTGTATTTATTATTAGTGTTTTCTGATTAATTTACTACGTATTGGAATTTATCATTTAATACTATTATAGCAATTGCGTTTGACCATGTAAATATTCTATGACATTTTGGTATGAAGATAGATATGGCCTTGGAGAAGATAATAAGCTACTCGTAGTATTAACCCTGCGCAGACGAAGTCGCGGGCATCAGCTAGTTGATAATAAGGAAGTCGCTGGCAGGTTAGTATGTATACATAGAAAATATCTTGTCTTGACTGATTCTTCAACGCAGACCCTTAGCCGCTGCGGGTACAACAAACTTGTCATTCGGTAGTTGATGTCTTTTTATTAACCGACTTAAAAAAGAAGGAGGTTAAACTGAAAAGTTTAACGCCTATCTTTATGACATCATCATTGACGGTGAATAACAATCAAACCCGTAAGTAGCAAGGGTAACTGAAAATGGAAAAAAAATACTAAAAAATGGAACCGATTTGAATCAAAATAATGTGAAATAACTTGTCAAAGTCGGTACCTCGCGCACAACATTGTATTATGTGAGTTTTGTTAAAATTAGCTAATTAGTAGCTGATACCTTCATATACATTTATTAATATTACATAATACTATGTTATTGATTGATTTAACCCTTTGCGTCCCAGAGACGTAAATATACGTCAGTTTCATTCATAAATATTTTGTTTAAAATTTCACGGTATATGAAGGTTTTACGGTACAGTTCAAAAAGTAAAAAAGATGCTGTACTATTATAGTAAAAAATATGGAGCGTACTAGTTTTCTATCTTTGAAACATCACATATTATTAATTAGTTCTCATCGTCTACATGTTTAAGCATGATACTAATGCCAAAATGTAACCAATCTATCCGCATTATTGGCGCGAATTCCATAAATCACGCAACCCGTACAAAGGGCGAATACAAAAGGTCGGTATTGCCAGGATTGCCGCTAGTACCGGGATATCCGAAAATTATGTAAATTCTTGGCATATGTTGCTATTAGTAGCTATTTGGCCATATCCAATACGTGGGCACACTTCTAATACCGCTCGCAGGTAGCTTGCTAATTCATGGGATATTTTAGAGTTCCGTGTCCCAAAAATAAAATAAAAATAGAGATAATTAAATTGCTTACAGACGTAGACGCTGGTGGGTCTAGTCATCTACGTCCATACAAAGTGAGTGATGAAAGGTTTTTTACATCCACACAAGGTCTTCAGGTCCCAAATTAGGCAGATACCACAGATCACAGAAACAAGGATCTCTATGGCAGAGAGAGTGCTATGCTAACCTGATGTCTGATATGAAATGAAAATGAAATGCATTTATTTGACACACACACACACACACACATACACACAAATAGAGACAAAAACAGTAATTAGTAAGACTAGAGTTAATAATACAACTTAAACACAGACTTATGAGAGTATATTGTGATGTCAAACCGGCCCTGTCTCAGCATAATGCTGCCTCACATTTGTAAATATGATACAGCGCTGGTTTTCAGACAGAGCCAAGGAAGGACAGGATGACTTCACGGGCGAATCTCCGACAATATAAATAACGGAAGGAAAAACAAGTAATATAAACATACATAAAATAATAATAATAAATTAAATAAATAAGTATGTAGTGAGACATATTTAATATCTAAAATTTTGTATGTATCTATAAAATGGTTGTATAGATGAGAGCTAGAGTGCCGGCTATATCATCATACATAGACTTCTATTATAGCCACTTTTCCTTTTTATGGCTATTATTAGAGTTCTTGAAGTAGGTTTGGGAAACACGGGGCAGGTTGACCTTGATGACGAACCAGGGCGACATAAACTACTACGGCATTTCTAATTTGCGCGTAGTGATAATCCAGTGCTATATGGTGAAACAATTATCTTTAGCACTTTTGTGTTGATAAAAGTACCCTTTTAAGGGCTAAACTAAAGGCGTTAAATGATTTTAGAGTACGAATTGGTGGGGGTAAATCGTTCCAGCACCGAGTTGCTGCAAATCTAAAAGAACCACGAAATGCAATAGATTTGTGTCTCGGCGTAACAAGCACGTGAGAACGTATTCTTCTAGGATAGTGGGAATTTTCTCGCGCCCACTTAAGTTTATTAAAAAGATAAGGAGGTGTTTTGTTACAAATTATTCCAAAAAGAAGGGTCGCTAGGTGAAGGTTTCTGCGCGCGTACTATTTACATATACACACCCAGACACAGGTCAAACAGACATGTTCATGGGCACAAATATTTGACCCGTCGCGTCCGGGGATCGAGCCAGGACCGGTAAAAAAAGCAAGGCTCTATTATGGCAACCGGCCAGTCAACCTACAACGAAACCGTACACGCAGTGCTCGGATTATGCAAAAGCACCATGATTTGTATGCTTCACACTGTAACTCTAACAAGTTCTTATCACGCCGCTCACACTTGCCAAATCTAGCAAGGTGACATATATAATGAGCCCAGCTATCTACAACAGGCTCCCTGAGAATTTCACATCTTCGACGAGTATATCATATTTTACCAACTAAAACGATAGCTTTTTGAGTGTTAGTATTATGGACGCATCAATCTGATATTAAACAATACACTTATTAGGTAATTTATCATAATATATTAATCGCGCTTTTGAATAAAACTGTGTAAAGATATTTCTCATAAAGGTTTATTTATAGAAATGTGACATTGTTAATCTGGAATTGTTGTTTATTTATATTTATTTTGTGATTCATTGACATTGTGTTTCATATTATATTGTAATTGTATATTCTTATATTTTATTATATTATTATAAAAAATGCTAGACTTGTTCTTATTTTTAATAACATTGTATGTATACTTATACCTTGGTAATCTATTTTACTATGATGAACAACCGCGATAGTTTAAAACAGTGTTCTATTTTATTATATTGGTTATTTTATTATATAATATATATATATATATATATATATATATATATATATATATATATATATATATATATATATATCTATTTTATTTATCTAAATATTTAAAAGAATAAAATACAATATATTGACTACTAGCGACTGCCTTCGACTCCGTTCGCGTAGTAGACTCGGCCTCGCGATAACCTCGCATCATTTTGTAATTTTTTTAATATAAGAACCTTCTACAAAGTATTAGAAAACATTGAATAATAATTATAATTTAATTAATAATCGGTTAAAATCGGTAAAGCTGTTCTCAAGTTATAGCGTGACCAGAAGAATCAGGGGTTCATTTATATATATAGACTCACTATTGACTATTATCAATCAGTGACACACTCGGTAGCAGGACTATATTCTACAATTATCTGTTTTGATGTATATCACCGAAGTTGTTATGTCTTTGAGCAATGGCTAAAAGGCTAGTTACTAGCGGTGCGATTGTCTAAGAGCAAATATTGTTTCATCTTTGACAACATCCGTGAAACAAATGACGAGATGACAAGAAACATTGGACAAGTACAATTTGAAAAACTTCCATTTTCAAATTGTAAAACTTCCATTCTATTCGTTATTGGAACGTATCTCAAAAACTACTAGACCGAATTTGATAAAATTATTGGGACCACACGGGAAGCACCAGCTTTCAAACAAAAAAAAGCACTTTGAGAACCGGTTCACCCAGTCGAACGTTACGAGGTAACAAACATAACAAAAACATCTAGGAGAATTGAGTACCTCCTCCTTTTTTGGATGTCGGTATAAAAACAACCTTATGTACAAAGGCGATATAAAGTATTTGACATCGGTGAGCTCGTCGACGAGCGCATCGACAAATCATTAAAGAATCGCACGGCAGTTCTAGCGTCGAAGTTTTTAGACCACTTAAATACCTCTAACATGGCCAACCGCGCGTACCCTACATCAAAAAAACTTAATATTCACAGGACGTAGGTGAGCAAAGACGTTTAAGTTGAATAAAATCTTATCTTAGACATGATTGCGGCGAGTTTTTCTTCAACTATAAGATACATTATAAGTCGCACGTCTCGGCAATCTCCATTACGAACGCTTCAAATTATCATTAAAAACTTGTCCTTTTCATGTAATTAACAATCATTTCCCCGAAACTTGTGGATAATCTGCCTTATTTGGTTGTTATAATAGAATACTCTAATGGGGTTATAACGGACATTATACTAAAATGTTACTCCGAATCTAAGAAACTAAATTGAACCTTGTGTACACGGCGCTGAACTCGCATTTTAACAATAATTTTAAATAGAACTAGATAGACCCAAGGGAAAAGGTTTGCATGTTATTGTAAGATCCTTATCAGAAATTGCTGTGTAGGAGGAAAGATGAGCAAATTACTTGAATTCATTTATATCTAAGCCATCTTTGTACATTGAAGATAAATTTGAAATGTATCAAGAAGATACATTGGACGGGAATCAAGTTTTGCTTGCCTTCTTGTGATTGAAATTAATACATAATGTAAAATCATAAAATCCATTATAGAGTATTGCGAGTAGAAGGGCAGATTAGACCAAATATTAGGCGATCTATTTTATTATCACACTAATATTATGAATGTGAAAGTTTGGAAGGATGAATAGATGGATGGATGGATGGATGGATAAATGGATGTTTGTTACTCAATCACGGCAGAACGGATCTGGTTGAAATTCGGCACAGAGATAGATTATAGTCTGGACTAGCACATAGGCTACTTTTCATCATCATCATCATCTTCATCAACATCTATAACCACGTGGGTGAAAAAGTTTAATATTTTTGGGCACAGCATAGACAAAATAAGAATATCTCCGCCTACGTCAAGGTAATGGTGACTTATTTTCCGTCAATAGAGTTCTGTGAAAGATGTGTCAGTTGCTGATAGCTAAGTCAAAAGCACGCAATTATGTTGACAGCAGACAGAATAACTGTACAACCCGGGGATCGAACCCATGACCTCGAGGTTTCAAATCGGCTCTTCCACCACTACACCAAGACCAAGCGAGCGAAGCCGCTGGCAGATCAGCTAGTACGTACATAAAGGTACAAGAACTTGAAGACACAAACTGTAACTCATTCATCATATTTTCATACGTAGTACATCCAATGGATATATTGTTTCCGGATTTTCAGAAGGACCAAGTCAAGCATTTTAGAGTCTTATATATATAGGGTGTTTGGTAGAGGGACCGACAAATCAAATGAGCGTGTTCGGGGGACCACTTGGAGAATATAAGTTGGCAAAAAAAAATCCCCGACCCCCCAATGTGTTTAATTTTTTTTTGTGATTTTTCCTTTTTTCTCCGAAATTGTACCTATTTACCACCATAACATTTGTAAAATTTGTAAAAACTAAAAACATCCGGTCTAAAACATACTTTACAAATGTTATGGTGGTAAATAGGTACAATATTGGAGAAAACGAGAAAATTCACAAAAAAAAGTTAATAATAATTGGGGTGTCGGGGTTTTTTTTTGGCAAACTTGTATTCTGCAAGTGGGCCCCCGAACACGCTCATTTGGTTTGTCGGTCCCTCTACCAAACACCCTGTATATTTACCTACTCCACTCTTTAAAAGGTCTAGTCTTAGCAGTGGGAACATAATGGGCTGGTAATGATATGTACCATCACCAAAATGTTTGCCTAACCATCTTAAGGATGAATGATGCGTGAAATGATCATTCGCTAACCCCGCCTGTTCTCTGGTTATTGGTGTGTACTAAAAGATTATTGTAAGTACAAGTTATTTTCACATTGTTTTTATGTGGTAATATTTCGAACAGAAGTAAACAACATGCTTAAAAGAACTAGATTATATGTTCATTCATATAGATTCAAGGTAACATTAAAAATACTAAGTGGATGTAGATTTAATTTAGCTATATATACTCGTAATTACCGTTATATATAAAAATCTATGTACTGTCAACGTTTAAAAGATCTACTTCTTTTTATTATAATAAAATACAATAATCCTGTGCTAGTCGCAATTCATCATCATCATCATCATCATCATCATCATCATCATCAGCCTGTAGCAGTCCACTGCTGGACATAGGCCTCTCCAATTGCACGCCACTTAGGTCTATCTTGGGCTTCTTGCATCCGTCACTCCACAATCGTCTCCAGTCGCAACTGACCTCACAAAATCATAAAATTTCTTAAAGATGTAGGAACAAAGGACCTACGAGTTAAGTTAAGTTTCCTTTGTTATCAAAGGAAATTTCTAGAGGATGTACTTGAATAATGATCATAATATGTATAATGTAATACTGACAAAAATATGGTTACAATTTTATAATTATAAGAGTTGGCTTTTTTTCTCAATGTTTTAATTATTGTGAACATTTAATTATTGTGTAATTTAATATAATATATAAAGCGATGTAGTTTTTAAGTTAAAAGAATATTGTATGTTCGAAATGAACAAAGCTGTTGAGACTCGTCTTTATCTTAAGTTACCTTAAGAACCCACTATCGTACACAGTTCAACAATAAATGATTTCTATTTCTAAATGCTTAAGTCAAAGTCAAAATCATTTATTCAATTTAGGCATCAAAGACGCACTTATGAACGTCAACTTTTCATTATAATGTACTTTAACGACTCTACCGCCGCGTTCCAAAATATATAGAACCCACCGAGAAGAAGCGGCAAGAAACTCGGGGCCATTCTTTTTATATGGATGTTTACAATGTTTCTACTTAGGTACTACAAATATTACATTTTATGGGTGGCAGAGAGACAGCTTGCCAGAAGTGGAGTATTCCAAGCATCTTTATCTTTTATATAATGTCGAACTTTATAGTAAGATTTTTTTATTAAAACGTTTTTTACAGTCAACTTGAATTTGCCCTCTGTGAGCTCAGTTACTCGACGTATATAGATTAAATTTGAATTGGAGCTTACATCCAGAATTAACACACAAGTATATCTTCGTATATATGTGTATGCATTCCTACCAGTTTTTTTTCCTATTTTAATACGTAGTCCCCAAGTAATCCCTAATCTCTTATTTTACACAGGAGAAGTCACATACATATTTTACCATTGTTATACTCCGTCCATACAGCTATAATGGTCAGAGCAGAAACTAACAACAACATAATATATTATTGTTCAAAATATGTGACGTTTGTGCATCTAAAAGACAATGTTATTTCAAGAATATTATTGAAATTGATGGTTTTAGATTGTCAATTGCATGGAATCCCGTGTTAAACTTAATAAAGGACGATAAACGGCCTAATATGGACTTGGAAAAACGTGTTGATACAGTGAGCGTGTTCTGTCGTGAATTACGATCGAGTTCCAAAAGTGCGCGTAGCAAAAGACAGAGAAAGAGGGTAGACAGATATATCTGCTCTTAATATTAATTCATCTACCCACCCGCATTCTCCAATACATTCAGACACCGAGCTACATTCAGACACCGAGCTCGCCGGCGAGCTCGAGGCAAAAATTATGTCTTGGTTAGATTCTCTCCAAATAGTCATAGAGTAAAAATTCATAGGGCTCACTTTCAACGGAACACTTATGTACCGGGGCAATTCTCTCCGACTCCCCTCTCTCCTGGCGATGGCCCAAGCCGAGGTCCGTACCTTAGTGGTGCCCTTGACCAATCGCCTACTCCTCTCCTTGCGGCGAAGCGTCTTCAACGCTCGATTTGGCGGTGCGCCCTCTGCGCCCGCATCTGGCTGAGTGCCATCTGCGCTCGCCAACCGTCCGGTGACGTTGTAAATGCCGGTAGAGGCAAACAGCATTAGACCATTCAAAAAAAGAAAAAAAAAAACAACATTCTCTAGTCGCTCCGCGATCATGGCGCTTGCAATAGTGTCGAAATATCGGGAGTTCATTAAAATAAATACCACGGTCTTCATATCGTAAGTAACAATATGTTTATTATTGAAATCTCTCTATAAAATTAAAAAGAGTAAAGATTTGGAACGTCTCACAGCAATACTACAGGCTTACCCAGCAACACGAACGAACGGTTGTCTGAACCCATGGTTTCTAGTCTATTAATCCAGTCTAGTTATAACTTAAACTTTTTTTGGTGGTAGTGCCACGCTGTAACCCCACAGCCGAATGGGCCGGCACGACCGGGGAAGTACCACACTTCTACATAACACCGACGTGAAGTAACATAGCTTGCTATTGCGTATCAGTCAACTCCTCAAAGGTCGGCAACGGATCCTCGAGACCTCTGGTATTGCGGATGTCCGTGGGCGACTGTATCACTTACCATCAGGTGAGCCGCTTGCTCGTTTGCCAACCTATCCCATAAAAAAACTTCGCTTAGACATTATTTCGTGCCAATAAAATGTTTTAAGGCACCGATACTGCTTGCTACATTGCGATATTACCTATTTGTTTGATCTCATTGGACTCAGATTACCTATTCCGATTACAGTGGGTTATCAACTTAACCCGCTGTAATCGGAATCGAAAATTAAAGCATAATTAAAGCAGCATTAAAGTATTTGACTGTACAGGCGGACTCAGCGCCTGTACAGTCAAATACTTTAATGCTGCTGGTATTTAAAACTTTTTTTCAAATACCTAACAAACACGGTCATACGATGCTAGATAATTATCATTATTGTATATGAATGTACACACATACATACATACAAACATAACATCACGCCCGTTTCCCGGAGGGATAGGCAGAGATCACATGTTTCCACTTGCTACGATCCTGGCTATTAGGCTCCGTTAGTATATGAAACGTAGCAAAAAATCAACTATTGGTCAGTGAAACGATTAAAAACTTTTAAAACGCACCATTTAAATGGGACTACGCGGAAAGCACCAGCTTTTAAACAAAAAAACATAATTTTAAGATACGGTTCACCCAATCGAAAGTTATGAGATAACAAACATAAAAACAATACAGTTGAATTGAGCACCTCCTCCTTTTTTGGAAGTCGGTAGAAAATGGATCAAAATCTTATTAACTCCGAATCTTCCAAGCATAAACACGATAACAGCAAAATATTAATAAATAAAACTTACATCAGCTTTTAAACAAAAAAACATAATTTTAAGATACGGTTCACCCAATCGAAAGTTATGAGATAACAAACATAAAAACAATACAGTCGAATTGAGCACCTCCTCCTTTTTTGGAAGTCGGTAGAAAATGGATCAAAATCTTATTAACTCCGAATCTTCCAAGCATAAACACGCTAACAGCAAAATATTAATAAATAAAGCTTACATCAGCTGATGCGTAAGCGTTAGGATTCAAAAAAGAAATCAAAAGGACACGGTGTGGAGAAACAAATGTATAGATACCTTTTTAAACAAGCCCAATTTATAATTTGTTTCGAAAACTTTACGAAAATCTATTAATTAAATTCACTGCTAACAAAGGGAAAGATGAAAAACGATCCATTTAACCCACTTTATTTGGCCAATAAACTTCACAAATCCAATAATAGTCGTTAATAAAACTAACTTTGTGCCCTTTAATACCGAAACATCACGGTATATTAAAACTGGTAGATGGTCAATACATAAACCGACTTAGAGATAGAAGATGAAAATGAAAATTAAATGAAATGAAAATGAAATTGATTATAGATAGATAAAAATGTGAGCACTTAAGTTGCATTCGTTTAGCTTTTAGGGCATTGGTGGCGTTGGCATTGATGGTTCTTTTGTTAAAGCGTTCGTAACACTCAAAAACGTTATTTTTGCCACTTTTGCCCATACCCTGCTCAAACGCTCAACTGAGCATAAGACTTAAAATCGCATGATTATGCTGTCAAAAACATAGCTGTCACAAAACGATCAAAAACAACTATGCTCCGGACGTGAGTCAAAAATTTAGCTTTTCGAAAGCTGAACAAAAAGAGACATGAACGAAATTTTCCCCTACAGAGTCCCAATTCAAACGTCCCTTGTGAGCGTTTTTTGCGTTATTTTCGCTAAAAACGCTCACAAGGGGTCTATTCGAACGCACTACTAGTATATAAGAGACATAAAATATCGGAAAATCATCGGATCATGCTAATTATTTAATGCGGTAACTAACTTTGAATTGACTAATCAAAATTCAATATAGTCGTAATAATTAGAAACCAGTTTATATCAGACGCCACAATAATCTTACTAATATCATAAATGCAAATGTTTAAATTGATGGAGGTTTGTTACTTAATAACACCAGATCTGCTGAATGGATTTGGATATTATTTGGTGTGTAGATAGATGATGCACTGGTATACACATAGGATACCTTTTATCATCACCACGCGCGTGAAATAGCGGGATGCACCTAGTCTATATGTAACAAGTACTTTTTGAAAATTTAATACCGACTTCTATTCTATTCAGTTATTGGAGTGTAACTCAAAAACTACAGGACCGAATTTGATGAAATTTAAGAGACCACAAGAAAAATAATTTTGAGAATCGGTTCACCCTATCGAATGTTATGAGGTAAAAACATTTTAAAAAAATAGTCGAATTGAGTACTTCCTCCTTTTTGGAAGTTGGTAGACAAAGAATCAGAGCGTTGCATCTCGTTCTACTTGGTGTACTTACTATGGGTCACCACGGTGAAGCTAAGAGGAACAAATGGGCCTGCCAGTGATAGCCGATAGCTGGCGGGCCCGAGGTGGGACCGCTCCTATGGGCTTTGCCCTCCAAGTCCACACGGGAGCGGTCACTGTAGGTAGCGGTGGTGTATGGGCGCCACTGCAACTGAGGCGGGCTGCGGTGTCGTATGGGCGGCACCGCGGCTGAGAGTTAGAGGCCGCAGCGGGAGTCAGCCGCTCTCCCTGCCTTCCGCGGCCTTGATGAGGCCGCCACCGTTAGATGGCGGACGCGGTGGGGTCGCAGGGGAAGAGGACTGTCGGTATTGAGAGGCGCCGCTGTCCCTATCCTCTACGGCCGAAGTAGCAGGCGGTGGGGCTACTTACCTGACCCATCGTAGGGGTACTTAGGGCGCCCAGACTCCCCCGAGTCTGGGGTCCATGGGGGCTTGGTCCCCCGTGGCGGTTGCGTCACGCCAAGTATTCTGGAGTGCTGCAAGAGAGAAGGGTCCGGCAACGGACATCCGCGGCGGGTTCGTGGTCGTGTGCGAAATCTGTCCCGCGTTCCCACCAAAAGCGGCAGTGACGGAACACCGCAGAGGTTTGGTGGGTATGCTGCCCTTCTGGCAGAGACTCCCACATAACCACCGTGCTCCCCCCGGGGCTGGTGGTATCCATAAAGGATTACTCTGCGTCAAAAAAAAAATGGTGTACTTACTATATCTATAAGTCTCCTGTGTTTTACATAGTTACACCCGTGAATAGTGACGGTAACGCGCGTAGATTATCGCAATATTAGTATATAAAAATGAACCCCTATTTCTCCTGATCACGCTATAACTTTAGAACGGATGGAACAATCTCGCTAATTCTAATGTTTTGTGTTATTGTCAAAAGAAGGTTGTTATGCAAAAAAATACAAGAAAAATTGCGTGGTTTTGCCGGTCATGGTGGTGGTATCTTCTATAATATAAAAATTAACCCCCACAATTCCTGGTCACGCTATAACTTTAGAACGGATGGAACAATCTCGCTAATTCTAATGTTTTGTGTTATTGTCAAAAGAAGGTTGTTATGCAAAAAAATACAAGAAAAATTGCGTGGTTATGCCGGTCATGGTGGTGGTATCTTCTATAATATAAAAATTAACCCCCACAATTCCTGGTCACGCTATAACTTTAGAACGGATGGAACAATCTCGCTAATTCTAATGTTTTGTGTTATTGTCAAAAGAAGGTTGTTATGCAAAAAAATACAAGAAAAATTGCGTGGTTATGCCGGTCATGGTGGTGGTATCTTCTATAATATAAAAATTAACCCCCACAATTCCTGGTCACGCTATAACTTTAGAACGGATGGAACAATCTCGCTAATTCTAATGTTTTGTGTTATTGTCAAAAGAAGGTTGTTATGCAAAAAAATACAAGAAAAATTGCGTGGTTTTGCCGGTCATGGTGGTGGTATCTTCTATAATATAAAAATTAACCCCCACAATTCCTGGTCACGCTATAACTTTAGAACGGATGGAACAATCTCGCTAATTCTAATGTTTTGTGTTATTGTCAAAAGAAGGTTGTTATGCAAAAAAATACAAGAAAAATTGCGTGGTTATGCCGGTCATGGTGGTGGTATCTTCTATAATATAAAAATTAACCCCTATGATTCCTGGTCATGGTACGAGTATAACTTGAGAACGGCTTTATCGATTTCATTCATCTTTTTTTTAAATGTGTTCAAATATTTTGTAGAAAGTTCTCACATCAAAAACAATAAGAAAAGATCAGAGGTTTTAGCGAGGCCGAATGCCGAGCTTACTACGCGAACGAAGTCGCGGGCAGTCGCTGATAATATATAACCCCGAGTGGGAGTGAGTAGGACGAAAAGCTGCATCAGCTTTTCTCTAGTCTTCAAGCCATTTTTGCAAAAAAATAAACCATTAAAATCCACTGTTTGTGCGCGATTTAAAAATTTAATAATAATCTTGTAGCTACAGATATTCTAAATAAATACTAATTTGATGTTTAATATTTTGTTGTACACGTAAATTGTAAATACGTTTTCATTGAATGTATGGTTTAAAAATCAACCGCGTCGGTTTATGTTCCGGACGGCATTTATCCAAATTAGATAGAGCCCATGACATGGGTACAAGGTCTCTATTAATAATGAAAGCACCCGTAGAGATGTGATTTATATGTTTTGTAGCTAATACTGCTGAAGTTAAATCAAAGTATTACCCGGGGAAGTACGCCGTAGGCTGACGTGAATATCACTTTGTGTAAGATATTGACCAAGATTGAACACGGTTATTCATTATAAGTATATTCTTTAAATATTTATAAAATTGACTTACACTTCTGGTTGTGAAAATTTCTTTAGTACATGCGTTTATAAGCGTTTGATACTATAATGACGTCACCTGCATACTTTTTAGGGTTCGCTCGGTAAGACTCCGCTGTCCGTCCGGCTGTCGATCTGTCCGTCTGTCATCAGGCTTTATCTCATGAACCGAGCTAGTTCTCTGAAAAACCTTTTTCAGAGAGATAGTTAGACAGTTGTTAGAAGCATGTCAAGATTTTACCTGTCAAACTTTTTGACATAAGCTGTCGTGTATAGTGATGTTAATTAGTTTAAAAAAATCTCAATTTTTTTCCTATTTACATATAAAAATAAGTACGAGAATAAAAACAGTATATAAAAATGTAAAAAAAAAATTTTTTCTCGTAGCACCTATACTTTTTATATTAATTGTCACTTAAAATAACGTTTCGTTTTCTGTTTTTACGCATGAAAAAGTACGGATAATTATGTCCTCATTTATTATTACTCTGTTTATTCTTTGAGTTTTTTAATATGGAAAATATAGTTGTTATACAAACAATTCGTATTCCACAGGTGATAAACCTTAGCTTATTTCCTATTTTAGTCTGATTTATATTTGTTTGTTTATGAGCAAACAGCGTTTTCTTATGAGCTACCATTGTCTATTCTTCCTTATCTGTCAAATGAAATGGTCTGTCGTCGGTGTGCGAGTATTCCTCATTGCAGTCATAGACTAACATAATAGAACTCGTAAAATCTGTCAAACAAAACTTCGTAGTTCGTTTTTGGGAGTAGACCTCCAGTTTAAGTACTTAAGGCGCGGTCCAATCCTAATTTTAAAACAATTTACGATGCTTTACATAAGGTTGAGAATCGCTTACTAGATTGGACGATGTAATGCGAAGATTCAATTGAGTACGTGCTAATACTTTTTATATTTTTAATTCGTACAATTAAATGAATTATAGAAGTAAATGAGTTTGAATGATAAAAGAGTCTATAATTCACTAGTAAATTTCATTGGGGATTCGAATATGATACATTCAATGAAATATATTTGGCCATAATTGTATACAATGCTTCCATCCCACAAAGCACGTAAGAAAAATTGCAAAATTTAGGGAATGTTGCCGATTTTTTTTTATCGAGCAAAGTTTGCTTAATCGTGTATTGGCTTCCATACTTCATAAGAGCGTATATTCAATTTAAAGTACGTTTTTTTTCGAACTTTTATTATGAGGCGTCGAAAAACTAAATTTATGCGAAGTCGAATCATGAAATTTCATCGTAAACAACACTCATTTCGCCTTAACATCAATAATTGTTTTCAATGCAACTTTTTCTCCTGATTGACAAATTGAAAAATATTGTTGGCTCTCTCTGAGCTCTCACGGTTCCTAATAAACTCAAATTCAAATAGTTATAATATAATAATCGCTTCATGCTGCTATAACATACGTCATGTGATTTTAATAGGAACAATAAAACACTTCTTCCAATCTCATCCGCTATATTATATTAATGAATTTATGGGCATGCGTCTTACAGATTATTATTTTTGTAAAATAGTATGGTGAGAATCAACTCCTTTGATTTACTGTTTATTTAATATATTTGTAGATATTTACTTTCTTTGGCTGAATTTTGACAAAACCCGATACATTTGTATAAATAATCCAAAACAAATTTAAAAATTATTAAAAATGATTTAATGTTAATTTAAAATTTTAATCTCTGTAGTCTTAGCAGATTGCTGTAGATTCTGGAAGCATTCTCTTAACTAAAAAGTATGGCAGCTCTTATTGTGTTTAGGTCAAAATCCAAATTAGTTTAACCTTTCCGAATGGCAGCACTAAAATTAGACATTTTCTCTACAACTGTAGGTATATTTTAGACAGATTAGTCGTCACGTAACGTGGTGCTCGCTAAACTAACGTAAAAATACCTAAAATTGAATTGCACAATTCTATTTTTAGAAATCTCATTGTAAGTGTTACATGAATTTGAATTCTAGTGTTAACAGAATAAAGACAACCATAAATCAATTTTAGTTCGATAGTTTAGATTAGTTTTATGAACAAGTCTTTTGCTTCTATAACTTACTTACACGTCATGTTTAATTGCACTGAGATTAACAATACAAATAAATCAATTTGAGTATGGAATGTATAAATGTCATGGGCAAGTTCCACAATTTGTGCACATCCGAGTACAAACATTACATCATAACATGATACATTGTACATACTAGATTTAAGGGGTTTATATCCACGGATCTCGGGATCAGATTGAATTAGCCACAGATCCCGGCGTGTTAAGATATCGTTTCAGAAATGTAACTATGACGTGCCAAGTCTAACGAACACTGTTCTTATTCTTATTCTGATTGGGGGCGCTAAGTCCTGCACTGACGTCCCGCTTGGGGTGTATTGTGCATTTCCCCCGCCAGCTACCCTAGCTATCCCAACTCCTTTAGATAACGGAGTATGACCCTGGGTCGCTGGCACAACTGCTCCAGTGATATTTGAGGTATTAAAACTGATGTTGATTTAGAACTATAGTGATCCTCTAGTAGACCGGTAGTGTTCCGTATATTTTCCGTAGCCGTGCACTCTAACAGCACGTGCTTCACGGTCTCGTTCTCCTGCAAACCTCCTCTGCACAGTGGACTATTTGTTGCATCAGTTTTATATAGATGGTAGTTGAGATTGCAGTGACCTGTGATAATGCCTACCATTAGGCGGAGGTCCTGTCGTTGAAGTTTCAACAAATTGTTAGTTGTATATCTGTTCAAGGTTGGAAACATCGATTTTGCTTGTTTACAGTCCTTTTTGTTATCCCAAATGTAACGAACACTGTTATAAAGTGAATAAATAATTCTAATTCTAATAGTTCAAGGTTTAATTAGCATGCACCCTCCTCACGCTTGCATCTCAAGAGTTGCTCAGACGATCATCCTATTGAGTTACAGTTTAATATCATTACTTAGGGCTTTTAATAGCATTTAATGTCTTCATTAATGCAGACGACAGCTGGATTTAGATGTCAGATGTTTTATACAGTCAGCAGATCTGACAAGATACAGTTTTTATTATCATACAAGTAATTCCCAATCATAGCCAGCTCAGTAGTAGGTTGATAATCGCGTGTGTGACTCCCCCCAATTAGAAGTTTGTATTGCTCACTCAAGCGAGGAGCTTATGTGAGGTACGATTTACTCAGTAAAGTGATAGCTTAATGGTTGTATATTTTTATTTAAAACATGGCTGGCGTTTGAGTATGCGGTTCTGTTAATTGAGGCACGCGGAATTATTTTATTTGCTGTGTAATGTAGTCAAGTCAAGATGTACTGTTTGGAAGTATAATGTGACACCACAACTCATGAATGCATAAAAAATACGATATGGGCAAGTTGTAGGTCAGATGGTAAGTATTAGGCAAGGCAAGCAAGAGGGCAAGCGCCCATGACAGATTGAGTGCTACCCAGATCTTGGAACTGTTTTGCGTAGCAGATATTGTGCTATTCACCCCGATACATTGCTTTTTGGGATAAAATTGTACTTTTTTGTATTGAAATTCTCGTGCGTTTGACATATATTTAACTATTATTATTAACCGGAAAAATACTCACGTTAGGGATCGAATACGTCGACCCGGGTTTTGAGCATTGTAGGCAAGTTGCCTTCAAAGCTTGCTAACAAAACCGTCTATATAAGGGTTTTAAATATGAATTAATACCATAATATAAATCCTTTTATTGTGAAAGTGTGTTTGTTGGTTTATCGGGTTTTACGTGATTCACATTTTAGCAACACGCAAAAGGATCGACAGTTTTTTTGCATAGAAGTGCTTAAAGCATCTGCAGCATATGTGAGTATTGATATAATACTACCATTCGATGATCTGCATGCATCTGCTCCTTTTCTCCACTCCTCTCTTCTATTTTATCTCGCTCTCTGCCTTCTGACCCCTTCACAATCTCTCTTCTGTGACAGTACCCAAAAAGATACTGTTTATATCGATGATACAGGGAATTCTCGTAAGAGGCGAGTTCGTATTCAAAATATAATTTAATTACTTTTCATCATCATGATCATAACGAGTTCATTATGTTTCCACTACTGAGACTCGCGACCCTTTCTCTCACAGTAGTCTCACTGCCAGTGCGGCTTGGTGGATAGGCTAGTGGCCAACCCATGTCGAAGTTTTCAGCCCGCCCAAAGGCCTTCGAAATAGCCTAACTATTGTTGTCCTAAGACAAACAACCGGGACCGACGGTTTAACGTGCCCCACGATGCACGGAAGCGCTCAGTTGAACAATGCCACTAGCTCACACCCATCCAGGTTCTGACCGCAGCAAGCGTTGCTTAACTTGTTGATCGGTTAAGATCGCCAAGTCAAGCTCCGCTACAAGCGCGCTAAAGGACGCTCCTAAAATTACTTTTATATGACGAAAATAACGGATAACAAAATGTACAGAAAAAAGAGTATGTGTAAAAATCTCTACGCCACTATAATATTTTAAAACTCAGTACAGTTCATACGCCGCACCTGGGTGTGCCAGAAATGGGCGCACTCTGCGTAACGTTCCCATTCTGTGAATAATAGAATTATCTCTCCGCGTGCTGCCGCAGATTATATCATAGTTGCAATGGTTAGCGCACTGTTGTATAGAGACAGCAGAGCTGTGTGGTATTTTTGCATGCTTTTGTAAATATTTAAGAGCGGTACAAATGTATTTATGTTAAAGATATAAACGATATGCTCCTGCGGAACTTTACTGTTCAGCCATACAGTTTGTTTTAAATTCAAATACAAATCATGTAATAAAATTATCAACGAATGACGATAATATTCATCGTTATTTACGTTAAGAAACACATAACTGAACCCATACGTTAAAATTTAAAAAAAAACACATGTTGACTGCAAAAAAAGTTTTAATGAAAATACAATTATGTATTATAAAGTCCGACATTACATAGAAGACAAAGATGTTTGGAATATTCCACTTCTAGAAAGTTTTTTTTTTTTTTTTAATTTATTTTTAAGGACCAACTAACAGTTTCACAATGTAAATTATATATAAATGTTTAAATTCTAGATTACAATAAGTGTGAGACCAACTTCGTTGACCACAAATTTCTTAAAGAAGTTATGAGGTTATGAGGTTTAAGTTGTTGACGTGCAAACAGTGTAAATTATTCAAAAAGCTAGAATACAATATGGTATGAAAATAAAGATAAGTATGATAATATACAAAAATATAAATATGTAGTTACATTATAAGCTTATTTTACATTATTCGAGAATAGTAAACTATAATTGAAACTTCCTATTGTTATGAGCTGAATTAGCTATAAAAAACAGTACAAGTCCGTGAACAGCATCACAATCACAATCACATTTAAATGTAAAGTGATTTGTATTGGTGAATAATTAGAGTTTTGTTTAATCGAGATCGTATTGCTACGGTGTTAAGTGTTTCGTGGTAGCGTGCATTCGTTGTAAAGTGATTCGTATTGGTGAATAATTAGAGTTTTGTTTAATCGAGATCGTATTGCTACGGTGTTAAGTGTTTCGTGGTAGCGTGCATTCGTTGTAAAGTGATTCGTATTGGTGAATAATTAGAGTTTTGTTTAATCGAGATCGTATTGCTACGGTGTTAAGTGTTTCGTGGTAGCGTGCATTCGTTGTAAAGTGATTCGTATTGGTGAATAATTAGAGTTTTGTTTATTCGAGATCGTATTGCTACGGTGTTAAGTGTTTCGTGGTAGCGTGCATTCGTTGTAAAGTGATTCGTATTGATGAATAATTAGAAATTTGTTTAATCGAGATCGTATTGCTACGGTGTTAAGTGTTTCGTGGTAGCGTGCATTCATTGTAAAGTGATTTGTATTGGTGAATAATTAGAGTTTTGTTTAATCGAGATCGTATTGCTACGGTGTTAAGTGTTTCGTGGTAGCGTGCATTCGTTGTAAAGTGATTCGTATTGGTGAATAATTAGAGTTTTGTTTAATCGAGATCGTATTGCTACGGTGTTAAGTGTTTCGTGGTAGCGTGCATTCGTTGTAAAGTGATTCGTATTGGTGAATAATTAGAGTTTTGTTTAATCGAGATCGTATTGCTACGGTGTTAAGTGTTTCGTGGTAGCGTGCATTCATTGTAAAGTGATTTGTATTGGTGAATAATTAGAGTTTTGTTTATTCGAGATCGTATTGCTACGGTGTTAAGTGTTTCGTGGTAGCGTGCATTCATTGTAAAGTGATTTGTATTGGTGAATAATTAGAGTTTTGTTTAATCGAGATCGTATTGCTACGGTGTTAAGTGTTTCGTGGTAGCGTGCATTCGTTGTAAAGTGATTCGTATTGATGAATAATTAGAGTTTTGTTTAATCGAGATCGTATTGCTACGGTGTTAAGTGTTTCGTGGTAGCGTGCATTCATTGTAAAGTGATTTGTATTGGTGAATAATTAGAGTTTTGTTTAATCGAGATCGTATTGCTACGGTGTTAAGTGTTTCGTGGTAGCGTGCATTCGTTGTAAAGTGATTCGTATTGATGAATAATTAGAGTTTTGTTTAATCGAGATCGTATTGCTACGGTGTTAAGTGTTTCGTGGTAGCGTGCATTCATTGTAAAGTGATTTGTATTGGTGAATAATTAGGGTTTTGTTTAATCGAGATCGTATTGCTACGGTGTTAAGTGTTTCGTGGTAGCGTGCATTCGTTGTAAAGTGATTCGTATTGGTGAATAATTAGAGTTTTGTTTAATCCAGATCGTATTGCTACGGTGTTAAGTGTTTCGTGGTAGCGTGCATTCGTTGTAAAGTGATTCGTATTGGTGAATAATTAGAGTTTTGTTTAATCGAGATCGTATTGCTACGGTGTTAAGTGTTTCGTGGTAGCGTGCATTCATTGTAAAGTGATTTGTATTGGTGAATAATTAGAGTTTTGTTTAATCGAGATCGTATTGCTACGTTGTTAAGTGTTTCGTGGTAGCGTGCATTCGTTGTAAAGTGATTCGTATCTTTCGGGGACGTTCTATTCCTTGTTACGTTTTTTGAAGTTACGTAGTACACTCGGATATGACACACAATGACAGGTCACAACATTGGAGACCCGAAAATAAACAGTTCTATTTTAACTTACTAGCTGCAGTCCGCGGTTTCATCTGCGTGGTGATGGATGATGATAATGATGACTCAATGATAATTTAGGATTCCAGTGGCGAAATAATTTTTCAAATCAGTCCTGTAGCTTCAAGCAAACCAACTTTCGAATCTTGGGCCTGATAAAGAATGCAATCTAGGACTTAGATGATATTACAGACACCATGACCACTGCCTGTGGACGGAAAAAGAAACCAAGGATGGCAGAGGAAAAGATGGAGGGATATTCTTTCTAAGTTAATCGGACCCGATTGGATGTGGAAGGCAAGAGAAAGAGTAGAGTGGAAAGAGTTAGGGGAGGCCTACGTCGCAGAGACGACACACATTATAGTATAGTTTTACATTATAGTGTAAAATTAAATTCAAAAGTTAATTACACAAGCCAACTATGAACTAAAACCTCTAGAAACTATTACCTCTAGAAATCACCAAGTCACTGAATTCTTGCCCCAATGCAGCAGAAGCTATTCTTAAAGCTAATTTCACGAACGAAGTACCCAGTTTTTCTTTTGAATATACTTCAACTGTCGAAATTATAAAAACTTTCAAAAGCTTAAATATAAAGAATACTGAAGACTTATGGGGAATGTCAGTAAAAATTGTAGAGCCAATTATTAGTTTTATGGGTCCTATTTTGGCCCGCTTTTTTAATCTTTGTATAGATAGAGGTAATAATTAAATGAAATATAGTAGAATCACTCCAATTTTTAAGGCTGGAGAGAAAACGGACCCCTCAAATTATAGACCAGTATCTATACTACCAATTTTGAGTAAGATCTTTGAAAAAAATATGCTCAAACAACTTTTGGCGCACTTCAACGAGCATTCAATACTGCACGAAAATCAGTTCGGCTTCACGAAAACAAGATCAACTAACAACTTTTGGTGCACTTCAACGAGCATTCAATACTGCACGAAAATCAGTTCGGCTTCACGAAAACAAGATCAACTAACAACTTTTGGCGCACTTCAACGAGCATTCAATACTGCACGAAAATCAGTTCGGCTTCACGAAAACAATATCAACTAAGGATGCCGGAGTTAAGTTAATGGCGTATGTCTTAAAGGCTTGGGAGAGCTCACATGTAATAGCGCCGATACAAACTAAGTCACATTATTCGTACCTTAATATTTAATCCTATTAATAAAACAGAAAGATTTCATTGTTTGTATGTCATGGAAACACAAAAACTACTAAACCGATTAAAAAAATTATTTCAGTATAGGAAAGCTACAATATTCCTGAGTAACATACGCTATATGTGATTCATCATCATCATCCATCACCGCGCGGTTTAAACCGCGAAGCGCAGTTAGTTCTATATATATAAACTGGCTGCGCTCCCTGTTTCGTCCACTTGATAACTGACACCTGATGATATAAGTAACCTAAAAGTCTTACTTACTCCTTAAAACATCAGCTATCTGCAATCGAGAGATCCGTCAAAATCGGTCCAGCCGTTTTAGATATCAGTCTGAACGAACAGAGTTTTTTTTTAATAAAGTTGATTTTGTAATAAGCTCGGTAGTATATACATTTATAAGCATTTGGTAAAAAGATAATGCAATTATAATATATTTTAAGCTACTTTGATTACTATTTGAATTTACAAAACACTACAACCAAACCAAAATACAATTTTAATTATTTTAACGAAATATGATAAACACAATTACATAAACATTAATTCTACACAAAAATTACACAGTTAGGCTTAACCGTTCAGCACCACGTCACGAGCAAAGGTGACGATCCGCCATCTTGACGACTTACGCAATGGCAGTGCCCCTCGTGGCAACTTTTGGAAGCAAGAAACGCTCGCTGATTGGTCCGTTCTGACTTCGCGCTTCATCCATTCCACTTTTTCTCCAATAATATAAAGGGTTATTGGTAATTAGACCGGATCCTTTTAAGGGGTGGTAGGGAATGCCATTTGCAACAATATGACTGTACATTGTGATATCCGGAAATGAATCATTTCTGTGATATTCTTTTTTTTTATTTTTTTTTGGTAAATCCAGTTTTAGTACTTTAAAATTCAATAAAAAAAAAGTAATCAACCGATTTCAATTCTGTTCGCAGTTTTAGAGAAACCTTGTTACAGCTCTTAATAATAAACAATAATATCGTACTAATGTAGATCCATCCAAAAACTAGAGGCTTTTTCATAATTTTTATTTGATAATTTTTGTAAGATGCTTTACAAAAACCTTTATTTTCTCTACAAAAACGATAGTAAATTAAGTCTGCATTTTATTAAAAAAACATCTACAAGTCTTTAGCTATCCAACGAGGTAAAAAAATTAGCACTTTATTACACAGTTGCAGAAATAATGCGATTACAAAAGGCCGAGAAAGGAATGAGAATAGTCCATGAGAAGTAGCTATGGAAGAAATACTTTCTTAAGGTAACTTAATTTCTTTTAAAGAAATAAAAGAGTTGATGTAATTAGTCTGTATTTATTATTTTTACAGTTCGTTCTCAAAATGTGAGCCAGAATTTTGAATGCAGAGACGCATACGTCTGCGTAAATTGCTTTTAACAACACATGTATTTAAATTAATTTTCATTTTTTTCTGCTGCATTTATTATGCGCTGTTTCAGTTCTTCGATGGTTGCCACAGGTTCAAGAGTATCGTCGTACACCAAGCTTTTCATGTGACCCCATACGTAATAGTCGACGGGAGTCAAGTCGGGACTTCTGGCCGGCCACGGAATGGGTCCTCCTCTGCCAATCCACTTATTGGGATACTGACGATTGAGCCACTCACGGACGCTCAAACTAAAATGTGCGGGGCAACCATCATGTTGGTAAATCATGTTTCTGCGGGTTTCAAGGGGTACTTCACTGAGTAGCTCATAAAGTTCGTTTCTCAAAAAAAATTCATATGCTTCACCATTGAGGTTGTTGGGCAGAAAGAAAGGGCCGATCAATTCATTCTTAATAATGCCCATCCACACATTAACGGAAAACCTTCTTTGTGATCCTTGTAATCTTTTCTTGTTTGGGTTACCGTCATCTTTCGGGGCCCAATAATGAATATTATGATAATTTGATATTCCAATCTGATCAAATTTGGATTCGTCGGTCCATAAGATTTTTAATAAAAAATTGGCATCTTCCATATCGGTGTTCAACATGAATCTGCAAAATTCGACCCTACGTGCAGGATCTCCGTCTTGGATAACTTGTACCGGAGTCAAATGATACGGGTAGAGTTTTGAGCGGTGCACTGTGTTCCATACTTTCCATTGCGACATGCCAAGACGTCGTGCAATGATGTTTGTTGAAGTCGTAGGATCTTGCTCAAACATGCGAATTATCTGTTCCTCTTCATCCGAATGATAAATACGAGATCGTCCAGCATCACTTTGTCGTCTTTGAACTTGACCAGTTTCTCGTAGTCGCCGGTACACTCCGTCAAATACACTCACATGGGGTAAACGGCGCTGTGGAAATCGAGACTGATACTCCGTTCGAGCATGTGTAGCGACGCCGTTGGCAAAACCATAGCAAAACAGTATGTCCGCATACTCTTCGTTTGTGAACTCTCGAAGCCGGGGTAGATGGTCGTGGGATTCCGCAGTCATGATCAGATCCTTTAGTACAAGCCAAGTCGTCGGGTAAGCAATCAATCAAAAAGTCCAGTTCACTAGCCGAATCACAGAAAAAGAAGTTACACAAGTCCAATAACGTTATCAAGGTCGAAATTTAATCGTAATAAAGGGTTGCCAAAGAGCGTCTGAACAGTACGATGCACTTGAGCAAACTGGGTTCTCATTGCTCGTTCAACAAACATAAGCGAGAGGGAGACGGCGCATTCAACATGGATACCGTTGTCTAAAACCCTTTCTCGGAATGTCTCTACCTGAGTCTTTGTTATCGCATTATTTCTGCAATTGTGCAATAAAGTGCTAATTTTTTTACCTCGTTGGATAGCTAAAGACTTGTAGATGTTTTTTAAATAAAATGCAGACTTAATTTACTATCGTTTTTGTAGAGAAAATAAAGGTTTTTGTAAAGCATCTTACAAAAATTATCAAATAAAAATTATGAAAAAGCCTCTAGTTTTTGGATGGATCTACATTAGTACGATATTATTGTTTATTATTAAGAGCTGTAACAAGGTTTCTCTAAAACTGCGAACAGAATTGAAATCGGTTGATTACTTTTTTTTTTATTGAATTTTAAAGTAGTAAAACTGGATTTTCCAAAAAAAAATTAAAAAAAAGAATATCACAGAAATGATTCATTTCCGGATATCACAATGTACAGTCATATTGTTGCAAATGGCATTCCCTACCACCCCTTAAAAGGATCCGGTCTAATTACCAATAACCCTGTATAATATGTGGTTATACCTTAGGCAAGTTCTGCCGCGCACTTTTACTGCAGTAACGTGTTTTAAACGTTATGACGTTATTTCACATCCAGCCGTGCGGTTCTCTAATGATCCATCGACGAACTCGTCGATGAGCTCACCGATGTCAAATACTTTATGAGATATCAACCTTGTACCCAAGGTTGTTTTTTCAATGTTTCTTGCCATCTCGTCATTTGTTTCACGGATGTTGGCAAAGATGCAACGATGTTTGCTCTTAGAGAATCGCACGGCTGTGGTCTTATTCAGCTGAATGGATGTCAGAGTTTTATTTCTAATTATTCATTTTCCATGTTTTGATATTATCCACATTATTATTTTTCGAAAATCTATTTGTTTCGTTTTCTGATTTTTCCGCATTATCATATATGCACGTTATGAATTTTATGCATTCGTAATATTCCACATTATGATTTTTCCATTGGAAAGCACAATTGCAATAAAAACTTTTCATCAACTCTTTGTTGACTACTAAAAACTCTGTTGTTAACTGCGGCTACAGTTTAGATGTATTTACTTAAGTAAATGATGTAGAAAGATAGTGTATTTACTGAATCAGGTATTACTTTGCGAAAACCTATAATAAATATAGTAAAAGTAGATAATAAAATATTAAGTGACACTTCTGCTGGAAAAACGCTAATGGCAGAAATGCAGTAGGTATTCACCACACTCTCTCTCTCATAAAATGCTTGTAGGAAGTATATAGAATAAGCAACACACAAGCAACCCAATTAGCCAAAACTTTTTTTTTTCGATACGTTTCGCTGTATCTCTGCCATTATCATTTTTCCAGCGGAAGTGTCACTAAATATTTTTATATCATTTTTTATTTATTGTTGGCACAGCAATCGCTTTTTCTTCCAAGCAGATTTACATCGTAATTTACCTTGTAGCAAGCAGCACGCTAACGGTAAGAAATTGTTAATGAAAGCGGTTTGCATAAACTAGAGGTGGAAGAGGTAAGTTGGCTGCAGACATTGTGGTTTCGGCTGAAGCTATTTGGTATTTAAGCGGTCGTTTGTGGAAACCCTAAATCTTAAATATAAGATCACTGAATCAAATTATTCAGAGTAAAGTAGTTTCAACATAAAAATATGTGGTTCTGAGTTACTATGTTCGATTCTTTTGTTAGAGCGTGTCTTTGGTACGACTGCCGTTTTTTTTAATGTTTTTTTTTTGATTAATACTTTAAACGTGTATTATTCTAATTAAATTAAACGGGCATTTACATATATCTGGATCTCGAAATCGACTCCAGCAATTTTCATGATATTTTATTTAGTACCTATGCAGGAGGTTTCGGGGGCGATTAATCGATCTAATTGGATTTAATTTTTAGAAAACGTCGTTTTTTCCGTGTTTCCAGACAATGAAAAAAAAAACAATGTGTTCGTTGCGTTCAAACGAGATAGCGTAACAGTCGCATTTCTACTAGTATAAAACAAAAATCTGAAAGATATTAGGAACTATGCTCTGAACATTTATTCCGTAACCATCTAACCGCACCCAATACTTCATGGATGTGTCCAATCTTAGTCAGCTCACGTCCTCGGACCATGAAAATTCCGCGTGGTCCTCACACGGAAACAAAAGAGCAATCCACCGCGCCATTTCTATAGGAATGAATGCCTTATCTTGGCACCAACTATTTTACACGTAAGTACTACTTTCGAAGGAAATTTCATGATTGTTCTGATAATAATAATACACAATTTCTGTAACAAAATCATTCATAGACACATTTGTTTTTAAGCTATTGCATATCTTCTATCGCGGGCCTTGAGCGTGGAGACTGAATCCAGAAATTCCGTAACGAAAATAACCTAACACCCCCACTCCGACTCCATCTATCGATGAATAGCAGTACTTTTAATGACTTTTTGAAATATCACGCTTGTCTCTTTAGTTGAGAAACTCGCCTCTAGATGGCATTGGTTAAATAGTTATAATTGCATAGCTTGATTTGGCATCTATCGATTAATAGCAGAACTTTTAATGACTTTTTGAAATATCACGCTTGTCTCTTTAGTTCAGCAACTCGCCTCTAGATGGCATTGGATAAATAATTATAATTGCATAGTTCATAAAAAAAACAGCTATGCAATAGCTTTACCGCAGCAGTCTCCGAGTGCCACACGTCTTTTTTAAGCTGCTTTATTCTTGGATGGAGCTTAATTGTTTTGATGAATCAATAACATAATTATATTATTTAACAAAATCGTTCATTGACACATCAGGGTTTTAAATGTATTGCCTTCATCTTAAAAGTGGCTTTAATCTGTTAAAAAATCCAGTGACACAATCTATTAGCGAAATAAAACTATTACTTATTTTACGAATAACATAATGATCGGCTTTTGTGGTCAATAAAGCCTTAAAAGTTGTGCAAAAATGTGTGTACTTTGGTAGTACTTTTTAAATCTCTTCAGTTGTATTAGAAATAAGCAACGAATCAAGAATAAAATAAAACATTTTAAAACAGTATGTCTGTTTGGATGTGTCTTAATTTAGTTATAACTCAAGATTTATTGGATAAAAATACATCGTGTTTTCACAGAGCTGATTAATTATTATTTTCAGGGGTACGACAAAGTATAAGTAGTTAGTTACAGAGTACGTTTTATTTTAACATGTCGTCAGGAATCCGAGTTAAAAAGCAAAATGCCTTCTATCTTACCTTCTCTCAATAGTTACATAGCAATATCTAATTATGTTATAACTTTAACTAGGAAATAAATGTTATTTTATTATGTTTCGATAAAATATTAAGTCAGTGAGCCGATTATGAAGGAAAACGTGTTTAAATAATATGAATTATATGACGATAGAATGTTCAAATTCTGCAACGCTAGATGGCGCTATTCGTTCTTAAAACACGCAAGTTTTTAATTCGTAATTGATAATGTTCTTCTGTTTTCAGATCAGAATCAGATGATTTATGTTCTGATTTAAATTCAGTAGTTATTTTTGATTACCTATTCAGGTATAAGACGTTGAGTTTTAACGTAATGTATTGTTCATATTGGGTTATGTATTTGTGTAAATATAACAAGTTAGACATAAAATTATGATGTGATATAATCAAATAACTGTTCACCTCTTTGTAAATAATAAGTATATAATATTTGAAAATATGGTAATATATTTTCTGAAATTTGACGGGATTTAAATCTGATTTGTTTAACCTTAAATTTTTATAATACTTTTAGCATTACCTAGCAAACTAATTAATCAACTAAATATTTTCAAGTTTCATTTACGGTTTAATGATAAGTATAAAGCTTACATTCTGTTAATCAATGAACAGTGTTGCCAGTGCAGTGTCACGTACTTCAGTGCTCCGGACAATCGCCAAGTTTGCTCGACATCGAGATTTGGAATTGTCTTCAGAGAGTGTGTGATTTCTTTATATTTTAAAAATCAGTTTAGTGAATATTCAGTTAGACTTAGAATGAAGTGTTGATGAGTATAATATATAGGTATTTATTCCTGCAGCACTAACCTTCCACAAATTCGATTGAAAAAGAACGCGCTTTCATAGCTGCCACTTGCCTTGCTTCTGAGTCGCGTCAACACTGCTTTTGGCGATATTATCAGTATTTTCCATTCCAATTCGAAATCGCGCTTTTAACAGGTGAGATCTGTCAGCCATTCGGAATGGGTTGAAATCACTCTCACGTTGCTCACGGCATGGAATACACGCACACACAGACAGATGCTAGATATCGCATCACGCACACATCAACAAGCTATCATTTTGACGGACTGCTCACGGTGATTTCAGTATGTAGCGTGGTCGTTGAAATCGCAAAATGGCGTCCTTGGTGACGTTATCCGTGACATCACATGGGTCTACGTCGTCGCATTTTCGTTGATTTGGAATGGTGATCACAGAGCTAAAAGTGATTTTGACGCCACTTGCAAAACAAGGTTGGTTTCAAATCAGCCTTAGAACGAACTACCGCATAAGAATCAAATATGTACTTGTTATAATACTCTGACAGTGGTGTTCTACATTATACATTGAAAGTAATAAGAAAATACGTGAGCTATGTACTTAAAAAAATATAAGTAACATTATTAAGTTAAAGATATACTTTAGGTATAGTAAACCGATTGCGATACACGGCGCCGTTCTCGAAGTTGTTCAAAAATATGTGTACCTCGGGCAGACGTTGCAGTTGGGTAAAAACAACTTTGAGAACGAGGTGAATAGAAGAATTCGGCTGGGCTGGGCAGCGTTTGGGAAGCTACCTCGAGTCCTTACTTCGCCGATTCCACAGTGCCTGAAGACGAAAGTCTTCAATCAGTGCGTCCTACCCGTTATGACATACGGAGCCGAAACGTGGACACTGACGGCTCGAATGGTCGCTCAGCGGGCTATGGAAATGGCTATGCTCGGTGTTTCTCTGAGGGATCGCATCAGAAATGAAGAGATCCGTCAGAGAACCAAGGTCATCGACATAGCCCACCGGATCAGCAAGCTGAAGTGGCAGTGGGCTGGCCATATTAGCCGTAGAACCGACAACCGTTGGGGTAAACGAGTTCTAGAGTGGAGACCGCGTCTCGGCAAACGTAGTGTAGGACGTCCTGAGGCACGGTGGAGTGACGATCTGCGCAAGACGGCTGGCAAAAACTGGATGCGAGAAGCCCAAGATAAACCTAAGTGGCGTGCAATTGGAGAGGCCTATGTCCAGCAGTGGACTGCTACAGGCTTATGATGATGGTGATGATGATAGTAATTCAGTTTAATTAGAAACATAGAGTGGCGCCTCTTATTGTGGCACCAAGCCAAAGAATTGACTACCTCATAAGAATTAAATATGTACGTGTTCGTCATCATACAAATATATCTCAACACATCGTAGGTATCTTAAAATAGAAGGTAACCCGAAATAATCACATACAATAAATTGTTGTTGAGGGTATGCGAGAAAAGTCATAGGCAAGCCAGTGGCGCTCCGACCGCCGGATAGTGCGTATTGTTACAAATTATGGAGTCTCGTATCTGTGTAAAAGTGTTGTTTTCTCATCGCCCTTAACACCAACGATCGGCTGGACACCAGCACAACATCCGGAGTCTGGACATCATACGTGCGTGATTCAATCAATTGTCTTGAAGATTCGCAAGGCTGACGACTCTTGAACTAACCGAAGGTGGATTAGATGGAAGCTGCGTGAGATGCGGAGGCATACCTAGGTACGCACTATTTGTTTATTGTCTCTGACATCTCGCAGTACCTACGAAATATAATTACGATATGTATTGCAATTGTGCCAGTGTATTAGTAAAGGTACCAACTATTTCGGCTTCGTGCGACGCTACAGTACGTATTATAATACTTTGACAATGATAATAAAAAAAACGCAATTTACCTACATGATAAACGTAAAATAATTAGTTACAAATTTAGGTAAATGATTTACTTTATTTAGTTAATCAGTTTAATTAGAAAAGCGCAGTGGTGCCAAAACAAAAAAATAATAATTTCATCTGACTTCCAAAAGAGGATAGACAGGAGGTTCTAAAGGTCAACGCGTATATTTTTTTGTATGACCACGCATAACTTTTTACAAGTGATCCAATTTTTTTTTTGTTTGACAGAGTAGGTATAGTTCCGTGGTGGTACCATTTTAGTTTAATTCAGTCAAGGGGACGTGGGAAACCTGCTATGGCGCAGCGTTCAGATTTCTCTGCAGATAGGTATCTAACTCCTCGAAGATAATGTTGAATTATAGGTATAATTAGTAATTGTTGTATGTTCAAGTCAGAAGTCAAAATCATTTATTCAATTTTGGCATCAAAGACGCACTTATGTACGTCAATTTTTCATTATAATGTACTTTAAAGATTACCGCCGCGTTCCAAAATAATAATATACCTATAGAGCATACCGAGAAGAAGCGGCAAGAAACTCGGGGCCCATTCGGGGCCATTCTTTTTATATAGATGCTTAAAATGTTTCTAATTAGGTACTACCAAAGATCATCATAATATCCTTAGTACTATTAATATAACATTTTATGGGCGACAGAATGACAGTATATGATAATTGAATGTAAAAGTGGCGTAAACCCACTACCAGAAGTAGTAATTTCTATTAAAAACAATAATTTTACTAACCAAATCTTTCTTAAGCAGAGGCTTAAGTGCTTCGCCGATAGACGGGTAATTATCCAAGTTGGGACGTGAAACTTTTATTTTTATAAGGTGATAAGTAATGTTGTAATCACCGACTGTACCGCTCCTACTAATGTAAACATGACAGTTTGGATGTCTGTTATTTAATCACGCAAAAACGGCTTAACGGATTTCAAAGGGGACGGCACTTGGATTATTTACACATATGATACTTGTATCATCATCATCGTCATCCATCACCATGCCGCTGAAACAGCAGGGCGCAGATAGTTTCAATATAAATATTCAATAATTTTGCACGTCCGTATAGTGCACCGAAAGCGTTTTCATTTCTGTTTTACATGACGTATAGATGCTTTTTCTCATAATATAGTAATTGTTTTAAATTATTGACGACTTTTTGTGCAAAAGCTCATGCAAAAACACTCATAACTGTAGAAATATTAACCTAGACGATGATTCGTATTTTAGGTCAGAACAATCTAATTTAATTTTCGTGCTTGAATACGAACGTATATACCTTATTATGACTTCTGAACCTTTTAATAAAAACTACAGCATAACGTGCCGTGCGATTCTCTAGAGCAAACATCGTTGCATCTTTGATAACATCCGTGAAACAAATGACGAGATGACAAGAAACGTTGGAAATACAACTTTTTTTTACATTTGATAAACAAGCATTTGATCATTATCTCACGGGATGGAAAGTGATGACGCGGTCGACAGTGACATGCTTGCCTAAAAGGTACTTCAATCTGTATTTGAAGACTCCCAGATTGTATGTCAGGAAATATAGACGCTGGTAGGTTCTTCCATACTTCAGCCGTAAGCATCATGAAGCTATGAAGCTAGACTAGAAGCGCTTCGTGCTTATTTTTGGAATTTCCACCATGTACGGATGACGTGTTCCTGTGCGTCTTGTTGTTCGATGAAAGAAAGAAGATGAGGGAATAAGATTGTGCAGATCGATCGCACACCTTATATGTACAAGGGCGATATCTTATAAAGTATTTGACATCAGTGAGCTCATTGACGAGCACATGACGAATCATTACAGAATCGCACTGCAGTCCACCAACATTCAAAAATAAACAAAAATAAAATGAGATCGTCCAGAATTTTAAGATTCCCTTCGTGTAAGCATTGTTGATTAAAACGAACCGGTACGAAAAGGTTTCCCAATAAAAAACAAATGGTACGGGCGTCAATCCTTACGCTGATTTAGGAATGGATTTCATTTGAGCGAGCGTACGAAATTAGTTTATTGTAATTTGTGTTTCCGGTACAGCTACGTTCATTTGTGTGTATACACACGAGGGCATACATTGGACGTGCCTGCGGTAGTTCCTTAGTGATGGTGATAGCATGTATTCTTAGAATTTTGCTATTCTGATTCATTCAGTCAAATACGAGTACTTTCAATATTTAGACGTGTGTAACAAAAAATATAAAATAAAGTCATATTGTTTTAAAAACTTCCGTGAGAACTCATAGTTAAATAGTTAAACCGGCAAACACTCAAGTCTACCGACCGGTGTCACAGCGAGGGCCCCGCCTCGCTGCTAGAGCACGCTCTCCATGAGGATGGACATCAGTACTGCCCGAACACCGGTCGGAGTATAACGACTAGATGATAGACGTGTTTGCCGGTTTCACCATTTAACTATGAGTTCTCATAGAAGTTTTTAAAACAATATGACTTGTTTTTATATTTTTTTTGTTCTTTAGCAAGAAGCAAGGTTTTTCAATATAAATAATAACTGTGTACTCGATACGTAACTAAAACCATTGAAAATCAGAATGTTTACGTTTATTTGTATTTTTTATTAAGAGACGGTACAAGTGGTGCCTGCCGGTTGTTAAGTGGTAACCTCTGCCCACAACAGATGTCGCCACTTGTGAAGAAATGCACTACGCCCATCGCCCTGAATTTAGTATTAGTTATTAAGCCTCATGTGCCTGTAATTTTGCAGGCACTAGAACACAGTATTGAAAAAATTACTGCTTCGCAATATAAATAGGTATGAATAAAAATTGGTGGCAGTATTTCCCCGGTTGAACTCATTCACAAATAGTTCTACTGATAGTTAATACAATAATTCAGTAAAACCCAAAACGTTTTAAAAACAAAAGAATAGATTTATTGAATATTTTGAATCGATTATAGTTCACGTTTCGAACTGAAAGTCTAATGATTATATCTATATAATGATATACTAGGATATAGATTATATCCTAGGCAAATGCAAGGTGAATTTTAATTCACGCAAAATTACAATGGAGTCCTCATATGTCAAATGTCCTGTCTGGGAGACTCAGTTCTGCTGCATATGCGATACGTAAAATAAGAGAGCTAACAGACGCTTCTACGGCGCGGTTAGTGTATTTTGCATATTTCCACAGCGTAATGTCATATGGGATATTGCTATGGGGTTCAGCGGCTGATATAGATACCATATTTATCCTACAGAAACGTGCTATTCGAGCTATATACGAAATGGGTCCCCGTGAATCTTTGAGAGATTTATTTAAAGAAATAATATTAACGTTGCCTTGCTTATACTCATATGTATTTGAAAATATGTGTGTTAATGTATGTTCGTAAAAATTTACATAAATATAAGTTAAATAGTGATCACCACACTTTTAATACTAGAAATACAAATAGGATAGCTGTACCTAGTTTTAGACTTGCGAAGACTAATAAGTAATTCCGAGGAAATTGAAGCGTTTTTACAATAAAATCCCAAAACACATAACTGAGCTCACAGAGGGCAAATTAAAACTGTAAAAAAACGTTTTAATAAAAAAAAGCTTATATTGAAGTTCGACATTATATAGAAGATAAAGATGCTTGGAATACTCCACTTCTGGCAAGCTGTCACTCTGCCACCTATAAAATGTAATATTTGTAGTACTTATAGAAACATTGTAATCATCTATATAAAGGAATGGCCCCGAGTTTCTTGCCGCTTCTTCTCGGTGGGCTCTATCTATTTTGGAACGCGGCCGTAGAGTCTTTAAAGTACATTATAATGAAAAGTTGACGTTCATAAGTGCGTCTTTGATGCCTAAATTTAATAAATGATTTTGACTTTTGATTTTGACTTTTATACTTCACTATGACGAAGTGAATAAAATCCAGACACAGTCTTAGCTTTCACATTTCTATATGTTTCAGTTAGTATTTGTCTAAGACAGTTTTGAGAAGCTTTATTTAGAATGCTCAGCGTTCTAACCATAACACCTCCCACTGTATTCCACCGTAGCTTCCACTCGATCCGTCAGCTAAATTCCGTTTGTATTTTTCCGGAACCCGGGTCCGGAATTGCCCTCATTTGTATGGCGGCCCGTATTGACGTTACCGTTAAATTTCGACGACTATTTGTGTACATGTTTTTTGTTCTCTAAACAAAATTATTTAGTTGGTTACCCAACTAGATAATTTTGTTAAGTGTAGTGTAGCTTTTAAGGAGTTCATTAGGACGTTTTTTAGTGTATTCAAGCATAGGTTGTATCTCAGTTTTACATACTGAAGTCGAAAAGGCGAATAGCCACAAAAGACCCATATGTT
This sequence comes from Selenia dentaria, assembly GCA_917880725.1. NCBI lineage: Eukaryota > Metazoa > Arthropoda > Insecta > Lepidoptera > Geometridae > Selenia > Selenia dentaria. The sequence goes on along the minus strand of OU862888.1, from coordinate 1,745,326 downwards.
GTTAAATACTTTTAGGTGTCACTTCCCTTTACCTTTTTAATTATATGGCTTTTGCCCGGTTGCGCAATTTCTCTAATGTCGCGTGGATAAAATGTATTTTCTACCGACTTCCAAAAAGAAGGAGGTACTCAATTTGACTGTATTTTTTTATGTTTGTTACCTCACCTCATAACTTTTGGCTGGGTGAACTGATTCTCAAATTTATTGAAAGTAATTCAATTTTTTGTTTGAAAGGTGGTGCTTCCCGTGTAGTCCCATTTAAATTTCATCAAATTCAATTAAGTAGTTTTTGAGTTACACTCCAATAACTGAATATAATGGAAGTCGGTATTTATTTTTTTCAAATTGTACTTGTCGGGTGTCTACACAGAGTAAAACAAAACTTTCACATGTTATATCTGCCTACAATTGGGCTAGCTATAATGTACAGTAGTCCTTTCCAACATCAATATAATAGAATATTATATATAGTCATCTCGATTATTACTTTGGGAACTGTTTGTGTATCCCGCCTTTTCGCTTGAGTGAATGAGGGTTATCCAAGCAATAATTTTCGTTACCACAATTATATAATGTCTATATAAATCTATATACGGTAAGTAATATAAAATAAATATAGCCCTGATATAAACTGTTCATATAAGTCTGTCAGACGAGAAACTTCCTTTAGAAGAATATCTTATTTCATAGATGTATATATATTGCAATTTGAAACTTATCAGACAACTAGATCTTATTAAGAGGTCGTGAAAGCCTGTTGCTAGGACTCTTAATCATCATCATCATCTCATCATCTCATCATTTCAGCCATAGGACGTCCACTGCTGAACATATGTCTCCCCCATAATTTTCCAAAAGGATCGGTTGTGATATGTTAACAATGTGGGTAGGTGGCGTAGGGTAGCAATGTAAAGATAATATACGAGTTAGTCACTGCCAACGTCTCGTGTTTGATTGAGCTCTGCCATGATGGACGGCTTAGGCTGTAAGACATGGCAGAGCTAACTTGCTCTGGAAGCTTGTTATATACTGTGGGGCCCATAACATGACATATTTTGGAAGACTTTGTAAGAAACCGAGGTATGGCGCAAAGCTTATGACTGTGTCTGGTGTTATAAGAGTGTACATTGTTGTGCCTTGTGTAAGAGGCTTGGTTTATTCTGACGTAAACCGCAACTTGAAATATGACTAGGGCAGGAAGTGTCATAGTACCAAGCCTTGTAAAATGTGGCCGTACGGAGGCATCCTGCGGTATTTGGCAATCGTTCGGACTGCGCGCTTTTGGAAGCGAAATTCGCGCTGCCAGTCTGCAGCACGGACCCAAAGCTCCGCCCCGTACTGAAGTAGCGAATGAACAGTAGCAAAGTAGCACGACCGCACTACTTCTGGAGGCCAATTTTGTTATTTCACAACGTTCAACAATGTATACTGCTGTAACTGCAGTTCAACTCCGGTTGTCGTTCGATACTTTGGCAAAAAACCATTCTACTAATTGGATTGTAGCGTCACATAAACATAACATAAACGCTACTTTATAAGAAATATATAATTGACACTACAATATACGAATATAAGTTAACAACACGTTCACGATCTATCGAGTTAGCAGAACATAAAGTTTTGATCGATCGCTTGCGTCAATAGAAACGTAACTGCAGCTGGACTGTTTTTCAAGAGCAGAATAAGAAAACGCATAAAAGTCGCCGTTCAGTGCGGTTCGAGTGCAATACTGGCGCTCGGAGAGAGCGTCGGTCGATGTTAAGAAATGTATAATTCGGGCACTCAGTCCGTTTTCAAACACCTTCGCTATTGCTGGTATTATAGAGACTGGCCTATAGTTGTCGATATTTTCTCGTCGGCCTTTTCCTTTATATATTGGAGATACCTTGCTGATCTTCATCGGGGTGAGGTATGACCCTTCTTTTATGCATCTGTTAATCTGTCTGAATCAGCAAGCCTCATTTGAGGCAAGTTTCATTCATAAATCTATTGTTATTTTAAGTCCTGATGCGGACATATTAAAACAGTCTGCTAATATTGGCGCTAAAGTGTGTATAGCTGTCCTAACTAGTTTCATCGAGGTCCCTTAAATATCTTTCGATGATTTTGGTAGTATTCGAGTAGTAACGTTGCGGTATACTTCATCGGCCCTAAACGGAGCCAGTCGTAGCGACTGGTCGGCTGGAGGGCGCACCGAGTGCAGGCAGCCGCGCACCCGCGCGATGTCCGCTTGCGGAGCGCCGCACGCAGACGCTGCTCCTAAGAACCGCACGATCATTGCGTCGACGGCATCTTTCTTTATATGGAACAGTGTTCCGTCTGATGTTTTCACAATATCAGTGAAATCAACAACGAGGGAGTTATTTTTTCCATTTTCTTTATTGACGACCTTCCACATAGACTTTGACGCGTTACTGTCTTTACTCAATGCATTAGTGTAGAAATTAGATTTTTTAATTTTTAGTTATCAATCATAATATGTTTTCATGTCAGCTATCAATGTAGAAATTGTATTATTACTTGGATTTAATTTGCCAATCGATTATATCATACATTAATAATTTTAACATACCTACATTAATAACTTTACATATACAATACATACACAAATATTTTTTTATATATTGAGTTATTTATTGTTTCACAGATGTTGCCAAAGATGCAACTATGTTTGCTATTAGAGAATCGCACGGCTTGAAATGCAAATATCTAATGACGTCGACGGCATCAAAAAGTTGAGGAGTATTACATTTTTAATATGGCAAACGGGATTTACTCACGTAAAGAAGTCAGATCTTTCCAACTATAGTTTCAACCACATCCGATGGTGTTTTTCAAGGAGACTGCAGAACGCTCGCGGTTGTGTCTCGCCTCGCACTGCGGGCAGCAGCAGCAGCGCGCGATGACATCATGCCGCGTGGGGCGCGGGGGGATATCTGTTTTTTTACGTGAGTAAATCCCGTTTTTATAATTAAAAATGTGTACAAACCACGTTAGTTTTCATGATAAAAGAGTATTAAATTGAATATCAAATAAAACAAAAAGGGAAGTTAATAATGTATTATATGAAATGAAATAACATATTTTAGATAAACCCTAAAAATATACTTAACAAACTAATCTATAACACCATGGTGGGGGAAAAGTGGCTAAAATGCTGGCAACATTGCCACGTTGAATGGCAATACTAACTTTTTGCCTAAAGTAGGAGCCAGCATTTCGGTCACCCAACCAGCATTTCGTCTCAACCGAACGTTTGGCCAGATCCCATAGAGACCGAACCAGTTGAGAAGCGAACGGCTTCCAAGGGTTTAAAGTTTCGACCCCAAACGGCACAAACATGTACGTTCTGTTTAAATACACATATTATTGACGTTTGACATCTTCCGTTGAGCTCTTACACACGAGCGGCATGTTGCCAATGGCAGAGGTAATATAAAAATGCAGCAGCCGACAACACGTCGACGGCAGTTGTTGACGCTTCGGCGGCAGCCGTCGACTTTCTAACTTTGAAGACCAGCGGCGGCCATCGTCAGTACGCTACAGCTGCAAGTGTCCCTGTAGGTCGACGGAAACAGTTATCTCTGCCAATGCAATGGCAACATGCAGCTCGTGTGTAAGAGCCCTTAGTTGGAAGAAAAAGCAAATTATATAAGAGGGCAAATACACCTCATTAACCAACAGCTCGGGGTTAATTGGCGTACCAAGCAAAACTTCAGATCTCACCTCTGGATGTCACTGCAACTGCAATCATTGCCCGTCTCGTAATTAAAAGAAAAAAGAGAAAATCAACACAAAACACAATTTTAAGCAATAAGTCACAATTTGGAAAGACCATGTTCAGTTCAGCGTATATTAAATTAAGGACGTTACCAAGGTTAGGTAATTAGATTAATAGCACAGACGAAATCTAACAAATGAGTACTAATTACGACCAAACTTTAGTTCTAGATATTCAAGCTGATAAATTATTTGCCTTTGCAAAAACTTTGCTTTTATACTCGGCTTGATATATGTTGATAAACGTTTTCAACAGTTCCAAAGAGTTAATGATAACAAATGTTGTTGAAAACTTTTTGTAGAATGCTCAAGTTTTCAGTAAATTTAGCTGATTGCGTATAATTTAGTTGTGAATTTATCAAGTTGTTGACTTTACAAATTATTATCGGTTATTTATGTTCATCATATTATCATCAGCATAATCAGCGCATTTTGTTCCCACTGCTGAGACCACGCGGGCCCAGTGCGGATTGGTGGATAGGTTAGTGGCAACCCATGTCGAAGTTTTCAGGCCACCCGAAGACCCTTGACATAGCATAACGACTGTTGTCCTAAGACAAGCAACCGGGACCGACGGCCTAACGTGCCCTCCGAAGCACGGAAGCGCTCAGTTAAATAATGCCACTAGCGGTCACCCATCCAAGTCCTGACCGCAACAAGTGTTGCTTAACTTGTTAATCGGTTAAGATAGCCAAGTCGAGCTCCGCTACGAGCGCTTCTATTTATGTTACGTACACTATATTTATAAATATATAAATACATATATCTTCTTTATTTTATACTTATAATAAAGGGGTAAAGGCCAAAAAGTCTATACTAGGAAGAAAAATAATAAAAATGTGGGTCAGAAGACGTAAAATTACCTACGGAACAAGAATATGAAGTTTTTGGAAAAAAATGTCTGTCTGTCTGTCTGTATGTTCTCGCATAATTTAATAACTTTAAAACAAATTTTGATGATATTTGGTATATGGATAGAATGTAGCCCGGAGCTCTCAACTATATATTTTTTATCTTGTTCCATCGCATAAATATAACATGGCAGCTTGATCTCTCTATGTTACATGGTTCCATACAATATTGGGGTCTAGATCAACTGGTCGGCGTGCATGAACTTCTATGGTATGGATAAAACCGTAATAATTAAGAATGTCCCGTTTTTTTTTTATTTTTGCAAATATACCTACATAAAAATAAATATTTCTAGTACAATTTACTCAACACTTGGTAAAACCTTTAACGATAATAATGCAATACGTGTTATTTTACCCAAAAGATAGGAAGAAGATCGTCCCACCTATATATCCTCGAAAGGGTAAGCAGCGGTGTTCTTGGTGGAAAATTTCTTTGTCAGAAAATCCCAATACCAGTCCAACCCCGGGGATCAAACCTAGAACCCGGAGATTCAAAAATGGCTCTTCCACCATTAGACCAAGCCCAAGCGAGCCAAGCCACTGACGTGACAACTTGTAAATATATAAATGTGGTGTGTCATCATCATCATCATCTCAGCCGTAGGACGTCCACTGCTGAACATACTCCCCCATGATTTTCCAAAAGGACCGGTTGGAAGCGGTCTTCATCCAACGTCGTTCTGCGACCTTCATCAGGTCGTCAGTCCACCGTGTCGGTGGACGACCTACGCTGCGCTTGCCAGTCAGTGTTCTCCACTCCAGAACCGCTTTATTCCCGTGCATTTTGTGTGAAATTTGAATGAAATAGGAAGCCGCCCGTGCCATGTCCGCGCCCGACGCCCGATATGTGGGGTTTGCGCCCAACTCATTTTTGAGAACATTATCTGTGAGACTGACACCGTGACGCTCTTTCGTTCGACAATTCTGTCCTTCGTGACACGTGACAATTGCAAAATTGTGGCAACTTATCTCATACATCAACGGCGCTCTTCTTACGCGAAGTACAGCTTCGAAATCTTTGACTTATCCACAAATGCAATGTTATTAACAGACTTCAAAACAGGAGGTTTCTCAATTAGACCGTATATTTTTTTATGTGTTTTCGAGGATAACTTCTTCGTTTATGAACCGATTTTGATGATTATTTTTTTGATTGATAGCGTATACTACCGTGGTAGTCCCATATAAATTTCATCAAATTTGGTCAAGCCATTTTTGAGTTATACTTCAATAACTAAAAAGTGTGTCTACCTTCACTTATCTTGATGAGAAAGAATGATGAAAGATGAAAAAGGGTGAAAAAAAAAACTATTTAGTAAAATAGAACCGACTTCCACATTGAAAAGAGTGAAATAACTTGTCGAAGTCGGTACCATGCACGTAATATTGTGATAATAGGTACTTTCGAACTATCACGGTACCGACTTCAACAAGTTATATCATACTTCGGTTGAATCTATTTTTTGTCGGACTATTTTGGTCGTCGGTTGTATTATTATTTTTTTCATTATTGTGCAAAAGGTTCAAATCAGTAGATGAAGTTTGTGTTATGGCCTAATAAACTAAATAGTAGTTAGGTAATTGGTGGGAAATAAATCCATCACCGGTTAACATTGATTTTGTTTAATTTTGTATTTCATTATTTGTATTTTGACGTGTCACAGTGGTGGATTATTAACCGACAAAAGATGGTAACGGTATAAGAGTGAAGGAAAAGGGTACAAAATCATCAAACGTTGTTTTGCGTTTCCCTCTGCAAGTTTTAAGCAGTCAAGTCGAGTAAAGCAGTGAACCCACTACGGATTCACTGCGTTACTTGAACGTGAATTGGACACGACATTGACTTATAAGTATATTTAGAATAGAATAGAATACAGTTTATTTGTCACAGAAAACACATTAATACATAATAATTTTACTATAAATTAAAATACCTAATATTATTATTATATATTACTATATAAGTTTTCTGTCACAAACCGGTTCCAACTCAGCAAAATGCTGGTTGTAATCAACCAGCGCTGATCTTCCGTTGGGACCGGCAAGTGACGTCACGCACGACACAGTCCACAGAGTACATTCACAACAACAAAACAAAAAAAAACAAAAGATATAAAAGACATTCCCACAAGTAGTGAAAGAAAACAATTAAATATTAACAAGAAGAACTACACAACCAAGCTAAGCGTAACAACGGTTGAGTTGATTGCTTAAGTAGCTTCAAAAACTGAAACATATCATAACAAAAAAATACGGGATTACCTACATATAAAAACAAATCACCATCATTAATAATTTAACTTGGTGCGGAATCAAAACATGTTCCGGGCAAAATAACAGAAAAAAATTAATAACTATACAATTTAAAACTAAGATTATGGGTATTAAAATAATAATAGAGTATATAATACAGTTGGAGTTTAAAAAAAATCTATATCTGTTTGTAAAAGTTAAAGTTAAATAGCACTAGTGTCATTTACTAGAGGTTCCTAACGTTTTTGATGTTCATAAATAAATTTCTTAAGTTTACTTCTAAAAGTGTATAAACTCTGCAGGTTCCTGATTGGGGGCGGGATATTGTTCCAACACCTTGACTATTATTATCTATTTATATATAATCATAAATAATCACTTGATGCAACTAAACTAACTATTGCCCACTTTGTCGATGAACAAAAGTCCGAGCTGGGCTGGGCTGAGCAAGAAAATCTGTTTAAGTGTAACGTAATCGCATCGTTAACGTATTTAGTACAAACTGTCATTTATTATTTACTGTATATTATTATATTATTAGTTTTATTTACAATAGTGTCACAGATATCTCATAGGTTGTTTTAAATACGTAAACGATACCAAAACGTTACACTTGAGCAGATTTTCGTGCTCGGCCCACTAGGGTATACTGCAAAACAGCACCGAGTGCACGTGAAACTGTGAATGCGGTATACGCTGAGTATATCCCTTTTGTCCTCAAATGATTATAGTGTTTCTTATTTTTAGTTTCATTTATTTTGTGTGTGCTTTTTTGAGTGACAATATATAAATATATATTGATTTGAACTATACATTTTTATGAAAATACGTAAGCCTGACAGATGTTTTTGCTTAGTGCTGACAATCTCTAACATTATTTATCGATTGCGGAAAAACCCAACAATGGCCATAGTTATATTCCTTTATTTTCCTTGATTTATGTTTCTTCAAGTTTTGACACGTGGTAGTGGTGAATTATTAACCTTTAAGAGATAGGGATACAGTAATGAAAACGAAGTGTTAAAATAATTACGAAACATTGTGTATTTTCCAAGTCATCCACTTAAAAATCATAAAAATTTTTTTGTTTCATTCGTTGAATAACATTAATATTCAACAACTTCCTTAAGCCGCCCGAAGGTTTTCGATATAGCCTGACGAAGTGCTCAGTTGAACAATGCCACTAGCACACACCCATCCAACTCGTGACTGCAGAAAGCGTTGCTAAACTTGTTGATCGGTTAAGATCGCTAAGTCAAGCTCCGCTGCGAGTGCAAATACTTACGAAGACTTTAACCAATTACAATAATATTTACAATTATGTTAAAATACAACAAGCAAACGGATTAGAATGCGCATATTTTAATTACTTACGTCCCGACGTTTCGAACAATTTTAAGAATGTTTATAAGATTCATATAATTTTGTTATAAAAACTGACGTGGTTTTCACTAATTTTTAAAATATTTTTAACATCACGAGCGCTACGAGCTGCCTCCCGCAGTGCTAAGCGAGATGTCATTGACGCAGGCGTCCCGAACACTCCTTGAAAAAGACCACCGAATGTGGTCGAACCTAATAGGCGGACCTATCCGGTAAATATTACGTGAGTAATCCCGTATTTCTAATTACAAAAAGATTCATGAAACGTTATGGCTATAGTACACATTTGCTTTGCACCAGAAGTACGACGCGGTCACATTAACTAGACGCTTGACCATGTGACGTCATTTTGGCGCTCAAGTACGGTGTGCAAAAAAAAAAACCGGCCAAGTGGCCTTTATTAAGATCGAGTAAAAATTTATTAAAAATTAAGTTTGTTAAATGAATAAAAATATTTATTTATTTTAAAAGGTAATATACAACTATAAATTCTAAGACAATTTAAGGTGTCTACCTGTTACCGTTATTAATATTCAAACGTTTATTTTTTTTCTCATTCTCGAAGAACTGTAGCACTTTTAACACGAGATTTCTCCCTTCACTGTGTATAACTTTTCCCATGTTATTCTGATTTGAACACAGTTCAACAGTTAATATTCAACAATCAACAGTAACAAAAAACATAACAAAACAATAATCAAAACAAAAACTATATAACAAAAACAGAAAACGAGCTAAATTTAGCAAGAAAATTAGCCAAATTATCGACGCGTGTATCGGTAACAAAGATGCTGACCGCACTGACACTTGCCGGGCGAGAAAAGAGAATGCGCAGGGAAGCAGGCGGGGTCCCGCATTCCAGCGATGCGTAGAGTTAATGTGACCGTGTTGTAATTACATAAACGTCTCGACAGAAGCGTGGCCTAGAGATCTACGGTTAAGTCAGTTCTTGTTTGAGTTTATCAAACTGCGGTAGCAAACATTCGTCTGTGTTACTCCATCGAAGCTGAGTGATGGATAGGTTCGCGCATGATGACTAATGTGCTTCCCGTGTTTCTGGCTCATCGCTCAATCTGTATCCGTTTCCAAATATCTGACTGGTGCCTCTATGACGGGTACAATTAATAATTCAAACATCAAACTTAGGAGATAATGTTGATATGATTTTTGAAGCGCTCGCAGTGGATCTTAACCGATCAACAAGTTAAGCAACGCTTGCTGCAGTCAGGAGTTGGATGGATGACCGCTAATGGTATTATTCAACTGAGTTATTAAGGAAACATACTGCTACTTACGGGATGAAAACCGTGGTATTTATTTTAATACCACGTATATATATACGTATATATACAATACAGTGAGCGTGTTCTGTCGTGTATTACGATCGAGTTCCAACCGTGCGCATAGCAAATGACAGAAAGAGGGTAGACAGATATGTCTGCTCTTAATGTTATTTCATCCGCCCACCCGCATTCTACAGTCGTCCCGCGATCATGGCGCTTGCAACAGTGTCGAAATATCGGGAGATCATTATAATAAATACCACGGTTTTCATCTCGTAAGTAACAATATGTTTATTGAAAACAACCGTGATAGTTTAAAAAGAGTTATTAAGTGCTTTGAAGGGCATGTTAAACCGTCGGTCCCGGATATTTGTTATAGGATAACATCCGTTATAGGATATTTCAAAGGCTTCCGGGTTGCCTGAAAACTTCTCCTCTCTCTGAAAAGATGGCTCGAGTCCCAACAGTGTAAACATAATAGTCTGATATGATTATGTATATAAGTTTTGAAGTGCTAATACCTGCGTAGCGAAACCATATTTTGCAATTTACCGTGAAAACTAGCATATCAAACGCGAGTCTTTAGCATTGATGCGTTAGTATTTTTATTTTCCTTGGTAAAATAGTCATTGACTACTTTTGATCACTGTATTGTTAGAGATGATATTTTCGAAACGTGAAATTGTACATTATAGATCTAGAATGTGCTTCGGAGGGCATTTTAAACCGTTGGTTATCGTCCTCGTCTTAGAACTATATTCATTAGAACATGTCGTTGACCTTCCGGTGGTCTCAAAATTGCAACAACATTCTGGTGTATCCGCGAAACAAGCCAGCGTGGTGGAGTATGACCCACTCTATAATAGAAAAAAAGAACGCAAGAATGAATAAGTTAAAATAATGATTGTCGTTTATGTACTGGGGCCTTACTATCGGATTCATAAAAACCATGCAAGTTCCGTGCAGTTCTTAAACCTGACAAAACAGTTTTTAATGAAATCATACCATGACGCGCATTTAGGTGAACTGTTTGAATATTGTTTTCTCAAAGATGAACGGATAATATTGTCTCTGGCATTCTAATAATATACTATACTATACCAACATTGCAGACGCCTAGACTAATTTGTAAGCTAGACTAGAATTTGTAAGCTAATAACCTGAGCGGATTTAAAGCGTCATGTTAACGAAAGTTCATACAAAAAAAATCCGAACGGTTTTTCTGCGGTCCTTCAATAGTAGGCCTAAGCAGGCCTGCTATAACGTTGTCATGGTACGAATAAGCGTGGCAATTTTCTAGAAGTCCTGCTTTAAGAGCTTATAGTATAACCCCTGTACATATTTGCATTCCGAAAGTATTTAATCAAGTAAAAAAATTAAGGGTAATGAGAATATTTTTCTATACAGAAAACAAAATAAAAAACGTGAACTTAAAATTGAAAAAGAGGCAAATTATAAAATGTTATGAAATTTAGAAATGAGTAGGATTTTAACTGTATACAGATCTTTTTTATGAAAATCAAGTTCACTTTCAGGGTTACCACGCACCAAAAATTTGGGCAGTTCCCACTTCTGTCTTGTAACTAAATTATAGAATGTTCTGTCGGCGTACGCTTTTCCTTGCAACTATGATCCTGGGTCTTTCAAGCGGGGCGTGAAAGAGCATCTCTCAGGTTTTTATAGGGGTGGCGATCAACGCAGCTTACGGCAGCATTAATGGTCTCATGGCTTCTTAACTCCATCACCGCTTTTTATCAGGCGAGATGGAGTCACTTTTATGAACCAATATAAAAATAAATCTTACGTAAAGTTAATCCCCTTGTTTTTAGTTCATGTTTTATAATAAGACGGCACGTGATGATAGCGCTGGTAGCGAAGCTTGACTTGGTGATCTTAACCGATCAACAAGTTTAGCAACACTTGCTGCGGTCAGAAGTTGGATGGGTATGTGCTAGTGGCATTTTTCAACTGACTTCCGTGCTTCGGAACAATCGTTAGGCTATGTCGAAGGCCTTCAGGCGGCCTGATAGCTTCGACATGGGTTGGCCACTAAACTATCCACCAAGCCGCACTGGGCCCGCGTGTTGGATTATGGCCACAACTCCTCTCTGAGAGGAAGGCTTGAGTTCCAGCAGTGAGAACAAAATGGGCTGATTATGATGATGATGATGATGCGATTATAAAGCAACAAAGTAAAACACGTAATAAAGTGGCCAAGGACGAGTCGGGTTTGCGCTATAGGTATAAACATGAAACAAATGTAGGTAGGGCCGCTTATTCATTATTACTACGCTTTTGAACCCTCTGTGGAAACTACTGAAATTAATTTTCCAATATTTCGATGTAATGCAGTTATGAGAGATGTTTACCTCTGAATAAATGTATTTATGCCTGAAATGAGGATTTTCTCCTTTGAGTTTAACTTTATGTTAATATAAATTAATGAAAAGTGCCAAACACTGTTTTCATCAAACGATAAGTCTGATTAAAGAATAACGTTATGTTTTCATAAAAAACCTTCCATACATTAATATTAAAGTAAATTAATATTTAAATTTCAGCATTTGTTATTCGATGCCACAAGTGTTAAAGTAATATTTTAATACTAGATAGTTAAATGATATCCATGTTGTATAAAATGCAAAGCAGTGGTCCCTATGCAATGGCAGTTGAAATATATAAGAAATTGCCGGAAGTCCTGAAAAGTAAAAAAAAACGAACGTAGCTTCACCAAAAAGTTGAAAAGTATATTTGTTAAAAATGTTAGTATAAAATAAAGCAGTATCTAACTGACAAATCTCTGTAAAACAAATTGGACCGCTACATACAATGTTGCTTACTATACCCAAAACTGGGTCATGATGTAATGGGTCATCGCATAATATAATTATATAAATAACTTATTTTGTGCAATAAAGATTTTGACTTTGACTTTGACCACATTTAGCTGAACATGAGATTTCCATTTTGTTCACCTAAACGTGGTCGTGTAACCTGCTTTTCAGAAGACAATCAGCGGTCAGGTGGAAAACAACCTTGTTACATTATAATTTGTTATTATGAGAAGATACACTGATGACGACCTTTTTTCCTTTTACGAATGGCCATGACGCGGCTTGCGTATTGTGCCAATTTCAGTGATGTGTGATGACTTAAAAACTAAGAAATAAATATTGACAGTAAAATATCTTCTCCACAATTTATAGAACACTAGCTGCTCTCCGCGGTTTCCCCCTCGCGGTGATGGATGATGATGATGACGAATCTTATATAGCCTATGTTACTCAGGGTGAATGTAGCTTTCCAATGGTGAAAGAATTCTTGAAATCGGTCCAGTACTTTTGTGCCAATTCGTTAAAAACTTACATACAAATCTTTCCTCTTTATAATATTATACAGTATAAGTATATTATTATGCGTAGATACACTGATGATGACTTTTTTTTCCTTTTTCGAATGGCCATGGCGCGGAATACGTATTGTGCCAATTTCAGTGATGTGTGATGACTTAAAAACTAAGAAATAAATATTGACAGTAAAATATCTTCTCCACAATTTATAGAACACTAGCTGCTCTCCGCGGTTTCCCCCTCGCGGTGATGGATGATGATGATGACGAATCTTATATAGCCTATGTTACTCAGGGTGAATGTAGCTTTCCAATGGTGAAATAATTCTTGAAATCGGTCCAGTACTTTTGTGCCAATTCGTTAAAAACTTACATACAAATCTTTCCTCTTTATAATATTATACAGTATAAGTATATTATTATGCGTAGATACACTGATGATGACTTTTTTTTCCTTTTTCGAATGGCCATGGCGCGGAATACGTATTGTGCCAATTTCAGTGATGTGTGATGACTTAAAAACTAAGAAATAAATATTGACAGTAAAATATCTTCTCCACAATTTATAGAACACTAGCTGCTCTCCGCGGTTTCCCCCTCGCGGTGATGGATGATGATGATGACGAATCTTATATAGCCTATGTTACTCAGGGTGAATGTAGCTTTCCAATGGTGAAATAATTCTTGAAATCGGTCCAGTACTTTTGTGCCAATTCGTTAAAAACTTACATACAAATCTTTCCTCTTTATAATATTATACAGTATAAGTATATTATTATGCGTAGATACACTGATGATGACTTTTTTTTCCTTTTTCGAATGGCCATGGCGCGGAATACGTATTGTGCCAATTTCAGTGATGTGTGATGACTTAAAAACTAAGAAATAAATATTGACAGTAAAATATCTTCTCTACTATTTATGAAACACTAGCTGATCTCCGCGGTTTCCCCCTCGCGGTGATGGATTATGATGATATATCTTATATAGCCTATGTTACTCAGGGTGAATGTAGCTTTCCAATGGTGAAAGAATTTTTGAAATCGGTCTTTAATCGGTACTTTTTGAGCCAATTCGTTACAAACATACTTACAAATCTTTCCTCTTTATAATATTAGTATAGATATACAGAAAAGGCATGTCATGTATTGTGAGACTTTCAAAACATGGACAATAATATTATATTTTGTTCAAAGCTGCTTTGTAAGAGATGCAGTTGCGAACAAACAATGTAATCTCCATCGAATGTCGCGTCAAAGGACATCCTGAGGTCCTCGTATCATACGAATAGTCGTAAAGCTGTATTCACGATGGACACACAACTGACAGAAATATACCTATAAGTATTTTGGAAGTGAAAACTTAACTTCTTTAAGCGCGTTGAGCACGTTTTGGGTGAAGAAAAATCAAGGAATTTGCGTCATCGTACCGTCACCGATCGCTTTGTCACAGATAATGTAGTTTTGAAGTGAAAACTTATTTAAGCACGATAATGGTTTCCATAACTACCTATTCTTATTGATTGTGTGTCTTAAAAACACATGCATCCTCCCATACACACACATACACATATGCATAAACACCTACGCACACGTTCTGATCATTATAATAAAGTAATTAAGTAATACAAAAAATAAAAAATAAAAACTTAGCATTGCCATCCAGCGTGGCAATGCCGCCAGCGTTTTGGCCACGTTTCTCCCCACCATGGGGCTTATAGATTAGATAGTTATTATTATTATTTTTTATTTAATTTTTAAGTACTAACGATGAAAGTCGGTTTATTATGTAATATAATTATTATATAATATATTACTCCTCATCAGAAGATTGCGCAATGTCTGCGTTCCCCTAAGGACAAGATTCCTTTTCAGCATCCCGGGGTGTAAGTACAAAATTAACTGCAGCTGCGGAAGTTCGTACATAGGACAGACGAAGCGAACTGTTTCATGCCGCATCAAGGAACACATAAAGGCAGTAAAAAACAATGAAAGACACAAATCTGCCATAGCTGAGCATCTGCTGGACGCGGGTCCTAACCACTGGATTGAATTCCATAACCCTAAAATCTTGTCCACCGAACGCCATTACATACCAAGGCTAGTAAAGGAAACTATTGAGATCTCGAAATGCCAGAATTTCAATCGAGGTGATGGTTTTCAACTCGCCAGTGCGTGGAATCCAGTATAAGGTTGTTTTAAAAATAAAAGTCCGCGTTCAAAATGTGTTCAAAATACTATACGCAGTGATACAGTGAGTGTGTTTTGTCGGGACTTAGGATCGAGTTCGAGTTCCAGTGATAACCGTAGCAAAAGACTAAGAAAGAGGGTAGATCGTTATGTCTGCACCTAACTTTTTAACTTTTTGACCAAACACATTCTTCAACCGCATTCTTCAGTCTTCCCGTGAACATGGTGCATGTAACTGCGCCGAAATATCGGGAGCTCATTCCACAACCTTACCACGGTAAATATCCCGTTAATAATCATATAACTTTAGAGAACAACCGTGATAGTTTAAAACAGTGTTTTATAATTATTATGTTAAAGTAATTCTTTAACCACACGCGTTGCAGTTCCTGGAAAAGTAGGTTGATTTCTGCGAAATATATTGTATTATTGGCTAAATATGGCGAATCGCGAGTCAATGGGTTAAAAGATAGTAATGATAATTATTATAAGCTAAGAATACACGTACTTCTCTTTGATACAGAGCTGTCGAATTATCTGAATTATGCAAATAATGTCCAAAAGGTGTTTATAAAATTCAATCAATTGAGACAACCTCGCCATGAAACATCGCCTTAGACGGCAGCGAGTAGCGTCTGTCAAAGGATACCACAGGATATAGATACTTCGCATACGGCTCGCCTTTCTCGTCGTTATGTGTGTGGAAGATTGCTTTACAATGCAATATCAATGTTGGCACTACTGTTCAGATAAAACTATATCTTTGGAATCCAAGCTAAAGAGGAAAGATAATTCTATGTGTAAGCGTTACCTTGACTTAGCTATTTAATTAGCCATTAGCTTAATAACATAAAAAATACTTTGAAAGTATTTATCACTAGATGCGCTCCGCAATTTCACCCGCGTGGTGATGGATGATGATGAGGAAGAATCAAATATAGCGTATGTTACTTAGGCATAATGAAGCTTTATACTCGTAAAAATTGTTTGAATCGGATATCAAGCATCTTTAACTTCATAGAAGTTCAAAGATGCTAAGAATACCCCACTTCTGGCAAGTATTCATCTGCCACCTGTAACATGTAATAATAGTAGGACTTAAGTAAAAACATTGTAAAAATCTTGATATTTAAAAGCAATGGCCCCGAGTTTCTTGCCGCTTGTTCTTGGTAGGATCTATACATTTTGGAACGCGGCGGTAGAGTCTTTGAAGTACATTATAATGAATAATTTACACAAGTGCGTCTTTGATGCCTATAATGAATAATTGGTTCTGTCTTTTTTGACTTATTATGTGCTAGGGTAGATTGTGTCGATCCTTCTCGTAAATCTTATTTATTTAATGAAAACGCCACTATTCGAAATATTTAAAGTAATAACCGTTGGTTTTAAATCAATATATTGACGGGTTTATCTATGAAAAACAACAAATGGCACTATAATAAATTTGATTGCGAATGTGAAATATAAAAAAGAACCTACATCGCGATAGCAGATGATTTATATCCGCTTCGACAACTTCCGAATTAATATAAACTTAATAACTATGTACAATCACTACAACATATCTGCGGTCCGCGGTTTTACCCGCGTGGTGATGGATGATGATTATGAAGATGAATCAAAATAAGCCTAAGTGTGACAAATAAAGGAAAACACCACCACTTCCGCTAGTCAAACATGGCGGCATCCACGTGAACTGAAATACTTCCGCGAGATGGAGGGCATCACGTGGGCTGACCGACAACCGATGAAGAGCATCTTATTCTCCCGTCAAGGAAACGGCGTCGGAGATCCTACCTGAAAACATCGCTAGGATTTTTAGTCAGTTACTTTGGTGATTTTGTCTGAGTCAGGCAAAATCCTTAAAAATGTGTATTAAGACTGATAATAATAAGCTAAGTATATTCCTGTGGGTCTACTTACTGTAAAGTTACTTTTGTGTTTGTCTACGTTCGAATGGAACTTTCCAATGTTACTGATGTGGTGTTTATTGCAATTGATACTTAACTAATGTTAGCATACTGTAAATTCAGTTGAGTGTAATTGGTATAGATTTGAATGTCAAGTTAAGTAATACATGTGCATAATCTGGTTTTATTGTAATGGGTACTACCATAGGTACTACATATGATTATCAGATGATTATCAGTACAACCTACTTACTATTAATATTTGTAAAACATGCTACATACTAATTAAAGCAAAAACAAACAAATTCCACCAAACCCACCCCTTAAAATAAATAACTTAAAACAAATAAATATCCTCTAGAAGAGAAGAATAGCGAAAAATATCTAGGCTTACATGAAACACTCACCTGGAACACATAAAAAGTAAACTGTCATCAGTAATCGGCTCACTCCGCCACATAGTTCGATCCACACCGCGCAGATTACGATTAACCGTTTACAACTCTCTAGTCAAACCACACTTGCTCTATTTGGTTGAAATTTGGGGTAATGCCGCAAAAACAAATCTAGCAAAGCTCCAAATTATACAAAACATAAATAAAATGATTTTCAACTATCCCTACCTAACACCGACACATAAAATATTTACCGACACAAAAATAATGAACATATATCAATTATATACTTATAATACTTGCATTTTAATCAGGAAAATTCTGGACAAAACCATACACACGGAGAAAAACTTCTTAAAGATAAAAAATATTACTAAACGTAGTTCCCGACGAGCTAGTTTCTTAGTTTTGCCAAGGATCCGTACGAACTATGGTCGGAAAACAATAACTTACGATGGAGCAAAACTTTACAATAAAATACCCACACACATTAAAAATGTACACTTGTTCAACGTATTTAAATTTAAACTGCACAATTACATTTTAGCACAGCAAAATAAATACGCTGAATGAGTACCTTCCATATTAACACGATGTACCTAATATTTGTATTATTATTATTTTTTAAATTAATGTTCTCATGTAAGTAACTGTACTGTCTTGTTATGAGAATAAATGTCTTTAAACCTATCCTAGATGCAATGTAGAAATAATAGCGAACGAATTTCTCCAATTTAAAAAAAAATTAGGAGCTTATTCAATTAATCAAACAAATCTTTCCTTTTTATTATCTTAGTATAGAAATATCAAGGCACACGTTACATCCTCAAGTTGCTATGACATGATCTATAAAAGATATAAAAAAAAATATATAATCTGGTAATATCATAAAGTTCTAAACGTTCTTAGTAAAAATTTAGAATTATTGTACGTATTATAAACTCGGTCGCCACTTTCATGCTTTCGATGTATATACAAACAATGAACTTTATATTTCTTTAGCTCTACAGTCTAAGACCCTCGCATTGTCTTGCTACAACATTATCACAATAATTTTAATGCAGCTATAGAACGCCACGTTCAACAACAAACATTTTATTTCATACTTTGTGTATGTATTGTACATGGCGTGATATACTAGTCGTAAAACGCAGCGCTGAGATAAATGCGCAATGGAACAGTAGTGAAGCTTTGATAAACTTTGTTTTTAGTTACAGACTTCTTGTAAGGGCTATGTAACCCACGTCCGTAGGTTATGTATCCTTACCCACACTACCTGGATTAATTATGAATTAATTATTTAATTACAAACATTTTCTCAAAATATAGATATAGGATTCCATGTGCCGCAGGAGTATGGACACACATCATAACACATCCCAAACAAAACAAACATTTCTGGTAATTAATAGCCATTCCTCCATCCACTCCCTCCTCTCCCCCTTTCCAGGGATTGAACCTGAGACCCTGTGCTTTGAAGACAGTGTCAATACTAACTGAACTGAGCTGTGGAAGCCGTGCTATTTAGTAGTAATTATGTTTAATTTACATCAAAATCCATTTAGCAGTATAAGCGTTCACTGTGAACAAAGACTTCCGAATGTATATCTTTTTTTTTATCGGATAGATTGGCAAACGAGCAGGCGGCTCACCCGATGGTAAGTGATACCGTCGCCCACGGACATCCGCAATACCAGAGGTCTCGAGGATGCGTTGCCGAGCTTTGAGGAAGGAATAGATTGCGGAGAGAGGATGGGGTATACGGAAGGAGAGGGGGAATAGGGGAGGGGGCAATTGGGCCTCCAGAACCTCCCACAGACCGCCTGAAACGCAATAGCAAGCTATATAACAGCACGTCGGCGTTATGTGAGAGTGTGGTAGTTCCCCGGTCGTGCCGGCCCATTCGGCTGTAACCCATACAAGGATTACAGTGTGGCACTACCACCAGACAAAAGTCTTATTTATATAATTAAAGTCGTTTTACAAAATTCAGTTGTATGAATTTGCGAAAAAAATCATCGCCATTGCACTAAACATACTTCTAATCTGTGATTGGACTATCGGTCAATGATGCTCACTGATTTCAACAGATGGCGTTCAAGATTCCCTGCACAATTTATTAACAAAGAAAATATTTTGGCACTGTTAGTATTGCTACCATAGCCATAGAATAAATAAAAGTACTACATACCATTGCGAAGATTCCAGTGCGGCAGAAAGGTATTAAAGCTACTTAGTACTTAGATTACTAGAGCTGAGCGGTTCGAATTCCGTCACTAATGTTAAAAAAAAAACTAAAACATTAGTGTGAATAATATCGGTTATGAGAATAATAGTTGTTTGTAATGCAAGAAGAGTATATTAAAAACAACCATAATATATTAAAAACAACCATAACTATGGTACTCTACTCTACTGTACTATGATACTCTTTTTGCATTACAAACAACTATTATCCACATAACCGATTTCGTTATAATATTGTTAAGTAAGCCAAGCTACTGTCTCTGCAGTTTATAACGCTCCGAGATAAAAGTGGCCTCCGTTAGAAGAGAATAGGATAGAACAAAAGGGTGCGGTTACAATGGCCTACGTATTTGACCAACTTTTAATATCGCTGGCTGGATAAAGAGCCTCCGTGGAGCTCATTTAGGCAAATTATGCACGTGCACTCGGGGAGTAAAATAGAAAGAGGTGAAATGTGAAAAATAGTCTAGAGAAAAATTGTCGAAAGTATAATTTTTATACGGGTTTTATGAAATACCCTTTTAAATCGTTCTATTTATCTATCATAGATAGACGTCTATTTGTGTGTATATCGTACACAATCATTTTCATGCAATTTAGCCGAATTATTGTTTAGATATCGGAATTAAAAAAATGTACGTATCAAATCAAAATATATCAATAGTCAGCAAAAAGTTTACAAAATATTAAAGTAAAAGAAACACGATAACATATTTGAAGACCAAAAGGATATAATCAGCAATGCCACATTCACATTTTCACGTGCATGCGGCGGTGTTTTTTAGTATACCTCCTGTGCTCGGGATGTTAATCGCCCAAAAAATGGATAGGAACCATCATTATTAGTACCTATTTCCCCTATAAAAATGTACATACCCACGTTCCATATGATATACACTTTGCAGTACCTTGCATGTATGTGTGTGATTGTGTGTATGAGCATGTGTTAGTATATTTAGGTGAGTGTATATATGTGTGCGTGTAATAAGTTTTTATCATCTCAGCCGTAGGACGTCCTCTCCCATAAATTTCCAAAAGGACCGGTTGGAAGCGGCCTGTTTGAATCGCTGTTCTGCAACCTTTATCAGGTCGGCTGTCCACCTTATCGGTTGACAATTTACGCTGCGCTTGCCTGTCCGTGGTCTCCACTCCACAAACATCCAGCTCCATCGACCATCTATTCTGCGTGCTATGTAGCCTGCCCACTGCCACTTCAACTGCCTAATTTTCTGGCCTATGTCGGTCATTTTCGTTCTTTTACGGATAAATACATTTCTGATTCGATCGCGTAGAGAAACCCCGAGCATAGCCCTCTCCATAGCTCTGTTTTGAATACCAACAACTGACTGGACGGACGAGACATAGGCAATGGGTAAGCACCACGCTCTTTTAGCAGTTTTCTCTTCGATTACACCATAAACTATTTATTATGTGGGTTGTCAGAATGTTGGTCCCAAATCTTGCGTTGTCATAGTAAGAGCAAAGTACTTGGATTGCGCAATAGATTATAACTTACTTTGGAAAGAACAACTTTCCCTTGAATTGCACCCCAAGACTGTAACTTTGACGTTGAAAAACAAACCAAACTGATAATTCGTTTTGAATGTGTTTTTATCAGTATTAATTACATGCATTTTAATGACTGAATAAATACAAAAATACCTCGTATTAACAACTTAAATCTACATAATACCTTTAAATGAGCAATTCTTGTATTAAATGAACTCGTATATATATTTATCTGAATTTCGAAAACGACTTACAACGCAGATACATAAAAACTGTTAAAGATATCCTCCATCTTAAACCGGATGGTTCAGACACAACAGCGGTGTTGCGTCTGGATAATCCACCCTGCTTAAAGTTTTAGATTCTAGATAATGTATAATATATATATCTGCATCAACCTGTTGGTATTCATCTGCAAAGATCATTGCTTTGCAGGTGGATACTTTCAATCCCATCTACGTCGGTACTTTTTGTTATTCTATATACACATGTTTTGAGTTACAATTCAGTAAAAATTGTATTAGTATCTATATTTATAAGTGAGAAATTGATTGTAATTTGATTTGTGTATCATAAATGAATAAAAAAGCTACAACGAATTTCATAAAATTAAGTGTGGGTTTCAGAGACGATAAATAGATCTAGCTAGTTTGTCCGTATTTTCAGGCAATAAAAAACTGTTAGAATATCATTATGGCAACTAGTGCCATCAGCTTAAACAACAACTGTTTTACCGTTTTATACTGTTTGTAGTTCCAAGTATACTGTTTGTAGTTCGAAATATACTGTCTGTAGCTCCATTTTATACGATTTGCAGTTCCAAATAAAAATTAAATTAATATCGTTACACACTAAAGCTACTTGACAATAGATGTCGTTAATAAGCAACACTAAGCCAATGAGTGTTTTGTTTGAAGTTAGACCGAGAAAATTAGTTTTTTCTTCACTAGCAAAGCTCCGTCATCCAGGTACTATATATCTATAAAATTATGTAAGTATGTATAACTTAAACTGTGTACCTTACTGTCTTGTTTTTTAATGTTTGTTACCTCATAACTTTCCATAGGGTGAACCGATTCTAAAAATTACTTTTTTGTTTGAAAGTTGGTGCTTCCTGTGTGGTCCCTTTTAATTTTATCAATTTAAATTCATTCGGCCCAGTAGTTTTTGAGATACACTCCAAAAACTTAATAGAATGGAAGTCGGTATTGAAATCTTCAAATTGTTCTTGTGATACAATCATTTGTTTTGTGTGTCATAAAAATCCCATTAAACTTTTTCATTGTCAAAACATGTCACCGTAAATTGACTAAAAATGCAAACTATAAAACCATTGCATGATGGCGATGCGGTTAAATCACTGTTATAAACTATACTTTCTGGTTAATGGATTTTCGTGTTATGATGGCATCAGATTTTACCAAAAGCTTTTATTAGTGGGCATAACACCAAATGTTAAAACAACTATTATTTGGAATTTGGTAAAATGCACAAATTGAACGCCATAACGGTTATTTACAATATTAATGTGACGGTTGTAGCAAAAAAACTGTCGAAGGGCGAGTTGGGCTTGCGCACCAGGGGTTCCTTAATTGGGACTGGACGTAAATGCTCTGCTGGTTTCGCAGTTCTCCTCCGCACAGACGATGCCGGAGTGTCACTGGGTTAGATTAGTGGGTATACCAGTCGTACTGGGTACGGGTGCACATAGCCAATGAGGGGATGCGTAATGCATTTTCCCCAGCGTTAACAATAAATTAGAGTGTCCCTTGCTTATAACACTATACACAACAAGTGACATAAAATATATTCGAATTGTGCAAACCAACAAAACAGGCCCAGTATGGATTGGTACGAGTGGATAACGAATATTTGAGTTTTTGCCCATCTCCTCTGATATGGTCTAACGACTGATCCTAAGACTTCATCCGTGATTTCTAGGTAAACATGCTTTCTGAAACACTTTTGTCTGAAACACCAAGTTACTTTTTTTTTTTAACGCAGAGTCATCCTTTATGGATACCACCGGCCCCGGGGGGAGCAAATGGTTATGTGGGAAACTCTGCCAGAAGGGCAGCATACCCACCAAACCTCTGCGGTGTTCCGTCACTGCCGCTTTTGGCGGGAACGCGGGACAGATTTCGCACACGACCGCGAACCCACCGCGGCTGTCCGTTGCCGGACCCTTCTCTCTTGCAGCACGCCAGAACACTTGGCGTGCCGCAACCGCCACGGGGTACCAAGCCCGCAAATGGACCCCAGACTCCCCCGAGTCTGGGCACCCTAAGTCCCCCTACGATGGGTCAGGTGAGTAGACCCACCGCCTGCTACTTCGGCCGCAGAGGATAGGGACAGCGGCGCCTCTCAATACCGACAGTCCTCTTCCCCTGCGACCCCACCGCGTCCGCCATCTAACGGTGGCGGCCCCGTCAAGGCCGCGGAAGGCAGGGAGAGCGGCTGACCGTAACACCGGCACTCCTCTCCCGCCGCGGCCTCTAACTCTCAGCCGCGGTGCCGCCCATACGACACCGCAGCCCGCCTCAGTTGCAGTGGCGCCCATACACCACCGCTACCTACAGTGACCGCTCCCGTGTGGACTTGGAGGGCAAAGCCCATAGGAGCGGTCCCACCTCGGGCCCGCCAGCTATCGGCTATCACCGGCAGGCCCATTGGTTCCTCTTAGCTTCACCGTGGTGACCCAAGCCACGGCTACTGAGCCCCCCCCGCCACGGCAAGGCGGGAACACTCGGGGGGGGGGGAAAAACACCAAGTTACTGCAGCAGGGTTTACTTACTTAAACTTACTGCATCCGCGGCTGCACTCGCGCTGAAACTGACTATAACTCAAATATATTTTAAACCATAATTCTTGTCCTCAATTAGAACTGACTGTTGTTTCTTATAATATAGGCTATCTACTAGTGAAAATCCAGCTGTTTCTGAAATAAGTCTATATATCACACAGACAGATAAAAAAGTAGAAATTGTTCATACACACCGTATACTTGTATATGCATTTAGTTAATAACTATTATTGTGACAATACAAACACTTTCATTTTATTTGTTTGTATAAATTGACATAACATACAGAGGCCGTAGCACAAACAAATTGCGAATAGGTATTCGTATCGTATGCGTCAACATGGCACACTTCGCCGTACAAACTATGAGTTATCTGTGTCACAGTTGCCCTAGATCAATGACAGTGTGTCCTATTTCACGTGTACGACACGTTACGTTACACCTACGCAGTTATTCGTGCTAGGCACACAAATTAAAAAAAATTGACTATACAAAATCAAAACTTCTTCGCTCCCTAGTTATATTCCATATAACGAAGTCAATTTGAAATCTTGACTGAACGTATAACTCACAGTCATAACGCATACATCAAACGCCATGACCGCTAGGCCATTGTATTCTCTTTGCGCTAGGCTACCTACGCATACTATCCGAGCATAATTTAATTCTCTATTTGATTTTAACCGTCGTATGTGGATGATCTATACAATAAGTGTTGTTCAAATAAGTGTATTTATTGATCATGGGTTCTATACGTTTTGAATTTCCGAAATAGTGCCGAACAATAACAATAACCATTCCAACCCACTTCAGTTCCCGCAACAGCTATAAAAAACATTAAGTGAATTAAGTTGGGCTTCAATAGATGGCCGTAAGGGTATGTTGTTGTACTCATGTGGGAGCAACGTTTATGTAGCTTTCAGATATATCATGTTCAGCGACTTCTTCAAAAAGTACGTGATAAGAGTATTAACGTTATGTGCAATCATTTGTTATGTATTACTAGCGACTGCCCACGACTTCGTCCGCGTAGTGGGCTCAGCCTTCGGCCTCGTTTTTCTTTCATAAGAACCTTCTCCTGACTATAAATAACACAACGAAAAAAGAATTAGTGTAAACGGTTAAGCCGTTCTCAAGTTATAGCGTGACCAGGAGAAATAGGGGTTCATTTTTATATTATAACGATAGATAAACGATAACTACATTAGCAGTATCAGTAGTGTAGAAAAAATATTAATTGAAAATGTATGTGCTGTATTTTTAACAGGTATCGTATTATATAGAGTTAGTATAGAAGATAGCTGTTTGCTAAAACACGGGCGTGCAGCCTAGTTTAGTTTTATACTGGCTCTATTCTGCAAGTGATTTAACCGACTTCAAAAAAGGGGAGGATCTTCCTAATTGACTCCATATTTTTTCTAATTCAACAACAATCCGATTTGCTCCTAAGAACTTTTTTCTAAGTGAGCCGATTTTGGCGTTTCTTTTTTATTTAAAAGCACATTCTGATGTCCCATTTTTTTATTATGAACTGAATAGTAGTTTTTTTTAATATTTATTAACATTTTTAGAAGGTATCGTGGATTGAAGGTTGATTGAAAATCTAGATTCTCATATTGTATGTAATTGTACAAAATCATTCTTCGGGATAATATCTCGTGTATTTAATTACGGACTACGTCAAATTATTTTAAAATCCAATATCACAACCAAACGATATTCAACACGATTATGCTTTCAACTCGCAGATCAATATCAAAATGAATTATATTATAGAAGTTGATTTCATGGAGGTGTGGACACGAATGGAGAGGCAAACGAATAGCGAGGGAAGACTTGTTCATTCCGCTTACATAGCAATTCCAGCCACTGTCCTACAGGAGGAAATCGGAAAACCAGTTTTCTGATTCTGCAAATTCTTGCCTTTAGTCTGTCGGGCTGTACATATCTGTACAGGCGACTTTTAATTCTGAAAGCTATACTACTCCTGACACAATCTTCATAGTGTATGGCGTTGTGATGACAAAAGTGAATTTGAAAGTGAGAATTTTAGTGATCTAATTTTTTTTAAAGCATAAAAGGGGCGTGCTACTTAAATATCTACTTCGTACTATATGTAAAAATATTTCTATTGTAAGCAAATAGAAAGACACTTCGGTTTCTAGTGGCATTTGAACCCACGACTAAAGAAAACCTTACTGTCGGCAACTATGCTATAGTAGTATAGATTACTGGAGGTGCTACTATAACTAATAGAATAAGCTATTTCAATTCCAAAATTTACTTATATCAGTTGAATTTCAATGTAAAGAAGTACAAACATTAACACCTTTGCTTTTTAGAGTTAAATAGATCAAAAAAAAAAAGAACCCCAGTCTTTTCCCATAAAGTGTCCCGTAAACCGCATTAATATCTATAGTGAGCCACAGTTACGGGATCGAGTATTACTCCTAGACTACTGTCTACATTTGCAACGATATTATGAATTTGGGAGTGAAATGCCTCGTTGCGTGAACGTTCAATGTAGTATGTCTGTCTACCTAACCATGGTATTATTGCTAAAAGTATCAGAATCAGATGATAAAATACAGATGTCGTTTAAATTCACTATACATTGTACATAAGGTATTTGATTGGATATAGTCTTGCAACTGGTGTGTTGGTATGTTTAAAACATTGTTTTCCTAATACAAATCTAGAATATACTATTATTACAAAAGCTGGCAACAAATTAAAAAAATAACATCCGCAGCACGGATAAATGAGCAACCAGAGAGAATGCAATTTTTGTGCAGAATTGTGCAGACTCCTTCAGAATCTTAGCAATGTCCGTGCGATTCTCGTGATAAATGTGAACGCATTATGTGGTTTTACAAAATGATACCGTTTTTGTGCGCGGAACAGTGAAGTGAGAATTACTATATAATGGTTACAGTGGTGGAGCGTCAATGTACGAAGAAAAGAAAAAAAAACATTTAATCGTAATGGAACTACTACAAAAAGTTGTGTCTACCTATGGTGTTCCAAAAACCAAAATACTTAAAAAATTGGACTATTGAAGTTTGAGTCATAAAAATCGAGTATTTACCTTGGCTAGATAAATATAGTATTTTTTTTAAACTTTCGCCATTTGAACACATGTTTTAAATGTTTATCGGGACTTATCACGTATTATATAGGTAAAAATATGTACCTTTCGCTCGACGTTTCGACCATGTTACAATGGCCGTGGTCACGAGCTGACTGGTACATCGTTTTACCTATATTAAATAATACGTGATTAGTCTCGATAAACATTTAAAACATATATAAATATAGTTAGATACTCGCTTAATAGACATAAAATCAAACAATTAAATTGTGCAAAGATCAGTCTACCAATATTTTAAACTGGCACATCTCTATACCCCCCACGATCCATGAGCACGTGATGAGCAAAATGAGGACAAGCTACCTTCAGAACCCTCATTGTTGTGTCCATTGCAGTCAAAGGTTATCCAAAAAGAATCCCTGAAAAATTGTTCAATTGTTCGGTGGCTTACTATGGCAAACCGACTACCTACTCAGATTGTATGCTTCGACAACAGCTCCTACGGAAAACCTAGTACATATGGTAACATTCGTTTTGAAAGTTTACGCTTCAATGTGGTTTTCGATCAAAACAAAACCTACTTGCGATTATGGTGCGAAACATTTACATAAAACCATTGTTGTTTCTAGACAGCTCCCTGGACACCTAAACAGATAATAGATCCAGTCATACAAAGAAATGGCTTCTTTGGTCACACATAGGTTTTATTGGCTATGTTGGCTGACGGAAGAAAACTTATAAGGGTTTTAGCACTACGAAAAATCCTAAAGTCGCGAGGTTCAGGTCTTAAAAGCGTGTAGCAGTTTAAAGTTACTAATTTGAATTTAAAGGCTGAGTACATGGTACTATATTGATCGTCAGCCATCTGGAATGATTTGTTAGTCATTGAACCTCCAACTCATAAAAATAGAAGAAGTGCACTGACACGAGATTAATTTAATATATTATTACTGTTTTATTAAGCTACTGAGAACATCAAAATTTTGCCCAAAAATAAGTGCATTTCCAAAGGGGCTATGGGCAGATTTTGTTCCTTATATATATCAAGCAATTTAACGACTAGCTTGTCAAAGAGCCCTGTGGCGCCCTCGTGATTGCTCCCAAGTGTTACGACCTGTGCCCGCATCATAAATGATACAGTTTTAAATCTTATCAGGACCGACAACTTTTCTTTGAGGTTAAGTTTCGAAATTAAAACAAAATAGTCGCTCTACCCTAGTATAGGTAGTTTCGACGCGGGATATATTCTGAGCGACAAGTTTCTAGCTCAAAATTTTTAGTGAGGGGTCCAGCAAAGAGTATAGACAGTACCACTACATATGTACTCACAATGCCACCAATTAATACATTAATACATAATTTTGCGGCAAGAATAAGTCCGTCACCATATAAAATGTCCGACCTTCACTACTCTGAGTAATCATTGTTTAAAGGTTATTGTATGTTTTTGCTGATCTTTTTTTTATGAGATAATGTTACGGAACAACCACGGTGTGAAGCAATAACCTCTGCCTATAACAGATGCATCCCGTTACAAGTGACGAACCGCACTGTGCCATTCAACTTGCTTTTACATCACCGGCACCCTTCAAACTGGAATACCCTAAAGCGAACGTGACTGTAGTTTGCAGTATGGCGGTAGTACTTCCCGGACGAACTCGTTTACGAAGACTTCTACTGTTATAATATCTATCCCTAAGCTTCCAACCACTTTACAATAACTCATGATCTACTTCTCAAATTCTCAACGTTCATTCAAAAACGCTTAACGTGTTTATATTTTCATCGCAAATTGTATCGTCGTTCGCCGTAAAGGACGGCTCCGTCTCCCGTCAGCATAAAACTAAACTCGCAAGACGTTATGCCAATGTTATGTCAAATGGAGTGGGGACTGTTAGCACTTCAGTGTATTCCCGTTGGGACGAGGACTGACTCGTAACTGGCAAACTAGACTAGACACCTCGCTGTATTTCACTATCAAGATCAGAATC
This sequence comes from Selenia dentaria, assembly GCA_917880725.1. Classification (NCBI taxonomy): domain Eukaryota; kingdom Metazoa; phylum Arthropoda; class Insecta; order Lepidoptera; family Geometridae; genus Selenia; species Selenia dentaria. The sequence goes on along the minus strand of OU862888.1, from coordinate 1,716,226 downwards.
TCATCTTGAGAGACTTACATAATTATTACTAGGTACTTACTATTATCTTTTTAACTAAGTGACGAGGTATACCAGTCCTGTGTTAATCATCTACATTTATTACAGTGGCTGTGTCCGCAAATTGTTTTGTTACATCTGCAGCGTGTTAGGTTAGAAAAAAAAAAATATGTATAGGATGATTGCAATTTCGCCTAATCTATAGAACTAGATATATTATAATAATAATAATAATAATTTATTCAGACACGGAATCCATTGTACAAGAGTGTTAAAAAATTACAATAAAAAAAAATATAATTCTTTAGGTTGATATAGCCAACCATCGTCTATACGTGGCAGTCAGCAGAAGCCTGTCTGCCAGACTTTTAATGCATCAAAGGTCGCACGGCCAGACACAATAGAAATTTCATTGTTATAATGACAACGACCCTTGAAGGGTTATCGATTGTGTTTTTACACCTATCAACTCTGAACATGAATGACATATATATATATATATATACATATTATTCATATGCATAATTGCAGACTGGGGAATATTTGGCAACATCAACTCTAAAATTTACTAAAATATTTTTTACAACAAGTCGTTAAACATAATTTTACTAATATCATTTGAGCTTTTTGTCGGTAAGTAAAAATTACCTACAATTTCTTTTTTTAAATTTTTTTATACAGGGTTTTAATAAAATGCCACCCTTATAACTAAACAAGGTTACCTACAATTATATTATTATATAACCGTTACTGATGTACAATAAACTGTAACCTTCAAAAAAGTTGATAATTTTTTTAATTAGAAATACGCATTATTTATTATTATTTATCGGTTAAAAAATTAGTGAAAACCACGTTTATTTTTAAAACAAAATTGATACAATTTGATATGTTTTTGTTTTAAATTTTTTTAACAGTAACTTCTAATGTTTAGGAGAAATACCATACAATACAATACAAAATGTAGATATGTATTTTATAATATTATGAGGTTAATTTTGCCGCAGAAATTGTTATCTGTATATAGATCTACAGTTGGGGTTACAAACTTAAGATATTGACAGTTGAAGTTGATGCCTTCTATATTGTAGGCATCCACTAAAGTAAAAGATTTTTGGATTTTTGACAAGCAAGTAAATTCACTGGCGGCTTAGCTAGTTTATTTTATAAACACATAGATTTCATGAATATACGAACAGCATTGTGTAAGAACCCAACTTCAAATGTTTATACAAAACGCTGAACACGAAATAACTTATATTTTCTTCATCAACGAGCACAGAGTTGCGTTTACTTTAGAAGAGAACGCTTACGTAGTAATCTCAACACCAAACATCGTTGTCGGGATGCTACCGCACCGTCTAGAGTTGCTACCACTCGTGTGACAACTTTATCGAAAGTAAATAATAAATTTTGTGACTAAGCACGTCGGGACATGCTTGGTGTAAGGATTCCGGAAGTGATTGCCAACGACTCATCGCCAGCACACGTACTTTTGTTCAATCATCTCTCAACCGTCGTTAACCAGGATAACAATGGATTTCTATTTTGTATAGTTAGTTGATGGAATATAGAAAGCCACTGAAAGAAGTTTTTGCCCTATGTTTTTTATTTAATATTTTTTAAATCACTAAAGCCTGGTAAGAGACCAAAACTTACAATTTTAGAGAGAATAAATCACATCCAGCCTGCGAGATTTTTTTCAAAACCTAACAAAATCTATCTAACCTCTAACAAAAGGTTGAAAAGTGTTATCAAGCTGTTCAATACATATTGCTCCTTCCCCTAACGAGGGTTAAAATGATATAGAGAATTAAAACTTGGAGCTCGGACGGTAAGTCTCAGTAGCATTGTGGTCATGGTGTCTGACACGGATGTGCTGGAAGACGCGGGCTCGAATCACAAACGAAAATGTTTTTTTTTACTCTATATTTGTAATATTGTCTATCTATGGTATTAAGAGTTTTAACGATAGATCGACAAGACGATCTTAAGAGTTCCTTGTAGTGGCATAAAAGTGTACAAAAACAATATTTATTTAACAATCCTGTGTAGGTAAGAGCTTAACTGGATTTTACGTTAAAAGCTTTCTGTTTGTGTTCAAATTTTAAATAATTTCAGAAATTGTTTTCTTGATAGGACTACTAGATATTCAAGAAAACAAATATTTGCATCTAGATTTAGACAAAGGGAAAAATGGGCGAAATTATAGATAGACAAACCAATTATACAAGGTGTCTGGGAGTGGAATAGTAAGAAGAGTACGCCCTTGTAGAACATATTTTAATCAGGTTCTAGTTGTGCTGGAGATAGACGAAACCTGTTACATGTATCTTTATAAACAGTATGAGAGGGTGAAGAAACAAGAGATATATGCTAAGCGACATATTGTGGCAAGTGGAAATCCTTGATCCGTAACTACTCGTACTGAAAACAGGTGTCACCTCGATTGAATATAAGTATGTTTTTTGACATTTTCTGCTTTGTAATTTGCATTTGTTACGTTCATATGAAAAAGTTGTATTTTTAAGTTTTTCTGATTAAGAAACTATGTATTTTATATCAGTCTACTTCTGCAGTAGGGACCCTAGCTCCCGCACATGCTGAGTAAACAGCGCCTCTCGTCGTTAGGACTGTGTCGCGCAGAATTATTTAAACTGCGGACATTGCCTGCTTTTCAGAATTTGGGTCACAGAGAGCTTCTGACCTTTGATTGTAAACAGAAATTTGTATCTTAGCATTTGGTTTACGTTTCTCGGAATCCGAAGATGACCTGCACGTTTTGATAAACTGTACAAGTGCAATTTGAAAAATTTAATACCGACTTCCATTCTATTACTTTGGTAAAAGTAACTCAAAAACTACTGGACCGAATTAGAAAAATATACGAGAAAAAATTTGGAGGTCGTTCCACCCAGTCGATAGTTATGAAGTAACAAAAATAAAAAAAACAGTCGAATTGAGTACTTCCTACTTTTTGGAAGTCGGTAGAAAATTGCTGGAAATGGGAACATTGAAATATAACTATTCGATTGGCCGGTTGACACAGTGGGTAGATCTCTGCCTTCTGAGCCGCTGGTCCCATTTCAATTCTCGGACAGGTCAAACATTTGTATGTATGAACATGTCTGTTTGTATTATTTTGTTTTTAATTTATATAATTAATTTTATTTTGTATGTATGTGTATATAAGTATGTATATCAGTCATCAGCTGGGCTATTATGTATCTCAGTTGCTAACAAATGTGGATTGAAATCCAAAAAAGTGGCCGCTCTATGTCACTTTTGTCAGCTTCAGTGATCAAATTACTAACATTTTTGCTTAATGGAGTTGCCAAAACTGACACAGGGCCGCTATTTTTCAAGATTTCAATCAACATACAACTGATACTGAAGGCAACTGAGATACATAATAGTCCTGCTGGTTAGCATAGTACAGGCTTGGCCTAGTTTGGGACTTGAATACCTTGTGGGGAACGTGCTCCATACATATTTTTTTATTTTTTTATTAATAAACCTACGCTCCATAGACTCCAGGGTCCGTGCCTTTTTTTAACTTATAGATTTTTGACAACTTACTTATAAATTTATAACATACAACAAAATACATACATGAGGAACATAATTTTTTTTTTCTCATACAACATACATATAACATAATACACTTAAAGTTATTGATACATTTTATTTTGAGTTGGTGCAAGCATTCACAGCAGACCAGTGCCCGCAAACAGCACCCGTTCACGAGTTGACGCATGTGCCAGCCATCGCCTTCCTCAACCATTTCTGAGGGAAGATGGCGACCCGCCACACACACCACCGCTTGCCAACACATTTCCGTGAGCATGTCTGCTCTGGATGCCCGCACCATCTCTTTGTCAGTTATGATTTCTTAACGCTAGCTTACATACAATTCTATATAATAATATACAATAAATGGATTATAGTATATTTATTGTGAGCCCACGTTGCCCACTTTGCGCTGAAGCAGGGCCTCCATCACCACGCTGTTACGATCCCTGATTGCCATCTTCAGGTTATAGCCGTAGATGGTTTGCTCGCTCGCAACCGTCGCTTGCCTCACAAACCGTCCGATGGCATCATCCTCGTCGTCGGCGTAGTAGACAAAGGTCCTATTGTGCCGGGAAACCGCAACGACTGCGTGCGGGACGCTCTCGTACCATACATATATTGTCCCAAATAACAACGTTAATGGAAGAACTTGAAAATATTTTTATTAGGTACTCTCCATACCATTACTGTAACCACCTTTGAGCTTGAAAACTCTGTGCGGCAACTCTGGACTTATACTCAGAACTTATACTAGATGTTTTAGACTTTTCTACAATGATTTTTTCCAAAATGTACACTTTTACCGAATCACTTGCGTTTTACTGCTTCTTCCTTTTTTTTTCGTTGCTGCTTGGTCCATTGGCCAAATAAAATAATAAACAAAAATTGGTAATACAAGATTTTAATAGATTTTTTAACACATTTTTGTATTTTTTAAATTTATTTAAAGCCCTAGATTATTTCACAATTAGTGTCCAAAAGTTTTCCAAAGTGATTTTATTTTCTTATATTATGGACGTCTCCTTATTAACTTCATACAAATACTTAATATAAACTTATCCAGTACAAAAACTTATAAATAAAATTAAAAAGGTTTGTTTTTCCCCTGTTTTACTCCCTTTTTTGTTTTTCTTTTTGATCTGATGCTATATTTTATTACTATACAGTACTAGTAGCTGTGCCCCGATGTTTCACCCGCGTCTTGATAGAGGATGGCGTTGACGATGTAAAGTACCCTACCCTATGTGTTAATCCAGCGCCAAATCTACTTCCATACCAAACTTCATCAAAATTGGCCGTTTGATTGTGAAGATGTCACAAATATACAAACACATTAACAAACTCACAAACTTTCGCCATTATCATTTTAGTATAATATAGTGTGATGTGATTATTACTATAATTCCTTTATGAGATCTAATGTCGCATTAAATATTCGGATTTCTAACATTAAGTTCCGGTAAAAACTCAAATACCGATTCTAGACCTGGTGTTTTCAATATAATACGTTTATTATTAGGTAATTTGTCTGTTCGTCTTTAAAAGCTTTTTATATCATTTTTTAACCAATTAAGATTCAATTTTGATAAGTGATTATTAGATAGATGCACGTTCATTTTGAATACCCATTCCTGTTAAAAATAATAAAGAACACTGCAACACATACCTAGCATATCTAAACTACGAGTAATATATTTTTTCCTTTCCATCTAGATTCATCATAACGTCGTATCGCTATTTGTTTGAACAAAAATTAATAAGGAAACTGTAACAGCTTTACTTTGATGCCCAACTCTGAGTCCAAAGTTTGTCAGTGTCCCCTAAGATATGATCCATAAATATTTGTCCTACCAATACGAAGTTCGATGGCCGCTGGCTCGGTCACACCACCCTGGGAACTATAACTCAGTTACTGCCCTCCAGAGAGCTGTAAGTCGCTGGCTTTATACGGCTCTAACTTTGCTGGAACAATTAAAAGTACTAAACAATTTATACATGTGTGTAAGAATCAGGTTGTAATATGAACAGTTGCAATTTGATGGATATATCCTAGGTGTGTAAGAAGAGAAAAGCACTATGTGAGTCTATGAGCCTATTACTGTGTGCCTAATCTTCTGCAAGTCTTCGTGCACCAGAGGCAGTCTTTACGAGGCCTTATGCAAAAGAGTCAGTCTTGACGACCTCTCGTACACAAGAGGCAGTATTGACGGTATCGTGCACAAGAAAAAGTCTTGAAGGCCTCTTACATAAGTGCTGTCTTGTGCACGAGGCCGTCATAACTGCGTATTGTGCACAAGGCCTTCAAGACTGCCTCGTGCACAAGAGGCAGCTTGACGGCCTCGTGCACAAGAGGCAGTTTTAACGGTATCGTGCAAAAGAAGCAGTCTTGACGGCTTCTTGTATAAGAGGGAGTCTTGATGGCCTCGAGCACAAGGGGCAGTCTTGATGGCCTCGTGTACAATAGGCAGTTTTAACGGTATCATGCAAAAGAAGCAGTCTTGATGGCTTCTTGTATAAGAGGGAGTCTTGATGGCCTCGAGCACAAGGGGCAGTCTTGATGGCCTCGTGTACAATAGGCAGTTTTAACGGTATCATGCAAAAGAAGCAGTCTTGATGGCTTTTTGTATAAGAGGGAGTCTTGATGGCCTCGAGCACAAGGGGCAGTCTTGATGGCCTCGTGTACAATAGGCAGTTTAGGCGGCCTTGTGGACAAGAAGCAGTCTTGACAGCGTCTTGTGCACAAGAGGCAGTTTTGCCTGCCTCATGCCTAAGAGGCAGTCTTGATGGGCTTTTGCACTAGACTAGAATATAAGCAAATGCTGAAACGTACGAGTTCACTTATAAAAAGAAATTATGTCACTTTTAATACAGCTAAAATTCTATATTTTGTATGTACATATTATATCATTTATAGTATATTGTAACGGGTAGCAAGAAAAATAGATACGAAGTGATATTATTTTGTAATAATCAACGGACCCAATCAGGGTAAGTATTTATTACCCTTGCAATGGCAACAGACGACGCAGCATAAACTTAGTTTAAGGCTATTCCTTCTTAGGTTTTGGTCACATTCAACTTGTCAAAAATATGTTAACAACCGGTGAACATGCTGCTCGACACGAGATAAGAGCCTGTTTAACAATAGTCGGGTGTATTCACGAACAATGACGTAAGCAGTTAAACTGTTCTGCAAAAAGACGAATGAACTCGAGAAGCGAGCCCAGCGAACTGTTGCAAATTCGGAAATAAAAGCCATTATCTCAAAGAATGAAAAGGCTATTTCTAGGGCTCTACGAAATGCAGGAATAATCTCTTTTATTCGTTTTTATTTGAGTGATGTTATACACTTGAACTGTCCACCATAGTGATTTGTAAGAGATTTAAAACTCTTTTTAAGAAGTTGTGAACGGAATTATACAATGAAATTAATGAAAAAATTGAATATGGACTACCTGCATATACAGATAAGGTATAATAGATAAAAATGCTTACTACTTAAATATATATAAAATAACAATATTTTTTTTTGTCTTTTGTTTTTGTTTGTATGTATACACATCCACTACCCCATTGATGAATGTAAGTGTATAGTGTTTTGTATGTATAAAGTTTCGGCTTATATCGTAGTCACTACGAGTCAAACCCTCCTGTCAAAGAGTAGAGTTTGGGACATAATCCACGTCGCAGAAATGATGAATAATCTCCCAGTTTTCAGCTGGCCTTATATTTTCCAACGTACCCATACGACTGCAATCATAAGAGAAACAACCGTTACCAACAGCTGGGATGAATTTTATTCTAAACTATAGCTGCGCCTCCCTGTTCGCTAGCCAGTTCACCCTAGCCGTGATCGCTAATGATGATAAAAAGTATGATGTGTTTATTCACTGCCTCGTCTATCTATTGCATTTGAATCACTTTAGCCTATCTTGAGTTATAAATTGTGTAACTAAACTGACTTTATTAGATATAGATAAATGATGTTAACGTCTGCATGTGCATGAATCTCAAATAATTACAATCTAGCCTAAAAAAAGTAGATGGAGCGCGCGGCCCCGAGTAAGTAGAACGTCATCGCGAAAAATAGGCAATCAAAGTGGGAAGAGGCGGTGCGGTGGGGGCGGAGGACCCTGCTCGGCGATCAATACGTGAGTGCCGGCAGAGCAATCAGGGTTGGCACGTCATGCGATCCACGCTCTTCAAATCAAATGTTAAATGTATTTTTAAATGTCATTGACTTCTTTTGTGTATGTAGGGTACCAAAAAATATTTGTTCATAGATTGCGATGTTGACATCCCTACACTCATCTCGCGCAAAACCTGCGTCTATAGTTTTTTGTCATCGTCTAAAACTTAGCCAAACATCGTTGTACAATAAAATATAAATAATTAAAATCAAAAACCGAAAGAATGTAGAGGCTTTCAGCTTCACAAAGGATTCTATAAGTACGAATAAGTTGAGGCAAATGACGTTACAAAGGTCCAACGGATCCGAGTTCGTTTCCCAAAAATCTGATTTGTAAATAAACCTCTCTCGAAAAGGATGACTGCCTACGTCTAATTTTCAAATCAGCTGATTCGATTGTCCCAACGGCTCGTCCGTTTTGAAATATCTGGGTAGGGCGGGTTGTATCAGATTAAACAAAGTTTAAACGGTTGGTTAAAGTGGTTCGTGTACATTTAAGAGCTATTTTACGTAGGCATATCTAATTTGTAAAATTTTGTCGTAAATTTGCCGTCTACTCGTATTTGTGATTATAATATTAGAAAAACCGACTGCAATTCTATTAATATTATTATAAAGTACCTAAACGATCAACAACTGTTGCACGATTACGAATTATAGCACGATTCAAATTCTATATTTATAAATTTCAAAAATACATATGGTCTTAATTCAGTAACTCGTATGTCATCATCATCATCTCAGCTGTAGGACGTCTACTATATATGCTGAACATAGGCTTCCCCCATAATTTTCCAAAAGGACCGGTTGTAAGCGGCCTGCATCCAACGTCGTCCTGAAACCTTTATCAGGTCGTCTGTCCACCGTGTCGGTAGACGACCTACGCTGCGCTTGCCGGTCCATGGTCTCCATTCCAAAACCTTTCGGCCTCATCGGCCATCTGTTCTGCGTGCTATTTGCCCAGCCCACTGCCACTGTAACTGGCTAATCTTATATAACTCCTATGTATTGTTTTATAATTCACTATCTACGCCCCGTAGTTTCACCCGCGTGGTAACGGTGATTAAAAGTATCATATTCGCTTCCTCGGGATATAATCTATAACTTTGCCAAATTTTATTAAGATCCGTTTAGCAGTTTACGCGTGACAAGGTACTCGTAACAATAGACAGAGAGACAAAGATATAAATATATGTTATGTTCTAAAACAAAGAAACTAAAGATACTCTTTATAACATCAGCTATCTGCCCGTAAAGTCGCATTAAAATCAGTCCTGCTGTTTCAAAGATTAGCCGGAACTAACAGACACAGGCAAAAATTAAAAAAAACATGTAATGTCCTAAAATCTAAAAACCTAAATCTAAAATCCTAAAAACTTTCATATTTATTTAGTTTAATGCTGTTTATTTAGAATTACGAACAGACACTTCTATTTTATTTCTCTGTTTATATCAGCTCTTGATTAGTAGACATTAATAAAACAAATAACCTTTACTTGATGTTAAACATTGTTTTCTATTTTAGAATAAGACTCCAATATGAGATAAACGCTGTCATTATAAAAATAATTGAGGATGGAAGTTGATGTAGTTGCAAATAAAAATAAATTATTTAGTTTAAATAACTTAATTGAAATTATTAATAGGTATAATATTTTGTTTAAAAGATATTAAAAATCTATAAATTATTAATTAATTGAAATAACTTATTAATTTAGAATCAAATAACAAATGAAATGCTTTGACTTTGAAATCTGAACTATAAGATAAGTTACAGATTTCGGATATAATTTCTATTTTCCAGCTCTAACCCCTTCAATAATAGCCAGCATAAAGAGCATTCCAAATATAAAATACATATTTAAATAAAAGTAAACGTAGATACACAAAAACATTTTTTAACACGCTTCCAAAAAGATCGTTCCTAAATACAAACCGATGAATATAATAGTTAAAACATTAAATTATCTTATGAAACCTACAGTCAGTAATTCTCTAAACTGTAATGTTTGTTTGTCTCTACATCATCATCATCATCATCATCATCATCATCAGCCTGTAGCAGTCCACTGCTGGACATAGGTCTCTCTAATTGCACGCCACTTAGGTCTATCTTGGGCTTCTCGCATCCAGTCTTCTCGCATCCAGTACAGTTGTCTCTACATCATCAATCAATCGACCAAATTACAAACGACATTATATTATTTTGTTATTGCACTGATAATAGTGCAAAGAGAGTTATTAAGCCTCTTTTCGTAATTCTAAAGATACGACACTGAAATCACGTTACTAATGTGAACGCTAATCGCAAACGCAAAGAGATTACTGAGATTATCAAAAAACGATGACCCTGGGTCTTTCAAGCGGGGCGTAAAAAAGCATCTCTCAGGTCATCATAAGGGTGGTGATTAGTGCAGACAACGGCTGCACTAATGGTCATCGTTTTTTGATTGGATCTTCGCTTTCCATCAGGCGAGAGGGAGTCACTTTGATGAACCATTATAAAAAAGAAATGATTTTTATTTGATTTTATTTTAATTAAATTTGAAATGATGATAGCCTATACTTAAAAACAATACATTTGCTACTTTATTACTATTCAAGGAGTGGTTCCGGAAGGACAATGAAGTTATCCCAAGCATTAGAAGTCGATGGCAGTATACTACTTTAATGTAATAAAATTTGTAAGTATGTCCTATGTTACATATTAGTTCTCATATTTTAATGAACAACTCTAGAGTTGCCGGTTGTAGATATAAAACTGGTAAATAACTAGCACATCGTCTTATAAGATGCTAAGGACTAATACAGAGTGTTTATTGGAGCGTTAGAAAGACTCAGTGAGAGCGTAAGTGGACTTTTTGCATGATATTGAATTGAAGTTATCATCTCTTCTCTTGATCCTAACAGTACATGTTTTTATTTCATTCTTTTTTATTTTACTAAGGTTTTTGCGAAATTAAATATCTTGGGTTGCTGCACAATAGCTTCACTGCACGGTTTCACCCACGTGCTGATGGATGTCTTTATAGCCTATGTTCATTAGGGACATTGTAGGATTCTAATGCTGAAAGAACATTATAAATCGGTTAAGCAGTTTTAGAGCCTCTTCATTTCAAATAAACATACAAACAAATAAATGTTTACTTTTTATATTAGTATGGTAAGGATATGTTTTCGTTTCAACTTTTTACTTGATTTTGGTCTCTGAAATATCTTTGATCTTGTCGAAGGCAAGTTACTAGACATTTTTATTAAATGTATTTTCCATTCAATTTCCAAAATACTAGTATTGTTATATAATTTTTGGAGATTTTTTGAAAAGGTATAATTTTCGCGAAGTTTGTTTTGTTATTTGGCGAAAATTGGAACATCATGGATTCATAACATAATTAAACCCATTGACTTCTACCTCCATGGTGCCGAATTTATCATACAACCTTTTTTACACCAAAAGTATAGTAGGTGCCGAACAGGCACCTACTTGGTGTACAAAATATACTCGTAAACATTACGTTTTAATTGTTAAAACCATAGGTTAAAAACAAGTTATGTGTTATGTATTATTTGTTATAATTTAAAGATTATCCTGTAATACCTTTCATAATGTAGTAGTTAATACCTAAACTGAAATTAAAGTATCTTGTGATTGTATATTTTTTTGCATTTTATCATTTCCTCGCTGAGGTGGGATGAAGAGTTACGTGTTGCACTTGAGTGCAAAGATTGTCACCTCGTGCTCTTTTGATTCCCTCGCTAACGCTCAGGATTCTAATTCTTGGATCACTTGCTGCGCTCGTAATTCAATTTTAGAGTCCATCGCTTGCTCGGTCATCAAAATTGAGCACGCGGTTAAAAAGCAACTTTGCACTCTTGTAAAACAAATAACTATTGTTCGCTGTCATACTATAAACAAACATATGAAACACTCCAAGGTATAATTTTCGCGAAGTTTGTTTTGTTATTTGGCGAAAATTGGAACATCATGGAATCATAACATAATTAAACCCATTGACTTCTACCTCCATGGTGCCGAATTTATCATACAACCTTTTTTACACCAAAAGTACAGTAGGTGCCGAACAGGCACCTACTTGGTGTACAAAATATACTCGTAAACATTACGTTTTAATTGTTAAAACCATAGGTTAAAAACAAGTTATGTGTTAAGTATTATTTGTTATAATTTAAAGATTATCCTGTAATACCTTTCATAATGTAGTAGTTAATACCTAAACTGAAATTAAAGTATCTTGTGATTGTATATTTTTTTGCATTTTATCATTTCCTCGCTGAGGTGGGATGAAGAGTTACGTGTTGCACTTGAGTGCAAAGATTGTTCACCTCGTGCTCTTTTGATTCCCTCGCTAACGCTCAGGATTCTAATTCTTGGATCACTTGCTGCGCTCGTAATTCAATTTTAGAGTCCATCGCTTGCTCGGTCATCAAAATTGAGCACGCGGTTAAAAAGCAACTTTGCACTCTTGTAAAACAAATAACTATTGTTCGCTGTCATACTATAAACAAACATATGAAACACTCCACATAGGAGTTTGCACTAAATCTATCTATATATTTAATAAAAATATAACAGATCGCTGTTTGTACATGAAAGATGTATGAGACAAAACATTATTGGGACTTTTATAAACGAAACTCGAATGAACAAAAGTGATTGTTAGATTTTTTGCCTGTTTGTCTTTGCGTTTGTGCTCGCTTATCTCGGAAATTGTTTATCTAATTTAGATGTAGTTTTCACTTATATATTGTGATAAGCTTTACTTAACATTTAGTGTATGTTTCATGTCAATCGGTTTCTAAATAAAATAGTTATTGAATAAAGAATCGTAGCGAAGTCGTCGTCGGGTCGAATATTCTACAAATATAGGGTAGTTACCTAGAACGACGCTTTCGTTAAACTCAACTGTGTCATAAAAGGTAAATGAAACACTCTACGAGTGGATAGAGAAAGCGTATAGAGATGTGAAATATTATTCAGATCTCGGTAATCCCGCGATATAACCGCGTGGTGAGTTATGGCCTACAATCCTCCCTCATACAGGAAGGCCCGATTCCTATGAATTGGGATTAACGGGCAGTTACTTTTTAAGGCGATAGATGTGGGAGATGAGCAGAACCTTTTTTGCCTGGTGATAAGCGGCGAACCTGGCTATGAGAGTTACTGTGCTACTCAGAGATGAGCTCTAATGGGACCTTGGTCCATCGTCAGTTCATACATGATAATAATAAGTTAATAAAAATGGTATATGAAATATTTAATTAAATATTATTTTAATAACAAGAACCAGCTGTTACATTCGTCACTCTTTAATGACCTTTATGCTATTGATCACAGTATAGAATCCGTGTTAGACGTGGTCACAGAAATAAATAATAGTTCTACATATTATGGCCACTGTTTTGCCTGGCCATAATGTTGGTTTGACCCCATCACTGAATACAAGCCACAGTAAACAACAGCACCGTATCCCGTGACGTAGCCGTCCGTGAAACAATTTAACTGCCGCGCAGTAAACTGCAGCCATCAAGAGTCCCGCGAATGCGCCCTGAGGATTGCCCGTTCATTGAATTAATAGTAGTACGAGCGCAGACAGTAGTTAATGTTCGCTCGTTTGGAATAATTTGTTCAGATACTTTAGTCACATACACATGCGATTTAGTTTTATGGTTGCTGTAGCAGAGCATGACAATTGTTCTGGTCTGGAATTCGTAGGTATTTAGTTGGCATTTATTTTGAACATGACTGGTGTTGAGTGTGCGCACAAAAGTGCTTCATAAGGTACTTGTAAGGCCATATCTGGAGCGTTCACTGAAATAGGTAATCACGGCTTTATTAAAATATTTTTTATGAAGAATATGGAAAATTATCCTAACTTCGTAATTAATATTGTAAATGCGAAATTTGTTTGTTTGCTTACTACGCTTTCACGCCTAAATAGCTGAACGGGCCGTAATGAAATTTGGCAAGGAGATAGATTACATCCCGGGAAAGGACATAGGGTACTTTTTGCCATCATTATCATTAATCATCATTCGTTTCCACGCAAGTGAAACCACGACTCAACGACAATCGACCCTCGCCGCACAACGCTGCGCTAAAAAAATAACTAAAACCGCCGAAAAGCTCACTGTGAACTTTATTAGTGCTTTAAATTTGAAGGAGTAGCGATATATTTTGGCTTATAATATTTACCAGCCCTGGAACTTCTGTGTTGATATTATTGATATTCGATAAAATTATGGGTGACATTAGCATATACTCAGAATTATCAAAAAGTCTAGTGTGTAATTGACACAGGAGCCAGACTCAAATACAAACACAGTAGGCTGTTTCCAAACAAGTTATTAAACAAAATAGTTTTAGAGTATTTAAAAAATATCGTTACCAGTATAATATAATACATAATTGTGATGACAATAAAAAATTTACCCATATCATGTAACATATTATCACTTCTAGCTGTTTTCTTCCTATCCTTATTCCACGCTTAGTTAGATGAACACAACATACATTTTGATCACACTTCGCCCATACAGGATTTAGCCTACATCTGCCTATATATAATACACATCTAAATCGTTAATTAAACTCTTCATAACATGCCCATACTACGCTTAAGTATTTCTTTTATTTTTTTCTATCACAAGTTTTATTTATTAAGGATTCTCTGATATACTTGCTGCTTAAGTTCTTTATCCATTTTACCATGTATATATCTACGGGTAGATATTTTTCAATCTTAAAATCATACTATATATTATGTGGTAGCCCCGTGTCCATTGCATGTCCAACATGGCTAAATTATATTACTTTCAAGCCAAAACACTGTTACACAGAGTATTTTGTGTCACAACTGTTAATGGCCCAATGTCGTAATGTGAATTTCGTTTCGGTTTTATTATAACGGAGTGCTAAATTGAATTTGTATCGAAAATGTAGTGAAATCTTTATTCCCCTAATGAAAAATAACGTAAAGAGAAATTTTCTATTAAGAACGCAAATTAAAAGGGCCAAAAGCAATATTAGAACTAGTCACAGAATTATTAACAGTTATAAAACGTGATACTTTTCTAATATATTTTTCCATAAGATCTGCGTTTGTATAAGTTCTACCTATATATACATAAATTACAGTCTTTGTGGAAATACTGATCAAAAGGTAAAACGTTACTCAGTTCTGAGAAAAAAGGAGGCTCAGGTGTGACACAGAATCCTCACACGGAATATATTATCAATTCGAAATTCCTTACTTTTTGAATTTATAATACAGTCGGCATTAATACCTTTTGTAAGAGATGTAACTGGTAAGTTATGTGTATTAAAATAATTTATTAAGCTTTTTGGCGTTGTGCAGGGTGTTTAGTGGGAGGTAAGACAAACTCTGTGAGAGTATAGTTTGATCTATTTGTAAAATACAAATTGAAGTAGTAGATATTGACTGTTCACAATTTATAATATATTTTATTATGTTATTCAGAGATTTCCGAAATGCTTACATATATTCCCATATAGCTCTTTTCGGTACTGTATTTGTTTTACCTCTTTTACTACCTGTTATGGTCCCCGATGTATTCATGACCTATTGAAGGTTAAAATTGTTGTTAAAAAATTATGTCATTGTAAGAGCAAAATAATAAGTGCATAAATAGTAAAAAGTTAAATAAAGTTCTCAAAATAAAAAAAATAAAAAAAAGTCCAGATTAAACTTTTGCGTACCAGAGACGTAAAGTTACGTGAGTTTCATTCATAAATCTTTTGTTTTGTTTATGACGTAAGGGTTAAGTTTCAATCGTATAAAAAAATCGATTTAGTTGTTTAAATCTATTATAAACTTCTGTACTCATCGTTTACGACAACGGGCTACTGTAACTGTCTCATAGAAATATGCGCTATCTTGTCTAAATTGTACACACAATTAAAGCTCATTATCTGACAATGACTGAACTGCCACTATTAAAAAACAAACCAAAACAAAAGATGTTACAGTAACAAATAAGAAACTTAATTGGAAATGGACAGGGCATACAATCAGAGGGAAGGATAAATGGTCAAAAACAATAATGTACTGGTTTACCAGGGACAAAAAGAGAAAGCGAGGAAGGCCATCCACAAGATGGGCAGACGACATAAAAACGTAGCAGGATGCATGTGGATAAGAGTGGCGGGGGATAGGGGTAAATGGTCCCAGTTGGAGGAGGCTTTTGTCCAAAAGGACACACCGATAGCGGGCGTTAGCAACTAGTTTTTATTTTAAGACAATTATTTATATGTTACCTTACTTATTAAAGGCTTTAATTATTATTATCTGACAATGAAAAGCAGGTAGGAAGGTGCAACTATAGAAAATAGAAATAGCAATCACAGATCCTAGAACCCAGAATATACGTATCGTACAATCTAATCTAAGCCCTAAAGAATCAGGCAGGACAGCAATCACTTTGTTTGATTTAATTCTTGAATAGAGTTGCCATATTTGATGTTCCAATTTTCGCCAAATAACAAAACAAACTTCACAACAATTATACCTTTTCAAAAAATCTCCAAAAATGATATAACAATACTAGTATTTTGAAAATTGAATGGAAAATACATTTAATAAAAATGTCTAGTAACTTGCCTTCGACAAGATCAAAGATATTTCAGAGTCCAAAATCAAGTAAAAAGTTGAAACGAAAACATATCCTTACCATACTAATATAAAAAGTAAACATTTATTTGTTTGTATGTTTATTTGAAATGAAGAGGCTCTAAAACTGCTAAACCGATTTAAAATGTTCTTTCAGCATTAGAGTCCTTTTTTTTTTGGGGGGGAGATGCTGTGCACTTCCCTTCCGCCACGGGGGTGACGGAAGGGGGCGTGTGGGGCTCAGACCCACTAAAACCCCCCCGTGAGCAGTCCTCCGCCAAGGTGGAACGAGACAGGGTCGCGCTGGCAGTCACCATCTCGCCCCAGCGGTAGGCCCAGATTGATCTTAACCGGGCCTCAGCGCCTGTGAAGGGATGACCTTGCTCACCAAGGTCACCACCTAGACGTGAAGGGCCAGCATTAGAGTCCTACATTGTCCCTAATGAACATAGGCTATAGAGACATCCATCAGCACGTGGGTGAAACCGTGCAGTGCAGCTATTGTGCAGCAACCCAAGATATTTAATTTCGCAAAAACCTTAGTAATATAAAAAAGAATGAAATAAAAACATGTACGGTTAGGATCAAGAGAAGAGATGATAACATCAATTCAATATCATGCAAAAAGTCCACCTACGCTCTCACCGAGTCTTTCTAACGCTCCAACAAACACTCTGTATTAGTCTTTAGCATCTTATAAGACGATGTGCTAGTTATTTACCAGTTTTATATCTACAACCGGCAACTCTAGAGTTGTTCATTAAAATATGAGAACTAGTATGTAACACAGGACATACTTACAAATTTTATTACATTAAAGTAGTATACTGCCATCGACTTCTAATGCTTGGGATAACTTCATTGTCCTTCCAGAACCACTCATTGAATAGTAATAAAGTAGCAAATGTATTGTTTTTAAGTATAGGCTATCATCATTTCAAATTTAATTAAAATAAAATCAAATAAAAATCATTTCTTTTTTATACTGGTTCATCAAAGTGACTCCCTCTCGCCTGATGGAAAGCGAAGATCCAATCAAAAAACGATGACCATTAGTGCAGCCGTTGTCTGCACTAATCACCACCCTTATGATGACCTGAGAGATGCTTTTTCACGCCCCGCTTGAAAGACCCAGGGTCATACCTGCAAGAATATACGTACGCTGACAGAGTATTCCACAATTTACTTACACGATAGAGGTAGTAACTGCCAAACTTTTGGTTCGTGGTAAGGTGTGTTGAACAGTATTATGGATGCAATGCTAGACCGGAACGAGTAGTTCGGGATCGGAATGGTGAGAAATAAGAATAAAGAGCTCTTCAGAACATTCACGATGAAAAAACGGGAAAAACGCTTAGAGAAGCTATAGTTCTCTGCATTTGTAGGGGTTCTAGGTGTTGAGTGACTTCAGTGTTCCAAATAAGGACAGCGCGACGTTGCAATCTGTCGATAGCATCCATAAGGCACGTAGCGGAACTATCCCAGAGGTGGCAACAATATTTAATAGAAGGGCGTACCTGAGTTTTTATATAGAAGGCAACGCTGATCAGGAGTAAAGAAACGCCTCGCTCTGTTCAGGACTCCAAGTTTACGGGATGCTACCTGAACCAGCGCGACTCCATCAAGAGTATTATCAAGAATAATACTCTTGATGGAGTCGCGCTGGTTCAGGTCACTACGGATGTCCGATTCTTTGATTCAAGAAATGAAGACCTTATGAATTTCAATTGTCAATAAAAGTATTTAAAACTTAAATTTTAATATTTAAAACATTCACACATACAAATGTTCTCTATGATTCACACACTGTGTGTCGTACCACAGGTCGTACTGAGCAGACGTGTTACTAAAATATTCTCAATATTGTAATATTCAAGACAATCAAATTTTTACGTTAGTATGGTATCAATAAGCTGAAGATTGCATTGTTTAAGTGCATCGGAGTTACGATCTTATACCTCGAGATACTACACTACATCGACGACACTGCTATAAGGTAACTGCTCTTCACCCCCGCGTGAAAGAGACAGGCTCATTATTTTTTGACCCACTCGTACAATTTACAATACGGAATATCATAGTTCGAGTGAGTCATCACACACCGTACCAAAGATCAATATGAGTGTAGTGCGCTCGCCAACTGGAAGTGGCCTCAGCTTTGGTGTCGGGCGAAGTGACTCGCAACCAAATCTAACTAGTGGAGACCCAGAATTCCCGGACGCTTTAAAAGTAGCTTTTCGCAATAAACGGAAGCAGCCCGATGAAAATGAATATATTCGAACTGAATTGAGTGAAATGCGTAAGCAGATGGCACAAATGATGACAATGCTTACATCACTTACTACTAGTCAAAGTGAGTTTACACAAAATATAACTATCGATATTGCTACTATTAAAGAACAAATGACTCATATAAAATTGACCACTGATAAACTAGCTGTTGAACAAAATACAATCAAATCAGACGTACTTACTTTACGCCAAAGCAACTCGAAACAGAAGAAAAAGTGAAAACGTTGCAACAAGCTGCCGAACTACTTAAGAGCACTATTGATCACACATCGCTCTCTCCACAGTTAGAAAATAAAACACACGAATATATTATAACTGAAGTCAACGAACGCGGAATTAGGAGTAGAAATATTATTATAAATGGCATATTTGAGCCCGTATCGTCTAGCAAAGAAGAACGCATGAACATAGATAAAAATGAAGTATCTCGTATAATAAAGACTATTGATACCCTGAGCCTCAACACATCATAAGACTAGGGAAGTACAGCGCTCAAAAAATTCGCCCTATAAAAGTCTGCTTTGAGTCACAGGATGTAGCAAAATCGTATACGTTATATATTACGTAACAAAAACAACATACAATGCGATAGTATCAAAATATACTCCGACAAAACACCCCAGCAGCAAAGGTTCCTTAAAAACCTAAAGGTTGAACTTCAGAACCGATCTCAAAACGAAAATAAAAATCTGAGTATTAAATACATCAGGGGTAAACCAAGAATTGTAGAGATAACGCCAAAAAACGACAAGCAATAGAAACCAGTCAATAATATTAACAATAATTATATATCTAGGCAAGAAACTGATATTACTTACCAAGTGGTTGATAACTTTAATAACATTCAGACTACTAAAAAATCTTTGAAATTTATTTGTGCTAATATACGCAGTATCGTAAAGCCCGGAAAATTTGATGACCTACAGTGTGTAATTAAAGCATTCCGAACGTGTTTGCACGTGGTGGTCCTAACAGAAACTTGGAAGCAAAAAGATTTCAGGTTTCAGGATATACACACTACTTTAATTTTAGACGTAAATCAAGAGGAGGTGGGGTTTCGATTTTTTTAATAAAAGCTTAAAACACAGCCTAATTGAAGAAATATACCATAATTATAACCACTATTTGTGGACACACATTGAAAACTACTCTATAGATATTTTATTCTCTATAAATAGATTCTCTATAAATATTCTCTCTATAGATATATTGGTTCAGTATACAGACAGTCAAAAAAATCTAAAATAAATCAGTTTATAGACACATTCGCTCAGCAACTTTACCAACGACAGCGGGAACTACAGTCGGTTCCAAAAATAACGGGTCAGTCACATAAACCCGAATATCTCCCGAACTACGTATGCCATCCTAATGAGACGAAGACTGTTCAATTGAGAATTTAATTATACAGATAAAAAATAAAATAAAACTTAGTTACACCCACAATATTAATCTTAAATTAAAAAAAAACTAAAGTAGTCATATTTTTCTTAAGATTACATTTTTTTTATGATTGTTTTTTTGCTGTTTTTCATCACTTTCTTCATTTAATACTTTGTATTGCCTCCACGAGCTCTTCTGACAGCTTCCAGGCGATTAGGCATGCTGTACACCAAATTTCGGAGCCGGTGCTGAGGAATACCTTCCCATTCCTCCACCAGTGCTTGTATGAGCTCGGGAAGCGTGATTGGTGGGGGGTTTCGACCTTTCACGCATCTCTGAAGCTCGTCCCAGGCGTGCTCGATGGGGTTTAAGTCCGGGCTTCGCGCTGGCCACTGCATGAGTTCGATACCGACCTCTTCAAGGTAGTCATGTACAATTCTGGCGGTATGGGGACGCGCATTATCATGCATTAATATGCCATGCCGGTCCATCCTGGCCATGAAAGGACCTACATGTTCATTGAGGATCTCTTCCACGTACCTCTCTGCATTTAGAGTTCCATTTTGAATGAGCACCAGCTCGGTGCGGGCCTCAGCAGAAATCCCAGCCCAAACTTGTACGGAGCCTCCACCGTACGTCACTTTTTCCTCCACACACGCTTGATGGAAGCGCTCCCCTGGTCTTCTGTACACCAACTGCCTACCATCATGCTTATAAAGCATGAATTTAGACTCGTCCGTGAACATTACCCTAGACCAATCGTCTAGTGTCCAGTTTAGGTGTTCGCGCACGTATCTCTGTCTTGCAATTCGATGTCCCCGTTCCAGTTTGGGGCCATTTGCGGGCCTCAATGGTTTCAAATTTGCTTCAGCAAGACGTCTTCTTACTGTTTGAGCGCTTAAATTGCCACCTCCAAAGCGAATAAAGTGAGTTTTTAGACCAACAGCAGTTTGAAAACGATTTCGGAGCATTGTAGCCACCAGTTGTCTGTCTTCCCTGGCCGTTGTGCATCTTGGTCTGCCATTTCCTGGTCTTCTAAGGTGTGATCCGGTCTCTTGGTACCGCTGGACTACCCGCTGAACAGTCGACAAAGATACACCAATGTTTCTGGCTGTTTCACGCTGGCTCCGCCCAAGTTCCAAAAAAGTTAGGATTCTGGTACATTCCTCTAGCGTGACTGCCATGCTTCACCTCACAGAATAATAATTATGCACGTGGAAGACGTTCACGATAATTTTTTTTGTGACAGAATAGAAATGGAAAGCATCCATAATGACATGAAACAAAAATTTTGTTTTTAAAAATAGTCATTTTTTTAAATTTTGTTTTTCTAATGAAGTTTTTTTCATCAACCAGTTTAAATAATATGCTATTAGAAGCGCAACTAAAAAGTCTTTATTCTGTTTTTTATTTCATTGATCTAGCTTTTACAGTTCTGGAGGTATTTCAATTTTTGTGACTGACCCGTTATTTTTGGAACCGAGGTTTTTGGCGATTTCATTTTTAACCTTTTGTCTGCAGACCGCACAGCTGATAAATACAAAGAGCTAATCTAAGAAAGTGGCTACAGAATCATGAATAATATAGACGAAACCCACTGTACTCGAAAAGCAACGTCGTCAAGAAGTGTACTTGATCACGTTTGTACTAACCTGAAGCAGAACCAGTTTCATCTTGCTATTATTCGACCCCTTTATCAGACCACAATATAATATATTTTGAGTCAAGCGGCATCACCCAGAGCCTTCAGTAAAGAAAATTAAATATGTAGCGATTGATTATGAAAAAAAATATGAAAATTATGGAAGAATATAAATGTAACTACGAAGATTATTCGTCGTATACTGCGTTGGAAAATAAGCTAATAACAAGCATTAGAGAGAGCAAAACCACTAAAACTAAAATACTGAATCCGCCACGACAAAACTGGATAAATAAAACAATCCTAAATCAAATAAACAGTAGAAATATTTTATGGAATATATATAAGAAAAGCCCAAACGATAAAAATAGGACAAGTTTTATAAAAGAAAGAAATAAAGTATCAGAGCAAATACAAGAAACGAAGGTTACATACTATAAGAAAGCGTTTACTGATTGCAAGAATCAGCCGTCTAAAATGTGGAAATTAATCAACAGTCTCTCAAGTAATAAAGCTATGGAGAAGACCATGCCGAAGAAATTAAATACACAGAATGGTACAACTACGGACGAAACGGAGAATTGTAATATTTTTAATAACAAGGAAAGTAAAGTAATGAATATCTACCAAACTTATATATACTATAATTGTTTACTTATACGAAAAATTTTTCATAAAGACATACATAGTCATATAACCTTCCCTAAATAAAAAAAACACATACAATGAGACTGACGGGTAAATGACTTAAATGTATATAGCCCACGAACGAATTATGGTAAAAAAGCATTATGTATGAAGGAACTGTACAATAAATTGCCTAGAGATATAAAAGATTCGAAATCCATGAAAATATATAAAAAGCTTTTCAAATATTATATAATGAACATTCAAAGTTTATTATAGTAAGCTTTAATATGTATTGTCAATAATTAGATGTGCCCCGTGGCTTCGCCCGTGTGGTATTCTTTTTATCACCATCATCCATCGATAACGGTGATAAAAAGTATCAAACTCGATAATCCAGTGCCACATCTAATCTAGCTTCTAAATTTCATCCAAAGTTCAGTCGTTGAGGTGTAATAGCAAACTAAAAAAAAATACTAAATATAAGAACCATAATAATTATAATATTAGTAGGTCATGCAAAAACCATGTATTTGTATATTACTAGGTAGGTACACGCTCTGTGGTTTCAGGTGTGTAAGCAAAATCTACATATTTGCTACTTATCTTTTTCTATATAATCTTTGTTTGTTTACCCTTTGCGTTGCTGATTATCGAGTATCCAATATGCGTTACTATTTAAAATACCTAACAAGTAAATTATCACTAAAATCCAGTAGCGATATCAACATAGAATGCTAAACTACATCGTGACTCTGACAAAAGTTTTACTATATAAGGGTATATCCAAACAATATATATATAATAATAAATATAATAGGATATTTTCAAATATTAAATGAATATACTTTAATTCAATATAATAATTTTTTTTATCATCTCCATTATACTGTTCTATTTAAACATAGTACACACTTAACACAATAATATAACAAAATAATTAACTTTTAATTTAATAAACTTAACATAATTTATATAATTGCCCAATTTCTGCATAATAATAAACTCTTTATTAACAAAAACATATTTAGTACGCTTGAGCCACTTCCAGATACGCTTGATCTATGTAATGTTAGTTGACCAACCTCTGTGTGCAAGACCAGTATCGAACTAAACAACACGTAACTATTGAATCTTGTCAAACTACCCTCAAATACAAAATGTTTTGTATCGTACGACCACAATAATTATATAATGTTTTACCCGTCAAGCTGCCTTGGCATACCTGTATGCCAAGGCCAAATCAAATAAGGATCCAATTAAAAATGTTTTCTGTTCAAATATACAATAGATTTCAGCTAATGTTTTGTTTTTTCGATGCTGTAAAGGACCTGGAATTTTTTTTACATAACAAATTATCATTTGAAAGATACCAGATCGGTAATATCAACGAAAAAGCGACGGTCACTTTTTTTTTGCGGGGTTCTTGCAACTCTGGTTTGCAAATTTGATCATAGTCGGGAGCTCACTAGGTTAAGCTAATTCTCATGCAAGTGAAATATTTTCTTATGAGAAATAAAGATATCTCAAACCACAAACCATAAAAGCCAAGTTACAAACTAAATAGAGCCTCTAGCAGAGTTTCTTATTCGTTCTTCTCGATCTCTACCAAGATGAACATGTGAGAAAGTCGCACCATTATTTTCAGTTATATTTCTTACAATAGCAGTGGAATTGACCGCAACTTATGTCGTCGTTTGTATGGGAGATATTTTTTCGAAATTTGATTGTTTTTTACTTGTAATCTTGTCGTTTCTATTTTCCGAACCTTTAGTGCGCTGGTCAGATTTACACGTGTCCGGCGGCATTTTATTAGACCATCATCTGAATTGTATAAAAGTTCGTAATATCAATTCTCTCAAGTATGTGCACTTGAGTTTCATCCGAAAGCTGGAAACTAAACATTCCCTAGTAAAATATACCCATTAAGTGCACGGAAATCAAAAGATGGATCAACTGTAATAGAAATTTCCAATTTATGAAAATCGTTCCAATCACAGACACAGACAGAGATCGATTGTAATTTAAAAATCATCTAAAATCCTAGCTAATAACTAGATTTGGGAATGAGCATGCCCATTAAAAATCAATCAATTGGTACAATATTCAGCACAATTTTGTCTCCACTGACTTGATCGTCAATCTCATTAAACACTTCCAATGACATAATTTTATTGCTATCTTAAATTGTAGTTTTACAGGTGCCTTCGCAAAGGTACTCCAAGCAGTTGTCTTATAGATAATGTCTTGTCATTCAAAGTCTTCAGTAGATTGAAGAAGTAACTAATATACAAACTCACATTTGAAATATCAGTATGATTATTCTAATTTGTAGCAACTACCCATTGCTTTTTTCTGCGAAGTTTACTATTTCAATTAATTGTATTTAAACAGCACAGGGACAGTTTCCATCACCTAGCAAAAATAACTTAGTTAACTCCGAAACAAAATGCAGAAAATGCAGCTGAGCAATAGCGCAGACAACAAGGGTTGACTTTACATCCCTCAGGGGTGCTTCTTCGCTTACCAACTGTTATTTAAGCTGTAACTCTGGGCCACCTCCTCCATTACTCGGTGTCGGCCCTTGTTGACTGATATTTTGAGCTATACTTTATACACATTCGGGACATGTTTTGTTTGAGAAACTAACTTTTTTATAGTATCGAAAGACAAGTGAATTGTGTACTTGATGGTAAGTACCACACCTGCCCATACCCACGTGGTAATCATTACCATAACTTTCCGAGGTGATCGCGTAATTAACATCAAAACAACGTCTCATAATTTGGAATTATTTGCCTACACTCTTGCTCCGTATATAATCCTAATAATATTTTAAGTTAAAATTCTCAGATTCACAAATCTAAAAAATGATTAAAAACCAATGTCAGCCATTGTTAGGCTTCTTTCCCGCCATTCCCAATAGTAGTATTGTTATAAAGCTGTTCTACAATTTATTGCATGATTTTATTGAGACATGGTACCAAACTAAGTCATGCTTCACGCATGATTGCACCGACTGATATCGTAATTTGGAATATTCCACTTATCAGACTTTGTTCCCGAAAGCACGAGCCCAAATCCGGTTCGTACTGGTTATATCTTGAATCTGTGTCTACCATGTTTGCAGTTCATTATGCAGACCAGATTTGATATCTTAATGAAATATTGAACTAATTAAACTTATGCAAATGCAAGTTTATCGGCGTCTCTAGCCGCAGACGGTTAGAATGGAGTGCAAACTAGGGAACTGATGTTTTGGTTAATCTTATCAATTGACAAACTAATCAATAAGAAGGTTTCTAATTTTATAATATGATTTTTAAAGCGCTGAAGCCTGCTTAGCGATACCAAACATTGCAATTTTAGAGGGAGAAATGCACATCCTCGTCTGGGACTCGCACCAGCCTCTTTCGACAATCCGTGCCATCATGGCATACTACGCGAGGATCAAATTTTAACTCTGTATATGATTTTAACTGTCATATGAAGCGACATCAGTTGAACACTTTGACAGCATTATTCAATCTAAAGAAGTTTTTTTTTTCAAATACCTAACTATCGTATTGATGTCGCAAGCCTTCATAATTGTTATAATATATGATATGTAAAGCACTAAAGCCTTCTGAGCGATGCCAAACATTCATTTTAGAAAGGAAAAATTACATTCTCGGAGGGGATTCGAATCCGCGCTTTCCTACAATCCGTATTAAATACGCCATGACAACTAGGCCACCGAATCATAACATCTGAGCATCGAATTTTAGCTCTACTATAGGTTTGTTTTTATGCAATTAGCTGACGAGACGGGGTCGTCATGCACTTGGTTGGAAGCAGCGGTGCAATTCTCTAATGATTCGTCGATGCGTTCGTCGACGAGCTCACTGATGTCAAATACTTTAAGAGATATCGCCCTTATATTCAAGGTTGTTTTTCCAACGTTTCTTGTCATCTCGTCATTTGTTTCACGGAAGTTGTGAAAGATGCAACGATGTTTGCTCTTAGAGAATCGCACGGCAGTACTCTTACCCATAACAATTGCATTGCCACCTAGAGCTTAGAGCTGTAGTTATGGCACTGTACTACGCTCTTCAACTCGAGATACTGGATTTTAAGATTCTTTCACACAGTAATTTCAATTGTTACAGCTCCCTTTACTCTAACACAGAAATGCAGGCAGGTTTGCCTGGTTACTCGAGACTCCTGGCGATCCTCACGTTGCAGGAAATATTCTGAAACTCCGTACCATTACAGAGTAGAGAACTTTAAAGCAGGTAATAGAACATTTACTATTTATGGTAAAGTTAGAAGAATTTAATTTGCACGAAAGTTACTTTTAGTAAGTACTAGTCTTTACTACAGATTGCTAATGTAAAAATTTTATTTTTACATTTTGGCCTATGCCCGTTGTGCAAGATTGATTAGATTCGGGGTGTCTGAACGAATCAGAA
Organism: Selenia dentaria; assembly: GCA_917880725.1. NCBI lineage: Eukaryota > Metazoa > Arthropoda > Insecta > Lepidoptera > Geometridae > Selenia > Selenia dentaria. The sequence goes on along the minus strand of OU862888.1, from coordinate 1,689,424 downwards.
GTGAGGAGATCCGTAGAAGAACGAAAGTCACCGGCAAAGCCCAGAAGATTAGCCAGTTGAAGTGGCAGTGGGCAGGGCACATGCAGAACAGATGGCCGATGGGGCTGGAAGGTTCTGGAATGGAGAACACAGACCGGCAAGCGCAGCGTAGGTCGTAGGGACAGACGACCTGATAATAGTCGCAGGACCACATTGGATGCAGGCTGCTTCCAAAAGGTACTTTTGAAAAATGATGGTGGAGGCCTATGCTCAGCAGTGGACGTGCTACGGCTGAGATGGTGATGATGATGATGATGATGATAATATAAAAATGAACCACTATTTCTGCTGGTCACGCTATAACTAGAAAATGGATGGAACAATCTCGCTAATTCTTTTTTTGTTTGGTTTTATTATTGTCAGCATAAGAATCTTATGAATGAAAAACCAAGAAAACATGGGAGTTTATGCGCGACCGAACTTCGAGCGTACTACGACAAAGAATTCACGGGCAGACGCTAGTAATGTATAAATAAGAAAATATTTCTTGACCTATAACAATTCTGTAGCAATTTTCAGTTTAATTAAACCACCTTTAAGAAAATCTTTTTACTTTAACATCTTAATCGTATCTATGTGCAACATCAGAATCTTATATTAAACGTCGCGCGCCATGCTTATACCAAGTTTGTATACATATAAACTACTTATTCATTTTACTTGCAAATCTAGAATATCCTTTACGATGTAAGAGATCAGAAACGCCCTCTCAAGAGTATTGCTCCCATATCCAATGTTTGCTAATACTCATTACAATGTTACCAATTGCTACCTACCAATGAAACCTAAACCCAAATCTAAATTGGATGGGTTATATCCAGCTCAGGTGTTCAATTCGCTATAATAACTGTAGTTTAAACTGTGCCCCGGGCTGCCACAGGGGATATTAACACGTGTCTGTATGTCCCTCACGTTGCTTGCTATTGCTTCAAGCATTGTTTCAAACCCGATACCTAACAATGTATTTAATACCTTACCTTAATATCTGGGTAGAAGTGGATGGAAGGCATTTAGCCGGCTGCCGGATAGTACAGGTGCCTATATAGAACAATAGATCCGCCCCGTGAGTTCACCCGCGTGGTAATGGATGATGATGATGATGAAATGCGTTAATCCAGTGTCTTATCTATCTACCTCCCAAATTTCATCCAAATCAGTTTTTCCGTAATATAATATCAAACATCCATTCTAATTTTCACATTAATATTTCTGCGCCCCACGATTTGTCTACTATGATTATGATAAAAATAATATTATCCAATGTGTTATTGCAGAACATAAACTTATTATTATTTGGCAAAACACTCACGTTAAGGATCGAGTACGTCGACCCGGGTTTCGAGCATGTCAGATGCTCATCTTCAGGACGAGTGCGCAGCGGTGTCTGCGAGCTCCCGGCGGGCACTGACGTATTCGATTCCAAACGTGAGGGTTTTGCTGGTTTTTAATAATAGTTTAATATGCATTGTGTCAAACTCATGAGTATTTCAATACAATAACCTAAACTTATCCACATACCAAATTTCATCCAGATCCATAAGTATGTAATTTTAATTCAAACAATTTTACGGGTTTCATCCGGTCCTTTATATAGGCATAAGTGGAGCTGTAGCCAACACTTAGAGGCCCGGTTGAAACTTTCGTAAGTATTACACATTTTAAAGTTATTTGACGGTTTAACTCACTACGGACGGAGTACTAGCGCGAACGCAGCCGGGTGCGCAAGTACTCCATGAAGAACTGGCCCGGACGGTCACGAAACCGGTTGAGATATTCGACTATACCTACCGCGTAAGTTAAACCGTCAAAACCACATTAAAATACTTAGAGGCCTGTAGTATGAAAACAGAAACATTTTGGATGGATGGTTACGTGGTATATCTATTACAAAAATGGGTAAAATGGCATGGCTATTGATATGTACTTAATAGTGGTACGAGAGATAGTGGGCTATGGACGAGACTACTACTACTAGTTAATTTTAATAATTATTAAGTACAGTAATACAATGTGATACGCCCGAAACCAGTTCTAAGTTAAACTTGGCACGTCTCTACTTCCCGGAGACGTTTAACGTCGATTTAAAATGGCTTCCAGACATTTGGGTTTTGGATAATGTTCTTTGTAGTTTTTGTAAGTACGTGAAATAGGTATGAAACAATTAGTATAATATATAATCTATAATATTATATTATACCTACAATAATCTTTATAGGAATAGAACCCACCTGCGTAGCACTAACTAAACGGTACAATTAGATTGTAATGAGTCTATTATATAATAAGTATTATTAAAAACCCTCTCTGTTAGTTCTGGCAAGGGCCAATCAGTAAGGCCTAGACCGATTTCAACGAAATGTTCACTGACATAGCTGATGCAGTAACGTAGCTACATTTATTTTATACTAGCTGACCCGCCAGCAGCTTCACTCGTTTGGTCTTGGTATAGAGGTAGAAGTGCCGTTTTGATACCTCGAGGTCCTGGGTGGATCCCCGGGTTGGACAGTTACTGGCTTTTTCTGACAAAAAAAATTTGAAAGAGCGTCCGTAGTTTGCAATAGACTCGCCTCTTATAAAATAAGACTAAAAACATGTCTAGCGAAACGTAGGTGCTTAAGACACCGCTGCTTCTCCCTTCGAGGATATATAGGCGAAACTATTTGTTATGTAGTGTTTAAAAATAAAATGTAAGTATTGCAGTTGCAGGCGATTTACTCAAGACCGCTAAACTGATGTTTCACCTCCGTGGTAAAGGATGATGATGACGATGAATCAAATATAGCGTATGTTACTCAGGCATAATATAATTAGCTCTAAATTCATGAAAGAATTGTTGGGTTTTTGCAAAAATCTTTGGGTTTACGTCAATTTCCGAACCGGTGAAGACCTGGACGCAGTTATAATAGATATAGTTCAAACTGAGACTTAAACTAATATATTCATTAATAATAATATATAACAGTCATTATACTTGCTGCATTGCCTCGCTGTATGGCTAAAGAGACTTCTTGGACTATAAAAGTGCCAGACCTGGGGTCATGCTCATTCTTATTCAGACGACGCCCTATTACTTGTTTAATCTTTTTGTCTTCAGTGCCCCATGGTCCCGCGCACGGAAAATACTCCAATCTGGAATCAATGTATGATTTTGTTACTTATTTTACTCGTAACAATATATATGGGATAGATAGACTGTACATTTTTTGTTGCTGCACGTCTTTGGTGTTACTGAAATGAAGACGGTCTCTAAAATAACTTTTTATTAAGCGTATAATAGCTAACGTTTTTTCTTCTATATATATTTTAAAGCTATTACAAAACTAACAAACAAATTACCTAAAAATTATTGCATGATAAATCTTTCAAGTAAATATTGACATTTAAACGTCCGTGACCCGTCCACGCGAGATATCGTCCAGACCTCTCGACTCTCCCTCTATCATATTAACCACAGCGTGATAACGAACCAGTTTCGTGATCTTTTCACTGGCCCGTCACTTAGATAGTCCTCATTCGTCTGGTACCTAGATGATATTTAGTGTTTATAAGTATTGGTGACATGACAATATTGAACAATTAAATGATTCTCACTATGTGTGTTTACCCTGTCGAAGTTATTTTTCTTATGAGGTGTGACATCACTAAATTCTATTCGAACTCCGTTTGAATTCTTCACATATTTATGCTTTCTGATTTAGAAAGTCAGAGAATCTTCTATATTTATGGTATGTATATTGCCCTGAATGTTTATCCACATATCTAGAAGAGTTGCGGCTTCAAAAAACGTAGTAGCATATGTTGAATATATTTTTAATTATCAGATTTAAATTAATAATTGCTATCAGGCATAGTTTTATAGCTTCAGGATTTTTGACTTCATAAACATCCTCCAAAAAATCTGAGCTAAATAAATAACAAATAGTAAAATAAAACATAGTTAGAGTCTTAGAATTTAAAACCCAATCATGATATGGTTGGCGGTCCCACAATTATATAGACGATGACAAAATATAACCAGTAGTACATGGATCTCGGCTATGGTGCAGGATAAATTATTCAAGGTGAACTCCTATGTATAGTATTTTTATTTTCAAATTATGACCTTGATATCATAAAATGTCAAAGCCATTTAGAAACATAGAGTGCTAGTCGTACCTTTGGCAATTTCGAAGAATGTCTACAGGGATTGGCATAATTATCTTATTAGCATGCTTCTGTTTAACAGCTTAACCACTGATAGCTGCAGTTTCATATTAGACTTCTTGAGGGATAGATCGATACGAGTGGTCATTGCTTGCCGTTCGCTCGGTCAACATGCTATAAATGCAAGAGTCTTCCTAGAGTCTCTTCTCTCTGCAACACTTCGTCCGCTGCACATAAAAAAATCCGCTAAAGCTCGGCACTTGTGGGTACGAAAATGACATCAAGATTGTAGGATTCTCCAATGCACGAACTTTTCCGCAGGGGCAGTTTCCGATTGAGGCAATGTCAATCTGGGTAAGTTCAATGCCAGACCCAGACAAGTCTGTTCTCTACTAAAAGGAGTTAATTCTATATAACTCCTACTTGCCGAAAAGTGTGTTTTCATGTTACTGACAGACACAGACTTCTTGTTATTACAATAAGTTTATCTAAATCTATTCTAATTAGAATTTAATTCAAATCCAAAGCTGACCTGGCAGCTTTGGATTTGCTGCAAGCTGGGATTCCTCGCAAAGGTAGCAGCAGATGGACAGCAAAAATGCTGTACATACACTGGGACCATTGCTCCATCTTCAACGATAACAAGTCCAATCTGGCATGGAATAAGTACCTTCTCTAGATTTTGCGACGGATCAGCATGGGACTCTTGAATCTCCCGAGAAACAGTGTAGGTGAAATCATGATATTTTTTTTAATATATAGTTTAAACTTTTTGAGTCTGCGAGTTTTATTGTCCATGGTTAGTACAATATGATATCGATCGAAGTAGTGATTCATGTAAGGTGGTTCTATTTAAGGAATCTCTTATTATAGTGACCTAACAAAAAATACCTTTTGTTGTATAAATTTAGGACTATGAAGTTTTTGCTCATGGTTTTACATAGTCTGCGGTCATTGTAAGTTTTTGCTGAAGTTTTTCTTGATACGTAAAAAAACGAAGTATTTTTCATTTAAATAACATAAGAAAATTACAAATGCTGTTTCTGGTTTGTTACATTATAATTTCGCAAAATTTCCGTATTGACTCAATTTAATTTTTTGAATAATCTTAGTAGGTGTTTTTTTTTATTTTGTACAATATTTTTCGGGGTTTATAAACTAAATACCACAATATTAACTAAATAGTAACTGGTATATTGTAATAGATAACAATGTAATTTTAGTTTCCTATCTCTCTGCATTAAGATTGTATATAAGGTGGACACATTACAATGGACAAATCAGTTTGCGTTCCCGCACATAACTATCAACTGCTACTTAGTAAAGCAACTTAACTAATTATACAAAATGATCGAGAAACAGATTCCCTCTTTCACGGAGTTGAGCGAGTTCGCCAGTGCTAGTGTAAGTATTTTTTTATATTTTTTTTAACATATAATTTTTTGTGGTATGATTGATTGATGATTGACTTAGATTTTAATTGTACTAACAAGTGAACTCTATGGTTAGCATCACGCCTGCTCTTCAGCAGTTGCAGTGCCATCCAGAGCTTATAGCATAAGTTTTGCGTGGCACTGTACTGCATATCTATCATAATTTGCAGTAATTTTACTTGCTACAGTGTCCTTCAAACTCTAACACCGTGCTTGCGTACTATTGCTTAGAGGCAGAATATCTGGTACTACGGTGGTACTAACCGTGTTTAGATAGTCTTTTGCATAAGATACCTACCACTTAGTGATATAAGGTTCTTGGTTATTCTTGGTTCTTGGTTATTTTTGTATTAAATTTCATCTCAAAATACCATCTGTAACAAATTTCTCGTTCTTCATTCGTTCCCTTATTGCTGAAGGTCGTGACCCTCTTTGATATACATTGTTGACTGTTTGAACTGACACTTAATGATCCAAGTAATATGTTTATCATTTCCATAACTAAGACTGGCCGGTTGGTAGCAACCCTGCTTTCTGAGCTACTGGTCCCGGATTCATTCCCCGAACAGGTCAAACATTTGTATAAGTAAACATGTCTATTTGATCTGTATCAGTACGTATAAGTCATCATTTTATTTATTTTATTTTATTATATGTTCATTTTACTATAGTACAGGCTCAGCCTAGCTTGGGACCTGAACACCGCATGTGAATGCTGATAAAAATATAAAATAATGTAAGAATGATTTTTATAAAATATCACTCTTAACCAAAGGTTTTTTTACACTACCAAGTGTGACGTGCAAGAGGAACACCAAAAACTAATCCCACCTCCTAAAGTAGTCATGTTTCAACCTCACCATTAATTTTGGTACCACAACGTCAATATAGCAAACTTTCAATAATAATGGATTGCAATAGACGTTTTGTTGACGTATTATCAAATTAAGCACTCAATTCGCGTACTTTGCAACTGCGTAGTGTTCTATTCGGGTTGGGCGTTATAGAATAATTGATCCTAGAACGCACCATTAGGATCAATTGCGGCTTAAAAGGAATACGCTGTTAGTGAAGTACAATGTTCGTATGTATATAGTTAATATATGATGATGAAGCTTGTTACAAAACGCTCCTGATTTATGATAGTATCGTAAAAGGTGGGAGTAGGCCCCCTGAAGTTTTGTGAGTTGGATTTGCCTCGTAATTTTATTTGCTACTGTGTCCCTCGCACCCTATCACAGTAACTCAACTACAAAGTTTAAGTAGACAACATTGATCCATTTGAGCTAGTATAAAAGCTTAAAACACGATTATTAGTATTTATTGTAATTTATATTTATAACATCATGTACTTAAGAGGCATCTCGCGCGATTCATACACACTGCGGTCCGTATCGCGATATTTTTGCTCACAGTGCTATCGTCTACCAAAGCTGGTCCAAGACAAATATCGCGATTTTGACAGCTCGTGGCACTATAAGTGCGTTGATCAATCGGACCAGAGTTGTAGCAATAACGAACAACCATTTGCGCCCGAAAAACAAATGCATAAAAATAACGTGCATAGTGTGAAGGTAGCCTGTGGGTTGTGTGTGGATTAAAAAGAACTAATGGATGGACCGACTTTTACAACTTTTACACCAAAAACAAGGGACAACACAGTTAAGACCTTGTAGAAGAAAACAAACACCTGTCACTTTTGACAGAACGCTCATGACGATTTTGGTGTAGAGCATGGTTCATGTACTCGTCAATATGGCGGCAGTTAGACGTCATCGATGACGTAGCGTGAGCCGTCGTAGACACGCTCACGGTGAAAGGGACCGATTGTTATCGCGCTAATATCGATTATGGCTTGATTGGGACCGCACTTACAGTCGCATGACTAAAATGTTTCTTATTGTTTAGGCTGGCGGCAAAGTCGCATTTGCGACCGACGACTTCTTCGCTCCATGTGAAGGGATGTTATTGGATACGGAGCCTATATTTATTCCTGACAAGTACACCGAGTTCGGGAAATGGATGGACGGCTGGGAGACCAGGAGGAAGAGGATCACGGGACACGACTGGTGCATCATCAAGCTAGCTACTAAATGCGTCATAAAAGGTAGGATACCACATCATCATCAGTCCTCATTAATTCAATTCGGTTCTACATGTGGGTGCCGAGGAATTTATACAAATAAACGAAAATGAAGTGTCTGCTTATTATGAAAAAATAACAGTTGTTTGTTTTCCAAAACGCAAACGTATACGGTGCAACAAAACATAAAAAGATCGGTCTGTCTCTGTTCGTTCCAGCCAATCTCTAAATGACTAGAACGATCGAAATGGGACTTGCAAATGCTATTTGCGAATATTATTATGGAGTAACCTAGCATATTTACTTTTCTTATTAGAGATTAAAATAAGGTTCCCACGTAAGAAATAACAAACCAGTTATCTCTGCTTTGCTGATGGACAGTGTTGTTCTGATGAAATCATGTTGCACATAAATGCTAGTAATAATTTGACTAGCAAAGAGCATTAGCATATTAAAAACTCTTAAGGCATATGGTTATGACCACAAAGCATTATAGATGAAATTCGTTGCATTGTAGTGTGTATTGTGAATCCGCTATTGCGTCAGCTATTGGAATACAATACATATTTCGGTTAAACTATAGTCGCCCGGTACCCGCGGGGAGGGGGGAGGGGGGAGGAGGGGGGGAGAGGGGGGGGTGAAGCCTCTGCATCCCCCCCCCCCGCCGGAGGCCTTTAGTTTTTGAGTAATAATTTTTTTAGTACTTAACCTCACTTTCGGCTATATCAGTATTTTTTACCTATTTTTTGTTTCACACCTAATCTATTAAGGCGGTTCGCTTCTGGCACTTCGCCGGCCGCTGCCGCGGCACGCTCGCTTCGCTCGCTCGGCTCGTGCGTTGTTTGTCATGTTCTAACCTAACCTAACCTATTTTTTGTTTCACACCTAACTTATTAAGGCGGTTCGCTTCTGGCACTTCGCCGGCCGCTGCCGCGGCACGCTCGCTTCGCTCGCTCGGCTCGTGCGTTGTTTGTCATGTTCTAACCTAACCTAACCTATTTTTTGTTTCACACCTAATCTATCAAGGCGGTTCACTTAACATTGTATTATATAACAACAATAACATATCCATTCCGTCTCAGAGTTATGTTGATAGATGAGAAAAACTTAATGTTAAAGGGCTAGGAGAGACACAATTAAACAAACATTTTAATACATTACTTGTTTATTTCATAAACATGTTTAATTGCTTTCATTAAATGTACAAAAGAGTCTCTTTTATATTTATACACGTCTCTTCGCCACAAATATTCAACAATTATATCACTAAAGTTTTCTGGGTTGTTATAATTTTGTTTTTTGAAAAACCTCTTCACTGCTCGCCACTGGGATTCTATTCTTTGGGTGTGGATTCCATCTTTACCCACAAATGGGTTCTCTGGGTCTGAATGATTCACTTTTTTGTGTATGTATCCATATTCAGACAGACAATCGTATGCCCGCCAACAATCGGTGTGGATTGTTGTTCCAGGTAAAACATGCTTTTGAATTAAAGGTATGAGAGTATCAGCATCTCTTTTATTGTCCGGGCATACTTCCAATCTTAAGTCTTCAGACCCATCTTCTATTAATCCCAGCACCCAGTGGCCTTCAATGTGACGTCCTTTGTTATATTTCCTTTTTCCAAATTTACTTTCGTCTATTTGCACTATTTTCCCACAGCCTCCAATTTTACCGCTGTAAAGATTTTGTTTTTCCAAATAAAATATCACAACTACTTCTCTGCAGTAATTAAACCAATCGGCTATAGTATTTGGGCTTAAACATTGCTTCCTTTCTTTTTTATAAGGGTCTTCGTGAATTGTTTGGTCGTAGGTCCATCCTTGTGAGTATGCATATATAAGATAGTAAACATGCATTATGTCGATAGCAATATTTTCGAAAAATGTGCCAATTCTGCGAGAGATCTTGGCACCGCTGCCCGATTTAGATTTGCATGATCTTTTTGAGCACACAAATGTACCAAAACTTGTGCATCCGCATGAGTATGACACTTTCATGGATGTCCTGTGGGTTCGACACCGTTTCTCAGTTGGTATGAGACCTTGGTCTTCACTATATTTGATGCATTGGTCTTTAGTGCCCAATTTTCGCACAACGTCAGTTAAATTCCAATGATCAATCACTTCAGTGACGCAAAGTTTTCGTTTTGTTATAAGCTCGTTGTCGTCGTCGTCATTACTCGAAGAAGGTCCGGCGACAGGTTCAACGGGCAGATCAGGAGCCGAAGAAGGTCCGGCTACAGGCTCGACGGGCAGATCAGGAGCCGAAGAAGGTCCGGCAACAGGTTCGACGGGCAGATCAGGAGCCGAAACCGCGTCCGCTTCGGGTATTGTACTGTAATACTCCATTACAGCCAAGTGCAGTCCAGTTTTCAAGCCAAGTTCAAGTCGTAGAGCAATCCAAACAAATCCGGTAAGCAAGCCAAGTTTCAAGTCGTCGCGCAATCGAAGGAAGTCCAGGGAAAAAGCCAAAGTCGTAATAAAAATCGAAAAACAAGAGAGCACACATTCACGAAACTACGAGAGAAACGGAATGAATGGATGACAGTCCATCTGTCAGTAAGACAAAATGGCGCCTTTTTTTTTTCTTACGTTTAACGATAACGATACGTTTCGTTTAACTCAGTTTGACAACTTAATTTGACAACTTAATATTGTACCATTTTCTCAACATTGCGTTCCATTTCACTTTTTTTTATCAAATTTTAATTTAATCATAATTAATTTAAACTACGTTTCCGGCAAAAAAAAAATGCTGGAAGGGCTTCAGGTGGACCCCAATGATACCCCTAAACTCGCACCTTCATCAAAATCAGGTACCGGACGGCTATAGCCAACCCCATATTTCATATTGCCTATACGAATCTACTGCCCCTTACAATAATCTATTGGAATGTCACAGTTGGAAACACTTGAGTACCAACTCGAAGATTCTTATCACGCGTAATAACTATGTATATCAAAGAGCAAGTTGAAATAAGACATAAGAACGAAGATATCTTTTTTTATGGGGTAGGATGGAAAACGAGCAAGCGACTCACCTGATGGTAAGTGATACCGTCGCCCCCGGACATCCGCAATACCAGAGGTCTCGAGGACGCGTTGCCGGCCTTTGAGGAAGGATGATAGGAAGGAAGAAATAGAAGGGGGAGGGAAGGAAAGGGAGAACGGGGAAAGGGGAATCGGGCCTCCGGAACCTCCCACAAGCCGACGAAACGCAATAGCAAGCTATGTTACTTCACGTACGTGTTAAGTGGGAGTGTGGTACTTCCCCGGTCGTGCCGGCCCATTCCGGTTGCAACGTGGCACTACCACAAAAAAAAATTTATAAAAACATGATTAAAAGAGTTTTCTCCTTGTACTCATTCGATGGCTGCGTTTGGTTTGTTCAATTCCAAGGTTCAATCCCTGTCTGGGGCTGATGTATATGTACGATGAGCAGAAGTATTAGTCGGGTCTTGAGTCTTGGATGTTGTAATGTGTTACTGTGTGTTTCCATGCTTTCGGCGACACAGGAAGTCTTAGTGCAGGGGTTTAAGCGCGTAATTTTTTTTCATATTATATCCATTTGTTCCCAGGTCTGTTGGTAGACACAGCATTCTTTACGGGTAACAACGCTCCTAAGTACTCAATACAAGCGGCCTGTTTGACGCCCGATGGTAAGGATTCTTATAATTTCCCCTGTTTTGTTTTGAATACATTTTTACTTAAATTAAAGAAATTTTATCTTACATAATTACTATATATTCTCTGTATGCCGTAGCGTGTCGCGCGTACACCATGTGTACATATAAAAAAGTGCTACCCATGTCGCGCGTATACCTAATGTATACACATTTTTATACCTCTGGTTTGTAACTAATCAAAATCAAATGCACTCCATCTGTATAAACTTGCTTTTAGTTGGTCAAAATATTCAAGTGTAGTGATTTGTATCTGAACTTTAATGCGTAGTTTGGAACGACTTTGAAAGAAGTAGACACTATAGTAGATCCAACCGTTTATCCTCTTTTTGACAGCACCAATAGAACGTAACATGACGATGTTACGCAAAAGTTAACTTATAAATGCGAGGTTTTAAAAATATGACAACTGCTTAAATTTGCTCCTTGATCCCGTATAATAATCATCTTTCACAAAATGAGTCCATAAGTGCAGTAGTTTTTTTATAAATTCCATAAAATAACAAACGTTTTTAAAAAATTACGTTCTATGGCTATCAACATAGTGATGTTACGAAGTTACGATTGAGATATCGATATTGTTTATGAACTATTTTTACACGGGTGTTTTCCGTTCTCGGCACATAATATCGGATTTATTTTTATGTAAAACCGTTATATTGATGCGCCTCAGGAAAACATACAGCATTATTTGAAGACGTGTTTATCTCCTGGTGTATATCCAAAAAAGAACAAGGTTATGATGACTATGATGATTACAAGTACAAGTCATACTTGACGAAGCTGTTACCGGTTAAATCTGGGATGGCCAGCGAGCAACACGGAAGGGAGTAGGCATACACAGCGTTTCCCCTCTGTCAAAGTACAAGTCCGCATGGACCATGGAGTTTGATAATATACTGTGGGGTGAGGGCGGGGCTAGATTTGTGAATGGTGCTTTATTTTTTATGTGTTAGTGATTTGGTTGTGTGAGTATGATCGGCAATGGATCGGTACAGGTATGTTTTGTATGTAATAGTGCGGCTTTGCGCTAGTGTGCAACTTCCCCTCCCGCAAGAAATGACAGAAAGATTTGAACAATATTTTTTAGCTAAGGCTACTCCCTTCCGTGTTGCTCGCTGGGGATGGCAGACATTAAAGTCTGCCGTTTGGTACCAGAAAATAGTAAAGTTTGAGCAACCCCAATTCCAATTTAAGCAAACGAAATCTAATCTTTTATTTTTATTTATTTATTAATCAAAATCAGATTCATCGTTGCTGTCACTCGAGCTATTGCCGACATTTATAATTAATTGTTGACTCATATAATCTATCGCCACGTGTTTATCCCAATCTGCCATTATAGTTTCTTGTGTTTTTTGAATTACATTTTGCCAGCTTTCCGCAGTTACTTTCACACATGCATTTTTTAATAAATTTACCATTTTGTTTGCCGTGAACGGGGGTTTTGTGTTATTTCTAGCAGCGTGTCCTTTAACTTGAGCCCATATTAATTCAATGGCATTGTATTGACAATGATAGGGTGGAAGTCTAAGAACCCAATGACCATGTTCTGCAGCTATTTCGTCGATCACATATCGTTTTGGGAAGTGTTTTTTTGTTCGTAATATATTTAGTAATTGTACTTTTAGTAAGGAGTTATCAACATTTTCACCATGTCGTTGAAGCCAGTCAATGATTACTTGTTTTTTGTCGGCCTGGGTCGGCATTTTATCAATTTGGCGTGAGTGATAGGATGCGTTATCCATAATAATAACTGACGGTTCTTCCAATGATTGTACCATTTCCTTAAACCAACTTTCGTAAACCTCAGAATTCATTTCTTCGTGGTACTCAACTGTTTTTTTGGATTTAAAGGCCAACAAAGCATCTGGCATGAATCCTTTCACAGACCCTGCATGGCAAATGATTAGACGTTCTCCTTTTCCCATCGGTACTGAGGTAGTGGAAGCAGCGGTGTCATCAGTCCAGCTCTTAGACACTGTGTGGTTCGCATTCAGCCAAGTTTCGTCAGTGAAAACAACATTTGACCAATCTGTAATTTTTTTGGCTTCGCTCAAAAATTCGCAACGAGCAAAAGCTACGTCGCGACGCTCCATCAATATTTTGCGTTTGTCCGATTTTTTATAAGTAAATCCAATTTCATTCAAGACCTTTACCAATGACGATTTTTGACCTCGGAACAAATCACATTCACGCAAAGAAGCAACAAGTTTTTTAAGTGTTGGAACTTCTTTACGTAAGTAATAGTTATATATATGACGGCGTATAGCGTCTGCGTCAAAGTTGTCAACCGAAGTCACACGACGTGGTTGGCGTTTTTTCTTCGGCGTACGAAGCTTATTCTCCTGCATGCCGCTTGTTCCGTAGGCTTCGGTAGTAATTTTTGTAATCGTAGATGCACTAATACCTAACGCGGCCGCAACGCGCTCTCTCACTTGCGACAATGGTAAAAGCGGGCCGCCATTTTGATACTCTGCTTCAAAGTAATTACGAAGCTTGATCACCATTTCTCTCGTCTGTCCTTTCAGCACTGATCCTTTCGGCATTTTATAGTTCCAATATAAAACTCAGCAAATAATTACTAGCACGGGCGTCTTGTTGCGAGTGACAGTGACAAATACAAAACGGCGGTGGACCATTGAGTTTTACTACCTTGATAAAATACTACTGCTTACCCATAGACAAAAAAATTGGCAGTCATAGGAATTGCCGATAGAAGTGAAAACTTATAACTCAGAATTTGATAGCTTACCTTGGAAACTACACGGGTGTAACCGGACGGCGTGGCCTCGCCATCTGGGCATGGCCATCTAGAAATGCGTCAGCATTTCCCATTGGCTGATGCGTTTCTAGATGGCCATGCCATGACGGCCTGTCCACGCCCTTTCAACATTCCCCATTGGCTGACGTATTTCTAGATGGCCAATAGCCATGGTCATGGCGCCATTCCTAGGACTATTCTCTTTCCGCACAGACTCGATAGAAAAATGAATCGAAATCGTGTCCACTATAATCACTTGGTCACAACACTTTAACTGACAAATTAGATCTGTCAAAAAGAGGATAAACGGTTGGATCTACTATAGACGGGTGTAGTGCAAAGGTCGAGGGAAATAAAAAAAACACTCGTTTAGCCAGAGTCCTACATAAGTTGAGAGCGGACGGCCTCAAGGGCCTAAGGTATCCCCAAGCCCCAAATGGTACAAACAAGCCCCAAAGCGGGCGTTAGTGCTCTAGTGATTTTAAAAGCACTCACGCCTACTTAGCGATACATATATTTTTCCCTTAATGAAATGAATAGAACATTTTATCTACAAAATATACTTTATCTAGAAATAGGCTCTTCAATATTTAATTTCACTCAAAAAATATGAGATATTACATTACGACCGTGAAAAAGTGATTCGAGCGTGAGTAATCGCTCTGCCCTATTTGAAACGTGAACTTTGTTGAGCGCCTGTTCTTAAAATAGGCTGGTTCTATTAGTATTTGCATTCAGTATAATTTTCTCAAGAATAATTGAAAATAGAACATTTTAATTTAGTTTTGTTTTGTCGTTGATGACAAAAACTAATTTTGTAAGGTTTGTCGTAAATAAGTAACATAATGCATGTACGCAACGCGGAGTCTTTTGTTTTTGATAGAAATAAGCATAAGTATTATGCATAGAAGTATTATACACATTATTATATACAGGTAAAGACACAGAATACATGCGTATATTTTATCGTATTAGATCCAAAGTTTGGAACACTTTTTAGTGATTTTGGTATCAAGTAGACAAAATGACTATTTAACGGTATAAATTAATGTTGTATGTCTATACTAAAAATATTTTAAAGAGGAAAGATTTGTATGTAAGTATGTTTGTAACGAATTGGCTCAAAAAGTACTGGACCGATTTCATAAATTCTTTCGCCATTGGATAGCTACATTCATCGTGAGTAGCATAGGCTATATACGTTTTTTTTTTAAACTCTAACTGTATTATACTCTATTATTATTTTTAATACCCATAATCTTAGTTTTAAATTGTATAATTATTATTATTTTTTTGTTATTTTGCCCGGAACATGTTTTGATTCCGCACCAAGTTAAATTATTAATGATGGTGATTTGTTTTTATATGTAGGTAATCCCGTGTATTTTTATTATGATATGTTTCAGTTTTTGAAGCTACTTAAGCAATCAACTCAACCGTTGTTACGCTTAGCTTGGTTGTGTAGTAACTTCTTGTTAATATAAAATTTTTTTTCTTTCGCTACTTGTAGGAATGTTTTTATATCTTGTTTTTTTTGTTTTGTTGTTGTGAATGTACTCTGTGGACAGTGGCGTGCGTGACGTCACTTGCCGGTCCCAACGGAAGATCAGCGCTGGTTGATTACAACCAGCATTATGCTGAGTTGGAACCGGTTTGTGACAGAAAACTTATTAATTATGTAGGTATTTTAATATTTTTTCAATAGCACTAAGCAATCGAATGTATATTTGCTTGTGACAGAAGAACAATCAATACCTCGTCGAGACGGCAGTATGGGAACAGCTTGCTCAATATCTGAACTGGATCAAGTTAAAGGGATCAACTCCGACCAGTGGGACGAAATTGTCCCCGTCACTGCACTTAGGCCGGGATATGAAGAGACAAGACTCAACTTTCAGAAGGTAAAGCTTTTCAATATCTAGATGCACCCTGCACTTTCACCGGTGTGGTGATGGATGATGATGAGATCCTTGTCAAATTTCATCCAAATCTTTTAAAGTCATTCTCAAATTATGGCATGACGAACAGCAATAGGTTCAACATAGGTTCAATAGCAATTCATTTCTGTAAATTATTAGCAACTGCCCGCAACTTCGTTAGAGTAGTAGGCTCGGCCTTCGGCCTTGCCATATCCTACCATCTTTTTAAATGGTTTTTCATAATAACCTTCTCCTGACAATAATTAATACAACAAAAAAAAAATTGAGATATATTTCCATCCGTTTATCCGTGATGCGATGACCAAGGGAAATAGAGATTGTTCCTACTAATTTATTATAAACGCGAAAGTTTGTGAGTATGGATGTATGGATGTGTAGATGTGTGGATATTTCTCTTTTACGCTCAAACGGCGGGGGCAATTTAGATGAAATTTGGTATGAAGGTAGATGAGGCGCTGGATTAACTCATAGGTTATTTTTCATCAACATCATCAATCGACACGCGGGTGAAAAAAAGGTAATATTCTTGGACACAGCATAGACAAAATAACAAGATCTCGGCCTACGTTAAGATCGTAATTATGACAGTTCTGCCAAAGTTTGTGTCAGTTTCTGATAGCTAAGTCAAAAGCACGCTATCATTTTGACAGCTCGTTGCACTAGACGTGCTCGGCGATGAAATGTAACACATATACCGTCAAGGGTGATGAAAAGTAATGACCGTTTTTTCCATTATTATGTATGGACTTACATTAACATTATCACAAATACCGAAGACAATCATTTTTGGCCTTTACATAAATGTTTAATCCTCAGAGGACTCCCCTATTAATATACATGTTTAGATTTTTAGTATTGTGTAGCACGTATAGTCTAAATTAGTAATACACACTGTCGATTTTATTATGATAGTATTTAGTTGGGTTATCAACTATTATAACATATGTTTGTGTATATGTGAAACTAGCTGACCCGCCAGCGGCTACGCTCGCGTGGCCTCGCGGGATACGGTTAATTGCAGTTTTTTAAGAATCCACGATCAAAAGTATCCTATATTTTTACCAGGGATACAAACTACCACCATACAAAATTTCGTTTAAATCGATCCAGTCGTTTCGGAGATTAGTCCGTACAGACAGACAAACAGAGAAGCAAAATAGAAAAAATCTAAACTTGTTCGATTTCACTCCTTACATCCCCCTCACTCAATTTTTAGATTTTTTTTTATTGTACAGAAATTCGATTTTTACTGTTTTCTACCGACATCCAAAAAAGGAGGAGGTACTCAATTCGACTGTTTTTTTTTAAAATGTTTGTTACCTCATAACTTTTGATACGATAAACTGATTATCAAAATTCTGTTATTGTTTGAAACCTGGTGCTTTCTGTGTAGTCCCATTTAAATTTCATTGAATTCGGTCCAGTGGGTTTTTGAGATTCACTCCAATATCTGAGTAAAATGGAAGTCGGTATAAAAAATTTCAAATTGTACTTGTATTGATGTAGTGATGACTACACACATACCTGGTTACCTGTTATATACGTAATAGTCCTAACTTAAATAAAATATGTTTAGGTTTTGTGTAACTCCCCAACGTTGCAATAGTATAAACGCTATAACTTGAGAACGGATGAAACAAACTCGCTAAATATTTTTTGTTTTATTAATCATTGTTAGAAGGTTCCTATTTAAGAAAAACCAAGAAGAGAAGTGAGGTTATGTCTTGGCCGAATGCCTACTACGCAAACGAAATCACGGGCAGTCGCTAGTATATATATAACGAACCACTATTTCTCCTGGTCACGCTGTAACTTAAACGGCTTTACCGATTTCATTCGTCTTTTTTTAAACGTTTCCTTATACTTCGTAGATTGTTTTTACTTTAAAACAAATTAAGGCGCGGTCGTGTCCTGATAATAGTAAAAAGCAGAATCTTTAAACAACGAGTGTAACGAAACAGTTCGATAATAATCTATGAAAAAAAAACTTAGGTTAGAAAAGGAACAGGCAAAGAGTAATAACTGAACAGAATTCATAAATATTACTCGCTCTCTGCAGAAAAAAATCCTAAATAGGTGCATAAAAACAAACTTTCACGTCCAAACTCTCAGAATTTTCAGCGATAACACTATATTATTTTTTAGGTAATACATAGCCAACATATAGTACTAAAGTAGTAACCAGCAGTTTTTTCAATTGTGTTAGTATATATCGAAAAATATAAAGAAAACGTACAAAATTAACGCATTTTCGCATTACATCGTCCAATCTAACAAGCGATTTTCAACCTTACGTAAAGCATCGTAAATTATTTTAAAATTGGGGTTGGACCGCGTCTTAAGAAAAGATGGGAGGTTATGGCGAGGCCTAAGGCCGAACCTACTACGCGAACGAAGTCGCGGGCAGTCGCTAGTTATTTAATACATTACATACATATTGTCATTGTCAATAAAAGTTTTAAGATTAAACTTGTTGTAAAATATAACGCGAACATTGATTTCGCTTGGTTCATTGAACTCATTTTATTCAAATCTCGAATACGAGTACTATTTCATTTCAAACAGATTCCCAATAAATGTAGCAATGTTTCCAAATTCAAACTTTCCAAAATCATTTCGTTCAAACGGTGATTGGTGTAGATATCACCCGTTCTTCATCTCGGTTGCAATAAAGCAAAAACTTCGAAGAAATTCGATTTGTTCTCAATCATCTTTCTCGTCTGATAAGTTCGATGCCACTATCTGAATGAGACCACAATACTTCTTCGTAATATTATTGTGAAACTCGTCTGTGTGTGTTAGTATAATAAGTATTGAGTTGTTCAGCAATGAAAAAATCTGAAGGAATTTGAATGAATTTCGTTATTTCAATTATCATCTAGAAGATGTGATCTGTAGCCACATGTAATTTTCCACATAGGCAGATCCGCAAGGTATAGCTAGTATTTAATAAAAGATAAGATCTTTATTAACCAGAATAGATTATACCAAAAATGGTCTTAATATTAAATTATAGTCAAGTATTTAACCTGCGCGCAAACATGCAAATAATAATTTATTGATTCAGGCGTTACTTTGCGGAAATCCATTATCAAAAAACGATATTAAAAAATAATATCGTCGGTCTAGCGCTCGACGAGTCAACATCTCCTGAGGATGCCTCGTGTAGAGGCGAAACACGTGTCGAATCGGTTTTGGTTTATTTGGGGTTTCTTGTGTTTTTTATTTTGTATTCTTCCTATTAGCATTTTATGCGGGAGGGAGGGTGGTGCACGCCCCCCAAATAGGCCAAAATCATTGTTTTCTTTTCAGCGGAAGTGTCACTAAATATTTTTTAATATTGTTTTTTGTTTTATGCAAATAATAATTAATTATATTTTTAAATTTTATTGATTATTGATAACCAAAAGATATCCTTGACATCCACTCGACTAAACTATTTCAAAATAAAATTAAACGTTTCTTAATTGACAAAACTTATTACAGTAAGACTATCTAACAGAAAAAATATTGTGACTTTTAATATGTATTGTGTATTCTCTTTTTTTCTTTTTTTCAACAATAATACTTTATCTTATGACATAACAACCATTTTTTTTATTATATTAACCTAGTGAGCTCCCGACTATGATCAAATTTGCAAACCAGAGTTGCCAAAACCCCGCAAAAAAAACAAGTGACTGTCGCTTTTTTGTTGATATTACCGATCTGGTATCTTTCATATGATAATTTGTTATGTAAAAAAAATTCCAGGTCCTTTACAGCATCAAAAAAACAAAACAATTGCTGAAATCTATTGTATATTTGAATAGATAACATTTTTAATTGGATCCATATTTGATTTGGCCTTGGCATACCTGTATGCCAAGGCGGCTTTACGAAAGTTTTGTTTGGCATATAGGTATGCCAAGGCAGTTTTACGGGTTCCTTTACACTATAGAAGCTGTGTTTTAGAAACCACTTTGACAATGTATCTAAATGATTTTGTACAATTTAACAATTGTGTGTCATGAGGAAGATTGTTATATACAGTTACTTGTACACTCATATTATAAATATTTATCTTATATATGTTTTGTGACATTGAGGTTGATACAATAAATTGCAATATTATTTTCTTGTCTGTCGTCGTATAACTTCTACTCGTCTTTTCCAAAACTCAGGGTGAGACTTATGTTAGGTTGAGTAAATAGCAAATTTTTTGAGTGTGGTTGCGTGATGATAACGTTTTTTTTCGATGGGGCTACTGAACTGATTTGGATGAAATTTGTAATAGTTATAGTCATTAACTGTATAATTAAGTATATACATTTTCTTTAAATCTGGTTACAAAGTTTCTGATAAAAATAATCTACCTATTACAATAGAACTAATTAACTTAATAAAATTAAATATTATAATAATTATATTAAATATATAAATAATATGAAGTTTATTAAATAATTTTAGTATTTTTTCATAGTTTATCCCAAGGCTGCATTTTACGGTGAAGCCAAGGGACTGGGTTAATATTACTCCATGCGGATTAAATCGCGGAGCAGTTAATAATTTCTAAACATTACTGTTTACATATCACGAACACTTGTTTTTATGATTCTTAAACATTGAAATTAAAGAGCTTTAAAATAATTCAATAGCATTTACATTGTAATGTTATTTTTACGCCGGAGTTTCGAGACCTTTTCAATAAACATGATCGCAGGTAGAACCTGTCACGGTTAAAGTTATCTTATTTCCAAATTTTGTAAGTTTAATGAACAAGATGTTCGCTATAAGCAATTGGCATAAAATAAACAACTACATAATTATTCTTTTGATATCACATCAAAACTTACTTTTTAGTATCATATATTTATAGTATCCCGCAGAAATTATGGGGTCGTTAAATGCCAAAAAACCTCCACAACCGCGAGGTGCGCTATTTCAGAGATTTTTTTCCACAACACCGAATATGGGTTACATTGCGATGTCGTGGCAGTTGATACCTCACGCTGCTTTCCTTGGCAAATGACAACTGGTGCAAACCAGTGGTCCTAAGCACTGAAAACCGTAAAGACGTATGGAAAGGCAAGGAACTGCACGGTCGACTCCATCGAGCCCTTAAATTTTGTCACAACTCTTAGGTACTATTTCCCTGAATGAACCCATATTTTCAACTGTCATAGGTCCTAAGTGATGACGCCTGGACACACATCCGCGTGAACATTTACCCAGACGGAGGCATTGCTAGATTGAGGGTGTATGGAGAGGCGAGACCGCAGCCACCTCGTCACCGGGAGGTCGTCGATCTGGTGTCTCTGTTAAGTGGAGCTACTTGCCAAGGTTAGAATCGCTTTTTAGACGCTTTATGAATGGAACATCTTGGTGAAAAAGCCACAGGGACTGTAAACAACTTTCTCACTTGAAAATCGTTTTGTGACACATTCCGTGCTTTGTCTTCTTCGGAGGGCATTAGTATGCCATAACATAGGTCTTCTAGTTTGGGTACCAATGTTTTTACAACTAAGAATGTATTCTTTTGATAAACCCTACTTGATTGTAAATGTTCATAATTATGTATGTGGAAAATCATTAAGAAATTATAATTTATTTTTATTTTTATTCTTATTCGTATAATGAGAATACATGGTACATTTTTAACAGTAGACTAAGTAAGTCATTATGCAGATACATTTATCTTTGTATTCTTGCAGTAGGTACGTCTTAGAAAGGAAAGGACGTCCACTGCTGAACATATGCACTGCTCATACATTTCCAGAAGGACTGGCTGAAAACAGCCTGCATTCAATGTCGTCCTGCAACCTTTATTTGATCGTCTGTCCACCTTATTGGTGTACGACCTACGCTGCGATTTCCGGTCCGTAGTTTCCACTCCAAAATTATTTCTCAGAATTATTTTACAAGTCTTCAATATGTCAATTCTATTCTATTCTGTTTCTATGCAACTGTTGTAAACGTGTAAAAAAACAAAGTAAAGTATTTAAACAAAGTTATAACTAGTAAAAAAGACTTGTAAAATTTATATTTTATATTCCATGATCTTTACCCTCTAAATACAAGTATATCATAAATTGACAAACGAAAAACAATAAAAGAGAACACTGTCTATTAAACACTCAATTACATGTCAATTTCTGCGAAAACAACGTCTCGTAAAAATATATTTCATACCTTGTTTTCATGTCATGATTTTTGCAAATTGTTTTTCTAGCTCCACGGAGATTTTTGCTCTGTAATAATAAATCACAAGTTTGACAAATTATAACCATCTCTAATGTTATTTGGCAAAGCCGTCATAAATTAAATTTATTCGACAAATGATATTAGTCGTTACAATAGACATTATTTTATGGGACGATGAGAAGCAAAACGTACATACATTTTTAAGAGGAAACAATGAAAGTGTTTACCTTTAATTTACCTTTTAGGTTACTCGAACGCACATTATGGTCATCCAAAGAACATGATCAAGCCTTGCAAGAGTGAGACCATGGCAGATGGATGGGAAACCGCTAGGAGACATGACAGGCCTGAAGTCATCGAGGCCAATGATGATGGCACATTGAAAGTACCAGGTAATAAATAGGTACATGTACCAATTAGTGACGCTGTATTAGCTAACTTTGAATCTAGATTCATCATTATCAGTATCAGTTCATTTTGTGTGTTTTGTTGGAACTTGAGCCTTCCTCTCAGAGAAAGGAGTTGGGCCATCGACCACGCGAGCCCAGTGCGGCTTGGTGGATAGGTTAGTGGCCAACCCATGTCGAAGTTTTCAGGCCGCCCGAAGGCCTTCGACATAGCCTAACGACTGTTGTTCCTAAGAAAAACAGCCGGGACCGACGGCGTAACGTGACCTACGAAGCACGGAAGCACTCAGTTTAATAATGCTACTAGGGGTCACCCATCCAAGCCCTAACCACAGCAAGCGTTGCTTAACTTATTGATCGGTTAAGATCGCCAATTCAAGCTCCGCTACGACTTGCTCTTCTTCGGCGACGATTTTATAATGCATATTCTCCGTATTCCACAATCACTCGTTTTTTGTATAATTTTGAGAACAAGTCAACAGTAATATATAAACTCGAAATGCAAATCTCGCACTCAAAACGGTTCAAACCGATTTGTGAGATACTCGTATGAACATGAAAAAATGTCATACGAGATCGTGTTTAGACAAGTCGAGAACTCGTAAGCAAGAATCTTCTTACTATATATTTCACCGTGCAAACAGTCGCAGGAAATAATCGATTATGGATAATTGCTTGCGATTCTCGTAGACATAATCGTAGCCGAGAATTTTGTTATTGCCTGTATGTAAACAGCATGATACGATAATTTTATGGCGATTACTGCTTGGAACATAGAGCAACACGGGCCGTCCGGCGGACCGGAGGGGAGTAGCCATACGCAGGCGTTCCCCTCTGTCAAAGTACAAGTCCACGCGGCCCTAGTCGTACAATAAAACTAGTTGCAGCCGCACTGCTCACTAGACTAAATCTACCTGCGCGACTGAATAGACATCCTTTAAAAAATGCCGAATTATTCTGTTTTTTGCTGTAAAAAGAGATCTGCCACATCAAATTTACAAAAAGATGGCGTTACCTTTCATATGTAAGTAATTTTTAATCACATTATTGCTATATACTGCTTTTAAACTTAAAAATTATAATAATATCGGTCGTGTTGTTTCGGATTTGTTTACCAACACGCGCCGCTCGCTCTCATACATTATGCGGATCGGTCGAGCGACTGATCCGAGTGTATTTCCGAGCAGTCGCTATCGCCGAGCGATAGTGTTGTTACCGGTTTGTTTGTAGATTGTAGATAGTTAGCGATAAAAAGGAGTCTATACAGATATTTTTGAGATTAAGTTTTCTGATTTATTTAAAATATTATATTGTGAGTTTTATTTAAATATACATAGTTTTATAATAAAATTGCATTAAATCAAATGTAGTACACGAGCTTACGAGTATTAACATATTTTACTAGAATTACTTAGTGTGAACTTCGACCATAATGTTTTTTATTTATTTATTGTAGGTTTCCTAAAGATCCAAATGTAAGGGATACATGGAAGAAATTTTGTAATAACAGTCTAACCTGGACGCCCACAAGAAATAGTGTCATTTGCTCAATTCATTTCAAGACCTCTGACTTTCAAGTGTTGGCAAACAATAGAAGGAAATTAGTCGAGGGCACCGAACCGACTCTAACGCCACACTGTATTTGTCCCGTAAGTTTTTTTTGTATCTCATGCACAAGGTATACAAGCGTACATCAGTTTACCTGATGTAGTTCACCTTAGTCATAGCGGTGAAGTGAAGCTTAGATTTATCAACTTCAGAGAATAAAAATGTTAAATCTTATCTTCCTAGAGTCATCATCACCAATCATTCACTCAAGCAGATGACAGGCTAACATCCTATGATGCCATTAGTGCCACGCTCACTATTCCTGATTCATTGACATCTCCGTGTACATCGTCAATTCCTCAAAATGTGAGTTACCTTTTAATCTTATATTGTAGATTTGTATTGCATGTTAATTTGATTTTTCTATAATTTGTATTAATTATAATCTCTCTCCAAGTAGTAATATCTTCTTGAGTAGTAATATGTATATTTATATAGTAAATATGTAAAATAGGTAGTGATTTTCTTCAAATATCTGCAGATCGCACAAACATTTGTCCCGAGGCGGGAATCGAACTCGCAACCTCCTGCGTCGCAGGGGGACATTTGCCCGCCGCGCCACAGTGGTCGTGTATTGTATGTTTGATTTAAATAAATAGTTGCATATTGATCAAATAGTAATTTCGACTATTTTACTATCAAGAAGTAAGCTTTATAGGAAGATGATAACAGCATACTTATTTATTATAATTATATTATTTGTTTTTCAGGCTCAGTCGATTCCCACTATTGCACTTACACCAAGAAAAAGAAAAATGCAGCAACGGATAGACGGTCAAAAAAAAAAATTAAAAGGCTTCAAGCTAAAAATCTATTCTTAAAGAAAAAAGTTGCTAGGTTAGAAGAAATTCTTCAGAGTCTTGATGAAAAATCTTTGATAGATAAAGAAGAAAGGATGGTCCTTGAAAAAATTGGCGTTGAAGAATCAGAACTTATGAGGCGTCAACTAAAGAAATGTAAAAGTGGGAAGCTCTCACGAGCTAAGTATTCACCAGAACTGAGATGTTTTGCTTTAACTCTCAACTTTTATTCCCCAAAAGCCTACAAGTATGTTCGTAAAACGTTTGGAACCTGTTTGCCTGCTCCACGTACTTTAACTAAATGGTATAGTCATATTGATGGACGGCCCGGTTTTACCAAGGAAGCATTGGTGGCTTTAAAATATAAAGCCGATGCCAATCCAGATAGTAAAATATACTGTACTTTGGTTTTCGATGAAATGAAAATAAAAACACAATCACATGACAGACCAAATGGTGACAGACAATTCGGGTACGTTGATTATGGTTTTGATTTATTGACAGATAATACAGATGAAGCAACAGATGTCCTAGTATTTCTATTAGTAGGCATTAATACCCCATGGAAAGTCCCAATCGGGTATTTTTTAGTTAAAGGCACAAGTGCTAAGTTAAAAGCTCAGCTTGTAACTAAAGCATTCGAATTAGTGCATGAAACTGGAGTGGAAATAAAGGCATTAACGTGTGACGGCGCAAAAGCAAATTTAGCGATGGCCACAGAACTGGGTTGCTGCTTAGTTGCAAATAAATTGCAAACTACCATTTTAGATCCTGCAACGGGGCAAAGAGTTTACTTTTTTTTAGACCCGAGTCACATGTTAAAACTAATTCGAAACACTTTTTGTGACTACAATTGTTTTTACGATGACAATAAAAATAAAATTCAATGGTTATTTGTGGAGGCATTACATAAAATCCAGGAAAAAGAATTATTTTTCATGGCAAATAAATTGAAAGCTAATCACATTTATTATAAAACAAAGATAATGAATGTTCGCCTTGCAGCACAATTGTTCAGCGCAAGTGTTGCTGATGCACTCGTGTTTTGTGAAAAAGAATTAGATTTGCCGGAATTTAATGGATCAACTGCAACTTCGAAGTTTATTTCACTGATAAACGACGTTTTTGATATATTGGATTCTCGGTCACGTCAAAATGGATATAAAAGAGCATTAAACTCTGAAAACTTTGAGAGAGCTTTTGGAAAAATGGACGAAGCTCAAAAGCTTTTATTGAGCTTATCGGCCTATGTAAAAAAACGCAATGGGGAGTCACGTAAAATTAAATTAGTGGATTCTCCACGATACACAGGTTTTTTGGGAATTTTGATCTGCATTGAGAGTACCAAGTCTATTTTTCAAGATTTAATACAAAACCAACAAAATGGCCTGAAATATATGCCACTCCACAGGATAAGTCAAGATCACATCGAGCTCTTTTTTTCGATTGTAAGAAGTCATGGCGGTTATTGCGATAATCCCTCAAGCTCCCAGTTTGAAGCAATTTATAAAAAAATTCTTATTAATACAGAATTAACACAAACTGGTAGCGGAACGAACTGCATTCCATTGGAAAAAATTACGATATTGAATTGCACATCAGCATTAAAAAAAATTAATACTTCAACCGTACGACAATACAATAGCAATGACGCTACTGACGAAGTCAATTTTACCAATTTTACTGACGAATTGATTGATGAGATTGAAGCTCTAACTTTTTTGTCCCTTTTTGCCGTAAAAGTTGTGGAGTATATAGCTGGATTTGTTGTTTTCTCAATATCAAAGAAAATTAAATGCAATACGTGCATCAAAGGTTTGCTTGGGCCGATTGATGAAAAAAGTTTAATACACCAAAAAAGCAGAGGAAAGTTACTCTATGCTTCAAAAGAAGTAATTTTTTTATGCCGGATTTGTGAAAAAGAAATAAGAATACGTTTAAGTGACGACAATAAACCTACACGATCTTGTACCACACATGTAATCGTAGCACATGCCTTAAAAAAGTTTATTGGAAAAGAATTTTTTCCCTCTATCAGTTACCATTCACACGAAAATGATTTTACAAATCATAATTTGGAACTGGCAAGATTAATAATGGAAAAATATACCGATACAAGAATTTCTTTCCTAATGAAAAAAGAAAACCCACAAAAATGTATGCGTCATATTTATAGAAAACTAATCCATTATAAAAACCAGTGATAGATAAAACTATCACTCGTTTTTAAAATGATATAAACATTAAGTTTATTTGTGACATGATAATTATTATAGTAAGTACATAAAAATAAAATCCATCTTTATAATAACATCTTACCTTTGTATCACTTTAAAAACCTAATTTCCCTAACAGAGTACTTAAATTTATCGATAACGCGTATCGACACTTGTTACAACCACGGCTGTAAGCAACTTGTCAGTGTAGTTGTGTCACCTCATTATACTGTTATGACACAGAATATATCTATGTGTGTGTGAAATTGTTAGCGTATTTCTAATTTGGTATGTGTGAGTTTCGTAGTAATAGACGATTATTTTTGTGTGGAAATTTGAGAAAGTGTGCGTAGCGCAGATTTCCCCCCCGCAAAAAACGACAGACAGTTTTGTATCGGTAGAAAGGGCTATGGCTACTCCCCTCCGGTCCGCCGGACGGCCCGTGTTGCTCTATGATATAGGTAAACCTCGCACTTAAAATTAAAAAATTGGCGATTAGCATGAAAAAGTTTTTTTTGTCTCTATTTCTTATTACCTTCATTGCCCTCCACACGTATTATGGGAACAGTATTTTAATAAAAAATAATAACACGTCTAACTGCATAATGTTATTTGGTGGGATTCCAGTACATAATATTAGGGTATATACATTAACTTTACGTTTAAAAAAATATGATTATTGTTCATTTTCAATATAGTTTAAAATAGATGTGTCACAAAAAACACTGATTATCTTCAGCTGATCTCGAAATACTAAAAATCAGCCTTCTACATACACGTACTGGAGTAGCTATCGCTCTTTCTCCTGCTCATCCTGTCGGTATATTAATTGAAAAATATTTTTTTTTATCATAGGCCAAGAATGGGCAGTCTTTAAGCTTGGGTTTCCCGGAAGAATCAGCCAGGTTTCCGTGGACACGGCACATTTCAAAGGGAACTTTCCTGACTCTGTAAAGATCGAAGGAGTTAATTTGGGACTAGCTGACTGGAGCCAAGAGTGCGTTCTCAGCTGGCGGAATATCTTGAGACCTAGTAAGGTAAAAGTTGTTGCTAAATTTCTGTATATCTTCATAGTAACTGAGCCTTTTAGAGTACATTTAAAGGCCAGTCCCAATAATCTATCTATAGCC
This sequence comes from Selenia dentaria, assembly GCA_917880725.1. Classification (NCBI taxonomy): domain Eukaryota; kingdom Metazoa; phylum Arthropoda; class Insecta; order Lepidoptera; family Geometridae; genus Selenia; species Selenia dentaria. The sequence continues at coordinate 1,660,993 of OU862888.1, read as the reverse complement.
GGTTTACCTTACTAGAGATAGATATTTGACACTATTTGTATGGACGTTATGTCACATTTCTATCGGTAGTAAGGAAAACTGTTGACAGATAGATTATTGAGATCCCCCATAAGTCGGATCTCTGTAGACTAGAATTGTTACTAGCAAGCTGTCATGAAGAGAGTTGACGTGCCAAAATACGCTAGCACCTTTAAATTAACTTAATCAAGTAAATCAATCTAATAATATAAATATTAAAGGTATTTTTCGGGCGCTATCGGCCTGGCGCTACCTCTTTTTATTTGGGATAACTTTCATTATCTATTTATTTATTCGTGCATAAAGGGTTTGAATCTTTTCAGATTTCCTTAATCTAACTTACAACTTCCTAGAACTAGCTACATCTAGCTTGCAGACAATAATTTACAACAACGCATGCGTTTGCTTTATTCTTTCTTCTTCTTTGTTCATCCTGAGTACTCAGGTAGTTCATATGTGAATGGTCGTGAGTGAGTAATTGAAGTTATAGGTGGGATGTGAGGGTGTATGTTTTGTTTTATCTTTATGCTGAAATAGCTCAATGGATTTGCAGACAGATTCGAGAATTAACATTTACGCAACTTTTGTTGTTATTCCGTATTCCAAATTTAAATTGGACTATAATAATTAACCGGCAAAACACATACGTTAGGGGCTGAATAAGTCGACCCGTGTTTCGACGTGTTTGATCTAAAGATCCAATACGGTGTATTACCAGCAAAACATTAGTGTTGTAATGTAAGTTTAGTATGTGTCAAACTAACTAGAATTTCGAGAAAAAAATCAAGGGACAAAGTTATGATATCTATTTATTTAATAGTTATTTTCCAATGTCGATTTCGTTTCAGCTATCGGCCCACGCTGAACATTGGTTTGACTGTGAGTCTGAAGCAGTGACGCATATCCGGGTCACCATGGCACCTGATGGAGGGATCAGCAGGATTCGGACGTTTGGTATCGTGGACAGCAGTATTATCTAAAATAAATTTTACGAAATAAATAGGTGACGCTTACTTCTAATATATTGCAAAGATTATGAGATAGGTCTATTATATATCTGCTAATAAGAATATAATATTAAATTACCTTAATAACGCAAATAGCGGTAAACAATATACCGAATCAAAACAATTTTAACGGAGTCAAGATCAATAGCAATAACATAAAATAAAATTACTTAAGAAAATTTGAAACTAGTTATCTAAACACACGAAAAGAAATTAATAGTAAATCAGAATATTCTTTTATTACTGTTTTGTGGACTTATTTAGATGTTCCTAATAAAATAAGTTAATTGCATACCTCACATAGATTTTATTAATATTGAAGCAGTCGAAACGCATTAATGCATGTGTGAATCAAATTTGTATGGAGTAAAGAATTATTCTAAAGTAGGTATCTTAATGTTTGTAAAGACATTTTATTAGACTGTGTGTGTTTGACATAGCAGCTCATCGCCGACTTTTCTTAATAAAAAGTAATGTAAATATTATATGCTTAGTAGAAATATGGATTAATTTGCGTCATGAACGCGTTGCTTTACATGCAATTCGAAGACTGAGTTCACACTGAGGCAGTCATCATTATAAACTGAGCCTTAGTCATCATTATGAACTATTACCTATGACTTTACTCGTACCATTTAATGACAAAATCGCTGGTCAATTTAAGCAGCCCTAACAAAACATATTGCGTACTTATTGTTAAGAAAATGTTACAAAAGACATCAATTACAAAATAAGCAACATTAACAATTTAAATTATGAAAACATACAAAATTCGTTTCTACCATCCCCATTTCGTGAATGGGGATGGTAGAAATCTAATAATGTATATTTGAAAATATACATTTCAAAATAATTGACAAACGAAAATGCGACATCGATATTTATGTTCTCAATTTTCACTATTGTTTTCAATTCATAATGCATACAGTAGAGTGCAATTCGTAACCTTACTAAGTATTTTCTACCGACTTCCAAAAAGGAGGAGGTACTCAATTCGACTATTTTGTTATGTTTGTTACCTCATTACTTTCGTCTGGGTGAACGGATTCTCAAAATTCTTTTTTGTTTAGAAGCTGGTGCTTATGGCTGGTATAGTTCCATTTAAAATTTATCAAATTCGGTTCAGTAGTTTTTGATTTACACACCAATAACTTAATAGAATGGAAGTCGGTATCAACATGTTTCAAATTGTACTTGTACCAGATACAATTTGGGAATCTTCGAGTCACGAGTGAAAACGTTACAGGCAGGCGTGATCCATGGTAATCCGAATTATTCCTAATAATCAATATATTATCAATTATAAGACAGGCCGGTTGGAGCACTTGGTAGCACCCCTGTCTTCTGAGCCGCTGGTCCCGGGTTCGATCCCCGGCCAGGTCAAACATTTGTGTGCATGAACATGTCTGTATGATCTGCGTCTGGGTGTGTATATGTATAGAAGTATGTATACCAGTCATCAGGTTACCATAGTACAGGCTCTGCCTAGTTTGCGATCTGAAGACCTTTGTGTTGATGGTGTCTCATATTATATTATATTAATATAGTACTAGATAATAATAAAAGATATTTTGATCAAACGTAAGCTTATCGACAGTAAAAAGTATGTCAATTACGTTAACAAAATTTTCGCATAAAATTAATTTAAAAATAGCATGAAACGAATTGTATGTTTGGACACCATATAATATCAAGTTTTGGTCAGCGACGATGGCGCCGAAGATGCACACGAGGTAGGGTTTTAGTATAAGTATCGTTAGATGGTGGCTAGCCAGACAAGTACCTACTAGTAACTCAACTAAATCCAAGGTGTACCTAAATATTTTCACATAAGGTATTCTTAAGTCAGATATTGCGGAATTCGATCCCTTGGCATCCATATCGTCGGTCAATACTCGCTTATCCCAAACTACGCTGTCCATTAAAAGCTGCAATATCAGCCAGGGCTACGAGTATAAATTGTAATTGTAGAGCTACTTCTCTATCTGTCTAATAATCTGTTATGTTGACTCAATGGCCCAGTTTTCTCACTTCTGTATTTTTTACAAATAAAAGAAAAGCTTTAATTCCGTACACAAAAGAAAGCTTTGAAAAGTATTGTATTGTTGTTAATCCTTAAGTCCTTTTGTGTTTTGTATTGTGTTTGTTATAATGGTAGAATAATTTACTTACTTTAAGATTTATATATGTATAGCCTTATACCTTAGTTGTTACGACACTGTGTTAACAATGTAAATTTGTGTTTCTAAAAATTATTCTTTGTAAGAGTTTTATAAAAATGTTAATTGTTTGTAATACTAGCAAGTAAGTTTTTAAGACGAGTATTATACAAAGGAATGAATAAATATTGATTGAATTGTATCTCTGTTTTTATCTCACATCTCAAATAATACACATTAGTACTTTCAATCACTCGATACGCTCAGGATTCTACTTTAGAATCCCTAGCAACGTTCGGGATTCTACTCTAGAAGCATAGTAAGCGAAGAATCCAAAGAACGTCACTCAAGCAAATGGTGACGTCTCCCGAGGTGGAAACTATACTTATTATCATACACCCTCTATGAGAAAATAAGTAAGTGCAACTGATATGAATAGCACGCATATTTATTTACATATTTACAATTAGGAACAATGAGACAAACCAGAAATAATAAGAGACTAATGTTCATATTTGAACAGTTATGGAAATACATCCTAACGATTTTATTTCATTCTCGTTAATCGAGGAAGACACACACACAATTAATTTTATAAAAGTACCTTAAACTAAAATTCAAATTGAATAAGCAATATACGACTGAAGACGGAATATAGGTCACGCATTTTTTTTACTTCTTCACACCTTTTTTTTTGGCGTTAGGTTACTTGACTGTATGTTTTTTTATACATTTTATAACTGAGCTTCATAGACTCCAGGGTCCGTGCCATTTTTTACTTATTTGCAAATGTATAACATCTAACTAGAGGTCATAGCATAGAAATAGGACATAGCATACATTTGCATCAGCATTCAGAGCAGAGCAGACCGCAGACAGCACCCGTTCACGAGTTGACGCATGTGGCAGCCATCGCCTTCCTCAAGCACATTTGAGGGAAGATGGCGACCCGCCACACGACGCCACCGCCTGCCGACACCTTTTCGTGAGCGTGTCTGTTCTGTATGCTCATACTTACTCTTTGTCAAATTTAACTTAACTTAAATAACTATCAATGTTGACTTATTCACTTAAGTAAGTCGTATTTGGACGGAAGCAGGGCCTTAATTACCACTCCGTTTTGATCCCTGTTGGCCATTTTCAGGTTGTATTCTAATATGGTTTTGGTGTTTGCAACCATCGCTTACCTCACCAATCGACCAATGTCATAATCATCATCATGGGCGTAGGATGTGAATCTCACTAGACAGAAGACAGAAGAAACTGCAATGACTGCGTGCGGCATGCTCTCGTGCAGCTTCATTTTACTCTTTGTTTTTATGACTAGGGCTATTAGAGTTCCCACCTTGGGAGACGCCACTATTTGCTCGTTACGCTCAGGATTCAAAGAAACACTCTCGCCTTAATAGTATATTATGCAATTAGTGAATAAGAGACGAATTTAAAGCGAAGGTCATGGATGAATCACGAGTGAGTGAAGTAACTAACGCCTGAATCATGACCGCAAGTGTTAGAACCATGAGCGATGCGAGTGATTCATGGCCCTCGATATAAATCCACTTTATTCAAGAGTTGCATACTATACTTTACCATGACTACGAGAAAAAGAAATTATTTAAGACATTTAATGAGGAAAAAAAGTAGGATTAATTCAAATGCACATTAAAATTGGAACAATTACTAAACATAAGAGTATTTTTTTATTATTCTATAAATATTTTTCTGCAGTAGCAGCAAAGATCGTAATACAGTTTTTATTCTTATGCTGAACTCCTTGAACGCAAAAATATACACCAATCAAATCTCGAAGAGTTTGTATGTCGAGTATTCTTTGCGCAAGGAGTTTGTATCGAATATTTTTTGCGCAAAGAAGTTCTATAAGCATCGAGATGAAGATATATTGGTGTGTTCTAAATTCAAACACCAAAATAGTATTACAAGGCTTTTATATTCACTATGCTATCGTCAGTAGATTGCAGAAGGTTTATAATAAAACATTTTATAATACAAATGAGCTATTTTGTAACAGTAGACCAAGGTTTAAGCGTGAAATTCTTGAGATTCTAAATCCAACCAAAACCGTTGCTCAGTAACAAAGTGAAATCATTCGTACATATAACACGCACCCTCCCACACACTTACACATATACTCACACATACATATAACACGCACCCTCACACATATATACACACATGCTACCTATTTCAAAAACTAAGTGCTGCATATAGTTTAACCCGTGAGAAGGCGCGCTATGAGCAATTTGCTCACACAAAAATTAATTGAGAAAGTTTTTGGTGTTCCTGACCACATATCGTCCCGAGCTCCTAGGTACCTTCCTAACTATTCAACCCCTCTCCCCTCGCGCAATTCACGCATCGCTCAGTCCCGCTGCTTCCGCGCAGTGAAGCACTTGTGGAAGGCCTGCACTGTCGTGTGGCAATTTGCTCATCGCGCGCCCATTCGCGTTTGTATTTATTTTTCATATAAAAACATGTTATTGTATTTTTCTTGTGTATTATTATGTTAATTTTTATTATTATTTTTTATCGGGTACATAACTCTAAAGTCATATTTAAATGCTGATGTTTTATGTTATCAGCTACAACACGTGAAAAATGTACGATCTGTATAATGCACAAAATCTTCGAAATTTCTTCGTGGTTGAAAAAGGATTATAAACGAGAAGAGAGGAAACTTTTATATTACTTAAGACAACAAAAATGTAAACATTGTATAATTTTTTATATAGGTTTCTGGTATGATTTTGGAAATAAATTATTATTATTATAATTATTTTATTATTTCCTTGGATTTCATCCGGTCCTTTAGAAAAAGCATGCACTTCGTGCAAGAAATTACTCTGCACCGATCACATAACGTATATATGTTCAATGTGTTTTGAGAGGCACACTTGTCTTGATCTCATGGAAGAGTGAAATTATTAAATTTAGTTTTCAGTTTTTTATTTATCGGGATTTTTTTAAAACTACCAAAGATTGTAGGCCCAAAATTAATTAATTTGTTATTTGAGGTAGAAATTCCTTTTATTTTTCATAGTTTTAATTAAAACTCTTGTTTTATATTAAATTAATGTTGTTTTATTTATTATGGATCCATTTATAGCCAATTATACTAATGTTGTAGAAATATTAGCATTTAAAGTAGTGTGAGCTATTTGCTCGCGCGCGCCTATCCGTGAACAACATTAGGCGCGCCTTCTCACGGGTTAATACTATGACTGTCATCTCTTACAAGTATTATAAATATAGTTATTAAAATATAAATCCATTATTGGCCATAGGTGTAAGATACATATATAAACTTTGCTAGTTAAGGGCTGTGGATTTCGTAAATATATAAATAAATAAATAAAAAAATTCTTTCAGTGAATAAAATACATTTTTTAGAGTGGGAATGGTATATTTTTTTTTTGTGAAGAAGTATAAATACGTGCGAAATACAGTGCGTATCGTATAGTAATTGAGTAAGCAACTCAAATTCGATTTTTACCTATAGAGTGGGTTTTGCTCAAGTAATGAGAATGAAATACAATAAAATTGTTACGATGTATTTCAATAATTGTTAAATAAAAACCATTATTCTTTAATTATTTCTATTTTAACCAACTTAAAAATGCGAAGAGGTTACTCAATTCGATCGTATTTTTCTTATCTACACTCACAACGAATTATTCGAAGTATGCATTCAAAAATATCATATAAAAACGTACTTTTTAGCGAGGACAGGTTAAATTTAAAAAATACCATAACAGTGAAACATTTTCCAACGATTTTCAAATGACTGCATCATAAAATGACTTTTTAATTTTTATAGGACACTTTTACTTATTATTTTTTGACACGTATGATGTAGAATAATAGTGTAGTTGTATAGTTAAAGTGCAATAGTGTAGTCGATACGCGCGCTGCGTAGTCACCCGCAAAGATAATCTAAATTTCCCGCCATTCCACATATTTTTTCCGTGGCTGTCAGTTTGGATTAAAATTTATTCATCATAAAAATATGAATAATATGTAATGTGTGTGTTGTAAAATTGATTGTTGTAGTAATACATACTCCATATAGCTCCATAATTAATACTTAATTTCATAATTGCAAAATACATAATTTGCAAAGTAAATAATTACTTAAATCATTTTCCATTTTTGTTTTATTTAAATATTGTACCTATATGCAAAGGCATATAATTAGATATTAAAACACTCCAGTAATACTATTATTGCTCTCGGCTTCGCCTCATGCCTACCTGCACTCGTGTTTTAAGACGCGCTCGTATCCTGATAATAGTAAATAGCAGAATTTTTAAACGAAACAGATCGATAATATATTATGAAAAAAGGTTTAGGTTAGAAAAGGAATAGGAAAAGAGTTATATATAACCGAATAGAATTCATAAATATAACTCTCTTTCTGCAGAAAAAATCCCGAATAGGTCCACGAAATAAACTTTCAATTCCAAACTCTCAGAATTTTCAGCGATAACACTATATTTTTTTAGGTAATACATAGCCAACGTATAGTACTAAAGTTATAACCAGCAGTTTTTTCGATTCTGTTAGTATACATCGAAAAATATAAAGACAACGTACAAAATTAACGCATTTTCGCATTACATCGTCCAATCTAACAAGCGATTTTCAACCTTACGTAAAGCATCGTAAATAATTTAATATTGGGGTTGGACCGCGCCTTAATAACCCCTATTAAGTACCGTTACATAAACTACTATTAGCTTTTATTTACCTTAACCAGTATGAATACAGAGTTTTACATTTGTTAGTTTTGTTAGTAAAAATCATTAATTTTCTTTTTGTTAGTTTGTTAGTAAATTGTACTTGGTGTAAGGTCCACCAGTGGCGGTTAAAGCTTCCTCCAGTTGTCTCCACTTTTTTCTGTTTCTGGCTTCCTTAGCCCTTTTTATTTTATATTAAACTACTATTATGTGTGTTCGCGGATAACTTCGTCGTTTAAAAACCGATTTTGATGTGTATTTTTTGTTTGAGTATACTTCCGAGGTGGTTCAATTTAAATTCCATCAAATTCGGTCAAGCAGTTATTTAGTTAAAATCCAATAATTGAAAAGGGTTTCGCCTATTTTGGTGATGTGATAATTATTGACGCTGAATGACAATAGATCTCGTAAGTAGCAAAGGTCACTAAAGGGGGACATTTTTTTTAACCTGATTTTGGAATCGATTTCAACACCAAGAAGTGTGAAATAACTTGTTCAAGTCGGTGCCATGATAGTTCAAAAGTACCTATTATTACGATACGACTTCAACGAGTTATTTCAAACCTTTTGGTGTTGAAGTTTGTTCCATTATTAGTTTCTTGTAATAAAAAATAAGTCTCATTGTCCTAATTTTGTGTAAATAAATGAACGTGCGATTCATGTTAATAAGTTGCACTTTATTACTCATAAAGGGTGATGTAATGAGTAGTATCTGAGTTACAGCTTCAGAAATAATACTATTTGAATTTTGAGTGTCTTACTTTGAATCAAATTTAGAATACTCTGAAGATTCTGGAATCCGTCGCTTCGCTCCGAATTCAAAGAGACACTCTCGCTTTTTTATGGGATAGGTTGGTAAACACATCCGCAATACCAGAGGTCTCGAGGATGCGTTGCCGACGTTTGAGGAAGGATGATAGGTAGGAAGAGATAGATGGGGGGGGGGGGGGGTGACGGGGGAATCGGGCCTCCGTAAAAGTCAAAGTGCAGAACTAAATGTGTAAATAGATGTTAAAGTTAAAGTAAAGATCCAATGGTATGCAATCAATCAAATAATTATTGATTCCCGTGATAATAATTATTATATATGTTTTCAAATTTGTAATCACTTTTGCCCGTATTTTTATTTATATAGTTAAGAATTGTTATTAGTTGATAAATTACGCAGTTACGCAAAAGGACATGCAATATTTATCTTACATAAAAATCATAAAATTATATAATTACACAATAAAATAAAATCAAATCAAAGTGTCAAATTAAACATAAAATTAGAATTATAATTAAATAACGAAGTACGTATAAAATAGGTCATTATGAATAAATTAAATTAAACATTTATTATCTAATTTTAATCCATGACATAGATAAATAGCAAGCTATAGCTATAGAACTAAATAGCAAGCTATCACGTCGGCGATATGTGGAAGTGTGGTACTTCCCCGGTCGTGCCGGCCCATTCGGCTGTGGGATCACAGCGTGGCACTACCACCAAAAAACATACTCGTAATTAAACAAAACCTTTACCTTTCCCCTACCGTGATTATTTAAAACAAAAGATTTCATTCATAAAATGATGAACGTCTACGTCATTGGTAGGAAAAGGGTTCATAGTTGTATGCTCTCAAGGCATAAACATTACTGTATTCTAAGATGGCGGTTTGAAGAAACGTGTATAATGCGTGAAACTGTACAATTACGTACGGTATACCTATTTATGTACCTGACCAATTTCTTACATTGATACCGTCGTCTCTAGTTACCTAGTGTAATATTTCATGTGTAAGCTAGCCCGAGGGTATTGTTTTAGGTGCTAAATTATACAAGTTGAGCGAGTAGCTTACAGGTCCCGGCTAGCTTTGTAGGTGCAAGTTGTGGGGTAAATTAATAAATAACTCTGTACATGTGTTTGAATTTTAAGATCTGTAATAAAGATCTTTATAGTCACACATAGTATAATAAATATGGTCTGTAATAAATATAATATAAATGTGGTATAAGTAATATATTGTGTTGTTATTTTCAAAGTCATTTTAAAAAAAAAAGTAAATCATAATTTAATTTAGTTTTTTATAAAAGCCCGTTTTTGAATTAGAAGGATTTGTAACATAAGCTTAGTAATGAAATGAATATAATAGTTTTGAGTGCAGACGTATATAAATCACACGTTCGACCAACAAGTCGTGTGCACTATTAACGCCACCTCCGGGCCTCACCTTACAAGCAGATCTTGGGCTAGCGCGCTCTGCCTTGCGTTGTTTCTACCGCAAGGTAGAATAAACGCAGTCACGGGTCCACGCACGCGGCGAGAAAAACGCCCGTTATAGACTACCATACAAAAGTCGTTATCTGCATATATTTATTATTACGTAAAAAAGTGTACTTAAACGGTATTGGGTGCATCCCTTCTACATACATTTATGCGATACAAAATGTTGTGCGGTAGACTCATTGCAAATTTGCAGCGGTGACTTTACCGCATGCCCGCGCGTTTATTTCACTGCAGTGCGCGGACTTCTATGACTCTGTGTACTTCACAGAATATACGTTACAAAACTGCAACGCAGTGCACTCTAGGCACATACTATGTGACGTACTTTCATATTGATGATATACTGAACTTACATTAGATTATTGTTAACGCACGCGTAAACGCCTGCTTAGCGAGATCTTGGTATGCCTGCGTGGCTTAGCGGAAATGGATGGTTGAAACCGTGTACAAAGGTTTGTATTGTTCTCTCTAAACATAACTATACCCGTTCAATGTCTAGTTTTTTCGGTTTCTTTCCGAACTACGCATAAAAGTTCAGATAAAGTTTACTACTCTAATAGTTTAACAGACGAAAAGCAAATATATACCGGATCCGATATAATTAGTTACAAACACGAAATATAAAAATGTGTATACCCTTGGAGTACGCGCGACATGGCTATGCACTGTTTTGTACGTACACATGGTGTACGCTCGAGACGCGATGGGTAAATCTGTATGTCATTAATGTAATATGTTCATAATAAAGTTTTTTTCTATTGTAACGAGTCCCAGTTTTGTAAGTATATGATATGTTTATCAAAGAAACAAAGGCACCATTTAAACATCTTTGAATTAATAGAATTAAGATAACATATCCATCATTAAAGAAGTGGTGCACGAGGTCTTAACTTAAGGCGCGGTCGTATCCTGATAATAGTAAAAAGCAGAATCTTTAAACATCTAGTGTAACGAAACAGATCGATAATAATCTATGAAAAAAATACTTAGGTTAGAAAAGGAACAGGCAAAGAGTAATAACCGAACAGAATTCATAAATTTTACTCGCTCTCTGCAGACAAAAATCCTAAATAGTTCCATAAAATTAAACTTTCACGCCCAAACTCTCAGAATTTTCAGCGATAACACTATATTATTTTTTAGGTAATACATAGCCAACATATAGTACTAAAGTAGTAACCAGCAGTTTTTTCAATTGTGTTAGTATATATCGAAAGATATAAAGACAACGTACAAAATTAACGCATTTTCGCATTACATCGTCCAATCTAACAAGCGATTTTCAACCTTACGTAAAGCATCGTAAATTATTTTAAAATTGGGGTTGGACCGCGTCTTAAGCAAAACACGATCGTATTGCGGATTTTATTTGTTAACTCTATGGATATCCATACATATACATATACCTATCATCCACACAAGAAGTCAAAGTCAAAGTCAAAGTCAAAATCATTTATTCAATTTAGGCATCAAAGACGCACTTATGAACGTCAATTTTTCATTATAATGTACTTTAAAGCCTACCGCCGCGTTCCAAAATACATAGAGCCAACCGGGAAGAAGCGGCAAGAAACTCGGGGCCATTCTTTTTATATAGATGTTTTTACAATGTTTTTACTTAGGTACTACAAATATTAGCTCCAGTGTGTTGCCTTACAAAAGAGAACATAATAATGGTATCAGTAGGGCAAGACACGCTACACTTTGACATCTTAGTACACGAGTAGATAGATCCTGGACTGATCAGTCCCAAGTTGTTTTATCCTCCAAGTAATCCGAAATTTTGTAATAACCTTTTTGACAGAGTTTAGTTTTAATAGTAATTTTAAACTTATTAATAGGCAAATCTCGGATAACATTGGGAACTTTATTATAGAATCGTATACATTGTCCCATAAAAGAATGACTTATTCTGTGGAGACGCGTTACATGTACGGATAGCTTGTGCTTATTTCGCGTGCTGATGGAATGAGCATCACTCCTTTTATCAAAACTGCTAATGTTTTTCTTTACATACATTAGATTTTCATAGATAAACTGAGAGACAACAGTTAGAATGTTTATGTCTTTAAACTTCTGTCTAAGGGAAACTCTGGGAGCTAAACTGTAGATCGCTCGTATAGCCCTTTTTTTGCAGTATAAAAATGGAATTAATATCTGCAGAACATCCCCAGAGCAGTATGCCATAAGTCATAACGCTATGGAAATAACTAAAATAAACTATTCTAGCTGTGTCTACATCAGTTAATAGTCTAATTTTTTTAACAGCATAAGCCGCTGAACTGAGCCTACTAGACAATTTTTTTAATGTTTACCCATTGCAATTTAGCGTCTATAGTAATTCCTAAAAAGACTGTTGACTCCACAAGGTCCAACCCTGTTCCATTCAATTGTATATTGGATTCTACTTGTCTCACATTTGGTGTCGAGAACTTTATACAATTAGTACCTGGAAATTCGTTTCTTTTATGCACTCACGTCTTCCTACAATAGTTTTTGACATTTTGGTATAGAGATACGAGTAGATATGTCCTTGGAGAAAGAATAAGCTCTCGAAGTACTAATACTGCGCATACATAGTCACGGGCACCAGCTAGTATCTTCATATAGTTTAATTAAATTCACCACGGTGTTTCATGTGATCTTTTATCCAGATTATTCATTCATCATCTGAGGAACTGTCCAACAGGTCTTGCAACAAAATACGCTGCATCGCAAAATAAAAAATATGAACACTCTGTATATTAGAGTGTTAACGATCGAGACGTGCGGCTCCCGAGACGGACTCCTTTTTCGCTTGCTATATATTATAGTATCTGCGCCGTGTGTGGTGGGTTAAGTTAACATAACTTATACATTCGACGCTATAATATATATTATTTAAGTCGTGTGTGATGGGCTTTACCCATAGCAACATGGCGCACAACAAGCACACGCCCTATAGTACAATCGCACCTTTTTCTTTTTTTTTCTGTATGCTGTGTCCGTAGGTACTAAGAGTTTTCCTACAACTAACGTTTCAAATGCAAATCACTTTACGCCCATGGGAGTTTCATACAACATTACAGCTCCGGAGATGTAATGCCTAGTTTTACGTCGAGATTGCGTGATATGTAATTGGACATTTTCAAGCAGGTGGTATGAAAATAAACCTAACCTTTATTGGTGTAAAAAAAACAATTGAATTCTACACGTACAAGTTTCTATCATCAAACATATTTCAAAAACATGGCGTAAAATTTATTTTAAACTGCCCCAAAGCCATCATGAAAGTCATAGAAATCTCTCACGGTGAATTCCAGGTATATAGAATGTGCAATCTCCGGTACAATATCCGGTGAGAACTTTATATAACGCAATACAGAGCTAGAGTTTAACACAAGCCGTCTTATTATACCTATATAACATGTTTGTTTTGTGAACCAGCATTTTACCCTTCGCTTCAACCAACCATAAAAAATATTTTAGATTTATCTACTATTCTACTTTAATAATTAATCTTACTTTAAACATGTAGTTCTTGTTTATTCTATTATAACGTGGATCACGGAAACAGCTCCAGTGGTTTATATAAAACTAGCTGACCCGCCAGCGGCTTCACTCGCTTGGTCTTGGTGTAGAGGTTGAAGTGACGTTTTGGAACCTCGAGGTCCTTGGTTTAAACCCCGGGTTGGACAGTTACTTGCTTTTTCTGACAAAGACATTTTGAAAGAGTGCCCCGTAGTTTGCAATAAACTCTTCCTTTCTTATGAAATATGACTAATCATGGTTAGCAAAACGTAGGTGCTTAAGACACCATTGCTTACCCCTTCGAGGACATATAGGCGAAACTTTTAGCTGTGTTATAGTTAAAAATAAAATGTAAGTAGGTATTGCAGACGATTCACTCAAGACCGCTAGACTGATGTTTTACCTCCGTGGTGATGGATGATGAGGATGAATCAAATATAGCGTATGTTACTCAGGCAAAATGTGAAATAATCGTTTGAATCAGTTAAGAATAAACAATCATAATATCTTTCCACTTTATTATTATACCTAATATTAATTTATTGATTCAGGCGTTACTTTGCGGAAATCCATTATCAAAATACGATATTAAAAAAATATATATATATTAAAAATTAATAATTATATTAAAAAATATTTAGTGACACTTCCGCTGAAAAGAAAACAATGATTTTGGCCTATTTGGGGCGTGCACCACCCTCCCGCATAAAATGCTAATAGGAAGAATACAAAATAAAAAACACAAGAAACCCCAATAAACCAAAACCGATTCGACACGTGTTTCGCCTCTACCCGAGGCATCCTCAGGAGATGTTGACTCGTCGAGCGCTAGACCGACAGATAAAGCGGAAGTGTCTCTAAATATTGTTTAATATCGTTTATTGATACCTAATATTCTTAGTTGGGCAGAGTGGTCGTGGTCATGGTGACGGTAAACGGCAGATCTTTGCCAGTTTTCATTTCCAGGGCTGTTGATCTCCTCGCGATGTCCTGTGATATGATCTATATCTGCCAAATTATATTACAATTCGTTCAACCGTTTAAGGGTGAAAGCGTAACAAACATAGAAACTCACTTTCATATTTATAATGTGCTAGCTGCAATCCGCGGTTTCACCCGCGTGGTTATGGATGATGATGATGATGATGAAAGTATCTTATGTGTCGATCCAAAGCCTCATCTATCTCTATACTAACTTTTATTAAAATTGGCATTGCCGTTTGATCGTGAAAGAGCAACAAACATTAATGCCATCCATACATCCATCTAAACTGTCACATTTATAATATTATATTGGTTTTTTTTTTTTAAATCAACTATTTGAATATACATATTTGCATATAATGAGGGAACATATACTAAACCTAACATGATATAAAAGAACAGAAAAATAAAACCTATCCATTGGAATTCCGAGCAGACCGGTATCTGCAAGCTGTCCCTTTCACGAGTTGACGCATGTGCCAGCCATCGCCTTCCTCAAGCATATTTGAGGGAAGATGGTGACCCGACACACGACGCCGCCACTTGCCAACACCTCTTCGTGAGCATGACTGGTCAGAATGCCAATGTTTACCCATTACATTTACTACAGATATTACGTGTTTTTTTTTTGTGTGTTTGACGTAATTAAAACGTAGAGGACTGCTTACTCACATCCCATTTTAGCAGGGCCTCCATAACCACGCTATTTCTATCTATTATTGGGATTGGGATTAGTTAGAATAAGTCGAACTTTTGGTACTGACTCCTTCTTCATTGGGCAAAACTCGATCGTGGTTACAACTTTCCCAATATCTACTGCAGAGTATTGTTTAACGCCATTCAAAAGAGCAGCTATTAGAATAGCATTCCATGTTTCTTGGACTTTGAGGGGTTGCTACAGTAGAGCGAACAGCTTTGACGTAATACTCATTTAGCGCCAGTGAATGGAGCACATTTACCTATAACTTTGAGGGACACTTTCGAACGATCATTCTAGATTTATTAAAAAGTTTGAAAATAGACGCTTAATGTTTGTCTCTTCTTCAAACAGACGTACTTACATTCCAACTGATATTTGAAAAATTGGATACGTTTGAAATTCCAGAACAGCTTACCTTAAGTGTACTCTTTACTATTCCTCTAGTAATTTATATCTTTATTAGCATTCTTTATGCAGATATTAACTCTATTTTTATACTGCAAAAAAGGGCTATACGAGCGATCTACAGTTTGGCTCCTAGAGTTTCCCTTAGACAGAAATTTAAAGACATAAACATTCTGACTGTTGTCTCTCAGTTTATCTATGAAAATCTAATGTATGTAAAGAAAAACATTAACAGTTTTGATAAAAGGAGTGATGCTCATTCCATCAACATGCGAAATAAGCACAAGCTATCCGTACATGTAACGCGTCTCCACAGAATAAGTCATTCTTTTATGGGACAATGTATACGATTCTATAATAAAGTTCCCAATGTTATCCGAGATTTGCCTATTAATAAGTTTAAAATTACTATTAAAACTAAACTCTGTCAAAAAGGTTATTACAAAATTTCGGATTACTTGGAGGATAAAACAGCTTGGGACTGATCACTCCAGGATCTATCTACTCGTGTACTAAGATGTCAAAGTGTAGCGTGTCTTGCCCTACTGATACCATTATTATGTTCTCTTTTGTAAGGCAACACACTGGAGCTAATATTTGAAGTACCTAAGTAAAAACATTGTAAAAACATCTATATAAAAAGAATGGCCCCGAGTTTCTTGCCGCTTCTTCTCGGTTGGCTCTATGTATTTTGGAACGCGGCGGTAGGCTTTAAAGTACATTATAATGAAAAATTGACGTTCATAAGTGCTTCTTTGATGCCTAAATTGAATAAATGATTTTGACTTTGACTTTGACTTTGACATTATGAGATATGTTGTCGAAGCAGGCGCTTACCTGATAAGTGGTAAGTGATACCGTCGCCCACGGACATACAATACCAGAGGTCTCGAGGATGAATTGCCAGACTTTGAGGAAGGAATAGGCTCTTTTCTTCATCTAAGTCGTATCTGTTCGGAAATCCCTCAAATGGCAGCTGGTTCCTCATAGTGGTATTGTGAGGCAGACAGTGCCATCGGAATCGCACGGTTATGGACTCCAACGACTATATCGACAATGGCATGGCAACACGATTTCTATGAAATTTCTGTCGTGACGTTCGATGGCGAAATTCAGCTGCAGGTAAACCGAACAGTTTTTCGGAACACTGCCAGTGATATATGGGGTAAAAGATGCAGTGGAATCCAACATAGGTCCATCAAGTTAGATTTTCGTATAAGTAATAAGAATGACATTACAGTAACTAAATAAGTATAACACTAAGTCGCTGTCCTAACCCACGTTCTAGTAATGCCTAGTTTACACGGGCTTCGTAGCTAAGCGCTTAGTACTTGTCACTAATACTAAGTCCTCGTGTGTAAACACGCTGATTAGTGCTTAGTATTAGTGTTTGTGAATAGTGCAAGTGAATAGAGATCGATCCTATTTACTAAGCGACAAGTCGATACCCCCAACACGATTTACTAAGCACTTGTCGCGTGCTGACCGCATGTAAACAGCTCGACAAGTTAGGTAGTGACAAGTTGTACCGGGAAGTGAAAACACGTGTTTATTTACTTACGTATTTTTTTGTGATCATGGCTGCGGAAAGGTGGAATTCGGAAAAAACAATCAAGTTCATTCAGGAATTTAAATCCTATGAATGTTTATGGAACCACAAATCGGCTTTATATAAAAATAAACTCGCAAAAGATGCTGCTTATCAGAAAATCGTTGAAGAGATGAATATTGCTGGTTTCGGAGTGCCTGAGGCAAAAAAGAAAATGAGAACACTTCGGTCAACCTATTACCAGGAAAAGAAAAAAATTCAAAATTCAATGCGATCAGGAAGTGGGACTGATACTGTCTATGTGCCAAATCTGCATTGGTACAAAGAAATGCATAGTTTGTTGAAAGATATAGACGAAAGGCGCACAACTATAGAAAATGTAAGTAATAAAACAACATTTTTCATAGGGTAGGTATTAGATTTATTTTGAAGTAGGTATTATATTCAATAATAATAAGTCTCGAACCATGATTATTTATCATATACTTGCAGGTATATGTTTTGTGGGAGACTGAAGCCTAAGCTAGGTTATAAACCTGTGTTATAATATAACACAGGTATTAGTAGGTATGTACTTATTTAACAATAGATTTAATTTAATTAATAAAGTTGTACATTTTAAACTAATAGATCATTCTAGATTGCCATGATACGGCACCTTCGTTTACGAAGTAATTCGTATATCTTTCTCTCAATTGTCGGGCCATTCTTGACGAGTGATTACTACCCACTGGCTGAACATTTTGCAAATCAAAGTTGGCGTCCCTCCATAATCCTGGAATAATTTCCCCAGTTTCCAAATTTTCATAGTCAACACATCTCGTGGTTAGGTATGTCCTTGAAGTTTTTCTGAGCCAGTTATGTATAGTGCATGTTGTACGAACAATGCGATCAGTAACTGTGAGATTCGTAGATATAGATGTTCTAAAAATTCTAAAGCGACTGGCTAAGATGCCAAAAGCATTCTCGACGATTCTTCGGGCCCTTGACAATCTATAATTAAAAATTTTCTGTTCGTAGGTCAAAGGACTATGCTTGTAAGGTTTCAATAAATATGATTTCAGGGGAAATGCGTCATCTCCAACAAAAAATCCATTGTTTGGCAACATATTGTTTTCGAGATCACGAAAAATCTAACAGTTCTGAAAAACACCACCATCTGAGCACCGGCCGTTTGCGCCAATATTAGCATATATAAAACAGTAATCATCATCTACGACGGCCATTAGCACGATGCTGTTGCTTCCTTTATAATTAAAATAATCACTGCCACAGTCAGGAGGTGCTTGAATACATATATGCTTGCCATCTATAGCACCGTGAGCCTCTGGAAAGTTCCAACGTGTATTGAAACCTCTTTCTATTTTCTTTCATTCATCCTCTGTAGCAGGAACCTGAAATGCAATTTTATTTTTCAGGATAGCGGATCTACAAGCAGCGAGCAACATAATCCTATAAGTAGCGAGCAAGATATCTCTATGGCTTCCACTTCAGAGGTTGAATCTATTTCGGAACCAAGGGGGGAACAACGTCAAAGTACCTCCAGTAAAAATATGTCACAGCGGAAAGGAATATTTCGTGCGATTGGAGAACTAAAAAAATTACAAGAAGCTGTCAATAGGGATGTACCTGAAAAAGAAGACAGATTCGATGTGTTTGCAAAGAACGTAGCAGTGCAGTTAAGAAAATTATCATTCGAGAGAAGTATGATTGCACAAACAAGAATACAAAATATTTTGAGTGAACTAGCGATCGAGAACTACATGTACAATAATACATCTGCTTCCATTGAAACATTGGAAACCATCTCATCTGCGGGTCCACCTGCTTCAATTTCTGATGAAAATATCCTATCACAGGCCATAACAATGACACTTGACGGTGAAGACTTCACACAATAATATTTCGTGTACTTATGTTATTTCAAATGATTACACTAATGATAACAATAAACAAACATTGTTTTTTTTTACCTTCATGTAATCCGAAAGTTGATTATAAATTTCATCCAAGACTTCGGGTATGAATTTTGAAATCGCTGGTTTAGAAACTCTGAACACGTGTGATAACACGCGGTAGCTGCTTCCTGTTGCCAAAAATGACAAAGTAACCTCCAATTTTATTTTAGCTGGTATGGCACTCCTCATATTTGTGTCTTGTCTTTGAATTACTGGTGCAACTTTTTCTAATAAAATATCAAATTGTGCCGTTGACATTCTCATAGTTACTCTATATTCTCCTGGATCTTCGGTTGCTAGCTCTTTTAAGAATGCAAAGCAGAATGGCCCCGTTCATCTCTGCGCAGTAACCACTGTCTTGTCCACAAACGTTTTCTTTTTAGTGTTTGTCTTTCAAGCTCTTCGATCATGCTTGAAATAATAATGTTTGAATATTGTTTAAACACACTGCGCAAAATCAGGCGGCGTCGTTCCATTTCGAATGTCTGGTCACTAATGACTTCTACTGGCTCCAACGTGTAAACGGTTACTTTTCACTTGTCATATTGAGGCTTAGTATAGTGACAAGTACTAAGCGCTTAGCTACTAAGCCCGTGTAAACCAGCCATTAAGCAGTATACATTAATAAAACTTCCTAAGGGTGCTATCAGACAGCGAGCGGTCACGCGTTCACGCGAACAGTTTTGCGTTCGTTGCGTGTTGTAGTTACATAGATATCTGAGAAAAGTAAACAAAATCCACGACCGCCATTTTTTGGTAGGGTTTTTTCCCGTCATCTGGCAGGCGTTTACGTATCTCAGTTTCTAACAAAATATTATTAAAATTTTGAAAAATGGCCGCTACATGTCAGTAGAGATGTTAGTTAGTTGATGACTGAAGCTGAGAAAAAAGTGACGTAGAGCCACCATTTTTTCGATTTTCATCAACATTTGTTACTCGTAGCAAATGAGATAATAGCCCTGAAGTTTATAAATCTTTGTTAAGGTTAACCAACGTTCATTGTTACTTGGATGAGAAACCGCTAGTGACATTTTGATTCCGTGCGGGGATAGGGTTACAGAATATTCCCTTAGCCGTCGGCATGCAAATCGTAATAGATTATGCAAGAAGCTACTTAAGGTTAAGCAATAGTGCGCAGTCCGCTTATTGAATATTGTTGCCACCTCTGGGATGGATGCGCTAATTACCTTATGGATGCTCTCGATAGACTGCCACGTCACGCTGTCCGTATTATTGGAGACACTGAAGTCACTCAACACCTACAAATACGTAGAACTATAGCATCTCTAAGCGTTTTTTACCGGTTGTTTCATGGCGAATGTTCTGAAGAGCTTTTTAATCTTATTATTTCCTCACTATTTCGATCCCGAACTACTTGTTTCGGCCTAGCATTGCATCCATATACTGTTCAAAACTTCTTACTAAGAACCAAAAAGTTTGGCAGTTCCTACCTCTGTCAGGTATGTAAATTTTGAAATGCTTTGCCGGCGTACCTATTTCCTTGCAACTATGGCTATAGGTCTTTCAAGTGGGGCGTGAAAAAGCATCTGTCAGGTCATCAAAGAGGTGGCCATTGCAGCTTACGACTGCACTAAGGGCCATTGCTTCCTGGTTCCATCTTCAAAAAAAAAACATTTCACAATGGCGCGACGGAAATTCAAATGTATGATAACCCGATACAAGGGTAGGCCGTCGGATAAACGGCTACGGGATCAAACCCGTCCTCTCATAGTCATAGTCAAAGTCAAAATCATTTATTCAATTTAGGCATCAAAGACGCACTTATGAACGTCAATTTTTATTATAATATACTTTAAAGACTACCGCCGCGTTCCAAAATATATAGAGCCTACCGAGAAGAAGCGGCAAGAAACTCGGGGCCTTTCTTTTTTATATAGATGTTTTTACAATGTTTCTACTTAGGTACTACAAACATTACATTTTATGGGTGGCAGAATGACAGCCAGAAGTGGAGTATTCCAAGCATCTTTGTCTTCTATATAATATCAGACTGTATCGCCAATTTCATAAATGATATAAGAAATGTTCGCTTATTTTTAGCTCCAGGGTGCCTTACAAAAGAGAACATAATAATAGTATCAGTAGGGCAAGACACGCTACACTTTGACATCTTAGTACACGAGTAGATAGATCCTGGAGTGATCAGTCCCAAGCTGTTTTATCCTCCAAGTAATCCGAAATTTTGTAATAAACTTTTTGACAGAGTTTAGTTTTAATAGTAATTTTAAACTTATTATTTGTCAAATCTCGGATAACATTGGGAACTTTATTATAGAATCGTATACATTGTCTCATAAAAAGATGACTTATTCTGTGGAGACGCGTTACATGTACTCACATATTCACTACTACAGGTCTTCAGCTATTTGTGAAGGTAACATCATGATGAAATCCATATCAAGGTGGTAGCCACGTCTGGGTTCTACCTGGATAGCTACTGCTTTCAGGTTTGAAATTTCTGTCGCTAAGCACCTACTAACAGTATCATCCAGCAGCTGCTTTTAATAGCCAGTTCTTAAGTCACGTGTGAAAAACTGTCTTACTAGATGTATGCGTTTGATCGTAAATATGAGCAAGATGCGATGAAAGCGCATCGTTCGCTCATACTATCAATTGATAATATAGTTAGGACAACGACTTAAGTCTGCATCGGAGGGGAGATACTGGGTCATCGTGGTAGTGCTAGAGACCTTCGTGTCTCACAATCGAAATATAAGGGTCTGATTTGCTAACTTTTATTACATTAGATAGAACCACGTCAAAAGCCATTTTACCTTCAAAACACAAGGTGAGAAATTCCACTTGGAATAATAACATGCAGAATAAAAATGTAAAGTCTCTTACAGAGTTGGCACGTTTACGTATTTCCATCGGATTACGTGACGTGAATTTAAGCATGCGTGCTGTAGACAAAGAAAGTGACGGTTAATTTATAAATTAAGTAACGTAATGTTTACGCCCTTGTAACCTGTACTAGGATGACCTGTGTAGGCATGGACACATACAAAATCATAACACATCTTCCTAGACACACAACATAACACAAATATTTCACTTTTCGTGCGGCGATGCATCTCTATCTCACAATCAAGTGGGCGGAGCTGTGCGGAGAAAACCGAACGTACTTGTGTTATTCTTCCTTCTAATACAACTCAAAATGAACCTCGCGGTACAATACTAATATTTGAGTGTTTAAATTAAATGAGTTTCAATCTTATAGATAGTTGCGCTATTTGTGATCTTTGATCACATCCACAGATATATGTAGGTACAATATAATATCTGTGTTCACATCTATATGTAATTGAAGTCTTAGACGTTTCTAAAAACTCAAGTAAAACACGTGACACGACGTCTGAGGATTGTAATGATCCAAAATCGAGAAGCACGCCGTCGTCCGATGAAATTTCATTTTCTCAATGTGTCTAGGCAACACTATGACGAAGCTTCAATAGAAAATTTATATCAATAAAAGATTATCTTATTTATATAAACTCAATTTTTCTATGAAATTCTTCGTTCGTGTCGCTTTTTAAATGTACATTTGACAGCCAATAAATAAGATGAGGCCTTGGATTGATAGAAGCTTTTATTTGTCTCGCTACTCTTCATAATAAAAAAAAGACAGAAAATAATTTCTTCATAAAAGAATTAGGGATGATTTGGCGCTGGCTCATTTTATTTCTATTTTGTTTAATTTAAGTAGTACCTAGATGATCTGTTTTGGCTTAGTGTTGCTTAACAACGCCATCTATTATTAAGAAGCTTTAGTGTGATTTGTTAAAACAATTTGTTGTAACAGTTTTTCATCACCTTACTATATAGATTTATCGCCCCTGAAACCCCTTGCACAGTAAATTTAATTAACGATTATGTACATACATATATTCTTATAGTATATTTACGCATTGGAGTTAGACGCAACATTATTATGTACGAAAATATACACCCAAAAAATATACAGCGATGCAGCGACTCTAGCGGACAATCGGTGAACTGCATTATACTCGTCCAGATATTTTGGAGGTGAATTTGCGTCCCAACGATCCTTTTGCTATAGGTGCCCAATGCCTATAGCTATGGAATGGTGGTAATTAGAGGTGAAAATAATCTTGCGCCGGAAACCGGACGCAGTAAGTCGGTGGACGCAAGAGTATGTATATATATAGAAAATAATTGCTTGATTAAAGGTATCAGTTAAATAAACAACTATATATTTATACTGCATGTGTTCTGATAAAAAAGTACTATTGCAAAAATACATACAGAAATAAAATTTACTGAATAGAACATTTCAATATAATTTAAGAAGTGTGAACAAATTAAAATTACAAGCACACAGAACCATGTATGGTAAACAATATTCTGTATGAGGGTGCAACATTTTATACTAAGTTACCTAACGATATTAAAGATTGTTAAATTTATGTTTTTAAAAGTAAACTAAAAAATATATTTATAACAAAATAACCTAAGATTGCTGAACAAATATGTTATATTTGACTTATCACTTTAATTAGTTACAAGTTTAAGTGTTAAATCTTATTTTAAGTGAACCTTGTTCTTTATGACAAATAAAAATATAAAATTATTTAACCTAAAACATAGTCGATATCTGGGTCGGTGTTACTACATCAAACTCAAACTTGCCTATCTAGTATGAGCAAGGTCTTAATTAACCCGTGAGAAGGCGCGCTATGAGCAATTTGCTCACACAAAAATTAATTGAGAAAGTTTTTGGTGTTCCTGACCACATATCGTCCCGAGCTCCTAGGTACCTTCCTAACTATTCAACCCCTCTCCCCTCGCGCAATTCACGCATCGCTCACTCAGTCCCGCTGCTTCCGCGCAGTGAAGCACTTGTGGAAGGCCTGCACTGTCGTGCGTCAATTTGCTCATCGCGCGCCCATTCGCGTAAGTATTTATTTTTCATATAAAAACATGTTATTGTGTTTTTCTTGTGTATTATTATGGTAATTTGTATTATTATTTTTTTATCGGGTACATAACTCTAAAGTCATATTTCAATGCTAATGTTTTATGTTATCAGCTACAACACGTGAAAAATGTACGATCTGTATAATGCACAAAATCTTCGATTTTTCTTCGTGGTTGAAAGAGGATTCTAAACGAGAAGAGAGGAAACTTTTATATTACTTGAGACAACAAAAATGTAAACTTTGTATAAATTTTTGTATAGGTTTCTGGTATGATTTTAGAAATAAATTATTATTATTATAATTATTTTATTATTTCCTTGGATTTCATCCGGTCCTTTAGAAAAAGCATGCACTTCGTGCAAGAAATTACTCTGCACCGATCACATAACGTATATATGTTCAATGTGTTTTGAGAGGCACACTTGTCTTGATCTCATGGAAGAGTGAAATTATGAAATTTAGTTTTCAGTTTTTTATTTATCGGGATTTTTTTAAGACTACCAAAGATTGTAGGCCCAAAATTAATTAATTTGTTATTTGAGGTAGAAATTCCTTTTATTTTTCATAGTTTTAATTAAAACTCTTGTTTTATATTAAATTAATGTTGTTTTATTTATTATGGATCCATTTGTAGCCAATTATAGTAATGTTGCAGAAATATAAGCATTTAAAGTAGTGTGAGCTATTTGCTCGCGCGCGCCTATCCGTGTAACAACATTAGGCGCGCCTTCTCACGGGTTAAAGTAAGTACTGAGGCAGGTATTTCAGAAACATAGATAGATAGATTAACTCTTTATCGCAACACCACATTATAAAGTACAACAAAAAAATATGATAATATAATAGAAAAACAATGAAAAACTTAAAGTTGAGTGTCACAGTGGACGGTCTTATCGCTCAGAGCGATCTCTTCCAGACAACCATGTCATACTCAGATACTCAGTTGTGAATCTAGACTTGTGTGTAGATTTGACAGTTTTAAATTCACTCAGATCTATACTCAAGCCTAGATTCATTATTGAGCATACTCCCAGAGTACAACCCTGTGTATGTTTACACAATTATTTGCTGACCTTATTAACCTCACGGAAATTCTCCGTTACCTAACACTTCGATCATTCACACAAGAATGACAGCCCTGGTAATCTATGACCGCTAAAAGCGGGCATCTCCTATCCACTTGCGATTGGTTGTAGGTATAGGTTAAGGCGCTGTCAGCTCAGCGCTTGGCTACGTTCAATTTCCTTTACTTGATATCGGCAAGCGCATTTTTTGAATCCCATGCGCATCTCGTAAAAACGTACAAAATTCATAAAATAATTATGTGTAATCTTAAATAAAAAAAACCGTCAATGTATGTGTATTAAAATTTGTTATTTTACGATATGTGTCATGACAAATACAAGAGGGAATAAAGAAAAAACTGTTTTAAAGGTTAAAAAGTGGTATGTTTGAATTTTTTTAATGTACTCTAGTATGTTTTTAATTCATTCAATGTGTACTTAGAAGTCTTAGAAATTTCAAATTATTTTTTCTAATTTAAATAAATATCTGCTCATGAGATCAACTGCTGCTTTATAAACCCTCATTTTAATCGACATCATGAATTGCCAGCACCTTAAGATAGTCCACCCAGCAGACATTGGTTATCTGCCTATGCCTGGTTAAAAGTGGGTTAAAACTAGTTCTAGAGGTCAGGAAGAACATTGGGCTGTGACTTGTGGAGTGTATTGTGTAATACTGATAATGATAAGTCGGTCAAATAAACTCGAATAATGATTTTGTAATCTGTTGGTTTTTATTCTGCTACTGCAAGTCCGTCGTAATGTAATAAACGGATATGTTGTTTTAAGTTTATCGAAAATGTTTCATGTACACTCTGTACCTATTTACCCTGTCTCATGTATCTGTTCAAGTTGACGCTCTCTATTGAGAGCGTCAACTTGATTGTGAGTAAGCTTGACTTTTTACCATTTGATGCCTTTGATGTTGAAAGCATCCAGTGAGACAGGATTTAAAAAAATTTCGCACCTTAGGCGCAAACCACACATAAATTGTGTCAGGCGCAGACACGGCATGGGCAGCTTCCTATTCTATTAAAATTTCGTACAAAATGCATGGGAATTCAGCGCAATATTTCGTTTGTCGACAACACACGATATGTCGTTGCTCGGACGTGGTTATGAGGTGCCACTTCGGCGCCTGCGCCTGGTAGGCAGCTTCTAAATTGCGCTTTTTTCCATGCATTTTGTATTAAATTTAAATGGATTATGAAGCCGCTCGCGTCATGTCCGCGCCCGACGCCATTTATATGAGGCTTGCGCCTAAGGGGCGAAATTTTTTAAAATGCTTTCATTTGGGTTCGAATTCCAGCCTCCGGAACAAGCCAGTTTCCGAAAAGGCTATAGTACCATTGACCACATCCACACGCTACAGCAAATTATACAGAAGACCGAAGAGTATAACTTGCCACTTTGTTTAAAATTTGTGGACTATGAAAAGGGCTTTGATTCGATCGAGACGTGGGCAGGGCTTGAGTCTCTCCCGTGGTGCCGTATTGACTATCGGTATATTGAAGTGCTGAAGTGTTTGTACAAAAACGCCAACATATCAGTCCGAGTACAGGAGCAGAGCTCGAAGGCAATTCCATTGCAAACAGGCGTGAGGCAGACAGATGTTATATCTCCGAAACTGTTCACCGCTGCATTGGAAGACGCCTTCAAGATTCTGGAATGGAAAACTTGTCATCAACATAAACGGCGAATACATCACTCACTTTTGGTTTACCGACGATATAGTAGTCATGGCAGAATCCATGGAAGACCTCAGTACAATGTTCGAAGACCTCCATCGAGTTTGCAAACGTAGACCTTAAGATGAACATGGACAAGACGGAAATGATGTGTGCTCATGTTGTACCTACCCCAATATCAGTTGGGAACTCAGTTCTCGAAGTTGTTGACGAGTACATCTACCTGGGCCACACAGTAAAACTATAGGCAGGTCCAACTTCGGGAAAGAGGTCAATCGTCGAATCTAACTCGGCTGGGCAGCGTTCCGGAAACTTCGCGAAGTCTTCTCGTCAAAAATACCTCAGTGCCTCAAGACAAGAGTCTTCGACCAATGTGTGTTACCAGTGATGACTTATGGCACTGAAACGTGGTCTCTTATTATGGGCCTCATACGTAAGCTGAAAGTAGCACAACGAGCTATGAAGAAGGCTATATATATGTAGGTACTTGGGGTTTCTCTACGTGATCGAATACGAAATGAGGAGATACGTAATTCAGTATTTGCTTCCAACTGAGATACTCAGACCAGACCAGCAGACTTATCTCGGCTCGGAGTGACGGCGAAATATATATCTGAGTTTGACATTTGCAGGCTGTTTGGTACTTTCCCAAAATAATGTAGATACGTATAAATCCCAGAATATTCACATATTATACGTTAAAACTGGATGCTTAACAACTGGCACTGCAGAGGCAGACCACCCAACTAGAAATTTTCTTGAAGAGCTCCGTCACCTTGCTATCTTATCCGTTACCTGATCGACGCTGTCGGAAGACTTAGTAAAACGAATCGCACCTGCACTCCTGCAAACGTGTGCGACTCGGCCTCTAAAATATTTACGGATCCCAAAAAAAATACGTAATAGAGAAATGCAATTCCGAAAAGGTATAAAGGGATCACACCGTTGACATGATCACTAAATGCTAATAAATAAAATGTAATTATCTTCGCTGTGTTCTATCACAATAAAATCCCTTTTTATAAAATAAAATTACTTGGCCTCTATTCTTATTGGGTTGTTAAAACATATTCAACTACACAAAAACAGGATGAGCACCAATCTTAGTAACCAAATAAGGACGATCAAATTAAAGCTCAAACTTCGAGAAACAGGGTTCAGATTGCTTTTTACTCGTAACACAAATTTTGATTCATTGCTGGCTTTATATGGGTTTAGTCACTTGACCTAGTCAGTTGAAAATAACCAGCAGTGCAAGTACCGAATTTACTCATCAAAAAATTGAATCTTGAATTCGTCATACTTCGAAAAAGCTGGCTACTATATATAAAAACTAAATATATATACAAACTCGTTTGTCTACCGATTCTGTTTTGTTATTTATGTTTTTTATGAATATAACGATAACACGACGAGATCGTCGATAAGATCGATTTATAATCGATTTTAACGATGGTTTTGTCAGCTTTGAAAATGACGTCGATATAGCTTATCTACAGGCGACGGGAATGGGGATATTGTTTAGATGCGTTTGATCTTACTAACATTATAAACGCGAAAGTTTGTATTAATGGATGAATGGATGTTTGTTATTCTCTTACGCTTAAACGGCTGGCTCAATTTTGATGAAATTTGGCATGGAGGTAAATTTCATGCTGAACTAACACATAGGATAATTTTCATCAACATGGTCATCATCCATTACCATGCGGGTGTAACCGCGGGGTGCATCTAGTATTGAATAAAACATAGACTTCGGCCATTTTTACTCGTAGAAGAGCGAAATGCTCGTAGAAATCTTCAAATGATAGGACGCATTGTGGAATGCATACAATTCGTAATAATCGACATACTGTCGACATTTTGACGATCGCATAAGTAGTCGATATGACGTCCAAACTTGCTAAGGCCCGATACGATTCTTTAAATTTATCGATCTTGGCGATTCGACAAATTTAACGACTCTTACAGTACTTGCACTGCAGTTCCAATAACAAAGTCTCTGTCGTTTTAGACAAATTGGTACTGTGAAATAACTACTCGTACTTAATCTCTTGAAGGTCCTGAGCCATCCGTGCCTTAAAGAGGCCAGTTAATTACAAAAACACTATTCACTTGAATGAGGGACTGGGTGATCTATATTCTCCACTAGACGTCCTACAGCAGATACGATAATGATGATATAAAGCTTGGCTTCAAACTCATTGACAATTACTTAACATACATGTAAAATAAAACAATCCTGAGTGGTTCCGCCTCTCACAGAATTCGGAAAAAGAAATCACTAAAGGGTTATAAAATAAAACAAATTCCAACTATCATCCCGTGAACCCGGCTGCAGATAACAGAATCCAGCAGGTGTGACGTAACGCCGCCGTCGCTTCATAATTGCCACTCGCGATCCCGCGTCAACCCTCGTCAGGCCGCCACTTGCTTTCAAATATTCCGTATAAATTGGCTTTTATAATGCCCTGACGGCTTATCAATATGCCCTCTGTAAGGAACGGATGATGGTGGACTTATTTGAATAATGTGTGGTTGAGTAGTTTTCCTGTTAATGTAAAATTTCCGTCTGTTGTGGTATAACGCATATTACCGAACAAATTTAAATGTGTTAATTTGTTCAATGAATATGATGAACACCGTTATATAATACAAGTACAATTTGAAAAATTTAATACTGACTTCCATTCTATTCAGTTATTGGAGTGTAACTCAAAAACTACTGGGCCGAATTAGATGAAATTTAAATGGGACCAAAAGGTAACAAAAAAATACAATACTTTAACCGCGTTTTCTAATTTAAAAAATCCACTAACTAGTAGTAAATTTTTCAAATTGTACTTGTGTCATTACCACTATTGTATCCAACTTGAGAATGGCACTCGTGTAACTTGAACTGGAAACGACTTGTTATAGTGCAGTGAAATAAGCATGTGTAAAAATTTTCGAGTATTGAAAAGCATAGCAAGGACCAACACGCTCTCTGAGATAGGAAGGAGCAGTGAAATGATTTTAATCGATGACGTTTGATTAAGGCGCGGTCGTATCCTGATAATAGTAAAAAGCAGAATCTTTAAACATCGAGTGTAACGAAACAGTTTGATAATAATCTATAAAAAAAAACTTAGGTTAGAAAAGGAACAGGCAGAGAGTAATAACCGAACAGAATTCATAAATATTTCTCGCTCTCTGCAGAAAAAAACCTAAATAGGTGCATAAAAATAAACTTTCACGTCCAAACTCTCAGAATTTTCAGCGATAACACTATATTATTTTTTAGGTAATACATAGCCAACATATAGTTCTAAAGTAGTAACCAGCAGTTTTTTCAATTGTGTTAGTATATATCGAAAGATATAAAGAAAACGTACAAAATTAACGCATTTTCGCATTACATCGTCCAATCTAACAAGCGATTTTCAACCTTACGTAAAGCATCGTAAATTATTTTCAAATTGGAGTTGGACCGCGTCTTAAGCGGAGTAGAGTAATCGTATCGTTAAAGTAAACAATTACGTTCAGTGCAAACTTTATTTTACCATGTAAATGAATGTGCACTTTTTATTACTGCATTTTACATAATGTTACTAAATTAGGTTGAGTACTCTGACTCGATGTCTGCGTCACTATAGAGCTACCTTTTGCTTTTGAGCAAGGAATTTCTTTGTACAGACATATCCTCACATCCTTGCTTTTCAGTGTTTTATATTTATAAACTATAATTCAAGTCTTCTTCCAGTTAATTTAAATTTGTAGTATTATTCAATTCATCTAATCTAGTACATCTGACACCCAGTTAAGTAAATGCCTGTATGACAAACCTTGGCGCGCTATTCAATTTGGGTTGACAATTTACAACCGCACTCAGAGACGTTTAATGATAACTTAATCTACATCCGTATCTCTAAGTAAAGATATCTTTGAATAATTAACAAGTGATAGTTTAAGTAATCATTCAATGTCTCTGATTGCGGCTTATATTAAAGACTTTCCTTTCAACTAGAGAGGCGTTGTGGTCCTAGCGCCAAGTAAGTACAAAGCCACTGCCGATGACACCGCTCGACCGCTTACAATCGGTTCTTTTGGAAATATTTAGGGGAGGCCAATGTTCAACAGTGGACGTCTTTCGGCTGCGATGATCATGATAGTAGTAGGATCAATATACTCAAAAGAGACTTATAACGTTAAAAAGTCTCACACCACAATATTTTTACTAATGTAGAAAAATTTACTACTACAGAAAGTAAGACATAGCTGTGAAATAAATTGTCTCCGACTATTTTATAGTCCTAATGCCAAGCTCCTTTCCATCCTCTATATCCGGAGCAGATTAAACCTGTTTATTCAGTGGCAACTCAGTATAAAGTCAAGATATTGTTGTTGTAGCTTTACAAAAATGTTTTCTTGGTTCAAAGCTGCCTTTGAGCTGGCACTCGGTGGTTTACTAAGAGTATATTCTTGAATATTTTTTAGTGGTAAGAGATGGGACGGGCCTTAAGTATGCTGTATAGGGCTATGCTTGATGTACTATGCAAATAAAAAAATTTGCTTTGAAAAAAATTCAGACAAAGGGGAGATCTTTTATTTCAGTAAAATTTTATAAAGCAAACTGACACACAATGTCTTCTTGCCAAAATTACATATATATGTTGGATGTTATCAGTCTGTGGTACATATGTACTACATTATCTGTCATTCGTAGAGTGTGATATCTACTCTATGGTCAACTCTCTTCTAAATTTCAACATATAATGGCTACTGCGCAATATAAGTTTAAAAAGTAAAACTATGGAGTTTATTGTGAAATAAAGTAAATATTGTTAAAAACATAAAGCATAATATTATTTCTCTGCTATATGTATATAGACCCAACTTCACATTATACCCCGTAAAAATATCCCAGAATTTAGATGGATTTGACAACCCTAGATTCGGAGAACAGAAGAGACTGATGGAGTTAGTTTATTGTAGTGGACTCGGCGTAGAGAAAATATGATTATTATGTTTTTGAAATGATAAATGAAGGTTATTTCTGTCTATAACTTCCAACTTAAGTTCTTTGCGTTGCTCATTGAGGTCCAAAATTATTTGCTTATCTGATTATAACGGTCATAATGGCGTTACATAAAATAAATACATCAAACAACGCCGCTAACGGCATTTTGTTGGCACGTATTCCACTAAAAAGCAAAGCAACTACATTCATATGAAGACAGATTAGCTTAGCTTTAAAAAGCAATTGTTGGTAGCGACTTTAGTAGACAAATAATAACAGACTTAATATTTCGTCATGAATAACTAAATATTAATGTCGACTCTTTTATTCTCTCTCATAAACATATTTTCTATTCTATTCTATTCTTCTAGAAAATTTTGGAATTATACCGATTCGATAGCCACGTGGCAAAATAACCCTATTTGCCCTTGTATTTCGTAAAATAGCGTTAGCAGTGAACTCGCCTGTTCACAGAATAAATAGGTAATATAATAAATAGTTATCAGAGTGATTTACTAGACATTTTAGCGCCTCTGTAGCCAAATGTAGAAAGAATTTTACCTTAGCAGGCCAGGTCCAATCCTACTCTGTAACTTTTCTAACTTATTTAGGTTAGAAAAGTCGAAGAAAAGTAGAGTCAAAAGGTGTACATCACAGTATTTACCTCTTCTTTAACAGATATAAGATTTGATGCATGCTGTGTTTATCATAAAAAAATGCATTTTACTTACAAGTTTAACATAATAAATAATAACCAAACGGTTCGTTAGTAAAAGTGAGGTTGTAAAACTATACATACAAACCAAACATATTTTACAACATAAATTCGAGGGACGCCAAGAGCCGTCATAAAAAAAAAACTGTGACAAAAAATAAAAAATAAACATAAGAAAATGATGTATTAGGGTACAATTAAATCAAAGGTTAAATCTAGGTTAAAGGTTAAATTAATTTCCGCCCATTTAAAAGTTATATACAAGTCTGTATGGGCTAAGTTATTTAAATTAAATTCTACTATCCATACTTCAAAATATCTTTCCAACAGTTCAGTAATGAATATAAATTTCAATTATATGAGTTGCTTACGGTTATTAATCATAGTTTCGAAGTCAAGAACTCTCAAGGACTCCCCTAAAACAATTACTTTGGGGTTTCTCTAACAAGGTCGTAATAGACGCATGTCGTTAATATTTCTTGGAAACAAATTATTTGACAGGATTGTCTGTCATGGTTCTAATTACATTTATTTTAGACATTTATTACGGAAAAATATATCCTTGATCTAGTTTTAATAAAGTAGTATATGAAACAATGCATAATGTAAAACTAAAGTCTCGAATTTCATGACGTTATGCCTCCATTACCATTCTAAGAACAACAGCGTCTATGAATGATTAGACACACAACAGCGTTGCTTCGCTATATGATGGACTAGCTGACCTGCCTGCGGCTTCGCTCGCTTAGTGTACGGAAGACGAAGAAAGAAAATAAATTATGATATTTATGTGTATGTCCAATAGGTATTTCGTCGGTTTGTGGGAGGTTCTGGAGGCCCAATTTCCTCTTTTCGTCTTCCCCTCCCCCTCCCCATCCACTCCCCCCCTTTAACTCTTCCTTCCTATCATCCTTCCTCAAAGATCGGCAACGCATCCTAGAGACCTCTGGTATTGCGGATGTCCGTGGGAGACGGTATCACTTACCATCAGGTGAGCCGCTTGCTCGTTTGCCAACCTATCCCTTAAAAAAAGGTTCTCTTGTTATGAATTAAATTTGCAAACGTATTACGAAATTCAAGCCAGCGAAAATATGTCCCTTTGATTAATCATTACCATTTTAATTTGTGGCAATTTGACACAAACATTACGATACAACATTGAGTATTTTAAATTGAAGACTTGAGTCTTAACTCATATTCCATGAAATTAAATTTATTTATAAGAAATTATTCTGTAAGATTTTTTTTATGATTGTTTGCTTAATATTGTCCCTATCATTGACCTCATCATCAAACGTCTGCGAGTTTATGATCTGGATCTCACTTTCCAACACTTCAAACTTGTTTGGACATGGGTTGGCCACTAGCCTATTCACCAAGCCGCACTTGGCCTGCGTGTTGGATTATGGCCTAACTCCACTTTCTGAGAGGAAGGCTCGAGTCCCAGCAGTGGAAACACAATGGGCTGATTATGATTTTTAAAATTAGGGTAAACCTTTTTTGATAATTATGTAATGTAATTGGTTGCATTAAGGTAACTATTGTTATACTCATATCATAAATTCTTGTTTTTATCACAATATAACCAACAATTTAGTAAGATTTGTGATAAAATGCATTCCTACATTTTATCACAAACCCAACAACAAAATGAAATAATATGGTTGGAAGAATGTAGATTGTGTGTTTTAAACAATGTCTTAAACAATCTGTGTTCAAATGTAGCAATTTATGTTTTTACCGTGTTTGAACAGTTCATATGATTAGGAAGGACAATGGAAGGGGCATTTGACTCGCGTTGTGCTGCAGGTGTTTCTTTCGCTGCTGCCCTGTCTGACTGGCAATCTTGGTTGAATTTTGAGTCGAACTTGTTCTTTAGGGTTTGCTAGACTGGCACACGTCGTTTCTTTTGTGAAAACGCTTGGCATGTGGCATAAAATTGCTTTGAGGACTATTGTTGATATCCTGTCATAGTCGCCAGTGTTTTTAAATAAATAAACCCAATTTTGAAGCGTACTTGCTTTTATAAGCAATTAAATACAATTTGTCGTTGACGGTCAAGATAGGTGTTACAAATGCGAGTTAGTGATTAAAAATATAACAGGTACATGTAGAAAATTGCGTAGTTCCTTTAGAACATGCACGATAACCCGCTTAGAAAATTCTTGCTATTGGAACGCAGTAGGCGTGAACACATTTCTTTGCAAAGTTTGACCCTTATCAGCAACATAATCTATTTGTATATTATTTAACACAGGTTGTATTTTTTTAATATTCGTTCGGGTGGATCTCTTTCAAGGGAAAATAAATAAAAGCTACATTAAAATGATGTTAATGTTTTCTTATATATCAAGGACATGATTCCTTTCACTGCTTTTCTCTTATTCTTCGTGGTTTCGGACTTGGTCATCTGCCCTTCTAAAGACCAGCCTGTATACACGAATATTTAATATTCGATTATGATTTTTAATAACGTTTCTAGCTGACTAGCTGCGCTCCGCGGTTTGACCCGCGTGATGATGGATGATGATATGGATGAATCAAATATAGCGTAGGTATGTTACTCAGGCATAATGTACTCGTAGCTTTATACTCGTGAAGGTATTGTTTGATTCGGATAAGTAGTTTTACGTAGCAGCGTAGGTGATATGAGGACTTTTTGGTATTTTTTCCACACCTTGGGTTACATTATTAATTTAAAAAAAAATAGGATGAATCCGATAAATTAGCATAAAGTTAAGTTAGTTAGTTTAAGTAGTCTGTATATTTATTAAAGACTCTAATTGTCAATTTTGAACTTAAAATAACGTATGTACCTCATGCCCATACTGTTGATACGGTAGGGATTTCAATATTATTGTTTACATTAGTGGGAACTTGTTTATGGCTATTGTATACCCATCAAATGTTTCGTAGTAATTTTAGCTGTTAGTTTTTCGTAAATATAAAAATAAAATAAAAAAATTCCATTCGGATCCCTAGCTTACTACGTAGATAACTTTTTTGAAAATATTATATCACATACTTTTATCAGGGAAAATGTAGGATTCGAAAGGTGAAAGGATTTTTCTAATTTTCAAACAAACAAAAAAATATTTCCGCTTTATAATATTAGTGTATATTTAGATATGGATATACTATGAGTTGTTCCTACATATAAATTTTAACTGTATAATTTTATGATTTTAGTTGTTTACTCGAGATTAAAAGACAGTTAGCGGTAAAGCTATAGAAACGGAAGTCAAAAAATGTAACATAATATTGCAGACTTGCTGACACGCCCGCGGCTCCGCTTGCTTTGTCTGAGCCATAGAAATGAGTTGGATAAATACGGTTACATCTTATAGAACGTTCTCGAAATCTACGACACACAATATCGGTTTACAACGTACGGACTTCCGAGGAGATTGTGTATCAGTGATTGTGATCTGAGATATTGCAATAATAATGACAATCTGGTGAAATCGTGCAGATTATTTATAGCGAACCCCCAAGCTCGTGAGTATAATACTAATAATGATTGGGAATATTATCTTTTTCATATTTGCGGCCATCATAATAAACAGCATGAAAAAAAACTTTTTTTTTCATTGTAGACAAATTAATTCAGTGTCAGTGGGATGAAAAATATATAGGGTGTTTGGTAGAGGGACCGACAAACCAATTGGGCGTGTTCGGGGGACTACTTGAAGAATACAAATTGGCCAAAAAAAAATCCCCGACCCCCCAATATGTTTAACTTTTTTTTGTGATTTTTCCCTTTTTCTCCGAAATTGTACCTATTTACCACCATAATATTTGTAAAATCTGTTTTAGACCGGATATTTTTAGTTGAATTTGGTCTCTAATACACCTTCAGGCCACGTAAAGCAAAATTGGTACAATATTGGAGAAAACGTGAAAATTAACAAAAAAAAGTAAAAAAAAATTGGGGTGTCGGGGATTTTTTTTGGCCAACTTGTATTCTCCAAGTGGGCCCCCGAACACGCTCATTTGGTTTGTCGGTCCCTCTACCAAACAACCTGTATATAGAAAATAATCGTGTGCAGATCTAATGAGACCACTTTTAAATTCAGGCACAGCCATCGATTTAAACTAAATTTACGATAATGTATTTCTAAATCACCGGCAGAACCTAAATAAGGAATTGCTACTACTACTCACCTACTATTTTAATCCTTTTATTTATTCTAAAATAAATATAAAAAAGCAAGAACACCAATAATGTGGCGTGGTAGCTTTGCTAATTTTCTTTTAGATTATATAATCTAAAAGAAAATTATATATAGATTATTTAATCTACTGATTTATCTTTGGATGGACATGGTTAGTTATGTAATGTACGTTAACATTTCAATAAGAACAATTATGTAAGCACACACATTGCTATATTGGTGTAAACTATTTGCATAAGATTATGATTTCTCATACCACATTAACTTAGAGATAAACGCATTGTACAAATAAAATTAAAATGTACACCGGCAAGCATATTGCCAATTAGCTACCAAGTGCCATAATATTAAAAATAACCAAGGTGGCTGATAATTCGCTCTAAATTGAATAAATATTTTATGACATTATCTAAGTACAACTTATACAGGGTGTTTGGTAGAGGGACCGACATACCAAATGAGCGTGTTCGGGGGCCCACTTGGAGAATACAAGTTGGCCAAAAAAAATCCCAGACCCCCCCAATTTTTTTTTTACTTTTTTTTTGTGAATTTTCCCTTTTCTCCGAAATCGTACCTATTTACCACCATAACATTTGTAAAATCTGTTTTAAAATTGATGTTTTTAGTTGAATTTGGTCTCTATACACCTTCAGGCCAAGCAAAGCAAAATTAGATACCTGGATTTTGAATTGGATTGGCCTGAATGTTGGGGGAAAAAAGGGGGGTCCGGGATTTTTTTGGCCATATTGTTTTCTCCAAGTGGGCCCCCGAACACGCTCATTTGGTATGTCGGTCCCTCTACCAAACACCCTATATAAACTATAATCCATCATTTAGAACTAAGTAAGTTTAGGTATCATAGGGTTTCATTTATTTAACTATAACATGTATTTTGCATTGTTAGTATAAGCTTAACCCGTGAGAAGGCGCGCCTAATGTTGTTACACGGATAGGCGCGCGCGAGCAAATAGCTCACACTACTTTAAATGCTTATATTTCTGCAACATTAGTATAATTGGCTATAAATGGATCCATAATAAATAAAACAACATTTATTTAATATAAAACAAGAGTTTTAATTAAAACTATGAAATATAAAAGGAATTTCTACCTCAAATAACAAATTAATTAATTTTGGACCTACAATCTTTGGTAGTCTTAAAAAAATCCCCATAAATAAAAAACTGAAAACTAAATTTAATAATTTCACTCTTCCATGAGATCAAGACAAGTGTGCCTCTCAAAACACATTGAACATATATACGTTATGTGATCGGTGCAGAGTAATTGCTTGCACGAAGTGCATGCTTTTTCTAAAGGACCGGATGAAATCCAAGAAAATAAAGAAATAATTATAATAATAATAATTTATTTCCAAAATCATACCAGAAACCTATATAAAAATTTATACAATGTTTACATTTTTGTTGTCTCAAGTAATATAAAAGTTTCCTCTCTTCTCGTTTAGAATCCTCTTTCAACCACGAAGAAATTTCGAAGATTTTGTGCATTATACAGATCGTACATTTTTCACGTGTGTTGTAGCTATTGCTAGATAACATAAAACATTAACATTAAAATATGACTTTAGAGTATGTACCTGATAATAAAAAAAATTAATACAAATTAACATAATAATACACAAGAAAAACACAATAACATGTTTTTATATGAAAAATAAATACTTACGCGAATGGGCGCGCGATGAGCAAATTGCCGCACGACAGTGCAGGCCTTCCAAAAGTGCTTCACTGCGCGGAAGCAGCGGGACTGAGCGATGCGTGAATTGCGCGAGGGGAGAGGGGTTGAATAGTTAGGAAGGTACCTAGGAGCTCGGGACGATATGTGGTCAGGAACACCAAAAACTTTCTCAATTAATTTTGGTGTGAGCAAATTGCTCATAGCGCGCCTTCTCACGGGTTAAAACAAAGTAATGTTTATACAAAAGAAATTATTTATAATTATTAATATCTACCCTCGATCTTCGTCAAAATTTCGAAGCAAACGTGGAGCCTCGCGTCAAAAGGTAGCATGAAACCGGTTAGAGTAAATACCTATCAGTAAACGGTCGTGGGTTCGATTCCCACCCAGGACAAATGTTTGTGTAATGAGCACGATCATTTGTTCTGTGTCTGGGTGTAATTTATCTATAATATTTATATATTTAGAAATATATAAGTATGTTTATCAGTTGTCTAGTACCCATAACACAAGCTCTGCTTAGCTTGGGACTAGATGGCGTTGTGTGATAGTTGTGGATTATATTTTATATTTATTTATTTATTCTATGAAAACTAATCAAGTAGTTTTTACGTGATGCGCAAACAGACAGACAGATACAGATAGAAAGACAAAGAAATTAAAAATAAATGTTTTGTGTTATAACATGTTCCTTTAAACCAATAAATAAGTTTTTATTTCCGTAGAGTTACTATTGCCAATTTACGTCCATATGCAGTGCGAGCCTATAGAACCAGGACCACACAAGCGCGAACTCATATACCTACTCATGCGGAAGGGAAATGAAACTAGCTTAAAACATTTTTGATGCCACAAATTGACCCAATATTCACTGTAGCATTCTGGTATGTGCGAGTGCCCTCCTCAACATGTAATGGGCTAAGTCTGGCAGTGAGCCCAATGGAGCGCGGAAAATCACTACTAGCAGATAGTGGCTCTTGCATGGAAATCTATAGCACCTACCGTTTTATGGTTACCTGGTACTTTACTTTCCAGTTACGTGTTATGTGCGCTTAGTTAAATTAATGTATTTAAAATAATTCTTCATAGATTGTCATTGAAAAAAGAAATATCGATTACTCATAATCTATGGGTGATATTTAGTTTTTTTTTTTACGATGATAGTATAAAAGCATACAAAGACGCCAAAAATCATCATATTATAGATTGTGATAGCTTCTTTCATACAAAAAATAGCCCGCGATCATAGTTTCAAACATTTTATAAACATTTACCCGTATTTTTATCTCGACCTCATTTATTATAAATTGTAGTAATAAACTGTCGTATAATAGTATTTTATGATACAGGTGAGCTAAGTTGCTTATTATACACTAGGCTGTGAGTTGCAGCGTAAATCAGCTGAGTGTCTAGACACTGTTGCTTGCTAGAAGTTGCTCAAGAGTTTCATACGCACTTATTCAACACGGTTGCGAGGAAAAAACAAACACACATTGCATAATTGGTGAACGTACAATTTTAGAAACGATATTGGATAGTTTTTGATGGCAATTTCACAGTTTGTGTTACATTCATACTTGCAACTTCTTTAGTACCTTCATTTACTTTTATAAATGTCGACAACAAAGGTAAATCAGGAAGGAGAAGGCACCAAATAACTCGTGCTACGAGATGTACATGGCAGCGGGCAAAAGTTCGGGGCAAAACTTTTTTCCTTTGGCTCCAAATTAATGGCTTGCGTTATTTTGTCATTGATTTTCGCATTGTTATGAATTGAGTCTTCTAACAATTGTTTATCTTCTGTACTAAAACTTGACATTTTTACAATAATAATTATTTACCACACAGATACAAATACGAAAAACAAAAAATATGAAAATTATAAAAAAAAATTCACGCTTGATTTTACCCCTGAATGATGAGTGAACATACAGCCGACTAAAAATTATAATTTTAAGATACTTATCAAATGCAATTATTTTAACATTTTATAAAATATGATTATTTGACTTGTGGAGGATCCCAATAATCTATCTATCCACGGTTTTCCTTACTACCGATAGAAATTTGACATAACGTTCAGACAAATAGTGTCAAATATCTATCTCTAGTAAGGTAAACCGGCGATAGATAGATTATTGGGACCGGCCGTTAATTAAGAACGTACATCGACCTATTCCAAATATGTATATGAATTTTCAACGGCATAAAACCTCTTTGTTGCTACTAAAAAAACTGTAATACCCGGTTAAATTGAAAATGCTCTGTTTACTCGCATATAATTAATTGTTTAATCGCAGTTAGGTACCAACTTAACTTTGTAGGGATAATTCTATTTTGAACTGGTGTGTAATAGTTCGGTTTATGTCCCTAAAACGATGTAGTAAGGCTCACTTTACCAGCAAGTGCGTTGAAAATATAGTTTAAAGATTATAGGTAATTAAGATATTCATGGTGTGTTATATAACGATAAGCGCCTGCCAACTGCCCATATATATTGCACCGGATATCAGAGCTCTGATAGCTGCCAAGCCGGATCGGTATATACTTAACTGTTTATGTCCGCCTGGTACTTTGGCATAAGATCAGATTCGGATCGAATACTTCCGAAGGTTCAGTTTACTTCCGAAGGAATTTTCAAAGGTGCTTTGAAAACACCGTTAATATTTAGATACCTTATGTTGATATAAAATATATCTAGTTTGGCAGTTATACCGGGCTACTGGTATTCAAATAGCATCCTGTTAAGGGCATATTCTCTAGTCTGGTAATCAATTGATTACCAGTACCCCTGTATATGTACTAATGGAGTTTTTTACAGATAACAAATAATTGTTTTAACATTTTCTTTTGAAAGTTGAGCAAATGTTTTAAAAATTTCATTACATTGTTCTGCGCATAGCTGATGTTAAATACGCTAGTACTCGTACTGAGGTTCGGAAATCCGGGAAAGTGGCTTCCAAGAATAGATGTGTGGTAGAAATGTTGTATGCGAATACTCACCACAAGCCAATTTAAAACAAGAGCGTGTGTAGTATAAACCAAAACTTGAAACCTTTTCTACGGAACTAGAATACATATATAATTAACATTATAATAGGTCTTTACCTATGTAATTGGAGATTATATAACCAGCCGTGCGATTCTCTACTGATTCGTCATTGCGCTCGTCGACGAGCGCAATGATGTCAAATATTTTTCATTTCATCTATTCGAAAAGGACGACTTGGCTCGCCTTTAAGTGCACCCAAAGGTGGTGTTTTCTATAAGAAGCTTTTAGCAGGCAGTAATGAGTTTTTAACTCATTTATAAGTGCGTCGCAATTATCTTTGCTGCGCACTTTTTGAATTTGGAAGATCTTAGTGTTCATCGCTAAAGAAATCGAACGCAAATATTGTTTGAATAAAGACTGGCCGATACGATGGCCCGTAGTCGCGCCGCCGGCTGAATAAAAAAAAACAAAAATTAAAAACGCGCGAACTACAGCCCGCGTTTTCGACAATTTTCACGGATTGTTATGGTTTTGTTTTGAAAAATGAGTGACAGTGAAAGTATAGAATTAACTCCTGAAAGTATTAGAACTGGCAAGAAATGTGTTGTTCTATTACCTGCAAAATCCCGGGAGAAATATATGAACGCTTATGGTAATTTTATTGAATGGAGAAATGTAAGAGGCGCCAAGAACTTTTTAGGATCTGTGTTTTTGACCTACTTCCAGTACTTAGCCAAAACTACACAACCTTCCACTCTTTGGAGTACCTACTCAATGTTAAAATCAACAGTTAGTTCTAATAACGACGTAAAACTGGATTGGGAAGTCTTTCTTGCTGTAAAAGTAATTAACTATGTATATGAAGGATGCTTAGATCATAATGATTATTTACATGTAATTTTAAGGTCTGTGGTATTACAAATTCCTGAAATATGGAGGTTTGAATCCAAGACGGCGCAATCTACATTTTGCCGCGTAAACTGTTGGCGTAAAATGACGTTCTGCGTCATATTGTGGGAAAAACATCTATGAAAAGGTACCTGTTAAAAAATAAATAAGATAAGTGCATGTTTTTACTTTATTTTAGAGTAAATTTTCTTAAAAAAGTCCTTTGGTTATTACAGAAAAAAAATATATTCAAAATTCGGGGAAAAATCACTTCTGGTATTTTAATCTTGCATGCACACTAAAGTATAATTACATATAGGTACCTATTTTTCTACCACTATCAGTTAGGTAAGTTCAATAAGATTCTATCAGTATATGTTTCATGTTTATAAACCCATCCAAAGCCGAGATATCATCGTTTTAGTGTGTTTTCCCACCATAAACTTTTTTTGCCGCCAAAACGACAGTCTGTTGTAAATTTGTAGTTTTTTTAGCAACTGGCGCGTGAAGGGTTATTTATTTATTTATTTATTGGCACACAAAACAGAATACAGTCAATAAATGGTTAAAATTAAATAGTACAATTTAGATCTAGACTATGTTCCTAAATATGTGTACACAACATGGTTGATTGTTAAGCAGTAACTAGTTATGTATTTTAATAATAACAATAAAAAGAGGCAAACAAACAATTTTAAATACTTTCATCATAGGCCTTAAATACTATATTCCTGACATTAGTTTTAAATCTAGGTAGGTTTTAGACAAATATGTCAATAGAGTCGTGATGTTCTTTCAGAATTTCATTATATTGGCGACAAATTCTCACAATAGGGTTATAAAAGGAAGTATTATTCTTATATACCTGCAAAATAAAAGTTTTGGAAAATCCATCGCGTGTTCTAGGCTTTGTGTTTATACTAATGCTTGAGAGAAGCGAGGGAGAATCAATCTTCGAGTGTATAACTTTAAATAGGCAAACTAGATCGTTATATAATCGTCGAGTTTCAAGGGTTTGCAGTTTATATTGGGCCAGCCTTTCTGAATATGAAGAAAATTTTCGTTTGATACCCTGTTTGGAACATAATATGCTTAAGCATTTACTTTGTACTCGTTCTATACGTTTTTTGTGAACGTCATAGAAAGGTGACCAAATGACCGAGTTGTAATCAAGTATACT
This sequence comes from Selenia dentaria, assembly GCA_917880725.1. Taxonomy (NCBI): domain Eukaryota; kingdom Metazoa; phylum Arthropoda; class Insecta; order Lepidoptera; family Geometridae; genus Selenia; species Selenia dentaria. Next base: position 1,617,314 of record OU862888.1, on the reverse strand, counting down.
ACGGATTAATGTAAAGTAAAGATTCAAGAAACAACATGGATTTTTAAAATCTTTAGATATCCGAGAGATGAAACCCAAAATCTTAGTGCATTTAGTAATTATGTAGTCATAATGGTCTCTAAATGTGAACTTCTCGTCAAGTAAGACCCCGAGGTCTCTGACAACCGCCTTTCTCTCTAAACAATGATCTTTTAGCTTGTAGATATAAAGTATTTTATTGACCTTTGTAGTAAATGTTATGATAAAGCATTTTTTAACGTTTAATAACATATTATTATCTTGACACCATTTGTCAAGAATACTGATATCAGATTGAAGAACTTCACAATCCTTAATACTACAAACATTAGTAAATAGTTTGAGGTCGTCCGCATATAGTAGACAAGGGCTACTAAATTTGTCGATAAGATCATTGATAAAGGAAATAAAAAGCAGTGGTCCGAGATGGGAACCTTGGGGCACTCCTGAGGTTATATGAGCAGGAGAAGATAGAAAGCCTTTAATCGCGACTAAATGACTGCGTCTGGTGAGATACGACTCAACCCATCGCAACAAGTTACCATGAACTCCGTAATAAGCTGCTAATTTTGAAATTAAAGTGCTATGGCTCACTTTGTCGAAAGCTTTGGCAAAATCTGTATAAATACAGTCCACCTGTGTTGTTTTTGCAAAAGCGTTACATATATAGTTTTAATACTCAAGTAGATTTGAGGTTGTGGAACGATTTCGGACAAAACCATGCTATTTAGTTGATATAAGTGGACAGATGTGGTGGTAAAGGGCATCGTATACTAATGATTCGAAGACTTTACCTACACAAGATAATAAACTAATTGGACGGTAGTTATTGCAACATGATTTATCACCTGATTTAAAAATAGGAACTACATGAGCTGTTTTCCACAAGGATGGAAAGATACCTGACTGGGGGGATGCATTGAATATAATTAGAAGAGGTGCCGCCAGCTCTTTGGAACACTTTTTTACTACTAGTGGAGGTATCCCGTCAGGACCTGCTCCTTTGTTAGGATCTAACCTAGAAATTTTACGGATGATATCGTCTCGCGTAAAGGATAAGGTACTTAAAACATTTGTCTGATTGTGCGTGGGATAAGAAGTGCAATTTGAAGATGGAGAAGGCTCAAAAACTGAGCTAAAGTAGTTAGAAAATAGTTCACAGATTTCTCGTTGGTCTGATGACACACAATTCCTATATTGCATTCTAGCAGGTATTGAAGGAGATCCTTTTTTGCTTTTTACGTAACTCCAAAATTGTTTCATGTTATGTTTTTCTAAAGATAACTCAACAGAAGAAGTGATTTTTTTATAATCATGGTCCATAAGTTTTTTGCACCTAAAACGTTAAATAGAAAACGTGTCATAGTCACGAGGGTTTTTGAATTTACGGTAGCGGCAATGATAGTTTGCCTTTTCTTTGAGAGTACGTATAAGTGAAGGCGAGAACCACTTAGGGAAATTACCAGTGATATTTTTTGTTAGAGGAGTATGCTTTGAAAGTATTGTATTGAGTGTTGTGTAAAATTTGGTAACCAGAAGGTCAACATCAAAGGTGTCTAGAGTTTCATTCCAGTTAACAAGCTTAAATTCTTCATTTATACTTTGGAAATCACTTTTTCGAAAATTTAATCGCCTCACTTTGTTTGGCTTCAAGGATTTCGTAAAATTATGAACTGTTTCGAACTCAATCACGAGTGATGGGTGATATCTGTCCATCTTGCTGATTGGCTCACAGCTGTATACTTGTAAGCTTGACATAGTTGAAAAGACAAGGTCTAAAAATTTACCATATATATTGGGTATGCTATTATGTTGGTTGAACTTGCATAAACTGATATGTTCTAAAAGAAGATCACCTCTCACTCCCTGTGGGTTACTAGGGGTCATTACGAACGGGTTATCAGGTTTAGTCCAGTCCATGTGAGTATTAAAATCGCCAATACAGAGAAACTCCTCGCGGTCGTGATTTCGCACGATATATTGACAAGTAGTGTAGAATTCGTCTAAATTATCCGAAGTTAAATATGACGGAAGATAGCATAAGCACATATTAATAATTTTGACAGTTTTATCTCTAGGTATAATACTGATCCAAATATCTTCAAATATAGACTCCCAAGATGTTTGACGGACGAAATCTATATTCTTTTTAATAGCCACCAATACACCACCGCCTTCATATTTAGGTATTTTAGTCGTATACCTATCGCGTCTCACTACAGTGTATCGTTCATCAAACACCTCAGCGTCAAAAACACCATCATTAAAATTAGTCTCTGTCAAGCAAATTATGTCGTAATTACTATTAGTGACATTAAGAAAGATTTCGTATATCTTGTTGGTAGATCTGATTCGGTTCACATTTTGGTAGTAGATCAACATCATAAAGAACCTTAAGATTAGCTAAAAACCTGTATCTAAGAAACGGAAATACACGTAGACAATAATTTAACTAATTCAGTCTATTTAACGCTTCTAAGTTTTTTATTAAAATGCAGCTAGCTCCGTCATCCTTACGCAGATAAACGCGGCCGTATTTCACGCAAACGTACTTGTAAGATTTTTCTTTCGCCGCTTTCCGCGCTGCGGCGTGGAGAGCTTTGCATTCAGGCGACAGGTGTTCCGTGACATAAATCCTTTGTTTTTCACGGGTGAGTCCGAGATGTGAGGTATTTAGTGTGTCACCTTTATGTGATCTATTGTATCGGTAACAAGCAGACAGTACCTTGTCTCTGAGGATGGGATTAATGAGCGTAACTAGTATGTTTCTCGGTCTATCCGAAGTGGGATTCATCTTAGCCATCCTGCGGCAGGAATGGATCTGGTCTTGAGTTATTTCTAAGTTTAAAGTACTGCATAAATTGTTGAAGATTCCAATAGGGTTCTCGTTTTTGTTTTCAGGGACCACCTGAATTTCTAGATTTTGGCTACGAGTCATTCGTTCTATGGACAGAACACGCGCGTTTATTGCGCTTTTGTCTTTTTTCAGGTCTGATATCACATTTTGCAGATTCTTTATTTCGCGATCCTTTTCTTCAATGTCTCGCTTCAATGCAGACTGATCCTCACAGATGAAGTTGGTAGTGGCTGTGAACTCGTCCTTTATATTTTGTACTACAGACTCCATCTCCTTACGCACGAGTAATTTAACATCCTCCTTCAGCGCCTGACGAAAATTATTCATAAATGCTGTCAATGTGCAGTTTAGTTTTTGATCCAACAATGGTTACAAAACAGTTTATTAGATACTATTTAATTTCAATTTAGTTGTTACTCTATGTTTTATAAAATAATATTATTCCAATAAAATATGAGGCGCCTTTTATTTTCTCATAGAGGGTGATCTCGGGCGCAAAATATATTTTTTGCACGGGCGAAGTACTTTGAATCCCTCGCTAAGTTCAGGATTCTACTAAAGAATCCCTCATTTCGATTTGGTTTCATAAAAGCGCCCTCAACTTAAAAATATTATTTTGCTTCCCTATGATACAATCTATTATTATGAGATATCGCCCTAGGGTTGTTTTTCCAACTTTACTTGTCATCTCGTCATTTTATTGACGGATGTTGTCAAAGATGTAACGATGTTTGCTCTAAGAGAATCGCACGGTGGAACTTTTGGATTTAATTCTCCGTGAATTGGCGCACAATTTCAAATTAAAAAACTAAAACCCTTTTTTCTTTTTAGAAAGTTAAGTAAAGTATTATTTCAAATCATTTGTTTTTAGATATTATTTTGTTTTTGGGAAATTGTTGGCGCCATGGATACACGGATAATTCTTAAAATTTTAGCATTTGAGTATTTTTGTAAGTAGTTCATGTTTCGTGTACGGGCCTAACACTACTTGCATAAACACGGCCTGTTATTTTGTCCAATCGTTCTAAATCTAGAAATTTTGCCTCTTAGGTAAAAAAAAAAGATTTTTATTTTAATATGTTCATACTAATCTCCAGTATTATAGGTAAACTCTTAATATTTGGTACGTAGTTATGGTTCCCCCTCGCCCTTGTGTATTAGACTAAGGGGGCTGATTCAGCAAAGGTGGGCTGATTCAGCTCATGCACTCAGCTTTATGCTGACATGATAATCGTAATAAGGTAGCGTTAATAATAGATTAATTTTCAGTAATAAACTAGCCTCCAAATCGGCTACAAGTGTTATTTCTCTTTATTAATTTTAATTTAGTTTTTAAAAACTTATATCAGTTCGCCCAAAACTTGACTACGTAGATAATCATAGTACAAGTGTTGCTTAAAATATTTTCAAGGGAGGTAGTTGAGTCATGTAGGTTATAAGGTACCACGGATGACGCCAAAAACGTACCCGGTGTCCTGGCATCAAGGCGCCCTTAGGAACACCGTGTGGAGTTTAGTCGGTATGGTATGCTTGCTGCTATGGGTGCAGTAAGCGCGTAGATGACGAGTCCTACATACCCTGTTGAACGTTACCAGGTTGGCGGGGATGCGTAAGAGCATTCCCCACACGAAAAAAAATGTAGGTTATAAGGTACTCATCATAAGTAGCTGTGTTAAATCGTAAGTCGACGTGTATTGTAAGTCACATTGCCACATTGCCACATCACATTGAAAAAATAAGATGTGATGTAAATAAGAAGAAACTGCAATGATATTGTTTAGCCCGTGATTATTTGCTTATAAATGTAGACTACTCGGTATCTACATTCGTAGTCAATACTACGAATGTAGATACCGAGGAGTCTTTGTAGTGTGCTGAAGATGAAGCTGTCTTTTGTAGTGTTAGTATTTTAAAGAGTTTATTTTTTGGGAAACTAAAGTATAGAAACACAAAATAATATAATAATAACCCTAAAACCGATGTGATCCCTGTAACATGTATGTTGCAGTAAATGATATGAATGAATATATGAATATGCATATTATGTCGTTGAACGCTGAGGAATTCCAAATAATAAGTTTCGTAAAAAAACAATGACGAAATAAAGAATAATTACCAGGTAGCGGGAATCTTGTTGAAAGGTGACAATATTGTGTAAGATCTGAATTTGAATCTGAAAAAGCAAATTATAGAATTGTCTTATGCAAGCGTTATATGAATTTGGACTTAAGCGTGAATAGAATAAGAACTAACATAATTTATTAAAAATAGATTTAGTTCCCTAGTCTAGTTTAGTGTTCTGAACAAGCGAATTACTACCATAATATCAGAAATAGTCAACAATGTGGACCATACATGAAACAAGTACGATTTGAAAAATTTAATACCAACATCCATTCTATTCAGTTATTGGAGTTCTCAAAAACCACTAAACCACCACACGGAAAGCACCAGCTTTCAAACAAAAAAGAATCTTGAATATCGCTTTACCCAGTCTAAAGTTATGATGAGGTAAAAAAAATACATTCGAATTAAGTACCTCCTCCTTTTTTTAGAAGTCGGTAGATAAATAAACTTAAGTTTAATTATGTCTTCAATACTGTCAAAGCTCTAGGATGATAATTGATAACAATCTTTGAAATGTAATTATATCATTAATTATGACATTATTGTGAAAGCAGTCACATGACTCTAGATTGTGAAGTTATCTTATCAATTATATTATTAATCCTTAGGTTATTTACTTAAAGAATCGAAGTATTATCGCTGTAGGTAGCGGAGGCCAATAAAGCAGTACTCGATTCATTTTTGATGGATATTAATCGAATCGTTGTGATTATAATCATTGCCATGTATATTATTTCGCGCACTGCCGTGTGATTCTCTAGCGGCCGGTGCCAATAATCTATCTATCGTCGGTTTACCTTATCTAGCGATAGATATTTGACAATATTTGCATGCACGTTATGTCAAATTTCTATCGGTAGTAAGGAAAACTGTGGATAGATTATTGGGATTCCCATCGTTGCATCTTTGACAACATCCGTGAAACAAATGACGAGATGACAAGAAACGTTGGAAAAGCAACCTCGTTTACAAGGGCGATATCTCATAAAGTGTTTGACATCGGTGAGCTCGTAGTCGAGCGCATCGACGAATCATTAGAGAATCGCACAGCTGTGATAAATTCATCCAGGGTGGCAGGGAAAAAACTCATGAATGACTTTAATTGATTTTGGTATATATTTTGAGATTTGTGTTATATTAGTTTTGACGTTTTTAATGGGTGGATAATCAACGGTTAGGTTTTCGTCTTTTTTTTGGATAAGATGGCAAACGAGCAGGCGGCTCAACTGATGGTAAGTGATACCGTCGTCCACGGACATCCGCAATACCAGAGCCCTCGAGGACGCGTTGCCGACCTTTGAGGAAGGATGGTAGGAAGGAAGCGATGGAAGGTGGGAGGAGAGGTAAGGAGAAGGAGAATGGGGAAGGGGGGAATCGGGCCTCCGGAACCTTCGATAAACCGACGAAACGCAATAGCAATAGCTATGTTACCTTACGTCGGTGTTACGTGGGAGTGTACAAAGTGCACAATATCATGACATGTTTAAGTGTTTATTCATCGATCTCAAAAGTAGCAACGTAGTAAAGTAGAAAGTAGTTTGTAATACAACTGCTTTACTAGAACAGAATTTAGACATGACAGTAATTTTATAACAGATTTGCATATGACTGTGACAACTTGAAAATAACACCTGATGCAATTGTTATATGTCTTTTGCAGAACAACCTTTTTTTTTTTTGTCCCGGGGATATCCTTTATGGATACCACCTACCACGGGGAGGTAGGTGGTTATGTGGGAGTCCGTATACCCACCAAAACCCCGGGGTGTTCCGTCACTGCCGCTTTTGGCGGGAACGCGGGACAGATTTTACACACGACCGCGAACCCGCCCCGGCTGTCCGTTGCCGGACCCTTCTCTTTGCGGCACGTCAGAACACATGGCGCGCCGCAACTGCCTCAGAGACCAAACCCGCCAACAATGGGCGCCAGACTACCCCGTGTCTGGACGCCCGTGGTGTCCCTGCGGTGGGTCGGATACGTAGGCCCACCGCCTGCTACGTCAGCCACGGGGGATAACCCCCCGCAACCCCACCTCCTCGAGTCTGCGCTGAGCGCCCGGACCCCACCTCCTCGAGCCTGCGCTAAAGCGCCCGGGCCCCACCTCCTCGAGTCTGCGCCAAGCGCCCGGACCCCGCCACTCCTATGTGGACTTGGCAGCCAAAGCCCATAGGAGCGGCCCTGCCTGAGCCGGCCAGCGCACCCCAACGCCGGCGCGGCCCCTGGGTTCCTCTTGGCTTTACCGTGGTGATCCAAGCCACGGCTACTGAGCCCCCCCCGCTACGTCAATGCGGGAACCCTTCGGGGGGGTTTACAGAACAACCTACCAGACACAAGAAAAACTCCATTGTTATGAGGCGAGTGTACCTGTGATCTATATGATATGATGAATGGAAAATGTACAAAACGTAGGAGTCGTCCTTAAAAGGACAAAAAATTACCAAAAAATGTAACCGACTTCAACACAAAAAAAGTGTAAAATAACTTGTTGACGTATGTACTCGTACCATGACAGTTCAAAAGTACCTATTATCACAATATTGTGCGCACGTTCCGACTTTGGCAAGTTATTTCATACCTTATGGTGATTAAGTAGATTTGTTTTTGTAAAAATAATATTTACCCTTTTTATGGACCCTTTATATGGAATATGTTAACTAATTCAATTGACATAGTTGAAGCGTTTAACAGTTTTTATATTAATAGCGTAAAACCTTCAACTTCCAAAACCAACACAGACAAAGGTACTAAATGTCTGAATACCCTAAACTGGAAAAAAGCTAATTCGATGTTTATGGCTCCTTCGAGCCCGGACGATATGCTCGAAATAATCAAATCTTTAAAAAACACCTCAAGTTCAGGTTACGATGAAATTATAACTAAGGTAATAAAGGGAGTGGGGATCGTAATATGTCCATTACTCAGTCACATCATGAATCTATGTATAGATTGTGGGATATATCCAGATAAATTAAAATTAAGTATAATAAAGCCACTTTATAAAAATAATGATAGAGAAATTATTAGTAATTATAGGCCGATAGCATTAATACCAGTTTTTTCAAAAATATTTGAAAAATATATTTATGCTTGTTTGTACTCCTATTTGGATAAATTTAACATCCTCGTTGATGAACAAGTGGGCTTTCGCAAAAAGAAGTCTATGAATATGGCAATTTTTAATTTACTAAAAACAGTAATGTCTGGCCGAGAAAAGAAATTGCCTATGTATGCTATGTACATGGATCTTAAAAAAGCGTTCGATCATGTTGATCATGTGGTTTTAGCTGATAAACTAGAGGCATATGGAGTGAGAGGAAATGTTTTAAATTTATTAAAATCCTACCTCAGTAATCGATCCCAGCAAACGCAAATTACAGCAATCTGCCCAGAAACAAAAACTGAAGTAAAATACACTTCCTCTACCGGTGTGGTAAGATATGGTGTTCCGCAAGGCAGTGTACTGGGGCCGTTACTATTTATAATATATATTAATGACCTCCCACGAGCCATTAAACAGCCAATGGTCCTTTTCGCTGACGACAGCACTGTTCTTTTCATAGGCAAAAAGCAAGAACCACTCGAGCCGGAAATTGACTTAGCATTAGGAAATATAATTCATTGGTTGACATCGAATAATTTGCAAATAAATTTAGACAAAACTAATATAATGACATTTTACAAATATAAAAAATTGACATCAAACATAACCTATCTCAATAATGACATTCAAGAAGTATCAGACACAAAATTTTTGGGTCTCCATTTAGATTGTGATTTAAATTGGAAAAGTCATGCTGAATATTTGCGCTCTAAGCTTAGCAGTTTTTCCTATGCCCTTTACTTACTATCAAAAGTAGTCAGTCAATCAGCGGTTCTTACAGCCTATCATGCATATGTAACGTCAACCTTAAGGTATGGAGTTATATTTTGGGGTAACTGTACAGAACGGGAAGCAATTTTCAAGGCTCAAAAGAAATGCCTAAGATCGGTCTGTCACTTGAAATCTACAGAATCTTGTGAGCTATATTTCTTGAAACTAAAAATATTGCCGTTTCCATGTTTATACATTTATGAAGTGTCGTTATTTGTTCGAAGAAACATATACTTATATGAATTTGGCCAAGGTACACAAAGCAGACATAAAATAAAGCACACTAATCACAGGACAGCATGTTTCGCAAAGGGTGTGTTCGGTATGGGTCCTTTGATATATAATCATTTACCGAGAGCAATATTGGATTCGGGAAGTATCAGCATTTTTAAAGTGAAAGTATTTAATTTTCTAATAAAGAAACGTTATTATAATGTAAATGACTTTTTGAAAGACAATGTTAAAGAATTGGTGATATGATTGATTAATTATATGGTTGGTTTTAATGTATACTCATAATTTTATTATTAAATATTCAACATTAAATATAAGCACATTAATATATAGGTAATGTAGAAATAAAATAAATTACAATTGTTAGATTTAAGTTATTTTCTATGACTATTAATTAATTTATTGTATGTTCAATTTGATGGACCAACTACACTAAGATTTAGGTAAACTTGACAAAAAATTAATTACAATTGTTAGATTTAAGTAACTTTCTAAAACTATTAATAAAATTATTGTATGTTCAATTGATGGACCAAGCTGTTGGGACAATAATAATGTATACGATCAATAATGTGACACAGTTTAACAATAAAAATAAATCTGAATCTGAATCTGAATCCCTTTCTACTTGCGGGATCAATTTTATTGTCATTCACCTTTAATAAGGATATCATCAAGATAGGCGGAACACTTTTCAGTTATTGGAGAGTGTAACTCTAAGTGAAATTTAAATGAGACCACCTCGGAAGTAAAACTATTTCAAATAAAAAAATATGTTTAGTTTCAGTCCATAAATGTGAGAGAAATCGGTAAAGATACCTTCTTGAGACGCGGTTCAACCCCAATTTTAAAATAATTTACGATGCTTTACGTAAGGTTGAAAATCACTTGTTAGATTGGACGATGTAATGCGAAAATGCGTTAATTTTGTACGTTTTCTTTATATCTTTCGATATATACTAACACAATTGAAAAAACTTCTGGTTACTACTTTAGTACTATATGTTGGCTATGTATTACCTAAAAAAAAATATAGTGTTATCGCTGAAAATTCTGAGAGTTTGGGCGTGAAAGTTTAATTTTATGGACCTATTTAGGATTTTTGTCTGCAGAGAGCGAGTAATATTTGTGAATTCTGTTCGGTTATTACTCTTTGCCTGTTCCTTTTCTAACCTAAGTATTTTTTTCATAGATTATTATCGAACTGTTTCGTTACACTCGATGTTTAAAGATTCTGCTTTTTACTATTATCAGGATACGAGTGTGGCTTAAAAGATACATACAGTCGAACATAGAACCTCCACCTTTAAAGTATGTTTAAAAGTTCCGCAGTTTAAGGATGATTATTATGACTTTTTATCATCTGTTGCACACAAATATATGTTCTATAAAACAATGTTTTGTGCTTGACTGAGTAATAAATAACAGTATATTTTATTTTTTAAATATCAATATAAAATCGTCTCTCTATTTTAAAAATAAAGAGATATTTCATAAAATTCGCTTTCTTCCAAATCCATTTAGTTTGCTCGATCAACATTGGCTATGTTGCAGTATCGATAAACCAAAGTCGATTTATTTTACAACTTTTATGAGGCACAAGTACTCATAAAGGATGTACAAAGATAGCACATTTATAATACATACGTGAATAAACTTTCTCAAATAGAGACAGATGCAAATGTGAATATAAATTATTACATAAAAATTTTATATTTTTCACAGTTAGTAATGATAACAGGTGTTTTTCTACCGACTTCCAAAAAGGAGGAGTTCTCAAGTACTCAATTCGACTGTTTATTTTTTATGTTTGTTACCTCATAACCTTCGACTGGGTGAACCGATTTCCAAAATGATACTCGATCCCTTAAGTAGCATTACTTAAGGGATCGATTATCATTCGCCGTCAATTACGATATCATCAAAATAGGCGAACTACTTTAGTTATCGAATTGTTACTGCTTAACTGAATTTGATGATATTCAAATGGGACTACCATTAGAAGTATACTCTACCAAAAAAAAAATATCTAAATCGGATTACTCTGTAAAAAGAACTCCTTCTTTTTTTGGAAGTCGGTTGAAAATAGAAACTCCTGATTGCGGAAAAAACCCTAAAATGTCTAAAGTTGATTTTTTGAATTTTCTTCGATATTTGTTGTGACTCATTTATTTATATGAATAATAAATGAAAATGAGATAAATTGTAATAAAACATATCTTTTATACTACACCAACTCAGAAAATGTCTCATTACTCGTTCATAAACGGGTTAGAAAGTTCATCATTTCTCCCTTATAAATGTGCGGTGGGCAAAGTTATATGGAATTTCATTTCTGCGTTCTTTTGTTTTTCCATTTCTTCCCTGGTAGCGATCTTTTGTTTAGCAGTGAACATAAATAGAATGCAAAGATAAAATTTTAAAATATCTAATAATTTGAAAAAATAGAAGGGAATTATTTTATCGAGCTCAATTTTCAATGAAAGAATGCTAGAAACTTTTTCTGAACTACGAAAAAATGCATGGCGGCTATTTGTTATTTATTATTTATTTTGGATATATTCAATTTATGAATTTAGTAAAAAAACATGTTTTTACTTAATAAATTAGTATGCTTAATAATAACTTATCAGTATGCTTTTAATTATTGTATATAATTTACCAAAAAAAAATCTGATAGTGTAAGTGGCGATTTTATAATGATGAAGCCACCAGAGAAAAGATGTCTTTGAATTCTTGCGAAATGCTCCAGACAACAATTATTTACTAATGAAGGTAACTACTTTATTTTCCTCGTGGGTAAAACGCTCTATGTATCACTCGGGAGAAAGTTCTGTTTCTGATAGAATGAGCTAGTTTTCTCCCCTCGGTGTACAATGTACTATTTATATAACTTTCTATTCATTTAGACTTCCACAACTTCGACCTATTACTCTAAAGCTACGAACAAATCATATTTATTCGTTAGCTTTAGAGTAAACAAAAGTACAGAAACTAGTTAAGTAATTGTATAATTTAGTGAAAAGTATATATAGTGGTCCAAGTCTAGAATAATAATTATAATACAAATATAATGTACTTATAAAATATACACAAGAAAAAAGAAATATTTACGAATATGACGTGAAATAATGTGCACACGTTCATGATTTGTAGGTACCCAATGAAAACCCAAAAACATATATCATGACAATGTTAGTATACTAACATTGTCATGTACACTAACACTGCAGCTGCGGAAGTTCGTACATAGGAACACATAAAGGCAGTAAAAAACAATGAAAGACACAAATCTGCCATAGCTGAGCATCTGCTGGACGCGGGTCCTAACCACTGGATTGAATTCCATAACCCTAAAATCTTGTCCACCGAACGCCATTACATACCAAGGCTAGTAAAGGAAACTATTGAGATCTCGAAATGCCAGAATTTCAATCGAGGTGATGGTTTTCAACTCGCCAGTGCGTGGAATCCAGTATTAGGTTGTTTTAAAAATAAAAGTCCGCGTTCAAAATGTGTTCAAAATACTATACGCAGTGATACAGTGAGTGTGTTTTGTCGGGACTTAGGATCGAGTTCGAGTTCCAGTGATAACCGTAGCAAAAGACTAAGAAAGAGGGTAGATCGTTATGTCTGCACCTAACTTTTAAACTTTTTGACCAACCACCCGCATTCTTCAGTTTTCCCGTGAACATGGTGCATGTAACTGCGCCGAAATATCGGGAGCTCATTCCACAACCTTACCACGGTAAATATCCCGTTAATAATCATATAACGTCATGATATATGTTTTAAAATACTCTGTAATCATTTAAGTAGACACCCACATATTTGGCGGAAAGATAAAAACTTCATTAAGATAATTAATACGTGAGTCGACAGACTTAGATACACAATACACTGACAACGGGCATTGAAATTGAACTGATAACTGGCTTCAATGAATTGGCAAACAGCTAATATATTGTGCCGCAAACTAGTGCAGATATAAGTAATTACAATACATATTTAGACCGCCTCGTAAGGTAGGTAGCAACACTACATTTGAAGTGAGTGGTCCAAAGTTTGATCTGTGGCAGGGGAAAGTATTTATGTGGTGAACAGAAAGCTGCTGAGTTATAGGCCGCGGTGAAAAAGGAGTGCTGTTATCAAGGCGCACCTCTCTCCCTGCCTTACACACGGCTTTGAGGTGGTCGCCACCTTAAGCATTCGAATGCAGTAGGATCGCAGAGGTGGAGTGGAAGTCTGGCGCCCATTTGCGAGTTTGGTTTCCCAACCCGGGCCCACGAACCTTCACGCGGAATAGCATCTCTGTTGCTACAGAGATACTATTCTTATTGATTATTGGGAGAATATTTTGTAATGAGTTTGACTTCATCCGTCATCTGAATTCTTTAATATCAAGTTTTGTTCAGCTTCAAAGTGGCCGAGAGTTACTCGATAGCACTTACGATTTGAATAGGCATAATGTGGGAAGAAACAATGAAATTGTAGATGACGCGGAGGTATTACAACATACGATAGAGATTTCATAAATGTTTCGAAATAGCACAGAATTATAAATAAATATTTAAGATTCATTTTCACATACAACAGTCGTTTTTGTAAAAGCTCTCGCAGTGAAGCTTGCCTTGGCATTCTCAACTGAAGAAGATCGCAACCCTTGCTGCGGCTACGATTTGGATGGATGATCGCTTTTCAATTAAGTCATCCGTGCTTTGAACGTTACGTTTTGCCGTCGTTTTCGGCTGTTATAGGACAACGGTCTGTGGACTATGTTGCAGGCATTCGAGTGGCTTAAAAACTTGCATGCTAAGGCTGGTTGGTTATCAATCAAGCCGCACTAGGACGCACTAAAAACTCTTATTTCACATTCTGACAGGAATAGATTAATAATGGGAACGTACAGAATATATAGGCTTTAATTTTCCTTTCACAGATTTTTCCTCGAAAGGTCTACTTATTGATACAAGTTAATTAAGAGTCGAACATAACATTGTTTTAATAACATTAAAATCAACATCTGGAAGTGCTCGTAGCGGAGCTCAACTTGGCGATCTTAACCGATGAACAAGTTAAACAACGCTTGCTTGCGGTCAGGACTTGGATGGGTGACCGCTAGTGGTATTATTCATCAGAGCGCTTCCATGCTTCGGAGGGCACGTTAAGCCGTCGGTCCGGTTGTTTGTCTTAGGACAACAGTCGTTAGGCTATGTCGAAGGCATTCGGGCGGTCAGAAAATTTCAACATGGGTTGGCCACTAACCTATCCACCAAGCCGCACTGGGCCTTACTCTGAAAGGAAGGCTTAAGTCCCAACAGTTGGAACAAAATGAATCAACTTCCATACGCGATTTGATGATACACTATTATTTAAAAAACTAGTAAATAATGTAAGTTAGTAACTAATAAGTAGACGTCTTAGCTTTTATAACTACTAGTGAGATCTTGATTGAATTTAAATGAGACCACATGAGAAGCACCAGCTTTTAAATAAAGAAGCATCAAAATCGGTTCGCTTGGATAAATGTTATGAGGTTCACATAAAAATATTATTGAAATGAAAACCGTTTGGAAATCGGTTTAATTGTATAATATTCAAAGTATCAGCGAACAAAAATTTAGTATAAATACAGTGAAACTGCTCTTGAGGTGTCTCGGACTGGTGACTCCATTGTGGCGTTTTCAAACTCAAGGGAGCGGAGGTGAGGTGAGTGGACTTCGGGACAAGGGTTTTTATATTTAGAAGGTATGCGACATTGTGTAATGGTTTGCAATGAACTGACAATGGTAACTTTATCGTATTTGTAACTTTGTTTTTTTTAAACTTTTGCGATGTGAACACATATTTATATTATATTAACGGGGCTTAATCACGTTAAAAATAGTATTTATTTACCGTTTTGATCAAGTTAAATTGATCGTGGTCACGAGCGGACTGAAGAGGCGGGTGTCATTGTCTCGAAGTATGGAGATATTTTTAAAATACTATAAAAAGTCACACAACACTAATGATATTAACAGATTCTTCTGAGGATAAATCGCGACGGGAACACTTTTCAATCACTGGAAAATCTGTCGATATCGTTAGTGTTGTGTGTCGGGACAATGACTTTTTATAACAACTGATGGCGGTATTTAAAAATATCTCCATATCTAAATATCTCCAACTCGGGTCTTGGATGATCTGATATAATATTATCCAAGACCCAAGAACAAACATTTCTGCCCAATACACAAATATGTTGCCTAGTTGGGATCGAACCTGAGACCCTGCGGTTCATTGGTAGATAAGCACACTGATAATGACCTCTCTTTATTTTTATATTGGTTCCTCAAAGTGACTCCCACTCGCCTGATGGAAAACGGAGATGGAATCAAGAAGCGATGACCGTTAATGCAGCCGTCTCATGGCCAGTTTTGCGCCTAATGACGCGTAGTGCTTAGCACTACGCGTGCCTATGAATGTTTCAGTGCCACCCATAACATAGAACTGGAGTTTTGCTTGGCACAACACTACGGTTGTCACCTTGGGGCCATTATGTATGCCAAAAACCAATGTAACTAGGTAACGATTGTAGTACAGCGTTGTGCGACACTACCTGTGGGCAGAGCACGAAAATCTGTGTAAGTGTAACGTACTCGCATCGTTTACGTATTTAGTACAAACTGTCATTCATATCATTTAGTACAATAGTGGCACAGATAAATCATATTTTGTACTGAATAAGTAAACGATACGATAACGTTATACTTTAACAAAGCACCTACTCTTTCAACATATTTCTGTTAAGCTCTGTAGGCTGACGATGCAGAGCTACGAGTATTATGGCAGAAGCGGTTCATAATGTTTCGTGTGGTACAATCACCGCCATAACGCATGTCTGCCACATAAACCAATTAAAAAATATCATATTAACAATGTTCTCCTCTTAAGATTCCGTAGTTAAAAAGAAAAAAGGAACCTTTATAGGATCACTTTGTTGTCCTTCAACTATGTATGTAATGACGATTTTACCCAGGAACGCGTCGAGGCCAAGTGAAGATTTATATGAAATACTCGTGCATAAGGTGACTAATCTAAGGCATTTGACTGCGTCCGATATGATATACTTGTCAGGAAATTACAACACTACGGTATTCGGAACATGGCTCTCAACCTTTTGACTTCATATTTAAACAATAGAATTCAAAGGGGACATAAATGGTAAAAAATCGCCCGGCTCTACAATCTCAATGGGCGTTCCTCAAGGTTCAATACTAGGGCCATTCTTGTTTGAAATCTATATTAATGACTTACCTTCTTATGTAGAGAAGAATCACGAGATTGTATTGTTTGCAGGTGACACTTCACTGTTATTTAAAATTAAAAGGCAGTTATTAACAAACTATGACGATGTTAACAATGCATTAGCTGAAGTTGTGAATTGGTTCAATGCAAATAATCTTCTCCTCAATGAGAAGAAAACTAATTGGCTCAGATCAGCGGCATATGCTGTTAAAAAAATTAGACAATTAACTGATGTAGACACAGCTAGAATAGTTTATTTTAGTTATTTCCATAGCGTTATGACTTATGGCATAGGTACTGCTCTGGGGATGTTCTGCCGATATTAATTATATTTTTATACTGCAAAAGAGGGCTATACGAGGGAGCTACAGTTTAACTCCCAGAGTTTCCCTTAGACAGAAGTTTAAAGACATAAATATTCTAACTGTTGTCTCTCAGTTTATCTATGAAAATTTAATGTATGTTAAGAAAAACATTAGCAGTTTTGATAAAAGGAGTGATGCTCATTCCATCAACACGCGAAATAAGCACAAGCTATCCGTACATGTAACGCGTCTTCACAGAATAAGTCATTCTTTTATGGGACAATGTTTACGATTCTATAATAAAGTTCCCAATGTTATCCGAGATTTGCCTACTAATAAGTTTAAAATTACTATTAAAACTAAACTCTGTCAAAAAGGTTATTTAAAAATTTCGGATTACTTGGAGGATAAAACAACTTGGGACTGATCACTCCAGGATCTATCTACTCCCCCCAATCTACTCTCCAATGCGAGAACCCTTAGGGTTCTCGCATTGACGTGGCGGGGGGGCTCAGTAACCGTGGCTAGGTACATCACGGTGAAGCCAAGAGGAACCCAGGGGCCGCGCCGGCGTTGGGGTGCGCTGGCCGGCTCAGGCGGGCCGCTCCTATGGGCTTTGGCCGCCAAGTCCACATAGGAGTGGCGGGGTCCGGGCGCTTTGGCGCAGACTCGAGGAGGTGGGGCCCGGGCGCTTTTGTGCAGGCTCGAGGAGGTGGGGCCCGGGCGCTTTGGCGCAGGCTCGAGGAGGGGGGCCCGAGCACTTTGGTGCAGGCTCGAGGAGGTGGGGTCCGGGCGCTCGGCGCAGACTCGAGGAGGTGGAGTCGCGGGGCGGCTATCCCTTATGGCTGACGTAGCAGGCGGTGGGGCTACGTATCCGACCCACCGCAGGGAGACCACGGGCGACCAGACACGGGGAAGTCTGGCGCCCATTGTTGGCGAGTTTGGTCTCCGAGGCAGTTGCGGCGCGCCATGTGTTCTGGCGTGCCGCGAAGAGAAGGGTCCGGCAACGGACAGCCGGGGCGGGTTCGCGGTCGTGTGGAAAATCTGTCTCGCGTTCCCGCCGAGGGCGGCAGTGACGGAACACCCCGGGGTTTTGGTGGGTATACGGACTCCCACATAGCCACCTCCCTCTCCGTGGTGGGTGGTATCCATAAAGGATTTCCCCGGGACAAAAAAAAAAAAAAAGGATCTATCTACTCGTATACTAAGATGTCAAAGTGTAGCGTGTCTTGCCCTACTGATACCATTATTATGTTCTCTTTTGTAAGGCTACACACTGGAGCTAATATTTGTAGTACCTAAATAAAAACATCTATATAAAAAGAATGGCCCAGAGGTTCTTGCCGCTTCTTCTCGGTAGGCTTTATATATTTTGGAACGCGGTGGTAGTCTTTAAAGTACATTAGAATGAAAAATTGATTGGTTCATAAGTGCGTCTTTGATGCCTAAATTGAATAAATGATTTTGACTTTGACTTTAAGCTGTTAAAAAATCAAACTTGTAAGCCGAAGAAATCAAAAGATATGACCGTTTGTGTCGGAAATTTTGATATTTCACAAGAGAATCGAAACCTATTTGGCACTTCCCGTTGACCTAGTATCATGAAATTTGGCAAGAAGGATTTTATTTGTTTTGTGGAAAAAAGACTTCGATGGGCAAACTATTGAATTTATATACTTATAGATATATCTTACCTACAAGTTTGTACGGAACCCTCGGTGCGCGAGTCCAACTCTCATTTTGTCGATTTTCTATCAGTCTTTCATGTATGCATAAGTCACCGTGTCATATTAAAAACGACTCGTTCACCCAACTCTGATAAAGCCTTATTCCAGACAAATTATCGTTCAAATTCTTTTTCACCCAAAACATTTTTTTCCACATAGTCTCGTCAAACATTGACAGGCTCCTACGTGACTCCCAAAGAAAGACATTATTAGATGTTATTAGACACGCGAAGCGCTCAGATGCCTTTCAAGGCTGATCGAGATTGATGATTCTGTCTTGGAAATGGAGTGGTTTCTCTCGTTACTTGGACCACAGAATGGATTCTAGTTTCAAAGTCTCAAACTGCTTTTTGAAAATAAAGTTATATCTTAAGTAGTTGGAATTAGTTTGTTGATCTAGAAGAATAACTTACAAAGATTATCAAGTTATTTGCATTGTCACTTTCGTTATGGTGAGACTTGGGTCAAGTGCTTGCTCTTAGTTGTAGTCTGCTAGTATTAACTATAAAAAAGGAAAATATTACAAACATAGTATTATATGCGTAAACCAAAATGTGCCTATTCTGGTACAAGCATAGACGTCTACGTTAGGAGCATATCTCACTGCACCGGACATCGCTGTTGTATGCAGTACTGCGGTTTTTAACTATGACTGCCACGCACTGAGATGCGGTGTCACTGTGTATAGCTTGCGGGTTTTGTGTATAAATCATCTTTTTACAAAAATAAACAGATACAATTTGAAAAATTTAATACCGACTTCCATTCTATTTAATTATTAGAATGTATCTCAAAAACTACTGGACCGAATTTGATGAAGTTTAAATGGAAAAAAAGAATTTTGAGAATCGGTTCACCCAGTTAAAAGTTATGGTGTAACAAACATAAAAAAAAAATAAAAAAAACATACAGTCGAATTGAGTACCTCCTCCTTTTTTTGGAAGTCGGTAGAAAAACGCATTACCGCACACCGCAGCGGTGTCTGGTGCAGTGTGATATGCGACTTAGCTAAGTTATTAGTGACTTTACCTTCGAAGCACTTAGTCCCAGGCATGTTCCAGGTTATATAAGGTTTAAGAAAAATATTTGTGTACTGAACAATATATTTGTTCCCGGGTCTTAGAGGTGGTGATGTGTTATTGTGTGTGCCTCACACGACACAGAGAATCCTTATGCTAGGGTGTATATGAGTGTATACGACGTTATTATTATCATGAACCTATTACATTCTCATAGTAAGGACACGAAATCACCACACGGGCCTAGTACGGATTGGCGGATAGTCTAGTTGTCAGGAGTGCGGAAGTCCAGCGATACATCCTAACAACTGTTTCTAAGACGTCAAACAGGGCCTCGACGACGAACGATGACAAAGACGTTATTATTATCATAAACCTATTACATTCTCATAGTAAGGACACGAAATCACCACACGAGCCTAGTACGGATTGGCGGATAGTCTAGTTGTCAGGAGTGCGGAAGTCCAGCGATACATCCTAACAACTGTTTCTAAGATGTCAAACAGGGCCTCGACGACGAACGATGACAAAGACGACCAACTTTCAAGCACCGAAGGGCTTAATTGTAACTGCAACCCAGGTAGTTGGAACAGGTTTCATAGAATAGAAACAAAATAGGAAAGTAGTTACAAATATTCGATAAGCAATTAACCCATTGCGTCCCAGAGACGTAAATATCACTTTCATTCATAAATATTCGTTTTAATTATCATGGTATATAAAGGATTAATAGACTGCGTCGTATCCACGACGTGCGTCGGATCCACCAAGCAGCGCTGGGCCCGCGTGGTGGATTATGGGTTAACTCCACTCTCTAAGAGGAAGGCTTGAGTTCCAGCTGTAAGAACATTTTGAGCGAATAAGATGAATAATAATAAATAGACGACCTCTAAATGATAAGCAATATTTTTTTTTTTCAAGAAATATGAGTGAGATGCATTTTCAGAACCTGACAAAATACTATATTCTGTTCTTACTCACGCTTCGAAATTCCATTAATAATCTAAAACTCAGACAGGGTAGCATTAACCCGCCATTTGTACTTTGTGACGCGCCGGTCTTACGCACCGTGTTTTTCAAGCCAAGATTTTCCTAATCAATCACTCAAAATCAATACTCTAAGGTACTTTTACTTGGCCAAATATTAAAAATACATGTTTTTGTTACAACAAAATAATGATATTATAAATCAGATCTCGTTTATTAGTTTTACACTTAAAATACTAGAAATAACAAAGATTTTTATCCAATTTTATTTTCAAATGTGAAAAGCAGTTTGTATTTTTCATGCCTAAATTAGCCTTTGTCAGTCTTATGATACTAGGTTACGAGGCCCTTTTTCCATTATTATTATATCATATATATATATATATATATATATATATATATATATATATATATATATATATATATATTATAAAAAAAATCCGACTGCGCCACAAAATATGTAATTGTGGTGGAGAGGGCTTTAGTAACAAAATAATCATAAAAATCAATTTAGAATTGGCGGAGTAAATGCGTAAAATACATATAAAAACGTACTCGCTGAGTTGAGAAGTTCCTTTTTTTAAATTCGGGTTAAAAACTTTTATATAATTATAAAACTATTATACAATAATTTACCTTTTTGTATAGTATGGGAGAACAAACGTAAGTGTAAAGTTATTAAGCTCATAATTTTATATGATGTAATTTTAGTCTTTATGTATTACGAGTAGCCGTGCGATTCTCTAAAAGCAAACATCATTACATCTTTGACAACATTCGTGAAACAAATGACGAGATGACAAAAAACGTTGGAAAAACAACCTTATGTACAAGGGTATCTCATAAAGTATTTGACATCCGTGAGCTCGTCGACGCACGCAACGACGGATCATTAGAGAATTGCACGGCTGATAAGTATCGAAAAAAATGCAAAAACTAATATAACAATAGTGCCCTGTATATAGTGTATAGTGTATATAGTGACGTAATAAATAACTTAATGTTTGACAATAAGTAATTTAATACTCATTAAGAACGTCTGATATTTTAAGTTTCTATAAGAGAAGGAAAAAAATATCACAAAATGTCTTTTCTTACGAGACCCAGAAAAATATTCTTTTGACTCGACTGTCCCAAAAAATTAAGAATGATAAATTACTATGCTCATTTAAGTTCTTGCTACAGCAAGACTTTTCAGGTTTGTTTTTCAGCAGTGTGTTTTACAAACTTAAAGAGACAGGTATTCTTGGTAATATCCTTCATAAAAAAATAGTGTTCACTTAATAAATCATTATTAGGATTCAAATTATAAGGCTTCCAGTGCTAGTTGCTGTGCTATACAGCTCAATTTCGTTTAAAAATATACCAAGGAATAATACACATTAAACAGGAATCATTATAGAATTTAGAGGTTAATCTTAGAGCCGTTATACACGGACTGCTCGAGCAGTTAACCAGTGATTAAAATACACGGACCGCTGCTGCATGTTATAGTCAACAGCTTGAAGCTGCCATTGAGAACTGTTCGAGCAGTTGGTATTACCTGCTCAACAAGTAACAATTACAATTCGGGGGCGGGAAGCGCGCGCGACGTAAAATAAAGAGCGCGGGCGAAGGTAACTGCGCGAGAGCAGTTACCTTCGCCAACCGCCCCAAACAATGGCAACTGCTCGAGCTGTTTCGTGTATGTGTGTACGTAAAAGACTGTAGTTCACTGTCCAGTCACAACTTGAAGCAGTTCATGCTGACTGCTTCAAGCTGCTCATGTATCTTAGAAGGGCAGTTTTTCACAGAAAGAATAACAAATAAATACCTTAGAAATACTTGCTGTGTCAGTAGAACCTCGCATTGAATAGTTATCTTCTGTTCTTATGCAATCAAATGACGAGACAGGCATTCGTCTTCTTGAAGGTAAGCATTGCGCTGAGTTTTTTTCATTTTTACTAGTAGATCGTAGTAGACAGAGGTGGTTCGCCAACACGCTGAACTGACTCTATTAAAAAGGGCCACGAATTCCACCATTTTACAATGTGCTCGCAATGTCACTAACCGACAGAAAGATCGCGACGAGATCAACAGCCCTGGAAATGGAAACTGGCGATGATCCGCCGTTTACCGTCATCATGACCACAACCACTCTGCCAAGAGTGTCCGACTAAGAAGTAGATGGTACAAGC
Organism: Selenia dentaria; assembly: GCA_917880725.1. NCBI lineage: Eukaryota > Metazoa > Arthropoda > Insecta > Lepidoptera > Geometridae > Selenia > Selenia dentaria. The sequence continues at coordinate 1,594,701 of OU862888.1, read as the reverse complement.
ACTAGGACCTGGAGTTGTGCGGTAACCTCTGTCTATTATAGATGCCTCCATTTCACATTTCAAAAATGACGCAAGCCACACACTACCCTGAAATTAAACGCAAGCTCTGCAAATGAGGCATAGCTTCTTAATTTCAATAAAGCAATCATAATGGAGAAAGCATAGCGTTATACATTTGAATGGACCAATCAGAAGAGATAAACAAAAACTCTCATGAGGACGAAGAATATTTTTGGTCATGCTATCCTCTGAAGGTAATTGTCGTTTTTAGATTAGGTGTGATGAAAAAACTATTTCCTGATAATTACTTACAATCATAATTATTTATTACGATAAGATTTCTTGGTGCACAAAAGATATCAGATACGGGTTTCCTGCTTCCATCACTTCAAATCGCATCAATCAATTAACATGTCACATACACATCAACACCGCATATTATTTTATATTTTTCGTAAGTCAGACATTTTTTGAATATACTTCTAGGGTTCCATACCTCAAAGGAACCCTTATAAAACACTTTATTGTCCGTCTGTCTCCCAAAATATTTTTTTCTAAAAATGCCTAAAGTCTAGGCATTTCTACCTTGATACCTCTAGGCCCGAGAGGTACTAAGTCGAAATTTATATCAAAAAACTCAGTCTACGGTCACTTTCAGCTGTGAAAAAATCAAACTTTTATATCAACGCAATCATGTAGAATATTTTCGCAAATTTTGCGATTTCACAAGAGAATCAAAACGTACGTCACGTAGAACTAAAATCATGAAATTTGGCAAGGAGCAATTTTCACAGCACATCGACAATCTGAAAACTGGAATTACCTATGTAGTTTAAAATACAAAAACAAACGAATTTACTATTACAAACTTATTATTTGCGGTTTATGCACTAATCATGTCTATGGATAGAACAGAGTATTTTAGTTTTTTCTTAAACATAGTTTATGACTTAGAGTAATAGTGTTAGATGCTTCCAGTTCAACTCGCACTCGGCCGGTTTTTATTATTTCACCGCGTGGGTGGAGCCACGGGGCTCCGCTTAGGCGCGTACAGGTTATCCCTCAAGTACTGCAGGCAGAACGTACGTTACAGAGTTTTCTAGCGAGTGTATATAATATTCTAGCGAGTGCCCGCGACTTCGTTCGCGTAGTAGGCTCGGCCTTCGGCCTCGCCATAACAGCTCATATTTTCTTGCTTTTCTTCCGTAAGAACCTCCTCTTGATGATTATTGACACAATACCGTTCTCAAGTTATAGCGTAACCAGGAGATATAGGTTTTCATTTTCATATATATAAATAACACAATACATTAGAAAGAAAGAAAGAAAGAAAGAAAGAAAGAAAGAAAGAAAGAAAGAAAGAATAATGTTTATTGTGCACAAATTTCAATATGTAGGAACATGAGATACACGTAATTGAATATTGTCAAAGCTTACATAATGTTTATTTTTAAATACAGTGTCTAAAAGTTAGATTGTGCACAAAAGGAGCAAGTTCAGCATTATGCTACGAGTAGGTATAACTGCCTACTACGTAGCGCTGGTTTTCAACACACTCCTCTGCTCACATAAAAAATACATTATTTTTGGGGTTAGTAGTTATATCATTTAAATATTATATACACGATATAACATACAAAATAATAAATAAATAAAACATCATGTATCACTATAGGTAGGTAGGTATAGGCTGTTCCTAGTATATTAGTAATAACGAGAATATCATGACGTATTCGATCATACAATTTCATGTATGTACCCTACTATGAACATTCCATGGACACAGGACCTAAAATTAAGGAGGTAATCATAAAACCATGATTATAAACAGGTTAATAACCGGTTGAGGTAAAGTAGACATTTAAACGAAACAATGTTGCTTAGCAATTATTGAGTAGAACCTATCTACAATATCCCCGTAGAATTTTATAGAAAATAAATAATTATTATTATATTAATAAGGCCAAAATACATTTAAAAATGATATTATTAAAAACATTATGACATATAACAAGTTTGAAATGAAGTAATATGGAGTTACGAGGGTACAAGGGCTCAGTATCATAAACTTAATAAATAACATTTGTGTCACACCACCAGTGACAACATGTAGTATGGACATATATGATAAAAAATAATTGGATTACATAAGGATATTACATAATATGAGTGAGATTACATAAGCGACGTAATTATGTAGGTTTTTTTTTATAAACGTAAACCTAAGTCTTCGTTTTACCAGAGCTTAGTATTAAAGCGGTATATAGCGGATGGTACTTAGGTATATTTATAATTATTTAACCAACACTACCTTACAATAAAATGTTAGCGATATCTTGTAATACGAAAAACCTTATTTCCTTCTTTTTGCCTTATTAATATCCTTCCGTTCTTCGTCCAGAGATATTTCCAATTTAATCTCTTCTTCTCTTCCCTTACAGTATGGAACAGCTTTTTGTTTTGTTTGGTTGGCGTTCATTGAAATATATTCGTTTCGGTGTGGCATCAGACAGTCCAATATCGACAGTAGTAAGAGCTTTGGCACGAGCTGCGACCAGAAGTGTATCTCTGAGATCACGCCTGGCGCAACACACTACAACCGGGCGCGCAGACGTGCGCGTATTCGCCCTTGCGGGTCCACCGGTTCCAGAGGTACTGCTAGTGGCTTCGGGTAAATGACCAGACCTATAAATGTGCACTATATCTCTGCTGTCCAAAGGAACATCTAACTTTGTCGCAGCCACATGTATGAGGTTGCGCAGGTCCTCACCATTAGTCTCCGGGATCCCACCAGCTCAATATCCGTAAGAAAGATTTGCTATTCCCTTTCATTTGCCTCACGCATAAGCTTCTCAATATTTGCTTCCAGTTTCTGGATGCCTTGCTTATTTTCTGAGGTTTCCAACAAATCTAGTCGCCTTTCCACATCTGCCGTTCGTTGAGATAAAACAGTAACATCATTTTTACAATTTAGAAACTCTAAATAAAATTCATTCAAGTCAGACCAAAGTTCTTGAATCTCCCCACGAAATTCAGACAATTCTGATTTCAAACTCTTGACGTTGCTTTCAAAACTCTTCATCTTGTTAATAAACTTAAGTAATGTGGAGTCAGTTATTTGGGCTTGTTTGCTACAATTATCACTACTAGGTTCTTCACAGATCTCAGCAGAATCCCTATAACACGGTGATGTGGTAGGACTAATATCACCCAGTTTCTTTAATGAACAGTTAGTACATTCCCATTTGTTCGGAAGAGGGGACGAGCCCTTAGATACGCAACGTTTGTGATACACATTATTGCAACCAAAGCAGGTAATGCCACCTGTTGATGATATGAATTTCCCGCAGGTCCCGCACTTCGACATAGTGATCAACCGACAACTTGGTATGCGTGTAGTTGTAAAATAAATAGCTAGATGGCGCTTTGTATAAGTAGTAAACTTAATTCTTTTCCAGTTATACAATTAAGATTAAATGTATTTTGACAATTATATTATTAGGTAGCTTCTTATTATTCTGGTTCGTGTTGCCCTTCTAAAACATAGAAACCATGCACATAAACAAGTACACTGCTGACACTTGTTCTTGAGTCACCCGCAACAACACAATTACTTCGTATTGAAAATACACTCTTATTTATGCTTTTACATATCTCTTGCTCTGTAAGTACACCCTTACACCCCTGAATGCTGGGGTGTATGACTATCATTACAGCATAGGTTTTGGAATTTGAAAAAAGAACTGTCATACTCATACTACACGAAGAATATTTTTAAAAAGTTAATATTTTTTTTCTCGGTATCGATTAATTACTCGAATCGGAATCTAGACAATTTATTTTATAAAGATTTTATTTTAAATATGGAACTATTTGTTTCCACATCGTATGTTAGATGGAATCGATTTAAAAATCAAACTGGCCAGCAAGATTTGACGCGCTTGCGTGCGTGAAAAAAAAAGGCAGTCTACTAGTAGGCGCGAAAGCATCGCGAAAATAATTAATTTTCTTGTTTGAGTTCTTTTTCAGAAGTTTTAAACATGACAAACGTGTGAAAGTGTTTTTATATCATATTTTGATGAATTATCTAAGAGGCTACAACCTTCCAGTTTATGGTGCTTTTATTCCATGCTAAAATCTACAATGATGACAAAACATGACGTGAATTAGAAAGATTTTTCTAAACTTACTGCTTTCTTGAAAAGGCAGTCTGACGGCTTTAAAAGCAAGAAATCGAAGGTATTTACTGCAGAAGAAGTACAGAAATTCTTAAATGAAGCTCCGGATGAAATTTATTTAGCAATAAAGGTACCTACGTATTTACTTGCCCTTTTTAATAAGTTACCAAAATATTTCACAAAAATACTATGCGAATTTGGTGCCTTTAATACAACTTATGTCTTTTTTACAGGTTGTTCTAATTTTTGGGATATCGGGAGCCTGCAGAACCGTGGAATTGACAAACTTGACAATAGAAAATGTAGAAAAACATAACAAATTACTACTCATAAAACTGCCTAACACGAAAACTAAAATTGACCGGTCATTTGTTGTGCATGAAGAATTTGCAAATTATGTTGAAAAATATCAAGCTCTTCGGCCTGAAAACGTGGATACAAATCGTTTTTTTCTTAATTACAGTAAAGGAAAATGCCACAGACAAGTAATAGGAAAAAACAAATTTACAGGCATGCCAAAGCAAAAAGCCACATATTTAAAACTGAGTAACGTAGAGTTATACACCGGGCATTGCTTTCGCAGAACAGCGACTCTATTGGCTGATTCGGGAGCCAACCTCACTCTGTTAAAAAGGCGCGGCGGCTGGAAGTCCAGCAAAGTGGCCGAAGGTTATATCGAAGATTCGATGGCAAACAAAAGCAAAATTACTTCAAAAATAACAGAAAATATAAACTTGAAATCACCACGTCAAAGCACATCATCTGAGCCATTTTTTAATGAAGAAAATAGTACCAGTCAACTGCCGCCATTTACGATGCAAGAACCTCAAGTCACTCAAACTCAAGTCTTATCATCACAAACTCATATTCAAACTATAAATATTCCTAAAAAGAACGTGACCATATCTCTTACAAATTGTAATAATTTTACTATTAATTTTAATTAAAAACACATTTTTTTCTTCTTAATAAATGTTCATTGAAACCTGCTGTCTTGTTGTTTACTAACCTCACAATCGATATGTAAAGCAGAGTATTTATCTCGGGCGTAAGCATCAATTGCATACTCGGGTTAATTAGCGCCTTCGCTTCGCTCAGGCGCCAAAAACCTCGTATGCAATTGATGTCATACAGCCCTTGGTTAATAATCTACTATTATCGAAATGAAAATACTCCCACCCAATAAGTAGTCACTTATTGTCACGTAACTATAAAATTATAGTTCTTATTTATAATATTTCAATAACAAACTAAAATTAAAACTCGGAGATCTTTTTTAACGCACGTCCTTCCTACCCACTTTTTTTATATTTGAGTGTTTAATACTGCATGGTAGAACACAGGGGAGACGCAATCACGAGCGTTCTGCACTTTCCTTCAGAGAGACCACCGGATGTGGTTGAAACTATAGTTGGAAAGATCTGACTTATTTACGTGATGGATTCCCGTTTTTCATAATAAAAATGTGTGCAAAAAACTAGTGTGCAAATATTATCTATAAAATACACGGAATAGATAGTAAATTATTGTATAGGAAATTGTGCATTTCACATTATAAAATCACTTTAGATATTCAACAACAGATTGTTGTTGAACAACTGTTAGACATAAATTAATTCCTTAGTGTATAAAAGGTACAATGTAGAAAAATGTCCCCGGGCTACCTGAAACTCACATAACTACTTCAAAGATGATTCGAAACCGTTTTCATTATATTACTCAATGATTTTAATATAAACTGAGGTAGATACGCCTTACTGCGCTTGGAGACATCAACACAAGTTAGTTGTCTTTAGTCAACTTAGTGCCAGCCTGTCTCCCCCCCGAAGGGTTCTCGCATTGACGTGGCGGGGGGGCTCAGTAACTGTGGCTTGGATCAACACGGTGAAGCCAAGAGGAACCCAGGGGCCGCGCCGGCGTTGGGGTGCGCTGGCCGGCTCAGGCGGGCCGCTCCTATGGGCTTTGGCCGCCAAGTCCACATAGGAGTGGCGGGGTCCGGGCGCTTTGGCGCAGACTCGAGGAGGTGGGGCCCGGGCGCTTTGGCGCAGGCTCGAGGAGGTGGGGCCCGGGCACTTTGCTGCAGGCTCGAGGAGGTGGGGTCCGGGCGCTCGTCGCAGACTCGAGGAGGTGGGGTCGCGGGGGGGGCTATCCCTTATGTCTGACGTAGCAGGCGGTGGGGCTACGTATCCAACCCACCGCAGGGAGACCACGAGCGTCCAGGAGAAGTCTGGCGCCCTGTTGATTGTTGGCGAGTTTGGTCTCCGAGGCAGTTGCGGCGCGCCATGTGTTCTGGCGTGCCGCGAAGAGAAGGGTCCGGCAACGGACAGCCACGGCGGGTTCGCGGTCGTGTGGAAAATCTGTCCCGCGTTCCCGCCGACGGCGGCAGTGACTGACATATGGACTCCCACATAACCACCTCCCTCCCCGTGGTGGGTGGTATCCATAAAGGATTTCCCCGGGACAAAAAAAAAAGTTCCAGCCTGGCAATGACGCAGCACGTGTATTATATTTAGGAAAAAATGCCTTCTTATGTGTTAGAAACTGCAGAAATATACTGGAACAAGTGTAAAAAACAAGAATGATGTATCTTTTTATTTGCAAGTATTGTTTTTCTATGTTATTTGTCAAAAATGGAAAATCAAATATTGAATTTTAAATTAAAATAACTTCTGCGACGTTGCCGCTTCGCCACCCACGAGAACGAGAAAAGTAGCGAGCGACGGAGATAATGAGTCTGTCATTGGAGGTCGAATGGTCGGTCACAGGCGAACGTTGTTAATAATATATTGATCCCTTTCTGACAACAAGGGTTCATATATCTTCGTGCTCTTTTAATCTTGTCAATGTAGTTAATGTCGTTGTGCGAGTTGTGTACCTACTTTAGCTATAGATAGGTAAAGCATACAATTTGCCATGTTTATACTTCATATTTAAGAAAGGATTTAAAACGCCTCTATTAGTCAATCTCATTGATATTACTGGCCAGATCTAGAGTGAAAAATGGAACCAATAAGTGAGACCATGAGAAGTACAAGGTTTCTAATAAAAAAGAACCATCTAAATTAATTCACTAGATAAACAGGTACTTACGCATTAAAACAGACGAATTGAGAACCACCTCCTTTTTTGGAAGTCAGTACAAAAGATGTGATGTGACAAATACCAGTTCCAGCTTATAAAAGTACTGTTACCCAGCACCACTCTATCATCTATTCGCTAGGCTTTATAATACAGTTTAAGGTTAAGAAAGAAACATTTCATAAAATTATATCTTTACTTATTGAATGGTTATCAAAACAAGATTATGAGACAGTAGAAAATATACTTGGATTTGTTAAAATGGTATAAAGTCTGAAAAGAGTATACCTATAGCTCGTCAAAATATAAAAATAATAATAATATAGTCAACATCCGCACAAAGTCTTCAAATTCTCAACATAGTAGGCCTGTTCATTTTGTAACTTAATGCCTTATTAAAATATTAAAAAATTATCTTCACTCACTCTCCCTTCTTTTAAATTTTCATTTAACCCTGACACGAAGGGAAATCTACGGAAAAATGAGCTGTTTTTTTTAATATAATAACGCATTTAAAATCGAATATATACAATTCTAGTGTCACAATGTTAGTGTCAAAACTCTTCCAAAACGGCTTCACTGATTTTTATGAAATTTCGTGTGTATATCCAGTAGGTCCAAAGTACTTTTTATCATCATCATCATCATTATCATCATCCGTACCCATGTAGGAGAAGCCATGGGGCTGAGCTAGTTACCGATAAAAAGTGATATTTTAATATATAGATTATATTATTTTTTCAATTAAGATTAATCAATCACACTAATCTAACTTGTAATCTCACTTAAGTAATACAGTAATAATCCTACCAGAAAAATATTCGTAAAAATGGGAGCCAAGTTCAGAACAAAATCGAGGTCGTCAGTATTTTTGTGTAAATGATTGGGAACTAAATGGGAGGCAAGTTGTATAATCAAAGCTTTCTTGATTTTCCGTCGCAAATGCTTGAGATATACCATTGCAGATTAGGAAACTTTAGGCTTTGGTCTGTTTGACCACTATATCTCCTGATATAAGTAAAGGTATCGCTTTAGCCCTGTAAAGAAGCAGTACAAGAACCCAGAATTAAAATACGCAGTTGACGTGTCTCATCTCATACAACATTTACAATAGTTTTTTTTTCCAAATTTGTTTTGACAAACAAGCTCCTAAAATTTTAATACCTAAATAAAGTGAAGTTAACATATCGAGACACACATATAATGGGCTTACCATCAAAACATAAACTGCTTGTTTAAATATAAATAATTATGTCAAGTTTCAATGACTTAAAATTTACTACCACCATGCCCATTCAAGCAAATTCGCACTGGTGCCGTTGTATAGTAACTGTTATTGACATTTTTTTTTTATATAAAGCTAATATTATGCATACATTTATTTTTAAATTTAATTATGCTGTAGCTTTAATCCAGGTACAACCTAAATCAAATAGAATTTTGTAGAATTTAAGTTAGTAGGTCAAAGTGGTTCCGTTTTCGAAACTTGGCTTGTCACACTGTCGTGCGTCGTAATTATTATCTACGTTCAAAGAGATATCTTTTGCTATGATCACCCGTAAACAATATAAATAGGCTTCTAACTTTAATGCGTCTGGAAGTATTTGAGAGAAATTTCATCATGAAATACTTCGTTGCTTTATCCACGGTAATTCTCGCGGCCTCCGCGATGCCGGCCGCCATCAGTAATAAGGACGTCGTCATCGGTAGTGACGCCGCATTTCTCAATGGCACCTATGCGGGAGTAGAACGAAATGCTGGCTTAGCAGGATTTGGTGCTAATACGCGCGGAGGCCAAGGCGGTGCTGTCTGGACTGTTTGGGATCCTTGGGCGCTCAGAGATGCAGTCACTGGCAACAACGCGAGGATTGTCTACGTACGTGGGCGTATCGACCTTACTGCATTGTTCACTGCCTCTCCGGGTGTCGCTATCCGCGTTGGCAGCTTTAAAACCATACGCGGCGGTGACCGCAACGCTGATATCGTTGGAGGAGGACTGAGGATGTCCCGTGTACAGCATGTCATCATCCAGAATTTAAAAATAAAAATGCTTTGAATTACGCCCCTGGTGAACGGCCCAACGGTAATGGTGGTATAACGTCTATGGTTCCTGGACCATTTTCCACGGTAGATGCTCTCGGTGTTGACCAATCTGAACACGTATAGATTGACGACTGCGAGTTACCCGACGATCCTTGGAACGCAGCTACCCTGCCCGGTGATATGAGGCGTCATGACGGTCTCCTTGATATCACGCAAGGCGCAAACTTTATTTCGGTCTCCAACAACATCTTCAGAAACCACAATATGGTCGGTTTGGTTGGTAACGACGACTACAACTCGGCGATAGATGGCCCAAGACTGAGGATCACTTACTACCTTAACTGGTTCAGGGGAACCAATCAGCGCCATCCCTTGGTAAGGTTTGGTTGGGTCCACATACTGAATAATTTGTACACTGATTTTACCTTCTATGGTATTGGTGCCAGAACTGGATCTTCAATTTTCGTTGAGAGAAACGCGTTCATTAACTGTCCTCGTGCCTGGGTCCATTCCGTTGGGCCTTCTCCGAGTGGAAATTTGATGCCATTCAACAACGTCTTCGTTAACAGCAGATTTGAAAACGTACCCAACAATGTCCCATGGCGTCCCGAACAATTTTATAGGTACACTCCTATGGCTGCGGCTTCCGTTGAAGGCCACGTGAGACGCTTTGCAGGTCCTTGGGGATAAACTTATCACAATTGCGAAGAATCGCACTTGAAAAAATGAATGCATAAGATTTTGTATCATTGTCTTGTATCACCACTGTGAAGAAATGGACATTACATTTTTTTATGATTAGTTTTTGTTATTTTACCAATTTTACCAAGTAATTGTATCTTATGTGACTAAATATTTTTTTCACTTCTAGGGTTCCGTAACTAAAAAAACGAAAATAACCTTTACAGAATCACCTCATTGTCTGTCTGTCTGTCTATCGAGCAGTAAAGACTCTGTTTTTTCTTAGGAATCGCGGAAGTATTAAACTACATTTTAATTTACAAAACACCATAAGATCTACAGTATCTAGAGGTGTAAAAAGCAAGAAACAAGGACCGTAGGCAACGTTTACAAAAACTAGCCAGTAAATGAAAACCTACATGATATTTTCAGTTGGTTTACATGTACAAGTAACAGGAACAGTCCGAAATCGTTAATTCGTAGTTGTACTTCCAATGATTCGTTATTGTATGCGTTGTTTTAGTATTGATCTATTGTAGAACTAATAAATCATACAAACGTCAAACTTAATGCAACTATAAAGGTACTGATAGACAAGCTCATTATCAGGTTTAGCACGTGCGTGAGGTCACCGCCCCAACCTAACGGAAGACCAGCGCTGGTTGCTTGCAACTAGCATATTGCTGAGCTTAGGCTGGGTTGTGACAAACACCTAGATTTTAATTTTTAACCATTTATACTTACTTTGTCTGTATTGTGTTTGTTGCAAATAAATTCATTCAAATTCATTACTAGCACGAAAGCGTGCTATTGATGAGCAATTGCTACTTAGTGGTACGTGTGTCAAAGTATTGCTAGTAATTAGTATGCTTATTACTAGCATGCTCAAAAATCGACGTTGTTTGATTTTTTGGCATGCTACCTGCTGCGCGGGTGGAAACACACACCGCCCTCACACGTTGACTTCAGAGTGCGCTCCGTGGAGTATCGTCCCAAACTGCGCATCGAACCGCACTCCGAACTTCTGTTTTGGAACGCGCTCCAAACCTCTCAATTAATTCGCGACTTTTTAATATCACACTTCAGCGCGCGCTTTGATGCGTTCTTAGTCGGAACGACACATTGAACCACACGTCTAAATGCATTTCGACAGTTTTTGAACACTTCGGAGTGGCGCGTGGAGTGTCCATAGGTAACTAATGTTCTGCCTTTTAACTACGTGATGGACGCTTCAACGGTTGTCGTAATCACCTTAGCTGGAATTGTATAGTTAGCAATGAGCCGAAACGGCGAAAATTATGGGAAAAGAAGTTTATAAGGCGTCATAATAATTTCTCAATGTTGAGAGAATTACTCGAAAACCACCCAGAGGATTATAAAAACCACTTGCGGATGAACAGTAAACATTTCAATTGCTTGTTATCAATGATATATGTATTCAAACATAAAAAAGACGGACACAGTCATGTACATAAACCCGGTTACGACATCCACACTCCAAACTGTCGTTGTAAACTCCAAACTCTTCACACGTACGTTCCGCCGCCAACAGCGCTCCGATGCGTGAGACGTGTGCGCGCGACAGAGCGCCGCTTCTGCTTGCGCGCCAATTGCTTTTACACTTACACTTCTGAGCCCGCGACGGAGTGGCGCGTGGTGTTTCGTGCACTCCGAAGTCAAGGTGTGAGGGCCGCTAAAGGGGCGTGCTTTAAGCGCGTCTGGACAGTTAGCATTCTACATGATATTAACGATATAGCAGTATTCAGTACATGTGTGTCCACGCACTACTTCGTGCTAAAATATCTCCGGGGAGACGAGAAAACACTGCAGTTTTTTTTAATGGCATGCTTAAAATGAGTATGCTTTTTTTAAGCAAATGTATACAGCTAAAGAGCATGCTCGTTTAACGCGTGCTAATAAGCATACTATTTCAGCAGCAAGTTTATCAGTATCTTAAAGCAGATCTGTAAAAAATAAGAAGTACAATTTGAAAAGGTAAATTTTATTAACTTGCAAAAATACTAAACCGTGGCATCCTGTGTAATGTTTACCACGCGCTGGTCGAGGCAATTATCAGTTACGGGCTTAGTTGCTACGGGCTCACGTTTCCAACATATCCGTAACTCGTTCAAAAACAACAACTTAGAATATTAAAAAGATTAGTAAGTAAACAAACAAAACATTCACTAAATAAAGAATATACTAAACTATATAAAATATGGAAAATCCTCCCAGTTGAAACTAAAGTAAACTATTTGTTATTATTGCATTAATTTTAAAATGAAACTTTTAAGCCAGTTAATACTTCTTTTTCTCGAACCCGTAAATCAACTAAGCCACAACTGGAATTGCAGTATACTCGTAGATATAAAAATTATTATGGCAAACGTACTAGGAAATGGCTAGTGCCTATATTGTGTAATGATTTACCCGCAGACTTCGAAAAACAATTTAGAACCAAGTTGAGATATAAAATATCACTGAAGAAGTTATTGTTGAACATATTACCTACCTGAGTACAATAAATATTAAATATGTGTATAGATATTTTAAATGATATATATTATTGGTTTAGATATTATATATTATATACATATAGATAAATAATTATGTATCATAAATTATATTACTTATATACCTAATCTTATAATACATCTACTTACCTACACGTACATGTATATAGTTGTAATAAGTCATGAGAGTTAGCATCTGCCTACAAACCGCTACGCAGTTTGGAAGAATTATGTAATGTTACTATGTATATACTCGTTTTGTTTATAAATCAATAAAAAAAATATACCAACTTCCATTCTATATTCAGTTATTGGAGTGTAACTCAAAAACTATTAAACCGAATTTGATGAAACTTAAATGGGACTACACGGGAAGCACCAGCTTCTACATATATATAATTAATTACTCTATGCACCAGCTATCCAACAAAAAAGAATTTTGAGAATCAGTTCACCGATTCGAAAGTTATGATGTAACAAACATAAAAAAAACATACAGTCGAATTGTGAAGAGTACCTCCTCCTTTTTGGAAGTCGGTAGAAAAGATATCTAACTTTAAACCTTTGGTGAATGAGTCGGTCGCTGGACTTAATGAATTCTTACAGAAATTTTAAGAAAACATTAAGGCGCTGCATCTCCTTCAAATCAAAGATCTGTCGGGATTTCTGTTTTTCTAAGTCGCGTTGCGTAATCTTGACCCGCTACTAGGCGAGAGCAGGAACGTGGATTAGAGCAAGACGAGCTACCTACTTACGACATATTGATAAGGTTTATAGAAAAACACGCGCGTGTTCTCGAGATGTCAGAGTGTACAAGTACTACAAATTCCACTACTAATAGAAGTGTAACATACACTCGAGGACAATTAAAGGTCAACCAACCTTTTGGTTCAAAATCATATAATTCAAATTCATAGCGGCCTACCTTATCGTCAGCTGTTGTTAATAAAGACCAACATGAAATATCAAATAAATCCATGGAGTGTCTTTATTGTAGAAAGATCAATTCTATTTATCGATTCATCGACTACACCGACTTGACACCGGCGCAGCGTCTAGATAAAATAAATCAAAAAATTTTAAATTTTAATTAATTAAAATTGTATAAAAATTGTTTACGTGAACATTCTATCGACGACTGTCCATCTAAAGTACGGTGTACGATCTGCAAAAACAAGCATAACCATACACTGCACATAGATTATTTTGCAAATTCGAGTTCTAGTTGCCATTGCATTAACGTACGCAGCTAAATCAACAGTTTTGCTCGGCACTGCGGTTATACACGTCAAAGATTGTTGGGGCCAGTACCAAACTGTACGTGCTATAATTGATAGCGGCGCATAGCGCTACAAAGTCAAGACTGTGCAAAACGTCTATGGCTACCACGACGTTAGTGCAACTTTGAACCCATCGGTCTAGGTGGCAATCCGGTGCGGGAGTTCGGATTAACTACTTGCAAAGTTAAGCTGCGACACTGCAACGGTCCTATCTTGTCAACTGATGCGGTTATAGTCTTCAACATTGCGGGTAATTTACCCACAATGACCCTCTCTAATAAAACTGTGGTTAAATATCAACATCTGATGTTGGCCGATCCGGCCTACCATAAACCCGCTCCCGTCACATGTTAATAGCAGGTGATCTGCTTCCATACATCTACGATGGACAAAAGATACTGCCACGCGAACGTGGTTTACCGGTTGGCATGAGCTCGATATTCGGGTACGTCATTCTAGGCCAGACTGAACTCGGTCGTTCTGATCATGACGTTGCTAAGCAGTCTGTTAAAGGACTCTTTTTTGGAGTTTCCATGAACCTCGATCAAATTATGCACTCCTTCTGGGAGGTAGAAAATATACCAACGGAAGAGCAGCGTAGTCCTGACGACGAATTAGCTGAATATTTGTTTGCGAAAGAGAATCGTCGTGATGATACGGGTAGGTATATGGTCAAGTTTCCACTTGGATCATCAGTCGAACTAGGTGACTCACGTCAAATGGCAACTCCCCGACTTCTCAACTTAGACTCAAAGTTAGAGCGGGAGCCCGAGTTGAAAATTCAATATCATCGATTTATGCGCGAATATGAGGACCTTGGCCATATGACTTGTCTTGGTGATGTCATGAACGTAGATTCAAAATACATGATTCCGCACTTTTGCATTGTCAAACCGACAAGTACCACAACGTCTCATTGCGTGGTGTTTGATGCATCTGGAAAAACGTCTAACAATACATCGCTCAACTCATGGGCACTTCGGGTCCCAAACTTCAAGCTGATATCAATAAACTATTGATCAACTTTCGGCTTCACGAAGTTTGTCTCTCAGCTAAAATCTGTAAGATGTTCCGAATGATTAACCTTGACCAAGACCAACGGCCATATCAACATATTCTATGGCGTTATTCTCTAAATCAACTAATTAAAGTGTACCAGTTGAATGCTAATAACGTATGGCGTAGCCAGCTGTCCATATCTTGCAATAAAAGTGTTGCAATTTAGCGGATGATGAAGCTGATAAATATCCAAAAGCAGCTCCTATTTTAAAAAGGGCATATTCGCGCCAACGCGACGTCACTTCAAGGAATACCCCCCACGCGCCCCGCCGCCCGCTGTACGGCGGCTGTCAAACGCCGAGCAAGCGGCTAAACGGGCAAGCGCCCACAGTCACCATTTTACCGTCGCTGCGAGCGACCGCTCAGCTCCGCGCCACCGCGCCGCGACCGCATGGCCAGTGACTCGATCGAAATCACCGCGCGCGCACGCCATTTTATCGGCATCCGCATCAGCCCAAAACCTGCGCGTTTACTCGTCACCCCAGTGTACGCGAGTGCGCGATAAACTTAGTGCACAAACATTATACTTACAAGTGACCCAGAACCCTTCAGCACGCAGTCCACAGCCGGACGCCATATACAGAAAACTCTCAAGGTCATCAGCCCGCACGACCCAGAATCACCCGACTATCCTGTAAGTACCTACATATCCTTCCTAATAACTATCCCCTACGAGGGTGGCAGATTGCCTCACCAGGGCATTTTTCATGGATGATCTTATCTGGTCTGTGGAAACCGTAGAAAAGGCACTTGAGCTTCAGAAAGAGCTCATTGAAATGTTGAAAGCGGGTGGCTTCGTACTCCGCAAGTGGTCAAGCAACTGCCCGCAGGTGGTTGAGCATCTGGATGTAGCTCATTGTGAAACGCCAATGACATTCGACGATGAAAATAATTTATCTATCAAAGTGTGTAAAATCTAGACCTTCTGTGGCTGCCGGCTTCCGATGCATTCTCCTTCGCGACTAACCCATCCAACCCAGTTATTTCAAAGCAAACGGTTCTGTCGCAAATAGGTCGTCAATTCGATCCACTTGGTTTCGTAGCGCCGTGTATATTTTATGCGAAATACTTAATGCAAAAACTTTGGGCTCTTCAGTTAGACTGGAACCAAAAGTTGTCGTCCAAACTTGAAGCGCAGTGGTAAGCATACCTCAAAGAACTTCCATTACTGTCTAATATAAAACATGACCGGCATATCAAGGTAGTACGTCATACATATTGTCATATTCTTGGTTTCTGTGACGATTCTACCCTTGGCTATGCTGGTTTGATTTATCTCCGAACTCAAAATGAGCAGGGTGAGACGAAAGTCAGTCTAATCAACGCTAAATCTAAAGTTGCGCCCTAAAGACTATTACCATTCTGCGTCTAGAACTCATGGCTGCACACTTGCTAGCCAAACTATAGCTATCAAGTATGTCCAATCCATTTTGTGTAATCAGCTTGAAATCAATGAAACTTTGTTGTTCACGGATTCCTCGGTCGTGCGAGCCTGGCTTAATACTCCTAGCTACACACTTAAAACGTTTGTGTCCACAAGGGTAACTAAAATTAATGACAGTGTACCTCTGGAATGCTGGTATCATGTTAGTGGTGTCTCTAATGGCTCAGCTGATATGTGCTCTCGTGGCGTATAACCCTTAGCACTACTAACGACACAAGAACGGACCTGACTGGCTTCAGCAAGACCAGTCAGAGTGGCCGATCAAAACCATGCACAAATTTCGCGACTGCAATCTTCCTGAACTCAAAAGTACGACTCCGAGGGCAGTTCTTGTTACTACTGCGGCTGAGGCAGCGTATATGCTTTATATTCTCACCGAAAAGCATTCTAGTTTCACCAAATTGCTCAACATTGTAGCTCGATGTTATCAATTCATTCATAACTGCAGATCAGCTGGTCAATAACGAAAGTCAATCTCGCTCGGTGACCTTAAAAAAGCGCGTGATAGATTGGTGAAATCAGTGCAAAAGCATCATTTTTCAAGCGACATTGACACATTATTAAAGGACGGCAATTGCAGTCAATCTTTGAGAATGCTCAACCCTTTCGTAGACCGTTGAATGGATGTTGAATGTTTTCTCACTTTTGTCTTGTGAGAGACTTTCTCAATCTGTCTTAACCTACTACAAGAAGCATCCGCGGCTTCTGCCAAAAAAATAAAACTTCACGAGCATCTTAATTGACTACTTTCATAAACTTCATTTGCATGTGGGTCCACGGACATTTCAAGGTTTGATTAACCAAAAATACTGGATTATATCAGCACGCAGTGCTATTGGATCACGTACCACAAAATGTATAGCATGCTTTAGAGTGTCTCCTACAAATCGACAACCTATAATGGGTGAGCTGCCTAAGTTTCGCTCACAAGATATTCACGTATTCCATACTGTGGGTATTGACATTGGTGGGCCTTTTTCAACAAAAGACTCAACTCGTAGAAATTTTCATGTGTCCAAATCGTATTTGTGCGTCTTCGTATGTTGTGCCACTCGAGCGGTTCACTTAAAGGTTTTATCTTCTCTGAGTACAGAGTGCTTTCTCGCATGTTTCGACCGTTTCACGGCAAGAAGAGGCCTTTGCCATTTCATTGTATCCGATAACGGTACCAATTTTGTTTCTGCAGGCAAGCAGTTGAAAGAAGTATCGGTTCTAAAGGCTTTGTCTTTCGTGGAGTCACATGGAGACACAATCCACCGACAGGAAGTAATTTCGGTGAACTATACGAAAGTACCGTAAAACCTGTAAAATAGCACTTGAAGCGCTGCGTAGGCTCTAGGGCTTTAACTTTTGGAGAACTCAATACAATCCTTTCCCGCGTTGAAGCCGTACTTAACTCAAGACCCCTTTGCACTTTGTCGTCCGATCCAAATGAGTTTGAGTTTCTGACACCCTCCCATTTCCTGATAGGAAAGGAACTTTTATCAGTGCCAGAGTACGACATAACGGAAATGTCCAGTTCGCGGCTGAATCGTTGGCAGTCCGTCCAACAGATATGTCAACAATTTTTGAAACTTTGGAGGCGGGACTACTTGCTTACTTTGCAACAGCGGCAAAAATGGTTTACCAACTGTCGCAATCTCAATATCGGTGATCTCGTACTCATTAATTCTGATGCGTCGCCGCTCAAATGAGCGCTGGCTCGTATTTTCAAGTTACACCATGGTCCGGACGGAGTCGGGCGTGTGATCAGTTTACGAAACTCGAATAATTACAATCAACAAATTAATAATTACAATCACGAGTTTACTCGTCTAGTTTCAAAAGTAAGTCCTCTCCCGTTGGATCAGAACTCCGAATAATTATTTATATTTATGATGTTATTCCTCTTCTATCCTCCTATTCTTGATAGCATACGTAAAATCTTGTTTGTGTATGGTATCACATTAAATATAAGTACTTTTATGTTAATAAATATACAGTCCACTAACTATTTAATCTACTAATTTTCAACTACCTTTAAATATATTTGCACACTCATTATTGGTAGGCATTCGAGGTTCAGCTAATTCAAGTTTAATTTGTCCTGGTATCGTAACTGGGAAATCCTTGCGGATTTCGGTGGGGGGAAATAATGGGTTTATTTCTTAAAATGACTTGGTTTTGAAAACGACCCGTTTCCCGCCAAACGAGCAATCGCCTCGACAGACCTATGGCTGAGAAAAGTTCCGTGCGCCGCCGTCATATCTGCAACACGCAACGGCGCCACTGTCTAACATCGTGCGAGATACTGCGCGCACGCTCCTCTAAAAATCCATGAAATTGAACAAAATCACATATTTGGATTCCGTATAACAAGTGAAAATAAACTATACACAGTGCAAGTGGCCTATAAAACTTTGTTCTTGTCCCGGGACGCGTTCTGAGTGAGGCTGTGGAATTTTGGTGAGTTTCCACTTTATCAATACCATTTTATGATTACATATTATTCATAATTAGCTATCGAACCACACAGTTAGTGTAAGGTTATTAAGTTTGTTCCACGCAGATATAAAAAAAATACATAATATAAAATTATGTGGAGCAAATATGGACTGAACATCAACGGAATGCTACTAAACCATCTAAGGTTTGCTAAGATGAGGATGAGAATGATCTAATTCTTATCTCCAAGAATCCAGCAAATCTGCAAGAAAATGCCGGTCAGGCCACAAACAATTTGCTAAAATGTATTCGTATCGCAAACGTCAACATGTGTAGTATAATTTTATATCATTAATAAAAACCTGTGTTTTATATTAAAAACTATTTCAATATTGACCAGCAATACGGAAAATTAAAAAAAAATATTCAATGATGAAACGACACAGAAGACGACAACGAAAAAAGAAAAGAATTGATTTTGAACGGAGAAAGATTCCGATCATTATTGAATAATCCAGGATTCTGAGAATGGACTTGGACCTTATAAGTGGCCTAAGATAATAAAAAAATGGATTTTGGAACAGAGACAGATTCCGACCAAGATATAGGAATGATCTAAGAGAGAAGTCAAGAGAATGGGAAACGAAAAGCGTGGATTCCGGTTTTAGATCTAGCGAAGAAGAGATTTTAATTTAGTGAGTCAAGCTCAGGATGGTGAAATTTGATAAACAGATGGAATTGTGATTTTGACCTCAAGAATCGCCCCCAACTTATCGTCATTACACCCCTGAAGTTAAGTTACCCAGATATGATGTTTACAGTTTTGTGATTAGCTAGAAAATTGTTCATATTTACATGAAAATTAGTACTACTTATTAGGTTTTTTTTTTGATAGCAAATCAAGGTCTAAGATATCGTTGAATCTGGTTTATATTACTTGTGCTCTAGAGATTTTTATAGTCTGTGTAGAAATATTTATATTTTTTTATTTTTATCCATTGTCGTCTCGTCGTTGTGTTATCTGGTTGACTTTACCATTAAGGTTTGACTAAAAGGAAACAGACTACTTACTAGAGGGAGAATGGAGAAGGGGAAATCAGAACCTCCCACAAACCGACACAACGCAATAGCAAGCTATGTTACTTCACGTCGGTGTTATGTGGGATTGTGGTTATTTCCCTGGTCGTGCTGGCCCATTCAGCTGTAGGGTTACAGCGTGGCACCACCGAAAAACTCTCTACCAAACTACGAAACGAACTACGGTACGAAACTTTCGGTGCGTGAGTTCAATTCGAACATTTGCGCGCATAGTGGTTGAACGTCTGTTACAGTGTTTATATAATATGACGCAATACATTAGAATGCTTGCATGGTAGATCACGCAGTATCAAACTGGTGTATAAATATTATCTATAAAATACACGCAATAGATAGTAAATTATTGCATATTGTATTGTAAATTTTGCATCACTTAATCACTTTAGATATTCAATAACAATTCCGATTAACATCAAGAAGAGATGTTAAAAACAACTGTCAGGCAGGTATTAATTCATCTATGCATAAAAAGGTTCCATATACACTCGAGAGCAATGAATCCGGGT
The DNA here is from genome assembly GCA_917880725.1 of Selenia dentaria. Taxonomy (NCBI): domain Eukaryota; kingdom Metazoa; phylum Arthropoda; class Insecta; order Lepidoptera; family Geometridae; genus Selenia; species Selenia dentaria. The sequence goes on along the minus strand of OU862888.1, from coordinate 1,574,397 downwards.
CACTTAAAGAATCCTAAAAATCTCGGAAACTAAAAATGCTAGGTTAATGCAATAAATTGTATTTAATAGACAATGTAATACTCCTTAAATGAAGGTATTAAAACTTCTTAGTTATTGTAAAGTTATATCATAAAAAAATCAAATTTGAAAAAGGGCCACTTTCGAAGATGGAACTATGAAATTACAGCATTTGGTTTTGCTTTTGTTTGTAATCTGTCATTTATGTGGGTACATAAACCATGTTGATAGTGCTCTATATTCATTATTCAAGCTGAAATTATGTCGCTTACGCCTGAAGAATGCACCAGAATACTTACAATGCTGGAAACCGTCCGGAGTCAGCGCGATACAGCCAGGACTGTCGGTGTGTCGCTGTCAACAGTACAAAGAGTTCTCCGACGTTACGAAGAAACTGGTTCTAACCTACGCAGACCAGGAACGGGCAGAACCAGGTGTACCACAGCACGAGAAGACCGATACTTGGTGAACACCATGCTTCGAAATCGCTTTCTCACAGGAACTGAACTCACAAATCAGTTTCGACGCCTCGGAGGAAGTAACCCAAGTGCATGGACAGTAAGACGTCGGCTTGCTGAATCTAACTTAAAACCCCTTAGACCTGCAAACGGCCCTAAACTGGAGCGTGGGCATCGTATTTCAAGACTAAGATATGCCCAGAGCCACGTAAATTGGAGTATTGAAGATTGGTCAAAAGTTATGTTCTCCGACGAATCAAAATTTATGCTCTACAAGCACGATGGAAGACACAGAGTGTATCGAAGACCAGGGGAAAGATTCAAGCAAGCATGCATCGAAGAAAAAGTAGCCTACGGTGGTGGGTCTGTACTTGTGTGGGCCGGAATTTCTTCTGAAAGTCGCACAGAGCTGGTGATCATAGAAAATGGCTCTTTAACTAGCGAAAGATATGTGGAAGAAATCCTCAATGATCACGTTGGTCCATTTATGGTCAATTTAGGTGAGGATGCTACATTTATGCATGACAATGCCCGACCTCATACAGGTAGGATTGTGAATGACTACCTTCAAGAGATGAACATTACTCGTATGGAGTGGCCAGCGCGCAGCCCGGATATCAACCCGATCGAGCATGCTTGGGACGAGCTAGGCAGATGCGTAAAACAACGAAACCCTCCCCCAATCACGCTTCGTGAGCTCAAAATTGCTCTCACAGAGGAATGGGAGAATATTCCCCAAAATCGTATAAGGAACTTGGTGTACAGCATGCCAAACCGCGTAAACGCAGTAATGGAAGCACGAGGAGGCAATACGAAGTATTAAAATTCAAGAAAATCGTAATAAAGTTCAAAAATTTCATGTTTCCTATTTTTGTTTTAAGGAGAGATCAGCAGTTTTTTTCTTTATGTAATTTTGTGTTAATAAAATGTATGGTGACTCATATTTTTTTTACTTTCTTTTAAGGAGTATTACATTGTCTATTAAATACAATTTATTGCATTAACCTATCATTTTTAGTTTCCGAGATTTTTAACATTCTTTAAGTGACCCGGATTCATTGCTCTCGAGTGTAGAAAAATGTCTTTGTGCTACCTGAAATTCACATAACTACTTTGACGAAAATTTGTAACCGTTTTCATTGTATTATGATTTACTACATAATATATTATACTAGCTGGTGCCCGCGACTACGTCTGCGCAGGATTAGTACTTCGAGTAGCTTATTATTTCTCCAAGGGCATATCTATCCATGGTCATATCACTTAGAAGTAAAAGGAAGAGTCATAACTATAAAGACATGACTGCTTGTTTAATGCTTTCATAATATTAAATTTTGTCAGCTTATAATCTTTAAGTTGTTTGAAATAGTCGAACGATGGCATTTTTGTGCAATGCGAATGGTACCTTTATGTCTAGAGTCTCACTAACTGAATTCTCTACTTCAAATTTTCATTCCTTTTTCCATTTTGAGTGTGAATGAATGCGCTTATTTTATTTCGTGGATTTCTAACGACGACTTGGCTTGTTTAATTGACTCTGATTTTCTCTCCATTATCTCGACTGACTTGGCAAACTATTCGATTTTGACGACATCGACTCTTGGCTTACTAATATTTCAGTCTTTGGTTTTAGCCGGTGGGTCAGATATTTTGCTTCAATAACCGTTATGGCGACTAAAAGGTGTTGTGTTAGGAGCTGTAATAAAACTCGTAAGTATCTAAGTATTTCAATATTTCTACTAGCTTAGCTCATACATACATTTACAGTAGGTTTTCTCAATTTTACTTTTAAACTTAAAACACAGATGTTTAAGCCCTTGAGCAGTCACTAGCAAAGTTAGGACATTGGTCTGTAGTAGATGCATCATCATCTCAGCCGTAGAAGTAAAGAAACAAGAGTTATCTATGAAAACTGTTGAAATCTCACTTTACAGGCTTTGTAAAACAATATTTATTTATACATACTGCTGTGTATCAACAATTACATTCATTGGAATATTGCAGGAGCTGATAACACCATCTTACATATATTCCTAAATCCAGATAAGGAGATAGAAAGATTTAAATTATGGACTAATGCTATAGAAGGAGGTTTGTCGACTATGATTAAGCAGACTGTTTATCAATATCGACGCATATGCTCATTTCGAGGCAAAATATCATACTAGAAGCAGGAGATTGCGCGAGATTGTTGTACCGATACTATTTTGTCAGGTAATAACAATATTAAACTTTTTAAATGAGCAAAATCACCATTTTGCTCATTTAAAAATTTTAATAATAATATTTTAATAATAATTTATAATAATATTTTAATAATAATTTTAATAAATAACAATTTTAAAAAATTGCTCTGCACGTTGATGGTGATGGTCTAGTCCGAAATAACGTAAAAAGTGGTGACAGGAGTCATGCCCTCGATTTAAAGGAAAGCAATAACTGTATATTTATTTTAGATATTTTGATCTTTGACTTTTGACGGAATATGGCCCGATTTAATAAAAGACGGGGTGCCTTTATTAACATAAATTGATACAAAAAGGGTCCCCCGTATTTGGACCATCGAATTTAGGTAACCAATGGAATCTGTTGCAGATAATTGGAGATTTAACATATTAATCAGTCTCTTTAGTGCTAGTTTGTTTGAACAACTGCTTATTGCTGGGTATAGTGTGTTCAATGTTGTGTAAGCATTTTTACAAGTCAGGTGAGGCCGAAGAAGTAGAATACACCACTACAACTTTTATGTGTACATTTATTTCCTTAAAATCAATCTACGTGCGTTAAATATGATTCTGGTGCGATTTTACAAAATCAAACTTCTAGATGGAACAGCTAGCTGAGCGACGTTTCAAAGAGTAATGCCAGCACAACTCGACATCGTTTTCTCAAACATTCGTTTACCCCCACCATTCTTTTAAAAATCGACTGAGTTCGTTCCGGAAATGACGATGTTAAATTGCTGCAATCATAACTTAATTTAACTCTTATATTTTATACATTTTAAGATAATATAAAATTACAATTGAATTAATAACATAAGTGTATAATTTTATGGCACTATTATCGAATTAAAACATAATTATAGCCATTTACCATAATATTATACTTCCGATTGCTCTCAATTACACAACTTTTGGTGCTTAGTATAAATATTGAGTCAAATCTATAATCGACGCTTACAGTTGAATTTGGTTTGAGTGTTAAATTCTTGAACTATTGGATAACCAGTAGGTAATAACATTATTTTGCTAGTGGGTTTTGCTTTAATTTTTTAATCAGTTTACACAACTAACAGCAAGTATGCTATTGGAGAATGTATACAAAGAAACATTGTTGTCGTCACTACTTATTTATACTTACGCTTGTGGTCTGATTATTCTTAGGTATGCTTTATACAGACTCTAATACTATGAATTTTTCAGTATGTTTACATAATGCATCAAAGGTCGCACGGCCAGACACAATAGAAATTTCATTGTTATAATGACATCGACCCTTGAAGGGTTAACACATGAACATGCTCATGAGAGGTGTCTCATGACTCCTGTCACGACTTTTTACGTTATTTCGGACTAGACCATCACCATCAACGTGCAGAGCAATACTCCATAATAGGCTGAACTTGAGCCTTATAAAGTTGAAGGCGTGGGCCTATGTGAATGTGTCTACCGTCTCGCCTTTTGCGAGCACACTAATAACATTAACAGATTTACATATATAAATCTGTCATATCATTAACGTTTAAAACCCATAACTGTCTGACTCGGGTATCGAACCCAGGACTTCGAGATTCCAAAGTGGCGCTTCCACTACACAACACACTACACTACTACACCAACACCGAGCGAGCGAAGCCAATTGCGGATCAGCTAGTAATACGTAATAAAGAACATAAACATGCACCCCGCCGTTTTTTTCAGATATTTGACCTCTTTCAATTTGACTTTAAATAACATTACAATAATGGTTTCATTTGTTGTTATAGGTATTTGAGTATTACCGACAGAATGCCAAGATACTGCCAGTATATTAATATTTCTTGATAATTTATTTGACTCTATTAATGGAAGCTACGAAAATTGGAAGAAAAAAACCGGGAAACTCTTACTGGGACCTGTAACAGCCCAATCAAGCCATATTACAATATGGAAAGAAGCAAAAAAAACATTAAAATCAATGAAATTTGTCAATGGTAGCAATAAATCATGTTCTGTACCCTATATAAAAAAATTGGCTACAAACCATTGAAAATATAGAATACATTATTAATGTACTTTTTTAAAAGCATAACATTACATCTGTTTTGATGAGGCACTTTAATCAGGACCCTTTGGAAAACTTTTTTGGTTGTATTCGTAGTCATGGTTATAGAAACATTTCTCCAACATGTGCTGGCTTTGAAGCAGCTTTTCCATTTTTACTTGTTATAATTTTGAAGTAGATAAATGCAGTAGCTTTAGAGGATTATATTTTTTTTTTTTAATTGTTATGACATGTTCCTCAATTGAAATTGATTTTGAAGATGTGACCTGTGATCACTTGATCATCGATATCGAATGTAAAAAAGTGGTCCAAAAATAAAGGCACAATTGGAATATGTGACAGGCTACGTATTATAAAAATTAAAGGTAAAAAACTGTAAAAAAAATTAACATAAAACTTTATTTAAAAACAATATTTGCAATTGTAATAGATTATAGTTTTATAGAGTGCAGTGAAAACAAATCACTGATAATAAAAAAAGCTAGAAGATAAATGAACAAATATGTTTATATACAATTGGTGTAAAGACACAAATAAAACATTGAATGGTTGTAGAACAGATTTCGATGGAAATGATGAAGTGCAACAATTAGCATACAATTATTGTAAAAAACGGTTAAAAAATAAAATATGTTTTTATTTTAGGTCGCGTTTAATTTATTAGATAGGTGTAGTTGAGAATTTAAAAGTGAAAAACATTTTGAGTATAGGTAGGTATATAATGCAATAGTTCGTTTAAAGACAGCACCAGATGGCGCTACTCTTTCTAATCCTTGACTGGTCTCTATCTCATATATACAAAATTTTCTCTATGTATCTATCTTTATACCAAATCGTCAAAAAATATGTACATCGCAATTGCTATAATAGTATTATTTGAGTACATTTAAATACTTAGTATATCAATCAGTAAACTATAATATTAAAATAAAATTAATCTCCATGGAATAAAACTGTCATTACATTTCATCACCTTTGGAGGTATTTGTGTTTAATTTTATCATCTTAGACGGTCACCGAACATGTCTAGTGTATCGAGCTATCAAATTGACTTGGCTTTTGACTAAGCTATTAGAAACTGACACAAACTTTGACAGAACTGTCATCATTACGACCTTGACGTAGGTGGAGGTCTTATTTTTTGTCTATGCTGTGCCCAAGAATATAACGTTTTTTCACCCGCTCGGTGATGGATTATGATGATGATGAAAAGTATCCTATGTGTTAAACCAGTGCCTCATCAAACTCCATACCAAATATCATCAAAATTACCCCAGCTGTTTGTGCGTTAATAAGTAACAAAGATCCACACATCCACACATCCATACATACATCCATTCATCCATTCATCCATTCATTCATTCATCCATTCATCCATTCATCCACAAATTTTCGCGCTTATAATATTAGTAGGATAGGAAGTAGGATTTATCCTTATTATTTTATTAGCCGTTAGAGTTAGATAATTATCAAAAACTGGCTACTGTCCAGATCATGAAGCATCAAATTTCAAATACAAAAATGGTTGTTTGTGAAGTCGGTTTGCGGACGATAATTTTACGTTATAACGTCATAAGACAAGCACAAAGCTTAGGCCGATCGTGCCCCTCTATCGTTTATTTCGCGCACTAACTTGCACGCTCAGTAACAGTCAGGCGTAACGTAACAACGTGATTATGTGTCAAGCTTTTTCGGCGTTCATCGATTTATAAGTCTTTTTTGTTATAAAAACGTGGTTTTTACTCATTTTTTATTAGAAATACGGACGACGACGGGGGATCGACGCGGGCGTCCTGAACTCTCCTTGAAAAAGACCACCGAATGTGTATGAAACTATAGTCGGACCTATCCGATAAATATTACGTGAGTAATCCCGTATTTCTAATTAAAAATGATTTATAAGACGTTATCACGACCAAAATAATCATCACAATCGATTCAATAGATGCAAAGTTATACGCAAAAAATAGACTAAGATGCGACAAATTCCTAGCTCCAGCTTATAATAGTGCTGTTGCCCAGCGCCACTCAATCATCTGTTCGCTAGGCTTTATAATTAACTTAAAGACAAATTCAAGGTTAAAAAATTAACATTATATTAAATCATACTCGTACCTTTATTCATTGAATGGTTACCAAAACAAGACTATGAGATAGTAGATAATATATTTATCAAAATGATATAAGATTTTAAATAGTAGTATACCTTATAGCTCGTAACTACAATTATAATATAATATTTAAATAGTGTTACAGTATTGGCTAACATCCACACAAACTGTTCAAATTCCCTGTACTTATGGTAAACTTAGTTTTTTTTAAAACTTGAAACTTCCAACTTTTTTTTAAAATGTAAATCTATAAGTTACTTTCACTCATTTTACCTTCTGCTGCATTTTCGTTTGAACCTGACATGACGGACAGCCACGGGCAACTTAGATAGTTTTAAAATATCTAAAATAAGTAAAATAAGCGATAAAACGTTGATATTTTAATATGTGGATTTAATTATATTTTTCAATGAAGATCAATCAATCACACTAATCTTACTAGCAATCTCACTTTAGTAATACAGTAATAATCCCACCAGAATCATAAATGTAAAAACGGGAGCCAAGTTCAGAACAAAACCTGACCGGAGTCGTCAGCTTTTTTGTTAAAATAATATGTGTGATTTAAATGGAAGTCAAGTTCTAAATTGTTTTTCGGTCGCACATTTTGGAGACGTTTATCATTGCAGATTAGGAAACTTTAGGCCTTTTTATATTTTGACGGCTTTCGTTTGACCACTATATCTTCTGATATTAGTGAAGATAGGGTTAAAGATACGATACAATACCTAGAATTGAAATGCGCAGGAAATATGTGCCGTCTCACACGAAAATTACAATATTTTTTTTTTCAAATTTGACAAACAATTGCCCAAAATTTTAATCCCTAAATAAAATACAAATCAAATCAAATCAAATAACTATAATGCATTGTCACAGGTTAAAAGTTCAGAGATCGAGACACACATATGTCTTGGGCTTACTATTAAATCATAAACTACTTGTTCTTTTATATATTAAACTGTCAAGTCTCAATAATTCAAATTTACCACTATCATGCCCATTCTAGCAAAAATGCACTGGTGTCGTTTAACAGTAGCTATTATTGACATATATTCTAAAAAGGGTGTTTGGTGCATGGACCGACAGGATTTAAAAAAATCCTGTCCTGTCCATGCACCAAACACCATGTACTAACTGCCCTGTGTCCTAAAGAACTTTTTAAAAGAAAGCTAAATTCAAAATAGCTTTAAGTTGTCACTTTTCATAACATTAACACAGATTTCCAACTTTGAAAGCTCAGACCCTTTTTTATATTGTATTAAGTAATAATTTATTTAGAATAAGGATATAATATCTATCGAGGAAAACTAGCACAGGGCCAAGCCCCCTGAAAATACTGTCGGTTCATGCACCAAACATTCTGTATTAAGCTAATAATAGGCATACATTTATGTATACATGATATGTTTATTAAAACATAAATTTATGACTATTATGTTTAAGCTTAAATCATATTATGTTTATGCTTAAATCCAAGTTCAACCTAAATAAGTAGAATTTTGTAAAATTTAAGTAGCTATTTTAAAGTAGCTAGGTCAAAGTGGTTCCGTTTTCGAACCTTGGCTTGTCACACTGCCGTGCGTCGTAATTATTATCTTTGTTCAAAGAGATATCTTTTGCTATGATCACCCGTAAACACTATAAAAAGGCTTCTAATTTGAATGAGTCTGGAAGTATTCGAGAAAAATTTCATCATGAAATACTTCGTTGCTTTATCCACGGTAATTCTCGCGGCCTCCGCGATGCCGGCCGCCATCAGTAATGAGGACGTCGTCATCGGTAGTGATGCCGCTTTTCTCAACGGCACCTATGCGGGAGTAGAAAGAAATGCTGGCTTAGCTGGATTTGGTGCTAATACGCGCGGAGGCCAAGGCGGTGCCGTCTGGACTGTTTGGGATCCCTGGGCATTCAGAGATGCAGTCACTGGCGACAACGCTAGGATTGTCTACGTGCGTGGGCGCATCGACCTCATCGCATTGTTCACTGGCTCTCCGGGTGTCGCTATCCGCGTTGGCAGCTTTAAAACCATACGCGGCGGTGACCGCAACGCTGATATCGTCGGAGGAGGTCTGAGGATGTCCCGTGTCACCCATGTCATCATTCAGAACTTAAAACTAACAAATGCTTTGAATTTCGCCCCTGGTGAACAGCCCAACGGTAATGGCGGTATATTGTCTATGGCTCCTGGACCGTTTTCCACGGTAGATGCCATCGGTATTGACCAATCTGAACACATATGGGTTGACCACTGCGAGTTGTCCGACGATCCTTGGAATGCAGCTACCTTGCCCGGTGATATGAGGCGTCACGACGGTCTCATAGATATCACACGTGGTGCCAATTTGATTTCGGTCTCCAACAACATCTTTAGAAATCACAATATGGTCGGTTTGGTTGGTAATGACGATTATAACGCTGCACAGGACGGATCAAGACTAAGGATCACTTACTACCTTAACTGGTTCAGAGGAACCAATCAGCGCCATCCCTTGGTAAGGTTTGGTTGGGTCCACATACTGAATAATTTGTACACTGATATCACCTTCTATGGTATTGGTGCCAGAACTGGATCTTCAATTTTTGTTGAGAGAAACGCGTTCATTAACTGTCCTCGTGCCTGGGTCCATTCCGTGGGGCCAGCTCCGAGTGGAAATTTGATGCCATTCAACAACGTCTTTGTTAACAGCAGATTTGAAAACGTACCCAACAATGTCCCGTGGCGCCCCGAACAATTTTATAGGTACACCCCTATAGCTGCGGCTTCCGTTGAAGGTCACGTGAGACGCTTTGCAGGTCCTTGGGGATAAACTCATCATAATTGCGAAGAATCGCACTTGAAAAAGAGAATCCATAAGATTTTGTATCATTGTCTTGTGTAACAAATATGAATATATATATTTTATGATAATAAGGTTTTGTTATTTTACCAACTCTTTTTAGTATTTGTATCTTTTTTGATTAAACATTATAATTTTATTTTTAGGGTTCTGAAACTCAGGAGACAAAAATAACATTTATAGGATCACTTTGTTGTGTTTTCGTTCGTATATCTGTCTAGCAGTAAAGACTTTTCTTAGGAATCGTGAGAGTATCATAAATAATTTTTTATTTAATAAATACTATGAGGTCAACAGTCTCTTAGCGGTGCAAAATGCAAAAAGCATGTTCCTTAAACTCCGCCAACAAAAACAAGTCAGTAAATCAAAATCTATATGATACTTTCCGTTGGTTTACAAGTACAAGTAAAGGAAACAATCGTAAATCTTTAATTCGTAGTTGCACACACCACTAATTCGTTATTGTTTGTTTTCGTTATTTTAGTATTGATGTATCGTGAAACTGATAATTCATACAAACGTTTGACTTAGTGCAACTATAATGCTAAGTCTAAAAATATACAATAACAACTGGACAATTGCGTGCAGGACTCGCGCTAAGGATAAAAATGTGACGACGAAAGTAATAACCATAAACATCTAAGAATAAGACACGAAAACTGCCCCACGCCCGTGATAGGCTTGGGGACTTGAGCGTCAGTTTGTTATTTACTCTAAGGATGTTATTAACAAAATTGGTAATATCTTAAAACGAGGTTCGATAAAAGAAACTTCAAGTCGCACAAGAACGATTAGCGAATTTATAACACCTATTAAAATAAATATTCCCTTACAAGGTGCGCGTGTTCACAAGCCTAATTGTGAGTGTTGTTTAGCATACATTGGCCAAACTATGTTTCTCTGCATTGTTATCTGCATTAAAGAACATATAACAGACTACTGCGTGCATCGGGAACTTTTTGATTAAAGTATTATGGGCTCCACACAATAATACTTCTACACACTTTTATAACAGAAAAAAACTGTTATCTAGACAATGGTCACTAAAAAGTGTTCGAAAACGCCGTGATATAATTATAGAATTGCTTTTCATTCTTGATGTGCTTGTACATTTACAAAATCCGTGTGAACAGACACCAATTCGGTATTTAAAACAATGATTCTGTCTCGAATTTATTTGCAATTCAATAAGCGACAACTTCTTGGGCTTCTAAATCAGTATAGAAATCAGTGTATTAAGGAAAACAACTTTTATTTGATAGTGTTCCCGTTAGTTTTATAAACATTATTATATCATATTAGATATCCGCTGAGAAGTCTTGCTTGTACCTAGTGAAGATAGAGTAATCCGGTGTTTTCGGTTTCTTATCTGTAATCCTGATTATTTCGGTTAGTATCATGTAGAAAGGGTATGATATCAGTTGTTTGACTTGGATCGCTATGAGCTCTGGTATGTATCAGTTTTGATTAAATAACTAAATGTGTTCGGTTTCTTATCTGCAATTCTGCTACTCGTGTATTCGCATAGTATCTTGTAACACTATATAGGTATGATAACATATGGTAAATTTGGTTTGCTAGAAGCTCTTGGTTCTCTTACTTGTAATTAGTTTGCATCAAGTTATTTGTTTCACTCAGATTATCATCAAAAATATCGATAACTTCGATAAGTATCATTCAGATATGATATTGATTTTAGTGTTACTGCTGTTAGTAACGAGTTATTTTATATTTAAATTAATTTTCTGTCGACGTAGACGTAATGGTTGTAATTTTTGTAACTGTTTTATTTCTGGTTTGGACGTAATATTATTTTTCATTCAGTACTACATAGGCTTTCTGTTTTTTTATACTATCCTAATAATGATAATAATATAAATTAGAAATTAAGTTTGTTTGTTACGCTTCCACGCCTAAACTGCTGAACGGATCTCGATAAAATTTGCAATGAAGATAGATATTACATATTACATAGGGTATATTACATTCCCGGGATATTACATAGGGTACTTTTCATCATCATCATCATCATCCATCACCACGCAGGTAAAACCGCAGAGCTCAGCTAGTATTTTATACACGGCTTTGATTTTCTCGACATTTTATTTTTAATTACTTTTCAATTGCTATGAGAATTCTAACAGGCACTTTTTTCGGTGGGATCGTTTCGACGGGTCCTACGTTAACTGGTGCAAGTGCATTTACACAACTTTACAGTAGAGCGATTTGAATGTTCTAATGCGTGTAATTTTAACATTATTCAACATACATAATTGAAATTTTGAAATGTTATACTTGAATCCTTTTGGAAATAAACTACGTAATGATTTTTTATTATTTATGAAACTTTAGAAAATAGGTGTACTTGCATTCACGTAGCTTATTTTTCTTATAATTTTCAAGGAGAAATAAAAGTTTAAATGTAAAGTTTAAGTTTAAAAATCAAACAAAATTATATTTGAGTCAACTTAATTAACAAAATATTTAGGAACTCTATTAACTGTATATCTACTTCTTTGGCAAACCAGGGTAACTTTACTGGGTGATTTGAATGCTTTCCTCTACGATCATCTTCAACCAACCCTAAACCTGTATCAAATTTATCCAGCGCCGTATTTACAAAATTGTAACTAATAGACAAGGTATTTAAAAACATAACCTTACAGACAGAAATCTTATCAATATTACCTCCATCTATCATCACTAGTAATGAATATTGGAGAGTGCAATTTCGTTGTAAATTTTCAGTAAGTACCCGTTATATTCCCAGCCTGGAAACATATTTGGTTATGAAGTCCCATTGCCGAGTATGATCGTCTAAGTTCCAGAAATTTTAAAATATATTGTATCTTAAAGCTTCTTCTATTTTTTCAAAACACATTCTTGGACAGTTACTAGCAGATTTCATATCTTTCTGTGTACGGATTTTACTGGACCGACTCTTATATTCCAAACCTCTATTCAAGTTGTGCTTTCGTTGTTCATCTATCCACAACTTTTGGTACCTTTCTCGCATTCTGCCGTTATCGTTCGTTTTCTGGCTTCTTTTCTTCACACTTACAGGACTACTTGATGGTGTAACAGTGTAATCAGAATTTAAATTTGGATCTATCTCATCTTCAATTTGTTGGTTGGCTGGTGAAAAAGATCCTGGTGGTGATGGCATAGGCGTGAGACTCTCAATTTCATTTAGTGAAAAGTTATCTGGTATTGAAACATATAATTCAGAATGAGAGTTGACATGTTGAGATTTATTTTCTTATCCTGGTATATTATGTACAGTAGCAGTTAAAGTTTGTATGTTAAAACAATCCGTAGAACAAATTGTTATATAAATTATCAACTGTTGGTGTTTCGTCGAATATGTCTTCTGGATTGCTAAAGTTAATCACCTGATTGATAAATGATACATTTTTTAAGCCACAACTTCTGCATTTGAGGGCAAGGATGAATCTAAAATAACTAACCATAATATTTTAATAGTTATTATTAAAATGCTCCTTTTATCTATACTAGTTGTATCCCGCGGTTATACTGTTTATGATATTGCTAGCGGTCTACCCTGGCTAAATTAGACCAATAGTTACTAAAATTAGCGCGTTTAAACAAACAAACTCTTCAGCTTAATAAAATAGATTAATAAAATTAGAAAATTTATTGAAAGTTTAATTATTCATTACAGTGTTTAAAATTATAAATTCATTCTTACCTTTGTAACTATCAGGTGTTTTCATTTTGTTCGTTTATTTTTTATAAATTTAACATTAATTGACCTCGTGAACGCTTCATCGCTACAACTTTGTTTATAGCCTAAAAATTAAAATCTAATTAATATGCTATTTCTTTGAACATAGGTAAGACTAATGCAAACTCTGTGCACTTACACCAGCTTTAAACGTGCGGGCGGTAACGGCGCCGCGCGTATACTGGTGTGACCGTCATTTGCACTCGAGTGTCGCGCAGTTCGGGATCGCGTAGACTGATGCAAGCAGCTTAAACCAGTGCTGACAGTCTTTTAGCGCAAAAAAGTGTTATTTGCACCAGTTTACATATTTTTATCTTCGAAAACTTATTGATTGTTGGAAATTATTTTTTCAGGAAATTAAAGGATGAGTTATTTAAGTACGAATGATGCCAATAAAACCGTTTTTGACATTTTTTAAAGAACTCAACTAAAAAACGATGTTTATATTTCAAATTTTAAAATTGGTGCTTAAACATTATTCAATGGCGGCCAATACGTCGTATGACGTCACTAAGGCAAAACAAACAGTGTTGTGATTATAATTCGTTTTGCTCGTTTGAACATGCAGATGGCGAGAAAAAGCCAACAATGACTATTATAATTTATGTTATTTTGTGTTGATTTTTAAGTTTTGACGTGTTATAGTGGTGGATAATTATAAGTTGATGTTCACAACGGTGCAGTTGAGTGTCAGGTGGTAAGTGAAGTGTATAAATTAATAAAACATTATTTTTGCTTTTTTTCGCAATCGTGTTAGCAATTTTTAGTAATGCTACTGACTTCTTGCTTAGAGCAGACTCTAACTACCTACTTGAAAAAGTTAAAAGTTTATATTTCTGAAGTTACATAAATAAAAATACATTTTAGCCGCACAATTTGTTCTTTGTAGGGTTGTCCACCTCAAAAAGACAAATCAACACTTATCGGATCACTTTGTTTTTTATCATAAACTTATTATTTGCATTTGCAGTTATCAGATCGATCATCAACTGTCAGATCGACAGTTTGTACTTTGACCTAGTATGTATTTGGTTTTAAAGCAATAATATGAGATGTTTTCTTCACTTACTAGATTCTCAATCTGTTGATAAGGTACGACACTATCATACCATACGTTTGTTTTTGCCCTTATGACATCATTTCCGCAGCTACTTCCGTTTTTGGTCAACTGACTTTTATAAATTTTGTACACATTTTATTTATTCAAAATAAAGTTAATCCAATGCATATTATTTTTTTTAAATTAATTGAGTTGTTTGCTCTAACTACTATTAAGTTAACATTACATTGCTATTTATTTTTGATTGTGTCAACTACCCTATTGGTTGGATTCGTAGAATTTCTGTCTCTTACCGGTATACGCTAATGACAACTCTATTAGATACTTACTCTGAGACAGATGTGTACCACTGTAGCAACACATATGTACAGTAGATATATAGAGAACAGTACGGTAACTACCTTCAATTTTTTAATCGTTCGAAACGGCCCACTGATATAAACATGCGTATTGACGAGACCCCTAAGCGGTTCTCGCGGTGCCGTCAGTAGTGAGTGTTACTAACTATTTCTACATCTTAACCTTTTTTATATAATCTAAAATATGAAATATCACACTTGACTGACTGTTATGTGTTTTAAAATTGTAATAGTGTTCTTGTATGATCGATCATAAATCATAATAAATTTGTAAAACGTAACACATAATACAAATCTAAGATGGCGGCTGCAAAAGATTATAATATTATTATTTACTATATCGTACTGGGTGTCGTTTTTATGGTTTTCGAAAGTCATACATTTTATTTGGTAACTAGAATTAACTAGATTTAATGTCTACAGCAGAACAACGAATGTTTTATTAAAAAAAATAACACATTAAAACATTAAAAGTGACAACTATGGCTTCAATGGAGCATAGATAATTATTTAATCAACTAGGCTTAGTTTCCATACTGTTGCATGTTTATACTGTGACAGAGGTTAGTAGCAATGCAATTGCAACTCAATAGTTTACTGAATACCATTTATGTCAAAAACTATCGATCGCAAGCCGCTGGACCGTGATCGAACCTAAATAGCGAGCAGAATACCAAAACTGACAAAAACGTCAATTTTCGTGCAATTGAGTTGCTATATCGCGGTTCAATAGCTAAGAGAATAGCCCCCAGTACATACGAGTAATACACTAAACTGTGCAAACTGTCAGTCGCGTCCGCAGATGTGAACTTGTGCCGTCTTTAAGCGCTCGGACGTCCGATTAAAGGAGTAAGTAATCTATATTCGATTATTAAAATATATATAGACATAAAAGAACAACTTATGACATACCATTCATTTCGTATACCATACATATAATATAACAAACCTTTGATCGAAATTCAAAACAAAGAACTTCAAATGAAAACCATTCATAAAACTATACATCCATGTGATATACTTAGCAAATGAAATAACTATTATAAAAATATAATCACTACTATAGGTACTTACGTTTTAGTCGAATTTTAATAAACATATATAATGAAACGTCGAAACCTATAAATATATTTCAAAAGTAAACAAAAATGCCTGATTAAGACAAAAGAGCAATACTCTTATACACGAATTGCAATACGCTGATCAGTATTTTGTCGTTCTTACTAATGAAGGTAGGGTCGCTAGTCGTCGCACATAATATATAAGACTGCTGGATGTAGGTACTCCTGAATTTCGACAAGATCAATACCTCGACAATTCACTTACTTCTAAAAACATACTAAGACAAGTCATTGCTTCGACAGGACATAATATTATTATCTTCAACAAGAATTTTATCCCAACAGTGGTGCGATGTATCTTTATCAAAGTGTAGATTACCCTAATTCTGGCGCTTCGCCGGCCGCTGCCGCGGCACCCTCGCTGCGCTCGCTCGGTTCGCGCGTCATGTGGTCACCATTCCACCTGCACCTAACGCAACACGTAACTTCTAAAAACTATGACCTTGAAGGCGCAGAGCGGACCGTGTGTAAAGCCCATCACACTCGATGAAGATACTATACAATATATATTATCTTAGAACAGATTCGGACATATCGCTCACCATATAATTCAATGAGCGACCACACACGGTGAATATACTATAATATTTTACCTTAGAGTAGCTTAAGATTCCACCGATATTCGAAAGGCATGTGAACATACGCTAAGACTACTGCAGATCATGAAGACATCTTAAGATAGTGTCCGATACTGATCTTAAGATCAAATACAAGATGTTGACAAAACCGTTGCAGTAAATGGACGTCTGGTCTTCAGTTACCGAACAAATTTATTATTCATAATAAAAACTAATAAAACTTCACATTATCTTATGTAACTATTTTGTTTTGAACCTGTAGAAATGTATTTTGTAAATAAAAATGAAACTAACGTCTGACTAACGCGAATGTGTCAAACAAAGGAAATCATCGAAAAAGTGAGACTTTCTGTCTACTAACCGAACTAGCGGTATGCCAATTTTATCTTATTAGATTTTTTTTTAATTCTATGGTCCTAACCTCCATAGGTTTTTCTAGATTGTAGGTAGTACGTATAGATCAATCAAACTAGGTGACTACTAAATCGATGTTAGTATTTTTGATGAAATAAGGCTATGTTATATTATTAGACTAGCTACAGACGCGACTTCGTTCGCGTGGCCCTTTAATTATTACTTTCAGTATAAACCCCATCAAAGTTCCTTTTTTCATTCCATTGATTTTTGTATTTTTTTGTATTTTTGTTCTTTATTTGTATGCTGTCTACGTACTAAGAGTAAGAAGAGAGAGAACTAACGTTCCAAATACAAATCACTTTACTCTCCAGGGAGTTTTTATACAACTTTACAGCCCCGTGTATGTATGTACCTAATGCCTTGCTTTACGGTGGTATGAAAACAGACTTACATCATTTTGTTTACGGAATTATACCAAAATGTATTGTATGTCAAATCATCGTTATATCGAAAAAAAATTGATACTTGAATAGTATGTAATATTAGTAGTATATAAAATTATAGTATTACAGTTGATTGATATATCAAGTGCTGGTATAGATTCTAAATTATATAACAACTATAACATATATCAAATAAAATTATATCAACTGTCCGTTACGTCAAAAGTTTTTTATATCCAGTGAAGGGTATTAAAAAAATCTGTAAAATGAATTTTGAACAACAGTCACGCACCCCAATTAAAGATCCCTGGCTGGATATTCGCGAGCGTGTGACAGTGTGCACAGGTCTCGGACGCATCCGGTTGGCAATGTTACCGTTTTAGCGACATTCTCGCTAAAGGATTTTCTATGGCTTTAGCGACAAAAAAATATCTAGCGACTTCTATTGGATGTTTACAGTTTTTCACAGTGCTTTTCACACACATTCATTCATGGAAAAAAATCCATTGAATTCCAAAAAAAATATAAAGATGGAGTTTATTATATTGAATGTTATTAAGGTTTAAGTCCATTAGTAGTGATCGGTACTGATAGACCAAAAACTTTTATTGAAATGAAAATGAGTGATGAAATAAAAACTTCACAACGAGAACTGGTAATTAGGTGTTGTGAAATTTTAACTTTAATCAAACTCGAGTCAAACCTATCTATTTAATTAAATTAAAATATTTTTTACTCCCGACTGAATATTTTTTACAATATCAGTATAATATTCTGTCCTAAGAGATGGTTACAATAATAATAATATAGTAAAGCATCCACGCAAAAGAAACGGCTCGTTTTTAGTGGGCCTAGTCCGAATAACTGCGTAAGTGTAACGTTACGTGTGGTTTACGTGAAACAGAACAAACTGTCTGAAACAACTGTGAAAAAAATCTAGGGCACCGATAACTCATGGGTTGGACGTTAAAGCATGACGCGTTGACGTTTACGATACGAAGACTTTTTTGCAAATTGTTTATGCTAAGTCCACAAGTCCCGGACTAGGTAGATCCTGTACTATGGTAACCTGATGACTATTGATATTTGTATTAAAATTACTGGCTGTGGGTATTAATTTACAATGATAAAACCTTGTGATTTTTATTGAAAACTGTGTAATGATTATAATCATTTTATAGGTTTTAAAATAGAATACTATTTAATATTTTATGCAAAATGTATGCACAATGACTTAAAACTTATAGTTGGTAAATAAAGCCTAAAAACATTCACGGATGCGGTATAAGGTTATGAAAGAAAGTTTTAAGCGTTCTCATGTTTATATTCAAAATCATTTCTGTACAATTGTGATGCATTTATCCCCAAGGACCTGCAAAGCGTCTCACGTGACCTTCAACGGAAGCGGCAGCCATAGGGGTGTACCTATAAAATTGTTCGGGACGCCACGGGACACTGCTAGGTACGCTTTCAAATCTGCTGTTAACGAAGATGTTGTTAAAAGGCATCAAATTTCCACTCGGAGCTGGCCCAACGGAATGGACCCAGGCACGAGGACAGTTAATGAACGCGTTTCTCTCAACAAAAATTGAAGATCCAGTTCTGGCACCAATACCGTAGAAGGTGATATCTGTGTACAAATTATTCAGTATATGCACCCAACCAAACCTTACCAAGGGATGGCGCTGATTGGTTCCCCTGAACCAGTTAAGGTAGTAAGTGATCCTCAGTCTTGGGCCATCCATCGCTGCATTGTTGTCGTCGTTACCAACCAAACCGACCATATTGTGATTTCTGAATATGTTGTTTGATATCGAAATGAAGTTCGCGCCTTGCGTGATATCGAGAAGACCGTCGTGACGTCTCTGAGCTTCGGCAACGTTAGCCGCATGCCAAGGATCATCGGAAAACTCGCAGTGGTCGACCCAAACGTGTTCAGATTGGTCAATACCGATGTTGTCAATCGTGGACCATCCTCCAGGAACTTGAGATACTATACCACCATTGCCGTTAGGTTGCTCACCAGGGGCAAAAGACAAGGCGTTTGTTATTTTTAAGTTTTGAATGATAACATGTTGGGTGCGAGATACGGCGAGTCCTCCTCCAAATAGTTCGGCATTGCGGTCTCCACCAATGATAGATTTGAAGTTGCCAACGAAGATACGAACACCCGGGGAACCATTAAATAGTACTAAAAGATCGATGCGCCCGCGCACGTGTATAATGCGAGCTGCATTGCCAGCAGCTGCATCTCTTAGCGCCCAGGCGTCCCAGACAGTCCAGACTGCGCCGCCTTGACCTCCACGGGTATTAGCTCCAAATCCAGCTAAACCAGCATTTCTCATCAACCCGTTGTTGGTACCGTTGAGGAATGCAGCATCGTTGCCGATGACGACGGCATCATTACTGGTGCCAGTCGGTAACGCGGTGGCCGCGAGAATTACCGTGAGTAACGCGAACAAGTATATCATGGTGGAGTAGTTCACCTGACAATACTTGCAGACATTGTGAGATTTGGTATTTATACATGCATTACACACACATTTTCACTTCAAGTGAGATTAAAGACGCTAGAGTTGTGTGTAATTAAGATTATTTTGATTGATTATTATAGATATGGAAACATTAAATATATTTTATCAAATTATAAGATTGTATCTTATGAAACTACGCAGATTATCTTTACATTAGCTGTACCTATAACTCGCGGGTTTGCTTTTGTTTCCTACACAATATAACATTAGTTAGCTAGTTAGCGACTGTATGCTAATGATGTTGTGCGGGCCAGGCATAAAATGACAATATTTTACGATGCTTCATATGGAGATAGAGCAGACCAGCTACGGGATTAAGAATGGATACTACCGTATGTAATACAGTAGGTATCCTGTCATTTCACGGACACTGACGGCCTTACTTATAAAAATATCGTTAAGTAGCTGCTAAATAACTGATAACTAAACAGTGCCTAAATGGTATTTAAATATTTCTTACCTATAAACACTATTTAGCCAGTAGTTAGATATGCAAAAGATAATGTTGAAATTTATTTTTTGTTGACAACACTTAAACTAAAAGGCATTATGAAAGACCGAAACTACCAAAATGAAGTAAAATTGAGATATATAATATATATAAAACCAGTTCCACTATAATTACCATTTATCGATTCCAAACCACACCATTCGATATAGTGCATTATTTAACAGTGATCTTATATTATGTACTTGTCGTTGTCAATTCTGATTGATTTGCGTTAGGTATGCTTTTTATTAATCTAAGTTTTTGGAAGCCAATACAATTGCCATTTTCCTTCATAGACGTGAATAAGTCTGCTGGCTCATGCATACTCTTCTTGGTCTGTAAGTAGATATATAAATGTGAACGTGTCTGTAATGTGCAAATTACATTTCCTTTTTTTGTCGCAGTGTAATCCTTTATAGATACCACCAGCCTCGGGCGCTAGCACGGTGGTTATGTGAGAGTCGCCGTAGCATACCCATCAAAACACAGCGGTGTCCATCACTGCCGCTTATGGCGAGTACGCTTTCGCACACGACCGCGAACCCGCCGCGGCTGATCGTTACCGGACCCCTCTCCCTTGCAGAAAGAAATGACTTTTCATAAACGAGATTAAATGAAAGAAAATACAACAAAATATTCGACTATGAACAGTATGAATTCATGAAGCACTTAAAAAGTACAACAGTGCAGATGGCTAACATTTAAAACCGAAAATAATAATTCACCATATCTATCATTTTTCTATGGAGAATTTAAGGAAGCATAATTCCTACAGTTAACAGTCAACTCTTAGATTAAACAAAAAAAATTTGTAACTAAAAACAATAAAATACCAACCATTAAATAAATAAATATTCCACAACTATCACTTAACGCCATCTAGTCCCAAGCTAAGTCTACATCCATTCTGATTCTCCCCTCCCCCGTAAGAATATTTGTAGGAAAGTAATGAAAATGGTTTTTTACCCTACTCATAAATACAATCTCATTGTCAACTAGGTTCATCTGTACCTAAATGACTAGATAATTAGATAAGCTTTTTTCTAACCAGAACTACGTATTATTGATAGAAGGTTTAGACAAAAATAGGAAATCTATGAAAATAATATAATTAGTTGGATACTTATTTATTTATAACAATTTAATAGATGTGTTATTATTTATATAAGTATTTTTTATTATTTGGTATTACTTAGGATTTCATTAGAAACCTACATTTCCCAAAAAGTATCTTTGTCTCAAGATTCCCTGAAAAGAAGTAGGTACTACGGCGGTTCACAACGTTAGGGTCCTCCATAGACTTAACGATCACTGGCCAAAACAAATAAGATTAGATCAATAAATATAATGTTTAGGTGGAGAGCTTTTATGGGATTATTACGATTAGGTTCCAGATCCCAGGATCATAGTAGTAATGCTAAGAGCAAACCCTTATATAGACGAGAATTAGCAAAAAGTTAAAACAAATCAAAGGGGACTTTTGCAAATGGGTACCTCGAACTAGGAATGCTTAAAGCCATCAAATTTTGACAGCTTCAAGAAATAGCAAAAATAAATATGTTTCAACCCAGACCGTTATATTTAAATTCAAAGTCGATGCGGAAATAGATAGATTGGTATATATAGGTGTAAAATACGTCATCAACTGTCACTTTGACAGCTGTCACAGCTAAGACCTATAATCGTGTTATTATCAAATCGAATGCAGTCTAAGTGTGAAATCAAAATCATTAAATACGTCATTAACTGTCACTTTGACAGCTTTCACAGCTAATAATAATAAAATCGTTTATTTCGACCAGCTTGGGCCATAAGTTCTTAACAACAATTACAATTAATTACATTATGTACATATAAAAATAATCCAAATAATTATATTTCATTCAAATTATATAAAAATTAAGTTAAATAACATACAAAATTAAATTTATTAGCTAAGACCATATCCATATTATTTTCAAATCTAAAACAGTCTAAATGTGAAATCAAAATCGGAATATACATCATCAAGTGTCACCTTGACAGCTGTCACAGCTAAGACCTTCATCCATACTATTTACTAGTCAAATGTAGTCCAAGTGTGAAATCAAAATCATAAAATACGTCACCAAGTGTCACCTTGACAGCTGTCACAGCTAAGACCTACATCCATACTATTTACTAGTCAAATGTAGTCCAAGTGTGAAATCAATATTATAAAATACGTCATCAAGTGTCACCTTGACAGCTATCATAGCTAAGACCTATATCCGTGTTATTTATCTTCAATTATGATTCTTTAAACAATTTAACATTCTAAGATTTCACATTTAGTGAAACAAAAAAAAATTCAACATTCTGGGAAATTACTCGTATACATTTTGGGATTTCAACATTGTAAGAATTCAACTTTTTGTACCTAAACGATTAATTCCTGTCAATCACTCTGACTACGCGACTACAATCGTTCCCGTCTTCAAATATTACGGTAATGTAAAATACGCAGGCGATTCCTCATTAACCTTAAACAAGGATCTACAAATAGATAAGTAATCGATGCCGCACATAGAAGAGACTTTGTCAAGCTGGAGGGTGGCGATATATAATTGTTGAAAAAAGTAAAGCGAGTAAATCCGTTGGTTCAGCAGCTAGTAATAGAATAAAATTAACCTCCGGCGCTATGGTAAGACAGCTCTACAAAGTGGGCTATTAGTATTTTTTTATTATCAAGAGTCACAACTAACAATCAGCACAAATCGAGACCTACATATATAGGTATACAAGATAAGTATATGGCTTGCCAAGTGCTATCGCAATATGTCAATAGGTTGCATAAAATAATAGGTAGGATGAGGTAGGCAGAACACAAATTACAAAAAGAAAAATGCTTTTTTTTCAAGAAAGTGTAACATAATATCTCAATTTTGTAATTGATAAGAATGTTACTGGGTAAAATTGTAAGCAATTTCGGTTGCACCGCACCCTACAATAATGTGTTGGAATTAAAAAGGTTTTTGGGCATAATTAATTAATATAGAAATTTTGTTCCACGTACATCATAAATTTTAGCCCCTTTGCACGAGTTATTGAGAATAGACGTTGCGTGGTGCTGGAGTAAGCGGCAGCAGTATGCATTCCTCGTGGTTAAAGAAGATTTGTGTCCAGAACGTGTACTGAGGCATTTTGAACCCGGCGTGCGGCTCGTGCTGAGCTTGGACGCAGGGCCGGCGGGCCTCGGGGCCGTGCTGGCGCAGAGCGAGGAAGGCCACGAGCGCCCGCTCGCCTTCGCGTCTAGATCTCTGTCAGCGAGTAAGATACGTTATATTGACTATAAAGTGTCTATGAAGACTAACTATCAAGTGCACAAAGAAGCTGCCGCTATTATTTTGGAGAATAAATACTTTTACCAGTATTTATTTGTCCAAGAAGAACAATATTTACTCCAAACGGATCCCAGACCTTCAATGGCTATATTCGGAATTTCTGTAATTTGAAACGGGATTTCTATAATGACGGCGGCTCATCTGCAAAGATATGCTATTTAACAATTATTAACAATTGAAATTGATAAGAGTTATGTTATTATTAATTAATTTTTTGTAATAATACTTCTGTTGCACGTATATGCCCCACGTAAATGTGGATATGACCTGTAGTTGTATAATTACTAATAAATGTTTATCTGTTTATCTGCGTATAGTTACGAAATAAGTTTTACTTCGAGCAAAAATAATGGCGGAGCAGATTTTTTCGGGTTCGCCTGAACCTAAATTTTATTGACGTAATACAGAGTCATCTAATGATCATTCCGACTACTCTTCGGGCACAAATGTTAGTAGAACTACATATAGGTCATTTTGGAATCGTGAAAACAAAGAGTATTGTACGTGGTAAAATGTGATGGTAATGTATTTTTAAGTCCCTCAATATAACGGATGAAACTTATAGCAACAGTTGGTAAAATTTTGCGTGTTCAAAACATGCTTATTCAAAAGCAATTTTAACGCCTCTATGACGTTGAGCTGACCAAGTGCCAACTGCAGCGGGTGTGCCGCCATAAAAAGATAAACGTGAATAATAATACCATTCTGAGTGTTCTGAATGTAGGTGGGGTTCTGTAGTCTGCGCTGACATCACTTTTTTGTGAAATGCAGATGCAATATATATCCAGATAATTTCTAAATCTATCAGCCTCATTTCTGTATAATAACCAAAAAATTAAATTGCGAAATCTATCTGCTTTTTTTCATTAGAATATCCAGACAATTGCTAAATCTACCTGCCTCTTTTCTGTAGAATATCCAGACATTTGCTAAATCTATATCTGCCTCTTTTCTGGAGAATATCCAAACAATTGCTAAATCTATCTGCCTCTTTTCTTTAGAATATCCAGACAATTGCTAAATCTATCTGCGCCTTTTCTTTAGAATATTCCGACAATTACTAAATCTATCTGCCTCTTTTCTGTAGAATAACCATACAATCGCTAAATCTATCTGCGCCTTTTCTTTAGAATAGCCCGACAATTACTAAATCTATCTGCCTCTTTTCTGTAGAATAACCATACAATCGCTAAATCTATCTGCGCCTTTTCTTTAGAATATCCCGAGAATTACTAAATCTATCTGCCTCTTTTCTGTAGAATAACCATACAATCGCTAAATCTATCTGCCTCTTTTCCGTTTCCCTGTCCCAACAGCTGTGTTGTGAAAAGGTTCAAGACAACCTCCTGGCCAAGCAGATAAATTGTTTTGTAAAGTGTATGGTTTTAAATATGAAAAACCTTTTTTGAATGTTTTGCACAATAAAAAATATCAAAAATAATATGTAAAGGTCCGTTTTAATACATTTTGATGTCTCGAATATAAACAATCTTGACAGTCCAGAACATTAAAGCATGTTTCGTGAAGCTGCTCGGTTTTCATGTAGACATGCTGTTTGCGCACGGCTTACCCAGGCCTGCTTCGCTAAGCGACTAGCAGTATCGGCTCCCTATGCTTTTACTTGACTCAAAATATTTGTTTATCAATAAACTATCGATCTATAAATATGTCCAGCCGGCCACTTGGTCTTGTTTGACCTTCGACCGCATCATCACTGACTGTCAAGTGAGATAGAGTGGTAAAGATTCGCGTTTTAAGTGTAAAAAAATACTTAAGAGGATTGCATAGCTGCCCATCCCGATTTCTAGAGCTTTTTAGAGTTCCGTATAGAGAAATTGCAAGAAGACTTTAGAAAAATTTTAAAAGCACATAAAACCAAGTACATGTTTTGTCAAAATGTTTTTTGTCAAAATTTTAACAACTAAAGTTGTTAAGAGGGTTGCATAGCTAGCATACTTTCCATACTAAAAGAAAAAACTCTTTTCTACTTCTTAACATTGTCCGATTTCAGTGATATTTTTTCCTTGTAGTATGGAAAGTATGCTAGCTATGCAATCCTCTTAACAACTTTAGTTGTTTTACATTTTGACAAAATATGTACTTGGTTTTATGTGCTTTTAAATTTTTTCTAAAGTCTTCTTGCAACTTCTCTATACGGAACTCTAAAAAGCTCTAGAAATCGGGATGGGCAGCACGTACCGGACCCATTACGAGTGACCACGCTGCTAATTGCGTCTCTGCGGCCGTTTGCTTTCTATTTTGTGCGGAACTCCTACAAAATGTCTATTCGATGTGTGTACTGGGCCTTACGTAACGTTTTTTGAACATTTAAATGTTAATTAGAAAGAAATTTATGTGTGAGCGGTCTCATTAAGAGTTTATTTAGAAGTATCAATAAAGAGTTTGTTAGCAAAAGTAAATTATTTAATTTTAATGCACAGTTGGAGCTTTTGTGTTAATTTTTGTACGTAATGATTGGGCCTGTTCAAATACTGATCTAACTTTTTTTTCACATACTGCAAAGCCTCAGTGAACAACAAATTAACGTAATTGTAACGTTATCTTTTGTTTTTATGATATTTATATTTAAACGATAGTTAGCTTGCAATAAATATTAAATTTTGTGAGTTTGATATTTGTATTTACAAAATATATACGCAATATAATTAAGTAAGGTCCATACTAAAAATAAAAACATAGTTAAAGTTTGGACGGCTCAATTCGCCAAGGTACATTTTTTTTAAAACGCCCAAAAACACTTCTGCAAGCAACCTCCTTCAAAGGTGTAGGTAAACATTCTTAGAAGAAAAAAATAACGGATTTGTTTCAATAAACTACTACGTTGTAATTATTATTTCTTCTGTGGCAATGCCATGAAGACAACACGAAGGTTAAATCGTATCTTTAAATATACGATTTCAATTCGTAATTTTATCTGTAATTCTAGAAAAGCCTAAAAACTGGAGACGTCCTGAGCCCTTGAATATAAAATGAAGATTAGGGTTTGAATTGGATTTAAATCCTAATGGTTTTGGGGTTCCGCAAGAGACTACGAGGTACTATTGCGCTGTCTGTCTGTGCTTTATTTACAAGTTCTTTTGAAAAATTGAATACCACTTATATTTTATTCAGTTATCGGAGTGTAACTCAAAAACTACAGGGCCGAATTTGATGAAATTTAAATGGGTCCACACGGGAAGCACCCACCAGTTTTCAAACAAGAAAATAATTTTGAGAATCGGTGCACCCAGTCGAAAGCTATGAAGAAACAAACATAAAAAAACAGTCAAATTGAGTACCTACTCCTTTTTGGAAGTCGGTAGATAATTAAAAGCCGCTATCTCTCGTACTGTAATGAGCAGTTGGTTAAAATTTATTTCGATAAGAGTTAAAATTATTTTTTAATCATATTTATTTATTGTGGCGGATATACTAAAAACTATAAATAAAGATCCCGAAAAGTATTTTGTGTTTTTTTATTAGAAATTTACCAATCGATCAAATCAAATCAACTCAAATAATTTATTTGTGATACACAGGTAATTAACAAAGATCTTAATTATTAGGTAGGTATATAGGTATATAGTTCATGCCGTGATCAGCCTTGTGAGCATACAAATATACGTCAATATAACATTCTAAATTGATATCAAAAATATTCTATAAATGTAATAATCATAATAATTATAATAAATTGTAGCACGTCAACGTAGTAAAATCGTACGTGAAATTGTTTGTATATGCCCATATACAAACAATTTCACGTACGATTTTACTACTGAAATGACATAAAATCGCTCACTGAATAAAAGGTATGGTCATTTAAAAAGTTTGGATTTAAATAAGTTATAGTCATTGCACTCTTTTATGTAGTTTGGAATCCTATTGTAAATCTTTGGCGCCATTACAAAAACACTCTTGGCGTACAGAGCAGTTTTGTGTTGAATATTATTGAGGGTATATAGTTGTTTTCGGCTACGAGATCTTAACACAGTTTTAAATAGTTTTGGATTTTGCCTGATGAATAGAGCCATCTCGAAAATATATAGCGAGGGCATAGTCAATATTTTTTTTCTTTTTAAAGAATGTTCTGCAGCTATCAGTCCTTTTCAAGCCGCACATTGCGCGGATGCATCTTTTTTGACACTTGAAAACTCTTTCCCAATTGGTGGCATTACCCCAAAAAATAATAGCATACCTTAACCTGGACGCGACAAGCCTGTGATAAGATATAAGTAGTGTCGGGAGGTTAACCTTTTAAGCTAGCATGTAAAGATGGTATGCCGATTTTTACAATCAAATTCTATATGACTTTGCCATTTTAAGTTATCATCTATGTGTAAGCCAAGAAATTTTGTTGTTAATGTTGACTTTACCTCTTTTCCGTCGTGTTGTATTGTACCCAAAGTGTGAATAGTTCTCTGTTTAAAGTTCATTATTTTAGTCTTGTCTATATTTATAAGTAGATTATTATTTTGCTACCCTTGTACTATAGTAGCTAAATTACTATTTATGTCATGTTTATTATTAAAAATTACAGTACAGTCATCTGCAAACAGCACCATTTGATTAGAGGTGGAACTAGGCATATCGTTCACATAAATTAAGAATAGTAACGGACCCAAGACACTTCCCTGGGGCACTCCAAAGCAAACTGATCTGGGTGCTGATCTGTAGTGCGTTTCTTGTTTTGTCTTGAGGCAAATTCATCGATGTTGTTACCTTTTGCTATGACCACGGTAACATAGGAGTACATAAGAACTTTTTGTAAATAATTTGCAACCTAAAAATAGTAAAACAAAATATTGGAACAAAATCCGGCTAATTGCGAATATGCAACAAATCCTGAAAAATTAAACGTCGGTGCGTCTTTTTTTTCAAAATACAATGTGTTATTATGAAAAACATTACAGATTTAAAAATTCCTTGATACGGGATTCTCGATATTTGACACCGACTCGCATTTAGACGGCGTTTATAAAATATACATTAATATTGGAAAAGGTATAAATTTGTTTCCAGAGATTTAACAGAACTGAATAATTTATTTTACATTTAGTACCTAGATTATTTAATTATATTGGTTTATATATTATAAAATAAGTGGTAAACATGAAAGTTGCTTAAAGGTTGGTTAATAGGGGATTAAATCTACAAGTTACAAATTCAGATTTAATTCAACAGCAGACTAAGTCCATTCCAATAAGAAGACAAACGATAGGTACGTGTGAGCTAAGCCTTCACCGCGGTGAGCTTAAAAGCATTAACCTAAACATTTTCGCGCCGTATGTTGATGTTATAAAAATATAAATATATTGCAAGAATTAACGTTAGAAACGGGATATTTACCATGTATTGTATATATAGTGAGCTCTCGATGTTTCGGCACAGTTGCATGCCGAGTTGCATCACGAGTAAACTGAAGTATCTGCGGGTAGGTGTTGTTACGAGCAGACGAAACGGTCTACCCTCTTCCTTTCACGTTTCTAGCGTTCCGCCTTATTACCAATGACACAACAGTCACTTGGAACTCGATCTGGGTCTCGACACACATAACTCACGGTATCTTATATATTCATCATTATCATCTCAGCCGTAGGACGTCCACTGCTGAACATATGCCTCCCCCATGATTTTCCAAAAGGAACGGTTGGAAGCGGCCTGCATCTAACGTCGTCCTGCGACCTTCATCAGGTCGTCTGTCCACCGTGTCGGTGGACGACCTATGCTGCGCTTGCCGGTCCGTGGTCTCCACTCCAGAACCATTCGGCCCCATCGGCCATCTGTTCTGCGTGCTATGTGCCCTGCCCACTGCCACTTCAACTGGCTAATCTTCTGGGCTATGTCGGTGACTTTCGTTCTTCTACGGATCTCAATGTGTAAAATATATGTATAGAATGAAAGCATTTAACGATTTGCGTTGAACACAACAAAAATACGTTTTTATTCATAAAAGTTTAAATAATCTGATAGAAATTCCTGACGATAACAATATCGATTAAATCGAAGTCTCTTGGTTCAGTCTTCGGTTTACTTAACTACTATTTCATAACGTGGGAAAAGCAAGATAGTGATGGGAGATTGTAGTTCAATCAGTTGTTTTCAGACATTCGATAAATAATTAAGTAAAAAAATGATAAAAAATTAAAATCTGCTATAAATACAAGTCATGGTACAACACATTACTTGAATGACTGACTAGTGACTAATATGTCACATGCGATACTCATATTCTATATTGTTACCAAATACAGTCACGTTTTGATACAAATCACGTAGGTATCTAATTAGACTTGATTAAGTACTTCACTATCATGTAATTTCCGCTAAATACATATTTTATATTTTTTGTAACTAGGTTGGGTAATTCGTGTCATGTTATTCAGGAGATTTCATGAATATACCGTACGTTAAAAATGCAACAAACTTTGTTGTCATGCCACGCTGTAACAATATGTACCGGGACGACCAGGGAAGTGCCACACTCATACATAACACCGACGTGAAGTAACGTAGCTTGCTATTTCGTTGCAGTCAGTCTGTAGGAGGTGAAGGCCCAATTCGCCCCCCCCCTTTCCCTCTTTTCTTCCCCTATCCACGCTCCCTCCACCCCCAACCCTTCTTATCCTTCCTTAAAGGCTTGCAACGCATCCACGAGATCTGTGGTATTGCGGATATCCTGGGTGTCGATGATCACTATAATCAGATGAGCCGCCTGCTTGTTTTCCAACCTATTCTATAAAAGCAAAGTATGCAGTTTCTACATAAAATGTAAAATCGTTGTTTTATTCTTACTTGATAGCTGTTTTATAGTTGCTGTGGGAATCGGGTGTGACGTCCGACTAATACCGTAACGTACCGAACATTGAAGGCCGAACGTAACTATGACTTGATACTCTAGTAACTTTTATAAAAATAAAATACCAAAGAACGGAACCGACTTCAACACCAAAAAGTGTGAAATAATTTGTTGAAGTCAGTACCTTGATAATTTAAAAGTAGGTGCCTACCTATTATCATAATATTGTGTGCTGTTAAATGGGACCACATCGGAAGTATGCTCTACCAAACAAAAAAATATTTTGAGAATCAGTCCACATATGACGTAGAAATTACTAGTTGTATATTAATACACAAAAAATACAAACAAACAAACATCCTCCTTTTTTGAAGTCGAATAAAGAATGTAGAGAAGTATAAATGTAAAGAAGTGAGAATAATTTAATTTCCATCGTTTCTAACTGCGGCTACGACGGCTGCTGGACAAAAAACTAGCGACAGGGACAGCAATCTACTATTATTAGTTAGTATAAGTATTTATAATAATAAATACCAATAACACGAATAGCATATTTTTAATTGTACAACAACTACTATCAATGATTATATTAATGTGGGATTAGCGAATAAACGTTGTAATTATTGTTCGAACATTTACAATATACTCTATAAGAGCTTTCAATTAAAACAACCCAAAAAGTAACTGACACATTTACGAAATAAGCGATTGCTTCTGTTACGGTAAAGCGATTTACCATAACAGAACTAAAGCAAACGATATAAACCTATTATAAACTAGAACCTAACAAGCAAATTGGACAAACTTTGCTCTCAAATCAGGAACGTGACTTGTCACATTGTAAAACAGTAGCTGAGCCCTAATAATAAGGGTTTTTTGTGACAGCAATGAAATCGAATCCAAGGAGAACGATAAATGGCGTTCATCGAATAACATTTTAAACGGAGTTATGTATCGCTTTTTTAGATTGGTATCAACATTGTCAACTAGGTAGTTGATATTTTTTATAATATGATTTATAAAGCACTAATATCAGCTAAGTGAGATCAAAGTATAAAATGTAATATCAAAACCGACTTTGCCCATGTAATTAGCCAAAATTATCGACCTAGGTTTCGGGCATGTTCGATCAGTCCGATGCCCATCCTCAGGGAGTTTACGCTGATAGATAGTGGCGAATACAGTGAGACTGGCCAATGAGACCTAACATTAAAATTTTAGTTAGATAAATACACTTTGGACGGACCCCGCATCTGCTGAAAATCCGTGTCAGACGCCTAACCACTAGGCCACCGAAGCACACCGTTCTAGCATCTAATTTGTGTCGTGAATCTGTGGATATGTATTATTGAATAACGATGTTATTACACATTAATGTAAAATTGTTCACTGTCAAATGTTCTGTTTATTTATTTTCAAATTAAGTATATTGTATTTTTATAATAAATCTACATGGAGATTCATTTTTTTTTGTCAAATGTTTGTTTTTTTATGTCAGCAATAATATTAAGCAATAATATGTTCTTTACCATGGACACTCATAATTTTGTTAGTGTGTCCAATGTTTGATATTAGCTATTAGATTAGCTCATTAACAGACAACTGTATTCTGTCATATCCCTGAACACGTTCACTTCGAAGTGTTCGAAACGTCGGGGTAAGAGTAAAATAAATGATACGCAACATAATCTCTTTAAATTTGTTTAATTTCAACATATTAAATATTACAAATATTTATAATGGTAGTACAGAAATATCGATGCGTGAAAACGACTGGAAAGCTTGTGCCCAGCGTCTTGCAACTGAGATGATAAATTCGATGATGGAGATGTTAGCTCAGTTTTATATATTTTACTTTTCAAAAATAGAAGTAGACTAACTAGCTCCTTATATCATCAGCTATCTGCCAGTGCCATGTTAATATCGGTCCAGTAATTTTAGAGACATTTTAGAAACATACAGACAAAAAGACATACAAAAAAATAATAATATTATTTTTGAATGTACGAGTAAGTGCCGTTTAAACTTTCATATGCATTTATTGAAAAGCTGTTAATGCGGAATTACAAACATACACTTCAATTTAATTTATCTGTATTTCATAAGCATAATCAGCCCATTTTGTTCCCACTACCGGGACTCGAGTTTTCCTCTTATAGTGAGGGGTTGGGCCATAATCCACCACGCGGGCCCAGTGCGGCTTGGTGATAAGGTTAGTAGCCAACCCATGTTGAAGTTTTCAGGCCGCCCGAAGGCCTTCGACATAGCCTAACGTTTGTATTCCTAAGACAAATAACACCGGACCGACGGTTTAACGTGCCCTCCGAAGCACGGAAGCGCTCAGTTGAATAATGCCACTAGCACACACCCATCCGAATCTTGACCGCAGCGTTGCTTAACTTGTTGATCGGCTAAGATCGCTAAGTCAAGCTCCGCTACGAGCGCTTCTGTATTTATAATGAGATGATCTTACAAGTGTGATAGTAACAATCTCAAGACATTTAATGTTATCTGAAACCTTAGTCACTGTTTCGATATCCACAACATTCAAGTGCTTGCGCACTGTCTTGTAAATTGACACTTGTAAGTAATAGTGTTGTCGAACACGTAATATCTATCGTACGTGCCACGGCAACGTTTAGAAAGCAAATATCTTGAACAATTCCATATGAGAGCATTGTGACAACCCTTTGCCGTTATAAAAATATAATAAATCGATATTTGACAGAAAGTTGCGTTTAGTTTTAACCTTTAGCGACACTGATGAATAAGCTTGTATTTTTTGATAAATAAGAAAAATGGATAGCGCAAAATCAAACTGGCCTACTAGAGAATTAGACGTAGCTTGGTGAAACTAGAAATTAAGAGTTATAGCAAATTGAGAGCAATAACAATAAGAAAACTGACGAATGACTGAGACTTACAAATAAAACTGACGAATCAGTGAAACTGACGAATAAAGAAAATGACGAATTAGTAAAACCGACGAATCAGTGAGACTGACGAATAAGGAAAATGAAGTATTAGTTAAACTGACTAATAAAGAAACTGAGGAATCAGTGAGACCAAGTAATCATGTAACCGACCACTAACCGACCAGAACGAACAGCAAACCTGTTGTTCTACTATTTTTATTTTACAAGCAGAAAATAACCGATTAACCGAACCGAAAGCAGCTTATGTTACACTCATATCCTCTGTTCTACGACTCTATGTGTCGCAATAAGCATAGACTTACACATTGAAACAATATTAAAAAACTGAGAATAAACATTTCAGTTCGCACACACACACAAATATTTGTCCGAACCTTGGACCCCTTGAACCTGACTGCTGCAAAAAATGTTCCTGTGAAATCGGTTTAGACATTGATACTGGGACCGCCCCAAATACAGCTAAAACCAGCTCTGACAATCATCAAGAAACGGACATCAGTTATCTGTAAAGCACAGAGATTGCGGCAAAACTGACTTTTATGAATCTCTTGGATCGTTAGATCTGCGACTTAGGACGTAAGCCATAATGTAGCTTATATGTGTTCTAGCTGATATTCCTAGCGTAGTGATAGCCATATAACATTACTACGTAGTAAAAGTACTATAAAACATGTTATAAGATGTTAATATATTATAGGTACATAAAGAATCAAAAGTTGAATAATTTTTACTTACAAAATTGAAACAGCGTTTATATGGAACGTGATTGGTAATTTTAAAAGCAACCCAATTCAGCCCCGAAAATTCTAAAGCCCATAAATCTATTACCTGCAAGAAATCAATGCTCAACAGAACTGAAGGTTCAAACGAAATTGTCAACATTTTTGAGTTTCCGCCGTAAAAGCACCCAATCAAATATGGACGTGATTCATATGAGGGAGGTGTATAAAGTAATAATTTATTGGGTGTTTCTTTTGATGGCAAGCCTTGAAGGTGAAAAGGGTGGGACCGTATTGAATTTCACGTTTAAACGTGGGGTGACCGGTCAATCGGTCAAGTTTGTCGACATGGGCGTCACTTGGAACCAGTGACATAATTTTATTTTCCTGTATGTTAATGGTATTTAACTTTATGTCAGTAGTATGGTAAAATATGTGAGTTTATGACTGATCATCATTTAGCGGTTATGTTATTTTACCAACTTAGATACAAAAAGTTAACCTTTACAGCTTCAATAGATCACGATCAACGAAATAAAGTTAAAGTTATTAGTCAAAATGGCTTCCTACGAAATCAAAACAATAAACGTAATCAACGTTTATTGTTTTGATTAGATTTGTCATAGATTGCAGATGTGGACAAACCGGGCACTACGTCTTATCTTTAAAGGACTGTTGTTCTATTTTGTTTCGACCTCAACTGTTTTGAACTTGTATATATAATTTATGCGTGTGTGTATGTTATGTGGGAGCGTGTTTATGAGAGTATGTTTAAGTGTTTGCCTTCATGCATGTGAGTTTACTGTTTGGTTATATGTGAGTTAGAGTTTAACAGTGTGTTTGTGTATGAATAGAATTTAATAAAATATTTCGATTACATTCTTGACTAGAGTAACATGGCAGGATAGCATGAATAATAATATTTTCACCCTGGAAAAGGTATTCGTGGAAAACCTTGCAGAGATGCAGATCGCAGCTAAAATAAGATGATTCAGTATGTATAATTTTGCATAGGTAGTGAATATAGCTCAAATATATTTGCTGAACCAAATCCCAAACTATCTCAACATAAGGATATACCAAACTTCTTGCAAGACGACGCAATAGTAGTTCAGTAAATAAACGTCGATATAAACTGTTTAGTTCAACAAACAATGCAACGCGTGTTTGTCTAAGTAAGTATATCGGTAACTTCGGTCGATCGTCTTTCGTATGTTTGTCTTCAGAAAATACAAGCAGATCAGCGCTGTTCGTATGCAAATCGTGTGTACTAAGCAGACGGACTTAGTTGGTACATTGAGAAATGTTATTGCTACTATTGATGCTGTACTCAAATATTTTGTATCTAGTTTTATCTACTGAAATGCCAGATATTCTTCCTAGAAGCAGTAGTGCGCAAGCGTTACTGTGTCAGGGAGTGAACTGTATCTAATGATACTACTGGGTCATCATCATCATCAGCCCACATTCGTCCACTGCTGGAAATATGCCTTTCCTAAAGTACGCCACAGAGCTCGGTCTTCAGCTCTCAGCATCCAGTTACTGCCAGCCGCCTTCCGCAGGTCGTCTCTCCACCTGGCCGCAGGGCGTCCTACACTCCGTTTGCCTAAACGTGGTCTCCACTCAAGAACTCGTCTACTCCAACGGTTATCGATTCTTCGTGAAATGTGGACAGCCCATTGCCACTTCAGCTTGCTTATTCTTTGAGCTATGTCGACTACTTTGGTTCTCTGTCGTATCTACTTTGGTTACTACTGGGTGACAGAACTAAAAGTACCACTGTCTCGCAGGGATGAGCCCAGCGCAGTATCACGCAAATCTTTAGTTATACGCAACATATTGGGCGGGCCACATAGCACACAGAACAATGGCTAATGAGGCCGGAAGGTTCTAGACTGGAGACCACGGACCGGCAAGCGCAGCGTAGGTCGTCCACCGACAATGCAGGCCGCTTCCAACCGGTCCTTATGGAAAATTATGGAGGAGACCTATGTTCAGCAGTGGACATCCTACGGCTAAGATAAATAGTAGTAATAAGTAATACGAGGGTCAAACTGAAAGTTCTTAGAAAATCAAAAACTGATTACATTAGCCAGTTATTAGTTTTATTATATCTTTTCAAAATATTGTCCATTCACGTCAATACACCGCTGCATGCGATGGAACCACTGGGAAAAGCACTTTGCCCACTCGTCCTTAGGGGTCTCTTC
Organism: Selenia dentaria; assembly: GCA_917880725.1. Taxonomy (NCBI): domain Eukaryota; kingdom Metazoa; phylum Arthropoda; class Insecta; order Lepidoptera; family Geometridae; genus Selenia; species Selenia dentaria. The sequence continues at coordinate 1,537,991 of OU862888.1, read as the reverse complement.
AATGGCATCGCGATACGCAGCCACCGCTTCTTCAGCATTCATAAACCGCTTTCCTTTAAGTTTTTCTTTAATTTTTGAAAATAAATAAAAATCACAAGGCGCGAGGTCGGGGCTATACGGCGGGTGACCCATTAATTCAACGTTTGATGTCGCCAAATAGTCGATCGTTCGCTTGGCGGTGTGCGATGAGGCGTTGTCGTGGTGAAGGAGGATCCTACTGCGAGGTCGTTTCTCTCGAACTTTTTCCAAGACAAGTGGCAAACAATTGGTAGTGTACCATTCTGCAGAAACTGTTTTTTGATCCTCTAACACAATTGTTGCGAAATGGCCTATCCTTCCAAAGAACGAGGCCACCATTTTTTTCCCCGCACTTCGATCTCTCTTCACTTTAGTTGGCAACTCCTCGAAAGGAAACACCCACTGAGCAGATTGTCTCTTGGTTTCAGGATCATAACAGTAAATCCAGCTTTCGTCACCTGTTAGTATGTCGAACACAGCATTTGAGTCACCTCCGTTAAATCTTTCAATCATTTTACGGCACCAATCCACACGATGGAGTTTTTGAGCCTCAGTCAAATTATGAGGTATCCACCGGGCGCAAAGCTTCCTGACCGCTAAATGTTCGTGTAGGATTTTGTGCACTTGACTCATACCGATGCCTAAGCTTGTCCGAATCTGCTGATAGGTCACTCTTTTGTCAGTCTCTATCATACGCCGCACAACACAGATGTTATCTTCAGTCGTCGCCGTAGAAGGCCGTCCCTCACGTAAATCATCAGTGAGATTAGTGCGACCACGTTTAAACTCATTAAACCAGTTGTAAACAGTCGCACGAGATGGGGCTTCATCGTGAAAAGCCAATCGTAGTCTATCATAACTTTCTTGTTGACTTAAATGACATGGAAAGTCATAAAAAATCATTGCACGAAAATTTTCTCGTATTAAATTCATGTTGACGTGAAACAGACAATTTTCAATTTGCCGCCAAATCGTAAAACAAATGACAAATGAATGAAGTATATACTCAGTAATATTGGCAAAGAGTTCTATTTTCAAATTATAGAATTATTTTTTTATTATATTGTTTACAAGTGGCCAGTTCTAAGAACTTTCAGTTTGACCCTCGTATGTATCATGATCAGGCGTATTTACCATCGTATGCACGATTTGCCCACCTTGTCATTTACGATTAACAAACAGTCCTTTTTCAGTTACTGCAGGATTAAAGTTCAAAGGGTATTCAATGAAATGCATTTATATTATTGGCAATGGCACACACATATCTCAATGTATTTTTCTGATAAAGTAGAGCAGTGCTACACGAGTTTTCTTATTAAAAATTTAGATAGCACTGCAAATGTCCTGAACAGGCGTTATGTACAGCAATCCATCCGCGTCACTTGATATCTTGCTGTGGTATACACCAAGACGGGCATTTGCAAAGGAGTCTCACTATTTAGAGATAGGAAGAATTCTGGACTTTTTAAGGTCGGTAAGGAACACCTTTATCAAAATACAAATTAAAAATGTGCGTCAGTGGCCACTAGTAAACCACTGGTGGCCACTTTTATACACCATTGTTACACCAATGGTACACGTTTGCATTATTATACACCATCTATATTACTGTTTATATCACATAGGAAGAAAAACAGACTGGGTAACAGGCAGTACATTACCCTGTAAGGGCGTTTTCATTACATACTGTGCAACAGTCCACAGTCGAGTAATTATTCAGCAACACAATCCAGGTAATTAACATTTCAAAATACTATTAATAATTTTAACATAAAGCCTACTTAAATTATTTGAATTGCTAATGTCAATTATTATTATTATTATGTTTAAGTTTATCCATAAACGTCAATAGTCCCTTCAACTCATCACAATTTTCCTTTAAATAGTATTTTAATGAAGTCTTTTACATCCATAGATCACATTGCTTGATGACTTGATGCCTGTCAGTTAAAAACTCATCGATGAAATAGTAAAATTTTTTTAGATACTGTTTACGCTTTGAACCATATTTTAAACTTCAAACAAGGTATCACATCTATCAATTTTGACTCTATTTCTAAGGACGCTATTCACTATATTGTTTGCTTGAGAATTTTGTCTCTAGGCCCGAATATAATAAGGTTTACAATTAACAAGCGTTGACATGAACTGCGGTAAAGAAATCATAAATAAACAATGTATAAAGTATCGACTAACACAATAACTTTACTACTAGTACACTATCGCTTTATAAACCCATGTCTCAGTTATAACTACACAGATTTTTATTTAACAAAGCAGTTATGTTGAATGTGTTTTATTACGATATGGGGTTAAAGTGTAATGGAGCTACAACAAGGTGTATATTCACGCTACTCCACCTGACCTTAGATGATATCGCAGTTTTTAACTACCCGCATAATTACAGCTGGGTAGCGTTTTAACTAAACCTCGTTTAATGTGAAAATCTTTTTTTAATCGCCATTTAAACTAGTTGTTGGAATCGGGAAATGTATTTTACCATTAGGTACCTGACTTTAAAGAAGAATTGTGAATATGAGCATGACTGGTGAATGGTTGCTGATGATAGGTTGTGAAGTTTAAAAACTGGACGATTTTGATAGCTCAGACTTCGAAAAATTGCCGTTGGTAATGTCATATATTGTAATTGTCACATCACTAGTAGTGTGTCCTAACCCTACGTTGTGTCGCCATTACGCGTACTGTCATGTCAGCTAGCAAACTGTTCACAGCCAGCTTTTCTATTCTAATACACCATGTCGAGAATAAATACACGTTGTGCCTGAAGCAGTCTTTTATTACATGGTGTCAGAATTGATCACAGGAGAACAGCCATCGTCAATCACTTCAAATAAAATCAACGCCGTAAGAAATGTTGAAGTCAGAAGAAAGCAAGGTTGTGTCGGAGCACATGGTAAATTTCAACTGTGTAAGACTGTGATGCAAAGTCTACTGTTTGCAGAACTACTAGTTTATTATGTGATAAAAGGGGGTACCAAATAGACAATTTCTTCGCCTAATAGTGAGCACCGCACCTGTTCTTGAGAGTTGCAGTGCGAGCCAAACTTCTGTGTGAAACTGCACTGTCCTCTTCACCCGGAGACATAGCTGCTTAGCCTGATGGATCCAGTAAGTTCACTAGGTACAGTGTCTTTTCAAACCTTCACACAGTGATACTTCGTCGTATTCTACAATTATAATGTATAATATCTGCTGCTGCGGATGGTTGGGCATTTGACATCATCTATTTAACGTACTTTTCACGAACCATACCTGCGAAAGTAGAGGGCTCCTTAAAAAAAGACCATCGTACAGTCAAAATACCTACTCATGCTTTATATGTAACCAAGTATGCTGTATAACAGGTATTGATTGTTTAATTTTAAGGTGTTCAAGAAAGAGTATATCTTTGTATCTATCTATCTATCGATGTTCAGATATCTATGGTCAGGTAGTGCCATGCTGTACCCCCACAGCCGAAAGGGCAGGCACGACCGGGGAAGTACCACACTCCCACATAACACCGACGTGAAGTAAAATAGCTTGCTATTGCGTTTCATCGGTTTGTGAGAGGTTCCGGAGGCTCGATTCCCCTTTCCCAATTCTCCTTCTCCTCGCCTTCCCCCCTCCCTCTTCTATCTCTTCCTTTCTATCATCCTTTCTCAAAGTAAACAATTCATACGCGAACCGATCGATCACTACAAATTATATTTACGTTTCTAAAGCAAGAAAGTTATCTTACACTGAAGTATTAAAATCACTCGTAACTATACAATGCTACCTGACGACAGTATAATTGTCTCTCACTAACACAAGCTCAGTACTCTAATGTAAACTCAAGTGCCTATTTAAGTCCCGTTTAAGAAGTCCTGCATCACTGAAGTACAAGTGTTACAGTCGACTCTCAAATAAGGCAACCATGCGAGGAAACTGTGAACGATACATACATTTAAGGGCATTAACTCTGCTACAGGAAAAGTTTAATGCGGGCAAATATTAGTATGCAGTTTTAGTTTCTTTTTAAATGTTGCCATGCATGTTGCGATTCCACGTTTTTGAGAATTAGTCTTCACAACAAAAACCGAGAAATCATCGCCTTAGAAAAATGTTGCTGTGTTTTGTCCGGGACCAAAGATATTATATGATCGTAATAGTTTGCATTTTGCATAAGGTTTTTAGGAGAATAGCTGAGCGGGTGCTGCCTGCGGATACTGGTCTGCTTTGAAAAACTCAGAAAGGAAATATCTATTAATTAGTAGGTATTATGTATTTAAAAAACTGAGAGATTATGTAGAAAGGATCTTTCCTTTTTTTGAACGCTCTAAGAGTAATCTTTATTAAATTAGCATTTCCTATGTGTCATTTCCTATGAGCATGTTATGATGTCCTCAAAAATAAATGTCTTCAATAATACATTGAAAAATATTTAACTGTGGAGTATAGTTGTAAATAAGAGCAGGTAACAAAAATATCCAAGGCTGAAAATGTTAAAGGGCATAACGCCGGTAGTACCTTTTGTAGTGATACCGCAGCACACCTCTCGACAGCCTTTAGCTATCCACACCAACGTTGCCCATTTTGTCACCATTGATGGTGGCCCTTATGGGGGGCCCGTTTAGTGGGTTTCAAGTCACCACCTGCCTAAATATTTTAGGATGAGACTGAAATTGGCAGGTGTCGTAATCTTGTCCATAGCCATCTTTCTTACATGTATAAGTTTGTATCAATAGCCTTGGCATTTAACCCATTTTTGTAATAAATAATCCATGTCACCGTCATCCCAAATTCTGTTTTTATACACTTTTATATATTTCATACCAAACAGGCCGCTAAGTGTTGGCTATAATCCCATTTACGTCTTTGTAAAGCAACGGATATCAAAGCCGTGAAAAAGTTTAAATAAATGAATAATAATTATATTAAAAAAACTTATTAAGAATTAGTTTTATTATTAACATTAACAACATGTTATACTACGTGCCTAGAAAATATCTATCCACAATTTATTTCCTCCTAAACACTCTTAAATTCCATTTCTTTGGGAACACAAGGGAAAGAGTTCGCATGATAGAAGTGAAATCAAAACGCTTCGTGCGTAATGATAATGAATGGTAGTGAGTCTGGATGTTCGATGTACAAATTAGGATGGCGGAATCTTATATTGCAATATTTCTCTAACAAAATGGTTAGTTAGATCGTACGACGTCAAACTGTTAGAACAGCGCATTATTAAAGTAAAATCATTGTCCAAAACAACGGTCTACATCACATTCTATTATCAAACTACAAATATGCAAGTTTATAATCGCCAATATTACTCATATAAAATCAATGATGTAATTATACATAAGCGTAAGTATGCTATTGTACCTACCCTATTCCTAGCTCATTTTTTATTATATTTGATCAATATGTATCTAGGAGCCTGTTCGTTCGTCCGAACTGTCTCATTACTATGAGTTTTTAAGCTATTGCATAGCTTCTATCGCGGGCCTTGAGCGTGGAGAGCGAATCCAGAAATTCCGTAACGAAAATAACCTAACACCTCCCACTCCGACACCATCTATCGATGAATAGCAGAACTTTTAATGACTTTTTGAAATATCACGCTTGTCTCTTTAGTTCAGCAACTCGCCTCTAGATGGCATTGGTTAAATAATTATAATTGCATAAGTTGATTTGGCATCTATCAATGAATAGCAGAACTTTTAATGACTTTTTGAAATATCACGCTTGTCTCTTTAGTTCAGCAACTCGCCTCTAGATGGCATTGGTTAAATAATTATAATTGCATAAGTTGATAAAACAGCTATGCAATAGCTTTACCGCGGCAGTCTCCGAGTGCCACACGTCTTTTTTCTTTCCTTTGCAGGATGTATGAGTTTACTTGTAGCTAAATATCATGAACCTTGGTTAGCAGAATAAACCTTATTGATTTTGACGAATGAGATTGCGGGTATCATAATATGTGACTTATACGAGTATTTCCGTACCGTTTAAACGCATAGATCCGGAAGTTTATGTGTTTTATATCTCCAAAGGACCGTACATGTATTTAATTTCAACTTTATACATCTACCATTCCTGGAGAAAAAAAATATTGAATATTGATGAAAAACAAACAACAAAGTGATCCTATAAGAGTTGCGTTAGTTTTTACCTTTTGAAGTGATACTAACTATCATAGACTCAGTGATAACTGTTTTGTCAAACCAACAGCCTTAAATACCAACAGACAAGATGCTAACTCTGTTTTACCAAGAGACTTCGTATCGACTTTTGTGCTTTGCATACATTTACATGATAATGTGAGTATAATATATAAAGACATGGGTATAGAAACATTTTCCTTCTTGGTTTGGTTTCATATATTATTTTAAAGGGCAATTAGTGTCATTTGATAGCTTAGAGGTAACGCCAATTAAGCGAATGCCGTTCCGTCTGCTTTCATTGTTAGTTCAAACTACGGGAACATTTGTACGTAATCCAGAGCATTGTGGCTACATTCTATTGCCTTTAAGAGATCTGAAAAACCGTATACAGTACAATGTAGAGTTCGAGTCCATTATACCTTTGATGATTATTATAATATTATTAGATTCACAATGTGTATATAATAAAATAACATAACTTCAAAGTAAATATTTTAATTTAATGTAATAAATAGTTCGTATCCTATTTTGAATTGTTGATTTTTACAACTTATTTTAATTTGGTTTGGCATTTTAGGCTTTTTCCTACTATTTATATTTGGAATTTTATATTTCGATCAAGACGTGGGCAGTGCTTGAGTCTCTCCAGCGGTACCGTATTGACTATCGGTATATTGAAGTGCTGAAGTGTTTGTACAAAAACGCCTACATGTCAGTCCGAGTACAGGAGCAGAGTTCGAAGGCAATTCCATTGCAAAGAGGCGTGAGACAGGGAGACGTTATATCTCCGAAACTGTTCACCGTTGCATTGGAAGACGCCTTCATGCTTCTGGAATGGCAAGGACTTGGCATCAATATTAACGGCGAATACATCACTCACCTTCGATTTGCCGACGATATTGTAGTCATGGCAGAATCCATGGAAGACCTCAGTACAATGCTCGAAGGCCTCCATCGAGTTTCCCAACGGGTAGGTCTTAAGATGAACATGGATAAGGCGAAAATTATGTCTAATGTCCATGTTGTACCTACCCCAATATCAGTTGGGAACTCAGTTCTCGAAGTTGTTGACGAGTACATCTACCTGGGACAGACAGTCAAACTAGGCAGGTCCAACTTCGAGAAAGAGGTCAATCGTCGAATCCAACTCGGCTGGGCAGCGTTCCGGAAACTTCGCGAAGTTTTCTCGTCAATAATACCTCAGTGCCTCAAGACAAGAGTCTTCGACCAATGTGTGTTACCAGTGATGACTTATGGCACTGAAACGTGGTCTCTTACTATGGGCCTTATAGGTAAGCTCAAAGTCGCACAACGAGCTATGGAGAGGGCTATGCTATGAGGAAAATCATGGGGGAGGCCTATGTTCAGCAGTGGACGTCCTACGGCTGAGATGATGATGATGATGATATTTGGAAAAGTATGTATCAATTACACAAATATTGTATTATTACAAAACTAGCAACTGCAAGAACCTTCTCCTGGCAATATTTAACATGACAAAAAATAATAAGCGAAACTGTCCCATCCATTTACGCTTGATGCGATGACTAAGGGAAGTAGAGATTCATTTATATATATATATGGATAATAATAAATTAGAACCAATTATAGTGATAACTTTAAGATATCGTTGTACGTGTCCCAACAAATAAACGTATAGAATATATACATATCAAGATGTACTTACCTAGTGCCTACACACCACTTGTTTATGCGAAACCTATATCCCCCTCAGGAAGTTTTTAACAAGAATTTACGTGATATAAAACCAGTTTAATGTCGCGTTCGGAACTTATGGTGATGTACGTTGATAGTTTACTGAGTGTACTTACGTGTAAATATTTCAGTCATCATGTTTTACTACCGAGGAAATACATTTTATATGAACTATGTTTATATAAAAGTCAACTCCATCTATTATAAAAGATCTCTGTGTCTTATATGTAAAGTCAAAATCGCGCAGCGAGTTATTGCGATAATATGCTCTGGGGTTTCTCTACGTGATCGAACCAGAAATCAGAAGATCCGTAGATAAACGAAAGTCACCGACATAACCCAGTGGCATTGGGCAGGGCACATAGTACGCAGAATGTATGACCGATTGGGTCGTAAACTGCTGGAATGCAGTACGACGAATGCAAGTCGCTTTCAACCGGTTTTTTTGGAAATTTATGGGAGAGGTACCTATGTTCAGCACTTTTCAGTTCAGTGGACGTCATACTGTAAAGCAATTCAAATAATAACATATTCCATATCAATTTGTAAAGTTACAATAAATTGTAATTAAAACAGAGGGTACTATTTTATAACATGAAGTGCGTTTCGATTTGAAAAGCAATATGCAATAATGGATGCATCGCCACCCAAAGCACAAAAAAAGTTTTACTTGCGAAATAATATCATGTACCTGGAGTTTGTTCTCTTTTTATTTAGTAACGTTGTATTTGTTCACTTTGCCGTGAACAAATACAACGTAACTAAAATACAAATAAAAACTACAATACACGATGATTAATGGTCTCATACTGTCGTGAAAAAAATTGTATCAAAACTTGTGCTTAGTATGTACATTCCAAATATAATGTTGTTTTCTACCGATGAAGAAGAATAGAGTTTTCGTTTATAAATATGTTATTAAATTATACGTGAGATATGTGATATTATATATACGAATATATTAATATATTACACATGTGATTCTTCGAATGAGTGTATAGAGGGTCCGGTATGCTAGGTAATTATACAACAGAGCTACTTTACTTGGAAGTAATCTTCCCGGATCTCCAAAAGTCGTCGGCTCTTACTACAAATTTAATAAGGCGGCATCAGTTTTTAGTATTTTGACAAGTGGTACAATCCAAAGTCAAATTCAATAAAAACTAACTAAAAGTGTTATACTATGCAAAAATATTTGACCACACATTTGTGTAAAACCTTTTTTATTTGCTATTTGATGCATTTTCAACAGTCTTCCGAGAGGACGACGTTCTTAAGTGGATGCGAATTTTTATGTGTGACGCATAACTTTCTACAGATATATGCGATTTTTTTTTGTTTGGTAGAGTATACTTCCGAGGCGGTCCCGTTAAAATTTCATCAAATTCAGTCAAGTGTTTTTGAGTTACAATACATTACTGAAAAGTGTATGTGTGCCAATCTTGATTATATTCTTGATATCACGGTGAATGACAATCGATCCCGTAAGTAGCAAAGGTCACTAAAATGGGTAGTAAAAATATTACTCAAAAAACGAAACCTTATTCGGAAATACTATGTACCCATGTAACAGTCACGCCTTCAAGGCGATGCTAGTGTAGGGTTGCCAACCGTCCGGATTTGTCCTAGATTAGAGAGCATCCTGGGAGAGTCCGGGCGGTGTTTCGTTTGTAGTTCGAATTTAATTTTTTTTATTCTTATCATAAAATAAAAATAAAATCTAACTGAATATTAACACAATTGGTAACAAAATGTAAAAGATGCTGTTTTGTTTGTTGGAACATTTAAAATTATAATAAATAATGACTAAATTTAATTATAAGGTCTTATAATAAATAAAATGGTGATTTAAAACATTTTTTATGACACTGACTATGTTTAAAAAACCTGTTGACATGTCCGGGTTCTGGGCTCTGAAATTCGGGGTTTTCAGCGTCTTGTCCTGGTTGCCAAATTTTAGAGATGGCAACCCTATGCTAGTGACGTATATTGTTATTGAAATCGGTGGACCCGTTAATTAGTAACGAGTGGATATGTCCACTATCCAGGAACGAATATACATCCTACAAACATACAGGTGAAACATATAACGCTCCAGTTGGGCTTCACCGCTGTAGGGTGCAAATTGATAAGTTTTTAAATAATTATTCCAATTTTTATAGTCTGTCGTTTTGCGGAGCACTGCGCTCATGAACCCGACTTTATTTGTAAGAATGGGATCAATTTAAGCCTGTTAACACCTTTTTAATTAAATTTCGTAATTAAAAATTTCCTTGAGCCGTATTATTTGGTAATCATCTAATATATACAACTTAACCTTTAATACTAGTAAATAAATATATGAATAAAGTTACTGACAATATTACTGTTTTTAATAGTTTTATCGAAATAAGGTTTAGAGTTGCGTGGCCGACAGGTACTAGCTGGTTTGCGCCATAAAAGTTATGTTCATCGTTACGCCACGATGGTTTCCCTTTTTAATCGCCTTCAAAAAAGGAGGCAGTTGTGTTTGATGTATTTATTTATGTGTATGTTAATCGATTTCTCCCCTATTTGTAAGCCGATTCTTAAAATTCGTTTGGTAGAGTACACTTCCGAGGTGGTCCCATTTAAATTTTATCAAATTGGGTCAAGCAGTTGTTGAGTTATACTCCTAAAACTAAAAACTGCTTCGCCTATCTTGATGATATCATCATTGACGGTGATGACAATCGATTCCGTAAGTGGCAAGGATCACTAAAAAAAATTAACAAAGAATGTAACCCACTTCAATACCAAAAAGCGTGAAATAACTTGTCGAAGAAACAGGGTGTCGGTATCTATAAAATATTTCATCGCGAAAAAAATGGCTTTGCCTAGTTTGACGGCTTTAGTGTAAGTCAGTTAAGGTTAAGTGTGTTAGTTACAGTGTACCTTAATAGCATGCAAATTGGTAAATAAACAAAATTACTTTTATTTGAAATAAAAAGATACAGGCTTACATTATGTAATGAAATGATATGATTACTTACATTATAAGAGAATGCCTACACTAGCTTATAAATCAAAGGAAACATTAGAAATATAAATATATAATAATAGATAACGTGACCTGACAAACTTTCACATATGGAGTCTTTCTGTTTAAAATATGACTTGACCAGTTTCACTTTATGGCGTCCCTCCTTCTTCTCACGAGGCAAGGAACTATATAAAGACACAGCTTCCTTTATAATGGTTAGTATCTAATTCTTTTTTATTAATGGCTTAATGACATCGAGCCAGTTCTTCTCAGGCCCAACAGCTCAATGGTTGATGGGACCTTCGCCAAGTATATCGATTTCCAATTATCCTTTCTTCTATGGGATATACGATATATTGTGATAAGCGTCTTTATTATTTTATAATATCAATCCAATCCTCAAAATAATAATTCGTTTTTCTTCTAGGAATCCTCTCTCCTCAAAAAATCCCAAATTAAAAATCCCTGACGTCTCCATTGTGTCCTTCCATCCTGGTTCTCCTTTTTTAAAGTTTGTCACGTTGCAGATCAATAAAGAAATAGTTTTTAAATACACACAATAAGGATTTAATGCAATGAAATATGATCATGAAATTATATTAAAAATAATCAAAGGATTCATTCAGTCGGATTTTATAATTAATTCTTCCAGATAATAATATAAATTTTATAGTTAATATTAATTAATAATTTTCAAAATAAACCTAAAGCTTACAAAATAAACATTTTCAAAATCCAGGCAATGCTCTTTACGTGACATCACCGAACCTGCAGGGCTTTGCCGCTGACCAACGGCACATTTGGCCATTAAATCCTCCTGGGCACCGACTGACACGTCCAAGCTTTTCAATTACGTGAGAGTGGTAGGATCCTCAAAATAATTATTATTTTAGTTAAAATATGCAGATTCTGCATACAATCTAATGGGAAAAGGGAAGATCAAGATACTTCAGTGAATGTTTTCGACGCTAACAACATTATCAACTATTATTTGTGCGAACAGTAGACATCGCGAGCACATTCTTATCAGCGGCAATTTTTCGCAATCTACGTTACGCACGTTATTGAAATTCAGAAAAATTTGACAAATATTTATTTTAACAAGACATTGACAAATTTTTCAAAAATGATATAATTATATGTACTTTAAATCGTCCAGTTTTTAAACTTCACAAGAATCACGATAACCACTTGAGCAGTTATGCTCATACTCGCAAGACATCTTTAGATAGATAGATTTATTGGTAAAATCACATTTGACAAGTCAACTAAACATAATCATAACAATGAACATAGGTATAGTATATAAGTCATTGAATGTACAGTCAATTCAACTCATCTTGACTTTATAGCCAGATATCTAAGGTATATACCAAATTTTATCAAAATCGTTTGGAAAATAGCGCCGCTGAAAATATTCCCCTTTTTAGGGAATGGAATACATTTGAAAATTATCGACGACAAACCAAGTTTCGTCAAGATTGGTTGAAAATGCAACCTGTACATGAAGACCAACATACAACCTAACAAACGGACAGATGAAACTCAATTTGGCCAGTTACAGAGAGATTCAGAGAGACGCTTCACTCGCTCGGTTAATAAGAGAAGGATAGGAAGCGAAACAATTGTTTGTCTGAATATTTTATCTACGTTCAAGACATGTTACGGAACTGAGTAGCAAAAAAACTAAATCAGACAAATAAATCTGCAATTGCTGAGCTCTTGATTAAATCTGGACCAAACCATTGGATTGAGCTACACTACCTGAAGGTACGCTCCACAGATGAGCACATATACCACTGAATTGTTCGAAAAGCGATTAAAATAATAAAATACACAAAAATTTCAATCGGGAGGATAGCTTTATCAATGTCATGGAGTCCAGTGCGACACAGGCGCTCACGTCGCGATTCGTCTTTGAGCGTTAGTGCCGATACTGTCAGTATTGTGTGATTTTCCAGATTTAGTTAACAAAAAACAGCAAATGTGGGTAGTTGAATAAAACATCCGCCCTTCAAGATGCAGACACCCGCTTCTCCAGTCTGCTCGTGACCACGGTCGATGTCCAACGTCCAGGTAAGTCGAAATTATGTTTTGCTATTAATCTGTCTGAGCCGTAGGACGTCCACTGCTGAACATATGCCTCCCCCATAATTTTTCAATAGGACTGGTTGGAAGCGGCCTGCATCCAACGTCGTCCTGCGAACTTTATCAGGTCGTCTGTCCACCGTGTCGGTGGACGACCTACGCTGCGCTTGCCGGTCCGTGATCTCCACTCCAGAACCTTCCGGCCCCATCGGCCATCTGTTCTGCGTGCTATGTGCCCTGCCCACTGCCACTTTACCTGGATAATCTTCTGGGCTATGTCGGTGACTTTCGTTCTTCTACGGATCTCATCATTTCTGATTCGATCATGTAGAGAAACCCCGAGCATAGCCCTCTCCATAGATTAATCTGTGCCCAAAAAAGTCCCGATATTCTCTTATATCATTAAACTCACATGTCCCAATATTTAATTTTATCGACTTTAATCTGTTGCTTGATTGTAGTTAGAAGGCGCATGGCAAGATGGAAAGTATAAATGGTTTAAATGTACTAATGGCTATTTGGGCACGGCCTTTAATTTTATAAAATAAATAAAATGCGTTTTTTATTCATATTTATTGTTCTTGCTTGTGACCACTATATACTAGTAGAAGTTGTATGATAAAATTATGTTGTAGTTAATATTTATTTCTTACTAGCAACTGCCCGTGACTTCGTTCGAGTAGTAGGCTCGGCCTTCGGCGTCGATATGACCTCCCATCACCGTGCGTATGTACACCGTGTTGGCGCGACACGGCGGACACGGGTAAAATGATGATGAATATTGGAGTTGTAAATTCATTGTTGTTACTACTACATTACCTTTGAACAGCAGTGCTGACTAGTGCTAGTATTTAAACAACGCGGTCACATTAACTCGACGCATCGCTGGAAGGCGGGTCCCCGCCCGCTTCCCCCCGCATTTTCTTTTCTCGCCCGACAAGTGTCAGTACGGTCAGCATCTTTGTTACCGATACACGCGTCGATAATTTGGCTAATTTTCTTGCTAAATTTAGCTTGTTTTCTGTTTTTGTTATATAGTTTTTGTTTTGATTATTGTTTTGTTAAGTTTTTTGTTACTGTTGATTGTTGAATCTGTTGAACTGTGTTCTAACCAGAATAACATGGGGAAAGTTAAACACAGTGAAGGGAGAAATCTCGACTCGTCGTCAGTCATGACGAAGACTGACGACTTCGTACAAGAACTGGTCATCAATTTAGGAGGAGAGGAGACATCAGATAGCAGCAGTGAAAGTGAGAGCGAGAGTGAAGGCAGAGTCAGTTTTAATGACAACTTTCAATCCATTGTTTATAGCGATGATGACTAAAAGATAATCGACTACATTCCTGTCGAAAAATGCCAAATAAATAAATATTAATTGGGTAGCCATACAACAAATGTGTGTTTTTCCTGTTTTTATGATCAACATTAATAACGGTAACAGGTAGACACCTTAAATTTTCACAGAATATGTAGTTGTATATTACCTTTCAAAATAAATAAATATAATTTATTAATTTAACAAACTTAATTTTTAAATTATTTTTTACTCGATCTTAATAAAGGCCACTTGGCCGGTTTTTATTGCACACCGTACTTGAGCGCCAAAATGACGTCACATGGTCAAGCGTCTAGTTAATGTGACCGCGTTGTAATTGAAGTGAAGTGGCCGCACCTGTTCGCGGTTTGGGAAGACGCGTTCGGCTGCACCACATTGGAAAACCTAAAAGGCTTTTGGTACCTGGACCCGGACCTTTTGGCGTGTTATGACTTCTTTCCATTCCGATCAAATGTCGCGCTATTAACAGGCGAGATCGGCTGATCAGACATTCGGAATAACATGAAATCACGCTCACGTAGCCCACGGCACGTAGCACACACAGACAGATGCTAGCTAGCGCATCACGCACACAGCAACGTACTGTCATTTTCGACGGACTCTTCACGGCGATTTCTGTTTGTAGCGTGGTCGTTGAAATTGCAAAATGGCGTCCTTGGTGAAGTAATCGATGACGTCACATGGGTCTACGTAGCTGTACTTTGATTGGTTTGGAATGGCGATCACAGCCCTAAATCCGATTTTGACTTCAATCGAAAGGCACCTCATATATCCTTTCCTTCAGTACAGTAGGGAGGTAATATTATATTGTACTACTTGAAGCCATCAAAGAATTGTAAGTAAAACTTTGAATAATAAACTTTATTAACGCGCCATCGTGGGCCACGTTAGCACCTATATTGCAGACGTTGCCTTAGTCGAAGGCTCGGATATTACATACCCACTGGGGCAGGGTCACGGTTCTACAGTATGTATACTAACCCATCGTATATTAATTTTATGAAAAATATATCAGGAATTAAATTAAACCCAATTTGAGTACAGATCTTTAATCAAAACTAATTGTAACACAATCAATGTTATCTTATTTAAAATTAAATGCTTCGATATATATCTTACGTGTTGAAAATACATTTTTGGAGCAGTTCGTTATAAACAATACTATTCAAAAACTACTAAAATTATGTTACAAGCCTAGTAGTATAAGTACTATATAATGTAACTACTACTTTTTGAATTCCGAGATTGATAATAACGAAGACTTCAACTTGATGCGTATGACACTACGATTTATGGAGGATCCCAATAATCAAAAATATAATGAAAAATTGACGTTCATAAGTGCGTCTTTGATGCCTAAATTGAATAAATGATTTTGACTTTGACTTTGAATCTATCTATCCACGGTTTTCCTTACTATCGATAGAAATTTGACATAACGTCTATACTAAAAGTGTCAAATATCTATCTCTAGTAAGGTAAACCGACGATAGGCAGATTATTGGGTCCGGCCGTTAGTGAGATACCTAAAATCGATTATTTTTTTCCTGCAGTAACATATTATTTTTATATAATAAACTGTTAAACAAACTGAAGTAGCGTATAAAATGATTTCCATTTTTGTTTCCAAGTAACCGTATATTAAAAAGTGATCAATAGGTAGTAACAAGGAAAATAACAACTGCTCAACAACAAAAAAATATTGAACAGTTCAAATAGATAAAGTGTGGGCGTTCCAAATAAGCCTATACAGTCAAACAGTATACAAGTAGATAATCAAATATATATCTGTTAATTTTCCTAGTTAAGTTACAGCTAAATTATAATCAAAATAAAGCAATAACATAAACAAAACTTTAAATATCTTAAGGCCTAATTGTTCCTCATTTACAATTTCTTTTTAATAAATTACAAGAAAATAGGTAATTATTTACAGCAATTAATCTAATTACTTTAGAAATTATAAAGCTATAGACACGTCGACATTAATATAACAATCATAGCCCACTTTAACAGACTAAAGCAATTATTTGTAAAATATGTATTTATTTTAACACATAGAAAACTTCTTGTAAAGGCAAATAACCGTATATCGGAATTTGATACATGTAAAAGAAATAAATAACTAAATTAAATAATAATTTATTATATAATGTAGAAATAGAAAAGATCTAATGGAAAATTTTACATATTTTAAAAAAACAATAATTATAACTCAAGATTCAATACATTCATATACAAAACGTGTTTTTAATTTAATTATAATTATTCATTACTTACACCGATAAGTAAGTAATGTTTCGATTAGGCGTTTACATAACTGAAATAAGGTTTAAATTGACTATGCACATAATACACTCGAGAGCAATGAATCCGGGTCACTTAAAGAATCCTAAAAATCTCGGAAACTAAAAATGCTAGGTTAATGCAATAAATTGTATTTAATAGACAATGTAATACTCCTTAAATGAAGGTATTAAAACTTCTTAGTTATTGTAAAGTTATATCATAAAAAAATCAAATTTGAAAAAGGGCCACTTTCGAAGATGGAACTACGAAATTACAGCATTTGGTTTTGCTTTTGTTTGTAATCTGTCATTTATGTGGGTACATAAACCATGTTGATAGTGCTCTATATTCATTATTCAAGCTGAAATTATGTCGCTTACGCCTGAAGAATGCACCAGAATACTTACAATGCTGGAAACCGGCCGGAGTCAGCGCGATACAGCCAGGACTGTCGGTGTGTCGCTGTCAACAGTACAAAGAGTTCTCCGACGTTACGAAGAAACTGGTTCTAACCTACGCAGACCAGGAACGGGCAGAACCAGGTGTACCACATCACGAGAAGACCGATACTTGGTGAACACCATGCTTCGAAATCGCTTTCTCACAGGAACTGAACTCACAAATCAGTTTCGACGCCTCGGAGGAAGTAACCCAAGTGCATGGACAGTAAGACGTCGGCTTGCTGAATCTAACTTAAAACCCCTTAGACCTGCAAACGGCCCTAAACTGGAGCGTGGGCATCGTATTTCAAGACTAAGATATGCCCAGAGCCACGTAAATTGGAGTATTGAAGATTGGTCAAAAGTTATGTTCTCCGACGAATCAAAATTTATGCTCTACAAGCACGATGGAAGACACAGAGTGTATCAAAGACCAGGGGAAAGATTCAAGCAAGCATGCATCGAAGAAAAAGTAGCCTACGGTGGTGGGTCTGTACTTGTGTGGGCCGGAATTTCTTCTGAAAGTCGCACAGAGCTGGTGATCATAGAAAACGGCTCTTTAACTAGCGAAAGATATGTGGAAGAAATCCTCAATGATCACGTTGGTCCATTTATGGTCAATTTAGGTGAGGATGCTATATTTATGCATGACAATGCCCGACCTCATACAGGTAGGATTGTGAATGACTACCTTCAAGAGATGAACATTACTGTGTGTGTGGCCAGCGCGCAGCCCGGATATCAACCCGATCGAGCATGCTTGGGACGAGCTAGGCAGATGCGTAAAACAACGAAACCCTCCCCCAATCACGCTTCGTGAGCTCAAAATTGCTCTCACAGAGGAATGGGAGAATATTCCCCAAAATCGTATAAGGAACTTGGTGTACAGCATGCCAAACTGCGTAAACGCAGTAATGGAAGCACGACGAGGCAATACGAAGTATTAAAATTCAAGAAAATCGTAATAAAGTTCAAAAATTTCATGTTTCCTATTTTTGTTTTAAGGAGAGATCAGCAGTTTTTTTCTTTATGTAATTTTGTGTTAATAAAATGTATGGTGACTCATATTTTTTTTACTTTCATTTAAGGAGTATTACATTGTCTATTAAATACAATTTATTGCATTAACCTATCATTTTTAGTTTCCGAGATTTTTAACATTCTTTAAGTGACCCGGATTCATTGCTCTCGAGTTTATTTCAGTTATATAAACAAATAAGTAAAAAACATGTTAAGCTTTAAGAACGGCAGACCATAATCATTATATGGCCTGAATAAACGTAAAAGATTTCGAGACTGGAGTATTAAGTTTCAATTTAATTATGTTGTCTTAACTAAATCTTCGTCAATTAAATTTATTAACTACTTATTTAGTCAAAATACTAATCTAAAATAACATTAATTTATTATATACTTTATATTAAGAAAACAATTACAAATTATACTCCATCTTAGGTTAGTTTATAATTAACAAATATATACCAAGCAATATCACAAATGCTGACTGAGCTATTTCTTTTACGCCCTTAAATTTTAGTTAAATTTTATCTTAAAACGATGTTCTATTAAATGTATTATGTACAAGTCAAAGTATTTATATACACTTTGTCAATACCTTTCATTAAGCAAACAAAATTGACTACATATTTCACAAGATTTTTCAACTCAGATGTAAGCTACCAAAGTTAGTATTGAAATTATAACTTTTCGATTCGGCGTTTCAATGACGAATGAAACGCCGAACGCTATTTTTAAATATTTACTTTTAAAATAGCATGCAGAGTGCAGAATAGAACAATATAGAACATATTTTGATATATATATACGAATTCATCCCGAAACTTTAAAACGTTCGCACGGTAAGTCACACACCTTTAAAACAAAAACACAATTTTCCAAATCCCAAACCATTTTCTGTAATAGTCATGCTTTCTTGTTAAACTTAACTATTTTTACACAATTAAGTCTAAACTTAATAACCTATTGCGTGACAATTATACAACAGAGCTACTTTACTTGGAAGTAATCTTCCCGGATCTCCAAAAGTCGTCGGCTCTTACTACAAATTTAATAAGGCGGCATCAGTTTTAGTTTTATAGTATATAAGTCATTGAATGTACAGTCAATTCAACTCATCTTGACTTTATAGCCAGATATCTAAGGTATATACCAAATTTTATCAAAATCGTTTGGAAAATAGCGCCGCTGAAAATATTCCCCTTTTTAGGGAATGGAATACATTTGAAAATTATCGACGACAAACCAAGTTTCGTCAAGATTGGTTGAAAATGCAACCTGTACATGAAGACCAACATACAACCTAACAAACGGACAGATGAAACTCAATTTGGCCAGTTACAGAGAGATTCAGAGAGACGCTTCACTCGCTCGGTTAATAAGAGAAGGATAGGAAGCGAAACAATTGTTTGTCTGAATATTTTATCTACGTTCAAGACATGTTACGGAACTGAGTAGCAAAAAAACTAAATCAGACAAATAAATCTGCAATTGCTGAGCTCTTGATTAAATCTGGACCAAACCATTGGATTGAGCTACACTACCTGAAGGTACGCTCCACAGATGAGCACATATACCACTGAATTGTTCGAAAAGCGATTAAAATAATAAAATACACAAAAATTTCAATCGGGAGGATAGCTTTATCAATGTCATGGAGTCCAGTGCGACACAGGCGCTCACGTCGCGATTCGTCTTTGAGCGTTAGTGCCGATACTGTCAGTATTGTGTGATTTTCCAGATTTAGTTAACAAAAAACAGCAAATGTGGGTAGTTGAATAAAACATCCGCCCTTCAAGATGCAGACACCCGCTTCTCCAGTCTGCTCGTGACCACGGTCGATGTCCAACGTCCAGGTAAGTCGAAATTATGTTTTGCTATTAATCTGTCTGAGCCGTAGGACGTCCACTGCTGAACATATGCCTCCCCCATAATTTTTCAATAGGACTGGTTGGAAGCGGCCTGCATCCAACGTCGTCCTGCGAACTTTATCAGGTCGTCTGTCCACCGTGTCGGTGGACGACCTACGCTGCGCTTGCCGGTCCGTGATCTCCACTCCAGAACCTTCCGGCCCCATCGGCCATCTGTTCTGCGTGCTATGTGCCCTGCCCACTGCCACTTTACCTGGATAATCTTCTGGGCTATGTCGGTGACTTTCGTTCTTCTACGGATCTCATCATTTCTGATTCGATCATGTAGAGAAACCCCGAGCATAGCCCTCTCCATAGATTAATCTGTGCCCAAAAAAGTCCCGATATTCTCTTATATCATTAAACTCACATGTCCCAATATTTAATTTTATCGACTTTAATCTGTTGCTTGATTGTAGTTAGAAGGCGCATGGCAAGATGGAAAGTATAAATGGTTTAAATGTACTAATGGCTATTTGGGCACGGCCTTTAATTTTATAAAATAAATAAAATGCGTTTTTTATTCATATTTATTGTTCTTGCTTGTGACCACTATATACTAGTAGAAGTTGTATGATAAAATTATGTTGTAGTTAATATTTATTTCTTACTAGCAACTGCCCGTGACTTCGTTCGAGTAGTAGGCTCGGCCTTCGGCGTCGATATGACCTCCCATCACCGTGCGTATGTACACCGTGTTGGCGCGACACGGCGGACACGGGTAAAATGATGATGAATATTGGAGTTGTAAATTCATTGTTGTTACTACTACATTACCTTTGAACAGCAGTGCTGACTAGTGCTAGTATTTAAACAACGCGGTCACATTAACTCGACGCATCGCTGGAAGGCGGGTCCCCGCCCGCTTCCCCCCGCATTTTCTTTTCTCGCCCGACAAGTGTCAGTACGGTCAGCATCTTTGTTACCGATACACGCGTCGATAATTTGGCTAATTTTCTTGCTAAATTTAGCTTGTTTTCTGTTTTTGTTATATAGTTTTTGTTTTGATTATTGTTTTGTTAAGTTTTTTGTTACTGTTGATTGTTGAATCTGTTGAACTGTGTTCTAACCAGAATAACATGGGGAAAGTTAAACACAGTGAAGGGAGAAATCTCGACTCGTCGTCAGTCATGACGAAGACTGACGACTTCGTACAAGAACTGGTCATCAATTTAGGAGGAGAGGAGACATCAGATAGCAGCAGTGAAAGTGAGAGCGAGAGTGAAGGCAGAGTCAGTTTTAATGACAACTTTCAATCCATTGTTTATAGCGATGATGACTAAAAGATAATCGACTACATTCCTGTCGAAAAATGCCAAATAAATAAATATTAATTGGGTAGCCATACAACAAATGTGTGTTTTTCCTGTTTTTATGATCAACATTAATAACGGTAACAGGTAGACACCTTAAATTTTCACAGAATATGTAGTTGTATATTACCTTTCAAAATAAATAAATATAATTTATTAATTTAACAAACTTAATTTTTAAATTATTTTTTACTCGATCTTAATAAAGGCCACTTGGCCGGTTTTTATTGCACACCGTACTTGAGCGCCAAAATGACGTCACATGGTCAAGCGTCTAGTTAATGTGACCGCGTTGTAATTGAAGTGAAGTGGCCGCACCTGTTCGCGGTTTGGGAAGACGCGTTCGGCTGCACCACATTGGAAAACCTAAAAGGCTTTTGGTACCTGGACCCGGACCTTTTGGCGTGTTATGACTTCTTTCCATTCCGATCAAATGTCGCGCTATTAACAGGCGAGATCGGCTGATCAGACATTCGGAATAACATGAAATCACGCTCACGTAGCCCACGGCACGTAGCACACACAGACAGATGCTAGCTAGCGCATCACGCACACAGCAACGTACTGTCATTTTCGACGGACTCCTCACGGCGATTTCTGTTTGTAGCGTGGTCGTTGAAATTGCAAAATGGCGTCCTTGGTGAAGTAATCGATGACGTCACATGGGTCTACGTAGCTGTACTTTGATTGGTTTGGAATGGCGATCACAGCCCTAAATCCGATTTTGACTTCAATCGAGAGGCACCTCATATATCCTTTCCTTCAGTACAGTAGGGAGGTAATATTATATTGTACTACTTGAAGCCATCAAAGAATTGTAAGTAAAACTTTGAATAATAAACTTTATTAACGCGCCATCGTGGGCCACGTTAGCACCTATATTGCAGACGTTGCCTTAGTCGAAGGCTCGGATATTACATACCCACTGGGGCAGGGTCACGGTTCTACAGTATGTATACTAACCCATCATATATTAATTTTATGAAAAATATATCAGGAATTAAATTAAACCCAATTTGAGTACAGATCTTTAATCAAAACTAATTGTAACACAATCAATGTTATCTTATTTAAAATTAAATGCTTCGATATATATCTTACGTGTTGAAAATACATTTTTGGAGCAGTTCGTTATAAACAATACTATTCAAAAACTACTAAAATTATGTTACAAGCCTAGTAGTATAAGTACTATATAATGTAACTACTACTTTTTGAATTCCGAGATTGATAATAACGAAGACTTCAACTTGATGCGTATGACACTACGATTTATGGAGGATCCCAATAATCAAAAATATAATGAAAAATTGACGTTCATAAGTGCGTCTTTGATGCCTAAATTGAATAAATGATTTTGACTTTGACTTTGAATCTATCTATCCACGGTTTTCCTTACTATCGATAGAAATTTGACATAACGTCTATACTAAAAGTGTCAAATATCTATCTCTAGTAAGGTAAACCGACGATAGGCAGATTATTGGGTCCGGCCGTTAGTGAGATACCTAAAATCGATTATTTTTTTCCTGCAGTAACATATTATTTTTATATAATAAACTGTTAAACAAACTGAAGTAGCGTATAAAATGATTTCCATTTTTGTTTCCAAGTAACCGTATATTAAAAAGTGATCAATAGGTAGTAACAAGGAAAATAACAACTGCTCAACAACAAAAAAATATTGAACAGTTCAAATAGATAAAGTGTGGGCGTTCCAAATAAGCCTATACAGTCAAACAGTATACAAGTAGATAATCAAATATATATCTGTTAATTTTCCTAGTTAAGTTACAGCTAAATTATAATCAAAATAAAGCAATAACATAAACAAAACTTTAAATATCTTAAGGCCTAATTGTTCCTCATTTACAATTTCTTTTTAATAAATTACAAGAAAATAGGTAATTATTTACAGCAATTAATCTAATTACTTTAGAAATTATAAAGCTATAGACACGTCGACATTAATATAACAATCATAGCCCACTTTAACAGACTAAAGCAATTATTTGTAAAATATGTATTTATTTTAACACATAGAAAACTTCTTGTAAAGGCAAATAACCGTATATCGGAATTTGATACATGTAAAAGAAATAAATAACTAAATTAAATAATAATTTATTATATAATGTAGAAATAGAAAAGATCTAATGGAAAATTTTACATATTTTAAAAAAACAATAATTATAACTCAAGATTCAATACATTCATATACAAAACGTGTTTTTAATTTAATTATAATTATTCATTACTTACACCGATAAGTAAGTAATGTTTCGATTAGGCGTTTACATAACTGAAATAAGGTTTAAATTGACTATGCACATAATACACTCGAGAGCAATGAATCCGGGTCACTTAAAGAATCCTAAAAATCTCGGAAACTAAAAATGCTAGGTTAATGCAATAAATTGTATTTAATAGACAATGTAATACTCCTTAAATGAAGGTATTAAAACTTCTTAGTTATTGTAAAGTTATATCATAAAAAAATCAAATTTGAAAAAGGGCCACTTTCGAAGATGGAACTACGAAATTACAGCATTTGGTTTTGCTTTTGTTTGTAATCTGTCATTTATGTGGGTACATAAACCATGTTGATAGTGCTCTATATTCATTATTCAAGCTGAAATTATGTCGCTTACGCCTGAAGAATGCACCAGAATACTTACAATGCTGGAAACCGGCCGGAGTCAGCGCGATACAGCCAGGACTGTCGGTGTGTCGCTGTCAACAGTACAAAGAGTTCTCCGACGTTACGAAGAAACTGGTTCTAACCTACGCAGACCAGGAACGGGCAGAACCAGGTGTACCACATCACGAGAAGACCGATACTTGGTGAACACCATGCTTCGAAATCGCTTTCTCACAGGAACTGAACTCACAAATCAGTTTCGACGCCTCGGAGGAAGTAACCCAAGTGCATGGACAGTAAGACGTCGGCTTGCTGAATCTAACTTAAAACCCCTTAGACCTGCAAACGGCCCTAAACTGGAGCGTGGGCATCGTATTTCAAGACTAAGATATGCCCAGAGCCACGTAAATTGGAGTATTGAAGATTGGTCAAAAGTTATGTTCTCCGACGAATCAAAATTTATGCTCTACAAGCACGATGGAAGACACAGAGTGTATCAAAGACCAGGGGAAAGATTCAAGCAAGCATGCATCGAAGAAAAAGTAGCCTACGGTGGTGGGTCTGTACTTGTGTGGGCCGGAATTTCTTCTGAAAGTCGCACAGAGCTGGTGATCATAGAAAACGGCTCTTTAACTAGCGAAAGATATGTGGAAGAAATCCTCAATGATCACGTTGGTCCATTTATGGTCAATTTAGGTGAGGATGCTATATTTATGCATGACAATGCCCGACCTCATACAGGTAGGATTGTGAATGACTACCTTCAAGAGATGAACATTACTGTGTGTGTGGCCAGCGCGCAGCCCGGATATCAACCCGATCGAGCATGCTTGGGACGAGCTAGGCAGATGCGTAAAACAACGAAACCCTCCCCCAATCACGCTTCGTGAGCTCAAAATTGCTCTCACAGAGGAATGGGAGAATATTCCCCAAAATCGTATAAGGAACTTGGTGTACAGCATGCCAAACTGCGTAAACGCAGTAATGGAAGCACGACGAGGCAATACGAAGTATTAAAATTCAAGAAAATCGTAATAAAGTTCAAAAATTTCATGTTTCCTATTTTTGTTTTAAGGAGAGATCAGCAGTTTTTTTCTTTATGTAATTTTGTGTTAATAAAATGTATGGTGACTCATATTTTTTTTACTTTCATTTAAGGAGTATTACATTGTCTATTAAATACAATTTATTGCATTAACCTATCATTTTTAGTTTCCGAGATTTTTAACATTCTTTAAGTGACCCGGATTCATTGCTCTCGAGTTTATTTCAGTTATATAAACAAATAAGTAAAAAACATGTTAAGCTTTAAGAACGGCAGACCATAATCATTATATGGCCTGAATAAACGTAAAAGATTTCGAGACTGGAGTATTAAGTTTCAATTTAATTATGTTGTCTTAACTAAATCTTCGTCAATTAAATTTATTAACTACTTATTTAGTCAAAATACTAATCTAAAATAACATTAATTTATTATATACTTTATATTAAGAAAACAATTACAAATTATACTCCATCTTAGGTTAGTTTATAATTAACAAATATATACCAAGCAATATCACAAATGCTGACTGAGCTATTTCTTTTACGCCCTTAAATTTTAGTTAAATTTTATCTTAAAACGATGTTCTATTAAATGTATTATGTACAAGTCAAAGTATTTATATACACTTTGTCAATACCTTTCATTAAGCAAACAAAATTGACTACATATTTCACAAGATTTTTCAACTCAGATGTAAGCTACCAAAGTTAGTATTGAAATTATAACTTTTCGATTCGGCGTTTCAATGACGAATGAAACGCCGAACGCTATTTTTAAATATTTACTTTTAAAATAGCATGCAGAGTGCAGAATAGAACAATATAGAACATATTTTGATATATATATACGAATTCATCCCGAAACTTTAAAACGTTCGCACGGTAAGTCACACACCTTTAAAACAAAAACACAATTTTCCAAATCCCAAACCATTTTCTGTAATAGTCATGCTTTCTTGTTAAACTTAACTATTTTTACACAATTAAGTCTAAACTTAATAACCTATTGCGTGACGAAACATACTTGAAACTAGTTTTAATTTCACACGCGATTACTATTTGGAGATTTATAAAAAATACTTAAACGAAAACAAGGATGAGAACAAATAGGGTTAGTAGCGTGGTCACGAGCGGAGCGATTAGCGTGGCGGATCGTCCGGCGGCGGCTAGAGCGCTGGCGGCGGCTTCAACGCACTGTCTGTAGGCGACATGTTCGAGACACGTGATCGCGCAGAAGTGTTGATGTGCGCATGCACCGTCACAAGAATCCATTGTATCATGTTTAACTGTGTACGCTCGAAGGTATCTGAGAGAGAGGAATACAATATTAGGTACAATACTGGTACTAAAAATATATCACACAACACTGGTACAAAAACTTTTTAAGAATAAAATAGCTGTTATTATTAAACGAATAAGGTACAATTATTTATTATCAGTTATATTGTATTAGATCAATTTTATTTAGGCATTCTTTTTATTTGATAATTCATTGCTGCTTTACGGAAGGTTCAAAGATATGTTGACATACTAATGTTACAATAAGCTTCCGTACATATTTCACATATTTACTGTTTTTGTTACTTTGTTTGCCTGGTACTGCAACATTTCTTAATAATAGTACCATCCGGGGCTTAAAGCCTAACTTTACTTGTAACTATGAGACGTAAAACTTCGAGAATAGTTTTTTGTGTTTACTTACTTGTTAAATACTGTAGTCTCATGAGGTGTGCCTATTCGAAGCCGGTCAGCTAGGTTGTGCATTGAGTTGGCAGATACTTCGTGCAAACCATAATATTGGGTGAGGTTGTATTCAGCCGTCCACTCAGCAGCACCGACGTTTCGGTTAGCGGCCGCCAAGTCCAAATAGTATTGAGTATAGTCCAACACCTGTTGACCAATAAAACTTTAGCTTAGTTGGTAAATACCCAGTCTTTGAAGCGGAGGGTCCCCGGATCGATCCTTGGTCGAGGTAAATATTTGTGCAATGATCAGAAACTTTCCTACTCTGGTCACAGATGGGTGTGTATTTTTCTCCTGCTACATACCATGTGCTGATTCACGAGTGTATAACGTTTATTAAAAATAATTAATCGAATCGCTACCTCTTATGAAGTAAAAGCAATATCAGCTTCAAAGCTCAAATGAATAAAAATGGTTTTACATTTCCATTCCAGGCGAAGATTAATAAAAATCAAGCAGAATTGTGTTGCAAATTCTCTTTCTGAATGGCAATTGAGGGACTTTTGAAAAATCTACGACATCGTTGTAATGACAAAATAGGTAAATTATTTAAAGGGGACTCTGTTCAAACGAATTTACAGTTAAGTCCATTCGAAAAGGGTTCTTTAAGAAATATTAATATTTAACAGATTCTTGTGATCTGAAAGGACTTTTTTGGTAAAGGACTTTGTTGATATGGCCACGAAGGCGAATTGTTATCGAACCGTACTGGATCTCACACTAAAGCAATGGCATTGGTACACACAAACTTTCGTATTTATAAAGCTTACAGCAGCTAACTAATCTTCTTCTTGGTAATAATATAAATGCGAATGTTTTAATCAAGGCTTGTTACTTAATCACACCAGCAGGCCCAGACAAAATTCAAGCAGGAGTTTTTCCGCACACGCTACAGACAGCTCACCGATGTCGAATACTATACAATTTATCGCTCTTGTACAGTCGCCTGCAATAATATGTATACATTCCACAAAGTTCCCAACTACGATACATTACTTTAATTCTTAAAATGTACACAAGAAGTATGTTGAGCAGTAAGATAATATTAATAACATTATTTTAGAGTAATATTGTCGTTAATTTATATGAAATTAAGTACTGAGACACGTTTTAAACTTATAGAGTGTATACATCTTATTGCAGGCGACTGTACATAAGGTTGTTTTCCAACGTTTTTTGTCATCTCGTCATTTGTTTCACGGATGTTGAATTTCACTTAGAGAATCGCATGGAAGAACGTTCCCGGATCCCGTCTACGAACTTAGCGTGACGTCACGAGACTTTTCCACAGCCGTGCGATTCTCTAATGATTCGTCGACGAGCTCACCGATGTCAAATACTTTATGAGATATCGCCCTTGTACATAAGATAGCTTTTCCGACGTTTCTTGTCATCTCTTCATTTGTTTCTTAGATGTTGTCAAAGATGCAACGATGTTTGCTCTTAGAGTATCGCACGGCTGGTAATGTCAACGCCATACATTTTGGAGTTGTCGTTTGGCGTTAACGTTAACAGAAACATGTTTTGTCTAGACCTGCAGGACGGAAAACTGGATTTAGATGAAATTTGGTATATAAATGACAAAGCGTTGGAAATAATACATACAATAGACCATATTTTTCTTATGCATGTAATAGTCTAGATGCGGGCGCGAGTCTTGTTAGGAACAAAGAATAATATCAAAGTTACCTTTCCAGTGTTTGTGTCAAACTTGTAGAGTCTGAGCCCTGGATTAGACGAGCCAGCGGGATCTCGATGCGGACTTACTGATGGAGCTAGAAATGCCCAGGATACTGGTAGATCTGTTTGATAATATAAGAGGATACTGGTTAATGCAACTGGCTAGTTGGTGAGATTAGTAGCAACTGAGTCACTGGTCCTGGAATCCCTGGACAGGTCAAACATTTGTTTACAAAAACATGTATGTTTAACATGTGGCTGTACGTACATAAGTATGTATATCGGTTATTAGGTTACCATAGTATAGGCTCCTAGTTAAGAACCTGAGTCCCTTTTGTAGACGTTGTTCTATATATTATATATGTTCTTAAACGATCAGTGAATATGACTCCTTTTAAATAAAAATTTGAAATCAAATTCCTTTCAAATAAACTCTCGATAAAATTTAAATGGGACCATATCTTAATCACTAGCGTACATACAAAAGGATCATCAAAATTCGGTTTACTGTGTTATAAAATTAAGACGTAAAAAATACTGTGGATTTCCGTCTTTTTCTACCGACTATCAAAAAAAGAGGAGGTACTCAATTCGACTGTATTTTTTTGTTACCTCATAACTTTCGACTGGATGAACCGATTCTCAAAATTCTATTTTTGGCTTCCGGGTGGTCCCATTTAAATTTTATCAAATTCGGTCCAGTAGTTTTTGAGATACACTCCAATAACTAAATAGAATGGAAGACTGTATTACATTTTTCAAATTGTACTTGTTAATAGGACGGTTGAAAACATTATGTACCAACACACATTTATATCCTCAATTTAGGATTGCGGATGGGGTGGAGAGGTCATTCAACAAAATATAATTTGTTCAAATAAAGACTTATATTTATGAAAATATGTAGCTTCTTGAGTGAATATAGTTTCAGTATATTAAGATTAGTATTAAAAGATAGTCGCCGATAAATCGGACGTGAGTTGAAATTCTTACTTATAATCTAATTTCCTCGGGCTTGAACTTTGGTGGAAATAACTTGAGAGATAAGAGAGTAAATTGAGATTTGATTCAATGTTGAAACTTTGTCGTTTCATGATTTGGATGTTTCTGCCAAAATAAATAAAAGCTAATAAAAAACATATAATTAAAATATTTTTGTCACAGTCAGAATCACAAGGCTATAACAAAAAAATAATTATCAATGTTTATGCGCAAAATATGTTTAGGAGTAAATGTATTTTGTATTTTAAATGTATAAGAGCATTTTATAATGCTCCAGGGCTCTTCTGCCTCTCCTGTAATTTTAATTACGACTGGGGCCAACATACTATATATTTTATGAAGAGTATTCCGAAAGTATTAAAGTTATCACTTTTATCCTAGAAATCCTAGAAGAAATAATACGAGGAATCATCAGGAAACCTCGTATCAGGAAGAGTAACTGCCTTCAAAAAATGACCCAATAAAAGATGTGCTAAATCAATAACATCGTTCACGCCGCTATGGCTCAGCTGTCATAGTAGACGTTGCAACACGCGCGTGGACCAATCCCTGCTTTCCTTCGGAATTTAAACCAATCACCGAACATGTCTATTTGGTAACCTTGGAAGTAATTCGTATTTGGAATCATACGTGGTTTTGGTTTGAAGGGCCACTTTTTGTGTGCATTTTGTTCTGAATTATGCATCCTGACATTATTTCTTCGTAGCTTTTATCTGATAGCGGGCCAGTCCAAAAGTTTATGTGTTATCCTGTATGTATGTTTGTATGTCCGTCCCACTACCCGCTCGTAACTACGCAATGGGTCAACCGATTTCGGTAAAATAATACGTCATCTGATCCGCTTTGATGGCACGAGTGTTACTGGGTATATAAGGATCATATTATGCTCTGTATTTTGCGAGCTAATTATTTATTTTATAGTCGGGTTATTAAACATTTTAGTTTGTTTCTTATTCGAACATTGCAATTTCCACCTTAACTCGTCCGCATCAGGGCAAAAATAACAATAGATTTATATAAACTATAACGTATATTAACGTATATTTATATATATAAACTTGCCTCGAATGAGGGTTGCTGATCCCAAAAGATTAAGAAGATAAGCATAAATGAATGCAAGTATTATTATACTTTTATCAACCGACTTCAAAAAAGGAGATTTCTTAATTGAACCATATATACACATAAAAATATTCATGTTTTTATTTGTGTGCTCTCCGATAACTTCGTCATTAATGAACCGATTTTGATAATTATTTATCTGTTTGGTAGAGTATACTTCTGAGGTGGTCCTATTTAGATTTCATCAAATTCATTGAATTATTTTTGCGTAACGCTCCAATAAATGAAAAGTGTTTCGACTTTTTTTCGTGTTTTGATGACATGATGATATCATCATTAACGGTGAATGACAATCGATCCCGTAAGTACCCAGGATCACTAAAAATATTGAAAAAAGTCTTTTAACACAAAATGGAATCGACATAAACACCAAAAAGTGTGGTATAACTTGTCGAAGTACGAAAGAAAGAAAGACCTTGCGCACAATATTGTACAATTAACAACTTGCGAATTGTTAATCCAAATTTATGCTCACCGTTATCGTATATAACGCGGAATGTGTCAGCGTGAAGATGACCGAAGAACTGGCCAGCGATGATCCGTGCATGCTTCCGCACAGTGCGTAGGTACTTCGCGTTTGCATCTGATGACACGTCGTATGCATGACGCGAGTCTGACCCTGGCGCCGCGTGCCCGACTATGTACACCTGGTGAGAGATACAATACAATACAGTTACTGTCTGGATTACCTGTGATATAAGTCATGTCGAATTCGTGTGATAGGTTGATATTTTGGGACAAATGTGGCATAAAGTTTGATTAGAAATAGGTAAAAGTAGAAAAAAAACTTCTTGCTCCAGGTACATTTACAAACGGTGAAATGTGACTCATACTTATCTGAAAATCCTTTCAGTGTGATACATTCATGTTATGTTTACAAAATCGTTTATTTTACTCCAGTCATATTGTTCAGATAACTATTGATAGATTTTGTAACTGGCAATCTGTTCATAACTGTTCATAAATTGTGCTCAAAATTAGACTGATTTGTGTATTCATCGTCTTAGACAAACAACAACCATGCAAGCTGCTCTGTTAGCCTATCACGGTTATGTTTGATTATGGTCATGCATCAGATACGGAATAATACCGTGGGGAGTTTCTGTGGAGGCCGATAGAGCATTCCTTATTCAAAAGAAGTGCATACGTTCATTGTCTGGGGATGGTTTGTTGGATAGTTGTGTGCCCCTATTTAAGAAATGTAATATATTGCCAGTACCATCATTGTATATTTATGACATTTACGTATATGTAAAAAAAAAACAAAAAGCATGTTGATGTTATTAAGATGAGTTGTCGTAACCCCAATAGATTGTATGTCCCCCACAACGAGTTAAAGTTAATAGCCAAAATGTTTACTGTATGGCAATACGCGTAACCAATCATTTACCAGACAACTTCCAAACTGAAGGCTTCAATTTAATTAAAATGACAATTTTCAAATTCTTAATCGATAAATGTTATAACTCGGTCAAAACTTGTTAAATGTTGGAAATATATGTAACTAATTTTTACGACTTAGATTTATCTATAGCAAGAAGTTGTATTTATATAATGTATCGCCAATTATATAATACAAACTAAACTACTTCAACTTTATCACTCAAATGTCAGAAAAATATCAGAAGTCAGATCTCGTGTCCATTTGAAACCACAGCAGCCTGCAAAAAGTCCCAATTATATTGCTTCCATTCAAAAAGCGGAAAATCTTAAAATAACGGGCTCTTTTCACATGAAAATACGCCATTCGTTTGGCGATGGGTGTTACAGTGCAAATAGTAGGACTACTTTATAATGTTCATTTCCGCAAAGTAGTTATCATATTTTATACCTATTTTATAATAAACAAGTACAATTTGAAAAATTTAATATCGAGCTCTATTCTATTCAATTATTGGAGTATATGTCACAAACTTCCAAACCGAATTTGATGAAATTTAAATGGGACCAAACGGGCAGCACCAGCTTTCAAACAAAAAAAATAATTTTGAGAATCGGTTTACCCATTCGAAAGTTATGAAGTAACAAACATAAAAAAACAAAATCATACAGTCGAATTGAGTACCTCCTCCTTTTTTTTGGAAGTCGGTAGAAAAAGGCGACATGTATCAAAAAAAGTGCGAC
The DNA here is from genome assembly GCA_917880725.1 of Selenia dentaria. Classification (NCBI taxonomy): domain Eukaryota; kingdom Metazoa; phylum Arthropoda; class Insecta; order Lepidoptera; family Geometridae; genus Selenia; species Selenia dentaria. Next base: position 1,505,351 of record OU862888.1, on the reverse strand, counting down.
CTATTTAGAAAAAACAATGCGGCAATCATAAATCAATCGTGAATGGGTGTTGGTAAGGTTGCACGGTGTCAATCCAGTACATAGACTACATGTGCTAGATCTGGATGGATATACCAAGTGTGTGATAATTTGTAGTAACAGCTTTGTGCCCGAGACAATGGGGCATCTTCCTACGAAGCAGTACTAAATGCCTTTACATAGTTTGTGAGGTCCCCAGAGTTCTATCGCAAAATTTTGAATGATCTGATTGGATGGCAAAAATGTATAGATAATGAGGGTAAATAATTTGATTTTATAAATATTAAAAAACGATATTAAAAAATATTTAGTGACACTTCCGCTGAAAAAAACAATGATTTTGGCCTATTTGGGGGTGTGCATCACTCTCCTTCCCGCACAAACTGCTTAATAGGAAGAATACAAAATAAAAAACACACAAGAAAACCCTAATAAACCAAAAACGATTCGACACGTGTTTCGCCTCTACACGAGGCATCCTCAGGAGATGTTGACTCGTCGAGCCCTAGACCGAGAGACTCTCTGTCGGTCGGACTGTCTGACCCCAAAAAAGCCAAAATCATTGTTTTTTTCAGCGAAAGTGTCACTAAATATTTTTTGATAATAGATTTCCGCAAAGTAACGCCTGAATCAATAAATTAATAAATATCTTTTAACTCACACAAAAAATTGTTTTTATTTATCAGTACGAAATGGCTCAGTTCATACTTTGACATATACATAGTAACATTTATTCAATACACGGTTACTTTAGTCATGAGTCTCTCAATTATATATATAACGCAAACACTACTAAGCAAAACTATTTTTGCTCTATAATAACATCCTTAAATACAATTAACTACAAATCTTAACTAATTATACTTAATTAAACCTAGCTTAATCGAAAGAAATCTAATATTACAAGTACGTAGTATCCAACCAGAAAAACAACTTTCTGTAGTAAATTATACCTACCACCACTTACATATTTAATATCTGTCTTGACTGCCATGTTATTCTAAACAACAAAACAAGTTCTACTGCCCTCAGTGCCACTGTGTACACTACAGCCCGTCACTGTAAAGCCGGCTTCGATACGATACTCTGTAACGTAGTACTGTATAGGAAAATTCAATTTGTTCTACTACCCACCGTTGTGCCAGTCAAAGCTGGGGGATTTGAAGGCAATTTATATATTTGCTTAGGCATATCCAAAATGTAAAGCCATTTTCGTTAAATAAAAATGTAATTCCACGTTGTTATTTTACGACTTATACGTATCTTATCCTTATCCTACTGATTTTTTTTTGCTGTACTGTAAATATTAATAATACGAGTATACGCATGTTGGAAAAGATACTTTATTCTCGTATTATTGTTTACTCTTATGATGTAAATCCAATGTACAAGGTTTGTTAGTCCACACCTTAAAAGTACTATCTATACTGATATTATAAAGAGGAAAGATTTGTATGTAAGTATGTTGTCTGGAAGAGATCGCTCTGAGCGATAAGACCGCCCATTGTTGCACCTAGTTTTAGGCATTGTTTTTTTATTTTATTGTCTAATATTAAGTCATAAATGTGGTGTGTCAATAAAGTGTTATCTATCTATTTATGTTTGTAACGAATTGGCTCAAAAAGTACTGGACCGATTTCAAAAATGTTTTCACCTTTGGAAAGCTACATTCACCTTGAGTAACAAAGACTATATACAATTCATCATCATCATCATCATTCACGCGGGTGAAACCGTGGAGAGCAGCTAGTCGTTAATAAAAAATGAGTATTCGTATTTTGGTTTCCCTTAGATGTTATACTTTTCTGAAAGTAAATTTTGCCAGAATGAATTTGAAGGTTCGTATTTACCAACATTAGTTAACTAATCAGTAGATTAGTTTTTGTCAACATTTACACGTATTTTGCTAGTAAAATGCCCAAATTCCAAATTCATTCATTATTCTGCACCTTATTATTTAACCACCTGATAATTCACACAAACTAATCACTTAAATTTAAAGTTTAACATTTTAGCGATAACTACGTGGCTTATTAAAATATTGAATAAGTTAAGGATCTCTAGGGAAGTGACGATGTCGCTTTATCTTTCAGTTTCAACCAACCAAATCGCTTGATAATTTAACTTTAAACAAATTCACATCTAATCGTCTACGATACACTGACTGGACGTTACACCCACATGCTTGCTGCTCCTACTTATTGCATTGAGCGATCGCGGTAGTTATCTTGGACTGTAGGTTCTTCCTCAGACTTAATTGTGTCAATATATATGTACAAAAATTTAAATTGGTAAGATATTATCTTAAATGATGTTCGAATTCACATTTTTAGTATATAAATACATTGTAAACATGGTTAGTTGCGGATAGATTTCCATCTGTAGTCGTGGAAAAAGTTGATGGTGATACGTCTGCTAGTTTTTCGTCTTTCACAGACATGGAAGTGAGAATATTGATCCACAAGATACTCCGCCCCACAGATATAATTGTACAATATTATAACGCAAACTTCGCGTGTAATTCCAGTTCGAACCCCGACCAAGCGTCAAGGTTGGTCGCCACTACTCGTGCCAGATATTTTGCCACGAAGTAATAGTCTGCAAGCTTTAGTTCTAAGCTCTCGCTGGCACTGCAGCTGTCATGTACAAGCCAGTGCTTACCATCAGGCGTTAATGTCCGGTTTTGTCATTCGATTGTATAAAAACGCATATATATGGGAGTATGTAAAAACTAAAAATGCAAGTTGGCAGCACAATTCACGCTCAGTACAACTATATAATAAAAAAAATAAAGAACTCAAAATTTACAACAAACCTTATTATAAATGTAAAAAAATAATAATTAATTGTATTAGAACTATTGATTGCAAGGAGACATTAACACTTTTGCAACAACTCACATAAATAAACACAAATAATATACTCTATTCTATGAACTAAACAGTAACATTCATACATACACACACACATACTCGTATGTACACACATACACGCTCAAACCACACACTCAATATCAATCTATTATCAATAAAAAGGTTTGTGAAGTATTTATGTTTACACACAATGTTACTAGTACGTACTGGATATGGGAGAGCGGAGGCTCCTACTGCAGGCATGTTATGCTTAAAAGGAGACTCCTGACACTTTATGTAACATTAATCTTTGAAATGAAATAAATAATTTTTGTATTTGTATTTTTATATTTTTGTATATTTCGTATCAAACAGAACATAATTTAATTTTTTTACAAAATATAATCTTTTGTTTAGAATATGAACATTTTCTTCTCAATTATACCCCACGGTACATTTCTCATTTATCTTCCGCAACAATAAATTGAGTAACACAATACTAGACATCGTTATTGCCCAAGTGTAAATTTCCAAATCAAATTCTATTGTTACGGAAACAGACGGTAACATAACTACCTGCAGTATATCAAAGTTGTGAACAAATAGGCTGGGAGATACGGTAGAAAATATTTACGTCTATGATTTAAAATATATTTATATGTAATTCCAAGTTAGTAGCTTTTCACTAAATACATACGAAAGTATAGATATATACAGTACTGACACAGATTAAAAGACACTCAAAAATGTATTAAACGAATTGTTGAAGGAAAAGTTCCCAGAAGGCTGGCTGCATTTCAACGTTGAATAGCTAAGCTAAATTTTGTGCAAAATATGAACTAGCATTCTGGTCGCCTGACACTTTAACCAAACATTTACAAATGTTCAACATAAAATGCGGTCAAATTGATAGCAATAATCAACAAAATGGCGGCTCGTGGCTCGCGTGGCTTAGGAGCAAAATTTCAAAATAGTCGGATCGCCAACGAACTCATTTGGCCGTTTTCAAGTACACGTACTTAGGGTGACACAACAGCAAAAAAGCTCGTCGAGCCACAAGTTCGCAAACTTACTCGCACGTCTAATCACCCCTTTTAGTCTCTGACAGACTATTTTGAGTTTTCCATTGTTATGTTGGCTAAAATATAAAGAAGACAATAACCTTCCAATATCAATTACAACTCTGTCAAACGTAACGTTGGACTCCACATTTGACCAATTATTATAAAGATATATTTTAAATTAGAAGTGAGTTATTAGCAGGTAATCATGTATACATATTTTGTAAGGTGTCGGTTACATGAAATAAGACACACTCTTTTAAAATTTGATCATAATTCTTCAATATTCTGTAAATTAATTAAGCTCCGAAATAATATTAAATTCATAAGATTTTAGAATAAAATACCTGAAAACTGATATTAAAATTATTTACCTATACCTTAATAAGAATTTAATTTTAGCGCTTTTGTACAGTTTATTACTAGACTACCTTTCTTTTTTACCATTTATTATTTATTTATTTATAATAATAATTATATCAAAACCATAAAGTCTAAGGTACAAAACATTTTTGATTGAGGCTTTACTTTAAATATACAAATACCTATACTTCCTAAATATTATATTTCAATTAAATTAACAATTTTAGGTAACTGTCAGTTAAAAGAAAACCGAATCTCACGCCATCTATGACTCAACATCTGTCTCAGTTTTCTGTTAGCGCTACGATGGGGCTCGTAAGTCAAACGCACTTAGTTTAACATTTTGAATGAGTGACAAATTAGTTTTTTCTTCCTGTAATAAAGCTACGCATATCTTCTCTGCCTAGACTCACATTATTGTTAAGATATATACTTTATACATAATATACGTTATTAGATGTTCCGTTTCCACAATTATGAAGCATTACAATAGAATGCTATAACTCAGCGCCATGAAAGGCAACGCAGCGAAATGCCACACTGAAATGAAGTTGGCAATGAGGGTATTCACCTTCATGTGTTTCTAAAGGGGCTGTAAATCGTGCCGAACGACAGAACTGTTCGTTTTATATACTCGTTTGTAAGTTCCCAAAAATATGTCCAACTCTCATAATCCAGAAAATTATGTCAAATTCTAAGCCCAAACAATTAATTTAGGCATCAAATGTGGCCATTATGTCTTACATGGATACGGTAGAAATCACCTTAAGTCGCAGCGGTTTACAAAGATTCTAACCGAATATATGTAGTGTGGCCATAAATCGTGTTGGTTCGATAAAATTGTCACGTGAATATACGGATTTTATTTATCGTAACTTGACTATAGCATGAATCTAGTCGCGATAGCTATTTCGCGGGCTGTCTTTTATCGATTTTTACTGTCAAATGTTATCCTAATGCCATGAGCACACAACGCCAAACTCGAAGTTATGGGGCCGATTCCAGTAACTAAATGGAAATCGAACTGTAACTGAACGGTGACTTTTATGCGTTTCCTTATTAAGCTATTGAAAAACAGTCCAGCTGCAGTTACGTTTCTGTTTACTGGCGTCAACTGCAAACGATCAAAACTTTCTATTCTGCAAATTCGATAGCTTATGAAAGCGTATTTGACTCATGTTCGTATAAAATAGTGTCGAATATATATTTATTATAAAGTAGTATTTAAGGGTATATACCCTTACCCCCTTACATTACCCTACGTTTACGTTCCAATTTATCTATAGAAATAGTAGAAGGGTTTTTGCCTAATTATCCAACGACAACAAAAGTTTAACTGCAGTTGCAGCGGGATACATTGTTGACTTTTGTGAAATAGTAGATTGGCTTTCTGGTCATCTTATAACCAGCCAATATGAATGTAAAGCCTACATCAAAATGACTAGAGCATTACTAACAAGAACCGGCTAGAAACTCAGGGGGTTTAAATACATTACAATGTTTTTTTGCCAATAATATACTATTACAATCTTAAACGGTATAATGATGTATCTTATTGGCGTCAAGTCGTCAACTTGACTTGGAAAGTAAGTATTTTACTACCCGCATATGTGAAGTGTAATTTAAAAAAAAAAGTTTTAACTATTTTCACTATATTCTTACATACACTCTATTATTATAGACTAATATATTCATTTACGAAAAACTTGAAAACCTTTAAAGATTCCTGCAGGGCTATTATGTATCTCAGTTGCTAACAAATGTTGATTGAAATCTTGAAAAATGGCGGCCCTATGTCAGTTTTGGCAACTCCAGTAAAGAAAAGTGTTAGTAATTTGATCACTGAAGCTGACAAAAGTGACATAGAGCGGCCATTTTTTCAGATTTCAATCCACATTTGTTAGCAACTGAGATACATAATAGCCCCACTGATAAAGCAATCTAAATTGCTTTTGAAAGTGACATTTAACTTCATCGTTTGAACTAACTCGACGTATTCGTGTCTATTAGCCTCTGAATCAAGCGTCTAAGGTACAAATCTTATTGCAATATATATATATACGTATGTGATATATAAGTATAATGTGAACTCTTAGGCAGACGCACCATGACTTGTGCGTCTTATCACAGGTCATTTATATGAGCAAGAACTACAAGAGTAATTAGGTAAATCTTGGGGTCTAATAATGGAATAAAATCAGTTTCTAGCAGGTTTAAACCAAAGAGTCCAGAACATTGTCTGGTCGTGAAACATATCCGTGATACAAAGAAATTCTGAAGTCTAGGGTTATATCCAAATGCTCTTCATACTGCAGTTAGATCAGTTATATTGTTTGGTAAGTTATGCTTTAGAGGTAGTCCCATACTAATTACTTAAGAGGAACACATAGCTCGTACTTGTCCACACTAAAAGAAATAACTCTTTTCTACCTCATAATATTGTCCGATTTCAGCGATTTTTTTCATGTAATCGTCACATTGTTTGCTCGGCTCATGCGTTTTAATTTTTTCAATGTTTTAAGGTACACTTTTTTTCAACAAACTGAAAAAATTAATCAATCAAGCAAAATTTGCTGAAAACATAAAAAAATAATGACTGAAATCGGATAAAACTAAGAAGTAGAAAAGAGCTATTTCTTTTAGTATGGACAGGAACGAGCTATGCGTTTCAGCGCTTTTTGAAAACAAAATACATTTATCTGTATGTCACTAAGTTCGTTGGTTGTAAACTGATTTACAAAAATGTTTTTAATAGGATAATAATTTATTGCCGATATTGGGTCTAAAAAATAACAATAATAGAGATTGGAATTTTTTCGTTTTAATTGAATATTTAGTTTAATATAATTAGGTATATATTCGTTTCTAAACGAGGAAAGGGAGATACTGTGAATTCTTATGTCAGTGACATTACAATTATGTATTAAGCTACAATGCGCATCAAAGCCTTTTTACAGTTCAAAGCGAAGTAAAGTATACAGACTCGGTTATTTGAGTTAAAAAATAGGAGCTCGCAACGTTGCCCAAGTTAAACAGAAAAAGCACAATTGTTCCGTGACTCACATTGTAAATCACGCGACCGGTTCTCTTCAACAACATATTACAGCCGTACTCTATTATGTTTATAGGTATTTGATTACAACCAAATTGGTATTCGAACGTAACTATGATTAAAATCTGAGGCAATATGTAGGTATTTAGGCACACAATATGTAGGCACATTAATCATAGACCCTTGTCGAATTCATAATAACTGAACAAAATTTATCTTAGCAATAAAGCATTTGGTATAAACCAATGAGAACTACTGTGTTCCTTTGTTTTGCATTAAAGTTCTACTTATTCACAGCGTTCACGGTATTTGAAGATACTTCAAAATTTTTGTGAACTTTTAGTGAATGATAAATATAACAAAAATTGAAAAAAAAATGCAATACTTTGTTTATCTCACTTTGTCATTCATTCAAACTCAAACTCCAACACTACAAATCATTTATTGCTTATGTGTAAGGTCAACATACAATACAGGTCTTGTTGCCTAAGGTTCACAATAAGTACATGTCACATGTTATCCCCTGGGGGTGTTGCAATTGTGCAGAGAGGACCAGTCTATCTAATGTATTATCATTGAAAAATTCGTCAATATTATAATAACACTTCTGCAAAAGTAATTTTTTAAGCGTTAATTTTAATACGATGATTTTAATTTTTGTCTTTTATATCCTTAGATAGTGTATTATAAGTTTTAACTGCTATTGCACCGGTACCGGAACTGTGCATTTTCAATCTAGAAGTAGATATTGAAAGTGTATGTTTCTGAGTTAGCCTAAGGGGATAATTTCTCGTCTGTTTACATGCTTTTAATTTTTTTGTGTTCATTGCGATCTAATTTGTCTATATGACAAGATAAACCTAGTGGTTTGTCGATACGTTTTTGATTATAAAATACGTTCTGGTTTATAATGAAATTATGATTTAAAAAAATAACTTAATTTATTTTGTACTTGTTGTAAACAATATGTATAATGTAGTTGTTTATTTATTGTTCCTATATCAATAAAATAAAATAAATAAAATCTTCAAGAGTAAAACCTAACTACTGCAAAGTAATATATAAAAGTATAAGGCAAGAAAATATTCCTAATTGTAATTGTTGTGTACACACATTCAATATTTATCGTATTTAATCAACAAATTACAAATAATACATTTTAATGTATCTATACTAATATTATAAAGAGGAAAGATTTGTTTGTTTGTTTGAATTGATGTAGCTACGAACCTACTTCACCGATATGGTAAATTCTTTCACCATATTTCTACATTATCCATGATAAACATAGGCTATAAATTTTGCATCATCATCATTTTCATCATCCATTACCACGCGGGTGAAACCGCGGAGCGTAGCTAGATTATTCTATATTAGTTGTGGTATTCAGATTATGGCCCTGGACATAACCACATACCGGTGGAAATTCTAACCATCTTTTTTGCTTCGCCGTAATCAGAGTAATTATAACTGTTGGTCTGCAAATAGTAAAAACTGATAATAACGAGTTTCTAATCTGTGGCTGCGATAGTAAATAAGGGTGGGGCACACGCGGGCCGGCTCCGGACGCCGGATCTTCCGGCCAGTTCCGGCACTGTAGTTATGACTCCGTGAACTACCCGCTTTTATTTACTACCGTAGTGTTCCAGCACATATTTAAATGAAATTATATCTACGGATTTTTATCTAGTATTGTATACATAGATATGAAATGAAATGAAAATGAAAAATGAAAATGAAATAAAATGTAATAATGAAAATGAAAAAATTAAATATTTATTTATTGCCACACAAAAATATCACAAAAAATACATAGATATATACATAAGACCACTGTAGAATTCTCTAAACCTTACTTGAGAAATAATGAAGACAAATCGATAAAGTACTAGCAGCATCCCGCATTTATACCCGCGTGGTGATGGATGATGATGATGATGATGGTTAAATTGTTTCCTATCGACCTATTCTAAGGTCTACTGGATATACAGAACATTTCATAAAAATCGTTCAAACGCTTCGGAGGAGTTTAGTGACAAACACTGTGACACGAGAATTTTATACATTAGAAGAAAGAAATTACCAAGATATGAAACAATTAGCTGTTTCATATCTCAGACATATATAGGTAACTTTTTTATATATACTTATACTAGCAAACCCTGTGAACTCCGTTTTGCCACCAGATGGCTTCGTTTTATGTAACATTTCGTTTGGCGCCATCTACTTAAAATATTGGTTTGTAGTACATGCTATGTATCAGAGATGGCGCTGTATGTGAAAAAAGATTTTCCCACTTTTCTTTTTAAAATTTTCCTGAATTTTCTATACTATACACCTCACGGAGCCCGAGACCTTTCCAACGAATGCAAAACCGTGGAAATCGGTTCGTGCGTTCTGGAGTTATAGCGTCAGGAAGGAAAACCCGACTTATTTTTATATAGTAGATTTAATTATGTTCTTTGGTAAGCACCTACCTTGAGACTGGCTGAACCTATTTAGATTTTTAGCGTGCGTTGTATACAATTAGAATAAGGTATATAAAGTTAAAAAAAAACTTGCTTTTATAAATATTAGATCACGCGGGAAAGCTCCATGTCCTAGATGACCGGTCAACGTGTATCTATCTAGGAAAAATGTAAAAGGATCTACCTTGGTTTTTTCCTCATCATCGTCAAACTCCTTAAATAATTTACGCCTGTAGTATTTAATTATATAAACATTTTATCAACGCCCGTATAAGTTAGCATATATATACTATACTATCATTATATACTTATGTAATAATGAGAAGTTGTAAAAAATTCAATAAATTGTACGCTTCCCCACAGAGACTTCGATTAAACAGTCAAAATGCCAACCGTATGGCAATACGAATATTTAATAAGCTACCTGACATTTATAAAAAAATATAGATCATCTCAGCCGTAGAACGTCCACTGCTGAACATATGCCTCCCCACAAATTTCCAAAAGGATCGGTTGGAAGCGGCCTGCTACCTTTCTCAGGTCGTCAGTCCACCTGGTCGGTGGACGACCTACGCTGCGCTTGCCGATCCGTGGTCTCCACTCTTGAACCTTTTGGCCCCATCGGTCATCTGTTCTGCGTGCTATGTGGCCTGCCCACTGCCACTTCAACTGGCTTATCTTCTGGGCTATGTCGGTGACTTTAGTTCGTCTACGGATCTCCTCATTTCTGATTCGATCACGTAGAGAAGAGAGCATAGCCCTTTCCATAGCTCGTTGTGCGACTTTGAGCTTACTTATGAGGCCCATAGTAAGAGACCACGTTTCAGTGCCATATGTTATCACTGGTAACACACATTGGCCAAAGACTCTTGTGTTGAGGCACTGAGGTATTTTTGACTTATTCTGTTTAAATTATTGATAATGAATTTAAAAAGAAAGTATTTGACTTTCGTTTTGGACAAATATTACTATTCTGTACAGCGCTACCTAAATGAGCAACCACGTAATTAATAATTAATTATATATTTGATATTATATTAGTGATTTTAAAATAAACAATTATAGTAAATATTTGTGTTTCCAATTTCAGTAATCACAATGGCAATGTAGCAAGCACGTTGTTTTTAAAATAAAATATAAATTTTATTAAATATATTTTAACAAGTATTTGTAAGCCTAATCGGGCAGAATTTTTTTGGATCCATACTATGCTAGTACATCTAAGCAATCATTTATTACCCAAAATTATAAAATTATTTTAAATAAAGTATTTGATTTCATTATGTATTACACTAACTACGCCCCACGGCTTCACCCGCGTGGTGATGGATGATGATGATGATGATGAAAGGGATCCTATGTTCTTCCCCGGGATATAATCTACCTCTTTCCCGAATTTCATAGAAGTCGAAAAAGGTAAAGTTATGTGGTGACCAAGGTAAATAAGGATTTGCTTTATTAGTATAGGCAGTATACATAATATGTATATCTTTTTCAACATACATATTGAATGATAAGCATCTTGTTAATATTAAGTATGCCCTGAATGTAGAGATATTAAATAGACATAATAATGTTCTTGAATTGTGTATTCAACGCTTGCCTGGGGCTGGGAATATAAATAGAAAATAATAATGCTTAAGCAAGGCGGCCCTGGAATCCATCAAAATTGGAATTACGTTTGCTGATGACATTTTAGTCGCAACTACCTAATATCACCACTTATTATTGTAGTACGACAAGATTGTAATATTTAAATTAATTTATTCTTACAAATGTCATATTGAATTTTAATTAATATGACCTTAAGCGCACTCATTCCATACACGTGAACCACGTGATCACCTCACTAGTACGATTGTATTTGATGTAATTAATTAATTTATACATATAATAAAAAATATAACGAATCGCTGTCTGTATATAGAAGATATATGAGAAAAAAAATACTATTAGGGCTTTTAAAAATAAAATAAATGAATAAAAATATTGTTAGAATGTTTGTCTATTTATCTGTTTGTCTGTGCGTTTGTGCAGAAGCATTTTTCTGAAATGGCTTATCCGATTTAAATGCGAGTTTCATTAATATAGTGTGGTAAGCACCACTTAATATTTCGTAAAATAATCAAAGAATAACTCTCGCCACTACACCAAGACTATGCGAGCGAAGCCACTGGCGAGTCAACTAGTATAAAATATGAACGAAATTTATGTTACTATACTTACACTAATTAACCCATATACTTGAATGATATCAATTGTACCAATGTAGGTACATTCAACAATTATTTTCTTTCTTTATCAATATATGAATTGACTGTGATTTTGATGATTACTTAATTTTTTTATTTATAATGTTCTAGTTTTGTAAATTTAATTTTTATGACATCCATTTTTGCTGCATATTTTGGCTCTTTCGTTAAACCACGACAGGCTGGCGTTAATATGTACTTCTTTACTAATAAAAAAAGCATTGGAATCGATGGCTGGTCATGAAAGTAAAAGAAAGAAAATATTGTTTTTATTATTATGAACCCACATTCACCGCTCCACGGCTAAGAGCCATAGTGCGACTGAACGCAAGATCCGACGCACCACTACATTGCAGAATATATAGCAGTAAATACGTGAGACATACCTACCCGCTTAGAATAGGTACAACGTCCGGACGATGACCCCGAGTATAGCCCTCTCTATAGCTCGTTGTGTGCTTAAACAGTACGTACTTACCATCTCCTGGTTAGAGTGTGCTTTATCCAGTATACTGTCGAACCATTCCCACTGCCTCCTTGCCTGCGGCGAGCTATATTCTCTCACGTTGAACAGGTTCGTGTTCAACGCCACTATCCGCAGCTTGCTCTGCTTCTGTTCTATTGTGTAATAGCCTCCTGTTGAACGGAAAAGCAGATCGATCACAATTCTTCATAAAAATTAACGTGGTTATATTTTTCGAAAAATTACTCACTCTGTATAAGTCAGATCATTCAAACTATAATTCGTTAGAGTATTAAAGTAACCACGAGCGTACCGCGGACGGTGAGGAAAAGGACATGTGATCTGGATAACACTGAATTATCAACGATCCTTTATTTATCTGTGAGCGAATCATCATCATCATCGTCTCAGCCGTAGGACGTCCACGCTGAACATATGCCTCCCCCACAAATTTCCAAGAGGACCGATTGGAAGCGGCCTGCATCCAACGTCGTCTTGCTACTTTTATCAGGTCGTCAGTCCACCTCTTCAGTGGACGACCTACGCTGCGCGGAGCGAATACCGCTTATAATATTGAAAACGGATAACTAATAAATATAAAAAAAACATATTTAAACACACCATAGGGATAATATCATGTGAGTAAGTCATTATATAAGTTCATTAAGTTCATGTGATTTATGGATAAAATAATATTTTCAGCTATCCTATAATTTATCTGTGAGCGATTACTGTTAATTGTATGTGAACCGAGGAATAATTATGAAAATATATTTAAACACACGGTGAGAAAAAGGTCATATGATTTATGAATACAATTATATTTTCAACGATCCTCTATTTATCTGTGAGTGATTACTGTTTTCTTTATATATAAAACGGATAACTAATAAATATGAAAAAGTTTTTAAGCGTGTTAGAACTACTTTTCTGCTTCCAAATTCAGCTACTTAGCGGGATTTAAATCCGCGGCACAGGATTTAAATCGCTTGGAGAGGTCTGAGACGCGTGGCAGCGTCTTTTGGGTTAGATGTAACCACCATATCATATTTATGTAAAAAAAAAACTCATTCCCTGCGTCACGAGAGGCACGGATACACACAATCACACATGACAACATCTCCGAGAACAAACATTACTTATCACACAAACATTTACCCCGAGCAGTGATCGAACCTCGAACCCTGCGCTTCGAAGACAGCTTCACTACTAACTAATCGGCTAAACGAGATGTCATACTTTACTTATTTGTCAAGTCAGCATAATCTTAACTCCTTAGTCATCCTAGCTCCTAGATTGTGAGGGTCACTCGGAAATAAGCAATCGTGCGTTAAAAATCCTACATCTAGTTTTCAGTGAAGAATTACCATTATATGAGACTTTAGATATAGATAGCTAGCCTATTATATTGTGAAAACATGTGAAAGGATTGGACCACTATACACTATTTTATACACAATTATTACATAAATTATCACACGTTTAATAACAATTCATAAAATTCACTGTATAGTTAGGATATCTACTTCTGTACCTACATCTCTTTTTTTATAATATGATTTGTAAAGCAATAAAGCCTACTTAGCCATACCAAACATAGTAAACACTTCGTCCGGTGATGTATTCACATCGAAACTTCTCTCTAAATATTTTATGTTAGGTACATCTCTATTGAAATTTAAGATTAGAGTCGAAAACTATCGTGAGTATTACAATTTATACTAATATAAAGATACCGGCTGCACTCACTTGCTATTGTGTCAGTTTAAGTCCGACGACGTTTCGAACGTGTCAGACGTTCTTCTTCAGCCGTGCGATTCTTGAATGATTCGTCGACGAGCTCGTTGACGAGCTCACCGATGTCAAATACTTTATGAGATATCGCCCTTGTACATAAGGTTATTTTTCCTACGTTTCTTGTCACTTCTTCATTTGTTTCACGGATGTTGTCAAGGATGCAACGATGTTTGCTCTTAGAGAATCGCACGGCAGGTTCAGGTAGTGTTCACGCGCGGAGATCGCGTCGCGCAGTGCGTCGCGGAGAAGAACGTCTTACACGTTCGAAACGTCGTCGGACTTAAACCGACAGTATTCTGTACCAAGTGAGTGAAGCCAGTATCTTTATATTAGTAGAAATTTAAGATGTTGAAACGTTATAGAAAACACGTCATACTAACCCAATCATTTTATCCTTAAAAACGCACCCTCACAGTATTCTACATTTATATCTTGTTCTGTTTAGTCAGACACTATCATTTTCATAAAGCTCCTTCTTATGGGTTTCTAGTTAAAAAGTATTATAATATCACTTCATTGTCGTGGGTGTAATAGAAATGAGAACAAAACACCATTAGTGTTCCAATTACCTCTTAATGGAAAATTAAAAAAAAATACATTTCTGAAGACAATGCCTCGAACAAAGAGAGAGCATTAAGATAAGTAGAATAAAATAAAATAAACACGAACAAAGGAGATGTATAAACAACCAGCTATGTTCGCTTATTAGTTACACTGTTATAGTTGGCAGGGTTCAAGCTTACGTGATTTATAGAGGACGCCTAATTATTAATCTTTGTTTGGTTTTTGCTTGGATACTGTACAATAACAAATATAAATAAAACGAAGAATTTAAAAGACGTTCTCGTTAGAATAACAAATTAATGTATTCATTTCAAATATTATTTTTAAATAGATATAACTGATTCTGGTTCCATCTTAAACCACTGCAGGAGGTCAACACTGATATTGCTTTGATGAACCTATATTCTGAAAAAAAATACCAAAAAATAAAAATAAAGAACCGACTTCAACAACAAAAAGTGTATTAACTTGTTGAAATAGGTAGCATGTTAGTTCAAAAGTACCTATTACTACATTACAGTAAGTAACAAAGTACCTATTGTCCGCATGGTACCGTTTTCGACAAGTTATTTCACATTTTGGTAATAAAGTTGGTTCCATTTTTGGTAAACATTTATTTTTCACCTATTTTAGTGATTTGCTGCCTACCTACAAGATCGATTGTCATTCACCGTCAATGATGATATCATCAAGATAATACTTTTCAGTTATTGGAGTGTAACTCAAAAACTTCTTGGCAGAATTTGATGAAATTTAAATACGACCTATCTCGGAAGTAAACTCAAACAAACGCAATAAATATTTTGAGAATCGGTCCAAAAGTAGGCGAATTGACATACTAAAACAACACTTACAATCGAGCACATAGGTTATACATATATGCTCCATTTTTAAGTCGTTTAAAAATAAATTGAAATCATCTCAAACAATTGACATTTTACTGTTATACTAAACGACCTTTTTGAAGCGTGCAAACTTTCTACGAGAAACGTCTATGGGATATAAAGCTACACATGTATATTGAATTCCCTCAGCCTTAAAGTGTTATTTTCTAAATTCCTTCCTTAGTGGACGCTCACAACGTACAAGACATCCTCGCTCCCGTTTTACATTCATTAATCAGTCAGTCAGAACAAGGGATTTTTTATATATAGGGTGTTCAAAAACTTAACGATAACCTGATATCAGGCCAGAGGCCAAGGTATACCAGTTATGAAAATAATATGTTGGAAAAAAAGTGGATTTCTTCCAACATTGAATGTCAAAGTTATCTGAAAATAATTATGTAAACCATAACTTGTCAAAACTCAATAATTTTACTTAGTAACCAATGTTTACTACTTTGATTTGCGGTTTCGATTAATAGTACTGTAATTTAAATTTACATTATTTAAAAAAAATCATTACAAAAATTGCAATGTTTCGAAAAATGTCTATTATTGCAAGGCTAAGTGACATGGATTTTTCTTATTATATTCTTATATTGCATTCATAAACAGATAAACAGATAAACCATTTATTGATAATTTGTTATGAAATTACAAGTCAATTTTAAAATAATGAATAACAATAATAGTTACTTTAGCAATTCAATAAAAAATATAATCGAATTTACTTAAATATACAATTAAGTTGTGTATATATACAATATCCAATTCAATTCAATTCTTGCTATTGCTATTGCATTAAAATTACAAGTTATATTCAATTTAATATTTATATTCTACGAATAACATAGTAAGGTAATATACATTTTGTAATGAATACAAATTAATTGAAGTACCTACACTTCATCTACGTACAGTCAAAATATTCATTAAAGTCATACAATGTATTCTGAATGAGCCACGCCTTTAGCTTCGATTTAAACAAAAGCATGCTAGGTGTCGATGTGACATGCTCTGGTAGGCGGTTGTAAACATAGTGATGTACCTACTCGTTATCTTTGAGACTCAGCTATATGTCATCACTCACAATATTTCGATTTTTATTGAGTGATACTATAATATGACTTTTTATCTGTATGTACATGTACTGTGTGTAAGTGTATGTACTATTGACCATATACTATGAAAGTGGTGGAACCTTACCAGCCCTTAAAATATTTATTTAATTAAAGAAGATTAAAAATAATAATATAAATTAATCATAAAGTTCAATAGGTGGGAGGACAAGAGGCCGAAATGCTGGCAGCATTGCCACACTGAATGGCAGTGCTAACTTTAAGGAATATAAATACGAATACCGTCAAAATTGGTAGCTTTTTGAATGCGGTAATATCCTAAAAACTACCAATTTATATAACTTTAATGTGTACAAATACTACTACTGTCATTAAATGAGTAGGTTATTTAATGTTTCGGCATTAAAGTGGTAGTTTTAGGAGATTATCACATTCACAAAACTACCAATTTAGACGGTATTTCTACTAAGTGTAGTATACTAGTGCTAATAGGAAATATCTTACTTTTCTCTAAACTATATCTTCTACTATAACAGACTATCAGTTAAGCTATTTCCATAACCGAGTGGATCAGCAGAAACAATTTTTTCTTGGCATTTATCCTTATCTACAATAATTTCCTTTTAAGGTCAAAATTCAATTTACCAATTCGCTTATTAATCATTATATTATAAATCCTGGTACACTGTCGTACACCGCCATCATTACAGTTATCAGCTTAGCTCAGAATAAGGACGAACGACATTTCCTGTAGACAAAGGAAACCGAACGTGGATACAATATCATGCCGGTAATTGATATGTCTTTATTTCGTTCCTTTCTATATCGGAAGTCAAATGCAACTTTGGCGTTTGTCTTTTATTTTGTTAGAATATTTTGTGTGTATATGTTGACTATACGTAATCATAAGCATGAAATATCATAATACTTTGACAAATGGAAAGTATTGTGAGAAACCACAATGTTCAGCTATTCTAATATTATAATTATATATTATTTATGTTTATTTATTTATAAAGAAAATGTGTATACATATTATGTATCTGATTCATTGGTTATTCAACTATCTCTGACAAAAATTTCGTCTCTTAACTCGCTATAGGTATGGCACAAGAGCCATTTATTCCCAACTCGGCGCAAACTTTTGACGCAGGCGCAGGTCGTAACACTCGGGAGCAATCACGAGGGCGCCACAGGGCTCCTTAGGCAATTTAGGCGTTATGTAACATAATTCTGCCAAAGTGCGTAGCGGTTTGTAGGCAGATGCTAACTCTCATGACTTATTACGACTATATACACGTACGTGTAGGTAAGTAGATGTATTATAAGATTAGGTATATAGGTAATAATGTTTCTGATACATAATAATGAGTAATGATTTGTAATTATTTATTTTAATTTAACAAATAATGAAAAATTATTTTGCTGTTAGAAAGCTACATTATCACTGTATAGTTATTTCAAAGAAGGTAAGGATCTGTATGAAAACTTTTATAATATAACCCAAGGCGTGAAAAAATACCAAAAACTTCTTTATATCTTGTACGCTGCGGAAACTATTGACAGTACAGCAATGCACTCCGCGGTTTCACCTCCGTGGTGATGGATGATGATGAGGATGAATCAAATATAGCGTATATTACTCAGGCATAATGTAGCTATATACTCGTGAAAGAATTGAATCAGTTAAGTAGTTTAACGTGTATTCATTATAAAGAAACAAACAATCATATAACTTTCCTCTTTATTTTTTTAGTAGATAAGGATTAATACCAAGTGTTCCGTATTACCATTAGCATTTGTCAAGCCTTATGGATAAGTAGCATCTAGCTTCTCTTAATCATGTTAGCGCAAACAATACAATACTCATTATCTTTAATAATTTAAAGTGGAAATGTATTGGGTCATAAACTTGAAGCATCCGCACTATCTTCAGGCGGTATACGCTCCAAGCAGCCACAAGTGCTGCCACCTATCACATTAGAAACAAAACACTTTGACGACGTCCGTCTTCGCAGCAACATCTCGTTCGCTGACTTTTCGCGTGTTAAAAAAAACGCGGAGGAATATAATACTATCTTCTCCAAATATTTAATGTTTTGTGAAATTAGCATAAGGAACATACACGAGTCGCCAGAACCTGCAAAAACCTTTCTGGAATCAAACCCGGGCCCGGGAACAGGAGCAATCGTCACGCGGCACTGGGTAAGTGATTCAATACATTTTCCTCACATCAGCTAAAAATTCTATTTACGCAATACCAAGGTACGAATAATTCCTGGGTTTCGTTACCTTAGCATATTTCAAAATGAAAAAGTATTTATTGTGACATAACTGTAATAGTTATACATATGGTAATGTGGACTTCTTTATAGGTATTGACGTCTTCTATAAAACAGACTTCTATAAAACTGGGGGGCAATTCTACTATTTCACAACTTTCAACAATCCCGCTGCAACTGCAGTCCAAATCCGGTTGCTGTTTAAAAAATACCCAAAAAGCCATTCTACTATTTCTGTAGACAAATTGGAACGTAACGTCACGTAAACGTATCGTTAACGCTACTATATAATAGTTAAATATTAGGGTTGGCTTTAGAATCGTGACCCCTGAATTTGGTGAAACAAAAACTGTGGGTGGGTTGAAGGGGTTTGTATAAAGCGTATTTACAACATTTTAGCTGCCGAAGACACGCCAAAATAGTCTAAATAGTTTTTTAAAGTTTCAATAAAACACCGTAATTTTGATAGTGACAGGTGACATAAATAACATTAATGCGTAAAACGAAACGTTTCTAGGTAACTTTTAGCCTTTTTTGACATGTACGTTGTATGTAAGTTCTTGAAACGGAACGCAAACATCGAAGATAGCGTAATGTCACTGTCGGAATACTCGCGTCATTCCGTTACTTCCGAGTGTACGTGAATGTTTTCTCCTGTTTTTCTGCGCTTTCTTTTGATATCTCAACGACTTTGCTACGATTTTGGACTCCGATTTTGCTGCTTTACTGTACGACACCTGCTTGCTCACTGGACACTGCGATTGCCTTTGGAAGATTTGATAACTGGTACCAGCTCGACGTGTTCATTAGTCATCGCGATGGCGTCTCCTGTGCCTGGAGCTTCATCAAGGGCGGACTTTGTAGATGACGGACCCGTTTCGGACCGGCATTTGTACACGGAGGAAGTTGTACAAATGTGGAGCCTACCCAAAGTTGTGCGCGAATTGAGAACCATTGACCAGTGCCTAAAATTCGCTGAAGAAAACAACATGGTGCAACGCCAAAAAATGTGCCGCACGCATCGCACCCCTATGCGTTTATCGAAAACAAACAAATCGTTTGGGGCTTGGGTGTGCACCAAAGGCCAGTGCAAACAAAAAGGGAAAATTTGCCGAAACACTGGCACTGACATTTTTTGAAATTGTCAAGATCGACATAAGACATGTATTTTATCTCATATATGCATTTGCCCACAAATGGACTTTTGACTCGGCAAGAAACGAAGACCCTCTAAAAGAAGAGAAACAACAGTGCCTGAGTAATTCAACATTAAGTGATTGGTACAACTACTGTCGAGAGTGTGTAGTTATTTACCAACTTGAAAGAAATGAATATGTGGGCAAGATTGGAGGACCTGGAAGAACTGTACAAATAGATGAATCAAAATTTGGAAAGAGGAAGTTTAACCGAGGACGCCACATAGAGGGACATTGGGTCCTCGGAATGATTGAAGACGGGTCAGAGGATCTTCGATTAGAAGTGTGCCCAGACAATGTACGCTCTGCTGAAGTGCTGGTGCCTTTAATTAAAAAACATGTGGAAGAAGGCACCACCATCCACACTGACTGCTGGAGAGCATATGATTGTCTGGCAGAAAATGGTTACATCCATAAAAAGGTGAATCACTCTGACCCGGACAATCCTTTTGTAAGTAGTGATGGGACTCATACTCAACGCATCGAGTCCCAATGGAGAGCAGTAAAGCGTTATTTTAAAAAAGACAATTATAATAATACTGAAAATTTCACTAACTCCATCATAGAGTATTTATGGAGAAGAAATGTGACTAAAAATAAATAAGACCCATTCATCGAAACTATAAATGCTATAAATTATGTCTATAAAATATAAGTTCTAAAAATAAAAAAATGTTTTTCAATTTTAATTTTCAGACCCATACTAGTAGGAATGTGTGCACAATAGTATGTTAGTACCTAATGAATTGGCAATGTCACTTGTCTGTGACAAACCTATAGGTTAGGTAAGGTTTGAACTGTGACCCACCAGGCGCGAGCCGAGCGAGCGTAGCGAGCGTGCCGCGGCAGCGGCCGGCGACCGCTTTATCAAACTACTTTTGTTCCAAATTTGTGCACAATAGTATATCAGTAGCTATTTAATGAATTGGCAAAGTCACTTGTCTGTGACATACCTATAGGTTAGTTATAGTTAGTTAGAATAGGTCGAAGTCAGTGACAAAACCGACTCATAGCACCCCGATTTCAAGCAGCCTTGTCGGATTGCAGAGCCGACGCGGGGGTGGTAGTAGATCGAAATGCAGTACTTAACCTCAAAATACTTAAACAAACATAACTCGAAAACTAATGGTCTCCGGCGGGTGGGGTTTGCGGGGGGGCACTACCCGAACCCCCCCTCCCCCTCCCCCTCCCCTCCGAATTCAGGCGCCACGATTCTAAATGTTTACCAAATATTAAACACTAATATGAGTTAGCGTCGTGTTCATAATATATCTAGTTACTGTAATATAAAATGTTGTTCGATCGCTGGATAAATGTAACTTCAGCTGCACTGTTTTTCAATAGCAAATAAGATAGTGTGTAAATCAGCTACGGTTCGATTGTAGTTGGAACAAATTTAGTTCGTGGAAATCGGCCCACTGTTATCACTTGCTCTAATGTCAATAGCATAGACTAATATTATATATGGTCAATAGTTTCCGCAGCGTACGCGTTAAAAGGATATTTTCGGTGCTTTTTCCACATCCTGGGTAGAGATCCTGGTAGAGATCCGTATGAAAACTTCGATAATGTATTATCGAAGTTTCTTCGAAGATCTCAAACTTATTTGAAAATACTAAATAGCCTATGTTGATCAGGGAAAATTTTTGGTTCTAATGGTGAAGTTATTTTTCTAATCGGTCAAGTAGTTTCGGAGCCTATTCAATACAATTAAACAAACAAATCTTTCCTCTTTATAATATTATATAGTGTGGATAGGTTATTTTTTTAAAATTATTCATAGGGTTCGTTACTCAAATGTGTTGAAGGTGACACAGTAGATCTACAATGTGACTAGCTTTTAAAGACAACTGTTGGAACTCAACGCTACTAATTGTTAATCATGATGGCGGCAGCTAGCAGAGTGGGCTAAGGTAAGTGCATTACACAATGCTATTCATTTCATCACGATGCCACTGTTACCAAAAACCTAAGCCCGCAGTAGAATTTAAGCTGCCGATTGTTTGGTCGATCCTTACTCATAGCTATGGTCGCTTCACTCTAAGCTATATTCCCTAACGTACTTTATATTCCAATATGATGTGTACACACACAAGAAACTTAATTAACACTTCATACATTGTTTTTAGTAAGGAACTTTAAGTAATTGTTTTTTGAAGAGGGCGTTGACATCACTGCGACGCAGTTATTAAACTTCGGCAGGTGTTACGATTCTCATACTTTTGTAACTGAATAATGCTATGGTACAAAAAAAATTGAGCGAATTTGACTCGGAAACTTTCAACACGAAAAATATCGTTGTAGTTGAAATAACATGCCCTTATTAACCACACTCATAGCAGTTCCTGGAAACTTAGGTTGATTTTTGCGAAACATATTGTATTATTGGCCAAATATGGCGAATCGCGAGTCAACGGGTTAAGGCACTTACTTACCAAACGTAAAAGTTTGCAGAGCTTCCAGAGGGAGCCAATGCATCCATAGATTCGTGAGGCTCTCGGAAGGCGCTGGGTCCAGGTGTCCCAGGACTGGGAACACGAAATGAGAGCTGAACGTTCTGCTAAGCAGATCCGTCATGTTTCTGAGTGCTGTATACTTTTCTTCTTCACTTCCCGTATATCGAGCTGCTAGGGTGTCCCTGCAAATGTTCTAGGTTTTATTCCTGATTCAATTCAAAACAAAATTTATAAACTAGATTTGTACACAAAGTCTACTTTAAAATTTAAAGTATTAAAAATTTCTTGTTAAGTTATCAAATCACAAAGCAAACATAATGTAGATCTTACAGCCAGTTGCGGAAAGCTCTTCATTGGTAGTCCATTGGTTAATCTAGCTTTAGTGCTAATAAAACCATTATTTTAATGGAGTTGCACAAAAGACAAAGTTGACATCTTAATGATCCTTTAGCTAAAGTTGGCTTTAAACAATGTTTCCAAAGATATTTTAAAAGGGTATGAACAACGAACAGATACAACCTTCTTGGGAGAGAACATTAGCGTTTTGATTCAGCTATTTTACATTTTTTTAATGAAATTTTTAAATATCCTTTAGTCACAGACTATATGATACTACGTATGTTGCAGTAACAAAACGCAAACTACATGTTTGGCTTGTCATTATCAAGCAGGTGTCAAATAAAGAATGTTTAATTATCTTTGTATGTGGATTCGTCGATTGGACTAGATGTTTGTGGTGACAAAACTTGTAAATGGGAAAAGTCTTTTAACTCGTCCGCATCAGGACAAAAAATAACAATGGATTTATGAATGAACCTTGCCTCTAAAGAGGGTTGCTGATCCCAACAGATTAAAACGAGTATCAAAATACACTTTATCAATCATCAATAGCTTATACTATAGTTTTTTGGTTATTGGTTCCGAATCAATAATATATTTGATTTACAGAACTGCATCTTTGCAAATTTGGTTCTTGATATGAAGCTCTTCACTACTGTTTTCGAATTTTTTTTGGTAGAATTGGCAGCGGGGAACGTACACTTCTGCATGGGACAATGATGAAAAATTTGATACAGACATGTTTTAACTATATTATTGAAAAATTGTATTCGAAATTTCTACTAATGTCGGTATAATGGATGATTGTTGACCAATTAAGTTGTAATGCCTGATCTGTCATTTTGAAGTTCCAATAAGCACTAATAGGTTCCAATGTTTTGTGCAACTCAAAATACACGATAAAGGACAATTTGACGTTTCTTTAGATACGTTTAAAGGAACTTTAAAATATGACAGAATTTTCGTTTGTGCAACGATTTGATATCAGATTAACATTTAAAGACGTCTTCAAAAGTTAAAGATCGTTTCTGCAACTGGATGATAGTCTTTTAAATAGCATTGGAAGTCATAATATGGCATTTTTAAAACATTTTACAGCGAATACGAATCGTCTTTTGTTGGACTCTATATCGTGTTATACTTTAAGATTATTGGGTCCTTTAATTACTCTTAAAGGTGCTATTTTTTATCATAATCATCTCTTAACATAGTCCACGTCTATCCATATTCTATGATAGCAATTCGCTTGTCAAAAACACCAAACTAAACTAAAAAGAATCAAAATCTATATTCAGGAAATTATGGTAGTTTTTTTTTCTCTTTATTATAAAAAGGAGTTTTGTCAGTTGTGATAATGTCACTCCCGTAGAATATGTCTACCTATTTTAACTTTTATGTACTAGTCGTCTCGCATAAATATACAGTACAGTTTGGCCAGTATCTCAGCTTTATCAGAACTTGGTAGTTCTTAATGTTCATGCTAAAGTGCAAATTCATATAGCGCTTGCGAATGATAGTTCTTACTTTTTCATTTCTGTTCAATTGTGGGTGTGTTTAGTTCAAATTTAACCATCATGTAATATCATGCTCTCTACTATGGTCTCAGATGATATAAAACTGCCCACAATTGAATAGAATAACCATTATTATACGAGGGTCATTTGAAAAGTTCTTAGCCTATACTTAATGAAGCCACACGATTTTGAGTTTATTTTTATTTTTCAACATACTCTCCTCCGAGCTCAAAACACTTTTTCCATCGACCCGGTAAGGCTTCGATACCTATTTTAAAAATATCGTATTTAGAGTTGTCATTCTAAATGATACACGATTGTGGATATGGTATGAACAGAAATACTACCATAGCTTAGAGGATTAGTTTATTGTTTTTCATAGCGAATGACTAACATTTTTTATGGATAAAATTTTGATGGATATATTCAACTATATATTTAGAATGAACATTATATATTTTTTAATATTATCCTTATATATCATACAAGTTAGACAAAATTTACAAAATTGTATTTTAATACATGTCACATAATTTGCGGATTTGTTATAACATTTTTGGTACCAACTTGTAGAAACATTATCAGTTTTGTTTGAGAAAAAATAATATTAGCAAATTCGAATGTTTTATCTGAGAAATTTCTTCAAGATAATTTTGGGGATGCTGCCCACTGATGGCAGTTACAGAGAATAGACAAAGTAATTTTGTTTTATGTTCACTTTATTACTTAGTCATGCGACCTGAGTCCCGTCCTCCAACGTTTGTAATAGCGCGCACTCAGCACTGATAAACGTTCGTTCGGAGAACACGTTAGATAAGGATGTGACTCGGGTGGTCTGTTGGTAGAATAAGTTAGAACATTAAGGCAGTCTTAAGCGATCCTTTGATTAAACAACAGTAATAAAAATAATTAATTTTGTATTTTTAAAAAGTCGTTTCTGGACCGTCCCAATTTGACTGGCGCAGCCGGTAGGATACCTGAATTGTTCTACTGCCGTACTTGTGCTTCTCTAAAATCGGTGTGGTGGCGTAAAAGTGCGGTTAATAGTTGTACGGGTATCCTTACGAACCAAATAAATACGTCTTCCGTGACGGGTGAACCAGGACGAAGGATCTGCAGCTGACTCAATCGACGGAGGATAATGGGCGGCTTGTGAGTAGTCCAAATCACTATTCCTTGTTCCTCTTACCTTTTCCATAAAATTGTATAATTATTTGAGGTCTAGACTTTACCTCGTCTAATTTGTTAACTGATTTAATTATAATTACACAAAATCGGTAATTATACTGTGCTAAGTATATTATAATATAAGAGTCAGATCACGATACTTTTAAGTAACTTAATTTACTTTTAGTGTATTTTAGAGAGATTATAACTGTTAAAGCTCTACAGAAATAATTTAAGTGATTCCACTGTGTGAATTATATAAGTAATAATTAATTTACATTAGGAAAATGGAAAATGCAACTAAGGTTGATGCTGTACCTACTGAGATCTCTTCCATCATTCCAAAGTTTGACGGAGATGAAAGACTTCTTAACTTGTATATAAAAAAATGTGAGTACGTCATTAAATGTTACCAAAAGGTAGGTAATCCGGCGCAAGATCTGTACGTTTTTCATGTAGTGTCCAGTAAATTGGTTGGTAAAGCCGCGCACCTTATAAGCGAAAGACCAGACATAGAATCTTGGGCCGAATTAAAATCTGTGTTGACACAACACTTCGGAGACCCGCGTTCCGAAGAATGCATAGCCATACAGCTTGAGACCTTGAAAATAAATCATAACGAGTCATATCTCGATTTTTGTAATAGAATTCAGCAGGTGAAAAGTACTTTAATAGCCAAGGTCAATCTAATAGCAGATGACCATGTGAGACGTAGTAAAATTACAATATACGACAATATGGCCTTGAATGTTTTCCTCTACAATCTTCCGGAGGATCTCATTCGCATAGTGAGGCTTAAGGGTAGCAACACACTAGAAGGGGCCCTTAGTATTGTGTTAGAGGAAGTCAACTTTCAGTTTCAATATAATGCCCGTAATAAAATGTTAAGACAAGGTGTTCCAAATAAGGTATTACCTACCTCTACGCATAATCCGTATGTAGAAAAATTCGGATTAAAGCCATTTTTCACGGCAAACTCTAGCCCACAGAACCAAGGAGGTTTTAGATTTAATACTCCAAACCAGTTTCGACCTAATATCCCACAAAACTTGAATTTCGGCAACCCACAGACACCGCAATTTAAATTTGGGATACCTAATGCTAACACACAGCGACCCCAACTAGCTCACCAGTTCCAGCAACCGCAACAGAACTATAGATTTGGAATTCCCAATAGTCAAGGTTTTAGAACTGGGGCGCCGCAGGGTTACAAACCTCAGTTCGGTCAGGCACCACCAAGACAGCAGCCACTAAACTCACAGCACCAGTTTAAGTTTGGTATTCCTCAGACTACTCAGAACAAACCAAGTGGTTTTCTGAATACAGACGTATCGATGCGCACTGCATTACCAGCGCGCCAGACTTACAATAATGAAATTCAGGTCTATGCACCTGAAAATAACGAACATGAGTATTATGACCCTGAAAATGATAATGAAGCCAGTTGCAGTTATTATGGTTATTATGAAACCCAAAATAACACACACGAAATTGACGAAACCAACAACTATGATCAAAATTTTTACCAGATTGCCTCGGACATGAACCCGCCGAACTAATAAATTTAAACTGTGACAATTTTGCTAAATTACCTTACATCCACTTGCCAGAAATAAATAGCAGATTCATGATAGATACGGGAAGCTCACGATCTTTTATCAGTCCTCGGAAGGCAGATGAATTCTTTCAAAATTTCAAATTCGATATCCCATTCGAGGTCATCAGCACGCATGGTAGGAGTTCTCATGGTCAGGCAATTCACATTCCTCTTCTGGAAACGTTTAAATGTATGGATGCGCATACCTTCTATGTATATGAGGTAGATAAAGATTATGACGGATTGATAGGCTCCAACCTACTTTCACAGCTGGATGCGAATATAGATATGAAACAACAAGTATTGCGGACTAAGGACACAGTGATTCCATTCGTGTATAATCCCCAGACTAACGTTCGATTGGAACCGCGAACGGAAACTCGCGTGAGTTTACTAACTGATTTAAACAATGGTACGGGTATTATGGAATATCAGGAGTTCGAAGAAGGAATTCGAATGCCTTGTGCTTTAGTGAACTGTGTAAATGGCCTGGCGACTACAGTGATTCAAAACACGCTAGAACAACCAGTAACACTAAAAATAAATCGACTAATGAATGTCATCCCATATGAACCAGTAGTTTGTGACATTAATGTAATATCTGATAATGACCTTGACATTGACGACTATTTGGTTGACAATTTAGAAAAATTGCGACTAGAACATATGAATACGGAAGAAAATAAAGCTATCAGTGCCTTATGTTATGAGTTCAGAAATATCTTTTACTGTGACAAGTTGCCATTGACCTTCACAAATAGAGTAAAACATCATATTCGAACTACTAACGAGGATCCAATTTACATAAGACCGTATAGACAACCTCAAGCTATAAATGATGAAATAAACCGACAAGTCGATAAACTACTTAAGGACAACGTCATCCAAGAGTCATTCTCTCCTTGGAATTTTCCAGTTCATCTTGTACCCAAGAAGCTAGATGCTTCTGGAGAAAAGAAGTTTAGGATGGTTATCGACTACCGACGTTTAAATGACACGACAATCGACGACAAATACCCACTTCCCAATATATCTGATCTGTTTGATAAATTGGGCAAATCAAATTATTTAACGACATTAGATTTGGCAAGTGGGTATCACCAAATTGAAATTGATAAGGCTGATAGGCAGAAAACTGCATTCTCTTCTCAAACAGGGCATTACGAATTTTTGCGTATGCCTTTTGGACTCAAAACGGCTCCGGCCACCTTCCAAAGAGCCATGGATAACATCCTGCGTGGCCTACAGGGTATACACTGCTTAGTATACCTAGATGATATAATCATCTTTTCATCTAGCCTGCAGGAACACATAGAAAAACTACGTAGCATTTTCGACAGATTAAGACAAACGAACTTAAAGGTGCAGCTGGATAAGTCGGAGTTTCTTCGTAAAGAAGTGCTCTACTTAGGACATTCCATAACAAAAGACGGTCTCTAACCTAATAATGATAAAATCGACGCAGTGCTTAAATTTCCACTTCCTAGAACGCAGACTGAGGTTAAGAGCTTTCTTGGCTTAGTAGGCTATTACAGGAAGTTTATAAAAGACTTTGCAAAACTGACACGACCAATGACTGTATGTCTCAAAAAAAATCACAAGGTGGTAGTTAATGAAGAGTTTATCGAAGCTTTTGAGAAGTGTAAGGAGTTACTTACAAATGCTCCCCTTTTACAATTTCCTGACTTTGATAAGCCTTTTATACTAACGACGGATGCTTCGGACTACGCAATAGGCGCTGTTTTGTCGCAAGGTACAGTAGGTAGCGACCGGCCAGTTGCATACGCATCACGAACGCTCAATAGTCCTGAAAGCAGATACAGTACCATAGAAAAAGAGGCACTTGCCATTATCTGGGCCATAAAACACTTTCGCCCCTATTTATATGGCAAGAAATTTACCATTTATACCGACCACCGACCATTATCTTGGCTACATTCGTTTGAAGAACCAAGTAGTAAAATCACGCGATGGCGATTAAGACTGGCCGAATACGACTATGTCGTGGTGTATAAAAATGGACGACAAAATACTAATGCTGATGCACTCTCTAGGGTTAAGATAAATGCAATAGGACAAGATGATAATGACAATAGATCAATGCAAGTTAACACGGACGAAAGGGAATTAGAGTTACAAAGACATTGTGATAATTTAACGAAGGAACTAGTTCAATTAGGAAACAAAAATAAGAATAAACGACCAAATACTCCGATCTCGCTTTCCTCT
This sequence comes from Selenia dentaria, assembly GCA_917880725.1. Taxonomy (NCBI): domain Eukaryota; kingdom Metazoa; phylum Arthropoda; class Insecta; order Lepidoptera; family Geometridae; genus Selenia; species Selenia dentaria. The sequence continues at coordinate 1,475,718 of OU862888.1, read as the reverse complement.
GATACTGAAAGAACTATAAGCATTTCGGATTCGGAAAGCACAATCAGCATTATTGAACCTAATGCTAATTGTCCTTGCTCACCTTACTCAATCTCACCACTATCGAGTGGAACTGCTACAGTCCTAGGATCGGGATCGATTCATGAAGGTTCTGAAACTGTACACTCCGTGCGTGACACTGATACTGTAGGAATTCCCATTTTGAACGAGGCGGTTGATACAAAACCAAATCAGATATTGGTACACACGTGGTTTAGAGACGAGACTGCTGTCAAAGATATTTCAAATAAGAAACAAAGAATTTTAGAAATCCACATGCCTGTAAACAAACCTGACTTAATACGCGACTTCCTTAAGAAATATATACGCAATAAAATAAAGTACTTCATATACTTTGAAGACCAACGACATAGAGCTGGATTTACAGAAGCAGTAATAACACTTTTTAAGAAGGGGACTGTAAATATTTTTGAGTGTACCGAACGGGTTGTTCATGTAGAAAATAAAGATGAACAAAGAGAAATTATTCAAAAATATCACATTGGTAAGAATTGCCATCGCGGTATTAAGGAAACTGTATCACATATAAAAAGAACATATTATTGGCACAACATGGATATTACAGTAGCTGCTGTGATAAACACATGCGAACCGTGTAAGAAATTTAAATATGATAGGAAACCCCTAAAACCAGCATTGCAACTTACACAGACACAGAACAGACCTTTCGAAGAGTTATTCATTGACATATTCAAAATAGAAGGGAAGTCTTTCCTAACTATTATAGATGCATTCAGTAAGTTAGGTCAGGCGTTTGAGGTATATAATCCATCAGCACCAGAAGTTGTAAGGGCATTAATCAAATACTTTTCAATCTATGGCACACCTAACAAAATAAGTGCAGATTCAGGATCAGAATTTAACAATTCGCTTATTAAAGAGCTGTTGAGTTTTTACAAAATTGAACTTCACCTAGGCACACCTAATAACCCAAATTCTATGGGTCTTATAGAAAGATTCCATTCCACCCTTCTAGAAACATACCGATTAGCCAAATTCGAACGAAAATTGACAGATGCCTCATCAGTAATGACTTTTGCCATTATGGCTTACAACCACAGCATTCATTCTGTAACAGGTTTCACGCCGTTCGAAGTAGTTTTTGGCCACACGGAAGCTAAAAGCCCGTTTAATGTAAATTTTGATAATAAATATATGCAGATACTAATACGCGACCACGTGAAACGAACCAAATTTTTGTATAAAAATATAACGGATAAAATGATCAAGACTAAGGAAAAGGCCAAAGATAAAAGAGGAGGCGAAACACAGTTTCAAATCGATAAGGAGGATATAATATTCTTTAAAGGAACAAATGTTAGGAGAAGTAAAGATAAACCCAGGTATGAAAAAGGTGTAGTAGTAGGAGAAGCTGATAGAAATATACTCACCGTTACAGCAAGAAACCGCGAAGTAAGGGTTCCTATTAAAGATATCAAACGTCCTCCACAGAAACATCCGACACCTGGTGTTGCACCTGATGGCAGTAACCCAACTCCAGGCCCTTCAACTGCAAACCCTTGAGGGCAATCCTGGGGTCTTACCTATTAAAGAAGGAACTGCGGTCGTCAGCTCCGAAAACTGGACCCTACTTAAAAGATTAGATCTTAATTTAATATCTGAAGATTTAAACCTTAACACTATTAAGTTTACAGACCTAAATAGCATTGTAGATGCTAACTTTAATGCATCTTATATTGAAATAGTTTTCTCTAATTTTAGAATCCAAGTAGAATATGTAATGAATCAAACGATCATTAAGTATAGACAATTAGTTCCTAGATATAAGGTAAAAAGGGGTCTGATAAACCCATTGGGCTCTATTATTAAGATAATCACTGGAAATTTAGATAATGAAGATGCTTATAAATATGACAAGCTTATTGAAGACATAAAAGCAAATCAGAATTATCAAAATAAAAAGGTAACGCTGGTTTCCGAAGTTCTAGAAGGTTTTTATAATGTCACACAGTCAATTAAAGATAATGTAATGAAACTCGATATTAAATTAAAAGATATTCAAGAAAATTTAGAAAACGCATTAATATTAGAAAATGTACATTATACCAGCAACATGATTATTAACATATACTCTGTGATTTTACACAATTTTCAAAGTATTTCACTGAAATTGAGTGAAATCGAGACAGCGATAGCCTTTTGTAAACTTAATACTCTGCATCAATCAATAATTATTTCTGACATTTTGTTAAATGAACTTAAGAAAATAGAAGAAACAGACAAACTAATTTTTCCTGCTAACCTTGAAAATCTGGTGAAAATTGAACAGAGTATTAGGATAAAATCGTTCATTAAAGAAAATCAGTTAACATTTGTAATGGAAATTCCATTGATTGGTAAAGTGACCTATATTTACTACAAATTGTATCCTATCCCCGTATTCCATGATCAAAATACTTACATTATCCTACCGAAGTATCCCTATCTTTTAGTGAATGGACTTACCTCAGAGCCACTTTTTTTTTTTTTTTTTTTTTTTTTTTTTTTTTTTTTTTTTTTACGCAGAGGAAGATTTTATATCCTGATCACCAGCCCAAGGGGTAGAGCTGGTGCGCGTGTGGGAGTCTCCGCCAGAAGGGCAGAATACCCACCAAACCTCTGCGGTGTTCCATCGTCATCGACTGTTGGCGGGAACCGTGGGACCATTCGTATTCACCACAGCCCCCACCGACGTCGCTGCCCGCCTACGCAGGCCCAGCCTCTGGGGAGGGTGTAAAAAGCCCTCCCCATTACCACCTCGTGGGATGCCCCGGAACACGTGGGCCATCCACACCATGTGAGGACCTAACCCTAATTGGGGGCACCGGCTGTCCCCACAGCCGATACCACAGGTTCTCTGAGCGGAGACGGAGTGCGAGCCCGATCGGCTCGCCTCCGTGTCCGCGCTCTCCGGAGCGGGAGAGAGACGGGATCTATCTCCCTCTCTCGCTCCTCGGCCTCTCTCTGCAACATCACGACCTCGCAGAAAGAGACCATCGCCTCCCATGACCTCTCGTCGTCGACCAACCTCAGAGCCACTAGCTCAGCCCTGTCAACCATCAGGCGACTCCAGTTTTATCTGCTTTGAGGATAGTACTGCCCAGATTATAGAAGATAAATGTATTTCTGATTTGATGAAATACTCCAAAGACATAAGTTCCTGCACCCTGATTCCAGTAAAAATAGAAAATGTTGTCTTACAGCACATACAGCCAAATCGGTGGATTGTGTGTTGCAAGGAACGAACGCTTGTTCAGAGAATTTGTGAAAATGAAATTGATCAAAAACATATCCAAGGAACATACGTAATTACACTGGAAGATATGTGTGAAATCAAAATAGACAAATTTTCATTAAAACTACGATTACATCAAATGGAAAATTTAGAATATGAAAGACTACCGATTGTCAATCTCCCCCACATAAGTGAAATAAAAGTTGAAAGAAGACACCCTGTTGAATTAAAAGAAATGGATTTGAAGACTGTGCAATTATTGGTCAATTCCATAAAAAGTGTAAATCAAAGTGAAAAAAGTGAAGTTAAAATATACAGTGTCAGCATTTGGACGATCTTATTATACTTGATTATTTCAACTATCGGATTAGTTATTTTATATATTAGGTTAGTAAGAATGGGTTATAAATGTAATATTCGAAATTCTCCAATACAGGATAATTTCGAATCTCAGGAGGGAGAAGTCATGCGACCTGAGTCCCGTCCTCCAACGTTTGTAATAGCGCGCACTCAGCACTGATAAACGTTCGTTCGGAGAACACGTTAGATAAGGATGTGACTCGGGTGGTCTGTTGGTAGAATAAGTTAGAACATTAAGGCAGTCTTAAGCGATCCTTTGATTAAACAACACTTATAAAAATAATTAATTTTGTATTTTTAAAAAGTCGTTTCTGGACCGTCCCAATTTGACTACTTAGTAATATTTTTACGTTTATTTATTTGATACCTACTTTGAAATAACAAAATATCTTGAGAAGACATTTAATTTTAGGATTACTTTGATGGTTTAAATAGCTATGGTACTTACCCTGTCCATAATACAAATTCTACATTCTCTGAATGCCTCGTGCGCATGTATCGCGCCGCTGACTCTATCAGCTCAATGGAACTATCGCAAGAGTAGTCTCCATATCTGCCAAGCGCTCTGTGATGTCCTGAACTGCCTCTCTCGTCTGCTCTTCTACAATCTGTAGGTACAATGAAAAAGATATTTACTTAACACAGCAGCTTTAATCAACGCATTGAGTTCCCAAGGCACACGAATCTTGATAAAGTCTACTAAATCAAACATTTTTTGTATTAGGAAACTGGAGCACAGCCAGCATTTATTGAAGGCAGAATATGTAAAGGCAAATATGCATAACTAAATTTTTGTTACAAATTTTAATAAGAGTCTTGGGACATGAATATAAAATTTAATAATTAAATTTTAATGACAAATGTATAGATGAAATATTTTTAATTATTTTAATGACTTATCCTGAGCTGAAGTATTTTATATGGCGTGTTCTCAATAAAGGTACCTCGACTATGTATGATATACATTAAATACAGAATTTTATAATTAACAAATGCATAATTAGCTCCATCTGTGATTTGCACACCCATTAAAAGTTGAGTATGGCGAAAAATTATAAGACTTTATGTAAGAACCCTGTTAATATCAATTATAGTTAGGAAAAGCAAGAAATACTCAGGATTCATTTCTTTATAGTTAAATGATTTAATGTTATTGCCTTCGTTGTAAAATTTCGCGGAGTGGGGCGCTGGTGACCGGTACTACAGGTTTCTTTGGGAACCTATTTCAGGCGCCAGTCTCACACAAAACAGATTTACGCAGTATGTCATTAATACTTGTAAGCGTCTATCACTAAGAAATATTTTGTGATGAGATAAATAAATGCTTATTATTATTACTTTAACACCGCGTGACTTTATTACCTGTTCTCTGAAAATAAATGATTCGATTTGATTTGATATATTATGTAGTGAGGTTGTATTTCATCACAACGACAAACTGCACTTCGTCCATAACCGAGAGACATCATGTTGATAAGTTACACGTGCCTGTAATTACACTGATACCTAACTCCTTCGAAGTCAAAGTTAAAGTCAAAATCAAAATCATTTATTCAATTTAGGCATCAAAGACGCATTGATTAGTGTGTATGTGTTTTATTATAATGAAGGTTAAATACCGCGCTTTCAAAAATATATAGAGCCTACCGAAAAGAAGCAGCAACAAACTCGGGCACATTATTTTTTAAATATATGTTTACAATGTTTCTACTTAGGTACTACAAATATTATATTTTATGGGTGGCAGATGATAACTTGCCAGAAGTGGTGTATTCCAAGCATCTTTGTCTTCTATATAGTATCGGACTTTATAATAAGGTTTTTTTATCAAAACATTTTTTACAGTCAACTTGAATTTTCCCTCTGTGAACTTAGATATGTGTTTTGGGATTTTATTGTAAAAACGCACACAATTTCCTAGGAATGACTTATTAGTCTTTGCAAGTCTTAAACTTAGTACGGCAATCCTATTTGTATTTCTAGTATTCAAAGTGTGGTGATCACTATTTAACTTATATTTATGTAAATTTTGTTTAAAGTTCAGCTCAGAAGATTAGCCAGTTGAAGTGACAGTCGGCAGGGCGCATAGCACGCAGAACAGATGGCCGATGGGGCCGAAAGGTTCTAGAGTGGAGACCACGGACCGGCAAGCGCAGCGTAGGTCGCAGGACGACGTTGGATGCAGGCCGCTTCCAACCGGTCCTTTTGGAAAATCATGGGGGAGGCATATGTTCAGCAGTGGACGTCCTACGGTTCAGATGATGATGGTGATGTAAATTTTTACGAATGTACAGTATATTTTCAAATACATATAAGGAAGGCAAAGTTAATATATTGATTTCTTTAAATAAATCTCGGGGACCCATTTCATATATAGCTCGAATAGCACGTTTTTGTAGGATAAAGTTGGTCTCTATATCAGCCGCTGAACCCCTTCAAACACAGTATTGCAAACGTAGCTGCTTAGTGTATAAACCGGTATGGTGGCTGCTAAACTAGTTTAAACAAAAGAATTGTCAATTGGGGAAAGTGGCTATGTTAATAATAATTATATGTATACCTACGTCTTCTAGTGTCACCTTGCGACGTGTAGAGCGGGTCGTAGTGGAAGTCCGTGATGTGCCAGAAGTATCCTGCAACAACAGATAAAACAAAATCAGTTAAACCTTTATGTCAATGGTAGCAAATTGCTTTTGCAAAACGCTAAACTGAAATTTTAAAAACTATACTCTTATTCTGTTTAACGTAAAATGCACATTCGTGTAACACTTAGAATGACAATTATAAATATATGATTATTCTGTTCAAGTGTGGGTAGATCAGCAAGGCTATTATGTATCTCAGCTGCTAACAAATGTTGATTGAAATCTTGAAAAATGGCTGCTTTATGTCAGTTTTTACAACTCTAGTAAGCAAAAGTGATAGGAAATTGATGACTGGAGCTGACAAAAGTGACATAAAGCCGCCATTATATTCGATTTCAATGAACATTTGTTAGCAACTAAGATACATAATAGCCCAGCAGTTTAGAAATCGCGAAGTTTCATGGCGACTCTGCGTTAACATATCCATAATTGAACAGGAAATGTCAATTTGAAGTTCTGTCATTTGTAAGCGTTATACGAATTTGGTCTTTAGCATGAACAGATAAAAAAATGTGGTTCGGTGTAGGAATTTTTCGTGTGCTAATTAGACTCACACTTGGCCGCTTTTTTTTATTTGTTGTTATAATAACGGCAACAGAAATACATCATCTGTCAAAATTTCAACTGTCTAACTATCTTGATAGATACAGTTGAAATTTTGACAGATGTTCATGATTGCCTGGTGACAGCCGCACAGAGACAGACACACAGACAGACAGACGGGCGTACAGCGGAGTCATAGTAATGATTGCGCTACTTTAGTTTAGTGCTCTGAAAAAAATAACTGCTATCCATCTTGCTAATATAAATGTAAGAGTAGCCATTTCGATTTTGGATTGATATAAGTTATCTTGTTATGTGTTATCTACTCTTAGCACCAAAAACTAACCGCTCAACCGTAAAGGTAAGTAATTAAGTATCAATTTTAAAGTATGTAAATTTGCCCCAAAAGGGTGTGAAGCGAGCAAAGCCACTGGCAGATCAACTAGCTGTTATATATAAGTATTACTAAAAGAAAAAAACTCTTTTCTACCTGTTAACATTGTCCGATTTCAGTGTTTTTTTTTTCATGCAATCAACATAATGTTTGCTATGCCCGTACGTTTAGACGTTTTCGGTTTTTTTAAGTTTAAAAAAACATTGTATCGATTGCATGAAAAACAAGTACAATTTGAAAAAAATAATACCGACTTCCATTCTATTCAGTTATTGGAGTGTATCTCAAAGCCTACTGGACCGAATTTGATGAAATTTAAATGGGACCACACGGGAAGCACCAGCTTTCAAACACAATAAGAATTTTGAGAATCGGTTCACCCGATCGAAAATTATGAGCTAACTAACATAAAAAAAACATTCGAATTGAGTACCTCCTCCTTTTTTGGAAGTCGGTAGAAAATCACTGAAATCGGATAATGTTAACAGGAAAAAAAAGTTTTTTCTTTTAGTGTGGACAAGCACTAACTATGCTATACGCTTAAATAAAAAGCGTACATCTAGTCAAAGCTACATAATGACGCACCTGTTCAAGTGTGAACAAACCGATAGAAAGGTGTTAACCCAAAATAGCCCGGCTCCCGTCAGCATATTCACTGAATGAATCAAACAGGTAACCATACATTGTTCACTAATGAGGCGTGAGGTGTAAAACGGTACAACAAATTTTACTCCTAGCTATTATAATTTTACTCGTATAATACTTTATACACCCTAATTTTATTATGAACTATGCGGCTAGCCTGCGGTTTTCGCTGTCTTCAATTACAAACGTTTTTATCTGAAATGTGTGGAAACTTCTCATTACAGTGTTTAGTTACGTTAATAAACAATAGTAACTATGCTTTTGAACCTTTCTTGGTAGGTATTACAATATTAAAAATAGCTTAAAGTAAAATAATACAGAATTTGAAAACTTTGAAACCTTTTTATTATTGAAGATATTTTACATTTTAATAAATGATCCCAATGATAAATTATTATCTAGGATGATGATGCGACAACAGACGACGAGGCAGTTTCACCATCTTCGCCTGGCTACGCTTGGCCCTCGTCATTCGGCGCTTTAAGTGCCTAGCTCGTCCCACCCCCGCTGCCGCCGGTGTCGCGCCGAGCCGCACGCGTGGCGCTCCGCAGTACCCGTCGGGAGCTCGCAGAAGCCGCTGCGCACACACCCTACAGATGAGCATCGGATATGTTCGAAACTTGGGTCGACGTATTCGATCCCTAACGTGAGTGTTTTGCCGGTTAATAATAATCCTCCTCCTCAGTGTTGAGGATCGTGACTCTTCTGTGGTCAGCTACCTACTTCCCTCCTCTTTCGGTCTGTGGCTTCATGGAGAGCTACGTTAACCAGCATATCAAGCTGCTGCGAAACCTGGTCAGACCACCGTTTTGGGCTTCTACCTCTTGGCATTTTATATTATATTAACGGGGCTTAATCGCATTAGTAATAGTATTTATTTACCTCGACGTTTCGATCAAGTTACATTAACCGTGGTCACGAGCGGACTGAAGAGGCGGGTGTCATCGTCTTGAAGTATGGAGATATTTTTAATATACCCCCAACAGTTTGTTATAAAAAGTCATTGTCCCGACACACAAGACTAACGTTATCGACAGATTTTACTGAAGATTTATTGCGACGGAAACACTGATAATCCATGTTGCCGCCAGTTTGAAACCATCCTCCCGGTTGAAGTTACGGTGTTTTTTAATCTCAACCGCTTTACCATTCTCGAGTAATAGTGACGATCCGTTGAGAGAATTTTGGGGTTGTGAAGTTCTTGGCATTTTGCCTTTTAATAATAATAGTTTAAAATATTATCCAATATATTTTTTTGTTTTAAATCACTTCTTAACCGACGAAATTGAGTAACCATACATTATACTGTATTTTTAAAACGCTATATCAGTTCCGATAAAATGTATATGGGACCACCTCTAAAGGGTGATCTACCAAACCAAATAAAGTCGTCGAAATCAATTCGCAATTGGCAGAGTACTCGCGTATATACAACATTACATACAGTCTAAATGATGACCTATTTTTAGGTCAAGATATTTAACGTTTAGATAGAAACACGGTATTTAGCTTGTTTACTACAAGAAATGTTGTAGATATAAACTGATTGCCTAGCTGCAAGCAATATCAGGAAGTACAGTTAACTACACTGCTATACACTGAAACTGAACGACATCCATGTTGTGGCAAACAAATGAAGACAATTCAATCCCGTAGAATACAAACCGTTTGGCTAATTTATTTGGGAGGGTTAAAACGCGCTCGGGTTCGCGAACTTTCAGTACAGCCGTGCGATTCTCTAACGATTCGTCGCCGAGCTCGTCGATGAGCTCACCGATGTCAAATACTTTATAAGATATAGCCCTTGTACACAAGGTTGTATTTTCAACATTTCTCGTCATGTCATCATTTGTTTCACGGATGTTGTCAAAGATGCAACGATGTTTACTCTTAAAGAATCGCACGGCTGGTGTGCTACAATTTTAAAGTACCTAATATATATGCAACATTTGTGTAAAGAGGTATCTGGATTTTTATGAAAACAAAATCATTATCTGATTATATTTACGTAAGTCGCAGAACTGATGGCTAATGGGACCGGAATGGAGCTTGGAGGAGATCCGGTGCCGCTCGGGCCAATTTATTTGAGCGCAGGAAGGTGATAAAGGAGGCCGCTTCCAACTAGTCCTTTTGAAATTCTATGGAGGACGTGTGTGTACAGCAGCGGACGTCTTACAACTGAGATATGATGTCTTGAAGAAGTATTATGTCTCAGACGCGTGTTATTGGAATTTTCTTTATATTGGAACCGTATCCTGCACAAGTCCGTTCGTGCATAATTTACTGTTTCAATTTTGAGGATGGCTTGACCAATGACGAACCGGTAGAGTTAGAAGGCCCTGTAGCCTGTAATTTAACGAGCCAAAAGGATTCAAAAGCTCCGGGGTGGTGAACACAATGTTTTCTTTATTTTCTGTTACATTGCAACTGTCATCAGATGCCCTTACACGAAACACTTACGAAAAAGCATTCGTATCGTAAACTTAAGAAATTGAAAAAGGCGCTGTGTTTAATTACTTACTATTAAATATCTGAGCCACAGATTTATTAGATAAGTAGTAGATTGTACTAAATTTACATGCTTTACGATTACGTTATTGCTGCGCAAAATTTCGTATTATCCTCAGGTTCATATAGGCGTATCATCTAGCAAATTACTTTTCTGTACTTTTCTCTTTACTATTAAAAAAAATATAAACCAGAGACTTAGGGTACGCCAGGTGGTACCCTATTTACGCGGGTTAAACAATTCATATAGATGTTTACAATGTTTCTACTTAGGTACTACAAATATTACATTTTATGGGTGGCAGAGAGACAGTTGCCAGAAGTGGAGTATTCCAAGCATCTTTATCTTCTATATAATGTCGAACTTTATAATAAGCTTTTTTTATTAAAACCTTTTTGTATAGTCAACTTGAATTTGCCCTCTGTGAGCTCAGTTATGTGTTTTGGGATTTTATTGTAAAAACGCACACAATTTCCTAGGAATGACTTATAAGTCTTCGCAAGTCTAAAACTAGGTACGGCTATCCTATTTGTATTTCTAGTATTAAAAGTGTGGTGATCACTATTTAACTTATATTTATGTAAATTTTTACGAACATACGTTATATTTTCAAATTCATATAAGGAAGGCAACGTTAATATATTGATTTCTTTAAATAAATCTCTCAAAGATTCACGGGGACCCATTTTGTATATAGCTCTAATAGCACGTTTCTGTAGGATAAAGATGTAAAAACAAGTTCGGTCGTTAGGAAAATAAATAACAGAAACATTTCTATGTTTTCATTGAAAAGGCACAAAGCTTCCAGTGAGCTTTTGTTTAAATAGGGATCAGTTAACTCGCCGTTCTTATTATAAATAAAAGTTTTGTACCGCTGAGTAACGAGTCCTTCATAAAATTTGGCAAAAACTTAAATGAACTTGTAAAATTCAATTTTGAAGCATGTTACAGATCGTGGCACCTAAGTTGAACTATGCGCAGAATACATATTTGGATCTCAATCGAAGTGCGGTAAGAGGTGCGTTGCGAGAGACCGTGCGTAACCATAGCAACGTACTCCCAAACAATCACACTCCGCTCCTCGCAGCCCGCGTACACGCCGCGTGAACTTGGAGTACAATCACGCAAAAAGGTTTCAGTTCTTGGACATTTATATATCTGTCAATTGTGTGATCATTCAATTTAATTTCAAAAAAATTACAAGACCACAACAAACTTTAAGGAGACAGGTTAGTGGAATTGTTTTTGACGTATACTAATACCTTACGATTACTTCCCACAACACTTTGTTGAAATAATGATTAGAAAAAAAAAACAGATATTATTTTCTTGAAATTTGATTTGATATTTGATTTAACTTGCGTTTCATTTTTAACGACCGCAGATATCATATTTGTCAATAACCTGTACCTGCGCGGACGACCACCATTATGGTTCAACTTACGTGCCTAGACCTTCCTGACACACTATTAGTCACACGCTCGGGCACACACATAAAACAATACTCTTTTTTAGTTGAACGAGTATTAGATAAAAGTTGTTTTAAAAATACAAATTTAATATTTGAAAATAAATTTTAGGAATACCATGTAGCCCTATGACACGGTTTTTATACAATATATACTGCATACTATTACTCCGTTAAGCTAAGTAAAGTGTAGTTTGAGCACGTCTTGAAAGTGGCAAACTCGTTTTTTCGATCCCCCGGTAAAATTTGTTTCCAGTCTCTTACTATGTTTTGAAATTGCACAGCTGATATATGTTACTCCCGTTATGTGATGTGTTACTGGTATTAGATTCTGTATTGTTACCGACGACGATGCCCATTGGCTTCGTTTACTTTTCCGTAAATTATTCGTGCTGGTCTCGTGTATAAATGACAAAAGGAATATCGACACAAAAAGCTTATCAAATATTCGGGCCACAATCACGACAGATCAACGCGCCACGTGGTTCTGAATCTATTCGGAGTCAATCACGTTATTCACAAAGAGGAGATATCGTTCGAGGCCATAGTGGCGATAAAAGGCAACCGGCATCCATTTTAATAAATTCCAATGAAATGCGGATGTATCCAGGGCAGGGCTTGGGGTTTTAAATACGCACCAACCCCTTTCGATGACAGCACAGAAGTAGTTAGGTGTAGTTGAGTTCCACCGATCTAGCCAGATAATGAGCTGATCCTGCCTTTAACAAATTGTGACTAGATCCCGAAATTATGTCTCTCAGTTTATCTATGTAAATGAAAATGAAGTAAAAATAAATTAAAAAAAAAAAAAAAAAAAAAAACTATGAAAATCTAATGTATGTAAAGAAAAACATTAGCAGTTTTGATAAAAGGAGTGATGCTCATTCCATCAACACGCGAAATAAGCACAAGCTATCTTTTAGTGGACAATGTATACGATTCTATAATAAAGTTCCCAATGTTATCCGAGATTTGCCTATTAATAAGTTTAAAATTACTATTAAAACTAAACTCTGTCAAAAAGGTTATTACGAAATTTCGGATTACGTGGAGGATAAAACAGCTTGGGACTGATCACTCAGGATCCCCCCACGAGTGTTCCCGCCTTGCCGTAGCGGGGGGGCTCAGTAGCCGTGGCTTGGGTCACCACGGTGAAGCTAAGAGGAACCAATGGGCCTGCCAGTGATAGCCGATAGCTGGCGGGCCCGAGGTGGGACCGCTCCTATGGGCTTTGCCCTCCAAGTCCACACGGGAGCGGTCACTGTAGGTAGCGGTGGTGTATGGGCGCCACTGCAACTGAGGCGGGCTGCGGTGTCGTATGGGCGGCACCGCGGCTGAGAGTTAGAGGCCGCGGCGGGAGAGGAATGCCGGTGTTACGGTGAGCCGCTCTCCCTGCCTTCAGCGGCCTTGACGGGGCCGCCACCGTTAGATAACGGACGCGGTGGGGTCGCAGGGGAAGAGGACTGTCGGTATTGAGAGGCGCCGCTGTCCCTATCCTCTGCGGCCGAAGTAGCAGGCGGTGGGGCTACTCACCTGACCCATCGTAGGGGGACTTAGGGCGCCAAGACTCGGGAGAGTCTGGGGTCCATTTGCGGGCTAGGTCCCCCGTGGCGGTTGCGGCACGCCAAGTGTTCTGGCGTGCTGCAAGAGAGAAGGGTCCGGCAACGGACAGCCGCGGCGGGTTCGCGGTCGTGTGCGAAATCTGTCCCGCGTTCCCGCCAAAAGCGGCAGTGACGGAACACCGCAGAGGTTTTGTGGGTATGCTGCCCTTCTGGCAGAGACTCCCACATAACAACCGTGCTCCCCCGGGGCCGGTGGTATCCATAAAGGATCATAAGTGCGTCTTTGATGCCTAAATTGAATAAATGATTTTGACTTTGAAATCGGATTCATCTGTATTCCATTAAAATGATCTATTATTAATTATAAAACTATTGTAAACTGCATTAACTATAAAACTGCTTTAGGTATATGCGAAAATTGTATTTGCTATGGCGCCTAAAATATACAATAAAGTTCCAAAATATATAAAAGATTCCAAACATATCAACAAATTTAAGCAAAAATGTTTCCTTTACTTAGTTGTTCATACATTTTATTCTTTGAAAGATTATCTGCAATAACAATGACTATTTTATTTATGTTGACCGTCAATGTCGGGTTGAATGCATTTATATATGTACCTACTGTGCCTCCCTAAAAATAATAAGAACAAGGTATTTTTATAGAACTGTGATGTAATTATTGACAAACTAACCATATATTATTGACATCGTTTAATTTAATGACAATTTACCAATTTAATGTATTCTTTACAAATTCAACAATGTTCAAATGATACTAATCTACATAATAATTTACTCCTAGAATTGTTTACTTAACATTTGTACACTTATAGCAGATCGCAGCATGTACAATAATATTTTTAAAGATCCTGTCTTACCTGTATATCACAAATAAATCTTTTGAATTTGAATTCGAAGTCCAATGAGAACCATTAGTTTGACTTTACTTTGATGCATATTAATTTACATCACTATATTATTTTTCCCGTATAATTCCGGGTTACGGTATAATTTGAGTATAGAGTCAGCCACCGAGAACGAGATTATTTCTGACCGAGATCACGTTGACGTGACGAACGAGCGGTGGACACACGGCTATAGTTATTTGTATGTATCGCTAAATTGGCGCCGTTGTCCTTGACTTCCTGGTGATGACGGTGGCGGTGGACAAACGGCCTAATAGCAGACGTGAGATTCTCTGATTCGCCGATGCGCTCGTCGGCGGGCTCACTGAAGTCAAACACTTTATGAGATATCGCCCATAAGGTTGCTTTCCAACATTTCTTGTCATCTCGCCATTTGTTTCACGGATGTTGTCAAAGATGCAACGATGTTTGCTCTTAGAGGATCACACGCCTGTACTGCTTACAGTAGGAGTATTTTTTTTTTTTTTTTATTTAATAGAATTAAACCACTAAATAAGCATACGCACAACGCCAATTTCTAGGAAGCTTTTATTTTTGTACAGATTCGACCCAGAAAATCTATACTCATAAGACAATAATGCTTTATCCGTAAGGTCATTTATCGAAAGTTAAGCGCAACAACACAAAGCCAATAGTGTAAATCTATAGCATTTATCCATAGCAGACATAACCTAATCAATGCCTGCCCTGATATCATGAAATATGTGAATATGTAATACTCATTACTTATTTTGGGATTTATAGATTTTGAAACAATCGAAAATTTCGTAAGACCACAGATTTAATAAAATACATACTGATATATTACTACACAATAAGACTTAATTGAATACCTTTCTATAACTTAAGTTTTATATTGTTTTAATAACTATTTTATAACATTAACATCCTTAATTCTCAATCTTATATATGATGTATATAATTCTATCATATATTTTGGGAGAGAAAAGATCACTTACGTTGACCCATAGTACCTATAAGATATCAACATTAAAAAAC
The DNA here is from genome assembly GCA_917880725.1 of Selenia dentaria. Classification (NCBI taxonomy): domain Eukaryota; kingdom Metazoa; phylum Arthropoda; class Insecta; order Lepidoptera; family Geometridae; genus Selenia; species Selenia dentaria. The sequence goes on along the minus strand of OU862888.1, from coordinate 1,460,369 downwards.
ATGAAATTAAACAACTTCAAACGGATTGACGCCGCGGTTGAACGTGTATAATTTTATAGTATTTTATCCCGATGTATCGAACACTTTTCAGTGAACAGCTGGGCTATTATGTATTTCAGTAGCTAACAAATGTGGATTGAAATCTGAAAAAATGGCCGCTCTATGTCACTTTTGCCAGCTTCAGTGATCAAATTACTAACATTTTTGCTTACTGGAGTTGCCAAAACTGACATAGGGCTGCCATTTTTCAAGATTTCAATCAACATTTGTTAGCATCAGAGATACATAATAGCCCTGCAGGTCACGGGCAGACTAGATGACAGTTGCAAGGTTATGAATTATATTGTGTTTAAGTGTGTATGAATCTTTTGAAATCCTATACATTTGGATCGATTTGATTAATATGTGATTTGTGGTATAATATAATTGACCGAGCGAGCGAAGCGTCTCTGATTTAACTGGCCAAATTGGCTTTCACCTGTCCGTATATTGGTTAGGATGCTCGTTGTTCTTCCTGTCGTGCGATTCTCTAAGAGCAAACATCGTTGCATCTTTGTCAACATCCGTGAAAAAAAATTACGAGATGACAAGAAACGTTGAAAAAACAACCTTATGTACAAGGTTGATATCTCATAAAGTATTTGACATCGGTGAGCTCTTTGACGAATCATTAGAGAATTTTAAATGTTATTGCATAAATGTTAAAAGGCTGTACAGGTCGCATTTTGCAACTAATATTGACGAAACTTGCTATGCATGTTTTACTCATTTTGACGTAGGTGATTTTGAGTGGGGTTATGTTCCTAAAAAGGGGAAGTTTGCTGCAGCGCTATTTACCGACCGAGTTTGATAAAATTTGGTACACACATTAGGTACCTCACTAAAGAGGAATTTCGAATATGAGCATAATTGCTCACGCGACGTCTACTGTTCGCAGAACTTCTAGTGTATACTCGTATATACATGTAATTTACACTGTGGGAATAGTTTGAGAATTCGCCCTGCTGTTGGCATGCTAGTTATAATAGGCAAGGAAGCTCCACTTATTTAGTGGTGGTTCTGTTGTGTTATGCCTGAAACTATCTTGAATGGTACCACCGCTGTGCCAAACAATCTACCGTAAAGCAATAATGCAAACAATACTGTTTTAGGGCGTAAAGCTCCTAGTAACCTTAGTGTAAAGTTACATTTATTTGCGAATGATATACAAAAGTAACTTTCTAAAGGTAACGAGCGCCAAACTCTGGTTTGTTCTTTAACAGTTATGGACAATCTTGTCGCTTAACCTTCGAGCACACGACTTGCTCGTCTCGGCAATAAAGCGTATAAAAACTTATCATACCGATAATGATAAATCATAACATCATGACAACTATCAAATACAATTCAGTTCAGTAATACTTTAATGGCCAAACCGTACAAGTACAACCGTACTTTAAGAGATGCGTTAGCCGTGAAGGTATCCCATTATAATTCTATTTATAGTGACGCTCTTCTTTGTCACAAATGTGTTCTAAGAGTCTCGTAGAATCATTCACATGATTAAAGATAATCACAAAAAATTCCAACGGAATCCGGAAGTTCGTTGTGTATCTCATCTACAAGAAAACGGAAATTGGTGTGGAATAATTATCTTGATACACAATCTACCTATTGGGCTAGTTTATCAAACACGTACAAGAGAGGCACTGTTAGACTCCCGCCATTTCTGTCGACACAACGTGAAAATATTGCATTTTTAGGTCGGATCTATCTGGCGTACACCGTTCTTTTAAATTCAACTGACCTTGCTCTTCCTTTAAGACCGAGCGTGGTTTAATGCCTGATTTCAGGAAGAAATACGGAGATAGAATAGCGAGACCGACGGTCAAACTTAGTTCGGGAGGCTTAGACTTTATGCGAGCCTAACGGCCAAGGTTTGTTGTTTAAGAATGCTGTAGTAAGAATTAAAGAAAACAGTAACTTTTAAAACATCTTTGATGCCTTAAGACGCGGTGCAATCCTAATTTTAAAATATTTTACGATGCTTTACCTAAGGTTGAGAATTTCTTATCAGATTGGGCGATGTAATACGAAGTTGCAATTGAATACGTGCTAATACGTTTTATATTTATTTCGTACAATCAAATGATTAAATTTTAATGATAAAGGAGTCCATAGTTCACTAGTTAGCTTCATTGGGAATTCGAATATGATACATTCATTGATATTTATTTGCACATAATTGTATAAAAATGATTTTTTCCACGAAGCACGTTAGAAAAATTGCAAAATTTATGGAATGTTGCCGATTTTTTTCTTTCGAGCCAAGTTTGCTCAATCATGTATTGGCTCCCATACTTCATAAGAACATATATTCAATTTACACTACGTTTATTTTCGAACATCGGTTATTAGGTTTGAACCTCGAAAAACTAACTTTTCTCGAAGTTGAATCATAAAATTTGGTCGTAATCTACACTCATTTCAGCTTAATCTAATAAATTATTTGACCGATATTAAGCATACCGTTTAAAATAAAATCCTGAATACGTCCATGCAATGAAATATTGTACATCTCTGGGCTTTAAATAACGCCCGCCGCCGGCAGAAATCTTTTGCCGTATAAATCTAATATTATTAATGTTATAGCCCTTGAATGTTCCCTTTTTGACAAGAATGAATGGATGTGAAAAAGGTGAAGAGTGATTTGATTTTATTCCACGAAAAAAACGTGACAGGAAATAAGTCGACTTGTCTCTTCTTATCTTTTAGTCGTGAAATCGTTATTGACTTTCGCAGCTGTGCAAGTGAATTATGTAGCAATGTGTTTCATAGGACATAATACTTAAATTTGCAGACGTTACAACGTTAAATTCTAATTTTATAGACTTAATTAACACTGAATGTGTGCTGTTTCAATTTACCAAACCTGTGCACATTCACGGACACTTTAATAATAATAATAATAAAAAAAATGTGTAAATAAATTAAATTAATTTAAATAAAAATAAAAATAATTAAATTAATAAATAAAAATTAAATTTTCAACATCTCTGTTCGTGACAAAATACAAAACAAATATTTTTAAAGATCCTTATGACTGCATTAGTGTATACTGTTTTTATAACAAAATTTGTTTTTACATAAAAATTTGTGGCGACCCGCAGGGGCGGCCTTGTGGCGAGCCGTCGGTGAGTGGCGACACCGTGGACCCTGAGTCTCCCTGGGGCTAAAGGAGACCCCTGACCCCCGGCTTGCCTTAATTGGCCGTCCGGGGGTGGAGACGCAAGAGCAAGTAACAAAAAGCTCCAAGGGTGGAAGTGTTAAAGGGCATAACGCCGGTAGTGGCGCTCTAGTGAAACCGCAGCACACCTCCTAATTACTTACAACATAGATTACATTTTTTGGCTTATATATTATAATATAGTACTCGTAAGTTGGGTGATGATCACTGAATCCCACACTAGGATGGCCTGTGTCGTGAGATTCAGTCCCTTCCTTTATAATTACTCCAATGATCTTTACATTCATTTTATACATTTTTAAAAGAATGTTATAATCATAACTACTAATAAATTTGATTATTAACAAGTCGAACCAATATGCAAAAAGATACTCATTTTGGAAAATAAGGCAAATTACATTTTCGACATCTCTGTTCGTGACAAAATACAAAACTAATACGAGTATGTTTAAAGATCCTTATAACTGCATTAGTGTATACTGCTTTTATAACATAAATATTCATGAAAGTACGGACTATTTAATTTTCATACATATTTTAATTTTTAAGTTAAGTGTTCCTAGTAAATAATAAAAATAATATTAAAATTAAGTTTTATTTATTTTAATTCATATGTCTTTCGTATAGCTCAAAGTTTATGTTATACGAATTTTTAAGTTCCAAATTTAAACCACATTATTGCCCAGCGCGTTGTAATGACTCACTTTCAGTTTGATTTATATTGGCGAGCAGGTTGAGTGAAATGGAAAATTATCTGCGGCCTGTGCATGAAATTTTAAGAAATGTTTTATAAAATAAATAGCTTTAGCAGCACTGTTTTGTTATTACTTATTGAATACAACATTAATACATATATAGGACATTTATTCATGCACTATGTTTAGTAGAATAAAGGATTTAGTTTTTTGTTTTCAGACCCTCAGCGCTACAAAGCATCCCAGCTGTTCTAACAGCTCCTATCACTTAATTAGTACTATCAAAAGTAACAGGTGCCATTTTCATATTTGCTTAATTCTTTGTATTCCGTGATAATTAAAACAATAGATTTATTGATGAAACGCACGTAAATTTAGTCTCTGGTACGCAAAGGGTTAAAAGGAAACCCTGCCGTGCGATTCTCTAATGATTCACCGACGAGCTCGTCGACGAGCTCACCGATGTCAAATACTTGAGTACTTGAGATATCGCCTTTGTACACAAGGTTGTGTTTCGAGCATTTGTTGTCATCTAGTCATTTGTTTCACGGATGCTGTCGAAGATGCAACGATGTTTGCTCTTAGAGATTCGCACGGCTGGTCGCTTAAGATTGTCTATGTATTCATTGGTTACTTAAATAAAATATTATTATTATATGTCGTTATGACAGAGGCCACGTTGACAGAAGATACCTTAAAATTAAGCTGTGGTTGGACCTAACGGAGGTTTCCATTCAGGTCCAGGTCAGTTGGTTCTGACCCTGCCTTCAAAGTGCGGGGGCTTTCAGGTTAGATCCCTAGCAAGGGAAATATTAGTGTGATAAGCAGAAACAGCCCTTAAATGTTATGATGTGTAATTGTGTGTTTCCATGTCTCTTCCGACACGGAATCCTAGTGGGCGAAATGAGTGTATAGTATACACGTATTAGTAGGGCTTAAAATAAATATCGAAGTGATTCAACGATAATGATGTATGTAGATTTCTTCCACGAACACGTCACTTACCTTCTATCCGATATGCAATCGCTCAATAGTTTTAAGGCTCAAGTCAAAATATTTTACTTATCATCCATTACCTGCCACCCAATAAAACCTGTCCTTTAAGTTAGTGTGTATATATTTTATATATGTATGCATGTATATAAATATATATTCATTATAATTACATGTCTACACTGAGAAAAATCTAAAGCTGAAAGCGTAGTAAGAACGGCCGATTTGGTTGGTACGAGTATGACGGCAAAAAACCGACCAAACGTAATACGAACATAATTGCCTTCTATGCAGAAAACGATAAACGCCTTAGTTTACGGCGATTTCAACAAGTAGCATACGATTAATATGACTTGATATACTATTTGGTTCGACGTACTTTCAAACAGATTAGCCGTAATGTAAATCAGTACACATGGTAAGTCAGGTTAAAAACAAAGAGCTGACGATGATTTTAAACCGTTGTAAGGCGATTTTAACCATACGTAAGTTAAAATGAAACTTTCTTACAGCAATATTTACTGCATATAAGGTTGTACTCGTATTTGACTTTCGTCAGGCGTTTTATACCCTTGTTTACTGTTCAATACGCCGTACGTTATTATTAAAGCTGTTCCATAGTATAGAGGCGCTATTTATCCTTACTAACTGTGTACATACCTATACTCTATTGAATAAGGCCTATTCAAAAGTATTGTAGACCAGCACCCGCGACCGTAGCGGTTCAGTTGACTGCCAGGGACTACCACCTTCAGGATTTCAATGAAATCACTTCCAGTGCCTGCACTCTTTTATTCGAAACAAATACTGTCTTGTATTTCTTGTTTCCGAACCTTACTCAAAATTTGAATTTGGCGCTAAGTCCACTCTTTCTCGGATACAAACACTTGGGTGTGTTAGAGATGAACAGCGCCATCTAGCGTAGTCTATAGTAGTGACATATTGGCTAGACCACATGCTGAGAATGGAGTTAATATATAATTTTTTACACTTAATTTAAATACTTACGGGGAAAAGCAAGTAACCACCGAATATTAATGAGTGGTGCATTGCTCTCATGTACGATAATAATAAAGATGCTTGAAGCAAAATTAGTTTTTGCAATTTCACAATGGTCTTACATTGAGAGTGTTTAGCATCTTAGTAGGAGCACTTTATACCTTGCTTTACCATGAAAATCATCTTGCGCCTTTAGTAAATGCCGCATATGCACGTCCCTTCCTAACTTAGGTTTACTTTTGTTTAGTTTTTATTGCGAGCGTATTTCATCTTACTTAATAAATAATCCACCTTTTGATAAGGCGCATATTACCGTAATAACCATGTTTTTCGCCGCATATTAAGCGTCGTAAACGTAAGGTGATTTTAACAGTATAGACTGGTTATTTAACCGGAGAAGGGTCTATTCGGAAAGTGCCTTACGGTACATAACATTCAACAGTTTGTATTTGTTAAATCTAATAAACCGTTTGTACATTTTCGCTTCAGAAAGCAAAAATAAACGTAAGCCTTACAAACTCACCTTAATACAATTACACGTAATTACAATTCAGCCGTGTACGAACAAATTCACCTTAGCTCAGAATTAGATTTTTCTCAGTGTAGTAGTTTGAGTAGTTATAATATATTATGTTTTATTTTGTTACACCTCCGTCCTTACTTATCCAATAATCATCTCTATTCATCCAAAGGTTGTCTGTAACAGATCGTTTTTAGCGATAAGACCGCCGATTGTACCTGTACTTTAAAAGATTCTTTGCAAATATTATTTTTTTGTGTCAATAAAGTGTTATTGTATTGTTTACCGCAGGGCTATTGTGTATCTCAGTTATAATCGATTGTTGATTGAAATCTTGAAAATGGCACTCTATGTCAGTTTCTCCAACACTCCACAGCAAGACGACTCCAGTAAGCAAAAATGTTAGTAAGTTTATGATTGGAGCTGGTAACGTGACCAAGATTTGCCATTTTAATTCCAATCAACATTTGTTTGCAATTGAGATATACAGTAGCCCTGCATTAAATATACAGCCATATTTTATGTTAAAGCTTTTCTCTTCAAACATTCACTATTGTGTGGAAATATTGCTCAATGTTGTAACACCCTGAAGGTTATTTACTTTAGTTGTTACGATCCCGCATTTCCCACATCTGCTCGATCCAGTAATGCCAATAATGTCGGGACTGTAGACATGGAATATGTTGAATCTAGCCTGTTTGTGTGCGTGCTTTGTCTACATTGTAGCCTTATTAGTGTGCCTATACCTGTAGTGCTCTTTGTAATAATAAAACGCTTACTAGATATGTGTATATGTACGAGTATGTACTTTTTGTTTGATAGAATAGACAGAAATATTGATAGAAGTAGCGTATTTTTTTATTGCACATGATCTTATTAAAATGGCGGTTAAATAATTCCACTCACAAACACATGACAGAATTGACTAATCAACCTTATTGTGATCACAACTTCGATGGATGACTGCTAGTGTAACCACATTCGATTAAATAATAATAATAAATCATTATTTCAGGTCAGTCTTCGACCAATGTGTGTAACCAGTGATGACTTATGGCACTGAAACGTGGTCTCTTACTATGGGCCTTATAGATAAGCTCAAAGTCGCACAACGAGCTATGGAGAGGGCTATGCTCGGGGTTTCTCTACGTGGTCGAATCAGAAATGAGGAGATCCGTAGAAGAACGAAAGTCACCGACATAGCTCAGAAGATTAGCCAGTTGAAGTAGCAGTGGGCAGGGCACATAGCACGCAGAACAGTTGGCCGATGGGGCCGAAAGGTTCTAGACTGGAGACCACGGACCGGCAAGCGCAGCGTAGGTCGTCCACCGACACGGTGGACAGACGACCTGAGGAAGGTCGCAGGACGACGTTGTATGCAGGCCGCTTCCAACCGGTCCTTTTGGAAAATCATGGGGGAGGCTATGTACAGCAGTGGACGTCCTATGGCTGAGATGATGATGATGATTATTTCAGGTAACATAACCGATATACCGACTACAAAAACATATATTAAATAACATGTTTATTAACAATAAAATGAACAAACAATGAAAGTATATAATAGAGTAATATATAAAGTATATAGTTATGTTTTCGTCTACAAGTATTTGTAGATGAAATCGTCATTTGCGATTTTCGCTCTGGTGCACCGCAATCCATGACCGATAGATAGGACTGCACAGGTCTTCAGACAGGCATTGCAGTATGGTATTATTCGATCTTCGTATTCTCCCAAAAAGATGCAATACGTGATCGAATAACCGCATTAATGCAGTTCCATATATTGTTCTGATATATGTTTTATCTTTTTTCGTTATGCCGAATGTACGATTGCCATAATTTCACAGTTTGTTTGTTCAAATTTGTTCATATTATCCACTTACTAAATTTTGCAAAAACTTTTTACGTTTGTAAAAAAGCATTTGAATAAGAGTACGATTTCTAAATGATTTCTCTTTTATGAAGGGGAACTGCGCTGAAACCGCACAATGAAATATCTACATTCTTAGTTTCCCTTATACTATTATTTGATTTACAATATAATCTAAGATATACTCGTATAGATATTAATACGAACCTTCACTGATCTTGTTTTTTTTTAATTGCAGCAATTTTTTATTTTATTTTAATTGCAGCAGGTGTAGCTCACACCTGCTGCTATGTTTATGCAGCACCTTTGAAGCCTTTATTAATTATTACTAAATTAAAATAATGTTCTATTAATAGTTGGATTTAAACATTATGTAAAAATTGTTATGTTATAATAATATAACATAACAATTTTAACATAATTGACTATTAGCTTGCCTGTGCAATAGGAGTTGCAGTCTGTGCAGGGTAAAGCTTTGCACATTCAACCAAATGTAATTTAGCTTGCGATTTGTGGAATGTAGAACTTGAAACTGAATAACCTAATACATTAAGACATTTCATTATTTACTGAGTAAGTCGCCTGCTATAAGATGTATAAATTTCACGATTTTCAACACAAAATCCAATCTTTTGAATTAAGTTATTTATATTATTGAATTGCTTAAAGCCTGCTAAATAATCCTTATCGACATTGTTATGAAATGTAGTACTAGTTTATAGTTTTGAAAATTACGGAATGTAAGTACCTAAATATATCACCTATATTACACCGATCTTGGTTTGTCTCCTTCAATTTTCTAGGACACTGTGCTACAGCCCCGATAACAAAACATTTACATTATTAGTTGCCTAACTATTATTGGACTTTCAATACAATCTAAAATTTTACCGCATAAATATCAATGCTTACCCAAACCGTTTCAAACTTGTAACAAGATTTCCCGAAACATGGCTAAATGTCAACCTTCCCGGAATTCTGACACATGTATTTATGGCTTTCCGAGAACGTGAGATTAAATCCTTGCGTTGCCGGCCATAACAACTAGAGTTTAGGTATTTAGTGAAGCTGAGAAAGCGGTCAGTAAAGGGACTTCGAAAATATGATTGACATTATTGTTCGTTTGAGTGTTGCAGGGTAGAATCCACACACACACGTGTATCATAAATGCGAAAGTGTGTTTTTGATTTGAAACTTTTGTTTAATGTTAAGTTTGTTTCTTATGCAGCAACGGAGCAACAGATCGACGTCATGTTTTGCAGAGTGATAGGTGAAGAACGGAAAACTTCCTATTTCTAAAAGCGACTTTCATTGTTGAATAGTTGATGACCTTAGGCGACATAGCCGTACTTTACATGACGCACGTTATATTGAACCCCGAGTACCACGAAGGATATGCGAGTTAACTCTCGAGCGTAACGAGGGAAAGCAGATTTAACTCCTGAGTGAAGTGAAGCTAGGGTGTTAAGACTAGAGTCCGTAATGCAGCAAAGACCCCAAGACGAACACAACTTTAAACCTATGGTGAATTACAATTACTGCGAAATTTTAAAACAAAGTCCACTTAAAGTCTTTGGAATCGACTGAGTTGTTTGCTGCGCCGCAAACAAATAAATTGTTAAGGCGTATCTAGCTAGACCTTGATGATGGATTCTAGTCAGTATATATATTTTCATTATAATTATATTATTAGTCCAGGATAATTAACACCTGTTCATCCAAGGGCTTCCTTCGTAAGTGCAGCGATTAAAGTGAACAGTTACCGTGGAGACCAGCCACCACATAAAGGAAATACAACTCATTTAGGACTAAGGTTACGTCATCGCAAATTACTCTTCAACGACTATTCGTTGTTTGCAAACACATTGGTACCCTTCTTGTGACATACGTAGGTATCTTTAGAAATGTCTATATCAGTGCTTTTCTCTACAATGGCAGATATTATTTCTAGAAATGAAAGTGTGTGATTTACTCCGTAATAGTTAAAATTTCTGTGCGATTGGGGAATATTTATATAACACACAGGGCAAAGATCACAGCAGAATGCCACGCGAAACTTTGTAGCTTAAAAACGTTGATTGACAACTGCTAGGCGTGATGCTTACTAATAGAAGAACTTAACTGTCTCATGAGACTAGTATAAAATAAGCTATTCATCATATTAGCATGAGTGAAAACGAGGGCGCTAGCGGAAAGCCATAAAGCTGTTACTTCAAACATGGTCTACTGAGGGCCACTGCGATATTAACGACCGTACATTCGTGGGTTAAGCGAGGTGTCAATAATCGTCTCCATAAATTCTTTATGTGGAATGTTGACGACCACAGACGGGTTAGTAGGACGGTCGATACCGATGGACAGTTAGAAAATTGTTTTCTGACTGTAATTGCTTTGTAACTGGAGAAGTTGTATCTATTTGATCGTGCAAAATGTGTCGTCATTTTAAATTTGTTTTGCTTTCTCCTGTCTCTTTTTTGAGACTGCTTTTTTGTAAACTAACATAATATTAAATAGAAAACTGCCACTCAGCTTGTTCGCACTTGGCCCTAGATCAGCTTGAGCATGGAAAGCACTATAACTACCCGCGACAGTTCCGATGCCACCCTGTACTTAAATGTATGTATGACTTAAGTTTTTTTAAACTATCATGGTCACAAACATTAGAAGTATTCAAATTATCAACGGTATAATTACCATTTATATTTTCATCATCCATATACCATGTATATGTTCATCCGTGATCATGGCGCTTGCACCAGTAACGAATAATAAATATCGGAATTTACAGAAAATATACACCGACACGGTGGACAGACGACCTGGTGAAGGTCGCAGGACGACGTTGGATGCAGGCCGCTTTCAACCGGTACTTTTGGAAAATCGTGGGGTAGGCTTATGTTCAGCAGTGGACGTCCTACGGCTGAGATGATGATGAATGTATGTATGACTACTAATTATTTAATGTTTATATTTTTATTTTTATTTTGTGCAGTTCAAATGATATGACATTTCAATTTGAGGTTTTTTGATTACGATATCTTCATGTGCTAAATTGTATTTTAATGTTACGCAGTTACTTGAAATATCTAATTTTTGAAAATAAATTTTATTATTTGATGACATTTGATTTTTGTGTAGGTATAGCATAGAAAATCGAAACAATAGGGGTTATCTCAGCGCTGTACTGCGCTGTATACACTACCTAGTTTTTAATTATATAAATAAAATGCCTCCACAGTTTCACCCGCGTGGTGCCAACACCATGTGATGAATCAAAACATACAGCCTGAGTTCACCAGGATATCATAGAATTCTAATGGTGAAATAATGTTTCAAATCAGTCAAGTAATTTCGGAGCCTATTCAATTGAAAAGAAAAACAAACAAATAAATATTTATTCCTTAAAATTATATTAGTATAGATTAACAGTATTTTTTGAAATGTTATAAACTGCTTCAACATCTATGATTATTTGATCAACTGCTAATAAGTAAATTATTTTCTCATGATGCATGAGCAAACATCGTTTGACAACATCCGAGAAACAAATGACGAGATGACAAGAACCGTTGGAAAAACAACCTTATTTACAAAGGCGAAATCTCAAAAAGTATTTGACATCGGTGAGCTCGTTGACGAGCTCGTCGACGAATCATTACAGAATCGCACGGCTGGAGGTATAAGAAGTAAGCTCACTTAGATTATTCCAAAGAACACACAGCCCAGGTTGAAGTTTGATCTGCGCGATAAGTTATTTAGAACTACTGCTACTTTTGCAAATTCATTGATTTACAGTTTGTAGTACTGTATCGTAATAGCTGTAATTCATCGCTCCACCTTCATCTTACATAATTGGAAAACCACGACAGAGTGTGAATAAATAAATAAATATCAATATGTGAAATTAAATTACTTTTATATGCTCATACTACTCAGATGGGATCCCATGTGTCCTGGGAGGCATGGAACCACTACTCAATACTACACTACGAGTACAACTCAATACTACAATATACTCCCACACATGTAAATATCGCATTATTAATATAAGTAGTTGAATGATCAGGCATAGTCCATTTCTACCAGATATACGAGTAGCATCTCTTTATGCGACACAATGCTCTACAAAACAAACCTCTACACACAATTTCTTTTAAATTAATGATAGTACGCTACCGAGCTGAAACATATCATATTATGCATATACTCATTATATACAGATATGGATGGAATGAAGCAATTTAATTATATAGAATAAAAAATAATTATATAAGATGAGTACTAACAATAGCCAAAATTCCCCAAGATTAAAGTAATATTCTGAATGCGGTCAAACTCTACCACATTTATTAAAAAATGGAGAGTTAATGAAATAATATGGCAATGTCACCAAATCAACATTATTTATTCATCAATTCCTAATTTCTTCATCGCGTCGAAACGTACCTACATAGCGGTATCATGATAAAAAATAATTCACGTAAAACTACCGCTTTCGGCATTTTGAATAGAGATTTAATACGTGCGTAAGGGCGCTTTGCGTGATCAGCTTTTACTCACGCTATTCTCACCTCAACCCTTCAGTGATACGGCTCGATTTTCTGTGTATGAACACAAGCAATATATTTGTGCTATAAAAATATACGATATATAACTGAGCTGTTAAGGTTCAAAATTGAGTGAGAAAGCCGTGCAGTTTGTAGGTAAGTAACCACATTATAATTCCGGTTGATTGATGAAGACTCGGCTCAGGCTGAGTTTAGTAGACACTCGATGGCTTAGCGCGCTTGTTAAGAACGATTTGTATTGAATCTTATTTCCACTAGCTTTTCGCGAGTAAATGAGGGAGCGAAGATGTCGAGCTGTCTTTCAAGTGTGTTGTGGAAACGATGTGCGTTGATTGCTTTATTAACGGTGTTTTTCCTGTGAAGGTGTATTTGTAGTTTCAATAGAATAGTGTTGTATTTCGAAAAAGAATTACGTTATTTATTATTATCGTTATACTTTTGTCTACTGCTGAATAAAACCCTCTATTAGTGTACGCCCTACGTAAGTGTACACTGTGCGTATCCTCCGCAGTTAGTCTCTCTACTTGCCACAGCACATCCCATTTGAGCCTAAAGTCATCTCCACACAAATATGACTTTAGTAGTCGGCGGTCCCAAGATAACGATGTCAGTATGCTTGTACAAAAAAAGTCAAAATTTATTGAAATCAAAGATTATATATCAGAGAGAAGAAGACACTCAAGACTTTGTTCACATACTCCTCTAATAAAGTTCTGTTTTCCATAATTCAATACGGTGGTTGGCATTTATAAGTATTTTGACCAACAAAGTTTTTTGCGCTGCTGACGTGCTGCATTACAAGTGGAATTCTCTCTCTGCACATTCTTATTCAATACTCTGATTTAGAAAGCGGGTCATGGCTTTTACTTATTACGTATGAGAAACATGTTTTTCTTTGTGACCTAATTCAATTTTAAAACAGATCACAATAAGTCTTGTCTACAATAACAAAGTCAAATTTAGTACTTTTTTTATTAAAAAGATTATTTAATGTAAGTACTTATGCAACGATTTGCATAAAACAGATGATTAAAATTATTAATATAGAAGAGTTTTTTTTAAATCATGTCATCATCATTTGTTTTATATTCACTATTGCTTATAGTAAATTTAAAATAAACTACAAAGAAAAACAGCAATCTGTATATTTTATAAGTAAAAGTCAAAAGCATATAGACATACGAACAAAGCCATACATTTATTCGTTTCTTCTTTTTTTAATTCCTATAATTAGACTTAGTCTTAGAGTTCGAGCTATCACACTATTCGAAGACGTACTTTTTAACCCTTTCGAATCACAGCAGCACTCTGTACGTAGAGTTCGAGCTATCACACTATTCGAAGACGAACTTTTTAACCCTTTCGAATCACAGCAGCACTCTGTACTTCGAGTTCGAGCTATCACACTATTCGAAGACGAACTTTTTAACCCTTTCGAATCACAGCAGCACTCTGTACTTAGAGTTCGAGCTATCACACTATTCGAAGACGAACTTTTTAACCCTTTCGAATCACAGCAGCACTCTGTACTTAGAGTTCGAGCTATCACACTATTCGAAGACGAACTTTTTAACCCTTTCGAATCACAGCAGCACTCTGTACTTAGAGTTCGAGCTTTCACACTATTCGAAGACGAACTTTTTAACCTTTTCGAATCACAGCAGCACTCTGTACTTAGAGTTCGAGCTATCACACTATTCGAAGACGAACTTTTTAACCCTTTCGAGTCACAGCAGCACTCTGTACTTAGAGTTCGAGCTATCACACTATTCGAAGACGAACTTTTTAACCCTTTCGAATCACAGCAGCACTCTGTACTTAGAGTTCGAGCTTTCACACTATTCGAAGACGAACTTTTTAACCCTTTCGAATCACAGCAGCACTCTGTACTTAGAGTTCGAGCTATCACACAATTCGAAGACGAACTTTTTAACCCTTTCGAATCACAGCAACACTCTGTACTTAGAGTTCGAGCTATTACACTATTCGAAGACGAACTTTTTAACCCTTTCGAATCACAGCAGCACTCTGTACTTAGAGTTCGAGCTATCACACTATTCGAAGACGAACTTTTTAACCCTTTTGAATCACAGCAGCACTCTGTACTTAGAGTTCGAGCTATCACACTATTCGAAGACGAACTTTTTAACCCTTTCGAATCACAGCAGCACTCTTTACTTAGAGTTCGAGCTATCACACTATTCGAAGACGAACTTTTTAACCCTTTTAAATCACAGCAGCACTCTGTTGCTAATAGTAGTACCACTAGTAGTAGCAGTTAACCCATCATGATGCGTAACATTTAAGTTATGATAAGAACCTTACTAAACTTGACAAGGTCAAGCAAAACTAACCAGCCAAGCGATTCTCTAATGGTTCGTCGATGCGCTCGTCGACGAGCTCACCGATGTCAAATACTAGATGAGATATCGATATGATAAGAAACGTTGAATAATCAACCTTATGTACAAGAGCGATATCTCATAAAGTATTTAACAGCGGTGAGCTCGTCGACGAATTAGTAGAGAATCGCAGGGCTATGCCTACGTAGTTTCGTAGCACAAAGTTGACGTGGACCCAAACACGTGCTACGATGTAGCTACTTGTAGTCGTGCTACGAAATTCTCAAAGCTTTGTGTACGAGTCGTCCTCGCTGTATAAATTCTTTTTTCTTTTGTTATTAGTATTTTTTATTCAGAAAGCGAGTGAAAGAATACGTTCGCACCTAATCTTATTTTTTCCTAAAGGCGACGCTGGCCTTGTCAGTGTCATGTATTGAATGAAAGAAAGACATTGTGTACGTGTTTTCACGTCGCTTTACGGCGTGACAACTGTGTTTTGCAATCGCAGCTGGAATAACTACTATTCACAGAGAGTTCTTTGTGTCTTAAATTTTTTAGATGGTACCTATCGCTAGGGATGTATCTTCTATCATGTTTATTTAATAAAGTGATTTGTTAGGAAAGCAGAATAAAAATGAACTACATTACATATGCCTTAACCCTTCCTATATCATGATAATTAAAACAAAATATTTATGAATGAAACGCACGTAAATGTACGTCAATGGCACGCAAAGGCGTAATTAAATTTTATCACTTTTTGTACGTTTGTTACGCGATTACTTCAGTAATTATTGACTAGCCGAGTAGTTTTCTACAAAGCCGCACTGGGCCCGCATGGTGGATTATGAACTTCTCTTTCTTAGAGGAAAGATCGAGTCCCAGCAGTGGGAATATAATGGGCTAAATATGGAGTAATCTTTATTCAATAATTGGTCTACCAACCTGACGTTCAAATGCCTTTACCTAAAGTAAAAATTAACTAGTTATCATCATCATCATCTCAGCCGTAGGACGTCCACTGCTGAACATATGCCTCCCCCATGATTTTCAAAAAGGACTGGTTGGAAGCGGCCTGCATCCAACGTCGTCCTGCGACCTTCATCAGGTCGTCTGTCCACCGTGTCGGTGGACGATCTACGCTGCGCTTGCCGGTCCGTGGTCTCCACTCCAGAACTTTTCGGCCCCATCGGCCATCTGTTCTGCGTGCTATGTGCCCTGCCCACTGCCACTTCAACTGGCTAATCTTCTGAGCTATGTCGGTGACTTTCGTTCTTCTACGGATCTCCTCATTTCTGATTCGATCACGTAGAGAAACCCCGAGCATAGCCCTCTCCATAGCTCGTTGTGCGACTTTGAGCTTATCTATGAGGCCCATAGTAAGAGACCACGTTTCAGTGCCATAAGTCATCACTGGTAACACACATTGGTCGAAGACTCTTGTCTTGAGACACTGAGTTATTTTTGACGAGAAGACTTCGCGATGTTTCCGGAACGCTGCCCAGCCGAGTTGGATTCGACGATTGACCTCTTTCTCGAAGTTGGACCTGCCTAGTTTGACTGTCTGTCTCAGGTAGATGTACTCGTCAACAACTTCGAGAACTGAGTTCCCAACTGATATTGGGGTAGGTACAACATGGGCATTAGACATAATTTTCGTCTTGTCTATGTTCATCTTAAGACCTACGCGTTGGGAAACTCGTTGGAGGTCTTCGAGCATTGTAATGAGGTCTTCCATGGATTCTGCCATGACTACAATATCGTCGGCAAAGCGAAGATGAGTGATGTATTCGCCGTTAATATTGATGCCAAGTCCTTGCCATTCCAGAAGCTTGAAGGCGTCTTCCAATGTAGCGGTGAACAGTTTCGGAGATATAACGTCTCCCTGTCTCACGCCTCTTTGCAATGGAATTGCCTTCGAAATCTGCTCCTGTACTCGGACTGACATGTAGGCGTTTTGGTACATACACTTCAGCACTTCAATATACCGATAGTCAATACGGCACCGCTGGAGAGACTCAAGCACTGCCCACGTCTCGATCGAATCAAAGGCTTTCTCATAGTCTACAAACGCTAAACAAAGAGGCAAGTTATACTCTTTGGTCTTCTGTATAACTTGCCGTAGCGTGTGGATGTGATCTATGGTACTATAGCCTTTTCGGAAACCAGCTTGTTCCGGAGGCTGGAGTTCATCAAACCTGCGACTGAGACGGTTCGTTATGACCTTCAAAAACAGCTTATAAACATGGCTCAAAAACGAGATGGTTCTGTAATTTTTAAGTAAAGTGTTGTCACCTTTCTTGAAGAATAGCACCACCACGCTTTTGTTCCATGCTTCTAGCGTTGAACCTTTGAGTAAGATGGTATTAAAGAGCTTCTGAAGGACTTTAAGTACCGGTGTTCCACCCGCTTTCAGAAGCTCAGATGTGATACCGTCGTCACCAAGCGCCTTGTTGTTTTTAAGCTGTTTCAAGGCCATTCTTATCTCGTACAGGCTGATGTCCGGGATATCTTCGGTTAGTAGAAACTGTCCATACAGTGGGTTCCAAATACTTTAAACCCCACCGTACAGATAGGCCACAGAAACTCTCCAACAATACCCTCAACCTCATGGCTGAACGACGCTCACTGAAACTGCAGTCTTCGGATGATGCTGAAGCATATGGGCTGCGCAATAGACGAGTATGGAAGTCCTTACGACATGACATCCGGATCTTTAATACAAACCGTATTAAAGAGACGATAGAGCGGAAAAAAGGCTCCAAAGTGTGTGCGAGAGACATGTTTATTGGGCAAAGCCAGTTGACGAAGCTGAAGAGAGAAGACGGCAGTGTAGCGTCGATCAACGCAGAAGTATTAGGAGAGGTAGAGAGTTTCTACGGATAGCTATACACCTCGGTCGCTAAACCTGTTAGCAGCTCGGTCAAAGACCCAAGAGCCAAGCTGACCCGACATTATAACGAAGATATCCCGGACATCGGCCTATCGGCGGTAACTAGTTATACTCGTATATAATAAACCCTATCTGAAAATATTTTATCCAATGCGTAAGAGTTAATCTTACTTCAGTGTTTAATACTCTCTCCTAAAGTGGTAGTGAGAAAGCCATTTATAAAGTTTTAACGCACTTAAAAATTACAAGACGAGAGATACTTAAAAACTAGTGCCTTAAAATGAGAAAAACAGTGCAGTGCTTAACGCTCAGCGTGCAGCTGCATCTCATATGGGCAGGCGTAGTGGTGATTTTATGTCTGCTTTTGTTTCGACCTGCGTGCCTTATCTCATTATGAGTATAAAAACCTTAAGACCGAAAACAAAGGCCCCCAAATTCAATAAAAACTTTAGATAATCCAGATTAAAAAGGCTCCTCAATGAGCAGGCTGTTCATGTCTAGCCCCTTCTTAAATGGCTATTACAGCCTTACAGCCTACTTGGTCCTTTGATCTCGGCATCCGCTCAAGTATTATCATCTAAATAGAGTCAGCGTTTTCTAAGTACTCGTTGGCATTTTCATGGCGCGATGGGAAATTATACTGAATTATAGTAACGGAAAAGACAACCTAGATAAGGGAAACCTTGTTACTAGCTGGAAGATATATTATTATTTTATACAGATAGATTATGTCGTGTATAGAAATGTACTATTACCACAAACAAACATGCTGCTGACGCACTTATACGTTATTAGAGGATAAATATGGAATGCTTATTAAGGTTCTGGGAATACAGAGCGGAATTTAGAAGGAAATGAATAAAGGTGTTATATATAATAATCACTTAATAATTAAATATACATACATGTTTAATTCATCAACACATTACACAGCACTGAAAAAAACAAGTACAATTTGAAAAGTTTAATACCGACTTCCATTCTATTCCGTTATTGGAGTGTATCTCAAAAATTACTTAACCGAATTTGATCAAATTTAAATGAGAAACCACCAGTTTTCAAACAAAAACATATTTGAGAATGGGTTTACTCCGTCAAAAGTTTTGAGGTAACAAACATAAAAAACATTCGAATTGAGTACCTCCTTCTTTTTTTGGTAGTCAGTAGAAAATACTTTGTTGCTGTGGTGATTAAAAAGTGATACTTTTGCTGGAAAAATGCTTAAGGCCGAGATGCAGTGCGCACCAATATTCCCTTTTAACCTATACACCCGCGCCGGTACACCGGTGGCCAAATCTATACATTGCACAAAGCGGCGCTGGTACACCGGTGTACCGCAGTCAAAACCCATATCAGTACTGAACATAAACGTTAACTGTTCAAATATAGAATACATTTCGGTTTATTAGATGTTTTTTAATATTAATAAGCACCTAGAAATCATTTTTACATAGAAATATAAATTATTTTGGTTATCAGTAGGCTAGTAAAAAAACAATGGGCGTCGATACCATATCTCTTAAACTTTCGCAGGTGTGCATATGCTAGTGTATTTTTTTCGTGAATAAGTACCATTTCGAGGTAAAAACCTAAGAAAAAGCTTATAATCCTCTTATATTATGGTTTTGTGAGCAATTCCCGTAATTTGATAATAATAGTAATAATCTTTATTCAGGCTTAAATCCCATAATTTTAAAATACGGTAAGACAAAAGACATTATAATCAAATTATAAACTAACACTAAAACTATTAAAAATAAAATATCTGAAGTAGGCATGTGTAGGTACCTACTTCGGTCAGGTCAGCTTATTAAATAACATAATACTGTTACAAGTCATTATTTATTTTTGTCCTTTTTATAGTTTCCGTCCAGGTGAACAGAAATCCAGTGCCTAAATATTGCACTGTCAACAACTGATAAAGGCAGCCGCACTATATTGTTTTGATAACGAGTGAGACTACGATTTTGAGATCCGCTAACCAAATAGTGGTTAGCGTTAGAGTATATGTTTGTATGACAATTTGTGGATTTATTATGGATAATTTATAAAATAGATAGTATAGGTTTTCAAAGTCTATTATACTGTTGTGATTGTATGTTTACTACTTTTACACCTGCTTGAGAGATAAAATTGGTCTTTGTAGAATTTATTTCATTGGTTTTTTGTTTGCGGTTCAAGTTTTTATGTATTTTTTCGGTTGACTTTACAAAGAAACAGATAACATAATAATAGAATAAAGGAAGATGTACTGGGTAACCAGTGTAAATTTACGCCGTTTACAGATATAAAATAGAATAAATAGCTGTTTTACTACGATTTTACTCCTGCAAACGTTTGCGGCGCGCGCTATTTTTTTTAATAGTGAATTCTCGCGCACTTTTTCCGTTCGATTTGGCGACAATTTTTTTTTTAACCTACTTAAAGGGTTAATATCATCTAACTAAATGGATCCGAAAAGTAGCACCAGAAACCAAAGGACTGTGTTGCTTTCATAATAAACGCAAACTAAATAAGATTAAATATTTTTATGGTAATGTATATTAATTGGGCAGTTAAGTCATTATCGTTTAATAAACACCAAAATACAATGTACAATACCGTTTTATAGTCGCGCGGAAGAGATGTTATATTTAATGCAATGCTGTTAATATTAAGTTTGTGGCTATTTTAATTTTGGCAGTGATTTTATGCAGATAACAATTAGTAAATCACAATAAATACACGATTTTCGTGCAAAAACATCGATCATTAAAAACCAAAATTGTAAGTGTGTTTTTATATTCTATATTACTTTAAACAGTTCACATAAGGTGCTAAGTGCCAGGTTTTTAAAACGCACTCATATCCTGCTAATAGTAAAAAGCAGAATGTTTAAACATCTAGGCCTTTATTCATAAACGTTGCGTAAACCTATATTAGCCGTAACATGCTTTGTCTTGCTTTCACGCGTGACATTTACTGCAAGCGAAAAATTTACAGATAGATGTTTTAACTACACCGGGTGTAAGCCAAGTTTATTAATAAGGCCGCTAGTGTAACGAAACAGATCGATAATATTGTATGAAAAAAAATACTTAGGTTAGAAAAGAAACATCAAAGAGTAATAATCGAACAAAATTCCTAAATATTATTTGCTCTCTGCAGAAAAAAATCCTGAATATGTCCATGATAATAAACTTTCACGTCCAAACTCTCAGAATTTTCAGCGATAACACTATATTTTTATAGGTAATACATAGCCAACATATAGTGTTAAAGTAGTAACCAGCAGTTTTTTTAATTATATTAGTATTTATCGAAATATATTAAGAAAACTTACAAAGTTAATGCATTTTCGCATCACATCGTCTGATATAACAAGTGATTTTCAACCTTACGTAAATCATCGTAAATTATTTTAAAATTGGGGTTGGACCGCGCCTTTAACTTACGAGTATTAGCTAGGTAGGCGGATGCTGAAAAGTACCCTAGGATCTTGCTGCGGACATCTTCACGGTAACATTTTCATCGAAATGTAAAGTCCGAAATAGGAATGGTACCAACGACCGCCCAACTTTTACTACCACTACGCTACGACGATGAGAACATTTATATTTAAATACGAAATAAGCCTCGACGATGACGAGTGTGGAATATTTTATAGACACTAATCACTCGATTCTTTAATTAAAAACTTACAATAAGTACGCCAATGTTGATATATAAAATAATTATTTTTAAATGTCAGTGAAAGTTAGAAATCAGTAATTAAAGCATTATAACCGATATCTCAAAGTTACTTAAAGGAAGTGGTTCTCAAGTCGACGCGTATTTTTTTTTCATGTACACGCATAACTTTTTACAGAGCAGACTGATTTTATGATATTTTTTTTGGTAGAATAATTTTCCGAGAGGAATCTCCTTTTTAAATGATAAATTTCGTCAAACTCGGTCAAGGGGTTTTTGAGTTACAATTCAATAACCGACAGAGTTACGCCTATATTGATGATATAGTAATTGACGATGAAGAACAATCGATTCCGTAAGTAGCAAGGATAACTAAAATAAGTGAAAAAATTGTATACCCAAAATAGAACCGACTTTTACACTAAAATGTGCGGAATTACTTATCGAAGTCGGTACCATGTGCACAATATTGTAATAATAAGTACTTCTGAAATATCATGATACCGAATTCAAAAAGTTATATCACACGTTTCAGTGTTAAATTAGGTTCCATTTTCTACCGACTTCCATAAGGGTACTCAATTCGACTGTATTTTTTATGTTTGTTACCTCATAATTTTCGGTTGGGTGAACCGATTTCCCAGTGGTCTGTGTGGTCCCATGTAAATTTTAGCAAATTCGGTCTAGTAGTTTTTGAGTTCCACTCCAGTAGCTGATTTTTACCAAAGTAATAGAATGAAAGTCGGTATTAAATTTTTCAAATTGCACTTATTTGGTACTTTTATACGACCACACCATCTTGTAACATAACGATCTAGATAAGATAAACTCTTAATTACAACACCACAGTCCAAAGAATAACAAGCAATCACATAATCCCGAATATATCATTACGCAGCAATAAAAGTTTTAAATGAAATGCTACGATGAGCGGTCTCCAGACAACTATGATCTACGATAAGTGCAAGACTTGATATTATCTGACACTATATACTGAACTCATTTATATTAAGGCAAATAAAATCACTACACTAGAAATTACTGCAGCCTTCTCTACATATTTTATGTTCCATGAACTGCTACTGCTACTAGTAACTCGTTTATGTTATTGGAAACTGATCAAATAGAAGTTGGTTATACCATCCAGAGCCTTAAGGTAAATTGTGCGGTTGGCTACGATGGTATTTCGGCAAAAGTGATTAAATTAATAAAGCCAATTATTCCAGCCATGGTTCACATAGCTAACCTCAGTTTCTCTAGTGGCGTCTTCCCGGAATTGTTCAAAACTGCACTGATAAAACCGATTTATAAGGGAGGAGACAGAGACAGTATTAATAATTACCGTCCAATATCAATCCTTAGCTCTTTATCAAAAATCTTGGAACGCTTGCTTAACAAACGGCTCACATATTTCCTTAATAAATATAACCTAATATCTCAAAATCAATTTGGATTTATATCTGGCAAATCAACTGAACAGGCAGTGAATAAACTTACGGACTACATTGTTCGACAAGTGGATAGTAAAAACAAATGTGTAGGTATTTTCTTGGATCTGGCTAAGGCATTTGATACTGTCTCTGTCCCCATTCTTATAAACAAAATGGAAAGAATGGGCATTAGAGGTGCTGCTCTTCAGCTATTTTCAGATTATTTATCAAATAGAACCCAAAGGGTTAAGGTTGGGGACTATGTTAGTGAAGTAGATAGCCCTACTTATGGCCTGCCCCAGGGCAGCGTATTGGGTCCTACACTGTTCCTAATCTACGTAAATGATTTATGCAGCATTAATCTGAAGGGAGGTCAAGTAATAGCATTTGCTGATGACACTGTGCTACTATTTTCGGCTCCATCCTGGAATGAAACACTTAGATTAGCAGAAATAGGATTGAATGAAGTTTTGTCCTGGCTAAGAGGAAATCTCCTAACCCTTAATGTATCAAAAAGCAAATATCTTACTTTTTCAAATTCAACTGTTGATCAACCTAATCATGAGTCTACAACTATACGAGCACACGTATGTCAAAACTCAAGACATAATTTGTGTACATGCATGCAACTAGAAAGAGTAAGCATGATTAAATACTTGGGTGTCATAGTAGATAACCATCTTACCTGGTACGAACACATTAAATCATTGACTGGAAGGACACGCAAATTACTGGCTATATTTAAACGTCTAAGACACGTACTTAATAAGAATCTAATCACAACAGTTTACCATGCATTGTGTCAATCAATTCTATCATATTGTATTACAGCTTGGGGCGGCACATATATAACTTATATGTTAAGAGCCGAAAGAGCACAAAGAGCTGTTCTGAAGGTTATGCTAAATAAACCTTTTAGATTTAGCACCACTCAACTGTACATTGAAGCGAAAGTTCTTACGGTTAGACAATTATTTATTCAAAAATCTGTAAGCTTAACGCATGAAAGCATAATATTTGATTTAGCTAAATTCCAGGAAAAGCGCAGGAAAGACTCCATTATTTCATCCGAAAAGTTTTCCAGTACATTTGCTAAAAGGCATCAGTGTTTCTTAGGACCATACTTATATAGAAAGATTCTTCAAATTACAAATATCTATTGTCTTACTAGAGGAAAGTGCAAAAAGGAATTAACTCACTTATTGCAACTGCTTACTTATGATGAGACAGAAGCCCTATTAACTGTGTCTAAATAATAATAACAAACTCTTAACTACTATGTTCAATAACAACAATAATTATAATTTATAAAGATATCTAATTTCTAATAAAAAAAAATTTAATTAAATAAAATCTACTACAATATAATTTTTTTTTTTCTAATTTCAATCTTAAATGTATATATATTATATCTATAAATATTTTGAATGAGTGGTAATAATCTTAATAACTTAGCACTTGCATAAGTATTTCATAATAATAATTTTAAACAGGCACATAATTTTATGATGATATATGTGTCATGTATTAACTTAAATTTATTAATTACAATATTATGTTAATCATTCAAATATCCAATTATAGTTTTCATTATATTTAATCGTTTTCATTCAATCAATACGTTTATATTCAATCAATACATTATATTAGTGAAGTTCGCTGGCTCCCATGATCTTGGACCACACACCAAATTCTTTACACTTACCTTTATGCCTACCCTCTTTACACTGTTATAAAATATTGTTCTTATTTAACTGTTTTCTTTTGTCTATGTAATGAGTATTCGTTACATTATATTGTATACAGTATGTACTTAATATTAGGATGGTTTAAGGAATCTTAGTAGCTGTAACACAGGGAATCCTAGTACAGCTACTAACGGCCCTCTTAAGTGACTATATCATTTATATTGTACGTGTTCGATGATTTTATGATTGTACTTACTTAAGAAAAATAATTTGTATACTAATTTTATAAGCAAAAATAAATATTATTATTATTATTATTATTATTACTACACAAATGCTATTCAATATTGATTTATCCCTCTGCGTCCTAGAGACGTACATATACCTTAGTTTCTTTCATAATACTTTTGTTTTAATTATCACAACGCAACGCAACCTTCGCCCAACGTCAAGCTACAACGAATGGAAGCTTACATAACAGCTTCACATCAGGCATCATTAAGGACTAAACATAGCACACACAAATACCTCGTAAAATATACAACGAGTTCGATTCCCTAATACCACAGGGTTGTTCGGTTATTCCCCTTTTGTAAATTCATCGTTACAATAATTTAATATGCCAAACCCTCGGTAAGTAGGAGGGTGGGGTACGGTCGAGCTAACTTTGTACGAAATTTCACGTTTCTCTTTAACTTTCATGTAGAATAAGCTTTTTATTGTGGTTCTTGTCTTTATTTAAATTTTTGAGCGGGGTGGGTTACATTAGCTCATTATTTTACAAAACTAATGAATTCATTACAATTTAATGTAACACTTTGCTTAATCACGTAGTATTTGCGGCAATTTTATAATGTACCTTTACAAACTTTATGCCCAAGTTCCAGCTTCACTAGCGTAGCCTCACAGATCACATCCCGTCCGAGGATGGAATTTTTCTCTCTATAAATTTCAATGTTTGAGATCGCTTAAGCAGGCGTTAGTGCTTTAAAACGTAATACTATAAAGATCACAGGCTGTTTCAAATTCCTTCCTTACGAAGTCAAAACATATTTTATACATTACGAGTACATTTCAACTGTAATTTAGCCAAATCTATACTTATTTTTCGTACTATCAATTTTCAAGAAAATTATCATAGAGGGTGCTTAGTTATCGACATAGAAGACGAAAATGTATATTTACATTTTTTTCCTGTGTGTCTGCCTGTCCTGTATGCGCTTCGCTTTGGAAATACGAAATATTCTTTAATTTAATTTTACACAAGAACTACTATTATGAATTAACTTACAGGATATGTTATATCCCGTATACAAAGGTTCGTCCGGAATCAAAAATGATAGCTAAAATTTTAGAACTAATTAAGTTTTATACAATTTCTCTTTTCGGTAGCAAAAAAGTATATATAAATTATAAGCTATGTTTAATTTCTCTGTCATGACTAATATTATGCATTATCATCATCTCAGCCGTAGGACGTCCATTGCTGAACATAAGCATACAGGTTACTTGTTATGCTGATTCGACGGGAAGTTTCCGGAGACCGCGATAACTTTATTTCACGCGGACGAAGTCACGTTCAGACACTAGTTTCTGAATAATTCCAGCATTAATGTGAATTATAATAACCATCATCATCATCTCAGCGCTAGGACTTCCACTGCTGTACATACATCTCCTCCATAATTTTCCAAAACGATCAGTTGGAAGCGGCCTGCATCTAACGTCGTCCTGCGACCTTTATCAGGTTGTCTGTCCACCGTGTCGGTGGACGAACTACGCTGCGCTTGCCGATCCGTGGTCCTTCCGACCCCATTGGCCATGTTCTACGTGCTAGGTGACCTGCCCACTGCTACTTTAACTGGATTATATTCTGGGCTATATAGGTGACATTAGTTCTTCTACGGATCTCCTCATTTCTGATTCGATCACGTAGAGAAATCCCGAGCATAGCCCTCTAACTATAGATTAACATTAAGGATATATATAATATTAAAATAATATATAAATAAAATAGAGGATGATAGTTAAAATTTTTGATCTAATGTTTAACTTATTTATATGCAATTTATCTGTTTGGTAGCTAAAAAGTTAACTTCAATTGTAAGCTTTGCTTTATTTCTTTATGCTATCGGAGTTCTGAAACTTTTTTTGAGCAGAATAACAACTTCAAAATTAAGTCGCATTTGTTTGTCTGTCTTTATATCCGCTCACTCCCATAGACAACGCAACGGGGTTTGTTTTAGTTTTTACTATCAGTTAAATCTTTTTTAATGGCAGGTAATGATCATATGCGATACAGTCTTATTAAGTTATTATGCAAGAAAAAAAAACACTGCACATATTTCACATTTTTTTCTAAATTACACACGTGTGAAGCTGGACCGTGTCACTATTTAGTTATATATCTAAAAAGCTACAGAAGAATGACAACAGACAACCATAACAATATAATAAAGTATTTTCACACGCACCTTCTTCAACAATATTCAGCAAAATTCTACGCACTTGTTATACTTATGTTTATAATAAAACATAAGTATAACAAGTGCGTAGAATCAATTTGGAAAATGAGATTAATTTTTAAAGTTGGTAGAACATATTCGTGAGAAGTTTACACCTACATACTCGTTTGCCCTTTTAAAAAACGTTACGTGTTTTGTTCAGAAAAAATATATCTCCGTTTTTATTATATATTAAATTTCTTAGTTACGGAGTTGGCAATAACACACTTAAATATTCTCAAGCATTTCTTATATACGTCAATCACAGTAAACTTCATTGACAAAGCAAAGGGAGCAAAGTATGTTTATATTTATAAATAGAACGTCTCAACGATATTTATGGTCTAATAATTGAAAATTATTGAGATGCTGGGTGACGGCATGCAAAGTTATAACCTCATTTTTTAAATTCGATTTTTCCTGTTTTAAATAGACGAACTATTCAAAATAGCTATCAGGAACTACATAACTATTGGGGATACTACTAGAACTGCGAAAAAAATGTGTTATTCTGGAAATTTTTATGCTAGGTTCACAGACACTTGATTCATGCAGGTTTAGCGCAAGAGGCATGTAGGAATGTCAACATCGCAACTACCAACAAATCTTCGATGGTACTTTTTAGTTGGTAGCCTACCTACAAAGCAAAAAATAATGATATTTCAAAACTGTCAACTCCGATCGCTTTGCCGGCACTCGCGTAATTATCGCCGGCAAGCATCCTCAGCCCTGACCGCGCCACCTCTTGCACTTTTGTCGCCTATTTATCGCGAATATGTTCTACTTGCTGGGGGCCGTGAGCTCCATGTGGCAATTTGGCGGGAGCATGAGTGTGACTCACACTTATACCCACACTACAACACTCTGTGGAGGCATTAATTGACACATTAATACGTCAAAAGAGAGATAGAGATAAGATCTGATTCCAAACATTTATGTTCATCTCACAAATACTTACATCAGCGAGGAATCAAACCGGGGAGCCCTCGTTACGAAGGCTTACCTAACAAATCTGATCACTAGTTTTCACTACGAAACAAGTAAAATACTTGTTTTATACAAAACTTGTAGAATACTTGTCAGAACATGGTTTTATTTGCTTACAATCCGAAAACGTGAGACCAAAGTAAAGAGACAACAAGAACAAGAAGTTCACAAATAATTTCGTCTACCACGTTTCATACAAGTTTTAGTTGTATATGTATGTACGTGTGAACAATAAACGAAAGCATTGACATCTACACTAATATTCTATAGAGAAAAGATTTGTTTGTTTGTATATAATAGGCTCCAAAACGAATGGACCGATTAGGGAAAATCTTACACCATTAAAATCCTACATTTTTTCCCTTATGAACATGAGCTATATAATATTTTCAAAAAAGCTAGGTATCCGTATGTAACATTCGATAATGTAACCCAAAATGTAGAAAAATACAAAAAAGTCAAAGTCAAAGTCAAAGTCAAAATCATTTATTCAATTTAGGCATCAAAGACGCACTTATGAACGTCAACTTTTCATTATAATGTACTTTAAAGACTCTACCGCCGCGTTCCAAAATATATAGAACCCACCGAGAAGAAGCGGCAAGAAACTCGGGGCCATTCTTTTTATATGGATGTTTACAATGTTTCTACTTAGGTACTACAAATATTATATTTTATGGGTGGCAGATGATAACTTGCTAGAAGTGGAGTATTCCAAGCATCTTTGTCTTCTATATAGTATCGGACTTTATAATAAGGTTTTTTTATCAAAACATTTTTTACAGTCAACTTGAATTTTCCCTCTGTGAGCTCAGTTATGTGCTTTGGGATTTTATTGTAAAAACGCACACAATTTCCTAGGAATGACTTATTAGTCTTCGCAAGTCTAAAACTAGGTACAGCTATCCTATTTGTATTTCTGGTATTAAAAGTGTGGTGATCACTATTTAACTTATATTTATGTAAATTTTTACGAACATACATTATATTTTCAAATACATATAAGGAAGGCAAAGTTAATATATTGATTTCTTTAAATAAATCTCTCAAAGATTCACGGGGACCCATTTCGTATATAGCTCTAATAGCACGTTTCTGAAGGATAAATATGGTCTCTATATCAGCCGCTGAACCCCATAGCAATATCCCATATGACATTACGCTGTGGAAATATGCAAAATACACTAACCGCGCCGTAGAAGCGTTAGAAGTCCGTATATCGCGTATGATGCGGAAACTATTGACCGTATAATAGTAGTCTATGCTATTGGCATTAGAGCCAAGTGATAACAGGGGCCGATTTCAATAACTTAATTTGTTTCAACTACAATCAAACCGTAGCTGATTTACACACATTTTTATTCTGCTATTAGAAAACAGTGCAGCTGCATTTACGTTTCTATTGACGCCAGCGATCGAAGAATATTTTATATCATAGTAATTCGATAGATCATGGACACGACGCTGACTCATATTAGTGTTTAATATTTAACTATTATATAGTAGCGTTTACGATACGTTTACGTGACGTTACGTTCCAATTTGTCTACAGAAATAGTAGAATGGCTTTTTGGGTATATATTTATCGAACAGCAACCTAAGTGGAACTGCAGTTGCTCCGGGGTGGATTGTTGAAATTTTTGAAATAGTAGAATTGCCCCCCAGTTTTATAAAAGACGTCAATATCTACAAAGAAGTCCTCATTACCATATGTCTAACTATTACAGTTAGGTATGTCACAATAAATACTTTTTTCATTTTGAAGAATGCTATAGTGGCGAAACCAGGCCACATTATTCGTAGGTACCTTGGTACGAATGAATGGCCGTCCTATGGGAATCGTCATCTACTGTAATAATAAAGAGGAAAGATATATGAGTGACTGTTTCTTTATAATGGATACACGTCAAACTACTTAACCGATTCAAACAATTATTTCACAAGTATAAAGCTACAATATGCCTGAGTAACATACGCTATATTTAAATTTGATTCATCCTCGTCATCATCCATAACCTCGCGGGTGAAACCGCGGAGCGCAGCAAGTTTATATATACCGTGGTGAAAACGAGGAGTGACGAGGCCGTCATCTATGACATTACTATTTCAGCTCAAATTATATTTGTATGGCTTTGGACGTGCATTCTTTAAAGCAATATCAATGCACGATCTGGTAAAGTTAAGTCTTTATTAATACCTACTGGATACGACAATTATACATACTTTGCTATAAAAACTAACGTGGATTTCATCCATTTTTACTAAGAAATATGAGATTACTTACTAGATAGGTCAGACTATAATAAAATTGTTATAGTGCTCTTTCTTCAAGGAGTGTTCTAGTCGCCTACGTCAATGACCTCTCGCTTAGCAATTATAAATATGTCATCAAAAAAAGTGGTAAACAAATGAATACACAGTTGAAAAATCTAAAATACAGTGCTGTGTACTTAAATCAGTGACATCAAGCAAAACCATTGTTTCAATTATTTATATTATCTACCGATTTCCAAAAAGGAGGAGGTACTCAATTCGACTGTTTTTTTTGTTTTTTAGGTACCTCATAACTTGCGGCTGGTTGAACCGATTCTCAAAACTATTTTTTATGTTCGAAAGCTGGTTCTTCCCGTATAGTCTCATTTCATCAAATTCGGTCTAGTAATTTTTGAGTTACACTCCAATAACTGAATAGAATCTAAGTCGGTTTCAAATTATTCAAATTATACTTGTGTCTGTAAAAAGTTCATGTAACAATATATTAAAACCACAAAATTGTAACATACTATTGTTTGTCTTCAAAGCCACAATGGGACCGTTGTAAAGGTCGGCATGCCCTCTGCCTTCCCGGCATCGCGCCTGCACAAGCACACGTCGGTAGATAATTTAGGTGCGCTAATCACAGGCTGCCCGCTCCCTTTGTGAAGGGTACCGCGTGATTGATGATGCCGCCCCGATTCTCGGGTAATCTCTGCTCTATAGGCTATAGGTACGGGCTATAGGTACAGGCTACACGTAAAGTGAAGAGCTAAATTCACCACCTTGTGATAGTTATAACTAAAAATTGTATACAATGTAGTGTCTTTATAATATTCTGGTTATATAGACACTGCACTGTATATTACTTTTAGTCAATAACCTTGGTATGAAGTATCAGTTAGTAAGATTAGTTCAAACTCACATATACGTTAGTGACCACAAACAGAAATCTTACATCACAATACAGTCTGAGACAACTTGGGTTAAACAATCTGCGGTCATGTAGTTTATAGAAACTTGATATAGACTACTTTCGCATTGATGGAATAGGCACAATTTAAATTTCAGCAGCATTATATGTGTATGAATCAGAATGGAAAATTGCGATTAGAAATGTTTAAAAACATGTTGTAATCAAACTCATCACTGTATGTAACTAAATATAAATATATATCACACATAGTATATGAATAAACTGTATTGTTGATAAAATAATGATTATAATATCCTATCTAAAGCTTTCACGATCATATGGCACTTATCCGTAGAACCGAGATCAAAGCAATGTATTATTTTTTTAAGATAACTTCATAAATTATTTTCTAATCCATTTAGCCACTCAAGTGCGAAGAAGTAAGAATCATACTGGCTCGCACACGCTCACATTTCACATTTAGTAATATTAATAATAAACATTACAATTTTAAAAACTTAATACCGATTTCTATTCTATTCAGTTATTGTAGTGTAACTCAAGAACTACGAATGGATCGAATTTGATCAAATTTAAATAGGACTACACGGGAAGCATAAGCTTTCAAACAAATTTTGAGAATCGGTGCATCCAGTCGAAAGTTATGAGGTAACAAATATAAAAAAGACATACGAATTGAGTACCTCCTCCTTTTTTTGGAAGTCTGTAGAAAAAACTAAATTTATTTCAAACAACATTACCTTTGATATTCTCTAGCCAACCATCCTCACAAGTTCTATGCTCGTTGCGTTTCATTACTATGCAAGTTTTGTTTGAAAAGATCATTCTTCATACCTTTAAAAAAGTATAAAGCAATAGAGAGTTTCAACTTTCAGCATAAACAAAACAGGCTTTATTTTACAAACCAACCCATTCTCCAACCTCATTCTATCCACAGGCAGGCCAATCAAAAAATCCCAAAGGCGTGAAATCGTGGGCGGTATCACAGGCCGTCGTAACAAAACCATGACGGTATTCATCTCACCATGAAATTAAGCTATCAATCTACAGGATGATGTGAGAGTGATCACACTATTTAGCTTTTTAGGGTTCAGCGAACAAATACCGGACCAGAATACAAATACGTGGACACTTACGGTACGACTGGTCCACCGATTTAAGGTTGCTCAGCAAGCTATGGAGAGGGCTATACTTGGAAATTTTCTGAAGGATCGTATCAGAAATGAAGTGATCCGACAGAGAACCAAGGTAACCGACATAGCTCAAAGAATTAGAAAACTGATGTGGCAGTGGGCTGGACATATTAGCCGAAGAACCGATAACCGTTGGGGTAGACGTGTTCTTGAGTGGAGACCGCGACTCGGCAAACGCAGTGTAGGACGTCCTCCGGCTAGGTGGAGCGACGATATACGCAAAGTGGCTGGTAGCAGCTGGATGAGAAAAGCCGAAGATCGGGCTCAGTGGCGTGCATTAGGAAAGGCCTATGTCCAGCAGTGGACTGATGCTGTCTGATGATGATGAAACAAATACCTACTAGACTGCGATTGCGACTATTAATAAAGTTACGGGAGCTGGTAGTCTGTCTGCTTTTGTCTGTGTATCGCAATGGTAGCTTTGGCAGTGGTGAGAAATGCACAGTTATTTTTTTCACAGATTCTCGGAACTATTGTGCCAGTAATTAAAAAACGGAATTGCGAAATATTAGTTAAGCCAACCTCGCATAACAGAAAATGCCGAGCTTGAAAGAACATAGAATAAAAATTATAGACAAGTAGAAAAGTTTTTTAATCAACCTTTATTTAAGGTTAATGTTAGTGTTTTTGGATAAATGCTAGTTTTATTTCCACGCTTGAACCGAATTTGCTACAATTTTTAACATAGATAGATGATGACTTATTATAACACATAGGCTTTTATGAATATTTTGAACTCTGTACGATTATAACTTGCACTTGACCGATTTTTGTTCAAATCTTGACACAACCGGGACTTTCTTGTTTGGTTAGGAGTGACAATATGTTCCCCGCTTGTTTGTGAATAGTAAAAGCAGGTCGGCAGTGTTGATATAGAGAAAATGTTCGGGTTTCGCAACGGGGTCAAAACTGCTATTGTATCTAATGCGAATAGAAAAGCCCATGGGCAAAATAAATGCTGGCATTAACAAGCAGTTCATATGACTTTAACTTTACTTTCATCCTGATATTTATTTTCCCAATAAACCAAGGTATAGGCATAACGTTTAAAAATATATATTAAATACTTTTACGCAGATTATGGTAAATTCAGAGGTAGCTTATGATTATTAGCATACTTGTCACGCATTGTAAAACAATATTACTTTTTTCTTATTGTTATTATTTTGACCAAAATACACATTAAATAAAGTCATGAAAAGTCCTTGCAAGCAAGATAAGGTCGTATAAATGGCTGATGAAAGGTCAGAAACCAGAGGGTTCTTTATAGCGTTTTTCTCTAGGTACTTCTCTTGCTTAGAGTGTACTACTAGCTACAAATAAAAACATAGTATTCACACCACTACACAGCACAGGTCACGAGAATAATAATTGTACTAACAAACAAATTTCTACAATTTGTTTTATGAACGCTTGTGAGCAAGCTAACATCTTTGTTGAAATCTTACTACAAAAGTTGTATTGGGTTATGTTTAAGCAAAAGTTGTGTTATATCATAAATATTAAATACCATTACTTTATCTCTATAGAGACATCTCTATGATGAAACTCAGAAAAATAAATTACTTACAAGTCTTACAACCGACGTTTATACTTCAAATCACTACTTAAAATAAAACTGTAGAGGTCAAAACTCTATACTGAAAAAAATGCTATAAACCGAGTAAGGGAGATTTAAGGTGTGAAATCGAACTAATTTTGTTTTTTTTTTTTTTTTGTTTCTCTGTTTGTCTGTTCCTCTGTCTGTTTGTACAGGCTAATCTACGGAACGACTAGACCGATTTAAATGAAATTTTGTATGGTGGTAGTTTATATACCTGGTCAACATAAAGGATTTTTGATCCCGGTAAATTAATGAGTTCCTGTGGGATAGTTAGAAAACTGTAATTAACTTTATCCCGCGAGGCCACTCCAGCAAAGCCGCTGGCGGGTCAGCTAGTTGTTAGTAATAATTTATACAGTCATTTCAAATCGCCTTCATACATATTTACTACGGTAACAATGTTAATGTGTGTGTATTTAATTTTATTATTAACAAATGAAAAGTAATTTATTGATTTAGGCGTTACTTTGCGAAAATCCATTATCAAAAAACAAAACAGAGTCGACTGTCGGTCTAGCGCTCGACGAGTCAACATCTCCTGAGGATGCCTCGTGTAGAGGCGAAACACGTGTCGAATCGGTTTTGGTTGATTTGGGGTTTCTTGTGTTTTTTATTTTGTATTCTTCCTATTAGCATTTTATGCGGGAGGGAGGGTGGTGCACGCCCCAAAATAGGCCAAAATCATTGTTTTCTTTTCAGCGGAAGTATCACAAAATATTTTTTAATATCGTTTTTTTAAATGAAAATTACTTTACCTTATCTAACGCTACGATCAGTAAACGAAAGCTCAAACTAGTACAGCTTTCACAATGCTATAAACCCGAAGGTCGATCGCCACGAAGCATATTTTCACGCACTCGCCGTAATAGAAATAGGAAATGGGACGACCTTGTAATA
The DNA here is from genome assembly GCA_917880725.1 of Selenia dentaria. Classification (NCBI taxonomy): domain Eukaryota; kingdom Metazoa; phylum Arthropoda; class Insecta; order Lepidoptera; family Geometridae; genus Selenia; species Selenia dentaria. The sequence goes on along the minus strand of OU862888.1, from coordinate 1,425,099 downwards.
CAACCTAACTGTGTTACAGAAGTTTTGTTGGTATATCGAAATAAATCATGTTTTATTTGTCAATCTATTTGTAAAATATGATGTTCACAGCTGAGTCCTTATTTGCTATTACCATCAAGCATGTAACGCGGCGCGTTACGTTATCATCACGGAATGATGGTAAAATTGTATGGAATCCACGATCATTCCCCGAAGTGAATAAGGCCCCTGGTAAGACTTTGTTAGTTTTATAAATTTTTACAGTATCATGGTAACAAGCATTAGAAATATTCAAATTACTAACGGGATAGTTACCATGTAGATATTTCTTGCCTGTTACAAGCGCCATGATCACGGATGAACTGAGGAATTGCGGGTGGGTGAATGTTTACGAGCAGATGAAGCGCTCTACCCTCTTCTTCTTCACTTTGCCTTCAATGTGAGGGATTCCAGGTTCCATCCCTGGCCAAGGCTAATGTTTTAAATATAAGTTTTCATGGCTTTTCTTTCATTTAATTGATCAAGTTTGTTACAGAGATTGCATCCATAAGGATGCAATCTCAACTCTCTGTACTGCATATAGAAAATTCACTCAGTGAAAATATTTCTTTATTTTTGAAATGAAAGAAAACTGCATTCAAAGACTTTCGAAAACTCGCTTGCCACACCCGGGGATCGAACCGACTATAATCTGTCTAATTATAAAATTAACCCTAACTATAGATTCGATAAAAGTACAGAATGTAATTTTACAGATTGTAGTCGGTTCGATCCCCGGGTGTGGCAAGCGAGTTTTCGAAAGTCTTTGAATGCAGTTTTCTTTAATTTCAAAAATAAAGAAATATTTTCTTTGAGTAAAATTTTCTATATGTAGTATTAAGTGTACTTTCCCATCAGGTGGCATTGCAAAATTCCACCCTGTATACGTTAACGGTACGAATACGTTTCACTTGCGCAAATGTTAGTTCTAGGCGCTAAGATGTAACGCGATGATGTGATCGATGACTCCGAACGCTATGCAGACACAGTTTAACTACTCGTATTATAACATATTATAATGACGCAGATAAGCCAGTAAAGAGCTTTTTCCTCTCTTTCTATATATTATGATGCCTCGTTTAGTGTGATGCTATAACATCCTTAGCAAGTATAAAACATAAACATAACACACACACGCGAACATATCCTATTAACGAAATACATAACCACATATTGGCACAGGATTAACGATGCCATTAACGACCTTAACACCAGGCAAGAGATCCCTTCAGATGTGCCATTAATGTGTTCAGTGCCTCGGCTCATGTCTTAATCCTGAAGATTAGACTGTTGTTCAACTATTTCTCTAGTTAGATAGTTTCAAATAGAAATGCGGTGAGCAGTGATTTATGCCGGATAGCTCAGTGGAATGTTAATATTCAATGAGCTAATGTTAGATTAAGACGTAGCGATAAGTTAAAAGGGCAAAATACTGTATTATATTAAAGATTAAAAAACTATAACATGGCCTTATAAACAAACATGTTTTTTTCGTAAGTTTTAAACTTTTGCGATACGAACACATATTTATAATATTAACGGGGCTTAATCGCGTTTAAAATAGTATTTATTTACCTCGACGTTTCGATCAAGTTACATTGATTGTGGTCACGAGTGGACTGAAGAGGCGGGTGTCATCGTCTCGAAGTATGGAGATATTTTTAATATACCCCCAACAGTTGTTATAAGAAGTCATTGTTCTGACACACAACACTAACAATATCAGCAGATTTTTCTGAGGATAAATCGCGACGGAAACACTTTTAAATCACTGGATAATCTGCTGATATCGTAAGTGTGTCGGGACAATAACTTTTTATAACAAACTGTTGGGGGTAGTTTAAAAATATCTCCATACTTCGAGACGATGACACCCGCCTCTTCAGTCCACTCGTGACCACAATCAATGTAACTAATTGGTGTTCTTTGGATACGATACAAGTACGTGGCCTACCTGATGTTACGTGATGATCTATTCCTAGATTCAACACAGTGTGACGTACTGCACTGCGTCCGTGACTGAGACGTTTAGCTGTTAGTTCTCATGCGCCTGTAATTTCGCCGGCACCATAACCTTCATACCGGGACATAGTATTGCGAACATTATTGCTTCACGGTAGAAATAGGATACGGCGGTAGTACTTCCCCGGACGAACTCATTCAGAAGGAGTTCTACTGCTAATAATAAATGATCTAAAGTTCACCGAACTTACTTAAACACACAATTTTACATAGCCTATGTTATCCGGACATTACAACCTTATTACATCTAAAATCGATTAAGTGGTTTAAACGTTACAATGTATCACACATTATATTTATATTTATTTATTGAGTAGCAACATGTTATACATTAAGACAATTATAATAAATACAATTCACAACAGACTCTTACTAACTGCTAACACAATTATAGGTACCGACTACACGCAGTAATATAAACGAGCGGTTCACAAAAATAAAGTAGATATGTACAATTACGAATGAAAATTAATCACAGTTTTTAAGACATCATAATCATCATCATCATCTCAGCCGTAGGACGTCCACTGCTGAACATAGGCCTCCCCCATGATTTTCCAAAAGGACCGGTTGGAAGCGGCCTGCATCCAACGTCGTCCTGCGACCTTCCTCAGGTCGTCTGTCCACCGTGTCGGTGGACGACCTACGCTGCGCTTGCCGGTCCGTGGTCTCCACTCCAGAACCTTTCGGCCCCATCGGCCATCTGTTCTGCGTGCTATGTGCCCTGCCCACTGCCACTTCAACTGGCTAATCTTCTGGGCTATGTCGGTGACTTTCGTTCTTCTACGGATCTCCTCATTTCTGATTCGATCACGTAGAGAAACCCCGAGCATAGCCCTCTCCATAGCTCGTTGTGCGACTTTGAGCTTTTCTATGAGGCCCATAGTAAGAGACCACGTTTCAGTGCCATAAGTCATCACTGGTAACACACATTGGTCGAAGACTCTTGTCTTGAGGCACTGAGGTATTTTTGACGAGAAGACTTCGCGAAGTTTCCGGAACGCTGCCCAGCCGAGTTGGATTCGACGATTGACCTCTTTCTCGAAGTTGGACCTGCCTAGTTTGACTGTCTGTCCCAGGTAGATGTACTCGTCAACAACTTCGAGAACTGAGTTCCCAACTGATATTGGGGTAGGTACAACATGGGCATTAGACATAATTTTCGTCTTGTCCATGTTCATCTTAAGACCTACCCGTTGGGAAACTCGATGGAGGCCTTCGAGCATTGTACTCAGGTCTTCCATGGATTCTGCCATGACTACAATATCGTCGGCAAATCGAAGGTGAGTGATGTATTCGCCGTTAATATTGATGCCAAGTCCTTGCCATTCCAGAAGCTTGAAGGCGTCTTCCAATGTAGCGGTGAACAGTTTCGGAGATATAACGTCTCCCTGTCTCACGCCTCTTTGCAATGGAATTGCCTTCGAACTCTGCTCCTGTACTCGGACTGACATGTAGGCGTTTTTGTACAAACACTTCAGCACTTCAATATACCGATAGTCAATACGGCACCGCTGGAGAGACTCAAGCACTGCCCACGTCTCGATCGAATCAAAGGCTTTCTCATAGTCCACAAACGCTAGACAAAGAGGCAAGTTATACTCTTCGGTCTTCTGTATAACTTGCCGTAGCGTGTGGATGTGGTCTATGGTACTATAGCCTTTTCGGAAACCGGCTTGTTCCGGAGGCTGGAATTCATCAAACCTGCGACTGAGACGGTTCGTTATGACCTTCGAAAACAGCTTATAAACATGGCTCAAAAGCGAGATGGGTCTGTAATTTTTAAGTAAAGTGTTGTCACCTTTCTTGAAGAACAGCACCACCACGCTTTTGTTCCATGCTTCTGGCGTTGAACCTTCGAGTAAGACGGTATTAAAGAGCTTCTGAAGGGCTTTAAGTACCGGTGTTCCACCCGCTCTCAGAAGCTCAGATGTGATACCGTCGTCACCAGGCGCCTTGTTGTTCTTAAGCTGTTTCAAGGCCATTCTAATCTCGTACAGGCTGATGTCCGGGATATCTTCGGTATAATGTCGGGTCAGCTTGGCTCTTGGGTCTTTGACCGAGCTGCTAACAGGTTTAGCGACCGAAGTGTATAACTGTCCGTAAAAACTCTCGACCTCTCCTAACACTTCCGCTTTGGTCGACGCTACACTGCCGTCTCCTCTCTTCAGCTTCGTCAACTGGCTTTGCCCAATAGACATGTCTCTTGCAAACACTTTGGAGCCTTTTTTCCGCTCTATCGTCTCTTTAATACGGTTTGTATTAAAGATCCGGATGTCGTGTCGCAAGGACTTCCATATTCGTCTATTGAGCAGCCTATATGCTTCAGCATCATCCGAAGACTGCAGTTTCAATGAGCGTCGTTCAGCCATGAGGTTGAGGGTATCGTTGGAGAGTTTCTGTGGCCTATCTGTACGGTGGGGTTTAAAGTACTTGGAACCCACTGTATGGACAGTTTCTACTAACCTGTTATTGATCTCGTCCACTGAAGCGATGTTCTCAAGGCAATCGAAGCGATTCGATAGCTCAAGTTGAAAGCTCTCGGGGTCTTGAATATGGGCACGAGTAGGTCGGAGCGTAGACTTCATCAGACGAGACCTCTCCAGTTTGACATTAATATTCACCGTGCCTCTTACCATTCGGTGATCACTACCGGTTTTAACCCTGTTGATCACGGAGACATCAGTGAATATTTGCCTTTTGGTGGTCATAATGAAGTCAATCTCATTTCTCGTGGAACCATCGGGACTCAGCCAGGTCCATTTCCTGTGAGGTGGCTTCTGAAAGAAAGAGTTCATCATAAAGAGTCCCTCTTTCTCCAGGAAGTCGGCCAACCTCTGTCCCCTACGGTTCCGTTGTCCATAGCCAAATTGCCCCACTTTCGACTCATCCTCGCTTCTCTTACCCAACTTCGCGTTGAAGTCCCCCATAACAACTAGAAAGTGCGTTTCAGAGGTATGTATGGCCCGACTAATGTCCTCATACATATCCTCCACCTCATCATCCGGGTGCGACTTCGTCGGTGCGTATACCTGAATGACCTTCAGCGAATATCGTTTGGATACTCTGAGTATTAGGTATACGACCCTATTGGAAACGCTATCGATCTTAACTATGTTGTTAGTAAGGGACTTGTGGACGAGAAACCCGACACCACCTTGGGACTGTTGGTCGCCCTCCCGGTGGTAGAGTAGGTTACCTGATTTTAGGGTTATCGTGTCCTCACCCGCTCTACGGACTTCAGATAACCCCACAATGTCCCAGTGTAGCTTACTCATTTCTTCTTCCAGCTCATATATCTTCTCGTCTGTCCTCATCGTGCGTATGTTGTGTGTTACCAGGGCCAGTCGTCGTCGTTGGGGGTGGTAGCCGGGCGTCTGCCGGGGATTCTTAGCACCCCCTGCCCCACCGTTACCGTGGCCGCTACCGTAGCCAGGAATAGCGGGGCTGCCGGGGACTGGGGGCCTGGTTCTTTTTGTCCAATCCATAAGGGGTTTTTGCCAATACTCGCCACGCTTGGCAGGCGGGTTGGCGAGCGCAGTTTTGGGGTTTTAATACTGGGAAGGTGCTGCTGCCCACCTCCTGATAGTTATCCCTTAGCAGATTTCTACGCACCCACGGGTAGAGTTGGGGGGGTACTATTCTAAGCCGGTACCCCACGACATCATAATAAGTTCAATTTATTGCAATAAATATAAACAACAACAAATATAAGCATAATCTGAAGCAATCCAGAAAAACATTTGAGACAATTTACAAATTTTTTATCAATTTTTAAAAACATTACTAAAAAAGAAAATAATGAAAAATATAAACAAATATATTATAAACACATATAGACTGCTATAATCTATTTTTTTTTTGGCTATGCCGTGGTCGGTTGTCATTGCCTACACCGGATATTACGCCCTAAATCAGACAAAGAAAAGACACAAATTTCAGAATACCTACCTACTTACAACTGGTTACTATTGCTCCAGGGCGTTGGATCGGATGAGACAGACAGTGGCAAAGGAAGATCAATAGATTCAATAAGGGAAAGGGATAAGTACTGTACCTTTCTTCTATCGACGCGACAGGTGAGTTCATAAAAACACAATCTTCATATTTTAGGCAGAGAGCCGGCAATGCACAAACATACAATACAAATGAACCTAGGCCAAATCAATACTCAATAAAATTCTTATGCACTTTAAATAATACCAAAAATAGATGCAATTCTTGAAACAAAGGCAATTTGCGATCTTCTTCATCTTAATCAAGGTTACAAGCAACTTAAAATCAAAATTACAAAATCATTCTCAAGACTACTGCGCGACTCATTTCTTCACAGAGAATCTAATCGAGTTGAAACAATGACTCGTGCCACAGACTACACAAAAACGCCTACAGAGTTCTGAAACTTAACAAGAAGATGGTGTGTTTGGAACTGGAAAAACACCTTTGTTAAGTACGGGTAAAAATTGCGCACCGAGGCTCGGGTAATTTCGTACCACCAATAAGTCGTTTATTTATTTAATTTTGTAAAAGGGCTATGCTCGGGGTTTCTCTACGTGATGCAATCAGAAATGAGGAAGTCTGTAGAAGAACGAAAGTCGCCGACATAGCCTAGAAGATTAACCAGTCAAAGTGGCAGTGGGCAGGGCACATAGCACGCAGGACAGACGGCCGATGGGGCTGGAAGGTTCTGGAACGGAGACCACGGACCGGCAACCGCAGCGTAGGTCGTCCACCGACACGGTGGACAGACTATCTGATAAACGTCGCAGGCCGACGTTGGATGTAGGCCGCTTCCAACTGGTTCTTTCGGAAAATTATAGGGTAGGCGTATGTTCAACAGTGGATGTCCTACGGCTGAGATGGTGATGATGATGATGATACTTTGCCAAAGCCAGACTCGTAATTGGCTACTTTTTGATTAGTGTTTGCTTACTTCTAGGCCAGTGATTACTGTTTTTTTGGGTCAACCTCACACTAAATTTGCAATCCGATTTTTTTAGGTTTAGGGCTACTTACTGAGCATAAAATCACAATATGCTGATCCAGGTGAAGCATCAAGCGCTATCTTGAAAAAAGTTCTTGCCCGATATCTCGGTAACTATGCACTTTGCAAATCATACGCCATACACATTCTGCCGGTTTTCTGTATCATTTCTAATTTGAAACGAAACTGCCAACCGGAATGGGGAAGTTTTCCGGGTATAATTTGAATGCCTCACAAATTCGTTCTATAGTGACTAATTTAGTTTAATGGAACGCTATCGCTACGTTGTTATTATACTTTTGTTATACTCGTTGTAATGAAAATCGCACAGGGTAAGTACAATATGTAAGACATTTTAGGGCGGAACATTTTAAAAAGGTCACAATTTGGGAAGAACGCGGGCCGTGCGCGAGAACAATCGACAACTCGAGCAGTCAGTGTTGGCGACTACTTGACCGGCAACCGCTCGAAGCATTTACAATTGCTCGAGCGGTTTCGTGTTTGTATGTACGTAGCAGATAGTCATTGACTGTGCAGTCGCAGCTTTAAGCAGTCTATTCTGACTGCTTCAAGCTGCCCATGTATCTGTCATCAAGGTACCATAGCACACCTAGTTTGGGATCTGAAGACCATGTGTGGATGTTGTCCCATATTATTATTATGATTATTTCAATTATGTTCACGGATTTCATCCGGTCCTTTACAAAGGCATAAGTGGGGCTGTAGCCAACACTTAGAGACCTGTTTGGTATAAAACATACAAAGTAGTATAAAAAACAGAAGCTTTTGAATGGATGGTGACATGGTATATCTATTATAAAAATGGGTAAAATGGCAAGGCTATTGATATGAACTTATAGATGATAAGGGAGATATATGACTATGGACGAGACTACGGCACCTACCAATTTCAGTCTCATTTTAAAATCTTTGGGCAGGTGGTGACTTGCCACACACTAAACGAGCCCTCAATAAGGGCCACCATCAATACTGACAAAAGGGGCAACGTTGGTGTGGATGGCTAAAGGGTGTCGAAAGGTGTGCTGCTGTTTCACTAGAGCGCTACTTTCAGCGTTATGCTATATTATTTGATATGATTATTTATTACTGTTGTGTTGTTGATGTGTTTGTCAAACATAAAATCATTGCCAAAAGTATTTCTTGCCCTTTAACTAAAAGCGCACACTCCGTTCCAGATCAAAGAATAGTTAATGCCGTATCGATTTCCGTTTTAGCGCCAGCCGGGACTTAAGCACGTGCGCATTGTTTACGGACTCCACCCGGGAATAGATTGGATCGTTTGTGATTGTTTAGCTTGCATTTGCTGCTTGCTGCTGTTTGTTCAGAGGCAGCATGAGCATGACAAATGGCCGATAAACAACAATGCCGAAACTCAAAATCTGCAGTGTTTAATAACTAGTAAATCACGAGATGGGGAATTTAGTTCGCCTCATGGTATCCGTTATGTAATTCCTGTCTAATTCTATGATATTAAAACCGGTAGACACTCACGTCTATCATCTAGTCGTTATACTCCGACCTGTGTTCGGGCAGTACTGCGAGGGCCGCTAGTCAACTAACGGCCCTCGCTGCTAGTCCAGGATCTCCATGAGGATGAGCATCAGTACTGCCAGAACTCCGGTCGGAGTATAACAACTAGATGATATACGTGAGTAATTGCCAGTTTTACCACTTAATTATGAGTTCTACGGAAGTTTTTATGACAGTATAATGCTATGATAGTTGAAGTGTGGTTTTTAAGCTTCAAAGTTCTAAGACATACTCGTATCTTTCAGTCCCATTTACCCAGTAATTTAACTTGCTACATCACTTTTATACCCTTAAAAAAACAGTAGTGGTTATTCACAAAAATTTTAAAGCAGAAATTTACTCACGGGGACTGCGGTGGTTTCCGCCATGACTCACACTTGTAGATAAATCCTGCTAGTAGTAGTTACAGAAACTTTATGGAACATATAATTATTCTTTGAATACTTCTTCCAGATATTTTATGAGTAGAACTCTTTGTGAATGAGTTCGTCTGTAGTACTGATGCTATAGCTTTTCCTACTGTGGATCAGTAATGTTCGCTATACTGCGTTTTGGTTTGAAAGTATGGTTGACGGCAAAATTACAGGCACATGAGGCTTAACAGCTTAATGTAATGTCTTTTAGGTACAGTGCTCTTTATCTTTTCTTAAGAAATGCTGAGTTCTAGGCTGAGGCTACCACTTACCATCAAGCGGGCCTCGTGCCTGTACTATTTCCAAATAACATGAAAAATGTTTTATAACATGAAAAATTTTTATGTTTAGTGCATCATATCCAATGGTATAATAACATTATTACTTAAATTTATGCAAATACTGTCACTCGTCTATATCCATGATGGTGTCAGAAGAGGTATATGTACACAATATTGAACGGTGTGGTTTGGAATCGATAACTGGGCATGAAAGTGAAAAATAAATCTTATATTTTAATTATTATCCACCCATATGTACCGCTCTACGAAAGAACCATAGTGCGACTGAATGCACGACACGACGGCACCACTACATCATAGAATAGATAACAGTAACTATGCCAGAAATACCTACCCACTTAGAATAGGTACAACGACGTACGTACCTTTGACAGGCCGGTTGGCGCAGTTGGTAGCACCCCTGCCTTCTGAGCCGCTGGTCCTGGTTTCGATACCCGGACAGGTCAAACATTTGTGTGCATGAACATGTCTGTTTGATCTGTGTCTGGGTGTTTATATTTATATAAGTATTTAATATCATATATAAGTATGTAATATCAGTCATCAGGTTACCATTGTACAGGCTATGCCTAGTTTGGGACCTGAAGACCTTTGTGTGAGTGTTGTCCCATATTATATTATTACCTACCTACTAAAGTCAGCAGGGGCGTTGCCCCGCCCGGGCCATCGGGCGCTAGGTTTAGGCATAGAGATCAGCTGTGTAAACATTCGTGAGTAGGTGTGTCTGGCGTAGCCCATAGGTATTGTTATCTATTCTCTGATGTAGCGGTGCCGTAGCACGTTCTTTAGTGTATGGGTTTTTTTATTATAAATAAAAATATTTTTTTTCTTTCACTTGTATCACCTATTATCGTAACCAACCCTCCAATTCAATATTGTGCACCAATTAACAAAAACCTTATATAATAGAGGACGAGGCTCTTGCCATTCTATCACGTCGGGTTTCTATTTTTTTGTTTTGTTCATTTAATTTCCAATCGGCCCGATGAGATTTTTTTCGGTTTTCATACTACTCTAACAAATGAAAAACCTGACTTTAAATCACTTTGCATTGACCTAATATTTAGAGTCTATACGAGCAACATACCCGGGACTATCCATTTCATCACACAGGATGGTTTTAAAAAGGCGATGATGGCCAAATTTGAAACCACAAAAGTTAGAGAAAAGCAGTGAAAGGATCCCTCTATTTATAAGAAAACAATAACTGTATATTTATTTGTGTTTTTTTTTAAATTTTATACTTTTGAAAGAAATCGACCTTTGTGATGTAAAAAAACACTTTTAATCAATGAACGTTGTTGTTGATAAGGACCAATCTTTGCAAAGAAACATATTAATAATAATAAGAGGAATCAGCAAATTTTCTATATTTTATTATTTTTACACGGAGGAAAACTCACCTACTGTTAAAACTATTCGGTCGTTATATGTGAAACTCATTTGCCTTATTCACGATTCACGGATTTCATGTCAATGGTTTTTTGTAAACTATTTTAATAAACATAGATCTAGAGTCCGGTGAATTCTGTGTTAATAAACTTGTACCACAATTTTATTCTTATCTTTACTAGACAGACCACCAGGTTGTTTTTCATGTACAGCAGCTTTGTGAAGACCTAGTAGTGGAAACTAAAAAATACAAAAAAATACCCGTTTTTGTTAATAGCCGATATGCTGTGATTTTCGATTTGCTTCTTTCTACTTAGCGAGACCAAACATTGCAATTTTCGTCTTATGATGTGTACGCTTTTCTATAAAATTACAACGATGAGTGAAATAAATGTTATTTATGTAAAAGCTGCAAAAGTGCTGTGGAAACCCTAAATAAGTCATCCATTTCACTGTATGACATCATATGTATATTCGTTTCAGAAACAATATCCTGGTTTCTTTTGTCATATTATTTAATTCGTCGGAGATAGTGTTTGACCAGTTGATTGTTTGTTACTAATGCATGTCGTGTCTGACCATTTTTATTTATATACAATAAATATATCATTATGTTAGTGAATCAATCAAAAAATGTTTTTACTTCTTTGTCTTGTTGTAACATTTGATGACGGCTCACTGTTAGTTTCATGTTCAAGGATATGCAAAACTCATAGAATTGCCGTGCGATTCTCTAATGATTCGTCGTTGCGCTCGTTGACGAGCTCACCGATGTCAAATACTTTATGAGATATCGCCCTTGTACATAAGGTTGTTTTTCCAACATTTATTGTCATCTCGTCAATTGTTTTACGGATGTTGTCAAAGATGCAACGATGTGTATCTTAGAGAATCGCACGGCTGAAAGTTTTAGGCGGCTACGAACAAAGCATGGCTCGCACTTCTCCACGCCGAAACAATAATTATATTTACTTATATCCTCTAGCATTGTGACGTCATTGATAATCAATTCTCGGTTCAGTTAATTCTACCTCTGACAGAGACAGGAAATTCTCAGCGGACCGACAGTCATTTGTGTGTTGGGAGGCAATTACGTAGTTTCGGATCCATGACTTGTGACTGAAATGAGGCCGAGGTGTGTAAGGGGTGCTATTTCCGTAAGGTTAAGTCATGTTTAAAGAAAATTTTTATTTTTTATTTTGCCATGTTGCCTTTTATAACAAGAATTGTAAAAAAAAATAACGTTAACGGTTTAATTTGTTCAATAAGAAAACCTGTATAGTAAATTATAATGGTGTAGGATGGTTTTAACACTTAATTGGTGGTCAACATTGAAATTTTTTTTTAAACTTAAATATAACATCATGGAGGTCTTTTTTGTTTTTGTTTTTTGCCTGGGGAAATCCTATGATACCACCTACCACGGGGAAGTAGGTGGTTATGTGGGAGTCCGTATACCCACCAAAACCCCGGGGTGTTCCGTCACTGCCGCCCTCGGCGGGAACGCGGGACAGATTTTCCACACGACCGCGAACCCGCCGTGGCTGTCCGTTGCCGGACCCTTCTCTTCACGGCACGCCAAAACACATGGCGCGCCGCAACTGCCTCAGAGACCAAACCCGCCAACAATGGGCGCCAGACTTCCCCGTGTCTGGACGCCCGTGGTCTCCCTGCGGTGGGTCGGATACGTAGTGCCACCGCCTGCTACGTCAGCCACAGGGGATAATTCCCAGCGACCCCACCTCCTCGAGTCTGCACCAAAGTGCCCGGGCCCACCTCCTCGAGCCTGCGCCAAAGCGCCCGGGCCCCGCCACTCCTATGTGGACTTGGCGGCCAAAGCCCATAGGAGCGGCCCCGCCTGAGCCGGCCAGCGCACCCCAACGCTTCGCGGCCCCTGGGTTCCTCTTGGCTTCACCGTGGTGATCCAAGCCACGGCTACTGAGCCCCCCGCCACGTCAATGCGGGAACCCTTCGGGGGGATCATGGAGGTCTTAATTTAACTGTTCTATCTTAAAATAAATATTTAAATAGTATAACGAAACCATTTAAATATTTATTTTAAGATTTATTATAGCTTAATTTTTTAACAACCGAAAATAATGAAAATTATTTTTATACTATTTTATATAACTGTTCTTTAAACAATACGATTCCTAGAGTCCCGTTCGAGTCCGAAACCTATGTTATAGCAGTTAAACTCGCATTATAAATGAAATTTACATCTCTCATATTCGGTGACCAATTAGCGCTCTAGGGTAATAATGTAGGTAGAAAAGCCCTAGGGCGGTAAGTAATTAAAAAAAAACTTCACTCTTTCAAAAAGTTCGCGTACATCTAACCAACAATAGACATTATGCATTCAGCCCAATGACAAAAGAGGTCGCTTCGCTATTCAGCCTTGTCTTCGTATGAGTATAATAGTCATCAATTTTATTTTTGTAATGTCGGTTTTATTCTACTTACCTCACAATCGAGATGTAAAGCTCGAACTGTATATAACTATATTCATTAATACTCATTAATTATAAATATATTTCAACATTTTTAACTGTTTTTCAACATTTTTGGTATTTAATGTTTTAATCTATTTAAGTTTAGAGTACTTACATTGTTTATTATATGCCTCAGATTTAAGTAAAAAATATTTAAGATTATTAGTAATTAACACGAGGCTAGCTCCATGAGATGAAAAAGGGGGAGGGCGCTGTATGCTGAAACACAGGCGATGAGCCTAGTTCGGCGACAGACAATTCAAACATTTTTGTGTAACATTCTAGCCATATTATATAAGTTCAAAACTATGTAAGTGCTAAAATTTTGAAATAAATTATTATTATTATTATAATATAACTTAAATATCTCGGGCTGCAATTGATGCCTTACAGCTCTTGGCTACTAATCTACTATTAAGTCATTTACACTGCGGAGGGCTCTAACTCTAACTCCTTAAGAAATAGCTCTTAAGGAAATGTGTATAAATTGTAATAAACCATGCAGGTCCAGTGTGGCATAAAAGATAGGCTAGCCGCCAACTAGAGTTACGATTTTGAGATTGCCAAAATACTTCCGGCATGGCCTTAAAACAGCAAAGACTCAATAGTGGCATATTAACTTACCATTGGAAGTACAGAACAGCTCTAAGGGCCAATTTTACTAACTAAATAGCAATCGAACCGTAACTTATCGGTGACTATTTATTAATGCGTTTTTTATTCTGTTATTGAAAAACGTTCCATCTGCTTGTACGTTTCTGCTCGCATCAGCAATCGATTAAAACTTTATACTCTGCTATTTTGATTCTATAGATCGTGAAGGTGACACTAACTCATATTCGTATACAGCATTCCAAGTATATATTAAATATAGTAACGTCAAAGATGAGTTTACATTTCGATATGTCTATGGAACTAGTAGAATGGTTTTTTTTGGGTAAGTGTTCAACGACAACTAGAGTCGAACTGGAGATGCAGTAGGATAGATTGTTGAAGGTTGTGAGATACTAGAACTAGCCTCCTGGTCACAAAGGCCACTAACAGTCATTTATTCCATTTAAAACGGCAGATAGGTTTACTTAACCAAATTGAAAAGGTACATACAACTATTCTATGATTCTAACTACGATTAATAACGGCAAACGCTCTATATAATTAATTTTCTTTTTAACAATAAAAGCTGTTTAGATAGCATACCTGTTTTGGCGTGTGTGCACGTGAAAGAAATGACACAGATGAGTGTCAGCACGGAGTTTGTGGTCTTCATGTTGATCACTTAAACCACTAAGTCACTTGCATTTTTATTTCTCGCGTATGTTTCTGTTTGTATCTGAAAAGACAGAAAAGATATAAATGTAAAAGTAATTAAGATAGTTTATCGTTACGTTCATAATAAGGTCGGTTTAAAATTCTAACCTACAAGAGGTTTTTATATTGCAACAATTACAACAGTCGTTGCTATGGGAACTTGATCTCGTTTATTCTGAACTCTATTTTATTGAAATCGATTAACAGTGAAATTAGACATTACTAACATTAACAACTTTTATATTATTCTCTTTTTTTAATTTGATATACTTTATATTTAACCTCTATGTTATAAACATTTCGCTCTAGGAACGATTCCGTCACACACACATCACATTAAAGGCCTTACTTATAAACGCTGTTGCTAAATGACGTTATTAAGTAGTGCGCACAACAAAATTGTTCTGCACTGCCAATTAAAATTGAAGCAGCGTTTATAAGGCCGTCAATTGTTAAGTCTCACGTGTCTGTAATTTTACCGGTACCCTTACCTTCAAACAGAATACAGTATTGCAAATATTACTGCTTTGTAGAAAAAGCTATGGTTGCAGTACTTCCATGAACAAACTCATTCCCAAAGAGTGGTACTGCGCTACAACGTGACCGCAGGTAATCAAATGTAAATAAATGTATAATCAACTAGGATGTTAATCAGTTCGAAATGACAAGGCGCGCTCAACTGGGAGCATTACAACCGCGTGACTTAACTAATAATAATTATTTTGTTCTAATTAATTATTGGTTACGTCACGTAGCTACGCCGGCGTAGCAAATAAGTTTCGTGCAAGGACTTTTTCCAGAGATGAAGGGATGTGTTTAATGCAAGATTTAGATCAAAACTAGTTAAGCCACATAGAATACACTTTCAGAAAAATCTAGTATAATAAAAGTAATAAGCTAACCCGCTACTGGCTTCGCTCGCTTTGTTTTGGGACAAAATATTCAAATATCCTTTCTTAGTAGATGTTTACAACATAAATGCTATCAACTGCCATATTATACGGTGTGTAGTCCCTGTGGCTCAGATCCTGCATTGATTTACTTTCAGTCATTTTGAGCTCTTTGGCTAAGTACAAAATTGTAAAATAAATAAAAGTGTTCGCGCCGTCTTCGATATATATGAATACAGAGTTCAAAAGATCGCGGCATCTGCCGCACCGTTCTTTCACTCACAGACTCATTCATTTTATCCACTCATTCCGACATTCATTCTCATTCATTCTACAATATAGACTAGAACTACGTGTAACTTTTCTAATATTCAAATAATGTAATATTCAAGCAATATACTTACAAATCCAAAAGAACTATATTTTATTTGTTCCTTACCGAACAAAAAGATATAAAGATAAACCTAATTCTCACTGAGGAACTTATAAAATATGAACGTATATTAAACTGCAAGGAAAATATCAACGCAATAAATCAAAATAAGAGTTTTATTTTATTACACATTTGCCCCAATCGCTTGTAAAGGCTCAGTCACATTTCAACCCTTTATCAAAGCAATCATCCACCAAAGCTGCGCAACCACTGCGCCATAAACAAAGCCTTTATCCATGAAGATAATAAATAAACAGTAAAACAAGTGAGAACAGCTCGTTATTACGTGTTGCTCACGCATTCGCCGCGGTCGCAAACGGCCCGCCTTTGTCACAGCGCGCCCTCATTTTTATCTTCCCTTTTTTATCGGACGAAGGCCTTTGTTTGGCAAGCAAGGCTCGGTCGGCGGTTTAGCAAATATCCTCGCAGAATGGACGTATTATTATTGACGCCGCTCGAAGCCCAGGTTTATTTTTCCTAATGTTATATTACTATAACAGCGACGTGAACAAATTGAATTCGGACATTTCAGACTTTGTTCTGGTGAGTTGGCGTTTTGGGAAAATTGTTTGCAACGGATATGGAAATTGGCGGCTGTTTTCGGTACGAGATGAGTTTGACTAAAAAGGAAGTGTTTAATGGAGATCGGTTGATTAAATGTTATTCGGACCGTAACGTTGGTATTATTTAAAGGTTTACTAAAACGTTTTTGCAGGTTTATCGTGATGCTAATCATTTTATTATAGCGTTTTTGTTACTGAGATCGCACCACCGCATAAATATCCTATGTACGGTAGGAGGCATTTATACATACAATAACTCATCACAACATCCAAGACTCGACGAATTTCTTTTCGGCTTTTACACAAAAATTTGCTCCAGTCTAGGATGGAACCTGGGTCTCCTCGCCCCTCAAAGCCTCAAAGTTTCGTTACTGCAATTTTTGCAAGTCTATTCATATAAAAATGCTTTGATATAGTTTAAGGCTTGTTATTTTATCTGTAGTTTTGTAGGTTAGTGATGATGCGGTCGGAGATGGTAATAGAAACCTAAAATGATGACTGGCTCACAAGTACTACAAATATACACTTTTTATATACTATAAATATTATAAAGCGGAAAGATTTGAATGTATGTTTGTAACGAATGGCTCAAAAAGTACTGGACGTATTTCAAAAATTCTTTCACCATTGAAAAGCTACATTCCCCCTGAGTAACACAGGCTATATAAGATTCATCATCATCATCATCCATCACCGCGGGTGAAACCGCGGAGAACAGCTAGTATACTATATATTCAATTAAGTTACGTGAGCTTACGCATACGTCACACTATTCAACAGCCAAGACGTCAAAAACTTTAGAAAATCATTTTGTTCTAAGTCAAAATTACAAGTTTGATCATAGGTACTTATACACTCAAACTTTAGCAAACGTAAAAATATATTGTCAAGATCTAGGTATGAAATCTGGGAAAACATTTATGGAGAAGAAGTCCATACTATTTCCTCTTAAGGCAAAATGAGTGTAGATTACGACCAAATTTTATGATTCGACTTTGCGAAAACATAATTTTTCGATGCTTAAGCATAATAACCGAAGTTCGAAAAAAAACGTAGTGTAAATTGAATATACGTTCTTATGAAGTATGGGAGCCAATACACGATTGAGCAAACTTGGCTTGATAGAAAAAAATCGGAAAAATTCCCTAAATTTTGCAATTTTTCTTACGTGCTCCGTGGGAAAAAGCATTTTATTCAATTATGGGCAAATATATTTCAATTAATGTATTATAATCGAATTCTTATTTTAATTAATAAGAAATTTACTAGTGAACTATGGACTCTTTTATCATTAAAATTTAATCACTTGATTGTACGAAATAAATTAAAAAATGTTATTAGCACGTATTGAAATGCATTTTCACATCGTCCAATCTGATAAGCGATTGTCAATCTTATGTAAAGCATCGTAAATTGTTTTAAAATTAGGATTGGACCGCGCCTTAAGGTAAATGAGTACTATAGTGGGTGAAATTACTTGTTATCGTAAGGCACGTTTCTAGTCTATAGGTTAATTTTATGAACACAAACTGTTTTACATAAAGATATAACCATTCACCTTCACCGCCATTATATGACAACAGGGGCCTTACTATGAGCTCTTAAAGCAGGACTTCTAGACAACTGCCCGGTTCATTCGTACCATGACAACTTTAAAGCAGGCCTGCTCAGGCATACTATTCAAGAACCGCAGAAAAACCGTTCACCTGTTTTTTTGTATGGACTCTCGTTAACATGTCGCTCTAAATCCATTCAGTTTATTAACTTGTAAACGTCTAGGCATCTGCAATGTTGGTTATAGTAAATGTTTAGAATGCCAGAGATAATATTATCCGTTCATCTTTGAGAAAACAATATTCAAACAGTTCACCAAAATGAGTGTCATGGTATGATTTCATTCAAAACTGTTTATGTCAGGTTTAAGAACTGCACGGAACTTGCATGGTTTTTAAGAAGCTGATAGTAAGGCCCCTGGCTTTACCGACATGCAACATGCGGAAATAACACGCCAGTCCAACTAGGCAATGCATGAGAAATGTAGGTGCGGGTGTCATATCTACAACAAAAGACTGAGATAAAAGCTTAGTTTGTACTGGAAGAGTAGCCGTAGATACAGTAAAATTAATTTATACTAGTAGTTCTACGAACAGTAGACCTCGCGATCACATGAGTCTTATCAAAGGCCATTTTTTGCAGTATTGCACAACCTATTATCTTAACCAATTATGCTCATTGTGAAAATTCCTCTTTTGTGTCAGGTACCTAATATTATCAAAATCGGTCGGTAGATAGCACCGCAGCTAACTACCTCTTTTAAGAAAGGTGTTATAATGTGCCATTTTGATTAAAATATATAAATAAATTCCGGTTAAATCCAAATCAGTAATTAAAATTAGCACCAAGGAAGTAATAATATTCTTCAACCTCGTAAATTACAAAAATTTAATATAATTGTTCCCCAGTGTAACTACAAAAAATAACTAAATTTCCCGCTAAAACGAGAACGATCTGTTCAAGACAGTCGATGATGATGATGTTTTAGGCTATTAAGTTATTCTGCTGACCTTTATCAAATCGGCAACATCGTGTTTAAGTCGAGCATCTCAACCATCAAGTGAGATAGTGGTAAAATGTAAAGTGTACACATTGTACTCGTTATAATATAATCATTAATAAAGTATATTCCATTTTATTTACTTAAAACAATGCTACAGCCTCAAACGACGTCGATGGTCCTCACCATCGTAAACAAAGCCTTAGAAGTTTTATTTTTCTAAGAACTTTTTACTTGGGACACTCGCTCATTAATCAAAGTATTCTTTTTCAAAGGACAGCATCGCGTGTCTTTTTTAACGAAATTTTAAGAAAATACGCCTTCAAATTAAGTCTTTGTGATCACTCTCGTTTCTAATTAAATACCTTCAGAATAATTATATCACTTAAGTACTTGCTTATGCCTATGTCTATGCCCGTCTTAACAACAACAAAAAGACGACCTTGAAGAAACCCTTAAAGGTTCTAGATGACTCATATACCTATACAGAACCTTACAATGGAAAAATAATAAAACGACATTTGACGTCTCCACTAATGATAATAAATGTAAGCTACTGTCAGTTGACACTCCACTGAATGCAGTCTCGATGACATGTGTCAGATGTGTCACCAGCAAGTCATTTATAAAGGGCTATCGTTAAAAATAAACTGTTGGTGTTAATCGTTATTTTGTAACTCGTTACGTATTCACGGTGGTTCGGCAGGGAAGGGCTATTTAATGGGGATCCTCGTAGAATACGACATGATGTTAGCCGCACCTTAATTGGTTCCTAAATGAATGGCAAAATCTATTATTGCCAAATCAATTTTGGTGATTTGTTTTTAATTGAGCGTTAATAGTACTTTTTTGCTGAATAAAGTTGTCAAACAAAGCTATCCGCATTCTCTACTTAGATAGGAAACCGATTTTTAACTGAGCGCTATCGTGCTTTGGAGGTCACGTTTAGCTGCCTGAAAGCTTCTATTAGTAGCATTCCAGCAGTTTAAAATCTGTAGAGTTCCACTAGATTATCTGTTATGCCATGATGGTCTCTTTGGAGGCTGACATGTTTATTTTATAATATAATTTAGTAATAATATTAATGACATTTATTTTTTAATTATTGACATATTCTTCATATATCAGTCGTATGTTAGTCATAAATCAATACTAACAATATTATATTGTACGTCTGTCAAGGACAAACTGTGGTTCTACAAGCACTTGTGCGCTTAATAAGATCTATTATGTACACGGTTTTTGCAATTAATAAATTTCATTTCATTTCAAATTTCATTTCATTTCATTTCATTTCAAATTTCATTTCATTTCATTTCATTTCTCGTGTAGTGGATTGTAGTAAGCGTAGTGCTTACAATCAAGCGCACCACGTGCCTCTCTTGCCACTTCACTAACTATAAAAATAAAATATAAATATGTTGAGGTCTTATTTAAGTTTGTCATGACATGACTTATGAATGTATTATTCGTAGATCATGCAATTAGTTCTTAACTCCTATTGTAGTGCACTTAGCACAAAAAAGTAGCGTACAAGCTTTTACAGAAAAGCTTGTACGCTACTTTTTGTAGTATTTTTGTTGTGCTTTTTTTTTGTCGGAAACATGAGGCACTGCGGTAATCCTAAAAACTAATCTAGGAAAAGAAGCCTTACATCCAGTAAATTAGAATTCCAAATAGCGCGCTATGATTACGTATGCTATGATGCAGCTTCAAGAAACAGTTTCCCGTTCAATACGACCCCATTTCAATAACACTCCAGCTAGTGTGAAATTAAAACGAAGTCCCTAGAGTCCCGAGCGAACAGTTATGGATGTCGGGGAAATTTAATTTGTAGCAGGAAACACCGCGGGAAGGCAATGAATAGAAATGTAATTGGATCCCATGCTGCATGCGAACCGATCTTTAGGTGACTTACTTGGAATGGAGGGTGAATTTTGATTTGCAATATTAGGACGGAAATTTTGGAAAATATGTTTGTATTGGAAACGTAAATTAAGAATCAAATGTTCAGATCGCGGGTTAAAACCCCCTAAAATGACTAACGTTAATTTTTGTTGTTTTAGGTATGACGTAAAAGGAAAAAGGAACCTATAAAGGGCCACGTTGTTGTCTACCTGTCTGTGTATCTGTTTGTCAAGATTATTTTCTCAGACATGTTTACAGGTATCAAGTTGAAATTTACATCAAATACTAAAGTTAATAAGAACTTAGCGCTGGTTTCCAGTCGGAACTTACGACCGAATACGTACAAAAAAATACAATCATTTATATATTTTTAGTAATTTATAGTTTTTAAAGTACTAACGCCTGCTTAGTGAAACTTTGCAATTTTAGAGAGAAGAAAGTATCGAATAACATCATCATCATCATCATCTCAGCCGTAGGACGTCCACTGCTGAACATAGGCCTCCCCCATGATTTTCCAAAAGGATGGTTGGAAGCGGCCTGCATCCAACGTCGTCCTGCGACCTTCATCAGGTCGTCTGTCCACCGTGTCGGTGCAAGACCTACGCTGCGCTTGCCGGTCCGTGGTCTCCACTCCAGAACCTTTCGGCCCCATCGGCCATCTGTTCTGCGTGCTATGTGCCCTGCCCACTGCTACTTCAACTGGCTAATCTTCTTGGCTATGTCGGTGACTTTCGTTCTTCTACGGATCTCCTCATTTCTGATTCGATCACGTAGAGAAACCCCGAGAATAGCCCTCTCCATAGCTCGTTGCTATTCTATTTTGCATCAAATAACATACACAATAAAATACATAGAGACATATAATATATAACATATAACCTCATCCTGTTTGGAAGTCAGTTAAAAATACCATCTCCTTACGACCGTTAAAATCGTATCGTTAAAATTCATGCTTGGATGGGAAGTCTCGGTGGCCTAGTAGTCATAGCGTCTGACACACATTGTCATAGTCCGTGTCCGTTCGATGATGAGTATATTTCTCTCTAAATTCGCATAACCATTTAACCAACCATAAATATATAAATGGTTATCTATCACAAAAACACACTACGCTTAGTGTGTCCCGTTTTTCGTAATACAATGCGCATAATACAATCTCACAGAAAACATAAAAAACACTCACCAGCCTCCTGAAATATCAGAGTCAATTCTATAATTTTAAAATCACCAACACAAAAACGTAACAACACAAAACCAAAGCATAAGACCGACGACTGAAAGAAAAAAGCACCGTTTCAAATTCCTACCCGTACAGAGTTATCGTGTCTCCTACATAGCTGGCGTACTGTGACACCTTGACATTTTCGTTCTACCCGCCCTCGGTAAAATAAGAATTCCTACATATGCAACGTACATGAAAATACCATGTCTTACGTAAGCAGAAATAATGGTATATTGCGACTGATACGAAGCTCGTGAGATACTTTGTGTTTTTGTAAAGGAGTTTAGCATTTTACCTCAAAATTTGGTAAGAAATGTTGTAAAAACTAGTTTTAGTTATATAATGATGTTGAATCCTACTAATATTATAAACGCGAAAGTTTGTGAGTATGTATGTATCGATGTATGGATTTGTGGATCTTTGTTACTCTTTCTTGCTAAACTGTGAGGCCAATTTTGATGAAATTTAATATGGAGGTAGATGAGGTGCTGGATTAACACATAAGATACTTCTCATCATCATACTCATCCATTACCAAGCGGGTAAAAAATCGTAATATGCTTGGGCACAGCATAGACAAAATAACAAGATCTCGGCCTACGTTAAGATCGTAATGATAACAGTTCTGTCAAAGTTTGTGTCAGTTCCTGATAGCTTAGTCAAAATAACGCTATCATTTTGTCAGCTCGATACACTGGACGTGCTCGGCGACCGTCAAGGGTGATGAAATGTTGAAATGACAGTTTTTTTTCTATGGTGATTTATTTATTATTTGTATGGTACTGTATTTAATTATTAGTATTTACTGATTGGCTTACTAAAGTACTTAACGTTACTCATATCACCTTGCAAATATTCAATAACATTTTGGTATAAAAATATTTAATCCTGCGCAGACGACGTCGCGGGCACCATCTAGTAAAAAATAATGATGAGTTCTTTATGTGAAATATTTTAAGAGGTTCTGGTCTTTTGAGAAAAGTTTAACGTTTGAGTTTTTCGTTACTACATGTAAGATTAAATACTCTCTGCTTTCAATGAGTCGTTTTTCCGACTACCAGAGGAATAGATGAGTCAGTCGCACGCCTGCTGATAAGCGCCACGCTACTATTTGACAGTCTCAGTACTACAGAGACTACGAATTTAAACTTTTGCGTGGTGTTGCTGTTGGCAATGCACTGTACTCTATAGACATTCGTTTCGAAATTTAACTTTCTAGAGTTTACGCTTATAATATTATGTATGAGAACGTTGTACTTGAGTCTGCGTTATTTTTTTCTTCACACCGAAAGAGCTTAACGGAATTAAATGAAATTTGGAATAAAATAGCTTATAGTCAGAAATAACATATTAGCCGTCCAAATTGAAATGGTAGTTAATTGACTGTGATGTAGATCTAACACTAAAATTTGGACATATTGTAAACAAATACAGTACAAACTATGAGTTGTCTGTGCCACAGTTGTACTATATGAATTTAATTTTTAAGTCAACGATACGATAACGTTACACTTACGCAAATTATCATACTAGACTCAATGCACTATAATTAAGGGTAGATTTTTGTAACTAATGTTAATTTATGAGTCTCATTAGACACGTAATTTTCTAGTATTTTTTATTTCTATTTCACTTGAATTTACTAGTGCATGCATTTCATCTATGAAATACGGATAAACTATAATGGATAGCATGTGGACACTTTAGCCCGTTAATCCGGTTGGGCACGTAGATAACTTTAGTCCATTATCAGATCACTTTGTTTCGTATTCAATGGTATAGAGAATCGTATAGCACTTTTATTTTTTTATGTGCCTGATAATAAAATTGTCCAAACACAGTCTAGCTCAGTTGAGGACTTCTCTTGTTTTCTACCTCGATTTTGTTATTCTAACGCAAGCTTATACAAAGCCGAACATATTTCAAACAAGGGATGTGGAACATTGTTATTGAGTCAGATTGATTATCTTGAAAATGCCTATGTTTGTCCTTAGAAATCCTTAGAAAATAAACCTGGAGCTAATATCCATAAAGTTCTGTTGACAAACGCACTAGTTCATCGATAAGTATAAAAAACACAACTTTGAAAATAAAATAATTCAGATATCTGCTTCTGAGATAAAAGTTAATCGAAAACGAATAAGAATTAAACAGTATACCACATACATAATAATAATAATGGAAATTTTATTCGAGTTTCGGTATGAAATCCTGCAACCATGAAAAAATTTTAAAGAACGGAGCGGAAATCGAATAAACCGCACTGGCCAAACCTTTTGAGGTAAAGCTAAAGAGAAAAAGGAAATGTAATTCAGATTGCAGTAGACTTGCTTTTAGTATTTGAGCACGGAAAAAATATCATAAAGTTAATATATAACGACGGTAAGTTTCATAATGTCTTTATTTTACATTTTTTAATATTTTAAAGTATGAATCTTTAATCATCATCATCACCATCATCATCATCATCAGCCTGTAGCAGTCCACTGCTGGACATAGGCCTCTCCAATTGCACGCCACTTAGGTCTATCTTGGGCTTCTCGCATCCAGTTTTTGCCAGCCGTCTTGCGCAGAACGGCACTCCACCGTGCCTCAGGACGTCCTACACTACGTTTGCCGAGACGCGGTCTCCACTCTAGAACTCGTTTACCCCACCGGTTGTCGGTTCTACGGCTAATATGGCCAGCCCACTGCCACTTCAGCTTGCTGATTTGGTGGCCTATGTCGATGACCTTGGTTCTCTGACGGATCACTTCATTTCTGATGCGATCCCTCAGAGAAACACCGAGCATAGCTCTTTCCATAGCCCGCTGAGCGACCTTGAGCTTGTGGACCATTCGAGCCGTCAGTGTCCACGTTTCGGCTCCATATGTCATGACGGGTAGGACGCACTGGTTGAAGACTTTCGTCTTCAGGCACTGTGGAATCGGCGAAGTAAGGTCTCGACGTAGCTTCCCAAACGCTGCCCAGCCAAGCCGAATTCTTCTATTCAACTCGTTCTCAAAGTTGTTTTTTCCCAACTGCAATGTCTGCCCGAGGTACATTCATTTATGAACAACTTCGAGAACGGCGCCGTGTATCGCAATCGGTTCCGGTAGAACATGTTCGTTGAACATGACCTTGGTTTTGTCCAAGTTCATCCGTAGGCCGATGCGCATAGAAGAGTCAGCCAGGTCATTCAGTATCTGTTGCAGGTCCTGCAGCGTCTCTGCCACGATGACGATATCGTCAGCAAATCGCAAGTGAGAGATGTATTCGCCGTTGATATTAATGCCACGTCCTTTCCAGTTCAGCGTCTTGAACATATCCTCCATTGCATTTGAAAATAATTTCGGGGAAATAACGTCCCCTTGTCTCACTCCTCGATGCAACGGTATGGGACTTGTTTCCTGATTCTCTACTTGGACGGACATGGTGGCGGTTTCGTAAAGACATCTCATCACTTGGATCTATCGCCAATCTATCTGGCAACGCTGCAGGGACTCCAGAACAGACCAGATTTCAACCGAGTCAAAGGCCTTGTCATAGTCCACGAATGCTAGACACAGGGGCTGATTATACTCTTCGGTCTTCTGTATAATCTGCCGAACTGTGTGAATGTGGTCTATGGTGCCGTATCCGCTCCGAAACCCAGCCTGTTCCGGTGGTTGGAATTCATCGAGTCTACGCGCAAGACGGTTCGTGATCACTCTTGAAAACAGCTTATAGACGTGGCTTAGAAGGGATATGGGTCGATAGTTCTTCAGCAGGGTCTTATTTCCCTTTTTGAAGAACAGGACGACCACACTCCTACTCCATGCCTCTGGAGTTCTCCCTTCGAACTGGACAGCGTTAAAAAGCTTCTGGAGCTCCCTCAGTACGGGTTTACCTCCTGATTTTAGTAGCTCTGTTGTAACGCCATCCTCTCCAGGGGCTTTTCCATTTTAAGCTGTCCAAGAGCAATCTCGATTTCGCCAATACTGACTTCTGGCAGGTCTTCGGTGAAATGGCGTGTTAACGTGTCTCTAGGATCCTCATTTTCGGGATCAGGTCGAGATGCATGCGATGCGTATAATCGGCCATAAAAGTCCTCCACTTCCGAAAGGACTGCCGGCTTCGCAGCAACGACTTCTTCACTAGCTGTGGTCAACTTCGTCAGGTGGCTTCTTCCAAGAGATTGTACCAACACCTTTGACCCCCGATTCTGCTCGATCGCTCTTTCGATCGAAGGAGTATTGAAGCACCGGAGGTCGTGTCGTACGTTTTTGTTGATCTCTCGGTTTAGAGTCCGCTTTTCTGACGAAGTGATGGGTGGGTTTTCACGTCGTTCCTTCATTAGCCCCAAAGTCTCTTCTGAAAGCTTGGACTTCTTGCCCTTACGCTGCATGTAACCAAATTTCGTACCTTCTTCCCTGAGGACCCGAGTCACATTTTTGAGGTTCTGGTTTACGTCTGTGGTGGTTTCCACGGCAGCAAATTGGTTCTCCAGGTTTAACTGGAATGTTTCAGATCCTGCCATGGTTTGGAGCAGTGTTGGTCGGAGCCTGGACTTCATCAGACGGACACGTTGCGCCTTGAAGTTGATATTCAGAGAGCCTCGGACAAGTCGGTGATCGCTACCGGTATTGAACCTGTTGATCACGGAGACATCTCTAAATATGTGCCTTTTATCCGTCATGATGAAGTCAATCTCATTTTTAGTCCTAGTGCCGGGGCTTAGTTACGTCCACTTCCTTTGGGGCTATTTCTTAAAGAAGGAGTTCATCAAGAAGAGAATCCCGTTCGAGGAAGTTGACGAGCATTTGCCCCCTATGATTTCTGCGTCCAAAGCCATGGCATCCTACTACCGATTCGCTGAAATTCTGAACTCCCACATTAGCGTTAAAGTCCCCCATGACAACGGTGTACTGGGTCTTTGTAGTAAAGTGGCCCTCGATATGTCATCGAACATATCCTCCACTTCATCGTCCGAGTGTGTCGAGGTCGGTGCGTACACTTGCACCACCTTGAGGTTATACCTCTCGGTGAGTTTTACAATAAGGTACGCTACCCTGTTCGACACACTGGACACTTCCACAACGTTGTCAGAAAGGGACTTGTTTACCAGAAACCCAACGCCACCTTGGGATTGTTGGTCTCCCTCTCGGAAGTACATTAGGTGGCCCGATTCTAGGGTTAAGGTGTCCTCCCCCTCTCTTCGGACTTCACTCAACCCCAGTATGTGCCACCTAATTTTACCAAGTTCCACCTCGAGTTGCGCCAGATGCGAGTCAAGCCGTAGCGTGCGTCCGTTATACGTCGCCAGGGTCAGTTGTTTGTGGTGGCCTCCCGTAGCCCGGAGATTCTTAGCACCCCTCGCCCCGCCGTTACCATGGTCGCCACCATGACCAGGAATAGTAGGGCCGCCGGGAACTAGGGGCCGTGGCTTTTTGTTGTCCTGCATTGGAGGGATTTGCTCGTAATCGCCACGCTGGGCAGGCGGGTTGGCGATCGCAGGGCGTAGCTTCTCGCACCGGTGACGCTACCGGCCACGCTACCTATCCGTCACCGGCCTGTTGCATTTAGCGACGCCTGTTGGGATGGGTATACCACCAACGGTCGGTTGTCAGAGCCTCGTTCGTCGATCAGCAGGATGCATCGCGTGCAGGTGAGGTTGACTTGGGTCAAAAGATGTTGGCTTGCCCCATAAATCCCAATCTTTAATGCAAGTATTGAAATTTATAGAGAGAAAAATGTATATCCTCAGACGGGATTCGAACCTGCGCCTTTTGACTATCCGTGTCAGACAACATGACATTTTGGCCACCAAGACTCGAGGTCCGAGCATTGAATTTTAACTCTCTATCTGATTTAAACCTTTAACCGTCTTACGGGGACGGAGCGACATCTATTGAACAGCTTTGACAGCACTATCCAACCGAAGGAAGTATTTTAGAAATACTTAAACTTTCGTGTTGACGTCGCAACCCTTTATAAATTTTATAACAAAAAATAAACAAGTGTATTTGTTATGAGTAAGTGACGTGATAGGCAATGTATGTGGCTAGTGGTAAGCACAAAACAGTTGCAGAGGCCCTAGAAAAAACGATTTGCGAAAAAGTATTCACATCGTAAGCGTCACCGCGTCACGCTTTGGCGTACAAACTGAGTTATCTGTGTCACAGTTGCCCTAGATAAATAACAGTTTGTGCTCTTTAAAGTAAAGGGCTCGTTACGTTATTGTGCTAGGTTCACAGCACTACCTTTTACGGTGCCCTGTATATAGGGAACCGTTCTAACTGGAACTGTCAAAAACCTTTAAAATTTTAAAATTTACCTAAACATTACAAACATTTAAAACTACATTACATAAATAGCGTTTTACTCTCGTTTCTTTGTAAGCCATTTTATAGATGTTTTCAGGTCAAAAAGTATATAAAATGTGTACAAAATTCTGCCCAACAGGTAGATTAGTGATATTTTTGTATAATTGTGAACCTATATACTCGTAAAATGCTACGAGGCGTATTAATCACAGATGCCACGAAAGTTGGCCACCTTCCAAAATCGGTAAGCCATTAAAAGTTAAAAAATTACGATCAGTCGATCGATTTGTTAAATCGTTTGCTATTACTTTACCCTGGCCTTGTGGCCCGATAGCTGTAAAACTTTGATGTACCTTAATGCCTACTCATTTATCATTCGCACGTGTGGAATGGAAAGGTTATATGTTGTAACAAGTTTTTAAAGTAATTTTCAATATAGAGGTAGGTACACTTATACTTCATCGAATAAAGTTAAAACTTAATGTTATGTTTTGTTTAAAAACAACTATCTCTAAAACTTTAAAAGTTATACTAACAGCAGACAACCTTTCACTGTCCTTGAGTCCATATTTCATATTATTATAAGAAACGATATTTAAACTTTTAGTACCAGCTCTACCAAAGAAATATCGTTCGTGACTCAACAGTCGGTTACTGAAAGGGCCCATGATGGCACACACGTTCTGAAACTTGTCGAGAAATCTGTGATCCTACACAAAATATCTTGAGTCGCGCGCAGAGCGCACGTCGTGCCAATTGTGCGCGAATTCGCGCAGGCGCCTGTAGTTTGCCGCATCACGTACCAGATCCGCGTAGTATATTGGGCCCTCCTCATGGCGGGAGACCCCATCAAGCATTCTTGCACGCATCTCTTTATACAACGGACAGTCCCATAAAACGTGGTGCCTGTCCTCCTCTGCCATTCCGCACTCGCACATCCTATCATCTCTCAAACAAATATCGGCCAACCGCTTGTTGAAGCAACCGTGCCCCGTCAAAATCTGTGACACCTGGTAATCAGGCTCCACCCAATCCGCCTTTATACGTTCCCTAATGTCAGGGAAGAAGCAATGAAGCTCCCTGCCTTTCCCCTCTGCCGTCCACCTGTCCTGCCAAAGAGCAAAAACCTCCATATCTCCATCTCTCTATCATCCATTCCTCAGCCTTGTCACCTCCTCCCGGGGCAGCCCTTTACACTCAGCCCAGCGTCGGTCAGCACGGGTCACCTCGAGGTCCGCCGGAAGAACTCCTGCTAACACCGGCAGTGCCGCCGTACTACACGAGTGGTACGCCTTAGTCAGCAGAATGAGCGACGGCCTCTGAGTCCTTTGCAGAACGCTGCGGACCACGTGAAGAGCGGCGCGTGCATGCCATATGGCTGCCGCGTAGGTCAGGGTTGCGATGTAGGTGCCTTTGTACAGACAGTGAAAGGTTGTCTGCTGGTTTTGGGAATTGATACAATGTTAAGATCATGTAATCCTGAATGAGAAGGAGTGAACTACTAAGCTTACCAACCACTGCTAACAATATTCTGTTAGTGGTAGGCCATGCTGTCCGTTTTCTATACTAATATTATAAAGAGGAAAGATTTGTATGCATGTTTGTAACGATTTGACTCAAAAAGTACTAAACCGATTTCAAAAATTATTTTACCATTGGAAAGCTACATTCACCCTGAATAACATAGGCTATATAAAATTCATCAACATCATCATCATCCATCACCGCGCAGATGAAACCGCGGAGAGCAGCTAGTATTCAATATTTCCAGGAAACAAGAGCCTAGTGATTATCATCAGGGATAGTATTTATAAACGCAAATTTATTCTCAAATAAAATCTGTAGCTCTAGGATTTTATTCATACATCGGATTTAAGTTTCCGTTGAAGCTGATATCAAAAAGAAACCCACACCATGGTAATACGGCACTTCGGTCACACCTAAGTCGCTGACTAGAGTGGTCGTTCGTACCGCGACCGCTCCAAAGCTGACCCAGAATTCACACGTGTTTATAAAATAGCGCGCTGACATGGACACTAAGCGTTCCGATCGTGTTATAATCCATGAGCTACTCGCCTTCGTGCAGCAGAAGCTGGATGTAATGGATGAGCTCAGTCTTGAGCAAATCTGCACGTCCAGCTGAACACACGGAGGATGACATTGTTGCTGCCAAGAAGACGCTAGCTGACGCTGCCATGACCACATTCCGTCTCATCACAAGGCAGAGGGATAGGCGTGGCCGCAAGGACCTGCAGGACATCTTCCGGGTGTTCAAGGAGACCGATCCAGATGACGTCCCAACATTCGAGGCACGTAACCTACACCGCTTGCCTTGCGTCACTTTCGACCATGTTGACGTCAGCAAACTCCTAAAGGACATCACGCTCCTGAGGAATGACGTAACTGAAATACGCTCCAAATTAAATATATCGGAGCTAACAGTGGAGAAACTTAAGTTGGAGTTAGCAGAATTGCGCAACAAGAATGCTGCGCCGACAATTTCGCCGCTGTCCGCACAAAATATTTATATGCGTCGACGCGGCGAAAACCCAAACTACAACAACAACAATATAGCGACTCCGACATCTGACCCCGATACATCGCTGCAGGTTGATGACCGTAGTATTCCTTCGGTCGAGGTCGGACCTACTAAGCCTATTACATCAGCACCTCATTTACCTGCAGCACCCGTACCCGTCCGTCACCGGAACACTTTCGCCCAGGTGGTGCGACCTGCACGTGTGCCGGTTACTGAGTCCACTGCGATTCCTGCCATTACTCCAACCGTAAAAGGATCGAAAAAAGTCGACAAAGAGGGCTTCACCCTTGTGGAGAAGAAGAAGCGTCGACCTAGACCAGTCTGAAACTTCCGCGGCACCGCTCCGGCTGCAGCGACGGCCATCCGTGCTGCAGAGCCTATATCAGCTATATACCTCTCCGATTTGAGAAGAGCACGTCAGGAGACGAGATCGTGCGGTATATATGCGACAAATGTGACGAAGGAAGAATCCCGGTTCAGGCCCTACCGGAGGTAAAGATAACGCGGCTGGAATCAAAACGCGAGACGTACTTCAAGTCATATGTGTTCAGATTTTCAGCCAAGATGAGAGAAACATTCCTGGCACCAGACTTTTGGCCTGAAGGGATTGTTTTCCAAAGGTACAGGGAGCCGAGACTGAACATGAATCCCTAACTGTACGATACAGTTTTGTAATATTATTCAACCCTTTAAAATATATATGTTAGTCTGTAAGGTACGTGTTTTTGATATGGGCCGCTGGTATTTTTACAATGTGTAACTGTGCTATTGCCTGAAATAAAGATTATTATTATTATTATTATTATTTCTTAATGGTAGCTTTGATAAATACCACCTAATTATACCATTAATAGGAAAATGTGTTGCAAAGCACCTAATGTTTCGGTCTTTGAAATCCAGTTGGTCTTGTGAGCAAATGTCTGTAATCACAATATTGAATAAAATAGTTTTTAAATGTTAGTTTATCTGTCTATCTATATTAGATTTACCTTGACTGACTATAATTACTAACTGACTTGAAATTTTTGCATTTTATTAGAATAGTTTTTTTTTTATTTCACTCCTAAAGGGGTGAAACGGACAACGGCGTAAGAAAATGGAAGGTCAGCAACTTACTTTAAACCTTATGGACACACCATTGTGCTAAACAGGTAATTCAATGAATCGCTCTTTTTCAACTGTAGGTTTCGCAGGTTAAATTTTGCAAGTTAATTTATGCTTAAACAAAATATACGTTGATATTGATGAGGGATTAATAAGAGAGAAACAGGGTTATCTTTGTTTTACATGCTTTCAAAGCATAAGTTATGTTTTGTTTATGATTAGGAAAATTTGCAAGTAGTTCTAATTTGGTGTTCACTTTTTATATATGTAACATATTGGTAACATAACATCGAAACTTTCGTTATGAACAGCACTGCTCATACAATATTATGTATATTAATTAATAATATTATAAATACGAAAGCTTTCGAGTATATATTTTTGTAACTTCATTACGTTAAAATGGCACAAAATATTGAGTGACAGTATGAAACTTAAGACATTTAGGAGATAGTTTTTACACTGGTTCATTATAAAGTTTAATCTGATTAATCATAATTTTTTACCAAGGTAAGCATAATGTTATCAGGGTAAACATAATGTTACCAGGGTAAACATGTTGTTTAACCAGGGTAAACATAATGTTACCAGGGTAAACATGTTGTTTAACCAGGGTAATTATAATGTTCCCAGGGTAAACATGTTGTTTAACCAGGGTTAAACATACTGTTTACCCTGGATAAACATCATGCAACACATTCATATTTGCCTTAGCTAGTGATTAAAATTGGAATCATATACCGTAAAATGTTCCTACTTTGCTCCTATGGGGTTAACTGTGCTCCAATTCTCTCAATTGATTTATCGCTTAATATCTCCAAATCGGTGCAACATTTCATTTAAATGTGAAAGCATCCGAAACATTTGACTTTTAAGTGGCACCTCTGAGCTGGCAATTTTTTCATCCGCCATTTTTTTCTTATGTCAGGTAAAGCTGAAGTCCATACGTCAAAAGTTATATTGTTTTGTGTATCCGAAAAAGCCACTTTCATCTTGAAATCTGCATAGCGCATTAAGGGAATTGTGTTCTTATGTTATTATGTGTATAATCAGGTAAACGAGTATATTAATATTTCATTGAATTGTTGATTTGGTCGTAATCTAACCACACTTTTTTGGCGTGCTCATTTTTTCGTAGGTACGATTGGGTAACTTTGCGCCTGGAGCAAAGTATGATTTTTCGATCATTAATACTATCATAATAGGTAAAGCGTAATATAACTGGAGCATAGTTTGAATATGGCAAGTATAACTTTGCTCAAAAAGCTTCCACAATGGAGATTGCTAGTGAAACATACCCAGGAGCAAAGTTACCCATAACCATGGGTAACTTTGCTCCTTATTCCTAGTTTTATATATATTATAAAATACCTAATTACGTTAATTTAAATATCAAAATATGTTGGATAACATTATATTCCTTAAATTAATACATCTGAGCATATTTCATAATTAATAGTTTAAACAATATTCATAATTTCCTTTTTTGGAGCAAATATTGGAGCAAAGTAGGAACATTCTACGGTACTCTAAAGGCAAGGTAAACACTTCTCGTCCAACGATAAGGTGGACTGACTACCTGATAAAGGTGGCATAGTGACGTTGGATGCAGGCCGCTTTCAACCGGTCCTTTTGGAATTTTGTGGGGAGGTATATGTTCAGCAGTGGAGATCTTACGGCTGAGATGATGATGGTGATGATGAAGGTAAACAACCGAGAATACGGAGTGATCAAATTAAAAAAAAAGCTTCAAATTACCTTTTTGAGACCGAGTAGCCCAGGGCCTTCCTATTCTCGACATATTTGCACGAGTTAATGACTGTACTGATTGTCGGTGAGTTTCTACAGACTAACGGCCTTACTTTAAATTCTTTCACCAGTAGAAAACTACATTACTTCCGAGTGGAAAAGACAATGTTTTATACCTCATCGTAATCGTCCATCACCACGCGGATGAAAACGCGGAGCGCAGCTAGTTTATAATATAAGTGGAATACCTACGTAAATAAATACATATTCTAAAACAAACAATAGTAAAAAGCATAACGCATATCAATTACTAAATTCTATATTTTCTGCATAAATCAACAATTTGTGTTTTAGTTCAATTTAAATAATATACTTTGTCATTTATATTATAATTTGCATACAACTCTGGATAGTTAACTTAAATCATTTTGACGGTACATAATGTAGTGCTACATATTTTACTTCGAAGTTAAAGTGCTGTAAACTTGGAAAAGAGTCTTACCATCTTGCATTAATTTCACCTGATGAAGAATCAGTTAATTCTTCCCTACCTCTTACAGAGGAGGCTGTCTCGGCCCTCAAAATATACGAGTAGGTATATTGTATAATACATTATTTACTTGTCCTGACTGGCAGACTGAATCATCAATGCAAAGCCTGTAGCTACAAACTTGAATCTTGGCAGTTTATTTTATTCCAAAAACCTTTCTTTAGTGTATCCTTAATACTTTTTTTTTTAAATCTCATTAAGAAGGAGGTAAGCAAGCGAAACCGCCGGCGAGTCAGCTAGGCGTTGCTGTCACACCATTGAGCTATGATTGTAAATGAGTCATTATTTTTTAACTGTAGGTAGAACTCCGCAGGTTATTATTTAGAAGTCAATTAACGCCTAAACAAAATATCTACCTACTCATCCATAAGAATTCAATTAATTCTGTGGTTTCGTATCATATAAAAGCGAGCAAAGCCGTTGGCGTTTCAGGTAGTATTGTATAACAATTTAACTACAATATTTATTTAACTCTCCACTTAAACATTTGTTACTTTTCCGAACCAAATCCTGTCACAAAGTTCGGGATCTATAAAAAACATCGCACAACTTCGAGATTCGATTCCCGACAGCTGGGTTCCGTGCCTCCACTTCAATAACAAAGTTTCGATCATATCAATTCGCATCAATCAATGTGATGTTAGATTGTTTTATGATCCCGGGGGTATTACGATTGTGATAGCAGAAAGTGTAAAGTTTGGAACAGTTGTGGCTTTCAGCTGTCAAGTTGGATCCGAAATGGTTTTATAAAACTTGGACGGTTATTTCGCTATCAACTCCTTCAATTTAAATTGGCTACCTGCCCCCTCGCGTTGCTTATTCAGACTCACGATGTAAAATACTCTTAGAAATTAGACGTTGAGAGGTTGATGTAGGTAGTATAATCAATTATATTTAAAAATTGACTCTGGCGAACTCTTGTCTGAGCAATTTATATCTAGATTTACCTCATTTATGTTTGTGAGCCCAGCAATATTGTTTTTCCTCCATGAATTGGGGCCCGTACAGTATCCATGCGGGTGTCAAGAAATATGCTAAAACATTAATACGGCTTTATGTTCAACTATTCCCTTCAAGGCTTTGCTTGAACATCAGCGTTAGACGTCACAGATCACGCACATTTGATATATTATCATATGAGGGTAAGGAAAATTTTACTTATTGTTGTTATAATATTTTTTGATATATTTCTGTATAATTTATCCTCTGTGGTCAAACACATGAATTTCTCTCTTTGGCCTTTTTTCGAAAATAAATTAAATAACATTAATTTGAAACTGTGGTATAACTCATTCTTGAATATTTATTTTATTAGGTATCGAGAGAGTTGAGATTTTTTGAGGCAAGAGTTGATAACTATGCCTTGATGTGCGTCTATTTCGCATTAACATCCAATAATTACGTGAGAAGTATGTTTAGTACTTTGCACGATTTATTAAGTTTTTTTTACTATCAAGTAATGTAAAATGCAAATTGTGCACCTAATTGACAGCCCTGCCTGTTGCATAGCAATATCATCATCAAGCGTTAAAGAGAGATGGCAACAGCATACGCTAGTCAATATATTAAATTATTGCTAATTACACGAAAACCATTGCGTGGTTTCCGCTTAATCAAATAATAATAATTAAATTGTCACTACTCCACTTTTACAGCAAATAATCAATTATGTAAAAAGGTTGCAGTACTATAATAAGTGTGCACAAAACCAGATAGCTATTTTGGCGATTTCCTTGCAGCAACTATTCTATGAGCCGTTTTTTTTAATATTACGACTAGCTTCCACAGACTCCAAGGTCTGTGCCATTTTTTAGGTTTTGCAAATTGATTACATCTAAATATAATATAAGAGCCAATAATAAATACTTAATTAAGAGACATAGGATTTTTATGTTACATTACTTAAGCGCTATATCGTTTCTGAGATTGCATCAGCATTCAGAACATACCGGTCTCCGCAGACAGCTGCCGTTCACGAGTTGACGCATGTGGCAGCCATCGCCTTCCTCAACCATATTTAAGGGAAGATGGCGACTCGTCACTCGACGCCACCGCCTGCCATCAACTTTTCGTGAGCGTGTTTGCTCCGTTTGCTCACACTTACTCTTTGTTAAATACAACTCAACATAGATAACTACTAATATTAACGTATCACTTAGGTATAGAACTGAAGCAGGGCCTCAATAACCACTTCTTTTTGATCTACGAGCCGTTAGGGGATGAGGATTAAAATAATATTCTTTCATCTGAGTTAAATTATATTTCCGCCATCAGAATGGAAATAGTATATTTGTAAGAAGCGAGAATACCGGACTAACTAAGTGGTAGGGCTTTTTGGATGAGGCCGTGGTAGGTACCATCGGTCCAAGGAGCAATAGATATTCGATCGATGGCTCTATCATAAATCAGAGTTAAGTTTCTAAAGGATACTATAACCTATAAAACTAAGATATTACTATACTTAGAACCTATACATCTAGAAATGACAAGAGGTACCTACAAATTTAAAAATAAAAAGTTTCCAGTTCAACCTCCCCGTAATAGAAGACGTGTGGTAAGTAGACAACGAAATACTTATAAATGAAGCCATATACAAAGAACCACCCCACCCTAAGAATAACTGTATTTGGCTTGGATATTTCTGATGGATAAAGATTCCTCATTACTATAATTTGCAAAATAAAGTATATTTTTGAGTTAGCAACTGCGAAACTGCAGGGTGGCGTTCTATTTGAAACGAAGAAATTGTATATTAAAGCAATAAAATGAACAATTTGAATATTTTCAGTTCATTTGCTTAGTTTTTTATGTAGTTCATTTTACTATTTACAGCATGAATCATTTATTTAGACAATCGGCGGGTAATTATTTCCATATAAGTTTATTTACTGTATTGCTAGACTAGTAAGTAGCGATCGTGCCTTACCGCCGTTTTCAATAATCTATCTATCCACAGTTTTGCTTACTACCGATAGAAATTTGACATAACGTCCATACAAATAGTGTCAAATAGCTATCTCTAGTAAGGTAAACCGGCGATAGTTATGTTATTGAAAAAGGCCGTTAGGCGAAATGAGTATATATAATAAAACCAGTTTTTTATCTTTACCTTTGTTTGTTTTCTATACTTTAAGCCGGAAGTTATTAAATAAGTAATAAGCGGCATGTTTGCAAGTAATCTGATTTTCAAATTGAACGTTTACACACCCATACCCCCCCTAGGATTAGTTGTGTCACGGCTCGCATGTAGTAGTATACAATTGTCGAATATAACATGATAATACTTCCTAAAATACTACTTCCTGCCTAACACACATGCACATCGTCTTTGAAGATGAGAAAAGTAAAGAGGAGGATCCGGTTATATAACACGGAGAGATTGATGAGTAATGACTGCGAATCAAAGAAAAGCCATAAGCAAAAACCTAGTGTTCAATATAAAACTAGAACGCCAGAGTGGTATCACAGTCAATATCTTATCTATTTTTCAAGCGAACTTATCGGTTTTGCTTCTAACTTTCCTTTTACAATTTCGATGGAACCTCGCCAGTCCTACTTCGCCATTTTAACAAATTGTTTTTGAAGAGTACTCCTCGTGAGAAAACTGAGTTTCGTTTTGATGGATAGGTTGTTTTAGTAATCTTGAATTGTTTTCTTTGGATTCTTTGGAAATACTTATTGTCATAATTTAAGAGGTTGATGATGAATACGGATGATCTGGTATATGTTTATAACATAAGAACTTGTTGGTTTTGCTAAAGTGAAGTATGTACTTACTA
The DNA here is from genome assembly GCA_917880725.1 of Selenia dentaria. Taxonomy (NCBI): domain Eukaryota; kingdom Metazoa; phylum Arthropoda; class Insecta; order Lepidoptera; family Geometridae; genus Selenia; species Selenia dentaria. The sequence continues at coordinate 1,387,039 of OU862888.1, read as the reverse complement.
GTTTTCGGACATATACGGATAGATGTACTAATATCTACAGAAGCTGCGCTTTCAATATGGAAAATATATTTTCTCCCTGAGCTTATTGTATCTTTATCTTAAACATTCATCGAAATATATTCAGCAAATTCAGAATGAAGCACTAAGACACATATTTTTTTATTATTAGTGTCTATATAACTAGCTTCTCCGCGTGGTTTCGTTGGATGCGATACCTCAGAACTATATTGTTTAAAATAACTATTATATCACATTGCGTTTTATGTTTATACTACAGAAGTAATTTTTTATAAGTTAAAGTTACTTATTTTGAAGTTATTTGTCCAGATAACTTTTGAAAAGTGTTTACACTAGCTTTCATAAACAAAGAATACACACCAAGGGGTGAATTTTGGTTCAAACCATCGAAGTTCAAACCATTTTGAACAATTCTTTATTTTTAATCAGCACCAGAATAAGTTCTACAATGTAAATTGTGTAAGCAAGTAAAAACTTGTCAGTAAATTGAAAAATACTTACTGACTTAATCTATACTAATAAGATATTATATTAATAATTTTGGTGTCTAATATTAGTACAAACAACATTAAAGACAGATTTGAAGAATTAAATGTAACATTTTAATGATTATTATACTGATTTAAAAAGTGTAATATGTTTTATATTTTTCGTCTTTCATATCTCATACGACTAATTTTATAGAAGTAGACAGATTAGCTGAGTTATCTTCCTCGACCCTTATCCTTATTTGATGCATTAGTTACTCAAATTTAAATGTAAATTAGTGATTGTATCTTCTGCTCTTGATTTCTCTGTGGTCCATATGTGAAATTAAATAAAAGAAATGTATTGCATAAGGTTGATGGGTTGCCTCGAGAACTAAAATTGAAATAGCTGGGTGGAACTAGATAAAAATTCATGGTCGGTAGAAAGATCTGGGGTAGTATCAAGAAGTACCCACAACTAAGCAATGTCTTGATAAGACAAAACTATTAAGTAAAGATTATTTATAAGCCTTCGCTTTCAACGAAGCGATTTACATTAGACGAGTCTCTCAATTTAAGTCCGAGACTTTGCTAGTTGACTGTCGCTTTGCTTAGTCTTTTGCATAATCTGTAAATACAATTTCATTTTATTACAATCTGTAGGATTCTCGTCATAAAGTTATATACATGTATCAACTCTCAACAAATAACATGAAAACTGTCTATAACAACACCTTTCAGCAACTCATGGGACTTGAGCATTGTTGTGGTGTCCGGTATGTTATTTGACGCACGTGTTAACTTCTTTAAAACTATACGACGGTATCGCTAGATTCATTCCTCGAGTTGAAGCGTGGATAAATTCTAATGTAAAAAGTCTCACTGATAAGATATTTCTAACGTTTACATATATTATACTAGCTACAAATTTTAGCCTTAAATGAAAACTTCTACAAATTCTTTATTTTTATTTAGTTCAATGCCTTTTAACCTGTGACATTTATTGTGGGGAAGAGCCAACTAAACCAAACATTGCCTAAATATTTTTGTATGAAATTGTACTAATAATACACACAACAGAAATATTTTGAAGCGGGTAAACAAAACAATTACGAAAGTAGGCGCTGTTGAGTTCTGTCCACTTAAGGCTATTACGATACAACCAATAAAAAGTAATGACGTCACTTAACGAATTATTTTCAAACCTTGTTACGACGTTCTATTAAAAGTTCCCGCAATCGCCCGTCGATGGGTCTCGCCAACAAGAGTTGGATAATAAAAGTTATTTATTTTTATAAAGTAAATTTGATCGTATTGAATGGTACAAGAAGATATATCATCAATAATACTTCTGTAGCTTCGACTTGAAATAAAAATGAAATATATTTGTATTTATTTATGACTAGGTCATACTAAATTAACATGTACAATACAAGGTAAGTGCACCATTATACAACAATAGAGGAAAGACTAACAAACAAAAAAGATAAGTATTGTGAGTTTTTTGTTTCGTAAAAATCATGATACAGCTAGTTTGTCATCTTATGTCAAAACCATATTATATAGTATATAATTATTATATTAGAAGTATTCAAATTATCAACGGAATAATTACCATTATCGTTTCACGTCATCATCATCGTTCACGTTTCGTCTGCTTGTAAACATTCACCCACCCGCAATTCCTCAGTTCATCCGTGATCATGGCTTTTTCAACACGCAACAAATATCAAAAACTCAGAGAAAATATACATGGTAATTATCCCGTTGATAATTTGAACACTTCTAATGTTTTTGACCATGATAGTATAAAAACTTATATTATTATTATTATATTTATAGAGAAAACAAAGATGCTTAGAGTAGCTCTGCCAAATCGGCATCTGCGACCCATGTAACTATTTATTATTTTAACAATATTATACATTGTAATAAAATATTAGAATGGCCCTGAATTTCATGCCCCTTTTTCTCTCTATTTGTTTTAGAGGGCGGCAGTAGAGTCTTTTAAAGTACATCTATTACTAAATGACGTTTATAATTGGGTGAAAATTGGTAAAAGTCTACGAAGACTTATTATTATTCGTAGGTAAAAGTAGTTTAATTTGTTATGCTAGTTACAGTGCCATCAGCTTCATGTTACCACCACGCAGGCCCAGTGACGCTTAGCCGATAGGCACCCTACCGTCTATATAATCTAACGATACGAAACGATATATTCTAAATACACGATAACAATAAAATTAAATAACAAAACCAATAACAAACACAAAAACACTGTTCGTGTTAGACGATAATAGTATTTAACATTGTGTTCCTGAACAGTTTTAAATTGTTCACTGAAGTACGGTAGCGTTTCGTTGAGATTGTTCCTAGTGGTCAATAAATATGTGCTCTTACACGTCAAGCGAGAAATGAGCAATCAAGATTACCACGCTGTAGCAACGTGAGCAAACAGTGTAATAACTAATTACTTACCTGTCTCTAATCAATTGTTTCGTGATGTACAGCCGTGCGAGTCTCTAATGATTCGTCGACGAGCTCACCGATTTCAAATACTTTATGAGATATCGCTCTTGTACATAAGGTTGTTTTTCCAACGTTTCTTGTCATCTCTTCATTTGATTCACGGGAGTTGTCAAAGATGTAACGATGTTTGCTCTTTGAGAATCGCACGGCTGAGCAAGTTCTTGTTTTTAAACATATGAGTTCAAACAGTTAAATCTAAAGCTATTGGTGTTTATTCATTAAAAGTAATATCATAGTGGATATGTTAAAAATATACGTTTTGGATCTGCTCAAAAGTTATGAGAGAACCATCAGTCATGCCTGATAAGTATGTTTAGAACTGACTTCCACCTACCACATCGTACCCACACCTCCATATATAATTAGTCACTTCATACACACAACCTTGGCACTCGTATTGATATATCTGTGATACTTTACGGTAATGATAAAGTTCTAGTAAATGTAAAAATGTAGTCCGTGAAGTTCTAGTAAAGTGTAATGTATGTATCTGTTGCCTAATCTGAAACATTTATAAACACTTTCATTCATATGTCAACACCCTAATGCTGCCAAAGAAAGCTTAATTTGTAGAGTGAGGCCATGGTGACTTGTAATTCAGGTTTTCACAAACATGCTTCAGGCACCAGTCTCTCACAAAGCAGGTTTACCTAAGTTAAAATATTAGGGTTTACTTAATCAATAAGAACCTTTGTAGATAGAAATTAAACAGATTTTATTATTATTATAGAAGGGTGACACAGATATTATTTTATTATTCCTACCATCGTGACTGTACTTTGCTTGATCCCAAACTCGGTGTCCCCACACTCGGCGTCCCCAAACCGTGGCGCCCTCTCTAACAAGATTGTTGTCCACTTCTAAGAAGCAATCTTGCAAGTAAGTGTATACACAATTGAATCTAATCTAGGTTACGTAAGAGCCTTATTCCATACCCACAACAGGTTAGCTGGACACAACAGATTAGCAAGACTACTAAACTTCGTACTGAAAGCATTAAATTTTATGTATGTAAATTATTTTATAAGTAAGGAATTACATCTTATACTTCGTACGTTACATACAGACTTACAAATTATATTTCTGGAATAAATTATCTTTTGAAAAGACATGAAGACAATGTCTAGAATGCACATGAATAACACCTCTTCTGGGACTCTTTCAAAGTCAAAGTCAAAATCATTTATTCAATTTAGGCATCAAAGACGCACTTATGAACGTCAACTTTTCATTATAATGTACTTTAAAGACTCTACCGCTGCGTTCCAAAATATATAGAGCCCACTGAGAAAAAGCGGCTAGAAACTCGGGGCTATTCTTTTTATATAGATGTTTACAATGTTTCTACTTAGGTACTACAAATATTACATTTTATGGGTGGCAGAGTGACAGCTTGCCAGAAGTAGAGTATTCCAAGCATCTTTATCTTCTATATAATGTCGGACTTTATAATAAGCTTTTTTATTAAAACTTTTTTTCAATTATAACAATCGTAGCCCTCGACGCTTCGGTAGCATATTCGAATTCACACGTCGTGTGTGTTCATTGTCTTACACTCAATAAACATATCCTATTTTATTAGAACACACAAACATTAAGTATAACACATCCTATTGTAGTAGTCAAATAAGATATACTTTATAAATGCTCAGCCTGTTGTAGTAACTTCAACCAACAAACACGTATGAATGAAATGATGAGACTGACAGGACTGAATCAAGTTAAAAGGGCCTGGTTTACCCCATGGTAAATCTCTGTGTTAGCTAAAATATCTGTATAAGCCTTCGGAAAAAAGCGTGATACACATTATGTATAAAAATCTTTTACTACTTGTATCCGTCGTATTGTAGCCGTCGATTACGAAAAGTTTTAACTAGAAATCTTGTATCATTTTAGCCGTAGTATTAGCTATAAGTATATAAATCGTATTTAGAGAGAATTATAATAATCTATGTATGTATATAAAATAAACCCCTTTTTCTTTTAGTCACGCTATAACTTGAGAACGGATTTACCGGTTTCATTCATCTTTTTTAAATGTTTTCTAATACTTCGTAGAAGGTTCTAACATTTAAAAAAAACAAGAAAAGACGGGAGGTTATGGCGAGGCCAAAGGCCGAGCCTACTATGCAAGGAAGTTGCGGGCAGCCGCTAGTAAATAATAATGTACGAATTGTTTATTTCTCACTCTTATGTTGGTACAACATAATCTAATATTCGTGCAAGATAATTTAATTTTTGTGTCAAAACCCTTATTTTGATGCTGGCAGCAAAGTTTGCTTTAATTGTGTCAGACTTTAATTGGCACGGTAAATGCTATACCTTATATTTTATAATCAGCTTTAGTGAATCATTGTTCAGAGCTGCTGTGTCGAGGGTTCAAATTGCACTGATGATCGCCGACCTTCATTAGAAGATGGCACTCCGAGAAGAAGAAGTGAATCAGAATCATATTTCTCTTTAGGTTTCTAAAGTACACATCATACGACCAAAACCAAAAATGCTTAGGTAGCTAACACTACATATAAAATATTTACAACGTTACATATCTAAGAACTTCACGGAATTATTAAACTTTTCCCGCTGTACGTAGGCATAAACTGACTAAAATATAGCCCAAGATTTCCTTGACTTTATCCAAATTAAATGCACGATAAGAGCCGCAAACCGCGGAGCCGTGGGGAACGCACGACGTTAAATTCTACTCGGTACGAGGGCATATATTATTACGTACTTTTTGGTCTCTACGAAATAAAATTCTATTCCGTGAATTCTAGATGTGCGTGTTTTTATTTCCTTGCCCTGTTTCTATAGCTTTGAAAATTCTGACAATTTTAATTTAAGTGTTTGTCTGTACATGGAAGATACGAGTATATGAGAATTTATCGGGTTTTAATAAACGAAAATAGAATGAATAAACATTGTTAGAGTTTTTGTCGGTTTTTCTGTTTATCTGTTTGTATGTGCGTTCGTGTACGTTAATTTTAGAACCGGCTTATCCGATTTAGATGCAAGTTTCACTAATATATTGTAGCAAGCTTCACTTAACATTTAGTGTTTGTTTCATGTCAATCGGTTCATAAATAAAAAATAATAATTAAAGAATAACTATCTCGTCCTTACACCAAGACCAGGCGAGCGAAGCCGCTGGCGGGTCAACTAGTACCCAATATATAATTTTAGAGTCAGAGAAAAATTACCCAAACAAAAAGAAACGACGTATATTTATCGCCCAAGACATCGTTTGTGTGGACATGAAATACTTCACGTCTTTACCCTTTAAAGATTATTTAACTTAAACACCAAAAGTGTGAAATAACTTGTTGAAGTCGGTACCATGATAGTTTAAAGTACCTTTTATCTCAAAACTGTGCACATGGTACCGACTTCGACAAGTTATTTCACACGTTATAGTTTTGAAATCCGTTCCATTAAACGATAAAAATTTTTTTCAACCTTTTTAGTAGGCCCGTAATTAGCAAGTGCTAATTACGGGCCGGCAATGATATCATCAAAATATCAAAATAGGTGAAACACTTCCGTAATTGAGGTGTAAATCAAAACTACTTGACCGAATTCGATGCAATTTAAATGGAATCTCCTCGGAAGTATACTCTACCAAACAATGAAAAAACATCCAAATCGGTTAATAAACGACAAAGTTATCCGCGAACACAAATAAAATATACAGTTGAATTGAGAAACCTATTTTAAGGCTAAAAAACTTAAAAACATATGTTATGTGATCTTTGCAGTGAAGGAGATCTTCCGATCTTGTATATTATATCCATATTCTATAGAGCATGACGTTTTCAGCCATTTCAGTCCTTTAAGAAGTTGGTTAAGAAGTCCTTTAAATTTTTTAAACATAACGTATGTTCAAAAAAATGATCCTACTCCTCCTTGAGTCGTAATCCTCATGTCTGCGGGTCGTGATCTCCTCCACCCATTGTCTCTTCTTTTAAGATAATACGCCAGTGTGTTTGGTCACCAGCTATGTGTAGAGCATCGTAAACGGATGTATCAAGAGTGGTGCGGATCTGGTCGGACCAACGCATTGGACTGCGGCCACGAGATATTTTGCCATCGACTTTCATGATCCTAAGTATACATAAACTATACACATCTATCATGCTTATTTTTACTAGAAATGTGTTAAACACTTTGATGGCTCCGTAAGCACATTTGGTAGTGAGCTCGCCTTCTAAGCACGGAGTCCCAAGTTCAATCCCTAACTGTAGCGGTATAATTAACCAAGCGAATGAAGCAAGCGAAGCGTCTCCGATTTAACTGGGCAAATTGACATTCATCTGTCCGTATATTTGTTAGGTTGTTCGTTGGTTGTCCTGTACAGCTTGCATTTTTCAACCAATCTTGACGAAACTTGGTATGTATGTTCTACTTGATAATTGACTATTTTTAGTCAACGGAGATTTTTGATTTGGGGTGTACTTTTCCTAAAAAGGGGGGAGTTTGCTGCAGCGGTATTTACCGACCGATATTGATAAAATTTGGTATACACATTAGGTCCCTGACTTTATAGATACATTTTGTTATGAGCATAATTGGTCGAGTGGTTTCCGAGATAAAAGGTTGTGAAGTACTGCGAAAAATTGTCGCTGATACGACTGTGCTCGGGAGGTCTACTATTCGCAGAATTACTAGTAAATAGTATAAAGCGGGTATGACAGTTTAAGCATTTAAACTATTATAGCTGCACTAGGATTATGTAAGTTTAAAATCTTACTAGCTTAATCTCATGTTCCTGCTAGTGTTACCATTTACTGAAAAATAACATGCACTTTAGTGCAACAATTATGTCAATAAATAATACAAGTATCAGTTCAGTTGGGCAATGCCTTGCCTTGTCGCTTAAAACAAACAAACGGCTAGTAATAAACGTTAAAAAAAGTTATCTTAACCCCTTATTTTTTGCTTATGGAGTGAATAAAAACGATTCCAATTGACGGTGACGTCGTTAACGTCGTTATAAACGTGTTTTATGGAATCGTTAGAACGGATATTGAGTTTTCGTATAGGCTTTCGTTAAGCTGTACCTACACTGAAATGCGACTTAACCATTGACAATATATCCGAACGTAAAATAACATAGGTGAGGAATATGTTCTTTCAAATAAAAGCGCATGAAAAGTTTATATTCTTAGTGGTTTTCCTCTCTGACGGCTTTGATTCTGCGTATGCGAATGGGTTGTGAAATTTCAGATCCTACATAGGTAAAACGAGTACTGTTCGGTTTCAAAACGCGCCTATAATATTTGAATTGCACGCGCTACGCTGTGTTCAATAAAAATGGCTAGTGAAACCAAGACAGAAAAAAAATTTTTCGGCGTTCGTCTGTGTGTCAAAACCCACTAAAGAAAATGGAGTCCTAAAAACTGTGTAGGCAAGAGTTTTTGGTTTAGTTGATTTTTCTTGCATAAGGTATTTTCCTCGAAAATTACTTCAGGGCTCGCACCGTGAATTCTACATAATTTAGTTTTGAGTGGAATATCTTTCGAAAATTCGAATAATCGCGTTTTGATGTGTGTGCCCGCCACGAGGTTGGTATTGAGTTACATTGGAATAATTGTTGTATTGTGCGCATATTTAGGCGACCTTGAAGGTCGTATGCGAGCTCACATACGACGCTCAAATATACACGAGCTCCAGCGCATCGGAGGGCCCTCCGCGCCGGGACAGCTCACTTGGACTCCGCCTACCGCATCAGTTAGTTTTCAGACCTGTATTTTAGTTGTAAGACGCGGACAAGTAATTGTGAGTTGTGTTTTAACGCTGCGAATCGCAGCTATTTGTTCCCGCCCAGTCTTGGAGACAGTCCAGAGTTCGGGGGCGAACAAGTAGTAATTTGTAAATTTTATATTCATTCAATTCTTGAATCATGAAATCATTATCTCATCAAAATGTGTCGTTCTCGCTTTAGTGTAGTCAAGAAGCCTAGTCATCTTGTGTTAAGGTAACTGGTGAACAAATATAGAACTCGGTTTAAATCTGCATTTTCTGATTAACAATGTTAGGACGCCATATTTCCCCTCTAAAGTTGTACAATATCTTATAAGTTAATAAATTAATTAACTTATAAGATATTGTACTTATTTCAACGTAAAAGTAAGTTACTTAACTAATTATCGGGAAAATATGGCTGTGATTTACTTTCAATGTTTATAATGTATTTGTATGGGTAACATTATTGAATGAACGTTCTGATTTTGACAACTTTACAAGTACGAATTCGAAGGAAATGTATTTTGTAAGCGCCTGAAATCCATGAATGCATACTGTGGACGCTTGCTCAATATCGTTGATTTCCTAGCAAACGTAAATCGTTTTAAAGTTTTGTTTAACTTTAAATTACTTTGGGATTAAATTTATTATAAAATAACTTTAAGTTATACAAATACCTTAAATAACTTTAAGTTATAGTACCTTGCGGATCTGCCTGGCTGGGCATCCCATACAAAACTTTCTGACAAACATTGTTAATTCCTTGTGACAAAAATTGTAACGTTTCAGTAATATTATCGCTGTAATAAGCATACTTGATAAGGAATGTACTCCTTAATAAGATATTTTAAATAAGACAGAGCATTCACTTAATATTTTACATTTTATTCAATAATTTACTAATCACTATACTACGCATTACTATTTCTCTCTGTTAAACCACAAGTATATATTATTCTAGTTATTTATTTAATATATAACAATATATTTAAAGAAACATTTTGATCAAGTTGTGCTTAAATCTTATAGTTGTTTCGACTTAACCCGTCCGCATCAGCGCAAAAAATAACAATAGATTTATGAATGAAACTTAACTCGAATGAGTCTTGCTGATTCGGACAGATTAAATTCGATGGTCAACGTTTCCTAGTGTTCACCTCGGCTAACGAGAACAGACTCGTACTTTTAGAAATATTTAATTCGTACTATATGCTACAAAGTTCCCCCGAGACATACGTTTTTAATTCTCATTGCCCAAGCGGTTTCATTTGCTACAGTATCCTTCACACCCTAATGATGCTTGCACATCATTGCTTCGTGGCGGGGATTCAGGGAGTGCGGTGATACCAACCGCGTACCAAAATACTGTCATTAGTGTCAAGATTCCGAGAAGAAGATTCAAAATGCGTACTAATTAATTATAATCGGTAGTCTTGTCTTTTTAATCTGTGTTTAACTGCTTATAATATTAACAGTCAAAGCAATAGTCGCTTATATAAGCCGCGCGCAAGAACGCATTTACCTTCAACAACTTACAAAACTTCTAACGTAAAAACTTAAATACAAACAAGTAAGTAAAAACTAACGTTAAAACGTGCTACAGAACTTCTTCATTTTATTAATAATCTGTAGTACCTTTGCAACATATCCACGTTTTATAACATACCATAGTGCCACACATTGCTTTGAGTTCTTGCCGTTTTACTTATAATATACTAAAATTTTATTGTCGTTATTTAGTACTGTGCTACTGAATGACTTTATTTGAATGCAGCGTTTATAAGTAAGAAGTGGCAGGTTACTGCGGTCGTCATCCGAAAACATTTTTCGTAATCATTTTATTTTTGTTTCATTCGCCTAGTGATTTCATCTGTAAATTAAAGTGACCATGTGCTAATTCTGGATATAAACTATATCCATTTAAAACCATATTAAAATCTGTTAAGCCGTTTTATTGTGAAGAAATGTAAAACACACATACTCTACTCACGCATTCCCTCACTTACAATCGTTCGCACATGATAATATGTCTACCTAAATATATTACAACGTTAAATGACAGAACAATAAGGTCAAAATATACCGTTATATAAGCTTATTTATTTAAAATGTTTTAAAAGTAATATATTTTTATATTTTGAATTCCGTGTTATGAGGTTCTAAGCAAATAATAATTATTTGTTAAAGGTCACATAATGTTTGCAATATTTTGAATGACAATATAATTAAATATACATATTTTAAGAAATTTGTAACAAATATATAGACCTATAAATTACAGTAGATGTAAAAAATAAACATATTGTTACTTAGTCATATTTATTCGTAAATAATGTTAAACGAAGTGGCTTCAGTTTTACGTCTGCGATATCGGTAATAAATAATATATATTCAATTCTGGGAACCCTTACACTGTTAATGTAGAAAGGGTTTTTTGTCATTATGTAATATAACTAGTCTAGGTTTTATCAAAACTTCTAAATAGTTTTTATTTAAAAGTAAATTTGTTCGAAAGATTTTATAAACGTATACCAGTTCACGAATTAACAGTTTCCCTTTATTATAGATCTAAAAGCTTTTTTAACTTTAAGCCTCTTGCAATGCTGACAAAATGTACGCCGCATTGTAATTTTCGTAGCGCTTCGTAGCATCACTTAGAGCCTCGTAGCCTCGTAGCTGGAACACTACGAGAGGGCTACGAGAGTCACTCGAGCTAAATTCGTTGCTGCTACGTAATGATATCAATTTATTTTGATAAGGGTAATTAAGTATGAGAAATCTGAATTTCAGAGTGTAAATTAAGAATTGCATCATTTGTCCAACCTTCGATAGGAGCGGAAACAAAGTAAATTATATTAATAAGCTGAGTTTTTATCATTTGTAGTAAAAAGGTAACCACAAAACAGAATACATGTAAATAATTAAATCACCAACTACATGAATGTATCATTTTGCGGGTTTCGTTTGTTCATCCCATTGTATTTCCAGAAAGAAAGAATATTATTATTAAACAGTAATTTTATTTAATAATAAAACAGTAATGTTATCTTGGCATCAATTTGTTCGCTAGGTGCGGGTTGGTGATTTTAAATTTACCGTATTTCTCAAGACCCGTTAACTATTTAGGCCATTATAAAATCTATTGTCTATATAATATATTTCCCGCTTTAACCGTCGGTTATTATTATGTTACTAAACTATTACATTCGGACATGATAAGGCGTAGTATATATCTATAAATATCAATTATCGATAATTCTTTTGATCTTTAGTATTATTTTGTAAGTAAATGTTTCTGTTTTGTAATATTCACACATGATACACGATAAGACACGATAAGATGTAGAGACTAAAGAAATTAATCCTACGAATAACTTTTATAACATTCTCAAATACAATAATCTTAGAACATTATAAATACCCACCTCTCCCAGTTCTACCGAGCTCACATTCACCGATCACTCTTGTTATAAATACAGTACGATCACATTCGAGTCACACTTTGTTTCACTTCACAGCGGACGCGCACAACTGCCAAACACATCTACTCGCCACGGAGACCGGCGGCAAACTGCGCTACTTCTCCGAACATTGGAACATTCCAAGTTTGAAACTTTCGGAGAGATTCGGCCGTACTCGGGTGCAACATGATTATTCAGAAGGTACCAAGTGAGTATGTATTTTGTGTAGCTTCTCTAGAGCTCAGATATTTGCTATCTTCGTGCATCGAGGTTTGGAGAATTTCATGGAGCTCAGTGATATTGCATCTTATTCTTTGTTGCTACAGAATACTAAAGTGGGGTATTGTTGAAACGATTTTAGCTCTAAACAGATGAAGGTCGGCTGCCGCACAGGTAAATACTGGTTGGAATTTCCTCTTCGATTGCATCATTTGTTGAAGTTAACATAAAAGTTTACGCTTGGATAGCTGCCATCTACGAAGAAATACTTAGTCTATTTCTTCGTAGGCTGCCATCCTCGAGGATTAAAATCTGTCGCTAAGGTTTATGTAACGGTGTTCTGGCAGGTTGTGTTTGTGACGTATGTACTCGTATGTATGTGTGTGTGTAGTGTTGTATCAGAATAGGTTCTAATGAGTGAGTTAGTTTAAAAGTGTGATGGAAGTTGGGAATGCCGTAATTAAAAATAAAACAATCGCTTGATTTTATAAAACAAAATAACATTTCCTAAAAACTTTTGGACACAAAAAGTCCTCAAAAGACGTAAAACAAACTTTTCTCCGGAGTAAATTAAAATTACTCTCAAAACATAAGAAGGCCTACACTTCTTTTGTTTTATCATTGTTTTTATTCATAAGAGCTGAGAAGTTGTCGAAATTACCTAAAATTATAGTAATACCATCTTTAACGGCTGATAGAATTTACGGTAAGCATAAATTGAGTTTTATATAGAGCTTTGACATGTGTGTAAAAAGTACACCTGAATCCGACAACGATATGTTATATAGTCTACGCCAGATTTCTAGACACCTTAAAGAATTTAATAATTTCAGCCGCAGTTTAGTAAAAGCTGAAAAGATTATAGACATAGATCAAGATATCATTATTTTTTAATCATATAAACAATTTATAGTTCATTCACGTAAATACTGCAAAAGATGCTTATATTCTGTGTTTATTGGTTAATTAATTGTTTGTCACTTTATATATCTTTTACGAAGCAACGGATCTACAGAACATGCACATGTGTGAAGGCGTGTATGTTTGTGTATGCATATGTGTTCACGCGTGTGAGTGTGCGTTTTTTGGTATGATTTTTGCATATAGGATTGTTGAAAGGTCTGGGTGGATACAGGATAATTTTCAAGATAAATTTAATCACCAGTGCGATATAAGAGCAAACATCGTTGCATTGACAACATCCGTGAAACAAATGACGAGATGTCAAGAAACATTGGAAAAGCAACCTTATGTATAAGAGCGATATCTCTAAGTATTTGATATCGGTGGGCTCGTCGACGATCGCAGCGATGAATCATTAGAGAATCGCATTGCTGATAGTATAATATGTTGCGCGGATGAAATCACGAAGCGTTTCCTCTGTTTATAAATCTGTCAGTGATGTTATTAAGTATATGACGTTTTATTGAATTTTACTGCACATCATTATTCAATAATCACATTTTCAGTGCTAGTGTCCTAGTGTCACGCTGTATCCCCACAGCCGAACGGGACGGCACGACCGGGGAAGTACCAAACTCCCACATAACACCGACGTGAAGTAACATAGCTTGCTATTGCGTTTCGTCGGTTTGTGGGAGGTTCCGGAGGCCCGGTTTACCCTTCCCCATTCTTCCTCTCCTTTCCCTTCCCCAAAGCAATTATATGAAAATGCTTTGGTTCTATTGATATTTTGTTTGATGTCTTGGTCCCCCTCGTAATACACAGAAATCACTCCAAGCCGCAGATCTTTGTTCACCAGTAGGACTGCTGCCTCCGTCTCGGTTACAAGCTGAGGGTCGTGAATTACCTCCAGTTTGTCACCGAAAACGATTACAGCCGCCTTTACTGGTTTCTCCCTGCTTTTTGTGCATTGGATAACATGTGTCCCCGGGTATTGTTTCATAACGCCTGTATTCCCCACGTAGGGTTACTGTACTAAGGCGATTGAAACACCCTTTTCCTTTGCAGCACTCAGGAGTTCCGCTGTAGCTTGTTTAGAGCGTTTTTTTTTTTTTTTTTATTAATAAAACTACGCTCCACAGACTCCAGGGTCCGTGCCTTTTTTTAACTTACAGATTTTTGACAACTTACTTATAAATTTATAACATACAACAAAATACATACATGAACATATCATTTTTTTTAATTTTTTTATTTTTTTTTATTTTACTCATACAACATACATAATACACTTAAAGTTATTGATACATTTTATTCTGAGTTGGTGCAAGCATTCACAGCAGACCAGTGCCCGCAAACAGCACCCGTTCACGAGTGTGTGTAGCTTGTTTAGAGCGTTGCAGGTTTGCTTGGACTAAATGCAAACCTGTTCTGACATAACGGGGGGGAGTTGAGCCTTGAGTCTCGTGGCAGCCCTTAGCAGTAGTAAAAATGAGGTTTAAAGGCACCGCGTGTTTTCGCCTTATGCATAATATTTTAATTGTTTAATCCCATTTTGAAGACTCTCTTTTTGTTACTTTAGTTACTGTACAAGTTAAACTTTATTTCATTAAAAATTCGATCTTCGTTGGTTTGCATTATTTTTGAATTATGTTCAATAATGAAATAATGTAGATAAATATCACCTATTATAAGAATAGCGTACTTCACTACACTATCACCAGGAAATCAGTTTCGTTTTATTTTTACATGCACCTATGTTTTATGCTGCTTATTTTTATTACCAGAAACCCTCGTTTTAATAAATAAGAAACTAAACTTATCAAACTACAACTTTCAATGTGTTCGGTGAGATGATAAAGAAGTGCATATATGAGACAATAAAAAAGAGCTTTAATAAAACTTAATTAAAAGAAGCCTTCACTCAATGTAAAATGATTACCATTAAAAGAAGAAATTAATACTAGCTGAATCAGTAGATTGCCAAGCTCATAATTCTATAAAACCTTTTATATTAAAACAACATTTAATACCTATATTGTCATTCAAAATTTCGTAGAAGAATCTCTTTATTACTTTTTTATGAACAAAGCATCAGCTATAATGCTTAAGAACATTAATTTATTGCTCCCTGTAGCACTTCTGTGCAAGGGGATCAAATATTTAAATCTTAAACAAAGACTACGGAATATTAATTAATTTAATGATACTTACGGAATCGAATGATAAATGAAGCGTTTTATCAAGAGCGAGGTCAAACAATCTTTCATGTTCAAAGGTGCCTATTCAGAGATACGGAGCTCTTTCTGAAAAGTTCACTTCTTTTGAACTTTTGTTCCGGATTCACTGCCGTTTCACTCACTCAGCTCTTTTCTCCACTTCTGAATTATATTCGTATGTAAATCTGTAAAATATGAGTGTTTGATTTAAATTTTAAATGTAGTAGTTTTTCGTCTTAGGAATTTCACTGTCCAATTTGTTTAAAGTAAATCCTTAATTATAAGAAACTAGCGACTGCCCGCGGCGAGTAGTAAACACGGCCTTCGACCTCGCCATAACCTCACATCTTTTATTGGTTTTTCTTTCATAAGAACCTTCTCCTGACAATAATTAACACAACAAAAAAGAATTAGCGAGATTGTTCCATCCGTTCTCAAGTTATAGCGTGACCAGTAGAAAAAGGGGTTCATTTTTATATAACTCTAATTTAAAGCAAGTAGTGTTCAGCTCTTACAATAAAAAATGAGTATATGTAAAACAGTCTTGATTGTAATTATTATGAATAAGAATTAAATAATACTCAGACATTTTTAATATTTTTTATCAGTTTAACTTACGCTGTAGGTACAGTCAAGCATCATAGACAGGTTTCCGAATAAAAATATGTTTATCTAAAAACAATCATTCTAATAATGTTGTGTGTCGATATTTCAATATTCGCAAAATATTCCTCTATTCATATCAATTTACATATTCAATACCACAAATATCTGTCCCACATATTTATAACACAATCAAAGCTTGAACTCATAACGGGCCATTTGAAAATCCCGTATGCAATACGGGTATAACTCCGCAACGTTTGATCAAACGCTGGCCATCTGCCAAGCCCATTTACATGCTAACTTGTGTACTATGACGTATGTTTGTTTGATACGATACTTGTTAGTCATCCACCAGTGCAAGGTATATTCGAAACTTCTTCTTTTTCAAAATGAAGAAAAAAGTATCTATTTTTCAGTATCCAGTAACGTGACGGCAGTGGGCAGGGCACATAGCACGCAGAACAGATGGCCGATGGGGCCGAAAGGTTCTGGAGTGGAGACCACGTACCGGCAAGCGCAGCGTAGGTCGTCCACCGACACGGTGGACAGACGACCTGAGAAAGGTCGCAGGACGACGTTGGATGCAGGCCGCTTCCAACCGGTCCTTTTGGAAAATCATGGGGGAGGCCTATGTTCAGCAGTGGACGTCCTACGGCTGAGATGATGAGTAACGTGAAATTAAAATTTATATTCTTATTTTCATATATGTACAATATGCCAATAAATTATTATTATTATCCCTTTTATATATGTTTATAAAAATTCTCGGATTTCATCCGGTCCTTTACAAAGGTATAAGTGGGGCTGTAGCCAACACTTAGAGGCCTGTTTGGTATTAATACGAAGTAGTATAAAACAAAAATATTTTAGATGGATGGTTACATAGTACATCTATGTATTACAAAAATAGTTGAAATGCCAAAAATTATTAATGATACGGGAGATAGTGGGCTATGGTCGAGACTACGGCATCTGCCAATGTCAGTCTCATCTTAAAATATTTAGGCTGGTGGTGACCTGCCATCCACTAAACGGACCCCTCACAAGAGCTAACATCAATGGTGACAAAAATGGCAACGTTGGTGTGGATGGCTAAAAGGAGTCGAGAGGTGTGCTGCGGTTTCACTAGAGCGCGACTACCGGCGATATGCCCTTTAACACTTCCACCCTTCGAGTTTTTTGTTACTTGCTCTTGCGTCTCCATCTCCAGACGGACAATTAAAGTAAGCCGGGGGTTAGGGGTTTCATTTAGCACCAGGGAGAATCAGGGTCCACGGTGTCGCCACTCACCGACGGATCGCCACAAAAAGCCGCCCCTGCGGTATTTTTATTAGGTATTTATCATTCAATAAAGATAAATTATATAAATTTCTTCCTTTAAGAAACATAAAAGAAAATCTTGAGAAGTATTAAACATGCATCCACTGGGTTTAGCAGACATAATGCTCGAGTGGTATACCAATATGCTATCAAGGTTCTGGTTGATCCATGAAATTCTCTGTATTTTTATCATGCGCATGGATGCTCACCGATGATGAAAAGGGGGGAGTGTCACTTTACGGAGTCCCTCTTTCTATAACGTGACCTGATGAAGTTTCACTTTACGGAGTCCCTTTTATAACGGCGAACTCTTCATTATTATTGGCCTATGACATCGAGCCAGTCCTTCTCAAGCCCAATGGCTCCAGGTCGATGGCAAAACCTATCCCATTTCAAAATCCATTCTTCTATGGGGATATACGACACATAGTGATAAGCGTTTTATTATTATTGGCCTTATAGCATCGATCCAATCTTAAAAATAATAATTGGTTTTCTTTTTCAGGAATCCATTGTCTATATATGGGCAGCGTTCCGGAAACTTCGCGAAGTCTTCTCGTCAAAAATACCTCAGTGATGACTTATGGCACTGAAACGTGGTCTCTTACTATGGGCCTCATAGATAAGCTCAAAGTCGCACAACGAGCTATGGAGAGAGCTATGTTCGGGGTTTCTCTAAGTGATCGAATCAGAAATGAGGAGATCCGTAGAAGACCGAAAGTCACCGACATAGCTCAGAAGATTAGCCAGTTGAAGTGGCAGTGGGCAGGGCACATAGCACGCAGAACAGATGGCCGATGGGGCCGAAAGGTTCTGGAGTGGAGACCACTGACCGGCAAGCGCAGCGTAGGTCGTCCACCGATACGGTGGACAGACGACCTGATGAAGGTCGCAGGACGACGTTGGATGCAGGCCGCTTCCAACCGGTCCTTTTGGAAAGTCATGGGGGAGGCATATGTTCAGCAGTGGACGTCCTACGGCTGAGATGATGATAATGATGATGATTGTCTATCTCTTAAAATCCAATTTTTTTTTTGCCGTGACGTCTCCTCTGTGTCAATCCATAATTGTACTTTCATTTTTAAATTTGCCATATTGTTGGTCAGTATCGAAATAGTTTTAAAATATACAATCAAATAAGGATTTATGCAATAAAATATGATCATATATATCAAAATTATATTACAACTGATGCCCGTTTTCATGACCATTTTAGGTGACGCCTAAACCAGTTAGGTAACACTTATTAGTACAAAAATGTCACCTAAATTGGCTTAGGTGTTACCTTAAATGTTGGTGAAAACTGGCTTTAATGTCTCAGAGTTACGCGCAGTGCAGTTGTTGTCGTTATTAGTTGTTACTTGTTTTGAAATGCATCTGTGCTAGGCAGTTGTTACCACTTAACAACAAGCCGGCCTAGCTTGGACCGTTTCCTAATAACAATAAAAAAGTCAAACACCGGTCTAGAATATTGCCTTACGTTCCTAGTAATCCTACTAACGAAGGAAGTAGTTATCTTTGAAACTCTATTAACCCATTCATTATGAAATACAACATGTTATTCAAAACCAACCTTGGAGCTTTACTATCATCATCTTTAAAATTTATTAGCAATAATAACATACATAATGTCGTTAGCTTGTCTACGTCCATCGGTCATCGTTAAGCAGACACGGTCAACATGCCAGCAGTAATTAAATGAATAGACCATTACCGTCGGATATGATTTATAGAAAGAGCAAATGGACACGTACGCCATGATTAATGGTCAAGGATTCATCTTCTTTAGTGTGGTTTGATGATTTGTCTGGTGTGATGGGACGACGTAAGTATGGGATGGATGAGTAGTCGAACTCAATGGGTCAGAATTGATTGATAAAAGCATATTTTCAACCGACTTACAAAAAAAGGAGGAGGTACTCAATACGACTGTATTTCTTTTTTATGTTTGTTCACCTCATAACTTTTGACTGGGTGAACCGATTCTCAAGATTATTTTCTTGTTTGAAAGCTGGTGCTTCCGTGTGGCCCCATTTAAATTTCATCAAATTCAGTCTAGTAGTTTTTGAGATACGTACACTATAATAACTGAATAAAATGGAAGTCGGTATTAAATTTTTCAAATTGTACTTGTTATGTATTATCATACATAGCTTTTTACTGCGCAGTCTATTGTTATTCTATTAATTAGTTAGTTTTTACAACGTCCATTTTAGTCTAAATCATATAGCATTATACTAAGAAGCCATTTTCATTTGTATTACTAGCGATTACGCGCGACTTCATTCTTGTAGTAGGCTCGGATTTTTCTTCAATATGTGCCTTCTCCTGACAATAATTAACAGAACAAAAAATAATTGCGAAGTTGTTGCATCCGCTCACGCGTGATGGGAAGACCAAGGCAAATAGAGATTTATCGTTGTTTTTTTTATGTTTCATGATTTATGTTATTATCGATCTGACTGACCTAAAAGTTAAATAATATAGTTTACTTCTTTGGAGTTTGGGTTGTTATCTAAGAGTACAAAAATATCGTCGCTATAAGCCAGATTATATAATAGCCTGCTCATACAAGATTATTATAATATTCAAATGACATGTCTGTTATTCTTTTTTACAAAAACATTTACGAATATCACCTCGCATGTTGGCCTGTATATATTTCAATTATTCTAGCCATTTTTTGACTAACAGCCAACAATGTGTTATGTTCATAGAGACACAACAGTCTACGAGATTACAGGTGTATAGTATGATCGTTTTATTCGTAGCATTTAGTGGTTTTCCCATGGTCAGCTTGCTTCCGGGCTTCGGTCCTACTTCCGGGACACCTTCATTTCAGAGAAACGAGGTAAGAGCTATCATTCGATGATTCCGTGCAGGTTGTAGATAGACTAGCGACCGTTTTTACCTACTGGTTAAGTTCTTAACGTAACTGCCCAAGTACGGAAGCGTTAAATTGAAAATTGTTGACAATTTTACTCGTAAGCAGTTATTTGCATCAACTTATTTCAATCATACGCAGAATATTAAAGTTTTTATAATTATTGTTACGTAAAAAGCGTTTAATCAGAATCAGAATCGTTTATTAACCTTATAACATTGTTTGTTACATTGGGCAAGTCAACAAATACATTTTGAACTTAAGCATCAAGCACTGTTAAGAAATAATAATAATTAAATTACCACTATTTTTACATTAAACATTCAAGTAATTGTATTATAATTTAAATATATTTACTGTGTTTATAAGACTTAATAAAACCATTGAATTATCAAAGCAAAAGATATACCGAGAAATTGCAAAAAATAAAAATAATGTCATTCGTAAGTTACATTAATAAGTATAAATTTTGAAACCATCAATATAGCGTGAGCAGTCAAATAGCCTATATCTACGTAGTTACTTAGCCTACCTACCTAGGTACTTAATTTTTTCTACAAAAATGAATTTTCAGTCAGACGCATGTCCATGAATTCCTTTAGGGAATATAATGGATGACATTCAAATATTTTTTTTACCTTCCTTTTAAAATCTATTATAATTAACTTTGCGACTGTTATAGGTAGGTGAGTATACTATAAAATTTTGATGTGGACACCTTGTTTTTTCACTTTTGTCAGTCTTATTTTAGGCTTAAATATTTTTTCCTTATTTCGTAGATTGTAACCATGCACATCTTTGTTTTTTGTAAATGTCTCAATATCATTGTGTATCTCCAAAAGACTGTTGTAGATATATAAAGAAATGACGGTCATTATATGGTTTTTCTTAAAATATTCTCGGACAGAAGTGCGTTTTTGAAGTCCGAATATAATTCTTTTGATCTTTTGACTTTTCAGAACTTTTATATTTAATTAATTTAAACTTACTTTGTTTATATTTAATTTAATTAATCAGTTGCTATACCCAAAATGACATGTTTTTAATTTCTTCTTATTTAACAAAAACTAGCTTGAAGCGCTCGCAGTGACAATTCACTGCACACGAGCGCTTCAATTCAAGCTCAATAGCTTGAATTGGCAATCTTAAACCATTAACACTTGCTGCGGTCAGGAGTTGGATGGGTGTGTGATAGCAGCATTGTTCAACTGAGCGCTTCCGTGCTTCGGAGGGCACGTTAAGTTGCCAGTCCCGCTTGTTTATCTTAGAACAACAGTTGTTAGGCTATGCCGAAGGCCTTCGGGCGGCCTGAAAATATTGACAAGAGACACTAGCCTATCGACCAAGCCGCACCGCCAGGGCCCGCGTGGTAGATTGTGGCTTAACTCCTCTTCCAGAGAGGAAGGCTCGACTCCCAGCAATGCAAACATAATGGGCTGATTATGTAACTAAAACAAAACACGTTATACTGTCTATTTTTAGCATTTAAGGTTTTTAATGCGTTTTTACCTTTTGCTAAATACCTTTTTTTTTATTTATCAACCCTTTGCTTACGAGAGACGTAAATTTACGTCAATTTCATTCATAAATATTTTGTTTAATTTATCACGGTAGAGAAAGGATTAATAAACGTTGTACAAACATTCGGCGTAACATATTTTGTCTTGTTTTCACGTGAAATATTAACTGTAAAAAAATTTACAAAAATATTTTTAACTACTCCGTGTGCAGCCAACTTTATTAATAGGGTATTTTGACCTCTGGCATGTACGTTTTCTTTTGGCTCCTGGACAGTGGTAACTTTTACATAAAGAGATTGAAATTGTTCTGAATACGAGCACAGTAAAAAGTAATGTTACTGAAGGCAAGTCATTTATTAAACAATCAAAACTGGCTTTACTCTCGTAATTAGCCGACGTTGTCGACCTAGGTTTTGGTGTAAGATCGCAGCGACCACTCACGCGCGTGGTCACCACAATCTTGAAGAGTAAACTCTCATTGACGGGTATAGGACTTTAAACATGAATAAATATTTGTCAAACCCGAGAGAACTTTCAAACAAGTCGCGTAAAATATCCCAGCACAATTAATTTAGATTAAAGGCCTCTCCATACGTGATGGTTTTTATACGGACATGACGAGAAAGGAAGTTTTGGAAATCGTTTCAAAGTAAATGTATATGAAATATCAAATGTTACGGATGCACGGGTCGAGAACGTGGCACTCACCTCACTCTCCGTCCTGCCGTGTGATTCTGTAATGATTCGTCAATGTGCTTGTCGACCTGCAGTGCCATTCTCTAAGAGCAAACATCGTTGCATCTTTGACAACATCCGTGACTAGAAACGTCTGAAAAACAACCTTATATACAAGGCCGATATCTCATAAAGTATTTGACATCGGTGAGCTCGTCGACGAGCGCATCGACGAATCATTAGAGAATTGCACGGCAGCTTACCGATGTCAAATACTTTATGAGATATCGCCCTTGTACATAAGGTTGTTTTTTCAACGTTTCTTGTCATCTCGTCACATGTTGCACGGATGCTTTTAGAGAATCACACGGCTATTCATATCCAGTTCCAAGTATCATCTCGTTACGTATGCGGCCTTAAGTCATCCAGATTTTTGTCATAACACTCGGCTCTTACCATAAATAAACCATTATACTGGACTACTTTTATGGTTGTTGTGTAATTATACTGTTAAAAAATAGTACCTATATAATTATATAGCCGTTGAATAAATAGTTTGGTCCCGTGCAATACAAGGGCGCATGCAGCTCGTGAGATATCGTCCGTGTCCATACGTTATTTATCCACGACCGAGCGTTTGAGTTTAAGGCGGGTTGTATACTGGGATCAATTCAAATATTTTTATTTTTCAAATTCAAATTAATTTATTAATTGCTCATATTGGTACATGAGAAAATATACAGATGGAAAAGTATTTATTATAAAACACAACATTTAACCAATGAGGTATGCAATTCATTATGAAGTTCAGTATGATTATAAATTATAATATTATCATTTAATATAAAAAAACAATATTATTGTAATGTCATAGGATAAAGTACAATACATTTTAAAATGTCACAAGTTTTTTTCTGTTAGTCATTTACACTGTAATAAGTTTTGTCAATTAAGAAACGTTTCATTTTATTTTGAAATAGGTTAGTCGGTTGGATGTCAAGGATATCTTTGGTAACTTTTGGTAAACTTACTTTTGTTTTTACCTTTAATCATTGGATAATCTTACCATAATATGCCAATCATTGACAGGCCTGTTGGTCTAGTGGTTAGTGGACCCTGACTGCTATGCCGGAGGTCGTGGGTTCGATTCCCACCCAGGACAAATGTTTGTGTAATGAGCACGATCATTTGTTCTGTGTCTGGGTGTAATTTATCTATAATATTTATGTATTTAGAAATATATAAGTATGTTTATCAGTTGTCTAGTACCCATAACACAAGCTCGTCTTAGCTTGGGACTAGATGGCGTTGTGTGATAGTTGTGGAATATTTATTTATTATTATTATTATTATTTTTATTCAAAAAATTTCACGGGTTTCACCCGGTCCTTTACATAGGTATAAGTGGGGCTGTAGCCAACACTTAGAGGCCCGTTTGGTATAAAAATACAATGTAGTATAAAAACAGAAACATTTTGGATGGATGGTTACATGGTATATCTATTATAAAAATGGGTAAAATGGCAAGGCTATTGGTATGATCTTATTAATGATAAGGGTAATAGTAGGCTATGGACGAGACTACGGCACCTGCCAATTTCAGTCTCATTTAAAATATTTAGGCAGGTGGTGACTTGCCACCCACTAAACGGGCCCCCCATAGGAGCCACCATCAATGGTGACAAAAGGGGCAACGTTGGTGTGGATGGCTAAAGGGTGTCGAGAGGTGTGCTGCGGTTTCACTAGAGCGCTACTACCGGCGTTATGCCCTTTAACACTTCCACCCTTGGAGCTTTTTGTTACTTGCTCTTACGTCTCCACCCCCAGACGGCCAATTAAGGCAAGCTGGGGGTCAGGGGTCTCATTTAGCCCCAGGGAGAATCAGGGTCCGCGGTGTCGCCACTCACCGACGGCTCGCCACAAAGCCGCCCCTGCGGTTTTTTTTTTATTATTATTATTTTTTTTATTTTTTTTATTATAATTTTTTTTTTATTATTATTATTATTATCATCTTTTAGTGTCGTATAAGTTAGATTTTACAGTCATTAGCTGCCCTCCGCCGGTGAGCACGCGGTGACTAAATAAACATAACGGGATAATCAAAAAACATGAAAAAACAAACCAAATAACACAATTTTGCTTTTATTTTACTATTAAACAAGCTGCGCTCCGCGGTTTACTCACATGGTGATGCATGATGATTATAATGATGAAAAGTATTATACGTGATTACTAGGCATATAATGTAAAAGCTCGCCATTAAGTTGTTCCTTATAAAATCAGTTATCTGCTAGTGAAAATCTTGTTAAAATCGTTCCAGCACTTTTAGAGATTAGCTGGAACAAACAGACATATTGATAGATACTAAGTAAGTCGACATACTCTTTATTGAACACCATAAAATTGAACACAGTTATACAGCTTTGAACAATGTAACAATAGGCGGTCTCAAAAAGATATCTTCCAGCCTTCCACAAGACAGATTTTTTTTTAATATAGATTGTTATGTAAGTACCTTAAATACTTTTTTATACATATAGTGTAGTTTCTGTATGTAGGTATAGATAATACGAAACCATGCTTTTCTGTCTACTGCATGACAACTAGGCTGCTACGAGACTGATGAAACTTGACATATAACTTACGTACCGTAAAAGAAAACGTACAATATTTTTTACGTACTGAGTTTCTGAAAAATAGCAAACATCTTTAAAGCATTGAAATCTGACAGAGCAAAACGATTTCTAGAGTTGCATGCAAATATAAATACCATCGTAAGAAATAATAAAATCGAAACAATTTTAAAAAAGAGTTGTTTTACACAAGCAAGCAAACAAACAAACCTTTCCTCTTTCTAATATTAGTGTAGAAAGGTACGAATAATGTGGCCTGGTTTGTACCGGCGATACTATTGCACATTTCAAAATGAAAAAGTTTTTATTGTGACATACTTTTAGTTAGAGTTAAGGTAATGTGGACTTCTTTGTATTGACGTATAATATATGTAGTATCCATCTAACCGCATGTGACATCCCGTGCGAGGGTTGGGAAGAGCTCGCGCAACAGAGACGAGAGTGGCGCAGCTCTGTTCATAAGGCTGTTAATAACTTCGAAAAGAAACGAATACAAGACTTAGATGCAAAACGCCTTATTATTAAGACCCGTCCGAAGCCTTCCTACACCTACACATACAATGCTGATGGTCAGTTGCATTGTGCGCCTTGCAACAGGATCTTTAAAACTAAGTTTGGTTTTGCCAGCCATATACGCGCTCATAACCGGCGCTAGTCAGGTTCGCCGTTGACGGACACGTCAAGGAGGCCGATATATATGTAATATGTATAGGTATTGACGTCTTTTATAAAACTGTAGTACGTCACTTTGCTCTATAATTGTCAATAATTTACGCAGCGTACGCGATAAGGACTATTTTTTCATTGGGTTTTTTTGGGTTACATTACCGAAGTTTCCATCTACCCCTACCCTAAGTTTTTTGCTAATATTGTATAGCCTTTGTTTATTAGGAATAATGCAGGATTCTAAACGTGAAAACAAATTTGTAATCGGTCCAGTAGTTTAGGAGCCCATTCAATTCGAACAAACAAATACACAAATCTTTCCTCTTTATAATATTAGTGTAGAAGTGTAGATGTAGATAATCCGGACACGTTCATTATTCAAATAGCTCTGTGTGAGTCTGCCTTGTGTCCCGTGTACGCTACATCGAAATGGTTTCAGCGGGGTTAATGTCCGCAACATTCGTTACTGACTGCGGTAGAGAATTTACTATTTTTCATTCAAAGTACTACTTACAAATTTATCCTCGCGACTTTTTACGCGTAGAATAAAGTTGACCCCTTGGAAACTATGCATTGAATCGGAATTAATAATATATTGCCTTTTATTATTATTTGCACATATAAGCTTCTCATTTCATAAAAATCCTTTAATACTAGTGGTTTTTACACCCTAGCTTTACTTTGACCGAAAATGCTAAATTAGGCACATAATTATTAGATTATACCAAATTATGAGATATAACTTATAACTTTGTATACATATACCTAGTTAAAATGTAGCTGTTTATTTTAAAAAAATCTTGATTGTTTACATTATTCAAACAAAAACGTGTAGTTATTTTTGTCGAAATTCGAAGTTTACTAATTTATAAACTCCATTTAGTGCACTTGTTTCTGCAAAATCATACAATTACATCATAAAAACCATACGACTCCGCATATAGAAGAAAAAAGGAAGAGACCAATTACAGTGTTATCCATAAAATCTACAAGAAAATCTTAATAATTTGTTCATTAACTGCTGGTCTGATAGTAAACATCACATCTACAATGTTAGGCAGCACAGTAAAAATACCTACAAATCATTATTTTGCTACTTTTTTATAATACTTGGTGATGAAACGAGCAAATCGCTCACCTTTAATTAATTAAAAATTAAGAGTCACGTTTAACCACTACAGTTCAATGCCATTCGAAATATTAAACTACAAAGCCACTGGTATGACTATGCATTGCTTTCTATACCCTAAGGTATAAGTTGTTAGATCTTTTACTCTGTTATTGTACTAAAAACCAAACTTTCCCAGCAAACTTAAATATTTAAATTTCTGTATGAATGCCGTTTAATATTTGCACACTACTTCACGGCTGATTAACTGGCAAAGATGTGTGTTACTTTCCCAGACGAGCTCTGCAGAAGTCCCAATATAGAAATATACTGATGACTAAAGTTATATGATTATTAACGGGATATTTACCGTGGTAAGGTTGTGGAATGAGCTCCCAGCAGAGCATTTGGGAGCTCATTCCACAACCTTACCACGGTAAATATCCCGTTAATAATCATATAACTTTAGAGAACAACCGTGATAGTTTAAAACAGTGTTATACTGATGACTGATAAGTCATTTTCAGTGTTTTATTAATAATTTATTAAGACTGGATCCTAGGGTACTGATAACTATGGTAATGTTTTCAACTACGTACCTAATATACAATACCTACTATTCCTCGTATTATTGAATGAAATTTCGAATGCCTCCGGCCACCGACTGCGGTCCTAAAACAACACCCAACCAATGGTTTTACTTGCCTACCTTAGAATGTATGCTTAAGCCCAAATGCTACTGGTTATCACCAAAATTCAAGTAACGTTAGCACCTGGCTTGTTGCGCCAACCAGCCATTCAATTTTGCAATTCTTTTTGCCACCAACTGTGCCAGTTAGTAGCTACCCTGCCTTCTGAGCTTGGGTTTGATCCCTGGACAGGTTACAGTTTCATAAACATGTGTTTCCGAACAGATACGACATGGGAGCCTTAAAGAAAAAAGCCTATTCCTTCCTCGAAGGTCGGCAACGTATCCTCGAGACCTCGGGTATTGTGGATGTTCGTGGGCGACCTATCCCATAAAAAAAAAACATAGCTGTTGGACCTGTTTCTGGGTGTGTATAATTTTATTATGTAGATATTTATATATATCAGCCATCAACTTACCACCGCAAAGGTTCTGCCTAGTTTGTGATTAAACATAGTGTAGATGTTGTAAAAAAACTAGTTACAGCCTTACATATGAATCCTGCTTCACTTTAAGTTACGTTATTTAGACGCACAGTAAAATCTTTGTGCTAAATGGCATTATTTTTATATAAAGCTCAGTCCAAATTTGCCTCGAGTTACTCAACGTCCTTACTACCAACTACACATTTCCTAGTATGTACAAAACTATTGTGATGTGCTCCACAAGCACAGATTAACTATATAATAGACTATACTTATGAAACACAACGTATGTCTGGTAAAGTTACGAAGGCTGTTATTTAGAACAACGAACCTCCATTTGGATTATAGGCCTGTATCATACAAGTCGATGTATTACTTTAAACCGCCGTCATTGGGGAGCGATTTGATTTTGAAATATTGGCTGTTTCGCCGGCAATTTGGAGAGAATCGCTGCGGTGACACGCAAGAGGGTTCCGTACCTCCTCCCCGATATAAAATTGTCTCTCAATTTAGCTATATTATATACACGGACACAGTACCGTAACTAAACATCTACTTTAAAAAGATGAGGGTCAATCATGCATATGCATGTTATTCCGAAAAAGTTTATTCTGATAAAAAATGGTTGTTTGTGAAGTCGGTTTACGGACGATAATTTTACGTGATAACGTAATAAGACAAGCCAAACACTTAGGCCGATCGTGCCTCTCTGTCGCTTGTTCTATCGCGCTCTCGTTTGCACGCTCGGCTTAGGCGGAACGTGACATGTAACGTGACAAAGAGTCTATACTTTTCGTGCATGCAGCCGGCGTTCATCGATTTATTACACTTTATCAAGTCAAAACTCTCCGTAAATATACACGAAAGAAAACGGCAGTTTTCAGTGCAGTGTTATTTACAGATCTTTATGATAACAATAGTATACAGAAAACATTTAATTACTAGAACTGCATGGTTCTTATCTGAAGAAGTTATTTCTAAATTAAATACTTTACTAGAATAAATATATTACTTTGGCACTCGCAACTTTGTTTAGCCGTGATTAAGTTTACTGCGATCGCTCAAAAACTACCCGGTTATATCGGTATACAAAGTCTAAGCCCTAGGTCAAGCCAGCTATCATTGTTCCGAATTTTATCAAAATCTTTTCAGCTATTTCAAATGCAAACTAACTTACTCACACACTCAAAAACGTTTACATTTATAATTTAATAAATATAACGTTAAAACGTATAAAAAATTGCGGTACAATTTATGTAGGCGCTAGAAGTGAACTTAGGGAATTACAAGACTTTCTTGCAACCAATAATAACAATATCGCACCTACACTTTCAGCTCTTTTAACGCGCATTGCAGCCATGCTCAATGCACGCCCTCTCAGCCCACTCTCTTTTGACCACGCGGAATTTGAATTACTCGCCGCGGGTCATGTCCTTTTAAACCGTCAGCTCAATGCCCTACCTGAGTATTCGGTAGGAGGACGAGCCATTTCTGCACACAAAAAGGTTCAAGCTCGTCCTACCCTTATCCCAACACCTTTGGCGATCCTGGTCCAAACCCTACCTGAACACCATCCAAACCCGCTCCAAATGGACTACCCGATCCAGCCCACCTCAAGTCGGGGAACTGGTACTGATAGTGGACGACCAGGTGCCGCCTCTACACTGGCGCATGAGCCACAAGACGAACCCATGAAGGGATGGCGTCACCCGAGTGGTGGAACTCAAGATCGCCCACCTGACTGTCGATTGACCACCACACCACACCTTTGCCGCGTGGGGAATATCTTCACGCGAAAGCGTGACGTCACTTCACCTGCCGCGCGCACCCCGCCGCCCCGGCGCGATAAGAAGATCGTCGACCGGGCGAGGCGGCTCTCGCCCGCCAACAAGTCACCTTTTCGGCGCCGTCGCGTCCGCACGGCGTAATCGGGAACCGCCAATATCAGCCCCGCGTTTACGCGTCAGCTCAAGAGTCACGCTTTTATACTCGTAACTGGCGGACGTGTACCGCTGCGTTCCGCGTAGCGACCGCGTGGCAACCGCCATTATGACCACGAGTCACCGCGAATGACCCCGCCGCGAGTGACATTCAGGGTGTGTTCGGCACGGCCACACACCACCCCCTAAATCAGCCCGTGTTTACCACGTAAATCACTGATCGAGACGCAATCAGCCCGCCGCGTAAACCAGTGCACAAACCAAAAGGACATTACAAACATTATAACCAAGTGAACAACAGTTCTTCAGCACGTAGTCGACAGCAAGACGCCTCCACCTAGGACTCACGGTCACCAGCCCTCATCAGACCTAGAGCCTCTCGACACCCCCCACGTAAACCAGGTATTTACCAATAACTATTCCCTACCTATTTTCTGGTTGCAGGAAACTGCTCAACCACATTTACCCCCCCTATCATCGAGCGTATGGTGGCATACTGCCGCACCACGGTTACATTTAATAAATATAACAATAAAGAAGATCACCCAGCCACCATAAATTTTTGGGCTAATTGTTAAAGTGCCCAACTAAAATAAACTTATCATTCTAATAGAACATGATATATTTTTTTTATTATTAGAGTTAAGTTGTAAATGAAGTCTAAAGATAATATTCAAACTTAAGATATTTATTCTTTATGTGGAATAAAACCTAATTATTATTATTATATTTCTCGGAATAATGTGCAAGTTGGAATGTACAAAAGGTAAGTATCACCGCAGGTATTGGCCTGCGCTTGCGTCGCATGCTTTCTCGCCCGCACTCACCGCGACACTGAGTACCTTTCACCGCGCAACTTGCCTCATCTCATTAGTTCTCCATATGCAACTTCTGTTACATCCGTGGACGGTTACCTTTTAGTGTGCTCCTGGTTTCATCGTTTTTTTTTTCGCCATTTTTACGCAGTTTTTTTTTTTTATTTCCGTGATTTTGTTTTTAAGCAGATTGTTTTGCTTCCGCATATGTCTCCTTCAGTTTCTTCCAATAGTTGCCGTTGTAATATAATCTGCTCAACAGTACTCCTGCTGTCTTCTGTTAATCGTCACTCCATCTTTGATATGGTCTCCTACGCTCTCTTGTTCCTTCTCTAGGATACCATTCGGTTAGTTATTTAAACGATTTTCTTTGTGTTCCGAGGTTCTGAGGTTAAATATTCAAAGCTAAATATGATCTTAAAAATAACCCTAAGGACTTTGGTGTAGTAATAAAACATATTTATAATACTGAGTTCTATAAAAGTAAGTCGTTTAATGCGTTGGCCGGCAAAATAAGAATTTGCCCAATCTGGGTGATGTCTTTTAGTTTGATTTCTTTTCAAATACTTTATCTATTTTGATTTCTTAAATTACTTAAACAATAAAAGTACTGAATCTTAAGATAAGAGCCAACTTATTAGCTACGTATTAAAACTAAAATTAATCGACTTTAGAGTTTGTACCTGCGTTCCTAGTTTAGCGGCCGATAAAAAAATGTCTAGAATATATGGAACAATTTCAACAACAAATAAGGCATTATAACTGACTAGTAGACATAGTTTTATAAACATGTACATACATCTATTAGAATGAGATTATTTAGGTAGGTAAACATGAAGTATGTGTATTAAGGAATTGTACGCACCTCTAGACCTAAGGTTACAAACCATTTTCTTTAATTAGGTAAAAGTTACATAACTTGACAGGCCGGTTGGCGCAGTTGGTAGCACCCCTGCCTTCCGAGCCGCTGGTCCCGAGTTCGATCCGTGGACAGGTTAAACATTTGTGTGCATGAACATGTCTGTTTGATCTGTGTGTGGGTGTGTATATGTATTTATGTATGTATATCAGTCATCAGGTTACCATTGTACAGGCTCTGCCTAGTTTGGGACCTGAAGACCTTTGTGTGGATGTTGTAAAATAAAAAAGAACTAAAAGTTAATAAACATAGAAAATCAGATATTATTATGCTTTAACGGAAGTCAGTTTTTGTGTGACCACGATAAGTATGATCATAATTATCTATACGTTTATGAAACATAGTCAAATCATACTTATAAGGATACAACTTTTTTCAAAACACATAACAAGGTAAGCGCAACAACTAAATGTAGACAAACGTAGAAATTTGAAACATACTAGTAACGACCATGTTTCACTGTTTTACTGACCGCAAACTGTAATATAATCTTTTATACAAATTGAAAATTTAAGCGGGAATTATTTATTTCTTCATATAAAGAAACACTATTAATATATCTATTCCGCACTTACTTTTACTAGATACTCAATTCTATAAAACGCATGCTACTGTGTATACGTTGCGATATTTCAGGCTTCTATTACTGAAATGGAATCGGTTGAAGCCTCCCTCGAGTTCGCTTATTGGAGCAACATTTGAGAATGAGATCATTGGGGATGATTGTTATTGGGCCGGTATTCATTGCGGAGGGAATGTTTGCTATCGAGCTGCTGTTTTGTTTATAACTACCTACATTTTGCATGAAATAAAACATGTACCTAATTAATGAACACGGTTATCTGTTTTTGTAAGAAACTTTAAATTAAAAAGAGTTTACATCTCTCATATTCGGTAAGTAGGTCCTTATTACCCCCAAATGGGGCTTGTAGGTGACCAATTAGCGCTCTAGGATAATAATGTAGCTAGAAAAGCTCTAGGGCGGTAAGTAATAAAAAAACACAAATGGGGCTTGTAGGTGGCCAACTAGCGCTCTAGAGTTATAATGTAGCTAGAAAAGCCCTAGGGCGGTAAGTAATTAAAAAAAACTTTTCACTCTTTCAAAAAGTTAGCGTAAATCTAACCATCATACTGGCAATAGACATCATGCATTCAGCCCAATGACAAAAGAGGTCGCTTCGCTATTCAGCCTTGTCTTCGTATGAGTATAATAGTCATCAATTTTATTTTTGTAATGCCGGGCTTTTTTTCTACTTACCTCCCAATCGAGATATAAAACCGGTGTAGTTAGCTCTGGTGTAAACATCAATTGCACCCTCGAACTATAGGTACTACAAATAGAAATATCTATTAATATACTATACATATCTCGGGCTGCAATTGATGCCTTACAGCCCTCGGCTACTAATCTACTGTAAATTCATGTTGATTCTGAATAGGTATGAGATATATTTAATACTTACATAGTCTTACATATTTTTTATGTAGAGAAGGGTGCTATAAATGTCACATTGTCGTTACACAGAAGAAAAAGAGTTTTGTAAATGTTTAAAAGCACATGACATTAGAGAGAGTAGGTATCCATCGCTATATGTCACATAACTTATGGAAACTCATGCATATAATATACAAAACTTATATAAAAAACTTTTCGTCCTGTCGTCCCCATACAAGTAGCACGTACAGCTACCTAACTGACTATAATAGGTGATTCTATTCTACAAGAGAATGACATCACTACACTTGCAGCTTTTCTGTTGTTAATATTATGAGCTTTTGCCCGTGACTTTGTCCGCGTGATATAAGATTATTGCGATCTCTCGAGAACTACCCGTTAAATTAGGCCTTTCGGGATATGCTATCCCATTTCTAAACCATCCGTTTCCTTCACTACAACTTCTTTGCTGCTTGTTAGCCCTTATTTAACATTTGTGTATAATTTTCATCTATACTAATGTATATTATAATATTGTAAAGAGGAAAGATTTGTTCGCTTATTTGTTTGAATTGAATAGGCTTGGAAACTACTGGACCAATTAAAAAAAAACACCTTAAAAACCTACATTATCTTTGATGAATATAGCCTATATATTCATCATCTTCATCTCTACAATGCGGGTGAAACCAAGGAGCGCAGCTAGTTTGAAATATAATTAAAATCCTATCGGCCGTTTCAGCGTAAAAAAGTAAGAATCTAACCCACTCACTCAATAATATTTGTATGTATAATAATAGTGTGTTTATATTCAATATTTTTACCTCCATATATAATGAATAACTGTAGATTAGAAAGCTAAAATAGCTGCTTAGCGGTAGTGCCACACTATAACCCTATGGGTTACAGCCGAAGTAGCCAGCACGACCAGGGAATCACACAGGGGACCACACACCCACATAACTTGACCAACTTACCACACAGCTTGATATTGCGTTCAGTCGGTCTGTAGGAGGTTCCGTAGCCCCAATCCCCCCATCCTCTCTCCTTTTCCCTTCCCTTACCTCTCCATCCTCTCCCTTTTATTCATGTAAGCGGTCGGCAGTGCGTTGACAACGCTCTTGGTGTTGCAAACGTCTATAAGCGACAGTGACAACTTTGTATCGGGTAGGCCGCCTGCCTATCTGCCTACTTTTGGCAACAAAAAAAGCCAAATTAATAAAAAAATACTTAGTAGATTACCTAAGATCTTTTATTTGTTAATAATCAAAGCAGATTACATTACATTTCTGTAGATCTATGTTAGTATTGCTCGACGGTGAGCACATTTCACTATTAGAGGCTATGTAATTATTAGTATGCTATAGAATTATCGTAGTTTTAGGTATATCCTAATTTGATTAAGACATTTTAAATGTAATACAGTATAGTAAATATGATATACGTAAATAGTAAAGTAGTATGATTAAGTGCCGAGCCTTTACTTGCGTTGGTGATGTTTCGTAGACTGGTTTAAGTAACTAATTATAATAATAATAAAAATACCGCAGGGGCGGCTTTGTGGCGAGCCGTCGGTGAGCGGCGACACCGTGGACCCTTATTCTCCCTGGGGCTAAATGAGACCCCTGGCCCCTGGCTTGCCTTAATTGGCAAGCTGGGGGTGGAGACGCAAGAGCAAGTACCAAAAAGCTCCAAGGGTGGAAGTGTTAAAAGGCATAACCCCGGTAGTAGCGCTCTCGTGAAACCGCAGCACACCTCTCGACACCCTTTAGCCATCCACACCAACCTATGGAGGGCCTGTTTAGTGGGTGGCAAGTCACCACCTGCCTAAATATTTTAAAATGAGATTGAAATTGGCAGGTGCCGTAGTCTCGTCCATAGCCATCTATTTTCCTTACATGTATAAGTTCATAGCAATAGCCTTGCCATTTAACACATTTTCGTGATAGATAATCCATGTCACCGTCATCCCAAATTCTGTTTTTATACACTTTTCTATATTTTATACCAAACAAGCCTCTGAGTGTTGGCTATAGCTCCACTTATGCCTTTGTAAAGGACCGGTTATCAAAGCCGTGAGAGGTTAAAATAAATGAATAATATTTAATAGTAATAATCTATGCGTGGGCAAACCGCATTCGCCGCTATATATAAAAGAGCAAATATAGATACGAACAAAATCGCCTTTTCCAAAGCGACCAAAGAAAGGCGTACAGAAAATTGGTGCGGTACGTCCGTGCCCTTATTGCACAGCGGCCTGGCTTACCCGGTTGCTCTCACTGCCCTTCTGCCGGGTTGCTGCATCGGCCACACCATCTCGTCGAGGCTTTCGTCTGCTATCCCCTGAGAACGCATCGAGGCGGCCTACTATCTGAGATAAGTCTCGGAAAAAATGGAATTTTTCGCCATACCTGTGTGTAACTCACGACCCTGCTCTTGGAATTAAACGTCTTGAACGTCCTCTGCATTTTTTTGTAAAACTGCTGCCCTCTAGGTAGGGAAATAGGCTATAATGAAAAGCTTATGATTTTACTCTAAAACATATATTATCTATTTCGTCGAGCTTCCAGGAATTCTGGATCCGTAGGCATCGTTGAAATAATTCACTTTATGGAATTTGTAGTCAAGACCTAAAGAATATTATTGAAGTTTACATGACCATAAACACATATGGAAAAATTTTAACATTAACAGGATTAAATTCTCTTTAGTCGCTGACATCTCAAACCATCGTTTAATTTAAAAAAATACGAAGTAAAATTATGAAAAGTCATTACCTGTCACAAAGCAAAAATGAACGATACCCAAGCAATATCAGAGAAAGATCTTTTGGTCGCTATAAAAAATCTATTGAAAAGAAATGGTTACTTGAATAAATTAACTGCTGAGGCAAGTCTTTTCCACACTTTTCATTTTTCAAGTTATTAATACGAATAAAGAGTGAGTAGTTTCAAAGTGAATTTTGAGGAGAAATTAAAAAGGTTTTTACTGTAGCAGAAACTAAATAATAGAAATAGTTATATATTAACTAGTTCGTTACTGATATTTCACCACTGTCTCAAGCGCCATGATTACGGAGGAATTGCGGGTGGGTGAACGTTTACGAAAAGACGAAGCGTCAACTCTCTTCTGTACTCGTTTATTACGCAAGGCACAACAATATTCGCCCTGTCTTTAACTATATCGTTAATGATGTCATAATTTCTAATGTCACGATAGTAAAAAAACTTAAACATAATCAATCAACCCATAACTTTCAACCGGTGAACCACGAGCCTTCATTTATAGAGAGCTATATTGGGGTTCATGGCAGCTTGTCAGAAATACTTAATAGCCAGCCGTGGCGTTAGAGCATTTAGCTACCGAAAAAAATCTGACATGGCCGAACGACTGGATGATAATGTAGATTGTCCGTATGGATATAGCCCTTCCTGATATTACGCCTGAGCAATCGTATATTAGAGGTTTCTACTGTTTATATATACGTAATCGCTTATTACTTACTATAATACGCTTGGTAGGCGTCTTGTATATTATAGTGGATAGCAGTAATAACAAATTTAATCAAAGAAATTCTGCGTCTGATTCTTTGATGATCGTTTGTGGCAGCATTGTTATATCTGAGGGTAAATAATATTTGTTAAAGTTTTAAAGTGTCTGGAAATTGTGTATAAAACTTTTTTTCTGGATCATTCTTAATTTAAAATAATACATATATAACGTCATATTTTTTATACTTTCTTAGATTCGAGCTGAAGTAACTGATTTGCTACGAGACCGGCAGGTATCTGACAACAGAAAGTGTGAACCTCCGCCTCCAGCCGACGAGGTGCTGCTCGTCAACGAGCTGGTGAAGGAATACCTGGAGTGGAATGGCTACCTCTACACAGCGTCGGTAATGGCGTCTGAAGCTGCGATGCCAGCGGTTAAAAAAACAAGGTAATAATTAATATACACATTGTGAATTTAAAAGCTATTGCAATAGTAAAATTACAAATGAAATTTCTTAGTTTATAATTGTAAGGTGAGGCTGAGCGGAATTTTGATACAGAGTTGTATCATGCTAGTATTCAATCAATATCAATTGTATATATCTATCAATTGTATCAAGGTACTCTTTAATAGTGCGAAAATGTAGACTTTTGTTTTGGCAAGATATTACCGCGTGGACATCGCTTACGAATTTGTGGTTTTTGAACCCCTTTACCATGTAGAACGTTGTAAAAATACGGGTCACTTTTATAAGTGAAAGAAAGTGATGATAGTATTTCTTTACCTTCAATGTATTTTTTCTGAAATAAGCTTTTTTTTATATAAGTATCCTAATATATAAATATATATTAGGATATATATATATATATATATATATAATATAAATATCCTATACTTCGAAAGTCAAGGAGTTTCATGCGTACATATTTAGACGTACAAAAGCGTACCCAAAGTTCGTGTAGAACGTTGTAATCTCTAATATTACTATTTGTGCCTTAGAGTTATTGGTAACTGGATGCACTTTGGATGTCCTTTGTTTAGTTGCCTTTGAAAATTACTTTTCCATGTTATAATAAATTATAATAATATTAATTAATAATATTAATTAATAATAGTAATAATAATAAAATTGCCTTTGAAAATTACTTTTCCATGTTATATTTTCCGTCCAGCAACGAGTAGACTTTTTTGTTTCGGCAGTTTAGTTAATTGGCTATTTTCCCTTCTCATTAGAAACTTTCCTATCTTAATACTGTGGTAAAGTTATTCACAATACTATTTGAAAGAATAATTACAACAACAGGAGGCCGACTAACACCTTTCACACGAGCTTTACCTTTTTTAATAATTAACTTTTTCATTTTTTTTATTTATTATTAAATCTTAGTAACTGCAGACACCGTGATCTGTTCTCTTCTTAACAAGTTTTTTTTTAACTATTTACATGTTGCATTATAATGTCAATCTGAAATAAATTAAACTGATTATTTTAACTAACTTAGATGTAAGGCTATGTGTATGTATACTAATAATATGGACAGATTATCATCATTATCATCTCAGCCGTAGGACGTCCACTGCTGAACATAGTCCTCCCCCATGATTTTCCAAAAGGATCGGTTGGAAGCGGCCTGCATCCAACGTCGTCTTGCGACCTTCATCAAGTCGTCTGTCCACCGCGTCGGTGGACGATCTACGCTGCGCTTGCCGGTCCGTGGTCTCCACTCCAGAACCTTTCGGCCCCATCGGCCATCTGTTCTGCGTGCTATGTGCCCTGCCCACTGCCACTTCAACTGGCTAATCTTCTGAGCTATGTCGGTGACTTCTGATTCGATCACGTAGAAAAACCCGAGTATAGCCCTCTCCATAGCTCTTTGTGCGGAATGGACAGATATTAGTCTGAATTAAATAAATTTCATTTTATTTATCTATTATAAAAATCATGTTTCTAAAGCAACAATCTTATATGCTACAGTTAACAAGTTCTGTATAATAACACTGGTGCCATAATTCAGGTTGTCTAGATAAGATCGCTTTGAGAGATAAGACCGCCCATTGTGACACTTGTAGCTTTAACGGCCTTACTTATTAACATTGTTTAAATTTAAGATGGAGATGAGCAGCTGATTCAAATAAAATCTTACTTATAAATGGTTCTTAGAGTTAAGGGCCCGCTGAATAGCTACTTATATAGCTGCCAAATGTACAACGTACATTAACGTCAGAGACGACATCAGACAAGTACAATTTGAAAATTTTAATACCGACTTCCATTCTATTCAGTTATAGGAGTGTTTCTCAAACTACTAAACCGAATTTGATGAAGGGAACCACTAGCTTCCAAACAAGAATTTTGAGAATCGGTTCACCCAGTCGAAAGTTATGAGGTAACAATAATAAAAAACAAAAAAAAAACAGGCGAATTGAATACATCTTGCTTTTTTTGGAAGTCGGTAGTAAAATAAAATCTAATAATAGAGCGAGATGCAATAAATAAATATACACTTGATATATTACCATCAAGTGTATATTTTTTTATAGTAGTGAAGGCAGTATGTTTAACCCTTCATGCTTTTAATATTAATTTGTATATCTGGTTCATAACAGAAACTAAGATAAAGGTTAAACAGTAGTTTACAAAAAATCTGTAAAAAAATGATTATAGCGGAACCGAACTAAAAACTGTTAAAATAGTAAAGTGCCGAATTCAACAAAGTGTCGAATAAGGAAAAGTAGCGAATGGGCTAAAGTGTCGAATCAAGGAAAGTAGGACATTAACCAAAGTACTGAAACAGGGAAAATGTAAGCTCTTGTTGGGCTCGTATTTAATAGTCCCTAGCATATCCAGTTACCTCGGGCATAAGCTGTTTCCAGTATCATATTAATAATAATAATAATAATAATAATAAATTGTTTATTACCGGAAAGTTAATTAACAAACACAGTACACTACTACATACATTGAAATTGCAACATCAAGCATTTTAAGGTTACTGGTAAGCCTCAAACTAGGCGGGAGCCTGTGTCTTGAGACTCAGAGTGCGAATGAACAGAAAGTAATCACGTTTATTAGAGCATCACTGTAGGTACTTACATTACATACGTGGTTAAATAAACAGAAAGAATACATGGCAATAAACAAATGAAAATCCACTTATTCTATATTATAATGATAATTAAAAGTATAACAAGGATTAGATTTATTAAAATTATTATGGAAGTAAAGTAGTTGTTCAAATTATGAGTACAAATATAATACCATTCGTGTCTAAATAAAAAGTCTGATAAAAATTTTTACGATCTCTAGTAGTAGTTAGACTAGTATTAGACTAGTACTAGACTATTAGTCTAGTATTAAGTGTGCGTGTTCTTAAAGTGAATTCAGAGGGTTAAAAGGTTTCAAAAGTCAGTAGAGAGTGCCAGTTAATATTTGTGTGAATGAATAGATTATTATGTATTATGTTGTTTTGATTGAGAGTAATAGTGAGTGTAAGAGGTTTATGAGTGTGTGAGAGTGTATGTTGTGTGTGTGAGTGTATATTTCCACGTAGTGTATTATTTTATATTAGATTTTCAGTTTCATCATACGAAAGGTTTAACAGGAATTCTCTGACCAGTTTTTTACATGTGAATGCAGAACAATGTTTTATGTTACAAAGCTTAGAAACTTTATTATATGTGTTGAGAAGGGCAAAATTTGGACTCCTACGTACTAGCAAAGAGGTGGCACTTG
Organism: Selenia dentaria; assembly: GCA_917880725.1. NCBI lineage: Eukaryota > Metazoa > Arthropoda > Insecta > Lepidoptera > Geometridae > Selenia > Selenia dentaria. The sequence goes on along the minus strand of OU862888.1, from coordinate 1,346,622 downwards.
GAGGAGGGATGTGAAAAACTCGTTTATTTCTGAGGTTAATGTAGTCAGAACTATTTAAAAAAGTTTTGTGTGATTAATTTGTAGCTCTTAGAATGAACAACTGACAGACACGTAAAACTTTAAACTCTTCATAGATTTTATCAGTTGGATACCGGAAAGATTTTTTTAAATAACTTTAATGAGAGCACGCTGAGCTCTTTCTACAGCTATAAAATTGGTTTTCCCAGCGCTACTCCAGACTGTGACACAATATTGTAGTAAGGATTGGCATAAAGCTAAATAAACTTGTCTTATGACATCAGGTTGCGTGCAGTCCCTTAGTTTTTTCATTATAAAGATTAATTTCCGCACACGGCCTGCCATGTCGTTAATATGTAGGTTATAATTAAGGTTCTCATCTATGGTTATGCCTAGGTATTTCATTGACTTTGTTCGATCAATAGTACTACATGAGCAGGTATTGGGATATTGGGTGGTGTCATTAGAAGAGCAGTTATGTATTTTCAAAGAAAACTCTGAAGGCGTACTAGATGCACAGGTTTTTGAAAAAGCAATATATTTTGTTTTTTCTACATTAAGAGTTAAGATATTACGGTCTAGTAAGGTGGTTATTTGTGCCAGACCTTTTTCCGCTTGTCTGTATACCTGATCCCAGTATTCGTGATAGAAAATTATAGCAGTGTCGTCCGCATACGTAATGATTTCTGCATTTTGAAGGGAGCAATTTACGATATCATCTATGTAGAGCGTGAAAAGAGTAGGACCGAGAATGCTGCCCTGCGGTACGCCATATTTGATAAAGAGAGTGTTGCTAGCGTGAGAACCTATTTTTACAAACTGTCTCCGCTCAGTTAGGTAACTCTTGAACCACTCCAAAGCAACTCCTCGTATGCCTCTTTATTCCATTTTCTTCCGAAGCAGACCAACTGAGACCGTGTCGAACGCCTTTGCTAAATCCAGAAATACTGCTAGACAATTTTCATTATTTTCTATATGTGACGATACTAAATTAGCAAAGAGTGACGTAGCATCTTCTGTTGATCTGCCTCGCCGGAATCCAAATTGCCTGTCAAAAACCAAATTAAACTTTTCTAGATATAAAACTAGACGATTATTTACAACTTTTTCGAGTACTTTTGAAACTACACTGAGTAAAGCTATCGGTCGATAGTTTTCAGGAAGAGTTTTAGGTCCTTTTTTATAAATTGGAGATATAGCAGCGACTTTCCAACAATCGGGGAATATCCCTGATATTAGACTTAAATTTATTATGTGCGTAAGAGGAATGAATATTGAGGAGAGTGATTTTTGAAGCAAGATTGTGGTGATTTTATCAGGACCAGGTGAGCTACCAATTTTCAATTTAGATATAATACTGGAAATTTCCAATGGATCTGCAGCTGTCATAAAAAAAGACTGGTTAAATGAAGTTAAAGGTTTGTGGGAAGCGATTAGATTATTTTGAGTTATACCTATTTTACTTAGTATAGAATCTGCCAAAGTACCACCAACCGATGCAAAATGTTGGTTACAATAATGTAGCGATAAGTCAACGTCGCCCTTAACAAGGCTCAAGAGTTCTGAAGAATGATTACTATACCTTGTAGTATGACAGATATCCTTAATTGCCTTCCAGAGCATCTTTGGGTCATTTGCATTCTCTTCTATTCGTCTACGATTATACTCGTTTTTCAGTCTTTTTAGAAGTTTATTGCAAAAGTTTCGATATCTTGCATAGATTTTACGCTTCATTAAATCACCAGGATGATTTTTTAATTCTAAATGCAATTTGTCTCTATGACGCATGCAGCGGAGTAGTCCTGGAGTGATCCAAGGTTTCATGATAACCCATTTGCGCCCAATTTTTACCTTATGTGTATGTTTAGCCAAAATATTAGATATTATTTCATTAAAAGTTGTGACTGATAAATTTACGTTACTTTTGTTTGAAATCACAGACCAGTCTGTGGTGTTAATATCCGTTACAGCGGCTTCGACGTTTGTCTTAAGTATGAAATTTACCTTTGGAGGAGCAGGGTTTGAAATGCATGAACTGGCTAATACAATGCGATGGTCTGTAATGGATGTTTCACATATTAGTCCTAATGATTCGGTATTTGATTTTATAAAAATGTGATCGAGACAGGCTTGGAACCTTGTGGGCTTCGAGATCGCTGGAAGAAGGCCATGTGAAGCCATTAAGGTAAGATAGTCACAGTGATGATTGTTGAGTTTATTGCAGATATCTACGTTCATATCCCCTGCGATAGCCAGGTAAGGGTAGCTTTTCAAGGAGCAGAGAGTGGAATCAAGGGAGTTAATAAACGGGTCTAAGTTCGACACCTTTGTAGCAGGAGATCTATAAACTCCCAGTATTGCAAATTTATTGTCTATTTTTACAAGAAGTGAGTCAGCATCATTTTTTTTTGGTTCATGAATTGAGGTAGTATGTGTGCATTTCGAGTATATAACAACTCCACCGTTTTTATTTTGTTGTACCGTGGTGCGGTGAGCATTATATCCCGGCAGAGGATCTAGTGTTGAGCCATCGCTGAGCCAACATTCTGTCAACACTATAATGTCTATATCAGCGTCTAATTCGGTATGTAAAGTTTTTTTTTGGTATTTTTTTTATATTTTTATTTCGTAGATTAGGTCATTATAAGAAACTAATTTCAATATTTTTGTTTTATATTCAGTAGTTATTTTATAATATTTTTTTGAAAATTTGAATCCTATGACGTCACTTTTTTGCACAAATATGTAGTTGCGTTGAGAAGCCAAGAAAAGCACGCGAGTAAAAAAAAAGAAAATAGAACACTTGACAGTGACACCTACTAATTCGTCTAAGTCTCTATTCAATCAAAACAAAAGTGCAAAAAAGTGACGTCATTTAGAGGTCAATGAAAGTCGAATTATTTCATCGTTTTTTGTTAAAATAAATGGCATCTTATCGTTTTAAAAGGTCAGAGTAGAAAAATAAGGGTTTGTAACATAAAATCTCGAAATGGTTTCGGAATTGGCATAGGTTAATTTTTTTTAGCATACCGAATTGTTGAAGAGTCACCACAAACTTATCAAAATTGCAGTTGAAGCTTCGCACATTAAAGGCAAGTATTTTAAATTTATTTTCAAATTTAGTAATAAAATTTTTGCAGAGTTCCACGGTTTCAAGTGAATGACAATCTATACCTACGGTTTCATCGATATCATGACCAAGGCTAAGTTAAGCCATCATTATAATAATGAAATTGTGAAGATGTTAGGGTCTGAATCCAAGACGTCATTAGTTCATTAAAAAATTCTATTACACTATCATTAAAATCTGTGAATGCGTATGTAACTTTAGCATTGAAGTTCGTTATGGCGTTCGTATGTGTGTGAGTGGGTGAGTGGGTGTGTGATGGCGAGTGCGGAATAGTTTTACAATTAGTGGCTACAAGAAACATATGAAGTAATAATATGACTATTGTTACATTATTTGTCAAAAGGACAATTTTAGCAAAATAGGTAATTATATAAATATTAGCAGTAGGAAAGTAATTACGTCTGAAAGGTCGATTATGTAGTTGGAGAGTAGAACTGCTGTCGGAGGTCGTCCATGGTCCTGATTGATATAGCTGGGTTACCTTCTCGCTTTCGTACGTAAATTGTACCATTTCTGACCCAGCAAAATTTGTAGTCCGCTGATTTGGCTTGCTGTCTGGCTGCGCGAAATAAATGTCTAGATTCCTGTGTAAGGCGCTCATTGATATAGACATTTCTGGCAGGCCCTTGTGTGATTATGTCAGCGCAGGTCAGATTACGTCTTATTTTGCTTGCTTTTAAAAAAGCTTCCCGGTCATGTCGGCGAAGAAAGCGAACAACCAGAGGACGGGGGAGCGTGCTGTGTTTGGCAGGGTCGGTACTGTCGATAGTGGCTCCGTTATCATTTGCATTTTCGCGTCTTCGTGGGCCGACGCGGGTCACAAAATCGATATCGTTTTTTTCGACAGTTGCGCCGATTTTTTGTGAGATCAACTGTATCAAATGCATAGGGTTTTCGTTAGCAGTCTCATTCAACCCGGAGATTTCAATCTCATTGCGTAAGCTAGCTTGTGTTCGCGTGTTCAGTTCGTGACGCAGTTCCGTTATTGTGTTACGGCACATAAAAATCTCATTTTGCCGCTCTTCTAGTAACCGAAGCCTCGACTGGGTATTCTCCAATTTTTTATCCTGTTCTTCAATACGATCAAAACATTGTTTTAGGTGATCTGTTAGATTTACCATGTGAGCCTTCATGTCAATTATATCCCCTCGTAATAATTTTATTTCAGATGTTAGTAAGGATAAATCTTCGCATTCGACAGTATTGACAACAGACGGGCTTACCGAGGCAGCGGCCTTACGGCCACTGTTGCGCAGTAGCGTTTTGACGCTGTCTTCACAGAGCGCAGCAGTCACCTGTGTCGTCTCAACCGCGCCGAATCGTACGGGTGTGTTGGAGTTATCGCGTGGCTCTCTAGATTGACACATAGGACAGGCCCAGTTCGATTTGAAATCTTCAGATATCTTGCGGTCAGTAATATTAACACATATCAAGTGATAATAGCCACTACATTTCGAGCATGTTATGTTTGGAGAACTCAGACTTATAGATTTGTTGCAAGCTGCGCATGTGTTGACCATTGTAGCAAGTTTTATTCGTTCGGTTAAACGACAGTTCAAAATGCAAGTACGAGTAAGTACTTACTGGTCAGAACGCTGTGGCACAAAGGGACAGAGACGAAATATGCAAAATCCGCAGCCCGTCTCTTTTACCCGAGGTGTAGTGGTACCTACCTCAGCTAGCGCAGCGATCCGACTCGACTACTCTTGAGTAATCTGTGTTAATATCGTATACGGTTTGCCACTTGTGGTGGGATATTTTTGTTTATGATGCACTGAATTATGACACTTGTTAGGTTTGTCTTAAATATGATAATGGTGTGATGTGATTAGCAGAATTTTTAGAATACAAGAAACGCGTGCACACCTTAGCTTAGTTAGAATCACACTCCGTATATAATGTCCCGACATGCTCTTTTGGGGATTACATTAATAACAAATTGATATTTGAGGTGCTGCAGTTGCTCAATGGCTGTGGCGTCATTGAAGTACTTCAATCAATATACAATATCTTTGGTCTTTTCCAAGGTTGGATCTTTGTGCGGAAGTCGGCGTGAAAGACGACGAGAGGTCTGCTGCCTTGCCGCTTCTGTCCAACATCGTCGCGGCATACACGGAGAGGATAAGGTGCAAGAGGAGTAAGAAAGAAGCGATCTGAAGAGTGTTTTGTTTTATCTTGACCTTGTTAATATTTATAAAACTTTTTTGATGGGAATTATTTATAAAATGTGTCTGTTATATTATATTGTTTTCATTCGTAAATGTCACAATTGTAGTAAGAAATATTCACAAGAAAAGTAAATAGCGGTGTGGAGCAAACCAAGGTTGAATTTTTTGAAATTGTTGTGTTTTAAGAGATCAGTAGATGCGAGAGTATTTTAAATGAAAACTATATTTGGAGTGTAAGTTTGAACTTAAATGGAATGCATTGTCAAGCCCAGTCTTGATATAATCTGCACTACAACGTATGCGGTGGCGCCATCTCACCTTGTGGGGTGACGTGATCTCACTTCCGTACACCCAAGTGGGTATAGTGTCGAAAGAGATGGCGGATCTAGCGAAAAAAATACCTCTCAGTATATCTACACTGTCAAAAATTTGATCAACAGAGAAAATAATATCTCACTGAGTCCATTATGGATTTGGAAAATGGATCTATTGAGATTGATTGGGTAATTCACAAGCCTATTTTTTGTATATATGATTTTTGAAGCACTAACGCCTGAAAATACTTTGTTATGCTGAACATAGCATAACCAAGTATTTTCATACAATTAAACAGATATGATTTTTTCAACAAATATAACCAAACTCTGCCAACATCGAGTGATCTGTAATAAATAATAATTTTTCGATTCTGTTCAAGTAACTAATGATACTTGGAAGCTTAAACTTGACACTTACAGACACTTCTACCTTTTACTGCGTGCAACTTTTAGTGTCTCATTATATTGAAATTATTGAAATATCAAATATGCAATATGTATTATAACCAAAATATAAATAAAAAAGACGTTATACGATAAAGCAACACAGTAAAATTAACATAAGATTATTCATACAAACACAAAAGCGAAAATGAAGATTCAATTTATCTCTTTTCTAATTTCTGTGATGAAATATCAAACCAAACCTAAGCGCGTTTCCTAATTTAAATTTAAGAACACATACGTATATATCATTACATCGTACATAACGCGCTACGTAATAAGTCTTCTGAGAGTAACAAACACTTCCAAAAGACTGATTACACGCATTCGACGTGCCTACCTACGCCGTAGCTTCGTAACCTCTACGGCGTAGCTTCTACCCCGAAGCAGCTTGAATAGCTACGAAGATGAATAGCAGTTATTTGTATTGAAGTATGTAGCTCCGAACGAAGCTGTTGACCTCCGAAGAGGGTGTGAGACTCATTAATTTATATTGAGCGTATCAATCACTTAGAATTACACTGTGAAGTAAGCAATTTCTTAGAAAGGGTATTTATTTCTAGAGGGTAGAGGGTGAAGTACACGCCCCGAAGTGTTTTGAGCATTACTCTTACTAATAGCACAAACTTTTACATATCAAGCCCTTTGTTCCAAATTTTAAGACATAGATCGAACTAGCTGCTCTCCGCGGTTTCACCTGCGCGGTGTTGGATGATGATGATGAATCTTATATAGCCTATGTTACTCAGGGTGAATGTAGCTTTCCAATGGTGAAAAAATTTATGAAATCGCTTTATTACTTTTTGAGCCAATTCGTTAATCAATAATATAATTTTTACAAATAGTTCAATTTATAAAAAGAAGGATGGAATCACATTTCACACGTAAGTAACTTGAAAAGCAATATTTTAAATAAATAAAAATAAAATAAAGGTTATTGCTTGGAACATAGAAAGTGTTGCCATGGTAAAGCCTGTAAGGTTTACCCTATTATTGGGTAATCTTAATATTTAGTATATATGTTACGTTAATACGGGTACGTTTTTATAATAGTTTATCAACGTGTTTTAACCGACTTCAAAATAGAAGTAGGTTCTCAATTAGACTTTTCTTTAAATATAATATTGTATGACACTCGACGCAATATCTTTATACAAAACCGGTTCCGTCGTTTCAAAGCAAATTAAAAAATAGGCAATTCTTTTTTTAATTTTTAGTTTATTTTTAACCGACATCTAAAAGGAGTAGGTTCGCAATTAGGTTCTATTGTTTTAAATACTTGTTACCTCATAAGTCCGTTATTTATAAACCGATTTGAACAATTATTTTTTTGTTGGAAACCTGATACCTTAAATATGGACTCGCATTAATTTCACACTGGATTTTCAATTTCGTACATATTGAAGGCGGTTATGTATTTTTGTAAAAATAAACCATATTTCTATTGAAGTCTTTTGTTTTTAGGGTGTATCTATATTGAATGTTGTTGTGTGTAAATAGTATGCGGAAAGTTATACGAGATGGTCGAGCAGTCTTTGTCATCACGCGATTTTATAAACAAGTCGTAGAAGAAAAATGCAAAGCAGGATTCATAGGTACATTAATAAATATTGAAAGTTTAAAAGCGCTTTATACGAAGTACATAGAATATGAAAAAAGGCTGTTTTTTTATCTACTTATAAATTAAGCCAGGATCATTTGGAGATTCTATTTACGTCTATTAGTATGCATGGAGGGTTCAACGATAACCCTAACGTAAGACAGTTTACAAGCAAGCTACAAAAAATACTATGTCATTTAGAATTAAAATGTCTTGCAAATAGTAATTGTGTTCCTTTAGAACACATAGCAATACTTAATTGTACTTCAACAACTAAAATTATGAATAGCACTTCATCGTCGTATAGAAACGAAGAAGAAGAAGAAGAAACCATTGAAAATTCTTCGTTGCAACTTCTTAATGAAATTGTTAATGAATCATTTGATTGGACCAGTTGTTTACATGACAATTCATATTATGGTGACTACAGAAAAATGATAATTGGTTACATATCTGGAAGTACAGTGCACTATCTTGTTAAAACCATAAAATGCTCTAAATGTTAAGATGCCTTGCAGACTGATGAGAAACTTTATTTTCACAAGCTCATTAGTTTAAAAAACAAAGGCGGTTTTCGCTTCCCGTCTAAGGATCTTTTTGACATTTGTGTCACTTGTGAAGCAGTTGTTCGAAAATTATTGAATGAAAATATTGCAATAACCGCAGAAAATCAACACCAAACTATAGTCTTGAACATATTAAAGAAATTCATTGGAAACAATCAGATTTTTATCAATTTACAGTCAAAACATGAATATGTTGGGCAGGAACATAAACTTAATTTAATACGGTGTGTAATTGAGAAATACTTAAACATTAGATTCCACCATATTGTTAAATTAGAAAGTATTTCTAAATCAGTGCAAAGTAAACGACAAGCGTACAAAAAAATAATTCAGCATAAAGGTTTTTAAATAAAACTAGCAGTTACACCGAGTAATTTTATTTCTGAAACTCTTTGTCTTTTCTCTTTCACTACCCAATGCCACTACTTTTTACCGACACCTAATGTAGGAACCCTATTATTATATTAAAATTAATAACGTTATAACTTTATTAAATTTATAACGATAATAATTTTGATAACGTTATTTTTATGGGGTAATTTAAATTATCATGGCAGCACCGATTCACGCACTACATGCATAGAAAACCGGCCTCACGGCTCTGTTCACAACATTCTGTCTTGACTTTTTTATTTGGTCTGAGAGTAACACTCATGTCCGGCTCTCAGCCGATATATACGAGTACATAGTCTGGTTGTATCATAATATTTAGTTAATTATAATGAATATCACAGATCTGCAAGCGCTTTGAGTGTGTCATGTGGTACATGTAATTAAGTATTAATAAGTATGCGTAACCGTAATGCATATTCAGCATTATGTACGTGACGCCACAAACCTCAAAGCTGAGACTAGTAATTAATTGCGACGGTGACTGATCTCCAATCAACGGTTGTGTAATTACACCGCAAAGTACCAAGTACTAACTACCTCTTATTGACTTGTCTATGTTTCACATGTATGCTTAGGCTACGTTCCGGGAAGCACCGTCAACGCTCACAACTGTCACGCCCCGGTTTAGCGTTCCGGTTGGAATGAATGCTTGCAATGTTCAACCCAAGTGGAACAGTTACGCGGTCGCGAAAAGCGCGCCAACTTTTCTGTCAAAATTCGATAGAATCCTATACATTTCATGATTGACAGTGACAGCTCGCAAACGACCACGAAAACCCACCTATGATCTGCGAGCGTTGTGAGCGTTTTCGGTGACGTCATGGATGACGTATCGAGCTCGCTCCACGATGATCGCGGGCTTCTAATGGAATGGGTGTGCGAGCGCCGCGAGTGATTTCGGCGCTTCCCGGAACGTAGCCATAGTGTTGAACCCAAAAATCTTTCCTTATTGGATGTTTGAAACTTAAATGGCATCAACTGCCGAAACTTCAAGTTTATAACCTCAGCGGTTTAGACTCTCTGTTGATGTTGATCAGTTAGTCAGTCAGTTGGGCAAATGAATATTTGAACGAGCATATATATATATATTCTTAGAAACTGGATCAGAAATGGTTTTTTTTTTTAAGAAATACACAAGTAGCTACAATTTAATCAAGTTACACAAAAACAAATATACCCAAAAACATTTATGCCTTTAAAATTAATTATTTTAAACAATTCAAATAGCTAAGACAAGACCGCCAAAAACACTATAGCAGTACGATACCTATACGATTTAACAGCGATGTTACCGAACCGACGGACGGAGCAACAAGAGACGCTCCGACATCTGACACCGGCTTATATAGGTTTCCCCCTCCACTGACAGTGTTGCCTCTAACTCTAACCTCTAACCTCTAATTTAAAATAAATAAAACCGATTCTGCGGGCGTCGGATCGCTGACTTCATCGATCGGCATGTCAAATATGATATTTATTTACAGACAGATCGATATACTCGTATCTTATCTTATACATATAAAAATGAACCTCTTTATTTCCTGGTAACGCTATAATTTAAAAATGGCTTTATTGATCAAACTTATCATTTATAAAAAGTTTTCTAATACTTCGTAAAAGGTACATTTACATTTAAAAAATAAGAAAGTAGGGAGGATATGGCTAGACCTAAGGCCGAGCCTACATCCTCGAATGAAGTCGCGGGCAGTCGCTAGTAATTAATAAAACTGAATATACTGTTGACGTGGAATTGATACCTTTGCTGTATTATAAGGTCAAGCAGTTTTGTAAATTCCATATAAATAAATGAACCCCTATTTCTCCTGGTCACGCTATAACTTGAGAACGAAAGCCCCATTTTGCTTATTCTTTTTTGACATTAGCTGGTACATACTTTTAGGATAGTGGCTAGTACATAATATATATTTCATAGACGAACAATCGCGTATTTCACTGTTGCCATCCCAACAGGCTGCTAGTGAATAACTAAACAATGTAATATTTCTCTTTACCCAAATACCAGCTATATCAAAGCAGTTTTACAAGTCAATACACGACAATATTATACGATCACATCACACCGAGATGACGCCGTCCCATTTCAATCCATTTCTGAATCAGATCTCGTAGCAAAAGCCGTTTTTGAAATGGTCCTCGCCCGATCATTGTCCGGGCCTCACGGAAGGGAATCTATCTTGTGAATCTATTCGCCATTGAGCACCAAAGGACTATTGTGTCTAACTGATTACTGCAGGTAATAGATGTGAGGGAGCACAATGGCTTGTCCATTGGGTTCGGTTAACTGTTCGACAGATGGGCAGAGAGAACAGCGAATAACACTTATTACTGCTCATAATATGACCAGCTAGTTGGCGCAGCTGGTAGCAACACTTCCGAGCCACTGACTCTGGGTTCAATCCCCAGACGAGTCAAACATTTATATCCATGAACTTGTCTGTTTGCCCTGATCTTGATGTGTATATATATATAAATTTGTATATCAGTCATTAGATCACTATAGTACAGGCTCCGCCTTGTTTAGCGCCTGAAGACCTCGTGTGGATGTTGAAGAAAGAAAAATTACATAATACAGGTATTTGATAAATTATTCATCATCATCATTATTATATCAGCCATAGGACGTCTTATATAGAACATGGGCTTCATACAGTTCTTGCCATACATTTCCGTAAGGACTGGTTGGAAACGGCCTGCATCCAACGCCTTCGGACCTGTTTTAGGTCGTCTGTCCACCATGTCGGTGGACGACCTACGCTGCGCTTGCCGGTACGTTGTCTCCACTTCAGAACCTTTGGCCCCATCGGCCATCTGTTCTGCCTGCTATGTGCCCTGCCCACTGCCACTTCAACTGGCTAATCTTCTGAGCTATGTCGGTGACTTTCGTTCTTCTACGGATCTCCTTATTTCTGATTCGATCACGTAGAGAAACCCCGAGCATAGCCCTCTCCATAGCTAGTTGTATATAATTTAAAGGTAAGCAATTGTCCACTATGTCATTGAACGATTCCACAAAGATTGTACTTATGATATTACATCACTTCTATTAAACCATTACGAAAGTAAAACTTATAAAGGGCGTATTTAAATAGACAACAAAAATATATAAATAATCCCTGAGCCATAGGCCTAAAAGCATTGAACTTGACTGAACATGACATTAAAAAACAATGCGTTAAATTAGGTATTGATCAAGGACCGCAGCTACCGAATTTAAACGCTCGTGTGTATACCGCAGCTCCCTCTCGCGGATCGACAGCTGTTCTCAGAACAGCCTAACGCAAAGGGTTCCAATTCAGTATTACCTGAACTATGCGGCCATATCCCTTGCCTTGACTCGTATTATTCAGACTTTAAAAGCGGTATTTCAGAAGGCAGTTGCACTATTATTCTGGTTTGTGACTTACTGAACACTTCGGTTTTGGTCTGAGCTCTTATTAGTAAAGTCAATATAATAGTACTAGAAAAGTTCATTATTATTACTCGAGGAATCAAGCAAGTCAAGCAATGAAGGAAGCCAAGGGCCGATTGTTAGCCTTGAATAAGCACCTTACATTATTACCTATAGAAATTATATTATATTATAGTTGATTAATCTCAATGAAATTGGGTACATTTTATTACCTTGAATAATAGTTCACACAGCCAGTATTGTTTTGCGTAATTAAGTGACAAGAGGGCAAGTCGTGTATCTGATGGTAAGCAGGACGTAGTTTTTCATAATTAGTAGAATATGGTACAAGCAAAGTACTTAGACCGCGCGGCCCCGAGTAAGTAGAACGTCATCACGATAAATAGGCGATAAAAGTGGGAAGAGGCGGTGGGTGGGAGCGGAGGACGCTTGCCGGCAATTATTACGTGATTGCCGGCAGAGCGGTCAGGGTTGGTAGTTTTTAAATTTCATTGCTCTCTGTTCCGTAGGTATAACGTAACGTAGATGCGATGTGATGACGCTCATGTACGTTTTATAACAAGTTCCTAGATGGCACAGACATATTATTTGATACTTTGTCTATCTTCGAAAAAAAATTGGACTTAATGTTAGGTCAAAATATGTTGCGACTATGCAGGTCTGTGTTGCATTTGTATCTGTATATATGTTTTGTGGGCCTACGCACTTTAAGGAGTGCGTGGGATATTGTTATATGATATTAAAACCGATGACTGCAACGATATTTGTTTTACATATAGGCATGTATCTGTGTCTATGTAAAAATATTATTATCTCTCACATCCGTCATTCATGTATTCAACGGCTATGTAATATTTATAAAAAATAATGGTAAAGTAGGTATTTTAGTACCTAATTACATAATAATTATAAGTATGTGTGTATGACTGTTTTTACCTGAATAAATAAAAAAATGGATGGCGGATGACTCAACGGATTGATTACCACGCAAACCTGCCTGTGACCTTCCCCAAAGAATTCTGAAGAAAGATTTCTACTTATATTTTTTCCGGGTTTGCCCCTTTTTTGACCAAATTCAAATGGGTTACTGGTTTGCGGCGATAGTGCGCGCTTAATTTTATTCAGCTCGTAAATACCTACATAATTCATTTTAAAGAAATTAATGCTACTTTACTATGTTTTTATATATGAATAATATTTAATGGCAACCATTGATGTTCATAATGGTGTATGAATGTCAGTAAAGAGTATAAAATCGTGTTAGCAAATTTTTGTAATGCATCCACGTGACTTATACAAAACAGTAATGAAATGACTAACTTATTTATTAGAGCAGACTACACAGTTACATAAATAAAAGCCGCATAATTTGTTCTATGTATGTCTCCCATCTCAAAAGGAAAAATAAATCCGGATCACTTGGATGTCCGTTTGCTCGTCTGTCTGTCTTTCTGTCTGTCAAGACCCTTATTCTAAGAAAAAAAAAGAAAACATCTGAAATCCATAAATGTGTTACAACAATAATAACAAGAAAAACGAATTTACTATTGAATATTATTAAAAACAAATACTACGTAATAATAGGTACCTATTTAATTATTATAAAAATATGTAAAAAAGACTTATTATTTGCGGTTGCGGTTATAACCGTGTTTATGGATCGACAGTTTGTCATTTGACCTAGTATGTATTTAGTTTTTAAGCAATAATATTAGATGTTTTCTTCACGTGCTTAATTCTGCGGTGCAATCCTCTAAGAGCAAACATCGTTGCATTTTATCAACATCCGTGAAACATATTACGAGATGACAAGAAACGTTGGAAAAACAACCTTATGTTGTGGGCGATTTCTCATAAAGTATTTGACATCGGTGTGCTCGTCGACGAGCACATAGACGAATCATTAGAGAATCGCACGGCTGTTGATAAGGCACGACAATATGATGCTTTTGCCATTATGACACAATTTCCGCCGCTACTTCCGATTGTGGTCACCTGACTTCTAGAAACTTATGTACACATTTTGTTTATTCAAAATGAAGTAAATCCAATGCATAAAAAAAATTGAATTATTTGAGTTATTTGCTCCAACCACTAATATGTAAACATTACATTGTAATTTATTTTTGACTGTGTCAAATACGCTATTGAATAATATTATGTCTTATCTATACTTATAATAAAGGAGTAAAGTGTTTTATTTTTTCAAAAATATACCCCTATAAGGTTTGGAGTAAAGTTCAGAATTTGTTCTGGTGCAATTCACTTAAATCTTGTTAAAAATAATTTAATGAAAATAATGAAAATAAAAACAGTAAAGTAAACAGTCTAGGGCTGGATTCGAACTTGCAACATCAGAGTTACCGTCCCAAACTGTCTCGCCAACTAAGCGACAGTTCGAGCGGCGAAGTTTTTTATTTAATGATCCTTTTTTGACCCAACTATAAATAGTCATGGCTGACTGAGAGAACAGCTTTTCGAAACTCGGTAAGCCTTTTTCTTGTCATTATTTTTCTTTCTGTCTTTTTCTGGTCTGTTGGATTTTGCTCTCTAATATTAAGAAATTTTATTATGTTTACGGACTAATTTGCTACAGCTGGCTGCTTATTCGAAATAGACTAAGATTGAGTCTGCTTTTAATTTTCAAACGTCGTTTCTCTACACCACGCCGTAGAGTAGCCGTATAACAAAACCTCGATCAAAATTATTATTTACTAGGAGCTCTGGAACCGTGAGGTCGACTCAACAATCCTATATACTAAAAAACGGTAGTGACAGTGACACTGAAAGTGACAATTCGGACGGAAAAAATCTGACAGACACAGCGCGACCGTGGCAGCACCAGTAACGTGCTGTGGCCCGCGCTCGCCGCTGTGCACAAGAGTGACTCCCAGAAGAAGAACTTCAAATAAGTTCGAAACTGGTCGGAGAATATTTCCGGTAAATATTACGCGAGTCCTAGCCGATTTTAAAGCGTAAGCAATGTAGCAAGCACATTGTTTCTAAAATAAAATAGAAATTTAATTACCTAAATTATAACAAGTATTTGTACGCCTAATCGGGCAGGATTTTGTTAGAGCTTTACAATGCTGTTACATCTAAGCAATAATTTATTACCCAAAATTCTAACTCATTTCATTAATTAAGACGTGAAGTAATAAATCACTAGCAAACCACACGCACACAAACAAATTCTCATTAATAAGCGACTCCTGCGCACACATACTGCGTACATCCAACCTGTTGTGCACCTCAATACCGGAAACTCGTAATGGACAAGGAAACAGTCTGCCTGGGCATTAAAATTGACGCAAAATTACAATGGAGTCCTCATACAAATGCCCTGTCTGGGAGAATCAGTTCTGCTGCATATGCAGTACGTAAAATAAGAGAGCTAACAGATGCTTCTACGGCGCGGTTAGTGTATTTTGCATATTTCCACAGCGTAATGTCATATGGGATATTGCTATGGGGTTCAGCGGCTGATATAGAGACCATATTTATCCTTCAGAAACGTGCTATTAGAGCTATATACGAAATGGGTCCCCGTGAATCTTTGAGAGATTTATTTAAAGAAATCAATATATTAACGTTGCCTTCCTTATATGTATTTGAAAATATAATGTATGTTCGTAAAAATTTACATAAATATAAGTTAAATAGTAATCACCACACTTTTAATACCAGAAATACAAATAGGATAGCTGTACCTAGTTTTAGACTTGCGAAGACTAATAAGTCATTCCTAGGAAATTGTGTGCGTTTTTACAATAAAATCCCAAAGCACATAACTGAGCTCACAGAGGGCAAATTCAAGTTGACTGTAAAAAACGTTTTAATAAAAAAAGCTTACTATAAAGTTAGACATTATATAGAAGATAAAGATGCTTGGAATACTCCACTTCTGGCAAGCTGTCTCTCTGCCACCCATAAAATGTAATATTTGTAGTACCTAAGTAGAAACATTGTAAACATCCATATAAAAAGAATGGCCCCGAGTTTCTTGCCGCTTCTTCTCGGTGGGTTCTATATATTTTGGAACGCGGCGGTAGAGTCTTTAAAGTACATTATAATGAAAAGTTGACGTTCATAAGTGCGTCTTTGATGCCTAAATTGAATAAATGATTTTGACTTTGACTTTACCCGGTCGTGCATCATAATACACTCTTGGGCTGACCATGCATGTATGCTACGTTACATACGTTCATCGGTACGTCCCTATTTCTGTGAGCCTGGTACATTGAAACTGTACAAAATGTAAATCTCGGACGTTTCCCACAAAATATGTTTGCAGGATACGTATTGCAATAATCATCGGAGTATCCCCATTGTAAAGAGATACCCTCTTCAAAATGGGGATACTCCGTTTGTTATAAATCCACAGGACATAATTTTAGCATGCTGCTTGGTAACTAGAGACCGCCTTGGTTGGCTACCAACCTAAAGATTGTAAACTCATCACGAAGCATCTAATTTTGTGTTCAAGAAGCTGTTCTTCTGTAACGCTATACCACCTTAGAACACATACTCCCTGACCATTAATCCTTCCAAACTGTGATAATTGAAACAAAAGATTTATGAATAAAACTGACGTATATTTACGTCTCTGGGACGCAAAGGGTTAAGTCAGATAGTGGTTAAAACACTCCTAAGAGTTTAAAAAATATCCATAACATAAATTGTACAGCTAATAATGACCTGTTTTCTCATTTTCCATCCCAAATGGCGCAGTTAAGTTGTCCGGTACAAGTGTCGCGGGTAACATTAGGCAATTAATTTGTTTCCTTCGCTACCACGTGCGTTGGGTCACCAATTTTCTCATTTATCGTTCCGTATTGCCCTCAATTAGGCTGGTACAGGTTATTGGAGCTGGCCGGTGATTGGGATAAATGGATTAACGTTACTCGAGCCTAAACATATCTTTATTATACTGGTACTTTTGACGAACTAGGAGGTGTTTGTGTTACCTTATTGTAAATGTACGTTAAAATAACACCAAATTTGGTTATGTGGTACCATTCCTTATGTGCCACTGGTTCTGGATTCAATGCCCGTACAGGTCAAACATTTGTGTGAATGTGCTGTTTGACCTGTTTCTGGATGTGTATAAGTATGTATAATGTATCAGTCATTCCTTTACCATAGCCCAGGCTCTGCCTTTTTTTTCACGCAGAGTAATCATTTATGGATACCACCGGCCCCGGGGGGAGCACGGTGGTTATGTGGGAGTCTTTGCCAGAAAGGCAGTACACCCACCAAACTTCTGCGGTGTTCCGTCACTGCCGCTTTTGGCGGGAACGGGGGACAAATTTCGGACACGACCGCGAACCCGCCGCGGGTGCCTTCTTTCTTGCAGCACGCCATAGCACTTGGCGTGCCGCAACCCCCTCGGGGGACCAAACCAGCAAACGAACGCCAGACTCCCCTGAGTGTGGGTGCCCTAAGTCCCCCTACGATGGGACCCTAGCCCCGCACCGCCTGCTACTTCGGCCGCAGAGGATAGGGACAGCGGCGAGCACTAGATTATGTCCTGACAAACTTGTGTGGAATTATCCCTAATATTATGATATAATTCTATAATTCACTAGCAAACCCTGCGAACTCCGTTTCGCCACCAGATGGCTTCGTTTTATGTAACATTTCGTTTGGCGCCATCTACTTAAAATATTGATTTGTATTACATGCTATGTATCAGAGATGGCGCTGTATGTGAAAAAAAGAAATTTCTCGCTTTTCTTTTTAAATTTTTCCTGAATTTTCTTTACTATAAACCTCACGGAGCCCGAAACCTTTCCAACGAATGCAAAACCGTGGAAATCGGTTCGTGCGTTCTGGAGTTATAGCGTCAGGAAGGAAATCACGACTTATTTTTATATAGTAGAAAATATGTTGATTGAAATCTTGAAAAATGGCGTATCTATGTCAGTTTTGACAACTCCAGTAAGCAAACATATATTTACATATACTCATATTGTTAGTAAGTTTATGACTGGAGCTGAAAGTGACATGGACCTGCCATTTTTTATTTGAAACAACATTTGTTAACAAATAAGAAACATAATATCCCTGTAGAGCTAATGATATTTAAAAGGCATGCGCTGGTACTTAAAAGACAAATTTTATGCTGATAATGTCCACCTGGGAACTGTTCTACCAGACTGAAGAGGGCACAATTTATGTAAGATTTTAAAGATTGTTCTACAGCGTAAACGGCTTAGTTGATTAAGATTAATAAGGTTATATCGGACTTTTACTTAAATAGTTAGTGGGGTTTTAGACCCGCAAGTGAAATAGAATACAGTTTCTACAATTTCCAAGCGCTACACTTAACAGCACGAAATACGAGTAGTTTTTGTGTCTTCCATTATACGAATGTTCTTTTTCTTAATTGCCTGTGTATCAGGGGCCTTACCATGAGCTCTTAAAGCAGGACTTCTAGACAACTGCCCGGTTTATTCGTACCATGACAACGTTATAGCTGGCCTGCCCAGACCTACTATTCAAGAACCGCAGAAAAACCGTTCACCTGTTTTTTTGTATGGACTTTCGTTAACATGTCGTTCTAAATCCGCTCAGTTTATAAGCTTATAAACGTCTAGGCGTCCGCAGTGTTGGTTATAATAAATTTCTAAAATGCCAGAGACAACATTATCCATTTATGTTTGAGAAAACAATGTTTAAGCAGTTCACCTAAATGAGCGTCATGGTATGATTTTATTCAAAACTGTTTACGCCAGGTTTAAGAACTGCACGGAACTTGCATGGTTTTTATGAGATAGTAAGGCCCCAGGTCCTTTATTTATTTAAATACTAGCGACTGCCTGCGACTTCGTTTGCGTAGTAGGCTCGGCCTTAGGCCTTGCCATAACCTTCCATCATTTCTTGGTTTTTCTTTCATAAAAACCTTCTCCTGACAATAATTAACACAACAAAAAATAATTAGCGAGATTGTTCCATCCGTTCTCAAGTTATAGCGTGACTAGGAGAAATTTCAGTTCAGGAGAAAGTTTTTTTTCATATATATAGACTAGTGACTGCCCGCGACTTCGTTCGCGTGGTAGGCTCGGCCTTCGGCCTCGCCATAGCCTACCATCTTTTTGTTGTTGTTCTATAAAACTTTTAAAAAAAGATTCATGAAATCGGTAAAGCTGTTATCAAGTTTAACCGTGTCCAGGAGAAATAGGGGTTCATTTATATATATATATATATATATATATATATATATATATATATATATATATATATATATATAATCCTTCGTGTTACAAACACAATTTCGTAAGAAGCAAAATACTAAAACAAGCATGGTACATTTTAAGTACAGATTGATTTTATTTGTAAACAAATAAAGCTCATCCAACCACAATCACGTTCCCAAACTCCGAAGCAAAGTTTAAAAGAAAGGACATCAAACAGAAATGAAAGCGCCGTAAGTGCTATTGTGGCGAAGTTTGGAACCAATTTACAACGATACGGACGAAATAAAGGAGTGAAACTGTGAACTGCAGTTTGTTTGTCTTTGTTTCCAGCTTGTAATGATATTTGTAGTTGTTTTGATGTAGTTAGAACATAGCGCGACTGCTATTTCGTGAAATAAACCTATTAAGCAAATGAGTACTTATTCATTATATTTACTGCACACCACGTTCGGGAAGCTTCGATCAGTCTTTTCGTCCAGAATAACTCAAATCCTGAACACCAAGGTTTTCAACCATCAGTATTACCAATAATGACTTATGGCACTGAGAAATGTCTCCCTTACTGTTGGCCTCATTGACAAGCTCAAAGTCGCTCAAAGAGCAATGAAGAGGGTATCTTTGGAGTTTCCCTGCGTGATAAGATCCGAAAACAGGAGATCCGTAGGAGAACATAGCTCTCAAAGTTAGCAAGTTGAGGCAGAGGCAGGCTACATTACTCGACAACTGATAACCGATGGGGAATAAAAGGTTCTCGAGGGGCGAGCATCGCGTCATTCCGCGGGAAATTCCTGGATGCAGGAAGTGAGTAGCCGTTTCAAGTGGCGTTCTATGGGGGAGGCTTATGTTCAGTGTATATGTGTAGAGGACGTGTTCCGGCTGATGACGATGATTATAATAATGATGGCTGCACATGCACGCCTATCACGAGTTACTAAGTAACTAAAACAACGTTATTATTAAACAATTGAATTCAGTACAAAATATAATTTATTAGATAAATTATATTAGGTACTGAATTCAATTCTACACACTGTCGTGCCGTTCAACACCGAGCAAGGAACTGCTATCGTTAGAATATTTTTTTTTATTATATTATTGCCTCATCCGATTCCAAATGTCATCATAAAATCCCTGAATAGATATACAAATTATAGATAACTATTTTGTACACGACTGTACTTGCGCAAGCCCCACTACTGACGCTCGTCAAGTATCAAAATATTTTGAGCCGACGAGTATTTAGGAACGGATGTCCGTTCATGAATACTCGTCAGACTCAGATGGACAAATGCATACAGACATATAAACATACCTACATTAAGGTCAAATAACAATCAAATATCAACACCGAGCAAAAAACTGCCATCGTTAGAATATTTTTTTTATTATATTATTGCCTCATCCGATTCCAAATGTCATCATAAAATCCCTGAATAGACATACAAATTAAATTTAATTATTACATTAAGGTCAAATACTTAATACTCTTTCTGTACTACGCTGTCGGCTAAAAACACATAGACTCTCGTATTAATCTAAGCTGGTTCTTTAATGTATATGGAGACTAAATTATGAATGTTCGTAATGGCAGCTACTCTCAGTAGTTCTAAACATAGCCACCAGTAAAGCGCTGCAGTCTGTGGAGACCTAATTGTAGATACATAGAATATAAAGTAATTATTTATCAATGAGTAAATTAATTAATTAATTAGTTAAGGTTATACACAAAACATCCACAAAACACTTTGACTCGACAGGTGTCCTTTGATTGCAGTGCCACCAAGCGTGATAAATGGCGAGCATTCATGCCATTGCAGCCAAATGATTAACCACATAATTAGAACAATATAATTTTCTCATTCTCTGTATACCTTCAATTTTTGTGAAGGTACTACGATTTCACTAGTGTCACATAGTACGATAGACCATCAAACAGGTTGTGGCTTTGCGTTTTAACTGTACAAAGAATAGATCACTTGGCATATAAACGAACAGTACAGTAGTTGTCTTCTTGATAATCACTGATAACTAACGTCAAACAAAATCAAAAATTGACAAAAGAATAAGAAGAAGATCAGCCTTTGACATAAACGAGTACCTCTTTAGAGCAAGGTATATTCCCCACAAAATTAAAAACTAAATAGTTTATTTAATATATATATATATATGTATAAACCTTTATTTAAGAAAGGAGATAAGTGTGACACAAATAATTACAGACCACTTACATTAATACCTGTGCTATCAAAAATATTTGAAAGGGTTATGTTTTATAAAATAAATAGTTTTTTTAAATAAATTTGTCATAATCCATCGAGCACAATTCGGCTTTAGAAAAGGAAGCTTGACATCCTTAGCATGCTTTTCTCTAATAAAATCTATAACAGAAAGCATTAACGCCAAAATTCCAACTGCTGTAACATTCCTCGATATGTCGAAAGCGTTCGACTTTGTTCGACATGACATTCTTCTATCAAAGCTACAAAGATACGGTATAAGAGGAAAAGCTTATGACTGGATACAAAATTATCTCAAAAATAGGCAACAGTATGTGGAGCTTAATAAAATAGACAATTTCATTGAGCATAAGTATCAATCACAATTAAAATGTAACAATTACGGCTTCCCTCAAGGGAGCATAATGGGCCCGCTCTTATTTTTGCTCTATATTAACGATTTACCAAATGACATAAATCAGGAATCCATTTTGTTTGCAGATAACACAAGTCTTGTAATTAAATGTAAAGATAAGATAAACTTTAATAAAGAAATTGAAAATATATTAAAAATAACTGGCCATGACAGGCCGGTTGGCGCAGTTGGTCGCACCCCTGCCTTCTGAGCCGTTGGTACCGGGTTCGATCCCCGGACAGGTTAAACATTTGTGTTCATGAACCTGTATGTTTGATCTGTGTCTGGGTGTGTATATGTATATAAGTAAGTATGTATATCAGTCATCTAGTTACCATAGTACAGACTCTGCCCAATTTGGAACCTTGAAGACCTTTGTGTGGATGTTGTACCATAATAAAAATGAACAACCTAAAAGGAAATGTGAATAAAACCAGATTGATGTAGTTCCGCACCTATCAATCCACTCCGTTGAATATACACGTATATGCAAATGGACAACATGTAGCCTAAGTTGAAAGTTGCGTTTTTCTAGGTATGACTCTTGATCAACATTGTTCTTGGAAACATCACATAGACTCGGTTTCAAAAAAAATGTGTTTGCTCTTAAACGTATACGAAGGGTAGTATCCCTCAGAGCTGCTCTCGCAGCGTATCACGGTTACGTAGGATCTATATTGAGATATGGATTGATCATGACGTGGGGGAATTCTGTGGATTCTGTGGACAGAGCGTTTATCGCACAAAACAAATGTATACGTGCTATAAGTTTAGCTGGGTATCGGGATTCATGTAAACCGATTTTCAAAAATCTATATAATTTATCGTATCCCTTACCGAGTTTGTATATTGAGAAAATGAGCATAATTTTAAAACAATATAAAGAAAAAATTGGCTTCAAAAAGGGGATGTGCAAAGGACCACTCGCGTTTGTAAAAACTTGGTGATGCCAAACTGTAACTTAAATATATATAAAAATAATGCCTAATGTATGGCTATCAACATATATAATAATATACCGTTATAAATACGAGACTTACCCCTTCACGCATTCAAGTTGAAGTTACACAAGTGGTTACTAAATTACTTATTCTGCTCTATTGAGGATTTTTTTAAATGTAAACCCTAAAGATAATGAGGAAATTTCTGATATTTGTGATTTATTGTATTCTTGAACTGATAGTATAATGACATTGTATCGAATTTTATATTTTTAAGACTGTTAACATTAAATCTCAACCTGACATTTTAAATTTTATTATATGCGAAATAGTTATATTTAACATTTCAAATGACTAAAGCGATAAGGGACTTTAATATAATACCTAATATATTGCATAGATTAAATAATATGTAACACAATTTTTTTTTTTTAATATTAGATGTTTTATAAATATTTGTACGCCTCAAGGCAAAACATGCAGGAAACTTAAATTACAATTTATTCTTAAGATCTATTTATGCTACCCATGTTTTAACAAATAAATATTCATTTATTTATTCTATCATTTAACTAATGATTTCACCTAATAACACACTTTTCCCTAAGCCGTCTATCTCAAGCCCGGGCCTGCGGCCAACCGGTCCGATAAATCAAGCAATTTGCGGCGTCTATGGGCATTGGTTGTGTCCCTCGAAGCTAATTAATTATACGCACGCCTGACCAGCTTACTAAGTCAACCATCACTGTTCACTGTTTGTTTTGAGTACACAGTAGTCGTTCCAACCACAAGGCTGTTGCTGCGAGGGATATGTTAAGTAGAGTGTAGGTTTCTCAGATCGGCTATCAATCGACATACTGGAAAGAACATTCAAATGAAGTGTCGAAAACAGAATTTTAGAAGTACCATGGATGGTAGATTGAATTGGCTGAAAACTCCTGAAAATTGTTAACGTTGATTTCATAGATCGTGTCTTTTTTTAATTTTGATGAGTTCTAGTAGTAGAATATTAACCATTTAGCGTTCGTTACGGTTCAAGAGAGATATTCTTCTTATTCTTATTCGTTTTGGGGGCGATGAGGTCTGCACTGACGTCCCGCTTGGGGTGTATTGTGCATTCCCCCCTGCCAGCATTTACTCAAGCCAGCCTAACTCCTTCACATAGCGGAGTATGGCCTTGGGTCGCTGGCACAACTGCTCCAGTGTAGATTGAGATGTTGTAACAAACGTCGATGATGCTGTTGATGCATCTTGCGTTCTGGAGTGGACCTCCAGTAGTCCTGTTTTTACTCTAATATCTTCCGTAGCCCTGCAGTGCAGCAACACATGCTCCACAGTCTCGTCTTTCTGCAGACAGCCTCTACATAGTGGGCTGTCCGTAGCTCCAATCTTGTGCAACTGGTAATTTAGATTACAGTGACCAGTGATGATGCCCACCATTAGGCGAAGGTCCTGCCGTTGTAATCGTAGTAATTTGTTCGTAGTATTTTTGTTTAGGATTGGAAACATGGATTTCGCATGTTTACAGTCCTTCCTGTCATCCCAATAGTTTTGGTGTTTTCTTTCTGTGTAGCGACTCAGGAGATTCCGCACTTCCATTGCTGAGGGTCTGCAGAGATCCATTTCCTCAGTGCTACCCTGTTTTTTGGCTCCTTCTTTAGCTAGTATGTCTGCCCTTTTGTTGCCAGTACAAAGGCCATGTCCCTTTGTCCATGATATAATTATTTTGTACTTCTCTGAAAGTCCTTGGAGTGCAGCATAGCATTCCGTTAGGACTCTTGACCTTGTTACCGGTCTTCTCAGTGCGTGAACGACTGCTGCACTATCCGTGATGAAGGCCAGCAGCTTGTCTTCCTGTTCACTTTGTGATTTCAGGCGTAATACTGCCCTAGCAGCAAGTAGCCGGGCCATAGCCTCTGCTTGAAATGCCATTGTGGTTTTGTTCAGGGCTATTGAATTGGAAATTGCAAGTTCTGGTGAATGGAATCCACAACCTGTTCCCGAGAGATATTATAGATATTATTAAAAAAATGGCTAACAACTGGCCTAAAAATATCGTGTAAAAATAAACGTTTCCTTAAAATATTGGTATCAAAAACTGATAAAAAATTCTTAAATTTGTATTCTAAATACTATGAAAAAATCCTGAAAATGAATGTTAAAAAAGCATCTTGGAAGTTTGTAAATTTGTACGAAATAATTCAAAGTTTAAAAAAAAAGTAAGTTAAGATTTAAACTGCCCATACAAATTGAGGCACGGAGACAGGTTGGTACTTCCAGACTCCAAAATGAAAATGCATCGACAAAGTACATGCACCATGTAAATAAAAATATACAACCACATTCCTAATGCATTGAAAGAAATAGATAAAGATAATTTATTTATAGCTAAGTTAAAAAAATATCTAGTTCAAAAAAGCTATTACTCTTTACAAGACTTTTTCCTTGATAAGCATAAATGAAATGTGTAATTGAACCGTGTCCTTAGGCCATGATATATTATATTACCTTTGTATACCTACAAAAGTGTAAATATCATAATTTAATTTTAAAAATGTATAGATTAAGCCTGCCCTAAGTACTAGTGTTGCAGTGCCCAGCCGGATTTCTTGTAGTGATTGATTCTCAAGACTTTCGATGTGATATAGGCTAAGATATTTGTAAGAATCAATACTGTGGAAAACAATAAAATCTGAAATCTGAAATCTAAGGACGCAAGGTATACAAAATCATGAATACGTCTTCTATATAGCCTTAGAAATTTTAAGTAATGAATACCAAATAATTTAGGTAATTGTATTGTACAATGCTACAACTATACAAAATAATCAATAAACAAGAGTAGCACAGTAAATATGGGAACACATACTGATGTATGCGTCAAAAATAATATACGCCGCTTATTTATATTTCGGTTATCATCTTTGAAGTACTATTTACTCGTATATCATTCGTTAAAAGATAAGGAATTATTAACAAGGTCGTTCTTGTCATAAGAAACAAATTTTCTAGTTTATTACCTGTCAATCTTCAAAGTCAAAGCTTGACATGTTTACCCTTCTTTTAACCCCATACATAAACCCACCTATATTAGAAGCGACCCTTCTTATTAAGGGCGAGTCTTTTGCCAAATTAGTATGTAGTAATATATAGAACATTTTACGGTTTTAACAAAACTTTATTTCATAATGAAGTTTTTGATTATTTTAGTGATACTACGAGAGTTCACTCAGTGTTTTCCTCCCACGATACAATTCTCTCATCCAGGCCAATTATTTTATTTTTATAAATGTGCGTTTTTATCAGTCAAGTATTTTGGTTCTACAAAAGTAAATCTTAAGTTTAATTATTATACCAATTATAATTACTTGAGTTTGGTCAAAAATTAGTAATTGAGTACATAAATAAATAAAATATGAATTAAACTAACCATGTCATTCCAAATTCATATTCATATACATACATACATAAAAATCACGCCTGTTTCCTAAAGGGGTATGCAGAGACCACAGTTTTCCACTTACTAGGATCCTGACACACCTCTTTCGCTTCATCCACATTCATCAACCTTTTGACCAATGAGCGTCGGTTTAGGGTACTATTGACCGGGCCCTTCTTTAGAATGTCTTGAATCTGATTCTGGAACGTTCGCCTAGGTCTTTCCCCTTTAACGATTCTATTCACTCGACCTACACACACGAGTACAATCGCATACAAGCGTAGAAATGAGAGTGAATGCTGGGAACATTGTGAACGGAACGTTGCATGCTTTTATGAAGAGTAAGCAAGTATCCAGAAGGGTGCGCCTGGCTGTGCATAGAGGGGTCTTGGTTCCGACATCAATGTATGGTAGTGTTAGTGCAGAATACATGCAATGGATATGAGAGCGTGGAGGAGTATGATTGGAGTTAAACTGGGTGACAGGATAAGCAACGGTGTGATACGGGAACGCTGTGGTGTGAACGAAGATGTTGGTACTCAGATTGAGAAAGGTATGTTTAGATGGTTTGGTCATGTAGAAAGAATGAATGAAAGGAGGCTAACTATAAACATATCAATATATACATATTGATATATGTATCTATTTCATATTATTTCAATGAGATAAAAAATATTAAGTTGAGGCAAAATGCTTACTATTACTACTGAAATGTACCAAAAAAATATACTAAACCAACCCACGTCAGAAGTCATACGTGTCGTTTACTATTTTTAAACACAACACTAAGAGTTATTGAGAAGGGGTTAGAAGGTGTCACAAAGTAAAGTGCTCGATTCGTATCTCTAGATTCACCTATGTAAGGGCCTTAACACTAGACATAAGCCATCTCGCCTGTCAATTACAAACACATCAAACGTCTGAAATGGATATCCCATTAACCGTGGCTTATCTTGTTATTATATACCTGGAAAATAATTAATAATAGCACGCATGGCCCGTGCGATCAGCTTACTTTAACCTGTCAGAATGTTTCATTAGGGAGTTAATTAATTATTACTATATGTATAGTAAACTTGTGGCACAATAGAAGTGTTTGAAGGTTTAATTTTTATTTTAGTTTTCGGTAAAAGATTTGGTTACGGGTGTAATTATGTTTTTTTGTTCAAGTTGTTTAAAATATAATTTACCTTAGAAGCTCTCGTAGCGGATCTTGGCTTTATGATTTTAACCGATCAACAAGTTAAGTTGCTGCAGTCAGGACGTGAATGGGTGACCGCTAGTGGCATTGTTCAACTGAGCACTTCCGTGCTTCGTAGGGCACGTTAAGCCCTCGGTCTCGTTAATTTATCCAGAACTACAGTCGTTAGGCTATGTCAGCCTTCGCGCGTCCTGAAACTACTACCCTATCTAATATACCACTAGCCTATTCACCGAGCCGCACTGGACCCGCGTGATAGATTATGGCCGAACTCCTCTCTCTAAGAGGAAGGCTCGAGTCCCAGCAGTGGGAACACAATGGGTTTCTTATGAAAGTTGAATTTAACTAAAAGTCGATCATAAGTTTTTTTATTAATCAGTTGGTACCGCGCATGCCTCCAACGCGAGGTGTATCAGATTCGATCCCTGGCTGGAGAAAATATTTGAGCAGTAATGTTTGTACTTGATCCTTGAATTTTGTGATGAACTATGTATTGGTTGTGTGTGTCCGTGACACTCACGGCACAGGGAGTCCTAGTACTACTCGTATTAGAGAACTATAGTTACGTAGAGAGTTTGACGCTCTGTTGTTTACAACCAGCCGTGCGATTATCTAAAAAAAATCGACGAATCATTAGAGAATCGCACGGCTGCACTGGCAGCAATTTTGAATTACACACTGAAGATCACAAAACAAAAGGCATCTTAATCTGTGAACCGTGGATTTAGGAACGTGGTTAATATCCCGAACAACGTAGGTTTTAAGTGTAAATAAAACTTATACGGTTTTGGTTTATTTTTTGTAATGTATATAACAAACTTTACTTTTCTGTAAGTTACTTTTGTAAACCCGATTAGATTTACAAATTAACTCTCGTAAACCTACCAACAACCTCGCAAGTAGGAGCCCCAACAAGCAATCCCAATTGCGAGCAAATATCTTATCAAGGCGAAAAACTCGCGTGACTTCTAACCCTCAGTTCCGACAAAAGAAAGAAAGAATTAGGACCATTTTCAGGCTCCTCGACAATTGAAAGGGAAATAATAAATTATTCACCAATAGAAAATGTTCCTAGTGGAGTCGTACAGGACATATGACTGGGTAATTTGGTACCATACATTTTTGTAGGGATGTTTACTTCTTTTACTTATAGGACACTTGAATTTTATGATTATAAAGCCCTTTATATTTTTTTAATTAAAACTTACAATTTAAAAAATGCCTAAATATTTAAACGTGGAACAAAAATTTGCAGATGGCGTAGTCTTGTCAGTAGCCATTTCCCTTATAATTTAAGAGTTCATGTTATTTTAATTATGTAGTAGATATACCATTTCATCTTCATCTTTAATTCTGTTTTTATACACCATTGTATATTTTTTGCAAAACAGGCCTCCACGTGTGGGTTATATATTTTGTTTTTATTACTAAAAGCTTTTGTTCACAGACTCAATGGGTCCGTGGCATTGCTTACATTTATATTTTAAACTTTTTTTTATAATAACTAACGGAATACAGGAGGACATTTTTTTTCTTAACTAACCGAGCCGAGTTTGAGAATTTCTTCACTAATATTCCTTTTTTAACAACCAAAACTCTAAAATCTTCCTCCATCTCTGCTGAGATCTTACTTAAACAAACTGTTACTGAATGTGACACAACTTTTAAATTTTCAATAGTTAATTGTAAAGATATTGTAAGCAGTTTCAAAAGTCTAGATGCAAAAAAAACGGCAGACCTATGGGGTCTTTCTGTGAAGACCGTCTCTTCAATTATATATGTCATTGCACCCAATTTAGCAGCTGTGTTTAATAGTTGTGTTGCAAGTGGTGTATTTCCTGACCTAATGAAGCACAGTAAAGTGGTTCCTTTATTCAAATCTGGTAGTACTACTGATCCAACAAATTTTCGGCCTATTTTTGTACTACCTACGCTAAGTAAGATTTTCGAAAAAATTATATTACATCAATTAGAAACTCATTTTAGTGCAAACAAAATTTTCCATAAAAATCAATTTGGGTTTACAAGGAATCGCTCTACTATAGACGCAGGTATAGAACTTATAAAAGATGTGTTTGATGCCTGGGAGAATTCTCAAGATGCCTTAGGTGTTTTTTGTGACTTATCTAAGGCATTTGACTGCGTCCGACATGATAATACTTGTCAAGAAATTACAACAGTATTAGGAACATGGCTCTCAACCTTTTGACTTCATATTTAAATGATAGAATTCAAAGCGTTGACATAAATGGTAAAAAGTCGCCCGGTTCTATAATCTCAATGGGCGTTCCATAAGGTTCAATACTAGGGCCAATATTGTGTTTAATCTATATTAATGACTTACCTTATTATGTAGAGAAGAATCACGAGATTGTATTGTTTGCAGATGACAATTCACTGTTATTTAAAATTAAAAGGCAGTTATCAAACTATGACGATGTTAACAATGCATTAGCTAAAGTTGTGAATTGGTTCAATACAAATAATCTACTCCTCAATGAGAAGAAAACTAATTGTTTAAAGTTCTCGACACCAAATGTGAGACAAGTAGAATCCAATATACAATTGAATGGAACAGGGTTGGACTTTGTGGAGTCAACGGTCTTTTTAGGAATTACTATAGACGCTAAATTGCAATGGGGTCCCCACATAAAAAAAAAATGTCTAGTAGGCTCAGTACAGCGGCTTATGCTGTTAAAAAAATTAGACTATTAACTGATGTAGACACAGCTAGAATAGTTTATTTTAGTTATTTCCATAGCGGTATGACTTATGGCATACTGCTCTGGGGATGTTCTGCCGATATTAATTCCATTTTTATACTGCAAAAAAGGGCTATACGAGCGATCTACAGTTTAGCTCCCAGAGTTTACCTTAGACAGAAGTTTAAAGACATAAACATTCTAATTGTTGTCTCTCAGTTTATCTATGAAAATCTAATGTATGTAAAGAAAAACATTAGCAGTTTTGATAAAAGGATTGATGCTTTTTTAGTGTTGATTCCATCAACGCGTCTCCAAAGAATAAGTCATTCTTTTATGGGACAATGTATACGATTCTATAATAAAGTTCCCAATGTTATCCGAGATTTGCCTATTAATAAGTTTAAAATTACTATTAAAACTAAACTCTGTCAAAAAGGTTATTACATAATTTCTGATTACTTGGAGGATGAAACAGCTTGGGACTGATCACTCCAAGATCTATCTACTCGTGTACTAAGATGTCAAAGTGTAGCGTGTCTTGCCCTACTGATACCATTATTATGTTCTCTTTTGTAAGGCAAGACACTGGAGCTAATATTTGTAGTTCCTAAGTAAAACATTGTAAAAACATCTATATAAAAAGAATAACCCTGAGTTTTTTGCCGCTTCTTCTCGGTAGGCTCTTTATATTTTGGAACGCGGCGGTAGTTAATGAAAAATAGACGTTCATAAGTGCGTCTTTGATGCCTAAATTGAATAAATGATTTTGACTTTGACTTTGACTTTGAATAAACTTATATAAAACATTTGTGAAGACCTGAAGTGCACTTTGAAAACTTACTTAGCCTGAAGGGCACAATACTTTAAGAGCATGAAGGGCTCAAAACTTTTTTTTAAATTTCTTAGCCTGATGGGCACAGAGGCCAGAGGGTCATTTTTGCTTTTGTTTTTGTACACAAATAGACTTTTAACTATTATCTAAATATCGTACATACCGAGAGCATACCGGTAACCGCAAGCAGCGCCCGTTCATGAGCTTGACACGTGTGCCAGCCATCACCCTCCTCAACCATATTTGAGGGCAGAGGACGACCCGCCACACGACGCCGCCGCGAGAAGAAGCCTTTTAGTGAGCGTGAATGCTCAAGGTATACACGCTCACTAATGTACATATATGTATACATGATACAAAAACCGTACTTGTCTAATATATTTTTTTTATAACTAATTTTTATTTAAGTCGGTTTTCTCCACCCGGCCCAGGGCCTCTGTCATATCCACATTCCGATCTTTTATGGCCATCTGCAAGTTGTAGTTGCGGATAGCATTTGGTGACGCAGACACCGCACGCAGCACGAAACGGCTGATGGCGTCTTCTTCGTCGTCGGCGTAGTAGGTGAAGGTCCTGGTGTGCCGCGAGACTGCAACCACTGCGTGCGGGACGCTCTCGTGCAGACTCATGTTGGTTATATTAGGGGGATTGATTACATTAGGGGGGAACCCCTATGCAGTTGTAAACGACCAGATGGAATCCGTAAAATAAATTTTATGTGATATTAATAATATAAGAGAAAATATGTCTTGGATGGATTGTTGGATGTTTATTATCACGCCAAAATTACAAATCTATTTAATCCTAAATTTCGCAAATAGATAGACCATGACCATGACGATGGAAATCATATAGAAATCCTTATTGACTGTGTTTTTGAAGTAGAAGGTTCTTGAGGCGCGTAGCATAAATCATGGAACTCGTCATCGCCTTTTTGGGTGAAGAAAAATCAAGGAACCCGCATCCACAGAATTCGCCCTATTTACATCTATGCCCGCATCATGGTTTCCGTCACCGATAATGTAGTTTTGAAGTGAAAACTTTTTTAGCCGCGATAATCGTTTCCATGACTACATATTGTTGTTGATTGTGTGTCTTAAAAATAATTCGAATAGTTATCACTTCTTTCTGCAGTCACCAAGGACTGCCAAACATATATTTGAGTCTACGGACTGTCCCGCATTTTTGTTTTTAAGGTCAAGGTACAATCATAATTTTATGTGTTTTTTTTATTACGTATAATTGGCCTTGTGCCTTGTATTGTGTTTAGGGACACGGGGTGCCTTGCATATCTATGAAACGATTTCTACAAATAAATGTGAGTGTGTGCTCAGAAATATATTTAATATTAATAATTATATAAATTATATAATATAATTATAATACCTTCTTTCTAGATTCATTTTAAATAATGCAAGATGTTATGATTAATGGGGGAAGTGACTGACTAATCCATAATAATATGGTACTCTCTCTATATGGTCTGTGATGACGTGGTTCAAGGTAAAAACACAATAAACTTAGAATACTGATTGATTGGCTTTTCAAAACTGCTCAATTGAAAATTAATTAATCAGATATCGTGATGGGTTCAGCGGAAGATCTTCAATCTCGAGGGTAGTAGCTACAGATGTATAGGGTGGCTACTAATATGTGGCCATCGCAGATGCGATTTTCAAGATAGAGATTTCTTTACTGTGTCACCATCGAGAGTTCAACCCTGAGGTAGGATTCAAACTGGTGACATCCTGACTGGCAACCAATATTTACTTATCCATTGAACGTATATCTCCTTTGATTCTCAATTGCTTTAAATACATATCTAGGTACTTGAGATAAGTAAAGTTACTCACGGGTTAGTAATATATGTTCGTTTTTTTAATCCGGTTTCGTGCGAGTGGTGTGAGCGCGGGAGCGCTTTCAGGTAAATAACACAAAAACAGAGTTATCGAGTGAACTAAGCGTTTTTCATGTTGCTGATTTTTTTAACATGCTTCTTAAAAATGCTCATACTCTTCTTGCAGTCACTAATTAGATGTGTGATCTATTCAAGCAGCAGGATCAAAATTAATGTTAGACCTATTTTCAAATGCATTTCTATTCTTTGGAGCATGCGTGAAGCCGTCAGCCTCGGCTGTTATTCTGATTTTCTGACTACTTCAACACTAAGTTGGGCTTATACTCTTAAGTCTGCTAGACTCCACATTTTTTTTTTCTTAACAAGCAATGTTTAATCAGCTGTCTTGTCTGGAAGTCAATCTGTTCTAATAAAAATGGGTCAAATCTTTTTAAATCGGTTTGATAAACGACAACGTAAACATCCGCCATTGGCAAAATCTACCCAAATATATTTACGAATTGGGCAATAGTGGTTCTTGTGTATTTTTTCAGAACCATGTTCATTCCATTCTTTACGGTTACTGAAAACACCCCTCTGAAAAAGCTCCAAACAATGCCCGAGGGAATTGCAAGTCATCAGCGTAAATTCAGCTTAAACAGAATTGCACAGTTTTGGGGGAACCTTAACATATTGCATATTATTGAGAGTGTATTTGGGCAAAACGAAAATGGTTACAATATTGTTAAAATATTTAAAAACACTTTGGTAACATTGTATGCGGTAAAGAAGATGCTTGCAAGTGAAACCTACACTTAGTGAGGACCTGCTGTCGATTAGGCAGCCACCAGTATGCATTGACATTGGCTTTGGATGATGTTATGTTAATGGTCGTCTTGGGTGGTACTACGGTAGTGTCAGATAATCTGCCGCGTAGCAATATCGATGACATTTAGTAACGAGATGAGTAAGTCACTTGCCTAATGTCAATGCCACGCTTTCCCATAACAGTCCAGTGCTATTCAGACTTTAAGCTACACAAACTACAAAAATTCAAAACAATGTATGACAATGCCCCCGAAATGTAAAATTTTTAATATCTTGCTTTGTAATTTCACTGGAATCATTTCCCTTACACACCGTAATGTTGGCACACTACTGCTTCACAGTTGAATAACTGGCAAAATCGTGGTACTTTTCTCGGCGGACTCTGCAAGTCCTTTTTTTTGTCCCGGGGAAATCCTTTATGGATACCACCCACCACGGGGAGGTAGGTGGTTATGTGGGAGTCCGTATACCCACCAAAACCACGGGGTGTTCCGTCAGTGCCGATTTTGGCAGGAACGCGGGACAGATTTTGCACACGACCGCAAACCCGCCGCGGCTGTCCGTTGCCGGACCCTTCTCTTCGCGGCACGCCAGAACACATGGCGCGCCGCAACTGCCTCGGAGACCGAACCCGCCAACAATTGGCGCCAGACTTCCTCGTGTCTGGACGCCCGTGGTCTCCCTGCGATGGGTCGGATACGTAGCCCCACCAGCTGCTACGTCAGCCACAGGGATGGCCCCCCCCGCGACCCCACCTCCTCGAGTCTGCGCCGAGCGCCCGGACCCCACCTCCTCGAGCCTGCACCAAAGTGCCGGGGCCCCCCTCCTCGAGCCTGCGCCAAAGCGCCCGGGCCCCACCTCCTCGAGTCTGCGCCAAAGCGCCCGGACCCCGCCACTCCTATGTGGACTTGGCGGCCAAAGCCCATAGGAGCGGCCCCGCCTGAGCCGGCCAGCGCACCCAACGCCGGCGCGGCCCCTGGGTTCCTCTTGGCTTCACCGTGGTGATCCAAGCCACGGCTACTGAGCCCCCCCGCCACGTCAATGCGAGAACCCTTCGGGGGGGGGGGACTCTGCAAGTTCTACCACTACCAAATATAACAGAATAATTACATTATAATAATAATACCTAATCCATTATGGTAAGTATTCACGTTTTTGTTTTTAATCGATTTATTTATTTTTTAATCGACAATGCATTTTATTCCATTAATTGCTTTTTACAAAACAAATTCTAATATTACGATTGTGTAAATCTGTTTAACTGAATTTCGTATTGTTTTTCTAATTATTATTTTTTATTGTAAATCTGGCGTAAATGACGTGACTTTTATTTTAATTGAATTATTTTAATGTTCTTTATTATAATTTGACAACTTTATTATTTGTATGCCAAAATGGCTGATCACGGCTTTATTAAATTATTTAATTTTATTGCCTGAATTTTGAACCTGTTTATCAAAAATTCAATTCATTCTAAATAAAATATTTTGAATTTAAATTGAATTTGAATTTAGGGGAATTAGGTAATAAGGAAGTAGGTATTATAGGTAGGTGATTTACATAAGTATACTCGTAGATGTAGGTACTTACAGGTTGGAGACTGGATGTAGATTGCTGGGCTGGTCAAGACCTGGGCAGGCCACTGGTCCGTAGGTAGATGTCTGCTGAACTCCAGTAGGTAATGTCCTGGTTTTGGGTACTGAGGTATGGAGCGCGAACGCGAGAATGCGGAACACGTGTTTGACGCAGATGCGCGAGATCCGGATTGCGGCGGTTATATCTATACTAATTATATTGAAAGTTTTGCCTAGAAACACGCGTAGTTTGGTTTTATGGTTGCTTATTCTGTATACTTCCTGCCTTTTCCTTCCATTTTGTGTGGGAACCGTACCCGTCGGTGCGTACTGCATCTTTTTCCAGCTAAAGTTTCGTTATATAATGCCTTTTTATATATGGGTATATAATATGGGTTTCGCAAACAATTCCTGAAAGAAAAGATAGACAAAAAGGTAACCCCTATGAATCTGTAATTATACTTAAACCACTGATTCATTACAATAAAATACAATATTATTTATTTGCCAGAATTCAAATTTATATAAGGTCTTAAACATAATTATAAATTATTAGGTAGTTTAAGAATTAATTTAATTAAAAAAAAAATTGTTTAAGAATTGCAAATGTTAAAGTAATTAAAATATAAATTATAGTTACAGATTATATAATAAATAAATATATTACAGGTTTTTAATTATCCCCCGGGAACTATTTAATTTACCGCTTTATTTTACTGTTCATTAAAAATACAATACAATACAATATTATTTATTTGCCAGAATTCAAATTTATATAAGGTCTTAAACATAATTATAAATTATTAGGTAGTTTAAGAATTAATTTAATTTAAAAAAAATTGTTTAAGAATTACAAATGTTAAAGTTATTAAAATATAAATTATAGTTACAGATTATATAATAAATAAATATATTATAAATTATATTACAGATTTTTAATTATCCCCCGGGAACTATTTAATTTACCGGGATCAAAAATATACTATATGTTGTTCAGGGATATAAGCTACCACCATAGTATACGAAATTTCATTTAAATCAGTCCAGTCGTTTCGGAGATCAGCCCGTACAAACAGACAGACAAACATACAGAGAAACAAACAATTTGAACTTATTTTTCACTCCTTACATCCCCTGACTCGGTTTTTAGCATAGTTTTCATTGTACAGAAATTTGACCTCTACAGTTTATAATATTTAGTAGTTTTTACATCTCTCGTTTTACCCCCTTAAGTCATACCTGACAAAAATATTGAAGGCATCACTATTTATTTTAAATTTCCTATACAGTTATCAATTTTCATCACTGTAGCTCCAAAAACAAAGAACTTTTCGAAAAAAAATATCCCTCGTTTTACCCCCCTTAATCATCCCTGTCAATAAATATTGAAATCATCATTTTAATCTGTCCAAATGCAAATTTTCACCACTGTATGTTCGAAAACACAAAACTTTCCATACAAACTTTTACCCCTCCATTTTACCCTCTTAAACCACCACTATCCAAAAAACATTTGACCAACATTTTTTATTTTGAATGACCTATTTAAATACAAATTTCACAACTAAAAGTTCAAAAACAAAGGAGTTTCATACAAAAGTTTTCACCCCTTTTGACCCCCTTAGGGGTTGAATTTCATGAAATCCCGTCTTAGTGAGTACCTACGTCCTAAAAAGAACCTGCATGCAAAATATTAAACTCCTAGCATTTGTAGTTTCCGAGATTTCGTGATGAGTGAGTGAGTGAGTGGCCATTTGTGTGCTTTTATATATATATAGATAGATAGATTGACCAATAGCCACTTATGTAGGTTTCATTTAAATTTATTACCACGCAGTCATTTTATATGGTCTGGTAATTTATTATAAATAGTTATGCACATGTTGTATACATTTTTTTTATAAATTTCTCTATGGCAAGTGGGTTGGTTACGTAGATTTTGGAATTTAGCTGTTTTTTCTCTAATGTCAATCTCGTTACGTTTTTTGAAATAATTCTGTTGATTTAGGAGAATTTGGGCAGCGAACTAGTTACAAAATAAAATATAAGCTATATCCGAACAGACCTGCTATCTGGTTTAATCAAATCTATACCTCAAGTTCGAGAGGAAAGATTTGTATGGGTGTTTGTAACGAATTGGCTCAAAAAGTATTGGGCCGATTTTACAAATTCTTTCACCATTGGAAAGCTACATTCACCCTTAGTAACATAGGTTATAAAAGATTCAGCATCATCATCATCCATCACCGCGCGTTTGAAACCGCGGAGAGCAGCTAGTTTAATATAAAGAAACATTATTTTGCCTGATTGTGTTTCTGTTTTTATCCAATGAGGCAATATATTTTCATCCTTTAAGCCCAACGACGAAGAAGAAACCGCTTAAGAATTCAAAACAAAATGAATTCTTGAGAAATGCGTCTCAGTAAATTTAACTTTGAAATTTTTTTCGGAGTGATTCGACCTTGAGTGTCCATCCATTTGACGAAGGGCTTTTCTACTGTAGGTACAAATAAAGTAATAGAATTCCTATCTGGGCCCTATTTATCATAATTGTCATCAACTACAATCATTACTAAATCATTGTCATGTATGTTTGATTGTGAACTGTAAATTTATTATTGTCCTTTATTCTTCAGTCTCAAATTAACTTGACTTTTGGTACTGCATCTTTACTCTCATTATGTACATGTCGTTCACATGATGTTAATCGCAAACTCTTCCTAAACGACTTGCAGTGTCAATTTGAGCTTTATGTTGTATTATATAGTAATAGCTTATTCTCCATTTTCACGTATTATTTTGTCTAGGAGTCCAATCGGTGGTAATACAGCAAACCGGATTTGGAAATATTTTTGTCAATTTATAATTCAATTATTAATTGTTGATCGACTACTTATTTATAGACTATTTATAGATTTATAGACACTATCCAAACAAACTAGCGTTACAATATTATTACGACCTATTGATTTTAATGTTCTCCATATTATTAAACATAAGGTCAACTGGAAAACTATAGATACTAAATTATTCGTGCTAGGCCCTATTCTTTGATCAATAATGTACTATTGGCTAAGTTCTATTGACGATCTCTTGTAAAACTCTGGAACACTTTAGTTGTTGTATGTTGTGAACTTGTAGGTAATGTTTGGAGAGGCAGACCTTCAATATTAGATTCGGGTGGGTACAGCCACCTGTCTGGCACATTTAATTAAGGAATGTTTTCGTTAGCCAGCGGAGCCGGATTCCACGAATGTTGCATCGGTGTATAATATCGAGCCCTGATCCCGCTTCTGTTTAGATTAGTTTCTGTTGTTTGTTGCTTTTATGACTCTTTTGTGGAATATTGTTTTTTTTATTGTAGATGAGTATATTTTTGCCCATCGCGTGTCGCGCGTACACCATGTGTACGTTTAAAAAAGCGCTAAGCCATGTTGCGCGTTTACAAAGTGTATAAACATTTTTAGACTTCGAGTTTGTATAAAATTTTATCAGATTCAATACACTCCACCGGTGTAAACTTGATTTTAGTTAGTTAAAATTTTCAAGGGTAGTATTTTAATTTGAACTTTTATGCGCAGTTCGGAAATAAACCGAATAAACTAGACACTGGACGGGTTAATAATATGATGAACAAATATATACTTATAAGCTAAATTTATTTTTGTTTGTTTGAGATGAATTTATACGATCAAAAGAGGAACATGAATTCCTTGTAATTTTTCTAGTTTTCTTTCATCATCTTCATCATCATCTCAGCCGTAGGACGTCCACTGCTAAACATAGGCCTCCCCCATGATTTTCCAAAAGGACCGGTTGGAAGCGGCCTGCATCCAACGTCGTCCTGCGACCTTCATTAGGTCGTCTGTCCACCGTGTCGGTGGACGACCTACGCTGCGCTTGCTGGTCCGTGGTCTCCACTCCAGAACCTTTCGGCCCCATCGGCCATCTGTTCTGCGTGCTATGTGCCCTGCCCACTGCCACTTCAACTGGCTAATCTTCTGGGATATGTCGGTGACTTTCGTTCTTCTACGGATCTCCTCATTTCTGATTCGATCACGTAGAGAAACCCCGAGCATAGCCCTCT
This sequence comes from Selenia dentaria, assembly GCA_917880725.1. Lineage (NCBI taxonomy): Eukaryota > Metazoa > Arthropoda > Insecta > Lepidoptera > Geometridae > Selenia > Selenia dentaria. The sequence goes on along the minus strand of OU862888.1, from coordinate 1,307,282 downwards.
CCATAGCTCGTTGTGCGACTTTGAGCTTATCTATGAGGCTCATAGTAAGAGACCACGTTTCAGTGCCATAAGTCATCACTGGTAACACACATTGGTCGAAGACTCTTGTCTTGAGGTTTTTTTAATTTTTTTATATGTAATTAATAGACTTTAGTATTTTTGTAATGTTCTGTAATGGATATGGAACAGGGCCCACTGGCACAAGTATGTTTATACTTAAAAAAAGGTCCCCACCTTGTTTATATGTGAAAACATTTTTTGGTTACAGAAATAAACACATTTTTAACTTTTTGCATTTTGATACTAGACACCAACACTACTGAGAAATCACTACTACAGGTACCTGGTATTCTTTTAACATTGATTGGTATTTTTGTATTTTTTTTGTCATCCTTCATTTAATTTTAAACTAGTTCTTTCTTAGTTGAGGTAAAGTCAAAACCTTACCGCTTATTCCCCGATTCAAACCCTTGCTGGGATAAATACTTGTATGCAATAACACCACCTACAACCTAAGATTCTATAAGATAGTTTGTAGTATAAAGTATAATATATATTCAAATACATACTGAGTAATTAAAAGTAATTTTGGATTACTATGAGGATAAAACAGCTTGAGACTGATCACTCCAGTATCTACCTACTCGTGTATCACCATGTCAACGTGTAGAGTGTCTTGCCCTACTGATACCATTATTATGATCTCTTTTGTAAGGCAACACATTGGAGCTAAAAATAATCTAACATTTGTTATATACATAAAGAAATTGGATATAAAAGAAATGTAAAAAGACAAGCCCGCTGAGTTTCTTGCCGGATCTTCTCAGTCGTGATCGCGTTCCGATCCGGTTGTCGATTTAAGAAATAATAAATGTAATATGACTATTTGTAAGTGCCCCCGTAGCTAGGCCTGTACAGAATAAACAATTTCATTTCACTTTAGTATTGCAAAAAAAAAATGAACAATATTTCATGATATTTGTGATACGCTGAATGCAAAGCATTTTGACTCGGAAAAAAAAAGATTATTTCAAAGAAAAAGTGTTTTATTTACGTATCATACTTATAGAGCCAAAATAATTTAATACATGCATTAAGTTAATTAGAAGTAGGTTGTCTCATATTCCATGCTTAAGCGCTATATTTTATAAATCGGTATTAAACCTGAACCTAGATGTTTGCTCCGCTTTAGAATTATTATTTCGCAACGTTGAAACGAAACCAATGCTATACCGACATAATATTTTTACCTGTTGATAAATACAATAATGATAATGGTGAAAAAGGGGGCCTCATTGCAAAATATGAAGTTGTTCCAATAAGTAACGGTGAAAACCTGAAGAGATTAACGAAAACTCGACGAACGACGTCATTCTGAGTTTGTACCCATAAAATAACAAGCACTTCGAATAAAATTGGCGGTAACATGAAATTTTAAAACATCGCGTAAAAGTAAAAGCATTTTGTTCGAGTTACAAAAATATTGCTTGTATAAAAGTTTAACGATGACGTCGAGTAACGCATTTTGCTTGTATTATCTTATCCAAAAGTATTTATAGTGACTTTTTGTCAAAATATACTCGATAAATATGTAATAAAATATATAGGGCCTTATATACAAACGCTCAAGGCGCTGTCAGCTCAGAGCTTGAATTCTTTCAATTTATTTTACTTGAAATCAAGCAAGCTGAACAATTATGTTCACTATTCATTAAAAACAGTACCCGTCAGTGTATGAATATTGAAAATTGCTATTATATGAAATGTTTTTCATGACAAATACAATTGTGAATAAAGAGCAAAACTGTTTTTAGGGCGAAATTAAGTGATATTTTTATTTTTTTTATTGTACATTAGTATGTTAAAATATATGATTATTAACGGGATATTAGATTATTAGACTGAAGTGGCGTGAAATTGGAGAGGCCTATGTCCAGCAGTGGACTGCTACAGGCTGATGATGATGAAACGGGATATTTACCGTGGTAAGGTTGTGGAATGAGCTCCCGATATTTCGGCGCAGTTACATGCACCATGTTCAAAAATAAATAAGTGTAAAAATAAAAGTCCGCATTCAAAATGTGTTTAAAATACTATACGCAGTGATACAGTGAGTGTGTTTTGTCGTGGCTTAGGATCGAGTTCGAGTTCCAATGATAACCGTAGCAAAAGACTAAGAAAGAGGGTAGATCGTTATGTCTGCACCTAACTTTTTAACTTTTCGACCAACCACCCGCACTCTTCAGTCTTCCCGTGAACATGGTGCATGTAACTGCGCCGAACGAGCTCATTCCACAACCTTACCACGGTAAATATACCGTTAATAATCATATAACTTTAGTGAACAAACGTTATAGTTTCAAACAGTGTTTTATGTTAAAATATGTTTGTAAGTCCGTCAATGTCTACTTAAAAGTCGTAGAATGTCATTATTTTTTTGGAATTTTAAGTAATTAAGTGCTTATGAGATATAGTATCATGTATAGTACATAGTATTTAATTATTTACAATGTTGCGTACAATTAAGAATGTACGAAATAATTTATCGTACGAGTATTGTACTTGCAAAACTGTCGTCTCCAAGTCTGACAACATTCTAGAATTTGAAATTTTGTATGAAATTTTAATGTAGTGTTTATGCATATAATATGTAAACGTTGTGTAAGCCCTAAAAGTAAAGTATACATTATCCAAAAAGGTTACGACAAAGTTGTTATTGGCGTTTAACATTCAAGTACTCGTATGTATTAATTGTTTAAACGTTTACACACGTAAACCCCGCACTCCCCGTGTCGCGATAGGCATGGACCCACACAATTACACATCACAACCGTCAAGACCCGAGAACAAAATATTTCTGCTTGTTACATAAATGCAGGGATCAAACTTGCGACCCCTTCCTTCGAAGACCTTTGAAGGAAGGGACATTGCTACCTACGGAGTTAACGGAGCCGCTTTAAGTTATATATATATATCATAAGGATTATATATATCTGATCGTATACTGCCGTCTTATTTTTTACATTAATTTGTTGATAAGTTTGAAATTTAAAGATTTCTAATGACGAAATGATGACAGAAATTAAAAGAAAAACAAAAAAATTATATGTGGTTAGTGTAGCTAACCACTGACCCTGAAAGAGTTAGAGAAAGATAAAATTCTATCTACGATAGTTACAATATCACCGATTAAAGATAGAAAAGCTGCACAGCACTGTACAGCGCTCGTCACCTCAATGCTATTCGCAGATTAATTTCAATTAATTTGTAGGCAACAAAGCCTAAAACAACAAAAATACTGCCTTAACTGTAACCTCGTAAACTGTTATTTTTAAGGTCGGTTCCCTATGCGAAGTACATAGTAGACCCCGTGATTCCAGCGGTGGATCAAATGAAATTATTTATTGCCCTACCTATATAGGACACTTCTGCGAACGGCGGTCTCGGTAGGAATTACATCAGTGCCAGGTATTCTTCATTAAAGATGTGTAGTGTGAAAGTTTGAGGTTGCATTGTAGCAAGTAAGTTGAATGATGAAATGGGCAGTTAGTATTTCATTACAAACCAGCCCTGGATAAAAAAATGTTTATAGTATTTATTATTAAACACTGGAGACAGGGGCGCTACTATCAAGTTTCAAAAAAATCGTAGATCCATGGCTGGTACGTACTTGATCTAATCCACAATAAAATATATCTGTAAGACTTTGTTTGAAACTATCACGGTTGTTCACTAAAGTTATATGATTATTAACGGGATATTTACCGTGGTAAGGTTGTGGAATGAGCTCCCGATATTTCGGCGCAGTTACATGCACCATGTTCACGGGAAGACTGAAGAATTTACAAAATTAACTGCAGCTGCGGAAGTTGAAAAATAGGACAGACGAAGCGAACTGTTTCATGCCGCATCAAGGAACACATAAAGGCAGTAAAAAAAATGAAAGACACAAATCTGCCATAGCTGAGCATCTGTTGGACTAGGGTCCTAACCACTGGATTGAATTCCATAACCCTAAAATCTTGTCCACCGAACGCCATTACATACCAAGGCTAGTAAAGGAAACTATTGAGATCTCGAAATGCCAGAATTTCATTCGAGGTGATGGTTTTCAACTCGCCAGTGCGTGGAATCCAGTATTAGGTTGTATTAAAAATAAAAGTCCGCGTTCAAAATGTGTTCAAAATACTATACGCAGTGATACAGTGAGTGTGTTTTGTCGGGACTTAGTATCGAGTTCGAGTTCCAGTGATAACCGTAGCAAAAGACTAAGAAAGAGGGTAGATCGTTATGTCTGCACCTAACTTTTTAACTTTTCGACCAACCACCCGCACTCTTCAGTCTTCCCGTGAACATGATGCATGTAACTGCGCCGAAATATCGGGAGCTCATTCCACAACCTTACCACGGTAAATATCCCGTTAATAATCATATAACTTTATATCTGTAAGAAACCGATACACTATAAATACTCGTACTGCACCTATGTGAGACCGCCACTGACTAGCAAGTTTCTTTTTTCATTCTTAATTATTGAACTTATTCGCTCAGGCGAATATTTCGCTCTGTGCTTCAATAACATAACCTTAATCTACATACATAGTTATTATAAAATCATACAATAAAACTTAGCACACATAATTAAGTCCTATTTTTGAGACTACATTGAACCAAGTCTACTATCATTTTCGCTTTTTCAGAGCGAGGATACGAAAGGAAGGTATAACATAAGCCAATGGAACTGCCACCAAATAAACAGTGTCTCGGCCCCTCGTTTCGGATACATTCCGTTATGACAGTTCCTGCCTATGATGTTAACTTTCGTAGCTCGTGCCAGTACGAGATGAGAACAGCCGTGCGATTCTCTAATGATTCATCGATGCGTTCGTCGATGAGCTCGCCGATGTCAAATACTTTATGAGATATAGCTCTTGTTCACAAGGCCGTTTTTTCCAACGTTTCTTGTCATCTTGTCATTTGATTCGCGTATGTTGTCAAAGATGCAACGATGTTTGCTCTTAGAGAATCGCACGGCTGTGCGTTAACCTTACGTGCGTTAATCTTACCGCTGGCGAGATCTTACTGCGGGTGAAGATCTGCTGGTTAATACAGAGTACTCTATCCGGTTGGAGTCGTGCCAACTCGACACTGATTGCGTACATCGACCCTATTGCAATATATATCTTGTTTTATTAAATTTCTTGACGCTAATGCAGAAGGTAGACTGTTTTATGAATGCATTGTATTTTCTTATTTGAATAATATAAGAGCTTTAATGGTGACGAATGTTGTGTTTGGAAAGAAAAATTAAATGAGATTTTCTGTTTTGAAGGTAATATAATAAAAAGTTTATAAAGAAATTATTGCAACCTGCTGATCATTGAAATTTGTTTTTTTTTCATTTTATTTCATGATATTTTTATGAAAATATAATGTAGCGAACGTGTTTTGCTTCTCCCATAATATTATTTCCAGATACATTAATAACAAGTGTGTTCAACTACCATTGAATAAAACACAAAGACATAAGAATAATACCTACGTAAAAATACTCTTATTGAAGAAATAATTTCATTGATTCTGAGTAAGTGTTTATATAACCCATGACATGATTGTAATGAAGGACAAAGTTAATGGAAGGAGGTGGGAAAAGACGGTGTAACCTGTTAGTCTGGTTCAGTAATTAAAAATTAAAGTATTAGAAAATAATTCAAGCCAAATCACAACAAGTGTCGCCATCTAGGTGGAAGTATTACTAGCTCGAAGACACCTACAAAACCGAGGGCGCTATTGCTAATAAAGCAAGTATATAGTCACCTGTGGCTAAGAAACAAATAGAGCGAGGTACTGTACTTTATGTCCAAAACTGACCTTACTGACTGCAGGTAGGTTGCAACGGGATAATGCGTTGATTACAAATGTACCGGCTACATTAAACGTAGATTCCTTAGAATCTTCGGTAGATCGCTTCGCAAACTTGAAACCTAATGTTTTCATTCGCGAGCCAAGAACATGCTTAATTAACAATAAGACATAATCAAAACTCACGAGAAATTCAATACAAAAAGATAGAATCATATATGTGAATTTATGATTATTTATCCACTCAGCTGTCGTTAACCGAGATAACAATAGATTTTCTACCGACTTCTGAAAAAAGGAGGAGGTACCCAATTCGACTGTCTTTTTTATGTCTGTTACCTTATAACTTTCGATAGGGTGAACCGATTCTAAAATAGTAGATTATGCAACTGTCATATAATACCTAATTATATGCAGTTGCATACACTACTTTATTTAATCTCATGACATTTTTCTACTAAAGTTTTATCCAACAAAATATTACTCAAATTCGTATGTACGAAATGGAAAAAGTCTTCTTCTTCTTCTTGTTTGTATGGCTTGTGCGGCGTAACCACAATTTTGCCAATATCAGTGGAAAAAGTCTGTTATTGGTCTATTGGCTCGGAACCAGCGCGTTGCGCGCGCAGCGCGCTCAGCACAGATAATGTGTACTTAAATTGAATTGAAACCTCATTGGTCGGAACACATTGTACTTTTATAATTAAAACTTTGTATTATAGCATTGTTTTGTTGGGAGAATAATGCTTTAATTTAATTTTTTAATTTTCTTAAAGAGGTATGTAAATAAAATATGCCATTAAAAGTCTGTATTTCATTTCATAATTAGAATATTACCGAATGAGATTATATAAAAATATTTTTTGTTTAAAATCTGGTGCTTCCCGTGTGGTCCCATTTAAATTTCATTAAATTTGGTCCAGTAGTCTTTGAGTTACAGAATGGAAGTCAGTATTATTTTTTTCAAATTGCACTTTTCTATTGTGTCTAGTTTCTGATACAGCTGAAGACTAAGTTAATATGGGATATCATATAATTTTGTTACAATAAATGGCCTCGTTGGCCTACTTGTTACCCTGACTTGGAGCAGAGAGTTTGACAAAACTCGCTCGCTATCCACGGCGCAAATAAATGACGTTCAACGTTCGAAGTCTGACCGGGGAAAATGTTATCGTTATATTTATATAGATGTTCATATATATGACCATCCTTTTCTTATTATATATCTTAAACATTGGTAAAACCTACAATAACTTCGGAAACCTGAAGCGTGTTTTCGCTTTAACTACCCAAGCTCTTGTAATCAAAAATACAAGCAATCCAAACAACTCAAGTTAATAACGATTCTGCAGAAAGAAAACAACTTCTATACAGTAACTCTAATCAGAAGCAAGTTACGGTGTTTTACTTAGTCATAATGCGCACATAAATCACAACTTGGTAAGCACCACACATGCGCGCCTCCTAACTTAGCGTGTGCACGTAAAGTATAACTTAGGTACTTACATCATTTATATTTCCTTTTTTATATTATCAAGAGATACACGCGGGCAAGTCATTAGCTTGATAACAAACACCATCTTTGCTTAGATAGTAATTTTGTTTAATCCATCCATATTAAAGCATATATACATGAGATAATCTTTGTCAACAATTCGTCGTCCGTTGATGAGTTGAAATTCGTAACGTTAGTACCTAATATCACAATATTGTGTGCATTGTACCGAGTTCGTCAAGTTATTTCACATTAGCAAGCATTACTTCAATACCAAAAAGTGGTAAATATTAAATTACGGGTTCGATGTCATTCACCGTCAATGATGATATCATGAAATCATCAAAATAGGCGAAACACTTTTCAGTTATTGGAGTGTAACTCAAAAACTGACGGACCGAATTTTATGAAATTTAAATGGGACCATCTCAGAAGAATATTCTATAAAAAAAAGGTTTTTGAGACTCGGTCTACAAATGGGGAAGAAATCGGTTAATATAGGAGAAGGGCGGGCAGGATGGATATGATACGAACGAACTGCTATTAATATAGTTAATCTTTGTATTAAACTAAAAAACTTAACTTAAAGTAATCGTTTACTTAATAATCTATTATTGGCAACAAAGAGATCAGTTAAAATAACAATAAAAATTATTGAATTCGTCGAATTATAAAGAATTAGAAATAATCCATCTTATCCGCATAGGGTAGGATGGATCACGAAGTCGGGTAAGATGGATCATGGGTATAATTTTCCCTTCAGTCATCGTACTCGTCGCTAAAGTACAAGCCATAACCTAGATAGGACGACCAGAGAGCATGTGTCCACTTCTAACATCCTGAACACTATCAAGGTTTCAGCTATGGATGTTTGACGGTTTTTTGCAGATTGTGCATAAGTAAGTAGGCTGGTCAGAGTTTTCCTCGAGTAGAGTTTTCTGGTTTAGATTATAGTCTTCCTCTTCCTATTGTTCTTCTGGAACGTCGAGAGGTCGTTTGATATTTGACCAGGCGAAGGCTTTTTATAGGTTGCTGAATAGGAATAGTATTTTAATTAAATATCATTCCCTTATTTTTGACTTTCGCAAACTTTCCTGCTAGCTGTATGGATTATGGATTCTACCTTCGTCAAACCATATAAAAGTGAATTTACTATCTGAACGTGGAATACGCTTGAAGAATGTAATCTATAAAATATGCCTATATAACGTCACATATGAAATACCATATTTGCGAGAAGCTTAACGCATAGATGAAGTTTTTGCTTCTGTCATAGCTTGGTTGAGGTTTTCTAAAGATCACGATCCATGTTGAGTTAGTCATGTAAACCTTCTGAAAGACATTAAAATTTATATTAAATGATTTTTTAGTAATTGGCGGGCAAGATGAATATAGCTAAAATAACATGATCCATCTTGCCCGCTCGGGTTTCGGTGAAGTAAAAAATGGTTACCTCAAAAACGAATAACAATGAACGACAATCCATTCCAAGCAAGTATGTCCAATACGTATCAAACGGTAAAATTAACATGACATCCAAATCATTACGAAAATAGTTTAAATATTCACTGATACTTACCTTGAAAACATGGAATGTTTGGAACAGAAAACTTCAATATGCTCGCCCACAACCGGTGCGCGCGAGTGGCCCGCGAATATTGAGCGAGGAAGGTGGCTGTCACCGAGGCAACGCTGTTACTACGTCTGCATCAGACCATTCTGCCGCGTTCTCATAATATACCGAGTATCCGTCTTGCCCACCCTATCCATCTTGCCCGCTCTTCCCCTACACAAAACATAAATACATACTATCGAACATATTATAACCGCCTTTTCTGAAGTCGGTTAACAAGAGTAAGCTATCCATTGAGAAGCGTTTAGTAAATGTTTACAATTATACGATTTAAAGAAAAGAAGTGCGTGCCGATCTGAAGAGAGTTATTAATTAAATATTGCTTCGCTTAATATTTTTAAAACAAGCTAGCATACCCTAGCGGCACCCGACGAGCTACGTTAGCTATTTCACAAACGCTCAGTTGACTATAAAAAAGATTGTTGTGTATTGGTTTTAAAGGCATCCAACCGTGAGAAGATAATTTTGGGATCGGGAGTAAAATGTTGTGTGCTCGGTTAATGGTAGGATAAAGCGCGTCAGCGGCGAAATACGGTGAAATTTATTTTTATTTTTAAATATAACTGAGTAGATAGTTTTCAACCACCACTGCACTAGACGGTCTGTGATAGTGCTGAAAGGTCACGTCAAACGCCAACGGGCCGTGGTTCAAATCCATATGCCAGCGTATATATCTCTTTTTTGCTTTAAAATTTTTTAGTTGATTTGAGTTTATAATATGAGTCAGTAAAATCTTTTAGACCCGTGTCTTAGATTAATTAAGTAGGTAATAAAAAACTTGTGTACTGTTGTATAATTTGTTGGTAAATAATTGGAATGTATGCGCAATATGATAGGTCAAAATGTACTCGAATTGAGTCATCTAGGTAAAACGAGAAACATTGGAAATAAAGAATTGCGATTCAGCTTCAATAGCCTATAATGATTTAGTGCAGGTTTATAGAATACATCAATATCTACAATAAATTGGGCGATACCATATATCTTACTATTATAGTTATGTCACAAGAACTACTTTTTCATTTAAACATATGCAATAGTAACGCTGAAAAATCCTAGTATCGCGTACACTGCGGAAACTATTGATAATAGAGGAAAGTGGTGTACTATAGTTTTATAGAGGACATCAATATCTACAAAAACACATATGCAATGCCATATGTCTAACTATTACACGTAATATTGTATTATAAATATATATATTATTATTATAAATATTTATTATTTGATTAAATTTTATTTTATTTTTAATTAACAAAACGTGTACAAAGGTTCTAAAAGTCACGTGACCAAAAACGGTAGTAGCTGCGGAAATGATGCCATAATGGTAACAACACGATAGTGTCGTGCCCATAGACTAAAAAAATGAAGATCGTGTCTTATCTACAGATTGAGAATCAAGCCCATTATTATTATTTATTATTAATATACACTATAACCACTTTTCCCTGTAAAAATATGCAATATATTCGTACCTTGCTATTAATCCACTCTCTAATAATAAAGAGGTAAAATTTTATAGTTTATTTGTAACGAATAAACGCAATAACTACAAAACAGGTTCAAAAATTCTTTCAAAAGTAAAAAGCTCTATTATGCCTGAGTAACAGTCAATATTTGATTCATCATCATCATCATGCATCACCGCACGGGTGAAACTGCAGAGCGCAGCTGGTAGCCTATAAAAAGTTTTGTGATAACTACTAGTTATTCTGTAATGATTGTCATACAATAGGATAGCATAAGCCTACTGTCAATGCCTACCAAGTACCTATACCACGTCCTACGGTTTCACATAATGGTAGTACATTGGCCCTAGCACGAATAACTGCGTAAGTGTAACGTAACATGTCGTTCACGTGAAATAGTACAAACTGTCATTTATATAGGAAAACTGTGACATACCTAGATCACACACAGCGTGTACTTCGGCGTTCAACCTATGTGTGATCTTTATACGTAGTTTGTACGAAGCGTGATGCGTTAACGCATATAGTCTTAGTAACTGTTATAAAAACTTTATTTTTTGCATGACAAATTACATTCATTGCTCACTATATAATGCCAATCGTTACATCAAATATCTACATCTACACTTCTACTTTATTATAATATTATAAGGAGGGAATATTTCTTTGTTTTAATTGAATAGGCTCTGAAACTACTGGACCAAATTGAAAAATTATTTCAGTATTAGAGTCCTTCACTGTGATGAACATAAGTTCATCACAGATAATGAAGGATTCGAATTATAAAGTATGTAGTAAGCTATAAAGTATTTTCAAAAAAGTTAGGGAGTTTTCATACTACACTTAGGTTATGTACCCCACGGTGGGAAAAAAACAAAAAAATCTAACGCGTACTTTGCGGAAACTATTGAAAATAGAGCAAAGTGATGTACTACTGTTTTATAGAAGACATCAATATCTAGGTAAAAATGACAGTACTATATGTCTAATTATTACAGTTTTGTCACAAGAACTCCTTTTCCATGTTAAAGTATGCAATATTAACGCCGGTACAAACTAGGTCACATTATTAGTTTCTTGGTATTTATTAATTGTAGATAAGCATTAATAAATACCTGAATACCTCTAATAATAAAGTGGAAAGGTTTAAATGTTTGTCTGTAATTGATGAACGCAAAAACTACATAAACAATTCAAACAATTATTTCACCAGTATAAAGCTATATTTGTTTCGTCATCACCATCATCGATCACCACGCAGGTAAAACCGCGAAGCGCAGCTAATATATAATTAGTATATGTTCAGATGATCCAGTGAAAGGTTATGCGTGGTCATACTCTGTGAAGTTAAAAAAAACACCTATTTTATAATCTCTGGAAACCTAGAACTAGAATTTAAAAAATGTCTGGCTGTTTGTTCCGGCTAATATTCGAAACAGCTGAACCGATATAGATTTTCGCAGTCTAGTAGCTGACGCTATAAGAAGTTGCATGGCATATATATTATTTTAGAGACACCGCACCCTCGAGGCCATGCGATCTGAGCAGCAGGCGGGTGAGCTAGTTAATGTTACACTAATTTACGATAATCACATATACCTGATTATAAGATTATGCCCGCGACTACGTCTGCGCAGGATTAGTACTTCGAGTAGCTTATTATTTCTTCAAGGCATATCTTTATACCAAAATGTCAAAACTTATGTACATGATCAAACGTAATTGCTATAATAGAAGTATTATTTCAGTACATTTAAATACTAAGTATATCAATCAGTGAACCAGTGCAATTTGAAAAATTTAATACCATTCTATTACTTTGGTAAAAGTCAATTATTGGAGTGTAACTCAAAAACTACGAGACCGATTTTGATCAAATTTAAATAGGTGGTCCCACGGGAAGTACCAGCTTTCAAACAAAAAAGATTTTTGAGAATCGGTTCACCCAGTTGAAAGTTATAAGGTAACAAACATAAAAAAAGAAAAAAAAAACATACAGTCGAATTGAGTACCTTCTTCTTTTTTGGAAGTCGGTAGAATAAAATTAATCACCCTGGAAAAAACTGTCATTACATTTCATCACCCTTCGCGGTATCTGTGTTACATTTCATCATCCTTGACAGTCGCCGAACACGTCTAGTGTATTGAGCTGTCAAATTGACTTGGTTTTTTACGAAGCTATAAGAAACTGACACAAACTTTGAACTGTCATCATTACGATCTTAACGTATGCGGAGATCTTATTATTTTGTCTATGCTGTGCCCAAGCATATTACGCTTTTTCACCCGCTTGGTGATGGATGATGATGGTTACGAAAAGTATTCTATGTGTTGTGCCTCATCTACTTCCATGCCAAATTTCATCAAAATTGCCCCAGCCGTTTGTGCGTTAATGAGTAACAAAGATCCACACATCCACACATCCATACTCACAAACTTTCGCGTTTACAATTTTAGTAGCATATAGTTGTATGATAAACAAATACAAAGTACACATACAATTATATCATAGTATGTAACATTTTACAATCTAGTATCCGCACAGAATAAAATAACAGTAAGTGCAGGCTTGGTACCAAATAATAGACACCTTTTATATCGAGACCTATTCGAAATGCCGCACAAAATGGATAGTCGAACGCTATTGTGGAATCGAGAGACCATTCGTACAATAGTGACAAAAGTTAGGCAAGTCATTGCAATCCGCCTGCAATCGGGTTCATATCGCGCCTGGACAATGGGACCAAGTTTCACAATTTGCGGTCTCGATGTAAGAAAATCGATGGAACTCCTGGTTTCTACTATTGTCGGGGGAGTAAATTTATTGGCGAGCAACGTTGCCAGATGAGGATCGCGTGTTAACCTTTGAGACGACTTGAAGGTCCTATTTAAAGAATTTCTAGTGACCATTTTGATCTATGTTTGATTGAACTTATAATTATCTATACTAATATTATAGAGAGGAAAGATTTGTATGTATGTTTGTAACGAATTAGCTCAAAAAGTACTAGACCGATTTCAAAAATTCTTTTACCATTGGCAAGCTACATTCATCCTGAGTAACATTGGCTATATTAGATGCATTATCATCATCATTCATAACCGCGCGGGTGATACCGCGGAGAGCAGCTAGTTGCCTATAGAGGTTTACGATTTCAAGAAAGAAATATACATACTGCCAAAAAGTGGCAACAAATAAGATTAATTATTATTTTTCTCCGCTTCTGTTTAGTCTTCATTTGGTATCATAGGTTTTTTAGTTTGTTATAAAAATAATACGTTATAAAAAAGTAATTTATAGAATGTCCATGAGTTTTGTTGCTGATTCTTCTTGAACTTAGTACCGGAGCAGTAGAGCATTTTCAAGTATATTTAATTTATTATTGACATTTATAATTATGTATAAGATGCCTAAACTAAACGATTTTATATTGATTGGATTATTATATGATAAATTTCTTCACATTTTATAAAACAATATGGCTCACTGTAAAGGAACATTGTGTACATTTCTGTGGCATTGCATGGCTTTCTGATATCATATTGCAATGGTGGACAAGTGTGAAAACTTTATGCAAGTCTATATATTTTTCTTCGTGTTTTCTTATGTAAAAAAATATGTTTTTATGAATAGAATTGTTTAGTGTGTTGCTTTCTGGGTTTTGGATTTTTGATGTGTTATTTGTGTGTTCATGCCTCCCTCGACACAGGGAATCCTAGTGGGTATGAGTGAGGAAACGAAAAAAAAACAACTTCTATAGGTCTGTATAGGTTTATACGTACTTATGAGAAACTTCGAAACCAATCATATTTTCATTTGAAAAATATTTTGCCTCCTTTTTTGGCTCCTTTTATTATAGGGTAAGCTTGCTACTTGGCAACCCAGGAGGCCGAACAAGTTGAACAATAGGTTAGTTATTTGATGTCGCTCCTGATTCAAGGCGCAGGATTCTAAGTTTTAAAATTGATTCGTTATTGGAAAACAGACATTCACCATTCATCAATTAAAGGTAGTGTACCTATTAGTAATAGTAGTATTAGCGATACTTTACACCGTGATATGCAGCGCAAAACTAACTAAGATTATAAACAATGTGTATTAAAAAGTACCTAGTCGAATACATTATTTTGAAACAATTAAGTCACCTATTTAATACGTTTGAGAAATAACAAGCAAAGTTAGATTATTACTTATTACTGACATGAGTGTTCATGTTAAGAATAGAGGAGTGATTTTCAGTTAGGCGAGTTAGAATATAAAGATTTCACAGACTAATAAACATTATCGATAGTCTCCAGGAGATCCGTTATAAAACTCTAAGCAATATCAACGGCAACTCGAGCCTGTCATTATCATAATTATTATTTTTAATTACCAAAATAAATAAATAAAATAAAATAAATTAAAATAATAAGCACATTATGTTCCTACTGCTGGGACTCAAGCCTTCCTCTCAGAGAGAGAGCCATAATCCACCACGCGGGCCTAGTGCGGCTTAGTGTATAGGCTAGAGGGCAAACCATGTCAAAATTTTCAGGCCGCCCAAAGGCCTTCGACATAGCCTAACAATTGTTGTTCTAAGACAAACAACGGGACTGACGGGCAACGTGTTCTCCAAAGCACGGAAGTGTTCAGTTGAACAATGTCACTAGTTTCATCCGTTAAGATCGCCAAAGAAACTCGAACTCGAACCTGACTGATGATTAAATAGGTACCTTCTTTTTGAGGACGCATTTAACTAAAGTGAATGTTCCAAATAAACTATTCTAATTTAAGTTTACCTTTGCAATTCATCCAGAACTGCACAATAAGGTACGCTCATTAAAGACCGTAAAGGATGGCACTAACAGCGCACCTATTAGTTCAGAACTCTAAGAACTAAAGACGGTTCCAATTTGCTTCCTAAACACGAAACCAACTGCGCTTTAGTCACAGTTGAAGAAATAGAGCAGGTAATCTTTCTATTCCTTTTCCCATTTCTTATAATCCAAGAAATGTGGTTCTGGTTCGGATATGACCTAATGGTTCAATACTTACAATATGCGTAGGGTGTAGTTTTGAATAAATTCTTTCTTATTTATTATTTATAACATCTTATGATTCACAGTAGCGGACAAGAAGATACCAGTGGCAATGTGGTGAACCTATTCTGCCTGAGTGCTCCCACCAGCACGGGATATGACACCAGCGATGAAGAGGACTCCCGATTCGTTGCGCCGACGCATCGGATATCCCCTCGCCCCCCGCACGACATGATGTCATCGCGCGCGCTACGTGCTGCTACCCGCAGTGCGAAGCGAGCGTTCTGCACTCTCCTTGACAAAGATCACCATGTGAGGTTAAAACTATAGTAGGAAAGATCTGACTTATTTATCTGAGTGATTCCTGTTTTTCATATTAAAAAATAATATGATTCATTTAGCGAACGTTATCAATCCATTTCTATTTCAATTAAATACAACTTCTATGCAAATTATCTTATACTTGTTTTGTTTATTTATTTAAGTGTAACTCTTGGGCTCAGCTCACGCTTCAAAGAATTCAAATAGCCATTGTGTAACTGCTTTAACTAACATTGCATTTGATCGGCTTCACGAGATAAAAATATGTTATTCGGATCCCTGTTGAGGCTTTAATTACAACATATTTTTTGAGTTGTATCTCTTAGAAAATAAATTGAACTTCTCTGTTTGCACTACGTGTGCGGGGATTAAATGTTACTTAGTATTTTAGTTTCACTCAAATATCACCCTTGCTACCAGCACAAGCGCTACTGGAGTAGTTTCGTTAGTAAATGAATTACTTGTTTGTCAAATACAATTATGTATGTTATGGAATTTGTATAAGTTAAGACCTAGAACAGACAAATATCCTGAAGGGTATTTCAGAGCAAGTCTAGTGATAATGATTATAAAGGGGTTACCAGTTTTGCACGTCTATATTATTTGAAACTTGGAATTAGGCCCAGACAAGTGGATTAATCATTGATAGAGTATCTGTGGTGTAAGGAATTATATTTTTTTCAGTTCATCGAGTCAAGGCTTATATTTAGGTGTAGATAAGAGCATGATTGAGCTAACACAAACAGCCACAGCTACAACACTTAAATCTCGTATTAATGCCTGTTGCCTCGCCGTACGTCGCCCGCAGTAGTCAAACCGTAGGGAGTTGAAATTACTCGTACCAAATTCGTTTGGCTTTAGGAACTTAATAACTCTAAATTACACTACACAAAAATGAGACAACACAAAAAACCAAGGTGGAAAAAGGAAGGATCTGATTTATTTATGCATCGAGTTATAAATTAACTTAATAAAAGAGTACAATTTGAAACTAAAAAAAAACTAAAAAAAATTTGAAACCGACTTCCATTCTATTCAGGTACTGGAGTATAACTCAACAAAACTCAACTGGAGTGTAACTCAAAAACTACTGGACCGATTTGATAAAAGTTCAAATGGTGCTTTCAAACACAGGAAGCTTTCAAACAAAAGAATAATTTTAAGAATCGGTTTACCCAGTCGAAAGTTATGAGGTAATAAATTTAAAAAAATACAGTCGAATAGAGTACCTCCTCCTTTCTGGAAGTCGGTAGATAAAATTTCAACAAACTATCTACAAGATCTAAAGAATTTCATGAATATCCCTATAACCTTTTTGTCATGAAGAGGTAATAAACAAACAGACAGACAGAGATATAGTTTTTCCATTAGAGTCTGGATAAGAATATGAACGTAAATTTCAGTATCTCTACTCTTCATTAAATGCACTGCACCTCCGTGCGGGATAGCTCACAAAGCGGACATTAGTTCCACAACTATTGGCGGGAGACACAATTTATGCTTGCTCCAAAACTTGGTCAATAGTTTAGAATTTAGAAGTAAGGAATCTAAAGTTAGATTTTAGCCGAATAGTGCCGAAAATATTGGAGCCAGCTTTTCGGCGATGACAATGACATTCTGGAGACACTTATCACGCGGATTAAGGTTCACCTGCTCTGAATAAAACTACTGCGTTCTTTTTACATGTCATCATCATCAGCCAGTATCCACTGCTGGACATATGCCTCTCCTAATGCACGCCACTGAGCCCGATCTTCGGCTTTTCTCATCCAGCCACTTTGCGTATGTCGTCGCTCCACCTAGCCGGGGGACGTCCTACACTACGTTTGCCGAGTCGCGGTCTCCACTCAAGAACACGTCTACCCCAACGGTTATCGGTTCTTTGGCTAATATGTCCAGCCCACTGCCACTTCAGTTTGCTAATTCTTTGGGCTATGTCGGTTACCTTGGTTCTCTGTCAGATCACTTCATTTCTGATTCGATCCTTCATAGAAACTCTAAGAATAGCCCTCTCCATAGCTCGCTGAGCAACCTTAAATCGGTGGACCAGTCGTACCGTGAGTGTCCACGTCTCGGCTCCGTATGTCATAACGGACATAACATTTTTACATATAGTACTGTGAAATAACAGAAGATCAAGGTGCCAATTATATTACTTAGATGACTTTTGTAACAAGTGTCATGAAACCAGATAAGTTGGTTTTTTTAGGTTTAGTTGTCATGATATATTTCCAAAGATAGTTAAAAGGTACATTTTTTGGACATGACAATGGAAAATCTGTTTATTATGTGTATCGCAGAACTAGTGATCAGAAATTCTATTGGCTTGTTAGCAGTAGTTGACAGGTGCGATATATGTACGTACTTATAATATATACATTTAAACATAGCACTTATCTAAATAGATCAATATAATTATTATAGCTGTAATATTATAAGTAATCGTAATAAGTTAAAAAGTTATTAGAAATGTCTAAAGAAAGTTTACGAAAACATGCGATAGAGTCACAATTAACAGTAGTTTTCTATGCTTCATAATTAGTTATCGGCAATACAAATACGCCGGATGTGCCTACCTTCCCTAGTTTACGTTTCCTAAGATTTTGCTGGAGGTCGCCTTTAGACTGCGCGGGAAATTGGAACTCATTGTTTATGTGTTTCGGATACCGGCCGGCTGGGGACTTTGCTAATAACCTACCCGCAGGCGATGAAAACTTGCTTTACAATTTTACATGTCCGATTCATATACTTAGTTAAAGTATTGTTTTATCAATGCAACTACAATGGGTTTAGCGTGGTACTTACCCATCTTTTCAAGTGACATCATAAAATTGTCTATAGGTGTGTTCTTGTCAGTAATTGTCTACGATCAATACTTCAATACAATACGTACAATATATCTTTAGGCATATCCAAATTACAAATGAGAACATCACGTATATTAAATCATGATGATGATGATTTACATTAAATCACTATACATTTCCCTGGCTTAAAATATTAATTGGACTGTTCCATAACTTTTACATGGATGTCGTTAGAGTCAGCAAAGGCAAAATGTCAATCAGATATTTGTTCTCATCTGCTGGGTTAAGCCCAACTGACTGCTGACATATAAGTTTTGAGACTAGAGCTTTTAGAGAGAATTTAAAGCTAACCCCAGTTTACTTCGGAAACCAGTTGACATCACCGTACAAAAATCTACTTTCTTTTTTAAAGCGATAACAGTTGAGAGTTATGAGGCTCAGCCGTTTATCTGACGGCTGCCGGATCGATCCCTACCTGAGACTTGAGCTTTCGGTGAATGGAGCATCTCGGTGAAATCAAAAGCATTCTGGTAGGCACTTGCTGATGCCTAAGTGGCTAGCTGGCTACCACCCTCAAGACTGGAAACCTGTTAAGCACCTAACGTTGGGTTCGGCAGAAGTTCTGCAGTTGCCGTTCTAGATCGAGGGTAACCGCACCATAATTGACCATTGTAGTATAACAAGTATATCATACTACTAGTATATACAGAGTGTTTGATGCATGGACTGACAGGATTTTTCGGGGAGAACTTTTAAAAGAAACCTTAATTCAAAATGGCTTTTGGTTTTTTTGTAATAAATTTAAAAGAAGTCACTTTTCATAAAATTTACACAGATTTCCCACTTTGAAAGCTGAGAAGTTTTTTTTTTCTAATAAATTGTGTCAAGTAATAATTTATTTTTAATAAGGATGAGTTGCAGAATATAAGCATAAGTTATTTTGTGGTATTACACCACAAACAAAAAAGTTGTGACGGTTTAAGTGCAAGATTCCGGGTGATTTAAAAAAAACTAAAAAATAACATATCTAAAATACCGTTATACTTAGAACATAAATTCTATTGAGCAAAATTAGCGCATTACCCCCCTTCCCCCCAACCCCGTAAAAAAACTTGTCGGTCCATGCACCAAACAGCCTGTATAATATTATAAAGAGGAAAGATTTGTAAGTATGTTTGTAACGAATTGGCTCAAAATGTACTGGACCGATTTCAAATTCTTTCACCATTGGAAAGCTACATTCACCCTGAGTAACTTAGGCTATATAAGATTCATCATTATCATCATCATCGCGCGGGTGAAACCGCGGAGAGCAGCTAGTCGATTATATTTAAGAAAACCACGGCTCTAATGAATTAGGAAACCGTTATTGAACACTTCCTAGACTAACAGCGTCAATCAAACGCTAAGCCGAGTCAATCTTCGACCCAAAAAGGGACAATCGAATCAGCCAGCCATTAGAGCAAATCCTAAATCGAACAACAGAAATAAATCAAATTTTGATTGGAATCGCCGGGCTACGCAACAATCGTATCACGTCTCTCCCGCGCTTTGAATAAACAATCACGGCCTAAGTTTAGTGATCCCTGGCATATTGGACTATGGGTAAACGAACTTAACTCGGTAGACGGAAGATCGTAGAACGAATTTATAATTTATATAATCCTATGCCTATCGGCTGGGCTATAATGTATCTCAGTTGCTAACAAATATTGATTGAAATCTAAAAAAATGGCCGCTCTATGTCACTTTTGTCAGCTCCAGTCATCAACTTACTATAATTTTTGCTTACTGGAGTTGCTAAAACTGACATAGAGCCGCCATTATTCAAGATTTCAATCAACATTTGTAAGCAACTGAGATACAAAATAGCCCTGCAGGTTGCAGTTAGGTAAGATACTTTAGACTTTATGAGAATTTCAAATGGAAGAATTTGAACACGAATGTCCAATACTTAGCTTAGGTTTGATGTAAGCTGTCACAATATTTAATCTTGGCTATGAGATTTTATGAACGAATTATTTTACTTACGATATTACGATTTATTCACGAATAACTGCGTAACGTGTCGTTTACGTGAAACAAACTATAATTTATCTAAGGAAACTGTGACACGGGTAACTCACACGAGTTCGTACGCCGAAGCGTGATGCGTTGAAGCAATACGATACGTAAACTTTTCGTAAATTCTTTGTAGTCCCCTTAAAGTCATTAAAAAAAGAAATCCATGCATGTATATATACATACACATATATATATATATATATATATAATGTATATACATGCACCTACTTATGATGCAAACTTTATGTACAACTTAGAAATTACTGTTGACATACATATTATTCACTTATTTCAAATCGCTAAGAAAATGCACATTAATAAAGCAGTCAGTTGGTATACCTACCAATATTTTTTCTTACTAGAATACCTTATTTATTTGAACCCGCGTCTTCTAATAATCCTTGTCTGATGCCATGAACGCTAGGCCACCGTGACATCCATCCGATAACCTATTTAGATAATGTTAACAATCGTATCGGGAGGGAGTGACGTCTATCGCATTCCTTCTAATATCCCTACTCATATTTCACAAAGTTTTAAAAACATTAAAACTCCTTATTTATCATAAAATATAATTATGATTAATGTGGATAACTGGTATTATATATATATATAAATATGATGTGTATTTCAATTAACATCGTGATTTTATTTATTGTCAACATTTAAAATTCTAATATAAAGATACCGGCTTCACTCACTTGGTATTATGTCGGTTTAAGTCCGACGACGTTTCGAACGTGTCAGACGTTCTTCTTCAGCCGTGCGATTCTCTAATGAATTGTCGATGCGCTCGTCGCGAGCTCACCGATGTCAAATACTTTATGAGATATCGCTCTTGTGCACAAGGTTGCTTTTCCAACGTTTCTTGTTATCTCGTCATTTGTTTCACGGAAGTTGTCAAAGATGCAACGATGTTTGCTCTTAGAGAATCGCACGGCAGGTAGTGTTCACGCGCGGACATCGCGTCGCGCACAGTGCGCGCCGGTATCTTTATATTATTATAATGTGTGATACTCACGATAGTTTTCAAACTCTAATTTAAAATTCTAGTTTTGTAACTCACTTCGTAAGAAGATTTTAAGGCGACTCGAAAAACCTTTTATGTATAGACATATTTTTTTACTGAATCCTCTCAGTTTAATGGTTAGGTATTTTTATTTTTTGTATTTATTTTATATTTACGCATTTTTATTGGGTAGGTTGGCATACGAGCAGGCGGCTCGCCTGATAGTAAGTGATCACTGTCGCCCATGGACATCCACAATACCAGAGGTCTTGAGGATGCGTTGCCGGCCTTTGAGGAAGGAATAGGCTCTCTTCTTGAAAGCATAATATAGAATAGGTTATTTTTCAGACTATGCGATTTTTTTAGGGTTAGTCAAACATTTTTAACTTATTTTAAATACTAGGAAAATGGTGTTTACTTGTGTAATCCTACATTTTATAGGTTAGGACAATATATATAATCTGTAATATATAACAAATAGGAAGAACTCTTGCAGGTATAATGACATGCTCCTACTAATATTATAAACGTGAAAGTTGGTGAGTATGGATGTATGGATGTATTTTTATACCAAACGGGCCTCTAAGTGTTGCCTACAGTCCCACTTATGCTTACGTAAAGGACCGGGTGAGACCCGTGAAACTGTTTGAATTTTTTTTTATATTTGAAAACTGTTTATTGCAATAAAAGTTATTAAAAAAGATACAGCGTCAAGCACTTAATCTTAAACAGATTCCTAGGTAAGCTGTTTAAGGTTTGGTGCAGCGCGTTCGTCCACACCCTTCGTCCATAGTTATTATTACATTTAGGTAATTTATACAATGGCAGGTTATCTATACGGCGAAGGTTATTAGGTCTAGTTCGTTTACTTTACTATGGTACAGTACAGAGATAAGGACTCAAGTTTATACCTATCATACACACTCATTATTTTACAGTAGTGAAACAGCTGACTGTAGTCGCTCTTGTGTTGTAGTTTTATTTTGTACGGTACTATGAGCTTTAGTAACCCGAGTTGAATATCATATACTTTTTGAGTGCATGTCTTATATGTTCGGCCGTAACTAGTTATGCCATAAGATACAATGAAGTCAACTAGCGACAGGTACAACAATCTAAGAGTGCTATAGGGTAACTTGTGTTTTAGAATACAAAATTTGGCCATTAGCGCTCTGAGTTTATCATATACTCGATCTATATGAGGACCCCAGTTGAATTTGTCATCAATGAGTAGGCCGAGATACATATATTGTTTAGCGATATCGATAGGTACGCATTTACAGAATGCATCATAGCTTGTTTGGTGCATGCACTGGTGATCGTGGGCTACGATTCGTGGTCTGTCAGTTGATTTTAAATAAGGTGGCTGTATGTGCATAAGCTTTGTTTTTTTGTAGTATATATAATGTATGTAGAATAATAATAGTAATAATAACTCTACAGCACTTAGCTCGCTGTGTCAGTGGGTCTAACTCTGGTGGCATTCAAATATCTTATAGTGAATTAAATAGTAATAATCGTTTAAGAAGTATGAACAAATCATTATAATCCAAGAGATCTCATGTCGGTCTGGTGGGTAACGAGGGAGTGGATAAACTTGCTAAAGAAGCAGCTTTTGATGGTGAATTGTTTATTGCATTCCGTACTATACAGATTTAATACCATATATATAAAAGATAGCATATGGAAATTGGTCCTAATACTTTGACGAAAGATCACTCACTAATGGTATATGGTATAAAACCATCCAACCATTTCTTCCTCGTTCTCATTGGTTTCTGAGGGCCGACATGGGGAGAAACGAAATTGGAACAGCTACACGGCTCCGATCTGGGCACGTCCCATTAAATAGGTTTGCGTTTATGATGGGAAAGGTGGAATCACCATCTTGTGATCGATGCGGTGGGATTCAAGATGTGTACCACTTTTTAATGGAGTGTGCCTGGAACGAAACATTGCGCCGTCAACTATTCAATAGTGAGCATGTCCAGCATGTGTGTGTTGTCGGACCCTGAACCACAGGATGCCAGAGCGTTGTTCAATGTGTACCATACAGCTCTCAAATGTAGATCGTCAGCAGTTTAAGATATATGTACATACGTGTTTAGTTATAAGGGTGGCATTTTATCAAGACCCTGTATAAAAAAAAGAAAAAAAAAGTCATAAGTCGAGTCGATCAAGAGTCGCCAGGAATGTTTTTGGTCCTTTGTAATAGAGGGCCAGCTTGTTGCCATCTACAGGGTACTGTTTCAGGCTGCTATTGAAAATTTATTTATCATTAAACCTCAATAACTGTCGAACCCAGGAATCAAACCCTGGACCTCGAAATTCCAAAACGGCAATTCAACTACTACACCAAGACCTAACAAGCGAAACCGCTGGCACGACAGTTAGTATTATAATTACAATACGGGACGTCGAACGTACGAACGACTTAAGGTCTAGGCAGAGCCTGCATCTCGAACTTGCTGACTGATATACATACAAATACACATCCACAGATCAAGGAGACAAGTGTTGCATACCAACATTTAATCTGTCCGGGGATCGAACTCGGGACTAGCGGCTCAAAAAGCAGGGTTGCTACCAACTGCGCCAGTCATCAAAAAATATCTCGTAGTTTTAGAATAATGAGCGTACTAATACGTATAGTAAATAACAATACGACAAAAAAAGTAAATCATATATTTTTGGCTTCTGTATCATATACTCTATACTTGGATAAGAAAGTAACATCGTTTACATTTTCAATACAGATTTGGCTCAGTTACAGTTTTACTATAACGTATAGACAGAAAGTTTTCGGAACCGTCTGTCCTGTTGCTACAGTATATTTTACTTACGATTTGCAGTCAACGCTGCTATGGTTTCTATCGCTAATTGTGCATGCACTAATTTAAAAAGAGCTATGACACTCTCTTGCACTTTTTTACTGGCGTAGCTTAAAGATTCACCGATATTCTCAACCAGTCTTCTTTTTTGGGCACTTGTCAATTTAATGTACCTCTCAGTCGCTTGTTGGAAATCATATTGACTTTCGTCCTGATATATCTTAATCAAACGTGGCTTTAAATTATCTATATAAGGAACTGGACCATTAAAACTGTTTGGATAATAATTTGGAGCAGATCCACCGTTACTTCCTAAAGGAGCATATCCATCGCGATCGTAATTTAACACTCTGTCTAGTGGACAGTTTACTAAAATTTTTTGAAAGTTCACACCCAGACGGTAACGTTGAGTCATTTTGTAAGCCATTCTACGTAATTTGAACGCATTGTCAGGTCCTCCTAATATGCCTCTGACTAAATTACCAGGACAAAAAGCGGCAGATTCTACTTGCGCAAAATAATTACGTGGGTTCCTGTTCAATACCAATTTTCCCAAAGGTCTCAACGGATACTTGTCTTCAGGCAGTGTTTTTGTTATATCGAATGGATCAAACTTGCAGTTTTTCACATCTTCAGCACTCATAACCTGTATCTTAACGCTCCAGCTTGGATAGTTACCCTTTTTAATAGCATTGTACAGATCTCTAACAGCGTAATCCGGATCTAAACAACCTTTACTCTTGGCAGTTGTTGCGTTCAAATTTTTAACTACTTCGGGCAGAAAATGGAACCTCACGAAATATGATTTACCAAACTTATTATAGACCTGGTAAGTATGGATACTAAATCCAGGCATGTATCTGTATCCGTCTGGTATTCCATCATCTCCATATAAAAACAAAAAAAATGGGAGTGTCTCTGGCTTGTGACTTATTAAATCCCACAGCATATTTGGGTCTTTCAAATTAGTAACTGGGTTTCGTTTTATTACTTTTCCTATAGGAAATGATAAAAAAGGGTCCTTATAAATAAAAAGTGGGGTATGAAATCCAACTATATCAAAATTTCCTTCATCAGTGTAAAATTTTACGGCAAATCCTCTCGAATCCAGAACTAAATCAGATTCTCCTTTATCTCCGCTGCTTTGAGAGAACCTTACAAGGACAGGTGTTTTCTTGCCAACTTTTTCAAACAGTGCAGCTCTACAGATATCTGTTACATCATGTGTTACTACAAAGTAACCAAAAGCTCCAGCTCCCTTAGTATGGACTATTCGTTCCGGGATCCTTTCCGCCATTTGGTGACCCAATGCATCCATAAAAAACTCATTTTGGGCGAAATCTGGTGTATTCAACAGTAATGTATCGTTATGTTCAACTAAAGCACCACTGCCAGTTGTTAATATCCCAATTGATTCCTGTAAATAAATGATCAGTCAATGATAATAGATTCAAAACAAAAAGTACCTACATAAAGTATTCACAATCTCGATAATCTCGAAAAATTTGTAACCTAAAAATTTTAATTGAATTTTAAAGTAAATTTATTGTTATTTAGCATAGAATTAGTTAATTATAGTTAAGAAATATAACATAGTGTTCGTATAGTAGTGCGGGTTCATCGGCCAGTAAATTCGTGTCGTATTTATACAACCCGGACTTGACGTTTGGATTGGAAACAGCTGTTACGAAAAACGACGGACTTAAAAGTTGGATTCCTAAGCCAGCTTTTCCCGGGGAGTATTTGTGTTCAATATTTATTTAGGTACTCACATCACAGGACCGTGACACAGGACTCACTTTAGTGAGCAACGTGGAGATACACACAAGGTCCAGTTTGGCCTCACTTTGCTTGACTAATTAGTGGAAGCAAAGTTGATGGCGAAACGTTGACCACATACAACACCACACTACAAATACTGTACAATTGATATAAGTTCAGACTCAAAGTTCCAAGGTGTAGCTGTTACATACAGATTGAGAACAAAACACTAGTGCTTTGAATATACTTAAACACAATTTATATATTTTGAACAGATTGACGGAGGATAGACAACCAAGATGCCTGTGATGACTAGAAAAGCCACAGCTAGAGATTTAGAAGAAAAGCTCAGAGTGACACTCGTAGAACTAAAAAAATATAAGGACCTGTCTGACAAATAACTACAAGAAAGAGAAGATAGTGAGATTGAAGTGAACAACATAGTGCAAAAGAACTCTGATCTAAAATGTGAACTAGCTAATCTACACACAAAGTTATCTGACTCGATTCATGTAAATGAACAGCTCAAGGACATTGTTGTATCATTCAAACAGTGTAGTGACACCCACGAGCAGGTCTTAAGCCGCATAACTGAGCTAGAATTTGATTTGAATAAGGCTCATCAAGAAATCCTAGTGTTAAAGTCTTCTAAATTCAATGAACGGACAGCTGACACTGTCAATCTATACAATGAACTGATAGGTAGTGGCATTGAGTCTAGTGACTCTCAACCGATGGTTACCATAGACCTAACAAGTGATCACTCTTTATGTAGTAATTCAAATTTTAAAAGTCATAAAAAGATAAAAAAAAATTTGAAAGTTAAAAAAATTATACGCAAATGCCAGAAAACACTTAAAAAACGCAATTATTTTCTCAAAAATGTAGATTTAATCAAAGAAAAGTTACTCTTAGAAGAAAAGCTGCAAAGCTGCACTGATGAATTGGAAATAACTAAGCGTTTGTATGATGATGACATTCTGAAGCTCCGCTCTGACCTGCTTGAGAAAGAAAAAATCTTGCAAGATATTTTTTCTGGCTACATATTAGCTCAAAACCATCTGAGTGAACATTATAAACAAGCAATTGGGCTGATGGACCTGGTTACTAGTAATGTGGAAAGTGTGAGAGACATTGAGAGGAATAGCTCAAGCTCTCACAGTCAGTCACTGTCTAGAGCTGGGTCTGATTCAATAGAAGCTTCAAATGATAAAATCATCTTATCAACGGACCAGGGGGAGGTTGAGAATGTCATATGTCAAAATCATATTAAGATAGTTTTGGTGTTCTCAGATGCGATTGGCAGAAATTTTGGATCACTATTAGGTAACATGCAGGACTGTTCAGTAATAAATCACTGCATGCCTGGAGCCTCATATGTTGAGATTGAAAAGAAAATCATGGCTTCTGAAATAGATAATACCACAATAGTGGTTGTCTATCTAGGGCAAAGTTTAGGTATTGACAGAAAAGATATTATTACTAGAACTACCTCTCTTCTTAAACTTAATGCTTTTAAAATAATGCTAATATCTTTTCCATACTCGAATGTGTTAACAAAAAGACAGAATGAGCACATTCATTCTTTAAATACTTAATACTATATACTACATAATTAATGTATAATATGACATGTCGTCACAGTGACAAATTTTTATTTTTTGATTGTAATAATTTTATTAATAATTTTAAGCTGACCCGGGATAGGATGTACCTACCTAAGAGATGTAGGAATTTAATTGCTACTTTAGTAGCATATAATATTAACGCAGTCATAGGAAATATAACGAAGTGTTCAAATGACATAACAGTACTAAATACAAGTACTAATAATATAAATTGTTTAAACTTTTAAGTAAAACAAGAGAGAAACAATCTGATATGACATTGTATTATCAACATTTTTCTGGCAAAATACTTGACATTGAACTTCATTTAAATAAACATCCTTTTGATGTGTTGTGCTTTACCGAAACATGGCTTAAAAAAGATATGATGTTATTCAATATTAGTAATTTCCAGGTGGCTAGCTCGTTCAACCGCACTTCCGCTGAAGGAGGAGGCTCTATTATATTAATTAGAAACAATATCAAGTTCAAAGAGCGGCATGACATAGTCGGTTGTGCGATAGAACGTGTCTGTAAGGTAGCTTGTGTAGAGGTGGAAAAGCATCTAGTTTTCTGTGTATATCGACCACCATATGGTAAAGAGGATAAATCAAATTTTCAAAATTTTATGGATACAATTCGGAAATCGAATAACAAAATAAAAACAGTTTGGAAGACTATAAATACTGAGACCGGCAAAAATAAACCAAAATACACTGCATGTGTCCTTGTAATTAACAATCAGACTCTCTCAGAACCAATAAATGTAGTATACTTTTGATAATTTCTTCTCTAATTTACCTCTAGAAGTCACCAAGTCACTGAATTCTCCCCAATGCAGCAGAAATTATTCTTAAAGCTAATTTCACGAACGAAGTACCCTGTTTTTCTTTTGAATATACTTCAATTGTCGAAATTATAAAAACATTTAAAAGCTTAAATTATAAAGAATACTGAAGACGTATGGGGAATGTCAGTAAAAATTGTAGAGCCAATTATTAGTTCTATGGGTCCTATTTTGACCAGCTTATTTAATCTTTGTATAGATAGAGGTACCTTTCCTAATTTAATTAAATAAAGTAGAATCACTCCAATTTTTAAGGCTGGAGAGAAAACAGACCCCTCAAATTATAGACCAGTATCTATACTACCAATTTTGAGTAAGATCTTTGAAAAAAATATGCTCAAACAAACTTTTGGCGTACTTCAACGAGCATTCAATACTGCACGAAAATCAGTTAGGCTTCACGAAAACAAGATCAACTAAGGATGACGGTGTGAAGATAATGACGTATGTCTTAAAGGCTTGGGAGAGCTCACATGATGCTATTGGTGTTTTTTGTGATCTCTCTAAAGCATTTGATTGTGTGGATCACCGTATACTGATTCGAAAGCTTTTCCATAATGGTATTCGTGGAGCTGCGCTTGATGTCATCGAGTCATATTTATCTGACAGGATGCAAGAGGTTGGCATAAATGGTGTAACATCTTCAGGATCTATAACTAAAATGGGTGTTCCACAAGGGTCCATTTTAGGGCCTTTTTTGTTCTTAGTTTACATTAACGACTTGCCACTTATGGCCAAGGATCTTTGTGATATTGTTTTATTTGCGGATGATACATCTCTGATTTTTAAAGTAGATAGGAATGATAGCACACTAATTCAAGTAAACAACGCTCTATCTAGTATATCTAAATGGTTCTCAACTAATAATTTACTTCTGAATTCAAAAAAGACAAAATGTTTGAAGTTTTCTTTGCCTACTGTTCCATATTTGGAGTCCAACGTTACGCTTGATGGAGTCAAACTCGTAATGGACAAGGCAACAGTCTTCCTAGGCATTAAAATTGACGCAAAATTACAATGGGGTCCTCATATAAATGCCCTGTCTGGGAGACTCAGTTCTGCTGCATATGCAGTACGTAAAATAAGAGAGCTAACAGATGCTTCTACGGTGCGGTTAGTGTATTTTGCATATTTCCACAGTGTAATGTCATATGGGATATTGCTATGGGGTTCAGCGGCTGATATAGAGACCATATTTATCCTTCAGAAACGTGCTATTAGAGTTATATATGAAATGGGTCCCCGTGAATCTTTGAGAGATTTATTTAAAGAAATCAATATATTAACGTTGCCTTCCTTATATGTATTTGAAAATATAATGTATGTTTATAAAAATTTACGTAAATATAAGTTAAATTGTAATCACCACACTTTTGATACCAGAAATACAAATAGGATAGCTGTACCTAGTTTTAGACTTGCGAAGACTAATAAGTCATTCCTAGTAAATTGTGTGCGTTTTTACAATAAAATGCCAAAGCACATAACTGAGCTCACAGAGGGCAAATTCAAGTTGACTGTAAGAAGCGTTTTAATAAAAAAAGCTTACTATAAAGTTCGACATTATATAGACGATAAAGATGCTTGGAATACTCCACTTCTGGCAAGCTGTCTCTCTGCCACCTATAAAATGTAATATTTGTAGTACCTAAGTAGAAACATTGTAAACATCTATATAAAAAGAATGGCCCCGAGTTTCTTGCCGCTTCTTCTCGGTGGGCTCTATATATTTTGGAACGCGGCGGTAGAGTCTTTAAAGTACATTATAATGAAATGTTGACGTTCATAAGTGCGTCTTTGATGCCTAAATTGAATAAATGATTTTGACTTTGACTTTGACTTTGATAATTCCTTTGTCCACCCAAAGTTATAGACCCATGAACCACAATTACCCTAAGTGTGAGTAGTAAAACTGGCAGTTAAGTATAATTTTATTTAAGAAAGTAAACTTGAATTATGAGTTTTTATTATAAAACCTAATAATGAGTGCAATTGTAAAGCAATACATATATATTTATCCATTTCCTTTTTTTAATGGTTGCATGCAGCAATGCAGCACCTGATGGGTACCACCCGCTTACTTAGAATAGTTACAGTTCTACCCAAGATGGAAACCTAACCTAGTCCTTATCGCAAGAAGATATGAATATTCTTTTAAATTTATTTAGGACCTTAAAACAGTAATTTTACAACTGATATATTCATAACTTCATCCCCCCGTGAAGTGATTTAGAAGTAAATTTAAAAAAATCTCTTACCTTAGTTCCACACTTAAAGTCAGGTAACTGATTTAAGGCGAGATCATCAATGACTGCTGCTGATGATCCTGTTGTCAATACAGACATCGTAATTACTAACAGCAATATCCTCATTGTTTTAATGTGAAGGTAAAAAAACATTTAAATTGTCTCGTGGTACTGAGCGTAGAATAATGTAGAATATATACTAAGACTGATTTCTAATATGAAGTCGAAAAGGTAAAAATCACATGCCTTTATATTAAAATATTAACATACAGAAACAAGAAATGAAAAAAGTCGGACTCGTGTATCGACGGTTCCGTATCAACAATTATTTAAAGTATTGATTAAAAAAGTGTTTTTGTAGCTCAAGCCTTACTCGGGCAGGTTTTTTTACCATTTCTAGTAAAAACAATTAAAGTGGTTTTTGTGTTTTTTTTTTAATATGGTACAATATTTTTTTTGTGAAGGAAACAAACAAGCGAGGCACCAGGTGGTAAATGATCACCATTGCCCACGGACATCCGCAATACAAGTGGTCTCGAATATTCGTTGCCAGCTCTTAAGAAGGGAATAATATGCTCTTTTGTTACAAAGGTCCGCAAATCGTATCCGCTCGGGAATACGTCATCCGGTGCCAGCTGGTTCCATTAAGTGGCAGTGCAAGACAGATAATGCCACAAACATCCACACAATATTTTCAGGTCGAAAACCAAGCAGAGCCTGTACTATGGTAACCTGATGACTATTATACACACTTATATACGTATAGACAATCAGACAAGTCACACAGACACGTTCATGCACACAAATGTTTGAGCTGTCCGGGGTTCAAACTCGGGATCAGCGGACCAAGGCAGTGATCTACCAAGCACCAGCGGGCGTGTTTTAAACCTTTGTCATCTGTGCACATCCATGTAACAGTTCTATCCTGAAGCTAGAGCCTATATACGGCTAAACCATCTATAGTCTAATAGATATATTATCAAAAATGTAGTTTTCACGTTGTACTGAACCCAAATTGATGACTTGGTCTTTTGTTGCAAAAAATGTGTGTGCATATGTGTAGATTTTTATTGCGTTGTTTAGTCAGTTGTTGATGAAAAACAAGTTACCTATACACATACTATCAAAGCCCTTTTCTTTAAAATACGTTATGTGTTTATGTCGAGCGAGCTGCAAGGTGACATTGAATTGATAACTTTTTAATATTCTAGTGATAAGGCGGGAATGTTGTGCCCACTTATCCATAGCAGTTGCTAAGCCACCCTTAGCCTAACTTTTGCACTGTGCGCGTCTCCTCGAGACATTATCTGTCTTCTACGTCTCATTTACGCAGTGAATTCGCTTTCAACAGTGCCCTATACACCATTAGATAGTAACACTTGCGCACTACTGTTTTGTGGCGAAAGGCACTGCAAAGAGTGCGAAGGAAGCCGCCTTTAGCCTACCGCAAAAACTAATCGTAGTACCCACAAGGTTCATACACGAAATTAGACTAGATACGGCTAAGTATATAGGTACTATATACTTAATTCGCCTCAGAAACGTTCAATCTCTTATGTTATACGTCTTACTCAAAGTACAATCGCTTACTAACCGTGCATATAACTTGTGTGATGAGGGACTTCTGGGAGAACAGTTAGCACACGTACAACAAGTTTTTCAGAGAAACCACAATGACGATGAAAGACAGCTATATACGAAATGGGTCCCCGTGAATCTTTGAGAGATTTATTTAAAGTAAGCAATATATTAACTTTGTCTTCCTAATATGTATTTGAAAAAATAATGTACATTTATAAAAATTACATAAATATAAGTTAAATAGTGATCACCACCCTTATAAGTATTATAATACTATAATAGGAAAACAAAAATCATAGCTGTACCTAGTTTTAGACTTGCGAAGACTAATAAGTCATTCCTAGGAAATTGTGTGCGTTTTTACAATAAAATCCCAAAACACATAACTGAGCTCACAGAGGAAAAAATTATGTTGACTGTAAAACACGTTTTAATAAAAAAAGCTTATTATAAAGTCCGATATTATATAGAAGACAAAGATGCTTGGAATACTTCACTTCTGGCAAGCTGTCATTCTGCCACCCATAAAATGTAATATTAGTAGTACCTAAGTAGAAACATTGTAAAAATCTATATAAAAAGAATGGTCCCGAGTTTCTTGCCGCTTCTTCTCGGTAGGCTCTATATAATTTTGAACGCAGTGGTAGAGTCTTCAAAAGTAAATTGCGTTATAGTGAAAAATTGACGTTCATAAGTGCGTCTTGGATGCCTAAATTGAATAAATGATTTTGACTTTGATACCACCAGCGTACTTGCCATACGTGAAAGGAGTGACTGATAAGGTGGCAAACATTCTCAATAAATACTAAATATAAACTCTCTGCACTCCATTTTAGAAAATAACTCGTATGTTCTTCTTCTCTTCTTAATCGTTTCCTCATGACTGAGGGTCGTGACCACCATAAATGGCCTTCTGGACAAGGTTTCTCCAGGAGTTGCGGCACTCGGCTTGTCTTATGGCCGTGGCTATTTTTGTCCTCGTTGTCTCTTTGACAATATCAGTCCACCTAGTTGGAGATCTTCCTCGACTCCGCTTTCCTTCCACTCGTATGTTACGCTCGCCGAAGATAATTTTCCCTTGGAAAACCCCGGCATTTATAAAGTGGATCGTAGCTGCGGGCAATCCTATATCGGTCCGACTAAACGAACGATATCTTGTCGAATTAAGGAACACATCTATTATATCCTCTAGATATTTTTTTAAATCGTTAGAAGCAAATGAAACACAGTTGTAAGATCATTTATGGTTGTGTGAATAGTGATAGATTTTGAACATAATTTGGCTTACAAATATGTGCATCAGGTGATTTACGGAACGAAAATTACGTCATCAGCTATCTACTCGAATACGGAGGTAAACATTTTTTGTTATTGTATTTAGGCATGCTTTAACTTAAGCGTAACAATCATTGTTACATAATATAGATTGTTAGAGCATTTTATAGTTTATGGCCTTACTAGCTGACCCGCCAGCGACTTAACTCGCTTAGTCTTAGTGTAGTGGTGGAAGTGCCGTTTTAGAACATCGAGGTCATGGGTTCGATCCCCAGGTTGGACAGTTATTGGGTTTTTTCTGAGCAGAAAGATATTTTCAATAACTGCCCGGAGACTGGAACAGTGCCCCGTAGATGGCTATAGGCTCGCCCCTATTATATGATCACATGACCAAAAACATATATAGCCAAACGTAAGCGTTGAAAACACCGCTGCTTACCCCTTCTCATATATAGGTGAATTTGTTATGTTGTGTTTTAAAATAACATATAAGTATTGCGGGCGATTCACTCAAGACCAGTTAGGCCTACGACTGATGTTTCACTTCCGTGGTGATGACGGAATCGCTCGACTACAGTCGGCTGAACAACAAAGACGCATGACATGCCGACTCTATCGCCGAGGACGTCTAGTGTATCGAGCTGTCAAAATTATTACGTGCTTTTGACTTGAGGTTCGTTCGTTTAGCAAAGAGGGCATTGGTGGCGTTGCTATTCTTGGCTTTTTGTTAAAGCGTTCGTAAAGTTTTTCCCACACCCTACTCAAACGCTAAACCGAGCAAAAGGCCTAAAATTGCATGATTATGCTATCAAATAGATGGTTATTAAACGATCACAGCACAAACAATCATGCTCCGGACGTGGGTCCAAAATGGCATAAATATCTCTTTTTTAGCTTTGCGAACGGTGAACAAAAAGAGCCCTAAATGACATTTTCACCCACAGATTGAATGCCCTTGTGAGTGTTTTAGCGTTATTTTCGGGGGCTATTCGAACGCACTATAAGCTATCAGAAACTAACACATCTTTGACAGAACTGTATTCATAGAGAGTATCATCATTACCATCTCGGCGTAGGCGGAGATCTTGTTATTTTGTCTATGATGTGCCCAAGAATATTAGGCTGTTTCACCCGCTGGCTATAGATGATAATGATCATAGTTTATAGGCACGCGCCGCCCCGGCTGGGCCGGTACCGTCGCACCGCTAGTCTCTGCATTTTAAATCTGTAATATCTTCGGAAATATTTATTTAAATCACACGCTGTAAAGGGCCATATTGATCTATATTGAATAGACAATGTATTTAAGGTACTTATCCCTTCAAGAGTCGTTATATTATAACAATGAAATTTCTATTGTGTCTGGCCACACGATGACCAACGAGC
Organism: Selenia dentaria; assembly: GCA_917880725.1. Taxonomy (NCBI): domain Eukaryota; kingdom Metazoa; phylum Arthropoda; class Insecta; order Lepidoptera; family Geometridae; genus Selenia; species Selenia dentaria. The sequence continues at coordinate 1,272,066 of OU862888.1, read as the reverse complement.
TTTGATAGATTAATTGGATAAAGATTAATGCTGTATTGCTTAAAATAACTTCCTAAATAAGCAATGTTTTCCAGTAAAATGTAAAGGATAAAAAAATGGTTATTGTGGGTTATCCTTAAGAGATAGACATATACCATCGCGGACTTTTTTGTTGACCTTTTTAAGGTGTACAATACCGTAGTACATTATTTTAATTTATCTCGTGGGGTTCAGTCAGCGTTTGCAATATAACCGCAATAACTTGTATTTATTTACGGCATCACATTAGAAACCTGTAAATTCATCAGTGTTTCTCTACAATATTATGCATGTATCATACATATAAACCTTTGTCTTGAATCACTATAACTATTAAAAAGAATTGCTTCAACATCCGTTGCGTAGTTTTGAAGATTTAAGCATACATAGAGACGGACAGACAGCGACAGCGACTTTGTTTTATACTATGTAGTGATAGTGATGATGTAGTGCTTGTAGCTTCAAAGGGATAGAAACAGTGCTTCGGGGCTTATATATAATAGAGCTTGTTAACCAGCTGCAAACCACTATTAAAAACAATATTCTAACACTTCCATGCAGTTATGTAAGAGACTTGTGTATTTTTGTAAAGGCATCCTTGTTATTTGCAGAGAAGAATTGATGTTTTCCCCGAAAAAAACCACCGATATATCAAAACTTATTATATCGCCCTTTGTATTAAAAAGGAATCTATGAAAAAAATGCTTCTGCTACATCATGGCCATAACTGTTTAACACAAATTACTGGATCATAATAAAATGTTAGCAGGTATCATAATTTTAATATTTAATAATATATTTAATTTTAATAATATTATAATATATAATTATAATTATAATATTATAATTTAATTATAATAGCTTTAAAACCAGACTGCGTACGTGGTTATGGAACAATTGTTTTTACAGCATGAAAGAATATCACCTCTTGTAATCTATGGGACCATAAGTATAATTAATTTGAATTATTTAATTGAGAAATAAACATGTATATTTGAACGTCTGCTTGCAAGCTGAATACATTGACATAACATTATTCATAACTTCCGAAAATGTAAATGTGTTTTCTGACAAATAAATGATTTGTTTTAATTGAGGTAAATATACTGGAGACGGACAAAGGTATTATTTTGATTTATACATAAAGTGCAACGGTATTTTTTTTTTTAGAACGGACTAATGCTGTTTGCCTCTACCGGCATTTACAGCGTCTCCGGACGGTTGGCGAGCGCAGATGGCACTCAGCCAGATGCGGGCGCAGAGGGCGCACCGCCTAAGGCGAGCGTTGAAGACGCTTCGCCGCAAGGAGAGGAGTAGGCGACTTGCTCAAGGGTACCACTAAGGTACGGACCTCGGCTTGGGCCGTCGCCAGGAGAGAGGGGAGTAGGAGAGAATCGCCCCGGTACATAAGTGTACCGTTGAAAGTGGGCCCTATGAATTTTAACTCTACGACTATTTGGAGAGAATCTAACCAAGACGGCAACGGTAATTTGCAAACCAAGGCTTTATATATGACGGCGTTGGCCGCCTATTGTGACGGAGCACGTGCAACGGGCGAGCGGCTGAGTCACAGCGCACCCACCACCACAGTCGCCCATAAAATGGCTGCAGCTGGCTGAGTGCCATCTGCGCTCGCCACCCATCCGGTGACGCTGTAAATACTGGTAGAGGCAAACAGCAATTAAAAAAAAAGTCCGAAGGGCTCAGTTTGCTGCGAGCACTCGCCGCATATTTTCTTTGGCCGCGTGCGCACGTTTATGTTTTGTTATAATGTAATGAGTGATCGAAGATTAAATTTGGAATAGGCATTACGTGATTTTTTCATATCGGCGGCCTTATTGTCTATCTTTACGGAGAATGGGAATAAGCTTCATTTTGACATTTGAATCCCATTCTGGGCGTAACCCTGCAAGCCTATTTATTGGCTGGGACCATCAAGACCAATAGGATTGAGAATGAAGTGAAATTTCATTTTCATTCAAGTTAGACAATAAGTCGGCCGGTCACACTTCATGTACGGCTCTCAGCCGATATATACTTAAAAATACAGTTCATAAACTCCGTATTTAATCAGTACCGAATGTTTATTATCTTGTAGATGACTTTATTGTAGGTACTCTTATTTATTACATTTTACATCCTTGAAATAGTCATATTCTAAAGCCCGAAACTGAATACTGAACATTGTTTGAACATTACTACGTAGTCTGAATATATTGATTTCATTATGTAGCACAACGTGTACCAATGAATGCATACTTTGTAAGGTATTTAAGCAGACGCATTTAAAAATAATAGTTAATAATAAGTTGTTTATGTAAGTTTCATATAAAAGTATTCTATTTATTTAACGGCATATTATTATTCTTAATATTGACTCACCTGCACGCATTTATTTGATATGATTACGTTTCTTAGAGAGAATGTTTGTTAAATTAAAAATTGTAATAAACACATTACGTACACACTTTTATGCGGTAGGGGATGTATAATAATAATAGCCTGTTCCTCAGCTAAAACTATTTATTTAAGAAATAAAATCAAAAATTCATAAACATAAACAGTGAAACTAGTAGAAATATAGTGCGTAATCGAGACTTTCATTTATAATTAATAATAAAGATGTATGAGTGGATTTGGACGTAGCGGCCGAGTTTGAGAATTTCGTTCACTAATATTCCTTCTTTAGCAACCAAAACTCTAAAATCTTCCTCCATCTCTGCTGAGATCTTACTTAGTGTAACTGAATGTGACACAACTTTTAAATGTTCAGTAGTTAATTGCAAAGATATTGTAAGCAGTTTCAAAAGTCTTGATGCAAAAAAAACGGCAGACCTATGAGGTCTTTCTGTGAAGACCGTTTCTTCAATTATAGATATCATTGCACCCAATCTAGCATCTGTGTTTAATAGTAGTGTTGCAAGTGGTATATTTCCTGACCTAATGAAGCACAGTAAAGTGGTTCCTTTATTCTGATCCTTTATATTTATCTGATCCAACAAATTTTCGGCTTATTTCTGTACTACCTACGCTAAGTAAGATTTTCGAAAAAATATATTACATCAATTAGAAACTCCTTTTAGTGCTAACAAAATTTTCAATAAAAGTTAATTTGGGTTTACAAGGAACCGCTCTACTATAGATGCAGGTATAGAACTTATAAAAGATGTGTTTGATGCCTGGGAGAACTCTCAAGATTGTGACATATCTACGGCATTTGACTGCGTCCGACATGATATATTTGTCAGTAAATTACAACACTACGGTATTAGGAACATGGCTCTGAACCTTTTTAACTTCATATTTAAACGATAGAATTCAAAGGGTTGACATAAATGGCAAAAATCGCCCGGCTCTATAATCTCAATGGGCGTTCCACAAGGTTCAATACTAGGGCCGTTATTGTTTTTAATCTATATTAATGACTTGCTTTTTTTAAATAGAGAAGAATCACGAGTGTATTTTGTATTTTGCAGATGTCGCTTCACTGTTATTTAAAATTAAGAGGCAGTTATTAAATTATGACGATGTTAACAAAGTCGTGAATTGTTTCAATACAAATAGTCTTCTCCGCAATGAGAAGAAAACTAATTGTTTTAAGTTCTCGACACCAAATGTGAGACAAGTAAAATCCAATATAAAATTGAATGGAACGGGGTTGGACCTTGTGGAGTCAACGGTCTTTTACGGAATTACTATAGACGCTAAATTGCAATGGGGTCCCCACATTAAAAAAAATATCTAGTAGGCTCAGTTTAGCGGCTTATGCTGTTAAAAAAATTAGACTAATAACTGATGTAGACACAGCTGGAATAGTTTACTTTAGTTATTTCCATAGCGTTATGACTTATGGCATACTGCTCTGGGGATGTTCTGCAGATATTAATTAAATTTTGATACAGCAAAAGAGGGCTATACGAGCGAGCTACAGTTAAGCTCCCATAGTTTCCCTTAGACAGAAGTTTAACTGTAATCTATTTTATTTTATTATTTTTATACACCCCTCTACAGTGTTAGTTTTAAGTTGAGTGTACGCATATGGGTCCAATGCCTGTAATAAATAATTTATTATTATCATTATTAAAGACATACACATTCTAACTGTTGTCTCTCAGTTTGTCTATGAAAATCTAATGTATATAAAGAATAACATCAGCAGTTTTGATAAAAGGAGTGATGCTCATTCCATCAACACGCGGAATGAACACAAGCTATCCGTACATGTAACGCGTCTCCACAGAATAAGTCATTCTTTTATGGGACAATGTTTACGATTCTATAATAAAGTTCCTAATGTTATCCGAGATTTGCCTATAAATAACTTCAAAATTACTTTTAAAACTAAACTCTGTCAAAAAGGTTAAATTTCAAACAAAATTTCGGATTACTTGGAAAATAAAAAAGCTGGGGGATGATCCTTACAGGATCTATCTACTCGTGTACTAAGACAAAGTGTAGCGTGTCTTGCCCTACTGATACCATTATTATGTTCTCTTTTGTAAGGCAACATACTGGAGCTTATATTTGTAGTACCTAAGTAAAAAAATTGTGAAAACATGTTTATAAAAATAATGGCCCCGAGTTTCTTGCCGTTTCTTCTCGGTAGGCTCTATATATTTTGGAACGCGGCGGTACTCTTTAAAGTACATTATAATGAAAAATTTACGTTTATTAGTGCGTCTTTGATGCCTAAATTGAATAAATTATTTTGACTTGGCTTGACTTGACTTTATATAATTATGTTTTTATATATGTTAATTTAAAAATGGCATAAATTGTGACGCAAGCGATGGTGCCAACGATAAGGAAACGATAGCGAGAGGTGCTAAAGCCCTACTCCTTAATTTCTAGAGTACAGTTAGTTCATGAAATGCATCTAACAAAGTGTAAATTATAATTCTTATAAATATTTTTTACAAGTTATAAAACTATCCGTATCTCTCTCTCTCTCTCTCTCTCTCTCTCTCTCTCCGTGTGTGTTTGGGTGTGTGTGTGTGAGAATATGAGTATATATTTTAGTTGGTAGTGGTGAATTAATTTAATTTAAAAGGTAGTCGGTTAGAATGATTGTATCTAGTCCCCAACATTATTTTAGAATACTAATACAAATTCAAACTCATTTAAATTCAAATTCAAATTTATTTATTTGTAAGAATTTTGGGTAATATACACAATAGTAGCTTAATTTTAATGCTAAGGTTCCATCAAAATTTCACCTTAATAGGGGTCCAAACATTAATTTAATTAAGGTTACAATATTATTGACAAAAGAAAGAATAAAACAATTGCATAGGTACATAATTTACATATTCAAAAGATTGTCATTTCATATTCAATTATAATAATAATTCATTGATGTCAAATAATTACCCTAATAAAATCTAATAATAAAGTTATATCCACAATAATATCAAGAAAGCTATAGATAAATCTAAGTCGTACCAATGAATTACATATATTTGTATCATTTAAGAAGTATTTGACCGAATAATAACATTTATCGATTAAGAATTTAAAATTGTCCATTTAAATAAATTTAAGCCTTCTGTATTGTATTCAACTATCCTCCGTGTGGTGACGGTGAAACCTACCTGTCTAGACGGCTGGGAGATTATCATAAAAGACAGGTAAAGTTCTAGACGTTTATTAGCCTCTAGAAAGCCCAGAGCTGGGTCGTGAGTACAGACATTTGATGCACATCAAATAAACACAACCAAAATATCCTACTACCGTTACATTATACCGTAAACCAGAAGGCTTGTTCCGTTGATGTAGCCTTCTTAACTAACGACTTGCTGTTAACGCTGTTAAGGTTTCAATCGCTAAACGAGCGTTTACTAATTTGAATAGAGCTATTACTCGTTCTTGCACTCTTTTACTGGTGAGGCTTAAAGTCGTCACAATATTATTAACCAGTCTTCTTTTTTGATCACTTGTCAATTTGATGTACCTCTCAGTCGCTTGTTGGAAGTCATACTGATTATCATGCTGAAATATCTCAATCAAACGTGGCCTTAGTTTATCTATATAGGGAACTGGACCATTAAAACTGTTTGGATAATAATTTGGAGCAGATCCACCGTTTCTTCCTAAAGGAGCATATCCATCACGATCGTATGTTAGAACTCTGTTGAGAGGACAGTTCACTTCAATTTTTTGGAAGTTAACACCCAAACGATAACGTTGCGTCATCTTGTAAGCTAATTGACGTGATTTGAACGCGTTATCAGGCCCTCCCAATATACCTCTGACTAAATTACCAGGACAGAAAGCAGCCGATTCTACTTGGGCAAAAAAATTACTAGGGTTCTTGTTCAATACCAATTTTCCCAAAGGTCTCAAAGGATACTTGTCCTCAGGCAGTGTTTTTGTGATATCGAATGGGTCAAACTTGCACTTTTTTACATCTTCAGCACTCAGAACCTGTATCTTAACACTCCAACTCGGATAGTTACCTTTTTTGATTGCATTGTACAGATCTCTAACAGCGTAATCAGGATCTACACAACCTATACTCCTGGCAGTTGTTGCGTTTAGATTTTTAACGATTTTGGGCAGAATATGAAACCTCACGAAGTATGATTCGCCAAACTTATTGTAGACCTGGTAAGTATGTATGCTAAATCCAGGCATGTATCTATATCCATCTGGTATACCATCATCTCCATGTAAAAACAAAAAAAATGGTAGTGTCTCTGGCTTGTGAGTAATAAAATCCCACATCATATTTGGGTCTTTCAAATTAGTAACTGGGTTTCGTTTTATTACTTTTCCTATAGGCGCAAATAAAAAAGGGTCCTTATACATAAACATTGGCGTATGAAATCCAACTATGTCAAAATTGCCTTCATCAGTGTAAAATTTTACGGCAAATCCTCGCGAATCTAGAACTAAATCGGATTCTCCTTTATCTCCGCTGCTTTGAGAGAACCTTACAAGGACAGGGGTTCTCTTGCCAACTTTTTCAAATAGAGCAGCTCTACAGATATCTGTCACATCATGTGTTACTACAAAGTAACCAAAAGCTCCAGCTCCTTTGGCATGGACCACTCTTTCCGGGATCCTCTCCTCCATTTGGTGACCCAGAGCATCCATGAAGAATTCGTTTTGGGCGAAAGTTGGCGTGTTCAGCAACAACGTATCGTTATATTCGACCAGAGCACCACTGGCGGTTGTAAGCAACCCAATCGGACCCTGTAAATACATGAAAGATCTATGAGAATATGATACACAAATCAATTACTGTCTAATATCGTTTGATCAACATCTCACTTGATGGCCAGTGATGATATGGCCGTTATAAAAAGTAATACGAGTTCATACACTAAAAAAACATACTGCGACTTGAGTACCACTTCCTTTTTTGGGAGTTGGTTGAATTTACATTTTAGGTTTTGTGATAACACGTGCTGTGTGTATGTTCTTCATTGCAAACATAATTCTCTTGTAAATATATAGAGCTTGCTATTAAATTCTGTCATATTTCACTCTAGCTGCACTTCCTTCACACTACATCACTCGCATGATGACGGGTGATGATGACGATGAAAAGTATCCTATATGTTTTTTCAGCGCCTTATCTATCTTTAAACCGATGAACCTAATACGTTCAGCTGTTATTACGTAATTACAGATTTTTTATTATCCCACGAAAACTCTTTAATTTACCGGTATCAAAAGTATCCTATATGTTGATCAGGGATATAAGCTATCACTATACGAAATTTCATTTAAATCGGTCCAGTCGTTTCGGAGATTAGCCCGTACAAACAGACAGACAAACATACATAGAACAATTTGAACTTTTCATTTTTTTTCACTCCTTACATCCCCAATTTGATTTTTCACTCCTTACATGCCAAGACTCGGTTTTAACATATTTTTCATTGTACAGAAATTTGACCTCTACAGTTAATAATATGTAGTAGTTTTTACATCCCTCGTTTTACCTCCCTAAGTGATCCCTGACAAAAATATTGAAAGCATCACTATTTATTTTAAATTACCAATCCAGTTATCAATTTTCATCACTGTAGCTCCAAACACAAAGAACTTTGGAAAAACAAATTATTACCCGTTTCACGCCCTTAAGTCATCCATGTCAATAAATATTGAAATCATCACCTTAAACTGTCCAAATGCAAATTTTTGCCACTGTATGTTTGAAAACAAAAAACTTTCCATACAAACTTTCACCCATCCATTTCACTATCTTAAACAACCACTATCCAAAAAAAAGTAGTCCAACATTTTTTTTGGAATTACGTATCCAAATACAAATTTTCACAACATACAAACAGTTACATAGAGTTTCATACAAACGTTTTCACCCTTTTTGACACCCTTAGGGGTAGAATTTCGAAAAACTCATTCTTACCAAGACAACACACACACAGACACAGTACTGAATGTAGTGTACTGAATGTACACCTCTACGCGTCAAGGAAAATACACCCTCAAAATTTCAAGTCTCTACGATTAGTGGCTTAGGCTGTGCGTTGTCTGTCAGTCAGGACATCTTCTTTTTTTTATACCGAACTGGGTATCACTTGACCACTATCTCACCTGATGTTAAGTGATGATGCGATCGATGATGGAGCGCGCTTACCCAGAAGATACCTATGCACTCGTGTTTTGAAGACCCCCATATCGTACTTAACCGGAAACACCGACTCAGGCAGGGTGTTCCATTCCCTAGCGGTTTATTTTTTTACACTTTATCCTAGTGTTCTATATCAAAAATCAAAATCAAAATCATTTATTCAATTTAGGCATCAAAGACGCACTTATGAACGTCAACTTTTCATTATAATGTACTTTAAAGACTCTACCGCCGCGTTCCAAAATATATAGAACCCACCGAGAATAAGCGGCAAGAAACTCGGGGCCATTCTTTTTATATGGATGTTTACAATGTTTCTACTTAGGTACTACAAATATTACATTTTATGGGTGGCAGAGAGACAGCTTGCCAAAAGTGGAGTTTTCCAAGCATCTTTATCTTCTATATAATGTCGAACTTTATAGTAAGCTTTTTTTATTACAACGTTTTTTACAGTCAACTTGATTTTGCCCTCTGTGAGCTCAGTTATGTGCTTTGGGATTTTATTGTAAAAACGCACACAATTTCCTTGAAATGACTTATTAGTCTTCGCAAGTTTAGACTTGCGAAGTTATCACTAGGTACAGCTATCCTATTTGTATTTCTGGTATTAAAAGTGTGGTGATCACTATTTTACTTATATTTATGTAAATTTTTACGAACGTACATTATATTTTCAAATACATATAAGGAAGGCAACGTTAATATATTGATTTCTTTAAATAAATCTCTCAAAGATTCACGGGGACCCATTTCGTATATAGCTCTAATAGCACGTTTCTGAAGAATAAATATGGTCTCTATATCAGCCGCTGAACCCCATAGCAATATCCCATATGACATTACGCTGTGGAAATATGCAAAATACACTAACCGCGCCGTAGAAGCATCTGTTAGCTCTCTTATTTTACGTACTGCATATGCAGCAGAACTGAGTCTCCCAGACAGGGCATTTATATGAGGACCCCATTGTAATTTTGCGTCAATTTTAATGCCTAAGAAGACTGTTTCCTTGTCCATTACGAGTTTAACTCCATCAAGCGTAACGTTGGCCTCCAAATATGGAACAGTAGGCAAAGAAAACTTCAAACATTTTGTCTTTTTTGAATTCAGAAGTAAATTATTAGTTGAAAACCATTTAGAGATACTAGATAGAGCGTTGTTTACTTGAATTAGTGTGCTATCTTTCCTATCTACTTTAAAAATCAGAGATGTGTCATCCGCAAATAAAACAATATCACAAAGATCCTTGGCCATAAGTGGCAAGTCGTTAATGTAAACTAAGAACAAAAAAGGCCCTAAAATGGACCCTTGTGAAACACCCATTTTAATTATAGATCCTGAAGATGTTACACCATTTATGCCAAACTTTTGCATCCTGTCAGATAAATATGACTCGATGACATCAAGCGCAGCTCCACGAATACCATAATGGAAAAGCTTTCGAATCAGTATACGGTGTTCCACACAATCAAATGCTTTAGAGAGATCACAAAAAACACCAATAGACTACACTATATATATATAGACTAGCGACTGCCCGCGACATCGTTCGCGTAGTGGGCTCGGCCTTCGGCCTCACTATAATGTCCCATCTTTTCTTGGTTTTTCTTTCATAGGTACCTTCTCCTGACAATAAATGACACAACATAAAAAAGGGTTAGTGAGATTGAAGCCTCGCCGAGTTCGAGTCTCTTTTGGACGGGGTAGGTGCTCTCATTAGGCATCAGTTTCCCCGCCCATCACTCGTTCTGGGCGATTTTAATGCTAAGTCATTCGCATGGGGGTCCCCAGTGACAGAAGCGCGAGGTGAGGCTCTGGAGGAATGGGCAACGATGACCAGGCTCATGGTTCTCAACCAAGGGTCGGCCAACACGTGCGTGCGATGGAACGGGGGTTCAATTGTAGACGTCTCATTTGCTTCCCCTTCCGTTGCGCGCATGGTGCGAGGTTGGAAGGTTATGCAAGAGGTTGAGACGTTGTCGGATCATTTATACATCCGATTCGATGTCTCTACCTCTCCGGATAACCTAGATCATCGTCGCACGAGAAGGCGCACTCCATCTTCCCATAGGTGGGTGCTTAGGACGCTGGACAAAGAAGCGCTGGTGGAGGCTTCTATAGTCCAGGCTTGGCAGCGTCCTTCGGATGGACCGGTAAATGTGGAGGAGAAAACACAATGGTTCCGGGACGCTATGTCGCAAATCTGTGACGCTAGCATGTCCCGAGCCAAAGCGAGACCTCAAAAACAGGCGGTGTATTGGTGGGCGCGCGAAATTGCTGACCTTCGAGCTAGCTGCGTGGTGGCATACACGAGATACCGCCGCCTACGGCAACGCGATATGGAAACGGAGGGACGGCTATACGAGGTCTACAGGGAGACAGTGAAGACTCTGCAGCTGTCAATCAGCAATGCAAAGGAGAGGGCAAAGGCGGAATTGCTGGAGAGTCTCAGTCGTGATCCGTGGGGGCGCCTGTATAGGATGGTGAGAGGGAAGCTGAGACCTTGGGCGCCACCGCTTACTGAGACTCTAGAGCCCCAGCTGTTAAATGATGTTGTGTCCGCACTGTTTCCTAATAGGACGGACCATCAGCCTCCTGCGATGGTGCCACACCACCCAGAGCAAATAGATGGGGAGGAAGATGAGGTCCCAGAAGTGACACAGGGCGAGCTAGGTGCTGCCGTCTTGAGGCTGAGAGGCAAAAACAAGGCCCCGGGGCCAGACGGTGTTCCCGGACGTGCACTGGCCATGGCTCTCATGTCTCTTGGGGACCGATTCAGACGCCTTATGGACGCCTGTTTTGAGGTAAGCCAGTTCCCGAGCAGCTGGAAAACGGGCTGGCTTGTTCTTTTAAAGAAAGACGGAAGACCTGCGGAAACTCCCTCTGCCTATCGCCCCATAGTGATGTTGGATGAGGCGGACAAGCTTTTTGAGAGGGTGATAGCTGGCCGCCTTAACCGACACCTCAGTGGGGTGGGTCCAAACCTGTCGGATAATCAGTTTGGCTTTCGAGTAGGCCAATCTACCATCGACGCCATCCAGCGCGTCCAAACCTACTCAAACGAGGTGGTAGCTCACGGCGGGGTGATGCTGGCGGTGTCACTCGACATCGCCAATGCTTTCAACTCTCTGCCATGGGCCTGTATAGGGGAGGCTCTAAAATTCCACCGTGTGCCCCCTTATCTAAGCCGAATTGTAGGGGCTTACTTGTCTGACAGGTTTGTGTAGTACCCAGGGCAAGGCGGAAGAGTTCTGCAGAGGCGGATGTCTTGTGGAGTTCCGCAGGGGTCGGTCCTTGGGTCGCTCCTGTGGAACATAGGGTACGACTGGGTGCTACGAGGGACTCTCAATCCGGGCGCCAGCATAATCTGTTATGCAGATGATACGCTTGTGACTGCCCGGGGCGAGACCTACCCTGAGGCAGCCCGTCTTGCCACGGTGACGGTGGCTGAAGTGGTGAGGAGGATAGAGAGGTTGGGCCTCCAAGTGGAGCTCAGCAAGTCGGGATCTATCTGCATTCATGGCCCCCGCCGAGCACCACCAAGGGGTTCCTTCATCTCTATCGGGGAGGTGAGGATCGAAGTAAAGCCCCAGATTAAGTATCTGGGACTATGTCTCGATAGTCGGTGGAAGTTCCGGCAGCACTTCGCGTGGATGGCGCCCCGATTGATGGGAGTGGCAGCGGCTCAGAGGCGCCTGATGCCTAATCTTGGTGGCCCCAAAGCGGGGAGTCGTCGCCTGTATATGGGGGTGGTAAGGTCCATGGCGCTCTACGGAGCGCCCGTGTGGTCGGAGGCCCTGACTAACTTCTGAGAAAACCTCAGAGGGCAATGGCAGTCGGGGTCATAAGAGGGTACCGGACCATCTCTTTTGAAGCAGCATGCGTTTTGGCAGATTCACCCCCCTGGGATTTAGAGGCGGAGATCAATACGGCTATTTTTGAATGATAAGTAAAGATCAGCTTGCGAGTTGTAAACCCGGCACCGAGGGAGGTCGATGCTTGCAAGCTTCAAGCTTGGCAGGCGTTGATTGCGAAGTGGAATGAACGTCTGGCCCACCCCACGGCTGGTAGCAGGAACGTGGATGTTGTCCGTCCAGTCCTCGAGGATTGGTTGGACAGGGCGCACGGGCCGCTTTCCTTCCGGCTGGTGCATGTGCTTTCTGGGCATGGGTGCTTTGGAAAGTATCTCTGCCGCATAGCTGGAAGGGAACCGACGCCTGAGTTTCACCACTGCGACTGTGTCGAGGACACTGCGCAGCATACGTTGGAGGCATGCCCGCAGATGAGCGCAGTTAATTTTATTTAATTTAATTTAAATTCATTTATTTCAGGTACTTCTAACCCATACACAGCAAAACAGTAGACAATTTATAACATTCAGATTACATTTCACACACAAATAAGTCACAAATAAAATCAATACATCAAAACAAATAGTTGTCATCAGAAATAAAATGTCATTAAAATATAAAAATTCAATTAATTTAAATAGTAAATTTAATATTCTATTCTATAGTCTAGTCAGTTTAGTAAAAATATAATTGGTCATGTCCAGGAAAGCCACTGGGACTAGTACCCCCTCTTCGGCATTGGCACTGCGACATGCCTGTTGCAGCAATGCCGAACGAAAGCACAATCTAGTCTAGTGGCAATCATCGCCAGGACGGTGTTGGAGCTGGCCCGCACTCTGCGCACCAAGGACGCGCCTCGCTTGCGCATGGTCGCATGGAAACAATCTGTTCGCGCCTCCGCGAACATACCCGAAGCGCTGCAGAACCGGGGCAGCCCCATCACCGCCCTGAACGCGTTGTTATACTGAACGCGGAGAGCGCTGTAATGCTTTACAGTGTAATTAGCCCATAGGCTGCACGTGTAGAGCGATGTACAGTACGCTCTAAAGAGCGTAACCTTAACCTCATTAGAACATCGTGCAAACCTGCGGGCTATCATGTTCGCTCGCACAGACAGGGCCCTCCGCTCCCGCTCTATATCTGCATGATCCTTGAGACCAGTTGTGACAATATGCCCCAGGCAGTGCCCTCGTCAGAGCAGTGGGAAACGACCTCTCTCTCCCTGCATTGATGTCATCAATGCTGAGATCTGAGAGGTCATGGGTGGAGGCACTATCCTTCTACGAGGAGGTGATGGGGAAGAAGGAGGTGGCGGAGAGGGAGCGGGAAATATTTTCTGAGCTCCCAATCCGCAAAAAGAGACCAGGGCGTCGGAGGTTAATCTTTCACGCCCTCCTCCGATCTCCATAGTTGGGGACTGGGGCGGCGTATACGGGGGCGTCCGCCGTCCAAACATCTGTGTCCCCGAGGTGGCGCGCGCGGTGTTTCCGTGCGCCCCTCAGGAAGACGGGGTTAGAAAGTAGTCTCCTCAAACCCCAACGGGTTGGGATCCTCTGCTGGGGGATCAGCGTCGCCAGAACCGCAGACGATTACAAAAACGTTCCTGTAGTCCCGACATAAAGGCGCTTGGAGGAACACCCCGGAAAAAAAGGGTTAGTGAGATTGTTCGATCCGTTTTCAAGTAATAGCGTCACCAGTAGAAATAGGGGTTCATTATTTTATATATAAATGTAGATAATAGACATCACGCGGTAAAATATATGGGTTCTTGAATAATAATACTAGCTGCTCCAGGCATTCGTCGCCAGATATTATAATTTATTTTTATTTTAATATTAAGTTCAACAATAATATTAATGGTCATTGAAATTTAAAGAGAGAAAAATTCGATCCTCGGACGGAATTCGAACCCGAGTCTTCTGACTCTTCGTGTCAGATGTCATTGACCAACTAGGCCACCGAGGTTCTGGTCCGAGCATCGAATTTAAACTCTCTATTTAACTAACCGTCTTGCAGGGACGGAGCGACATCTATTGGACAGTTTAACAGTAGATACTATCCAACCGAAAGAAGCATTATTTAGAAAAATACTGAAACTTTCGTATTGACATCGCAGCCCTTGTAATTTTTATAGTATTACTTTTTCAAAGCACTAAACGCCTGCTTTAGCGATCTCAAACATTGAAATTTATTGAGAGAAAAATTCCATCCTCGGACTGGATTCGAACCCGCATCTTCTGACTCTCCGTGTCAGACTAGGCCACCGAGGATCTGGTCCGAGCATCGAATTTTTAAAATAATAATGACATTACAGTTAAAACTAATCGGAACTAACGTGTGGTTTTAAGGAAACTATAATATACCTAAATCCTGGATACAACTGCTCCCAGTGAGAATATCTGGCGTTGCTGTGGTACCCAACACACACTTTTCCTTTGTGGCTCTATCTCTTAGTAAATGTGGTTTCCTCTCCTCTTACGAGCACAACCATCCTAACGGAGAATATTAAACTGTGTTCCCAACGGAACGTATGAATATTATTTTTACGTTACGGTAGGCTGGTGTTTGACCGCTATCTCACCTGATGTTAAGTGATGATGCGGTCTACGATGTATCACGCTTGCCTAGAAGATACCTATTCACTCGCGATTTGAAGATACCCAGATTGCTTGAATAGGGAAATACAGACTCAGACAACAAACTCCACTCCTTAGCCATACTAGCTATTATTAGCTTCATCATCATCATCATCAGTAGGACGTCCACTTCTGAACATATGCCTCCCCCATAATTTTCCAAAAGGACCGGTTGGAAGCAGCCTGAATTCAACGTCGTCCTGCGACCTTTATGAGGTCGCCTGTATACCGTGTCGGTGGACGACCTGCGCTGCGCTTGCCGGGCCGTGGTCTCCACTCTAGATTCTTTCAGCCCCATCGGCCATCTGTTCTGCGTGCTATGTGCGCTGCCCAATGTCACCTAAACTGGCTAATCTTCTGGGCTATGTCGGTGACTTTCGTTTTTCTACAGATATCCTCATTTCTGATTCGATCATATAGAGAAACCCCGAGCATAGCCCTCTCCATAGTCTCCATAGCACGTTATTTTTATTATTATTAGCTTAGCATTATGAATGTGGAAGCGAAACGCTAAGAACGCAATTTCAACTAAGTAGCGATATCGCATCGCGGTATGTCTCGTCGTTCTTAGATAGAATGGGGATGGAGGAATCAAGTCATGCAACCCCAGTGAACACTCCCCGAAATGTGTCCAAAATGTATTTAATGATAAACTCTTACCTGTGTTCTGCTAGCAAAGTCGGGAAGCTGGTTTAAGGCAGGATCATCAGTTATCGCTGCGGATGCTGTTGTAACAACAAACATTGTAACTACTAACAGCAACATGCTCATTTTAAAGTATGCAGGTGTACACCCGCTTCTCAAGGCACTGAACAAAATAATGGTAAAATTCGTTTTATATTTGTAGTCTTTTATTTCGTACAAAAACGACTTCCATCCTGATCGATAAAGGTTAATTGTAACAAATAAAGTTTCGTTTTTATGATTATATTACAAGTGTAATGTTATGATAAGATATAAACATACCTACATAACAAATTTAATAAGAAAACAGTTAAAGCGAAAGCTTTACTTTTAAGAACAGGGATCGAATGCGTACGAGCGTGTATTCATTAGGTATCCTATCTGCACAACTCACATTGTGAAGTCTTTTAAAAAAAACTAACGTTACGCAAGAATTGAAGTACGAATCGGGATGTTACAATGCAATTTCTTTTTTAAGTTTTCTGAAAACAAAAAAGGAATTTAATACATCTCCAGTCAGAGCTTAACTATTATGTAACCTTTCGTGAGCATTCAAGTCGTCCGGAATCCAAACAACTCGCTACTCATATTGTGGCAGGCAGTTACAGCAAATTTACTCATACAGGACATTCATCATCATAATCATAATCAGCTCATTTTGTTCCCCTGCTGGGACTCGAGCCTTCCTCTCAGAGAGAGGAGTTGGGCTATAATCCACCACGCGGGCCCATTGCGGCTTGGTGGATAGGTTAGTGGTCAATAATTTCGAAGTTTTCAGGCCGCCCAAAGGCCTTCGACAAAGCCTAACGACTGTTGTTCTAAGACAAACAACCGGGGCCGACGGTTTAACGTGCCCTCCGAAGCACGGAAGCGCTCAGTTGAACAATGCCACTAGCGGTCACCCATCCAACTCCTGAGCGAAGCAAGTGTTGCTTAACTTGTTGATCGGTTAAAATCGCCAGTCAAGCTCCGCTGCGAGCGCTTCAGCTTACAGCCGTGGGATTCTCTAATGATTCGTCGTTGCATTCGTCGACAAGCTCACCGAACTCAAATACTTTATGAGATATCGCCCTTGTACATGAGGTTATTTTTCCATCGTTTCTTGTCATCTCGTCATTTGTTTCAAGGATGTTGTCTAATATGCAACGATGTTTGCTCCGGTCGGTCCCAATAATCTATCGCCGGTTTACCTTACTAGAGATAGATATTTGACACTATTTATAAGGACGTTACGTCACATTTCTATCGGTAGTAAGGTAAACTGTGGATAGATAGATTATTGGGATCCCCCTAGAAGAGAGTAGAGAATAAAGTTAGAGAATCGCACGGCTGGACAAGATGTCTACGGAACCTCGCATTACTATCCATGTTAACTGTGACACTGCGCCTTAAACGAATAATTAATTTGTCTTTACCATTATGCATATCAATATTACGTGTTTTATTACGTCGCGTCTTGATAATGGTTACCACAAAGAGTTCAATATTCAATATAATTTGTAAGCTGCAAAGGTGACCTTTATTCGGTAGCAGTTTATCTATAAATAACTTTTTTATTTATAAACGTTTATTAAATACATCTTAACTAAAACGTGTTATAAATGCATTGCTTAGAGAAGTATTGGCAACACATGTATTCAAAAATATATACGATAATAAAAAAGAAAGCTGTGTCAAAAGGACTTTTTGAATCGCTCATTGATAGCATGGCACGTGCTTCAAAAACTTTTTCAAATAAGCAGATAAAACAGTGCAATAAACATATCAAGAGAGGACGATTGCCCTATCTTGCTCTAATCAGAACCTTAAGGGTTCTAAATTGTTGCAGAAAATGTTTATGCTAACTTCAAAGTCTTACAAAATTTATCAAAAACAGTAATTATTGATATCATTTAGATTGTTACCGAAACATCTAGTTGCTCTAAAAACATGTCAAGAGATTGGATGACTATGTGGAGACATGACCAGATTGAAAGATTCGTAAACATTACGAAAAGACGGGTAGGCGTCCTGTTTACATCGAAAATATTGAGCTCTGTGAATTTTATGTTTTATACTTATACTGAAAGTAATTTAATGCTACAATAGTGCAAAATCGTGACAAGGGTTCCCTGCTGCACCCTTTATAATAATCATTTCTCCTATCAACTTACCATAAAACCTTTCTTTGTGATTTTTCATAATGGATTTGTACGGCAAGATTGCATCTAGTATGGAGGACATGACAAGTATGTTTTCAACAAGAATGAATCAATTTGACGCTGATATGAAGCATCTAGCGTCTGATGAAGTGCCGCACAAGGATGTTGCAAGTTTATCTCGCGAGTTCTGTGATTTTAAGACTCTGATTTGGAAATCAGTTACCATGCTAAAAGTGCAAACGGAGCTTCTCTTTTTGGGCCTAGATCGTCTTGAAACCGCATCACGAAGAAAGGTACTGCTATTCCATGGTATCACTGTTGCTAGTGAGGCTGATGTAGGTAAAACTATAACTAATATATTATCCAACCAGTTAAATATGACAAACATTACATCAGAGGACTTATTAGCCTGTCATCGCTTGGGATCTGATTCTAGTAGACTTCGCCCTATTCTTGTGCGTTTTATGCACTATAAGCACCGTGAGGCAGCCTGGAATGCTAAAACTTTACTGAAGAGTACTAAGATTACTGTCTCTGAGTTCCTTACTAAGTCGAGACATAATGTATTTATGGCAGCTCGCAATCACTTTGGTATTAGACATTGCTGGAGCTCTGAGGGCAAAATAGTAATTTTGCTTCCTGACAACAAACGTCGTTAAGTTGAAATGATGTCTGAGCTGCGTGCACTCATTGCGGAGCTGCCCCCGCAGAAAAGAAATGATGGATTGCCGATGCAGGGGAAGGACCAGCATTCGTCCACTGTGCCAGCGAAGGCAGCTAAACATGAGGCTAAGTCTTCGAGGCGTGCAGCCAAGTGATCTGTAATGTTACTTTTAATCTTGGATATGTAATTTGTTATTGCTTGTAGTTTGATAATGTATGCTTATCATTACATGTATCCTAATCAGCTATGCTACATGATACTTATAACTATTCTACTCTGGTTGGTCACATGTAATACCTAGTTATACCAGTTATACGAGTACCTACTGTTCTCTAGATGAAATAGTTACTACGTTTCTTTTGTAATTTCTTTTTATTAATTTGCCCTTGTCTTACTATTGTATTACTATCTACATATCTTCAGTACTGGCCAATGGATAGTGTTATTTTCACTATTAACATAACATGCTGGCTCTGTAATATTATTATTTGTTTTCTTTTAGTTAAATAATAAAAGAACAGGTAGTTATATAGGTATTTTAAGAGTATGGTGTAAATTTATTTAAAAGTAATAGATATTTTTTCATGTACAAATGTATATAATATATGAATGTTTTTTCCCCGGCTTATGCAGGACTTTTTTTTTTTTTTTAGGATGTCTCAGTAGGTACTTATATTATTTTCAATGTGTGTGACGTAGCCTAAAATTATACATAGTTTACTATATATGTAGGCATACATGTTATATACTTTTTTGTTTTTTAATTTTTAGTAAGAAGGTATTTCTTTTTTCACTCTATTTAGTTTAAGTAACATAATATACCTTGCAAAGCATTATGTAATAGCAGTTCAAATAGAAGTTTAGTATCTTGTTAGTATTTTTTTTTTTTGTATTTACATAGAACTTTAACGATTTTCCTTCCACTTACTTATGAGCAGAGGACTTTTGTGCAGTAGTATAGATTACTTTGTAGTAAAACATTTTGTTTTCTTAATCTTTAATATTAGGTACTTTATATAAGTTTATTTTTTTATATTTTATTATATAATTTATATATTTTATTAGTGATATATATATATATTTAAATATGTCAGATATTGATTTTGAACATAGTTTTTTCTCTTGCTCTTCTACTAGTGGGTCCGATAGGGATTATGCTAGTGCTTTTAGTGATAATTCAACGCATCTACACGAGCAACTTGTAGCTGAATTCTGTAGTTTGAGTAAGAACCTTAATGTAGTCCACATAAACGCGCAGAGCATCCATGCTCATTATGCTGATATCCTGTCCTCTTTTGACTGTAAATTCGTTGACGCTATTCTTGTTTCCGAAACATTTCTAAAACCAGCTATGCCTTCTACACAATATGCCTTGCCAGGATTTGAGCTCATACGCAACGATAGAGTTGGAAAGGGGTATGGCGGTGTTGCAGTATATCTGCGTTCTGATATTCCTTATAAAATAGTCGATCAGTCTCCTGCGTTGTATTCTAACTTTGCTGAACACATGTTTATTGAAATTACTCTTAATTATTCTAAGATTCTACTTGGTGTTTATTATCCTCCTTCCTGTAATGTTGACTACTTCGAATCTCTGGAAACTAAACTTGAAAATTTAACTCCAATTTATGACCATACCATTATCCTTGGCGACTTTAACACTTGTCTATTAAAAAGTTATATCCGCACTAATAAACTTCAATCTCTTGTTTCTTCAGTAAATCTACACATACTTCCCCTCAACGCCACTCACCACTCTCCAAACTGTAAGCCTTCCCTTCTCGACCTTATCTTAGTCTCTGACTTAGACCGTGTTGCATCTCATGGCCAACTCTCAGCATCTTTTTCTTATCACGACTTAATTTATCTCTCCTATAAAGTTCAACGACCTAAGCGGAAACCTAAATTTATCCAACTTCGAAGCTATAAAAATATTGACATGGAGCGCTTAAGAGCTGATGCGAGGGACATTGACTGGTCTACTATACTTTGTGTAGAAAATATGGATGACAAGGTTGCTGCTTTTAATAAAATAATAATTAATCTATTTGATATGCATGCTCCTCTGAAACTAGTTAAGATCAAACATTATCCTGCACCCTGGCTCACACAGTATATAAAAACACTAATGTCTAAACGTGACAAAGCTAAAAGACGTTATAAAAAACACCCTACTGATGAAAATATTGCTACTTTTAAGAAACTTCGTAATCGCTGCAGTAGACTGTGTCGAGATGCCAAGAGGCGGCACATACACAACTCCATTGAAAACTCAAGCCCCACACAAATGTGGAAATTTCTTAAAACGCTCGGGGTTGGGTCTTCGGCTTCGGATGTACGTGTGGTATTTGACTTAAATGCACTCAACAGTTATTTTTCCTTATCACCTAATACATTAAATAACTCTGTGAAACTCTCCTCTCTTACTCTCCTCGCTAACAGCCCTAAGCCCCAGTGTTCTCCTTTTGTTTTTAAGGCAGTTACTGAAGATGAAATTAAAAAATCTCTACTTTCGATTTCAACGACGGCTGCTGGCTCTGATAATATCTGTCTGCAAATGCTGAAACCTATTTCTGCTGAACTTGTCCCCATAATCACTCATCTTATTAATCACTCTTTAGAATCTAGCTCTTTTCCTTCTGACTGGAAAAAAGCCTTCGTTATCCCATTACCCAAAACTAATAATCCCTCTTCATTATCTCATTTTCGGCCCATCTCTATTTTACCTATCTTGTCCAAAGTTTTGGAAAATGTAGTGCAAAAGCAACTTTCTTTTTTCCTTGCTTCTTACAATCTGCTGAGTCTATTTCAATCAGGGTTTCGTCCTGGCCATAGCACAGTTAGCGCATTGATTAAAGTATCCGATGATATTCGCTGGGCCATTGATAACAAACAACTTACTGTTCTGACTTTGCTGGATTTCAGCAGTGCATTCAATTCGGTCGACTATGACATACTCCTTGGTATCTTGTCCTCTCTAAATTTTTCTCCCTCAGTTATCTCTTGGTTCGACTCTTACTTGAGAGGACGTTCTCAATGCGTCCGCTATGACGGGAACCTCTCTGGTTGGTGTGACCTCTCAGCTGGCGTTCCTCAAGGGGAATCCTGTCCCCACTTCTCTTTTCAGTTTTTATTAATACTGTAACATTTGTACTCTCCTCTCAGTTTCACCTTTACGCTGATGACTTACAATTGTATCGACATTTCAAGGCTGACGAGGTTCATGAAGCCATTGAAATGCTCAATTTGGACTTGGAAAAGATTAATAACTGGGCTAAATCATTTGGTCTACTAGTCAACCCTTCTAAATCACAAGTTTTGCTAATAGGTAGCACGTATATGCTTAATAAATTAGATCATTCAAATCTTCCGATAGTTATGTACGATAACGTCCCGATTCCGTACACTAAAACTGCCAAAAACTTGGGTGTAATGTTTGACAGCCAATTGTCGTGGGCTACTCACGTCAACGCCGTGAGTAAACGGGTTAACTTTTCTTTTCAATCCCTTAAACGTCTTCAGATATTTTTGCCTTTCAAAACTAAAGTAACATTAGCTCAAACCCTTCTCCTCCCTCTTCTGGACTATGCGGATGTATGTTTTTTAGACGCCACGGAAGAACTTTTGAACAAACTGGAGCGTCTTCAAAATTTATGTATACGATTCGTTTTTGGGTTGCGTAAGTACGACCATGTGTCAGAGTATAGATCTCAATTAAAATGGCTTCCGATCCGCAAGCGCAGAGACTTGCATATTCTTTCTTTTCTTTACACAATATTGTCTAGCCCTCGTGCTCCTTCTTACCTGCGTGAGCGCTTTGACTACCTTGTGCCACGCGATGTTGCATGCAGGAGTACAAAATCCCTTATTCTCAAAACACTCCCTCATACGACTGCTTTATATGGTGGCTCGTTTACTGTGACTTCTGTGAGGTTGTGGAATTCACTTCCTCAGAATATCCGTGCTAGCCGTTCTCTGGATGATTTTAAAGCGAGAGTAAAAGAGTATTACCTCTCCAACTAATTCTTAATTGGCGTATGTTTGTATTGCTTATATATTTATTATAGACTAATATGTATTTTATACTAATATGTATTTGAAACTCATATGTATTTTACACTAATATGTATTTTAGAATGATTGAATGAGAGAGATGTATATATTTTGGTTAGTATTATATTTTTATAGTAATATATTATGTTTGTATATATAGGGTCTTGATATTATTTTGTAGTAGTAGTAGTATCATCATTATTTTATATCTTATTGATTGATGTACACAGAAACCTACTTACTTATACTTAGTTCTCTGTCCTTAAGGTTTGCTGGAAGAAAACTCTCTTTAGGGTTAAGCTCGCCTATGTACATGCTTTTATCTAATACCTCTACTGTATCTGTGTTTTGTGTACAATAAAGAATATGAGAAAAGAATACAATAAAAGCGGTGAGTACATGCATTGTTCGTCATGATACGTGGATACGTCTGTATAGATATTATAGACCCAGCAATATCTATGAAAACTATTATTTATTCCTTTTTAACCTTGTGTTATTATACTAGATTAATTTATAAAAATAGAATTGTAAAACATTGTAAAATTAACAAAACAGATACGTATTATTCAATGATTTCTTGGGTTTTGTGATTCTTATACATGCAAACGTCGGGATAAAATAATATAAAATTATACGCGATTTAATCCGGTTAAAGTTGTTAAATTTCATTACATTGTTAAATTTCAATAATTTTCATAATTGAAAATATTTCAAACTCGTTATTGTGTAAAATAAACAAAATCATTATATTTTTGGATAAATTATTCGTAAACGCACGGATAAAATTTATGTTATGGATTGTACAATATCAACATATTTGAAATTAAATGTCTGAAGTTCGAAGACAGGGACAGGACACCGTAATTCTAAATTCCGGCAACTTGTTTTTCCACCGGACAGGAGACCAACAATCCCAGGGTGGTGTCGGGTTCCTCGTCCGCAAGTCTCTCGTTAATAACGTAGTGAAAGTCGATAGTGTGTCGGCTAGGCTAGCGTTCCTTATACTGAGAATAACCAAACGAAAAATTCACTGAAGATCTTCAGTTACATGTATACGCACCGACCTCGGCACACTCAGACGATGAAGTATGTACAAGGATATATCCAGGGCCATGCATGACTTCTGAAACCTACTTCACTGTTGTAATGGGAGACTTCAACGCAAAGCTAGGCACAAGGAAACGTGATAAGTTAAGAGTAGGGTCATTTGGATACGGGCAGCGGAACCCGAGGGGACAGAGGCTGGTTGGCTTCGTGGAGAAGGAGGGACTCTTTATAATAATAATAATAAATAATAAAACCTTTATTCAAACAATTGTACAATGTTATTTTATACATTATAATGGGGCTAGAAAACATGAGCAAATTTATGCAAGAGTATCTGCTGCTGAACTAGGTTCATCACCCGTGTTTCAGCATATAGCGCTCTTTCCCCAGCGTTGGACTACTGCTATCCATTTTGGTACAATACTAATCTTAAGAATTTAGAATTAATCTTAGGTCCTAATATTACATATAAAGATGATGATAGTGTTTTGTGTGTTTATGTGTGTGTAGGTGTGTGTGAGTGAGTGTATGTGTGTGTATGTATGTGTTTTACATCCCAAGTAAACTATTTAGGTGATTACTGTAAGAACTTCTTCAGTATCGTCATAAGATAAAGTTTTTAGCCATTTAGTCACTACAATTTTGACATCTGATTTAACCAACGGATAAATGTTAAAAATTTTATTAAGCTTGTTGTATAAATAAGGCCCTTAAAACAAATAAAACCTCTTTGCAAAACGGGTACTAAAATTATGAGGTTGATTGCACACCAAGTATTTTCTTCTTTTTGTTAACTGTGTAGGCTCATAATCCAAAAAAGTGTGTTGTTTCAAAATTATACTATATATAAAAAGTTGGCGCACGGTAAGCACGTCACAATACTGATACAGTGATGTAGTGGGGAATAAAATAGGTTTCCCAGTAGCAACCTTCAAAACGGATCTTTGGGCTACCTCTAGCATTTTTAAATTTGTTTTGAGAGCACCTCCCCACGACGAAATACAGTAAGTTAGCAGTGATTGGCACATGCTCAAATATATTTGTTTTACCAATTGTAAACTTATGATATGTCTAAGTTTTTAAAAAATAAACATAATCTTTCGAATCCTCCCACTCAAGGCTTCTATATGATTTTTAAAATTAATGTTTTTATCAACAATGATTCCTAAATATTTGATACTTTCCATTCTTTCCAATTTATCACAGTTGCAGTCATTATTTTTTAATGCGATACATCGTCTATTGTGGGCAGAAATTGAAAGGTCGGGACATGGTGAAAACTCTCGTATTGAAAACAATATATATTTTGTTTTAACCGTATTAAGGGACAAGACATTGTCATGAAGCCAAGTTGTGACTGCATTAAAACCATTTTGGGCAGCATCAAATACCGCGCTCCACGTATCTGACGCAAACAAAAGAGCTGTTTCATCAGCGTATGATATAAGTCTGCCACTCAAAGGTTGCAATTGACACAACTCGTTTATATAAACTAAAAAGAGGGTAGGTCCTAGAATACTACCTTGTGGTATACCGTATGTAATTGGTAAATCGGTACTAATGTGAGAACCCACCCTTACACTTTGGAATCTGCCAGTTAGGTAATCATGAAGTAGGGCTAACTGGTTACCTCGAATTCCAATTCGTTCTAACTTAGAAACGAGTATAGGGACAGATACCGTATCAAATGCTTTAGCTAAATCAAGAAAAATAGATAGACACTTTTTGCCAGCATCAAGATTGGAAGATATAAAACTGACGAGTTCGTGAACAGCCTCATTTGTGGATTTCCCACCACACCAAATTGATTATCGGAGAAAATGTTGTTACGTTCTATAAAATTCACTAACCTGTTGTTTATGAGACGTTCGAGTATTTTCGAAATAGAAGGGAGTATAGAAATAGGTCTGTAATTTGTGATACGATCTCTGTCCCCATTCTTATAAATAGGAATAATACGAGATTATTTAAGATCAGTTGGAAATATACCCTTTTCAAAACAAGTGTTAAAAATATGTGTCAATGGGGGTACTAAGATATCCTTATGTTCTTTAAGAAACCTGTTTGAAATTTGGTCCCAACCCACAGAACAGTCATTTTTAAGGTTTGTTATTAGTGATTCTACTTCAGCGTGATTTGTTTCTAATAATACAAATGATTCTAATTTTAGATGTGACATATTAGTCTGCTTCGGATTATAACTAAAAGTGTTTGTCCCAATACTTTCAGCCAATTGTTTACCTACGTTTACAAAATAATCATTAATTTCATTGACTGACTGTTCAGGAGAACTTCCTGTACCTAGGAGCTCTCTTGGAAGATCTCGTATTTCTTTTGTCCCCGAAATATCTTTAATTGCTTGCCATATTTTTTTACTATTGTTTCCGGCTTTATCAATAATGTCTTTTTCGTATGCTCTTTTTATTTTTTTAAGTAACGTGTTGCAAAAATTTCGGTACCTTGTATACGTAATTTTAAGGATTTTATTGTTTGGTGATTGGTTTGACTTTTTATGCAGTTTGTCTCTATGCCGAATGCAGCGAAGGAGCCCTATCGTCATCCAGGGTTTGATCATCCTTTTACGTCTCGGTAAACTAATGACTTTCGAATTTTTTTCTATTGTTGTTTTAAGAGATTGTATCAAGTATGTCATTGCAAAATTTGGGTCAGAGGAATCATAAATAGGTTTCAGATCGATGGTATTTAGATCTTGTTTTAATTTTATATAGTCAATTTTTGTGATTAAAGATGTTGCATAAGTACGTTTCATCCTGATTTCCAAACATAAAAGTGTAGGCCTGTGATCAGTCAAAGACGAGTTTAGTACTAGTGTTAGTGCTTGAAAATTGCTTTTTAGCATGACATGATCTAGACAGGTTCCACTTTCGTTGCGTGTAACCAAAGAATGTGCTGGGAGAAGACCATGAAAAGCAGCTAAGTTTAGGTACCTATAGGAATCTTCGTCACACTTTCCTGGGTTAATAGCAATGTTTATATCGCCAATTAAAATAACGTTTTTAACAGCTGACAAGTTATTGAGTATTCTATCTAACGAATTTAGAAACTTATCGAGAATTTTAAAACTTGGAGAGCGATAAATGGCAACAACAACCATATCTGTGTCGAGTGTGACAATGAGACAATTTCCTTCGTCAAATAGTGGTTCTTCAATTGTAGCTTTTAGCTGCTGGTTGACGTAAACTACTATTCCATCGTTTTGATTTCGGTTTAACTTTGTTGGAAAGGAGTTGTAGCTTTCGAGATGTGGAATAACCGAGGTGCAGCGCAACCAGCATTCTGTGAGAACTAATATGTCACAGTAAGTTTTAATTCTCAGCAATGATGTTTCGAAACCAGGCATATTACAACCGATGCTTCTTATGTTTTGAGCTAGTACTGTAAGACTTTTTAACGGAGTCTGGATTAAATGCGAACATTCCTCTAGACTGCATTCTAGAGCTCTAGAAACTGCTACATTATCTATGTCCTGCGAGAGTTCTATAAGGTTACCTAACATTATTTCGAAAAATACCGTGATCATATAATTTGTCCAAATAATACAGTGAGATATGACAGTTATTTTCGTAAGGTTTCAAGTGCGCAAAAAATATAAAAGAGTTTTTAAAAGTTATTACATGGGAGGCCTTATTTTTATATGTAATGTGTGTATATGTCAATAGTGTAACATTTGTTAGTGTAAATTTTAAGGATAGTAAATTTCTTATGAATAAAGTATTTAAGGTTTTTACATTCTGAGACTTCGATACAATAAAATCTATAAATAATATACTAGGTTCAACTCTACAAAAAATATTTTCGTTTTGTAAAGCCGATTTACTGTTACCCGCTACATTGTTTTGCACCACAATTAGTCATTCTGGCTTACGCATTTTGTCCAAAATTCCTTCACTCTCCACTCTAATTTGAGGCTGGCCGTCATCCTTTCGCAAGTAGATGACGCCTCGCGAGGTCCAACAGTACTTGAAACCAGAGGATTTCTGAAAGCTTCTGGCTAGGTAAAAAAGTTTCTGCGTTTTCTGTGTTAGTGTTTCCGAGACAAACGTAGGCTTGACTTGTTGGTTCAGCTGAAGATGTGCAGTATTTAATTTTTCGTTTCTATTTTTATCTTTGTTGCACTTTTTTATTGCAGAGAGCATGTTTTCTTTCATAACTGCAGTAGTAAACTCCGCGACGATCGGCCTTTGAATAGAATCGGGCGAGTGCGTTCTATAAACATCTTTGATCTCCGCCTGTGGAATGTCCAGATTAACAACCCGTCCCAAGTTTTGAACGATTCGGCACATAAGTTAGTTTTTGTCTCTGCCTTCAAGTCCGTTTTTGAAATGTTACGGATTTATATACCAGTTGAACGTTCTCTTCGTTCTAATACTTCCAGTCTTTGTTCCAGGGAAAGAATATATTTTTTGTCTTCTTTTTTATCATTTTCTAATATTTGGATTCTTTTCAAAAACTCATCATACTTAGTTGCCATAAGTTCAACAGTTTTTGTTAAGTTGTCAAAACGTATTTCTTGGCTTTTAGATAGCGTGTCAAACATCTCCTTCATAGCACTGACAGTACAATCCCCGCCGTCATGCTTCCTCTTTTTACGCTCCGATATAACTCGCACGTCGGGCTCAGAGTCATAATGTATTGTATCTATGTTAGTACGCGCGATAGAACGCGCGGTTAATTTACCTGACGATGCTGCACTTGCCTTAGGAGCAACCGATGACTCGATGTTGGTTAATGATGTTGGAGCAGGGGAGGTGGGGGGAGTACGTTTCAGCGGCATTCTTAGGCGTTAAAGTACTAGGCTCTCAGCAGTGCACAGAGGTGACGCTATATGCTACTGGACAGTAATTTTAAAGATGTCCGCCAAATAATTCCAGATTGCTATAAGTAGATAGATAGTTCTATATAGCTTATAGTTATCGATTTGCATTATCGATTGATTAATTCCAATTACAATTATTATTTGAACTAAAAAATCTAAGTTTGCCTTGCTGTGGTACCAGGCGGCTAGAAATTATAAGAGGTATGCGTACTGACCGGTAGGTATCGGCCAGAGTATAGGGCGGAGCTTGCGTGTGATTGGACGGTGTATTTAAGGAGGCGGCGTAGGCGTAGGCGACAGTCACGCCTACTTAAAGATGGCAGCTTCGTTTTCTTCTTTGTAGATGTGCTCGTATCGAGGTGACAACGTTGGGTGTATGCAACTGTTCTGTAGTTATGATCTCCTATTATTCTGTTACTAATTTATGTGAAATATAATTTTAAAATTAATTTAAATAAAATGAGCACTACTTTTGGTTACGTCTACTCGCTGTCGCGGTCCGAGGGGAAGAGGATTTATGATGAAACCCTTCTACACGAAGCGGCCATCTAGGAAGTGGACGTGGATGAGTCCCGACGGTTTCACTACGAACGAGATAGACTTCATAATGACGACCAATAAGCACATATTCAATGAGTGATCTCTGTGATCAGCAAGGTGAAAACCGGCAGCGATCATCGCAACATAAGAGGGACATTGAATATCAATGTCAAGCTTGAGAGGTCACGTTTGGTGAAGTCTACGCTCCGTCCAAATCCTGCCCAAATCCAAAACCCCGAAAACTTTCAACTGGAACTACAAAACCGTTCCCAGTGCCTAGCTGAATGCGACACAGTGAATGAGTTGAACCACGCGTTGGTGGAAACTGTCCAAGCGGTCTGAATTTTATGGGACCAAACGCCTCATGAAAGTTAAAATACTCTGAAACTATGGCGGATGGCAGCTAAATGAGACTCCAGTCTGCAGTTGATATGTCTACGTTAAACTCAATAGACGAATTTGGAAGTCCATGCGACACGACTTGCGTGCTGTTAATACTGCGCGTATAATGGCAGCAATTGAGTGGAACCAGGGTTCTAAAGTGTTTGCAAAGGTTTCGTCTATTGGGCATAGCCAAATGACAAAACTGAAGACCGAAAATGGCAGTATTGTTTCATCCAAACCTGAGATTTTGAGAGAGATTGAAAGTTTCTATCGACAGATATACCTGGACGCGCGAACCCATTACTGACGCAGCTCAGTATACCAGAGCAAAGTAAGTCCGACACTATACCGAAGACATCCCGAACATCAGCCTGTACGAGATTAGAATGGCTTTCAAACAGCTTAAGAACAACAAGGCGCAAGGAGAGGACGGAATTACGACGGAACCTCTGAGAGCGGGTGGTAGACCGATACTTTTAGTCCTCCAGAAGTTATTATATTCTGTCATCTTTGCAGGCAAAACGCCAGAAACGTGGTATAAGAGCGTGGTGGTGCTCTTCTTCAAAAAAGGTGATAAAATCTTAAGCCACGTGTACAAGCTGTTTTCGAGAGTCATCACGAACCATCTCGCACGCAGGTTTGATGTGTTCCAGCCTCCCGAACAAGCCGGTTTCCGAAGAGGCTTTAGCACCGTAGACCACATTCATAAACTACGGCAGATTATACAGAAGACCGAAGAGTATAATCAGCCACTGTGCCTAGCGTTTGTGGACTACGGACTATGCTACAGTCCTTGTATTATTTCAATAAACTTATTTCATTCATTCATTCATTCCTTGCAGCGATGCCAAATTGACTATAGGTATATCGAAGCGTTGAAGTGATCGTACAGCAAGGCTACTATGTCAGTCCGATTACAGGACCATAGTACGAAAATTTCATTGTAGAGAGGTGTGAGACAGGGAGACGACAAAAACGCCGAAACTGTTTACTAACGCATTGTAGGATGTTTTCAAACTGACTGGAAGGGACTGGAAAGGATCTGGCATCAATATTAATGGCGAATACATCACTAACCTTCGTTTTGCCGATGATATAATCATAATGGCAGAGTCGCTAGAGGATATCAGCACCATGCTCATAAGACAAAAATTATGTCCAATGTCCATAATCCACCTATACCGGTAACTGTTGGAAACGATACACTCAAAGTTGAAGACGAGTACGTCTACCTGGGACAGAGTGTCCAATTAGGCAGGTCCAACTTCAATAAAGGAGGTCGCACGAAGAATCCAGCTCGGATGGGCAGCGTTTGGAAAGCTTCGATCCATCTTTTCGTCCCCAATACCTTAGAGCCTGTAAACCAAGGTCCAGTGTGTATTGCCAGTGATGACTTATGGCACTGAAACGTGGTCCCGTACTGTGGGCCTCATTAACAAGCTTAAAATCGCTCAACGAGCAATGGAGAGGGCTACGTTTGGGGTTTCACTGCGTGATAAGATCCGAAATGAGAAGATCCGTAGGAGAACTAAGGTCACCGACATAGCTCTCAAAATAAGCAAGTTGAAGTGGCAAGGGGCAGGCCACATCGCTCGCAGAACTGACTGAACCGATGGGAAAGAAAGGCTCTCGAGTGGTGACCAAGCACCATACAAGACGATGTTTAGGCCGGCTCCGCGCTAGATGGACCCATGACCTCGTCAAAACCGCGGGAAATCGCTGGATGCAGGAAGCGAGTAGCCGGTCCAAGTGGCGTTCTATGGGAGAGGCTTTTGTTTTGTGTGATATCAGAAGTGCTACAACTCTGGCAATTTTCAAAAACATGGTTAAGAATCACTATCTATCAAGTATGTAACACTGTTATTATTTGTATCCGTGTAATTTTTTGTATGTATTAGTACATAATTTAGTATTATTATTATTACGTATACTATTACATATATTAGTACGTATTTATGTATTGGAGTTTTAATAAGATAACATAGAGTTAGAGGAACATATTTTGCACCACCGTCTACTATTTCTTATGGTAATGTCCGTACAAAGGTTGTTTGGAAGAAATCGCTATAAGCAAAAACACCGCCCATTGTACTTTCCTAACTTAAGAGTATACTTTTTAAGTAACATTTTTGTATATTTGGTTAAAGTGCAATAAAGAATTTTTGTATTGTATTTTTTATTTATATTATTACCAAAATTGTTTATTGTCTGTTTTTGGTTCGGATGTAATAAAGTTGATCAGAGTTACGACCTTTATGTTTTCCTTTGTCGATACGATGCATTTGTCTTATATTTCATATAAATTCACAAGATATAAATATATATTAATTAGTCACATACTACGAGAATTTCTAACTTCAGTTTTATATTCACGTTTTATAAATGTATATATTATATATATATAAATATATAATATATATTCTATACCTTAATTATACCTAAATCATAGGTCTTATTTTCTCTTATAATTTATCTCTAAAAATATTATGTAATCCATCTCCAGTGCAAAAAATAATCACTCTAATAAAATCAAAGTTACAATTGTACTGCTACTGGACTAAATGAATAGATTATGTTTAGCATGCGCAAACGACTTAAGGCAAACTCAAACTAAATCGACAACCGGATCGGCACGCGACCACGACTGAGAAGATCCGACAAGAAACTCAGCGGGCTTGTCTTTTTACATTTTTTGTATCGTCTAATTCCTAAATGATATAACAAATGTTTTGCTTATTTTTAGCTCCAGTGTGTTGCCTTACAAAAGAGAACATAATAATGTTATCAGTAGGGCAAGACACGCTACACTTTGACATAGTAATACACGAGTAGGTAGATCCTTTTTTTTTTTTTTTGTCCCGGGGAAATCCTTTATGGATACCACCTATCACGGGGAGGTAGGTGGTCATGTGGGAGTCCGTATACCCACCAAAACCCCGGGGTGTTCCGTCACTGCCGCTTTTGGCGGGAACGCGGGACAGATTTTACACACGACCGCGAACCCGCCGCGGCTGTCCGTTGCCGGACCCTTCTCTTCGCGGCACGCCAGAACACATGGCGCGCCGCAACTGCCTTGGAGACCAAACCCGCCAATATTGGGCGCCAGACTTCCCCGTGTCTGGATGCCCGTGATCTCCCTGCGGTGGGTCGGATACGTAGCCCCACCGCCTGCTACGTCAGCCACAGAGGATAACCCCCCCGCAACCCCACCTCCTCGAGTCTGCGCCGAGCACCCGGACCCCACCTCGAGCCTGCACCAAAGTGCCCGGGCCCCCCCTCCTCGAGCCTGCGCCAAAGCGCCCAGGCCCCAACTCCTCGAGTTTGCGCCAAAGCGCCCGGACCCCGCCACTCCTATGTGGACTTGGCGGCCAAAGCCCATAGGAGCGGCCCCGCCTGAGCCGGCCAGCGCACCCCAACGCCGGTGCGGCCCCTGGGTTTCTCTTGGCTTCACCGTGGTGATCCAAGCCACGGCTACTTAGCCCCCCCGCCACGTCAATGCAGGAACCCTTCGGGGAGGAAGTAGGTAGATCCTGGAGTGATCAGTCCCAAGCTGTTTTATCCTCCAAGTAATCCGAAATTTTGCAATAACCTTTATGACAGAGTTTAGTTTTAATAGTAATTTTAAACTTATTAATAGGCAAATCTCGGACAACCTTACTTATAAACGATGCTTAACTTTAATTTACGTTATTTAGAAGTGCGCACTACAAAATTGTTCGGCGCCGTACTAAGTGACGTTATTTAAATTAAAGCATCGATCAAATCAATCAAACATATATTTATTTCCTCCTCACAATAGGTTGGTAAAAAACAATTTAACATAATTAGCAAAGACTGACCAAATAAAACCTAACTATGTAAGGAATTAGGCTTTTTAAAATAAAATCCATACCTGTGTCACAGGTCACCAGGTGTCATCCTTTATTACCGTTAATGACAACATGCGAAGTTTTAAATGAAGAGAAGAGACGGCCACCATTCTTCTACACTTACTTTGAATTATCTCAATGCTGATATCATCAGAATCTATTCCGCCAATCTTTAATGGCGATGCCTACTAAATAATATCTCGTTTAACAGGCTCGTATGTCGTATCTTACCTTTTAAGCGATATTCCTCACGATGAGCATTCAAACGAGCTGGATATATTCGGTCTGGGTTTCAACCATCTCAGAATTTCTGTTTGTAAATATCTGTTGTAATTGCAACATTGCAGTGCATAACAACGGAACCACGTTGTGAGTTATACTGTAGTAACATGTAAAGTAATAAACACTTTATATATTTGTAACATATAAACGGTTATTAAACTTAAATAACGTCATTTAGTACGGCGCAGAACAGTTTTGCTGTCCTCAATATTAAATAACGTAATTTAAAGTTAAGCAGCGTTTATCAGTGAGCCACTTGATAATTATTCTGGTATTATCTGTTCAAGCCATGCCGTCAGCACATAATTTTTGGATTATAATTATAGTTAAGACTATTATAGAACTGCACATTTTACTGATGTTTTTTTACAATCTGTTATGTTCGTTATAATAAAAAATTGAAGTTTCGGATTTTTAAAAGCTACACCAAAACTATGATTATTGAAGTACATTTTTATCCTTTTTGGGTAGTCGCACTTAAAAAATGACAAAAGCTTACAAATTGAGGTTATTCATAATGCCTATAATCCCAGATCAAAATGTATCATTTCACTGTAAGATCCAAGCCTACAGCTTATTGTATTTCTGGATCAAATGGAACTATACATACATCCAAGAGCTTATAAGATAATTTGAGGTCAAAACGAATCATGTTGCAAAAAGTAGAGAAGAGGAATGTTATGAAAAATGTAACCGTATGTTGCACCCTGCGTACAATAAAACAAGTAACTTATTAAAGGTTTTATAATATTATATTACAGATATCAATATATATTTTAGTTCTGGTTTGATTTTTATTTTTTTCTTTGAATCTGGTTTAATACAATTAAATGAATTTACCCCTACTTCCAAAATAATCGTATACCGGAAAGTTTGTTCTGTTAAGCTCCAGGCCAGCTGCTTCGATTAACGGCTTGCAGTTAACGCTGCTACGGTTTCAATAGCTAAACGAGTGTTTACCAATTTAAATAGAGCTATTACTCGTTCTTGTACTCTTTTATTGACAAAACTTAAGCTCGCCACAATATTCTCAACCAGTCTTCTTTTTTGATCATTTGTCAATTGATTGTACCTCTCAGTCGCTTGTTGGAAGTCATACTGGTTATCATCCTGAAATATCTTAATCAAACGTGGTTTCAGTTTATCTATATAGGGAACTGGACCATTGAAACTGTTTGGATAATAATTTGGAGCAGATCCACCGTTTCTTCCTAAAGGAGCATATCCATCGCGATCGTATGTTAGAACTCTGTTGAGAGGACAGTTCACTTCAATTTTTTGGAAGTTAACACCCAAACGATAACGTTGAGTCATCTTGTAAGCTAATTGACGTGATTTGAAAGCGTTATCAGGTCCTCCCAATATGCCTCTAACTAAATTACCAGGACAGAAAGCAGCTGATTCTACTTGGGCAAAAAAAATTACTTGGGTTCTTGTTCAATACTAACTTTCCCAAAGGTCTCAAAGGATACTTGTCCTCAGGCAGTGTTTTTGTGATATCGAATGGATCAAACTTGCATTTTTTTACATCTTCAGCACTCAGAACCTGTATCTTAACACTCCAACTCGGATAATTACCTTTTTTGATTGCATTGTACAGATCTCTAACAGCGTAATCAGGATCTACACAGCCTATACTCCTGGCAGTTGTTGCGTTTAGATTTTTAACGACTTTGGGCAGAATATGAAACCTCACGAAGTATGATTCACCAAACTTATTGTAGACCTGGTAAGTATGTATGCTAAATCCAGGCATGTATCTATATCCGTCTGGTATACCATCATCTCCATGTAAAAACAAAAAAAATGGAAGTGTCTCTGGCTTGTGAGTAATAAAATCCCACATCATATTTGGGTCTTTCAAATTAGTAACTGGGTTTCGTTTTGCTACTTTGGCTACAGGAACAAATATGAAAGGGTCCTTATAAATAAACATTGGCGTATGAAATCCAACTATATCAAAATTTCCTTCATCAGTGTAAAATTTTACGGCAAATCCTCGCGAATCTAGAACTAAATCGGATTCTCCTTTATCTCCGCTGCTTTGAGAGAACCTTACAAGGACAGGGGTTTTCTTGCCAACTTTTTCAAACAGTGCAGCTCTACAGATATCTGTCACATCATGTGTTACTACAAAGTAACCAAAAGCTCCAGCTCCTTTGGCATGGACCACTCGATCCGGGATCCTCTCCTCCATTTGGTGACCCAGCGCATCCATGAAGAATTCGTTTTGGGCGAAAGTTGGTGTGTTCAGCAATAACGTATCGTTATATTCGACCAGAGCACCACTGGCGGTTGTAAGCAACCCAATCGGACCCTATAAGTATATAAGAATCTATGAAAAAGGAGAACATAACATCGGCAACATTAACACATACATTTTCAATAATTTGTAGCCGCCCTACCAATTATTGTTTATTATTATTTAATCAACATTTCACTTGATGGTCAACAGTGATGCCGAAGGTGTGCAAACCATGATTGACAAATTAGTCCTGAGGAGGAACTACACCGTAACGTGATTATTGAGCTTGCCATACTGCTTCCACCGTGCTGTCTATCACGATGTGATTTTCACCGAAAGCGCAAACCCAAAGTGGGAATAGTTCCAATGACCGACAATCGCGTACGAACCACAAAGAGTTTTGTTTTCGAGTAACGTAGTATCATTTCCTATATAATAGAATGGATGAACAAATGAATATATATATGTTAATGTCAAGACTAGCAATTTCTTTCTATACTTATATTATAAAGAGGAAAGTTTGTTTTACTTTACTTAGTATTACTTTTTAAAGCACTAACGCCTGCTTTAGCGATCTCAAACATTGAAATTTATAGAGAGAAAAATTCCATCCTCGTCCATTATTTTTTTTGTATATAAGAGCCGATATACACGGACTGCTCGAGTAGTTAGCCAGTGATCAACATACACGGACTGCTCTTGCAGTCATAGTGAACACGAAGCTGCCATTGATAACTGCTCGAGCAGTTGTATTAACTTCTCAACAAGTGACAATTTCAATTTGGGGGCGGGAATCGCACGCGATGCGGGCGGAGGTAACTGCGCGAGAGCAGGCAGTATATGCCTGGCGACTGCTCGACCGCCAACAGGTCGGAGCTGTTGCAAAGGCTCGAGCAGTTTCGTGTATGTGTGTACGTAGAAGACTGTAGTACGCTGTGCAGTCGCAGCTTGAATCAGCCCATGCTGACTGCTTCAAGCTGCTCGTGTATTGGCCTTGCGAATAAACATTAAAACTACGGGACCGATTTCAAAAATTATTTTGCCGTTAGTAGCCTAGATTATCACTGAGTTACATAGGCAGATTTATAATTCCAAATCGTTAAGGATCCGTATGGAAACTTCGACGACGACCAGTTTTAAGGAAAACCTCGATTTCTGCAATAAAGGCCTCGATACCATATGTTTTGCTATCACAGTTGTGTCACAATAACTACTTTTTAATTTTAAAATATGCAATAGTTTTGCCGAAAATTCTTATATCTCGTATTATTTGGAACCTATTGACAATATAGCAAAGTGATCTAGGTACTACCTACACTTCTACATTATTAATACTACATAAAGATAAAAGTAACTAATACATAGGAAAGCAAAGAAACTACTGGACCTTTTTGAAGAATTATTTTATCATTAGGATCCCTTTTTTCAGGGGTGGGAATGCCGTCCACTTCCCTTCCGTCGCCCTCGCGGCGGAAGGGCTGTACTGTTATATATAATATAAGTTTCGTAAGTAATATATACATTTTAGATTTTGAAAGTTCCGGTAAGAAAGTTATTTTTTATGAGGGGGAATGTGGTTATGTCTGGATAGTCCAAATCTTTATAAACACTATAATAATATAACTTACACATTGGTGCAAATTTAACTCAACGTTTATGATGCTTACTGATAACTAACATTAAGTTTGTACCGTATGTCGGAATTTTCCTAAAGCCTCAACGAAAAAAAAAAATAACAAATATTCCGTACCATTTTTTTTACTCAAGTCATTGTTCCTACAGGAAGCATATACGTATTCATAAATACAATAAACTATTTCAACTTCTTTGAATTTTACTTATTATCGGCCCGTTTAAATTAAAGTTGATACTTAATTTCCGTAGGTGCTACGAGTACAAACGGTGTACCCGGGAAATACTCCTAGCTGTGTTTTCTAACGATTCCAGAAGAATCTACTACTGTCATTATGTCCATAATTTATCCTAATTTGACTGAACTAACAGAACGTGCATAGTAATAATTGATTGATTATATTGAACTTAATTTCCAATCAAATCTAATCATTTGCTAGAATGCAATCATCTTATTCAAATACGTTCTTTAGTGAAAAAACAGTGGCAGACCTGTAAAAATTATGTCCTTCAATGTGATTTTTTTATGAAAATAAATTTGGACATTTGCCATGAAATCGGGGCCATTATTTTTATATAGATGATTTTACAATGTTTTTACTTAGGTACTACAAATATTAGCTCCAGTGTGTTGCCTTACAAAAGAGAACATAATAATGGTATCAGTATGGCAAGACACGCTACACTTTGACATCTTAGTACACGAATAGATAGATCCTGGAGTGATCAGTCCCAAGCTGTTTTATCCTCCAAGTGATCCGAAATTTTGTAATAACCTTTTTGACAGAGTTTAGTTTTAATAGTAATTTTAAACTTATTAACAGGCCAATCTCGGATAACATTGGGAACTTTATTATAGAATCGTATACATTGTCCCATAAAAGAATGACTTATTCTGTGGAGACGCGTTACATGTACGGATAGCTTGTGCTTATTTCGCGTGTTGATGGAATGAGCATCACTCCTTTTATCAAAACTGCTAATGTTTTTCTTTACATACATTAGATTTTCATAGATAAACTGAGAGACAACAGTTAGAATGTTTATGTCTTTAAATTTCTGTCTAAGGGAAACTCTGGGAGCCAAACTGTAGATCGCTCGTATAGCCCTTTTTTGCAGTATAAAAATAGAATTAATATCTGCAGAACATCCCCAGAGCAGTATGCCATAAGTCATAACGCTATGGAAATAACTAAAATAAACTATTCTAGCTGTGTCTACATCAGTTAATGGTCTAATTTTTTTAACAGCATAAGCTGCCGAACTGAGCCTACTAGACAATTTTTTAATGTGGGGACCCCATTGCAATTTGGCGTCTATAGTAATTCCTAAAAAGACTGTTGACTCCACAAGGTCCAACCCTGTTCCATTCAATTGTATATTGGATTCTACTTGTCTCACATTTGGTGTCGAGAACTTTATACAATTAGTTTTCTTCTCATTGAGGAGAAGATTATTTGTATTGAACCAATTCACAACTTTAGCTAATGCATTGTTATCTATGATTGGTACCTATTAAATGTGTGGTTATCGAAGCTATATATCTAAGTTTTGCATACAACTGCCGTGCGATTCTCTAATGATTCGTCGATGCGCTCGTCGACAAGCTCACCGATGTCTAATACTTTATCAGATATCGCCCTTGTACATAAAGTTGTTTTTCAAACGTTTCTTGTCATCTCGTCATTTATTTTACGGATGTTGTCAAAGGTGCAACGCTGTTTGCTCTTAGAGAATCGCACGGCTGTTCGGAGATAGAATATCAGGCATTGTTGTGGTACGAGTACCAACCAAGGCAGACTTTTGTCTAAGGGCTTTACCACTTAGTGTGTCTGCTTTCCTCTCTTCTTGCGATAACCGAACATTTTGAACTGTGTTCCCAACGGAACGTATACATACCTATTTAATGATAAACTCTTACCTGAGTTCTTCTAGCAAAGTCAG
Organism: Selenia dentaria; assembly: GCA_917880725.1. NCBI lineage: Eukaryota > Metazoa > Arthropoda > Insecta > Lepidoptera > Geometridae > Selenia > Selenia dentaria. The sequence continues at coordinate 1,232,631 of OU862888.1, read as the reverse complement.
GAAGCTGGTTTAATGCAAGGTCAGCATCAGTTATCGCTGCGGATGCTAATGTTACTACAAACATTGTAACTATTAACAGCAACATGCTCATTTAAAACTATGCAGGTATACACCCACTGAATTATCTCAAGGCACTGAACAAAAAAATGGTAAAAAATGTCTTATATGTGGAGCCTTTTATATCGTACACAAAACGACTAAAAAACGACCCGATAAAAGTTAATTGTAACAAAAAACGTTTCTTTTACATATTATTTAAAAAGAATGGAATTTATTAAGAAACCAGATAAAGCGAAAGTTGTACTTTTGGTAACAGGGTTTTGTATGCGTACATGATTATTCATTATTTAGGTAAGTTAAGTTTATTCATTAGGTATAGAACATATATTTGACTAGCTGACCTGTTACCTTCGCTCGGTCTAAGTATGGGATACGAAGATATAAGATATAAATTGAATTCACCTTTAAGGAAAAATTCTCGATCCATCAAATTTTATCCTAAGCCGTCCAGTATTAGCGCTGATTGGTAATATTATTACACACAGAGTTTTAAATATAAATAAATAGGAGAAGCATGTAGGATATGATATTTTGGCTGTTAGTTATTGCAGTGGTAAACCAATAGATGGTATTTTTTGTATGTTATTAGGAGCCGATACAAGCCCGAGGCCCGCCTGATGGTAACTCTGTCTAGAACAGATGCATTTCCTCACAAGTGACGAACTGCACTGCGCCCGTAACCCTGTGACATTAAGTCGTTAAGTCTCATGTGCCTGTAATATCGCCGGCAACCATACCTTCACACCAGAACACAGTATTGCGAACATTACTGATTCACGGTAAACAAAGGTTTGGCGGCATTACTACCCAGTACACACTCATTTACAAAGAGCTCTACTGCTCTTAGTTAATAAGGCTATTTATAAAGAACTAGTTGCGCGCCACGGTTTCACCCGCTCGGTGATAGATGATGATCTAACTGATTATCATCATCATCATCATCATCTCAGCCGTAGGACGTCCACTGCTGAACATATGCCTCCCCCATGATTTTCCAAAAGGACCGGTTGGAAGCGGCCTGCATCCAACGTCGTCCTGCGACCTTCATCAGGTCGTCTGTCCACCGTGTCGGTGGACGACCTACGCTGCGCTTGCCGGTCCGTGGTCTCCACTCCAGAACCTTTCGGCCCCATCGGCCATCTGTTCTGCGTGCTATGTGCCCTGCCCACTGCCACTTCAACTGGCTAATCTTCTGGGCTATGTCGGTGACTTTTGTTCTTCTACGGATCTCCTCATTTCTAATTCGATCACGTAGAGAAACCCGGAGCATAGCCCTCTCCATAGCTCGTTGTGCGACTTTGAGCTTATCTATGAGGCCCATAGTAACAGACCACGTTTCAGTGCCATAAGTCATCACTGGTAACACACTGGTAACTACTAACTGATTATGTAATGAACTAACTGAAAAGTACTCTATGTCCTCCCTGTATTTAATCCATCTCTTCGCCTTTCATTGCGCTCCGCTGAGCTATTTAGGCGTAATAAGGCATCAAATGGACAGAGAGTTAAGTAAGAGTATAATTATGTGTGTAGTACAGACCCCTGTACGCCTAATACCTGTGCAGTTTTTGAAATACCTTCCACCTCAGAGGAGGGGGTGACCTATGATCCTATCAAAGTAGCCCAACCACAATAATATATCCTACCTGCGGAAAAGCGTATTTGTTTTAAAGCCTTTTAAATAAAATAAAATAACCTTACGCAAAAATTAAGAAAGTAAATTAAGTACAAATCGGGGTGTAACAATACTAATTGTATTAATATTAAACAGGTTTATTGGTAAGTCGACCTTTTCCCGTTAAGGGCGTGTAGTTTTCATCGTTTTTTTACTGATTTGACTATGCACCACCCTGTTCTAAATCTTACCTTTTTCGATATATTTGAATTTAATCAAAATGTGTAAGCCTTAATAATACTATTATTTGATTTGTACATGTAAAATTAGATGCATTAGGACTTCAATAACCAATATTATACGTGAAATTAATAAATATAAGTCGTTGTAGATAATTAAAACGTATAAAAACTTATAAATAATAAAACAATTAAATTCAAATATCTCTAAAACGGTTAGATTTAGGATAGGGTGTTGCACAGTCAAATCGGTCAGAAACGATGTAAACTGCACGCTCTTAACGGGAATAGGTCGACTTACCAACAACCCTGTATAATGTTATTACCAAATAAAACTTTCTACTTAATGAGCAGTTATGATATAACGTAGGTAATAGTTGTAGAAAAAAATACCCTTAAAGGAAATAGTTAACGGAAGCTCGCATCACTATCCATATCAACTGTGACACACATGAGTATGTGGTGTCACTGCGCCTTAATCGATTAGGTACTTTGTATTTCCCTTCAAATGAATTTCAATATCAGGTATGGTACTTACGTTTTATTGCGTCGCGCCGTGATAATGGTAAAGTAAAGAGTTCAATAATTTGTTTATATAGAGCGAACTGCAAGGGTGACCTTCATTCGAGAATATTTCGTAAAAAAAATCTTTTTTAGTTAACTTTTTTTTATAAACTTTCAATTAATCTACCTAAATTAAATCGTGTTGTATATCCATTGCTTAGAGAACCCAAGTTTGGATATTTTATCAACTAGCTGAACCGCCTGCGGCTTCGCTCGTTTAGTCTTGGTGTAGTGGTGGAAGCGCCGTTTTGGAATCTCGGGGACCTGGGTTCGATCGCCAGGTTGGACATTTATTTGGATTTTCTGACAAAAAAATTCTCAATAGCTGAACAGAGTCCCGAAGATGGCAATAGACTCGCCCCCTATTATACATGGGATCAATACATATCCGGCAAAACGCAGGTGTTTAAAACACCGCATCTTACCCCATCGAGGATATATAGGTGTGACGATTTTTATGTTGTATTCAAAAAAAAAACATGTATTGAATTAATTTCGTTAAACTATATTTTTACCAAGGCTTGAGAGAGTTACACCAGATATTTTTAATATGAAAAACGGGATTCACTCACGTAAAAAAGTCAGATCTTTCCGACTATAGTTTCGATCACACCCGTTGGTCTTTTTCAAGGAGAGTGCATAACGCTCGCGGTTGCGTTTCGCCTCGCACTGCGAGCAGCAGCAGGTAGGGCGCTCGATAACATCAGATATGTTATTTCCTTATAACTTCAGAATTTTACGAAAGAAGAAAGAAAATAGAAAAATTAGCTGATTGACAAAAAAAATTACATTGAAATTGATCGCTTAAGCAGGCGTTAGTGCTTTAAAAAGTAATACTATAAAAAAAATTACACTTATATTTAATCGCTTATATAATATTAAAAATTGTTTGATAGGTCAATTACTTAAATGCTGTAAACTATTAAATTTGCATTGATGCTGCTCCGTTCGACGCCGCGTGGAATTGTGGGTAAGCTGTTATTGTATGTTAAGTTAGGCATATTGTTTGGTTTAAGCTCCTTGATAACGAGGACAAAGGTACTCGTAGGACTCTTGATGGCCAACCGTTCCATATTATCGCTTCCACTTCCAGAGTCCAGTGCAGAACCACTTGTTATTAAGTTTACAGTTATGATAACACCTTTTTATTAAGTAGGTATATGAAACATTAATACATTTTTTATGTTTCTTTTCACATTTACTAACTTGATTGTGATCAATAAACAATGAATATGCCATTATGTGCCTACTGTTATGTTGAGTCTCCGTACCAGCATGTGTGTTTCTTCGCGTGTAAATTTGTGGGTGAGTGTGTGTATGTGTGTGTGTGACGGTGTGCTTGTATGTGAATATTTCTACATGTGTGCATTTGTTAGAGCCGTTTTGAATTTAAAAGTCGCTTTAAAATGGTTTCTAGCACGCTCTTTTAACATATATTTTATACTTAACTTTAAATAAGCAAGAACACGTTTTTTTCCTTATACTCGTAGGAGGTGGAAGGTTGTTCCAAATTTAGGTCTCACTATATTTTAAACAACTTTTAAATCTTGACGTCTTGTGATTTGGGATCGAAGGGACAAATTGTTTATAACTTTCATCCATGTTAGATTTTTTTTTAGAAAAGGTATTCTGCATTGTTGTTCCATAACACTTTATAAGTAGTACAAGCCAGATGAAGCTCCCTTCTAGATTTCATATTTGAGAATATTACTGTAAATGAAATACGGGGTGACTGGTCTCTTCTTTCTTCTATAATTGAGTCTTGCGCATGCGTTCTGTGGGCCTAGCACGAATAACTGTGCAAGTGTAACGTAAGGTTTCGTTTACCTGAAACAGTACAAACTTTCACTTATCTAGGGCAACTGTGACACAGATGACTCATAGTTCGTACGCCGAAGCGTGACGCGTTGACGTGCACGATACGAATACTTTTTCGCAAATTGTTTGTGCTACGGCCTCTGTACTTTTTTCCTGTTTTTTTTTTCTGAATATCTGATCAGCCTGATTATTAGATGATTACTATTTAACTTATATTTATGTAACTTTTGTTATATTGCAAATACGTGTAAGGATAGCAAAGTTAATATATTAATTTGTTGAGACATAGTGATTGATCAAATACTAGCCTCAGATTTCTAGCGTCCGTTTCTTTAGGAATCTCCACATCATTGACAGAAAATCTTGGATTGAGATCAGTTACATTAGCGATTTGAGTTTTTGGACCAAAAATTAACATTTTTGATTTTGAGGAATTTATTATAAAGGCATTTATCTTGGACCGTTCCTAATGACTATTCGTAATAAAAACCGTAGTAGGATAGTTAGGCTATAAGCAATTCCGGGTTCAAACAGTCAAAAGCACGAGAATAATCAAGTAAAATGTATGCTCTTCTAAACCCTTTATCCGAGGCTGTTATTATGTAATTTGTTACTTGTATAAGTGCTGTTTCAGTGCCGTGACCATCTCTTAAACCTGATTGATAAATGGGGATTATGTTTTCATCATGAATATATTTTTCTACCTGGATAAATACTACTCTCTCTAATACTTTTGATAAAACTGGCAGAAGACTAATTGGACGAAAATCTTTTACCTGCTCTATCTTTTCACTATCTGAGATCTAAATAATGCTACTTTCGGTTGGATGGTACTGTTAAACTGTCCAATAGATATCGCTCCGTCCCCGCAAGACGGTAACTCAAATAGAGAGTTAAAATTCGATGCTCGGACCAGAACCTCGGTGGCCTAGTTGGTCAATGGCGTCTGACACGGAGAGTCAGAAGACGCGGAGAATTAGAAGGATAGAATTTTTCTCTCTATAAATTTCAATGTTTGAGATCGCTAAAGCAGGCGTTAGTGCTTTAAAAAGTAATACAATAAAAACTCATTTTATTTAGTAGATAAAAATTTTATTTAGAGAAACAATTATTAAATGTGCAGTTAGTAAAATTATAACTAATTGTTTTTGATGGCTTAGCGGTGTCATCAGATAGATTATGTATTGAAATACTTTCATGTTCACTATTGTAATTTGAGATGGCTCATTATTCGTGTAGGTAGGTGAAATCCAATCATTGGATGTACTTGGTGTTTCGTCAGTAGGAAGCGCCTCAGAATCGTTTAATTCTTTTTGTGATTTTTGCACAAATTTCCTTCTTGTTTTGTATGGAATCTTTTACGTATGATTCTGCTACATTGCTAGATCGCCACCCACCGTGACGCTTCAAAGTCATTATATCAGCTCCTGAATTAGCCAGCAATGTAGCTTGAGTTCTTCTGAAACTATGTCCAGTGTAGCTCTCAGCATCTGCTAAACCTAAAAACTTTTCGATTTCTTTAGGCATAGAACCAAATTTGTTTATACCTTTAGGCTGACAAGTACATTTACCATTCATAGGTTCTATATGTTTTTTACGGTTACATTTGTTAATTCTTTTATCCTACAGGCACCAGTTACACCAAATATTAAAGCAACCTGGAAAAAAATAAACAATAAATAAGTTCAACACACAACACAGACTGAAGTCGCGTAGATATTTAAAATTAATTACACTAACCTTAGTAGCCAGATATTGGTTATCTGGAGCATCTTTTATAATTTTTTCAATATCGTCAGACGATAAAACGTTTGATTTCTTGCTTCTAAATACATCGGATTGTCTCATTAGATAAGCTGACAAATTAGAGTATGTTTTTAAGTCCACTCCATTCTTTGTTCGGACTGTACTTTTTAACATTTAGTATAAACACCACTAATAGCTAGGTTTGTACTTAGAAGATATTTCCTAAAAGTACGCCATGAACACATTTTCTGAATAAAGACTGCGTATTCTTGCTGTTTTGCCATTTTATGAAATTTTGGTACGTTTGGTAGAGTTTTCAGGTAGTAAACTTTCCATAACGTTAAGGACTTCACATCTTATATCGGACGGTGTACAACATAAATCATTTTCTTCGTAACTGGTACTTGTAGACATTTTAAATAATAAATAACTATAATTTCAACAGTGAAAACGAGTTGTGAAAAATGTTTCGCTATGGCGGGAAAAAATATTCAGTTTTCCTATGCGCCCGCATTGCGATCAGCCACAGACTAAATGGATGAGGTTTTTTTTATTATCCGCACATAGGGTTTGCGCCTATTCTGCCACGTACAAAATGGGGAATTTAAAGTTTTCTTTTATTAAAGAGAAAACAAAAGTTATATTCGAGTGAAAGTTTTATTTATTAAACACGTACGAGTTAAAATTATCTATTTAAATAAGAAGTTGCATGAAATGAGCAAGCAATAGGAACATTAATTTATTTGTTCTATTGAACACGATCTATTTTTGAAAAAATTAAGTAGTAACAGTTTGATTATGGGTGTCATTCTGTGTCTAATTGCGGTGACCATAGAGCCACTTTATGAGCAAATGTGTTGAAAAAAATATTATTTAGTTGATTTTAATCATTTATGTTATCAGGAATTATTACCGGATCATTATTAGAAGTTTTTAATTTTTTTATGTACTTCTACATCTTTCTTGTTTGATTTATATTTGTATTGATATTATCAAACTTTCATAAAACGATTTTGATGCAGCCGTTTTATTTTTATAAGCCTTGATAAGCGCGTTGTTTCTAAGATACATCGTATACTTAATCATGTCATTAATCTGTGGTTTATGTGAATCTATAATTTTTTTCTTCTTTATCGGGGCATGAGTGTCAAAACTGACGCGCCCCTGAGCTGGCCTCATACGCCTGGAATAGCTCCATATAGAGATCCATATCCAATATGAATTCAGATTATGATCTAAATTCATATTATTTATTCAGAAAGCCCGGAATGCCATACAAAATCAGTATACTCCACACACATTCAGATTTTTTTGATTATGAAGTTCTCAGATCTACAAGTATTTGTAAGAATGATACTGATGAGCGTTCTGAATTCCGGATCGGAATATTTAAGATTATGATTTGATAACGCGGGTATCCTCATACATTTTAATAGAGCGGCCCACACATACTGAAATCAGATTATAAATAGAGTAAAACCGGGATAGATTCCTCGTTTTCAAAAATCCTAATTTCCCAAACTCGAGGCTAAAAATTATTAATTTAAATAAGAAGTGCAGACGCCCCATATATAAGTCCCCAGCAGGCTTCCATGCGCAATAAATTAGTCTCCCTTGTGAGTGTTATTAAGTTTCAGAGATAAGTATTTGAAGATGTGTAACTTTACAAATAGTAATAAATTCTGTTATATTTTTTATTGTGTCAATACACTGGTTCATTAAGTTCACACCTAGGTGTATATAATGGCTTTTTTTGTTTTAGTTTAAGAAAAAAAAAGGCAACTATCCATTACTGCAGTCATTATGTACATCATAATCAGCCCATTTGATTCCCACTGCTGGGACTCGAACTTTCCTCTCAAAGAGAAAGAGTTGGGCCATAATCCACCACGCGGGCCCAGTGCGGATTGGTGAATAGGTTAGTGGCCAACCCATGTCGAAGTTGGCCCCACCTGAAGGCCCTCGACAAAGCCTAACGACTGTCATCCTAAGACAAGCAACCGGGGATCGAAGGCTATATGTGCCCTCCGAAGCACGGAAGCGCTTAGTTGAATAATGCCACTAGCGGTCACCCATCCAAGTCCTGACCGCAGCAAGTGTTGCTTAACTTGTTGATCGGTTAAGATCGGTAAGAAGTCGAGCTCCGCTACGAGCGCTTCCATGTACATCCATCCATAATATTTCGCCTTTATAATATTAGTAGGATTATAATTGCAGAATTTGCAGATTAAAGAGTTGTTTGAAAGACTGCCCTATGTTTTGACCCTGATTTTTCTTGGTGAATTTCTTAGGTTGCAACACCAACATATACACAGCGACGTCGTCACCTGAACAGACAAGATGGTGGGACTATACCCGTGACTATGTTCACTGAAAAGTGTTCGAAACGACAGGATAAATTGTAAAATTTATTTTTAATTGTATGTTTTGATATTAATCGCGGCATCAATATCCCGATTGTAATATCGTGTTTTATTGTTAGTTATTTTAAAAAATATCTGTAGTATCAGCATGTCTTTAGTGTGTTTTAACTAATGCCTACTGCCTACTTATGAAATTATATTTTTAGTTCAAAGTGTTTCTTGACATATTGTTTCCAGGAAAAACAGCTAGAGTTCTGAACAGTGGCCATTTTTCTTAAGAAGTAAATGTTTACAAGTTTACAATTTAAATCATCAGCTGTTTTGGTTGTATGATTGTATTTGTATTTATCTTATTATTTTAGCTGACGCGCAAATTATAATTACATAAATTGACCAATTGCTCACATCAACATTATCACGATAGATCACAATTATGATATCAGAGGCCGTAGCACAAACAATTTGCTAAAACGTATTCGTATCGCAAACGTCAACACGTCACGCTTCGGCCCACAAACTGAGCGATGATGAAATGAGTTATCTGTGTCACAGTTGCCCTAGATAAATGACAGTTTTTACTGTTTCACGTGAACGACACGCTGAGTTAGAGCTCTTACACACGAGCGGCATGTTGCCAACGGCAGAGGTAACTGCAGCTGCTGCCGTCGCGTCGACTGCAGTTGTCAACACGCGTCGCCGGCAGTTGCAGACGGTTCGGCGGCAGCAGTCGACTTTCTAATTTTGAAGATCAGTGGCGGCCATCGTCAGCACGCTACAACTGCAAGTGTTCCTGTAGGTCGACGGCTACCGACGACACGTGTCGACGGCAGCAGCTACGTCTGCCGTTGGCGACATGCCGCTCGTGTGTAAGAGCTCTTGCACTTACGCAGTTATTCGCGCTAGGCTGATTCAAACCAGTACTTGAGTTGAGGGTGGCTCGAAAATTACCTGTCTTATACAAATATACCAGTAAAATCATAACCATATCCCAAGATACGTAAATGTGTGTGTGTATCTGCTGGAGTGAAGATGAGGAGGAATTCGTTATTCAGTTGTTTGTTTGTTTCAAGGTCATTTAAGGTTATTTCAAGGTCGTTTTTGTATAACTCTTGCACACACAACGCGCACTCTGTTGACGAGCTCCAACGCTCCGATTTCCTAGTATATATTTTAGTCTATAGGTTAGGTTGACATAACCCCCGCGCCCCCGGATTCGTTGCATTCACGCAGTAAGCTAAATAAATAAAAACTTTCTTTTGAGACACCTTGTATTACAGACATATATTTAGGCTTGAACATTTAAGAGCTAATAAGATTGAAAGAATGAAATTTCTACCACAACTACCAAAGTATCTTAATCTTGTTCTGTTAATGCAGCCTCCTTTACTGACGACGACGTGCAGTTAACGCAGCTATAGTTTCAATCGCTAAACGACCATTTACTAATTTAAATAGAGCTATTACTCGGTCTTGTATTCTTTTATTGACAAAACTTAAGCTCGCCACAATATTCTCAACCAGTCTTCTTTTTTGATCACTTGTCAATTTGATGTACCTCTCAGTCGCTTGTTGGAAGTCATACTGGTTATCATCCTGAAATATCTCAATCAAACGTGGTTTCAGTTTATCTATATAGGGAACTGGACCATTGAAACTGTTTGGATAATAATTTGGAACAGATCCTCCGTTACTTCTTAAAGGAGCATATCCATCACGATCGTATGTTAGAACTCTGTTGAGAGGACAGTTCACTTCAATTTTTTGGAAGTTAACACCCAAACGATAACGTTGAGTCATCTTGTAAGCTAATTGACGTGATTTGAACGCGTTATCAGGCCCTCCTAATATACCTCTGACTAAATTACCAGGACAGAAAGCAGCCGATTCCACTTGGGCAAAAAAATTACTTGGGTTCTTGTTCAATACTAATTTTCCCAAAGGCCTCAACGGATACTTGTCCTCAGGCAGTGTTTTTGTGATATCGAATGGGTCAAACTTGCAGTTTTTTACATCTTCAGCACTCAGAACCTGTATCTTAACACTCCAACTCGGATAATTACCTTTTTTGATTGCATTGTACAGATCTCTTACAGCGTAATCAGGATCTACACAGCCTATACTTCTGGCAGTTGTTGCGTTTAGATATTTAAAAACTTTGGGCAGAATATGAAACCTCACGAAGTATGATTCACCAAACTTATTGTAGACCTGGTAAGTATGGATACTAAAGCCAGGCATATATCTATATCCATCAGGTATACCATCATCTCCTTGTATAAACAAAAAAAATGGAAGTGTCTCTGGCTTATATGTAATAACATCCCACACACCATTTGGGTCTTTCAAATTAGTAACTGGGTTTCGTTTCGCTGCTTTGGTAAAAGGTACAAATAAGAAGGGGTCTTTATAAGCAAACAGTGGCGTATTAAATCCAACTATGTCAAAATTTCCTTGATCAGTGTAAAATTTTACGGCGAATCCTCTTGAATCTATAAGTAAATCGGATTCTCCTTTATCTCCGCTGCTTTGAGAGAACCTTACAAGGACAGGGGTTTTCTTGCCAACTTTTTCAAACAGAGTAGCTCTACAGATATCTGTTACGTCATGTGTTACTACAAAGTAACCAAAGGCTCCAGCTCCTTTGGCATGGACCACTCTTTCCGGGATCCTCTCTTCCATTTGGTGACCCAGGGCATCCATAAAGAATTCGTTTTGGGCGAAAGTTGGCGTGTTCAGCAACAACGTATCGTTATATTCAACTAGAGCACCACTGGCGGTTGTAAGCAACCCAATCGGACCCTGTAAGTATATAAAAGTCTATCAAAACGGAGAACGTAACATGGCCAACATTTACACATACTTTTTTATAATTTGCAGTTTCCTTTCCAATTATTGTTTATTATGATTTGATTACCTTCTCGCTAGTTAAAAGAAAGTTAAAAATATATAGTATTAAATGTGTGGTTTTAACAAAGCTATATACATACCTACCTGTATCTTCCATACAACTGCTGTTGTGGTACCAACCAAGGCACACTTTTGCCTAAGGGCTTTACCACTTAATAAGCCTGCTTTCCTCTCTTCTTGCGAAAACCGTCCTAACCTAACGGGGAACATTTTGGACTGTGTTCCTAATGAAACGTATAGATAGGTTCCTATTTAATGATAAGCTCTTAAGTACCTTTGTTCTGCTAGCAAAGTCAGGAAGCTGGTTTAAGGCAGCATCATCAGTTATCGCTGCGGATGCTGTTGTTACAACAATCATTGTAACTACTAACAGCAACATGCTCATTTTTAAGTATGCAGGTGTACACCCACTTGATTATCTCAAGACACTGAACCAAAATTTGTAAAAAATACCTTATATGTGTGGAGCCTTTTATATCGTACAAAAAATTACTTCCAGTCCGATAAAAGTTAATTGTAACAAAAAACGTTTTGTTTATTTAAAAAGTGGACTTTTATGATAACATTTAACCATACCTACACACGGAGTTTATTAACAAGCAAGTAAGAGCAAGTTTTACTTATGCAAACAGAGATTCGTATGCGTACAAGTGTCTATTGATTAGGTATAGGAGATATGTTTGACTAGACCTGCCAGCGGCTTCGCTCTGTTATGCGGAACTTGGAAAAGGTCTTTTTAAAAAAGGACCGTTTTCAGAAACACAAAGTTTACTGGATTTCGACAGAAATTTGAACTTTTTTTTTCTTAGAAAGAGACAAATGTTTCAGACCGATAATGGATTGAGACTAGTGTGGAGATGAACTGAGCATCAGAATGAGAGAATTAGAAATTTCTGATATTGCTATAAGCGTTTCCAACATATAACAAGGGATATAACAGCTCGCTTCGTCTAAGTATGGGATACAAAGCCACAGACATAAATGGAAGTCACCTTTAGGAGATAATTCTTATGCTTTCAAACTTTACCAAAATCCGTCCAGTCGTTTTAGCGCTGATTGGCAATAAAAATACACACATAGTTGGATTAAAATTAATAGGAAGCATGTAGGACATCTATAACAGATATTGTTATAGTTTTAAAGATGGTTTTTCAAACGTAATATGCCATGGGCATCAGCGCGACATGACCTATTTAAAGTCCTTACAAAGACAAAGCACAAAAATACATAAACTAGCTGTGCAAAAGAAAATTAAGTATAATTTATTATTTTGAACGGACGTATCACGTTTCTAATATAAAATTAACGTTAAGAAAAATTCAAGTATAAATTGGGATGTTACAACACTGTAATTAACAATACTGTTACTGTTATCTACCGACTTCCAAAAAAGAGGAGGTACTCAATTCGACTGTTTTAATGTTTGTTTCCTCATTCTCCAACTTTCGACTGGGTGAACTGATTTCCAAAATTATTTTTGTTTTTGATGACTGTTGCTTCCCTTGTGATAGATACCATGTATGAATTTTATCTAGTTCGTTCCAGTAGTTTTTGAGTTACACTCCAATAACTGATTTTTACCAAAGTAAAAGAATTGAAGTCAGTATTAAATTTTTCAAATTGCACTTGTTACCAATAAATTTCTAAAGTAAAAAAGGATTGATTATAGCTCCTGCCCGAACTTCACTAATGTAGCCTTTCATGATTACCTATTCAAGTTATCGGGAATCCAAACAAGTGTCTAACTCATATTGCGTAAGTAGGTATAGAGAATCTACCAAAACAGCCTCAAAGGATGCTCGCATCACTATCCATGTCAACTGTGACATTGCGAGGTACTGTGACTTTGTCTTTGCCTTCAAATGAATTTCAATATTATACGTTTTATTGCGTCGCGTCGTGATAATGGTTACAACAAAGAGTTCAGTATTTTTTTATATCGAGCGAACTGCAAGGGTGACCTCTAATCGTTAACCTTTATTGATATATACAGAACAGTAAAGTACATAGCCGTATTTTAGGGTTTTAAGTCGTGAAGAACATTCATTTCATTTTTGACAATGATGAGAGATTTTATGGAAGAGCAAATATCCTAGTAAAAATTGTTTGTAAAAAAATGTTGATTGTTTTATTAAAATAATAATGATTTTGTGATAACCTTATAAATTGCATTTATTTATAATTATTTTGCAATTAAATGGTTAAGGGGATGGCTGGTGTTTTTCAATCAAAAGAGGGGATTTCTAGTCTTTTTGTCCAATTATCCCCATTCGACACCTAAAGACGACGCGCAGGGAATGTTTGGACAAAAAGTCCAGAAATACCCTCGGATCTGTTAAGGGGATTTCTGGGATAAACCAACGTTACCTAAATACTATAAACCTATTTAAACTTAAACATGTTCCATTGCTTAAATAATTCAAGTAACCCAATGAGTGTATAGAGAGCCGAGTGCTCATCGTGCGTCAGCTTTAGGTTCTAAAAGACATTCTGAAAACTACAACACTCCGCTGAAGCGTAGAAGCTTCCTAAAACATTGGTTGCTATGAGATTTGCTCAACGTCACGGTGAATACTTACATAAAGAAACACATTTACAAATTGGTCATCCAGCATCCTGACAAAAGTCTTAAACATTTAACTGTGTAACTAACCAAAGAAATGTGCAAAAATGTTTATCAGCTACATACATCGTGATGAAACTGAAAAAAATACTCGTATTTATGTTTCGTTCATTCGAATTAATATTTTTATGTTTGGTTTACAATTATGTTTCATATATTTCTAATTTAGTTTTTATTATCATTATCTAATACTTTAAACGAGCTATTCTTGTATATACAATCGGAGAATGGTGATCTTGGAAACGGCTCCTGCGATTTTCATGGAATTTGGTATGCAGGAGGATTCGGGGGCGATAAATCGATCTAGCTAGGTTTAATTGCATTTGGCAATGAAAAGCAACAGTTTGTTCGTTGCGCTCAAACTAGATGGCGTAACATTCGCATTGCAAAATCCTGAATCGCGGTGACAAGATTCTCTCGGAACATACTCGTATGTAGTTATTTTGTATTCGTATCTAAATCGAGCGAAGCTCGGTCATCCAGGCACTGTATTTTATGTATATCTATAAAACAGGGCTCAAAATATGAAATTAACGTATCTATTGTTTTACTAATATACTTACTTGACAGTAATTGTTTTTCAGGGAGATTTTAGCAGGCCGGTCACTTGGTGTTAAGTAATCACCATCGCCCACGGACATCCGCGACATCAAAAATCTCGAGGATGGTTATCGGTTTTTTAGAAGAGAATATGCTCTCTTCTCGGAGGGTCCTAAGACGAATCGGCTCGGGAATACTTCAAATCGTAACTGTTTCCCTAAATAATGATACGAGTAGTTCGAGGGAGGCAGATAATGTCGTAAGAATCGCGCAGTAGCGGCCTGCCAGACGTCGACACGATTAGAACATCACGCTCTGTCGGGACGTAGGCTGCAGGTATTAAGCCGAACTGTTCATGATGACAATAACATTAATAAAACTACTTATGTACCTACTCAAATTTTTCCTGTAGTAAATTGTATTAAATTTTGTTTTGTGCACGTTAAAATTAATATTAGATTTATTATTTTAACTTTTTTTATAGTACTACTTTATAAGGCACTGCTGCTACGCCTGCTTTAGCGATCTCAAACATTGAAATTTATAGAGAAAATTTCACATCCTCGGACGGGATTCGAACCCGCGTCTTCCGACTATCCGTGTCAGTGTCAGATGTATTTTGACTATTGCATAATAATTAGAATTCACGTTACAACTGCCGCGGGGTGCCGGCTTAGAATAGCCCCCCCCCTATTCTTCCCGTGGGTGCCGTAGAAAGCGGCTAAGGGATACCAAACCATTAGGTGGGCAGCAGCGCCTTCTGAGCACAACAACGCCCAAAACTGCGCTCGACAACCCGCCTGCCAAGCGTGGCGAGTATTGGCAAAACAGTACAAATGGAACCAGGCCCCCAGTTCCCGGCAGCCCCGCTATTCCTGGCTACGATAGCGGGCACGGTAACGGTGGGGCAGGGGGTGCTAAGAATCCCCGGCAGATGCAGATGAAGCAGAACACTGACTTCTATACGCTCTTTTAATATTTTGTGATTTATATTAAATTGAAATCATTAGTTCATTTATTCATTAGCTGCTTTTGAAATTTCACTCAAATCGGTTGAGCCATTTCTGTAGTAAAAGTAAAACAAACATACATTCACTCACTCACTCGCCAACGCCATCCTAAGTTATACCTAGCTACTAGTACGTACATTGTCAAAGAGACGTTATTGTGTGGCCCCTGCATAACAAATTAATTGCGGATGGTGTCGTGATTTGTGTCTGACACCGTAATACATCAGTGTCGGGGGAATATCAGCAGCTCTCAGACATTTAGTGGCGTGCATACGTCTTCACTTGAGTGTAGATACAATGTGTTGTATATCGATTATGTTTGTACAGACACATGTCGGCCAGAGCTCAGTCACAAGTTGTGTTGTTATGACCGGGAGTACCAAACTATTTAGCTTTCATTAATATGATTAGTTTATTCAAAGGAACTGAACTACAAAGATAAGAACGCTCAATAGTATAGTCAATTTGATTGTTACCGTCCCTATACGACGGCTAACATCAACTAGAGTTAGATTCCATGCTCGTACGGATTGGCTCGGTGTCCACGATGTCATGGCGTCTGACACGAATTGCCGGAAGATGCGGGATCGAATCCCGTTTAGGCGCTATACAGACGACGGGGCGGGGCGATTTTTTTGACCGCGAAGAAATAAAGACCGCGTCTGCCCGTCGATGCCCGCGCCCTCGCCGCTACGTAGCTACGGATATGCTAGTGCCCGCCGGACACTGGCGGTGCGGCGAGGCGCGGTCTTTGTGCCCTCCGCGTGCGTTGGTGATATAAGATTCCCTTTGCGGTATCGTTCGGGGCAAAATTGACCGCCCCAGCCCGCCCCTTTGTCTTCAAAGCGCCGGGTCTGTTATTCTTAGTGGAAAATAATTCTCTAAAAATATTATTACCAAAAAATGGAACCGACTTCAGTATAGCAAAATGTGTGAAATAACTTGTTGAAGTCGGCACCATGATTGTTCAGGTGGAAGTAGGTACCTTTTATCACAATATTGTGCGCATGGTACAGACTTCGACTAGTTATTTCATACTTTTTGGTACATAAGCCGGTTTCAATTTTTGGTAAAATTATTTTTTTCACTATTTTTAGTCACCCTTGCTACTTAAGAATCGATTGTCAATGATGATAATATCATCAAGATAACAATAATTATCAGGTTTTGGAGTGTAACTCAAAAACTGCTTGACCGAATTTGATGAAATTTAAATGGGCTCACCTCAGTAGGTACTACCAAACAAAAAATAATATTATAACCGGTTCACAAATGGGAAGAAATCGATTTACATACACATTATAAAAAAACCATATACACGAACATATATAACCTCGCCTCCTTTTTTGAAGACGGTTAAAAATTACAAACGCTCAATACTTTGGTCCTAGACAAAACAACTGAACTACTCGTATTATTAAAGAAACAATTTAGACAATTTCACAAAATATATCCATCAGAACCTCGCAAAACAATATTTCCTATAAATATTCAAGTTGCAAAGTTAGAAACATTTTTCCTTCGCTAGCTCCTTACAGGAAGGGAAGTTTCACAGAGTGGGTGTCACAAGTTTTATAAGAATTTATGAAAGTTCCTCCGAATGGACATTGACATCGCGACGGTGAGTTTAACTCTTTAGATTTAATTTTGCAAGTTTGTAGTTTAAGTGGACAGACGCTGGACTTGGTCGGGCTTCAATTGATTTAACGTTAGATATTTTTGCTGGATATCGTCGATAGAGCAGTGATCTGTTTGGAGAGAAGCCATCTTTATGAAAAGATACTTGAGATACCATATTATACAAGTGTGTTTTTTGAAACTTCGCTGACTTAAGACTAATAAAAGTATAATAAAATTAGGAATATTAAGCGAACTAGCTAAATCTCTGCGGTTTCGCTCCGGTGGCCACTAGGAACAATGAGGTTATTTTTTACTTTAATACTTTAAATTAGACATTCTGTCAGCGATTAGCTTGCGCAAACATACTAGAATATCCCTTCAAGAGTCTTTATATTATAACAATGAAATTTCTATTGTGTCTGGTCACATGATGACCAATGACCTTTGATGGATTATAGATACTTTTTTTTTATAATTATCAGACATAGCACTAATATTATAAACGCGAAAGTATGGACGTTTACTACTAAAGTTCACGCAAATTTTGATGAAACTTGCTGTATAGGCAGATGAGATACTGGAATCGCTGGCGCTGAAAATCAAAAAAAATATCTGGACAAATGTGGAAATTTATACACATAAACTTTTAATTTGTTTTACTTAAAACTAAATAAATACTATTTTATGTAAGTAGTCCGTTTTTTTTTGTCTCGCAGCAGGTATGAAAAGTAGAGTATTCACCTTGATGATAAAGCCTGTCTTCGTCTTGAACGGTGAACCCCTCGCTGCACTGAGGACTCTACATAACCCTCGGGCAAAGCGATGGAGATAAATCTAAATCCATTTCCAAGTCCCCCGTTACACTCAGGGTTCAATATGCCGCCCGTGACGTAAGACACTGCTTTACCCTCTGGGTGCATAATTTACTATTAATTCTTCAGCCAGTGTTCCCCCATTAATACAAATGTGCGTCTTCAGATCAAGAGTGAAGTGCCTAGAAGATACCTGCTTCTATGGCTTCTATAGGTGTGATATTATTATATCGTAACCAGCACAACACTAGTTCGTTACGCTGTTACTTGGGCCGGTATTCCAGAAAAACGCTCAGTCTTGAATTTTTACTTAAGCGTTAATTAAAGCATTATTCTCCTAACAAAATGCTTTAAAACATTTTTTTAATTATTAAAGTAACGACCAAGGAGGTTTCAATTCAATTTAAGTACACATTATCTGTGGTGAGCGCACTGCGCTGTTTCCGAGCCAATAGACCAATAACAGACTTTTTCCACTGACATTGGCAAAATTGTGGTTGGCACAAGCCATACAAACAAGAAGAAGAAGACTTTTTCCGTTTTGGCGCTATTTCGTACATACGATTTTGAGTAATATTTTGTTGGATAAAACTTTAGTAGCAAAAATGTCATGAGATTAAATAAAGTATTGTATGCAACTGCATATAATTAGGGATTAAAACACTCGTGTAATCTTCTTTTGAAACTCGCTTGCGGCTCGTTTCAAGTTTTCAACACTTCACTGATGTTTTGATACCCTCTATTATATGACAGTTGCATAAACTACTATTTGTAAATAACTCATTTTATTCTCTAAATGTGTTCATGGCAATGAAATTAGTAGACTCTTCATTTTTGTACAACAAAAAATAACATATTATTCCTTTGATTGTGTAGTTTAGAACAGTTGACAAGTAAATAAAGTTGCTTGTGTGACTAATCATTATTTACTTAACTTAATTATTATTATGTATACTTGAAAGTTGAATTAAGTGACAGTAACGTGGATGACTATTTTTCAAAATAGGTAATGATATTTTGTGAATTTAAGTTAATTAATATAATCTAAAATGTATATACTATATTGTGAATTTATATTTCATGTGACTTACCGAATGTAACAATCATTGTTATAGTGGTGAATAAATTTCCGATTCTGATTCTGACAAGCTTAGGCGCGGGCCACACATAAGTAGCGTCGGGCGCGGACAGCACGGACGGCTTTCTATTCCATTCAAATTTCATACAAAATGTATGGAAATAAAGCCGAACTTTATGTTAGGTAGTGCACATGGTTGTTGGGGCGTTTTCCTCATTTTGCTGCAGGTCTCCAAGGCTCACGTTAGCCTCTATGAAATACCTAGTAGTATTATAAACAAAAGTTATGAATCCTCGTACGATCGTTCGACGACCAAACTATTCTGATTTCTTAACTCAATTTGAAAGCTATTGAGCCTCAACTGAACTCAGAGATATGGTCGCATTGTAATTTGTTTGCGAATATTTGAGTTCATTAAGTATTTAGTAATTCAGTTACGTAAAATAATCTTTTTACATAACTGAATTCGTGTTTGTGTTTTGAAACATATTTTATAATTCAGTACCTATCTAAGTTGTTTGGGTTCTTGGGGTTTAGATGCACGGCGTTAAGTGTAGGGCCTGTCCAGATGCTTTAAAGAAACTACAGGTGACCAAAGAACTGGTGTTTACCTCGGGCAACGTATCAGCATGGCTGTACAACAACGTAACGTTGCCAGCTTCTTAGGCACTCGACCCGCAAACAGGGGTTTAACTTATAGGATTAACTTATAATATCTAGGTATATCTATAATTTTTAGTACCTAGTTATAAGACGAGAGAGACGATATATTACGAAACGAAGATATTTATTTGTTACACAAGAATAACTTAAGATTGAATATGAATGAGGCCACTAATAAATTGTTAATAATTAATTGTTCTTTTTACTGCTAATTTCATTCCATTCTTTTTTTATAAAGTGTGAATATACTGGCGAAATTTATTACTTTCGTTTAATGCTGTACATTATACAATTTAGGAGGCGATAAGACTTTATCAAGTAACACGTGTAATTCGCGAAACATGTTTGTATTGTGAACGTAATTTATAACTCGCCGTGTTTTGTCATTTGACACACAAACTAAACACCTACTCGTGTCACAGATTAACATGATACATAACACCTAGTAGTCAGCGTGTTATTTATTATACTAATGAAATGTTTATTGTTACAGATCGTTGGTTATAAGGCTGTGACAAAAATATATAATAGCTACCTATAGTTATGTTTAGTTGAATTATTATTATAGGGGTAAATAATTGTAATAAATCTGCTTACGTAATATTTGAACGGCCCCTTGCAGAATCTGATCCAAGTTGAGAATTTACGACAAAAGAGATTTTTTGTAAAATTAACACTCCCTCTTCTGGCGCATCGCCGACCGCCGCCGCGGCACGCTCGCTTCGCGCGTTGTAGTGGCAAGTAACCTAACACTCACGTACCTATATATGACTTTGCCTTAGAGTAGTCATGAAAACTGAATACTAGTAAACCATTTGTTAACGGAAGTATACCAAAATGAACAGTATGTTAAATCATCATTATATCAATACATAATATGATTGCAATTTTATTATAAACTATTAAGTAAGTATTTATAAATGCAATAGAAATAATCGGATATAGTTTGGGAAAAAAGCTAGTCCCACTTGTTCTATTTGTGACCCCATGGAAATAGTGGGACACACCCTATGCTTTCATTCCAAAACAGCTGAACGGATGTAGATGTTTGAAATACAGATGGCTGGTAGTACCCGGGATTAACACTTACTTAGGCTGCTTTTTATCTCCATTCAACCAGTAGTTTTAAAGGGATCTTATGCTTTATTCCACTCTAACGAGTTCGCAAGCGAATACCATTTTAGTAACTCACCGAGCGAACGAAATGTCTGCAAAGTCAAAGTCAAAATCATTTATTCAATTTAGGCATCAAAGACGCACTTATAAACGTAAATTTTTCATTATAATGTTCTTTAAAGACTCTACAGCCGCGTTTCAAAATATATAGAACCTACCGAGAAGCGGCAAGAAACTCGGGGCCATTCTTTTTATATAGATGTTTACAATGTTTCTACTAAGGTACTACAAATATTAAATTTTATGGGTGGCAGAGTGACAGCTTGCCAGAAGTGGAGCATTCCAAGCAGCTTTATCTTCAATATAATGTCGGACTTTATAATAAGTTTTTTTTATTAAAACGTTTTTTACAGTCAACTTGAATTTGCCCTTTGAAGGTTGTATGTTGCCTCTGCTTTAACTGGCCAAATTAACTTTTATTTGTATGCATGTTTGTTAGGTTATATGTTGGTCCTGATGTACAGGTCGCATTTGTCAACCAATCTTGACGAAACTTGGTAAGCATGTTCTACTATTTAATATATATATTGTAGTCGGCGATTTTATGTACTTTGTCTAAAAAGGCGGGAAGTTTGCTTAGGCGCTATTTACCAACCGAATATTATAAAATTTTGTAAAAAGACACACGTTGAGTAGCTGAATTTAAAGAGGAACTTCGAATATGAGGATAATTGGTGAAGTTGTTTCAGAGATAATAGTTTATGAAGTAATGCAAAAATTGTCGCTGATAAGACTATGTGCTCGCAAGGTCTACTGTTCGTAGAACTACTACAGTATTAGATTAAACTCAATAAAACACAGTCTATGTTAAGATAATTTATTACATCAATACATGGAAGTTAATGATCACACTACGTTTTGTTTGTGTTTAGCGAATAACGTACAGAGCGCGTGTTTAGCGTTGGTGCAGCGAGCGGCGCACACGTCGGCGCGCCGCGCGATGTGCGCCCGCGCGCCGCACGCGCCCCACACGTGAGCCGCCACTCGGGACAACGCGCTCCACGGCGTCACCCACTCCTTACGGAGGTACTTGAACAACATACAAAATGGTTTTGTTACAAACACTAACGTAGTTTTCACTTACTTTTACTTAGAAATACAAGATTACTTACGTAATGTTTATCGAATAGGTCCGGACTGTGGGCCGAACACGAATAGCTGCTAAAGTGTAACGTTATCGTATCGTTTACGTATTCAGTACAAACTGTGATGTATCTGTGCCACTATTGTACTAGATAAATGACAGTTGGAACTAAATACATTAACGATGCGATTACGTTACACTTAAACAGATTTTCGTGCTCGACCCACTGTACTACACTTGAGGAGGGAGGACGACTAGTAAGAGAAGGCATGGAAATATACAATATGCATAAACACGTCACAAAATCCAGGACCCAGGAACAAACATTTAATTAGCTCATCACACAAATATTGGCCCTGGCTAGGACCGAACCCGGGACACTGTGCTTCGAAGGCAGAGGCGAATGTATCCCTGATTTCGATAAATTCAATAATTCGACAAGTCACTTACTTCGATAAAACGTAGTTCGCCAATTCATTGCTTCGACAGGACATATATTCATTGCTTCGACAGGACATATATTCGGCAAGAATTTTATTACAAAAGTGCTGCGTTATCTACCGACTTCCTAAAAAAGAAGGAGGTACCCAATTCGACTGTTTTTTTATATACCTCATAACTTTCGACTGGGTGAAGCGATTCTCATAATTCTTTGAATTTGAATGCTTTTTTGTTTGAAAGCTGGTGGTTCCCGTCTGGTCCTATTAAAATTTTATCAAATTCGGTTAAGTTGTTTTTGAGTTACACTCCAATAACTGAATAGATCGGAAGTCGGTATTAAATTTTTCAAATTGTACTTGTCATCCTTATCGAGGTGTACGTTACCCTTAGTTAGTTTAGCGTTGTGTAATCCCCGTTCAATCTAAGGTCACCTATCGTAACTTTGCTCTGGCTAGATACACCGCTACGTTCTACGGAGCAATTCTTGTCGAAGTATAAGTTCTGTCGCAGCAAAGACTGTTGAAGTATTGAACTTGTCGAAATTCAGAGGTACACCGGGCAGAGGCACCTGTACCACACCCCACTACCACAGTATAAATATAGAGAAACAGTACGGAAACTACCTACAAACGTTCGAAACGGCTCACTCACACAAACATGCGCATCGACGAGAGCCCTAAGCGGTTGTCGCGGTGCTGTCAGTAGTGAGGCCGTGTCAAGACGAGTGGTCACGTATAAGTTTATTTCAGCTTAACTAGGCTTAGTTTCCGTACTGTATATCTATATTTATACTGTGCCACTACTAACTAAGCTAACGGAGCTGATATGGGAATATTTGAAATTCAATTCATAATGGTCATCTGTGTTAGCCACAAGTTATTTGTTTTAATGTGAAGTTATCGTATTGTTGTGCACCTGGATGGTTGAGTTTTGCTGTTAAGTAAATAATTTTCTAACCTCAAACCAAACATTGGCTTAGTGTTGCTTAACAACGCCATCTATTGACAAGTAACTTTAGTATTGCTGTGTCGGTAAAACAGTTTAGCCATCGGTTCTGAGTGCTATGTGGCTTGCTCACTGCCAATTCAACTGGCTTATCTTCTGTGCTATGTCGGTGACCTTTAGTTCGTCTACGGATCTCCTCATTTCTGATTCGATCACTTAGAGAAACCCTGAGCATAGCCCTCTCCATAGCTCGTTGTGCTACTTTGAGTTTGCTTATGAGGCCCATAGTAAGAGAACACGTTTCAGTGCCATAAGTCATCACTGGTAACACACATTGGTCGAAGACTTGTCTTGAGCAACTTTCATACATTTTAGCAACACTGGAGACTTGATGCTCCATACATTTTCATAATTTTAGTAAATGTTGGCCCAATTTCGACAAAATCTGGCAATTATTTTGAACAACACACCTACTAAAATAAAACTGAGTTGGCAACACTGCAACCAACTGAGTTAACGGAACCGGCACCTGAGAGTTTTTAAATTTATTTTGTTTCTAATTAAATTTATTTCTAGTCTATGAATATTTTCGAAGCTCACCTGATCGAAAGGCCTCCTCCCGATATGGAACATGGTGTAGAGCAGCGGCGCGCGGTGCAGCGGCATGTCCACATCCGCGCTGTCGTGGACGCCAAGCTCTTTGTAGATCCAGTCGGCGTGCAGCTTTATGTGCTCGTAGATCACCTGCACAAATATATAATTATTATCACACCTGTTCGAAAAACCACAATTGGCCTTATAGTTTAGCGGGAGCAAATTTAAATATTGATTTTCACCCTCCCCTTTTATTTGTTCCATTAAAATCTGGAAAACTATACCGTCGCCCTTCTGATTGTTATATTGAAATCTAGCAGGCTATGCCGTTGCCCTTTTGATTGGTTTATTGAAATCTAGCAGGCTATGCCATCGCCCTTCTGATTGTTATATTGAAATCTAGCAGGCTATGCCGTCGCCCTTTTGATTGGTATATTGAAATCTAGAAGGCTATTCCGTCGCCCTTCTGATTGGTATATTGAAATCTAGAAGGCTAAGCGGTCGTACTCTGATTGGTATATTGAAATCTAGCAGACTAAGCCGTCACCCTTCTGATTGGTTTATTGAAATCTAGCAGGCTATGCCGTCGCTCTTTTGATTGGTTTATTAAAATCTAGAAGGCTATGCCGTCACCCTTCTGATTGGTATATTGAAATCTAGAAGGCTAAGCGGTCGTACTCTGATTGGTATATTGAAATCTAGCAGACTAAGCCGTCACCCTTCTGATTGGTTTATTGAAATCTAGCAGGCTATGCCGTCGCTCTTCTGATTGGTTTATTAAAATCTAGAAGGCTATGCCGTCGCCCTTCTGATTGGCATATTGAAATCTAGAAGGCTATGCCGTCGTACTCTGATTGGTATATTGAAATCTAGCAGGCTAAGCCGTCACCCTTCTGATTGGTAGATTGAAATCTAGCAGGCTATGCCGTCGCTCTTCTGATTGGAATATTGAAATCTAGACGGCTATGCCGTCGCCCTTCTGATTGGTATATTGAAACCTAGAAGGCTATGCCGTCGCTCTTCTGATTGGTATATTGAAATCTAGAAGGCGCTATGCCGTCGCCTTTCTGATTGGTATATTGAAATCTAGTAGGCTATGCTGTCGCCCTTCTGATTGTCCAGTGAAATCTAGAAGGCATGGGCTCATTTGCAGAGGTCTGCAGCCTTCTTTTTTTTTGATGGTACCTAAATTATTCGAGAAAAATGAATCCAACACAAACATATTTGTAAAATTTTTAACATATTTTTTTTAGTTTATATTGTCAACCATAGCTGTCAACCCTATTTTTATACATACGAGGTTCGAGACGTAGTTCTTTTTTTTCTCATAGGTAGCGATGAAAAATACTGGGGGTTACTCGGGGCAAAGATGTTTTGTGATTGATCTACATAATATGGAATTACTCGCTACGCTCAGGATTATACTTTAGAATTCCTGCAGTGCTGATTGGGTGGTCAGATATCAAACAGTATTTGACTTGAATTCTCACATATATTTAGATTCTATATACATAATATATGTATGATCTTTATGTGTATATATTTATTTTTTTATTTGTTGATTTTTCAAGAAGCATCGATTTCAATTTAGAGAAACCTATATGGGACCTCTGAAATATGACATTGTTATAAAAATTACAAATATAAATATTTATTATATAAAAAAATATCAAATAACCGAAGAAGAGTTGCCTACAAATAGCATTTTGACATTATTAATTAAAATGCTAAGCGAGACGTCATCGACGCGGGCGTCCCGAACACTCCTTGAAAAAGGCCACCGAACGTGGTCGAAACTATAGTCGGACCTATCCAGTAAATATTACGTGAGTAATCCCGTATTTTTAATTAATAATGATTGAAAACCACGTTAGTTTTTATAACATTTTGACACTTATTAAGTGCAAGTGAGAAGCCAGTCGCCTAAGTTTAAGAGTAACACCTTCTATGGGTACGTTCCGGTAAGCGCCGTCAACGCTCACAACTGTCGCGCCCGACTCACCGTTCCCTTTTGATTCCAATGCGTTTAATGCCCAACCCGAATGGAACACTAACCGCGGTCGCGTAATGCGCGCCAAATTTTATGTTCTATAATCGAAAGAATCCTATACATAATCGATATTTTGACAGTGACAGCTCGCAACGACCGCAAAACCCACCTTCCATCCACGAGCGTTGTGGTCGCGACGTGAGCGTTTTGTTTTAGTGACATCGCACGTCCTGTGTACAACAGAAGTGTTTACTCCAGCCAGGGAAGCAACCCGAGACCTCACGCTTACCAGTAGTAGCTAAAGTAAATAATTGAATACAATGCATACCCTCAAGCTATCTCTCCCGGCTGACGTCATCAGTATTTGACTAGTTAAAGCCGCGGCGTCGCTCGCCCGCTCTGCGTTTGAACCCGGTACGTCACCCTGGAAGCAAGATGAGTTTGATAGTTGCAGCGTCACTTATAGGTAAAGTTTTGCATGCCACTGCACTATGCTCGTCACCCCGAGCTCTTTGTTTTTGAGTTTCATTCGCGTAATATTACTTGCAGCAATGCCTTTCACAAAAGTCAAAAGTCAAAATAATTTATTCAATTTAGGCATCAAAGACGCACTTATGAACGTCAAATTTTCATTATAATGTACTTTAAAGACTACCGCCGTGTTCCAAACTATATAGAGCCAACCGAGAAGAAGCGACAAGAAACTCAGGGCCATTCTTTTTATATAGATGTTTACAATGTTCCTACTTACGTACTACAAATATTTCATTTTATGGGTGGCAGAGTGACAGCTTGCAGTAATTAAAAACCTATTATCAACTACGTACATCAAACAATAAAACAAGCCTTAATGCCCAGTAACAAGGCTCATACCTCTTCATAAAGCTCAGCGAATTCTGGAAAGTCCTCCAAGCCGAACTGGTTGGAGAGCTTGACTTGCTTCTTGGAGTGTGCGACGATCTTCTGTATTTCTTGCGTGTGCTTGTCGTCTTCGTCGATGGAGCAGAGCGCCTCCGCGATGGCGAGCGCTATGGACGACGGAGAGCTGTGCGACCCGTCGAAACTTACCGACGACGATGTAGCTAAAACAAACAGAAAGCATTTACAAAGAAATATTCAAAGTTATATTCTAGAAAGTCTGTTAATTACATGTGCTAATTAAATATTAGAATTGGAAATTTACTTTGAGTAAGAATATTTTCAAACGAGCTATGGGGAGGGTAAGATCGAGGTTTTTCTACGTCATCGAAATGAGGAGATCCGTAGCGAACGAAAGTCACCGACATAGCCCAGAAGACTAGCCAGTTGCGCTTGCAGGAAAGTTTCGAAGTTGTTGACGAATACATCTACTTAGGACAGACAGTCAAACTAGGCAGGTCCAGCTTTAAGAAAGAGGTCAATCGTCCAACTTGGCTGGGCAGCATTCCGTAAATTTCAAGACGTCTTCTCGTCAAAAGTAGTGTCAAGTCAGTGCCTCAAGACAAGAGTCTTTGATCAATGTGTGTTACCAGTGATGGCATATGGCACTGAGACGTGGTCTCTTACTATGGGCCTCATAAGCAAGCTTAAAGTCCCACAACGAACTATCGAGAGGGCTATGCTTGGGGTTTCTCTACATGATCGAATCAGAAATGAGGAGATCCGTAGACGAACGAAAGTCACCGACATTGCCCAGGAGATTAGCCAGTTGAAGTGGCAGTGGGCAGGGCACATAGCACGTAGAACAGATTGCCGATGGGTTGGGAAGGTTCTGGAGTGGAGACCACGGACCGGCAAACGCAGCGTAGGTCGACCTACGCAACCACTAAACAACCGCACTCTGAGGTTCTGAACGCCCCCAGACACTGCGGGGAGTGAAAGTAGCGGCGACTAACCTTGACGATTGGTCGAGGTTCGGACACGGGAAGTACATGCATTTGCGTTACCTATTGTATATATCTGTGGAAGTAGTGGACAAGTTTGAGTGTATAAGTAACGTACTTGTTTGAATCCGAACTTGCTTGGATCTCGGTCTGGTTTTCGCGTTCATGTTGCGAGGTTCTCCATTCGCTGTGGAACCACCTGCAATAATATATACATTAATTAACTGGAGATCAGCGAGCGAGCTCACATAGGGTTCTCCTAGATTAGTGTAATACAGTTTCGAAATTTTGTCTTTATCTAGATTAATAATAGAAAGAGGAAAGATTTGTTCGTTTAAATGTAACAGGCCCTGAAACTGTTGCACCGATTTCTTTCACCGTTAGAATACTGCATTATCCCTGATGAACATAGGCTATAAATTTTGATTCATCATCATCATCATTAGTCACGACTATAACGAATAAACTCAAAACTACAGGACCGATTTCAAAAAATATTTAATCATTTGTATGATTCATTATTCCTGAGCAACATAGGCTATATATTATGATTCATCGTCATCACCATCATCATCCATCACCACGCGGGTGAAACTGCGGACGCAGGTAGTAGTTTAAACAAGAGTAAGTGTACAATATCAATCAGTTAATAAAGCTAGATGTTGGCTTCCATTTTCACAACATTTTATTAATTTTAAGGGTCACCGATGGGCGGATCTCTGGATGAATTGGCCCGTGGTACCAACTTTTGACATACAGCAAAGAATAAAACAAAATATAACGTTAAGGCTACGATCCGGTAACCGCCGAAATCACTCATCGCGGCGTTCGCACGCCCATTCCCTTATAAGCCCACGTTTATCGTGAGCGAGCTCGTACGTCATCGATTACGTCACCGGAAACGCTCACGTCGCGACCACAACGCTCGCGGATCGAAGGTGGGTTTTCGCGTTCGTTGTGAGCTGTCACTATCAAAGGATCAAATAAGTTTAGGATTCTTTAAATTTTTGACAGAAAATTTAGCGCACATTTCGCGACCGCGTAACCGTTTCGTTTGGGTTGAACATTGCAAGCATTGGTCCGTAGCGGAACGGTAAACCGCTCACAACTGTCGCGCCCGACAGTTGTGAGCGTTGACGGCGCTTGCCGGAACGACCCATAGTGTTGGGTCTAAACATGCACTATTGAGGGACTGTCTGGTGCTGAGCAGAGAGAGTCAACTAGATCTGTGTGATGTAAACAGCCAGAGGAGTCGTTGACTTGGACGTTTGACTTTATCATTACACTCATGTTGGAGGACGCTTTTGGATTTTTATTACGTGCTGTTATGCTGTTTCTATGCTATAACTCTTTGGGGTCTGCTGATAATCAAGGAAAAATCAACTAAATATCAGTGAAGGGAATGGCCATAACCGGATTAGTTTGTAACAATTCAACTCATTTATCCATCTGACATGGTCCATATTAGTAACGTGTTCGGGTGATCTTTTTAGATTCGAAATTTTGAGAGTTTGCTGATAAGGAGGTGAAGTTAAGTGGATCTTAGAGATAGGAACGACCGTGGTTTTCGAATTATCAAATCATCAAATATCAAAGTAGTTATTATTCTAAATCTAAATTCTTTAGGGTCTACCAAAGCTTTAGCAATGAATATCGTAAATATGATTTTATGCGGATAGTAGTCTATTTATTTGGTCGTTTTCAAAAATAATTTCTTTGAAATATCTGTATACGATAGTCTTCCTGTATTTATATTTCAGTCTATAGATACCGAAGTAATTTGTATCTTACAAAAGTAATTTTATTTTTGCTGTTTGCTATGATTAACGTAAGTCATAAAAAGATATCTCCAATTATCAATAGTATTTATCCAATTTATTTATGTGGCTTCTTCCGTAGACCAAAGAAGCGAAACGGGTCAGTTAGTTATAAATCATCATTGTTGTTTGGTCCTGAACGATGACATAGATGGCGCCGCTCGTAACATCATTTGGATATTGTATTGTTTTGGAACGCCACTGTTTGGGCTGACAGATACTGTCATACTTTGTTTTGTCTATGACAACAGATAACTTGCATTTTGTTTTTGGTTGAAAATGAGATAACCTCTTGCTTTGAGTAAAATGGCTGCGAGCCATATTTGTTGTTGAAATGTATAATTAATTGAGTAAATTCGATCACGCTGTAGGCCATGTTGCGTGTATAGTGTAGAGTGGTACATTACACCGGTTTGAGGATCTACGCTGAATATGAAGCACCGCCGAGCAGCCGAGGATTTAAAGATCAGAAAACACGTGCGAGAGACCTGGATGAGGTTTGTCGTTTTTTTCCCATCCTAGTTCCTTTCCAACACCTCTGTCTTCCCCTCCTAACAGAACTGACTACCGGATGCTACGCTCATCAGGACTGAGGTAAGTTCTTTTTGTTAGTTAGGTTATTTTGTGATAAGTTAGGTCAGAGCTATTGTAGACTTGTTAGGCCATTTATTTGCATCTTGTAAGCTCCTTGTTATCGAGGACAGTTTGGTGAAGACTCTCGAAAGCACCCGCTTCGCAGACCAATAAACAAATCGCTTCTACACGCTACTCCGGTCTGCGGAGCCCCAGTTGAAGTGCGTTCCACACCTATCAATTGTAATATTATAAATTCGTAAATTTGAATGGATGGATGTTTGTTACTCAAATACGTCAGAGAAGCTGAACGGATTTGGATGAAACGTGGTGTGTAGACGCTTTGGGGTCTGGAATAATATATAGGAAACTTTTTATCGTCAATCACCACGCGAGTAATACCGCGGGGCACAGCAAGTTACGTAAAGATATCGTTGCTCATGTTTGAAACTTTTTGAAACTATGAGCCTAACACTTTCGATAAAAACATATTTATGTATAACATCCTTCATTATTTTACATATACACTACCATACTTTAGAGAATTTCTTAAAAACTTGCGTTTATACAATACTGACAATTTTTGGCACAAACACTATGATCGCATGCTTCGTCGCAAATCAGCCCGCAGCGCAGTTCTGTAGTTTTATGACGCCATCCGCTAGACTGCGGAGCGCCGTCGTGCGATATAGTATTTTTCATGCTATTTTAGTGTCTAAAGTTAACGCCCATTTCTTTTAGCTCCGCCTGAATGAAAAATAATGTCTACAGACCCTTGATTTAATTTGTAACATATTTTACAACGAACCTGCTTTCTCTTTGACAGCTTCCTTCCTAGCCCACTTCTGTATCTCCTCGTACGCGACAGTGACGAGCAACTGCAACAGCACGGAGCCGCCCACCGGGCTCGCGTGCGACGGCAGCGCGCTCTCTATCATACTGCACGCGTTAGTGAACGCGCGCGGGAGGCACGCCAGTGTGCGCGAGAGGCACGTCAGGCACACTGACATCGTCTGGAACGGACATTGCACATTAGGAGGCAGGCAAGGCTATTGACAGCTTCCTTCTCAGCCCACTTCTGTATCTCCTCGTACGCGACAGTGACGAGCAACTGCAACAGCACGGAGCCGCCCACCGGGCTCGCGTGCGACGGCAGCGCGCTCTCTATCATACTGCACGCGTTAGTGAACGTGCGCGGGAGGCACGCCAGTGTGCGCGAGAGGCACGTCAGGCACACTGACATCGTCTGGAACGGACATTGCACATTAGAGGAGGCAGGCAAGGCTATTGACAGCTTCCTTCTCAGCTCACTTCTGTATCTCCTCGTACGCGACAGTGACGAGCAACTGCAACAGCACGGAGCCGCCCACCGGGCTCGCGTGCGACAGCAGCGCGCTCGCTATCATACTGCACGCGTTAGTGAACGCGCGCGGGAGGCACGCCAGTGTGCGCGAGAGGCACGTCAGGCACACTGACATCGTCTGGAACGGACATTGCACATTAGGAGGCAGGCAAGGCTATTGACAGCTTCCTTCTCAGCCCACTTCTGTATCTCCTCGTACGCGACAGTGACGAGCAACTGCAACAGCACGGAGCCGCCCACCGGGCTCGCGTGCGACGGCAGCGCGCTCTCTATCATACTGCACGCGTTAGTGAACGCGCGCGGGAGGCACGCCAGTGTGCGCGAGAGGCACGTCAGGCACACTGACATCGTCTGGAACGGACATTGCACATTAGGAGGCAGGCAAGGCTATTGACAGCTTCCTTCTCAGCCCACTTCTGTATCTTCTCGTACGCGACAGTGACGAGCAACTGCAACAGCACGGAGCCGCCCACCGGGCTCGCGTGCGACGGCAGCGCGCTCTCTATCATACTGCACGCGTTAGTGAACGTGCGCGGGAGGCACGCCAGTGTGCGCGAGAGGCACGTCAGGCACACTGACATCGTCTGGAACGGACATTGCACATTAGAGGAGGCAGGCAAGGCTATTGACAGCTTCCTTCTCAGCCCACTTCTGTATCTCCTCGTACGCGACAGTGACGAGCAACTGCAACAGCACGGAGCCGCCCACCGGGCTCGCGTGCGACAGCAGCGCGCTCTCTATCATACTGCACACGTTAGTGAACGCGCGCGGGAGGCACGCCAGTGTGCGCGAGAGGCACGTCAGGCACACTGACATCGTCTGGAACGGTCATTGCACATTAGGAGGCAGGCAAGGCTATTGACAGCTTCCTTCTCAGCCCACTTCTGTATCTCCTCGTACGCAACAGCGACGAGCAACTGCAACAGCACGGAGCCTCGTCTCCCGCTTCCCCGCAGACCCTCCACATATATACTGCGGCGCCGCTCGGCAAGGAGAACCATTTTTTCGTCATGCCAGAAGCACGCGGACCGCGCATCCAAATTTAGCAGGAAAGGCATGTCGAACAAGCCAATAAGGATTTAACGGAGGAAGCACCACCTAAGCCCAACCGGGCCATATTACAAAGCATGGATCCATCTAACGCCCACGTCTAAAAAGGTACCTTTAAAAATGTTTCCCCATGTGCGCGCAACTATTTTTTTGATTCTGTTCGCGGGCGTAGGCATAATTGACCGACTTCCCAGCAATGAAGACAAAGTGTAGAAATGTTCGTATTGGTGCTTATTGTAAACCTAAATTTAAAAGACTCTTTAAATTTAGGTTTACAATAAGCACCAATACGAACATGATTCTAGAATAAAAAGTTGTAAAATCAATGTACTAAATTAAACGCTTGAAGTTCTCATTTCCGAACCTTCGGTGTAGTACTCATGAGCATAAGTACACTCACAAAACGGCCTGCAGTCCTTCGAATGAATCTTGTCCGGCACGTAGGCAAGTATAGTTTATGAGCTAAGGGTTGGGAATCCCGCTTCCATTTATAACCACAACTCAATCTCATATATAACATTTAAACGTTCATTTTCATTCAATTCATAAGATGGCAGTTTTGATTTCTCAAAGACCATTTTTGCCAAAATTGTATATATTGATGGTAACATATGTTCTTGCCGAATATTACCAAAATCTTCCAGTTTAACTTCAAACCTTATATCTCGGCAACCACTTGACCAATTATACTTATATTCCAAATTCCTCTTTAAAGTTAGGTGCCTAATGTGACCGCCGCAGCAAATTACCCCCCTTTTTAGAAAATAACCCTCCCCTCTTCTCAAAAAACCGCCGACGACAAAAGAATTATACTGAATAGTAGAACATGCATGCCAAGTTCCGTCAAGATTAGTTGAAAAATGTGACCTGTACAGGAAGACCAACATACAACCTAACAAACATACGGACAGATGAAAGACAATTTAACCAGTTAAAGCAGAGACGCTTCGCTCGCTAGGTCAATAAAACTGAAGTGTCACTTTGTAATGTCCATTGAAAATGTATAACTTATAACAAAATAACAGATTTTGCCATTTTATCGAGTAACATTCACGTCCTCTGACAGAATATTACATGCTCGGACCATTGCTTTTGTGGCCTAGCGGTCATGGCGTCTGACATGGATAGTCGGAACATGCGGATTCGAATATTTGTAAATTGTCTGTTTGTATTTCTGCATGTCTGTTTGTTTCGTCTAACCTTCAAACCGGCGGTTCTGATTTTGACTGCAACACTGAGCCGCGAGTCGTACCAGATACATAGAGGCGTCACTCTGCACCACTTGCACTAGTATACTCGGATGTACTGCAACACTGAGCCGCGAGTCGTACCTGATACATAGAGGCGCCACTCTGCACCACTTGCACTAGTATACTCGGATGTACTGCAACACTGAGCCGCGAGTCGTACCTGATACATAGAGGCGCCACTCTGCACCACTTGCACTAGTATACTCGGGATGTACTGCAACACTGAGCCGCGAGTCGTACCTGATACATAGAGGCGCCACTCTGCACCATTTGCACTAGTATACTCGGATGTACTGCAGCACTGAGCCGCGAGTCGTACCTGATACATAGAGGCGCCACTCTGCACCACTTGCACTAGTATACTCGGATGTACTGCAACACTGAGCCGCGAGTCGTACCTGATACATAGAGGCGCCACTCTGCACCACTTGCACTAGTATACTCGGATGTACTGCAACACTGAGCCGCGAGTCGTACCTGATACATAGAGGCGCCACTCTGCACCACTTGCACTAGTATACTCGGGATGTACTGCAACACTGAGCCGCGAGTCGTACCTGATACATAGAGGCGCCACTCTGCACCATTTGCACTAGTATACTCGGATGTACTGCAACACTGAGCCGCGAGTCGTACCTGATACATAGAGGCGCCACTCTGCACCACTTGCACTAGTATACTCGGGATGTACTGCAACACTGAGCCGAGAGTCGTACCTGATACATAGAGGCGCCACTCTGCACCACTTGCACTAGTATACTCGGGATGTACTGCAACACTGAGCCGCGAGTCGTACCTGATACATAGAGGCGCCACTCTCCACCACTTGCACTAGTATACTCGGAATGTAGTGCAACACTGAGCCGCGAGTCGTACCTAATACATAGAGGCGCCACTCTGCACCACTTGCACTAGTATACTCGGAATGTACTGCAACATTGAGCCGCGAGTCGTACCTGATACATAGAGGCGCCACTCTGCACCACTTGCACTAGTATACTCGGAATGTACTGCAACACTGAGCCGCGAGTCGTACCTGATACATAGAGGCGCCACTCTGCACCACTTGCACTAGTATACTCGGAATGTACTGCAACACTGAGCCGCGAGTCGTACCTGATACATAGAGGCGCCACTCTGCACCACTTGCACTAGTATACTCGGGATGTACTGCAACACTGAGCCGAGAGTTGCGCATATCGCTCCAAGCCACGCAGGCCGACGGTCGCACCACACCTGGCGAACAACAATCTTTTATTAGATACTATAGTGAAATTTCTAGTGACATAAAACTTGTTTGAATTGAGTGCATAATGTTAGCTTCAGCACATGAAACGTATATTAAGGAGCAACAGCTACAAAATCCCACAATTACGTCACAGAAGTCGCCCGAAGCCTTCCATTCAGCGACCGATTGCCATCTTTCTTATGTTCATATTGGAAACATCTTAACATTGGCTTCTAAGAAAACTTACTAGAAATCGCACAAAAGATCCCATTTTGAGGACCTATCAAGACCAAATAAGCTTCTGCAAGATGCAGGGTTATATAAACTTCACTGTTACTGTCGTATAGGACAAACTAAGAGGATTCGGTGTTCATAGTTGATAAGAAAAACAGACGCTCGAACAAGTCTGCAGTCAGTACATTCGGTTTGACAACCCACAAATACTTGCCAGAGAGAAATAAAATGAAATAATTTTAAATAGCACTATAAAGTCAATACCAGTTGACAATTACCACCTGCTTGAAATCCAGTCATCAAGTTAAATAAATCCCGCGTTCAGCACGATACTGCAAGACCTCCGGATACCGTGACTGACGACTGCGTGCATTGGAAACTTATAATTAAAATTTCTTATGCGGAATATACAAATAATGTCATATCTCTAATAAAAAAATTACCATCCAGTATATTTACGAAAAATCTATACTATCTATAATTGCGGAAAAGTTGTTTTTGTTTGTATGACGAGCTAATCTCTGAAACTATCAGTTTTTGTTTATTTGGTAGCCATATTCATGATTAATAGCAGTAGAACAAATAGGCTATTTTCTATCCCGGAAAACGGAGGTGATACCGCAGGAATCAGCTTGTTAAAGATACACACGATCAAATCTGTTTTAAACTGCTTAATTTCTTCTGTCCTATTGTATATTGTGATTGTGATGTGTGAGTGTGATGTTATTATGAGTCAGTTTTTTGGCGACATCTGGAAGTATTTGCTGGTCTAAGTTTTGATTAATTTGCATTATACTGAGACCGGGGAAATGACACATGTAACAACCGATGTATGTGTTTTTAATTTAAATTACTCTTGTGATATTCATATTCATATCATTTATTGCATCATACGGGGATGATGTAACGTATGTAACGGGGATCTTAAATATTACAATACTGAGTCATATATGTACCCAATTCAGGGCATTGCAATATGAGTAGAAGCGGACCGATATATTGTTACATTTTTCGTCAAAATTTATCCTTAATAAATTCGTCTAGACTATAATAACTTCTAGTGAGTAATAGAGTTCTAAGTTTAATTTCAAATATTTGGTCTTTATCTTGGGCTTTTATCGTATCCGGAATTAAATATTTATTTCCAGTTATTTGTTAATACTACTATTATAATAGTAATATTATTATTTCTACTAATAATTGATGCATTACTATAAAACATTCTTATCTAAAATAGTTTACTTCAACAAATACTAATTTAACAAAATTTGACACTGACTTCCATTCTATTAAACCCAGTTGATGATGAATTATTAAAATTACTAATGCTCAGACCTAGACCAAAATAATGGGAACACATCAGAAGCACCAGCTTCCATATAAAATTGAAAACTTCCTTTTTGTCTGTAAATTTAGTTACAAAGTAAAATACATATTGATAAAAACAACTCATCTTAATTCCCTCCGAACCATACATCCGAAACATTGTCGTCATCACTATCACTCTCGATAAGGTCGAAGCACACCGCGCTTATAGTGTCAGTCTCACGGCTACTCCCAAAACCAGATTGTATCTCAGCACTATTTAAAACCGGTTTCCATGCCGGTGGTATTGTCCTCCCACCATCTCGGTTGAAATTCGGATGTCGATTTATTTCGATCGCCTTCCGCACTTTGCGCGGCACGAAAAACTTTTGTCGAGCCAGTACGGAAGTCTTATCGAAGCGAATGTAATGATTTGATTCCGAGATGTGTGAATGAGCTGCGACCGCCAACCGCTCGGTATCCATGTTCTTATTGCTCCGGATATGCTCTGTAACTCTGGTGGATATGTTACGCCTAGTTTCACCAATGTAATATTTTTAATATATTTTTATTTTTTATTTTTTTTATTTATATATTTTATATTTATAATATATATTCACATGGAATTCTGTAAACGCCTGGTCCAATAAGAGGCACCTTGTCCTTCGGAGAGCGTAGGAATTGCTGGATTCGGCCCGGTGAGTGAAACACAGCCTTGAGACCATACCTCCGCCGAAGACGGCAACCGATTTTATCAGGCACACCTTTGATGTATGGCAGGTAGATAGGTGAGCGTTCCACTGTTACAGGCTTCCTGCATGCACGCGACGAGCGACGCGATCTCCAAGGATGAACGCTCCCTGAACCTCGTCTTATACGTTCAAAACTTCGTCGGACTCTTTTGTTTTTTGTTTAACCACACACGTTGCAGTTCCTGGAAAAGTAGGTTGATTTCTGCGAAATCTATTGTATTGTTGGCCAAATATGGCGAATCGCAAGTCAACGGATTAAAAGCCGTCCTTCCCGTGTTGTCCCATTAAACTAAATTAATAAAGGTCATTTCATCGAATTCGGTCAATTAGTTTTTGAGTTATACTCCAATAACTGAAAATAATGGTCATTGGTTTAAAATTTTTCAATTTTTACTTGTTTATTAAATAATATATACAAATTATACAGACGATTTGATAACCCCTTTTATGGAAGTCAGTTGAAAAGTTAATTTTATTTTCTTTCCTTAGGAAAACAAATAATGATAAAAAAAAATAATTATTTCGAAAATTAACAACTAAACACCATTAATATTTATATATTTATTATCCAAAACTTAGACTATCATTACAGTGAGATACTAATGCGATAGTTTAGTATATAGTAGTAGTATATAGTATATATAGTGTATATATAGTGTATATAATACTATTTACATTACCTTTAAACACGGAACCGAAATCAACATCAAAAAGTGTGAAATAACTGGTCCTGTCAGTACCATGTGCACAATATTGTGACTATATGTACCTACTTTTGAACTATCATGGTACCGACTTCAACAAGTTATGTTCAACTTTTTAGCGTTGAAGTCGGTTTCCATTTTTTTGGTGGTTTTTTTTTTATTAGTGTGTGTCTAATAAATATACTTCAGTGAATACATTACCTGCCGTTTGTCCAAGAACGCTGCCCAATCCCGGGCGGATATCTCCAGCGCGTAGCACAAGGCAGACTTGAGTTCCGCCTTGCTGCCGACGCTCGCCACTATGTACGTGAGCGCGCCTGACGCTCGACCGAACTCTTCGCCAGCTGGGAATTATCAACATTCACTCTATGTGATAAGTTAATTCAGTTTTCCACTGCCGTCGGAATGCGATTCCGAAAAACAAACAATGATTTAGTTTTTTTCTCTAGCACAAGAGGAATACTACCCAGGTAGTATTTTTGTTTTTTATTATCAACTTTGATTGTTTTTTTTAACCCTAGAAAGATAACCATGTTCTATCTTACATAAAAGATAACCATGCGCTTCGGAGGCGCCACGGTATTCAAATGCTTATATGTATTTAAATTATTTAGCAAGATTTGTGTAATTTGATTTTACAATTTAAATGGTATTATAGGTGACACATTTTTATAAACGAAAAATATTGTACTTTATATTTGTTTATTATTAATAATTGAAACCAAATGAGTAGACCTCTAAAAAACTAACAAAAATCACGAATATCGCTTAACTATCATAAAATATTGTATTTTACTATTAATATGTATAGTATAAGTCAAATATAAGTATAAAGTCTAGGAAAGCTAATCAGTACCTTATACAATTTTATTTAGACAGTCATAAATACGTCGATCTTGAAGATAACCATACGCCTCAGGAGCGCATCAACTCGTTCAACTCGTCATAACTCCAAAACAATAATACTTACCGCACAAAAACAGCTGGCCCTCGACGCGGTTGACCGACGACTGAGTTGGCTGAGAAGCACAGATATACATGGGTTTCGTATTAAAAGATATAGTACTATTTAATTCGTGCGGGCGCCTCTGAAGCGTAGGTTATCTTTCTAGGGTTAACAACATCACAACAAGAGTTTTCAAGTGCCAAACTACGCAGAGCCGGTACTATAGTGACCTGGTAACTGATATAGGTACATATTTATATACATATACACACCCAGACGAAAGGACGATGAAAATAGACTTAGGATTTGTCAAACGAAAATGGAGAGAAGTATGCTGGGCATAAGACTCTCAGACAAAATGCGTAACGAAGACATAAGATAGAAAACTAAAATAAGGGACATCATAACAACAATAAGAACTTTAAAATGGAGCTGGGCTGGCCACATCTGCAGGATGAACTACGATCGTTGGACGAGGAAAGTAATGGAATGGGTTCCCAGAGCAGACAGAAGAAACAGAGGAAGACCACACAGAAGATGGGAAGATACTTTTACTCAAAGACATGGAGCAGAATGGATGAGAATTGCTCGAAACCGAAAAATCTGGACTAGACTGGGGGAGGCCTACGCCAAAGAGGCGACAACTACGACTATACAACACAGTGACCTGACAAGATAAATCGCATAATATATTGACATAAAAATTTAATTTTGACATGCTCTCATTAACATCTTATAATATCCTTTAAATTTAATTAATACATATTTGGGACATGAGACATAAAGAAAAGTGAAATGTGTGATAATAACAAATAGATACTAATACAATGTAATAATAATCTTGTAGTTGAATAAAGGCTTTTTTACTTTTACTTTTACTTTACACACCCAGACACATCTCAAACAGACACGTTTATGCACACTAATGTTTGGCCTGTCCGGGGAATGAACCAGGGACCAGTTGCTCAGAAGGTAGGGTAGCTACCAACTGCGTAACAGACCAGCCGTAGTATGTAGTGTTTTGTAGCAATTAGACTTTAAATTGTGAATAAGTGGAAACAAATATTAAAGATACGGAGCCAATTAGTTGCAAAAACCTGTGTCTCGAGGTAAGGATCAGATTGAACAGTCAAAATTCAATACTTTACTGTCTTCTGGACGTTCATTTACATCAGACCTCGGCCACTCGGCAAATAATAAAATGTAATACAATAACGTGTACATGCACATACTCCGACAGGATTACCTGTGTCGTGGAAGGCATGGATACACACATGAACATCACAACAAACAAGACCCTAAAACAAACTCTTCAAAAGTTCTGTTAATTACACATTTTGAAAAATTGAGCCTGGGACCCCGAACCTGAAAGGCAGGGCCACTCCTGAGACAATAGGCGCGATGCCTAAGACATTGGCAGGTAGCCTTACGGTCGGTATCGTCGTCTGTTCCCGCTACTAGAGACAGATATGCGGTACTATTTTTATGGAGGTTATATCAATTTTTTATCCGTGGTTAGAAAAACTGTGTATAGATATTTTATTAATACCAGCGTTAGCGGGTAGCCGTTATTTACTATTGTATTAATTATTCATTATCCTAGTCGCCTAAACTAATTCCATACCTTCAGCATCACCTTTGAACTTGCAGTACCCGTCAGCAGTGCAGAGGAAGCCATCGCATTTCCGTTCCTTCTCCACGCAGTACCACAGCCCGTTCGCCGGCCATCTTGCATTGTCTGCAGACATGTTCCTTACCGCGCGGATCAACAGCATGCGGGTTAGGTGGCAATCTCGCATCATTAGAACCTGGAACATCATTAGTACTGTGTATATTTCTACGTTTGGATTTTCTTGAGTTAATGTGTTCGAGCTGACCCGCGCACCGAGGCGGCTCGCACGCCTCCTCTCTCCGTCGTAGTGGGTGTTATGGAATGGCAACACTATTTGTTGTCATCATGTTAGTCTGTGGTCTAATAAAATATATTTGCAAGGACTCTCGTCGTATTTTATTGGGAATTATAAATATTAATAGAACCAGCACCGAAAGTAAACTGATTTATGAAGCAGTATTATTTCACTATAGTGGGGTTACTGGTCAAGAGTTGGGGGACTCTTCGCCGGCTTGTATGACCCCACACGTCTGAGGGTGGCCTTGGTGAGCAAGGGCACCCCTTTACAGATGCTGAGGCCCGGTTGAGATCAACCCGGGCATACCGCTCGGGCGAGATGGTGAATGCTAGTGCGATTCCATCTCGCCCCACCATGGCGGAGGACTGCTCACGGCGGGGTTTTAGTGGGTATGAGCCCCACATACTCCCTTCCGTCACCCCATGTCGGAAAGGAAGTGGACAAGATTTCTCATCCCTCAAAAAAAAGGGCCTGCAGTCTCTACACAAATATACAGTAATAGCGTCGCAAGCTGTCGATCGTTATTTAATAACATGCTTGCAAATGCACTCTCAGTGCAGTCGAGTTAACGAGCAAAATCGTTTATTTACTCGACATTATGTAGTTGACATCATTCATAGAGTTAGAAAACATATAATTAATCATCATTGTGCGAGCGAAGCGTCTCTGCTTTAACTGACCAAATTGACTTTAATCTGTCCGTATGTTTGTTAGGCTGTGTGTTGGTCCGTCTGTACAGGCCGCATTTATCAAAACTTGACGAAACTTTTTATGCAGCATGAATAAAAAGTGCTATTAAATGTAATTTATTTGTCGTCGGCGTTATTCTGTCAGGGGTTGATTTTCCGAAAATAAGGAAAGTTTGTGCGTCGCTATTTACCGACCGATTTTGATAAAATGTGTACCAAACACATATTAAGTACCTGCCTTTCCTTAAATTTCGTATATGAGCATAACTGGTCAAGTGGTTGCCGAAATGAAAGGTTATCAAGTTTAAAAACTGGACGAATTTGATTAATCTGAGCTCGATATTGTCAATAGCATTATTAAAAGAGCATCTACAGCATTAGGTTTTGTCTTACGAATGTCTTCGGAGTTTCAGTCTTTAAAAACGTTTAAAATACTGTATTGCACGTACGTACGAAGCCATCTTGAGTATGCATCTCAAGTTTGGAACCCTTCCTATAATATCTATATTAACCGCATCGAAAAAAATCTAAAACGTTTTCTCCGTTATTTACAATTCCGGCCAAAAATATACCTAGACAATTATAATTCCCGTTGCAAAAAGTTTCATTTGTCCTTTACAAGTGAGGCGACGTGTAGCCGATTTAGAGTTTTTAGTGAATATAGCGAATGGCACGGTCGATTGTCCAGAGCTACTTAGTGAAATAGGACTATATACCCCCGCGGTTTCACGCAGAAAACCTAACCTCCTTCACGTTCCCGTAGTTAAATGTTATTACAGACAGAATAGTTATTTAATTAGATCGTGCAGGTGTTACAATTCAATGAGTAGAGAAATAGATGTACATTTTTTTAATACATCGGCGCTTAAACTGAATCGAATGTTAAACAATTCTTTCTTTGATTCGTACATCATCACACATTTAGATTTACTATTTAGTATTTGTATGAGTCCGTCGTACTGTTTATGTAAAAGTTATTTATATGTGAAAACTGTTAATTAGCCACAATTATACTAGCTAATGTGTTTTGTAAGTAGCTGTTAGTTTTCCAAATAAAATAAATTAAAACAGATTGCGAAAAATTTCCCCTGAAGAGAATGTGCTCGCGAGGTCTACTATTCGAGAACTACTAGCTAATACTTCAAGATACAATAATCATTCAAATAGACAAAGAAACAGTAAGAAGAATAAAAACCTTACTTTAACCAATAAAGGCCAGGAGGGTTGCGGCTGTGCCAACATGACGATCAGCTCCAAGCCCAGCGCCGTCTTAGTGGGCAGGTGGTGCGTGCACTCCGCCGTGACGTCACCGAACTGTCCGTCGAACAGTTTCGGGGAGACGAAGGTGAACCACGGGTGGGGGGACTCCTTGGCTGCGTGACTTGATTCTTTGCTGTGCTCTTTGAATGCCTGTAAATCAAGCCTTTGCGTTGGAAACTCATCAAACTTTTCTTGTTTAGACGCCTTTCCTCTTTAGGAGAATTCTGGACACATTATTCTCTCTTCTCTTCTCCTCGTTCCCTCACTGCTGAGGATCGCGACCACGTACAATCAGTCTCCATTGGGTGCGGTCATAGGCTGTGTGAACTGCACGGTGTTTGCTACCACCCACCGCCTTCTTAATCGTGTCAGACTATCTTATAGGCGCCCTTCCCTGACTACGTCTACTGTCATTTTTTCCTAAAATAATGGCTTTCTCTCGACACATTATTGCGTATTATTAAATAGATCAAACAGCGAAACTTGTAATGTTGCGCAACCAGATACTCTATAACGTGGCCGAAAAGATAAGTAAAATATCGGAGAAAGTCAATCTAAATTTACCTAGTAGTACACATCCCGCCAGATTTTTATTTTTAATATGACACTTGAAGTTCTATTACTCATTTTTAACACGCTTAATACTTTATTTTTTTATATTTATTTTAATATTTTGAATGAATTCCAAGGTACAGTAGCGTACCTACACCGATAGTATATTGTACATATCTACATGTATATAAACTGCTTTGTGACTCCAACACGCCAGTCTCGTGGATGCATCCAATATATGTACCATCAGTCAATTTTATGCCTGACCATCTTAAGAGCAAATTTTGCATGAAATGACCATTCGCTACCCCCGCCTATTCTCTGCTAATTGGTATGTAATAAAACCTTATTGTAAGTACCAATTCTTTTCACATACTTTTTACGTGGTCTTCCTTGGAACAGAAGTAGCTAACATGCTTAAAAGGAATAGGTACCATTTTTTATATATTAAAATATTTTTTTATAAATAAGTATATTAAAATACAATAGCAGGTTTAACGTTGTATTGAAAACTAAAAGGTATCGATAGTACATTAAAATACAATACCAGGTTTAACGTTGTATTGAAAAACTAAAAGGTATCGATAGTATATTAAAATACAATAGCAGGTTTAACGTTGTATTGAAAAACTAAAAGGTATCGATAGTATATTAAAATACAATAGCAGGTTTAACATTGTATTGAAAAACTAAAAGGTATCGATAGTATATTAAAATACAATAGCAGGTTTAACGTTGTATTGAAAAACTAAAAGGTATCGATAGTATATTAAAATACAATAGCAGGTTTAACGTTGTATTGAAAAACTAAAAGGTATCGATAGTATATTAAAATACAATAGCAG
This sequence comes from Selenia dentaria, assembly GCA_917880725.1. Classification (NCBI taxonomy): domain Eukaryota; kingdom Metazoa; phylum Arthropoda; class Insecta; order Lepidoptera; family Geometridae; genus Selenia; species Selenia dentaria. The sequence goes on along the minus strand of OU862888.1, from coordinate 1,188,403 downwards.
GTTTAACGTTGTATTGAAAAACTAAAAGGTATCGATAGTATATTAAAATACAATGAACTTATTTAAGATTATAATATAAAACTAACGAGATAAACCTATAAGATATACGAGAAAAAATCTTAGTACTATCAACGCGTTTAAAAGAACTGCAACTTTTATTGTAATAAAATACAATCATCATATTCCTGACAAAATCATAAAATTTATAAAAAATGTAGGAACAAAAGATGTTTACATAGGAATTTCTTTTTATGCCTCTCATTGGTCAATACAATAAAAGGCGGAGTTAGCTTGCAATGCACATGAGCAAAGTAATCCTTTTTGAACTGGTCAGGCACAAAACTGTGTGATAGTACACATACTTACCTAGGAATACTCATTTCTTTTATGAATAATGCCTATTACTTTAAGACATTAATATATAAATTATGACCTCTAAATAGTGTACCGAAATCACTGCAGTATGAACTTTGTGGCATGCACAGTTTTATTATAGGTTAGTGTTTGTAGTGTGTTACATGAACCTACTAATAGCGTGATTAAGTCACTTTTTGAACAAACTCTCCGTAAACATGTAGACAAAAATCTTACAGTTACGATCAGTTTGTGACAAAACTCCCATTAAAAATAGAAACATCTCACCTGAACAATATAGTGGGGCTCAGCCCCCCGGTACACCAGGCACCTGAACAAGTCGTTACACTTGGCGTGCACGTCACGAACCTCCCGTGATTGCAGCTTCACCTCGAGCCCGGCCAGCTCCCCCCCACTCGTGCAGATGCAGGGGACCAGCTCCGCCACACAGAGCAGTATATTCAGGATATCGTTGATGAGGAGGGGGGTTGTTGATGCTGTGGTTTTTGTCTGGAAATAAGTGAAAACTTCTTTAAGCACGTTGAGCACTTTTTGTGGCGCCCGAAACACAGTTTAATTACTAGCTCAGACGTCAAATGTTCCATGTAAACTAAGAGCAGATGTATAAGTTAAGCACATTAATTTAGTTTAATAGTGTCATTATGTTATATCAATAAATTATTATTATTTCCAGTCTTATGCATTTTTTTTTTTGCAAAATATCGCCTAAATTGACTGAACCAATAGTATTCATTACACCGTAACACAGTGCTGCTTGCGCTGTAATGCTTCGGAGCAGGATATCATTTAATATTCTATTAAGTTTCTTATTGACAAAAGGCAATTTTTACGAAATTAAATTGATATTCATTAATACTTACACATGAAATTGTTTTACAATACGCAAGTGACCTTTTCAACTTAGCACTTCCGGGCTTTGAAAGCACACCTTTATTGATAGCGATTCACTTGTTTGTTCAAAAAAAACTAAACTAAACAACCGAACTAAAAATTTATTATGGTGGTCCCTATTCTATGAATAATAAAATCCAAAATCATTTAACACTTAGAATGACACTTCAAAAAATAGGATTATTCTATTCAATTTTGGGTTATTTTAGGTTAGTTTAGCGAGCACCAAGTCACGTGACGACTAAACTGTCTAAAATATGCCCACAATCAAAAAGAGAAATATCTAATTTTAGTTCTGTCATTCGAAACTGTTTTACTAGTAGTATAGTATAGTTATTTGGGGAACTGAGTTGCCCCCGTCCGTGGGAGTATACCCCAAATCTGAAACCCCACACGTGGTTCCCGGGTGGTGCTAAACAGGCAACAAAACACTGGTGGTAGGCTTTGGCCGTGGCTAGTGACCACCCACCGGACAAAGCCGCGCCGCCAAGCGGCCTAGCCGTGTTCCGGAGCGATGTCCGGTGTCGCCGTTCGAGGAGGTGGGTCGGAATGGCTGCTTCATAGATACAAGATCGTTTTTGACATACATACTAATGCTTCATCGGGTAACTAGTCGCGGAGGGTAGCGGGATCCGAGGCACGGTGCACCGCTGGCCGACCGCAGTTAGTAGGGGGCCCAAGTAGTGAACTAGCCACTCACGAAAGGCTGCCCCGCCAACTAGCGAAAAATCCCGGGATGCGCCATCGTGCCGGTCGGCGACCGGAAGAAAGGGCCCGATGGACATCCCCGGGGGGGCTCGGGCGTCCCCGCAGTCTCCAGACTAGTTCCCCACAGGTGTTGCTTTGTATGTATGTCTACTGATCAGTATCGTGAAGCCTTATTCCACTGCTACCTTCTCACCGACAAAATTCACTCGATGACATGACACGAAATAAGAGGAAAACGGTAAAACAGCGGTTGCACGCCCTTTCTCTAAAAGTGCACCTCACTAATATCCGAGGTTTGCACTCCAATCTCGCGGCGGTCCACTACCATCTAGAAACCGAAAAACCGTCACTCTTGTTTCTAACGGAGACGCAGATCGGATGTCCGTCAGACTTGGCGTACTTGTTGTACCCAGGGTACAACAAGTACGCCAAGTCTTTTGAGCACAATTTCAAAGCTCGGGCTGGTGTATGCTTGTACGCCCGGGATGACATCTGCTGTCAGCGTCTCCGTATTCTTGAAGATCATAGATTTACCGTTTTGTGGGTCCTAGTGGACACTGGTATTGAGAAGATTCTCTACGCTTGTGTCTACCGTTCGCACAGCGGAGATCAGGAGACTTCCAGGCTCACTGAATACCTTAGTGAGGCAGCGGATGTGGCTCAACTAAGGTATCCGTCGGCTCAGTTAGTGTTTCTGGGGGATTTTAACGCCCACCACAAGGAGTGGCTGTACCCATACCAGGACACTGACCATGCTGGGCGAGAGACGCGAAACCTAGCCTTAGCGTTAGATCTCACCCAGCTGGTCCGAGATGCTACCCGGGTACCTGACGTTGATTCCCACACACCCTATTGCTTGGACCTTCTGCTGACAACAGATCCAGACCGCTACTCAGTGTCAGTATCATCACCCTTGGGTAGTTCTGACCACTGTCTGGTGAAATCTGTATCAGTCTACTCCCCGCCTGATCCCAGCCCTTGTGGCACCCGGCGGCTGTGGCGATACAAGTCAGCAGACTGGGACGAGATGCGGTCTTTCTTTGCATCTTATCCTTGGCAGCCTGTGTGCTTCTCTTCCGATGATCCTTCAACCTGTGCGGATGCCGTGACGGAGGTACTGCGTCTGGGTATGGAGTATTTTATTCCATACTCGGATTCAACGCTGTCCGGCAAAGCTCGCCCATGGTTTGGACCTGAATGTGAACGCGCAGAAGCGCTGAAGCATGAAGCGTACCTCTCCTGGGTTGACGCTCGACACCGCAAGGCAAGGGACATACGTCAGAAGAAGATAGCGTTTAACAAGGCTGCTAAGTCCTGCAAAAAGGTGCTTCGGAGGGCTCGCTTTGACCACATCGGCCGAGTAGGTGATAAATTAGCTTCGTACCCTGCGGGTAGTAAAGCTTTTTGGTCCCTGGCTAAGTCGGTCGAAGGGAACTTCTGCCGCCCCTCTCTGCCTCCATTGCTGAAACCTGATGGGACGCTGGCACACACCGCTGAAGAGAAAGCAAACTTGTTTGCTTCTCTATTTGCGGAAAATTCGCGTCTTGATGCTGGTAGCGCGATACCTCCAACTCCTTCTGGCTGCTCGACATTTATGTCGGAAATTAACATTCGCCAAGCTGAGGTTCGCAGAACGTTACGCAATCTTGATGTGAATAAAGCCAGTGGTCCTGATGGTATTCCGGCCATAGTTTTGAGGACATGTGCACCTGAGTTGGCTCCTGTACTGACACGTCTCTTTCGGCTTTCTCTTAAGACTGGCAAAGTACCGAGTTCTTGGAAGCTTGCTAACGTGCAGCCCGTGCCCAAAAAAGGTAGTCGTGCTGACCCTGCTAACTACAGACCCATTGCAGTCACGTCCATTCTCTGTAAGAGCATGGAACGTGTCTTGAACAGCAGGCTCCTGGCGTATCTAGAATCTAATGACCTCCTCAGTGATCGACAATATGGCTTCCGCCGGAATCGTTCCACTGGGGATCTTCTAGTATACGCCACACACATCTGGAGTGAAGCCATAGAGAAATACGGGGAAGCACTTGCGGTTTCCCTAGATATATCTAAGGCCTTCGACAGGGTCTGGCACGATTGCCTTATTAGCAAGCTTTCCTCTTTCGGCTTGCCCATTGGTTTCATTGCGTGGATATCGGACTTTCTGAGGAATCGATCTATACGAGTGGTCATCGATGGCCGCTCGTCCGATCCAAGGGCGATTAATGCCGGTGTTCCTCAAGGGTCGGTGCTCTCTGCAACACTCTTCTTGCTCCATATCAACGATCTGCTAAAACCCGGTATCTTTGGGTATGCAGACGAGAGCACTGTTGTGGAGAGCTATATATCCAACGCGCGTGCCAGTGCGGCCGAAATTCAGTCACTAAGAGAGACCATGGTTGAGCGCTTGAACCTCTCCCTTAAGGCAGTCTCCGACTGGGGCGATGCCAACCTGGTGAAGTTCAATGCAGCAAAGACCCAGGCGTGTCTGTTCTCTGCCAAGAGGAGGCTATTTGATCTGGCTCCGACTTTCCGTGGTACAACTTTGCCGATCACTGACCACCTGGAGCTTCTTGGCATTACTCTGAACCCAACTCTCAACTTCGGTTCCTATATTGAGTCGAAGGCTCAATTGGCTGCCAAAAAGCTGGGTGTTCTCGCAAAGGTGCGACAGTACTTTAAGCCGGAACAGTTGCTTACCTTGTATCAAGCACAAGTTCGGTCGTGCATGGAGTACTGTTCGCACCTTTGGGATGGATCGGCTAAATGTCAGCTTCAGGCGCTGGAATCGATTGAGAAGAGAGCCAGGAAGCTCATAGGCAGTGAATCCCTTTGCAAATCTAAGCTGCAAAGTTTAGAACATCGTCGCAAAGTTGCTTGCCTTTCGGTTTTTTATCGGTTGCACTTCGGAGAGTGTGCATCGGAATTACACGATCTTATTCCCCCATCCCCATTTTATCACCGGACGAGCAGAGACACCTCAAGGCGTCACCGCTACATGGTTGAAGTTCCAGGGACTCGCACTAAGCGGTTTTCTGGCTCTTACATTGTGCGAACTGCCAAACTGTGGAACTTACTGCCGATGTCTCTGTTTCCTGATAAATATAATCTACGAATCTTTAAGTCGAGGGTGAATCGGTATCTTCTAGGTAAGCGCGCTCCATCGTAGATCACAACTACGCTTAACATCAGGCGAGTTGTGGTCAAGCGCTAACCTATTGTACATAAAAAAAAAAAAAAAAATAAAAAAAAATACTAAATTGGATTTTAACCTAAACAAAATAAGTGCTGCCACAATTTACAGATTCAGAGATTAGACAGTTAAGAGAATGCTTACAGAATCGACACCATTATCCATCAAAACCAGCTTATTTAATTAGCCGACGTTATTAAACTTAGTTTCGAGCAATTCCGATATCCATCCTCATTGCGTTTTTGTGCCCTTTATAAGTAATCCCGTACGTTTGTCATTTGCCATTTCTCAAGTTATTTATTTGACTACTTATCACTTAGTCAGAGTCAAGTGACAGTGACGGTACAGTAGCTCTCACCTGACAGTATCGGACCGTGAGAATGGTGAGCGTTTCGTTGAGCATGCCCGCGAAGATCCTTTGCGCCATTCTCGGCGGCACTGTGTCCCACAGGTCCTTTCTACTGCCTGCAAACAACACAACTACAGTGAACTTTCTAAGAGTGGTTTGTACGAACCTAGAAGTACTCGCACCTACATAACTATTCCTTTTTTTTTTTTATTTTACAGGTTACAGTTATGTATGAGAGTTCTGACGAGTATAAATCCGAAAACTTACGGCTCAGTTATCTCATCATCAACATCTCAGTCGAAGAACGTCCACAGATGAACATAGGTCTATGTTTAGCTGTGGACATCTTACCTCCCCCATAATTTTCAAATTAGACCGGTTGGAAGCAGCCTGCAACGTCGTCCTGCTACTTTTATCAGGTCGTCAGTTCACCTTGTCGGTGGACGACCTACGCTGCGCTTGCCGGTCCGTGGTCTCCACTACAGAACCTTCCAGCCCCATCGGCCATCTGTTCTACGTGCTATGTGCGCTGCCTACTGCCACTTTAACAGGCCTATCTTCTGGGCTATGTCGGTGACTTTAGTTCGTCTACGGATCTCCTCATTTCTGATTCGATCACGTAGAGAAACTTCGAGCATAGCCCTCTCCATAGCTCGTTGTGCGACTTTGAGCTTATCTATAAGGCCCATAGTAAGAGACCACGTTTCAGTGCCATAAGTCATGACTGGTAACACACATTGGTCAAAGACTCTTGTCTTAAGGCACTGAGGTGTTTTGGATGAGAAGACTTCGCGAAGATCCCGGAACGCTGCCCAGTTAGCTCAGTTAGCAGCAATCCTGCCTTTGAAGCGAAGAGTCTCAGGTTTGATCCATGGCGGGGCCAAATATTCGTGTGATGAGCAGAAAGGTCTTGTATGTTGTGATGTTTTGTTATAAAAACTAACGTGGTTTGAAATACGGGATTACTGTAATCCCGTATTTCTGATTAAAAATGTTGTTATGTGTTAATGTATGTGTCCGTGCCTCCCGCGGCACAGGGAGTCCTAGTGCGGGCGTGTGACTGTGTAACCGTATCGTGAGAACAAGGCGGTTACACTGTGCGCGTTTGATGATATTCTGATAATCAGTAAGTACAGCAACTGGTTCTAAGCGGCGTCGTGCATTCTCTGACGTATTCGTCGCTGTCAGTGTAAACACTCTCATTGGAAACAGGCGTTTGTATCTCCCGCTTAGTCACTATAGATTCTAACTCGCATCTAATAGTATTATTGGCAGAAACTCTGCCTTCTGAGCCGTTAGTAGTGTGAAGTCATCAGGTCTCAGGCCTAGTTTGGAACCTGCATACCTGGTGTGGATTTTGTCTCATATCATCATTCTTCCTACTACGTCCGCCCGCGGTTTTATCCGCGTGCTGATGGATGACGATGTAAATTATTCTATGAGTTAATCTAAAAAAGTACTACTTAGCAAACTTCATCCAAAGCCGTGGGCCGCCCTTTTTTTTTTTTGTTTTTTTTTTTTTTTTGGGGGGGAAATGCTGTGCACTTCCCTTCCGCCACGGGGGCGTGTGGGGCTCAGACCCACTAAAACCCCCCCGTGAGCAGTCCTCCGCCAAGGTGGAACGAGACAGTGTCGCGCTGGCAGTCACCATCTCGCCCCAGCGGTAGGCCCGGATTGATCTTAACCGGGCCCCAGCGCCTGTGAAGGGATGACCTTGCTCACCAAGGTCACCACCTAGACGTGTAGGGCCGTGCAAACCGGCGAAGAGTCTCCCGACTATTCGCCAGTGGCCCCACTACGGAGGAGGGAGGAGACGAGCAAACCGTCTCCTCCGTTCCCCCGGTCGTCTGCGCCGGAGCGGGTCAGCTCGAACATCGTTCTCCCTGATCCGCTCCGCGGCCTCCTTCTGCGTCATCACCGCTTCGCAGAAGGTGGCCACCGCCTGCCACGCTCTCTCGCTGCTGAGCATGGAGATCACCACGCTCGGCAGGGAGAGATCTCCGCCTATTTTCGCCGAAAGCGTGTGCCGCTGCGGGCCCCATGCAGCACACACTTCCAGCGTGTGTTAAACGAAACGAAAAAAGTGTATAGTAACCGTTCATATAGAGCCACCACCCCTGCACGGAGGCGGTCCCGGCGCCCTGCCCCCCTCGCTCCCCGTGCATGGCGCGCCCCCCCGCGTCCTGCAGGATGTACAGCGACAGCACGCGGTTGTGCAGGTCCAGCACGCGCTCGCCGACCGCCTCCGACATCGTCACGAACCGCTTGTAACATGCCTGCAACACAACTGTTTCTATTATAATTATATAATATATAATATGCGTACTAAACTCACAGGATGTACACCACGGTTTGATACATTTTGGAGTTCCCGATATTTCGGCGCAATTACATGCACTATGCTCACGGGTACACTGAAGATGCGGGTGGATGTGAAAAAAGTCCAGCGTCGTTTATGAGCAGCTGTGCAAGTACCGAATTTAATCATCGACAAAATTGAATCTTGAATTCGTCATACTTCGAAAAAGCTGCCTATATCGATATTTTGTCAACCATTGCAAGTATGTAACAAAATTAAGCGATCAAGCTCGATAAGTTTTTATTATTATAACGATAACCCTAGCATGGAACTGTAAAATTACGTTTGAGATCGTCGATAATAATAATAAATAATAATAATAATATATTTATTTCGAAAAAGTTGCAGAGTTTTTATTAAAATTTAATTGGCTAGCTATGTTAAATAAATAAGATCGATTTATAATCGATTTTAACGATTCTTTTGTCAGATTTGAAAATGACCTCAATATAGCTTATCGACAGGCGACGGGAATGGGGATATTGTTTAGTTGCGTTTGATCTTACTAATATTATAAACGCGAAAGTTTGTATTTACGGATGAATGGATTTGTGATTCTCTTACGCTCAAACGGCTGGCCGAATTTTGGTGAAATTTAGCATGGAGGTAGATGGGGCGCTGAATGAACACATAGGATAATTTTCATCAACATGGTCATCATCCATCATCATGCGGGTGTAACCGTGGGGCGCATCTAGTATTGAATAAAAAAATAGACTTCGGCCATTTTTTTACTCGTAAAAGAGCGAAATTCTCGTAGAAATCTTCAAATGATAGGACGCATTGTGGAATGCAAACAATTCGTAATAATCGATATACTGTCGACAATTTGACGATCGCATAAGACGATCGATCCGACAAATTTAACGACTATTACGGTACTTGCACTGCAGACTCGCGTGGTGATGGATGATGATGATGAAAAAGTATTCTATATGTTATTTCAGCGCCTCATCTATCAACATACCAAACTTCTTGCGTGAAAGAGTAACATACATCCATACATACAAACTTTCGCATTTATAATATTAAGTAAACAGGGCTCCATACTGCCACGCAACCTATCCTAGAATGCGTGGAAGTAAGAAGCCCTGTTTGTAAAGTTGACCGTTTATATCAAGGTGATGATTATGACAGTCTACACGTACATAATTCACTTACAAAAGCCTTACCTGCAGCAGCGAATGTCGTTCAGCATTGCCCATATCCTCGATCTTCTGCAGGTAGCAATACAGGCTATTTTTCAATAGCGCGGCGGCGCCCAGCGTTGCCGTCAGCACGGGCAAGTCGGCGTGGTCCAGCGCCTCTTGTGCCAACATGTGCAGATGTTCTGGAAATGTTTAACCACAAACCTTGTACGGAGCCACCACGTTAGGAGGGTGTGCAGGGAGGCTGATAGCTACTACTGACGAGAAGGGAATTATTTATTTATTTGTTTATAGACGAGCAGCAACTGCTGATGTGTCTATATCACACATCGATGGTCATTAATTTCACTTTGGATGATAAGTTATTAAAGTTAGTTTATTAGTTCGTAGTCAGTTATCGAGCCGGTTCTTAAACAATGCACAAACAATTACATTGATTTTTTATTGGCTAGACATCTTTCAGAACAGGCAATTCCTTTCAAGTGACGAACTGCACTATGCCGGCAACATTAAAGGGTAGGACAGACAGACATACATACAGAGAGATGAACAGCGTAGGCTATTACTGTATAGAGTTCGCCCTAAAAAAATAACTAGCACAGTGGTGACAAAATCATCTTCTAAAAGACCGTCCAGTCATAGGCCATATGTGTGAATAAAAGCATCGTAATGTATGCGACCACATCGCCAGACATAGCGACAGCAGCTTGGAAAAGCTCATTGTGGTGGGAAACGTTCACGAGGTTCGTCTCCGACCAGGTGGTCTGACCAACTGAAAGAAACACCATAGTCCCGCTTTTACACCGCGGTGGAGATGGGCACAGACCGGAGCCGATGGAGACAGTTCGTCAGATCCAAAGTGATGCCATGATGATCACGATCCTCAGTCATGAGGGAACGACCGAAGAGAGAATGTATGTGAATGAATATGACGAACCTAACAAAGAGTCGCTGGATTTGATGGCGAGCTGCACGAACTTGTCCGGGTCCGACGTCTTCGCGACTCCGCCGTCCCCGAGCTCGTCTTCCTCCGTCACCACGAACATGCCCGAACCTTGTCTGAAACAATTCAACTTAATTTATACTAAAATAAAATAATAAAATATTTATTAATGTAACAGGATTGAACGTAGTTTTAGCCTATGTGTTCGAACGCGCCTGAGAGCTCACAAATTGATACCGAGATATTCTGACGAACCCCCGCCAACCTTCCGAAGCACGGCTGACGGCCGAACGCATCGCGGAAAGAGACCAAGCTCGACCACCGGCCGCGAAACACGCACCGTGATTTTGTATTGTACCTTTTTATTTCTTCTTTTCTTTTTTTTGTCTAAATAACACTGTTTGCTTCTACTTTGTGAAACGCTAGATTAAAGTCTGTTGAAAATTTCATATCTGTTGAAAATCGTGCATCGAACTTACTAACTCAAAATGTCAACCCTGAGAACCTAACAAGTCCCATCCTTACATTAATAAATAAATATTTTTTAGGCAAATTACGGAGTCGACTTTAACACCAAAAAGTGCGGAATAACTTGTTGAAATCGGTACGATGATTGTTCAAAAGTAGGTACCTAAGTATTCTCACAATTTTGTGCGCATGGTACCGACTCCGACTCGTTATTTGACAATTTTTGGTATTGAAGTCAGTTAAATTTTTGGGTAAAACATATTTTTTTCTACGTTTTTAGTAACCCTTACTACTTACGGGATCGATTGTAATTCACCGTCAATGATGATAATAATCAAGATATTATGCGTAACAGTTTTTGAGTTACACTCAACTGAATATGATGATATTTAAATGGACGGTTCCATCAAACCTCGGAAGTATTCTCTTCCAAACAAAAACATAATTTTGTGAATTGATCCACAAATGGGGGAGAAATCGGCTAACAAACACACAAAAATACATACACACGAACATAATTATAACCTCCTCCTTTTCATGAAGTCTGTTAAAAATAACTCAAATGCGAATGCGAATTCAAGAAATACCAAGATCATGCTTCTTATATGCTATTAAGTATTCATCCGATAACAAATATTTCGCCTCATCACAACGCCATCTATTGTCAAGTAGCTTTAGTGTTTCTGTGTCGGTAAAACAGTTTAGTTGTTGTTTAAGCTGATGACCCTAGTTTCTGAATAGAATGGAAGTTGGTATAAACATTTTCAAATTGTACTTGTTTGTATCTAACGTATATAATATAATCTACCTACGTATATTATTAGTATTAAATACTTACTGAAAAGCAATAGAAAATTCTTCTTCAAGCCACAGAACAATCTTAACGGAGGCAAACGAAGCATTTCTGGGGAAGTCCAGCCGGCCCCCTACAACACCTCGGCATATTGTTTCAGAGAGAACTGTTTGGTTTTTCTGAAATCACATACACATTACTAAAACCTTTCAATATAAAATATAGTTAGATCAAACGTACTCAAAACGTACTATCTGAAAATTGAGTCCCACATAGTTTCACAGCACACAGATGATGGTTAAACTATAGTCGCCCGGTACCCGCGGGGAGGGGGGCGGAGGGGGGAGGGGGAGGGGGTGAAGCCGCCCCTGCATACCCCCCCCCGCCGGAGGCCTTTAGTTTTTGAGTAATAATTTTTTTAGTACTTAACCTCACTTTCGGCTATATCAGTATTTTTTACCTATTTTTTGTTTCACACCTAATCTATTAAGGCGGTTCGCTTCTGGCACTTCGCCGGCCGCTGCCGCGGCACGCTCGCTTCGCTCGCTCGGCTCGTGCGTTGTTTGTCATGTTCTAACCTAACCTAACCTATTTTTTGTTTCACACCTAACTTATTAAGGCGGTTCGCTTTCCAATGATCAATCACTTCAGTGACGCAAAGTTTTCGTTTGGTTATAACCTCGTTGTCGTCGTCGTCATTACTCGAAGAAGGTCCGGCGACAGGTTCAACGGGCAGATCAGGAGCCGAAGAAGGTCCGGCTACAGGCTCGACGGGCAGATCAGGAGCCGAAGAAGGTCCGGCAACAGGTTCGACGGGCAGATCAGGAGCCGAAACCGCGTCCGCTTCGGGTATTGTACTGTAATACTCCATTACAGCCAAGTGCAGTCCAGTTTTCAAGCCAAGTTCAAGTCGTAGAGCAATCCAAACAAATCCGGTAAGCAAGCCAAGTTTCAAGTCGTCGCGCAATCGAAGGAAGTCCAGGGAAAAAGCCAAAGTCGTAATAAAAATCGAAAAACAAGAGAGCACACATTCACGAAACTACGAGAGAAACGGAATGAATGGATGACAGTCCATCTGTCAGTAAGACAAAATGGCGCCTTTTTTTTTTCTTACGTTTAACGATAACGATACGTTTCGTTTAACTCAGTTTGACAACTTAATTTGACAACTTAATATTGTACCATTTTCTCAACATTGCGTTCCATTTCACTTCTTTTTATCAAATTTTAATTTAATCATAATTAATTTAAACTACGTTTCCGGCAAAAAAAAATTACTGGAAGGGCTTCAGGTGGACCCCAATGATACCCCTAAACTCGCACCTTCATCAAAATCAGGTACCGGACGGCTATAGCCAACCCCAGATGATTTTTATTTCATTTTTTATTCTTAATCAAAGGGACGTAATGGAACATATGAAAACTGCTCCTACAGCAGCGAAGAAGCCTCGATTTCTCATTCACCCCTAAAGCTTATACAGCATGTTTCGCCGTGCATATTGTATTTAAATTAATTTTATAATAAAGTCCAACTTGAATATGGAATGTTTAATTGGTTTAAAATATTCACGCACACCCTCTATCACAGGATGCACGGACACTTAAATTGCCACAAATCAAACATCAAAATCCACAAATTTAATATTCTGTTCATTACTTAGATATTGGGCCTGCCCAAGGATTAAACCTGGGGCCTTATTCGCTATGGCCACTTATACAAGCAACGCGACGCGCTGTGATATCTTCAAGGAATGACCGTGAAATCAATACAAATTTGTGATCATTCCTGGTTACATGTTGAATGGTCATAGCGAATAAGGCCCTTGGTACCTGGTGCTTCAAGGTGAGGTCACTACTACCAAGTATCAGTACTCTATACTAATAAAAAAACAGGACAGATTTACTTGTTGTTTTAAATAGGCTCCGAAACTACTAGACCAATTTCTAAAATTCTTTCATCATTAGAATCCTACATTATCCCTGATGAACATAGGCTATATATTTTGATTCATCATAATCATCATAATCTCCATACGAGTGATACCGCGATCGCAACTACAGCAACAAAGTAGGTAAGTATTTAAATTCCAAATTTAGGCCTTAATGGGACTGGCAGACGCTAAGCGACTAACAGCCAGTAGCAGAAACAATCTTTAACTTTTAAAGACGTCATTAAATCTTAATCCGACATTAAATCGTTCCACGAACGAAGATTCTGTCAAATTTTAAAGTTTCTTTACATTTATCTAAAAGAACTTCAAAAGATTAAGAAACATTAAGACTAAAGGATCATTAAGATGTAAATTTTGTCTTTTGTGCAACTCCATTATAATAATGGTTTCATTAGCACTAAAGCTGGATTAACACTAATGAAGAGCTTTCTGAAACTGGCTGTTTAAGTACCAAATAAATTATGATTAAATAATATATAGGTTGTGAATATCTTACCTGATAGTATTCCAAATCCCTTTGCAACAAGATAGGGATCCTATCCATAATATTTCCATCTTCTATCACCTCCATTTTAAATCAAAAAATGAAATAAAACTCAAAAATAATATCACCTATTTACTTAGTTAATAAATTAAAATAAATAAAATACTTTTTTAAACAGAACTATGAGCGCACTTGGCGAATTCCACTTTATGTTTTACTATTTTTGATATTTCTTCTTGCAGCAAACGATGTAGCGAGACTCCGTCGTGTTTGTATGTCCAATATCCGCCGTTTTGTAGAACTAAGTCATACCGTTTAGGTCCAGAAACCGGAGAACTCAGCCAGATTTGTTTATTAGGCGTTTGTCTATTTATCACATAAGTTCCATATGCTGAGCCTAGCGCCACAGTTAACACACCATCCTAAAAAAAAAAGAATTATCACTATATATTTATCAACTTATAAAGTACACTAGCAATGCATATGAGCAATAATACTGTAAGTATATATTTATATAGTTTTGTTTGTCTTGGACAGCTGATGAGAGCTGTTCACAATGCAGCCCATGAACGTAATAAAGTCTGTTTCCATCAACTGATTCAGAGACACCATTGATATCATAGCAAGAAAAGTGACTTAAATGAACAAAGGTCGGAAGGATTACTACAACAAATACATAGGATACATTTACGGTAGACCACTTCATCAAGATCACATGTTATCTTGGTTGCTACATGTACAGTGCCAGATACTGTCTATATGTAGTGACATGCAAGTACAAGGGCGGGTCAATAAGTCCGTAACTTTTTGAATATCTGACCTCTTAAAGCAACACTACTCCTGTCAACAGGCATCTGTCAGTTAACTCCTGTCAAAATTTGAACTTGCTGCGTCAGTTAGTTTGTTTGACAGCTATCTTTATCAGACTACCCAGTAATTTGAGGAAGAAATGGAAAAAAGTGAATTTCGTGTGCTTATCAAGCATTATTTTTTGCGAAAAAAAACAATTACCGAGACCAAGTTTAAGCTCGATAAATACTATGGGGACTCTGCACCATCGATTTCAATGGTAAAAAAGTGGTTTACTGAATTTCGTTGTGGCCGTACAAGCACTGAAGATGCCGAACGTCCTGGACGCCCAGTTGAGGTCTCTTCACCCGAAACAATCGAAAAAATTCACGATATGGTGTTGGCCGACCGAAGATTGAAAGTGCAAGAGATTGTGGAAGCCGTAGGGATCTCGCATGGCTCAGTGGTTTCAATTTTGAATGATCACTTGGGCATGAGAAAGCTTTCCGCAAAATGGGTGCCGCGTTTGCTCACAGTCGACCACAAACGCAATCGTGTAACAACTTCACAGGAAGGTTTAGCTCTGTTTAATCGCAATATGGAGGAGTTTTTGCGCCGTTTTGTAACCGTGGACGAAACATGGATCCATCACAACACACCAGAGACCAAACAACAGTCAAAACAGTGGGTTTCTAAGGGTGAATCGGCGCCAAAGAAGGCCAAGGTGGGTTTGTCAGCCAATAAAGTTATAGCGACTGTTTTTTGGGATGCACGCAGGATAATCCACATTGACTACCTTCAAAAGGGAAGAACAATCAATGGGGAATATTATGCCAATTTATTGGACCGATTCAATGACGATTTGAAAAAAAGCCGACCTCATTTGGCCAAGAAAAAATATCTTTTCCACCAAGACAATGCAAGGGTGCACACATGTGCAGTTACCATGGCAAAAATCCATGAATTGGGCTATGAATTGCTCCCTCATCCGCCCTATTCTCCAGATTTGGCTCCGAGTGACTACTTCTTGTTCCCAAACCTGAAGAAATGGCTTGGTGGAAAAAGATTTGACTCCAATGATGAAGTCATCTCGCAAACAAAGGCCTATTTTGAGGACCTCGACAAATAATATTTTTTGGAAGGGATAAAAAAATTGGAGAAGCGTTGGACAAAGTGTATAGAGCTCAAGGGAGACTATGTTGAAAAATAAAATGATTTATTTATCAAAACATCTGTGTTTTATTCCAAAAGTCACGGACTTATTGACCCGCCCTCATACATATAGTAAGAGTATGTAAAAACTTATACATGTGAACACATCAAACTTAGTAATAGTAGATTGTTAGCGATGAATGCAAAGACATATAGGTATAGACATATATATACTTATATATTTTAATAACATGCATAATGCGAACAAAAATATCAGGAAAATAAATCACCATAGAATTTCTTACTTAAAAAAAACTCTTGAGGAAATTACTCTTATAAAATAAGCAACTGAGGAATCATGCAACTACACAAAATTATAGGTGGTAAAAGATGTAGGTACTAAGAAATTTTTTGATTGAAAAACAACTAGGTATGTGGGATACATTACATTTGTATTTTTTACATGAGAACTTTTTAGTAATAATACTTAATAAATGTTAATGACTGTCAGCATCACTACTTTTATTTTTATAAATCAATAGTATATATAATAATCAAATAGTAATTATTGTAGTATGCATTATGCCTATCACGCAGGCCAGACCCAAGAGATGAAACATCTATGAGAATAAAAGTAAGTACATTTACACCTTACAAGAAGGTAAATTGTAGTACAACAAAACTGTAACATATGGACAGCAGTGGCACTTGTTATTAGGCTTACAATAAACTAGACTTGGCTAAAAGTTATATAATTAATAGGTAAAAATGTACTGCAGTTCTATTGGAGAATTTAATAATGACTTCACTGTGCTGTTGTTTGGCCAGTAGTTGATCTCTCTGAAAACTCGTGCTCAAAGACCATCAGCTATGATAACCAAGAATCAACTCTTAAGATAGAATACTAACGCTGTACGTTATGTCAGCTCCTTTCAAGTTTGGAGCATCGTCCGCTAATTCCTCGAAATAGTCACAAAGAGATTCCAGCGTTTCGTTGCATATCTCTTCAAATACTGCCTGATCTACATGGTTTTCTTGAGGACTATCAGCACTGGAAGAACGTAGGCGCGTATTCGACACTGTACCACAGGTTTCCACTGGTACAAATCGCGGTAACTGACGCAGAACAACTGGGGCAAAACTATTGATTTGATTTCGTGTTAGCCAGCGACTGGCACGGAAAATGTTTCTCAGCATTTCGGTAAAACAAGCATAAAATCTAACAGTATTTGGAATTTGATTTGAGGTTACTATTTTGTTGACATTTTTTTGTTAGGTAGAAGTAGAGTAGAGTAGAGCAAAGCAAATAGTATAGTCACATTGTACCAACTTATAGAATTTACGTATCGATACCTGTAGCTGCCTGTAGCTACTTATAGTAGATCCAACCGTTTATCCTCTTTTTGACAGCACCAATAGAACGTAACATGACGATGTTACGCAAAAGTTAACTTATAAATGCGAGGTTTTAAAAATATGACAACTGCTTAAATTTGCTCCTTGATCCCGTATAATAATCATCTTTCACAAAATGAGTCCATAAGTGCAGTAGTTTTTTTATAAATTCCATAAAATAACAAACGTTTTTAAAAAATTACGTTCTATGGCTATCAACATAGTGATGTTACGAAGTTACGATTGAGATATCGATATTGTTTATGAACTATTTTTACACGGGTGTTTTCCGTTCTCGGCACATAATATCGGATTTATTTTTATGTAAAACCGTTATATTGATGCGCCTCAGGAAAACATACAGCATTATTTGAAGACGTGTTTATCTCCTGGTGTATATCCAAAAAAGAACAAGGTTATGATGACTATGATGATTACAAGTACAAGTCATACTTGACGAAGCTGTTACCGGTTAAATCTGGGATGGCCAGCGAGCAACACGGAAGGGAGTAGGCATACACAGCGTTTCCCCTCTGTCAAAGTACAAGTCCGCATGGACCATGGAGTTTGATAATATACTGTGGGGTGAGGGCGGGGCTAGATTTGTGAATGGTGCTTTATTTTTTATGTGTTAGTGATTTGGTTGTGTGAGTATGATCGGCAATGGATCGGTACAGGTATGTTTTGTATGTAATAGTGCGGCTTTGCGCTAGTGTGCAACTTCCCCTCCCGCAAGAAATGACAGAAAGATTTGAACAATATTTTTTAGCTAAGGCTACTCCCTTCCGTGTTGCTCGCTGGGGATGGCAGACATTAAAGTCTGCCGTTTGGTACCAGAAAATAGTAAAGTTTGAGCAACCCCAATTCCAATTTAAGCAAACGAAATCTAATCTTTTATTTTTATTTATTTATTAATCAAAATCAGATTCATCGTTGCTGTCACTCGAGCTATTGCCGACATTTATAATTAATTGTTGACTCATATAATCTATCGCCACGTGTTTATCCCAATCTGCCATTATAGTTTCTTGTGTTTTTTGAATTACATTTTGCCAGCTTTCCGCAGTTACTTTCACACATGCATTTTTTAATAAATTTACCATTTTGTTTGCCGTGAATGGGGGTTTTGTGTTATTTCTAGCAGCGTGTCCTTTAACTTGAGCCCATATTAATTCAATGGCATTGTATTGACAATGATAGGGTGGAAGTCTAAGAACCCAATGACCATGTTCTGCAGCTATTTCGTCGATCACATATCGTTTTGGGAAGTGTTTTTTTGTTCGTAATATATTTAGTAATTGTACTTTTAGTAAGGAGTTATCAACATTTTCACCATGTCGTTGAAGCCAGTCAATGATTACTTGTTTTTTGTCGGCCTGGGTCGGCATTTTATCAATTTGGCGTGAGTGATAGGATGCGTTATCCATAATAATAACTGACGGTTCTTCCAATGATTGTACCATTTCCTTAAACCAACTTTCGTAAACCTCAGAATTCATTTCTTCGTGGTACTCAACTGTTTTTTTGGATTTAAAGGCCAACAAAGCATCTGGCATGAATCCTTTCACAGACCCTGCATGGCAAATGATTAGACGTTCTCCTTTTCCCATCGGTACTGAGGTAGTGGAAGCAGCGGTGTCATCAGTCCAGCTCTTAGACACTGTGTGGTTCGCATTCAGCCAAGTTTCGTCAGTGAAAACAACATTTGACCAATCTGTAATTTTTTTGGCTTCGCTCAAAAATTCGCAACGAGCAAAAGCTACGTCGCGACGCTCCATCAATATTTTGCGTTTGTCCGATTTTTTATAAGTAAATCCAATTTCATTCAAGACCTTTACCAATGACGATTTTTGACCTCGGAACAAATCACATTCACGCAAAGAAGCAACAAGTTTTTTAAGTGTTGGAACTTCTTTACGTAAGTAATAGTTATATATATGACGGCGTATAGCGTCTGCGTCAAAGTTGTCAACCGAAGTCACACGACGTGGTTGGCGTTTTTTCTTCGGCGTACGAAGCTTATTCTCCTGCATGCCGCTTGTTCCGTAGGCTTCGGTAGTAATTTTTGTAATCGTAGATGCACTAATACCTAACGCGGCCGCAACGCGCTCTCTCACTTGCGACAATGGTAAAAGCGGGCCGCCATTTTGATACTCTGCTTCAAAGTAATTACGAAGCTTGATCACCATTTCTCTCGTCTGTCCTTTCAGCACTGATCCTTTCGGCATTTTATAGTTCCAATATAAAACTCAGCAAATAATTACTAGCACGGGCGTCTTGTTGCGAGTGACAGTGACAAATACAAAACGGCGGTGGACCATTGAGTTTTACTACCTTGATAAAATACTACTGCTTACCCATAGACAAAAAAATTGGCAGTCATAGGAATTGCCGATAGAAGTGAAAACTTATAACTCAGAATTTGATAGCTTACCTTGGAAACTACACGGGTGTAACCGGACGGCGTGGCCTCGCCATCTGGGCATGGCCATCTAGAAATGCGTCAGCATTTCCCATTGGCTGATGCGTTTCTAGATGGCCATGCCATGACGGCCTGTCCACGCCCTTTCAACATTCCCCATTGGCTGACGTATTTCTAGATGGCCAATAGCCATGGTCATGGCGCCATTCCTAGGACTATTCTCTTTCCGCACAGACTCGATAGAAAAATGAATCGAAATCGTGTCCACTATAATCACTTGGTCACAACACTTTAACTGACAAATTAGATCTGTCAAAAAGAGGATAAACGGTTGGATCTACTATAGTTAGAGATTTGCTTTGGATTGGATACAAGTCCAGTCAGTAGGTACAATAATGTATACGTATCAATATCTATAATTTTAACTGTAACTATGGTCGTGTCATTTAAGATAATTAGGAAAAACGTGTTGTTTAGATGTGAACGTATGAAAAACCAAAAATGTTTTTAAATAATATAATTTGTGGCTATAGTTATGTCTGGATTTTTGTTATTTCGAGAATCGCGCCAAAAAAATAATAATAAATTCGTTTATTTTATTTCGTTAAATATATTTATCGGAGTTCTGTGGCGTGATGCGTAATTATTTTATTCTAATCGGGCAACCAGAAAAGTATCTTGTAATGAGCAATAATTTTATTCTATAAAATTTTTCTTGGCACAAATAACTCGAGAGATAGATAGCATTAAAATCATTGAATTTCAATTTGCTCTGATTAATGTTATAGTTAGATTCATTTAAATTTGAATAAGTGCGTGATTGGCGTTATTATTTCTTAAATCACTCGAGCCGAATTCGCGAAAATAGCAAATAAATTCCCAGCACTATACAATTAGTAAGATATACGAGTAAATATGCAAAAAATTTAAATGATCTAGAAACTACCTACCGACCAGTGCTGATAATCCTCAAACCAATTAGGGTCTGCCAAGCAGGGAAAAGTCAGCTAGGTCTGAGTGATGACAAATCGGCCATATGTATTATTAACGTTATGGCTTATTCTTCTGTATTCCTGAAAATCTGCTGATAACTACTTTTTTTAATAATAATCAGAAATCGACTTCCGTTTTGTCATAACCCTTTGTTGATTATAAAGAATCATAAAAAAAACTACTATGTTATCAGATCTTGATTAAAAATGGAACCACATCAGAAGCACCACCTTTTAATAAAAATAATAAGTATCAAAATCTTTTTATTTGGTAAATGTTATGATATTATTATAATAACCAATAAAAAATAGACTATCAAGAACCTTGTCTTTTTGGTAGTAGATTAATTTAAAAAATAGTAATAATGCTTTGGTACCAAGAATATGGCAACGCTTAATCTTTAAAGATCTATCCGATAAGTTTCCGAGTTTTATTTATCAGGTTATAAATATGGAAATTAGAAAAAAAACTACTGCTGTGTTTATCTCACTATATTAAGAAAATAATGCTCAATCATTACCTACTAAAAATAATTACTCTAATTTATGCTGTGGCTCCGTATCCCATAGACCAAGCGAGTGAAGCGATCCTGATAACTTAGTTAGTTAAATAAAAAATTGTTAACGGTGTGTGAATAAATATTTATTTAATTATATCTAAAATTGTCTGATATTATAATTTCGAAGTTTACGACTTGTAAAAACATGTATCAGTATCCTGGGTTTGGTACCGTTTGGTACCGCATCCCTATGGATGTCTATCTGACAAATTGTTTATCTCTGACACTGACTTTGACTGTAGGTACTGCTTTTTGTTTCTTCTTTATAGACGAGTCTTCGTACGGTGGTAATATAGACTCGAATGTTTTGTTTATTTGCCATGTAATTTACAAAAATGAAACCAAGGCCAAGCTTTGATAGTCCTACCTATTAAAACTTATGTCTACCTACCTAGCCTCTCTATCTGTATGTTGCACCCGAATGTAAAGACTGTGGTAAGAATAATGGCTTTAAAAATAGCTCTCTAAGTACTTGGCGCAGGCTTAATACATTAAGCTGGTCGCACTATGAAGTTCTACCTACAAAATACTAGTGCATATATTCGTAAGTATATCTGCACTATCTACACTTTTACACTTATCTAAATCTACACTTCTACCTACACTAATATTATAAAGAGGAATAATGTTTTTGTTTGTTTGTAATGAATAGGCTCCAAAACTACTGGACCGATGAGAAAATTCTTTCACCATTAGAATTCTACATTTTGCTGATGAACATAGGCTATAAATATTTACAAAATAGTTAGGGATCCGTATGTAAACTTCCATAATGTAACCCCAGGTGTGAAAACAAACAAATTTAGCAACGTACGCGATGTAAGGACGTATATCGCGTACGTTGGTCAAACTATTGACCATATGTTATTTGTCTATGCTTTTAACATAAGAGCAAAGTGATGTAGGTACTACAGGGGGCCGATTAACTAGGTATAGTGCCACCAACTTATCTGTTCAGGTGGGCAAAATTGGAACTACAGTGTACATACCAACTAACTTTGGCGTTTATAATATTAGTAGGATTCTTTGTAGAATTTGCAAATTAATGAGTGGCTTGAAAGACTGCCCTATGTTTTGTTTCTCTTTTTTCTTGGTGAATTTCTTAGGTTGCAATACCAAAATTCTACACTAGCGACGCTGTCACCTGAACAGATAAGATGGTGGGACTGTAACTAAATTTGGTCCAAATGCAATCGAACCGTAGCTGAATTACATCCATATTCTTATTCTGTTACCTATTAAAAAACAGAAACAACAGTGCAGCTGCAGTTTTTATGTTAAAACATTTTTATTGACGCCAGCGATCGAGTAACATTTTATATTATGGTAACTCGATAGATTATGAACACCACGCTAACTAACATATTTATGTTTAATATTTAAATATTACATGGTAGCGTTTACGATACGTTTACGTGACGTTACGTTTCAATATTTCTAAAGAAATAGTAGAATGGCTTTCTGGATATAATTATCGAACTGCAACCGGAGTCGACCTGCAGTTGAAACGCGGTGGATTGTTAAAAGTTGTAAAACAGTAGAATTGGCTCCCAGTTTTGTAGAAGTATAATGTCTAAATATTACAGTTATGTCACAATAACTAGGTACTTTTTCATTTTGAAATATTCAATGGTGACGAAACCAGGCCACATTATGCGAACCTTGGTTTTAATCCTTATCGACTCTAATAGCAAAGGGGAAAGATATATGATTGTATGTTTCTTTATAATGGATACACGTAAACAGTACTTAACCGATTCCAACAAATATTTCACGAGTATAAAGCTACATTACATGGGTACACTATAATTGATTCATCCTCATCCATTCATCACCACGCGGGTGAGACCGCGGAGCGCAACTAGTATAATTTACAAATCAAATGGTAGACAATATAGCTTTTATCTATCTCGATAATCATAATATAAGAGTAGAACATTTTATAAAAGCGTTAAGCGGACCTTTAACTCATTAATGATTATGAAAAATTGTTTCACATGCTGCATGTATGCATCGGAAAAGTTTTTTCTAAATGTTCCCAATTTTAAGTATTCCAACTCGTCGTCAGTTTGAAATAACAACACTTGTGTTCGTATTTATTGCTTATTAACTATTACCTACTTATTAAATTGTATCATCTCATATCTTTACATTTTGTTATGCTACTATTAACACATATACATAATTAAGTTCTTGGTGAAAGATTTAGAGTAGGTACAGAGTTGTCATGGTAACACAAAGTATTGTATTAAACAGTTTTTTTTAAGTTAAATTATTAGTCAAACGACTCTTTATTTCAAGGATTTATAATTTATCCACCATTTGTCTATTTGCTTCACGCCTTCATTCCTTGGAAATCCATACAGAATAATAAAATTGCAGTGTCTGGTTTCAGTTCCAAATTAACAGCTTGTCACTGAATGTATTTGAAAATGTATAGGGGACTTGCAAAAGCAAATTTGTTGACGTAAACGTCTTTCAAATGGATGACTCATTGTCACGTTCCACTTGAGCCGAGCGTGCAAGCGAGAGCGCGGAACAAGCGATAGAGAGGCACGATCGGCCTAAGAGCGTTAAACTTGCCTTATCTTATGATGTTATCACGCAAAATTATCGTCTGTAAAACTACTTTACAGACAACCGTTTTAGATCACTCAAAAAGTACACATTAACGGTTGAAAGGCAATCCTGACTAAACGACAGATAATCGTAAAATGACTTATATCCATCCATTGTAATCGCCATATTTTTCTGACTCGAATGGTTTGGGCCCCATAGCTCTACGATGACTTTTACTATAGCTTAGATATTGCGTGAGTTTGGTTAATTTGGTTATGTTGGGTGAGCCCAACATAACGTTACATGTTATGGAGGAATAACTCATGTTTAAGTCGACGAGTTCGTTTAAGTAAAACAGTTAATTAATAACCAAGCAATGACCGCTCGAAGCGCTCGCAGCGGAGCTTGACATGGCGAGCTTAACTGGCAACGCATGCTATCGGGAGTTGGATGGGTGGCCGCTAGTGGCATTATTCAACTGAGTGCTTCCGTGCTTCGGAAAGCATTTTAAGCGGTCGGTTCCGGTTGTTTGTCTCAGGACAACAGTCGTTAGGCTATGTCCAAGGCCTTCGGACGGCCTGAAAACTTCGACATGGGTTGGCCACTAGCTTATATGTACACAAAACCGCACTGGACCCGTGTGGTGGATTATGGATTAACTCCGCTCTCTGAGAGGAAGGCTCGAGTCCATGCAGTGGGAACATAATGGGCTGATTATGAACGACCGCTCCGTTATATCATTTGGTAGCGCCCATTCCTTTGAAATGAGAGGTCCCAGCTTCGATCCCTAGCCGGTGTAAGTATTGCCGTGATGAGCAGAAATGTTTGGGGCCTTGTATGTAGTGTGTTCATGTCGCCCGCGACACAGGGAGAGACTAGTCTGGCTGACCAATGGGATAGTTACCTACAGGTAACTATCCCATTGGTTGCCATCCGTCTGGGTTTCCCCGGAATTGTCCTAGTTTAGAGGGCATCCGGACGGGGTTTCATTTATAGTCCGGGTTTAAATCTTCAGTCTAAAATAAAAAAAAATATAACTGATTATTAACACAATTTAAAACAAACTGTAATAAGATTCTGTTGTATTGGGTACATTTAAAATGATGATTAAAGATGACGAAATTTAATTTTATGGTCTAAAAATATATCAAATGGTTTATGACATTTTTATTACACTGACTATGTTTAAAACAACATATTGACATGTCAGGGTTCTGGGCTCTTAAATCCGGGGTTTTCATGCGTATTGTCCTGGTTGTCAATTTTAAGAGATGGCAACCCTACTTACACGCCATCTAGGCTACCTACCTAATTATACTGATACCCTCAAAGGCATCCCTTTGGAAGTAGTACTCATAGGTAGACTAAATAACTACCTAACTTACATTTCTTCATTCTGTTCTGTTTCATCCTTAGGTTGTGGTAGCAAGTAAGCATTCTGCGGTGGTAACAAATGCATATTAGCTTGGTAGCAAGGTGAAAGCGTCGATATGGAAGCCTCTGGAAACCTCGGTATCGGCAGCAGTGAATTGTATTGTGACCAATGCGGGCTGATGAAGAAGACAGTCCTGCCTTCGCGCTCCTGGAGCGGTCTGTAGTTGCAGAGATTTCGTTCATCCCACGGGTCCCATACTTTTCGGAACTGTTTCATCTGATAAGAGAAACTAGAATTATCAACGTGCTTGCCACCTCGTAGGTACACGAAATAACCTAGTTAGAAGTACCTACCTACTATCGAATGTAATAGTCTACCAGTTTTCCTGCTTCGAGCGTATGTTAGGTAAATAGGTGTGTAAAGGAACACATTCAATCTAACTAACTCATATACTTATTAGGAGAATATGACAAAAGTACTATGCAAACTTACAAAATATATTGCAGAAGCTATGTGTAGATAACATGCAATCATCATCATTAATCTTGTGGAAGTAATGACCAATAATAATCATCACTCTTCGCTGAACTTTTGCTACAAACTATTATATCTTTACTTCTTAAAACATTATCCGCTAGCAATGTTGACATTTTATAATTCTTCTAAAAATCTCTAGATTCGAAATAAGATCTTTGAAGATCATCAAAATCTCTTCTCTTGTCGATCTTTGAACGTCTTCTTCACGAATGTAAATGTAATTCTGATGTCTATCAATTATAAGGCTGACTAAACCATCAACTATATTTATTTAACATAACTTTATCAAAAAATAAAAAATATAACCGACTTCTACACTAAAAACTGTGAAACAACTTGTTGACTTTGGTACCATGATAGTTCGAAAGTACCTATTATCACAATATTGCGTACACTTTTTAGTGTAGAAGTCGGTTCTATTTTTTAATAAAATTATTTTATACTACACCTGCTCGGAAAGTACCTTGATACTTTATCAAATTTACGGTAGAAAGTACGTCATTGCATATCGAACAAATATGCGGCGAGAAAACGCATCTGAGCGGGAGAGAAAAGTGTATGAAAATCCATTTCTTACGTGGTTTTTCTTTTTTAATTTTGGGTAACACTATGCGCTGGTAACCTAAATATCAAAAGCCAAAAAGTTTTTACAGTGAGTTTTTATCTCCAAGTTCGCAAAATGACACTGGCCACTAGCTGTGTGGTGGATGGTGTCAAACAATTTGAAAAAAGAACATGTGAAAATTGCAGACGCCATTGGCGCCATTATCAATTTGTGTGTTGTTTGAGGATTCAGTTTTCGTAGAAAAGTAAAATAAAACTATCAAAATGATAAGTAGTGATGATGAAGATTTTTTAACTCCGCCGCAGTTGAAGGAAACAGCAAAAATACTGATTGATAACCTTTTACCACAGAAATCAATTAAAAAATATAATAAAACTTATGACGATTTTTTACAATGGAAAAGTGAAAAAAATGCGGCATCTTTTTCTGAAACTGTTTTGCTAGCTTATTTCAGTGAAAAAGCGCAAAAATACAAACCAAGTACGTTATGGTCTATGTACTCAATGTTGAAAAGTACTATATTGACAAGAAACGACATATTATTAATATTCAAGAATACAAAAAACTTACAGCATTTCTGAAAAGAAAGTCGGAGGGATTCCGTAGTAAGAAATCAAAAGTGCTTACTACAAAGGATGTTTATTCCTTTTTACATGCAGAATGCTCCAGATGACAAATATTTGTTGATGAAGGTAAGTTTATGAACGAAATGCACTGGTTTAAAATTTATTACGTACCTATTTATGAGTAGAAATCTACTAGGTTTTCATGTTTGATATTTTTGTTTACAGGTTATTTTGATTTTAGGAGTAAATGGGGCCTGTCGTTCGCAAGAACTTGTGGATATGACAACAGACGATATCGAAATCCTCGAAAATGGAATAATCGTCAATATTCCTAACACAAAAACCAAAATTCAGCGATCATTTGTTATATCGGGCTTATTTTATGAGATAGTGAAGAAATATAACGAAATTCGCCCCAGTGACCCCAAAACCAATCGGTTTTTACTACAATATAAAAACAAAAAATGTGCGAAACAAGTAATTGGGAAAAACAAAATAAGTACTGTGCCAAGAGAAATAGCTTCGTACCTTAATTTCAATCCACTAGAATACACTGGCCACTGCTTTCGCAGAACTTCAGCGACTATTCTTGCCAATACTGGTGCTGATTTAACCACAATAAAACGTCACGGTGGTTGGAAATCGTCCGCTGTTGCAGAAAGCTACATAGAGAATTCCGTAGAAAACAAAACACGAATAAATAACCAAATATCGGGATCGATTAATGTGCATCAAGACTCATCTCCTCAACCATCAACGAGCGCGGCGATGCCAGATGCCCCTTAGCAGCCAGTTGCCCCTTTGGCACCACAGCCTTCTACGAGCGCAGTGCCAACAGCACAGCCAGTTATTCCTCCTACATTATCGCAAACATCTCAAACAAACATTAATGGAAAAAGTGTTACATTAAGCTTCACTAACTGCAACAATTTCAATATAAATTTCAATTAGTAAAGATTTAGTTTTTTATTTTCCTCGTAGGTGTAGTATAAATCACTATGTATCACTCGAGAGAAAGTGCGATTCCCGATCTCGGGTGTTTTAAAGCCCTCGCCTACGGCTCGGGCTTCAAACGACACCCTCGACGGTAATCGGTCACTTTCTCCTCTCGGTGAACAATGTACTATTTTTCGTCCATTTTAGTGAACTTGCTTTACTTTCGGTATACACCGTCAGTGATGATATCATCAAAATAAATCAACACTTTTCAGTTTTTGGTTCAAAATCAGCTTGAAATTTTCTTCGTAGGCTTGACCGAGTTTGATGAAATTTATATACGGGACCACAACGGAAGTATACTCTATCAAACAATGAAAAGAATCGGTTCATAAACGACGAATTTATCCGCGACCACACATAAAATAAAATATACGGTCGAATTGAGAAACGTCATCATTTTTTTGAAGTCGGTTAAAGGTCGGTTATAAGGTGGTATTTCCAGAAGTAGTTTACCTAAGAGGAGCTTATTTCCATGTTTTGACTATTATACCCATGGTGAGTTTTAATTATAAAGTCGGTGGAGAAACGACGCTGTTCATTTCTTGGGGAAATTTCCTTTCATTTAGATAAAGAAAAAATCGCAAACTCGCCTGAGCCATAGAAGCAAACAGTGCGGCCCTCGGCACGATCCATTTGACTACATGGCTCTCCCCCCGCACAGTGGTTAAACTGCCCCAGTACAGGAAATAGTCTTCTGAGAACATGGGCAAGAGATGAGACATGGGGCAAGGCCCTATGCGGGTGCTGGTCTGAGCTTCTTGGACGCGTGGAAATCCCTCGATGACCCAGCTGAGACGATCGTCGGGATTAACTCCGTGCTGAAAATGGATTAGTAGTATTACTTATGTTATTTTCTGCACTAATGACAGGCATCTGTTTATATTGTTTATGTCTATTTACCTCTTCGTGAGCGTTTCTAACATGATCTGTCAAGCTCTATTAAACATGTGCTGCGTAGTTGTAACGGGACGTAGGTAAAAAGCTTCCTGGTAATAATCGTAGTGATACACTGATACTTAAAGCTGCTGAGATGGGTTCTACGCAAAGCTTCTTTGTAGTACTACTCGTATTATCTACTGCGAGTGCAGGCGTGGTCCTTGATGCATTTACATCAGGCACCGTAAATGCATACAACATGAGACAGGTTTAAATTTCAATTCACAGTATAAGGTGAAATTCTTAATAATTATGGTTTGAAATTTTACTAGAACATGAATCTCTATCTAAGGTAATAGGAGCATATTGCAATATTGAGCCAATCAATGTAGTTTTTTTTATATGTATTTATTTCGTCTTGTCACAATTTACCTGCAACATGCGGTAAACATAAGACACCTTATAAAAGTCATGGTTTAGCATGTAGAATTTGTTATGTTGTTAATTGAGACGTTAAAAAATAACAAAACGTTTGAATTTGCGAAAATTAAAACAATAATAAATCAGTTATAACTAGAGGTATTAAATAAAACAAAATATTATCTCCAAATCTTACCAGATCTTTTACTAGTTCTTCAAAAATCAAATAAAAATTATATAAAATCAAAAACAAAAAACAAACTTCTTCATAAATCGTCAAAAAATAAATCAACATAAATCCCGATTTTGAGACCGAAGGTAATATTTTGAGATCTCTATTTGCCCACATGTCTCAAATTAGCCTTTAACACTAAGTAAATTAATAACATTTGCAACTTATAATAAAATTTAAACATTGAGATCAAAATTGGAGTCTAAGCTATTAGGAACGTTTTATTGCGATACATAGGCTATACCTAGGCATACCTACGCTTTGAAGTGCGCACAAAAAAATATTATTTTACACAATTTTATTAGTCTTATAATTAAATATTAATATGCCAGTGTCAACTGCTGCCATAGCAGCTTTCAAAGTGTCCTCACTATAATTTCGGTAGGGTTTCGCCCCGAGAACTCTTCGTCTTCGCGAAGACATAATTACTGAAACAAAAAAAAATTATGTATCATCAATAATTATCATAATTACTTGAAATTGAACCACTAACGATTTGAAAAAAATTTGAGACATATGCACCTAATTTGACTCATAAGCACCTAATTTGAGACATGGTCTCAATTTTCCATCATAAACATAAAATGCGTCCAGTTTGAGGAAATTTTAAATTTATTCTGGCAACATTTAACACTTAGTCTAAAACATGGAGTTTTTTTTGTCTATGGGAACATGCTTCACAAGATGGGATTGATTAATCGATTTAAATCACAGTACTTATTAGTCAATTATCAGAGTTCTGAGGTATATGTAGTACAACAATATATTTCACAAACAAATTAATGTCTATTTCTCAAAAAATACTACTTACCTGGTAAAAAATCCTTCACGACAGCAAGTATGGAACCTCACACAACAAATTTGAAACTGAACTGTCAGTGTTGCCAAAATAATATTGATACTACATGTAATATAATAATAATATAATATAATAAATATATGCCATGGAAGTTTAGTCTCAGTTTACCTTCGAGTCTCATGTTGTACACATTTACGGCACACAGTTTGTCTGTATCATTTCTTGATGGTTTGAACAACAGTCGTAATCGTTTAAGCAAAAGATCTGCCACTACACAGATATTACCAAGAAATAATCTAGCATTTATTAACCTTGATAATGTAGCAAACCATGGCTACTCCGTCCGGATGTCGCAACGCCTCTTCTTGCGTCATGTATTCTTTTCGAAAGAACGTAACCTGTAAAAGAAAACCATACACGAGGATATTAATTTCTGTATGGAAAAATATGAGCGCATTACGCACTGTCCCTGGCGATATCACGTTTGTTGTATGGCTCCCAAACAACGTGACCCTTAATATTTTTTTTATTTTATTTTATTTTGGATGTTTAAAGTATATGACGGCGTCGGCCGCCTATTGTGCTGGAGCATGCGCAACGGGCGAACAATTGACTCACCGCACACCCACCATCACAGTCGCCTATAAAACAGCTGCGCTTGAGAAACGGGAGCTCCCCGTCCGGTGACGCTGTAAATGCCGGTAGAGGCAAACAGCATTAGTCCGTTCGAAAAAAAAACCGGAGCTCAGTTTGCTGCGAGCGCCCGCGCCGTGCGCACGTCTCTGTTTTGTTATAATGTAATAAGAGATCAAAGATAATAGTTGGAACGGACATTACGTGCTTACTTCATACCGGGTCACACTTCATGTCGGGCTCTCAGCCGATATATTATATATATATATATATATATATATATTATATATCGGCTGAGAGCCCGACATGAAGTTAAATATTCTGCGATTATTTCAAGCGTCTACCTGTTGCCGTTATCAATATCGAGCAAGAAAATCACGTTTGTTGTATGGCAGCCCCCTTAAATATTATTTTTTCTGTTGTTTAGAACTTGTTCTTATAGTGGCAACAGAAAGACATCATCTGAAAATTTCAACTGTCTAACTATCACGGTTCATGAGATACATCCTGGTGACAGAAATACAGCGGAGTCTTAGTAATAGGGTCCCGTTTTCCCCATGGGTACTCCCTAAAAACGAACCGGCTTCAATGTCGTTCCCTCCGTCCACCTATGTAAGTAACATCGAACTAAGTGTGGGACAACACGTCTCGACTTTTAATATAACGTACCTCAATATAACGACTTCCTCGATTTAACAAATTCTTCGTAATCCCCTTGAATTGTCCATAAGAATCAATATAAAATATACCTTTTTATTGCGAACATTCTTTGCGTACAACCTCTTTATAACAAATTTTCAACTATCAAGAAGAAGTATTCATACCTCTAATTAACGAATTTTGCGAACCCAAAACCTTTATATAAAGTTTCCTCCAATAATATAACTCTTAATCTTATAATGTGATTCATGTCTCGACATGTTTCGACACGCTTTTGTTTGTACAGTAATCATTGTTGTTTTGATGGAAAGTAATGTAAACACCTCTGCTCGTCACTATTGTTAAAGATTTAAGTTAAAATGGCTCAGGTGAATAAAACTACTCTTTTACCTCTTTATAACGAATTTTAGACCAATCTAACCTCAACATAACAAACCTCAGTTCGACGAATTACTTGATATTACGAATATTTTCTTGTTCCCCTCTGATTTGTTATATCGAGGTTGCACTGTATATATACCTATATATAACTATTATAATTGTAAGTTGTTACTCACCGGCTCAACCGATTCTGATAAATGATTGACAGAGTACAAATTAAATAGCTTAAAATGTTTTTTGCGAAACAGCGGAATTTAATGCACTTTATTGTACTGGCTAATTATTTCCGTCGTCAGCTTATTTAACTTTTAGTTTATTTCAAGTTTTAGATGTTTCTTTTATTTTATGAAATGAAATACGTTTATTGTAGCAAAAACATGAACAAATACTTAACTAGACATTAATGACTAAATAGGTATTGCCACATAACGGCCTCTACTCAGCATAATACCGGCTGAAGCAACCAGCGCTAATCTTCCGTAGAAGCCGCCCGGTGACATCACGGATTGTTACACAAAAGAGTACAATAGAACACACAATTTATACCGACAAGAACAATTTTAAACAGAATTTATCAATTCCCTTCCTTTGTAGTAAAAAAACACTTGTCTCAGAGGGTTACGGAGACGAACATTCAGCATTACTTCAAACATTTAGAGAAGTAAATTTTATTGGAACCATAAACCGCAGTTCTAAAGTTTAGGTTCACTTGTGCGTGTCTCATTATACGGTTGACCATAAAACATATTCTAAAACCGTTCTCTTGCTGTGATTTTTCGGACACTGATAAAATATCGTATAAGCTCAACTTTACGTAACTTAGCGAACTTCGTGCAAGACGAGTTTATTGACTTCCTATTGAAAACTGCATTAACTTATAAAAATATTGTATGCCGTTTGCAAATATTTGCAAAATTGGCAATAAACACTTTAAACGGAATGAAAACTAAATATTTGAAAGCACTCAAAATATTGTTATATTGTATTATTTTCTGCCATTGCAGAGCTCTGTTTTAAATGGTTTTAACCACGAAAAAATTTACTCTTCGACTTCGTTATTGAATCGTATTTTTTTATTTTTATTTCCGTAGGGTCCGTATGTATGCTTTTTAATACTAATTTCTTGATCCTTGAGTGCCAATTAGATAGCATAGACCATTTCTGCGAGAGACCTCGTGGTGGATATCACGGCAGTCTATATTTTTCATGTCTTCATTCATTATATGTCAAGGTTAAATTAAATCGGTCATGTTACTACAGAAATAACATAAAAAGGCTTACCTGCCTTTGTTAGACCTTTTGTAAATCTTCTTTTTTGGACCGTGGTAACAAATATAACGTGAAATAACGTGCATACACATGAATATATGACGGGTAGCCAACAAAAGTGTAACCTGCATTTCACCAGGATATCTTCTCTTGTCTACAGTGTGGTCACTACCTTCCATCATGTTCGCGCCCCAATGGAAATGGATTTGGGAGAGGATGTGTTTTTCCAAAAACGGACCTCCTTCTATGTATGGTCTCTCTGCCTTCCATTTAGCTCCGATAAGCACTGAAAGTGGAAAGTCCATAAAACACAGTAATGCAGTACATATAGCAGGTTTTGATAAGTTTTTCTAAACTTTTAAGTATACTCTCACACCGTGCCACTTTGTGATGAAGACTTTAAAGGTCTTAGTATCACTTAGTATTTCTGGAATGGAGACCACAGACCGGCAAGCGCAGCATAGGTCTACCTGATAAAGGTAGCTTTTGGCAGCGGCCAACGTCGATCTGCGACGAAGAGGTCGTTTTGGAAAATTATGGGGAGACTAATATTCAGCAGTGGACGTCCTATGACAGAGATGATGATGATGATGAGTATCACTGTATTTGTTATGGTTAATATCAGGGAAATAACTTGCCCGGCTCACGTCTTAAATCCTTAAGCAGTGGTTAAACATGGATGGAACCAGCTTTAGGGCTTCCTTACTTTTGAGAACACGAGCTAATGCTGCCGCGACTGACACTTGGACATATCAAGTGTCAGTGGCGGCAGCATTAGCTCATGACTAAACATTTTAGCTATCTTTAAATTCCGAATCTAGGCTAGTCATGGCATGAGAAAAATCAGGTTTCGAAAACAAAACTATGCAAACTACGTCGTTTAAGAAAATTATTTATAACTGTTTGCAGTTGGATTCGATTCTTTGAGATTAATGATGAAATATATAATTACATTATATAGGTACCTACTTCTTCACCTACTATTTTAGAGCTGAACAACATCCCCCAATTAACCAACTTCAACCTGATTAAAGTAACTTTTTATATACGTAATTTGTACTGCTTTTTTAAATTAATTTGCATGAACATGTCTGATTGAGCTGCGCTCTAGGGTTGCCACCTCATGGCCTTTTGAATCCGAGAAATAGGTAAAAAACCAGTCAAGTGCGAGTTGGACTCGCGCACGAGTTCAGTCCCATTATCTATAAATCTCCCTTACAACAGACATGATTTTTTGCCGTTTTTACGGAAACCTTCGTGCACGACGTCCGACTCGCACTTGGCCGGTTTTTTAGTATTTGTTGTTATAGCGGCAACAGAAATACATCATCTGTGAAAATGTCAACTGTCTAACTATCACGGTTCATGAGACAGTCTGGTGACGTCCAGTCGATAGCGATCGATATTTCACGCGCCAATTTGAAATTCCGGTATAATTTGGATTATCTAGAAATAATTCCGGGAGACTCTGGGAAATCCGGGAGAGGTGGCAAGCCTATCACCATCAATGGAGACAAAAGGGGCAACGTTGGTGTGGATGGCTAAAGGGTGTCGAGAGGTGTGCTGCGGTTTCACTAGAGCACTACTACCGGCGTTATGCCCTTTAACACTTCCACCCTTGGAGATGTTTGTTACTTGCTCTTGCGTCTCCACCCCCGGACGGCCAATTAAGGCAAGCCGGGGGTCAGGGGTCTAATTTCAGGAGAATCAGGGAAAAAAAGGGTCCACGGTGGTCCCTGCGGTTTTATGTCAATTATTATTATTATTATCATCAAGGCTTACAAGTGTATCCAGTGTTAGTTAATTTAACTTTGTGAGGGTAGACGTCAAAATTAAACCATTTCAATTCAGGACAATGGTACACCAAAGACCCTGTAATGGACACATCAATAGGCGTGGGGAGATGGCCCTCAGATTCGCTGCAGTATTGGATCCATTCTATTGAACCTTGGGGTGGTATGACCTTTTTAACTGCTTCTTTTACTTGTTCTTCTTCATCTTCTAAAACAATAACAAACTGTTCTATTTCCTGTTGAAGAACGCTCTGTTAAAAACGCTATCAACACAATAATCACATTATGCGTAAAAGATCTTGGTTATGTTTTGAGTACCTACTCAAAGTCAAAAATAATTCATTCAATTTAGGCATCAAAGACGCACTTATGAACGTCAATAATACATTTCACATTCCATTCATAACTAAGCATAAAACATGAAAAGATCTTAAAATTAAATACATAGACATAAGACATACATTTAAAGGAAGATTAATAATAATAATAATTAATTTTAAATAACACTGCACTGCACTGTTATTTAAAATTAAAAGGCAGTTATTAAACTATGATGGTTATTAAAATATGAAGATGTTAACAATGCATTAGCTAAAGTTGTGAATTGGTTCAATACAAATAATCTTCTCCTCAATGAGAAGAAAACTAATTGTATAAAGTTCTCGGTACCAAATGTGAGACAAGTAGAATCCAATATACAATCGAATGGAATAGGGTTGGACCCTGTGGAGTCAAC
Organism: Selenia dentaria; assembly: GCA_917880725.1. Lineage (NCBI taxonomy): Eukaryota > Metazoa > Arthropoda > Insecta > Lepidoptera > Geometridae > Selenia > Selenia dentaria. The sequence goes on along the minus strand of OU862888.1, from coordinate 1,153,042 downwards.
GGTCTTTTTAGGAATTACTATAGACGCTAAATTGCAATGAGGTCCCCACATTAAAAAATTGTCTAGTAGGCTCAGTTCAGCGGCTTATGATGTTAAAAAAATTAGACTATTAACTGATGTAGACACAGCTAGAATAGTTTATTTTAGTTATTTCCATAGCGTTATGACTTATGGCATACTGCTCTGGGGATGTTCTGCAGATATTAATTCTATTTTTACACTGCAAAAAGGGCTATACGAGCGATCTACAGTTTAGTTTCCAGAGTTTCCCTTAGACAGAAGTTTAAAAATTATAATAATAGTTTATTAACTTAATAAGTACAGAAGGTACAGAAAATTTTAAAACTAAAATGAACTATTTTATTTGAACTCGTAAGTCTACAAATTATAATAACTTTATAGCAATACCCATGCTTTGAGTTTTCATTGCTTGCAATTTAACATTTTTAAATATGGTTAAGTATTTTATTCTCTCTGAAATTGCGATATTTGCGATAGTGCTTTGAAAGATTAGATTTAATTTAGCACAAATGTACAAACAGCATATACAACACAACTATAATAACTATATGCTATAGATAAACAACGAAATTAAATGTAAGATTCACATCTACCCTCCGCACTAGTTTGCACTGTACGACGGCAGGTCAGTAGTAAGTCAATAATAAGAATATTAAATTGGCATCAATATGAAATGTGTACAATAAATATGTTAGATAAATTGTCACTAAATAAGATCAATAATATTGTCAGCTGACTTATCCCTATCCATGAACTCTTTTATTATACAAATACAATTTGAAAAATTATGTACCAACTTCCATTCTATTCAGTTATTGGAGTGTAACTCAAAAATTACTGTACCGAATTTAATAAAATTTAAATGAGACTACACGGAAAACACCAGCTATTAAACAAAAATATTGAGTATAATAATTTTTAGAATCGGTTCACCTTATCGAAAGTTATGAGGTAACAAACATTAAAAAAACAGTCGATTGAGTACCTTCTCCTTCTTGGAAGTTGGTAGAAAATAACTTTATTAAGAGTCACCGTTTTTGTTTTGTATTAAAAATATGAATATGTGTCATTACGAGTAGTGTGATATCTGCTATAATATTTGGCAAAGAATTATACACTCGAATAGCGCTACTCATATTTATATAGAGCCTACAGAGAAGAAGCCGCAAGAAACTCGGGGCCATTCTTTTCATATAGTTTTACAATGTTTCTACTTAAGTACTACTATTATTACACTTTATGTGTGGCAGATGACAACTTGCCAGAAGTGGAGTACTCCAAGCATATTTGTCTTCTATATAATGTCGGACTTTATAGTATCTTTGCTTTTTTTTTAAACGTTTTTACAGTCACCTTGAATTTTCCCTCTGTGAGCTTATGCGTTTTGGGATTTTATTGTAAAAACGCATACAATGTCCTACGAACGAATTATTAGTCTTCGCAAGTCTAAAACTAGGTACAGCTATCCTATTCTTACTCCTCGTATTAAAAAAGGTAGTGATTACTGTTATACTTATATTTATGTAAATGTTTACGAATAACTGTACGGTGTCCACACAATCAAAATGCTATACAAATGTCACAAAAAAACGCCAAAAGCATCATTTGAGATCTCCCAAGCTTTTAAGACATATAGATAGAGTCATTAGTGCAACATCACATTATAAAGATTAACAAACAAAGAAATAGGATAAAATAATAGAACAACTTTACTCAACAATGAAATCTTAAAATAAAGTGTCACAATGGGCGGTCTGTACCAATGAATTCTCCCCCCATTATGGACCAATTCTCTAAATTCTTCTTTTTGTTTGTGAGAGTTCCCGTGTGGTCCGATTTAAATTTTATCAAATTCCGTGCAGCAGTTTTATGTTACACTCTAATTACTGAAAAGTGTTTCGCCTATTTCATTATCATCATTGACGGAGAATGACATCGATCCCGTAATTAGCAAGGGTCACTAAAAAGGGAGGTGGTGTTGGTGATGAAGTCGGTTCCGTTTTTTGGTATTTTAGATATGTTTTTTAAATTTTATATAATAAATGCAAAATGGAATTATTTCTGATGACTGTTGGAAGACGAAAATGACGACGAAGATGCGTCATACCAGATAAATGTTTCAAGATTTGGCGGGAGATGAACTGGTGCATGAGCAAGAACTCAACGAGGAACTTCTCACTCACATTGATCCACCTCTCTTAGATGTTTCTGGGCCTTCTTATTAAGACAAGGGAAAAGATAACTTGTTTGATAAACGTGATCTTGTTTGGAGAAACGATAACTTGGTTTATAACAGCACCAAAAATAATTGCCCACGAACCTATAACTTTAGATAGCCGATCTCGATACACGTCCATACAGATGCTTCCTCCTCTACTTTACACCTGAGTTTCTGCATAAAATTGTTGATCTAATCGGAACGAATGGAATCTACGTAACCTTATTCTAAACAAACAAATCTAGCAAATTCTTTTGCCATAACTGAGCGATCCAAATAAATTAATCGGTATTTAGTTATTTGTATTTATGTCTCAAACACTTTCCTAGTGTGCGGGCATATTCTAATGAACAGTTATGCACCGATAAAAAAAGTCAAAAACAAATCTTGGACAGTTCCGCAGTGAGTTGGCATAGTCTCTTTGCAATGTAGGATCTTACAACAACCTTAGACAACAGCAATAAAGGAAGACGTCCAAGTATTGGTTCCTTGGAGAGAGAGTTGCAGGCAAAAAAAGAACAAAAAGGTTCCACTCATCCACATTCGCAAAGACGGCGTCGACCACTGGCCTAGCCGCTTTATTCTCGAATAGGTTGAGGTGCAAACTGCCACTTTGTACAGGTACAACAACATAGCCTTCTCTCAGAAGGCTATGGTACAACCAAATGGGCCTGTACTAAATGCAATGTACCCTTATGTCTAAACGCAAAACATAATTTGTATCAAAGATTTTCACTAAGTCTCTGAAATGATTGAAATTGAAATTTAATTTGGTTACATATAATGAATATATTATTTATTATTGACTAATATTTGTTTTATTTCACCAAACCTTATCACACTAATAACACACTCACAAAGTTTGCGAGTATGTTATATGTTTGTTACTTCTTCATGCTGGACCAATTTTGATGTAATTTGGCATGGAGATACATGAGGCGCTGGGTTAACACATAGGATACTTTTCATCATCATCCATCATCACGCGGGTGTAACCGCGGGGCATAGCTAGTATAACATGAAATATATGTCCTATAATCAAGGTAAAGAAATAACAGGGACCGGTTTTGCATAATTATGTAGAAATACATCAATACGTTTTTGAAAAAACATCTACAATTTTCAGCATGTAGTATATTATTTCGTATTTTTGTCGTAATCTGCACTTAATTTCCTGCAATTACTGATATTTAAAAGAAAAAAATAATTAATCATGCATTTAAGGGTTAAAATGAACATGGATAAGACGAAAATTATGTCTAATGCCCATGTTGTACCTACCCCAATATCAGTTGGGAACTCAGTTCTCGAAGTTGTTGACGAGTACATCTACCTGGGACAGACAGTCAAACTAGGCAGGTCCAACTTCGAGAAAGAGGTCAATCGTCGAAAATAAAATACCTCAGTACCTCAAGACGAGAGTCTTCGACCAATGTGTGTTACCAGTGATGACTTATGGCACTGAAACGTGGTCTCTTACTATGGGCCTCATAGATAAGCTCAAAGTCGCACAACGAGCTATGGAGAGGGCTATGCTCGGGGTTTCTCTACGTGATCGAATCAGAAATGAGGAGATTCGTAGAAGAACGAAAGTCACTGACATAGCTCAGAAGATTAGCCAGTTGAAGTGGCAGTGGGCAGGGCACATAGCACGCAGAACAGATGGCTGATGGGGCCGAAAGGTCCTGGAATGGAGACCACGGACCGGTAAGCGCAGCGTAGGTCGTCCACCGACACGGTGGACAGACGACCTGATGAAGGTCGCAGGACGACGTTGGATGCAGGCCACTTCCAACCGGTCCTTTTGGAAAATTATGGGGGAGGCATATTTTCAGCAGTGGACGTCCTACTGATGATGATGATGATGAATGCGGTCTTATCGCTCAGAGCGATATCTTCCAGACATCCATGACATACGTTATTAATTGTACACAGGCATCCGTAGTTGATCTTGCTTTCGTGAAGCCGAACTGATTTTCGTGCAGGATCGAATGCTCGTTGAAGTGCGCCAAAAGTTTTTTGAGCATAATTGTTTTAAAAATCTTACTCAAAGTTGGTAGGATAGATACTGGTCTATAATTAGATGAGTTTGGATTCTATCCAGCTTTAATATATTTGAGTGAATTTACCATATTTCATTATATCAAAAACCTAAATCTTTACAAAGATTAAATACGCGGACCAAATAAGGAGCCATATAACTTATAATTGGTTCTACAATTTTTACCGACATTTCCCATAAGTCTTCAGTATTCTGTTTATTCAAGCGTTTGAATGTTTTTATAATTTCGAAAGTTGTATATTTATAAGAAAAACTGAGTAGGTACTTGGTACGTTAAATTAGCTTAAATAGCTTCTGCTGCATTGGGACAAGAATTCAGTGACTTGGTGACTACTAAAGATAAATTAAAGAAGAAATTATCAAAAGTGTTTGCTACATTTATTGGTTCTGACATTGTCTGATTGTTAATATTAATGACACATGCAGTGGCTTTTGGTATATTTTACCGGTCTCGGCATTTAGACTCTAGTTGAAGGCTTATGTTCGATTTTCATCTTTTCCATGTTTGTAGCGACATTAAATTGTATCGCGAGGCCCTTGTAGTTGGACCTAACACCGGTCATTTTTGTAGTTTCTTTAGTCTTACAATTTGAATAAATATTGTGTGGGCAGGTAGCTGAATGGTCAGTTATTCTAGTGGGCTCATAGAATAAAAAAAATGGAATGATTTAAACTGAAAATGAAACTGTGAAATTAGATTTCTTTTACCTGATGGCTCAGTTAACAGATCGATGTCATATAAATTAATGTGTAATATTCAGAATCTTCTAAATAGATACTCAATATTATCAGCACTGTTTAGTGGTGAAGGAATTTGCGTATTGCAAATACTTTACAACTATACAAATACGCTGATGGTCGTAATGCTCGTGGCGAAGGCAGCAAAGTTGTTTGTAACTGTTCAATTACGTAAAGCAGGTTTGCTTTTGTCACTACATCAAACAGCATGCCTAGTGGCACTATCAACTGAGTGACTCCGTCTCCATGCTATGAAGAACCAGTAAGTCGCTGTTATTGCAATCAGTAGGTCATGGCGAAGGCTTCGGTAAGACAACTGACGCTAGGGTTGTACGACTAGCCTATCTGCATCACGCTCACATGGTCCAATGGCCGAATTCTTTCCACCGATAGGAAGGGACGTGTTCACACTTATGGTCGTTAAGTTGAAGAGATTAATTATCATTAAACAGAAAGAGTCTCTGTTTGTGCTGTCGGTTAGCAGAAATGCCTAACGTGTTAATTTTGAAAACACAAAACGCTTGCTCTTAATCAAATATATATACGAATAGCTCGGTGCATTATAGATCCTACGTACAATAGAATATATGGCATAAAGTGGGACTTGGAACTGTGTTCAATTTAGTATTTAGAGCAAGCTCAACTTCTATCTTTGAATTTAGTGCTTTGTGTCGGGAAGGGAAGATGCTTTACTCATAGTACCTACGTAGGTATACTTACCTTAAAACGATATAAACCGTGCCAGACTAACAGATATTCTGTTGATGCCCACTTAAATATCTGATTATGTCCGTTACTCTATTTAGTTGCCGCGGAATGCATTTGATACCTTTCTTGCTACCTACCTATTGTTGCAGTTGACGCGGCAGGAATTTGCATGCTATTAGGAATATTTTGTTACAAAAATTTAGATGTTAAACCAAAAAATCAAAACATTAAGTGATCATGAAATTTTACATTACATATTTATTCTGTGTATTTATTGTTATGACGTTATGACTGTCATGTTCAGATAAACTTATTTCGATGGTCATGTATATTTTAGGGTGCATTCTGGTAAGCGCCGTCAACGCTCAAAACTGTCGCGCCCAGTTTTGCCGTTCCCTTTGGTTCCCAATGCATTGAATTCCCAATCCATATGGAACACTCACGCGGTCGTGAAATGCGCGCCAAATTTTCTGTTATTAATCGATAGAACACTAAATATTTGATGTTGACAGTGATGCGTGACCGTTTTCGGTGACGCCATCGATGACGTATCGAGCTCGCTCACGATGATCTTGGGCTTGTAAGGGAATGGGTCTGCAAACACTGCGAGTGATTTCGGCGCTTATCGGAACGTAGCCTTAGTCTATTGTCATGTTGACAATAGTTTGACATTTTAATAATTATCACTAATCAATAGACATGGGCAAAACAGTGCACTAGAATGTAATGTGACATGTCATTACAGTTTAGCTCGTGGGATGCGAGTATTACACTGTGATATTACTCGAAACATCACTCAGAACACTTGGCATCCGTATTACTCGTATCATCATCATCACATGAGATGTCCGATACCGCACATTGCATCGCCATAAACTTAGCACAGGAGATGTATATGTCACACGTTTCGATGTTATAATACAAGACGTGATTTTCATTTTCTTGTATTAAAATTAAAAATATAGGTAGGTAAGTAAGTAGTAATACTTATTTTGTTGCAAGTTGATTTTAGATCATACATAGCAATCTGGAAAAGAAACAAAATACTAATCTAATTGTAGGAACAATAATACTATTGACATCTCTTTCTATTTCATTGTAATGTCTAGCTATAGAGCTGTAAAGCAGTACAAACCCGAAGCTAACCGAACGCCAGCTAGCCGTCTAACTTCGTCTGTTCCGTTTTGCGCGGTCCCGCGGTGTGCCATGTCATAGTGTAATACTGTAATGCGTTCGGTGCCCGAGTGATGTGTGATGCCATATCATACTCTCGCGTAATATCACCCGCGTAATATTACTTGCATCACTTACACATGTCTACTAATCAATAGAGAAAGTACGATGTGGTCACAGACGTATGCGTAAGGACGGGGTGGACGACGTGTAAAAATTTAAGTTAATATTACAGAATTCCGTCTCATATAATAGTTACTTATCTGAGATACGCATCTGTCTGGGTTTATACTGCGTATATTACTCAAATGTTATTCTTTTTAGGGTTCCATACAAAAGTAAAGGGTAAAACGGAACCCTATTACTAAGAGTTCGCTGTCCATGCGTCTATCTGTCTCTCTGTCTGTCTGTCCGCCTGTCAGCAGGCTGTATCTCATGAACCGTGATAGTTAGACAGTTGAAATTTTCACAGATCATGTATTTATGTTGCAGCTATAGTAACAAATATTAAAAAACAATAAAATATATATTTAAGGGGCTCCCATACAAAATAGTACATGATTTTACGGGGGTTCCGTGTCCAAAGGGTAAAATGGGACCCTATTACTAAGACTCCTCTGTCATTCTGTATGTCTGTCTGTCTGTCCGCCTGTCAACAGGCTGTATCTCATGAACCGTGATAGTTAGACAGTTGAAATTTTCACAAATGATGTATTTCTTTCGCTATAACAACAAATACAAAAAAAACAGCCCAAGTGCGAGTCAGACTCGCGCACGAAGGGAGAACCCTTCGAGCGCGAGTGCGACTTGAACTTGGCCGCGGTTTTTTCGCTCGTTTCAGCTAGATATTCATAACGGAAACAGGTACACGCTTGAGATATTCACAAAATGTTAAGGTATATACTTACTTAATAATAAATCATTAAATTAAAAACAATTAGAATTCTAATATTTTAGCTTTTCCCGTACAACAAACGTGATTTATTACAATTTTATTCTCGTTCTTAATTACAATAACAAGTAGAAACTTGATATATTTATTAGCCTTCGGCCTCGCCATAACCTCCCACGTTTTCTTGGTTTTCCTTTCATAAGAACCTTCTCATGACAATAAATAAAATAGCCACTACAAAAAAAATATTGAAATTGTTCCATGCGTTCTCAAGTTATATAGTGACGTGACGAAGAAACAGAGGTTAATTTTTATATATAAAGATAAGGGTACGGAACACTTCTTGCACAAGTCCGACTCGCACTTGGTAGGTTTTATTCAAACGAGTATGTGTTACTGAAACTCACGTTGATTATAATTTTGTAGTAATAACAAATGTTTCGCCTTCGTTCGGAAGCCTTCTTCAGGATCTTGAGTGCGGTGCGCTCGTCATTGTGTCCCGCCTCGTACCTACTACGGGCAGCAGCCCGCTGTGCTCGTGGAGCGGGACGTTCATATTTTCATATTCATATTCATATCATTTATTGCATCATACATGTTACAGGGATCTTAAATATAATAATACAGAGTCATATATGTACTCAATTTTGGGCATAGCAATATGAGTAGAAGCGGACCGATATATTATTACATTTTCCGTCAAAATGTGTCCTTAAAAAAATCTTATAAACTATAATAACTAGTAAATCTAGTAAATAATAGCGTCTTAAGTTTACTTTCAAACATTTGGTCTTTGTCTTGAACTTTTGTCATATCCGGAATTTCAAAATAATTTTTTACAGCCATGATGTTTGGGCCAGAACTGTGTATTTTTAATCATGAAGAGGGCAGTATTAAATTATGTTTATATCTAGTTTTTAAAATATAGGGTATTTTCTGACGAATTTGCAAACTTCTAAGATGTAAATTGATGTAAATGGCAGTATTTTGAGTTTGAAGAAATGAGGTTTGCAACTATCTGGTTATTTAATGTTACTTAATATACGTATAATTTATTTTGCATAATGAAGATATCTTGTGCGTCAACACACAGTATATACCCCATAGTATAACGCCATATCACAACCAGGCTTCTGCATAAGCGTAATAAGCAGACAGTGCGGTGGTTGTTGCATGCTACATGCTACTGCTTACTAGGACACTGGCTACTGGTGGGACAGGTCAGATGCTTACGTCAATTATCGATCATCATATCGACAACTCGTAAGTCTCACGTTAATCCTGTTTCATTATTACAGAATAAGTATGTGTTGTTCGTGTTTGCTACACGGAAGCTATATTTCGTACATTGTAGTTCTTTCAGACTAAAAATCTCATAACACTTCGGCCATCTCAAAAAGTTTCAAATTCATTTCTAGAGACGCTCGGTGGGGGTGCTTCCAATCGGCACAAGAAACAGGCGTTATTTTGAATGACAGAGCCAGTTCAGTGTATAACTATGTTTATTATTTAGTGTAATGTGTTCTCTTATATTGCCTTTGATTAGATTCTTGATTATTTGGAAATAAGTAATACATCGAAGTTTGTAGTTTGACCTCAGTTAAGAAACTTTTAGCAATTTCATTGTTATTATTACTTTGTTATTGATGCTAAAACTTTGTCCTTATTTTTAGCAGAAGACGGCATCGGAAAATTTAGAAACGATTCTCGTGGCGGAGCCAAAGACGAGGAGAACATTAAAAGTGTTGATCAAAAGAAAATTTTAAACATATGAATTTTTTACTTCCCTATCCCTATCAATGTTTTTGACGCAAAAGTCATTTCAGTCATCTATATACGACCTAAACAAAAATTCACAGAATTCGCCCTATATTCTATATAAATGCAAAAAATTTGTTTTGATAATTTATTGATTCAGGCGTTACTTTGCGGAAATCCATTATCAAAAAAACGATATTAAAAAATATTTAGTGACACTTCCGCTGAAAAGAAAACAATGATTTTGGCCTATTTGGGGGGCGTGCACCACCCTCCCTCCCGCATAAAATGCTAATAGGAAGAATACAAAATAAAAAACACAAGAAACCCCAAATAAACCAAAACCGATTCGACACGTGTTTCGCCTCTACACGAGGCATCCTCAGGAGATGTTGACTCGTCGAGCGCTAGACAAGTCAACATCTCCTGAGGATGCCTCGTGTAGAGGCGAAACACGTGTCGAATCGGTTTTGGTTTATTTGGGGTTTCTTGTGTTTTTTATTTTGTATTCTTCCTATTAGCATTTTATGCGGGAGGAAGGGTGGTGCACGCCCCCCAAATAGGCCAAAATCATTGTTTTCTTTTCAGCGGAAGTGTCACTAAATATTTTTTAATATCGTTTTTTTGAATTTGTTTTGATTTTCGAAAAGTTCAGTTACAGCTTATTTGGGTGTGATTATTATTAACGTTCTCGGCAGAAATATCGCGCGAATGGAACACACCCATTTTCTGATACTGTATATCACAGACTAGAAAGTATCTGTTTTTCCCAAAGACCTTACACTTACTAACTAGACTGTGCACTATGGCGAAAATACCGGTCCGCGTGAGAGGGCTCCCGTTGGTAGTGTGTCCACTTTCTAATGTAGTGACCATGACCAAACAGAATACAGGACAAATTGCTTGTAAAAACGATTGTATTATATTGATGCTAACCAACTACTCTACATACACATACCTAATTTTTTGTGAGTAAAAATGTATGAAATTTTATTTGGAATTTACATCACTTACCCTACACGTGAGTTAAGGGTCTGAACTTCTGAAGTACAAGGTGTCTCAAAAGAAAGTTTATATTTATTTAATAATAATAATAATAATAATGTTTATTTGCCAATCTCAATACATCTTCTTAAGGTATATACAGTATAACTTAAATACTAGCTTAAATGCTTAATATGAACCCTAACTGACTTTCCCTGAGGGCCCCAAACTAGGCTAAGCCTGTATCTTGGGAGCCCGACACAAGAACCAATTGTACAAAGGATAAGTATGTGGCGCGCGAGTTCGTGCATGACAAGGCATATTTATACGAGTACATGTGTGCGTTAATTACCTATCGAATGGATTAATTATTATAACGTTATTATAAAGTCAGTGTGTGTGACATATCTAATTAATACTGAGAAATGGTTAAATAATGGCTAATTGTAGTACAAATTAGTATTTTGATAGTATTAGTAGTTATTTAATATATTTTAACACTAAGTTCCAATATCTAGGCTATGCTGTGCTGCTGTGTAATCTAATACATTTTATTCTTAAGTGCTTAATTCAAAATGGTTAGGGAGCTCATGAGTTTGTGCGGGGGTAAGTGTGAGTGTGTGTTTGTGTGGATGTGTTTGTGTATTTGTGTGTGAGTGCATGTGTGGACTCGTAAGTACGTATGAGTGAAGTTATGCATAAATCTTTTATGGGTATGTAGGGAAGGTATGTGATGAGGCGGTGAGAAGTTTGTAGCTTAGTCAAGACAAACAGATCAATGCTTGATTACTCGTATTATATAATAACGTGTGTCCTGAAATACTGTAACTGCTATTAGGAGTTTACGTTTGATATTAATGACGGACCGTGTTTTATTGTCAACTCTTGTTAAAAGCTGTTTCCTTATTTGTATTTAAGTGTCGGTAGAGTAAAATTGAACTATTTAAATTTAAATTGGAAATTTGGGCTTTATATAAGTTTATTATATTACAAGTAATTGTACTTAGGATGCGGTTGCTAGTGAAGTTAAAAAGTACTTAGATCAGTTTTTTTTTCTTCTTATACGATTATTTTAGTATAACGTACCCATGTATAATAAAATAATTAACCGTCATATACTGTGACGAGAGCTTCCGTTTTGTCATATGTGAGTGATACGAGCCAGTCTTTCACTTTTGCACGAGCCTTCCTGTGAGAGCACTCTTTAAGGTCGCATGATCTGCATAGAGCGTTGTAAGTGAATGCATGTATGTATGGTGGTAGCCGACGTGCAAATACTGTTCTCGCCCTTGGCAGAGTTACCCTTTTCGCTCGTATTTGGCGCCTTCGAGTTGGCGTGGGCTCTACTGTATTGGTGTGAGTTTTTTGTACCGCACGCTGCACGAATAGTTTCCTTACACTTAATACCTGCGATTCCTTATAGATCTTTTCCGTAGGATATCGACGTGGTTTCCCTAGCATCACTTTTATAATAGCTCGTTGCGAGCGCTCAAGTTCTATCATATATGATTTGGCAGCACCTCCCCACACACTAATACAGTACTGTAATAATGATTGACATAGGCTTGTATAGACCAGTTTTTTTACTTCGGCAGTAGCGGCTGTTCTGAGGTTCTTCATGACGAATATCAGTTTACGTAGTCTTTTAGCTAAGTAAGAGATATGAGTTTTGAAGGTCATTTTTTCATCTAGATGTATTCCGAGGTACTTTGTCGACCCCACTCGATTGATTTTACTGCACAGGCAGTCCTTTTTGTCCGAAGAGAGTGTTGATAAATCATTACAACTTTTGGAGTGGAGTTGAATGTGGTTGACGTTTGGTTCAGTGGACAGTGTGATGTGAAAACCGATAAAATTTGTTTTGACAACATTAAGAGTTAGTAGATTTGAGTCCAGCCAATGTGCAATTAATGTCATTCCTTTCTCTGCTGCCAACTTAGCCTCCTGCCAGTCCCTGCCGTGGAAGACTGCTACCATGTCATCCGCGTAACAAATCAAGTCAGCGTTAGGAACTTCCAATCTGAGGAGATCATCCATGTATATGGTGAAAAGAGTTGGAGAGAGAGAACCGCCTTGGGGAACGCCAAATGAGATGCCCATCTCTCCACTTAGATGTTCTCCCACTCTGACCTGCTGACGCCTGTTGTTCAGGTAGCTCGTGAACCACGCCAGGGCAGTTCCTCGAACCCCAAAGCATTCCAGTTTTTTAAGTAAGATGGGAATCGAAACTGTGTCGAATGCTTTGGCTAGATCGAGGAATACTCCTACAGTCCTGAACCCGCTATCCATATAAGACGACAGTGTTTCCGTCAGCTGTTGAACGGCATCCTCAGGCAACGTTTCGGTCGATCGGTCTACAACGCCTGGGAATTGAGGTTTGAATCCTGAACGAAGTCGATGATTTTTTTGTATGTAATTCAAAGAAGTCTTCTTTACGCTTAACAGGCGTTAGTGCTTTAGAAAACATTAGAATTAAAATAACATAAGAATGTCTGTTGTAATGGTTTATTGATAAATGTAAAATTAACATGCCAAAGTATAAAACGTGTCAGTATATTAGTCATAATCGCTTTAGGTATGTCTAATTATAAGAACTTCGCAGTAGTCTGATCTCATTGATAATGCTAAAAACTTAAACCTATTTAATTTATCTTACATACATACAATACAAACATACAAAAATAAACTGTACTAGTAGTTAATTATGGTACAATGCAATAAATTACTTCGTAAACACTAATTGTAGCTTTGTTATTTTGTCAAGGCTTATTCTGAACAGCTGATAGTTTGAAACCAATTTCTTCTAAGTGCATTCAGATCGAAGCCGTTCACTTGCATAAAAATAACTATACACAAATATATTATAACAGTAGAGCTAGTTACGCAGGAGATTTCTCCTGAAGAGGGACTTCTTCTGGCGCTGTTCCATTAGCATTGGCACCGGGACGCTCGTTTGCTGCTCTTGGCGAAGAGCTAAATCTATTTTTAATGGAACTCCAGTTCTTCTTTATTGTAATTCCTGCTACAACAAGCACCATTCCTGCTACGATCATGCCGATTATGCTTTTGTCCACTCCACCGGTTTTAGTCTCGGATGTCGTGGCGCCTACTGCCACAACAACATCTTTATGATCATCCGCTACTTCTTTTGGGATCTCTACTAAAGTGCTCATGGGAGAAATTCCGTCGGGAACTTTGTTGACAGCAGAGCGTAGGTTTTGCCGTTGAACTGTTTTTTTACTTCGGCAGTAGCGGCTGTTCTGAGGTTCTTCATGACGAATATCAGTTTACGTAGTCTTTTAGCTAAGTAAGAGATATGAGTTTTGAAGGTCATTTTTTCATCTAGATGTATTCCGAGGTACTTTGTCGACCCCACTCGATTGATTTTACTGCACAGGCAGTCCTTTTTGTCCGAAGAGAGTGTTGATAAATCATTACAACTTTTGGAGTGGAGTTGAATGTGGTTGACGTTTGGTTCAGTGGACAGTGTGATGTGAAAACCGATAAAATTTGTTTTGACAACATTAAGAGTTAGTAGATTTGAGTCCAGCCAATGTGCAATTAATGTCATTCCTTTCTCTGCTGCCAACTTAGCCTCCTGCCAGTCCCTGCCGTGGAAGACTGCTACCATGTCATCCGCGTAACAAATCAAGTCAGCGTTAGGAACTTCCAATCTGAGGAGATCATCCATGTATATGGTGAAAAGAGTTGGAGAGAGAGAACCGCCTTGGGGAACGCCAAATGAGATGCCCATCTCTCCACTTAGATGTTCTCCCACTCTGACCTGCTGACGCCTGTTGTTCAGGTAGCTCGTGAACCACGCCAGGGCAGTTCCTCGAACCCCAAAGCATTCCAGTTTTTTAAGTAAGATGGGAATCGAAACTGTGTCGAATGCTTTGGCTAGATCGAGGAATACTCCTACAGTCCTGAACCCGCTATCCATATAAGACGACAGTGTTTCCGTCAGCTGTTGAACGGCATCCTCAGTAGACTTACCCGGTCTAAAGCCAAATTGGCGGTCTGATAACATCTTATAATTTTCGAGAAACTTAATCAAGCGCTTGTTAACTAACTTTTCGAGTATTTTGGATAGAATACAAAGCAAGGAAATGGGACGATAGTTCTCTACTTTGTCCTTTGATCCATTTTTATAGATAGGACAGACTATAGCTGACTTCCATCCATCTGGAAACACACCAGTAGTCATACTAAGATTATAAATATGCGTTAAAGGTTCAAGAATGTAATTTTTAATGTTTTTTAGAAGTGTTGGTGAAAAGTTGTCAATTCCCGGTGCGCTGTCTAGTTTGAGATCAGTTATGAGTCCCTCTACTTCATATATATTTGTAGCATATAGGAACAGGGAGTTAGGGCAGCTTCTTTGTATGTTTAAGTCATTGCATATGGATTCTTGTGTTGCAGAGAGTTTAAGAAGAATTTTTGATGCTAGACTTGACCCCACCGTGTGAAAATGTTTATTACAAAGATCAACCACTTCCTGGGGGTTAGTTTTATTTAAAAGTAGCTGATGGGTGTCGCTTCTTGGTTGTTGAATATCACACACTTCCTTTATGGTCCTCCATAACTTTTTAGGATTCCGGTGGTTATTTGTTAGTTGATCGTTGTTGTGTTGTGACTTTATTTTGTGTAACAGATTGTTGCAAAAATTTCTATACCTGTTGTATGTAGTTTTTAAGTGTGTGTTCTTCGGTTGTATTCTCACTCGCAAATGCAGGTTGTCCCGATGTCGCATGCATCGAAGCAACCCAGGTGATTAGCTTACTGCGTGAATGTTTCAGAAGCACATGTCAATATTCCGCCTAAATCAACGCTACACCAATACTGTCTGTAGTCTGGCCCTTTATCATATTATTTGCCAGCTTTGATAGCCATAGCATCAAATATTAAAGCGACGTTCATTTCAACCTTTTCAGCCTTATCAGTCAAGAATTTCATCATTTCATTTATGTGTCGCCAATATCCTTCGCAGAGTTGCAGGGCGAGATAAAGGGCTGCGATTCCTCAAAAATAATAGGCATTACCCGAATAATCATATAATGATAACTAAACGGTTTAATGTTATCTCAATAATTATTGGACGTTTTAGTTTTTGTCGTATTTAATCTTGTGTGTGCCTCGATCTGTAAAGAAACTTAATACATGGTATACACGAGTAGACTGGCGCAGAGTGGTGAGATCAAAGCTTTTACTAGCAATAATACAACATATACTCGTATGACATGCGAATTTTATTAAATGCAGTTCAGTAGAAGTAGAATTATGTGAAATAGCCATTGCAAGATTTGAATCTTCAAGATTAATAGGTTAATGCACGTACGCATTCTGTTGATTTATTCATTACCTTAGGAAATATTGACGGAACAGCATCAGGTTTTAGCATTCTCTTAGTATAAACAGGTATAACGTCGTTATATTTAAAATGCGCTCTGAAAACGGCAGACGATTTTGACATTTTTCCAGTGCGTTTTCCCAATTCAATTTCTGGTTTTCATTGTTCGGAAATCTACAACACAAGAAATGTAATTAATAACAACAAACATCATCAGTGCAAGGTCGGACACGATAAAACGACAGATTTTTTTTTTTAATAAAAATATCTAACTTTTGGGTTTGCCGTTTTTGTACACTCTGATGGTAACCGGTACATCTCCAATTTAAGACGGTTGGACAGAAGTATCTACCTACGTACTATAGGAATACTACGGAATTGCAAAAAATCTTGAATCAACAATATCCATGGTTACCCTAAGGAATTTTCAACAAACCTCCATCTTGCATTTAGTATTACCAGGCCCAAACATTTGAGTACTAGTTTATACTCAGTATTAAAAAAAATGAAAACATTCTTATTGCATCATAAGCATCAAAAAAAAATATTTTATAAAGTTTAGACTAATGTATATTACAACATGTTTATGACAAACTCAAGGTACAAAAATACATAGAGCTAAGGTTCCCGCACTAGGCAAAGCCTGTATCGCGGGGAACTACATACGATTTTATTTTACATGATTCATTTCCTCGGATTAACAAATAAATTGATGGAGCTATATAAAATTGACAATTACATAATTAAAAATAAATAAACAACTTAAATAAGACGCTTTACAGTATATTTTTTTTTCTTAAATAAGATATACATACAGATTAATATAGGTCAATTTTAGTAGGTCTCTAAGCAATATTTTCTAGACAGCATGATTTTAAGTATATGGTTCAATATAGTATTTGTATTTTCAGTGTCCCCAGGGTAAAAGTTATGTATTTGAATGACACAACTTCGCAATGGGTATGTATGTGTAATGTTATGGGCCAGAAGATTATTTCTTATTTTAAGTTTTATGGGCTCCAGGGGAAAATATGTAGTCAGGTGAGTGACACCATGGACAGGGTAGTGATAAATCGAGACAGGAAAGTGACATGCTTTTATATGTTAAATGAAATATATCAGTAACAAATGTTATTTATTAACGGTTATTATTTTAACACTATTTTATCGTTTTATAAATTATGACTTAACTTGAGATCTGAATACAACAAATCAATGAAAATAAATGAAATTGAATATAAGATAAAACTATGAGTTAGTTTAATACGAATAACAATCAAACTACTTTTTACAAAATAAAACAGTTTGGGATTAACCTATCAGTTTGTTAAATATATCAAAACAAATATGTCCTTTAAACATTAACTACTTCTTAAAGAAACACCAAAAATTTTATATTTATTATAAAGTGAAGTTGGAACTTAAGTAATAGATGTTATTAAGAAAAATTAAGTTTTCTAAACACTAAAACTACTATTGAAATAATTTCACTCACTTTAGAAATTTGGGATACAAAAAAATCCAACCTCTTCTTACAAAACTAAATAACAGGATTAAAGTATCGATAGAACCTATCATTCTTAAGTCACGTATGATATAAAACATTTATCAAAGTCAAAGTCAATGTCAAAATCATTTATTCAATTTAGGCATCAAAGACGCACTTATGAACATCAATTTTTCTTTATAATGTACTTTAAAAACTACCGCCGCGTTCCAAAATATATAGAGCCTACCGAGAAGAAGCGGCAAGAAACTCGGGGCCATTCTTTTTATATCGATGTTTGTAGTTAGGTACTACAAATATTAGCTCCAGTGTGTTGCCTTACAAAAGAGAACATAATAATGGTATCAGTAGGGCAAGACACGCTACACTTTGACATCTTAGTACACGAGTAGATAGATCTTAGAGTGATCAGTCCCAAGCTGTTTTATCCTCCAAGTAATCCGAAATTTTGTTGTAATCTTTTTGGCAGAGTTAAGTTCTAATAGTAATTTTAAACTTATTAATAATCAAATCTCGGATAACATTGGGAACTTTATTATAGAATCGTATACATTGTCCCATAAAAGAATGACTTATTCTGTGGAGACGCGTTACATGTACGGATAGCTTGTGCTTATTTCGCGTGTTGATGGAATGAGCATCACTCCTTTTATCAAAATTGCTAATGTTTTTCTTTACAGTTCAAGCCATATAATGTAAACAAAAATGATTCCCGCCATTTCGTTTTTGTAGTTGCGTTCGGAAACAGCATTGCTTTTGACATTTTTATGAGAGAGAGACCGGATATTTTTAAGTAACCGCTAGTAGTGTTATGGTATATTAGTATTTATTAATTAATACATTTTATTCCAAAAAGTCAATACAATAATGTCTAAAAATAAAATTAGTCAAACAACCCGCCCCTAATTGTTCCCGGAGCAAAGGTCCCCAAAACACTGGCCGCATTACCCCGTTGAATAGCAATGGCCAATCTTTGCTCCAGGAAACAGCTGGCGCGGGGGTCACCACACTTTCCCGTTATCCGCTGGCCAATCTGTCGAATCAACACCCTGGCCTCGGTCCCCCAAGCGCCCAAAGTTTCAATAGCGATGGGCACAAAAAGATATTTTGCCTCCAAAGCCGCATATTTTTGACGCTTCCGATACGCAGCGTCCTCAGCAGCCGCCGCTGAGGAGTGGATGTAGCGACTCAGGTGACAGGCGGCAACCGTGCTGACGCATGTGGCATCCCACACTAGGCACTTGCCATTCTTCCACGGCACCAGAGTTAGACCATCCGGCCTCTTGCCATCAGACCTACTGAGACCCGGTGGCTCCAGAACGCAAGGTATATTTGCCGAGACAAAGGCTCTCCGGACTATGTCGTTGAGGGCATGGTGACGTGGAAACCTTCCTGTACACCGACGACAACTCAATGCATGGTGGCCATCGGCCTCCACTACGGAACCGCAGATGCAAGTATGTGGTTCACACACCTTGCAGCCCAAGCGGAGACCTACTGCCACGCGCAAAGAGTCATCGTCCAAGAAGGTGCCCAGGTGTGGAGACGGAAGAGCGTGCAACCATGCCCCGGATTCTGACCGCGGTACAGCCCTCAGTCTTGCCAAATCAGCCCCCGCAGCCTCGCTCAACAATTGCTTCTGGACTCGATTAGCTCCAACATCGTCCCACGCACGCTGTACGTGAGGAGCTGCAGGGCTTTCGACACCTGAGTTAAGGGTCGACCAAACTGCCCTAGCATCTGACACAAAAGGTATGCTCGCCTCATAACCTTCGTTATGAAGAATGACAGAGACAAGGCCAGCAACCCCATGCGCCGACGCCAAGAAAGCAGGCAGACCCAGTTCACCCATGCATCGCACCCCAAGACCTCCATGCCGAATCGGCAGTACCGCCTGAGTCCATTGCGGGTCATTGAGTGACACGTTGAGTATTGACTCTATAGAGGTTTTCAATGTCTCGTCAAAAACTGCAAGCTCGTTAGGACACAACCAAGTAGGCGCCGTTCGCAGCAGATACGTAGCCTTTGGTATAGCGAAACACGTTCGCAATAAAACCAACGCCACGTGCGAAGACAGATTTTGGAGACGTTCCCGAGCGGTAAGAAGAAGTTGATTTTGGGAAAGAATAGCCTCCGGTAACGCATCAATGAAAATCGGAGATCCCAAGAGGTAGAAAGAACTGGGCGACAGCTCTCTGAGGCCAGGTAAAAGAGAATTAAACCGTTCAAAGTGTGTACGAGCTTGAACGCAGTAAGGGAAAAACTCGTATTTAGAGGGATTCACTTCCAAGCCCAACTCTCTGAGACGAGGAATGAGACTCTGAAGATCCTGGAATACCTCTTCTGGCTTTCCTCCAATGGTGCCGTCGTCAAGATACCACAAATTCAAAGACGATTTGACGTTTACTATAGCTTTGTGGATAGCTAGACTAAATACCAACGGCCCCAACGGATCTCCCTGCTGCGCCCCAACCTGAGAAAGTATAAGATCATTGTCGAAGAAAAGATTAGAAGGAGCTTGGTAAACTTGGTGCAAGAAAGGGTAGAGAGAAGGGACTTGGGCTTTGACCTCACTCAAAAGAACATCTCTCTCTATCGTGTTAAAAGCGTTGGTGATATCCAATTTGAGCACGACACAGTCAGAGTTACTGGCATCCTGTACGAACGCTCGAGTAGCATGGATGGCAGCCTCACAACCTGAACGCGTGCCGAAACCCAGCTGGTGTGGTCTCAAGTATTCAGCCATCTCCTCTTTGATGGCGCGGCAACCCAACTTAGCCACCAGCCGCCTAAAAACACTACCTATGGCAATTGGTCTTACTCCCCCACCCTTCTTCGACAATGCACAAAGGGACGCCCCATACAAGTAAGGACAAACCTCTACATTAAGCTGACCACTAAGGAGGAAATTAGACAATTTAGTCAAGCACCCCAACAATCGTGGCCCGTTGTCACCCGCTGAACAAGACGTCAACTCTTTAAGGTGCCCTGGGCGAATTCCATCCAGGCCCGCAGCAGACCCGCTGTAAAAAGAACCTAACGCCTGTGCCACTTCATCCATCGTTACCGACACTGTTGCGAGAGAAGCATCCGGAACGGGTGGAAAATTAAGCGGCCGCGAAGGACCTGGATGTTTCGCTTTTAAATCTGCGAGCGTATCAGTAGGGCTATTATGTATCTCAGTTGCTAACAAATGCTGATTGAAATCTTGAAAAATGGCGGCTCTATGTCAGTTTTGGCAACTATAGTAAGCAAAAATGTTAGTAAGTTGCTGACTAGAGGTGACAAAAGTGACATAGAGCGGCCATTTTTTTAGATTTCAATGAACTTTTGTTAGCAACTGAGATACATAATAGCCCAGCAGGGCTAAGTTGAGCGAAGGAATCATTAGACGTCAACAAACGAATAGCGCCCTCAGGTCACCGTCAAATACCTTTGATTCGATAACCGAACGGGATGAGCGGGGCCCACGCTTCTGACTCTCACATCCACAATCATTGCCCAGATGACACGGATCGGAAGCTGCAATGTTTGCCTTCACCTTTGCCGTCATGTTCCCGGGCAACTCCTTTGACGGGACCCTAAGCGCACTGAAAGCAAATGTGAGCAACGCGTACCAGTCTTCCACCTCATTGCAATCGACACACTTGTCGACAATCTCACATAGCCTGCCCGCTGCTTGGTTTCGAGCACCTTTCGGAATGTGTCGAAGCACTGGTGTTGACTTTTTTAAGGTGGCAATCACATCCAGAGACCAGGCCTGAGACCCCGAAGACATCCCATTTTGGGCTAAAAGTGGATCCGAAGCCACTGTCTGAGACGCTACTGCAGGCTGAAGCGCCCCCTTGTGCATGCGACCAATATGTACTTTTAGACCGTGAGCGCTGATAGACCGAGATGACCCAGGACAATACGGACAAGTCAAAGGTGCGGTAAGAACGGAATTCATCATAAATTATCACAAAAAAATAATAAAAACATACAAATTATTACCAAATTCAAAAATTTTACAAAATCGAATAATTTGAGTCGAGTCAACAAACTAAAATAATATTATAAATTTAGAGAAAAAATAATAATATTATCACAAAAAAAAAGACTACAAACAAACACAAGGTGCTCAAAAAATATCTATTTATTAAATAGCCATAAATTACTTTATCCCAAAAATATGATAATTGTGAGTGAGAAATTGAAAGAAATCACCCGAAAAAAAAAAACTATTATTAATATTTTAATAGGTATTAATAGTGTGTTAACCAAACCAAATTGCAATGCAAGCATTTGATAAATTCAAGATACAATATATCAGTCAAAATTATTGAAACATTACAACAAACAATTAAATTATGGAAAAAAAAAATTGAAAACAAAAATCGTTACAAGAATAAAAACAGTTTCTTTACATACATTAGATTTTCATAGATACTCTGAGAGACAACAGTTAGAATGTTTATGTCTTTAAATTTCTGTCTAAGGGAAACTCAGGGAGCTAAACTGTAGATTGCTCGTCTAGCCCTTTTTTATTGTTATTATACGAGTATATATCATATTATATATATCATTGTTATTATTAAATCTTTTTACTTATTACTTCCTAAAGTAAAAACACAAAATCTATATCTTTTTTTTATAAAATTAAGATTTTTAACTTTAAACAAATAATATCAATTTAAAAAAATCCATTATTTATATTTATATTATTGAAAACTTACAATGACTTTTCAAATTACTTCCACTCAGTTTGAAATTTACATAATGACCTGTTACCCTGCATGAATATATTGGGCATAGGTAGTTTTTTCACGTATTGTTCCTATTTACCATCTGCCACATCATCACCTAGTTTTAAAAGAGTTCCACTGTTACCAAATATCTTCAGAAAGGTCACCAAAATTACTCCTTATTATTCGTCAAAATCACATGAACACGCCACGTTATGTCTATACCCCTTATTTTACATGAAAACATCATGGAATCCTGAAATATCTCTAATTAGTTAATTTTTAAAGTAAAACGAATTCACGAATGAATTATAAAAACTGTTAAATATTTAAATCTATTTCAAAGTTTATGAAGCATTCGTTTACGTAAATTAAAAATAGCAAAATATACAATTTTCAATAATTTCTACCTAACCCGATGATTAGTTAAACTGGCAAGACGTCAGACAAGGACACACTCCCAACGGGAGCCCTCTCGCCATTACCGCTTTTAGCTAGCTACCGGCTTTAAGGAAATAGCTGCCCTATTAGTAAGTAGATAGATCTCAATTTAGCTAAACTAAATTATTGGTACACAGTCTAGTTAGTAAGTGTAAGGTCTTTGGTTTTTTCCGTAGTCCGTAGGTGTATAAGGTATTTATCTGTACATTGAACAACTTAAGAAATGCACTGACTTAACAAAGAGAATATAAGCAGTAGCACTGTAGTACTCGTAGTATGGTCTGCAAGGACGTTGTATCACAAGTCATTGACGGTATGTGAATTAGACATGTGTAGGTGATGCATCTAATATTACGCGGGTGATATAACGCGAGAGTGTGATATGGCATCACACATCACTCGTAGCCGAACGCATTACTTACAGTATTACACTATGACATGGCACACCGCGGGACCGCGCAAAACGGAACAGACGAAGTTAGACGGCTAGCTGGCGTTCGGCTAGCTTCAGGTTTGTACTGCTTTGCAGCTCTATAGCTAGAGATTACAATGACGTAGAAAGAGATGTCAATAGTATTATTGTTCCTACAATTAGATTAGTATTTTTTTCGTAGATTAGTATTTTGTTTCTTTTCAAGATTGCTATGTATGATGGAAAATCAACTTGCAACAAAATATGTATTCCTACCTACTTACCTACCTATATTTTTAATTTTAATACAAGGAGATGAAAATCACGTCTTGTATTATAACATCGAAATGTGTGAAAAAAACATCTCCTGTGCTAAGTTTATGTCGATGCAATGTGCGGTATCGGACATCTCATGTGATGATGATGATACGAGTAATACGGATGCCAAGTGTTCTGAGTGATGTTTCGAGTAATATCACAGTGTAATACTCGTATCCCACGAGCTAAACTGTAATGACATGTCACATTACATTCTAGTGCACTGTTTTGCGCATGTCTAATATGAATCATAGATTAGAGTAATAAACACGTGTGACGTAATATAAACAATCAAAGAGAATATAATCACTACGCAATCTAATTTTCTCTATGGCACTACGCTCTCGGTAGAGAGTTAAATATTCCTTGGCACTACGTTTTCAAAAACAATTTGTAAACAATTTTAAAATTTATGCTTTACATTAAAATAATTTATATCAACATTTCGGGCTCAATACTAATCATTTTAATAGGAAAAGAACATAACAAAACAATATTTATATTAAAGTAATTCATTATGCATAGGAATAAAAAGAACGATACCTTTCACAAAGAAGATGATCCTGATGATGAGTTATTGCTTTGGGATAAATGGGTGCAAATCAGAAACGGCGAAACCAAAAAACTTGCACACAAGCTTCACAGACAACCTGTAGACCTAACAATGAACTTACTTGAAAAAGTAAGGGAAAAAAAAGAATGGAAAACAGCTTTAGAACATGCTAAAATTGAGAAAAAAACATCGTTGAGGGGACATTTATGGGAACAGCCACAGAGACTCAAACAGGGCTGCTATTGCACGCCAGTTTATGAAATACAAAGAACTCGGGCAGAAATGGGAAAACCGCCAGCCATCGAGCTCGTAAGGGTACCTAAATATATTCAACAAGTTGAAAAAGGCCTAAGTGGAACGCCAGAAAGAATTAAATGTGTAAAAGCTGATATAGAATTTGTAAAATATAAAAACAAGCGTGAACGTGATTTAAAAGAAAAATTAGATAAAATTTATCCAAATCGGTACGTATGAACAGTTCATTCAACAATTTATACATAATTATAATGTATAAATTATAGTATTATTATGTAAACTTAGTTTTAATCTTAACTAATAATGTAGCAATAACATACTGTAATAATATTTATAAACGGTGGTAGTGCCACGCTGTAATCGTATGGATTACAGCGGACAGGGAAGTACCACATTCGCACATAACAGCGACGTAATATAGCTTGCTATTGCGTTTGGGCCGGTCTGTGGGAAGTTCTAGAGTCCCTCCTCAAATTACTGCGTTTACTGCTAAATTATCTCCCTTTGTTGTACTCTTCCGTTTTAAGGATACTTCCCTAACTGCCTCAGCCAGTATTGGAATTCTTGCCGTTCTTCATCTGTCCTCCAACTAAATAAAGAATGGTTAGAAAATTTTAGTACCGTTTGTACCGCTTTTGTGTCTAGGGGACAGAATAGGCGGACAGATGGGAATTATTATCTCAGTTGACGTATTAAGCAAACAGTAGTTAATGCGATAGTATTCTTTGAATTTCTCTTCATCGACATTATCTCGGCCACTGAACTTAGGTCTACCCCATAGATTTCCAAAAAGATAGGTTGGAATCTGCCTATTGCCGACGTTGTCGTGAGTGCCGTGACCTTTAATAGTTTAAGTTTTCCTTTAGTTACATCAACTAAAATAATATGTTATAAAAATAATCTTACAGACCTGAAGCTAGTGAGTTAATAGTTAAAGGTAATAAAGCCAAAATACGTGAAACACTAGCACCGAAGAAAACTCCGTTACCAACTTTCATTATAACGCAAGCGGAAGAACAGCCTGAATATATTGTAAGTAGGGTTTATGCCGTAAGAATTAATAACACAGTAATAGTCAAATATGTTCCTAATCAAGATGTTAGTAATTTGATCAAATTACAAAAAGAAGTGTGGCATGAACCGTGCACAACATGGTCATATTACTTCAATTGTTCTGATAAAAAACCCGGGAGATGTAAGCTGTTTCTTCAGAATATTGGAACTGCCACTCTACGGTATTGCTGGAAGAAAATCAAGCGACCAATCCCCTTTATACCTGAAGATATTTACGAACAAGTATTCTTTTTTAATAAAAATGAGGATGTGTTGTCACCAGGGCAGAGCAAAGAGATACTTTTCACTTTTGTTTCCAACAAAGCCGGAATTTATAGTGAATTTTGGGAGCTCAGTTTTTGTAACATTTGTTTTTTCGAGACTGTATCTGAGAAGATTTCTGTTAATCTTTACGCTGATGCTGTTGAAAACTACGAGTGTACTAAAAGAAAAATACAGATTCTCAAAAACAAAATTGATAATAAAGCTAGACAAAATATCGCAGGTGATATTGTACGTGAGATTATAACTAGAGCTACGAATATAAAACCACATCAGTACCCCTATCAAAAGTTATTATTAGAACGTGAAATGTTTATAATGAAAAACCCTGTAAGTTTCTATCATCAGACTGAAGTTATGAAAATGAAAGATTTGTATTTGGAAATTTCAAATGGAGAAGAGTGGAATTTATCAATATCTACTTGGCGAGAAATGATGATGAAAATGCACTTCGAAGATAGAATGAAATATTACGATTTGTTAAAAGTATCTCATGTAGAGTTACTAAAACCATGGCATGAGGGTGAAGATTTATTGAAAGAAAAACATCAAGCAGTAAAGTCGTTACTTGAGCAGTTGGCAGATAAGTTTGATGAGAAATACGCTCAATTGATAGAATTGTGCCAACCTATGGATAATGACGTAGGCGTAAACAGAGATGTTATAGATGGTTCTTCAATTCAACTGGATGCCATAGCGCTCCAGCAAGTTCGTAATCTGTTCTACATCCACGCTCACGATTATGTCAGTACAACGATTGAGATGTGTGCTGGGGTATTGAGCAGCTTGGATTTAAATAGGTGGATTGATTTTGATTTTTGTCAGTCGTGACCTAGTTCCAAAAATTATATTTATTCTGTGTTTATATTACATAATTTTATTGGTTACAAGTGGCGTGGAACGAGTCTCTAATAGCCCTAGTTAAAAGATTAGTCTGAGAAAAGACAGTTTATATTTAACAAACGATATATTGTTATCTAGGCATGTAGTACAATAATTTAATACTACTGTTTTGCATTCAACATCTCACTGTTTGATACCAATCTTCAGGACTTAAAATTTAGACGCAGAATCGTTAGACTGTCGATTTACAAACGGCAACCTTTCAGTCAGTCTCACCATAATTTCGAAATATCCATTTGATCATCGGACAGACTCTAAATCAGACGTCTAAATGGAAGACATACCCACTTTCCGCACGAAGCGTGTTTTTTCCACTTTTATAATGTGAATTGCCAAAAAGAGAAATTAACTGCTCTAGTCTCTATATATACATCTATTCTCCTATAGATACCATCATATAGTTACCCTACAAGTCTTGTGGAAACGCAACCACCCAACTAACCTGGCTACTTGTATATCTAACGACCCGCACAAACCCCCCGTGATGGAATATGGCCCATAGTTTCCTTATATTTTCTCTGGAAATTATAAATTATATTTATTGAAGAAATGTTGAATTAGATCTTTTCGTGCTTGAGGAACCACAGTATGCCCATGGCAGACGTACAAAATGAAAATTATTTTTTGTTTTTTTTTTCAAAAAAATAGAACCTCTTTGAGTGTAACTCAAAACTCAAATGGTACAATCTGTACCATTATTACAAGATTATAAATATTTGTAACATGTATGTCCTTTTTATCGTGCACATAAAATTCGCTAATGTCTTATAAACATATCTGTTAGCCACCCATAGAGTTTTGTCTTGAATTCCTTAGTTGGTAGCTCTCTACTATCTCTAGGTAATTCATAAAACATTTTTACTGTCATAACCAGCTCTTACTAGCTAAGGCAGTTTTACATGTGGGCATCATTAGTCTAGTCGGACCTCAATATAGTCATAAAAAGTAACTGAAAACGTTTTATGTTAATTAATTCTATATTCTGATAATGATGCGGGCTTTTCATCAGTTCATATTTGCCTAGCACTGCCTAGAGAGACAGCTTTTAATTCAAGGAATTGGAAATAATCTAGCCATATATTTGGTAGGTAAATAAAACAACACGTACAAACAACATTAAATATTAAATAATCAATAAACACAACAATAACAATAAGTGCACCACCGTGTATATCACTGACACTTTTGTCCGCATACATAAATATTATGTACCTTTATAAAATATATTTATAACCATCCCCTAAATCAAGAGGTTCGCTGCTTAAATTATCTGTACAAGGAATTTTGTTTTCCAGGCCGTAGACAAAGTTTCAATCTACTTTTTATTTTCAATACCTACGTTTTTTAATCTCTATATTATACCGTTGTTGTTTTTGCGTTATTACACTTGAATACTGCGATCATACCGCTTAAGAGGATTGCATAGCTAGTACTTTCCATGCTAAAAGATAAAACTCTTTTCTACCTCTAAACATTGTCCGATTTCAGTGATTTTTATTTTCATGGAATCATCACATTGTTTACTACGCCCGTTTTGATTTTTTCAGTTTTTTAAGGTTTAAAATAGGAAATTTACAGTACTTTGAAATACAGAAAAAACAAAACGTACGGGCATAGTAAACAAAGTCATGACTCCATGAAAAAAAAAAACACTGAAATCGGGCAATGTTAAGAGGTAGAAAAGAGTTTTCTCTTTTAGCATGAAAAGTACTAGCTATGCAAACCTCTTAACTTAGTGCGTTCAGCGGTGACGATTGAGGCATAGAATATAAATTGAGGTGAGAGTTAGGGTTGCCAAATGTCCTATATAAGAAGTTAGCTGTGCGGCGCGGTTTTACCCGTGTGGTGATGGACGACGATAATCATAAATGAAATATAGCCTATGTTACCTAGGAACAATGTAGCTTTCCACTGATGAAATATTTGTTTTAATAGGTTTAGTAGTTTTTAAGTTGAGTGTAGATAATTCTACTATATCCAAAAATATATCAGAGTAGATTTATATTTTATTTTATTACTTTTATACGATTTACTCTAATTTTAGGGTAAAATACTATATAAGTGATTACTATAAAAAATACAATAACAGTGTGAAACACCCGAGCGTTAGTAAAGTGAATGCCAGCCTGAGCTCACACGTCCATCGTACACTCCCACCCCTACCCCACCGCGCTTGTTCCCAAGAACAGACTGAGCAGAACGGCAGGTCTGTAGTAATATTCTACCTCCACAGATTTTGAATTGTCTTGTTCACAGAACGGTTCCGTTTAATTAGTACGTATCAACGGCTTAATATTATAACAATGCACTCGGGCTCATAGCTTGGACTTCACTTGCTTCACGTAGATGACAGAGTGGCCAGGTGGATGCCTTTGGGTGGGTCTCACGTTTCTTTCGATGGGAATGTCCTCAGGGCCTTCCAGCTCTCGTAGCAGACCCAGCTGTAGAAAAAAGTTGTACTTAATAAGCTTAATTGAAAATTGATTTGCATATTATTTAATTCAAATAAGACGTCAAATAACTGTAATGAATAGATAAATAACAGTTATAAGTACCTCGAAAACCACCATTAGAAGGCTAGTTTTGATCCGATCCGATATGGTGTTAAATTATGATCAAACGATTGGATATAGAGAAAATACATTTCATAATATAATTAAATATACTCGTAAATACAACAACTCTAGGGTTTTATAAGTTCCGATAGACCGGCAGGGCTATTATGTATCTTAGTTGCCATCAAATGTTGATTAAAATAAAAAAAGGTGGTGGCTCTATGTCACTTTTGTCAGCTCCAGTCATCAACTTTTTAGACTAGACTCATCTTAGACTCATTTACATTTTTGGTGTTGTCCAAACTGGTACAGAGCCGTCATTTTTCAAGATTTTATTCAACATTTGTTAGCAACTGAGATACATAACAACCCTGCGGGTCAGGCCAACGGTTAAAAACTTCTGTCCTGTTTAATCCCGGTGAAAATGTCCTCGTGTTTCAATTGCAAAGCAAAATGTGGTCAAATGTGGGAAACATGCCACGCATCACCCGCTGTTGTGTTTATCAGCTACTTGTCATATGAAGCTTGTGTACTTGTAGCGGTACCTGTTCTGCACCGATCTGCACTGGTTGCTCATAGATGATCCACGTGACACACTCGGTGTACGGCGGTGTGGTTAGCGAGCCCTTGTACGTCACGTAGCTGCCCTCCGACAGGTCGTCTCTGTCCATCCATGACAACGACTCTACAAAAGGCAATGTTTAAATTTTAGCATCCTACAAAAACGCACTAAGTTACACTATTAAGCTGCGCTCCGCGGTTTCACCCTCGTAGTAACGTGATGTTGATGATGAATACTCAGAATATAATTGCCTATGTTACTCAGGGTTTATTTTTTCTATGTGTGTTACCTCAGATCTTTTTTCTAAGTGAACCAATTTTTGACGTAATAACGTCTTATAAATCTATGAACGCCGGCTGCACGCTCGACATAGTATGACTCATTGTCACGTTCCGCCTGAGCCGAGCGTGCAGGCGAGAGCGCGGAACAAGCGATGAGAGACACGATCGGCCTAAGCGTTCGGCTTGTCTTATGACGTTATCAAGTAAAATTATCGTCCTTAAACTTTAGACCGTCTTTACAGACTACCATTTATTTTAATGATTACCTAATATTTGAAAGCTCACTTCTTTTTTTCATGGTCAATGTTAGATAGGACCACATGGGTCCTATTTAAAATTGACCAAGATCTGACGACTAAATTTATGTGGATAATTATTAATCATCCACATCGGGACTTACTAACTTCAACTACTTAATAACTTCAAAAATAGAATTATGGTCAGTTTAACATTTTATAACCGTATAATATTTTTTTATATTTCGAAATTAATATTAATCAAAATTAAATGTTACCGTTTTGTTAACTGAGCTTCGTATATCAGTGACATCAGAAATAACACAGGGTTGAGGCAACGTAAATAAATATCTATAAGTAGAACGTGTTCCATACTAGCGTTGATCTACGCAGGTTTTGCGCGAGACGCGTGTAGGAATGTCAACATTGCCAAAAAACAAGTACACATCGCATAAAAGTTTTGTAGGTAGCATACCTACGGAACAGAAAACAATGAAATTGAAAAACTGCCAACCCCGACTGCTCTGCCGGCACTCACGTAATAATTGCCGACTGGCGACCTCCGCTCTCACCTATACCGCCTCTTCCCACTTTTGTAGCCTATGTAGGTATCGCAAGGACAATGTAATAACATTGTACTTACTCGTGTCCGCGCGCTCCCAGCACTTTGATTGAGGTAGCAACAGATCTTTACAATGTGATATCACAATACAAGTTTGTAAATGACAGGGAACATGTATTGTGAAGGAAAACCTTCACAAAACTTCGGCATATTTAATTTCCTTAGGTGTTGGAGTGACGCTTTCTTATCGTTGCTTTCACAAACTTGCGCGTTTCTTATTCAACTTTCGTCACAAGTAACAAAATATCTAATGACAGACGCCTGCGAGAAGATTTACATAAACTTTTGTACTGTCTGTCTCAATTTATATGGAGGAGGTTTTCAGGGATGTCCGAGACTAAATTGTAACAAGTTATAGTATAAACTAAACTGTGGACTTTATATGAACTAAAATAGCATGTTGCTTTTGAATGTAATGTATAAAACTCATTAAAAATTCCTCCATTCTGCAGTTCTTTTTAAAATGTCATATTATTAAACTGAATGGAAATAATCACTTGCAAATCTATTATCCTACTAATAATATTATAAACGTGAAAGTTGTATGTGTGGATGTGTGTTACTCTTTCAGGCTCAAACGGCGGGGCCAAATTTGATGGAATTTGGTAAGGCGGTTGATGAGGTGGTATATGTACACTAGGATACTTTTAATCATCATCATCATTATCCATACCATGCGGGTGCAACCGCGGTGTACAACTAGTAACAATATATTTTGAAATAATCATTCAAACTTTACTGTAGATACCCTTAAGTATATGAGTTCCTACAAGTAGCACTGCGGTGATACCTACCAAGACGCAGCACTCATGCAATTGCAGAAGTCCTATCACCAAATCACTACACAAATCATCTCATCATTATCATCTCAGCCGTAGGACGTCCGCTGCTGAATATAGGCCTCCCCCATGATTTTCCAAAAGGACCGGTTGGAAGCGGCCTGCATCCAACAACGTCCTGCGACCTTCCTCAGGTCGTCTGTCCACCGTGTCGGTGGACGACCTACGCTGCGCTTACCGGTCCGTGGTCTCCACTCCAGGACCTTTCGGCCCCATTAGCCATCTGTTCTGCGTGCTATGTGCCCACTGCCACTTCAACTGGCTAATCTTCTGAGCTATATCGGTGACTTTCGTTCTTCTACGGATCTCCTCATTTCTGATTTGATCACGTAGAGAACCCCGAGCATAGCCCTCTCCATAGCTCGTTGTGCGACTTTGAGCTTATTTATGAGGCTCATAGTAAGAGACCACGTTTCAGTGCCATAAGTCATCACTGGTAACACACATTGGTCAAAGACTCTTGTGTTGAGGCACTGAGGTATTTTTGACGAGAAGACTTCGCGAGGTTTCCGGAACGCTGCCCAGCTGAGTTGGATTCGACGATTGACCTCTTTCTCGAAGTTGGACCTGCCTAGTTTGACTGTCTATCCCAGGTAGATGTACTCGTCGACAACTTCGAGAACTGAGTTCCCAACTGATATTGGGGTAGGTACAACATGGGCATTAGACATAATTTTCGTCTTATCCATGTTCATCTTAAGACCTACCCGTTGGGAAACTCGATGGAGGCCTTCGAGCTTTGTACTGAGGTCTTCCATGGATTCTGCCATGACTACAATATCGTCGGCAAATCGAAGGTGAGTGATGTATTCGCCGTTAATATTAATGCCAAGTCCTTGCCATTCCAGAAGCTTGAAGGCGTCTTCCAATGTAGCGGTGAACAGTTTCGGAGATATAACGTCTCCCTGTCTCACGCCTCTTTGCAATGGAATTGCCTTCGAACTCTGCTCCTGTACTCGGACTGACATGTAGGCGTTATTGTACAAACACTTCAGCACTTCAATATACCGATAGTCAATACGGCACCGCTGGAGAGACTCAAGCACTGCCCACGTCTCGATCGAATCAAAGGCCACAAACAAGGCTTTCTCATAGTCCACAAACGCTAAACAAAGATGCTAGTTATACTCTTCGGTCTTTTGTATAACATGCCGTAGCGTGTGGATGTGGTCTATGGTACTATAGCCTTTTCGGAAACCGGCTTGTATCGGAGGCTGGAATTCATCAAACCTGCGACTGAGATGGTTCGTTATGACCTTGGAAAACAGCTTATAAACATGGCTCAAAAGCGAAATTGGTCTGTAATTTTTAAGTAAAGTGTTGTCACCTTTCTTGAAGAACCACCACCACGCTTTTGTTCCATGCTTCTGGCGTTGAACCTTCGAGTAAGACGGTATTAAAGAGCTTCTGAAGGACTTTCAGTACCAGTGTTCCACCCGCTTTCAGAAGCTCAGATGTGATACCGTCGTCACCAGACGCCTTGTTGTTCTTAAGCTGTTTCAAGGCCATTCTAATCTCGTGCAGGCTGATGTCCGGGATATCTTCGGTATAATGTCGGGTCAGCTTGGCTCTTGGGTCTTTGACCGAGCTGCTAACAGGTTTAGCGACCGAGGTGTATAGCTGTCCGTAGAAACTCTCTACCTCTCCTAATACGAGTACTTCTGCGTTGGTCGACGCTACACTGCCGTCTTCTCTCTTCACCTTCGTCAACTGGCTTTGCCTAATAGACATGTCTCTCGCAAACACTTTGGAGCCTTTTTTCCGCTCTATCGTCTCTTTAATACGGTTTGTATTAAAGATCCGGATGTCGTGTCGCAAGGATTTCCATATTCGTCTATTGAGCAGCCTATATGCTTCAGCATCATCCGAAGACTGCAGTTTCAGTGAACATCGTTCAGTCATGAGGTTGAGGGTATCGTTGGAGAGTTTCTGTGGCCTATCTGTACGGTGGGGTTTAAAGTATTTGGAACCCACTGTATGGACAGTTTCTACTAACCTGTTATTGATCTCGTCCATTGAAGCGATGTTCTCAAGGCAATTGAAGCGATGGGATAGCTCAAGTTGAAAGCTCTCGGGGTCTTGAATACGGGCACGAGTGGGTCGGAGCGTAGACTTCATCAGACGAGACCTCTCCAGTTTGACATTAATATTCACCGTGCCTCTTACCATTCGGTATTCGGTATTCACCATACCACCAAATATGTCACCTCAATGGCGCTTCCCGCAGGTAGATACCTGACTTGCGAAGAAATTTGGATATACGGGGTACCCACTGAAGAGGGTGTCTCAGTCCCTACCTTTCTCTTTCAATCAAATAAATAAGCGAGAGTTATGGTATAAAACTTGCCAAAATCAGGTTTGGCCGAATAATACTCGTACTATCCAGGAAGTAAGCGTAAAGCTTTCACTTATACTTTCTTGAAGGGTTGAGATAGTTCGAAAATAGAAATGACATAAAATCGAAAACGCATTATTAAAGCAAACAAACTTATATTCCGTGTTCTACGTATCGTGGGTATGTTATTTAACCTTTTATTTGTTTTATTAATAAAATTATTAATTATTCATTAATAATTTTACCTATTTTTATTTTTTAATTTATTTAACCCTCAGTGAGCGAGTCTGACTTGCCTTGGTAATTTCTCTTGGTCATATTTTAAACGATTGTCTTCCTTTCAATCTATACTAATATTATAGAAAGAGATTATAACCGAAAGATGAGGACCGGACATGCTCGAAACCCGGCGAGACGTATTCGATCCTTAATCTCGTTTTGCCGGTTAATAATAATGGTTTGATACCTTAAAAATCCTCAATCGTATCTTATTACTAAATTTAGTTAAAAAAGAAAAAATTAATATTTAAAACAAAAATCTCACCTGATGTCACGTGCACGACAGACTCTCTCTTCTTAATTCCCTCTAGCCCTTGAACCAGCTTGTCGAACCTCGGGTTGGGCGGGCCCACCGCTTCCAGCAGGAACCCCACCACAGCCAGACCATCGGGGTGTCCCACCGCGGCTTCCATAGACTCGTACTTGCTGTTGTAGTGGACGAAGTGACATTCCGCCGCATACCTGGAAAGCAGAATTACACTTTGATTATAGAAAAATGGTTTGAAAGTAAATCGAGAATCTATACAGATAAATTAAATTGAAGTGTCTGATTGTAATTCCAAATTAACAGCTTTTCACTAAATGCATATGAAAGTAGAAGTACGGTACTACCAAAAAAAGAAAAAACAAACAAGTTTTTGTCTGTCTGTCTGTTTGTTCCGGTTGAACTCTAAAACGGCTGGACCGGTTTTAACGGGACTTTCACTGGCAGACAGCGTATGTTATAAGGAGTAAGTCTTTCTGTCTGTTTGTAACCTTCTCACGACTAAACGGCTCAAGAGATCGTAATTCAATTTGGCAGGGCTGTAGATTAGATCCCGGGAAGCACATGTGATACGTTTTATTATCATCATCCATTACCAAGCGGGTAAAACCGCGGGGCACAACTAGTATATGTGTATCAATATTCAGGTCACTATCGTACAGGCTCTGGCTAGTGACCTTGTGTGGATGTTATAAAAAATAAAACAACTGGTGAAGTATGAATCCGCATGTACGCTGAACCGGTATTGTGAGAATCGCTGCATCGAGAGTAAATCCTTTTTTCGAGCAACAACTTCTACATTCAACTCACCCGTGCCCATCCAAGACGTGTTCACAACCCGTGAAGTCATCGACAGACCAGTGGAAATGCATCTGCTCGAAGATGTACTCTCCGATGAGCGGACCCCCGCTGAGGGTAGGCCGCACTGGTGTCTCGAATGCAAAGTACGCTGAAATTTTAATAAAACAAGGTAAATAAAGCTCAGCTCAAGACAGGAAAGGATAGCGCTTATCCGAAACGTGTTTCGGAGGCAAAGATACAATTAGAACAATTTGCCATAGAAGAAAGTAAGTTGAACAGTCCTGGTTTCGTAAGCGAATTCGCGTAGTTACCAAGTTAGATACTTTGGGTTTGATAATCCAAAAAAAATAAAGTCCAAGAATGCCTTTGTTATTACAAACACTTCGATGGTTCTATTGAACCATTGAATTGTGCATAACTTCTGAACATTTTCATCAAGCCTGCAGGACACTTCACGAAATACTGGACGAATGATATTCAAAAAGCAACGTCTCGGACTGACAAGGGTACTGTGCAGTGCTACGCAAAACTTCAGCCTTAAGAATTTGGACATGTTTTTCTTTACTTTTTTATGATACAATAATATATTTTGCAATTAGTGAATAAAGGACGGATTTAAAGTGAGGGCCATATATCAATCACGAGTTAGTGAAGGTTTCTATCGACTGAATCACGACCGCAGGGAGTGATTTATGATGATTGAATCACGAGCGTAGCGAGTTATTCAAGTGTTAGAATCCTGAGCGATGCGAGTGATTCCTCGATATAAATAAGTTTTAATCAAGAATGGCATACTACAGTTTATACCATGACTACGAGAAAAAAACTAACTTAAGCGAAAATAGATTTAATGACGAAAAAATATAGGTTAAATAAATTAAAATTAGAACAATTACTAAACATAAGAGTAATTTTCTTCTTATTATTATATTTTTTTTCTGTAATGGCAGCAAAGAACGCAATACAGTTTTTGTTCTAATGCTAAACTCCTTGTAGTACATATAATTGTCTGTGATATTGACCAATCAAATCTCGAGGAGTTATTTACACAAAGAGTTTGCATGTCGAGTATTCTTTGCACAAGGAGTTTGTATAGAGTATTCTTTGCGCAAGGAAGTACTATAAGCATTAAGATGGAGATTATAGTATATTGATGAGATATTGATTGATTGAAGGATAGTATATTGGTGTGTCCTACATTCAAACACCAAAATAGTGATCAAAAGGCCTTTTTTTCACTGTTTTCAGTGAATAAAATAAGGTTATTAGAGTAGGAATGTTAAATTTACCTATGGCTCAGTTAGAAGGAGGGTTCCTATGGGTGCAGTTGGCGCGTACATGAGGAGTCCGACATACTCCGTCGAATCCCCCCGGGCGCATTCCATACACGTTATTAAAAATAAATGGACGATCGGCTTAATGATAAGCGAAGATGTATAGGTATAAATAGAGAGTTAAAATTCGGTGCTCGGACCCGAACCTAGTTGGTCAATGGCATCTGACACGGAGAGTCAGAAGACGCGGGTTCGAATCCCGTCCGAGGATGTGAATTTTTCTCTCTATAAATTTCAATGTGTAGGTATGTTTGCTTTTTACTGCAATCAGCTGTTATTAAAATTTGTTATTTTACTCAAATCCAGGCGTACGTAATCGATATTAAGTAATTAATGATAAAAAATACCAAACTATGCTTACGTAGTACTCACTTACTCTAAGGTGTTAACAACTATATCTTATCGTAGCGATAAGTCAGCAGGCGATATCGAATTTTGATTTTTGATAACCAGCGTATGAATTCAAAGATTGTAAGTCAACAAGATTATACTTATTTTAAACATCGAGTTCAGGGGCCTCGCAATTATAAATAAATTTATACAACACACATAAATAGATACACAAATAGATACGTGACTGACTATTAATGACAACAATTATGCATGTAAGACACCCACCATAGCATCGTGGCCTGCGAGATAAACATAAAACTGCTAATGCTTATAATAAAAGAGTAGAGGCCAAAAAGTCGGACATGGAAGAAAAATCAAAAAAATGTGAGTCAGAAAACGTAATTTACCTACTGAACAAGAATATGACGTTTTTGAAAAAATTGCTTGTCTGTCCAGATCAGAAAAACCCAATAACGGTCCGACTGGGGATTGAACCCAGGACCTTGAAATCCTAAAGCGGCGCTTCCACCACTACACCAAGACAAGGCGAGCGAAGCCGCTGGCAGGTCAGCTAGTTCTTAACTCGTCCGCATCAGGACAAAAAATAACAATAGATTCGGGCGGGTTAATAAATGTAGTGGTTGGTACGGTTGTAGCGCAAATTACTGCGCGTATGGCATATTAACGAAAGAAAGTCTTTGAATTTAGTAAAAATAACTTAAGAACGTGTTTATATAATACATATTAATCTACATACAAGTTCGTATCGTCACATGTGATCGTGGTAGCTTTGTGAGACCACCTGTGTTACTGTAGTTATGCTACAGATGGGTTAAGAAATATTTATATTCATACTTGAATGATAAAATTTACATGGGAGCATACGGGATGCACCAGCTTTCAAACAAAAAAAGAATCACTGTTTTAAACTATCACGGTTGTTCTCTAAAGTTATATGATTATTAACGGGATATTTACCGTGATAAGGTTGTGGAATGAGCTCCCGATATTTCGGCGCAGTTACATGCACCATGTTCACGGGAAGACTGAAGAATGCGGGTGGTTGGTCAAAAAGTTTAAAAGTTAGGTGCAGACATAACGATCTACCCTCTTTCTTAGTTTTTTTTGCTACGGTTATCACTGGAACTCGAACTCGATCCTAAGTCCAGACAAAACACACTCTCTGTATCACTGCGTATAGTATTTTGAACACATTTTGAACACGGACTTTTATTTTTAAAACAACCTTATACTGGATTCCACGCACTGGCGAGTTGAAAACCATCACCTCGATTGAAATTCTGGCATTTCGAGATCTCAATAGTTTCCTTTACTAGCCTTGGTATGTAATGGCGTTTGGTGGACAAGATTTTAGGGTTTTGGAATTCAATCCAGTGGTTAGGACCCGCGTCCAGCAGATGTTCAGCTATGGCAGATTTGTGTCTTTCATTGTTTTTTACTGCCTTTATGTGTTCCTTGATGCGGCATGAAACAGTTCGCTTCGTCTGTCCTATGTACGAACTTCCGCAGCTGCAGTTAATTTTGTACACCCGCGATGCTGAAAAGGAATCTTGTCCTTAGGGGAACGCAGACATTGCGCAATCTTCTGATGAGGAACATGGTGCATGTAACTGCGCCGAAATATCGGGAGCTCATTCCACAACCTTACCACGGTAAATATCCCGTTAATAATCATATAACTTCAAAAAATAATTTTGGAAATTGGTTCACCCAGTTGAAAGTTATGAGATAACAAACATAAAAAACATACAGTCGAATTGAGTACCTCCTCCTTTTTGGAAGTCGGTAGAAAATCAGTATACATACATGAGTTAAAATATGCATACAATTTCTGATAGTAGTTACGTTAGAGAACCTGATATTGTTGTCGGGTTTCTTGGGTTGGGTCAAGGTTGTTTCAAAATCCCCCCCGAAGGGTTCTCGCATTGACGTGGCGGGGGGGCTCAGTAACCGTGGCTAGGTACACCACGGTGAAGCCAAGAGGAACCCAGGGGCCGCGCCGGCGTTGCGGTGCGCTGGCCGGCTCAGGCGGGCCGCTCCTATGGGCTTTGGCCGCCAAGTCCACATAGGAGTGGCGGGGTCCGGGCGCTTTGGCGCAGACTCGAGGAGGTGGGGCCCGGGCGCTTTGGCGCAGGCTCGAGGAGGTGGGGCCCGGGCGCTTTGGCGCAGGCTCGAGGAGGGGGGCCCGGGCACTTTGGTGCAGGCTCGAGGAGGCGGGGTCCGGGCGCTCGGCGCAGACTCGAGGAGGTGGGGTCGCGGGGGGGCTATCCCTTGTGGCTGACGTAGCAGGCGGTGGGGCTACGTATCCGACCCACCGCAGGGAGACCACGGGCGACCAGACACGGGGAAGTCTGGCGCCCATTGTTGGCGAGTTTGGTCTCCGAGGCAGTTGCGGCGCGCCATGTGTTCTGGCGTGCCGCGAAGAGAAGGGTTCGGCAACGGACAGCCACGGCGGGTTCGCGGTCGTGTGGAAAATCTGTCCCGCGTTCCCGCCGAGGGCGGCAGTGACGGAACACCCCGGGGTTTTGGTGGGTATACGGACTCCCACATAACCACCTCCCTCCCCGTGGTGGGTGGTATCCATAAAGGATTTCCCCGGGACAAAAAAAAAAAAAAAAGGTTGTTTCAAAATGTAAGTATGCACATCAGACAAATAAGATAACCCCGACCAAGGATCGAAACTGGGACCCTGCGCATTGAAGTCATTGTCTCTAGTCACTGACCTAAGAGAGTCGTCTCATTTTTGTTCAATAAAATCCCGAATGAAATAGAAATCACTGTACAATATAGAAATTCGAAGCCGCCTTAAGCCATCGGTCTGGTATAATTATAAAATATATGCGAAGTAAAAAGATGGGAAAAATTGGTACTCGATGAAAAACGGTCTGTTTCTAGCAGTTACATTGTCTTTGTTTATTTATTTATGTGTACTGGCTTACGTATTATGTTACAGACAGTTCTTATAAAAGGTCATTGTTCATTCCTCAGAAAATTTTCAAAACAAGAGCAAATTTTTCAAACAGATAAGAGAAAAAAAAGGGCATTTTTAAACAAAGATTGAAGATGTATGGTTTTTATAACCTTCTGTTGTTTCAGATTGAGCGTTAGTGATAAAATTATTACACAATTTATTATGCTAACGAATAAAATACATTATATTGTTAAGTAAGTTCATAGTCGCACAACGAAGTACGGAGATGACTATGCTAGGGGTTTCTCTATCTGATCGAATGAGGATATCTGATAGGAACGAAAATCACCGACTTATTTTCTGGGCTGTCAGTGGCAGTGGACAGGGCTCATAGCATGCATAACAGACGGTCGATGGAGCCGGAAGCTTCTGGATTGGAGACCACGGACCTGCAAGCGTAGGTAGTCCACCGACAAGGTAGACAGATGACCTGATAAAAATCGCAGGGCGTCCTTGGATGCAAGCAGCTTGCAACAGTCCCTTTTGAAAAATTGTAGGGGAGGCCTGTGTTCAGCAGTGGACGTACTAAGACTGAGATTATGCTGATGATGATATTGTTAAGGAATATTGGACCTATAAGATTCAATTTAACTTCCTACCTGTAGATCCATTGTTCAGAAGAATGCCATTGGCCTCGTTGTCCCAATAACCCTTGAACTTGAGAGCGTCCAAAGAAGTCCAGGTGGGGCATCGCTGCAGGGAGATTGCGATCGGTGACTGCGACGGCCTCAGTTTAGAAATTTGTTCGGCTGTAAAGAAAACTATAAGTTAGAACCATAATTTCGTACACACAGAAAACGTTTCTAATTCTTCTAAGATATACAAACACTACATATGCTTATACAATAATTACATAATGTTTACTCCCATTGGCAATGTATGTAATAATAGTTATTGAATTTTTTTCTAAGCAATAGTAATATGATTTTTTTAACACAAGTACACACGTGCTGATCTGCACGTTTATAATAGCAATATGACACAACAACATCCAGCATCCAACAAGCTAGGCAGAGCCTGTAGGTACTACTGTCAAAGTCAAAGTCAAAATAATTTATTCAATTTAGGCATCAAAGACGCACTTATGAACGTCAATTTTTCATTATACATAATGCACTTTAAAGACTCTACCGCCACGTTCCAAAATATATAGAGCCTACTGAGAAGAAGCGGTAAGAAACTCGGGCCATTCTTTTTATCTACTTAGATGTTTTTACAATGTTTCTACTTAGGTAGGTACAACGATATTAATTTTTATGGGTGGCTTGCCAGAAGTGGAGTATTCCAAGCATCTTTGTCTTCTATATAATGTCAGCCTGTATCACCAATTTCTTAAATGATATAACAAATGTTCGCTTATTTTTAGCTCCAGTGTGTTGCCTTACAAAAGAGAACATAATAATGGTATCAGTAGGGCAAGACACGCTACACTTTGACATCTTAGTACACGAGTAGGTAGATCCTGGAGTGATCAGTCCCAAGCTGTTTTATCCTCCAAGTAATCCGAAATTTTGTAATAACCTTTTTGATAGAGTTAAGTTTTAATAGTAATTTTAAACTTATTGATAGGCAAATCGGTAAACATTGGGAATTTTATTATAGAATCGTATACATTGTCCCATAAAAGAATGACTTATTCTGTGGAGACGCGTTACATGTACGGATAGCTTGTGCTTATTTCGCGTGTTGATGGAATGAGCATCACTCCTTTTATCAAAATTGCTAATGTTTTTCTTTACATACATTGGATTTTCATAGATAAACTGAGAGACAACAGTTAGAATGCTTATGTCATAAACTTCTGTCTTAGGGAAACTCTGGAAGCTAAACTGTAAATCGCTCGTATAGCCCTTTTTTTGCAGTTAAATTGTTACTTGATGACTGATATACACACTCAGACACAGGTCAAACATACATGATCATGCTCACATATGCTTGAGCTGTCCGGTGATCGAACCCGGAACCAGCAGTTCAGAAAGAAACGCCAACCGACCAGTCAAACATCAAGTTTGCTACTTTTATGTGTATTTTTTGCGTCATATCCTACAGGATATAGGATATGTTATAGATACGAGATAGCTAGGCTTATAGATACGTGAGTATGTAAGTGTAGGTGAATGTTTGTTAGTCTTTAGCGCCAAAATTATACCACTGACTCTGTTATTTTTTTTACTAATGTACTAGATATTGACGTTGACGCATTTTGTACAGGAAAATGTTCCTTGAGGAGATGTAGTCCACTTTAGCGCCGGTAAAATCGCGAAAAGGGAGTCTTAAATAAGGTTGAAAAACATTGAGAGACGCCACGAGTCTTCTACGTGACTTCGTTCGCATATAAGGCTCGGCCTTCGGCCTCGCCATAGCCTCCCATTTTTTTTGTTTTTCTTTCATATGAACCTTCTACTGACAATAGTTAACACAACAAATAAGGGATAGCGAGATTGCTCCATCCGTTCTCAAGTAACCAGGAGAAATAGGGGTTAATTTTCTATTATAGATAGATAGATTCAAATAATATTGTGAGTACAAAACACACTGTATAGCTACGACCCAACTGTTTGTGCGAAGTAAATACAGGCGTAGTGTTGACCTGTTTTATTTATAAGTTAGGCACAAGCACGTTCGAAGTTTCGATGTGTTACAGGTGGTGCCAAATACGACATTTTAGATGTATTCGTAAAAATGGCTGGCTGTGTTGGGTGCCAGCAGCATGGCCCCGTACCTTATTTATTACAATAATACAAATACGAATGTTTGTAAGTGTGTTTAGGCAAGCTCTTTGCTTTTTAACCAACTTCAAAAAAGAAGGAGGTTATATGTTCCTATGTTTTTTATATGTGTATGTTAATGGTGCCGTGGGGTACCGGCTTAGAATAGTACCCCCCCCAACTCTACCCGTGGGTGCGTAAAAATCTGCTAAGGGATAACAATCGGAAGGTGGGCAGCAGCACCTTCCCAGTATAAAAACCCCAAAACTGCGCTCGCCAACCCGCCTGCCAAGCGTGGCGAGTATTGGCAAAATCCCCCCTATGGATTTGATAAAAAGAACCAGGCCCCCAGTCCCCGGCAGCCCCGCTATTCCTGGCTACGGTAGCGGCCACGGTAACGGTGGGGCAGGGGGTGCTAAGAATCCCCGGCAGACGCCCGGCTACCACCCCCAACGACGACGACTGGCCCTGGTGACACACAACATACGCACAATGAGGACAGACGAGAAGATATATGAGCTGGAAGAAGAAATGAGTATGTTACACTGGGACATTGTGGGGTTATCTGAAGTCCGTAGAGCGGGTGAGGACACGATAACCCTAAAATCAGGTAACCTACTCTACTACCGGGAGGGCGACCAACAGTCCCAAGGTGGTGTCGGTTTTCTCGTCCACAAGTCCCTTACTAACAACATAGTTAAGATCGATAGCGTTTCCAATAGGGTCGTATACCTAATACTTAGAGTATCCAAACGATATTCGCTGAAGGTCATTCAGGTATACGCACCGACGAAGTCGCACCCGGATGATGAGGTGGAGGATATGTATGAGGACATTAGTCGGGCCATACATACCTCTGAAACGCACTTTCTAGTTGTTATGGGGGACTTCAACGCGAAGTTGGTTAAGAGAAGCGAGGATGAGTTGAAAGTGGGGCAATTTGGTTATGGGCAACGGAACCGTAGGGGACAGAGGTTGGCCGACTTCCTGGAGAAAGAGGGACTCTTTATGATGAACTCTTTCTTTCAGAAGCCACCTCACAGGAAATGGACCTGGCTGAGTCCCGATGGTTCCACGAGAAATGAGATTGACTTCATTATGACCACCAAACGGCAAATATTCACTGATGTCTCCGTGATCAACAGGGTTAAAACCGGTAGTGATCACCGAATGGTAAGAGGCACGGTGAATATTAATGTCAAACTGGAGAGGTCTCGTCTGATGAAGTCTACACTCCGACCCACTCGTGCCCGTATTCAAGACCCCGAGAGCTTTCAACTTGAGAACATCGCTTCAGTGGACGAGATCAATAACAGATTAGTATAAACTGTCCATACAGTGGGTTCCAAGTACTTTAAACCCCACCGTACAGATAAGCCACAGAAACTCTCCAAAGATACCCTTAACCTCATGGCTGAACGACGCTCATTGAAACTGCAGTCTTCGGATGATGCTGAAGCATATAGGCTGCTCAATAGACGAATATGGAAGTCCTTGCGACACGACATCTGGATCTTTAATACAAACCGTATAAAAGAGACGATAGAGCGGAAAAAAGGCTCCAAAGTGTTTGCAAGAGACATGTCTATTGGGCAAAGCCAGTTAACGAAGCTGAAGAGAGAAGACGGCAGTTTAGCGTCGACCAAAGCAGAAGTATTAGGAGAGGTAGAGAGTTTCTACGGACAGCTATACACCTCGGTCGCTAAACCTGTTAGCAGCTCGGCCAAAGACCCAAGAGCCAAGCTGACCCGACATTATACCGAAGATATCCCGGACATCAGCCTGTACGAGATTACATTAGAACAAGGCGCCTGGTGACGACGGTATCACATCTGAGCTTCTGAAAGCGGGTGGAACACCGGTACTTAAAGTCCTTCAGAAGCTCTTTAATACCGTCTTACTCGAAGGTTCAACGCCAGAAGCATGGA
This sequence comes from Selenia dentaria, assembly GCA_917880725.1. Classification (NCBI taxonomy): domain Eukaryota; kingdom Metazoa; phylum Arthropoda; class Insecta; order Lepidoptera; family Geometridae; genus Selenia; species Selenia dentaria. The sequence goes on along the minus strand of OU862888.1, from coordinate 1,108,620 downwards.
ACAAAAGCGTGGTGGTGCTGTTCTTCAAGAAAGGTGACAACACTTTACTTAAACATTACAGACCCATCTCGCTTTTGAGCCATGTTTATAAGCTGTTTTCGAAGGTCATAACGAACCGTCTCAGTCGCAGGTTTGATGAATTCCAGCTTCTGGAACAAGCCGGTTTCCGAAAAGGCTATAGTACCATAGACCACATCCACACGCTACGGCATGTTATACAAAAGACCGAAGAGTATAACTTGCCTCTTTGTTTAGCGTTTGTGAACTATGAGAAAGCCTTTGATTCGATCGAGACGTGGGCAGTGCTTGAGTCTCTCCAGCGGTGCCGTATTGACTATCGGTATATTGAAGTGCTGAAGTGTTTGTACAAAAACGCCTACATGTCATTCCGAGTACAGGAGCAGAGTTCGAAGGCATTTCCATTGCAAAGAGGCGTGAGACAGGGAGACGTTATATCTCCGAAACTGTTCACCGCTACATTGGAAGACGCCTTCAAGCTTCTGGAATGGCAAGGACTTGGCATTAATATTAACGGCGAATACATCACTCACCTTCCATTTGCCGACGATATTGTAGTCATGGCAGAATCCATGGAAGACCTCAGTACAATGTTTGAAGGCCTCCATCGAGTTTCCCAGCGGGTAGGTCTTAAGATGAACATGGATAAGACGAAAATTATGTCTAATGCCCATGTTGTACCTACCCCAATATCAGTTGGGAACTCAGCTCTCGAAGTTGTTGACGAGTACATCTACCTGGGCCAGACAGTCAAACTAGGCAGGTCCAATTCGAGAAAGAGGTCAATCGTCGAATCCAACTCGGCTGGGCAGCGTTCCGGAAACTTCGCGAAGTCTTCTCGTCAAAAATACCTCAGTGCCTCAAGACAAGAGTCTTCGACCAATGTGTGTTACCAGTGATGACTTATGGCACTGAAACGTGGTCTCTTACTATGGGCCTTATTGGTAAGCTCAAAGTCGCACAACGAGCTATGGAGAGGGCTAAGCTCGGGGTTTCTCTACGTGATCGAATCAGAAATGAGGAGATCCGTAGAAGAACGAAAGTCACCGACATAGCTCACAAGATTAGCCAGTTGAAGTGGCAGTGGGCAGGGCACATAGCACGCAGAACAGATGGCCGATGGGGCCGAAAGGTTCTGGAGTGGAGACCACGGACCGGCAAGCGCAGCGTAGGGCGTCCACCGTCACTGTGGACAGACGACCTGATGAAGGTCGCAGGACGACGTTGGATGCAGGCCGCTTCCAACCGTTCCTTTTGGAAAATCATGGGGGAGGCATATGTTCAGCAGTAGACGTCCTACGGCTGAGATGATGATGATGATGATGATGACTTCTGAATAAAAAATTACGTCCTTGCAATAATATTGCTTGCCATCTTGTAACATCATCATCATCATCATCAGCCTGTAGCAGTCCACTGCTGGACATAGGCCTCTCCAATTGCACGCCACTTAGGTCTATCTTGGGCTTCTCGCATCCAGTTTTTGCCAGCCGTCTTGCGCAGATCATCACTCCACCGTGCCTCAGGACGTCCTACACTACGTTTGCCGAGACGCGGTCTCCACTCTAGAACTCGTCAGTACATCTTGTAACAGAAATAGGTAACTATTTTACGATGAAATGGCTTTACGGAAGTAGATGAATGTTCGAATCAAGATAGTTTACACCCAGGAATTTCCAGCGGGTAATTTATCAACCGCGATAACCTTAATCCGCTAGGACCAAGTCGCATCCAGTAGCTGGTGCTCAATAAATTTTAATAAACAAAATAGGTTACAGGTTTCGAATAAGAATTGAATCTATATGATGTTTTTCAAGCACGGAAAAACATTATCACATTCCTTCCGCGTTATTAGGAATAAAAATAGGTCAACAATATTTTATTACTTTTAATTTCCTGGTGCGGTACTCCACGAATTATGGTGCTATTAATCTTGGACGGTTCGTTTGTGCCCAAATTTGAGGTTGGAAGTTATTACGCATTTCGAAAAGGAGGAAGTTCGCCATTCGAACCATACTTAATATCTTTTATTATCATAATTGATAGACTTATACTTAACTACTATTTTACATGATGCTCAGTGATGGTGCGGTCGAAACTAGGTATCACAGACATCCCAGAACGGCTTATGGCCTTCAAAAAACGCTAATGTTAAGTAGGTGCTTCTTGACAGCTTTATAATATTGAGGCTGGAGCTGGCAGGTAACAGATAGGTAGGAAGGCACCAGAAAGTATCCGACAACCATGACATAAATTGTATAACGATGGCACCTTCACTGAAAACTCAAGCCAGCAATAGGAATTGAACCAGCGACCGCCTGATTGGCGCCCGACCTTTATTGCCCCTGGGGTGTAATCGCTTTGTATAATCTTATAAGACCAAGGTAAATACAATAATGCTATACATTCCTCGTTTTGCTGTGTGTCAGCTACCACTCGAAGCCCTGTATGATGCCTTTTAATGCTGTAAGAGGTAAATCCATCCTTAGTTTATACTAATAATGGAATTTGTGAAGTTCACCCCTAAGGAGGTCTGTTTCCCATAGATCAAGCGAGCAAAGCCCCTGCTGACCTACACAGCTGGGTTTATTTTTAAATCGTTGCTGGTAGAAAAATTGTCGAAGAAAAAACCCAAGCACTGCAAAGAAAGTTATCTTCTTGCGTGTTAAAATCTAATTTGATGAGGACACAGAATATAAACAGATTATTTTTTATTCTTCTGATCTACATACAAGGTAATAATAAGTTGGAAGGTACTTATACATTTATTACTTTGATTGTTGATTAAGTTTAATATATAAGGTAAGTTTGGTTGACTTAAGAGTGACAGTCCGTAAACTTTGGCCATGTCTATCCAATACTTGTCCTGGGCATCTCAAGACAAGTCAAAGATCTTCACTGTCAAGGGATTTAAAGGTCAGCGAACAGAATTACTAGCGAAATGAACTCTACTACACGTACCTACTGTTCGAAATAGAAACGCAACTTTTGACCGCGCCTGACTGGCAACATCTGATCTTGTCAAAAGAAAGAAAGCCTTATTTTCTTGGCACTACGTTTTGCAGCAAAATCGCACCGTGTTTTGGTTGTAATTTTTTTAAAACCAAAAAATGGAACCGACCTAAACATTAAAAACTTGTTGAAGTCGATTCCATTTCTTCGTAAAAAATGTTTTCCCCTTTTTACCCTTGCTACTTACGGGATCGATTGTCAATTTGTCATTTACAGTTAATAAGGAGTAACATTAAGAGAGGCAAAACACTTTTAAGTTATTGGAATGTAACTCAAAAACATCTTGACCGAATTTGATGATATTCAAATGGGTTGTCCCATTTGAATTTCATCAAATCCTCGGAAGTCTAACAAAAAAATAATTATCTAAATAGGAACACTCTGTAAAAAGTTATGCGTGTATTGGTACATACACAAAAAAATACCTATACTTCGTAGAAATTTAAAAGTTCTAGCCTAAAAACATCACCGTTCAAAATAATTATTTTAAAAACTACGTAGCGCAAAAGTACGTAAAGCAATACAAGTACAATTTGAAAAATGTAATACCGACTTCCATTCTATTCAGTTATTGGAGTGTAACTCAAAAACTACTGGGCCGAGTTTGATAAAATTTTAATTGGACATCACGGGAAGCACCAGCTTTCAAACAAAAATATAGTCGAGTTGAGTACTTCCTCCTTTTTGGAAGTCGGTAGAAAATACACCTAAGTAAGAGTAAAAAAGATGATATAAATATTATTTCTTACATACATGTAAACTTTGAAGGAGATCCCATTATTGTTGATGTACTACACAATGATCAAGATAATCACAAATACCACTGAATATATAATGTGACCAGTACCAGTACGAGGTAACTGTCGCATCTGTCGATGTCGACCAGAAGACAAGAAGAAATATTATAATCAGATATGAATTGCGTGATGCAGATAACGTGGAAAGGTAAGATATTATTACGATATGTGTTACGTGAATAGGGATGTAGGCGTTTATCAAGAGCTTGTAGATTTACCACAATATATTATAGTTTCATATATATTATATGAAACTTTAGTAAACGTTCACGTGGGAAATAAAGATTTATTAATGAAAGCTGCCGCTACACCCCAGGGCATCACACAAATGTTATAAATGCGAAAGTAAGTGAGTAAAAGATAGTGTGAGTGAGTGTGTTCGAGTATGCTTGTTACTCCTTTACACAGGAAGAGCTGCAACGGTTTTGACTGAAATTTCAAACTGAAAAAATTCTTGGATTAAAACATAGGCTGCCTTTTATCCCGCAGGGCTATTATATATCTCACTTGCTAACAAATACTGACTGAAATCGAATAAATGGCGGTTCTATGTCACTTTTGTCAGCTCCAGTCAGCAACTCGCTAACATTTTTGCTTACTGGAGTTGTCAAAACTGACAGACTAGAAAAATGGCCGCTCTACCATTTTTCTAGATTACAATCAACATGTGTGCATCTGAGATAAATAATAGCCCTGCTGGTCTCTTCTGTAGATCCCGTTGCATTGTGATATTCTTACTCCATGTGGGCGCAGTCACAGGCAGATACCAAAAAATATAAAGTACATCTAAAACTAATGTAGGTACTTACACAAACAAAACATTGAAAAAGAGATTCTAAAATATTAAAATATACGTGACTTAATCCATTTTAAGTTGTTCAATTTCAAATACTAGTTATGTTTACGTGAATGTAATTATTTTAATAAGTAGGCAAGTCAAAACATTCTCAACGTTGGGCGGCCGTTCTCACTTCTCAATGAACTGCTTAATTGCCTCAAAAGGACTTTTGCACATGTAGGTCTAACCGGTTGACACCGAATTTTCTCAAATAGGGGCGTTGACGCACCACGCCTCGTGTATTCACAATTTCTCTATAGCTCACTACTTATATCCTGGTTTATTCTTCGGCATATTCATTAAGGGTATTAGATATCGACCATTTCAAATCAATTTTAGTATTACGATGATTGTTACGATTATGAACAAAAGGGCTATTTTATTGGAGCCAGAATGAGACAGAGATAAGTACAGTGACATAATCACTCCGATTGGAACTCCGACTAGATATAAGTATAGCTACAAATTTATTCTACGTTTCTCGTTTCACGGGAATTGAGAGAAGAGTAACGTCCCTATCTGAAACGGTATTACGGTAATCTATTGTAAATCTGTCAATGTCCAAGCGCTCTTTATCTCCGTTACAAGAGAATATTCAAGATAAATATTCGACTTTTGTTTAACTGAAACTGCGTAAAAATGATAAGAAGCACGTGTAGTTATACGTGTTTGATAGTATAATCCGTATTGTAAATAAACCTTACATATTATCACATTACACCGTCGAAGAGGAAAGCGTAAAGACGATCGAGTCAAGTTAAATAAAAGCTGCGTCCACAAAAACGTAACTGTGCCCTCGAAATTTAGCATTCTGTTATGTCTTTTTTTTAAAATAAATAATTACAACAAGCTTCGTTAAGAAGGCAATAAAAACATTGTTTTGCCGAGAAGACATTGAGAGAAGACCTTTTTACTATGTTTACTTGCTAAACCAAAGGAAACGCTGACTTTTTCAGATTTTAATACAATTAGCGGCTTTAGCAAACCTTCCATCGGGTATTCCGGGTATGATAAATGTTAGTTTTGTATTGATTTTGGAATGTTTGAACTTTTGTAGAGTCCGCGTGGGGAAGTATCACCTTTGCTAGGTATTCAACTGTGAACAGTAGTGTGCAAACGTTTCTGTGTTTCGTTGAAAGGCAATGTTCAGTGAATTACAGGGTAAAATGAATAAGCATGATGAAGATAAATAAACTTCGGAAAACTGCATCACGTCAAACAGTGCTATTGGCAAACCACGGCTATGTAAGCTCAGTACTACGATATGGCTTGCTTCTTTGGGGTAATTCAACACACATAAAAAAACTTTTTTGTAGCAAAAAAAGTATTTTGCAATGGTACCAAAAATTAAAACAACAAGATCTCCGCTTACGTCTAGATAGTAATGATCATAGATTAATCAGACTATATCTGTAATGATGACTTACTTCTGTCTTCTGGTGTGTCTGTTTCTGATAGCATTGTCAAAGCACGCAATGATTTTGACAACTCGATACACTAGACGTGCTCGGCGTTAGAGTCAGCATGTCGGCATCTTCGTTGTTCAGCCGACTGTAGTCGAGATATTCCGCCATCACCATGGAGTACAGTGTGAAACATCAGTCTAACAGTCTTGAGTAAATCGCCAATTGCAAAACTTACATGTTATTTTTGAACACAACATAACAAATTTCGCCTATATGTCCTCGAAGGGTTAAGCAGCGGTATTTGCAACGCCTATACCTTTCGCCATGTATGTTTTTGGTCATGTGATCATGTAACAGGGGGCGAGCCTATTGCCATATACGGGGCACTGTTCCAGTCTCCGGACTGTTATTGAGAAAAATCTTTCTTTCTCAGAAACACCCAATAACAGTACAACCCGGGGATCGAACCCATGACGTCGAGGTTCTTAAAACGGCAATTCCACCACTACACCAAGCTCAAGCGAGCGAAGCCGCTGGCATGTCAGCTAGTTGTGACATAACTGTAATAGCAACACAAGATTGAGACATAATTATATTATATAGTATTGCGGACTTTATAGTAGATATTGATTTCAATAAAACTGCAGTATATAGCTTTGCTCTATTGTCAATAGTTTCCGCAGCGTACGCGATATTAGAATGATTTTTCTAATTTTTTCACACCTTACATTTTCGAAGTTTTCATGCGGATCCCTTAGTTTTTTGAAAATATATTCAGCCATTTTAATAAAGTTTTTTTTTTAAATATGTTCATTACAGACTAAAATACAAATGTCTTTATAATATAAGTTAAAAACAAGTTATATTTATGATTGTGTTGGTACACACGTACGTACGATATTAGGTTCAACCCAAAGATTCCTTCATAATTGCCAAGGGTATGTTTACAGTCGGGCCTTGGACAACAAAACCCTCATTAAATATTTCAGGCATTGAATTCTACAAAATGTTTAATTGATTTCAGCTTGCAAGTATTGAGGATCGCTCAGTTTCTTTAATTACCATTTCTGCTACAAAAAAAAACAATAAAATAGTAGTTTTAGTTTAAACATGTAATTATTTAATCCTTGGATCATCTGTGGTAAAGTTCGTGTCTCATCATCATCATCAGCCTGTAGCAGTCCACTGCTGGACATAGGCCTCTCCAATTGCACGCCACTTAGACACTTTGTGTCTACGTATAGACAACCGTTTTCATCGGATGGATTTCTATGGTAAATATAATAAAACGCACTAAAAGGCAGTTTTCATCGGATGGATTTCTATGGTAAATATAATAAATGGCACTAAAAGGCAATTTTTCATCTGATGGATTTATGTGGTAAATATAGAAAAAGGCACTAAAAGGCAGTTTTCATCGGATGAATTTCTATGGTAAATATAATAAAAGGCACTAAAAGGATGTTTTCATCGGATGGATTTCTATGGTAAATATGATAAAAGGCACTAAAAGGCAGTTTTCATCGGATGGATTTCCATGGTAAATATAATAAAAGGCACTAAAAGGCAGTTTTCATCGGATGGATTTCTATGGTAAATATAATAAAAGGCACTAAAAGGCAATTTTTCATCGGATGGATTTATGTGGTAAATATAAAAAAGGCACTAAAAGGCAGTTTTCATCGGATGAATTTCTATGGTAAATATAATAAAAGGCACTTAAAGGGAGTTTTCATCGGATGGATTTCTATGGTAAATATGATAAAAGGCACTAAAAAGCAGTTTTCATCGGATGCATTTCTATGGTAAATATAATAAAAGGCACTAAAAGGCAATTTTTATCGGATGGATTTCCATGGTAAATATAATAAAAGGCAATACGATCCAATAATTTCAGATTTGCCTAGTTTGTGTTCATTAAAGATTATTTACTACGTTGATCTTCGGTTTGTTCATTAGGGTAATAAATTATCGTCGTTATCAGATTCAATATTATTTGTGTGAATATTTGCCACTTCTTCACGCTAAAATAGCTCAACGGACTTAAGGTTGAGCGCAGACTTGAGTCACGATAGTTTTAAGACAGACTATTGCTTTACAAAAATTATGAAGACGCGCACACTTCAAACAAAACGTCTCATAGACAAAATTATCTTATAGTGAAAACAGTTTCGTTTCAGATGTGCGACGTGTCATAGGCAAAACAATTTGGTTTTAGTTTTTAGACAGACTTGTCTATGTGAGGAAAGTCGCTACGCTCGTGATTCAATCATCACGAATCACTCTCTGCGGTTGTGATTCAGTAGATTTTTTTTATTTGGGTAAATAAACAGTGATACAATAAAGATATAATAATTAAGAATAATCCATAACAAAAGGATTAATTGTAACATTTCATAAAAAAAGCTTACTATAAAGTTCGACATTATATAGAAGATAAAGATGCTTGGAATACTCCACTTCTGGCGAGCTGTCTCTCTGCCACTCATAAAATGGTATATTTGTAGTACCTAAGTAAAAACATTGTAAACATCTATATAAAAAGAATGGCCCCGAGTTTCTTGCCGCTTCTTCTCGGTGGGCTCTATATATTTTGGAACGTGGCGGTAGAGTCTTTAAAGTACATTATAATGAAAAGTTGACGTTCATAAATGCGTCTTTGATGCCTAAATTCGGTATGTAAAGTTTTTTTTTGGTATTTTTTTTATATTTTTATTTCGTAGATTAGGTCATTATAAGAAACTAATTTCAATATTTTTGTTTTATATTCAGTAGTTATTTTATAATATTTTTTTGAAAATTTGAATCCTATGACGTCACTTTTTTGCACAAATATGTAGTTGCGTTGAGGAGCCAAGAAAAGCACGCGAGTAAAAAAAAAGAAACTAGAACACTTGACAGTGACACCTACTAATTCGTAAGTCTCTATTCAATCAAAACAAAAGTGCAAAAAAGTGACGTCATTTAGAGGTCAATGAAAGTCAAATTATTTCATCGTTTTTTGTTAAAATAAATGGCATCTTATCGTTTTAAAAGGTCAGAGTAGAAAAATAAGGGTTTGTAACATAAAATCTCGAAATGGTTTCGGAATTGGCATAGGTTAATTTTTTTTAGCATACCGAATTGAATAAATGATTTTGACTTTTACTTTGACACCAACAGCATTTACCATGGATTACTTATATAATTTTACTAAAGGTTAGCTAAAGAAAGAATACAATAGTACGAGTAATACTTAAGGTTATCATGTAACATTTTTTTTTAATGTATTAGCTCGTGTTGCCACAATGTCTATAGCATTAAAATTAGTGTTATATGATTCTACCAACCGATACAACGGAGAGCGCTTACCAGCATAGCGATTAGCAGCAAATATAATCCTTTACTTAGGTACTTGTGATTTATTTATGGCCCTTGCTTTGAATCTGTTCTTTATTCACTAATTGCATAATATACTATTGTAATGTAATTCACGAGTAAACCACGGGTTTAAGACATCATCTATGAAAGATTGTACTCATAGTGAATTAAAACTACCTGCTCTCTTTCAGAAACTACTGAAAGATACGTCCAATGTGAAAGTGCATGCCTGTCTGACTGAACAGACAAGGGCTAACTTCACGCACGCATAGTGTATAAGTGCTTTTAACGACTGCAGCAAAACCCAAAAGGTGAGTTTTGTGTTTGATCTGAATGTATGTACATATGTTATATATGTATGTATGTATCTGTGTATGCATGACCGTTCCTATAATGTCCACTTAACTTATACTCAACGGCTCAACGATTTTGATAAACTATACCACATTAGATTCTTATATTCTATTATAGAATTAAATCTTAATCCCCTCGCTGTGCTCAGGGACTAACCCAAAGGTCCCCGTTACACTCAGGGATCAATATACCGCCCATGACGTAAGACACTGCTTTACTCCCTCGGTGCATTATCTACTATTAAATTGCTTAATGTTATTTTATGACGACGGAAACTAAACATAAACATTGTACCTACATAATTTTGAAGACTAAGATTACGGACTATAGCTATGTAACATTATGTTTAAATGTGGTTTCAGACTTTCAGAATACTTCCATTGTATCCAGCTGAAATGTAAAAATGATCCGTTAACGAGGTAATTTTTGCCGCAGATGTTCTCACGTTATCCTTTTGGGACATTCCCGGTAACCCAAATAAAATGGTGCGACGAAATTAGATTAATGGCATCCTCGAGGGAAATAATTTGCAAATATCATTCTGCCCGGCGTTGGTTGTACTGACCAGTAGAATATAATTGGCCTACTGTACATATAGATATACCAAATTAAGACTTCTCTCGTGGTTTTGTCGCGGATGCTCTGGGAGGCACTGCAACTGTGATGGACAAACGTAATGCTCTTAACATTAGATGTTCAATTTGCCCGTGTTTTATTTAATATAATTAAACATCAACAAAACATCTAGTAAGTGAATTCGCAGAAATCCCAATTGTGGTCAATATTAATCATAAACTCAATTTGAGCAGATGTTCCGAATAAAACACTTGGTAATGGTGGCTCTTGGTCTAACAATACTCTGCCTGCAGGCAGTAGGGTGCGGGATATATGAAAGTTTTGAAGACCTATAAATAATGAAATGTCTTACAGTAATTTAAAACGTATTCACGAGGAGCTCCAGACAGCATGAGGCATCATTAGCATCATCGACAGTTGTTCATACATCCCAAACTACACTGGAGCAATTGTGCCAGCTACCCAATAAGGCCATACTCCGCTATGTGAAGGAGTTAGGCTGGCTTGAGTAAATGCTGGCAGGGGGAATGCACAAAACACCCCAAGCGGAACGTCAGTGCAGGCCTCATCGCCCCGAAAACGAATAAGAATAAGAGGAGCGCGAAGCAAGAAGAAGGATACCGAACGCTACCGAACACTGCTAACGTTGTTTTCACACGGTTGTTCTTGTCTGTACGAGAAGTTTAAAACCATTGACCACATAAACCCACGTTCTAGTGGTAGATGGATAAAACAAAACTTGGTACCTACATAAGCAGTGACTTAACTAACGATATGGTGGCAGATTGGCTAATTGGCACGCTCCAACAATACCGTGCCACGGCGTAATGCACCCACCGCATCTCCGTGGTCGATGCCCGGGCGACAGAAATGAGGTGGAAGTTTTGACATGATGCCAAGAGTTAGCAACCGCAACGGCAGTCGTAAAATCGACACAGTCAAAGATTTAGACGTTAAAACGTTTAAAAATCTAAAGTGTTCAGGAAGCTTTTAGTATTGCAAACTGTCGAGTCATTTATCTATGGATAGCTTTGCGGTGTAGGTGAGGTCTATAATTGATCCAATTGTTGAGAATTCTTAATCCAGTGCAAGTTTTGTGGATCCTCTTCTCAGCGGCTATATCCAAACAATTCCAGTTTACTCCAGATCAGCAGCCTTGCATCACTGGTGCTCCAGTGATGTTATGATTTATAGCAGTTGAACGTGATGACGGCATTAGAGTAGGTATAAAGCCTCTGTTTCGTTTTATCAAAGCTCGGATTATCTGGTTTTTCCACAATAGGTAGTCAGTACAAAAAGTCGCCTTATCATACTTGTTTGAGGTTTGTAGGTTTGATCAGGTCTATGCCGGTAAAAACTAGGTCCAATTAGTTTCTAATCACTTCACATCGATTGACTGACGTTCAGTGACTGTGGAATTTGTTATAAAGGGGTCGAAAGTAATAGGAGATAGTAAGCCTCTCGAATGATGGATAGATGTCAGCTATTTGGTAGAACACAGCCTTATGTTGGATATTTTATTATGTTGGATGCAGCGGGCACTATATCGAGAGTTCTAGCTGCTGTGAGTCACGATGTTTCCTTCACCGCAAGCTAGGAGTATTAACCAGTAACCTGCTGATTGGTCGGTAACCTTACTAACTCTGAGCTATCATCGCTTTAAATATATGGGTCAAATCACAAAATCATTTCATATGTTTCAAACGAGATTGGCGTTCCACAAGGATCTTCTCTATCAAACTTGACTTTCTCTCTACTACTTAACGACCTACCAAGAGCAACGGCAGAGGCAGAGGTTTATGTACGCTGATGATGTGGCAGCCATCGTAACAGCTCCTAATCTAGACGTCCTACGAGTAGAACATCGATTGAACACCGTAAGCTCTGACCTCCTGCTGTGGTTAAAACAAAATGGTCTTAAATTAAATATATCGAAAACCCAATTCATAACATTTAATCTGTCAGGTCGCGCAGTACGGCGGATTGCTATGGATATCGAGGGTGAAGAGATTGAACAAGCTCAGTCAGCTCTTTTCCTTAGTTTTCAGTTGGACTCTGCCTTGACGTGGGAATTTCACATAAACAACTTATGTGTAAAATTGGGTCGGGCTTGTTTCGCGTTGAGTAGAGTTGCCTCGACTCTGCCGAGAGAGGAGGTTCTAGCATGTTACTTTGCTAGCGTGCAGTCGCTTCTCCAATATGGGCTTGAGCTGTGGGGACGCGCCGCCGAATGGGAGCGCGTCTTTCGATTGCAAAAACGAGCCGTGAGAGTGATTGCACGAATAGCACATGATGCCACAGCTAGACCTTACTTTGAGGAGTTGGGAATCATGACCCTGCCTTGTCTTCTCATTTTCCAGGTGGCAACTTACACCAGAGACAACTTGAACTCTGTAGGAGTTCAAAGCCAAAGACCAAGGCGGGGGCATAATCATTCATATAGCACACGCAGCGGGAACAAACTTGCTGGCGTGACGCGCACATTAACCAAATCTGGGAATACCATGCATGTAATGGGACCAGAAGTATATAATAAGTTACCAGACCACATCGTCAATACATCTAGCATAACCACTTTTCGAGCTAAATTAAAAACCTGGCTCATAAAACAATCATTTTACTCCTATAAAGAATTTATAGATTATGTGACAATGTGGTAAACTTCAGATTAATAAATTGCTTATGTATTAATAATATAAATTTACAATAATTTAAGGTTATTGATTAACAATAGTAATTATCATTCATTTATGTCAGTCACTTTAATATAATTATTATTAGTATAGTTTATTTAATACAAATAATTGTATTAATGACTTTGAAAAAAACTTTTATTCTTTTATGAATATTAATAAAGTAAGTTAATTATGATATTGTAGACATTTAATAATCCGTTTTTTGTTGCCATTTTTACTAATCACGAGCTGTGATTTAAGTTCCTATATTTTAATTTTCTTGACTTGTATGAATATTATCAATAAATATTATGTCTATGTCTATGAAAAAAAAGTCATACACACGTCATAAATATTACTCTCGCACTATGATACCCGTGTCGCAGGAGGCATAGACATACACATTAACACATCATGAACATACAAGACTGGAGTCCAAACTTTTTGGCTCATCACTGGCATGATTCTGAATTCGTTCCTGCACTACAGCGGGGATACACAGTGCAGCGGGGAATGACTAAAATATATGTCCAGGTCTAGGATCGAACCTGGGGCTCCTCCTTTCAAAGGCTGGACACTGCCGACTAGACCGCGGCCAATTCTACTACGACTCCAGTGCTATTGTCGAAGCGCAGTAAAACGGCTGGTGGCCAACCCATCTCACTTATTTACAATCTTGTGGTAGGCGGGACGTTCGCACATCAGTTGATGTAAATATCATTTTTATTTATTTTTCGAGGAGGGGATATGCTGTGCACTTCCTTTCCGCCACGGGGGTGACGGAAGTGTAGTATTGGTAAATACATAGACTGTAGGCATTCTACACGTGTTATCAACAAACAGTAAAAACTGATTTAGAAATCAGAGCAGACGCAAACAGATAAACATATAGTTATTTACCATCTGAAGCGGTCTTCTTCGGTTTTAGGGACATCAACTTGGGATCCAATTGAACAATTCTGTTTTCCATTTTCTCAACACAATCAAATATATTACCACGCGGTATCCGCCTAAGTACTGATTAGGGTCGGTTCGGAAACAATTCGGTTCGATGTCTTGTCGAATTTAGATTAGATAGTAGCAAGTATTTTATTTTATCACATTTCTTACACGGCGACGTTACGTAACGGTTTAGGACTTAGTTTATTTAAAAGGTCGGGGAAAAACTAGTATCTATAGAATGAAGTTAATTGTGATCATATCTGCTTAGTTCTACGGTTTACGTATTGGTTTTTAGGGTTCAGTGGTTGGTTCCATGGAAACCATAATTTTTTTTCGTTCGTCCAATTGTCCGTCCTAATCGTTTACAGGTGTGTAGTGCACAGAAATATTTTAAAAGCCTTAATTTTAGTAACACCTTAAAATAATGCGTTTTGATAGCTATACATATATTATGTTCTATAGCTATCAATGTCGGGACCTGATACTAAGTACGACACTTGATTTCTTGTTAACTTGTTTAACAATAAGAAAAAGACAATTCAAAAGAAGAAAAGAAACTTAATACTACCGAGCTACAAAAATAATTAGGCCGCATATTAAACCGCAGAAAATCGTCCTTTTTGTACATGTATGTATAACAAAGCATTCAGTGTCACTCGCGCCATCAAGACTAATCTAATGACGTATTATTTATCCAAATCGGTCGAGCCGTTGGATATTTTTATTAATGGACTCATTTATTTTTTGACATTGGCTTTAGATATTTTTCTTTAACATTTGTCAAATCGTAACGAGCGGACATACAATATATAAATAGGTACATACCAAATACTTCTTATTACTATTTGCCTAAATTTTATAATTTAAATGCTGCGGTAAACCGACAGATTTTATACATATTTTTATGATTTAAGAATACATAATAATATAATATAATAACGAGCGCGGGGCGCATACCGCGGCACGCCAGTTTTAATGATATCATCCGTCGGGCATTTGTCAGTGCTGGAGTCCCGTCAGTTTTGGAACCGAACGGATTGATGCGAGATGACGGCAAGAGACCAGATGGGATGACTATCGTCCCGTGGAATATGGGACAGGCCCTGGTTTGGGATGCTACATGTGTGGACACACTGGCGCCGTCTCATCTCCCTGGGACGATTGATCGGGCTGGCGCTGCCGCGTCTAAAGCGGAAGACCTCAAACGTCATAAATATGTGTATTTAGACAGAATTTACATGTTTGTGCCGTTTGGGGTCGAAACTTTAGGCCCATGGGGGCCGTCCGCTCTCAACTTGTTTAGGGATCTGGCGAAACGTTTGGCTGAGGCGTCGGGTGACCGAAATGCTGGCGCCTATTTTGGGCAAAAACTTAGCATTGCCATCCAGCGTGGCGTTTAATTTAAATTTAATTTAAATCCAGCGTTTTGGCCACTTTTCCCCCCACCATGGGGCTTATAGATTAGATAGTAATTTTTTATTTTTTTTTATTTAATTTTTAATTACTAACAATGTAATGTTTAAATAAAACATACATAAAAAACATAAAAATAATATATTATTTTTAAAGCGAAATTGTTAAATGAAAAATTTCTGTCGACTATATATATAGTCGGTATTATACGTAGGTAGTGCGTAGGTCGTCCACCGTGACGGTGGACGACCTACGCTGCGCTTGTCGATCCGTGGTTTCCACTCCAGAACCTTCCGGCCCCATCAGCCATCTGTTCTGCGTGCTATGTGCCCTGCCCACTGCCACTGTAACTGCCTAATCTTCTTCTTCTATGTCGATGACTTTCGTTCTTCTACGCATCTCCTCATTTCTGATTCGATCACGTAGATAAACCCCGAGCATAGCCCTCTCCATAGCTCGTTGTGCGACTTTGAACTTCTGGTTAATTTTTATAAAGCAGTTTTAAACGAAAACAAACTGCCAATAATCTTTTTCATAAACTAAACGTAAGCGCATAACTTGAGAGCGGCGCAACGGTTATATTTAAATATTTTTTTTTTATTTTAAAGTCTTAGTAGTCTGAATAAGGATTTTAAGGAGATAAAAATTGTAAAGTGGTTTGAACTAGGATATCAGGAAAAAAATAAATTTGTTGTCTGAAAATAAAGAAATTTGGAACAAAACCTAAAGAGTTATTTTTAAGGGACAGATCAATGTCAGCCTCTGCTGACACTGTTCAGTCCCTTATTAAGAAGCTCAGTCTTCAATAATTTTCATATTATCGATGATTTTGGAGCAATAGCGCCCGCTGAGCTAAACCGAATTTTGCAATTTTAGACAAAAACATAGATAATATCGGACGGGATTGGAACCCACGTCTTCTAAAACGAATTGCCAGAAGACGCGATTTCGTATCTCGTCCGACATGTAATGTTCCTCTCCAAAATTGCAAAATGTTGTTATTATTTTATTATCTAAAGGTCGCGATAGCAAAATGAGATGTTTAAATTTAATAATGTTCATGCCTGCCACATTTTCACGTTAAATTTTGAGCTAACGGTATTCAGGTGGTATGCAGGCTACGCATTTCATTTATATAAAGTATGGAATTCGTGTATTACGTGTAACATCTACTGTCTCAGTCGTAGATGTTACATGTACAGGTACATATCATTCACATACCGAATACCGTATTATTCAGCAAAGCTCACACATTGTTATCTTTAAATGAAATGATAATTTATTTGTCAAAAACATGTGCGCAATATATAAAATGTTATAAAGAAGTATAAAGTTTCCAGCATGTTCTGCCTTGCGGCGTACACATTGTGAAATCTATTAAATAAATAAATATTCCACAACTATCACACAACGCCATCTAGTCCCAAGCTAAGCAGAGCTTGTGTTATGGGTACTAGACAACTGATAAACATACTTGTAAATTTCTAAATACATACATATTATAGATAAATTACACCCAGACACAGAACAAATGATCGTGCTCATTACACAAACATTTGTCCTGGGTGGGAATCGAACCCACGACCTCCGGCATAGCAGTCAGGGTCACTAACCACTAGACCAACAGGCCTGTCAAGTGAAGATATATAATAGTTTTAAAATTACATAATATTTTTAAAGAATTAACAAAGTACATAATGTAAAGCTCAGTGTTAATTTTTTAAAGTAAAGATTTTGTTTGAAAATATAATAATAGGTAGATCTATAAAACTTAATACAATGTCAAAAATTATTATATTTCAATAAGCAGTATTACTTAGATGTCAGAACGTAAATTACTAATTACTTTAGTTTTACAGTTAAAAAAATTGTCAGAAGGAATTCTGCAACAGCCAATTATGCAATTTAAATATAAATTTATTAAAAGGCAAGTTTCTTATGTCAATTGGGATTTTGTTATATATTTTTATCGCCATACAATATGAATTGTTTTTAAATAATGCTAAAGTAACAGACATAGGTATTACTAGATTTTTCCGATAGCGAGATGATCGGAGTACATCACCTTTATCATCGAAAAAAATATGGATTTTGTTTCACAAAAAAGCTCATTTCTTCTATATAGAGACAAGGAAGAGGTAGTATGTTACATGTACTGCGCCCCGCGGTTTTACTCACGTGGTGATGGATGATGATGATGATTATAAGTATCCTATATGTTATTCCCGTGCCTCGTCTATCTATTTATGTACCCAATTTCAACCAAATCCGTTCAAATGTTCTTACTTTATTCAGTAACAAACCTCCATATTAAACAATTACATATAAACGGGTAGGTATAACTTGAAATTTAATGTCTAGAAAAAGTTAAAACTAATAAAGGAGGAGGCTCCTTTCTTGGAAGTCAGTTAAAAGGTCTAATAGTGTACTGCCAGTAAAGATGTTAGTACGCGCCTTATAACATACGGCGAGTTAGAAGTGTAGGACTCGAGTGTGAGATATATACACTATAAATGAAATATAGTCAGAGTCAAAGTCAATCATTTATTCAATTTAGACATCAAAGATGAACTTATGAACGCATGAATTATTCAATAGACATAGTATCCGTATTTGTCGGTATGGCCTGGTCCCCCCCTAACGAACTTGAGTTAGAGTAGGTACTAAGCATCCAGCCTCCAGCTATTACGTAGATGTATCGACTTAACCACGAATAAATAACAGTGCCTGAACGGCGAGAGAGTGTGAGACTCATTATTTTTAACCGACTTCAAAAAAGGAGGCGGTTATATGTTCGTGTATATGTATTTTTTATGTGTATGTTAATCGATATCTCCCCCATTTGTGGACCTACTCCTAAAATTCTTTTTTTGTTTGGTAGAGTATACTTCCGTGTGGTCCCATTTAAATTTCATCAAATTCAATCCAGTAGTCTTTAAGTTACACTTCAGTAACTAAATAGAATGAGAGTCGGTATTAAATTTTTCAAATTGTACGTGTTTTCTGTTACTGCTCCAAACCATTGCAGGATCTGAAACATTCCAGTCAAACCTGGAGAACCAATTCGCTGCCGTGGAAACCACCACAGACGTAAACCAGAACCTCGAAAATGTGACTCGGGTCCTCAGGGAAGAAGGTACGAGATTTAGTTACATGCAGCGTAAGGGCAAAAAGTCCAAGCTTTCAGAAAAGACTAATGGGGCTAATGAAGGAACGACGTGAAAACCCACCCATCACTTCGTCAGAAAAGCGGACTCTACACCGAGAGATCAACAAGAACGTACGACACGACCTCCGGTGCTTCAATACTCTTTCGATCGAAAGATCGATCGAGCAGAATCGGGGGTCAAAGGTGTTCGTACAATCTCTTGGAAGAAGCCACCTGACGAAGTTGACCACAGCTAGTGGAGAAGTCGTTGCTTCGAAGCCGGCAGTCCTTTCGGAAGTGGAGTACTTTTATGGCCGATTATACGCATCGCATGCATCTCGACCTGATCCCGAAAATGATCCTAGAGCCACGTTAACACGCCATTTCACCGAAGACTTGCCAGAAGTCAGTATTGGCGAAATCGAGATCGCTCTTGGACAGCTTAAAAATGGAAAAGCCCCTGGAGAGGATGGCGTTACAACAGAGCTACTAAAAGCAGGAGGTAAACCCGTACTGAGGGAGCTCCAGAAGCTTTTTAACGCTGTCCTGTTCGAAGGGAGAACTCCAGAGGCGTGGAGTAGGAGTGTGGTCGTCCTGTTCTTCAAAAAGGGAGATAAGACCCTGCTGAAGAACTATCGACCCATATCCCTTCTAAGCCACGTCTATAAGCTGTTTTCAAGAGTGATCACGAACCGTTTTGCGCGTAGACTCGACGAATTCCAACCACCGGAAGAGGCAGGGTTTCGGAGCGGATACGGCACCATAGACCACATTCACACAGTGCGCCAGATTATACAGAAGACCGAAGAGTATAATCAGCCCCTGTGTCTAGCATTCGTGGACTATGAGAAGGCTTTTGACTCGGTTGAAATCTGGTCTGTTCTGGAGTCCCTGCAGCGTTGCCAGATAGATTGGCGATACATCCAAGTGATGAGATGTCTTTACGAAACCGCCACCATGTCCGTCCAAGTACAGAATCAGCAAACAAGTCCCATACCGTTGCATCGAGGAGTGAGACAAGGGGACGTTATTTCCCCGAAATTGTTTTCAAATGCAATGGAGGATATGTTCAAGACGCTGAACTGGAAAGGACGTGGCATTAATATCAACGGCGAATACATCACTCACTTGCGATTTGCTGACGATATCGTCATCGTGGCAGAGACGCTGCAGGACCTGCAACAGATGCTGAATGACCTGGCTGACTCTTCTATACGCATCGGCCTACGGATGAACTTGGACAAAACCAAGGTCATGTTCAACGAACATGTTCTACCGGAACCGATTGCGATACACGGCGCCGTTCTCGAAGTTGTTCAAAAATATGTGTACCTCGGGCAGACATTGCAGTTGGGAAAAAACAACTTTGAGAACGAGGTGAATAGAAGAATTCGGCTTGGCTAGGCAGCGTTTGGGAAGCTACGTCGAGTCCTTACTTCGCCGATTCCACAGTGCCTGAAGACGAAAGTCTTCAATCAATGCGTCCTACCCGTCATGACATACGGAGCCGAAACGTGGACACTGACGGCTCGAATGGTCCACAAGCTCAAGGTCGCTCAGCGGGCTATGGAAAGGGCTATGCTCGGTGTTTCTCTGAGGGATCGCATCAGAAATGAAGTGATCCGTCAGAGAACCAAGGTCATCGACATAGCCCACCGGATCAGCAAGCTAAAGTGGCAGTGGGCTGGCCATATTAGCCGTAGAACCGACAACCGTTGGGGTAAACGAGTTCTAGAGTGGAGACCGCGTCTCGGCAAACGTAGTGTAGGACGTCCTGAGGCACGGTGGAGTGAAGATCTGCGCAAGACGGCTGGCAAAAACTGGATGCGAGAAGCCCAAGATAGACCTAAGTGACGTGCAATTGGAGAGGCCTATGTCCAGCAGTAGACTGCTACAGGCTGATGATGATGAATGATGATGAAGATGATGATGACGTGTTTTCGCAACGTCTTGTGAAGAAGGAAGTCCTTAGTGGGGCTTTTTAAATTTCATTGAAATCTTACAAACACTATGTACAGCGCCTACAGTACCTCTACATTGAGTTGGCAACATAAATGTCATCTACAGTCTATACTATTTTTTTTTAGAACGGACTAATGCTGTTTGCCTCTACCGGCATTTACAGCGTCACCGGACGGTAGCATCACCGGACGGTCAGTCGATACTCGATCTCGCCCACGTATTAAGCTTGTGATTGGCGTACTCGCTAGTACGTAAATTTTAGTTCTACAATTGACCGCGAGGTGGCATTGTTATTTTTTCATACAAACATCTTTTTGCGGCAGTCGATATTGAGCATCGATAAGTGTCAATGTTGAAAACTCGTGGTAGACCTGAGCAGTTTCTGACCAATCTCGACACTGTGCACTGGGGCGCTTCGTTCGCTCGGTCAATTAATACCGACGAATATTTTTTCTTGTGAAAACTTACTGGATATATTTTCCCTTAGCCGTTAGGAAGACGATATACGAGGCGCGGATACCCGATTTCCGGTGATGGGCTTCTTATGTAAAAGACTGTTTACTTGTTGCCCTGATTCGTATCCTAATTTAATTTAAATCAGTCTGCTATGCCCTTTATCTGTCTATATATATAAAACATAGCAGTGTTAGTAACATCATTTATAACTCGGAGTACGGCTGGACTATTTTTTATGATGTTTGTGTCTTTTGATTTGCCATATCTCGGGGAAGGACATAGGATACCTTTCATCATCATCATTCATCACCACGCGGGTGAAACCGCGGGGCGCAACTAGTCTATATATATAAAAATGCCGGTTGGAAGCGGCCTACATCTAGCGTTGTCCTGTGACTTCCACTACCACTTTCGTCCACCCTGTCGGGGGACGACCTACGCTGCATTTGCTTGTCCACGATCTCTACTACCAAACCTTTCGGCACCATCGGACATCATTATTGCGTGATATTTGCTATATATGTAAGACATACTGATCACACCTTTGGCACTTGAATTCTGGAAGTACAGAGGTACCTATATTAGGCAAAAACCCTTCGCGAAGTTTCCAAGTCACATAAGTAATCTAAAACTCTTATATACCTCCTGCAACAGCATATCAAGAAAATCAAAATGTTCCCAGATTATTTACGCCACTGCTTCGCCATTACTAGGTACCTACATAAACTTCTAACTGCAGATAAGTTATGATATTTAGTACCTATTAGATCACAGAAATCCAACGGCACTCTCTGAACTTTTCGTCATGATTTATTCATCAACTTTGCAGATGACATCGTCGCGGACTTCATTAAATTTTAGTATAACTTTCGCGCTTTTAGCTTGGCGTTTGTATAGATAATTAGTACCAGCGTTCTTTTGCTAGAATACTTTTTCTGTTATTTCGGAATGCGCGTTTTCACATTGGACGATAACTGTAACTACACGATAACTGCACGATATCGTCGGACTGCTAGTTTGATACAACCACTACTAAATGCTTTCACACTGTGTCGTTGTAGTTAACGTTGTCATCGCCGACAGATTGTCGTGCCGATATCGGGGACACAGTGCAGGGTGAAGCAGGATCGTGGGGGAAGTGGCTTGGCCAGGCACCAGCATCATACGCTGTTGGCTATATCGTTTCATATACCTACCGATATCGTCGGACAATTAGTGCATTGGAATAGATCACTTCTGATCGTTTTTAGCGAAAATAACGCTAAAAATGCTCACAAGGGGCGTTCGAATTGGGAATCTGTGGGTGAAAATGTCGTTCATGCTTCTTTTTGTTCAGCGTTCGTAAAGCTAAAAAATAAGGAATTTTTGCCACCAAAGTGCAATTTTTGACCCACGTCCGGAGCATAGTTGTTTGTGATCGTTATTTGACAGCTATGTATTTGACAGCATAATCATGCGATTTTAGGTTATATGCTCAGTTTGAGCAAAAGTGGCAAAAATAACGTTTTTGAGCTTTACGAACGCTCTAACAAAAGAGCCATCAATGACAACGCCACTAATGCCCTCATAAGCTAAACGAACGCACCTAATATCGTTGTCGTCCGAGCTGACGAGAGTCGGTGTCGTTATCGTCGCAGTGTGAAAACGCCCAATGTCTGATTTAACCGTTAATAAAGTTCAAGAAAAAAAATTCAGCATAAATGCGATCAAGACTTAATGGCAAATGAGTGTGATTGGTGCTATATAAAATAACTCTTAATAATTATGTCATATTGGCTAGAGTTTCATGCCGACCAGAATGATCGCTCTAACTGCGTTTAGGTTCAATTGGTAGCGTTAAGTTACGGTGGTGAAATCCAACCTAAGGATTTTACTTGTCCATTGTCAACTTGATGAGACAAGCAAGTCGCGCGCCTGATGGTAAGTACTACCTCTCCATGACAGTTGCCGTGTAATCTAGATATAACGTCTGTGAATTCGATATTTTATCCTGTTGAATAAAAAATAAAAATAAAATTGGCTAAAATATTGCTATTGTTATATTTTTCTTTGATCTTTGATTTTAACAATCAAATAACAATTATTGGGTCAATGATGAGATGGCAAGACTTTGAATATAACTAATTTAGTCTTGCCACACGGATTGTGCTAAGAACTATTTTTGTAAAAAAAGGAATTATATCAATTTTTATAGTATTTTATGGAAAGAAGGTATACATAGATAAATCATGATGATTAAACTGAATAAATGATTTTATATTTCAATTTCGAGTACGTCTATTCATAGCTCGGCTGCCGCGTTGTCTCCTATGAGTATATATTTTTTCACGTTAAAATAGCAAAAAATGTTTTTATTAATCTGTCAAAGAAAGTATTTGACTCCCAAACAAGCCCACGCTACCATTTCAATACGACACGATACCACGGCCTTGTGATGTCATTGTAACATAATACATTGTCGGGCCCATACAGAAATAAGACAATAACAACCTTAATCGCACTACTGTTTAGATCTATCATCCTTATCCAAGTGGGATTAACTTTTCTAGAGTATTATATACGTATATACGTATTGATACAATTCTTTAGATTTTATTGGTTAGTATTCATATTACGTTTACATGAATACTTACTTAAATTATATAATATTGTATACTAGCGACTGTCCGTGACTTCGTTCGCGTAGTAGGCTCGGCCTCGCCATAACCTCCCATCTTTTCTTGATCTCTTTTAATGTAAGAACCTTCTACGAAGTATTAGAAATAATTTCTAAAAAAGATAAATGTAATCGGTAAAGCCGTTTTCGAGCTTTAGCGTGACCAGAAAAATCGGGGTTAATTTATATATACATAGAAGATTATGTGGTTGTACCGACGCGGCGACGTCTTCGTTTGCACGCATATGCCAGGGCTTGTCTATACCTTTTCTTTGCTAGTCATTTTTAATTATACATAATCAGTAACAATCACAGGCAAATTATTTTTTATTGCCAAAAGTAGGCAGACAGGCAAGCGGCCCGCCTGATGGAAAATGGTCACCGTCGCCTATAACCGTTTGGAACACCAAGGGCGTTGCCTACACGCTGTCGACTTCTAAGAGGAATAGCAGGGGTGGGGGGAGAGGAAGGGAAATGGAGAGGGGAAGGAGGTTTGGGCCTCCGGAACCTTCCTCAAACCGACGAAACGCAATAGCAAGCTATGCTACTTCGTCGTCGGTGTTATGTGGGAGTGTGGTACTTCCCCGGTCGTGCCGGCCCATTCGGCTGTAACCTATAGGGTTACAGCGTGGCACTTCCACCAACAAAATTACAACTAATACATCTTTGGTAAAAATATTTAAAATACCAGAGTGCATTTCTTGTTGTCGTTTGTGGGGCTTTCACGCTTAATCTACAAAATCGATTTTGGTACGAGTATCACAAATATAGCCTGAAACCCAAAAAAGGTTTCACAATATATTTACCTATGCCAAAAAGTATTTCCGTGGTCATAAACTCCATGTGTGAAACAACGGGGCACACCTAGTCACAGTTTAAATTTAAATTAAATGTACTTACGCAAAGTCCTTGTACTCGTAGCTACTCGTAGAGATTGACAGCCGTTTCTACGCGAGCCATTTACCATAGCGTGCCGGTAAAACGTTCTTTAAATCTATGTATTAAACAATTTTTACGACTTTATCTTTAGGTCATAATTTCCGTAGACATCATCGCAAATTACACTAAAAAAAGACATTCAGAATCCATACAAAATAAAACCAGATCGGGAGTAGGTACATAGACTCCATCCAACATGAATGTTGACAAAATGTTGAGGGAGTTCGTTTGTGTTGTTTGGTAGACATTAACAAAAGAATGGCTGGACTGTGTGGCAGACAATATCGATAATAACTGGTAAATACGATGTGTGACCGCTGACAAGGGAAAGTGGAAAAATGACGTATTGCGCCGAACCAAAAACTTTTGATCTTTTGATTAAATTAGTATAAGAAGTTAAGCAGCAACATCACTCAAAAGTTTTTGAACACAACCCGTAAACACATCAACGAAGTAAGTATAAAAAAGACACTGCCAATACCTACCATCTTTTGTGATTATCGTGGATAGCGACAATAGAATTAAGGCAAGTTTTCACTGATACGAACCATGTTCGGCCTTTCTAATGATAGGTTTCGGAGGTACTTTTAAATATATTCTATCTACTTATTGTTATTATTAAACTATGTTTAACGTAAGTTTTAGTATCTCAGAAACCTAAGTTGTCACTTTAATGTCAAGTAAAGAAAAAAAAAGTAAAGCAAAGAGAATGTTGAACAACATTATAACAATGTTCGAACAAAACAATAAAACGACTTACTACTTTCTTAATTCTCTTCGTTCGTCAGTATGTGTTAATGGCCCTGACGTGTCATTATCCTTAAAAAGTTACAAATGTACAAAAACTTAATCAGGTTTAGTAACTACATAAATTGTGCGTTATTTGTTGTAGTCAAATTGTCGCATTTGCTTTTAGAAAATGTAAAGGGTGGTATTCATTGCTGGAGTCAGTTTTTGCGTATCTTAAGTCGCGACACGAGTGAACAGTGAGCGTTTAGATAGACATCTACTTGTCGTATCTTATCTATCGTATAACGCATCATGACTTAAGTTTTGGTTGACTCCTCCCTCTCACTTCGCTAGGATTACAAAGCACTGAATTATGTGCTAAATATTGTACCATATTTTAGATCGGCTACCGACGTCTAATCACCAAACTGAAACTGAAAACTAAGACCGCTAATTGTGACATTATTAATTTTACTGTACTGAAATATCTTTAGTTCACGTTTTATAATAAGGCCTACCTCGCTACACCGCGCCGGTTGCATACATTTGGGATCCGTACTGCGTCCCGTAAGTAATAAAAATCCGTAGTATTTCTAATACTCAAACATGTACATCCCTAACAAAGTATGCTAAAGACGGCAATGACCTCCAGAACGTAGACTAGGTAAGCAAGGAGGCCTAAGGGCGGCTAAGAGGGCGCATGCATATAAATGCATGTTAATTCAAGCTCATGATTGTCGTACGATCAAGTTATATAATATTAAAAATATAATATTGGACAACATCCACACAAAGGTCCCAAACTAGGCAGAGCCCGATAGTACAGTATATATATCAGTCATCAGGTTACCATAGGGTAACCTGATGACTCATCAGGTTACCGTAGGGTAACCTGATGACTGATGTACATACTTATATACATATACACACCCACACACAGGTCATACAGACATGTTCATACACACACATGTTTGACCTGTCCGGGGATCAAACCCGGGACCAGCGGTTCAGAAGGCAGGGGTGTTACCAACTGCACCAACCGGCCTGTTAAAGTCTACTTATTACTTACGTTTTTAACAATCACTCATGGTAGGGGTACAAAAAAGTTGAACGACTTGCTTGTCTCGACACGTGATAGTATATAACAGAGATACACACAAACACTGTGTCACATTCTTTGTATAACTCTGTTCTGTGTAATGAAACCGCACATTAAGGCAGGCTAATTGCAGTTTCAATGCGATTCATATTAATATTTTATTGTAGATCGATATCTTATAATAACTTCTGTACGAGGGCACATTACCCGACTTATTATGGACTCTACCTACTTAGATGTTAAGGTAGAGCTTTTAATCTTTAATGTATAAAAGGTAGGTATAAAAGCATTCGCAGCAGAGCTAGATTTAAAGTAATAGTGGAGTTTTTAGTTTCAGTAGTTAATGTGTCCTTGTATTTGTGTTTTGTAATGTTTTGTTAGCAGTTTAGTATGTCGGCGCATAATTCAAATTCAAATTCAAAATTCAAATTCAAAATATTTATTTGTCAGAACATGGTAGGTACACATACATATAAAGTAGCATACATGGTCGTAATAATGGAGACGTATCTCATTTCCTTGCCTGTTACAGCGTACAAATGTTAGTTTTTTATATATATTATTATTAGTTTTGTTATAGTTAAAAAAATAACGAAATTATGTCTAAGTTAGAATATTGTTAGAATTATATTTTGGTTTGGTTGTATTTTATACCTTAATTAGATGTTTATTACTACCTATATAAGCTATTATTATCATTTTATCTTTTCCTAGTACCTAGTCTCGATTTTATGTCAATTATTTAGTCTACATTACATATCAAAACATTTTTATCATTAAGGAATTCTGAAATTTCATAGTAGCTTTTTTGTGCTAATAAATTTTTAAGTTTATTTTTAAACATTCCAATATTTAATTCTCTGATAACTTTAGGAATTTTAGTATATATTAAAGGAGCCATACAGAATACACTTTTTTGCATGAGTGCAGTTTTGGCCGTACGTGGGCAGAGTTTCATCTCGGCCTGTGTGCGAGTTCGAATACCAGCATCAGTCCAACTACCAAAGAGATGTTGATTTGATTTTACAAAAGTTGCTATTTCTAATATGTATAGAGATGGTAATGTCAGAATCCTGTGTTTTAAAAAGTATGGTTTACAGCTATCAGTCTTATGAAGATGAAACATATACATGATGAAACATAGCTGTAACCGATGTTATTATTTAATCAAGCGCCACCTAATATAGTTTTGGTGGACTAGAGATGCAAAGTGGCGCCATCTCTGGTCTGGTATATCATCTCTGGTAGCGTGCGCTGTACGCTGATTGGTCGGTCGGTCGGTCGTTGAGGACATATATATATATATATATATATATATATAATATGCTTGCAATTAGGAAGGAACAGTATTTATTTTTGTGAAATACTCCTAACTACCTACCTACATACCTATTATTATAAAAAAGTGAGTGTCCTTGTTTGGTTGTTGCGCTTTCACGTACTTTTAATCATCATCATCATCCATCACTCCACGTGTGAAACCGCAGGGCACAGCTAGTTTTCTATAAAAATAAGACAAAATTGGGTTACACCATATATGAACGAATTTGGATACAATTTGGTAGGTAGACATACTATATGCGCACTTTGGATTTATCCAATATCATCATCCACCTACACGCGGGTGGAACCGCGAGGTGCAGCTAGTATATATATATATATATATATATATATGCGAAAGCATGTGTATTTAGTAATAAATGTATGTTTTTCCTATCCACGTCAAAAATCTAAACAGAATTTGAACCATGTGATTTAAATTTAACAGTTAGTAGTTACTTAGTTAATAGATCTCACAATCGTTTAAAGTTTAATGATGTCTATCGGCTGTAGACCGCGCCATACTTACACATCATGCTTTCCGATTGCAGTCAAAAATGATTTTGGCGATGTGATTGTCTTTCCAAATCAACCAAAGCGCAATGACATCACATGGGTCTACCATTTGACGTCACGGCACGGTTTACGTCCACAGGGACACCATTTTGCGATGTCAGCGACAGACTAAAATCACCTTGAGCAGTTCTGTCGAAAATTACAATTCGCTGATGTGTGTGTAATGCGCTAGCATCTGTTAGTGTGCGTGTGTTGACGTTTATTCGTTCCAGCAAAACAAAAGTATTGGAAGCTCGTTTTAAACATATTTTCTTGATTTATTATATTGTTTCCATACCATCTCATTGAATATTTTGTAAGAAGCGTATAAAGAATCACTGCACTGTCACCCACAATGTGAGCAACGTGGCCGTGAAGCGCGACATTGAATCGGAATGAATAACAATAATGTTGCCAAAATCGTTTTTGACCCCTCTCGGAAAACAGGGACTATATGAACGAGCGAGCAGTAGATGTCAAACTTGCCTGTCAAACGTCATGTAAAAGCGAAGAGTCAATGAAGTCTTTTGAGAAGGTCGACTTGTGTTTCTATTAACATACATTTTCTTGTTTAAAGCACATAACGAAACCACGTAAAAATCATGTGATATTTTAAGTAAAGATCTATATTAACTGAAAAGAGTTTATTCATTTATCAATACAAAATTCATCGACTCTACTCCCACGCTCAACAAACACATTTTTGATACTTTTCATCATGTGGAAATATTCCTGCGAGTTAGACATTACCTGCGCAGGTGAATACGGGGCGTAACTTTACATCCGTTGTAGTTAGTCTTACTTATTATACTCGTAGTGATAAAGTATTTTTAGCAATTGGAGAGGCCTATGTCGAGCAGTGGACTGCTACAGGCTGATGATGATGATGATGATGATGATGATGATGATGATGATGATGATGATGATGATGATGATGATGATAAAGTATACTACGAAGACATACAGAGGAAAGTAAAATACCCTTAGTAACCACTGTATGCAGATCAAGGTTTATTTACAATGTGCGAAACGGCCAGCAAAACGGTCATGTAAGTAAGATTTTTAAAGTCTGAAAGACGCCATATGTCAGAATCTCATCTTAAAGGCATATAACTTTTACAACTTATATTTTTATTTCACTGTTGATTAGTTAAAAAAGTATATTTTCCTATCGTTGAGCGGTTGTAAAACGCGATGAAAGCTCTGCCGCGAATCGCCGTTAGCTGTATATCCATCGAGAGCTTCTGCTAACTCCTGAAAGAACAAAAACAAAAATAGGAATAGGAAACCTTTTTAGTCGATGATGAAAATTTTTCAAAAACCTTTTTGACCCCAAGACAAGTACAATTTGGACAATTTAATACCGACTTCCATTCTATTCAGTTATTAGAGTGTATCTCAAAAACTACTGGACCGAATTTGATGAAATTTAAATGGGACCAGACGGGAAGCACCAGCATTCAAACAAAAAAGAATTTTGAGAATCGGTCAATAATATACAAATACATTTTAATAATATATCATATAATAACGATCCAAACCATTCGTTATGAGCGCGACCTGCAGGGCTGTTGTGTAGGTAACTCAGGTGCTTACAAATGTTAAAAAAATGAGCCTATATCAAAAGAACAAATATAACAAAATATCAATGATGCTACATATAGAATATAAACGGAGGTTATTGACACTATTACTCTCTTGCTATACTAGGTAGCTCCTAGATATAACTTTTACTCCGAGAGTAGAGTCGGAGTAGCTTACTCATTACTTACTGTGTTTATTAATAATGAAATTGTTTTCTAAGCGAAGCGCGGTCGAGTATTGTGCCCACGAGGAAATAGAAGCCTTTCATGGCGAGTTCGAAGGCCAAGCTTTCGCTAACTTAATTTTAAAATGTCGATCTTCAATGCCCATGTTAACATAGGTAATGTATTTTTTATAGTATTACTTTTTAAAGCACTAACGCCTGCTTAAGCGATGTCAAACATTGAAATTTATAGAGAGAAAAAAAAATTCCATCCTCGGACAGGATTCGAACCCGCGTGTTCTGACTCTCCGTGTCAGACGCCATTGACCAACTAGGCCACCGAGAATCTGGTCCAAGCATCGAATTTTCACTCTATTTGACTAACCGTCTTGCGGGGACGGAGCGACATCTATTGGACAGTTTAACAGTACCATCCAACCGAAAGAAGCATTATTTAGAAATACTTGAGGTAATGTTAATCATCATGAACACAACTATTAGTACGAGTACTACTGATATGACATGCTACAAATAACCGTTTGTATAACGGAGGTTTATGTCACTTTTGACAACTCCAGTAAGCAGAAATATTAGCATAGCAATAATAGCCCTGCTGGTTCATTAAGGTCTAAACACCATAATTTTTTGAAGTACACTCGTATGGTTGTACATTTGCCATCCCTCAAGTTATTTAGATACATTTCAATGTTTGAGTTCGCTAAGCAGGCGTTAGTGCTTTAAAAAAGTAATACTATAAATAAAATATAAAAAAAAATGTTGAAATCATATTTATTCATGACACACACAATATCACATTACATTTTGAGTATACAAACATATAAGTACGAAATTATAACAATAAAAAACAAAATACTTTACGTACATGCCTAGGGGCAACAAAACACGTATGGGAAACAAAGTGATGGTGTGCGTGTCATGAACATGGGTCCCGACTCAGCACACGACTCGGGACAATCCTTAGTCACTGATTTTCAGTCGCAACCCATAGTCATGATCTCACGAACCCCAGCAAAGCGAGACGCGACGTTCGGTGATACCTCTCAGTTTGTTCCATAAATACCTTAGTACTATGGTAGGTACATTTGATTGTATCGTTTTTGTATTTTTAAATTAATGTTTGCCATATCAATCGTTAAATAAAAAGAAAAAACGAAAACATCGGCCGGCAGGAGAGCGCTGGCGAGCTTATCAGTATAATCAGTATAATCAATTTATTAGTAAATACAATTTGCAAGTCAAAATTACATTTAAATTAGATCAAAATAATATTTTTTTAAAATAATAACAAAATTAATAATATAGTATAGAATAATAACAAAATAATTAATCAAAGTCACAACCATTATGATACATTTAAATAATCAATTCATTGAAAAGGTATATCGTCATCACATATTTAAAAAGATTTTGCTAATGTATTCATTAACATCGTTATGTATAAATATGTCAACCTATATAAGTACATGAATTTAAAACTTTGTATTCAATTACTAAAGAGTAAATATGCTAATTATATTATATTTTACAATATGTAACAATTTATCTGTCAAATTATCCTTAATATAATATCAACTGATCTAATAAATATGATAACTAGACAACACAGAATTTTATTTTGATTCCACTAAGAATTCGTCAAAAGTGTAAAACGATTTCTCGATGAGCCAGTTCTTTAATTTCAATTTAAATAATGTCAGACTTAGGGCGCTTGTAATTGCATCAGGCAACAAGTTGTAGACTGTAGGTCCAATTACGTGAGGCAGTTTACCCGACCGCACCAGTCTCCTAGACACGCTTGCGAGTTTGTGTTTACCGCGGGTGTTCAATTTGTGCATATCCTTGCGCCTCACGAACTCTATCAGATGTTGTCGCACGTACATTCATCATCATCATCTCAGCCGTCACGCTGTAGGTAACGCACGTACATTGCAATTTGAAAAATTACAAGTGAAGGCAATGTTAGTATTTTTAATGATTTAAAGTATGATCTCACTGATGTGAACCGTGACACCTGTGCAATTGCCCTCACAGCTCTTTTTTGCATGCGGAAAGCCCGCAACCAGTCGGCTGCGCGTCCTCATAGCTCGATGCCGTATTGAAGGAGCGAGTGCACAGTAGCAAAGTAGCACGTGCGAACCACATCAGTAGACATCACATGCGACAGACGCTTAAGCGCGAAACAAGCACTACCTAGTTTGGCGCATATCTTGTCTACGTGCGAACTCCACGTCATGCCGCGATCTATTTCGAACCCAAGAAAGGTTATCGCGTCTGCTTGTCGTAAACGCTCGCCGCCGACATGGACACATAAAGGTCCCGTTGACCACCCGGGTAGACAGAAATGCATAAAATGGGTTTTCTTTAAATTAAGAACAAGTCCATTCTGTTTAAACCATTGTCCTAACTCCTGTGCTGTAGCGTTGATTCGGCACTCGAGTTCATCAATAGACTGTGCACTGATAACTGCCGCTACATCGTCAGCATACATATAAATGTCACTCGTAACGATTGCATCCAGTAGGTCGTTTAACAACAAAGAGAAGAGGATATTAGACAGTGATGAGCCTTGGGCCACGCCCATAGTTGTGAACCGTGGCTCCGACTTTGTATTTCCTCCGTCACTCACTACGACCTGGGACCTGTTCCGCAGCATGTCGGTCAACAGTGCATGTGCAGATGCATTCACTCCATAGTGGTGCAGCTTGGCGGCAAGAACGCCGTGGTCTGCGACGTCGAAGGCTTTTGACAGGTTACAGCACAGCACGGCGACCTGTTGCTTCCGCTCGCAGGCACTGAGGACGTGTCTTATCAGGTCTCTAGTGAGTGAAGTGGTTGATCGACCTGCCCTATAAGCATATTGCCGATCCAAAAGGGTCCCTATTGATGTCATAAACTCAGTAAGGCGTTTACTTACTCCGTTTTCAAAGATTTTTGCGACTGCCGGTATAATAGACACGGGCCGATATGCGTCGATGTCGTCACGTTTTCCTTTACCTTTATATAAAGGAGAGATTTTACTCACTTTCAAGGACACTGGATAACGACCAGCACGTATGCAGCGGTTGTAAAGTGCTGCTAAAATGGGAGCTATTTCAGCTGCTGTTGTGTGAAGCACATCCATAGATATATCATAAATATCTTTGGTAAGTTTTCGGGGAATGCGAAACTTGATAATGTTATAGACCTCATCGGCGGAGAAGGATTCAAGCCTAAGCGAGCGGTCAGCCGGTCGGCGCGCTGAGCTGAGCGCGGCCTTTACAAGTGCGAGGTTGGCGCGCGGCGCTCCACACGCGGCAGCTGCGCCCACGAACCTCGCGTTCATGGTGTCCGCAGCCGTTTTCTTCGACTCAAACTTACAACCGTCCACATCTTTGACCACGTCTGCAAAACCGGTTACTCCTCGTGAATTTTGTCCTCTCTCCGTGTTCACGACTTTATGTTTACAACTACTGTTTGAGATAAATTAAGAATAGTAACGGGACTTATGACTTCTAACACAATTTTCGTACAACACGTTAAGTTCATTAGTTACACATATTAGATGTTCATTCTCTGGAAATTTATTGCATAAATCAAAAGTGTCCAGTAAAAGCGATTTCATTTGAAGAATTTTATCCGATATCCATGACTCCTTTTTAATGTTTATACGTTTCATAGGAAAGCATATATAAAATTTATTTGCTAGTATATTTAATAAAGATGTAGCTAGACTGTCGCTAGAATTAGTATGTTTTTAAAAATCATATCCCAGTCGACGCTAGAAATTGCTAAACAATAGTTGATGCGACTCACCATCGAGTAGGTTCTTGCGAGGCGCGTGCGCGGCCGAGGTTGTCGCAGAGTATATGCTATCTCGACGCGCACCGCCCGGTGGTCGCTTAGTTTCATGATAACAGGTGCCTCCACGGAACATGCCATCACAGTACCTTGTTGCCTATTGCTATATACATGGTGTAAACATGTAGAGGATGAAGAGATTACCCGCGTTGGAAAGTCAACAACATTAATAAAATTGTTTGCTGATAGCATATCACACAGTCGCTGGTACACTGCACATTTGTAACCAAGCCAATCGATGTTGACATCGCCCACAATTACAAATTCTTTACCTATATCACTGGCTCGTTCGAGTACACGTTCAAGATATGGTAAATACACTGTTGAGCTTATTAAGTTGGTCCTATATATACATAGTACAATTATATTATATTCTAATAGTTCAACTGCCGACACTTCACAGTAACGTTCTGTGGACATATTTGTAAATTCCATACACTCTGTAGCTTTCACATCATTTTTCACGAATATACAAGAGACACCAGTACGTATCCATTTATATTCACGTTCTTAATGTTTGCTTCGGACAACCAATGCTCCGATATTGCAAGCACATCGCATTGTAGCTCGTCGAGTAAAAGAACTTCCAGCCTATGCGTTTTATTAGCAAGGGATCTGATGTTTTGATGACAAATTGTTACCGTTGTATTGCTGTCGTATTCACACAACACCTGTGGTCGTCGGGGTGGAGGAGATGGCAACAGCCCGTACATTAGTGTGACTTCCCCGCTGTTCACGGGGTCTGACGAGAAACCACTCAGCAAACCGAACGCCCGGCGGCCATACCGAGGGAGCACATACACAATCCTTCAGAGATTCGGGAAATCCAATGATGAACGAGGAGTGTTGGTTTTCATGTCTCTTTTTTCTATGGAGTAGTTTGCTTGAGCTATTTTATTTAGATAGTTACGTACCATGTCATCTGTTGTTTCAGGCTTCAGTGACCAAGCCTGAATATATTTTTTACGCTCGATGGTCTGTAACTCGTCATTCTGTTTCCCGGTCCCAACAAATACAGGACGTGGTCTCCGTTGTTTTTTTTTTGAGTGTACAGTTTGCCATTCTTCACTGGTTATTGAGTTACGCAAACGATCCTGATTCGTGAAAGAGCAATTATTTTCCTCCAATTTATCAACATTTTTACAAAATACAATTTTATTCACGTTAACTTCATCATTAGATATAATTGTAGGTAGAATTTCGATCGCCTTTGAGTTGTTTACTAATGCTGGCTTCGTATTAGCTATTTTCGCATCGACACTTTTTACATTTTCAACGCTGCAAGCGTTACGTGTTTTCGGTGCGCTTGAGTTTATGGTTGCAACGGCTTTGAGATGTGCTAAGCGCTTTGAGCGCTGCGTCGACATCGGCTCATCATCGGGTCTTAATGATTTGTGGGTACATGTGGGTTTTTTGTCTTCTTTACCTTCGAAATCCATATCTGCAATAATTTCACTTTGTTTCGTTATTTTCTCATTTAACGATATTATTTGGCACTCTTGAGCATCCACTTTATTCACTAGTGTCGTTACTGTTTTTAATAGTTCTCGGACAAGACTTTCAATTGATTTTAGTGACATTTTCACAAGTTAAAATAATAAATTACGGAGCCACACAAGAACAAGTCTGCACCACCGTAGTTTATCAATTCAATATCCACCGCATTGGTCGGACTGAAAACGGCCTGAAAACTTCAACATGGGTTGGCTTGGCCACTAACCTATCCCCCAAAGCGCACTGGGCCCGCGTTATGGATTATGGCCCAACTCCTCTCTCTGAGAGGAAGGCTCGGGTCCCAGCAGTGGGAACACTATGGGCTGATGAAAATTAATTTATGATGATACAATACTTGAATGAACTAATGTAAAAGCTAATAGGTAGGTAAGTAAATAAAATATTTGGTAGTAAACTATTGTACTATTTATTACATAGAATAATATCAAAATTATAAATCATTCACTTATGTCCATATCAATATTGATGAAACTTGATGCTTCACTTTGGAAGCTGCCATCATTGGAGTCATCAGAGTCGTCCTGAGTGTTAATAATACTCGTAAAATCAACAGCATCATCCCGAATTTCATCATGTTTAAAGTCAAAGTCAAAATCATTTATTCAATTAAGGCATCAAAGACGCACTTATGAACGTCAACTTTTTATTATAATGTACTTTAAAGACTCTACCGCCGCGTTCCAAAATATATAGAACCCACCGAGAAGAAGCGGCAAGAAACTCGGGGCCATTCTTTTTATATGGATGTTTACAATGTTTCTACTTAGGTACTACAAATATTACATTTTATGGGTGGCAGAGAGACAGCTTGCCAGAAGTGGAGTATTCCAAGCATCTTTATCTTCTATATAATGTCGAACTTTATAGTAAGCTTTTTTTATTAAAACGTTTTTTACAGTCAACTTGAATTTGCCCTCTGTGAGCTCAGCTTATGTGCTTTGGGATTTTATTGTAAAAACGCACACAATTTCCCAGGAATTACTTATTAGTCTTCGCAAGTCTAAAACTAGGTACAGCTATCCTATTTGTATTTCTGGTATTAAAAGTGTGGTGATCACTATTTAACTTATATTTATGTAAATTTTTACGAACATACATTATATTTTCAAATACATATAAGGAAGGCAACGTTAATATATTGATTTCTTTAAATAAATCTCTCAAAGATTCACGGGGACCCATTTCGTATATAGCTCTAATAGCACGTTTCTGAAGGATAAATATGGTCTCTATATCAGCCGCTGAACCCCATAGCAATATCCCATATGACATTACGCTGTGGAAATATGCAAAATACACTAACCGCGCCGTAGAACCATCTGTTCGCTCTCTTATTTTACGTACTGCATATGCAGCAGAACTGAGTCTCCCAGACAGGGCATTTATATGAGGACCCCATTGTAATTTTGCGTCAATTTTAATGCCTAGGAAGACTGTTTCCTTGTCCATTTTACAGTCCTACTCGTCCTCGGTTTTAATTACATGGTTGACGCAATCCTTCGGAAACGATGCACTTACGCGAACGAATAATACAATCACCAAAACATGTTTTAACGTTTTTTTGTAAAATTGAATTCAGTTCTCGCCTCTCCTTTATATTTTCTACGGGATGAAAACGTCCATACCTGATACTTTTTCAACTACTTTTTACTCAATGTATATTATTTATTCTGTGGTACTACTGTACAACTGCGTGCTGGGATTCACCATACGTCACAGCCATCTGGGAATGTTAGATAACATTACCGTCTCACAGCTTTAGGTTCAATTTACATTGCAGCGAAACAAACATTTTCGTTACATAGCATACTGAACTTTATGTCAAGTGTATTACGCACAAATTAGACATGAGATATACAATAGGGGAAGCTGCGGGAATGCATTCGAAAACTCAGAAATTCCCCGGAAGGCGCATAACCTGTTATTGTTACTGTTCATTACGGCTTGTGAAATTTCATTACAAAAATTGCTTATTCCACGGCAATGTTGAACGTCATGGTTCGGGCGTTGTTCGAAATAAAATGTAATAGGAAAATAACAATTTTGCCTCATTACTTCGAGTATTTCATAAAACGGACACTTTTTTTTGTAAATAAAAAAACATTTAGAGACACTTCCGTTGAGAGATGCACGGGAGAGATGCAGTGTGCACCGCGCTCCCTCTCGCTTGACATGCATGCTGGAAGTATACTGAATAAGGAACACACAAGTATCGTGATAATATCGCCTCTACACGAGGTATTACTATTTACTATGTTGACTCACTCCTTGGCCACACCGAAGACAAACGCCGTTGATTATCGCGTTGTTGAGCGTTAACCGTAGATGTAGCCACCCCTAATCGCGATAATTCGACAACGGCATTAACATTGCCGTTGAAGTTGGGCAATAAATCGGCTGGTGGTATTTTTAGGCACATCAAACAGATTTAACGTGAGAATTATTGCGTTGAAGCGGCTACACCAGCGTTTGTCTGTGTGCACCGTGATAGCTAAGGGATCGGTCGTGTGAACTTCAGATGAATTAAAAAAGAAATATGAATCCCTAATGGGTTATTTTATTACAGAGCGCATTTAAATAAATATTATAAATCTTTGAAGTCCTGGAACAAATGACATATACTCAATATATGATACAATACATTAATATAATACAAATTGACACTCATTACATACAGTGTAGCAGCGTCGACGTCCATCTTGAATTATTGCCAATTTTATCGGCAATGAAATGGGCGTTGACGTTCACGGTACAGTGAGGCCACTCAATTTATCGCGATAAGTATCGCAATAATTAGCGCGTTGATTAAGGCGATGTTGGCCATTGACGTTAACCTCGGTGTGGCCAAGGCATCACCGAACGCTTTAACAAAATGGTACTAATGCTAAGACACAATATAATTATATGTATATATCAACATTCATAAAAACAATATGTAGCAGACGTAAATTTTATATAGTGTCAACTAATTTGAAATGATTATTATATTGTATTCGACTGAAATGCTTTACGTTTTAAATGCGTAAAAATATAAATAATGTATACCATTTAAACTTCCTTCTATGTTTTCGTCGGCCCGCATACAGCTACACGGATGACTAGCCCATTTAATAACCGACTTCAAATAAGGAGGAGGTTTTCCCCCGTTTGTGGACTAATTCTCAAAATACTTTTTAAATTTGAAAGTGTATACTTCCGGATACTCATATCTTAACGATATCCTTATTGACGTTGAATGGCAATTGATCCCGTAAATAGCAAGGGTCAATAAAAAGGGTACAATCAAAAAGTTTACCAAAAAATGGAACCGACTTCAACACTAATAACTGTGAAATAACTTGTCGAAGTCGGTACCATGCGTGCAATATTGTGATAATAGGTACTTTCGAACTAACATGGTACCGACTTCAACAGATTATTTCTCACTTTTTAGTATTAAAGCCGCTTGCATTTTCTAGTATTTTTTTCTTAATTTTAATTTACATACCAGATATTGATAATTTTACTTACTCTCGTGATCGGCATTGATTTAGCCCTCACAAGCCACAGCACGGCTTCCGTGCACGGCGGCGTTGGCAACGAGCCGTGGTACGCTGCGTACTCCTTCAGCGGTGGGTTGAACACCT
Source organism: Selenia dentaria (assembly GCA_917880725.1). Classification (NCBI taxonomy): domain Eukaryota; kingdom Metazoa; phylum Arthropoda; class Insecta; order Lepidoptera; family Geometridae; genus Selenia; species Selenia dentaria. The sequence continues at coordinate 1,069,619 of OU862888.1, read as the reverse complement.
TCAAAGGCAGCGCCTTCAGAGTTCTGTTCCCGTAACTGGTCGACAGGATGTTCTTGACTAACGCTGTCAAGCCCTTATGTGTGTGATCAGAATACTACACAAAAGAAAACAGGCGTTAGTGTTAGTGTTACTAAAATTGTCCATGCCTGCATTTTATGGTAATTTTTCTTTAATTCTGTTTCCAATTGTACTTAAATACTAGTGACCGAACGAAATTTCAGTTTCGGCCCCACCAAAACTCGAGGGTTCGTGAATGGTTCGTGTGTCGTTCGGTAAACTTTAGAGTAACAGTAAAGCGTGCCTGCTCGCCGCTTTTTTAATTTTATTTTCAACATTTATTTGCATCTGTCTATTTCTGTTTGTTTTGTCTGTTTATATGCAACTGGATATATAAAGTAGTGTAAGTAAATAACCGTAATATTAAACAATTTTCGGTTTCTGTTTCGGGTGTAAAATCAATTTCGGTCGGACAGCACTCATAAATATCATACAAGTATAACATGCAGCTTGTTTGGCTACATAATAATATGTAAATTTTGCAAATATTTTTCATATTGAAAATTCTTTATGAGAATTAGAATTAGACTCTTTTACTCGATTATGAAACAAATTACGACCGAATAGATTGTTGCAACAGGCATACGGTACATTATTATTGCACTGAGTGCTTATTTGGAGCCCGATTGCTACTCGTAGCGAGGGCTTTAAAAAGCACGAGTGCGATATAAATCAATGAATGCGAGGTACATAATCTACTTGTTTTCAACTACTGCAGCAGGGGAAGTAGGTGAAAATGAAACTGAAGATAAATTTTCCATTCAATACAGTTCTTATACACTTTCATGTATATTATGTGGGATTTTTGCAGCAATAAGTTTTCTGCGAAGTTTTTAGCTTCAGTTTGAATTGCTTCCGGCGTTTGAGAAATTCCCGTATAACTTGAAGATTCCGTTTTTATTATAAAATTACGTAATACAATTATTGTTAGGTAAGCAAACGCAAAGTCAAATTTTAAGTAAATATGATCTTACTGTCCCACCTTTTTTATTTTAATTTATTTTTAGCCAGTCTTTTAAAAGCCAAGCAATGACATCACTTTACACACAAACTGTGTATAAAGTGATGTTATTTAATATAATAACCACAGAATTCGCCCTATTTACATAGGTCCAGAAGGATAGTTTTAATACAAATGACATCTAAAAGTGAAGCAATAAATATTTTTTGAGGTTGGCCATCCTGCCAGATCTGACAATATTACAAAACAAATCTCAAGGTTCCATCTTGCCATAGGAATACTTCTACCTGAATTATCGGGTAATTAAAAAACTATTTGGGTTTTCCAACCATGGCTGCGTGGGATCGAATTTAATGTTATTAAAATGTGTGTTGTGTGGCGCATTAACACAGGTAAGAAACATTTACATTGCATAGCTGGTAGCTCTCGTATAATCGCCTTAATGCGAAATCTCGTAATGTGTGTTGGTATGTCTGCGTGTTCGTGATTTCTTCACGCTGGAGGCATTTGGACCAATTGTGGGGTATATAGTATTATAGTATTCTATTAAACCCACTTTATTAAGTACTAGCCGCGTCCCGCGGTTACACCCCCATAGTGATGTATGATGATGATGAAAAGTGTCCTATGTGTTAATCCAGCGCCTCATCTACCTTCATACAGAATTTCATGCGGAGTACCACAAAGTTCAATCTTAGTCCTGTTTTGTATTTGACTTGATCGTGTCAGCTCATTGATAACCTGAATAGATAAAAGTTTGTTTTACAATCATTTGCAAACAATCTTTTATACCAGTTTTGGTATCCTAACCCTTAATCTTAATTATAAAAAGTGTAATTAAATACAATTTAGAGTCGAAAATCTAAAATAAATAAAAAATAGTGGCTAGATGTTTTAATGCTGTCCTATCTTAAAAACAGATATGATATAAAGTCAAAGTCAAAATCATCTATTCAATTTAGGCATCAAAGACGCACTTATGAACGTCAACTTTTCATTATAATGTACTATAAAGACTCTACCGCCGCGTTCCAAAATATATAGAACCCACCGAGAAGAAGCGGCAAGAAACTCGGGGCCATTCTTTTTATATGGATGTTTAAAATGTTTCTACTTAGGTACTACAAATATTACATTTTATGGGTGGCAGAGAGACAGCTTGCCAGAAGTGGAGTATTCCAAGCATCTTTATCTTCTATATAATGTCGAACTTTATAGTAAGCTTTTTTTAATAAAACGTTTTTTACAGTCAACTTGAATTTGCACTCTGTGAGCTCAGTTATGTGCTTTGGGATTTTATTGTAAAAACGCACACAATTTCCTAGGAATGACTTATTACTCTTCGCAAGTCTAAACTATTTTATTAAAACTTTTGCCGTTTTAGATAATAATCCGAAAAATATCTATGTATCGTGCCTACGTGAAAATAAAAAAAATGTGTCGTACCAAACAAAGGTTAGCTTTAGCTACTCTTTGTTTGGGTTAACTAAACTTTAGTATGAAAATAAAGACGGCAATCTAAGATATTATTAATGTGCAATAAATTGTCTGTAAGAGTTACCAATCTACATTAAACCTACCTTGTTCTTAAAGAAACTTGTTTTTTTTTCTTCTAAAGTATAGCACAAGTATTTTGTTTATTAATGTGATCCAACGTTTATCTATAAATGCATCTTTTGGAAACCTATATAACATGAATCGGGAAATTAAACGAGTCGAGTCGAGTAGTAACACTAATTCTGATTTGCATATATTAGAAAAAGCTTTGGAAAAACACTTCAAAAGAATTGTTGGTGACTACTTATGCGTGAAGGGAGACCGTGGTCTCCTTTATTTTACATGTCCTCTAATTTTTACACAATCTAATCGCACAAAACGGTATTTTAGATTTTTGATTATACTCAGTATCTACAGCGTGTGACACTCGCAGATTGATTTTGCATTTGACAAGTGAGTTGCAAGTATCCCGGCTAGGGTTACATTTTTTTGCTTCATAAATTTTGACGTATTAGGCATCTCGAGACTTATATCTATCATAATAACCATATGGCCGTCAGGTTGGCCAACAGAACGCATCGTAAACCTAGGCTAGTTTTACTTTTAGTAACTTACATGTGCCACCCTGATCGCGCGATAAAAAAAAACTAAAACAGTGCAGTAAATGATTGCCATAATATGTATCTGCTCTTATGAAGCAAAGTGCCACTTGGTGCTGGACATGTAGTACAGTTACGATAGAATTATAGTGAAAAGAAGAATAAAGTAATTTACCTCCGTCGACGGTATGTGAATCATAAAAGAATTCCTATTTCCTAACGGCTGGTTTCTATACTATATTCTATACTTTACTCTACAATAGATAGAATGTTTCGATAAGCTCTATACGAATTGTGTCAAATGTATATCCCTTGTGAGATACGGAGATAAGAAAAAAACTGGCTGTAAACAGTACCTCTACCATGAGTTGGCAACATAAATGTCCTCTATAGACGATACTCGATCTCGTCTACCTATTAAGCTTGTGATTGGCGTACTCGCTGTCAATTTTAGTTCTACAATTGACCGCGAGGTGGCACTGTTCTTTTTTCCATACATTTTTCGCGGCAGTCGATAGCGAGCGTCGATTGGTATCAATGTTGTAAACTCATGGTAGACCTACAGGACGTCCGGCCGGAGAACATAAACATATTATCAAAGTATAAAAGATAATTGTGTTTCAATGTTTTGCTCGTTATTGTAAATTTTCTCTGTCATTATGTTAAACTCCTAGTTTTTGTTTGTTTTTCGTCGTTAACTTTGTGTAAATGCTTTTGTTCTTGTTATGAATAAATTATTTTCGCATAACGGAGGCTTAAGTTACCGAACTATGCGAACAAAAATACCCGTTGAAATATCCCCATAACACAACACAATAATATATCATCATCATCATCATCATCTCAGCCGTAGGACGTCCACTGCTGAACATACGCCTCCCCCATGATTTTCCAAAAGGACCGGTTGGAAGCGGCCTGCATCCAACGTCGTCCTGCGACCTTCCTCAGGTCGTCTGTCCACCGTGTCGGTGGACGACCTACGCTGCGCTTGCCGGTCCGTGGTCTCCACTCCAGAAGCTTTCGGCCCCATCGGCCATCTGTTCTGCGTGCTATGTGCCCTGCCCACTGCCACTTCAACTGGCTAATCTTCTGGGCTATGTCGGTGACTTTCGTTCTTCTACGGATCTCCTCATTTCTGATTCGATCACGTAGAGAAACCCCGAGCATAGCCCTCTCCATAGCTCGTTGTGCGACTTTGAGCTTTTCTATGAGGCCCATAGTAAGAGACCACGTTTCAGTGCCATAAGTCATCAATGGTAACACACATTGGTCGAAGACTCTTGTCTTGAGGCACTGAGGTATTTTTGACGAGAAGACTTTGCGAAGTTTCCGGAACGCTGCCCAGCCGAGTTGGATTCGACGATTGACCTCTTTCTCGAAGTTGGACCTGCCTAGTTTGACTGTCTGTCCCAGGTAGATGTACTCGTCAACAACTTCGAGAATTGAGTTCCCAACTGATATTGGGGTAGGTACAACATGGGCATTAGACATAATTTTCGTCTTGTTCATGTTCATCTTAAGACCTACCCGTTGGGAAACTCGATGGAGGCCTTCGAGCATTGTACTGAGGTGTTCCATGGATTCTGCCATGACTACAATATCGTCGGCAAATCGAAGGTGAGTGATGTATTCGCCGTTAATATTGATGCCAAGTCCTTGCCATTCCAGAAGCTTGAAGGCGTCTTCCAATGTAGCGGTGAACAGTTTCGGAGATATAACGTCTCCCTGTCTCACGCCTCTTTGCAATGGAATTGCCTTCGAACTCCGCTCCTGTACTCGGACTGACATGTATGCGTTTTTGTACAAACACTTCAGCACTTCAATATACCGATAGTCAATACGGCACCGCTGGAGAGACTCAAGCACTGCCCACGTCTCGATCGAATCAAAGGCTTTCTCATAGTCCACAAACGCTAGACAAAGAGGCAATTTATACTCTTCGGTCTTCTGTATAACTTGCCGTAGCGTGTGGATGGTACTCTAGCCTTTTCGAAAACCGGCTTGTTCCGGAGGCTGGAATTCATCAAACCTGCGACTGAGACGGTTCGTTATGAGCTTCGAAAACAGCTTATAAACATGGCTCAAAAGCGAGATGGGTCTGTAATTTTTAAGTAAAGTGTTGTCACCTTTCTTGAAGAACAGCACCACCACGCTTTTGTTCCATGCTTCTGGCGTTGAACCTTTGAGTAAGACGGTATTAAAGAGCTTCTGAAGGACTTTAAGTACCGGTGTTCCACCCGCTCTCAGAAGCTCAGATGTGATACCGTCGTCACCAGGCGCCTTGTTGTTCTTAAGCTGTTTCAAGGCCATTCTAATCTCGTACAGGCTGATGTCAATGACAATAATATATGTACATTAGATATAACACAGTGTAGAATGTGGAAACATATGAAAGGCATGAATGATGAAGAAAGGTATCCTATGCATATAAGTACTCAAATTATACAAAAGCTTTTTATATGTAGGTATTTCATAATAAGTAAAATACCATACATGAATTTTCCTTAAAAAGGTCAAGAAGACCCTTCGACTGTCGGACGCGAAAAGCACTACTGAAATGTCAGGTCACGCGTTTTGGCGGGAAAATGCACTAAAACGATGATATCTCGGGTTTGAATGGGTTTACAAATATGAAACATACACTGATAGCATCGTATTGAACTTACCCAACTGATAGTGGTAGAAAAATATTTTTATATAATTATACTTAAGTGTGCATGCAAGATTAAAATACCGGAAGTGATTTTTTACCCAAATTTTATATATATATATATATTTTATTCTGAAGTAACCAAAAGACTTATTAAAATAAAACTTACTCTAAAATAAAGTTAAAACATACACTAACCTCATATTATATTTTTTAACAGGTACCTTTTTATAGATGTTTTACGCGTGTTCAACATTTAGGAAAAAAATGCCTTCCTGTGTGTTCAGAAACTGCAGAACATATACTGGAACGAGTGTAAAAACAAGAATGATGTACCTTTTCATGTAAGTATTGTTTTTCTATTTTATCTATGGAAAATCAAAAATGGTATTCGACGTCGCCGCTTCGCCACCCACGCGACTAGACAAGTAGCGAGCGACAGAGAGAACGAGGCTGTCATTGGCGGTCGAATGGTCGCTCACAGGCGAACGTTGTTAATAATATATTGATCCCTATCTGACAACTAGGATTCATATATCTTCGTGTTCTTTTAATCTTGTCAGTGTAGTTAATGTCGTTGTGGGAGTTGTGTACTATAGCTATAGGTATGTATAGCATAAAATTTGCCATGTTTAAACTTCATACTCAAAGAGTAAAACGTCTCTATAGTTAATCTCATTGGGATCAGCACTCAATTCCATAGAACAGTGATCGCCTACACGTGGCCCGTGGCTGGTAAGAATCATGTGACATATTAGGTAGGACTCCTTGGTAGATATAAATACAATATTTTATTCCCGAAGCCGTACTGTGAGCTTTCACATACTGTGTTACAGTTGAAGGACATTGCAGCAAGTTATATGATTATTAACGGGATATTTACCGTGGTAACATGGTGCATGTAACTGCGCCGAAATATCGGGAGCTCATTCCACAACCCTACCACGGTAAATATCCCGTTAATAATCATATAACTTTAGAGAACAACCGTGATAGTTTAAAACATTGCAGCAAGTGACGTAACGTGTGTATACTCATAGGATTCCTTGTGTCGCGAAGGGCATGGACACACTCAAAAACACATTTCATCACCCAAGGCCTGATACCAAACATTTCTGCTAGTTACGCTTCGATCATTAGTTACGTAAATATTTTCTCCGTCCAGGGATCGAATCTGGGAGTCCGCGCTTCCTAGGCACCTACCTACTAAGCTAACAGAGCTGTCAGAAGAAAAGTTAAAAACCGACTGAATAGTTATGCCTCGGATTGACATTTTGATTGACATTGACATGCGCAGCACAAACAATTTGTGTAAAAGTATTCGAATAGTAAGCGTCAACGCATCAAACTTCGGCGTACAAACTGTGAATTATCTGTGTCGAAGTGGCCCTAGATAAATTACAGTTTGTATTGCGTTACTTTACACTTACGTAGTTATTCGTGCTAGGCCACATACCTTTAAATAGTAAAGATCTGATTCCAATGCAACTGTTTCTGGCAGGTATGACTTGCCTGGCTCACCACGGAGTACCAATAAGCAGTATAAAAGAAAACTCTGTCAATGTCTAAATACCAATTATTGGCAATGATAACATCAGAACACAATTAAATTCTTCAAACAGTAACAGCAATAAGCTCTGTCCTAGCGCATGACATGGAGTGGGCGGTGTTGTTCAGAATAAATCCTTTTCCCGATATCAGATTAGAGAATTACATAAATTAAATTAATATTAAGTGGCAGTGACAGATTGCTGCGCAATAAAAGTTGGATGAAACAGCCTAAGGGTCAGTACACACTCGACGTGTGAAAACGCTTCCGGAACATTATCACAAGAATAATACATTCTACTAAACATGTTTGATAAGAAATGAATCGACTACGATACAATTATATTGTTTGAAAATTAGGATAATAATTAATTACACTATATTACAATAACAAAAATCGGAAAGCTCGGATTTTATGTAGCTTTATGTAGATGTCAATTTTACTTAACTCAATCACGCACGACTGAATGGATTTGGATGAAATTTAGAATGGAGATGGTTCGTGCCCGGGATTAACACATAGACTTCTTTTTATCCAGATGCAACGAGTAGTTCCCGAGAGATCGCAATACCCTAATTCCTAGATGCAGTAAAAGCAAATAATAAATAATGTGAATTTTGTTTGCCATATAAACAATAAATACCTTTTCTACTAAATTTCGTAAATAACGATAACGACTGTGACATTTATTAATTTCGTCAATTTAAAACTTATCTCCAACACAGTATCTTAAATATAAAAATAGTGAAAATTATTAATTAGAAATATGGGATTACGTAATATTTATCGGATAGGTCCGACAATAGTTTCGACCACATTCGGTGGTATTTTATACCGACTCCCAAAAAAAGGAGGAGGTACTCAATTCGAGTGTATGTTTTTTTGTTGTTTTTTTATGTTTGTTACCTCATAACTTTCGACTGGGTGCACCGATTCTTTTTTTGTTTGAAAGCTGGTGTTCAGTGTGGTCCCATTAAAATTTTATCAAATTCTGTGTAGTAGTTTTTGAGTTACACTCCCAATAACTGCATAGAATAGAAGTCGGTATAAAATTTTTCAAATTGTACTTGTTATGAGATATTTTTAACCAAAATGCTTTAAAACCAAAATAAATGTTATGAAACTTGGCTTGCAGATTATTTTAAAAACATTACGGTTTTCTTAGATCTCCAATAATTCAATACAATCAGAACCATACAAACACATACATTCAGGATAAGTGGCACCTATGTTCAAATAAAATGACATCCATGATTATTAAAAGTGAAAAATACGACAAATCCTGCAGCAATATATAAACTGGAACAAAGGCAGAATCAAGTTAACGAAACATAAGGGTCTGGGATCAACTAATATTACTTTCTTCATCTTTTTAAACAAGTGATATCAAATGTTGCTATCAAATGGTTCACCACGGGTTTCGGGTATCACTGGTCAGTTTACTTATTCGTCAGTATCGCTGATTCGTCAGTATTCTTATTCGACAGTTTCCTTATTTTCCATTTTCCAGATTCGACACTTTCACTTAGTGGTCAAATTTTCTAGTAAGTCAGTTTCCTTATTCGCCATTTTCCTTATTCGTCAGTTTGGTTAAACCGTTAATTTTGTTAGTTCGTCATTTTCTTAACTCGTCAGTTTTAAAGTCACGCATTGTTTCTCTCTATGTGAGGGGCGACAGTAGGCGGTAGGGTACTGTTGCATGCCGTGTTGTCCCATTGCTCCCATGATCGTGCTCCACGGCCGGGAACGCCGTCAGGTCCCAGTGCCGTGTTTTCGCCATGAGCCCAGAGGTAGAGCTTCTGCCTCACCCACCTATACGGGCGGTCAGCTTTGCGAAACCGTCGTTTAAGGATACTGACCAGTTAGCGACTAACTACTATACTAATTACTAACCGCACAGTGTGAGAAGACCTTTATTCGACAAATGATTTTATTATCCGAGATAAAACTGAGTGAAACTTGGCTAATCTAAATCAAGCCCACTCGACGTAACTTGAGATATAACTTAATGTTTATCAAGACAGCCTTCAAGATCGTGATTCCATTAGATCAAACCTTGTAAAGATGTAATAAATTATTATATGAAAAGCTGTATAATGAGGGAATAGAAAATCGAAATAACCAGATGTATGTATAGGTTTCTTTTTTAATATGTTACACACACGAGACAGGCAAGCCGTGAGCTTCCCAATGTCAGTTGTATTTTCTTCCAGGACTTAGAATGAATGTATAATGATTTAAAGTTTCGCATGGAACTGTGGGCCGAGCACGAAAATCTGCTTAAGTGTAACGGTGTCGTATCGTTGACGTATTCAGCACAAACTATGAGTTATCTGTGCCACTATTGTACTAAATAAATGACAATTTTATACTAAATACGTTAACGATGCGATTAAGGTACACTTAAACAGATTTTCGTTCTCGGCCCACTGCCCGTGCTCCTCACCCCGAGACCCTGTCGCACTTACTGTCCCATTTCACTTGTTACAGTGCACTATAACACAGTAATGTCTGTGCACTAATACCTTACGTCAGAATATTTGGTTCTGTGGTGATACCACTCAAGACGGCCTCTTGCATAGGATGCTTACTACCTAGTAAGGTTTCTCGCATCTTATGATTTGCATTTCGACAGTGGAGAATAATAATAACATGCTTTAAATACGTCGTGAGTACGTTTTTTTGAATTTTGTTATCAATGCAGTAAGGGCATTAGATCGTACTGTATTTATATATATATATGTATATATATATATATACATCTATATATTTTGAAACGGATACTATACTCTATACAGATGCGAAGGCCTGGACTATAAAAGAGCAACTCAGGAAACGTATAGAAGTATTTGAGATGTGGGCCTACAGGCGCATGATGGCGATTTCCTGGACTCATAGAGTTACCAATGTGGACGTACTGCGGCGAGTTAAACAAGAACGCAAACTTTTAAAAACCGTCAAAGAAAGAAAAGTAGCATATTTGGGCCATGTACTTAGACATGACAGATGTTGCATTCTTCAATTAATAATGACGGGAAAAGTTGCGGGAAAGAGACGAGCTGGTCGCAAGAATCGCAGAAAAAATCGTGGCTACGAAACATCAGGGAGTGGACAGGGGTTGCGAGTAGCGCTGAACTGTTTCGCCTCGCCAAGGATAAAGGATGAGTACGGAAAGCTGATTGCCAACCTTCATTGATTGAAGAGGCACCGAGAGAAGAAGAGATATTTTGAAATGCGGCGGTAGAGTCATTAAAGTACATTATAATGAATAATTGTTCGTACGTGCGTCTTTGATGCCTAAATTGAATAATGATTTTGACTTGACTATGTGAAATATCTCTGTCCACATCTTCTTTAAGTTTAACACATTACCTCGTTGTTCATTTATACAATGGGTTGTTCAACTTTCAACTGCTTTCAACATTGTTATGAGTAACATGATGAAATATAACACTTTTCATATTATTTTGACGGTTTAACTAACGCCGTAGGTACAGTCGAGTACCCGGTGCAGTCCACGCTTGCTCTGACAGCACAGCCTACAGGCTCTGTGTATCTGTGCACTCGACAGTGCTCGATTGTAACGCAAGCTATTGCAAGTTAGACAGTCATTATAATATTATATATACATATATACATAATATTAAAACGTCGAATACATACGAAAGTTGTAATCAAGTTACATTGATAATATACATATTAACTAAATTATAGAACTAGCTTAGGTACAACAACTAAAAATGTACGAAAATAGGTAGTCATAGATTCTATGTCTATGAAAAACAAAGCCTTAGGTATAAGCCTTAGGTATGACCAATAAAAACATCTACATCCGTATTTTTTTTTTTCGAACAGACCAATGCTGTTTGCCTCTACCGGCATTTACAGTGTCACCGGACGGGTGGCGAGAGCAGATGGCACTCAGCCAGAATTACATCCCTATTCACTTGCAGAGTTATTTGTACATATCATCAGACGTAGGACATAAGCCTCTCTTAATCATTTCCAAAAGAACCGAAGGGAAGCAGCCTGCATCCAATGTCATCTCGTGACCTTTATCAGGTTGTCTGTCAGACTTGTCGGCAGACGAAATATACAAAATATTCCGGCCCCATCGGCCAACCGTTCTGCGGCTGTGTATATGCCCACTGCCACTTAAACTGGCTTATCGTCTGGGTTATATCGATGACATTCGTTCTGCTACGGATCTCCTCATTTGTGATTCGATCGCACAGAGAAACCCCGAGCGTGCCCACTCCATAGCTGTGTATATAATATTCGCAATATAAACGACGGATACAACTCACTTTATAAATATTGGCGACAGCCAGTATCGCCAGCTTGTCTTTAGGCGCAGCCTGTACAGCGTCATCTAGCGTCGCGTACTCTACTGACAAATGGATGGCTTGACTTTCGAGCGGGTAGTACAGCCCGCCTACGGAGTGGTCCGACGGCCAGCGGAAGGCGAGCGAGTGGAACACGTAGCGCCGGCTGTACGTCGCGCCGCCGTATATGAGCGGGCGCTGAAAGGCGTCCCATTCGCCACTCACCAATACTGAAATCAAAGTAATTTCATTGCAACTAGTGTTTGGTCGCTATCTCACGTGATGGTCAGCGATGACTGGTTCTCATGAACAGCTGTCAGAACATACTGTTAGGTTCTTAGCGATCAACTTTCAAACTTGAGGGTGGGAACATGCCATGATTACCAGAAGTTCCCCGTCCTACCACCGTGCTGTGGATTCTATCACGATGTTACCTTCACCGTGAGCTCGAGCAGGAGGTTGGTATAGATTCCATATCCGTCGAAGCGATATTCACTTCGGTTTAGTTCATGATTTGCCCATAAAATATGGTTTTGTTGCTCATAGATCTTTTGTCAGATTATTGTGTGATACCGTGTCCTCGTCTATTTTCAGTTCGTGTTATCCTTTCTTACCGTGCGTTAGAGGCTAGTTTTTCATCATCATCATCTCAGCCGTAAACGTCCACTGCTGAACATAAGATTTCCCCATAGGCTAGTTTTTATTACATGTATAATTTTACTGTGTACATTGTTAAAGTAATAAACTATATAATATTTTTACATATCAATATTGCGCAATAAACTCTCAGAACGTAATACAAATTGGCAATGAGATAGTTAATATCGCGGCAACGATAGCAGATGACAAAACAGTAATAAACTTTATTTATACACTAGCTGGTGCCCGCAACTACGTCTGCGCAGGATTAGTATTTCGAGTAGTTTATTATCTTCTCCAAGGCCATATCTACCTTTTTACCAAAATGGGCACCTTTCCACCGGGAGCGGACAGGGGCGGGTTATTTAATTTTGACTAGAAGGTTAATTTATTTACCAAAATGTCATATAATATGTACTTGGTCAAACGCGATTGCTATAATAGTATTATATGAGTAAATTGAAATACTTAGAGTATCAATCAGTAAACAATAATATATATAAAGCTAATCACCATGGAAAAAAACTGTCAAAAAATTTCATCACCCTTGACGGTCGCTGAGAACGTCTAGTGTATCGAGCTGTCAAATTGACTTGGCTTTTGACTAAGCTATCAGAAACTGACACAAACTTTGACAGAACTGTCCTCATTACGATCTTGACGTAGGCGGAGATCTTATTATTTTATCTATGCTGTGCCCAAGCATAACACGATTATTTACCCGCGTGGTGATGATGACAAGTATCCTATGTGTTAATTCAGCGCCTCATCTACCTCCATACCAAATTTCATCAAAATTTCCCCCGTCGTTTGAGAGTGAAAGAGAAACAAAGATGCACACATCCATACCCACAAACTTTCGCGTTTATAAAGTTAGTAGAAAGGATACTTGTACTATACTATAAGTAATATGCTCTAAGAACTGAGAAGTTCTCCATGTAATGGGCAAGCGAAGTACTTAATATCAGGCGCACGACTTGATATGCAGATAAAGTGCTTACATATCTGTACACACTGTATCTCTTCTTAGTCCGATGCGCTAGGAAATTATTTGTATGTACATCCTGACAATAATTCCTCTGTCGCTGAAACTTAGCAGTATGATACAGTAATGTTCATAGATTACGATTAACATATTATCTAAAAATAATTACCTTAAAGGTAGGTGTATGTGCAGTGTACCTAAACATAAAAATCGCTTCTAGCTCACGGTGGAAAATTCCTCCGTCCGAAATTCCATTGGTATATGTTAGTTTATATGAATATGTACAGGTATGCAGCGGAATCCAGGAATATACACGTCGAAGAGGCAGAAACTTAAAAAGGCCTATTTTGCATCAAAACTTGTTTAGGAAAAGTTTATTTAAATGTATAGATTTTCACGATTATCCAAAAAATAACCCACTATAGTTTTGTATTCAAAAAGAAAAACTAAAATTATTGGTTATGTTTTGGATAATATTTTTAATGGTAATCTATAAACATTACTTTATCATACTGCAAAGTTTCAGCGACAGAGGAATTATTGCAAAGTCAAACACCTCAATGATTGGACTATTTTTAAATGCAGTCAATTGATGGGCGGGTAAGTCAACAACCACTCATGCCTTTGCAGTGCCGTAAAACTACAGTACTTAGCCCTGCAGGGCATAATACTGTATTTTTTCACTGCACTGCACCCACGTCACACCCAGACCTGGGGTTTTTAGTCTGTTTTGAGAAGTAATTTCACTTGTTACAGTCACACCCTGAAACAGGAATGTTTGCTCACTTTTGCTACGAGGCAGACCACCTTGCACTGCGGCGCTTGCATTGCAAAAACTTGTTAAAGTAATATAATTACATTACTTTAACAAGTTTTTGCAATTGATTGCAAACAAGATTAACCATTTTATGTAACATAGGAATTCTTACCAACTCTCTTATGACATTTAATACATAATTCCCTAAACAAATATCATGTATCATTTCTCCTGTTACAAAACACCTTTACTTCATTGGTGTTTGTGATCCTTTACTTTCATACGTTTCAAAATTTTCCAATTCCTAATCTATTAACATCTTCTGACTTACTTGTTACTATTTTTACTTCCTTATTATATTCATATCTGAATATTTATTAAATTTACCTAAATCTAACACATTAAATACGTCTCATAGCTTGTTAATACGTGCTCTACTATCTCCCATTACTATACAAAGTCGATCTGACAACCACGTGTTATTATATATTTTACTGCTCAAAATCAGTATGATAAACGCACAGAAAAACAGATGACACAGACAAAAATTCTTAAAAAAATTAAACAATTATATGTTAAGCTATTGCATAGCTTCTATCGCGGGCCTTGAGCGACCGAATCCAGAAATTCCGTAACGAAAATAACCTAACACCTCCCACTCCGACTCCATCTATCGATGAATAGCAGAACTTTTAATGACTTTTTGAAATATCACGCTTGTCTCTTTAGTTCAGCAACTCGTCTCTAGGTGGCATTGGTGAAATAATTATAATTGCATAAGTTGATAAAAACAGCTATGAATAGCTTTACCGCGGTAGTCTCCGAGTGCCACACGTCTTTTGTTCATTCTTTATTCGTTTATAAAAATTCCAATAAAAAAAGTCCATGTTCCATGTACAGACAGCGATCCGTTACATTTTTATTATATGTATAGATGTCACTAGCCTATTCACCACGCTCACGTGCGGTCAGTTTTGATCCATAATCCTCTCTCTGTAAGGCAGGTTCGAGTCCCAGCAGTGGGAATATAAGTAGATTATCGTAATATTATAAACATGAACTATTACGAGCGAATGAGTGAGTGAGTCAGTGTGTATGTTTGTTACTCCTGAGCAGATCAGCTTGAAATTTTAGATCGGGGACCGCTTATAGCCAAGTAGTTACTCAATGCTAAGTACTTTTTATTTCAATTTAACGTAAATACTGATTGCGATAACCTTATTGCATGAGGACGAAGTCGCGGGCATTAACTAGCCCATAAATAACATTCTTTAAGGAAACCTTATTTAAGATTCATGTACAAAGCACCCACTTAATGGGTTTCAAGAAAGATAAAGCCAGTGTACACCCGCACAAAGTAGCCTTTCATCTTCAAAATGGCAGCAAATTGAAAACACTTTGAAATGAGATAAACCTGAAATTCATTTACGTTAATGGGTGGAGTGAGTCAAGTAGCGTAACTGGTAAATTGTTTATGAACATATTTGCTGACTTTAACTGGTTTTGTTTTCTTCGGAGGCTGAGTTTGAGTTATCCACGTTCGTAGAGGGTCGTTATCAGAGTTAAGAGGATTGCATAACTAGTACTTTCCATGCTACGAGTAAATGATAAAACTCTTTTCTACCTCTTAACATTGTCCGATTTCAGTGTTTTTTTTTCATGGCATCATGACATTGTATACTATGCCCCTACGTTTTGATTTTTTCAGTTTTTTTAAGTTCTATAAAAGGAAATTTATAGTACTTTGAAATACTGAAAAAATCGAAACGTACGGGCATAGTAAACAATGTGATGATTCCATGAAAAAGAAATCACTGATATCGGACAATGTTAAGAGGTAGAAAAGAGTTTTCTCTTTAAGCATGGAAAGTACTAGCTATGTAATCCTCTTAAGCTGCCAATAGATAAATGCTAACGGATAACACTAATATTTTCCTCGATCTGGTGAATTTTGCGCTTAAAAATATTCTATTTTTAAGCGCAAAATTCACCAGAGGAGGATAGTACCTGTGAGTGTAGTGTACCTTTCATTTTGTAAATTAGTAGCGATTTCTGAAGTAAATTGGTGACGAATAACGATTTAGTCAGATTTTGAGAATCGTACATTTAAAGTTTATTGACAAGACTAAAAAAATGCTATTCTTAGATTTAGCAGTGGAAACTATGGGACTGACATAGTCGTTAAATGACTGAAATTCCCTAAACAAAAGTAGAATAAAAACAGGCCAAGTGAGAGTCGGACTTGCAGGGTTCCGTATCATTATCTATATAAACGGCAAAAATACGTTTGTTGTATGGGAGCCACCTTAAATATTTAGTTTATTCTGTTTTTTAGTGTATGTTGTTACAGCGGCAACAGAAATACATCATCAAAAAAAATAGCGTCACCTATTCTATGCTATAGAAACTAGACATTTATTATGTATGATAGATAGTATAGCTACTATTGTACACTACTTGTACTGTTGTATTGGGTTTATTACCTGTAATGATAGATGTAAGTTTTTGGATAAATAAATCTATATCAAAATATCCAGTTTAATGCGAAGTCCGGCTCGTTCTGGAAACTTCGCGAAGTCTTCTCGTCCAAAATACCTCATTGACTCACGACAACAGTCTTCGACCAGTGAGATTTACCAGTGATAGCTTATGGCACTGAAACGTGGCCTCTTACTATGGGCCTCATATTAAGTAAGCTCCAAGTCGTACAACAAGCTATAGAGAGAGAGAGAGCTATGCTCGGGGTTTCTCTACGTGATCTAATCATATATGAGGAAATTCATAGACGACCTAAAGTCACCGACATAGCCCAGATGATGAGCCAGTAGAAGTGGCAGTAGGCAGCGCACATAGCACGCAGAACAGATGGCTGATGGGACCGAACAGTTTCGGATTGGAGACCACGGTCTGCAAGCACAAAGTGCAGCGTTGGTTATCTACCGGCAAGGTGAATGACGTTCTAATTAGGGTCGCAGGACGACGTGGATCCATTTTTTTAAAACAAAGTATTCTGTTGCTAAACCAAAGCAATAATACAATATAAGAAAGTAACGCTGTATAGTTTGATTTTATAATTTATTTATGTAGAACAAAAATATAGATGCAAAAATTGGTTTGCTTCTTAGGAGTAACCTTTTCGCTGAGCGAATCGTCTGAACATTACATTCCGGGGAAGGAATTAGATACTTTTCACCACCATCATTATCATCATCCATCATCACTTGTTTGAAGTCGCGAGATCCAGCATGTTTTATACAAATCTGATCAACGTTTGATAATTAATACGTCCACGTCCCAGATGCATTCACGTATTCTAACTAATATCATAATCGCGAAAGTTTTAAGTGGGTGTACGTTTATAACCAGAGTTAATATACTACTAATAATCCCTATGAAATGGGGAGTTCTCAGAGTTTACTTGTAAATAGATAATAGGAAACTAGATAAAAGTCTTGTACGTCCGCAAGTGCGTAAATATATAAATGTGGGGTACAATGAAGATTTTCAAGGAAGGAGCTCAATACACAAAGCAAAAAGTTACTAAACAAACAAAAAAAACCATTACTAAGGTCCTAAACACATAAAGCACTTTGTACAAGTTGTGTTAAGTAAACCTTACATGGACACTCGAAAGATATATAAAATATCTTATTCCCGATCGAGTTATGAACAATCACGTTTGCTCCTGTAAGCAAATTTGCTTATGTATGTTACAATAATGTTTGAAGCAATGATACCTAGTCAAAACTTTGGCTAAGGCAAAACCCTTTTTTAAAAACTAAAATTAAAAACTAGGTGTTGCCGATTCGGAGGCTGATTTAATAATAATCTAAAATATGAACAAAAGAAATGCTAACAGCTAACTTAACCTACCGCAGGACAACGAGAAGTCTTGGTCAGCATTACATGTAACTGCTACATGATACTGCAGCTACTGCTGAGCAAGCCCTCTAGTCGAGCACGGAAGGGCGAGGGGGATGTATAACTCCTCCCTCCCTAATAGGGAAATTATCGTAAGGTTCGATTACAGAGATAATTTCGCAAAAACACATATTTTTATAAACTTATTACGAAACACGTAAAATACAAAAAATACAAAACTAAATATAACTAGACCTAACATTATATAAACTAACACACTGATTTTAGTGTCCGTTTCTCTTTTTTGTATACTTTCAAGACCTTCACTATTTTTCAACGCATAGGACATATATTTAACCTTCTATACGAAATCCAGTGTTCAGTATCAATTCTTTGGACCTTCACATCTTCCAACTGAATTGGGTATTGTCTGCAGCAGGTAAGGTTGTCCTCGTATTTCATGAGTTGCTCTTCACAGGTGGATCCAGCGTATAGGGCTCTGTTATCGTCTGTGCACAGGAAGTTGTCTCCAGCAGCTAGAGGACGGCATGGCTGAGTGATCGGTAAGTATGTCTTTCCTTTCGTCAAAAGGAAATTATTTATTGGGTATTATGACTAAGGTTGTATTTTCAGGTTCATGGAAAACAGGTAAGGTATACATTTTAAAATAGTTGTAATTGTAATTATCAGTAAGTGGAATTTGTAAGATAAACGTAATCTGGTTTTTCTTAATGACTGATTTTACACAAATTGTTTCTTCTATATTAACTAAATTTGATTCAATTGGTTCATAAACCAAGTTTTCTGTCTTAGAATTAATTTTAGGTGATCTAAAAGTTCGGTAGAGTTCACAATAGACTGGTGTAATATAGAGCTTTTACTTAATGCTAGTGCCGTCTCTAATTCGCTCAATTTTATAAAGATAGTTTGGAAGTTACTTATAAATAAACTATAAAATCCTAATATATAAGAAGTCAGAACAAAATTAGTTTTCTTATTTGCTATGTCTTTTATTGATGCTTCAACCTTTTTAAGGCGGGCATCAAGAATAATTGTATTTTCATTAAGCAACTTTGTAGTGTTAATGAGACAGTTTAAGGCTTGGGAGATAATGGTAGCCTTCTATGAAATAATAACTTGATTTTGGTTTATTTCGGATATTGATTGGTCATAATTTAACGCGTCGTCGTGATCTAAATTTCCTGTTACAATTTTTATAATAGAACCCAATGGATTAGGGATACCTCTTCTAAAACGTTGCAGCATTAGTTGGCAATATTTATCTATAGGTATGTCGCGTAGATATTCGACATGCATTGACATGCTTATAAAGCCATGGGGAAACGGTTTGTTTAACGAAACTATTATATTAATTTCGGTAAATTTCCTTATCAGAAAATGTAAATTGTCGTGAATACTATTTAAGCTAAGAGTTTTAATAATAGTGCATTTATCGATTTGCAGATACGCTTGACCTTCTTTTACCGGCAGGAGTCCTGGATTCCCTTTAAGTGATTTGCAAATGAAGGGCAACTGCTGACGTCACTAGAGTCAGAATGCACCACCTGCGGAGGGCGTTTTATATTTTTAATTGGTGCTTTAGTATTTTTACGTTCTGTTTCTACCTTAATAGGGACTACATTCCTTTAAATCTCATCCACTACTTCCGCTTTCTTGTACCTTGCCTAATCCTTACTTTTTCTTTTATTTATATCTTTCACAAATAATGTTTTGCCTTGTGGTGGTATTTCTGCGGGGGTTCTGTATTGATTTCACAACCTCGTTTGTCCCTAATCTTTCCTTTATTTGCTGCAAATTTTTCTGTTATTTGCTTATACAAACATTTTGTGCGTTTTTCGTGGTATTTTACTAGCTGTTGCGTGTAGGACTTTTCCAATTCTACATTGAAAGGATTGTCTGTGTCTGTATGTCCGAAAACGACCTCGAACGGAGTGAGACCTGTAGTCGAATGAATCGTGTGGTTGTACCCCATTATTGAATACGTCATAATTGATGCTGCATCGGTGCATTTTCCTCATATTTCACTAGCCTGTATATTTCTATTATAGTCGAATGAAAACGTTCGATCAGTCCCATGGAGTTAGGGTTGTTGATTGTACCTACATGGCGTTCTATTTTATGTAAGCCTAGAAACTCTTTCATTAACACATTATTGAACTCCATTTCAGGATCCGAACTGATCTTCCTAGAGATGCCGTAAAATGAAAAGTATTTCATTAGGGCTCTTACAACTTCTGGTGTCGATTTGTTAGGGATCTCGATCGCTTGACCTAACTTACTGAACGCGTCGATAAGGGTCAGGTAATGTTTGCCCTCAATGGAGAAGAGATCAATAAAAATTTCCTGAAAGAAAAAAATCTTGTGTCTGTGTTAACTGCATTACGAGTTTGAGAGGTTTTCTATCATATTTTATTTTATTGCAACCCTCACAAGCATTGATAATAGCTGTTACAGTTTCTTCCATTTTGGACCAACAATAACTTCTACGAAGCTTGACCAACTGAGCTAGTCTGATTTATCTATCATCATGTTAGTCTGTGGTCTTAATAAAGGAATGTTTGTAAGGACTCTCGTCGTATTTCATTGGAAATCATATATATATATATATATGAATAATAATAGTAGTATAATAATAATAGTAATAAATATAATAATAATATAATAGTAGTATATATAATATAATAATAGTAGTATAATAATAATAATAGTAATAAACCCGCAGGGGTGGCCTTGTGGCGGAGCCGTCGGTGAGTGGATTCTCCCTGGGGCTAAATGAGACCCCTGACCCCCGGCTTGCCTTAATTGGCCGTCTGGGGGTGGAGACGTAAGAGCAAGTAACAAAAAGCTCCAAGGGTGGAAGTGTTAAAGAGCATAACGCCGGTAGTAGCGCTCTAGTGAAACCGCAGCACACCTCTCGACACCCTTTAGCCATCCATACCAACGTTGCCCCTTTTGTCACCATTGATGATGGCTCTTATGGGGGGCCCGTTTAGTGGGTGGCAAGTCACCACCTGCCTAAATATTTTAAATGAGACTGAAATTGGCAGGTGCCGTAGTCTCGTCCATAGCCTACTATCGCCCTTATCACTAATAAGTTCATACCAATAGCCTGGCCATTTTACCCTATTTTGTAATACGAGTAGTTATAAGTACTTTGTTAACCTTCATCCAACATTTTTTCTGTTTTTTATACTCCTTTGTATTTTTATACCAAACAGGCATCTAAGTGTTGGCTACAGCCCCACTTATGCCTCTGTAAAGGACCAGATGAAATCCGTGAATTTGTTTTAATAATAGCAATATATATAATACCGCAGGGGCGGCTTTGTGGCGAGCCGTCGGTGAGTGGCGACACCGCGGACCTTGATTCTCCCTGGGGCTAAATTAGACCCCTGACCCCTGGCTTGCCTTAATTGGCCGTCTGGGGGTGGAGACGTAAGAGCAAGTAACAAAAAGCTCCAAGGGTGGAAGTGTTAAAGGGCATAACGCCGGTAGTAGCGCTCTAGTGAAACCGCAGCACACCTCTCAACACCCTTCAGCCATCCACAACAACGTTGCCCCTTTTGTCACCATTCATGGTGGCCTTTATGGGGGGCCCGTTTAGTAGGTGACAAGTCACCACCTGCCCAAAAATATTAAAATGAGACTGAAATTGGCAGGTGCCGTAGTCTCTTCCATAGCCCACTATCTTCTTATCACTAATAAAATCATTTCAATAGCCTTGCCATTTTACCCATTTTTATGATAGATATACCATGTCAACATCCATACAAAAGTTTCTGTTTTTTATACTACGAGTACTTTGTATTTTTTATACCAAACAGGCCTCTAAGTGTTGGCTACAGCCCCACTTATTCCTTTGTAAAGGATCGGATGAAACCCGTGAAATATGTCAAATAAGAATAATAATTATATTATAATGATAGTCGCTTATATAATAATATAATATATAAGCGACTGCTGAATGAATTTTTTCGTAAGATTGTATTTATTGTTTAAAACTCCATTTTTTACCAGGTTTGTATTTAAACATTATGTGTAAGCCAGTCTACCAGATAACAGACCAAGTTAATATAAGTTATTATCATGTATTTAATATCTGTGAAAACTTTTAAATAGCCTTCTTTTTATATTTACTTTATATTGTTAATACATAGCTGTTAGTGTTCCGAATATATTAAAATAAAATAAAATAGAACCAGCACCAAATGTAAACTAATTTATGAAGCAGTATTATTTCACTATACATACTGCTAGACACGAGGCCTAGTGGCTATATCTATAGTTAAAGTCAAAGTCAAAATCAAAGTCAAAGTATTTTATTTGCATGAATATGGGTACACATATAGATAGTTCCAAATAACTTTAAAGTTCTCCACATTCCACCATTATGGTATACAAAATAATTTTATAGTAAAGTTAACATGCATCATCATAGTGCATTATCAGAAAATAAACAAATCTTAAAACTAAACTCAGTAAACTTTAAGTAAATCGGTTGCCTTAATATCTATCAATTTACACAAAGAAAATAACTGAAAATTACAATAATAAATGTCAACAAGAAAATATGCATATTAATAACTATTACACATACGAGTAATTATGATTTAATGTCCGATTGATTACCTTTTGGCAAAATTATAGGGACCTGTCATTTAAATAATCATTTATCTTATAGTAACATTTATTTACTAGTAAATTATACAATTCCTTTTTGAACTTAATATTACTCTCTAATTCTAGTAGTGATTTTGGTAGGCGATTGTATAACCTAGGGGCCATTCCAAACACACTCTTATCAAATAAAGCTGTTTTATGTACAGGCATACAGATTTTATTTTTGTGTCGTTTGCTTCTGAAGTTTTCAAAAAGATTTAAATTGTTTCTTATAAATAATATTGTCTCGTAAATGTATAGACAAGGAAATGTTAATATATTTAAGTTCTTAAAAAAAATACTCACAGGAATCAGTTGTATATAAGTGGCAAACAGACCTTATACACTTTTTTTGGGCTTTGAATATTGTTTCCCTCTCAGAACAGTTCCCCCAAAAAATTAACCCATAGCGCAGCGTAGATGTTACATAAGCGTGATACGATGTTAGTACCGCTGGCTGATCCACTACTTTAGCTAGCATATATAGTGCATATGAGTAACTGCTAAGTTTTGCACATACTGATTCCGCGTGTGCTTTCATTTAAGATCTGAGTCAATGTGCAATCCTAAAAAATTTGTAACAGATACATTTTCAATGTCCTTATTCTTATAACTAATTTTGGATGTCAAATTTATATTGTTAAATGTCATGATATTTGTTTTGTCAAGATTTAATTTTAAATTATTACATGTCAACCAATTTGTTATATTATTTAAAGCCAAATTAATTATTGAATGCAAAGGTTTATGCTCATCCCCAACGAACATGATGGTGCTATCGTCAGCGAAAAGAACCATAGGGTGATCAACAGCTTTAGGCATGTCATTAATGTAGGTTATAAAGAGAAGCGGGCCAAGAACGCTTCCCTGTGGTACCCCAAAGCTGACGAGCTTAGGTTTTGACAAATACTTTTTTCTATTTTCGTTTTAGGGCAGAGGTAGGGTAGGGTTGTAATTTGTGTAACTTGTAATCTATTTTCAAGGTAAGATTTTATTAGATTAAGGGCGTTGCTTCTAACTCCATACACTTCTAGCTTTTTAACTAGCAAGTTGTGATCAACACAGTCAAAAGCTTTTGTTAAGTCCATATACATGGCGCACACAGGCACTCGTTTATCGCGACTAGTCATTACTGTTTTTAGAAAATGATAAATAGCTGAATTGATTGATTTAGTTTTACGAAAGTCTATTTGTTCATCTACAAGAATGTTATATTTTTCCATATATGAATATAAACTGGTATAAATAAACTTTTCAAATATCTTTGAGAAAACTGGGACTAGAGCAATTGGTCTGTAGTCACTCATGTTTTCTCTTTTCTTATTTTTGAATAATGGATTTACTATGGTTAGCTTCATCTTATCGGGAAACATCCCACCATCAATGGCTATATTAACAAGATAGCTAAGTACGGGCGATATTATGACGGCCACATATTTTACTACGTTGGTGCTTATTTCGTCATATCCCGCACTCTCCGTGTTTTTGAGACCTCTAATAATATATAAAATGTCATGAGGAGTTGATGCGCTCATAAAAATCGAGTTTGGTTTGTCCCACTTTAGAGTACTAGTGGCACTATTCGTACCACTTTGCCTAGCATGTACCTTGTCAAGAAAGAAATTGTTAAATGCTTGAACTATGTCCTCAGGATTAGTCAATATTTTATTATTAAATTTTATGCAAGTAATGTCAGATTTGGGATTAATCATTTTTGAATTATTAATTATATTCCATGTAGCTTTCGATTTATTACGTGCCATTTTTAGTGTTTGGTTATTTCGTGACTTTTGTGTTAATATAATAATATTCTTTAATCGTTTAGTGTATGCCTTAAAAGCGTTGTAATCATTTAAATTAAGACTTCTCCTGTATTTCCATAGCATTTGTCTTTTACGTTTTGTACAAAGCTTAATACCTTTGCTAATCCACTTAGTTTTTTTATTAACTCAATGTTTAATCCTCACTACAGGGAAATATAGGTCATACAGAAGTTTAAATAAATCAAAAAATCATTAAACGCGTCATTAGGATTAGAACTGGAAAATACTTCACCAAAACTTAATTTCATTAAATGACCTTTAAATTTTTCCATATTACCTTTACAAAAGTCACGTCGGAATGAATACCAGAACTTGTATGTGAAGTATTCCTTTACAGGACATTTAAAATATTGGGCTGTATGGTCAGAAAGAGCAAGTTCAATGACTTCACAAGAAGAACCACGTATATTGTGTATAAAATTATCTATGCAGGTGTGTCTAGCTAGTCGAGTCGGTTCTTTAAGCGATATTTTTAAGTTACAGCTTGTAATAATATTTATAAATTAATTTGCAATTTTACTGGGTTTTAGTATGTCAATGTTAAAATCGCCACATATAATTATTTTTTTCTTTTTAAAGCAGTATTTACTCAATAAGATATCTAAGTTATTAAAAAACATTTTAAAATATTTTATACGTTGTTCTTTTTTGGTGGTCTATAAATACAGATGACAATGATATTATGGTCTATTAGCTCCACAGCACTACATTCTATAATGTTATCACAGCTAACATCTCTGGCTTCATTGAGCTCTCTAAACTTATGGCAGTTACGTACTAATATACAAGACCCACCATTACGATTTTTCCTGCTATAAGAGCCTGCAAGGGTATAGTTTAAAACGTTAAGTTTAGTATGGTCACTTTTTATCATATTGTGTTCCGTAATACACAATACGTCAACATTTTTATTTTTTGAGCGAAGTTCATCTATTTGCACCTCAACCAAATCGGATTTTGCTATTAGCCCGTCAATATTTTGATGAAGAACACATAATATTCTTAGCGCCAAAAAAAATGCTGCATTGGGGATTCATTACCTACTGTACACTCTTTTACAGCTGCATTATTAAGATAGGTGCAGTCAGTTTGCGTACCTCTACGTATTGCTATTTTTCCATCCTGCCTGATACTATTATTTATTTTGCAATGATGAACATTCCGTTTCCACTCATTTTGTGATAGTTCCTTAAGTACCTTCCTGCAAATATGCATGCGTATAATGTGTCTATTTGGAACATGCCTGCTATAACCCATATCTAAATAAGTGACGTGATTGTATTTAGAGCACATAAATCTCAATTCGTCATTTAGTTTTTTTTCGTTTAGGTATTTATTGTAAGGAACTTCATTCACTAATATGTTTGTAAATTTAAAATAATTCATAAAGCTACTTAGCGTGAACTTAAAATTGTATGGATTGCAGTCATTCATACCTCCCAATATAACCACGTAATCTTTCTTAGTTAACTTAATTAATTCGTGTTTATATGAATTAAGTATATCTTCTATTTTTGCGTTTGGTTTGCAAAAGGACAGAACCTGATAATCAGACCCTACAAAGTATTGCAGCGCTTTCCGCAAACCAATTCCACGTTGATCGCCTAAAATGATAATTTTCTTTTTGTCGTCTTGCCCTTCCTTTTGTTTAATTATATTACTCAATATAATATTATTTCCAGCGGGGTTTTGTGTGTTTCGCTCTAACAGAAGCATGTCGAATTCTTTCATGGTTACAGTTACGTCGCTCGCAGTTTTTAGATAAATTTGTTGTTCCTGGGCTTGTAGCAAACTCGGTTCAGCCGCTAGTTCTGCACATTTAATGCCAAGTCCGTTTTCTTTCATCACAGTGACAGATTCCTCTTTATTGTAAGTCTGCCCATCAGAACTCTTATCAGACAGTACTCCAGTTTCTGTTGACTTTACTGGTCTAGACGGTGTGAGCATTGAGCCTTTTCTGTTCTTCTTTTTGCCTGATTTTGGTTTAATACTCTATCCTTCAAATGGCCCTACTTTTTTGTACAGCTCAATCATTTTATTGCTTTTCTCTAGTTCTGATTTTAAATGTCTATTTTCGCTGTTCAAGTTATCGATCTCATTATTGGCACTTAGTAAATTGAATGTTAACTTATCTAGTCTATCATTTAATTCACGTATGGTATCATTATCCGTTATGGAAGTGTTTGGCAAACTCATCATTGTAGTATCAAATAGCGATGCATTAGACAAGTCTGACATAGAACTACATGGACGTACAGGTCTTCGATGCGACACATTATTTTCCATTTTCGAAACCATCAACGAAACTGAATAAATAATAAAATATATCGATGATGTAATCGATTTATATGATCCACCTGGGCTATTATAACACTATTCAATTCTTCGTGGATTATTTTACAAGTGGTAGTTATCTCAAGTGATAGTAGTATAACTTTTTGAGTCTGTGGTTTTTACTGGATAAGGTATACGTAGTGTAGTATCCCATTTAGTTTGTGGTCCGGCTATTATTCTCTGTCTACGGTAACATGATATGTGTATCTCTAAATAGTCTGTGGTAACATGCAATTTTACAAGTAATAGACAAATTAGTCAGTTTGTTATTGGTGATTATCAACATGAACATCCAGTAGTTTCAAAAAATATTTACATGTGTGAGTGCAAATTTCATGGCTTCGTTTGTGTTGTGATTATAACTTACTAAATTACGGGCATAAAATACTTTGGAATCTTACTGTGGATGTCCGTTTCACCTTTCTTTCAGTCCACTATATGCAGTTTATGCAATTTCACCAGGTATTATATGGTTTTGTAAGTGTTTTCTATTAATTACGTTGAGACTCTTTCGTTACACTGTTTACTCAACAAACACACACACACACACGCTATAGTGTGTGTTTTCAGACAGTAAGAATTCCTTCCTCAACATTGTCTAAAAACTGTTGTAATTAGACAACAACTGGGGCCTGCGGTTTATCATGGCATAGTGTTTACTGATCCCTGTTATTTACCTCGCCATGTAGAGCGTTTTTAGGGTTCCGTACCGAAAGGGTAAAACGGGACCCTATTACCACAGTCTATGTAAACCTTACGATTTTTATGCTGTGCTATCACTAAGACTCCGCTGTCCGTCCGTCTCCGTCTGTCACCAATTTTCTCAGCTGTTGATGTATTTCTGTAGCCGCTGTAACAACAAATAACAAAAAACCTGCGCGGCAACCTCAGTTGCAATCACATGTTAATTGAAATGTTGAAAACTGGCAGCTAAATGTTGGTTTCGAGTCCAGTAAGCGGAAATATTAGTAAAAAACTTCTAGAGCTGACAAAAGTGGAATAAAGTCCCCATCCCACTAATATTATAAACGCAAAATTTTGTGCGTATGGATGTATAGATGTTTGTTACTCTTTCACGCTCAAACGACGGGCCCAATTTTGATGAGATTTGGTATGAAGGTAGATGAAGCGCTGGGTACCTACAATGTATATAGGATACCTAGTTTTCATCATCATCACCAATCACCAGGGGGGTGGAAAAGCGAAATATTATTGCGCACAGAATAAACAAAATAACAAGATCACGGCCTACTTAAGTTCGTAAAGATGACAGTTCTGTCAAAGTGTGTGTTAGTTTCTGAAAGGTTGGTCAAAAGCACACTATCATTTTGACAGCTAGACGTGCTCGGTGACCGTCAAGGGTGATGAAATGTATTACAAACACCGTCAAGGGTGATGAATTGTAATGACACTTTTTTCATGTGATTAATTTTATATTTGTACTCGTATGTACGTAGGTACTGTATTTTATTATTAGTGCTTACTGATTGATTTACTTAGTACACAAATTTACTCATATAATACTTTATGACATTTTAGTATAAAGATAAATATGACTTTGAAGAATATAATAAGCTACTCTAAGTACTAATCTTGCGCAGACGACGTCGCGGGCACCAGCTAGTTTTTCTATAGTTCAATCATCATTTGAATGCAACGGAGTTATTTAAATAGCTAGCTGAGCCAGACATATAAAGTACATCAAACTAATAATAGTGTAAGTATTATAATTACCGTCACCGGGGATAAGACCCGGGATATTCGGCTCAGTAGACACATTCTCTAAATGATATCCCCTCAACCACACTGCCGGCGAAGTAAAGTTTAATCAGCTCTTCACTATGTTGATTAAAGCGACCTTGTTCGGCACTCATTAACTTTTATAGTTACTTAGGCTTTCGCGATTCTCATGCTAAACGTATATTTAAATGACATTTAATGGACTAGCTTTTGAATGCAAGCGCTCACAGCAGAGCTTGACTTGGTGATCTTAACCGATCAACAAGTTAAGCAACGCTTTCTGTGTTCAGGAGTTGGATGGGTGTGTGCTAGTGGCATTGTTCAACTGAGCGCTTCCGTGCTTCGGAGGGTACGTTAAGCCGTCGGTCCCGGTTGTTTGTCTTAGGAAAACAATCATTATAGGCTATGTCGAAGTTCTTCGGGTGGCCTCAAAACTTAGACATGGGTTAGCCACTAGCCTATCCACATATGGAGAATCCCAATAATCTATCTATCCACGGTTTTCCTTACTACCGATAGAATTTTGAAATAACTTCCATACAAATATTGTCAAATATCTAACTCTAGTAAGGTAAACCGGCGATAGATAGATTATTGGGACCGGTCGTAAGCCGCACTGGGCCCGCGCTTCTCTTTGAGAGGAAGGCTCGAGTCCCAGCAGTGGAATCATAATGTGCTGATTACGTATGTAATGAACTAAATTACCTACATTTTATATTATTTTAACCTGTGGAGACAAAGAGAATACTGCAAGCTGTGTCAACGACCCAAAGCCTTTCTTCGCTACGTTAAGAAGCTGGGGTGACTTGGGTATAAAGGCGATACCGGACGTTAGTTGAGGATTTGTCGCCCCATATATAATAAGGAGAAAAAGAATACTGCAAGAGCTCTGAGCACCGTGCGTGACTACTGTGTGCATCGGGAACGTTTGGACTAAATGATCTCATGTAGTAGAATTTTTTTTAAAATATCTGTTGGATAGAGAAGATTTATTTTTTCTGCGCGATACTATTGCAAGACTTTGAAAATACTTTAATAACATATCTATAAATTAATACATTATTTTATAAGTGTAGTTTGTAAATAACATATATCACTCATTGTTTTTATTTAAATAACAGCTTACCGGTATTCCCATCGTGCACCATTGTCATGCTCTTCGGCCGGACACCATAATTGATGAAGATCATCTTCCGGGTTCTCTTCGTGGCTACCATCCCTGAAAACGGCAGGTTCACTGGAGACTGGGTACGGCCTCCACACTCCGGATACGACGAGCTCCAATTGCCTTGCTCTAAAATTAAAACAGTAACACTATAGTTAGAGAGATGAGTTCGTTTCTTCTATCACGTCTCTGATGAATCTCTATCTATATTAATATTTTCATAAAATAAAAATCTCGTTAATTTTATTGAGTAAGTACAAATATTAGACTAAAATTTCAAAAAAATGAAATATTTTATTTTTTAATAAATGTATTAGTTTTTTTATTCACCAGGCTCACCACTAGGTCAAGGCATCTGTCTTGACCACTAAGCCACCGAGTTGTAGCTTGAGGAAATATATTTTCAATCTGAACTGCAAAGACAGCTCCTTATTTTAATGTGAAGTATGATATTGCAAGGGGTCATTCGTAAAACTCGTCGTAAGTTCGATTTCGATTTGGCTTTACCTATCGTGGAGTAATCTATAATGTGGTGGTCGGGCAATGTCTGATATACTCTTGGCTAACTATAGCCAAATACAATATTAAATCATTTTTTTTTGTAAATAGCATAAGACCGCTCCAATCCTTTATTGGATTTCTATGTATCTAACACTCACCCAAAGCTATCGAGGAAAGAATAGAGCTCTTAGACAATAGATACGACAGACATAAAATTCGACGATATGAATATAATCCAAACACCAAGAGTAAAATGTTTTCAAGTACAAGTATATTTATTATTTAATAAGGTTAATTAGCTCGTAGCTCGAAGCGCTCGTAGCGGAGCCGAAGCGCTCGTAGCGGAGCTCGACTGTGCGATCTTAACCGATCAACAAGTTAAGCAACACTTGCTGCGGTCAGGACTTGTATGGGTGTGTGCTAGTGGCATTATTCAACTGATGGCTTCCGTGCTTCGGAGGGCACGTTAAGCCGTCGGTCCCGATTGTTTGTCTTAGGAAGTTTTTACGGCTCAACAGTCGTTAGGATATGTCGAAGGCCTTCGGCGGCCTGAACACTTCGACATGGGTTGACCACTAATCTATCCACCAACCCGCACTGGGCCCGCGTGGTGGATTATGGCCCAACTCCTCTCTCCGAGAGGAAGGCTCGAGTACCAGCAGTGGGAACAAAATGTGCTAATTATGAAGGTTAATTAAGTAACTACCGTAGCAGTTCTGGTAGCACGTCGCAATGCAACTGTTATAGGTGCTGGGCCTCACGCGGCACTTACCTTACGCTTGCATAAATTAACACGTTCATTAATATTATGAAGGCTAACGGTTGTGAGTATTTGAGTGTTACAAACACACTCACATGTTAGGTTCTTCATCACGCTTAAACCGCTGGACCAATTTTCATGAAATTTTGGAATGGGGGTAAATGAGGCGCTGGATTAGCATATAGCACATTGAATAATTTTCATCACCCTTTCACAACGCGGGTTTACAGATTACAAAAATGAAAAAGTGTCTAAAACGTCGTACGTTAACGTAGTTAAACGTAACTAAAAAAAACAGACAGCAAACAAGAAATTAATAGAAACAATAATGGTCAAGGAGGAGCCGTGGTCGCATGCCTGTACACCGTGTGGGTGTCTGCAGGAACACGTACAACTGTCTAATCGGTGTGCTTTTGTAATATGACTTTGACTTCGACTTTATGTTTTTTTTTCTATACATAGTGTGAGATACATGTAATTAACTGTCATTTTTATCTCAATAAATAATTAAATAAACTGAACAGTTCTCCGATAACCTTCTTCATTTTGCCATCGCCGTAGTCGGATAAAATACGACTAAGCAAGCTATAATACAAGCGCATAGCTTATTAAAAATGTTTTATTCGAGAACATATTAAAGTTACACAATATTTTCTGCCAACTTCCAAAAAAGAGGAGGTACTGAATTCGACTGTATTTTTTTATGTTTGTTACCTCATAACTTTCGATTGGGAGAACCGATTCTCAAAATTCTTTTTTTGTTTGAACGTTGATGGTTCCCGTGTGGTTCCATTTAAATTTTATCAAATTTAGTCTAGTAGTTTTTGAGTTATCCTCCCATAACTGATTTTTACCAAAGTAATAGAATGGAAGTCTGTATTTTTTTTTTCAAATTGCTATTGTATTTTTGAATTATTATTTAACATTTATATTTACGGTAAAATAAACGGTGTTATAACCATTTTAACCTACACAACACGTCTTACTACAAATTAATGCAACAGAAACTTATTCACAAATTATTATTCAAATCACACGTGAAGGTTTCCCCACACTTGGTTAGTGTGTGGAATGAGGTGTTCCATTTGGATACAACCAGGTGGTGGTTCGCGGTACTCACCCTTGTAATTCCATTGTTTGGGGCTGTCAGTGGGACAATCTGAAACCGATAATTATGAACATCATCATGTATTTCAAATCATATTCTAAGCGCTCGTAGCGGAGCTTGACTTGTCGATCTTAACCGATCAACAAGTTAGGCAACGCTTGCTGCGGTCAGGGGTTGGATGGGTGTGAGCTAGTGGCATTGTTCAACTGAGCGCTTCCGTGCTTCGGAGGGCACGTTAAGTCATCGGTCTCGGTTGTTTGTCTTAGGACAAAAGCCGTTAGGTTATGTCGAAGGCCTTCGGGCGGCCTGAAAACTTCGGCATGGGTTGGCCACTAGCATATCTACCTAGCCACAATGAGCCCGCTTGGTGGATTAAAGTAATCAACTCCTCTCCCTCTGAGAGGAAGGCTTGAGTCCCAGAGGAAACATAATGGGCTGATTGTGAAATCATTTTACGCGTCCAAGATGCACGTGTTAAGTTCAATTACATTTAAAAGACTATAAAATAGCCCGCAAATTACTGCACATAAAATCCGTCATTTTTAGAAATTGAATGCTGTTAAGACGAGTCTAATATATCATTTATCAAAATCGGTAGAGCTGTTAAGTAATCGTCAATAGCAGTGCGGAGTCTAGAACAGTGTCTCGTAGATATAATAGATACAATACATACAATATATATATATATATATATATATATATATATATATATATATATATATAATAGAAAGCAATAGTTTCGAAAAAATAGGCTCAAAAAATATCAAGTTCGTATCAAACACCGCTGTCTGCCCATTCGAGGATGTAGGCATGGCAATTTATTATGTTGTATTTAAAAATAACATGGATGTCGATATGTATAGTATAACATACTCTAGGGGTACACCTCTGGCCCCCTATCCCTAGTAATACACGCACGTGTGTGCTGGTTTTATTTTATTGTTATAGCGTAGGTTTTTAGCCGTACCAGAAAAGTTCATGTTTGCGACCATTCAATCGAGACCCCAGTTTTATATGAGACCGTAGAGTATAGAGAGATCAAGCTGCCATCTTGGATTAATGTGACAGATCATGATAAAAGGTTGCAGGTGTGCAGTAGTATTTAAGTTATGCGGGAGCATACAGACAGACAGACAGCATTTTATTCAAAAACGTCATATTCTTGTTCAGTAGGTAATATTATGTCTTTTAACACATTTAAAAAAAAAATGTTTTAAGTACAGACTTATTAGCCTCTACTCCTTTATTATAATTATACATAGATGAGCTCCCGATATTTCGAAATTGTAGCAAGCCAGCGAGTTTATTACAAATAAATACAACGGTTAGTGAAATTGTTACCAATATGTTTAATAACTAACCTAACTAAATTTCGTACAAATGTCCTTTAGGGGTGAAGTTATATCCTGATACCTGTATGACCTGACGTAATAAACCTGGGTATAAGCTATTTCCATTCCGAATCCCACGTATATCTATTGTGTCAAATCAAATCCTCTCGCTCACAAACACTCGCATTCAGTGAATTTGTGTTGTGTGTATTAAGTTACAAATTAAAATATAGTTTATTTCATTACAAGTGGGGAAAGGCTGTCATTGCAAAGAGTTCCGACAAATGTCTACCCGAGCCGAGGCGCAGCCGAAGGCGAGGGTTGACAGTCGGAACAAGTTGCAATGACGGTTCCGCACGTGTACTGAACGACTATTTTTAATACAGTTGCGAAAAAATTAAGCAATTTAATAAAATAAACTTGCAAAGAAAATTTCTGGAAAATGGCGCCAACCGTAGAATATAAGCAGAGATTTTTTTTTCTTCACCCTTTCTGGTAGGCAAAGGGAACTATGCCCATACAGCTAAGTCTTCAGTAGACTTTTTTTATTGATATAAAATGAAAATGAAATTTAATGAGATTAAATAAAATGCAACCTAACCTAACTCATTCAATCAAATCATTAAATCTGATATTGAAACAAATTAGTTGCTTTTTTTAGAATTATACGTATTTGCATGAATCATAAAAACTTCTATGCATTTTATTTAGTAAAAACTTTATGGTTGGTTTTTCTTTTTAATAGACATCATTTTGACAGTTGGGAAAGAGAACGCACGAGTTCGGGAAAGGTAAAAAAAAAGCACAAGTATGTAATAGCCCACATCCCGCACGCTATACGTCCCTGCAATACGCCACTTTTTGAGCAACTGTATTAAAAAATAATAACCTGAACATATATCTGTATCGTCGAAGTCGCAAGGCGTTGTACTTTCGTTCCGAGTGTTGAGTACTTTTGGTAGTTTCTGAAAATAAACATTTTGGAAATAAGAACTTACGCAAATAAAACTTTCCGTCTAATTATTAAACGTGGACTAAATATAGACCCGAACTTAAACCGTAAAGGGACTTCATAATTTCATAATCAAAATTTGCATAAACTATGCTTTGAACTCGGGACTATATTTCGTCCACGTTATTGATAAGACGGTGTGAGTATAAGTTACTTGACTCTCATAGTTTGAATAACACTTTGATGTAATTATAAATATAATTTTATTAGCTTTACGAATGAAAGGAAACCAAGACATTTCTCAATGTCTCATTTCTCGGGGTAACGAGGCAATGCATTGTCAAGAGAAAATTTACTTCTTAGCTCTGTGTGGTGCTGGAGCTGGCATGGCAAGTGTGGTGATTACCACCGAGCTGGTAGGTGTCAAGGTATTGCCACGCTGCAACCCCACAGCCGAATGGGCCGGCACGACCGGAGAAGTACCACATTCCCACATAACACCAACGTAAAGTAATATAGCTATTGCTATTGCGTTTCAGTCGGTTTGTGGGAGGTTCCGGATGCCCCCTTCACTTCTTCTTCTCATATCCCCCTCCCCCCACCCTTCCCCGTTCCACCCTCACTCCTTCTATTCCTTTTAGAGGTTGGCAGCGCGTAGGAAACGCCCTTAGTGTTCCAAACGTCTATAGGCGACGGTGACCACTTTCATCAGGGGGGGCCGCCTGCCTGTCTGCCTAATTTTGGTAATAAAAAAAACGTACTGCTGCCCTTAAGTCTCTTGACAGAAAAAAACATTATTACACTTTGATTGTCTGACCATAACAACACAAAGTGTTATTAAAATATGTATAAGTTAATCCCGTATCCACATTTATTTAAGTACTTAGTGTTTTTCGAAAATTGAATAATCGTAACAAACTTAAAGTAGGTACCCAAATTGCAAAACCCTTTTTAAACTATTCGAAGATTGTTTTTTAAAAGTAGAAGCCTGTTATATATTTATCAAATTTTTTTAAGGTAGCAAATTGTTAAAGTTTTATAATTATGGAATTAGAAAAATCTTTCGCTATACAAATTGCAGCAACCTGTTTATGCGCCTCATAAGTTAATCGTGGAAAAGTGGTAAAATAACGGTCAGTTACACTTATTTTGATAGAATATTCTCAAAATTTTAGGGAATCTTGTTCAATACAAGAACAATTTGAAAAAGTTGATACCCAGTTCCATTCTATTCAGTTATTAGAGTGTAACTCAAAAACTCTATAATTAATTTTCCCTTAGGTGCATATGACTATACAGCTCCCACATTAGAGGAACTAGGAGAGGCCCTGTACAATGAATGTTGAATAAGGCTATTTGATATACCTACATCTATAGTTAGTGATGAGTACCTACTCTTTAGAAACTTATTCTAAATCTGTATAAAAATAACTTTACTAATAATATGAAAAAGATCTTTCTCTTAGATGACATCTTGATTGAATTAATAGATTAAATCTGAAAAATGTCTGGTTGTAAAAGCAAAATGCGAATAAACATTGTTAACTAAGTAAAATAAATTAAGTTTTGACGAGTTATGGTTTGCAAAATTATTGTCAGTTAACTTGGACACTCCATTTTGGAAAAAAAATATATTTTTTTATATTTTTCTACTGACTTCCAAAAAGGAGGAGGTACTCAATTCGAATGTTTTTTTAAATGTTTATTACCTCATTTCTTTCGATAGGGTGAACCGATTCTCAAATATCTTTTTTTGTTTGAAAACTGGTGCTTTCCGTGTGGTTCCCATTTAAATTTCATCAAATTCAGTTCAGTAGTTTTTGAGTTACTTTCCAATAACTGAATAGAATGGAAGTCAGTATTAAATTTTTCAAATTGTACTTGTTTAACAATAAAGCCACGTGCTATACAGTAGTATTCGCACACTACTGCTTATTACAGCAGTTTATTTGACACTACGGCAGTATCAGCCAAGCCGGATTTTACAGCTATACGTTCCCTTCAAACCCCAACACACAGGTGACAAACCCAAACACAGTTAGTGAAGTGATCGGCGCTATTGCTGCACGGTGCAACATGTGACACTGTGGTGATCACTTTCTAGATGGCTTCAGCTGCACTAGAGGTCTATCGGGTCCATAATATTTTACAATTAACATCCTGTAGTTATTAAGTAAATTAAATCTTTTTTTTTTTTCTTTACAAGTTTGTTACCTAGAGGTATTCATCCTTTATCTGATGTTCACACAACGTTTAAGGAAACTGCTAGTTTTCTATAAACATATAAACGGATCGCTTTGCTTATCAGTCATAGCTTTTTGAAATGTTTTGTAAAACGAGAACTGTCAAAAGGTATTAAAGGTAAAGGTATAAAACTCGTAAGAAACGATCTATTTCTAGATAAAGAATTGGGGTTAGTTCGAGCTTCAACATTTTTGTTTTTTAGCCCTTAATGGGCTAAAAGACAAAAATGACACGCTTCATTTTAAATTGAATTTTAGTGATCAATTCAGTAATAAAAAAAATATCACGTAGAATTGATAACTTAAGAAATATATTTAAAAGTAAAAATATGTTCAATCTACAATACTACTTACAGGGTCCCGTCGTTGTCGCTGGATACTCTCTGTGGTGACCCCAGAGACTTGCACTGGAAAGTGAAATATCCACATTGCTTTTGGCTAGAACAAAATAACATTTCATTATTTTATCCAATTGAGTCGTGTTTCTAGCAAATCGAATTATTCGTGGTCTAGGTAGACTACGGAACAGTCGATTTCCTGAAATCGGTAATCAAGGCTGGTAACACTGTTTACAAAAAAGGATAGGCCAAACTTACAATTACAGTGCGGGGTTGAGAAAAAGTTTTAATAAAAAATGAACTGCTAAGAATAACTTATATTTAACCCATTTTAAAGCGATTTTAACTTACGCAATACACCGAATATGTAGGACTCGACCGGTTTCGCTACGTTCAGAGACGCTTCTTCACGAGGAGAAGCTACATACTCGGCTTATTGCGTAAGTTGAAATCGGTTTTTTAGCTTTAAAAATTATATTGAACCCTTAAAGATTGTCAAATAAAATACATTGGCCGGCAAATAATGGGGGTTGGTTATAAGAAATGCGATTACTTTTTTTTTTTTTTTTTTAATTTATTTTATGGGCTTTGTCGCTGAGCGACCACATCGCCCAATTGTTACATAATACAAATAGACTTACTAACTACTTATAATAGGGCTAATTCTGCTAGTCTATACAATTTAATTGCCTGATCTGACATAGGACTCGCTAGGATACTATTGCAGTATCCGACCGCCATCAACC
Organism: Selenia dentaria; assembly: GCA_917880725.1. Taxonomy (NCBI): domain Eukaryota; kingdom Metazoa; phylum Arthropoda; class Insecta; order Lepidoptera; family Geometridae; genus Selenia; species Selenia dentaria. Next base: position 1,032,018 of record OU862888.1, on the reverse strand, counting down.
TTGCTGGATTGAAGCATGACCGTCTATAACTTTCATTCCGCACACACTCCGTCAAGATATGCTGCAAATCCTCTACAATCCCACATTCAATACAATTGGGAGATGAAACTTTCTTCATTAAAAATGCGAACTTCTTTGAAGGAATGTGTGCAGAGCGCAGCCTGAGGGCTGTGACTAATATTTACCGGCTCAAAGTATTGTCATCAATCCATGGATATTTAGTTATTTCTGGTTGGACAGTGCGATACCAAATACCTTTTTCTTTCGATCTTTCGTCGAAATACTCCTGCCATAGTGTTCTGCATTGTTCTCTTACTAAATGATAATGGTCAGAGTATAAGGGAACCACACTTAATGGGATTCCATCTACCGCAGCTTGCTTAGCTAGTAGGTCCACAGCCTCATTTCCACTTAACTGGATATGAGATGGTATCCATTGCAGGTATATTTTTTTGTTTGTTGCCTGTAAACTCCAGATCGACTCCACAATACTATAGGCAATCGGTGCGCCTCGCACTTGCGAGGTACATCGAGCCAGATGTTGCAGCGAGCTTTTCGAGTCAGTTAGAATGACAATTTTACTGAAGTTGATTGTGTGGCTATACGACAAAGCTTCTGCAATAGCAATTAATTCAATGTGCATGATTGAAATATTAGCGTCGATCTTGAGTTTAACGTGACAACCCTGCCAAACGTCCAAAAACGCTGCGCCTCCGTCAGTTCCTTCTTTGGATCCATCCGTATAAATTTTGTAACAATCTCCGTACTGCTGATTGATGTACCTAGTACATATATTTTTAAGAACCTGGCTGTTATACAATCGTTTAGCTCGATCAATATCAGGTATCGAGTCAAATATTACCTGTGATAAATTAATATTGCTTATCCAACATGCCATCGAGAACATTTCAAGTCTACTACTATTGTGAGTCGGTTGTGAATTTAAATCCGAATAAGTTGCAACAAGTAAAGGCAGTTTTTTATTATTCCAATAACGTGACCGGCTGTTGTTGGATAACTCCTGAATTATATTGACAGATGCATTATTGCACAGTGATTTAGCTCTTAGGAAAAATTTTGCTGCTAAATATCTTCTGCGATAATGTAGTGGTGAAAGGTGTAGGTCACTTTCCATTACATGGATTGGCGTACTTTTAATATACCCTCCGATCACACGTAACGCCTGATTCTGTACCCTGTCTAATTTGACCAAATTAGTCTTACAGCTGTTATTGTACAAAAAACTGGCATAATCTAACCTACTGCGAATTATAGCTATGTATAACCGCCTTAAGTGCTTTTGATGGAGACCCCATCCTGGTCCAGTTAGTACTTTTATTATATTAATGTACCTTGAGATTTTTTGTGCCAGCTCGTTAATATGTTTACCCCACTTAAGCGCACTGTCCAACCATAGACCCAAATATTTTTAGCAATGAACCATTGGTAAAGAAATGTCATCCACTTTGAGCTCAACTACACCTCTAAAACCACCTTTCTTAAATACACAGATTTTACTTTTTGTCGGTGAAATAACTAATCCTAAACAGTTTAACATTGAATTTAGCTCTTGGCAAGCAACATGTAAATCTGTAATTGCACAATCCATACTATCTTTTGTTGTGTACAGAACAAAATCGTCGGCATATTGAGATATACGTACTCTTTGTATATTTTTACATACATTTATAGTGGCTATATTAAAAAGTAGTGGAGACAAAGGGTCTCCCTGGCTGATTCCCCGTCCGGTATGCCTAACGATATTATTTCCCGCGATTGTAACTCTAAGCTGCCTATGCGAAAGGTAAGACCACAAATACGTACATATTCTTTTACCTACGCCTAATTGATCCAATACTCTCATCAAACATGATACCTCCACATTGTTGTAGGCATTATCTATATCGACAAAGCAAGCAACGGTAGGTAGGTTCTTAGCGAAACCTATTTGTATTTGGGTGACTAAGCGCGTGAGGTTATCATAACATGAGCGTGCTTTACGAAAACCCACCATATTCTTCGAGAACATAGCTTTGTTTTCAAAATGCCATTCTAATCTTTTGTTTATTATTGAGTGCAGGATTTTACAAAGACATGAAATTAAGGATATAGGACGCAATGACGAGTGCGCATTAGAGTCCCTGCCCGGCTTAGGAATAGGAATGATTTTTATCTCGCGCCATTGTATTGGCACAAAACCGGTCAGAAATAATAAATTATAAAGTGACAATAGAATGATTTTACCAGTCATAGGTAGGTTCTTTACCATAGAGAATGATATTTCGTCACAGCCCGGGGCAGTGTCACTTTTCTTGATGGAATTAATTAATTCTTGTATGGTAAGACACGATTCTAAAAGTGAATTAATGGAATGAAACTGTGGCTGAGGAGGGCAAACGTAAGCGGGGGTTAAGTCATTTAGAAGTCTTTCGACTTTTGCCCTATCTATACCGCTATTAGTGGCCTTAGTTCGATGACCCTTTATCCATTTCATTTTACGCCACATATCATGTGAGGAGGTATTTTCATCGATGGAAGAACAGAAACCATGAAATGATTGACATCTGCTTAAACGAATGATTCTTTGTGCCTCGCTAATTTTAGATTTTAGGAATTCTAGATTATCGGGAGATGGACAGAACCTGAATTTTGCTAATGCAAGGAGTCGTTCTGCTACCGCTTTTGATATTGCTGCGTTCCAGTAAGGTTTAGGTGAAAATTGCTTAGTAAAGTATTGAGGAATTTTAACATACGGAATAAATATATTCGCAGCATTTTGTAAAGTACGTTCAAACAAGTTATAAAAAATTTGGGGATCAGTCGGAATAACAAAATTCAAAAACGCATTTTCTAAAAATGTTGTGTACGAACGCCAGTCACCTTTTTTAAAGTTCCTTTTTTTGACAACATCGCGAATAAATGGTAAGCCTCCTGAAATTTTAATTATCAAATGATCGCTACCGAGAGATTCATTAGTTACTTTCCAAGAAAATAAAGTACCTAGTTCGGAGGAAACAAAAGACACATCTGGCGATGACTGTTGCAAAGTACCGTTGACTAGCTTAGCTCTGGTCGGATCGCCGTTATTTAAGGAGATAAAGTTATGATCTAGCATACAATCAAATATTTGGCTGCCCCTTTGGTCCGTTTTGCACGACCAGTTAGAGTGGTGTGCGTTAAAGTCACCCAGTAACACAGACTTTGTACTACACAGAGAAAAAACGAAATCCCAATCATTTTGTGTTGTATGAACTGTTGAAGGGCAATAGATAGAAATTACGTTTTCAATATGCCGACAATTGTGTATCTTTACGTGTAAAAGTTCTATACCGGCATTAAGACTGCGTGACAGACATAAGCTTGATTTGACTGATTTATGAGTCACGATGGCGACCCCACCGTAACCATCTGCCCTATCCAGCCTATAGGTGTCATAGCCACTTACATTAAAATACAAATCAGGTTTGAACCAGGTTTCACTCAATATAGCGATGTGATTTTTTTCTTGAGAGAGAAACTGTTGAAATGACATGGACTTAGGACTAAGACTTTGACAATTCCATTGCATTATGTTTACGGTTATATTAATGATGTCAATATCCATAGTCATTAATGACAACGTTCATGAACATTGACATTAGAGTACTACCGGATATGTTGTCAACTTTAGATATAATCCACTCTATGAATATAGATACTACTTGCTGAATTTTGTCTTTTAACGATTCCCTACTAAGCATAATGTTTTTTAATTTAATTAGCAGTCTCATAAAACTAAACTCTTTTGAACTGTTATTCGCTCTTAAAGGTTCACTATTATCTTGAGCTTCGGTATTTGGGCTCTTGTTTGAGCTCCACTCTGCTCCCGTGGCCGGGGGGGGCGGAGGAGTTGGAGATGGCTGGCGTTGCTTCTTCTGCTTCTTACTTCTTTGGACTACTTTGAATGAGTTATCCTCTGTACTAGTGCTAAACAATTCTGCCATGAGTTTTCTTCGTTCTGGTTCAACCTCTGCTGTTTTTGTTACGAGCGGCCTCGGCGTAGTACTGCTCGAAAATACAGGGACTGGATCAGGGCTCAAATTTCATTGAGGCACCGGAGTAGGGCTCAAATATCGTTCAGGCACCGGAGAAGGCGGAACATACATGGTTAGGGCCTTTCTATAGGTACAGTTGTATTCAGCCATAAGTTCTCTCAACCGCCTTTCTTTTTTGAATACGGGGCAGACTTTTTGCAGCGCCATATGATCTCCTGTACAGTTTACACATCGATAGGATGTCTTCTCGCAGTTTGCATGGGTCTTAGAACATTTAGGGCAGACCACCTTTTTGGACGGACACGATCTTAGATTATGACCAAACTTCCAGCATCGGGAGCATTGCGTTACTGGAAATATATATGGCTCCACTTTGACCCTTAACCCATGTATGAAGACGTGTGTGGGAAGCATAGAACCTCGGAACCCGAGACGCACGGATTCAGATTTAACCCATGAGGAGCTGGAAGACTCATCGTTATTTCTTCTGTCTAGTCTCTTAGCTGATACTAATTCCACATTGCTGAACAGGTTTTTAATTATATCCTCATCCGGGAGGTCTAGCTCGACGTCCTTGATGACTCCATATGAAGTGCCGACTTCCGACGTTTTCTGACATCTCCATCCAAGATCCGAAAATGCCTGGCATTTAACGAATTCATCAGCGCATATATTGTCATCGAATGTGACCAGCATTTTATACTGGTGTATGTATTTCAGGCGGCTTATACTCCGTATATTATTATTTTTTAGTAAGCGGGCGAAAGCGAACTGCTTTGGTAGTGCTTCGGAACACGTGACGCAAACCTGTATTTTCTCTCCCACCTCGGGCTGGCTAGTTCTTCTAATACTCTTGCGTCCCTTCGATACAGTATTCCAACCTTCTTCCGAAGACTGGTCCTGTATATCCCTGAATGTCCTCTTTCTGGTTGATTCTTCTGTCTCCATATCTTGTGTGAGTTCACTGCATTCCACACCGACTGTATCCGAACTATAATTAATGTCACCACCTGTCACCTCATTCTGAACTAAGTTTTCTACGTCATAAGGTTCACTTTCCATAGCGTTGACCGGTAGATCGGCTGAGACAGCCGAGCCCGTGCTTATCGCGATTAAACTCGTTATTGTGCTCCGCTGAAAAGGATTACACGTCCCGTACCAGCGAAGGCCACGTAACCACTGGCGATTACTTGTATAACATTTGAGCAACTAGATTACAATTTCCAAAAAATGATACATCATAATGCTGGTAGTGACCATTCTGTTAAAGAAAGAATACTATAGAGAAGAAGAGGTTTCAGACACATATTATAATTTTTATGTTCAGAAAGGGCCAAATCTATTTCAAACCGAAAAGACCTATATCCTAATTTTTAACCTCATCCTTGAAACCGGTTAAAAATTAAGGAAAGCATAAAAAGTAAAATCATATTTCATTTTAGATTTAAAATTAATCACGCATTTTTTTTGAAAAATGTGCTACTGTCTCAAATATGCAATTTTGTACATATACAATACGTAATTCTTTTGTATTGCCACTGGTACTGTTATCAGCTGTTACGTATAATACACCGGATTAGTTCCGGGAGATTGCTCTGGATTTGCCAGGCCACAGTCTTAATGTAATTCCTCCATCCATATTTCATGTAAGTACGCATACCGGCGATGCGTGATCGCTACATAATTCTAATCTCACATTTGCGTACGAATGTTTTGGTTGAACAGTCATAGAGTTTATCTGTGTAATTCCATTGATTAAAACCAATTTTTTTCAAGTGTACGAATGCATAGGCTTTTGCTAAGTGGGAGTTTTCATCTCGACTGCTTCACTTAAATTCAGGTGAGATATATCTTGCAACAATATAGTTCCCGATGTCCTCACATTTGCGACCTTATGAGTAGTTTTATGGTTAATTTCGAATGTATTCTTGTGAAAAACATCGAACTTAGCTCTCGAACTAACAGGACGTTTTAATTTGTAGAAAAATCTCACCGCGTGTGTGCAAATCGGGACTCCGGATGTAATGGCGGGTAGCTTTTTGATTGGAATTTCCCATTTTGGTTATGTGATATGAATACGTTACGATAAATATAAAACATGACTTAAATCTCGAAACACTTTTTCGATGGTTTAGAAGTGGCAGGGCTTTGCAGAGCCCTGCCATTTCTTCTTCTTTTACTTTACTTCTGGGGAAGTAAAACAACTCTTCCTGTTATTCAACTGTCAAACAGTAGTGTGTATTACTGTGTTTCGGTTTGAAGGGCAAAGTTTTCAGTAAAACAACTTCTAATTAATTTAACATCTTATATATCAGGGTGGCGGGCTCAGTGCACTGTATTTTTTAAATTGGTTCTATAAAGGAACCTCGCCTGATAAAAAGCGGAGATGGAATCAAGAAGCGATGACCATTAATGAAAACTTAAGCTGCAATAATCGCCACCCCTATAAAAACCTGAGAGATACTTTTTCACGCCCCGCTTTGAAAACCCAGGATCATAGTTGCAATGAAAAACGTACGCTGGCAGAACATTCTATAGTTTAGTTACAAGACAGAGGTAGGATGTGTGGTTATGAGCACTTTGTAGTTAAACATTCTGGATGGCACTGAACTAGTACGTATGGGTAAGCGTGTTGCTTGATATCACGTGAGTGACTACCTTTTCTCTTTAGCGAGGTACATAAATAACCTTGGAAGACTGATACAGTGATCACCACACTTTTAATACCAGAAATACAAATAGGATAGCTGTACCTAGTTTTAGACTTGCGAAGACTAATAAGTCATTCCTAGGAAATTGTGTGTGTTTTTACAATAAAATCCCAAAGCACATAACTGAGCTCACAGAGGGCAAATTCATGTTGACTGTAAAAAACGTTTTAATAAAAAAAGCTTACTATAAAGTTCGACACTATATAGAAGATAAAGATGCTTGGAATACTCCACTTCTGGCAAGCTGTCTCTCTGCCACCCATAAAATGTAATATTTGTAGTACCTAAGTAGAAACATTGTAAACATCCATTATAAAAAGAATGGCCCCGAGTTTCTTGCCGCTTCTTCTCGGTGGGTTCTATATATATTGGAACGCGGCGGTAGAGTCTTTAAAGTACATTATAATGAAAAGTTGACGTTCATAAGTGCGTCTTTGATGCCTAAATTGAATAAATGATTTTGACTTTGACTTTGACTTTGATATCGCAAGTGTGAACAAATTAACATGTCACCATACAATGTTGTTAGGTTAAAACTTTCAAGGGCAGCTCGACTGAAATTCCTTCTATAGTAGAAGGTTGGCAACCAATGAATAGCTATGCCCCGACGAAACTTTAGTGTGGAGTGAATTCCTCTCAGCGCTATGTTCATTTGTGTAACTTAGTCCCACATCGAGATCCAATTATTTAGTTTCCTGGCTTGAACTCTGGATATACGGTGAATTGAAATAGTTTTTAAGTTATTGCACAAATGTTTCAAACACGCCATGAAGTAAACAAATAATATTTACTATTCTTTTTTCCATTAGACGCGTAAATCGGTGGGTAAAACAGTTTAAGTTTTTACTTAACAGGAGTTACTTTTTATTTACAGTTAAGGACATTTTTGAGGAAATTTTCTAAAAATAAATAAAAAAAGCCCAGTTGAACAGATGGAGGCGAATTGGCAACCTCCATTACGGGTTCTTCATCTTCTTATAAAGCATTATCATCGCCATCATCTAACTTGTGTGTACAATCCAGTGAGGTCAAAAATTATCGGCACACTGCGTGTTGGCCTAGTGCACCGAGGTTTCTCTAGCACAACTCGCAATTGGCCATTTATTGAAATGTACAATATACAGGTTGTCTCGAAACTCAACGATAACCTGGTACCGAGCGAGAGGCCATTCATGGTATACCCATTATGGAAAAAAGAACATTTTTTTCCCAACATCGAGGGTCAAAGTTAACTGGCAATAATTGAATTATTTATTTTACTTAGTAATCTTTATTACTTTGATTTCTGGTTGCGATTAATAGCAGTGTTAATTGAGATTACATTAATATTAAAATCAATGTAAAAAAAAAACAACTTTTTCGAAAAATTTCTATTATGGCTGACATGAATTTTTTTATTGTTATTTTTTTCATACCTTGTACCAGGTTATCGTTGAGCTTCGGGACACTCTATATAACTCTAATCAACTTATTTTATAATTAATGCTTAATGTATAGTTGACTAAATAAAATAAACTACAGACCAGTGTTGGCTAATGTATAATGATTTATTTTTACTATGAATGAAAATTTTTCATATTACCTACCTACGATCAGAAAACCAATTAAAACTATAAGATACTATAGTAACCCGACCATAGAAGTAATAAAAAAACATATTTTTTTCCAAATTGTTTATGCGGCTTAGTAGTTGCGAGTGGACATAGGACCGGACACATACCGAACGTCGAACACATAAACAAATATTTTGCGTTTCGTCGCAACCAGGTTAAAAGAAACTCACCCTTCCATACTTGAGTTTGTCTCTGGCTTCATTATCAAGTTGCTTCTGTATGTCATCTGCATCATCACCGAGGGTGTTTGCTCTGGTGCTCGCCATGTCTTGGGTCCGGTCTGTAAGGAACACAAGGGATTAGTAATTCATAAGTTAATAATTTCTATATGTTTGAGCATTCACATTAATTGTTTCAACAGTTTTGTTATACGTATACGATCGGTTATTATTATTGTTCAATTTTAAAGTCCTGTCTAGTAAATCGTGCTCTGTGGTTGGTGTCCTGCCAGACGAAACTTGATAATATAATAGAATATGTATTAGCCTTATAACATTGTATGTTTTAGGTAAGTCAAATTTACATTTCATTTATATCCATAACTACAAAAGAAGAAAGATAATTATATTATACTTTTTGTTACATTCACGTGCCTAATAATTTAGTCTCTCTTTGTATTTACATAAATATGTAGGTATCGTTTTACTCAAAATGAGATGTCAGTGGTATTAAATACTAAAAATATTCTTTGGAAACATGTACAATCCAATATAATAATAAAATGAGAATCTGACGTAGATAACAAATATTACGAATAACATCATAATAAGCATTAGCTGTCTGGTTTTATTACTTTTACAGTAATACAAAAGCACGATCTCAATGTGTTGCTTTTTTATAGTCTACTGATAAAATTATAAGCTTTTAGCGAAATTAAAATACTTGCCTTTTCTGACGGGTTACAATTTTTAAAAGACGTGGTTTTATATTTTAAACGAAATAGTTTTTTATACAGTAAACGAAAAAAAATATGTTTATTATGGCATGGCGGTGTAATCTTATATGGTATTAATAAAGACCCATCATCATCACCATCATCAGCCCACATTCGGCCACTGCTGGACATATGCCTCTCCTAAAGTACGCCACAGAGCTCGGTCTTCAGCTCTCTGCATCCAGTTACTGCCAGCCGCCTCTCCGCAGGTCGTCTCTCCACCTGGCCGTAGGCCGCAGGGCAGTCCGATGGAATAACATAACTAATATTTTAGGTTGCATGTGCCATGCTTTTAGGAATCCGTACATTAAGATAAAAGGAAACCGTATGTCAGTCGTTAGCAAATCAAGTACTTCTAGTTCATGGTTCCCTAGTTATTAGGACAGATAGCCTTAATTACAAAAAAAAATATTAAAATGTGCTTGTTTTACAATATATTTGATTCTTTACAAGTCTAAATTTGCGATGCGATCATCGTATGAATTTATCTACAAATTGAACTAAAAGTTGGAATTAGTTTTTTTCAATATCGTTATTTTAGGTACCTAATGGTTTTTTTTTCAGAAAGTGACAAAATACCCCAACTCATATTCTCACACCTATTGTTGGATCCTCACAATAACACTAAAAATATTAAACTGCGCCCGCTATGTCACATGACTAATTGATGTTGATCATGATTGTTTTTCCGGAACCAGTTTTGTATTAGAGCAAACAAACACAAAACAAATCGGTCAAGGTCTTTTTAAGTTTTAGCGAGATGAAAAAACATAATTTTCACTGATTTTTATATGCAAGTAAATTAATAGCCTTCTCATTACAAGGTTGACATGTAGATAGGTAGTTTTGCGAATGCGGGATAATATTTTGGCATGACTTTATCAACATGATCCCATGTGTGGCCGTCTGCCAAAAACAAGGAGAATCTATGCCGACGCGTAGGTTTTGTTTCATGTTTGACCAAACATAACTTTTTACATAGATTTTGATAATGCTTTCGATTGTTGGATAGGTTGAATAGGTTAAGCTTAATTAATTCTGGTAATTTTAATTTATTCTGATGAAAACCTTTTGATGTGTACACAATACAAGTAAAATTTGAAAAATTTAATACCGACTTCCATTCTATTCGGTTGTTGGAATGTATATCAAAAATTACTAGACCTAATTTGATAAAATTTAAATGGCATCACACGGGAAGCAACAGCTTTCAAACAAAATTGAGAAACGGTTTACCTAGTCGAAAGTTATGAGGTAACAAACATAAAAAAATACAGTTGAATTGAGTATCTCCTTTTTGTGAAGTCGGTAGAAAAAATAATTGATCATATTATTGTTTCAAATGTGGACTAAGCTTTATATTAAGCAGCTTGCATGTATTACATGCTTCAGTCGGTTGAAGTAGTACGCAGTTTTCTTAATTCGTAGATAATTTTTGTTTTACCCGTTCCAGTTTTGACATTCTATTTTTAGTTTTCAAAAAGTGTTGGTTACCTGACAAAGCACCCTAACAACATAACATGTTACTTTATAGTAAAGTTCGTGTACCATACGGTAGGCCCTTAATCACACAAAACAACACACAGTTATTGCAAAAGGTTACTTTTTTGTTAAACTCGGTGACGAGATAGTCAAGCGTCTCGCTTGCCGATAACTATTCACCAAGCGCGGATCCACCGTTGTGGGCACGATGGGCATGTCCACAACCCTAAAAGACTTGTGACGACAGACGTCACACTTCCATATTCGACAGGCAGATGATACGACGTTTTATATACAATGCTGTAAATATACAAAACCTGGATATCAACTGGAGAAATAATGAAACTTTCGCGAGAAAGAAATATTCTTTTAAATTTAATTTGATATCCTTTGTACTTAGTTGTTTCCAGCGACAATACAGAGCAAGAACATCTTATATCTCCGAGTAAAAGCGCAGTGCTTTCCTATGCACGTTTTGAAGTGTTGTACCCAGTTCAATATTCTGAACGGCACTGGACTGTTATGGGCAAGCGTGACGCTTAAAATCAGGCGAGCAACTTGATACTATATCGATCATGAGAGAGTTCATGCTCCTGTACTTGCGCTTGGCTGATTTTCGGGTGGCTGTGACCACAACCTTTTTTGTGGGCTGGATCCGCGGATCCGCGCCTGATTCAGAACATGTAACTACAACATTTCAAATTCCCGCTTGGCACTGCGTTCGTTACCCTGAGATAAAAGATGTCGAATATTATATGCCATGTAGTTTCACTGTAAACATTACCTACCCTTCGAAGCCAAGCGCAGTAATGCACACTACTGGCTTCAAGTTTGAATAACAGGCATAGATGTGGTATTTCCCCAGACTGACTTTGCAGAAGTCCGACCACTGCCAAACTTTACGAACATATCCAGTGCAAACCCGGACCTACAGCAATTTCAATCATCCTCGTAACCGTTGATACATAATGTTAGCAATTATATTAAAATAAGCATCGCATTCGTTACGTAACGTAAACAAACATGTTGTTCCATTCTGGAATACTCCATTTGTTTACTTTCTGGTCCAGAATCATTCCATTCAGGTAACATAATAACATACATGTCCGACATAATATCGTTTCTGACTTTTTCAATTAAGAATCCGAACATCCGAATGGCATACGAAATGAATCGCAACACGCGGGGACTGCTTGGTACTCGGATATGATCGAATTCTAGGCACGTGCGATACTTACGTAACCCTGAATGTTACCTCTCGTATTTCAGGTGTGTCTCATTAGAAACCGGCCTCGTGTTAGTGGTTATCAGCTTAATATGACGTTACGATTTACGACTTACCAAACATTCATCATCTAAGCCGTAGGACGTCCACTTTTGAACATAGGCCTCCCCCATAATTTTCCAAAAGGACCGGTTGGAAGCGGCTTGCATCGTACGTCGTCATGCTACCTTTATCAGGTCGTCAGTCCACCTTGTCGGTGAACGGCCTACGCTGCGCTTGCCGGTCCGTGGTCTCCACTCTAGAATCTTTCGGCCCAATCGGCCATTTGTTCTGCGTGCTATGTGGCCTGCTCACTGCCACTTCAACTGGCTTATCTTCTGAGCTATGTCGGTGACTTTAGTTCGTCTACGGATCTCCTCATTTCTGATTAAATCACGTAGTGAAACCCCGAGTATAGCCCTCTCCATAGCTCGCTGTGCAACTTTGAGCTTATAAATTGAATAGTACGTATTAACTTTATCTATGTTATAATTTAGAATCGATATAGCAACACTAAGTCATAAATCATCAACATCATTATCAGCCCAAAGACATCCACTTCTGAACAGCTGACTCCAGCGATTCCCCGCCCGAAGTAATAAGTAGAGCAGTAGAACTCTTTGTGAACGGATTCGTCCGTAGGAGGACCGCCACCATACGTTTTCCACCGTGAATCAGTAATTTTCGCAATACTGTGTTTTGGTTTGAAGCTATTAGATGCATATTAGACTTCACAACTTAATGTCTCAGGGTTATGGGCGCAGTGCAGGTGGTGCATTGTGAGGAAATGCATCTGTTCTAGGCAGAGGTTACCACTTAGTATCAGGTGGGACTCGTGCTTGTACCGTTTCCTAATAACATAAAAGAGTAAAAAAAATCATACCCCCGTACTAGGACTCCATGTATCGCAAGAGATACATATATGACACATCACGAACATCCAAGAACCGACGAACAATCCTGCTCATCACATAAACATTTACCCCGGGCAGGAATCGAACCAAAACCCTTCACAAAGAGTTCTCTAAAAGCATCAGGATATCCACTTGTGGCTACCTATATCTAATACCTGTAAACGATCTCTCCTTGTATATATATCATCATCATCATCTCAGCCGTAGGACGTCCACTGCTGAACATATGCCTCCCCACAAATTTCCAAAAGGACCGGTTGGAAGCGGCCTGCATCCAACGTCGTCCTGCTTCCTTTACCAGGTCGTCAGTCCACCTTGTCGGTGGACGACCTACATATATATGTATATATGTATGTATTTAATCTGTATCTCAGAAACGGCTCCAAAGATATTCTTGAAATTTATTAGACATGGGGTTTCGGGGGAGATAAATCTATCTAGATAGGTGTCACTTTTAGAAAACTTCGTTTTATCCATGTTTCACACAATTAAAAAACTGCTTTAATCATTATCGCAACTGGGGCCATCAGCATAATCAACAACTAAACTCTTTTACCGACAAAGCAGCACAAAAGCTACTTGACAATAGATGGTATAAATGGTGTTCCATAGTTTTCCTTACTACGGGTATCAATAGAAATTACACATAACGTCCATACAAATAGTATCAAATATATATCTTACAAGAGATAGATTATTGGGACCGGCCGTAAGCCAGTGAGTGTCTGGTTTGAGGAACCTAGAATCACCAACAAATTACCAAGAAAATCAATTATTTACTTACGTGCTCGGTCACCCAGGTACTTATTGCTTATTGCTTATGGTATTGCATACCGTAAGTAGTTGATTCGTATCTAACCACTAGGGGGTTCCGCTACGCCTTCCAGTCCTCGCTAAAAATAAACACAATCAGATTTTCCCAATTACCTGTGTATCCGAGAGCTTTGACGCGCGTGAACAGAAAACAGCAAAACAATATATTTTTAATCTTTTCATTATACATGGCCCTAAAAAGTTCGGTCACGTTTCTAATGGAAAGAATGTAAAAAGGCTTTCGAGGTTATTTTGTTATGATTTTTGATTTACACCGCTGATTGTCATGCGAAGTAGCGTTCAACAGCTAGCGTCAACAACCTGAGTTTTTTAATTAGAAGAGGTTGTAATAACGAAGTGTTCGTGAAAGGAGGATATAGTTTCTAATGTGGTAATTATTTTGTGACGTTACTCGTAAATTACGTTTCTTGAACAGAGATTGTTTGATTTCTTTGTTCTTTACAAGAATTTATCTATATATTGTTCCATCTAAATAAATAATACTAAATAGTATAATAATTATATGTCAAAGTCAAAGTCAAAGTCAAAATCATTTATTCAATTTAGGCATCAAAGACGCACTTATGAACGTCAACTTTTCATTATAATGTACTTTAAAGACTCTACCGCCGCGTTCCAAAATATATAGAACCCACCGAGAAGAAGCGGCAAGAAACTCGGGGCCATTCTTTTTATATGGATGTTTACAATGTTGCTACTTAGGTACTACAAATATTACATTTTATGGGCGGCAGAGAGACAGCTTGCCAGAAGTGGAGTATTCCAAGTATCTTTATCTTCTATATAATGTCGAACTTTATAGTAAGCGTTTTTTACAGTCAACTTGAATTTGCCCTCTGTGAGCTCAGTTATGTGCTTTGGGATTTTATTGTAAAAACGCACACAATTTCCTAGGAATGACTTATTAGTCTTCGCAAGTCTAAAACTAGGTACAGCTATCCTATTTGTATTTTTGGTATTAAAAGTGTGGTGATTACTATTTAACTTATATTTATGTAATTTTTTACGAACATACATTATATTTTTAAATACATATAAGGAAGGCAACGTTAATATATTGATTTCTTTAAATAAATCTCTCAAAGATTCACGGGGACCCATTTCGTATATAGCTCTAATAGCACGTTTCTGAAGGATTAATATGGTCTCTATATCAGCCGCTGAACTCCATAGCAATATCCCATATGACATTACGATGTGGAAATATGCAAAATACACTAACCGCGCCGTAGAAGCATCTGTTAGCTCTCTTATTTTACGTACTGCATATGCAGCAGAACTGAGTCTCCCAGACAGGGCATTTATATGAGGACCCCATTGTAATTTTGCGTCAATTTTAATGCCTAGGAAGACTGTTGCCTTGTCCATTATGAGTTTAACTCCATCAAGCGTAACGTTGGACTCCAAATATGGAACAGTAGGCAAAGAAAACTTCAAACATTTTGATGAACATGATAGTGGTAAGGCTTACTCATTAAAAATTACTGAATGATATGATAGGTAAAGTGGACCTCAGACCTACATAACTATACTATAACTGTTGCAAGTGCAACCCCGACGTGAACCTGCACTGCGTTTATCATCCCGCAACATTAATAGTTTTGTCTTGTTATTTCACATGCTTGTGCTCTTCCAACCAAAACACAGTATTGCACACATCAACTAGGAGGCTAATTTTATGCTGGCAGAGATCTTCCTATCGTCTGCTCACTATCCTTGTTAAATAGCAGAAAATATCATTTAACCATTTATTTACTCCTAAATTTCAGTTAAGTATTTTGCATTTTAATACAAGACATGCGCTGCGCTCGCAAGTCGCAGCAATGACGGGCGGGAAAAGTAGTTTGCCGGCAAACATTCGGATCACGACTCTTACAAGTACAGTTGGCTACATTATCAACTATAATATCACAGTATCATGTTATTTTGTATACCTGATAAGCTAAAGTTTGACAACTATCTCACGTGATGGTGAGTGATGATGCGGTCGAAGGTGGTATCACAATAGACATAGAATAGTGACTGCAGCCGAATGCACTATTGGGTGCTTTGCGATAGATTTTCAAACTAGAAGGTGGTAGGTAGGTGGGCGGACACCAGAAATGCCTACCACCATGCTGTGGAATTCATCACGATTATATCTTCCCTAAAAGCGGTGTGGACTCGGCTAGACATTGTTACTCATGGGTTATAATCACTTCCAAAGATTATTCATGAGCTTTGAACTAAAGGGGACAATTTCACACATCATTTGAACGATACCTATTAGCAAATTCTTGTACATAGATGGATGTTTTGTTATAAAAACTAACGTGGTTTTCACTCATTTTTAATAAGAAATACGGGATTACTCACGTAATATTTATCGGATAGGTCCGATTATAGTTTCGACCACATTCGCGCGGCGTCCCGAACACTCCTTGAAAAAGATAAAAAATAGATGAATGTTATTGTCATTTCGAGTAAAAAACCTAAGGAAAGTATTATGATCCTGCTAAAATATGTTTTTATAAACAGCGGCCATTTAGTTTTTTTTTGGAAGTGTTAGCACGATTATGATCTCCGTTTGGTTAGTAAAATTCATATTTATTTGAAACTTAGTACTACTTTTTGGATTATTTTTGATAGTTTTCAAAGTCCAAAATATCGTTGATTCTGTATGTATGCTTATTTTACTTGGGTTCCAGAGATTTTATTAGTCTGTAAAATTTCAACACAGATGATAGAGCCACCCACATAGCAAGTGAAAACAAAATGTGTGGTGCCCTCTAATTACATTTGGTCCCAAAAAGTCCCATTTAAATTTGATCAAGATCTGATCAGTAGTTTATTTGAACAAATATTTATCATTAACGTGGGGTCTTAATATTTTGAGTTATCTTCAATAGAATGAAGATAATTTCAAATATTTCATATTGTATTTTATAAAATAAAGGACATTTCTGAACGAACGTAGATTGTGGCGTAAATTTTTCAAGTCTGATATTCTTTTTTTGCCATACATATTTTTGTTTTATAAAACAGCTTAGAACGCTTTATAATGTAAAGAAAATACATGAGACAATGAAAATCAAGGACAACGATTGAACAAAATTAACATCTACAACATAAAATATACTTAACACATAATTTTATACATAATATATATCTTAGCGAATAGATTTATATGATTTTTAAGGATGAATAAAACAGAAGTAATTAATGGAGATATACAAGCACTTGTTTGTGGCTACGCTTGTTTGGGGTACGGGATACAGTGTCGCATATCTAAATTCAAGTATCTAATTTTGAGCCTCAAAGACGCACTCATGAACGTCATTGAAGAATTCGAAAAAAAAGTATATCAGGATTATATGTAAACAAATAATATTAAATTGAATTAATAATAATTTGTTTATATATAATCCTGATATACCTTTTTTCGAATTCTTCAACATAGAATTCAACATTCATACCTACTATACAGCAAAATGTGAGGTTTTCCCTTGTTCTAACAGTGCCATTCACGCTCACTTCAGATTCTTGTTTTGTGCACGATTTGTAGGTAAGCTCTTTTTTAAACTTTTTTTCTCTTAAAAGTAAAACAAAACCTACTAGTTTTTTGTATTGACTGTACCGTCTCCGAGTCACTGAGATTGCAAGCTGAAATATTTCATAATATACTTTTGCATTAACTTGTGAAAACAACTAACTTCTTGAAAATAACATAACTTCCCTGTTACGAACCGAGACCCGCGATCTCCATCCGAGATTTCATGCTTCAAGGAATTTAGTTTTAAGGCTGCTTGTGATTTTGTGACGTTAAGTGGTGATGAAAGTTTGTACATGACAGATTTTGGTCTTCACCTGAAAAGCTAAAATACGTATCCACTATTAAGTGTATTTAGCTGTCTTATCAGAACTTACGACACAACGGTGTGCGTGAAAACGCGCCTGGTAGCCATTTCCAGTAGGTGCTTTATCTTTCCAGGTAGTAGAGTCATATTAATAGGGCCACAGTTGACGGTAGAAACCAAATAATAACATAATTCCGTTATTTTTTGGAACATAGTGGTGAGGAAAAGTAAACTGAAATATAAACCTTGCTTGACTTGCTAAATAGTCACACATTAAATAACTGCTTCTGCACGCTAAGCTTGAGCAATCCTTCTCAGTGCTTCACAGAATTGCAGTTATGGGAAAATTGTGTCTGGTTAGTTCATTGTTTCTAAGTCCGAAGACTTAAATAAGGTCTATGAATTTATTATTTCCTACTTACATCCAGCGATCATTAGAAACGTGACTTCGTACAATTTACATTTCGAACAGCTTACATTTCGTACGCTTAGGATGCCACGGATGTACTTTTTATGTACAAAGTGTGTACGCGTTCATATACCGCAGCATCTACATTTTGGTAACATGGAGCTGACACGCAAGTTGCCTGCCTCGCTAACAAAGTTACCATTAGATACCACAGAGGTTTATAAACTGTCCCCGAACGAAAGACAGAGAACAAGTGTGACACTGGAGTCATGTGTGTATATATTCTCATCCACCTCCTCTTCTGCAATCACAGTATTGCCTTTTGCCACTCTTTGCTGGGCAAGTGTGGAAATAAGTGTTACTTGTTGCTACTTTTACTTCGTAACTTTGAGTTCCGGCGTGTTTATATAATTATTTTGTGCTCAGTCTGTTTTTGTTTTACAATATAATTAAATATTGTTGTCTGTAATCATCCACCAAGAAGCCTGAAACGATTAGAAAAACCACAGGTTAAGTGAGCTGATATCAATAAAAAGTCATATAACTACTTCTTATTAAGTT
Organism: Selenia dentaria; assembly: GCA_917880725.1. Lineage (NCBI taxonomy): Eukaryota > Metazoa > Arthropoda > Insecta > Lepidoptera > Geometridae > Selenia > Selenia dentaria. Next base: position 1,013,426 of record OU862888.1, on the reverse strand, counting down.
ACTTCGAGCACTTTAGATGGTTCATTATGCAGCTGTTCATTATGGGCAGTGCTCCAAAGAAGTATGCGCGTGGTGCGGTGACTACACACTTATTCTCAGTTCGCATCGTAACTAAATTCACACAGCTGGGACCCCGGCTTTACCCGCGTGGATCGTGAATGGTTATCTCACAAGGATATTTCTCGAGGTAAATGTAGTTAAACAACAATTTCTTAGCTTATGAGCTATTATTAGGATTAAAACTTTCAGCAAAAATGGGTTTCCTGAGTGAAAAAAATCCAATTCTATAATAAGAAATAAATCAAATTATTAAATATTTTAACATCCAATTCCAGTGAATCGAAAATTCCGTGGAATAGCTAGTTGAATATGGCAAAAATATTGTCAGCATCTATTTCAACATAGCATTAGAAACAGGTAATGCCACCATATACTGCTAAATAATAATTATCATAACCAGCCGATTGCATGTGTTAGTTGAATGCACTCGCACCGGTAAGCGAAGATGCATGTAGATATGAATTTACAACCTTATTCTAATTGTATTTGCGTGCTGCTTCTAAGCCATTAGTTTCCATTATTGGCAGACTACTACGAGTATAATGGATGTACACAAAGTGACACTATTAATACTTATTGCGAATATAGTTGCTTTAAAATGTATCATCAATCCTAACGGCCCTACTGTGGTCTCCGACTACAAAAACTGTATTAGTGATATAATGGAGAAAAATCTTAATAGACCAGGCGTTTTAATTTTCGCTAACTTCAACAATGCAAGTACATCGGTTTCCAAAATCAAGGCGGGGTTGTTAACTAAAATCCATAAGCAAGTTAAATACTTAGTGGAAGTGCAAGGCCCGCAGGTAGAAGTCGATATCTGCAACAAGTACGACGATAAACTTGGAGTCTTACACATAGACACTTTTGAAGCTCGACCACTCGGTTCATACTTCATCATCATCGTCGATGCTTTTGAAGACTTTCCATACTTGCTCAGCAGGCTCATCAGATCAAGAAGTTGGAACCCTAGTGCGAAGTTTACAATCTTGTTATTCAATTTTAGCGCAGATAATAAAAACATTCAACATGTAGAGGATATATTAAGCTGCGTTTTTAAATACAATGTGATCAACGTCGTAGTGCTCGTCCCTCACTCCAATAATATCCGTAATGCGATTCTATACAGCTGGCGACCTAACGATCCGCCTAAGTACTGTGGATATTCCAACGAGACTGCCAAAGGTCGGCTTGTAGTAGAAAACACTTGTGAAAAAGGTTTGCTGAAACACAATAGAGGTGTATTCGAAGACAAAATCCCGACCGATTTAAATGGCTGCGTATTGAACATAATCGCTTTAGAGAGACAACCTTTTGTGAGTAATGATGGAGACGATCCAAACATTGAAAAAATACTCATAGACGAACTTGTAAAAAGGTACAAGCTGACAACGAATTATGAAGTTATAAACTCGTACCGTGGTGAAAGGGAGGGCGATGGGCAGTGGAACGGAGCTTTGAAGGAATTGACGTTGAGAAGTGGTCAGTTGCTACTAGGCGGCATTTTTCCAGACTTCGATGTTCATGAAGATTTTGAAAGTAGTCTTCCTTATTTGGCCGATTCTTACGCATGGGTGGTTCCTCGAGCGTATCAGTCTCCGCCATGGATCGCACTAGCCATCATTTTTCAAAAGTTCGTTTGGTACTCTGTGATTGCTGCTTTTTCAATTTGCGCTATATTTTGGAGAATATTAGGACAGTTAAGCAAAGACGGCCCACGTAACCTATCTTTGAACCATTGCTTTTTGAACGCATGGATTTGTTCTTTAGGATTCTGTGCTTACCTTCGTCCAACTAGTTCCAGCCTACGCTTATTTTTTGTGTTTTTCAACATTTATTGCATACTGGTATTTACGGGTTACCAAACGAAGCTGATAGATGTGCTTAAGAATCCGACTTTTGAATATCAAATCCAAACGATCGAGGAGTTAGTCGATAGTGGATTGAAAATTGGTGGCTTCGAAGAATTGCACGATATATTTTGGAACTCTACACATGAAATTGACGATTACATTTTCAATAACTGGATCCACGTGAACGACATATCAGACGCCATGCTGGACGTGGCAGTACATAGGAACTTTTCACTTCTGTGCAGTCGTTTGGAGTTAGCGCACGTGTCGGCTGTCGTTACTGAACTAAGTGATAGTTACGGGAACTTTAGATACTATGCGTTCGAAACGAATATGTTTTCGGTCCCTATCGAGATGTTGTCGCTGCGAGGCTTCGGTTTGATGGGAAAAATTTCACAGACGCTAGGCCTGTTCCAGCAAGCTGGGATAAACATGGCCGTTAGAAATAGTTTTCAAACATATAATGCTAGACGAAGAGCTAAGTTGCTAAGATCCTTGCTTCAGGAGAAATCTGATATAAATGCCCTTTCACTTCAACATCTGCAGGGCGGTTTCTTGGTTCTAGCATTTGGTTATATAAGTGGAACCCTGGTGCTTGGACTTGAAATCATTTTGAAAACTGATTTTGTGAGGCGAAAACTTCATCTTAGTTAGAACAAAATGAACGGTAAAATTACACTTGGTAATATTTATTTGTGTACAACACCAGATTTGCAAGACTACTCTTGTGACCTTAGCAAAATAACAAAAAAAATATTTGTATAGTCAACATTATTTATCCTACATAATAGCAATGAAATATGAACCGGAAATTATGGTTACGCTATTACTTCTCTGAGCACAGTTGTTCTAGATAAATTACAGTTTGTACTTAGTAAACAATATATTTATTTCCCTTGTACCTACGTAACAAATGACGGTTAGAAAGCAGATTTTATTTTTACAAGAGATTAGCTGCGCCCCGCTGTTTCATTCGCCTGGTGCTGACTGACGATGTCGAAAGTGTCCTATGTCCTTTCCCGGTAAATAGTCTACCTTCTTACCAAGTTTCATCGAAATCTGATAAGTCGTTCTTAACTTGCGGCGTAACCCAGAATAATAGCTTAGATATTTATTTTATATATATTTTTTTTCAATATTTTTTGTATCGTTTAGGTACCTACTTACTCAGATAAAAGTCAAATGTGTATTTATTTCGGTCTCCATTACCTTATTTTAACTGTATGCATCACACTTTATTATGGCAATCACATTAATATTCGAAATTTGGCTTAAAACATGATGATTTTTTTCTAAAGCATACCTACTTCATATGTATAGGCTACTTTTTGTCTAGGCCACATGTTTTGTCGGCAAATCATTTTCCGAGCAGGAGAAGCTAGTTATCAATTTATAGAAAATATTCAGTTTGATGCAGAACAAGCTGTCTTGTGAAAAGGTCTGAAAAATAATTAGATACGATTTTTAACGACACCTTATTTTTATGTCATTATTAGCTTTTTACATTTGAACACTGACCTCTACAATTATATGCTTAGAAGTAATTGCATTTGGATAACATTATAATGATATATTATTAAACACTGAGAGTGTATACGCAAGCTATAAAGCGCGCCTTTACATGTATGAGCCATAAGTAGCACACAGCACAGGCGCAATACAATACGAGTAATATTGAGTCAGCGAGTAATAAAATGTTTAAGTAATATTTTGTTTTTGTGACTATAAAGGTGAAATTTGCAGCCAAGGATGTAACAAGAATCCCAGAAGCACAATAAAAGGAATAGTTACTTATTTTTATCAATATATTATCAACTAGCTGTCCCGGCGAAGTTCAGTCTATTCTTTAAGTTTTTTTTAATACTGATTTTGCTATTCGGGACGCCGGGTCAGCTAGTAAGATAAAAAAAGTTAAAAAGTCAACAATTACATTATGTCAAAAAATAATTTATACGATACTAACGTCACTCAATTGTTTTGCCTTCTCGGAACCTCTCCACTAATACTTAAGCTTTATGGTTTGGTATTAAAGTTCAAATTGTTTTTAAGTATTATTACGAAAGTGTTGTTTTTACCTTTTCAGGCAATTTTTAAAATTTCTGTCGGTCGCTCGACGAGTCAACATCTCCTGAGGATGCCTAGTGTAGAGGCGAAACACGTGTCGAATCGGTTTTGGTTGATTGAGTTGTTTTGTGTGTGGTTTATTCTGTATACTTCCTGTTCGCAGTTTGTGCGGGAGGGAGGGTGGTGCACACCGCAACTTGGCCATAAGCATTGTTTTTAGCGGAAGTGTCACTAAATATTTCTTCTAATATCGTTTTTGATAATGGATTTCCGCAAAGTAACGCCTGAATCAATTAATAATTTTTTTAAATATTTCTCTCCGCAAGAACCATCCTCGTACTTCAAGGAGTATTCTAAAAAAAGAATTATCAAATTCGGTTCAGCTGCTCTCGAGATTTGCGCTTAGCAACACGTTCAGCGATTCATTTTATATTATAAGTAGAAGATAAGATTTCAGATTTCAGATTTTATTTCTTTCCAGAGTTTGCGAAAGTTTTGAGAATCAATCACTACAAGAAATCCGGCTGGGCACTGCAACACTAGTACTTAGGGTAGGCTTAATCTATACATTTTTTAAATTAAATTATGATATTTACACTTTTGTAGGTAGGTATATAAATGTAATATAATATCTCATGGCCTAAAGACACGGTTCAATTACACATTTCATTTATGCTTATCAAGGAAATAGTCTTGTAAAGAGTAATAGCTTTTTTGAAATAGATATTTTTTTAACTTATACTTATATAACTTAGCTATAAATAAATTATATTTTTCTATTTTTTTATCATTAGGAATGTGGTTGTATATTTTTATTGGCACGGTGTATGTACTTTGTCCATGCATTTTAATTTTGGAGTTCAGAAGTATCAACCTGTCTCCGAGCCTCAATTTGTATGGACAGTTTAAATCTTGACTCACTTTTTTTTAAACGTTTGAATTTTTTAGTACAAATTTACAAACTTCCAAGATGTATATACAAACACAAGTTAAAATGTTGCTTTTAACAAAGTAAGGATGGCAGCTCTCTGTGACGTCAATATTTACCATAATTCTAACGCATTTTTTTTGTAGAATAAAAAGTTCTTCAGCGTCCGTACCCCTCATTATGATGCCATATTGCAGCCAAGCCTGACAATAACCATAATAAGCAGTAAGGGCAGTTGTATAGTTAGTAGAAAGTTTTAGTTCTCTCAAAGCGTAACAAAAACTGTTCAGCTTTGATTTTATATTTTGGATATGATTTTTCCAGTTGGCATGTGTATCTATGTTTAAACCGAGTAAAGTTAAAGTTTATGTCTAATTGTGGTTTTGATAAGGGTGAAATTGCATTATTTTAGTTTTTGTATAATTTATTTTTAAATTGTGATCATCGAGCCAGTTCACGTTGGTGAGTATAGTATGAAGACGTTCATTTATTTGGTTTGTATTATCTGGACATAGGAATAAAATTGAGATGTCGTCGGCAAATAAGATACTTAGTTCGTTTACATTTTTTGACAAATCGTTGATATAAATTAAGAACAAGAAACATCCTAAAACGCTGCCTTGCGGTACTGAGCTGTTCATTATTATTTGACCTGATCGGTAATTTTCTATGGTGCCCTTATCATAGCTATAGTTCTCGATTTCAACAAATTGGCGCAAATAAAGCGCTACACCATAGTTAAGTATCTATATAACACCTGCATGCACCGGAGCGATACGCGCGCTCTATAGCTTGCTTATGTATACTCTAAGCATTACCCGTTGAAACCGCAATACCCGTTGAACCCGCACTACCCGTTGAACCCGCACTACCCGTTGAACACGCAATACCCGTTGAACCCGCACTACCCGTTGAACCCGCAATACCCGTTGAACCCGCACTACCCGTTGAACCCGCAATACCGATGCAAAGCATTCCGAAATCTGCCAGGTATGGAGAGGTAATAACAAAAATATTGAACTTAACAAAACATTATTTATTACAAAATATGCGCAAATTATACACTATTTATTTTACACTTGTGTTAAATATTTACAGCATATTGACGCCTATTACAAGTATTTGGAAAATAATTAAGTAATTATTGTATAATATTAACATAGGTCAAGACTAGTGCTAAACTTAACTTAGATTCTACCTTAGTAAAGTAAATAATTGTTACTTAAATATTAATCTCGAAAAATACTCTTAAAGAGTAATATGTTTACTAATAAGTTTATTTACATCAACTCTAAGGTTTAATAATTATTGGTATCCAAAATAATTGGAGTTCAGCTGGATTTTACTCAAGATTTTAATTAAGCTACGTAATAAACATTTTGTTTTATTGTACGATACCATTTTACACGTAAATTTGTAATTTAAACATCAAATATTAAAATCTACCTTACTATTTTCAACTGCTTGAATGGAATGTATAACTTCATAGTATCGCACAGTCAATATTAATAATAATATTGGTGAAAAAATATATATATATACTTTAGATGCACGTAGGTATTATCAGCATTGTTACTTAAGGTTTTTTTTTGTTTTTTATTATTCAATGCAATTACAAATGTATACAGTTAAATTTCATATACCTTATCAGATTTGGTCATATTTTATGTACAACATTTCGTAAATTTTAACCGTTCGCAATGAATAGCAACATGATAAGGAGCAGTTATTTAATTTCGACACATTATAATTTCTATATATACGAGTATGTGCCTAAAGTTCAAATCTAGACAAGAACACCGTTCTGTCGCTTTGTCTAACCTCCAAGCTGAGCTTAGCTTTTAGGACACCGTTAATTCCAAATTGTTTTCTTTCCACATTGTGCACATTTTCATTTTAAACCTCGAGATAATACATAGAAATACTGCTGAACATAGAATAATGCTGATTGTTTTTATGACATGGTAAAACCATTTGTAATTTATTTAATATCTAAAGAACAGTTGCTTCTATAACTTCTCTCCTTCCAAATGCTGCACATTATAATACGAGTGGTCGGGGAACCTCTCCAACTCGATGTAGTCCATTTCGGTGCAGAGGAGCTTCTCCAGCATGGAGACCACCTCCTTGAAGTCAGGTCTGCAGGTGGGGTCCGCCTCCCAGCAGTAGTACATGATGTTGTAGAGCTCACGGCGACAATGCTCCGGCTTGTCGAGCCGGTGGCCATCGCGGACCTGGACAAATAAAATACATGTGTATTAAAACTGTTACATGATTTCCAAATCTTAGTGTTTGCTTAGGACAAGCAAAATATTGGAATTAGAGATTATAATTCTATTCTCTAGGTACCTATATCCTCTGTTCTCCTTAACAGTGGGTCTATCACGTTTCTGAACCAGATATTGGAACAAAGTTCCTTATCGCGCGTTGTGAAAGGGGGCTAGACGGAAAAAATTCTTACGAAAAGTTGTCACGACACTTTTTGCTATAGTAAGCTGTCTGTCTGTCTCTCTCTCTCTCTTATAGAAAGCAAGTGCGGCGTCGCATGTTTCTCTGTCTGTCTCTCTCTCTCTTATAGAAAGCAAGCCAGATGTTGTAATCGTAGCAAGTGGCGCCATTTAGTTCCGTAAATTTATACTAGATGGCGACTCAAGTAATGTTAGCTCGCGGAGGCATTTCATTCACTGGATGTAATATGTAATTTTGAGAAATATTTTTGAACACTTTCCATACGCAGAAAGGAGTTTTATAGAAGTAACCCTATACGCGCGATTATCGGAACCTATTATTGGAATATTTACCATGGATTTGTATTTTTTCTGATGAGGAACTTCGTTCCATCCGGGTGTCCCTTGATACCTCTCAAGTTTTTTTTTTATGTTTTCATGAAGTTATATGTAAATATGTATTGTTGTGTATAATTTCAAATAGAAAGGAATAAATAAATAATAATAATAAAGGTCATCTGGGTACCCACTGAGAATGAAAACCACGGAGAATGAAACTATGCCTAATTTATTTATTATTAGTAGATGCAGTTGGTAATTATGAGAAAACCTAAATGTAAAATAATAAAATTATTACGCAGAAGATGCTTGTGGGCAATAACGAAACGCTATTCAGTTCATAACTATAGGATAAATATACAACTTTCTTGATATTACGTATATTTTCCCAAAAGAGTGTGACATGTGACATGACAAAGTGACACCAATAGTTTTTCCTTTGTTTTCGGATTCGTACGTGTTGTACATTTGCCATTTCTCAAGTAAGTTTTATTATGAGTATGTTATCACATAAAATATAAGTAGTTGCATCCATATCTACGATAACGATACCTAATGCCAAGCACCCGTTTCTCTATTACGATAGATTTCTTTGAAAAACTCAGTCAGATACGAGTATTTTAAACTAACGAATTCTGCCTATCTAACCTAACCTAGAAAAAATATAAATGCTAATAACTTTTGAACCCCAACTTTAAAAAAAATTTTACAATTTTATAATATCTTAGTCTTACTAAGGACTAGGTACTGGTATTGCATGGTTTCATTTCTCGTGGGTCTGTCTATGTAGGGTACCCAAAACACACATAGGTTTCCATTCTTCTTTAGTATATTACTTTAAAGTCTTGAAACGAATGCTTCAAACCGTCTATAATAACTATAACAACCCGCAAAACTGAAACTACTAGAAGTATAGGCACAGATTTATAAATCGTAGTTATACATCAATCCTGTTCAAAAGTATATGCTATCTTCGATATAATGGTCACGAATCCAAATAAAAATACCAGATGATCGAAACTTAACGTACGAGTTTCATTTATATAATGTTATCTGAGTGAGATAGAAATAAGTTCTATGTAGAGTCTCGTTATAGCTAGCCCTTGCTCAGTCCTGCTGTGCGATTCTCTAAGAGCAAACATCGTTGCATCTTTGACAACATCAGTGAAACAAATGAGGATATAACAAGAAACGTTGTAAAAACCACTTTATGTACAAGGGCGATATTTTATAAAGTATTTGACATCGGTGAGCTCGTCGACGAATTATTAGAGACTCGCACGGCTGTGCAACTCCTCTGTCAGTCAGATAATTACGCCATCCTTTGCAGTTAATCTAAAACTTTTTAGAGTTTTACGGTTGTGTAAGAACTACCTACAGATTAAAATAGAATAAACCTTCTCGTAAAGTCTTCACGCATTCCATCAGCGAATCGACTAGATAGGTTTTAGATTTTAAGAGGTGTCATTATATTTTTGTTCACCACTTTCAGAATGACAAAGGATAATATTTATTATCTCTCTGGATTAAAAATAACTCTATTTATTGGCGTTTCATAATAAAGGTGTTAAGACCATTCTTAAAATATTTTTAGAATGGTCGACTATAATCATCGTTTTTACGTGTTGTAAAGCGTTTGTAATTTATAGTAACTAGTCATTATTATAAACTTCAAACGGCTAACTACTTACTGCTTGATACTACGACCGCAAGGAATAAGATATTTTATTATTAGTGATGACCAAACATTTTGTTTAATTCAAAAATAAGTGTTATTGGGGCTCCGCTTGCGTAATAAAATGTTTTCAGCGGCAAGTGGTAGACAAAAACTAGTATCACATAAAGCCCTAAGTTATGCATAACATCTGGAGGTTGATGCGATAAAAACGGTTCTAAGGATATCAGGAAGGGCCTTTCTTTAATGAAAACAAAATGTCCACAAATTTGTATTCTGCGAACAGACGCGGTACGGAGTACTGTTGTTTATTCTGCGGCGGAACCCCAGATCTTGATCTGCATCTTTTAAGGGCTTTTTAGATCATTTGCTTCCATCATAGTAATGGAATTACATGAACAGTTTAACCAATGAGCTAGATTTACCTGTGTAAATTCACTTTCAACGATTCTAATAATATACTAGCGACCCGCGACTACGTTCGCGTAGCAGGCCTTTGGCATTGTCATAATCTACTATATTTTCTTAATTTGTTTTTAATGTAAGTACAGTCTACAAAGTATTAGAAAACATAAAAAAAATGAATGAAATCGGTAAATCCTTTCTCAAGTTGTAGCGTGCCCAGAAAAAAACTAGGGATTCATTTTATATATTGTATAATATAGATTTATATTTGTTGTAATTGATATAGAAACTCCGACGCTTCGCCCGGTTTACAAAAATCGTTTTGTGGTAGCCTACTGATTGAGTCTGTTTCAATTCGTTTATTTTTAATAGACGACATAGATTGTTTCACTAACAATGAACTAGTTTCAAGGTCAACCTAATGTTAGTCAAACACGTGGTTAATTCTGCGGGGCGTTGATTATGCATATGCACTAGTTTTCCGATACTATAACAAGTTGTACATGTCGCAATATCCAAGTTATTTCACTAACTTAAAAGCCCGTTTAATAATGTATGCAAAAAGTTCGTACACATTAGTGGATGGAGATGGGAGATATCTGAACTGCGGAGACATCCACCAGCACCGCCTCTAGGGCAAGAGTAGGATCATTTTTACCTAATGTAAAATAAAGTCACTTTCCGCGCCTGCCCACGCAACGGGTTTTCACCATCAATTGTATATTTTTCTCCCGACTTCCAAAATAGGAGGAGGTACTCAATTCGACTGTATGTTTTTTATGTTTGCTACCTCATAACTTTCGACTGGGTGAACTGATTCTCAAAATTCTTTTTTGTTTGAAAGTTGGTGCTTCCCGTGTGGTCCAATTTCATCAAATTCGGTCTAGTAGTTTTTGAGATACACTCTAATAACTGAATAGAATGGAAGTCGGTATTAAATTTTTCTAATTGTACTTGTTACGGCAGATGTTTAATAAAGCGTAATTAATTTAAATAATTTATGAGTATTTAGGAAATACATACCTAAAAATGTTTCAACTCCGTTTTTCTAAACTTGTGCGAAGCCATATATACCATAATACTTTACTAATAGTAGTATATTAGCATACTATTATTTATTTGTGCCTATGGTATGCGTATCAAACTAGCCGGCTGGGACCAGTCGCCAGTTCAGTAGATACTTTACATAAATAACGTAAAACACCTTACATAAATAACGGCATTAGCCGAAGTTGTTAACCCAGGTTTCGGGTATGTCCGATATATGTCCCTAGAGTTTATGCTGGAAGATCGCGGCGAGCAGTCAGACGGACCAGAACCTAAACTAATAAATTCAGCTAATTACATGACTAAAGTTAGAGTAATGGGTTTTGATAACAAATTGTTTGTTATCAAAAAAAATCAAACTCACGAGATTTTTTAAAGAAATACTTTTACGGTAGAATTATGTTACCAATGAGGGAATTCGGTGTATGAAAATCTTAGAAGTGAGTGAGTTAAACTTGACCCATATCAAAAGTATTATTTAAGCCTTACCTTCCTCATGACGTCCCCAGCAGAAAGACCAGGGTACGGCGTGGAACCGAGAGTCACGATCTCCCAGAGAAGCACGCCGAAGCTCCAGATATCAGACTTCACGCTGAAGATGTCGTCGTAGAGGGACTCTGGTGCCATCCATCTGCGGATTATAGATACTTATTATATACACAGACCCCATTATATTATATGAAAATTTATAAACATATAAGATAAGACGCCTGTTTTTGTCATACGAAAAGATATACATTTTAAACATGTATATTTGTTGTAAGATTTTTGCCTACGAAAAAAAGACTGGTTATTTATTCGTAGCTATTTTCTTTATAAGGGGACTTGTATGTTTGTACATGTGCATACCTCAAGTTGTTTTGGTAAATTTTTATTTTTAACAGTCATACAAAGGTCTTCAGGTCCCAAACTACCCAGAGCCTCTATGGTAACCTGATGACTGATACACATACTCATATACACACCCAGACACAGATCAGACATACGTTTTTAAACTGACATGGTCACTAATGCAAGAATTAACGTTAGAACCGGGATCGTTTCTAACGTTAACAGATCATATATGATTGAACTGTCCGGGTATAGAACCCGTGACCAGCGTCTAAGCAGGTAGGGGTACTACTAACTACGCCAACAGGCCTGTATATAATGTAATATGTGTCTGTAGTTGCACGGAGTGAGATGTTTGTACAAGTAGTCGTGTTAAGTCTGTCCTGCACTGTCCTGCCTAATTCCCATTCTATAGCGGTGGATACAATACTGAAACTTTGTAAAACGATTGAAGAGGAAATATAATAACGTTTAATGATTTTGTTCAGTTTGCCTTCACTCGTGCACCATTACGAACAGTTAATGGTTAACATTCCACCATATTGCATGACGAAACTTGAAGAAGCACAGTTACGATAACATGACTATATGTGTGGACCAAAATGTTATCGAACATAGTTTTTATTATTGAATAGCAAAGTAAAGTGCAGTTTCGTTCGACGATGCTTCAACTCACCGAATACAATACAGTAACTTATTAAAATACCTACTAAAAACAAATTATCAATTTGGTGTATAGACACTCAATATAATTTCAAAAAGGTGTTTATAAAAAATAATAAAATAGACTTCGCACTAGAATTCTAGGTGTGGTAGGTGCACCAGCGGTGTTCATAATGAGGTTCGGATTTCGGAAAGTAACATTGAACGACAAAATAAAGTGAAAGGTTCTTTTTATTTTCAATATCCTTCTGAAGCGAAGTTCAATTTTCATGTCTGGAATTAAATTTTGAAGAAATCGAACCATGTAATTCAAGTGTTCGTCGAAATTTGATTCGCTACTCAATTCTGAGCACTTTGCTTTGTACTTGCCTGGCTGACGCAGTTAGTAGCATCCCTGCGTTCTGAGCCGCTGGTCAAACATTTGTGTGCATGAATATTAATGTGTCACTTGTGTCTGGATATGCGTGTCCATACAAGTATGATTATCAGTCTTCATGTTACCATGTTCCAGGCCCTGTCTAGTTTGGGACCTGAAAACCTTGTGTGGGTATTGTACTACATATACTAACACTAGTAGTTCAGTATCATTGCCGCACGGCATGATCTCGAAACGAATGTGTGCAGGAAATTACTGGAACCTGAACTGCCGACCATCATGGCAGATACGGAAAACAGAGTACACAGACAGTACAACAGAGTAGGAATTCAAATTCAACCGACTGTTGGGGGCACCTAATCCCCGCTTCAACCACCAAAAGCGGTTCGGAACGTCTCCAGGAAAAAGCAGAAGCAGAAAGGAACCAGGAGCGCAGCCCTACCAAGTGTAAGGGCCGTGTCACAGCGTTCCTGGCGTCTTTCAAAGCAGCAGCACAAAGCTTATTCCTACAGTCGTGTGAGCCAAAATTGCCCATGCCTGCGAAAAAGACAACTCCCAGTTCAACATTCCAAAAACGACCTCGAACTAGAGCTGACATGGGACAAGTCAGTCCGCCATAGTACATACCAGCACAGGAACCAGTGAGCCATGCAGCGAATGCCTTCTTCGAGTTCCTCGCCATAACGAGAGCAACAAGAGACGTCAATCTCAGGAACTGCAACAACATCCTGCAGTCCTACAGGCGAGCAAACGAGGGCAGCATCATCGAATCTCGACTGCTTCAGAAGAGACTCGAAGAGGCTGAAGCAGCCATATACAACAACGACACATCCTCGATCATCATGGGGGCAATGTCTGGTCAGTATATGGCTGCCTACAACGCGACAAGTGGCTTTGGGTTTCTGGAAGAGGAAGATACCGAACGGACTGGTAGGCCAAAATACGCAACACCACCACACGACCCTATTGTTGTCACCGCCCGGTGCACCAAGATAATGTTGGATGACAGAGTCTTGCAAATGGCGAAAGCCATTTCGGGAGACTCTGAGATCAAGACATTTTGGAAACACTGGGAGGTACCCAAAATACAGTGGGTCAATGGAGTTCCCGGATGCGGAAAAACAACTTGGGTGGTAAGACACTTCGATGTGGACAAGGACGTTATCGCAACAACAACTACAGAGGCAGCAAAAGACCTGAGAGAGAAGTTAGCGCACCGAATCGGAGACCTGGTGAAAACCAAGGTGCGCACTATGGCCTCGGTTTTAGTAAATGGTTTTAAAAAGAATGAAAGCTACGTCCGCCTGATGGTGGACGAGGCTCTCATGAACCATTTTGGGGCCATAGTAATGGCTTCTAGGCTGTCTGGAGCTAGCGAACTTGTCCTCATCGGAGACGTCAACCAATTACCTTACATAGACAGGGAGAACCTGTTCGATCTAAGGTATAACCCTAGCCTGGTTACGAACATCAGCCAGGAGTTGTTGTGCACGCACCGGAACCCAATGGATGTTGCGTATGCGCTGAGGGAAATATACTCTGGTATATATTCCTCGGCTCCCAGTATAAGGTCCCTGCGCCTCGAGAGTTACACAGGAGCGAAAATCCCCAAATTCCTTCCAAACGCCCTCTTCCTGGTCCACACTCAGGAGGAAAAGGAGACCCTGACCAGCCAGGGCTATGGAAAGGGCGAAGGATCACGCACCCTTACCATTCACGAGGCGCAGGGACTGACGTACGAGTCAGTCGCGGTAATAAAAACAAAAGGCAACATGAAGCTGCACGAGAGCGTCCCGCACGCAGTCGTCGCGGTTTCTACTACGCCGACGACGAGGATGATGCCATCGGACGGTTTGTGAGGCAAGCGATGGTTGCGAGCGAACAAACCATCTATAGCTACAACCTGAAGATGGCAATCAGGGATCGAAACAGCGTGGTGATGGAGGCCCTGCTTCAGCGCAATGTGGGCAATGTGGGCTCACAATAATATGTAACTAGCGTTAAGTTCTCATAAAAACTGTAACTGACAAAGAGATGGTGTGGGCATTCAGAGCAGACTGAGTTGAGGAAGGCGATGGCTGGCACATGCGTCAACTCGTGAACGGGTGCAGTTTGCGGACACTGGCCTGCTGTGAATGCTTACACCAACTCAGAATAATCTTAATAGTAATAATAAAATTTAGTTATATGTATTAGTTAAAAAAAAAAAATTATGTAATATAGTAAATAGTTAGTTAGTTTAATATGTTCCCCATGTATGTATATTTGTTGAAGGTAAAAAAATTGATCGTAAATTTTTTTAAATCCCAAAAGTTGAAAAAAGGCACGGACCCTGGAGTCTGTGGAGTAGGTAAATTTTAATAAAAAAAAAAAAAAACACTAGTAGTTCTGCGAACAGAAGACCTCGCGAGTAAAATGTTCTTACCGAATATTACCAAAGCCGTTTTCAAACTTCACTCCCAATTATTTCGGCAACTGCTTGACCAATTATGCTCATATTCGAAATTCCTCCAAAAAGTCTGATACTAGGAATGTACCAAATTTAATCAAAATCGGTTGGTAAATAGCGCGGCGACAAACCTTACCCCATTTTAGGGATAAGTAGCCCCCACTCAAAAATCAACGACGACTAATAATATATTAAATAGTAGAACATGCTCCATGTTTCAAGATTGGTTGGAAAATGAGTCCTGAATAGAAGGACCAACCTACAACCTAACAAACAAACGAACAGATGACAAGTCAATTTTGCCAATTAAAGCAGAGAAGCTTCGCTCGCTTCCTTCGCTCGGTCAATTATTTAGAATGTCGTGTGTCGCATACGCCCATAAGTTTGTGTGAGTAGACGTAGTTCATACCAGATATCTGACTAACCTGATAGGCAGCCGTCCATCGCTCTTTCTCTCATACACATGTGTTCCCGCCACGTCTCTCGCGAACCCGAAGTCCGCCACCTTGCACGTTCTCTCCTCCGTGATGAGGACGTTCCTCGCAGCCAAGTCGCGATGGATTATCTGTGGAATATACGCCAGTTAATTGGTGGTAGGTATATAAGTGTTATATGAGAACTTTTACTCAGTTAAAAGACCACACTAGTAGGCTCGTTGTCATGGCAAAAGCTTGAATAGAACTCATTTAAATAAAATCTAAGGGCACTTGTGGTTATACTAGGTGTATGTAAGTAACGCATAAAGTTTTAGATATACATATGTACAAGACAAGAGTCTTTGACCAATGTGTGTTACCAGTGATGACTTATGGCACTGAAACGTGGTCTCTTACTATGGGTTTCATAACTAAGCTCAAAGTCGCACAACGAGCTATGGAGAGGGCTATGCTCGGGGTTTCTTTACGTGATCGAATCAGAAATGAGGACATCCGTAGACGAGCTAAAGTCACCGACATAGCCCAGAAGATAAGCCAGTTAAAGTGGCAGTGGTCAAAGCACATAGCACGCAGAACAGATGGCCAATGGGGCCGGATCGTTCTGGAGTAGAGTCCACGGACGGACTGATGATCTGATAAAGGTAGCAGGAGGACGTTGGATGCAGGCCGCTTCCAAGCGATCTTTTAGAAATTCGTGGGGGATGCATTTGTTCAGCAGTTCCGCAATAATTGACTCGCAATGTAAATTTGCATACATTGCGACCGGATTTTTTCTGATTGTATATAGGGTTATTGCATTTGTCATTTCTATAACCTTATTTGTATGGAACATCATGGCACTATTAGTACTGTAAATGAATTGAGTTCTACTTTTTGATGGCGCCATCTATCCACCATATGTTGTTTGTATACCCTGTACCACACGGAGTTTAAGATAGTTGTACGTGTACTTACCTCATTATATTAGTGTAGTAGTCAAGTTATTATTCAATTATACAAAATTTGTTAGTTCAATTATTATTAACTTAACGCAACGCTTCAACCAAGCAGTGTCGTCACATCAAAATAAAACAAAAATGTAGTGAATAACTTACCCCTTTAGAGCTAAGGAAGTCCATGCCCCTAGCCACTTGGAAGGCGAAGTGCGTGAGGTCACGTGAGGTCAGGAACTGACTCCCGGCGTGAGTGTTCCCGTAATGACGCTCAGCTCTCGAGTTCCGGAGGAACTGCTGCAGCTTCCCAAGGCTGACGAACTCCATGATCACTAACGTTGGTTCCTGTTACAAAAAGAAGAAACACGATTACATTTGGAAGAAGTTATTTAAGCTTTTTTTGAAAAGGATTTAGCATGTGTTAGAAAAATCATGGCAATATCAATGGCGAATACATGGCCAGTACTCCTAGGCATACTGTAAAATTTAGAGCGAAAAGTTTATTCTTTTTACGGGACTCAAAGCTGAATTTTCTGACTCTCCATATTTCAAATGCCATGCCAACAATGAAATATAATTTTCAAGGGCCTAGGCCAAGGCAATTTTCAACTAGCCTTTGATCAAAGCATGATTTTTTATGTCTAGTTACCTCCTATATATCTAACGGAATTCCCAAAAGGATTTAAAAAACTTTAATGACCTTTCTACTATAGCTCTGTCTTTAAGAAATTCGATGCTTAGAATACATGCTACTAATACTCCGATTTCGGGAGTTTATTTTTTAATTAATAGGTTTGAGTTTAAGAACGTCATTAATTTTGTTTACATAAAATAGCAGATTTATAACCGTATCCATAACGGCAATCGAGAGTTGGTAAAGAGTACATAATCAAGCACCAGAACCAAGAAATCTAGTTCCTAGAAGAGCGTTCCTCTGTTCTTAATCGCTTTAATAAAACATGTCTTAGTTAGCAGAGACTTGCTGAATTGACTTTAAAGCAACTGTGACTTGATTGAATTCCAAGATAAATTTAATCATAATCATATCTTTTTTCTAGTTTCTGTATTTCGAATAAATTTATTGATATGCTTTTGTACTGCATACTGACCTTCTCTGTGCAACACGCGATCAACCTAACGACGTTAGGGTGCGTCCCCAAGCTCTTCATCACGGTTAACTCCTGCAGTAAATCTTCCTTCTCCTTTTCAGACGCATTTTCTTTCAGCGTCTTCACAGCCACTGTTACTTCGCCTTTCTTACCTGAAACCATATTAGAATTTAAGGTCTGTTTTAAATTTATTAAATTCGGTCTAGCCGTTTTTAAATTACCCTTCAATAACTGAAATATTTTGATGATTAGATGATATCATCATTGGCGGTGAATGACAATCTATCCCGGCATTAGCACAGGTCACCAAAAAGGGGCACCATGTTGTGGTCAAAGTTAGTTAATCTTCCATCTTTCTCGTAAGGTGTCGCCACGGACAATACTTAAACACCAGGGGAATTAATCTCTGGGGAGCTTTGGCGGAGCGCAGGTGTCCTGCTTTGGTGGGCTTATTGTGGATATCATCACGTTCCTTCACCAAAAGTTAAAGACTAGAAAGGGATTGTACACGCGGTCAGTGCCTGATTGACTACTCTATATTAATATGCACTAACATTACCCTCAAAGTCTTGTTTTTTCTACATTGTCTATGTTCTACTCATGTCTTTTTATAATCTAATTAATATATAACTGAATACAAATAACTAAATTTTATATTTGTTTTGAAACTGAAATTATAGCAATCCCTATAGGCAAAAAAAAGGTCACTACCAAGATTCAAAAACACACCATACATTTCATAATAATACAATGCGATCGTATGTCTTATTGCCAAGCTTTCATCAAATATTGAAGTTTTCGAGTTTAATATCTATAACATGTTTTGGAATGTTCAATGTTACCGTTGTCAGAAACATCAGTGTGACCGGGAACTAAGGGCACTGAGGTTCATAGAATATAAATTAATATTTTGGTTACAATTTTTAATGTACCTACTTGGTCGAAACAGAGTTATCCAAGCATTTTCGTCTTCAGTCTAACCTGACTTCAAAAAATGATGTTTTCATAATTTGTTTTCCGTGAACTCTCTTATGCCTTGTACAAAATGCACACAGTTCCCTTAAGAATTTTCGTCTGTAGTGTAAAACAATGCTAAAACATCTTATCCATATTTAGACCCTTATAACCAATGTCTAGAACTTAAAGTTCAATGGGAGAGTGTGTTCAAGCAAAAGACTAGTTTGAATAAACCAGTCGACAATCCTAAAATACTACGTACCTACCGTATCTCCTCGTGAGTTTGGACAGTGGAGTTTGCACACGTCGTAAAACACGAATACTTTATTTTTAGTAACGTTACCTTCGCACCTGAACACGCGCTAGATTTCACAATATAAATCTAACACGTGAAAAATTTGAGCGTATTAATCTGTTTAGCCAAAAATTGTAGCCATTATTATTTCTTACTTCCTATCTATGTTTGTTTTGGTGAAGACGGGGAAATGCTTAGATTCAGACTTGACGAGGAACTGGCAGATTATTGGAATGATTTTAACAAATTTAAATTACTCCATACAAAAGAGTTATTATGATAATATAAAAATATCCTCTTAATGACGAAATAATCTAATTAGATGGAAAACCAAAGTAGTAGACATTATCTACTGAAATAATAAGCAAACCGAAGTGATGTTAGTCAGCTGGCTTTATTTTTTAGGACAAACTTAGGACAGATAACCGCTGGTAGACAGGTTTTTATTGGAGGTCACGTAGGTTTCCTCGGACAATTTTCAACCAGGTACGAGCTAATTAAGTCGGTTGTAAGTAATCGTGACGTGCAACAAGCGAGTGGGCTGTGTTTATATAGTCAATAAAGGGCAGGACAGGCATTTAGTGACCTTTAATTAAGAAAAAAAATTTTGGGATCACACTTGTTTTCTTTAACATAATTCCAATATGAATGGATTTCTCAATAGCGTTGATCCTACTTAGATCACTAAAAATAAGAGTTGGAGTGTTCCCCCCCGAAGAGTTCCCGCATTGACGTGGCGGGGGGGCTCAGTAGCCGTGGCTTGGAGCACCACGGTGAAGCCAAGAGGAACCCAGGGGCCGCGCTGGCGTTGGGGTGCGCTGGCCGGCTCAGGCGGGGCCGCTCCTATGGGCTTTGGCCGCCAAGTCCACATAGGAGTGGCGGGGTCCGGGCGCTTTGGCGCAGACTCGAGGAGGCGGGGCCCGGGCGCTTTGGCGCAGGCTCGAGGAGGGGGGCCCGGGCACTTTGGTGCAGGCTCGAGGAGGTGGGGCCCGGGCGCTTTGGCGCAGGCTCGAGGAGGGGGGCCCGGGCACTTTGGTGCAGGCTCGAGGAGGTGGGGTCCGGGCGCTCGGCGCAGACTCGAGGAGGTGGGGTCGCTGGGGATTATCCCCTGTGGCTGACGTAGCAGGCGGTGGGGCTACGTATCCGACCCACCGCAGGGAGACCACGGGCGTCCAGACACGGGGAAGTCTGGCGCTCATTGTTGGCGGGTTTGGTCTCCGAGGTAATTTCGGCGCGCCATGTGTTCTGGCGTGCCGCGAAGAGAAGGGTCCGGCAACGGACAGCCGCGGCGGGTTCGCGGTCGTGTGGAAAATCTGTCCCGCGTTCCCGCCGAGGGCCGCAGTGACGGAACACCCCGGGGTTTTGGTGGGTATACGGACTCCCACATTACCACCTACCTCCTCGTGGTAGGTGGTATCCATAAAGGATTTGCCCGGGACAAAAAAAAAAAAAAAAGGAGTTGGAGTGTTGGTAATTGAATCTACCTTTCATATTCCAAGTACAAGAAAATATACGAGTCACTACTTGTGTGAGCTTTCTTATTATTGTATATTATATATATTATATTATATGTTCGTACGTATAAATTATTCAGCAATAGTTTATCGTTGGCTTTTTTTAAATTTGTACCTCATACATTTGAAGGAATAGCGGTGAAATCAAACCACCGAGAAAATTAATTTCCGAAATAGGCTGTAGATACTTAATTAGGTATGTATTTTATGTATTATTAACAAATGCATTAACTTAATAAAATGTCACAAAACCATTACAGTTTTTTTCAAGTTTTAAATTGTAAAGTTCTTCTTTCTCTCTTTTCTTAGGCTCGTTAGGCGTTAGTGTTATAAAACTAATTTAATTAAAATTATGAAGGATTGCGACATTTACGAAAGTTATGAGTTTGTAAAACTCTTCTTTCGGTTGGATAAAGCTTGTCTAGCTATGCAACATACGTCGCTCTGTACATGTTCGAGAACGTGAATCTTTTCTTCCTTTAATTACAAAGTTTGGCGTTGAACAGGCGATAATGCTTTTAAATCATATGATGGAAATGTATTAACGCTATTTTCCGTCCAGCAGGCCTAGATAAAAGATGTTTCTGTTAACGTTAACGCCAAACGACAACTCCAAAATGTATGGCGTTGACATTACCTGTAGAAAAGTCACGTGACGTCGCGTTATGTTTGTAAACACATTTTTGTCTGTAGCATGTGCGGAAACACGCCTGTTTGAATTTTGTCTAGGCCCGCAGGGTTTATAGCCGAGTCAACAGGTAAGTATTGATTATTCTGTGCTTAGCTTTCAGGCATGGTTAACCTCGTGCTAGTTACGTTGAAAAATCTGTCTTTTTGAACAGCTCATTTAAAAGAATGAATGTTCTAAAGGCCTTTTCAGACCTGAGCGTTATTCGCTGTGGGTAGCGAAAAATACCACGCAGAACTCGATGGATAAATAGTATGAAGTTCCATAACTGCAGCGAAACTTGTACCGCCTAAAGAGGCGGTACTTTCTCTTGTTTGGCGAAACTAGTTCCGCCGCCCCGCTAACCGTTGCGTGTGAACTGTGAAATTAACGCATACCCCTTCGGATTTCTCAATCGCGCGGTAGCGAATAACGCCCAGGTTTGAATAGGCCATATTTTTTGGAAAAGAATCTATCATTTGTCGAACATGTCTTATGATCGAATTATCTGAAAAGCAAGATGCCAATGACAACATTATAACCTCTATTATGGGGGTCGGAGGAAGGACAATTGACTTCACTGTTTTTGTGTTACTTGTCTTATTACGAGTATGTAGCCTGTTGGATATCTTTGGTATTTTGCTTTCATATCATTTAATTAGTTACATATTTTACTTTATAGTCTTTTAACCACTACACCATATGCTTTGTAGGCATCCATTTTAGGCAATCGCTTCTTAGACAGTTTAGCATTTCAGTCATAGGCTATGACTGAAATGCTAAACTGTGGCGCTATGCTAACATACATAATATATAAGCGCTATGACTCATAGCGATTTCTTGGCATTTCATGTCAGTTTCCTAGTCCAACTGTTGTAACAATGCTGTCATTGACATCTTGCTTTTCACGTAATTCGATCATAAAGGTTTTAAACTACCTTAAGGCAGGGGAAAACTTAGATGTTTAGTGATATTTAGTTTTATGTTCCGAAATTAACATTTTAATGTAAGTTGTTAAACTATGAGGAATGTGAAAATATCTTTGTTTGTGCATTACACACTTTATGTATACGGGATAGTTATCGTGTAGTTTCCGATATCTCGTTGCAAGCGCAAGGTACATTATAACTATTCCGTTGTTTAATGTAAATATTATAAATAATAATATTATACGTAGTATTACATGCATTGAGATTTTCTTAACTTTGACACGTACTCATGTTTTATTGTTATTATCTAGTGTTTTGCCGGTTATATAATAATTTTGTATTAATCCCTTCAAAGGTCGATGTCATTATAACAATGAAATTTTTATTGTGTCTGGCCGTGCGACCTTTGATGCATTATAAAATATTTTAACATAATATAATAAAATTAAAAATTAGTCGTGTCTTTGTACAGTGAATCCGCGTGGCTTTAAACTTCGATGTAATGATATTTAACTATAAGTTTCGAACTAAGTATTAATAATTATATGTAGTATAGTAATTACAATAAATGCTACTAAACAGTAGTACCATTTATTGTTTTAATAGTTTTTCAAATAAATACGAAATAATATATTCTCGGTCATGATATAATAAAAATAAACAGTATTATTTTTAACGACCGAAGTATGATTGCCGTTATAACGTTTGTTTGTAATTAAGCGACCCTATTAAACTTTTGTGATATGCCTTTATGACTGTAATAAAATATAGTAACCTAACTTATATTTAGGTACTAGATAAATAATTACTAGTTGTTTCCTGAGGCTTCACCCTCATGGACACAGCCAAGCATAGATAAAAAAGAGGTGAACTAGTGTAACTCCCGGGTGAAGCCCTTCTTATGTAAGACACGGTTTTGGTTAGTCTAGTAATATCAGATCTGTAGTCTTACCAACGCAGTGTTAAAGCATTACTGTGTTAGGGTTTGAAGGGCATTGTAGGTAATAAAACTATTGTTCGAAAGAGATTAAACACCAATGTCACTGGGTGACGAGCGCCGTACAGTGTTTGCAGCTCTGGGTGACACTGCAACTGTCATAAGCAAGCGTAGCGCTTACTTTCAGACACACAGCTTGACCATCCAGTCACTGCATAGCAAACAAAAAACTCACTCAAACTACGAAGAAATGAGAGATCACGATAAACTTATCGTACGATGTGAGAAAATTACAGTTAGTAATTAAGTCAAACGCTTCTTTAAAAAAATAACTCCCGAAAACTCCCTCTGTATCTTTTTATCGTTAGTGTCTCACTTTAATTAGTAGGAGGTTAGTTTAGGAGGGTTAGTAGAGTGTTATATACATATTATCAATTTATTGACTACCACCTTTGCAGACTGGGCAATATAATGGGCAGTATAGCTTGACCGCAACGAATGTACCACGCCTTATGTATGTGCGGGGTGAGGCGCGGGGGTTCGGCCTCGTATTTCCTGCCACGGATTACACCATAGTTACTATGGCTTTTCCTCTCCGCACCACGTCTGTCACACGTAAGGCGCGGTACAGCGGTTGCGGTCAAACTATAGCTCTTGGTCTGGGATTCCTTCAGTCATGAGAACTAGTTCTCCCAATAATCTACTAACATTCAGAAAACATTCAGAGTATCTTAAAGCACTCGCAGCGGAGCTTGACTTGGCGATCATAACCAATCCACAGGAGTTGCTTTGCAGGCTTTCTTGCTTTGAAGGGCACGTTAAGCCGTGGACAACAGTCGTCAGATTATGTCGAAAGCCTTCCGGCGGCCTGAAAACTTCGACATGGGTTGGCCACTAACCTATCCACCAATCCGCACTGGGCCCGCGTGGTGTATTATGGACCAACTCCTGTCTCAGAGAGGAATACTCGAGTCCCAGCAGTGGGAACGTAATGGGCTGATAATGTATGCAGAGTATTTTCTACCGACTTCCAAAAAAAGGAGGAGGTACTCAATTCGACTGTACAGGTTTGTTACCTCATACTTTTCGACTGGGTGAACCGATTCTCAAAACTCTTTTTTTGTTTGAAAGCTGGTGCCATTTAAATTTCATTAAATTCAGTTTATTAGTTTTTGAGATACACTCCAATAACTGAATAGAATGGAAGTCGATATTAATTTTTTCAAATTGTACTTGTATTGTTAACAAGTGCGCATTTAATGCCACCACTAAACATAAATTATTTCCAGATATATTCAGCAGCACTGTTGCCGTACACTCTACAAAACCTGTGGCACTGGCTGTACGAAAGCTTTTTTATTATCAATTGGTGATAAGACGAGGAAGTCACTCGCCTCATGTTGAGCGTCACGCTTGCCCACACCAGCTCAGTGTTATTCAGAACTTTAAACTACAACAGTTCAAACCCAGCTTGGCATGCACTGCACTCGTCACCCTGAGTTATAAGAGGTTAAATCTCTTGCCCTGTATTGTCGACACATAACTGTTTGCACACTACTGCTTCACGGTTGAATAACTGGCAGTCGCTGCCAATATTCGCGAAATAACTTCTCACATCAGGCCGCTATTATACGAGTAATTAACAGAACGACAATTGTATTGCTGTTGGGTTTCACAATTAGACAATTTAATGTTAATAAATTTTTTGAATGTCACACCTGGTTTCACAGGAAAGTATTGTTGAATGTTGGTACGCATAGACTTGTGACATTTTCAGCGTTATTAACGCATTGACGCTTACGCCTTGTTTACGGAAATAACGGCAATTAACTCAGCGTTATTACGCCCTTGAACTGAAACCAGCTGTTTATATTAATTTTCTACCTTAAGATAGTGAAAACAGAGAAGTGCGGAGTAAAGTTATGAGAATTCAATTAATTCAAGAGTTAATATTAGAAACGGGATTTTACCGTGTCATCATTTTTGTTTAAGTTCCCGATATTTCGGTACTGCCAACCACAAGCGCCATGATCACGAATAAATTGAAGTCTATACTTGTCGGGCGATGACACTAAGAACAAATGAAACGATCTACCCTCTTTCTGTTGCGTTTTGCGCACACCGCCCCTACCACTGTCACACAAATCACTCGTATATCTATGATTTGCTGACGGCACACGAAACTAACTGTATTCATTTTCGAATTTTTAACTCTTCTTTGGCGTGTACACACCCTGTCCTGGAACCTAACCACTGGGTTCCAGGAGCTCGACAATTGAAACCCATCATCCCTGTTAAATAAAGCAACAAAAATTCTTCTAAAAGTGACCTTGATAGTAAATAAACTTTAATTCTTCGTTAATAAAATTAATTCATCGGGAACAAGTTGCCTCTGGCTAGCGGACGGAATCTCTTACAGCGGAGATAACCTTATCAACAGATCAATGAAGCTACCCTCGCTGCGGTCACGACTTGGATGGATAACCACTAGTGACATTTTAACTGAGCGCTTCCGTGCTTCAAATGACACGTTAAGCAGTCGGTCTGTATGCATTATGTCGCGTACATATTGATGAAACGTAACATGAAATGTACCATTCTGCCTTTCATTGCATATTTCGTTTCACCAACCAGTACGCCGCATTAGGGAAACTGACATTGGGCTGAAATCGGAGGCATTCGAATACTTCGAAAAAAGGCTGACAGCCAGCCTATACACCAAAGTATACTGGGTCTGTATAGTGGATTACTTTCTAGAAGAGTATGTGCTTTTCCCTGAGTAAGACCCGAATCGAAGCTGTGGGAACGCAATGAGTTGATACTTTATCTAATTTATTTACCCCTCATGTGACAAACACATCATAACAATGAAATTTCTATTGCGTCTAGAGGTTTGACACCTGATGGAATATATAAAATGAAGTCGGTACCATGCGCACAATATTGTGACTATAGGTAGTTTAGAACTATCATGGTACCAACTTCAATTTTATAGTTAACATTTTGTTCACCTTTCTTAGCGACCCTTGCTAATTACGGGATCGATGTCATTCACCGTCAATGATAATATTATCAAAATAGGCGAAACACTTTTCAGTTATTGGATTGTAGCTCATAAACCGCTAAACCGAATTTGATAAAATTTAATGGGATTACCATTGGAAGCATACTCTACCAAACAAAACAATAATTATCTAAAACGGACTACTCTGTTAAAAGTAATCGTAAAAAATAATTTGCGTTGACATGAGAACCTCCTCCTTTTTTTGGATGTCGGTTGAAAATAAATCTCTATTTCCCTCGGTCACGCCATAACTTCAGAACAAATGAACTTGTTTCAACCATCTTTTTAATGTTTTGTAATACTTTTGAAAGGCTCTTACGGGGAAAAAATTAAGAAAACTGCGCAGAAAATTAGTAACTTTAAGAATACTTAACAAGTATGTAAAAATATCACTAGGCGGGCGATACCGCGGGGTGCAGCTAGTCTTTTTGACACAGTTCTCGGTTTTCGAATAAGCCTGTTATGGGTTGTCTGGAAGAGATTGCTCTGAGCGATAAGACCGCCCACTGTTGCACCTAGTTTTAAGCATTGTTTTTTATTTTATTGTCTAATATTAAGTCATAAATGAGGTGCCTCAATAAAGTGTTATCTATCTATCTATCTAACCTGTTGTATGTCTTCTCACATGCTGGAGTAATGCAATAGGCAATAGGTTTGAGGCGAAACTATTACGTAAGTTAAATCTTCTTTTCAATGTGGCCGCAAATATTATACCTCTGCTCACGATTGCGGCAATAAAAATGTCAAATATGGTTGGTAACATTAATGGTGAACTTTACTACGCAGTAGGCTCTTCACCAGAAACTTCTCTTGACAGGTACTGCAATAGTTATTCACTAATAAAGTGTTCACATGGCCCAAACAGTACAAGTCGTCTGACTGATATTTAACAGTATTTTCCATCTTGATTTTTGATACCACGACCTTTTTCCGAAACGAAAGATTTCCTATAGCAAATCTTACTAGACGAGGCTTACGAGAAGCAGGTACTTAATTCTTCGATCACCTATATATAGGTGATCGAAGAGTTAAGTGCCTGCTCACAACAGTCACAACACTCGCAGTGTCACACGGGTTTTTTCTACTTTATTGTTCTGCGCGATACTGTGCTATACTCTCGTCTTCACGGTACCGATTCAGACATATTTGTCCAAAATTTAATTCTTATACAAACCGTTTTATACACATAAACACAGGTCACATGTCCTTTTACGAAACTATCATAAATCAGGAGCGTTTTGTAATAAGCTTAGAATAATAATACTCACTATCGTACTCCCACCGACACAAAACGGTCGAACATATTACTTCAGTAAGTACTATAAGTACTGAACAACTTCAGTACAACCATATTAGTAAATACGCTGACATTTATCCCTTATCAAAAAGAAAGTGCAAACGTGCTGTTCAGGCCTGGCTTCGGGAATTATCCTCTAAAGACACAGATAACTTATTTTGGTACTAAAGTAAGAGATTGACATTACTGAACGTAAATACTCGCGGAAGTGCACCTTCAGACATACATAATACATTAAAGCTTGTTTTTTTTAAATACAGAAACGCACTTTGACTTTTACATCTTTACACACCCTACACTTTCTCTCACTCTTAGAATCACATAGATACAATACTCACATCACGATTGTTTCGTTTAAACAGTTATTAATAATTCATTATTATTGTACTTTAGTCTAAATTGTTACATGTCATCATTCACGGGAAGGTCATGTAGCCCTGTAACACAGTTTATACTAGTACGGGGTACAGAGATTCACACATGGAGATGATATAACACTAGATCTTTATAATCAGGTCTTTTATCTATTTTTAGTTTATGTACTTAGATCTAAAGAAATTGATCCAAATGTTGCATTCTAGGATCAATACCTATTCGGCTTGGAAATTTCCAACCCGAATAGAACACTAACGCAGTTGCAAGGTACGCGAATTGAGTGCACTATTTGATAATACGTCATCAAAATGTCTATCGTAATCCATTATTATTTTAAGCTTGCCATATTGACGTGGTGGTACCAAATGTAGGTAATGGTAAGGTTTAATATAACTACTTTAAGAGGATTGCATAGCTAGTACTTTCCATGCTAAAAGAAAAAAACTCTTTTCTACCTCTTAACATTGTCCGATTTCAGTGATTTTTTTTTCATGGAGTCATGACATTGTTTACTATGCCCGTACGTTTTGATTTTTTCAGTATTTGAAAGTACTATAAATTTCCTTTTTTAGAACTTCAAAAAACTGAACAAATTAAAACGTACAGGCATATTTAACAAAGTCATGATTCCTTGAACAAAAATCACTTAAATCGGACAATGTTAAGAGGCAGAAAAGAGTTTTCTCCTTTAGCATGGAAAGTACTAGCTATGCAATCCTCTTAAGAGGTGGGAGTAGGGCCCCTGCTGTGGCTATTAAAGTTATTTATCACAGTTTTTGTAAGTATATATTGAGTTAATATATGACAGTTTTTACAAAATTCCATAGTATTTGTTTTAATTTGCATGTTTTACGATTTAGCTGCCTTTACGAATTAATTGTCTATACAAGGGTTATAACGTTATCTCATAGGACACGTGTTCACGCATACATAACCAGGTTAGTGAATTAAGTCTTGGGTTAAGTTTACGCTAGACTCCAAAGTATCAAGAGATGGTGGTCAAACGACAACATTACAACGAATGCTTAAAATATATATTTGATTACAACATACAATATTTTTTTACCAAAAATGGAACCGACTTCAACACCGAAAAGTGCGATATAACTTGTTGAAAACAGTTTCTGTATTGACGTCGGTTCAGTTTTATGGTAAAAAATTTGTTCACCGTTTTTAATGACCCTTGCTACTTACGGGATCGATTGTCATTCACCGTCAATGATGATAATCATCAAAACAAGCGTTATACTTTTCAGTTTTTGAAGAGTAACTCAAAAACTACTTGACCGAATTTGATGAAATTTAATTGGAAGTATGCTCTACCAAACAAAAAAGAATCTTAGAATCGGTTTACATATGGGGGAGAAATAGGCTAACATACATGGAAAAAAACAACCTCCTCCTTTTTGAAGTCGGTTCAAAAGAGAAATGATCATCATTAGAGACATACCATCGATATCAATGGCCTGAGCTCTCCACACTTGTCCGAAAGCACCTTCTCCGACGATGTTGAAGATTCTCAGCTTGTGTCTCGGGAACTCCCACTCATCTGACGGCTGCTCTTTAGATATAGACGTTTCTTCGGATAGCTGGGAATTTAAATAAATATAAGTAGATATAGTTATGTACTTCAAATAGAACAGTTGTGCCATGTACATAAGAAAAATATGCGATTGTCTTGTCTATCGGTAGAATAAAGCTTTTCAAGCACTTTGATACGTGGCGATCCGTCCCCATATAATACTTATTCATTTATTATTACGTAATTACAAATTCCACAGCTCTTAAAAATATCATAAATACGCTTCTTAAGAGGATCGCATAGCTAGTACTTTCCGTACTAAAAGAAAAAACTCTTTTCTACCTCTTAACATTGTCCGATTTCAGTGATTTTTTTTTCATGGAATCATCAGATTGTTTATTATGTCCGTACGTTTTGATTTTTTCAGTTTTTTTAAGTTATAAAAAGGTAATGAACCTATAGTACCTTGAAATACTGAAAAAATCAAAACGTACGGGCATAGTAAACAATGTGATGATTCCATGAAAAAAAAAACACTTAAAATCGGACAATGTTAAGAGCTAGAAAAGAGTTTTTTCTTTTAGTACGGAAAGTACTAGCTATGCAATCCTTTTACGAGTAAAATAAATTGAAGTGAATTCTTAAAATGAATTAGGGATAAAAATTCATTCATCCATCCATGTACCACTAGACGCCATAACTACTAGATCACCAGTGATAGTGCAGTCTGACACAGCTTAGGCAATAGACGGGGCTTCGAATCCCGAAGATGATTTTTTTCTAACAAAAACAATAAATGTAAAAAGTACACTATACGCACAGCACAAGAATGCTTTATCACGCATAACATAATTGACTTTGTTTAAATTCCTAAATACATAAGATCCTCAGTACAATGCGTACAGACTTGTCACTGAAAGATAATTTTTCCAGTAAACCATAAGATGAAAATGATTAAAAATGTGAAAGAGGTGTTAAACGAATTTATTTATACAAATTAAATTGGGCTTTTAATTAACTCAACAATAAAATATTTTATATTTAGCTTCTAAAATAATACTTTCAACCGACTTCATATAATCCAAAATAGGAGCAGGTTACAATTCATCTGCATTTTGTTATTTGTATTGTTACCTCATAATTTTTTACGTAGTGAACCGACTTGGATGATTATTTTTAGAGTTTGAAAACTATCGCGAGTATATCACAATACTGCTGCCGGCGCGGATGAATACGAAGCGAGGCGCGACACGATCTCCGCGCGTGAACACTACCTGAAGAAGAACGTCTACAATACGACCCATTCGACATTCGATAATCCGATATAATACCAAAGTGCGATCAACCGGTATATTTTTATTCACCATCTTCATCTCAGCCGCAGGACATCCACTGCTGAACATAGGCCTCCCCCATTATTTATTCAAAAGTTTCTGTTTTCTAAGATTCTACGGATCTCCTCATTTATGATTCGATCACGTAGAGAAACCCCGAGCATAGTCCTTTCCATAGCTCGTTGTGCGACTTTGAGCTTGCTTATGAGGCCAATAGTTAGAGAACACGTTTCATCTTTTTATTATAATAACTCATTTAAAAGTTGTTGCTTCTCGTGTGGTCCCACATAACTCATTTGAAAGTTGTTGCTTCTCGTGTGGTCCCACATAACTCATTTGAAAGTTGTTGCTTCTCATGTGGTCCCACTTAAATATGATCAAAATCTGACCAATACTTTTTTATAATCATTTTTCATCAACATCGGGCATAATAAAAGGAAGTAGGTTTCAAACGTTTGTTAAAAAAATTAATCTGATACCTTAAACGAGCAATTTTGTGTATATGTATATACTCTGCATCTTGGAAACTGCACAAGCGGTTTTTTATTAAATTGATAATGCGCAGAGTTTCGGGGGCAAAAAATTTATCTATAGCTTTATTTAGTTTATTTTCAGAAAACGTCGTTTTATCCGTGTTTTCAGGCAATGCAAAACTAGTTTGTTCGTTGCGTTTATTCTATATGGCGTAACAGTCGTATTGCAAAATCCTAAATCGCGGTGCCAAGATTCTCACCGAACATGTGTTGTTATTTTGTATTCGTATCTAAATCGAGCAAAGCTTGGTCATCCAGGTAGTATTATCCATTTAACGGCGATCCCTTTTACCCAAGACACAACATGTAAATACTTGGGCACAACTAAAGTTGGGTATAATTTTATATCGTGCTAAGGGCAAATTTTTAATCCTTATTTAAATTTAACACAGACATACGGACAGACGTTGAGGAACCCTAAACATTGCCGTTTTATTTTGAATGCTGTACGAAAGAAGCATATCCGGATACCTGCAAGTGGCTGTTATCCCAGGACTCATATCGGTTGGAGTAGGCTCTAGGTCTCTCCCACATGTTGAGGGACGCGTCTTGGAGGACGATGCCACTTGAGTCTTTACTCTGTTGACAATACGGATTCAATTAGAATGAAACGAATTGAAAGGAAATTATGATTTGATGATAATGAGTCAATTTAAAATGAATTTCGAAATATGTAACATAAATGAAACAAAAAAGAAATTCTTAAAGACTAGTTTAACTAGTTAAGTATGTTTGTATGCTGAAATTGAGGGTACAAAATGTTGATATAATTTGTAGGAATGACAGCTTCGTTTCTGTATTTCGATGTGGTACTGTAAGACTATTATGTATCTCAGTTGGTAACAAATTATGATTGAAATCGAAAAATATGGCGGCTCTATGTCACTTTTCTCAGCTCGAGTAATCAACTTACTAACATGTTTGCTTACTAGAGTTTTTAAAACTGACATAGAGCCGCCATTTTTCAAGATTTCAGTCAACATTTATTAGCAACTTAGATACATAATAGCAGGCATCATCTAGATTGAATTAGAAATTAAAGAAGATCATTTTAGAGAAAATATGAATCTTTATCCTAAAGGACGGTGCCCTTCAGAAGATTTTGATGAAACGCACAAAAAACCATACTAGTTCTTTTTTATATGAGACAATGGGATAACAGCCATAGAATTATTTTTTTCATTTCAGTAACATTAGTATTTCTTGTTCTATGGACACAAACTTGAATAAAAGTGATTAAACTAGCAATGAAAATATGCTTATTTTATTTGAAACATTTTTAGCACAATAATATCAACCACTTCTCCTAAGTATGTATACAAGTAGGAGGAATAATGTTTACATCTGTTTACTGACTTGTATACCTGAATTTCAAATTTTGACAAGACATTACGTTCAAAAACTATATTTATTTATTTTATTTATTTAATTCAATAATTAAATACTTACATCTACCATTACAGGATAACCTAATGCGATAGTGCAGTTAGTAGTGGTAATAGTTTTACATATTTACCCTTAGAACCGTACCTATATTTAACAATACAGGTATATACATGACTTAAAAATAGATTAAATAAAAATAAATTGCGCAAACTATGCTGCGTTGGGTATGAAAAGGCAGTTTGGGTAAGTAGCAAGTGTTTTTTTATGGCAATACTTGTATTTTTTTCTAAATAAGAATTAATCGGCAATAATAATGTTTAACGAGTGCGAGGCGTGACGCAACCGCGAGCGTTCTGCAGTCTCCTTGAAAAAGACCACCGGATGTGGTTGAAGTTTAGTCTGAAAGATCTGACTTTTTACGTGAGTGAATCCCGTTTTTCATACTAAATATGTGTACAAACTACGTTAGTTTTCATAATCAAATGATTTTTTTTTTGCAATTTTATAGCACAATATAATTATTGATTGACAATGACAAGGCAACCTCGATGGAACATCCTTCTGATTTTATCTACGAATAATTATTGCGGAAATCAATGATGTTTCATTGTTTACTAACAATTTTCCTGCAATCTATCGGTAATCATGTTGCGGTGACAAAGGATTATAATGGCGACACAGATAATTATTGCTGTCTTGGTTCTTGAGCAATTGATAATAACTTTTGTGTTCTAAATTAAGAAGCGCTGAGTTTTATTTGACCGACCCAATTATAACGTTAATTTAGATATATTTATTTTAATATTATATAATTCATATATAATATTTTAATAGAAAATCAAAACGGAATCAGCTCGTCTTACATACAAAATTAAAGTCTTGAGTTATTAATTTATTCCGTTCCACAAATAAAACTTAAAACGAGGCTAAAATGGTTGATTCTTGAAGAATACATCTTCCACCACTTTTGCAATTTGTACAGTATGATATAAAATTAATAGTTAGCATTTGAATGATGTCTATCAATGAAATTGAACAACTATAATTACCCACGTACACTTTTCAGAGTAAAAAAAAATATGGGGGATGCCTATGATGACTTTACAGTGAACATGAGCACGGGGAGACAGACATGTTTACTGCGATTTGATTCGTTTACATATGTTTTAATTTTGTTGAATTAGAATCGCGAAAGCTTAAGAAATTAAAAAAAAACGATATTAAAACATATTTAGTGACACTTCCGCTGAAAAGAAAACAATGATTTTTAGCCTATTTGGGGGCGTGCAATGCTAATAGGAAGAATACGAAATAAAAAAACACAAGAAACCCCCAATAAACCAAAACCGATTCGACACGTGTTTCGCCTCTACACGAGGCATCCTCAGGAGATGTTGACTCGTCGAGCGCTAGACCGACAGACCCCAAATAGGCCAAAAATCATTGTTTTCTTTTCAGCGGAAGTGTCACTAAATATTTTTTAATATCGTTTTTTTGATAATGGATTTCCGCAAAGTAACGCCTGAATCAATAAATTATCTTAAGAAATTTTTATCATAATCAATTATTTATGGCGATATTGTTACCTATGATGTTGCATCATTCAATTTAATTGTAGTAGTTTAGTCAATGATATACAAGTGGTTGTACTACTCACCATGTCTTCTTTTTTGGAGCTAGCTTTCGGCGTCTGACTTTTCTTCCAAATAAAGAACATCACTCCAGCAACGATTAGCACCAATCCACTGATCGCTACAAGAGGTACCACAGTAAGAGGACTATCACTGTTCGTCGCTTCTTCGTTTTTTACAGCACTAGTGTTCTTATCTTCGTTAGTTTCATCAACTTTGGGTATATCGTCAGGTGGTTTCGGCGGTCTTAGATTTGTGGTTGTTTCTGGGTTTTCTGTGGTAACTTCTGGGGGTGAGCTAGGTTCTGTGTATTCTTCTGTATTAACTTCAGTGACTTTGGTTGTTGTGATAGTGGTGAACCTTGGTGGGTTGATGTATATAGGAAATTTAGTGGGGTTCCGGGACGGCTCTGGTTGGATCGGGTAACCAGGAAAGGGCAGCGATGGATGTGGAGGGTTACGCTGCTGACCAGACTTGTCGGTGATTGTGGCGTACACCTCCGTTCGTTGAGGAATTGATCCGTCGTTTGCCGTCACCCATAGAGAGTATGAGCGATTCTCCTGAAAATTAACATTACATATGATATTAAGTTAAATAATTTCAAAATATTAGTATTACGTCAAAAAAATTACGAAAAGGTAATCCGCTCACGTGCGTGGACAACTTGGCCCCTAAAAGTAAGTGTTTTTCAATACTCTCCATATTCTCTCACCACCTGTTTGGGTTCTAAAACTTACTCCTTAAACGTTTGTAGGTATTCAATATTTTCCTGACTTTGTAAGTCTAAACAAAGTAATTCCACAATAAACTTTACGACGTACGACTCAAGAATGTGTAAAGGCAAAACAGCGTTTAGAAGTTTATTTCTTGGTGAAATTACGTCTATAAAGTTCTAAGCGATAAGTACGCATGCTGTATTGTGGTATTATAGTCTCTGATTGTTCTTTGAACATTTATACCTGCTGACCTGCCAGCAGCTTCGCTCGCGTGACCTCGCGGAATATGGTCAATTACAGTTTTTTAACTATCTCACGGGAACTCTTTAATTATTTAATATATGTTGACCAGGGATATAAGCTACCACCATGCAACATTTCATTTAAATCAGTCCAGTCGTTTCGGAGATTAGCCCGTACAAACAAACAGACGAACAGACAAACAGAGAAACAATAAAATTAAAAAATCTTAATTAGTTCGATCTCACTCCTTACATCCCCCTGACTCATACTTTGGCATTTTTTTTATTGTACAGAAATTTGATCTCTACAGTTTTATAACATGTAGTGATAATTCAATGAATATCTAGGTTGACAAGATTCTCTTCGCAATAAAGACTCAAACTAATAAATTAGTCTAAAAGTTATATAAAATAGCAAAATTATAATAAAATTATCCACTCTAATAAAAATCACTTCATAAGTTCTTTTACTCTGTTTTTGAACTTCACCACTTCGTTAAAACTTTGAAAAAGCCAATTGAATTGTTATAATTTTACTAGTATTATGTCAAAATGACTCGCTTTTGCTCAACACAATGAAAACAAATTGCCGGTTTTATATGTATATAAACTAAAGAATACTTTGGTAACTAAGGCCTGTTTAATAAAAGTAATAGATATTTAAATTTCAAACAAGTCAACAAGTGATGAAATCTGAAATAAATTTATTTGAATAAATTACCTTATCAGCAAGAGTGTCGTTAACTTTGACCACCCCAGTATCAGGATCGATCTCGAAGGGCACAGGTGGTCCAGATGTCTCCAAGCCGAACTTGACCCGTTCGTTGCCTCTCCTTTCCCGATACGCCTTTTTCACGAAGGAACCAATGGGTTCCGTCGACATGACGTACCAATTCCGATCCACTTGCATGATCGCTGGCAGGTGGAACCCTGGCGGGCCTTGTGATGATCCTGAAATAAGAGAAAACTGGGTTTATTACAACTGCTTACATTGAAACTTGGCTGATTTTTCTATTTGACTCTAATAAACGCAAATGTATGGCTATTTATTATTTTTGCTTTAAAACCAACTGTGGCCGATTTTAATCAGTTTTAAAGAGTGGGTTAAGAGCAGCCCTTACGCCAAGTAGATCTACACTGGAAACAACAAAAGATCTTTTGTTAAAACTAGAATATTATAACAGCATTTACACCTACTAAATGAAAACAAAACTTATTCAAATTAGAGATAATAATCATTAGCCCAGCTGGCCGACGCTGTAGCCAAATAAACTACCTTAACCCTGACCCCAGTATCGATAACAGAGCTTATAGAGAGAAAATTCAAGTGGGCTGTAATGAAATGTTTAATTATTATAATATATTCAGCAGGTTATTTAGAAAACATTGATAATTGTAATACTCTACTTATACTGGCCGTACCTGCCACCTGTGAAATTCACATTGTAATGCTAACAATACATTGTAAAACGCTAAAAGAATGTACGATACGTTTCTGTTTGCGGTTTCTTGGTAGCGGCAGTATTTACTCGTATTTCTGACCGCGATTCTACCCTTTAACGTCCAATGACGAGATATCTTGTATTTCAGACCAAAAACAACAGCAGAAGTAGATTGAGGTCTACTCATGTTTCTCTGAATCTTTTGTTTTCTATTTCACTTTAAAAACATGTTTCTACTCATTTTTGTAAGCGTATTTAAGACGAATTTACGATGATTCCAGACGAATATTATATCACCATAGGACAGGTGTAAAAAGCCTGACGATTCATTGGATTTTGACGGTCAACTCTCAGTTACCCGAACGGTATATTTTACTTTGTTTGATATATCTTTTTTGTATTGACATGCTAGGCGTATTGCCCATTTGACATTTTTATAATGACATTTTAAATGATATTGTATTTATATACTGAATATTTCTTAATGTTAAGACATGAATTGTTTAAGAATATTTTTTGAATATTGTAAGATAATTGTAATTGGTTTTTTCCGTTTTTATCTCAATAATCGAATATGTGAATATGAATATGAATATAGATGTAGAAGTACAGGATAAGGACGATAAGCCACACGATGACACTCAACACTCACTCTGAGGCTCATACAAGTATTATGTATAACATTGAATACATCATACCGGTTCAAACAAAACAAAAAGAGTATTTAAGTAGCTTTTCACAAAAAAACCTCACAACGTTATCTACGAGCCTGACATAATTTCATGATAAAATTAGCAAATTATTCGTGACTAAATATTTGGTTATTATGATTATGTATGTTTAATACGCAAGAACAACTCAAGCTCTTGAAGAATTTTCTAAAATATTATCTCGCTTCGAAGTTCATTCTTTGAATCTTGACATAGCTTTACCTAGACTAAAAAGGAGACAAAATATTCTGCCTTAGATTTTTTTCAAAAGTAATTTATTCTTTGATATAGTTCATGTAAATGCTTTGTCGAAAAGAATTTGGTAAATTCTAATTTTTTTTATAATATGTTTTTTAAAGCACTAACGCCTGCTTAGCGATACCAAACATTGCAATTTTTAGAGAGAAAAATTCCATCCTCGATTCGAATCCGCGTCTTAAGATGATCCGTGTCAGACGCCATGGCTGGTCAGTGGCCACCGAAACTCGAGGTACGAGCATCGAATTTTAGCTCTCTATCTGATTTTAACCGTCATATGGAGACGAAACGACACCTATTGGACAGCTTGACAGCATTATCCAACCGAAAGAAGATGTTTTTCGATTACCTACCTTTCGTATTGATGTCGCAAACCGTATTATTTTTATAATTTGATTCTAATAATCATGTCATAATATTGTTTGTACCACTCAGTATTATACCACCTTAAAAGATTGTTGTAAATGGAGATCTAGTATCAATAACATTTACTCCGATTCAATGAGTAACTCGATATTGATTCGAATCCCATGCGAGGATGTAATATATTGCTTACTAAAACTTCAAACATTTTCACTATCAGGCTTTAGCGATTCAAAATTCCTAAATAAAAAATTGGGAACTTTTGAAATTAAGTTCTGTAAAAACTCATCCTTCGGTCGAAAAAAGGTTTTAAACCTATTCGATAGATGGCGCTTCATCCCCAAGCGACGATAAAAAAATTAAAGTGATCAATTTGATACCCGGACTGGCCTCGGTGATCTAGCAGCCATGACGTTTAACAAAGCTAGTCCCGATAAGCGCTTCGAATCCCGTCGAAGTACGTGTAAGTAATGTAGCCTCTAAAACGTCAAAGTCTAACTGATTATTACAACCACAATATCACTCCCCCTATTTTGCGCATATTGGATAATTTCAGAAAGATTCAATCAACTGTAGGCTATATAGGGTGTTTGGTTAAGGGACCAACATACCAAATGAGCGTGTTCGGGGGCCCAATTGCAGAATACAAGTTGGCCAAAAAAAATCCCAGACCCCCCAACTTTTTTTAATTTTTTTTTTGTGAATTTTCTCTTCTTCTCGGAAATCGTACCTATTTACCACCATAACATTTGTAAAATCTGTTTTAGACAGGATGTTTTTAGTTGAATTTGGTCTCTATACACCTTCAGGCCAATCCAATTCAAAATCCAGGTATCCAATTCTGCTTTGCTCGCTATATATACATATATATTGGTTATATTCGAGTACGTACATACAAAGGCCGAATGACCCATGTTGGTACTAAGACCTCCATTCGCTTGATCGATAACAATGTTGAGTGACAGCCCCGACAACCTGACTAGACAGGGCGTCTCATCAGGGCTCGTCTCATAAGATAATTCTATAACTACTATAATATACGTACTAAATAGTTTGTCAATAACGTTTCAAATGTCCTTTAAAAATATTAGCTACTTCTTATTACTTTTCTTTAGTATCGCTTTATAGTTAAAGTAATAAATAAATAAAGTTAAGTTGGTATTAAAATAGTAAAAAATAAGTCATAATAAAGTACATACAATGAATCACACTCCTGACAAAGCCACAGTAAAATCCAGGCAGTAAATCACAATCCTGGTCACGCCATGGCAGTTGACGAGGAAAACATGACAAATCATATTTGAAATGTAATTTTCTTACACGTATACCACGAATACACAATGGCTAATAACCAACTATAATACAGGTTATATCCTAAAAAAACATCAAACGTGGAAAATCATAATAAATCAGAACAATTCAATGTCTTTCCCGCCAATACGTAGGTACATAGTTCTAAGCTCAAAAAGTGCGGCGAGTATTCCGCACGTTCCGATGCCGCAACTTGCCTATCCATCATTATGTCAAGTCGATAATGGCATTGTTACGAGAGTGTTATATAACATGCAAACAATAATACTTTCGAATGGAGAATGGTAAAAAA
This sequence comes from Selenia dentaria, assembly GCA_917880725.1. Taxonomy (NCBI): domain Eukaryota; kingdom Metazoa; phylum Arthropoda; class Insecta; order Lepidoptera; family Geometridae; genus Selenia; species Selenia dentaria. The sequence goes on along the minus strand of OU862888.1, from coordinate 974,036 downwards.
TCTCGTGGCTCGTGAACAAAAGAAATTGTTTTGATTAGAGTTTAATGAACGCTTCGGCGGAGAATCTAAATATATTATTGGTTTGCACGCCGTCTCAACGAGAACGTTTGCACCTAAACACAATTAAAATATCGATCCGTTTTTTTTAATGGAAGTTAGACAGAGACAGAATGATGTTTTTAACATAATATTTAGTGTTAAACTTATAATAACTTTTAATACTCAATAAGGCCTTATACATATGTAGGTACTTATTTCAAGTGAAGTCGTAGGATAATATTTAATTCGTGAGTTGGCTCTGGAGTAGAATTTCTATTGATTTTTATTATCATATAATACAAGTCAAGTAGTTTATTTTAAGTTAATAATTGATATATAATATAATATAATATATAATATAATGATATATAATATAATTTAATCATGATAGTTTATTATTAATTTATATAGGTAACTACTTAAAAGACGTTACTCCACCAGCAGACTCCAACCGCACACAGCAGAGAAGAAGCAGAAAGAGAATCAGACACATAATCCAAAAAAATCTGTACTACTCATTAAATGTCCATATTATTTTTGTTACAAATGTGACAATGACATGACATAACACATTTGGAATATTCCAGACAATTTTCTTCTATATAAATATCTCACTTCAAAAAATGCTTAACTGCCTGTTACATTGTCGCGTTTTTTTATATGTTTTACTACAGGTGTATAATTAGTACAGTAAATTATGTAATCAGTTTTAGGTTTCACGGTTTAATCAAAGAGCCAAAAGAAGACATACTTGGCAAGTTCAAGCTTTTGTAGCCTTTGTCACAAAATTATAAGCAATAACCTCCTTTGTATTGGGAATTTTAAGATGACTCAGGGAGTGCTATTTTAAAAATGTAAGATTTAAAGTTCGATGACACGAACAAATCGACGAGTCGGCGCCCTTCAAACTTAATTAGACTTACAATAATATAATTAAAGCAAAATAATGTACTTAGGTTTGTAAAAATTATTAATTATTAGTAAGTATTAGGTACCTACGATTATGAGATTTTTTATGGAATTTTAGAAACTAAAAAAATATTAGAATCAAATGCAATAGCTTTAATTTTTCCTTTGGATAATTATACCAAGCACCAGACTGACTGACAGTCTGACAAGACCAGACAAAGAAGTTTTCGACGCTAGGCTAGCAAGTGTTCAACCGACTCCCATACAAATAGGCGACTCTGAATTCGCTTGTATGTTATATTATATACCTAGCGACTGCCCGCGACTTCGTTCACGTAGTAGGCTCGGCCTTCGGCCTCCTCCTCCCGTCTTTTCTTGGTTTCTCTTTCATAAGTACCTTCTACTGACAATAATTAACACAACAAAAAAAGAAAAACTCAAACTCAAGTCATTTGACAGGCCGGTTAGCGCAGTTGGTAGCACCCCTGCCTTCTGAGCTGCTGGTCCCGGGTTCGATCCCCGGACAGGTCAAACATTTGTGTGCATGAACATGTCTGTTTGAGCTGTGTCTGGGTGTGTATGTGTATATAAGTATGTATATCAGTCATCAGGTTACCATAGTACAGGCTCTGCCTAGTTTGGGACCTGAAGACCTTGTGTGGATGTTGTCCCATAAATAAATAAAATAAATTTATTGATTATGGATTGTCTGGAAGAGATCGCTCTGAGCGATAAGACCGCCTATTGTTGCACCTAGTTTTTAGCATTGTATTTTTATTTTATTTTCTAATATTTATCATATACGAAGCGCTCGTAGCGGAGCTCGACTTGGTGATCTTAACCAATCAACAAGTTAAGCAACACTTACTGCGGTCAGGACTTCGATGGGTGACCGCTAGTGGCATTATTCAACTGAGGACTGCTTCGGAGGGCACGTTAAGCCATCGGTCTCGGCTGTTTGTCTTATGACAACAGTCGAAGTCCTTCCACCGCCTGAAAACTTCGACATGGGTTGGCCACTAACCTATCCACCGACCCGCACTGCGCCTGCGTGTTGGATTATAGCCCAACTCCTCCCTCTGAGAGGAAGGCTCGAGTCCCAGCAGTGAGAACAAAATGGGCTGATTATAATTAAGTCATAAATGTAGTGTCTCAATAAAGACAAGTGTTTTCAATATATCTATGAGGCGCGCTCGTATCCTGGTAATAGTAAAAAGCAGAATTTTTAAACACCTAGTGTAACGAAACAGGTCGATTATATATTATGAAAGAATACAAAGGTTACAAAAGGAATAGAAAAAGAGTAATAACCGAATAGAATTCATAAATATAATTATCTTAAAGCAGAGAAAAAAGCCTGAATAGGTCCACATCCACTTTCACGTCCAAACTCTAAGAATTTTCATATTTTTTTAGGTAATACATAGCCAACGTATAGTACTAAAGTAATAACCAGCAGTTTTTTCAATTGTGTTCCTATATAGGGTGTTTGGTAGAGGGATCGACAAACCAAATGATAGTGTTCGGGGGACCACTTGGAGTATACAAGTTGGCCAAAATAAATCCCCGATCCCCCAATATTTTATCTTTTATATTTTATCTCATATTTTATATTTTAACTTTTTTTGTGATGTTTCCCTTTTTCTCCGAAATTGTACCTATTTACCACCATAACATTTGTAAAATCTGTTTTAGACCGGATGTTTTTAGTTGAATTTGGTCTCTAAAACACCTTCAGGCCACGCAAAGCAAAATTGGTACAATATTGGAGAAAACAAGAAAATTCACAAAAAAAAGTTTAAAAAAATTGGGGTGTCGGGGATTTTTTTTTGGCCAACTTGTATTCTCCAAGTGGGTCCCCGACACGCTCATTTGGTTTGTCGGTCCCTCTACCAAACACCCTGTATATCGAAAAATATAAAGAAAACATACAAAATTAACGCATTTTCGCATTACATCGTCCAATCTAACAAGCGATTTTCAACTTTACGTAAAGCATCGTAAATTATTTTAAAATTGTGGTAATACCGCGTCTTAATATACAATACAGGTGTTGTTGACTAAGGTTCACAATAAGTACATGTCACATATTACCCCCTGGGGGTGTTGCAATTGTGCGGAGAGGACCAGTCTATTTTAATGTACATACTACGAGTATCATTGAAACATTCGTCAATATTATAAAAAACACTTCTGCATAAGTTTTTTTCACTCGTATTATAAAGAATAAGCGAGATTGTTCTATCCATCAATATTCTCAAATTATAGCGTGACCAGTAGAAATATGGGTTCATTTTTATAAAGGTGATTTTTGTCCAGGATGTGTAGGGTACTGCAGAAAGTGAAATTCGAGTATAGCATGCAAGGCAGAGCGAATATTTTCTTCTAATGACAGTGAAATAAAAAAATGCTTTTCCGTGTATTTCTTTACTGTTCTATAAAATCAGTAAACAAATCACATTATTATACATTAAAACATTTGTTTCAGAGAAATAAATTACATTATAATAAACGTTATGGTCATTAAAATTATAAGGAGGGTATAATCAAAAGGTTTTCCTGATAGCTTAAAGGCCAAATCATCTTCGTTAAATCAATATAAACATCCGTACGCAGTCGAACCATTTCACAATCGTTACAGAAGCATCTGCTTTGAGAGGAGAAGATGTGTTGTGATCTCTGAATGCGACATGGTGTTAAGATGTAAAGGTGTTTACAAATGTTGGATGTGAATTACAATGGTGTCAGAATGGTGATCAGGTTTGCCGTGACGGCATGTCTGGAGGTACCGGTTCGCCTTGACGTTTTCATACTCGCGCGTGAACGGTTTGCAAACATTAAATATACTCGTACCTTGTTAAGGATGAACTTATGCGGGAAAATATTGTATTGGAATGCAGCGGCATTATTGTATGCCTAGAAAAAACTTCCAACCGGTCCTTTTGGAAAATCATGGGGAGGCCTATGTTCAGCAGTGAACGTCCTACGGCTGAGATGATGATGATGATGATGATGAGAAAACCACACTGCAAACGTAAAGCTGATTTGGCATGCAATCTATTCAACCTCTTACACTGGCTGTAGGTACATTTGAGGTAATCATTGCCGAAATACCTAACTGCTTCATCGTCATCATCTCAGCCGTAGGACCTTCACTGCTGAATATATGCCTCCCCCACAAATTTCCAAAAGGACCGGTTGGAAGCGGCCTGCATCCAACGTCGACCAGCTACCGTTTTTAGGACGACCTACGCTGCACTTGTCGGTCCGTGGTCTCCACTCCAGAACCTTCCGGCCCCAGCGGCTATCTGTTCTGCGTGCTAATGTGGCCTGCCCACTGCCACTTTAACTGGCTTATCTTCTGGGCGATGTCGGTGTATGAGGCCCATAGTAAGAGACCACGTTTCAGTGCTATATGTTATAACTGCTTGTGTATAATATATTCTAAGACCTACTGTCAGCTGAAGAGTAACATGAGGGACAGATTATAAAATATTGTACTTATTCATATAAGAAAACTGTTACCGCTTTATTATAAAAAAGGTAGACCAAAGATTCACCCCAGTTTAAACCATGGTTGTAGCAAATTTAATGTACGAAATTCCCGTAAATCGTGGTTTAAACGTGAGAAGCTCCTCCTTTTTTTGGAAGTCGGATGAAAACTTACAATACAATCATTTTCATTACATATTAGTTTATAATATGTTTCTGTTTTTTCTATTAATATTTGGTTGTAGCGCATGTCAGTATACGAGTAGGTATCGGTCATATTCCTTCATATATATTATGCACCGAGGGAATAAAACTGTTCGGTTGGCGCACTCTTAAAGCCGACATACACGGACAGCTCGAGCAGTTAGACAGTGATCAACATACACGGACCGCTCTTGCAGTCATAGTGAACACGAAGCTGCCATTGATAACTGCTCAACAAGTTACAATTTCAATTCGGGGGGGCGGGAAGCGCATGCGTCGTGGAACGAAGAGCGCGGGCGGAGGTAACTGCGCGAGAGCAATCGACATTGACTGTGTATGTGATTGACAGTGTACGCTGGTGACAGTTTGACCGCCAACCGCTCGAAGTTGTTGCTACTGCTCGAGCGGTTTCTTGTATCTGTGTACGTAGAACACTGTAGTTCACTGTGCAAACGCAGCTTGAAGCTGTCCATGCTGACTGCTTCAAGCTGCTCGTATATCTAGGGCCTACGCATTAGCTCATATTTAAAACTTACTACCATACTTTTAGAACACCGAAGGTGTTGACGAATGTAGATATTTTGGCTATTCATCTTTTTGCGTTGAATGGCTAAAAGAGATCCAACGCCGAACTATACATTTCTGGATATGGTAACGGATGTGTTTTTTTCAACTGATCTATCAATAGACTAAACAGTAAACATTAAGTATATATGTATATTTACTTAGGTTTTAAAGTGGATGTCACTTGCTACAATAGTGTGAGGTTACAATAATTTATATCTTACACTTCCTGAATCAGAATAGATAATTTTTATGTTACTTAATAAGCGGGAAAATCAAAAGTTAACAGCTTTTTTATTATTTTTTTGTGTAAAATCTCACATGTCATTCGGGATATTTGAACATTATTCTTTACGCAATCTGGTAACATTTTTAACGCTATTGTAACTAATCATGTCACTGCAAATACGTAATTTGTTAAAATAAAAATCCGATAACACATTCAAGTATTTGTATTCGTTTATTTTTATTACGCTAAAATACTTTAACTTGTGAATCATCAGATTTAAATCGAATAAAACCCAATATAGTCATAACACTAAAGTTAATAATTTGTATTTTAATTTCGCGCTAAAATAATTAAATTTAAAAAATCTTCACTTATAATACTCCGCATTAAGACGCCCTGTGTCGAAAGAGACACGGACATTTTTGCGATGGGTTAATATCGATATTAACGAGGACTTACCCCAACCGCGGGGATCGATCGATCTTGGGACTCCATGCGTCAAAAGCAGGATCACTACCAACTAGGCTTCCGGGGCCATCCCTTCCGGGGTAAATGAGAGAGCATTCACCTTTACTTAGACTTTATATAAAAAAGTACTTAGATTACAGAGATGCGCTCGATTTACATACGAATCTGAATAAGCAACTCATGTTGTTCCATGAAAATCTTGTAACCGCGATTCAGGACTTTGCAGTTTGACTGTTACGCCATCTAGTTTGATGCAACGAACTGTTGTGTTTCATTGCCTGAAAACACGGATAAAATGTATCTCGCATAGCAACCGCTCGCATTCATGTAGCACGGAATGAACGAACAGATAAACAAACAAAAGCTAGGTTTATGATAAGAAATGAAGAATGATTCGAGCATTCCAGTTCATGAAACAAAACGGAAATGGTCTCTTCACATTCCGCGTAATTATTCATCACGTAAACAAAAAAGTTCAAAAACCTTCTCGGTTTGTGAGCGCCATAAAAATAGCTTGAGGCAATTCTGTACCAGCACCCACTTCTGTGTTTTGATCGCAATATTTCTGCATTAATTTTAATTAATAAAAACCGAACACTTCACAAACTATTTTAAAACATGACCTCAACATGATTTTTTTTAAACATCTACTTTGGAAAGAAATACAATATTAAACTTCTAGTGAATGTTAATAATAATGTTAACTTACGAAGCGACACAACGGTATTCGGGAGTTGCAGGTTCAGACCCCGTTCGTAACTACATTTATGCAATCCATAATTTATAAAACCCTAATGAAAAACTTTATAAAGAAATCTCCGTAATAATAAAGAAAGCAAAGAGAAGATCAAGTCGCTTACCCGACGATAAGCGCGCCATCTGTCCTTTAACCCGTAGACTCGCCGTTCGCCGCATATTTGGCCAACAATACAACAGATTTCTCAGAAATCATACTACTTTTCGAGGAATTGCGACATGAGTGGTTAATACTTACAATTTTGCAGAGTCCTTTACTATTAAAGTTTGAACTGAACCCAGCCTATTATATGATATAAGCCTATTATATTTAAACCCTATTCGTAACCAATAATATCATTATTACTATGATAAGGCGCACTCGTATCCTGATAATAGTAAAAAGCACCTAGTGTAACGAAACAGATCGATCATATATTATGAAAAAAAATACTAAGGTTAGAAAAGGAATAGGAAAAGAGGAATAACCGAATAGAATTCATAAATATAACTCTCTTTCAGCAGAAAAACATCCTGAATAGGTCCACAAAAATAAACTTTCACGTCCAAACTCGCAGAATTTTCAGTGATAACACTATTTTTTTAGGTAATACATGTCCAACGTATAGTACTAAAGTAATAACCAGCAGTTTTTTCAATTGTGTTAGTATATATCGAAAAATATAAAGAAAACGTACAAAATTAACGCTTTTTCGCATTACATCGTCCAATCTAACAGCGATTTTCAACCTTACGTAAAGCATCGTAAATTATTTCTAAATTGGGGTTGGACCGCGTCGCGTGTCAACTTACCGGGCGAAGAGAACACTGGGTGCCGACTGCAGTGCCGTGCAGAAAGTAAAATAAAGTTTTATGAATAATGTATTGTTTGTGTTGCCTTGAAACTGTTAAAGCCAGACATGACATTTAGTATCAGTGTGCCTAGCACGAATAGCTGCGTAAGTGTAACGTAACGTGTCGTTCACGTCATCATCATCATTATCAGCCTGAAGACGTCCACTGCTGAACATAGGCCTTCCCCATAGAACGCCACTTGGACCGGCTACTCGCTTCCTGCATCCAGCGATTCCCCGCGGTTTTCATGAGGTCGTCGGTCCACCTAGCGGGGGGCTGGCCTACACTACGCCTTCCGGTGCGTGGTCACCACTTGAGAACCTTTCTTCCCCATCGGTTATCAGTTCTGCGAGCGATGTGGCCTGCCCATTGCCACTTCAAGTTGCTAATTTTGAGAGCTATGTCGGTGACATTAGTTCTCCTACGGATCTCCTCATTTCGGATCTTATCACGCAGGGAAACCCCAAGCATAGCCCTCTCCATTGCTCGTTGAGCGACTTCAAGCTTGTTAATGAGGCCCACAGTAAGGGACCACGTCTCAGTGCCATAAGTCATCACTGGCAACACACACTGGTTGAAAACCTTGGGTTTCAGGCTCTGAGGTTTTGGGACGAAAAGATGGATCGAAGCTTCCCGAACGCTGCCCATCCGAGCTGGATTCTTCGTGCGACCTTCTTGTCGAAGTTGGACCTACATAATTGGACAGTCTGTCCCAGGTAGACGTACTCGTCTACAACATCGAGTCGTTCACGTGCAACAGTATAAACTGTCATTTGTGAAACAGGTAACTTATAGTTTGTACGCCGAAGCGTGACGCGTTGACGCTGTCGATACGAATTCTTTTTCGCAAATTGTTTGTACCACGGTCTCAGACGACTCAGCCGTATCGTCATTTATTACTGTAAAAACCTAGCGATAATTTTATCGGTAGAATTGTCCCAGCCACAACAACCCCACACGAACATTTCTCGACAATTTTTCACCAGATCATTCGGAGAATTTCTATTCAAAACGTAATGTTCCGTTTCGTACGATTGTTCCTCGGAATATTGTGAGAATTTATTATGCACGATAATTCATAAAAGGTGTGAATGTTACCTGATGTTGTTCTCGGGAGAACATTGTAATGTTGGTTCGACGACCTTCTAGAATAGATTGCAACTGTTGAAGCATATTAAGTAGCAATATGTCTCTCAGTGCGAATTGATTGATATTCGATTGGGGATCACTCGTTTGCTTTGAAGGCTAGAATTCTGTCGACTTTATTAATGAATTTACGTCTACTAATTAATTAAGGCGCTGCTATAAGTCAAAGATCCGTAAAACGCTATATTTTTCGTCGCACAGTTTAGACGCAGTTACTGATACAAACTTGACAAAAATACAGTGCATAGTTAAGAACACATTTTTTTTTAGAAAAAAATGCAAATAGAACGACAGAAAAATATTTTCGATTCGAAGCAGCAAAAAAAAACAAAAATTGAACGTGTTTACAGACGCAAGCTTCTTTCTGTCACAGCCAGTGCTTCGCCCGCTTAAATACTTAAAAGTTTGCTCTTGCAATGCCTTAATACATACATTAACATATGCGTTTCATAAATGAAAGAAGTAATTTTATAAAAATAATATACTAATATGGTGTTCAAGAGTGTTCAACTCTTTGTGAATGAGTTCGTAGCAGTACCGCCACCATACCTACCTTTTTTTAACATGAAGCAGTAATTTTCGCAGTACTGTAATCTGCAGGGCTATAATATATCTCAGTTGCTAACAAATGTTGAATAAATCTTTAAAAATGGCGGCTCTATGTCAGTTTTGACAACTCCAACAAGCAAAAATGTTAGTAAGTTAATGACTGGAGCTGACAAAAGTGACATAGAACCGCCATTTTTTTCGATTTCAATCAACATTTGATAGCAAATGAGATACATAATAGTCCTACTGGTGGAAGGGTGCCGGTGAAATTACAGGCACATGAGACTTAACGACTTAATGTCACAGGGTTACGGGCGCAGTGCAGTTTGTCATTTGTGAGGAAATAAATCTGTTCTAGGCAGAGGTTACCACTTAACACCAGATGTGCCTCGTCCTTTTATCGTCTCATAATTGCATAAAAAACCGTCCATTGATTAAAACCTTATCGCACTTGACATAAATAAATATAAAATTATACATACTAAGGGAATAAGCAACAATAAGCAATAAGATGACTCTCACTATCTGGTCTATCACCGTTTCGCTCGAAGAATATAACGGACAAAAATTTGTCGCTCAAGAAGCCGCGTTCAGACATAATTAAAATGTACAATATTGTTTATTGATTCTTCTTCTTCTGCCGGTGCCTCTCCATTAATGGAGGTAGGCCGTCTCAGAGATGAGTGAACTTATTTCTTTCCAGTGCCAAGCAACATAGCTGTTCTACGCTTGCTATGCACTGGCTATTCCCGGATATTGCGCAGCCAAGACATCTTTCATCTTCCAGCGCGTCGTTACCCTTCAACTTACTTCGTTTACTTTAACATCATTATAAGCTGGAGATGCTGGTATCTTTCATGTCGCAACACATAGGAAAGATATCCTACTTTTCTATTCTTAATGGTCTGCAGCAGTTCACGGCTCTTGCCGACACGCTGGAGAACTTTCACGTTAGAAACTTACTGCGTCCAGCTAATACGTAGCATTTTCCGGTACCATCACATCGGTTTCGCGTATCACAGCAGGCCTAAACAAAATTCAAACAGGCGTGTGGACAGCACACGCTATACAGACAAAAATGTTTATACGAACTTAACGTTTACCTACATCATCATCAACAGAAACATCTTTTGTCTAGGCCTGCAGCAGACCTAGTTACCTACGTACTCGTATAAGTTCGTATACATATTTTTGTCTGTAGCGTGTGCGGTAACACACCTGTTTGAATTTTGTCTAGGACGCTGATTCGTTAGTATCCTAGACGGTTTCCTTATTTGCTCTTTTCGCGATTTGCTCTTTTATTGATTAATTTAATTTATGACCTTAGCGTAGTCACCGTTACCAACTTGCAAGACATTAAACGTTCTAAGAAATAATGTTTAAAAAAACTTAAAAAAAGTTTTTCAAACCAACTCGGATTTATGTGTTATGCCGTTACTGACTTTATTGTATAACCCCCACACAGTCCATTATGAATTAATTCGTCTCTACTGGTCTTTATCTGTGCATAATATCCTATTCTCATTTGAAGACTATCAAATTCTAAAGTTATGATGATTACTGCTACATAGTACCGGCATAAATTAATTTTGTTTCTGATATCGTGAATGAATATTTTACGTAGTTTAATGCGGCGAGACGCAAGTTAAAATGAGTATACCAACTAAGTAGATCCATTATCCTAATGGTTACTAAATTAGAGACGTCAAATTTCGAAGAAAGACGCCAACGCAGTCTCATATTTCACGTATCATAGATATTTTTAACATACATGAAATATGATTCATATGTTATTTTAGGTATATCTATAAACTAATATCGTCGTGTTTTTGTTGAAAAATACGAATGACTAGATTATTATTTATGGGTGATGTACACACATCAAAAAAAGTTTGTGATTACTAGCTACATTAGCTGATATATTTTTGAACTTCATCCACACTTTATTAATAAAAGGTTTTATCCATTATAATATAACTCCTCCCCTGGCTCGAACTCATGAGGTGATCCTCCTGGGCATTCTGAGAGTCAAGTTATCCAGCATTTCTAGGGTTAACCCATTCTTGAATAGCGGCTTCCCTGAGCTCTAGCACTCTCTGGGGACGTGGCTGACGGTTCCAAACAATTCCTTACGCGTGCTCTATTGGGTTTAAGTCGAGCCGACAGGGCAGTCTAACCTTATAATGTCGTATTCTCGGAGCGCAGCATTAACTCGTTGAGCTCGATGGGCGACGCATGCTCGGTCGAACTAACAGAAATACCCCCTTAGGGGTTAAATTTCAAGGTCACAAGTCCTTCCTTAGAATTGCCATAATTTCAAGTTGTGGTCCAAGTAGTTTAGGCTCTCCGTTCACGAATCAGTCAACTAAGACAAGTATTTATATATATTCAGAAAGTGAGATTATTTTTAAGTAGGTACTAAAACTAGTAACTTTTCTTCTTGCATACATACATAATTATATGTCAAGCTTGGCCGTGGAAACCTTAGGTCCTGACATAAGATATGAAAATTTTCCTCATTGTCTTTATTTTTAACGTGTTGAAACCGCAAGACACTTATACATTTTTTACATAATAATTGTTGTTCAATACAAGTTAAATGCCTACTTTAAATGATATTATAATAAAAAGAGGCGGATTCGTTATGTTAGAACTGACGCGAAGACAAAGTTGTCAGCTTTAACGCATATTTTATGGTTAAAAGAACTTACCTTAAGTGAATTTCTACCATAATTACACGAGATATTACATCTGAAGAGATTTAAGTTTACAATGTAGTCCGTGTCCCATTGTACTGCATCATCACACAATTTAGAGCATTAAAAAACAAAAAGGTTGCAACACTCGTTCAATCTGTCAGGTGTCATCTTGCTGTTAGCTTCATTAGTTTTAGAGCTTGTTTTCTGTTTTCTGCAACTCTGTGGGCTATCATAATAAAGGCTTTCCAATGTATTATGATCATTGGGGTTGGGCGGGAGCTTAAATCTCTTCAGATGTAATATCTCGTGTAATTATGGTAGAAATTCACTTAAGGTAAGTTCTTTTAACCATAAATTACACTTCAATATTACATCTGAAGAGATTTAAGTTTACAATGTAGATGTTTAGCGTCCGTTGCAGAATGAAAGCAATTTTTCAATAATCAGAATCGAAGTTTAATGAGATTGTGATTTTATTATGATGAGAAAAAATCTATGTACAACTTCGTACCTTACCAATTAACTTTCTTGAGATTGAGACAATAATTTTAATAATTTACTTATGAAAATACTGTTTCAGCAAAGGACTGGTCTTCTGAATTTAATACTGGTTGGTTATAAAATTTTACGAAACAAAGGGAACTTTCTGTACAATCAGCTGTTTCTTTTGATAAGGTCGATAGACACACCAGATCTACTATCAGCGTGACGTGGATGCATGGCGAGTGGATTGTACTGAAAACACGAGTACATCTACGCCACTCTCACGACAACGTTTGATTAATCCACCGGCTAATAGTTTGAGAAGATACGTTGTGAGTCGGCCTGTTAACTGTCAGGACTAATTTGTTTATATTTGATAACTTATAAAGTTATCAAATATATAAGATGGTAAGTTCTTTGCTGGGCAGATAGTTTCATTGTTTTCGAAAAAGGGATATTCAATCTCGGGTTAATACGATTTGGAGCGGAGGTCTTAATAATAGCATACATTGTTATAAATGCATTTTGAATAAAACACCATCAATTTTAACCGTTACGTTTGCACACGTTCTCCTGTGGATATCATAAGAAGAGTCACCAATTTCTTAGTCAGCCATTCGAGCCGAGCCGTTAGGGAAAATGTTGCATAACAATATTCTAGGACAATATTTGGGTTCCAAGACTTCCAAGTACAATTGTACTTTGGGAAACAGGGTTTTATTATAAAAACGCCTTTGAAAAATCTCGTCATCGTATTATTATTGCATAGTTATTTTCCTATGATTAATGATAATGCGCAATGAAAAGAATTCATAGTTCCGTTACTAGTGTCTTTCTTAAACGTTTTTGCTATAAACCTTATTATGTCTCTAGTAGATGAATCATAACAGTTTATATTATTCATCTGTCAAAAATGGAACCATTGCTTTAATGTTACGATGTATGGATTCAGTGTTTTTCTATATCTAATTCATTTTAAGTAATTTCAACGACATCATGTCTTGTTTCAAGTACGCTCGCGGCACAATATGGTGCACACCAGAGTAAGGTTGCACCACAGCGAATGTTTTATATTAGGTTTCATATTTATTGTTTCTGAACTTATTAGCGATGTAACTAAACCATACATCCAGTAAAGATACCAAGGTTGGTTTGGTCAGTACGGTACAAGCGAGATTAATGCCACGTGATTCATCCTCGATCACTTTTCGTAAGCACTATAAGATTATAGCCAAAGGCGTGAATGCGCAGAAATAAAATTTACCCCATGTCAGAGTAAAAGCATTGGTTTCATAAGCAATTGGATATCGGTTCCAAGAAACATACCGATCATATTTATAATTAAGTCGAGATGCAAATAAGTCTATTAATGAGTGACCAAATTTTTGGAAATTATCTGCTCTTTATGAATGTTTGTATGACTAGAGAATCGGTCTGCATCGGTATTGTCGCGAGATGGAATGAATGAAGCAAATATGAAGATGTTTCTTGTTTCACACCACTGCCATAATATCTCTAGTAATTTGATTTAGGTGTGGAAATTGTATCCCTCCTATTCTATTTATGTAAGATATGGCAATGGTATTTCAATTCTTAGTAGTACGTTAATATTACAACTATATCTGCAGAATTATTTTTAAGCTCAGAAAGGCTGCTAAGACCTCAAGATAATTTATGCGGTGAGTAGCTCCTTGCGCAGATCAATGGCCTCTGGTCACTTCAACAACACATGCAGCACCCCAGCCAGTCATAGATGAATCTGTGTTAGGTTCTTTTTGTTAAATTTATTTTGACATTTATTAGCAATGTTCGACTTTCATTCGACCATAATACTTGTGATTGGATTTTTGAAGAACTAAGTACTTTTCCTGTTCAAAGTTTTTTGTGTACATCCAACTATACACTATGGCAGGGCAAGAGGCTGTCAGTATTCTAATAGCGAACTCGCGGATAGAAATACCTAGTATTTTTGTCTGTCACTTTAAATTAAAACCCGTATTAAACTATTTTATTTATATGTAGGCAATTGAATTGACATAAGGGTTTTCAGCTTGAAACCTAGATATTTACATATCTACTTGTTTTTAGACATAGTTAATACAAAGCCTTGCTTTTTTTAAGTTTGTCATAACAGCTGCTTTTACAGTATATATCCTGTATACACACTATACAGGATTTCTAGTCTTAATCTCCACGACTGTATGGCCTTGATCCCGTAACATGCTCAATAAGGGTTTTAACAACTTTGTAAAAACGTAGGGAGCTGAACTACGGCCGAATAGTAGGCAATTACATTCGTTTAGCTGATAATTATAAATCTTAAGTATTTTCGCCAAGATAGGTGTACAAAGACTAAGAAATAGGCCTCCTTGAAGACTATTAAGGCCACTTTTAGAAACCATTTTGGAAGCAGTAAGAATGTCTTCCGTTGAGTCTTCCAATTGATTCCAATGAGGCACTATGACATATTAATTAAGTTCTTTTAAGTTTAAAATAAATCTGAATCCTCCACTACTTTTAGGTGTTAGAAACACGGGAGAGATGTATTGATCCAATACTTAAGAACATGGTGAAAATACGTTCAGATTTAGAAGCTTAATCACGGCATGGTTCATTTTCTATCGGTACAAAATTATGTGTTAAAAAGTAAGTAAACGGGATTTTGTACTCTGAAATATAGGACAGTATAACATGTTCGCCTGTTATCGATTTCCTGTTTTCAAAAGGTACTGTATACTGCCCGCGTGTGGTACCTCTAACGATTCCGGCAGTCGCGAGTGTACACAGACGGCTTGTAGTTGCGCGTATCCGTTGAGTTGGTATTTCTCCTCGCCGACGTCGACGGTTGTGGACCGTAATACCGGATGCTGCTGGTGCTGGCTACGCATTGGTCTGTTGACGAGGAGGAAATCACGCGCGTCCCGTCATCGGAGTTTTGTCTGCTTTTTAATTTTTTGGGTAGACCTCTTGATATCTTTTGCATTTTTAATATTTTCGCCCAGTTTGTCTCCATTAAATGGGTCTCTCTTTTAACAACATGTACAGTGTTCCCAAAGGTTTTGTCTAACAGTGGCATTATCAGGTTACGTATATTGAGAGTTATATATTTATTATAATTATATATTTATTAATTTATTATAGTGTAAGTCGAATAAGATTTGGCTTACTTCGGATAATCTCTTACAACCGTATTTATAAACAAGCAAAAGTAATTACTTAAGTAAAGTAATTACTTACGGAACGATTTTAATTATAAAGACTAGAATTTGCTTGAAGTTAGAACTATCAAAGGCTAGAATTATTATATAGCCGAGTAAAAGTCACCATTTCTTAAGCAATGAGAACACGTCAATTTTTCGTTGTTATTACAAAAGCGAAGTATATAATATGACATTCGCACACAAGTCTGAACTGTGAATGATCTATTATGCTGTAAAATTAAAATCCCATGGCAACAACCTAATAAAAGTGTAAAAAGATACATCCAATTTTGTTAGGGTTATGTCATGTATGTACTTTAGTAAGTAACGTTTATTGCTAGAATATAGAATAAGATTTTATGTTGAAGTATTCTATCGTGAACTCCATTGAGAAACCACTTAGCAACAAGTATATACTTGTTTATAAATACGAGTGTTAATATTAAGTTTGTTAATAATATCAAGTTTATACAAATCGGATTGTATTAAAAGATTTACCAGACTTGGCAATTCCCGACGCTAAATAATTCTGTGACTTTTCCAATGTTTGTCACGATTTTTGGTCAGAACTGCGCTTACTTCTGGGTTGGGTTTATGTGCGCGGGCTAGACAAAAGGTTTTTAGTTATCAATATATATATATATATATATATATTTCTATGTGACTCCTTTGTTCTTTAGCGAGGCCGTCTAGTAGAATATTTTCCCAGCGTTTAGAGATTTCTTTAGGTTTCTCCCAAGTCTGAGACGGACCCGAGGCACAGCGGATCTCGGGCTTGGCTCCAGATTATCTTCGTCAGTATACAGTACATTTTACAAATCTGGAGAGCGTCTCTGCTCACTATTACGTAATTCAGACGTGGTGTACGAAGATGACCTTTTGGATCTTCGATCACGAACTGGGAGGTGTATAAACAAAGATTCCCATGTTACACGGGGAATAGTTTCTTTCAGGATGGCATCAGGTACCATCACATTAAGAAAGAATGGTATATTTCATAATTATTTATTCCTGGATGACATCGCGTGCCACCACTTTAGGGAATAAATGCTTACTTTTCCATCAGGATAATATCTGGTATTACCACGTCAAGATGGTAGGTCATATTAAATACTACCTAGGTATATCATGCGTATTTCGTATTACGGGAAAACACTTATTAAATATTCTTAACTTTTTTATATAAAGAAAAGAAAGTGAGGGTAGATTTAAACTAACCTTCATATCTCTTGGAACGATGTAGTTTTTTCTCCAAACGACGGATCTTTCGACAAACGGCGTCTGGATCGTCGTTCTTTTGTTTCCTTTTTCCCATAGTTGTTTGTCACTTCAAAATTCGGTATTATCATGGAAGTTAGTCCATGGTATTATAAATATGAACGAATTATGTGGAGTGTTGACGATGCGGCACACGACACACGAATGAAGCTAACAGCAAGATGACACCTGACAGATTGAACGAGTGTTGCAACCTTTTTGTTTTTTAATGCTCTAAATTGTGTGATGATGCAGTACAATGGGACACGGACTACATTGTAAACTTAAATCTCTTCAGATGTAATATTGAAGTGTAATTGAATTTATTTTACTGATGTTCTTAGACGTCATTCTAACAGCCACATTTGTCGTTGAACGATATATGCCGTACTTATACGCGAGTACCATGTCTACTCTTTTTAATATAAGATTGCCTGTATTCGAATACTTAAAATAATTTAGTTCACTTGGGCGTCTCATAGTCAATTGTTAATAATACAATTAAACCCGGAGTCAGTATGGTGGGAAATTGTCACACTGATAGATTGGGTCAAGATAACCCGTATGAAAAATGCTTAGTGTTTCCTTAATTTTAAAGATTTCAGTAAACTATGATTACTATTTGATTAAATAATAAATTTTTAAGGGTTTTTATTCAAATATAAACAAATTTGAGTCAAAGTAATATTTTAATGGCACATTGGCTAATATGGAATAAAATTCAAACAAAATAGAGACGTTCTGTCCTATTGAAACATATAAATCTTCTTATAAATATCTTACACTAAACAATATATCTAAATGAGATCCCTGAGATAACTAGTAAAATTTCACTATCTTGACTACGAAATTCTGTGTGTACGAAAGTGATCTTTTTTATCCTCACTTTCTGACAAAAAGTTTTCGTCTTTAGTGTCAGATTCTTCTCATACTGATAAAATCCACTCGTGTTCTCTGTGGTTAATTTTGTAAATATGGTTATACAACAAAATAAGTCAATAAAACACTTTGAAAATATGGCACGAAATAAGTACAGCAACTGTATGGTTGGGTCATATTTACTTTTTTGTCGTTTGGCCGCGTCTTTCCTCCGGTGCAGGCGCAAAACGACTGAATAGCGGTGAGGAAATGACAGGAGGGACTGTACGCAGCAGTTACTGAGATTTAGCAATATAGCACTAATATTATGTGATATAGACGCGATTCAAAAAGTCGCGGGCTCGCGGGTCATATTGACCCAACTGTGCGCAATACTAGAGGTCTCGAGGATGCGTTGCCGACCTTTGAAGAAGTCAAAATCATTTATTGAATTTAGGCATCAAAGACGCACTTATGAACGTCAATTTTTCATTATAATTAACTTTAAAGACTCTACCGCCGCGTTCCAAAATATATAGAGCCTGGTATATACGTGTTAATCTACTAGCTTACTTTCACACTTTACTGTATCACTACGTTATCATGAGTAGTACTTATATATTACACAATATTCTGTAATTTGTTTTTTGATAAAAATATAAAGTTAGTATTTCCCACGGAGCGTCATTCTGCTAACGGTATAGTGTTTTTTTGCATCTCATTATACATTTGAAACGGCAGTCGTTGCCGTTAACCCATTATTATGTCAACTTAGTCATTATTCTACTTCGATAATGGACGACAGCAAAAGATGATGAACTTACTTAGTATCTTAGTGTTTGCTAATATTCGCAATATTGGTGAGTCATAATCTTAGAACGCAACATTACCTATTATCTATTTTATCTGAACGCAACCTGTCAACACCTTTCTCCAAACTACCCACATTTTCCATATATCACCTTACAACATTATTGGCTAACCTGGGGAGGTAGTTTTTTGGGGAAAAGAGTTGACGTCGGACCGGCACGCGAACGAGTCGAGAGCTCCATAGTTCTCCTCGAAATTATTGCTTAACGAACGGAAAGGCAACATCAGCCGCGGTCTTCGCGCATTACAAATCATCCTCGGATATCTCCCGAGAAAATCAACGTTGATGTGGAAAGGAAAAGAAGCAATACGGTACGTCGTATAACACCAAGCACGCGGGGCGAGCTGAACCAGGTAGCCTTCCAAATTGTTTCCTTTCACTACCACTTAGTATTAGGTATATATATATATAATATAGATATCTATCTATCTAGATATAGATATACTTACTCTTTATTGAAACGCCATGGTAAAAATATAAGTATTTAAAATAATAATAACTTAAAGCTACACGACAATTAAAATTAATAGTGTCACAATGGACAGTCTTATCGCTCAGAGCACTTTCTTCCAGACGAACATGACAGTTGATACAATCGCCTAACTGAATTATATAACACCTAGGTTAGTAGCAATAGCGTTTCATTCCACTTGCATAATTATTTCTATTTTATTTTACATTGCCTGGTTTTTGTTTTACATTAATATTGTGTATGAATGAAAAGTAAAATAGATATCATTTATCTTCCACAAATAAGTAACATTAAGACCAAAGCGATGGAAGTAGAACACAATAAGCATTTTTATACAATCTAGTTGCAACGCAACGTAGTTCTAACAATTATCGAGATTCATGCAGCGTTGGTCTATCCATACTATCCGTAGTAATGATTCCTTCTTGCATACATACAGTTGCAGTGAGTGTAGAAAAACAAGCTAAGTATCCTGTAAAGTAGGCTTAGGCATAAAAATAGTTTAACTTTAACTAAGTTAAGATATAACTAATTGGTTAACGTAATATAGTTACTTTTTAAATAAGTAGCAAAATAGTTACGCCAGCTATCCTTCGACCACTTTCTTACTAGCTAGAGGATCAGCGACGACAGCTTGTAGGCGGAAACACAAGTAGACCGGGCGTTACTAACAATCAGAAAAGATTGAAAAGTGCAACATGAAGGATAACATAGACTGTCTCAATACTCAGACCTCTTTCAGATACCATGCACGGAAACATACACACTTCGGCGACTTCAGACAAAACATTTGCACGTCTGCTTGCAGACTGAATACAGACACAGCACATTTGTACATCTAAACATGTACCTACCTATGTAATGCTTGTATTATGGCAAATAAATTATTCGAATTTGAATACAGGCATGAAATTATCGGCAGCGTATAAAACAATTACAAGTTAGAAGATTTAAGGCGCGGTCCAACTACAATTTTAAAATAATTTACGATGCTTTACGTAAGGTTGAAAATCACTTGTTAGATTGGACGATGTAATGCGATAATGCATTAATTTTGTACGTTTTCTTTATATTTTTCGATATATACTAACACAATTGAAAAAACTGCTGGTTATTACTTTGGTACTATACGTTGGCTATGTATTACCTAAAAAAATATAGTGTAAGCGTTTAAAATTCTGAGAGTTTGGACGTGAAAGTTTATTTTTGTGGACCTACTCAGGATATTTTTCTGCAGAAAGAGAGTTATATTTATGAATTCAATTCGGTTACTACTCTTTTCCTATTCCTTTTCTATTACCTAAAAAAAATATAGTGTAAGCGTTTAAAATTCTAAGAGTTTGAACGTGAAAGTTTATTTTTGTGGACCTACTCAGGATATTTTTCTGCAGAAAGAGAGTTATATTTATGAATTCAATTCGGTTACTACTCTTTTCCTATTCCTTTTCTATTACCTAAAAAAAATATAGTGTAAGCGTTTAAAATTCTGAGAGTTTGGACGTGAAAGTTTATTTTGTGGACCTACTCAGGATATTTTTCTGCAGAAAGAGAGTTATATTTATGAATTCTATTCGGTTATTACTCTTTTCCTATTCCTTTTCTATTACCTAAAAAAATATAGTGTAAGCGTTTAAAATTCTGAGAGTTTGAACGTGAAAGTTTATTTTTGTGGACCTACTCAGGATATTTTTCTGCAGAAAGAGAGTTATATTTATGAATTCTATTCGGATATTACTCTTTTCCTATTCCTTTTCTAGCCTAAGTATTTTTTTTCATAATATATTATCGATCTGTTTCGTTACACTATGTGTTTAAAAATGTTGCTTTTTACTATTATCAGGATACGAGTGCGCCTTAATAGTTAATTATATTTAACTAATAACCAACAAGCTGACAGTCTCTCCGACGGTAATACGCACATGCCAACATAATACCTCGGAGCTACAATTAAAAGACTTATTATCTTGTCAAATTATACAAACATTAAGCATGTTTAATACAATTACAAGCACAAGTATGTTCGTTAGATGTCAGCTCCGACGTACATGTAAGCACAGAGTTGTGAGAGGCCGCGACGAACCTCATTCAAAAACAATTCCGTGAACTCGTTCGCTAAATATCGTTTGTTACGAAACACGGATTGAATACATAAGGTGATGGCGGGTAACGTTACGTGTTGCCGTAATCCAAGGCTGAGTGAAAGTGTCAGACGCTGCGCGGTCCTGCTTTCACCGGCCGCCGCCGCCGCCGCCGCCGCCGCCGTCGGTGTTTGCATACTACACAATCCTAATTATATTCAGATTGACTGCTAATATTTCATCTGTGGTCGAGGCTATGATGCGTTGTGCAATATAGATGGGGTATAAGCGATTCGAATATAATTTATCTTTTTCAATCGCATTTGTTCTACATTTGAGGTTTAGTATAAAAAAAAACTCCACAGGCACTCTATTTAGAAGGGGCACCCTGCTAATCTTTGGAAGTATATCTTATAAATAATTGACGTTCAAAAATGAGGTTCACTACTAAAACCTACAACAGTAGGGAACGCGGGGTAATGAGAGCGGTCGGGCAATGGGAGCTATGGTGTTTGGACGGAATGCAGGCACATTTGCGCGATCGTAAGCACTCGGCTACTTCCGTCAACTATCGGAAAAATCGCCTGACGCGCTCGAGCCTCGAACCGTTAGTGCCATTCGTTTAGTCACGAGGGACGGTTGTGTGTTTTTCGCTCCATGCTTACAAGAAATTGTCGATTGGCAGCATAAAGGTGAGCATGAACTTATATTCTTATTTTGTTGTATTTATGCTTATTATATCCCTAGATTCGTTTACTAACAAGTCCAATTAGTTGAATTGTGATTGAGAATAGAATTACATATTTATGTTATTACTTTTCAAAATGGTGGTCAGCGGCTAATGGTAGCCTAGCTAGGCTCTCATTACCCGACATAGCTCCTGTTACCCCATTTAGTCATTTTAGAGACATAAAAGCCTTGTTTTTTTGTTTTAGATGCCACGTAAAAGAACTCGGACAACCACAAAAGCTTCTTGGACAGTGGATTCATCAGAAAATGCGGTATCTGTTCTCAAAAGAGGAGGCATTTCGATGTACAAAGTATCTCAACAAACTGGCATTCCTTACAGCACTCTAAAGAAGAGATACAATTTAGCGAAAGCTGACGACACTGGAAAAAGTGGAGAGATGTGGTACCGATGCAGAAGTTGCGGAAACTGCGCCCATAAAGAGTGTTCTGGCAATGATAGTCCAAATACTTATATTTGTGCATTTTGTTTGGATCCGTAAAGTCTGGATCTTTTCTTTTCCATTAATATTTTCATCTTTTATCTGCGTTTTGTTTGATATGTTTTCATGTTTATTTGTGTTACAAATAGTTTTATTTTATTATAATAACTGAGATCTCATTTATAGTACGTTTTGTTTATTTTATTATTTGAGGGTAATTATAATGGCTCTCATTTTCCGTATGAGCGTTAAATGGGCTCTCATTAGCCGTATTGTCGGGTAATAGGAGCGACTGACTTTTTTTGTAAAACTGTGATTGTACCTTAATACATGTCTGTAGTTGATTATACCTGTGATAAGAGTATTCTCTTATAATAAAGGTAAGAGTTTATAATAAAAAATTACAAGAATTTAGACTAACGTGGTTTTTATTAAAACTTTCCCTTAGAAGGCTCCCATTGCCCTGTTCTCCCTACTGTTGTAGGTTTTAGTAGTGAACCTCATTTTTGAACGTCAATTATTTATAAGATATACTTCCAAAGATTAGCAGGGTGCGTGCCCCTTCGAAATAGAGTGCCTGTGGAGTTTTTTTTTTTTATACCAAGGCATTCTTCGAGTTTCTATGTGGATCTTAACATGCAAATGTTAAAAAGTGACATAGCTTAGATATTAATCACTTAGCATATTCCTATGTTTAACTTAATAACCTTTATAATAGAAGGTATGACACATCTTTGTGATATGACCATAAGTCTGCGACGAGCTTCGCAACATTGTTTTATTCTACATTAAGTGAATATTAAATTATCATACTCAAACTTGTATACTATCTAGAGACAACGGCGTCGCTTTTGTTATATCACACTTTGTAGGTGTGTAGAACAGACTGAAAATCCTTGGGTTTTACTTTAAAAAGAACCAACTATTCGAACCTTTTGGAACGAATCTAAATATTTATAAAGCATTTTTTCTTTGAAGTAAAAAACATACAATCATCAAACGAAGGTGCATAAAAAGAATGCGCAAAAGTACTGCGAAAATTAATATAAATCTAACTAAAGGGACTAGATATTGCCTCAAAGCCTTTCTTTTTCTTTGAATACCGTAAATATACGATTTGAGGTCTGAACTAATTTAAATTCTATGAATAGAGGTTGTCGTATATATCTATAATTGATATTTATCTACATCGTGTTAAAATTATGAAGAAACCTTTGTGAACTTTGCGTTATTTATGGAACTAAGTTTACGATATAAAATATAGCTTTTACTACTGAATTAAAATAAAATGTTATATAGGTCATTGTTAATTAGTGCATAATATCGAACGGGTGGTTTGGAATCGATAAGTGGTCATCATAGTGAAGGAAAAAACATGCATGTTTTTTATCATATAAACTGAATATATTATATTATGGCGTATATGGGTTGATAATAATAAAAAAATATATGTAATTTTATTGTTTTACTTTCATGATCAGTTATCATTTCCAAACCACTCGTTCAATATTGTGCACTAATTGATAAAATAACTTATATAATTTTCGGCAGAGCTTTTATTAAAAGCGAGAACAAGCGAGCGGTAACGAAGTGGAGAGCTAGACTAACTAAAGAACTTTATTTTAAAATATAAATATTTAAATGCAGGCTTCAACGCAAAAGTAATATGTATTAAATTTAATTCGACTCTTTGTCGTGTTTTCTTGTTTTAAATTTATTACCTATGCCTACTATTAAGTTCCACTTATCCACTGTCGGCTCTATAATGACGTCGTGAAGATAAGCAAATGTTACTCATTGGACTTCGTGAAGGGATGGAGTTCACAAATTATCCTTCCCCCTTTAGCATGGGATTGTTAGAGGGAGGGAAACAGACTTATTACGTAGTAGGCCTCTTGTATAAGTGGCCGTTTTGGTTGATTATACAGCAGAGCCTTTTTCTCTGCCGCGAACCAACACCGCGCTAATAGCAACAACAACACCGCGCTAATAGCGACAACAACACTGCGCTAACAGCTACAACAGCGCACTAAT
The DNA here is from genome assembly GCA_917880725.1 of Selenia dentaria. Classification (NCBI taxonomy): domain Eukaryota; kingdom Metazoa; phylum Arthropoda; class Insecta; order Lepidoptera; family Geometridae; genus Selenia; species Selenia dentaria. Next base: position 949,725 of record OU862888.1, on the reverse strand, counting down.
AGCATTATCAGCGACTAGCACTGTATTATATAATTATGTTGTGATAAGTAGCTAGTGGAATCAATGGGTAAAAAAATATCAAAAATAGAACTGACTTCTACACTAAAAAGTATGAAATAACTTGTTGAAGTCGGTACCATGATAGTTCGAAAGCGCCTATTATCACAATATTGCGAGCATGGTACCGACTTTGACAAGTTATTTCACTCTTTTTAATGGAGAAGTTGGTTCTATTTTTTTTGATAACAACATTTTTTCTCCTTTTTTAGTGAACTTACGGGATACACCGTCAATGATGATATCATCAAGATAGGCGTAACACTTTTTAGTTATTGAAGTATAACTCAAAAACTGCTGGACCGAATTTAATTAAATTTATATGGGACCACCTCGGAAGTATACTCTATCAAACAAAAAAGAATCATCAAAATCGGTTCATAAACAACTAAGTTATCTGCGAACACACACATAAAATATATACATACATACATACATAAAATCACGCCTCTTTCCCGTAGGGGTAGGCAGAGACCACGGATTTCCACTTACTACGATCCTGACATATCTCTTTCGCTTCATCTATACTCATCAATCCTTTCATACATATGCGTCGGTTTAGGGTACTTTTGACCTGGCCTTTTTTCAGAACGTCTTCAATCTGATTTCGGAACGTTCGCCTAGGTCTTCCCCTTCCAACACTTCCGTCTACTTGTCCCATGTATACCTGTTTAGTCATTCTCATTTCATTCATTCTCTCCACATGTCCAAACCATCTTAACATACCTTTCTCGATTTTTGTCACTACACCCTCATTCACACTACATCGTTCCCTTATCACACTATTCCTTATCCTATATATACGGTCGAATTGAGAAACCTCCTCCTTTTTTGACGTCGGTCAAAAAGGGATATAATAAAGTATAGATATAATAAATAATAGATACCTATAATAAAGTAAATTAAACGATATAAAATAAAAGGGAACACAAGTAACATATTTTTGATTTAGTCCTATGTAAAAATGGTAATGAATAAAAGAGCCCTTGGTACACGATAGGGATGCCTATGTTCAGCTAGACGCCCTACGGCTGCGATGATGATGGTACGCGATTTCACCTTGTGCTTGGCCGGTTATATTTGAACATGAGTTCATTATTTTGTGTGTTATAAAATTGAGATAATTATATATCTACAGTATTATATGTTCTTACAATATTACAACGAGGAAAGATATGTCTGTTTGAATTGAATAGGCTCTGAAACTAATGGACTGGTTTGAAAAACTCTTTCACTATTAGTATCCAACATTATCCCTGATTACATTTATTTTATTTTAGCGGGTGAAACCGCGGAGTGCCACTAGTGTTTTATAAATGTTTATGCACAAATTACTTTTATAATGTACTCGTAACAGTAATTAAGATTAGTGCGGGCGGACGGAGGGACCTAGCAGGAGGGACCTAGCAGGAGGGACCTAGCAGGAGGGAACTAGCAGGAGGGACCTAGCAGGAGGGACCTAGCAGGAGGGACCTAGCACTCTTATAAGAGTTCCTTGTAGTACTTACGGGAAGATATTCTAAAAATAATAGTAGATTAGTAGACATGGGCTGTATGGCATCAATTGTAGCCCGAGATATTTATTTATTTATAGTTCGAGGGTGCAATTGATGCTTACACCAGAGCTAACTACTCTGCTTTACATCTCGATTGTGAAGTAAGTAGAAAAAAACCGGCATTACAAAAATAAAAATGATTACTATACTCATACGAAGACAAGGTTGAATAGCGAAGCGACCTCTTTTGTCATTGGGCTGAATGCATGATGTCTATTGCCAGTATGATGATTAGATGTACGTGAACTTTTTGAGAGAAAGAAGTGTTTTATTTTAAATTACTTACCGCCCTAGAGCTTTTCTAGCTACATTATTACCCTAGAGCGCTAATTGGTCACCTACAATCCCCATTTGGGGGTAATAAGGACCTACTTACCGAATATGAGAGATGTAAACCGCCCTAGGGCTTTTCTAGCTACATTATTACCCTAGAGCGCTACTTGGCTTGTAGGTGACCTACAAGCCCCATTTGGGGGTAATAAGGACCTACTTACCGAATATGAGAGATGTAAAATATTTTATTACATCAACAAAGAAAATCGACTAATAATTTTAAAACAATTTTACAATTAGTACGTAATAAAATAGTCGGAAAGTGCCTTTACATCCCATTTTACGGGCCGGAATAGCGAAATCACCATAATAACTGTAATGCCGCTTTATGGGAATCTGTTATGGACGAACAAAATGTTCCACGGGGCCGTTACCGATTACCGCGGTTATATTGGAATGGACGATAAAATTGTACATTTTCAACATAATCATTAGTCAGTTTTAACTTTCAAAACGGAGGAGGTTCTCAATTCAGTTCAATATTGTTTAACCCTTGACGGCAAAAACAATGGCGTGTTATAAGTTTGACGTGTCTGTATGTGGCATTGTAGCTTCCGAATGGATGAACAGATTAGTTTTTTTTGTTTGAAAGGTGAATTAGTCGGCAGTGTGCTTAGCTATGTTGGATGAAAACACACACACAACACAAGATGAAACAAGATGGCCGCCGCCACAAAATGGCGGATTATATGTTTGTTCACACATCTCTTAATACTTTAAACTTTTTATTATTTGGCTGCAAAGGTTTTTTTTTAATGTATAATTAAAATTGTATTCGCTGTGAAGAGATGCCAGCCGCTCGCATTTTAATTTGAATGTCACTACCAACGTTTTCGATGGAGGCACTATAAAAGTAGTTTACTTATCTAGATCACTGCTAAACTAGCACACCCGCCAGCAGACCCATTCGCTAGGTCTATATGAAACCCAGAAATCATTTAAATTGACCCTTTAGGAATAAGTAATCGTTCCTTGGTGTGCTATACAACATAAACGTCATCAACTAGGTACCAATATTTAAAGTTTACCAGCGGCTTAAGCTCAGTGTTCATAAATCAGTCATTCAGTTCGTACAAGTCAACATAGACTACACATATAAATTAACAACTATATAGTATACTAGCTGACCCGCCAGCGGCTTCGCTCGCGTGGCCTCGCGGGAAATTTACCTGAATTAAAAGTATCCTAAATTTGACCAGGTATATAAGCTGTAACCATACAACATTTAATTTAAATCGGTCCAGTCGTTTCTGAGACAAGGAAACAAAAAATAAAATTAATAATTATGTCGATTTCACTCCTTACATCCCCCTGACTCGGATTTTAGCATTTTTTTCATTGTACAGAAATTCTACCTCTACAGTTTTATTATATGTATAGATAATTGAGCCTTTAACAAGACGAAGCAGGCAGACCCTAGAGGTTAAAAGATTATTAACACTATGCAAAATCTCCAACATACAAATAACTCCCAATAGCTCAATGGCACTTGTTTCGTAAAAAAATCCAACATAACGAAAATACATTTTATATTAATCAGAGAGTGATACATAATTTTCTATGGACCTATCAGGAGTTAGTGAACTCATAGTACGTACCCAAGTCACATACATAGTTGATGTTTATCAGTTTAAGTAAACTCCATTTTCAACACATTGGTCGTAAAGTGAGCCTTATAACATCGCTTTTAGGGCCATAAACCGAGCTTCACACACGTGCATAATCAAACTATAACCTAGCGCATAATATAATGTTTTATCCCTATAAAGTTAAATTAGTATCTCACTGCAAGCTATTGGCGTGAACCATTTCTGTGATTTGTGGCGTGAACAGAGCATTTTCAATTTAACCGGGATACAGTTTTTTTTTTAGTAGCAACAAAGAGGTTTTGTGCCGCGCAAATTCCATATACTTATTTGGAATAATATAATGTGTACGACTTGTCAAACAAACATTTATTCTTATCACATTATTTGATATATCGCAATAATTTCATATAAAATATTAAAACATTTTAGTACCTACTTATAATTATAATTCGAAGTATGCTATAACTATACTCACCTTCATAATCAGCCCATTTTGTTCCCGCTGCTGGGATTCGAGCCTTCCTCTCAGAGAGAGGAGCTGGGCCATAATCCACCACGCGGGCCCAGTGCGGCTTGGTGTATAGGTTAGTGGCCAAATCAGGTCGAAGTTTTCAGGCCACTCGAAGGCCTTCGACATAGTCTAACGACTGTTGTCCTAAGACAAACAACCGGGACCGACGGCTTAACGTGCCCTCCGAAGCACGGAAGCGCTCAGTTGAAAAATGACACTAGCGCACACCCATCCAACTCCTGACCGCAGCAAGTGTTGCTTAGCTTGTTGATCGATTAAGATCGCCAAGTCGAGCTCCGCTAAGCGCTTACTCAACTTGCTTGCCTATAATTTTCATATTTTGTTTTATTATATTTGTCGCTGTGTGGTAAAAGCAATATTTATGCTTGTTTTTCCTCGCAAATGTGTTCAAAAATGTCGTAAGAAACTCGTGAGTTTTGCTCATTTGTATCATAAATACTATTCGCAAATTAAGTTAATTTAAATAACTCATTAGTTTTATTATACAACAATGGTACGATTGCGTTACATAACTCATAAATCATTTATTCAATTTGCGAGAATAGGTATACTACATTTGAAAGTACATTGTGGTCGAAAATAGATGGCTTGTTCGGCTGTCTCCGCATGCAAGGGAAGGTGTACAATACATTTAAATCGACACTACAATAATAAACAATACTAATATCATAAATAGAATACATCTCAATCCATGTCATATATTACAGAAAGGTTATGTCAAAAAAAAATCTATTTTACATTTTTATCGTTTTATAAAATTATTAATCGTATAATATGCTTCATATAATCTCATTCGGTAATATTCTAATTATGAAATGAAATACAGACTTTTATTGGCATATTTTATTTATATACTTCTTTAAGAAAATTCAAAAATTGAATTAAATCATTATTCTCCTAACAAAACAATGCTTTAAAACATTTTTTTAATTATTAAAGTAACGACCAAGGAGGTTTCAATTCAATTTAAGTACCTACACATTATCTGTGGTGAGCGCCCTGGTTCCGAGCTAATAGACCAATAACAGACTTTTTCCACTGATATTGGCAAAATTGTGGTTACGCCGCACAAGCCATACAAACAAGAAGAAGAAGAAGACTTTTTCCATTTTGGCGCTATTTCGTACATACGAATTTGAGTAATATTTTGTTGGATAAAACTTTAGTAGTAAAATGTCATGAGATTAAATAAAGTAGTGTATGCAACTGCATGTAATTAGGTATTAACACACAAGTGTAGTTTAGTTAGTGCTAACTAAACTACACTTGTGTTTTAATACCCTCTATTATATGACAGTTGCATAAACTACTATTTTGTATCAACAATTTTTAGGGCACTTTTAAAAACATTAATGTTATCTTCAGTACGTATTATTTTTGGTACTTTATTATAGATGATCGGAGCCATACAAAATAAACTGCGACGCAGCAGGAACGATGGATTTATAATTGCCAGATGACGAAAATGTCTCGTCTATTTCCTTTGTCATATTTGACAAATAAGTTAGGATTGCTTTTCACAAATAAGGCTGCTTCGCTAATATAGATCGACGGCACTGTTAAAATGTTGAGAGTTGTGAAGTGTTCTTTACAAGAGTCTAACTGCTTTAGGCCTAGTATTGCTCGAACACGTCGTTTTTGAGCTATAATAACTTTTTGTTTGTCGTAGAGTTTCCCCAAAATAAGATAGCATATCTTATTATTGAGACAGCATGTGTAGCATTTGTATTTGCTCCTTTACTTTTTGTATAATTTCTTTCAAACGTTAACAATATGATGTTTCCATGTCAGTTTGTTGTCTATGTCAGGTCCAAAACTTTAGTAATATCTATTCGGCCTTATTAATAAACTTGTAATAAGCTCGGAGTAGTTAAAACATCAACATTTAACTTAGGTTATTTAATTACGCTACTAAATTTTATTACCTAATAAGTACGTTAACTTTTTCAAGCAATCATCGTGTACTTACTTATTCTATATAACATATACTACGAAAGAGCGGGACTCTCTAACACAGGTATTTTCATACTTAAGAGGGTCCCAATCCTATGAAATGAATCATAAGTTTAAGTTTACCGAAATAAAAAAAATAAAAAATATTTGTATTGTATTTGTATCTGTCAACTTTTCGCTTGCAGTAAATGTCACGCGTGAAAGCAAGACAAAGCATGTTACGCCTAATCTATGTTTACGCAACGTTTATTAATAAGGGCCAAAAGCCAAAGTCAAAACCTGAGGGTTCTTTATGTTGCAGTTTAAAGTCCATGAGATATGTTTTATTAAAATTAATATTTAAATAAAATTGTGTGCATGAAGCCTTTCCACTAAACATGTCAAGGTTTTATTAATGTCATTATAGATTTTCATTAACGTTATCTATAAATAAAATTGTACTGTCATCCACAAATAATGTCATAGCATTAGTAGTTATATTTGAGAAATCATGTATATAGCATATAAATTAAAGAGGGCGTTGGACGAGGAGATACATATAAGCAAACTTTCGCGCTACCTCTACAGAGGTCGATAGAAAATTTTCCATTCGATTTTTCCACTGTGACTTTAATTAGTTCATCGTTTCCCGTGAATCAACCCACAATCACTTCCCACTTTCAAAGTTGACATCTTTCCTTATTATTTTTTCTCAGAAACCGTAGTGACCGCGAGAAAGTTTCGCATAGTCGAGTCTAGACGTAGTAGGGCTACATACGTCCAATGTAGCCTTCACGAGTGCGAGTGAGAGGGGAGATACATATGTGAGCCCGTATGACCTTGATGTGTGGAATGAGAATCGCTTGGCCACAACGTGTGTGAGTCAAGTTGTACCAGGCTCACAGAAAACTGTAGGAGGAATTCGAACATAAGCTCTCATTCAAAAATCAACCGTTTCTCTAACCAAGTAAATTCTAAACCAACTTGGCAAGTATACGGAGAATTCGAATCGTTCTAGTGAGAACCATACATCGGTGCAGCAAAGCTCGTAAGCTGCTGTGTGCGTGTTCACCTGTTCGCGTGGGTTACGTAGATACTGTTGTTTGATCTGTGGCTGTGATGTTTTTGTTTTGCGTTTCTATACTCGTGTACATCTATGCAATGTGTCGATGTGTGCGTGCCTTGAACGTTCGGCGCTTATGCATAAAGCCGCAAACTAAGGAATTTACAACGCGTTGTGTTATTGCTGTAGGCAAAGCTTAAATGGCAAGCTTAACGAATTGGTATGTAAGGTTTAAGGCCTGTAGTTCGACATAAACTAAAACTGGGTCCATTTTCTTTTACAATACAGTGACGAGACGGGCAAGTCATATGCCTGAAGGAAAGTTCTACGCGAGCCCATGACAGTGCTAATCAGTACGTAAAATCATATTTTTTTATTACTTTTGTGAGAATCATTGTATTTATAGGATAAAATGTGTTATCTGCTAAGTATTTAGATTGGAAGTTGTCAGAAGTGTATACTTACCTTATGAAATATAGAATCATCTGTGATTGTAGGGTATTCCTGGATTGGTACTTCCCAATGTCACTCGAGAAAAAACTTAACGATTAGTTTTATTGTCTTTTTATTTTTCTTGTTTTTGTTATATGTCACTTGTGCGTTCGTGATGCTGGTCACGAGTTCCTGTTGAACATCAGCGCTCAGGTCGCCAATGCCTTGCTTATTGCTGAGCAGAGACTCATTTCTGTCATCGCGTAACACTTCAATGAGAACTATTGTACTTCCTTGCTTTAAATTATCTCAAATATGTTATGTAAATTTTTCATGTAGTGTTGTGTGTATGTCTGAAATAAACTTATTTTCTTTCTATCTTTCTTCTTCTTCTTTCTAAAACAGAAATTAGGCGTAGCGCTGTGCTTGTCATCTTGAGACATAGGGTTTTGAATCGCATTCACCCATTAATTTGACTTGCTTTATGCGTGCCTGGCTATGCTCGCGCACTATTGCTTCACGATAGAATGTCTCGCACTGCAATAACTAAAACCCAACTCTAAAAAAAAAATCACCTGCACGAAAAGCCAGCCACGTACACTGCGGTCCCAATTGGCCATAATCGATATTAGCGCGATAAAAGTCGGTCCCTTTCACCGTGAGCGTGATTACGATGGCCCACGCTACGTCATCGATGACGTCTTAACTGCCGCCATATTGACGATTACATGAACCATGCTCTACACCATAATCGTCGTGAGCGTTCTGTCAAAAGTGACAGGTGTTTGTTTATTTCTACAATGTATTTACTGGTGTCCCTTCTTTTTGATGTAAAAGTTGTACAAGTCGGTCCATCCATTCTATTATTTCTTTTTAATCCACACACTACATAGTTAACCTTCACACTATGCACGATATTTTTATGAATTTGTTTTTCGCGCGCAAATGGTTCGTTATTGCTACAACTCTGCTCCGAATTAACAACACGCTTACAGTGCCACGAGCTGTCAAAATCGCGATATTTGTCTCGGACCAGCTTTGGTAGACGATAGCACTGTGAGCAAAATTATCGCAAAACGGACCACGGCAGTAGTCGAGTTTTCTATCAACTTTCGATTTAGATATTGACGGTGGAGGGGTTTATTATAACTACACCCTCTCATGCAGTTCTATTAACTGCATGAGTGCATAGACTGAGAAAAGTTTTACTTCGCGAGTATTTCTACATAACCTTTCATTTTAAGAGCAGTTCAACTCTTTGTGAATGAGTTAGACCGGGGTAGTACTGCCACTATACCTGTTTCTACCGTGAAGCAGTAATGTTCGCATTACTGTGTTCTGGTTTGAGTGATTATGGTTGCCGGCGATATTATAGGCACATGAGTCTTAACACCTTAATGTATCAGGGTTACGGGCGCAGTGAAGTTCGTCATTTGCAAGAAAATGCATCCGTTCTAGGCGAAGGTAACCACTTAACATCAGATATACCTCGTGCTTGTACTGTTTCCTAACAACATAAAAAAGTGTTGTCTGTAAGGTCGGCTTAGGGACGATAATTTTATATGATAAAGTCACATCACAAGCCGACCGGTCGTGCCTCTCTATCGCTTGTTACGCGCTCTCGCTTGCACGCTCGGCTCAGGCGGAACGTGACAATGAGTCATGCTATATCGTGCGTGTCAGCCGGCGTTCATAGATTTATATCACATCAAAAAAACCATGTAAATTATCCCGCTGTAATATTTTCATTCCATTAATATTTGCATTGTAATTGTATATCGACTCCGTTAGTCCGATTGGTAACGAAAAGGCTTTAAAGCTCAGGGGCGATTCCACGAACTAAATCCTTTCCAACTGCAATCGAACCGCAGCTGAATAGTACGTTTTGTTATTCTGCTATTGAAAAACAGTTCAGCTGCAGTTACGTTTCTGTTGACGCCTGCTGTCGGTCAATACATTATATCCTGCTTGATAGATCATGAACGTGGCGCTAACTCATATTCGTATATGGTAGTGTCTATACCAACTGACTCGTAGGGCCATAAACGTCAACAGGGATAGGAATGTGCAACGCGTCCTAACATGTTATCGATAATCCGCTACCTGCATTCGTCTCGTCGCTTGATAATGTTACACAGGAAGACTCGGTCAAGTGTGCCGAGGAACTTCAAAACACTGACTTACAGAAAGCCATTATAAGAGATCAAGCACCATTCATATTTAATCTACAGGACGATACAGAAGACGAAGATTCCGATGAGGAAGAATTAACGTTATTTAATTAACATTCATTAAATAACATTACTATGTTTCTCTCTGATTTTATTCTTATCAATATGCGCCTATAACCAACTTACTTACTAGACATAGTGAAATGATTTGTGGCCGCACGACTCAGTTGGTAACGCGGTGACTACAATGAGTATGTGTACTATAAAGTAGTAAGTTTACGTTACGTTTACGTGGCGTTACTTTCAAATTTCTCTATAGAAATAGTAGAATGGCTATATCTACGATTAGGCAGGTTTTGGAGTTCCCGATATATGGCTGTGTTTATACCTATACCTACCTATAAACTAGCAATTCTTGTATATATATATATGTATATATATCAGATGAATCTCGAATGGCTCCAACGATTTTCAAGAGAACAATTCACATCCTCGGACTGGATTCGAACCAGCGTTTTACGGGAACGGAGCGACATCTATTGAACAGCTTTGACAGCACTATCCAAGCGATATTTTTTATAGTATTAATTTTTTAAAGCACTAACGCCTGCTTTGGCGATCTCAAACATTGAAATTTATAAAGAGATATAAAATTCGATGCTCGGACCTCGAGCCTCAGTGGCCTAGATGGTCATGGCGTTTAACACGGATAGTCAGAAGAGACGGGTTCGAATCCTGTCCAAGAGTGAGAATTTTACTCTCTAAAAATTGCAATGTTTGGTATCGCTAAGCAGGCAATAGTGCTTTAAAAAGTAATACTATAAAGATTTTTATTAAATTTAATATGTAGGGGGTTTCGGAGACGATACATTTTTCTAGCTAGGTTTCATTTTTAGAAAACGTCGTTGTATCCATGTTTACAGGCAATGAAAAACTGCTAAAGTATAATTATGGCAACTTGGGCCATTAGCTTAACCCTTCATGTGTCGATGTCATTATAACAATGAATTTTCTATTGTGTCTGGCCGTGCGACCTTTGATGCATTAAAGAAAATCTTATCAGTTTTACCGACACAGCAACACTAAAGCTACTTGACAATAGATGGCGTTGTTAAGCAACACTAAGCCGTTTGGTTTGAGGTTAGATTAAGAAAATCAATTGTTTATTTACGAGAAATCTCGGTCATCCACGTACTGGATAATCTTCGAACGCCAACCGGAGTCGAACTGCAGTTGCAGCGGGATAGGTTGTTGAACGTTGTAAAATAGTAGAATTGCCCCCAGATTTATTCCAAAGCAGAGGAAAACATTCGAATGATGAGAAGAAATGTTTGTGCACGGGATTGGATATTGTTTCAGGTTAATATGCCCACGCCTCCCTCGACAGACGCATATGTTTTGTACTAGTGCGGTACTTAAGGAAATTAAAATGATATTTAATATTGTTAATACATTTAACAGATATACGCGATTTCTGATCTAATTTCATATTATAGGTTTATAGATATTAAAAATGTGCCTTTTTATTTTCAGTAATACCTATATGTTGGACGAGCAAACTTTCTGTAACGCGCGAAATTTCAAATGAACTAAATGATATTTGCATCGGCCCGCATATATCTGCTCGAATGTCCAACCATCCGCCTTAAGCTGTACTTAAATTAAGTAGAATATTGTGGTAGTGATGTGATTATAAATAGATCCCAATAAAATGAACTTTGTCCAAGTTCTAAGCCAAACCTTTGAAGTACAATTAAAAGCTTTTTGTTAAAGTTTAAACTTGCGGTTATAAGTGCTGGGCTAACAATGAACATCAATGCAGAATGTTTGTTTAAATAACATATTTAAAAGGATTTTCATATTGAATTATGTTTAAAGCCGTAAATTTACTGCTGCGAAGCGAAAACGAAAACTTATCTACAAAATAGTCAAAAAGAGTAACAGTTGATTAGAACCTGCAATTTTTTAGTCAACTTAGCTACAGATACTCTTGTTTTTCCTCGCACGGAATTATCTGTTTAGTTTTTAACCTGACTGGCCAGTTGACTCAGTTGGTAGCAACCCGCTGCCTTCTGAGGCGCTCTGGTTTGATCCCCGGACAGCTCATATATTATGTGTGTGTTTTACTGCTTGAGCTGTATCTGAGTGTGTACACGTATATAAGTATGCACATTATTCATCCGCAGGGCTAATAAGTACCTCAGTTGCTAACAACATTGATGAAATCTAAAAAATGGCGGCTCTATGTCACTTTTGTCAGCTCCAGTCTGCAACTTACTAACATTTGCTTTGGTGGTTGTGCCACGCTGGAACCATATGGATTAACGCGGGTAAAATCGCGCGAAGCAGCTAGTAAAAATAAACTAAATTCTCACCTGAAATAGTTATGTATAAAATATTTAATCTGGATATGAACAACTTAATGTAATACATATTATATTATGTGTTATAGCTACGTTTAGATAATAACCGTGGTCGTACATACTTTGCAGAATGTATTGTTTTGTTACGGTTGGTAGCACTTAAAAAGGAAAAAAAACACGTTATAGTTCTCGTCATAGTTCATATTCTAATAATATACCAAAGAGGATATATTTGTATGTTTTTAAGACCGGGTTCAGTGGCGCGCTTTGGGACAGTCCATCAGTGGATTGCTACAGGCTGATGATGATGATGACGGTGATGATTACTTCAAATGTTTACGACCGAACTGTTGTACATAAATGTAACATGATAAAACTGTTTATGTTAAGCATATAGATTTTATTTTCTGTACTATGTATCTTGTTGTTGCTAAAAGACAAAACAAGCCTCATTAAAAGGAACATGAGCCTAAGGGTATAGCGAATCGCTCTAAACGAACGCACTCGGAACGTTTCTTTTTGCTTTTAGACTGACCGGTTGGCGCAGTTCGCAGTAACCCGGCCTTCTAAGCCGATGGTCCCGGGTTAGATTTCCGAACAGGTAAAATATATGTCTGTATAATCTGCAGACAAAGAGTCCTCAAGTTCTTCGGGCACACAGTCAGGCGAGACCCAGACAGTCTAGAAAGGCTGATTATCACTGGCTGTGTCGAAGGAAAACTAGGCAGGGGGCGCTCTCCAACGCGATGGACACACACCACTCAAGAGGCAACAGGGGCCACCTTATAATCATCCATTCAAATGACGCGAGATAGAGAGAGCTGGAGAAAAATGGTGGCACAGACTACACACAGAAATCACGTCCCTCAGTCATGAGGATACGACTAAGAAGAAGAAAATATATGTGTGCACAAACATGTCTGTTTGACCTGTGTTTGGGTGTACATAAATATATATACAAGTATGTATAGCAGGTCAGGTTACCATAGTACATGCTCTGCCTAGTTTGGGACCTGAACACCTAGTTGTGGATATTGTCCCATATTATATTATTATTATTTTGTGTATAACCGTCAGACTCCAGTACTTAATGTTTTTGGGCAAACTCCTCCATTGACAAGACAAAAAAAAATTTTAAAAAAATCTCATAGTCATACACAACCACAACGGACTTCGTCGCCTGGGTTTCCTCTATAATAATCTTCGAAAAAGCTGTGCTGCTGCGTGTTAAATATATTTTAAACCTCAAAACTCGGGTTAACTTGTTTTCGTGAAACGCTAAAATAATTCTGAAGTGTTCAATATCTGACGAATTCTTGTACTTCTTGTCATGGACGTCCTCAACAGTGGACAAAACTGTAGGACTCTTATTAATATAATAATAAAAAAAATGTAAATATTATAATTATAAACAGTAATTGCAACTGAAGGAATCCCCTGTCTATTTTGAAATCTCTGTAATATGCAATTATTTTATTTCATTAACTGTCGGCATGGAGTGCGTGTACTCAGCACCCTGCCTCGACTCATTTTATTCATTTTATTTTATGATATTAGTAGGAAGAAAATTATTATTTGAATAATATATACGTTTCATACCATCACATGACCCCATTCTATGTGTAGTATGGTACCACTTCGACAGCATCACCATCAATAATATCGACTCATATAGTGAACATGCGCAAGCCTTCATCATCATCATCACCATCGGCCGTAGGACGTCCACCGCTGAACATATGCCTCCCCCATAATTTTTCAAAAGGACCGGTTGGAAGCGGCCTGCATCTAACGTCGTCCTGTGACCTTTATCAGGTGGTCTGTCCACTGTGTCGGTGGACGACCTACGCCGCACTTGCCGGTCCGTGGTCTCCATTCTAGAATTTCCGTCCCCATCGGCCATCTGTTCTGCGTGCTGTGTGCCCTACCCACTGCCACTTTAACTGGCTTCAGTAAAAAAAAAGTACAATTTGTAAATTTGAAACCGACTTCCATTCTATTCAGTTATTGGAGTATATTGAAATGAGACACGACATGTGAAGCCCCAGCTTTCAAACAAAGATATACTCGTAATTTTAAAAATTGGTTTACACCGTCGAAAGTTTTGAGATAACAAATATAAAAAGTGCAGTCGAATTGAGTACCTCCTTTTTTGAAGTCTGTAGAAAATGCGCAAAATATTTTTACGACACGCATGGCGCGTCGAGACGGCCGATCCAACCAGGGTTCCCCGGTGCCGGATAGGTCTCACACGTAGCTATATATAGAATAGATATACATAAAGATTTACAGCCGGTAATTTGGTTAGGTAGGTATGAGGATTCGCAAGAGATTCGCACGCCGCACGCCGCACGCCGCACGCCGCACCAGGCTGGGTTTTATTGCCTATTTCATACCATATTTACAAAATTACCTTTATACAATGTACCCATTTTTCTTGGATATAATACATTTGCCGTTTCAACGAGCAATGTAAGTGTGTAAGTGTAGGAAAGCTACCTACTACCTACAAAAAAAATTGTGTACATAAGAATGTATAATCGATTGAGTAAGAACTCGTATAATTGTTTAATGTTATCACTAGCTTTTGCTCACGACTACCTACGTACGCGTAGGGTTTTCTTTTCTAGATATGAAGTATTAATTAGATTAGGGTGACCAATGAAAGACGTAATTAACGATTTATAAAGATTAATTTATTTGTATCGTTATTTAACAGGAGAGGTGTGCGCGCACTCTACTGCAGAGTTCTATACAGGCGGAACGCAGAGTTGTAACTAACTAACTGAACTGTGCCCTTCATACTTAAATATTATATTAAACTATAAGGGCTGTCATTGTGTAAATACGTAAGAAAGAGAAATACTCTCATACTACTAGAGTGGGACGGATATATTTTGTCATACATATTCCAACTGCATTGTTGTAACAATATATAGGTATGTTTATGACTATTGCCCGCTACTACATGTTTTATTTGACAAAAGTTTAAATCAACTCTAGCCAATTTCAGCGCTAGTCCATGTGACTTATTAATATGCATCGCCAAACAAACCTTAATTGGGACTTTTTTATTAGTGTCATTTTTATCCAAACGGAAGGTAATTTGGGATCAATAGCACATGTGGCATGAAGAGTGCTTCTCCTCAGTTAATGTATTGACTTAAATAACATGAAATACAAACTTTTACAACTATAACTTACAAAAACAAGATGTTTCGTACAAAGCTTCATCCCCCATTTCACCCCTTTAATTCTAGTCGACGATCGACGAAGTCGCGGGCACCACCTTAGTTTAAATATATTCGTTAAAAGATTACTTGTCATTGTGACGATTTCCTCAAAGCAGAGTATAAACCGCTGCAGCTACAAACTTCAAATTTTGGCAGTAGATGCCTTTTATATTTTTATCATCCACTAAGAACGGTTTCTCAGAGATTTTATGCCTAAGGGGGTAAATTGTATTAATTTGTGTGGCTTCAAATTTCATAGACCATTCGAGAGTGAGCCGTTGGCGGGTCTATGAATAGATTAGAAGTATTCTTATGCTAAGAGAAATTCGTGTAAAAACGAATTTTCTGTAAAAGATGATGTTATTATGATGAATATTTAAAAAGCTTGACTTACAAATGAAAGGCCTGCAATAAACATTCCATAAACTTTTAAAATAGATTACATCAACAAGACTCTGATAGTTGTCTAAAAGGTTTGTGTAATTTTAATAACTTAGATCCAAAGACATAGTTTGGTCTACATCTCTAAATAGTTTTTTAGAGATGGAATCTTAGCTACATTAGATTTAGATTGCTTAAAATAGAACAGTCATATGTTCAGAGCTAGATTATTTTACTTATCTAGATATGTTTCTAAAACATTTAGTTTTACACAGGGGACAGAGATATAAAGCAGTCCCTCCGCCGTCAGGATACGAACTGTAAGAGGCACTGAAACCGGACTTACTAAGTGGTAGTCGTCGTGTACAAGCCCGTCTTGGGTCGTACCACCGCAGTACAAAAAACTCTACCACGAAGCAATAGTACATCATAATCAGCCCATTATGTCCCCACTGCTGTCTCGAACCTTCTTCTCAGAGAGAGGAGTTGGACCACAATCCACCACGCGGGCCAAGTACGGCTTGGTGGATAGGTTAGTGGTCAACCCATGTCGAAGTTTTCAGGCCATCCGAAGGCCTTCGACATAGCCTAATGACTGTTTTCCTAAGACAAAAAACCGGGACCGATGACTTAACGTGCCCTCCGAAGCACGGAAGCGCTCAGTTGAACAATGCCACTAGCTCACACCCATCCAAGTCCTGACCGCAGCAAGTGTTGCATAACTTGTTCATCGGTCAAGTCAAGCTCCGCTACGAGCGGTTCGTAAGAGTAAATACTGCAGTATAATGTAGAGGGAACTGTAGCAAATGCATTATGTCATATATTGTAGTTGTTGTGTAAGTTGTGTCGCCATTACGAGTACTGTCCTGTCCTGCCTGCTACCAAACTGCACACAGCTCTTCTAAGCTAAGTCAAGAATAAATACTTATCGTGCCTGTAGGTCTACCATGAGTTTACAACATTGATACCAATCGAAGCTCGATATCGAATGCCGCAAAAAATGTATGAAAAAAAGAACCGTGTTACCTCGCGGTTGATTGTAGAACTAAATTTGACAGCGAGTACGCCAATCACAAGCTTAGGCGGCTTTATATTTATAGGCTTAGGTAGGCGAGATCGAGTATCGACTATAGATGACATTTATGTTGCCAACTCATGGTAGAGGTACTGAAGTCGTCTTTCATTACACACTACTAGGCAAAAGAGACTCATTACTCCAACAATAACGGGTAATCGTGTTCCCAACTTAGCGCACGACTTGCCCGCCTTCTCACTTCATGAATATGTACAATGTATATAAACAATAAAAACTATGTAACACTAGCTGCGCCCCGCGGTTTCACCCGCGTGGTGATGGATGATGATGATGAAAAATATCATATGTGCTTCTCCAGGATATAATATATAACATTGCCAAATTTGATAACGATCCGTTAAACTAATATTATGAATTATATAATATAATTCATAATATTATATATATCTAATTATATAATAAAATTAATTTTACTTCTTATAATATCAGTTACGTGCCAGTGAAAGTTCTATTGCAATCGGTGCAGCCGTTTCAGAGATTAGCCAAAACAAACAGACAGACACACAAAAATATTAAACATTGGTTTTTTATTTGAGTACCGTACCTATATACATACTTTCATATGGATTTAGTGAAAAGTTGTTTATTTGGAATTACATACAGACACTACAATAATTGTATCTATCTGTATAGATAAGAATATAAATAAATCATATAATTAAATATTATCTTATAAAAATCTATCACGATAATTAGAGTTTTTGGTGTTTTGTGGGTATTTCAGGTGTCTAACTATTTAACTTATGGTTGCCAATTTTCATGTAAGATGTGACATAACGATGACATAGTTCACAGATAAATATTTAAAATATTTGACTCATTCACGTACGGCAAATAACTGTTTAACAACTCACCGAGCACACAAACAATGAAGCCGGTTTTCCAAGTGTGCACCGTTCAATAAGCATAGACGCGAACCTGTTCTCTGTCTTGCTCTCTCCCATCGTACCACTAACTACAGAAAGAACCAGACATAGGGATAATAGAAAACACGTTCTAGCTTCCATGTGTGAGTGGGAACGGGAATATATTCCTACATGTCCCACAGGACACACATGTACGGAGGCTGCATTGGAACCTCTTGCTCGCTTATGTTCTCCTAGTAACTTCTAAGAACGTCTAATGCTCTAAGAAATCTAATACGCTTGCTGTATATAATTGAATTCTGTAAGTGGTGTTTAGATATTTGATTCGAAAAGGAGCAGTCGATTACATAAATATGTTTAGTTTATATTTTATTTTATTGACTAAGTACGTACTTATTTTATGTCTCGTATTTTAATTATGTTTAGTGATAAGTAATTCGTCCTCTCCTAGTAACTTCTAAGAACGTCAAAATATGTTCTTATACTTAGGAATCTAATACGGACTCCATAAAATAGAAGAAGTATAGATTGCTTAATAAATATTACTTGGTACCAAGTTATTAGATAATAAGATTAGTGCTAAGTTCACTAAATCTAAGTAGGTATATCACTTAGTACCAGAATTTGCATGAATTGCGCAAACATATGGCAGTCCAGCCGTGCGATTCTCTAAGAGCAAACATCATTGCATCGTTTGACAACATCCGTGAAACAAATGACGAGATGACAAGAAACGTTGGAAAAACAACCATATGTACAAGGGTAATATCTCATAAAGCATTTGACATCGGCGAACTCGTCGACGAGCGCATCGATGAATAATTAGAGAATCAGACGGCTGCTAAATTTAGAATGCCCTTGACGTTCATAATCATCATCATCATCATCTCAGCCGTAGGACGTCCACTGCTGAACATACGCCTCCCTCACCCTCCCCCAACTTGACGTTGTGTAGTAAAATTCTTCCGTTTAGAGTAGGTATGTTGCATGTTTGAATAAAGTGTGCTCTAAAAATAAAGGGTCCCATAAATATCTTCTGTGTAGTCGTATTTTAGTATGGTTAGTTACACTGCTATAATAAATGTGAAAGTTTGGATATATGGATGAAAATGGCTGAATGGATTTGTAAGAAATTTAAAGTGGCAATGGTTTGCACCTGGGTTTGCACATAGGCTACTTTTTATGCCTATACAACTCGTAGTTTCTGAGGAATCAATATCAACTTATTTAATACACATATATATATATTATATATTACCACTAAAAAGACCTGTATGTCGTCGAAACTATAGTCAGTGGGCCGAGCACGAACATTTGCTAAAGTGTATATGTGTGTATCGTATCGTTGACGTATTCAGTACAAACTATCATTTATCTAGGACAATAGTGGCACAGATAACTCATAGTTTGTACTGAATACGTAATCGATACGATAACGTTATACTTTAGCAAATGTTCGTGCCCGGCCCACAGATCTATCCGATTAGTATTGCGTGAGTAAAACAATTTGTGAATTTGTTTTTATAACAAAATATGAATACGATCTCATATCTGTATAAACTTTGATCTACAATATTGAGTCATATCGCGTACTTTAATTTTTATAAGAATTGTTCAAATAAATATGTGTGATATATGTTAACAAGGTTCTATCTATCTATTGAAACTTAAAATAGAAAATTCAGAGCCGCATGAATATCAAAGTGAAAATTTGATTAAAACGTTCGAGTAAAAACGTGCCGATGCTTTTCTGTACGTAATTTGCACGGGCAAATACGTGGGTGGAAGCTAGTTCGTGATAAATTAGCACTGCTATATCAAAATGTTTTATCTTGGCTGCGATCCTTATGGGTTTAATTAACGGAGGCTATTTTTATAATAAAATTAACGTTACCGGTAAAGGATTTGATTTAACGTAATTAATTCTACCAGACGAAGAAAATACGTTGAAAACCAAATATGTTGAACCTTCGCGTTGTATTTATAAAATGGTTCTGAGCTGGGTATGGGATAGAACATTTTTGCTTTAATATATAACTCAGTTATAACAAAAAAACACTGTGCTGTTTCATAATTTTCTTAACCCGATTTTCTACCGACTTCCAAAAAGGAGTAGGTACTCAATTCGACTGTTTTTTTGTTTGTTTGAAAGCTGGTGATTCTCGTGTCCCATTTAAATTTATAAATATAAATCTAATTCGGTCCAGTAGTTTTTGAGTTACACTCCAATAACTGAATAGAATGGAAGTTGATTTCATTTTTTTTAAATTGCGCTTGTTTAATATTTATTTATAACATATAATATGGAGGCATTTATATAATCTGACGATTGTTTCGCAGGAAAGTATGGTTTCATGAAGTGATATATATATCGAACTGTTTAATAGCTGGAAAAGCTTTATCGTACCAAAAGAAAAGTTTTTAGAAACAAGTGAACTTTTTTATTAATATCGCATAACTTCATAATGTTTATTTATATACATATTATGTTTTTGAAGCACTGACGCCTGTTGGAAAAATCAGTCTGACACATGTAGTCAGAATATGCGAGTGCGAATCCCGTTTGTTCCTCAATACTTTTTAAACGCATGTAACAGTCGAGAAATGCTCCCCTTAGATAAATAAAAATAATAATTAATCCCCTTAAATGATCCTTTATCCCCTTACCAACGTCGTGAAATTTGCGCTTAAAAATTACTTTTGCAGAAGTGTTATTATAATATTGACGAATTTTTCAATGATAATACATTAAAATAGACTGGTCCTCTCCGCACAATTGCAACACCCCCAGGGGATAACATGTGACATTTACTTATTGTGAACCTTAGGCAATTGCATTGTATAATATACAATACAATTAGCCTGGCACATAAGCAATAAATGATTTTAGTTTGAGTTAGGGAATGTAATTTTGCCCTCTATCAATGCTTAATTTGGTTTTGCTAAGCAATATAACATGCTTAAAACTTGGACCAATTCATATAGTCTCACAATTTTTCATAAAAACCTACTAGGAAGTAAGAGGCAATGAGAAAATGATGGCAAGCAAAAGAGACCAAACATAATGAAAAACCGAGGTACCTGGGATTGTGGATAGGGAAGGAAACGAACTAATGGCTGATTGGGAAGGCACGGTTTTTTATCGAAAAATTCAACTGGATAAAAAGTTGGGTTACAACCACACCCCTGTCCGGTTTGTGATATATAAGGTTATGGTTTGTTTGTTATCAATAATAGTTGCTGCTTAAACGCGTTATATGTTTATTTATGTAATGTACCTAAGTAATTCAAATATTTTATTTTTAATTAAGTATTTCTTATGAAGAAGGCCCTACAAAACTCTGCATAACTTTAAATTACGTTATTTAGTAGTGTGCTTAGCAAAATTGTTCTTCGCCGTACTATGTGAATAATATATAATTATAATATATCACTTAGATATCATTAATCACTATGAACACCTTTCAAAAACTCAGCTAAAATGCGAATTGGCGCTTCTAAAGCGTTTAGGCTCTTAAGCAGCGTTTATAAGTAAGGCGGTTAATGTATAAATTTAATTAGTTCAAAGTTATCTTGTATCATTTTGCATGTAGTTAACTACATCCATAGGTTTCTTTTAATCGCGAAATATGGTGCAATTCGCCATGAATTCATGTGGTTGGAGTACATCTCCCATAACGCCACTTTGTATCCATGTCGTGGAAAAATATCTTTTATGATATATATGGCTATACGAAGAAAAGTCAATTGTTTTTATTATATGATTTTATCACCAGTCTTCTACTCTGTTGGATTTAGGCAGCCTTGTAATGTAATGGTTACTTACATTGGTAGAATACCTAGCTGAAGGCCTAGCTAGCTAACTAAAAAATAAAAAAGGGAACATCAGAAATATAAATAAAGTTATAATAATAAGTATTACATGACCTGGCGGATAACACTTCACCACAAGTCCACACACACACGTTCCATCAAAGGTTCCGGTTAGCTTTTTGCTTTATCGAAGGCTTCAGTTCTGAGCTCAGAGAACACGGGATACCCCAATAACTTGTTTTATATATCAGGGCGAGAGTATTTATCAAACCAACACCCTCGATTTGTTATTGATTAATACATATGAAAATATCTTTCCAAGTCTTGACTTCAGGAATGTAATTGACGATATCGAGAGTGACTCGTCGGATGCAAATCACTATTTCACCAACTTCAACACCTCACCGTCAACTAAAGTTTCCAGAGAATATAATTATTTCGTGTCTCGGCACACCAAAATGGGAATCTTCCTATAATATTTTTAATCGAACGTAATCCGTGATCCAATCCTTTCTCTTCCCAAATCCAAATTTAAATTCCTGACGTCTCCATTGTCTCATTCCATCATGGTTCTCCTTTTTTTAAAGTTTTTCACGTTGCAGGTCAATAAAGAAATAGTTGTTAAATATACACAATAAGGATTTAATGCAATGAAATATGATCATGAAATTATATTACAGCCTTATACTTTAATACTAGAGTTTGCCTTTAGCTCAAAAGCAAATATTAAAAAGAATGTTCTCCTCTACTCTCGCCTTGCATATTTAAGTGGTAACGCAATAAGCCTTATAATAAATGAACACATTTCGTACATTTCCTTGTAACAAATTATCAGCATCTGTAACGCGAGATTTATCGCCACTAGAGGTTGGTTAATTTGACGTTCACAAATACCAATTTCCCGGGAGTACGCGGTATTCCGATATCGGGAATTTACGGTATTAGTCCCGCCCGACCATCAGCGGCTAAGCTTTTAATCTTCTCGATGTAGCCTGGGAGACCCAAAGCTATTCGGTAAAGCGATTTGATAACCCGTGTTAACATTTCTGATACATACTACATCATCACTTCTAGCCGATTTACAATCATACACCAAAGACAAAGAGACACAACCTTTGCGCTGGTACAATATGTCTTTCATTTTTAAATCTCGTAATCTTTTAACAGTTACAGGTTTATACATTTATGAAGCGGTAAAGTTTATCAGGAGCAGTCTCTCATTGTTTCCGATTCATAGCTCAAGATGCCGGTACTCGTAAGAACTGTTTAGGAATTACTGCACTTAAATGGTAACTCTCATTTATACTTCCATTCCGAAATATTTGCAAGAATTACCCGATCGCAGACTTTACACGGAGCTAGAAAAGTGGTTGGTGGGCGAGTGATTTTATTCGGTCAAAGACTTTTTGAAGTACGAGTATGTATTTTGGTATTACATTTACCATGACAAATATGTAGTAAACTTATCAATTGACATTACATTATATAACTTCACTGAACACTTTTTAGTTATTCTACATTGACATTTGCATGCATTGCTAAAGATCTTATTAGTGCCCATATTCATGCAAATAATGTATTTGAATTGAATTAATCAATTTGCACGTACTGGTAGTAAATAGTAATACATAATTCCTTGTCTTGACTTAGTGATTCATCAGCACCGCTAGGGTTACATACTCGTACTTGAAATTTGTATACTTTCTGATTATTTCAGGTAGTAAAGGGAAAAATTTTACAGACTCGTTGGTCCAGTTGGTAGCACCGCTGTCATGAGCCGCTAATCCCGGGTTCGATCTCCGGACTGGTAAAACATTTGTGTACATAAGCATATCTGTTTGCCCTGCGTCTAGCTGTGTATATGTATATAAGTATGTATAGCAGTCATCAGGTTACCGTAGAACAGACTCTGCCTAGTTTGGGACCTGAACACCTTGTTTGGATGTTGTCCCATATTATATTAAAAAAAACAATTACTTCTTATCTTCTGTAATGAGCCTAAAAACAAGATGTTGGAAACGTAGTCACGTGGTGGTACACATGCATTAGTACCTATTCTCAATGTTTATGTCTATATGTCTTTAGAGTTACCTACACTGATAATTTATTTACAAAGTATAAAAACTTCATTAAGGTAAATACTATAGATACTACCAATACTAAATACTTCGATTGAAAGTAATTTATTCTTAAACATAGGTACTTACTAGTAACTCAAAAATAAAAATTCATCATTTTTAGAGACCCTTGCTCCTTACGGGATCAATGTCATTCACAGTCAATGATAATATTATCAAATCATCAAAATAGGTGAAACCCGTTTCAGTTATTGGAGTGCTACTACAAACCTGCTGGATCGAATTTGATGAAAATTAAATGGGAGTATACTCTAGTAAAAAAAAGGAATCATCATAATAAGTTCATATACAATGAAGTTCTCCGCGAACATTCATAAAAAATATGTAAAAAGGACGTCATTTAACTTATTCAATTCCGAACACAACATTAAAATCAAAAAGTCACAGCCGCTTAGTCATGGCTTAGGTTCATCGTTGTCGATATATCGACGACATAAAAAGAAGGCGCCAAATTAATGATCTCTGACAAAAAGTAAGAATCGTTGATTATTCTAACAGATTCAGAAATGAGTTGCCATTTGTTACACTAATGTAATTGACTCAAATGTCCTGCGGCAAACTCGCAACGACCGTTTTGTTGAGCTGCTAGACTTTGCACGCGGCTGCGCTCGCACGCATTGTGACTATTAAAAGGAACATTACGAGTATTTCAGCTCAAAAACCCCGGATATCCGGGGTTATCTCCATGACAAGTTTTTATAAAAATTAGTTCAGTGATATAAGCGTGACAGAAATACAAAACAAACCTTATTCATAATAGTATTATAAATTGGAATGCAAGTATTGTTTTTTTAATGTTATTGGGTAATGGAAAACATTTATTTATTTTTATTTATTTATTTATTGAATTAAATACTTACATCTACCACATAACATATATATAACATATATATGGTTGGCACAGTGGCTACGCCACTTGTGAGGGAATGCACCTGTTCTAGGCAGATGTTACCACTTAACATCAGGTGGGCATCGTGCTTCTACCGTTTCCTAATAACTTAAAATAAAGATTTAATATCTTCAACAGTTACTCGTCGTTGTCCTTAGAATTGCATCTCGTGGTGCTATCACTGAAAGCTCAAGCCCAAGGGATCAAACCGGGTATTCCCTACTTTTTCTGAGCAATAATCATCATCAACTCAGCCATAGGACGTCCACTGCTGAACATATGCCTCCCCCAGAAATTTCCAAAAGGACCGATTAGAAGCGGCCTGCATCCAACGTCATCCTGCTACCTTTGTTAGGTCGTCAGTCCACCTTGTCAGTGGACTGACGACCTAACAAAGGTAGCAGGATGCTAACCTACGCTGGGCTTGCCGGTCCGTGTTCTCCAATTCAAACCTTCCGGCCCCATCGGCCATCTGTTCTGCGTGCTATGTAGCCTGCCCACTGCCACTTCAACTGGCTTATCTTCTGGGCGATGTCGGTGACTTTAGTTCGTCTATGGATTTCCTCGTTTCTGATTTGATCACGTAGAGAAACCCCGAGCATAGCCCTCTCCTTAGCTCGTTGGCAATAATAGCTTCAATATATTCTACTCCTAATCATTTTATTACAAGAACGTAAACGTTCGTCATTAGGGCGCTGTGCACCCTATTATAAAGCCAGTCCTGTCCATATTATCTGTCTGTGCTACTCGTATCTTAAAAGGGTTATATCTTTTGAGCCGTAACAGATTTAATCCTTCATGCTTACAGATTTTAGAAGTGAAGACTTGAAATGAAAATTAAATGAAACGAAATATTTATTTATTGCCACACAAACAACACAAAAAACAGTATACAGACAATGTTACTTAGGGTGATTATTGCTGGCAAAAGGGTTACACCCAGCATAAGTCGCGTGACATTTTCATGCTTGCGCCATGTTTTTTTTCAGTGGGGTACACTGAAAAAAAGCAATGACCCGAGCGTAGGCTCGGGTCGGCCTGGTGTTCGCCGAGATAGGTGTAGCGAAAGAGGAAGACTACCTAGAGTTTCTAATTAAATACAAAACAGCTACAAATAAATACAAAGCGTACGACAAAACAAAACAATACTAACAAATAAGTAAAAATATAAATGAAATATGTATGAGTGTGACGGAAGGTGCGTGTGAATGTGTGTAGTGAGGGAGGGGTGTAGTTATGAGGGAGTAATTTAAAGGTTGCTTTAAAATGTACCTTTTGCCGATCAAGTAAAATAACTAATATTTTTTTCTGAAACTTTTTATGCCTAATTTTTGTCTCAGAGGTGGAGGCAGGTTGTTCCACACTTTTGACATCTTTAGCCGCTTTTAACAATTTTCGGTAGGAGCTAAACATATGGGTTTGCGTCACCGACATGCTAGTGATGTGTTGCTCCCGTCATCTAAACGCTGTAGTTTTAAGTTTTCATTTCTATCAGCAGTCCAAACTGTAATTTTTAGAGTTCCGTACCCAAAGGGTAATATGGGACTCTGTTACTCAGACTTCGCCGTCCGTCCGTATGTCTGTCTGTCTGCCCGTCTGTCACCAGGCTGTATCTAAACCCGTGATAGTAAGACCGTTAAAACTCACAAATTATGTATTGCTGTTGCCGCTATAACAACAAATAACAAAAAACCGGCCAAGTGCAAGTCGGACTCACGCACAAAGGGTCCCGTACATATACATAATCTATAAAACGACAAAAATCATGTCTGTTGTATGGGAGACTTAAAGACTTGTACTTGGCCGGTTTTTTACTAACTGATGCTTTGTAATAATAATAACAATAATTGTTTATTAAAAAATGTAACATTACAGTACAGACCAAGGCGTTACAAATTTCCGTCATAGATAACATGTATTTGTTAATGAAAATTGTACATTAATTTAATTTAGTTTTATAATCGTGTCGGCCGCATGGATCGGACCTAGTCAGTATAATAGACTTGAATCAGGTATTACTTGTCAGTAAACTTATAAAGCAGCTTCACTTATGTGTTTTAGACATTTAACATAATTTGTTACTCAGCATTGTAGTCTTCTATTTTTAGTTTTAATGCAGTGATATTATTAAGCTATTGCATAGCTTCTATCGCGGGCCTTGAGCGTGGAGACAGAATCCAGAAATTCCGTAACGAAAATAACCTAAAACCCTCCACTACGACTCCATCAATCGATGAATAGCAGAACTTTTAATGACTTTTTGAAATATCACGCTTGTCTCTTTAGTTCAGCAACTCGCCTCTAGATGGCATTGGTTAAATAATTATAATTTCATAAGTTGATTTGGCATCTATCGATGAATAGCAGAACTTTTAATGACTTTTTGAAATATCACGCTTGTCTCTTTAGTTCAGCAACTCGCCTCTAGATGGCATTGGTTAAATAATTATAATTTCATAAGTTGATTTGGCATCTATCGATGAATAGCAGAACTTTTAATGACTTTTTGAAATATCACGCTTGTCTCTTTAGTTCAGCAACTCGCCTCCAGATGGCATTGGTTAAATATTTATAATTGCATAAGTTGATAAAAACAGCTATGCAATAGCTTTACGGCGGCAGTCTCCGAGTGCCACACGTCTTTTTTTGTTAAGATAGTGAGGGTCGACTGCTGCTGATCGGTGCTGCACTGCTGGATTCATACGCTAAAGTATAATTTTATTACCAATAACAATAATTGACAATTTCTGTTTAGTGATAATATTTCCTTTTATGTTTCAATACAGAAAGCTAAATGCCATTTTTTTCTTACCTGTGATACTTATAAATTATTGTGTTACTAGAACTGTGATGAATTTAATTCAGTAGGTAATCGTTATATTTGTAGTCCAGGAGTTGGTCTATAGCTTGGGTTTGAGCATGGTTTCCGGGTACTGTCTGATACCTACCAAAATGATCTACTCGATCCTGACTTCAAGATTGAAAACTTGTCAGTGAGCATCTATACCTAAGTATGTTCTGGCAACTTCCTTAAGTCGCCATTTTAGATATAATGTGATACGAGTACCACCTTCGACCGCAACATCACTGATCATCAAGTGGGATAATTGTTAAGCTACTCCAGTGGTTCTTAGCTAGTTGAACACTGATAGTCCCTGGAAGCACCTGAAGTGGTCCACGATGGCAATTTTTAATTCAAAAAGATACATTTGGAACAGGAATTAGTAATGAAGATACTTGTAACCAAACGCCACTTTTTTTTCTAAGATTCGAGAAATACAGAAAACCATTAGAGATTTAGAGGTCAGGAGAAAAGTTAGTAAAGGGTATGCAGTCACAAAAATCGCATTTAAACAATATACATATACCTATACTTATCACTGTTATATATGACAATACCGTCAAAAATTAAAAAAAAACATTTCAATGAATAAATTTCAACAAAATTGGTTCACTATAGGTAGAAAAGTAATGAGGAATCACCCATAAAAAGTTCAGATGAATTGAGAACTTCCTCCTGCTGTCTTGGATGTCGGCCCAACAAGTAATATATATTAATGTTTCCACTGAGAGCACATTACATCTTTAGAAACATTAAAACATGATTAACTCCTCAAGGTTACGTTCAAAGGGCACCCGAACATTTTTTTACAGACGTCATAATATTGTATGAAATTCTATTAAGTTCGGTAATTTGTAGCAAATGTTTCTTGACAATAAAGACACTTGATCCAATATTCCTTTGGCGCATACTTAATGAAGTCTCGGACGGGTTGTTCACCCTTCCATCGAAAGTTTCAGAGTTTATAAGTTTATAATACAGACAACTCTGTTATGCGTTCAAGGCGCGGTCGTATCCTGATAATAGTAAAAAGCAGAATCTTTAAACATCTAGAGCAACGAAACAGAACGATAATATTCTATGAAAAAAATACTTATGTTAGAAAACGAACAGGAAAAGAATAGTAACCGAATAGAATTACTAAATATTACTCGTTTTTTGCAGAAAAAAAATCCTAAATAGGCCCACGAAAATAAACTTTTACGTCCAAACTCTCAGAATGTACACCACTAACTCTATATTTTTTAGGTAATACATTGCTAACATAAAGTATTAAATTAGTAACTAGCAGTTTTTTTATTGTGTTAGTATATATCGAAAAATTAAAAAAAACGTACAAAATTAATGCATCTTTGCATTACATCGTCCAATCTGATTTTTAACCTTACGTAAAGTATGGTAAATTGTTTTAAATTTAGGGATTGGATATCTTACCGCGCCTCAAGGATACTATTGTAACAGTAAACAATCTGAAAACTGTAAAAAGTACCCTGACTACGGAAATAATTTTGAAAAAAAAAAATATGTCTGTCTGTCCGTCTGTATGCTCACGCATAACTTAAAAACCACCGCACAGATTTTGATTAAATTTGGTATATGGATAGAATAGAGCCCGGAGCTTCCAACTATAAACTTTTTATCTTGATCTGTCACTTAAATACAAGATGGCACCTTGATCTCTCTATACTACACGGTCTCATATAACAGTGGGGTGTCGATTGACTGGTCGGCGCGCAAGAATTTCTTAGATACGGCTAAAAACGGACGCTAGACTCCGGACTAAACCCCCAATAATTGTTCAATCCGGGTATTCACTCAGGACCAGGAGATTCCAAAGCAGCGCTTTCTCCGCTATACCAAGACCAAGCAAACAAAGCTGCTGGCAAGTCAACTAGTTAATTAATTATTTAAAACTAATTTTTATTGCAAAATACTTTATTGACACAATTAGTATATGTTAAAGCTGACAACCGTATTTGTTAGTTATATCATTTAGAGTAATGAATATTTTTTTTTAATTTCCTATAGCGTCAATGTATGTACTTAAAATAAAAAAATATATAATAAATACTGCGTAATAATTATAAGACGTAACGTTTACACTAGTACCATGCCCCGTAGGGTTGCGTGTCACGGGAGGTCCATGCCTCACACAGCTTCCAAGACCCTAGAATAATATCGGGGTACCAAGGATTGGGCAGGGCACATAGCACGCAGAACAGATGGCTGATGGGGCCGAAAGGTTCTGGAGTGGAGACCACGGACCGGCAAGCGCAGCGTAGGTCGTCCACCGACACGGTGGACGACCTACGCTGCGCTTGCTGCCCAACCGGTCCTTTTGGAAAATCATGGGGGAGGCCTATGTTCAGAAGTGGACGTCCTACGGCTGACATGATGATGATGATGACACAGTTTGTCTGTCTCATTTCTTGATGGTTTGCACAACAGTCGTAATCGTTTAAGCAAAAGATCTGCCACTACACAGATTAGCATTTATTAACCTTGATAATGTAGCAAACCATGGCTACTCCGTCTGGATGTCGTAATGCCTCTTCTTGCGTCATGTATTCTTGGAGATGATGATGATGACCAAGGATTGAACCTGGGACCCCACACTCATAATGCACTACTATACTGAGCTAACGCAGCCATCAATAATGATCGTAACTGTTTGTTACGCTTTCACGTGAACAGTGGAATGGATCGTAATTGAATTTACTAATGAGTATGATTACCTATATTCCGGGGAAGAGCATAGAATACGTTTCATTACCATCGTCATCCATCACCACGCGGGTGAAACCTATGGGCAAATCTAGTAATTAATAAAAACTAAACATAAATATTTTATATATTAACTGATATAACCAAGTGGTAATCGTCTTAGAAGGACATCAGAGGCCGTAGCACAAACAAAAATTTGCGAAGAAGTATTCGTATCGTGCACGTCAACGCGTCACGCTTCGGCGTACGAACTATGAGTTATCTGTGTCTCAGTTGCCCTATATACATGACAGTTTGTACTGTTTCACGTGAACAATACATTACATTACATTTACGCAGTTATTCTAATAATAACATTAGGCATAAATCAAGACTATGGAACTTGCCATCTCGGACGGCTTTACTAAATAAAAGTGTATATTGTATGGCTCCAAGGATTTATAATAAGTTACCAGCAAGCATTAAAAATTGTAATCTATCTAGCTTTAAATTAAATGTTAAGAACATACTTTTGGAGAAATATTATTACAGTGTAGTTGA
Organism: Selenia dentaria; assembly: GCA_917880725.1. Lineage (NCBI taxonomy): Eukaryota > Metazoa > Arthropoda > Insecta > Lepidoptera > Geometridae > Selenia > Selenia dentaria. The sequence continues at coordinate 919,175 of OU862888.1, read as the reverse complement.
TTATTTAAATGACAATGATATCTATAAATTATAATTTCATGTGACGTAATCCTCTTTGCAATTCTTCATTGACATTTATTTATTCAATGACATTTCTTTTATTTTATATTGCTGGTTAAATGTATATTAGCTCTCACGACGTGCATGCTAATTATGGCAATGATGTATATGGCACTTTTAATTACTTATTATAAATCTCACATGTATTACCTACATCTTGCAAATAAATTATTTGACTTTGACTCTTACTTTGATTCATGCTAGGCACACTGTCTGTCTGAGAAATCAACACATATCGTAGTGAAAGGATCTAAAGGCGCCTTTGTAAGCGCTTACATAATGTATAACTCTTGTAATGGAGGACACCGATGACGTTTTACAATGTTTCTGGACAAATAATCCGTGGGCTGTTCAATTAACACTAATACTTCCCAGAGAGAGTTCACCTGTTAAGGACAGCATGGTGCATATACCGTGCGAAGTAGCTATGATTATATAACCATGTCGAGCTCTTCCTGTGAGCCTAGCACGAATAACTGCGTAAGTGTGACGTAACGTGACGTAACGTGTTGTTCACGTGCAACAGGACGAACTGTCACGTATCTAGGGCAACTGAGACACAGTATACTCATAGTTTGTAAGCCTTATGTTGACGCTTACGATACGAGTACAAATACATTTTCGCAAATTGTTTGTGTTAGGGCTTCTGGGTTAGTAGATTTTAGAGAAGTGACGAAATGGCATGTTATGCGCCTGATGGGAAGTACCACTACTGTTCCTGACAGTTTGGAGTAGAATTGATGGAAGACACAGCTCTAGCTCGATATAGGAGGAGTGTAATTCCTGTGCAGCTCAGAGGTTCTAGAGCCCTTTTAATTCTTAATCCCAACTACCTACAATTTGCAGTGACAGACAGAGCTTAGCACCAAAGTTTAGAGAGGTACTTCACTGCACTTCCGGCAGCCGACACTTGCAGGGGTTGTACCTGCTACTGTCATTATGAGTATGTGGTCAGGGTTTTCCTACTTAACTACCACTTAGTATTTTAGTTTTTTTTCTAATGGTTTGTCAAAGTGACTCTCTCTCGCCTAAGTAGAGCAGAGATGGAATCAAGAAGCGATGACCATTAATGCAGCTGTAAGCTGCTTTACCCACCACCCCTATGTTGACCTGAGAGATACTTTACCGCTTGAAATGCCTAGGGTCATAGCTGCTAGGAAACAAGTATGCCGGCAGAGCATTTCACTATTTACTAACATGACAGAGGTAGGAACTGCCAAACTTTTTGGTTTGTCAAAAGAAATTTTGCACAGTTTATGGATGCAATGCTAGGCCGGGACGAGTAGTTCGAGATCGGAATGGTGAGGAACGAATAAGGTTAAATAGCTCTTAAATATTGACAATCTAGATATAACTCTATATTTTAGCGAGCATATTTCCTAAGTCACAATGATTTATTTAGGTATGAAATTGAATACGTTTCCAGCTACAAATAAGGAGTGGTATCTAGCCAGACAATTGCCGACGTCCGTTACCATGAGCCCACAATGCTACCCGAGATGGTTATCCAACTAACACGACGATAACTCTACGCTAATAGTAGAATTAGTCATTCATGCTGCCGTTTAGGCGCGTTCCTCATCCCAGCGACTCATCTAAGATATAATAAGTCTGTTCGATGTTAGGGTATAACTAGCTAAGTAATGATATATAGGAGATAAACATAGTGATACCACATATAAGAAGTTGTAGCTACATTTAAGCGAGTTCGCTGGAATGATATCGCCATTCTGGCGTACTCACCCGACATACAATTATAAGTATTGAATAGTGAAACATGCACCAAGTTTCGTCAAAATACGGACAGATGAAAGTCAATTTGGCCAGTTTAGCAGGGATGCTTCGCTTGCTCAGTAATTTATTATTAAATATGCAAGTCACTCACCAATCCCAACACATCCTGCCAACACAATCCAAGCTGCGATCGCCAACATTGTGTGTGTTCACTGCACGGCCGCGGTAGGTTCCCTCCACAGGCGACGCCGCTTCATTTGTGTTAGTGTTGCTTCTCGCACGCACATCACTTCACTCACACATCGATATCACGTGTCACACTCACACTGTCACTATATCATCCACCGGAGGTTTATCTGTAACAAGACAAAACAGATATTGAGTATTTGACGTAATTTATTTAAACACGTTATTTTGTCGGTCGGCACTAATTCCCTTGTGCAGATCTCTAAACTACATAAAATTCTCTTATTTATGGTAGTTCTTATTTTGTTTACATTAAAATCCACAGTCGCTGAACACTTATAATGAAAATTGAAAATATACAATGATTATTCAATTATTGTTTGTAGGTAGTTTTATATCAGTTTTGACTAGTTTAGAGATTACGAAGTTACATGACTCCTACATTTACACTAAACTTACCCACAATTGAAAGGAAGTGGCGAATTTAAAAAACTGTCATTCGCAAGCGTTCTACGAAGAAGAAGAATTTGTTAGAAGATAATAAGAACTATTATACTTTCATATTTAATTAAAAACTAGATTTTAGTTCGCTAGTTTAGTTTGGTGTTCTGAGGCAGTAGCATTAACAATTTGCGAAAAAGTATTCGTTTCGTAAATGTCAACGCGTCACGCTTCGGCGTACAAACTATGAGTTATATGTATCATAGTTGCGCTAGATACATGACAGTTTGTACTGTTGCACGTGAACGACACGTTACGTCACGCTTACGCAGTTATCCGTGCTAGGCACACAGAATAAGCGACTTACTACCATTGTCTATAATCGATAAACTAAAATTTAATGGAAATAGCTACAGGAAGAGAAAATAAAACTCGATTAGATACAAAAAAAAAGTTATATATGTTAAAAATCTTAAGAATTTGGTGTTTAGGTGCGTTACTAAATGAATACCTAATGGTTGTTTGTAAAGCGTAGCATTACAAATAAATACGAGTATGTTCTGTCGGTAGCGTAACCACGTTTTTCCTAGGTTGTGAAATAACAGAAATGTTGACAGCCTTTACAATTAAATGTCAACAAAGGCGCGTTTGACAAGGAAACCAGTGCGATCTTCTAAGAGCAAACATGGTTGCATCCTTGACAACACCGTGATACAAATGACGAGATGACAAGAAACGTTGGAAAAACAAGCTTGTGTACAAGGGCGATATCTCATAAAGTATTTGACATCGGTGAGCTCGGCGACGAGCGCAACCTCGTTGACGAGCTCACGATGAATCATTAGAGAACCGCACGGCAGATTTCATAGCTTGAAATGTCCAAAGTTTTTAAGGTACATTAAGTACGTGTACAATGTAGGGTTTTACATTTTCCGAAACATTCTCAGATACGGTATCTTTAACTTCTAGACAGAACAAAGGTCTTGTACATTCATAATCTGAACAAAAATACATTTCCTTTTTCCATGCCTAAGGCTCAGTATATACCGGTCAAGGTACAAGAAAGTGTAAAGAAATTAATTACATTAATACATTACTAATTAATGAATTACATTAACGCATTAATATTAGTGAAATAGCACGCGGCGATTAACTTACAAATCTGTACTATTATAATATTATAAACAGAAATGATTTGTATATTTATAACGAATTAACTAACAAACTACTAGACCGATTTCAAAAGTTATTTCAACCTTGGAATGCTGCATTATCCCTGACTGACAAAGCCTATATTTTTTGATTCATCATCATCATCACCCATCACCACGTGGGTGAAACCGCTTAGCGTAGCCAGTTTGTTACAATGACATACATCATGATGAAAACATCATTCAGCCAAAATGCCGACACCTCGTTTATATTCCGTTACGTCCATATTTTCATCAGAAGTTGTGGGAAGTGAAAAAGTAAAAACGAAAGCAATAAAAATTAATACTTAGTTTTAATCCTTTGCGTACCAGAGACGTACATTTACGTGAGTTTTATTCATAAATCTTTTGTTTTAATTATCACGTTATAGTAAAAGTTACACAACAGAAGATGTGTTTTACTGTATATCATTGCATCTACAACGTGGCAGTGTAGGACGTGCTGCTGTCAGATGGAAAGTCGATCTGCGTGGTGGTGCCAGTAAGTAGATGCAGAAAGAAAAGCCTTTAACCCTTTGTATACCATAATAATTAAAACAAAAGATTTATGAATGAAACGCACGTAAATTTACGTCTCTGGTATGCATAGGGTTAAGGACATACACAGATATACGTTTTTAACTCTCACGGTCACTTTCACAAAGTGCGACTTACAACCGTGCAGAATTATCGGGAACTCTAATAAAAAGTAATACACGGTAAATATCCCGTTACTCTTGATTAGGATTTGGATTTGGTACTATTGCAACTTCAACTTTATCGCATCCATGAAATAAAAACGAGCCATATCATAAATCCGTAAATATTAAATGTCGCATCCATTGTTTAAGCGTTAACATTAATCTATGTTGCTGTCTCATGAATATTAATTTTGTCATCAGCTGCAATGACTATCCATTACGTTACTAATTGGACCGTCGCCGCTGAAAAATTAATATAATTAATTTGTTTCACAGCATCGTAATTTTAGTGACTGTCATTTAACATTATCCGGCTTTAAATATTATATGAACACAACGCATTTATCAGATAAACAGCCGCTACCGGGTGGACAATATGTCAACATTACAGATTGTTGTCTACATTTACTAATATATAATAGAGAATAATAATATTATAAAGAGGAAAAATTTGTTTGTTTGTTTGTCTTGAATAACCTCCGAAACAACTAGACCGATTTGAAGAAATCTTTCACCATTAGATTCCTACATTTTCCCTGATGGTCATAGGCTATATAATATTTTCAAATAAAATTAGTGATCTGTACGAATACTTCGATAGTTTAACCCAAGGCATTGAAATAATACTCAAAAAGTCCTTATATAATTTCTTTGTCAAGTCAGTAGATGTCCAACCCGGGGATCCACCCAGGACCTCGAGGTTCCAAAACGCCACTTCTACCTCTATACCAAGACCAAGCGAGCGAAGCCGCTGGCAGGTCAGCTAGAGAAATAATATTTTGATACATCAATCAAACCGAGTATTTTTATTAATTCTCTTGTTATTCTTGATAAATTAGTATTTGACTAATATGTCACACTTGATGTTCAGGGAAGATGCGGTTGAAGGTGGTACACACTAGAGCTAGGATAGCTCGTGGCTCTTAAGGACAGCTGCGGGAACACACTGTTAGGTGTGCAGCGACAGGTTTCACATCTTGAGGATGGCGGCTAGGCTAGCTAGCCATACAAGTTCCAGAAAGTGCCTACCACTATGCTGCTATTCCACCTTTACCAAAAGCTAACAACTCACCATCCTGTTTACGCTTAGGACAAGACTTCGACGTCAATGAACGTCGACGGATGCGGACAGGATGAACCTGACATTGAGTTTGATAGAACCTTTAGATTAGCGATAACACTAATTATCCCTGGACTATAATCGTTTCTTATAATATATTGTATATAGCTGACCCGCCAGCGGCTTCGCTCGCGTGGTCTCGCGGGATACGGTTGATTGCAGTTTTCTAAATATCCCACGGGATCTTTTTAATTTACCAGGATCAAAAGTATCCTTTATGTTGACCAGTAATATAAGCTACCACCATACAAAATTTCATTTAAATCTGTCTAGTCGTTTCGGAGATTAGCCCTTACAAACAGACAGACAAACAGAGAAACAAAATATTAAAAAAAAACTAAAATGTGTTCTATTTCACTCCTTACATCCCCCTGACTTGGTTTTCAGCATTATTTTACATTGCACGGAAATTCGACCTCTACAGTTTTATTATAAGTATGTATAGATTGTAACAATAATATGTTATTATTTTCTTTTAGACCCACCAATAGATTGGCTCGCGTTCAAGCAAGGTTCATTTCAATATTAATTAGGTACTTCTTTACAATAAATTGCAAATACCTCATGAATCAAAGGTTCTTTTGTGATATGATATTTTATCTCATTGCGTTGAGGAAACCATCTACCTCACATCATCATTTAGGAACTTGTGTGTAAGTACGAGTATTTGCCGGAAATGTTCTCCGGCCAGTTTCGGACGTATTTGAAGTTCTTGGTCTGTGAGTCACTGTTGTGCACAGCAGCGAGCGCGGTTTACGTTCCAAATTGTATTCAATATCTTATCTGAAGGCAGTTCTAATACGACGAGTTACAAAATGGTACATAGATCTAAGCACTCAATCAAGGGCCTTACTATGAGCTCTTAAAGCAGGACTTCTAGGCAACTGCCCGGTTCATTCGTACCATGACAACTTTAAAGCAGGCCTGCCTAGGCCTAATATTTAAGCATCGCAGAAAAGCCGTTCACCTGTTTTTTTGTATGGACTCTCGTTAACATGTCGCTCAAAAACCACTCAGTTTATTAGCTTACAAACGTCTGGGCGTCTGCAATATTGGTTATAGTAAATTGTTAGAATGCCAGAGACAATATTATCCGTTCACCTTTGAGAAAACAATATTCGAACAGTTTACCTAAATGAGCGTCATGGTATGATTTCATTCAAAACTGTTTATGTCAGGTTTAAGAACTGCACGGAACTTGCATGGTTTTTACGAAGCTGATAGTAAGGCCCCATAACTCTCGGAAAAAATGTCAGTTCTCACTTCAAGCGTCCTCAGTTTAAGAATAAAAACCGCAAAATTAAGTTACCGCTGCGCTAACTGAGATTTGTGGTGAGGTCGCGTATTTTGTAATTAATTTATAAGGAACTGAAAAATAGCGTTTGGTAGTCGGTGAGAAAAAATACATTATGACTTGTTTTTACACATTAGTTTGTAGTATTTTATTAGCTAGCACCATGATACATGTAACATATTAAATTATTGTACCTGGGATATACTGAATGTTTCTGAAACTGGCACTTACAATAAAAAAACAATTACTGAATTCAAAAATAGAACTCTCTGGGAACATTTTGTTTTTTCATTTGGGAATTTTTCATTTATTTTTCATTGCGGCGTCCTTTAGAAAGTTGTGTGGCTGTCTAGTGAACATTTTTGTTTAATGATTTTATACGATATTATACCGTGGCTTAAGTCAACGTGAGAGTTTCCAGAAACTCTAATTGGCATTAGGAGATGAAACCCCATCGTAGCTCTGTGTATTCATGGTTCGAAGAATTTAAAAGTGGACGTGTTCATCTTCATGAGGATGTACGTGAAGGTCGGCCGGCGACTGCTGTTACAGAATCCAATATTTTTTATTATCAAATTCTTATAAGTTTTTAAACTATCTTGGTCACAAACATTAGAAATATTTAAATTATCAAGGGGATATTTACCATGTATATTTTCTATGAGTTTCCAAACTAATATGGAAGGGGGTAGACTGTTTCTTCTGCTCGTAATCATTCACCCACCCGCAATTCATCAGTTCATCCGTGGTCATTGCGCTTGCAACATGCAAGAAATATCGGAAACTCAGAAATAAATATACTCGTACATGGTAATTATCCCGTTGATAATTTAAATATTTCTAAACAAATTATTAGTTAGCGAATTCTTACTGGCATTGTCGTCGGCTCGTTGCCAAGTGCACAATATTTTGTGCATCGGAATGTTCGGAAGCTGTGCACTTGATGGATAGCGCATGATTTAACGGAAGACTAGAAACAACTGCGTGTCGAGTGGCAGTAATAAAATAAAAAAGTTTCTATAAGCCTTTAAAAACCAATATTACTGTGACAGGTGACGAAAGCTGGGTGTACAGCTTTGAACCGGAAGGAAAAAGCCAGTCAGCACGAGGGGTTTTTCGTCCGGGAATCAAACCCGAAATTGAAATGATTAATTACTAAGGAATGAGTTTTTATTGAAGAAATTTGAACCGTAAACAATCCTATAGCGCTGCAGCGAGTCAAGCTCGGTCAACTAGTATTTTAACATTTATGGGGTTTCTATAGACTTTCTAGTCTCGTGCTTAGCTCATTGTATGTCACCGAGATGAATAGTGTGACCGGTTTGGTTCATGGTTCGTGTATCTACTATGTAGCGCGCTCAACTGGAATGCTATTCAAACTTGGATACTCCCGGACTCATCATACTCAAAGGACTTCTTAAGGTTGTCAAAGTAAATATGTGCCCTTTCAAGATCGCAATTTTATTATTACGTGGTTTTTTATTTATTTTTCTCACCGTAATCTACTCGTACCTAGCTGTCCATGAGTTTGTGCAATTTTTACTCAAGAGGAAAATGGATGTAAGTAAGAAGTATAAATATTATGTAGTAGTAAGTAGTAGAACTCTTTGTGAACGGGTTCGTCCGGGGAATTACTTCCATCATACCTACAGTCCTAGTCGGTTGAAAAATGTAACCGACTTCAACACCAGAAGGTGTAAAATAAATGTGTTGAAGTCGGTACCAGGATACTTCAAAAGTACTTATCACGATATTGTGCGCATGGTACATACTTTAACACGTCGTTTCACACTTTCTGGTGTTTAAATTCGGTTCAGCAGTTTTTGAGTTACACTTCAATAACTGGAAAGAGTTTCGCCTGTTTAGATGATATCATCATTGACGGTGAATGAAAATCGATCCCATAACTAGCAAGAGTCGCTAATAAGGGTAAAAAAAATACCGACTTGAACAAGTTATATCACACTTATTAGTGTTGAAGTTAGTTAGTGTTGTAAATTTTTGGGTAGCAACCTTTTTCTACTATGGATCTTGACAGAGTTGTAGTGTCAAGAACCAGAGAGATAATCGAGGAATATGTATGAAGAAGACACCAAAATCGTTTTCGCAAGGTACTCATCTTTCGTTTTTGATTCTGATTCTTCTTTCTTATAAATGTCCTGTCTGGGAGACTCAGTTCTGCTGCATATGCGGTACGTAAAATAAGAGGGCTAACAGACGCTTCTACGGCGCGGTTAGTGTATTTTGCATATTTCCACAGCGTAATGTCATATGGGATATTGCTATGGGGTTCAGCGGCTGATATAGAGACCATCTTTATCCTTCAGAAACGTGCTATTCGAGCTATATACGAAATGGGTCCCCGTGAATCTTTGAGAGATTTATTTAAAGAAATCAATATATTAACGTTGCCTTCCTTATATGTATTTGAAAATATAATGTATGTTCGTAAAAATATACATAAATATAAGTTAAATAGTGATCACAACACTTTTAATACTAGAAATACAAATAGGATAGCTGTACCTAGTTTTAGACTTGCGAAGACTAATAAGTCATTCCTAGGAAATTGTGTGCGTTTTTACAATAAAATCCCAAAGCACATAACTGAGCTCACAGAGGGCAAATTCAAGTTGACTGTAAAAAACCTTTTAATAAAAAAAGCTTACTATATGTCATTATATAGAATATAAAAATGCTTGGATTACGAGTACTTCACTTCTGGCAAGCTGTCTCTCTGCCACCCATAAAATGTAATATTTGTAGTACCTAAGTAGAAACATTGTAAACATCTATATAAAAAGAATGGCCCTGAGTTCCTTGCCGCTTCATCTCGGTGGGCTCTATATATTTTGGAACGCGGCGGTAGAGGCTTTAAAGTAATGAAAAGTTGACGTTCATAACTGCGTCTTTGATGCCTAAATTGAATAAATGATTTTGACTTTGACTTTGACGTTGACTTTCTGATAACCAGTGTGCGACGTGGTACTAAACTGCGCTCTTCAACCAACGTCATTTTGCAAAATATATAACAGATAGCTGCTACACCTCATGCCTGTGAATGATCAACTCACGATCTTGGTGACTCAGTCGCAACATATGACAGAGATTGAATGCTAGTTGCTAACTGCATAATGTAGATGTTACAAAATCGTGACGTTATAAGTTAACTGCTATTATACTTGGAATAGTAGAAACGTCTAGTCAACGACCTACATCGTACTCACATAAATACAAGACAAGAGTATATTATAAAATGTAATCTGTTGACAGGCATTTGTTAAAAGAACTGTTTTTGTTTCTAATTCACTGTGAATATACATTTTGTCATGTCTTATCAACCTTATCTCAGGGGTATTGGATATGTTTTTCTTTGCAGTAAAACTAGTGTAGGTTATTATATAGTTCCAAGAAAAATCACATTATATTATTTTCAAAAGGTCCTATTCAACTGAACGGTCTAAATCTGTATGCATACTAGATTACAAGTTAGTTTGTATGTCAGTTAAAAACACATCTCAGTTCAACTTGTCTAGAACTAAATTTCTAATATACTGTATAAACTGAATATTATCTTACTTTCCTTAATAACTTATGGGTTCTTTTCATAACAAAATGGTATTCTACGTAAATACCCCATTATGAATTTTTAGCATACACAAAAGTGCATTAACCTCTACTCGAACATGTTTGTGTCACATTCTGAAACACGAAGTGGCCAACTAAATTAATAATACTAAAACAAGTGACGTATGATTTGGTCTGCTTCTTTAACTGTCAAGAAATAGAACAGTAATCAGCTGAAATCAAGGTTCTGGAGACCACGGACCGGCAAGCGCAGCGTAGGTCGTGCACCGACATGGTGGCCAGACGACCTGGGGCTTTACTATGAGCTCTTAAGGCAGGACTTCTAGGCAACTGCCCGGTTTATTCGTACAATGAGAACTTTAAAGCAGGCCTGCCTAGGCCTAATATTCAAGAACCGCAGAAAAACCGTTTCATCTGATTTTTTGTATGGACTCTCGTTAACATGTCGCTCAAAATCCACTCAGTTTATTAGCTTACAAACGTCTAGGCATTTGCAATGTTGGTTATAGTAAATTGTTAGAGTGCCAGAGACAATATTATGCGTTCACCTTTTAGAAAACAATATTCAAACAGTTCAACTAAATGAGCGTCATGGTATGATTTCATTTGAACTGTTTATGTCAGGTTTAAGAACTGCACGGAACTTGCATGGTTTTTACGAAGCTGATAGTAAGGCCCCAGATAAAGGTCGCAGGACGACTTTGGATGAAACCCTCTGCCAACCAGAGTTGTGGAAATCTACGGGAGAATCTATGTTCAGCAGTGGGCACATATAAGCTGAGATGACGATGATGATAATGCTGAATATATTACTATCGGTTCCTTAGATGCTTACATACTTATGAAGAGGAAGAGTAGTAGTATTTCATATCATAATCTATTAGTTATCTCTGGCAAATTGTACTCGAAAAAAGTTTGTCTGGTATTGTAGATGATAGTCTATAATCTTTTTCCATAAATACAGGTCTACATTTCATAGAAAATTGCGAACATGTGCAAGTTAAGTAAATGGTGAGCGCCCTTCAGCATTTATCTTGGTTTGATATATTTTGTCATTAATGAAAACGTACCGTAATGCCTATGCTGTCAAAGGTCGCCCCCTCGACTGTCAGCAATAAAGGAGCCTAAATTTTAACAATTTTTTTTTACTAATTACGTAAACGTTATTTCACGTTAGTACAGTATGATCCTTTACCATATTCTAACCGGCTCTGTTACAACCAAAATAACGTCGATAAGTGAAACAGTATCTAGCAGATACTTTTTTAATATAAAATCTATGTACTACGTAAGAAATTGTATAAAATGTAATCCATTATTGGCTGTAAGATTAGACATAAGCTTTACATGTTATGTTAAAGAGCTGTGGGTTTTGTTAAATAAATAAATGTAAAATTTCTACCTGGGTAGAAGAAACCGTTGATATGTCGCCTATAGAAAGGGGCTGTTACTCAGTGGTATTCCGATTAGAAATTTTACTTAAAATAAATACATTATAATGAAATGACTAAGTAGACGGCCTGTACACACCGTAACAATGCTGTGCGCGGCACAACACAGCGGAACGACGTTATTTACTCGTGGTCTACTTGATCACGGCGCGGTAAAGCGTACAGGGGCGCAATTCTGCTATGTTGGCCATAATGCCTATGGTATGAATGACATCACATTTAAAAAAAAACTATTTATTTAACGCTCACACGGTAAATGACTATCTCATTAACAAGGATAAATATGCTGTAGGTAAGAAGTATCATGGACAAACTTCGTGAAACACTTTTACACAGTAAATATATAACGATTAGTCACTAGATTATAAGACAGACGTCCCTTAAGTAAACAACGAATACTTAATATTATATCGTATCATTAATTTAGGCATATTCATTCCAATTTTGTCCTATTTTCTTCAACTTAGGGAAATAATATTAAAGTAATCTTGCAAACCCTTTCTTCCGATCCGATGGGTTTTGACAGATTCCAGGCTTAGAGCCTCTATAAGGGATTTAAGTACATATCAAATATGCAAAGGGTACATAGCAATATGCAAAGGGTACATAGCAATATGCAAAGGGTACATAGCAATATGTTCCTGTTAATTTCAATTGTATTTTCAAAAGACTACACAATTTCCTTAACAAAAAAAAAACACAAGACCTGACCCCCTAGTTATTTCAGTCTACAAAATTTTTACATTTGACTACCTAATGGCGTAAGGAAATTTCATTAACTTCGCCCCACCTTAACAGTGCGATTCTACGAGCAGAATTGCTCTTCTTTGTAGTATACCGTCCAAGATTTCACCGATGCACGCGGCTGCTAGCTGTGATCGATGGCCGCTGATATCAATTACTGTCCACATTCGCGGGAGTTTCGGAGACTTTGTAGCGGGAAATTGATGGCGAGATTTCTATTTGAGGAAAAGGAATTGTGTAGACTTTTTTAAACATAAATAGGATTAACAGAAACATCATAAAAATATGAAAAGGAAATTGATAATTAAATCATTTATGGCAGGCTATTATGTTATATTTAACACGCTCTTGGCCTGCAGTCTGGCCAAACGTATCGAGTGCGACAACGATGTATGGATTTGCAACATCACTATTAATCTATAATCATATCTGTGCTCCAATCTTAACTTGAAAGTGCCGTAAAAACTCAGCAGATAACAAACTATACTGATGTAAATATTAATTAGATTCCTGATTTAGTGTTATAATTATTAACAGTTATACCTGGATTGTGTGAGACAATGCAAGCTACTAATGTGTGGATATGAATAGTAACTTGCGGCTGAAAGATATTTTCATGGGACTAATGACATACTTACATCCACATCATATCTTCTTGCCATCCCTGATTCAGTCGGCAGTAGATGAAAAATAAGTACCTACAAATATTTCGCCTGTTCTTTTCTTGGTCTCATCTATAGAGTAATAATGCACGCAAGATAATAATGATTTATTTCATGTAATGGACAGAGCCGCAAGTCGCAGCTAGTTACTTCATAACTTACTACTGCATTGCATTTATATAATTAAAAAAGTTAAAGTACTACGATAACATTGGAATATTTCCAAATCGTGCTCCGGTTTCCAGCGAAGTTTAAACGTTTTTGCACCGGACTGCTGGCCTGAAGGGATCGTTTTTCGACGGTACCGGTTAGGTAGGACGGTAGGGAGCCGAGACCGAATAAAATAAACCCTCAACTAACTGTACGCTAATTAAGAAACCCTTTAATATGCCACTTGTATGCCAAATTTCATGAAGTACTGTTGAGAAGTTAGGACGTAAAAGTGTTACAAAAAACAAACTCTAGGTGACCCACCAGCGGCTTCGCTCGCTTAGTCTAGCTGTAGTGGTGAAAGTGCCCTTTTGGAACCTCGAGGTCCTGGGTTCGATCCCTAGGTACACACATTTGGCACATTGTGGACAGTTGTTGAGTTTTTCTGAGAAAGAAAGATATTCTCAATAAAAGTTCGGAGTCTTGAACAGTGTCCCGTATAAAACATATCTGATAAAACGTAGGCGATTAAAACACCGCTGCTTATCCCCTCGAGGCGAAAGTATCAATTCACTCGAGTCCTCTAGATGATGTTTAGACCCTTTAAGTATATATAGGCGAAACTATTTGGTTAAAAACATCATCTAAATATATTGCAGGCGATTCACTCAAGACTGATAGACTGATATTTCTCCACTATGATGATGTGGATGATGGTGATGATGAAAAGTATCCTACTAAAACACCGCTGCTTACCCCTTCGATCATATATAGGTATAGGCGAAACTTTGGTGGTGTTTGAAAACAACATGTAAGTATTGCAGACGATTCACTCAAGACCGGACTGATTTTTCACCTCCGTGGTGATAGATGATGATGAAAAGAATCGTATGTCCTTCCCCGGGATATAATGATCTGTGATTTAGAATCTAATAATATGCAAAATGAAAGCAACGCGAAATTATTTTAAAGCGTTTTCTGTGTTAGAAATGTTGAACTAGCTACCTCTTTCCTGTCAACCTGATAAGCGTATGTTATAGAAATAGGGCGCCAGAGACACCATTCGTCTACGAACCCCTAAAATGATTAATTAGAAATGCTAGATTAATAAACACAATATATATAATTAAAATGTTTTATTTCAGTAGTCTTTAATTTGAATAGATTATGAAGTCTAAAGTAACGATAGCACTCAGCCAGCGTAACATCGCAACATCTTAAATGCCAATCGACTAACCAATATCGTTAAAAACAAATTAAACACAACACGTTCGAGTTTTTACTTCATACAATATCACAATAACGTTATTGGACTTCTACTAATTACAACGCATGTTATAGTGGCTATAGTGACGCGTTCTATCAAATTGCTTCGATCTCAATAAAAAACGAAGTATGTTGATGGAACTTGAAGTTTTTATGTGACGACCTACGACTGGTAATATAACCTTATTTATAGCCCATCCGTGCTACGTATAAGTCGTCTGCATGACGTCACCCACATATTTCGGCAAAGAATGTGGATTAAACTAGCTGCCCCCAGCGGTGCCACCCGTAAAAAATAAAATTTAACCTACCTTCGATGAAGAATATATCATCGAAGCATATTACAGATGATACAAATTGTTTATTGATAGCCTTACGTTACAAGTAATTGTATAACAAATTTCATTTATTCTTTACTTATATATATCACTAGCTGCTCTCCGCAGTTTCACCCGCGCGGTGATGGATGATAATGATGATGATGAATCTTATATAGCCTTTATTACTCAAGGTAAATGTAACTTTCCAATGGTGAAAGAAGTTTTGAAATCGGTCTAGTACTTTTTGAGCCAATTTGTTACAAACATACTTACAAATCTTTCCTCTTAATAATATTATATTAAAGTATAGATTATATTTCATAATATACTGTAGGATTTTTTTTGTGAAACTTTGTGACTTATCACTCGTCTGATATTGAGCGTCACGCTTGTCCGTAACAGTTCAGTGCCGTTTAGTATTTGAAACTACAACAGATCAAAACCCTCCATGGCAATGCACTGCGCAAAAAAACTGTGCCGCGGCAGCGGCCGGCGAGCGCTTCATCAAACTACTTTTGTTCCAAATTTGTGTACAATAGTATATCAGTAGCTATCTAATGAATTGGCAAAGTCATTTGTCTGTGACATACCTATAGGTTAGTTATAGTTAGTTAGAATTGGTCGAAGTCAGTGACAGAACCGACTCATAGCACCCCGATTTCAAGCAGTCTTGTTGGATTGCAGAGCCGACGCGGGGGTGGTAGTAGATCGAAATGCAGTACTTAACCTCAAAATACTTAAACAAACATAACTCGAAAACTAATAGTCTCCGGCGGGTGGGGTTTGCGGGGGGGCACTACCCGAACCCCCCTCCCCCTCCCCCGAATTCAGGCGCCACGATTCTAAATGTTTACCTTGGACTTTGCAAACGTCCGACTATTACAAATATTATATACAAAAATGCTTCTTTAACTTTCCAATTTTAAACTTCTGGATGTAAGTTGCATCTCGTATCGTCGTAGAAAGTCTTCTGAGAGCTATAATGAACAGACAAATCTTTCAGATTTTCCAAGCCTATTGAAGTCTTCTTTAGACGGCCATCAAAGTTAGCTCCTTATAATTCAATATAGATTTATCTCAACATCAAAACATATTTGAATGTGAGTGTGTGTTCAAATGCACTTGATAAGTAAGTCCGCACGGTACGAGAACAATTAAGAACTTCCTCTTTAGGAGGATGTCTGATATCGGCGCGTTTTCACACGCTTTGTGAGTTTCACGGCGCGAGTCACACGAATTACTCCGTGAGAGGCACAGTTAAAAAATATTCCCTCCGCCATTTGCACGTGTATCGTAAGGGACGAAGAACCCCGAATAACTGCTGATAGGCAATCGCGCAGCCTAACGCATATTGACGTTGCTTAAACAACTGCTACGCTAAGCCAAACAACCGGGATCAATGGCTTAACATCCAACCCAGCACGTAAACACTCAGTTAAATGCCACTAGAGGCCACCCATCCAAGTCGTGACCGCATACAGAGTTGTTTAACTTAGTGGATCAGCTTAAAACGACACGACGAGCTCCACTGCGAGTGCCACATAGCGAGTTGCCTATAGATTTTCTTTTTTGAATTTTTTTCTATAATTTGTAATCATTACCGACGCTGAATTGTGTACTTAATTACAAAAAGTAATAAAAAAATGTCTTGTATGGCCCGAAATAAATTTATTTTATTTTATTTATTTCTGTGTCTGCAATATCTGTGTGTCCGACAATTATAACCCAAAACTTTTCTATCAAAAACGTTTTATATCTCTAGCTAGAACAGCAGTAATCAAAAACATATTAAAATGAAAGAAATCGCTTTAACTTAATTCAAACTTAAATCACATCTATTACTGAAAGTCGATGGAAGATTCGATGCGTTCATAATGAGTGGTTGACTTTGGGAAATTCTTTGACTTCTGATTCACATTATACTCTCGCGAGACATTTGTTTAATAACTAATCTTTACTGTACTTACCTAATAATTAGCATGTGACCAGCAAGGCAAACACATTTTTCAGTTACAATCAAATGTTGGTTTAAATCTCAAACAAATGAAGGCTCTATCTCCCTTTTGTCAGCTCCAGTAAGTTGCAACTTACTAATAAAATTAAAGCCGTGCGATTCTCTAAGAGCAAACATCGTTGCATCTTTGACAACATCCGTGAAACAAATGATGAGATGACAAGAAAAGTGAAGAAAAGAAACAAGACGAGAAGACGTTGGAAAAACAACCAAGTGTACAAGGGCGATATCTCAAAGTATTTGACATCGGTGAGCTCGTGGACGAATCATTAGAGAATCGCACGGCTGCTTACTGGAGTTGTCAAAACTGTCATAAAGTCGCCATTTTTTTTAGATTTAAATTAACATTTGATTGTAACTGAGAAACGTAAATTTCCTGCTGGTCACATTCTGATCATTGGGTATAATAAATATTTCTTATTAAACAAAGGTCTCGCGAGAGTATAAAGTTAATTAGAAGTAAAAGAATTAGTCAAAGTTAACCAGTCAAACTACTTAAATCACATTATCAAAACAGGAAAGTGAATAAATATATAGGATATTATACATAGAACAATCAACCTGAAGCTCACGCAGTAGAGGCTTTTACAACAACGTTCAGCAAATCTGACTGCCGTCACGATTTGGATGGGTGACAGCTGGAAGAATTAGTAACTGATCTTTTCTGTTCAGAAGGTACCCTTAATTAAACAGTCATTAGTACTGGTAGTACAGAAGGGAATGTCGGTCCCGGTTGCTAGTCGTATAACAAGAGGCGTAAGACCGTGTCGAACACCTTCAGGTGACATGAAGGTATTGACATATGCCGGACGGTCACAAACCTATCTATTTAGCCGCACCGTACCAGTACTGTGGATTATGCCCCATATTCCTTTCTGTGAGGAAGGTCCAAGTCCGTACAGTAAACACTTCGGGCTAAATAGGCAATTGGGCAAGTTTTTATTTCCATAAAGAATAAAACTATTCTTAGACCAAAATACATCTGAAGTTCTTTATGCGTTGGTTAGCATCTGACATTGTCTAAGCAGCTGACATAATCTAGTTCCCGTGCTGCTCCTTGCACCAGCTGTATGAGCTACGATGGAATCATAGATCATCAGCAACATAACACTAGCATATCGGTGACGCGAGCTCATAAGCTTTGCTCCTAGCAAAAATCACTGAAATAACAAAAATCATTTAAAAATCAAAATAGGTGTGCGTGTTGGACACAATTTGGGTTTTAAAAGGGCACGATTATGAAAATGTCATGTATCTTGTAAGACCAAGTTTAAGAGGCTGTTGCGGAAGACACCTGCAATCTGCAGGGCTATTATGTATCTCAGTTGCTAACAAATGTTGATTGAAATCGAAAAAGATGGCGGCTCTATGTCACTTTTGTCAGCTCCAGTCATCAACTTACTAACATTTTTGCTTACTGGAGTTGTCAAAACTGACATAGAGCGGCCTTTTCAAGATTTCAATCAACATTTATTAGCAACTGAGATATATAATAGCCCTGCAGGTGTCAGACATTCTGCCCTGAAGCAACAGTGCGCACGCATTATTGTTTTGGGAAAAGTACTGTAGCAAGTATGACTACCGGACGGATGAGACTAAAAATAATGTCTAAATTTCAAAGTGTGTTGCTATGCAAAAATTCAGTTCTAATCATGTTTTAACCTTTGTTGGTGATCAGAGTTCCCTTCCGTACATGGGTCCGGAAGCAACGTCACTGCAGACCAAGCCTCATCGCCCCCGCATCGATAAGAATAAGACATGCGGAATACGTGTGACAGTAACTGTGGCCTTAGCACTACCATTTGCATAAGTGTAACCTAGTCGTATCGTTATACTGACGCAAATTTTCGCAGTAGGCCCACTGAACGCAAACGACTTGCAGATTGAACTCTCTGGTGTACATTAGAAAAAGTTTGGTCGTGGACGAGTGTGGGTCGAGGACATGACTTTTTTTTTAATTACATCAATTATATTGTTCAACTTACATTGACCTGATCGAATCTATGTGACCGGGATTGAAAGGTGTAGGTAGATGTTTCATTATTTTAAAATTTTCGTGAGCCAAATGTAATGTCAATGTAATGTATGTCAAACACGTAAATTGCCCATAAATTCGTGCCAAATTACCAGTTTGCCTTACCCCGAATTTTCGGTCTAGTTGAATCTTTATTTCATTCGCCCTCCAGTTTTAATCACAGACTAGTTGTAGTTATCAAAGGCTTTTCTGACGAATACTTATTACGTTTTCAACAACAGACTTAGAGCCCAACATAGTAGGAGCCAGTATTATTATACTTACTGGGCAGTACTGGGCTTGGTTCTATAATAAAGTTCCCAATGTTATCCGAGATTTGCCTATTAATAAGTTTAAAATTACTATTAAAATTATACTCTGTCAAAAAGGTTATTACAAAATTTTGGATTACTTGGAGGATAAAACATCTTGGGACTGATCACTCCAGGATCTATCTACTAGTGTACTAAGATGTCAAAGTGCAGCGTGTCTTGCCCTACTGATACCATTATTATGTTCTCTTTTGTAAGGCAACACACTGGAGCTAATATTTGTAGTACCTAAGTAAAAACATTGTAAAAACATGTATATAAAAAGAATGGCTCCGAGTTTCTTGCCGCTTCTTCTCGGTAGGCTCTATATATTTTGGAACGCGGCGGTAGTCTTTAAAGTACATTATAATGAAAAATTGACGTTCATAAGTGCGTCTTTGATGCCTAAATTGAATAAATGATTTTGACTTTGACTTTGATTTTGAGTATAATTAATACCATCAATTTATATATCTATATTTTTTTTTGGACAATCAAGAAATCTGTTTCAACTGGGCGCTAACGTGTTAACCTTATATGCAGTTATGATAACTAAATATAACAGCAACTCGACATATGGGGAATCCCAATTATCTATCTATCCACAGTTTTCCTTACTACCGATAGAAATTTGACATAACGTCCATACAAATAGTGTCATATATCTAACTCTAGTAAGGTAAACCGACGATAGATGGATTATTGGGACGGGCCGTTAGTCGTTTTAAAACAGGAACGTAGTGAAACAAATCTGTATCAGCTCATTATAAAACCACTCTCATAAACAATATTAAACGTCGGAAATACTTTGTTGTTTTGCTTTAGTATAAAACATTGTCACGGATATCCTCAAGTACGTATTTTGTATTTTATTGTCAGTACCTTACATACAAAACATAATATTAATGTCTGTTAATCCATATGTATATGTCTGTCATGAAAATTAAGTTGATCTTTAATCTTTAGAGATGAGTGCATTACTCTCTAGCATCTCTTTGCCTTAATCTGACCTGTAGTCTTCGCATACGGTTGTGGTCTTAGGGCAGGAATCGTGTGACCATTTTGGAATGTTTATATTGATCTGAAAGCCGCACTAGTAGCCTATTTGATGAACGTGGTGATTACCCCACTGACCCCACATTAAATTCAAATATCTCGAAAACGGTTAGATATAGCATAGGGTGTTACATAGTCAAATCGGTCAGAAACGATGTAAACTACACGCCCTTAACGGGAATAGGTCGACTTACCAATAACCCTGTATAATTTGGTGACCTTATAAAAAATGAATTTTGTCTGTAGATAGTACTGCTGTAAGGAACTTGTAAATAATGGGAATCCGGACGGATCTTGTAGGTACCCTCACTCCTATCCTGGACAGGAGGTGTGAGTAGTTAATTTGGCTTTGAGCTATTTTTATAGACATAACTACATCAGCTATCTATCGCTCTTTATTCGTCTCCATGAGACCGTGAGGCACAGACCCCAGGAGAACGAGACCGCAATAGTTGTGGTGTGGATGTCCAACAGTATAGATAACTAGGCAGGTTCAATATATTCAGTTTCATCTGTTCGCCTTCACGAGGATCATTAGAGCGTGACGATCGGATTCATTTCACGAAAAAGAACGGATTTCTCCATTTTGGAATGACGTAGAGTTCTGAGAAACATAATAATATTTTTCATCGCTTTATGGTATGTTATTTAACAATGTTGTTAACAGGTTTTTTTTTAGCAGTGTCATTTACGTAATCGTCTGTGCATGTTTGGTAACTTTCTTGAGGAAGTTTGGTTACGTAGAAATATTTTATATTGGAAGTAATTATTGTTCTAAGCAAAGTTTATAGTTTGTTTTATAAATGGTTTAGATCATTCGTTCATGTTGAATACCTAAAAAGTCTTAATCTTAATGGTCAAGATTGAGAAGGACGTAAATTCTATTTACGTCCCTCTCAATCTTGACAATCCTTCTGTTATATTGGTAGCGGTCTACTTGTTCAAAAAAACTAAACTAAACTACCAAACAAAAATTTTATTATGGTGGTTCTTCTGTTAACAATAAAATCCAAAATCATTTAATAATTACAATGACACTTCTAAAAATAGGATTATTCTATTACATTTTTGGTTATTTTAGGTTAGTTTAGCGAGCACCAAGTAACGCCCACAATTTGAAGAGAAATGTCTAATTCTAGTGCTTTCATTCGAAAGTGTTATACTAATTTGGATTTCAACCTAAACAAAATAAGTACTACCATAATTTAGAGATTTTTAGATAAGAGAATGCTTACAGAATCGACACCATTGTATCAGTTTTTAAGTAATTTTGGTCCTTATTGTTCTTGACTAGCTATATTATGATGAGATTAGGTTCTTCATAATTATTTTCTTTGATTATGACAAGTTAACTACAAACAGAATTTTATTCTACTTCTTCTTCAGGTGCTCCACTTCAAACTGAAGGCTGTCTGTCAAATCTACGAACTTATTTCTAACTTTTGCAATGCAAAGAGCAACAGCTATTTGACGCTTGCTATGCTGGGCCTTTTCCGGATATTACACAGCCAAGACTTTTCCTCTTTGCAGCGCGTTGTTTGCCTATAACTTTGCTATAGGCTAACAAAATATAAAACAAAGTATAAGCTGAAAATCTCTGGTCTTATGCGCTGGAGAATTTCAAATTTGGAGACTTAGGACTCCAGCAAATAGTATTCATTCAGTAGCATCATTTAAAGCGTTATGGATTCGCTATTCGGTTAACGAGACAGATTGCCGAGTTGGAGTTGAGAGATAGTTTTTTTTTGAGTACTTAGGTAAGGGGTCATTAAGAAATACCAGATAGTCAAAGAGAGTGGTATGCGTGTAAACGTCTCTTTTTATTATTAAAACCACAAACAAAAGACTGAAGAAGTAATACGATATTTTATTTTCATCTAACGCAATATACGTCATGAGACGTCTCGTAGAAGCCGTGTAGTTTATATACGAAAGTTTATTTTATAAACTGAGGTTGTATGTACGAGATTATTTTACTTTTTATGTTTAATGTGATGTAAGGCCAGAGGTTATTTATGTTTAATTACAAACTATGAAACTTTTGTAATCACATTTTTTAGTATTGAGAGTGTGGATGTAGATATGACTAGATATTCACTGATGGCGCGTGTAAAAGGTTCTCAAAATAAACTTGTTCTTAGATGCATAGCCGTTAGCATCTTCAAACTGATAAACAAGCTTGAGAGGAGTTCCTTTAGCCAGGCAAGCTCCAGTAAGTGTTCTCCACACGAAATGGATTTACCACGTAATGATGACAGACATCTCCATCACGAAGTAGGATTCTCAACGGTACTAAATCAATCCATATTATTCACTTTACCATAACATTAATCTCTCTAAAAGCCTTTAAACTTACTGCTACTTAGATCATTTGAGGCCTCCATATTGTTAATTTATTAATGACGTACATTATCATTTACTCTACATGGCATTCAAAAATAAATAAAGCGATAAACAAGATCCGGCAAAAACAAGTTTATGTATGTATATGCCACTAAAGCGGACAATGTGGTAATTTTGTTACTGTCGTATGTTTAATGAGTGTTGTGACTTAAAAGACTAAATATGTTTTTGTATACTTGTCAGCCAATTCTCATGGAAATGTGGAGAGCGGTAAAGCTACGTACAAAGTGTTAGAGAAAGTGTACATACCGTCTATTGCTACGTCATCGTCATTCGGCACCCGTTCATTAAACTTAGAAAGTTAATCCATAATATCGATACACCTGGCCGAATCATATCGATCGTTAAACTTCTATCGTTAATTTGTTGTTCGATCAAATATGGAGTTGTTACCTTGGGGTTGTCCGATGACGTCAGCTCTACTACGTATCTGACTAGAAAACCGCAACGAATCACTTTATAACTTCACTTGTTTTCACAATTTTAGTGGCGCAATCACGAAACGAACAGAAAGTTTTGAAAAAAGAACGCGACGGTGCGGTGCTGCGCGCGCGCTCCGGATCTCTCGGCTGACTGCGCGCACGCACGGCTCATGACAATGACATCAACCCCCCACCATCAAGCATCACTACCAGACTTTCAACTTAATCACAACTATATTAAGTTTTCTTTAGCGTGTAGTTGTATTGTTTTGGCTTATGAATTAACAAGTAGATGCTATGTCGGGGAAAACTCAGGAGACAACGCAAATGTTAGATTCGATTTTGCAAAATTCTATAGTGAATGTGCATGAAACTCACTATAAACTATAAACTTTTAAGTTATATAAAAGTAATATCTAATATACATTACTAGTGTAACATAATTTAGGTAACACTTTGCAACGAAATATTTTACTTTATTTACGATGTAAGGTCTGTGCAGGATTAAAAAAATAGGCTGAATTCTGTACATACTTTACTTACAATATTTTGACATTATATTGTATTCTTGTGTATTGATTTAATTTAATTTAAATTCTAACGGCTTCTCTTATTATTTAGCCGTTGTATGGTTTCATTCCATTAGCGATCCTTTTACACGGCGCCGACAATGAAGAGGGACGGTTATTAAAACTTCATAACTTAAATAAATTGTAGTCGTATTTTTCAAAAATAAAGCTAATTGAAGTTTATTTCATTGAAATATACGAGTATGCCTATTTTTAAATAGCAGGAGTCTAACCATTTAATTTATTTTTAAAACTGCCATATTAAGATTTCTTAAAATGTGCTACGTAATTAAGCGGTACCGATGTCGAATTGTTAAACATTGTCGATGTATCTATCTATACTTCTATACTAATATTATAAAGAGGAAAGATTTGTATGTATGTTGGTAGCGAATTGGTTCAAAAAGTACCGGACCGATTTCAAAAATTATTTCACGATTGGAAAGCTACATTCACCCTAAGTAACATAGGCTATATAAGATTCATCATCATTATCATCATCCATCACCGTGCGGGTTAAACCGTGGAGAGCCGCTAGTTTCTTATATCTTAATGAAATAAAATTTAACCACACACGTTGCAGTTCCTGAAAGTATGTAGATTTCTGCGAAATCTATTGTATTATTGGCCAAATATGTCGAATCGCGAGTCGACGGGTTAATTGAGTATGTATTATAACAAGATTTTAAAATTATTGCGTGTTTAACCAACTTCCAAGAAAGGAGGAGCTTCTCAATTTGACTCGTTAATGTTTTGTATGTTTGTTACTTGATCATTTCGCCAATTATTAATCGATTTTGATGATTCTTTCTTGTTTGGTAAATCATACTTCAGAGGTGGTCATGTTGTGTGAAATGTCATTCAAATTGAAGTAATGCTTTTTGAGAAAATCAACTATATATATATACCCGAATAATACCCGAGTTTCTTGCCGCTTCTTCTCGGTAGGCTTTATATATTTTGGAACGCGGCGGTAGAGTCTTCTATTAAGTATAACATCATAGTGAAAAATTGACGTTCATAAGTGTGTCTTTGATGCCTAAATTGAATAAATGATTTTGACTTTGACTTTGAAATGCTTTGGTTTGTGTTTCCCTTTAGCAATTTTTTTTATTTAGTATTTACTATCAACATCGGGGCTTAAAATTTTGAGCGTATCATCATATATCAAATATATATCAATAGAATGGAAATCGTATACAAATGTTTCAAATTGTATATTATTTATAACCGGCTCGTCTTGTCTGCAGCCCAGTGTAAATTGATAATAATATATATAATTGGAAATATTAATATTGACATAATTACTTATAAAGTTTGTAGTGTCTGATTGGCGACGACGATGGACTACTTAAGGAAAATAATGGTATGCAGTTTTATTTTAAACCCTAACATACCAAAGAATCTACCAGTTCCTGCTGGTTCTCTTTGTTTCAAAACTACGAGTAGATAAATATATTATCTTTGAATTAGTACACGTTTTAAAGAATTTCCGTTTACATTTATGGTACAGGTGTCAGGTGTCGTATTGACATCTGAAAAGTTAACATTTAACTTCTTTAGAAATAATACATATTTTTAGCCACCAACAAAAAAGTAAATGTATTTGTAAATACCTTGTAGTTATGTATCATTTTGTTAAATGATTCTTTAATTTGTGAATGCCAAAATTGTTTCCAATATTGACATCAAAAACCATTTTCGCATATCCTTGTGCCAATTTTCATCAAAATCTGTTCAGTGGGCCGAGCACGAAAATCTGCTTAAGTGTAACGTTATCGTATCGTTCACGTATTCAGTACAAACTATGAGCTATCTGTGCCACTATTCATCATCATCTCAGCCGTAGGACGTCCACTGCTGAACATAAGCCTCCCCCATAATTTTCCAAAAGGGCTGGTTGGAAGCGGTCTGCATCCAACGTCGTCCTGCGACCTTTATCAGGTCGTCTGTCCCCCGGGTCGGTGGACGAGCTACGCTGCGCTTGCCGGTCCGTGGTCTCCATTCCAGAACCTGTGCCTCTATTGTATTGCCATATTACATTCCAGTGCCACTATTGTACTAGATAAAAGACAGTTTGTACTAAATACGTTAACAATGCGATTACGTTACACTTAAACAGATTTTTTTTGTGCTCGGCTCACAGGGACCAAATAAGTTAAGTATGAAAGATGGACAAACTCTCGCATTTAGGATGCTGTTCATATTATTATAATTAGTTATTACTGAGTGTCATCACAAAACAGCACGTGGACAACTACTGTACCTATCTACCAATATTACTTGTAGGAATACTTGAATCAACAAGTAGTACCCAAAAATGGTCGGATAAGTATCGAGTAGTGCGACTAAGCAAGTGAGATGTGTTCGGTATGACGCTACCGTTAGCTTCAAGTCAGTGACCACGGCACGTGCCCTGACGACCAACTACTGGCTTGCATCGGTTACGTTCACGTCGGGGCAGCTACTGGTGCAAGTAGCCATTTTCTATTTAAAATAGCAAATTAGTTGTTACTTAGCGAATCATTGTTTTTACAAAAATATATAGTAGATGCCCACTGCGGCTCTGCTCCCGCAGGTTACGTATATTTATTATACATAAACAATTTTCCGAGATAAATGCCATCTATGTCACTTTCCGGCCCTATAATATAAAAGAAAAACGCGCGTGTTCCACGCGAGAGCTCAGGCGTATAACGTAACGGGACAACGAAGAATGGCAATGTAACGTGACAACGTAACGTGACGATAGTCATGCTTTTTCGTTGGTGCAGCCGGCGTTCATCGATTTTTATGATGTTATCCCGTCAAAAAATTCCAAAACTAAAAAAGTGTTGTATAATATGAATAACAAACGACTAAAACAATTGTCTTTTAGCTTTTTTTATTGTGTTGTTAATAAAGCTCACGTCACGGCTGACTATTATACAACTTTATGTTAGGCGATGATGCGGTCTCTAAATGTAAGCTCGAAAATCTAGAAAATATTGTAAGATCAAAAGTTCGTTTCAATTCATCAACACAAAGTAAAGAAATGAAATCCAATTCTTGAGCATACTCAACATAATACAGAAGCAAAACTGTTGTATTTCACGATCGTCTTTATCAATTTATCTCGTACTCGTTAGTAATTCAGAGCTGCTCTTGCCTACCGCATTCAGCGACACCGTCTGTCCATCCAGCTTAATTGCAGACCAACTATTTCAAGCAGAAAAATATACAAATGTGAAAATAAAATAAAGCACAATCACACCGTTAATTACTCGTAGAAGCAACTTGCCAAGCAAAAGTTTATTTAAATGTGGCCATGAATATAACATTAATAACGTCATCGAAGAGAGGTCTCATTTATCACATTATCAGATAAGATTCAATGAGTAGTGCTTGAATCATATGTAATCCCTGTTTATCAATTGAGTGTTATATGAGTGCAATATCAATCATATTGATTTACAAGAAAGCGGCAGATATACATTTATGAAGCTTTTGAACGGCGCGATCGTGTATTCAAGTCAATAGAATAGTCTCCTCCGCCTTGCGTCGTATTCCTCATTACTGAGGGTCGTGACTCCTTCGCTGAATCATTTTCTCATGGACTAACTCCCTCCGTCTGTTCCTGTCCTTTGCTTCGTGGAAGGCTTTATGAAGATTGGTGTTTAGCGCGGATCGGATCTGTCCGACCATTTCGTTGCACTGCGGCCTCTTGGTCTTTGCCGTCAATCTTGCCAGTCACCTTGCCAGCTTGACCAGCTGATCAATGTTGTGACTGTCTTTGCGTTCTATGTGTCCGATAAATTCCAGTATTCTGCGTACACATATTAGGGTGTAATAGTCTGCTTTTTATATTTAGATCTCGCAGAATACGTCTATTCTGATATCAATACGTCTATTGGTGCGGAATGCGGAATATAATAGTCTAAGTATGTCTTAATGCACTGTAGGTCGAGCGTAAGGCTACCGCCAGCCTAGACCCACACCTTCTGTCGCCCTATCAATAAGCTATAGTAGCATAGTTATTAGATAACGCTAAATATTTTCTCCCTAACTATAAATGTTACTGGGACATTATTACATATGTCCAAAGTTTGAGCTAATGCTCATCCATTACACGTGTAAAACGCATTATGAATAATCTTCTACCTACTCATAAGGAAATACAATAAACATAACCCTTTTTCAAGCGATACCTATCGTATCTTTTCTATGGAGGTCAAGCTACTAAACTAATGTCCAATCCACTTGCTACTGGAGCGATGTAAACAAACCTAATCGATTCTACCTGTATGGTAATGATCTGTTCATTACCAGTCGCTCGTTAGGGTATCGTCACATAGTAAAGTGGAGAATAACGCAATACTGCCGGGCCAGTCCAGACGTACCTCGGCCTTCATAAGGAGAGCTATGAAATATAGCTTAGTTAAGTACCTACTGTTGAAAAGAATGTGCATCGTATATTTTTAATTAACAAAAAATGCCAGACACGTCGTTTACCGAAGATAACGATTACTTTAACGAGTCAAAGAATAAAAATATATGCCTTGTAATCTGTTCAATGTTAAAAAAACTAGTATTATTAAACGGTTCAGCTCTCACGTTAGGGGTCGAATACAGCTGGGCGGGTTTCGAGCGTATCAGACGATCATGTTCAGGGCAAATGCGCAGCGGCGTTTACGAGCTTCCGGCGGGAACATTTACGGTTAATAATAGTTTAGTATGTGTCAAACTCACGGGAATTTCAACACATAAATTGCTAATCGTTTAAAGTACATAGACTACCGTATAAAGTTGTTTAATTAATCTCAAATACATAAGAAATCATATCGTTTCCTAATTAAGGAACAAGTTTTGCTGAACACTTATCTGTCAGCTCCAGGTCCACTCATAGAGTTTGGTATTTGGACATTGCATAGTGATCGTTAGACCGAGATATAAGAACAGTAGTGGCATCGTTTGCCAAGTTAATCGAGCTCATTTGCTACACTGCTGTCCTTTTTATAGAAAATACTTTCCCACACATTTGCTTAATTGCAGAAAATGCTTAATGTTTATTATTTATAATGCTTAATTGTAGAACACTTAGCATGTGTGACTGTGGTGATGACTAACTTTGGTAATGGTAGCGATACACTTGAATCAATTGAATCAAAAAAACTCTAAACACTACCGAAAATATATATTATGGTGGTCCGTATTCTAATAACACTAAAATCTAAAATTATTCAAAACTTAGAATGACACTTCTAAAAATAAAATTATTCTTTTGCAATTTTGGGTAATTTAAGGTTAGTTTAGCGAGTCATTATGCCCACAATTGAAGCGAAATGTCTAATTTTTGTGCTTTCATTCGAAAGTGTTAAACAAATTTGGATTTTAGCCTAAACAAAATAAGTGCTGCCATAGTTTAGAGATATTTAGTTACGAGAATGCTTACAGAATCGACACCAATATCAAGGTAAAAATACCGATCATTAGCACCGGACTCATGTGTGGTATCCTTGCTCTAAACTAACTATATAGTTAACTTTGTTTGCTCTATATGAAGTCAAATGTTTTTACATAATCTTTTAGTTATACACCTAAAAATATCGTATACCATTTTAAATTAATCATTTATAGTTTCTACCCAAATTGACATAACCCTTTTGTCATCCTTTAATATAAAAGAAACGAATGAATTGCGAGAAAACCTTGCTAATAAAATATGATGATGTGAAGACATCAACCATTGGCCGTTTGGGCTTAGAATGCGGCTGAAATAGCCGATATATCAGTCTTTGTAAGATAAGGCTGTGCCAAATATCAACGTAAGTTGGAAAACCATCATCCAGGGAATGAGCGTCGTTTGGTTTGGCCTCTTGCCTTGTTCGGATTCTGGAGTGATGGAACGCCAACACTTACAACCGCCAGACAGATGACATCACTCAGGTTGGTATGCTGTCTATGGTTTGGTGTCTAATGATACGAACATATATATTTCTTTAGCTTGGGAAGAAGCTCTATTATTTGAGTTATTAGTATTGCCACGAACGTTTGCTGTATAGTTATATACGATTATAATTAGTGCTGAGTGAGTATTATTTGTTACTTATTTACGCTGAATTGTCTTTGGCTTTCTGGTGAAATTGCGCGAAACCTGTAGTAGACACTTATCGTCATCGTTATCATTATCTCAGCCGGAGATATCTCTCTTAGGATATCTACTGCTTAATATAATTATGCCATATTTATGTTATATTACCTAAAGAACCAGTTGGAAGCTGCCTGTATCCAAAGTTGTCATGCAATCTCATGCTATGCTGCGCTTGCCAGTCCGTGGTCTGCACATCGACTTATATCCAGGAATAAATACATTAGCTACTTATTTTAGAAATAATTTTGTACGATAAATGTACCCACAGGCAGAGTCACAAGGTGCAGCTTGCATCATAATTTTTAGGAGTTCATATTAGTTTAGTTCAGTACCTAGTTATATTGTATCTGGCTACAATATTTATATTACAAATAAGGAGAACATTTAGCAGTATAATTGTCCCAATAACGGTATCGCTCCCAGAAACAATCGAAGAGTAATATCTGGCATATACGAGTATAATTACAAATATGCGTTACCATCTTTTATCTTATCTCTTTCTATTTTCTACAAAAGTAATGAAGAATAATAGTAATAAATAGTAACAATAGCGTATCGGTGACTAAGGATACTGTTTGACAGTCTTATGCTGAGTCGGGGCGCGTGTTCATATTGTTAATAAATAAAATAAAATAACGTATACGTACTGCATCACGCTGCTAATCGTTTTTGTCGTGATATTTGTGTGTCTTCTGTGTTTGATAATGTCTAGAGTATGTAATGTGATGTTGTGTGTGTTTGATAATGTCTAGAGTATGTAATGTAATGTTGTGTGAGTTTGATAATGTCTAGAGTATGTAATGTGATGTTGTGTGTGTTTGATAATGTCTAGAGTATGTAATGTGACGTTGTGTGTTTGATAATGTCTAGAGTATGTAATATGATGGTGTGTGTGTGTGTTTGATAATGTCTAGAGTATGTAATGTGATGTTGTGTGTGTTTGATAATGTCTAGAGTATGTAATGTGATGTTGTGTGTGTTTGATAATGTCTAGAGTATGTAATATGATGGTGTGTGTGTGTTTGATAATGTCTAGAGTATGTAATGTGATGTTGTGTGTGTTTGATAATGTCTAGAGTATGTAATGTGACGTTGTGTGTGTTTGATAATGTCTAGAGTATGTAATGTAATGTTGTGTGTGTTTGATAATGTCTAGAGTATGTAATGTAATGTTGTGTGAGTTTGATAATGTCTAGAGTATGTAATGTGATGTTGTGTGTGTTTGATAATGTCTAGAGTATGTAATATGATGGTGTGTGTGTGTTTGATAATGTCTAGAGTATGTAATGTGATGTTGTGTGTGTTTGATAATGTCTAGAGTATGTAATGTGACGTTGTGTGTTTGATAATGTCTAGAGTATGTAATATGATGGTGTGTGTGTGTGTGTTTGATAATGTCTAGAGTATGTAATGTGATGTTGTGTGTGTTTGATAATGTCTAGAGTATGTAATGTAATGTTGTGTGAGTTTGATAATGTCTAGAGTATGTAATGTGATGTTGTGTGTGTTTGATAATGTCTGGCGTATGTAATGTGACGTTGTGTGTTTGATAATGTCTAGAGTATGTAATATGATGGTGTGTGTGTGTGTTTGATAATGTCTAGAGTATGTAATGTGATGTTGTGTGTGTTTGATAATGTCTAGAGTATGTAATGTAATGTTGTGTGAGTTTGATAATGTCTAGAGTATGTAATGTGATGTTGTGTGTGTTTGATAATGTCTAGAGTATGTAATATGATGGTGTGTGTGTGTTTGATAATG
Source organism: Selenia dentaria (assembly GCA_917880725.1). Lineage (NCBI taxonomy): Eukaryota > Metazoa > Arthropoda > Insecta > Lepidoptera > Geometridae > Selenia > Selenia dentaria. Next base: position 887,588 of record OU862888.1, on the reverse strand, counting down.
TCTAGAGTATGTAATGTGACGTTGTGTGTTTGATAATGTCTAGAGTATGTAATGTGACGTTGTGTGTTTGATAATGTCTAGAGTATGTAATATGATGGTGTGTGTGTGTGATAATGTCTAGAGTATGTAATGTGATGTTGTGTGTGTTTGATAATGTCTAGAGTATGTAATGTGATGTTGTGTGTGTTTGATAATGTCTAGAGTATGTAATATGATGTTGTGTGTGTTTGATAATGTCTAGAGTATGTAATGTGATGTTGTGTGTGTTTGATAATGTCTAGAGTATGTAATGTGATGTGGTGTGTGTTTGATTATGTCTAGAGTATGTAATATGATGTTGTGTGTGTTTGATAATGTCTAGAGTATGTAATGTGATGTTATGTGTGTTTGATAATGTCTAGAGTATGAAATGTGATGTTGTGTGTGTTTTCACTTAACTTCGTTATTATAAGTGTTAATTATTATAAATAGAGATGGCTCACCATTTTATAATTTCATCAAAAACCGTTGAGTCGTTCCAGTGTGAAATAGTTACAAACATTAGCATATTTACACATCGGCTTGATGTTGACAGCTCGAGGTAGGACGAGTAAAATAATTATTTCTGAAAATGTTAGTACGTATGAAATGTTTCTTTGTTTTGAAATAATTAAAACTTTGTTAAACTGAAATGTTCGTTTTTCTGTCTTGAAACTCTTGTTATGTGATGTGGTGTGTTAATTTGTTTGTCCATGCCTACTACGACACAAGGGTTCCTACAGTGGCAGTACCAGTGTGTGTTATTTAAGTCCACAATACTTTAATTACACGGCAATCACAATTAAATACGGAACGTGACATAAATTTTTGACAGACTAATAATTTATTAAGAAGGTCAAGCACAAGTAAACTCAGTATGTGACTAGTTGACCGATTGCGCCGAATACCGCGAGTAATGACCGATATCGCCCACATTATAAATCGACGATCATTACTAAAAGTCGATTAGAGTTGAACAATTCCGGCCTACGCGTCTCATGAATCAAAACCTCGTTTAACATTGGTTCAATGCACCTAAGTAAGTAAGTAGTAAGGTGCTGCGAGATTTTAAACCAGCTCCAGGTTGGTTCAGGTAGTACCGTACTGTTGGAACAGTTTCAATCTCCTGATTTTTTCAATAAGCAGGCATATTGTGACCTAACTAGCATGAGATCGGGAGCGAACTAAGATTAGAAGGGCAACTATCTGTTAACTAAGATCATCATTCTTAAGAGGGAGCTAACCAGCCGAACATGATAAAGTGCCTAAAACCAAGCAATAGATTTCCTTGCGATGTTACTTTCACCGAAAGAAATTATCATTACCACATATAAGTGTCAACTTGATACATCTTTGAAGTTTTCTCCATACAAACACTTTTCCCATTTTCTCTATGCCTCTCCACAGAAAGCGAATTCGAGATTGCTTAGGGTGCTATCAGACAGAGAGGTCACGTGGTCTAGCGTTCACGCAGTCAGTTTTGCGTTTGGGCGTGCAGTTGCTCATGAATTCCGCTGTTGACTTTCTACGCGGTACCACTACTGTCACCATGTGTTTGACAAATTTTTTATCGAAAGACTAATTTATTGATTTTGTGGCCATTATCAGCATTAAATCTTTTCTATGCCGTGATAATTAAATCAAGTTCTAGAGTTCTAGAGTGGAGACCGCGTCTCGGCAAACGTAGTGTAGGACGTCCTGAGGCACGGTGGAGTGACGATCTGCGCAAGACGGCTGGCAAAAACTGGATGCGAGAAGCCCAAGATAGACCTAAGTGGCGTGCAATTGGAGAAGCCTATGTCCAGCAGTGGACTGCTACAGGCTGATGATGATGATGATGATGATGAATGAAGCGAACGTTAATTTACGTCATTGGTAGGTAAAGGGTTAAGACGAAAAACGAAAATATTGGGTGTGGGTGCACCCAATATTTTCCTTTATTAGAAAAGTTGGGGAATTTCATAGATTATTTCTTAATGCCATAGAGATGAAGAATTATAATTTTAATCTTTTCGGATGACAAATGATTGCTTCAGTAAACTGTAAAACAAAACTAAACTTACTACAGTAAAACAAGTAGTTGAACAAGACACTAACTGGTGGAAAGCCATTTCTGCACACGAACGATTGGTGGTATGGTATGTTTGAGGTAAATTAGTTTATTCTTTATTCAAACGAGTATACATAAAGTAATTAATAGTTATTAGTTAATTCATGTGACTGCTATATTTCGCATTTTGCAAATAATGTATTTAGATATTGGATATTAGATATTATTTGCATAAGATATTAATTATTTCATGATGCGCAACGAACGCGGGAACGCATGACTGCTTTTCGTCTGATAGAGCCCTTATTTAGATATATACCTATTTAGATGTGACATGACGTAGACACGCAACTAGACCTACGACGACCAGTCGTAATATGTTATATGTGCTAACTATTACATTATGTCATCAAACTCCATAACGAGACTTTCAGTTTATTATGGTGACAAAGTAGTAATGTTTCTGTAGACCGGAGTGAGACAGCGCATTAACACGATACCTGTTAAGAAAGTCCTTTAATTATTCTGTACAGTACTTTGATACCAGGTTTCAGAAAGGGACTGTTTGTCACCACACATCTTAAACGTCATAAGAGTAGTAGTTCGCCTTCTTCTATGATCTCAAGAACGCTATTCAAGAAATTTAGCTATGGAGAGGGCTATGCTCGGGATTTCTCTACGTGATAGAATCAGAAATGAGGAGATCCGTAGACGAACTAAAGCCACCGACATATCCCAGAAGATAGGCCAGTTGAAGTGGCAGTGGGCAGGTCATATAGCATGCAGAACAGTTGGCCTATGGGGCCGAAAGGTTGTAGAGTGGAGACCACGGACCGGCAAGCGCAGCGTAGATCGTCCACCGATAAGGTGGACTGACGACCTGATAAAGGTAGCAGGATGACTTTGGATGCAGGCCTCTTCCAACCAGTCCTTTTGGAAATTTGTGCGGGAGGCATATGTTCAGCAGTGGACGTCCTACAGCTGCGATGATGATGAAGTAATTATGCATTACTGCCAGCCTCTTCAGGGACGTCAAGGCTTGATTGTATGGTTGTTCTTAAATTGATATTGGTGTCGATTCTGTAAGCTTTCTCTTAACTAAACGCATCTTTAAATTATGGCAGAACTTATTTTGTTTAAGCTAAAATCCAAATTAGTATAACATTCCCGAATGACAGCACCAAAATTAGATATGTCTCTTTAATTGTGGGCATATTTTAGACAGTTTAGTCGTCACGTAACTTGGTGCTCGCTAAACTAACCTAAAACAACCCAAAATTGAATAGATTAATCCTATTTTAGAAGTGTCAAATGATTTTGGATGTTATTGTTTACACAATAAGGACCACCATAATACATTTTAGTTCGGTAGTTTAGTTTAGTTTTATTGAACAAGTGAATCGCTACCATTGTGTCATTTATATTACATTCCTCTGGGAAATGTATATTAAATATAAGTAACGTAGTGTCATACAAACATTTGTAAGGTATTGAAGCGAAGGTTCTGTAGAACATTAAAATCTTAAGTTACTTACTTTATACGTCATCTAATTCTTTAATGAAAATCTTATGTTTCCGATAAAGTCTGCACCTCCTTATCTAATCAATTGTACCAAGTAAGCTGAGCTCTCCGCAATCAACCTTTTGCCCTTTTGGAATTCGTCTAGGTTCGAACGTAATTACGGAGAGGGATTTGTTCACAATATCATGAGGTAAAGAACTTTCTGGTTTAACTCTAGTTGCTAAGTTGATTTAATTTCGTCTACATATTAAAAATCGTCTAGATATATTGAGCAAAATTGAACTATACTATTTACCTAGATTTGTACCTGCTCAACAATTCCCCTTGGCCCCAAATTGTGATAGATATGCCTTAAATTAATTATATAGTTAACTTTTTATATATTTTCTAGTATAGTCACAGAATAGTTAATAGTACACTTATTTAGGTAAGTATACTGACCAAAACTGAGTTTTATTTGTTTAACTCCAGAGCTAGTCAGATCCATTTTCACCAATGGATCGAACTGAACTACATAGATGACTGCACTTGAAGAAAATCAACTCCTACTTCACACTTATGATACGAGTATGTTACAGCCGAAAATGAACTACATAGCGTAGTTTTTGGCTGATATAACGTAAATGTTTTCACAGTCCTAACCTGATACGTATTGATGATATGAATTGCCCTTTCAGAAATTTCATAACCAAAACCAAAATTGATTATTTTATTTAAATTACTTTTTACTCCATAATTATACGAAAATAAATAATAAGTTTACCTAGTTGTTCATCATATAGTCCGCCTTCTTCTAATACATTATTTTTAGTAAAAATTAGTTCGTAAGTTTACCCAATTTTCTGACCACTTGTCAGCTACGTTAGAGCCTGTCAGTAAGTCATTTAGGCAAGTTCAGGACTCTTCGTAATAGTTTTAATAAATAATACAGTTAACTAACTGAATTTCGTTAAGAGTGTTTTAGAATAACTAAATATATTAACGACGAAGCGCTCGTAGCGGAGCTTGACCTTGCGATCGTAACCGATCAACAGGTTAAGCAACACTTGCCGCGGTCAGGAGTTGGATGGGTGACCGCTAGTGGCATTCAACTGAGCGCTTCCGTGCTTCGGAGGGCACTTTAAGTCGTCGGTCCGGGTTGTTTTTTTTTAGGACAACAGTCTTTCGGCTATGTCGAAGGCTTTCGGGCGGCCTGAAAACATAGACATGGGCTGGCCACTAACCTATCCACCAAGCCGCACTGGGCCCGCGTGGTGGATTATGGCCCATCTTCTCTCTCTGAGAGGAAGGCTTGAATCCCAGCAGTGGGAACCAAATGGGGGTGATTATGAAGATGAAATATATTAACTCGTCTTGAAACCCTTACTTACTTTACGGCTATTAAAAACTTATTGTACATATTATTATGTAGATGCTATAGTATTTAATAAAATGAATGTGAAATGAAAAAATATCATTTTAATATTAGGTACGTACATTAGATAGGACTACTCTATGTAATGTAGTATAAAGATAAATTTAATTATCTATTATTGTTTATGAATAATACTGTTACATATAGCCGAAATATTACATGTTATCTATGAGTTTATGCTACCTCTTTATTCCTGACTTCAATCATAGCGTCCAGCAATTCATCAGCATACCAGTACAACAACAAGTACAAGTCTATACGCTCAACATATCAATCACAATCTGTCGCATTAACAATATGGGTACTCGCTGCGCCCCGCGGACCTAATTTTCAAATCCGTTCTGCCGTCATTGAGTAAACATCTAAATATTCACGTTTATAATATTACTACTCGTAACATCAGTATGTTCTAATGAATTATTTTTAGTTTTCACCTAAGTAGGTCTAGCCTACTTTTAAGATCCTTTCTTTTCTTTTCTTTTCTATTGTTTTCTTTTCATTTTTTTTTCTTTTTAGACCTTTAAGATCTTTTCACTACCCCTCGTTCTTTCAATTTTAATATCCGTTAAAAATCTGCCTCTATAAATACGCAGAAAAACATTCGTTCAGCAACAATGATGGAATATTACTGCCAGTATTCTGATATTATATTTTCAAAGGTTAATGTAGATTGATTAAAATTGATAGCTGCTTTCTAGAAAAATCATTATGTTTGTAATAAGCAAAATGATATCTATAAAGTTAGTAACATAAACCCGATAGTGGCAGGACCAGCAGCATCAGTTTTCTTATTATAAAACGAGTTTACACTCGTTGCGATCGCATCTTGGTTATTGAATTGGTTATTTTTTACTATGAAGCTACGAGTCAGGTTAGTTGTGCACCTGACGGATAACACCACGTCTGGAGATGACGGGAATAACCCACTGATCATAATTGATTTTGTTAACTTTTTATACATTTCTGTTTCTTTGAGTTTTAAAGTGTAATAGTGATAGACTATTAACCCTTAAGTGTTCATTACGGTGTACAAGTGTACACATAGTGTACGAAATCATAAACGTGGTTTCTGTGTTTTCGTCGTCAATCGCGGAAGATAGATTAAGTAATGTAACCACTGATTTACTAGAAGGTGACATGTCACGCGTGCGATAATGACAGACCTTGCTAATCAAAGCCACACCTCAGACGTGTGGGGCGCAATCCAGCGAAGAAGCCCCTGACTTTTCACCAGTGTCCTTTTTTTGAGACTGAAATTCTGTGTACTTCAGCCCAAGCGCGGATCCACCGTTGTGGGCACAATGAGCATGCCCACAACCCTAATAGACTTGTGATGTCATACTTTCACGGTATATCAATGTCGATAGGCTGATGATATTATATCTGTGTCTGTGAAAGACGATATGCTGTGCTGACACACTTTACACACACATTTTAGACCACATAGGTAGGTGGTCTCTGTTTCTTTTGGTAACAAGAGTTACTTGTACTTATTGGAAAAAAGCTCACAGTCGCTTTTGTTATTTTAGTGAGCGAACATTTAACAGATTTATTAATTTACTAGTGTTCACACCACAGCTTTGCTCATGTGAAACTATAGGTACATTTTAGAAAATCCTGGTCATAGTGTTATACTTTGTAAAAATGTCTTTTGTAGGAATGTACTATGTCAATCATGAATGAAATCGTCATTATTCCAACTCGCACTCGCACTGGCCGAATTTCTGGTAGCTGTGACCACAACCTTTTTCAATGGCTGCATCCGCGCCTGCTTTGCCATGCGGGTGTCGCGCTAGCATTCACAATCTTGCCCCAGTGCTAGGCCTGAAATTTACCTTAACCTGACCTCAGTGCCTGTTAAGGAGTAACCTTGCTTAACATTTCTTTAGACGTGTGGGGTCGTGCAAGCCGGTGTAGAGTCCTGATCCAATCCTGATCCTGGTGCTGACACCAATGACCCCATTAGAAGTAGAGTAACTTGACATATTGCACTAAATGTGTAATAGCAGGAATTATTGCCTGTGTAAGTTCACCTTAAGATATATTATATATGTCATCAATATCTATCATCCTCTGTAAAGGTCGAAAACCCATAATGGATTGAATTTGACGGCGGATTCTACGCATTAAAGATTTACTTTTTAACATAAGTGGATTAGTTCGTATTAATCTGCCACGAGTAAAAGCTTAGTAAATAAACTCAATATTTACATTCCAAAAACGCGATAAATTACAAATTTGATGCGGCTTTCTAATTGCCTCTTTTCGGCCATTTATTTTTATTAGATATCTCGTCTCCAGCCGAGTGCGGAGAGCTAACAGTTAGTGATTAACAATCTGATAAACGAACCTAGAGCTGGCTTGTGAAAAGCAGTACATCAACTTCGGTAATCCATAAAAAATGCATATATAAAATGATTTTTTTTTTGGTTGGCAAACGTGCAGGCGGCTCACCTGATGGTAAGTGATCACCGTCGCCCAAGAGGCCTTGAGGATGCGTTGCCAGCCTTTGAGGAAGGAGTAGGCTCTTTTCTTGAAGGCTCCCAAGTCGTATCTGTTGGGAAACATCTCAAGTAGCAGCTTGTTCCACATAGTAGTAGTGTGAGGCAGAAAGTGCCGTCGGAATGACACGGTTTTGGACTCCCAGACGTCAACATGATCTCTATCAAATTTCCGTCGTGATGTTCGATGGCGAAATTCAGCTACAGGTATTAGACCGAACAGTTCCTTGGATAACTCCCCGTGATATATGTGATAGAAGATGCAGAGTGATCCAACATCTCTACGCGGTGCCAAAGAGTCGAGCCGGTCGGAGAGAGCTTGGTCGTCGACGATTCAGGCCGCTCTGCGTTGAATGCGGTCAAATGGAAGGAGCTAGTACTGGGGAGCCCCCGCCCAGAGGTGAGAACAGTACTCCATGTGAGACCGAACTTGAGGCTTATAGAGTTGCAGCCGATGGGGCGACGTGAAGTACTGTCTCGCTTTTCCATGTAGTAGTTCACACTAAGCTTTTTAGAGGCTAATTAAACTAGGCCTTCGCTTTCAATTGACGGCGAAACTGAACGTCGCTCGAAATGTAAACGCCAAGAACTCCGATACTGGTTGAGGCAGTTGGGGAAGTATCCTCAAAACGGATAGATACAACAAAGGGAGATATTTTTGCAGTAAACGCGGAAACTTATGATATCGGTTTTATTTATGTATTGTACCTATGCAAAACAGCAGTGTGAGTAAGTTATATATGCATACACTCATATAGACACCAGCACTTTTAACAACATTACTTTCTTTATGAGCAGTCAGGTAAAAAGAAATACCATAAAAATGGAACCCACTTCAGACCAAAAAGTGTGAAATAACTTGTTGAAGTCGGTACCATGCGCACAATATTGTTTTAATAAAAGGTACTTGTGAACTATCATGACACCATGATACGATCAATAATGTAACACAGTTAAACAATAAAAATGAATCAGAATCTGAATGGGATTTAATTAATTAATCGGTTCTATTTTTTTTTTCGTCGATTTAAGTGACCCTCGCTACTTACGAGATCGATTATCATTCATCGTCAATGATAATATCATCAAGATAGGTGAAACACTTTAACTTTTTGGAGTGGAGCTCTAAAACTCTTTTATCAAATTTGACGATATTTAAATGGGAACACCTCGGGAGTATACTCCCGAAACTCCTCTACCAAACAAAAAATAATTTTGAGAATCGGTCCACAAATGAAGGAGAAATCGGCTAACATACACATAAAAAAATACAAACACACGAACAATTATAACCTCCTCCTTTTTTGAAGTCGGTTAAACATAGCTAATCATTTATGAATGTGTAATTTTATTTATTTATTTATTTATTAACTAAAACGGCACACAACGCCAATTACATCAGTCAATCAAAAATTAAAAATTAAAGTTGTACAGAAAGAAATAATGATATAAAATAACAATGCAATAAAAATTTAAAATTATCACTTATTGTCAATACAATAAATTCAACTTAGCCTAGCAAAAAAAAAAAAAAAAATATATATATATATATAATTAGAACAAATTATAAAATTACATTAAATTAAAATACAATTAACCGGCACTTAATGTCTAGTACCATAATAATTTTGGTATAGTCATAGTCAACCAAGTAGCCAGTTAACCTACCCTAAAATTAATTAAAAACAATATAAATAAAATTAATTCAATGTCAAAAACAAAAATATTACATTGCAAAATCATAAAAGTCCAATGCATCCTCTTCCGCTACCACCTTGCACGCTTTCTTCTCACAGTACTTCAGACACTCAGATATAATACACTTCCATTCGCCCGCAAACAGATCACAATCAGTTGTCATGGTAAGGAGAGAGTTGAAAGCATTGAGAACACGTGGGACAGGAGAAACAGCGCGTGCAATAGTTCGGCATGGGGGGACCGAGAACAGACGACGGCACTCCCGACGGGGACAACTGCCAGGGTCTGGGACGAACAGCCGCGCCAGCTCACCAAATAGGTTGGGTGCATCAAAGTTCCCACGGAGAATCTTGCTCATCACCATCATCTGGTTTTTTTCACGCCGGACTTCCAAGGAATTATAACCTAGGCAGCCCAGGAGAAAGCTGGTAGGATACAAGTAGGGATAATAATCATACAAGCGCTTGTATAGAAAACGAAGGAACACTTTCTGCACTTTTTCAATGAGGAGCTTATAAACTTCTTCATGCGGATTCCAAACGCACGAGCTGGCTTCAAGTTTGCTACGAACAAGTGCTTCATAGATTAACCTGACGACATGGATCCCTTTGAAATCCTTGGAATTTCTGATCACGAATCCTAGCCTCCTGTATGACTCTTTGGCTATGGTGGCAATGTGGTCATTGAATGTCAACTTTTTATCAAGATGTAATGGAAACCCAACTTACTAGATGGTAGACTTCTTGAGTAATTGGCCGTCTTGTTTGGCCTCAATACCAGATGTTGTACTACGGTACAATAATGTACACGCATTACAATGTAAGGGTATGAAGGACACTGTAGCAAATGCAGTTACTGAGCGAAAGGGACTCAGAAACCTTCTAAGTCCTGTGGGGTACAGGAAGGCGTTCAGAACCTCAGAGTGCGGTTGTTTAGTTGTTTTCTAACTCGCTCTGAGGTACGGAACGGCACGGTTGTTTTGTAACCTCAAACAAACTTTGACAAATTCTACATTTACAGATCACTTGATCCTTACCTAATTTTCTTGGAGAAGAGAGAAGAAGAAGTTTTTGTGGTCTGATTAGTCAAAGTTATGTCAGATGCGGGTTGCAACCGTTTACCGATCGATTTTGATGGTTAAAAAGTTGCGATGCTCCGAGGTTCGAAACGCTCGAGTTAGAACAACCGAGTGCTTTACCCTGAGGTTCGGAACGGCGTCAGTGCGAAAAGTTGCACTCCGAGTACGCTCTTACCGAGGTTCTGAACGCTTCCCTGCATCGGTCATGGGCAATCGTATTAATGCCTACCCACTTGGGCACGACTTGCTCATATAAAAAGAACGATTCGCATCCCGACTACGGAGAGAGTGGGACATAGTTTTAAAAAGTTGCAAGACCACTAGCAGTAAGTTAGTAGAACCATGAGGCCGGTGGAACAAATTTGGTGGGAACACCAGTCGTAAATCAAAATTGTACTTCCCTGTCCCTGTCCCTTCATCTACCAAAAAGAATTTCATTACATATTAAGTTCAATTCTGAATTCATGATACATACTTTGTTCTGCAGTAGATATCAGTTTCTTCGTGAACTAAAAGTATCTCTTTTCTACCGACTTCCAAAAAAAAAGGAGGAGGTTCGACTGTATTTTTTTTTAATGTTTGGTACCTCATAACTTTCGATAGGGTGAATCGATTCTCAAAATTATTTTTGTTTGAAAGTTGATGTATCCCGTGTGGTCCCATTTAAGTTTCATCATAATTCAGTTTAGTAGTTTTTGAGATACACTCTGAATAGAATGGATCTCGGTATTAAATTTTTGAAATTGTTCTTGTTAACGTTAAACTTTTCGGGTCGGGTACCACCGAGATTAGAATTAACGACTCCATCAATGCCGCTGCGTCATTCTGAGAATTAAGCTAAATAGCACACTTAGTAACGCCTAACTTTTTATTTAATTATTTTTTATAAATGTAAACACAAGTTCTTGCCATCATACGTACGAGAACATGCACTACAAATAAGAATTCTACTGCCTTGACGTGAAAATTCAGTTACGATATTTTTTAATATAATTTTTTAAACTACAAGTAATTCGTATTTTTACGATTTTTTTATTAAAAATCCATATTGACTCAATTATACATACTTAAGAGAGTACCTAAGTAGGTACGCTCGTAGATACTCTACGTGTATATGTCATATAATGTACACTTTACCGTTGAGCTCTTCGACATAATATTTTACCGATAAAATATTCTATTTCCCGTTAGCAGATCTTCAATGTGTTCAATATAAGTTTGTGGTTGAACTCGGCAACTGTTAAACAAATACATTGTAACAATAACCGTCGGCGTACATTTGTCCGTTCCTCACTTTTATCTCGGCTCACGAAATCGTGACGTCGTAAATGGAAACTAAGCCGAAACTGGAGCAGTCGGTTTTTGTACAAGTATTTTTACTACTAAAGAATAGATGGGCCAGTCGAACGCCTGATCAGTAAGCGACACGGCTGCCCAACACAGTTGTATTGCTACTCAAAGCTTTAAGATACAAGTAAGGTTTTTGTGGTAAGTACATTTTTCTACCGACTTCCAAAAAGGAGGAAGTACTCAATTCGACTGTTTTTTGTATGTATGTTACCTTTATTTTTTTGTATGTATAACTTTCGATTGGGTTAACCGATTCTCATATTATTTTTTTGTTTGAAAGCTGGTGCTTCCCGTGTGGTCCCATTTAATTTCATCAAATTCGGTCCAGTACTTTTTGAGCTACACTCCAATAACTGAATAGAATTTAAGTCGGTATTAAATTTTTCAAATTGTACTTGTTATTCACAACTAGGATTTGATTTTTGATTTGGTTAATTTGGTTAATTCGTGAAGTGCTAAATGCTGCTCGCCTCCACCGGTATTTACCTATGATACCGGACGATCCTATCAAATTGAAGTATAGTAGTAGTAATAGCATTTTTATATTAGCTAGTACCTTTTATATAATGTTTGTGCAAGAGTATCTGCTCCTGAACTAGGCTGCACACCTTTGTTTCAGCATACAGAGCCCTTTCCTGTGCGTTGGACTTATGCTAGCTTGATTACTTTACGGTAATCCTAAGTTGAAATAAAAAAAAATGTTGTTCATCTTCGTGTGTACGTAATGAAGGTGTGTATGAATGTAAGGGGTATATATGTATATATTATATATTATTTACTCATTGACTTTATACCTATGTTATATGTTTTTCCTTTGAGGCATAATATCTGACACTCCGGTAGAACCAACCAAAGAACTTGCGTGAGAGACCTTCCGCTTAATGAGTAGTGTTGCCTCGCATCTTTGATTCCTATCCAGATGGCGAAAGGAAAATTTACTTCAGTCCCATGAACAGACCGAATGCAAAACTTAAATACTGTGCCAGGAAATATCAGATCATTAATTTCTATTAACCATTAACCAAGTGTTTTGATATGACTTAATATATTGTACAAATAAGTGAAGCTAGTCTATATTAAGTGTATAATACAAACACGAAAACTTTCATTCTCAAAGAAATACTTGCACATGTTTGATAAACAAAGGGAAAAAAAATAATAGTTTTTTACAGAAACCTTACCTTTTAGAATAGAATATAGTTTACATCTAAAATGTCTTGGAATACTATTTCACTATAATACAAACTAAAATAGGAATGATTTGTAAAATGAATAAGCATTGCTTACAAAAAGGTCTGTAGTTTGTCGAGCAAGATACATTTACTGGCTGTTTTGAATAGTATATTTTTTAATTTGTATAAATGTTATTTTTATAGTAGAATTATAAAGTAATGAATTATATAAAAATATGATATTCAACTCAACAATACCCCGTATCTGTATGTACCTAAAGTGTTAATTAAATGATGGCAGTGACATCTATCTCTTCAGGTCCAGGATCTAAGCTTCATTAACATTCATCGGACACACAAACCTTCTCAAATGTCACAAATTGCGAAACGAGTCGACACGGTAGTTTTTCCGGCCTCCGCACACTCACCTGAGATATAGACAAGCCGCAGAGTTGCTAATTATTTTATTCTATGACTAGTAAAATACGTTTGATTGTGCCTACTACGTCAAGCTGTGGTGGCGCAGAGAAAACTTCATCATAATTTAATATTTATTTTGATAACTAAAAACATATATTGGATAGTATAATATACTATAATTAAATTGTAGATTGACTTTGGATATAAGTAAAGATTGGAGTAAAGATACATTAATTTAAATTATATTCTTATTTATAACTTGTCAATGCCCGCCACTTCTTCCGTGTGGACATCTATCGCGATCATTTGAATAGGAATGAAAAGTAGCATACGTGTTAATCCTGAGTGTAAACATGAAATAAATTAAGATGTTTCATGTTGTGAAATAGTAATAGACACAAATTTACACACTCAAATGCTCACTTACTCACAAACATTCGCATGTGTAGTGTCAGTGTTAAACTATTTACACAACATTTCCGTACTTAAACATACATTTTTACTACAGAAGATTGATGTTTCACTTAAACCGTCTTGAAAAATGTCCTAAGTCCTTATATTATTAGTAAAAATCATACAAGTATTTTACTATGCATAATATTTACTAAATCTTACGTTGTTTTGAAGCAATCACTTGGCATCGGTTGTCATTCCCTACAGCCCAGTAACAATTATTCTATCATAGAACTCGGACACATCGTCGTCGCGCGTCGTCGCGGATGTAGGGAGCTGTCGCCGATTATAAGTAGTGAGTGTGCGGCGTCACTACTGGCCGCAGTGTGAGAGCCGAGACTAAAGTCTACGTTGATGTCCGCATTATGACATCGAGGGTATTTTACCCGGATCCAATATCGTGCTGACGTAACGTATCTGAACTTTTATTGCAATACTATCTATTATTGTATAACTATAAATAGTAAGGGAACTTAAAGGGATTAACGTGAGACTGATTTGTCGATATCACTGTCAACAATAATTGTTGTTTCGGTTTCGTTCGGAACCCTTCTATTAGTTGTTGCGTGCCGCCTCGCACTAGAGGCAGAACGTAAGTTTCACGTTAATCTCGTTTAATTATTATACAATTGTAATGAAAGTGACTTCTAATAACATTATTAGCAAGAGGATAATGTGGTTTTGAACTTGCACACTGCAGTTGAGACTTTTGAACACAATTGCATTTGCAATTTGCACAATGGAACGATAAGGGAATAAAATTTAAGAGCAATAATTATGACTACAAATTTAACGTTTACTTAAATAATTATCTCGCGTGATGTTACTGTATATGATTCAATGGACGATAGATCACATACATTCCCACTAGTGACTTGAAGACACCCAAATTTTATCAATCTAAGAATGCATTTAAACTGACTTCAAAAAAGGAGGAGGTTTCTCTATTCGACCGTATATTGTTTATGTGTGTTCGCGGATAACTTCGTCGTTTATAAACCGATTTTGAAGATGTATCTTTTGTTTGATAGAGTATAACTTCCGCAGTAGTCCCATAAAAAGTTTATCAAATTAAAACAAGCACTTTTTGAGTTACACCTCAAAAAGTGAAAAGTGTTGATTTATCTTGATTACATCATCATTGACGGTGTGTCCCGTAAGTAGCAAGGTCACTAATAGGGTAAAAACATATTTGATCAAAAAATAGAACCGACTTCAACACTAAAAAGTGTGAAATAACTTGTCGTAGTCGGTACCATGCACGCAATATTGTGGTAATTTAGAACTATCATGGTACCGACTTCAACAAGTTATTTCACACTTTTTAGTGTAGATTTCGGTTCTATTTTTTGTTAAAAAATATGATAAAGAGTGTGCGTATTAGTAATCAGCATCAATTTTTGTTATATACATATAAAAACCCTAACAGACTAGCAGGAAAATGCAGTACGACTTAGCTAAAGGCCCAAATAATTCAAAGAAACTCTGACCTCGACATAAATAACAAAGTATAATTATAAACGCAGCTCCACTATCTGACGACACACAATTTCACCCTTGTCTACTCTTTTCGTGCTATCCTAGAGCTAACAGACCTCTCAAATACAAATTTACATAATTTTCCACGACCTACCCGTGAAGAGGTGCCGGCAAATTTGAATTGTTAATTTGGCGTTACTGTCTCTACAAGAACTAGTTTGGGATAAATATAGCACATCGTACCTTAACCAGGTTAACTTTACTCTTCCCGCAAACAACATAAAAAATAATATGTAACTTATATGAAATTCTCGTAAGTATTAGACATTTTTCAAGTATTATTTTTAACGGTTCAACATACGCGGTAGGTACAGGCGAGATACTTTCTAGAAAACTAATATTAAATAAAATATTTAATGGCTCCTCGAGATACCAGGTGTCGTGGCTCTAAAAAATCTATATTCTACACCGGACTACATGAGAAATAACATAGTACGAGTACTAACCGGACCAGATAATATTTTACTCAAGTTACCTACGCAACTGCTTCATAATATAATTTTAATTATAATCTGTGGGTTAACTATCAATACTATTTTTGATGAATGAATTGATTGGTGGTGAATGGATGGTCTTCGTTTACAATTAAACATAAAATATATTAAAGTAGACAAATATAAGTTTGACTCGTGCACCGAGGTTTTTATACAAACAACTGAACTGAAGAGATAGTCGATCTCAAGAAAAACTTAACTTTGTAGTTGAAACCTGTTTTCTCCGATATCATCATCATCATCTCAGCCGTAGGACGTCCACTGCTGAACATAGGCCTCCCCCATGATTTTCCAAAAGGACCGGTTGGAAGCGGCCTGCATCCAACGTCGTCTGTCCACCGTGTCGGTGGACGATCTACGCTGCGCTTGCCGGTACGTGGTCTCCACTCCAGAACCTTTCGGCCCCATCAGCCATCTGTTCTGCGTGCTATGTGCCCTGCCCACTGCCACTTCAACTGGCTAATCTTCTGAGCTATGTCGGTGACTTTCGTTCTTCTACGGATCTCCTCATTTCTGATTCGATCACGTAGAGAAACCCCGAGCATAGCCCTCTCCATAGCTCGCTGTGCGACTTTGAGCTTATCTATGAGGCCCATAGTAAGAGACCACGTTTCAGTGCCATAAGTCATCACTGGTAACACACATTGGTCGAAGACTCTTGTCTTGAGGCACTGAGGTATTTTTGACGAGAAGACTTCGCGAAGTTTCCGGAACGCTGCCCAGCTGAGTTGGATTCGACGATTGACCTCTTTCTCGAAGTTGGACCTGCCTAGTTTGACTGTCTGTCCCAGGTAGATATACTCGTCAACAACTTCGAGAACTGAGTTCCCAACTGATATTGGGGTAGGTACAACATGGGCATTAGACATAATTTTCGTCTTGTCCATGTTCATCTTAAGACCTACCCGTTGGGAAACTCGATGGAGGCCTTCGAGCATTGTACTGAGGTCTTCCATGGATTCTGCCATGACTACAATATCGTCGGCAAATCGAAGGTGAGTGATGTATTCGCCGTTAATATTGATGCCAAGTCCTTGCCATTCCAGAAGCTTGAAGGCGTCTTCCAATGTAGCGGTGAACAGTTTCGGAGATATAACGTCTCCCTGTCTCACGCCTCTTTGCAATGGAATTGCCTTCGAACTCTGCTCCTGTACTCGGACTGACATGTAGGCGTTTTTGTACAAACACTTCAGCACTTCAATATACCGATAGTCAATACGGCACCGCTGGAGAGACTCAAGCACTGCCCACGTCTCGATCGAATCAAAGGCTTTCTCATAGTCCACAAACGCTAGACAAAGAGGCAAGTTATACTCTTTGGTCTTCTGTATAACTTGCCGTAGCGTGTGGATGTGGTCTATGGTACTATAGCCTTTTCGGAAACCGGCCTGTTCCGGAGGCTGGAATTCATCAAACCTGCGACTGAGACGGTTCGTTATGACCTTCGAAAACAGCTTATAAACATGGCTCAAAAGCGAGATGGGTCTGTAATTTTTAAGTAAAGTGTTGTCACCTTTCTTGAAGAACAGCACCACCACGCTTTTGTTCCATGCTTCTGGCGTTGAACCTTCGAGTAAGACGGTATTAAAGAGCTTCTGGACGACTTTAAGTACCGGTGTTCCACCCGCTCTCAGAAGCTCAGATGTGATACCGTCGTCACCAGGCGCCTTGTTGTTCTTAAGCTGTTTCAAGGCCATTCTAATCTCGTACAGGCTGATGTCCGGGATATCTTCGGTATAATGTCGGGTCAGCTTGGCTCTTGGGTCTTTGACCGAGCTGCTAACAGGTTTAGCGACCGAGGTGTATAACTGTCCGTAGAAACTCTCGACCTCTCCTAACACTTCCGCTTTGGTCGACGCTACACTGCCATCTCCTCTCTTCAGCTTCGTCAACTGGCTTTGCCCAAAAGACATGTCTCTTGCAAACACTTTGGAGCCTTTTTTCCGCTCTATCGTCTCTTTAATACGGTTTGTATTAAAGATCCGGATGTCGTGTCGCAAGGACTTCCATATTCGTCTATTGAGCAGCCTATAAGCTTTAGCATCATTCGAAGACTGCAGTTTCAATGAGCGTCGTTCAGCCATGAGGTTAGGGTATCGTTGGAGAGTTTCTGTGGCCTATCTGTACGGTGGGGTTTAAAGTACTTGGAACCCACTTTATGGACAGTTTCTAATAACCTGTTATTGATCTCGTCCACTGAAGCGATGTTCTCAAGGCAATCGAAGCGATTGGATAGCTCAAGTTGAAAGCTCTCGGGGTCTTGAATACGGGCACGAGTGGGTCGGAGCGTAGACTTCATCAGACGAGACCTCTCCAGTTTGACATTAATATTCACCGTGCCTCTTACCATTTGGTGATCACTACCGGTTTTAACCCTGTTGATCACGGACACATCAGTGAATATTTGCCTTTTGGTGGTCATAATGAAGTCAATCTCATTTCTCGTGGAACCATCGGGACTCAGCCAGGTCCATTTCCTGTGAGGTGGCTTCTGAAAAAAAGAGTTCATCATAAAGAGTCCCTCTTGCTCCAGGAAGTCGGCCAACCTCGAACATCGATATACGCCCGGTCTATTCGCCAACTAAGTTTTAGGACAAAATGTCCCTTTGCTAATGCTGTGAGCTACTGCTTCTGTCTTCCTTTGATTCTGAGTGAACGGGAAGGGCCCTGCAGGTATAGCTTTACTGCCTAGTGTGGCATATGCGCTATGTGACATAAATAGCCATATGTTTTAGTGTGTTAACTAAGACTACATTTTATACAGCTTTACGGGACTTGTAAATGGTCAGCACAGTATATTAATTTAAACTTTACACATCTCTCATTGAACACATAATTAAATAGTAATCCTAAAATTTTTTCCTTCTGTGTGAGTGTTGAGCGGAAAAATTCTTAAGCCGAAACACAAATGAAACGACCGCCGGACATATGATTCGCAATTTTAATAAGTAAAAAAATATCTTTAGGTTACGGAACAAGCACGAGGACCACCTGGTGTTAAGTGGTAACCTCAGCCGTGCTATTCTCTAAGAGCAAACATCGTTGCATCTTTGACAACATCCGTGAAACCAAACAAGTGACGAGATGAAAAGAAACGTTGGAAAAGCAACCTTGTGTACAAGGGCGATATCTCAAAGTATTTGACATCCGTTGAGCTTGTCGACGAGCGCAACGACGGATCATTAGAGAATCGCACGGCTGTTCTTTAACAGATGCACTCCGTAGCAAGTGACGAACTGCACTGCGCCCTGAGACATGACGTTGTAAAGTGTCATATACCTATAACTTCACCACGCACACCCTTCTCACAGAGCACAGTATTGCGAACATTACAGCTATGCGGTATAAGTACGTAAGTATGATGGCAGTACTTCTGCAGCCGAGCTCGTTCACTAAGAGTTCTGCTACAAACTAGTAAACAAACACAAATGCGAACAAACGATTATGACCTCAAGTGACAGTTCAGTTCTCAATGGTCGCAAATGAATATTACAAACAGCTTTCTAACTCGGACACTAGCTCTAATAAATATTACTAGAACGCAATGCGAGACGACAAGTGGCAATAAGTATCTAAGTACACAATACGATACTCCGAGATAGCTGAGATATTGGGATCACATCGCATGAGGTCAGCTGGTACTAGAAGTTTCAATCATATTTGTGTGTATTTGTGTTAAAGCTACTTTTATAGTACGTACTTATACCCGTAGAATCTTATTGTAAACACGTACAATAAGGTTTTATACACGCATACTTACTATAAAAGTAGCTTTAAGACATTTGTACGTTTGTACGGGCTTATCTCCGAATCGACTGGACCGATTTAAATGAAATTTTGTGTGGTGGTAGCTTATATCCCTGGTCAAAATAATTAGGATACTTTAGATCCTGGTAAATTAAAGAGTTCCCGTGGGATAATTAAAAATCTGTAATGATTACCGTATCCCGTGAGGCCACGCTAGCGAAGCCGCTGGCGGGTCAGCTAGTGTAGTCTATTTAGAAGATTATTATAGTAGTCATATTCTGTCTTTCTGTCTCTCTGTCACTCTTTCTGTTTGCTACCTTCACGCCTTAACGACTGAAAGGATCGTAATGAAATAAAGGCAAGTTTATAAGATTATATCCTGAAGAAGGACAAAGGACATAGGTGGTAGGTACCAACCAAGACGGCCTTTTGCATAACATGCCTACCTCGTAGTAGGTCGAGTTGTTCCAGTTTGTGGATAACCTAATCAGTAATGTACCGTCGTAAATGAGTCGAACAAACATACATCCATTCATACAAACATACTGTCGTCGTATATTACAATATAAGTATGATTCATTATCTATACTTGAATATGTCCCGGTCAAATTACGCTGATCATAACAAATATAAACTCTGCTATGATTCAAACCCGAGACTTCGAAGTTATAATATCATATTCGTATATCAATAAATATGGAACCATACACCCCAAGCGGGACGTCAGTGCAGGACTTATCGCCCCCACTATGAACAAGAACAAGAACTAGAACAAGAAGAATGGAGCCAAAAGTCATTAAGAGCGGACATAGGAACGATCTACAAGTACTCTTTTGAGACGTAATAAAATATTTATGGGTAATAATCTTGAGTCCAAAGTTAATCCTCCGAATTTCTCTAAAATCCTTTCTCAAGTATATTATGTTGTGCCACTTATCGGGTCCAAAGTCCAAATCCGTTCTCCGAATCTATAAATCTCTCTCAATTTCTTTCTCTCTGACTTCTTTGTGTCATTCTATCAATTAATTTTTATAATTTCCCCTATTGTTGGTCAGTATCGAAACAGTTTAAATATAAACGTTACAATATGGATTTAATGAAATTAGACGATATGAAATTAAATTACAACAGGTCAAACACACTCTACTTTTGGGCTGCGCCGCAGTCGCGTAAAAAGTTAAGCAACTTAGAACGGCATAGTATAATTGTGTTAAAAGAGTTGTTTCTCTCAGCGATTCCCGCATACATTTCATTCGGGCATTAACTCCCATTTATTAGTTATAAAAAAGGTACCGCTTACACGTTCACACCATTCACAGGATAGTAACTGGTATTTAATCTGTGGTACAGTTCACATGCTGTAAGTGCACCAGATCAAGGTCAGTCAGTGTTCCGTCCGAGATCATGTGCACTGGTAACTTATTTATTTATTTGTTATAAGAAACTTACAACTATTTTGACAGGGATAACCGTAATACAATAGTGTAGCACCTACTTGTGATTGTAGTATGTAAAGAAAACTTAAATAATGATAGTTTTTGTTTCGTTTCTATCGCCGAGTTATATAAAACAAAGTAAACATGTATAGCTAGATGAAATAAAAAATTGGAAATATTAAAACTAAAGTCTTTTTAGTTGTTTGTTGATCTCAGATATCTTCTTGCCACGTGAATAGATTCTGGCTGGCTACAAGCCGGTCCAGGCCGATCACCGGTCATGCCCATGTGGGGCATGCGCGGTGATAAATGACTCATATGCCCATACTGTTTCTGATAGCAAAGCTCGAGTCCAAGCAGTGGAAACGTAAGGAGCTGATTATGTTTTGTTATTGTCTCCCCATTTCATGGCATATAAAGAAGCGAGACATGAGCTCTTGTCTCTTTCTCTCAAAGCGCCGATCTTCTTTAGGTTGTTACATCCACTGAAGGCTGAAGCCTGAGTTAGGGCTTCATTAGAGGCAGATTCAGATCAGTCAGATTGGCGTTTGACGTCTATTACCTGTGGTCTATTAACGCTTCTTGAGGACCAGCTATAAGAAAATTAGGTCTAATTGCAAATTCGGTTTAAGAACTGCATCAGAAAAGTTAAATTTCACTTTTATTTTTGTATTCAGTGTAATGGCTGAGACCCATTTACCCATCATCATCATCATCAATGCTTCTCCAGAAATATATGGATCTAATTTTAATACTTATGTTTCATCAAAATCAAAGAGCTGATTTTGTTCCATTTTTTAAATTGTGAGTACTGAGGCTTAGTGAGAGGTGGCTGCTGATCTGAAGGTTGATGGTTTGGATCCCACTTGGGTTAAACTATAGCCGCCCGGTACCCGCGGGGAGGGGGGAGGGGGGCGGAGGGGGGGGAGGGGGAGGGGGTGAAGCCCCCCCTGCATCCCCCCCCCCCCCCCCCCCCCCCCCCCCCGCCGGAGGCCTTTAGTTTTTGAGTAATAATTTTTTTAGTACTTAACCTCACTTTCGGCTATATCAGTATTTTTTACCTATTTTTTGTTTCACACCTAATCTATTAAGGCGGTTCGCTTCTGGCACTTCGCCGGCCGCTGCCGTGGCACGCTCGCTTCGCTCGCTCAGCTCGTGCGTTGTTTGTCATGTTCTAACCTAACCTAACCTATTTTTTGTTTCACACCTAACTTATTAAGGCGGTTCGCTTCTGGCACTTCGCCGGCCGCTGCCGCGGCACGCTCGCTTCGCTCGCTCGGCTCGTGCGTTGTTTGTCATGTTCTAACCTAACCTAACCTATTTTTTGTTTCACACCTAACTTATTAAGGCGGTTCGCTTCTGACACTTCGCCGGCCGCTGCCGCGGCACGCTCGCTTCGCTCGCTCGGCTCGTGCGTTGTTTGTCATGTTCTAACCTAACCTAACCTATTTTTTGTTTCACACCTAACTTATTAAGGCGGTTCGCTTCTGGCACTTCGCCGGCCGCTGCCGCGGCACGCTCGCTTCGCTCGCTCGGCTCGTGCGTTGTTTGTCATGTTCTAACCTAACCTAACCTATTTTTTGTTTCACACCTAATCTATCAAGGCGGTTCACTTAACATTGTATTATATAACAACAATAACATATCCAGTCCGTCTCAGAGTTATGTTGATAGATGAGAAAAACTTAATGTTAAAGGGCTAGGAGAGACACAATTAAACAAACATTTTAATACATTACTTGTTTATTTCATAAACATGTTTAATTGCTTTCATTAAATGTACAAAAGAGTCTCTTTTATATTTATACACGTCTCTTCGCCACAAATATTCAACAATTATATCACTAAAGTTTTCTGGGTTGTTATAATTTTGTTTTTTGAAAAACCTCTTCACTGCTCGCCACTGGGATTCTATTCTTTGGGTGTGGATTCCATCTTTACCCACAAATGGGTTCTCTGGGTCTGAATGATTCACTTTTTTGTGTATGTATCCATATTCAGACAGACAATCGTATGCCCGCCAACAATCGGTGTGGATTATTGTTCCAGGTAAAACATGCTTTTGAATTAAAGGTATGAGAGTATCAGCATCTCTTTTATTGTCCGGGCATACTTCCAATCTTAAGTCTTCAGACCCATCTTCTATTAATCCCAGCACCCAGTGGCCTTCAATGTGACGTCCTTTGTTATATTTCCTTTTTCCAAATTTACTTTCGTCTATTTGCACTATTTTCCCACAGCCTCCAATTTTACCGCTGTAAAGATTTTGTTTTTCCAAATAAAATATCACAACTACTTCTCTGCAGTAATTAAACCAATCGGCTATAGTATTTGGGCTTAAACATTGCTTCCTTTCTTTTTTATAAGGGTCTTCGTGAATTGTTTGGTCGTAGGTCCATCCTTGTGAGTATGCATATATAAGATAGTAAACATGCATTATGTCGATAGCAATATTTTCGAAAAATGTGCCAATTCTGCGAGAGATCTTGGCACCGCTGCCCGATTTAGATTTGCATGATCTTTTTGAGCACACAAATGTACCAAAACTTGTGCATCCGCATGAGTATGACACTTTCATGGATGTCCTGTGGGTTCGACACCGTTTCTCAGTTGGTATGAGACCTTGGTCTTCACTATATTTGATGCATTGGTCTTTAGTGCCCAATTTTCGCACAACGTCAGTTAAATTCCAATGATCAATCACTTCAGTGACGCAAAGTTTTCGTTTGGTTATAAGCTCGTTGTCGTCGTCGTCATTACTCGAAGAAGGTCCGGCGACAGGTTCAACGTGCAGATCAGGAGCCGAAGAAGGTCCGGCTACAGGCTCGACGGGCAGATCAGGAGCCGAAGAAGGTCCGGCAACAGGTTCGACGGGCAGATCAGGAGCCGAAACCGCGTCCGCTTCGGGTATTGTACTGTAATACTCCATTACAGCCAAGTGCAGTCCAGTTTTCAAGCCAAGTTCAAGTCGTAGAGCAATCCAAACAAATCCGGTAAGCAAGCCAAGTTTCAAGTCGTCGCGCAATCGAAGGAAGTCCAGGGAAAAAGCCAAAGTCGTAATAAAAATCGAAAAACAAGAGAGCACACATTCACGAAACTACGAGAGAAACGGAATGAATGGATGACAGTCCATCTGTCAGTAAGACAAAATGGCGCCTTTTTTTTTTCTTACGTTTAACGATAACGATACGTTTCGTTTAACTCAGTTTGACAACTTAATTTGACAACTTAATATTGTACCATTTTCTCAACATTGCGTTCCATTTCACTTTTTTTTATCAAATTTTAATTTAATCATAATTAATTTAAACTACGTTTCCGGCAAAAAAAAATTGCTGGAAGGGCTTCAGGTGGACCCCAATGATACCCCTAAACTCGCACCTTCATCAAAATCAGGTACCGGACGGCTATAGCCAACCCCCCACTTGTAATAGAGCACCTGGTGGTGTTGACATCGTGACGAAATCTACTAATTGGTGGCACTTGACAGTACTCATATGAGGAGCTACAAGTTTGAATCATATATAAACAAGCACCTAACATACCTGAAACTCATTCCAAACTAGGTCTTAATGGTTACTATCTGCAACCACAACTCCATCAATCATCAAATGCATCAAATGATAATGTGATAAGACACGTCGTTGGAATAAAATGATCACAATGTTCAAGTTTGCAGGCAATAAGTTTCCGAGGTCCTCTGTTTCATTCTCAGCTCACTGAGTAATTAATTACATTCACAAAGTTTTGTACATCGTTATAACTTCAATAAATCGCATTTAATCATTAAAATAAAGGGGAGTTCGTTTTATAAAACTTATGAAGTCTCTAGACGTCTCTCCTCGCTTTAGGTATGTCATTACAAAAGTTATGACATAGAAATCATAGATTATCCTATTTCTGATAATAGATGTAGTAAGTGGAAGTGTCTGGGAGACTTAGTTCTGTTACGTTTGCGGTTTGTAATATAAGAAAGTAGGTAATTGACATGGGTCGATTTTCACCGTGCGGCTAGTCGCTTCACAAATCGCCTCACCAAGCCGCATCTGCTAGCCTAATTCCACAGGTGACTGAAATCGCAAGCGACTATATAAAACATTTTCTTCGAAAATGTTGAGCAGAACAGGCGTTACAGAAACACCTACACACAAGTTTATGCGACAGGAAATCGCCTGGGGTTGACCATTTATACGGGCGATTTTAGTCACCAGCCGCATCCGACCGTCGCCGCGTCGCCGTGCGGCGTAAAATCGAATGCGAGACTATACTTTGGGGCTTGCGACTTTAGTCACCTGCGGTCTAGTCGAATTGCTATTTAGACGGTCGATTTTCAAGCGAATAAAATCGTGCGGCTTCAGTCACCCGTGTACACCTCACGTAACCAGTCATTTCTACAGCTACATTAAATACTTTTACAGTATAATGGTAAACGGACGGACTATTGTTGATATACATATCCTATTCATTTTGCAAAACGTGCGGTATGATTCATTAATTAAATGGCTCCTTGCAAATGTTTAAGAGGTCCAGGTACAATAATCGGCCACACATCTTAGTATTATTATAAACGCGAAAGTTTGTATGTACGAATGTAAAGATATTTGTTATTCTTTCACGCGAAAACTACTGAATAGATTTGAATGAAATTTTGTTTGTAGATAGATTAGGCATATATGATACTTTTTCATCATCATCATCCATCACCACGCGGGTGAAAACATGGCGCACAGCTAGTTTAGTATATAATATTGAAAGATTATGAAAATGGGAGCTTTTGCCTTAGTTAATTTGTTTTTCTTTGACGAACTAAAAAGACAATTTCTAGTTGTTATTTAACTACGACGGACGTTTGGACAGTTTGTACTTTTGACCAGTGTCAAGTATTCCAACAGCTAGTTGCCAAGGGCCATGTCTATTCTATCAAAGGGCTATGTCTGTTCTATCTTTTGAAGGCATTTCAGTAAACTGTTGGATACTGAAATTAATCCCTTGATTTATTTTGAAGTAAACATTAACTTTACGTAATTATGATTTTCATTGTATCCTATATTCATATCATTTATTGAATCATACATGTTACAGGGATCTTCAATATTATAATACAGAGTCATATATGTACCAAATTTGTTTTTCTATAGGAAGTGTATTGATATACACACTATTAACTAGGTCGCACAAGTAGTACGACCGCGTTACGCGACACAACGATATAACGCAGATTTAAATATTGTATTAAATATAATATATTTAATACAATATTTAAGTGTGAGTGTGAAAATCATTATAACATATTATGTTATAATGATTTTCAACCATTTAATGATAATTTAGCATTAAATGGTTGAAGATCATTATAGCTACGTGTATTATTTATAATTGTAAGAATTTAAGTCTATATAACGCAGAATAAAATACAATGAACAT
This sequence comes from Selenia dentaria, assembly GCA_917880725.1. Lineage (NCBI taxonomy): Eukaryota > Metazoa > Arthropoda > Insecta > Lepidoptera > Geometridae > Selenia > Selenia dentaria. The sequence continues at coordinate 861,272 of OU862888.1, read as the reverse complement.
AGTTAAAATTCATAACCTCAAAAGTAAATCAGGGAATTAGAATTAATATAAACATTAATTGAGAATAAACGATTTGATTTGATTTTTCTAATATATTTAGAGTATATCTAATTTGTAGTTAGTATTGTTCTACAATAAGTCATATAAGTAATAGTACCCGTATATAGTATAGTTGGTACTCTGTGATACATTTTAAATAATAATTTTAAACCTCCTGGTCCACAGCTCACGGTTTTCCAAGAGGCAGGATAACAGTTAATGTGGAAACCTTATTATAGCAAAAAATGGTTTATTCCAATTATAGTAGTGTGTTGCGCATGAAGTTTGATAAGTTGTACAAGTGCAATTTGAAAAATTTCATACCGATTTCCATTCCATTACTTTGGTAAAAATCAGTTATCGGAGTGTAACTCAAAAACAACTAGACAGAATTTGATGAAATGGGACTACACGGGCAGCACCAGCTTTAGAACTTAAAAAGAATTTTGAGAATCGGTTCACCCTATCGAAAGTTATGAGGTAACAAACATTAAAAAAACAGTCGAATTGAGTACCTCCTCCTTTTTGGAAGTCGGTAGAATTTTTTTTTAAACTTAGTACGTGATTAATTAAACGAACTATATTCTGTAAATATAGTATTAGTAGTATATTCTATATAAAATGTCTATATAAAATCTTCAATACAATATCGAACCACAAGTAATGGAGCTATGGGATGTGATTTGTATGTTTAACAATATTATAGTATCTGCTTGTGACGTCATCAAGCCTATCAGGATCCCGCGATCGCGAGAGTTTGTGAGGATGTAATTGTGTATGCTTGTTGAAGTCACGTTGAAGTGGCTGCATACATTTGGATATTGTTTTAATGTAGTCAGTTTGCCAGGATTACCAACATACGTTACTTTTTAGCGTGATCTCGATGAAATCCAATCACAAGATACAGAGATTATCCTTTCGAAATATATCAGCAAAGTTTTCCTCTCGGTTATTAATCTCTCATATACCAGAGCGGGAGCGCTCGAAACATTATATTTTCTTATTACGTCTGGTTTCACGAAAGGAAAACGGGCTGACAGCCGCTACATTGAAAAAAAGGAAGGAGCATTTGTATATTGACATGAAAACAATTGAAAAACAAGTAATTATTTAAAAAATATATTACTGACTTCCACTGAACTATAATAATATTAACTTATTTCCAAAAAACACCAAAACCTATAATAAAGACTAATATGTACATATAGGTACGTAGATATGCGGTTTAACTTTGAACGAAGTTTTGAAAAAGATTTATTATTTTTTTTTGTCCCGGGGAAATCCTTATTCCACGGGGAGGTAGGTGGTTATGTGGGAGTCCGTTTACCCACCCAAACCCCGGGGTGTTCCGGCACTGCCGGTTTTGGCAAGAACTCGGGACAGATTTCGCACACGACCGCGAACCCGCCGCGGCTGTCCGTTTCCGGACCCTTCTCTTCGCGGCACGCCAGAATACATGGCGCGCCGCAACTGCCTCGGAGACCAAACCCGCTAACAATGGGCGCCAGACTTCCCCGCGCTAAACTATTATATTAATAAACTATAGTATTAAAAATATACAAGAAATGCTCGTTCAAAGTAGGTATTAGATTAGATACAAGTTTGGTAGTCCGCAATACCTACACTAAGAGTTAACTTGTGTTGTAGGTTTCTATACTCTTCGAATGCATCGCTTTAACATATAAAGAAAGGCAAAAGAGAAGAAAAACATTACATAGGTTGGTAAGTACAAAATATGTTTAACTACATTAAACTTAACATTAGCTTGTAATTAATTTTTTTACTGTTTATTGCTTATATATGTTACAAATGAAATCAATGAGACTAATGAACACTAAATAAAATGAGATTATAATTAGTAAAGTATGTAAAGTGTATGTGTGTGAGTGACGGTGTGTGTATGTGTTTGTAAATATTTGTTACGCTGGAACATGGAAACCCTATATTACGTTAAACCGACGATCATAAAATTTAGACAATCTGAAATTATACCAGTAGGTACGTCATCAAAATGAATAAAGTTACGCGTATACATATCTATATAGCTTTCAGAACTTTTTAGGGGACAGTTATAAAAGAATGCGTGACTCTAATAACTGAGCAAAATAGGTACAATTTATAAATGAGTTAATTTTAAACTGACTTCCAAACTATTCAGTTATTGGAGTGTAACTCAAAAACTACTGGACCGAATTTGATGAAATAAATGGGACCACACGGGAAGCACGAGCTTTCAAACAAAAAAAAGAATTTTGGGAATCGGTTCACCCTATTGAAAGTTATGAGGTACTTAACAAACATTAAAATATATATATATATATATATATATATACTGTCGAATTGAGTACCTCCTCCTTTTTGGAAGTTGGTAGAAAATATGTTAAACTACATTAAACCCAACATTATTAGCGTGTTATATTTTTTAAACTGTTTACTGCTTATATATTTTACAAATGAAATTAATGAGACTAACCAAAATCTTATAATTAAAGTAAAGTATGTAACATGTATGTGTGTGAGTGAGGTTGTATGTGTATGCGTGTGTGTTTGTAAATATTTGTTACGCGGGACCATGGAAACCCTATATTACGAGTACGTTAAACCGACGATCATTAAATATTGACAATTTGAAGCTATCAAGTACATCATCAAAATGAATAAAGTTACGCGTATACATATATCTATATAGCTTTGAAAACCCTCAAATTTTTAAGAAGATTGTTAAAAGAGTGCGTGACTCTAATAAAAAGATACATTTATAAATGAAACAACTAACAACACACAAACGTACAGTTTAAAAAATTTGACACCGACATCCAATCTATTCAGTTATTGGAGTGTAACTCAAAAAATACTGGACTATAATTGATGAAATTTAAATGGGACCACACGGGAAGCACCAGCTATCAAACAAAAAAAATTGAGAATCGGTTCACCCAGTCGAAAGCTATAAGGTAACAAACATAAAAAAGTACAGTCGAATTGAGTACCTCCTCCGTTTTGGAAATCAGTAGAAAATACACTTTAATATTATTATTCATGAAATGCTAAAATGTTGGAGCCGTTTCCGAGATTCAGACTATATATTATACATATATAGAGCTAGCTGACCCGCCAGCGGCTTCGCTCGCGTGGTCTCGCGGGATACGATCATTACAGATTTCAATAATAATTAGGGGTCGAATGTCACAAAATCCCGTCTTAGTGAATACATAGGTCCAAAAAAGAACAACCATGCAAAATTTTAAGCTTTTAGCACTCGCAGTAACGAAGTTTAATAATAAACTATCAACCCCAAAAACCCCCTTAGGGGTTGAATTTCATAAAATACCGTCCTAGTGAGCACCTACGTCCTAAAAAGAACCCGCATGCAAAATTTGAAACTTCTAGCACTTGTAGTTTCTGAGATTTCGTGATGAGTGAGTGACGTTTCACTTTTATAGATATAGATTGGTGAACTTAACGTATTAGATACTTTTTTAGGAATCTTGATTAGAAAGTAACATGTTATTGTACTCGTAGATGTTATGTACTGGCATAGTAATACAAGACTTTCCTATTTATGATGGTTCTCGTCTTAAACTTGTAACATGTGGTAACAAAAACCAAATGACAACCGGTTGTAAAGGGCTCGCCGCCGACCACTACCTCGAGTGGCTTTTATACACCATTTTGAGAATCCACTTATATATAGAGAAGGAGCAGAGGGCCACTTCGAATAAGATGTTTTTGATAGAATAATATTATTCTAACCCTTAGAGGTTAGGGTCGGTAGTATACTTTTTCCTGTTACACGATTAATTCTTCTTAACAAAGTTTTGCTTTAAATAATGTCTAGTCTTATATTATTTATACAAAATAATGAAGATATTTCTATATATCAGTAATATTAGTAGAGTTTTGAGACCACCCAAATGCCTCAGTCCTGTGATCCTAAGAAATGAATTGGTTAAGTAAAATGTGTTCTGTTAAACACTCCAGTAGTGGTCAACCATCCAGGTATTCAAAGAAAATATATAACTGTGCATTTGATCAGCTTAGATGAGATTATTTTTTTTTGAGCCTCGATCTCCAGTAACAGTTATCGCAATGGATCCTGAGTCCTTGTATCATCTCGAAGTTTTGCAATAATTTTCTACGGCACTGCGGTACGCTGTACGCTCTCTACTTCAAGACTCTGTTCACTCAGTGATTTAAATTACTGCTGGGACGTTTTAAATTGCTATGAGACCTTTTAAATTGCTATGGGAACCTTTTAAATTGTCACAGGAGCCTTTTAAATTGTCACAGGAGCCTTTTAAATTGCCACTGGAGCCTTTTAAATTGCCACCTGAGACTATTAAATTGCTGCAGGAACGTTTTAAATTGTCACAGGAGCCTTTTAAATTGCCACAATAGCCTTCTAAATTATTGCAACAGGTACCTTTTAAATTGGCACAGGGGCCTTTTAACTTGCCATTTTTTAAATTGCTATAGAGACATTTTAAATAGCTACAGAGACAATTTAAATTGCTTTAGGGACCTTTACACCAATGCTTACAAACTACATCAAGCCAGAGACAGTGACATGGACAGGGATGAGCTCGTACTTCAAGAGTCCTACAACGTGGGAAGATAATGTCCTACACCTCTTAAGCTATAAGATGCTGTCTTACTAGGTCAGTTGGTAGGCAGGTGTGCGATCCTGTACTCTCCTTGTCCTCCAAAATAATGACATGTCGCCTGTCACAGTACAGATAGTAATTACCAATAAGAGAAAAGGTCAGGGATCTCAGATTAGTATGTAGCCAGTACATATCTGGCACCTTCTCCGTGCATACATGTTCCCCGATTTCCTTTTTGGCTGCCATTATAATGCCAAAAAGAAGTAGTACTAGCTGCACCCCGCAGTTTCACCCGCAAGGTAATGGCTGATGATGATGATGATGAAAAGTATATTACGTGTTATTCCAGCGCATCATACATCTATATATCAAAATTCATTCAAATCCGTTCTACCGTTTTGGCGTAATTGGGTAATACCACAGAGCACAGACCATATTGGTCTGTGGGTAATACATTCATAATATTACTAGCTGCGCCCCGCGGTTACACCCGTGTGGTGATGGATGATGATTATAATGAAAAGTATGATGAGCGTTAATCCAGCAGTCCATCCACCTCCAAACCAAATATCATCATGAGTGAGCGTAAAGAAGTAACAAATATGCAAACACACTCACAAGCTTTCTCCTTTATACTGTGTGATAATCTTATCAGACAGTATAAAGGAGCGGAACACTTCAGAGCGAGGGGCAATATCTAGATAGATATTGTGCGCTTGCAGCGGAGCTTGACTTGGCGATCTTAACCGATCAACAAGTTAAGTAACACTTGCTGCGGTCAGGACTTGGATGGGTGTGTGCTAGTGGCATTGTTCAACTGAGCTTCCGTGATGCGAAGGGCACGTTAAGCCGTCGGTCCCGGTTGTTTGTCTTAGGACAACAGTCGTTAGGCTATGTCGATGGCGTTTAGGTGGTCTGAAAACTTCGATATGTGTTGGCCACTAACCCACTGGTGTGGTGGATTATGGACCAACTCCTCTATCTGAGAGGAATGCTCGAGTCCCAACGATGGGAACAAAAAGGGTTGATTATGAAGATAGATATAGGCTATTAACGAGTAAAATCTACCGACTTCCAAAAAGGAGGAGGTATTCAATTCGACCGTATTTTTTTATGTTTGTTACCTCATAACTTTCGATAGGGTGGACCGATTCTCAAAATATTTATTTGTTTGAAAGCTGATGATTCTCGTGTTCCCATTAAAAATTCATCCAATTTGGTCCAGTAGTTTTGAGTTACACTCCAATAACTGAATAAAATAGAAGTCGGTATTAAAATTTCAAATTGCACTTGTTGTTAAGCTATTTTTATAAGTTGTTTCATAATAAACCACAGATAGAACCCAGGCAGTTCCTAGAGTTTTTAGAGAGTCATGCTTCTAATTTGAACGAACTAATGAAAAATGTAAGCATATGGAAATCGAGGATTTAGTTTATATGGAGGAGACGCTAAAAACGCATTAACTAATTATTAATCTGAGGTTTCTGATATTCCCTTTTAATATGAGATAGTCATAAACACTGGTGTCATTAAGGAAGTGCCTTCGAGTTCTTTGCTTGGTAACGTATATATTTGGAATGGGGTAATAACCTTTTGGAATATGCATTTAAATAACGGAAATACTCTCAAAGCGGAAGGAAATTATAAATTTAAACATAAACGTACGTACTTTCGTAATTAAATAGTACAACTTATTATTTTTTGGCATGGTTTACTGTAGTAGTTCACTTTACTTACAAGAAGTAAACCAGCCTTGGGTTCTGTAAATATAAATATACATCGTTAACAAATATAGCGGGTAGTGAATGGAATTGTTTATAAGTATTCTCAATACATAGATGCAAACATATAAACATCAACTACCGCAGCTAGTCTGTGCATCTATACTTGTCTTACTGCTACTACTTATAATGAAGGAGTAGAGACCAAAAAGTAACCTTAGGTATGCTCTCGCCCTTAAAGCTTGCTCAGCACTGCAGGGGCGCGTTCAAAGCCTCGGTTAGAGGGCACTCTAAGTGCTACTTTTTGCACGAACGCCCGCGCTGTTCCGAACCTCAGGCTAAAGCACTCGGTTGTTCTCAACTCGAGCGTTCGGAACCTCGGAGCGTTGCAACTAGTTAACCATCAAAACCCCAACCCCATCTGACATAAATTTGACCAATCAGTCCACACCAAACTTCTTCTTCTTCTCAAAGAGAACTACGTAAGGATCAAGTGATCTGTTAATGTCGAATTTGTCAAAGTCTGTTTGAGGTTAGAAAATAACCGTGGCCTTTCCGTACCTTATAACGAGTTAGAAAACAACTAAAGAACCGCACTCTGAGGTTCTGAACGCGCCCCAGCCCTTGCTCTCCGCGCCTGGTCCTGGTATACGACAATCAGAATCGCTGCGAACAACGCACTCATTACCGACCGCGAAAGTAATACTATATTCTATTAATACGTACTTCGAGGAAACATTAAAGACACTTTACTATGATAATATTGATGCACAATGAATAGAAAATTAAAACGGTTTTCAATTTTCTAGCGAAAATGAAAGGTAAACAAATACCTCTCATTTTGTAGTACAAACTAGAGGTTCGTTGTGTTGACAACGTAGGTAAAGACCGCCAGACAGTTAAACTCTTTATTTGGCACTGTCAGGTATATTTACGCACAAACATCAAAATAAAAATATTTCGACTAACGAAAAGTTTGCTTGAATTCTTTTAAACACAGAGTTAAATAAATAACTTATAAACACTTTGAGGTTTTTAAAAAAAAATTACAAAAAATGTTTGACATAGGTTGTGACATACTTAACTAAGCCAGAATATACACTATACACTACACTGTATATAACTACGCATGTGATAATAAAAGGATTTAGTTTGTAATTACACAGTTATTTGGTAAAGTGATGAACAAGAGCTTGTATCATGTACATAAAAGATTATAAGTTAGAGCGTACACGGTCCATACTATAGATAAGTCATTATTTGGAAGCAAAAGATGCTTGATAATTTCTACTTCTGCCGAGTTTGCAAGGGAGTGGGAGATAAGATTATAATGCATGAAATATGTAAAAAAACTGGCTTTTATTACAATGTTTTAATTTCCTTTATTCGTACGTACTCGTATCTGCTTCCGGTTCAATATTTGTATTTGATTTTTTAAGCACTTCCTGGCATCCGACGCCGATTGAGCTGAAATGTGACATACATAAATGACTTCGCCGATAATAGAAAATTATGGCCTATACAGCTTATTTGATGATGGGGCCGGAAGAAGGTCATATAAAGTCCAACTACATAACATGACCGTGTCGTTTTTGAAATTGTTAGAAATGGCTTGCAGCACCATAACTGCGTATTTCATAAAAACTGGTCTTGAATCATATAATATTTTCCACAAAAATTGTACTAGATTTAAAGAATAAAAAAGTTTTAAGTTATAAGAAGCGTTTCAAAGTTAGAACGTGACAAATAGGAGGTATCTGTTAAAAATATGTAAAACAAGTACAAATTGAAAAATTTGATACCGACTTCCATTCTATTCAGTTATTGGAGTGTAACTCAAAAGCCACTGGACCGAATTTGATGAAATTTAAATTAGAAGCACCAGCTTTCAAACAAAAAATAATTTTAAGGATCGGTTCACCCAGTCGGAAGTAGTGAGGTAACAAACATAAAAAAGACATACAGTCGAATAGAGTACCTCCTCCTTTTTTTGGAAGTCGGTAGAAAATTACGATTTCGCTGTATAACAGTGTATCAACTTAACATATTTGTCATATTGTTATATATCATAATGTATCCGATTACTTGTTAGATAATATTGTAATGTATGCAACTATTTTAGTGACTCTGGTCACTAAAATAATATTATCTACATGTTACCGTGTTGTCGTCTACATAAAAGAAGTTGTATAATAGTACGAGTAGTGTATGCAACTGTCATATAATAGAGGGTATTAAAACACAAGTGTAATCTTATTTTGAAACGAGCCACAGGCCAGTTTCAAAACTACACTCATGTTTTAATACCTAATTATATGCAGTTGCATACACTACTTTGTTTAATCTCATGACATTTTTGCAACTAAAGTTTTATCCAACAAAATATTACTCAAATTCGTATGTACGAAATAGCGCCAAAATGGGAGTGTCTTCTTCTTCTTCTTGTTTGTATGGCTTGTGTGGTGTAACCACAATTTTGCCAATATCAGTGGAAAAAGTCTGTTATTGGTCTATTGGCTCGGAACCAGCGCGCTCACCACAGATCAACCTCCTTGGTCGGTCAAAGTGTACTTTAATAAATAAAAAAATGTTTTAAAGCATTGTTTTGTTAAGAGAATAATGCTTTAATTTATTTTTTTAATTTTCTTAAAGAAGTATGTAAATAAAATATGCCAATAAAAGTCTGTATTTCATTCCATAATTAGAAAATTACCGAATGAGATTATATAAAATGTATTCCATTACGGGATGTAAGATTAGACATGAGCTTTACAAACAAAAGTTAATAAACATTTACACAGTTTTAATAATATTACTGCAGTTTTAATAACTATTTGGGACAATACTTCTAAAACAACGCTCCAACTTGATGGCCTTCAGTAAGTTTAATCCCTTCTACACGGGTGTAACCTTCGTTATAGTTCGCGGAAGTCGGTATGTGTGCCGCTTCGTATTCAATGTTTCGGTGTCTTTGAATAACTTTTACATGCTCGGAAATCGGATAGTTATTTTGACAACGTTATAATCTAAATAAACGTACTTGTCAAATAATCAGGAACAGCCGTGCGATTCTCTAATAATTCGTCGTACCGATGTCAAATGCTTTATGAGATATCGCCCTTGTACATAAGGTTGTTTTTCCAACGTTTCTTGTCATCTCACCATTTGTTTCTCGGATTTTGTCAAAGATGCAACGATGTTTGCTCTTAGAGAATCGCACGGCAGCGGCCCTCAAACTTGTTGAAAGTTTATTTCTGTCATGTTCAGTGGCCTACTAGGATTAGTGAATCAGTAGTGTGCACACATGACTAGGTTTCGTTAAGGCCACTGTTTCCATGCAGGGTTTTAGACTTTATAGTTTAAAATTCGGAATGGTAAAGAACTGTTATGGGCAAGCGTGACGCTTATCATCTCAGGGGTTTGGAGCTTAGCTAGAGCAGAACATGTAACTCATACAGCATCTTGAAATAAATTCGGAAATATTATACATTAAACCAATTTAAAAATGTAATTATTACCTACTTTTTTCATCTTATTATTACCTACAACTACAAAACAAATACCGAAATAGTGTTTCAGAACACAATCTACCTACTTCCACTTCTGCGGCATTATACTACGAAGTCATTTTACTATGCATAACGTTTTGGTTTCTAAGTGAAAAAATTGTGAAGCGATGTCAGAGAGACTTTATTTTCCGTAACGAAAATAACCTAACACCCCCAACTCCGACTCCATCTATTGATGAATAGCAGAACTTTTAATGACTTTTTGAAATATCACGCTTGTCGCTTTAGTTCAGCTACTCGCCTCTAGATGGCATTGGTTAAATAATTATAATTGCATAAGGTGATTTGGCATCTATCGATGAATAGCAGAACTTTTAATGACTTTTTGAAATATCACGCTTGTCACTTTAGTTCAGCAACTCGCCTCTAGATGGCATTGGTTAAATAATTATAATTGCATAAGTTGATTTGGCATCTATCGATGAATAGCAGAACTTTTAATGACTTTTTGAAATATCACGCTTGTCTCTTTAGTTCAGCAACTCGCCTCTAGATGGCATTGGTTAAATAATTATAATTGCATAAGTTGATTTGGCATCTATCGATGAATAGCAGAACTTTTAATGACTTTTTGAAATATCACGCTTGTCTCTTTAGTTCAGCAACTCGCCTCTAGATGGCATTGGTTAAATAATTATAATTGCATAAGTTGATAAAAACAGCTATGCAATAGCTTTACCGCGGCAGTCTCCGAGTGCCACACGTCCTTTTATGTAAGCAGACGTAAAAGGCCATAATGGTTTTAAAACAACTAAATACACAATTTCAATCTCTATTCTTGTTGCAGATTTTATCTCATAACTCTCACCTCATAAGTTTGCGTATTGGTACAGCTAGTGTAACATATGAAGTGTATTCCTAGTCGCGGTTTATGTTAGTAAGTAATACAGACTCACAATAAAAGCGTAACACTTTGAACAATGAGCAAATATAGCGAGAAGCCAAAACTTTCTAAGTAAAGAAGCAGTCGACCTTCACAGCCGGCGAGTTTGCGAACCTCTCAGGTGAGGCTTCTCGTTAATAAATGAGTCAGAGGCCTAAATAGCCGATACTGTGTGCGGCTTTGTGCGCGGAACTCGCGCTTGATGGAAATAACTTTGCCTAAAGTGATTCTACTGTTGATTCTAAAAGGTTCTGCTACGTTACTTCCTGCCAGTTGGAGTGTTCTAATTTTCATAAATTATGACTAGCCGGGCTTCGCCGTGCAGAATAATACTAAATATAATTTTGAGAGTCAATTTGAAAAAATCACCAAAATTTCAGAATTACTTACCACATTTTGAGAAATACTTTTGAATGTATAAAAGTAGAGTAATTAATAAGTACAAGGTATAAAACATATTGTATCATTTTGATACGTTCTTGCTAAAAAAATAATATTTTAATATATAGGTAAATCACTCGCCTGATGTTAAGTGCGTCGTCTACCCGAACAATTTTTAAGCTTCATTATGCACACTCACAACTATGCTTATTTCCAATTTATTTTTGGAGACTTTGAGTCACACAGGGATGTGTGACTCAAAGTCTCCAAATGTCTATGTCAGTCCCGTGAACCATTACATTCATGTTACCATCAACTTACATCAACAGATATCAATTGTCCGCTCCACCAGATGTTGGCTCAGCTAGGATGCTCTGGAGCACATCAAGCTGTACACGATTCAGCGACGTGAATATATTAAGTCTCAAGTCAACATTTCAACTACACTCCATTGAAATATGACAATATCTTCGAATACTCCGCACACAAGTTACATTTGGGGATATCTGTTTCCCACGACTATGCTGTGCTCGAAATTCCTAATGTTCAGTTATTATACTTGTTATTACCGTGCCTTCAATTGAAACATATATGCTTATATATATATCACTATTTTAAAGTTGAACACCTAACACTCTAGTGGTACCACCAATATTGAGTCTTCCTGATTAATACCAACAAATGACCACGTGAAGGGGCATATGAATACCTACCAACAGAAGTGGGTGGTTCTGGTTGTGAAACCTGTATGTTTTACCTTATATAGTAGCAAACAAATATTTTTCAGTTTATAATTGCTATAAAGGGTTCGCATAAGTGTAAATTTTTTATTTATTTATTTTATTTATTTATTTTTCATTCATTACAACTATTTTTACAGGATATACCTAATACAATAGTGTAGTTTATAAGTTAACAATTTTAGAAATTAATTACATTTATAAAATTAGTCACGTAGTTAAATAATTATACATGCCTTAGATTAGATTAAATTAGATTATATATTATGTGATTATATTAAAGTAGTCAATAAATCAATTTTTCAATTATTAATTACTTCATAACATAAATGAAACAATGTCGCCTTTTCAAATTCTACAATAGAACACACAAACAGGTCTATTTTCTTTGCAACTTGATTTAGTGCTTGGAACATTCTATTCAATGGGCTCTTAGCAAGTAAGTTAGTTCTACCGCGGGGGACCGAGAACAACTGCGGCCGCCGCCGGCGCGCCACGTACCCGTCCGGCACGCACAACGCATATTATTATATACACAATCTTTCCGGATTTGTCAAAACGCCTCGGAATACTCTTAGCATATAATATGCGAGCGCCCAGTTCCTTCTTACTTCCAATTTATTATATCCAACCATGCCCAGAACGAATATGGTTGGATACATTAGAGGATAGAATGGGTAAACTCCATACAACCTTAAGTACAAGAACCTTGTATACTTATTCTGTATCCGTTCCAACATTAGAGTGTATTTCGTTAAATGTTTCTTATAAGAATTAATTATTATGCCCGTGAGTAGTAATAACAGGGTAAGTGTACTATTTCTGGCACATGAAAATAGGTGAGTTATTGGCGATTACGAACTGAGCTGAACTGAGACAAATCTTTGGGGTGTGCAGACATCAGCGGCACATCTCATTAGCGGTAACCTTCGCGTCTACTGCGTACAAATTAGAGGAGCCCAAATTGATGCATCGTTCAAACGTGACCCTTAAAACGGGTTTCCGTTTGGGGAAGTGCCCACTCTGTCACATTGAATCATCACCTCAATATATACTCGTAAATGTTAGGTATGTAGATAATTTTAGAAGTAATTGTCCTCACTTATAAAATATGCTCCATACGTCTTAATTACGTTATTTAATACGGCGCAGAACAAATTTGCTGCACTACTATTTCACTACTACTTTTATAGGTACTTTCGCAACAAAGTCAAGGTCAAAATCATTTATTCAATTTAGGCATCAAAGACGCACTTATGAACGTCATATTTTCATTATAATGTACTTTAAAGACTCTACAGCCGCGTTCCAAAATATAGAGCCCACCGAGAAGAAGCGGGAAGAAACTCGGGGCCATTCTTTTTATATAGATGTTTACAATGTTTCTACTTAGGTACTACAAATATTACATTTTATGGGTGGCAGAGTGACAGCTTGCCAGAAGTGGAGTATTCCGAGCAGCTTTATCTTATCTTTATTTATAAACGTAAATCTTAACAAAAAATGTTTTTCAGCAATCGAGATTTATTTATTGTCCATGGTACATATTGTGCAAAAAAATTGATTATAATATTTAACCAAATAAACTAACAAATAATGTAGGTACTTCGACATCACCTCTAGTGACGTAAACACCCTATTCAAATTCATCATTCATGCGTATTATAAGCACTTGTGTGTCCCGTTTCTTTGAGAGATTTATTTAAAGATATCAATATATTAACGTTGCCTTCCTTATATGTATTTGAAAATAAAATGTTGTTCGTAAAAATTTACATAAATATAAGTTAAATAGTGATCATCACACTTTTAATACCAGAAATACAAATAGGATAGCTGTATCTAGTTTTAGACTTGCATAGGGAAATTGTGTGCGTTTTTACAATAAAATCCCAAAGCACATAACTGAGCTCACAGAGGGCAAATTCAAGTTGACTGTAAAAACGTTTTAGTAAAAAAAGCTTACTATAAAGTTCGATATTATATAGAAGATAAAGATGCTTGGAATACTCCACTTCTGGCAGGCTGTCTCTCTGCCACCCATAAAATGTAATTTTTTTTAGTACCTAAGTAGAAACATTGTAAACATCTATATAAAAAAAATGGCCCCGAGTTTCTTGCCGCTTCTTCTCGGTGGGCGCTATATATTTTGGAACGCGGCGGTAGAGTCTTTAAAGTACATTATAATGAAAAGTTGACGTTCATAAGTGCGTCTTTGATGCCTAAATTGAATAAATGATTTTGACTTTGACTTTGACTTGTTCTCGCTGTTACAATGCACGGTACGACTTTCCATTGACTGCCGCCGAAATAAGGGGGGAGGGGGGAGGGGGAGGGGGGGGAGGGGTTTCCCTCCCCCCTCTTCTAATAATAAGCACGGGAACCCCCCCTTTTTTACTTTTTTTTTAATTTTCCTAATTTTATGGATTAAAATTAAGATAATATTTTTTAATAGATTGGCATGAAATAGGGGGTTGAAGGGGGGAAGGATAGGGTCCTCCCCTCCCTTTTTCACCATTTTTATTACAAGGTAATGCATAGTTTTTGAGTTATGCTTATTTTTGTAAAATCATGACCTCACGTTATTTAACACTTCGCTGATCTAATTTATTGTTTTGTTGGATGTGTAACTGACTTTTTAGCGCTTCGCCGGCCGCTGCCGCGGCACGCTCGCTTCGCTCGCTCGGCTCGCGCGTTGGTTGTCGCAGTTTCAACCTAACCTAATTTTTTTTCGTGTGGTGTTCTTATTTATAATGTCGTTAGATTTCTGTATATTGTTTTCTTGTAAAATATGCATAAGAGGGTTATTGTTACCATCAGAGACCAAACCCTTACCCATCCCCACAACATTTAATATCAATCTTGTGCCAGTCAATAATCGGGCAGTCTCTAATTTTACTTGATGATAACTGTACTTTTGGCTGAACATATACCTACATTAATAAAAATTGTAACTCGATAGACAGCCTCGCATTCTCAAACCATGTTCCTGCTGCCCGACTAAATGCCTTAGAGCGACAGTTGCTCTTCCTGCATCGGAAGAGGCCAAACTGCCCGGTCTTGCTGCAGGAGCTTAACGACATTGGTTTTTTATGGTGTGAGCATATTTTTTCCCTAAGAAGGAGCCCATTCTCTTCAGCAAATGCAATGCACTGAGCTGGGGTATTGAACCTGGTTATGATTTTAAACATATTCCAGTGAGACCTAAAACAAACAAAAATTACCATTATAGAAAACTAATTACTGCTCTACTCGTCAGCTTTTTCTGTGAAGTTTACACATGTGGCTTTTAAAGAAAACACTGCGAACCAACCTCATTTCATCGGAATTATATTGGACTCTTCGGCCAGATGACCCAGGAGCTCGAGGCTCCGCATCACCCACGCTGCTCTCAGACGATGTTGGAGACGCAGGCGGCAGTACCGACACGGTACTGAGAACGGCGCGGGAACTACCAGCTACTGGTTTTGATGGCATAGTCATGGGCACAAGTGGCTCACTAGAGTCCAACACTTGCACACACGGGGGGCCTGCAGAAGAGCTCGCTACAAGTGGCTCATCAGAGTCCAACACTAGCACTACACTCGATTCTACACGGGGGGCCTGCAGAAGAGCTCGCGACAAGTGGCTCATCAGAGTCCAACACTAGCACTACACTCGATTCTACAGACGGAACGGCACCACACGAGGGGCCTGAAGAAGAGCTCGCGACAAGTGGCTCATTAGAGTCCAACACTTCCACTACACTCGATTCTTCAGACGGCACGGCAGAACACGAAACCTGGGGCTTCGGAGACGCCATGTTAGTAGTCAAATGTTGTTTACCGACAGGAGTACGAAAACGCGCTCAACTGCAAGTAACACAAAAGATGACTGACTGACGATGACAATGACAATACGAAATGGCGTCAATTTTACGTTTCGTTTCACAAACCGGCAAGAGACGGTAAATACTACCCATTTTAATAGCTAGTAATGAAAAACAGCTGAAATAAGTACGAAATATAATTATTTACGTAAAAGTAATGAAAAACAGTTGAAATAACTTCAAAATATAATTATTTACGTAAATTTATATAAAATAAAATGTTACCGAATGTACCACAACTTAACTGTAGTTAAAACGAAACGTTCAATTGCGAGAATTCTACATAATCTGTGGTATGGATTCACGTAAATATTGCAAAAATAATTGATTTTCAATAATTTTTTTCTCAAAAACTACGCGTTTTCTGGTATTGAAACTTGGCGTGTGTTCATATAATAACGTGACCTTTCTGTGAAAAAAATATCAACCCTCAAACCGACGTCAGGCAATGGAAAACTGAGCCCAATGGACGACGCTGAGCTAAAAAATGGCTACACGGATGTGTTCTGAGAACGCTTCCTACGTCACTAGAGTTGAAGTCGTAAGAATAATGATCTAAATGCAAGATGACATTTTACTTTGTTATATTTTATTCACAACTTATTTATAAACTGAAGTAGGTAGATATGTACTAGAACACTTGTTCTAAAATCAAAATCAATCCTCAAACTACAACGTTGTTGACATTCTACACACACAGTTTAAGTAATATTGCTTGCGATGGCATTAATATGCAGACAACAAGAGTGACAAAGATGGCATATGGCACTTTCTCATTTGATCACGTGACGTACACCTCTGGCAGCGGCGGCGGTGTGAACTAAGTAAAGCGGCTAATCAGCTCCATACACAGACCATTGACTGCTAATACGGCTTTCCCTCAGCTGCCACGACTATGACAATAAAAGGCTAACATATCGCACCAACACGTCAGTACCAGTTTGACTTAGCGTGGAGAACAAGCGGATGAAAAAAATTTAAAACAAATCAAATTACTGCCTTATTGTTCATTAAAGTGGTACGGAAAAAACAGGCATACATCCCTGGATGTATGCAAAGGATGGAATTACATTTCACAGATAATTTTAGTTTATTAATTATTGGAAGAAAACGAAATACACAAATTAAGTAATTGAACAGCGACTCAAAAATAAAAAAATATGGGAACGCGTTGATGTCTTTTGCGATCCCGTACTGTTCTTTGCAGTTGTAGATAAAGCTGTCTCTTTTATTCACTGGCACCTGTAAATTAGTGCGGTACTCCCATATTAACGGGCAACTTATCGATTGTATATATCGACTGTGAGGAAAATAATTCTTCTACACAATACATTTTTTATTTTTATTTATTTTAGTGCATAAAAATACAAATAAATATTCGGTGTTTATTTATATTTAGATAAACTTTTTAACGTTATCTTCAATTAGTTAGTTACATATATATATCTTATGTAATAGTAATGTAAATATACACGCGGAAAAAACCCCAGTGTAATATGAAACATAAATAATAATGATCTCAAAATGAAGTAGTATTGACATGTACTTAATATTTTTTTAAATAAAATCACTATACCTAGCACCTACTCTGTTTGTGCTTCTGTAAGTGACTAATTAATTTGACTAATTGGATAATTCTACTACATCTTCTCTGCGCAGCTGGCATCTTTTTTATATGACTTAGACACATAGTTTTTTTAACAATAACATGGAACTGGCTTCTAAAAGTAAAAAGTGTGAGTCGGTCATAAATGTATATAGTTTGTAGGTGTCGTCTATACATTGGTAAATTTTACGATCGTACAAATCCAGTATTGTATAGAAAGAGGTGATGTATCCTTGTATCCTATTTACAATCATTATTTAATCACATTTTTTGTAAAGGCTTTCGATACTTTGTACAAATAAAACTATTTTAAAATGATAACGATGTTGTTTTTCTATGGTGAAAATATATAATTATTTTATGGTGGTATTTAGTACTTACATACTGAATAATCAATAAGAACACGATAAACAGACAGTGATAAGTAACTATTTTTTAAACGCAAAAAAACATGTTCAGATCAATGTGTTTCACCGTGAAACATCGAATGAATTATTAAGATGATTTCATTAATTCAAGTTTTGTTTACATAACCCTTTAGCTTAATACTTACATACATATTTCAGGTCTTGGTACAGTTAAGGTAAACGTAACGGTAATAATTTGTAGTGCACTTTATCGACAATTAAGGTGATTACATAATGCTGTACCACAACACTATTTAGGTACTATGAGTGGAGCTACATTTTGAGGCGGCCAATCAAAATCCTTTTTTGTACGTAGCCCCCCGACCCGCAGTGGTGACTTGTGTTCTTAGAAGAAATTGAGCTACACGCAGTCAAGTGGTTATATGGTCTGTGGCTCCATATGAACGTTGCAGGATCTACGGCCGGTGCCAATAATCTATCTATCGTCGATTTACCCTACTAGATATTTGACACTGTTTTTAAGGACATTATGTCAAATATGTATCCGAAGTGAGGAACACTGTGGATAGATAGATTATTACCGGCTGTTAGTGCGTAGGGCGAGTCTACCTTAGTTTGCTATTTATTATTATTGCAAAATTACTGAGCGAAAGACACTCAAAGACCAATGTATCAGGGTGACGAGCGCAGTGCAGTGCTACGCAAAAATACTACATTTGTTATAGGCAAGCGTAATGCTTACCGTCACGAATTGTCTATCTCGTCACTTAATTGCATAAACATATTATTATACGTACAGTGGCTCTCAACCGGGAGTCCACGGACCGCTGGTGGTCCCTGGAAGCACCCGAAGTGGTCCGCGAAGACTTTCACATAGATTAGAAAAATACTGATATTGAGAACTTAACCCAGAATTGATAAGGTAGGAGTAAATAATGTGCAACTGTGTAATAATGTGTAAATAGTATGCAGTCAGAAAAACTGCATAAAAATAATATACATAGATACATACTTATCTCTAGGCTGTAATTTAAAACATTCATCATTTTATTAAATACGGTTCAGTACGGCTTAACAAGTTTACCTTTATTGCGTATTTATTTGTAGTTAGGTCAATGTTTTATTCATTTACATTAGAGGTCCAACTAACAATTGGTGGTCCATGGCAAGACAGAAATTTAGTGAAATGGTCCCGCATCACTAAAAGATTAAGAACCAGTGGTATACCGGTTATACGTATCTTAGCTTGGGAACTCATTTAAGATTTAGTTTTAGTATAGTTTACACATTTAGCTTTAGTATAGTAGTTAGGAGATCATCTCCTGACTACTATACTACGTCACATATGTGTATGATCGGTTCATGACCGTGAGTGACCCTCAAGGAGTGAAATCACTCCTCCCACGCTAACGACTCCACCACTTGCATAATGTTACGACATCTGTTTTGTCCACGCACACGAAAACTAATTGATTTTACTTATGACTCATCTCGCGAATATTCACGTCCGAGGATCATTGATCAAAAAAAGCATAGATAAGTCATACAAGTATAAAACTTGTCTCTAATATAACTCACAATTGGGGTTTCTTTCAATTAGTTTGATCGTATCCTTTTAACGCCAACGTCTAAGCATTTAAATCGCTATTAATATAGCCATATTTTTCCTCTCAAACCTATAATTGAATCCTACGCGTTACAGATAGATATATTTTGAGTATACATTAATATATTTATGCCATAAACAATTCAATATTGTTTCTGTGATCTGTGTTCAATATATAATTAACTTCTTCGATATGATTTAAAAGTGTATGTTATATACATCGCGAAGGAACGTCAAGCTGGTTATCATGTCGTGTCATGTCTAGAGATAAATAATAAAAAGGAATTGATTTCCCTATTAATGTTGCTCTATGTCTGTGAACTGTCAGGTGGTGTGTATGATAGTGAACTATTTTGTAAGTAGGTGCACGGTAGTATAACCCGCGGTACGTAACTCTGTAATATTGAAAGTTTAAAAAGTATATAACTAATGAAGGTTTATTAGAGCTTCACGGACAATGTACGACAATGTTCATTTTACTTCGCTTTAGACTAATCTTCTTAATCTATACTGTATAATTATATTATAAAGAGGAAAGATTTGTATGAATGTTTGTAACGAATTGGCTCAAAAAGTAGTGACCGATCAAAAATTCTTTTACCATTGGAAAGCTACATTCACCCTGAGTAACATAAGCTATATAAGATTCATCATCATCCATCACTGCACGGGTGAAACCGCGGAGAGCAACTAGTTCTTAACAAAATACGTTTTACCACATTAACATGACTCTACTAGTGGTTTTGATTGTTTTCACCGCAATACCAAGTATTATGCTTAAGCAGTAGTGTGCAAGCTTAGTACGGGTTAAAGGGGACACAACACACAAGAACGGGAAACAGTAACTAATATTTTAATGTAAAGCACAGTTCCTCATAAAACTTTCAAGTTTAAAACTCTGGGACGTGCTAATTATATTAATTTTGTATAGGAGATACATTGTTGTTGTTATTCTACGAACAATAATAAGTCAGGAAGCATAATTCAGAACAAATTCCACACAAAAAGTGGCCCTTCAAACCAAAGCGAAGTATGGTTCCAAATACGAATTACTTCCGAGGTTACAAATAGACATGTTCGGTGATTGGTTTAAATTCAGAAGGATAGCAGGGATTGGCTCACGCGCGTGCTGCAACGTCTACTATGACAACTGAGTCGTAGCGACGTGGATGATGTAATGCAACAAGTGAATTGGACCAAGTCAATAATATACACAATGTTTTTTATTTGTTTTTTTTTTATATCGGTTACTTTTTAAAATTCAGTGAACTTTATGTCCCGCAAAATATTAAGTTTTCGTCTAGAAGTGATTAGAAGATACTCTTTTTCCGCAATGTAGTAAAGTGAGATTAAATAACCAAAAATATATTTAACTAGCTGGTGCCCGCGACTGCGTCTGCGCAGGGTTAGTACTTCGAGTAGCTAATTATCTTCTCCAAGGACTCACCCTGACCAGACATCCATCAAAAATACCAAAATGTCATAAAATATGTACATGGTCAAACGCCATTGTTATAATAGAAATCCAAGAGAAAAAATAAATACTAAGTGTATCAATCAGTAAACACTAATAATAAAAGACAGGAATTACGAGTACATACAAATATAAAATTAATCACCATTAAAAAAACTGTCATAACATTTCATCACCCTTGACGGTATTTGTGTTACATTTCATCCCCCTTGAGTCTAGTGTATCGAGCTGTCAAAATACGAGCGACACAAACTTAAGACACAAACAAAAAAAAAAAAAACTTAACTTAAATGTAGGCGTTGGAACACCGCTGCTTACCCCTTCGAGGATATATAGGCGAAACCATTTGTTATGTTGTGTTTAAAAATAACATGTAAGTATTGCGGGCGATTCACTCAATTTGTATAGATTGATGTTTCACCTAATCGTGATACCGGAATCGCTCGACTACAGTCGGCTGAACAACAAAGACGGATGACATGCCAACTCTATCGCCAAGCACGTCTAGTGTATCGAGCTAGCAAAATCATTGCGTGCTTTTGACTTGAGGTGCGTTCGTTTAGCAATGAGGGCATTGGTGACGATGCAATTGTTGGCTTTTTTGTTAAAGCGTTCGTAAGCTCAAAATCGTTATTATTGCCGCTATTCCCACACTCTACTCGAACGCTAAGCCGTGCATAAGACCTAAAATCGCACGATTGTGCTGTCAAATAGATAGTTGTGTCGAAAAATGATCAAAAACAACCGCAGCTCCGGACATGGGTTAATAATTGTACTTTTCGGTGGCATAAATAACCCTTTTTTAGCTTTGCGTACGGTGGACAAAAAGAGCCCTAAACGACATTTTCACCCACAAAATTACAATTCGAACGCCATTGTGAGCGTTTTAGCGTTATTTTTGTTTCACCCGCGTGGGTGATGATAATGATGAAAAAACATAGCCTATGTGCTATTCCAGACTATAATCTATCTCTGTGACATATTTCAATCAGATCCGTTTAGCCCTTCTGCCGTGATTGAGTAACAAACATTCATTAAAACCATCCATCCATCCACACTTTCACATTTATGATATTAGTAGGATATAAGTAGGAAGCAGGATAGGATATTTGTTATTTGCCTGGTGGACGTTTTTCAGTGGTCGCAGAATACCTTCATCATCAATTATTTTAGAAAAGCATTGTGTTGATATTACTGACAGATTTATGAGCAACTCAAGTAAACCACTTCAAAATTTGCAGAGGGTGAATTTTCATTAGCTTGAAAAATTAAACGTACTTACGTAATTCAACCAAACAATGAACTATTTTTTAATGCTATATTATGCAACTGTAGGTCGGTCATCGGTTATTACTGTTAATTGTTCATTTTCTGTAGTATTTTTTAGAGATGTTGATTTTTTTTCAGGACGAATCATCAGCTTTAAAATGCTTAATATAAGATTTGATATACATAATAATATAACTAAAAAAACAGTAGTACTTACTGTACAAACTGGGAGGATCTGCAGTTTTGTGTAACATGGTACATATATACAATATCTTTCAATTAACTTTTTTTTATTTTTTTTCTTCAAAATGAACGGATTAAGTATATAATGCTGGTTTTCACAGGCATCTAGTCATACTCTTGTCTTTCTAGCTTAAGTGCAGAGAGGCATTTATTTTACTGCATTGGATCGGCAAGGAAATGAAAATAAAACAAAATAAGCAAAATACATTGCTGTTACATTTCAATATTCAGTTCTGTAAAAAAAATATACATTAAACAAAAATAGACTGACTTTATTTTGCATAGTATTGACCATCTCGGTTTGTATACAGATTTTGAACATCTTTGAATATAAATCTAATTTTGCTACTACGTACTAATAAAAGTGATTCCTGGACATTTTAATCTTCTATGGATCCTGCACCACTTCACAACACATGCTGGCATGATGATTCACAGCTGTAGTTCACAATGATAAAAATTAAAATGTATGCGAAGATTTCACGTGTGCTCGCTTGCAAGAAAAATGTTCGACTGATGACGTACTGAACACGACTTTTAAGCCCCGCCTTCTTGAATACGACTTTTGTTGGGTAATTTTTTTAACGCAGTTACTGTTCCTGACTTATTATTATTCGTAGTTGTTATTACATATATGTAAAGGGTGGTTCGTATTGCCTGATTAAAAAGTAGTGTATGCACTGGAATAAATCCTCTCCTTAAAGCCTAGTACAGGCTAGGCTAGTAATTTAGTAGAATAGCGAGTAATTTAGTAGCTAAACTACTCGCTACTGCCCAGAACTCGTTCGCATTACGGTCGAGTACAAGTGAGTAGTGTTTTGCAAAAATGAACGGGGTGCATTTTAGCGGCCTACTCGACAACTTGACTAATCTACAGGTTCGGACTTGTTTAGCCGGTGAACCAGTAGGCACGCACGTGTAGTGGGAGGTGCTACTCGCCCGAAAAAAATAGAGTAAAATGGATTGACTCGACTTACTCGTTCACTAAACTACTAGACTAAATGATTGTGGTTCGCACACTTTTAGCCACTAAATTACTCGCAGCTCTACTAAATTACTAGCCTAGTCCGAGCTAGGCTTAACAGACATATGGGAGCTGTCACAAAATGAGATTTATATTTTAATTATTTTTATTTTAAATTTCCCACACTAACGTATACAACTGCGCAAGTGATTAATCTGCTATTTATTAGGACGGGAGTCGGGACTGACCATCTGAACTGTACTGAACTCTAAACACTACCATTTATGGAACCGTGACGACACCAAGTAGTTAAGAAAAAAGTTTAATAGTTTTTATTAGGTTTTTTGTATTAGGTTGGTACACCTGTCTATCGTAACTATTCAAAGTGTGCTAACTTATTATGACTCCCTACGATATCTGAAAGAAGAGAAGAACTAAAGACATTTCTTTTTATTGTTTCAAATACACCTGTTTTTTATGTTATTATAGGAAACGGTACAAGCACGAGGCCCACCTAATGTAAAGCGGTTACCTCTGTCTAGAACAGATGCAGTTTCACACTAGTGACAAACTGCACTGCGCCCCAACCCAGAGACATTAAGTTGTTAAGTCTCATGTGCCTGTAATTGGGCCGGCAATATTATCACATCAAAACACAGTATTGCAAACATTACTAACCGATTCACGGTAGTAAAATGCATGGTGGCAGTACTACCCCGGACAGACTCATTCACAAAGAGTTCTACTGCTTTGAAATTAGCCTGAAGATATTATACTCGTAATTAATATGACACGACTTAGATAGGTACACAGAGACTGATATTTTTTACTAGCCTAAATGAAAAAAAAAATTACCTTTAAGTACCTATCTCTTCAGGGATTGGCAGGCGTGACTGTGAATGACTGAGAAGACTTGTCTTTCCTTTAAACCACACGTTCTCTGTACTAAATCACATTCAACGTAACTGTAAGCTTGCTTAATATTAATGATAAACATACAAGCACCGCCAGCAGCTAACGGCGAAGCTTTACCTACTTGAAAAGTCGCCGAGACCGCGACAGATTGCCGATGATTGACAGCCAATGTTTCCCACAGCCTCTGCGGACGCGGAAGCACTCGATGCACGCTCACTGCATGTACACAACTCTCCTAGCAACTACATAAGCACTGTATCAAACTTTTGGCAACATTACACGATATACAGACCACTTTCACTCGTCTGTTCCGTATTTAAAAGCGGTTCTGTATCGGTTTAGAGGAACCATTAAAACCGCAGTGCGTGGCGGCTGGGCGCTCGCGTCTCACTGACTGCGCGCGGGCACCTCCTAACCCCCTCTTTAGAGCCTTACAGCAGACTTAAACAAAAACAGGCTCAATATAGCTACTGTTTGAGTAGAGTTTAGAGTGACTAGAGAATTGCCCACGTTTTGAATGAGTTTTCAAACTTGCCTTGCTTGTAGTCTGCTCGGTATTTATATGGTAACAGCAAAATCTAATACTCTTCTTTCTTCTCAGAGGAAGTTTTCTCTACGCAATATTGTGCTTTATTGGGGAAGGTTAGCAAGTCCAAGCAGTCATAATACGTCAGCTTGTGCATTCCTATGCTGTTACACTGGGCTGACGATGAAGATTATTTGTTATATTTTGTACTGTGGTGTTGCAATAAAGAGTTTATCTATTATCTATCTATGCCTGTCCGTGACGTTTATCCGTTTAATTTCTTTAGTACTCGTATTATCGTCTACAGTTAAGCATAAACGTCTTTTGTAACCGTTTATGCACTGCACAAGTAATAATATATTTGTAAACTTTAGTTTAGAATAAATACATAAGAGAATTGGTCTAAAAGATGTGCTATTTTCTACCGACTTCCAATACTCAATTCGACTGTTACCTCATAACTTTCAATAGGAAGAACTTATTCTCAAAATTCGTTTTTGTTTGAAAGCTGGTGCTTCCCGTGTAGTACTATTTTAATGCATGGTAACTTTTTAATGCATGGTAACTTTTTATTGTAATGTGTTATTTAATTTTTAATTTTTGTGACATTTCTTTTAATTTTTTATTTTTGACATTTTAGCATGATAATTATTTATTCTATAATGATAATTTATTTTGACTTTTAATTAATTATTGTATAACGACCATTTATTTATTTTGTATATAATATTATCATCACCTTTTATATTGTTACTATCTATTGTGACAAAAATGTATTATTCGACATGTAATTAATTAATCTGATAGGTATTTAAATTTTATAATTATGTAATATTGTCTGTCATTAGTGTAATTGGTTTTTGAACCGTGCTAGTTGAATAATAAATAAAAAAAAATAAAAAAAAAACTATTTAACTTTCATCAAATTCGGTTCAGTACTTTTTGAGTTAGATTCCAATAACTGAATAAAATGGAAGTCGGTATCAAATGTTTCAAATTGTACTTGTGGTTTGTCACGTCATGCTAGGGTTTACAAATGATGATTGCTAAAACTAGATTTTATATCATCATCAGGTATAAATCAAGCTAATAAGCAGAAAGTGCTTATTCGTGAATAAACAATAAGATTCGTTAACTTCTTATAATTCGTTATAAGTTCTGGAACATTAACCGTGTATTTTGTCTAGAAGTCTTAACAAACTAACAATAATTATACGCAGGTAGCGAAGAAAGTTCTTATGGAAAGTAATATTCGTTAGATATTCAAATGAGTCAGAATTTGGTCTGATTGCTTCAGTGTCTTGTTTCGCAAAGTCTTGAAGTGTTTTATTTGAATAGTAGAAAATGTGATCAAAATGAATACCTGATGACTTTGCTTGTACTCGAATTTCATATCACTGAGTCAGAAATCTTAAGTATGCAAGAAATGAGCATGTTGAAGAAATAGTTCACATTCTCGGAAAGGGTTCAAATCCGAGTTTTCAATCTATGTCAGACGCCATGACCATCCGAGCATGGAATTTTAACTCTCTACTTGATTTTAACCGTCAATGGGGATGGATAAGCTTAAGTTTATTTATTTCTTTCCAGTTGTCCAAATTGGGTCGTCTTGAGGCACCATATGATTGTTATTTGCGTGAAAAACAATGAAGCCACATCATACATACACAAATACACACATACTCGTATATACCTACACCCGACTAGCATCGGTTACCTTTTAGACAGTCGGAAGTCAGGTTCATCCTTCAGAAGTCGGTTCAAAATGCGAGTTGACCAGTACTATCACCACATACATGTTGAAACATCGTCATCATCATCTCAGCTGTAGGACGTCCACTGCTGCCTATATCCATATGCCTCCCTCGCAAATTTCCAAAAGGTTGAAAGCGGTCTGCTGGCATCTTAAAACATAAAACTAGGTAAAACAAGATTGATAACAGGAATACACGGCTAATTATTTAATTAGCACGCACATTAAAGCGCATAAAACCCGTCCTCCTTTTCAGCTTAGCCGCAGTCGGGTAATTTGACAGTGACACTAGTGCCAAAAAGACAAAGTAAATAAGTACCTAACGTTTCATTTGTCAAAATCGCTGGAGCCATTAAATAGTTATGGGATCAAATACGAGTACATCCGTCCTTTTGGGCTTCGCCGCAATCGGGTACCTAAATGTTAGTAATCGACTATTGTGTTACATTATGTAGCAGTTGCCCCCGTGACTATGCTGCTGCTGCGGCGTAACCCGGCTGATATATTTGTGGCGAATATCGCCGCCACTGCGCCGGAACAAAATTAATTCATCTGATTCGGCCGAATTGTTGGAAGGGCCAATAGAACAACGGTGTGTGCGAATCTAAATACTAGCGCTGTCAGGTTGACAGAACGGCTCCCAGCGATACGCACTTAGATTTCACGCACTGGCAATAAGGTGATAGTCTGTGGTCGAGATATAATCGGATTGATCTAGGATGGTAACAATGTGTTACTGTGTAAACTTCGATGTAAAACAATTATTGTAATAATTGGAGTCGTTATGACTGGCAATAAACCGTGTGCATAAGTATAACAACCTAGTATCAATCCATGGCCCAGTTTCCTCCACCGGTCCCTGTCCGTTCACGTAAAACACTCCAAATATTGCTTACTTCATTGATATACTTAGTTGCCTGTGGTTTTGTGTAGTGTGTAGACGAACAAAGTCATTGCTAAATAGAAAACCGCAGGTGCTTGCAAGATTCAATCATTCTAGTAAGAAACTTTATTGGATGATTAGATGAATATTAGAAATATTCTAATTGGGTAGTTGACACAGTCAAAAATTAATTACGAGTACAATGTAATGTTAACTTAATAGTGGTTGGAGCAAATAACTCAAATCATTTAACAAATTATTTAATATGCATTTTATTTTGAATAAACAAAATGTAAAAGTTTCTAGAAATCACGTAACCTCAAACGGAAGTAGCGGCGGAAATGATGTCATAAGGGCAAAACATATATACTACTACTAAAAAAACATACATACTAGGTCAACCCACAAACTGTCGATCCATAAACACGGTTATTGCCGCAACCGGAAATAATAAGTTTGTTGTACATTTTTTTATATTAATTAAAAACCTATGTTTAAAATAGTAAATTTATTTTTCAACCAATCATGACGAAGCTTGGTGTGCGTATGTGCACATCAAGTTTCGTCATGATTCGAAAAAAATATTGAATACTTTTCAGTAATTTTTTTGTTGTAGATAGTTTTTGAGTGGAGATGTAGTTTTTCTAAAGGAAGTTTGCTGCAGTGCTGTTTACCGACCGATGTTGATAAAATTTGGTACAAGCATTAAGTACTTACCTGACCTGGATTTCAAACATGAGCATAATTGGTGAAGAGGTTGGAGAGAATAGGTTGTGAAATTAAAAACTTGTCAATTTTGGTAATATTTGGGAAGAACATTCGGTACCAACACATAACATTGTAGCAAAATTGTTCAAGATTTTGCGGAAATAAACATCTGTAAAACTTTTCTGAATTTCAAAGATTTGCGAAAAATTCCCTCTGATAAGCTGCTGTGCTCGAGAGGTCTACTATTCGCAGTATTTCATGGGTGGGGAACGTAAAAGTAGATCAACTTGCCAAAGATGTCGTTGATGATGGAAACAGTTCTCATGTGTTTCCTTTTTATATTTCTAGACAAAACTGTATAAACAAAAGGAGTCTTTTGACGAGAGATCATTGATTATGGGCTTTTCATACAGCCTTGTCTAACGCGTTCTCATGGTTCCCCTACGCTGAAACTCCTAAATCTGAAATAGCAGTGCATTAACTTATCTAAGATGTAGGGAACAGAATTGTTTTTCACCGTTAAGTCCTGTAGCCCGCGTTCGCTACTGTGCGCAACAGTGACTCCCAGACGAAGAACTTCAATAAATTCAAATTATTCAATAAGTTAAATAAAGGTTGGACAGAATATGTTCCTGTTATAATAAAGCGTCCTATTCAGTACATAATTATTATCATTTTACATTACCCGCTATAGTGTTCTAACTCATACATATATATACCGTAGATAGAGTAAATAGAGCGGTAGGTCTTCCCCGTGGATTTCTAAAATAACTGAATAGAAAGCAAACATATTAAAAACAAACTGGTATGGATAAATGCTAGCTCACACACACTCAACGATTTGCATGAGACTTTAAAAATTTAATTGGGAAATGGTTTTTAGTATTTGAAAGTCTAGTTTGTTATTAAAATACTAGTGTCAGTTTTAATCAAAATTAATAACCTTTGTTGGGTACGACAAGAATGCTTTGAACATTGTAAAATTTTGGAAGCTTTGATCCGGAGGCGTTATTACACGGTCCAAGTAGTTCGAATGATAAATATATGTCGGATAAAACTTATTTTATGAGTAAGCTGTAGTAAGTTCTCTACACTACTGCTCTAGTGTTTCACTACTTTAGTGTTTGACTACTGAATCTGTGTGTTTCTGGGCTTGCCAACCGAGAAGTTTTATTACGTGGGCTAATACGTGGAAGATCCGTTTAAAAGACATCCGAACTCGGATGCGTAGTGGCCGTGGTGAACCAAAACTTCAATGCTAACCACATTATCAATACGGTGATTAAATGTATTTATTTTAAAAAAAAGTTTTTATTGCAGATTCCGTTAGCTGACTGAGTAGAGATATGCTTACATTCGAAGCGCAGGGTTTCGGGTTCAATCCCTGGCTGGGGCTTAGATTTGTTTGATGAGCAGAAATATTTGTTCGCTGTTTGTCTTCCATTTTGTTATAGGTTATTGTGTGTATCCGTCCCAACACAGGGAATCCATTTACGGGTTTTGAGGGGTCAACGTAAAACATTATAAATTTTGATGAAACACAATGGTGACAGCTAGGAAATTGAGATTCTGGAGATTTAATTAATTTAATTCTGAAAATACTAGATAAATACGTCAGTTATATATTGTTTTAGGGATACTGCTGTCACATTCTTCCGTCCATCTAATTATTAGTGAAAGGGCAAGTTGCATCCATCCATCCACCCACCCGCATGTTACACCTCCATGTGCCAATTTGGCTAAACATTCTTGACCTACACATGGATTAGATGACGTATTTTTATTAGAAAAACGGGATTACTCACGTAATATTTATCGGATAGGTCCGACTATAGTTTCGACCACATTCGGTGGTCATTTTCAAGGAGTGTTCGGGACGCCCGCGTCGATGACGTCTCGCTTAGCACTGTTGCGATGTGCTAAGCGAGACGTCACCGACGGAGTTGGTTGTAGACCAGTCATTAATTTGTTATTAACGTTGTAATAATGTATGCTGTGTTTGCCTATTATTGGATCGTTACATAAGACATTAATATTAACACCACGTTATTTATACTTTCTATAAAATGTATCAGTCTGTTGGTGAACCAACAAAAAAAAAAGGTCTTAATATTACTTTTAAAAAGAATCTGCAACAATTTAAGTTGTTGTGTTTACCCTCAAAATATATTCTGAAAGTAGAGGATCAAAAAACTTGAGAAGTAAGTGATGAAAGCATTTTAATTGTAAATAATTAATAAATCTACGGTCTACTAGTTCATGAGCCAATTAATGCTTATTTGACCTCTACTCAGTTTCAAATAAATCTTTGAAACGTAAAAGTTTGCTGAAATTTCCACTTGGATTTACGTAATGCTTTGGCTAGCCCGGTTACCGACCTCTGCATTTTATGTAATCTGACATGAACTTTAGAACAAACATAACCAATGAGACTAATGATGTGTTGATGTTTTTCATGAGACTGTCATTTCATTCAGTAAGATTCGATTCGCAGAATGGAAGAAGCGTTCCTGTTGTTTTCCAATTATTTTCTATAGTCTTTTGGCTAAAACCTGAGTTTGGAACTGTTGCTGGTAGAACCAAACCACGCATATTGATGCGAAAGTTCCAGTGCGTGAGGATGTGACTGCGTTATTTCATTAGCGAACATTTGCATTAGATTGGATTACATAAGTTCCTAGATTCGCTAAGCAGAATGGAAATATCGTTGTAATTTTTATTTTTCTATAAATTCTAGGTTAAAAACCTGAATAGTGAACTGTGCTCAGTGTAACAAACCACACATATTATTAATACATATTGAAAAACCCACGTCCAGCGCAATACGGCGAGACCTCTGGACACTGTGAGTGACTACTGCGTGCATCATTAATCAAACGTTCCGTTTTGTTTCTAATGTAATAGGCGGTAAGTACATGAACCAATTTCCATAACTTTATACTTGTCAGACAACTGCCATCCAGCCTAGCCGTGCATGCGTGCCATGTTCACTGGAAAGTGTTCGAAACATCGAGATAAAAATAATATCAAAGTATACACGATTTAATCTGTTTAAAGTTGTTTAATTCAATGATTCTTGATAGTTTGACCTTTGGTCACTTTTATCATCTTTCCCGATATTAATAAATGATGCGGTCTACGATGAATTACAACTGCCTAGTAGATGCCTATTTACCCTTATACTGTACTTTTAATCTGGGTAAACACGTTTATAAACAACTTCAAAATAGGAGGAGATTATATATATTCGATTGTATGTATTCTATCAATATATATATTCTACCTTCTTCAAAAAGCAGGAAGTACTGAATTTGACTGTTTTTTTAATGTTTGTTACCTCATAACTTTCGACTTGGTGAACCAATTCTCAAAATTATTTTTTATTTGAAAGCTGGTGCTTTTCGTGTGGTCCCATTTAATATCATCAAATTCAGTCTAGTAGTTTTTGAGCTACCCTCCAATAACTGAATAGATTAGAATTCAGTATAATTTTTTTCAAATTGTACTTGTTTTTGTGTATGTTAGACGATTTCTCGTTTGTAAACCAATTCTCAAAATTATTTTCTTATTTGGTATACATCCGAAGTGGTCCCATTTAAATTTCATCAAATTCGGTCAAGCAATTTTTGAATAATACTCCAATAGGTGAAAAGTGTTTCGCCTATCTTGATGATGTCATAATTGACGGTGAATGATAATCGATCCCGTAAGTAGCAAGCGTCACTAAAACTGGTGAAAAAAAGTTACTAAAAATGGAACCGACTTCAACAAGTTATTCCGCACTTTTTGGTGTTAAAGTCGGTTCCATATTTTGGTAGAAAATTTTGTTGTTCTCCCAGTCTCAGCCCGGAAGGCTCAACTGACATAACTTTAATAATAACCTTGGTCACGTCACGATCGTGCCGTTTATCCGAGGGCCCCATAAACCCACATGCGGGGCCCATAACTGTTATTTATTGTTTGTCAACAAAGGATGCTACACAAGTTTTTATATTGTAACACACAAGTCGACTGTAAAGTGCAATGTATTGTGCGGAAATTACTTTTATCATCGTCTGGCCTATATACTAAACTTATTACTTAACATAGTATAATAGGTACTGTACGTAGGTGCTTGCTTTATTTTCGAACTTATTTTTTACCTCAAGAGAATAAAAACGGTCAAGTGCGAGTCGGACTCGCGCACGAAGGGTTCCGTATCATCTATAAAAAATATTTCAAGTTTCTACACTTTATCGTTATTCAAACCGAGAAAACAGTTTGAAAAAAATATACGTTTGTTGTATGGGACCCTCCAAAGTCAAAGTCAAAGTCATAATTATTTATTTGCTAGGAACTTGTAAGGTATACAACATACAGAGAGGCATACAAGATCTTATAAAGGCTTAATGAATAGATTACATGTCCTTACCTGTTAGGCGTGCAAATTCAATTTCAAAATAGGTAATTGTATGTCATATATTGGTTATTGTTAAGGATTAGTCATATTTTATAATATTTACACATGCATAATTTAGTATTTTTTAATATTACAATTATACTGAATATTTATCAATGGATTTGTCTTTTAAGTAATCGGTAATACTATAATAACATTTTTCTGCAAGCAATTTCTTTAATTAACATTTAAACATACCATTGCTTAATCCTCTAATGGTTTTTGGTATCTTATTGAAAACAATGGGAGCCATACAGGAAACATTATTTTGCATTAAAGTAGTTTTTCAAGCTCTCGAGCAGTGTCTAGTATCATCACGTCTGCTACGAGTGCTTAATTCAGAGATGCGACAAAATAGGTTTGGATTAGTTTTTATAAAAGTAGCTATTTCTAAAAATCTCCCTTATATATTAATTGTGTTTTAATTTAATTATTTATGTTTTAACTGAATAATGTAACTGAATATTCTGTGAATATTTCAAGCGTGTACCTATTGCTGTTATCAATATCGAGCAAAAACAATCACGTTTGTTGTATGGGAGCCCCCCTAAATATTCAATTTATTCTGGTTTTTATTATATACTTATTGTTATAGCGGCAACAGAAATACAACATCTGTGAAAATTTCAACTGTCTTACTATCACGGTTCATGAGATACAGCCTGGTGACAGACATACAGCTTGACATACAAACTGACATGGGAGTCTTAGTAATAGTGTCCCGTTTTACCCTTTGTGTACGGAACCCACTGAGCTAAACAAATAGAGCAGCAAACTTCATTACCATGCGTCAAAAAAGTGTAACCACTAAATAACCGCGACGACGTAGCTTTGAAACAACTAAACAATTAAAGGAAACAAGTCTATCTCGCTTACACAAGTAGCAGGAACATTACCGGCGCTGAGATTAGATAAAGATCGCAAAATTAACATGCAATGGCGGGTTGGTGTTGCCTACCGTATGAATTTTACCCAAAAATATTAAATAAATATAAGGTTTTTTTAATCTCGCTATGTAATCAAATACATTTTTCATTTAGTTATGTACTTATTTGTTATTGTAACGCAGTTTAATGAAATAATTAAGACATTTTCTCTTTCAATATTTTTATTGTGATACCAAAAAATCAAACTCCGATATGAAGCATCAGTTTCATATACATTGTCTTTTAGGCTACATTTTGTAAGTTTGAGTGTTTATAAATGTTTGTAATTTTTTTTCTATCAGTTGAACTGTTTTTGTTTTGGCTGCATTTCTTATTCTTCCTTCAATATACGTTTATTTTTCATTTCTAGTCTTCTATTTTTCTGTGATATATTTTTTATTTTCTTAGTATTCCAGTGTATACATTTTTAAATCGGTTCCACAGCATCATGTGCATATCGGAGTCATCCTGGAAAATATACATTATATTGTACTCGAAAGGGCACTATAACGCCTAAATAATAAGTTAAAATTAACAATTCATTGTACTAGACACTCCGGTTAGTCGTATTAAAACAGTTTGTTTTATAAGAAGGTATTTTTTAGACTAATATTTGCTACGCTACAATGTGATTATGTCAACTACCATATTACCTAAATAATTACTTACAATACAATACGCATTGAGTTTGCTACGTTAGACAAATAAACATGGCCACAATCGCTTTTTGATCCTAGTTTGGCTTGATCCCGAATGCGCTTAGACAAATGACAGTAGATTTAGTATGTAGCCAGTCAGTCTCTTTTCTATGCAATCTAATTATTACCTAGCTCTCACGGCGTTAAGTACCCTGCAAAGTTATTACTCGTAATATGTTTATTGTATACATATTTATTTTTGTATAAGTGCGAGTCAGACTCGATTATCTGTAAAAAAAACAGCCAAGTGCGAGTTGAACTCGCGCATGAAGGGTTCCGTACCATTATTTATAAATCTCCCATACAACACTATCATGGTTCATGATATATACCCCGGTGAAAGACGGACAGGCAGACAAACAGACAGACGGACAGCGGAGTCTTAGTAATAGGTTTCGTTTTAAACTTTGTGTACGGAACCCTAAAAATACGTGTGAATTTTGAGCCGAATCGAACTGCATTTACCAGCGTGCCAAACATTAAGAAACATAAGAATAATCATGAGGAACCTCTATGCTAAACTTCAAATTTTTAGAACCAGTTTACTTTAGTTGTTTAGTCTGTCGGTTTATTCTCTTGTGTGATAATAAAAACATGTATTTCTCAATCATAAAAAAAAAACAAAATTATTTGAAATAATTTATTCGAAACGAAGTAACTTATTCCATAAATTTCAAGTTCTACAATTAATGTGGGAAAACCAAAAAGATGTTTTAGTGGTAACACTGAAAGTAAATTACTATATTCGGTGTTTTATTTCAGTTTTTGTGTTATTTATGATTATATAATTGCATAAACAGTAAACTTACGTGTGAAAAGTTATTCCGCTTGATTTATTACGTTTTTTTACTTTGAATCGCACTCTTTCACTCGGCATTTACCCATTTTGGAGATCGTTTTTGTCGTGTGTCACTCAGTTGTCATCACGCTGAGCACTGAACTGATGTTAGCTAGATATATGGCTGTGGCCATAATGTGCAGTGGCAACGATTTGGCGCGGTAAGTACTAATCTAGTGTAACGTATAAATCAATGACGGAACCCTAAAAATGAATCGTTCGGTGGTCTATCCATCTTCAAGGCCTCTTTGTTTCAGGAGCTCCTACGGAGTTTCAGTTTAAACTTTTAGGTCTACGGTGAAATACAGTCAACAATTTCTCAAAAAACTAGTTTATTTATAATTATATCTCATATAAAAATTTCTCACAAAAATGCATGAAAGCTTTGTTTATATTGGAGAATATTGGAGAATAAAACGCGACTTACTTCGAAAGTCGGTGTTGATATTTAAAAGACAGTTTTTTTATTATTTGTACTTTTGCTATGGATATAAGTTCATAGTCATTTTAAAACGTTTTACTTATCTATATTTTCTCAATGCCAACCCCCCTCAAAGAAACGAGTGTATAAACAAAACTAAGCCCTTTATATGAAAACTAACAAAAACATATTAGATGCAGTCCAAAATCTAATTTTGACTGGTCTAGTAACCCTTCCTATATCGTGACAATTAAAACAAAAGATTTATGAATGAAACTAACGTATATTTACGTCTCTGGGACGCAAAGGGTTAAAATTTTATTCGCTATATATAAATAAAAATAAAAATAATAAACGCACGAATTAAATAGTACTATATCTTTTAATACGAAACCCGTGTATATCTGTGCTTCTCAGCCAACTCAGTCGTCGGTCAACCGCGTCTAGGGCCAGCTGTTTTTGTGCGGTAAGTATTATTGTTTTGGAGTTATGACGAGTTGAACGAGTTGATGCGCTCCTGAGGCGTATGGTTATCTTCAAGATCGACGTATGTATGACTGTCTAAAAAAAAATTTATAAGGTACTGATTAGCTTTCGTAGACTTTATACTTATATTTGACTTATACTATACATATTAATAGTAAAATACAATATTTTATGATAGTTAAGCGATATTCGTGATTTTTGTTAGTTTTTTAGAGGTCTACTCATTTGGTTTCAATTATTAATAATAAACAAATATAAAGTACAATATTTTTCGTTTATAAAAATGTGTCACCTATAATACCATTTAAATTGTATAATCAAATCACACAAATCTTGCTAAATAATTTAAATATAAGCATTTGAATACCGTGGCGCCTCCGAAGCGCATGGTTATCTTTTATGTAAGATAGAATATGGTTATCTTTCTAGGGTTAATTTGTTCACAAAACCCAAGGCCTCATGACGACCTCGATCTATCTCGAGTGTTGTCTCACAAGCTACCCTGTGGTACACTTACATTCCCCCATAGCACCCTCACAACATTACTGTTCTAAGCCGGAAGCATCGGCTGTAATCTATGACAGCCGTGGGCAATGCTATTACTCAGGATGGTGATAGTATTCCTTATGCCCTCACGCCATGGCTTTATGTACAATAATGAAAATTACTGTAGGTTGAATGTACCTATATTACAAAAGTTCAGTTCATTCATCATCATGGCGCTTGCAATACATTTATTTATTTTATCATAGAAAGACTATCGACTAATACAGTTGATTAATACTTCTTATAGTAACACAGAGTCATTATAAGTCTCCACTGATAGCGCTAAAATAGCTTACTAAATTGAGCTTATAATGTAGAAGGACATTATTCATATACGATATGATATAATACTGATTCTACAAAAATCTAAACTCACTTACATAGTATTAATAAGAGATATGGAAGAAATGCAACAAGCTGTTGAAATTACTTAGTCAATTAGGAATTCTTAAGAAATATTCGCTTAGCTGTTTCTTCATAGAATAAAATACTAGAGTGAAAAATGTCAAAAGGTCAAGGTTACTTTCTCTATGCACCTTGTTGAAAGTTTTACAAACACGATATATAACACTGTTCTGCCTATACTTCGTTGAAACTGAAGGAAGATAAAAAAAACATGGTAACTATTTCGTAAATGATGTTCGTACTAGTAGGTTTATTCAATGCTTCCCGGACCGGCACCCGCTTATTAAGCTTGTTGAGAAAAGAAATGCCTTGTGTATTTATCGTATTGAACAAAATATTCTTAAATTGTTCATCTTAATATAATTGTAAGTTGTTTTTAAGACATATTTGAATTACCTTGACTTCATAAAAATAAATCGCATTTTTTCATCCAAAATGGAATTCAATTAAAAAATATTTTGTACAAATCGAAATGTCATTTGCAACAACGTTGTATAAATTTTTTTTTACCTTACTTACCTTTAGTCTTTGAAGATTTCTAATACACTATTCCTCCATATTTATTATTTTATCTCGTCCACAACTTGTAAACACTGGTCTTAGAGTAGCACAGTTATACAGTACAATTATTTTGTCTTATTTCTAACAATACAACATGACTTCATTTTCTAAAAAAATCAATAATAACGTAAAATAAATAACAAGTGCAATTTGAAAAACTTAATACTGATTTCCATTGTATTCAGTTCATCATCATAGTAGGACGTCCACTGCTGAACATAGGCCCATAACATAGGCCTCCCCATAACATAGGCCTCCCCATAACATAGGCCTCCCCATAACATAGGCCTCCCTATAACATAGGCCTCCCCATAACATAGGCCTCCCCAATTGTATTGTATTCAGATATTGGAGTGTTACTCAAAAACTATACTGAACAGAAATTTATGAAGTTTAAATTGAAAAGTGCACGAGTCCGACTCGCACTTGACCGTTTTTTTCTCTTGAGGTAAAAAATAAGTTCGAAAATAAAGCAAGCACCTACGTACAGTACCTATTATAGTATGTTAAGTAGTAAGTTTAGTACGAGTAGGTATATAGGCCAGACGATGATAAAAGTAATTTCCGCACAATACATTGCGCTTTACAGTCGACTTGTGTGTTACAATATAAAAACTTGTGTAGCATCCTTTTTTGACAAACAATAAATAACAGTTATGGGCCCCGCATGTGGGTTTATGGGGCCCTCGGATAAACGGCACGATCGTGACGTGACCAAGGTTATTATTAAAGTTATGTCAGTTGAGCCTTCCGGGCTGAGATTGGGAGAACAACTAAATTTTCTACCAAAATATGGAACCGACTTTAATACCAAAAAGTGCGGAATAACTTGTTGAAGTCGGTGCCATGAGAGTTCAAAACTAACTATTATCACAATATTGTGCGCACATTTTGGTGTTGAAGTTGGTTCCATTTTTAGTAACTTTTTTCACCATTTTTAGTGACGCTTGCTACTTACGGGATCGATTGTCATTCACCGTCAATGATGACATCATCAAGACACTGTTCAGCTATTGGAGTATTACTCAAAAACTACTAGACCGAATTTGATGAAATTTAAATGGGATCACTTCGGATGTATACCAAATAAGAAAATAATTTTGAGAATTGGTTTACAAATTTAGGAGAACTCGTCTAACATACACAAAAACAAGTACAATTTGAAAAATTTTATACCAAATTCTAATCTATTCAGTTATTGAAGGTTAATTCAAAAACTACTGGACTGAATTTGATGAAATTAAATGGGACCACAGGGAAAGCACCAGCTTTCAAAAAAAAAAGAACATTGAGAATCAGTTCACCCAATCGAAATTAATGAAGTAACAAACAATAAAAAATACAGTCGAATTGAGTACCTCCTCCTTTTTGGAAGTCGGTAGATAAAATACAAATTCTCCCAATGTGACATTATAAACGTCTTTACCGAGGCTAAATAACCTGTGATATAATAATTACGTAGACATGACATTTATGTCTGATACACATTCCGTTTAACAGAGAATGCTATCCAA
Source organism: Selenia dentaria (assembly GCA_917880725.1). Taxonomy (NCBI): domain Eukaryota; kingdom Metazoa; phylum Arthropoda; class Insecta; order Lepidoptera; family Geometridae; genus Selenia; species Selenia dentaria. The sequence continues at coordinate 822,319 of OU862888.1, read as the reverse complement.
CATTTGTACAATGTGGTAGCATGAAACGTTTCGGATTTATTAACCTAGTCTTTTTATTTTTGTTGCCATTACGTTACTAATAGGTAAGCTCAAAGTCGCACAACGAGCTATGGAGAGGGCTATGCTCGGGGTTTCTCTACGTGACGAATCAGAAATGAGGAGATCCGTAGAAGAACGAAAGTCACCGACATAGCTCAGAAGATTAGCCAGTTAAAGTGGCAGTGGGCAGGGCACATAGCACGCAGAATAAATGGCCGATGGTGCCGGAAGGTTACGGAATGGAGACCACGGACCGGCAAGCACAGCGTAGGTCGTCCACCGACACGGTGGACAGACGACCTGATAAAGGTCGCAGGATGACGTTGGATGCAGGCCGCTTCCGACCGGTTCTTTTGGAAAATCATAGGGGAGGCCTATGTTCAGCAATTGACGTAGAACGTCCACTGCTGAACATAGATGATCCACTGATGATGACTTTACTAATATAGAAGTATCTAAACATTATTAGTGCTGCTACACTTAGGTATTACTATATAATGTATTTACTGCTGAGACTCGGGCCCTATTCATAGATAGAGTATGAGCCATGGTTCACAAGGTTTGTCCAGTGAGAGTTGGTGATGGCTGGGTGGTTCAAGTAAGCTCTGGTGTCTGGTGGAGTAAGGATTCCACGCAAATACCTCCAACATGATATAAATAACGTTGTTCTGAGACATCAACCAGGACCGAATTCTTAAAGTCGTCATTCCAGAAGCACAAAAGCAAACAGTTGGTAATGTCACTAGCGCTCACCCATCCAATTACTGACCGCAGCAAAGCAGTCTAAACTTAGTTGATCAGCAGGGCTAGACAAAAGATGTTTCTGTTATCGTTAACGCCAAACGACAACTTCAAAATGCATGGCGATGACATTACCTGTGGAAAAGTCACATGACGTCACGCTAAGTCCGTAGACACATTTTTGTCTGTAGCGTGTGCGGAAACACGCTTGTTTTAATTTTGTCTAGGCCTGCAGTTGAGAACAGAGCAAGCTCGCTGCGAACGCTTTCAGTTCGATTTCTACTAGACCTGTATTCAATTCAGAAAAAAAATATTTTAACGCCTAATTATTTACTCTGCTAATGAATTAATTATATTTAAGTATAGCGTGCTTATAACATTATTACTGACTTAAATAAAACCGGCTAGGTGTGCTAGACCATGCAAGCGGTAGAGTTCCCTAACCTTGGTTGCTCCTTTTTTATTGTAGTGGTTTGGAGCCGTCGCTTGTTTTATTTAATTACACATTAAACTACCTAATGAAATTGCACCACTTATTTCGGAGCTATGATACCGCCGACACTCACACAAACAGCCAAGCTCAAGTTGTGTGGGATGTATATAACCTTTTATAACAAAACTTTTAATTAACTTGCTGTGTTAATATTATATATGTCTACTTTCCGGTCCACGAAATCCATTCCTAAACACTTGCTTTGCAATTCGGTTGAGCTGTAACTCATAGGTACACTTGTAATGTATATGTTAATCTTACTTCTTACTATAATTATTATAAATGTGAATGTTTGTATAGATGGAGGTTTTTTCTTATAACTGTTCATCAAAGTGACTCCCTCTCGCCTGATGGAAAGCGAAGATGGACTCAAGAAGCGATGACCATAGTGCAGCCATAAGCTGCACTAATCGCCACCCCTATGATGACCTGAGAAAACTTTGTTTGTTTCACCATCACGACAGAACGGCTGAATGGATGTGGGTGAAATTGATATGAATTATGTACCTATATAGATGTGGTGCTGGAATAACATATAGTATAATTTTAGCCATCATCAATATCCATCACCACGCTCGTGAAACAGCGGGGCGCAGCTAGTACAACAATATTATGGCGGTGGAGCTGGTCTCATGATGAAACCAGAATGTTATAAATAAACACAATGAACTCCGTCGTGTTAACTGCGGTCACACCAGAGTGAGCGCCATAACGACGAATCGAGCGCTTCATCTACCTCCATATTTGATTTCATTAAAGTTGGTCAAGCCGTTTGAGCGTTGAAGTAACAAACATACAATACAAACACACTTTCACTACTCACAAACTTTCCCCTTTATAATATTAGTGTGATAGTAACAATTACGTTTTTCAAAAAAGATGATCCCACAAATCTACGGATAAATAATAATTCAAGAAATGTAACTGCGTTAAAAAATGACCCAACAAAAGTCGTGTTCAAGTAGGCGGGGCTTAAAAGTCGTGTTCAGTACGTCATCAGTCAGATATATTTTTCTTGCAAGCGAACACACGTCAAATCTTCTCATACATTTTTCATTTTTATCATTGTGAACTACAGCTGTGAATCATCATGCCAGCATGTGTTGTGAAGTGGTGCAGGATCCATACAAGCTTAATCTGTCCAAATCAGGTTTACGCTATTACAAAAGATTTATAATAATAATAATAAAGATAAAATATTTATGAATGGACTGGAGGCTTAAAATGTCCAGGAATCACTTTTATTAGGAAGTAGTAGCGTAATTATAATTATATTCAAAGATGTTCAAATACGTAAGCAAACCGAGATGGTCAATACTATGCAAATTAAAGTCAGTCTTTTTTTGATTTAATAAATATTTTTTTATCAGAACTGAATATTGAAATGTAACAGCAATGTATTTTGCTTATTTTGATTTATTTTCATTTCCTTGTATTTCCATTTTCCGATCCAATGCAGTAAAATAAACGCCTCTCTGCACTTAAGCTATAAAGACAAGAGTATGACTAGATGCCTGTGAAAACCAGCATTATATACTTATTCCGTTCATTTTGACGAAAAAATAATTTAAAGAAGTTGTATATGTACCATGTTACACAAAACTGCAGTACCTCCCAGTTTGTACAAGAAGTACCTACTGTTTTTTTAGTTATGTTATTATGTATATCAAATCTTATATTTTTATGCTGATGATTGGTCCCGAAAAAACATCAATCTCTAAGAAATACTACAGAAAATGAACAATCAACAGTAATAAACGATTACCTACAGTTGCATAACCATTAAAAAATAGTTCATTGTTTGATTGAATTAAAGTACGTTTAATTTTTCAAGGTAATGAAATTTCACCCTCTGCAAATTTTGAAGTGGTTTACTTAAAATGCTCATAAATCTGTCAGTAATATCAACACAATGATTTTGAATTGATAATGAAGGTATTCTGCGACCACTGAAAAACATCCATCAAGCAAATAACGAATATTAAATATAAGCGTTTTTTTTAATCTCACTTCACTACATTGCCAAGAAAGAGTTCTCTTCTAATTACTTCTAGACGAAAACTTAATAAATTAATCATATTTCGCGAGACAAGTTCATTGAATTTAAAAAGTAACCGATATAAAAATACACAAATAAAAAACATTGTTTATATTATTGACTTGGTATACTTTATGGACTTGTTGCATTACATCGTCTACGCCTCTACGACTCAGCTGTCATAGTAGACGTTGCAGCACGCGCGTGAACCAATCCCTGCTTTCCTTCTGAATTTAAACCTATCACCGAACATGTCTATTTGTAACTTAAGAAGTAATTCGTATTTGGAATCATACGTCGTTTTGGTTTGAAGGGCCACTTTTTGTGTGGAATTTGTTCTGAGTTATGCTTCCTGACTTATTATTATTCGTAGCCCAAAAATATTTATTGACAAATTCTTTTTTATCCGGTGAACAAAAAGAGCAATCTGTAACAAGATTTGATTGTTACTGAGACATCTGTGAAACTGAATGAACGCCCGTTACGAAACAGGGAAGTTGCGTTTTATATCCTTTTTTCCTTTCTTATTTAAAGAAAGAGATTCGGAGTAAAGTCAAAGTAGGAAGTCGGCACCGAGAATCATGCGTATATTCATACGTTATTGAGTCTGCTTATACAAACAAGGATGTTTCGATCAAAGGTAATGTTTTTGGTACGTTCCAGCTTGAATAATAATGATAAAAAATAATTTTGTGTTATTTTACATTCTTTGTTTTGTTTATACGCGCCTGTGGCGACAAACAAAAGGTAATGTATTTGACATGCATGTACCGTAGGTGTGTCCGTTCCTGTTTCTGCTCGAACCTACTCAACGGCTTAACCGATTTTGATTTATAATACGTACGAATGGTACGTACGAACGTACGTAAGATTCGTACGTACGTAATATTCGTCTATAATAACCTAAATATTATTATATAAATATTATTATTACACTTTTAGATTTTGTTATTTCAACAATTCTTTATTAGGTCATAAAATAATTGAAATTGTACAGGTGTAAACTAAATCCTAGTTTTTACAATCGTAGTTAATTTACATTTATTGTTTTACAGACAATATATTCTCAGAAAAACTTTTACAATTGTGATAAACATTAATCAGTATAATCAATTTATTAGAATACAATTTACAAGTAAAAAATCACAGTTAAATTAGATAAAAATAATAATCAAACGTGTGTTACCAGTGATGACATATATATGGCACTGAAACCTGGTCTCTAACTATGGGCCTCATAAGTAAGCTCAAAGTCCAACAACGAGCTATGGAGAGGGCTATGCTCGAGGTTTCTCTACGTGATCGAATCAGAAATGAGGAGATCCGTAGACGAACTAAAGTCACCGACATAGCCCAGAAGATAAGCCAGTTGATGTGGCAGTGGGCAGGCCACATAGCACGCAGAACAGATGGCCGATGGGGCCGGAAGGTTCTAGAGTGGAGACCACGGACCGGCAAGCGCAGCATAGGTCGTGACGACCTGATAAAGGTCGCAGGACGACGTTGGATGCATGCCGCTTCCAACTGGTCCTTTTGGATATTTGTGGGGGAGGCATGTGTTCAGCAGTGGACGTCCTACGCGTGAGATGATGATGATGATGAATAATCAATATTCAATTATATAGTATAAAATTACAGACATGGTAAAGATATTAATGGTCGGTCTAACCGACATTAATTATGTTGGAATAATAAGTACTTGAGCTTTAGTTAAGCTTTACGTATTTAATAAGAAAATGTAAGAGTTGAGATACGAACGATTGGTGGAAGGTGACTAAAATAAAGGGGCAGCACGAGCGCTCAGCAACGGCCATCCGCAGCTCGCAACAGGGACAGCTGTAGTAGCGAGATACACATGCAAAACTTTTAACTTTTTTATCTTACCTCAGTCTTCGGAGGTACTAACCTCTTCCAAAAGAGTAAGTTAAGTTTCCTCGACTCCAACGCATAGGAATGATTCGGCCTCGATAGTAAATATACACCGACAGGACCTATTTGCTTCTAACAGAATTAAGAACCAAACAAACAAACTCCCTTACCTACTTAAATTCTAAATTGTATTCATTCACGTTTTCCTCACATCCTAATTAACACAATTGAAACACACACCACTCTTAACATTATTAATAGCTCAGAGAAAAGCAGATTAAACTTCAATCCTCTAGCGCGTATGATATAGGGGTTGTTTTCGGGCGACAGCACGGAGAGAATTAGAATTAGATTAGGACAGAGTATAAATAAACAAAAAAGGTCATATGCGTACAGCCGCCGCGTGTCCGCGCGACTCATTGTACATACTGCCTTTTGAGGTGAAACTTTATTGCCGCGTGAACTGAATAGGTATACAGTCACGCGGGCGTTTCTGTTATTGTTTTATTATTAAGTTTAATCTACGCCTACGTAGCGAACTCGTACCCTATGACTTGTGTGATTGTTCCGTATAAAATGAAATAAAATATTTACCAAAATGTTAAGCAACGACCCACCATGGAAACTGATGACGCAGATTCACATTACCAACTCACATGAGGACGGTACTGCAGTTTCGCAATCAAGCCACCGGCGTTCGACCTACCAAGTGCTACACGGAATCAGACCACCGCGCATCGTGGAACCATCGTGTCAGCATTACGAAATTGTTAACTTGCGGACCATTGTATCGATGAACACTCACTTTTTATTCTCACATCGAATGGATTGTCGTGTCTTATAATTATAAAATAAATCTATTATTTTAATTAAATTAAATAACTTTAAAATAACTTCGGTTTTTTTTGCATCCTCGACTTCAGCCGTACGTATTTGGCGCATTCGGTAGGATACTCGCGGTCGGTTTCGCGTACGCGTATTCGCCTAGAAGATATCCGCAAAACGCAAAAGCCGCCCGTGCTGGCTGTCAAGCCGCGCCAAGGAGTATCCGAATCTACGTCGTGCTGCTGCAGAGGTATCCAGCCATCGATAGCGCAAAGAGACCGAAAATCAATGTGAGTACACTAGATTCTTTTTAGTGGTTGCTCATTTCCTAGCCCATAGCCCTTACTAATAAGATTTCCAAGATTTTTCATTTACGAAAATTGAAGAACCCTAGGTTAGTTAGAAATAGTTAGTAAAATAAAATAAATTAGCTAGATAATAAAAGAAAAATTGAGTAAGGTAGTATAAACGAGGAAACCGATATGGCCACCACTGATATGTCACAGTTAGATACAATCTATAAAGCTCTCCGTTTGGTTCCTGACTTTGATGGAAACCCAAACGTACTAACTAGGTTCATACAACTATGCGACCAACTCGCGCAACAGTTTTCTACTCAAGAAAATAGTGATTTGAGCAAGTGCGCTTTACTTAACGGGATTTTGAACAAAGTAGTAGGTCCTGCTGCTCGCTTAATTAACGCAAATGGTATCCCTAATGACTGGACAGGCATTCGCAGTGCTCTAATTCATAACTTTGCCGATCAGCGAGATGAGACCGCTCTATACAATGACTTAGCTGTCTTGACACAAGGCACTAGCTCCCCTCAGGAATTTTACGAACGGTGTCAGAATATCTTCAGCACCATTATGACGTATGTTAGTTTGCATGACGCGTTACAAACTACTATTGATGCTAAGCGGGATCTGTATAAGAAGTTAACGCTTCAGGCGTATGTGCGTGGATTAAGTGACCCTCTAGGATCGCGCATACGTTGTATGCGCCCCGAAACCATCGAGAAAGCGTTAGAGTTTGTTCATGAGGAATCAAATACGATTTACATACAGAATCGAAACCAAAATCTTCCCGACAGGAAACCTACTAACTATTCAGTGCCTATGTCTTTGCCAAATTTAACTAGTGGATTTAAGGTGCCTTTTCAGCCTTACTCTATGCCTGCGCCTAGGCCTATTACCTTTGGTACGCAAGGGCCCTCGCGACCACAGTTAATGCCACAATATCCACAACAATGGAAGTCAAACAACTTCCAACCTAGGCAATTTGCTCCAACACGCACCCAGCAGATTTTCAGGGCGCCTCCTGCAAATTACAACCCCCAAAATAACGCTTTCCAAATGCAACCACGGCCTCAACAATACCCTCGTCCGATGAATGGTGTTAGCCATTACGTTACGCGGACGCTGCCACCAGTAAATGCACTTACTGGGCATGATTGGAGGAAGTCGGGAAATCCACCCCCGACGAACTATTTCAAAACTAGGGAGGTAAATTTTAATGATTGTTATAATGAACCTGAATCTTACACTGATCATTACGAGACTTATTACGACAATTCTGACTATTCTGAATATCAATACTGGCCTTACGAATGCGATCCTTCCATTCAGGAATTTGTTGAGTATCCTCAGCCACTTCAAACTGAAACCGATGACGCCACCGTCGCCAATAATACTGAACAGGATTTTCAGAAAGCCACACGATCCGACAAGTCAAAATAGAAATAAATCTTCAAACACAGCGGCAACTTCCGTATATCCAAATCTCATCTCCTCCTTTAAAGCTATTAATAGATACGGGAGCGAACCAAAGTTTTTTGAGTCCTGTCGTAATAAAACAGTACTTTAATAACTTTCCGTTGAATTACGACCCTTTCGAAGTATGCAATGTTCACGCTACGACTAGAAGTGACTATTCCATAACTTTGCCTAGCTTTAAAGAATTCGGTGATTCAAGTGACGTGACATTTTATGTCTATAAGTTCCACGAGTTTTTCGATGGACTTATTGGTACAGACTTATTGGATAAAAGGGAAGCTGTGATAGATTACAAGAATAAGGTACTTTCAACCAAGACTGCTTCAAACCCTATCAAAGTCTATGATTCACGCAATGCCAATCTGTATGAGGACATTATCCCAGCAGGTACTTCCAAATTAATAAGAATCCCTATTAACCTACATGAGGGAGAGGCATTTATAGAAGAACAAACTATTTCTAATTGCATCATAGGTGAATGTTTGACTTCAGTTAGCAACAATAGGGGAATAGTTGAAGTAAAGAACCCGAGTCGTAATGATGTCATATTTTCGATGCATCAAGCGGTATCTGCGGAGATAAATAACATTGAGTGGGCACCTCATGATCAAAAGCCACAACGCGTTAAAGAAGTTCTCGCGCGTCTCCGAACAAATCATTTAAACGTTGAGGAACGGACAAACCTAGAGCTACTTTGTGCGCGATATGCAGATGTATTTTATTTAGACAACGAGCAACTAACTTTTACAAACAAAATTAAGCATTCCATTAAAACAACCGATGAGCTTCCAGTTTACACCAAAAGTTACAGATATCCATACGTTCATAGACAGGAGGTACAAGAACAGATAGGTAAAATGCTAGACCAGGGCATTATCAGACCGTCAAACTCAGCTTGGAGTTCCCCGATCTGGGTAGTAGCTAAAAAGGCTGATGCGTCGGGAAAAACCAAATGGCGCATCGTAGTTGACTTCAGAAAGTTAAATGAGAAAACTGTCGATGATAAGTACCCTATCCCAAACATCGCGGATGTTCTAGACAAATTAGGTAACTGCCAATATTTTACTACTCTAGATCTAGCTAGTGGCTTTTACCAAGTAGAAATGAACCCACAGGATATTCCTAAAACGGCATTTAATGTGGAACACGGGCATTTCGAATTTTTACGTATGCCCATGGGACTTAAGAATAGCCCGTCCACTTTTCAAAGAGTTATGGATAACGTACTTAGAGAGCTCCAAAACACTATTTGTCTAGTGTATCTAGACGACATAATAGTGTTTAGTACATCCCTTCAAGAGCATATGTCAAACCTAGAAAAAGTATTTCAAAAATTACGTGAGTCCAATTTTAAAATACAAATGGACAAATCGGAATTTTTAAAATTAGAAACGGCTTATTTAGAACACGTTATCGGCAAGGATGGTATTAAACCTAACCCAGACAAGATAGCGGCTATTCAAAAGTACCCTCTGCCAAAAAGTACAACAGAAATAAAACGATTTCTAGGATTGCTAGGCTACTATAGGAAATTTATTCCTGATTTTGCCAAGATAGCAAAACCTATGACGCAATGTTTAAAGAAAGGATCTAAAATCAATCCTGATAGAAACTACATTGAATGCTTCGAAAAATGTAAAACCCTGCTAGTTAACGATCCAATCCTTCAGTATCCGGACTTTACGAAAGAGTTTAATCTCACTACGGATGCTTCAAATCTAGCCATAGGCGCTGTCCTATCCCAAGGACCAATAGGGACTGACAAACCAATAGCTTATGCATCGCGAACTCTCAACACAAGCGAAATAAACTATAGCACTATAGAGAAGGAATTACTAGCTATTGTGTGGGCGACGAAGTATTTCAGACCTTATCTTTTTGGGAGAAAGTTTAAGATAGTGACAGACCATCGTCCTTTACAATGGGTAATGAACATCAAAGAACCCAACTCACGGTTGACACGTTGGAGACTACGACTTAGCGAATACGACTATACAGTTGTCTATAAACCAGGCAAAAGTAACACTAATGCCGATGCCCTTTCGCGTATAGAAATTCATAATGAAGAGTTTAGTTCGGTAGTAGTCAACACCTCAGAAAAATCGGATTCTAATTCTAGAACTGAGAGTGCACATAGCGACGCGGAAAACCCTATCTTAGAGATACCTATCACGGACGATCCCTCAACAGATTTACGAGGCAAATTATATTCACTGTTGTAGGTGACATTAAGAGTAAGTCTACTGTCTCTAAGCCTTTTGATAGTCACACGCGAACTTGCATCCAGGTATCAAAATCCAATCTGGAACAAGACGTTGTCAACGCAATCAAAGAACACGTTAACCCAAAAATTAAAACCGGAATTTTAATCATCCCCGCATTAGAGATGTATAGTATTATACCTATACTACAGAGTAGTTTCAAGAGTTCAGCAATGAACCTAGTACTTGCCAAAACTGAAATAGAAAACGTTAATAACTACCTCAAGCAACAAGAAATACTCAAAAACTATCACGAGGGTAAAACGAATCATAGGGGTATCAACGAGTGTTATCTAGCCCTATCGCGAAGGTATTACTGGCCTAAAATGAAAGAACATGTCACCAAATTTATTAATGAGTGTAGAATCTGTGGCCAAGCTAAATATGACCGTAACCCAGTGAGACCTAGGTTGCAAATCGTGCCTCCACCTTCAAAGCCAATTGAAGTGGTGCATCTAGATTTACTTAGTGTCGATTCTCACAAGTACTTGACCATCATAGATGCATTCTCTAAATATGGGCAGGCATATTATCTAAGAGATGCAACAGCTGTGAGCATCATTCAAGCCTTGTTACAGTTCTTCTCTCATCACGGGGTGGCTCTGACAATCATAACAGATAACGGCCCCGAATTTGCTAACCAACTATTTCTAGAATTCACCAGACTACATAAAATCCACCACCACAAAACATGCCCCTACACGCCCAACGAAAATGGTATGGTAGAGCGCTTGCACTCTACATTACTCGAGCATTTGCGTATATTAAGACTAGAGCATCGCGGTGAATCAGTTCCTAACCTCATGACTTACGCTGTTATTGCATACAACAGCTCCATACACAGTTTCACAAAGTGTAGACCCATCGATATAATAACCGGTCACCTAGATCCTCGTGATCCTTTAGATATGAACATAACGGAACATCTCTTACAACAATATATTCAGGATCATCGGAAACGAATGGAAAAGGTATACGAAATAATCAATGAAACCGCACTTCATCGCCGAACGGAAATAACCGAAAATGCAAATAAAGACCGCGAACCCGAAGTGGTTTACGCACCAGACCAACAGGTATTCGTTAGAAATCCGTTAGCTAATAGGCAAAAGCTAGCAGCTCGTTACTTACATGATAGAGTATTAGCGGATTTGCCAATACATATCTACACGAAAAAGAAAAATGCCGCAGTACCAAAATCGCGTTTAAAACGGGTACCTAACAGTGCTCGTTTGTTACAGGACACCGAAAATACTGTTCGTACTGGCGCTGACCCGAGCTCTGAACCTGGCCCTAGCGGAAGAAATATCACTTGAAAGCCTTAGGGATGGACCAGGCATTCTTCCGTTCAACATGGGACCAACCAGGGTTATTTCTCATTACCATTCCTTTATCCAAACTATTAATTTAGAAGCTGTGCGTAGCAGATTAGAATCTGTTAGAACCCAAGTACGAGATTTTGTGCCTAAGCTAAATGAGAAAACGTTTTCATTATACTCGCCACATATTAATTATTTGGACACAAAGTTAGCTGAAATATCTGAACAATTAGAAACGTTTGAGATCAAACGCGTAAAGAGAGGTCTCATAGATGGTCTAGGCTCGGTCATCAAATCTATTTCCGGTAACCTAGACTATACAGATGCTGTAAAGTATGACAATGCCATTTCAGTCTTAAAACAAAACGAAAACAGCTTGGCTGTTGAGATAAACCATCAAATGAGTTTAAGCAAGCAGTGGGTCTCACGTAGTTCTAATGTCACAGATAAAATAATTGACAATCAAGCGAAATTAGAAAAAGTTATAAATTCTATTCTAGCCAATGACGTAAGACATGAAACGAACATGATTAAGTATGCACATCTAGCTCAGCTACTTCTTATACTAGGAGACAACATAGATAGCTTATCTAGCGAGTTTTCTAAAATTGAAAATTTACTAGCTTTCATAAGAGCTAAAAGTATTCACCATTCCTTACTTAACTATGATTCTTATATTAGTATTATGGGAAGACTTAAGGTTTTATATAATAAGAAAGAAATATTAGATATTACTTTTAGGGATTACTTTGATATACTTAAAATAGGTTATTATTATAAGGGTAACGATATAATCTTGGTTATCAAGTTTCCAATTGTCTATCCCACTAACTACATCCTTTACAGACTATCCTTAGCCCCTAACCGCGATAATAAAATACTCACCCCAGCCTGTCCTTATGTAGCAATCCACGAGAAAGGTCTATTGTACATAGAGACAGAATGTCCGAAGTACAATCATGGTCACCTTTGCGAGGACGACACCAGCCGCCACCACGGGGACCAGTCAACCTGCCTCCGATACCTCATACTCCAGCAGCGTGTCCACGAGTCCTGTCATTTTACCTCGGTTATCCTGTCATCTGAAGCCATGGAGCAGCTAGACGACCACCACTACGTGCTGAGCTTTCCTAATTCTACAAAAGTTCAATTAACCTGTTCTGAAGACCGATATAGAATGCTGCAAGGAAGCTACCTAGCCGTCATACCAAAAGGATGCACACTCCGTACTCCAGCTTTGACTGCAAGTAACCATCACGATCAACTTAAAGGGCAGATATTGAAAATTATGGATATAGCAATCAGTAACAAAGAGCCGTATAACGTACCGGTAAAGAGGATCTTGAAGCTGAACACCATAGATTTGGGTCACCTGCATTCGAGTAATACTAAAATCGCCTTACAAGAGCCAGTAACTTTAAAACCCTTAAACATTGATTCTGTATACCACACTACAATACCGGTATACATCCTTCTATTAGGCGCAACTATGCTTATCATTATCGTCATACTTTGTCGTCACAGAACGAATAAGTCGCAAGATGAGCACAATATAGAAAATAAAGATGCAGAAGTATCTAAAGAAGCCAGCGATCCAATATCTCTATCTGCACTATTTTCGAAGAAAGTCTGCAAATAGTTGCAGATCTTGCGGAGGGAGATGTTAAGCAACGACCCACCATGGAAACTGATGACGCAGATTCACATTACCAACTCACATGAGGACGGTACTGCAGTTTCGCAATCAAGCCACCGGCGTTCGACCTACCAAGTGCTACACGGAATCAGACCACCGCGCATCGTGGAACCATCGTGTCAGCATTACGAAATTGTTAACTTGCGGACCATTGTATCGATGAACACTCACTTTTTATTCTCACATCGAATGGATTGTCGTGTCTTATAATTATAAAATAAATGTATTATTTTAATTAAATTAAATAACTTTAAAATAACTTCGGTTTTTTTTGCATCCTCGACTTCAGCCGTACGTATTTAAAAGTCTTTATTTCAAGCAGCATAGAGTAATAAGTACAACACCAAATAAACTCCATTATTTCATTCATTATCAACAAGACGCTGGCGAAATTACACAACCGCACACAAAAAGTTAAAGTTTAAATTACAGAGTTTTCTAGATCAATATGGTAGTAGTTACGAGTAGTTGTAAGTATTTGCTGTATACTTTTTAGAACGGTATTTTGAATATCTGAAGACAATCAGAACTTGTTGAAGAAAAGCCTTTAAAGGTTTTATTAAAGTTTATAGTTACTGATTTAGAAATGAAAATGTTGTGTTTTACAAAAGAAGCTAATTTCTTATCATCAGAATGCAAAGTTTGAATGGCGTTATAGTATTTTTAAGAATCATCTTCATCCATAGTGTTTTCATTACAGTCTCTATGCCAGCAAACCAAGCAGATATTTTATGCCTGGCTGATAGTAAATGGGAAATCGAATCATAGTCTCGAAGAATATCATCATAGAGGGATGTAAGTGGTTGTAGGATATTGAGACAATTAAAGTCGTCTGTTGATATATTGTGTTCACATAGAAGTCTATATGTATCAAATAAGTTTTTAATATTTGTTCAAATAAATATACAAAATATTTAGAATGTGAGATCGTCTATTTAATCGATTGTAACGATTGTTTTGTCAGCTTTGAAAATGATCTCGATATAGCTTATCGACAGGCGACGGGAATGGGGATATTGTTAAGTTGCGTTTGTTCTTACTAATATTATAAACGCGTAAGTTTGTATTTATGGATGAAAGGATGTTTGTCATTCTCTTACACCCTAACGGCTGGCCCAAATTAGATAAAATTTGGCATGGAGGTAGATGAGGCGCTGAATTAACACAAAGGCTAATTTTCATCAACATCGTCATCATCCATTACCATGCGGGTGTAACCGCGTAGCGCAGCTAGTATTCAATAAAAAAAAATTCTTTGGCCTTCTTTTAATCGTAGAATTCGCAATACGATAGGACGCAGTGTGGAATGCAAGCAATTCGTAATAATCGATACCCTGTCGACAAATTGAGGGTCGTATAAATCGTCGATATGATTCCCATACTTGCTAGGGGTGATACGATTGCTTATCGATCTTAGCGACTCGACAAATTTAACGTCTCTTACGGAACTTGCACTGGTGGGCTTTTAAATTTAATATCCACAGGAAGAACAAAATTAACGTGGTCGTTTATCAGTTTTAGCGTGCTGATGGGATCAAAGTCCCAGGAGTTTTATCCAGCGGTTGAACGAGTTCATGGGCAAAGATGTCGCAAGAAGAAATGGTAGTATAGTTCTGAAAATTCAAAATTAAGAATTAAGTATTTATACTGAATTAGCTGAAGGCTTCTAAAGTTAAAGATTGTTTCAAACAAGTTTAGCAAACCGTGCTGCGGTCACTACTTTGGAAGGTTGTAGGTGTATAGATACTTTAAATTCATGTTTTTAAGATAATACGGGACTTTTTCGCGCACATATTATTTATCAAAACATAATTTTAACCAACCTCGACGTTTCGATCGAGTTGTATCGACCGTGGACACGAGTAGACTGGAAGAGCGGGTATCTGCATGTTTGGGGGGGACTACTCACATTTGATGTTAGTCATTAACTAAACAGTCACTATCCCGACACACAATACTGACAGTATGGGCATTAAATTGCTGTCCACTTGCTTGTTGCTAGCAACAAGGACGGAAGGGGGTATGTGGGGCTTAGACCAACTAAAAGCCCCCGAGCAGTGCTCCGCCACGGTAGGTCGAGATGGAGTCACGCTATCTCACCCCAGCGGTAGGCTCGGATTGATCTTAAATGGGCCTCAGCGCCTGTGAAGGGTTTTTGGGGTCCACTTTTCCCGACTGGCCCCAAGAGTCGTAAGAGCCGCAGCTTACTTGGGTAGGCTGGTGCCCGAACGTAAACTGCCGTCGGCAATACTCCAGTGTGATCCGGAGTATGGCTCGAGTTTTTACGGAGCACCAGTCTGCGAAGCGGTGATGGCGCAGAAGGAGGCCCAAAAGGTATAAGAAGCACCGCACCTTCAGTCAAGTTTAGACACGCCGGGTGTTTGCAACGGAAAAGTGTCCATAGCCGTTCTTAATTTCTGCGCTATTTATCATAACGAGATGTATATAGTCTTAACGGAGAATTCGTTTAGTACTGCTCCAATTATGTCCTTTACCCTTTTTACAACGGTCATAAATATTAGCTGTATTTTGACACTGAAGTCAGACTTGTTCTTATATTTGCGTTTAGGTTCAATTCCTTTTACTTTATAGCCGTTGCATCTAAGTAACCTCTTGAACAAGTGATGAAAGCGACGCACCTGCATTTCACAGCAAGCATTGCGACCCCAAAATTTCCATGCTTTGGTAATATTTTTCAGAGAGAGACTGACGGACACTAACAAGTTCAATGATACCGATAATGTATTGAGTTGAAGGGAACTGTAAAATCAGACTAAACGAGGCATCAGACCGTGGATAAAGTTTTGTTAACTGTACAAAAAAGGGATACTTTAACCTTTTTTAAAAGGTTCTCCATTATTACATGTCCTTGTTTCACCCCTTTTACAATCAAACTAGAAACATGATTTCAATAATTAACAAACTTACCTCAAAATACTCTAATAATCAAATTAAATAGAGCCTCCACCGGCAGGCCGGAAAAACAGATGCCGTAGCTCCAATAATTTGCGAAAAAGTGTGCTCCGGCGTTCAAACTGTGAGTCATCTGTGTCACAGTTGCCTTAGATACTTACTGCTTTACGTGAACACGTTACATTTATCATCATCATCATCTCAGCCGTAGGACGTCCACAGCTGAACATATGCCTCCCCCACACTTACGCGATTATTCGTGCTAGGCCCACAGGCAAGAATTTATACGTCGTAGTTATCACCTAAAGGTTATAGCTACAGTATTTTGTTTTTGTAGTCAGTAGAGTATTTAGAATGTAATTACTGCATAACGAGGACAACGTGGAAAGAACGAGAAAAACAGGAAATGAGCCATCGACAGGTTACGAAAGTATCATCGCTAATTGTAACTAAGCAGAGGTTACCCTCCATCGTGAACGTGAGACGAATTATTACCAAGGCCAAAATTATTCGGGAGTAGGTTACCGAAGTTAACGCCAGTTGACGGTTCATTTGTGATTTTTAATTGCGGTTGCTCTGTTGACTGTGAGTTTTATCTCTGTTTTAATATGATTATGACTTACTTTCTCAACTAGAGACTAAACAGGTTGCAAGAATTTCACCTCCACTGACGGGATGCAAACCGTACGAAGCAGGGGACCTAACTTACTAGGTAAGAGCTTGTCGTGAGACCATCTTTGTTGGTGCCATCCCAGCTACGTATTCTGAAAGGTACAGGCTCGGACTTTCTGGAGTTATATATAGATGTCGGAACGAAGGGTTTTCTTGGTAGCTTCTTATCCCTTAATATTTTAACCCCTTGAACTGAGAAGAAATAAAAAGTGATAAAAGTAAAGTAGTGAAATGTCTATACCTGAAAGGAATGAGGGCAGACTAAGTAACTTGGGAATACTCAACCATATAATTGTTGACCTGGACGTTGATTAATACATTGTCTAATTGATTTATCACGAACCAAAGGTCAACGTTTTACTAAATTAAGTATCAAATGTTCTTTTCTTTACTTCTCTCCAGAAAATCAATATAAGGATCAAGATCTATTGCGTCCATTACGTTAGTGATATGCAGGTAGTTTCGAGCCAAATACAAACAATCATTTACACAAATACATTTACACATACAAGTATTTATATGTTGTATATTATACACGATGTCTTTAAATTTGATGTACTAAACATTTCAACTTAAATACGAAATAATTTAGTATTTATTAACTAAATATATTACCAGGAAACCCCAAACTAAGCACTATGCCTGTATCTTGGGGCCGATGCAACGTTAACTAAACAGCATAAATAAATTAAATACAAAACTCATGAGAGTAAAGTGGCAGTAAAACAATACATGTATTGGTTTTAATGCTATTGGGAGTAGTGCTCAGTTTCAAGACTTCACCGAAAGTGAGTGAATTCATATTATTCAGGCAGAACGAACCCACGCACGAAAAAAACATATTGCTAGAAGGATTTGCATAAATCATAATCATAGTCATTTATTTGACAAAAATGGTATTCACAAGAATAGGGTTATAATTGAGCACCTGGTTCCCAAACTAGGCTCTTGACCCGTGGTATAGGACCCAGGACTCTTTCGTCGGATATTACACAAATTATTGCCTATTTAATATTTTTACACGAAATATGTAGTTATTGCTTATTTAATAAAATTAACATTTTTGTCTAATCATTAAATGATTAATCATTTTATGAACACACATGTACCACAATGCAAAATTATAAATTCAATTAAAAATTATAATCGTATACATTAATGATAAGTAATTTACATTGTAATTTACATTGTCATTGTCGTAGTACTACATATAGGAATTCCTTTATTTCAATTTCAGTACAATCAAAATTTGTGTGTGTGTGTGTGTGAACGCGTATGTGTGTATGAAAAAATATCGAAACTAACCACGAGATAGGGTATATATTTGTATTAGTTGAGTATATTATTCATGATATATATTATTATAGTTTATTTATTTTAATTTCATTAGCAGGTCTTCCGTATCAGCATAGTCTAAATTGTTTAGTGTATTAAACAATTTTTTTTTAACTGAAAACAGTTGTGCAGTACGATGCTGGCTTAGCCTACCTACGGGTCTAGTGTTTCCAAATTATGAGGTATCTTCGGTATGAATGAAATTCCAAAACATTTCGATAATATAGCACAGGCGGCGGCAGAGCGGGGTTGCGGGCGAGCGTACGAGCGTTATCTGACATTACGAATCTAACCGAGCTAATGCCTGCCCCGCGACCCCGCTCGGCCCTCGTCTTTTGCAACGAGTTTATTAAAATAGTTGCTACATAGGTATATCACTTGTATCGTGCACATTCTCCCGCCGTGAATCTACTAGTTCATCTCATTCGTGAGCACGACAACTTTCTTAACGGCTCTCCTCAGTAGCCCTGATTTAGTCCGTACTTCAACCACCCTGGTGATGCCATCATTGCCTGGAAACGTTGCAGAGATCTGTCCTCGGACCCAGGTGTTGCGCGGTAAGTTTTCATCGATCACCATAACCACGTCTCCAATCTGAGGCTCACTTCTTTTACTTTTAGGCTCCCGCCGTTGTTGAAGAAGTGGCACGTACTCACGGATCCAGCGTGCCCAGAAAATGTCGGCGAGGCGCTGAGTGTGCCTCCATCTTTGTTTTGCATGTAAATCAGAGTCACTGAAGCATCCTGGCTGAGGGACTCTCGCTGGGCCACCCAGAATAAAGTGTAGGGGGGTCAGAGATTCGGGATCGTCTGCTGAGTTCGAAACTGGAGTCAACGGTCGATTGTTAACCGTATATTCGGCTTCTAGAAGAAGAGTACATAATACCTCTTCAGTTGGGTGTCGATCATTTAAAGTGGCTGCTAATGCCCGCTTTACGCACTGTATTAACCTCTCCCACGCGCCTCCAAAAAAAGGTGATCCCGCCGGCAAATATCGCCATCGAATGGTTCGTGTCGCAGCCTCATCTTTTGTGGCTTGATATGCCGCCCTTTTGAGTTCAGCGTCAGCTCCACGCAGGTTGGTCCCGTTATCACTGTGTACTTCAGTCGGGCATCCTCGTCTCGCCATCATTCTCCGCAGGGCCATGATCGCGCTATCAGAGCTTAGAGATCCGGCAACTTCTAAATGGACTGCACGGGTGGTAAGACATGTAAAAAGTGCCACATACCTTTTTTCATGTCGTCGACCTACAGCGACGCTGTAGGGGCCAAAATAATCTAGTCCGACGTACGTGAACGGGCGTTGATGGTGAGCTAGTCTGGTTATAGGATGGTTCCCCGTTGAAGGAAATGCAGGCCTTCCTCTTAAAATGCGACATTTGATGCAGCTTTTCACAATACTGCGCGTGGTAGGTCTAAGGCGCAACACCCATAAACGCGATCGCACCTCGTTGACTACTACTTCAGGTCCAGCGTGGTGATTTTGTCTGTGAACCCATGCGATGTATAATCGAGTGTAGCTGTTACCTCCGTCAAGAACTGGTGGGTTGCACTGCTCATCCGGAAACTGGGGTTTGGCGGCATCAATGCGTGAGTTTATTCTGATCACGCCCTCGCTATCGTATATTACGCTTAGTGTTCGCAGCTTACTGTCTCGTCCAAGTGGTAAGGCTTTACGTAGCCGATCCAAATCATTTTCGAAGCTCTCTTCTTGCGCAGCTTTCCACCAGAGTTTCTCTGCCATCTTTAAATGATGAGCTTCAAGACAGACTAGATCCGATTTATTTATAACCACCGGTGCTGGTGGTCGCGGTGTTGCAGCTGGTCGTCGTGATGTCGTCTGCTTCCATAGTTCGTCATTATCTGATCGACGTGTTCGTTTTACGATACCTGCAGCAGTGACAGCGTGCCCAGTACGGCACAGCTCGATAAACTGGAGAATTCTGCCTGTCGTTCTCACAAGACGCAACCAGGAAGAGAACCTAGTGGCGTCAGGCAGCGCGTCGATGAGGCGTGTGGAACTGCGTATGGTTGTTGCTACACGCTCCTCTCCGGTGACTGGTAGCTCGGTTGGTTCTGGCTCCCGCGGCCACGACTCCTCCGAATGATAGAGGAAGTCTGGCCCGCGGAACCAGCGATGGTCACGGCTAAAGCCGCTCGGCGTATTGCGAGTGGCATCGTCGGCCACGTTGAAAGCGCTTGGTAGCCAGCGCCACTCGCTAACCTTGGTGTCCTCTTCTATCTCCGCCACCCGGTGGGCAACGAAAGGTTTGTAGGTGCGCGGCCCAGCCCTGAGCCAAGCGAGCACGGTACGCGAGTCTGTCCAGAAGACCCTGCGTAACGGCTTCAAATCGTGCTCAGCCTGGACAGTCTGGGCTAGGCGGCAGCCCAATACAGCCGCCTGGAGTTCCAAGCGTGGTATCGATGTCGTCTTCAGTGGGGCCACCTTTCCCTTAGCCATGGCCAAAGAAAGGTGGGCAGTAGCGTCCTTGGTAACCGCACGCCAGTAAACGGCGGCGATGCAAGAGGACTCGCTGGCATCTACAAATATGTGCATCTCCAGATACACAGCGGGGGCGTAGTGGGGGTAGCACCTGTCAACAGTAATAGTTCGAAGTTGTTTCATGTGGCTCAGCCATTCGAGCCACGCTGAGTGTAACTCGTCGGGAAGCTCGTCGTCCCACTCAACACCTAAGCGCCAAGTGTCCTGCAGTAGACGCTTCGCTGGCATGGTGACTGGAGTAGCAATACCTAAAGGGTCAAAAAGGGTCATTATTGCTCGCAGTGCTTCTCGCTTCGTTGGTCGCTTTGTACTATTAATGAAGTCTGTCTTTGTGTTCATATTAAAGGCCAACTGGTCTTCTTCTGGCTTCCACACAAGCCCAAGCGCTCTCTCTAATGTCTGGCTACCTCCGAATTTTATCTCGCCACTCTTACTGATCTTCTCTGATGCGAGTGCTTGGAGTACGTGAGGTCGATTTGAAGCCCATTTCTGTAGGCAAAACGTAGCTTGACGATGGACATGATCAACATCTGATGCTATCCTTATGGCTTCCTGAACTGAGTCAAACGATTGCAAATAATCATCCATGTAGTGGTTTCTGCATATAGCTTCAGCTGCCTCTGGAAAATCCTTGCGATGATCTTCTGCATTTTTATTTTTTATATATATCGCCGTGCATGGCGAAGATGCTGCCCCGAAGATGACGCTGCGCATTCGATATTCTGTGGGCTGCCCCTCCCGCCGGTCATCTCTCCACAGGAAACGCAAGGCATCTCTATCTTCTTCACGTATGCCAATCCTGAGGAACATTTCTTTGATGTCTCCTGTCACTGCTACACTCCTCTGACGAAACCGCATCAAAACTCCCGGTAGTGATTGAAGCAGATCAGGACCAGAAATTAGTGCGTCATTGAGGGACATTCCGTGAGTTCTACATGCAGCATCTAGCACGATTCTGGGTTTTGGTTTCGACGGGTTAACCACAGGAAAATGTGGTAAATACCATGTGCGGCCAGGTACAGGTGACACAGTTGCTACTTCAGCGTATCCACTATTCAGCCAGTGTAATATCTGATCTTTATATTGACGTTTCAGCTCTATGTTTCTATCTAACTTCTTTTCCAGTCCTTCCAGACGTCTCATAGCTGAATCTCGGTTGTCGGGCAATATTATTTTATTGTTACGCCATAGTAGGCCCGTCTCAAATCGACCATCAGGTAGGCGACGACTCTTTTCGGCGAGTATAGTCAAAGCCCGTTCGTTTGGATCATTTTTGGGGCGCTTGGGTTCGATTCCAATTGCATCAAGGTCAAAAAAGTTCTTCATAAGATCTTCTATTCGCTTCTCTTCGTCATTATCTTCATGGACTGTAACTTTCGATACGAGGTGTACTCGATTTGATTTACCGCCTGGGCCATGCAGTACCCACCCGAGCTGAGTGAGTGATGCCACTGGTTGACCTTGAGTGCCGCTTCTGACTGATCTCGAAACGATGAGATTCCAGTTATCCTGGCCGATCAGTAGGGTAGGCCTCCCACGATTATACATGAGGTTTCTAGTGACTTCGTGCAGGTGCGCACATCCGTTAATGGCGGTCTCGTCTATGGTTTGTGGTGAGAGATGTAGTCGGTCGATTGTTCGCGCCGTAAAATCGAACTCATTATGCACGTCTCGCCCGCTGATGTTTAAGGTCACACGCATCGATGAACCAGCTTTGACTCGCGCTCTTGCTACTCCTTCGATTTCAAAAGGCTCTTTTGGACCTGTGGCGCCAACCGCTTGAGCGACGGTGTCTTCTAGGAGGGTAACCGTTGAGCCGTCATCAAGAAGCGCGAATGTGTCCATTGTTGAAGTAGGGCCTCGTATTGTGACTGGTATTATTTTTAAAAAAGCTCTTTCCAAAGTCCGCGGTCGAGTAGAAGTAACTACAGCTGAGTTAGAAGGTGTCACATTATTATTTGAAATATCTTTCTCACTATGAAGTAGAGGATGGTGCGATCCTTTGCAATTATTAATTCCACAGGCTTTGTAACTACAACGATGTCGATAATTTCTTTTATTAAGGCACCGGAAACATGCATTTATCTTTTTAGCTTCCTCCCATCTCTCATTTACTTGTAGTTCCTTGAAGCGCACGCAGTCGCGTATGTTATGCCCCCTCTTACAAAAACAACATGCAGGCGTACTCGTTAAAGGCTTACGGGTGGGCGAGTGCGTATTCGATTCTGAAGGCGTAGTGGTGTAAGTGCGCTGAGCTTTCTTCTGAGGTGGTGGTGAGCGCTCTCTAGTGTTCTCAGCTTGTGCATATCGGCTGCAAAGCTCTGCTTCTCTGGAGAGAAAGGAAGAAACCTTTATAAGGTCAGGTTCGTCTTCAGGTCTCCCTGCTGCAAAGTCGTACCATCGATATTTCAAAGCCGCTGTCATCTTGTCTACTACAGATCTGACCGCTTCGGGGTTATACAAGTAATAACTTCTGCGCAGTGCTTGCACCACCGCCACAATATTATTGATGCGACTGGCGAAAATACATATATCGCGTGGGCTATCTGTTAGTCGAGGAAGTGTCTTCAACTTTTCCATTTCTACTATGACTAAAGCATCTGGACGTCCGAATCTTATCTCGAGCAAGCGCATGACCTCATCGGGCTCAGTTTCCGCGACGAAAAGCGATATCGCAGCCTCCTTTGCTACACCTCGCAAGCATTTCCTCAGGCGCACTAAGTTCTCAGTCTTAGTAAAGTGACGGTTAGTGTCCCGATAAGCAGCTTTGAATGCGAGCCATTCGCTGCCCGCACCACTAAAGTACGGTAAATCCTGAAGATATTTCAATGGAGAATGCGCCGCTGTGGCCCTAGCCGCCTCAGCAAGGGCTGCGGTGAGTGACGTCACATCTATCATCTGGGGACCGGCGTGCGGCTCAGATACCATTCGTTGAACGGCGGGCATATCTGGAGGTTCCGTATTGTCACATTGATGGTCAACGGAACGGTCACGATTTAATGAAGTGGGTACCTTTGGCTGTGTTCTAAGCCATTTTTCGACTAGAACCGACCTTTGCTTACTCGCACAAAACTCACTTACATCCTCGTCAACATCAGTAAACTGTGCATCAATTCTTGCCACCTCGGCTTCAGCGAGCGCAGTAGCCGCCTGCGCTTCTTCCAGCTTCGCTTCAGCTAGCCGTTTTAATGCCTCAGCACGTTGAATGCTGTTCTTTGAACGAGCTGATCTTGCTGATCGGTTTTGTAACGATACGCTGCCCTCTCTGTATTGCACTGGTTCTGCACGCTCTGACGTACTTGGCACAGGGTCTGGTTCTAGCTTTGGCTCTGGCCGCGCTTCTACGCTCGGGTTCCGTTCTGGAGCCAACCTAGGATTCCTAGATTTACGCACCGATCGTGTTGTAATCGGCATTTTAATACTTTATTGTTCACAACACTATGCACACAAATGTACCAACGGTAAGTACTAAAATATATTACATGTAACTACCTAACTAAAAGCACCACTGAAGCTTTATATATATATGATAACTATCTCACACTATAGATACGCACTCAAATAATATACACTACGCGGATTTATAAGTGAAGTAATCTTTAACGCGAACAAGTATTTAATAGTTCAAACTAGGCGTCATGACGTCTACCTAGGTTTTACGCACTAATTCGCACCACATATCAAATCACACGTTCACTATTAAACACAAAATATAACACACAATAAACACCGTTAATACCGCACAGTAAAACTTTAACTATCACCGTATTAATTAACTTATCTGTTCTACTGTATCTATAATATTTACGACCCGATGTTTCAATACTTAACATACCGCACAATCATAACAAACAGCACAATGACGGTCGCTATACGAACACAACATAACTTGAAACAGTTCGCACAAAACAGCTGGTGTCTATCTCCGTAACTCACTTGAACTGATAAGAAACATTTAATGAAAAGAACAGTAATTACCTACTATTCACTACAATCACGACACGACACAAACACTATTGTAGGTAAACACAATCACTTTTCACAACGATTATTATTTATGTTTCCTTCTTCGATTCAACGACATATTATGGCGTAAATAGGCTTCTTATAGATTTGGCTCGAAGACCAAAATGTGCAGTACGATGCTGGCTTAGCCTACCTACGGGTCTAGTGTTTCCAAATTATGAGGTATCTTCGGTATGAATGAAATTCCAAAACATTTCGATAATATAGCACAGGCGGCGGCAGATCGGGGTTGCGGGCGAGCGTACGAGCGTTATCTGACATTACGAATCTAACCGAGCTAATGCCTGCCCCGCGACCCCGCTTGGCCCTCGTCTTTAGCAACGAGTTTTATTAAAATAGTTGCTACATAGGTATTTGTCACTTGTATCGTGCACAACATTGTTGATTTATATATATGCTTGTTTTTATTTATTTTATTATAAAGGTAGGGGCCTATGACATTAATGAACTTACGTGCAAACGCAGTATTTGCTATTGGTTGGGTGGCTATGTAGTGAGAGACTCGTTTTCTATTATGAGTTGGTTCAAATGATGTAAGTGAGTGTTGATGGAGAACCACCTGCTGTATGAACAGTTGTCGAACAGATAACACTTGACACTCTTTATACAGGCCAGATGTGGGATACCTAAATGGTCTATTTGTACGACACTTTAGCACACCTCTCTGTGCTCTTTCTAGAGGGAGCATGAGAGATGTACTAGCACCTCCCCATGATGTAATGCAGTAGGTGATAATAGATTGGCACAAAGAAAAGTAAATAAGTTGTACAATCTGCCCGTCAGCACTGTCCCTAATCGATCTGAATACTGCCATGAGTCTACGGACGCGTTGTGTCAGTTGGTTTATGTGAGGGGCAAATGTAAGTTTAGCATCTATTATAACTCCTAAATATTTTATTTCGTTTACTCTTTCTAATACGATGCAGTTACAGATAGGTGATGACGGGATCATACATGAGACAGATTTATGACCAACGAGATCTAGGGAGTTACTTACATCTAGTGAACCTCGTATGGTAAATGCCATATATTTCGATTTATTCAGATTAAGGGTCGAGATTTTTTCGCAACAAGTCAAAAACTCTATAATTGTTTATAGCAATAATAAGGTTAATTCGCATTAAGTGTTACTGCAAAGGTGGCTCAGGTTGCAAGTGTGCACCTTAGACGCTAACGCCCCCTGGCTGGTGCCACAAATGTCTTTATGAGTTTTAATATTTACATTTTTTATTTTTATATGAGTATGGAGATTTTTTAGAGCATAATAATAGCCAGTACTGTAATATTACTGAAACTAAACTGCAACACTATAGTGAAAACGTGTGCAGCAAAGTATAAAAATTTATAAAATGGAAAAAATATACGAAATCGGAACCGACCTCGAGGATATTTTGAAACAAATGTTTTTGAATGTTGTAACTCAAAAACTGATAGATGGAATTCGATGAAATTTAAATGGGAAGCCAGCTGCCAAACAAAAAGGAATCATCAAAACCGGTTTACCCAGTCGAAAGTTCTAAAGTAAAAACATTAAAAAAACCTTTTATGGAAGTTGGTTGAAAAAACTCTGGAGACATTCACTTAAAACTAGGTCATAATAAACCTTGACGTTATAGTAATTAAATACATGTAATTTTTAAATATGTAGAACATAACAAATCTTCACGCCTATTATATACCTCGAAGGGGTAGACAAGGGTGTTTTAAATACGTACGTTTCGACAAAGGGATTTTTTCGGTTCCATGTAATAGGGGGCGAGCTTATTGTTATCCTGTCCTGTTCTAGACTCTAGACTGTTATTACTCGTAGTAATTTGTTTGTCAAAAAACTCCAATAACTGTTCGTTCCGGGGTCTGGAAACCAGGACTTCGCGATTCTAAAGCGGCGCTTCCACCACTAGACTAAGACCAAGCGAGCGAAGCCGCAGGCAAGTCAGCTAGTATATGTATAAAGTTCTTGAGTAGACATTCTCGGTGTTGTTCGCAACCAGACATTCTATAATATCGGGACTGACTATTAAGCGAGAGACTTTTCGAAGGCCATACACGTTAAGAAAATATAAAGGCTTAAATCCAGGTTTATTAATTTAATAACTGAACGGCAAACACTTGTATAATAAGCTCAGTTTATACAGAAGTCTTTGCTTTACGGTAGATCGAATATGTTTGAAAGTTATTACTTTCACTTACATAAAACTTTTACGCCTCCTTTGCAAATTAATTAAACCGTTCATTGTACCCTCATCGTAAGTTTTATCTAGCCTAAAGTTAGGGGCTCTCAAACGGTAAGGGCTGACTTTAGATTGGCATATTAATTATTTAGTGTGATTATAAATTTTATTAAGTGGTCATAAATTAAATATTTTTTTGTGGCAAACTCGCTTGAATGAGAAACAAAACTAAAAGATTTGTAAATGCAAAGGTAAAGCAGATATTGACTATTTAAGGCGAACAAAATTACCAAGTGAGAAGCTTTGTATGGCTAATAAATGTTCTAGATTACGTTGTTATTGTTGTCAATTTGGACAAATATTATATAATTAAATAAATTAAATTAATAATAAATATCTTAGTTTAAAGGAATACAGACATGTTTGTTTTTCAATCGTACTATATCATTAGAGTTTTAAGAAAATATTTTTTTTTATATTTATTTCAGACAGAGACAAGAGTGGCTGCTGTTGATATCTGTTTTTAATAGGGTTCCGTACCCAAAGGGTACAACGGGACCCTATTACTAAGACTCCGCTGTACGTCCGTCTATTTGTCTGTCTGTCTGTCTGACTCTCTGTTCATCTTTCACCAAACTCTATCTCATGAATGATAAAAATAAACTAGTATCTCATGAACCGTGATAGTTGTGAAGGCCTACAACCAGATCCTAGGCAGCGATGCGGATATCCCGAAGACCTCCATAACCACGCCATTTGGAATGTTTGAGTTCCCGTATATATCGTTTGGCTTGCGCAATGCAGGCCAGACGTTCCAAAGGTTCGTGGACGAGATGATGCTTCGTCTATTGCTATCTAGATGATTTTCTAATGTTTAGCAAGAACGAGAGTGACAACCAGAACCACCTACGGCAAGTCTTCGATAGACTTCGGAACTACGGCATGGTGATCAATGTTTCCAAATGTGTATTTGGTGCTCCAGAGATAACCTTCCTTGGTTATCGTATTTCAGAGAGTGGAACAAAACCATTGGACGAAAAGGTACTAGCCATTTGGGACTTCCCAGCCTCTAAAGATGTGAGGACGTTGAGACGCTTCTTGGGAATGGCCAATTTCTATAGGCGGTTTTTGCCAAATGCTGCCCAAATCCAAGCGCCTCTCAACGCCTTGCTTACAGGAGGAGTCAAAGGTTCCACGCCTATCAACCTCACAGACGACGCTCTGAAAGCTTTCCAGGACACCAAGGAAAGCCTTTCCAAAGCCACTCTTCTAGCACACCCAGATTGCCATTCCAAGCTGGCATTGGTTACAGATGCGTCAGACGCGGCCATTGGATTGGCAGCCACTGGCCTTTTTCTCCCGGAAACTTAGCCCATCCCAACAAAAGTACTCACCGTACGATCGCGAGCTTCTCGCGATCTACGAAAGTATCAAATACACTTTAGGCACATGGTAGAGGCGAGGCTCTTCACTGTCTATACAGAACACAAACCCCTTTGTTATGCCTTCCACGAAAGGAAACATAACTTTTTGCCAAGACAGTTCAGGCATTTAGACTTTATCTCCCAGTTCACGACCGACCTAAAGCATATTTCCGGCAAAGACAATGTCGTAGCTGACACTTTAAGTCGCGTCGAAGAACTGGAAGCTCCTATATGTCTCGCCCAACTCACGAATAGCCAAGAAGGTGACTTTGAGTTGCTCAATATCTGGCTGACGGTTCCTCTCTTCGTCTACAAAAGATGGATTACCCTGGAAGTCGCTCACCTTTGTACTGTGATATCAGCACATCGACTTCCAGGCCATTCGTCACAAGAGAGTTCCGAAAGCAGGTATTTAAAAGCATGCATTCGCTCAGCCATCCCGGTGCTTCCGCAACGGCCAAATTGGTCGCTGAAAGATTTGTTTGGCCCGGGATGAGAAAAGACTGCCGTGACTGGGCACGAAGTTGTCTAGCATGTCAGCGTGCGAAGGTTAGCCGACTGTGTCTGCACCATTAGGCAGCTTCGACTTACCCCGTGCACGGTTTAAAAAAATTCATATAGACTTGATCGGTCCTCTTCCCATTTCCCAGGGTTACAGGTATTGCCTGACGGCCATCGACCGGTTTACTCGGTGGCTCGAGGTCATACCTATATCCGACATCACTGCGGAAACAGTGGCCAAGGCCATTCTGTCAGGCTGGATATCCAGATTTGGTTGCCCTACAGATATTGTTACAGATCGCGGCCGACAATTTGAGTCCGCGCTGTTTCAGTATCTGGCAAATACCACTGGATTCCAGCACAAGCGCACTACCGCCTACCACCCGGCATGTAATGGTATGGTGGAAAGATTTCACCGCCAGCTTAAAAGCTCAATCACTTACAGGAACAATATACGGCTGACTGTGTTGTGCACCTGGGACTTTGATTATATCAACACCCATCGCCCAAACCACCCACATTTGAAACTTTCACAGATGATGTATTTCTTCTGGTACCGCTATAACTATAAATACAAAAAACTAGCCAAGAGCGAGTCGGACTCGCGCACGAAGGGTTCCGTACTATTACATATTGAGAGGCAAAAAAAGCACATTTGTTGTATGGTAGATTTATAGATTATGGTAACACTTGGTCGGTTTTATTAAATAATTTAATTGTTTTTTTTTATATTACGTTTGTGAAATGATATTTCTTCTAGTTTTGACTTGTAATAGGGGCGGAGTGTTAACCGTTAACTGTTCGTAATGGCAAAAGTTTAGTCAAAGTGAACAAAATCATGAAACGTTATTTTTGTGTTCTATAAAATCCTAAAAATCTCACTTGATGTAACTTTAAGTATCAACATATTTTGACTTGAGGAATGCAAATGTATAATCTTACGAGTCCACTTACAAAGGAAAAATAAACTCAAACTCTTGTTATATTGTTCTTATTATAAACAATGGACCTTTGAAAGATTTAATAATTATGCTAATATTATAAAGAGGAAATATTTGTGTGTACGTTTATAACGAATTGGCATTGGAAAGATACTTTCACCGTGAGTAACATAGGCTATATAAGATTCATCATCATCCATCACCGCGCGGGTGAAACCGCGGAGAGCAACTAGTACTGTACAAAGGTACTATATTACGTCTGGCTATGGATGACTTGGTCTTCGAAATGAACTTGTTTTGTAAATAATTTACATTGTTTTATTTCGGCACCTACATTTACGCACGAGTAAGTACATCATGACCGATACCAACAAGTTCAAATTGGTTTCTGAAACTTTGATAATATAAACGTTGAATCATTTTATGCCATTTCAACCATACAGAACATTTGGATTTCAAGCGTAAGGCATCTAAGGGAATAATAGTCATTTGGACATTATAATTATGTATATATTGTTATAAAAGATTTGATTATAGAAGAATTGACGCGTAGAGGTGTACTAAGAATGGGTTTTTCGAAATTCTACCCCTAAGGGGGTCAAAAGGGATGAAAACGTTTGTATGAAACTCCTTTGTTTTTGAATTTCTAGTTGTGAAAATTTGTATTTGGATAGGTCATTCAAAATAAAAAATGTTGAACTACGAGTAATTTTTTTTTGGATAGTGGTTGGTTTAAGATGGTAAATGGAGGAGTGAAAGTTTGTATGAAAAGTTTTTTGTTTTTGAACATACGGTGTAAAATTTAGCATTTGGACAGTTTAAAGTGATGCTTTCAATATTTTGGTCAGGGATGACTTAAGGGGGTAAAACGAGGGATGTAAAAACTACTACATATTACAAACTCTAGAGGTCAAATTTCTGTACAATGAAAAACATGCTCAATACTGAGTTAGGGGATGTAAGTTGTGAACAATAAGTTCAAATTATTTGTTTCTCTGTATGTTTGCCTGTCTGTTTGTACGCGCTAATCTGCGAAATGACTGGACCGATTTAAATGAAATTTCGTATGGTGGTAGCTTATATCCCTGATCTAAGATACTTTTGATCCCGCTAAATTAAAGAATTTCCGTAGGATAGTTAAAAATCTATAATTACCGAGGCCACGCGAGCGTTATGTAATAAATGATAATAATTGACCGAGCGAGCGAAGCATCTTTGCTTTAACTGGCCGAATCGACTTTCTGGTACATCTTCCTGTACAGGTCGCATTTTTAAACCAGTCTTGACAAAACTGGGTATGCGTGTACTATTAAATGTAATATTATGTCGTTAGCGATTTTGAGTGGGAAGAGGGGGAGGTACTTTTTCAAAAAAAGAAAAGTTTGCCGCGGCTCTATTTATGTACCGATTTTGATAAAACTTGGTATACATTATAGGTACCTGACATTCAACAGGAAACGAATATGAGCATAATAGGTCAAGTGGTTTCCGAGATAGGAACTAGGTCGTGAAGTACTGCGACAAATGGCCGCTGATAAGACTGTGTGCTCGGGAGGGCTACTGTTCGCAGAACTACTAGTAATATATTAATTATGACTATCTATACTTGCAGATGGCCATAAAAGATCGGAATGTGGATGTGACGGAGGCCCTGGGCCGGGTTGAGAAAGCCGACTTATATTAAAATTAGATATAAAAAAAAAAAAATTAGACAAGCTTAGGCTTTTGTATTATGTATGCGTGTATACCTTGAGCATTCACGCTCACTAAAAGGCTTCTTCTCGCGGCGGCGTCGTGTGGTGGGTCGTCCTCTTCCCTCAAATATGGTTGAGGAGGGCGATGGCTGGCACACGTGTCAAGCTCGTGAACGGGCGCGGCTTGCGGGAGCCGGTATGCTCTCGGTATGTACGACATTTAGAAATAAGTTAAAAGTCTATTTGTGTACAAAAAAAATGTATTATGTAAGTTTAGTTAAGAAAAAAAAATGTCCTCCTGTATTCCGTTACTAATTATAAAAAAAATATATATAAGTTTAAAATATAAATGTAAACAATGCCGCGGACCCATTGAGTCTGTGAACAAAAGCAATAATAAAAAAATAAAAAATATAAATTATGACTATCCGTTGGTTTAGTTGGTAATGCCTTCAGAGCGAAGGGTCCCAGGTTCTAACCTTCGGTGAGGCTAATATTTATATTATGTACAAAAACGTTAGTTATCGGGTGTTGAATATTTTTACTGAAAAATACGGGATTGCGCACGTAATACTTGCCGAATGGATCCGACGATTCAAACTTTTGCGGTGCTCCTTTTCAAGGAGTATTCGGGACGCTCACGTCAATGACGTCTCGTTGAGCACTGCGAGCGGCAGTTCGTAGCGCTCGTGATGTCATAGGTTGGTGCGGGGGGCGGGATACACTATATTGCGTCGACGTGTCTCGTTGTGAGCTCTAATTTTCGTCGCTGGTGAAGCGCCTGCTGGTATGTGAGGGGACGTCCCAGCAAAAAGAAGTCTACATCGTCGCTAGACCCACCCTTTGCATCATATTGATCTTTATGAAGGCATGGTTTCCAAGTATGTGGTAAGAACCGTTCTCCGTCTCGATTGAAATTTGGACGCTTTCCGATCTCAGTCGACTCTCGGATCTTGCGCGGAACGTAGAACTTTTCTCTCACTAAGACCCGAACTCTGAACACATCACAAATATCTGTTCAGTTGTTTCTGTGTGTGTGAAACAAAGAAACCTAATATAAAGTGTGTACACGTGGTTAAGGTATGCTAAAATATTTAGTACTAGCGTGGTGATGGATGATAAATCAAAATAAATAGCCTATATGTTACTCAGGGATAATGCAGCATTCTAATGGTAAATTATTTTTTTTAAATCGGTCCAATAGTTTGTAAGTTTATTCTTTACAAACAATTGTACTAATCTTTCCTCCTTATAATGTCAAAGTCAAAGTCAAAGTCAAAATCATTTATTCAATTTAGGCATCAAAGACGCACTTATGAACGTCAATTTTTCATTATAATGTACTTTAAAGCCTACCGCCGCGTTCCAAAATACATAGAGCCAACCGAGAAGAAGCGGCAAGAAACTCGGGGCCATTCTTTTTATATAGATGTTTTTACAATGTTTTTACTTAGGTACTACAAATATTAGCTCCAGTGTGTTGCCTTACAAAAGAGAACATAATAATGGTATCAGTAGGGCAAGACACGCTACACTTTGACATCTTAGTACACGAGTAGATAGATCCTGGAGTGATCAGTCCCAAGCTGTTTTATCCTCCAAGTAATCCGAAATTTTGTAATAACCTTTTTGACAGAGTTTAGTTTTAATAGTGATTTTAAACTTATTAATAGGCAAATCTCGGATAACATTGGGAACTTTATTATAAAATCGTATACATTGTCCCATAAAAGAATGACTTATTCTGTGGAGACGCGTTACATGTACGGATAGCTTGTGCTTATTTCGCGTGTTGATGGAATGAGCATCACTCCTTTTATCAAAACTGCTAATGTTTTTCTTTACATACATTAGATTTTCATAGATAAACTGAGAGACAACAGTTAGAATGTTTATGTCTTTAAATTTCTGTCTAAGGGAAACTCTGGGAGCCAAACTGTAGATTATTAGGTATTGATTATTTATAAAGAATTTTATTTTTAATTTCATCAAAATACGTTACATTGAGCGGTTTGTCAATAAGTTACCATAATTAAATTCAGACCAGAGTCCCCACAGTCCCTACCGGTTAGGTGCACCCCGAAGTTTTAATGAAAATTTGTAATGAAACGAGTAGAAGATGATGAGGAAATGAAATTACGTCATGATGCAATTTCCTTGTAGAGTAATAGCAGCAGAACTCTTCGTAAACGGTTTGGGCCGCAGAAGTACTGCTGCTATACGTATTTCTACAGCAAAGCAGTAATGTTCGCATTACTGTGTTCAGGCTTGAAGTGGTGCCAGTAAATTACAAGCACATGAGAGTTAACAGCCTAATGTCTCAGGGTTATGGGCGCAGTGCAGTACATCACTTCTGACAAAATGCATCAGTTATAGTACCATCTTAATCACACAAAAGTACATTTATAAACGTGATTATTTATCACGAAGAGTGCTTTGTTTTTTCTTGACCACTGTGAAAACAAGCGAAATAGTGTTGTTTGAAGTATTATTCAAAGACTGACGATATGACTGAAGGAGTTAGAAACTTTGTAGCGTTTAAATTGAACTGCGGTTATAAGACCTCAGTGCTGAGTTTGTTTGACATTATCACTTTATTGGAATCGTGTAATTGTCATGTGTAAACCAACTATTTTAGTTGGTCTTTCTTGTTTGGTAGAGTATACATCCGAGGTGGTTCCATTTAAATTTCATCAAATTCAGTGAAGCAGTTTTTGAGTTACACTCCAAACACTGAAAAGTTTTAGTCCTATCTTCGATTCCGTAAGTAGCAGTTTTCTTACATTTATGATAAACGTTTTAGCCTTTGAGTGTTTTACAAGGAAATACTGAATAGAAAGCAGTTGTCTCAAGTTAAGTGGCAATAAAGACGCCTTTCCTGGTTTTGGTCTACTCGTACTTAGTTAAAATAATCTTAAGTATTGCACGTGGAATCTACTTGGGTCTGTTTATATTGTGTACTAATGAAGCAGGTGGGGGGAGGTGGGCACACTTTATACAGATCATTCCGTAACTTAAAGATCAAAAGGACCGCTTTTAATGTTTATCAAGTACCCACATCGCAGAAGCTTCCCTTCAGGGAATTCCTGCACTTAAAAAAATAAATGTATTTAAGTTTTAAGAGCTTTGAGATGAATGAAATTAGTCTGCGAATAAAGACTAAGCTAATAAACTTCACTGTAGGTTGAAGAGTGCTCACAAAACTACGTCCATACCTCACCTATACGAATATGGTTGGGATTCTGTCACAACGAAGTGCAAACAAAATGTTTAGACTTTTTCCTCAAACGAACATCTGGGGATTTGACAACGTTGTTATTTTCATTTAGAGTGAGCAAAGTGAGATCTACACGAGACAAATCTACGTATGTATTCTTGTTTGTATGTTCATCTAAAGCTCGATAGTGTAAATGCCCGGTGTTGTAGAACGTGTCCACGAAGGGACGGTGTTAACGAATTTCCTTCGACCGTAAGTGCAGTGTGCAGTGATTTAGCTATTTTAGACATAATGGTTCTTTTCTAATTTCATTGCTTTCCACTGCAAGTGCGATCGTTAGAATTGGATATGATGTGTGGTTTTTTTTTGAGTATTGAATTGCCAACTACATAGCACCTGTAACCTGCGATGTTTACTGCTCCTTTCCAACTGATCGCGCGAGAGCGTCGCTACAGATCATGCTCCAGAAGCTCCATCGGACGCAAAAACAAGAATAATAAGTACGTGGATGCGTCATATTGCGCAACTAATTATTACTTACTTAAAAACGGAAACACATTTTTCATTATGTTTGTATACGAAACACTTTCAAATTATTAACTAAAAACATGAAGCTGATAAAATGATATTATTGTTGTCCGTATTGGTGTAGTATCTGAGGTTAATCTCACCAAAAAATACTTAGTAAGTTGTAAGTGGTTGATTACGTATGTACGTAATTTTTGAGAGAATATCTAAAGATATATATTATATAAATATATATTACTTTTATACCTATGTAGTGACGTTCTTTCTTTTATCAGGGTTTCGTACACAGAGTGCTCAACGAGCGAGATTATATATCGTTAAATATTACCTCAAACACCCTTCACTCAAACTCGAGTCAAGGGCTTGGTACGTCACGGTGAAGGAAAAAACAGAATTATCCGTTCTAGTGAAATGTTCTTGAATCTAAACCCCAAGTTCTGAACAAACAACCATGTTGTCGGAACTACTCGGAAGTACTCAAACACAGTTTAATGTTTACCAGGTAAAAGTCGGCTTTATTTCGTATATTATTGGTCACATCTCTTTCTCGTTTGCTGTCACTGCGTGTTGTTTCACGGATTTGTCAAAGATGCAACGATGTTTGCTCTTAGAGAACCGCACGGCTGGGATGAGTTATGCATAAAATGCAATGCAAATAATAAAACGGTCATATTGTCGGCTACGGACAAAGTAAAGTCTGTTACATTGTGATTGGTAAGCCCCGCCCAGCGCAGCATAATTAGCATTGAGCTATTTCCAAGCTTTACGAATGCTTCTATATGTTTTTCTTTTGCCGCAATAAATAATGTATTATTTAATAATGTATCTGTCATACGGTATTCTTTGCATGAGTTCGACATACGAGTACATGATAACACAAGATGAAATGTAATACGTTATTAGATCCCTATAAACGTTTCGAGTTCACAATGGTTTTATCGATGTACGAATTGGTTTCGATTCCTCGGCTCCGAAACAGATTTGGGACGTTTACAACAACGGACAAAAGATCGAGATATCACTTTGTACAAACAAGTATCGCGTAAGAGAATGTATAGAACAAAATGTTTACACGTTTTAGCCTCTTCACATTTTCCACTTTACTGTTTAGATTACAAGCGCTTTTACCTACTTCTTCTAAGATATTTGAAAAGATAATGCAATGACGTATAACTTCATTTAGTAAAAATTCAATCTACGACTATTTAATGATTCCCAATATGGATTCCGAAAGAACCGGTCAACAATTTTAGCAGTTTGTAAATATATTCATGAAATTTTAAATAAAACTAATTATAAAAACTATGCCATAGAAGTCTTAATAAACAACGATTGGTTCAAATCTTATTTAACCTAGTGAGCTCCCGACTATGATCAAATTTGCAAACCAGAGAAGCAAAAAAAAACAAGTGACTGTCGCTTTTTCGTTGATATTACCGATCTGGTATCTTTCAAATGATAATTTTTTATGTAAAAAAAATTCCAGGTCCTTTACAGCATCGAAAAACAAAACATTAGCTGAAATTTATTGTATATTTGAATAGATAACATTTTTAATTGGATCCTTATTTGATTTGGAAAAACATTACGTAAAGCCGCCTTAGCATACAGGTATGCCAAGGCGGCTTTACGAAATGTTTTTTTGGCATAAAGGTACGGGTCAAAACTTTAATCATGACGCCAAAATTATAAATGTAGCCCGATCGACCCTAATGCAAATCAACAATTCAATTCCTCAAGGTAGTGTCCTCGGATGTAGGTATGTTTTTATTATAAATAAATGACCTCCATAAATTAATAAATAACTTCTGCATTCTTTTTGCTGATATTTCAATTTTAACATCATGTAAAAATAATATCAATTTGAATAAAAAACTAATTGACATTTTTAATATAATAATTAATTGGATGACTTACCATAGTCTCGACCTGAGTATACTAAAACAAAAATATTGCAATTTAGACCCTACCAACAACCTAATGTCCTTAAAGATGTTAGAAAATGACGTTATCTTTGTTGCAAATCTAAATATGCTTGAGAAAAAATGTTACTATTCATTAGATGAATTTTTCAACGACAATTTTGTTGATATGAAATAACTCGTTCCGCACAAACAAACTATTGCCATACCCTTACAGGGTCATATATTGTCATTCTGTAACATGTAAACAAGACCTGCATGAAAACATATATATGTTGCAATAAAGTATTGAGTATTAAAGGTGTTTTTTTAATTATAAACAAGTACAATTTGAAAAATTTTATACCGACTTCTATTCTATTCAGTTATTGGAGTGTATCTCTAAAACTACTGGATCGAATTTGATGAAATTGGTGATGAGAAAATGGGATCACACGGAAAGCACTAGCTTTCAAACAAAAAAAAAGAATTTTGAGAATCAGTTCACCCAGTCGAAAGTTATGAGGTAATAAATATTTAAAAAAAAACATTCGAATTGAGCACCTCCCCTTTTTTTAGAAGTCGGTAGAAAATACCGCATCCTTTATTTTGATATGTAGTTGGTTCGTGTTATGGATCCACGACGTTAGAGGTTAAATGTATGCAGACGCAGTGCTATGCGCGTCACGTGATGCGTTCTGATTTTGACTAAGTCAATTTGATGTTGATTTGTGAGAGCTTTGATGTAGGAACGATTGCTTATGCATCGCTGCAGCGGCGTAGGTGGCGTCGCAAGTTACACATTTACAGCAATTTAAATTAAAACTTGACTAATAAATAACATTTCAATAGGTGTTGAGACAAGACAGACAAGATAGAAGACAGCTATGTTTATGTGGCAATAAAACAACCAAACAAATATTGGAATAAAATCCTACTA
Source organism: Selenia dentaria (assembly GCA_917880725.1). Taxonomy (NCBI): domain Eukaryota; kingdom Metazoa; phylum Arthropoda; class Insecta; order Lepidoptera; family Geometridae; genus Selenia; species Selenia dentaria. The sequence goes on along the minus strand of OU862888.1, from coordinate 784,498 downwards.
ATATTATAAACGCGCAAGTTTGTGAGTTTGGATGTATGGATGTATGGATGTGTGGATCTTTGTTACTCATTAACGCACAAACGGCTAGGGCAATTTTGATGAAATTTAATATAAAAAAATATTTTTTGACATTTTGGTATAAAGATAGATATGCCCTTGGAGAAATAATAAGCTAATCGAAGTATGTACTAATCCTGCGCAGACGTGGTCCGGGGCACCAGCTAGTAAGTACATAAAAGTAAAAATTGGTGCTGCTTATTACTGTTATTTGCCACAAACCGACTCCAACTCAGCATTTTGCTAGCTGTATACTACTAGTGCTAGTTGGAAACGAACACGTGTTGATGTCATAAAGTATTTGGTTTGTGATGTTGTGTTACGTACATTTTTATAGCTCACACAGCTGTAAATATTGTACGTAACACAACATGAGGTGGCGGGGTTTGATGGCACTCTTACCGGCGATCAGCCGTGTGATTCTCCAATGATTCGTCAATGCGCTCGTCGACGAACTGGAGATGTCAAATACCTCATGAGATATTGCCCTTGTACACAAGGTTGTTTTTCCAACGTTTCTTGTCACCTCGTCATTTGTTTCACGGATGTTGTCAAAGATGTAACGATGTTTGCTCTTAGAGAATCGTACGTCTGTGCGCTCGCAGAAAAAGGCGCGAAATGTCAAATCGGATCTGTACGTTGGATTCTCTATAGAGTATGTCTCGCTAACTATATTCTCGGTACATTAAACAGAGTCAAGATACACAGATGTAACTCATAACTTATTCACTTGCAAGAGACATGTAAATTATAAGTAGGTATAGTACAAGGTAACCTGTATTAGAAGTTTAGAACAGTACATTAGGAAAACAGAAGCTTTATATTACAGTTTTTACAATTACCAAAAGAACCCGTCAAATTACGTGGTAAACTTCTGTACATCATAAGAATGCTCTACGTTTCTCAAAACTGAATGATAGTATCTAAATAGCAAAGTTTTGCTACTGCTGTCGGAGAGTGTTTAGTTGTGTATCTCGTAATAAACGAAACAGGATGAACGCCTCCCGCGAACTTAGTAGCTACACCTACGTGCTAAGTGTTCATTCTGTTTCGTAGCGTGCCGCTAATAGTATATTTCATTACAAGTGGGGAAAGGCTGTCATTGCAAAGAGTTCCGACAAATGTCTACCCGAGCCGAGGCGCAGCCGAAGGCGAAGGTTCACAGTCGGAACAAGTTGCAATGACGGTTCCGCACGTGTACTGAACGACTATTTTTAATACAGTTGCGAAAAAAATAAGCAATTTAATAAAATAAACTCGCAAAGAAAATTTCTAGAAAATGGCGCCAACCGTAGAATATAAGCAGAGATTTTTTTTTCTTCACCCTTTCTGGTAGACAAAGGGAACTATGCCCATACAGCTATGTCTTCAGTAGAATTTTTTTATTGATATGAAATTAAAATGAAATTTAATGAGATGAGATGAAATGAAACCTTTTTTTTTTTTTTGACTCAGAGTAATCCTTTATGGATACCACCGGCCCCGGGGGGAGCACGGTGGTTATGTGGGATTCTCTGCCAGAAGGGCAGCATACCCACCAAACCTCTGCGGTGTTCCGTCACTGCCGCTTTTGACGGGAACGCGGGACAGATTTCGCACACGACCGCGAACCCGCCGCGGCTGTCCGTTGCCGGACCCTTCTCTCTTGCAGCACGCCAGAACACTTGGCGTGCCGCAACCGCCACGGGGGACCAAGCCCGCAAATGGACCCCAGACTCCCCCGAGTCTGGGCGCCCTAAGTCCCCCTACGATGGGTCAGGTGAGTAGCCCCACCGCCTGCTACTTCGGCCGCAGAGGATAGGGACAGCGGCGCCTCTCAATACCGACAGTCCTCTTCCCCTGCGACCCCACCGCGTCCGCCATCTAACGGTGGCGGCCCCGTCAAGGCCGCGGAAGGCAGGGAGAGCAGCTGACCGTAACACCGGCACTCCTCTCCCGCCGCGGCCTCTAACTCTCAGCCGCGGTGCCGCCCATACGACACTGCAGCCCGCCTCAGTGGCAGTGGCACCCATACACCACCGCTACCTACAGTGACCGCTCCCGTGTGGACTTGGAGGGCAAAGCCCATAGGAGCGGTCCCACCTCGGGCCCGCCAGCTATCGGCTATCACTGGCAGGCCCATTGGTTCCTCTTAGCTTCACCGTGGTGACCCAAGCCACGGCTACTGAGCCCCCCCGCCACGGCAAGGCGGGAACACTCGGGGGGGATGAAATGAAACCTAACCTAACTCATTAAATCTGCTATTGAAAGAAATTACTAGCTTTTTTTAGAAATATACGTATTTGCTACGAAGAAATAGACTATTATTTCTTCGTAGCGTATTTGCATGATTCATAAAAACTTCTATGATTTTTTTTTAGTAAAAACTTCTCGGTTGGTTTTTCTTTTTAACAGACATTATTTTGACAGTTGAGAAAGAGAACACATGAGTTCGGGAGAGGTAAAAAAAAGCACGAGTATGTAATAGCCCACATCCCGCACGCCATACGTCCCTGCAATACGCCACTTTTAGAGCAACTGTATTAAAATAGTACGAGTATATTGCCAACTCATGTTCAAGCGCTGGATTTGACTTTCAGCCGGGCTTTGCTTATTCCGCCGAGACGCTTTACATGGAAGAAAAAAAGGTAAATTATTAAAAGTTATACAACAGTTGTTTGTTACGATGTGCTAAAGCTACTGTTAAGTAGCGTCGTAAGGCATTGTTAAGTTAAAATTAAATCAATAGCATACATTACATACTCGTATATGTATGTAATATAGTCCCATAAGTGTCAATATCGAAATGAATTTAAATATAAAATATAATAATACTACTAATATTATAACAAAGAAAGTTTGTATGTATGGATGTATGTAGGTATGTTACTCCTTTACGCGACTGGCCAATTTGATGAAATTTGGTATGGAGGTAGATGAAGCAGTGAAATAACTCATAGGATACTTCTCACTTCCATCCATCGTCATGCGGGTGTACTAATTTAATAAACCACACTCCATCGCTTTGAAATCAATTACCTTAAATATTCACAATCTATTTCAAACATAAAACAGAGACAAATTTGTGTTCAAACTGGACAAAATTTGCGAGTTTGTGATGTCGAGGAGGCGGATCTCGGAGTATACAAGCGTAGGGTTCCATAGGTACATAACAGGTCACTGGGATCTATTATGTGCGATTCCTATTTTGTATTAAAATTGTTTACACTAATATAATAAAATGCGAAAGTTTGATAGTAAGTGAGGTTATTAGTGAATGAGCAAATTCCGGAAAACCTATATTCCATTGTAAGTTCCATTACTCGACGGAATACATCATTTTGATTCTTACCTGTAAATATTTTTTATTTTATATCTTAAATTTCTATTTTGTATAAGGTATCTAATAAATGAATATTTTAAAAATATTTCAAATTTTGTTTAATACATATGTAGGGAACCGTCGTAAATAAAAACGTCTTACGTATCTTCTCTTCTTTAATTCCCCTATTCTTCCTTTTATTTTACACCGCAGGACCGCTGCTACTAATATTCTCTTGAAAATACAATCCGTCGTCACACAGTTTTGTCACAAAATCGCCATCTTTTTTTAAGTGCTCTCTCTCTCGCTCATTTATCGTACCTATTATTATTTATTATTTATCACACACCATTCTTTCGTCAAAATCATCGTGCTTACTTCTAAGATTCCATTCCTACATATATTTTAATTTGTTACTACATAATGCAAATGTATCATTCTTACAAAACACTCGAAGACTTTTCTAATCATCAAAGAACATATTAAATTAGAAGATATTATTTAATAATCAAAATGTATCATGATTTTGAAGCCATCAAATTTTGCAATGAACCTTCCGTTTAGTTCAGTTAAACACACACTTAGAACACTTTTATTGTAAAACGTGATCGACATGACTATATTTACTGTACCAAGCGAAACTTATCAATTGTTGGATAAAATCGGTGCAATTATTTCAATGTTTACAAATCGGCACATCAAGCGGAATCGCTGTTGTCCAGATTAATGATATGGGTTGCAGATGTGTCACTCGAATGGGAACAGATGTTTGTTCGAGCTTACAATAACAATGTTATTCTGGTATGACGAGTGGACATAACGGCATATTCATTGGTTTTGAAATTACTCTAAACGGCCTTCTACACGGTCGGGACCAACCACCGACCTGCGTGACCTTGGTCCCGTCAACCATTTTTTTGTATTATTGACTCGACTCGTTAGTTCTTCTCCGGTATTCAAAGCGAAGGAGCCATCGCTTTGAATACCTTTCAAAGCAACAGTAACAGTAACTCTTTATGCTTGAGTGAAGACAAAAAGCTTCTCTTTTATAAGCTCCCATGCTAGAGTTTTCAAGTTCTTATCTTTGTGTTAATCAGATACAATGTCCTAAAGATATGGTAAATCATTATATAAAGATATACATAAATTCGTTTAGAACCTCTCATTCGCGGGGTTCGTTTTGCGAATCCATTGCAACACGCGATGATGAGCATGCGCCCGCGACGACTGACAAGTGCACACTGAAGCGCTCGCGTTAGCCGTAACAGCGTTCCAGACTGTTGGGGCCGACCACGGACGCAGCCTGTCGCGAGGGATGTGCTCGCGACCAAGGCCGTTGACATCAACCAAATTTCGGTCGGTTCAACCGATTTTTACACTGTCCATTTTTATATCAACTCGACCAAGGACACGATGGTCGGTGGTTGGTCCCGACCGTGTAGAAGGCTTTTAAAAAACAAAAATGATATGAAAACGAAAATATTTACTGACACTTTCTTTGATCACTACATTAATCAACATATCAGAATGACTTCTTGAATGAGTTTTCTTATAATGTATTATTTTATTTTTGTTAAAACAATGTAAGATAAATCCTTACAATGGTGACGAATGTCTTCTATTTGTGAATTCTAAACACATTTCTGTTCCGATTACGGTAAACGTTTTCTGACTGGTTGCATGCGACTGATTGTCTGTAAGGGCAATAGAAAAACTTGTGAGTTTTAATGTGTACTTTTTTAATTGGATAGAAAAGTAGGCATTTTCAACACACGCCGGCCACTGCTAAGTGTTACACACAAACAACACAATGATAATTCTAAAATATATTCCAAAGTTACACAAAAATAGCAAAAAGGGGGCGGAAACTGTCGGAGTGCGAATCGTCAGAGGAGACTTACCCCAACTTACTAGGTGATAGGTTTTTTGTGTAAGAGAGCGTCTTGGTTGGTACCGTTACCTGGTATCTCATCATCATCATCTCAGCCGTATGACGTCCACTACTGAACATATGCCTCCCCCACAAATTTCCAAAAGGAGCGGTTGGAAGCGACTTGCATCCAACGTCATCCTGCTACCTTTATCAGGTCGTCAGGCCACCTTGTCGGTGGACGAACACTCTAGAACCTTTCGGCCTGGTATCTGCAGCGAAGTAATGGTGCGCAAGCATAACTTTGTTAGCGTATGAACGGCACTGTACCAAGTGGATGAAAGAGAGTCATAACCCTATGTATCGGGGAGACGAGCTGTATGCAATCCCAAACAAACTACATGTCTCAGCTCTGGGTGGCACTGCAACTGCTATGATCACGCTGGTCTCGTCTCTGCACTTGTTGCATACAGGATTCATTATTAATCTGGGGCATCGGCTGCGGAGACGGCGGTGCCCCCCATCAGGGTTAGGTCCTCACGAGGTGTGGATCCTGTGTTCCGGAGCATCTCACGAGGCGGAAATGGGGTGGGCTCTTTACACCCACCCCAGAGGCTGGGCCTGCGTAGGCGGGCAACGACGTCGGCGGGGGCTTTAGCTGAATGCGCGAGCAGGCCCGCGCCCCCTGCTACCAGTTGACGACGGAGGAACACCGCAGAGGTTTGGTGGGTAGGTTGGCCTTCTGGCGGAGACTCCCACACGCGCACCAGCTATCTCCAGAGCTGGTGCGCGTGTGGGAGTCTGGATCAGGGTATAAATCTTCCTCTGCGTTAATTAATAATGTATCCATATGGAATCCTGAGTACACGAGTGTGACTAGCTCTTAGCTTAGCCGTTTCGAGGCGTACTAGACGTAGGCAGTATACTCTGCATTTAACAATGTCATTACGTCACAATCACTTGAGGCCCTTCAGTCAGCTGTAGTCCGACTATCAGCTTTTAGGCACGTATTTTAATTGACCGAGCGAGCGACGCGTCTCTGCTTTAACTGGACAAATTGACTTATATCTGTCTGTATGTTTGTAAGGTTGTTCGACGGTTACATTTTTTTTTTGTCGACGGCGATATATTTATTTTTCGTAAAAAGGTGGGATGTTTGCTGCGGCGCTATTTACAGAGCGATACCTGACTTTAATGGGGAATTTCTAATTTGAGCATATTTGATCAAGTGGTATCCGAGATAGGTTGGGAAACAGCGAATAATTGCCGCTGATAAGAATGTGTGCTCTAATTGTTCGCAGTACTACAAATTTTTATTTGCAGTTAACAAAGTAAACTACAAATTATAATGTTGTATGTCAGATTTCGAATTGTACCTGAACGCGATCAGTAACATAAACGCAATTAAAGGGACCGTTCAAGATCTTTTACATTGCAATACCCACGATGCCATTGGAACTTGCTCTCTGGTTTCTAGTTAACTATCTCCACTTAGGTAACACGCGTGTGGTGATGTATAATTGTAAGGATGATAATAATAAATATCTTATATTTATCCAGCACCTCATCTACCTCCATACAACATTTCATTAAAACTGATCCAGGTGTTTGAGCGAGAAGAATTTACAAACATACCAACATACACACTCACAAACTTTTATGATAATAAACTCATTCATTAAACTCGATTTAGTGTGAAATCAGACCAATTGTCTGCCGTTATTTGCAGAAACAGTTACACTCGTCCTTAAGCTCGCTTAGCAAATAATTAAAATGTATTCAGGAGGAGCCCTAAAGAAATTGAAGTCAAATACGGCACTCGAAGTTCAATTAGAAGCATTTCCTCCAGTTTATTACGTTTTTCCAAGTCGAAAGCTTCCTAATTGCCATCCCTGTAGCTAAATATGCGACGCTCCGTATATGACGTACGCGTTCTGAGAGAGTCCTGCAGATGACAGACATCACAGCCGATAAGCGATGGAGTTATATCGGTCACGGACGCTCCTTGAAGAAGGAAGTGATTTTCTTTTCGAGTTTATATGGGTGATACCAAACACTTCTATTTCAATGTTAATAATTAGATATATAAGCATAGAAGTGTTTGGGTATATATCAAGTGACGAGACGGCATAGTTTCGTGTTTATTGATAAGCAGTATAAGCTACACTCCTGCCAATGAAAGTTGCAGTGTCCCCTAGAGCTTTACAGTTTGTTGCACTGAACAAGGCTCGTCACTCCTAGACGTTGTTTTTAAATCTCATGTGCCCAATATTCACTGACAGCAGCATTCCAACAACACAATGTGTAAACGTGGGTTCGAATACTGTACACGTGTATTTCAAAATTCTCTAAAATTGCAATGTTTAAACCGTCCCCACACGACAGTTAGAATCAAATGGAGAGTTGAAATTTGTGCCCTGATGGTGATCCTCGGTGGTCTGGTGGTAATGGCGTCTGACGCCGATTGTAGGGGGACGCGGGTTCGAATCCCGTCCGGGGATGTCTATATTTCTCTGTTTTTCGTTTTTCTTGCTTAAATTGCACTTGTCGTCCTACCTTACTATTTTCTACTGACTTCCAAAAAGGAGGAGGTACTCAATTCGACTGTATTTTTTATTGTTGTTACCTCATAATTTTCGACTAGGTGAACCGATTATCAAAATTCTTTTTTTGTTTGAAAGCTGGTGCTTGCCGTGTAATTTAAATTTCATCAATTCGAGTCAATGGTTTTTGAGTTACACTTGAATAACGAAATAAATTGGAAGTCGGTATCAAATTTTTCAAATTGTACTTGTGGAATATATATAATAAATCATCAGCCATGCGATTCTCTAAAAGCAAACATCGTTGCATGTTTGACAACATCCGTGAAACAAATGAAGTGATGACAAGAAACTTTGGAAAACTAACCTTATGTACAAGGACGAAGTATTTGACATCGGTGAGCTCATTGCAGAATCGCACGGCTGGTTACTACTCCAACACCGCGATTGTATAGACATAACATGTACGCTTATTGCATATTATATTTCGCCCAGAACTGGAGAGCGACCCTAGGACACTGCGTTTCTAAGACAAGCTACAACTAAGCTAATGGAACAGAAAAACTAATTATAGACTAACTCGAACTAAACAGTGAATGTAGATACTATTTAATTAAAAACAAAAGGGCCCGCAAAGTTTTTGCCGCGAGAGCATTCGTAAAAGCATTTATGACGTTGCTTGTGTGCGGTGTAAACTTTAACAGGGAAATGGACCATTTAAGCCTAAATTAAGCTCGCGGGACCGAAAAAATATTTGAAAATTTTAATTAAAAAATCCTAAATACACATCGGCGTAATGACTTTTCACTAACGAACATAATTCGTGTTTCCCATCAAAAGAATAAAGTTTACTCGCCGCAACACCGACCGATATTATGATTTTGATATCAAACCAAAATGAGCCACTGAAAATATTTTTTTATCATTATGTATTTTCTACCGACTTCCAAAAAAGGAGGAGGTATACGAAAGTTTTTTTTGTATGTTTGTTACCTCATAACTTTCGACTGGGTAAACCGATTTTCAAAATTCTTTTTTTTATGTATGAAAGCTGGTGCTTTCCGTGTAGTCCTTTTTAAATTGCATCAAATTCGGTTCAGTTGTTTTTCAGTTACGCTTCAATAACTGAATAAATTGAATGACGGTTGCGGTGTCGGTAAAACAGTTTGTTGTAGCTGTTTTTCATTACCTGAAAACACGGATAATACAACGTTTTTTAAAAATGAAAGAAGCCAGATCAATTTATCGCCCCCGAAACCCCTTGCATACTAAACTTCATGAAAATATGTGGCCGTTTCCGAGATTCAGATTATACAAGAATTGCTCGTTTAAATGTATTATATATATATATATAATAAATGAGCTTCTCATAGATAGAATGGAAATTAACTGTAGCTATTAATTACAACATCTCTCTTGTTTACAAAATGTATGAAATTGACGCGTATTAAGAGCACGTATTCCCAGCTCTATATGTACTTAATATTAATTGTTTATCGGATACAACTTCTATAGTAACTCTATAGTAATAATAAGTAAGAATTAACGTTAGAAACGGGATATTTACCATGTTGTAATAAGTATATTTAAAATAATAATATAAATAAGAAGAAAGAAAGAAAGAAAACGCATTTATTCAAGACATACACAACATCACATTACAGACATATGTAATAATAAAAATAAAAAACAAAATACTTACACATACATTATAAACAAGAAAACACGTATGGAAAACAGTGTGATGGTGTGCGTGTCATGAATATGGGTCCCGACTCAGCATACGACTAAGGACAATCCATAGTCATGATCTCACGAACCTCAGCAAGTCAGCAACGATACTCAACGTCCGAAAAGAATCGCGACATTCGGCGACAACGGACAATTTGTTCCTACGAGTATATTATTATGTACCTCGGTACGTTGTTATACAAAAATGTATTTCAAAAACAAAACATGTTATTAACATCGGCAGGAGTCCGTTGGCGACACAAACTATAGCATTATATATATACTATAGGCCACCACCGGTCGGAGTGTGAGTGAGTGTATATGGGAGTAAGTAAACAAGGATGTGAGTGATTGAGTTCGTATTTTTCATCTTCCTACGAGTACAAGGGTGTTGTGGTGTAACAACTACAAAACCTCGATTTCCAAACAATGTATAGTTTATCAACACACTAGGTGTCTCACGCGGTTATTTCCGCGTGGTGATGGATGATGATGATTATTATAATGAAATGTATCCTATATGTTTTAATGCAGCGCCTTATTTACGCACATGCCAAAATTAAGCAAAACGATCCAGCCGTTTGAAGAATGCACAAGTACAATGAAGAAGTTACAAACATATAGAGACACTTACAAACTTATATAATATTAGTGTATATTATATAATATACACACAATATAAACACAACATAATAATATATAATATTGGTGTGTATGTTATAATTATACCTTGGCATGGGCATGTCATGAGGAGGCCTGAAGGCCGTGTGACTAGGGCTGTGTTGAATATGAATGTGGATGGAAATAGAGGACGACCGAAAAAAGTATGAATGGACTGCGTGAAGAATGATATGTATGCGAAAGGTGTGAGTGATGAGATGACGAGCAACAGGACAGAATGGAGGAAAATACATATTGTGCCGACCCTATTTGGCGTGGGTGGGATATGGGCAGGAAGAAAAACATTGTTGTTATACCTTTAATTAACTCAGTTTCGGAAAAACAGTAGAGTAGGGCTTTGCGTCATGAAGTTTCCGATGAATACTGAAAAATACTGAATTGAGTACAGTACAATTCAGTATTTAAAAAAATATTCTTTAATAGTTGACGTTCATTAAGCATCATTCTTTTTTTTAAGTTAGTATTATTTATTTTTAAGTTTTATTACATTGTTAAATATAATCAAACTACGTGCGTTTATAGTAGAACGTGTTATGGATAGCATCCTCTTAACAACAACGCCCCCGTAAATATCGCCCACACGGAACTTCACGAGATATAAATAATTTCTATTCTCTATTTAGGACACGGAAGGTTGTTGTTCATTAACTCGTTATCCAAAGATACAATTCAACATGTGGATAGCTAAATATTGTATTTTACATTAAAATTATACTGCTTACTTTCAATAAAGTATTAAAATCGTATCTTTAGCACATTGCGTGTTCATTACAAAAAATCCAGCAAATTAAAAACATGGCAGCGTAGTTTTTTTATGCAATTAAGGGATGAAATAAGTAAGTCGTGTGACTAATAGTATGCATCAAACTTGTCCAAAACAGTTGCAGTGCCACCCAGAACTCGGAACTGTGTTTTAATCAGCTTTGTACGGTGACATTAGTTTTTGAGTTTAATTCGTCAAGTTATTTAACTCGGGAACTCATATACATCACACACACACACTCGTTTTAAAATGTGCTATCCTGCGTTGTACAAGCTTTTATAGCGGAGTCTGTCCAAAAAGAGAAATTGAGAATTGATTTCGAAAGGAATTGAATTCGCTCAACCTCATCTCAATTGTAACGTGAAATAATTTTCATAGTATTACTTTTTTTAAACACTAACTCCTGCTTAGCAAATACCAAACATTGCAATTTTAGAGAAAAAAAATCACATCCTCGGACGGTATTCGAACCCGCGTCTCCCGACAATGCGGGTTCGAATCCCGTTCGAGGATGTGAATTGTTCTTTAAAATTGTAACGTGAAATAATTGACTGATGCATGCTAGTAAATAAATTAAATTGCTATACTTTTACTATTTTGTACTTTTATCGAGTTCACCCTTAACAGTTGCGTGCTTACAGCTGATAACAGCTGGATTGGGCCATAGAGCACTTAATGGCAGTGATTGGTCTGACATATAAAAATCGAAATATTCACCGTAGTGCCACGACGGTTCTCTTTTTGGACAGACTCTAACTTACCGTCCAAACAATAATTGACCAAATCCACTATAACAGTTACCACAATTGTAATTCTACCGCTTGCAATCCAACTGTAGCAACTTCCCGAATCAGTTCACTGAGAATACAACACAATAGGGCACAGAATCGCGATGATTGAGTACTTCCGCATCCGCTAGGTTTTGGAATAACGGAGCTGTAAAAATCCGTGGGTTTTTAAAGGGCGGACACAGTGTCTGCACCGACAAAAAATAACCATTCACTTTCCGAGCCTCAAAAAGGGGCACTTATATAGTTTCGATAAAATGTTTTTGTACCACGACAAATATATAGATAATTTTATAGTATTACTTTTTTAAAGCGCTAACGCCTGCTTAGCGATCTCAAACAATGACATTTATAGAGAGAAAAATTCACATCCTCGGACGGGATTCGTAATATTAATATTATAAAACAAAATATTATATAATATTAAACAAAACATTATTATCCTCCTAGATGGCGTCACATTTAGAAGCAGCGTAGCATTGTATAGTCCTGAAACGTGGTTGCAAGATTCCTACGGAACATGTATTGCATTGTATTCGTATCTAAATTGAGCAAAGCTCGTTCACCCAGGTACTTTTGTAATCAAGCGTCAATGTGGGAGAAAGACCTTAAACTTGTTTTAAGTACGAGTACATCGCTTTGTCATTTTCAAGTCCTTCGACTTTGTGCATTTATGACTCTGAAAGGTTATAAAAGACAAAAATAAGAAATTAGGAATTTTGAATTCGAATGTTAAGTTTTTGCCGCAACTCATGCAACTCCGCCTACCAACCAGGTCTGGAATACGGAAGAGCTACTCCAGACTTGCACACAAAGGTTGCAGTGTCACACAGAGATATGGCATTCTTCCTCGCAGCCCACACTCTCAACCATTTTTTTTTTGTCCCGGGGAAATCCTTTATGGATACCACCTACCACGGGGAGGTAGGTGGTTATGTGGGAGTCCGTATACCCACCAAAACCCCGGGGTGTTCCGTCACTGCCGCTTTTGGCGAGAACGCGGGACAGATTTTCCACACGACCGCGATCCCGCCGCGGCTGTCCGTTGCCGGACCCTTCTCTTCGCGGCACGCCAGAACACATGGCGCGCCGCAACTACCTCGGTATGGCGTTATCAAGAACATTGAGTTGGATCTGTCAGAAAAAGAACTCTTGGAATCTATGTCTTGCTCAGTGGATGTGGCTAACGTAAAACGTCTTAAACGTAGAAAGCAGGGGGACGGAGAATCTGGCTGGACTGAGAGTGAATCCGTACGAGTCGGGTTTAAAGGGCCGACTTTACCGTCGTATCTATGTATATATGGCATGCAAGTTAAAGTAGACCCATACCTATTTCCGGTCACACAATGTTCGAGATGTTGGCGCTTTGGACATAACCGTAGAATGTGTCCTTCAAAGCGCATTTATTGCCCGAAATGTGGGGATAGACATGAAAATTGCGATACCATGATATTCAAGTGTGTTAACTGTACAAAAAATCATATGGCATTGAATCGTAGTTGTCCAGAATATATCAAAGAAAAGAAGCTGCGGGAATTAATGGCTGAATTTAATGTTTCATACAGGAAAGCTATGACAATGTATGTTCCACCCCAAACTCCGATTTATGAACCAAGCCTGTCACCGATCCCCGTTCATGCTAGTTTCGATACGATGGCTAAATTGCCTACTCCCACCCCTGTAACTCCGATGTACTTCAGCTCCATTTTGCCTGTTCAGGAGAATTCTACACCGGGTTCCTACGCACAGGCCGTGTCATCGATCCCCGTTGATAAGAACAAACTAGATAGACTGGGAAATATATCAGTTCAAAGTATGAACTTACCCAAGAAAAAAAAGAAGAAGAGGAATCAGGTACCTAGTGAAGAAGAGAATATTTGTGATGTAAATATGTCAACAGAGTCCGAAGGTAGTGTATGTGATCAGCCAGACGCGAAACATCGTAAAACAAAAGGCCGTAAGGTACCTTCAGAAACCTCTTTCTTTAAACTACTGAAACAACTCAAAAGTTTTATCTTTAATGACACTAATGAGCCTTTAAAAAGTAGAATCCAGAATGTAGTGCATTTATGTTTAGAATGGATAACCACTTGGTTATTCAAAAATATACCAAACCTGCATTTGTTGCAAAATTTATTCAATTAATAATGGGTATAGTCAGTCTTAATATTTTGCAATGGAATGCACAAAGTATTAAACCGAAGTTAGTGGAATTTGAACAACTTTTGTGTCAGGAGAAAACTCATATGGTCGCGATCTCTGAAACTTGGTTGAACCCAGATATTACACTTAACTTAAAAAATTACAGTGTATTTAGACTTGATAGGGCGGACTCATATGGCGGAGTAGCTTTAATAATACACAAATCGCTTTCAGCTCAAGTGCTTCCTCTGCAGAGTGTTAACACAGCTATTGAGATGATATGCGTTAAAATCTCTAATTGTGATAATATTGAGAATGTAGTTTCGTTATATTGTCCACCTAGTGCTCATACCTCATGCAGTGATTGGGATTCAGTTTTTTCGTTCTCTAATAAAAAGACTCTAATACTTGGAGACTTTAATGCACATCACCCCAATTGGTCTAATAAAACTGATACCAGGGGTACGCAGATCCTAGACTCATTAGTAGACCATAATTTTGTAACTCTAAATAATGGCTGTCCTACGCGCGTAAAATTAGTTAACGGTTTTTTACAACAGTCTGCACCCGATATCACATTAGTGTCTTGTGATATTGCATTTAAGTTCAATTGGAATGTTATAAACGAGTGTTTAGGTAGTGACCACTTAATGATTAAACTCTCGACGGCTATGAATCATTCTCCTATTGTTCATAAAATACGTAATTTCAAAAAAGCGGACTGGGTGAAGTACCGCCAAGTAATAGAGAAGGAGTGCACTCAATTTGTCATTTCAAATAACCCTCAAATAGCTTACGACGATTTTATCAACTTGTTGTATAAAGCTGCAGACGCAAGTATTCCATATGTGAAAATCTGCCTAAACCCGAAGGCTGAGTTTGTCCCTAAGCCATATTGGGTTCCTGAGCTGTCTAAAGCTGTTGCTGAGAGACGATTAGCACTTACAATTTTAAGACAGAATCCCACACCTGATAATTTAAATAAATTGCAGGAAAAAACTCGTGAATCACAGAAACTTATCAGAAATGCTAGAAGTAAAGGATGGTGGGAATTATGTTCGTCCTTAAATGAAATATCTTCTGCTTCTGAAATGTGGAGACGAATGCGTTGGTTAAAAGGATACAGATCAGCGAAACGACAAATTGATAAAAATTTAGCTGAGACATTGTTATGCGGCTTAGCTCCGGATTTTGTATGTAAACCCTACCCTAATTTCCAATCTCAAAACCCTAAATTAGAAACCGTAATTTCATGGCCAGAGTTAATAAAATGTTTAAAATGTAAAGACACGTCGCCTGGCATAGATGACATTTCTTATTCTATGTTATTTAATCTACCTAATGTAGGTAAAAACATCATGCTCAATCTTTACAACGTATTTTTCACACTAAGCTTTGTTCCTTATCAATGGCGACAGGTTCGCATTATACCTATACCTAAGCACGGCAGAAACTTGAACTGTGTCTCATCGCTTAGACCTATTTCTCTTATCTCTTGCTTGTGTAAAATATTTCATGTCATTATAAATAACCGTATAGAGTGGTACCTTGAACATAATGAAATATTTTCTGACGAAACTAAAGGGTTTAGAAAATCGCATTCCAGTCTAGACAATTTAACAGATTTAGTTACAAGTATTCAAATCGGATTTACTAAAAATCTGCCTACAGTAGGATGTTTCTTAGATCTCGAAAATGCATATAATAATGTAGACATTGATTATACGTTAATAAAACTTGATTAATTAAATGTTGGTGCAAAATTTTGTAATTATCTCTGGGCCTTTTAAGTCAAAGATTTTTAATGATTGAAGGGCTGGACTATAAGGTAACCAGATGTACTGGACGTGGATTAGGACAAGGAGATCCAATTTCTCCGCTATTATTTAACATAGCAACAGTCGATGTATGTAAATCTATTACTTCTTTAGCTCATCTCAGTATATCTCAGTATGCAGACGATTTCGTAATCTTCGTTACTTTAAAAAATTGGACAGAAGCACAAAATCAACTTCAATTAGCGCTAGATATTTTAAGTCGAATTTTTGAAACTATTAATTTAGAAATATCCCCATTAAAGAGTAAAGTGTGCGTATTCTCCAAAGGGTTTCGAACACATAATATAAATCTTCAAATCAAAGATGTTGCTCTAGAAGTAGTAGATAATGTTAAGTATCTTGGGATGTGGTTGGATCGATCCCTACGGTGGAATAAACACATTAATGTAACTTCCGAAAAAGTGTTGAAATTTTTAAATATATTTAAGATATTATCTGGCTCAGGCTGGGGTGTCCACCCAAAACACTTACGTAGGCTTTATATTAGTATTATAAGAAGTCGGGTAGATTATGCTAGCTTTTTATATGACAACTGCTGTAAGACAAATTTATATAAGTTAGAAAAAATCCAAAATCAAGCCATGAGAACAATTGGAGGCTACATAAAAAGCACCCCTATTCACGTAATGGAAAGTGATCTTAATATATGTCCATTACATTTAAGAAGACGTTACCTAGCAGGGAAATTCTGGTTAAAAAACAAATCGGTTTCGAATAACTCGTCTATTAATCTTATTTCTAATCTAAGCGATATCATTCAGAGTAGGTATTGGAACAATAAGAAAAAACCTCTACTTACTATAATCTATGAAAAATTCAACTCAATTTCCATTTATTCAAATTCACAATTAGGTATGTTTTCTTTGGACCAGTGGATTACTAGTTTAAACGTTTCAGATTTTATAAGGCCTAATATAAATGGAGTCTCGAACCCCAAACGCCAATATCATTCGGTGACTTTGAAAAACCAATGCATTAATTACTTAAACGAACGCTACCCGACTTACCATAAGATTTTTACAGATGGCTCTAAAGATAATTTCGGAACGGGGGTTGCTTTTTGTGATTTTCTGGCCAATATTTCATTGAAGTTAAAGATTAATGTTAACATTTGTATTATGGAAGCTGAACTTATAGCAATCTATGAAGCTTTATCCTATATAAGCTCAATGAATTATAACAATGTTGTTATCTTATCAGATTCAAAGAGTTCGCTTCAACACCTCGCTCGGTGTACCTCGGTTTTCCGAGGCTTACCAGTAGCCTACGCGATATTAAAGCTTCTAGTTACGTTACAGACTGATTCCAGGATAATATATTTACAATGGATACCCTCCCACATTGGCCTTGATGGAAATGAAAATGCTGATATCTTAGCCAAGCAAGCAATTTCTGATGGTATTGATTGTGCATATACCCCCTCTTTCCAAAATTACATACCCTTATTGAAAAAAAATTGTTATGATCTCTGGAAGGAATATTTTGATGAAAGATCGAAAGAGAAAGGCATATGGTACCGTACGATCCAACCTCACCCAATGCCATTCACTTGGATAGATAACAGTCTATTGTGTAGACGCGATATTGTAACCGCGTTAAGACTCAGATCTGGACACATTCCATGCAATAAATTTTCATATTTGATGCGAAAAACTACTTCCCCTAACTGTATGACTTGTGATGTTATCGATGACGTGTATCATATTTTGATGGAATGTGTCCAGAACTCAGCAGAAAGGACTAATTCTAGTTTGAATTCATCGTTAGTTGGCAGCTGTAATAGTATACTATCAGACCCATTATCTGAAGATGCCAGAAAACTTTATTTGTTAGTAAGTAAGAGAACAATTAGTTATTAGTTTATCATTACTTTGTTGGAATAACCAGGGCGGCATAATCGCATCAGCGACAAAGCCCTTTAATTAAGAATTAAAAAAAAAAAAAACTACCTCGGAGACTAAACCCGCCAACAATGAGCGCCAGACTTCCCCGTGTCTGGACGCCCGTGGTCTCCCTGCGGTGGGTCGGATACGTAGCCCCACCGCCTGCTACGTCAGCCACAGAGGATAACCCCCCCCCCCCCCCGACCCCACCTCCTCGAGTCTGCGCCGAGCACCCGGACCCCACCTCCTCGAGCCTGCACCAAAGTGCCCGGGCCCCCTCCTCGAGCCTGCGCCAAAGCGCCCGGGCCCCACCTCCTCGAGCCTGCACCAAAGTCCCCGGGCCGCCCTCCTCGAGCCTGCGCCAAAGCGCCCGGGCCCCATCTCCTCGAGTCTGCGCCAAAGCGCCCGGACCCCGCCACTCCTATGTGGACTTGGCGGCCAAAGCCCATAGGAGCGGCCACACCTGAGCCGGCCAGCGCACCCCAACGCCGGCGCGGCCCCTGGGTTCCTCTTGGCTTCACCGTGGTGATCCAAGCCACGGCTACTGAGCCCCCCCGCCACGTCAATGCGGGAACCCTTCGGGGGGGCCACACTCTCAACCAAGACTTTAGTGGGCCTAGCACAAATAACTGCGTAAGTTTAACATAACGTGTAGTTCACGTGAAACAGCACAAATATTTATCTAGGCATACTGTGACACAGATAAATCATAGTTTTTACGCCGGAGCGTGACGTCTTAACGTTTGCGATACGAACACTTTTTCGCAATTTATTTGTGCTACGGCTTTAGATCTTGGTATCATTCACGCAGTATTTTCCCTTGCTACACAGCCTTTCAAACCATAACACAGACATTGTGTCAACTGCGCTGGTACAAACCACAACAGCAGGTGGCCAAGATATGCGTGACCTTGTAACTAAGAATAAAGAAGCATAATAACGTGTTTGATTCTAGCTAAGAATTCGGAAATGCTTTATTATCTTTACATATAAACGTATATGAATGTGGCCAGACCTTGCTGATATTCGACATCGTAACTTTTCCTTATTGCTACGATGGAGATAATTTTTAACGTCTTCTGGTCAGCGAGTTATTGGAAAGTATTGAAAGTGATCGTGGCATTTAATAGCTCTTCTAGTTTATCGGTTTCTTACAAGAAAAGGGAGGGGTTGAGTTGTGGTACTTGACATGAGGTGGACAGAGTTACGTTGGTTTGAGTAAGGGTAAAATTTACACCGGTATTTAATTGGAATCTTCTCATATTGATCGCAAGGGTTATAAAAGGTTGCGTAATACGTAAGTTCATATATATTTCAACTCAGTATATTGTACTGGTACGCGTGGGACAAAAGAAACGGTCAAGTGCGATTCAGGGTCGATTCCGTACCACAATATATTTGTTTCATGTATTTATCTTCAATGCGAGCCGATATTATGCTTGTAAAACTTGAGTAAAATCTTGTATAGTATATATTTTGACAACTCTGTTAGCTCAGTCGGCAGTAGTCCTACCTTTGAAGCACGGGGTTCTAGGTTCCATCCCTGTCCATGGCAAATATTTATGAAATGAGCAGAAATATTTGTTTTCGGGTTTTTTATATTGTGGTATATGATAATGTACTTGTGTGTGTGTGTGTGTGTCCGCACGGATCCCGCGACAGAGGGAATCCTTGTGCTTAAACGTTGTTTTCAAATGTATAATTGTTACAAGGTATTTGTAAATAATTATAATGTATTTGTTAATAAGTGCATAATATTGAACGGGAAGATTTGGAATCGATAGCTGCATGTATCTCAGTTGCTATCAAATGTTGATTGAAATCGATAAAAATGGCGCCTCTATGTCAGTTTTCTTAGCTCCAGTTATCAATTTACTAACATTTTTGCTTACTGGAGTTGTCAAAACTGACATAGATCGTCATTTTCAAGATTTCGATGAACGTTTGTTAGCAACTGAGATACATAATAGCCCTGCTGGACATGAAAGTCAAAGAAAAATGACATCTATTTTTTATTCTCGACGGCTAAGAGCCATAGTATGCCCGGGCATCGCCGCCGTGTAACCGGGTTAGGTATTGACATCGGCTGTGTAAACATTCGCAAGTAGCTAAGTTCGAACGACGTTTTACCTTTTCTAAGCGGGTAGATACTAGGCATCTCTCGTTTAGTTACTGTTGCCTACTCTGTGATTTAGCTTATTAGCTTATAAGTATATAAAAAATAAAAAACTTATATTTTTTTTCCTTCACTATAACGACCAGTTATCGACTCCAAACCACTCCATACAATATTGTGCACTAATTAACACATACCTTATTATATGTACATTAGGAATTATAATATTGTTTAAATAATAACATTACTACACAATCTTAATTGCAATATTGTTCTTAACCTGTACATACAAATAACAAGTTTGTCATCAACAACAACGTCGAGTTTGGTACGTAAATAAATTCCTCCCCCACCCATTATACCCTTTAGTTTGGTGGGTATCAACCAGCACATTTCTCATCCGCTATTTTGTCTCACTGGCAGGACCATTAAAAGGTACGATACAGTTAGCTGCCTTAGACACTAAGGGTATCTAGTAATATTTCTTGATAAGTTTAACGCAACGCAGTTTGTAACGCAAAATAGCTTTAATCGTAAATGTAACGGCTGAGCATCGAAACTCGATTATTTGTTTATCGCTGGGGGGAGATTGGCAGTATCTACATACGGGGCTTATTAGGTTGGCAATAGCAAGGCTAAGTGCTTTCCGTGTGGTCCCATTTAAATTTAATCAAATTCGGTTTAGTAGTTTTTGAGTTTATGAAAGCGCATAACAACCCCCCCCTCCCCCCCCCAACTTTAAATTCATTTTTGAACGTCTTCCATCCCGACCCGATTTATGTTTCAATTTGTTCTATTAATTCCCACCAAGTAGAATAAACTTATACTAATATTATAAAGAGGAATGATTTGTATGTAAGTATGTTTGTAACGAATTGGCTCAATAAGTACTGGACCGATTTCAAAAATTATTTCACCATTGGAAAACTACATTCACCCTGAGTAACATAGGCTATATAAGACTCATCATCATCATCATCATCTATCTTCGCGTGGGTGAAACCGCTGAGAGCAGCTAGTAAATCATATATCAGGTCCAGTTCATTAGTAAATAGAGCTCCTCCTGTGTTAATTAATTAACTGCTCATGTAACGTCAACTTGGATTTCAAATACATCAGATGCTCATCTTAACGTCTCTGGAGACTGGAGAGTATCCGATCCCAAATAAAAGTTTAGTACTTATTTACCTGCTTAATAAAACTGGACTCATATAGCTTTCAATGGCTTTCTCTGTCAACGTTTTCACCACGACGATAAACAACAGTAAGGATAATATAATCTCCGGCTCCGAATGAACGTCTACCGAGATGTTAAATATTACCCTTAAGTTAAGCTCAAGTCATAGTATTTACTTAATCAAGTGTTCAAATTGTTTATTCTCAACCAATATCCTAAACTATCGCACGCTTACGGTCGACTAGTTTGAAGTAGATTAGAGATTAGAATCATAATAGGATTCCGTCCTTTGAGTACCATCTACCTATTATATACTCATACCTATGCTACAGCTTTTTTTATTATGCGATCATCATTATCATCGAGTTTATGATGATATTTGTGCTGTTTGGGCTCAGAATTTTAACAATAGGTCATATGGAGACAATATTGCTCAAAAACTACTTGGGGGTGCGTAACTATTACGAATACATTGATTTTGATTGCACAGCGCCCGTAACCCTGAGGCATTCACTTGTTAAGTCGCATGTGCTCGTAATTTCGCAGTCACCCATACCGTTCCAACCAGAACGCAGTATTGCGAACATTTTTTTTATAATGGTTCATTAAAGTCGACTCCCTCTCGCCTGATGGAAAGCGAAGATGGAATCAAGAAGCGATGACTATTAATGCAGCCGTAAGCTGCACTAATCGCCACCCCTATGATGTCCTGAGAGATGCTTATTTACACCCCGCTTGAATGACCCAGGGTCATCGCTGGAATTAAATAGGTACGCCGACAGAGCATTCCCCAATTTTCTTACACGACAGAGTTCGGAACTGCCAAACTTTTTGGTTCGTGGTAAGAAGTTTTGAATAGTATATGAATGCAATTCTAGGCTGAAACGAGTAGTTTGGGATCGAAATGGTGAGAAAGGAATAAAATTATAGAGCTCTTCAGAATATTCACCGTGAAACAAACGGTAAAAACTCTTAGATAAGCTTAGTTCTACGCATTTGTACGGGTTCTAGGTGTTGAGTGACTTCAGTGTCCAATAATACGGGCAGCGCGACGTTGCAGTCTATCGCGAGCATTCATAAGGTACTTAGCGAATCTATCCTAGAGGTAGCAATAATATTCAATACAAGGGCGCACCTAAGTTTTATACAGCAGGCAACGCTGATCAGGAGTGAAGAAACGCGTTTCGAACACAGGACTCCGAGTTTGCGGGAAGGTAACTTTATAATAGTCACGCTGGATCAGGTCACTATGGATGTCCATACATTACTGCTTCACGGTATAAATAGGGTATGGTGCCAGTATTTCCCCAGCCAAACTCTTGCACAAAGAGTTCTACTACTATATAAGATATATTTTGTTTGTCTTTCAAGGCCTGCAATGCTGGACGTACTGTGATGGCCTGGACCTGCGTTACGCTGCGCTTTCGGCCGTCATTATCGCTGTCAGCAATGTAGTCATTACAGACTGCGACAGTAATATACTAGATTTCGTGTGTTTTCGCCTGATTCTAAATAAGCACCAGTGGTAGCAGCCTCGTTCTACTAACGTACTTTATGCGAACTTATGTTTGAATAGGGTTTCAACTCGTGTCTAAGTTGAACAACTAAAGTTGAAAAATTAAAGTTGTTCAGTGTCATTGTTACAATCTATATTCTAGCACAACATAAAAGACTTTTTTTTTTAAATTTGTATGCTAACGTTTTGCTACTTGACGGTCAGCGATGAACTGTCCTCTTGGCTTACATGAGGAACTACTTACGCGCACTCACATTTGTTACTTATTATTATATTTTGCTTATTAATATATTTTCAAATGTAAGCTACCTTCCTAGGCAATCATAAAGTATTTCCTCCCGATGTTACCTTTACCAAAAGCTCAAGCCCGAGGCCGAATTAGAATTTGCAGCCACCGAATTAGTGGTCGACCTTCACTGCTCCTAAGCTTTTCTCGCTTCATTCCATTTGGGTTTTAAAAGTTTCGTACAAGTCACTTCGTTTTAATTCTTTTATACCACAACCAGTCAAACAGTCTCTCATTACTCGTTCATAAACGGGTTAAAAAGTTCGTCATTTCTCCCTTATAAATGTGCAGCGGAACAGTTATATGGAGTTCTATTTCTGCCCTCCGCAGCAGGGTAAAATAATAAGATATATGAAAATTCATTTTCATTTTCATTTCTGCGCTGTTAGCGTCCTTTTGCTTTTAGCAGCGAACATAATACTCGTATAAAAGTAAAATTTATGTATAAAAGTTCTAAAGAGTGGTGAGAATATTTTTTTGTACTCGATTTTCAATTAAAGGAGGCTAGCAACCTTTTCCTGCAATATGAAAAAAACAAACACAACACAACAACGATTCGTTTTATATAATTTAGTTTTAGTTTAGTTAAGGTTTTTATTAATAAATTTAGTTTTTACTAAATTAATAATCAAACAGTATATACATGCTTTTATTTACTCTAAATAATTTACTAAATGTGAAAGTGACAATTTCGCAATAGTAGAGCCACCAGAAATCAAAAAAATACAATTCAAAAGGTCAAGATTATTTTGATTTCTTACAAAATGCTCCAGACAACAATTATTTAGTAATGAAGGTAACTATTTTATATTTCCGCGTATGTGTAGTGTAAAGCACTATAAGACTAGAGTATGTAAGGCTTAAAAGCAACTCGTTTTCGCCCTTCGGTGTACTATTCTATGTTTCATATAATTATATTCGTTATAGAGTATTCGCAACTGTATTAGGTATTTAAGGCGTATAGAATAGAACAAATAGTTTTAATCTGAAATAAAGTTATTGATAGCATCAATTATTTACAAACTGTTCACTCTTAAATAATTTGTATCTTTATACCAAAGTTATATCATAATATCAACAAAATTCTTCACAGGTTTTCACAGTTAAATTAACAAATTTTTTTATCAAATCCGAAACACGAGCCGAAATAAATAGATATTAAATGAAATTATTATTCAACTGATACCATAATTAACACAAATAATGATCACACATAGCAAATGAGCAAACTACCACAAAGGATTTGTTGAAGCATGCGAAATACGCTGTGACAACATCGCAATAATATGTTTATCCGAGTGTACGCGAGAGGCATTGTGTTCGATCGCTGACCTCGATGGGAGGTAAGTGGAACTGACGATTAAAATGATGCTAATACTATGGCATTTTCTTAACCTCAGGGCTCGAACAAAATAAGGAACTGTATAGATCAGACAAATTGTTAGAATATTTATTTTATTTATGCAAACTTTATTTAGACTACGCCATATAGTGTAGCTCTGCTTTTATTTGCCATTTGCAATGATAGTTTATGCAAAGATAGTTAAATTTCAAATACGTTTAGCCTTTTTTGTTTTAACGTCTACTTTAACGTTAAAACAAAAAAGGCTAAACGTATTTGAAATTTAAAGTAGAGATGGTTTGTATCTGGAATTGTTATATAGGGTGGTTTGGTAGAGGGACCGACAAACCAAATGAGCGTGTTCGGGGGACCACTTGGAGAATACAAGTTGGCCAAAAAAAATCCCCGACCTCCCAATATGTTTAACTTTTTTTTTGTGACTTTTCCCTTTTTCTCCGAAATTGTACCTATTTACCACCATAACATTTGTAAAATCTGTTTTAGACCGGATGTCTTTAGTTGAATTTGGTCTCTAATACACCTTCAGGCCACGCAAAGCAAAATTGGTACAATATTGGAGAAAACGAGAAAATTCCCAAAAAAAAGTGAAAAGAAATTGGGGTGTCGGGGATTTTTTTTTGGCCAACTTGTATTCTCCAAGTGGGCCTTCAAACACATTCATTTGGTTTGTCGGTCCCTCTACCAAACGCCCTGTATAAACAGAGGCTACTTTATGTGCCAATTCAACGAGTAATCAAGGGATCGCGATAACCTTCCACGCGAACGAAGTCGCGTATTATATGACTGTGCAAATGATAAAGGCCGTAGCACAAACAATTTGCGATAAAGTGTTCGTATTATAAGCGTCAAAGCGAGTATTAACTATGAGTTATCTGTGTCTCAATTTCCCTAGATACATGACAGTTTGTACTGTTCCACGTGAACGACACGTTACGTTACACGCACGCAGTTATTCGTGCTAGGCACACAGAACATCGAACTCAGCCGTGTGATTCTCTAAGGATTCGTCGATGCGCTCGTCGACGAGCTCACCGCTGTCAAATACTTTATGAGATATCACCCTTGTGCATAAGGTTGTTTTTCAAACGTTTCTTGTCATCTCTTCATTTGTTTCACGGATGTTGTCAAAAATGCAACGATGTTTGCTCTTAGAAATTGCACGACTGATGCCTTTACTTTTAATGAGGCTTACTTATTCATAACTGTCATTTCATTTTACACTTAATTTAATGTCATTTGGTTTGGTCAGTTCAATATTTCAGAAGCTAATAAACTAACAAAACGGGGACACAAACGTTAATAAATCGGAGCTGTCCAATTGATAAGTTAAAACGTATTTTCAACTATAATTAACATTATTCCAACAACATTTAATAGTTCCTAATTGTGGTATCTGTAATTACTAGTGAACCCTGTTACAGTTACTAATTACAACTTATACCTCAACAGCAATTAAACTCCACAGAACAAAGTGATAATGGTCTTAATAACAGAATCGAAGTCCATTAAAGGTAATGGCGCTTTATAAACATTACCTATGTAAATTGCTGCTACGAGTCACTACGCCGTAGTGGACGTAGCTCGGGCATCTACGAATTACGTAGCATTTACCGCGTGGCAGCTACATTTCGTAGCAATTTAATTTATGCGACATGATAGGTAATTATTAATTTTTTAAGCGCGTATTTGTATCTACCTCAAAGTTAAGAGTGCAATACCGCTCCACTGTAAGTGTCATCAGGTAAACGTCATCTTAACATAAGGCTTATGTCCCACTAGCATACTTATATAAAAAAAGTTGTTCCTTTCTTGGTTTACAATTGTTCAAATTACATTCATTGTTTTGGTATCACGTCGAATGTTAAAGTTACACAATAACATTATTGTGATGTATATAAAAAGTATAAATTGCAATAAACAACTCTGTTGGTCATAAGCAAAAGCTCAACATTGTAGTCAAACTTTAAATATTTTTTCCATTCATATATAACAGAAATAATCAATAAATAAAAGCTTTTGCTCACGTGATATTTTATCCCAATTATTTTAAATCGAAATCAAATCATTATACTGAACAACGTCAATTTGTAACGACAATAAAAGAACAAATAAATACAGAAAATAAAATATAGTATCGCTTTAAATATTTTTTGATTCTACATTGGTACACGCGGCCAATTTGATTAAAACACATTTTATTATTGCTTGCTATTCTTCATGATTTAAAATAGAATTCATGAAGGTTTCATCTATAATATTTATCATTTTAATTCATTTTAGAAACTCTTTTTAGTCTAAATTAATAACATGTGGTCGACGTGTATAATCAATCAATTCATTATTGGAAAACTATTTGTCTTAAGCTGATCTGACTTGCCTTGTCCTGTCTCACTAAAAAGCACCTTCAGTTATTCAACAATTTTTAAATTTTCTTGGATGTTTTTCCAATAAACCAGTTGCGAACATTTGCAACCCGGCACACAGAACTGACATCCGATAAGGACGCAAGTTTCAAATTAAAACAAATTTGTATTTGCTAAAATACAGCCGTGAGATTCTCTAAGAGCAAACATCGTTGCGTCTTTGACAACATCCGTGAAACAAATGACGAGATGACAAAAACCGTTGCAAAAACAACCTTAAATGAAAGGGCAATATCTCATTAAGTATTTGACATCGGTGAGCTCGTCGGCGAACGCATCGACGAATCATTAGAGAATCGCACGGCAGATAGATATAATTTTATCTCACTCAACTGCGTTACCCTACAACAAATGCCCGTAGCCGAGCACTAATGACATATACCCGTGGTAAGCAGTTAGGGCTGCTTCTTTAGAAATAGTTTGTCTTACTTTCTTTAACGCAAACACCAAACATTCCAGTTTCTGGAACACTGTACGGATTTGCATTTTCCAGTTCAAATATCAGTCTGAATGAATACCAAAAAAAGAGACCCCGAACCGGCAAGTCGCAGTGAATAAGGTGGAATAATCAACAAATAAGGTTGACAGACTACTTGATACAGATAGCAGGTTGATGTTTAATACAAGCTACTTTATTTTTGCACACTTTATTGTTCAGTCTCGCGCACGCACTTTCCATTATCGAAATTTGATTATATATGGAGGTCGAAATGCTTTTAACAAAAGTTTCAGCTCAGAATTTTTCCTCGTTCAAAAGTTTAAGTTTAAAAAAGAGCATTATCGACATTACTCTCGTATGTTATTAGTACTACATACAAGTTTAATTTAGTTTTATACGTGAATGCTAACACTGACACATACTCTCATATCCACACACGCACACACACCCTCATGCACACACATACTTGTACGCATAGAACTTAAAGCTTACTTAATGAGGAGGTTCTCAAGTCGACGAGTACATATATTTTTTTATGAATCATGTATAACTTTTTCCAGAGTAGTTTGATTTTGATGGTTTTTTATTTGTTTGGTAGAGTGGTCCGAAGTGGTCCTATTTAAATTTCATCAACAACAACCGATCCCGTAAGTAGCAATGTTCACTAAAAAGAATAAAATAGTATTTTTACCAAAAAAGGAACTGCCTTCAACGCTAAAACGTATGAAATTTGTTGAAGTCGGTACCATACACACAGTATTGTGATAATAGGTACTTTTAAACATGATACCGACTTTAACAAGTTATTTTATACTTTTTGTGTTGAAGTCGGTTCTATTTCTGTTAAAAAACAAATTTTGGATCTGTAGATTTTGTAATGAAAAACAATTTTGTTTTTTGGAAATCCATGTGAAGGGCGTATCGTGTCCGACAGTAAACACCCTACGGCTGAGATCTCTCGCTTTTCAACACATCTTTTGCGGCTTTATGTATGAACGTTGAATTTAGATCCACAAGCAGCGGAAATAATACCGTCTATATTTTATTCCTAATTTTACACATCTGCATACGGTTTACACCGTTAATGGCCGTTTTCACCAACGTTTTAGGTAACACCTAAGCCAGTTAGGTAATACTTAGTAGTACAAAACTGTCACCTAACTTGGCTTAGGTGTCACCTAAAATATTGGTGAAAACGGGCATAAGTTTACTACACCGATATAAAACCACTGTTTTGGACTTTCGCGGTTGTTAACTACATTATAATTAGTACTCACGGGATGTACACCACGATTAGGCAGGCTTTTTTCACATCCACCCGCATTTTCAGTTTACCCCTTAACATGTTGCATGTATCTGCGCCGAAATATCCAAATAATACAAAACCCGCCTAATCGTGGTGTACATCCCTTGAGTATTAATTATAACGAAATAAATCCGTTCCCTGATTCAAATTACTTCTAATAATTTTATTTAACTCCGTAATGCTAAAATTTAATTATACATGGAAGTTTCAGATAAATAAAGAAACAAGATTATTGAATAAACATATTGCAACTAAACATATTTATTTTAATGAGCTCCTGATATTTCTACACTGTTCAGTGCGGGAGCTCATTAAAATAAATACCCCAGTTTTCATCCCGTAAGTAACAATATGCTTATTTATTGAAAACAACCGTGAAAGTTTAAAAAAGTGCTTAAGATTATAACGAAATAAATCCGTTCCCTGATTCAAATGACTTCTAATAATTTTATTTAACTCCGTAATGCTAAAATTTAATTGTACAAGGAAGTTTCAGATAAATAAAGAAACAAGATTATTGAATAAACATATTGATACTTACGGGATGAAAACCGGGGTATTTATTTTAATGAGCTCCCGCACTGAACAGTGTAGAAATATCAAGAGCTCATTAAAATAAATACCACGGATTTCATCCCGTCAGTAACAATATGTATATTGAAAACAACCGTGAAAGTTTAAAAAAGTGCTTAAGATTATTGAATTCAGGTTTTGTCGCTATTTTGTAAAGGCTGGTTGAAAAGAATCGGTCTGACGGTCTCGCTCGTCTTCTCAGTTGGTTCCGTCCTCAGTCCGCATTCCGAGTTCACCGTCGACGGACGTCAGCAACCGCCGCGTCTGCTCCCGGTCGCGACTACTTCTTTGAAACTTTAAATGGCCAGTGAACAAATATTTTTGAGTTGAAAATGTAAATGAATAAATTGCATCCAAACTGTGAGTGCTGAACAAAAAGTTATTTATTTGTTTTGTGAATTGTTTGTGAAGTTGATATTTTTGCAGTACGTTAGGTAAGTAATTGGTAATATTATTATGTGCCACACTAGATAAAAGATTTTGAAATTGTTTTGAAATTTGTTTTTTCGATATTTGAATATCTTATTCGGGCAAGATATTATAAAATAAATAACTTTATATATTTATATTGTACTTGAATCCAAATAATATTTTTATATCGAGTTATTAACGACGGGATTCGAACCCGCGTCTTCTGACTCTCCGTGTCAGACGCTATTGACCAACTAGGCTATCGAAGTCTATAGAAATGAATAGTCAAAATAAGATTTTTTATTTTGACTATTCATTTTATATATATATAAATGAACTCCTATTTCTCCTGGTCACGCTATAACTTAAGAACGGCTTTACCGATTTTATTATTCTTTTTTGAATGTTTTCTAACACTTCGTAGAAGGTTCTTACATAAAAAAAGCAAACAAATATGAGATGTTACGAAAAAGCCGAAGGCGGAGCCTACTACGCTAGTAATATATAAAAAATATAACAGTATCTAATAGTCCGGTAAATATTTTGTTAATTTTTTGATATTTTTTATTGTATATACTCGTATGTTTAAAACTTTTTATTCGTTTCAACTCTAAGTCAAATTATTTAAGTGCATTGGAAATGACAGATACTCTTGTTAAGAAAGTGCAATAAATTAGAATTGCAATACTTCCAAATAACTTTTTGTTTTCATATAATAACATCATATAATTATATTATATAGTTATCAGATGGTTAACTTTGCATAACCTATTAATTTCGAGCAGTTTCACATGTTTTATTCTCTTGAATTCTGATAAAGAAAAAATAACAATTAGAAAACAATGACATCTAGCACAACTCTCCGACGCGGTGTAAATTGAAAAGTCATTTTCTCTAGATCGCACTCCTTATAGACGCTGGTTTCACGTTTGGCAACGTGCCCGGAAACCAGCTGATATTGCCTCAATGAAAGCACATTCAAGCAGTAGGTATTTCATTCCGTAACATACATTTTAGACAAATAAATATATATTGAAAAGGATTTTCACCTTCCGCAGATGTCAGCCGACTTAAGGAAAGGATGAGGTTCTCGATTAAACTATATGATAGTTATTCATGATTGCTCCACCTATTATGATTAATATAATTTGATTCTTGTTTTTCGTTTGGTAGGTCACACTTCAGGTGGTTCCTTATAAATTTAATAGGATATAATTCAGCACTTTAAAAATATATTTTACTGAATTTATTTTCATGTGAACTGATCTACAAGAAATAATTTTCACCAGAAGAGCTTAAAGTTTTGGGTATATTTAATAATACAATAGAATCGTTTTTTTTAGCTTCAAATTGTATTTATAATTTTTTTTATATTGTAATGAGAAAATATTTGTACTGTTGTATGTTTGTAACGATAAACTCAAAAAGTACTGGACTGATTCCAAACATTTCTTCACCATTAGAATGCTACTTTATCCCTGAGTAATACAGGCTATATTTTTTTATTATCATCGTCATCCATCACCACGCGAATTAAACCGCAGAGCGCACCTTTATAAGCACAAAGTACTAAGGACGAAGTATTTATTTTTGTTTTCAAATTATTAATTATCCGCAATATACTCGTACTATACTGCAGTAACACAGTAAAGGTCTATTAGTTCTAGCACGTAACATTTTTGTTCTAGAATCAGGAATGGAGATAATGTATACCCCGGATTAGGCTATATTGTCATCCTGATTCCGCAGTTAGTTCCCGAAAGATTTCAAATATCTTAGCACTAATATACTAATAAGGACATAATATAATCCTATTTTCTACCGCCTTCCAAAAAAGGAGGAGGTACTGAATTAGTGTGATTTTTTTATGTTTGTTACCTCATAACTTTTGATAGGGTGAACCGATTCTCAAAATTCTTTTTTCGTTTGAAAGCTGGTGCTTCCCATATAGTCCCAAATTTCATCTAATTCGGTTCAGTAGTCTTTGAGTTAAACTCCAATAACTGAGTTTTACCAAAGTAAAAGAATGGAAGTCCGTATTAAATTTTTCAAATTGCACTTGTAGTTTGAAAATTCTCATGAATTTGACACATATTTCTTTAATATCAAAACCGACATTAATCGCGTAATTAGCCGACTTTATCGACCTAGGTTTTGCCAAATTTCTGCAAGCGGCGATCTTGCAGCGTAAACTCCCTGAGGATGGGCATCGGTCATGCCGGAAACCTAGATCGATAACGTCGGCTAATTACATGAGTTAAGTCGGTTTTGATATTTAATTAATATAATCCTGTGTTCGATAAGTTAATAATAAGGCAGCTTTCAGTTCGAACATAAATAAAATACAGTGGCTTTTATAAACATTTCAGAGCTTTTACACACAATGGATCACGAAAAGAACAGGGGAATACTTTCACTAACCTAGTCACGCGGATAAAATCAAGTTTTATAATTTTATATTTTGCATATTCTATTTGAGAGGTATGTTGCCTTAATATATTATTACAAAATTAAGTAGTAATTGAGGCCCTACGGGTACCTAAGCGAATAAGTTAATATTAGTCGTCATCAGGCGTCGTGTGGCGGGTCGCCATCTTCCCTCAAATATGGTTGAGGAAGGCGATGGGTGCCACGTGCGTCAACTCGTGAACGGGGTGCTGTCTGCAGAGACCGGTCTTCTCTGAATGCTGATGCAAACTCAGAAACAATATAGTTCTTAATTAAGTAGTTTTAACATAAAAATCCTAAGTCCTCTAATTAAGCATGTATTGTTGTCTGTTTTTAAATTATATTTAGATTTGATAAATTTGCAAGAAAACTAAAAAATGCCATGGGAATGGAGTCTGTGGAGGCTAGATAAATAGTAAAAAAATATATTAAACTAATCTTTAGTTTTTCAACTTGCTTGATGTAACGCCTTTGCCTAACGTGCGCTGAATGAGCCTTAGATTTGAATTTTATTGGCTGTTTCTTCGTTGTACTGGAACTCCCATCGTATCCTTCATCATGATTATTGTCAGCCGTGCGATTCTCTAAGAGCGAACATTGTTGCATCTTTGACAACATCCGTGAAACAAATGACGGGATGACAAGATACGTTGGAAAAACAACCTTATGTACAAGGGCGATATCTCATAAAGTATTTGACATCGGTGAGCTCGTCGACGAGCGCAACGACGAATCATAAGAGAATCGCACGGCAGACTATTAGGTTCTCACTTCCGAGACATTCCTCTCAGGAAGAGGATACATAGGTACGTAACTTACCACGTGACGGGTTGATTGAGAAGCTATTATTTATTTATAGATTAAATGGACATATATTTATAAGTAAATTATGATAATTATTAAAACATTGACAGAGCGAGCGAAGCGTTTCTATTTAAACTGGCCAAGTTGACCATCATCTGCCGGGCGATTCTCCAAGAGCAAACATCGTTGCATTTTTGATACATCCGTGAAACAAATGAAGTGATGACAAGTAATGTTGGAAAAGCAAGGGCGATATCTCATAAAGTATTTGACATCGGTGAGCTCGTCGACGAATCATTACAGAATCGGACGGCTGTCCGTATTTTTGCTAGGTTACTCGTTGGTCTTCCTGTACAGGTCACATTTTTAAGCCAATCTTGACGAGACTTCAATTATCACTATATATAATAAAACTGTAGAGGTCGACTACCTGTACAGTGAAAAAAATGCTAAAAACCGAGTCAGGGGGGAGATGGAAGGAGTGAACTAATTTAATTTTATTTCACATTTTTTGTTTCTCTGTTTGTCTGTTTATCTGTCTCTTTGTACGGGCTAATCTCCGAAACGCCTAAACTAATTTAAATGAAATGTTGTATTGAGGTAGCTGCTATCCCTGGTCAACATATAGGTTACTTTTGATCCCGCTAAATAAAAATTTTCCGTGGGATAGTTAAACAACTGTAATTAACCGTATGCAACGAACCCACGCGAGTGAAGCCGCTGGCGGGTCAGCTGGTTTATTATGGTTTATTACATGTTTTGGACATAATCCATAGATCTTACAAAACCTTAGGTTTCATTTTAAGGATTAGTAAACCATTTTCCGATACTAAATGTTAAAAAGTATTATATTCTGCATACGTAAGAAGTATTCTTGAATATTGCAGTAATATATGGTACCCACAGTACATAAAATACGCACAAGACCTAGAAAAAATCCAAAGTAAATTTATTAAACATTTATGTTACCGTGCCCGACACAAGTACGTTGACTATGAAGAATCGTGTAAGCTCCACAACATGATGACCCTCAAAGACAGACGCACAATGCTAGACATGCTATTTCTCCATAAAGTCTGCTGCGGTGATATCAACAGCATAGAACTCACAGAGTTGTTCATGCAGCTCAGAGCTCCCACGCTCCGTACTAGACACACTAGCTTGTTCTACATTCCACACTCACATACTCAGTATTCAGCTAATTCAGTAATCGTTAGAACGAAGAAATCTTATAACAGCAGATTTAGCTCAATCGACCTTTTTAACAGTACAAAATATTTTTTTAAGAATGCTGTCATTAACACAATAACTAATGAATAATGTATAGGTATACACGTTAAACCCTCGCGCACACACTCACACACATACACACCCTTACACACACATGCCCCAATTAAATTGAAAAAATGTTTTCTCCCATATCCTGTAAGTTTCTAGTAGCATTTTAATATTAATATAGGTATATATAAATAATCATAATTAATTAAATTTACAATTTTAGTGTGATGATATGTAATAATATTAAGAAGCTTCCATAAAGTTTAAAAATGTTTATAGGTATAAGTTATCAAAATATAAATGTCTATCTTTCCAGAACATTTTGTTAGTAGTATATTCTGCTCTCTTTACAATTGTTATTTATAGAAAATAAATCCGTTATTGGATGTAAGTGCTAATATTATATAATGGTTTAAATTATGTTAAGATCCGTGGATTTTGTGAATTAAATAAAATAAAAAATAAAATAAAAATTATAATTTTTGCCGTCTAAAAAGAGGGAATGTATGCTGCGGCGCAATCAACACATTAGGTACCTGACTATAAAGAGGAATTTCGAATATGCGTTTAATTGAATTTGTGAAATAATGCGCAACATTGCCGCTAATGAGACCATGTGCTCGCAAGGTCTACTGTTCGTAGGACTATTAGTTTAATCATAAGAACACAGAGAGAGGACAACTCCTCTCTCTGTGTTGTCTGTCTGGGGCCACGTGGTGGAGGATGGCCCAACGGCCATCCTCCACCACGTGGCCCCAGTGCGGCTTAGTGGATAGGCTACTGGCCAACCCATGTCGAAGATTTCAGGCTGCCCAAAGGGGCCCTCGAAATAGCCATAGGATAACGACTCTTGCCCTAAGACAAATAACGTCCCCCCCGAAGGGTTCCCGCATTGACGTGGCGGGGGGGCTCAGTAGCCGTGGCTTGGAGCACCACGGTGTAGCCAAGAGGAACCCAGGGGCCGCGCCGGCGTTAGGGTGCACTGACCGGCTCAGGCGGGGCCGCTCCTATGCGCTTTGGCCGCCAAGTCCACATAGGAGTGGCGGGGTCCGGGCGCTTTAGCGCAGACTCGAGGAGGTGGGGCCCGGGCGCTTTGGCGCAGGCTCGAGGAGGTGGGGCCCGGGCGCTTTGGCGCAGGCTCGAGGAGGTGGGGTCCGGGCGCTCGGCGCAGACTCGAGGAGGTGGGGTCCGGGCGCTCGGCGCAGACTCGAGGAGGTGGGGTCGCGGGGGGGGGGGTTATCCCCCGTGGCTGACGTAGCAGGCGGTGGGGCTACGTATCCGACCCACCGCAGGGAGACCACGGGCGTCCAGACACGGGGAAGTTTGGCGCCTATTGTTGGCGGGTTTGGTCTCTGAGGCAGTTGCGGCGCGCCATGTGTTCTGGCGTGCCGCGAAGAGAAGGGTCCGGCAACGGACGGCCGCAGCGGGTTCGCGGTCGTGTGCAAAAACTGTCCCGCGTTCCCGCCAAAAGCGGCAGTGACGGAACACCCCGGGGTTTTGGTGGGTATACGGACTCCCACATAACCACCTACCTCCCCGTGGTGGTATCCATAAAGGATTTCCCCGAGACAAAAAAAAAAGACAAATAACGTGCCCTCCGAAGCACGGAAGCGCTCAGTTGAACAATGCCACTAGCGGTCACCCATCCAACTCCTGACCGCAGCAAGCGTTGCATAACTTGTTGATCGGTTAAAATTGCCAAGTCAAGCTCCGCTACGAGCGCTTCGTGGTCAAGCTCCACTGCGAGCGCATCCTAGTTACTAGCATTTGTTATAGTACATGTATTTATACTGTATTTACTGATTTTTAATATTACTATCCATGTAATATTTTATACTCCTATGCCAATGTGTTGTCTAGAAGAGATCGCTCTGAGGAACAATACCGCCTATCGTTACATCTAGTTATTCGTTCTTTATGGGATAGGTTGGCAAACGAGCAAGTGGCGTTGGTGATACCGGTTCCCACGGACATCCGCAATACCAGAGGTCTCGAGGATGCGTTGCCGACCTTTGAGGAAGGATGATAGGAAGGAAGAGATAGAAGGGGTGAGGATGGAGGGGGAGGGGAAAGAGAGGGAGAACGGGGAAGGGGGAAATCGGGCCTCCGGAACCTCCCACAAACTGACGAAACGCATTAGCAAGCTATGTTACTTCACGGTTATGTGGGAGTGTGGTATTCTCCGGTCGTGCCGGCCCATTCGGCTGAGGGATTGCAGCGTGGCACTACCACAAAAAAATTTTTAGTACTGTTTTTTTTCTATATACTCGTATCTTGAATGTGGTGTCTGTATCAAATGTTATCTATCTACCTGATGGCGAGCGCTTGTGTCAGAGTTTACAACCCTCACCATTGAGTCATCCCACATGCCCTAACGACTGATTTCGTAAAGCACTCGATTAAAAATACCACTTGTTATCATTCAAGTAATGACCGTTGCAAGACTTGCTTACCGTAATCAAACACTTTTTTTTATTTCATTCATAATTACTCTAAATACAAGTACAATTTGAAAAATGTAATACTGACTTCCATTTTATTCAATTATCGGAGTGTAACTCAAAAACAACATGACCGAATATGATGAAATTTAAATGATACCACACGGGATACACCAGCTTTCAAACAAAAAAATAATTTTGAGAATCGGTTCACCCTATCGAAAGTTATGAGGTAAGAAACATTAAAAAAAACAGTCAAATTGAGTACCTCCTCCTTTTTTGGATGTCGGTAGAAAATACAATTAGAGAAGGAGATGGCGTGACGACATCGTGGAGGCAGCCGTCAGCATCACGTGGACTGGACTGGCACAAGACCGGAAAATCTGTAACGACATGCAGGAGGCCTATTCCCAAATCTGGGTGCCCATTAAAAAACAATACATCTAAATTTCCATATTGAGAAGGCTCTATGTATTAGTAAATTAAAATTTAATACTTATAACTTTAATAATTAGAAAATCTCGTTACTTAAGTTAATATTGGAAGGCTTATTAATGTTGTTATGATTATTATAAAATACAAATAGAGGACTTAATGCTAAAGCTTTTTCTACCACCACTACCAGTTCCACATATTTTCAAATTCGAGAAAAGACAGGCGTGCATCAAAACAAAAGAGAACTGATTATATAATAAATTTAAAAATGTGATTTCTGTCTCGCTTTACACAGGGCGGCCGTATTTATAACTAAATGTTGCTCTTACCAGTTATGCTTTTTACAAGTACAGTTTGAAAAAATCGAAACCGACTTCCATTCTATACAGTTATTGGAGTGAAACTCAAAAACTATTGGGCCGAAGTCGATGAAATATAAACAGTACATCACAGGAAACTTGTAAATGAAGTGAGTGTGAAACAAAAGAATTTTGTGAATCGGTTCACCCAGTCGAAAGTTATGCGGTAACAGCTACGAGATATTATTTCTTCGTAGGGTAACAAACATAAAAGAGTCGAATCGAGCACCTCCTCCTCATTATGGAAGTCGATAGAAAACCCACTTACAATATAATTAGTGTTGAGTGATTGAACTTTAAATTATTACAAAGATTAACAAATCATTATTTGATAGATTAAAGGTTAACCCAACAGTTAAACATTAAGGCCCACTTGCACGTATGCTCGGGTTGAATAAAATAAGTCAAAAATAAGTCTACGAGTTTGTAAACTTGCGTAACTCATATCAATTTTTAACTCTCATTTTGCCTTGCACGACTATAAAATATCACCGGTTTTGCTAAACTGACATTTCTAATCTTTAGATAGGAACATTGAATTGTCTATGCGCTTATATTGTAACCTGACCAATAATGAATGAATCGAAAAAAAGTGAAACTTATATCTATCTCTTTGGCACTACAGTACAATGTATATAAAGACTTTCTTGTTTATCCTTTGTTGTATGAAATTTGACGACTTTTTATTCTATAAATATGGTGTTTGGTAGAGGGACCGACATACCAAATGAGCGTGTTTGGGGAAACTTGGAGAATACAAGTTGGCCAAAAAACATCCCAGACCCCCCAATTTTTTTTTAACTTTTTTTTGTGAATTTTCCCTTTTTCTCCGAAATCGTACCTATTTACCACCATAACATTTGTAAAATCTGTTTTAGACAGGATGTTTTTAATTGAATTTGGTCTCTATACACCTTCAGGCCAATCCAATTCAAAATCCAGGTATCCAATTATGCTTTGCTTGGCCTGAAGGTGTATAGAGAGTGTCACCCAAAACTCAGAATTGAGTGTACGGCACTCGTCACCTCGGTTTTATAATGAATGGATTGGTTTTCATGTTAAAACAAGATTCTAGCCATAGCCATCTAGCAACTTCACTAGCTATACTCGTACCTACCAAAACTGTCATGTATTTATAGGCTGCAGAAGGTTGCGGAAGGGTAATATTTTGTTTCCTTAGAACTTTGAGCCTCACACCCGATTTCACCAACATTTTATGTAACACCTAAGGCAGCTAGGTATCACTTAGTAATATAAAGATGTTACCTAACTTGGCTTAAGTGTTACCTAAAATTTTGGTG
This sequence comes from Selenia dentaria, assembly GCA_917880725.1. Taxonomy (NCBI): domain Eukaryota; kingdom Metazoa; phylum Arthropoda; class Insecta; order Lepidoptera; family Geometridae; genus Selenia; species Selenia dentaria. The sequence goes on along the minus strand of OU862888.1, from coordinate 746,225 downwards.
AAAACAGGCATTAATGCCTTTGAATGTCAAGCGCAATGCCCTGGATGAGTAACTTATTTGGATCGTAGTGGCTTCTACCATTTGACGTCTCTCATGTAAGATGCAGGTTTCAAAAGAGAACCCTTAATACCGGATGTGGTATACCACGTAAACTTTGTTAGTAAAAGTTACTTGATATGGTATCTACATGATCCTTGTGAAGATACTCGTACCATAGCAAGTGTTACGCATCGTCTAACTTCGGAAACAGGAAGTAAATCCTAATACAGCGTACGAGTTTCAAACTGATAGTGATCTGTTACAGTTTCGTAGCTTTGGGGCAAGTCTCCAGTTCACTGTGTAATTGAGTCCAGTGTTAACTACACACAAAGTTACAATGTAGAAATAGAAGATTGCGTTTACTGATATGGTTATTTCAACTACAAAGACGTTTACACGCTCATAACCCTGCTGGAGTTATTGGTATAATTATTGGATTTCTGGTGTCGCGGGAGACATAGACACATACTCAAATATAAGTTCAATCAGTTGAACTTTGGAAATAAATCTCCACTTAATCAATTTCGAAAAGTGATTTTATCTTTGAACTTTCATATTATTTTATGTGTGTTGGAATAAGTGGAATACGTTTGTCCAGAAAATTTAACTAAAACTATAATTTATCACCTCCTATTGCAAGTGCTAATCGTCTTCAATTTCGGTATAACTAAGGTGACGCCTCCTTCCGATCTATGGTGGAATGATAATCAACACGACATAACGGCTTATTTCATAAATCCACTTAACATATTCCCTGCGAAGGGAATTTCAGGCTTTTTGGCGTAAAAATTCCCTCCGCGTCGTCTGTGTGTCGAAAGGGAATAATTGGACAAAAGGTCTAGACATCCCCTTAACCATTCAATTGGACAAAAACGCCAGGCATGCCCTTAACCATTTATTTGCAATAAAATTAAATATAAATACAATTACATTTAACCTCTTTGTAAAACTAGCTGGAAATGATTTATAGAACATTATTTAAATATTATTAAAAAGTACAGAAAATTCTCAAAAACATATTTTTCTAACCAATTTTGTTTAAATATCCAATAAGGTTGGAATATGGGTTGTTTCCGTGGTCCCCCCGTACACTTTTACACAGCTACAGTTGAAAAGAATAAGTTAATGTAATGTGAGTTTAAATAATAAGTGCACATACTCACAGAAACGCAAACCACAACACTCACACCCTACTCTAAATCTATTACCGAACTTAAATATAAGATATCTAGTTCATGACTGCTTGGTGCATAAATATAGATATACATCAGTCTTTTTGCGCCTCACTACTCTTGAAGAAAGAACGTGGTGATCTCATAGAAACATTCTAAATTCTCAACGGATTCTACAACCTCCCCGACATACACAACTGGTTTATTAAAATTAACCGCAATGAGGAAGCCAGAGGCACAACCAGAAACTTCAGAGTGTACTAGCTAATACCATCACTGCGCACCATATCCTCAGCAACAGAGTTGCTCACAACTGGAATAGGTGGCCTAAGGAGGTGGTTTGTGCTACATCAGTTAACATGTTTAAGAACCGACTGAATGGCTGAATGCATACAACCAAAATATCTCTCGTCAACCTCTAGCCAGTGAACTAAAACAGTGTATTTATGGATATTACAATATTTCAACACTGCAGAATATAGGCACATCAGCATCATGCTCCTCGCCTGTAATCAAGTAAATACGTAAATTATATAATTTAATCTTAGACCAGGACAAAACCCAATTTTCCAGTCCCAATAAATCCCCCAGGGGATCCTTCAGTGATTCTTCTTGACCAGGGGATCCGTGTAGATAAAAAAAATCCAAATGAATCTCCGAGTGGATCCATGTTAGGCCAGTGGACGGAATTAAATATTTAATCATCATCCTGAACTATTAGAGTACTTTATTTTATTTTGCAGTTCTCAATAATAAAGTGAAATATGTGCAATGTATTGACTTTTGAACATGAAATTAGAATATGTTTATCTTTTGGCGGAGTTTATTTTAAACAAATTAAAATATGGCATGGAATATAAGGAGATATTTTCTCTGTGGCTACAAATATATATATATATACTATACATACTACACAGCAGGGTTTCGTTATGTCGAGCATTGTTTATTACCGTACCATACAGGGAATAAGGGAACGTTTACAGTTTTATTCTGGTAACTGTATATGTGTATGTTGCAGCTACAAAACCTAAACGTTAAAAGCTAAACATAATAAAATCAAACTTCTACAAGTATACAGGGTGTTTGGAAGGTTGTGTTTATTCATATCATACAGATTCGAACGTATTTGATACGTTATCTTACATGCTGAAGCTCCTACATACATATAATGCATAATATACTTCCAAAGGCTCGAGACGGTAGATAGGACTGCATTCCGTATCCTTTTAACTTCCACTAACTTCCAACAACCACAAGTAAGTTCTACACAAGTACAAGTAAACAGGGCAGGATCAGCTTTCCGAGCCAGATGCTCCCTCGCGAGTTATGTATTATAGCGGCGGCTACCTTCAGGTGTCAGGTGGAAATCTATAAAGGCTCATCAATAAATGCTGCGATACTGTAATGACACGCACGTTTGTGTATTTATGATTTATTCTATTTTATTTGTATTTTTTACTGTAATGTAGATTAAATAACTATTAATGAATTAAACAATTAAAGGTGATATGTGCAATAACATTGTTTTAAGAAGTATTTATAATACAAAGTAAATATACAGCTTTACTAAGTCCTTATGGAAAACAATACAAATTTGTAAATCTATTCTACTGTGACATACATATATCTGTACATGAGTCATCTAAACTGCTGTAATATTAACACCTAAATACCCTATAGTGTCTAGTGGCCTTCAAAATTAGGAAGATGAACATAGATTTAGAGTCAGTGATCATCAGCAACAGGTGAAGCTCGATATACTACGGCCAACTTGGCAACCAAAACTTACTTAATCACTCGCAAATTATCGCGTATAAAATTGACTGAGCGAGCACCGAGCGAACGAAGCGTCTCTGTTTTAACTGGCCAAATTGACTTCCGCCCGAATGTTTGTTATATGTTGGTCCTCCTGCACAGATCGCACTTTTCATCCAATCTTGATGAAAATTGGTATTTATATTCAACTATTCAAAATATATATATATATATTGTAGTTGCCGATTTTTGAGTCGGGGGTACTTTTTGTGCGTTCCTAAAAAGGGAGGAAGTTTGCTGCGGCGCTATTTGCCGACCTATTTTGGTACACACATTAGGTACCTGACTTTAAAGAGGAATTTTGAATATGAGCATAAATGCCCAAATGGTTGCCGAGATAATAGGTTGTGAAGTTTATAAACTGGTATATTTTTGGTAATAATCGGCGAGAACATTGCTGACAACTACAACAAGCAAAGTTGGTGAAGACTGCCGCTGTAAAGACTGTGCTCGCGAAGTCTACTATTCGTACTCATAGTTGAGTTATAGCAAAAATAATTATTGATTTATCATATAATTATTGCGTAGAATTACGATAAAGCGCGATTTACATTTGCATAAGAACAATAGCGAGTTAACTTGCGACGTTGTTATATTCGTTTGAACGGCAAACCCGAGTTAAGTAGCAAGTTGTTGATTAAGTTGAGTTGAATAGATCGCGATCCTATTTTTTGGCAATTCCAGTGCAAAGTAGGCCCCTCTCTCGCGTCTCCCGCACCCCGCCAACTTAACTGGCTAGCATGTAGACGGGCGAGTTTAGTACCACAAAGTACATTGTGTACAGTACATAAGTTTGTACACTGCGGACGCAGACATGTGTTATTTTTGTGTTTCCCACATGCGTTTGGGTCTTTCATTACTATTAACCGGGTAAGCGTCCTACGATAATTAAATTTACGAACCAGAGTTCGCAAAAACCCCGCGAAAATACGCCATTTAAAAAAATGCGCGCGGTTGCGGTAATTTAGTTGTAGAAAATAATCTATTGAAGCTAATTTATTGATTCAGGCGTTACTTTGTGGAAATCCATTATCAAAAAAACGATATTATAAAATATTTAGTGACACTTCCGCTGAAAAGAAAACAATGATTTTGGCCTATTTGGGGGCGTGCACCACCCTCCCTCCCGCATAAATTGCCAATAGGAAGAATACAAAATAAAAAACACAAGAAACCCCTTGAAAGTGAGATATTATCCCACTGTCGGTCTAGCGCTCGACGAGTCAACATCTCTTGAGGATGCCTCGTGTAGAGGCGAAACACGTGTCGAATCGGTTTTGGTTGATTTGGGGTTTCTTGTGTTTTTTATTTTGTATTCTTCCTATTAGCATTTTATGCGGGAGGGAGGGTGGTGCACGCCCCAAATAGGCCAAAATCATTGTTTTCTTTTCAGCGGAAGTGTCACTAAATATTTAATAATATCGTTTTTTTTTCTATTGTAGCTATTTTATATTTGTAAATGGCATAAATAATATAGCATATTTGGTTTTCAATGTCATGTAAAAGTATTTGTACTATTTCTCTTACTTATAGCACGTAAATTGGTATACAGTAATTCAACATCCATTTTATAAATTAAAACAACTATTTTAATATAACGGAACAAAACAACCGACGCGACTGGTACGTAACGGTAACTTATGACTACTAAACTCGCGTACGTTTGGACGCTACTTCCAACTTACTACTTGCTACTTAACTGACCGGTTACTTAACTCGCAACTATACTTTTTGATGTGTACGAGTAAATCGGGCTTAAGCTAAAATTCTGAAGAGTGCCAAACAATTACACGCGATTTAAACAAAGTTGGGTAATATCCCCAAAGGGAAGTCCCATGGCGCAGTTATCAAATAAATACAAAACATAAAAGACACAATTTTTTACGCCCACCATCCCCGGTTAACAGGTCAAACGATATCGAATTTCAGATTAAATTATTTATTCTTTGATAGCAATGTTACAAGATAGTAAACATAAATAAAAGGTTATCCTCATATGTTACGTGAGCTCGTAAAATGTTATCAAAACGTGCCATGTTTGTTACCGGATATGCTCAAGGGTTATTTTATGACGCTGTTTCTTTTAGGAAAACGATTAGATGATGTTACACCGTGTTCGGGGGCGTAGGCCAAGTGGAAAATTACCAATATAGAACCATCGCGCAGTTTTGTTTATTTGACTCACGCTAGACTTTTTGCCCCAACCACAGGCCGTGGTCTAGTCGACCCTTAAAAGAAGAAATTCAATGGGTAATTTTGTCTGGCTATGGCTGCCTTTGATCAGAAGCCTAAGTAAGGGAAGGTAGGTGCTTCAACAAGGACATGGGTTTGCACTATCGACTTTCTTAAAAAACGGTGTTAATTACAGCTTGATCATTATCCTTTGGTACCGTACGTTTGGAGACGGCCCGGTCCGCGTAAATCGGGAATCATTTTTTGATGGTTTGTCCACAGACAAAGTATTAGACCGCGCGGCCCCAAGTAAGTAGAACGTCATCGCAATAAATAGGCAATAAAAGCGGGAAGAGGCGCTGGGTGGGGGCGGAGGACGCCTGCCGGCAATTATTGCGTGAGTGCTGGCAGAGCGGTCGGGGTTGGCAGTTTTTAATTGTTTTCAGCAGGGCTATTATCTATCTCAGTTACTAACACATGTTGATTGAAATCGAAAAAAACGGCGGCTCTATGTCACTTTTGTCAGCTCCAGTCATCAAATTACTAACATTTTTGCTTACTGGGTTTATCAAAACTGACATAGAGCCGCCATTTTTTTCGATTTCAATCAACATTTGTTAGCAACTGAGATGAATAATAGCCCTGCTGTTACGTAGGTATGCTACCAGCAAAACGTAGATGCGATGTGCACTTGTTTTGTGGCGATGTTGACATCCCTACACGCGTCTCGCGCCAAACCTGTGTGAATCAACGCCAGTAGGAAAGACGTTCTACTTATAGATATTTACTTACTTTGTCACAGATATACATGTACAATAGATAACGAAAGTATTAGGATTTGTATGGAAACTAAGCGTGTCGACTTATTAATTAATTGAATTACGTGAATTTACGCATAATACGTACAACTTGAATTTTCCCTCTGTGAGCTCAGTTATGTTTTTTGGGGTTTTATTGTAAAAACGCACACAATTTCCTAGGAACGACTTATATATAAGACTTGCCATGTCTAAAACTAGGTGCATCTATCCAATTCTTATTCCTAGTATACGACGGATTGTGATCACTATTTAACATATATTTTTACGAGAGTTTAAAAAAGGTAATATTTGCAAATGATATAAGGAAGGAAGGCATCTATCTACTAATCAAGGCGTGATTGAGTAACAAACATACATACATCCAAACCTTCACAATTATAATATTATTAATGTATTTTGTAGGAATATATACAGGAACCAAATACGTAATTCGTTAAGCTTTAAGATTACGCGATTCGGGAATTAAGCAAGGAGGCATACGCAAAACAAAACTGGGGAAGAGTTTTGGCGCGAACGCGGTCAACGTTTTTCTATTATTTATCAAAACTTATACTTTTTTTCAGTGTTAATGTCTAAAATTGGTGGCGTTTTACTCATTAAGTGCTGTTTTACGTGCATGAGTGTGGGCAAGTGATATAATGTGGTGAAACGTGTTGTCCGTATTGTTTCCAAAACTCCATAGAAGCTAATGGTAAAGTTGCCACCACTTTACTAAAGCATGACTTAGACTGACTGGACCATGACTTACTGACATTTTGGACTCAGACTCTGACTGACTACGACTAATATCACCAGAATATTCTTCTACTAAAACTTTGTAATACAAATAACTTGACACTGGCAAATGCACGAGAAGTGCGGGACCATAACCCTCTAAGGAGGGAAAACGAAAAAAAACTGGGGAAAGTGAACTTGGGTGAAGTCAAGATTAAGTTGGAATTAATGCCACAATAACAGCTTTGTCTTTAATTTACTTGTTTCTAAATTTTATTTCATGCTTATCCAATGTCTTACCCTTATCACAATTATATGGTTGGCCAGTATGTGGTTTTTTTTTAATGCAGAGGTTTGTACCCGACTGCCATCTGGTTATGTTTCAACTGACTTCAAAAAAGAAGGAGGTTATATGTTCGTGTGTATGTATTTTCTTTTTCGTGCATGTTTGTATGTGTCGATTGCTCCCTTATTTATAATCCCCCTAATAATAATAATTTATTGGCAAATTAAAATGTTGCATTACATAATTATATTCGAACTATGATTATTGTGGACTGATTATGTTTTTTTTTTGGTATAGTATACTTCCGAGGTAACTCAAAACCTGTTTGACCAATTTGATTATATTTGAATGGTATATATATCTACAAATTGGTTATATATCTACAAATTGGTCAAACAGTTTTTGAGTTAAACTCCAAAAACTGAAAAGTTTTCGTCTATCTTGGGATCATCATTGACGATGAATGACAATCGATCCCGTAAGTAGCAAGGGTCACTAACTAAAGGGTCAATAACTTGTGAAAAAGAATTACCAAAAAATGGAACCGACTTCAATATGCAACAAGTTATTTCACACTTATTTGGTATTGAAGGCGGTTCCATTTTCTACCGACTTCCAAAACAAGGAGGAGGTACCCAATTCGACTGTACTTTTTATGTTTTTACCTCATAACTTTCGACTGGGTGAACCGATCCTCAAAATTTTATGTTTAAAAGCTGGTGCTTTCCGTGTGGTCTCACTTAAATTTCATCAAATTCGGTCGACTAGTTTTTGAGATACACTCCAATAACTGAATAGAATGGCAGTCGGTATTAAAATTTTCAAATTGTACTTGTTTAAGTGTATGCTGTGTGTAATTACAATAAACTACTTATTTTATGTTTACTATTACTAACTGAAACACCTTGTAAAGCATTCCAAGCATGTGAATTATTAAAACTTAATGGCCTTTATTAATAAACCTATATCAGGCGTAACATGCTTTGTCTTGCTTTCACGCGTGACATTTACTGCAAGCGAAAAATTGACAGATAGATGTTTTAACTACTCGGGGTGTAAGCCAAGTATATTAATAAGGCCGAATGTGAGTGACGTGTTATTCACCTCAGTTTAAGCCACATTCCTGTCCATGATAATTGCACAGGCAACTGTTTGTTTATATTTTGAATTTCACCCGACCTTGTATTCGTCAGCGCGAGTATTTGGTCTCAAACCCATTTTTTTTATTTGTTCGCTGTTTTTTTTTATTACTTGTTAGCTTTGAGGCGCTGCCTGACGTCAATACATTTTTTTTATATTCGATGGCTGGCTACAGGCGGGACACAGTTGACAGTTGTTGTATTAAACAGTATTATTCTTTATATTATACTAGCAATTGCCCGCGATTTCGTTTGTGTAGTAGGCTCGGCCTTCACCCTTGCCACAACCTCCCATCTTTTCATGGTTTTTCTTCATAAGAACCTTCTCCTGACAACAATTAACACAACAAAATAATTGCGAGATTGCTCTATCCGATATCAAGTTATAGCGTGATCAGGATAAATAGGGGTTCATTTTTATATATACCTATAGATTATTTAGTAAAGTCTCTGTTCTTTAAAACGCGGTCACAAGAGGTTCAAAAGTCATCCGCCAGAGGCGCTTTTCGTGAAATCATTCCGATGCTGACCAGTACGGCTATTATGTATCTCAGTTGCTAACAAATGTTGATTGAAATCGAAAAAAATGGTCGTTCTTTGTCACTTTTGTCAGCTCCAGTCATCAACTTACTAACATTTTTGCTTACTGGAGTTGTCTAAACTGATATAAAGCCGCCAATTTTCAAGATTTTCATCATCATTTGTTAGCAACCGAGATGCATAATAGCCCTGCAGTGGTCACCGATCATTTCAACCAAAATTTAACTTATATGCCGTATGTCCTTGGTCCTCAAGTACTCAAAGAATTTATTGATGTCTAAAACTGACTTCCTGATGAGCAAATTGACTTCACAAAACAAGCAGCAACAACTCAACTCTATAACTTTTAATTTATTCCGTTCAATAAGTAATCCCTTTTATTCACTTGATTAACTTCCGCCCTTACTCATTTATACGTAATATCCGCTTAAGGGGCTATATGTTCATTCAAGCAGATTTGTGCAAACAACATAACAGTTAAATATTCGTAGAGATTGTAGACGTGGCGATAGGATGCTAATCAGTACCGTCTTCCCATGTAGCGGGTGTGCTTACCATACCTATTATTTAACTATTATTAATAACCGGCAAAACACTCACATTAAGGATCGAATACGTCGACTCGGGTCGATCCCAGACGCCACTCGCCCTGAAATTGAGCATCGGACATGCTCGCAACCCAGCGAGACGTATTCGATCCTTAACGTGAGTATTTTGCCGGTTAATAATAATCCTATCCTACTAATATTATAAACGCGAAAGTTTGTGAGTATGGATGTGTGGATGTGTGGATATTTGTTACTCATTAACGCACAAACGGCTGGGGCAATTTTGATGAAATTTAGTATGGAGGTAGATGAGGCAATGGTTTAACCCTTGAAGTAGCTTAAAAATAAAAAATAAAATTTGGCGCCAAATTGAACGGAAAAAGCGCGGGAAAATTCACTATTTAAAAAATTTGCGGGCGCCGCGATCGTTTGCACGAATAAATAAAAAGGACGAACTGCATTTGTTATAGGCAGAGGTCACCACTTAGCATCAGGTGGGCCTCGTACTTGCACTGTCTCCTTATAATATAAAAATATACCTGCTACTTTTTCGTTCACTCACCACTTTGTTATTAAGAAGGCCTGCTCAGATGTCCTATCTACTGCCATTGAGTTCCGCTATACGTCTACCTGTATCAAATACTTAATAATACGTAATTTAAAAAGGATTTCATAATCTGGAAATATTAGCACTTTTACGCTGACAATAAAGCTGCTGTAATTTATCTCATGATATTTGTCAAGTCCCTCAATCCCGAAGACAAAGTCAACTCTTTTTCAGTTATTTGGCAACCGAATAGCTGTCAAGTTTCCTTCATGCCGCGCGATTCTTTAATGATTCGTCGACGAGCTCACAGATGTCAAATACTATATGAGATATCGCCCTTGTAGACAAATAATGAAATGTAACACAAATACCGTCATGGGTGATGAAATGTAATGACAGTTTTTTCCATGGTGATTAGTTTTATATTTGTATGTACGTAGGTACTTTTATTATTAATGTTTACTGACTGATTTACTAAGTATTTAAATTTACTAATAAAATACTATTATAGCATTTGCATTTTGACTATGTAAATATTTTAAGACATTTTGGTATAAAATAGATATGGCCTTAGAGAAGGTAAGCTACACGAAGTACTAATGAAATGCGCAGACGCAGTCGCGGGCACCAGCTAGTCAAAATATAAAAGTAAAGAATAAAATAAAATACGTTTATAAATTTCTACTTATAGGAATATTTATTATATCTTATGAATAAGAAAAAAACTGATATGCTAAAACTACTTTTTGTTTCGTTTTGTGCTATTATTTCTTGAAAAACCTTCTGACCGAAACAAGCAAAACATTTTGTTTGGTTTTATTTAACTATACACAAATATTCCTGTTCACAAATAACAAAATCCAATCGCGTCTCTTCAAAATACTGATTACATATGAAACTGTAACTGAAATGAAACTGTATATATTTATTCTAACTATACCTACTCAAGATGATACTTACAGTATTGCTGGTTTGCCTGTTGTAGTTTCCACGAGATACCCAACCATAGCACCTATATAGCACCTATAAACGACTATGCTCTGACCAGATACTCCGCATAACATACCAGTATAGGCCCAAATTCAAAAATGAGAGACGATAAACGATATTTCAATATTTACTTTAGAGTTTTGCAATTGAATTGCCTTAACCCTTTGCGTACCAGGGACGTAAATGTACGCAAGTTTCATTCATAATTTTTTTGTTTTAATTATCAAGGCATAGTAAAGGTTCATGTATAAGTAGCACAACAGCTGAATTATTAAAATAAATTAGAAGGAACTAATCTATACGATATATCCTAGTGTCGAAACCATAAGTCTGCAAAATTTAAACTTTAATTGTTGCATATACTATGTAGGTAAAATAAATTCGTATTCTTATCACAACCGACGTTAATGAAATAGAACCAACTAAGATATGATATGATATATCCAACAAAAAAGCTGTTTCTGTCGGTTAAATAAAAAGAAACTATTAGTGGGCTAAGTAAAACTCGAGATTTTCGAACACAGAAATCCGCTATGAATAAAAGATTGAAAACGAAGCTTCCCTAAGGCGCTTCGGTATGATGATGGCGGCATGAAAGTGTTTTTTTTGTCCTCGCACAGAAATCGGTTTGTTAGTTACGATTGTGTTGCTTAGAATCACATATTAAGATAAACAATGGATACCTTACGAAAACCTTTGATAAAAAGATCTTAGGTAAAAAATTTTGCTAGGAAATAGTCGTCTTGAAAACATGAACCTGGGGGCCTACTCCCACCTTTTACGAAACTATCATAAATCAGGAGCGTTTTGTAATAAGCTTAGAATAATCATACTTACTATCGTACTCCCACCGACACAAAACGGACAACCAAATTTAATGGTAACGTTGCAATATGACTACTTTAAGATATGGGAGTACGAATCATCAAAATTTTGACATTGGAACATTATAATAATAATTCTTTATTTCGACCAACTCAGATCATACAATATTCACAATTCAGATCAACAATATTTTTAATAATTTATATAAGAAGATATAATAGAAGGCACATAAGATTGTCAATAAATAAACCAGCATTAGACATTGCATTGATACTAATTGTTGAAATAATAATATGTCAAATTGTAAGTCCGAATACATTAAATTAAATTAAATTCAAAATATGTAGGTACATTAATAAAATGTCAATAAAAATAATAATTAAAGATAAAATAAAAAAAAAATGTATAAAAACAAAAAAAAAAAAAAAAAAAAATATCAATTCAATGTCAATATAGTTCAAAGTCAATTATGTATTATTTATAGTCAATAAGTGAATCCTAGAGCACTGGTTCAAGTACTGGCAATCAAACCTTTCACCAAATACCTTCAGGATACTATTAGGGCTGGCCCGGATCCTGCGCACCAGTGATGTGCACCGTTTCCGCATGGTTGCATAGAAACAATCCACACGCGATTCGGCAAACATCCCTGATGCGCTACAGAACCGTGGCAGCCGTAACAAAACCCTGAAAGCATTATTATATTGAACGCGTAGGGCGCTGTACTGCTTCTGAGAATAGTTTAGCCACAGGCTGCTCGTGTAGAAAGAGGTACAAAAAGCTCTGAAAAGAGTGATTTTAACCTCATTCGAACAACGAGCAAACCTGCGGGCAATCATGTTAGCTCTTACAGACAGCGCCCTACGTTCTCTCTCTATATCCGCATTGTCTTTCAGGTCAGAGGTTATCAAGTGACCAAGATATTTTACTTGTTCAACTTTTTCAAGCGGTGTGCCGTATAATTTGATAGGTGGTATTCTATCTAGATACTTCCCTCCCACCTGAAAGACCATGCATTCGGATTTTCTTATATTATAGACCAAACCGTGACTCAGTACATATCTTTCACAGATGCCTAATAACTTCGACAGCCCACAGACCGAGGCACTCAGCAGCACCATATCGTCTGCGTAACCAATGTTATTGAGACACACTCCGTCGATGTGACATCCCACATGAGTGCTACTGAGCTCCTCAATCAGTGCGTTCACGTACAGGTTGAAGAGCTTTGGCGAGGTCAACCCACCTTGTCTCACTCCACACTCCAACCTGTACGGATCCGAATACGCGCTCGACCATCGAACGACGTTGACCTGGTTTTTATACCAATATTTGAAGATCTCAACTAGTTCACATGGCACTGAGATACTGTTTAGTTTCTGCCACAGGATATCATAAGAAACCAGGTCAAAGGCCCTCGACAAATCAAGAAAACAGGCGTAAATGGGTGTCTGTCTATTAGTATAGTACTTGACAGTTTGCTTTAGACATAAAATTGCGGTTTCTGTGGATAGTCCTGCCTTGAAACCAAACTGGTTATCGTGGGTTTTTATGTACTGGTCAAGCTGAATGTTAAGCAAACTGTCAAGTACCTTAGCTAAAATGGTAGCCAACGATATTGGTCTATAATTGTTCTTGTCACTTATGTCACCGGTTTTACACTTAATAATTGGTATAACAACAGTCCGCATCATTTCAGTAGGTAAGTAAGAATGAGCCACACAAAGGTTAAAGAACATCGCTAAAACTCGAGGAAGATGCTTCCCCGCATACTTGAGATGCTCAATACTGAGATTATCATGGCCAGGTGACTTGCCACGCGACATCGCTTTTATCACAGTTCTCACTTCTGATGCCTTAAACCTTGCGCTTAACTCACTGCCCTGACTTTTACACACATTCTCTGACTGTGATGGTCCTAACGGTGACTTAACAGTAAATTGATTCCTAAATAAGTCTGCTATACCTTTTTGCTCATTTATGCCATTAACGCTCACAGGTACACTCGGTTTACTGTTTAATTTATCGGTAGACTTCCAAAAACTACGGAAATCATGCTTGGAGTGGTGTGATGCCAGAATGTCCATTTTTAGGCGTTCGCTATTATTCTGACACCATTTTAAACGCGATTTGAAAATTCTGCGACTTTCTTGCATCTCACTCCAAGCATGACCTGACCTTGGCTTACTATACAGTACCCATATCGCAAACTTACGCCTAGCGTCCCTGTGAGCTTCGCTTACGTATTTATTCCAACCAGCAACTGGTTTTTTGGTTCTATTACGATAAGTCGAATGACTAACAGAAGCCGATTGACTTAAAATATTTACTATTTGTTCATACATTTTGTCGAGAATACGCATGTGGTCCTGGTTACTACAACTACAGTCACTACAAGAGCAAAACTCACTAGGAAAATCCAACAATCTCAATTTTTCATTACATAAATTAGTATACAAATTAATCTGCTCAACTTTTCTATCCCCCCATTTCACTTTATTACAAAATTGGCTACAGTAATTTAATGTCTTAGGTGCAATATTATCTAACTTAACCCGAATTATGAGAGGAAAGTGATCGGACCACATGACGTCATACTTTACATATACGTTAACAATAGTCGGCATGGCAGACTTTGTGACGACACAGTGGTCTAGCCAGCTTCTACATCCATTTGCTTCACTTATGAAAGTACTCGTATCAGACGTTAAACCTAACATCTCAACGTCCGCGCATACCCAGTTTACTTCCGAACAAAAACAGTTTAGTTCATCATAAAATGGCGCACTAGGGTTAGCGTTAAAATCTCCTAGCATATAGACAGATTCAACATCTTCATTATTTATTATAGCGCTTACCAACCCAAGACAATCCGTGTATTCCGTTAAATTCACTGGTTTATCGGTAGGCATGTAAATACTGAATACTAAGAAGGTTCTCTGCTCAATTTTCACCTTTATAGCACACACTCGCGCATTATCGCACTTAACGACCGACACGTTTTGAAAAACACTTTTCTTCCATAGCAGTGCCACTCCCCCATGAGGACGGCCTTTCAGCATACCTGCTGTCGTATCTACCGCTGAAGTCCCGGTATATCCGTACTCCTTATCAATACCGCTCAGAAAATTAATATCATCAGGCAATAACCAAGTTTCTTGTAAGGCTATTAAATCTGATGTCAGACACAATTCCTTTATATTATCTACGGAGCGTTTGACATTCTTACAGTTGAAAGAAACAAAATCAAGTATATTATCCATTATTAACTGTTTTCAGGCCGAATACGGTGTTCTCACCATTCATTTTGCTTCGCGTAAAGTTAATGAAGCGTCGGAATATAATACCTTGAGGCCATAACTTGTTATCTAAAAACATTGACACTTTACTCTCCGAAACAAAAAATTTAAAGGCATTATGGCCCTTATCTTTATTAAAACATAGTTTTTCCGGCATAATAATTTCTTGTGTTTTTTGATATATGTAATCTTTAATATCTTTTTCCATCGTATCTTTATGCACTTTTGTAATAAATATCGGGACTCGTGTCTCAGCGGCCTTAAACTTTCCATCATTGTCCCTGCATGTACCTGCAGTACCATGATAACGATAATTAGATTTTCTACGTCTAGAAACCTTTTGCCAGCCATCCTCACTAATCAGTTTAGGGGTTTTAGCCAATGTCGTATGGCTGTGAGGGCCTGGAATCGTCTCGACGCTGTGACTCACAGATGACGTCACCGTCAGTGCCCGTTGTTGATTGCATATAGACGGCGGTATATACTGATTTTTTAACAGGTCATCGCCCGCCGCCGCTTTGTGTGCAAGACATGACTCATGCAAGGTTCGCTTTAAATTTAAACTCTCGTCTACCCTCACCATATTTAAAATATCTCCCTCTTGGGATATATTTTGTTGGCCAAGTTCAGATGTCTTTGGAGTACTATTGTTGGTATTCAAGGTCGAATTCCACTGCGAGCGTCCTATGTGACCACTGTCCATTACCCATGCTCCTCGCTTTACGTTAACGTTACACACGGATGACTGTTGAAGTGGCGGCGGTGACGAATCATTTTTCACACGTAACATCTCTGTTTTCAATTCAGCGAGTTGATTTTGGGTAACGTAGGATGATTTAATATCCTTTAGCTCACACTGCACTCGCTGGATATCTTTTAAGAGCTTGCTACAGTCCAGGTGATCGTACACAAGGCAAGGCAATTTATCCAGGTCTCTTGCGCAGTAGACGGGCAAAAGATCTTCTTCCGTTGATTTAAATATATTTATAATATCGGCTAAATCTCGTCCTTCCTTGCCCTTATTCTTACGTTTAATTTTGATCCTGTCCTTAGGAATAGAATCAAACAAAAGGGATTTCGATTTCTCGATTTCTTCTTTGGAAAAAGATGATGTACAAAGTCGCACCAGGGTTTCCTCGTCAATTACAGACACTTTATTTTGAATGTATGACAACATTTCGTCAATCACAATACTACACACGTTACATTTAACGACGTTCGTCATCTTTTCAGTGCGTGATAAACGCTCCGATTCGTATACACAAAACGCGTCCGCACGGTAGGCTGCGCGCGAATTATATTTAGTGTCCAAAGTCATTAAAAATTATGCGAATTGTGTGAAATATTTGATACTACGTCATCAAAACGTCTATCGTAATCCAATATTATTTTAAGCTTGCTATATTGACGTGGTGGTACCAGATTTAATGGCATGGTTGAAACATGACTGCTCTAAGAGGTGGGAGTAGGGACCCTGAGTTGCTAAAGTATATTCATACTTTAGCAACTCAGGTGCATGTTTTTGCTTTCTTGAGATAAGAGTTAAATTTAATGCTCTGACGGATCACCTCGGTGGCTAAGCGGTCATGGCGTCTGACACAGATTGTCGGAAGACGTCGGTTCAAACCCCGTCCGAGGACGTGTAATTTTTCTGTCTAAAATTTCAAAGGATTGCTAAGCAAGTCTTGGTGCTTTAAAATCATGTAATCAAAATTATGACGGAATCCTTATAATATGTGTAACGTAATATTTATGCCTGGAACTGTGATATCATCAAGATAGTTGCCTAATAATATACATATTGCATTAGCTCTGCTGGAAAAGGGCTGAGTGAATCTAGATCTTTTGACATTACAAACAACTGACATTTGAGTGCAAGGGACTCACGTAAGGTGGTGTAGCTGAGCGAGCATTGTTGAATTAAAAGTTCGCTGGAACAAAATGTACTAGTATAGTAATAGTAAATAAGAAAATATTATATTTCATAATAATTCTTAAACTTTCGCGCTTTGAACACATGTTTTAAATGTTTATCGGGACTTATCACGTATTATTTAATATAGGTAAAAATATGTACCTTTCGCTCGACGTTTCGACCATGTTACAATGGCCGTGGTCACGAGCTGACTGAAAACTGCGGGTGAGTCCGGCGAGAAGAGCGGGTGTTTTGTTCTCCTACCCTCACTTGATCTTGAAAAATCGCAGGGTTGTCACTACGACACACAACACTGACTGTATCGGTAAATGTCCTAGTACCTACACCGCGGTTTGTACACTTGCTCACTACGGGATTCCACGACGCCGCTAACCTAAATCCATCTTCCCGGTTGAAATTGCGATGTTTTCTAATTTCAAGGTTGAACCTGGAAGTTAGACCTGGAAGAGATTGCTTTTAGCAATAAGGCCGCCCATTGTGACACAATTTTTGTATTCATTACATTTAAGTTTTCACATTGTTATGTTTTTTGAACAATAAAGTATTATCTATCTATCTAGATATGCCGGTTAACGTAGCTTTCCATGAAGCCACAGATCGGAAAAGGTGGAGGGAAGCAGTTAGGAGACATCAGAAGAGTCACGATCATCAACACTGAGGGAACGACCGAGGAGAGATTCTCTATATGTATACACGATAATATTTTCTGAGCGTCACGTGTATGTATGTGTAGGTACGTTAGGGGGCTTTACTACACGCTTATGTGTTTTACTTGAAGCAAATAAGTTTTCTACATTTTCTTTTTAATTATAAACTAGCGGCCCGTCCCGACTTCGCACGGGTGCAATGCTGATACTAAATAATATACCTACCTACTACAGAATGTCTTTATAAACAAAGTTTACAGCTTTTTTGTCATTAGACAATACAAACATATTTTGTTTAGAAGTTACTCTTGAAAGAGCGACATACAATTAACCATGAGAAAAACACTCAACGCTCAAATCTAACCGCCGCGTCGCACCGCTGTGTCCCTGCATTTTAAATGGGTACTATCTTCGGAAATATTCATTAAAATTACATGCTGTAAAGGGCCATACTGATCTATATTGAATGGACAATGTATTTAAGGTACTTAATTGGATAAGGATTAATGCTGTATTGCTTAAAATAACTTCCTAAATAAGTCATTTTATTGGTTATTGTGGGTTATCCTTAAGAGATAGACATATACCATTGCGGACTATTTGGTTGTTGTTACCTTTTAAAGGTGTACAATACCGTGGTAAATTATTTTGATTTATCTCGTGAGGTTCAGTCAGCGTTTGCAATATAAGCGCAAAATGTGTTTATTTACGATATCACATTAGAAACCTGTAAATTCATCAGTGTTTCTCTACAATATTATGCATGTATCATACATATAAACCTTCCTCTTGAATCACTCTATCTATTATAAAAAGCGCTTCAAAATCCGTTGCGTAGTTTTGTAGATTTAAGCATACATAGGGACGGACAGACAGCGACAGCGACTTTGTTTTATACTATGTAGTGATAGTTATGTAGTGAAGTGATGATGCTATGCAACAATTGTTAAGCCCAATAGTGGAACGTCACGCTTGCTCTATATATTTTGATTCTATTAAAATTATTTGTTTTGCACATGGTATAGTTTACATACTTTTAAAGGTAAATTTATATAGTAATATTTTTATGCTTTAGATAAAGTTTAGGGGTTTACATAAAACTGAATAGAATGGTCAAAAAAATTCGCAAGTGATACAGTTGGTGTGTATTGTCGAGACTTACAATCGAGTTCGAAGGCCAGTGGTATCCGTAGTAAAAGAGTGACAAAGAGGGTAGACCGTTTTGTCTGCTCTTAATAACTTCCAACTTTTATCACATCCACCCGCATATTCTGTCTACCCGTGAACATGGTGCATGTAACTGCGCCGAAATATCGGGAACTCCAGAACCCGCCTAATCGTGGTGTACATCCCGTGAGTACTAATTATAATGTAGTTATGTAAAACTTTCGAGAAATCGCAAATATAAAACAAAAAATTTTGGTTTTTATTACAAAAGTTGTTGATATCTAATGCGTATTAAGTTCAAATTCAAATTCAAATTCAAGTCATTTATTGCGAATAAAGGTGATACAGAGATCTTACATTTAACGTTTTATGATACACTCTATCCGGCCTTTACACGAGGCATGCAATATTACATAAATACTAGGTATTTATAACTTTAACGAAATAATTACTTACTAAATTGGTCATAAATAATAGAATAATCAGTAGTAAATCACAAGGTCAAACAAAATTTAAGTAGGTACAATGTAGAATTATTAAATTATTAAATGAGGCGAATAATCACAATATTAGATAATTCAAAGGAAATTATATTAAAACAGTTCATAATACTATATACCTATTGCCAAAGTCGCATTACAATAATTTTTCATTTAAATATTTATCAACTCTATAATAACATTTATTCACCAAAAGCTTTTTTAAGTTATTTTTAAATGCACGAGTATTTTGCTCTTGTAATATACTATTCGGTAGATGATTATATATTTTAGAAATAATACCAAATATACTATTTCTAAATAAAGCAGTATTAATCTTAAAGGATTTAATTTTATGTTGATGTCTTTTGGTGCGTAATGTGTCAAATAAATACAAGTTTAATCTTGCAAAGACCGAGACTTCATATATGTACAGAGAGGGTAGGGTCATTAAATTAAACTTAAGTTATTAGAAAGTTAGATACGTGAAACAAAGGCAAACTCCACATTTAGAAAAAATCCTTCAATACCGAATTTCTGTATGTTAACTTACGGTAAATATATTAGAAACTTATATTTTAGGCATTCCGAAATATTTGAGTTTTGCTTCATAGTCTGTGTAATAAGGTTAAAGTTCTGAAGTTTATGGCTACTTACCTGTATATAATTTATTATTCTATAAAAGATTAGAAAGGTACATAAACGGTTTTCATGAAAAACAAATAACAACATCCATGCCAAAAACAACGCGAGGGAAGGTAGAGGAATCATAGAGTTTGCATAACTCAATACAGGCAACTTAATCACGACAATGTAGGCATAGCGACTACAAACTGTACAAGTCTGATTTATTGTTATGACCTAAAATAAGCATGAAGCAAGACTACATTGCCTAAAATGATAGGCTACAGTAATAAACTGTATTGAAGCTCTAGATATCACATTTTACGACTGTCTGTTAGATTATAGAATATGGCCAAGAGGGTTTCAGACACGCTGACGATAAAGTTCCACATCCAATTTTTTTACTTTTTATATATAAAACTATCTTTATAACTAACCCACGACTTCGTCCGCGTAGGGTTATTTTTTCTAGAATTATATATTTCTACGAATTATTGTATTATTTTCTTAATTAATTATAATTTTTTTCTGCAGAATTTGCAGAAAACCTCAAACGGAGAAAATATGCTTATCTTGGAGATAATTATATTTTTCTTCCGTTTGGGGTTGAAACTATGGGTTCTTGGGGTCCAGATCCACGGCGTTTAGTAAAGGAGCTGTCCAGACGCCTCAAAGAAATTACAGGTGACCAAAGAGCTGGTACTTACCTCGGCCAACGTATCAGCCTGGCTATTCAACGAGGTAACGTTGCCAGCTTTTTGGGCACTCTACCCGTAGACAGGGACTTAAATGCTGTTTTGTATGTGTAATATATCTATAATTTAGATATATTTTTGTAAATTAGTTTTATTGTAATAGGTAGATTTATTTTATATCAGTAACTTTGTAATTAGATTATTGTAACGAAGAACTAAGTTCATGGCTTTTGCCCGCTACTACGTGTGATATTTGACAAAAGTTGAAGTAGATCCTTCGCAATATTTTTTTTATACAATGCGTGGTAAGCTGGAGAGTACATACGTGAGTATACTAAATAAATCTGGCCATAGGAGAATCATTCCTGTCGACAATTCAACTGCAGAATTATTCATAGTTTATGCCTTGTACTTCTTAACGATATCTGTTTTTCCTTTGGCCTCAGTTAATATTTTGGTCTCAATAACATGAAATATCTTAATACACAACTATAACTTCTAAATTGTCGTATTTTCATGTCTAATAACATTGTATTTTAAATACCTTCTTTTTTATTAGATGTAGTATGACTACTATCGAATTTGATGTTCATTTAGGATGCGCTTATAATTGGAAGCATATTAGGCCACTCAAGGATAGCTGCTGGAACACATCCTTATCTGCTTTGGACCAATTTTTGGTACATGTTGAATTTGATAGCTAGCCAGGCGGAGACGCAAGTTCTCTACCGACACGCTCTCAATTCCGTCACGAAGTTTTATTCACTGAAAGTACTAGCCTGAGGAAGAATGCGAACCGGTAACCGCCTGGATAAGGTATGGTGTAGCCTTGACTGTAAGCAATAGCGTCAGGTGGTTGTTACCACCCATACACGAATTGAAGACGCGTACATAGCGTACATAAAAACTTCTTAAAAGGTTTTTCATGTAAAAAGCCAAAGATTTCATTGATATATCCTCAAAGTTTTCGTATTGTTATCCTGTTATATATTAAAAAATATCTGGTGCCCGCGACTACTTCTGCGCAGGATTAGTACTTCGAGTAGCTTATTATCTTCTCCAAAGCCATATCTATCTTTATACCAAAACGTCATAAAATAATTACATAGTTATATGAATAAATTTAAATATTTAGTAAATCTATCAGTGAACACAATAATAAAATACAGTACATACGAACATACCAATATAAAATTAATCACCATGAAAAAAAATGTCATTACATTTCATCACTCTTGACGGTCATCGAGCACGTCTAGTGTATCGAGCTGTCAAAAGGATATCGTGATTTTGACTAAGAAACTGACACACACTTTGTCATCATTACGATCATGACGTAGGCGGAGGTATTTTGTCTATGCTGTGTCCAAGAATATTTATTTTGCTTTTTCACCCGCTTGGTAATGGATGATGATGATGATGACGATGAAAGGTATCCTATGTGTTAATTCAGCCCGTCACCTACCTCCATACCAAATTTCATCAATATTGCCCCCACCGTTTCACCGTTAAAGATTCAAATACAAATTCAAATTCAAAATATTTATTTGTCAGAACATGGTAGGTACACATACAATAGTAGCACATGGTCGTAAGAATGGAGACGTATCTCATGTCCTTGCCTGTTACGGCGTACAAATGTTAGTTTTTTTATAAGAATATAATTTATATTAGTTTTTGTTAAAGTTTATTTTTATTTTACACAATTCTGATAAACTTATTATAATAATACATATAAGATACCACAAATAATTGTTTCATAATGTCAAATATTATGTCAATACTTAAAATTGGATGTGAAAAATTATAATTATATATGTCAAAATTTATCCTGTAGGAAGTCATCTATTCTATAGTAGCATTTAGCAGTCAATAATTCCTTAAGTTTCTTTTTAAAGAGATTCGTATTGAGGTCTTTTATGTTTTGTGGTATCTTATTATATACTAATGGACCCATTCCAAACACACTATTCCTAAAAAGTTGTGTTTTGCTAGGTATATTTAATAGCTTGTAATTATCACGGCGGTTACGAGAAAATTTTGTTGAAATATTTGGGAATATGTTGGGATTAGTCCTTACAAATACTGCTAACTCATATATTATGTACATGGATGGAAGTGTGAGGATTTTGTGTTTCTTAAAATAAGGTTTACAGCTATCTGTTGGCTGAAGTGTAAACATGGATCTTATGCAACGCTTCTGATGCTTGAAGGCCTGGGGTTTATCAGTTGAATTTCCCCAAAAGATAATGCCATATCTCAAAACCGCTGCAGCCAATCCATGATATGCCGTTAAAAGAGCCTCAGTACTAGTAGTAGGAGCCAGTTTATAAAGAGCATAGGAAGTGCTGCTTATTTTTTTATTGAGTTCTGCGATGTGTGCTTTCCAGTCCAGTTTCTGGTCAATAGTTAAGCCCAAAAATTTCGTTGTTGGCACATTATTTAGATGTTTGCTACCGTATATAACGTTTATGTTAGTTATTTTACCAGGCAGTTGAGAAAAATGCATTACTTGTGTTTTATTAAGATTAATTTTTAAATTATTATTTTCTAGCCAATTTATTATAGATTCCAAAGCGCTATTTATGTCACTGGTATATAGTGTTTTGTTCTTGCAAGGCACTGATATTGTGCTATCATCAGCAAATAGGGTCATAGATTGCCGAGTAGCTCTGGGTAAGTCGTTTATATATATATTATGAACAACAGAGTACCAAGGACACTACCCTGAGGCACACCATACTTAGGAGTACGTACTCCAGAAGTAAAAGTTTCTTCTCTTTTTGTTTTAGCATTTAGTCTCGAAATTTCAGTTACTTGTTTCCTGTCACATAGATATGATTTTATAAGATTAAGCAGGTCACCCCTTACGCCGTACGCATCAAGCTTTCGTAGAAGTATATCATGATCAACATAATCAAACGCTTGTGTCATATCGCAGAAGATCGCACAGTTAGGGTTTCTATTATCAACGTTTGATACTACATTATCTAAAAATTCGCAAATAGCCATGTTTATACTTTTATTACATCTAAATCCCTTCTCCCCAGGCAGCGTTCCGGAAACTTCGCGAAGTCTTCTCGTCAAAAATACCTCAGTGCCTCAAGACAAGAGTCTTCGACCAATGTGTGTTACCAGTGATGACTTATGGCACTGAAACGTGGTCTCTTACTATGGGCCTCATAGATAAGCTCAAAGTCGCACAACGAGCTATGGAGAGGGCTATGCTCGGGGTTTCTCTACGTGATCGAATCAGAAATGAGGAGATCCGTAGAAGAACGAAAGTCACCGACATAGCTCAGAAGATTAGCCAGTTGAAGTGGCAGTGGGCAGGGCACATAGCACGCAGAACAGATGGCCGATGGGGCCGAAAGGTTCTGGAGTGGAGACCACGTACCGGCAAGCGCAGCGTAGGTCGTCCACCGACACGGTGGACAGACGACCTGAGAATGGTCGCAGGACGACGTTGGATGCAGGCCGCTTCCAACCGGTCCTTTTGGAAAATCATGGGGGAGGCCTATGTTCAGCAGTGGACGTCCTACGGCTGAGATGATGATGATGATGAAATCCCTTCTGTTCGTCACAGAGTAACTTATATTTTTCAAAGTATGAATAAATGTTTTTATATAATAGTTTCTCAAAAATTTTAGCAAAAACTGATAAAAGGGCAATGGGTCTATAAAATTCCATTTTTTCTCTGTTCTCTTTTTTAAATAAAGGCTTTATTATTGATATTTTAAGATCATCAGGAAATGTTCCTTTACTAATACAAAGGTTAATAATGTAACTAAGGGGTTCACAAATATAGTCACCTACATATTTTATTACTCTCGTATGAAAGCCGTCGTGACCGACGCTGTTCGTGCATTTAAGGTTCTTTATAATTTTTGAAATTTCGCATGGAACACTGGGGCTCATAAACATAGAGTTACAATTGTTTTCAATAAGTGATGTGACATTTGAGCCAGAGTTAGTAGTAGGGACAATTTTATCGACAAAATAATTATTGAAAGAATTAGCTATATCAAGAGGATTAGTAATTGTTTTGTTCAGTACTTTAATTTTGTCAATTGGTTGTCTCGGTAGGTTTAATTTTGAGCTATTAATTATTTGCCATGTGGCTTTACCTTTGTTGTCAGATGTTTTTATTTTGTGGTTATTTTGCGCGCGTTGTGTTAATCTAATGACTTTTTTAAATAGTTTTGAGTACGACTTGTAGGCAGTTTTATTATTATCTGTAGGGTTGAATCTGAATGTTTTTAAAAGGTAACGCTTCTTTTTACTGCACAATTTAATTCCGCGTGAAATCCATTGCGGTTTTTTCATAACCTTAACAGTAACAGTCTTGATTGGAAAGCACAGATCATAAAAAAGCTTGAAGTTTTCTTTAAAATGTTCTTAGGCAACATTTGGGTTATCTGTAGCATAAATTTCGGAAAAAGATAAAGCATTTATACACGATTTAAATTTCATTAAATTTTCTGTACTATAGTCTCGTTTCTTTTTACGCCATATATCGATAATACATCTTTCTCTTCATCTTTTTTAATCGGGCATTTAAGTATTTGCGCTGTATGATCTGATAAAGCAAATTCAATTACTTCCGATTTACAAGGCCTGACAAAATTGTGTGCAAAATTGTCTATACATGTTTCGGCTTTTAGTCTCGTTGGTTTTCTTATGGCTAATTTAAAATTGTAATTTAACAACATGCACTCTAAGTCTCTGGTAATGGGGTTATTCCGTAAAATATTGATATTAAAATCCCCTGCAATGATAATGTTGCTAAACTTACTCCTAGACAGCTTTATCAGAATCTTTTGTAATTTATCCATGAACATACTACGAGTTTCATGTATAGGAACTCTATAAATACAAATCACTGCAATTTTATGACTAATCAACTCAATTCCACAGCATTCAACTTTACCGGTTATAGATAACTGCTTTATCTCAGTCAACTCTCGGCACAACAGTCCCTTCCTAACGAGAATACATGATCCACCTTTGTTTTTGTTACTTCTGCTGAAACATGTTGCTAAGTGAAAATTAGGGACATTCAAATGTTTTTCGTTGTCTTCTTTCATATTATGCTCGGTGATGCATAGTACATCTATAGTTGTGTTCTTTTCTGATAGTTCGTCCATGCATACAGCCAACTCATTGGTTTTAGTCAGCAGCCCTGCTATATTTTGGTGCATAATATATAAATGTTTATTCACGAAAAAGCTGCATTGGTTCTTCATTTGATGTATTGTTTAGTTGTGTATGTTGTTTAATATTTGGGTAATTATTAATATATTTAATAATGGATTTAGTGTAATTATATATACCCTTTAGTATCGCTCGTAATCCATTATTATTTATTGTTCCTGATAATCTACGAAACATAGTGTCATCATAGGACAGTTTCTTATTTGCGTCATAAATGTAGGTATATTCATGTTGAGTATTATCACGGTATAGCAAATTGTTGAATTGCTCAACTCTGTAATTATACAGACTCGTGGTATTTGTCAGTTTAAATGTTGGTAAACACATAATAACATTTGTGTTTTTTATGTCCTGTAGCTTTTCTCGTATGTAGGTAATTATATCATTATAGTCATTGGTATTTTTAAAATCATCTTCTCCAATCATGATAATGCAGAAGTCATTCATAGTGTAGCCGGTCAGTTTCGAGTCAAGTCCTTGAAGCAACGGTTTAATACCCACATTTGTAGTGAGATGATGCATAAACTCATACTCGTTATTTGTACACAACGTGTCTAGAGCGGTGGATGTAATTTTTTGTTGCTTGCTTGTACTCAGTACACATAGTTTATTTACTGACTTTTGTGACCGAGCAGGTTTTGTGTCCTTTTGCACTGATTTTACGGTATGGGTATTCAAAGTACATACTGGTGGCATTTTTTTCGTTGTCTGTGATGTTTGATTTTGAAATTTTATTGATGGTGCAGGCAAAGACGGTTTTTGCGAGGTCAATTCCTGTATTTCATTTCGGTGTTTTTTAATTTTTATTGGACTCAGCGTGACCACTTTATAAAGTTCATTTTTCTTCATTAAATCCGCATTTTTTCGGTTTAATTCTCTGTTCTCCACTAAGAGGGATTCTATCTCGTTATGCGCACTTAATAATTGTAATTCTAGTGTCGCAATCTTCTCTTGTAATGGTTTAACTTGTTCGGCGGAATCGTCATCTGAAATCTCCGGCATGCTACTGGTGGTGCCATCTAATGTGGATGATAATATGACGGACTCGTTTTTAGAGGAGTCTGATTGACATCGACGATGGCGTGGCCTTATATTTATGTTCTCAAAGAAATTCATCATTTCTATTGTGCAAAATACAAAAATTTATAATGAATATTCGGTCAGTATTTTATTTATTGAAAATTGTTCCATCTAGCGATGAGTAGAAGAACTAAAGTGCTTTGACCCGAACAAGATATTTTTTAGGTACTTGCTCGTTTGATTTTGAGGTTATATAGATCGTAATAATCTTCCAAAATCACTCTTGTCCTTCACTGGCACTTGTGATAGTACTTATTTACTGCGATATGTAATGTAACAATCGTTTTTCTTTCAATATTATGCACTGTTGATCACTTTATGCCGTATACCGTTACAATTATATTATTTGAAAATTTCACTATAATTCGAACTATGATAGATTCAATAACATTTGCACAAGTGATTTGTTCGTATTTCCACTAAATTCAGCTATTTTTTAAATGAAATAAAGCTTTATACTATTTTTAAAACGTAAATATTTGTGGAGCCGATGTAAACATTGACATAACGATCTACCCTCCTCTAAAGAGTAACAAACATCTACACATCCACACATCTATACATCCATACTCACAAACTTTCGCGTTTATAATATTAAGTAGGATAGTAGGATATATTGAGTGTTTTCAGACGCCTGTCTGACGCGACCTACTGTAGCTTATCCAGGCCTTGTGGGCCGAGCACGAATATATGTTTAAGTGTAACGTAATCGCATCGTTAACGTATTTACTACAAACTATAATTTATCTAGTACAATAGTGGCACAGATAACTCATAGTTTGTACTGAATACGTAAACGATACGATAACGTTACACTTAAGCAGATATTCGTGCTCAGCCCACTGGAATAATATTTATGTGTAGGTATTTGTGTACGATCGTGCCGATATCTGCTATCGGCTTTTCAGAAATATTGAGGGCGCCTTTGTACTTAAAGGTTGTTTTTCCAACGTTTCTTGTCATCTCGTCATTTGTTTTACAGATGTTGTCAAAGATGCAACGATGTTTGCTTTTAATTGCACGGCTGTTACTCGTTGTATACCGGACGCACAGCGGAAATGAGCAGACCACTTTTCGGTGGTAGTGCTACGCTGCAACCCCACAGCCGAATGGGCCGGCATGACCGTGGAAGTACCGCACTCCCACATAACACAAACGTGAAGTAACATAGCTTGCTATTGCGTTTCGTCAGCTTGTGATAGGTTCTGGAGGCCCGATTCCCCCCTTCCCCATTCTCCCTCTCCTTCCCCCCCTCCCCGTGAATAAAGTGTAGGTTTAGACGATAAATACCGAATAATTTGTCTATAACATTTTTTTCTGGCTGAGTGCCATCTGCGCTCACCACCCGTCCGGTGACGCTGTAAATGCCGGTAGAGGCAAACAGCATTAGTCCGTTCGAAAAAAAGGGACCCTGATAAATGAAATATATAAACTAGAATACAAAGTGTTTAGTAATTGCTGAAAAAAGGCATCTACTATTTCCAATTCGTCGTCTTAATTAGATTTCATACCTACCTACTTGCTACGTAGTTGTAAGTTTGTCCTTTTGTTATTTACTATTTAAAAGTCATTGAAGTACCAAATCGATCTCAGAAATGGTTTATTCACTACATATTTATTATATATTTGATAGTGAAGAACATTGAAGTCATGTTTTCAGCAGATAGAATAAGCAGTTATATCCATCCGGATGTATTTAATTTTGATTGCGCAAATGAAATGTTTCAGATTGTCTTTTGTCTGAAGCTAAAATCATTTCATATTAATTAGATGTTAAATACAAAATGATGAGCAAGTTAAATATGGGAGAGTTAAGATATTTGCTTTTCATAAACATACAAAAAGTTAAGGGAAATACCATTCAGTCTAATTAACCATTAGAGTACCGTTTGTAGCCAGGATTTAAATTGTTTCAAGGGTAACGGGCCCACGGATATAATTAATACCTAGAATTCTTGGGAAAATAAAATCACTATTACTCATCACATCTATTAGGTACTAGGTATCAAAGACACACTTATGAACGTCAATTAATCATAATAATGTATTTTAAAGACTCTACTGCCGCGTTCTAAAATATATAGAGCCTACCGAGAAGAAGCGGCAAGAAACTCGGGGCCATTTTTTTTATGAACATATTTACAATGATTTATACTTAGGTACTACTATTGTAATATTTTATGGGTGGCAGAGTGACAGCTTGCTAGAAGTAGAGTATTCCAAGCATCTTTATCTTCTATATAATGCCGGGCTTTATAATATTTTTTTTAAAACGTATTTTACAGTCAACTTCAATTTTCATTCTGTGAGCTCAGTTATGTGTTTTGGGATTTTACCTACCACTTTACCACTAGGTCTTGAAACACAGTGCATATGGACTGGTTTTTTAAGCCATTAAGTTACAATACGGGCGCTTGATGCAGCACTGAGATTGTCCATAATAGTTGCTGTATCACCCAGAGCGAGCGCAGTAGTTTTGCATAGCACTGCACTGTGGTCCTCACCACGAACATTAGCTTTTGAGTCTCTTTCGTTCAGTAATTTCACTTGCTACAGTGCCCTTCAGACAACACAGTAATACTTGCGCACAATTACTTCGCGCCAGAATAACAAGACATGCCAAAGCCAAAGCCAAGACCTAGCCTATATTTTTTAAACTACGAAATACTCATGTTCGTAATTATACGTCTTTTCAAACGTGACTACATGAAAAACGCATATATATTAACACAACACCGCCGAGCGAGCGTAGAAACACAATTTATAAAGATTAAGCAACACAATCAAATAGGCTAAACAGTTAATCAAAATGGATAGATTGATGAGAAACCCCGAAAGTTTAAGATCTGTAGGCGATTAATATGACCTTGACACTTAGTCTTGAACTTATCGACCAAAGGAACAAGCCACATATAAATGGCGTCGGGCGCCTAAGCTTAGACACATAATTATGTTGTTCACATAATTAAAGGCGATGTCCTCGCGAAGGGAGATGCGCTCAACATTACCTCACGAAGCAGTTCACAGATTTTATGCGTACAGCATGCAGCAGTGCAAGCATGGATCTCACGATAAAATTTGTCACCTCGATAAACTTACTTTTATCGACTATCTTACCTTGTCCCTAGTACGGATCTAGCTGCGATAACTATATCACGGGGTGGTTTCTACCGATAATTTTATCCTATTAACAGTCGATGATAACAGCGCGGGTTTGCTTAGGGTTTTACTTGAAATAAATAAAAAAGAACAACAATGAAAGGTAATTGAAACATAATTATTTAAAAAATATATATTTTAGTTTATTACTATACCACTGTTGTAAATTCTCAAGCTACTAGTACTTTGGGCCTAGCATGAATAACTGCGTAAGTGTAACGTAGCGTGTCGTTAACACGTGACACAGTACAAACTGTCATGTATCTAGGGCTACTGTGACACAGATAACTCATAGTTTGTTCGTCGAAGCGTTATGTGTAGGACGAATTCTGTGACGATACGAATTCATTTTCGCAAATTGTATGTGCTACGGCCTCTGGAAATTCTGGAAATACATTATTATGCCGGTACTTTGTCAACGAAAATTTAAACTTGACGATATATAGGGTGTTTGGTAAATTTGGGGGCCCACTTGGAGAATACAAGTTGGCCAAAAAAATCCCCGACACCCCAATTTTTTTTAATAAATCAGATTTTTTTTGGCCAACTTGTATTCTCCAAGTGGTCCCCCGAACACGCTCATTTGGTTTGTCAGTCCCTCTACCAAACACCCTGTATAGCTACCCAGGCGCCTCGACTGCTATAGGGTTTGCTCAACATGGCACTTCAAGATAATTAACTCTGTCCGAACAAAGAATAAGTATAGATCCGCAACGGAAAGTGTTACACGATATGTTTCCCGCAAAAAGTACGATACTGAAGCGTTATGTCCTCCTTCTCCCCTAGGGTTACTTTCAAACATCACAATGGGCCGTCTGAATTTTTATGCCATAGGTACTTAAATATTTCAAGGTATCAGATCATAAGTCATCATGAAGATCATTTTCTATCCAATAGAAAAACAAGATATTTAGCACAGTGTTTATTTACGAATTAAAAATTATATGAAATTATAAATGTGTTTTACAAATTCTCCGTAACATCAATCAAACAAAATCATGAACGGCGGTACCAATAAAAAAGTCTATTCAATTAGAGCTCTGTGAAATTATAAATAAATATAAAACGTAAGCCTATAAGTAGTTACGTTTTTTGTATTCCCTAAGTACCGGCGCTTGATTGGTTCTTTTTCATAAAACATATTTTTAATATTAAATCGCGTTGGAGTTCGTTGGTTCGATGTTAAGCAAAAGGCTATCAATGAATTGAAAAGTATTTCTCGGGAAATGGAAACATTGGAATGTTTTGCTCAGTCTTGTTCCGATTGCCTTCAATTACTGTTTGCGATCGCTTTTCTTTTATAGGTTTAGAATTACCGTCGGTACGCATTCTTGTTTGTTATCGGAGTTTACAAAGCTCAGAAAGTCCATAGAAAAAATATAAGAAAGAAGGCTAAACAATAATGTATTTCACAGATAGTATGGACATTGTGTAAATACAATAAAGGGAGAAATCAACTTTTGAGATTGCCTTGTCGAATAGGTTTTATCTTACTAAATAAAGTGTGAATGGTAGCGATTCACTTGTTCAAAAAATGTTACTAAACTAGCAAACTAAAATCTAATTTTTAGTTTAGATATTCTCACACGTTATTCAGCTGTTCAGCTGAACTAAACTAAAACATGCATTGACAGAACTAAACTTCCTCTTTCAACAAAAAACGAACGAAACATGTACCAGGATTTATTACCTGTGGTATTGGAGTACAGATTTGCTAAAAACTGTAGACAGAGTTGCAGAAAGGTTACATTTTTGTTACAACTTTGACCTCGCGTAACTTTTTTTTTAGGCGTTTTTCTTAACTTTTATTGAATTTTATTTAGAACTACCTGACGTGCCTGCGGCTACGCTTGCTTGGTATTTGAGATACGAAGCCTAAGAAGTAACTGCCTTTTTGGTGAAGTCCTGGAATCGTAATCGAATTATTAAATAAACCCTGAAACCTGAATACACACCACTTTATTTTCTTAAAATATGTCACGCAGGCCGCCGTCTTGAACATTTAAATTGAAATAAATTTAATTGTAACTCTTATTCTGCCTTTTCCAATTCCTTTTCCATCTGGAATAATCTTAAATTTTATTTCCCTGGGGGGCAGCTCTTTAATAATTGCAGCCACAGTTTCACCTAGACACTTATAACTTACTGTTGGCTGGCTCAGGCCTAAAAAATTGTCTTGACCAACAGCAGCCTGATCCTTACCTTGGGCAAACATTAAAGTGCAAATAGAATCTGCAAAGTAGTACACAAGTGTGTATAGTTTATCTAACAAATGAATATAGTATATAATATGTTATATTATATGACCAATATATTATATTGGTCGGTCTGTGAAACAGACGTGTTTTGCTAAATACACTATAAGTACACTACAAATAAGAAAAAATAGGTATGAGGAGGTTAGCTATGTATTCAATACAAACTTGTATGTGTTTTGGAATGTGTCCATCTATTAAACGAGTTTCCCTTAAAATGTTTATTACATTCAGGGCTCCATGTCTAGGAAACTTTAACAGCTTCTGAAACTTTTCCCCAACAACATTGAATGGATTAGAAGCATCTCTTAAGCCTTCTAAACGATTTTTTTCTAGATAGTAGATAAATTAAAACTTCTGTCGGATATAAATATATCAGGTAGATACTTATAATTTTTATGTATGTGTATGTTCCTACTATACATAAACATAGTTCTGGTTGCTATTAACCCGTTGACTCGCGATTCGCCATATTTGACCAATAATACAATAGATTTCGCAGAAATCAACCAACTTTTCCATGAACTGCAACGTGTGTGGTTAACCATACAGTGGAACAATATGTATAGGTAGGTACTTACCTTTCGGAGGAATCGCATTAGCTGCAACTACATATTCCTCCACCATTATCGAGATTCAGAAACTGGTAAAATATTGAAATGAATATCAAATTGATTGTACGGACATTAGACGCGATCACTAAATGTAATCGCCATCTAAAATATGACCATTAATTTTAGTTTGAAATCTTTAATTTTAGGCCAAATTTACCTTTTTATAGCACAATAGAATATCAACAATACGATACAAACTAAGTTTAGTAACTAAACTACTTTAGTTGTCAAACTAAAATAAATTTAGTACTTCGACTCCTGAATAAGAAAAGGCATTTGACAGGACTAAACTAAAATGTAGACTAGTTTAGTTCGTATTGCGACAAGCGAATGGCTACCAATGTCTGATTTTCGACACTTAATATCAGACATAGCGTCACAAGTTACAAAATGTTAGGGTATGAAATAGGACATTGAAAATTTATAGAAAATCTACGTTAATAACTATTAACACGTAATTATAGGATTGCCTGTGACGTAGGAGCCACACATAAACATACCAAAGACATACAAACCCTGAAGATAAACATTTCTTGTTAACACACAAACACCTCACCCGGGCAAGGATTGAACTCGAGACCCCACGCTTCGAAGACACCATAGTTTGCTCTTTCTACGTCACTAATTGTATCAACTGTATTGGTCCTCTGGGCTGTTTCTCGTAATCTACCATGTGACATAAAGCTTAACCTATTATCCTAATAAGTGCTACTTCAAGTAGTCCAACAAGGAACCTTTCAAAAAATTGTCTTAGTTGGAGGCCAATGTCATTATTTCACAAGGTTCATCGCAGTTGTCTAACTTAACTTCTATAGACAGTGTATAGACGGTGTTCCCGTGACCATGTTCACTGAGAA
Organism: Selenia dentaria; assembly: GCA_917880725.1. Lineage (NCBI taxonomy): Eukaryota > Metazoa > Arthropoda > Insecta > Lepidoptera > Geometridae > Selenia > Selenia dentaria. Next base: position 712,591 of record OU862888.1, on the reverse strand, counting down.
GTGTTCGAAACGTCTGAATAAAAAAATATAAAATTATACACGATTTAATCCGTTTAAAATTGTTTGATTTCAATTCTATAGACAAATGAAAACGTAACATTTCACATGCTACTATATATTTAAAGACATATGAATTGCTACCACTTACGAATAAGAGTTAAGCCCATCACACACGATGAAGATACTATAAAATATATATTATCTTAGAGCAGATTCGGACATATCGCTCACCATATAATTCAAAGAGGTAAAGTAAAGAATTCAAAGAGAATAAAATATTATAGTATATGCACACACGGTGAATATACTATAATATTTTACCTTAGAGTAGCTTAAAATGTTGTCGATATTCGAACGGCATGTTAAGATTCGCTAAGTCTACTGCAGATAATGCAGACAACTTAAGATAGTGTCCGACTATCTTAAGATGCAGACTTTTTAAGATAGTCGCATCGTAAGATCTATTGAGTTCAGAACATATAGTTTTGACCGACCGCTAGCGTCAATAGAAACGTAACTGCAGATAGACTATTATTTCAATAGCAATAGAATAAGAAAATGTATTAATCCTTCCTATACCGCGATAATGAAAACAAAAGATTTATGAATGAAACTGACGTATATGTAAGTCTCTGGGACGCAAAAAAGGGTTAAACCATCGTTACGTTACGGTTCGATTATAGTTTGAGTAAAATTCAGTTCTGCCATCTAGTTTATAAGTGTAAACTCATTTAAATTTTCACAATTAGATTGTGATATGTGATTATATTAATATTGTTTTGCGCTGACCTGCCTTCTTGTGTGGTCATGGAATTGGTCACATATCACTTTTTATTCAGAGTGACTATTCAACTATCACCAAGCAGAGCGTTGTCCGGCTCGTCATTATGATACCGTATATAAAATAATCTCCATCGTACTGATTTTGCTGGTCCTTAATGTCCTTTCTTCAAAGGGCACCCTGATTTACGTACCTACACATTATCATGCAGTCAAAACTATATAAAAAAATATTTTTTACTACCAACCATAAGATACTGACCCTACGCAAAGCCATAACACTCACAAACATTTCTTTTGACACAGTTTTCCAATAAAATTCTCTTTGGCCGACATAACTTCAAAACGCTTCTAATACCTCGAATAAGGACGCAATTCAGGGGCTTGACTTAATCCGAAGGCCTGAATCGCAAATACAACTCTCAAGACCTAAAAATGTGCTTCGCGGACTTAACTCACTCAAAAGATACGCACCAAGGGATTAAGTTCACTGGGAATGGTTTCGAACAACTAAGCCGAGCGTGTGTTTTGCGTTAATTGAGATTTTAGGGTTAGGTCTTAACTGGAGAGATCCGATTGTCGAGCATAGCCTTTGGTCTGATTTTTTATCTTGACAAGCGGGATTGAGCTTTCGAAATTCGTTTTTGAGTTGGGACAAGTGTAAGCCGCAATCTATTTGCAGAACAAAACATATGCGTGACATATCGAATGCTGACCGAGTAAAATCACTATTTGGATATCGTAAGTGGTCAAAATGATAGAAACAAATGACTGTTATCTCTTTCGTTGCATTTGCGCGCACCGTGAATTAACAGTGCAGTCATAAGAACACGTTCAACTTATTACTCTACACATATTCGATACGACTTCTTCAGCAGCATCTTATAAAGCACACATTATCCGCCAGGGGCGCTTTACTTGAAACCATTCAAAAACCTGTTATTCGAATGTGATACAAGTGCAATTTGAAAAATGTAATACCGGCTTCTATTCTATTACTTTGGTAAAATCAGTTATTGGAGTGTAACTCAAAAACGAATGTACCGAATTTGATAAAATTTGGACCACACGGAAAGCACCAGCTTTGAAACAAAAAAAGATTTTTTTAGAATCGGTTCACCCTATCGTAAGTTATGAGGTAACAAACATAAAAAACAGTCGAATTGAGTACCTCCTCCTTTTTTTGGAAGTCAGTAGAAAATTACGGTAAACAGTGACATAAAATCAGACTTCAGACTCAGGCTAGATCAATTAGAAAAAGGGAATGCAGTAATCTAGAATCTCATATGAAATCGTTCGTTCTCACTCGAAAATAATATACAAAGTTATTTTTTCTTTGGATAAGAAACGAGACAAACCACTCGTTTGCCTGATGCTGGTCAAAATTAAGAAATGTACTTTGTAGTGTGAGTTGGAGCTATAAGCTGCACTGCGCTCGTCAGTCCGAAACAGTGATGTTAGATTGTCATTCGTCCGATGATCACTCGCTAACACGGTGATGTTATTCTTGGTTATACAAGTATGACGATAGTTTTTGCAACATGGCATTCCCAGTGTTCTCACGATAAAAAGTTTCAGAAAGATTCATAAAATAAAGTGTATATAGATACGAGTAAATACATCGATGATCAACGACTGTCTACCATTTGCTTTCAACAAATCTTACAATACTTCAGTTGTGCAGCACACAAAAAGGCCTGGAAAGACTAATCATAACCGGAAATAATTAGGGCAAAAAACCTGGACAATAAAGTTCAAAACGTTGATCTGCACTCCACCAAGTGAATCATCGAAATAGATGAAGAGAAAGAAACAGTAATAGAATACTTCAAGAGGAAAGCCACGATTCTCAACAATAAAAGCACGAGAATGGAGTAATTTTGGTTATCAGTTGGTAACGAGACGAGCAACTTGCTCGCCTAAAGTTAAGCGTCACACTTGCCCATATCAGTTTGATATCATTCGGTATTTGAAACTACAACAGTCCAAAACCTAGCCAGGCAATGCACTGCGCTCCTCACACTGAGATATAAGATGTTGAATCTCTTGTCTACCCTGTAATTGTAAACATTGCTCTTCAAAACGAAACAAAGTTATGTTTACACACTTGACTGTTGAATAATTGTTAAAGGTGTGGTACTTCCCCAGGCTGACTGCGAAAGTCCTGCCTCTACCAACACATCTAAGTAGGTTAATCATTTCGCAGAAACCAACAATATCTCAGCTAGTCCGTAATACTTAGATTGCTTCCGTATAATATTGCCTACTTTCGTTTGGATAAGCACCTCGGACATCGTGACGTAATAACGTCGTTGTGATGGGATCATTATAGAACACGTGTCGGCTCTGCTTATCCGTGTTATCGACGGAAACTATAATTACTCGTACCTATTGTTTTATGATCGAAGTGAAACGAAATGGGTTGCAAACAATCATGTCCTCTAGTTTTTTTTTCCTTTGTAAATGGCCTCGTACATTTACATTTTCCTCAATTTATTAGTAAGTAAGTTTGTATAAAATTATAATGATATAAAGATACCGGCTGCACTCACTTGGTATTATGTCTATGTCCGACGACGAAAGAGATCGCGTCGCGCACTTCAAGCATAAACACTCCCTGAAGAAGAACTTTAAAACGTTCTTCTTCAGGACTTGACGTCTTGACTCGTCGACCGACAGTCAACATCTCCTGAGGATGCCTCGTGTAGAGGCGAAACACGTGTCGAATTGGTTTTGGTTTATTTGCGGTTTCTTGTGTTTTTTATTTTGTATTCTTCCTATTAGCATTTTATGCGGGAGGGAGGGTGGTGCACGCCCCCAAATAGGCCAAAATCATTGTTTTCTTTTCAGCGGAAGTGTCACGAAATATTTTTTAATATCGTTTTTTGATAATGGATTTCCGCAAAGTAACGCCTGAATCAATAAATTATTCTTCTTCAGGGTTCAGGGTTCGTTCGAAACGTCGTCATACGACAACGACCGTCAACCGACATAATACCAAGTGAGTGCAGCCGGTATCTTTGTATTAGTATAATGTTTGATACTCACGATAGTTTTCAAACTCTAACATTATAATGTTAAGCAGTTAGGCAAATAAAAATATTATTTATTATGTTCGTTTATATCTAATTTGTAAGAAATTAAGCACATTATGATAAGCCGCGCATGTCAGCTTGGCGATGGTGATGATGACGATCATCATAATTAGGTGCCATCATCAAGTTTGGAGAGTGTTTATTGCTATCGATAAATCAAAATCAGGTTGTAGAGGCATCGAGTATCGATGATTTATCTACAACAGTTTAAGATAAGAATAAAATTATAAATATAAAATGTGTTATGTTACAAATATAAATATATTTCCCCGTCGGGACTCGAACCCAACCCACTCGTATTATTATCTCAAAAACTTTAAAATATGGTTTTTGCTGACAAAAAAATTGTGTGGTTTGAAAACAATAATATAAAGTGTCAAAGGATTCAGTAAAAAATATTAGTAGCGTCAACGTCATTTCATTGCTACTACATCATATATATTATACTTACTACTAAAACTACTACAGTTCGCAAACTCTTACATACTTTAATGCCAACATCTAACTTAAAATTACTTATTGTTTCAGATGCGAAACTTTACAACTCATCTACAAAACTAAAAAGACTTGTTTGCTATAGCATTCCAAGCAAAAAGTTTTATTAAACCTTAACAAACAAGAGAGTAAAATTGAATATTACGCAAAGAATATTTACGATAACCCGAAATCAGTGAATAGAATTCTAGATGGAACGATATAGTGTTTACATAAATCCAGTTTTCCGATATCACAGACAAATAGACAATGAAATTAGTAAATACGTTTGTGCCTAAAACTATTGCGATTAACCGATAAGTGGAACAGAACTATGAAATCAAATTCCAAACGCTTGAACTTGAATTAAAATCGATATGAAAGTTGTGTAATTATGGAGCTTCTACATTGGAAACAAAATGGATGTCATGTATAACATAAGTCTAGAACGGGAGAAGTTTTACGCGAGCCACAACTTCAAAAATCAGGAGCAGTCGAATGACGTTGAGGTAAGTGCATAATTGTACATATTAAGCTAAGGGCATGGAAACTCAACAGAAAATTGTCTTATTTTTACCAGTTTCATACATATTTTTTGTGTCCATCTATACATATACACACATACACTATCATTCTGATTTTAATTAACTGGAAAAAATTATAAAAACCAATTCCTCTTGGTTGACTGGCCACAAAATGTAAGTCTTTTGGGTGTATGTAAAGGTAAGCGATTTTGACTGTGTCATTGATTTCGATGAATATATTTATAATAAATATTTCTCAAAGAAGGATAAAAACGAAACAAAGGCTAACTCTTATTTTGTTAAATTTTCCGAGTTTTGTGTTTCTTCGAGTTTGACATGTAATCATCATCATCATCTCATCCGTAGGACGTCCACTACTAAACATACGCCTCCCCTATAAAATTTCTAACGACCTCGCTGCGCTTGCCAGTCCGTGGTGTCCACTCCAGAGCCATCCAGCCCCATCGGCCATCAGTTCTGCGTGCTATGTGCCCTGCCCACTGCCACTTCAACTGGCTAATCTTCTGACTATATCAATGACTATGTAACTATATACTTTTTTATGTGATTGTGGCTTGATTTGAACAAAAACTCACTCGATGCTCACTATAGGTGTTTGTATCAAGCAAGTAATGGCAAATGTACAAATATACGTGTCCACTTCTAAAGGGAATAAATACCGTATCTAATTTTAAAATTAATATTATGCTATGAAGGTATGCTTCCTATTTTAAAAAGTTATATCTAAATTAGGTACCTTTGTTTGAAACGAGCGCCAAATTACGCCAAAGTTATTTATAAACGTGTTGCCTAGAACAGTTAACTTTACTTTGACGTTTTAAAAGGCAAAGCTTTTATTTTTCGTCTTTGTGGCTAAAGTTTCACTTCCGTCATTGACTTCCATAAGCCCATAGGGATACGTGAGGTAGTTCCGCACGACCCACGTTTCCTGAGCCACGCGTGCCTGGCGTGTGCTTAGACAGTTGAAACCAAGTGGAGACGCTTCATACATGTCAAATTATGTTATTTATTTTGCACGCAGTTTTGGTGATTTATTTTTCAATTCTAAATATTTTTTTAAGTCTGCGGCGGCCATTGTTCGCCAATGACCACGTTTTATAGCAGGTAGGCGGTTGTAATACAATATTATCGATACGATCTTTATAAAGCACCTTTAAAAAGCAGGTTTAAATGCAGGTGGGAGTAGGCCCCCAGGGGGCCTACTCCCACCTTTTACGAAACTATCATAAATAAAGAGCGTTTTTTAATAAGCTTAGAATAATCATACTTACTATCGTACTTCCACCGACACAAAACGGTCAACCAAATTTAATGGTAAGGTTGCAATATGACTACTTTAAGAGATGAGAGTACGGATCTTCAAAAATATGACAATGGAACAATGAAACTTAGTGTCAAAATCACGTCAAAGTACGCGAACTGAGTGAAATGTTTGATACTACGTCATCAAAACGTCTATCGTAATGCATTATTATTTTAAGCTTGCTATATTGACATGGTGGTACCAAATTTAATAGTAAGGTTGAAACATGACTACTATAAGAGGTGGAAGTAGGGCCCCAGAGTAAAATAAATGAAAAAAAAGCAAACTCGTTCGGCTCTTCAATTGCCAAATGCCCTAATTTTATGTTCATACTAGCTTGATGATGATTTATAGTATCCAAGTCGTTATTCCAAAACCTAAAGTAGGGGTATCTACATACCAAATTTCATCCACATTTTTTTAGCCGTTCTTGCGTGATTGAGAACAAACATCCATCCAAACTTTTGCTTTTATAATATAATTGCGGTTCATTGTTACATCGAGTCAGATTTTTATTCATGTAGTAATAGAGTCAAGTGACCGTCACTTATATAAGTCTGTGATTAAGTATCTGTCCTGTCTATGTCAATAGACATCAGATAGGACGGATAAGACGGCGGATAAATTACTTAAAACCCGTGTTTATGTAAGTAAACCGTTTTATATCAACACCGTATTGTTTATCATCTCGGTAAAGGGTATAGAAAACCTTCAGTACAACAAAATACTATTGGGAAATAATATGTTATATTGGGTTGGTACTTATTGCCAACATAGTTTTGGAACAATGTCGTGGATAACACGTTCCATTGCAAAGGTTACGTAGGGCAAGAAAAAGGTTCATACAATTTTCTTGAACCTTTCTACTTAGAGAATTTTATTTGTATAGGATTACCGAGTGTGAATCTATTTCATCCGCATTGGCGTAAAGTGTAGCAAGAAGACAACATTATAACATTACTAGCGGTCAGAATTTAAGGAATACATCATAATCAGCCCAATTTGTTCCCGCTGCTGGGACTCAAGCCTTCCCCTTAGAGAGAGGAGTTGGGCCATAATCTACCAGGCGGGTCCAGTGCGGTTTGGTAGATAGATTAGTGGCCAACCCACGTCGAAGTTTTCAGGCCGCCCGAAGGCCTTCGACATAGCCTAACGACTGTTGTCTTAAGACAAACAACCGGGACCGACGGCTTACCGTGCCCTCTGAAGCACCGAAGCGCACTGTTGAATAATGCCACTAGCTGTCACCCATTCCAACTCTGACCGCAGCGAGTGTTGCTTAACTTGTTGATCGGTTAAGATCGCCAAGTCGAGCTCCGCTACGAGCGCTTCGGCGGAATACATAACATAGCCGAAAAGTGCCCGTTTACAAATTTGGATAGGTACAACTTTAGTACTGATTTTGGCTAGTACAGTTAAATAATTCTTACATTAAACTAATTTACTTTAAAGGTAAACCTGCTTTGCATATCCTACTAGCATGTAAACCAAACGATAAGTTGCAAAAACGGTGCCAGAATGATAAGTATGAGAACAAGAAGTACTTGTTCAACTACAACAGAAGTAGTGTACGGTATGTATTGTACGTAATGTATGATAGTTTTTTTATCTTTTAATAGTTTATATCGAAACTTGTATGTATGTAGAAGAAAATTTCGGTTTTTCTTTTTATTACCTTTTAATTCTTTAATTTAATTTTAAATTTTTAAACTTTTAATAAAGGCTAATCGGATATTAACGAAAAACTTTTTATTTATGTTCTAGAGTATTTCTTATCGCTATCATCATACCTTTTCTCACACATGACAACCGCAGGGTGCGTGTAGTTTGCGAATCATAGAGAACAAATTTCAAATGTGTATTTCGCGAGAATAATGTTTCTTTGGACTTGAACATGCGTTTTCTGGCTCACCGTGTCAAACGTTTTGAGCACTAAATCTAACTCTCTTTTTTTAAGCACACACGGTACGAGAGGGTTCAAGTCCCGTCAAAGGAAATATTTTAATAGAAAAAGGAGCAATATTAAATATCAGAATTATCAGAAATATAAGAGAAATATGATTTGCTATTAATTGCAAGTTTATAAGTTCTAAAACAAATATTTACCCTAAACTAATAAAACTATAAGCATTGAAACATTTGTTTATCTAAAAGTTTAGTTCTTCGCTTATAGTGAATCATATTAAGTTACATAAAGCGTCGTCAAATATATAATTCATAGAAATAATAACATTACTCATAAAATGAAACAATAATATAAAACATAAATAAAAGTCATGAAAATCTTTTCTACATCGCGAATGTAAGAAGTTGTTTCCAATCATAAACGGAAGTTAGATAGATAGATAGATAATATTAATGTTGGCGATCTCTGACCAAAACTTGAAGCCTCATAATCACCCGTTATTAGATAAGTTTCCTTGTTTGTGCAAACCTGTAGGCAATAACTCCGCGACGCTGGGAAAACTTTACTTCGTGGGGGACGGAGTTAGAGAATTGCGTGCAACTACAGTGCAAATATAATATATAGATGTATAAACTTATCCCTATTTACCTTGGTCACGACAAAACTTATGAATGACTTCACATATTTCTAATAAATTATATCGCGTATAGAGATAGATTATATCCCGAGAAAGACATACTCTTAGGATACTTTTCATTATCATCATCATCCAACACCATGCAGGTAAAGCCGCGGGGCGCAGCTAGCCGTTTATGAAAGGTGAGAAAAACACAACTTAATTAGTGAATCAAAGTCGCACAACGAGCTAAGGAGAGGGCTATGCTCGGGGTTTCTCTACGTTATCGAATCAGAAATGAGGAGATCCGTAGAAGCGAAAGTCACCGACATAGCTCACAAGATTAGCCAGTTGAAGTGGCAGTGGGCAGGGCACATAGCACGCAGAACAGATGGCCGATGGGCCGGAAGGTTCTGGAGTGGAGACCACGGACCGGCAAGCGCAGCGTAGTGAACCCGGTCTTTTATTTTTAAAACAACCTAATACTGGATTCCACGCACTGGCGAGTTGAAAACCATCACCTCGATTGAAATTCTGGCATTTCGAGATCTCAATAGTTTCCTTTACTAGTCTTGGTATGTAATGGCGTTCGGTGGACAAGATTTTAGGGTTATGGAATTCAATCCAGTGGTTAAGGTACTTATCTATGTTGTTGTAAAATGTGGTGCAGTTTAATAGTTTTGAAAATTACGAAATGTATACATCTTATTGCAGGCGACTGTACTCGTGACTACTACATAGTCAAAATTAGAACTGGAGGAAACCCTTAAAAAATACGTCTGGCTGATTTAATAAAAAAAAATAACAAAGGAAAACTTAACAGCAAAAATAACCTACCGCGAGACAACGAAAAGTCCTTCGTCAGCATTACTTGGAAGTGTAAGCCTTCTAGTATCAAAAACGGAAGGGCGAGGGGATGCATAACTATCTACTAGATAAAAATCAATGTCAAAACATTTTTGACAAAAAAATGGAACCGACTTCAATAACAAAAAGTGTGAAATAACTTGTTGAAGTCGGTAGTATGATCAAAAGTACCCATTATCACAACATTGTGCACATGGCACCGACTTCGACAAGTTGTTTCACAGCTTTTATTATTGAAGTCGGTTCCCTTTTTTGGTAAAATGTTTTTTGATTAATACCATGGTAGTGCCAGATATTCTATCTCCAAGCATAAGGAATCAAGAACGCTGCGATTACTGAGTGAATAAGTGTTCTTTAAATCAGGCGTTGAGCGCAATCAGAGACACGACTTTTATATTTTGTTAAACAAAAGCAATCCAAATTATCTTTAAAATAGCTTAACATTAGCATAATTAAATATCTTAAACAAAGCCAAGCAAACCCCTTCAAATCAAATAAAAAGAAATTACTCCAACAAAAAACAATACAATAGACTCAAATGAAATCGTATTACATTACGGAATGTTCTAAAGCATTCCATAAAAAACGTAATCGTTTCATTACAAAAGAACAGTGGGTGTTGGTGAGCCATTCATAATTTTACATTTTAATCAAATAATAATTAAACGTGCCTAAAAAGTTGTTTGCCGGATGTTAACCGTCAAGTACCTCCAGAACAGCTACAATACCAGTGAGAGCTTGAACTGTAGTCGTCTTTTAAAGATGAGCTCATGCGTACTGATAGCATCCTGAAAGTGTCCTGTACGTTACGTGTGTGTCGCCGTTAGACACTTGTTCGAATGTGTCAATATAAGAATAGAGTTCTGTCAAAGATGTGTGAGTTTCTGATAACGTAGTCAAAAGCACGCAATGATTTTGACAGCTCGATACACAAGACGTGCTGGGCGATAGAGTCGGCATGTCATCCATCTTTGTTGTTCAGCAGACTGTAGTTGAGCGATTCCGCTATCACCAAAGAGGTGAAACATAAGTCTAGCGATCTTGAGTGAATCGCACAGAACGAACCCAAACGTTTAGCTCCGGTTATATCTTCGGGTAACTTATTGTAGACCGCTGGACCCATGACGTGTGCCAACCTATTAGACTTGGCCAGTGATCGCTCCACCACAGCAAGCTTCTCTTTGTGGCGAGTTAGGTAGGTATTGGTGAGATTCACCGACTTTTATATTATGATTACAAGTTAGTACGCGTCTAGGTAGCAACTTGAAACATAACGATAGCGTGACAAAACTGCGCTAGAGCGTCTCGCATGCAGTGGTGGCAGTGTCGCGGCACTCAGCTCACTGCATATATCACACAGATGACAGCTCAGATGCAATTGGCCGGTTCGTTGGGCGGGCAACAAGGGCATCCATAAAGACCATTACAGACCACAATTTAAAAATGGCAATGAAGGACAGGAATGAAGAGGTCGCGACGGCTCTCCTGCGATCGGTCTCGATGGCAGGAAGATAAAATGTTATTTTTAAGTCTTATAATAGCGTTAATTGTAAATTAATGTAATAGTCAAAGTAAGAAAGGAAATATATATATATATATATGACTGGACTCACACTTAGTCTACAAGTCTCGTTAGATACTTCGGGTTCAGACTAGTCCTATTAATATTATAAACGTGAAAGTTTGTATGTATGGATGTATGGATGTTTGTTACTCTTTCACGCACAAACGGGGGGGCTAATGTTGATGAAATTTGGTATGGGGGTAGATGAGGCGCTGGATTAACACATAGGATACTTTTCATCATCATCATCATCATCATCCATCACCACGCGGGTGAAACCGCGGGGCGCAGCTAGTAATTAATAAAAGGTTTAATATTCTAAGGGTATGGACTTAGAGTCTGTAGTGTATAGGAAAGAGGGAGAAGGTTTTAGTCCGTACACACTGGCTCTCCCATCCCCGCCGGTGGACTCGGACATAACCTCAGAGATACTGTTCTGCGGTATCCAAAACGGATTTTCTCCAGACGAAAAAAAAAAATACCTATAGCGGGTAGTGTTAGTATCCGTAGCGATTTAAAATACTTTTATATTTATATATAATACTTATAATACTTTTATACTTTTTAAGATTTAAGTGTCACAAGAGTCTTCCGCGAGACCTCGCGGAAGACTCTTGTGACACTCGTGCTACAGCACGGACAGCTCGATTCTGGAGTCGAAAGGCGCGTTCTAAACCAGTACCGCGTCACCAGAGCTCTGCTCCGTACTCAACTTCTAGCATTTAGCTATTCACTAAATGCATCCTTTCTCAAAGGTCGACAACGCATCCTCGAGACCTCTGGTATTGCGGATGTCTGTGGGCGATGGTATCACTGACCGTCAGTTGAGCCGCTTGCTCGTTTGCCAACCTATCACATAAAAACATATATACCATTATTTAAGATTTAAGAACTCAACAAATTAAATATATGCCTTAAAACCAATAAAAGACAGCTCGAGTGGAACCTGGATGGACCGTGGAAGTGGGTGCTGAGCAGGCTATTAGTACGCTTATAGTAATTACTATAAGCGTAGATACTATTGTCTGCTACAAAGGAGTCTTATGTCAAGAAATGGCTAAGAATTAGTAATCCTATGTAATGTGCATGATTTGACTCAAAACAAGTCATTATTTAAAAGGTATGAAAGTGACTACTGTAGAATACAATTCTTACACGTATGTGCTAGTTATAATCTATGTTTGAACTTTATCAATGAAAGCCTATTAAACAAATTTAATTTTTAATTAGGTAATAAATTTTAAATGAAACAAAATTGTAGCTTTAAGTGCCTGAACATGGACCTGTACTTAATTGGGGTTTTGATCGAAAGTTGTGACTTTTTGAGCCTGTCTAATTATCAACTTTATGATTAACTTACAAATAAAAATAAATTTAGTTTCTAGACAGTTGTTTATATATTACCTGTGATCGTTGTTTATCTATATATAAAAACCCCTATTTCTCCTGGTCACGCTGTAATTTAAGAACGGATGGAACACTCTATAATTCTGGTTTATTGTATTCATTATTGTCCGGAGAAAGTTCTTATGAAAGAAAACCAAGAAAAGACGGGAGTTTATGGAGAGCCCGAAGCCAATGCGATCTACGTTAGGCCCTACTACGCGAACGATGTCGCTGACAGTCGCTATTTAAAAATAAAAAAGTCTATATCAAAAACTTCTAGGTACATAATAAGCGTATGTCATGCTTATAAACACAGCATAGTAAAAATGCCACAATATAAAATTATTATTAACTAAACAAAATTGTTTACAGACAACCTTTTTACAAGAAACATCATTACATTATACTTAATACTGTAATAAATATAAGTAGGTACCTACATGTATGCGAATGTTATGTGAGGTTAGGATTCGAAATTCGTTTTCTGTAGGGACTGTGGCGAAGCTTAAATGGCTATGTAAGCGAATTATACGAATGCCCCCGCGCCCGGCACTAGCCTCGCCAGTCGTCTCCACACCTCCGTAAATTGTACTCGCGTATAGCACTAAATGGTTTTCTGTGACGTAATACCTATGTAACATATACGTGTATGTAACCATTATAACTGAAGTACGAATAGTCTTGTATAGTGAACCGGTGTTTTATTATTTACGTCCAAACCAAGAATATAGACACTTCGATAGTATATCTACAGATCTTAATCTACGATCTTATACGCAACAATTGAACTCAACATTTACGAACACTACCTTTAGTGTTTAGGTACTAAACGTACGTACCTAGACAATACATTAAAAATAACCTTAAAAATAGTAAATATAGTATACAGTTCTAACAGTAGGGATTAGTGCTATTGTCAAAGAGCAAACATCGTTGGATCTTTGACAACATCCGTGAAACAAATGACGAGATGACAAGAAACGTTGGAAAAACAACTTTATGTACAAGGGCGATATCTCATAAAGTACTTGACATCGGTGAGCTCGTTGACAAGCGCATCGACGAATCATTAGAGAATCGCACGGCTGGTGAGAAAGGTTAGGTTTATCTACCTATCCCGATCCATGATGGCGATTGCTGGATTAAGCGAAACCGAGTAGTTAAATTACTACTGATTGGGTTTTATTTTTCTAATATTGATCAATCCTTAGACGACAATATTCTGGCGCCCTATTGTCAACTTATAACCAAAAAGACGACTGTTCTATCTCAATATCAATCTATTCTTCTTTTAGCCGTCGAAAATTTCACAAGGAGTTAATAAACCAATGGCTACTGAAAAAATATTTGTAATCTTCCTTTTCTATCCATCGACGGCGCGTGAAGGACATGGGTATCAATTACTATTGAACCTTTCGAGCTAAAGTAACTTTTCCATTTGACTTATTTCCGATTAGAAATTTGTTCGTTGCGAAAACATTAAAGACGAGCTTTAGTAAGACTTTTGTAAGATGCTCTAATTACACATCTTTCTTTCTTTCATGATTTATATCAGTTCTGACATTGTATAACTCAGTATTGTACAGACACATAGCGATACGACCCGGACGCGTAATCTAGTGTCCACGGGATACAAGGTTATCGGGATCCCTCGGGATTTCAACATAATAAAATATATATTATTAAAAAATGTGCTAAATTCTTAACCAAGCCATTACAAATAATATTTATGCTGTCGGTAAATAAGTTTGGTGCATTTCCTACCATATGGGCTAGAATAATACCGATCCATAAAAGTGGTCCTCGTAAACAAATAATAAATTACCGACCCATATCTATTTTAAATGCTTTCAGCAAGATTTTTAAAAAGATTATTTATCAGACTATTAGTCCCACCATCTTCAAATCAATTCCTGAAGAACAACATGGGTTCATGAATAAAAGGTCCACTGTTACTAACCTAACACTATTTACTGACTACGTCTTTCGCAGCATGGATGAGAGGAATCAGGTTGATGTGATCTATACTGATATTGAAAAAGCCTTCGACAGGGTGGATCACGTCATCCTGCTCAACAAGTTACATGCATTGGGAATACGTGGCGACCTTTACAGATGGTTTAGCTCTTATATCTCCAATAGAAGGCAAGCTTTAGTTATCGGTAGTGCGTGCAGTGATTATATTACCACCAGTTCGGGGGTTCCCCAAGGATCAGTCCTAGGCCCCCTAATGTACAATGCATATCTCTTTGATATAGATAAATGCTTCAGTAACTCAAGACATATAATGTTCGCTGATGACAAAAAAGATTTTTTTTTAAATCAGTAACATTGAGGATAGTAAAAACTTGCAAGACGATTTAAACAACCTTAGTGAATATTACCTTAAAAATAGAATATGTGTTAATATTAAAAAATGTCATCAAATAACATTTGCACGTAAACTAAACCCTATTAATTATACATATCATATCAATAATACTCCTATCAAAAAAGAAAACTCTGTAAGAGACCTAGGTGTAATACAAGACACAAAATTATCACTTATTGAGCATGTTGACACTGTCATTAACAAGGCTTACAAACAGCTAGGATTTATAAAGCGAGTATGCAATACTTTTAATAATATAAGCTGTATTAAAATATTGTACTTCACTTACGTGCGTACCATTCTGGAATACGCTTGTATCATCTGGTCACCATGTTACAGTATCCATATTGAAAGAATAGAAGCAATACAAAAGAAATTTATAAGATTTCTAGCTTTCAAAGACTACCGATCTTTTGAGACATATTCTGCAGCATGTAAACATTTTGGCATAGATTTTTTAGAACAAAGGCGAAGACAGTATGATATAGTACTACTACACGATATATTTTCCGGCAAAATAGATTGCAGTGAACTTTTGTCAAGTATAGCTTTTCAAACACCACGACTCCGAACGCGCCACACGCAGCTATTTCACGTCCCGCACGTAAACAGTAACTATGTTCAAAATTCCGTGTTGTGACGCGCGGCGCGAACATTCAATAAACATTACTCAAGTCTGGATTTATTTCATCTGTCTAAGAATATCCTAAAACATGAAATCAGGAAATTCCACTCTATGAATGTGTCCTAAAGTATGTGATTTATTAGGTGTTCACAAAATTATAAAATTTCTACAACGTTCAAACATTTTCTACTTACTCCCACCTACGGGTACCCACACAATCACACCACACTTACACGCGCACACATCCTTCCACACTCACATAATCAGTACATCTGTATGTACTCAACCATGCCGCTATAAACACAATATCTGTATTTCAATGTTTTATAATAATTATAATAATTATGTGTAATCTTGTTTGGCCATATTTAAGTCTATATTTGATATACCTGTATATGTTACGTAAAACGCTGTTGGATTACCTTAATAAACAAAATAATATATATATATATATATATATATATATATATATATTATACTTTAGTGTTTTAGTTGTCTTGTTTTATTGAATATGTATGATATGATAAATTTATGTTTATTTACACACACGCACAAACATATATTATTTAAAGTCTATTATTTGATTTATTGTTAATTCATGTCTGTTCTGTTTAACTATTATACGTATATTAAATTGCACGTCCGTGAGTACTCAAGGTTCTAGCTAAAAATCAGCGCTGTAGGTCCGCCTGCAGCATCATGCTGAGCCATAAGCCCTTTTGGACGGGACTGCACACGACAGCGATCCATCTTTATTTTTTCTGTAATTTTTTTAGGTTGTTTACTTTGAATGTAACTTGATTTGTTCTTGATAGTAATTTTTTATGTTGTGTTCAGTATCTGTTCAAATAAATGCCTTTTCTTTCTTTCTTATAAGATTATAATTATTACCTCTCCTGACCTAGTGACAGATTCATCAACGCTGAGCTGCCGTGCGATTCTCAAAGAGCAAACATCGTTGCATATTTGACAACATCAGTGAAACAAATGAAGAAATGACAAGAAACGTTGGAAAATCAACCTTATGTACAACGGCGAAGTATTTGACATCGGCGAGCTCGTCAACGAATCATTACAGAATTGCGCGGCTGAAATTGCTGGAGCCACAAACTTGACATTGTAGCTGTTCATGCCTTTATGTTGTAAGCTATCACTAAGCACGATACCAGTAAGGATTATTGGAAATTGTAGTTTATTTATATTGCTTCGTCTGCTATAGACCTAACAAACCACACCGCTGGCGGGTCAGCTATAACAATACTGGGTTAATAAAATGTATTTGTCTAGTATAATTAGAAATCTCAACCGGGAGCCTTAGAAGCTTTCTTATTAAATCTGTGCGACACGATCCTCACGTGCAACAGACAACCCAATGGTATGCAGCCCACAACCTCAAGACTAGCCGCCTTGTCGGTCTATGGAAATCTGTAAAAAATAGTAGAAATAATTGTAAAGTGAAGAATATTTGCTTTGCGTTTATTTTAAATTACATTGTTGTATATCTGATATGTATTGTATACAAAGTGCGCCGCGCAGTTTGATCGCACGCACGCGCCACGGGATGATAATGAAACATATCCTTTGTCCTTACCCGTCATATAATCGATCTTCTTGCCAAGTTTCATAGAAATCGGTAAAGTTATTTTTTAGTTGTGGCGTGATCTAGGAAATTACGGATTGATTTTTACATATACAAAGAGGTGCAGAGAAGATTGCATACAATTGTGTGTCCCAGGAAGTAGTAACAATTCTAAGTTATGAATAACCAAAGTTTTTCTAATACTCAAGCAGGTTCATCCCTGTAAAACTAGGCCAAAGACCTCCAGCACGTAGACTGGGTAAACAAATGGGTCAAAGCGGAGGCTGGGGTTCGGCGCGGGTTGAGGTCGCATGCTGGGTAGGGGAGCGGATGTGAATGAAAATGTGGCGTGGGGTTTGCAGAATGCATTGATCATAAAAACCCAAGATAAGGCATTGGCAATCAAAAAAAATCAAGGATTATTTTTTCCACTTTGTATAAAACAATTACATATAAGAGATTTAAATTTTGATCCTTTCTCTGACTAGTACATGTATTACGCACACGTTTCAGTATTACTATACTTTTTTGTTACACACTGTATAAGTTGTCAATCAGAAGTCAACGTACAAATTCAGCTTGTTCCCACATGCTTAACATGATCATCTAGCTTTCTAATGTCTACCCTACGGTACGACTGCCACTTAGTTCAGCGTTTTGTTTGTATTATGCTCATTGAATCGAACAAACTTAGTACTAATGTAATCAAATGTAACAAATACTCTTTTATAATAATGCTGAAAATATTGGAATATTTATAAAACCTCAAAAGAAGAAGAAGGAATCATCGATTACTTTGAAATTGCTAGACTGATTATATGTTTGTATTTGATGTTATTATATCGTGTACAAAAAGTAAGGTTTTAGTACTACACGCAGTATTTCATGTCAGAAAGCAATCATTTTTTAGTTAACGTCGCAAATGTGGACTCTACGAGAACGAAATTCACGAAGTAGGCTGTTCTATCTTTACTAACAATTCGTGTCCTTAATTTGTACCCGTTAATAGTGCCCTCGTGAGTTCACTGACCGAATTCCTTTCAAGTGAATATGTTTTTCTCTAAAGACTGTATTCTTTACAAAGCAAAACTTTTTCTAGCGATACTGTACCGCTTTTTGTGAACGCTCGAATGCATCGCTATAGACGCTCGCTTGAGCATTCGCAGCGTGCAACGGAAGCGATGAAGTTGTGATATAGCCGCAGTTGTATCGACCCAGCACCGCAAGTACCGAAGTTACCGGTCGATAAAATTGAGACTTAAATGCGTAATAATTAATAATTAAAACTAGTAGTACTATTTATATCGATCCTTTGTCAATCCTTGCAAGTATGTAACAAAATTTAGCGATCGGTAGACAAATTCGATAAGCTTTTACGATTAAAACGATAGCCATAGAACTTTAAATTTTAAATAACGTTTGAGATCATCTATTTGTCAGCTAAAATGACCTCGATATAGCTTATCGACAGGCGACGGGAATCGGAATATTGTTTGGTTGTGTTTGATCCTACTAATATTATAAACGCGAGAGTTTGTATCTACGGATGTATGGATATTTGTTACTCTTTCACGCTAAAACGGCTGGACGAATTTTGATGAAATTTGGCATGGAGGTTGATGGGGTGTTGGATTACGTAGGCTACTTTTCATCATCATCATTATCACCATGCGGGTGTAACCGCGGGGCGTAGCTAATATTCAATAAAAAAATAGATTTCGGCCTTCTTTTGATCGTAGAAGCAGAGCGAAATACTCGTATAAATTTCGGAGCCTATACTGCGCACACATTAACAATACATAATGTTCCATTGATTGTGTGAATTAGTAAAATATTATAACAATAAGGTATTACCATAGTTGTATGCCAAACAATATGATATTCTGTGTTTTGTTCTGTTCACTGAATCATCAAATAACACCTTTGATGATTCAGTGAACAGAACAAACAAGTACAACAAAAAAAAAGCTCATATGATACTTACAGAGCAATAACATTGCTTATTTGTCATTCGTTCATTGTTACCTTGTGTTATATAACCATTCAATTATTTCATACTTTATACTTAGTTATATATACGAGTATATAATAATATATACATATTTTAACTTAGTAATCTCATACTCTTTGTTCTACGCTTTACTTCATAATGTTTATGAGTTTGTTTTACAATTCTCTCGCTCAGTCCACAACTATTGTATCATGAATAATTTTGTTATTTTCAATCTTATGTGGTACTTCTGGCGGTAGTTAATAGTTAATAGATATATATATGTTTTTGTTAATCTGTGAATAGCGTTGTGGGCTACATTATAGTCAAAACGTGAATTATATTACTATTAGTTTATATGTACTTTATAATGTAGCTGTTTGATTTTCCTAATAAAGTAAAAATAAAATAAAATAAAATATAATTTGAAAAATTTTATACCGACTTCCATCTTCATTTTTCTATTCAGTTAATAGAGTGTATATCAAAAACTACTGAACCGAATTTGATGAAATTTAAATGGGACTGATGGATTGATGATGGCACACGAAAAGCACAGCTTTGAAACAAAAAAAAATAATTTTTAGAATCGGTTCACCCAGTCGAAAGTTATGAGGTAACAAATATAAAAAAACAGTCGAATTAAGTACCTCCTCCTTTTTTGGAAGTCATTATTTAAAAATATTTAATTTTGCCAGTGAATGAATGATGTCGGTAATCTGTGCAAAACCAGTCTAGTTACGAGGTTGCCAATTCGTTATAATAAATATACTGTCGACAATTTGACGATCGGAAGCCGTCGATACAAGTTGTCGACATGACTTCCATACTTGCAAGGGCCGATACGATTAGTTTTTGTCGATCTTAGCGCCTCGACAATTTTAGCGACCACACTACGATACTTGCACTGCTGCGAAGCGCTGACTTTCATAGGATAATTTTCACCATGCGGGCGTAACCGCGGGGCGCAGTTTGTTTGTTAATAATGTTATTTGTTAATAATAATAAAATGCGAAATGGTGTTTGCATCAAAATGTATCTCGCCTAGCAAGAAAGCTTTCACGTACTCGGATAATACCCTTTAAATACGAGTGGAAATACACTTGGAACAATCCGAATTAACGTGAGTTTAATAGTCATTATAAAATGGGATCAATCAAGGATGCATTTAATTTGCAATTACTGTCATGGCTATTATAGGGATGTAGTTACTTTCCTACAGCGTTACAAAAAGCCGTGCGCTGTGCCATATGCAAATGTGCCATAAGGCGGATCCCAAAGCAAGTAATCCTTATAATCTGCTTCTGGGCGGTAGACGATAGGCGACTCTAGAAACCCCATTCGCGTTCGCGTTAAGGTGGGTTTAGACCAAACGGACAAGGAGCTAGAGCTAGAACAAAAGCAGATCGTTTAGTGTAAACGAAAGCTCGTTTTCACCGTTATACCAAAATATCGACGAGCAAGAATGAGAACCAAGAACTAGAAATAAGTACTTGCGCAATAGATGTTTAGATCAGCCGAACGAATGCTCATTGGTGTCGATTCTGTGGTTGGTAGTGTTTCTCGGCGGTAAGATACAAGAAGAGAGTCTTCTTCTTGTTTTTTGGTTCTTCAACGGTACATCCAAGTAGATTTGCAATTTCCTGCCAAGCATCCTGTTTGACAGTTGTATTTTTATTATGTTCAATAGTTGGATTCCACAGACATGGCATTTTGGTAGGTTTTTGAGACCAACCCATAATTAATACTATAAATATGTATTCAAATCGCTAGAACACAAGAACACTTTGAAGAGACCGTTTCGGGGATCAAACACTTCCGAACACGTAAGAACGCTCTAAGCTACAATTCTCACGCTCTATGCCGTTCACATCAAGCGAGCGAGCATGTATACAATATTCCATAGAACCTATGCCAGCTAAGATAGAACAACGAAGGAATGGTCTGCCTCTGTTTACACTAATAGAATTTGTCGGACGATTTTAGAATTAGCATTCGCTCGTCTGGTGTAAATCGGGCTGTAGGCACCGGTCGA
The DNA here is from genome assembly GCA_917880725.1 of Selenia dentaria. Classification (NCBI taxonomy): domain Eukaryota; kingdom Metazoa; phylum Arthropoda; class Insecta; order Lepidoptera; family Geometridae; genus Selenia; species Selenia dentaria. Next base: position 691,455 of record OU862888.1, on the reverse strand, counting down.
TAGCTGCATGATATCTGCGCGCAGACCTCTGCTCAAAATGCTTATTGATTTTTGAATAATTAGTTAAAACATTATTAAAACATTTAAGTTATTTATTTATTTGATAAGAACGCTATATACAGCACTTACACTTACTTCACAATGAAGATAATACTCGTAAATACAAAAAAATATTAATTGATGTCAACAACAGTATGCGGAACGTTATCAATAATTAAATTATTTAAATATGCCATGATGATATAAAATAATATTAATATATAAGTATACTTACAAATAAATGTCCTGGAATTATTTACATGATAATATGTCTAATATAACATTTTCAGAATATGTTAAACAAATTGAGAGTAACGATTTCCAATTGTCAATAAATATGTCAACATCAGCCGTGCGATTCTCTAAGGGCAAACATCGTTGCATCTTTGACAACATCCGTGAAACAATAGACTAAATGACAAGAAACGTGGAAAAGCAACCTTATGTATAAAGGTGACATCTCATAAAGTATTTGAAATCGGTGAGCTCGTCGACGAACGCATGGACAAATCATTAGAGAATCACACGGCTGGATTCGCGTACAAGAGTGCATTGATGTTACTCAGTGACCGGCACAGGGGGGACTCTTCTCTGGCCACAGTATGTACACTGGGGATTAAAAAAAGCATATGCCTTCAGCTCGGTCTGTGACGCACATATTTGTCTAGGACGAACAACCGACACAAACGTTCATGTAACTCAATGGAGTCGACGGACCCTCTCACCATTTTGCAGCAGATGGTAAGCTGATCCAGCAACCTTCGCACCTCTAGGGAGTTAAAACCCAGTTGCCCAAGCAAGAATTTGGTGGGGTTATAAGTAAGCGTAGTAACCAAACAGTTTCTTATAAAGAGGTCTTAGGAAAGTTTTTAAGCTTGTCAACCCATTAGCTTACACCGAATTTCAAAGCAAGTTGTAGTACAGCCTTTTTTCCAAGTTCTATCGTTTGATAGAAATTGATTTTCTTGATAAAAATTACTGTAAATAATATTTTATAGGTAAAATATGTCTTATATTACGTAACGTGTCTATGTGTTTAATGTTCATAGAGTAATGCGAAGATAGCTTCTAATCATCAGTATCTACGCAGAATTTGCTACGGAACGCGCCAAGAGATCGTAAGAATATATACTTGTATGTTATACGTATCATATTTATTCGCAGAAACGCTTGACCCAAATGTTACATAGTAGGTTAGGTACATCTTGTTTGTTTTCTGGATCTCATTCAATTAAAAGCGACGATGTGAAAGTGACGAATTGTTAATGCTTGCCGAGATACGTTGTTCATTCATGCAACCAGTACTATGATTGGTATGTTCTATTTAATTAAAGGATTTTATTGAAATTTTTTTTCGTTGTTTTTTATCGCAGTACTAGCTAATAAGCATTCTATAAAGATCTTAGGTTCGTGACACCTCTTTGTGTCCACTCATACACTACGCGACTATAGAGCAAACGCGACTATAGAGCAACAATTTCAACCACCTTGGATTTTCACCTCTGCGACATTGGATGCATACACGTGTCAGCAAATTAACTTAACAAATACAACTGACTCCATTGTAGACAATATTTACTGTTTTATAGGGTTCCGAACCGCAAAAGGAAAAAGGAAACCTTGTAGGATCACTTTGTTGCCCGTCTGTCTGTCTATCAAACCCCTTTTTCGTTAAGGTGTTCAGTTAAAATGTATATCGAACATTCGAGTCTACGTTCTCTTTCATCTGTAAATAAATTAAACTTGATAGTCAATGCGATCAAAATATATAACCGTGTATATATTTGCGATTGCTCAAGGGAATCAATACATAAAGGATGCTTCCCGCTGACCTAGAGTCATGAAATCGGCACTAGGCAATGTCTTACAGCACATACAAAACTAAAAATCTGAAAACCGTAAATATCTAGTTAAATATAAGAAAACAAGTAAATTTACTGTTACAAACTTGGTGCTTTTTTAATGTACGGATCCCTCGGTGTGCGAGTCTAACTCGCACTTGGCCGGTTTTTTTATAATAATAATCATTTATTTATCAGACACGAGATCCATGGTACAAGATAAATTATTATAAATTACAATATATAATAAAAATAAAAATTAAATTAAACTATTTAGGTGGCTCAACCATCGTCTATACGTGGCAGTCAGCAGCCACCTGTCTGGCAGACTTTTGACAATTGTGTTTTACACCTATCAACTCTGAACATGAATGACGCTATACGTTTCCGCTGAATCGCATTAAACGTATCAACACGCGCCTCCAGAAACATTCCAGAGGCGCTGCAGTAGCGTTTCAGACCCATCAGGTGCCTGAAGATGTTATTGTAAGCCACTCTGATGGAGTCATGCGTCTTCGAGGTGTAATCAGTCCAGAGTTGACACGTGTAAAAAGTCTGACAGTAAGACTTAAACAATGTCATTTTCACGTCAGACGCCGCTCTATAGAACTTTCTGGCTATCATGTTACCGACCACACGTTCTACGTCGTCATCGTCCTTCATGTCGGCCGTTACGATATGGCCAAGGTACTTGAATTTATCAACTGTATTGATCGAATGCCCATTTAGAGACAATCCAGGCACGTTATCGGGCCCCTTCCCCGACCTGAAAATTACGGTATTATATAATACCGTAATACGGTAGGTACTTTAGGTATTGATGATTATGGAAAAAACTATTTATGCATTTTCACCCCCGTGATTAACATTCCTAGGACAAGGACTTATATTGTAATTCTTATTCGTAAGACTTTTTTTTAATACCAGTAAGGTTATTATTTAATCCTTATATTACGTGACACCCACGTGGCAAGGTTTTGCGCGGGAATGAAAAATATTCCTTCGCATTCCATAGACCAAGCGAGCGAAGTCACTGGCGATTCACGTGAATCAGTCTAAAATTTTTTGCGAATAAGAATTACAATATGTAAGTCCTTGTCTAAGGATGCCATGATAACCATGTGGATGAGAATTTCAAAAATTTCGAAAAGCATTATTCGTTTATGTCTATAATCATCAATACCTAACGTTACGTCCACGCGCCCTAAATCCTTGGCCATTAGGGAATTGCGCGCCTCACATCCACAAAAGCTTGTTACGTCGATGTCAATTTCTGAAACGCGTTAACAAAAGCGTATGACTCTGGCAATTTTATGGATAACAATGTTGCCAGTATATTACGTTCACATCAAAGGTTCCAAATCCGAAGGCACGCTTAACCTTCAAGCGCAAGAACGAATTTCGGTATGATATTTTTCCCTTGAGAATGTTAATGATCACTTTGTAATCTTAGAGAATCTGAAACAAATGAAAGCTTGGATAGCATTCGTATTTTTTACACTTTATGTAGTAACATTTCGTAATTTGAAAGAATTGTAATTCGTAATTGAATAAGTTCGAAACAGGTCGGAGACCATTTCCGGTATATATTACGCGAGTCCTAGCCGGTCTTAAAGCATAATTACATTTCGTAATATTTGCTGATAAGGGTGAATTGCAACATAATGCATTTGCGCAGGTGTTCTTGGACGTATTTGGTCATAGTCACACGTATTTGGCACTTTGTATTGTCTAATTGTGTAGCCATTATAAAACCAATAATTACGGGGTATACCCCGTAATTACACTACACAATTATTCAGGTAGGTAAATTTGGGACGGTATGCCTGTGATATCTAAGTACACACTTAAAGACGAAAAGCTTTCTAACGGTAAGGACATCACATTTATGATACAGTACAGTAGTTGGATATCTAAACGGGAGACTCAGCATGACTTTTAATAGCGCTCTTTGTGCTCTTTCTACCTTTATAATTGATGTTTTTACGGCACCTCCCCAAGAGGATATACAGTAGCTAATTGCGCACTAGCATATAGAAGTATGTAGAATGGTAGTGCAATTGACACAGCTGTTAGGGTAACACATGATGCTTTGACAAAATGATTTTTTGAACGAACGCCGCTCCTATCTCGTCAACCAAACACCAAGAAAAATAAGCACATACGAGTACCTACTTCATGATATTTGTTACTTACACTTATATGTGAACAGCAACAAAGACCATTGTAGGTGTACGAGTCATAATATTCATCGTATATATTAAAACCAGTATTAAAACCGCAAGATGTCGCCTTCCCCTTCGCCGTGTTCGCTATGTGGTCCAAGATTCAATTTGCGCGCTTTCATCTAGAGCATAAATAGAATATTAGAATATACACTGGGCCGCAAAGAAAGCGGGTCAGTTATAAAAAATGCAAAATCTTTTAAGATGTTTGAGCAATACCTTTAAAATATAGGTAAACTAACTTAAAGATTTTTTCGTCAAAATATTAATTAGGTAAGAAGTACTTCTTTACTTATTTTTAAAATTGCAAATATTACTACATTTCGAATAATGTGTACATATCTTTGTCAAGATTGAACATCTTATATCTTAGGGTGCTATCAAACAGAGTGCGTTCACGCGGTCAGTTTTGCGTTCGTTGTGTTGTATTACGTTACATAGATACGAGTATAACCAAACAGGAGGCGTTCTGACCGCGTCGGTCTACTGTGGGTAGACTGTGGGTATATACTATTTAGTATTTTACATATACTTACATTTTAACACCTATATATATAAAGTCTTAGCCTACGAAGAAATAATAGTCTATTATTTCTTCGTAGGTCTTAGCTAAGGACCGAAACAATAGGTTGATATTAGACTTTGAATTAAGACTTCATTCTAACAATGAACATGAAAATCATTTGAAACTATTCTAATAATGGTAGGTATGGAAAGGAGTTTTGAATTCATTGGTGTAAAATACCTGTTATTTATGTGCTGTAAATTTATTTATATAAATGTAATAAAATCTTATCACTATAATGTATTACAGAAAAAACTGTAATATATTATATTAATTTCAAATAAACTTTAATTTAGTCTTAATTGTACAAGCATTGTTCACATATTTCTAACGTTAGCACATTTTATAACCCACCCGCTTCCTTAGCGGCCCAGTGTATATTAACTAGCCGTCGCCTGCGACTTAGTTCGCGAGATGGTAACAACTTTAAGCTGCAACACCATGCGGTTACTTTCCACCCGTTTAGGGATTTAACTGCTATCATACCTTGCTTAACATTCACGTTACGCGACTTATATAAAAGTAATTAATTATATTATTGAAAAAAATATAATAATAATTAATATAAAAAATTATAATTTAAAAAAAAAAGTCCCACATAAACATCAATCATAATCATCAATCGCTGGTTAGGGATAATTTCATTAAACTTTACTAATCTAATCTATACTTATTTTAAATTTTTTGGATATTTAGAAATAATTAATTAATAAAAAATTAAAAAAACGGCCACGCAATAAGATTTAAATATAAATTTTGACACCCCTATCAGGTTCGAATTTTATAAAATCCTCTCTATCATTATGATTAGCTTATCAACACTTTACAGGAACAATAGTGCATATTTTAGACTTAGGAATTGATATTTTATATGACTGTATTATATTTATATTCACTCCGCGGTTTCACCCGCATGGTGATGGATGATAAGGATGATGAATCAAAATATATAGCCTTTCATCATCTCATCATCATCTCAGCCGTAGGATGTCCACTGCTGAACATAAGCCTCCCTCATGATTATCCAAAAGGACCGGTTAGAAGCGGCCTGCATCCAACGTCGTTCTGCGACCTTTATCAGGTCGTCTGTCCACCGTGTCGGTGGACGACCTTACGATGCGCTTGCCGGTCCGTGGTCTCCACTCCAGAACCTTCCGGCCCCATCGGCCATCTGTTCTGCGTGCTATGTGCCCTGCCCACTGCCACTTCAACTGGCTAATCTTCTGGGCTTTGTTGGTGACTTTCGTTCTTCTACGGATCTCCTCATTTCTGATTCGATCACGTAGAGAAACATAACCCGAGCATAGCCCTCTCCATAGCTCTTTGTGCGACTTTGAGCTTATCTATGAGGCCCATAGTAAGAGACCACGTTTCAAATCCATAGGGGGGATTTTGCCAATACTCGCCACGCTTGGCAGGCGGGTTGGCGGGCGCAGTTTTGGGGTTTTAATACTGGGAAGGTGCTACTGCCCACCTTCCGATTGTTATCCCTTAACCGATTTCTACGGCACCCACGGGTAGAGTTGGGGGGGTACTATTCTAAGCCGGTACCCCACGGCAATAGCCTTTGTTACTTAGGAATAATTTAGCATTCTGATAGTGAAAGTACATAGTTTAGAATCTGTCCAGTAGTTATTTGAGGTAATGTAATCCTTACATACCCATACAAAATGAATGCCTTTCCTCGTTATAATAATATTAGTTTAACATGCTGGGTGCCGGGCATACGCACCATCGTTTGTAATGTACATAGGAGTACTTACCTATTAGATGCTACCCGTGCAGATCAACTAAACTCTGCATAGCAGTGTACTTTTTTATGTTATATTTTTTAATTGGTATGTATTAAATCAAATCATTTATTCTGTATAGGCTTACGGGGGCACTTACGAATTGTCATTTTACATTTATTTTTATCTACAAACGGATCGGATGCGACCACGACTAAGAAGATTCAGCAAGAAACTCAGCGGACTTGTCTTTTTACATTTGTTATCGCCAATTTCTTAATATATATTATGACAAATGTTTGTTTATTTTTCGCTCCAGTGTGTTGCGTTATACGTAAAAGAGACCACAATAATGATATCAGTAGGGCAAGACACGCTACACTTTGACATGGTAATACACGCCTGGAGTGATCAGTCCCAAGCTGTTTTATCCTCCAAGTAATCCGCAATAAATAAAACATCACGCTACATATATATATTTAAAAGCGAAAGGTCACTCGCTCACTCATCACTAAATCTCAGAAACTACAAGTGCTAGAAGTTTCAAATTTTGCATGCGGGTTCTTTTTTGGACCTATGTACTCACTAAGACGGGATTTGTAAAATTCGACCGCTAATTGAAATCTGTGATTACCGTATCCTGCGAGGCCACGCGAGCGACAGTTTTAAGTCCATCACACACGATGAAGATGCTACCATGTTAGCAGTGCCAGCAGACTTGGCTACGCGCTAAAGCGTACGTTCACTGTAAGAACAACAGCAAACTTTCTCGAAAGCTATATTCTAATCACATAAGATGTGAAAAACTAATTGCATGTAAAAGGGAATGTGTCTGTTACCATTGCAACCCTTAGCCAGCTCTTAAGATATGCATTTTAGATATGGAACGAATCAACTTCTAACCTCAATTTTTATAAACAGGCATTTATTTGTATCTCGTTATCTAACTTGGCAGAAAAGTTTACGAAATACCAAAGCAAAATAATAAGTTCAATTTTAATTCAATTTGTATGAAACTTTTTATGAGGTAATGTATATTTTTTTTGTCGGTACCAAAGGATACGGGTGAGGGACTAATTGGGAAGAAGAACTGGTTGTTAACTTTATTTATGTCGTCGTTTTCGCAATTAGGGATCCGCAATTATAGTTAACGAGTTACGAAACTCGGTCCCGATACTATTGTCGAATGTATGCTGTACTTAATTATGATCATAATTTATTTAGGCTAACTGGCCCGACGGTGAATAATTTTAATAATAAAATGTATACGTTGTAATTTGGGTGTATCTATTCTGGTTTTGAGTTACTATTGAGATTGAGACATATTTAACACTGTAACCTAAAAACGCCCAAGCACCGCTGCGCCCTGAAGAGATCATACGAATATAGTGGAGGTTATCGCAAAAGTCTACACGCTCGAAGTTCATCAGCTGGAAAATAAATATCTAACCTATCAAAGAATACGTATCAGTGAGCAGTTTGAGTAACACTCGCCAAAGCAATTTTAGTTGCGTCTTCAAAATGACACTGTGAATTACAGTACTGCTTTCATTCTACCGCTCGCAGGCAGAATATCTACCGGCACACCGAATATAGCACTTGAATCTTTAGCGACGTATTCATATCGTAAATGCAACAATTGGAAATTATGTCTCGCTTCCTCGTATAAAGTATGAGTTATCTGTGCCATAGTTGTGCTCGACTAATAATAGTCTGTATATTTGATTGTTTCCTTCAGCGATACATTGTCGTGCTATGCTCACAAACATCTCGCAGATAAGCTTTACCACGTGAGACACTCTCTGTAAGAGACATAACTCCACACGTGTGTGACTCCACACCAAGTCTGATTGTTGCAGAATCACCAACAGTGCGTTGGTGTTCTACCTCGAAAACTGTCTTTGTATCTTAAGAATTCTCTACTTTTCAGGTAATATACACATGGAAGATGGACTTCAACCGCAGCCTCCTGGGCGCGGCCACGCTCCTTGTGCCCAAGAGCCCAACATCAGCTCCGGCGGCCAGCAGCATGCCGCTTTGGGCGCACAACTCCTGGGTCTGCCTGTTTGCAGCCATGCTAGCGATTGCTATCGGGGGAAATGCAATTGTTATTTGGATAGTTACTGGTAAGGAGGTTTCTAACAACTCGTTTACTATACATGCGAAGTTTGAGTGTGATTGAGTAAAAATATGATTGAGCAAGTAAGTCTGAACCTGGCTTAACCAACTTTTTTAAATTTAGAAAGGTGATACCAAATTTATCTTACTGACTATTTTTGTCTCGATATAAGGGGTGGTTTCTAAAGAATTACGATACAATTTATTTTGTCTACCAACTTCCAAGAAAGGAGGGAGGTACTCAATTCGATTGTTTTTTTATGTTTGTTACCTCATAACTTTCGACACCGATTCTCAAAATTCTTTTGTTTGAAATCAGGTGCTTCTCGTGTGGTCCCATTTAAATTTCATCAAATTCGGTCCAGTAGTTTTTGAGTTACACTCCAATAACTGATTTTTACCAAATTAATAGAATGGAAGTCGGTATTAAATTTTTCAAATTGTCACGTAGACGAAGTAGAAAGCAGAAACTAGTATGATAAAAGTTTATCTCTGTACCCATTTTATCTGTGTTTTTCATCGGATCAAAAAACAATACCCTCTTAAATAAATCAACATGTACCGTCTGCATCTCGAAGATATGAGCAGATACCACGAATTTCACTTGCTGAGACCCGAGCATATGTGTCCCTTTTGCTGAGTTCAGTATTATCACATTGTTCATACAAGCTCTTCAGTTTAGGGTTCTCTGGTCATCTTATTTGGCTTTTACAAGTTGAAAAAGTGTTCTTTATACTTTATATCTCTTAAAAATCTTATAAATTACTCGTACTACACTTTTAAAATAAATCAATGACTGAAATTAAAAAAAAACACCAAAATCAGGGACTGACCTAGACTAAAAAGCGTTGAAGTCCATACCATGGTAGTTCAAAAGTACCTATTATGACAATAATGTGCGAATGATACCGAATCCAAAAGTTATTTCACACTTTTTAGTGTTGAAGTCGGTTCCTTTTTCCTGTAATAATCATTTTTTACTCTTTTTAGTGACCCGTAGTACTTACGGGATCGATTGTCATTCACCTTCACTGATATCATCAAGACAGGCGAAACACTTTTTAATTATAGAAGTGTAACTCAAAAACTTTTTTATTTTTTTTGTCTCGGGGAAATCCTTTATGGATACCACCTACCACGAGGAGGCAGGTGTTTATGTGGGAATCCGTATACCCACCAAAACCCCGGGGTGTTCCGTCACTGCCGCTTTTGGCGGGAACGCGGGACAGATTTTACACACGACCGCGAACCCGCCGCGGCTGTCCGTTGCCGGACCCTTCTCTTCGCGGCACGCCAGAACACATGGCGCGCCGCAACTGCCTCAGAGACCAAACCCGCCATCAATGGGCGCCAGACTTCCCCGTGTCTGGACGCCCGTGGTCTCCCTGCGGTGGGTCGGATACGTAGCCCCACCGCCTGCTACGTCAGCCACGGGGGATAACCCCGCGGGGGGGTTATCCCCCGTGGCTGACGTAACTCAAAAACTGCTTGATCTAATTCAATGAAATTTAACTGGAACCAACTCGGAAGTGTACGAGTAGGTACTCTACCACCAAAAAGGAATAATCCAAATCGGTCTACTTTATTAATAAAATAATTTTGAGAATCACACAACAAATAGGGGAGAAATGACATACAAAAACAAGACATACACGCTACAGAACCTGCTCCTTTTTTGAAGTCGGTTAAAAAATAGTAAGAGTATGCATATTGTATAAAAACCTGTTTCCAGTTCACATAATATTTAGGTTAGGATAGTAAGCTAACCTTCGTATTGTGTTTTTATTCCTAATACTTGTGTAGGTACATTTTTCGGTAAATATTTTTACGACAAGATTTGGTAACACTCAAGACAGCTGTGAAACTAAATAATAACTGGTAACCTTTGCTTGTACGTTGCCCTTGTACTAACCGCATCGTTAGAACTGCCTGGCACTGGTTTCGCGAAATGATTGAGCTAACAATTTAGTAAATGATCTAGATAATAAACTTGGATCTAAGTTCGTATTAAAACCATTTTCATGCGCTTGTCGCCGACAAATTTGTTTATAATTATATATCGCTCCGCATCGCATTACTTTTACCGAGTAATAAATTGCAGGTTTTGTTTACGTTAAAGGAAGAATAGTACTCGCAGTTCACATATATTAGAAAGATAGGGTCCTACAATAACAGTGCAGTACTTGACTGGACGCTGGGCTGGTATTGATCGATGATATCGTCAAAATTTAGGAGCAACGTGCCATTCATGTTCGATGACCTGATTATAAAGTCGACGAGAAAGGCACCGACAGTCGGTCTCTAGTCACATTTTCGGACCTTAATAATAGACTAATGTGTGTGTACGATAATACAAATACTTTTTTGACCTAAGACGTACCTACATTTCAACATACATACGAAATACAAAACTCAATTTCTTTCCCCTAAAAAAATTAAAATACCCTAAAATATAAATAGGTACTCAATTTTACCAAATTATAAACAAATACGCTGAACCAGTACTTTTGTTAAATCTTTTTTATGGTATTGTTTAGCAAACGAGCAAACTTTTGCAATACCAGAGGTCTCGAGGATGCGTTGCCGGCCTTTAAAGAAGGAATAGGCTGTTTTCTTGAAGGCTCCCTTTGGAAGGAAGTCGTATCTGTTCGGAAACACCTCAAGTGGCAGCTGGTTCCACATAGTAGTGGTGTGAGGCAGAAAGTTCCGTCGGAATCGCACGGTTGTGGATTCCCAGTGAAGCTGGTACTGGGGAGGCCCCGCCCAGAGGTGAGAACAGTACTCGGTGTGAGGCCGAACTTGAGCCTTATAGAGTTGCAGGCGATGGGCCGACATTAAGTACCGTCTCGCTTTTCCAAGCAATGAACCCAAATTAAACATTCCTTATTCATAACTTTTATAACAAAAGGAAGAATTGGTTATGAAACTGAAGTAAATCATGCTTTATGTTATCTCGTTATGAAAATGAGAAGACGTTTTTTTTAATATTCCATTTTACATTTTTAGTAGCTGGTTTTTGAAATATTTATGACTGCGGATGAAACCGTTATGATTTTAACTAACCATCAATATAGTAATGAAGCAAGCCAAGTGGTGATACAAAAGCCTTTAAAACCTTAATATACTTTTACTTATCCAGCGTTTTGTTCTTAAAGCTCATAGGTCTGATATGCTTTTAGCACCTTTAGTTTTAACCGACTCTAACAATAAGGAGATGGTTCTGAAAGCTCTAGAAATCGGTTTGTTCACACGATGTTTTATTGTTTAATTTTAATTCTACTAAATAGTGCCTATAATGTTGCATTACTCTTGTTCACCAGCACACAGAAGAATGAGAACAGTCACGAACTACTTCCTGGTCAACCTCTCGTTCGCCGACCTCATGATGGCCTCCCTCAACTGCCTCTTCAACTTCATCTACATGTTACACAGGTGAGTCGGCTTAACTTGGCGTAATATCGTTTCATTATCGAACATCGGTTTAACGATAGGCCTACTAGACTCCTAGGTCAATCATTCTCTTTCAATTACAATATGGCTAAGCAGGTACGACGATTTAACTTTTATCTTAAGAACTGTTTTATTGTAATGGACGTGATTCTATGCTCTGTTATCTAATTACAAAATAAGCTAACGTTATATCATAGACCAACCAGCTACGTCCCGATGCTGTCGGCAGTCGACACTACGTTTTCATGGAAGGTTACTATTTGCTCTCCTCTTAAAGGCCCCTAAATAGTAAATAAGCATTCGGAAACACGGACTCAGATAAAGATACTTCTTAGTTTATAATAAGTAGTTTTAGTACACATGAATGCGTGTTACTGCTGTATGCAAATTTAATAAAAACTGCTGTATCTTTTGAGCATAAAATGAGCGTTTATAGACTTTATTTTGACACAGAGTTTGACTATTTCTCATCGATTATGGATATTGATTATTATTTTGAATGACGTGATGGTTAAAATCTCCTATATTCTAAATAACGTGGTTGCAAATAATGGTTTCTTTATTGGTTTATTAGAAAGTCATGATCATTATCATCTCAGCCGTAGGACGTCCACTGCTGAACATAAACCTCCCCCACAAATTTCCAAAAGGACCGGTTCGAAGCAGCCTGCATCCAACGTCGTCCTGCGACCTTTATCAGGTCGTCAGTCCAACTTGGTGCACGACAAACACTGCGCTTGCCGGTCCGTGGTCTCCATTCCAGAACTTTACGGCCTCATCGGCTATCTGTTCTGCGTCCTATATGCCCTGCCACCGCCACTTTAACTGGCTATTATATAGAAAGTATTTTTACATAATAGATTTTACCAATACAATGGACAATGCGCCTGTTTTAACAAAACAGGCGCACTGAGTTGCTGCTCGCTCACGGTGCGTGGTTACATGATGTCGTTACAATAGTCCATGAAACCGCTCACCGTGGAAATCCAGTCGTTTCCATTGAAAAAATATTTTTCAAATACTGACAGATAAAATTATACCCAGGTTTCTACGTAGGTATTATTAAAAGCCCTTCAATGTTCGTTCAGTTTTCCGATAAATCGATGTCGATTTATCTCTATTAAAAACGTAGGAACAAAATTTATTGGCTTAAACTTGAGACGTATCCATTTTAGCTTTGCATTATTTTAGAATGCGAGTAGTTTTGATGTGCTATTAACAAAAGTCTGTTAAGGTATGTGCGAATGTACAACATTCAAACAAAGTCGCAGATTTTTCTTTCTCGCATAAAAACTTTCATTTCTCTAAAATGTTTCATAAAAATGTAGGTGTATGTACTACAAAAGGGGAATAATATTTTTGGGCTATGCTTAACTGATACCTTTTTACTTAAATGCTTAAAACTTGATTAATCTTTTATTGGCCACCTGTTGAATGAGGCCTTTAGCGAAAAAGTGAAATAATGGTTTGTAAAAATCTTTGTGGTGAGGTAAGTAGTATTTTCAATTAAGATTAATAAATAACTAAGTAACTGCATGTTGGAGATGCCAGGGCTGATTAAGGATTTGTATTAGTATAACAAGGGACTAGTTAGGACTAATTGTATTTTGCCAAAGTGCCGAGGTTCGTCTTAACAACCACAAACTCTTTGTATGATGTGACTTACGATTTGGTTTTATACGAGCTTTGCTTGCAATTTCTACAATCCAAAGCTTTTGAACTAGAGCTCGGGTCGTGTGTTCTAACTTTTATTGATTGCCTCGAAAGGACTTTTCCACGTGTAGGATCTAAACCGGGCGACACAGGATTACTTCTCTTTATAGGCACTGACGCCACACCTCGTATTCACAATTGTATAATATTCCTCAATCGCTCATTATTGCAACATCGGGTTTACGAGTTTGAACGGCTATTGTTACCCCAGTCTAACCTTTTACACGGACTCTTCCTATAGAGCTCGAGCTGTCATCTATTAATTTTACTATCCGAATCCTCGTCTCTCGAGATATGAGATGTTTTTCTTATTCTCGACAAATTCGGAATTCACGCTTTTTTGTTACCTCCGTCAATCCCAAATTTATTTTATATTCAAAATTAACGCTTTCACTGGCCAATCCTAATATGAGGATTAATAAGACAAGTACAATTAGAAAAATTTAATACCGACTTCCATTCTATTCAGTTATTGATGATATTACCGAATTTGATGAAATTCAAATCGGACTACACGGGAAGCACCAGCTTTCAAACAAAAAAGAATTTTGAGAATCGTTTCACTCAGTCGAAAGTTATGGGGTAACATACATTAAAAAACCCAAAAAGAAACATACAATCGAATTGAGTACCTCCTCCTTTTTTGGAAGTCGGTAGTAAATACTTCAAGTTATACCACAATAGGCTTTAATGGGCAGCGAATAAAAAAACGTGATCCTTGAATATACTACACAGTTCATCATCATAATCAACCCATTTTGTTCCCACTGCTGGGACTCGAGCCTCGTGGATGATGTAATGTGTTATTGTGTGTGTCCGTGCCTCCCACAACACAGAGAATCCTAGTGCATGAGTATCAGCGTGTAAACGTTATTATAAACGAATTACGAATTACTTCTTTTCCAAAAGTTTGTAAAAACTTTCATAAAACATTATTTCGATGACTCTCCTTTGTTGATGTTGATGACGGTTTCATGTCCACATGAAATAAAAATTGTAATGTAAAAATGTATAATTTTATATATAATCAGCGGCATCTATACAATTACGAAACTGTTCATTTTGATATACATTTCGTTTGCTGAAGTAACAGCCAAGCCAGAAGCCAATATAGATATCGATTTGAGGATATTTTAGTCCGTAACATGTTATATAAAATGTACAAAGACAATGCCACGTCGAGCTCAATCAACGGAACGTTAGATATACAATGGAACGGATAAAAGGCAGTATAATACGGTTGCCAAGTGACCAAGTACATTGTGATCTAGACAACAGGCATGAGTGCCGCGGGCATATTATTTATATCATATTACGTCCCCTGCCTTTCACATAAAGACGAGTATGAAAAAGACATACTCCACCATGCACGTATTATATTAGTCGGGGGATCGGCTAATCCCCGGGCTTACTCGTACTATGGGAAGTATCAGACCGCCTGAATGCCTTATAATGACTGTAACACAAACTAGCTCCCCGCGGTTTTACTGCATAGTGATGGATGATTTGAAAGATGATTATTTTTATTTTTAAACCATCCCTGTATTGGAACGACCAAAAACACAATAATTATTCAAACTGGTAAAGTTGTGTGGTTGGCAGCTTAGCATTCCTGAGTTTTCTTATATCTTGTGCGAGCGGATATATTGAATCAACATTTAATTTTGTACCAAGACGTTTATCGAATTTTACGCTGTCTCAAATATTATAGTGAAGCGGGAAGAGGAGTTATTCAAGTTAGTTAGTACAATTATTTATAGAGAATTTGTTCGCCAATATAACAGTATTATAGAGTAGCTGCGCTCCACGGTTTCACCCGCGTGGTTGATGACACGACGAATCAAATAAAGCGTATGTAACTCAGGCATAAAATAGCTTTTGACTGGTGAAAACATATTTCGGACTGGTTATGTAGTTTTTGCGTTTACCACTTACAAACAAATTATTAAATCATTCTTCGTTATTACTAGAGTACATATGGATTAACCAAAGGTAGGATATAATAGGCATATAATATGGCTTTTAGTTTGTACCGACGTTAATATTGCATATGTACCACGGAGAAGTAGTTATTGTGACGTTGATGTCTTCTATTGAACTATAGTACGAGTACATCACTTTGCTCTATTATCAATAGTTTCCGCAGTGTACGCGAACAAAAAGGTTTTTTCGGCGTTACTATTGCATATTCCAAAAAGGAAAAAAGAAAAAAAAACAAACCGACTTCTAGTAGAAGTCAGTAGTAGAAGTCGGTTCTATTTTTTTCATTCTTTTTAGTGATCTTGCTACTTACAGGATACACCGTCAATGATAATATCATCAAAATAAATCAACACTTTTCAGTTTTTAGAGTGTACCTAACTAAAAAACTGCTTGACCAAATTTGATGAAATTTACATGGGACTACCACAGAATTCAGTTTTTAAACTATCATGGTCACAAACAAGAGGTATTCAAATTATCAACGGGATACATGTATATTTTCACCATGGCACTTTCATCAGTTCATCCGTGATCATGGCGCTTGCAACAGTGCCGAAATATCGGAAACTCACAGAAAATGTAAATGGTAACTATCCCGTTGATAATTTGAATACCTCTTATACCACAGAATTATAATCTATCAAACAAAAAATAATTAAGAATCGGTCCACAAATGGGGGAATCATCAAAATAGATTCATTAACGACGAAGTTATCCGCGAACACACATAAGAGATAAAAAAGGTATATACGGTCAAATTGTGAAGTCGGTTAAAAAATAGTTATTGTGACATAACTGTTATAGCAAATTTACTCGTATTTAAAATCTGTAAATAGAACGAGCAGTGTATAATTGGTTTTTCTGGATCACTCGAATCGGAGCGAGCGATCCAAAAACTCAACTATACAAATGACACGAAATCGACGATTACTTAAAATTTATCGATTCAAAAAGATGATTAGATGCATCAGTTTCTTTCATAGATTCTCGAATAGATGTATCTATTCATAAAGATGTAATAGATACAATTGTCTATTCGATATTACGTGATGAGAATAGACGATAATTTTGAAATTTTTGAGTGATCCCTAAAATCTAATCATACAATTTTATTGACATGAAGAGATGAATACTTAAAATTTACCGTTTCGTTAAGTTAAGTTTAAATAAGATGACGAACAGTCGCACTGCAAAACCCTGAATCGCGTTAACAAAATTCTCACGGAACATGTGGTGCTCCTACTTTGTATTCGTATCTAAATGTAATCGTATCATGCAGGTACATGTTACTTACGGAATGGAAACCAATAAACATGATATGTGTTTATAATGGGCTCCCGATATGTTACACTGTTGCAAGCGCCATGCTACTACCACTAGCGGGACTACTGGAGAATGCGGTTGGGTGGATGAAATATTAACATATATATCGAATTTGGTGACACAGCGATATATCACCTCGATTCTCGTGTCCGTGGAGACGAAGCTTAGATTTGTGTTAATCCAGAGTGCAACCTATCTCTAGTCCACATTCCACAGAAATCCATGTAGCCATTTCCTTGTCAAGAATTAACAAATATACTTACACACACACACACACACTATAATATTTAAGCGTGAAGCGCTAGTACAGTTTTGTTGGTGTGAAGTAGGTAAGGTAAGGTAGTAAGGACGCTCCAATTGTAGCCATTTTAAGAACTACCGACTTCCAAAAAGGAGGAGGTACTCAATTCGACTGTCTTATGTTTTTGTTCGTTACCTCATAACTTTCGACTGGGTGAACCGATTATCAACATTCTTTTTTGTATGAAAGCTGGTGCTTCCCGTGTGGTCCAATTTAAATTGCATTAAATTCGGTTCAGTAGTTTTTGAGTTACACTCCAATAGCCGAATAGAATGGAAGTCGGTATTAAATTATACGTGTTTTTTATGTTTGTTACCTCATAACTTTCGATAGGGTAAACCGATTCTCAAAATTATTATTTGTTAGAAAGCTGGTGCTTCCCGTGTGGTCCCATTTAAATTTCATCAAATTCGGTCCAGTAGTTTTTGAGTTACACCAATAACTGAATAGAATAGAAGTCAGTATTCATTTTTTCAAATTGTACTTGTTATTGGTTATATCCTTATTTGTTGAGGTACATAGAACAAAAAATTCAAATTAGACCGATAAATATGAACATTATTTTACAATAGCGTTATGATAATTACATACAAGATACTCTCATTTTATTCTAGTTTACGAACACATGCCAGACGCACCCTGCCCGCTACCGCGTATGAAACCGGAACAAACCGCCACCATCCATCCGGATCAACTCGGTATATCCGACAAGTAATTTCACACGAGTACCATTCCATCGCATGTAGAAACGACTCGTCTCCGCTCGTGAATTTGGTGCGCGAAACTAAATTATCACGTTGCTTGTATTATTGGCAGTGAGCCAAAATCTCCTCGGCACTTGATTGACCTATGACCTAACTTCAACTACCTCCGGAAATATATTGTAATATTGAGGACGCGGAACATTTAATGGTGTTTGTTTCTGTTTATAAGTGGAATCGTACTTTTGTACATTTGCCATTCCACAAGTTAAATTATGTTAATAAGTACTTAAAGTAGCGTCGATCTAATATGTTATTTAAGTAATAAAGTCTAGGTCACCGTCCTCTCTAATGTAATCCACCACTATTACTTACGCGTCAAACTCGAAGTTACACAAATCTAGGAAAATCAACAATAGCCCCATTTGGGATTTCGTTTCCACCCTACCATCACCATCATGATCTCAGTTATAGGACGACCACAGCTGAACATAGCCTAGCCTATAGCATATATGCCTCCCCCATAAATTTCCAAAAGGACCGGTTGGAAGCGGCCTACTTCCATGTCGCCCTGCGACCTTTATCAGGTCGTCTGTCCACCGTGTCGTTGGTCGACCTACGCTGCGCTTGCCGGTCAGTGGTCTCCATGTCAAAACCTTCCGGCCCCAATTAGCTACCCGTTTGGCGTGCTATGTGGCCTGCCCACTGCCACTTTAACTGGCTAATCTTCTGGGCTATGTCGGTGACTTTTCGTTCTTCTACGGATCTCCTCATTTTTTCGATCACGTAGAGAAGAGAGCATAGCCCACTCCATAGCTCGTTGTGCGACTTTGAGCTTGCTTATGAGGCCCATAGTAAGAGAAGAGACCATGTTCACGCGAAAGCGTGACGTAACCTCAAGGCGCGCACCCGCGCCCCCGCGTTCCCCCGCCGCTGTCCTGCAGCTGTCAGGCGACAAGCAAGCAGCGAAAGGAAGCGGAAACAGTCACCTTTTCGGCGCCGTCGCGTCCGCACGGCGTAATCGGGAACCGCCAATATCAGCCCCGCGTTTACGCGTCAGCTCAAAAGTCACCTTTTTGTACTCGCGACCGGCGGACGTGTACCGCTGCATTCCGCGCAGCAACCGCATGGCACCGCCATTTTATATCAGCACGAGTCACCGCGAATGACTTCGCCGCGAGTGACCTTCAGGGTGTGTTCGGCCCGACCAGACACTACTCCTAAATCAGCACGTGTGTACACACGCAATCAGCCCGCCGCGTAAACCAGTGCACAACCCAAAGGGACAATACAGACATTATAACCAAGTGAACCAAGTTCAGCTCCTTCAGCACGCCGTCGACAGCAAGACGCCTACAACGAGGAAGCACGGTCACCAGCACTCATCAGACACAGAGCTCACCTCCGCAGGTATTTACCATCCCAATTATTCCTTACCTATTCTCTGGTTGCAGGAAACTGCTCAACCGCATCTACCCCCCCCCCCTATCATCGAGCGTATAGCTAGCAGGAAACTGCGAAACTATATTTTCCTTCGAGCCGGATTTATCCGGTTATCCGGATATAACCGGGTACCCGGATAAACCACATTTCCCACGAGCGCGGATATCCGGCAACATAATCTCTTTCGCTGCCGGATAAACCAATGCTATCACCCCCTATCCCTTAAATACAGTCCATTAAATCAGCCCACAATAAACTCAATAATTCCCAAATATCGGATATCAATCTTATTTAATTTACAAACTACTTCTTATAGATATTGATTTAATGTAAATCCCCTTACGTCATACAAATCAATCCGAAGCTTCTAGACGAGTGAACCGGCAGTGCGATTTGCCAAGCCAAACTAACCCGACTAGCGATTCGAAGCTTCTAGCAAAAAAATTCCACTCGTTAGGAACAAACATATTGCCAAGCGAAACTGACCCTTGTTACTAATTGGAACGACTGCCGATACGATTGTTCACTAATTGTTTGCAAGAAAGGTTCGTAATTAAAATTCTTAAGGCTAAGTACCTACCTACGCCAGGTGCTTTGTTGATTTTAATTATAAAATTATACTAAGTACTGTTAGACGGGTTTGCTTGTGTTCTTGAGATTAAATAATCATAATTCGTCCATAGTCGAACGTCTGGAATTCAGCCCAATTTATTTTATTTCAAGAACTATATCCTTACCTAATAGAGATCCGCACACCATTTTGGAGTTCCGTGAAAATTATTACGTAATTAGCTGTTGTGATTCAACACTCATAAATCATTTAGACATGCTACTTAATTAGGTTACATATGTTATTTATAATTGGGTTAACTACTTATATGTAAATTAGGGTTCCGCGCAGTTATTAAATATTTAGTACCGAACGAACTTACAGGTTTCAATTAATAAAGTAATTAAACCATCAGCTCACATAAGGTTTCGTACACACGTTATTAATTTAGGCGTTATTATAACCGACTTCCGAAAAAGGAGGTGCGGAATTTCACCTACGATTAAATACTTTAATATTTTTATTTCCTTTTAATTTTGCTTGCGTCCTTGTGCCTGACTTCGCCTACGACGATTAACGATGCCTTCTGAATCACAGGTAGCAAGATTTAGACAGTTACAAATCGCTATTATTAAGCTTAATTTGGAAGCGTTATCATTGAGGTCTAGCAAACCTAGGCGCTATAGCCCTGGATTCGCTGCCAGAGCCGCAGGCGTAAAATTGATCCGCGATAGATTTGACGCGGCATATTATATAATTTTAGACTCCGTAGGTTTATCAGACGACGAGGAGGAATTCTACAACGAGCAGTATGGAAGGACAATAGACGCCTATTACGTGATTCTCGTTGTAGTATTAGAACAAAAAACATGGTCATTAGCTACCAATGACGATGTAATAACCGCGCCAATACCCGCGCGCCCCTCGAAGTCAACTCAGCAGGCATCGAACCTGCAGCCTCAGGGCTGTGCGCAGGATTCGAACCTGCACCCTCTCAGCTCAGCGCCTATACCCGCGCGCTTTTCAATATCAGCTCAGCAGGTATCGAACCTGCAGCCTCAGTGCTGTACGCAGGATTCGAACCCGCACACTCTCAGCTCAGCGCCTATACCCGCGCGCTTCTCAATATCTGCTCAGCCGGTATCGAACCTGCAGCCTCTGTGCTATACGCAGGTTTCGAACCTGCACCCAATCAGCTCCGCGCCTATACCCGCGTGCTTCTCATCATCAGCTCAGCAGGTATCGAACCTGCAGCCACAGTGCTATACGCAGGATTCGAACCTGCACCCTCTCAGCTCCGCGCCTATACCAGCGCGCTTATCGCCATCAGCTCAGCAGGTATCGAACCTGCACCCAATCAGCTCCGCGCCTATACCCGCGCGCTTCTCGTCATCTGCTCAGCAGGTATCGAACCTGCAGCCTCAGTGCTATGCGCAGGATTCGAACCTGCAACCTCTCAGCTCCGCGCCTATACCCGCGCGCTTCTCGCCATCTGCTCAGCAGGATTCGAACCTGCAACCTATCGGCTCCGCGACTATACCCGCGCGCTTCTCGTCCCCACTTCAGCAGGTTTCGAACCCACAAGCTCCGCGCTATGCGCAGGGTTCGAACCCACGACCGTTCAGCTCCGCGCCAAGACCCAAACAGGTATTGAACCCGCAACCTCACTATGGTGACAACCATTGCTACCCATGTAGTAATGTAAAGGGTCACAAGCCTCGGGTATGTACCCGATACTACGCACTACCAGTGCGCTTATTGCCGGTACAACAGCGCGAGGTACCACGGCGCCGTCCCACACCTGATACGGGCCAGATGGTGTACTCCCGTCGTACTCCACCGCGCACTACCTCGCGTCCTTCGCCGCCGCCTAGGCAATGACTAGGACGGCACATCCAACAAATACCAACTCAGCCCACAAAGAATCAGCACACACACACAACACGACGACAAAGTGTCATCGCAAACACCTTAAGTCAGTTAGGTGCTGACATTCTGCACTCACCCTTGCGCCAGCAATTCTGGACGTTATCAGTATACCAATGTATACAATGTTTACGTTTCCGCGTCCAAACTAAGGCTCCGTACATGGCCGACTCACCCGCCGACCGCGTAAACGTTCAGCCCGTATTTAGCAAAGTCACGACGGACTTTACTGGACCATTTTTGATAAAATCCAGTACACTGAGAAACACCAAGCTATTAAAAGGCTACCTCTGTGTTGTAACATGCCTAGCCACGAAGGCGGTCCATCTCGAACCGGTATCTGAGTTATCCACGGAAGCGTTCCTTGCGGCATTACAGCGTTTTGTTTCTAGGCGCGGTGTACCGACGTTAATTAGATATAATTGCGGTACAATTTATGTAGGCGCTAGAAATGAACTTAGGGAAATACAAGACTTTCTTGCAACCAACAATAACAATATCGCACCTACACTTTCAGCTCTTTTAGCGCACATTGCAGCCAAGCTCAATGCACGCCCTCTCAACCCACTCTCTTTTGACCCCGCGGAATTTGAATTTCTCACCGCGGGTCATGTCCTTTTAAAACGTCAGCTCAATGCCCTACCTGAGTATTCGGTAGGAGGACGAGCCATTTCTGCACACAAAAAGGTTCAAGCTCGTCCTACCCTTATCCCAACACCTTTGGCGATCCTGGTCCAAACCCTACCTGCACACCATCCAAACCCGCTCCAAACGGACTCCCCGATCCAGCCCACCTCAAGTCGGGGAACTGGTACTGATAGTGGACGACCAGGTGCCGCCTCTACACTGGCGCATGAGCCACAAGACGAACCCATGAAGGGATGGCGTCACCCGAGTGGTGGAAATCAAGAACGACCACCTGACTGTCGATTGACCACCACACCACAGCTTTGCCGCGTGGGGAATATGTTCACGCGAAAGCGTGACGTAACCTCAAGGCGCGCACCCGCGCCCCCGCGTTCCCCCGCCGCTGTCCTGCAGCTGTCAGGCGACAAGCAAGCAGCGAAAGGAAGCGGAAACAGTCACCTTTTCGGCGCCGTCGCGTCCGCACGGCGTAATCGGGAACCGCCAATATCAGCCCCGCGTTTACGCGTCAGCTCAAAAGTCACCTTTTTGTACTCGCGACCGGCGGACGTGTACCGCTGCATTCCGCGCAGCAACCGCATGGCACCGCCATTTTATATCAGCACGAGTCACCGCGAATGACTTCGCCGCGAGTGACCTTCAGGGTGTGTTCGGCCCGACCAGACACTACTCCTAAATCAGCACGTGTGTACACACGCAATCAGCCCGCCGCGTAAACCAGTGCACAACCCAAAGGGACAATACAGACATTATAACCAAGTGAACCAAGTTCAGCTCCTTCAGCACGCCGTCGACAGCAAGACGCCTACAACGAGGAAGCACGGTCACCAGCACTCATCAGACACAGAGCTCACCTCCGCAGGTATTTACCATCCCAATTATTCCTTACCTATTCTCTGGTTGCAGGAAACTGCTCAACCGCATCTACCCCCCCCCCCCTATCATCGAGCGTATAGCTAGCAGGAAACTGCGAAACTAGACCACGTTTCGATCGAATATGTAAATAGATGGTGATAATGAATGGGAATATTTATGTCAGTGTGACTTTGACTATTGCTAATTTAATTTATTTGACATTTTATAGTTACATGTATTACTGACATTGTAAATCGTATGACTTTTATTTTATTTAACATTATTCAAAAATTCAAAATTCAAAATTTTAAAATTATTTATTCAGTTTAGGCATCATAGACACTCTTATGAACGTCAAAAATTTTTAAATGATTCTACCGCTGTCTTCGGAAAAGAACCACCGCCGAGAAGAAGCAGCAAGAAACTCGTGGGCCATTATTTTTTCAAGTCTTTGTACATTGAGGTTACATATGAGTAGTATTAAAATAACAAATTTATTCAATAGTTGGCTATTAGGCAGAAGTGGAAAGCTTCCAGGCATCTTTGTCTTCTAAGTAGTGACTCAATTTATAATAGGCTTTTTTCATTAGTATATTTTTTACACGTAACTTGAATTTCCCTTCAGTGAGCTCAGTAATTTGGACTTTATCAGTCTATAAATAAATGATATTATGTTTTGTGTCTCCCGCGACCTAATCTCGTGCGGCGCGTGAATCCGCTGTATCCTATTCGCGTGACAGTTTAAATCCTGTTATTGAATCTGTTGGTCGTCAGAGCTTCGGCACGAGAAGAGCATTACCATGATAAAAAGCAAAAATTCGAGGTTGTCCATTCTTATGATATTACAATTCATTCTTCGAAGTTGAAATGTTCTTCAAACAAACACGAAATAACTCACAAAATCGTTTGTTGTCTAGTAGTTTATTGGAAGTTACTACTGATACTCTACATAAGGATGCCTAACACAATATTGTGGATTTAATCACACTAAGCACCTTCATAACAGTTTAATATATATATATATATGTATGTGGGAGCTTAAGATGAAAAATAAACCAACACATCGTTCTTTATAACCACTATAATTAAATCAATCATAAAAGCATTATTATTCCGATACTTGAATCTAAAATAAGAGTACTTTTCATATTAAATTTTAATAATATCCATTATGTTGTGATATAAGTAATTAATTGACTTACATTTTATAACATTCATAGTAACGATAACATAATAACAATTAATAATCAAACTTGTCAGACCTGACCCTTGAAGAGACAATTCAGAGCACTAGTCGTGCCGTGTCCGTAGCTGGACAACTTCTGATCTGTCGACAAGCTGCGCGGCCTTTTTGTGTCTGAGCCAGACTCGTCAGTGGCGGGGAGCGGATAGTCAATTGAGCCAACTGCATTACTTTTAAACATAATATTTCGTTCCCAAATGAATTTACCACAGACAAAAACGCAACCATAAATTAAATTTAACATGAATTTTTATTAAACTCCCACATGTAGATTTAGATACGTGTCTGTTTTTACAGTAAAAACGAATAGCAGCCGATTCAACCACGTTGGTAGTCCTGTTTGCGAATCTTACAGATGCTCCCCGAGTCATACTCGTATGTATAATCCTACGAAGAAATAATATCAGGAAGAGTAACTGCCTTAAAAAATGACCCAATGAAAGTCGTGCTAAATCAATAACATCGTTCACGCCGCTATGACTCAGCTGTCATAGTAGACGTTGCAGCACGTGCGTGGACCAATCCCTGCTTTCCTTCTGAAATTTAAACCAATCACCGAACATGTCTATTTGTAACTTTGCAAGTAATTCGTATTTGGAATCATACGTCATTTTGGTTTGAAGGGCCACTTTTTGTGTGGAATTTGTTCTGAGTTATGCTTCCTGACATTATATCTTCGTAGGTTATAGTAATTATTTTAATGTACGACCTATCGTATTCTAAACGGAACGTTCTCGATGCACGCAGTAATCACTCACAGTGTGCAGAGGTCTTGCAGTATTGTGCCAACCTCGGGATTTTATGAGCTTGTTCACTAGATCCCAAGCAGGTGGTTCTTGCTTATTATCTTATATTATTATATCTTCTATCTTATAAATCTCACTGTGATTGTTTGTGAAAGCACTTGAGACTGAAATATCTGGGTAGATAGGAACAACCACGTCTTGGGGTAACCAACGCAATGCTGTGCAAGGCAGAACTTTTTACTTATCTCTGTGTGCCACCGAAACCATTGGCAGATCCAATCAGAAACCAATGCTATTGGCAGATGTAACACTTGCTACTATATGCGTTAAAGTGGGGCTCGCTATAGTATAAATAACAATAACAAAGTAAACGTGGCACGAATGAGATTTGCGTCTTTGTCAAAAATATACGAATGTTAATGTAAACAGGATGTAGGTATAATATTGTTCAGAATTGAGAAGCCTGTCAGAATGAGGGACGGAGTACGGACAGCATAAGAACAATAGGTCTACACGGATGCTTATATGACGTATCGAATGTTTGTTTTCAAAAGCTTTACAAAAAACAATTAATAACATGAAAAAATATTGATTGATTTTGAAAACAAGTCAATATATGATCGATGCTCGTGTTTCGTCATCGTCATCGATGTTGACAATATGTTTGTTTTACATTCGCGAAATCTGTTCACGACCACAAATTGAAAATATTTGAAACGTTAAAATACGTAAATTCAATTAATGAATAATCATTAAAAGTATTGTAAAACACATTTGTGGGTGGGAATAAAAATTTGAGGTAATTGTTTACAGAACACTACGAGTTCATTCTGGTTACCATCAAAACGTAGACACTCGTATGTTAGATAATAGAAGTAAAATTTAATTTTTAAAAGATTTTATTTGTTTTAAATGATTTAGCCAATGACGTTATAATATAATAACCAAGGGATAGGTAATATAAAAGTAGGCAAGCGATCGCCGGATTGATAGTGGCTGAGTTGGGCTGGAGCTTTAAGTGTATGTACACAGTTGTTACCACTTTCAAGGTTTACCTGTCAGGAAGCAACTTAAAGTTAAAATAAAGGTATTCTGGCACTTGTTTTTAAGAACCAGGCACCATTATGATGACTACTGATAAACAGTTATTATTATTTATTTATTTCTACCAAAATGATGTAATGATATTAGTATTTTTGAATAAAAAAGTCTGACTGTGTATTTATTTATTTATTATTTGTAAAGATATAAACTATCGTGTAGTTGTTAATATGTCACAAACAAACAGACATACAATTACTTTAGTATTGATAATATAAGTGAGGATTACTGATTTGATCTCAGTTTCAATGGTACATTAACACACTAGCCCTTATAACACAGGGAATCCTAGTATAAGGACTAGGGAATGTTCTTTGGACAGTTTGTTAAATAAAATCAAACCTACTGGTATCTATCAAACGATTCCACAACACAGGCCTAGAGCCTAGTGTGGATACTATTAGGTACATACGGTTAAGTATAATATATTAATTACAGATAAGCATGTGTACCAACTGTATATTTTTTGGACAATAAAAACAATTTCAATTTCAATTCTAGGTTCAGTAT
This sequence comes from Selenia dentaria, assembly GCA_917880725.1. Taxonomy (NCBI): domain Eukaryota; kingdom Metazoa; phylum Arthropoda; class Insecta; order Lepidoptera; family Geometridae; genus Selenia; species Selenia dentaria. Next base: position 664,447 of record OU862888.1, on the reverse strand, counting down.
AATAAAATAATAAATAAATAAATATTCCACAACTATCACACAACGCCATCTAGTCCCAAGCTAAGCAGAGCTTGTGTTATGGGTACTAGACAACTGATAAACATACTTATATATTTCTAAATGCATACATATTATAGATAAATTACACCCAGACACAGAACAAATGATCGTGTTCATTACACAAACATTTGTCCTGAGTGGGAATCGAACCCACGACCTCCGGCATAGCAGTCAGGGTCACTAACCGCTAGACCAACAGGCCTGTTATTATGTTACCCTGAGTACCTGATTGACACTTTTGACAGCATCATGACCATCAACCGAGATATGAGTAAAACACTTACCTAAAAACTTTCTTAGATAAGTTACTTAAACTAACTTCGTATATTTTTTTCACATTTCATGAGACATACAATTTTTAACATTAACATTCGATATTCTTTAACAACTTCGAAATTATCTTTGCTCATCGAAGTGTAAAATTGTTATGTTATGTAAATATTAAATTCATATCTCGAACATAAATTCTTATCAGAAATACAATTTAAGTTTTATGAATGATCCCATTTTATAAGTATTTCATAAATATATTTTACTGCGGAATATTATTTTAAACAACGAAAGTAAATTATAATGAAAACGCGGGAAACAAGATCCTTTAGTAAACCTTAGTTGAATCTCCGAAGGAAGCTTACACGTGGGAGGAAGAATTATTGAGGAATAAACTCTTCATCTGTGCTGAGATAAAAAGGAATTGTGCGCATTAAGAGGAATGCATAGCTAGTACTTTCCATGCTAAAAGAGAAAACTCTTTTCTACCTCTTAACATTGTCCGATTTCAGTGATTTTTATTTCATGGAATCATGACATTGTTTACTATGCCCATACGTTTTGACTTTTTTAGTATTTTTAAGTTTAAAAAAAAGGAAATTTATAATACTTTGAAATACTGAAAAAAATCTATGCAATTCTCTTAATCAAAACAATTTCAAAGCGAACTTACAGAAAATATACATACACAACTACATATATCCTACTAATATAATAAACGCGAAAGTTTGTGAGTATGGATGTGTGGATGTTTGTTACTCTTTCACGCTCAAATGGCGGGAGCAACTTCGTTGAAATTTGGGTTGGAGGTAGATAAGGCGCTGGATTAACACATAACTTTTCATCATCATCATCATCATCCATCACCAAGCGGGTAAAAAAGCGTAATATGCTTAAGCATAGCGTAGACAGAATAATAAGATCTCGACAATTTATTAAATTTGCTGTGAGAATAATTACCCGGTATTACGATTATCTTGAAGATTCTTCTTGATTGAGATTTATTACGGATTTATTAAGGAGCGTTCTTGAGATCTGATTTATAATAAAGTATCTATATCGTAATCTGGATTGGTTACGTTCATTATGTTATTACTTAAGTACCGTTAATGTATCACATATTTATAGCCCACTACAACATTAAGCACCTTTTGATCAATGTGTTTCTGATACATAGCTGTATTAGAAAGACATTTCATGTTGTTTAATAACTTCGCCCCAAAGGCCATAAATATTTGATATCATAATAAACCCAACAAACATTCCAGTATTTGGGAAACCAAACATAGAGCGAGATTGCGAAACTTATACTTTGTGTCCTTGATGTGTGAATCTAGATCTATAATAAAACTGTTAAGGGTAAAACGTCTGCACATTAACATCATTTCATGAGTTCGGGCCAGGAGGATTGTTCCATCCGCTCTCAAGTTATAGCTTGACCAGGAGAAATATGGATTCATTTTTATATATACACAAGCGATTGATCGCGACTTGGTTTGCATAGTAGGCTCGGCCTTCGGTCTCGCCATAAGCATAACATCCCGCCTTTTCTTAATTTTTCTTTCATAAGAACCTTCTCCTGGCAATTATAAACAACAAAAAAATAATTAGCGAGATTGTTCCATCCGTTCTCAAGTTATAGCGTGACCAGGAGAAATAAGGGTTCATTTTATATATACACAAGCGACTGCCCGCGACTTGGTTCGCATAGTTCGGTTATAACCGCTGTTATGCGATAACATGTAAGCTAGGACTTTAGGTACAAACACAAGCTTGGTTAAAATCAACTGATGGCTAGAGCGAGCCGCGCTGTGATAACCGTGTGGAGAGTCCAGAATACATTTTTTGTGATAACTTTATTTAATAATAATAACGTTAATTAGGAAATAAAATTTATGCTAATTACTTACAAAATAGATAACATCTTTTGGCTTATATATTATAATATAGTACTCGTAAGTTGGGTGATGATCACTGAATCCCACACTAGGATGGCCTGTGTCGTGAGATTCAGTCCCTTCCTTTATAATTATTCCAATGATCTTTACATTCATTTTATAAGTTTTTTAAAGAATGTTAATATAATTATAGAACGTATGCTGACTGTGTACAAAAGGAATAATACTTAAATACTTAATAATAATTAAACAAATTACGAAGCAATACATAAATAACATATCTCAGGTTTTTTCTCTCTGAGTAAAATAGTGTATGTGAGGAAGGTGTGTGATTTAAATAAAATTAACGTTGTGTAGTTTGGTGAGAGATGGATTGTTTAGGTAATTGTATAATGTATTGTTTATTTTCGTTAAATGTAGCATTAAAATAATACATATATGTATGTGTGAATACATAAACAAGTTGTATACTGTATGTGTGCAAATATCATCAGTTCATGATATCCACAATAAAAGTACTATGTACAAAAAGTGTGCTCTCTTCCAGAATTAGTGAAGAGTAGGAAGATACGTTTAGGTATGGATGGATAATTGTAATATTAAACAATATGACATTTCAATAATTAATATTATAATTGTAATTATAAATTTAAACATTAATTACATTACTTAATACATTTTTATTAATTAGGATAATATGATTATAATATAATTTGGTAGAATTCCTGGTAATTTATCATTCATTCATTGGAGAGAGCTTGATCGTCGACAACCAAGCTCAATCTGATCGGCTCGACTCTTTGGCACCGCGTAGAGATGTTGGATCACTCAGCATCTTCTACCGCATATACCATGGGGAGTGTTCCGAGGAACTGTTCGGTCTAATAACTGCAGCTGAATTCCGCCATCGGACATCACGACCGAAATTTCATAGAGATCATGTTGACGTCTGCGAGTCCACAACCATGCGTTTTTGATAGCATTTTCTGCCTTACACTACTACCATGTGAAGCTAGCTGCCATTTGAGGTGTTTCCGAACAGATACGACTTGGAAGCGTTCAAGAAGAGAATGTATTCCTTCCTCAAAGGTTGGCAACGCATCTTCGAGCCCTCTGGTATTGCGTATGTCCGACCGTTACGGTGGTCACTTACCATCAGGTGAGCTACTTGCTCGTTTATGTAAAGGTAGGATATGAGATAGGTAGCTATCTCATAAAAAATATGAATCTCTGGTCAGGAAAAAAGTACCTTTTATCATGTCTAGTCTACGGAACGGTTCAGAAAAAAGGACGTTTGACGTTTTTAAACGAAACGCCAACATGATATGTTCCCAATGAGCTCCTTTAGAACGGTTTGCTACAATGAGGGATAGCGAAAAGTACCTTTGAGCGCTAACTCATCTTACTGCACCATTGGATTTTATTTATTATCCTTAGCGAGGAATCAAACCCGTCGATTTTTGAAAAACAATAACACCCTTCGCTAATGTCACTTAGAAGGATCGAATTCTGTGAAGTGATTCATACGGTTAACTAATGGAAAATATTGCAATTAAACGTAGGATACTTTTCATCATCATCATCATCGTCGTCATCAATCACCATGTGGGTTAAAACGCGGGGTGCAACTTGTAATGTATAAAAGCAATATTTGATTGGAACTTGAATTCTGTGATTAGAAGATTGATTTCACCTTTAAACACAGATTCATATTAGAAAGTACTAGCACAAAAATTATAGAAGAAGCATTAAAGCCTATTTAACCAATTAACTGCTTCCAAGCATTGTATTGTCTCATGACGCGCTCTGCTTACATTACAGGATTTCCTGGAATTGGGGACCAAGAAGTGAATGTCCTATTTACTTAGAAATCCATTTCAAAGATAAACATGAGCATTAGGAAGTTATCCAATTTCCATGAAACTTCGTTGTTCTGTTTGTACTTACTTACGTATCTACCGTCGGGTTTGCCTCTAATAAGCCAAATGATTTCCATCCATTTCGGAACTTAGTCAATACATAGTTTTGTTTAAGAACAATAATAGTTCAAGATCCTAAAACAGCATCATGTTTGAAAGTTTCGAGCTTTTGAATGAGCTGTAATCATTATTAGAAGCTTTATGTACATTTGATAACATTTACCTGTAGGTGTGTACAAGATATATATACAATACCTAAGATATTCCTTATTAGTTTATGAAATTGTATAATGTGTTGTGAAAAATATATATATGAAACTATTATTAGGTATTGCATGTAATAATAAATATGTACTTGCATTTCTGTAATTAGAACCCTAGGTTTTACAAGTCACGCGTATTACCTTCTTTCACAAATGTAGCTGTTCATTCACGATTATTATTTTAAATTTTTGGCGGCCGCATTCATATCCTCCTCCTTTTTGAAGTCGATTAAAAATTAGATCTTACACTAAAACTATTAAGTATTTAAAGCAATTAGCTAAGTTCACAATATTTATCCAGTAGCTAAACTAGGTTATTTTATCATGCATTTTGTTACCTTTTCAACACACTTCCAAAAAAGAGGATGCATAACTTTTTACAAAATAGTCTGATTGTGATATTTTCTTTTGGTTGGTAGAGTATACTTCCGAGGTAGTTCCATTTCTATCATATTATCTTGTCCAAATAACTCTATTTTACAACTAACATACAAGAGATATCGTAACTTCTGTAACAGCCTTCTCAAAAATATTAAGATAAAGTACGACAAAAACTTATTAGAAGGTGCTGGCCATAACACCAAAAAAATATGGAAAATCATAAAAAATGTTACATACACAGCAAAACAACGTGAATCGTCCTCGAGTTTGTTAAAATCACATGCCTCACCAGAAGTAGCTGCTAATAGTTGTAACGAATTTTTTACTAACATTGGGAAAACTTTAGCAGAGCAGATTCAAAACCAATTGTTTGCGCCTACAATAGAAATCACTCAGCCTCAGCTACAATCTTTTGTTTTTTTGGATATTGACTGTACGGAAGTGGAAAGAATTATAATGGGGTTAAAGGACGACTGTGCTACTGGCTGGGATAATATTCCTACCAAAATACTTAAGAAGTACAAGCACATCCTTGCACGACCGTTAACTCTTGCTTTCCAAAAATGTTTGCAAGAGGGTGTTTTTCCTACATGTTTGAAAAAAGCTGTTGTTGTCCCAATTCATAAGTCAGGAAGCAAGGAAAATATAACTAACTATAGGCCTATATCTCTACTTTCTCCCATTTCTAAAATTTTTGAAAAGATTATTAACAACAGATTAGTTAATTATTTAGAAAACAAAGCCCTTCTATCAAAGAACCAGTTTGGCTTCAGGCCAAAACTATCTACTGCGGACGCTGTACACGAACTTACTGATTTCGTCACACATGAACTTGATAAAGGGAACAAAACAATAGGGATATTCCTTGACCTTGCAAAAGCATTCGACACCGTACCTACCCCTATCTTACTTAAAAAATTAGAAAACATTGGTGTACGTGATAACCAGCTTAAACTTCTTACCAGCTATCTAAGTGATCGGTGTCAATACGTAAGAATAGACAGTGTGGTCAGTTCTGACTTAAAAAATGCTTCTTTTGGAATTCCACAAGGGAGCATTCTGGGACCTACACTGTTTTTGATCTACATTAATGACTTATGCAACCTTCAACTTGCCAACGGCAAGATAATATCCTATGCTGACGACACTGCTCTACTTTTCTCAGCAGGTAATGATTCACAGCTGTATGAACTGGCACAACACGGCTTCAATATTGTAAACAGCTGGCTTCGAGGTCACCTTTTAACGCTGAATGCTGAGAAAACAAAATACCTAAAATTCACGATGCGAAAACAGCGATCAGCCATTTTTACTAACCCACTTATATATGCACACGCTTGCAATTACCTTAAATGCGATAATGTATGTCAATGCCCTAACATCTCATTTACTAACCACATTAAATATCTTGGCGTAATAATAGACGAAACATTATCGTTTAATCAACATATTGAAGTTATGAGTAATAGACTACGAAAATTAATATATGTGTTCAAGAAGCTGCGCTATATTGCTGACACGAATTTAGTTAAGCAAATATATCTTGCTTTATGTCAGTCAATCATCACTTATTGTATAACATCTTGGGGCGGAGCCTGTAAAACATTTATACTAGCCGCAGAAAGAGCGCAAAGAGCGATCCTAAAGGTGTCCACGTTCCGTCCCTTTCTCTACCCAACCAACCTATTATATAAGTCCTGTAAAGTTTTAACAGTTCGACAGCTATTTATACTATACACAGTCTTAAAACAACACAGAGCACTTTCCTATAGTACTGAAGTTACTAACAAAAGACGCAAAGACATTGTCTGTACCAACACAGCAACTAATAAGCATGCTTTCGCAACTAGGTTTTTTATGTTCTTAGGGCCATATCTATACAATAAACTTAATCGCAATTTATATATATACGAAATGAATCTCATAAATTGTAAGAAAACCATCTTGAGTGCCCTAGCCAACATGACTTACGAGGAAACCGAGGAGTTATTAATTGTACCTATGTAATAGTTATAAGCTGTGTGTTTAGTGGCCTAGATAAATGACTCATGTAGATATATTTAAAAATACCACGTAGCCATAGTTTATTTAAATTAGTATTACATTTATTTATATTATAAGTTGTAATCTGTTCACTCATTATTGTGTTAATTTGTTTATTGGTCAAAACATGTGTAAGCATTTTTCGCCTGAGACACAGGTTTACCTAGTTCAGGCATAGTGTAATATATAACTAGATTGGATTAGAATTAGGAACATGATGTCCATCTTAGCTCTAAGGTAATGAATAAAGATTTATTATTATTATTATTATTATATTTAAATTTCGTCAAATTCTGTCAAGCGGTTTTTGAGTTACACGCCGATAACTGAAAAGTATTTCGCCTATATTGATGATATCGTAATTGAAGATGAATGGCAATCGATCCCGTAAGTAGCAAGGGTCAATTAAAACACGAAACCTATAGGTGTAAAATAATTGATTGAAGTCGATAGCTTAGTAGGTAGGTAGTAGGTTTTCTTTAAACATGAACATTTGGCAGTATTTTGAGGTCTGTAGGCAATTTATTCTAATATGTATGCACCGTACATGCATAATATTACATTTGCCAAAAATAATGTGTATTTTATATTTATGTTCATTTCTTGAATCTGTTGTTGAATTTATTTCAGTAGGTAAAACTTTGTTTAGATATGTGGTTTTGAATTATTAGTTCTTGAATCAAACGTCATGAATAAAATGGATAAAGTTTTCTATAAACAGTACAGTTTCATAGGAATATATAATTTGCACCTGATCGTAAGTATTTATACAATTGATAGGCTAGTGTTTGAGCACTACCTCACTCGATGGTCAGTGATGATGCGGCCGAAGGCGGTACCACACTAGAGTTATAGACTAACTATAACTACAGAATAGCTCGTGGGTCTCAAGGACAGCTGCTGGAACGCACTGTTAGTTTAGCGATACATTTTCAAACTTGAGAGTGGCAGTTAGCCAGGCGGACAAATAGTGCCCACCGCCATGCTGTGGATTTCATCACTATGTTACTTTCACCGAACGCTCATGTCCGAGGTGGGATAAGATCCTGTGACCGTCTAATCGACGACAACCCCTGTTACCCCTGGGGCTATTATCGCCTAAAATAGTACAATCCGTACCATGAGAGTTGATTGAGAGATCCACCAGAGCTTCAAGCAAAAGTTTAAAGTAGTATAGTACTGTGCTGCGTTAGTTATGCTGAAGCGTTGGTTTTCGTATCTGTGAGATTCAATTATAGTGAATTGACTTGGTACAGTAGCCTTCAGTGTCCTAAGCAGGGGCCCGCTATTACCTAAGACCATTCAAATATGTATCACGCTGTGTTACGGTATCTTCATGGAACTATTGTTCAGTCAATATAATTTTGCTATCGTTCCTTGAGGGTATGAATTTTCATTGAACGACAGTGAAATTGTATTGAGCGTCGCGTTACGTGTATGGAATGGTCATAGCAAATAGGCCCCTGAGTGATGATTGTACACTACAGCTTAGATCGATTGGACCAGGGATTGAAGTAAATTGTTCTCGTACAAACGAAGGTAATTTTATAACGATGTAAGTGTTTATATATTTATACTGTTAATTTAAACATAAACGAAGGCTTTTTAGCTTTGTTTTTTATCTCATTTCATGTGAGTGTTTGAATGACCTGTGTTTAGTTAGTTCAGCCGAGAACTGCACGTATGTATGTGTAACACACATGTTCAGATTACCGATGTTGAAGCGATGGCGGTGGCCCCGCGGCCGTCTTGTCGATCTCCATCACGGACTTGAGATTTTGGTGAACGTAACATCGTAATGAAATGCACAGCATAGTGGTACGGCACTTCTGGCATCCACCTGACCCGCTACCACCCTGGAGTTCTAAGTAACTAACAGTAACTTCGGCCGCATCATCACTGACCATCAGGTGTAATAGTGCTCAAACACTAGCGTAACCGATCAACTAGTTGGCAATGCTTGCTGCAGTCAGCAGTAGGATGGGTGTATACTAGTGGCATTATTTAACTAAGCGCGCCCGTGCTTCGAAGGGCATGTTAAGCGATTGGTCCCGGTTGTTTGTCTTAGGGCATATCAGTCGTTATATGTCAAATGCGTTCGAGCGGTCTGAAAACTTCGACATGGGTTGGCCACGAGCCTATCCACCAAGCCGCACTGGGCCCGCATGATTGATTATGGCCCTGCTCCTCTCTCTGAGAGGAAGGTTCGAGTCACAGCAGTGGTAACATTAAACCTTTAAATACTATATGTATCATTCGGTGCCTTTGGCGTAATAAACAATTTATGAAATTATACGTTCCTGGACATAAAATGTGTACTACGATAAAGTACGTAAAAGTAAATACACTTATAACGTTAGATTATGGTATAGGTTTCAAAAATAATTTGGCGCCGACAGAACTTCATAAATCATTTCTGCTCCCCAACGTTCGCCCAGATCATGTTCCCTTAGTTATTATGTGAATAGTGTTCGGGGCTTACAGCATCAGCTCACATGAACGTAAAGTTTTTGCGCACATAAAAACCAGATGTGATCTGACTTTTTTGATGTCACGAAATATATTATAGGTATTTTCCTCTACTGTACAGTTCGGTTATTTTGGTTCAAACGCTTTTGCACCCAAGCAAGCGCACTTATTTTTATTACCATGATGGGTGAAATAACTAAATGAATATGGATCAAAGTGCGGGAAACTCAGAATATCTATCTATACATACATATAATAAATATGTAACGGATCGCTGTCTCTACACGGAATATATATGAGAAAATATATTATTGGCACTTTTTATACAGTATAGATATAAAATCAATAGCCGATAACTTTGCCACAGAATTTAAAAACAGCGCAAAAAAGATCTTGCCCAAGTGTAACAAGCAGCTCCTAAAAGAATCTGAATATATGTTCCCCGAGAATAAATCTATGTATTTTAAAAAAGCCTCGAAAGATAGTGTCTTGAAGATTATAAAAAATCTTAATACAAATAAAGCTCCTGGGGTAGACAATATTAGATGTGTTGACATAAAAACAATCTGTGATAAGATGCTAGGAATTATTGTGAAGCTAATTAATACTAGTATGAAACAAGGGAAATACCCAGTAGAATTAAAAACAGGTATAGTGAGACCGATCTATAAAAAAGGAAGTCACACTGATTATGCCAATTACAGACCGATTACTATTCTTCCAGTCATTGACAAAATAGTAGAAAAGTTTGTATGTTACCAAATACAAAACTTTTATATAAAAATAATGTTCTGTCCAACTCCCAATACGGATTTCAACCAACCAAGTCAACTCCACAGCTGCTATCTAAATTTACGAACGAAGTGAACAAGTACCTCAATGACAGGAACCACGTAGTTCTATTATTTATAGATTTTAGCAAGGCTTTCGAAACACTACGGCATGACACGCTATTAAAAAAACTGGAGAACTCAGGTGTTCGAGGCCCCTATCTAGAATGGTGCAAGGATTACCTTAGTAACCGTAAATACAGCGTCAAAGTGAGTGATGAAATTAGTGATGCAGTTTTAGTCACTGAAGGAACGGCCCAAGGTTCGGTGTTAAGACCTTTGCACTATCTTGCTTATGTCAATGATATGGAAAATGTGGTTAACCATTGCTCCATATATCAATATGCAGATGACACCTGCCTCTTAGCTGCTAGCAAGGATATAAGCGAAGCATCTCAATGGCTGCAACAAGATTTTACGCAGATATCCAAATGGGCACACGATGCAGGACTTGTAGTAAATGCAAACAAAACTAATATTATTCACGTCCGTTCTAATTACTTAAAATGTTATACCTCGTTTAAGATAGTCGCCCACGGCCACACGTGCCTGCACAAGCCAATCTTGACAGACACTTGTGGGTGTGAGGCAATCGAGCAAGTTACTCACCACACTTACCTAGGATTAGCTGTAGATAACCGATTTAGCTGGAGCTTCCATATAGACTATATATGCAACAAACTGCGAGCTATACTAGCTAAGTTCTACATTCTAAAACCAAAGGTACCGTATAACATACTACTCAACATGTACACAGCCTTAGCAGAATCAATTATTTCATACGGTATTACGAGTTATGGTAGAACGTTAACATATATTGAAAGAATATATAATCTACAAGTAAGGCTATTAAAACGCATTGTACCCTATAAAATAAAACAGAAATATAAAGATATCATAGACATTTTCAAGTACTGCAATATATTGCCTGTACATATAAGACTTCATATGGCCCTATTAGTTGAACAATTTAATAATAAAGAAATACAAATACCCGTATCCCATAAAATAACAACGAGGAATATTTGTAAGAATAAACTAATAGTAAGTACCTACAACAACAAATTATTATGGTAAGCGAACTGTCGAATACTTAATCCCAACCATAATTAATAACATCCCACAAAACATACAAAAAGAAATTAACATAACAAATTACAAACTTAAATACAAAAAATACTTTTATGAAAATATTAAATAAACAAAACACATATCACTTAATCAGTTATTTTTAATTAATTAATTTAAATTATTGTTATTGTTATTATTTGTTTTAATGGTATATTAACATCTTATAACGTTCGTATTTTACCCCTTCACTGCATTACAAATCGATTCATCCTGTATATGAGTGTTTACGCCGTCCGGCAGAACCAGTTCACGATAAGAAGTTATTCCACGAACACAATATGACGGCACTGAGTATTGAATGAGTGTTTGCCTACCGCATAATTAGTAAGTAGTTAAGACACAAATTTATAAGGCATACCCTATTTTTGTATATGATACCATAAAGTTAAGTTTAATATTATGTTTAATATTAAGCAGTGTACGTTGCGAATCTGAGTACCAATACAAACTATGTCTGGTTTAATGGTACAAAACAATAAAGATTATGTTAAATGTGTAATATATAAATTAAAAAAAAAAAAAAAAAAACGACGAATGAAAAAAAATGTAAAATATTTTGTCTGTTTGTCTGCCTATCTGTTTCTTTGTGCGTTTGTACACGCTAATCTCTATAACTGCTTATTCGATTTAGATGTATTTTTCACTAATATGTTGTGGTAAACATCACTTAACATTTAGTGATTGTTTCATGTCAATCGGTTTATGGATAAGAAAGTTATTGCAATTAACGAATAGCGGCCTTACTTGTACACTTGTTACACGTTGCTTAAACTTAAATAACGTCATTTAGTTCGGCGAAGAAACAATTTTCCTTTGCGCAGTACTTATTAGCGTCATTTAAAGTTAAGTAGCGTTTATAAATAAGGCCGTAAGTCTCTCGCCACAACACCATGACCAAGCGAGCAAAGCCGCTGGCAGGTCAACTAGTAATATAACAAAAACGTCATAATAATCAGTAATCCCTTGGTCAAGTTAAAGTGCGCAAAAATATTTAATCAAGTTTCAATTGTAAGGTTTGAAAATGTAGTATAGCTGAACAGCAATTTAGCAAAGTTAAATAAAATGGTTTCAAGGTTTAACTCCGTGTTGTTATTAAAATTGTGCCCAAACTGCCCGAATAATAATACCAGAACCAATATAAAAGCTTTTTGTAATATTTTCCCCTAATCTGCACATTAGCAAAGTTAAATTAAAAGGTTGTGCTCCCTGCGCCAATATTAACATGTGGCGCACAAGGTACCCCAACAATTTCAACATGTGTTGATAATATTGTAAAACGCAACCAAATTTCAATATTTTTACAGTAACTAATCTTTAACTTTTGGCGCGTCAAATCTGTACTGGCGCGCTAACGCTTACATCGGCCTGTTAGTTTGTTTATCCATCTATGTTCTTTTCTACCGACTTCCAAAAAAGGAGGAAGTACTCAATTCGACTGTATTTTTTTTTAAGTTCGTTACCTCATAACTTTCGACTGGATGTACCGATTCTCAAAATTCTGTTTTTATTTGAAAGCTGGTGCTTCCCGTGTGTTCCCATTTTAAATTTTAAATTTCATCAAATTCGGTTCAGTAGTTATTGAGATACACTCCAATAACTGAATAGATTGGAAATCGGTATTACATTTTTCAAATTGTACTTGTTTTAAATATTTTAGTTTATTTTTACGAACACTAAATCACACTAGATGGATTATAAAGCGACATCGTTGTCGTCGCGTCGTTCTCCTCATTACCTACTGAGGGTCTTGATTCCCCTTCTCTATAATTTTAGCTCTGCCTATGCTTCGCCATCTATTACTATTCTTTGCTCCGTGGTGTGTATTCTGAAAATGTGTATCCAGAGCAGAGCGGATCTGGTCGGACCACCTTAAAGGGCTGCGCCCTCTTGATCGTTTTCTTTCGACGTTGCCAGTAACTATTAGTTTTCAAGTTGTGACCCTCTTTCCTGGCTATATGGCTGAAGAATTCTAGTATTCTTCTACTAAGGCAGGAAGTAGAAAGTCTGGTCTTAATTTTCAGTTCTCTCACGATGGATACTTTGGTTCGAAAGGCAGTCCCCATGGATCATGGTTCCCCATTGAATCCCATGAAATCAAACATTTTTCCACATTTCGAAGGCATTGATACGATCGCGATCAGTCTTCGACAAAGCGACATAGCAATTTTTAAAAGTTGTAAAGATTAATGTGAATATATTTTTTCATTTGTTACCCTAGCTTTCTTCTGTTTAAAGTTATCTACATTTGACAAACCCAAATACAGACAATTTTTGTACTGTTAATCTAACCATACGTTGTATAGGCAAGAAGTTTGCCACCTTGTATGCCGTAGGTTAAGTGTTCCTATCCCGCCCTGTTAGCTCATATTTTACATCTTCTCCCGCCTAAGGCTGTGTTTTCCTTAGGCAATTCCTAAACACAAAAATGTTGTAGAACAATTTCACAAGTATTTTAGAAAGTTTTTTATACAACTAAACGAACGTGAACATAAAGCGTATACACTGATGGATACACATTGGTAGCAACTCACTTGCCACAGAACACCAACTATACTAGCGAGCTAAAATCTGTTTTAGTAAATTGTGATAGTTCTTATTCTAGCTTAAAGCCAAACTCGTATAATGCTTGCGAATGACAATCCTTAAATTGGCCCTTTCTGTTCAATTGTGGGAGAATTGTCATTCTAAATGTTACAGAATAAGAACTATCATAGTTAGGCGAATGTTAGTTTAGTGTACAAGCGAATCACTACCTTTGCCTCGTTGATATAAAAGTGAAAATATCGAGTAAGTATATGATGAGGCCATTGTCCACAGCGACTGGGTGTTCGGTGTGCGGTACTGCAAGCTCAGCAACTTCATGGCGAACGTGACCGTGGCCGCCAGCGTGTTCACACTCACTGGCATCTCCTTCGACAGGTAATCAAAGATACATTCATTACTGTGTTTTGGTCTGAAGGCCAATGTTTCCATAGAAACTACAGGGGGACAGACTGCGTACAAAGATAGAAAATAATCTGATTTCACCGGCTTGTCTCGCATCTCCCCGCATTGAGTTCCGCGAGAGACCGCGGAGTCGCGGCGGTCGCACACAGCTAAAACATAGTACTCGTACGGAGAGGCATAAAGGGGGTCACGCGTAGTATATGCAAAATAATCAGATAAAATAGTACTGTTGTAGGTACTTTATGTCTGTCCTGTCTCCAGGAATTTATAAAAGTAGGCAAAAGTTATATGAATTGTACCATGAAAAATCGTATAATCATAATCCTGTATTTTTGGAATATGTCAAACGTTATTCTAAGTTATTTAAACGAGCCTGTTCCTCAGCTAAATCTATTTATTTAAGAAATAAGATCAAAAATTCTGTTAATAAAATAAAAATGACGTGGAACATTATAAACAGTGAAACTGGTAGGAATACAGTGCGTAATCGAGACTTTCATTTAAAAATTAATAATAAATATGTAAGAGCAGATTTGGAGGTAGCGGCCGAGTTTGAGAATTAATGACTTACCTTATTATGTAGAGAAGAATCACGAGATTGTATTGTTTGCAGATGACACTTCACTGTTATTTAAAATTAAAAGGCAGTTATTAAACTATGACGATGTTAACAATGCATTAGCTAAAGTTGTGAATTGGTTCAATACAAATAATCTTCTCCTCAATGAGAAGAAAACTAATTGTATAAAGTTCTCGACACCAAATGTGAGACAAGTAGAATCCAATATACAATTGAATGGAACAGGGTTGGACCTTGTGGAGTCAATGGTCTTTTTAGGAATTACTATAGACGTTAAATTGCAATGCCCTCAAATGCCCCCCCAAATGCCCCACATAAAAAATTGTCTAGTAGGCTCAGTTCAGCGGCTTATGCTGTTAAAAAAATTAGACTATTAACTGATGTAGACACAGCTAGAATAGTTTATTTTAGTTATTTCCATAGCGTTATGACTTATGGCATACTGCTCTGGGGATGTTCTGCAGATATTAATTCCATTTTTATACTGCAAAAAAGGGCTATACGAGCGATCTACAGTTTCGCTCCCAGAGTTTCCCTTAGACAGAAGTTTAAAGACATAAACATTCTAACTGTTGTTTCTTAGTTTATCTATGAAAATCTAATGTATGTAAAGAATAACATTAGCAGTTTTAATAAAAGGAGTGATGCTCATTCCATCAACACGCGAAATAAGCACAAGCTATCCGTACATGTAACGCGTCTCCACAGAATAAGTCATTCTTTTATGGGACAATGTATACGATTCTATAATAAAGTTCCCAATGTTATCCGAGATTTGCCTATTAATAAGTTTAAAATTACTATTAAAACTAAACTCTGTCAAAAAGGTTATTACAAAATTTCGGATTACTTGGAGGATAAAACAGCTTGGGACTGATCACTCCAGGATCTATCTACTCGTGTACTAAGATGTCAAAGTGTAGCGTGTCTTGCCCTACTGATACCATTATTATGTTCTCTTTTGTAAGGCAACATACTGGAGCTAATATTTGTAGTACCTAAGTAAAAACATTGTAAAAACATCTATATAAAAAGAATGGCCCCGAGTTTCTTGCCGCTTCTTCTCGGTAGGCTCTATGTATTTTGGAACGCGGCGGTAGTCTTTAAAGTACATTATAATGAAAAAATTACGTTCATAAGTGCGTCTTTGATGCCTAAATTGAATAAATGATTTTGACTTTGACTTTGACTTTGTACGGTAGAATAGTAGCATTTCAGCATTTACCTGCCGACATAAAAAGTATACCTACACCTGGTAGGTTTCTACTGTAACTTCTTAAGGAGGGAATTAAATTTTTCTATAGCAATAATACATGACACGACACTGGCACCAAATGGTAAGGATCTTTTTTATTACGAAAAAGTCGATGTGCGTACGGCTCAAAGTAGCAACGTATTCCCATCTCAATGGGACGATTGCGACTGGCTGGTGAAACAAAGTACAAGTGGCGTGAGACGGATGATTGCGTGTTTCGCGGAATAAAACGTTGTAACCAATTACATTTCACTTTAGTAATTCGTAAAATATAATATATTTCGTAAAATTGCTAAGTGTAGCTTCAGAATAAGTACTAAGTGATATTATTTATCTAATTTTTGTGTCAATAAATTTACCATAACTGAATCAAAACGAAAATCGATGAAAAATAGAGGCGACTATGTGATTTTATTCTATCAAGAAAATTTTATTCCATCGTGTTTTAGCCCAATTCATGCCCTTGCAAATATAATGCAGTATCCAAATGAATTATTCTTTTTAATTTGAACATGATATAGTACAGAAAAAAATCAAGTAAACCATTGCAATTTTCCTTAGTAAGCCCCCTTAACATCATATCTCAGGGTGTGCAGTGCATTATTATGCAGGTTTTTGAAATATTATATACGTACCTCACCGGATTAGTAAGGAGTTTATATATTTAAAATACAGGAGAATTGTTCAAAAATTTTTCTAAGGGGCCATATAATTATGTTGGTAACAACACATATAAATACGCAATTACCAAATCAAAATTATATGTGAATAAGAAGTAATATTACAACATATTTTTACATAAAGCTGGGACATCAAATGTATTTTAATGAACAAACACGTCTCTAAGAGAACCTACGAATATTTAAAAATTATATGTTTTTTGCAATGTGCAAAATAAGTTCACAAAAGCCTTTCCAGGCTTTCGGACACTTATCCACTTTAGGTTGAAGCTAATGGGATTCCTGTAGTATTGGAATGTCGTGAAAAACACAATAAAACCGCTTTATTCTATAATTGCCGCCTGGTAATGTCGTACTGCACATTACAAGCACGATAAGTACTGGAATATTATGTCATTATGGACTATGTCGGTCCGTGGATGAATTTTTTTGACAAATGGCAGATATATACCAAATAACTCTTCACTAATAACTATTAACACACATAGAGCTGCACATTACCGAAATGAATAGTAGTTTATTCAACGGTCACACAATACCTAATTATATGCCCTTGCATACATTTAATCTTCACTCATGCAGTTGAAATAAAAGAAAAGTGGAAAATGAGTTAAGTATTTATTTACTATACAAAATGTTCAAATTATGAATGTTGCAATTATCAAATTGAATATTAATCATGGAGCTGTAGTTATACAACAATTAATTATATAACACATATATTACATACTATCCATATTTTGTAAAATATATATATATATATATATATTATACTCTACGAATAATAATAAGTCAGGAAGCATAATTCAGAACAAATTCCTCACAAAAAGTGGTCCTTCAAACAAAAGCGACGTATGATTCCAAATACGAATTACTTCCGAGGTTACAAATAGACATGTTCGGTGATTGGTTTAATTTCAGAAGGAAAGCAGGGATTAGTTCACGCGCGTGCTGCAACGTCTACTATGACAACTGAGTCGTAGCGGCGTGGACGATGTAATGCAACAAGTGAATTGGACCAAGTTAATAATATAAACAATGTTTTTTTTTTGTTATTTATATCGGTTACTTTTTAAAATTCAGTGAACGTTATGTCCCGCCAAATATGATTAATTTATTAAGTTTTCGTCTAGAAGTAATTAGAAGAGACTCTTTCTTCGCAATGTAATGAAGTAAGATTAAAAAAAATTCGCATATTCATTTTACCAAAATCATATTTAACTAGCTGGTGCCCGCGACTACGTCTGCGCAGGGTTAGTACTTCGAGTAGCTTATTATCTTCTCCAAGGCCTCACCCTGACCAGACCTCCATTTATCATTATACCAAAATGACATTAAATATGTACATGGTCAAACGCAATTGTTATTATAGAAGTCTAAGAGTGTAGTGTATCAATCAGTAAACACTAATAATAAAAGACAGGACTTACGAGTACATACACATATATCACCATTAAAAAAACTATCATTTCATTTCATCACCCTTGACGGTATTTGTGTAACATTTGATCCCCCTTGAGTCTAGTGTATCGAGCTGTCAAAATAATAGCGAGCGACACAAATTTAAGGCACAAACAAAAAAAACAAACTTAAATGTAGGCGTTGAATACACCGCTGCTTACCCCTTCGAGGATATATAGGCGAAACCGTTTGTTATGTTGTGTTTAAAAATAACATGTAACTATTGCGGGTGATTCACTCAAGACCGCTAGATTGAAGTTTCACCTCCGTCGTGATGGCGGAATCGCTCGACTACAGTCGGCTGAACAACAAAGACGGATGACATGCCAACTCTATCGCCGAGCACGTCTAGTGTATCGAACTGGCAAAATCATTGAGTGCTTTTGACTTGAGGTACGTTCTGTTACAACCCTAATATCTGCCGATCTTGCAATCGACCACACTCGCATTCTAGCGATTGACGTCAATGTATTTCAACAAGTCAGCAATATTGTTTTGTATATAAACCCATATTTTTTGGATATTATTGTCATTCATTGTTATTCAATTTTACAAGGTTACTCTGCCTCTCATCAGTAATAGTAGTGCGCGATTATTTAAAAACCCGAGTGATCCAACAAGGAGTAAATAATTGAAAAGTGTAAATAATAGTAATAAAAGTGTTAATAAATCTGTGTTTCCATAAATCTTGTTTTTTTTAAAACAAGTCGGGAACCTAGTCTAACATTATTGGTGTCAGAACAAAAGGGATAATTACTGTCCCCTGGTCGCCCCTACCTGACGAGGGTCCTCCTGCACTTTCACGACGTTTGGTCTCATCGCATGTGGCTCTAAGTTGGCCATTGCACGCTACTGCCTACCGCCAGCTTGTTTACGCCACTGCATCGCCGCTACCGAGCCCGTCAGCCTAGCTCCACTGTGTATTCACATCACACCGAGCTACCCCTGCTGACCCTTGGCTCGAAAACTACACGTGGCTCCACTGTGTTGTGGGTCACCTACCCTTACACCGAGTCACCCTGCTGATTGGGACTTCAAGAGTAACCAGCCACCCTACTCTACTCTTCCCTTGGGACGCCTGCCAAGCTCCAAGCCATCCACGAGGCTCTGAGGGAATCCATTATCACGCGCATACTGCCCGTGATCACCGAGGTCATCGCACCGGCGCCTTGTATTGTGTAACACGATACACTCCACCTGGTCAACCGACGCGACGGCTCGTGCCGTAACCCGACTCCGCATAGCTAACTCCAATGACGTCTCTACTATTCATCGTTCTGTAAGTGATTTTACAATTATTGTTTTCTGTTTTGTCTGAGTACTTTGTGATTGTTTTTTCTATTTTCTAATACTTATTTAACAATGGTTAACGAGAGTCTTAAAGGTGATAAAAAAATGTCTTCCAGCAGTTCCTTAGTACCTTTAGAGGAAAATATTAATTTCGGGGTCCTTACTAAATTCATTAAGCCTTTCGATGGTGATAAAAATAAATTAACTTCGTTTTTGCGTAATTGCGAAAGTGCATTGTCGTTAGCTTCAATTGCACAAAAGGACATTCTATTTAAATACATATTGTCACAATTCGAAGGCAAAGCGGAATCCACTTGTGCATTAAAAATATTCGAAAATTGGTCTGAGTTGAAATCGTTTCTAAAAACCACTTTTGGCGAAACCAAACATAGAGATCATTTATTTTTAGATCTACAACAGTGTAAACAAAAATATAATGAATCTGTCAGTCAATATAGTTTACGATTAGAGACATGTTTAACACGATTACAGACTGACATCACACACTCTACGAGAGATCCTTCCGAATTAAAAGGCCGTATTGCAAATACCGAGGACTTAGCGCTTCATACTTTCTTGTTAGGGTTACCGAGTCATATAACTACAATCCTTAGGTGTAGAAATCCCTCGAACCTAAACGAAGCAGTTAACCTTGCCATTCAAGAAGAGAAGCTGCATAACTATGCCCTGCAAACTCAAACGGCTAACCAATTAAGACCAAAGTGCAAAATCTGTGGCAAAACAGGGCATCTTGATCGAAACTGCTTTAATCGCGAGCGTCCAATTTCCTTTCGTGAGCGCCCTGTGCACAACGTCAATAATAACATTCCTCAACATCCTTCTACATCAACCACTGTACCCCAAAACCCAGTGAAAGTATGCAGATACTGTAAAAACCTGGGTCACGAGATTCATGAATGTCGTAAGAGACAATTCAATAATTCACGTCACAAATCTACAAAACAGATTCATAATCTTTCCCACAATGAGGATGATCGCAGCATCCGGGAAGATTCTTTTGATTCTGATTCACGCTCTGATTTAAACTGACTATGATTCCGGTCCCGCGTCGTACGGAATCCGCAACTCAAACCGACGCTGACGGGATGAACTCTTTATTTGATAATTTATCTATGAAGACTATCATTCCAACTAAATCTAAAAAAACTACCAATTCTACTAAATCTACCAATCCTACTAAATCTACAAAACCTACCAATTCTACTAAATCTACCAACCCTACTAAATCTAACAAACCCACTATGTCTACTAAATCTACCAAACTTACCAATCCTACTATATCTACTAAATCTACTATGTCTACTATATCTACTAAATCTACTATGTCTACTAAATCTACCAAATCTACTAGTCCTACCAATTCTACCAGTTCTAATATATGTTCTAAATCTACAAATTTTACGATGCCTACTAAATCTGCAAAAATTACCAAGTACAATAAACCTACAAAATTCTGCAAATCTACTGAACCTTTTATATTCACTGTACCCAAACGCATTGATTCTATTTCCAAACCTACTAGTTCAAAAGTTCTTACTCAACCCACGAGTAGTAAATTTACTATCTCTCCTTATTTAAATAAGCTTACCAAAACTACTAGATCTCGTACACTTCCCACTGCATCTAATAAATCCGTTCCTAACTCAAGAGATGAATGTGAGGCTAGTTATGAGGTAAACATAAATTATAAAACTCACCTACCTCACATATACGTTACAAGCCAATATTCTAGTAAACCGCTAGTATTCTTAGTCGATTCTGGTTCCACTGTTTCATTTGTTAAGAAATCAGCCCTTGAAATCCAACCTGTTCTTGATCCTGCAGTCATTAAATTCAAAGGTATCGATAGCGACGCCAATTATTCATCCACTCTTGGCAATTTTAAACTTGACCTCAAAGTCTCCAAGAGCAAAACTATCTACAGCACTTTTCACCTTATATCGGATAAAGTTGACATTCATTTTGATGGTATTATAGGAAATGATCTGCTGAAGCTCTATAATTGTAACGTAGATTACAAAAGCAACACTCTGACTATTGGAAAATATCAGCTCAACCTTCACTTTACAAAGCCTCGATACACCATTCCAGCTCGTTCAGAAATGGTCATTGAATGTGCTATCTCAAACCCAGAGATCACATATGGATTTGTGGAAAAATCTGAAATCCAAAATGGTGTTTATCTAGCCAGCTGTTTAACTAGAGTGAAACCTAATAAACATGCAAATGTATCCATTTTAAACACCACACATCGCGATGTCATTATTCAATCTCTCAATGTTGAAATTCACCCTTGTCATACTCTCGAAGACATTAGAAATCAAATTCACCCAGTAAACACAGTAACACAGAATGTTTCAGCTAACTCCCGCGATCGGATTAAAAATGACTCAACGACGAAGAGTCAAAAGCCCTTTTACAGCTATGCTCTGATTATTCTGATCTGTTTCATTTAGAAGGTGATATCCTTACTTGCACGGATACCCTTACACATGAAATCAAAACCACTGATTCCCAACCTATCCATGCGAAAACCTATCGGTATCCCGAGATCCATAAACAAGAAGTCAACAAACAAATTCAAAAGATGCTAGACCAGAAAATCATCAGACCCTCCGATTCTCCTTGGTCTTCTCTTATATGGATTGTCCCCAAAAAGCAAGATGCTTCCGGCGAAAAGAAATGGCGCATCGTAGTTGACTATCGTAAATTAAACGATGTTACCATAGGTCACGCTTATCCTATTCCAAACATCACCGATATTCTTGACCAGTTAGGACATAGCAAATACTTTACAACGTTAGATCTGGCATCTGGCTTCCATCAGATCCGAATCAAGGATGCTGATGCTCCTAAAACTGCATTTTCAGTTCCCAATGGGCATTTTGAGTATACTCGAATGCCTTTTGGTCTGAAAAATGCTCCAGCGACGTTTCAGAGGTTGATGAATACTGTCCTTTCAGGCCTACAAGGCATACACTGCTTCATCTATCTCGATGACGTCATAATCTACTCCCATGACTTAAACTCGCATATTCAAAAGCTCAAACTTGTTTTCGATGCCCTAAGAAAACACAACCTCAAACTCCAACCAGATAAGTGCGAATTCCTTAGAAAGGAAGTCGCTTATCTTGGTCACATCATCACCGATAAAGGTGTCTCACCAAACCCCGACAAAGTTAAAGCTGTTCTTGATTATCCAACTCCCAAAAACCACAAACATATAAAGAGCTTTCTTGGCCTGGTTGGTTATTATCGTAAATTTATAAAAGACTTTGCTAAAATCACTAAACCTTTAACATCACTACTCCGTAAAGACACTGAATTCATTTGGGGTGATTCTCAAAATCATTCATTCATTACGCTTAAAAACTTGCTCACCAATGCTCCAATTCTGCAGTATCCAGATTTCAGCAAACCATTTGTACTAACCACAGACGCTTCTAACTATGCATTAGGCGCTGTCCTTTCCCAGTGTGAAGATGGAAATGATCTTCCCATCGCCTATGCTTCTAGAACGCTTAATAGTGCAGAAGGTAATTATAGCACTACGGAAAAGGAACTTTTAGCAATCATCTTTGGAACTCAAACTTTCAGACCTTACCTCTACGGTAGGAAATTCAAGATCGTTACTGATCATCGTCCTTTAATCTGGCTCATGAACTGCAAAGACCCCAGCAGCAAACTTGTTCGCTGGAGATTAAAACTCGAAGAATTCGACTACCAAATTAGCTACAAACAAGGTAGAATTAATTCAAACGCTGATGGACTCTCTCGTCCTCCCATTAATGCTATCAATGATTTTGACATAGACCTAACAGATAACCTAAATTACGAATCATTCTTAAAATCACGTTCAAGCCCTACCAACTACGATACCCAAGTTTTTGAATACAACCAAAATCTTTTAAAGACGTCATGCCCTATAATTGCCTATCCGACTTCAATTGATCTTGATGAATCCAACTTATACTGTAAAGATATTCTTGACCTTCTTGAAGATAAAGAAGACTTCATAAAATCTGAAAAGGAACTACATCACGTAAAAACTTCTACAGTCAATAATAAGACTTTCTTCCATCTCTTCACTAAAGTACACCACTTTGAGTCAACCACTTATAAAGACTTATTTAATGTCCTGAAAGGATTACGAAACCAACTTGTCATATTTCATTCCGAAGTCAAAGAAATCGCTTTATCGGACTTTGCCAACCCTTTCGATAAGTTGAAATTCCTCCTCATCTATGAGATAATAGCTTATATCTTTCACGGAACTCAAATCAAAGTAAATGTTTACCATAACACAGTTCGATATCCTACCCCAAGCGAAGTCCCTATCATCCTGAAAGAAAATCACGATTCTCCTATCGGTGGTCATATAGGTTCGAACCGAATGTATAATAAATTAAAGGATACCTTTTATTGGAAAGGTATGAAAAGCGAAATAGAGAGATATGTTCGAAACTGCACATCCTGTCAACAAAACAAAGCACTTCGAAAAACCAACAAAGCTCCCATGGAGATCACTACCACATCTTCTGAGCCTCTGCAACGAATCTGCACCGATATAGTTGGTCCACTTCCTGAGTCTGGTTCTGAAGGGTACAGGTACATAGTCACGTTTCAAGATGATTTAACTAAATATTCCATGGCCTATCCTATCGTTGAATCTACAGCAGAACAGACATCTCAATGTCTCATTAAATTCATCAGCCATTACGGGATTCCAAAAACCATTCTTTCAGATCAAGGTGTTCATTTCATTGCCGATGTATACAAACAAGTTGCCACTTTCTTCAAAATCAAACATTTATTCTCATCGCCATACCATCCTCAGACAAACGGTGCTCTTGAGAGAAGTCATGCTACTCTAAAGGAATACCTTAAGTCCTATGTCAATGAAAATCAAAACGACTGGCATAAATTCATACCTACTGCTATCATTTCATATAACTCATGTGTGCATTCATCTACTAACTTTACACCTCATGAATTATTATTTGGTTGCAAGCCTAACATTCCCAGCTCCATCTATGATATTGATCCTACAGCTACTTATCCTGACTACATTAAAACTTTAAAACAAAAGTTAATCAACTCTAGAAACATAGCTCGCGAAAACATCCTTCGAAACAAAGAAAGATCAAAAGCATATTATGACAAACATGCTAAAGACGTTACCTACAATGTCGGAGACATGGTCTACCTAAAACAACACCATAGATTACGCAAAGCACTGTCCTCAATATGGAAAGGTCCTTTTCGAGTCCTTAAGGTCCATAATAATAACAATGTCACACTTCTTGTTAATCGTAGGCATATACGTTATCATTTCGATCAAATCAAGTTAGCTCATGAAAATCCTCTTCCAGGGCCATCACGCCAGGAGTCGTCTCCGTCTCCAACTCCAATCTAACGTCGCCTATCGTCAACAGTCCCGGTCTTTACTTTGACCCTCTAGGTACTCTAAGATATTATAATAACTATTGGAATGTTTTAACGTTTACTGATATTTCTTACTTTAAGCCTCATCTAGAAACTATTAATAAAATGTTAGCGAGTTCTAAACGTATTTGCTATTCTTATCCTGATATTAAGATAGATTGCTCTAATGTCCTTAGTCCTTTAGAAACCTTATATTATAGTGTTAATTCTAATTATAATTCTCTATCTCATCTTATTAATAATAATATTAGCTCTAGACCTAGACGATCCGTTTGGTTCGGTATAGGCGGTCCTATCCTTAAACAGCTATTCGGTTCTCTCGATGAAGACGATGCCAAAGCTTTCACTGACTCCATTAACGCGGTCCAAGATGATCAACGTCACTTAGCTTCCTTAATGAAACAGAACATTCATATTATTTCATCTACTATTTCATCTTTTAATAATACGATTCAAAGGTTAAACCATAACGAAGTCGCACTTAACGAAAACATGGTTAAACTTGACTCAATTCTAGAAACGATTTCAACCAGCACCAATAAACTCGAAGTTACCTCGCATCTCGCAATGACGTTCAGTGCATTAGAAAGCTCTCTCATGATTCTTAATTTTAAACTGAAAGATCTTATAGATTCTATACTTTTCGGTAAACAAAATGTAGTACATCCTTCTATACTAAGTCCCATGCAATTGTTTAACGAATTAAATTCAAGAAACAACGATCTAATTCTCAACTTTCCAATCGAGCTAACTCTAGATAACATTCATATTCTCATAGATATAGCAGATGTATCTTCTTTCGTTAGCGATAGTAAATTAGTATTCGTAGTAAAAATACCCTTAGCCTTGCTCGTAGATTATAATCTCTATCACATTTATGCTCTCCCTACACCTCATGATATTCATAAACCAAACTCTTTTGCTTTAATAAGCCCATCCACAAAGTACTTAGCAATAACTGAAGACAAATTGACGTATTCTGCAATGGACGACCTAAGTGAGTGAAAATTAATGGAGAATAACTATTATTTGTATAAATTAGCTAATGTACAATCTAGTGTTTCAAACCCTATCTGTGAAGTGCTTATTTTCAGTGAATTTCTAAGTGATATCCCAGACTCTTGCAGTTACAAACTAATGTACGGTAATGTCGATATCTGGCAAAAACTAATGAACAATAAGTGGATTTACGTTCAGTCAGATATCGCAAGGCTATCTCTTAATTGCAATGGTAATATTGTCGATCATGACGTAGTCGGAACAGGAATATTAACTGTTCCTAAAAATTGTAAAGCATATCACAAACTAATGCAGTTTGTTCCCAGTAATGAATACGAAACAAAAATTTATATACCATCACCTAACTTTAACATCATCAACGATGATTGTTGTTCTAAAATAAAAATTAATAATAGTATTCCATATTTAACTCCAATAAGATTGTCTCATATAAATCTGGACTCCTTACAATACGCGACTCATAAACTAAACCAATTCAATGACGAGTTGACAGAGATCGAAAATCAGCCTTATCACATTAAATATGGATACTATTTCAGCATCTTGACAACATTGTTATCCTTATCTGTTTTTTCATTTTTGTCTTATAAACTTTATTTGTGTATTTGACCTAAACGCAGAGCTACTACTTCCGGATGTTGTGTTAAAATATTTAATAAATGCTATTCAAAGCCTCAGTCTCATATTCATTCTAGGTCAAATATTGAGATGACCACTATTGGACACAACTCTGAAACTTCTAGTTCTGACTCTAATTCTATGTCTAGTGTTTCTATGTCATCTCCAAGAAGGAATCTTGAAATATAATTAAATTTATGTCTGGTACTTTTCTTATCCTATTGCTAAACCGTTATGTTTACAATGTTAATTTTAATTGTCCTAGTTCATTGCTACTATCTACTTAATTGTTAGTTTTACTTTTCAATTAATTTCTATTATCTAATCATTAATCTTATTTTTCTATTTTTCATTGCAACTTTCTAATTGTTTACTACTTTATTGTTATTTTTAATTAATTACTATTCCATTATGTCTCTTAGTACTGTATTTCATTGTCTCAATCTTGTAATCTCTGTTGGATCAATCCTTACTCACATACTATCCGTTTAGTATGGGTATATTCCGTCTTAAAGGGGGGAAATGTTACAACCCTAATATCTGCCGATCTTGCAATCGACCACACTCGCATTCTAGCGATTGACGTCAATGCATTTCAACAAGTCAGCAATATTGTTTTGTATATAAACCCATATTTTTTGGATATTATTGTCATTCATTGTTATTCAATTTTACAAGGTTACTCTGCCTCTCATCAGTAATAGTAGTGCGCGATTATTTAAAAACCCGAGTGATCCAACAAGGAGTAAATAAGTGAAAAGTGTAAATAATAGTAATAAAAGTGTTAATAAATCTGTGTTTCCATAAATCTTGTTTTTTTTAAAACAAGTCGGGAACCTAGTCTAACAGTTCGTTTAGCAATGAGGGCATTGGTGACGTTGCAATTGTTGGCTCTTTTGTTAAAGCGTTCGTAAAGCTCAAAATCGTTATTATTGCCGCTATTCCCACACTCTACTCGAACGCTAAGCTGTGCATAAGACCTAAAATCGCACTATTGTGCTGTCAAATAGATAGTTGTCAAAAAACGATCAAAAACAACCGCAGCTCCGGACGTAGGTTAATAATTGTACTTTTCGGTGGTATAAATAACTCTTTTTTAGCTTTGCGAACGGTGAACAAAAAGATCCGTAAACGACATTTTCACCCACAAATTCCCAATTCGAACGCCATTGTGAGCATTTTAGCGTTATTTTTCGCCAACTTGGGGCTATTCGAACGCACTGTATAATCTATGAGAAACTGACACAACTTTGACAGAACTCTATTGTCAGAAAGAAAGTCATCATTATGATCTTGGCATCGGCGGAGAACTTGTTATTTTGTCTATGCTGTACCCAAAAATATTAGGCCGTTTCACCCGCGTGGTGATAGGATGATAATGATGATGAAAATTT
Source organism: Selenia dentaria (assembly GCA_917880725.1). NCBI lineage: Eukaryota > Metazoa > Arthropoda > Insecta > Lepidoptera > Geometridae > Selenia > Selenia dentaria. The sequence goes on along the minus strand of OU862888.1, from coordinate 636,473 downwards.
GCCTATGTGCTATTCCAGACTATAATCTATCTCTGTGACAAATTTCAATCAGATCTGTTCAGCCGTTCTGCCGTTATTGAGTAACAAACATTCATTAAAATCATCCATCCATCCATCCAAACTTTCACATCATTTATGATATTAGTGGGATATAAGTAGGAAGTAGGATAGGACATTCGTTATTTGCCTGGTGGACGTTTTTCAGTGGTCGCAGAATACCTTCATTATCAATTATTTTAGAAAAGCATTGTGTTGATATTACTGACAGATTTATGAGCAACTCAAGTAAACCACTTCAAAATTTGCAAAGGGTGAATTTTCATTAGCTTGAAAAATTAAACGTACTTACGTAATTCAACCAAGCAATGAACTATTTTTTTAATGCTATACTACGCAACTGTAGGTAATCGGTTATTACTGTTAATTGTTCATTTTCTGTAGTATTTTTTAGAGATGTTGATGTTTTTTTTGGGACGAATCATCAGCGTAACAATGATAAGTTTACTTAATATAAGATTTGATATACATAATAACATAAACAAAAAAACAGTAGGTACTAACTGTACAGACTGGGAGGTACTGCAGATTTGTGTAACATGGTACATATACAATTTCTTTCAATTTGTTTTTTTTTATTTATTTCTTCAAAATTGACGGAGTAAGTATATAATGCTGGTTTTCACAGGCGTCTAGTCATACTCTTGTCTTTCTAGCTTAAGTGCAGAGAGGCATTTATTTTACTGCACTGGATCGGCAAGGGAATGAAAATAAAACTAAGCTAAAACTAAATAAGCAAAATACATTGCTGTTACATTTCAATATTCAGTTCTGTAAAAAAATATACATTAATCAAAAATAGACTGACTTTATTTTGCATAGTATTGACCATCTCGGTTTGTATACGTATTTGTACATCTTTGAATTGTACAGGATGTCGCTTGTTTAAATAGATTAAGTGTGAAATTTATAAGTTAGCTCGTAAGATATTGCAATTTGTAAGATAAACATAGTCTTAAGTCTAGGTTTTAAGTACTTAGCAAATAAAGATACCTAGGTCTATTAGGAACAGATAGGGAATTACCGAATTAAGCAATAAAGTGCTAGGGGCTCTCTTATAGGTAAGGATCCGACTATAAAGCGTTAAATTAAGATAGGTAGGTGCTCTCTGTACAGTAAATAACGGCATATAAATAGTGTCACATTTTAGAAAAGGATAGCAATAGTCTGAATGAAACAACTATAGATGTAAAATTGTATATAAACAGCGCCATTTTGCGCAATTTTATTCGATATCCTATGCGTGCAGGAGACCTTTCTGAAACCAGGTACAGCGAACCCTAGGTTTGCAAATTACCGTTTGGTTCGTAATGATAGAGTGGCCACCCCAAAAGGTGGCACTCTCATCTATTACAAAAGAGCTCTGCACTGTATCCCAATTGTTACTCCACCACTTAGAATACTAGAAGCCTCTGTTTGCTTTCTAGCGATGTCAGGTCATCAACCTGTCATCATAGCCTCATGTTACCTCCCCTCTGGTAAAGAACTATTACAGACAGACTTGGAAGCCCTCTTCTCTCTAGGAAGCTCCGTCCTTCTGATCGGTGACTTCAACAGTAAACATGTCATATGGAACTGTACTAGTAACAATAGTAATGGTAAAATCCTTGAAGGCTTGGTCAGCCACTTAAACTTTGATATTCTCTCCCCTCTGGAGCCCACAAGATATCCCTATGTTGACAACCAACGACCAGACATACTTGACATAGCACTTCTCAAGAACGTCACCCTCCGGTTGCGCTCTATAGAAGTGTTACACGAACTGACTTCAGACCACCGCCCTGTATTGTTGAAATTAGGCCCCGACCCGACGGACATAACCCCTATCACTAGAACGGTAGTGAACTGGAAGCAACTGGGGGAATCCCTCCAAGCTATCAGTTCACCCGCTCTCGATAGAATCCCCGATGACATACAGACAGTAGAAGACGTGTCAATTGCGATCGAGGCTCTCAGTGACCACCTCCGCACCGCAGTAGGTGAATCCTCAAAGCAGGTCCAAGTGGCGGATGGTCGCCGCTTTGAACTGCCCGAGGGTGCGAGGAGGTTACTGACAGCTAAGAACGCCGCCACTAGGGCGTATGACTCGATGCCAACCCCAGAGAACAAAGCCACCATGCGCTATTTACAGCGTGCTGTAAGGAAACGCATGAGTGAGCTGCGTGATCAAAGGTGGGACGACAAACTGTCAGAGATTGAGCCAACTCACCAGGCATACTGGCAGTTGGCTCGAACTCTGAAATCTGACGGACAACAGACAATGCCTCCACTCATTAGGCCACCTCCCCTCTCCATAGCGTTCCTTGACGAAGACAAAGCCGAGTGTTTAGCTGATAGCCTTGAGGCTCAGTGTACTCTAAATGTAGATCACGTCGACCAGAAACACCTCGATTCGGTGGAATCTGAAGTCGAACGTAAAAGCTCTATGTCCATCTCTGACCTCCCACTCCTCCCACCGGTAAAATCATCCGAGGTTGTGTCTCTGATCAAGAGCCTCAAGACCCGTAAATCCCCTGGTGCTGATGGTATCAGCAACAAGGTGATTAAACACTTCTCAGTCCCACTAGTCCATCTCTTAGTTAGCATCTTCAATGCGGCTATGAGCAACTGCTCCTTCCCAGACACTTGGAAGCATGCCATTGTCATTGGTATTCACAAACCAGGCAAACCGGCAGCCGAGCCCTCCAGCTACCGTCCCATAAGTCTCCTCAGCTCTCTGGGGAAGATTTACGAGCGGCTCATTGTGAACCGACTCTGGTCCCACGTTAGGTCCAATAACCTCCTTCCCGATGAGCAATTTGGTTTTAGAGCCAAACACTCTTGCGTCCAACAAGTGCACCGCGTAACGGAGCACATCCTAGGCGGTTTCAATAAGAAACCAAAGCCCCAAGGGACCATAGCTGTCTTCCTCGACGTAGCGAAAGCGTTCGACAAAGTCTGGCACAACGGCTTGATATTCAAGCTGTACCAACTGGGTGTGCCAGACCGTCTTGTACTCATCTTACAAGACTTTCTCAGGGATCGAACGTTTAGCTATCGCACCGAGGGAACGCTCTCCTCCCCGCATCCCATTCACGCAGGTGTCCCTCAGGGCTCTGTACTCTCACCCATTCTCTTCTCGCTGTACACCAGCGACATCCCACGATCTGAACCTAATGTTCAGATCGCTCAGTTTGCGGATGATACTGCAATCTACTCTACTGGCTGGTTCAAGGTCAGGCAGAGATGCGCCATCCAACGAGCCATCACCGTAATCGGTGCATGGTTTCGTAAATGGCGGATTGCAGTAAATCCTAGCAAAAGTGCAGCAGTGTACTTCACTGAGACCCGGCGAAATCTCATGCCGTCACCCATAGTCCTATTCGGCGAACCCATCCCTTGGGCTAAATCTGCCAAATACCTGGGCGTCACCCTTGATTGCCAACTCACTTTCGCGAAACACATCCAGATTGTTCGCAATAGGGCGGCCTTCATTATGGGTCGTCTTAATCCCCTCATAGGCAAAAACAGTAAAATGTCTCTTAGAAATAAGACGACTCTTTACAAACTTTGCATCCGCCCAATCATGACTTACGCATCTGTAGCGTTCGCCCATGCTCAGAAACACGACCTCCACAAACTTCAAGTGATTCAGAATCGCTTTATGCGCAGGGCAGTGGGCGCTCCGTGGTACTTGCGGAACGCCGAACTGCACTGCGATTTCACCCTCCCCTCTATTACGCAGTATATGAAAGACTGCTCCCGCCGCCACTTCGACAAAGCTCCCCACCACTCGAATCCCCTCGTGGTCGAAGCGGCGAACTACTCCACTGACATAACCGATCCCCACTTCCTTCCCCCCCGTCGCCGTCCAAGGCATATTTTGGGTGACCCGGACGACCCCATCGCAGCCGTTACTTCGGCAGCTTTAGCGTCGTCCCAAGGGAACCCCGGTAATGGTTGTAGACCCGACCAGGGCTGTGATCCCGATCGCATTGTAGGCTCCGGCCGAGATCTTCTTCGCAGCCCCAGTCGCAGTCGAGGTAATTCACACTCACACGATTGTAGTCCCAGCCACGGTGCGGGTGGGAGTATACACCGCGGCCCCGGTCGCGATGTATCCTCCGGCCCAGCAAATGGCTGCGGACGAGGTAACACTGGTTTTCTAAGTAGTCCCAGCCACCATGGCTGTGGGCGAGGTATTACACTTTCTTATTGTAGCCCCACCCAAAGTACAGTCATGAGTGCACAACGCGACGATCCTGGTCGCGGTGTGGACCCATGTCGCGGAAATGGGAGGAGGCGAGGTACACAAGGTTATGATTTAGTGGTAAACACAGTCAAACACCGAGCTCGCCGGCGAGCTCGAGGCAAAAGTTATGTCTTGGTTAGATTCTCTCCAAATAGTCGTAGAGTTAAAATTCATAGGGCCCACTTTCAACGGTACACTTATGTACCGGGGCGATTCTCTCCTACTCCCCTCTCTCCTGGCGACGGCCCAAGCCGAGGTCCGTACCCTAGTGGTGCCCTTGAGCAAGTCGCCTACTCCTCTCCTTGCGGCGAAGCGTCTTCAACGCTCGCCTTAGGCGGTGCGCCCTCTGCGCCCGCATCTGGCTGAGTGCCATCTGCGCTCGCCAACCGTCCGGTGACGCTGTAAATGCCGGTAGAGGCAAACAGCATTAGTCCGTTCTAAAAAAAAAAAAAAAAAAAAAAAAAAAACGCAATTTTATGTAGTAACCTGTCGGACACCTTCGAATAAAGAAGCTTATACTCAAGATTGGACAATATTCTCTTCAAGTACTCTTCCAACCCAGCCACAGTTAGTGTATGATCCCGTACATTAATGGTCCTTCGGTCGCCGGATATTGAAGAATACGGAAGAAAATTAAGAAGAAATTCAGCCGACCATGCCGGTCACACGTTCGATAGGGAAAGGGCGTACTCCGTCAAACGAAACAGTACCGTCATCATCGTCGGGGGAAACCGCCACCACCACAGAAACATCCGAATCCGCTGAAACCTCCGGAACAGGGACTACAGGCACCTCCGCGACTGAAACGACGGCAACCACAGCGACGGAAACGACTCAAGCTACTGACGCGTCGGTCGCGAAGTCTATCGCGACCGAGGCAACGGGAACTACTATGAAGAAATCAGTGAAAAATATAGAAGATCCGACAGGTACTACTGCATCAATCACAGACGCGCTTCAACAATGCGTCCCGCCTACTGCCGGGCCGGACAAACACACAGAACGAAGAGCGACAACACAGAAAGAAGCTTGCGAAACCGGCAAGCAAACAGAACCGCGCAACAAACGCGCGACATCAGTCAAATCAAGGACGAAGGCCTCCAAAATAGCGAAAGCCAAGGAGGACCTCGCACGCCTACAGGTCGAGCTAGCCCTAGCTCGAGTAGCCACATTGGAGGCGGAATCAGAAGATGAAGAGGACGACGTCTCCGTATATTCGAAAATAGAAGCAAACGCTCACGTGGATCGCTGGCTTAACGAACAGCCAGAACCTGCAGTATTAGCAATCGCCAACGAACCGCACCAGCCAGTCAAGGAACATCAGCCAATAGAAGAAGGAAAACAGCAGATAACAACGAGTGTACAAGCCCCACCAGACCTATCACAACTGGCGACGGCTATCACACTCGCTGTCAAAGCAGCACAGCAACCGAAACTCATCGAACTACCAGCATTCAATGGTTGTCACCAGGAATGGCTTCAATTCCGCGCGGCGTACAGCGAAACAGAAAAAATGTTCACGAAGATCGAGAATGTCAACCGTCTAAGAAGACACCTTAAAGGGCGCGCAAAGGAAGCAGTGGATGGTCTACTAATCACTAACGCCGAACCCTCCGAAGTTATGAAGACCTTAGAAACAAGATTTGGAAGACCAGAGTCAATCGCCATGATGGAAATAGACACACTCAGAGCACTTCCACGCCTGACTGAGTCACCAAGGGATATCTGCGTATTCTCAAGCAAGGTGACGAACGCCGTGTCTACTCTTCGGGCATTGAACTGCATCTACTACCTTTACAATCCAGAGGTCGCCAAAGCCATGGTCGAAAAACTCACACCAACACTACGCTACAGGTATTACGACTACGCTGCAACACTACCACGTGAGGAGCCCGAACTGCTGAAATTCGACAAATTCATGAAAAAGGAAGCCGACTTATGCGGACCGTACGCACAACCGGAACAAGTGGGACCACAGACACAGCCCACCTTCCAACGTCGGCAACAACAGAAAGTGCATACCGTAACAGAGAAACAATACACAGCCAAGTGTCCAGTATGCGAGGAAACGGGACACACGACGTCCGACTGCGAAAAGTTCAAGAAAACAGATGAAAGTTCAAGATGGGATATAGCGAAAAATCGACGACTGTGCTTCAGATGTCTTCGATACAGAAACAAGACTCATCACTGCCAGCGGAAAAGTTGTGGTATCAACAACTGCAAATATTACCACCACAGGATGCTACACTTTACGCATCCCACAGACAAGGCAAACAATAGCGATGAAAAAGGGTCTACGGAAGCTATCAACTCGGCTTGGACTTCGAGAAAACAATCATACTTGAAAATCATCCCAGTTCAAGTGTCAGGACCGGCGGGAGCGATCGACACATACGCTCTATTGGACGACGGGTCAACAGTTACATTGATCGATGACTGTGTCGCTAACAATATCGGCGCCACGGGACCCATCGATCCATTACGAATAGAAGCGATCAACGAAATGAAAACAGCTGAAACGAAGTCAAGAAGAGTCAACATCACACTTAGAGGCGCCAGCAGCCGCGAGGAGAGAATTCAAGCTAGAACAGTGAAAAACCTCCACGTGTCGGCACAAAGAGTTTCGAGGGAACAAATTGAAGAATGCGAGCACCTAAGAGATATAAGCGACTACGTCACCTATGAACAAGCAAAGCCGCGGGTACTAATCGGTCAAGACAACTGGCATCTTCTTCTCACCACGAAGGTTAAACGAGGTGGAAAACACCAACCGGTGGCATCTCTCACGCCACTCGGCTGGGTTCTGCATGGAAGCCACACACGCACCCTCGGACATAGGGTCGACTTCGTCACTCACATGTCAGAAGAAACAGCCGATGAAAACATAGAAAACATGATGAGAAAATATTTCGAAATGGACTCACTATATCTCAACCCCAAGAAACCCACGACGGACCCGAAACAGCAAGCTCTACGTATCTTAGAAAAACATACAGTCCACACACGAGAAGGAAGATATGAGACAGGCTTACTATGGAAAACGGAAAACGTCTCTCTACCCGACAACTACGAAAACTCTTTAAAACGACTCCACAGCATCGAGAAGAAACTTGATCGCGACCCACAGTTGAAAGAAAAATACACAGAACAGATGGAGGCATTAATCGCAAAAGGATATGCCGAACCCGCACCGAAGACAAGGACAGAAAATAGAACATGGTACCTACCTCATTTTGGGGTCGTCAACCCCATGAAGCCGGACAAACTAAGGGTGGTCCATGACGCAGCCGCTAAAACAAGAGGAGTGGCACTCAACGACCTACTACTCAAAGGTCCTGACCTGCTACAGTCACTCCCTGGAGTCGTCATGCGATTTCGACAACACGTTATCGCCGTGACGGCCGACATCAAAGAAATGTTTATGCAAGTAAAACTCAGAACAGAAGACAGAGACTCTCTTCGTTACCTCTGGCGAAGGGATCGCCGAGACGACCAACCTCCGGACGAATACAGAATGACGTCATTAATTTTCGGAGCGTCAAGTTCACCATCCACAGCGATTTACGTCAAAGACTTGAACGCCAAGAAACATGAAAACAGTCATCCCGAGGCGGCCGCAGCGATTATACAAAAACATTATGTCGACGACTACTTGGATAGTTTCAAAAGTCTCGAAGATGCGATACGCATAACGTCGGACGTGCGCGACATACATAGACAAGCCTGCTTCGAGTTGAAACAATGGAAATCGAATTCAACACGACTCTTAGAAGCAATAGGCGAAGCCGAAAACACAAAAGAAATAGAACTCTATAAAACAGAAGAAAAAACCGAAAGAGTCCTCGGTTTAATATGGAAACCCAGCAGAGACGAGTTCACCTTCAATCTCGACCTTACACGCATTCCGCCGTCATTAATAGAAGGAAGAAGACCGACTAAGAGGGAAGCCCTACGAATAGTCATGTCGTTATTCGACCCGCTCGGCTTCGCCTCACCGGTTACTATCAGAGACAAACAGATATTACAAGAAGTATGGCGACGCGGTACATCATGGGACACCGAGATTGATGAAGACCTCGCCGAACAATGGAAGAGCTGGACAGTGCAGCTGAAAAGTCTCAGCGACGTAGCGATACCACGACATTACCTACACTACCAAGAAGCTACGTCGTTGCAATTACACGTCTTCACGGATGCCAGCGAGTCCGCCTACTCTACGATTTTATTCTGGAGAACGGTAACCCCGAACAACGAAGTCAATGTGTCACTCATCATCGCCAAAGCAAAGGTGGCACCCCTGAAACTGACGTCGATCCCGCGGTTGGAGTTACAGGCCGCGGTCATGGGCACCCGACTCGCTGAAGCCGTAATAGCAGAGCATGAAAGAAAACCAGACTCTAAGACGTTCTGGACCGACAGCAAAACAGTACTTACGTGGATAAGGACGGGACCACGGTCATACAAACCGTACGTGGCTCACCGTCTCGCCGCGATCGAAGAAAGCTCTACAGTGAACGAGTGGCGATGGGTCCCGACGAAATTAAATGTGGCCGACGACGCAACGAGGGACGTCCCGTCATCATTCAATAGACACCACAGATGGTACAAGGGACCCGAGTTTCTATACGAAAACGAAAAATATTGGCCGGAGGAAACAATACCTACAGTAATAGAACCCACAGGCGAAGACAGGGTTCATCACATAGTCGAAAAAAGAAAATGTAAATTGTCCGAAGCGCTACCGGATGTCTCTCGATTTTCCAACTGGGAGAGATTGCGGTACACAACAGCGAGGGTTCTACAGTTCATTGACCTCTGCAAAACCGTCAAACAATGCGTTAATTACAGAAGAAACAAGAGCAACCCGCAAAAGGACCCCGACTGGAATAAGAAAATAACAAGAAAAACAACGACACGCTATACCGAGCAGTACAAATCCGCAGAAATAACTAGAAAATATCTCCCGGTCACAGCTGATTTGTTGAAAAAAGCAGAAGAGTTTCTCATGCGCTCGTCACAGGAAGACTCTTTTTCCAACGAAATAGAAGATGTACAGAAACAAAAGATCGTATGTAAAGACAGTCGTCTTCATCAATTAAGTGTCGAATACATCGATCGTACGCTAAGACTACGAAGTCGCATCGACGCCATACAAGACGTGCCGGAAACCGTGAGGAGCCCCATGATAGTGGATGGAAATCACCCCACGGTGAAATTGTGGATAAGAAGCATCCACCGACAGATGCATCACGCCGGCGTCGAGGCCACAATAAACGAGTGTCGTCAGCAGTACTGGGTCCTACGTGTTAGACCTATAACCCGTACGATTATTCGACAATGTCTACACTGCAAGATGAAGACTCAAGTTCCACCGTACCCTAGGACAGGGAACTTACCATCATGCCGTCTGGCACATCACCAGCGACCGTTCAAATTCACGGGACTGGACTACTTCGGACCCCTGACAGTCACAATCGGTCGCGCTACTCAGAAGAGATACGTAGCAATTTTCACCTGCCTAACCACAAGAGCGATACACTTGGAGGTAGCTGCATCACTCAGCACCAGCTCAGCGGTCATGGCGCTACGACGAATGATAGCGCGACGAGGGTGCCCAACACAAATATGGTCAGACAACGGCACCAACTTAACCTCGGCGGACAAGGAGTTACGACGAGCAATCGACGACGCGACAGCAGAGGAAGCGGCAAAACGCACCATATCCTGGAGAACGTTGCCCCCGGCATCACCTTTCATGGGCGGGGCCTGGGAAAGGATGGTACGTTCGGTGAAGACGGCGTTGACAGCAACCCTGCACGAGCGTCACCCCACAGAAGAAGTCTTAACTACTCTACTGGCGGAAGTAGAGTACACAGTCAACAGCAGACCACTCACCCATGTGTCAGTCAACGCAGAGGATCCGGAAGCACTCACCCCCAATCACTTCCTGTTGGGGGGCCCTGGACGAGTGCCGACGCCGGGAAGTTTCGACGAAAAGGATCTACTCACGAAAACCAGTTGGCGGGCAGCACAACGCCTAGCCGACGTATTCTGGACCAGATGGCTGCGTGAATACCTTCCTGAGCTTCAACACCGGCGGGAGCCCCACGGCCGAGGACCCACAGTCAAGGTTGGCGATCTAATACAACTCGTCGACACCAACCTACCTCGTAACGTGTGGGCTCGAGGCAGAGTCATCTCAACGTTTCCTGGACCCGACGGTATCGTGCGCACAGTGGACATCAAGACCAGGGGAGGAGTACTGCGACGGCCTGTAAGAAAACTGGTGATCCTGCCGATAGAAGAAAGCGACGCTCCAGCACCGGTATAAGGTGTGGCGATTCCACACGGCGGGAGAAATGTACAGGATGTCGCTTGTTTAAATAGATTAAGTGTGAAATTTATAAGTTAGCTCGTAAGATATTGCAATTTGTAAGATAAACATAGTCTTAAGTCTAGGTTTTAAGTACTTAGCAAATAAAGATACCTAGGTCTATTAGGAACAGATAGGGAATTACCGAATTAAGCAATAAAGTGCTAGGGGCTCTCTTATAGGTAAGGATCCGACTATAAAGCGTTAAATTAAGATAGGTAGGTGCTCTCTGTACAGTAAATAACGGCATATAAATAGTGTCACATTTTAGAAAAGGATAGCAATAGTCTGAATGAAACAACTATAGATGTAAAATTGTATATAAACAGCGCCATTTTGCGCAATTTTATGTAGTAACCTGTCGGACACCTTCGAATAAAGAAGCTTATACTCAAGATTGGACAATATTCTCTTCAAGTACTCTTCCAACCCAGCCACAGTTAGTGTATGATCCCGTACATGAATATAATTATAATTTTGCTACTACTTACTAATAATAGTGATTCCTGGACATTTTAATCTTGTATGGATCCTGCACCACTTCACAACACATGCTGGCATGATGATTCACAGCTGTAGTTCACAATGATAAAAATTAAAATGTACGCGAAGATTTCACGTGTGCTCGCTTACAAGAAAAATGTCCGACTGATGACGTACTGAACACGACTTTTAAGCCCCGCCTACTTGAACACGACTTTTGTTAGGTCATTTTTTAAAGAGTTACTGTTCCTGACTTATTATTATTCGTAGATTATACTATACTCAAATTAATAGATAACTGTAATTTAACAGTGAAAACAAATTGTGAAATTGTTTTCGCAATGGCAAGAAAAATGTATCAGTTTTCCTATGCGCGCATTGCGTTGCATTACGATCAGCCACAGACTAAAGGGATCAGGTTTTTTTTCCGCGCATAGGGTTTGCGCCTATTCTGCCATGTACAAAATGGGGAATTTAAAGTTTTCTTTTTTTACAGAGAAAACAAAAGTTATATTTGAGTGAAAGTTTTATTTATTAAACACGTATGAGTTAAAATTATCTATTTAAATAAGAAGTTGCATGAAATGAGCAAGCAATAGGAACATTAATTTATTTGTTCTATTGAACTCGATCTTTTTTTTAATAAAATCTTTTTTAAGAATAAAGCACCTCGACCAATAAAATTTTAAAAAAATGTCTATAACTCACTAGTGAGTTATCGCAATGAAAAAGTCACAGTTTGATTATGGGTGTCATTATGTGCCTAATTGCGGTGACCATAGAGCCACTTTATGAGCAAGTGTGTTGAAAAGGGACTGTTACGATTATAGATTGACAAGCACTGTAGCTGTTATGTTTTTAATATTATTTTGACGATTTAATTTACAGCGTAAGCATATAGTATAGTCGAGTATCTCTGCCGGTTCTTCCAGGCCACTTCTTCATAGAGCACTAGCGCACCCGGCACAGTCCATGCCAGTACTAGTAATATGCCTACCGCGTAAATTAAACCCTTAAAATAATATTAAAAATATCTTTTCTTAGGAAAGTTTTAATCAAGTTGTAGCGACGCTCGGACTGTACGCCTTGGTAACCTAGCCACTATGGTTCGCGTATGCGGTTTCAAATCATGTCCATGGATGTATATTTTTCTCTCTAAAATTTCGAAATTTCTAGTTTTGCTGTTCTAATTGTACTATAATATACAGGTACCTACACTGATTCATTCACTGCAAAAATGTAACTTTGTAATTCTATATTTCTATATGGGATTACAAAGTTATTAATGCTGTTGATGTATCTCGAAAACTGGACAGAAATTGCTAAATATTTTAGTTTTTCCTTGATTAACACAATAAGCACTATTTGTGTTTTAAATTTGAAGTTTCTATGTCTGCTAGAAGTGCGTTAGAGTTTTGACGATCGGCCGGTCATTCAGTAAGTGACAAAATTCAGAAAATATGACTAAACTTGTTCTAATTCTTCTACTAGTGGTTCCAATAGAATAAAATTTGAAATGTACCGTGTTTATACAATGCATACTTGGTTGCTGAAAATTCAGGCTTCTAGTTTTATCCACAACGAAGTTATAGGGGGTCGAAAATGGCCTGAAGTGCTTAGAGAAAAGTATGGTACGGCCTCGCTACTTTTTTGCTCGACAAGTTTTGACTTTGACTAAACAAAAAAATAAAAAAAATATCAATGAAAATTCAAGTAATTTAATATGTAACTACATGCTTTACAAAATTCTAAGACGTCAAATGTATTTTAATGAAGAAAAATGTTTCTAAGAGAACCTACGTATATTTATAAATTACGTAATCTTCAAAATGTACAAAATAAGATCACAAAAAGTCTTACTCGAGGCTTTTAGGCACTTATTAACTTCAACTTAAAAAGATTCTTTAAGTTGAAGTTAATTCCTGTGGCTAAGTACTGTTGAGATGACGTAAAAAAAATGTGCTTCTTTCTATAAATGCTGACTAGTAGGTAATGTACCGACGTCCTATCCGTTATATTGACTAGAATATTATGTTATTTTGGACGATCTTGGTCTGTGGAAGTATTTTATTGACAAATTAGCTGCGCTCCGCGGTTTCACTCACTGATGAATGATGAATCAAATATAGCGTATTTTGACTCAGGCATAATGTAGCTTCTACTGGTGAAAGATTTTTTAAATCGGTTTAGTAGTTTTCGTGTTTATCCATTACAAACAAACAATCAAATCTTTCCGTATTATTATAAGACGTAGATATGGATTAATACAAAGACAAGAATAATGTGGCCTAGTCTGTACCGGCAACTATTACATATTTTATCATGAAAAAGTAGGGATTGTGATATAACTGTAATAGTTAGACGTATAGTATTCCAAACTCTTGTAGATATTGATGTCTTCTATAAAGCTTTAGTACATTACTTTGCTCTATTGTCAATAGTCTCTGCAGCGTACGAGATAAATTGATTTTTATGCGAATTTTTTCACACCTTGGTTATATTATCAAAGTTTTCACACAGATCCCTAACTTTTTTATCACGGACAATGTAGGATTTTAACGGAAGAAGAACGTCTTATACGTTCGAAACGTCGTCGCACTTAAACCGACATAATACCAAGTGAGTGCAGCCGGGATCTTTATATAAGTATAAGTGGTAATCACTTTATTGGCCCGTATTTTGTAAACGGTGCACCTGATGTAGGTTACTATAAAACTTATCCATGGCCCGACACATGTGAGTGCGTAAAAACATTTTCAACCGACTTCACATAGGAGGACGTTCTCAAGTCTATGTGTATTTTTTGATAATTCTATTTTGATAATTATTTTTCTGTTTGATAGAGTTATGCTTTTAAAGTGGGGCCCATTTAAAATTCATCCAATTCGGTTTAGCTGTTTTAGAGTTACACTCCAAATAACTGAAACGGTTTCGTGTGATATCCTTATTGACGGTTAATGACAATCTCGTAAGTAGCAAGGGTCACTAAAATGGGTGAAAAACATTTATTTACTAAAAAATTTGACCGACTTCAACACTTAAAAGTGTGAAATAACCTGTTGAAGTCGGTTTCATTTTTTGGTAATTTTTTCATCTGATATTTTATTGTATACCTTAAAAAAATGAAACGATTAAAGAAAAAAAAGATTTTAGCTATTACCGTGCTGTGTGTGATGAAATATAAGATAAGATAAAGATAATATTAAGATCAAGTGGTTCTGCAGACTCTGGCAGTGGAAGCGATAATAGTAATTTTGTGTCTGCAAAATGGCTGGCTATCAAATCCTACCATGACCTCGGTAAATAAGGAGCTTAACAAAACAATATGCCTTTTTTTGAGGGGGGAAATGCTGTCTACTTCCTTTCCGCTACGGGGGTTGACGGAAGGGGGTATGGCTCAGACCTACTAAAACCCCCCCGTGAGCAGCCTGAATAGCAGCTTATAGCTGAAAGCGTGTGCCGCTGGGAACCCCATGCGGCACACACCTCCAGCGTATGGAGCGCCGTATTCTCCAGCGCTCCATATTCGTGGCAGGCTGGGGTAGCCTCCCGTCTCGCGATTTGGTGCACGTACTTTCCAAAACATCCATGACGGAAAGCACCTGCACCAATCGGAAGGTCAGCGACCCAAATCGCCGCCTCACCCACCTCTGCAGGACTGGGCGGATGGCCTCCACCGTCCACTGCCCAGGGGATGGTGGAGATAGGTCCTCCGTCCACCGCAGCAACAGGACAGCCCGCGCCTGCAACCGCATGCGTGTTACCTCCTCCCACGTCAGAGAGTCTCCCCGAGATCTCCGCGCCGCCACAAAGTGTTATACTTCGGCGAGGATCTCCGCTTGGAGCTCCCATGGGGGATCGCTGGCCAACACGCACGCTGCCGTCCAGTACACCATCCGGTACCCGCGTATTGCCGTGGTCGCGATGACTCGCTGTGGACGTCGCAGCAGCGTCTTACTGTCGCGACTGAGAGCGTTCACCCAGACCAGTGCCCCGCAGCATGCCACGGAGCACCCAGTCGTAGCCTACGTTCCACAGAAGCGGTCCCAGTCCACAGCATACACGACGACGCCTTAGACCGTCGCGTCCTTCGACCAGGATCTCGTGGTCTTGGAGATAGTCGCGCAACAGCCTCCGCAGATACAAGGGCACTCCGTGATAGCGGGGCACCTCTTGAATTGTTCCATGCGGGAGGCTGTTGAAGGCGTCGGCTATATCTAGCGAGACTGCCAGCGCCTAATCTCCCTTGCTGACCGCTTCCTGCGTCCACCCCTTGAGCCAGAGCAGGGCGTCTATTGTAGACGGCCCTGCTCTGAACCCGAACTAGGCCTCCGACAGCCCAGGGCCAGTATCTTTTAGGTACCGGATAACACGTGAGGCCTCACCCTCTCTAACAGCTTTCCTGTGTCATTCAGCAATACGATGGGCCTGTATCCGGATGGCGAGTCAACGGTCGGCGCTTCTTTCGTAAAAGGCACAATTTACCATCCTTCTGCAGCTTCGGGAACCGCCCTGACGTAAGGCACGCGTCAAACAGGACTCGAAACCGGTCTCCCATTTCCTTCAGGTCGATCCTGAGAATTTGACCTGGAATCCCATCTGGACCGGGTGCCGTCTTTTTTTCCTCGTAGACCAACTAATCCAACTATTGGCTGCAACTATTCTGCAGTTCAGGTGCTTCAACACAGGTAGATGCAAACCGGTGTCCAAATAATACACCACTCTAACACTAAACACACAACAGTGAACTACAGTGATTACCGAATTTAATCCAATTAATTATTACATTTTAATTATACATTTTCCAAAATCCAAAACTAGCTCGTTAGCCATGCCTTAGATCAGAGTGCATATATCTCTGCCCAAAGTGAGCATCACAAAATTTAATATAAAGTTCAAGTGTCGTTACGAGCGGCGCCCTCTAGTGTTAGAGTTTGGGACCAAACACTGTGTTATAACGATTGGTTTACATACAATTTTCACGAAATCGCTTTCTCCTTTTTAGAACCTCCTGGTTACCTTTACCCGCTTTCAGGCGTTCTTAACGAAACGAGGCATCTTAAATAAGATTTATTAAGGTTCTATAATGTCACTGTGGCGTGCTCTAAGTTGTAACATAAAATAATAAATACGACAGACGGCTGTAATAAAGGGTCGTTAGTACATAGAACAAACAACAGATACAACGTGGGTGTTCACCTGTGACTGCTTGTTAATCTGGAGCGGAGTGGAGCAATAGTGTTCCGATGTTCACACATTTAGATTATAAGAACATAAGAAGTTGGATGGAAGAGCTTATATTCATGCTCTGTAAGTCTTTTTATGAAGAGATATAGGACTTCAATATAAAGTGATAAGCGTAAAAAACTAAAATAAAATTTCTTCTGTTTCTTATATATTTTGAAAGGTTGTAATTTGTTATTTCACGATGTATTGGGCTTAATGTATCATAACTTCTAAACACGGAGTGAACTTGTCTTCCCTTACAGTTTCTAATTTCCTTGGTATTATTATGTTTAAATGTTATTATTATTATATTATTAGTCATTACCTGTTACGATGACAATATTGTTACAGGTCATTTATACTTCATTACGTCGTCAAATGAATAGAAAGTCTGTCCAATAAGCTAATATTATAATTATATATAATATTATATCTTATAATATTTCCTTTGACGAATTTTTCCATCTGAACCGTATACTCCAATAATACGAAAAGTTATTTATACCTATATTATTAGTGTTAGTTAAATTAACTCTGTTACTGAGCAATGCACGAAATTAACAATTAAAAAATACTTACTGACTGATTCATCAATGCAGTTACTAAACCACTGATGAAACAAATTAAGTATTTGCAGTTGACGCATATTCAGATGACCATCTACTACGGAGCTATTTTTGTAATAATTCTCCCGTAAGGGGGTGAAGCGAGCGACTCGCTGGCGAATCGACTATTCATTTATATAAAAATAGATACATTAGCAACAGTACAAATTATTATGATAATATGATAGACAAAGAATATTTTTGCTCAAAATATCAAAAGAGTTTATCTAGCAGATACGAGTACATAGGTAAATAAAAGTTCTAAATGGTGAAGATTAAAATATTGTTCATCTTAAAATAATTAATAATATTAAAATTTTTAATCATCAACACAGGCCTCAGTTTTGTTTTAATCTGGGAACACTGTATAATTTATTTGTTATGCAAACTTAATTTTTTTACTATACTATACAATTTGAAGTTTAGCCCCTCGGTAACAATGATAAAAAAGCCCTTTATTACCTGCGACCTGTAATATACACAACTGTTACGTTCACGAACAGACTAGCTAACGAAAATAAATAAATTTTGCTTCATCTTCATTTTTTTCACGCCTTGGCCTTGCCACCATATTTGCATCTCCTGGATACTAGAAGATATAAGAAAATTTAGAATTTGGGATCCGCGAGCACAATCAAAGTCACAAGCAGGCAGCTAACTGATTTATTATTATTCGGTGTGTCTACCTACCTACACTTATATTAAGGAGGTGCGGTCTACCCGCCATACCTATATAGTACACCACAAATACGACCACGCGTTCAGGCATTCACAAAGAACTGGAGAGTCTTATAAAAACATTATTGGTGTTGTATAAGGTGTTGGGAAGAGCTTGGCAGCGCGGTCTCGGCTGTAATAAACGCGACAGACGGCTGCTTTAATAAAATACCATTGTAGTAGCCGCGTACCATATTTTATATTACGGCTATATTCGTACTCTCTTATATTTTATTTCAAGACTATTTGCGCTTTAGTGTTTTAATAGATTTAACAAGTGATTTAAATTATCTAACTTTCTTAAATGTTCCCATAAACTTATTCTGCAAAACCACGTAATGTAGTGTTCAGTCCCGTCCGAGGAAACATTTTCTCTAAAATGATATGGTTTGTTAAACAACTGTTATATTGTATAATAATTATCTATTATAATGCATTAGTATGTGGTAATTGTGTCGTAAGTAAAAAAACAGTGTTTCTAATTTTAGTTGATCCCTCTGCTGTCGCCACGCCGCAATACGGTTCTACTATTACGGCTATTTGTGTACTGGTTTTTATGTTTTAAACCGTTTTAGAAAACTGGTATTATTGGCCTATAGTGCCCTATATTGTTTATGTTTGATATAATGCAACTTTTAAAACAAAATTAAAAGCTACTGTAAAAAAAATATAACTTTTAGCAATACAATAGGTATTGAGAGAGTATTGTGATTTAGACATATTGTACAAAAATAATAGTACATAGTTGATACGATGGATCGAAAATTACGTCATCGGCTGAAGTTGCATACATTTCTGGCTGGTAAACGGTAACAACTTATCCATACCCTCTTTTTGTCACATCAGATTTTAGTTTAGATCATACCGATGCCTTTCATGTATTTTTCAGCAAGTAAACATTACAAAATCAGAGATATGAAGGATTTAATTCGTGACAGCGCTTCGCTTAAATGCCGGCGGCGGGCCGTGGCGTCAAGACGTTATGCGACTCATTGTAGGAAAAATATCTATGATGAGGTAACGTGGAAAAAATATAGCGCGAGGTCGCTTTTAATACCAGAAATACAAATAGGATAGCTGTACCTAGTTCTAGACTTGCGAAGACTAATAAGGATCATTCCTAGGAAATTGTGTATGTTTTTACTATAAAACCAAGGATAATACCGAGGATAAATTTACATCCGGTTTCATCTTGAACGCGCACTTACACACACCCATTTTTCTACGACCATTATGTGACAAATAAAAGAAAACACTGTTTCAGTACGATTCTATCGGTATATGTTTTGTATCTAGAAACACTTCTAAACCCGAGATATCATCGTTTCTGATTTTTTCCCGTGAAGGCCACATGTCAAAGTCAATATCATTTATTCAATTTAGTCATCAAAGACGCACTTATGAACGTCAACTTTTCATTATAATGTACTTTAAAGACTCTACCGCCGCGTTCCAAAATATATAGAGCCTACCGAGAAGAAACGGCAAGAAACTCGGGGCCTTTCTTATTATATAGATGTTTACAATGCTTCTACTTACGTATTACAATATTACATTTTATGGGTGGCAGAGAGACAGTTTGCCAGAAGTGGCGTATTCCAAGCATTTTATCTTCTATATAATGTCGGACTTTATAATAAGCTTTTTTTATTAAAACGTTTTTTACAGTCAACTTGAATTTGCCCTCTGTGAGCTCAGTTATGTGTTTTGGGATTTTATTGTAAAAACGCACACAATTTCCTAGGAATGACTTATTAGTCTTCGCAAGTCTAGAACTAGGTACAGCTTTCCTATTTGTATTTCTGGTATTAAAAGCGACCTCTGCGCCTCGGCGGGCGACAGCAGAAGGGATGGACGCTACGCCGTACATATGGTCGGATGACCCTTAACATTTTCCTACCGGAGACTTTAATTGTCGTCAGTTTTATTCATAAATCTTTTGATCGGGAGCCCATTCCACAATCTTACCACGGTAAATATCCCGATAATAATCATATAACTTTATACATCTTTTGTTTTAATTATCACGGTAGATGAAGTATTGAGACCCTTACATCGATGGAATCGAAAAACTTTACATTGCATAATAATCATTTTTCTTGCTGCTCTTTGTATTTTGTTGTATATATACAGACTGACTGGTTGAACACTTTACATAAACAAGGACATGATAATTCATGGTCACATGAAACGTTTAAAAAAATAAAATTAAAAAAATACCGTTAAACTACAGAGGAAACCTTCATTCTATGAATGTGCTATAACTCGAAAATTATGGACACCGTCCGAACGGGGTTAATGACCCAAAGCGCCGCGCCGTGTTCAAAGGAATCAAGCTGCGTCCGAACGGGGTTAATGACCCAAAGGGCCGCGCCGCCCGCGCCGCCAAAGGATGCCGCGATCGCCGCGATCGTCGGCCGCCCGCCCGGCCGCGCCGCGCTTTTATTACTACATGCTTGCCGCGAGTGACCATGTTTATTGTTTTGAGTAGACAATTAAAGTTAAATTAGGTAAATATTAGGCACCTATTTTTTTTTCTTAATTAGAACGAGAATCGAGTACTGAGCACTATATATCAATATGTAAAGTGTTTAACCAGTCACCCTGTATATATATATGTACATATACTTTATTATTTATTGTTAAATTTAGTAAAGTGTGGAGTATGAAAGCAGTGGAGTATAGTGTGTAAATAGGTTTACACATAGCAATTATGTACTAGTCTGTGGTCTCACAATGTTTATAGCTTCACCACTTAAAACGTTTCCTCACGTAATAGAATGTGACGTGACGTCAGCACGTGATATATTACGCACTTAATAGAAGCTACGAGTTCGTAACGAGAAATACTACCAAAGTAGACCCCACTTTAAACTGAGCCAAACCTCACGTAGTGAGAAGGTACCCTTACCCTGACATAATGACTTAATAAACAAATATAAATATAAAAATTTAAACTATTATGGTCACAAACATTAGAAATATTCTAATTATAAACGGTATAATTACCATGTATATTTGCTATGAGTTTCCGATATTTCGGCACTGTTGCAAGCGCCATGTGTTCACTGTTCAAAACTTCTTACCACGAACCAAAAAGTTTGGCAGATCCTACATTTCGTGTAAGTACATTGTGTAATGCTTCGCCGGCGTACGTATTTCCTTGCAGCTATGACCCTGGGTCTTTCAAGCGGGGCATGAAAAAGCATCTGTCAGGTCATCATAGGGGTGGCGATTAGTGCAGCTTACGGCTGCACTAATGGTCATTGCTTCTTGATTCCATCTTTGCTTTCTATCAGGTGAGAGGGAGTCACTTTGATGAACAATTATAAAAAAATAGCATGAAAAATAAACTTCTCTACTATTCCAGCTGGCGCTTCGTATTTCATATGCAACACTGTCATTGGGCGCTGATACAATGTATTTAAATACTGGGACTCAGTAAACAGGTTCCAGTTAAACGAAAAAATAGTTGGAGTAGTTCTTATCTCAGTGCCAGAAGTAATGAAAATTCTTGCCAAGGAATTCGGGTCCCTAAACTGGAGGTGCTATAAATACTAAAGTTGGGAATACTAGAGAAAATACGCTGATATCAGAGTGTCGCTACAGTAATGAAAAGCCCGTTGTTAAGTATTCTTAGTTTTTGGACAATATTTTGTAGTACGAAACCGAACTGCATCAAAGTAAGTATACTGATAAAGTAGGCTAATACAATGGACACGGTACATGGATTATAGTGATTTCTTTTAGGCAACCTCTGGACGGACAGTATCATATTAGACGGTAGACGGTGGTGCATAATATTGTATTATTTTAATTAAATCAAACCTAAATCGTACATTTGATAAAATAATATAGTTGTCCAGTTACTAAGCTTACATTCGCACACTCCCATACATATGTATGTTTCATTTTGTCCAGGTATCAAGCCATCGTAAGGCCGATGAGGCCGCGGATGTCGAAGACCTGTTCTCTCATCATGATCGCCGGAATATGGGTTAGCGGCATGCTGTTGGCCACACCTTGCCTGCTCTACTCCACGACCAAAGAATACAGGTAAAGAACAAAAAAATATTGATTACTATTCAATTTCAGATTTAAGATAGAGTACAGAAATCTCTTCCTGCTTCTGTCTTACTGCTTGTCCAGTTTGTTGATTGACTTGTTGGCTACAATGTGGTCATTATTCGCAGGTTAAATTTACGTATTTAGTGTACCTTCCATTTGATATTTTAATAACTCGCAAGCCTGCGACGTGAAAGTATATTTTTTCCTGAAAAATTGAACTGGTTGCACTGCTCGTTAGCACAGGAATGTTGTATTTGTTACTGTCAGGTACCGCGGGTCATTCGTTATTTGTAGAATAGATTATAAAATGAATTTTAATGAGGCGCACTCACGAGCGGGTCTGTGATATTGTCTATGGTGTGAGCGTTGTTTACAGGTTTGTCACATTTGAAAAATATAGTTCTTAGCAAATTATTTTTAATCTTTACTTGTGGAATTTTAATCAAATATGTACTCTTTGTTGGGACTATATTTTATCCGAAGCAAAATCATACATATTAAAGTAATCTTCAGCGTGCGATTCTCTAAGAGCAAACATCGTTGCATTTTTGACAACATCCGTAAAACAAATGACGAGATGACAAAAAACGTTGGAAAAACAGCCTTATGTGCAAGGGCAATATCTGAAAAAGTATTTGACATCGGTGAGTTTGTCGACGAGCGCATCGACGAATGATTACAGAATCGCACGGCTTATTCCCAGAGAGAGAGGTTAATGAAATGTATCACTAGAGTGGACACGCTCGTAGGGACAGGTTGCAGGTCTGTACTACAGGCATGCACATTAGTAAAATACTACTACACACTAGTATACCACAGTACATAATTACAAAAACATATATTATATGTAACACCTCATAAAACCAACAAAACTTACATTCTTAATTCAGATATGAAACATAAAGATGTACTTCTTTAAAATTAAATTTATTTGAAATGTTTGATATCTTTTAGTCTTATTATTACTTAGGATGTATCCCGTAGATTCGCAAGTTGCAATATTTGGCCAATAATACAATATAATTCTCAGAAATGTAGTATACTCCGATTCCGTGAATTGCAATCTTACCTAATGTTAATGGTTCATCACGGTTTTATATTTACCTCATTTTCAACACTTGTGCACTGAACATTGAGTTGAGAACATTGCATTTCTCCACCGCAAGCGCAGGCTATTGGCGTAGCCCACCAACTTCAACAACACCTTGCAAATAAAAATCATTTATTGATGACACCGTATAATACCTACCAATAATTCTTTGTCATAAGTCAAATAATTATTATTAACAAATAATAAAGAGAGAATTGTATAAAGATATACTTACCGTCCTCAAATAATAATTTTGACTAAATCATTTAGACATTAAAGGTGTGAAAAAAATGTGACATAATATTGTGCAATAACGGATAAAAAAAAAACCTATTCACATTTACATTATTGATACATTAATATTTATAAATTACACGCAAAAATAAAAATAAAAGGTAATTTTAAATAATCAATTCAATTATAAAACAAATTATCTAATCATAGTAATGAATATATAAAAAGTATAATAATGATATAATACAAAGGCCTAGACCGACAGAGCATTAACAAGTTTAACTTCCCCACGAAACACAATTATGCTGTGAATTGTTAACGCAATTAGCGGTACACAACCCATCTAGTTAGTACCACAGAAATATTTTGTTTTACATAATACAACTACACTGCTGTTTTGATATGAAACGACTCGGTTTTCAAATACCAATAGACTATCGGTCGGCAACCGGCGGACCACGGTCCGCATCCGGACAGCGAATGATTGGAACTTGGACTGCCAAATATATGTGATTCTAGGTGACCATCGCAGAATCTTGATTAGTTAGTTTAGCACTAGTAGGTAGACGCCTTTGAGTATATACCTACCTAGCTAAAGTAGACGCTATGCTGCACACAGCAATATGGCGCAAGAGTGTTGGATTGCTGGGGTACCTAGTATTGATCATTACTAGTAAATACACATTATAAGAATTCTTTTGCTGGACCTTGACAAAAATTTTCAATACTATACCGGACCCCATTCAAAATTACTTGCAGACCCTTGCAATAGACTATTATAATTCTCACACTTTTACAAATTTGTTTCATTCTAGAGCGTATGCAACATGATATTCATATTAACACATACAAAATACCATGTTGCATAGTCATATTCCACACAAGCGGAATGTTGCTAGCACCTGCCATATATAAATCCAATAGAGAATCAGACGCACCAGATAATTCCACATTAGTCACTAAACAAATCAGATATGAAATTCCTAATTTATCACTTGAACAATTATTATAGAACTTACTGAGTGGGACCATAAGATACGCCCACACCAAATTGAATAATTTTTATAAAGAAAGCAATACCAGTTCAAAGAAAACTTTTTGATTCGGGAATATTCACAAAAAAAATCCTTAAATTGACGATATTGCTAGTAACTATTTTTAGTCGGTTTTTATGTTTATTAAGTTCTATTGTAATAACTCTTTTCAGAAACAATCACATTCATTACTCAAAGTATACGTATTGTATAATAATGCAAAAGTATATATTATGTGTTTGTCTATCTATACTAACGAAGTGCTTTTGATGTGGAAATAAACTAGTTTTTCGTTATAAGTCATCTTTTTACAATATCTACAATTTTCAAACAATTGATTGTTTGAATCAGTTGATATCGCAAACAACATCAACGTTATAACATTAGGACTTACAATATTATTGTTCTTTCACAATAAAACTCGAACAAAAAGCAATATTTTTTAAGAAACAAACATATATGAATTATGTAATAAGTTTCTACTGCATATCCATAGACGGTTGGTGGTCGGAAAAACGTCCGTTAGGGGGAAGAAACGTTACGAATGCAATGATCTTTACCAATACGATTACTACGAATGTTATGCTACGCCCACTACAAACGCTACGCTCACTACGAATGCTACAATCTTTACAAATGCTACGCTGGCAACGAATGCAACGTAATCAACGCTTGCTGAGAGTGCAACAATATCTACCAGTACTACGATTTCTAGGAATGCTATGCTACGCCTACTACAAATGCTACGCTTACTACGAACGCTACAATCTCTATGAATGCTATCCTGGCAACGAATGCAACGTAATCAACGCTTGCTTAGAATGCAACAATATCTACCAGTACTACGATTAGTACGAATGCTATGCTACGCCCACTACAAACGCTACGCTAACTACGAACGCTACAATCTTTACAAATGCTACGCTGGCAACGAATGCAACGTAATTAACGTTTGCTGAGAATGCAATAATATCTACCAGTACTACGATTACTACGAATGCTATGCTACGCCCACTACAAACGCTACGCTCACTACGAATGCTACAATCTTTACAAATGCTACGCTGGCAACGAATGCAACTTAATCAACGCTTGCTGAGAATGCAACAATATCTACCAGTACTACGATTTCTAGGAATGCTATGCTACGCTCACTACAAACGCTACGCTCACTACGAATGCTACAATCTTTACAAATGCTACGCTGGCAACGAATGCAACGTAATCAACGCTTGCTGAGAATGCAACAATATCTACCAGTACTACGATTTCTAGGAATGCTATGCTACGCCCACTACAAACGCTACGCTCACTACGAATGCTACAATCTTTACAAATGCTACGCTGGCAACGAATGCAACGTAATCAACGCTTGCTGAGAATGCAACAATATCTACCAGTACTACGATTTCTAGGAATGCTATGCTACGCTCACTACAAACGCTACGCTCACTACGAATGCTACAATCTTTACAAATGCTACGCTGGCAACGAATGCAACTTAATCAACGCTTGCTGAGAATGCAACAATATCTACCAGTACTACGATTTCTAGGAATGCTATGCTACGCCCACTACAAATGCTACAATCTCTATGAATGCTATCCTGGCAACGAATGCAACTCAATCAACGCTTTCTAAGAATGCAACAATCTCTGAAAGTGCTATGCTTACTACGAATGCATTAAGCTCTATGAATGCTACGCTCACTACGATGCAACGATCTCTACGAATGCTACGCATGCTACGAATGCATCGATCTCTACGAATGCTACGCTTGCTACGAATGCAATGATCTCTACGATTGTTATGCTGGCAATGAATCCAACGATTTTTACAATCGAGTGCTATATTAATGTGTTAGCTATTGGACAAGACAGGATACAAATATTAAGGCCATTGGATCGGTAGAATCCGATTTATACATTACATCTTAACCAGTTTTCGTGTCGAAGTAAACAAATTAAATACAACTCTTAAGTCAAACCCACTCGCCTGTTCGCCTTAATAGTTGTATTTAATTTGAACACTTCACGTTACAGTTTTTAAGCCGTAATTGACCGTAAGTTTGTGTTGTGACTCGAGTAAGGTGTAGTCTTATATAGCGCGCAATATGTCACTGCTAGAGCAAGATACGGGTCTACAACCTTTTTTTCATAAAACTCTACCAATAATCTTCATATATATGCCACCCTATTTCACATGAACTTAGACATTAATTCCACCTAAGCGACAAATTTATAAGAAATTAAAGAGTATTCACACATAATATATCTTACTACGAGTAGTCACGCCCGCGGTTTCACCCGCGTTGTAATGGATAATGATGATGATGATGATGATAATACAATTTAGATATCCTATGTGTTAATCCAGCGGCACATCTACATCCGAAACAAATTTCATCGCAACTAGCCCAGGCATTTGAATGTGAAAGAATAACAAACATCTATATATCCAAACATTCAACAAGTTTAAAATATTAGTAGTCATTCATACATTTTCATCGATATCTAATTTATAATAAACAACATTGTAATTATTATTAATGATTGGTGTACATGTACAGTACAACATGTAATCAACAATCGTGTCTAAACATTAGACCTAATTTAACTAATTATTTATTAGCTTATTAGTCAGGTGATTAATACTGTATTATCGTTCGCTTGACTCAACCTGCATTAGCTAATTCCTGCTTATTAATATTGTACATTTGCCGACATAATTAATAGTAGTTGGTGGTTACTTGTGATGGATTATGTTACCTGAATAAAACCTTAATGACTATATCAGGGCGGCGATGTGTAATTGCCACATGTCGAATTACTAATCCTCTCTAAACTGTGCGGCAGTTCTGCATTACACTTAAGAAGTGCAATGCAGAATAACTTCTACAGGGCACTGTGGCGAATTCCTTCGAATACTAACTCTTAAGTAAAAGTTTAACCATTTCTAGATAAAAACAACCTCTTAATTCCAAAATACAATTAATATTATGCGAGTAAACACACAAAACCACGCACCACAGAAACCAATTTAAAAATAAGAAAAACAGAAAAGACGTAATATGAACGAATATACGATGCAATTTAGTACGAGCGTTAGTTCTTATTATAATCATTAATTTATGCACCTTGTTTCCACTGCAGTCCCCAAGTAAAACCGAACTATAATAATAGTCAGGCTATTATTTGAATAAATTGTCAATTAGAGCCGTTAGTAAAACCGAATGTAGCAATTTAAAAGGTATTTGCCGCCCTTATATTTATAGTCACATACTGACTGCCAAACTGCACAATTAAGGGTTATTTTAGGTTGTTATAATCCAAGTTCAGAGACAGGTTAACAATCCAGGATTTAATCGTAACTGACGTGGCGTTGTGCGCGATCCATTAATCACTCCAGCAATGTAATGTTTGGAGTAAGTGCTATGTGTGTAGTATGACATATTTATTACGTGCCATGTGAAAACTTTAAATATAACTCCTGTGCTAGTATTACAAGCTCATTGTTAATCTTATATTGTAATTATGACAGCTTGGATGTACGAGTATAGATGTTGTTCACGCCTACGACTTTCTAATGGCAAGATTGTCCAAACGTGCTTATACTCATGGGTGTCGCGCAGTAACATTCTCCGAACTACCTACCTGTTATGTTTTTTATTCACTCCCATCTTGCTTGTAACACATATCGTGACCATTAACGAAAACATGTATTTTATTAGATTATTAAAGCCAGCATACAAGAAATTGGGTTTATTTATTTAAAATAAGCCACATTATGTACACTAAGATACAGATGTTTTTGACTCAATCACGAATAACTGCTAAATATATTTGAATGAAGTTTGGTGATAAGTTAAATGAGGCAGTATATTAATAAATGGGATACACTATACTATTAATACATACTTGTTATCATCATCATTCATCATTATGTGTGTGAAACTGCGGGGTTCAATAATCCTAGTATAATAACCATAACATTATAAATGTGAAAATAATTATATATGTAACGTACATATGTGTGTGTACATACATAATGTTATGTACTGTTGTAACCTTGTTTGATTGTTATGGTTTTTTATTTAATTAAATTACACACTACAGACACTAAGATCCGTACCATTTTTAAACTTATGGATTAATTAAAATAACATACATTTCAATGGAGACTTCGTTCTCCAAACATCACAGTTTTACATAACAAAAATAATACTTTATATTGCCTAATCTAGTTACACTATTTTCCTTATGACATTAATATTAGCTAGAGCATCGGGTCGCAGACTCCTGCCTTTGCCCTATTGTACTAAGCACGACCTCTTCGTTCCTATCTTTGATGGCCATCTTGATGTTGTGTTCTGCTATTTATTTTGCCGTTGTCTTTTTCGTCCGCCAGACGAATTCGCCGAAAGCATCCGAGCTGTCGTCTGTGAAGTATGTGTAGTTCACTGAGTGTCGCGATACTCTTTTTTGAGCTTTATGACTCGCTCCTTCCTCTGGATGATGATCACCGTTTCGTAAGTCAAACCCTGTGCCTCGTGTACTGTTAAGGTACTGGACCCTTTCCCTGACCCGTATCCTTTGCCGACTAAGGAGGATTATTCCTCCTATGTCAGCACTTGGTATAGGGTTTTCGGGAGGTCTAGTGGTATTTTTGCACCAGTGTACCGTTCTAGCTCGAGGGAATGAACTTGGTATCTAGACGAGTATATACCCGGATACACTTCGCTGATGGTTATGTTTTCACGCCTATACGGGCGAACGGATCTCGATGAAATTTGGCAAGGAGCTAGATTGTATTCAGGGGAAGGACTTAAGACACTTTTCATCATCATCATCATCCGTCAACACGCGGTAGTAACCGCGGGACGCAGTTAGTAATTTATAAATGGTACCCTATTAAATAAATCGCATAATAATAGAATTTAAGAATATAAAATTAAATATATAGGTTTCCTATGGTTACTTAATGCAATATGTACTCGTAGATTACTCAGTAGAGTTTCTAAGAATTCACTTTAAATTTATCAATGCAAGTGTTTATGTGCGAGCGGCTGTTTTGAAATTAAATGTGCACTAACTGATATAAAAAATATGAGAATGAAGATAACTTGCTCAGGATTAACTGAAACCTTATTTTTTATCCTAATCAACGAATAGGTTCCGAGAAGTCGTGATACCTTTTAATTTTTTATTTTTATTTTTTATTAATTTTGATTATTATTATTTTTAATTAATTTTAATTTTTTTTTTTATTTATTTTAATTTATATTTTTAAAATGTTAATTTTAATGTATAATGTTATTATGTATTATTATTCACAGTTTTTTTTTTTATATTAATTGAATGTCTGCTAAGTGCAATTATTGACATGTAACTTTTGGTATTATTAATAAATTATTTGTATTTGTATTTGTATTTGTACCGTGATTCCATGTGGACTAAGTCGCGGAAAGTAACAAGCATGTATTATGAAAAAACCACACCAGGCCTTAAGGTCCCAAAATAGGCAGACCCTGTGGGTTTGTATCCACGGATCCCGGGATTAGTTTCCAACAGAGATGCGAATTAATAATATAATTACCCGCTGATCCCGGTATCCGTTGCTACAAAATCTAAAAATAGTTAACTGTTAAAACTGATCACGGTGTTATAAAAATGTTTATAGCGTCTACATTAAGTAATGTTAAATTGTTATTTATAACTCTTAAGCCAGATATACATACGTACTAGCGCCCCGTGGTAATGGATGATGATGATAAAAAGTATCCTATGTTCTTTTCCGGAATATAACAGACAAAAAGACAGAGCGACGGAGTTACAAATGTTTTTTATAATACTAGTATGGAATATGGTTAAACGAGTTACTTACGAACAAGCGAATACCTAGGCATAGTTCAAGCAGACATGATCATACACAAAACATGCATGTTTAACATTTCCGGGGATCGAACCCTGGACCAGCGGGTAAGAAGGCACGGTAACTACCAAATTCGCCACTCAGGGAACCGCAACGTTAAAAGTAAATAACTTGAACGTTGTGTATATACCTATATAGGTTCCTTTTTATTTATCCCACGTATAAAGTTTTAAGTGAAATCCTCTAGTGAATGGAGCTAGAAAATAAGTTTTTGTAAATCGTCAAGTGCAGTGCCGCCGCAAAGCTTTCAAACCTTCAGTTCGAAGTTTTAGGCGTAACTGTTACGGGTCGGCGGTATTGCTTATATACCGCCAAGTGTGGGAAACGAAAAGTGTGTAGATGCGCAAAGTATCCGTTTGTGTCCATATCATATTTCTTCAACTTGGCAAGTGTTTTACAGATGGCAGTACGATTCAAATATAAAATGTTTGTGACCAAAAAATGGAACCGACTTCAACACTAAAAAAGTATAAAAATAACTTGTTGAAGTCTGTACCGTGATAGTTCTAAAGTACTAAGTAATATTGTGCCCATGGTACCGACTTCCACAAGTTATTTCACTCTTTCGTAGTATTAAATACGGTTCCATTTTGTGGTAAAATGAAAAAGTTCCCTTTTTAGTAACCCTTGCTGTTATTGTTATTCATTGTCAATTACGGGCGAAACACTTCAGTTATTGTCGTGTAACTGAAAAACTACTAGACCGAATGTGATGCAATTTATATGGGACTATCTCGGATGGATACTACCAAATAAACAAAATAGATATTTAAATCGGACTATTATGTAAAAAGCTATGCGTGATCATACATAGAAACAAAAAAGATATACGTATCGACTTGAGAACCTCCTCGTTTTTTTAGAAGTCGGTTGAATATAGGAACTATATTGCTTATTGTCTTGTCCACTCATACTGAATCCACAGGAGAATTGAGAATATTATGGAATTCAAATATTAAAAGAATTAATAATAATAATAATAATAAACCCGCAGGGGCGGCCTTGTGGCGAGCCGTCGGTGAGTGGCGACACCGTGGATCCTGATTCTCCCTGGGGCTAAATGAGACCCCTGACCCCCGGCTTGCCTTAATTAGTCGTCCGGGGTGGAGACGCAAGAGCAAGTAACAAAAAGCTCCAAGGGTGGAAGTGTTAAAGGGCATAACACCGGTAGTAGCGCTCTAGTGAAACCGCAGCACACCTCTTGACACCCTTTAGCCATCCACACCAACGTTGCCCCTTTGGTCACCACTCATGGTGGCCTTTATGGGGGGCCCGTTTAGTGGATGGTAAGTCACCACCTGCCTAAATATGTTACATGAGACTGAAATTGGCAGGTACCGTAGTTTCGTCCATAGCCCACTATCTCCCGTACCATTAATAAGTACATATCAATAGCCATGCCATTTTGCCCATTTTTTGTAATAGATATAACTACCATATAATTATCCATCCAAAATTTTTCTGTTTTTATACTACATTGTATTTTTATACCAAACGGGCCTCTAAGTGTTGGCGACAGCCCCACTTATGCCTCTGTAAAGAACCGGATCAAATCCGTGATTTTTTTTAAATAAAATAATAATAATAAAAGATTAAACTACTACAAGTAAATAAATATAAACTATGATATGTATCTATGATATTACATTCAAAAGCTCCTCTGTTTCATCATAACTTAGTGATTTCAACCAAGACGTGACTTTGAATTTAACTTCAGACCTTGACAAAGGATATACGTTAAGGCATTTGTTTAATTAGTTGTAGAGATAGGGACCTACAAAATATTTGAAACGGTGACTGAATATTGTTCTGAGTCTATCCGGCAGGGTACAAATATTATATTTCCTTCGTCTTTTTTCCATGTGTGGTTCAAAAGTTACCATGGAGTGTTGTCTGAGAATAGTGCTCAGAATAAAAAGTTGTCGAACAGAAAGAACGTTACAAGACTCATACAATAAAATAGTAGGAAACCGAAAAGGTCTACCAGTGCTGACTTTCAATACAGCTCTTTGGGATATCTCTAGAGGAAGTATGGTTGTTTTCGGTGCGCCTCCCCAGGATGAAATGCAATAAGTAACGAGTAATTGACATAAAGCCAAATATATTTGTTTAATTAGGTTTGATTGTCCAATAGGTTTAAGTTTTTTTAAAATAACATGACTTTACGAATTCGTCCACTTAAATTCATAAAGGGTTGTTTAAAATTAAATTTTTTATCTATTGTAATGCCCAAGTATTTAATTTAAATAGAAGGTTCTATAGCTCGACATGAACAATTAGCTATATTGTTCAAAATACAGGAATAATTATGTGCATATAATTTTAGGTTGTTTAGGACTGGGGTGCTACGAATTGAATACGTTAAATATTTAGTTTTTTCAATGTTGAGCAATAAAGCATTTTCGTGTAGCCATTCCGTAACAACATTGAAACCTTCTTGAGCAGCATCGAAAACATCGCACCATTACTTGGCAGCGAATGTTAGAACTGTATCATCCGCATAAGAAATTAGTTTCCCATTTCGAGGTGCTAACGAACAAAGATCGTTTATATAAATTAAAAATAAAGTAGGGCCTAAGATGCTGCCTTGTGGCACGCCGCGGGTTACAGGGAGCTTAATACTGATGTAATCTTCAACTTTAACACTTTGAAATTTTTCTGATAAGTAGCTTTTCAATAAATTCAGTTGATTACCACGTATTCCTATTTCTTCCAATTCAGCAATAAGAATGGGGATAGAGACTGTATCAAAGGCTTTAGCCAAGTCCAGAAATACAGACAGACATTTCATTCCACTATCTAAGTTTTGGGATATAAAATGAGTAAGATCATGCACTGCATCGTCAGTGGATTTAGCACGTCGAAAGCCAAATTGTTGCTTAGATAAAATATTATTTCGTTCTAAGTAGTTTGTTAATCTTTATTTACTAATACGTTCTAATAATTTTGAAATTGAAGAAAAAATAGAAATAGGTCTGTAGTTGTTGATACAATCTCTGTCACCAGTCTTATGTATAGGAAGAATAAGAGATTTTTTGAGACTAGAAGGGAAAATACCTAACTCAAGACACATATATGTGGGCGATAGGAGGGACAAAACATTCTGCGTAATCTTTTAAAAATTTGTTAGATATCCCATCCCACCCAACCGAACAGTCGTGTTTCAATTCCGTAATTAATCTCTCAACTTCTTCCACGTCTGTACTCATGAGTACAAACGCATTTATTTTCAAAGCTGCCGGGGTATGGTTATTAGTCTGAATTAACGGATCAGATGCATTACATCCTGCCACATTTACAAAAAGTTATAAATTTTGTCTACTGATGCTGTAGGAGTATCGCAGACAGAAAGCAACTCCGAGGGATAGCTATTAGTTATTTTGTACCAGATATTTACCGGATTGCGGACCATATCTTGTTACTGTTATTTCCACCTCTATCTAATTTATCTTTGTCATAAGCTCTTCTTACCTTCTTTATAAGAGAATTGAAAAAATTTCTATAACGAGTATATGTAACTTTTAAAATATTATTATTAGGGGAACACTTGTATTTTTCTTGTATTAAAAACTTCAGGATATCTCTTTTCAGTGTCTCCTTGTTGGTTTTCGAAAAAGATTTTTTGCGTAAATCCTTGCCATATTGTGTTCCAATCATAACACAGTAGGTCCATGGTCTGTTATTTTAGTATGTGGCACAATTGTGAGTGCAACAAGCAATTAATATAATACACTGGTTTAGACTTTTGTACCGATGGGGCGATGTGGTCGCTCAGCGACGAAGCCCTTTTTCTTCGTGCATCTGCACAAAAATAAAAAATAACAGACTTTTGCGGACTTTTGTTAACTAAGTTATAATTAGTACTCTTGGGATGTCGACCGTGATAAATCGTGGTCTATATCCCGTGAGTACTAATTATAACATAATACAATAATTCATACAGAATGGTTCACTCCTTGCTCAATGCACGTTCCAGCACCCCGCGTCGCAAGCTAATGTAGGAGTTCTCTCAGAATACATTGCGTCGTATCCTTGCACTGTCTCAGCAATTAAGAGATGTTGAAAACACGTTTGTTCAATGTGTCGTGTCGGGAGTGTGATTGTACACAGATTACTCGACAACCTACGCTAATGCGTTCAGTTTGCGACTAATTATTTATAACTACGTTATGTGTGCACCAATATTATCTGCGAGTAGACACAGTTCCAATTAAAAGCTTCATGTAAGGAAACATTACCCGCGTCATTGTTTGGCCACTCTAATGAGATACATTGTTCCCGAACTGGTTATCGACACATGTAACAACAAGCGACAAATCAACTTGTACGACTACAACTTACGATGTGATTACGTGTAAGTTGAATATAGGTTTATATTATAACAGTTGTTATTCTATGACTAGCTGACCCATCCGTGGCTTCTTTTGGTTGTTCTAAAGGTTACGAAATCACAGAAATATACATGTTGCATAAATAGGAGCCAGTAGTTCTGCGAACAAAAGACCTCGCGAGCATAGTCTTATGAGCTGCAATTTTTTGCAGCTTGAGCTATTTTCAAGTCATCGAAATTCCGAAAAATTTGGCTGATATTTATTTCGACAAGGCCTTGACCAATTTAAATGCATATTAAATTTTTAAATAATTACTTTCATGTGCGTGAAAACGCTGTTATTTTATGATTACAAACTAAAACTTCTATTTATTTGTACGCACCATAAAATAGGTTGTTATTCTACCGACTTCCAAAAAATAGGGGGAGGTACTCAAATCGACTGTTTTTTTTAATGTGTGTTACTTCATAACTTTCGACTGGGTGAACCGATTTTCAAAAATTTTTTTTTTTCGTAACATGGTGCTTCCCGTGTGGTCCAATTTTATCAAATTTGGTCTAGTAGTTTTTGTGATACACTCCAATAACTGAATAGAATGGAAGTCAGCATAAAATTTTCAAATTGTATTTGTTATTTAGAAGGAATGGCCAACTCCAAAACCACGATAGTTAATGAAAAGTCGTGAAAGGAGTAACGTCATCGATTTATAATTTGTAGTTTTTATTTTGGGGCAATTTTAGTCAAAAGTTTTGAAAAGTTCAGTTATTGTTTTCTTATAAATCGAGAGTATCCTTTCACCACTTTTTCTGTACCTCTCGTAAGTTTAGACTTGGCCATCACTATCCTTTTAAAAATAAATTCTGGAAAGATGATAATTGTAATTTAAAAACTAGTGTTAACAACGGATGATTGTTGTTCCGTGTCTTGTGCCCTTGAGAGGGTTTAAAATAACATTTTTCAGAAATAGATATTTTGACCTCTATGTATAACTACACTTGTGTAGATAAAATATATACTTTGTCATAATGTTTTTAAACTCAACATATAAGTAATATTTTAGGAAAACATGCGTATTAAGCTCGAGAAGTGTGCAAACTCGAATTTAACAAATACTGTTGAAATAACCTAATTTTATGTTTACACGAAACCGATTCACAATATAGTATTAACTGTGAAATATCGATAAAAAACTGTAAAACGCAACGTGGCGAAATTCTTGTAGTCCTCTGTTTAATTGCGGTTTTGACCTCGCCTGTCTTGGAAGTAATACTTTCATCAAAATTGGTCCATTGTACAATCTGCGACATAATAGCGTTCTCCAGCTAACGAGACGCTTTGTGCAGAACGATTGGCACCCAATGAAACAACATTATTTTGTACGGGAAATGCTTGTTCAGTCAGAAAGGGACACAATAAAGCCGGTACAATATCTTTATGTAATGGTGAACCGAAGATAACGTTTTCCTTATTGGAAAAGGCGCCGTTCTTTGTTATAACCAGTTGTGTTCGTTGGACTGATCGAATAGTGTTAGTATTATATAACGCTATTTTCTTATCGATAAGTCCACTTAAAAATACATTTTATATTGGCTTTTCAATAACGGCGTCCTCAACTTAGATTATATACAGGTTGAATAATAAATTTAACCTTCAGAATGAGCTTCTGATTTTGGCTTATTCATATGTAACTTTGAATGTATGTCTGTGATCTACTAAAACGATGAACTGAGAGCCGGCCGCGCGCACAAAAACAAAGATTAGGCGGATAATGCCTCACAAAATTTATTGATTCTGAGTTAGCCAGAAGATTTTTGCAAGTAAGTATCAAAATATACGGCCTTATTGGCTGCATCATTAACAGATATCTAAAAAGGAGTACATACATTGTTTTTTATGTGTAACCATGTACTTGTTTGGCTGATTCGATTAAGATTTTTTTTATGAATAGGTTGTACTTGGTGTATCTTCAAGCTGGACATTGAATGGGACATTTCATTTACATTTACATCCCACGTTTTATTTAGTTAGAATACTGGAAAAAAGTATTTAATGTACAGATGATAAAGTTAATTTTATATGTAATACTTACTTATTTGATTACATAACTCCTAGACAAAACTTTACAGCTCCAAGACATGTAGTTTTAATTTCAAATAGATACCTCAACACGATGGGGAGAATAAGAGTCTTGAGAGACAGACATTCAGACAGAGGAAGAACTGATAGGATCACTGCGATGTCCGTCTCGTCTGGCTTGTTAAAAGGTTATTTTCTTTCTGAAGATCTATTAAAAAAGCAAAGCCTATAAAATTAAACGGGTTATAAATGCATACTGTTTAAAAATGTTTTTCATAAGGTAGTTGAGAATCCACTAACTTTGATTATAGTATTGTAGTGTAAAAACAAATTACTTTTTAATCTATTAAATTTGAAAATGAAAGGCTTAATCATAAATATTGGATTAGCAATAATATTTCCTCATTTAAATTTTGTATTAAGTGGTACCTATTTGTTGTCGTTTACAAAACAAGCTTTTCTTTGTTTATTAGCTTTATACGAATTTTCACATCTGAACCACGATATTCTACGAACGGAAATAATTTTGAAACAGAAATATACCCAAAACTCTACGTGTTGCTACACGTAGAGTTTTGGGTACCTACCAGTATTCAAAGCTTATTTACATAAATCTTCTCAAAATAAAACAACCTTGTTTACAAGAGAAAAATTATTCTGGAGTAGTGCAAGCCATAAACAACCTTAATGTTACATAGTAAACAGTTTTAGCCTTCGGTAAGTTACGTCTTATTTTTAGAATTCTTTACGAGACGCCGTAGTCTTAGTAGCGTACTAAACCTACGTTCGCAATCTGTCAGTCTGTCTATCCTATCTAAGGAATTTCAAAACGGTAATACTTATTTTTTGACAAGATTATAGAAAAGTAACTGGTGCCCGCGACGTCGTCTGCGCAGGATTAGTACTTCTTATAGCTAATTATCTTCTCCAAGGCCATATCTATCTTTACAACAAAATGTCATAAAATATGTACATCGTAATAACGCAGTTGCTATAATAGTATTATATGCGTAAATTTAAATACTTAGTACATCAATAAGTAAATACTAATGATTAAATACAGTATTTACGTCCATACAAATATAAAACTAATAATTATTGAAAAAAACTGTCATTACATTTCATCACCCTTGACGGTCCACCGAGCACGTCTTTGACTTCGCTATCAGAAACTGACACTTTGACAGAACTGCCATGATCTTGACGTAGGCGTAGATCTTATTATTTTGTCTATGTTGTGCCCAAGCATATAACGCTTTTTAACCCGCACCCGATGGATGATGATGAAAAGTATCCTATGTGTTAATCCAGCGCCTCATCTACCTCCATACCAAATCTTTCCTCTTTATTATTAGAGTAGACAAGGATTAACACCAAGATACGAATAATGTGGCCTAGTTAGTACCGCCGTTAATATTTCATATTTTAACACAAATAAGTAGTAGTCAGACACATGGTATTGTATACTTGTTTTTAGACATTAATGTACTCATAAAAACTATAGTAAATCACTTTGCACTATTGCCAATAGTTTCTGCAGTGTAGGTACGCGCTCTATGGAATTTTCGGCGTTACTATTGCATTAAAATTTAAAAGTAGTTATTGTAACATAACTGTAATAGTAAGACATATGGTGTTGCAGACTGTATTGTAGATATTTATGTTTTCTATAAAACTATAGTATAACACTTTGCTCTATTGTTAATAGTTTTCGCAGCGTACACGATACAAAGATGTTTTTCGTATTTTTTCACACTTTAGATTTCATTATCAAAGTTTTCACACAGATTAGTAAGCTTTTTGAAAATAAATAGCCTATGTTATATTATTTGTTTACATATATATTCATACTACTGGACCGACAGCAAAATAAATTTTGGAATCGGTCCAGTAGTTTTTATGTTTATTCGTAACATACAAAAATACCACAATACAAATCTTTCCTCTAGATATATATTATTATCTACTGTATATCCTCTATACAAACAGAGTGATTTGACACATAAGAACATGTGAATACAAAACTCACAGATTGCGTATTTGCATAGATAGCCGGATTCTATAATCAACCTATCTCGTACACTGAGCATCTACAATCTAGCCACAGTATTGCTTGCTATGGATAGTTTAACATAACATCCATGTGCATAGTATCAAATATTTATATCTAGCAGGAGAAACCTACGATAGATCAAAGATATTATAATTATTGTCTTTGCGATAGATACGTAATTGAAACCAGCACAAATTGTTATTATATAAAAAGCTACTCTATTATATAAAAAAAATACTCTATGGTTGGTAACAACAATTGTTAGTTAACGGAATATTATTATTTATTATATTATTATTATATGTTGGTTCCGACACTAATGTATGGTAGTAAAAGTTGGGTGTGGCAGAAAAAGCATGAAAGT
The DNA here is from genome assembly GCA_917880725.1 of Selenia dentaria. Lineage (NCBI taxonomy): Eukaryota > Metazoa > Arthropoda > Insecta > Lepidoptera > Geometridae > Selenia > Selenia dentaria. Next base: position 597,597 of record OU862888.1, on the reverse strand, counting down.
AGAATAAATGCTGTGGAGATGAGAGCATTGAGGAGCATGATTGGAGTGAAACGGAGTGACAGGATAAGGAATAGTGTGATAAGGGAACGATGTAGTGTGAATGAGGGTGTAGTGACAAAAATCGAGAAAGGTATGTTAAGATGGTTTGGACATGTGGAGAGAATGAATGAAATGAGAATGACTAAACAGGTATACATGGGACAAGTAAACGGAAGTGTTGGAAGGGGAAGACCTAGGCGAACGTTCCGAAATCAGATTGAAGACGTTCTGAAAAAAGGCCAGGTCAAAAGTACCCTAAACCGACGCTTATGTATGAAAGGATTGATGAGTATAGATGAAGCGAAAGAGATATGTCAGGATCGTAGTAAGTGGAAATCCGTGGTCTCTGCCTACCCCTACGGGAAAGAGGCGTGATTTTATGTATGTATGTATGTATGTATTATTATATTGTGCACAACGAAACCGTCAACAACAAGAAAGTGTCAAAGCTTGTTCGATATTTGTCTGAGAAACGTTCAGGAAAATTTAGCTTCCTGAACAAATCTCAAACAGACTTTTTCTTTCAATCTCTACGTAGCCACTGGCAAATACTGACATCCTTAATAACAAGAGAAAAAATTAAACCAAAAGCTAATTCCCGCAACCAAGTTTAATTTCCTCTCCACGCTGGAGCGGCCATTATTCTAATTAGCGACTTTATTGCACCTAACCTAGCTCCCCTTTTGCGGGGACATAAACATGGACAACATTGTACAGTAGAAAAGAAATGTGCACATTCGCACCTTACTTTGAAAACATTAATCTTGGCACCAAGGTATAAAAAGCTACTCTATGGTTGACAGTTACGATTGTTAGATAAAAGTATTTGAATCGTAAGATTTCGTTCTTTTATACTTAACGGGATGATGAACCAGAATATTAAAATCTTTATATTTGTGTGATGTCGTAAACGCAAATAAAAGATAACGTGTCTTCACTGCCGCAACCTTAGTGCCGAAATCTGCATTTAACCTTGTACACTAAGATATACGTTAAGTATCTACCTACGTCTCTTACAATGTTAAAAACATATACAATTTTTTTTTTTATATTTACATTTACATCATTACATTAACATTTACATTTTACACAAGATTTTTGATTGTGATGTCACAAAAGTGAACCCTAAGGACAAAGTTAACGCCGGTCGGTATAATTTTACTTTATCAGTGATTATTCATGAATATGCTGTCAAATTTATGATGGTGTGTTCTCTTTCGAGCTATTTTCTCTGCGCATTCCAGAAACCTATAAAATGCCCAGCTGCTAATTGATGGACAAAAAGTTTTAATGAATTTATAATTTTCTCCGCAGGTCGAAAGGAACTTTGAAAACCGCCTGCTTGTTGTCGTGGCCTGATGGATTACCAGACGTGTCGTATATGGATTTCGTGTGAGTATCTATCTATATCATCTGCTGTTGCACACACATTATAAGGTTCTTTTATCTTTATCAATTACGAGTTTTATAGCAATAAGTAAAGATGTTAATCGTAATTGTATCAATCACAAGATTATTAAGCCGAAGGGGAAATGGACTGCATGTATCATCAGAAGACTGGCCAATGTGATAAAAATGTTATAGACTAGGCGAGTCGAAGAGTGAGCAGTGTAAACATCGGGAAAGAAAATATCTGTGGGTGTGGCTGGTAACAGCAGGATATATTGTGAGGCTGAGGATAACTTTCAATCGCTTAGAGGCTTTCTCATATATCTCATATTTCTAAAGATATATCTTTCATACTTCAATGCCGGTACTAATACTCCTCTTCGCTCCAACACTGTCTAAGCTCTCTCTTCAGCTCATAAAAGCTTGAATTGCCTGAATCACTTGATTTGCGGAATGTATTCTCCTTTCAACATTTTATTCTAGCTTCCTTCATATTACCACCACTGAATATGAAAACAAGCAGATTAGAAAAATACGTTGTACGCGTAGTTCATTGACCTGGCTAGCGTAGCCGCAATCTACATACCGTCACCCATTTACATCCCCAAACTAATTAGTAGCGGCGTATACATGTCTACATTTCGTCGTTTATGTTTCTGTTCCCATTTAATACTACTAGTTACTAACTAATTGGCAGCAAACTAACTCTATAAATAAGCTCCTGCTTTCCTGGTACAATGCAATTTATCTTTTGTTCTCTATTTTGTTAACCCTTAACCTGAAAAAATAGTAAGTACGGAAGTTAAATCCAGTTATTTTCCATTATCATGACATTTGGAGATAATTTAGGATCAGCTCTAGCGCCACAGTGAAGCAACAAAAGTATGTAAGCTTTATAATACAAGTAAAGCAGTGACATGCACAAAGTAACTGGTAGCCACTGTGGAAGAAACTATGGAGTGCTTTAAAAGAGACGTTTAACCAGCAGTAGGCTGTTAATGGTGTCCTTACCTTAATCCGTTCGATGAAGGTAATGTCATCATACCCGAATACAATTATAATTAAAAATCATATTATTATTCCATCGTTTGATCCAACGGGCAAGTCGGGCACCTGGACGTAAGCACCTATAACAGTTGCAATGCTCAGATTGAGTCTAACTCTACCAGATAATTTCACACCATATGGTGCTCTTCAAACCCTACACACATGCTTACACATTACAACTTTGAGGTAATAATATTGGGCATCGCGGCGGTACCAACTAAATCGTAGCACTAGAAACCTTCCACTAAATAAGTTTCTAAATAATAAAGTACTTACATACAATGCATCCTACAAGGTGTCTCAAAAGAAAGTTTTTATTTATTTAGCTTACTGCGTGAACGCAACGAATCCGAGGGGCGCAGGGGTTGTGTCAATCGGTAGCCTGCCTCTTGGGAATTCAGTCGCCTCAGTACATAGATTAATCAGAATATATCTAAAGCCTCAGTCGGTATCGAGATACATTATTTCTATGGTCGCTATGGATAACGACCTCGAGTGTATCGGGAGCAGACCGCGCGTTGTGCGTGCGAGAGTTTTACAAAAACGGTGATTCATCGACGAGGTGAGCGGAGGTCCAGATAAATATCGCAGAGGACATTGAATGCAATGCAGGCTGGTCCTTACTGGTCTTAATTATTGTAATTATATGGTTTTAGAAAGTAAAGTCTGAGGCTTTGTCCAGCAGGAGACGCAATTAGGTTGAGATCGTGATGATGCTGCTAGTGCCTACTGTTATTTTTACTCTGTACCTAAGCCTACGGGGTTACTTGACGCTTTGTTGCTCTTTGGGCTCAGCTTGATGACGAAGGTTCATCTGGCGGTATTCATCCGAAGAGGGATTAAAAACTTCAACCCATTGCCCTTCAATTTCTCGGGAATATTTATTAAAATTTATTTAATTCTGGAGAAGGCTTCCCGAAGAAACCGAAACATTTGTCGACTCTGATATCGACAATGTGTAGCTCTCGCGCTAATTCTGTTTTATTATTAGAAACTTAAAATAAACTCGATGTTCATCGATGATAAATCATCGATGTTAGAAGATAAACAACTTCTTTTAACATTGATGTTGCATTTTTAAAACATCGTGACATCGATGACATCAACGCTATCTGAGCGATTATTTTCTATGGCTGGTTTAACCTATATCGACAGCGCAACATGTTGAAAAGGTCTGGGTCTTTGAAATTATTATTTTTACAATCAATTGACAAAGAGTATTGGTACTTATAATGTGCTCGAACGCCCTTAATTCTGCAATTTAATTATTCCTTCGCTAAATTTAAAAACCAATCTTGTTATTTTATGATTCTTCTATTTATTGGTGATGATGTTTAAAAAAACTGTTGAATGAGATATATGCACGATAAAAATCGAGTATCGATATTTAGCTATTGATATCATTATCGATGCTATAATTAATGTTTTTGAAACATCGACCACTCCCAATATAAGGTAAGGTTGATCCAAATTCCGAAAAAATAAGAGAAATAAATGATTGACGTTCGATTCAAATAGTACATCCTAAAACTCAACCACAAAAAAACTATCAATATAAATTAAATGTGTACATTGCAGTACTGTCTTGGTATTCAATTCAAATAGTCTAAAGAGACAGACTACTTGAAAGCTTTCTAAAAACCAAGTCTTTATAATAGTATTTCATTTGATTTCAAACTTGTCACAAAAACTGAATAATCAGAATAATCAATTTATTGGTAAGAAATATTACAAGTCAATATAATAATAATCACATATAACTTAGTATAACACTAGAGTATAAGATATGTCAATTGTGAATATATATGTAAATTATATTAAATACAATGTATTTATATATCATACTATTATTATTAAGAGAGTTATTTAATAAATAAAAATAAATATCTATATTTGATACTTGGTATCGACACTTGCTTGCTTGCAGTTGAACAGCTCTAAGGTAAAAGATGTATCAGCAATTGTTGAAATAACTATTGGAAATAATGAAAACTCCTCTTAAAATCATAATTTTTCGTAGGCCTTCATGAATAAATAGGTTCATTGAAAAAATACATATAAAATTTGAAGAATAAAAGCTATTTAGATATTTCAATACGCTCAAAAAAAATTCCAACAAAAGCCGGTTGTAGTGCTCGCCCGACCGTCCGCGCGTACCGTCGCTCCTGACGATACGCACAACCGATCGTACGGTATACGCGTGTGTTACCACTTGTGAGTTTTCATACAAATGACAAGCGCGACCGACGCACGCATTGACGGTCTGTCGCGCACTGAAAGCGGCCTAATATTTCGCCATAGTTCTTTAATGTCTTGGAACCTAGTTTCGCTGTTTGTGCGGTTTGCAAATTAAGACAAGTGCCAGATGTTTCTATGGCTCGGTCAAAATCAAAGTCAAAGTCAAAATCATTTATTCAATTTAGACATCAAAGACGCACTTATGAACGTCAATTTTTCATTATAATGTACTTTAAAGACTACCGCCGCGTTCCAAAATATATAGAGCCTACCGAGAAGAAGCGGCAAGAAACTCGGGGCCATTCTTTTTATATAGATGTTAACTTAATTTTTAAGTTATAATGTGAACATAATAATGGTATCAGTAGGGTAAGACACGCTACACTTTGACATCTTAGTACACGAGTAGATAGATCCTTTTTTTTTTTTTTTTTTTTTTCCCGGGGAAATCCTTTATGGATACCACCTACCACGGGAGGTAGGTGGTTATGTGGGAGTCCGTATACCCACCAAAACCCCGGGGTGTTCCGTCACTGCCGCCCTCGGCGGGAACGCGGGACAGATTTTCCACACGACCGCGAACCCGCCGTGGCTGTCCGTTGCCGGACCCTTCTCTTCGCGGCACGCCAGAACACATGGCACGCCGCAACTACCTCGGAGACCAAACCCGCCAACAATGAGCGCCAGACTTCCCCGTGTCTGGATGCCCGTGGTCTCCCTGCGGTGGGTCGGATACGTAGCCCCACCGCTTGCTACGTCAGCCACAGGGGATAATCCCCAGCGACCCCACCTCCTCGAGTCTGCGCCGAGCGCCCGGACCCCACCTCCTCGAGCCTGCACCAAAGTGCCCGGGCCCCCCTCCTCGAGCCTGCGCCAAAGCGCCCGGGCCCCACCTCCTCGAGTCTGCGCCAAAGCGCCCGGACCCCGCCACTCATATGTGGACTTGGCGGCCAAAGCCCATAGGAGCGGCCCCGCCTGAGCCGGCCAGCGCACCCCAACGACGGCGCGGCCCCTGGGTTCCTCTTGGCTTCACCGTGGTGATCCAAGCCACGGCTACTGAACCCCCCCACCACGTCAATGCGGGAACCCTTCGGAGGGGGAGTAGATAGATCCTTTTTTTTTTTTCCTGGGGAAATCCTTTATGGATACCACCCACCACGGGGAGGGAGGTGGTTATGTGGGAGTCCGTATACCCACCAAAACCCCGGGGTGTTCCATCACTGCCGCCCTCGGCGGGAACGCGGGACAGATTTTCCACACGACCGCGAACCCGCCGTGGCTGTCCGTTGCCGGACCCTTCTCTTCGCGGCACGCCAGAACACATGGCGCGTCGCAACTGCCTCGGAGACCAAACTCGCCAACAATGGGCGCCAGACTTCCCCGTGTCTGGTCGCCCGTGGTCTCCCTGCGGTGGGTCGGATACGTAGCCCCACCGCCTGCTACGTCAGCCACAAGGGATAGCCCCCCCCGCGACCCCACCTCCTCGAGTCTGCGCCGAGCGCCCAGACCCCACCTCCTCGAGCCTGCACCAAAGTGCCCGGGCCCCCCTCCTCGAGCCTGCGCCAAAGCACCCGGGCCCCACCTCCTCGAGCCTGCGCCAAATCGCCCGGGCCCCACCTCCTCGAGCCTGCGCCAAAGTGCCCGGGCCCCACCTCCTTGAGTCTGCGCCAAAGCGCCCGGACCCCGCCACTCCTATGTGGACTTGGCGGCCAAAGCCCATAGGAGCGGCCCGCCTGAGCCGGCCAGCGCACCCCAACGCCGACGCGGCCCCTGGGTTCCTCTTGGCTTCACCGTGGTGTACCTAGCCACGGTTACTGAGCCCCCCCGCCACGTCAATGCGAGAACCCTTCGGGGGGGGAGTAGATAGATCCTGTAGTGATCAGTCCCAAGCTGTTTTATCCTCCAAGTAATCCGAAATTTTGTAATAACCTTTTTGACAGAGTTTAGTTTTAATAGTAATTTTAAACTTATTAATAGGCAAATCTCGGATAACATTGGGAACTTTATTATAGAATCGTATACATTGTCCCATAAAAGAATGACTTATTCTGTGGAGACGCGTTACATGTACGGATAGCTTGTGCTTATTTCGCGTGTTGATGGAATGAGCATCACTCCTTTTATCAAAACTGCTAATGTTTTTCTTTACATACATTAGATTTTCATAGATAAACTGAGAGACAACAGTTAGAATGTTTATGTCTTTAAACTTCTGTCTAAGGGAAACTCTGGGAGCTAAACTGTAGATCGCTCGTATAGCCCTTTTTTGCAGTATAAAAATGGAATTAATATCTGCAGAACATCCCCAGAGCAGTATGCCATAAGTCATAACGCTATGGAAATAACTAAAATAAACTATTCTAGCTGTGTCTACATCAGTTAATAGTCTAATTTTTTTAACAGCATAAGCCGCTGAACTGAGCCTACTAGACAATTTTTTTATGTGGGGACCCAATTCCAATTTAGCGTCTATAGTAATTCCTAAAAAGACCGTTGACTCCACAAGGTCCAACCCTGTTCCATTCAATTGTATATTGGATTCTACTTGTCTCACATTTGGCGTCGAGAACTTTATACAATTAGTTTTCTTCTCATTGAGGAGAAGATTATTTGTATTGAACCAATTCACAACTTTAGCTAATGCATTGTTAACATCGTCATAGTTTAATAACTGCCTTTTAATTTTAAATAACAGTGAAGTGTCATCTGCAAACAATACAATCTCGTGATTCTTCTCTACATAATAAGGTAAGTCATTAATATAGATTAAAAACAAGAACGCCCCTAGTATTGAACCTTGTGGAACGCCCATTAAGATTATAGAGCCGGGCGATTTTTGACATTTATGTCAACCCTTTGAATTCTATCATTTAAATATGAAGTCAAAAGGTTGAGAGCCATGTTCCTAATACCGTAGTGTTGTAATTTTCTGACAAGTATATCATGTCGGACGCAGCCAAATGCCTTAGATAAGTCACAAAATACACCTAAGGCATCTTGAGAGTTCTCCCAGGCATCAAACACATCTTTTATAAGTTCTATACCTGCGTCTATAGTAGAGCGATTCCTTGTGAACCCAAATTGATTCTTATGGAAAATTTTGTTTGCACTAAAATGAGTTTCTAATTGATGTAATATAATTTTTTCGTAAATCTTACTTAGCGTAGGTAGTACAGAAATAGGCCGAAAATTTGTTGGATCAGTAGTACTACCAGATTTGAATAAAGGAACCACTTTACTGTGCTTCATTAGGTCAGGAAATACACCACTTGCAACACAACTATTAAACACAGCTGCTAGATTGGGTGCAATGACATCTATAATTGAAGAAACGGTCTTCACAGAAAGACCCCATAGGTCTGCCGTTTTTTTTGCATCTAGACTTTTGAAACTGCTTACAATATCTTTGCAATTAACTATTGAAAATTTAAAAGTTGTGTCACATTCAGTTACACTTTGTTTAAGTAAGATCTCAGCAGAGATGGAGGAAGATTTTAGAGTTTTGGTTGTTAAAGAAGGAATATTAGTGAAGAAATTCTCAAACTCGGCCGCTACCTCCAAATCTGCTCTTACATCTTTATTAATAATTTTTAAATGAAAGTCTCGATTACGCACTGTATTCCTACCAGTTTCACTGTTTATAATGTTCCACGTCATTTTTATTTTATTAACAGAATTTTTGATCTTATTTCTTAAATAAATAGATTTTGCTGAGGAACAGGCTCGTGTATAATAACTTAGAATAACGTTTGACATATTCCAAAAATACAGGATTATGATTATACGATTTTTCATGGTACAATTCATATAACTTTTGCCTACTTTTATAAATCGGTGGTCTACTTAGTGCATTATAACCTTACAACATACGGGCTATTGCTTTGCGGTTCACCTGCTGATATATTCCGTCGGCTGATTAGGTATTTCATGTGATTCCGGCCGGTATTGAATATAATATATATTAACGTCCGGAATGCGAGAGTGACGTTAGAATATCATATGTGTATACTCCGTTAGATTTTCAACTCCACATGGATTGACTTATTTATGTGACTTGATCTCGCTATTGAATCTTTATACAACGATAAATATTTACTTTTTATTTAATTGATATTTCATTCTTTTTTACTTGCGTTCGCAACGAAATGCTTAATTAAGCAGTATTATGTATTATACGAGAAATGTTCTTGTTCAATTAAATTAAAATTTATATAAATAAACGAATACAAAGCACTCGTGTTAAGTGTACGGAATGCGCTGCCTTTGAGCAATTTATATCATTGTTGAGACATTCCGACAGCAAGGCCAGACAGTGCTCGCTGTTCTTGGAACTCGTATTGCAATCCTGGCTCACTGTATCTCCGTCTCCTCTTTATTTCTTGTAAAAGTATTCATGTTTATTTCATATTTATCCAGGCAAAAGTTCTCGCTGTATGTCAGCCATTTAAAAGTAACTGGCGGCTGCCCGCGAATTTGTTCGCGTAATAGGCTCCGCCTTCATGTCAACCTCGACATGACTTCCCATCTTTTGGTTTTTCTTTCATAAATACCTTCTTCTGACAATAATTAACACAACAAGAAGAAAGAAGAATGAAAGAAAAATAATTTATTTCATACACAGGTACACAACAGTAATATAAGCAGCAGTAACAACAATATGTCAAACAGGCCAAACCTCAGCAGATATATGTCAGATGTCCGTGATCATCTGACGCTGATTTTCAGGCAAAGCCTTGTAGGTGAACAGGTTACATAGAAACAATACAATATTCTACCTTCAGTCACACAACAATAAAGTACACATTTAAAAATACAAACAAATATAATACATATGGACAGATGCAGGACAGGTTCAATTTAATTTAATTTAACCTTAGAAATACGAATTTCACAAGTAAGAATAACAGCGCATTTGACATTAACATACCCTATATAAATGAAAAATCTATAATATTGTTGTTTTCGTACTTAATATGCTCGCTGAAAATATTTTTTTTTGAGTTGATCCTAAATATGTTGATATTTTTTATTTTCCTAATGGGTGGCGACAGATTATTCCAGCACTTCGTAGCCGCATAACGGAATCCACCTCTGAAACCCATGGTACGGTGCCAAGGTACTGAAAGTTGCAGAGTTTCCAAATAATTAGCGAGGTTGTTCCATCCGTTCTCAAGTTGCTTGACTACATCTAAACTAATATTGTAGAGAGAAATGATTTGTTTGTTTAAATTGAATAGGCTCCGAAACCAATGGACTGATTAGAAAATTTCTTTCACCATTAGAATCCTACATTTTCCCTAATGAAGATAGGATAATATTTTAAAAAAATAGGGATCCTTTTGAAAACTTTGATAATGTAACCCAAGGTGTGGGAAAATACAAAAAAAGTCCTTTTATCGCGTACCTTACGTAATCTATTGACCATATAATATTAGTCTAGGCTATTGACAAACAAAGTGACGTACTACAGTTTTATAGAAGTCGACGTCAATATCTACAAAGAAGTCCACATTACCATAATGTCTAACTATTACAGTTATGTCACAATAAATACTTTTTTATTTTGAAATATGCAATAGTAACGTCAGTACAATTCAGGCCACATTATTCGTACCTTGGTAGTAATCCTTAGTACTCTAGTAATAAAGAGGAAAGATATGTGATTGTTTGTTTGTTTGTAATGGATGCACGTAAAACTATTTAACCGATTTAAACAATTATTTAACAAGTTTAGAGCTACCATTATGCTTGAGTAACATACGCTATATTTGATGCATTCTCATCATCATCCATCACCACGCGGTCGAAACCGCGGAGCGCATAGCTAAAAGGACCTATATGAACATCTACGGCCGGTGCCAATAACCTATCATCGTCGGTTTAACCTACTAGAGATAGATATTTGACACTATTTGCAAAGTAATTGCATCGCGCGGCCCCAATACTCTGCTATTTGTATAGACGTTATGTCAAATTTCTATCCGTAGTAAGGAAAACTGGATAGTTTGATTACTGGGATCGGCCGCTAAAGGGTGAAGATAAAGTTGTTACACACCAAAAAGGTCAAATGACAGGGCGCGTGATTAATGTCGCGGCTAATGATTATGTCCATCTATTACTACGTCCATGTATCTTTATATCAGCATATAGCAGCAACATTCGTTCGCAATTGGTCTGATTCTCCTTTTCGTATTAAGCTTACTGTCGATGTTCATGAGTCAAGAGCCTTGTATTTTAACCACTCATGTTGTGATTCCTGGAAAACTAGTATGATTTCTCTGAAAACTAGTATGTTTATTCCCCAAATATGATTGGCGAGTCTTCGGGTTTTGAATGAAAATTTTCGGACAAAGTTTTTTTACGCTGACACCAAACAACTAAAACATAGTCAAATACTTTATACGAGTATATACTAATTAAAAAAATTTAAGGTTGAAATTATGTACGGGTAAACCTATTAGGTTGAAATTATTGACTTAATGTTACCCTCAATGCGTTTTTAATTAGTTTAGATAGTATTTAACTATGTTTTAGTTGTTGGGTGTCAGCGTAAAACCGTTACAACGATATAATTAAAAGCTCTGCGATGATTGTAAGATTTCACAGTTGACCGGCCTCTAATGTGTGTTTTATTGCGATAAATGGTAGAACCTTCTTACTGTATGGTTTGGTCGGCATCAGACTGGTGGCTGGTTATATAACACAGTATAATAAATGTATTTGGCAAACAAAAAACTTACTGTAACGAGAGGAGCCAAAAGTGGAATAAAGGTAGAGAAATAACAATCTTTTAAAGAGATTAAATACTTGAAGCAAACATAAACCTATGTTCCTAAACAAACACTATTTTTACAATGACTGCGAGAATGTTCTCATACGGTAACATCCGATTTCTCTGCAACGTCGTTGGAAGCACGCCAAACATTCAGCCGATCGTCCACCACCACCAGCTAAGCTAAGTTAGTATAACTTAGCTCACATAGTTGAGAGTTTTACAACAATTTTAAGTGGCTTAGCTGGCGTAGTTTGCGGTGGACGCACATGTATGAAAAACTGGCTCAACTATGTGAGCTAAGCTAAACTTATTTAGTTGGCGCTGGACGATCGGCTTTCCGCGAGTGGCGAGAGGCGCCTCACCATTCGCAATCTACTTGATGTAGGTTTGCACTCTGTTTACTTGCCGGTGGTCTGCGGGTTTTTAATACATTTCAGCACTCTGCTCTGCAGTCGTGGTTTGATTGATAGCAATTTGTAAAAGGGATTTCCATTTCTTTCTGTTTTAAAAAGTACTTTTGCAGTGGTTTGCGCTGGATTTATAAAACAATTTAATAGCCTACTAAATATTACTCAGCTAAAGCTTACGATAAGATTTTATTTTTCAAAAATTATCTTTCTGCGCGATTACACACGCGAGGTATTTGTGCGGAGATTCGTCGAGATCTATGGGTTGGATTATAATGAAAAATATCACAAGCTATTTTCACTGACTTTCTCTATGTCTAGCTGTTATCTCTATGAATCAATTCAAAATATGTCTACAATTTAAACATCAAAGACGCATGACTGACTTACATCAATTATCAATTTTTCATAACTTCGCTCGACAATGACCAATTACAGATCACATAATCTCGATGTTAAGCAAGGGATTTAAAGTTATATGAAAATCTCAAGGGATATAATGTGAATTTGGAACGTTAAAATTCGTATGAAACCTTTTAGCATAGATACGGGCATTGTAAAGAGAGTTTAGTCGAAATACAAATTAGCCTCCACAGAAAAAAACACGAGATTGTAATGAATGTAAAAACGGTACTTGGTGTTATTTTACAGTTTTTTTTTTCATTCTCTGTTTAGTGTTTTATCATTTACTTTACACGTTGACTCAAAATATTACTTTATTCCTCCATAACTGAACAAATGTGTCTAATATCAATATTAACATTTAATTTATTTATCTTTAAACTAAACTATACTACGGCCGTTCAGAGAATCCGTTTACACGTCGCGATTGAACTGACGACGTAACTTTGTAATGGCGTTGCAGTTACGATAAAAATATTATTGCTGGTTGTTTACCGTTTTAACAATTGATGAGCATTAAAACAACATTATTATATCAATAATCAATTAATGTTATAATTTTGTGCCAAACTGAGTGTCAAATAACTTGGTAAACAATATTTTTCTAAATCTAAACTGCGCTATTACAAGGTTATGTCAGCGCTTTATATTTGAGGTGCTGTGCTAACAATAACAGGCAATAATAGTATCGTAATCTGTTCTTATACAGTTATACTTTATAAAATAATACGTTTTGTTATTTTTTTTAAGAATTTGAAAATAATGGACTATAAGATAACTTTTATTAAATATAAAAATAAAACTACGACCAAACCGAACGCGCGAAAGAAAGTAGCATTTTTATATTTAGGTTGAAAATGGTAACACCAAATGGCGTTACTAGCATTTTTATACTTAGATTAAAAACGGTAACCCCAAATGGCGTTTTGGGCCGCCATTTTGTGACGCTAAAACAGTCGTCTGTTGTCGTTTCGTGCGCATAGACCACGTTCTTCAAGTGTTTTCGATCTGTTTTTATTTGATTACCCGGCTTTCGTTTAATGGACTGTTTCTGCTTTTCAAACTGACATCGGCGCTAAATCGGACTTCGATTGTGTTTTTGTGACTTTTGGTGCATTATAATGTCTAAACGTGGACAAACATTGAAAAGTGGAGCCCGTGAGTTAATCATCAAGCTGCAAGATTACTTTGAGCAGGAGCGGCAAAATGGCAGACCCCTGATACCTGTCGAACAAGTACAAGAACGCGTCTCTCAGGCGCTTGGAGTTAGCAAACGAACGATAACAAATATTAATAAAGAAAAGTTCGGCTCTACTGGCATGGAAGATAATATTTTACGTACTCCGAAGAAGAAATGTAGAACTAAACTCGTGACAGATATTGACACCTTTGACGCCGATGCAATCAGAAATCATATACATATATGGTTACTATTCCAGAAATGAATATCCCAACAGGAAGAAGCTTTTGGCATCGTTAAGAGAAGCTGGACTGTTTAGCGGGGGTAAAACTGCTTTAACCAAAATCTTAAAAGATATTGGTTTTTCGTATAAAAAACAGACTAAAGAAAAATTTTATTAGAACGATACGACATAATTTTAAAACGGATAAGTTTTTTGAGAGAAGCAAAAAAATTTATAACTGGGATAATGTCGTGTTCATTGACGAGACATGGCTAAACGCCAATCACACGGTTTCCCTTTCTTGGACGGATGATACACAAGCGTAGGCGTTGAAAGTACCAATGGGTAAGGGAGCCCGTCTGATAATATGCCACGCAGGTTCTGCAAAATACGGCTTTGTGGAGAACGCGTTACTGGCATTTCAATCAAAAACCACAAATGACTACCACGAGGAAATGAATGCCACTACATTTAAAGAGTGGTTCCAGAACGTGCTTTTGCCCAGCCTACCAGAACCTTCTGTAATATTCATGGATAATGCCTCCTATCACTCGGTTCAAATACAGAAACCACCTACCCAAGCTAATAAAAAAGAAGAAATGGTGGCTTGGTTACAAGGAAAAGGCATTGACGCAAATATGCAGATGCTAAAAGCAGAGCTAATTAAATTAGTTAAAGAAAATAAAGCGGCAAATGTGCGATACGAAATCGATGAACTGGCTCTGGAGTACGGTCATCGCGTTCTAAGAATTCCACCGTATCATTGCCAATATAACGCGATTGAGCTAATCTGGGCTCAAATAAAAGGTTACGCCGCCCGCCACAATACTTCCCCGCCATTCAGCACGAAAAAGATGATGACCCTATTAAAAGAAGCCTGCGGGAAAGTCACAAGAGATGACTGGGCAAAGGTTGTTGAGAAGACTAAAAATCTGATTGTGGAACATTTTCACCGAGATATCAGGATTGATTCTGTTATTGATAATAATATAATTATACATGTAGGCGAAAATGATGATGAAGACACCACCTCCTCAAGTGAATCGGAGTCTGATTAATATTCTGTACGCACATTCAATTAAATGTACTTTATTGCATAGAAATACAGATTGTAACTTTGTAACAAAGAATAAATAAAACAATTTTATTATATTAATATTACCCTTTTTTGGTTTCCACTTAAATAACTAAAATATAAATTTTAAATGATTCCGCCAATTTAAAACGAAAATAATCTTAAAAATAACGCGGCGGTTCATTTTGGAGGAACGGTAACGAACTCAGTGTTATGTTGTGCCCATCACTAGTCGTGACTAACTGATAGGTGTCAGGAACGCATTCTCTGAACGGCCGAACTTTAATGCTTTAATATGTAGTCCTGAGTTAGTGTAGTTTTTGCAGAATTCTTGAGTTTTTGTCTTGCAGAAGATATAAATAGTAAAGTTTTAATTTTTGGAAAAACCTGTCTTTGTCCTGGTCGGCTTAACAGCCTCATTTCACTCAGGACTCTACATATTATAATCCCGAACAAAGCGAGGGCGTTCACTCAAGAGTTCTTCTGAACACTCAGGATCCAATATGCCGCCCGTGACACTGCTACTACTATTACTACTATTGAGTTAAAAATACTTGACTGCTGTGATCCAAAATAAATGAACCTACCGAGAAATTTCAGTGACACTGTTTGAATATAAGTTACGAGTATATATTTTTTTATCTCTAGAGAGTAAAGTTCTGGATATGGTAGCGCGCGTAAAGAAACACAAAACAATAGACACACTCACGCGTTCATCATTTAAATGTTGATATCGAAAATAAATATTATTATTATTTAAAGCTACATGATCATGTCTGAACTTCAGTTATATAAATAAATATTTAGGAGCTTATTTCACTGCCGTAAGTGGACTTAAATCTATAACAATTTAATAAGTGATAATTGTTTTGCTCTTTTCCCAAACAAATATCACATGTTTGGAAAAATATGGATAAAATTCTATGGATACATGTCGAGGAAGTGGTAAGTTTTTGTTGAAATAGACGCTTATTTAAAATGGAAAAATACGACAATCACATAATTTTCAAACACGAGTCTGCCCGTCAGGTAACATTGCGAAATGAAAAGAAATATACAATTTTAAAATAAATATCAGATGATGTGGGTTTCTCCGTATATAAAAATAATTTAAATTAATATTAAAGAATGGAAAACGGAGTTATTTTACCGAAATAATTATAAAGTAATGAACTAAATGAAATTTCGCTACATTTCACATTATTTGGCTCATTTTGTGAAACCCGTTTTACAAATGGAATAACCTACATGTGGAATTAACAAAACTAATGAGAGAGCTGTGAGCTCGCAGGTACTGTACTAAAAGTATCTTTAGAGTATTTCGTTATACATAAAATAATACATCAGATAGAAAGGAAATTTAAAGGAAAGTTTTGTAAGACTGTGCTATAGAAATGTTTAAAATAAATTAATGGTAAATACCTCAAAAAAAATACCTCAGTGCCTCAAGACAAGAGTCTTCGACCAATGTGTGTTACCAGTGATGACTTATGGCACTGAAACGTGGTCTCTTACTATGGGCCTCATAGATAAGCTCAAAGTCGCACAACGAGCTATGGAGAGGGCTATGCTCGGGGTTTCTCTACGTGATCGAATCAGAAATGAGGAGATCCGTAGAAGAACGAAAGTCACCGACATAGCTCAGAAGACAATAACAGCTTGTTTTTAAAAAGATTTTTAACAATATTTTTAAGCTACTGCATAGCTTCTATCGTGGGCCTTGAGCGTGGAGACCGAATCCAGAAATTCCGTAACGAAAATAACCTAACACCCCCCACTCCGGCTCCATCTATCGATGAATAACAGAACTTTTAATTACTTTTTGAAATATCACGCTTGTCTCTTTAGTTCAGCAACTCGCCTCTAGATGGCATTGGTTAAATATTTATAATTGCATAAGTTGATAAAAACAGCTATGCAATAGCTTTACCGCGGCAGTCTCCGAGTGCCACACGTCTTTTTTTTGTTTAAGTTAAGATTGGGAATGTTTTAAGTATGTGCAATTCATTTAATGCGTCGTGGTTACATGCTCGTTTACGAGTTATATTTAATAACTATTGCAATGAAATTTTACATACTCCGTATGTATCTACTATATATTATATATCTCCCATATATTATTATTATATATATCTACTATATATTATATAAACATAATGAATGAATAATGTATAGTGGAATAAAAAATATATTTAATAATGTAGCTGTACTTATAGACTTTAGATGATGATTGATTGATACACCCATTTGAATTTGATGACATAACAATTATAATTGTGACAGTTAAACATAATTAAACAGAAAAATTAAAAGATAAGTTAAAAGTAACATAATTAATTAATAATGTATAGTGGAATAAATATATAATATAATTAATAATGTAGCTATGTAGACTTTACAAGAATAATTTTATGAACTACATTCTGTTTGCTACACCCTAACAGGGTATGTATTTGTGCTATATTGTATAAGTGCATGGTGCAATTAATGAATTAATAAATACATAAATACACACTATATGTACATTATATGTATGTAAAAAAACATCAACTTAGCCGTCCGATCTAACAGAAGTTGCATGGAGAACTAAAAGGATTAGGCAAGTTGCGCGGTGAAAGGTACTCAGTGTCGCGGTGAGTGCGAGCCAGATAGCATGCGATGCAAGCGCAGGCCACTACTTGTGATGATACTCGTACCTACATTTTACATTCCAACTTGCACATTATTCTCAGAAATATATAATAATTAGGTTGTATTGGAATACAACCTAATAATATATATATATATATATATATATATATATATGGACATAAAGAATAGATATTTTAAGTTTGAATATTATCCTTCAGACTTAATTTACAACTTAGCTCTGATAATAACAAATGTTTATTTTGTCATGTTCTATTAGAATATTAAGTTCCTTTTAGTTGGCCGGCACTTTAAGAAATTTATCCTAAAATTTATGGCGGCTTGGTGATCTCCTTTAATCTCTTATTTTCATTTTCATTTTAGTATTTTTCTGTCATAAGCAGCTGTATTGTTACAGCCGTTGCGACCTACATTGCATTACTCTCAGGAATAGTGCCTACTCTAAATAAAAAAATAAAGAAACTTTAGAAATAAATATAGTTATAATCCCTGCTGATATAACCTGACGAAGGCTCACTTTGTTCTCATGAGGCAGCAAACTATCAAATAAACAGTTTTTCTTTATGACTGGTTTAGTAACGAATTTGTTATACGAGTATTCTTCATCTTTAGGTAAATGCTCACTGGTTTTGCTATTTCGACTGCAGGTTCTATGTTGTAATAGTTTGATCCTTGGTCTGTGTCGTGTACAACACCCAATTCATGTGCAATATTTTTCAAACTCTCGTCCATTTTGTACCAGTTATGGCTTCCTATGGGTTCTGGTCGTGGGACTCATTAATCGCACGACCAGAACCCTCCTCTCTATATAAAACTTAGTGATGTTATTTTGGTCTTAATCAAATTCGGAAACCTCGCATTTGGTTTTTCGTTCTCTCGAATAGATAAATACCATATATACTGAGAATTACAAGCTGTTGCTTAAAGAGTACCTAGAGCTAAAGTTATAGTAGTGGGCGTTTGCAGTCTTAGGAAGAACTACACTTTTGTGAGTTATTCAACCGTGAAGGAGTAGTGTACAAGTTCTCTCCATTGACTTTTCTATGTCAGTCTTATCTCTTTTTAGCCAATATCAAGTAAAGGACCCATCTAAATATCAAATTACATATTGTATAATATACAACACACATCATCAAATTACAAACAAAAATAAAACTAAATATACAAAATAAACTTCACCTGTATAGGGGGCGTTATTAATAACTTATAAACTAACTTGCACAGTTGTGCTTGGTCATTTGTTTATTCTCGTTCATGTGGACCGAGATCCAGTACCTGAACATGGGATTGCTTATGTTGTCAGAGATGGCCACGAGTATTTTGTTGTCCGAACGGCGCAGACGATGCCAAAAGTAAGCCACGCGTGATCTAAGGACCGCATAAAAGTCTGGGACCCTCGCCTCAGCGAACATACTCGACGCACTGCAGTACCGCGGAAGTTTCATAAGAGCCCGGAATGCATTATTATACTGGACTCTTATGGTGTCCATTGCCTTCTGCGAGAACGTTATCCACAGCTGACACGTGTACATGCAAAGGCAATATGCTTTGAACAGTGTGGTCTTAACATCTTTACTGCAGCTAGCGAACCTGCGAGCGAGCATGTTGCTCCTGACGGCGAGCGCCCTGCGTTCTCGCTCAATGTCTGCATCGTCTTGCAGCCGTTCCGTCAACAAATGTCCTAAGTATTTAAACTGGCTTACAATACTAACTGCTGTTCCGTTCAAATATACTTCGGGTACCCTATCCGGACCCCGACCCGACCTGAACACCATCATGACAGTCTTAGCTACGTTGTATTTCAATCCGTGTGCGTCGGCGTAATGCTCACAAATCGAAAGCAGCTTGCTCAACCCTTTGATCGAGGGACTTAGGAGCACCATGTCATCCGCGTAACTCAGGTTGTTTATACACACGTTGCCTACATGACAGCCGACATTGGAGCTCCTCAGCTCCTCGATCAAGTCATTGATGTACAAGTTAAAGAGGCCCGGAGAGGTCACCCCCCCTTGGCGAACTCCACAGCCTAGTCTATACTTACTAGACGTTGTGTCGCCCCATTTAACACTATTCGTTTGATTTCCGTACCAGAACCTCAACAGACTGACCACTTTACTCGGCACTTGAGATGCTAATAATTTGGCCCAGAGAATGTCATAATTAACTAGGTCAAATGCGCGGCTGAGGTCTAAGAAGCACGCGTAGACTGTTGTGCTGCGCTTGGTGTAATAGCTGACAGTACTTTTTAAGCTTACAATGGCGGCATCTGTTGAGAGCCCAGGACGGAAACCAAACTGCGCATCATCAATCTTCAAGTTCTTAAGCAGTTTGGGCTGCATAAGGCGCTCTAATATCTTACCTATGATGGTACCTAAAGATATAGGACGATAATTAGACGCAGCACCAAGATTGCCAGTTCTATTTTTAACTATAGGAACCACTATTGTACACATTAGAGCTTCAGGTAAATAACTATATTTCAAACAGAGATTAAAAAAATAACACAAATGATAATTAATTTTATCACTGGCCCAGAGTATGTGCTCAATACTGAGCCCGTCATGTCCCGGTGATTTACCACGTTTCATACTCATTATGACCTTGGAAATATCCCTACGTGTAAATTCTGTGACTTCATCGTTAAGACATGGCTCAATAGTACGCACACACTTCGCAGGGAGTGGGTTCACTTTGAACCGCGATGCGAACAACTCTGCAATAGCGGATGGATCCTGGAGACCCTCCACGGATACTGGTAGGCTTTGTTTACAATTTAACTTTTTAGTAGCATTCCAAAATTTTGTAAAGTTTTTGTTCCGTCTATGCAATGCTAATATATTCATTTTAATACTCTCTTCGTTTCTTTGACACCATCTAATTTTGTTTTTAAAAACAGTTCGACTATTTCGCATATTCTCATACTCAGTACCGCCGGAGGGCCTGCCAGCAACCACCCAGCACCTAAAATAAAGCCTAGCCTTTTCGTGGCTGTCTCTGACGTGATAATTCCAACCGGCAACTTTTTTATGGCGCTTTTGGGCACATGAACGAGAACTTACAATAGCAGCATTTTGCAAAACATCAACTATATGTCTATAATATCTATCAATATATTCATGATAATTGCTGTGATGAGTACATTTTATTATATCCTTGCAGTCACATATATTTAATTCAGTAAAAACATCTAAATTATTAAAACAAAATTCCCCATATTTATTAATTTGACTAGTAGTTCTCTCGCCCCACCTAACATACTTTAGCGCATCCGGTTTACAAGAGACGGCTGGAGCAGTAGCCACCCCCGAGATATCACACTCAATGCTCAAAGGGCTGTGGTCAGACCACCTGACGTCATAGGCAACCCGAGCGCCAACCACGGTACTCCACGCGGCCTTCGTAGTGATGCAATGATCCAGCCATCTCCTGCTACCGCTCGCTTCACACTGAAAGGTGTATGTATCGGAATTCATACCAAGTATATTAAGGTCCGCCCACTCCCATAACATGTCGTCACAAAATTTAGCTAACTGCGTACCAAGGCGCGCACGCGGGTGTGCATTCATGTCCCCCATAATGTAAGCGCTCTGGACGTCACACTCCTCAATAATTGCACTGACCTCAGCTAAACAGTCCGTAAACTCAGCGACATTCTCACTATCGTCCACCGGCATGTACACGTTCACCAGTAGAAATGAACCCGCGTCAACGTACACACGAATAGCTTGAATTCTTTTGTTCGAGCAGTCCACCGGAGTAACCTTAGGGAACTTGGACTTATCCCACATAATGGCGAGGCCGCCGTAGGGCCGACCGCGCAGCATACCAACAGAGGTATCCACTGAGGACTTTGCAACACAGCCAAACGATTTATTAATGTTGTGAATAAAATTCAAATCATGCTCTAGTAGCCACGTCTCCTGAAGAACTATTAAATGAGATGTACTGGTCAAATCACGTACAGCCTGCACAGATTAACAAGTTGGTTGGTCTCTGGGGCACGAGGCCGTCTTGGTTGATACCACCGCAGTGCCAGACATTCTAGGGGACTTTTCCTAAAAAGGAGGGAATTTTTTTGCGGTCCTATTTACCGACCGATTTTTATTAAATGTGTTATACTCTAGGTACCTGACTCTAAATAGGTATTTTGATCATGAGCATAATTAGTCTAGTGGTTGCCGAGTTAATATAGGTTGTGAAGTTTAAAAACGGGACGATTTTGGTAACATTCGGCAAGAACGTTTATTAGACTGTACCTATTGGACTAAATTTCCACCTCCAACTGCAAAAAATTGCGGCTGACAAGACTGTGCTCGCGAGGTCTACTGTTCGCAGAACTAGTTAGTTAATTTTTGATGAGATGCCATGGAAGTCCTAAAAAGTTCCACAATTATATTCTAAAGCTTGTTGACTTTGTCTGCAGGTATCAGGTGTTATTCTTCGTGGTGACATACGCAGTCCCAATGCTGGGCATGACCTTCTTCTACTCAGCGATGGGCAAAGTTCTGTGGGGTTCGGGGTCGATCGGCGAGCTCACGCAGCGGCAAGTCGACTCCATACGCTCCAAACGGAAGGTAAGCATATGCTGTAGCATATACCATTTTTAAAGATACAGTAAAAGTTTCCATCGTTATTTCAAAATCACCAAGCTTAGTGCGGAGATGCATGCGATATGAGCTCAAAGGCACAAGGAGACCTTATCAAGTTCACATCTCATTCATATATTCAACGAGAATCATAATTTTGTGACGTAAGCCTTCCCGACCCTCATTTCTGGTTGCGACAGCTGGATAAACTAGAATAACAATGGAACTACTAAATCAAGCTGTTATCCTTTGATGCGTAACAAGGCAGTACCAGAGGTTCTGCCTCGAGGCAGTTTTGTTTTTACTTTCAAATGACGAGAGTGGCAAGTCGCCGATGGTAAACACAATAACAATTAGGTACTATGCCAGCCTATGCTACATCCACAGAGTTACCCAGAGCCTTGAGCAGAGCGCAAGCGTGGACACTTTTGTGTCTTGTGTCGGATACAATCTGCCAATGAATTTTTGATTTCTATAGAACCAGTATGAAATCATCCACTCCCTGTGCATACGTATACATTGTTTGTGTCCAGTTGCGTCCGCTTAACACATACTCATTGACGATCAAAGAGGGTTCGTAGTAACGGTCGGTAACTGGAAACTAAAAGTCGTCAGTTGAAGTCACAAGCAACATTAAAAAAATCCTTACAACTGTACTGAGCTGCGCAAACGGACGAGTTGCATCGGTGTCCGTTTCCTGTGTGCGACACAAGCCACGCACCCTGAGCGGGTGGCGCAGAGGCAGGGGTAAATATTGTCGGTGACGACGATGTCTACATCGACGTTTAATCAACACAACCAGCAAATATAATGTTTCTTCATCGACGTCCATCGTGAGACGAACGGAAACCACCAATGAATTGTACCAGTGGCCAGAAGTAGTGACCGGCGACTGTGTCCGATCATCGCTACTGGACACAGCAACTACAGTTCCCTGTGATGGTGTACCGTGTCGACATCACATTTGCGTAGCGCCTTAATACATAACTGGATGGTACTAACCACTTCTATTCTTCGATAAGTTAAGTAAATGTAAAAATATGGCACGGACCCTGGAGTCTATGAATAGAAATTTTAAAGTAATATAAAAAAACACTTCTCTCATTCTTTATATCCTTATCCAATCTTTGAGGCTGAATATATACACCACGGCTTTAGATAATCACACATGGAGCATCACGTTTGTTCGAAACGTTACATTGAGTTTTTATTTGGATACCGTTCACTGAGTATATATGACATTTGCCGTAACAGGTTTAGGATAGTTGGTATTCGTTATAGTTGTTATATAGTTCTGAATCTATACCAACAGTTAACATATCGATTTTGTCAAATTTTGATTTTGTTGTTCGTGTTAATATGACGCTAATAGACCAGCACTTTTGAGCATTTACTGATGATCAGGGAAAATCCACTAGTTCTCAGAGATGTAAACGGCTGTAGACCGATATATAATAACAATTCAATTAATTTATTTATCAGACACAGTCCATTGTATTGGGAAGTCACGTGGATCTTAGTTATTGGAAAGACTGTAGTTTAGACATTATTAATTAAGGTAGTGTCATATGTGTTGAAGGTAGTTACTTACTTTACCATCTTATTAATAAATAAGATAGATTAAGAGGTAGTTTGTTTAAACCAACACTTTTTCACTGTAAGTATAGTAATGGCTACTTAGCTGATTAAACGATTCCATTTCATAATGATGTTTAATTGACATTAGGACATAACAGGTAGGTATTATGCTAGACATGAATTCCTTAGGGTCTGTTGCTGCTTTAGCAATACAATATTATAAATCAGCCGTCGTGCTCATATTGAAAAGTGATCTCTTATAAAGGATTGTCGACGATTTATTTTCCTATATATTTTTTTATTTCAGCCCATATGAAAAACGTTTTTCATGAACTTTACAATACATAACGTAATTCTTAAAAAGTGCAATAATTATTAATATTTATCCAATTATTTTGTGTGGCTTCGTCTCCCGTAGACAAAGTGAGCGAAGTCGCGAGCGGGTCAGCTAGTTGTTAATGAAAGAAATCCCTATATCAGTGTTTCAGCAAGTGTAGTGCCTCGAAAACATTACATTAAATTGTTGAGCTTCTTCGGAAAAGCACGTACAGTTTATAAACTTATCTAACGAATAGCCGAAAAACCGTTATATTTAGGTACACAAAATTACATCGAGGTTTTCTAATTTGTTTTATTTACTTTCATTTAATATAGTATCGAACTACGACTCAGTAGATTTACAAGCACGGGTAAATGTTTGTATCCTATTAAATTTTAATCGAAATCGGTTTTCATGACCTGTAAATGTTTTCTGCCTGTAGATGCCAAGGTTTGTTGACTTTAAGCCCAATTAGAATCATTGAACTCGTTTTTCTATGAATATTTATTATACCAAATTATTTTACATGCTGTTGAATACATTCCTGTTGTTTTGATGAGTCGTTTGAGAAACATTTCATGTACATGTTTTACAAGGTTTCAAAATAGCGGAAATTCTTCCCGGGATATACTCTGGTTAACACTATTGCTGGATAGGAACAGTTTGCTGCTAAATTTAATAGACTGTATTTTGCGGTGCGTGATTAATATACTGTGATTATAGGCAGTGGCACTTCCAGTAGGAATTTGGGCCGTTGCGGAGAAGAATAAAAATACATTTTCTCCTCAAAAAAGAAACTGCTCTGATCTTCTTGGATAACGTCACATACACGTGTATAGGCCGGTGGTGGATGCGGTTGGGCATGGAGAACCCTGCATAACACTGTTTGTCAAGTTCCATTGCAATTTGCAATTAATAGAGTTTTAGCCACAATAGTAAGATCAATATAATCCTTATTTTGTAAGAAGCGACGCGTGTGCACAGACTTTTCCTTTAGCAGTATTTGCTGTTATATTCTATGCTATATGGATACTAAACTATCAACCAATCCGCACTGGGCCCGCGTGGTGGATTATGACCCAACTCCTCTCTCTGAGAGGAAAGCTCGAGTCCCAGCAGTGGGAACAAAATGGGTTGATTATGGTAGCGGAAGTATTTAATTGAAATCGTAGAGTAATTTAGCTAAACGAAGTAATCTCACAGCTTTTAAAAACAGACCCTGAAATAACAACGAATTGTCTAAATTTTGAATGAGTAATTGGTTATGATTATGTTGGTGGCTCCACCACCTGCGACTGTCTATAGGGCTACCTACACAGGATTATACTCTTACTAGACATTCGACAATATACACAGCGTAAAAATCGTTCAGTAGGACATCGCGTTTGAAGTCACGCGAAATGCCGCTTTTGTTCGAATGCCAATGCATTCGGCATTTCTGTGGGTAGTCTGTTCAATATTTGTGTATGTGTATTTAGAGTACAAGGAAAATATACTTATACATCGAGTTTTATTCTAATCAAATACAAAAATACAAATTAGATAGGTTAGTGCAACTAGTACTCGATCGTAGATGACCTTTTAATAATATGCTAAGGATACTAAAATAAAAATAAAATTACCAAAGAAATTGAACCGATTGCGACACAAAAAAGTGTGAAAGTTGAAATCGTTACCAAAATAATTAAAAAAACCTATATAAGAGATACCCTCTACATATAACAGAGGCAGATCGTCATCCACTTATAGAGGCTTCCTCTTATACCATATATAGGCTATCTTTTAAAGACCATTATATTTCTATAAGTTGAAGATGCTTGTTGTCGCGCTCGTACAGTCCCATCGTCACCAAGTCAGACTCTGATGATGAGATCCCAAGGAAATCGAGGGCAGCCCTAAAATTGTATAGGCACTTATTACGTTTTTCATATAATTTCTAAAGATTTGCTTGTTCAAGTATTTGCGTCTGATAGTTGTCATCTCAGATAAAATGAACTGATTATGAAACAATATATAATAGTTAGTGGTTAATGAATAACATCACGGAAGGCAGTTTTTCTAATCTCTTCAAATTACACTTGCTAGTTATATGCAGGCACGTACGACGTCCGACGATATCAGGAGGCCCGGAACATTACATAAATTGTTAAAAAGTGAAAGACTGCTACATCAGAATCTCTATCAGTTTAACTGATGAACAAAGTTAACAATATGGCAAGTTTGTTTCAGATTTCCCGGTTCAATGAAAGGGTTTTGTTTTTAGTTGAGTATCTGGTTTTAAATTAAATCAGAAACTCAACTAAACACAAAAACCCTTAAGGGATTGTTAGCTTTGTATATGTATCCAAATGAATAACAATCTTAATAAGGAAATTCTAAGACAACAATAAAACAGCAATATGGAGTTTTATTTAAAAAAGCTCTACTAACTGATTCGGCATCAGTGGATGTCTTCTTAAAAACGTTGTCTAATTAAAGCGAATTAGAGCAAGGGAAAATATTTTCTTTGCCAATATAAAGTCTGAATCATATTATATTCAATTTAGGCATCAAAGACGCACTTATGAACGTCAATTTTTCATTATAATATACTTTAAAGACTACCGCCGCGTTCCAAAATATATAGAGCCTACCGAGAAGAAGCGGCAAGAAACTCGGGGCCATTATTTTTTTAGATTTTTACAATGTTTCTACTTAGGTACTACTATTATTAATTTTTTGGGTGGCAGAGTGACAGCTTGCCAGAAGTAGAGTATTCCAAGCATCTTTGTCGGACGACATTGTATAGAACATTTTATAATTATGCTTTTTTTACTAAAACGTTTTTACAGTCAACTTGAATTTTCAGCATTTTTTTGAGCTCAGTTATGTACCATATGTGTTTACTTCCACAGGTGGTGAAGATGTTCATCCTGGTGATAGTGATATTCGGCATCTGCTGGCTGCCGTACCACACATACTTCATCTACACGCACTTCCACCCGTCCGTGCTGTACATGAAGTACGTGCAGCACGTGTACCTTGGCTTCTACTGGCTCGCCATGGCCAACGCGATGGTCAACCCTATTATCTACTACTGGATGAACGCAAAGTAAGTACAATATACAATGTTATTTTAAAGTTTACGGTGTTCAAATCAAATCATTTATTCTGTATAGACCTACGGGGGCTATACTTATAAATTGTTATTTTACATTTATATTTTCTTTAGTCTACAACCGGATTGGAACATATTCCGTACCTTTGTTCTCTTATCTACTTTATTTACACGATCTTTCTTATGTCAGAGTTTTCAGCAGTTTTGTCTGCATGTACGCCTCCGACATGCTCCAACGGTTGTTGTCTTAAGACAATAATGAGCGACTCAACACTGATACTATCTGCGTGTATCTGCGTGCTTATGCACGAAAGTTCTCTATAAAAGCCACCCATGTTAGCAGTGCCAGCAGACTTGGCTACGCGCTAAAGCGTACGTTCACTGTAAGAACAACAGCAAACTTTCTCGAAAGCTGGCGAAGAGTCTCCCGAGTAAAGCCCATCACACACGATGAAGATACTATAAAATATATATTATCTTAGAGCAGATTCGGACATATCGCTCACCATATAATTCAATGAGCGACCACACACGGTGAATATACTATAATATTTTAACTTAGAGTAGCTTAATATGCCACCGATATTCGAACGGCATGTTAACATACGCTAAGACTACTGCAGATCATGAAGACATCTAAAGATCATGTCCGATACTGATCTTAAGATCAAATTCAGGATGTTGACAAAACCGTTGCAGTAAATGGACGTCTGGTCTTCAGTTACCGAACAAATGTATATTTTCACAATAAAAACTAATAAAGCTTCACATTATCTTATGTACCTATATTTTTTCGAACCTGTAGAAATATTTTTTGTAAATAAAAATGAAACTAACGTCTGACTAACGCGAATGTGTCAAACAAAGGAAATCATCGAAAAAGTGAGTTTTTCTATCTACTAACCGAACTAGCGGTATGACAATTTTATCTTAGTAGAATTTTTTTTTAAATCTATGGGCCTAACCTCCATAGGTTTTTCTAGGTTGTAGGTACTACGTATAGATCAATCAAACTAGGTAACTACTAAATCGATGTTAGTATTCTTGATGAAATAAGGCTATGTTATATTATTAGACTAGCTGCAGCCGCGACTTCGTTCGCGTGGCCCTTTAATTAATGCTTTCAGTATAAACCCCATCAAAATTGGCCTTTTCAGAAAGTACCCGGATTATAGAGACAGACAGACAAACAATTAAAAAACTGGAAGGTATCGTGCAAATAACCATATGGTTATGTTGAAAGTGCAAGAAAAAGCTGTTTTTTTCTGAAAGATCATTGTAAAGTTAAAATTCACTACGGTGTTTCCTGTGTTTTATGTGATCTTCTATCCAGATTCTTCGTTTATTTATTTAGCTAGTATGACGGTTACATCATATTCACAGTCCCAATCATCATCTGAGGAACTGTCCAACAGGTCTAGCAACGAAATACGAATCATCGCAAAATAAAAAATATGAACACTCTGTATATTACAGTGTGAATGATCGAGACGTGCGGCTCCCGAGACGGACTCCGATAGAATGTACGCTTGCTATTGTAGTATCTGCGCCGTGTGTGGTGGGTTAAGTTAACATAACATTTACATTCGACGCTATAATATATATATTATCTTAGTCGTGTGTGATGGGCTTCACTGTCCCACTACGGAGGCTGCGTGACAGGCTACATGTCATTTCCAATATTTTACGCAAGAGATTTAGTAACTACATGTAATGATTTAATAAACAATTTAATTAAAAATATGGTATAGATTTTAGCAAACATTGACCCTTACGGTAACGGTGGCTAAGCTAAAATTTGCTTTCCTCAAAGACTTGATTATCAAGCTGAGCAGGCTTACGCGAGTCGTCTGAGAATAAAATACAAATTCCGTATCACCGGTTAGTAGCACATGAAGGCATTGGATTCGAGTTTGAATATCCTACAGCCAAGCTTTAATTCAGTTATGTCGTTCGACGCGGCTGTGGATGTTTTCTAAAAGCTTACGTGAATGTTTTATAACATCATAGAACGGTAACTTGATTTCGTTCCAACACGCGTGTGTGGAACCTTATAAAACTCGATTATGAAAATAACAATTGGGTTGCCACGCCGAATATACGGGTACTTTAATTTGTTTATCTACTCTGATACTATAATACAAAGATTATAAAACTGAAAACAAAATTCTTATGACAAACATTACGTACAGGCCAAAAATAATAAAAAAAAGTTTAATTACGATACAGGTCTTGTATGGACACCTGTAACATAATATAACTTTTTAATCATAACGATACACCTATACAACCTCCAGCTGGACCAAGGAGGTTGAACGTCTACTTAAAAAAAAAAGTTTCAATGAACGAGTCCGCGACGACGCAACACGCATGCGCAATCGATGTTTGCGCCTTGGCGCCAACATTTGACATTTAAAAAATCTTTTCAATATTTAAACAAAGTTTTGTTTTGTTTGTAAAATACATAGGTTTTTGTGTAAAAACATGTCTGAAAGCGGGGATAGTGGTGATTGTACACCACCAGACATTCTGGAGCTGCGTCAAACATGACCATGAACCTGTTGCCGGCGAAATCTAGGAGCAACTATAATAAATGTTACCACGAATTCATGGAATGGAAAATGAATAAAAATGCTACATCATTTTCTGAAAATGTGTTGTTAGCGTACTTTCAAGAGTTAACTGAAAAATATAAAGTGTCAAGTATGTGGGTTAAATACTCCATGATTAAAAGTACACTCAATATTTACAACGAAGTTGACATAACTAAATATAGCAAGCTGATTGCATTTTTGAAACGAAACTCACAAGGATATAAAGGGAAAAAATCCAAGACTTTTACAGCAGAGCAGATAAATAAGTTCTCAAATGAAGCCCCAGACACATTATATCTCGTCACAAAGGTATTTTAGTTGTTTATCAGTTAACCATGTAGGTACATTTTTTTGTTACTATTGAGTTAATTTACCGTAATATATATATGAGCTGTTACAGATTGCACAAATTTTTGGTATAATGGGTGCTTGCCGACGGCAAGAGTTATACAACATACAATTCAAAGATTTTGAAGTCTTAGAAACTACACTATTGATCAAAATAAGTAAAACTAAAACCAAGACGGACCGCTCTTTTACCATTACTGGGAAATATTATGAACAATGCAAAAAATACATAGAGCTATGACCAACTGAGTGCAGCAATCCCAGTTTTTTTCTAAACTATATTAACGGAAAATGCACGACGCAGAGAGTTGGCATTAACAAATTTGGAGCTTTAGGCAAAGTTATTGCCAGCTATCTTCAACTTACCGACCCCGAATTGTACACAGGACACTGCTTTCGCCGAACATCTGCGACCTTGCTAGTTGACGCTGGTGGAGATATAACCGCACTAAAGCGACACGGTGGTTGGAAGTCAACGACAGTTGCAGAAGGCTATATAGATGATTCAATGACTAACAAGATCGCTATATCCAATTCAATGCTTAACAGTATTGAAAATAACAGAAATGAGGTCAACATTAACATACCCTCTCCGAGTACCTCCAATAACGCTTCCTGTCCGGTTCAAATTCATTTTCATAATTGTAATATTCAGAACATCAATAATTATTACAAGTAAAAATAAATTTGTTGTTATATTCAGCGTTTTATTTGCAATATTGTTTTACGTATTATAGTATGAGAGTAGATAAAGTAGTGTATGACACTGTATATAACTTGGTCTTCTAACACTCGTGTGATACTATAAAAAAACACTCATGTTATAAGAACCCTTATTATGCAACAGTATCATAATCTACTATAAGTAAATATATTGAACATCTTATTATAATTAATAAAATCTATAAAATGTTGTAACAGTGTAACCCTTTGTTAATGAGTTCGTCCGGGAAGTACTGCCACCGTATCCTATTTCTAACGTGAAGCAGTAATGTTCGCAATACTGCGTTCCGGTGGGAAGGATGTATAAGTGCCGGCGAAATTACAGGCGCGTGAGACTCAACAACTTCATATTATGTCAGGGCACAGGTTCGTTACTTGTGACCTAATATTTATTCTGTTCTAGGCGGAAGTTACCACTTAACACCAAGTGAACCTCGTGCTTGAACTGTCACCTAAAAACATAAAAAAAAACTATTGTTTCAACTCGTACATTTAACAGATTTGATAAGAATGCCAAATGTGAATTCATAAGTTACTACATCATTACTAATTAGTAACTTAATACTATTATCGCAACCTCAAAAAAACATTATCAATACAGACATTGCAATTTTAGAGAAAAAACTTCCATCCTCGGGCGGGATCCGAACTCGCGTCTTCTGACAATCCGTGTCAGACGCCATGACCACTAGGCCACCGAGGCACGAGGTCCGAGCACCGAATTTCAGCTCTATATGTATTTAACCGTCGCGTCGTATGATTCCGTTGGTTGGACTTCGTGCCTCGATGGCCTAGTTAGTGGTCATGGCGTTTGGCGAATCGTTTTTGAGTGATGGGGTTGTTTTGTGTGTGGTTTATTCTGTATACTTCCTGTTTGCAGTTTGTGCGGGAGGGAGGGTGGTGCACACCGCAACTCGGCCATAAGCATTGTTTTCAGCGGAAGCGTCACTAAATCTTTCTTTTAATATCGTTGTTAGCGACGCGCTCTTTAGTATAATATAAATGTAGTCTGTAAGTAGGTAGATACGTATTTGTAACTAGTTTTAATAATTAAAAATGTGACCGAAGGTAGGTCGCGCCCTGTTGTCAGTTCGCTTAAAACCGAGCGGGTGCGTAGTCGCGCACCGCGCCCTTCTTTTACTAAATATCCGGTCTAAGCTAGTACAATCTCTGTTTTCTACATTATAAAGTATTTTAAAGTGCCAACAAGACTTTTATTAACAAAATCACGGCCAGTGGACACCCCATAACAGCTACAAAGTGGTCATTCGTGCCGAATCATGTTTCGTACACCAGCGCAATCCAAGATGGTCGGCTCAAACGCAAGTGTCACTGGGCCTGAACTAAAAATACGGCGTGATCTCAATAAATTGGCTGAAAAGGTACTGCAAGACTCATCGTCTAGTGCGCAAAAAATATTTTAGGACGCCGGCAGCTTCGAGTACTAGAAGTGGAATCAGTGTGAACGAAAAGTCCAAAGGTCATACTCACACTGCAACGTCATCCGCCAATGCACGCCGAGCACAACTCGTACTAGAAGCAACTAAAAAGAAAGCACAGATACAAATGGAGCTTATTGATCGACAACTGGACGCGGACTTAGCCGACCTAGAAGAAAATATGTCAAGATACAGTCCACACGAAGAAATATGCACTAAACAAGAAGTGGAGCAATGGCTCGAGCGGAGTCGTCACGAAGTGCAGTCTGCCCCCGAACATGGTATTTCTACGGGCGAGCTGCAACCGGCAATGGCCATGGCGACAGAAACCGTTGTTCCGACGGCACTCGCAGCACCAGATGGAATGGTTACCTCGCTGCAACCGCCGTCACATACAGCGCCACATCTGCCGATGTCACAGTCTGCGGCGCCACCGATGCATCAGCCCGGCGTCACCGAGACTGTTCAGATGCTAGCGAAAGCGCTGAAGGATATAGCTTCTACAAGTGCACCGAGTAACAACAACCTTTTAACTCGTTTGTGTACACCGAAGGATTTACCCGAGTTCTCTGGAGATCCACTAGAATGGCTGCAGTTCAAGCAGGCGTACAACGAGTCAACAGAAGTATGCAACTTTAGCCCCAAGGAAAACCTATGGAGACTGAGAAAGTGTCTCCGCGGCGCCGCTAAGGATGCGGTGGCAGCTTTGTTTATTAGTGCGAGTTCACCGTGCAAAGTATTGTCAACCTTGGAGCTACGATTTGGCAACCCTGAGTACATTATATCCAGAATTATAAGTGATATCGGCGCCGCGACGCCGCGGCCTACGACGCATGCAGCCATGTTCGTGAGCTCGGACGGCGCGCCTACCGCCTCGACCGCCGACGAGGTTCGTAAGCTGCAGGAGTTGCACGAGGAAGTACGACGCTCGTTCACCCTCGATTCTATAGGAGTATCAGGTAAGTCTCGGCAAAATACCTACGACGTATGTGCAGTCGCTCAACTGGAGGAGACTGCCGAGCTCGTGGAGGGGCGCTGGCGCGTCGGCCTGCCGTGGAGAAGCGATGCTGAGTGGGATAGAGAGAAAGATGAGTAGGGACAAGGATTTTGCAAGTAGGTACAGGGAACGTATCGAACATTTACTGGAAAATAATTATGCTGAAAAAATCAAAGATGTTCACCCCGCGCCCAGGACGTGGTACCTACCACATTTTGGGGTGGACAACCCGAACAAGAAAAAAATGAGATTAGTGTTTGACGCCGCGGGCGAAGTGAACGGTAAGAGTCTCAATAATTATTTACTCACGGGGCCGGACTTGTTGTCATCGCTGTTTGGTATTATGCTGCGCTTTAGGAAAAATGTAATAGCAGTAACTGGTGACATTAAGGATATGTTTTTAAGGGTTAAAATCCATCCCGAGGATCAGCACGCCTTAAGATTTCTGTGGCAGAGCAGCCCCGCTGACCCGATAGATACCTATGCAATGAGTTCTCTAATATTCGGAGCTAATTGTTCTCCGTTCGTAGCGCAGTTTGTAAAAAACTTGAATGCACGGCGACATGAGTCATCGATGCCGGCGGCGGTTAATGCGATATATAAATCGCATTATGTTGATGACTATATAAATAGTCTGCCTGATGAAGCGACTGCAATCGAGATGGTAAAAAATATTTCAGATATTCACAAGAGTGGTGGGTTTGATATACGAAACTGGACGAGTAACAGCGTTGCTGTTTTGAACAGCGTGCCGAAGCAAACCTTAGGTTGTGCCGCGGTCAAGTTCAAGGTCGAACAGGAGTTCTTAGGTGAACGAACGCTAGGACTGATCTGGTATCCGGGCGAAGATCAGCTCGGTTTCGACTTGTCCTTGAAACGGATACCCGAAAAGGTTGTTCAAGGTAAAGAGAGGCCAACAAAAAGGATCATGCTACAAGTGGTGATGTCTATCTTTGACATTTCGGGTTTTTTGGCGCCATTTACAATCCAGGGAAAAATAATGTTACAAGATACATGGCGCCTCAATGTAGGCTGGGATGACGTCATACCCGATTACGTCTACAACAAATGGTGCAAATGGATCGATTTATTGAAAGATTTAAATCGTTTACGCATTCCTAGGTGTTATCTCAGTGCGAGTTATAATGTGTGCGGGAAAGAGACGGCACGACCTATTGGCGTAGCGGCCCCCGCTGCGAACGAGACCTGTGCTACGACCGCGCGCTACGAGACCCTGCGTATGTCTACATGCGCTACGACGGTACACTGCACTAACAAAATGTTACAAAACGTAAGTACAAATAATAATTACAATGACTTGCAATTGCATACTTTTAGCGATGCTTCTGCCAAGGCGATGTGTACCGTAGCGTACTGGCGCTGGGTGGATAATGGGAAAGTACACGTCGTATTTATAGCAAGTAAATGCCGCGTCCTGCCGGTGAAACCCTTGAGCGTCCCCCGCGCCGAGCTGCAGGCAGCCATGTTGGCCGCCCGGCTCGCAGATACAGTTATCAAAGAACACAGAATGATACCCGAACGAAGATACTTTTGGAGCGATTCCACTACGGTTTTACAGTGGATACGAAATAACACGCGCTCGTACAAAACGTTTGAAGCAAATGGATTAGGAGAAATCGATGAGCTTACACGCGTGGCCGAATGGAAATACGTACCTACGAAGTTAAATATGGCCGACTTGGGAACTCGGGAGGAATTCGACCGTGCTTTATTTGAAAGCGAGTGGTTTACAGGTCCCAAGTTTTTATATGAAGATGAATATTCGTGGCCTGAGGATGTCGTGGACCGCAACGAGGCGAGTGCAGAGTGCGTGACCGTGGTAGAAGATTCCGCGGCTACCTTACCTTCTCCTGATCCGCTACGTTTCTCGAGCTGGCTCCGCTTGCTGCGCGCCACGGCGATCATGCTAACGTTTATTGACAGATGTAAAGGGCTCACCTGCGAAGTAGACTGCGATGCGATGGTACGTGCTGAAACTCTGTTGCTGAAGAAGGCGCAGGCTGACTCCTTTCCCGACGAAATATCTGCAATAAAAAATGGAAAGTTAATATCGAGAGATAGTAAGTTAGTTACTTTGTCACCTTATATCGATGCTGACGGTCTGCTGAGACTCGGCGGCCGCATCGATGCTGCAACAGACGTGGACCTGGAAACGAAAAGACCGATTATTCTAGATGGAAAACATTCGATTACACGACTTATTGTCAGACGCTCACACATCCAAGCTGCGCACGGGAACCAGGAGATGGTCGTGAATACTCTAAAACAGAAGTACTGGATTATCCGAATAAGGCCGACGGTGAAACAGGTGGTTTCGAATTGTATGTTTTGTCGCATAAGCAAAAGCAAGCCGGAAGTGCCCAGAATGGGTGATCTACCTCATGCTCGGGTAGCTCATAATCAACGAGTGGTCAGCTTTTGTGGTCTTGATTTATTCGGTCCCATGGAAGTAACAATAGGTAGAAGAAGAGAAAAAAGGTGGGGGGTAATTTTTACGTGTTTGACAGTCCGCTGTATTCACGTAGATATTGTTCATACACTCACCACAGACTCCCTGATCATGGCACTGCGTCGCATGGCAGCCCGTCGAGGCTGGCCCCGCCAAATGTACAGCGACAATGGAACTAATATGCGCGGTGCTGATAGAGAGTTGCAGGTGGCTATGCAAGGGCTCGACAAAGAAGCCCTAAAGGCTCTCTGAGCTAACAACGCCATGAAATGGTTTTTCTTGCCGCCTCTTAGTCCTCACTGGGCAGGAGCCTGGGAACGCCTGATTCGTAGCGTTAAAACAGCTTTGCGAGTTATATTGAAAGAACGTGCGCCGCGGGAAGAAGTGCTAATTACCCTCATGGCCGAGGTCGAAAATATGGTGAATAGTCGCCCGCTGACACACGTCTCAGTTGATCCTGAAAGTTCAGAAACTTTGACTCCTAACCATTTCCTTTTAGGTAGCCCTGGAAACATGCCCCATATCGGATCGTTTGATGACTCTGATATGTACCTAAGGAAACAATGGCGCAAAGCTCAAAGGTTAGCCGATATGTATTGGCGCAGATGGGTCAAAGAAGTGCTACCAGATTTACTTCCGAGACGCAAATGGAACGAGGAGGTAAAACCTCTGCAGGTAGGTGATCTAGTTTTAATTGCTGATCCAGACAGTCCCCGGAACACCTGGCCGAAAGGAGTCATCCAACAAACGTACCCAGGTAAAGACAACAGAGTACGACTGGTTGAGGTAAAAACTAGGACTGGCGTCTGGAAGCGATCGGCAGCCCGCGTCGCTCGTATCTCCGTCGATGTGTAGTGCTGTTTCAGCACTAGGGTGGGGAATGTTAGCGACGCGCTCTTTAGTATAATATAAATGTAGTCTGTAAGTAGGTAGATACGTATTTGTAACTAGTTTTAATAATTAAAAATGTGACCGAAGGTAGGTCGCGCCCTGTTGTCAGTTCGCTTAAAACCGAGCGGGTGCGTAGTCGCGCACCGCGCCCTTCTTTTACTAAATATCCGGTCTAAGCTAGTACAATCTCTGTTTTCTACATTATAAAGTATTTTAAAGTGCCAACAAGACTTTTATTAACAAAATCACGGCCAGTGGACACCCCATAACAGCTACAATCGTTTTCGATAATTAGAATAAAATTTTAGAAGAGATTATTAGCAAAGCTATTATTATATTAAAACCTAAAATTTATAAACAATAATAATACATGAAATATTAAATGTTTCAAATGTCAAAATATCGATTTAGTAAATAGAAATAAAAATATTAATAACATTTAATTAAATAAAATCATTACAGTTCAAATAATCCTTAATAGAGTAATAACATTTATCTAATAACAAATCAAATAGTTTTATCTTGAATAAATTTAAGCCATCGTCCATCGTCTTTAATTTTATTAGGTAATTTATTATAAACTCGAATTGCCAAACAATTCACATTTTGAGTGTTTAGACGTGAACGTTGTGGTGGAACGTACAACTTCGTGTTTGCGTATCGGCAAGATCTTTTAATTACGTCACAGTGTTTAAGAAATAAATAAGGATTATTTTGTACGAATATACATTTTTTTGAGCAATAAACACTCTGTCACTCTGTCGGAAGACACAGGTTCGAATCCCGTCTGAGGATAGATTTTTCTCTCTAAAATTGCAATGTTTGGTATTGCTTAGCAGGCATATTTAGCAGATTCGTAAAAAAATCTAGAAAAGAAATTATTTCAATAACTAGTAACATGACTCGAATTAACAAACCCCATTCTGACATACCAATGTTTCTAGATATAAAAATGTTGAACTTTTTCTCGATTGGCAAGAAAACGCCTGTTCTAACCAGTAACCGGCTACCCAAGGATTTATCGAGGTCCGCAAAGAGTCAGATGGCGGAAATTATTAGGGAAAACTTGGCATCCTTCAGAAGTTATACGGCTATTATGCGGTCGGATTCCGAAGAGCAAATTGAAGCGTCGATTGTTTGCTTTACGTAGCAGCTATACTAATTTCCCTCGGGTGGAGAGGCGATGTTTTCGTTACAATGCAGTTTTAATAAGGGTTTGAACTGCTTGTATTGGAACTTGACTAGGATCAGTAACGTAACGAGAGCATGCCCGTGGTTAGGTTACCGTGTAAGTAACCACAACGCAGTCTGCCCTAAGCGCTACCTTGCGAGTCAATCTATGCGTTCTTAAGTTGTATTAAATCTCAATAATAATATTGTAAAATGTTCATTCCATAAGTTAACACCAATCATCTTTATACGAAGAACTTCAGATTTTCTATCGCGACAAAAGTGAAACTGTACTTTATCTAATATATTATAATAATCTAATATATAAAATCACCGTTATGTATATTAAGGTGCATGTGATTTTTAAACGAAGTGTTTTGCGTGGGTCGATGTACGGAAAGAACAACAAACTCTGTGAACACGCGAATAGACTGCATGCAGGTAAAAGTTATGTTCCCATATCTGCATGAGAAAATATCAAACAACTAACTAAAACTACCAGGCAAGACCAACGTCTGGTTGGTTTATTAATGCGGTAATGCAATTTAAATTACCGCCTGCACAAGATTAGAGCTACAGACAGCACCCTGTGCAGAGGTTGTATGCTAGAAGACGAGACCGTAGAGGATGTGCTACTGCGATGCAAGGCTACAGAAGAAATTAGGATAAATATAAGAATATTGCATGAGGACCAAACGCAACCCAATAGTAGTGTCTCGGTACAGCATCTATTACAACTGGACAATTTCTGCCAGCGACCCAGAGTCATACTCCTTTACATTAAGCAGTTGAGATGGCTGGCAGATAAGAGGCTGGCGGGGGAAATTCACAATACACCCGGTCTGTGCAGACCGCTTGGGGTGTTATCGAAGGAGCGCCATTGAAATAACGTACATACTCGAATGCGCTACGAAATGATTGTTACAGCACGAAAATCCAAAATCATCACGATCATTATTACCTATACAATGTATCGTAAGTAAAATAACTAACATAATTTAAGTAAAATAACTTATTCAGTGAAATAAAAAATCCAATCAAGAATTTGTTTTGCTATAACGATAATAAAATGTATCTGGGATACGTTTAATACTGGTTACGGCTTACATGTTCTTGTATTTTGTCATCGATTGTTCATTAAATTAAGTTTATGAGAAATGTGTAATGACTGTATTTAACGACCAGTAAACCAACAATGAAACAGCTAAGACTTGCTTAAACCCTGGTATTGGTACTAAATCGTTAAACCTAGGTTCCAAAACCGATTGTCTAATAGGACTTTATGATTGTCATTACCCTGGTTAGCACAATCTTATACTTTAAGCGAGCAATTCTTGGAATCTGGATCTCAGAAACGGCCCCAGCAATTTTCATGAAATCCAGTATGCGGGAGTTTAGTGGGCGATAAATCGATATAGCTAGGTTTTATTTTTAGAAAACGTCATTTTATCCGTGTTTTCAGTTCAGTTCAGTTCGTTACGCTCAAACTAAATGCCGTAGAAAAAATAACAAATGCTCTTTTATGATATGTGTTTCATGACCATTACAATAACCCCTCACCAGTTGATTGTCCATATAACAATGAAATTTCTATTGTGTCTGGATCGTTCGACTGATGAAGTAATATAACATAAAAAGAAAAACTGTTTTAAAGGTGAAATTGAGTGGTATGTTTGATTATTTTTTAATGTACTCAAGTATGTTAAAATATGTTTTTAATTCCGTCAATGTGTACTTAGAAGTCTTAGAAATGTAATATTGTTTTTTGTTGTTTTAATTACATCTCCACTTATAAGATAAACTGCTTTATACCCTCATTTTTATCGACATCATGATATGACAGAACCTTAAGCAGTTGACATAACTGAGCGGATCCGAACGATTAAAGAAGCTACCGCGCTACGACTGCATTATCTTTCTATGTATCTCACAAAATAACAAACTCAATGTTGTTGGGTTGTTCTGAAAATAAATTCACAGAAGCAGTATGAAACTGTGGAAGGGCAGTAGAATGGCTCGCTTCCCTAGTATGGAGTCGCCAGCAGGGAGGCAGATATATTAAAATTAACAATCCCATTTATTTTGTAAAACGTGTGACAAAATTACTCTTAAACTACGTTACTTAAATTATTTTTTGCATGTAATAATTATTATGAACCGCAGTACTTTATCGTTGTTTTGAAAAAGAAATGTTACGTATATAACTGTAATAAACGACGTTAAGTGCGTATACGCCAGTACCGAGTATGATGGAGATGTAGCGAAGTTCATTTCTAAAAAAATTATGATTATACTCTGGTTAGATACTTTTTTTTAAATCTGATCATGTTTTGTTTAATTATATACTCAAATAAAATACTTATGTAGGTAGATACTTTATGTATAATATATACAATTAGTTGAAATGTGATGAGCACTGTCGTGCTTTGAAGGTGACGGCATTGAGAGAAAGGCCTGTTTCATTAGCAGTGGTAAGATAATGAGATAATTAGAGATAGAAAACTATCGCAAGTTTATGATCATAATTATGTTTTAATCTGTCCGACTCAGCAAGACTCGTTCGAGTTAAGTTTCATTCATAAATCTATTGTTATTTTTTGCGCTGATGCGGACGGGTTAAGACCGGCTCGGACTCGCGTAATATTTACCGGAAATATAGTCTCCGACCAGTTTCGTACGTCAGTACAACTTATAGGCGGCACGTAACTTGAACTATGACCTTGAATGCGCAGAACACGTTTTTTGTTGGGTCGCAATCGAGGTGAGGTGTGAGGTGCGACGCAAGGGGCTGTGCGTAACCGTAGCAACGCAGCGGCGCTTGGTTCCAAACAATCACAATCCGCCCCTCGCTGCGCGCGCACGCCCCTCGTGTTCCTGGAGTGCAATCTTGCACAAAGGATTCAGATCTTAGACATTTATACATCTGTCAAAATATAAGTGATCATAAAAAAATATTTAATACCAACTTCCATTCTGTTCAGTTATTGTAGTGCAACTCAAAAACTACTAAACCGAATGTGATGAATGGGACCACACGGGAAGCACCAGCTTTCAATCAAAAAAATACTTTTGAGAATCGGTTCACCCAGTCGAAAGTTACGAAGTAACAAACATTTAAAAAAGGCAGTCAAATTGAGTACCTCCTCCTTTTTTGGAAGTCGGTAGAAAAGTAAATGCAATGGGACCCCATGTGGCTGGAAAAAATCTTATTTGCTTGTTTGTTGCAGGTTCAGGACTTACTTCCGGACCGCCATCCTGTGCCGCTGGCGCGACTCCTGCTGCCGCCGGAAGAGGCCGCTGCCGGACTCGCCCCCCGACATATCGCATTCGGGCAGTCGATCCCGATCAGGTTTTTACTCGTTAACGTAATTATTAAAACGATATTTGGTAATCTTTAAAGCACATATTTAATTTACCACTTCATTGCGACTAGCTTGATACGGGCTCGCCCTTAATGACTCGGCTTCCGGCAGGGCTATTATGTATCTTAATTGCAAATATTCATAATAATTGAAAAAAATGGCGGCTCTATGTCAGTTCTGTCAGCTCCAGTCATCAACTTACTTCTTTTTTTGCTTACTGGAGTCATCAAACTGACTTAGAGCCGTCATTTTCAAGATTTCAATCAATTTTAATTGCAACTGATAAACATAGCCTTGCTGTTCACTTTTAGAATCAAAGATTTATGAATTAACCTAAAGTCAGCGGATGCGTAAGGGTAAACTGTTTAAACTTGGTCCAATAAATAGTTCTCGATCTCTCAATCTCGAAGGCTAATTGATTTCATTAATTCAAAACTTGTTTGGTCCTACCTATTCATTATAAAACAGGATTTTGACTAAAACCTGCAGGGCTATTATGTATCAGTCGCTAACAAATGTTAATTGATATCTAGTCATCAACTTGCTAACATTTTTTCTTACTGGAGTTGCCAAAAGTGACATAGAGCCGCCATTTTTTAAGATTTCAATCAACTTTTGTTAGTAACTGAGATGCTTAAAAGCCCTGCAGGACAAAAAGTTTAAAAGTAGCTTAAATAGTTTACAAAGTGAATACAGAAGTAAGTTATATAAAAATATTCTTAACGTATTTATTAACCCATAAACATATTTCTACGTATTTTTTTACAAATACACAAACTTCTTTTAAAACATACATATGTCTACAGTTATACAGAATTCATTGACCAAAATGTAACAGATAAGTACCTATGTGTGATACAAACAATATTGATATTATAGTTAATAGTTACTTTATAGTCGATACTGAGAAGAACCGATAAGGTTACTATATAAATACAATCAGAAATGAGGAGATCCGTAGAAGAACGAAAGTCACCGACATAGCCCAGAAGATTAGCCAGTTGAAGTGGCAGTGGGCAGGCCACATAGCACGCAGAACAGATGGCCGATGGGGTTCGAATGTTTTGGAATGGAGACCACGGACCGGCAAGCGCAGCGTAGGTCGTCCACCGACACGGTGGACTGACAACCTGATAAAGGTCCCAGGACGACGTTGAATGCAGGCCGCTTCCAACCGGTCCTTTTGGAAAATTATAGGGGAGGCCTATGTTCAGCAGTGGACGTCCTACGGCTGAAATGATGATGATGATGATGAAGCTCACAAGAAGTTCAAATACACAAAACTCAAAATAGCAATGTATTACTGGATAGTTGTTTGTTAAAGCCGGCGTTATTTGAATTGTAAAGTAACAAGTTCGAATACCTAAACAAGTTTTGAAATAAAAGAGGTTTTATCTCTAGTTATGTATTTCGTGGAGGTCTATTTATCCTATTTAACTGGGATCCTCGCGAAAACTTTTCTAATTTCGAAGTATATTTACAGTTCATTGATAGATACTCTAAAGCTTATTACTTCTACTACTACTATTTTATGTGGCTCGTAACTTTATAGCTGTATTTTAGGGTTCCGCGCTTAAAGGGTTAGGATGGAACGTAATTTATTGTGTTGTAGAAACGAGTTATGATTAAACAAGGGGCTTGTTATTTTCTTTCTTTGTGTTTATTTATTTCCGTTCATAATTTAAAAGACTTGTAATTTAAAAAAAAGGTTAAGGCTTAATTAGTTCCAAATTTTATGATTCGACTTCGCGAAAACTTAGTTTTTCGACGCTTAAACCTAATAACCGAAGTTCGAAAAAAAACGTAGTGTGAATGGAATATACGTCCTTATGAAGTATGAGAGATATGAACACGATTGAGCAAACTTGGCTCGATAGAAAAAAAACGCCAACATTCCCTAAATTTTGCAATTTTTCTTAAGTGCTTCGTGGAAAAAAAACATTTTTATTCAATTATGGGCAAATATATTTCAATGAATGTATCATATCCGAATTCCCAATGAAATTTACTAGTGAACTATGGACTCCTTTATCATTAATATTTAATCATTTAATTGTACGAAATAAATATAAAAAGTATTAGCACGTATTCAATTGAATTTTTGCATTAAATCGTCTATTCTGGGAAGCAATTCTCAACCTTATGTAAAGCACCGTAAATTGTTTTAAAATTAGGATTGGACCGCACCTTAAGTGCTCACACTTTGCAAATGCAAGATGATTGTCGATAACTTCAAAAAATGGTTACAATGCCAGAACGTAAAAATAAAATATATTACGAGACATTT
The DNA here is from genome assembly GCA_917880725.1 of Selenia dentaria. NCBI lineage: Eukaryota > Metazoa > Arthropoda > Insecta > Lepidoptera > Geometridae > Selenia > Selenia dentaria. The sequence continues at coordinate 554,312 of OU862888.1, read as the reverse complement.
TAATTTAAATGTGTTTAATAGTTGGGTAGATAAATCTGCTTGTAACAAACTAAACTAAACGTAGTATAAACTTTAAAACTTAAGTAAAATCTACAAATGTCACAAAAAAAATAAAGTTTCATAAAACAGTCTGTTATTTTCTTTAGCATTACCGATTACATTAACATAATATATATATATATAATTATTATATATAATTTTTTTCGTTGAGCTATAGGCTGGACTGTTTGAAGTAGCATAGGATGTCCCTACAAGTTAAAGGCACTGGCTAGTAATAATAATTTAACGGAACCCTATGTCAGTGTTACCCGACTCGCACTTGGCCTAGTAGTCTTGGTAGTTTGCCCGTATTTTTAAATTCATGCTCCATTTTATAAGCACTGCTAGTTGGTAAAATAAATATTATCTTTAAGACAATAACTATTGGTAATTTCGCCACATCATGATAAGAAAAACAAAATAAAGTTTACTTTGTTCTTGATTTCTCATTAGTACTTTCTCCGGGTTTCGAGAGTAATAAACATTGAAACCAAACCACTTTCATACATCGGTTTCCGTTTGCATGAAATCTTTTATCTGAAACAACTAAGTAAATAAAATGTATAGAATGGCAGCGTTGTCGGATGCGAGCGGACGTGTATCTGTTTACGTTGATAACACTATTCAGTGATAGTAAAAATGAAAATCTGTTCGTTATTTCGCGTTTCTAACCTATAACAATAATATAAATGAACTTTTCTTATCATGATGTGGTGAAACAGTTGGTGACTAAATGATTTACGTATTAACCACACACATCGCAATTCTCGGAACCGGAGTATGATTTCTAAGAAAACTATTGTATTATTGGCATTTATGGCAACTGGCGAGACTACGGGAATTAAGCAAACTATTGTAGAAGTATAATATAATAACATATTATTACTTAAAACAAGAATAAATTTCTTCAGTGTATTTTTAGTTAGATCGCCACTACCAGTTGACAGTGACAGCTACTTGACAGTGAGTGATGAGACATTCAAAGGTGCACCAAACCTAACACGGCGACTGATTCTAAGCAGCTGCATAGACCCTGACAACTGCTAAACCGTTAGTAGCTTAGTGATTAAGGGGATCACAATAATCTATCTATTTACAGTTTTGCTTACTACGGATAGAAATTTGACATAACGTCGATACAAATAGTGTCAACGATCTATCTAGTAGGGTAAACTGTCGATAGATACGAGTGGGTTATTGGCACTGGCCGTAAGTTTCAATGTTGTGGGTGGGAGCTACAGCCGGGCGAACATTACAAAGTGCTCTGTCACGATGCTGCGGACTTTCTGACCTAAATATTTTCTTAAAAAGTTCAAGATAGGATTCAAATTCGCAACATTGGCAGTTGATCAGTGGGCTACCATTGGTTCAGATAATACACATTATTCTCTGCCAGGCTCGTAACTATATATATTGTGAAATCCATAGTACAGAGGCTCTGCAATAGCGTAGACGTTTATTGGAGAGAAGACTAATTGGCACATGGAATGTAAGACCAGATGCAGGTCTACACACAGCAGGAAATCGCTGAAATTATGTATTTTCGGAATTTGCGGAAGGGAAAATTGCCAGGGATTGTAAAATATGTAAAAACAATATAAATTACTGTTACGAAAATCGTCTTCTCACTTTTTGGTGGGTACCATTATTAAGCTTATAACCTCAGACATTGTACGTAGAACTGCGATAAGGCAGTATTTAGTACATTGTTCAAGAATGTCTTTATTTAATAAGCTTTTAGACATTATAGACATAATGTGTCAGATATAATGTTCTATTACGTCGTTAAAAAAGATATAGAACTTTGATAAAATAATTTAATAATTTCTTGAAGGATTGTTTTGAGTATGGTAATTCAAGCCAGAAACTCGAATCTATAAATAATAAAATTTATTATCATTGAGAGACAAGCTATTCGTTGTATGGATACTACTGATCTGATTTTTGTATCAAAACACTGCAGTATTTTGATACTTTTTTTGATTGACTCAGATTAGTAGCTACTTAGAAAGATCCGAATAAGTTTAATATGCAATCAGTACTGCCGTGCGATTGTCTAAGAGCAAACATCGTTGCATCTTTGACAACTTCCGTGAAACAACGAGGAGATGACAAGGGCACTATTTCTTAAATAGTTGACATCGGTGAGTTCGTCGACGAGCGCAACGACGAATCATTAGAAATCGCACGGCTGATTTAGTAAGTAGAAGCATCTGAGTGTGTTCTATCTAATCCAATTTGAAATCAACCCAATCAAATGTTTCAAAATGTTTACAGAATTGCGTCATTAAACGAGAGCTAAGATGTTGTTAAAACTATCATTCATATGATATCATCAACCTTTTAATAGTAAAACATTAAACTTCGCGAGACAACATAGTCATCATAGTAGGCCTCTGGCCAGCTAAAGTAGACAAACGATGATCAAACATATTAAAATGCTATACCGGCAAACTCTTACATTTACCATCTAGTCGTTATACTCTGACCGGTGTTCAGGCAGTACTGATGCCCATCATCAAGGAGAGCGTGGTCTAGCAGCAAGGTCCGCTAGCCCCGTACTTGTAGCGTGCGCGACCGGTATACCATTTTATTCTGAGTTCTCTCGGAAGTTTTTATGATAATCAAAACATATGTTGTAAAAACTGTGTTGTAAGTTTTAAAATAATTCCCCTCGAAGTATACGTCTGTACAGGTATAGAGGAACTCAAAGACTCAAGAGGAAGTGCACTGGGCGGATGGCAGCGCTCGTCGTGTCGGACGCAGTACGGCAGCCGCCTGCAGAGACAGCCTTCGCTTGCTAGCTGTTCCAAGTGTCCTCATCAGACTTACTATGATGGTAAACAATTTAACCTTTTAATTATTTTTATCTATATATTTTTTTATATCTTCACACCTCCAGTACTTCTTAAGGTTATTAGAGAATCTTATACACGCGTATCCTCTACAGAAGAGTTTGGTCTAGAACCATTCCTTCACCGACGAAGTTGGTAGGCTTTGGAACGCACTGCCACTTGAGGTAAAGCGTGCTCCGTCACTCGCCAGAATTGTTTCAATGTAAAAAAAATATCTATTTCGATTAAACCAGCTAGAGCAGGGGTTGGCAACCGGCGGCCCGCGGGCCGCATGCGGCCCATAGACATTCTCGGTGCGGCACGCAAGCCTGAGTTCCTCAAGCAAAGGTCGTATAAATCCACTAGGATTTAAATTAAAACCATGTTAGCTCAAATGTATCTATTATCATAATATTGAGCGCATGGTACCGATTTCGACAAGTTATTTTAGACTTTTTGGTGTTGAAGTCGGTTTTAGTGACCCTTGCTACTTGAGGGATCGATTGTCATTCACCGTCAATGATGATATCATCAAGATAGGCGTAACACTTTTCAGTTATTGGAGTGTAACTCAGAAAAAGCTTGACCGAATTTGATGAAATTTTAATGGGACCACCTCGGAAGTAGGTATACTCTACCAAACAAAAAAACAATTTTGAGAATCCACAAATGGGGGAGAAATCGGTGAACATACCGACTAGTTTGCCCGCGCCACAAAACTGCAAGAATTTTTTAGGTCCAAAGTGTCGGCGCAACAATTGTTGCAAGTAAGTGTCACGCGCGTTTTTCTTTTGTTTATTTTTTAAAGTCATCCCAATGTTTAACCATAGAGTTTAATTCTTTAGCGTAATATATTTTCTTTCTATGGCAACCTACACACGGACATGTTCTATCTGTGAAATTTAAAAAAAATATATAATCAATGTTTATATTTTCATCTGTCTTTCGCGGTGAGGTTATGTTTTGTGCTATAGTTTTTAGTGAATTAATCGGGTTAAACTTATGATTTTGATACAAATTAAACATGAATATGATCGTGAATGTGTAAGGAATACTGTAAATATGTGATTTAAGTTCAGACATCAAAAATTACACGAAATAAATTTGTCACGAATCGACAACACTCGGTAAGCTAATTTCTCATTGTTATGATTGGTTATAATTTGCTTTATTTTGAATATATTATACTTTTACATTGTAAAATATCACAGAAATAATGTTGTCAAGTAATTACACCCACTCAGAAAATGATAAATACGCCATATCATGTCAGGATCGATAAAAAATCGAAGTCACGTGACAGTTAAATTCGCTTGTACTAAAAATTCAAAACTTGTTATTTTATTTAAATATTTCTGATTTATAATTATTTTTTGAAACCTTGTTTGGTTTGTAGAATTTCTAATAAGAATTCCAATAAAATAAAAAAACCAACATAAAAATTTATATTTCATTAAAAAAAAATTTTTTTTGAAATCACCATGTCTAAGTCTAGAAAATGGACCCCCAAGTTGAAAAAAAAATCATTATTGGCCGAAATTTCAAAGTAGCTCTTATTTTTTATGTAATTATTAATAACCTAAGCATATGTTACTAGGTAAAAATAATATTTCTGTTCTAGACATTCAAAATATTTATAAATATCAAATCAAAATCCTGTCTTGGTAAGCATTATTTATATTTAAAACTTAATTTTTGTGGTCAGATTGCAAGTTTTTTTTATGATATCATTTCTTCTACAAATTCAAATATTTGAATGTAATTAGTTAGATATGTGTTTTTACTATTTAATTACCGCAAAAAAACCTATAGGTATTAATGTAAAATTTTTAAATTATTTTTTTTTTCCACATCAACTCTGATTTTTTCGGCTACGTCAAGTTTGTCCTCGTGTAACATAACATTTTACTAATACATTTGACATGAATGTTTATGTATCAGATTCCTTGGTTATTCAACTATCTTTGACAAAAATTTCGCCTCTTAACTCGTTATAGGTATGGCACAAGAGCCATTTATTCCCAACTCGGCGCAAACTTTTGACGCGGGCGCAGGTCGTAACACTCGGGAGCAATCACGAGGGCGCCACAGGGCTCCTTAGGCAAGTTAGTCGATACACAAAATAATTACATACAATCGAACATAAAACCTCCTTCTTTTTTGAAGTCCTTTAAAAATACGTGCGGCCCGCAATGACACTCTGACAACATTTGCGGCCCTGCTATAGCAAAAGGTTGCTGACCCCTGAGCTAGGGGAATGAGTTTGTGTCATTGGTGTGTCTGATAATAGACGTGTGATGAGTCTTGTGCAAAGAGATACTTTTTCTCTGTAAACAGTTCAGCATAAATGGATATTCATGGACATCCCCGTTACCTTACTTGATATTAGTGATTCTGGCTCCAAGCAAGGGGTTCTGCCACTGGTTGGGTTAATATTTATTCTATAAGCAGAAATATATGGTACGTTGGTGTCTAGGATGGATTTGGGTTTGTTCTTGTGTATGTTATGTTCATGACTTCTGCGCCACAGGAAGTCTTTGCACGAGGGTATGAGAGTGTTGACGACAATTAATTGTATCTACTAATCTAAACTTCGAGTTGAGAACTTGATCCTTTAGGGAAGTCTATAGGAAACGCATAACTGTACTCAACTGTACACTAATTGTCAGCAGGAAGGTGGACGCTAAGAGAGTCCACGTTCGTTTCCTGCCATAAGTGCTCACATCGGTCTTACTACGATGGTGAGTTTTTTGTACAACAATACTCTGATAGGTTCTACACACTACAAAAAATAGGAAAGCTGCCAGGGTCTCGCGATTTAAAACCTATCGTTAAGGATAAGATTGTATCTGAATGTGCCAATAGCAGTTCTTGAGATCTAGTAGTTATTCCATGTCTAGTGTTCCACCATCTACCAACTTCAAGCGCATCATCAGTGACCATCAAGTGGACAGCAGTGTGATACGGACATGAAGTAAAGTTCTCCATAATTTGACTAATATGAAGATTTGGTTGATAGAAGATTATCCTGTAATATCACTCTCACTTAAGACTCGGTCCAACTCCAATTTTAAAATAATTTACGATGCTTTACGTAAGGTTGAAAATCGCTTGTTAGATTGTCAAACAATCATTTACATTTTTTTACTAAAACATTCATGTAATGTAAAAACAGAACAATGTTCAAAACTAAACGCAAACTTATTATTAAAAAGAACAACGACTGGCGGGATTTCACATTCAATTGCGACAATTGTGTTTTAATTTACCGCGTGAACATAGATAATTCCAAAAAATGAGTTCAAGCGAATCTGATTCAGAAAAATAGATGTCACTCCTCCTGATTTAAAAGCTGAGGCCGAATTAGCACAAACTTTCTTTCATTTTTGAGAAAATCATTATACAAGCTTCAACCATGTCGCGCTTCGGCGTACAAACTATGAGTTATCTGTAACACAGTTGCCCTAGATACATGACAGTTTGTTTCACGTGATGGACACGTAATATTGCACTTACGTAGTATTTCGTGCTAGGCTAATAAATATTGATATAGTACATTACTGCAGAATCCAGTAAGTGAGCCTTCCTGGCCAAGTATGAGTTAACCGGACCTCACCTGCGGTTCGGACCGGTTATATACGAGGCCAGGATGGCTTTCTTACTGGATTCTGCAGTAATGTACTATATCAATATTTATTAGCCTAGCACGAAATACTACGTAAGTGCAATATTACGTGTCCATCACGTGAAACAAACTGTCATGTATCTAGGGCAACTGTGTTACAGATAACTCATAGTTTGTACGCCGAAGCGCGACATGGTTGAAGCTTGTATAATGATTTTCTCAAAAATGAAAGAAAGTTTGTGCTAATTCGGCCTCAGCTTTTAAATCAGGAGGAGTGACATCTATTTTTCTGAATCAGATTCGCTTGAACTCATTTTTTGGAATTATCTATGTTCACGCGGTAAATTAAAACACAATTGTCGCAATTGAATGTGAAATCCCGCCAGTCGTTGTTCTTTTTAATAATAAGTTTGCGTTTAGTTTTGAACATTGTTCTGTTTTTACATTACATGAATGTTTTAGTAAAAAAATGTAAATGATTGTTTTTAAATCTCCATATTAATTTTAGAATGGATAGCAACATGATTTATAAACTGAAATAATTAAATACAAACATAAAATCCCACACTACACTTCTACAACATTACTAAGTACAAAACGCATCGTGCATACTTTTTCTGCGTCGCGTTGCGTCGCAGACTATAAAATGGCTGTTTAAGGCTCCAATATATCTATTTTATAAATTATGAGATAGATATATATTTGGAGCCTCCCTCCTATAACAATGTTATAATGGCTAAACTCTAACCTGTGTCTGGTACTATGTTTTTTTTTTCTAAGCAGATCTAAAGAGACCTACTGTCCAGTAATACATACTTACTGGACAGTAGGAGATTCCAAATTTAAAAATCTCGCTTATTACTGGACAGTTGTGAATAAGTCTCCGGTAGAGTTCACTTTCTGGATACTTTTTAGAGATGTTATGGCAACATTTCATACCATTTTTGAGATATACATTATTATCTATACTGGATATATAATGATTGTATCTTTTGTTTGTTCCAGCTTACATACATGGACGTAAAGTGTAAATATTAGTGTAGTACTTACACATCGAACCTTCTTCGGCAATTACTTTCAAAGTGGAAGACATTGAAGAATTTGAACTCTTTATAACAATAGATGTATATATATGTTAATGTACTTACCATATGGATTAAGATCTCAGCATTGATGTTAATGTCAATAAAGCCTAAGATTTAGATAATAATTATTGTAAATCGTTGCTCATTATTCTTAAGATTATAAAAAGGATTTTAAGAGGAATTGTATTATTATTATATAAATAAATATATATACATGAAAATGGTACCTAAACAAATGGAGAATTCGTAAGAGATAGCAAAATGGAATTTGATTGAAGTAAAAAATTACTAAAGATTGTCCAAAACAAACTTTGTATAATTGATGTTATCCTTTTATGGTAATATGTCAGTGTTATATGGTAAATTTATATCATCTACTTTCAAATATTTTACGAACAGAAAGTGTTTTAGAGAAATATATGTATATGAAGATACGTGTAGTACGCGCAATTTTCTTTTTTTTATATTTTATTATCACAATTCATCATGTACTGTTGTCGACAGAATAGTGTTCTATGAGTATGGATCAGTATCGACAATCACGGACCAGCTTTAAATGTATAATTATAATTATGGTGATTGTTTTATTATAAGTAGTTATTAAGATTTATTAAATAAAGAGTTAATCTATTTATTTATTATTGATTAAGGACGGTATTTAATGATATATCATCATCATTTTACCTATATTTGGAAGTTTCAAGTGAATCTCCTGCTTATGTCGACGTGTGGGGTCGGTACCTGCGTCATGTGTCTCCCATAAAATGGGTTAATAAATTTGGCTTTCGACATTACGGTACTCTGTCGGCCATAGTCTATGTATATATAAATTGTACCCCTATTTCTCCTGGTCACGCTATAACTTGAGAACGGATGGAACAATCTCGGTAATTCGTTTTTGTTTTGTTAATTATTGTCAGGAGAAGGTTCTTATAAAAGAAATTTAAAGAAAAGATGGGAGGTTATAGCGAGGCCGAAGGCTAAGCCACCACGCAAACGAATTCGTGGGCTAGTAAGGAATAAACTTAGGTTAAAAACAAAGATGTTAGAACTGTTCACATTGTATTTGTGTTTCCGATATTTCAGTATTATTGCAAGTTTTATCTATCCTTCTTCATCATCACCATCATCTCAGCCGTAGGACATCAACTGCCGAACATAGGCCTTTAAGAGGCCAAGTTTCAGTGCCATAAGTCATCAGTGGTGATACACACAGATCAAAGAAATGGCCTGGGTGGTTTGCGTATAACAGGTTATAGGTTATCAAAGGTAAACTCGAGCCCTATGGGTGTAACCCGGCTGCCTGTTGACTTATTTGTATGTGAGTCCGCAACTTGTCCGCAATCTCTCATGTACATGCATCTCGTGTACCTTTGGTAACTGTAGACACGTGCAGGGGGACTATCATTACTTACTGTTCAAATAAGTGTTCATGTGACTACGATATAATTAAAATTAGTTTAAGTCACTATGTTTATTAGCTAATGGATAATTAAATATTTTTTATCTTATATTATGTATAATCAATAATGACCATCTCTATAATATAAGTACCAAATAGTATTCTTTATGTTTATATATTTAATATTATTTATGAAATTATTGTAAATACACATAGAGCTTATTGATATCGAATATCATATTGTTATTCTAAATAATAATGTGAATGTGAAAATGTTGAAGATATTTTTTGACAAAATAAATCCAATTCAATTTAACCTTGAATTTAATTGTTTTCCTTGTATCACATGATTTTTAAAGTACTAACGCCTGCTTAACAAGGCCAAACTTTGCAAATTTAGAGAGAAAGTACGTGAGCGCTAGGCCACCGAGGTATATTTTCCGAGCATCGAATTTAAACTCTCTATTTAATTTTAACTGTCATATGGGGACAGAGCGTTATAGTTTCCTTTTCCCTCAATAACTATGTTAGAGAAGAAGATAATACGGCTGATGGTAAGCGCCACAACATACATAGTGCATTAAAGTAACTTATGTCTGGATCTGAGATAACGTGATAAAAGTGGTTTAGTCGTGAAATGTTTGGTAGTGCAGCGGGAACGGCAATGTATGCAGATTCTAAATTACACACAGCACTACCAGTAGTGCAGCTTGGTAGTGCAGAGGGGCAATGCAAATGAAACTATCGAAAACACCGGACACATGCGGACAAGGAGCAAGAGAAAAATATTAAATACCTAATATTATTTAATAAATGTATACCTAATATTAGTGTGATATAGCTGTATGGCCGAGCTTTGCCCGTAAGTAAACAATTGATTTTCTTAATCTAACCTCAAACCAAACGGCTTAGTGTTGCTTAACAACGCCATCTATTGTCAAGTAGCTTTAGTGTTGCTGTGTTGGTTTTTCATTGCCTGAAAAAACGGATAAAACAACGTTTTCTAAAAATGACACCTAGCTAGATAGATTTATCGCTCCCAGAACCCCCTGCTTACTAAATTTCGATAAAATCGTTGGGGCCGTTCTCCGAGATTCAGTTAATATAGTGTTGCTCGTTTAAAAGTATTAGATGAAGTGGGTGTCTCAATTGAATTATTTTGAAATCGGAGATAAGGAGCCGCGCAATATGTATAATTAATTTCATTACAATTTATCTTATTTTGTATAACTGTTAATTGTTATTTTGTATGTAGATAGATGAGGCGCTGTAACAACATGTAGGATACTTTTTCATCATCACTCACCAGGCGGTTTTGTACCTACGATGAGCTAGTAGATTTTAATAATAATGGGGATTAGTAAATAGCCTTACTACGTTACCAATTGTTGTAATATTTATACTATTTTTACGGTTAAAGGTTTTTATCAGTAAAACTCAATTATCTTATATTCAGCTGACTTTAAGAACTTTAAACGTCTTCACTCTACCGGAACTCAGACTAGAATGCCTAACTCCGAACCAAAATACAAATCATCGTAGCTACTCCCACCCGAGAGACAAGTGGAAGTCAGTTCAGAGACTACTAGAAAAACGGAAACGGATATGATACTAACAAATACTTCCACTTGCCTGTCGTTACAATCGCAGAGTGGCAGCCAATACAATTACTATTAACAAACGAAGTGGTACAAAATAGTAATATAATTCTTGAGTTGTTTGAACATGTTCACATGATAATAAACAGATACAGATATTAACATTAATAATGTAGATAATGGATCATACCTATTTATATAAAAGCTAACACTATGATACCTGCCAGCGGCTTCACTCGCGTCACCTCGTGGGTTACAGTTTTTTAACTATCTTACGGTAACTCTTTAATTTACCGGGATCGAATGTATTATATGTAGTAAACAGTGATATAAGCTACCACCATACAAATTTTCGTTTAAATCGGTTCAGCCGTTTCGGAGATTAGCCCGTACAAACAGACAGACGAACAGACTAACAGAGAAACAAAAAATTAAAGATAAAACAAAATTACTTCGGTTTTACTCCTTACGTCCCCCTGACTTGGTTTTTCATTGTACAAAATTTGACCTCTACAGATCTACTATATGTAGTGCTAGTATATTTCCTACCAAACAGGCGTCTAAGTGTTGGCCACAGCCCCACTTATGCCTGTGTAAAGGACCTGACGTAATCCGTGATATAAATGCGATGAGATAATAAAAGGAATTAATTGAAATGCTCATAAATACTAAATTAATAACAATTGTAGTACAGTAATTATTGTTTCTGAAGTAGCCGTCGAGTACCCATTATTATGTCAAGTGTGACGTAAATGTCATGACCAGACCTTTGTGTAGGTACCTGGCAGAGGTTTGTACACGAATAGCAGGAACGTACAGAGCACGGCTACACAGGGAAAGGTCATGCTATAGATAGGACATCTTAGCAACCATTTCAGTTAGATTTTAAGCTGTTGGTTTTAATGCAAATAGCATCGCATCCCGTGCGGTTTTTGTATGGATCACTGCAACTGCAGTGAAAGCAAAAATCAAAACAAATAATTTTTAACACACAAGTACAATATGAAAAATTTAATACCGACTTCCATTCTATTCAGTTATTAGAGTGTAACTCAAATTACTGGACCAAATTTGATGAAATTTAAAAGGGACCACACGGGAAGTACCAGATTTCAAACAGAATTTTGAGAATCGGTTCACCCTGTCGAAAGTTATGAGGTAACAAACATCTCTGACTGCGGCGGACGTGGGGTTCCCTGGTGTGACGACCAGGGTCTTCATAAATGATCATCTCACTCGTGAGAATAAGCAGCTCCTTACGAGGACCAAGAAGCTGGCTCTCGAAAAGAACTTTAAGTTTACATGGGTTCAAAATTGCAAAATTCTTATCAGGAAACATGACACTTCGCCCATTATACGTATTATAATAAGTTCTGATGACCTTGGAAAAATTAAATGACTATGTTCTATTAAGCATCTTTATCTTAGCAACCATTTCAGTTAGATTTTAAGCTGTTGGTTTTAATGCAAATAGCATCGCATCCCGTGCGGTTTTTGTATGGATCACTGCAACTGCAGTGAAAGCAAAAATCAAAACAAATAATTTTTAACACACAAGTACAATATGAAAAATTTAATACCGACTTCCATTCTATTCAGTTATTAGAGTGTAACTCAAAACTACTGGACCAAATTTGATGAAATTTAAAAGGGACCACACGGGAAGTACCAGATTTCAAACAGAATTTTGAGAATCGGTTCACCCTGTCGAAAGTTATGAGGTAACAAACATCTCTGACTGCGGCGGACGTGGGGTTCCCTGGTGTGACGACCAGGGTCTTCATAAATGATCATCTCACTCGTGAGAATAAGCAGCTCCTTACGAGGACCAAGAAGCTGGCTCTTGAAAAGAACTTTAAGTTTACATGGGTTCAAAATTGCAAAATTCTTATCAGGAAACATGACACTTCGCCCATTATACATATTATAATAAGTTCTGATGACCTTGAAAAAATTAAATGACTATGTTCTATTAAGCATCTTTATAGTTTTAGTCATGTGTTATCTATTTTTTTCATATTTGTATTACCATGTTTTTTCTTATTTTATTATAAACTCAACTATGTAACAAAGCCATTTAAAACCAATAATGACATTTATAAGGTGCACATTTTAAACATCCCTCTCGTTACTATGAACGTGCTAGATTTATATTTCCTTCGATTGCTTCATCATTATACAATTTCACTATACTTACGTCATATCAACATTATCATACCTACATTTTCAATTCACAGATTGAACTCAATATACCGTACTATGAAGAAATACTTATTTCTTCGTAGATACTATGATATCAAAATTCTACCGTTACGTCATGACACTGCTAATAATAACTTCGTCGATTATTGGTGCATACACGTAAACGTAAGTGTACCGCTATTTTTTATATATACGATTGTATTAGTTATGTGAAAATAGACAATTATCATAGCGCTTGTATCGTACGTTCGCGTCTCGTCACACAACTAGTCAATCTTTATTGTTATGTACTTGCATTGTTTTTCACGCAAACAACTAACATCTGTATGCCTGATATTTATGTGTTGATTATCGGGTCACTTACCAGTCAAGTATCTACTTGGCTGGTTTGTGATTATGGTTTTTAATATATATTATCAGAATGTTAAGGGTTTGCGCACAAAAACAATGCAATTTAAAAGAAATATTCAGCTTTCTAATTTTGATGTGGTGGTGTTGACGGAGACGTGGCTTATGGACGGGATAGCGAGTGAGGAGTTGTTTAGCAGTGTGTACACCGTGTGGCGGCGCGATCGTGAATACGCGCGGCTCGGACAGACCCGTGGTGGCGGGGTCCTTATCGCTGTGCGCCGTGACCTTGCAGCGCACGCGCGCCCCGAGTGGCATTCCACTGCGGAGGATCTTTGGGTTTCAATTCAATTTAAGGGGCATGGGACAATTCCACCACAAAACCTTCATCTGGGAGGCGTCTACATGTGTTCACAGAGCCATGGCTTGTCATTTTCATGACAACTTTCTAATTTCTGTGAAAATATTATCTATTTCTCTGGCTAATCCTGACGATAAGCTATTAATTATGGGTGACCTTAATATGAGTGACATATCATGGTCATCATCCTGTGACGATACTCACATGTTACCTACCTACAATAGCAATGATTGTGATCATGTTGAATTGGTCGATCTTATGAACCTCACTAGTTTAAACCAGTACAACTACATTTTAAACCAAGAGGGTCGAATACTTGATTTGGTTTTATGTAACTATGACATATCCATATTCCGCTGCTTGGATCCACTGGTGCCGGAAGATAAATTGTATCACCCGACCTTAGTCTGTAGACCTTTGTTTATAAACCACAGTGTTCTTGTACCCTGTCCCAGACTAAAAGTTTTCTATGCTAAAGGAGACTACCAGTCTATTCGTAAGGACTTGAGTGATCAAGACTGGTCTTCACTTCTTTGTTGTGATAGTTTAAATGAAGCTGTTCATATGTTTACTAAAATATTATTAGAACTTAGAGATAAATATATTCCATTTAAGTACATACGGCCTAGCCAGTACCCGTTATGGTACTCGCCTGCTTTGGTAAAAATTCTAAATGACAAAAAGAAGTGCCATAGTAAATTTAAAATATATCATAATATAGCGGACAAAAATTCTTTCAAAATTCTAAGGGACCGAGCAAAGAAGGTGGAACATGAATGTTATCTAAACTATATTTCTAGAATCGAAATGTCTATCCGCGATAACCCAAATGCGTTCTGGTCCTACATAAAATCCAACAAAAAACACAACTCATATCCGTCTACAATGACTTATATGAATTCTAATATCACTACTGGTCTTGGCATTTGTAGTGCTTTCGCAGACTTTTTTAATTCTAACTATTTGCAAAATATACCTTCACAGTCTCCATCTTCTTCTTCTACAATTAACAATTTATCAATCTCTCCTGCAGCAGATATACACACCATTGAAATTAGGAACGATCGTATACTTCAACTACTCAAATCTCTAGATTGTAAAAAGTCTGCTGGGCCTGATGGTCTTCACCCATGTCTACTAAAAAATTGTGCTGAAGAACTAGTTTATCCCGTTGTCTCCTATTCAAAAGGTCTATTGACGTAGGTGTGGTGCCTAAAATCTGGAAAACGGCCATTGTAACGCCAATACACAAAAAAGGATTCAAGCGTGATATCCATAATTACAGACCAATCTCCAAATTATGTGTGCTGGCCAAAATTTTCGAAAAAATTGTACATGATCAATTATACGATGCTCTAATCCACACGCTTATACCACAGCAGCATGGATTTCTTCGGGGTAGGTCGACTTCAACAAATCTCATAGTGTTTATCGACTCGGTCACTACTGGCATGGACTCGGGTGGTCAAGTTGATGCTGTATATACGGACTACAGCAAGGCATTCGATCGTATTGATCATATTATTCTTCTTGCCAAACTTCAAGATGCGGGCATACGTGGCGATCTTCTACGATGGTTTACTTCGTATGTTAACGATCGATGCCAAACTGTAGTTCTAAATGGATATGCTTCGGCTTCGTCACCGATCCCATCCGGAATCCCTCAGGGATCGATCCTTGGACCTCTCCTCTTTATCCTTTTCATCAATGACATCCACTCATGCTTTGAACATTCTAACTTTCTTTTGTTCGCCGATGATATGAAGATCTATAAAGTGATTGAAACTAGTCGTGATCTGGATTTGTTGCAACTGGATCTAGATAGCCTTCATAATTACTGTTCAAAAAATAAACTCGACCTTAACGTTGCTAAATGCTTCTGTATTACTTTTAGCCGTTCCAAAAAAACTTTGCTGTTTGATTACAAAATAAATAGGCAATCTCTTAAGAGGTCGGACATTGTTGTCGATCTAGGCATTACTCTGGATTCAAAACTTTTATTTGACAAGCATATAGAGAACATAACTAGTAAAGCATTGAAAACATTGGGTTTTCTATTTAGAGTCACAAAAGATTTTAAATCAACCAAAACATTTAAAATCTTATACTGTTCCCTAGTACGAAGTCAACTTGAGTATAGCTCACAAGTTTGGAATCCATGTTACGCTAAATACATAGATATGCTTGAAAAAATACAAAAAACATTTCTGCGCTTTATAAATTTCAAGTTCAAGATTATAAGCCCTGGATATGTGGACAGCTGTAGACGCCACCACTTGCTGCCTCTCTCCGTAAGAAGAGAAGCAGCAGATCTGACTTTACTTCATAATATAACCCTTAACATAATTGATTCGTCGACATTACTGTCGGAGGTTAAACTAAAAGCACCCTACAGATCACTCAGTCGTAGGAATTATTTACAGTTGTATACTCCTCCCTTCATCTCTAATTATCGTCAAAATTCTTTCTTCCCGCGAACTGTCAATATTTTCAATTCGAAATACTCAAAATATGTTGATCTCTTTTCGATGAAGCAAAATACTTTTAAACTTATAATCAACGAACAATTCTATGCAGACTAAATTATTTATATGTCATTGTTTTATTTTACATGGCTTGTAGCAATTTATTATCTTCGAATTAATCTTTTGTATACACATTTAAACTCTTATTATTATTATTTTTAAGTTAGCGCATAAATAATGTTACTTTAAGTTAGGATTTTTTCACCTAGGACTTTTTAACTGTTCCCATAAGCGGAAACTGCTAGGCTTTTGCGTATCCATTCATTGTTTACTTCATTGTTTACATTATTATAATCTAAGCAGCCGTTTGTTTTCCTAGTAAAATAAAAATAAAAATAAAATAAAATAAAAAAAATACCTCCTCCTTTTTGGATAGGCGGTAGAAAATGGCTTCCGACTTCAATACTAAAAAGTGTGAAGTACCTTGTTGAAGTCGGTAACATGATCAAAAGTACCTATTACCACATTATTGTGCATATGGTAACGACTTCGACAAGTTATTTTACACATTTTAGTTATGAAGTCGGTCCCATTTTGAGTTAAAAATAATTATTTTCACCATTTTAGTGACCCTTGCTACTTACGGGTCGACTGTCATTCACCGTCACTTACGATATCTAGGTATACTGGCATACTTATTATAAAGGAGTAGAGGCCAAAAAGCCTGAACTTGGAAGAAAAATGTGGGTTTTAAATAAAAATAATGTCTGTCTGTATGTTCACGCATAACTTAAATCTATCGCACAGATACGCTACACGGTTTCATATAAAACTCGGGTAATTACGATGACTGGTGCATTAACTGGTAATGGTACTGCTAAAAACCTACGCTATAACAATAAAATAAAACCAGCACACACGTGCGTGTATTACTAGGGGTAGGGGGTATATAGATAGTCATAAATATCATATATTTTCATTTTTGCAATACTACGAGTTTAATATTTTAAATTAATTTAATATTTTTATAGAGTTCAAATTTTGACAGGAGTCAACTGACAGATGCCTGTTGACAGGAGTAGTGTTGCTCTTTCAGTAAAGAGGTCAGAAATTAAAAAAGTCACGGACTTATTGACCCGCCCTCGTACCCCTAGAGTACGTTTCGCCAGACGGTTCATACTTATTTGGTTCAATGTAATAGGAGGCGATCCTACTGCCATTTACGGGGCACTGTTCCAGACTCCAGACTGCTATTGAGGATGGCTTTGTCAGAAAAACCCGATAACATTCCGATCCGGGTATTGAACCCAGGACAACGAAATCCCAACGCGGCGACCCACCACTACACTAAGACCAAGCGACCGAAGCCGCTCGGAGGTCAGTTAGTCATGAATATATGCGAAACACTTTTCAGTTTATGGATTGTAACCTACGAATAATAATAAGTCAGGAAGCATAATTCAGAACAAATTCCACACAAAAAGTGGTCCTTCAAACAAATGCGACATATGATTCCAAATACGAATTACTTCCGAGGTTACAAATAGACATGTTCGGTGATTGGTTTCAATTCAGAAAGAAAGCAGGGATTGGTTCACGCGCGCGCTGCAACGTCTGCTATGACAACTGAGTCGTAGCGGCGTGGACGATGTAATGCAACAAGTGAATTGGACCAAGTCAATAATATAAACAATGTTTTTTATTTGTTTTTTTATATCGGTTACTTTTTAAAATTCAGTGAATTTTATGTCCCGCCAAATGATTAAATTGTTAAGTTTTCGTCTAGAAGTAATAAGAAGAGACTCTTTCTTCGCAATGTTCACTACATATACAGTGAGATAAAAAAATTATCGCATATTCATTTTACCAAAAATATATTTAACTAGCTGGTGTCCGCGACTACGTCTGCGCAGGGTTAGCACTTCGAGTAGCTTATTATCTTCTCCAAGGCCTCACCCTGACCAAACCTCCATCTATCATTATACCAAAATGTCATATAATGACATAAAATATGTACATGGTCGAACGCAATATAATATATAATAGAAATCCAAGAGAAAATGTAAATACTTAGTGTATCAATCAGTAAACACTAATAATAAAAGACAGGACTTATGAGTACATGCAAATATAAAATTAATCACCATTAAAAAAACTGTCATTACATTTCATCACCCTTGACGGTATTTGTGTTACATTTCATCCCCTTGAGTCTAGTGTATCGAGCTGTCAAAATAATAGCGAGCGACAGAAACTTAAGGCACAAACAAAAAAAAAAAACTTAAATGTAGGCGTTGAAAACACCTCTGCTTACACCTTCTAGGATATATAGGCGAAACCATTTGTTATGTTGTGTTAAAAAATAACATGTAAGTATTGCGGGCGATTTACTCAAGACCGCTAGATTGATGTTTCACCTCCGTCGTGATGGCGGAATCGCTCGACTACAGTCGGCTGAACAACAAAGACGGATGACATGCCAACTCTATCGCCGAGCACGTCTAGTGTATCGAGCTCGCAAAATCATTGCGTGCTTTTGACTTGAGGTACGTTCTTTTAGCAATGAGGGCATTGGTGACGTTGCAATTGTTGGCTCTTTTGTTAAAGCGTTCGTAAAGCTCAAAATCGTTATTTTTGCCGCTATTCCCACACTCTACTCGAACGCTAAACCATGCATAAGACCTAAAATCGCACGATTGTGCTGTCAAATAGATAATGTCAAAAAACGATCAAAAACCACCGCAGCTCCGGACGTGGGTTCATTAATTTTAATTTCGGTGGCATAAATAACTCTTTTTTAGCTTTGCGAATGGTGAACAAAAAGAGCCGTAAACGACATTTTCACCCACAAATTCCCAATTCGAACGCCATATTGAGCGTTTTTAGCGTTATTTTCGTCATTTTGGGGCTATTTGAACGCACTATATAATATATCAGAAACTGTCACAGCTTTAACAGAACTCTATTGACAGAAAGTAAGTCATCATTATGATCTTGGCGTCGGCGGAGATCTTGTTATTTTGTCTATGCTATACCCAAAAATATTAGGCCGTTTCACCCGCGTGGTGATAGATGATAATGATGATGAAAATTTGCCTATGTGCTATTCCAGACTATAATCAATCTCTGTGACAAATTTCAATTAGATCCGTTCAGCCGTTCTGCCGTTATTCAGTAACAAACATTCATTAAAAACATCCATCCCTCCATCCATCCAAACTTTCACATCATTTATGTTATTAGTGGGATGTAAGTAGGAAGTAAGATAGGATATTCGTTATTTGCCTGGTAGACGTTCTCAGTGGTCGCAGAATACCTTCATTATCAATTATTTTAGAAAAGCATTGTGTTGATATAACTGACAGATTTATGAGCAACTCAAGTAAACCACTTCGAAATTTGCAGAGGGTGAATTTTCATTAGCTTGAAAAATTAAACGTACTTACGTTATTCAACCAAACAATTAACTATTTTTTTAATGCTATATTATGCAACTGTAGGTAATCGGTTATTGCTGTTAATTGTTCATTTTCCATAGTATTTTTTAGAGATGTTGATGTTTTTTTCAGGACAAATCATCAGCGTAAAAATGCTTTATATAAGATTTGATATACATAATAACATAACAAAAAAAAAACAGTAGGTACTAACTGTACAAACTGGGAGGATCTGCAGTTTTGTATAACATGGTACCTACATACATAATTTCTTTCAATTTTTTTCCAAGACATTTCTGTTATATTTCAATATTCAGTATTGTAAAAAATAAAACTTAGCTAAAACTAAATAAGCAAAAGACATTGCTGTTACATTTTAATATTCAGTTCTGTAAAAAAATATACATTAAACAAAAATAGACTGACTTTATGTTGCATAGTATTGACCATCTCGGTTTGTATACGTATTTGTACATCTTTGAATATCATTATAATTTTGCTACTACTTACTAATAAAAGTGATTCCTGGACATTTTAATCTTGTATGGATCCTGCACCACTGCACAACACATGCTGGCATGATTGATTCACAGCTGTAGATCACAATGATAAAAATTAAAATGTATGCGAAGATTTCACGTGTGCTCGCTTGCAAGAAAAATGTCCGACTGATGACGTACTGAACACGACTTTTAAGCCCCGCCTACTTGAACACGACTTTTGTTGGGTCATTTTTTTAACGCAGTTACTGTTCCTGACTTATTATTATTCGTAGATTGTAACTCAAAAACTGCTAGACCAAATTAGATGAAATTTAAATGGATCTACTTCGAACTCTACCACTACACTCTACCTCTAACTACTGTACCCACAGACCATATAACCAAATATGGTCTGTGACTCTACCAAACAAAAAAAAGAATGGTCATAATCGGAATTCTTTGTAAAAAGGTAGCGTGAATTTAAAAATATATACGCGTCGAGTTGAGAACCACCTTCTTTTTTTTGGAGGTCTGGTGATAATAAAACAAACACGCTTGAGAGTGTTGCAGTCAGCGATCAAGCTTATCTTTTATATGAGAATTTCTTAACATAGATCCTCCATTGCGGATTCTTTCAGACTTTAAAGTAATGGCGTTATTTGTCCACGCGATGTACCCGAGGGAAACAAAGTCTCTACATCAGACCTCCGCCAACACCAATTTTAACTTTCCAGACCAAATAATGACGTACCAGGACCTACGTGGATTTTACTAACATTTTAAATTAAGAAGTTTTTGAGCACCTCATAAGAATCATGATATATATTAGGATATACAAAGAAAACCGATATAATGTTATCAAAAAGTAAAAGTTATATTAAAAACCAATAAAATAATATTTGGCTAGCCCTTCTTCCGTAGAAGACACACATTGTATGTGTTTTATAAAAATTAATAGAATGCATCACTATTATATATTCTGTGGTCTTACTTTTCGGTTTGTTGTTGCTAGTCTGAGAACTTGAATGTTTCATAGTATATGTTTATATATATATAATAATATATTATATTAAATACTTAATATAATTTGAATTTTAATATATATATATATATATATTTTTTTTTTGGTCTATGGTTTCATACATTCAAGATCGACAGTAGGCATATAAATTATTATTCTTAAAGAAGAGCAATACGATAATAATTCGCGATACACTTCCATAAACTAGAGCCACACTTTTTTGTGACAATAGAACATACTTTTTAATGAAATACAGATGACACGTTACATCAATCAAAAACCAATTTATACGTCAAATTATTTGGATCAACCATAAAAAGACATAATAAAAATTCAATAAATATTCCAGTGAAATGCCAAACTCTCGCCGCCGCAAGTTTTCCGTTCGAAATGAGATCGCTGGCAGGGAGCCAACGAAAATGCAAAAGGGGTTGCAGACTGGGTACGTAGCATAGGTAGTGTAATTGCATCATTATAAACACTCTGCAATGTCCGAGAACTGAGCATCAATTTGTTATGTTGATCATAAGGTTCCATGGCTGAGATACGGGTTTCCGTTTCAGAGAGAGTCAGAAAGAGGGTCTATATAGGATAGATATATATAGAGAGTCTGGAGTTTTCAGATCAAACGCCTCAAACTTGACCTAACAACGGTTGTCCTAAAAGACAACAACCATGAACGATCAACAGACATGTCTCATCACACAACTTCAACAGCAGCAGAGCTCTTTCTGAACGAGTTCGTCCGAGGAACTGCCACCATACCCTGTCTCTACCGCGAAGCAGTAATGTTCACAATACTGCGTTCTGGTCGCAGGATATGGGAATGAAACTACAGACTCATGAGACTTAGCAACTTAATGTCACAGGGTTATGGGGGCAGTACATTTAGTCAGTTTGTGCACTTGTGACGAAATGCATCTATTATAAACAGACGTTCCCACTTAACACCAAGTGGACCTCGTGCTTCTACCGTGTGCTAATAACATAAAAAAATTTACACACTGTTATGTATAGTACTGTAAATAGAAAAGGACTGTAAATAAATCAAGAAACCCCTTGCAACTAGTTGGAACACAATACACACGTTCTATCCGTGATTATATTCACTGAAAAGTGTTCATAGGGATCATAGAGATCTAGAGAGATGCCAATCCGTGCGCTGAGTACAAAACCTGGTGTCGCAAGCAGCGGTCGTATTCCGCGATCCAACGTATTCTGTTAGCTTCAGTAAGTTCATTATCCACCGTGGTATTAAAACTTTTGAATATTCGTAAGTACAGAGCAAGCATTCTAAACTGTTTACATGCAAAATCGCGACCGGCGTTTAGTCTCATAATACAAAAGTTGTGAACCGCCGCGAGCAATGTGTTCTGTTTTTGGTCATATTGATGCGACACCAGCCCCGCCCCCTTTTCATATTTCCCTTGTTTCTGTGATTTGTGGTGGGTATGAAAATAATATAAAAAATTCGCGATGTAATAGGTTTAAAGTTGTTTCAATATATTTTGTATAAGATGCGCGAAAACCCAAGAAATCATTAACTACAAACCACTATCGAGCGATGATGGATGATGATGATGATAAATCCTATGTAGCCTATGTTACTCAGAGTGAATGTAGCTTTCCAATGGTGAAAGAATCTTTGAAATTGGTCCAGTACTTTTTGGGCCTATTCGTTACAAACATACATACAAGTCTTTTCTCTTTATAATCTCGTATTATTATATATTATATGTATAGATATTGGTTTATTTATTAAGGTTACCGCGAGCATGGCGTGCATGCGGTTCGAACAATCCATGAAACTAAGTACCTTGTATTCTAATGACTGCTTATCACAAGATCTGGTGATCACGGTACTCAAGATAGTGCATCTTTAGAACTAAAACATCCATATCTGTATTGATGACGTGATATGGCCAACATGGTCGCTAACCGCACTGAAGTAGTCTGTGCACATAACTTCGTGCTATGTGCTTAGCGAGAGTAACAGAGCACCATTGGGTACCAAGCATAGACGTCATGTGTTTCTGTTGCTGATTTACCTAAATATATGTATTACAAGTAGTTCTGCAAACAGTGGACCTCGCGAGCACAGTCTTATCAGCGGCAGATTTTCGCAGTCTGAGCTGTCTGCAGTTGGAGAGTGCCGAAAATAACCAAAATCGTCCAGTTTTAAAAACTTCACAATCTATTGTCTCGGCAACCACTTGACTAATTATGCTCATATTTGAAATTCCTCTTTAAAGTCGTGTACCTAATGTGTGTAAGACATTTTATCAAAATAGGTCTGTAATTAGCGCCGCAGCAAAGTTCCTCCCTTTTTAAGAATAGTACCCTACTAAAATAAATGCAATAAAATTACTTAATAACTTATTAAAAATGAATAGTAGAACATGCACACAGATTTTCGTCAAGATTAGTTGAAAAATGCGACATGTACAAGAAGACCAACATACAACCTAACAAACATACGGACAGATAAAACTCAATTTGGCCAGTTAAAGCGGAGACGCTTCTTCTTTGCTCGCTCGGTCAAAATAATGGTCGTATTACATATTCTATTTATCTTTAATGTTATATTCGGTAGTGGACACGTAAGACGTCACGCCGTGGTGAAACGGCAAGTCGTCTGCGTGGTGTTCAGCACGACGCTTGCACATGCCAGTTGCAGTGCAACACAGAACTTACAACTGTAATTTTACGTGGCACTGTACTGTGCTCCTCACCCCGAGACATTGGGTTTTGAGTTTCTATCGCCCAGTAATTTCACTTGCTACAACGCCCTTCAGACCCTAACACAGTAACGCTTGCACTTTATTGCTTCGTATACATCGTAAACAGTACAATAACTCACTATATCTTTTGGGTTAAACGCTCTATAATGTTCTCGCAATAATTACAGTGATCCCGATTTCAACCCAGAAATCAGAATGAAAGCCACCAACTTGATCACAAATTCCAAATCAAAAAACAAAATACACCCGAACAGCTCAAAGAATTCCAACAACATGGAGCAGGTATCAGAGTGTGAGAGTTGCACTTCAGTCGTCACTGTTAAGAAGTGCTCACACGCCACCGTCGATAAGGACGTAACAGCCACTTCTAGTAACATAGACCTATTCCACGTAATGTACGCCTCGGAAGTGTTAGTGGAGCCCTGGAAAGATGACTACAGAGAACATATAATTGGTTCAGAGAAAAACGAAACGCTCAACACGGTCGCGCGAGTAATACACGAGACTAGAGACAGAACACAAGTTAAAAAGGAAAAACATCGTCAGCATCGCATTAAAGTGAGGAGTCCCAAGCGAAGGATGGGGATCGGAATACAAGCTCAGTACAAGAGTAATGATATCAATAAGGTATCGGTGAGCGTAGGAACGGAGGATATCGAGTGTGGATGCGAGGCTGAGGCTTGCGATGTGGAGCCTAATGTAGTCGAAACGATCGAAGACGACGAAAGGCAAAGCGATCATTCTTCAGACGACATGTGTCGCATTTGTCACGGAAACGACAGTTTATCGCCGGAACTTGGGCAGCTGATATCCGCTTGCTCGTGCCGAGGCACCGTGGGGAGGGTGCACGTGAAGTGCCTGGAGAGGTGGCTGACGGAATCGGGGAAGACGAGGTGCGAACTGTGCGGGACCAGGTACGCGACTCAACGCGTGCACAGGTACGGCGTGCTGCGAGCGCTGCTTATGTGGATACTGAGTCAGAATGCCAAACAGGTACACCATTTTTCATATTAATATGTAACACGAATGCTACACTCCCGGGAATTTATTGCATATCTCGGGCGTACATCACGGAAATGCGTGACCTTTGCGCTGTGTTCGGATGATAAAGGGGACGACCTACAAATTGCTGTCTTTTGTTTGCACGATTTGTTTTTAATGTGCACGGTTTTTACTTTGCTGTAGTCACTTGTTGGTTACAATTGATTTTCTTTAGATTTAGATAACGTAAAGGACTCCAGTTTGAGCTAAATATAGAACTTGTTACGAATGGATATTTTATTGGATTTTAAATATGGAGACGACTAGACCACGCGATATTGCGTGGGCTTGTGACATAATCATTTAATTAATTTATGTTATGTAACAATTAACTACCTTTCTGTCTCGGCTAATACGCCTTATTTTTGGGGTTCTAATACAGAATATGAAGCACAATAAATGATGGACAAGAGACACTAAGTCACTGCGGTGTAACTAGTCCAATTTTAGAACTTTCTCAAAACGTTACGTACGTACTCGTATACGTTTTTAGAAAGTAATGATTTTTTTACTAGGAAGTGACAGTTTGGGCAAACAGGTTCGCCTGATGGTAAGCGTGACTCCTGCCCGTGACAGATGCAGTGCAATGCAGATCTGCAAGAGGAAAGTCCTGCTCGAGACTGTACTATATATGTACTCACACCAAGACAGCTGTTCAGCCTGTTCACTCAGTACTATTTATTTTATTATTATATTTGCACTTCCTTAAAGCTGTAGTGTGGATGACTGTCTCAAACACTGCGGTGATACCTACCAAGGTGGACACATGTAGAAGTCCGTCCCCATTTGATGGTTAAACCATATATAGAGGGTTAAAACTCGATGCTCTGTCGGCGAACCTCGGTGCGCTAGTGGTCATGGCGTCTGATAGGTTGATTAAGATTGTCGGAAGACGCGGGTTCGAATCCCGTTTGAAGTTGTATTTTTTTTTCTAAAATTGTAAATTTTTAAAATATATGATGCCATCGTCAATCATACGCCTTTTACGAAGATACCTATTGTTATATAAACTAATCGCTAAAATAGATAAAGCAGGCGTTTTAATACTTAAATATTGTATCATAAAAACATGCAGGAGTGTCGTACTTTCTTGTTTGTTAAACGACAGCACTGCCCGGGTTAATGGAGGTAGTGTACGGTTCATGTCATTCTACAGACATGGGTGTGGGTGACTCGGCCGCCAAGAATACTCACTCTTATATTGAGTTTCTTGCTTCTATGTGATCGATAGTGTGATGTTTTCTGTTCTTTCAGCTGATGGTGGACAGCCTAGGCATAATGCTTATGTCCCCTCTAGCGGTGCTGGCCGCCTGGCTCTCAGGGCGGACCCTGGCAGGTCTGATGATGCACGATGCGCACGCCACCCCCTGGCCACTTGCTTCCACCTTTGTTCTGGCTTGTATGACACTTGTAAGTTGTGGATTTAAACACTATTCACGAGCAGAGATAACGGCTGATCATTACATGAATAAATAAATACTTAATTTATTATTGTATGGGTATTTTGAAATTTTCTTTATGTTTATACAAGTCAGTATCACCATTATCTAACTGTTGTACTAAAAGATGTTCTATCTCATTGAAGATAGAGAAGGTTTCTGCAGCTTGAGGCTGCTCGCTGCAGCGTCGTGTGTATAATTTATTGGCTTTATGAATGTAAATAGATATTGTCTCCGTACTACTGCAGGTGTGCTACTACTGCTGGATAGTGTCTGCAGCCACTCGCCACGCGCTGGGCTGGTGGATCTGGTACCGGTCGCAGTACGAAGTCAGGCTCCAACTCCAGAACGTCGACGAATGAACACGCACACTAACTACACAATGTTTTGAACAATCAGCTACCAGTATGATGCAGTATTTGTATCGAAAATAGAAAAAGAGTAAAGAATAAGTACTAATTATCCATAAAATAAAATACTACCCAGGCTAGAGGATTTTCTATGTATTTATAGTACAGCGCATATTTTTTAATAATTTTGACCATTAATTGACGAGACTGGCAATTCGTGCACCTGATGGTAAGCGTTACGCTTGCCCAGAGCAGTTGCAGTGCTACCCAGAACATAGAATATAGCTTTGCGTGACACTGCACTGCGTTCGTCACCCTATGAGGTTGGTTTTTGAATCGTTGTCACCCAGTTCATTCACTAACTACAGTATCCTTCTCAACCTTGCACAGGATTGCGTCGCGGCTGAATATCTGGCACTGCGGTGGTACCGACCAAGACGGGGTACCACCTCCCCGGTGGTGGAGGCTAGGGAACATATATAATTCTATGCCCTCACGGCTTAAAACCTTATATTTTCATGCCGTAGTTATAACCAATAGTCTAGTCCGATTTCACATTTTACACGCCAACTTGTGTGTAAAATAAATTAAAAACCATTTTTTATATCAATCGTTCAATGTGAGGACAACCGAGAAAAGTATATATTTTAACATTACAGTAATCTGTCCGAATCAGCAAGCCTCATTCGAGGCAAGTTTCATTCATAAATATATTGTTATTTTTTTGTCCTGATGCGGACAGATTAATTACAATGTATATAATTATAAAATTATAATCGCAGTGGTAGCAGATATTATAAAAAATTAATTACAAAAAAGGATGGCAGAAGTAGCCTTGCTCCCGAAAAACTCAATGACAACCCGTTCATGTATCATATTATATATAATATATATATATATATATATAATACGCAAACGGAATTCGAAATGAATCGAATTCCTAGGGCCTATTGCTTAGTTCGAATGGTAACGAAAATGATCTTTATGTTGTAATTCGAACAATGTCAAAATGAAGTTCAACCACATTACCATTGTGTTAGACCTTGTTAGACAATAAGGCTGCTTCACTCTGAAATTCAATGTCAATGTTTCTCAATAATCTGCCAAGCCTCAATTTTGGACAATTTCACTGTACAGTAAAATACTTTTAAAATAAATGCTTCGTATATTTATGAATATACCGATTTTATTTAACATTAACATCCAGCAGTAACGGTGATGATGCAATAACACGCATGCTACGCCTGTAATAAATATCGTGTTCCGTGTTTCAAAAACTCCAGTACATTTGTCGTAATTAGGCGCCTGGTTCCAAACAAAATTGTGTTCTATGTCTTTGGGATAACGATAAACAATACTGACTCACAGATGATTTTAAGTAATAACTTTTTCTCCCTTATTCTAAGAAAATATAAAGTATATTTATTGCTCTACTGATACGTACAAGTTTCATTCGTGAACGCGGCTACTACTCCTTTACAAAATCGATTTCACGAAAACGTTAGGTTTCTGCTAACCGGGTGTTAAATAAAATACAATAAAGGAAATTAATAATGTTATAATGACTAAATTATTGTGTTATGCCCTCGAGGTTTCATTGTACTAACCTACGTAGTTCCCCAGGAAGGGCTTAAAAGGTTTTGCTAGTCTATAACTAATTATTGCATATATATATAAGCACTGTTATACTTTTCTTGTTCTTCGGTTAAGGTGCTAATTATGTATCTTACATATATGGTAAGTAGTGATTGTAATAAGGTTCAATTAGATTATGGTTTTTAGAAATAATTAAATGAAGGACGTGT
This sequence comes from Selenia dentaria, assembly GCA_917880725.1. Taxonomy (NCBI): domain Eukaryota; kingdom Metazoa; phylum Arthropoda; class Insecta; order Lepidoptera; family Geometridae; genus Selenia; species Selenia dentaria. Next base: position 526,037 of record OU862888.1, on the reverse strand, counting down.
GTGTCACCGCAACTGTGTGTGACGACGACGTGAAACGATTGGTTTGTTTATAATAACGTGAGATATTAAATATGGTGCTATACATGTTACTATTTATATTTACTATTGACCTAAGTGGCAACAAATACAATATCATATTGTAGAAAATCTCCTACGTGAAACACGTTCTGAATAATGTTGCCACTTTAAGTCAATTCTGCTATTTATTTAACAATAATTGTTACTTGTAGCTTTATGAAACGGGGCCCTGTAAGTTAAAAAGCATAGTCATAAAATAACAGTTATCATTCTTTATGATATAACCTTCTGGAAATGGACAATTAATTGTAATATTAGGAAGAGCAACTGAGAAGTTTACCATCTCAGGAGCTGAATTGCATGTAGTACATGTACCGTCTAATTCTCAAACATTTTAAGGGTGCTATCAGACAAAGAGCGGTCAGCGCTTGTTGTTATATTAGCACCTTAACATTATATATAGACAACGGACTAATACCGCAACGTTGCAGATATGTAATGATATAAAGAAGTGGTTATACAAAATGGATTTTTTAATATGAAATGCAGGAATCATTTACGTCAATAAACCAGATCTTTCCAAATATTTGTGAAGCGAGATTCAACTTCGACGTTCTGCGCTCTCCTTGAAAAATGCCACCGGATGTGGTCGAAACTATAGTCGGAAAGAACTGACTTATTTACGTAAGTAATTCCCGTTTGCCATATTTACAAGTACAATTTGAAAACTTTAATACCGAATTCCATTCTATTCAGTTATTGAAGTGCATAACTCCAATAACTACTGGTCCGAATTTGATGAAATTTTAAATGAGACCACACGGGAAACACCAGCTATCAAGCAAAAAAAATTGAAAATTGGTTCACCCAGTCGAAAGTTATGAGGTAAGAAACATAAAAACAGGAAGTTTTTTTTGGAAGTCGTTAGAAAATGTATATACACTACGTTAGTTTTAATACAATAATATTGATCATTATTTTTTTATTATATTATATGGTTTATAAACCACTAAGGCCTGGTTAGTGAGATTAAACTGTGCAATTTTAGAAAGAAAAATGTGTGCATGGCGTCTGACACAAATTGTCGGAAGACGTCGGTTCGAATCCCGTCTGACGCTGTGTATTTTTCTCTAAAATTGCAACGTTTGATCAAAAAAACGCGCTCGTTATAAATAATGGTACAAAGTTTAATAAAGGGATATAACGTATATTGATCGCCTAGAATTTAAAATGAAGACATAAAGACTGGTGCTCATCAAAACTAACGGCACGAACGAACAGCGACTGAGGAGGTACTACGTACTCGTATATTGACAATCTACATTCTCAACATGCGAACTTATAGCTGAGAGAGCGTGCGCTCTTCACAAATAATAACTCGATAAATAATTATTTTACTTTTTATTTTATGAGTAGTAAACTTTATAAGCGTGAGGCCCAGCGTTAATATCTTGCTAGAACAAATGCATTTCATCACAATTTACACATTGCACTATGCACCATTACCCTGAGATATATGTAGTTGTTAATACCGTTCATACCAGAACGCAGTAATGCGAACATTACTACTTCACGGTAAAAAGTATCCGAAAGAAAACCGGCTATAGTAGTTGAAGGTATAGCTTCAACTTGTGAGGCAATAATTTATTGATTCAGGCGTTACTTTGCGGAAATCCATTATCAAAAAAACAATATTAAATGTTGACTCGTCGAGCGGTAGACCAACTGTCGGTCTAGCGCTCGACGAGTCAACATCTCCTGAGGATGCCTCGTGTAGAGGCGAAACACGTGTCGAATCGGTGTTGGTTTATTTGGGGTTCTTTTGTTTTTTATTTTGTATTCTTCCTATTAGCATTTTATGCGGGAGGGAGGGTGGTGCACGCCCCCAAATAGGCCAAAATCATTGTTTTCTTTTCAACGGAAGTGTCACTAAATATTTTCTAATATCGTTTTTTTGTGAGGCAATGGCAATGCAAAGCATAGCTCTAGCAATGACCCTTGTGATAAGTTTGAGCCCTTCTTCCTCAACTCATCATCATCATCATCATCATTATCAGCCGGAAGACGTCCACTGCTGAACATAGGCCTCCCCCATAGAACGCCACTTGGACCGGCTACTCGCTTCCTGCATCCAGCGATTCCCCGCGGTTTTTATGAGGTCGTCGGTCCACCTAGTGGGGGGCCTGCCTACACTACGCCTTCCGGTGCGTGGTCGCCACTCGAGAACCTTTCTTCCCCATCGGTTATCAGTTCTGCGAGCGATGTGGCCTGCCCATTGCCACTTCAACTTGCTAATTTTGAGAGCTATGTCGGTGACCTTAGTTCTCCTACGGATCTCCTCATTTCGGATCTTATCACGCAGGGAAACCCTAAGCATAGCCCTCTCCATTGCTCGTTGAGCGACTTCAAGCTTGTTAATGAGGCCCGCAGTAAGGGACCACGTCTCAGTGCCATAAGTCATCACTGGCAACATACACTGGTTGAAAACCTTGGTTTTCAGGCTCTGAGGTATTGGGGACGAAAAGATGGATCGAAGCTTCCCGAACGCTGCCCATCCGAGCTGGATTCTTCGTGCGACCTCCTTGTCGAAGTTGGACCTACCTAATTGGACAGTCTGTCCCAGATAGACATACTCGTCTACAACTTCGAGTGTATCGTTTCCAACAATTACCGGTATAGGTGGAACATGGACATTGGACATGATTTTCGTCTTATCCATGTTCATCTTAAGACCAACCTGTTGGGAAACTCTACTGAGGTCGTTGAGCATGGTGCCAATATCCTCGAGCGACTCCGCCATTATAACTATATCATCGGCAAAACGAAGGTTAGTGATGTATTCGCCATTAATGTTGATGCCACATCCTTTCCAGTCCAAAAGTTTGAAAACATCCTCAACTCACTATTCAATTAAGCAGAATGAAGCTATAAAAGGGTTGGAACTCATCAAAGTGTCTGTTACAGTCACTTGTATCCTACAAAGGTGATTGATTGATTAAAACAAACTACGTGTAGGTAAATGTTTATGTCACTTTAATACTTTCAACGTTCTCCTCCCAATGCGGCCATCTGCGTATTTCGTTGTATAAGTACCTCCCTGGACTCTCAATGGCTATAAGCTGCCTGTGCCCCACCAGCTTGTAGTCTCGCGTAAGGTGGCCCCGCTCTACCCCGCACTGGATGAGCGCCTGGGCTGCTGCTAACGCTTCTGGAGTAGGCTCGTTATCTGTAATGGAATCAATGTAACCAATTTATTACTTACAAGATTTCGCTTCGTCTGTGTCGGCCCGATATTCGATAATTTAATTATGACATTATACATGTTAGGGATAATGCTAAAAGAACGAGTAAACGTAGGTTTACCGGGTTTGTCTAAATAGCCAAATTATAACCATGAAAACTAAATAATATTTAGTTGTTTACCCTCCATTGTATACACGCTGGCTGGATCTCAGGTGAGTTACCTATCGCGTAATCAAAATTCAAAAAAACAATGTTTATTTGACGGGTATTTTTTAACTAATAAGTTTGATATTGATTTGTGTTAATTTGTGTGTACTTGTAGCTTGGCGCACCATATAACTCTAGGGTCAGGTAATAAGTCCAGGATTATTGATTCCATGAGTGATCCACTGATTAACAAAAATAAACGAACAAGATGATCTGAAAACTTTACGTCGGAACTATATGAAAGTGAACACTACGTAAGAAGGGCTCTGCGAAGGGTAAATTGCAAGAAGAAACTCACACCACTGTCATATGTTTTATATGAACTGTAAAATGTATTAGAACGGAGAATATTTGGAAACAGCAGGGTTATTATGTATCTCGGTTGCAATCAAATCTTGAAAGACTACGCCAGTGAAAAATGTTAGTAGAGTGCCACCCCTTTATCTCTTCAGGGTAAAATTGGAACTGCACTCTGTAGTATACGTTCATCCATACATACTCGTACCTACAAACTTTCACATTTATAATATTATTAGGATTATAATTGCAGAATTCGCAGATTAAAGAGTTGCTTGAAAGACTGCCCTATGTTTTGATTCTCTTTTTCTTGGTGCATTTATTAGGTTGCAATACCAAATTCTCCACTAGCGACGCTGTCATCTGAAATAAGAATGTGAGACTCTAAGTTTTCACAGAAGCCATCCACTATGAAGAAGAAGACGAAGAAGGCTGTAAGTTGATGAATGGAGTCGCCATTTTTTTTAGATACATAATGGCCCTGCTGAGCGCATCCATGCCACTTTCATTTAATCACCATTTTGCAGCTACGCCTACGTACTGAGGTAAAATATGTTTAAAGGCCGCTTGTTTTAACAAATCCGGCGATTACTTTCAATTTAGAAGCTTTTTCGGCAATTAATCTCTACACGAATACAAATCTGGTTGAATCGCGGTAATCAACAGACAACAAATCCGCAATTCCCGGAAAGGTTTTAACGAGTAGATCCGAGCCGACATCAAACGGATGAATGCTATCCCGAATGAGTTATGGAAACATCCAGGATCGACATGCGACATTTGTGAGGATAACTCGTTTTACCGCAGACTCCTACGGGAAAATGGATGACGTTTATCCTTTAGTGATGTTCTCGTGAGAAATTGAATAAGTATCACATAAGGCACAACTTGGGAGATTTTTGTCAAATGCTTCAAAAATTTTATAATTATATTTATCCACTTATATATACATATATATCCACAATAGAAATACTATAATATATAACATAGAACAATGTATAACGTAGAATAACGTGAAAACGTTATTCTACGTTATACATATCTACGAACGTAGAAAAAGCGGTAAATTTACCGCTCGAAACTGCCATACTAGTACGTCTTTCGTCACGCGAGGATATCCATACTATGATAGTAGTTGAAACTGCCACTGGGGGCAGGTCCTCATCACACACGTACGACCACGAACGTTTATGTTGCCGAATCATATCACATACCGTTGAAGCTGCCAATGAAACTGATGGCGATGGAGTTCCGGTTGTACCCGTACGTGTGAGCTCCGACGTGCAGCCATCCGGACCCTTCGTACACCTTCCCGGTGCCTCCCACCATGAACCTGCAAACGAAATGTTCACACTAGAAGTACGGCACATGTAGGGGCAAACACAGCACACCGCCGACCTTTTTCTTACTTCTCACTTTTCATTCCGGTTCAACAAGATAGTGATAACCTTATTCCAAATGGAGTAACAGACAGATACTAGTTAGGTAATGTAGTAGTGCAAGCGTGTCGGCAAAAATAAAACAACAAAGCTTATGTTCATTCACCTGTTAGGACGAATTCTTTTACAAAAATTATCCGAGTTGTTAACGTAAAAAACTGAACAGCAGAGCGCCCTACGCCGCATAAACAGTCACCAATCTGTACCACAGTTGCACTTGATCAATTATACTTTGTACGTACCTAATTAAAAAGATCTAGGCCACAGATACACGAGCAGCTTGAAGCAGTCAGCACGGACTGCTACAACCTGCGACTGCACAGTGAACCACAGTTTTCCACGTACACACATACACGAAACCGCTCGAGCAGTTGCAAATGCTTCGGGCGGTTGGCTGTCAAGCAATCGGACTACTCTCGCGCAGTTACCTCCACCCGCGCTCTGCATTCCACGACGCATGCGCTTCCCGCCCATGAATTGAAATTGTGACTTGTTGAGCAGTTATCAATAGCAGTTTCAAGTTGTTTACTATGACTGCTAGAGCGGTTCGTGTATGTTGATCACTGGCTAACTGCTCGAGCAGTCCGTGTACATCGGCTGTTACCATACAACTCAAAGGATATATAATATAATCTTTAAGTTGGGAAACCACGAACAACAAACAAAACACATGCACTTGTTGGTTTGCATTACAACATGTGTTTTAGCCAGTTCCTTTAGCTATTAAGCCTTGGTACATAATGCGCTGATTATACTTTATCATCATCTTGTTTTGTTTTCTGTAACTTTTACACAAATTACCATAATTATTCTACGGCTCTTAGTAAAACATTAGTAATAACCTAAGATAGTCTAACATTTATAATTAATCAAAACATTAATTAGACTTTCCATAACAATGTCTTTGAGATATCAGTCGTCTATTATAACTAAATTTGTTCAAATAAAACGGGATAACGTGAGTCTCACGCGTTGTCAATATCACGATGCGCGCATGTTTCGGGTTCGTTCGGAACCCTTCTTCAGGATCTTAAGTGCGGTGCACTTGTCGTTGCGTCCCGCCTCGCACATTGATATCGACAACGCGTAAGTCTCACGTTAATTCCGTTTCATTAGTACCGAAGTACTTATTTTAACTTACTTTGCTAATACTATGACAATCTTGATTGACATCAAAGTTCGGTGGGCAACAGCCGTGCGATTCTCTAAAAGCAAACATCGTTGCATCTTTGACAACATCCGTGAAACGTCGACGAGCGCAACGACGAATCATTAGAGAATCGCACGGCTGAACCTACGGTGCCAATAATCTATCTATCGCCGGTTTACCTTACTAGATATTTGACACAATTTGTACAGACGTTATGTCACATTTCTATCGGTAGTAAGAAAAACTGTGGATAGATAGATTATTGGAATCCCGCTTTAGTTATGGAGGATCCCAATAATCTATCTATCCACGGTTTTCCTTACTACCGATAGAAATTTGACATAACTTCTATACAAATAGTGTCAAATATTTAACTCTAGTAAGGTAAACTGACGATAGATAGATTATTGGGACCGGCCGTTAGTCACTTCAAATGTCTAGTTGGCCAAAAGCTCTGGATGACAATGATATGTGGGTCATGCACTAATCTCTTCCTCGTAGCACGCAATCACCTTCAATATGATGTCTAAGCACAAATTATTATAAGAATAACATAGTACCGTATAGTTTGATTTCACCGTTTACTTTTTGCCCGATCCTTTCCATGTTTTAATTTATTTGTTATGAGGGCTGTACAAACTTTGTAGACTATTCTGACAAAAGTGCTCTTGATAGGCAAACTATCTAATTCGTAGATAAATTATACGAAATTAGCTTGACACTTGCTTGCTACACTTTGATACTAATGGGTAATCAAGTAATAATTTATCGCACGTTAATTATAGTTTTCGTTTCTTTTTTCTTGCAGCATTTATTTATTTATTTATTTCAATCTAACTACTACTATTATTACTGGACAGTCCTAATGCAATAGCGTAAGTAAGCATGTCAACCTTATAACTATCTATATTTAAATAGGTATCTAAAACTAGCTACTTCATGTCGTCTTATTCATATAACACAATTGTAATAACATTGCCCTACTCCCAAAAATAACCTACGAAGTTTCGTTTATGGATTTCGGGATTTCTACTGTGAAAGTATAAAAGCACAAATACTGTCAAGGGTGATGAAACTACTTATCTTTCTCTTTCACAGTAGAAAATGCGAAATCCGTCAAACGAAACTTCGTACTTCGTTTTTGGGAGTAACCCTCCTGCACAGCACTAGGAATCTACTGATTTATGTGTCTTATTGGAGCATTAAATACTTGAGCGACGGTGTTCGTCATACTGCAATACCGTTTGATTTGTAACACAGTACTGATTCGCGGCAGAATATCGGGCAATATGACGGTGCCAACTAAGACCGCCTCTCGGTTAAGAGGCCTAGCACATAATGAAAGATCTCGACCATCAACATGTGAGTATATTATCGCAGTGGCGGCTATTGGAACTCCTGCTGATCTCGTTCCTTTCATCCTTCTCTTGCTCTGTGAGAGGACGCTCCCCTTTCACACTTACAACTTGCAAAAAATAATCAATATTGGACAGAAATGGTTGAATAGCTATGTGGCGTAAATTCGGTTCTCACACACAACTTAAAATTGCGCGTCCAGTTCAATGTTTTGTCGAATACGGTGGGCCGCAAAGGAAACGTACGGCCACTGAGCTGTTAATACAGCTTTTATACGTTTGGAAATATTTAACAGCTCGTGGTGGCAATGCAAAACTAAACCATAAAATGTGTAATAATTGCATATTTTATACCAAAGCCCCCTTTTGAAATCGCTTTCTTTGCTGCGCAGTTTAGTTACGTAGTTGCCGTTGGGTTATGGACCACCGCCAGGGAAAGATTAGCGATGATATGATCACAGCGAACGATGTGTTTAACAAGTGGTCATTTTCTTGTATCTTTATCAAAATATATTTTCGTAGAAAAAAAGCAACTTCCAACAAAAGATACACTTACGAAGGCCCAACATCCCAGTACTTGAGCTGGTCCATGTGGTAGTCCTGTATGTTCTGAACCCTCTCCTTGCAGCTCTTGTCCGAGCCACAGGCCGGAGTGGCCGTGTGCTGGATGATGACCAGGCTCACAGGACGAGCCAAGTACTCCACGTGAGTAGGGGTAATGCCGCCCCAAGCTTTCTTGGAAACGATCCCGCAATCTGAAAGAAGTGCAATAAATATAGTTATATCTTCGTGCAGGACTGTTTTAGGCAATATTGCTCGTGAGTAACATTCTGGCTTGGTGGGCACCACCAGAATGCAATATATTGTACCTCCAAACAACAACACTGATGTGTTACGTGTACCTTGTTGAGTGCCAAATATCCATTCGTCTACTAATGTATCCGCCCATCCGCAGGCAAACATATTTCTGCGTTGACAATACAAGTGGGATAGATACTATTTGAGTCACATACCTGTACGTAACAATAGTAAATTGTATCATAAGGGAGCAAAATAATATTTTTATGGCGAGAACGCTTTTTTAATCTAGAACGAAGTCAGGGATTCTAAAGTAGAATCCCCAGCGTAGCGAGGAGTATAATCCTGAACATAGCGAGGGATTCTAAGTACGTCGCCCGAGCCAAAATATATTTTGCGCCCGAGTGCTACACTCTACTTTTCATTACCCTCTATGAGAAAATAAAAGCCGCCTCGTATTTTATTGTAATAATATTATTTCATAAAATAATAAATAACAACTTAATTGAAATTAAATAGTATCTAATAATAAAACAACTATATATATAAAAAACTTATGTTTACATTTGAGATATTTTCGCAATTATGAAAATGTATTAGGAATAGAGATTGTTGTAGATTGTATGCTCTGCGTGTTTGAAATAATGTCCGAATCTGGCTCATTTTGAGGAAAATGTGACGGTGAATATCGTTGTTTGGACGAAGATGGGCGCGGCGACAGTGGCGTGGATGGATTAACTGAAGGTTGCAATGTTTTCGCCGCTGAACACTAAGATGTTTCAAATTTAAAAAGTGCGCGGCAAAGATAATTGCGGTGCACTTATAAAGAGGATTAAAAACTATTTGCCTATCACTGCCCGCTAAAATTCTCTTATAGAAAACACCACCTTTGGGTGCACTTAAAGGCGAACCAAGTCATCCTTTTCGAATAGATGGAATGAAAAATAATGTTAATGGAGTAATGTCAAGACAAAAGTCTAATGTCAGATATGCACGACTTGACGATGCGCTCTTCCCGCAGGTCACCTTATTGAACCACTGGGGCACCTTAAATCGAAAAGTTTGACGATCAGAGGCCGTAGCACAAACAATTTGCAAATTTATACGTAAGGTAAACGTCAACCTGTCAAGCTTCGGTTTCACAAACTATGAGTTGTCTATGTCATAGTTGCCCTAGATACATGACAGTTTGTACTGTTTCACGTGAACGACACTTTACGTTACACTAACGCTGTTATTCGTGCTAGGCACACTGCACTTGCCGTGTACGATAGCACGATCAACCTTTGATTGGAAATTATACTTATTAAAGAGTACGCGATTAGGTATAAATGCAAAAGTAAGTACGTTACATGAAAATTGACCAAGGTTGCTGTATGAGAATTAACAGTACTATTCAGACACATACACTACATATTAAAAATTTAAATGAAAACAGATACAATTACACTTTTATTTTCTACTCTAAGATAATGATAATAACGACTAATTGAATTTAATTCCAACACAAATATTATATTGGCTTACCTGCATTAACGTAACAATTTATCATGCACAGTGCAAAAATCCCACAGTATAACAAGTTCATTTTGTCCGGACTGCACCTGACTGGATCCAGATACACACTGAGCAGGGTTATTGTCTTTCTGATGACTAAAATAAACTTCAATAACCCAACTTGTGCGTAAACTTGATCCTCATGCCATCTTATTCATTTTCCTTGTTTATGAGGGAGAAGGATAAAAAGGTCTAAGTTCTCGAGATAACTTGGTTCATGAGACTGTGCATTTATTATTGTATGGTTCCGTACAATATAATGTCTTCAAATGTGTCTTCACTTGTCACTTGGCTGTGTTGTCTTTAATTGTTATAAGTTATAAGTAGTAGATATTGGTAGTAGTGTGCATTATACGCGACTACTTAGAGACTATTCTGTGGCAATGCTGTAGTACACGCTAAGATAACCTCTTGCACTGAAGCTATCGCTGCATACGTCGTCGTTCTAAATAAAATCACAAAGATTGTAATTTTGCAAATGTTATGCAATTTATTTATTTATTACACAGAATATACTAAGCATACTGTAGAATCGAAACTCTGTATATATATATAATACACTTGTGTATTTATATATAATAAATAGTCCGTTATAACGACCTGGGTAGGAGGTCTTGCTTCCGTGGTGGCTACCGAACGACTGAGTCCCGGCTTGCTGCGCGGCCGCCTTTTATAGCACGAAACCGGTCGCAGTCGCAGAATGACGTTACGACATTGTCGCTTGTTCGTTGCTCAATACTGGCAGCTGACGCATGGTGCTGACAGCTGTCACGACATTATACTATATATGTTATGTACATTTATATAATGCTATTATGTGATACACTACAGTATGAATTTATACATATTTAATATTAGTATATCCTACATCTCTCCCTTTTTATAATTAATTGAAATTTATGATCAATGTAAACTGTATCAGCCTAAATATGCCTAGACTAGGATTAACATCCTTAATCCTTAAATTGAATCAACACTCTCATTAGGTACTGCGTCTACATCCATGCCTTCCCGTGATATGTCCTCATCTTTATTTGTATCCGTGATTCTCCATTCTCCTCCTATCTTTTTGAGATGAACAACATTTCGCCTGTATTCCTTGCCTGTTTCGTTGTTCCTCACCTCGACATCTCCCGATTCTGGTCTTACTTTTGTGATTGTGTGTGTGGTAGGAGAGAAATTTGGTGACAGCTTATTCTCTTTGGTGGAATTTCTGACAAAAACTTTGTCACCTATTTCAATGTTGTGTTCAATTGCTCTTCTTTTCCGATCACTATACTCCTTACCCAACTGTTTCTGTTCTGCATCTCGGTCTCTAGTTTCAAAATCAATAGCTTTATTTTCTACATCTACGTGTGACGGGATTTTGTCTCTGAAAAGTCGACCGTAAAAGAGTTCAGACGGAGATTTACCTGTAGTCTGATTCGGAGTGCTGTTGTACATCATAAGGTAATAGAATAGATCTTGTTTCCAGTCTCGTTTTTCAATTTGGCTGATGCGCAACCTCTTTAATATGCTTCGGTTCTGTCTTTCGACCTCACCGTTTTGTTGTGGCCAGTGCGGTATGGTATTGTAGAGTTTGATACCACACTCAAGCAGGTAGGACTTTAGCTCTTCACTTGTGAACTGACGTCCGTTGTCTGCAGTGATCGTTACGGGATAACCCAGCCTTGAGAAGATCTCTTTTAAAAGTTTTATTATATCGGTAGAGGTTGTGTTTCTTGTCACCTTTATTTCTTTGTATCGGCTGTAGTAATCGATAACCACCAAAATATGTTCTCCGGATGGCAGAGGTCCTAGGAGGTCCATGGATACATCAACCCAAGGTCCAGTAGGGAATTCTCTCCGCTTCATCGGGTTCGGTGGGTTTGGAGCAGATACTAGAATACAACTGTTGCAATTTTTTACCATACGTTCTGCATCCTTATCAATTTTAGGCCACCAGACTTTTGTACGGAGTCGTTGTTTCATGGCCACTATGCCAGGGTGTCCTTCGTGAGCTGCTTCCAGAACTTGGTTCCGTAATTTGCTAGGTATTACAATTTTAGTACCTCGAAGTAGGATGTCTTCGTGGAAGCAGAATTCTGTAGCAAACAGTTTATAACCGCTGACTATTGGATCCCAGGATTGTTCATACAAACCCACTCGCACCTTGACGATTTCATCATCTTCAGCTGAAAGTCTTGCTATGTCGGCAAGTGAAACTGCAGTTGGTCTGGAGTGCTCCACAACTTGGTTAATAGTGTCAGCAAATTTGGGAGTACTCACGGTGTTGACGCACAGCCTTGAAATGGGATCAGCAATATTGGTTTTTCCAGGCCGGTAGACGATTTTATAGCGAAACGACTGAAGTCGTAGTACCCACCTTTCGATCCTAGCACAAGGTTTCGAGTTTTGTCCAAATATAACTTCTAATGGCTTGTGGTCACTGATCAGTTGAAATTCTTTACCATACAGATATATTTTAAAATGCTCTACGGCCCAGACCAATGCTAATGCCTCTTTTTCCGTTTGACAATATCTTTTTTCACAATCCGTTAGGCTTTTGCTGCCATATGCTATAACTCGGGGGCCCTTGGAGTCGATCTGGATCAAAACTGCCCCTAGGCCTACAGGACTAGCATCTGCAACTACCTGAGTCTTGTCAGCGGGATCGTAATAGCCCAATGATTTAATATGAGATAGTTGTTCTTTTAGCGTTTTAAATACCTCTTGCTGCTCGGTTAACCACTCTCCAGATATATTAGACTTTTTACCTGTCTTCTTCCTTAGCAATCTTCTGAGTGGTTCCGTCAGAGTAGCAAGATTCGGTATCCATTTTCCAACATAATTGACAAGGCTCAGGAAACTTTGTAGTTCTTCTGTTGTGGAAGGAGCCCTAAAATTTTGGATGGTTTCCACATACTTGCCCAAGGGTTTGATGCCTTCCGGGGCGAGCTCATGTCCCAAAAATTCAATTCTAGTAATGTTGAATTTGCATTTGTTCTCGTTCAGTAAGACGCCGTTCTCTGACAGTACCGACATTGTGTGTCGTAGGTGACGGTCGTGTTCCGCTTGACTTGACCCGAAAACTACGATGTCATCAATAAAATTCACTGTACCCTCGCACCCCAAAAGTATCCGTTCCAAGGTTTTTTGAAAGATTTCCGGCGCACATGAGATTCCGAACATGAGTCTTTTGTACCTGTACATGCCCTTGCTGGTAATGAATGTTGTTATCTCGCGAGAATCTGGATGTATCTCAACTTGGTGGAAAGCGTCTTTTATGTCAAGGCGTGAAAATACCTTCGCTTTTTTAAAGTGTGGTAGCATTTGATCCATGGTTGGCAAGGGATGGTTTTCACGCATGATCGCCGCATTCGCCTTTCGCATGTCTACGCAGAGTCGTAAATCTCCGTTCTCTTTTGGTATAGGGACTATGGGGGATACCCACCTAGATGGTCCTCGCACTTCTTCTATGATGTCTGTGTCCAGAAGATCCTGTAATTTGTTACTTACTTTTTCTTCTAAAGGAATGGGTATTCTGCGGTATGGCTGGCAAACAGGCTTTATTTCTTCGTTGATAGGTATCTCGACAAGAACATCCTTGAAACTTGGAAAAGGTTTCTTTTCAACTGCGTTTACTTCTAAGCCAACCCGTAATACTCCCAGCGCTGTAGCAGACTCTTTGCCTAACAGGTCTTTGGTACCGTTTCTTATGACGTAAAATATTGCAGGAACATTTTTATTACCTACCTGTACAGCAGACTTAAACGATCCAATCACAGTGAGTGGTGTGTTGCTCCCATAGGATAGAAATACCTTGTTTGGATTGCTGTTCTGCTCTGTCACTTCAACTTTTGACGTCTTAAGGCGGTTCCATGTCTCCTCGGTTAGAAGGTTACATTTACTACCTGAGTCTATCAATAAGTTGGCTTTAACTCCGCCAATGTCACAATCTACAAGACAATCTTCGTCGATTCGAAAAACGTAGTGTACCTCCTCGCGATCTTTCTTGCTATTGTCCCTTCTTGATATCTTAGAAGGCCCTGGGTTATTATTGTCGTTTCTGATAGAAACGTGTTGACGTTTACGCGGGTTTTTTGTCCTACAACATTGTTGGAAATGTCCAACGATCTCGCACTTATGGCACCTTACCTTTCTCGCTGGGCATCTAGGGTCCTGTTCAGTATGTGTGTTTTTTCCACATCTCGTGCATCTATAAGTATTTTTAGATATACTTATTTTATTTACCGTATCTGAATAGTCCTTTTCCACTACTTCGTTCACGGTGCTGCCTTGAGGCGGTTGGGACTTGAGGTCAAAGTCATCCAACTGCCGATTAACGCTTTCTAATGTGTTGGCTTCAACAATGATGTCATTTAAGGTTAAACTATCACCCCCTTTTAAGATTTTCCTACGAAGTTCCTTAGAAGAACATTTTTCAGCAATTTGATCGATAAGGCTTTCATCTTTGCTAGCAAACTGACACTTATCAGCTTGTTTGCGCAACCTTATCAGAAATTTTTCAAAATTTTCACCAGGTTCCTGTCTCGTGAGTCGGAAAAGGTGTCTCTCGTAGACTTTGCTTTGTTTGGGCATGAAATAATTATTCAGCTTTTCTATCGCTATTTTATAAACGTCAACGTTCTCATCGCTAGCTGCATGTGCTCCAGGAATGTTGTGATAAATTTCCTGAAGCCCTAGGCCGCCAGTGTGTAATAGAGTGGCTCTCTTAGTAATGGGATCTTTCATACCAGTTGCTTCCAGGTAGATCTCGAAACCTCGCATCCATTTCTCCCACCTCTGCCCGATGCTGCCAGGGTCGCTGTCACAGTCGAAGCTCTCCAGCGGGGCTAGGTTCAATTTGGATGCCATGTTGACTCTCGTAGGGCTGAAATATTTGAACGGATAACAAGTATTTTTGTTTTCGTATTTTCCACTTAGGAACACTGGATGATTGCTTATTTTACTTGGTGACCATCGGATTCATTGTGTGTAAGAATCTGCAATCCCTTACCGTAATTAACAATGGTGAACACTATTCCAATCATATCTCGATCAGTGTCCAGTACAAGGATATACATCCTTAAATTCTATGCGAACGAACGTGTGTCTATAGCTTGTAGACCGTCACGTACTTCACTCAATTGTAATTCCTCAAAGGGATAAATTGGATCGTCATGATCGAAATATTGATTCTATGAATAGCATACGCCCAGGCTACTGTTACAATGCCGATGGACACCAATTATATTTTAGATACTACAATTGTGTAATAACATTGTTAAGCTATTGCCATAATCTATTGAGAAGTAAAATAGCTCACTCAGAGTGAACTACAGAGATTGCATTAAAATAGCTATATCGCCAGTTGTGTGGGTCATAAATATTAACTATGTCTAGCTTTTAAACGATAGTCATGGCAGCTAGATAGTAACCGGTCGTAAAAAAAATAAATGAAGCATGTTGCACAATCACACCATATATCTTTTCAATCGACTGTATAATATATTGCCTTTAGTTACTTTCCTCTGACAAAACCAATAAGAGGACTTGTAGCATAACCCTAAGCGTAGCCATTCTGCTCATAATTTATTGATACATGGCGTAAATACGTGCAGATATTTAATAGTTAATTATAACGTTATATGAATGTTAGGTACTCACTTTTTTTTTCTTTTTTTTTTTTTTCTCGTCGCCAAAATGTAGAATCGAAACTCTGTATATATATATAATACACTTGTGTATTTATATATAATAAATAGTCCGTTATAACGACCTGGGTAGGAGGTCTTGCTTCCGTGGTGGCTACCGAACGACTGAGTCCCGGCTTGCTGCGCGGCCGCCTTTTATAGCACGAAACCGGTCGCAGTCGCAGAATGACGTTACGACATTGTCGCTTGTTCGTTGCTCAATACTGGCAGCTGACGCATGGTGCTGACAGCTGTCACGACATTATACTATATATGTTATGTACATTTATATAATGCTATTATGTGATACACTACAGTATGAATTTATACATATTTAATATTAGTATATCCTACACATACTATACATATATTAATACTGTAACTATTTAAAACACTTTATAAATAACAACACCTGCTTACTACATATTACATTACAACATAATTATAAAGTTGTGCTTAATTTTAACAGTTTTAACAGCAATTCTATCCATACATATGCGTCTGACTTGTTCGCTTGTATTAATTACGTATTTCAAATCGTTACTATGTCGAGAAGGTCATTGACCTTAATAAAAGTGAACATTAAATTACCTCAAGTGTACCTTCGATTAGGTACGTACAACATAAACAAGAAGCAATTGAGATTGCCAAATACCCAAACTGTAATGGTTATGATGGGTTTCAACTGTCGAGGTCCGTGAACCCGCGGGTTAGGTTCCAGGACAGGGTGTGTACACGCCAAATAAGTGTTAAAAAGTCGAAAACGAATACCGTTAGATTTGTGTGTCGTCAGCAAAACATAGATACGAGTGATTTGTGTGACAGTGGTAGAGGCGGTGTGCGCAAAACGCAACAGAAAGAGGGTAGATCGTTTCATTTGTTCTTAGTGTCACTCGCCCGACAAGTATAGACTTTAGTTTACTCGTGATCACGGCGCTTGCAACAGAGCAGAAATATCGGAAACTCAAACAAAATGAATTACACGGTAAATATCTCGTTTCTAATAATAACTCTTTCAAAAGTCAAAATTCAAAATTCAAATAAATAAACCGTGATAGTTTAAAACTGTGGCTTAGCTCGCATAAGTTACAATTGAATGTGGGTATATGACATATTAAAGGCATATTTATTTTAGTGAAACATAGAATGATATTTATAAATAAGAAGTCTGAATTAACAGTATATATATTTATTGAGTTACTTACGGATGTTTTTTCATCAAAATATGTACAGGGGCCGTAACATAAACAATCTGCGAAAAAGTACCTATTCGTATCGCTTCAAATCTATCGCGTCAAAACGTCACGCATCGCCGTACAAACTATGCGTTATCTGTGTTACAGGTGCCACATATACATGACAGTTTGTACTGTTGCATGTGAACGACACGTTACGTTACACACGCGCAGTTATTCGTGCTAGGGCCACAGTTGCGGTTCCTTCTAACATAGTAACATACCCACGATTCGCATAACTTAGGTACTATACCTGCTATAGGTGTGTACCTATATGTATACTTTTACCTCAGACAAAATAAAAAAGTCCAGACAGAATGTTGTGAACAGAGAAGTGAGGCCGGGTAAAACTGCGCCTCGGCGTGTCCATACATGTTTACATAGAAAACCTACAACGAAACTACGCCTTGGCTCGCCAGTCGAACTATCGCGGCGCGTGGATGCAACACGTAAAGTTTTAATGATCATTTAATATAAATTTATTAATCTTTGATTAATTTTTAATAATTTTAATTTATTTTGAATTACCATGACAGTACCAAGTCACCCACATGTAGTTTATAAAACCGGCTTCACTTCTCTGTTCACAACATTCTGTCTTGACTTTTTTATTTTGTCTGAGACTTTTACGTATAAAATATCCAATTATATCACACTTTTAATGTAAACGGAACATTACCAACGGAAGGATCCCTACGTGATTAATGTATGATATGCTTATGTTATACTTTCCGAGAAAAATCTCAGAATAAATTTTGTGGTAAAATGACGTAGGTAGATATTTAGACGTAACATCACTCGTAGGTGCCGGGACTTCCCGGCCTTTACCCAAATACTTATAGGTAAGTACCTACCTAGTGTTATCATTCAACTTGATTTATCTTTGGCCGTCGTCATTAGCTTTCTAACGTTACTTTTGATACTTTAATTATTATATTTTATTTTATTCTATTTTTATTGTTTTTTTATGGATCATGAATCTGAAATAAAGTCTTATTATTATTATTATTATTATTATTATTATATTATAAAAGACTTTAAAGAGGAATTTCGAATATGAGCATAATAGGTGAAGTGGTTTCCGAGATAGGAACTAGGTTGTGAAGTATTGCGACAAATGGCCGCTTATAAGACTATGTGCTCGCGAGGTCTACTGTTCGCAGAACTACTAGTTTATATATTTTTAAATAGTTTTGCTTTTACGAATGTATATTATTGCTTTCATATAAAGTTGTACCAACTGTAAACAAAAAGAGTGAAATAGTAGATTATGCACCGAGGGAGTAAAGCAGTGTATTACGGGCGGTATATTGAACCCTGAGTGTAACGGCGACTCTTGCAACGAGCGGATTAACTCAAGAGTTATGTACAGTCCTGAGTGAAGCGAGGGGTTAAAGCCGTCCAAGACGAAGACAGGCTTTATCCTCGAGGTGCCTACTCTACTATTCATACACGCGTTACACAACTCGAAGTGACGACCACGACCGCTCTGTTAACAGCTTAGCGACGAAGAAGAAGACGTCCTGATTGTGTGATATGTAATTGGACGTTTTCGAGAAGGTGGTATAAAAAGCATCACAAGGGATTTAATGTCAGTAGTTCTAGGAATATTAGAATAAACCCAAACAATACAAAGAAAATCTTAGATTACTTAGGACGTAAAAAGAAAATATGTTTTGAAGTACCAGTATGTAGGTCACCTTCGTCATTCGCAAAGGAATAATCCTTGACCCTGATCGTGGCAACGCGAACAAACATGATCCAGGCGACTTCTTTGTTATATCCACCTAAGTACTCGTATATATGAATTCTGTGGCTAATTGTCACATTTATCTCAATGTCCCACTGACCTATAGACGTCAGTGCGGTGTCCGTACAGTTGCACAGTTTAATGTACCTATTGTAATGGCTGGACCGTGGTCTTTTTGCAGTTATAAATAGAGTCGTCAATACTTACTTACACTTCCTTCCTACCATCCTTCCTCAAAGGTCGGCAACGCATCCTCGAGACTGATACTATTATTATGTTCTCTTTTGTAAGGCAACACACTGGAGCTAATATTTGTAGCACCTAAGTAAAAACATTGTAAAATCATCTATATAAAAAGAATGGCCCCGAGTTTCTTGCCGCTTCTTCTCGGTTGGCTCTATGTATTTTGGAACGCGGCGGTAGTCTTTAAAGTACATTATAATGAAAAATTGACGTTCATAAGTGCGTCTTTGATGCCTAAATTGAATAAATGATTTTGACTTTGACTTTGACTTTGACCTCTGGTATTGCGGATGTCCGTGGGCGACGGTTTCACTTACCATCAAGTGAGCCGCTTGCTGGTTTGCCAACCTATCCTATAAACAAAAGAGAGATAGTAGCGGCGATTTTCAAAATCTTATGATAAATATCATAACCTCAAGGCAACACTATGTAACCAACTCCGTAATTGGTTCACAAGATTCAATGTTTAATTAATTTTATTTTAAAGTTTTTCACACTATTTATTGAATATCAGAGCAAAAGTTCAGGGATAGTAGGCATTGGACAGGGTATAAAAGAAAGGATATGAAGAAAGACGAAGTTTTTAGACAGCTAAAAAATGTGTTGAAAGACGTTGAAAGAGGTCAATGTGTTCGGATCCACACTTCCCTCATCCAGGCCACTCTCACATATGGAGTGATCTCTGATCCTTAGATTTGCGTGTGGACTGGAGCACACGAATATCTAATCATGGACGTTGTTGCTATAACGGTCGAGATCCTCGACTATACCTGCCGCGTAAGTTAAACCATCTGTTAGCGACCCACTCTTTAGTTTAATATAAATATAGGCTGTAAGTAGGAAGATATTTGTAACTAGTTTTTATGTTAAAAAGTGATCGAAGGTAGGTCAGTGTCAGTTCGATTAACCGAGCGGGTGCGTAGTCGCGCATCGCGCCCTTCTTTTACTAAATATCACGTCTAAGCTAGTACAATCTCTGTTTTCTACATTATACAGTACTTCAAAGCGACAAATACTGTTAATACTGTTAATAAACTACAAATACTGTTAGTAAAAGCCTTGTAGGCATAGAACGCTTTTATTAACAGTATCACGGCCAGTGGACACCCCATAACAGCGACACCGTCGAAATAACATAAAGACGTTGTTATTGTTCGTATGTTTGATTAATGGCTTCGTGAAGTTAATGTGAACATTATAAATAAAAGACGCCAGATCATATCAAGATGAAACGTTTAAAGCATTGACGCCTGATGGAGTATTACAGCAAGACGGTGAAAATCATTAAGAAAATATAACGTCATACACGAGTAGAATAGTTTATCATCCAAAAATTATCTACCTTACAATGAACTTGTTGAATCTATTGGTTAGTGATATAAATTTTATATTAGAAATGTCTCAGTATAATCCTACAAGGTACTAACTTTTTATTATATGATTTTCAAAGCACTAACCCGCTTAGGGAGACCAAACTTTGGGCGCTGAGCTGTTCAATAGAAGTCGCTCCATCCAACATACATTTGGTGGTGGTCACAGCATACAATTTAAGTAATTGGGAGTGCCATGCTTATAGTTGATGTCAATACTAAATGTGTTTAGGCATCTGCAAGATTCGTATAAACTTTAACAATTATTTTTGTCATTATAACGTCTGCTAGCGCCTGATAGTTACTGCCTAAAAGAAGCGCAAAAAACTATTGAGGCAATTATTATTTTAAGAATTGCTCATTTATCCGGTTTTCCAGAAGAGGCGAGGGAAGAGGTTATAGTTTGAGGCTGTATAGCAAGCATAGACGCAGTAAAAGTAACTCAAGTACAGTTATTATGTTATACAACATAATATGTTTATTTTATGTCATAGGTACTGTCGTCCTGCCCCTAAATTTACCCAACTAGCAATGGCATTAAATGAACATCAACAATCATTACACTTTCAATGTGCAGTGTAACTGTGCCTCGGTACGGGAGACGACTGGCGGCGGAAGGGGACGCTCGGTAGCCGCTCTACACAAACGCATAATTGCAAATTCTTGTGCCACAACACTATTCAATGAACAGTCTTATAGCTCACAGCTGATGCTCTCCCTAACCTTTGGATGGAGAGGAGCAGAGATACGCTCACAGACTGCGTGCGTTTGGTTTATCATAACTTCAATATATATTTTCTACCTACGCTATTCTGACTGCTCATTGTACCTAACATAAAAATAATGGATCAGAGTTCCACATGATTATGATTTCTTTACATTTTTAATACTTTTAGAACTTTTACTTCAAGCTTTCAGAGGTCGAACCTGGTTGCCTTTGGCTTGTAAGGTACTTATAGCCGTAAGGAAGTCGACGATATATCGTAAGAATAGTAATAATAATATATCACTTTTTAGCCGCTCCGCTCACTCTCGCCTGGCTAACTTAAAAATTCATTCTAAAATATTAATATGTCGCTGAAGACGTAACAGGGCCTTTTGGCAGCAACCCCTGAGAACCCGCCGCCTTTGTAGGCCTAGTGAGGTATCACTATAGGATATGTTATCACCATCGACAGCATCTCCCTGACCATCATTGAGATAGTATAGATAAACGTAAGAAAATCAATACAAAGTAACGTCGCAGAATCTACGATCTTTCTAAAACAAAGCTCATTACCACGAAGTTGGCACCGACTCTACTATACGACCATTCGGTTACATAAGTTATTACTACGGGAGCATTGACTTTCCAGCCAGACGACACTTATGGGGTCTATGCACTATAAACGGAGTACATCATCTACCCCATGGCTATTTCGGGACGGGGAAAGTCCTGCAGTATAATCCCATGTTACAAATACAATGAAGCACGAAAACTTAATAGATACATGCGTTATTTTATTATTACAATTTAAAATTAATTTTGATGATAAAACTCCGCTCAAAGGCTAAACTGCAATATGCGATCATACATGTAGTTTTCGTGAGGCAACAGTAACAATGAATATTTCCCACACAGTCGGACAACAATACAATACAATATTTCACTTTATTTCATTCCATTTAAAAATTTGTTTCAATCCTTAAATACTGTACTTTAGAAATTAAGGAGGAGGGCGTTGGTATCCGCATAGCAGTTTTTCTCCAAAACTCTCGCGGGTACCACCGTTTTTCATAACAATTTATGCCATTGTTTAAAGTTTCATAAATAAAGACTTATTATTTTTTTTTATTTTTTTATTTACACGGAAAACAAACAGCTGCTTATTAAATAATGTAGTATAAGGATCTTGTGAATACAAAAGCCTAACAGTTTTCGCTTATGATAACATTGTAAGTGCCTTGAATGCAAATAGGTAACAATAGGTAATCGCGCTTGATTAAAGAACACAAACAGGAAACAAAAGGTATAGCGATGCACACAAATAAGACTCGATTATAAGTTTACAAGCAACATAAAGCCACATAAAACCTGATTTACCAAAAAAAGAAACAGATAATTACGAGAGAAAAAAAAAGAAAAACATGCACATTTACATCAGTCAGTGTAAAAACGCTTGCTTATCAAGAGTTTGAATGTATTTTGCTTCATCACAAAGAGATCAACTAATTTGGAATATTTAGAATTAAACATATCAATAGTGCGAGGAAAAAAAGAATTATGACGATAGTTGGAGTGACAGCGAGGAGCATATAACTGTAAATAATTTCGACGACTAAACGTCCTATATGGTGTTATTATTTTAATCTCCGATAGTAGTCTCGAAGAGTCAAGTATATTCAGTAATATATTGTGCAAGAAAGTAAGATCTGCTGCTTCCCTTCTTTCATAGAGAGGTAATATGTGGTGACGTCTACAACTGTCCACATAATCAGGACTTTGGACTTTGAGTTTATAGTTAATGATTCTTAAGAATTTCTTTTGTGGTTTCTCTAGCATATCTATATATTTAGCATATTGAGGATTCCACACTTGTGAAGCATATTCAAGTTGACTTCTTACTAAAGAACAATATAAAATTTTTAATGTTTTAATTCTTTGGAAATCTTTTGTTACTCTCAATAAGAAACCGAGAGTTTTCATAGCTTTAGAAGATATGTTTTCTATATGCTCGTCAAATAAGAGTTTAGAATCGAGAGTGACTCCAAGGTCAACTACACTATGACATCTCATTAGAGACTGCCCATTAATTTTATAGTCAAAGGGTAAAGTTTTACTAGACCGACTGAAAGTAATGCAAAAGCATTTGGTTACGTTAAGGTCAAGTTTGTTTCTAATACAGTAGTCATGAAGACTATCCAGATCGCTTTGTAGCATATCTAGATCTCGACTGGTATTGATCGGCTTAAATACCTTCATATCATCGGCGAATAAAAGAAAGTCAGAGTATTTGAAGGACGAAAAGATGTCGTTGATAAAAATGATAAAGAGCAGTGGACCGAGTATAGATCCTTGCGGCACACCCGATGTAATAGGTGACGAAGCCGATGCATATCCACCCAGTACTACAGTCTGGCACCGATCTTTGACGTAAGAGGTAAACCATCTTAGCAGGTCACCTCGTATTCCAGCTCCTTGGAGTTTAGCTAGTAGGATAATATGGTCAATTCGATCAAATGCCTTGCTGTAGTCAGTATATACAGCGTCGACTTGGCCACCCGAATCCATGCCCGCAGTAACTACATCAATAAAAGTCACCAAATTTGTCGAACATGACCGACCTTTGAGAAACCCATGCTGCTGTGGCATAAAATTATTAAAATTATTACTATCATTATCCTTTTAATAAAATATAAATATATTAAGGTTTTTATCGACGGATTTAAATAAATGCCACCCTTATAACTAAACGAATTTTTGAATAATAAACATGAGTTTCGTTCCATGCACACTCCATTAAATTGTAGTAGACATCTTCAAACTCACTGTGCAAGTAAATTCACTGGGCAAAAGTCATTTAAAAGCCTATTAGCTGGTTCAAAATCAAAAGACTTGAAATACATTTTTCGTGCAGTGTACAGTGCCACTTGTGTAAACACAGTGACAAACTTCAGTTCTAAGTTTTGGACTGCACTCTAACAGTAAGCAAGCTCAGCGCTTACCATCAGGCACTCAACTTTCCGCTTCCGTCACTTATAGTATTAAAAATGCACGCAGGAAGTATACAGAATAAGCAGCACATGCAGCTCACTCAACAAAAACGAGGCGTTTTTTTGGCGAAATAACGAAATAAGCACGAACTTTATTCATTGTAAAACCTTATCCATAGCTTCCATAGGCGACGTGATGACACACAATAAACGTTCGGACGTAGTGCGTCGGCTCTCCGATAGTCCATGGTGCAGGGACCCCATAAATGAAAGGTTGGCTGCAAAATCAATGCTCTCGTTAAACCCTTCCTAAGGTACACACCTTTACTTTAGCTATTCCCATTTAAAGTTCTAAATCTTTTCCTTTATTAGAGAGGTACTTTCTGATTACATTTTATACTGTGTTCATATCACGAGTTACGAAATCTCACACCTGAAATTTTGAATACTCTGTTTCTGAACGTACATAATTCTAACGAGGCAGTATTATTGTAGGAAGTGTCTGCCTCAGTCAGTACTACTTGTGTACTTTTTTACCTTGACCTTTACATTTTCAAATCACGCGCCAAGTCCGCGGAAGACACTTCGCGGCCAATCGCCCTCTGTGCGCGAGCGCTGAACACCTTGCTTAGAAAAAAGATGGCACCGGCAATACTTATCTCATCGCGACGCGTGTTATACAAATTAGAATAAAGGCAATATATCATACCAAACAAGGAGGAACTCGGACAGCAGCGGCGGGTGAGTCTCTTAAAGGTCAAGATTGTTAAAATATTGTGTAAACTTAGCTCAGGGCACGACACCACTAAAGTATCTTCTCGCAAGCTGTAGCATGTCTCAGGTGGACAGAATTAAAAAAAGTAATTCTTAATTTATATTATATGATTTTTAAAGCACTAATGGCTGCTTATCGAGACCAAACTATGCAAATATAGAGAGAACAATACACAACCTCGGACGAGATTCGAACCTACGTCTGCTGACACGGATTGTCAGAAGACGCGGATTCGAATCCTGTCCAAGAATATATATTTTATTCTTTATAATTGCAAAGATAATCTGAACTTAATTTTAACTGACTAAAAACTACAATTAGTAAGCCTACACTGTCCGTCTGTCTGCCCTAATTTCAAATGCTTGCGTTTCATGAATTGTAAAAGGCAGCCGCCTTTAATATCAAGGATATTGAACGAATTCGAATCGGGATTTTATAACAGTTATTTGTTGTTTTATTGTACACAAACAAAAAAAAAACGAGTGTCAAACTTTGCGTTCATGGTACAGTCGCTTAAGAAAAAAAAGTTATCTCCAAGTACTATTCGGGTTATTACAAATTTAAAGCACACAAGTTGACCCGCAAACGGCTTCCCTCGCTTGGTCTTGGTGTAGTGGCGAGAGATTTATTCTTTAAATTTCATTAACTTTTTATTTAGGATCCAATTTACATGAAACAAGCACTACATGTTAAGTGAAGCTAGCCACAACATACTAGTACAACCACATCTGAATTGAATAAGCTATTTCTGATATTAGCGTGCACAAACGCACAGACTAACAGAGACAATTCTAACATTTTTTTGATTCTATTTTCGTCTATAACAGAGCCAATAATATTTTTTCTCATAAATCTTCCATGTACAGACAGCGATCCTCTACAATTGTATTATATATATAAATAGATATGTTGTGTGAATTCGACTCTCACTTGGCTAGTTATTTCTCTGGGTTTGTCCATGGAGTGTAGTTTTGAAGCTACCAATTTGTTGAAAGTATAATCTATTTTCTAAGGCTTACAGACTTCGCAGATAATTCATCGACTCGTCCGTCAACGTTAGCGAGAACATCAGTTTCATATAATCGGCTCAATTTATATTTTCATAAATATGAAATAACTTCAGAGTGCGATGTAACATTGATTGGCAATCTGAGAGCAGACGTCAGGCTGCTTGTTGTGATAACGATTTGGTACGAGCCAGAACAAAACTCAGGGCCTTGTAGGGGTGTGCGGTCATGCACCTATTCATGTGGTTGTCTCTGCAATACGTAATATCTACCATCATAGTATTATGCCTGTCAGTATATTTGATGGAAAATCGCTTCGAATCAAATTAAATTGACGGGAGAGTTTCAACCACAGGTGCGTCGACCACTGGGGGCGGAGGCCACGAACCCGGAAAATCCTCTTTACAGTATGATACTAGTGTAAGTCTGGGGAATACTACGAAAATAATTTAGGTAGCATATTTGAAAGTAGAATGCCATTTATATTTTATCGAACAATGATGGACAGTATTCAGTTATTTGTATTATGCTTTTTTTATTTCTAAGTATCCCGCTCATAAAACAAAAAAGTTTCACAATTCATGACTAAAATGTTTGAACGGGAGTTCAGTTTTCTTTGATGTAAAAATAATGAAATAGTGAATATTCGATAATTATTTTCATTTACAAAGATTGATCCCTATCAACAACAGAATCTGATAGTTAATTACTACAGGATGCCGTTTTTGAAAATAATTTGGGTCACTTTCCGTCAAAAGTAAAAGAGTAAAAAAATCTAATCAAACAGTTATTGTTTTCTGATAACCGAGGGCATGACTCCTTTCACGACTTTTCATTAACTCTCATGGTTTCGGACTTGGGCATTACCTCTATTCTCTAAATGCTTATGTATACAGAATAGCCACGTCTATTCAGTGCAAGGAAAATTCAAGATCTGCAGATGAGTTTTTAGTTAGTACGTCCTCGACGACTTCTCCATACAAACATGTTTCTCGAACGCTCTGCAGCTAGAGAATAGTACCAATATCTCTCTAGTTCCATGTCTTCCCGTGAACATGGTGCATGTAACTGCGCCGAAATATCGGGAGCTCATTCCACAACCTTACCACGGTAAATATCCCGTTAATAATCATATAACTTTAGTACCAATATCGTTTTAAGGTCTTTTTTTAATATATCGCTTGCCCTTAACAGTCGAAAGCCCTTCACAATTCATAAACAACAAGAGTTCAAAAACGTGCATTGCGCTCGCCACCCTGAGATATGGTGTAAATCGTTTTCCCTGTAATTTCTATGAAATCATTGCCCATCAACGAAGCACATTAATATTGCACACTACTGCTTCACGGTTGAATAACTGACAAAAGTGTGGCATTCCTCAGGCGAACTCTACAAATGTTCTACCACAACAAAATTCCATTTAATTTCCTTTGACTACTAAAAAGTGATGTTCCCATGTTTAGTCTGTTTTAATAAAAAACTTGATATAGAAAGTAGTTCTCAGGTAGAAACCAGACAGTTTTAACTATTTTCTGAAGGTCATAATACTATATAAAAGGCTACGTGTATTTTGTCTAATATGAGGTCGCCTCATATTAGACAAAATACCAGTGGCCTTTTGTAACTAAGTAGTTAATAAGTATATCACATAATGGAAAAGCCTGCCTCTGGGCATAAAATAAGCTCTTTACTTTTATATTCTCAGGTATGCTGTATTCTACTTTGCCTTTAGAAAGGTAAATATAATTGTTCACGCAAGCCAGGAGCTCCCGACCTTAACGTCAATTTCGAAACATTTTGATGGAAAGCCTCAGCCTTCTCGTTACTTTAAAAGATTTAGGCAAGTGGAAATATTTTAGAAGTGGATATAAATAACATAATATTTAGTAAAATTTGAATGGATTATAAACTGTATTATGACAGGATAAATAAACATAGTCATGTAGGTTACACAAAACATATCGACGGCTCCGTTAGAGTCGGTAGCGATCCTGCCTTCGAAACGCGCGGTCCCAGGTTGTTTTTATTTTTATTATTATAACGCTACTCAGAGTCCGTGCCAATTTTTAATTATTGCAGAATTAATTAATTTTAAACATAATAAAAAAGAGACAACATGGTTTCCAGGTTCGATCCCTGGCTGGGGCAAAATTTGTTTATTGAGCAGAAACGTTTGTACGTGTAATCTTGGATGTTATAAATAAGTTATTCTCCATGTCTCCGCGACACAGAGAATTCTAGTGCTTTTTTAAATATCATTTTGTTTAAAGTACCTATTATTAAGCAAGCAGTCCGTCAAGTCTTTGGGACGTCATTAATAGCCTAGCCTTATAAACGCCTGTATCAGTGGCAGTGTTCCCCAGACCTGTAAAGTTCTTAGTTATATAGTACTTACCATCAGACGCATGACTTGACCATCTCGTCACAATATTGCATTAAGAAAATGCGGGGCAGACTTTGGGGACGGCCGGTAGAAGTAAAAACTATTTTATTATTTTTAAGACACAATAAACCATGCCATGGAAAGCATCATGGCGCCTGAAGAAGTTTTCACTTCAAAACTGCATTATCTATCACAAAGTATTTCGCGGCCGGTGACAATAACCTATCTATCGTCGGTTCACCTTACTAGGGATAAATATTTGACATGATAGATTATTGGAATCCCCCAATAATCTATCTATCCACAGCTTGCCTCACTACCGATAGAAATTTGCCGTAACGTCCATATAAATAGTGTCAAATGTCTATATCTAGTAGAGAAACCGGCCATAGATAGATTATTGGCACCGCGCGTTAGACTATCTAACCAAAGATAGATTGTTGGATAACATTTTGCTCCACAATGCGCCGTAGCACGAACAATATGCGAATAAGTATTCGTATCGTAAGCGTCAACGTGTCACGCTTCGGCATACAAACTATAAGTTATTTGTGCTACAATTGTCATAGATACATGCCAGTTTGTACTGTTTCACGCAAACGGCACGTTACATTACACTTATGCAGTTATTCGTGCTAGGCCCACAGAAGCCTGGTTGGCTCACCGTTTAAGTAATTTATCTTAAACGCTGGAGTGGGGTCCGGTAGAGAGAGAGGCGCTTCTTTCATGTTTCTGTCCCGGTTCAAAAAAATCCTAGATCCGGGGCTGTAGAATTTAGATCGGTATGTAAAAATGTCATAACATATCTAGTCGTATAAATGTCTACGTACATTAATTGTTCAATATCGCCATCAAATTATTAATCCGCCTTCGTAAAAAGCTCCTCACAATGTTTAATTCATTAGTTTTGGTTTTGCTCGTCATGATTTATAAGGCGTCGTTTCACTCTCCGCGCGAACACCTGCTACTTAGTGCGCGACGTATTTTACGACGTAATACATTATTTTAGCTTTTAATGGAACACAATTTTGATACAATTAAAAGCTTGTGAGGTGGATGCTCTTGATTTTAGCTGAAAATTAAAATTTTAATAATATATTTTGATATTTGGCCACGGTGAGTAATTATGCGACTTAATAATGTGTTAAAAGATTGTTAAAATAATACATTAGATAATGTAAAAATTCTGTATCTATCGTAAACAAGAATAATACGAATAATTACACAGTTAAGCTAAAACATCCAAAAACAAGTTTAAAGTTTTAAATTTCTTGATAAAAGTTGGGGCATTCATCTCAAAAGTTAAGATTCAGCAAGCGACCCTCTGGCGGTACCTTGCAGTAGAAGAATCTCGTAGACGGAAACCTGTATTAATTTAATGAAGGTAACAATGAAGATGACAATATTATTGACAATAGAAAGAGTAAAACAACTGCATACATAACTAACATATATCAAAATAATAATTCAAATTGAAATGAATGAATGTCAAAGTAATTATCCTAATAAAACATAATAATAAAGTAATGTCCAGAATGATGTCAAGAAAGCTATAGATAAATCTAAGTCGTAGCAATTAATTATTTATATCATTTAATGATTTAAGAAGTCTTTGACAGAATTATAATATTTATCGATTAAGAATTTGAAAATTTGTTTTTAAATAAATTTAAGCCTTCAGTTTTGAATTTGTCTAGTAAAAGATTGTATACGCACATTGCCATACAGTATACAACTGAGCATTCGAGCTGGGCTGGATTGTGTTCGCTGTATAAAAAATACTGGCATGCAAGACTTTACTTGTGCATACCAGTATTTTTTACTTCTGTTTCTACATTGGTATTACAATCTGCCTATAAGCAGGTTACTCGTACTATTAGTTATTCAGAGCCGCTAGTGTGAGTTTCCGTGACAAACGGGATCGAGCTCTCGAATTCGGTTGTTGAGTTCCGAGTAGTGTATGTCTCACTCTAGTCGCAGAGCAAGGGTAAACTGGCGATCGAAAGATTGATGTTTGGATTTAGTAAGATACTGTTGTCAAAAGTGTTCCATTATGAAGGGTATGTGTGCCGGTGAATTTAGACGAGACTTTACAATTAAGCCTCGGATACACTAGGGGACAAACGGAGCGACATGTTGCGGAACATGTTGCTCAATAACTACGTTGATAGTCCCGAGATAAATGTTGCGAAACATTTTGCAGGCCACACCAGTCAGCGCTTACAGAAATGTCGACCGAGGAGGTTGTGGTGATTGGTGCTGCGTTCATACTTATTTTGGGAGAGAATAGCAAGCGAAAGAGAATGTGGTTGATCCGGAGTTTCTTACTACTTACAACGAGAAAGAAGTAATATTTTAAGTGATCTTTACCCTACAGAAACGTGCTATTCGAGCTATATACGAAATGGGTCCCCATGAATCTGTGAGAGATTTATTTAAAGAAATCAATATATTAACTTTGCCTTTCTTATATGTATCTGAAAATATAATGTATGTTCGTAAAAATTTACCTAAATATAAGTAAAATAGTGATCATCACACTTTTAAAACTAGAAATACAAATAGGATAGCTGTACCTAGTTTTAGACTTGCGAAGACTAATAAGTCATTCCTGGGAAATTGTGTGCGTTTTTACAATAAAATCCCAAAACACATAACTGAGCTCACAGAGGGCAAATTCAAGTTGATGTAAAAAACGTTTTAATAAAAAAAGCTTATTATAAAGTTCGACATTATATAGAAGATAAAGATGCTTGGAATACTCCAATTCTGGCAAGCTGTCTCTCTGCCACCCATAAAATGTAATACTTGTAGTACCTAAGTAGAAACATTGTAAACATCTATATAAAAAGAATGGCCCCGAGTTTCTTGCCGCTTCTTCTCGGTAGGCTCTATATATTTTGGAACGCGGCGGTAGAGTCTTTAAAGTACATTATAATGAAAAATGTACGTTCATAAGTGCGTCTTTGATGACTAAATTGAATAAATGATTTTGATTTTGACTTTGACTTTCGAATGTTTGACAGAACATTCGATAATTTTTCGGTAATCGGCTTAAAAAGTAAAAGTACGGTTTAATTTCCCCACAAACAGACATGTTGAGGGGCACGTCGCATACAAGAAGCCGCGCGACGCTGACCCGCGACACGTGTGCTCGCTCTCGAGGCGGGAGCAAGCAACAGGTCCCGCGTCACAGAAATTTTTCGCAGCATGTTGAGGTACATGTTGCGGGACACTAAGCAACGTTGCAGCGTCACGTAGATTCAGTGTTGCGCGTTATGTTGCGGTACAAAATGTCCCCTAGTGTATCTGGGGCTTTATAACGTCTCAGGGTTACGGGCGCAGTGCTTCGTCACTTGTGGCGGAATTCATGAGGCGGAGATTACAACTTATCACTAGATGGGTATCATGCTTGTTCCGTAACCTTATCACATTTAACAAATAAGAGGCGTGAATAAGCGAAATTCACAGACGTAACGTGTAAAACATTGGTTTTTCTAAATTAGTTTGTAATATCCTTGTAACACCCTTGTTACAATTAACTTGATATTATATTTATAAACAAATTACTAACTTATTTTCGTTCATGTATGTGCTGAAGGGTAGATGTAAGAGATACTCCGTAGTTAACCTGTGGTGTCGTGTTCAGCGCGGCTGAGAGCTGCGTGTACAGGATCACCTCGGGAACCTCCCGGGAGCCGCCAGACGGATTATCGAGCACTAATAAATAAATAACCCTCGCACTCGCGTCACGGGCGCGGACCCTAGGGCACAGATTGGCCGTATTTTATAATAAGCTCTCCTCTCGTCCAATGTTACTTTTATCGATTCGATAACCAGTTATTTTTTACAAAGGGTGTTATAATAAAATTACATTTGATAAATATTTAGTAAAATTTATCCATTCGCTATTTTAACTAAATATCAAGCGGAAAAGTTTCAGACGTCGGAGGTATAACATTCCCTCCAACGTCGCAAATTGAGGTGAGGAAACCCGAATACAAATAATAGTTAATAAATAATTCATAGAACATCTCTTCATACAGTGGTTTATCTTACAAAAATCAGTAAATATGTGATGTCTTAGAAGGCAAAAGGGCAATGCTCAGCATTGGGCAGCGATTGCATTCACCACGTGAACGTATGCTGCGCTTTTTTTGCGCTTTTTGTACTCGTATCTACTCTTGCCGTGATAACGTCTTATAATAGGGCTTAGTTTTTAGAAGATATAGACAACAGCGTTTCCTTAGGAGCGATACCGCTAACCTAAATAAATAAATATGGATCTACTAACAAACCAGAACAATTTAAAATTAGTTTCTTTTAATTGTCACGCAATTAAAAGCTGTATTCCAGCAGTGCGTGATATGTGTAGATATGCTGATGTAATATGTTGACAGGAGCACTGGCTGATGCCCCATGATCTAGGCATCATTCGTAAAATTGACAGTGAGTTCAGCTGCTGCAGCAAGTCTTCGATGGACTCGACGGTGGTGCTGCGGGGGAGGCCCTACGGCGGGACGGCGCTCATGTGGCGGACCAGCCTGTTCACTCGAACTGACGTCATTCCGTGTGAGAGTGATCGCGTTGTTGCCGTGCGACTAACGCAGGATGCTCGTAGTCTGTTGGTATTTTGCATTTACATGCCGACCGATGACGCGGACAATCTACTAGAATTTACAGACTGCCTGGCGCAAGTGAGTGCGGTAATCGAATGTGCGGATGTCGAGTGCGTCTTTGTTTGGGTGATTTTAATGCGCATCCGGACACTCTTTTTGGAAAAGAGTTGACGGATTACTGCCGTGAGCAATCACTAGTGTGCGTAGATCTAGACAGGCTCGATGCGGACACTTTTACGTATGTGAGCGATGCGCACGGCACGTGCAGCTGGCTCGACCACTGTCTTGCGACGGAGGCCGCAGCCCGCCTGGTGACGTCGGTGCGTGTCGACCACGCTATAATTGGTTCCGATCATTTCCCTCTAGTCATAGACTGTAATTTTAACTCGATTAGTCGTAAGATATACAACTGTGACAATAATGTAAGTAATAGTAGAAAACAAAAACATTTATGGGGTAAGAGAGAGCACGATCAAGCGTTGCATTATTCGGAATTATGTGATAAAAAGTTTTTTGATTTAATGGACAATTATGACAATATTTTGAACAAAATGCAACGCCTTACGACTACGGTGGTATGTAGTAATGACGCTCACTACGAATGTATTGATGATTTATATGCTAATATTGTCGGTGTGTTGCAGTCGGCTGCAGAACAAACTACTATAAAGGACAACCGTAGTAACCGACTTAAGTATAAGGAAGTAATTGGCTGGAATTTTCATGTCAGGCAACATCATGCCAAAGCGAGGGAAATGTTTTTGCTATGGGTATTGCATGGCAGGCCGCGCTCGGGTTACCATTACGACAACATGACGGTCTCACGTAGGGAATTTAAAGCCGCGCACAAATATGTTCTTAAAAATCAGGAAAAAATAAAAATGGAGGTGTTGGCTAGACATCGAGCGAACTGTAATTTTGCAGAATTTTGGAATAAGACGAAAAAAACTAGACCACCGAAGTAGTGTACCAGAAAGTGTAGAAGGGGAAAATAATAAGAAAAACATTGCCAATATATTTAGGTACCATTTTGATATTAGTAATGGGAGTGCTAGAACGTACAAGCTTAAGGCTAGTCGAGGCTCGGAGCCTCTCCGCGTGATCATAACACCGAAAAATATTGAAGACATTTTGAGGAGTATGAAGCGCGGGAAGTCTCCGGGCCACGACGGCCTTAGCATAGAGCCACACCTATTGTTTTCAGGCCGATACATTTGCCATGTCCTAGCGCGGCTTTTCAATCTCTGCGTACCATAGTTGTACCTATACCGAAAAACAAAACGGGTGATATCTAGAGCGTGGCCAATTATAGACCCATCTCTCTGGCAACGATTTTGGCCACGGTACTTGAACGGGTTATTCACTCACACATTACCTCATTGGACATAGACGATGGCCAGTTCGGCTTTCGTCCACAACTCTCAACGGACATGGCTATTTTCTCACTTAAGGATACCTCCGTCAAATATTACACTAAGAACGCTACTACAGTATATGCCTGCTTTCTGGACCTGAGTCGTGCATTTGATTCGATTAACCATGAGCGTTTGTGGACGAAAATGAACGGCTCGGGGGTCCTCTCTGAAGTTGTTGGTCTTCTGGCGTACTGGTACGCCAATCAGACCAACAGCGTCAGGTGGGACTCTGAGGTCTCGGACAGTTATAGACATTCCTGCGAGGTCCGGCAGGGTGGGGTCACCTCTCCCGACCTGTTCAATTATTATGTCAATGACGTGATCGTGGAGCTGAGCGGTACTCCGGTGGGGCTTCGGTAGGATGACAGATATGTCAACAACCTTAGCTACGCTGATGACATGGTGCTGCTCAGCCCCTCGATCAAAGGTCTACAAAAACTTCTTGGTATTTGTGAGCGGTTTGCGAGAGAGCACGACTTAACCTACAATAGCAAGAAGACGGAAATGGTAGTTTTCAGGTCGGGAAAGGGTTCCCAACGTGTGACGGAGCTGCGTTTAAATGGTCAACCGATTGAGATCGTGGAGAGTTTCAGGTACCTTGGTCATATCGTGACGTCCAAGCTTACCGACGACGAAGATATAGAACGCCAGAGACGCGCCTTATGCATTGTAGGTAATATGATTGCGAGGAGATTTTACAATGCAGCGCCTGACGTGAAGATGATGCTATTTCGAGCATTTTGTCAGACTTTTTACACATGTCAACTCTGGACCGAATACACTGTGAAGGCGCACAACTCCATCAGAGTGGCGTATAACAACATCTTTAGGCAGCTGATGGGGCTGTCACGGAGCTGCAGTGCCTCTGGAATGTTCTTTGACGCGCGCGTTGATACGTTCAATGTCATACAACGCAAGCGGATCGCCTCATTCATGTCTAGAGTTGACATGTGTAAAAATACCATAATCAGAAGCTTGGCAGACCGTCTGCTGCGATCTGCAACGTACCGACAATGGCTGGCTACTGCCACCTAGTTATATATTATTATATTACTATTTAATATTTTATATATTTTTATTTTTAATTTATTTTATTATATTTGAATTGTTGACATTTTTGTGTATACGAGTAATTTTGAATAATCAATCTGTTTTTCTGTTTGTTTATGGATCTCGAGTCTGCAATAAAGTACTATTATTATTATTATTATTTACTCAAAAAGTTTCTCGGATTTCATCCGGTCCTTTACAAAGGCATAAGTGGGGCTGTAGCCAACACTTAGAGGCCTGTTTGGTATAAAAATGCAGAGTATCAAAAACAGAAAGAATGTTGGATGAAGGGTAACATGGTACTTATAACTATTACAAAAATGGGTAAAATGGCCAGGCTATTGATATGAACTTATTAGTGATAAGGAAGATAGTGGGCTATGGAAGAGACTACGGTTTTTTTAATTATTATTATTATTATTATAAATCGAAGAAAGCTGACTGCACACACGAATAGTATGACTCATAGTCACGTTCCGACTTCCGCCTGAGCCGAGCGTGCAAGCGAGAGCGCGGAACAAGCGATAGAGAGGCGCGATCGGCCTAAGCGTTCGGCTAGTCTTATGACGTTATCACGTAAAATTATCGTTTGTAAACCGACTATACATATTTTTATCTGAGTGCTAAAAACTAGAACGATACATTCGAGACAATATTTTTTCTCTAAGCACGAAAACTAACCACCGAACGGAATGCTCCCAAACCTGTTGTATGAAACACGTTTTAAATAATAAAATAACTGATAAACATATCGGAAACTGATTCAGAACTATTTATTATTTCTTGGACACCGTGCAGGTGGCGTGTGCTTCGCAACGTGACTCGCCACAGATATGCTCATAGTTACTTAGGTTTGTAGAATCCAATTAGTTTATCTTCCAACCAAAACTTGTTATAGTAATTGTCAAAACGTGATAATGGAGTGCTGAGCACAGAGCAAAGTGATTATGATGGGTCAATGCAACCATTGAACTGATTGGAAGGTAGTGAGCCTTATGTAGTGGTACGACTTATGCAGAGTCCATCTTTCTTTTTTTTATTCCCATAAGTAGGCAGACAGGCGGAAGGCCCACCTGATGGAAAGTGGTCACCGTCGCCTATAGACCAAGGGTGCTACGTACTGTAATGACGCCCTGTTTAAACAACCCCCTATCGTAGCGCAGAGGGAAAACCTCGGCGGGAACCACCTGCAGAAGTACCACGACCTCACCAGTTCAACTGTGAAACGGTAGTGTGTAAAAATTACTGTGTTTTGTTGAAGGGCAATGTTTCCAGCGAGGCGCAATCACACGCATTACACAGCAAAAGATTTAACATCTCCAGGGTACACCCTGAGAGAGCGCAGTACATGCACTCTGAACTGTTGTGGGCAAACGTGACGCTTAAGGCGAGCGATTTATTCGTCTCGTCACCGAAAACAAAAAAAGGAAACTTAGTTTTTAAAAAAGGAATTTACTTTAGCCAGACATTTTTTATGAAATCGGTATAATTTTTTGGTAAAAAAAATTGTCTTCCCTTTTTAGTGACCCTTCCTCTTACAAGATCGATTGTCACTCACCATCAAATAAGAATATTATCAAGATAGGCGAAAAACTTTTCAGTTATTAGAGACTAACTCAAAAACCGCATGACCAAATTTGATGAAATTTATATGGGACTTCGGAATAAAATGGGGGAGAAATCGGTGTACATACATAAAAATAAACATACAGTCAGACATGGAAACTCCTCCTTTTTGAAGTCGGTTGAAAATTAATAGCCTCGGACAGGAATCGAAACGGCATCCGTTGGGATTGTCGGTTCAGTTGGTTTATAGTTATAGCCAACTAAGCTACCGGAGCCCGAGGCCGAGGGTCGAATTATCGTTTTACCGTCTCTTGGCGCTGGCACGTCATCCATCGGCACAGATATATTGACAGCCGCAATCAATCGAGAGAACAGCTTGGACTTTATATTGATGGAATCCTCGATCACTAACTCGGAACAATTTTTCTCGCTATCATTTGCATTTTATTGCAAAGTAAACTATACATAGATAACTACATACAGAAACATAGTTTTATGCGCGTAAACTAGTTTGGAAAGACATGTATTTTTATGTTCATTGTAATATAATAATATTTAATAAATATAAAATTCATTGGTTGTTTATGAAACTACTGCATGATGAGAGATATTGAAAATATGAGCGTGTGTTAAAAAACCGAGCGGGAGCAGGCCTGGCGAGGTTTATAAGCGAATAGTTTCACACGAGTGTTTTAACTCATGCTCTTTCCCCGAGAAGGAGAGGAGTAGATTATTCTCTCTTCCGTCCGGTGCGAATCGTAAAAGACCGATCGTGTCTTGATTGGTTGGTACTGAATTCTTTCGCAAAGCAATAGTGCACAGCATTACTGCTTTAGGGTGTAAAAGGCACTGCAGCAAGGGAAATGTCTGAGCGAAAGAAACTCAATAACCAATGTTTGAAAGTACTGATCGCATTGGTATAAGTTTTAAACTGACATTGTCACTAATGCAAGAATTACATTACCATGGAGTCCAGTGGTTCGTCTTAGCAAAAACCAAAGAACTTTCAAATATAGCTCGCGAGCTGATACCGTGAGTTATGTGTGTCCCAGCGACCCAGCGCGAGTTCCAAGTGACTGTTGTGTCATTGGTAATAAGACCGACCCGCAGTTACTTTAGTTTACTCGTGAACATGGCGCATGCAACTGTGCCCTAATGTCGAGAGCTCGCAATAAATACAATACATGGTAAATATACCGTTTCTAACGTTAATGGCTGCATTGCCGTGCAGTGCCACGCTAAATTTCAGTTCTAACCTCCA
The DNA here is from genome assembly GCA_917880725.1 of Selenia dentaria. Classification (NCBI taxonomy): domain Eukaryota; kingdom Metazoa; phylum Arthropoda; class Insecta; order Lepidoptera; family Geometridae; genus Selenia; species Selenia dentaria. Next base: position 487,931 of record OU862888.1, on the reverse strand, counting down.
GACGGCACTGCAACTCCCATAAGCAAGCGTAGTGCTTACCATCAGACGCACGGCCTACTCGTCTCGTCATTTAGCTCAATTCATAAACAATAATGTATGAATAAACTTAGGTATGTACAATTTCATACAGTATTGTTCATACTCTCCAACTCTGGGATTGAAGCTACTAAATATAAGGTCACAGTTGAGAGAATAAGAAATAGTTTATTGTATATCGTACGTCAACATAAACTTTTTGGATGCTACAAGCATCCAAAAAGTTTATGTTGACGTACGACGATTGCAAACTGTAGGATATGAGAGTAGATACAATAGTTATTTATATAAAAACTACAGTACACCCTGTTAACCATAACTATAACACTTAAAGGTGGTGTGATCTAGTTGACAGGGGTCAAGATATATATATATATATATATATATATATATATGATATAAACTATGCATTGTTAGTAAATAATAACAATGTGCCACGTGCAGGTGGAACTTAGAAGGTGTAGTCGAATTGTAAGTAAGTACATGTACTGGTTTCAGATAAAATAGATGCCATCAAAACAAAACTCGTGAAAACCCCCAAGTCTCGCCAACTCAACAACTTAGTTAATGTTCTTATACCGTAAAAAGGTTTGAGATCCATGTAAAACCAAGTCGGTTAACTTATTAGGACCTTCTGTTTTACGTTGTTACGTAATTAGCTAACCTAACAACATGTTACAGTAAGCTAAACCAGAGATTTCAAGATGACAACATAACTAACTTATTATATACCTTGTACGGGTTACGTACATTTTATTGTAAACTGCTAACTTAGCGCGACTGCGTTCACGCCTTTCATTGTGTTTTCCAGTAAAATAAATCAGTCTGCAAGCAGCGATCGGTCCAACACGTTGTTTCATTTATCATAATATCATAATTTTATGCACGGACTAACAAGCCCGTATATAAAGGTCCTTCGAGCCTCCGAAGGTGGGATCATCAGCGCGAGTGATTGTTGAGTCAGTAATTCGTGTGCGAGGTTCTGCCAAGGAACTAGCAGTGAGCAAATATCAAGGATATTATCAGTGGTATCTGGTTTGGCATCAGCCACCGGGACAAGCAGCATCAACAATCCTAGGCAACGCATCTGTTGTCAGGGTTATCATCACCGATCCTTCGCGTAGCAACGAGCGCAAGAATTTATCATCAGTCTCAGGCAGGCAGCAGCCGGCCGGGACAATCTCAAGCAGCTCTTGACTAGGAAGCAGCTGTCAGGAGTATCAACATCGTATTCAGCAGTTCTGGACACGCCAGCAGTGTCAGGACAAGTAACAAATCACATTAAGTAAGAAGTTTCAATTCATAATAGTTAACTTTCTCATATTATCACTATGAGTACAATGGAAGACCTTTTATCAAATCAACAGCAGATCACAGGAGGTATAAATACGCTCCTATCAAACTTTAAAAAGGACGGACCAGATCGCAAAACATCAGATTATATCAAACGAAGGGTTGAAATGTTAGATGGATATTGGCAGGAATTCCAATCAAATCATGTGCAACTTAATCAATCTCCTGATCAAAGTCATCAATATTTTGTAAACAACCATTATCAGCAGACTTATGAGTTATATATTTCCGCGAGGGAAAAAATTTTGCAAACGCCAACTACATCTATTATCAGGGCAGCAACTCCTTTAGCAAGTAAAGGCACTGATCTTAAGGAAAAAATGTTGCAGCCACCAACCACATCAACAAGCAGACCATCCACGCCCATAACAGGAAAAAACATTGATTTCCCTATATATGATAGTACTATGAAATCACAGGGTGTAAACAGCAGGTTAGATGAGCTAATAAAGAAACAAATCAGTAACTTTAAAGCTTTCACAAGAACGGTGCAGAATATCAACTCAAATGTTATCACAGAAAAATGGGAATTCGAAGATAGTTTGAAAAAGTTAGAGTCTCGGTGGGCAGTGATTGACGCAGTTCATTGGGAGTTAGATAGCATATTAGACGGCAGCAACGATCAATATGAGATCACTTTCACCGAGCATGAACAGACATATAATAATACGAAAAAATCGCTTAACAGCAAGCTTTGGTCAATGACTCACAGAGAAAAGGCAACTCCACATATGGATATTCCGATATTTCACGGTAATCCACATCAATGGGTTTCCTTTAAAGATCTTTTTACAGAAACTATTCATAACAACAGTTTTCTCTCTAATGCTCAAAAAATGCAATTTTTGAAATCCAAGGTCAAAGGTGAAGCAGAGCGCCTAATTCAACATCTCAATATCAGTTCCGATAACTACATAATTTGCTGGGATATTCTCAACCACAGATTTAATAACAAAAAACTTATATTTACATCGCATATCAATATTTTACTAAATCTTTCTGGAGTGCAAAGCGGCTCTTTTAATAACATCAAACGCATGCATGATGTCACGCAAGAGACATTAAATGCTATTAAAAGTCTAGGAGTCAACACATCATCATGGGACCCACTACTGGTACACATTTTGTGTCAAAAACTTGACAGTGACACGCATAACGAGTACATATCGTCCCTTAAACAACCTCGAGAGTTACCCACGTTATCAGAGTTTTTGAAATTTTTAGAAGGAAAATTTATGAGTATAGAATCAAGCAGAAGGAAACAAGAAACCAATTTTCATCATAAATCAAACCAACAAGTAGCAAAATCAACAAACAATTGCAATAACACAAAATTATTTCCTGCGAAAGTATCATATTCGAGTAACAAAGACATGCCGAAAGCAACTTCTAACAATAAATTCCATTCCCACAGAAGTTGCCCGGTTTGTAAAAGTGAGCATGGCTTATACCATTGCAAGCAATTCTTGGAAATGCCGCCTGCAAATAAAAAGCAATGCATATTGAAACACAATTTATGCCAAAACTGTCTATATGATCATTACGGTAAGGATTGCTTTTCTACTAAGCGATGCCAAGAATGCAATGGGTTTCATAATACAATTTTACACGAAGTGTTCAAACAAAGTAATTTTAATAATCAAGGTAATAAAATATCTTCTTCTTTTAAACAACAATCGGATGCGAACTCCCACGTAGCACAACAATATGAAATGCTCGAAATTTTATTATCAACAGCAATGGTTAAAGTCCAAAAAACTGACGGAAGCTATCAAACAATGAGAGTTCTGATAGATATGGGATCACAAGTGTCCATAATTTCGGAAAACGCTGCACAGCAGCTAGCGTTACCTAGACGAAAGTGTAAGGGAATCATCAGTGGAATAGGAGCAAAGGATAACAGCTGTAAAGGAGTTATAAACATAAATTGTACATCAGTGATCAGTAACTATCAATTCAGTACAGATGTCTATATCATGAAAAATCTTATTAAGCACTTACCTAATAACTCATTTCCTAAACCATCTTGGGATCATTTAAACTTTATTCAACTGGCGGATCCGGAATTTAATATCTGCCGACCAGTCGATATTTTGTTAGGTGCCGACGTATATCCGAATATTGTATTAGAAGGTTATCAGATCGGAACAGTCATCATTAATAGCACAGCAGACCCGCCTAGGATGGATCTTATGCGGAAATATCAAAAGTATGCAATGTAACGTAATTCAAATCAATATTGATGAAATACAAAGGTTTTGGGAGGTAGAAGACGTAGGCGAAGAGCCACTCCACTCATCAGAAGCCTTAGAATGTCTTCAATTGTATCAGTCGACTACGGAACGATTGGAAGATGGAAGGTATCAAGTAAAACTTCCCCTCAAACCTAATTGGGAAGAAGAATTAGGTCAATCGAAGTCCAAGGCCGTCGCTCAGTTTCACCAACAAGAGCGAAAACTATCTAACAAAGTGCATATCTTGCACGAATATAAATCATTTATTAATGAATATCGAATGCTTGGACATATGCGGTTATCGAAATCATCAACTAATACGACAAAAGAATGTTACTTACCACATCACTCAGTGCTCAGGGACAGTACAAGCACTTCATTACGCGTTGTATTTAACGCGTCAGCAAAAACATCCAGCGGAAAAAGTTTAAATGACTTAATGCTAAAAGGTCCCAATTTGCAACAAGACCTTCAAACGTTAATCCTAAAATGGAGGCAATATAAGGTTGCTTTTACAGCCGATATTGAAAAAATGTTTCGTCAAATTTGGGTTCATGCTGACGATCAGAAGTTACAAAAAATCATCTGGAGGGACAGCCCTAGAAATATGTTACAAGAATATCAACTGACTACAGTCACTTACGGCACTAAAGCAGCGCCTTTTCTAGCAATGATGACACTTAGGCAATTAGCGAATGATGAGCGTGAAAAATATCCCGAAGCTTCCAAGGTCGTCGAAGAAGCATTCTATATGGATGACTTGGTTCACGGGACCCATACAATCAAAGAAGCAAGAATTTTAAAAGAAGACTTAATAGCCATGTTAAAAAGAGGTGGCTTCAACTTAAGAGAATGGTCATCAAATGACCCTGACATTAATCAGATTCGCCGCTGTGTGAAATGTGCAAAGCATAATCCTATTTTGGAACAGCAAATAATGGGAGATTTGCCGGAAGCAAGGAGTAATCCATCACGGCCGTTTAAAAATACGGGTGTGGATTTTACTGGACATATTTTTGTGAAAGCGAGCAAAGGGCGTGGAATCAGAAGCACAAAAGGGTACGTGGCGGTATTCGTGTGCATGGCTACGAAGGCTGTGCACCTGGAATTGGTCTCCGATCTCAGTACACCTTCATTTATAGCAGCGTTGCGTCGAATGGCTGCACGAAAGGGAGCGCCTAGCCATTGTTATAGCGACAATGGCCGTAACTTCGTAGGTGCTAATAAAATATTACAGCAAGAATATCAAGAAATTCTAAAAACATTGAACAGTAGTGAAGTCCGCGCCGAAATGTTGAGCATGGAAATCCAATGGCATTTTAGTGTGCCATTTTGGCCTACAGGAGGTGGGATTTGGCAGGCTGCGGTAAAGAGCTGCAAAAATCTTCTGAAGAAGACCATAGGAGAGCAGATTTTAACATACGAAGAACTTTACACAGTTCTCACGCAAATTGAGGGATGCCTGAACTCGCGTCCGTTGTGTCCAATATCAGAAGATCCGGATGATATGGATTTTTTGACTCCAGCACACTTCTTAACTGGAGGAGCCAATGTCACTCTATTAGAGACAGAAACGGATCATAGAACTCGGTGGCAACTCACTCAAAAAATTGTACAAGATTTATGGAAACGATGGCGCCATGAGTATCTCACACAACTATCAGCAAGGTCCAAATGGAGACAAAGTAAAGAAAACATCAAGCTAAATGACGTAGTCATTATCCACGATGCCAATCTCCCACCAGGAAAGTGGCTTATGGGCAGAGTTATTAAATTACATCCCGGCTCAGATTCATACGTCCGAGTCATCACTTTAAAAACGAAAAATGGTGAACTAAAACGTCCTATCACCAAAGTATCCATTCTACCAGTTCATGAACAAAATCACGAGCAAAAAACTCCTGAAACTAACCAATCGCAATCAAAACAAACATCGTCAATTCCTCGTTTCAAACTATCAACAATGTTCACATCAATCATTTTATTCCTTAGTATCATAACAAGTTCCCAGTGTACTTTAAATGCAACGACCTTCAGAGATAATCAACATCTTTACTTTGACAAGGTATCAAATATGAACATTATTCGAGACGAGTGGAAACTAATAATTTATTACAAAATGCAACCTTACTGGGAAGGAACCACTGCACTGAACAAATCAATTACAACATTAGAGCGAGCCTGTCAAGAAATACATAACATAACATATTGTAACTTAATATTATTACAATTACGGCACGAGCTCAACGAGTTAGATTACCATAATCAACTGCTCCTTAATCAGCAAGATAGCACGAGCCGCAGGAGAGAGCGCCGGCGCACCCGGCGTGGGCTTATCAACGGTGTCGGGTATCTCGGGAACTACCTCTTCGGAATACTTGATAGTAGATTCGCAGAACAATACGGAAAGGATATCACACTACTACGAGACAATCAAAGACATGTCATGACGTTATGGAAAAAACAAACATCTGTAATGGAAGCAGAGTTAAATCTTTTGAAACGAGTGGAAAAAGTTGTATCCGAACAACATAAAATCATACGCCAAAAACTATATGACATAGAGAAAACCGTCGAATTTTTGAAATCTGATATTGAAATAACCAGTGAATTTACAATGGGAGCTTTAATTACAAGCAACTTATTACAAAATTTGAAACACTTACAGAGGATATTGATAGACACAATCACAGATATCTATCATGGCCGATTCAATCCATATTTAATTAATCCAAAACAATAGCAAGATCAGCTGAGCAGTATATCGAGTCACCTTTCGAGTGACGTCACTCTGCCCATTGAAAACATTCACATCGATATATCAAGAATATTCAAACTCATAACTACCAAGGCAAGAATGATACCAGATTACCTTATCTTCGAACTGCGAATCCCATTAATTAGTAGAGACTCATTCGAGATATTTAAAATCATACCAATCCCCGAAGCGAGGCAAGACAGCATGATAAACATTAAACCCATATCAGACTACATAGCAATTAACCTGAAAAAGGATACATACCTAACCCTTTCGGAAAATGGCATTAGATCATGTCTAGCAGGAGATACGTACCTGTGTCATATTAACAAGCCTTCATATCGAATCGTAGCAGATACAGATTTTTGCCAAAAAACGGAAACAGCTTGTGAAATTGTTATCAGTCCCTGCAAGAATATTTGGATGGAGAGCCATTCCCTTAACAATTATATTTACTTTTGTTGCAAACAATGTCAGTTGCGAATAATGTGTGGGAGTCAAGTTACCTCCCATCAGCTGACGCGCGCTGGCCTGGTTAATATAAATAGTGGTTGTATCATCAAAACAGACACCTTTGAAATTATTGCACATGATTTTCCATCAAGTGAGATAAGCGTTACTTCAGACATATATACCCCTGTGATCGCTCCTATAAATCACATCATTAATGTGTCAATTCCTCATAACAATGTGGAACCCAACAACACCGAAAGGAATTCAATTCAGGAAGACATAGATAAAATTGACAAGCAAATCAAGACAATAAACGAAAATGCTTCATTAGCATCCAGCATTTCATATCATGATATACATCACTATACGGTGATCTACGTTATCATCGGCGTGTCTGTGATCGGCGGTGCAGTGTGGTGGGGTGTGCGGGGGCGCCGCACTTGGTCGGTGCGCCTGCCCGCGCTCGCGCCAGCCGCGCCAGAACCTGCGCCTGCGGCGGCGCCCCACCCCGCGCCCGCTCCGCGCCCACTTCCTGCAGCTCCCGATATCGATCATTGTGTTAGCGTGAGTGCGCGTATTAGTGAGGGAACATCCCCGATAATTACATCAAGGCGTAGTCAGATGTTTTAAGTGTTGTGCATGTAGTGATAGTGTAGTGAAATTATAAAAGCAAGCAATGAAAGGGACATGATTAGTTAAGCATTATTGTAATTAAATATAAAAAGAACTAGGTATGCAAGGACATCATTAATTAAGTCTAAATAACTTCTATCAATAATTTTTCAATTGTTTTTGAATTAATGTAATCTTAAAGTTTATTTCTTTTTTCTCGTGGGGAGTATGTACGGGTTACGTACATTTTATTGTAAACTGCTAACTTAGCGCGACTGCGTTCGCGCCTTTCATTGTGTTTTCCAGTAAAATAAATCAGTCTGCAAGCAGCGATCGGTCCAACACGTTGTTTCATTTATCATAATATCATAATTTTATTCATGATTCACAATCATGCAATATTTTGCCAGTTTAATTACAAAAAGGTTCATATAATATAGTCTAGTCATTAGAGAGAAGTGACCTTACTTAGATTATAATGAATGTATTACAAGATGTCAAACAGTGACCTTTTATCAAATAGTCCTGTAAGTAAGGCTCTACCTATTTCTGTCCGTCTGTTCTATTGTTCTACTTCCAGCGGAGTGTCCGTGCTTTATTATTATTTTTTATTATCCTTATAACTTACTAAAATAGATAAAAGAGCGAACAAATAAAAATACGAAAACAACCAAAAATAACAATAATTTAAAAATAAATAATAGCATACTTATTGTTCCACGCCAGATAACGAAAATTTTTAATAGGTTAAGTTTAGTAATTTTGCGACTGTCGGTGCAAGTTGCGGCTGAGGTGCGGGGGGACCGGCGACTCATGGTGCCCGCCCGCCGTCCCAGCGCACCCATAATACAATGTTTTTAAGCCCAGCTGAACCGCATGAAATATACCTAATAATTAAAAAACTCAAGAGTAAATATAGTTATGGGATAGATGAACTCCTCCAATATTAATAAAAACTGTGCAAAAGAACTGACCTTACCCTACTACCTATTAATCAACCAATCCTTTATGGAAGGAACGTTTCCGGACTTCCTAAACAAGTCCATAATTAAACCGGTGCATAAAAAGTCCTCAAAATCGACCCCGATAACTATAGGCCGATAGCGCTTTTACCTACTTCTTCTAAGAATTTGGAAAAAATAATGCAAAGACGTATAACTTTATTTTGTGAAAAATTCAATCTATTTAATTATCCCCAATATGGATTCCGAAAGAACCGATCAACAATTTTAGCAGTTTATGAATAAATTCATGAAATTTTAAATACAATTAATAATAAAAAATATGCCATAGGAGTCTTATTAGACATGACTAAAGCATACAACAAAGTACAATACCATATTTTATTAGATACATTATAAAATTTTGGGAATGCGCGGAATTGTACACGATTGGTTCATATCTTATTTAAGCAACCGAGAACAATATGTGGAAATTGAAAACTTTAATCATGACGCCAAACTTATAAATATAGCCCGATCGACAACAATGGAAATCAACAACTCAACTCCCCAAGGTAGTGTCCTCGGATGTATAATGTTTTTATTAGATGTAAATAATCTTCCTAAATTATTAAATGACTTCTGCATTCTTTTTGCCGACGATATTTCAATTTTGACATCATGTAATAATAATATCAATTTGAATAAAAAACTAACTGACATTTTTAATATAATAATTAATTGGATGACTTACCATAATCTCGACCTGAATATGAATAGAACAAAAATATTGAAATTTAGACCCTACCAAAACCCCTCACTTGACATTAATGTAAAAGAATACCAAAATAGAATGTGTTGACACGGCCACACTTTTAAGGGTTAGAACTTGACTCCCATATAAACTGGAAAGCTCTGATAAAAAAATAAAAGCTAAACTATCTAGTTTCTCTAATGCATTGAGGGTACCAAGACGTGCTACCGACATAAACACAGCAATTACCGCCTATCGCGCTTACGGCTCTTCGTGGCTCAGATACGGTATTCAGTCGCACGCCGAACAGCGCGAGGAGTGCACGTGTATCGCCCGCGTATTGTTTTTGTTGACGACAACAGGAGTCGCGCCGCGATGTTGAGTGAGGAGGAGTCGGAGGTAGATCGACCCGAGTCAGTGACCTCGGGCGATCTCCACTCGGATGGGCAGTTACAGCGAGGTAAACGTTTGAGAAACTACGAAGGAGAAGATAAAGACAATTTCATCGAAGTGAAGAGGAGGCCGAAACGTTTGGCTAAGCGTGCGTCTGAAGATCATGATAAGAAAACTGGTTTGAACGAGTTTAGTGCAACACAATCTATGACGTCGGAGGGGTCTGTACGTTATTATGAAGTTTGCGTTACGTCGATTGAGCCGCTACCGAAGCAAATTGCCTTTGCTAAAATGCTTAGAAGTTTGAAGGTACCCGATATTTTGAAGATTAAGTATAAGAGTAGTTACAAAGTCATTATTACATTTGATAAGAATGAAAACGCGAATAGTTTTTTGAATTGTGAGCAATTAATAGAAAAGGGGTTCCGATGCCAAAGAACAGACGAAATGAATGTATGTTACGGAATAGTGAGACAAATCGACCTTGAAACCGAAGTAGAAGAGTTACAAAAGACCTTCACGTGTGAATCTGAGATCATATCCATTAGGCGTCTTAAGAGACAAACGAACGAAGGCACCTGGACTGATAGCGAGACGGTTCGCTTATGCTTCAGGGCCTCCACTTTACCTCCGTATGTGTCAGCATACGGTTGCAGGTTCATGGTGGAGTCGTACACCTTCCCGGTCTCGCAATGTGCTGGGTGCTGGTATTACGGACATTTAAAAAAATACTGTCCTACAAAGAAGATTGTATGTCCTAAATGTGGTGCAAATCACGTAAACTGCGAGACAAAAATTTATAAATGCGTTAACTGCAAAGGTTCCCACATGTCTATTGAAAAGTCACGTTGTCCAGTATTTAGAAAAGAGAAAGAGATAAGAAAAGTTATGTGTGAAGAGCAATGCACTTATAAAAAAGCATTATCTATATACATGGAAAGACAAAGCAGCGAGGCGCATGGAAGTCAAGATACAATAACGCCCAGGGAACGTAAACAAACAGATAACAACATACCTACTTATAGTCGCAGTTATGCTGAAGCTATTTTACGTAAAAGTAATGTAGAAAACCGAGAGGAAGAATTATTAAGCGATGCTTCGAACTCCAGTCAAGAGTCAGTAATAGCAACAGCGCAGAGCGAATCTAACCACGAGTATCGGAAGAAGAAAAAGAAGAAGAAGAAGAAAATTTCGATAAACAAAGAAGAACATCGTCAAGAAGAGAATAGTGAGTTTGTGAATGAAAATGTGCATAATAGACAGAAAAAATTCACCTTTAGTAAATTTTACAATAGGATTAAGGAAATTATGTTATCAAGCAAATCGCTCAGCGAAAAAATCACAGACTTTTTGAAATTATTGTTTGAGGAGTGCTACCTTATGGTATCTGGGATGTTTAGAAACGGAGACTATGTTACAAAACTATTATCCATGCTCGGGCATGGATAGAGCTCACAGTATGCAACGTTTTGTTAACATAGTCCAGTGGAATTCGCAGAGCATCAAAAATAAATTAACCGATTTTGAAAGTGTCTTGGTCCAGAATAAAGTACATATAGCCATCTTAAGTGAAACTTGGTTAACGGAAAATATAACTATCAATATTAGTAACTACAATATATATAGAAAAGATAGATTAGAACCATGGGGGGGTGTAGCCATTTTTGTACATAAATCTATACAAAGTGAGGTGATTGAAGTGAATCTTAGTAATCCCGGCATTGAAGTAGTTGCAGTAAAAGTTTTAAATTGTAAGCTTATTAAGAATGTTATCTCTGTCTATTGTACTCAACCTGTCCTCACTACTCAGTCAGACTGGGATGAATTGTTTTCACTTTTTGGCAATAAAACCTTGATAGGGGGCGACTTTAACGCCCATCACACTAACTGGTCTTATAAAACCGATTCTAGAGGTATTCGAATTTTCGATTCTAGTTTAAATAATGGCTTTATCTCTATGAATACTGGCAGTATAACGCGTATGAAACTTGTAAACAATTCCTTGCAGAAAACGTCGCCTGATATAACATTTGCCTCGTCAGATATTATGGTAGATTTGAAGTGGAAAGTACTCAACGAGAACCTAGGTAGTGATCATATGATAATAAAAATCTCTGTAAATTACGAAGACATATCACACTATACAAAAAAGCGAAATTTTAGAAAAGCTGATTGGCCTAGTTATAAAACTTCAGTAGAACGGTCTCTGTTAAATTTACATCTTAACTTTAATTCTGAGCACGTACAAAATTTATATGATACGTTTATGGATATTATTAATGATGCAGTTGAAGAGAATATACCGTGGCTTATAATCAATAATGATCCAGAAAGCAAATTCGCGCCAAAATCGTACTGGAATCCTACACTATCTGAATTAGTAGCCCAACGGAGGCTGGCATTAAGCACCTTCAGAAGAAACCCTATCCCTAATAATCTCAAAATTCTAGAAGAGAAAACGTTGATAGCTAGAACCGAAATATCTAAAGCTAAGTCTAAAGATTTCCGCGGTTTTTGTGACTCAGTTAGTGAAGATACATCTTTATCTGATATGTGGAGAAAAATGAGATGGATAAAAGGTTACCGTCATCGGAATTTCATTGCGCCTGAAACTAAAAAACATGAATTACTCTGTAGCCTAGCCCCAGATTGTGCAAGTGTATCTAAACCTATTTTCTTGTCTAGGAATAGCTTGTTAGAAAAAGATTTTACTATTCAAGAGTTTGAAGCATGCCTTAAAAGAAAAGATACGGCACCTGGGGATGACAGTATCACATACTCAATGATTTGCAATCTTCCAGAGGTCGGTAAATCTTATTTGCTTCAGTTGTACAATAAGATATATAGTTCTGGTCTAGTACCGCACCAGTGGAGAGATATCAAAATAATACCAATTCCAAAGGCGAATAACAATTCGAGTACGGACGTTAAGTTAAGACCTATTTCATTAATTTCTTGTATGTGCAAAATTTTACATAACATGATTGGGAAAAGATTAGAATGGTACGTAGAACATCATAATATACTATCTCAGAATACTACAGGTTTTAGAAAAGCAAAATCTTGTTTAGATTCTGTAACACGATTAGTGACTACTATACAAATGGGTCTCGCAAAAAATTTACCTACACTGGCCTGCTTTCTTGATATAGAAAACGCGTATAATAACGTTTTGATTGATGCCTTAGTGAAAACATTAGATAGATTAAAAGTTGGGAGTAAAATTTGTAATTATATTTGGGAATTTCTTAGTGAAAGGCATTTGATAATAAATAGTAATAATAGTGAGAATAGCCGAATAGTAAGGTGGACATCAAAAGGCTTGGCGCAAGGTGATCCTTTTTCACCATTGTTGTTTAATATAGTAACTTATGAAATCTGTAAGTCTGTTAGTACAGAAATAAGTCAATACGCAGACGATTTTGTAATATATGCCAGCGATAAAAGTATTGATAAATGTGTTTTTGAGATCCAATATTCTTTGAATACAATAGTTAGACTTCTTAACAACGTTGGTTTACAGTTATCTGCAGATAAATCTAATTTTTGTCTGTTTAGCAGAGGTCGCAGACGGAAATATATAGAACTTAAAATAAATCAGGTAACATTAAAATCTAATGAAAACATTAAATATTTAGGAATTTGGCTAGATCGCTCACTTCTTTGGAATAGGCACATCCAAGAAACATGCGAAAAAACAGAGAGATACCTAAATATTTTGAAGGTTTTGGCGGGTAGTGGCTGGGGTGTTCATCCCAAGCATTTGAGAAGGCTATATGTCAATCTTATTAGAAGTAGAATAGATTTCGGTTCCTTCCTCTATGATAACGGTGCAAACTGTCACATTCGTAAGTTAGATAATGTACAAAATCAAGCGCTTAGAATTATTGGCGGCTTTATAAAATCAACTCCGTTACATGTTATGGAGAGTGAAGTATGTATTCCCCCTCTGGGTATACGTAGAAAGTATTTAGCATACAAATACTGTCTCAAATCTAAATCATGGTGTAAAAACTCGATTATAACCCTTCTAGACGAATTCGGTGCTCTTTGTCCCGATTTATATGGTAGATACTGGATGTATAAAAAGAAACCTTTGCTCATGCTAGCATATAACGAAGTCAAAAAAGAAATATGTACTGCTTCTAATCCATTAGAAATGTTTTTATTGGAAGAGTGGGTATCTAATATAAACATAAAAAAATATATAGTTGATAGTTTAGAGTGTGTTCAGAAGGCTAAAAAAGATTATAATACTGATGTTTTAAAAAATAATGTATTAACGGAGTTAGATAGAAAATATAAAAACTGGCACAAAATATTTACAGACGGGTCAAAGAGCGCCGGTGCGTCCTCGTCAGGGATAGCATTTTTTGATGCAACTTGTAAATATGCTGAGAGTTACCGGAACGTGTCGCCGATATGTATAATGACCTTGGAGCTGTTTGCCATATCGGCGGCACTGTCCTACGTCGAGTCTAATGTGCGAGACAGTGTAGTAATACTTACGGATAGTAAAAGCGCTTTACAACATATTTATAGATGTACTATGGGTAGTCGAGGTATACCTATTACTTACTCTATTTTACGTAAGGTAGAAAGGCTTCGGACAAATCAAATCACCGTAAAATTACAATGGTTACCATCTCACATTGGATTATCAGGCAACGAGACAGTGGATCGCTTGGCAAAATTAGCTGCAGTCAGTGGATCGGACATGTACATTTTACCAACTCATACAGAATACTTACCCAAATATAAAAAAGTTTGTTTTGATAGTTGGCGAGAATACTTTGATGAACGTTCCAAATCTAAAGGAATCTGGTACAAAGTTTTGCAAAGCGAGCCTCATCGTTCGCCATGGTTTGTTGGAGCTATTAGTCGGAAGCTTGTTGTTGTCGCGCACAGATTACGTTCCGGACACATCCCATTCAATGCTTTTGGATTTATGATGGGAAAGGTATCGTCACCGAACTGTGAGGAGTGCGACCAGCCCGAAGACGTGTATCATGTACTGATGGAATGTGTCCGGAACCAACGTCAGAGGGAACAGATTTTTACCGAACTTAGAATTTGTGAAACCAATGTAGGGGTAATACAGCTTATGTTATCTGATCCAAATTCTAAGGAGGCTGGAATGGTTTACGGTCTGGCAAATTCTTTTGTACAGGCTTTAAACCATTCTAGCACCACAGGCTTGCCTGGTTGGTTAATTATACCATAAGTATAATTAACCGGCTAGGTAGGTCTGTGGTTTAGGTAAGTTTGTGTTTGTGTAAAAAAGTAATTAGTTTTAGATAAATTTATTTAGGAAATTTGTGTTTTGTCAGGATACGATGGGGCTGACATAGACATGTTGTCTAAAAGCCCCCAAAAAAAATTAAAGAATAAAAAAAAAAAAAAAAAAGATACGGTATTATTATTATCTGTGGGGAACAGTGTAAATATAGCGGACCTCTTTATGACCCAGAAAAAATGCATCCGTAATTTAGGCAATACCAAACCACCTGACATTTCAATACCAAACTTCCATAAGCCTTTTTTATTAAATTTAAAATCCTGTCAATTGTGTGTCTATATATGCTCGAAATATGTAAATTTAAAAAAAAAATAACCTGACATATTTAAAAAAGAGCCGATAAATATAATAAAATACGATCTCAATATTGACATAAATTAATAGAATCGCAATCAGACCTCGTGATGCATAGCAAGCAATAGCCCTTACTCAATGTCTGTTAAAATGTATAATAAATTGCCTAATGTCCTTAAAAATGTAGAAAATGACGTTATCTTTGTTGCAAATCTAAATACGAGTAGCATGCTTGAGAAAAAATATTACTATTCATTAGATGAATTTTTCAACGACAATTTTGTTGATATGAAATAACTCGTTCCGCACAAACAAACTATTGCCATACCCTTACAACAAGGGCGTACCCAGGTAGGGGCGTACCCAGGGGTAGGGTAGATTAAATAAATGTAATTTTTTTTTGGCAAATAGAAATTAAAAACGTTTTACCTACTCTGCGCAAAATGAAGTGTTGGAAACAAAATATCTTTTCAGCCAGATTTTTTTTTCTATAGTTAAATATTCTACAATATTCGATATAGAGTCTATGTATAGTGAGTCGTGTCGGTCGTGCCGCAACGTATTTATTAGAATATTTTATATAGTGACTTTCAGCCGCCGTCAAACGAAACGCAAAATGTTTTGATCAAGTTTTGATACACTTTATTTATTTCTTTATTTCGTTTTTATTATTTTTTAGTGATAATGAAAGTGACAGTAACGATTCATAGTCGAGAATTTAATTTCTGGAATCTGATTTTGATTACGCGACAGAATAAATAAAAACTAAGTAAGGTTTTGATGCAAGTTTGGTTTTATTTATTATATTAATTTGTTTTCATTGCTAAAATAAAATAATATTCAATATCTTGCATATTATTTTAAGTAGTATATATCTGTACAGATTTAGTTTAAGATTCTTAGTGTTTATAAAATAAAATAGTGAAAGTATCAAATTCAAATTTCATAGTATATTCAGTGTTTACAACTAAAAGATTTTTGCTGCGGTTTTATCTGTGCCGCGGCTCACTAGACAGACTCTAGTAATTCTAGTATACTGTTAGCGATGCAATATAATTTAAATCTCCCGCAAAACCGTCGCATCTCGTAGTTTCCGGTTCCGCCGAGACAATCAGAGAGCCATCTAGGATTAAAGCCGAATATAATTGGGAGAAAACAACATCTAGCGCCATCTAGTTTCGGATGGCAGTACTTTTTCCAGTAAAAAGAAATAGGATCAATTTATACGGTCAATAGCGACATCTTGTATTGAATAGCAATACCGCGAAGAACGTTCTAGCATGGACTATTCTGGAAAGAAAAGACAGTGATAGCAAGTATAAGACAAGGATGGAAATAGAGTCGAGTATTTTCTACATATTTCGGGAGCAAGAATATTTCAATATATAAGCGGAAGCGTGAGGCAGAGCACGTCAATTTAGTTCGAATACAATTCAGTTCGGAGTGTAATACGAGCGAATATTTCATACGACATAGTGTCTTATAGTTTCGTTGCGGCGACACGAGATTTACGTTTACTGTGCAACAACTGGAAATATTTACTCCGTCAAATGGATATCAGGAAATTCTTTGAAAGAGGTGAGTCAAAACAAAACACTTAAGTAGGTACCTAATATGATTATTTGATTTAATGGGTGGCTTTGACTCTCTTGTAAGTGTATATCTTAAGCATTACTTACAATATTTAAATTTATTAATTACAAGACGTGGTTTTGTTATAATAGCTAAAATAACATTTGTGAATATTTTGTGATTAAAAAGTAAAAAAAAAACATAAAAGAAAGATCCTTGCAATATTTTGGATTTATTAATAAGTCCATACCGACAACAAAGTCCCTTTTCTCTAACGTCACAACAAGTGTATTATTTCAAATTACCTAGTTATGCTTATTTGGCGTTCAAACCATATATATTAGAATGTGAAACTTGATCTTTATTTTCGTCTTATACAACCCGCCTAAACACTGTAAGAGTATTTTTGTGTATCCATTTTTTAGGGAGGACACGCGAAAAAAGAAAAAAAGGTCGGGAAAGTAGCAGTGGAAGCGATGAAAATGACAACCATGATAAAACCACTCATTTAATGCCAAGATCATTGCATGCTAACATTGGACAAGCGTCAAATTCTCCTGTAGAACCTGTTAATATATCTGTTGCCGACTATTCTTCTCCATCGACATCCCAACAAACTTATGACGTCAACGTCGGTCCTGAAATTATAGTGGACGATGGCTGTCATGAAAATGATTTGGGACGTTATGTTGGGTTGGCTACCCAGCTATCGACGGAAAAGAAGAGGGAGTTGTTACAAAATCCTTGGATCCCGCCCAGAAATTACGATTTTGAAAGTGATGCAAGCCATTTAAAAAGAAAATTTAACCATGCTCGGTTGGATCAATATTCACCATGGCTAGTATATTCCAAGCGACTAAAAGGTGCTCTTTGTAAGCATTGTGTTTTGTTCCCACCGCCCATTAGCACTGTGAGAGGAATTTTGGGATCGTTTATGGTCAGGCCATATATAAAGTTCAAAAATATGCATGAAGACTGCCGAAAGCATGCAACGACCAACCTTCACCAAACGGCGACAAATGCTGCAAAAAATTTTCTTGAAAATGTTCCTGTAGACATCCAACTGCAAAGTGGACACCAAAAAGAAATCGATAAAAACAGACAAATATTGTCATCAATTATTTCTTGTATAGTATTTTGCGGCACACATGATATGCCTCTTAGGGGCAAACAAGCAGATGAGGGTGTTTTATTAGATTTATTGAAGTTGAGAATCAATTCAGGCGACGACAGATTAAAGAGTCACCTGGAAAAGTGCTGTCGCAATGCAGTTTACACATCACCAAAAATACAAAACGAATTGATAAATTTATGTGGCGAAGTTATTAAGGAGAATATAATTAGTGAGGTTCAGAAGACCATGGCTTACGCAGTCTTAGCTGATGAAACAGCAGACGTATCTGGGAAAGAACAGCTGTCAATAGGCGTGCGGTTCTACGACGAAAGCAAAAGGAAAATCAGAGAAGAATTTGTAGGGTTCGTTGAACTAAAAGCACAAAATGCTTCCGCAATTGCCGAAGCAATTGACAATTTCTTAATTAGTTCTAACCTCTCAACCGAAGATTGCGTAGGTTTTGGATTCGATGGCTGTTCTACAATGGCAGGGAAAGAGGGTGGCGTACAAGCCATTTTGAGAAAAAAATATCCTCGTGCTTTATATTTTCATTGCTCAAGTCACAAACTCAACCTTGTTGTGAATGATGCGAACGCAGTGCCAGTAATTAGAAATACTGTCGCCACTGTAAAGGATGTTATAACGTTTTTCAGGGAATCGACTACACGTCGAAACTACGCTCCAAACCTATCACGATTATGTGAGACGAGATGGTCAGAAAAATATAAATCAATCAGAAAGTTTTCTCAACATTTTTCAGAGCTTGTGAAATCTCTAGAAACGTTATCCGTAGAAGGAAATTATGCCACCAGAAAATCTGCATATCAGTTGCATTCAGCCGTTACAAAACCAGTGTTTATTGTTACTCTACAAACAATAGCCAAATATTCAGCAGTTTTAGAACCAGTAGTTAACGCACTGCAAGCTAAATCGATCGACATGATCTCGGTAGGGGAACACATCAAAAATATCAAGGACATTCTCAGAAATGACCGCGAGTTTCCTGATAGAATAAGTAATGAAATACTTCAAAAAGCACGAGCTGTTGCAATGGATTTGAACATAGAAATTTCGGTTCCACGTCTTGCTCATAAGCAAACACATAGAAGTAATCCGCCATCAGACAATGATAACGAATATTGGCGGCGTTCCCTGATAATCCCATACATTGATTCACTCATTTCATCACTGAATATTCGATTCTCCCAAGAAAATACTCCGGCGTTTGCTTTAAGCAGGCTACATCCCTTGTATATGACAAAAACCAGCATTACAGACCTACACAGAAACGCAGAATCATTCCAAGAATTTTATAACCTGGATATCACCGGAGAACTGAACCTTTGGCATAATTTATGGGTGACGAAGGCTTTATCAGATGATCAATTAAGGGACATAGAAGTAATTGATCTGTTCAACGAAGCCAACATTTTTTACCCTGCTGTCAGAAAGGCATTAATTATTTTAAGCACTATCCCATGCACCACGGCGACCGTAGAACGGTCCTTCAGTACGCTGCGAAGAGTTAAAACGTGGCTTAGAAGCACCATGGGTGAAGAAAGGCTTACGGGTTGATGTCTGATGAGCGTACATCGCAACTATTTAAAAGACAACAGTGAGTTTATTGAAAAGACTGTCATAGACAAATTTGCGGCAAATCC
This sequence comes from Selenia dentaria, assembly GCA_917880725.1. Classification (NCBI taxonomy): domain Eukaryota; kingdom Metazoa; phylum Arthropoda; class Insecta; order Lepidoptera; family Geometridae; genus Selenia; species Selenia dentaria. Next base: position 468,457 of record OU862888.1, on the reverse strand, counting down.
GAGAAGATTACTGTTAAATTAATATATACATACATAATATAATAATATATATTATACATAATGTATGGTATAATTATGTATAATATTTTGTTTTGTGTCATCATCAAAATTAATGAATAAAAGTCAATTTTCATGATTTTTTGTTTCAATATACCCGACAGACGATCTTTTCGAAACAGGTATAAGCAGCCCCCTGCCCCCTCCTAGCTGAAATCCTGGGTACGCCCTTGCCTTACAGGGTTATATATTGTCATTCTGTAACATGTTAAGAAGACCTGCATGTGAACATTATATACGTTGCAATAAAGTATTGAGTATTGAGTACTATATTATTATATTAATTACTACCTTACAAAATTGCTCAGTTTATGTTCGACAGGAGTTTCTTGGCGCGGGACACTCACACCGGTTTTGATACAAAAAATAATTTCGTGCATGGGAGAACTCAAGATATAAAATAGGTCAATTTTTAAATAAAAGAAATATTTTTATCTATTTGACATTTAATAAATCCACATTATATCATGTTCAGTTAAATGTTATCATTTAACGCGAATACCTACTACAAACAGTTGATATAATATCTGAAATGAAAACTTAACATTCGACGTTACCATATGACTTAGGTCTTAGAACAATTGCAGACTTGTGATAGACTGACAACTAATCAAAAGAAACGTCAGGCAGCCTTTCTCGGCTGTCTGGGACGTCAGTATCTACGCGGTGTCATTGCAACTTCCGCTCCGCAGTTATCCCTATGGAGCGGAAGTTCCAATTACAGTAACCTGAAAATTTACTTGAGGAGTATTTGGAAGTCAATAGATTGATAATGGAGTTACGTCAGTATATTGCAATACTCAGTTGTGAAATATTGTTGTTGCAATGGATCCAGTTAGACACGTAGGTATATATACGTAAGCGGCGGCATCTGAACTCACTCGCCGCATCGAATGGGTATTGACATGACCATAATTATCTTGTAATTCTGAATGGAGATTACAATTGGTTAGAGCTAGAAGACGATATCTGAACATGTAGTGCGGTAACTCTAAGGAAACGGTTATATTAGGTACCTTATGTCGATCTAGAGTTGGCTAAACATCATAGCTGTGTCAACAAATAAGTGTGTGACCTGAAATAACGCATATACCAGTTTTCATTCTAAAAAACCTGCCAGAGCAAAACCGAAGAAGCTGATTTCATTATTGTAAGTAAAATTTAGTTCATATGAGACATAAAGTTTCAAACGTAAAAATATCCCAGATCTAAGAATCAGCTCGATCATTACAATTTTGGTGAAACTACGTATCGTTCTTTATAAAGAATATATTATTTTCAGTTACTGTTGCAGTATTACTGGCGTAATAGACGTTTGTCTGAAGCGATGTGAGAGAATACAAAACATGAATGACAAGGGCAGACGGGGCGTCGCATCTGACATTAGCAGGGTTAACCCACATGACGTGGCTATGTTCCTAAGTATCCTAGCTAAGCACCTGACGCAACTAGGATGTTACATCGATATACAGTATCACTAAACAACACTTACATGTTAAGTGTAGATTTAAGAGTGAAAACTATGGGAATAAAAGAAGATCAAAACAAACAGCAGGGCAATAACCTTATTCAGTTAACACTACTTTAACGCACTACTTACATAAAGCCGTCATTTTTAAGATTTCAAATAACAATTGATTGCATCTGAGATACGTTATTACCCTGCAAGTGATCGATTAACGGGCCTCTTCACCTAATCACCGCCATAATCACCATCATCATCAGCATCTCAGCCGTAAGACGTCCACTGCTGAACATATATTTCTAAACGAACCGGTTGGAAGTGGCCTGCATCCACTGTCGTCAACACCTTTCGGCCCCATCGCCAAAATTAAGTACTATAATACGAAAGAATAGGAAAAAGCAAGCGTTGAACTTTGCTCTGACACGACCTTATATTTCTTTGTATTACTGCATATTTGTATTGTCTTGAGGTCTTGAACGTCCGATGCTGGAAATACGAACTTGCATTGTATGTAAAATTAGTGTTATTTTTTATTGAAACCGAAAAACGACATTGTGCTTTTCAATTAACTCAAATTCAAATTCAAATAATTTATTTGCCAGAATACAAGCATTACATACATGTTTAGATGTACAAATGTGCTGCGTCTGTATTCAGTCTGCAAGCAGACGTGCAAATGTTTTGTCTGAAGTCGCACTAATTATAACTACAAATTTGATATTATCTTAATTAATATTTGTAATGCCCTGAAAATCTAAATATTCTTTAACACTATTAAAGCAATTATCTTAAAGCAAATTGAAATACAAAAATACACACAACATTTAAAGTAAACTGTGCTGTATAACATGTAAGTTACTTGTATTATGACCAGTAGTTCTGCGAACAGTAGACCTTACGAGCACACAGCGGCAATTTTTCGCAGTATTTCACAACATATTAAACTTACACCCTTTTTTTTCAGAAAATTATATACAGCATACATATACCAAGTTTCGTCAAGATTGGTTGAAAAATGCGACCTGTACAGAAATACGTAACGAATATTGACTTACATACGCACAAATGTAAGTCAATTTGGCCAGATGAAGCAGAAACGCTTCGCTCGCTCGGTCAATTTTCAAATGTTAACATAAGCTCATAAAGCTAACCACAGTGGTGTGGTACAGAACCTCTCCCGGTAGGATACTCTGTGTTTGTGTAACATTTCTGCCATATCGGTTCAGTAGTTTAAGTGAAAAAGAGAAACAAATATCCGTCTTTCCCTTTAGTCCCTAAGCTAAGTTCTATCCACCATCTTTCACCATCTTTTGTATTTATAAACCTTTTAAAATACAATGAAAATTCTAGTTTTCATGACCTAAATAGGTAATGTTATTGTGGACACAAGGGGTATTAACATAATATAATAAGGTCGCCGTTAAATTCGACCGAAACCCCAATTCGAACGCCCCTTGTGAGCGTTTTAAGCGTTATTTTCGCTAAAAACGCTCACAAGGGTCTATTCGAACGCACTATATATACGATCAAAAACATAAAGTGAAATGAGAGCCAAGTTTGTTGGCATCAACGACGAAAAGTGAGATCTAAATGGAAGCCAAGTTCAATGGTCAGTCCTGAAGTATATATAGGTATAACAACATAAAATATTGTAATTTATTTATTATAATTTCTTCTTATTACTAAGGATAATATAACACAATAAGTCTAGATACCAGCTGCGCCCCGCAGTTTCACCCGTATGGCGATGGAACATGATGGTGTTGAAATCATTTATTCTTGCCTGGGTTATATTCTGTCTTCTTGCCGAATTTCGTTACAATCCGTTCAGCCATTTAGACGTGGAAGCGTAACAAACAAAACCCACTTTTGCATTTTCATATTAGTAGGATAGCTTAGATAGGTAGGCAAAGTATACTTTGCCTAAATACCGAATAACTTCAGAACAAAAACAGAAAAGTAGAGCTTTTTTAAATATTTTTTTTTGCAAGGTGTACATATAGCCCGTTTTATAAAAACTGTTTGGTAAACTTTTGCCCCGAATTTTTGCTTACCTAAAACTTGCAATGTCTAACACCCCGGCCCGCAGACTAAATTAAATTGCATATTTGATAAACCCTAGATAGCGGACACAGCGGTAGGTAGTTACAAGTTCGTATAAAAACTCTGATGTACCATCCAAAGTTATTTCGGTTTATTTCCACAATGTTTTTGATCACTTCACATAACATTATTCTGATGTTATTTTTACTGTTTAACTTACGCGGTACGTATAGCGCGAACGCAGCCGAGTGCGCACGTACTCCATGAAGAAGTGGCCCGGACGGTCACGAAACCGGTCGAGATATTCGACTATACCTACCGCGTAAGTTAAACCGTCAAATAACATTAAAATGTGTAGTGCTTACGAAAGTTTCAATCAAGTTATAACATTATTCTGTTCAACTTCGTTAGTTCATGTAAATAATTTTGCACATACATCGGTTTGCCTTTCGTCGACGTTTTATATTTAACAAAAAATTTACCAACAATCAGCATGATGGCGCACTGTCTCCTCGCGAACGGGTTCGAATACATCGTATAACAATTTCCTGTAGTACGTACTAACACCGGTTTAATTCGAAGGTGTGTCCCAAAACGATTTACTGTATGAGCGCCCGCGCCGTTGGCTTGCGTTAGGAAACACTGAAATGATCCAAAGGATATGGCACAGAGCTGAATTGAATTTCCCCGCGCACAGTATCTACAATTCAATTACAACAACACGGCTAAGAGCCGTGTAAAAACTGTATGTAAAACCAATTTTAAATGTCGCGATTTAAAACATTTTTGTGTGAATATAAAATAGTTTTTTATTTATTTCAATGTATAATAATCTAGGGAATCTGATTAACCAGAAGAACTTGCATACGTTGCATAATTGAAAAAGTACAATGCAACCGTCTGCCTGTAGCTCCGCCACATCTGGCACTGGTACCAATGGCGAGGTGTTGTCTCACAGTTCAAACTTTCCATGAAGTGTAAATCCATTTGGTGACAACTTATTCAAAACTATGTGGTGGCAGGATTTTTGTAGAGTCTGCCTGGGGCAGTGCCACATCTATGACAGTTACTCAACTGAGTTCCGTTGAATGGCAATGATTTCGTCGAAATTACAAGGCAAGAGATTGAACATCGTATATCTCAGCTTAAGGTGATGAACGCAGAGCATTGCCATATAAGGTTTGTCCTGTTGTAGTTTAATATTGTGGCTGGCGCTGAACTGTTATAAGCAAACGTGACGCTTGACATCAGGCGAGCGACTTATTCGTTTTGTCACCGATTCACATAATGAAAAGCTAGCTGACTCGCCAGCGGCTTTGCTTGCTTCACCCACTTACGGGTGAATATTTCAACATCCTTCTTCAATTGATGCTTACAACATAAAATGCATCAACAAATTTAAAGTTTGTATATCGCCAGCGGTTTGGACTCTGCGTTGATGAGTCGGTATGTCTGTTCGGAACAGGATTGCAATTTGAGAATTGTTTGAGTCCATAGAAAAAAGCAGGTTCTTTTTAATCACACGTGCATTTCTAATCACTTGCGCTCCAACCTTCGAAACAGCTGATTGGATTTGCCTTGTCTTGCGAAAAACTGATCGAGTGCACCGTAGGCAGGTACACTTAGCTCGTTGTACGTAACGTTGGAAACGTTTAGTCCGTCGGACTTGTGAGTAAAAACATTAATTATTAATTGTATGCCCTTTATTACCGAGGGCCACGTTACTCCATACTGCAGACCAGCCGACATTAGACGATTTTGCTTTTTACATACCCATTGAGGCAAGTCTCGGCTCTAACACTGTCAGTATACCGCATATATAAATGTACAGAAGTGGTACCAACTGTATTGCCACTTTCAGACACTCATTGAACATGTTCGTCCCAAATCATATTCTTCAGGATGTTTGCCACATATTAAAAAGAAACTTCATTGCCAATTATTCTTCGAACGAAACCGAGCTATGTATATGATGTATGTATGCCATGACGTTCAAAGTCAATTCGCGAATGACGTCAATGGCTTTAGGGTCAGTTGGAACAGGTGTAGTTGAAATTGTTTTTGCTATTACACTTTAGTGTGTTATTATCTCCATTAAAAGTCAATTGTAACTAACATAGGTATAAAACAAATTAGTCCAACGTGTGCGCCGATCAACTAACAGGTCGATGACTTAATAACAGGTCTCAGGATTCTGTGCCTCACGATGATAAGCACTTTTTAGGATACCTGGGTACAGTATGTATTGCTGTTTAACTTATAAAGTAAAGTCGAGTATTTTGTCTCTACCTAGTTTACATTGTAAGTATAACCTTAGATAATATCACAATATTCATATATATTTAAAATATCTGAATACAGGTATATAATACTATCTAGTAATAAGCCGGGCAAGTCGTCCATCTGCTGGTAAGTACTACTACGCCTTCTCATTACAATGCCACGGATTTCTCCCGGCACTAACAGAACTCGAAGTCTTGGTACTGTAGTACCGCAATCACATGGACATGTAGCGTCTTTGGGATGTACATTATAAAAGGAAATATTAATAATATCATTCATATATTAGTTAAAGAACAAACAGGTAAAATTTATGTAAAGCTTAACGTTTTTCTAGTGGATTTTTTTTGCGGGAACGTGTTTTGGGAATATAAATACTACTGAGCATAGGTACTTGAATATCACTCGCTCACATACATGTGAATTGAAAATTAGAACTGCAGCATTGTTTATGTAAAAGAGAGCCATTTAATTAAATACTGAAACGGTAACTATTGTCATACTCTCAGAAATCAGTAGCTAACAAAAGATTTCAAATAAAATGCTCACAAAGGATCTGGGTCAAGCCCTGGAAAGATATAGTTTTCCTAGCGTCATTACACCGAAGAACTCTTTGAATCGAGGCTGAAAAGAAATATACCTTTGTGCGCAGCCGGCTTCATCCATCCATCAGGTAAGAGGGTTCATACTTAAGTGGGTCACATAAATGCGCTTGTATCCAGGGGAACAGGTGTCCATTTTAATGGGACGCGTGTTCCGGAATTCGGGTCATGATCGCATCCGGTAGTGGATCACAACCACAATGCAAGTGTAATATTTCACACCTCTATTTGGGTACCACACAACAACACCCCATTGTTGTCACCGTGTTGTGAATAATGATGCACGAGTGCGGTAAGTCTTACATTCGCCAGAATATTTTGAGAAATGCGAATATGCAACTAGGAAGGTATGCGCTGTACAACATTTGTAATAGGAAAATGTTTTATTAAATATCGTCAAATTTCATGCAACAAAGGATAAACAAGAAAGTCTATATATATTGTACTGTAGTGCCAAAGAGATAGATATAAGTTTCAATTTTTTTGTCGATTAATTCATTATTGGTCAGGTTACAATATAAGCGCATAGACAATTCAATGTTCCCATCTAAAGATTACAAATGTCAGTGTAGCAAAACCGGTGATTTTATATAGTCGTGCAAGGCAAAATGAGAGTTAAAAATTGATATGAACGCATGTTTGCAAACTCGTAGACTTATTTATTCAACCCGAGCAAACGTGCAAGTGAGCCTTAGTTAAATAAATATATTATATACTGTAAGTTTATGTATTCTAGTACTAAATTCTACTAATATTATAAATGCGAACGTTTGTATGTATACGGATGTATGGAAGGGAAACTACCAAATAGATTTTAATGTAATTTGGTATGTAGATTGATTGAGTCGCTGGAATAACATAAAGGATACTTTTTCATCAACATCATCATCACCACGCGGGTGCAGATGCGGGGCTAGCTAGTAGAGATATATTTTTAACCGACTTCCTGATCGGAAGTGGTTCTCAATTCGACTGTATTTTTATGAATGTAACTTTTCCTAAATGAACCCTTTTATGATTATATTTTTACTTCAAAGCTTCTTTTCATGTAGTCATACTTAATCAAGGTTTTTAATTTAGGTCAAGGTCTGATCAGTAGTTTTTTTAATGATAATTTATCATCATTTGGTCTTAAAATGATAGAATAGAAGTCAGTCCCAAATTGTATATTATATAATATTTTACATGCAGTATTCTTTTTATTATTTCTTATTTTTAAAATTACCAGCTTTTATTGCATAGTTAAGACGTTATTCACATTTAGTGTCGCGATACAGCCCATTCATTACAACATATCTGTCAAGCGCTCTTTCAGAGTTCTTACTAAATATAAATATAAATCAGTAGTTTAATTATCAGCTAGTGTAGACTATTATTTCTATACTAACTATTTTTGTTGTGTACGTTTGGTTTTGAATGATTTCCTTTATTTTAATTGAACAAGGTATTACAGAAGCTATACGATAGAATGATAGACTTTGAGGAAGACCAAACTCAAACCCTTTCGCAGGACATGAGTACCACCGCTGCGTCAGATATCCTGGCTCCAACCAAACTGTAGTACAAGAGCACGTTTGTTGGTGAAGCCAAAAGTGACCCCTGCAAGGGTTTGCAGAGGTACTGTTCATTTGCACAAAACGGTCCCCACTGAACTAGACTCATAATACTTTCACAAGCACCGTTAAGTTTATGATTAAACTGACTTTATTGCCAAATCCAAATTTAAATCTTTATTTGCTGTCGCTTTATAGCCTTAAAGCTAATATTGCTGATAAAAACCATAGAGTACTATCCAGGGACCGGAACTTTTGTTTGCAAATGTTCAAGTTACGCCGAGCGCAAGTAAGAGCTAGCTTGAAATGTTGCAGACATATTTGAGATTGTTCAGCAAATAATTGAAAACCTAGCTGATGTTGGATGAGAACAAGACTTATCCACCGTCTTCTGCTACAAAGCTGCGTACAATTAACAAGTAGTTGTAAAACTTTCAAAACTGCATCTTTCGAGAAATCACTGTACAGTCTACCGGAAACACTGTCCGAGAGTAGTGACAACCTAGACTCTACTGATATAGATAGCTCGTGAAGATGCCGCAGCTGTGAAGGCATTTTGGCAGTCGAGGAACCAGCTCTGCCTGCTCACGCCTTTAGACGCTGCCACACAAATGAAAAGAAAGAAGAACGCCGCGGACAGATGTGTGAACAAAGTGAGACTATGCTAGTTATCAGTCGTTATCAAGCTTGTACTTGCGTGTGCAGGCCGTTGACTACTCCCATCGCATAATTAATGTGAATCTTATATCAAAGTACAAAATTATGCACAACGTGTACATATTTTGTGTATGCCTTAAGAGGATTGCATAGCTAGTACTTTCCATGCTAAAAGAGAACTCAAAGTACTATAAATTTCCTTTTTTAGAACTCAAAAAAACTGAAAAAATCAAAACGTACGGGCATAGTTCACAATGTCATGATTCCATTAAAAAAATCACTGGAATCGGACAATGTTAAGAGGTAGAAAAGAGTTTTCTCTTTAAGCATGGAAAGTACTAGCTATGCAATCCTCCTAATGGTATTAAATGTGTTTGAGAACACTCATTGGTTCACCAAGTGGAGGGTAAGTAGAAGTTGCAAAGATCCAAGCACAGTCACGAAATAACTTCTGGTTAATATCTTCTGTCATTAGCATTTTGGTGAACGCGTTCCAGAGCTCTAACTCTAACTATTGATTCCTTGTCATCCATTTCAGCGAGGATTCACTTCACCGCGTTCGTGCTTAATTAGTAACAAATTTACACTAAATGTTTTGCTGAGTTGTGTTGTGATGCATTTACTTATATATACGTTACTTATTAACAAACTACTTAAGGCAATATATCTGAAACCACAGACCATATAACCACTTGACTGCGTGTAGTTCAATTTCTTCTAAGAACACAAGTCACCACTGCGGGTCGGGGGGCTACGTACAAAAAAGGATTTTGATTGGCCGGCTCAAAATGTAGCTCTACTCATAGTACCTAAATAGTGTTGTGGTACAGCATTATGTAATCACCTTAGTTGTTGATAAAGTTCACTACAAATTATCGTTTACCTTAACTGTACAAAGGCCTGAAACATGTATGTAAGTATTAAGCAAATAAGGTTATGTAAAAAAAACTTCTATTAATGAAATTATCTTAATAATTCATTCGATGTTTCACCGTGAAGCAGAACACATTGATCTGAGTATGTATATTTCGCGTTTTAAAAATAGTTATCACTCTCTGTTTATCGTATTATAAAACAATTACATTATATTTATATACTTTTCGGCACTGAATACTGGATTTGTACTACCGTAAAATTTGTCAATGTAAGGACGACACCTACAAATTATATATATTTTTGACCGACTCGCACTTTTTACTTTTAGAAGCCGGTTCTATGTTATTTTAAAAATAACTATGTGTTTATATCTAAATCATATAAAAAAGATGCCAGCTGGGCAGAAAAGAAGTAGTAGAATTATCCAATTAGTCAAACTAAATAGTCACTTAAAGAGGCACAAACAGAGTAGGTGCTAGGTATAGTGATTTTATTTAAAAATATATTAAGTATATGTCCATAGTACTTCATTTAAGACCATTATTATTATGTTTTATATTACACTCGGGTTTTTTTCGCGTGTTTATTTACATTATTATTAGATAAGATATATAAATATTGTAATTTATGGAGAGAAAAATTCCATCCTCGGACGGGATTCGAACCCGCGTCTTCTGACTCTCCGTGTCAGACGCCATTGACCAACTAGGCCACCGAGGTTCTGGTCCGAGCATAGAATTTTAACTCTCTATTTGACTAACCATCTTGCGGGGACGGAGCGACATCCATTGGACAGTTTAACAGTACCATCCAACCGAAAGAATATTAGAATTATTTAGAAATACTTAAACTTTCGTATTGACATCGCAGCCCTTGTAATTGTTGTTGTTAAAATTTCAATGTTTGAGATCGCTAAAGCAGGCGTTAGTGCTTATAAAATTAATACTATAAAGATATATAAATGTTACTACATAATTGATGATAACGTGAAGGTATAAATAAATATAAATAAAACACCGAATATTTATTTGTATTTTTATGCACTCTTAATATAATGAATATATAGTATAGAAGAATTATTTTCCTCACAGTCGATATATACAATCGATAAATTACCAGTTAATATTGGAGTACCGCACTAATTTACACGTGTCAGTAAGTAAAAGAGACGGCGTTATCTACAATGGCAAAGAACAGTACGGGATGGCAAGAGACATCAACGCGTTCCCATATTTTATTTATTTTTGAGTTTCATTACTTCATTTGTGTATTTTGTTTTCTTCCAATAATTAATAAACTACAATTGTCTGTGAAATTTAATTCCATCCTTTGCATACCTGGATGTCTACCTGTTTTTTCGGTACCACTTTACTGAACAATAAGGCATAATTGAATTTGTTTTAATTTTTTTTCATCCGCTTGTTCTCCACGCTCAGTCAAACTGGTACTCAAAGACTACAATGAATATGGTACTGACGTGTTGGTTCGATACGTTAGCTTTTTATTTTCATAGTCTTGGCAGCTCAGGGGAAGCCGTATGAGCAGTCAAGTGGTTATATGGTCTGTGTCTGAAACATTACGAATTTTATTAATTTAAAATGTTTCGTCAAACTATATACACAGCCTCTTTAGTTCATACAAGCCTAAACAATTGAAAAAGGTACGCTTAGGGCGCGGGATTCAGGACTTGAAATAAAAAGAAACCTATTTACTAACAGTAGATCTTTCAATCTCGGAAAACGGAAAAAGAAACAATAAAATATGTGATCTCGAGGAAGTTTGAGTCAGTTGTGCATTTACGTAAACATTGAAAACAATATAGCGAGAGTCCAACAACAGCGGTTTTACCTTTGTTCCATGTTCATGTACAGGAGAACAGTACCCTTATAATACCCGTGTTTCATAACTTTCGTTTCCGGCAACAAGTCTCACAATTTGTAAAGCAGCTCAACAAAAATATCTACCATACGTTTTATAACGCGGCAGCAAGGTTCCTGGAGTCGACACGTAGATTGCTATTTGTTAGCCAGGTCCGTAGAGGGCCCGCTGCACCTCGGGTGCCGCGACAGCGAGCAGAACGAAACTTATTTTCAGAGTTATGGATTAACTCACTCACATCTCAAAAGTTTATATAGTACTTGCTGCTGCGACTTTGCCCGAACGGGAAATAAAAACAATCACACTTCTTACTAATATTGTAAAGGCGAAATTTATGTCTGTGTCTTCTTCACGCTCAAAAGCTTTGACTAATTTTGATAAAATTTGGTATGTAGTTATATGAGGCGCTGGAATAATACGCAGGACACTTTTCATCGTCATCATCCATCACCACGCGGGTAACAACGCCGGGCGCAACTAGTACTTGATAAATATACATCTACACTTGTACACTTATATTATTATAAAGAGGCAAGATTTGTTTGTTTGAATTGAATAGGCTCCGAAACTATATGGCCGATTCTAAAAATTCTTTCACTATTACTATTAGAATCCTACATTTTCCTTAATGAACATAGGCCATATAATATTTTGAAAAAAATAGGGATCCGTATGAAAACTTCGATAGTATAACCCAAAGTGTGTAAAAAATACCAAAAAAGTATTTATATCGCGTACGCTGCGGAAACTATTGACCATTCAGTATATGCTATTGACAATAAAGCAAAGCGGCGTACTAAAGTTTTATAGAACATGTCAATACAAAATCTACAAAAAGTCCACAGTACCATTATGTCACAATAAATACTTTATCATTTTGTGTTTTAGTAACGGCGCGCCGGTACTAACTAGGCCACATTATTCGTACCTTGTTATTAATCATAATCTACTCTAATAATTAATATAAGGAAAGATGTATGATTTTTTGTAATAGATACCCATAAAACTACTTAACCGATTCAAACAATACTTTCACGCGTATAAAGCTGACATTATGCCTGAGTAACATACGATATATTTGATTCATCCTCATAATAATCCATCACCACGCAGGTGAAACCGCGGATCACAGCTAGTTATTAATATAAAACTTCTGTTGACAGCTATAGCAACATAAAGTACATGGACATAGCATTGCTTTACTTCCTGATATTACAAGTGTTTGATATTAGTTAAGCTTCAGTTACTAAGTTAGTCAATGGCTAGTTTATGTTGTAACTTAAAGGTCAGCTTACTGTTTGTAGCGACAACGCAAGCGGGTGCGTGTTATACCAGGAAGTGATTCCCACAGGAGCACTTGCCGGGATAAATGTAACATGTGTCTGTTTGTACTTGAACAGTTACATCATTCGTCACGGAAGGTTTACTTTTGTAATAAACCCCAAGTTTTTGTGTAACTAGAAAAAATAACCTCCATTAAAAAACTCGCTGTAAAGGTGTAAAACTCTGATCGCTAGTATCCATATACAAATGTTAAGAGCAGTAGAACTCTTTGCGAATACGTCCGTGGTAGTACTGCCACCAAACCTTTTCCTGCCGTAAAGCAGTAATGTTCGCAATACTGTTTTTTGGTTTGGTTGCTGGTGAAATAGCACATCAGACTTAACAAAAAAATGTCTCAGGTTTACAGCACAGTGCAGTTCGTGGTCACTTGTGAGGAAATACGTCTGTTCTAAGCAGATGTTGCCACTTAACATCAGATATACCTCGTGCTTGTACCGTTACCTAATAACTTAGTAAAAAATTAGTCTGATCGGTTCAGAAAGTGTAACATTCGTCATCCAAAATTACATAGTTTTTATTTGTGCCGACCGCAGCTACTGCCCGCGGCTTGCATGGTCAGAGAGAAATAATGCTGTTTCAATCCCTCGGGAACTACTCGGGAATCTGTTCATGTGTTTCAGCGTGAAGAATTAGTAACAAATAAAGTCTCACTCACCCACTCGCGTTCGCATGTTACTACTTATTATTAAGTACAGGGCACCCACATATGTTTCCATTGAAATATATTTTCATATTTTCCGAGAAAATAGGAATGTCGTCATATATTATTCAATTACAAACCTTCAGACATTATAATCGCCGTAGGAAACGGGACAGCCAATGTGCTCGGGGAACAATGGCGCTCGCTGCGTACCGACGTGCGACAGTGACAAGATAATGCCGCTTCGTCTGCGGACACACATGCGAGTACATTAACTCATCATTACGTATGCATGTGCTCCTTGCAACATCCTATTGTCTTAGTAGGATACTTAGTAGTTTTCCTCTGATTCTCTTGATAGATGATAATATAGATTATGACTATATATTATCAAAATCAACGTGCAGATAGCATCGCATCCAACACAGTCCCATTTTCAGTGGAAATATAAATAAATAAAACAAAAATTAGCAAAAAAAATATTAATACGACCAGTGGGCCGAGCACGAATATTTGCTTGAGTGTAACGCTTTCGTATCGTTGTCGTATACAGTACAAACTATGAGTTATCTGTGCCAATTCGTACTAGATACATGATAGTTTGTACTGAATACGTGAACGATACGATAGGGGTACACTAAAGCATGCAAATATTCGTGCTCGGGCCACTGTACATCTGGACGGATGAAGCAAATTTAGCGAGTCGTTGTAGTGACTTCGTTCGTTTCGTTCCCTCGGACAATTAATGACAGCTGCAGTGCCACTCTGAGCTTAAATTTAAAATGGCACTGGACTGGCACTGTAGCGCAATGCTTGCTCTCCGACACAGTGGGTTTGAGCCTCATTGAACCAATAATTTCACTTGCTGCAGTGCCATTCACAAGCTCACACAGTAATCATTGCGTATTATTGATTCGCATCAGATTATCTAGCTAGTGGAGGTACCAACCAAGCATACTTCTTACCCGCGGAAAGTATATTAATGTTGGTTATTCAGTTTAGTTGAGTTTCAATAGTAACAGCCACTCGTGCGCGAGTATGGACATTATTTATTCAACGAAGCTTCCTTCAATGAAAACTCCTTCCTGGATTTAGCTACTGGGTTTCCTACGTAGACGCCTTAATATGTAAAAATAGTGGGTTATTTACGGAAATGGTTCCGTGAATGGGTAAAATTTTAAACTGAAACAAAGTAGCTCTCTTCTGTTTCTCTCTCAAGAACGTCTCAAGTGTACATTGTGAGTAGTGTTCACTACTTTACCGATACAGTACGGGAAGAAAAGGTTTAGGGTTAATTTACATAATATATTTTTAAAAATCAAAAGTCAAAGTCAAAATCATTTATCAACTTAAGCATCAAAGACGCACTTATGAACTTCAATTATTCATTATTATGTACTTTAATGCGACTCTGTTGCCGCGTTCCAAAATATATAGAGCCTACCGAGAAGAAGCGGCAAGAAACTCGGGGCCATTCTTTTTATATAGATTTTACAATTTTGCTACTTAGGTACTACTATTATACTAGGTGGCAGATGACAACTCGCCAAAAGGTGGAGTATTCCAAGCATCTTTGTCTTCTATATAATTTCATATATTCTTCATAATATGCTTTTTTTATTGAAATGTTTGTTTTTCCCTCAACTTGAATTTTCCCTCTGTGAGCTCAGTTATGTAGATTTTATTGTAAAAACGCACACAATTTCCTAGGAATGACTTATTAGTCTTAGCAAGTCTAAAATTAGATACAGCTATCCTTTTCGTATACCTAGTATTGCTCTTGTATAGGAATTTACAGGAGACGTAATATGTTTTTACACGTGCCTATTGGTCTGCTTCTGCACAAGTGTACCTATGTAATGGAACAGGGAAAAATTAAGTGTTTGATTTTTTGTTTGTTTGTAGGATGATCTCTAGGGATAGTGTAAAAACCTATAGCCCGTGTGTAGGAACTTATATGTTATATTTATTCAGGAGAACAAAGTCGTGGCGAGAGGCCTACGTGCAGGCTTACTCATGGTATGGTGGAAACTATAATAACATAGGAGTATTACTTCACATGACGATAATACGAGGTTTCGTTTGTGCCAATTTTCTACAGCGCCCAAATTACTAAAATTAGAACCTAAACCTTCCATAAGCTTAAATGATCACAACTTAAAATATATTTCCTTTGCTAACTATTACTTAATCTGTGTCCAAGGTTTATCAAAGGTTCTAAACAGTGAATATAGCTAGAACAATCACAAATAAAGCTTTACGTTGAAGCACTCAACAATCACTCGAAGGGTTAAAGGCACGCACTGTAAGCCCCTTTAGCTCATTGTTAAGTTTGCAGCCGTTAGTTTACATTGAATGTACGTATTAAGGTTAGTACTATTGACACTCCACGCGTTCTAATATGATAGCACTTTGTAAATAATTCTTACCCCTCTCTACACATATGTATATTTATGAATCAATATGCATTTGTAAAGAGTGTTTATAATGCAGCGGCCCCGGGACGTGCGGCAGCATTATCACACACACCCCCGGGACAGAGTCTGCTCTGCTGTATACTACAGGATTTTAAAAGATTAGTTTCGGTTTGTAATCATATTGTACCAATCGTAAATATTCTAGTCCCGTGCAGTTCAGAATAGACAAATAATACATTTTATACATATTCTAAATTATGGTGTACACACATAATCAGCCCACTTTTTTCTCATTGCTGGAACCCGAGCCTTCCTCTCAAAGAGAGGAGTTGGGACATAATCCACAGTGCGGGTCCAGTGCAGCTAGGCGGATAGGTGGCCGCCAATCCATGTCGAAGTTTTCAGGCCGCCCGAAGGCCTTCGCCATAGCCTAACTATTGACAAACAACCGGGACCCATGGCTTCGACGTGCCTTTCGAAGCACGCAAGCATTCAGTGAATACTGCCACTAGCACACACCCATCCAACTCCTGACCGCAGCAAGCGTTGCTTTAGATCGGCTAAGATCACCAAGTCAAGCTCCACTGCCAGCGCTTTAGTGTTCGTTCGTTTCGTTGTGTACGTAACACTACATACATACTACAACACTACGTACATAACACGTAGTGTACGTTCAATAAGAATAAACAGTTATTAGCAGTAAGTATATAAGTACCCTCGGAAATCTCCTTCCCTGCACTGGGCCGGTATATGAACCTGCATAGCTGGCTCCTCTCAAACTTTAAAACCTATCAGGGAAGCTGACGATGCGTTTGGTGGTAGTGCCACGCTGTAACCCCACAGTATCACTTACCATCAGGTGAGCCGCTTGCTCGTTTGCCAACCTATCCGATAATAACAGCGTTCGAGCAGCAGCTGTTTTTGAAAGCCAGATCCAATATGTTATTAATAAAAACTAAATGATTGTCTAAATAAAAGTTCACGATATGTTGGATATTGCGAGTCGTCGTCTTACGTCTGCCCGTGGTGGCGAGTTTGATTTTCGAAAAAACCTTCTTTCAATGCCCGTGCACTATTAATTAAATAATTGCTTTTTAGTAGCACTGAGTTTAATTGTCTTGCAGTAGTATGAAAAGTAGAGTAAAGCTTGTGTTCGACTTGGGCGGCTTGAACCCCTCCCTTCGGGACTCTATTCCCGAACTCCCGACTCTAATCCCTTCGGGATTCACTCGGGACTCTACATAACTCCCTCGCATTGTAAAATCATGACAAATTTCTTGTCAAAGACTTCACCCTGACTTCACAATAATTGCAAATGGAAGGAATCTCCTTTACGCCTTTAAATCTCTGTAATGTGTGCAATGTACATTGTGTTGTACTCTTTTTTCTTATGTTGTAATAACATACAATTTGTCTGTAACTTGTTCTATTTGCTAAACCCCTAACGGTATCTTTTCTGCCACATAAATGTTTTTTATAATAGTCCTATAGCCATTCATATGCCTAACTAGCTGACCCGTCAGCGGCTTCGCTCGCGTGGCCTCGCGGGTTACGGTAATTACTGATTTTAAATTATCCCACGGGAACTCTTTACTTACCAGGATCAAAAGTATTCAATATGTTGACCAGGGATATAAGCTACCACCATACGAAATTTCATTTAAATCGGTTCAGTCGTTTCGGAGATTAGCCCGTACAAACAGACAGACAAACGTACAGAGAAACAAACAATTTGAACTTATTTTTTACTCCTTACATCCCCTGACTCGGTATAAAGCATATTTTTCATTGTACAGAAATTTGACCTCTACAGTTTATAAATATGTAGTAGTTTTTACATCCCTCGTTTTACCCCCTTAAGTCATCCCTGACAAAAGTATTAAAAACATCACTATTTCTTTTAAATTACCTATACAGTTATCAATTTTAATCACTGTAGCTCCAAAAACAAAGAACTTTAAAAAAAAATATATCTACCGTTTCACCCCCTTAAGTCATTCATGTTAATTTATATTGAAATCATCACTTTAAACTGTCCAAGTGTATGTTCGAAAACAAAAAACTTTCCATACAAACTTTCACCCCTCCACTTCACCCTCTTAAACCACCACTATCCAAAATAAATTAGTCCCACATTTTTTATTTTGAATGGCCTATCCAAATAGCACAACTATAAGTTCAAAAACAAAGGAGTTTCATACAAACATTTTCACCCCTTTTGACCCCCTTAGAGGTAGAATTTCGAAAAACCCATTCTTAGTACTTCTCTACGCATCAAGGACAATACAGCCTCCAAATTTCAAGTCTCTACGATCAGTGGTTTAGGCTGTGCGTTGTCTGTCAGTGAGTCAGTCAGGACATCTTCTTATACAGGGTGTTTGGTAGAGGGACCAACATACCAAATGAGCGTGTTCGGGGATCCACTTGGAGAATACAAGTTGGCCAAAAAAAATCCCAGACCACCCAATTTTTTTTAACTTTTTTTTGTGAATTTTCCCTTCTCTCTGAAATCGTACCTATTTACCACCATAACATTCCATAACATCCTGTCTAAAACAGATTTTACAAATGTTATGGTGGTAAATAGGTACAATTTCGGAGAAAAAGGGGAAAATTCACAAAAAAATATTTAAAAAAGTTGGGGCGTCTGGGATTTTTTTTGGCCAACTTGTATTCTCCAAGTGGATCCCCGAACACGCTCATTTGGTTTGTCGGTCCCTCTACCAAACACCCTATATATATATATATATATATATATATATATATAGATTTACTTTCTACCTTTCATGTGTAATACTGTACGTAAAATCTTTAAACTTAGTTCATCATCATCATCAGCATCATCTGAGCCGTAGGACTGCTGAACGTATGCCTATATATTTGTAAAAGGACCACTCCAAAACCTTCCGGCCCCTTCGGCTATCAGTTTTGTGTGCTATGCGCCCTGCCCACTGCCACTGTCTCGAGAAGTTCTGATAGTACGCTAAGTTACTAACACTAGCTATGAAATCGCATTGGATCACGTTTACTATACAAAAGTTCAGAGTTGCTACAAAGTTTTATTAATTCTGTCGAAGTTGAGGACTACAGTGAAACTTAATTATTTATTCCGAAATTCAAAGAAGCTCCATTTAAACATGAATTATAAAAATGGTCGCACCCGAGGCACAAAATTAAAAAAACCGCTGTAGAGTCGACGCGAAAATTGGGAGCCATTCTTCACACAATGTGTTACTTAAGTGAATTTAGATTACGTATTGTTTCACACTGGAACACTAAATAATTACGTTTTAGAAGATGACAAAATAAGTTACGCACGTCTAAATTATGTTTTTGACATGGTAACATATTTTACAGGCAACTGGAATTCAGGCGGGCAGGTCGTGCGTTAAGCTCACTCATCACGCTTGCCCTTCACAATTGCAGCGCCACCCAGATCTTACAGATATAGTGTTGTATACAAGGCGGCTTCTTACACAAGAAGTCTACTACCTAGTAAGTTGGGTTTCCCCGCCTCTAGCGATTTACATCTGCGGGGACGGAGTTGAAGAATATATCCTGTATTCTTCAACTCCGTCCCTGCGGAGTGTTTTATGTGCCATGTTATACTTGCACCTACTTGTCCGGATGCTCGTACTACGGAACTGTTCCACTTTGTCCAACTAGTCTCCTACGAATATTCTATTTGGCAGATATTTGTAACGTTCATGATTAGTAGCAGTAAGTATGTATGTAGCGGAGCGACGCACCCGGGTTACCGACATAAACCTTGATGTTTTAGCTAATTATCCGGAAATAATATTTGTATATTAGTTTATTCAAATAAAAAGGACTTTATTAACGAATTATAATTCCCTTATATTTAATTATGGCAGATGCGATCCTGAACTACGTAGACGGATGGGGTTGGCTAAAAGCGCCATGACAGAGCTAAACTGCATTTAATGCGATAGGAACATCTCCCTAAAAACCTCCCTAAATACTCAAATACTTCGGACTCATTGTCAGGAAAAAGGGGACCACCTTGAAAAACTAATGTTGACTGGCAATGTGGAAGGGATTAGAGATCAAGAGGACAAAGTACAGTGCGTTGGGCCGACCAAGTCCAATCCAACCTAGATGCCTCGGTCTCTGAGGCAATCCACGCAGCGGAAGGCAGAGAGAGGTAGCGGAAGACAATTCGTGAAAAGGTGATTCATGGAGGTCACGACTCTCATCATTGAGGGATACGGTTAAAGGAAGAGGATTCGCGTGGTTAAAAAAAATTTAAGAAATTACAAAATTGCCCTTGGATGCAAAAATAAAAGAAATAGCTACTATGCGAAAGGGCTATCCAGAAATTAAAGCTTAAAAAACTACAGTTTGTTACTTATGTGTAATCTTACTGGTTTCTGGCCGAGACGCGTGAAATAAGATTATCGCGCTCCCTCGGGAACTACCCCTCGGATGAGGTAGCAAGTACCATGTGTGCTATTCTTGTACTATCACGATTGCAAATTGTAGCTCGTTGAGCGGTGTCATCGTGGAGAAGTAACAGGCACCCACTCACTCAGTCACAAATTCCGCATATATAATTAACGGAGCGAGCGAAGCGGAATTTCAAAAATTGTCAATAAGTGATTTTATTCTCGACCAACTTGCCTAAGGAGCCCTGTGGCGCCCTCGTGATTGCTCCCGAGTGTTATGACCTGCGCCCGCGTCAAAAGTTTCCGCCGAGTTGGGAATAAATGGCTCTTGTGCCATACCTTTACAGGTCCCAATTTTCAACCGTGTTGGATGATAAATTGCCATATTAGAGATCCGGGATTTGTTTACATTTTTTCGGACTATCTCGATTTTTGATTGGAGGAAAATAGGGGGAAACGGGTGAAGTTTGGTGTAGCGTTATTTATCGACGAATTCCAATCAAATTTGGGAGGCACACTAAGAACTTCATTCTACAGAAAGTGCATATAGTACGGTGGGGGTTGTGGGTGGCGATGGGTGTTAGGTGTGGAGGGGTGAGGATGGTTCGTTTTGTACTTTTTGAATTCTCCAACTTAGGGATGCAAGTGTTAAATCTCTGAAATGGCTTTGCTCTTTTTATAAATTTAGGCATCAAAGACGAATTAATTTTAGAAATAGAATAGTTACTGTGTGTTGTATTTATTTAAGCTAAACTGTGCCGAACTATCGAGAGCTCAAAATAAATACAATACATGGTAAATATCCCGTTTCTAAAGGTAATTCTTGTATTAGTATAGTTTAAAAACTTATATCAATGACGAACTTATATGAACATCAATAAATGATCGTAAACTTCACTTCCATACGTCGTGTTACCTACCTTTATATATCTGTGGTTACCTCCGTGTGCTGTTAACACAGATGTCATGCGATTCAGCTTCTCGGTGATGTTGGGTAATACCTATACACGTCTTATAGTCTGTGACACCTATTAACATAATAAACATAACTCTTAAATATTATTCCGCCGCGAGCTAGCAGACGGGGCTTCACACTCGCCTTGAAGATGAGCACTGATATACTCGAAGACTGGCCAGTCGTATTCGAACCCTAAAATAACGTGAGTGTTTTGCCGGTTAATAATATCATATGTAGAGTTTTAATTAATAAGTTCACATAATGGTTTTATATATACACAAGACAAATTATTTCCAGAGAGCTTGGATGGCCAATTCAAAAACTAGGTATGAGGAATAGAAAAAAGTATTCGAAGGAGTTCCTTGTAGTTTAGGATTTAACCATCATTTTCTGGTAAATTACCTATCTTATACTCGCCTAAATGTATACATAAACAAAAACAAACAAAACGTGCGCATGAAACTTGAAACTGTGTTCTAACAAGCGTTACAATCGATCTGACCCGGATTTGCAACGCAGCCAATTAACGTTTCTAACGTTTAAAGTAAACGTGGAATTGGTATCGTGGCATAAGCATAGATTAGACAGTATTGTGAGACGCACGGCACAGGTGCACAGGCCGCCAACTGCAACACAAGTGTATTTATGTAAATGTAATCATTGTAAATTAATTAATTACAACTGTACTTTTATCTAGCACCAAGGTTTATTGTCTAGTAAATTGATTGGAACCGACGCGGCTAGACCGGTACATTCGCCAATTTTGTATGTTCGAGACATTCTACGTCGGAAGATGTCGATAAACTGTGATGGTGTACAGAAGCATTCTGCAGCAAGAAGCTGTCTTAAAGATCAGATGAGCTCGTTGTGTCTTTCTACTCTTTTTAACATTGCGACCTGCACTTTGCGGGTACATGGGATGTAAAGACATCAGAAACAGTAGGACACGGGCAAAAATAGATAATATACAAGTACGATTTCAATACCGACTTCCATTCTATTAAGTTATTGGTGTGTAACTAAAAAAACACTGGGCCTGAAATTAAAATGGGACCACAAAGGAAGCACCAGCTTGCACACAAAAAAATTTGAGAATCGGTTCACCCTATCGAAAGTTATGAGGTAACAAACATTAAAAAAATAATACAGTCGCTTGAGTACCTCCTCCTTTTTGGAAGTCGGTAGAAAAAAAACAAAATTCACTTTTTATACAACTAAATATAACTCTTAAGGAAATAATCTATATTTTAAAGAAGTATTAAATTCTCGTTCAGTTTCTTTTAAAGAAGTTTATTTTAACGGATAAGAAACATTTCCTTCTAACGGTTACCTTCTTCGGGCTTATCCCCAGAGGAGCACAAGGTACGGTTGCTAACCATTTGGTGTAGATTTTGGTGGCCATTAATTATAATTTACACTGAAGGCCCCTGTAATATTAGGTCTCGCATGGGAGTGGCTGTAGCACGGCCTTAATGCTTAACCTATCTCCACGTTATGTGACACAGATATTCGAATTGATTAGAGGGCTGATCAGACTACACTGATCAATATTTTTGTAGGATCTGATAACAGTAACAAAGAAAAACAGACACAACTATGACTCACAATTATTTATTTGATTAAAAATACTATACACATCAACAAAATGACTGAATTTTGACAGTTATTTTTTTTTATTATTAAATTTTTACACATTTTTAAACGGAGGTTTGCCAGTGTGGCCAGCTTTCTATTTCCTTCTGCAGTGCGTCGCCCGGACTGACGGTGCTGGACACTTGCCGATGTCCGACCAGCTTGTACTCGTCGGTCACGTGGTTACCGGACACGCCGCACGCTATGAGCTGCCGAGCTGCTGCTAGTGCTTCAGCACTCGGGAGATGAGCTGTTACAATAAATAACAATGTTTATTGTACAGCGGAGATTATAAGTATCCAGTTGAGAATGACAGTCCCATACCTACCATCCAGAGTATTGAGTGCCACTGCACTGCGTTGATCACAAGAAGACGAATGTTTTGTCTCTTTCGCCCACTAATTTCCAAATATAAAGCCAAAAGACACAGAATTCTAACATACAACTTTATCTTTTAACTGGACCAGGGCCCCGTTTCATAAAGCTACAAGTAGCTAACAATTACTGGTAAATTACAAGTACAATTGGAAAAATGTAATACCGACTTCCATTTTAATTAGTTATTGGAGTGTAACTCAAAAACTACTAATTCGAGTTTGATAAAATTCAAATGGGACCACACGGGAAGCACCAGCGGTCAAACAAAAAAAAGAATTTAAATAATCGGTTTACCCAGTCAAAAGTTATGAGGTAACAAACATAAAAAATACAATCGAATTGAGTACCTCCTTCTTTTTGGAAGTCGGTAGAAAATAGTAAAATTGGCCTAAAATGGCAACATTATTCAGAACAAGTGTTCCACGTAGGACACTTTCTACAATATATATTGTAGAAAATCTCCTACGTGAAACACTTGTTCTGAATAATCTTGCCACTTAAGGCCAATTTTGCTATTTTATTTAACAATAATGATTACTTGTAGGTTTATTACTTGTGGCGAAACGGGGCCCAGGTAGCACATCCCTGCTAACAAGACGCGCTGCGGTAGTAGTATGCGGTAACTCATGTCTCACTAACGAGTAGGAACTAGCGGGATGATGGCTGTCTATAAGTAATTGCATTTCAAAAGAACATTGTTCGTGATCGCTTAATAAAAGCACACTTAACTCCCGCACTAGCAATCTGCAACACTCAACACTCGACAACAAACATATCTGCTCATCACGAAGATATTTTTTCTACCACAGATTGTACCTGGGACTCTGTATTTTCATGCTTGTTAGATGACGAGACGGGCTAGTCGTTCGCCTGTAGGTGAGACACACAGAGTCAACAGACACCTAAGATTTAAAGTTATGTTCTGTTCTGCAGCATTGCACTGCCCTCGCTACCCCGAGGCGTTGTGAGCAATCTCTGGTTGCTAAAAACTGGTTGAAAGCAACCAGTAATTTACCTTGCTGCATTACCCTGAGCCTTCAATCTTAATACACGCATTGACTGAAAAGTTATAAATTGCATTAATTGATTCAGGCGTTACTTTGCGCAAATCCATCATCAAAAACGATATTAAAAGTAATATTTAGTGACGCTGCCGCTAGAAATAACTAAATAGGTATTTCTTTAAATATCGTTTTTAATAAATAGCACCACAGCTTCGAAAAAACATGATATGGCACTCATTACTTTCCCAGACGGGCACTTCCAGAAATATCCTGCCACCAAGTGTCCCTGTGAACACCATCCCGAGGAACAAGGATTCACATAAGTGTCCTACGCGCGAGGCATCAGCCTACCATCTAGCCCCCAAAACATTTAGGTTTAATATATCTTACGTTTTATAAATTGCCTAAATCCTAGACAACAGAGTCTGGCCCGGTGTGGCGAGCCTAGTACGATAATCCCGCTGAACTTTGGATGGCATTTACTTATACGTAAGGATGGCACTTATCATCACTCCCAAAACTGGCAACATAACAATGACATGAGTATAAGTGTTGACACGTCGTCACTATCGCGCTGTTGTTCTACTTACATCCAAACTCCCCAATAAAGGAGATTCCGATGGATCTGACATTGAAGTACTTAGTGTGAGCCCCCACGAGCTCCCACCCGGCCCCCTCGTACACTTTGCCGTTGCCACAAATCAGGAAACTGAAACAAATTAAACCTGCTATAGATTCTGGTTCACATACAAGCTTTATGCCTAAAGCTTCGCCACCGATCTGACCTCGACATTAATACTCATAGTTTTATGCACAGAAAAGTACGATTTAAGTACTAGGTACTTAATTCAGGTCTTGCTGCTGTAAAATAAATACCATAATCGCCCAATTATGATCCCACAGGTGGTACTCGTGCCTTCTCATCCACGCGATACATTGACGAAATATTTTGATTGAATATGTGACATTACAACTGTCGCACAGTTTTGGAGTTCTAATAATTGCACTAGCTTAAGTGCCTCTTTGAATGCTTCCACAGTTTATGACACCGGCATCAATTTCTAAGTAGAAAAGAGAAAAAAAGAAGAATAATATATAACTAGTGGAAAATTAGGTTTAGTCTGTGTTCGCGCTTGGTTTGCTAAGGTTTAGTATATTTAAATGGTTCAATGTGGCCAGGATCCCGAACTCTGTAGAAAGTCAATTAGAGCTCTTTGTGACGAGTTTGTCGGAGGAAATAATGTTATCATATCCTATTTTGACCTCGAAGCAGTAATCTTCTCATTACGTGTTTCGGTTTGTTGTTCCGGGCGCAATGCAGTTCCTCACTTGTGTGTAGCCTAATAATATTTAAAAAACTGCCTAATAGACTGATTGACTCCAACCGTTTGAACAAAATCCAAAGTTGGTACGAGAACCTCGTGTCGAGTTGTGCCATCAACAACCACCACCGAACAGCCATGCATGTTCAATAATAACTCTGTACTTCGCCTGTTACCTGCTGATACTCGAACAGGTAACATTGCCGACATTACTCTCTCGGTGTATTTGCTAGAGAGCCTCAAACGAAAGGAATATGGAACTCACGATTCTGCAATGTCGACGAATCCAAGCGTCTCCCTCTGATACTTCCTGATAGCCTGCAGGATATACTCGCACGAGCCATCCGTGTTCGGCTCCGGAGTGACTGTGTGCTGGATGACGACCAGCCCCACCGGGTTGGGAAGCACGTCCTTCCGTAAAGACGCTTCCCCAGCCCATTGCGCCATGGGCACCACACCGCACTCAAGACCTGGCGAATATCGAATGATCAACTTTAGCAATGTACTTATTTAAATTTCAGAACTTAAGTACTTATTTTAATTGTGTCTGTATCTGCAATAGCTTAGTACTTAGTAGCTTTACGTAGCACTGCACTGTGTTCGTCACCCCGACACATTGCTTTTTGAGTCTCTTGCCCCCAGTAATTGCACTTGCTACAGTGCCCTTCACCCACATAGTTTTTGACACAGTAATGCTTGCACGCTATAGCTTTCATCATCATCTCAGCCGTAAGACGTCCAGTGCTGAACATATGTCTCCTCCACAAATTTCTAAAAAGACCGGTTGGAAGCGGCATTCAACGTCGTCCTGCTACTTTTATCAGGTCGTCAGTCCACCCGCATCTGCAATAAATAGCCCTTGAACAACACCTTACTTCGAGAAAAGGATATACTGAAAATCAGCCTTGCATAGACTTATGTGTCTACCCAGCCATGCGCTGAGTTTGATAATATTGTAATTTTTGTGGCAATAAAAAAACGTTTCTTTCTTACCTGGCTTTAAAGGGGAATTTCGAGCATAATTGGTCAAGTGGTTTCCGAGATAATAGGTTGTGAAGTACTGCAAGAAAGTGCCGCTGATAAGACTGTGTATAGCTACATGACATAAATAATAAAATAAAGTTCTTTGTCTACACACACAGAGCAAACATTACAACGTGCAACAGCAGCCATTACAACAGATAATAAAGGAGGAATACACAGTTGTTATAAAATTGGTTAGTCCTCGCGCATTATGCAGCTTGTAATGAAGCTTCTAACTTCAGAATTCCAACTAATCCTAGCCTTAGGTCTGCTTCTATTGTATTAACTTTTAATTCTGTTATAATAACTTGAATGAAACTTTCGTAAGTATTACACATTACTGTTACAATGATTCCAAGTTAGCGATAAGTACAAGAACATATTAGTATTAGTACTAGATCTTATCCCAAACTTCAATAGACAATAATAATACAAATTTCAAACTATATTCAGCCTTATAGTCTGATTTGTTGTTGAAATAACTTTACACAACCAAACCTGTGCCAATATGCATTAATCATATTACACAAGTTTCCTAGGAATCAAGTATTAAACTTAGGAATATAGCCCATTGACGGGATTAGAACCCGCGCCATCTGACTGACCGTGTCAGATAAAATGTATCTATATATATATATATATATATAGCACACCTCTAGAGGGGTAAGTTGTAAGGACCATTTGAATGATTTATAATTGTTATACCTTTACCTACCTACCATTTGCACTAAATGAATTTGAATTTTAATTTGAATATAGGACCTTTTCAACCGTAGTATGGGGACGGAACGCCATCTATCGAGTTGCTTGAAAGCTTTTTTCGACCGAAATTAAACTTTTACAAACGCGCAACTTTCGTGTTGATGTCGCAGCCAAAACTAAGTTACACTAAGCAGGTGTGCACTGCTCTTACATAGTAGAAGATCAATAATTTTATGAGAATACTTTAGAAGCATTGATATCTGATAATATCATGAAGGAATCCACGGCATATCGGTACGGTACTGCGTAGTGCTTGGCTTGGTAGCTACCACACTCGAACCAACATATCTCATAATCATCAATATAGCGTTGATAATGGTCCCACTGATATCAATCGTGGCACATAATGACGACGTACGAAATGCTGACGTACAAAATCAAACCTTCTAGAAAGCTAATAAAAAACCGGCCAAGTGTGTGTTGTGCTCGCGTACTGAGGATCCCGTACATTAAGAAAGTATGTAACATTATTGCTTTAACTAAAAGAACAAGTACAATTTGAAAAAAATAATACCGACTTTCATTCTATTCAGTTATTGGAGTGTAACTCAAAAACTACTAGACCGAATTTGATGAAATTTAAATGGGACCACACGGGAAGCACCAGCTTTCAAACAAAATCGGAGAATCGGTTCACCCTATCGAAAGTTAGGAAAGTGATAAATACAGTCGAATTGAGTACCTCCTCCTTTTTGGAAGCTAGTAGAAAACTAGGTTAAGACGCGAAGTGGAGCAGCCAGGCTAATTTGAAGTGCGAGAGTTGCGACATATGAACGCTTGGCGGCGCGGCGACGCAGCGGTTGTATCGGTCCGCTCCCAGCCCAACCATACGCTCTGTCACAGTGTAACTAATACAGTTTATCAACTTTAGGTTCTACCTAATCAAATAAGTTAAGTTTTTCCAAAGTAGGACAAACTTAACTTAGCCGTTCGATCCCTACAAACGATTAATGCACCAACCGCAAATAATAATAAGTATGTAATTAATATATAGAACTGACGAACACAACAAAAAAAAAAAAAAACACTTTAATCGGAATCCCATTAGGGAAGATAACGTATAAGTACAATATACCATATACAAAACAAAACAACAGAAGCAGCACCTCTTTCTGTTGCAGGAAACAATATAGCACTTGTAGAAAAAGAGTCCTGGTATAAATAATAAATATAAAGTAGGAGCTCACCTTGAACTTGGACAATCAGAGCGAAACAGGTCACAAACACAACGATAAAATATTTCATTTTTACGTTTAATTTTGAATCTTAGGTTTATTTAATTGCACACGATAATAGTCCTTGAATATTGAAGTTACAATAAAACACCTAATGCAATAGTAGAGCTTATATAACAAAAATAAGTTGAATAATTAGGAATAAGTATTGTATTGTTGCGGGAGTCCCCGGGGAAACGGGACAAGCCCGCACTTTATTGTTACGTATTGGATAGTTTATGTGACGCTGCGAGCTGGTATCTCAGTGTGGTTGCCGGGGGTACAGAGATAAATATTATTCACTGCAATTGTTTATGCGTATTTGCGTATGCTATGGGCTCCACAGTGTGTCCTACTAATCTTAAGTTTTTGAGTATGGAGGATGTTTGTTACTCTTTCACGCTCAAACAGCGAGGCCAATTTTGATGAAATTTTGTATGGAGGTAGATGAGGCGCTGGATTAACATAAAGGATCGTTCATCATTATCATCATCATCCATCACCACGCAGGTGATAAAGCGTAATATTCTTGGGAATAGACAAAATAACTAGATTTCCAACTATGTCAGATTGTAATGATGACAGTTTTGTCAAAGTTTGTGTCAGCTTCTGATAGCTTAGTCAAAGGCACGCTATCATTTTGACAGCCCGATACACTAGTCGTGCTCGGCGACCGTCAAGGGTGATGAAATGTAATGGCTGTATTTTCAATGGTGATTAATTTTATATTTGATGTACGGTACGTATGTACTGTATTTATTTGTTCACTGATTGATTCACTCAGTATTTATATTTACATATTTAATACTATTGTAGCAATTGCGTTTGACCATGTACATATTTTACATTTTGGTATAAAGATACTCGAACTACTACTCGAAGTACTGATCCTGCGCAGACGAAATCACGGGCACCAGCTAGTATACAATATATCGATGGGTCCTATGTATATGGGCCAAAATGCAAAATGTTAACTTTACAGGAGATGCTGTCAAAGTTTAAATTTACTATAATTTTAGATTGATAAAACCGAAGTTTACGAAATTTTGGTTATTTGCTAAGACACCTATACTCAACATTTTTACTACAGTATTATATGTGTAAATTTATCGGGTTTTTTTTTACGTCACATTGACCCTTCTACGTTAGTTTTTATTAAAACTATTTTTATTTAAAAACATCTTAAAAAGGCCAATGTGTCATATTGGCCATTATACGTGTATTACGCTAATTAGTGTAACGTTAATCTTTTTTTTATTTTTATCTCATAAAATTAGTAAATAGTTGTTTCAGTTGATGATGCAATTATTCAAATAAAAGGTACTTAGATATTAAGGTAATTAAGTCACATTAATACTTATACGTTTTATAATCTGCTAACCTAATAATTGAGTGTCCAATTAGATCATTATAAACAATAAAAAACTCAGGGGTTTTATTCATTTATTAAAACAAAAATTGAATTAGCCTTAAAACTAAAGTTATGGACCCGTATTCATTCTTTTTGGCAGTTTAATAGTAAGAACTAAGAAGAAAACTGTTACTTAAGATCTAAGTTTAATTAACAAAATCAGGTAATAAAAATAATGTAGGTACTTCACATTATTAAGTTCTAGATATAATTACGAAAAAAAACGTAACAAAAATAAAAGCCTGTCTGGCGTAAACAAAAATAAAAAGATCTCCGTATTATAGCCTAATAATAAAATTACCATAATCAACATTTCTATTAAGTGGAAATTTTCTAATTGTCTTCATGATCACTTTCATTGATTGACACAATGTCATTAGATGCTACTAAATTTTCATAATAACTGTGGTATACAGGTGGGATAATATTTTTTCGACATAAAACAAGCAAGTCTTTCTTCTTGGAAAGTTGTATTGGTAACAGCTGATTGTAACATAGTTGCAGAGGAATATTTGTTGGTCTATCGGCTATTCGTCTTCTTGTTCGTACTGGCTGATCTAAGATTTTAATATGATTTTCAATAGCATCTTCACTCAAATCATATTTATAATATAAAACGTATGATTCGTCTCGGCTTACACGGATTTGTTTTAATTTAGACCAAAGAATTTTTCGTCCTTCTGAGTTTTTAGTCCAGTTAAAGTGTGTATTTGTCTGCATCTTTTTGAAGTCATAAATCATGTTTTGAGCTACGTCTATGACGTTATAAGGACTTCCTTTTGATTTTGCCCATCGAATCAATGAGCTCCATTCAGAGGGTGTGTAAATATTCTTATATTTTGAAGCTCTTTCAATGGTGGCGTGTATGGAGTCGCCTTCATTCTGAGTGTGGCCTACTTCGAGAAAAGTGTGTTTTATATTCAAATTAAACTGTTTAGTGGCGTAAAGATACATAAAAAAACATAATCCTGTTTCGGTTTTGGCCAGTGCAATTGTCTGACCAAAATCTAAAGTCGTCACAACCTTCTTGACTTTTTAATTTGATCATATCGTAAATAAAGCTCGCTATTTCGTTCGATCCCTTCATTGCAATTTGCTCATTCCATAAATAACAGGTACCAATTAAATTCCCAATATCGAAAACTGATAAGTTATGTACTTTCAACCTTTTGCTGTAATAAAATAGACTAATTTCACCACTCGGGGACAACAACACTTTTTGCAAATCAAAAGTAGCGCAGAATATTTTGGTGTCATTTTGTGAATCACGTTTATCCTTTTCTTTTAAAGATCTAGCCAGATTCTTGCTAATTATATGATTATCATAAGATATTTTATTTTCAGGAGTCACAGGACCGTTTTTGAAAGAATGACAAACATGGCATTGGTCTTTTTTTGGCTGGTGGAATGATAAATTAATATTTTTGTTAACTATGTCCCTGTATTGCCTTAACGACTCACATTTATTACCATATTTTGATGGATCATACCATTCTTTGTATAACTTAAACATGCGGATAAAACTTAAAGAGCCATCTAAATAAAGTTTATTACTGTCTTTACGACAATAATGTGAATCGACCGGTTCAAAGGACTTTACGTGGTCCAGCACACTTCTGATCATTTCTTCATCAATAGATGTTTTATGGTGATCATGTCGACCTCTATTATCAATTAAAGTGAGTCTGTGACTTATATCAGCAAATTTACTCATTGCAGTTCTTATCATTTTTGGTCCACAGCTGATGGTGTTTAGAAACATCGTCTTGCATACCACCAGTTTAGTCTTTTGATTGTTTTGAGTATAAGGCAAATGATACACATATGTGTATGACCTTCGTGAGTCACCTTGGGTAACCGTTCTTTTTTTATTTATTCTTACTACATAGTTGACAATAAAGTCATATTGCTTAGAATGGTCTCCAATCATCCAAAATTGATGAAATATAGCACTCCTTGCATCTTCATCAAGTTTTTCGTAACACTTCAGTTTACATGTGCTCTGACATGGTTCACCTATTTGTTTCTCATCTCTTAATTTACCATTTCTACTGTTATAAGCTTTCCCAGTATTTTTAAGTCTTTTTCTTTTCGAATCTATCCATTCATTACAAAATTTTTCTCGCAATCTTCCACTATCTTTTTTGTTAGTAAATTTTCTTTTCCTGGGCCTCATAGGAGTTGAAACGTCACTTGATGAGTAATACTGTGAAATAGGGGAAGAAGCAGTGGCATCTGATAACAATGATGGCACTGAAGGAATAGGTTCTTCCTCTCCGAAAGAACTGTAATTAGACGATGGCATTGGGGTCGCATTATCGTCATCGCGTACATCGTCATCCAATAGATCTACATTTTGAATGAATTCTTCACTGTGATGTTCGATTGAAGATTCAAAAACCGTTTTGCTTGACAGATCTGTTGTTATCATTGAAGACCTAGTAGCTATCGGCTCATCATTTGGTTTTTGTACTGAAAGACAGCATGAGTGTAAATCAGAGTTATTTTCTTTTTCATGAGAGTGGGAACACTTTTTATGGGGTTGAGTTAGTTGACTATTAGAAATAAACATGTCATCAGATTCGAGCAAAGTAGAATTTTCCAATATATCATTTTGGTTTTCTTGTTGAGGTGGATCATTTTCAAAGATATCTTTGAGCAGACTTAAACTGCAATTTTCTAATATCTCACTAGCTCTAAACGGCAAAGGAGCTGAAAAAAAAATACAGTGTAAGATTAGAGCGGAATATTGTAAATAAAGTAAATGAAATTGAGTTAATAATGTACCTAACTAATGATTTTAGTTTAGCAGATTCTGAACAAATATTCTTTCTAATAATATGACAACCCTTGCTTTCCATATTAACAGGTCAAAAGTAAAAAAATGACTGAAGGGCGAAAGTGTATTATTTAGAATAAACCAAGTATAACGGCCAATGTACCACATTGGCCGTTCTTTCTAAAAACTCGTGATATTTCATTTAATTTATTAGTAAAACAATAATTGATCAAAGTTTAAAGATGTACTAGTATATAAAAACATATTTTAAATACTTACAAAGGTTATCATCGCTATTTTCTATAAAATCGTCGTTTTCATAACCTAAATCGTTTCTCTGCGCACTGTTATTTTCCTTTCCTAGTGCTAAATTCACTAAATTCCGACTTCTACTCAACTTAGCACGATAACTAGATGCCATCTTTTACTTATTAAATAAATTACAACGCACAAAACAAAACAATAACATTTTTTGTTCAACACAGTGCGACCATTGCTCCGATCAACGTATAAGTGTCAATCCGGCCGATTGGTCCAAATAATAAATAAACGCGCGGGTACTCCCCGCGTATAAGTCTCTAATTACTCTTTGGACCTTATACGTTTAAATTCATGTTACATATGCCGTTATACTGCAACACAAAAACGTGTTTCTATGCAGAAATCTTTTCTTTTTAATAGCTAACATGATTAATTATATCGATAAGAAGCGTTTACCAATAAAAAGTTAAAATAGCCAAATTGTTAGTTTGGCCCTTATACATAGGACCCATCGATATAGTCAGAGAATGTCACAGCAGTGCCTAATTTTAAGCTGCATAAAAAAGTGTCAAAAGCTCCGGCTTAGCGAGCTCACATTCTATAGCTTTAAAGAATTCTTAAACTTTTAGGGTTCCGTACTCAAAGGGTAAAATGGGACCGTATTACTAAGACTCCGCTGCTCGTCCGTCCGTCTGTATGTCTGTCTGTCTGTCCGTCTATTACCAGGCTGTATCTCATGAACCGTGATAGTAAGACAGTTGAAATTTTCACAGATGTTGTATTTCTGTTGCCACTGTAACAACAAATGCCAAAAGACCAGAATAAAATAAATATTTAGGTGGGCTGCCATACAACAAACGTGATTGTTTTTGCTCGATACGGCAACAGGTAGACACTTGAAATATTCATAGAATATTGAGTTATATCTGTCACTTTAAAATAAATAATTTTCTCAAAACTGGTATGTAATGTTGCCATAACATCTCTAAAAAGTATCCAGAAAGTGAACTCAACCGGAGACTTATTCACAACTGTCCAGTAAGAAGCAGAATTTTAAATTTGGAATCTCCTACTGTCCAGTAAGTAAGTATGTAATTTACATACTGGACAGTAGGTGATCCTCCTTAGATCTGCTTAGGAAAAAAAAACATGACAACAATGTTATAATGGCTAAACTCTAATCTGTGTCTGGTACTATGTTACTTTTTAGAGATGTTGTGGCAACGTTCTATACCATTTTTGAGAAAAAGCATTTTCAGTGGACTTGCGGTATAGAAAAGTATGGAATAGAAAGGTTCGAATTTTTAAAACTCTTTCCACGCTAGTGGGTAAAATGCACAATTTGGATCACAATTTCAAAACTGAATCATTACGAGGTTGTGATGTGAAAAATGTATTGACTTGTGTATAAACCTTTGACGTATAAATTAACAATTTATGAAAAAAAAAAAACATATTCGTTTGTTCATTTATGAATATGTAGGCATGTACCAGGCGGTACCAAAACAACACAAATAAATCCATTGTATCGGTATAGTACACGCGGTAAAAAGCTTCTGTTTGCGACTATTCGTACACATCGTGGTCGTGCCCAAACAATCATTTCAATTCAATTAAATTTCTTCATTGCAAGGTCGAACACTATCCTTTGAATTGAGGTTTATCTCAATCATAAACGTAACCTTTATACCTACTTATTGTATGTATAAACTGTCTCCACCCTTAATTGTATTCAAATAGTTTGAGCTGCTTGGGCGCTGAGTTGTTCAAGCATACATACATAGGCACATAGTACGAACTATCTCACCACACGATTATAATTATGTAGTTTTAATGAAAGGACCAAGCATTGAACAACTATTAAAGTATATAAGTAGTATTTTCAAGTTGACTGTAAGAAACGTTTAAATAAAAAAAAGCTTACCTACTATAAAGTTCGACATTATATAGAAGATAAAGATGCTTGGAATACTCCACTTCAGCTGTCACTCTGCCACTCATAAAATGTAATATTTGTAGTACCTAAGTAGAAACATTGTAAATATCTATATAAAAAGAATGGCCACGAGTTTCTTGCCGCCTCTTCTCAGTGGGCTCTATATATTTTGGAACGCGGCGGTAGAGTCTTTAAAGTACATTATAATGAAAAGTTGACGTTCATAAGTGCGTCTTTGATGCCTAAATTGAATAAATGATTTTGACTTTGACTTTATAAAGTATATACAAAATATTATCATACATTTCAGTAAACTGAGTTTTCCTTATAAATCGTACGTTTCAAATAACAATTAAATTGTTGTGGATTCTGTAATTTATTAACGCAATCGCTATCTGTGGCGGTATTGGATGAGTATTCCGACCATAAACACGTAGGAACTTAGGCCTCAGCCGCAGATGGTGTCACGCGGCACACGGGGTGGACACACACGTCATACATTTACAAGGGTACATCCGATACTTTATCGAGTTACAAAAGCGTTCTTTACCCGGTTGGGGTTTTCTTTGGAAATTCCGACTTCATGAGACCGTGAAAACATGAAACTTAAAGAGAATCTATCATGTATATTGTTTTGTAATATTAAAATGACTTTGTCAAAGTAATAACGAATTAAAAACTCTGCAAATGTTTACGTTCGCATACGTCGGTTAATAACAATTAGGCAATTGCCTTCATGGAGCTCATTCTGATGCAAATGATGTGTCTGGTGCAGATGTAGTGAGCTCTTTTTGCTGGGACGTCCCCTCACACACCAGCAGGTGCTTTACCAGCGACGACGATCAACAGAGTTCACACCGCGACGTGCCAACGCAACATAGTGTATCGCGTCCCCCACACCAACCTTTAACATCACCGGGAACATGTTTGTTGTGAGCACTAGCGTATACTGGTACTATATAAATATATATAATATACATATCATAATATATATATATATATAAATATTATATACTATCCTCGGTCTCCTCCTCCGTCCCCATAGGAGACAGTTACAATCCATGAAGGGATCAAAGCATCTAAACGGTTAGTCAAAACACATGGGGCCGGGTCCTGTCCGAGGAAATAAACCACACTAATGTTATAGAGAGGCGACAGCTAGTGAGTGTGTATGTGTGCTACTTCTCACGTTCAGGTTGGACCGATCAAGTAATTTATTATAATCAAAGGAATAATGTATGCTATAATAGCAACTGGAAGTGTAGATGTATGTAATACTCGTATATCAAGTGTCAAACGTACCAGCACAATAGAAATGCCATTGTTGTGTCCATGTCACGAGTTGACACATGAGGGGTTCAAATAGATTAAATAATCATAATATATATAGCATGAAGCGCTCGTGGTGGAGCTTGACTTGGCAACAAGTTAAGCACGGTTGGATTTGGAGTTGGATGGGTGTGTGCTTGTGGCATTGTTCAACTGAGCGCTTTGTGTTTCGGAGGACACGTACAGCCGTCGGTCCAAGTTGTTTTTCTTAGGACAACAGTAGTAAGGGTAAGTGTGCGTGCCTTTTGGCGGCCTGGCACATGGGTTGCTCAGCCCATCCACTAACGGCCGGTCGCAATAATCTATCTATCGCCGGTTTACCTTACTAGAGTTAGATATTTGACACTATTTGTACGGACGTTATGTCAAATTGCTACCGGTAGTAAGGTAAACCGTGGATAGATAGATTATTGAGACGTGCCTTAAGAGTAACTGGGCCCGTGTAGTGGATTCTCCAACTCCTCTCTCTGAGAGGAAAGCTTGGGACATAATGGGCTGATTATGTATGATATGTATCATAAATATATAATTTGATATAAAACTAGGTATAGATAATTTTGTAAATGGTGACCTGCTTTATTGTTGTCTAGTAGGCCCCTACTTTATGTGGTATTCAGAAAACAAAACAAAAACAAAACCATTGTAATTTACATGGACGTTTATAGAAGCGGATTGGCCGGCTTGCTATATACCCATACCTACCTGTTGTTTGGTGATATTACTTGTGATATTACATCACACACGAGTTTTTATCAGAAACTTGGGAAAAACTCTCACGCATGTAATGAGTTTCCTGCACAACGCACCCTGACGCACATAAACTGTGTCTACGGCTCGTGTGTAATTCTTAGCGTTTGTTATTGCATAGTTACCGTACAATGTTCACACTGCTTGGACATGATTCTTTATAAAAATCCACCACGCGGGCACAGTGTGGCTCGCCGTGTGTGTTAGTTTCTGACCGACATGGCGTAATGACCGTTACATCAACTGAACTCGACGAGCATGACCTTCCATATTGCTAGTGGCATCGTCCACTAAGCAGTTTTTATGTTTTTTTAACTGACATGCGGCGGTTCGTGCGCCTGATGTCCATTTTCCCAGGACAGTGTCAGTGTTACCCAAACCTTAGATATGTAGTTTCGCGCGGCACTTCACTGCACTCTTCATTACAACACATCGGTTGTTGTCTCTTTCATTCACTTGCTACATCGCCCTCCGTACCCTAACACAGTATTGCTTACGCACTATGGCTTCACAGTAGAATATCTGGCACTGCGGTGGTACCGACCAAGACTGCCACTTGCACATGAAGATGTAGCCATCAGCGCGAGACGTCGAGGCATTCACGAAACACACTAACCACTTAGTCTTTGTCAGCTTAATTGTTATACAGGGTTATTGGCCCGTAGACCCGCCATGCGCCATATTTGGCCAAAAATATGAAATGCTTCTCAGTAATCATACTAGTGTGTGTGTATATGTGGTTTAGTCGACCAATTCCCGTTAAGGGCGTGTAGTTTCACTGATTTAACTATGGGTCAAGCTATCCTAAATCTATCCATTTTCCCTGTAGGTTATGGAGAAGCAGAAGAGAATGGAAGAACGATTGAAGATGTCAAATAAAGGTTGAATAAAAAGGAATACCATACGTATTTTCCTTAATTATTCTTTTTGAGAGAGAGAGACCGCGGTCATCCTCCGTCTCTTACGTCAACGAATTCTGAAAATTTAATCTTTACTTACGTCATTTACCGATAACTCAAGTTGTTGTATGCAAATATTGTAGCAATTATTTTTAAACTAATACCTATTTCTAGAAATTACATGTTCAAACCGCAATTAGCTCATAATTAAAAATAGTATCTAACGTATGTGTTTCACTTCTCGAGAAAACTCAAAATACTTTGAATCTGATTATAATCTGAGAATTGTCTACTATTTTTTATCGCCATGGGGTCCAAAGGTGTCTATTAGCAGGTTTTCTTGACCAACAGTCCGTCTTGGTGTGTACGCCGTAGTGCCAGATATTCTGCCACTACAACTGAACAATCTCTAGTATGACATTTTATGGAAAAAAATACACATTACACGGGATTCAACCCCGCGTCTGCTGTCCCGCCTGGACGACGCGGGTTGCCTTCGTTCCGTGTTAATATCAGTCTTAGTACCAGTAGTATATTTTCCCCGCAATCCCACTTACAGCTCCACTGGTAACGCGGGACGATGTTTATTTCCCATACTAGCCACTACTGGCCAATATATTAGTAGAACCTTCTTCCCTTTTCCAAAATCGTTCATATTTATGACTTAAACACAAATACAACTAGTGATTCGGCGAACAGTAGACCTCACAAGCACAGTCTTGCTCAGTGGCAATGTTTCGCATTCTAAGCTATCTGCAGATGGAGGTGCAATATTAGTCCAATAGATACAGTCGACAGCCTCAGAACAAGTTATGCCCATATACGAAATTCCTCTTTAAAGTCAGGTACCTAATGTGTGTACCTAATTTTATTACAATCGGTCGGTAAATAGCGCCGCAGCAAATATTTCCCCATTTTAAAGAATAGCTTAAATCGCCGAATACAAAAAGTTATATAATATTTATTGAATAGTAGAACATGCATACGACGTTTCGTCAAGATTGGTTGAAAAATGCGACCTGTACAGGAGAACAAACATTCAACCTAACAAACATACAGACAGATGAAAGTCAATTTGGCCAGTTAAAGCAGAAACGCTTCGCTCGCTTCGTTTGCTTGCGCAATAAGAGAAAAAGAAAGAAAGAAAGGTAAGAAGTTTGAAGGAGTCCTTATATATAATATATAAGGAGTCCTTCAAACTTCTATAAGCAAGGAAAGGAATAGAAGATATTCGAAGTTAGTCGAATAGTCGAAGTTGATCTCCTGGTTTGTGGCTGACGGCTTAGCCCTCCGTTTTATTTATTGTCCTCCATCGGGTCATCTCTCCATTTGTGATAGGGCCGCATGGCTTTTACCGCGTGGGGTTATAAATAATACTTTTCACTATATAAATTTCGAATAAAACTTTTCTCAATAAAAATTAAAACTATCAAGGATGCGTTATAATACAAAAGGATTTATTTAGATTTGGCCATAATTTCCTGTTTCGGCTCGAAATTTGACAAATTC
Source organism: Selenia dentaria (assembly GCA_917880725.1). NCBI lineage: Eukaryota > Metazoa > Arthropoda > Insecta > Lepidoptera > Geometridae > Selenia > Selenia dentaria. The sequence continues at coordinate 429,075 of OU862888.1, read as the reverse complement.
GTATTTTTTGTTGACATCTTGTCATGCAAAATTTGGTTGGTCTTCCTTGTTTACATGTCCAGGGCACGACAAGGAAGGTCTTCTTAATTCTAGTTACAAATTTGGGTTTAAAAGGAACCGTGAACACTTTAATACGTCCTTAGGTATTTACAAAATATCATACCTTATATTCACATTTTTAAGGCTGAACTTTAGTTGAATTGACTGAACTCCATCGTTCTGATATTCGCTGGACGATAAGGCAGCCTTTGGATAATGGCTGAGGAGTCCGTGCTTCTCCCGTTTCCAAAAAATCTAGTTTTACCCAATTTTATATCGACGCCTGACACAATTCTCTTGGCAAAAATTGAGTTTCTTTGGACAGGTCGTGACAATTTGCATAGGGATCATTTTATAACGCTACATTACATGCATGTACATTATATATATATATATATATATTATTAGACTCCAACTAACTCGATTGTTTTACAAGGAACATCTGCTGCACATGAAGTCTAATATTAGAAACAAACACATTATATACAATATTTGCCAGTATATTTTGTCATAATAGTGTACTCAGTAAATTATCCTCGTTGCTAATTGTTTAAATCAATTGCATATAAACAAGCTAAGCTATACTAAGAGTATATGCAAAATTATCTTGACTGATCAGATTCGTTTTCTTTGAAAATGTATCGTAAATCACGACGTTAATAGGATGTTGACAGTTTATAACACAGTATCAATTTCACAGATAAGCTTAGAAATCAATAAATCCAATTCTGCGGCTCGCGGTTCCCGGAATTCCTTTATCTTTGCGGTCCACCGCACAAAATTATTCCTAAAATATGAATGAATGAAGCGGCCACGGAATGAAGCCTATAACACGGTAATATTATCTATCCTATAAGGTCTCCAACCTTAACAAGGTCGTCACGACAAGTCGTCACATCTAAATAACGATATGAGTAACGTTTGAGTGACATTATGTTTTGTATGACAATGACAGCTCTACGACCGGTAAATCTTGAAAGCTTTACGACCGGTTTTGATGACGTGCGCTCTAATTAGTTGTCCGCACTTTAGGGGGTATTATACCCTTTGTATTATTACCGACAGCTATGTTCATCGACGCAGACCCTACGCCGCTGGGCATGTGCATATTGCATGTGCTTATTTCATACCAACTTATAACTTACTCAAACATTTAAGTTTAATCGGGCACATAAGTAATTGTGCTGATGATCAAATAAAGCAAACTCTAAAACACTACTCCTGCAGCCCTCACGTTGTGGAGAAAGTTTTGTAAGCAGGTTCCACTGCAGATCCTAGTAGGTTCGTTGATGGCTATCTATCACCATAATAATAAATAACGTTTACACACGCATACCTCGCCCTAGGATTCCCTGTGTTGCGGGTGGCTTGTACATCCCCAAAGAGGGTTTCTGCCTGGCCGTGGTGGGGGACTCAGTAGCCGTGGCGGGTCACGACGGTGAAGCTATGAAGAACCAATAGGCCTGACAGTGATAGGAGTACAGACAGACAGAGTGGTCCGGCATCGGACAGCCGCGGCGGGTTCGCGGCCGTGTGCGAAAGCATTCCCGTGTTCCCGTTAAAAGCGGCAGTGACGGAACACCGCTTAATATTTGTTCTGTCGAAGCAATTAATGACTTGTCGAACTATGTTTTTAAGTAAGCTACTTGTCGAAATGCAGAGGTACACTTATCACAACATCCAAGACCCAAGAACAAACACTTCTACTCAACACACAAATATTTGCCCCGGCCACGGATCCAACCTGGGACCCGCGCTTCTAACGCAGACTATCTACCGACTGAGTTAATGAATTTTATCTAGTATTTGGAATGTTGAATAACGGCGGATACCTACGTACTAGTATCATTATTAATTTTATGCATACAACCTGCTGTTGCTTGCAGGCATGCACAATGTCACGGAATATCGACGTAAAGCAAGGCATGACATCCCCAGGGATGTACACATAACTGAATATACAGATAACTGAACTAGCCTCCATAGACAGCACACACAAAAAGAAAAAGAAAACAGGCGCGATTGTAATGAATGTGAAACAAAAGACGGTGTTCTTCTCTCTTCACTGTTTAGTATTTTTTTTTTTTTTTTTTTTTTTATCAGCTCCACAGACTCCAGGGTCCGTGCCATTTTTAAAAGTTCTCTTTTTTTTTATTACGATTATAATTATAAGGGGACAACTAATACTAAACTAAACTAGGGAAGCAGATTTTTTTTTTTTTTTTTTTTCCAATATTGTTGTTTCTGCTTTACAATTTTGGCAATTTCTTCCTCGGAATATTTATGAGCGTTCACAACAGACCAGTGTCCGCGGGCAGCACCCGTTCACGAGTTGACCCGTGCATCAGCCATCGCCCTCCTCAACCCTATTTGGGGGAAGATTGCGACCCGATACACAGGGCCACCGCTCGCCAACACATTTTAGTGGGCATGACCGTTGTGGACGCTCATACTTATTCTATGTCTTGCTTTATATAAAACAATAATGGATTTTTTTTTTTTTTATTAAAGGGGGGGGATTACATTTTCTCATTGACATTCACATTGACATTTTTACAATTGCTTAATACTACATATTATTTTGACTTATAACTATTATAGGATTACATCATTGGGACTTACTTAATGCAGATGGGTGGGGGATTGCATACAGATAACATTACAATGGGGACTTACATTATTCAGAGGGGGGGGTGGGGTAGGAATTAAGAACAGGTTTACATTTGAAATAATGACTTTACATTTTCTCATTGACATTCACATTGACATTTTTACAATTGCTTAATACTACATATTATTTTGACTTATAACTATTATAGGATTACATTATGATTTTACATTTACATCATTGGGACTTACTTAATGCAGATGGGTGGGGGATTGCATACATATAACATTACAATGGGGACTTACATTATTCAGAGGGGGGGTGGGGTAGGAATTAAGAACAGATTTACCTTTGAAATAATGACTTTAACATTTACGACTAATTTTATATGAAAATTGGAGGGGGGGATTTTAGTGGGGATTATTCCAAGCCCGGGTCGCATTTCAGCAGGACCTCCATAACCACGCTATTTCTATCCCTGATGGCCATTTTGAGGTTGTAATCTCGGATGGTCTTTGGACTAGCAACCATCGATTGCCTAACAAACCGCCCAATGGCATCATCTTCATCGTCTGCGTAGTACGTGAAGGTTCCGGTGTGACGTGAAATTGCAACGACTGCGTGTGGAACGCTCTCGTGCAACTTCATTTTGCTCTTGGTTTTTAAGGCGATAACGGACTCGTACGTCAGTCCCTGCGCCTCGTGTATGGTAAGGGTGCGTGATCCTTCTCCCTTTCCGTAGCCCTCGTTGGTCAGGGTCTCCTTCTCTTCCTGGGTATGAACCAGGAACAGGGTGTTTGGAAGGGATTTTGGGATATGCGCACCCGTGTTTCTTTCGATGCGCAGGGACCTTATACGGGGAGCTGAGGAATAGACGCCAGAATATATTTCCCTCAGAGCGTACGCAACATCCATGGGGTTCCTATGCGTACATAACAACTCCTGGCTGATGTTAGTTACCAGGTTTGGGCGATTGTACCTTAGCTCGAACAGGTTTTCCCTGTCGATATAAGGTAACTGGTTGACATCTCCGATGAGGACTAGTTCGTTAACGCTAGACAGCCTGGAAGCCATGACTATGGCCCCGAAATGGTTCATGAGGGCTTCATCCACCATGAGGCGGGTGTATCTCTCATTCTTTTTAAAACCATTTACGAGGACCGAAGCCATCGTGCGCACTTTGGTTTTTACCAGGTTTCCGATTCGGTGCGCAAGCTTCTCCCTTAGGTCTTTGGCTGCCTCTGTTGTTGTTGTTACGATAACGTCCTTGTCCACATCGAAGTGTCTTACCACCCAAGTTGTTTTTCCGCATCCTGGAACTCCATTGACCCATTGTATTTTAGGTACTTCCCAGTGTTTCCAAAACTGCTCGATTTCAGAGTCCACCGAAATGGCTTCCGCCATTTGTAGGATTCTGTCATCCAGCACTATTTTGGTGCACCGGGCTACCACCACAATTGGGTCATTGTTAGGTGTCGCGTATTTGGGACTTTCGGCTCGCTCCGTTTCTCCCTCATCCAGGAGCACAAAGCCACTTGTTGCATTGTAAGCCGCCATATACTGACCTGACATTGATCCCATGATGACTTGGGACGTGTCATTGTTGTATACTGCGGCTTCAGCCTCCTCGAGTCTCTCTTGTAACAGACGGGCTTCGAGGACACTGCCCTCTTTTGCCCTTCTGTAGGACTGCAGGATGTTTTCGCAGGTCCTGAGATTTACTTGTTTAGTCGCTCTCGTGATTGCGAGAAACTCGAAGAAAGCGTTTGCTGCGTGGCTTGATGGTTCCTGTGCCTGGATATAACGGGGAGGACTGACTTGTCCCATGTCGGCTCTGTAGCGCACTGCTTTTTTGGGAGCTGTACTACGGGCTTTGGATTTTGTGGGTAGGGGATTTGTGGGATCTGACGGTTGTCGGAATAAGCTTTGAAAGCCGCCAAGAACGCGGTGGCTCGGCCCTTGCTTTTTGTTGGGCTGCGCTCTCGGGTCTCTGCTGCCTCTGCTCTTTCCTGGAGCCGCTCCGAACCGCTTTTGGTGATAGGGATGGGATGTCCCCAACAGTCAGTAGCATTAGTGTTCCGTGACTTCTTGAGGTAATTGAGATTTTCACCTCTATCCTCATACACTATTACCTCGTGATGTTCTGAGGCTCTAATGCAACCTAGTTGGTCTGCGACATCCCCTTTGGAGTGTTCTATCACCATAGCGTCTACGCTTATCACTCGGGCTATGTCCACATTGTCTGCTATTTCGGAGAGGATCTTACAGGCCTGAGCAAAAGGCGTCTCGTTCGCCCACTCGACCAGTGCGACTGTTTTGTTTTTCAGTCGCACCAATCGACAGGGGCAGCCCGTGACGACTAGTGCTGGCATTGCGTCGAATGCTTTCCGCTTCATTGTTGTTTTGAAGGTGCTTCCGTTCAGCAGACATGCTAGCCCGGGTGATATCCGCACTCGGCCTTTGGCTCCGGGTAGGCAAAAACTTATTCCGAGTTTCTCCCTTCTGTCGTCCATAAAGAGAGCAACGCCCCGGATGCGAATTCCAGGCTCACCTTGCCCTCCGTATGTCAACAGCTGGGAGATTTCTGTGTTTCTGGGTTTCTGTTGTGGGGGGGGGTCGATGATAGGGATTTGGGTTGGTGGAAATGGTTTTGTGGTGGGTGGTAGGGTTGTGTTTTTTGCAGCTGCCGCTTTGAAGGACCTCTCCACAAATGCCAGGAAATATCCTCTTTGTTTTGTGTCTGCTAAGATGGTCGGCAGATCAGATTCCAGTATTTTCCTGCGCATTATGATTTCGAGATCCTGTCGAGCTGCTGCAAAACGAGGGCAATCTAGGATAATGTGCCAAACCGTTTCTGGGACGTCTGGATCGCACTCACATGCTGGGCTGTCCTTGAGTCTGAACCTGTGGAGATACTCGGCTATTCCACCATGTCCTGTCATCGCTTGCACTATGAATGGCGACAATTTCACATCTCGATTCAGCCGGAATGCCTCTCTAACATCCGGTAGAAACTTTTTCGTGATTGTGCCTGTGCCCGAGGTTTCGTACCGATCTTGCCAGGTACTGATGGTTTCGTCTCGGATTTTTCTTCTGACATAGACTGTTTAGTATTTATATACATTGACTCCAAAATATTACTCTGAGCGCCCATAACTGGACAAATATATCTAATATTAATATTTAAACTTTTAATTTATTTTACTTCCAACTACATACCTAAATTTTTTTTAATTCGCCATAATTTTTATTGTCTCTTTCGTGTAGATATGAATAGTAGAGTATGCACCTCGAGGATAAAGCCTGTCTTCGTCTTGGGCGGCTTTAACCTCTCGCTTCACTCAGGTCTGTACATTACTCGCTCGCAACGCTCGGGAGTTGAGTTAACTCTAGATGCCCCGTTACATCGTCATCATCATCATCTCAGCCGTAGAACGTCCACTGCTGAACATAGGTCTCCCTCATAATTTTCTAAAAGGACCGGTTGGAAGCGGTCTGCATCCAACGTCGTCCTGCGACCTTTATCAGGTTGTCTGTCCACCGTGTCGGTGGACGACTTATGCTGCGCTTGCCGGTCCGTGGTCTCCACTCCAGAACCTTCCGGCCCCATCGGCCATCTGTACTGCGTTGTATGTGCCTTGCCCACTGCCACTTTAACTGGCAAATCTGGGCTATGTCGGTGACTTTAGTTCGTCTACGGATCTCCCTATTTCTGATTCGATCACGTAGAGAAACCCCGAGCAATACCCCCGAGCATTACCCTGTTACACTTAGGGTCCAATATGCCGACCGTGACGTCAGACACTGCTTTACTCCCTCGGTGCATAATCTATTATTAGCCTTCCTTACATTCTCCTCAAATATAAAAGGTACTAAAGACCAAATGTATTTACACAGGTAAAGGGGGGGCGGTGATTTAAAAATATAAATGAAATGAAAACGAATACCGTTTCTGGTAGTTACCACCAAACATCTAGGCCTTTATTAATAAACGTTGCGTAAAGCTATATTAGGCGTATGCATGCTTTGTCTTGCTTTCACGCGTGACATTTACTGCAAGCGAAAAATTGACAGAAAGATGTTTTAACTACTCCGGGGTAAGCCAAGTATATTAATAAAGCCGCTAAGGTTTAAATCCTATTTTTTCTGATTAGTAAAAATCCCAAAAGGAATAAACCAAAAGTAATACCGCAAAGAGGGGATGCGAAAATCTTGGCTCACGTCATTCCATGTCTTCAAAAGGATTTGAGAACTTTGAAAATGTTATGGTTTTCTTTTTGTCTTGTTTTATGACTTCAATAATAAATAATTTACAAAATTCGAAACCGACTTCCACTCTAATTCAAAAATTAAAATTAAGTATATTTATGTTGGTGATAAATTAAGCAAATAAATATATTCTCTGTAAATCGGTTCACAGCAGACAAAATTGCTATATAGATGTTTTTTTGTATGCACTGAATGAATTTCAATAAAGTTACCACTAAATTTGATTACCCGAGGGACCACTTCTGAAGTATGACCTACCACACATAAAAAAAAACATAAATTCAATTCATAATTGGCGAAGTAATCAAACACCGAAAAAACTCTCCTCGCTTTTTGAAGTCGGTTAAAATGGAAAGTCTTCGGTATCCAGCAGCTACGTTTATAATAGTGTTTAAACAGTCACAGTTCATTCGAAGCTATTTATCTTCAAAACAAATAACAATTTAAACCGTACTTACCTTTTTGTGTGACTTTGAATTGATACGTACATACATACAAACAAAAAAAGGCTTGGAATCTTAACAAGAAATATTAATAAGTAAGAATATAAGATTCATTATAATTTATAATGAACAAAAACTCAAACCTGTTTTTGAAGTGACCGTGAAATTAAGTGTTAGATATTGTATACACAAGTGCTCGATTCTGCTATTATGACTGGCTGTACTGTACACACGTACTGCAAGCAGGACGCTGTGCTTACTCCACGTCGCAATAATAGGAATGAATAGAGTCGTAAGGCAAGCTTGCCTGGGCTGATGGGTCGTCGGAGCAACGTGCAGTAGGACGCTCTAAGCACCTATCGCTGATTGGCGAGGTGGAATACCACTTATATGGACTTCCAACAGCTTTGGCTGCGAACCTCACTAACTATAAATATTTAATCCGTCGTCTGTTACTCTAACTAAAGTTCGTAAATTGACGTATAACTCTTAGAAGTCATGTTAAAAATCTAAGTTTGGTACCACCAATAGATTTAATGTTACGATCCACTACAGTGTGTCGCAAGGAAGTTTTAATATAAATACTATTTTATAAGTTAATAAATTATTGCAATGTTAAAAACATTGCAATAATTTATTAACTTATACCTAGTACGAGTAAGTCTTTAAATCTTATTTTGAACAATTACATTGTATCGCTAATTATTTGCCATTATGAATTTATAAAATTATAAAAGCCTAGCCACTGCCCGTGACTTCATTCGCGTAGTAGGCTAGGCCTTCGGCCTCGACATAGCCCCACGTCTTTTCTTATTTTTTTTGTATGTACTCTCTACGTATTAGAATATATTTTAAAAAAGATGAATGAAATCGGTAAAACCGTTCTCATGTTATATCTATATTTACAGGAGAAATGGGGATTCATTTTTATATATATAGATCACAACTATTAGGTTCACGATATAACCCTATATGATAGTGGAATTGCCCCCCATTGTAAACTGCCAATGCGAAAGAAATAGATTTATAGCCAATTATGTGGTAGGTATGCAGTTGCTCGTACCTACTTCTCTCAGCCATGTTACTCACATCTAGTCTCATACGAGTACTTACCAAAACAACGTGAAGAGCAGTACAATAACACAAAATATAGCCGTCAGACAGCAGACACATCTTATGATGAGTTCTCATCTCTTTCTCCAGTTTTTGTTTTCAATAAACTAGGCAGAACTTGTGCTACGGTAACCTGTATTACATATACATACAGTGCACACCCAGACATAGCTCTAACAGATATGTTCATGCACACAATTAATTAAAGAAAAGTTGTTACTAGAGGAAAGAATTCAGAATTGTTTGGAAGAATTGGAAATAACTCGACAGTTATATGATAATGACACACTGGAACTCCACTCTGAGCTGCTCCATAAAGAAAAGATCTTGCAGGACGTATTTACTAGCTACAAGACAGCTCAAGTTCAACTAAGTGAGCATTACAAGACTGCAATTGAACTAACGGACCTGGTGGCTTTGAACGTGGAGTGTGTGGAGGCTCTTGAGAATAGTCACTCGAGCTGCCACATTCAACCACAACCAGACTGTACTAGCGCACTCTCAACATCTCTGTCAAATCAAAACAGACCAACATTGATCACAGACACGGTCCCAGGCGGAGAGCAGTATGTCAGCTCTAATCCAGTTCAACCGCATAAAATCATGGTATTTGCAGACAAAATAGGTGTAGGCTTTGGTTCATTATTAAGTAACTCAGTGCAGTGTGCTGTGAAGAACTATTGTATGCCGGGAGCAACCTATGCTCAGATTGAAAAAACAATATTAAACTCAAAAATAGATAATAAATCAATAGTTGTTGTCTTCTTAGGTCATAGTTAAGGTATTGATAGAAAAGAGGTTATTACTAGAATAACCACTTTGTTAGAACTTAAGGCATGTAAAATAATGTTATGTGCCTTCCCTTATTCAGATTTATTGTCTGAAAAAGAGAACTTGCACATACACTCACTCAACACATTAATGTATAACTTGACATGTCGTCATAGTGACAAACTTTTATTTTTTGACTGCAATAAGTTTATTTGTAATTTTAAGTTGACATGGGACAGCATGTACTGTCCTAAAAAATCCAGACAGCTAATTGCTACTTTGGTAGCTTTCAATATTGAGGCAGTTATAGGAAATATAACAAAGAGTAGTGACAATGTTGTAGTTTTTAGTACATGTACTAATAATAGTAATAATGTAGTTATTAATTGTTTAAACTTTTAAACAAGACAACAGAGAAGTGTGCTGACATCTTATCGCTATTTTATCAAAATATTAACCGCTTCTCTGGCAAAATATTAGACATTGAACTTTTATTAGATAAACATAGATTTGATGTATTAGGCTTTACAGAAACGTGGCTAAAACCAGATAAAATGTTATTTAATGTTACACATTTTGAGGTAGCCAGTGCGTTCAACAGAATATCTGCTGAAGGGGGAGGGTGTATTATTCTTTGTAAAAGAAACATAAAATTTAAGGAACGGTCTGACATAGTAGGTTTTTCTGTTGAACGTGTCTGCGAAATTGCTTGTGCAGAACTGGAAAGTCATATATTATTGTGTGTATATCGGCCACCAGCATCTAATTTCTGTAATTTTATGTCCATAATGGAATGTGTACTCAAGAGATTAACTAAAAGCAATAAATCAATCATTGTATGCGGTGACTTCAATATTGATATTTTGGTAGATTCAACTGATAAAACTAATCTTATCTCTTTGTTTAAATCTTTTAATTTGAATTTTTTGTTCAGTGAGCCAACTAGAGTAACCGACTCTTCATCCACCTGCATTGATAATATTTTTTCAAACTGTAAGACTACAGAAAAATCAGTAATGGTGGGAGTTAGATCAGACCACAATGGCTTAAACAAAATATAGAGTTGAAACTTAGTCTGGTGGAATTCACTTCTGAAGATCCACATGACATTTATAGTACATTATTTTCATTAGTAAGTACAGAATTTAATGAAATCTGTCCGAAGAAAAAACTGCAGCTCAACGGTAGGTTACAATTTGGTGACTGGTCAACTAGAGGTATTCGAAAAAGTAGAGACATAATGTTTGAGTTATATCACAAAAAATCTTTAACTTCTAGTAAAGATTTTCATGATTATGTAAGAAATTACTCAAAAGTTTTTAAGTCAGTATGCAAACGCGCAAAAGCTTTGTTTATAAGGGATAAAATTCGAAAATCTAATGACAAAATTAAAACAGTTTGGAAAACTATTAATACAGAGACCGGCAAAAGTAAATCTTTTAATTCAGAATATGTGCTAGAAATAGATAACCAAAAAGTTTCAGACCCAAGTCATGTTGCGAATTCATTTGAAAATTTCTTTTCTAACATACCACTAGAAGTCACCAAATCTCTTGATTCTTGCCCTTGTGTTGCAGTGGGCTTTCTGAAAGACAATTTCCCGCTCCAAATTCCTGAGTTTAGGTTCCGACATATATCTACTTTTGAAATAATAAAAACATTTAAAAGTTTAAACGTTAAAGCAACAGAGGATTTATGGGGATTATCCGTAAAAATGCTAGAGTCAATAATAGAAGTTATAGCGCCACATTTGATGATCATATTTAATTTATGTATTGATAGAGGTACATTTCCTGACCTAATGAAAATGAGTAAAATCACCCCTATTTTTAAATCAGGTAGTAAGGCCGACCCCTCAAATTATAGACCGGTCTCTGTGCTTCCGGCTTTAAGCAAAATATTCGAAAAGATAATGCTTCAACAACTCTTGTCTCATTTTAATGAACATAGGATTTTACACGAAAATCAGTTCGGTTTCACGAAAAGCAGATCAACAACAGATGCAGGAGTCCAGTTAGTCAAGCATGTGCTGGAGGCTTGGGAGTGCTTACAGGATGCCATTGGCGTATTTTGTGATCTCTCCAAAGCTTTCGACTGTGTAGAGCACCGCACTCTAATTTATAAGCTACACCACTATGGAATTCGTGGAGCTGCTCTGAATCTTGTAGAATCATACTTATCTGATAGGCAGCAAAAAGTTGGCATTAATGGCGTGACATCTTCTGGATCTTTGGTCAGAATGGGGGTTCCACAGGGGTCGATCTTGGGTCCATTCTTATTCTTAGCATATATCAATGACTTACCACATATGGTTGAGGGCCTTGCTGACATAGTTCTTTTTGCGGATGATACTTCTCTGATTTTTAAAGTAGATAGGAAAGATAGAGAACTAGTTCAAGTCAACAACGCGTTAACTATTGTTTCAAATTGGTTCGCCGCAAACAACCTGCTTCTCAACGCAAAGAAAACGAAATGTTTAAAATTTTCCATGTCTAATGTAAGACATATAGAGCCAAACGTATTACTCGACGGAAATAAATTGAAAATTGACAAGGCAATAGTCTTTCTAGGTATTAGCATAGACTCTAAATTACAATGGGGTCCTCATATTGATGCACTATCTGGAAGACTGAGCTCAGCTGCATATGCGGTTCATAAAATTAGGCAATTGACAGATATAGCTACTGCTCGACTGGTCTACTTTGCTTACTTCCACAGCATAATGTCATATGGTATCCTGCTGTGGGGGTCAGCGGCGGACATAGAGACAGTTTTTATATTGCAAAAAAGCGGGCAGTTCGAGCCATCTACGAAATGGGTCCCCGCGAATCCTTAAGACAAATGTTCAAAGAAATTAATATATTAACTCTTCCATCTTTGTATATCCTAGAAAATATAATGTACGTTCGTAAAAATATAAAGAAGTTTAGAATAAATAGTGATATGCATAATATTAATACTAGAAATAAGGATAGGATAGCTGTATCTAAATTTAGACTCACGAAAACTCAAAATAAGTCCTTCTTAGGCAATTGTGTACGTTTCTATAATAAAATCCCGAAAGACATTACTGAGCTCACTGAAGGGAAATTCAAGTTACGTGTCAAAAATATACTAATGAAAAAAGCCTATTATAAATTGAGTCACTACTTAGAAGACAAAGATGCCTGGAAGCTTTCCACTTCTGCCTAATAGCCAACTATTGAATAAATTTGTTATTTTAATACTACTCATATGTAACCTCAATGTACAAAGACTTGAAAAAATAATGGCCCACGAGTTTCTTGCTGCTTCTTCTCGGCAGTGGTTCTTTTCCGAAGACAGCGGTAGAATCATTTAAAAATTTTGACGTTCATAAGAGTGTCTATGATGCCTAAACTGAATAAATAATTTTTGAATTTAAATTTGAATTTGACACAAATAGTTGACCTGTCCGGGCATCGAACCCGGGATTAGCGGCTCAAAAGGCAGGGTTGCTACCAACTGCACCGACCGACCCGTCGAGTACATTAGCGCGGGTAGTCCCCGTGCGCCCGCTACGATTTGTTACAATAAAGTGAAAGTAACGGTGTAGCGATGTGAATAGCGCGCGTGAACACAACGTGACGCACGCGGCTGCATCCGAGCCGAAATGTGTTGTTGTCGACTTATACAATTAAAATTTTAAGAAGGGTTTTTTCTCGTTTGCAAAGTAATATTCACGTTCAATAATATGCATAACTGAAAAACGAGGACAAAAAAATACATATATCATAATGCACAAAAAGAACTAACTACGCAAAATACTCTCCAATATTAAGAATGTGTTCATTGTACAACGATGTATGTCACGATATTGACATATTTAGTACATCTACTAATGCCCTAAAGAAATGTCTTTTTTCAAAATTGTAACGAATTTTTAAGTAATTAATAATTAGTTACATTAGTATTTTTCTGTATTATTATATAATATAGTATAAGAGCATCATATAGTAAAAGCATACTGTGTTTACCTCAAGAAGGTTTTGCACACGTTGATAGGTTCATAAACGCCCTTTAATTTAAGTACCATAAGTCTTGTGCCCAGTTTGATAAAACAATAAACAAAAAAATAGTGGTAGTACACATTGTAAGAGCCCGTCTTGTATAACTAAACCTCACGTTCAATACATACATTTGGTAACAATAGGAGGACAGCGGGATTAACGAGCAGAGAAACGTAAGGAGAGTAACGCGCTGTCAATACCACGATGCGAAAATATACTGAGCGAGGATTATCGATAGGATAAAACTGAACAGTAATCATCGATCAAAGACAGACCGCGATATAGCTATTGCAGCTTATATCCATGCTCAAGACAAGGCACGATAAATAAAATTACGTTATCGAACCGACTCGACGATCTGAGCTCGCACTGGCTTAGCACGAAAGCCTTCTTCAGGATCTTAAGTGCGGCGCGCTTGTCGTTACGGCCTTTGGTAGTCATTGCTCAGAGGCCGTAGCACAAACAATTTGCGAAAAAGTGTTTGTATCGTAAACTTCAACGCGTCACGCTTCGACGTACAAACTGTGAGTTGTCTGGGTTACAGGTACCCTAGATACATGACAGTTTGTACTGTATCACGTGAACGAGACATTACGTTACAAGTACGCAGTTATTCGCGCTTGGAACACTGTTATTATTTAATATCAAGGATATGACTATAAATAAAGGCTTCGCTGCACGTTTCACCGCTGTGCCTTGACACGCGCCATTTCAAGTCATGGAGATAATTATTACCCTATGTATACTATTCTTATTCTAAGTCGGGCACTCTTGGCAGAGTGGTCGTGATCATGGCGATGGTAGACGGCAGATCCTCGTCAGCTTGCAGGCTGCCACTGGCCTCGCGATGTCTCCATTTCTGGCGGTTAGTGACATTGCGAGCACATTGTATTTTTGTGGAGTTCTTGGCCTTTTTAATATTTATCATGATATATAGATATGCATATATACGTAAAGAGAGATGTGTTATTTGGTTCTCAGCTTAAAATTGATAAAATTGTTCATCAATACCTATTGTAGATATCTACACAAAAAGCTGGCGGTGTATCTGTCACGTAACCTGACCACATAAAGGTTATAGTCGTTTCAGATGGATTATAAATTGGTTAGTAGTCTTACATAACATATTATTCAGTAGCGCTTTTTGTAACATATTTCACTCAAGACATGAGTCTTCGACCAATGTGTGTTACCAGTGATGACTTATGGCACTGAAACGTGGTCTCTTACTATGGGCCTCATAGAAAAGCTCAAAGTCGGACAACGAGCTATGAAGAGCGCTATGCTCGTGGTTTCTCTACGTGATCGAATCAGAAATGAGGAGATCTGTAGAAGAACAAAAGTCACTGACATTGCCCAGGAGATAAGCCAGTTAAAGTGGCAGTGGGCAGGGCACATAGCACGCAGAACAGATGGCCGATGGGGCCATCTGTTCAGGCCGAAAGGTTCTAGAGTGGAGACCATATTCATTTTTGGAACGAAGTTCCTTATCGCGCGTTGTGAAAGGGGGCTAGACGGAAAAAAATCTTACGAAAAGTTGTCACGACACTTTTTGCTATAGTAAGCTGTCTGTCTGTCTCTCTCTCTCTTATGGAAAGCAAGTGCGGCGTCGCATGTTTCTCTGTCTGTCTCTCTCTCTCTTATAGAAAGCAAGCCAGATGTTGTAATCGTAGCAAGTGGCGCCATTTAGTTCCGTAAATTTATACTAGATGGCGACTCAGGTAAAGTTAGCTCGCGGAGGCATTTCATTCACTGGATGTATTATGTAATTTTGAGAAATATATATTTTTGAACACTTCCCATACGCAGAAAGGAGTTCTATTGAAGTAACCCTATACGCGCGATTATCGGAACCTATTATTGGAATATTTACCATGGTTTTGTATTTTTAGCATTATTTTGAGGAACTTCGTTCCATTCGGGTGTCCCTAGACACCTCTCAAGTTTTTTTATATTTATTTGTACTTAACGAAAACTAAACCAATCACATAAGGTGTTATTTTATTCCAGACGTAAGTGTAATGTACATTGTTATCATGTACCTACTGGCGTTGGTTCTGGATGGAGCTGTTTGTATAAAGTTAACCTAAAAATGTAATGTTTCAATACAATGGCAAACATTAGAGGGAATCTAAGAAAATCGATAGGCACATTTTATTTTTAGTCAAATACTGTCTCAATAAATATTAACAATGTTCTACGT
Source organism: Selenia dentaria (assembly GCA_917880725.1). Taxonomy (NCBI): domain Eukaryota; kingdom Metazoa; phylum Arthropoda; class Insecta; order Lepidoptera; family Geometridae; genus Selenia; species Selenia dentaria. The sequence goes on along the minus strand of OU862888.1, from coordinate 413,601 downwards.
TTCAATTCAACAAATTCGCTTATTTTTAAAGCAGGTTAGCTAAGCAGGCCTTAGTGCTTAGCGTTACCAAACATTGTACTTTTAGAGAGAAAAATCCACATCCTTGGACGGGATTCGAACCCGCGACTTCCGACAATCCGTGTCAAACGCCACGACCACTATGTCACCGAAGTTTACCGTCCGAGCATTGAGTTTTACCTCTCTATATGATTTTAAGCGTCGTATGGGAATGGATTCGGCGGCCTAGTGGCCATGGCGTCTATAACGGGTTGTCGGCAGATGCGGTTTCGAATCCCGTGAATTTTTCTCTCTAAAATTACAATGTTTTCCAATAACCATTTGGGTATTATTTTAAAATTCGGCTGCGTTGTTGACGTTGTACGATAGTGGCGCCATCTGCGAGGAGCTTAGCACGAAACCTCCCGTTGAACCGCTGGGACAACGAGACCACTAAATAAGTTTCGGGGCCATGACCGCTACAGGTGGCTACTGGCTGTGCACATGTTACTTCGATGGCATCATTATTGTGCATTCCTTCTCAAACACGTTTGTCGATACTCTATACGAAAAAATATTATTTTTAATTTCTCGTACTCGGAAAGTAGGTCTGAAGTTGCCTGAGAAGTAAATTGAAAGTAATGCTTTTCAGGCCTAGGGCAAACAGTTTTCAACTGACAGCTTTAAATTTATTTAAAACTAGCCGCGCCACGCAGTTTCACCCGCGTGGTGATGGATGTTGATGATGATGAAAAGTATTCTATATGTTATTTCAGCGTCTACTTACCAAATTTCATTGAAACCCATTGAGTAGTTTTTGCGTGAAAGAGTAACAAACATACTATATAATTCATCCATCCATCCATCTATCTAAACCTTTCACATTTATAATATTAGTGGGATAACATAGATTTGAGCAAAATATTTACTATCATTGTGAATCAAATCATGTAGAAAAGATAAAACAATGGCTGAATAGTTGGCCGGCCACAGAAAATATCAATAGACGGGAAAGCGGCAATCCGATCTTCATTTGTTTTTTCTAGCTTTGGAGTTTTGTTTATACTTCCGTATAGCAGAGATTCGTCATCTCAATCAGATACGGAATGCCTACTGACATGCGAAAAGAGGCTAAAGCAGTAGTGGATAACCCTTCACCATCTAAACCAAAACAAAGATACCTACGATCGCAAGAAAATCGCACGACTTTTTATGAAATGACGCGCTGAAAAAAGTGAAATCTTTACATATCAGAAAACTTTTTGTTAATATGTTGAGGTTAATATGACGAATTATCAAAGACTTACAAACCTTCAACATTATGGAGCGTGTATTATATGTTAAAGACAACATTTAATACTAAACACAATGTAAATTTAGAGGATTTCGAGACACTAACATCGTTTCTCAAAAGGTAATCTGATGGATTTAAATCGAAAAAATCTAAGGTGTTCACTTCTCAAGAGGTAGAAACCTTCTTAATCCAAGCGCCTGATGAAATATACCTAGTAATGAAGGCAAGCAAATCATTTTATTATTATTTAAGAACCTTCGTAACTAAAAAACAATTTGTAAATAATAGGGAAGTGTCTGCGGCAAGTAATTAGCAAAAATGAGATTCCGAGTATTCCTAAAGAGATAGCCTTATTTTTAGCAAATTCAAATCTACATTCGGATCACTGCTTTCGCAGAACATCAGCATCTTAGCAAGACGATTCTGGTGCCGATTTAACTGTCAATATAAGGTTGGAAGTCGAGTAGAGTAGCTACGTAGAAGAGTCAGTGGAAAATCTAACTAAGATATCGCACAGAGTAACAGAAATGATAAATCTGCATTTGACTGACTCTCCACAACCGAGACACCACACTTCAAACGATTATCCGATGCAAGCCAAAAATATTGCTGTAACAGCTAAAGAAAATAGACAAATATCAATGTCCCCATCATTCACCCATGACTCCCTGGATAGGTATTGTATAAACTCAAGTTTCCCAGAAAATAGCAAATATCAACATACCCAGATAATAAAATCTTTCACAAACTTTGACTAGTTGGTCTAATTTTACCATAAACTTTAAATAAATATCTCATCAGAGTTGTTGATGTATGTAAAATAGAATGCACGATTTTTTTTTCTTTAGTTAATGTTGTTGTTTTTTTCTCTCCTTGTATTATTTATGTATAACGAACTAACCTTCTACTCGAACCCCGTCTCGGGACTAAATAAGTTAGTTTCACCCCTAGGGTAACAATGTACTATTAAAGCTGTATCCGTGAAGTAATATGCTATTTACAAATCTTTGCCATTCATTTGTTTCAGAACATACATTATCCATAAATACTTCTTCAAACTCATCGCATCTTCCTTAAATCCTTCAACCTTATTTATTCATAATGTGCTTCATTTTGCGTTGCTACTGAAGTGCTGGGCGTAACAGCCATTTAGAAGTGTGTGAGTTTTAGTTTGTTATTTCAATTAAACTTCATTTGATTTTGTATGGTATTAGTTGGCGAAAGCATTTGCCTTCAAGCGCTATACTGCAATAATTATAAACAGGCACAGCGCTACATATCAGTCGAATGGCTTGCCCGTGTCCTCAAATGACAACTTGCTCGTTTGTTAAGTTTGAAAGAACTCGTTTTGATACACATGAAACATTTATTAAGTAGGTATTTTATATACTTATATACTTACTTTTTACAACATAGTATTTCTACAAAATAGTATTTAAACAATAAAGTACTTTTTCAAAACAGTATTAATACAATAGAGTACTTTTTATAATATAGTATTTTTATCAAAGAATCATCGTAAACGTTATACTTTTTATATGTTATTAGAAAACTACACAAACACGAGGCCCAACTGACCTCTGCCTAGAAGATACATTTCCTCACAAGCGGCGAACTGCACTGTGCCCGTAAGCCTGAGACATTAGGCTGTTAAGTCCCATATTGTGCCTGTGATTTGGCCGGCAACTATAACGTTCAAACCAGACCACCAGAAACAGGTATAGTGGCAGTCCTACCCCGGTCTAACTCATTCACAAAGAGTTCTACTGCAAATACTGTGGGATCAACAAGAACAATTTGGGTAAAGGTAATGGAATCGTTTTGCGAACGTATATCAGTTGAATTTAGTACTAACTCATTTATATGGTAGTAATACAGTTCGAACAATATAGCGTGGCGCGATATTCAATTGTTTACGTTAAAGATACAATTTTGTTTCATAAATTACGTTCGCTTCGGCCTCTGAATAGTTTTTTACTTGTTTATGACGAGATGAGATTAGACGTCATTCCGTATTGCGAGATTATAATCAGCCCATTTCATTTCAACTGACACAAGCAAAATTGCGAGATTGTGATATTTATCTTATATTATTTTGATGAGTTTATCTACACAAATATTATTCGTATGATAGTCCGTAACATGTAGTGCGTCGTACACTGATCCATCAGTCAATAACGTCACTATTAATAATTACTAACAATAATTTGAACGTAGTATTTTGCGTAATTAAATAATGGTTGGATGGAATAATGCATGGTTTTGGGGAAAAGTTAGTCATGATTTAGAAGTCTGGTCAGCGTGTCACGTAGCACGTCACATTATTAACCTTCAATATATTCTCATACTTTAACGCGAACATTCACGTGTATGACTACATATATTTACGCATTAGTTAGTTCAGGATAGTACTGCCACCACAAAAACGAAGGATATACTCAGCTTTTCCGTGAGAACAGACTCAGCTTTTTGTGAAGACACACTCAGCATTTTGTGAAGACACACTCAGCTTTTTCGTGAGGACAGACTCAACTTTTCCGTGAGGACAGACTCAGCTTTTCCGTGATACTTAACTTTTCTGTGATAACTGACGCAGTTTTTCGTCAGATTCAGCGTTTCTGTGATGACAGACTATACCTCAATCAATTATTTTCTGACTAAAGACTCAGCTTTTCTGTGGCTGCTGTTACTACAACATTGGTATATGGTATATGGCGATTGCGGTGATGACACAAGAGACACATGACGCTTGGCAGTTTTACGTCTCCGGAGGACCAGCATGATGCAGTGCCCTGAAAGTCCCCTCCTGAAGGTGTAATCTATGGAATATGCAGTTACCTTTAGATGTTAATTTAATATCTATTGGGTGCCTTGTTTGTTCAGTCACCTTCTCTTTTAAGTTTCTGGTTTTCTGCGAAATGATAGGGCAGGTCATTATAAAGTGAACTATTTAACTTAATAGCTGTTGCTTAATAATTAATCTTTGATTAATTATTATTTATGTTATGTTTGTGACTGTTATACATTGGAATTTAAGCAACTTTAATCGTTTTTACCTATAGTCATTATTATTTATGGTGTTTGTTTAGGATCGGTCAAATTTCAATTTTAAAATAATTTTCGATACATTACGTAAGGTTGAAAATTGCCTATCAGATTCGGCGATGTAGAATGCGAAGATGCATTAGTTTTGTACGTTTTCTTTATATTTGTCAATATATATACTTTAACAATCAAAAAGTGCTGTTTCACAATTGAAAACTATATCTTAGTACTTTAAAAAAATGTATTGTCGTTGAAAATTCAACGAGTTTGACGTATATTGTTGTGGAGTTATTCAGGTTCAATTTGTGAAAAAGTATTTAGAATATCTATTGATTGCATCCACCTATAATTTTTTCTATCATTTTATTCTATTTAAATTCATGTCAGCATGCGAACGTCATCTTGCACGTAAGTGTTGATGAAATTGATCAAATATATTTTATCGAAGAATAATATAATAACTTAGTGCGGATCTAATTAAAAGCTACGTATCATCTTGCATAATAGATCCATCAAAGGATTATACATAATCGAAAGATATAGTTCTTATCCTGTTTTTGTTTGTTTGTTTTTTGTTGAATTTGGCAGGAGTAGGTCAACGATACCGACATCCGTTTGATATCTAGTTTGTGTACGTCAATCCAAACGAGTCGAAATTAATCTTGTTAATGTTCTGCAGGTACTTCTCTACTGTCACTTATTCTGTGGCATTCAGTACGAGATCATAATCGTGAGCGCTTTTTGCTGCGATCGTCTCACTAATATAATATGTCATGATTATTTATTGCGAGCTACCAGCGATACCTAAAGGCAGCACTGGTTCATGCGCGCTTCACTCGAGTGGAACAAGGCAACCGCCATTCCTCAGGAACTAACCCTTTGAGTGGGGATAAAAAGAAGCCAATGTGTTAATCCCGAATACAAACCCTCTCTACTCTAAATTTCATCCTAAACGTTTCTATTCCTAATCATTGGATCGCGGCGGTAGAACCTTTAAAGTAAATTATAATGAATAATTGACGTTCACAAGTGCGTCTTTGATGTCTAAATTGAGTAAATGATTTTGACTTATGACTTTTAATCAGTTCCGTCATTTCTGCGCGATTCAGTACATTGAAACTTTCACATTTATAATTTGGTGTAATTTATGTACTATGGAACTTGTAACAGCTTTCAGATATTATATTACATACGATATTGTATGGGGTGAGTATACTACATACGATATTGTATGGGGTGAGTATACTACATACGATATTGTATGGGGTGAGTATTCTACATACTTTTCGAGAGCTTTTCGGTGACGAGCCGATCAAGTCACTCGCCCGATGTCAAGTGTCACGCTTGCCATAACAGATCAAAGCCAGAATAGTAAACTACAATTCAAAACCCGGCATAGAAATGCACTGCGCTGCGTCATTGCACCCTGAGATACAAGATGTTAAATGTCTTGAATGTCTTGCCCTGTGATTACGCTGGAAACATCAACACCATTCAAACCAGAACACAGTTATAATTGCACACTACTGCTTGACGGTTGAACAACCTACAAAGGTGTGGCACTACGAGTACCCCAGGCGAATTCTGTTAAGTCGTATCACAGCAAAGTCACCTATCCGAGTCCGCTGAATTTGTTTGTCTAATTGTTTTCACCTTATTTACCTACCAAAGGTCAAAATTTACATTTTTATTTGCTATTTCAAATATTAAAATAGAAATCTATATTATCTTAGGGTATGTGCAAGTGCGGAAAAGGATCTTAAAGCATGTAATTTATCTGTTTTACCCACAGCAGGTAGCTGATGCAGTTTGAACTGTTGTTGGAACCAACGATCTTCGTTTGGTTACAACTCAGCAGTATGTATACGCCTCTAGTTATTATCGTTAGGTTAATTTCTAAGATTTGTAAAAACCACGTCACTTTTCGTAATAAAGTCTTCAATTATCGATAAACTCTAAGAAAATCTTCACTCACACATATTTCCAGATAAAGCAAACAATCGATATGGAAAATACAGTGACTGGACATCAGAAACGTAATGACATTGACGACGGAAAATCATCGCGTGTTTACACTAACTGCGGCTGTTCCGCTCCATTACAACCACAAGTCAACAAAGGTAACCGGATTCATAAAAAGTACGTCAAAGATGAGCACAACTTGAACAAAGCTAACGTTGAGTCGCAAGAAACTAAAACAAAAACCGCGCCGTGCCACACGTGACGTCAAACGTCGCCTGACCATTCAACTGCGGTTTGACCCGAGCGATGCGCACGCGTCACTCGCTTCATATAATATAACTAGTCGAACCGCTCCCCACTCATACGCAACTCTGCTCTCGTAGCTAACGGACGTGTGCAACTACAGTGATTGTGATTTCCGAAATAAAACCTTCAAGATGTTTACCAACCCTTTCGAGAGAAAGCATTCTTCGTTGAGGCAGGCGCTCGACCGCATCATCAAGGGCGAGGCGAGGCTCAGCTTCAGGAAGAAGCCGAGCCTATCCAAAGACAACGGCAGTTCCTCCTCAGTTAACTCGAGTTCATCGACGTCTGCCTTCCAGGTCAAGTTCAACGAGAAGAGATGAAGGGACCGGTCACTAGTGTGGTTCCAGTGATTTAATGACGAGTTTCACTTTACGATCAGGTTGGTACCAATTTTTGGTTTTTACTACATTAGCTGCCAAATGTAGAAAATTACTATCGTTACTTATTTTAAATTTATTATTTTTATTTAGAAGTGTAAAACTTATTCAAATCATTACAAATTATGGGTAGATACATATTTAATTTTTAATATTTTGTTTAAATATTAAAATATTACCTATATTCAATGTATTTGTACATTAAGTTCACAACGGCTTTTTTTGTAAACTATACATCAACACAATAAATTCGTATAGTTATCTTTATATAATTTGAAACTTAGAAACATTGCAAAAAATTAGCAATAACAATATTCTATATAAACAGTTCCTTAAACGATTATTACATGATTATGAAGTGTTGGCACTTTAAAGCTTTAAATCTTATTTAAGCTTTGAATAACCAATAACTTCTCACCAATGTTATCAATACGACGATACAATTAATATGAAATTGTGTATGTATGTTTATTACAACATATAGCATAAAGTGGACGTATTTAGATGTTTTTTTACCTAGAAATAACACATAGACTGTCCTATTCAGCGTGTTACTCAAAACAACTCAAATTATTTTTGTTATCTTCATGTTAACAAACCCAACTCGTTCCACTCGCCATTTTAATGATATTTGATCAAGTATTTAAAGTTATTTCTTTTGCCAACAGATTAAGTGGGCGTGTCAGGAACCGGTCGACAGTACAATTGTAATTGGCTGCGAAATTGTCAACGAGACAAGAATCAAATGAATCCACAACTCTGGATGCTAATGGCATCAATGAAGCGCCATTCGAATTCTCGCCAGAAACCAAACTATCGCTTGATTCGCCATGAATTGAAAACAAAGCGCGAGTGTGAGCCTGTCTGCTCTGCAATAAATAGGATTCCATCAATTGGACGGGTGTATCGTTCTGTGTAATATAGAGGCGAGATCGTGTTGTTATCTTGGGTTCAACGTTCAACGCAGGCATGTGAAACGCTCTCCGCTATTTGGAAATAAATTCGATTATAACATCTGTGATTTGTTTAATTTTTATTGCTTTCGTATTGGTACACTTAGGTACTCTCTGATGTCATAGAACTAATTTATGATGTGTATATTCAGTTTACGCCTGGTTCTCACCTAAACTTACTTTAGAATGCAAATTCTGAATTGATAATCTAAGATTTGTAAACTCAGGGGCTCAATTCGCAATGACCACTCATGCACATAACGCGGTGCTCTACGATATCTACAAGGAAAGATTGTGAAATTGTATCGGTTTCACGATCATTACTTGAAGATATCGTGACGCAAAGCGTTATGTGTTTGACTAGTCATAGCGAATAGAGTCCCTGAGTTTCCAGTAGGTACACATATTTGCAAGTCTTACAAAATTATTATGGATCTTAAACAGAGTCAAAAAAATGGCTAATGTAATATTATGATACCAATATGGCATAGGTTCGAAGATTCCATAAGATGTAAAAATGGGTACTTACCATGTGCAAATGGTTGCTTTATGATTTATTGTTTTCAATTCCCACCACCAGTCTGCTATAACTTATTATGTACCTACCATCAGATTCCTCTTGACTGCAACATGATTACAATACAATAACTCTTTGCTCGTTGCTCTCATTGCTCGTTACAAAAACTACAATAGGTAAAACAACTAAAACAACTGCAATTTGAAAAAAATAATACCGACTTCCATTGTATTCAGTTATTGGAGTCTACCTCGAAAACTACTGGACCGAATTGATACTTTGATTTTAGCTGATTATTGATTGACTGACCGATAATTAAATTTTAATGGGACCACACGGGAAGCACCAGTTTTCAAACAAAAAAAGGATTTTGAGAATCGGTTCACCAAATCGAAATTTATGAGGTAACCAAAATAAAAAATAAAAAAATACAGTCGAATTGAGTATTGAGTCCTTTTTGGAAGTCGGTAGAAAATAATCTACTTGCGAGTAAGAATCTTAGAAAGTATTGATGTTAATATTTGATTGTCTTCAGAACTTGACAGGTACTCCAAATGCCGGCTCCAGGATATACACATTGTATACAATGAAGGTTATTTATATACCACACACATAACCCTGTGCTTTCAACAAATATAATAGTTTTATATCCAAAATGCACATAAGAATATGCACTCCAAAAGATATCAAACTGCGTATATTTTTTGCGTCAAGCAGAACTATTCTGACAATATACAGAGTGTCCCGAAACTCAACGATAACCTGGTACCGGGTGAGAGGCCAAGGATACCAATTATGAAAAAATTAAGAAAAAATCATTTTTTCCATCAGGGAGTGTCAAAATTAACTGACAATAGTTTTGTACACCATAACTTGTCAAAACTTTATTTATTTACTTAGTTACCTAGGTAACAATGTTTATTAGTTTGATTGTGTTTGCGCTTAATAGCACTGTTATTTGAGATTACATAAAAATCACTGTAAAAATTTTCAACTTTTTCGAATAATGTCTATTATCGCTTGGCTAAGTGACATGGACTTTTTTCTTATTTTTTTCATAACTGGTATACCCTGGCCTCTCGCCCGGTACGAGGTTATCGTTGCGTTTCGGAACACCTGATATACCTGTGATATTCAAAATAAGTAGTAGCGTGTTAGTTATATAAATTGTAGTCATCAGTAACCTAACCATAGCATGGGAGTATCTGGTCAAAGCTAGATCGTATATTAGATACTCCGCATGAAACAGTTAATTTGATATGCAATTTGATATTTTTTTTATATAATATATTTATGTAGCATGGTAATGCGATGTTTCACAAAAAACACAAGCCGAGACCGGCGCACGGCGGAGAGAGCGGCATCTCCTACAGATCAGCAAAACGGCGCAGCTAGCAACACATCGATTACCATTTATATTCTGAGCATCCATGTTTGTAAACACTCCACACGAAATCACCGTTACATCAGAGCGACAGATGCATTAGAGCATGACTACTCAATATTAATTAATACGAGTAAAAATAATTACTTCTCCTGATTAACTGATCCATCGCCTGATTCATCAACGTGCAGTCTGGCCGGGGCGGGTACAAGCTTTACATTTGACAGTTGGTGCCTTTTGTGTCGTAAACATCCGCTATGGAAGGGTTTTTGCGAGTTTTGCTTCTACGGGGATGAAGCGACTGCAGCCGCTGGCGGGTCAGCTAGCATTCAATACAAGTATATACTAGCATTTGAGAAAAGCAATTTCTAGTAGCACGGGGTACTTACGAACTCCCTCCTCACTGACCCTGTGACAACGCTCCCGGAGCGTTTGTCGCAACGTCAAAGAGTCAAAATGATTGCGTCAGTATCTCTCTGTTCATAAATAAGTCATCGCGTAGCCACAGCTGGCGCATGTAGAGAGGGAGGAGGATAGGAACTCGAATCCTCCACTTGAGCCCGTGCCGGACGGTGGAGGATAGGTTTGCCAGCCCTAGTGCTGTTACGGTCTCAATAGCGGAAGAACGGAAGAGCTCAGGGAAAAATCCCACTATAGAGGTCCTCGTTCAAATGTCTGTGACTCTGCCAAGCCCTGGTCCTAATGGATCCGCATCGAACGAACTCGGACGAGAGTAAAGAACGATGTTCGATTTGTTTAATGTTTAATAAGTACAAGCTGCGTCCCCCGTCTCCGCGTACGCGAGATGTGCAGGCTCCAGGACCACACAGGAACAACACATATTCTGGGACAAGAAGCACCCTAAAACTAATGGAAACATATGTTCCCAAGGACGAGTCGAAGCGAAGTTGTATATACACATAATATTAGCATAATTATATTTTTTTTATTTTTTTTTTATTTTTTTTTTCATAGTTTTAGGTACACTAACAACATAAAACATAACAGGTAACATAGGCACTATATGTAATAACTAGCTTTATAAGAGGAAACAAAATATAGGAACGAGTGTTACATGCTATCTTAGTAGGTGACCACAGTTTTTAAACTAGTCAGGTATTATGTTGTACATAGGTAATACTAGATCCCACACTAGGATTCCGTGTTGTGGGATGCTAGTCTTCGATGCGAGTCTTCCTGTTGTTACAAGAACTGTGATATAGGTACCACAGTCACCCAGATACAAAAAGCAATTTAAAATACCGCTACCTACTTTAAAAATTTAAAATCTAAACATTTGAAATAAAAGATATGAAATAATCATCAAGAGTAAAAAAATAAAAAAAAATAAAAAATCTAAAATTATCTCCTGTAGTATACGTAGTCTACCTTCAGTTATTTTAAAGTAAGTTGATGCATCACTCTTCAATTCAATTTTATTTTTAATTAATTGAATGAAGATTTATTACCTTTGAAAAAATAAAGTTATAGGGAGCAATGTACATTAAGTTGAGTGCCAAGGCAAAGTATTACTTAGAATTTACTATTCATCGTTACCTAATTGGTATTGTATACAACTCATGAACTAACGTTGTGACTGCACGAGCTGTAAAGGAGTTGGACGGACAGGCCGACAGACGGACAGACGGAAAGTTAATTTAAAATAAGGGAATAAAAACATTTTGATCATTAAATTTTGCAAACCACCACTAAGTCCTAACAGAAAATTAACTTTTCACTTCAGTAGCTCAAACATGTAAGCTTCGCTTCCTGAAATCAGAGAGCAAAATGCGATTTTGCTCACTGAGTGAGACAAAGTAACTTTTTAATTATTTTTACCAGACAGCCGCGAATATTATAATCAGCCTTGGGTTAATCATACAATTGGAAATATCCACACTCTATCTCTTTCCCGCCATTAGAAAGTGAGCGACCTCAAAGACAAACACGTTTGCAATTTCGTACTAACTAAAGAAATTTTGCAAAAAGATAATTTATGTGTTTTAATGTAATTTATTGAATTGGTACCTCTACCTACAATGTTAATAATTTCATTTACAAAAATAGTTATTTCGATCAAATCCTGTTTATTATTTTATCTCCGTGGTCTCGCTGCTGGAGTGAAAATTTATGTGTGTTACACGAGTGCAAAGTTTTTTGCATCTCGTCTGCCTTTCAATCGCTCACCACGCCCAGGATTCAAAATCAGAGTCGCAGCAAAAAACTACTTTGCTCTCTTGTTGCACAAATAACTATTAACCTCGAAGTACTACTTAGACAAAGTTTTTTCCGCGGTACCTATCTATCAGAGCAGACATGTGTAGGTGGGACGACGCATGCAGCGAGGAGCAGCGATAAGTTAGTATTGAGTATAACAACACGCGAGCCGAGCGAGGATAACTAAATTGGTAAAACACTGTTTTAAACTATCACGGTTGTTCTCTAAAGTTATATGATTATTAACGGGATATTTACCGTGGTAGGGTTGTGGAATGAGCTCCCGATATTTCGGCGCAGTTACATGCACCATGTAACTGCGCCGAAATATCGGGAGCTCATTCCACAACCTTACCACGGTAAATATCCCGTTAATAATCATATAACTAAATTGGTGTTTTAATGATAAGTAAAACATAAGCCTTCAAATAATTACATCCATACTTAGCGTATGCGTGTTTAATAAGCTACGGGAGTAAGTTATTATATCACCGCAGCCAGTATTTATCTCTGTCCTAGAACGGGAAAAGTGATATGAATTACATTATATTGTAATAATACGTACAACTGTATGTACCACATAATAATATAACGGTCAAGTGGCAAGGGTCAGGTTGGGCGGTCCACTAACCTCGCGACATATTTTATAAGAGGTGATAAAAAATAGAAACTAGGCCCAAAACTGATCCAAAACTACTAGTCCGTGGACGTTTTATTTTACATGTATTTATGTGTGCGTGTGTGTGTGTGTGTATTACCATGTATGAATGATTGAGTGAGTAAAAGAGAGAAGAACGAGATAAAACATCTGTTCTCATATCTCTTTCTATACATATCTATATCGTCTCTATACATATATATCATATCTATACAATAATTTATTTATCCGTTATCAATATTAACGGCGAATACATCACTCACCTTCGATTTGTCGACGATATTGTAGTCATGGCAGAATCCATGGAAGACCTCAGTACAATGCTCGAAGGCCTCCATCGAGTTTCACAACGAGTAGGTCTTAAGATGAACATGGATAAAACGAAAATTATGTCTAATGCCCATGTTGCACCTACCCCAATAACAGTTGGGAACTCAGCTCTCGAAGTTGTCGACGAGTACATCTACCTGGGACAGACATACTCAAACTAGGCAGGTCCAACTTCGAGAAAGAGGTCAACCGTCGAATCCAACTCGGCTGGGCAGTGTTCCGGAAACTTCGCGAAGTTTCGAAGTTCTTCTCGTCAAAAATACCTCAGTGCCTCAAGACAAGAGTCTTCGACCAATGTGTGTTACCAGTGATGCCTTATGGCACTGAAACGTGGTCTCTTACTATGGGCCTCATAGATAAGCTCAAAGTTGCACAACGAGCTATGGAGAGGGCTATGCTCGGGGTTTCTCTACGTGATCGAATCAGAAATGAGGAGATCCGTAGAAGTCACCGACATAGCTCAGAAGATTAGCCAGTTGAAGTGGCAGTGGGCAGGGCACATAGCATGCAGAACAAATGGCCGATGGGGCCGAAAGGTTCTGGAGTGGAGACCACGGACCGGCAAGCGCAGCGTAGGTCGTCCACCGACACGGTGACGACGTTGGATGCAGGCCGCTTCCAACCGGTCTTTTTGGAAAATTATGGGGGAGGCCTATGTTCAGCAGTGGACGTCCTACGGCTGAGATGATGATACAATAATATTCTCTCTCGTTCTCCGTTGTCACTACATGGCCGATACGTCAAATAGTTTTACTATAACATACGAGTATAAGATGAAGGTCCCGTACGCTCGCCTGTACCTACCGCGTTGTACTCGTGTCTCGGAATAAATAAACGTGTTCATTCAGTTTATCATGAGACTTTTGTAGAAGTCACGAAGCCAAAGGCCAAAAAGCCATTCTACTATTTCTATACTTACACAGATTAGCACATAACTTCATCTATAATACTACTAAGATAATTGTATAGTGATATTATTATATACATTAACGCTACTAGATATGTACGAATAGTGGAGTCGCCTTCATGATCTATCGAGTTCGAAGGATATAAAGTTATGAAGAATAAAGATCGATCGGAAACGCAACTGCAGCTGTACTGTTGTTCAATAGCAGAATAAGAAAACTTACAAAAGGCACCGTTAAGATGCGGTTCGATTGCAATTTAATTAGTGGAATCGGTTATACCACCCCCAGATAAGCGCGGCAGGTCGACAGGTGGCTACTTACTCTGTGAAGCAGGTACATTATACGTGTGCAAGTTAACTACATTGCAATACACCTAAGGAATGCACTCTGAATTCCTACTAATGTTATAATGTGAAAGTTTACAAGTAAAGTGAGCGAGCGTTTATGTTTGTAACTTGGCATGCTGATATATCGCAATAGAATTACAAAAAATAGCATAAACACTGGATTAGATTTATTAACTTAGGATTTTTTAATGAAATTATAACAATGTATACAAGTGTCTTAGCAATAGAATATAATGGACAAAAATTGAATAAAAAAAGAAACACTCAAATATTTTGTATGGTTTACTAAATTTTTTTAGTGTAATTTTGTTGAAAGAAAAGTGCCTAAAATGTTGGCTGCATTTCCACGTTGAATAGCTGTGCTAATTTTGTGCACAAAATAGGAGCCAGCATTCGGGTCACCTTCAAGTGAGAGTTATTAAGTATAATTTAATAAGTTTATCATTTATTTACATTTTTACTCTTATTATTATTTATTTTTAGATATTTTACAATTCTAAAGAGAGCAACTGTACCTATATACTCGGATAAGATTCTAACAATGGCTTCTTTCTAACTTACCGTTTCAGACCTACCACTTGGAGATCAAGTCAATTCTTGATTTGCATCACGAAATGCCTGTAACATGATAACAAAATGCAAAAGATTTATTAGTATTAGTAAACATGCGTTTGTCGGATGTCGGAGTACTCGTAGCAGGCACAATGACATTACCCTCGGTGGCGGGGTCGCGTCGGTTATCGCGCACCCGCCGCTGTCCCGCCGGACGGGCACAGATAGTGTTTGGCCAATACTACTGCATGTACAGTCAGCTCCAGCTGCGCACCATCCGCGGACGCACTACAGTGGGAATGCCTATCTGTGATAAGGATGAAAATGGCCCTTCAGTTCTAATTTCAATCATCTGTGATACTCGTATTAGGAAGACGGTTATGTACGAAGCCCAGACTTAACGATTCTGTATTAGTTCACTTTAACAACAAAAAGTATTTGAAGAGCAGTAGAACTGTTTGTGCATGAGTTCATACGGGGTAGTACCGCCACCATACATATTTCTACCGTGACGCAGTAATGTTTGCATTACAGTGTTCTGGTTAAGTGATTATGGTTGCCGGCGATATAACAGGCACATGAGACTTAATAACTTAATGTCTCAGGGTTACGGGCGCAGTGCAGTTGGTCACGTGAGAAAATACATCTGGCAGAAATCTAGGCCGAAACCTGGTGGGCCTAACGATTTCTAATTATATAAAAAAAATATGACTACTCCGTGTGTATTCCGAATGGGTTAATTTTCATTATAATGGTGTATTAATCATAACAATAATTGATTTCTAACTCGAGTAGAGCTGTGAGGCGGAGCACGCAAGCATTCTTACATTGTGTAAGTACTCGTGCCTACTTACTAGTACTTTCCTTTTTTACAAGCCATCAGCCATCATTCGCATTCTGTGAATGCAAGTTCTTTCATTCCAATGTAACCAACATAACTTTGTGATTTCCGAATGGAAGTGCTATTGCAGCAGTCTGTACTTTATGTATTGAGACTAAACAGTTTGTTATTGAAGGCGGGTTCGAGCGATAAAGTTCGTCGATGTACTGGACAAATGGGTTCAGTTGGGTTTTAATAGATTACTAGGAGCACTACGTCTGTCTAGTCACCGACTTAACTATAGATCATTCTGGTCGGACTGTTGAGGACACGGTATATATTATATACGAAAGAGTAAACAAGGTCTCGAAATTATCGATCGTATTTTATTTGTAGGTAGGTACTCGTACGTGAGTTATTGACTAAGCTTCGAGTCGAAAACTTCTCAGCATGTCTTTTATGTATTTGTACAGGATTAAAACTTTCTTTATCTTGAAAATTTCCAGAGCACCTGAACACGTGTTTGGTTCTCCTACAAGGGCATGGAGTAATAACTTTCTAGGCCTTGAACATTTACGTTGGAACCTGATATAAGTTTGGAAGAGATGTAGGTGTTATGTGATAAGTTGTGCGGATCGAGCTATAGAGTGTGTATTAGTGGTTCTTACTAACCTGACTATTGACTGAAGCGACACACTCGCGGAGGTACAATAAAGGTGCAAGTTGGTAGCCGGTTACACGTAGCAGCAGCAGACGACGTGTCGCAGCGACTATACTGGTTCTATGTAATACCATTTGTCACGTCGTTTGCTGCGGCTTCATGTAGCCAACTTGCACCTTTATTGTACCTCCGCGAGTGTGTCGCTTCAGTCAATAGTCAGGTTAGTAAGAACCACTAATACACACTCTATAGCTCGATCCGCACAACTTATCACTTGCATCAACTTGCACCTTCTCATATATTTATTACGTTTAACTACTGTTACATATTCTGTGACGAAGTCAGCAAAAGGCATCAAACACGTACTTATAATCGTCGAAAGTCTTTTAATGTAGAGTTTGAAAACCATCGTAAGTATCACACATTATACTAAAATAAACACCCACTTGGTATTGTGTCGTTTAAAGTCCGACGAGATGTTCACGGTTTGAAACATCTCCAACCGTGAACTCTCGCTCAAGAAGAACGTCTGTTATACGTTCTAAGACTTCAATGGTGGTATCAATCAAGGCGACCATACTTTCAGAAAAGGCCTCCCAACACCCAGGAACTCGGGTTTGGGTTTCTTATTTCCTTGTGGTTCTGCCTATTCCGAAGGTACTATTCTTTACTCTGCCCTCCACGAAATAATTTATGTTCCATAAGAGTAAAAAATTAGAAGCACTGAGTTGTAACAAGTAAAATTAGTGATCGAACACCGATACCTCGGGGTGATGAAAGCAATGCCGTGCTACCGCATGACAAGGACAGGCGTGAATGCTTACCAACAGGTGAATGACTTGCGCGTCTCGTTACTTAGAAACAGTACGAGTATCAAAGGCTTGTTATTATTGACGATGTCCTCAATTTTCAGAATCTTTCATTTAATAATTTCCATAAATAAAAATCCGGAATTAAGTATCTTATCGGTGTGCAAAAGCATTTTCCTTTCAGTTTGGAACAAACGTAACAATCGATATAAGCTTTCCTGTCGAAAGCTCTCATCCCTCCAACAAATCCTTGTAGAGCTTTCTTCTTAGGATCATATTATTTTGCCCGCAAACAATTCAAGCATTGCAGCTTGTCAGAAACATAAACATCATGTCGGTTTGGTTGTTTCATCTTAACTCGGTGTGTGGACAATCTCATCCTCATCTGCAATGAATATGTGGATCAGTTGTACTCCAGCCAATCGAGAGCTGTGTCGTTAAAGTTATCCTAAAATGTTATATATAATATATATAATAGTTCAAGAAGGTATTCAAACAACCTAGACTACTCTTCCCCTTATTAATATTTTTTTATTATTCCGATGCCCGCTCCGGAATAAAATTAACTAAGAAACGTTAGCAAATATCATCATCAATATTAACTAGCTATGCACTGCGGTTCCGCCCACACGTAGAGTCACTTTCCCAGCGAAACGTTGTTCCGCGATAACATGTCTATTTGTTACTAATAATTGATCCTGTGGATACTTTATCAGTTTCCAATTTTAATCCAACTCTGTCTGTTGAGCGGACAGACATACATACAAACTTTCAAATATATCAATGTAATGTAAATATATCTTCCATTCATTCGATTTATTCGCTTATCTGAATAACAAATAGGACTTTGTTTAATAATAAGAGGCGCCATGCATTAGTAATGTATGTAGCGAGATTTCTTTATTATCTCTAAATATTGAACAAGATTTGTGCCACATTTTAACACGAGAATTAAATTGTTAAGTAATTAAATGACGTCAAATTAATGGAAACTGCCACATCCAATTGCATTAATGTATCATTTTGATAAAAACATAATAAACATTAATGGTGTTTGTCATTTAGAAAGTGGTTTGCGGTCGAAATGCTTTATTGTTTCAGAGTAAACATCGTTTTGTGTCGCGGCGAGCTCTTATTATTAAAAACGTGTAATACAACAGCTCCCAAAGTCTTCATTCTTATTCTGTGGCTTTTTAACTTTGGAAGGCGTTACTCTACAGTCATGTCATGTTCTAGCTCTCAAAGCGCTTGTAGCCCAATCGCGTTAGGATTTGACCCGGAAAAAATATAAGTAGGAATGTTCCTACGGATTTCGTTGGTGGAAGGTCACTGACAGTCGACATTTTGTTTTGCGTGGTAGTCGGTCCGTTGTGTCATCCGCCATCTTGATTTTAAGGGTCGATTTTTGTTAATTGAATCACTCGTTTATTTTCAATTTCACACGAAAAATAGTATTAACAAAAGTTGTTGAGAGTTAAATTGAATTTTGTTTTTGGTTTTTGTTTAATTTTTTGTCTGTTACTTAAAATTTAATTTTGAATCGTATAACTTTTTTCTTCGGATCGATATTTTACGAGTTATACCCGAAAAGAGGTCGAAGGGGGAATCGTATCATTGTCACGTAATTTCAGTTTTTCATAGAAAATGGTTACTATTCATACCAAAGTTGTTTAAAATTAAATTTCCTTGTAATGTTGATTCATTTTATTTTTATCGGTAGGATCCATATTTAGTTAGTTTTTCCTAAGCTTTATTTAAAAACTTATTTTGTTCTAAAATCGAAAAATAAAATAAATATATGTTAGAAAATTTTATTCGAAACGATTTTGTTTATAACATATCTACTTATAATTTGCCGTAAAACTGTCGCCCCGCCCAGCGCTCAATCTTTTGTGCAAATAAGTATATTACCGTATAAAGTATGTCTGTACTAGTACCTACCAACGCACTATCAACTATTCTACCGACATGTGTAAGCTACGAGTATACTAAAGCAGTTATATATAGAGCTATCTAATCATTAATGAGACGATTATGTTCGCCTGAGTTTATTTTCGTACCCATACCTAACAAAACAAATACATCCGAGACAAACAGCATCCCGCCGCCGCGCCGATGCGTACTGTTTGATTGCGGAGGTATTTCTGCAGTTAACAAACACTATAGGTAAATAACCACTTTATCAGTTGCCTTATCTGTCTGACGAGCCACATGTATTTCAACAAAGCTATACCTAATGTTAGTATTAAGTATAGTTTTAACTAATAATCTTTGTTTTGAATGTAGTCAAATGGTTTATGTTTAACTTATCACCAAATACAGCAAAATATGACGTAAAATAAATGCTAAATGATCGCCGAAAATAGTAGATATCCAGCAAAATTAAAACACCAATTAAATTATTATTTATATATATATATATATATATATATATAAATAATAATTTAATTGGTATATATATATTACCAGTTTAATTATCCTCGCTTGGCTCGTGTGTTGTAGTCGCCAGTAACCTAACACTACTCGTCGCACCTATACATGTCTTGGCTCTGACTTGAGATACTCCAGGAACATGTTTGTTTAGGCGGCATTAGTACGCTAATGTGATTAGGATTTGGTGGTAGTTTACTAAATTTGGTGATCAATGTGTTTGTTCCCAATGCAAACAGTTATTTACGATTCCACAATAAGTAAGTACTACTCCGAAGGATATATGTTACTCTCGTCGTAAGTTTCTTCCAACCATACCCAGGCGAGAGCACGTGATTGACCAGGCAAATCAATACATCTGATTCAGCCTATTATGAGTCAATCACTCCATCAATTAGATTCAATGGAGCTGCCACCGATTGGCTTGAATCGGGCTGAATTGAAATTAATCAACGTTGATGAGACGTAGTGTTGCCAGATAGGTTACAGTCTAAATAATCAACGTTGATGAGACGTAGTGTTGCCAGATAGGTTAGAGTCTAAATAAACTTTCGATTGAGCGTGATCATTATAAAATACTTGCGCTATGACTTTACCTCAGTAACTACTCGCCAATAAACGTTGGGCTTTATGGCACCAGCTGCCATCGGAAGTATTCCTGAACTAATACCACTTAGGGACCTTTCTTAACAGTTATCATCCGCTGACACAATGTAATCTAGCGAGCGTTGGATTGAACTTGGATTAAATAACCAACATAAACTGACCTGTCCGTAAAGATTTTAGCTATGATAGGCCCGTTTATACTGGAACATTTGCAACCCTCATTCGCCGCTCGATAGCGTAAGCGCATGATGACACATTAGAAAGCTAGGTTTATTCTCCTATTTTCACATTTCCTATTTCATACCTCTTTGTGCTGCAACCCTTGAATTTTTATTTATATTATTTTTCTTGCTGAGTAGGTATCCCACGTAACTAGACTTTACGTAGTAGGTACTAGTTGGTTCTGTTGTGTATCCTGAAACTCATACCTAACTATCGTGTGGAATGTAAATAAGTATTAAGAGTATTTATTTGACCCGCCCGCGGTTTTGCTCACGTGATCACCGTGTCAATGCGCTACTGAACTGAATAGTAAACCCTTTAAAGACTACGTCGTCATTAAAATGGTTTTAAATTGATAAGGCCATATCAGAAATTAATATTCCTATTATTAGTTCGGATTGGTAATTTTAATATTTCAGAACATAGATTATAACATAGACTTCTGTATAAAATAGATTTCATTTGTCCGAAAGTGTTTACCCTATGTCGACCTTTTATGGGTTGAACTTCCAGAAATCCTTTCTTAGTGCGCGTACACTCTACAAGAGCGACACCCTGCCGAAACTGCCGAACTCACACCATAAATAAGCGATTCCAATTGGTGTGTCTAATTTTTAGTAAAAAATCTTTTCAACCTTTTGGTGACCCTTGCTACTTACGGGATCGATTGTCATTCACCGTCAATTACGATAATCATCAAGATAGCCGGAACACTTTTCAGTTATCGGAGTGTAACTTAAACACTGCTTAACAGAATTTGATGAAACTTAGAGAGGACCACCTAGGAAGTATATTCTACAAAACAAAAAACTAATTATTTAAATCGGACAGTTCTGTGAAAAGTTATGCGTTCATACATAAAAAAATAAATACGCGTCGACTTGAGAACATCTTCCTTTGGTTTTGGAAGTCAATTAAAAAGGCATCAACTGCTAAAATTTCAAGTTTTATAATAATTACAAAATTAATTTATTAGTAAGTAATGTAGGTGACAGTCTAGTCATAGTGTTAAATATAAAGGAACCGTAACATTCTGCCTCATCAAGGAGTAGTAGCCCCAGAGGTTACGGCTATGCATTGATGGACCAGCCAGCCGTAGAAGTACGTTTATTACACATAGTGAATAGAAGCAACAATATTTGCACTTTGGGAAAATGTTGAGTCACTAGCGGTCACCCATCACAGTTGTTTCCACGGCAAGGTTTGAACAGAACGGCGTTGCTTACCGTACTATGCAAGCGGTTCGCTAGACTATCGCCGCTAGAAGAGTTTTGAGCAAGCATTGTTGAGTAATGGTCTCGATTACCTGTCCAAGAGCCACACACACCAGTGACTAAGATCCAGGTGTTTATAAGGAAACTTTGTCATCTTGTCCCAAAGGAAATTACTGTGAAACAAGTTGTTTAAAATTAAATAATAGTAGTTAGATACGTACAACACCTGCACACCACACCTGTTGTGTCTTCTTAGAATGGATAAACTATAATACTTATCTACACTAAGATGATACTAAATCTCATTTTTATTGTTTAGATGTGACCACAGCATATATACATAAATATATTTATATATCCATTTGTGTTCACAAGGTGGATGTGACATATAAAGCCCTCAGCCTCCGATTTCCACGATTGTATTGTCAAGTTAGTCGGCAAAGTGTTACATTACTTTTGAATTATGTAAATGTGTTCATTTAAAGATTTATCATATTTACATGTATTTAACTATTAGTATTAATCGGCAAAACACTCACATCAGTCATATTTAAATTTGGTACCACCACGTCAATATACGAGTAGCAAGCTTTAGTAATAATGGATTACTATAGACGTTTTGATGACGCATTATCACATAGTGCACTCAATTCGCGTACTTTGCAACTGCGTTAGTGTTGTATTATTCGGGTTGGGCGTTATTGATCCTGGAACGCCCCATTAGGATCGATTTCGGCTAAAAAAGCAACACGCCGTAAATAGTATTGAAATATATGTTCGACCGTTTTGTGTCGGTGGGAGTACGACAGTATTATTATTGTAAGCTCCTGCTTTATGATAGTTTCGTAAAAGGTGGGAGTAGGCCCCCTGCACCTTGTAACTTGTATTACATAATTCTAGCTGCTGGCCTGCCTCGTCTACTTCCATGGTCCACCGCACGTAGTACGTATTATGTATTTATTTTATTTTTTTATTTTTATTTTTTTTATTTTATTTATTAACAAAATCCACAGATCTTAATGTTATTATAGTATACTTTAAAAGCTAAGTCTTACATCTAATGACGGATTTACTTTATATAAATGTACTTGAATAGAGAGCAGAGATTTCTTAGTTATACATGTAGGTATATATCTAATTAATACAATTGATTAGTTTTACTATATTAATAAAGTAGGTAGGTAAATAATTATCACGGAAAGATAAACTTGACATGTCTACAAACAACGGATGGTCGTATAGGGTGTGTGTGCTTGTGTGTGTGTGTGTGTGTGTGTGAGAGAGAGAGAGAGAGGTTGTGTAAAGTTAAGTTGGTGAAAATACTCTAAAGTTTAGTTGTATTAAAGTACATCCTAGGTAGGTGCTTGTAAATATTGTTTCTTTATTATGTTTATAATAGAATGTCTAAAAAATCGTTTTTTACTGTTAAAAAGATCAACTGAGTTGAAATACTTGTTAAAGTTAGTTTGAGTTCGACAGATGATTGAATTTTGGAAATAATTGGTATGAATGCGCGGGAGGGAGAACAGAGGCGTGTGTCTTGTACGAACAGTAGGGGCTCGCAGCTGCACGAATGATTCAGTGAGGACGGTGCTGTCGATGGTACCATGGCAGACGTTATGGAGAAATAACATATCCAGAAGCTTTCGCCTATCTTCGAGTGACAAACATTTGTGAAATTCACAGGATTCTTCATAATTAACATACATATGTTGTGAGCGGCAGTTTAAGTGTTTTAAGAATTTAATTTGGATTTTTTCAATATCTTGTGTGTAAGATATATACTGTGGGCTCCAGACATTACTGCAATATTCAAGTATACTTCTGACGTAAGCAAAATACAGCACTTTAAGACATTCCGTATCCGAGAAAGGCTTACTAACGCGTAAAATAAAACCTAAACTTTTGTAAGATCTGCTCACAATGTCAGCGATATGGTCGTTGAAAGTTAATTTGTGATCCAAAAGCACTCCTAAGTCTCTAACTAGCTGTGTACTTTTAATTGTGGTATTACTAATTTTGTACTCAAATTTAATTGGCTTTATTTTTCTACTGAACGTCATAAACATACATTTGTTAATATTGATGGTAATTTTATTATCTATGTAGTAATGTGTTAACTTATTTAAATCTTTTTGGAGTTTTATGCAGTCAAGTTGGTTGTTTATGTTATAGTAAATTTTTGTATCATCTGCATACATAAGATATTTAGCGAATTGAAAACATTTTCCAATGTCATAAAGATACACAGCGTAGAGCAAAGGAGAGAGTATTGATCCCTGAGGGACGCCCGAGGGAATATTTGTGAAGTCAGAGCGATGCCCACCCACAACAACAGCCTGGCAGCGGTTCCGGAGATAAGACTCCATCCATCTCAAAAGATCCCCACAAATGCCAAGCTCTTGGAGTTTATGTAAAAGGATGATATGATCGACACGGTCAAAGGCCTTTTCAAAGTCCGTATAGATCACATCAACCTGCGAACCGCTATCCATACCTCGTAGAACGTCGTTTGTGAAAATTGCTAAGTTTGTATTTGTTGAGCGGCCTCTAATAAAACCATGTTGTTGATGTGGGATATTGGGGTACACGAAGGGATAAAGATGATGATGTGCCGCTTTTTCCAGTAGTTTGCTAAGAGTATTTAGTATAGATATAGGGCGGTAGTTATCAATCGACGTCTTCGTGCCTTTTTTGTGAATAGGGACGATATGTGCAGTTTTCCAAACAGTCGGAAAGTATCCTTCACGGAAACATCGATTGAAAATACACGCTATAGGTGCAGCCAGAGAGTCTGCGCAGTTAGTGTAAAATATCGGTGGAATTTTGTCACTGCCAGCACCCTTAGAAGGATCGGACCCCTTAAGTAGTTTTTTTACGAAATCATCGGTAATGTGTATGGTATGCAATGTATCAGTGCTTATGTTTCTCACGGGTAACGGCGGTGTTTGACTGTCTAGAGGGCTGTTAAAATTTTTACAAAAGAATTCGTTGAAGGCTGAGCATATTTCTTTTTCATCAGTTAGATTTTTATTATTATAGAACATTAGCTTAGGGAAATCAGTATTATTTTTTCTTTTTGATTTAATATAGGACCAAAATAGTTTTGGGCATGATTTTATTTTATTTTCAGAAAATTTGATGTATGATTTATGGCAACTATCTTGTAAAAGTTTTACTTTGGCACGGAGAAATGAAAACATTTGGTATTCCATTTTATTATTATATTTTTTCCAATTGTAATGAGCTTTAGCTTTTTCTTTTATCAGTTTAATAAGTTCGCGACTATACCATACTGGATATACGTATGTATGAGACTTAGTTACCCGCGGTACGAATTGTTCGATGGCGTCGTTTAAAATTGCATATAAGTTGTTTACAGCTTCTTCTACTCTACAAGTCAAAACTACTTCCGGCCAGTTTATGTTAGAAAAATAATCATTGATAGCTAGGTAATTTGCTTTCTGAAATTGTAATTTCAATTGTGTTGCTGGTCTCAGTGGTGATATCAATATATCCGTTGCATTTATATGAATGGCAGGGTGATAAGCATCTTCTTTAATTATTGGAGTATCCGACTTGTGTAAACCTAAAGAAAAATTTGCAAAAACTAGATCTAGGGTATTTTTGTGAGAGTTACCTATAGTATTGTATTGATTAAATCCCGCATACAACGTTTTATTAATTAATAAAGCCGCACAGTTTTGAACCTCAATTGAGCCCTTTTTCAATAGTATTGGATCCCCCAATGACCATTGAATACAGGGCAAATTAAAATCTCCCGCTAAAATAATGTTATCATGAGGATATTTTTCTACAATTATTGAAAGAATGTCAAGTAGTGTGTGTATGCGCTTAGGTATTAATTTATCCGGCGGCAAGTAAACAACGCCAACATGGAGATCATGGCGCGGACGAGGGGAGCATGAGACGGGGGCAGCGGGCGTGGAGGCACGCGAGCCCGGTGTCAGAGCGCGGTGCGGTACAGTCACCCACACGCACTCGAGGTCATCACGCTGCCATTCGGGACGCGCGCGCGCACCCATGCGCGCTGCGCTCATGATCATGACACCGCCACCAAGCGAGCCGCGATCACGGCGAAATACCTCATACCTATCGCCGCTTACCTCGGCATCCAGGATACCTTCGCAAAGCCATGTCTCAGTGATAAGAATCATATCGGCGTCACAGACCAGTGCATTATTATAAAAATCGTTCGTCTTTGTTCTAAGCCCGCGCACGTTCTGATACAAAAATTGCAATCTATTAAACGACATCATTGTGTATTAGTGAAATAGTGAAACCTATGGGTATGTGTTTATGTGTCGTACATAAAACAATTTGCTTAAGTAGTTCGCTCAGTGTTTGGATAAACATTATGAAAAAGTTGTAGGTAATATTAAGTAAGTAACATGTATTGTAGGTTAGTAGTTTTAATTTGTGATGTTTTAGGATGTGAGTAGGTTCGGAGAATAATGATTTAATTGTGATAAGACAATGGTATATTGTATTAATGTAAATAATATATAATGTAAGTATAATAAATAGTAATATGAGTTGTGTTTGAGGTTGTTGCAGACAGAGGTCAAGTAGTGCATACAATATGTAACAAAAATATTTATTAAATAATATTAACTCACAATGACTTGTTTCTATTGTATTTTTACTAAGTCTGATGCACTTATTATTGCGATGGGAGGCGAAGTATCGGTTTTTCTCACATAAATGCGGCAGTTTTTTGTCCAAACATATTTAAAGTGAAATTCTGATGCTTTTGCTTTACATGAGTTAAGTAATTGTTTATTTTCTCTGGTTAGGTGTTCATTAACGTAGATCTTTTTGATATCACCTCCCATCCCAAGTTCCTTAGAGGTAATGTGGCGATGCTTTCGTGCTGCGGCGACGACGGCGTCCTTTGTGGCGCGGCTCCTGAAGCGAGCTACGATAGCGCGGCTGATGCTGGTGCCACCGGTGCTGGTCCCGGCTGGACGGCGCGGCTGCACACGGTGCGCGAACTCAATATCAGCGCTTTTTATACTGACTCCGGCTTGAGCAACGATCTGTACAATCATGTCGACAGTAGATTCATCTTTTGTTTCCGGTACACCAACCACCTCAATGTTCTGTGCCCTGGACCACTGCTCTTGGCGAGCTTGCCCGTCTTCTAGGATTTTTGTTCGTGCCTTCACCGCGTTGAGCTCCTCGCGTAGTTGTTTATTTTCATCGCTGAGTATCGCCATATTCGCTTTCGTGGTGGAGTAGAATTTGAACATGTCATCACACTGACCACTAAGGTACTTGACGGATGTTTCGAGACTGGTTATCCGGTCACCCAAGGCAGAGAATTGGACCGCCATTGTGTCTGTTAGGGCTTTACTAACCTCCTTTCTTATCATGTTAGCCATGTCTTTCTGTCCCTCGAGCGATACTAATTTCGCGGACGGTGCCTGTGGGTAGTCGGCCCCATCATGGGGCGAAGTAGGAGTTGGAGTCCCTCTTCTTACCGCGACATTAACATTGGCGCGACCAGCGTCTTCCGAAGGCAAAGTTAGGCTTAACTTCACCGGCGTGTCGGTATTATCTCCTGATTTGGGTAGCTTGCTTGTGCACAATGGACACACCCACGATTGAGTATTCTTGTAGGCCTCCACTGATAAATTAACACACGCGTAGTGGTATTGCCTTGCACACGGGGAACGAGAGCATATTGCCTTTTCCGACGCCTTAAGGGACTTTTTACAAGCACTACAGCTGGTCATTTTAATTCCGCGAAGTAAATAAAATTGTAAAATGCAAGTTTTTTTTTAAGTAGGTACCTGCGTTTTTCGATGAGCGGTAAGTTGGTGGTGTGAATGAACGTCTGCTCTCTATGACGTCCGAGGCGGCTATGATGTATGCGGAAGAGAAATGATTTGTATGTTTCTAATATCTTACGTTAATTGACGTCATCTGCACATCAAAACACTTTCATATCTTATAATATGCAAATCTAGCCATGTTGTACTACGTCAGCAAAAGGAAAACGGTTTGTATAACATCACTCGACGTAGGAACCTCACAGATGTTCTCCTCTCCGTAATTAAGGTAAATACCTGTTATATTACTGGTTACGCCACGCGGCTCTCCTCGCACGCATGACTTTCCTAGTCGCAGGAATATTTCTACGGGATTTAAATTATTATTTGTTTATATACAAACATAAACACATTTTCATTGTTGCTGTGTGAAAGAAGCACTTTCCGATTCATTATAGTGTCTTAAAGCTCAAAACGAAATCCAGAAAAATTTAATTCACTTAACTACAAGTTGGTACAATTTAAAAATATACAATATCGTAATTGACGGTAAATGACAATCATTGATCCCGTAAGTAGCAAGCGTCACTAAAAAGGGTGAAAAACTTTTATTACCAATTAATGGAACCGACTTCAACAATGTTGTGTTAATAGATATCTACTATTGAATTATCATTAGTTATTTCACACTTTTTAGTGTTGAAGTTTTGGTATTTTTATATAATATAATATAACTAGGCACATGTAAGTATTGTTGTATCGACATTCTCATGAGTTTGACACATATTTAACTATTATTATTAAACTTCTACGTGATCACTTAACTTGCTTTAAAACGGAACTAAACCCTGCTGAGTTAAGCGAGAACTTTAGCCAAGGAGAAGAATTTCATGTTTATCTGGGTTAAGCACTGTAAAATAATGGCCAGAAAATCGAACACTTCACCTATATTTTTTATAAATTGCGAGAATGACCTCATGAAAATAACTTGATTTAAAATTATTATGTGTATTTTTTTATATGTAAACAGTCCGACACTTATTTATTATCCGATTGCGTTAAGTATGACAATACAAAGCTTATGTTATCCATATATTGCCGGGATAATACCCTATTAAACTACGTTATTTCGACTCGCTGCAGTTACGTTTCACTGGCTGTTAATGATGGCTTCTGACATACTTAGCATATATTATCAAAATACTCGGGGACTACGCACTAAAACGCATTTATTTAAAAGAAATGTATTTCTCAACTCTTACGATGTTATTGCGCTTACAGAAACATGGTTGCTTAGTGGTATCAGCGATGGTGAGTTGTTTGATGATAGGTACGTTGTTTGGCGACGAGACAGAAATTACGAAATGACGCACGAGAAGTATGGTGGAGGGGTGCTTTTAGCGATACGTCGCGAGCTAACAGCAGTGTATCGCTCGGAATGGTCTTCACCTGCTGAAGATGTATGGGTCACCATCTCTCACATTAATAAGAAAAGACATTCAACTAGGATACATTTTTGCACTATTTATCTCTGTGATGAAAACTTCGGCTTCACATTCAGCTCGCAGCTTAGCAACTTTACTGTCAGCCTATCACGTCTACGAAGAAATTTATTTCTTCGTAGTATCACGTATAATAGATTCATGTCCGAACGACGTGTTTGTTATTATGGGAGATTTTAATCTTCGTAACATTCGTTGGATACCTCAGCGTATTGATAATGTACTGAGCTCGGGTGCATGGAGGAGAGGAGCATCACAGATATATTTTGTTGATACTTTGACGGAATGTAATCTAACACAATATAATTTTTGCAACAATATTAACGATCGTGTTTTGGACTTACTCGTAGTATTATGTAATTCGAACTTAAATGTAATGGGTTGTGATGACCCACTAGTACCAGAAAATGTCCACCACAAATCATTATGTATTTTTTAAACTTAATTTTATCTGAGCCGCTTGATGTGAAACCAAGAAAAAAGTATTATTATGCATCAGGTAATTATGATAATATTAATATATTATTAAATGAAGTTGACTGGGAAGAAAGTTTGCAAAATATTCCGTTGAAGGACGATATAAATAATTTTTACAATTATCTGAATGATGGCATAGAAAAATATGTACCCCATAAATTACTTAAGTCTACATCAACTTTTCCGTTGTGGTACACCGCGTCTCTTAAAAAGATTGTTAAAGAGTATATTCCTTCAAAAGTACCAAAGATATGGCAATACAGATGATTATGACACATTTTCCCTACTTCGTAAGAGAGCTAAACTATTAGAGGCAGATTGTTATAGGAGTTATCTTAATAAATGTCAGGATTCTATAGTTAAAAACCCAAAGTTGTTTTGGTCATTTATTAAGTCTAGTAAAAATACCTACTGCACTTTGCCCTCTACACTCTCATATGAAGGCCAACTAGCAGAGTCAGGGGAGGATGCTTGTCTTCTGTTCTCAACATATGTTCAATCAACGTTTCTTTCGCCCTCTCCCAGAGTAGATGTACCATCGGAACAACGTGGTTCATGCTCTAATCATATTAATACCATATGTAATATTGAAATTGATCCGATAACATTAAATAATTTGCTGAAGTCTTTAGAGTTGACTAAAGGAGCTGGGCCTGACCATATAACACCATTATTCATTACTAAGTGCTCGGATGCTTTGACAAAACCACTTACAATTTTATTCCAACGCTCTGTCAGAGAAGGTGTTGTTCCCAAACTATGGAAGTCAACATCAGTTTATAAAAGTGGTAGGTAGCAGAAATGATGTTACAAACTATAGGCCCATCTCAAAACTATGCATTTTCGCCAAATCACTAGAACGGTTAGTTAATGATCAAGTGTACAGTACTCTTTCTGCTTCTTTTATTCCGGAACAACATGGTTTCCTCAAATATCGATCAACAACATCTAATTTATTATCACTCATTGATTACACGACCTCAAACATGGATGCAGGTGGGCAAGTTGACTCTGTATTTACCGATTATAGCAAATGTTTTGATCGTATTGACCACGCCTTACTCTTACGTAAACTCTTCTATGCCGGAATTCATGGCGATTTGAACAGATGGTTTAGTTCTTACATTGAGAACAGATCCCAAGCTGTTGTGCTTAATGGTTATTCCTCGACATGGAACCACGTACCATCCGGGGTACCACAAGGCTCGTTGTTAAGACCATTGTTATTTAATATATTTATCAACAATATAAGTAGTTGTTTCCAGAATTCCAAGTTTCTCTTGTATGTAGATGACATGAAAATTTTCAAACAAATTAACAATATCAATGTTTGTCATCATTTGCAACAACACTTACACAGATTTGAAAGATATTGTTGCCAAAACAGATTAGATCTTAATGTTGCAAAGTGTCAGTCTATAACTTTTACACGGAAAACTAATATAACAAAATGTAAGTATAAACTCAAAGATCAGGAGCTTGAAACCGTAGAAGCAGTACGGGATTTAGGCGTGATTCATGATACAAAATTAACTTAAGAGAAACATATTAACCACATTGTTACGAAAGCCAACAAATCCTTGGGATTTATTAAAAGATCTTGTTCGCAATTCGATAGTATCAAAGTTCTTTATTGTTTCCTACGTGCGTAGCGTCCTCGAGTATTGTTCACAGATAAGGGATCCCCAATATGATGTTTATATTATTAACATACTTGAATCTATTCAGCGCAAATTTATGCATTACTTGCAATTTAAATGTAAGATTTATGACGACACTTATAAGTCGAGATGCAGGAGACATCACATGCTACCTCTCCACGTGAGACGCAATATCGCAGACATATCAAAAATAGACAGACTATCAAAAATAGCACAAAGTCACCTGACTTTGTGCTATTTTTGTTGACTCACCGTACGTCCTCTCTAAGATAACTCTCAAAGTTCCTACAAGATCCTCGAGACAAAACAACCTTCTTCATGTTCCTCTTAGTTCTACCAATTTTAGACAGAACTCGTATTTCATAAGAACGGCAAACAATTTAAACAGACTCCTGAGTATGATTTGTTTCATTCTACAATAAACTTGTATCATAAAACTATTACTACAAAATGGTTTAATGCGAATTCCCAACTGTGTTACTAGTTTTTCTTGTTTACATCTAAAAGGCTAAATGTTTACTTAAAAAAGGTACATGATCCTTGTCGTTCGGGAGTGCCGCCATCGTCGCGTATGCGAGCCTACATGACCTTCAGCGAGTACCGTTTGGTCATTCTGAGTATAAGGTTTAACCTTATAATTATTCTACTATTAATACCTACTACTGTATATTAATAAATGACACCGCATAAAAATGTTTACATAGACTGTGATGATAACGTGTTTTTGCGTTTAACTCATTTATAAACGTCGTAAAACGATCGGAAAAACAACAGAGCACCCACGTGCTCTCGCAAACTAAACGTACAAGGCACGTGAGCGGCGATTGTAACCTCAGTGAACATTGACTGCTTGACCTAGTGCACTGCACAGGGCGCACACATCTCTACGGATCAATTAGTAGAAGACTAGGCTGCGCTCGTCCACTTCACCCGCACGCATACTTACCTCCTATCCCACAAGGACTTTCCTCCGAGATACAAAAATAGTATTCTGCGTCCTTTTCTAGGTTACATTTTTATCTGTGCCAAATTTAATTAAAATCGGTTCAGTAGTTTAAGTGTCAAAGAAGGACAAACAAAACAACAAACACACTTTTGCATTTAATTATATACGAGTACAGTTGGTACGGATACCGCGAATCCATTATATAAATGCTTTGTTTTTATCCTCTGGAGGAAATAACAATGAATAATGAATTATACGTGTCTATCAACGAACCCGCACTTACCCGCGTTGTGGATCATGGCACCTTTGATAGGAAAGCAGAGTCTCAGCAGTGGGCAGATTTTTTTTTTGTACATGAAAAACAAGCAGCTGCAAACAAAATAATATAAGTTCATGAATATAACAAATAAAGTTGCGATCACAGCGGAGCTTGATTTGGCGATCTTAATGGATCAACAAGTTAAGCAACGCTTGCTGCGGTCAGGAGTTGGATGGGTGTGTGCTAGTGGCAGTATTCAACTGAGCGCTTCCGTGCTTCGGAGGGCACGTTACGCCGTTGCGCGTCGGTTGTTTGTCTTAGTACAACAGGAGTTAGGCTATGTCGAAGGCCTTCGGGCGCGCAGGCGGCATGAAAACTTCGACATGGGTTGGCCACTAACCTTTCCACCAAGCCGCACTGGGCCCGCGTAGTGGATTATGGCCAAGCTCCTCTCTGTGAGATTAGTGGGAAAAAGAATGGGCTGATTATGATTATTATGATGGACGACAAATACAAAGCTTAATAGTTTTCACTTATAGATAGTCTAATATTAACAATGTTTAACTATCCAAAAAAAACAGCAAAGATCACAATCAATTCTAAAAACAAATAAATAGTCAACCATGAATGCCACAAACTTAACGCAACAGAGTAAGACAGATGCAGTAGATAATATATAGTAACTTACGTATTAGGTATTTAAAGCCATACAAATGTATTGTGCTTATATACAAAGGAAACACTTTTCATGTATAATTAGTTTGAACGTATTTTGCCTCATCAAAGTATCAACATATCTATATCGTAGTACTCGCACCAAAGTATCAACATATCTATATCGTAGTACTCGTACCAAAGTATCAACATATCTATATCGTAGTACTCGCACCAAAGTATCAACATATCTATATCGTAGTACTCGTACCAAAGTATCAACATATCTATATCGTAGTACTCGTACCAAAGTATCAACATATCTATATCGTAGTACTCGTACCAAAGTATCAACATATCTATATCGTAGTACTCGTACCAAAGTATCAACATATCTATATCGTAGTACTCGTACCAAAGTATCAACATATCTATATCGTAGTACTCGTACCAAAGTATCAACATATCTATATCGTAGTACTCGTACCAAAGTATCAACATATCTATATCGTAGTACTCGTACCAAAGTATCAACATATCTATATCGTAGTACTCGTACCAAAGTATCAACATATCTATATCGTAGTACTCGTACCAAAGTATCAACATATCTATATCGTAGTACTCGTACCAAAGTATCAACATATCTATATCGTAGTACTCGTACCAAAGTATCAACATATCTATATCGTAGTACTCGTACCAAAGTATCAACATATCTATATCGTAGTACTCGCACCAAAGTATCAACATATCTATATCGTAGTACTCGTACCAAAGTATCAACATATCTATATCGTAGTACTCGTACCAAAGTATCAACATATCTATATCGTAGTACTCGTACCAAAGTATCAACATATCTATATCGTAGTACTCGTACCAAAGTATCAACATATCTATATCGTAGTACTCGTACCAAAGTATCAACATATCTATATCGTAGTACTCGTACCAAAGTATCAACATATCTATATCGTAGTACTCGTACCAAAGTATCAACATATCTATATCGTAGTACTCGTACCAAAGTATCAACATATCTATATCGTAGTACTCGCACCAAAGTATCAACATATCTATATCGTAGTACTCGTACCAAAGTATCAACATATCTATATCGTAGTACTCGTACCAAAGTGTCAACATATCTATATCGTAGTACTCGTACCAAAGTATCAACATATCTATATCGTAGTACTCGTACCAAAGTATCAACATATCTATATCGTAGTACTCGTACCAAAGTGTCAACATATCTATATCGTAGTACTCGTACCAAAGTGTCAACATATCTATATCGTAGTACTCGTACCAAAGTATCAACATATCTATATCGTAGTACTCGTACCAAAGTATCAACATATCTATATCGTAGTACTCGTACCAAAGTGTCAACATATCTATATCGTAGTACTCGTACCAAAGTATCAACATATCTATATCGTAGTACTCGTACCAAAGTATCAACATATCTATATCGTAGTACTCGTACCAAAGTATCAACATATCTATATCGTAGTACTCGTACCAAAGTATCAACATATCTATATCGTAGTACTCGTACCAAAGTATCAACATATCTATATCGTAGTACTCGTACCAAAGTATCAACATATCTATATCGTAGTACTCGTACCAAAGTATCAACATATCTATATCGTAGTACTCGTACCAAAGTGTCAACATATCTATATCGTAGTACTCGTACCAAAGTATCAACATATCTATATCGTAGTACTCGTACCAAAGTGTCAACATATCTATATCGTAGTACTCGTACCAAAGTGTCAACATATCTATATCGTAGTACTCGTACCAAAGTATCAACATATCTATATCGTAGTACTCGTACCAAAGTATCAACATATCTATATCGTAGTACTCGTACCAAAGTGTCAACATATCTATATCGTAGTACTCGTACCAAAGTGTCAACATATCTATATCGTAGTACTCGTACCAAAGTATCAACATATCTATATCGTAGTACTCGTACCAAAGTATCAACATATCTATATCGTAGTACTCGTACCAAAGTGTCAACATATCTATATCGTAGTACTCGTACCAAAGTATCAACATATCTATATCGTAGTACTCGTACCAAAGTATCAACATATCTATATCGTAGTACTCGTACCAAAGTGTCAACATATCTATATCGTAGTACTCGTACCAAAGTATCAACATATCTATATCGTAGTACTCGTACCAAAGTATCAACATATCTATATCGTAGTACTCGTACCAAAGTATCAACATATCTATATCGTAGTACTCGTACCAAAGTATCGACGGACTCAGAGCAGTCAAAGTTGAACATATTGACGGCTCGTATAATAATGGTATATATTATATTACATTACGTATATGTATCTGGCATGCCAGAGGATCTGCAGTACTCGAGGTGTTAAGAGTTTAGCTTCTGC
This sequence comes from Selenia dentaria, assembly GCA_917880725.1. Taxonomy (NCBI): domain Eukaryota; kingdom Metazoa; phylum Arthropoda; class Insecta; order Lepidoptera; family Geometridae; genus Selenia; species Selenia dentaria. The sequence goes on along the minus strand of OU862888.1, from coordinate 378,266 downwards.
AATAATACTAATATATGATATGTATTTAAAAATGTCTCGATCAATAAATTTGTGTGTAATGCGTTCAATACTGTTTGGCATATGAACCACAAAAAGACGTAGAGAACAGTCGTATCGGGATCGCTGGATTTGGTTACATAATTACACAAATAATAGATTGGAAACCTTTGTTTGACATAGGTGCCCCTCAGGAGGCTGTTACGTATTTGTATGATATTATAAACCATCTTTTTAGCCAGTTCGTCCCGTTAAAATCGACTATAATAGCGCAGTCAAGATATGTATATCCGGAGTGGTATACAAAACGCACTATTACTAATATTATCACCAAAGCATATTATCATCGATTATATAAAATCAGAGGCACGATAAATAACAGGCAAGAGTTCATGAAGTACAGAGCGATTGTGAAGTTAAATGTGAAAGATGACTTTCAATCTTATAAGCACTGAAGATCTGATATCAAACGAGATACATCGACATTTTGGGGTTATGTAGCATCAAAGAAGTCAAAGGGTAGGAATTCCAAGAAACTTTATTACAATGGTAAAACGGTTAACGACGATAAAGCGGCTGAATGTTTAGCTAGTTTTTTTCATTCCGTATATACAAAACAACAACCCCGACTAAACGTAGATGACTTGGCAGGCAATTTTGAAAATGCAAGTGCTCACATTCACATTTCCACAATATTGGAAGGTGACGTGAGGCAAGCAATCAAATCACTAAAGCCTAAGCGATCAGTTGGTCCAGATGGTATCCCACCATACTTAGTCAAAGATTGTGGTGAGGTATTAATAAACCCACTACGTTATGTATATAATTTGTGTTTAGAGCAAGCTTTTTATCCCGAAGAATGGAAAGTGGCTCGTGTGGTGCCTATACCAAAAAGTTCAGGATCAGATATTAGCGACTACAGGCCGGTGGCGGTGTTATCAACTTTTGGTAAGGTATTTGAATCTATTCTGCAGTGTCGAATCAGCCGCCAATTCGAAAGTCAACTAACAGACGCTCAGCATGGGTTTAGAACTGGACGATCAACAACCTTTAACCTCCTTTCTTTTTGAACTTATGTTATCGATTCAGTCGATTTAGGTTTTCAATCAGATGCTGCCTATTTCGATTTCAGGAAGGCGTTTGACACTGTGGACAATGATATATTGATTCAAAAGTTATCTAGGGCAGGATTTACTCTCCCATTGTTGAAGTTTTTCTGTTCATATCTTCGAAACCGTTGGCAGTATGTCCAGTATAAAGTTTACGTGTCAGAACAGTACTTTACCTATTCTGGAGTAAGTCAAGGTAGCAACTTAGGGCCGTTACTATTTTTAATCATGATAAATGATTTGCCGGAAGTGATAAAAGCTGCTCGTTGCCTGTTGTTCGCTGATGATCTAAAACTATTCATTGAGGTGCGTGATATAGACGATTGCTATCTGTTGCAGGATGATATTGATAATGTGAAGCATTGGAGTGAGGCAAATAAGCTACCATTTAATGAGGAGAAATGTGCGGTAATAACATTTGGACGCCTTAAAAATATAATCTCATATCAGTATATTCTTGGTACCGAAGTTATTCCAAGAGTCCATAGCAAAAGAGATCTGGGAGTGATGACGAGTGAAGATATGTCATTTCGTTTGCATATCTATAAGATTTGTGGACAGGCATTTCGAACTCTAGGGTTCAGCATTAGACAGTCGCGGCATCTTGACAGTATACCAGCAATAAAGAGTCTGTATAATGCATTTGTCAGGAGTAAGCTAGAATGTAGTGCAATAGTCTGGTGTCCGTATGAGCATAAATATGTAGAATTGGTAGAGAAAATAGAAGGAAAGTTTTTGAGATGGCTTTACCAAAAGCAGAACGGGTATTTTGTCGGATATCCATTTTCATATCCAAGTAGTTTTGTCTTAGGAATGATGGGGTATAATACCCTGGAAGTAAGGCGTGTTGTTTGACTAATGGAGTTCATATTAAAAAAAAAATTGGAGCGTAAAATGATTCCGTTTCTATTAGAACGAATATATTTATCGGTACTAGAAAAGTATATTAGAGCCAGACGGCACAATTTATTTGCGTGTCGAATTGCCAATACACAGCTTGGTCGCCAGTCCCCGTTGTACCGGGCGTTGCGATTACTTGATCTTTTATGCAGACACCAGTCCCTGGACCTATTCCACTGCAGCCCACGAGAATTTCACAGAGCGGCAATGGATTTCTTTACTGGACAGGACCTTATTTTAATGTAGTTTTGTAAATAAGTTGTTTATCATGGATTGGAAATATAAATTTATGTAGGTGCATTTGTTTTCTGTATAAATATTTTACTAAAGTATATAGTTTAATCTCTCTTTTAGTTTTTAATAAGTGTTTAAATGGCTTTTTATAGAATAGATAGTATGTTTTGTGTATTTTTTAGGAGCCTTGGGTAAGCGAATTGGGTAACTGTCATGCATACCCAAGAGCATGTGTATGAAACAAGTAAATAAATAAATAAATCATTCTTTGTGTATATGTAATAGTGTTTGGTTATGTGTAGGAACTTTAGGTCATTTGTCTCGATATATGCCATATGTCTTATACTGTTATTTATTCTGTGAACAATTTTTCAACGATTTGTGACATCTGCAACTATATAGACATTTGAACACATCATTAGGAAATTGTCTATAGATGTATTCTTTGTACTTCTGAATTTTCAAATGTATCCTCTTATATAACGTAAGTGAGTCACGTACGAAGGAAGGATTTCTGCCGCCCTCCGTCCAAACCTCGCGGTGCTCACACCCGGAAGCTCCACTCCACCGCCCTCCGTCCAAACCTCGCAGCGGTCATAACCGGAAGCTCCACTCCGCCGCCATCCGTCCAAACCTCGCGGTGCTCACACCCGGAAGCTCCACTCCGCCGCCCTTCGTCCAAACCTCGCGGTGCTCACACCCGGAAGCTCCACTCCGCCGCCCTCCGTCCAAACCTCACGGTGCTCACACCCGGAAGCTCCACTCCGCCGCCCTTCGTCCAAACCTCGCGGTGCTCACACCCGGAAGCTCCACTCCGCCGCCCTCCGTCCAAACCTCGCAGTGGTCATAACCGGAAGCTTCACTCCGCCGCCATCCGTCCAAACCTCGCGGTGCTCACACCCGGAAGCTCCACTCCGCCGCCCTCCATCCAAACCTCGCGGTGCTCACATCCGGAAGCTCCACTCCGCCGCCCTCCATCCAAACCTTGCGGTGCTCACACCCGGAAGCTCCACTCCGCCGCCCTCCGTCCAAACCTCGCGGTGCTCACACCCGGAAGCTCCACTCTGCCGCCCTCCGTCCAAACATCGCGGTGGTCACACCCAGAAGCTCCACTTCCTCGCCTTCCGTCCAAACCTCGCGGTTGTCACACCCGGAAGCTCCACTCCGCCGCCCTCCGTCCAAACCTCGCGGTGGTCACACCCGGAAGCTCCACTCCGCCGCCCACCGTCCAAACCTCGCGGTGCTCACACCCGGAAGCTCCACTCCGCCGCCCTCCGTCCAAACTTCGCAGTGGTCACATCCGGAAGCTCCACTCCGCCGCCCTCCGTCCAAACCTCGCAGTGGTCACATCCGGAAGCTCCACTCCGCCGCCCTCCGTCCAAACCTCGCAGTGGTCACATCCGGAAGCTCCACTCCGCCGCCCTCCGTCCAAACCTCGCAGTGGTCACGGTATGGATTTCCACTGTACCTATATCGACAGGGAACAGCGTGTTATGGATTTCCACTGTATCTATATCGACAGGTAACAGCGTGTTATTTATTTATGTATTTATTTATTTATGTAAATTTATGTAATTGGCCTTGGTGGTACCGGCTTCGAATTGTACCCCCCCTAACTTTTCCCGTGGGTGCCGTAAGAGGCGGCTAAGGGAATATCCGGGAAATGGGCATTTCCCGCAGTCTGCGTCAACATCCACTGCGATCACCAAGACGCCTGCCAAGCGTGGTGCATTAAGGCAAATCCCCCCCCCCATGACAATTAACATTAAACCACGGCCCCCAGTTCCCGGCAGCTCTGCTATCCGTGGCTACGGTAGCGGCCATTGTAACGGTGGAGCAGGGGGTGCGAAGAATCTCCGGCAGAGATCCGGCTACCAATCCCAAAAACGACCCCTGGCCCTGGCAACATATAATACACGCACGCTCAGGACCGACGAAAAGATGGTCGAATTGGAGGAAGAGATGCTCAAGTTACGCTGGGATGTCATTGGATTATCTGAAGTCCGAAGACAGGGACAGGACACGATAATTCTAAATTCCAGCAATTTGTTCTTTCACCGGGAGGGAGACCAACAATCCCAGGGTGGTGTCGGGTTCCTCGTCCGCAAGTCTCTCGTTAACAACGTAGTGAAAGTCGATAGTGTGTCGGCTAGGGTAGCGTTCCTTATACTCAGAATAACCAAACGGTATTCGCTGAAGGTTATACAGGTATACGCACCGACCTCGGCACACTCGGACAATGAAGTAGAAAGTATGTACGAGGATATATTCAGGGCCATGCATACTTCTGAAACCTACTTCACTGTTGTAATGGGAGACTTCAACGCAAAGCTAGGCACAAGGAAACGTGATGAGTTGAGAGTAGGGCCATTTGGATACGGGCAGCGGAACTCGAGGGGACAGAGGTTGGCTGACTTCATGGAGAAGGAGGGACTCTTTATGATGAACTCCTTCTACATGAAGCGGCCATCCAGGAAGTGGACGTGGATGAGTCCCGACGGTTCCACTACGAACGAGATAGACTTCATCATGACGACCAATAAGCGCATATTCAATGACGTCTCTGTGATCAGCAAGGTAAAAACTGGCAGCGATCACCGCATCGTAAGAGGCGCATTGAATATCAATGTCAAGCTTGAGAGGTCACGTCTGGTGAAGTCTACGCTCCGTCCAAGTCGTGCCCAAGTCCAAAACCCCGAAAAGTTTCAACTTGAACTTCAAAACCGTCTTCAGTGCTTAGCTGAATGCGACACAGTGGATGAGTTGAACAACGGGTTGGTGGAAACTGTCCAAGCGGTTGGGTCCGAATTCTGTGAGACCAAACGCCGCAGGAAAGCTCAAAAACTCTCAAAAGAAACTCTGAAACTAATGGCAGAACGGAGCGAAATGAGACTGCAGTCTGCAGTTGATATATCGGACTACGGTAAACTCAATAGACGAATTTGGAAGTCCATGCGACACGACTTGCGTGCTTATAATACTGCGCGTATTACGGCAGCAATTGAGCGGCACCAGGGCTCTAAAGTGTTTGCAAAGGATTCGTCTATTGGGCAAAGCCAAATGACAAAACTGAAGACCGAAAATGGCAGTATCGTTTCATCCAAGCCTGAGATTCTGAGAGAGATTGAGAGCTTCTATCGACAGTTATATACCTCGACGCGCGAACCCGTTACTGAATCAGCTCAGGACACCAGAGCAAAGTTAGTCCGACACTATACCAAAGACATCCCGGACATCAGCCTGTACGAGATTAGAATGGCTCTCAAACAGCTTAAGAACAACAAAGCGCCAGGAGAGGACGGAATTACGACTGAACTTCTGAGAGCGGGTGGTAGACCGATACTTTAAGTCCTCCAGAAGTTATTCAATTCTGTCATCTTCGAAGGCAAAACACCGGAAACGTGGCCCAACAGCGTGGTGGTGCTGTTCTTCAAAAAAGGTGATAAAACCTTATTGAAGAATTATAGGCCCATATCGCTCTTGAGCCACGTGTACAAGCTGTTTTCGAGAGTCATTACGAACCGTCTCGCACGCAGGTTTGATGAGTTCCAGCCTCCCGAACAAGCCGGTTTCCGAAGAGGCTTTAGCACCGTAGACCATATTCATACACTACGGCAGATTATACAGAAGACCGAAGAGTATAATCAGCCACTGTGTCTAGCGTTTGTGGATTACGAGAAAGCCTTCGATTCTATCGAGAAGTGGGCCATACTGCAGTCCTTGCAGCGATGCCAAATTGACTATAAGTATATCGAAGCGTTGAAGTGTTTATACAGCAAGGCCACTATGTCAGTCCGATTACAGGACCAGAGTACGGAACAAATTCCATTGCAGAGAGGTGTGAGACAGGGAGACGTCATCTCTCCGAAACTGTTCACTAACGCATTGGAGGATGTTTTCAAACTTTTGGACTGGAAAGGATGTGGCATCAACATTAATGGCGAATACATCACTAACCTTCGTTTTGCCGATGATATAGTTATAATGGCGGAGTCGGCATAGAGAGATATCGAGGATATCGGCACCATGCTCAACGACCTCAGTAGAGTTTCCCAACAGGTTGGTCTTAAGATGAACATGGATAAGACGAAAATCATGTCCAATGTCCATGTTCCACCTATACCGGTAATTGTTGGAAACGATACACTCGAAGTTGTAGACGAGTACGTCTACCTGGGACAGACTGTCCAATTAGGTAGGTCCAACTTCGACAAGGAGGTCGCACGAAGAATCCAGCTCGGATGGAACCGAATCGGAAATCGGACCGAACGCTGCGTTCGGGAAGCTTCGATACATCTTTTCGTTCCCAATACCTCAGAGCCTGAAAACCAAGGTTTTCAACCAGTGTGTGTTGCCAGTGATGACTTATGGCACTGAGACGTGGTCCCATACTGTGGGCCTCATTAACAAACTTGAAGTCGCTCAACGAGCAATGGAGAGGGCTATGCTTGGGGTTTCCCTACGTGATAAGATCAGAAATGAGGAGATCCGTAGGAGAACTAAGGTCACCGACATAGCTCTCAAAATTAGCAAGTTGAAATGGCAATGGGCAGGCCATATCGCTCGCAGAACTGATAACCGATGGGGAAGAAAGGTTCTCGAGTGGCGACCACGCACCGGAAGGCGTAGTGTAGGCCGGCCCCCTGCTAGGTGGACCGACGACCTCATAAAAACCGCGGGGAATCACTGGATGCAGGAAGCGAGTAGCCGGTCCAAGTGGCGTTCTATGGGGGAGGCTATGTTCAGCAGTGGACGTCTTCCGGCTGATAATGATGATGATGATGATATAATTCAATACAGAATGACTTACAGCTAATGCCAAGACACCATAATGTCATACAGTCACACACAGATATAAATACAGTTACACACAGAAAAAATTAAAACACATAGATATAAAATATGAAATGTTACAAAATAATTCTAGTAAACTAGATTTAAATATGCATATGCATTGTTTATAATTTTAATAAATTTGTCAGCAAATATGTCAACATCATAACACTGAACGAGCATGTCACCGAGTAAAATGCGAGCACGTACAGTTGGAGCATTACGGGCGCGACGGGTACGCGCGAAAGGTCTCGTCAAAAGTCGCGGCATCCTTCTCGGCGTGACTTCTCTCGGAACCCACAGTGCAATCCGATATAGAGCAGCCTGATTGTCCACAGTATTGTGCAGAACTGAACAATAATGCACCACAATCAATAGCTTCTGCCTCAGAACCAACGTGTCAAACCAACCATACCTGACACAAACAACGACGGGTATAAAAACGGATAGTACCCATACGTTTGTTTGTACAACCATCGTGCAAACTTTCGTTGGATCTTCTCAATCATAAGCGAATATTTAGCTTCATAGGGATCCCAAACCACCGCACCAAACTCGAGGATACTTCGGACGAGTTATAGAGCACCTTAGCTACCTTAGTGTCATTAAATTGGGAAGCCACTCTGATTATGAAACCAAGAGTTTTGTTTGCCTTTTTGCAAATTGTGGTTAAGTGCGTTCTAAATTCCAGCTTACTATCCACTGTCAGCCCTAGGTCACGAATCTCTTTAACTCTATCAATTGGAGTGTTATGCAAGGAACAATTAGCGTGCAAAGGAGAATGAGAGCGCGAGAAAGTTATTACCTTACATTTCGAAGAGTTAAACGGCAAATGATTACAGTCACTCTGCTCAGCCACAGCGTCTATGTCCCTCTGTAGGGCTGTGGTGTCATCCACCCTATTAACAGCTAGGAATAGTTTAAGGTCGTCCGCGAACATCAGACACTTCCCAGTGCTAATAACCTTTGGCAGGTCATTTATCATCTTCAGAAATAAAGACGGCCCCAAAGTACTACCTTGGCTCATTCCTGATCGCGTGTAATATTCACAAGATTCATGACCAGCCACTCGAACATACTGTCTCCGATTGCTCAGGTATGAAGAGAAAAACTTTAGGAGCCGCGGTGTGAACCCTATATCCGCTAATTTAAAAACCAAAATGTCATTATCGACCAAATCGAATGCCTTCCTAAAATCAAAATATGTTGCATCAACTTGCTTACCTGCATCCATCTCTTTTTTTTTGTCCCGGGGAAATCCTTTATGGATACCACCCACCACGGGGAGGGAGGTGGTTATGTGGGAGTCCGTATACCCACCAAAACCCCGGGGTGTTCCGTCATTGCCGCTTTTGGCGGGAACGCGGGACAGATTTTGCACACGACCGCGAACCCACCGCGGGTCCGCTGTCCGTTGCCGGACCCTTCTCTTCGCGGCACGCCAGAACACATGGCGCGCCGCAACTGCCTCGGAGACCAAACTCGCCAACAATGGGTGCCAGACTTCCCCGTGTCTGGACGCCCATGTTCTCCCTGCGGTGGGTCGGATACGTAGCCCCACCGCCTGCTACGTCAGCCACAGGGGATAGCCCCCCCGCGACCCCACCTCCTCGAGTCTGCGCCGAGCGCCCGGACCCCACCTCCTCGAGCCTGCACTAAAGTGCCCGGGCCCCCCTCCTCGAGTCTGCGCCAAAGCGCCCGGGCCCCACCTCCTCGAGTCTGCGCCAAAGCGCCCGGACCTCGCCACTCCTATGTAGACTTGGCGGCCAAAGCCCATAGAAGCGGCCCGCCTGAGCCGGCCAGCGCACCCCAACGCCGGCGCGGCCCCTAGGTTCCTCTTGGCTTCACCGTGGTGATCCAAGCCACGGTTACTGAGCCCCCCCCCCCCCCCCGCCACGTCAATGCGAGAACTCTTCGGGGGGGACCTGCATCCATCTCTGCAGCAACATAATCAACTAGATTAACGTGATTTGTTGTAGTCGATCGTGCCCTACGAAACCCGTGCTGGCAGTCGTCTAGAACAGAATTGACCTGCTGGCCAATCCGACGATACAAAATAGATTCGAAAATGTTACCAAAAACAGCACCGCAACAGGTCTATAAGTAGACTCATCTGAGCCGGAGCCCGCCTTGTGGATTGGAGTGACTCTAGAAGTCTTCCAACATTGACACATGACGCGCCGCTTTTTCTGCATCTAATTGATGTACTTCAGGCTGAAACACGGATTTAAAATAACAGCAGCCTCCGCTCCTTGTACGTCGACACCATCCTTAGTAAACACATCGCAACGCTGCCGATCTTTCTGCTTGTCCTTCACGTATTCCCAAAACTTAGCTGGTTCATCGATGATTTGCTTTCCAGTGGCTTGGATTTGCTGCTTGTACGCATCATCAATCAATATTTTTACATTCGCCCTATAATATTTGTACAGTTCCTTGTTAAACTCTTTCCCTTCAGACTTGTACCTAACGAAATGATAGTACTTATTCTTAATGTTCTGATGATTTCCGGCGTGTGCCATCTCGGATATATATGTATAACGGCTCGAACACAGAAGGGATTTTTAAACAGGTACGTGGGCACTCATACATTTATACAATGTCTGATAGAAGACTTCAGCAGCGGAATTTACGTCTGTGGCACCAAACATGTCTGACCAGTCCAATTCAGCCACAGCCGCATATAACGCAGCAAAGTCCGCTCTACGAAAATTCCAATCAGGCGGCGCCGAAGGACGCCTGGAGACCGGCGGTGGTGACCGCGGTGGGCGCCGAGCATCGCGTAGTAACTTCACACGTACCGAGAGCGGAGGGTGGTACACGTCCGATGGGACTAGCGCCTCCGCGGCCGTGCCGTCAAACACCGACACACGTTCACTCGACATTCCGCTAGATCTACTAGAGTACTAGATCTAGTAGACCGCCATGCTCATTCAGCACACTACTGTGCTGGGTCAATTTACGAAAATCAGTATAAAAGTAAACTGTTGTGGATTTCCACTGTACCTATATCGACAGGGAACAGCGTGTTATGGATTTCCACTGTACCTATATCGACAGGGAACAGCGTGTTATGGATTTCCACTGTACCTATATCGACAGGGAACAGCGTGTTATGGATTTCCACTGTACCTATATCGACAGGGAACAGCGTGTTATGGATTTCCACTGTACCTATATCGACAGGGAACAGCGTGTTATGGATTTCCACTGTACCTATATCGACAGGGAACAGCGTGTTATGGATTTCCACTGTACCTATATCGACAGGGAACAGCGTGTTATGGATTTCCACTGTACCTATATCGACAGGGAACAGCGTGTTATGGATTTCCACTGTACCTATATCGACAGGGAACAGCGTGTTATGGATTTCCACTGTACCTATATCGACAGGGAACAGCGTGTTATGGATTTCCACTGTACCTATATCGACAGGGAACAGCGTGTTATGGATTTCCACTGTACCTATATCGACAGGGAACAGCGTGTTATGGATTTCCACTGTACCTATATCGACAGGGAACAGCGTGTTATGGATTTCCACTGTACCTATATCGACAGGGAACAGCGTGTTATGGATTTCCACTGTACCTATATCGACAGGGAACAGCGTGTTATGGATTTCCACTGTACCTATATCGACAGGGAACAGCGTGTTATGGATTTCCACTGTACCTATATCGACAGGGAACAGCGTGTTATGGATTTCCACTGTACCTATATCGACAGGGAACAGCGTGTTATGGATTTCCACTGTACCTATATCGACAGGGAACAGCGTGTTATGGATTTCCACTGTACCTATATCGACAGGGAACAGCGTGTTATGGATTTCCACTGTACCTATATCGACAGGGAACAGCGTGTTATGGATTTCCACTGTACCTATATCGACAGGGAACAGCGTGTTATGGATTTCCACTGTACCTATATCGACAGGGAACAGCGTGTTATGGATTTCCACTGTACCTATATCGACAGGGAACAGCGTGTTATGGATTTCCACTGTACCTATATCGACAGGGAACAGCGTGTTATGGATTTCCACTGTACCTATATCGACAGGGAACAGCGTGTTATGGATTTCCACTGTACCTATATCGACAGGGAACAGCGTGTTATGGATTTCCACTGTACCTATATCGACAGGGAACAGCGTGTTATGGATTTCCACTGTACCTATATCGACAGGGAACAGCGTGTTATGGATTTCCACTGTACCTATATCGACAGGGAACAGCGTGTTATGGATTTCCACTGTACCTATATCGACAGGGAACAGCGTGTTATGGATTTCCACTGTACCTATATCGACAGGGAACAGCGTGTTATGGATTTCCACTGTACCTATATCGACAGGGAACAGCGTGTTATGGATTTCCACTGTACCTATATCGACAGGGAACAGCGTGTTATGGATTTCCACTGTACCTATATCGACAGGGAACAGCGTGTTATGGATTTCCACTGTACCTATATCGACAGGGAACAGCGTGTTATGGATTTCCACTGTACCTATATCGACAGGGAACAGCGTGTTATGGATTTCCACTGTACCTATATCGACAGGGAACAGCGTGTTATGGATTTCCACTGTACCTATATCGACAGGGAACAGCGTGTTATGGATTTCCACTGTACCTATATCGACAGGGAACAGCGTGTTATGGATTTCCACTGTACCTATATCGACAGGGAACAGCGTGTTATGGATTTCCACTGTACCTATATCGACAGGGAACAGCGTGTTATGGATTTCCACTGTACCTATATCGACAGGGAACAGCGTGTTATGGATTTCCACTGTACCTATATCGACAGGGAACAGCGTGTTATGGATTTCCACTGTACCTATATCGACAGGGAACAGCGTGTTATGGATTTCCACTGTACCTATATCGACAGGGAACAGCGTGTTATGGATTTCCACTGTACCTATATCGACAGGGAACAGCGTGTTATGGATTTCCACTGTACCTATATCGACAGGGAACAGCGTGTTGTGGATTTCCACTGTACCTATATCGACAGGGAACAGCGTGTTGTGGATTTCCACTGTACCTATATCGACAGGGAACAGCGTGTTGTGGATTTCCACTGTACCTATATCGACAGGGAACAGCGTTTCAATATAGAGGAAACATACTCTTACTACTGATGACGACCGATCGCCGACAACTGGGACGTACCATTTAATGCCCTGAGTAACCGAAAGCGCTCAGTGAACTACATAGTTATTTACTACAAAGTATGAAATCCCTACGATTGTTGCACAACTGCTCCTCACATGGATGACATTATAGATAAACGTTTTTGTTTTCTATTATAATGCTTTACTAACTTTATAACCACTGACATTAACGACATTTAAACCGAACAACCTCAGAGGAATTTGAGCCATCCAACGAAAAATTAATTGAAATAGTTCAAAACTACGAGTATATAGTCGATGAAACTTTCTGGTAAATATCAGGCGAGTCCAGCCGGTGCTTATAGAACAACTGTGGACAAACCTTCGATAGACCAAAACAAGAATCGTCAAAGTCGGATGTCCAGAAAAAATTGGTTATGGTTCAGGTATGAAATAATACAAATAGATACCTACGCTTCGACCTGAGAAACTTTTCTTTTTTTTTGGGAGTCGATTATAACTGCCGCTAATGGTCAAGTTATCCAAGTATTAACAGCAATATTCGAATTATTTAACAATAACAAGCAACTAAGTCTGGACGCGGAACATTATAAACATAAAGATAATTAAATCTTGCGAATAGCGTTACAATCTATCAACATCTTAAACAAATAAAAGTAAGAACGCGACAAAAAATAAGTAGGTAACAAGTTTTCAGACGATTCGGAAAAACCCACACTTCTAGGCTCGCACCGCGCAAAATACAAACAATGTTACATATACGATACGAGTATTCCTACAAACAAAGGTTACTAATTGTTTATTATAGAGATGCATAGATATCGGGTTGGCCGGTTACCGGAAAAGTCCGGCCACAACAAGGTCGCGTCATGGCTGCAGCAACAAGGCAACAGAATGACATACCTACATCTAGACCGCATTCAATAATAAGCAACGTTGCAGGCACAGTCCGTAGAGACACATTGTCTGCAATTCGTCACTTCAATTTAATTCATAATATTGCATAAAATTCCACGATATTGATTGTTGAATATTGAATTATTCAATGCAACACAAAAATATTTTTCGGCTTTATAACGAAAATATTATATAAATATTATTCGGTTAAGTTTACCTGAAACTATAATTGTAGACTATAAACTAAAGTGTAGTTATTACTTACTAGTACTACTGCCTGCAACTTCGCCCGCGTGGAATAAGTTTACCGCGATCCCTCGGAAACTGCCACTTGAATCAAGATACAAATTAGCATGTGTTAATCTTAACGGTACTCATCTTCATAAGCAGCGTGTCTAAAGTAACAACAAAAAGGTACGCTCACACTAAAATTCAGTAATATTACGAACAAAGATATTCTGTAAGGCTTTCTTTTCATTGCCTCAATTTTTTAGGGATCCCTGAAGAATTGCTCATTACCACGGTAATAGTTTCATTACCATATTGACATAATACGTAAGAATAATAGTCTAAATTGAATTACTCGTATTTTAAGATAGCTAATGATTCTGTATGTATTGGCGGAATCGACCGAAGAGTACGACCTCATTTCTAGTATAATTATGTATTAACTTATACTCAGAAAAGATTACGTTGGAAACATTACCTCGGCAATAACATAAACACTGTTACGTATACTGTGACGAGAACCTCGCACGTCATGTTGCAAAAAGTCCCTAACCAGATCATGTACGTCACTCATAATTGTTATAAGCGGATCTCTTGTTTCAGACACTAAGTTCACATTTTGCATGTATTTTATTAAATTTGGGGCAAAGGCCGCGCTCACTGATCACATTTGTAAAAATATTTTTGTCACTAGGATAATTTTGATGTGAATACGAGATTCTCATTTTTAACCAACTTCATAAAAGAAGGAGGTTTTTTGTTCAATGGTATATATTTTTTGTGTGTATGTTAGCCGGTTTCTCCCCCATTGGTGGACCGATACTCAAAATTATTTTTGTTTGGTAGAATATACTACCTAATACTACCGAGGTGGCGAGTTTTTGAGTTACACTCCAAAACTGAATAGTGTTTCGCCTATCTTGATGACGATGAATAACAATCGATCCCGTTAGGAGCACGGTCACTAAAAATTTTGTTTTTTTCATCCAGCTCTTCGATATCTGAATGCAAAAGCCGTTTTTATCCGCTAGAGGGTAAGGTAAATTAAATTTAGAACATCGCGTGCACTAAGTTTGTGAATTCAAAACACCATTAAACCTATTTACTTCTACCTCCATGATGCCGAATTCATCATACAATCTTTTTTAATTTCTTATAAACTCAGACTCGGAACCTTCTTGGTGTCTTTTTTTTTATTAGTTTTGTGCGCGCCATTTTCTTTAACTTCATATTGTTAAAACCTTAGGTTGTCCCTTGAGGCTGTATCTACGAAGAAATAATCGTAGGGCTTTATCGATAACTAAATTTTGCGACCCAGCGTTTGCTAAAACCCGCCATTTAAAAAAATGCGCGAGTCGCGGTAATTTAGTTAGTAGTAAAAAATATGTTCAAGATATTTTGTATCTGTAAACGGCATAAAGTACCACTATATGTAAACTAGTTATATGTTAGGTATTATTTGTTATAATTTAAAGATTATTCTGTAATACTTACCTTTCATAATGTAGTAGTTATTACCTAAACTGAAATAAAAGTATCTTGTGATTGTAAATGTTTTGTTTGCATTTAGTCCTCGCCGAGGTGGGATAAGAAGTTACGTGTTGCACTCGAGTGCAAAGATTGTTCACCTCGTGCTCTTTTGATACCTCGCCAACGCTCGTCATCATCATCATCTCAGCCGTAGGATGTCCACTGCTGAACATAGGCCTCCCCCATGATTTTCTAAAAGGACCGGTTGGAAGCGGCCTGCATCCAATGTCGTCCTGCGACCTTCATCAGGTCGTCTGTCCACCGTGTTGGTGGACGACCTACGCTGCGCTTGCCGGTCCTGGTCTCCACTCCATAACCTTTCGGCCCCATTGGCCATCTGTTCTGCGTGCTATGTGCCCTGCCCACTGTTACTTCAACTGGCTAATCTTGTGAGCTATGTCGGTGACTTTCGTTCTTCTACGGATCTCCTCATTTCGGATTTGATCACGTAGAGAAACCCCGAGCATAGCCCTCTCCATAGCTCGTTGTGCGACTTTGAGCTTATCTATGAGGCCCATAGTAAGAGATCACGTTTCAGTGCCATAAGTCATCACTGGTAACACACATTGGTCGAAGACTCTTGTCTGGAGGCACTGAGGTATTTTTGAGGAGAAGACTTCGCGAAGTCCGGAACACTGCCCAGCCGAGTTGGATTCGACGATTGACCTCTTTCTCGAAGTTGAACCTGCCTAGTTTGACTGTCTGTCCCAGCCTAGGTGTGCTCGTCAACAACTTCGAGAGAACTGAGTTCCCAACTGATATTGGAGTAGGTACACATGGGCATTAGACATAATTTTCGTCTTATCCATGTTCATCTTACTCCAACCTACCCGTTGGAAAACTCGATGGAGGCCTTGGAGCATTGTACTGAGGTCTTCCATGGATTCTGCCATGACTACAATATCGTCGGCAAATCGAAGGTGAGTGATGTATTCGCCGTTAATATTGATGCCTAGTCCTTGCCATTCTAGAAGCTTGAAGGCGTCTTCCAATGTAGCGGTGAACAGTTTCGGAGGTATAACGTCTCCCTGTCTCACGCCTCTTTGCAATGGAATTGCCTTCGAACTCTGCTCCTATACTAATAATAATAATAATAATTTATTTACCAAAAAATTTACAGATGATTATAACTATAATATAATGATCTTATTTTAATACACAATTATATTAACAAGGCGAATAGATTATATAAGAATTAAATTATTACATTAATAAAATTATAATCATTATTTATTTATTTTTTTGTGCGTCAGGACTCGGACTGACATGTAGGCGTTTTTGTACAAACACTTCAGCACTTCAATATACCGATAGTCAATACGGCACCGCTGGAGAGACTCAAGCAAAGAATACTTTTTACTCGGGACTCAAGCACTGCCCACGTCTCGATCGTGTGTGTCTCGCTAACGCTCAAAAGTGTGAAATAACTTGTCGAAGTCAGTACCATGAGCATACTATTGTGATAATAGATACTTTTTACCTATCATGGTACCGACTTAAACAAGTTATTCCGCACTTTTTGGTAACTATTTAAGTCGGTGAAAATATAGATTATAGATTAAAGAGAATCGGTCCATAAATGGGGGAGAAAACGTGAACATACAAAAAAAAAATACATACAATCGAACATAATTATCCCTTCTTCTTTTTTTACTGATGCTTAATTTGCTTAGTCTACATCTCATATTTCGTCAAGGGAAACGAGAAATGGAGGTACCAACAGGTCAACGCATGTTGCCCTCATCAAGCATAAGTTAGCTCAATACATTTAACCATCTTCTGTTCATCGTATATCTGCGTAAGCAAACCAGTTCCCATTTCAGTAACTATACGAGTATATTATCTTCGAACAACAAAAAATCGCTTTGACATTTGCGCAAATATCCAAAGTCCACCAATTCTTCGTGAGCATAGTAACGAAACACTAGTGAGCCAATGAGATACAAACAAACGGCGCGCGGCAGAGCTTGCACTTAGAGGCGCGTGCAATAATGTGGTAACGCGAACGCACCCATTGGATCTGTCAATAACGTTACCACACGTTTCATAACCTAAAGGCACGTCGAGTATCATGAGCGCCGCGCCGCCCGGTGGCAGTGAACTTGACCTCTGCCGTGTTGCAACGCCCTGCCGCGCCGTACACTGTACCGTGCGGCTCGATACGAGTGCGGACGATATTTACAACATACTCGTCGCGGCGAACGCACGCCCCCTCAACATGTATCCGAATCCGCTGGACAGAAAGCACTCTACCATTCGACAAGTTTTGGACAAATTATTCAAAAACTCTAGAAGGAAGAAGGGGCTTTCCCGACAGGACAGCAACACGTCGTCATGCTCGTCGTCCTCGGACACTCGGAAGTTCGGAGTGTTCAGCCTTAGAAGTTGAAGTGCATCCCAGTGACTGACGTTATGTGCTGTGCACTTGTATTAGTTGTTCGCGGTCTCCTAGTCATCGTCAGCGCTTCTCCACGACACGACTTGCTCCATGGGTAAGGCACTGTGTAGTTCTCTTTAAACGTACAATACTCTTGTATGATCTCAGTTAATCCTGTCGTCTCAGTTATACCGATCTAAAGTAAACTCCGATAAAGTTTTCTAGAGTGGCAGCTGAGAGCTTTCACTTTCTTCATTGCTAGCTGCGCTGTGCGGCGTCACCCGCGTTGTGATGGACGATGATGATGATGATGATAATGAATCAAAATATATAGTGTATGTTCATCAGGGACAATTTAGGTTTCTAATGGTGAACTCTACCAGGTACTCTGAACTACCACTCTGAAACTTACAGCTGCAAAATATATGCGTATACAATACATATACGTACGTGCGTATGCGTGTGTGCGTGTCTAAATATATAACAACATTGGAAATGTCTAGCTTGTTTACATTTGTACGAGAACATACTACATTCATTAATAGTTTAATGTATTAATAAAACATCTTGTATCTTGTTATAATACATCTTATTTATATCATGATAAAATGATACATTTATTTAGCTCCAAACAGAGTGTGTTTTTCCCAATGAATTCTAGCAAATTATTGTGATTTACTTCACTTCTCTAAAGAATATCACTTGAGAAAAAACACACAAATTACTTTAATAATATAAAAAATGTTTCTTAGAATTTACGATATTACGGCTTGCATAAATGTCCACACATGCTCGTGTAGCATTGCACAATAACAGTCTCAAGGCCTCCGTTATTCAAAATGAACTGTTTTAGCTTAACAACTTTATCCGCATTATTACTCCATCGCCGTGTTTAATGTAAACTTGAGCAATTCGTTGTCAAATTTTTCAAATAAACATTCGGATCGGAGTTCGGTCGGAGCGGAACATTTTGCAAGCGAAGCGTTTTACTGAAAACTGGTTATGCGCGCATATCACAACACAGCGCGACCTTGTACTGCTATACGTTACTCGTACCGACCGTTAGAGGGCTCTTACTTCACCATTTCGCATCCTTACAGTTTCGGCTCACCTTCCGCCAGCTCAGATAACACTCTGTGTGTGCAGTTGCTCCGATCAATGATCTGATCATTCACACTAATACTCGTATTACAAAATGTGAAAGTGAGTTTGCCTGTGTGCAATACCGGCAAACGTGTACGAGTGTTTATTTATATTACACGGCCAGTTTCTATATTGTAACTATTCACGGTTTCCTTTAGAGGTAGGTTACCTACCTGTATAGTTTCCTTTTTCTATTTTACTACAGATATAAATATTGACATTAGTTTGATACAAACTGTTCAACTTCACCGCAATGGATCCGCATGTTTATAAATGTTTTTAAGAAAGATCAAAGACCAACTTTGTGAACTTATTGGCCGGAATTAAAGCTTCTGTATTGTGAATGTTAGTTATTTTTCTTTATTTTTTAACGGCGAAAAACCTACATTAAAGTCAAGAGAAGTGTTGGCAGATCGTTTAGAAGGAAGTTTTAAAGTGACATCCAAAGTGCTTGACTTCGTCCTCTAATTACTCGGTCATCAATTACTTGCGTCATTTCAATCACGACCGCAATATACAGGCGCCTGCAATTATATGAATTTAATCTACAAAGTTCCAAACTACGATACTTACATTGCAACATTTCTGAAAAATGTACATAAGAATCACGTTAAGCGGTAAGAGATTGAAAATAACATTATTTTAGAATAATATTGTCGTACCTATTTATGAAATTAGATGCTGATACCTACACTATAAACATTGTACTGTGTACAGGCATATCATATTGGAGGCGACTGTACTATACGTACATACGTACATACGTACATATTATTAATGCTGAGGGCTGCGGTATCTTTCTTAGTTTATGGTAATCATGCGCTCCCGGGCAAATAGGACTAGGGACCTGGATTTATAGATTTTTATGTTTTTATTTTATTTTAATCCTTCATATACCTTGATAATTAAAACAATAAATTGCTGAATGAAACGGACGTAAATGTACGTCTCTGATACGCAAAGGGTTAATGCGCATGGATAATAACACACAATGTGTGTACAGTGGAGTTAGCGAATTGAAACAAAAATAAAATATTTAAGTGGAGTGCTAAAGATTTAAAATCTAATACTCTGGGTGGCGCTGTTATCGGTATGTGCAGCCGTAGCATTTAATCCTACTACTACGGTAATCTTACCACATGTAATCTTGATGTCAAGAACGATATTTTGGCCCGTCACTTGATACAAAAAAAATGTCAAACATAAACCGCAATAACACCGAAACCGCTGGAAATTAGAAAAATATCAAACACGCCTTCAAAAAGCTACTTGTAAATAGATTACATTCCACCTCTCCATCACAGGAAAATAAGAGACACATATTTCGAAATGAGCTTAGGTAGAAATAACTCCAATACGCTTGTATGGACGATCTAATTTTGTCCATGTTATTGGATGATTTTCCTAGTACACAACTGTTATACTTGTAGTACATGACGAACCTACACACGAGCGGGAACTATAATGTACCTACTTAAGGTAAAGTACAGTTATTACCTATTGCATTTTAATTTTACAGTGCATAGTATTTTATATTTATATATTTTATAGTTCGAGTATAGTTTTACTGAACCACTTAAATAATCCAAAATGGTATATTCTGCTATAGGTAATAAACTATGTTAGCAATTGCTTGTTGATGGTTGCACTAATCATGTAGGTATATAAATGTGGTGGCACTAGACTTTTAAGGGTCTAACTGGTTATCAAGGACTACTTGAGATGGACAAGGACAGCTACCCATAGACATGCTCTACAAAGTGCCTTCAAATCATGCTGAAGATTTGCTAACGAAGCTAAGACTTGCGTTGACACTCGATGCCGTGATCGCTAGATTAGAGGCTAACCCCCACTCCCTCAGAGCTACGAGCCTTCGAGTATCATAATTGCAAATGAGAACATATTTTGTAACAGCATTTCCTATACGGCACCAGCGCCTGACCGCACCAGCGCCTTACCGCGCACCGTCCAATCTAAATCATGGTTAACAAATTCCCGCGTGCTATTGCAGTGTTCATCGCCATGGGTACCTATTAGCTTATAACCGGCTCGAAGCTGAAGGAGTTCCTCAAATCAACTCTATATATTTCAAAACGCGTTAGTCACACATTTTGCAAGTGAAGCGCATATATTAGTGAAAACCAGTTGTGTGTGTGCATACGTTTATCACAACAACGACCTTGTAGCGCTATAATATAACGATTACAAGTCGTTAAGGGCTCTTACATAACTATTACCATGTTTTAGTATCTTTGACCTGACTAGGGCATCGATTCTGTAATGTCGATCGTTTACAAATCCACTCCTATAATTAGGTAATGAAACATTATCGGTACAATGTTTTTATTTTCATTTGCTACGTCATTTTATCGTAATATCAGTGTATAGTATAGAGTGTCGAGAGTCTACCTCGAGTAGCGGTTATATCAACTAGCCTAGAGTAGCGAAGTTCTAGTGTGTTAATGAATTATATTGAAGGCACTGATTTAAAGCGGCAGTCGTATATTGAAGTTCGTATTGTTTTATTAGGTACTGTTTTACTGTCGTTTTAATCTCGTATATTAATACGATATGCCTATTTTTTTTTTTCGACTGTACATAATAACCTTCCGAAATTATAATTATTATATCCCTGTGTTGAATACCAATAAGACAGAAGCTCATCAGTTATTACTAGAAGCGCATTGGCTCATCACACTACCAATATTATAGACTTGATGAGCACCGTCATCGCCGTCTACTTATCCGTTTGTCTGCTGGAGAGTGGAGGCTAGGTGTCCCATGTGTTGCAGCAGTCCGTCAACATCCAGCTTCACCAGAAGCAAACATGCTAATTCTATACTCTTTGTGCACCCAATGCACGGCAGCATCTCGCTGCTCAGTACGTCAAAGTACAGAAGTAGGTGCGGTCAGTTTGCACACTTTTATTCCTCAGTCAGCTATTCCGGCACTATGTTGGAGGATATGAACAGTCTAATTCTAAAACGAAAAATATTTTATACTTATTGAATTTAAATATATTTACTTAGTGCAGACAAATTTTTAAAATATTTGTCTGTCTGCCTGTTTGTTCCGGCTAATCTCTGAAGCGATTGGACCGATTTCAACGGGACTTTGACTGGCAGATAGCTGATGTTATGAGCAGTACCTTAGGCTTCTGTTATTTTAGATAAAATCATAGTGTATGTAGAACTCTGTCTGTTTGTCTGTTTGACCTTATCACGCCTAACCGGCTGAGCGGATCGCAATCAACTTTGGCAGGGTTGGAGATGATATCCCGGGAAGCACATAATATCATACTTTTCAGCATCACCCATCAACACGCGCGTGTACCCGCAGTTAGTTTTCTAATAAAGCTTCAACAGCCGCTAGTTCATGTGATCGATCGGCCTGCTGCTTGTAGTTACTGATTGTACTACAATAATAATATTTATGTATATTCAAGTGACGTCAAAAGTGACAGCATTCTTGGAATAAACCGAAAACATTGGAAGTTATATTAATTTCAATAATTCTATTGTTCAAATAGGCATAATTATGTGAGAAATCTCACGTGCAATTTAATTGGAGGTTTAGGTGCCCGGTGTACATAGGTAGGTGGGTATACATACTTAGGTACCGTATGAAGTTTGTTTGCACGTGTTGCCTTGACAACCGGTGCGGCCTTGTGTCGGAAAGGGCTTATTACGAGTACATAGCAATATAAATGTGCATGATGTGTGAGTTCTACAGTGTTCTGAGTGACCCGACTACATCATTTTTCGGTTGTAGTGCCGCGCTGTAACCCCTCTGCCGAATGGGCCGCCACTACCGGTGGAGTACCACACTCCCACATAACACCGACGTGAAGTAACATAGCTTGCTGTTGCGTTTCAGTCGGTTTGTAGAAGGTTCCGGAGGCCCGATTCCCCCGTCCCCTTTCCCCTCCACCCTCACCTCTTCTATTTCTTCCTTCCTCAAAGGTCGGCAACGCATTCTCGAGACCTCTAGTATTAAATTTCTACTACCTAGTATATTTTATATTTAATACCTAAGCGCCATCTACATAATTATGGGGTAACCAAGTGCTACCCTATCCTTTAGAGAATCAAGTGCAAACGTAACATATAGTGAAAAGTTGTGCCATTTACGTGTCTATATCGTATCACACATGAAAAGCTTTTCGGTTTTTACAGACAGCAAATTTCCTTTATTATAATACTGTACTACTAACATTTTATACTAATCATGAAAAAGTAATAACTAATGTGTGAAATTGTATAATATTGTTTTAAAGTAATCTTTCAAGGTATGGATAAAGTCTATAGTTTCATAGTTCCTTGTCTTTATAGTGGAAGTTGTTTCAAACATTCATGTTCCTTATCTGTAAGAGAAAGCTGCGAAACATGAAGAACTAGAACCCAAGGCTATGGGCGCTGGTTCTGGTTCTCTTTCTCTCATCAGCAACATTTCCGGAGCGCGTCTTGTCTAGGTACGCGATTGTCTCGGTGCCGCGGGTGGCAGGATAATTATGTATCCTTCCCTTATTCCACTCTTGGTCGATACCTAACCAATATCTCAATACTTTGCACGGAGGTTTTGGACAATCGTCACCTTGTTCATGCCTAGTTTACTTGGGAGATAATTGTTGTGATGGTTATATATGGGCATATACCTCATTATATCAATAGTACCGTCATCGATTGCCGGCAACAAGGACTAACAAAGAGTATGCAGACATTCCTCTTGGCGTAGTCGGAATACGTTTATGATTGCCTGGCGACATACTCTTTGTAAACCCGTTGTCTAAATACGGTATGAGCTGGTATGCACTTGTAATGGCCTGTAGCAAGGTGTACGCAAGTCAACCACTGTCTCCGTGGGTTAGTGATGATGGAACGGCGACCGGCTGTCTAGTACTTCCAGCTATGCTTGAGCACACAGCTGACTAAAGTTTGTTTGACGTCTCAACTCGAGAGTCACAAGTGAGAGTTTCTCTGAAACACCCGCTTCTGAGAACTGCTGGAACACAGCACGATATAATTAAGCTCGACCTGATTACCTTCCGGGTGGTAGCTGCAGGCGGGCATTAGCACGTGAGCTTCCACGCAAGCTCAAGCCGGAAGTGGAGATCAAACTGACAACCAACTAATTATTGTCTGACTTGTTGACGCAAGCTTTTTTGTACATATAATAACCTAGGCAAAGATCTAATTTCCATATAATTTAGTAAATTCTTTAGTGTTTTCCCACGTACGATAGAAGTACGCAAACGTAATGTTGGTGCTGCACTGTACGCACGAGATAATCTGCAACGATTTGCCAGACGCAGTAAGTAGGTAGGACGCTTGTTAAATAAACTGCGCTAGCGGAGTGCACAGATATATCGTTATGACAAGTAGCTGCCGTGTATAGCCCGCTCTGGTAGAGCCTTTAATTTCATTTCAATAAATTACAATTAATATATAAACAAGAACATCGATGACTTTTAATCTAAATAAGTACCTAGATGAACTTTGGACTTTTGAATTTTGAACAACTTATCATTATGGTTTACATAGTGGAAATTAGTTTCAAATTTCTTAGAGAAGTAATGATTTGTATGATATTAGTGTCGAAGTTACTCGTGTGATATATTTAAAAAAACTATCGATTGATAGCCTTGGCCCAGAAACATGTCCAACACCGAAACAGTTACAATACCAAAATATCGACGTGACAAAAGTCAATATTTTGTTTTACCGAAATACCGATCTTACACCTAACCTAAATTTTGGGTAGTCGCGTAGTAAGTAAGGTTTAATGAAGACAAAGTGTATCTACCTAACTAAGTAAGTATATAAATAAGAAAATAAAAACGCATTTATATAGTATATTTATTTTTATACTAAAATGTCCTTTGTTTTTGCGAACATGTCTGTCAAGATATTAATACAATATTAACGTACGAAAAATAAGTCTCAGACGTAAACTTAAAGGTAAACCGAAGGTCACTGTGCGCACATTCAAATTGTACAACAATGGGAATGGATGCTTCTAGAAACCTCCGTGTTCATCAAACTCTCCTAGGTACACTTTTTGCTACATTAAACTGTTCGCTGTTTGCGAACAATAACTGAGGTACATACTCGTATTTACTTACTGCACAAACGTCACACGTCTAGAAGCAAAGTTCAACTTTGACCTAAGCAAATTTACTTTGTGATTGAGAAGGAATGATTGAAAATCTGCTCTCCCTGCTCCGCTGTCTCCGCCGAAATGCGAATCATGCGAGAAACCGAGAGTAGAGAGCTAGAGTCCACAATAACAATCTAGTTAATACTTACCAATTACTTAGTCTGTAAAAACACCACTGCATTGCCCGATGTACTTCCAAATATAAATGTCATTAAATGGTACCTTTAGTTCGAAATGCCACGTAGTATGTTATAGTACCTACCTGGGCAACACAGATCCTATAACACAGTTGTTTAGTATGACAATTCCTCTGGACACTTGATGACCGACACAATAACCTACAACCAAGAAAATATGCCCTTCGCGTCCGCATAAAGTGCATCCAGACAATATATACATCAGCAACACGTACCTACAACTCCCTCAACCAGAGTTGCGACTTGCGTTCCGTCTCCACTCGAGGCATTGACACTAACGGACGAGTATCTCCAGGTGACGAGCAGTACCAGTACAGTGTCCTTCACAACTTTATGTTAACGTCTTGGTATAAATAAAACTTAAACCTTTTGCATGCGTCGCTAACGATGTAACTGCATTAAACATCAGCCAGTGATTAGTGTAATTCATCCACTGTATCCATGTATAAATATTTTAATTCATGACATTTTTATATTATTGAGCACTAGTTGACCCGTCAGCGGCTTCGCTCGCTTGGTCTTGGTGTAGTAACGAGAGTTAATCGCTTCGTAAATAAGCCATTATTTCTCGTAAAAAGTAAAGGATACAAAATTGTTATTATGGGCTATCCCTAAGACATAGACATATATTATATCAGTATACCATTGCTGAATTTTTGTACACCTTACTAAGGTGTACAATACTGCAGTACATTATTTTGATCTATCTCGTCGGGTTCAGCCAGCGTTTGCAATGTAAGCGCAAAAAATGTGTTTATTTACGACATCACATTAGAAAGCTCTAAAATAAAATTATCACTGTTTCTCTACTATATTATGCGTGTATTATACACATAAACTTTCCTCTTAAATCACTCCGTCTATTTTAAAAAAGCATCGAAATTCGTTGCGTAGTCAGGTAAAGATCTAAGCATACACAGGGACAGACACACAGCGGGAAGTGACATTGTTTTGTACTATGTTGTGATAACTAATGTACTTTATGGCCCGACATATTCTTGACAAGTTGTTAATCTGTCCGAATCAGCAAGACCCATTAGAGGCAAGTTTCATTCATAAATCTATTGTTATTTTTTGTCCTGATGCGGACGGGTTAAAGCGGGACATCTACGAATTAAACATTAAAACATCTTTAAACAACGATGGCTCAATGCAACCGTGTATGTTGCTGGTACAGTTAGTTAGCGGTGTGTTGTCAGTGTTCATTCATTACATTAAAGATTTAAGCAAGCTGCATAAGGCAAAGGAAAATTCCACGAATATCGTATGTGGAGAGCGTTTCCGGCACTCGCAACCGTGCGCGGCGCGGCGAGCGTGCCGGCGCGGCGGCGGTGTTGCGTACAGAACAGGTCTGGAAGGTTCTGCAACCGCTCGCCGCACCCTCCCCTCCCCTCAACCTCCTTCCAACCCCCTTCCACTATCCTTGCGCTTTGGTTAAATTCCGCTTCTGAAGCGAATATTTTTAAACTCCAGAATATAAATGATTACTAAAGGCTAGATGTTAAAACAATAATGAAATAGGTATGTACCATGTACATACACTGTTTCCTGCGTAAGGCAGACAGGCTCACTTTACCATCTTATTAGTTACATACTGATACCACAGCATAAAAATAGCATTTACATAGATTGTGCTAATAGTGTGACCTTACGGTGGTTTGCGAGAGCGTAGCGTTACAATTGAATCCTTCTACTCGTACATACAAGAGATTAGAATCATGTCACAACGGTCCCGAATGTCTAGCGGGCAGCGTTCGTACCTCACCTTCAGGTATGTTCCTGTAGGGGGCATCTTTATTTACACTTATGAAACATATCCATTGTGGAAAGAAAGGAAAAGAGATTATTAACGTATTATTAACAAATATAATTTCATTTTAATGTACTGGTACGAAATCAGTCACTAATATTTAAAAACGAAACTGTATTAGAAAGAATGTTGTCTCTAGCAGAGTCCAGCCTGTATCTGCTGACTTACTGTCGCACGCCTACCTAACCGTCACCTACGGAACACTCATTTATCAGACTTTGTGGGAAGCTCCTATTCTCCCGACCATAGCGTCCTTTCACACAGAAAGCGTTCGATTTGCATCTCGACAGAGAAGGGGAACTCTTTAATTCTAACTATATTTTCTGCAGCCCATGCAAAGGCCTTGTTACAATGTTCTTATTTCTTGTATTGTTATTGTCGTATGTGCTAGTAATTCTTGTATGTTTATAGATACGAAGTAAAATAATAGATTTACATGAAATGTCCGTGAGTATAGTATTGACCTTGTAATATGTGTTAATGCAAAGGCAAAGTGCAGTATGTAGAGCGTAACATCCAGCTGGAATCAGATACACGATGTTTCATGCAAATGCCACCGGTAACATTGGAGTCTGGTTCTAAGTGCAGCGGTCACGCATGAGGCTTACAGCTCGCAGTTGCAACGGACTAGCCGCGCCTCGCAGGTTCGCCCGTGTGCTGATGGATGATGATGATAATGAAAAGTGTCATATGGTTTAATCCAGTGCCTCATATACCTCCTTGCCAAAATTTCCTCAAAATTAAAATGAAATGTATTTAATAATAATTAATTAGTTTGTAATGCTCAAATTCTAGCCGTGCGTTCAGAGTGTGCAGAACGTAACAAACATACAAACACATACGCACTCACAAACTTTCGCCTTTATATTATTAGTGTAATTACCCAACAAAAACTTATTGTAGCCCCCAACAAAGAAACAAATCGTTTTTGCTTACTATAACTAGCTATATAAAAGCGACACCAAAACTCTAACCAGAGGTACGTGATTATAGTGTTCAATATCTTCACATAAGCCATACTAGCGCTAGTGTCGTAGTCGGAGGTGTCAGAGACGAAACCAAGTGATATGTTTTGTATAGCGACGACGGGGAATACGTACTAACTAGGAACGAATCTGTGGAGCCTTATTCACGTGAACACATGTAGGTATGCTCTTGACCGCTCTTCTCGGTAGAGGCCAACATAACCTCTACACGTTATGGAACGCCACGAGAGTTTTTGGATTCTTAAATAATCCAGTCCCTAAGTTTAGGACGTGTGGAGCAGGAAGAACGTAATCAACTCAATGCCTGAATCATATAAATAAAATGTATTATTATAATTCTGGTCCCTGCAAGAGAGAGAAGTTTCCGCCGCTAGACTAGAGCCACCGTATAGCCGTTGCAAGTACAAATTGTGGACATGGTACTACACGACGTACTAACCTATCGCAGTAACTGTTCCTGAGGCGTATAACTGCAATGCAGTTATACGCCTCAGGAACTTATCGTCCGTGCTCGAGCACAGACGCGGAGCGTACATAGGTACAGAGGGTCAGTATGTACCGCTGCATTTTCGTTTTATATTTGATACTTTTGCTTAATATAAAACATTGCAAGTTTTAGAGAGAACATTCACATCCTCGGACGAGATTCGAACCCGCGTCTTTCGACAATCCGTGTCAGACGCCATGACCAACTAGGCCACCGAATCTCGAGAAACGAGCATCGAATTTTAACTCTCTGTCAGATTTTAACCGTCTGACGGGGACGGAGCGACATCTATTGAACAGCTTTGACAGCATTATCATACTAGCATACTTAACTTTTGTATTGATGTCACAACCCTTCATAATTTTTATAGTATTACTTTTTATAGCACTAACGCCTGCTTTAAAAAAAATGTTGATAGAAAAATTGCAATGTTTGGTATCGCTAAGCAAGCGTTCATCATTATCATCATCATCATCATCTCAGCCGTAGGACGTCCACTGCTGAAAATAGACCTCCCCCAAAAATTTCCAAAAGGACCGGTTGGACAAAAGGACCTTTATCAGGTCGTCAGTCCACCTTGTCAGTGGACGACCTACGCTGCGCTTGCCGGCCCGTGGTCTCCACTCTAGAACCTTTCGGCCCCATCGGGCTGGCAAATATTTGTACTCGGGTCTTGAATGTTATGCCTCCCGTGCCACGGGAATCCTATTGCGGGGTGTGTGTGTGTGTGTGAGTGAATGTTTGTATTTGTAAAGCAGCGGCTACGCGTTGTAAATGTCACAGAATAAGTAATAGTAAAGTAATGTTGGACAGTTGTACACTAATTGCAATTAACATTACGGTTGTCAGACGGAATTAATTAATGACAGAGCATTAGTTTTGTTTGTTGTGCCTAATATGTATAGATCTCAAATGTATAAGGAAAACGTTATTTTGTATTTAAAGGGCAAGCAGCTTGGTAGCTAGATGTCAGTAACATGCTGCGCAGGTAACATGTAAATATAATTACATTTTAGAGGAAACTTATTGCGTTAATGCTTTTTATTCGTTGTTTATGTTATTGCGAGACAGTACATGCACAAGGCCCACTTGATGTTAAGTGACAACCTCTCTCTCTATGCCTAGAACCGCTGGGCTATTATGTATCTATGTTGCCAACAAATGTTTATTGTAATTTAAAAACATGGCCGCTCTATGTCACTTTTAACAGCTCCAGACATCTACTTACTAACATTTTAGCTTGCTAGGGTTGCCAAAACTGACGTAGAGCCGCCATTTTTCAAGATTTCTATCAATATTTGTTAGCAACATAATAGCCCTGCAGATGCATTTTCTGACAAGTGCCGAACTGAACTGAGCTCGTAACCCTGAGAGATTACATTGTTAAGTTTCGCCGGCGCCTAGCCCATTAAAACCAGAACACAGCATTGTGAACACTAGCACATACCCATCCAACTCCTGACCGCAGCAAGCGTTGCTTCACTTGTTGATTGGTTAAGATCGCCAAGTTAAGCACCGCTGCGAGCGCTTCATCAACGCAGAGCGTACATTGCTGGAGCAACATATGTTCTTACTTCAAATGTTGGCAGTTGATGCCATTTATGTTGTAAGCATCCTCTAAGGAAGGATTTTTGGAAATGTCACCCTTTAGGGGGTGAAGCGAGAGAAGCCGCTAGCACCCCCTGGGGGGTAATATAGTCCTACGATAAGAATGAGTCGACACGCTATACGCAAGTCGTTCCGTTGAAGCAGGGTCGTATGTATGCGATAATCTATAGATAACATTTTCTTTTGTTCCAGGGTCGGCATATCCAGCGTCCCGGACTGCTACATCCAATTATACCTAAGAAGTAGCTTGTAATTAGTTTAATTAATACAATAATTATATAACGGAGGTAATTGCACGAGCAATCGGAGCTAGCCGATACAATTGCTATTGTTAGAATCGAATTAATTCGGAGCGAAACAACGGCCGTGTCGCGCTCGGGAGCAATCCGTCTCACTTCATAAGCTAATGAGGTGCTCATTGTATGTAGTTACACGACTTTCTTTTAGTAGATGTTAAGTAAAGAGTTTAGTTCCGGGGGGCCGATTCCACAAACTAAATTGCAATCGAATCGCAGCTGCATGGTGACTTTTATACGTTTTCTTATCCTGCTATTGAAAAAAGTTAAACTGCACAAAAATAAAAACTTTGTATTCTGATAACTAGATAGGCAATGAACGCGATGCTTAATCATATACGTTTTAGGTGCAATACAGTATACGAGTTTCATGTAATTTTAAAGTAATTTTTAAAATGACGTCACTTTCTAATTTGTCTCTAGATATAGTAGAATGGCTTTTTGAGTACAACAGGAGACGAACGAGTCGAACTGCAATTACAAAGATAGAATCGGCCTCCTGTATGTGTTCAGTCACGCCTGTTTATTTGTGCGACAACATCCACACGCGGTCTTCAGGCCTCGAACTAAGCAGTGTCTGTGCTGAGGTAGTCTGACGACTGATATACATACTTATATACATATATACACCCACACGCAGATCAAACAGACATGTTTATACATACATATGTTTCTCATGTCCGGGGATCGAGCTCGGGACTAGCAGCTCAGAAGGTAGGGTTGCTACCGATTGCGCTAAATTATGACTCGGCCCGGAAAAAAAATCTTTTATATCACATTTTGATAACATATTGCATTGTAATAATCATTTTAGCCTATCTATTTTATTTTCTCACTTGTGTCACAAAATGAACCATATTGTATTATGCGTGGATTTCTTTCCGTTCGTCTAGACACAGTTACTTAGAGCCCGATTTTCCGCATGAAAATTATCCAATTAACGTAACAAAGACAAATGATAAATGTCAGAGCCATTCATTCGTATAAAGGGTAATTATAATGAAATAACGATGTTGTCTGTACGAGTTATGGTCCTGAAGGGGTGCCAAGTGTTTCTTGTAGTTATGTCTGTACGAGTTATGGTCCTGAAGGGGTGCCAAGTGTTTCTTGTAGTTATGTCTGTACGAGTTATGGTCCTGAAGGGGGGCCAAGTGTTTCTTGTAGTTATGTCTGTACGAGTTATGGTCCTGAAGGGGGGCCAAGTGTTTCTTGTAGTTATGTCTGTACGAGTTATGGTCCTGAAGGGGGGCCAAGTGTTTCTTGTAGTTATGTTTTAGTCATTAAATCAGTATGGCCGAATCCGAAACTATGAGACATAGCTAAAGTACTCAATGGAGACCCGAGGGCCTTAACTCTCTGCGTTGCATGTTTTGGAATATAATAATATTCCAAAAAAATGCAACGCAGAGAGTTAAGCCCCTACATTTTTAATGTAAGAACCTTCTACGAAGTATCAAAGAAAGATGAATGAAATCGGTAAAGCCGTTTTCAAGTTGTAGCGTGACCAGGAGAAATGGGGATTTATTGTTATATATATGTATATATATATATATATATATATACATATATAGATTATTCGCTAAATATGACAAGTGTTGAATCTTACGAGTTAGGATTTTATATACGAGTTTATATACCTAGGCTACAAAGAAATAATGTCAGGAAGCATAAATCAGAAAAAATCCATACAAAAAGTGGTCCTTCAAACCAAAACGACGTATGATTCCAAATACGAATTACTTCCGAGGTTACAAATAGACATGTTCGGTGATTGGTTTAAATTTCAGAAGGAAAGCAGGGATTGGTTTACACGCGTGCTGCAACGTCTACTATGACAGCTGAGTCATAGCGGCGTGAACGATGTTATTGATTTAGCACGCTGTTTTTTTAAGGCAGTTAATCTTCCTGATATTATTTCTTCATAGTACCTAGGATATAAAAATATTCAAAAGTTTTTTGCTAAAATTGAGCTCTTTCCT
Source organism: Selenia dentaria (assembly GCA_917880725.1). Taxonomy (NCBI): domain Eukaryota; kingdom Metazoa; phylum Arthropoda; class Insecta; order Lepidoptera; family Geometridae; genus Selenia; species Selenia dentaria. The sequence continues at coordinate 346,344 of OU862888.1, read as the reverse complement.
AAAGTTTGCCGTACGTAATTACTTCACAGGACTACACCCTTACTGTAGCGACATTATCGAATGGTGCAGAGTGTGTTTTCTAAATCAACGGGTTTGATTTCTGACTAAGGATATTAATTATTCGAAAATCCAATGATGCAATTTTTGTTTCCGTCAATATTGGGTCCAAGACTTCTTTGAGTAGGTACTTTTCGCTATTTCTCATAGTTTCAGACCATTTACGCCCACTTGAATATGTCACATGTCTCGTACTACGTAGTTATTTATATTTATACTCTAAGCATCACATATTAAAATTGAAGTTCTCCCAGCTCAATAACATACAAAATACCCATACAGGTACGTATGTAATGTACCTACCTATATGTAGACGGTAATGACCAAGATTTGTTTTAAAGTTCCCCGATGAAGTATAACACTGTTCCGTATTTCTGTTTAACGCCAGATGGATGTCAAATTAATATAGAGGATAAGATGCCAATAGGATTAGATAGTTAGATAGTTCTTTTCTTGACGTTCTCTTAATGACTTGCGTTGTTGTTTTAACAACCCTGCTGATTCCTTCAGGGATGTAAAGTCGTGGTGGTATATAACACGTACACGTGTAACATAAACGCCGTTAAACACGTGTAACACGTGTTTAACGGCTGATGGGGGGAGGTACTTTGTGACATAAAATATACAATTAGTTTACTTCGCCATTTCAAGCTTTAAGGAATTTGTTATTGATTTTAATAAAATATGATGTTATAAATAGTTTTAAATTATATAGGCATTACACAAGTATTTAATATATATATGATAGCATATAAATAAAATTTATCTAATTGAAAATTTGTTTTATTCTTAACCGACTTCTAAAAAACGAGAAGGTTAGTAGGTTTGACTTACCTCAATGTGCTCTGCAACCCCCACGCCACCTATTCATTCATCTTCATCCCGTTGACTTGCATGCGCCCTCTCCCCACTTAATACCCCAGCCCAGCCCCTACTTAGGCCACTTATTTACCTAGTCTAAGTTCTGGAGGCCATTGGCCTAGTCGATCAAGGATGAAACTACTTGAGTATTAGAAAATCTTTGGTTACTCAGAACTTAGAAGTTTTACTACTTCTTGGTACGCAGTAGTTAGGTCCCGATTGTGTGCAACCTTCTGCGTGTGCGGTTTTATACATTTATGATACGAACATGTTTCAGTATTTACTAAGTCTGTGGTGTTGTCAAAATCAACGAAAATGAATTTTAAATTTTGCAAATCACTTCTTGACAAGATGTCAAGTGTCTTTTTCCAAAAAATAACTTACAATAGCTACCTATACTCGGCACATCATTGTTTCTTGCGTCAAATATCAGGGTGTATAAATAATGGTTAATTATTGGCGGTTGCCTATAAGCATAAGCATAACTAACCCATTAGGTTCACATCGCTGGTACACGGGCCTTTATCTTAAAGAGAGTAGTACGGGCCATAATCACCGCGGGCCTAGAGCTGGTTAGCGGATAGGATGTTATCAGAGGCGAATAGGGACCGAGTGCTGTGACGTGGCCCCCGAAGCGCTACTGCTAGCTATCTCCCATGTATAAGTAGCGCCTACACTCATTTCGGTCGGTTTGAACGCAAAACGCGTGACTATTGGGATGGCGTACAAACTAGCACGTTTCTCACGGTTTCATGCACACGCCTTAGTTAGACAATGTACACTGTTTGTAGTAGTATTAGTATTATGAAGTCTGTAGTCATTGAGGCTTGGTGAGAGATGATGATGATGGAGAGCTTTATAACAATAATATATTATTCATATCATCGAATCTAACTCGGATGGGCAGCGTTCCGGAAGCTTCACGAAGTCTTCTCATCCAAAATATCTTAGTGCCTAAAGACAAAAGTCTTTGACCAATGTTTGTTACCAGTGAAGACATTATGGTACTGAAACGTGGTCTCTTACTACGGGCCTGATAGATAAGCTCAAAGTCGCACAACGAGCTATGAAGAGGGCTATGCTCAGGGTTTCTCTAAGTGATCTTGATGAAGAGATGAAGAGTGATGAGAGTGATGAAGAACGAAAGTCACCGACATAGCCCCGAAGATTAGCCAGTTAAAGTGGCAGTGGGCAGGCCACATAGCACGTAGAACAGATGGCCGATGGGGCCGGAAGGTACTGGAGTGGAGACCACGGACCGGCAAGCGCAGCGTACGTCGTCCACCGACAAGGTAGACTGACGACCTTATAAAGGTCGCAGGACGACGTTGGATACAGGCCGCTTGCAACCGGTCCTTGTAGAAATTTGTGGGGGAGGCATAATGTTCAGCAGTGGACGTCCTACGGCTGAGATCATGATGATGTTGCTAAGTTTACATTATTTCTCAATAATTTCAATATTTACATTATAGAAGTCATGCTTCTACCACCACATTCTTACATGAGACTGTTAATTAACTTAAATATTATGCTAGGCTATATAATATTTAGTATATATATATCACTACTATTTAAAATTCGTTGGTTTTTATTTTTACTTTTAATTATTTATTTATTCATTAGTTTCTGAATATTCTATATTGTACCTTAATACACAATTACATAAATTATCAATGAAATATTTTATCTCTTCACTAAACAAAGCAGCGCGCCGCCGCCGCCACAGCTGCTCTGTTTAATTGGATTGCATTAATTAGCTCAGTTGGTATTGTTACATCTATTTAAATAACTTTAAACTCTATCAGTACTTCAAACGTTTCTATTCTATTCTTTCTTAAATGTGTGTTCTATTTTCGTTAGCGTTGCATCTAAGAGCTAATTTCACCGTGCTTGGTATTAAGAGAGAGTAAAAATATTAAGAGAGATAGAAATACGGTACAAACCGATAGTTTTACGTATCTACCTACGAAAATGACTATGTATATTAATCAGAATTCTCGATCATGTCTAGCGCGAGACGCATTCGTGAGAGTTTTTGCATTATTTTGTAGAATGACTAATATAAGTGAAGTATTCATAATGAATAATAATGAAAATAAAAAATACATTGAATGGATATCCAATGAAATAAAACATAATAAAAAGTGGGACTGTCCAAAAGTTTATATAATTAAAGATTTAATAAGAATAGATAATGATGACGATAAAAAAATTGTAATCAATGATTTTCATATCCTACCTACGAGTAGCAGTGGCCATATAGGTATGAGGAGAATGTTAAATAATATAAATAAATTATTAATATTTTTGGACTAACATGGATGAAGACGTAAGAAAGTTCGTAAAGAAATGTGATAAATGTCAAAAACAAAAACATTCATTACGCACTAAAGAACCAATGTCAATAACGACTACTGCAGAGTCGGCATTAGACAAAATATTTTTAGATATTGTAGGACCCTTAAATAAAGATTATTATAATTACTGGTATATTCTTACCCTTCAATGTGAATTAAGTAATTATGTAGAAGCATATCCTTTAGAATCCAAAGATAGTGTAAGTGTAGCTAAAGTATTCGTAAATAACTTTATTTTAAGATATGGTATTCCACGAGAGATAGCGACGGACAGAGGAGCAGAATGTATATCAACCACTATGAAAGAGGTATGTAAATTACTCAATATAAATCAAATTTCATGCACAGTTTATCATCACGAATCAATTGGATCTTTAGAAAATACGCACAAATCTCTGAACGCTTTTCTTAGAATTCAATGCGATAATGATTGTAAGTATTGGCTTCCATACTGGTGTTTCTCTTATAATACATCTGTCCACACCGAAACAAAGTACACACCCGATGAACTTGTTTTTAGAAAATGTAATATTCCTGGTAATTTAAAATCGAATTATGTTGAACCGCTGTATAATGTTGACAGTTATCCATTACAACTAAAATATAGACTGCAAAAAGCTCAACTTGATGCTGGAAATAATTTAATCAATAGCAAATATGTACGAAAATCGAATTATGATACTTATCTAAAACCAATTGTGTATAAGAAAGATGATTTGTTGTTAGTTAATAATGAAACTGGAAATAAATTTGATAATGTGTATGTTGAACGGTTTAAAGTAATAGCAGATATGTCACCTAAAGTAAGAATTTTGAAAAATGTTAAAGAAGAAACTTTGCATAAGAATAGAACTAAGCCTTACTATTGTTAAAAACAAATGTTTTTACGCACCATTTTTTTTTCTTACTTAATGTGTGTATGATGTATGTGCTTTAGTTACCTATAAAATCAACAGTGTATTATTTATTGATATAGAATAAATCGGACTTTCATCAGATCAAGTTGTGTCATTTGTTCTCGCCCCATATTTTTCCGTCTTTTTTGGATTTTATATCGTGCTGGAATTCATTGAAGACAAACTCGCATTCCACAATATCTTTATGTTTTGTTTCAATGTAGACCAGAATTTCTATGTCGTTTGATCAAAAATTCCACCGCGCGCTTTCTTCGACATCGCTAATATTATTAGACGTGAAAACGCTACAAATCAAATAAGATAACATTTTAGATAAGTCTCAAACAATAAAAATAAAATACCACAACAAATATACACACCAACATAACCTCATCAGTTATTTACTGTACTGTACTATGCGATCTACAACGTAGCACTATGCGATCTACAATGTAGCGCTATGCAATCTACAACGTAGCACTATGCGATCTACAACGTAGCACTATGCGATCTTCAACGTAGCACTATGCAATCTACAACGTAGTGCTATGCAATCTACAACGTAGCGCTATGCAATCTACAACGTAGCACTATGCGACCTACCACGTAGCGCTATGCGATCTACAACGTAGCACTATGCGATCTACAACGTAGCATTATGCGATCTACAACGTAGCACTATGCGATCTACCACGTAGCCCTATGCGATATACAACGTAGCATTATGCGATCTACAACGTAGCACTATGCGATCTACAACGTAGCACTATGCGATCTACCACGTAGCACTATGCGATCTACAACGTAGCACTATGCGATCTACCACGTAGCACTATGCGATCTACAACGTAGCACTATGCGATCTACAACGTAGCACTATGCTTTCTACATTGTAACACTATGCTTTACTAAAATAAATCATTTAATCTACAGTTACCGCCACACGAAATAACGCTATTTCCTATTTTCCCAATAGACCATACGTACTTAGTGTCACGGCAGTTAATATGTTTTTATTTAAATTGCTGTATTTACTAGTACACAATGTACAGAAAGAAGGTATATGCCCAGGTTACACGAGGCTAGTTTTTCAAAGCTAGTATAGACATGGTTGAAGCGGCCACAGTGGAGCTTGCCTTGCCATTCTCAACAAATCACCAAGATCAGGTAACCCTTGCTTCGGAGGACATGTCAGAGACTTACAACCCGGTCAGAATATCTGTGCACCTCGCTGGAATGCGGCGCCTCTCCCGCTTCCCCTGTCACCTCTCCGCACACTCCCCGGTGCGACAGTACGGTTAGCATCTTCGTTGCCGATACACGTCCCGATAATTTTGATAATTTCGCTTTGTTGTTGTTTTGTTTTTTAATATTTATTGTTAAGTTTAGACTGTTTACTGTTAAGTTTGGACTGGTTTGGTTGTTATTAAAATTGTTGTAGCTGTTAAACTGAAGTCATGGGAAAAACAATACACAGCGAATCAAGAAATTTAATCTTGAAAGTGCTCAAGTTTTTTGAATCGGAGAAAGCAAATAAACAGTACACCATACCTGTAAGTAGACCAAGTGGTGAAACGAACCTGTGCTGCAACTGGGATATCAAAGAGGACTCTAATGAAAATTAAAAATTAAGCCAAAGTACAACCACCTACTTCGCCGGTCGCTGGTCTGACTCCAAGTACTAGTAATAATTTAGAAACCCACCCAGAACCAAAATTATCGACTTATAATTATCGTGAGAGTGAGGAAGATACAATGTCAGGCATAGAGTCAATAATTTATAGTGACTGGGTTTAATAATAAATGTTTTTGTAATCAAAATTATTGTTTTTTTAATAACAAACCCTTCATCAATAATAAATTGATTTGAAAAGGTTAGTAATTTTTTTTACCTCCACATTTCTCGAAAAAACTTTTTTCACACCATACCCAGACCGCCGAAATGACGTCACGAGGTCAGGTGCACAGATATTGTGACCGGGTTGTACTAGCTAAATTGGGCCCTAGTGGGGGACTATGATCCTAACAGTGGGAGGCTGAAACAGTGATTCTTTACCTATGCCCTAAAAGTAGCTCTTATTAAACTTGAAATGTGAGACATAATTTGGTTACATCCCTAGGAATGTAAGTAAAATTGATCGCCTACAAGCTCTACATATAACTGTGAGGTAGGTATATATTTTTTAAGTAATCGGAGTCGCCAGCACCATGATCGAACAAAACGGCACCAAGGCATAACATAACGGCGTATTAATTTTGCCTTAAATTATCGTGTAAAGATTTAAGTTATAATAATAACATAAATATAATAAAATCCAAAAAAAAGTACCTATCTATTCGGGGTTACTGGTAATCAATTAGCATCCTGTTAAGGGCATATTCTGTACATCAAAACAAACAACTTTCTAGATCTTTTCCCAAAACTAAACAAACTTCCCAAAAAAGTTTTTTAGGTTTTGTGATTCTCACTTACACTTCATAACTCTACATCGCATCCACTTCATAGCTCTACATCGCATCCACTTCATTCATCTACGTGTAGCCCGTGCATGTAGTTAACAGCGCGTCCTTGACTTGCCGCGTCTCAACCCCTTTCTTACATTGCCACTGCCGCCCGCCCACCGCCAGCCGGGGCTTGTCGGCATAGTGTTACTTATGTTTATATTATACCGGGCAAATTGATTTTTAAGTTTTGTATGGAAGAAAATAAATACGAATTTTTGAAAGTTGTAGAACAAAAGATGTTTTTTTTGATGTACAGAATATGCTCTTAAAAGGATGCTAACTGATGGCCAGTACCCCTGTATAAAGTCATTGTTAATTAGTGCACAATATTGAATGGGGTGGTTGGGATGGGTCATTATAGTTGTTACAAACTATTTGATGTATCGGGGTTATATTATTATAACTTTCCCCTGCAGCTGACCGAGGTGGTGGAGTGAAGCTCCACACAACTAAGTATCTACCTGCCTATGCCTAATAGGAGACTATTATTGAATTTAAACACATACATGAAGTGTTCAATACAATGTTGGTTTTATTACAATTTCTGCAGGCATTCAAAACAGTTACAATAAGTAGGTAAGTACTACTTCGAAGAACACACCTCTCTACATGGCAGTATTGTACAAGAAAACGTCGCTCGCTTGCACCTGAATCTGAACGGTCAGGGATCCCATATGGACTGAACCCACGATGGATTGAGGTCTGGTGTGAGCGAACAACGCAAATAAAATTAATAATTCAAATAAAATTATGACAATTTAGTTAATTTCTGTGTACCAGCAATGTATGATAGTTATGAGAAAAATAGACAAATACTTTGAAATTAGAATATGCTAAGATTGCCGCAATAAGTTAGGTAGGTTCCGAGAAACAATACAAAATAGGTACCTTCCTACCAGCTAGCTCGGAATTTTAGGGTCAAAGAGAAATCGTGGGTCGCTCAAGGTAAAAGATTAGTTCTGTTCGTGCCCGAACCGGCGCGACGTCAATAGAATAGAATGGAATGCACCCTTTGCCACTCTGCACAGCGAATCAGCCAAACCCACGACGTCGCCGCGAGCGCACGCTCGGTCGGCCCGCGCTTTCAGTACCGCGCTGTCGCGAACATCGATCCGCAAGGAAACGCCCCCTTGCGCCCACGTCGATATACGTGTTCGCGATTCCTCGTCACCCCAGTGCTTATGGGGCAAATACTCACCGAAAGTGAGACATCAGCCCGCATTCCTCAGACGGACACCAGCCCACCTATCCAGAGGAAGTCTCTCAAGGATCAGCCCGCATTCCTGTGAGTACCTTCCCATCCTTTAAATATCCGACCGTATGGTGGCTTCACCCCACAAAGTTCCGTCTGACTGTATGATCACAAAAAAAAAGGGCGCCACCGGCGGTCAATAAATATCGGAACATTGGGTGCTGAGGGTTACCGCAACCATCAGACTGATCCCACGTGACGCTTTGCCGGGAACACTTGACTGGAGCTAGGCCGGGCCGGTCTGCCCTTCCGAATCTGGGAGAGAGCTGTCACAGCTCAGCACAGCGTTTGTGGTAGGCTGTGCACGTGGCACACCTCTGGACGACGAGTCCACCCCACGAGGATGACGTGTACACTCGTTTATCAAGCAGGTTTCCAAAATTCTGGGGTCGGAAGAAAAGGCCTGAAAATAACACATAATTTAGGACCGAATTCGGACAAAGAAAAACAATGCATAGAAACGTCTCGGCCTTCGTACTAGCAGGTACTTACTGGTATGTGAGGGTGGCGAGGCCAAGTCCTGCTCTTGGACACTGAAGAGACGCGGGGCTAACACTTTTCCCAAGCCTGCAAACAAAACCAAAATGCAATTCCGTGTTCGCAGTAAAATGAGACTACAACAGCAAGAAAGAATCTTACTAGACACCGGTATCGGAGAACCCCTTTCTTGGGATGTTTTATCGAGCAGGCCTGGCAGGGAAAAAAAGCTCCCGCTAACTATTTATAGGTCGGATCTCCTAAAAAATCCATACCGATCATTCTAGAAAATCTACTTCAGTGTGGCCCTTATGCAATTCTCATACCTCAGATTGGAGTCGGAACAACTTAGGTATTCGAATTCAAAACTCGCATTCACGCGGAGAATCCAGCATTAAAAAGTCTGAAGTATGTCCCTGCATGGGTAGAATGACCTGGAAAATGTGACTGAGCACCTGGGCACGGGAATATGAGGCGAAACAGGCTTTAGTTCGTGCCAACACCGCTAAGTCACTTTGTAAGTACTTCTGTAAAGAAAGGAAGGTCATCCCATGCATTTTCTGAAAACTAATTATCGATTCCAAGTTAAGTTAATTTTCCCCAACTTTTTTTTATATCGCCAATTCTACCGTCATTGTGTCAAATTCCCCACAAGCTGGCCACACCGTACTTCTTCAAACAACCAACTCGCCACTTGACATTGACAGATTGAAAGAACTTCAGGGTTTTTTACTCTAGTTAAGGGAGGACCTACTAGTACATTGGCCAGCCATAGACTACACCTATGAAACATGAATTTTGGCAACTCGTATGCGTACAATTAAAGGTTGTCAAGGGACTATATCAATGAAGCGATGTATCGAGCAAATGCTCCCAGGTTACAGTATAGATTAACCAAAAAAAACCGTAACATAGTGAAGAATAAATGTATTTTTTTTATTATGAACCCGTCCCATATTCATTGCTCCGCAGCGCAATAGCGCGACTGAACGCACGCCGTTACATCACATAATAGACAACAGTGACTCCGCGAGACATGCCTACCCACGTAGAATAGGTACAATGACGTACGAAACTGCCTACCTACTCGCGAATGTTTACGCAGATGTCTATGCCTAAACGACGGCAGGTCCGGGCGGGTCATCGTCCTCACCTTGCACCTATTCTAAACGGGTAGGTATGTCTCGCGTATTTACTGCCGTCTATTCTGTGACGTAGCGGTTCGTCGGGTCATGTGTTCAGTCGCACTATGGTTCTTAGCCGTGGAGCGGCGAATATGGGTTCATAATAATAATTAATATATGTGATTTTTTTCCTTTACTTTCATAACCATGTTATCGATTCCAAACCACCCGGTACAATATTGTGCACTAATTAACAAATATCTTATATACGAAAAAATACCAGCTATATTACCATAAAGCCAGGCCCATATATGGCCGTATCCACAGCGATGTTTCTGTACTAACTCCACCAAATAAAAAATAAAACCGCCCAAGACGAAGAAGGGCTTTATGCTCGAGGTGCATACTCTACTTTTCATACCTATTGCGAGACAATAAACACTCAGAACAAAAATTTTAAATAACAGTTATTTAGTTACAAGTAAAATACATTAATAGTTTTGGACACATTTGTTGTGTGGACAATTTTGGGACAGAGGGGCATCTTTGCAAGGAACAGTATATAGAAAACACTGTTCTAGATATTCGCGATTGTTAACTAAGTTAGGTATACTTTGTACTCTCGAGACGTAGACCACGATTTAGTAGCTTTTGAAGCACCCAATATTTCGGTACAGTTGAAAATAAAAATATTTTATGAAAATTGAATAATACCAAAAACCAGATCGCGGCACGTAATTTCAACTATGACCTTGAATGCGCAGAGAGAGGCCGTACGTAACCCATAGCAACGCGGCGCACAACAATCACACCCCTTAGGTGCGTTCGTTTAGTATGAGGGCATTGGTGGCGTTGCTATTGTTGGCTCTTTTGTTAAAGCGTTCGTAAAGCACAATTTTGGTGGTAAAAATAACTCATTTTTAGCTTTTCGAACGCTGAACATAAAGAGCCATAAACGTCATGTTCACCCACAGATGTCCATTTCGAACGCCCTTATGAGCGTTTTAGCGTTATTTTCGCCAACTTAGGGCTATTGGAACGCACTACTTATAATACAATCGCGCCGTTTTCTTTTTTTCTGTATGCTGTCACCGTACTAAGAGTTTTCCTACACCTAACGTTCCAAATCCAAATCACTTTACACCCAAGGGAGTTTCATACAAAAGTACAACCCCGCGGATGTAATGCCTTGCTTTACATTGATATTGCGTGATATGTAATTGGACATTTTCGAGCTGTGTATGAAAATTATTTATTATAACATAAACTGTAATAGTTAGACATTATGCTAATCTAGAGTGATACTTGATATACTTCTTTGTAGATATTGACATCTTCTATAAAACGTAGTACGTTACATTGCTTTATTGTCAATAGCATAGACTAAATAGTCAATATTTTCCGCAGCGTACGCGATATACGGACTTTTTTGGATTTATTTTCACACCTTGCGTTTCATTATCGAAGTTTTCATACAGATACCTATTTTTTAAATATTATATAGACTATGTTCATCAGGGAAAATGTAGGATTCTAAAGGTGAAGGTCCAGTAGTTTCGGAGCCTTTATTGTATTAACCAAACAAACAAATTTTTCTTCATTATAATATTACATACTAGCACAATATAACTAGAGTCGGTATTGTCTACAGATATAATCTATAATCTTAAACTATTCCACATTCGTTAAGCCACAGAGTATAGTATGTGTGTATGTGCACAAGCTTAGCAAACTATCCCAGAGTGACAAGCTCGCTCCTGCATCTGTAGTGAGATAACACGCTATAGCCTCGCTAGCACGGTTTGCATAATCTACCAAATAACTCGGAGTTATTACAGAAACATGGCGGGAGAGAACTGTACGCATAAGTAAGTATACATTGTACCGCGGCATGTGTACATTAACCACACACGTTGCAGTTCCTAGAAAAGTATGTAGATTTCTGCGAAATCTATTGTGTTATTGGCCAAATATAGCGATTCGCCATTCAACGAGTTAAGCTCTCTACACACCATGCAATTTCAAATGCAACATGCTGTAGCAATCTGCTGTGATCCAGCAAACTGTATCGTTTGTAGGCGTGTTGTGACCCCCTTCTCCAAGTTGGACGTCGTATCGTACAGGTGTCTACATACGATGCAACCCCGAACGCAACATGTTGTATCAATCTGCTGTAGTCGCGGTTGTACGTACTCTACACACGTTGCAGCGGCGATTACAATTTCATTCCGCGTTGGATCGCCACAGCGTGCGCACGTGAATGAAAATAGCTCAAATGCTGGCCAAATAAAAAACGGGTCTTGAAATTGAGTTCGCTGAACTACTACTGAAACTGAGAGACAATAAACATTAATTTTTACTTTGAACATTAATAGATGCACAGCAATACTATAATATATAATACCTATTATTATGTTATTTAATAATTAAAATCATTATTTCTAGTCTAGAGAAATTTGGATAGGCGACTAAAAAGAAACATATAACATACTAATAGAATAAAGGAAAATGTACTGGGTAACCAGTGTAAATTTACGCCGTTTACAGATTAAAATAGAACAAATAGCTGTTTTACTATGATTTTACTCCTGCAAACTTTTGCGGCGCACGCTATTTTTTAAATAGAGAATTTTCACGCGCATTTTCCGTTCGATTTGGCGCCAAAACATTTTTATTTTTAAGCTACTTCAAGGGTTAAATAAAATTCACAGCGACGCTAGCCACGGGCGGCGGCACGATCGCGACTGAGCCCAGATTGCATGCAACCGCACTACTCACGTTACAACGCGGCTTACAATTTGTTGTAACAATCTGATGGATGCTTTTAGTTTTTCTTTGTAAAAATAATTGACACGCCATTGTTTCTTCCTATCCGAATTTCTCTAGGGTAGAAATAATAATTTTTATTATTAAATAACATAATAATAGGTATTATATATTGTAGTATTATTTTACTTTGAACATTAATAGATACACCTTATAATGTATAATATATAAAAAGTATAATGTTTATTGTCTCTCAGTCTCAGTAGGTATAGTTCAGCGAAGGCCATTGAAAGACCCGTTTTTTAATATTTGGACATCATTTGAGCCGTTTTCATTCACGTGCGCACTCTGTAGCGATCCAACGCGGAATGAAATTGTAATCGCCGTTGCAACGTGTGTAGAGTACGTACAACTGCGACTACAGCAGATTGCCACAGCATGCTGCGCCCGGGGTTGCATTGTATGAAAATCGCTTTACACCTGTGTATAAAAGTATATTGTATAATTATACTATATATGCCTAGTACGTAGGCTATAGACCTCAGGATCATGAAACAAGCTGTCTATCTTAGGATAATAGCTATATATATAATTGGGATGTAATCCAATATATTGGTTATCTGAAATAAATAGGATGTAATTAATTTTATTAATATTCACGCCCTTAGATGGGTACATTAAAAAGGGAGTTAAGTAGCGTGTTTAGTTAGGTACCTACCCCCTACCCATACGCGTAATAAGTGTAACAACGCGTTGTCGATATTGTCGGTCGTGATGTCGACAACGCGAACCTCTCATGTACTTAATATTTTTACAAAGGTAAAAATAAAACGGTACGGTTATAATCAATTAACTCGTATATGTATATATATATAAATTCATTCCTTCCAATAAACTAGTTGCGCCCCGCAGGTTCACCCGCTTGGTGATGGATGATGATGATGAAAAGTATCCTACTTATATGTGTTATTCCAGCGCATAATCTCTCATACCAACTTCATCAAAATCCGTTCAGCCGTTCTGACGTGGAATTGAGTCGATTATGTGACAAACCTTCATCCATCCAAACATTCGTATATACAGCGTGTAGCAAAAAGATGTAGTAATACTGGAGTGTACATAATATGTACCTAGTCAGGATTCACAAGACAAAGTATTAACATTTATATCACTTACATATTTTTTTCTCGGAAAGTAAAAAAAACTGTTACCTGATTTTTTTGGATAGTCCTGTTAGTCATGCCTCTATTTTTGGATTTAATTGGGGTGGTATTGGCAATGCGCTCTACAATCCCTACGTCAACTATTCATTCAACTCCGCTCCCCGGCCCTGAATGCTCCCCGCGCCGCACCCCAGAACAGGCCCCTGTTAGGCCTCTTGTTTACCTAGTCTACGTTAAGGAGGTCATTGCCATCTTTGGCCTAGTTTTTCAGGGATGCATCTGCTTGAGTATTAGAAAGGCTTTGGTTACTCACAATTTCGAATGATGACTACTTCCTGGGACGCAGTAGTTAGGTCCCAATAGTTTGCAAGATTCTGCATGTGTGGTTTTAGTATGACTACACCTTAATTTTCAATTTATTAATACAATACAAGTAATTTCATTTAAACATTACATTGTTAGTAATTAAAAATTAAATAAAATAATAATAATAATAACTATCTAATCTATAAGCCCCATGGTGGGGGGAAAAGTGTTATTTGTTATTTGTTACTACACCTTTGTGTTACATACTATTCAGTGCGTTCAAATTCCCTTCATATAGCAATTCTCTGCCCAGTGTAGTGGCGAACCTCAAGGCCGCTTCCTTTTAGGCAGATTTTTTACGTGATATACAGACTAATACATATAACTAATAATTTTGGCTATAAAAGAATACAAAAATTAAAATAAAACCCTTTGGACATAGACAATAGTCCAAAGTCTTATGTATGGGGTCAGAGAACCTGTAACATAGATTGCGACTGCATCGAGCCGTGACATTTCTGAATCGCGGTGAGTGACGAGACTTTTAATAATATAGGTACCTACTTACCTGCCGTCTAATTCAAATTGCGGCTGATAAAACTGTGCTCTCGGGATCTACCGGTCGCAGAACTACTAGTTAGGGGTTATCTCGAAACATTATTCCATCTACTTTTTAAGTTACGCTAATCCTAAAATTCGGTGGATAATCAAACATTTGTTATGGCAGCAAACACAACAAACTGACGATGAAAAAAATGCTTACGAAAATAACAGTATAGAGTGGAAATTTATTTCGAAGTCGTGCATGTGCCCGTTCCATCGCGTACATAAAACGTTGGGACTTGAAAACGAAAGGAATCCAACGCCATGACCCACCACAAACCTTTGTAAACCTTTAACCTCAGGCTTTGAGTTTGCACATTATCCTTTACCTTCGACCTAATATCTATCTCATAACGTTGATGTGGTCAACTACGTAAGTATATATAATCTAGCAGTAAACTATAAAATGTGAATGTAAATGCTTGTAATTACTTTAACCTGGATCATGTACAATTAAGTAATATATTACTGGCTGGACAAGAACCCACTTGCCTTCTTGCTTAGATTATAAATTAGTATTCATAATAATTAATTACTAACAATTAAATACCTGATAAAACCATGGAGTTGATTGATGGCATAGAGATGACAAAGAACATCATAATTGGTATCCACGTGGCTGGTGAAGCAGGTCAGCTCATTACATGGAAGTTTATTAATGCGCTTCTCACGACCTCACCACACGTAGTCGTAGATACCTACATTGGTATGCTGCAGGAGACTTGCTTCTGACTATTATCTATACTGATGTAAACTGATGTTAAGTCCGAGTTCACTGGTGACTTGATGACACCCGGATTGTTTATAGGGGACCGTTACTCAGATCTTGAATAGCTGTTTAGCCCGACTCGCCATTAATGTAGAAGCATTACGCTTCGTGCGTAACGGTGCAATTTAGATCATGTAGCGAAAATATGTCGTTGTGCTGTTCGTCTCATTGTTCTTAGGTGGGCTAGGTGTGAAAGAACCAAGTTTTGTAACTCCAGACTTCGCTTCTCGAACTGGATCCAGTATACGTTGTTCATCCCATTTAAGTTCAATTGCAGGAAAATGGTGGTCAAACAGCTGTGTAGATAATTTGTAAAATTAAAATGGTGAAATCAAAAGGACAGAACATTGCTAGAACGACTCGAATATACAACAGCAAAAAAGCAAACTGGGACCAATTTCGTACGAAATTGGACCAGTTGCTAAACGAACAAAGTATAAATAGCACACATATAAACAACATAGAAAATAAAGTAGAGAGTATCTCAACTCTCTACTATCTAATTTTTTCTACAATGTGCGAGAGCATAAATTCAGTCAAACAATCAGCAGACAATAGCATACCTAAGTTAAAACACAAACAACAGTAAAATTGTCGTGGAAGTCAGAGGAGCTCGCCAAGTTGAAGAGAGAGGTAGCCACCAGAAAGCGTAGAATTCGCGGTGCAGCGCCACACCGTAAGCAGAGGGTAGTTGATGAGTATCTGCAGGCAAAAGTATAGTATGAACTAGAAGAGAAGAAGGCCCAGACACAAAGCTGTAAGAGGTTCTGTGAACAGCAAGAGAGAGAAACCATGTGGCAGGGAATATATAGGGTTATAGGAAAAACGGCCAAACGGCATGAAGACCTTCCACTCCTCAATAAGGGTACAACGCTGGACAGTAAAGAATCCGCAAAACTGCCAGCCCAAACGTTTTATCTTGAGGACAAACTAGAGGAGGATAATTCGGAACACACCAAGATCTGAGAAATGGTTGCACAAGTAAATGTGTCGGACCATGATGAGCAACATGACCCACCATTTACCTCTGTTGAACTAGAGGTTGATTAAGAGGCGACCGTTGTAGTTCTGAGAAAACCTGGAAAGGATAGTTACATGGTGCCCAAAGCCTACAGGCCTATAGGCTTGCTGCCAGTGATGGGAAAACTTCTGGAGAAGATGGCAATACAAAGGATTAAATGGCACTTAGTACCAAAACTGAGTCCTTACCAATATGGTTTTATGCCGCAAAAGAGCACCGAAGACTCTCTCTATGATCTGGTCAAGCGTGTTAAGGATAAGTTCAAGGAGCGGAAACTTATCACGCTCGTATCGCTAGATATAGAGGGAGCCTTTGATAGTGCTTGGTGGCCAGCCATCAGACTCAGACTTGCGGAAGAGTAGTGCCTTATAAACCTGCGTAGACTGATTGACAGCTACCTAGAGTAGAGGAAGGTCAAGGTTAGGTACGCGGGTGAGGAAGTTTCTAGACAGACAACAAAAGGCTGCGTACAAGGGTCCATAGTTGGGCCCATGCTGTGGAATTATTACTGGATCCGCCTGCCAGACCTTTGCCGACGATATCGTTCTAATCATTGAAGGAGATAACTCGCTTGAGGTAGAACAACGAGCCAATGGTGCTCTTGACTACGTTCGGGAGTGGGGCGTCAAATACAAGCTTAAATTTGCACAGAATAAAACAAATGCCATCTTATTTACGCGTAAGCATAAGTTTGACGTACCACACCTAGTCATAGACGGGATACCCAACACAATGGCAAAGGAGATAAAGCTTTTGGGGCTTTGGATAGATGAAAAGTTTTCAAATATTTGCAGAAAGGCAATCAATATCTACGGGCAACTATCCAAAGCCGCAAAAGCCAGCTGGGACTCAATCCCGAATTGATTAGAACGATATATGTCGCCGTGATTGAGCCTATAATAGCATATGCTGCAGCAGCCTGGGCCGATGCCGCTTGTAAAAAATACATTCAAAAACAGTTGAATGAAGTGCAAAGAAGTTTTGCTCAGAAACTGTGCAGGGCTCACCGAACGGTTTCCCTGAACTCAGCTCTGACACTGGCCGGGATACTACCCCTCGATCTTAAGATACAAGAAGCAGCTGCCCTCTACAAGGTGAGAAGAGGGATACCCCGGCCGGAGTTAGGAGACAGGGAAGTCGAACGGAGAGTCCCATATTCTGACACCCTTCATCCCGCAACATATATGGACTGGCAGTTCCTGTGTCAGGCGACACCGGAGCAAGTTGCACAGAGCAATCAAACGGTTTCTCTATATACGGATGGGAGCAAAATAGAAGGCAAAGTGGGAGCGGCGATATCTTTATGGAGACAGGGCACCGAGACCAGAAGCCGGGAATTTAAACTATCGTCTTATTGCTCGGTGTATCAGGCTGAACTGCTGGCTATATCCAAAGCGGCAGATGAGATAATGAAAAGCCCTGATGAGTCGTTCGGTATTTACAGTGACTCTAGGTCAGCGCTGCAAGCCCTAGTCAACGGTAACTCACTCAATCCCCTCGCATTTGAAGCCCGCAACAAATTGTCCCAATGCACAATCAAAAATAAGACAGTAAATCTTTACTGGATCAAAGCGCATGTGAGCCTAGAGGGGAACGAGAGGGCGGACGCCCTGGCTAAGGACGCAGCACTTAAAACCAAAACGCTGCCAAACTACGACAGGTGTCCGGTATCATTCGTCAAGCGCTCAATAAGATTGGCAACGCTTGACTAATGAAATCGTAGATATATTTCAAGAAGTACCGCATCTGTTACCTAATTATTTTTCCCGGACTCAGTAGAAAGCTGCAAAATAATTAGAACTATACAAATAGATAGCATAAGATAATCATTTATTTGCAGAAAACATGAGTTTTATACACACACATAGTTTGTATAAAGATGTAGTTTTTCATAACATTAAAGCTCGTCATGTTTTGCCCATACGAGTATAGGCGTACAACATTTGTTGAGAGATGGCAAATAAAACAATACAAGAAAATTAATCTATAGTTAAATACAAGTCAAATAATAGTTGAATAATTAAATATTAATAGATTAGAATGACAGGAAGTAAAAACAGTCATAATTAATAGAATAGTGTCATTTCAATACATGGAATGTCATAATTTCACAAATACTAGGTGCTCAGTTAAAATTCTTATCAGCTAAAAAATCACTTACACTATAATAACATTTTGTCAGTAATATTTTTTTAAGTTTAGTTTTAAATAAATTTGTACTTAAGTCCTTTATTGAATTCGGTATTCTATTATAAATAGCGGGTCCCATACAAAAAATGCTATTACTCATAAGAGCCTTTTTTGCCGTGTGCATGCTGAGTTTATAGTTGTCACGTCTGTTACGCTTAACTTTCTCAGACAGTAAGGGAAAATAATGCGGATTTGATTTTACAAATGAAGCTCCTTCTAAAACATAGAGTGACGGAAGTGCCAGGATTTTATGTTCAGTAAATTTCGGTCTACAGCTGTCAGTTGTTTGTAGTCCAAACATTGCCCTAATACATCGTTTTTGCGCTTTAAATACAAGTTCACTGTGCGTTGAATTGCCCCAGAAAATTAACCCATACCTTAATGTTGATGCTACCAAGCCATGGTATGACGTTAGTAGTGCGTCTAATCTTACAACGGGCGCAAGCCTGTGGAGAGCATATGCCGAGCTGCCTAACTTTTTACAAAGAGTGTCAGAATGTGCCTTCCAATCTAGTTTCTTGTCTATTATAAGACCCAAAAATTTTACAGTGTCTACTTCGTTTACTTTTTCATTTCGGTATTTGACATTTATGTCACTTATATAATTAAATCTTTGAGTAAATTGCATTAAATTTGTTTTACTGATATTAATTTTTAATTTATTTACATTTAACCAGTTAATTATTGATGTTAGTGTATCGTTAATATCATTTTCATAATAATTTCTATTTTGACAGGCAATAGCTACCGTGCTATCATCAGCGAATAGTGTCATTGGATGCCCAGTTACTTTAGGTAAATCATTTATATAGATAATGAAAAGAAGCGGGCCCAGAACACTACCCTGAGGCACCCCAGATTTAACTATGTGCTCACAAAAGGTGTATGTTTTTTCCTTTTTTGTGTTATAGTTAAATCTTGTTATTTTGGTTACTTGCGTTCTACTTAATAGGTATGATTTAATCAAGTCTAGGACATTACCTCTAATACCATACTCTCGCAAATAATGACAGGGCATGGTGTGTTCTCAGAATACTTGTACCGCTTCAAGCTGAAGGACACCCCCTCATGCCCCTGTGATTCTACAAACGAGGAGACACCGATACATGTCATAACAGAATGTCCTATGTTTGGTTTGAACGTTACAATATAGAGCAGGAAATTAATGATAATGTCACTAAAGAAAACATACACGAATTAGTTAAAAATAAAGATGTAAGAGATAAGATCCTAAATTATTGTATCAAAATATGTAAAAGAGTTATTAACAAAAATAAACAGCTATGTACATAAGTCAATTATATACATTTACTATGTACATATATTGACTTGGATATTAAGAAATAGATATAAAATTAGTAAGGACTGTTTATATAGTATGGAATGAGTTATAAGAATCTATAAGAAGAAGTACGATAAAAGAGAACACAGAACCTAAGCCCCTGATCATGTTAGGGTCATTAGCTCGAATAATAAAAAAAACAGCTGTGTAGTTTCAAAAGGTCGACCGAGGCAGGTTTATTGTTCTCGGCCAAGACCGAGAATTAAATTAAATATTGGCCGATACCGAGAGCCGAGACCGAGAACAGGGATCAAATATAAAAATGCGCTATTTTTGTATAAAATTCCAAATCAAGAGTTTTACTGAGAGTAGTAGGTACTGAATAATATTTGTTTTATTATTTAAAATTAAACAAGATGAATTCGTAGCACAAAACTATCAATTTCTCTACGTTTTTAACTTTCTAAGTGGTCTGCCCCGCGTCGTATTGAAGACTTACTACACTAGTATTATGCACTTAAGTGTTTTACTGCATGCCGAAGTACTTTATAAGGTGACAAATACCAGACTCGCAATATTGGCATTTCTATGCAATCTTGGGCTTACTAATGATAGTCTTCTAGAATGCTATCATTTGACGGTACCGTCCGCTCAGTTAGTAGTCACCCTGCCCCCGCTGCCACCGGAGCGCGGAGTCCCAGGGACAATCCCTGGCCGGGGAAATGTTGATGAGCAGAAATCCCAAGAGTCTTGGGTGTTTTGTTGTGTGTGTATTCATGCCTGCCATATAAAACAATAGTCTCGGCTATGGCCGAAACTCTCGGTGATTTTTAACAGAGAACGAGTTCTCGGTTGGATTTGTGGCCGAGAATGCCGAGACCGAGACCAAGATCTCGGTCGACCCTTAGTAGTTACACTACTTTTTTAATAATGTTTCATCAAAGTGAATCCCTCTCGCTTGATGGAAAGCGAAGATGGAATCAAGTAGCGATGACATTAATGCAGCCGTAAGCTGCGCTAATTGCCACCCCTATGATTGCCTGAGAGATGCCTTTTCACGCCTCGCTTTCAATCATACAGACAGCACGACGTTGCAGTCTGTCGAGAGCACCCAGAAAGTACTTAGCGGATCCATCTCAGAGGTGGCAACAATATTCAATACAAGGGCCCACGTGAGTTTTATAAATGAGGCAACGCTGTTCAAGAGTGGTGAAGAAACGCCTTGTTCTGTTCTGGACTCCGAGTTTGCGGCAAGCTAACTTGATAATACTCGTCGTAGTCACGCTGGTTCATGTCACTACGGATGTCCATGCCAAGGATGTTAAGATTACACTGTAAAGGTAAGATGCGATATTCTGAAGAGAACGATGAGGGAAAAATGGAAATGTTTTTGAAGAGACTACTGCATGCCTTGGATATTTTTAAGAGTTTTTATTGTGTTGTAGGCTGCATACCCAAGAATGCTTGACGTAAGCAGCTCATTAACCCCTCATGTCGATGTCTTTATAACAATGAAATTTCTATTGTATCTGGGCGTTTGACTCTTGATGGATTAATGTGCATAAATGCATCTTGCAGTGAGAAAGAAACCCTAAAAACACCGGCATTTGACCAACAGATCAGACTAGCAGCCGCATTGCACCCTAAGAAATTTCTTCCCAGTTGACAAACCGTTTGAAATTAATTGACTATAAGTTTGTGACATCATGTAGCCTGGTCATGTGTCGAAGGCTTAAGAAATGTTCAGCCCAACGGCTGACGCTTCTTCATGTATCTCAATGACCTCGCTACATGTGCGTGGCATAACTACGCAAGGAGAACCCCTGAACCGGTTTCGACGAAATCCGCATTGCCGTCACTATGGAGGTCATTGACATCAAAGTATGCCAGAAGCCTCTTTGTTCTGGATTGTATGTCCTGGAGAAGTTTTATATGCATTGATTAACGCAATGACTGATTACATATATGGTTCATAGTTAATACAGCTTTAAATTCCAGTAATTTAAAATTATCACTTCCTCCACTTATAAGTCTATCTTAACCACTATAATAGGTAAACAAACAAGAAAAATAACAATATATAGTAAACAAATCGTTTTGTCTAATCCGCAGAGATGTCGCGCAGTGACGGCCACGGAACTAATTGTAAAAGGTACAAACTGCACTGTGTCAGATACCTGCGGTAGGTACAAAATAAGCTCTACTATGTTACCGCGGAAGATGCAGTCTCGCTAACCTAGTAATTATAAAGTGTGGGCAAACAGCCACACAATTATCTTCAGATCCCAAACTAGGTAGAGCCTGTACTATGGTAACCTGATGTCTGATATACATACATGCTTATATACGTATACACACCCAGACGCAGGTGAAATAGGTGTGTTAGTGCACACAAATACTTGACATGTCCGTGGATCGAACCCGAGACCAGCGGCTCAGAAGGCAAGGGTGCTACTAACTGCCCAACGGGCCTGTCAATGTTACTGAGATTTCACCTCTCGGGTCCAGCGATGTGCTCGTAGAATATTTTACGTAAGGTAGGTGCTCTACCAGCGACTGCTGTACTCTTTGCCGGTAGATCGTTATATCTGCTGGAAGATAAAATCTGGACTGAATGTCGGATTCAGCGTATGACTTTCCAATCATACTATAGTTGTACGTGTGCATGTTTGTTACCACTTATTAATGTCAGAACCGCTAACCGCATGTCGATTGGTATAATTTGTAGGTGCATTTTATCTCGGGATATGTTCCTTTAGTTAGATAGCCATTCCCCACGCGGGTGCGGGTGGATTCAAGAGCGCGGTTATTAGCTCATAACAATAAATAAATGATTTCACAACCATTACGTGCCTACCGAGGAAGTGTCTATCTATGTATTATAATTTGTTATGAGCACGCAGGTGTGACCTGTGGACATGTAAGCACCATCGCTGGCCCTCTGTGGACAATGGAAACATACATTATCCCCCTCGAAGGAACGTTCTACAATAAGTAATATATAAAGCACATTATGTGAAGTGGTAATTACCAGCAGGATGCAGGATGCAGGCGCACGCACCCGCGATGGAACCGGTTGCAATCGAAAACACAATGATCTAGATACGTAGAAACAACCAGTTTGTCGAGCGGACGCGTACGTGTGTGCACGCCGCACGGCGAGGCCACTCTATATACTTACTTAGCTGTATCCCGCACGCATGCGAACTGTTCAATTACATTTCAGTTGAATGCAATTGGGCAGCAGCAGTAGCGATGCTCTCGATAATTGATCTGTGATGGACTGTACTAGGTAGGATAATAACGTTCAGTTCATTACGATATAGGTACCTACTCTCGGGGCAGCGCAGTCTTCACTAATAACAATATTATAAAGAGGAAAGATTTGTTTGTTTGTTTGTATTGAATATGCTCCAAAACGACCGGGACCGATATGAAAAATTCTTTCACCATTTGAATCTTACATTTTCCCTGATGTACATAGGTTATATAATATTTTCAAAAAAACTAGAGATTCATATGAAATCTTCGATAATGTAACCAAAGGTGTGGTAAAAATATAATAATAAGTTTTTATATCGCGTACGCTGCGGAAACTATTGACCATTTAGTCTATGGTATTGACAATAAAGCAGAGCGACTTATTACAGTTTTATAGAAGACGTCATACAATATCTACAAAGAAGTCCACATTAACATAATGTCTAACTATTACAGCTATGTCACAATAAATACTTTTTCATTTTGAAATATGGAATAGTAACGCCGGTACAAACCAGGCCACATTATTCGTACCTTGGTATTAATCCTTATCTACTCTAATAGTAAAGAGGAAAGATTATTATTATGATTGTTTGTTGTTTGTAATGGATACACGTAAAACTACATAACCGATTCAAACAATTCTTAGACCTACATGATGCCTGAGTATCAAATTATATTTGATTCATACTCATCATCATCCATCACCACGTGGGTGATACCGCGGAGCGCAGCTAGTTTGTATATATAGAGAATTTTATTTCAAACAGATTTTTTTTCTAATTTTAATTTATGTTAGTTGACTGAGCTGGCGAAGCGACTCTGCTTTAACTGGCCAAATTGACTTTCATCTTTCCGTAGGTTATTTGTGAGGTTGTTCGTTGGTCTTCCTGTACAGTAGTACGATCAAATTGTGTTACTTATTACCTACGAAGAAAGACTATTATTTATTCGTAGCTTATTACCCAATAAAGTTTGAAGTTTGAAGTTTTGACTTTTCCCGATAATTTTATGTACTTTTTCCAAAAGGGGGAAGTTTTCTGCGGCGCTATTAACCGATTTTTGATAAAATGTAATATACACAATATTAGTTATGTACCTGACTTTAAAGAGGAATGTTGAATGTGCGCGTAATTAGTTAAGTGGTTTCCGAGACAATATGTTGTGAAGTACTGCGATATATTGTTAGTTGATGGTCTTCCTGTACCTACAGGTCGCATTTTTCTACCGACTTCCAAAAAGGAGGAGGTACTCATTTCGACTGCATTTTTTTATGTTTGTTACCTCATAACTTTCGACTGGGTGAACCGATTCTCAAAATTATTTTGGTTTGAAAGCTGGTGCTTCCCGTGTGGTCCTATTTAAATTTTATCAAATTCGGTCTAGTAGTTTTTGAGTTTCACTCCAATAGCTGAATAGAATGGAGTCGGTATAGCATTTTTTAAACTGTACTTGTCAACCAATCTTGACGAAACTTGGTATGTATGTTCGCTACTATCTTCTTTTTTTATTTATCAAAGTGACTCCCTCTCGCCTGATGGAAAGCGAAGATGCAATCAAGAAGCGATGACATTAATGCAGCCGTAAGCTGCGCTAACCTTACGTCGCGTCGGTGATTTTGAGTTTTTCCGAAGTGTGAGATTGAGTTATCGATTCGGTACATTGTACAAATTTGGTACACAAATTTAATCGATAAAATTTGTGTACCATATTTGTGACAGGAGGAGGAGTTTTTAATATGAGCATAATTTAGTCAAGTGGTTCCGAGATAGGTAGTAAGTATAAATATTTGACAATTTTGCTTAAACATTTTAAACTATTTATTTTTCTTTGAGTAAATAGTCTGATCTGAAATTGTTAAGTACGTCAAACTATTCCATAAGTATCGCGTATTAAATAAACATTTTACATGTAATAGATGTTTTATTGTGTGTCATACATATGCATAGTGGTGTTCAGAGGATAACCGTGCAACATATTTACAGAATGTATTGTTTTGTGTCATGTTAGTCATCATGCTACCTTAGTATAGACGCCGCCTAGTTTGGTACCTGAAGACGTTCAAAGTCAAAGTCAATGTACTTTAAAGACTCTACCGCCGCGTTCCAAAATATATATATAGCCTACCGAGAAGAGGCGGCAAGAAACTCGTGGCCATTCTTTTTATATAGATGTTTACAATGTATCTACTTAGGTACTACAAATATTACATTTTATGGGTGGCAGAGTGACAGCTTGCCAGAAGTGGAGTATTCCAAGCATCTTTACCTTCTATATAATGTCGAACTTTATAGTAAGCTTTTTTTATTAAAACGTTTTTTAGAGTTAACTTGTTTTTGCCCTCTGTGAGCTCAGTTATGTGTTTTGGGATTTAATTGTAAAAACGCACACAATTTCCTAGGAATTACTTACTAGTCTTCGCAAGTCTAAAACTAGGTACAGCTATCCTATTTGTATTTCTAGTATTAATAGAGTGGTGATCACTATTTATCTTATATTTATGTAAAGTTTAAGAACATACATTATATTTTCAGATACATATAAGGAAGGCAACGTTAATATATTGATTTCTTTAAATAAATCCCTCAGAGATTCACGGGGACCTATTTCGTATATAGCTCGAATAGCACGTTTCTGTAGGATAAAGATGATCTCTATATCAGCCGCTGTGAGCCTGTTGTCCCATATGTTATTATTTTAAAACATGTAATAAAAATGAGGTCATTTAATTTTATAGCGCATGTTTTGACACTCTCTTGTGATTCTAAACCGTTGCCCTAGAATCATGAAATTTGGAAAGAAGCTATGTCTCACCCAATAGTACAAGAAAAATCGAAAACCGTAGATTTGTTGTCCTATCACAATAATCATACTTATCGTATTAAAATGTGTGTGCTCTATTGTAAACATTTATAAACATACAAACATCAATACGCACAATAAAGGTGATAAAAGTGCTAATTCTAAAGTAAAACAGTAACAAATTAAAATGAACCAATGGTCAATCAGTAACGTGTTATTTTGAATATTGCCGGATTACGAATATTAATGTTGATAGCAGTACTTAATGAACGGTAGTAATTGTGATATGCAAACCAACCGTTCGTGTATAAATAAACTTCTTCCCAATAATAACGAGAAAACCATTCATACGTTTTAAATAGCGATACAGCCTTGTGTCCGATAAACTGACGAACTATAAATAGCTTTAAAAATACATTATCGCCTTCCGAGGTGCTAAAACATGCCTTACCTACGTCAACGCTTGTTTGTTTTTAGTCAGTGAGTACCGCGAATTAATGTTGTTTGTTAATAAGAAAATATTCCATGTGGCTATATTTATACAGGGAAATCCCAACCTAGGTGTCAGGCGTGACTCGTTTGGGATCCTGGTGGCCTCCGCGTGCGCCTGACGTAGGAACAGCCTGAGCTCTCGCGGTTCACAGTTGACTCAGATATGTGATGGCAATGGCGATAGGGTTCTACATCCGGTCAATAAATGTGTGAGCAATTAAGATGACATTCGCTAAACAGGTCTATAGTAATAAATATTGTGTGTCGACGAATGTTAAAGCACGTTACGCAAAATTAAAAACAAGATGTAGACTCAGAGTTTGTGTTCCAGGCAAGAGCAAGAGGTAAGAAGGCACGTCGGCTCTGTTTACCAACTTGCAACTGCCTCTCGACCGCTTTCGCGTGGAATTAGGTACCTCCTATAGCGGTCCTTCTAGAACTGCCCATGCATTCGAGATAAAACCCCTATGTGGTAATCCTCTGTGCCTACGAGTATAATATGCTTTCAGGCCGAGTCATCCTTGTAGGCGTATGAGGCCTATGTCCTTCTGGGATTCTCTGTAGTTCCACAAGTCACATCTGTGATTAGCCACTCACAGATCAATATGCCACTCATGGGACATACTATATTATGGTGTTACCATTAGGCTCATCTTCATCACGTCACCACTGCAGTGACAGATTCTTCGGAGCTGTAGTGTGAAAGCACTAGGGTGTCATGTTAAGGATAAGAGGCACAGGCAAAGGTAGTGGATCAGTCGGTAGTAGGTACTTATCCTAACGGTAGTACTTAACGTCCTATGCCAGTTAAACTAACAACATTTCGTTCAACGTACGACCATATCCGGAAGCGGATATAATAGACTTGTACCGCAAATATTGAGCTGATAATAAAATGACTTTAAAACTTCTTGTAAATTATTAACATACCAATGACTTATTATTAAACGCACCTAAAATCTTTCAGTGGAAGTTTATCGAATTTTGCAACATGGCAAGTGGAAGACCTTGGGTTAACATTGTAAACAAGTAGGTACGTTCGGTAGTTATGTGCATTAAATATATTATAATCCGGAAGACCGGAAACTTTACTAAATAAGTAGGTAGGTACCTGCCTGCCTACTTGTTATGAACTGTTCTCGAATGGTGCAATCTAACAACCGGAAGCATATCTGGTGATGGATATACATAATCGCTGTACGATAGGTAGTGATTAAGTACGATTATATCAATATTTATTTGCGTTGCAATAACGTTGGAAGGACGAGATAAAGTCTGCTGGCTCACACCGTGAATATCGTAGCACAGTCTGCTTGGATCTATAAGTACCTATATAGGTAATTAATCTGAACGGGTGGGTAATGCGAGAACTCCACTGCCTAGGCCAACTTAGCAAGTAGTTGCTTACTTGGTGTCGACCGCAGTATCTTGTAACTGCCATGACTTGTAAGTCTACCGGTATACCACCACCACCACGGGTATCTACAGAAAGCTCTTTTCGAGCAGGTTTAATTCTAAGCATATTTGTTTTGCTGAATCGGTACCTGTGTCGAAATTCATAATCACTCGATTCTGCCAGGTCAGGATTCTAGGCGAATCAGATTTTATACAGTGATTGTTTCCTTCAAGGTGTTCTTAATAGCCTCAGCTCTTCAATATCGTTATCGTCATGAAAAGTGCGCAGCAAATTGATTTTGTTATCCATTGCCCAACCAGCAAAAACCACTCCAAAATCAGTCACTATTATTTTCTTGCTCTTCTACCATTCCTACATCATCGCGTAAACGCCTGAACCTGAGATCGATGACGTAGTTTTAGTTAAGGAGGACGGCTTACCTCCTTGTCGATGGCTGCTTGCTCGAGTGGTTGCTAAGCACCCAGGCACAGACAACATAACACGCGTAGTTACGTTGCGCACAAAAAATTCTCTCATCAAACGGTCCATATCAAAATTGTGTGTTCTGCCGGTGACCGTTTGATTTTGTTAAATTAAGATGCAGAAATTGTATACAGTCCATTTGTATTGTTTTAAATATAGGGATAAGTTTTTTATTTTTTTATTATTATGTATAATGAAAATTCTTGTGTTAACCCACTAAGGACAAATATCATACAATTCGGTAAGTGTCTTCTAAACCCAGCCTCACCAAGTCATGGTGGGCGGTGTAAGTTGAAGGACAAAATAATTTGTCCTTGGTGGGCGGAATGTAGAAGGAATATTATGTTTTCTTATTTAAACTCTCTACACTAGATGGCGTTAGTATCGCAATGCATAAATCCTGCATCACGCCAGCTAGATGGCGTTAGTATCGCAATGCACAAATCCTGCATCGCGCAAGTGTTTGTTGCACAAAAGCGCGGGACTGATTCTAGAATTTAAAATTATGTATCCAATAGTTGGTACTGAAATAAACCACTTTCAAATATCAGCTATTGCTTCATTTGTACCGTTGCGTTGTACACCCGGATTTGGGCACCATTTCCAAGCCTTTTTCGTTTAATATCGTTCTAATATCACTCTCATTGAATGTTGTTTATACTTATATTAGTTTTGTCAATACTAATTTAAGATGTCCCAGCTAATATCGCCCTTACGTATCCGGAGTATCTTGCCAGCGTACAATGGTTTACATTGTTCTAACGCTAGAGTTCTGTGAGCGTAAATAAGCTTATTTTGACTTCACTTCTGATCAAAATGAGATCAAACATAATCGTAGAAACGCTTTCGTGTGAGCAGCTCGTGAGGTATAAAGTAACAACAAAGTTAAAAAGAAGTTAAAATAACAATACTTAAGTATTATTCATAATAATTCAAAGTTTAATTTTATGATTTTTCTTAGGCATTCGCTTTGGAAAATATTATTTAGTGTAAAGTAGACCCTATTTGAAGCTTCACACCTCGTGCGCCTCATCAAATTGTAGCATTTGTAGTTTCGATTTATTATTTTATTTGTTTTGTATTGCAAGTGTCGCCATTCTGTTCAGCTCTAAGACTAATAAGACTATTATAAGATCATTGAGAACTTCATGTTGGAATAAATTAGAGTTCCTTGCATCTGCATAAAAAAACCTTGTGTTTATTTATTATAACGTCATTTATTAAGATGAAAGATTTTCGTATTGGTTTCGTCATCAGTTAATATCTTAATAAATGCTATATTAAATACTATTACTAACGCGATTAAGCCCCGTTAATATAATATAACTATGTGTTCAAATCGCGAAAGTTTAAAAATTACAAATGCTATATGTCTTAATAAATGCTATTTTGAGAGAATGAGGCTTACAACAGCACTGTTAAATAATCTTATATGGTTATTGAAGACAAGGTATAAAGACGAAGCGTATTTGAACCTGTACCGGATTGTCTAATATAAGAGGATATGACTGACGAAAACAGATATGAGACCATTATGAGCTTATAACTTTTATAAAGTGAGAAAAATGAGCTTTCAGATAAATTTACAACTCAATCTGACAGCCATCTTCTTTTTATTCCAAATTATTAGTTTGCCAAGTTACAATATTATCCTTATTAATAAGAAATACGGGATTACTCACGTAATATTTATCGGATAGGTCCGACTATAGTTTCGACCACATTCGGTGGTAAGCGAGACGTCATCGACGCGGGCGTCCCGAACACTCCTTGAAAAAGGCCACCGAATGTGGTCGAAACTATAGTCGGACCTATCCGATAAATATTACGTGAGTAATCCCGTATTTTTAATTAATAATGATTGAAAACCACGTTAGTTTTTATAACAATATTATCCTTTTTATTATATTTCATATTCTGGATTTTCTGCATTATTATATGTACACGTTCTTATTTATACGATTTTTCCATAAGGAAGTACTTAAGATTTTATTGTGATAAAACTGTTCATCTACGCTCTGCAATATAGATGTATCCACATGTATATAAACTCTTTGTAATGAACTATGAAGGTACTGATGAGACAAATTAATGTCAAATAAATCTGTTGTTAAAGTTTAAGTAATATGACTTCTAGAAGACTTTAAGGAAATAATGAATTTAATTTTGTAAAAGACGGAAAAAATAATTCATGATTAGTTAAAAAGGAAAATATCGCCTGGACAATATATCAATATAATATAATTAGGTATATAAAATATAATATAATATATATGACGGAGAAAGCACCTCCGGAGTGTTTTTAAAAAGTGTGACGTCAGCATTGCTGACGTCACAATTGTTGTTTTCATGATGATCACTCATTTTTGGGTCCTCGAAGTAAAACTTCACAAGTACTTTTATAAGCTTCGTATATTCAACGAGCAGCGTAACAACGTCACAAAGAGGTCCGTACTGTACGGCGACTCGAGAGCGACTGAGACGAGCAAATTTTTTTTTTTTTTTTTTTTTTAGAACGGACTAATGCTGTTTGCCTCTACCGGCATTTACAGCGTCACCGGACGGTTGGCGAGCGCAGATGGCACTCAGCCAGATGCGGGCGCAGAGGGCGCACCGCCTAAGGCGAGCGTTGAAGACGCTTCGCCGCAAGGAGAGGAGTAGGCGACTTGCTCAAGGGCACCACTAGGGTACGGACCTCGGCTTGGGCCGTCGCCAGGAGAGAGGGGAGTAGGAGAGAATCGCCCCGGTACATAAGTGTACCGTTGAAAGTGGGCCCTATGAATTTTAACTCTACGACTATTTGGAGAGAATCTAACCAAGATATAACTTTTGCCTCGAGCTCGCCGGCGAGCTCGGTGTTTGACTGTGTTTACCACTAAATCATAACCTTGTGTACCTCGCCTCCTCCCATTTCCGCGACATGGGTCCACACCGCGACCAGGATCGTCGCGTTGTGCACTCATGACTGTACTTTGGGTGGGGCTACAATAAGAATGTGTAATACCTCGCCCACAGCCATGGTGGCTGGGACTACATAGAAAACCAGTGTTACCTCGTCCGCAGCCATTTGCTGGGCCGGAGGATACATCGCGACCGGGGCCGCGGTGTATACTCCCACCCGCACCGTGGCTGGGACTACAATCGTGTGTGTGTGAATTACCTCGACTGCGACTGGGGCTGCGAAGAAGATCTCGGCCGGAGCCTACAATGCGATCGGGATCACAGCCCTGGTCGGGTCTACAACCATTACCGGGGTTCCCTTGGGACGACGCTAAAGCTGCCGAAGTAACGGCTGCGATGGGGTCGTCCGGGTCACCCAAAATATGCCTTGGACGGCGAC
Source organism: Selenia dentaria (assembly GCA_917880725.1). Taxonomy (NCBI): domain Eukaryota; kingdom Metazoa; phylum Arthropoda; class Insecta; order Lepidoptera; family Geometridae; genus Selenia; species Selenia dentaria. Next base: position 314,941 of record OU862888.1, on the reverse strand, counting down.
GGGGGGGAAGGAAGTGGGGATCGGTTATGTCAGTGGAGTAGTTCGCCGCTTCGACCACGAGGGGATTCGAGTGGTGGGGAGCTTTGTCGAAGTGGCGGCGGGAGCAGTCTTTCATATACTGCGTAATAGAGGGGAGGGTGAAATCGCAGTGCAGTTCGGCGTTCCGCAAGTACCACGGAGCGCCCACTGCCCTGCGCATAAAGCGATTTTGAATCACTTGAAGTTTGTGGAGGTCGTGTTTCTGAGCATGGGCGAACGCTACAGATGCGTAAGTCATGATTGGGCGGATGCAAAGTTTGTAAAGAGTCGTCTTATTTCTAAGAGACATTTTACTGTTTTTGCCTATGAGGGGATTAAGACGACCCATAATGAAGGCCGCCCTATTGCGAACAATCTGAATGTGTTTCGCGAAAGTGAGTTGGCGATCAAGAGTGACGCCCAGGTATTTGGCAGATTTAGCCCATGGGATGGGTTCGCCGAATAGGACTATGGGTGACGGCATGAGATTCCGCCGGGTAGACGAGCACCTACAGTGCGGCCGTATTTATAGGACTCGGCGCACGTGCACGAGTTTACAAGTTTGTTGGTAAAGTATTGAAATTACAATCATAACATTAATTTTACATCGTAATCAACTCAAAAATAATCAACTGATGATTTATAAACTATTTTTAGGGCAATCAAATGATTAAACTTAATTATTCTCGACGAACTGTTGTAGTTGCGCCGATATATATAATATTATCTAATATTATTATATATTAAGTTCATTAGAGTTGAATATGAAAATGTATATGTGATGAACAATAAAAATCGTAGTAGACAAATGACCTACTTTTTCATAAAACTGTTAAAATAAATCTAATACGAGTACCAATATTAAAAAAATATAAAATGTATGTCTTTTGAATTTTATTAAACCTCTACCTGGGCATAGGAGTGCTTAATAAAACATTCCAGTCTCTTCATGGCATTATATTTTATTTATGTATGGTATAGCCACAGAATTAGAAACTATATATCTATGGGTATAAATATAAATAAATAAAAAAATTGCAAAAACGGAACCGACTTCAACAATAAAAATTATGAAAAAATGATGATGATATGTGTAAAGTATGAGGGGACGGAGGTAACAAATATTATGTTCGCTTTCGGATGCGAATCGTAAGGGGCAAGGATACCCGTTTGCTTGTTAGTAGATCTCTTTTGCAAGATGCCGTCTTGGTTGGTACCACCGCTATGCCAGATATTCTGCCACAAAGCAATAATGCGCAAGCATGGGCATACGCACCATTCGCATTGCTGAATGCAAATGTCAACATTGCAAGTGACATCGCTAAGCGAAAGAGACTCAAAACCCAATACCTACGACGGAATAACGAGCATAGCACTGTATAATTTCAAGTAATAATTTGAAACTATTTTCAAAAGATAGAACAAACAGCCAAATGGACGATGTGGGCTTAGCAATGGGGTCCCAAAGTTTCGTTTCGAGCCTTTCTTTCTTACTTTGGAGTTCTGTATCCTCCATCAATTTCATCACCAGAATTCTCTCTTTTTCACTTCACACTTTTCTATGTTCATCAAATCTTTTGTTTAATTTTCAAATTTAATATTATCTGCTGGCCATTTCCAAGATGAGGCTTAATACGAATATACATTAAAGCTAACGTGGTTTACACTTAATTTTAATTAGAAATACGGGATTTTTCACGTAATATTTATCGGATAGTTTCGATCACATTCGATGGTCTTTTTTCAAGGAGTGTTCGGGACGTCCCCGTCGATGACGTCTCGCCTAGCACCAGTGATATTCTTGTCATTGAAGCTATTCTATTTTATATATTCTATTCTATTGCTAATTAAACATATACATATAAAAGTTATATCACAAAACAGACTGAAATGGAAAGCGAATGAAAATTCGTGATCCATGAATATTTACAAACATTATGAACCATCCTAGTCATAGAACCTTACTAACCTTATCAAAACACCTGTCTATTTTATTTCTGTCTTGATGTAAACTAAAATTGGAAGAATTCATCTTCGGCTTCGGAAGTCATAAAAACGTTTTTTCTATTAACCCTAGAAACATATCCATATTCTATCTACATAAAAGATAACCATGCGCTTCGGAGGCGCCACTAATGTAATGGTATTATAGGTGACACATTTTTATAAACGAAAAATATTGTACTTTATATTTGTTTATTATTAATAATTGAAACCAAATGAGTAGACCTCTAAAAAACTTACAAAAATCACGAATATCGCTTAACTATCATAAAATATTGTATTTTACTATTAACATGTATAGTATAAGTCAAATATAAGTATAAAGTCTAGGAAAGCTAATCAGTACCTTATAAAATTTTTTTTTAGACAGTCATACATACGTCGATCTTGAAGATAACCATACGCCTCAAGAGCGCATCAACTCGTTCAACTCGTCATAACTCCAAAACAATAATACTTACCGCACAAAAACAGCTGGCCCTCGACGCGGTTGACCGAAGACTGAGTTGGCTGAGAAGCACAGATATACACGGGTTTCGTATTAAAAGATATAGTTTTTTTTTATATAGTAATATAATGTAATATGAATCGTCGAATTCATAGTTATCATAATATCGATGATTTTTTGAAAAATTTACCAAAATCATATGGTTATTCGTTCATAGTGTTCAAACAGACAGTTACTAGTACCTAAAAATTTATTTGCATCCCAGCTTAATGTGTATTCAATCGATAAACACTAAATTAATCATCTGTATCCACAAAACTGACTGAATGGGAGGTGTTTCATAATTAAACATTGATCGAAAATAAAAGTTTTGTTTAAAGTAATGCTATTTATAAAAAAACTGCAGATTAAAACATTCAAACATTTTTAAAAACATCTAGTAGTAATGCCTTTTCGATTGGTGTATAATATACGTAGATAGCTGCCTAATTCTCAGAACTAGAGCACATAAACCCAAACTCCCGAGACTCGATAACAATAGGCCTTTTTTAACAAAGGACTCAGGTAGCGTGCTCAAGAGCAACAGGCGACTTTTAATAAGACTTTGATTGTTCTTCAGTCTAGCTAATACTGCTCGGGCACTGGACACTGCGGCTTATTCCGCTCAAAAAAGTTTGCGCTAAGCTGACACTGGCTGTTTAGAAAGTCACATGGCCGCAGCATTGTTTTAATTAGTTTTTTTTACATAAAACTCTTCACAGCTGACAGCAACTATTTTTAAAATTCATTCCGGCCCTTAGGTGGGAAGTAATTTGTATAAGTTTTTCCCTCTCTATGGAGGAGGGAAGCAGCATTTTCCACCCAATAATCAGATCAAAACTACTTTCCGAGTATGAGAAATGAAAAAGCCTTTGACCGTGTCAAACACATGGAACTAATAAAGATATTGGAAGATATAGGTCTAGACGACAAGGATCTGCGTATAATCCGGAATTTGTATTGGAACCAATGTGCGACGGTAAAGGTGGATGGCGAGCAGACGAACCCAGTCTCCGTACAGAAGGGTGTAAAACAGGTAAAACAGGATCGGAGACATAATGTCTCCGATCCTGTTCAACAATTACTCGGAAGTGATTATCAAAGAAGCGCTTGAAGACATGGAGCACGGTGTCGTAAGCAACGGGCAATTTATAAATAGTTTACGCTATGCTGACTCCTAGTATATATTTTGGTCTATGATGCTGACGATACCGTTCTAATAGCAAACACTAAGGAAGGCCTTCAAGAGATAGTTAACAGAGTTACACAGCAGAAAATTCAGATTGAACATGAATGTTTCGAAAACTAAAGTCATGGTAATATCACACTCGCACAAAATCCGCGCAAACATACAGGTAGAGGGTAACACGCTAGAGAACGTTGACAAATACAAGTATTTAGGCTCGTGGCTCACCGACACTAGGGAACGAAATAGCCCGTGCTTCATTCACAAACATGCAGAAAATCTTGTGCAGTCGTCAAGTCTCCATTGAATTGAGAACCAGGCTCCTTCAATGCTACATCTGGCCCGTCGTCTTGTATGGGTGTGAAGCGTGGACCATGAAAGCAGAGCTCCGTAAAAAAGGAGACGCAGTTGGACGGATAAAGTCACGAACGTAGAAGTTTTGCGCCGAATGGGAAAGAATGTCGAACTGATCCGGACTATCAAACAGAGAAAGGTCGCCTACCTCGGACATGTTCTACGGCATGATCGGTATTCTCTCCTGCAGACCATCATGATGAGAAACGTGCCCGGGAAGGGTAAATCGGGTAGACGAAAGATGTCTTGGCTCCGTAATATCAGGGAGTGGACAGGGATTAAGACCGTGGAGCAATTGTTCGATTGACAAGGAAAAATTTAAGAATCTGACTGCCAACCTTCGGTAATGGAGAGGTACTAAAAAAAAGGTAATATAATATACGAAAGTAATTTATGTTGTACTTAATGTTATATTGGTTGGTATTTGCAGTTAATATAGTTAAGTAAATACAAGAAAGGTTGAGTTTACATTCAGAAAGATAATGAGATTCAATTAAATAGGTATTTAATGTTCATTTAAGTGCAAAATACATTGGCTCACTATGTTAAATAGAAATATAAATTAGCTTGATTTTGGTATCAATTTGCAATTATAAAAAACCCTAAATTTTGTTAAATCCTATAACACCTTCTTAATTTCTTTTAAAGGGCGTAGTCAAATAAACAACCATATAAGAGAAGTCGACTACAGTATGTAATGTTCCGACAAATTAAAATGTTTCTTTTATTTATAGAAACACTTTGCATTTCGATAAAAACATTATTAAGCGTTTTGACGGTGTGTTGAATGTTATTTTTTTAATATAAACATACATACATAAAATCACGCCTCTTTCCCGTAGGGGTAGGCAGAGACCACGGATTTCCACTTACTACGATCCTGACATATCTCTTTCGCTTCATCTATACTCATCAATCCTTTCATACATAAGCGTCGGTTTAGGGTACTTTAGACCTGGCCTTTTTTCAGAACGTCTTCAATCTGATTTCGGAACGTTCGCCTAGGTCTTCCCCTTCCAACACTTCCGTTTACTTGTCCCATGTATACCTGTTTAGTCATTATCATTTCATTCATTCTCTCCACATGTCCAAACCATGGTTTGATGGTTTGGTATGGTTTGGTTTAATATAAAATAGAAGGAAAATGTAATAATTAAATTTAGAGTCGCCTATCTATGTGAGGGATTCAATATTGATATACCTACAGTATGAATTTATATCATCATCACATACGTAATGAAATCTGATACACCACATACAGTTTACTTAGTATATTTTTAAATTAAATTATTTATCATATTATACAGGTTGGTTTTTGAGAAGGAAGGTGATGGTTTCAGTTCAGATGGTGGAGTCAGAAACCAGAAGAAATTTAGAGAAAAGTCGTGAAAGGAGTTTGGCCCTCAATTTATAAGAAAACAACAACCTGCTTATTAAGTTGTTTGCTTTTACTTTTAAAATTAAATGGACCTAAAAAACCATAAATATAACATAACTAACACAAACAACTCAATAATGATCATCATTGTTCAAAAAACATGAATGGAATTCTATTTCCGAACATGTAATATCATTTTGTTTTGTAAGACTGTTAAGATTTATTGGATAGGTACCTGTATACCTGTCAAACAGTACTCATTAAATAAATGTGTCGAACACAAAGAATCGAGTTCAAAAGTATCGGTATCCAATGGATAAGTACTCGGTTAGTACCAGTGGTATCGATACCATTAGTATCGATACTTTTGTCGTGTCCCTACTTTTATGGCTACGTTCTGGCAAGCGCCCTCAACACTCACAACTGTCGCGCCCCGGTTTGCCGTTCCCTTTGGTTGACAGTGACAGCTAGTAATGATCACGTAGACCCACCTAAGATCCGCGAGCGTTGTGTGCGCGGCGTGAGCGTTTACGGTGACGTCATTGATGACGTATCGAGCGCCGCGAGTGATTTCGGTCCTTCCCGGAACATAGCCTTAGTGCTTTCAAATAGGCTATTTGTGATCGTTTTTAGCGAAAATAACGCTAAAAACGCTCACAAGGGGCGTTCGAATTGGGAATCTGTGGGTGAAAATTTCGTTCATGTCTCTTTTTGTTCAGCGTTCGGAAAGCTAAAAAAGAAGGTATTTTTGCCCCCAAAAAGTGCAATTTTTGACCCACGTCTGGAGCATGGTTGTTTGTGATCGTTTTTTGACAGCTAGGTATGTATTTGACAGCATAATCATGCGATTTTAGGTCTTATGCTCAGTTCAGCGTTCGAATAGGGTATGAGCAAAAGTGGCAAAAATAACGTTTTTGAGCTTTACGAACGCTGTAACAAAAGAGCAATCAATGACAAACAAAGCCACCAATGCCCTCATAAGCTAAACGAACGCACCTTAGTCTGAGCCAGTGATGTCAGATTGGGACATTTTACGCCAATCTGGCGAAATTTTTAGTGCTTGGCAAGATTTTGGCGAAATAAATTCCTTGGCGAAAATACATTTTGAAACGGGCGAAAAATGGCGATAATGATAGTAAATAAAATATCACATGCCTCAAATGGTTGCCATATTACATCGTGTGATACGACACACTTAATATCCGATAAAAAGGAAAAAGTTTTTGATTCGTGCATGACGCACTCATTCGTTTATTAATTTCAACTTTCCATTGCTTCATTTCTCCTACTTTTAGATACACTCACAATATATTTTGTGCAATTGTGTCAGAAACAAACCATGATAATTTTACGGTTTTTTTTGGTATTAAGAAAATATAGTAAGTACTTATTAACTTAATGCTAGCAATTCGCTTGTTCAGAACACAAAACTAAACTAGCAAAAATAAACTAGGTATTTTTAGTGAATTATGGTGTTTCATAATCTGTTTATGCTACGTTCAAATTCGTATAACATTTACGAATGACAGTTTTTAAAATTGCTGTTTCTGTTTAATTGTGGATAATTATGTCTAGTGCTAATTTAGCTATTCTAACTTCGCGCTCTCTAAACAACTGTTAACTAATCTAAAACTACCCACTATTGAATAGTATAATCATAATTTTTGAAATGTAATTCTAGGTGTTACACAAATATGATTTTATAAACAGAATAAGAACCACAATAGTTTTCTGCACAAGCGAATTACTACCATTATCATATTAGGAAAAAAAAAAGGTTAAAATCCACGGCACGTAACTTGAAAAATGACCTGGAATGCGCAAAATACGTTTTTTTTGGGTCCCAATCGACGTGAGGTGTGAGGTGTGACGCAAGGGGCCGTGCGTAACCGTAGCAACGCAGCGACGCTTGCTTCCAAACAATCACAATCCGCCCCTCACTGCCCACGCACGCCCTGCGTGTCCCTGGACTACAATCGTGCACAAAGGGTTCAGTTCTTTGACATTTATATATCTGTCAAAATATGTGTGATTGATCATAAAAACGAAAATAAAACCAAATATTACAAATCTACGGTGAAATGTGCCTCGTGTTATAGAGTTAGTGAACGAAAAAGTAAATGCAATGGGACCATGTGACTGGCAAAAAGCTATGTGACACAAGGTTATTAAAACCCAAGAAACTTGCTTCAAAAGCGACCATGTCATCGATAAAATGATGGAAGAATTTATAATACGAGTTGGAGGTTCTGACAGCAGATTCTGAATTGGATTATTCAAGTGACATAGATGTCACTTTTGTAATATATATTATGTAGAAACTGCTATGCCCATGAGTGATATTGATTAAGCAATGTAGGTACATTCACTTTTATTGTATTAAATTATTATTAGTATTCCTATAAACGTTCTGTTCAGTAATACCTAACAATCAGTTCCCACAACACTTTTGTTCGAGTAATACCTACGATGGTTTGAAGGGAAATCCAAGGTTTTATGAAATTTTTCTGATAAACTTATGTTTCATTTTTTACACATTTTTCACAGCGGAGTATTCGTCTATCACTTTTGTCCATAGCTATAACTGCGCGGACGTCCGCCATTTTGTTTCAAGTTATGTGCCGATAGTTTTATTACAAAAGTATTTTTGATATAATATAGAAAAAGATTATTTATTATATATTGTTAATCAAGTTTGGCGATTTTTTTACTGAAAAGGTATCATTTTGGCGAAAATTTAAAAATCACATCTGGCAACTCTATCTGAGCTCTACTTTTATTTTAGGTTAGGTTTTAATTTCACATTCACACGCTTTGTTATTATTTTCATACAGTACAGATTACAGCCGTATTTACTAGACTAGCCGTATTCCGCTCAGTTCAATGTTGTGAATTAAAACTGTTGCCACAAACATAGATAAATCAGACTACCTATATAATATTATATCCAAGTCACAAAAATGTTACATCCAAAAAAGCTGGATGATGATAACCTTCCAGGGTTCGAAGCCTCTGAGAAAGATGATGAAACGAATGAAACTCACAGTGGGAAGAAGAAAAAGAAAGGTTCGGGTGGTTTTCAGACCATGGGGTTCAGTTTCCCTATTCTCAAAGGTATAACCAAGAGAGGATATAAGCAGCCTACGCCTATACAACGTAAGGTAAACATCGTCAAATATAGCTGCTTAATATACCTATGTTAACGTGATAAAGCTACTGGGCTTCGAGGTGGACAGCATCTCAAATGGGATGTCCACTCTAACAGTACGAGCTCCTGACTCAAAATGGAGTGTGATTCGCCCTATACCGACTAGCAGCGACGGCAAATGGCAAAGACGTCCATAGAATAGAACCTGTCTTTTTTCATCTGTACACGCCGTTTTCTTGAATGGCATGCTGCTGTGCCTGCTTATCAAATAACAGATCATACTTACCCTTGCGATTATAAATATGCACCATGTTGCTGTTTGAGCATATTGAGCACTCCCAACATTCTGTGAAAAACAAATGCAAGCTTATGACAAGTGCACACAAGCCCCAAAAATCAGAATCATCCTCAATATTAAAAATGCAACTGCTGTCTTGCTTTTAATTCTAGGAAAAACTCAATTTTAATTTGGTTGGCAGATAGATTGTGTAACACACTAAACTAATATTTTATATTGACAGTAGGTAATTTCTGATTATATTAATAACAAAATAATATATTGTATACATTATTGCAGCCTGAGAAGAGTACATTTCTATCAATATTTTTTGTTGATAGTTATTGTAACATTTTCAGACAATTCCTTTGGCATTGGAAGGCAAAGATGTGGTGGCCATGGCTCGCACTGGGTCGGGTAAGACTGCATGTTTCGTGCTTCCCATATTGGAGAAACTCTTGTCTCCAAACCACAAGCCCACACCGGGGAAGAACTTCAGAGCACTGATTCTATCTCCTACTCGAGAGTTAGCTTTGCAGGTACATTACACATTAATAAAATCTTCTTCATAAAGTATTTATTTTCTATATATGATTAAGATTATTAAAAACGTAAATTAATAAAAAAGAATGAAATTTAAAGGTAGCCAAAAATAAGCTACAATATTTTGGTAGAGCTGTTTTGAATATATGTATGCAGAAAAGCCGCTACATGTCAAAAGTCACGGAAACTATTTCCTAGAAGTTGACAAAGTTAAGAATCTTTAACCTTTCATTTTTTTAACCTAAAGCTGCCTCAGAATAATTTTAATCACACATATTCTCTAATAAGTAAAATCTAAAGTAGATCTTAACCCGTCAAACTGCCTTGGCATACCTGTATGCCAAACAAAACTTTCGTAAAGCCGCCTTGGCATACAGGTATGCCAAGGCCAAATCGAATAAGGATCCAATTAAAAATGATATCTATTCAAATATACAATAGATTTCAGCTAATGTTTTGTTTTTTTGATGCTGTAAAGGACCTGGAATTGTTTTTTACATAAAATATCATTTGAAAGATACCAGATCAGTAATATCAACGAAAAAGCGACAGTCACTTGTTTTTTTGCGGGATTTTTGCAATTCTGGTTTGCAAATTTGATCATAGTCGGTAGGTCACTAGGTTAATAATTAATTCTATGTACATACCTTAAGAAAAGAGCATTGAATAGCCAGTACATGTTCATACTATAGGAAAAAACTCTTTTCTACCTCTTAACATTGTCCGATTTCAGTGATTTTTTTTTTCATGTAATCATCACATTGTTTACTATGCCCATATGTTTATTTTTTCAGTTTATCAAAGTACTATAAAGTTACACCCATCTAAACCAGCCACTGAATCTATGACTATTAAAAATCAATATTTTACAAAAATCCAAGAACTTTTCTCAAAATAATAAAACATACGAGCATCAAAAACAAAATATTTTGTTACCATTTAGGGGGTGAAAAACGACTTGCCCCCAAACGTAAATTCTATCAAAAAATGTACCTACTCATCTCACGAGCAGAACTCTATCTATCGGGCGCATAGGGGGTCGGGGGAGCTCACATTACACAGACAAGCAATAGGGATGCTAACTGTTAAAAAGAAAATAGAGCTGGGAAAATATAAATATCTTTATTAAATATAAATATAATAAAGTTGAGATAATTAGTTGAAATTTATTTTTTCGGAGGCGCATCTTCCACAGTGGGCATGTATGCTGAGGCGATTACAAGGTCCGTCGCATCGTCTGGATTCTGGAGCCTGACTGTTGCCAAGTCTCTGGAACAGAACTCTGTTATAGGCACTGCTATTATGTTAAGTGGCACAAAGATACATGCTCTGTGGTTAGTACAAGTGTTGTCGAGTATTAACTTACCCTTCAGATCATTGAGACCACACACACGCCCTGCTCTAATCCACAGCTCGTGGATTAGGGCTATGGTCCTGTTGTTGTCTATCCCCAGCACTCTGCGCAGGTTAGCCGTAGCAGTTTCGCTGGGCTGGAGATTGTTTTGGATGACTACAGATTGTGGAGGTTTGGGTCACTATCATCCAGGTTACCCTCTTCCTCCGACGAATCTGTTACCACCATCCTAGGCACTCTCCAGAACTTTCCCTTTGGCGTGTCAACCACGATCCTACCCACCATCAGCCGTGAGGTTGACGGTATAGGAGAGGATTGCGGAGGCACAGCCTGGGCCACGTTCTTCGACTTTCACAGGGGCAGGGTCCTCCTTGCCTGGGTCGCTATGTTTGGTACGGCTGAGTCCAGGTTTCGGATCAACCATCATTGCTGATGGCATCTCCTGCGGTGGCTCATCTTTTAGAGAGCCATTTTCAGCGTAGAACCTCATGTAGACATTGCTCAGGTTGTGTGTTATATGCCTTTTTTTGTTCATTAGCATCGGCACAATGTTCTCTGGGATTCCCAGAGTTAGGAACATTGTGTTGTCCGATTGCTTGCTATGGGAGTAAATTGTCCAGGAGTTAATTTCTGGCCCACCTGTTCTGCTTATTGAGCACTAGACCTGTGTCTTCTACGCTCCTTCTGCAGTCAGGTATAAAGAGGGCCGCCCTTATTCTCCTGGTCAGTTCTTTTTGCTGCTTTACCGTGACCTTCATTCCGATGATCTCAGCAGCAGCGGCAATTGTACTTTTAACCCATCGCAGTGAAGCGTCATCCTCGCACCACAGCTTCAGGGCACCATCAGCGATGATGGGTTTTCCTCTGAAACCAGGGTAGAAGTCGCTGTCGGGGTCCCTGGCACCATCCATGATACACTCCTCCAGGTACCCCTTCACTGCGTTGGCTTGCTTAACAGTGAGTTGTTTATGGTCGTCCCCTGCCATCGCTATACAGAGATCGTTCTGCACGATATCTGCATAGCTGACAGGAGCACGACGTGAGCTGTCGAGTTTCGCCTTTTTGTGGTCACCCCTCGGCGAAACTGTATCGTCCATCCGCGACCTCTTGCTCAGTTCCGTTCGGGCTGGTGGCTGTGCGGACTTCGCAATAGCATTGGCTGCTCGCCTTTGCCGGTTCTTGCGGATGTCGTGTTTATTGGTGCAGCCGAACCTTTATGGCCAGTTTCGGTAGGCACCTTTGAAAGGTCCACCGTCTGCTTGCCATCCCGTTTAGGGCTAGGCCCAGGTTTTGGTTCGCTGAATCCGGGGTCTCCAGCCTTCGCCTTTGTCCATCCGAGCGCATTGTCGTCTTCCGGTCTCCAGCTTTACGCCTTTGTCTGCTCTAATGAAACAAAATTCAATGAAATGATTGATCTCATAAGCAGACAAAACGTAAATTGTCATTTTCTTAGAACTGGTTTTGATCGATTCAACTTATGCCGTAAAATTAATTCGCTTCTAGATCAGATTATAACAAAAGGTTCCTTTGTTTTGGGGTTTCTTTGAACAAACGAGTAATTGGTTCTTCTAATACAGTCAAAAAATAGCTTAACACAAAGCATCAATGTACTCAGACTGATGGCTGGATTATCGGCCATGGTAAAACACCTAATATTTCAGACGTGACCGCAAGCCAGGAAATAGAGAAGGAAACGTTTTTTCGTGAATAAACCAATAAAACTGAACATGTTATATTTCACCAAAACATTGCAGGGGTGTTAAACAAATTAGATTACATTGAAATAGCTATGAATTTACTGGGAGATACAAACTATATTATTGACATTGTATGTTTACTTAGTAAGTAGCTACTCAAGGGAAAACCAGAAACGTGGTGGCGTATGTATACTGGCGAAACCTAATATTGAATGCGACCGTATAAAATGGTTAGACAGTATAACAATGGAAACACACTTTGAGGTATGCGGTATCCAACTTAAAAAATTAATGCTTAATGTCTTTTGTATATATCGCACTCCAACTTTAGATATAAATATTTTTTTCAGAAAACTACATGTGTTATTAGACAAAACATGTAGTAATGATAAATATAAAAATGTGTTATGTGGAGATTTTAATATTGATATATTGAGTAACAAGAATAAATATAAGGATGAATTAAATAACATTTTGCATAATTGTAATATGAAGACACATATAAATTTACTTTTTACCCACACGACAAAAAAGTTGCATAGATAACATCATAAGTAATATTAAAGATGCAAAAGGTAAAGTGCATGAGTTAGGTTTATCTGATACCGGGCAAACTTTGACAATATCTAAACCTGAGACACATCGTAATCATATATAATAATATAAATAATAATAATATTGTATTGGCTTTCTTACAAAAGGGATCTCCGTGATGAGAATATAGAAAAAAATAATTATTACTTAAGCATTACTATCCTTTTCTGAAGTATTATAAGAAACTGACACAAATAAAGCATTCACATTGTTTCATGATAGGCTGTGACTTTTTTTGAGTTATGTTTTCCATTAATAAAAGTTAAATTGAATAAAAATTCCACACACCCAAAATGGGTTACAAAGGGTCTTAAATCGTTTACAAAGAAGAGAGTTCTACAATACAAATACTATACAAACAAAACAGACAGAAGTAAACTTCTGTACCAAAATTATAGCAGGATATTGAAGAAATGTGTTACCAATATACAAAAACACAAAAAGAAAAAATATATAAATGAGGCTTAAAATAAATGCAAAGCAACCTGGAAGATAATAAACGATACACTGAAAAATAATCACAAATTTAACGAAATATTAGAAATATTGGATGGAGAAAACGTAACAAATACGAAGGCTAAACCCAAGTTTAGTAGACTAGCGAACTCAATTTATCTTGAACCAGTAAATTCCCTTGAAATATTTAAAATTACAATGAGCTTACGTAACACGAATTCGGCAGGATATGAGGAAATCAATACTAAATTGATAAAACAAAATGTATGTCGCTTCATAGAACCACTAACCCACATTGTAAATTTATCTTTAGAAAATGGTGTGTTTCCCGAAAGCTTAAAATACTCCCTGGTAAAACCTCTGTTCAAAAAGGGTGCCAAATCAGATACGGGAAACTACAGACCTATTACTTGAGAAAAATGATGTCATATGTGAACAACTAAATGGTTTCATCAGAAAAATTCTATTTCACAAAGCCCATGGCTTGCTGCCTTTGAATATCGCCTCCACATGTCGGGCGAAACTCACAAAATTCAGATCCAAATGGATATAAGAATAAAAAAATAATGACTTTACATGGCGGCAGTTGACAGGAAAGTGGTGAGAGGCGTAGCTGTCTATGGACAAGACGTGAGCTCGAACACAGACTAATGCACAGCCAATCATCAAAGAGAAACAAATGTCATACAAAAACTGTTGACCACAGAGTATTCTCTGTACAGGGGTTACACAAGGTGTTTCCCTTGTAATAAAAAAGTTAACCAGAATAACTTCCTCTAAGGATTGGCAATTTTAAAATCGAAAATACGTGTCTAGAATCGACAACGTGTAACGGAGCGAAAAACGAACGTTACAACGTTTACCTACCGGCTATAATCATACACGTAATGAAACACAAATCTATAATTGGATTTTGTCGTACAAAAGTCCCAAATCACAATCGATCGCAAGACAAATAAAAATCTAGCAGCAAATATTGCCATTACTTTAAAAATAAATAACCTATAAAATGAAATAAATGCCTATAAAACTTCTCTATATTATATCCTTATAATCTTAATATTGCAATATTATACTACATGTTAGGTCAAACATTAACCCTTTGCGTCCCAGAGACGTTAATATACGTCAAATTCATTCATAAATCTTTTGTTTTCATTATTACGGTATAGGAAGGATTATGGTACGATAGTAGGATTTAATTTTTTGATGTTTGTTAATTTCATGTTATTTATAAATAAAATATTAATAAGTATTCTGTGGTGTACTTCCAGCAGAGCAATTCAGTAAAGTCTATTTTTTTTGTTCAGCGTTTCAATGATATTCATGAAACATATCATTGTTTGGAACTGTTCTTATGAAGTACAACCAAAATAATTATGTTTAATTATGATCAAGTATTTTTAGTATAGTCATTTGTTAGGCAGGCAATAATTAAAGTTCTACAAAGTAAGTGAATAATTAAACTTGTACCCTTACTTTACAACCTCAGGAAAGTAACTAGGTTGAACCCTCGGCTGTACTGACCCAATGTGCCTTGATGCTCTCATTTTTAGTGCTGCAATAAAGTGGTCATCACACTCCTCTTAGAGGAGACTACTTTATTGCCTCTACATGCCTTATGACTTTAAAATAAGAATGAATCATAATTTTCCCATGACCATAAAATTGCAATACTCATTATCACTGCATTTTCATAAACTCCCATCTCAGCTGTAGGACGGCTACTGGTTTCCCCCACGAATTTCCAAAAGGACCGATTGGAAGCACTGACCAGCCTATTTATTATCAGCAATATTTTCATAAACTGTTACAATATAATTTTCAGACACTACGGTTTGTCCGAGAGCTCGGCAAGTTCAGTGGCCTGAGTGCAGCCGCCATCCTCGGGGGAGAGTCCATCGAGCAACAGTTCAGCACCATGACGGGCTCGGCCCCGGATATAGTGGTGGCCACTCCGGGCAGGTTCCTGCACATCTGTATCGAAATGAATCTCAAGCTGGATAACATTAGTAAGTGTTACTTATTGTCTTACTGGAACAGACTGTCACAAGTTTTATATTAACTATAGAGTGGCGAGGTGTCTTGGTGTTGGAGGTTGGTAATCTACCTACACAGTACTTGTTACTCTATGGTTTCGAATCCTTGAAACCGTCAAATAAAATGGATGTTAAGTTGTAACTTGATTTTATTTTATAATATTCTACTTTGCTTAAGAGGATTGCATAGCTAGTACTGTCCATGCTAAAAGAGAAAACTCTTTTCTACCTCTTAATATTGTCTGATTTCAGTGATTTTTTTTTCATGGAATCAAGACATTGTTTACTATGCCCGTACGTTTTTATTTCAGTTTTTTTAAGTTCTAATAAAGGAAATGTATAGTACGATTAGTGTACTTGTGCTACTGAGTACCTTGCACATGCAATAATCACGGTATTTGGTAACATACTCGTAGTCCACTTACTAACTATAATTATGTGACCATGTTTTAGACTAGAACAAAAATAACAATCAAAACAATGTGGACTAATTGTTCAAGTTGGTTCGGTATCCACAAAGACATGAGTGTTTATATGCCCCAATGAAAAAGAGACTGCACTAGTAATGACGTCACAACTAATTACGCGTAAGTGAGCAGAAAAGGGACAGCAACAAATCCTTACATTTCGTACCGACAATGATTATTGATTTCTGATTTGAGCAGGTATTGTTTTCAATCTATTTGTATGTTTGCAAAGCAATATAACACTTTTGGTCTCGGCCGACACTCCTGTTGCGTAAGTTTCGTCATGTCTCTATATTTAGTTTTGTGTAAATTATTGTTTCATATTGGCATAGCCCTTCACTGTTTAACTGCTGGGAATTTGAAACTACACACATCAACACCGTCTTGGGATATTTTGTATAAAGTTCTTAAACTCAAAAGATACTGTCCAGTTTTAAATTCTTTTGAAGAAAGCTTATTTGTTAAACCTGAACGATTCTAAATTTGAATTAGAAAATAATAAATTAAAAACACAAGATTTACGCGGCATAATGGTAGCGAAGTCCGAAAGTTTCATTTACCTACAGTAGTTTTTGGCTATATTTTTGTGTCAAATTTAAGTTTTTTATCAATATATCTGTTAATTTCGAATTAACGTTGTTGCATCATGCAGCGGCACCATTTAACTAGAGAGGAAATGTTAAGGGCAGTAGGCATGCTCCAAGCTCGGGCTACTCGACGGAGTATTGCTGGAGGAGATTGGAACAAGACAAAACGAGATATAAAGGTTATGGTCACCTTATCGTGCTACTGGTGAAGTGTCTGAAAGGCACCAGGCACCAGGCGGGAAGCGCATAACCACTGACAACTGATCTGTCAACTGACTGATCCAATGAAGACCAATTTTTGCAAGTTGCCGCGAGAAGACAACCAAATGTTACGGCCATGTAGTTAGTTCCGAGGCTCCGGTCAGAGCACCACTTGCATGTGAGTGACCAAACTGTAAGGAGCACTGCATGAAGCTACCCTTCATGCTCGCAGACCGTTTCGTACTCCAGCACTACTCTGAGGAAATCGTAGACGACGACTAGAGTGGGCTCTTGAACGTTTGCTCCGGGAAGATAACCAGTGATCTGAAGTGCTGTTTACCGATGAGTCCCGGTTCGGTTTCCATCCCGATACATGTAGAGTACGTGTTTGGCGAGTTCCTGGTCGTGAGAGCCGTCTGCAACATTCTCAGGAAGTCCATTCATACCACGGCGGGACCATTATGGTTTGGGCGGGAATT
This sequence comes from Selenia dentaria, assembly GCA_917880725.1. NCBI lineage: Eukaryota > Metazoa > Arthropoda > Insecta > Lepidoptera > Geometridae > Selenia > Selenia dentaria. Next base: position 297,672 of record OU862888.1, on the reverse strand, counting down.
CGTGTTGGTGGAAGAACAGACCTCGTTTGGATCAGAAACACCGTGACGGCTGTAAAACACCAGAACGAGGTGCCAGTACCAATAATCTACCCCCATCGACTACAAATGGGACAATAATTCACGCTCATACACGATAACGCCCATCCGCACACAGCGAGAGTGGTGACGAGCTTGTTGCAGTAGCATGACGTATCGGTCTTCGGCTGGCCCGCTCAATCGCCTGACCTAAACCCCATAGAACACGCGTGGGACATGCTCCAAAGAAGGGCTTTGAGGAATTTCCCTGCAAACATTGAGACGGAAGAGCAACTTTTTTGCATCTTAGCCGGACCTGGGACATTATACCGCATCAAGACTTGGATAACTTAAACCAAAGCATGAAAAACCGTTATTAACGTCATAGGTGGTTTTACTGGCTACTGATTTTTCACATAACTGTTAAAAACAGAATAACTTTTCCTTAGTTTTTCACTTTTTCTTGAAAAACAATCATTGTTATTTTACCTTTATTTCACGTTTTTTCTTTATTCGAATAAAATTTTATTTACGCAAAACAAATAATTTTCTTTTATTCTGGAGTGTAGTCTGATAAATGGGGCTTATTAAAATATATACATGTTGTATGTTATCTTTAATCGATTTTGAGTAAATTGAGTTAATCCAAAATATCCCTAGATAGTGTTGATGTGTTTACTTTGTTGTACGATCACTTAAAGTATCTTTAACTACAATTCAAATTATTTAAGTTATGCAGAGATGGTAAAATAGATAGAGAGTGGATAGAAAATAAAACCAGCACACCGGTGCGTGTAGGGAGTGTGCGCTAGGGGTGGGGAGTTAGATGTGCATAAATAATTATAATTACGTACGAGTATGTAACACATATTTTATTTTTGCGATATTACCCCTAGAATACTACTATAGATAATGAAATACATGTTATTTTCTACCGACTTCAAAAAAGGAGGAGGTACTCAATTCGACTGTTTTTTTTAATTGTTTGTTACCTTATAACTTTCAACTGGGTGAACGGATTCTCAAAATACTTTTTTAAATTACGCTTTAAAACCGGTGGCATGTTTACCGATCTCGTTAACCCGGAACCGATTATCGTTAATGGTATAACTCTCGAAGTTGTCCACGAGTATGTATACCTTGGGCAAATTTTGCAATTAGGTAGAAACAACTTTGAGAGGGAAGCCAACAGAATAATCCAATTGGGCTGGGCAGCATTCGGCAAGCTTCGTCAAGTCTTCACGTCGTCCATACCACAGTGCCTAAAGACAAAAGTATTTAATCAGTGTGTCCTACCCGTCATGACCTATGGAGCTGAAACTTGGACACTCACTGTGGGACTAGTCCACAAATGTAAGGTCGCTCATCGAGCTATGGAGAGAGCTATGCTCGGGGCTTCTCTGAAGGATAACATTCTGAAGTTATCCGACAGAGAACCAAAGTAGTCGACATAGCTCAAAGAATAAGCAAGCTGAAGTGGCAATGGGCTGACCACATTTCACGAAGAACCGATGACCGCTGGAGTAGACGAGTTCTTGAGTGGAGACCACGTTTAGGCAAACGGTGTGTAGTGTAGCGATGTATGTGTCTTCCCCCGGTCAGCACTCAAAGAACGCCGTGAAAAAATGAATTACCAATTGTGCGCTGCAAATGGTACGCCGATATATACTTACGGTTATGCTCATTTAGTACTGAACCTAGGCTTGCGCCGTGACTTTGCTTGGCGATTTATAGTAGCGAAGGCGATTATCGGCGTAGATTTTTTATCCTTTTATAACCTCATCGTTGACTGTCGAAATCAACGCTTAATCGACAACGTTACAAGCCTCACGTCCCTTGCTTCACCTGCACAGTCGACTGGAAACATCTCATCGGTGAAAGTTGTATCAGGTAATTCAGCATACCACGCTATACTAAAGCAATACCCAGAGATAACACACACGCCCTGCGGCCAGGTGGAGAGACGACCTGCGGAAGGCGGCTGGCAGTGACTGGATGCAGAGAGCTGAAGACCGAGCTCTGTGGCGTACTTTAGGAGAGGCCTATGTCCAGCAGTGGACTAATGTGGGCTGATGATGAAAACCGGCTAGGACTCGCGTAATATTTACCGGAAATATTCTCCGACCAGTTTCGAACTTATGCGAAGTTCTTCTGGGAGTCACTCTTGTGCACAGCGGCGAGCGCGGGCCACAGCACGTAACTGGCGCTGCGACGCGAGTCCCAGCCGGTTTTAAAGCGTAATTATGAACATAACTCGCGATAGTTTTCTATCTCAAAATACTTTATTTGTTTGACAGCTGGTGCTTCCCGTGTGGTCCCATTTAAATTTCATTAAATTCGGTCCAGTAGTTTTTGAGTTACACTCCAATAACTGAATAGAATGGAAGTCGGTATTAAATTTTTCAAATTGTACTTGTTAAATACAACAACAAATCGCTTCGCCTACATCCTCGAACGGTTACAAATAGAAATAGATTTATTGCACGAAACATGGTTATTGAATGATAAATGATTTTTATTCACGAAAAATAGAGTAATACACAGGTTTTAGTAGCTATTTTCGTTCAGTCTATTTTGTCGATAACCGACATGTGAAATCGTTACATACTGTGGTGATTATAAATTTATTACAATTTTCCATTTAGTTATAAGAAGGAAGAAACATTTATTTATAAGTTATTGTGTATAAAATAATAATATAGTTAAAAATGTCCAATGAATTAAAATAACTAGGTAGTCTCAATACAATTAATTTAAAATAATAAAATAGTTAAGTATGTCAAATTAACTTAAATTAGTAGTCTCAAAACAATTAAAAAAGTCTGTCAAACAGTAGAATCGTTTTACTAGCCACATCTTAAGTTTTCTACGAAATATTCTATAGGGAAGGTCTTGAAAGAACCGGGAGTAACCTTCTAATATGTTATTGTTATCGGAGCGGTAATAAAACACAGCTGTGCTATTCAAATGTAATCAATGGACTGGCAGAAGCTTGTCTCCCTGCATAAACTTCCCTAGAATATTAATAAAAGATTACGTACGGGTACATTACAGTTGCAATGAGGTGTTGTTTTATAGATTTATTCTGTATGTTCCACCATAGACTGGCATACACAATATTGTCAATAATTTGAATTTACACATTAGAAATTAAACAATACATAATGAATTATAATTATTAATTCGAAAAACAATTTAATAATGACATAAGAGCACTCAAAATGAATTATAAAAATTACAATATTATATATTAAATAAAAAAAATATCACAATGTACTTGCTCGTCACCACCACCACCATTATTAGTTAACATAAAGAAACGTAATCGCAATGTTGTAACGATGTACCGGTTGTGTTTCCAGAAGTGATAGTGTTCGACGAAGCGGACCGACTGTTCGAGCTCGGGTTCGGCGAGCAGCTCGGCGAGATAGTGTCCCGTCTCCCTTCCTCCCGGCAGAGCCTGCTGTTCTCGGCCACGCTGCCGCGCATGCTGGTGCAGTTCGCGCGCGCCGGGCTCGCGCACCCGGTGCTGGTGCGGCTGGACGTGGAGTGGAAGCTGCCCTCCACGCTGTGGCTGGGCTGGCTCGCCGTCCGCGAAGAGATGAAGACGGCCGCCTTGCTGCTGCTCTTGGACCGAGTGCTCACGGAGCAGACTCCACAAGCCGTCGTCTTCGCCGCGACCAAGCATCATGTCGAGTATTTGCATTTGGTGAGTGTTGATCGCGTGATGTGACTACCAACTGCTACGTCTGTCCATCTCACTCGTACTTTCACGTACAGGTTTAACCTCTGAAGGGTCTGAAGTCTCTGAAATTCTCAGTTAAGTACTAGAGAAATATAGAATCAAAGAAGTAAATTAAAAAGAAAAGTAAATTAACAACTTATAAATAGGGTACGTTTCTCAATCTTTTTTATTGCCTAAAGTAGGCGGACTGTCACTTATTGACGTTTACAACACCAAGGGCGTTGCCAACGCGCTGCCGACTTGTAAGGAGTTCAAAGACGCCTTGTTTAAACAACCCCATATCGTAGCGCAGAGGGAAACCTACAATAGTTTTATAAAAATATAATGGTTACCATCCTTATGCTAACATATATTCAAATTGTAGTTTTCTTACACGACGACGGTTAGAATCAAATAGAGAGCTAACATTCGACGCCCGGACAGCGTGCCTCGGTGATCTAGTGGCCATGGCGGCTGACACGGGCTGTCGGAAGACACAAGCTCGAATCGAATCCCGTCTGAAGTTGTGTATATTTCAATACAGTGCAAATGTATTGGCTTTGCACTGCACTCGACATCTGGTTTGCTCAGTAGGTACAATCAATACAGTGCAAATGTATTGGCTTTGCACTGCACTCGACATCTGGTTTGCTCAGTAGGTACATTCAATACAGTGCAAATGTATTGGCTTTGCACTGCACTCGACATCTGGTTTGCTCAGTAGGTACAATCAATACAATGCAAATGTATTGGCTTTGCACTGCACTCGACATCTGGTTTGCTCAGTAGGTACATTCAATACAGTGCAAATGTATTGGCTTTGCACTGCACTCGACATCTGGTTTGCTCAGTAGGTACAATCAATACAGTGCAAATGTATTGGCTTTGCACTGCACTCGACATCTGGTTTGCTCAGTAGGTACATTCAATACAGTGCAAATGTATTGGCTTTGCACTGCACTCGACATCTGGTTTGCTCAGTAGGTACAATCAATACAGTGCAAATGTATTGGCTTTGCACTGCACTCGACATCTGGTTTGCTCAGTAGGTACAATCAATACAGTGCAAATGTATTGGCTTTGCACTGCACTCGACATCTGGTTTGCTCAGTAGGTACAATCAATACAGTGCAAATGTATTGGCTTTGCACTGCACTCGACATCTGGTTTGCTCAGTAGGTACATTCAATACAGTGCAAATGTATTGGCTTTGCACTGCACTCGACATCTGGTTTGCTCAGTAGGTACATTCAATACAGTGCAAATGTATTGGCTTTGCACTGCACTCGACATCTGGTTTGCTCAGTAGGTACATTCAATACAGTGCAAATGTATTGGCTTTGCACTGCACTCGACATCTGGTTTGCTCAGTAGGTACATTGAATACAGTGCAAATGTATTGGCTTTGCACTGCACTCGACATCTGGTTTGCTCAGTAGGTACATTCAATACAGTGCAAATGTATTGGATTTGCACTGCCCTCGACATCTGGTTTGCTCAGTAGGTACATTCAATACAGTGCAAATGTATTGGCTTTGCACTGCACTCGACATCTGGTTTGCTCAGTAGGTACATTCAATACAGTGCAAATGTATTGGCTTTGCACTGCACTCGACATCTGGTTTGCTCAGTAGGTACATTCAATACAGTGCAAATGTATTGGCTTTGCACTGCACTCGACATCTGGTTTGCTCAGTAGGTACATTCAATACAGTGCAAATGTATTGGCTTTGCACTGCACTCGACATCTGGTTTGCTCAGTAGGTACATTGAATACAGTGCAAATGTATTGGCTTTGCACTGCACTCGACATCTGGTTTGCTCAGTAGGTACATTCAATACAGTGCAAATGTATTGGATTTGCACTGCCCTCGACATCTGGTTTGCTCAGTAGGTACATTCAATACAGTGCAAATGTATTGGCTTTGCACTGCACTCGACATCTGGTTTGCTCAGTAGGTACAATCAATACAGTGCAAATGTATTGGCTTTGCACTGCACTCGACATCTGGTTTGCTCAGTAGGTACATTCAATACAGTGCAAATGTATTGGCTTTGCACTGCACTCGACATCTGGTTTGCTCAGTAGGTACATTCAATACAGTGCAAATGTATTGGCTTTGCACTGCACTCGACATCTGGTTTGCTCAGTAGGTACAATCAATACAGTGCAAATGTATTGGCTTTGCACTGCACTCGACATCTGGTTTGCTCAGTAGGTACATTCAATACAGTGCAAATGTATTGGCTTTGCACTGCACTCGACATCTGGTTTGCTCAGTAGGTACATTCAATACAGTGCAAATGTATTGGCTTTGCACTGCACTCGACATCTGGTTTGCTCAGTAGGTACATTCAATACAGTGCAAATGTATTGGCTTTGCACTGCACTCGACATCTGGTTTGCTCAGTAGGTACATTCAATACAGTGCAAATGTATTGGCTTTGCACTGCACTCGACATCTGGTTTGCTCAGTAGGTACAATCAATACAGTGCAAATGTATTGGCTTTGCACTGCACTCGACATCTGGTTTGCTCAGTAGGTACAATCAATACAGTGCAAATGTATTGGCTTTGCACTGCACTAGACATCTGGTTTGCTCAGTAGGTACAATCAATACAGTGCAAATGTATTGGCTTTGCACTGCACTCGACATCTGGTTTGCTCAGTAGGTACATTCAATACAGTGCAAATGTATTAGCTTTGCACTGCACTCGACATCTGGTTTGCTCAGTAGGTACATTCAATACAGTGCAAATGTATTAGCTTTGCACTGCACTAGACATCTGGTTTGCTCAGTAAGTACAATCAATACAGTGCAAATGTATTGGCTTTGCACTGCACTCGACATCTGGTTTGCTCAGTAGGTACAATCAATACAGTGCAAATGTATTGGCTTTGCACTGCACTAGACATCTGGTTTGCTCAGTAGGTACAATCAATACAGTGCAAATGTATTGGCTTTGCACTGCACTCGACATCTGGTTTGCTCAGTAGGTACATTCAATACAGTGCAAATGTATTAGCTTTGCACTGCACTCGACATCTGGTTTGCTCAGTAGGTACATTCAATACAGTGCAAATGTATTAGCTTTGCACTGCACTAGACATCTGGTTTGCTCAGTAGGTACAATCAATACAGTGCAAATGTATTGGCTTTGCACTGCACTCGACATCTGGTTTGCTCAGTAGGTACATTCAATACAGTGCCCTACAAAAAGTAACACAGTAACGCTAGCACGGTAGCGCTATCAGACGAGATATCTGATTGCAGAATACTGAAAACGTGCTGGTTCAAGGCGTGTTGGCCTGCTCCTGTCAGACAAGTCCCGGCACGCGTTCGGCAACCTGTTTATAAAATGTTGATCCGTTGATATTGACAATGACAATTGTTGCAAATGAAGATGTTAGAATTAGAACACAGAACAGAGAGTTGATAGGTCCCCGTGCACAGATCCTGCAGCGAGCGGGCATCTCGTGCGCGTATGCATACTCGGGGCTGGACCCGTCGGCGCGCAAGATCGCGCTGGGCCGCTTCGTGCATCGCAAGGTGGCCGTGCTGTGCGTCACGGACGTGGCCGCACGCGGGCTGGACCTGCCCGCGCTCGACACCGTCGTCAACTACAACTTCCCCGCCAAGCCCAAGCTGTACGTGCACAGAGTCGGTGAGTCCCGACCCAACCTACACATCTAGGTGACGGACGTGACCGCACGCGGGCTGGACCTGCCCGCGCTCGACACCTGTTTTGCTTCGACACTAAGCTGTCGAAACTATGACTTGTCGATATATATTTTTTCTAATTAAGCGACTTGTCAAAGTATTAAGCTTGTCGAAATTCGGAGATAAACCCCACAACATATCCATAATTGTATTTTCCCCTTATTATGTTTCAATATCGTAGTGCGTAGTATGCTTAACAATTATTACGCTAAATGTAGTTATGCTTTAAAAGCTGTGCCAAAAAAGTTATACCGAATGAATTATGTGCGTAACTATTATTAGGATAAGCGAATGTACGCCACGTTCAATTATGACAAAATATGTACGCAATACCTTGGTAGGTTGGGGTTGGGGGTACCTTGAATTATCACGTTTATTTTCAATTTTACACGAAAATTGTTACAACCAAAGTTAATTGCAAAATCATTATCATGAATCAATTAATAATTACTTCACTATAAGAGAAAATTTCTCCAAATAAGGGCCACACGTCCAACCTAATCGCCCTAACCGCCAACGCGTATACACACACGAGTCACTGCCAGGTGTCCAGTAACCCCTAAAACGACGCGTCAGCTGTACTGTACGGAACACCGTACAGTACAGTCGGGCTAGAGTTCAGCCCCCATAATGATCGTAATGAAGGCCCTAGCCCCAAGTAAAGCCCGAAATTATCATCCATCAAACCAAATTTTAGGCAAGCTAAAAACAAGGGAAGTTTTTAAATAAAAGCTTAGCAAAAACTAATAAAATATTGATCCTACCAAAAAATTTATAGGTACATTTATAAAAATTTATAGGTTTATATATACAACTTTGGTAGTAACAATTTCCCATGTAAATTATGTAATGTAATTGAAACTGTTAGGCTTTTGCGTATCAATTCATTGTTTACTTTATTATAATCTAAGCAGCCGTTTGCTTTCCTAGTAAAATAAAAAAAAAAAAATTAAAAATTGTAATTCAAATTTAAAAAAAAATTTAATTGAAAATAACCGGGATGATGTAATGATAAGTTTTTACCCCACCTCTTTTCGGGTATAAATCGAAAAATAACAATCCGACTAAAAAAAATTTATAAACAAAATTGTAGAATTTTTTTCTAAACACTTTTTTTTTAACGATTTTCCATGTAAAATTGAAAATAATCCAGTTGTTAATCAAACAAATTCGCCTCCTCTTTTGGGTATAAATTGGAAAATATCAATCTTAGGAAAAAAAAATACTAGAATGTATATTGTAGGAAATTTAGGAAGAAAAAAGCACTTTTCGTGTGAAATTGCGAATAACCGAGTTGCTCAATAAACAACATTAACCCTACAAATCAAGATGGCGGATGACGCAACGGATCGATTACCACGCAAAACAAAATTTAGATTTAGGAAAGTTTACGTGTTTGTCCCTTTTTAGAGCTTATTCGACTGGGCTATTTCTACTTTTTGAAGCCTGTTGAAAATATATGTCCAATCATTATTATAAATTCTCCAATCCGTCTCCCGTAGACCAATCGAGCGAACCGGCTAGTAATGTATTCTAGTTGTCTAAATGTCCGTTGTTGTGCGCAGGTCGCAGCGCGCGCGCGGGCCGCGCTGGGCGCGCGTTCTCGCTGGTGGCGGCGCACGACGTCGCGCACCTGCTGGACCTGCAGCTGTTCCTGGGCTCGCGGCTGCTGCTCCCCGACCAGGTCACTACTGCACACAATCTCATCTCTCATGTTGCATTAGTCGATCCATTTTCACATAACAAGCAGTATTTACATTCTATAAAACTATACATAGCACACATTCTATTTACATGGTGTCGGTTTGTACTAACAGGAGATGCAGTGCGGCGACGCGGCGCCGAGCGGCGTGTGGGGAGCGCCGCCGGCCGCCGCGCTGGAGGCGAGGCACCAGGACGTGCTCGCCTGGGAGCGCACGCACTCCGACATCGTGAGTCACTCCTATACGATTCTATTCAAATTCAAGTTTTCTTTATTTAACATATAAATACAACTGTACATTTCTAGTGTAAGTTTAAATCCTAGAAGTGCTACTATCTTATAATATTTACTGTTTCGCAAGTTATATACTTATATAAAACTTTAAGACATGAAATTTCAATATGGTTATTATTACGTGGATGTATTATGTAGTTCATTATCATTATTTTATGTACGCTTTAGAAAAGCATTACATTCCCAAAAACAAATTTATAATAATAAAATAAACCTAGGCGGTACAATGAGATTGACTAATAGAGGCGTTTTACTCCTTGAATATGAAGTATAAACATGGCAAATTTTATGCTATACATACCTATAGCTAAAGTACACAACTCTCACAACGACATTAACTACATTGACAAGATTAAAAGAGCACGAAGATATATGAATGCTAGTTGTCAGAAAGGATCAATATATTATTAACAACGTTCGCCTGTGAGCGACCATTCGACCGCCAATGACAGACTCGTTCTCTCTGTCGCTCGCTACTTGTCTCGTTTTCGTGGGTGGCGAAGCGGCAGCAGTTATTTTAAATTAAAATACAATATTTTATTTTCCATTTTTGATAAATACAACAATACTTACAAATGAAAAGATACATCATTCTTTTTTTTACACTTGTTCCAGTATATGTTCTGCAGTTTCTAACACATAAGAAGGCATTTTTTCCTAAATGTAGTACACGTGCTGCGTCGTTGCCAGACAGGCTGGAACTATGTTGACTTCATACACAACTAGCTTGTGTTGATGTCGCCAAGCCGAGCGCAGTAAGGCGTATCTACCTCAGGTTATATTAACATCATTGAGGTGGTAGCTGTAAAATAAGTGCGCAAGCAAAATGCACGGCAATTGGCAGTTGGCAACAAGAACTTATACAAAGCGAGTAATCGTATTTTACGGCCGCACAAACACATGCGGTTAGTTTCCATAGCCAAGATACAGTCAATATCATTCGTTAGGAGGGGTAGATAATATTACGATATTGCTAATCGATAGCTTCAGAGAGATACCTATGCATTCAAGGTTAGCAGTAGGCGGTGATGGGATAAGGCAATGTGGTAGATCACACCGAGCAAGTATTGCAACACCCTGGCCAGTTCCGTTCGGTTTCACGAAAAGCAGATCAACAACATATGCAGGAGTCCAGTTAGTCAAGCATGTGCTGGAGGCTTGGGAGAGCTCGCAGGATGCCATTGGCGTATTTTGTGATCTCTCCAAAGCTTTCGACTGTGTAGAGCACCGCACTCTAATTTATAAGCTACACCACTATGGAATTCGTGGAGCTGCTCTGAATCTTGTAGAATCATACTTATCTGATAGGCAGCAAAAAGTTGGCATTAATGGCGTGACATCTTCTGGATCTTTGGTCAGAATGGGGGTTCCACAGGGGTCGATCTTGGGTCCGTTCTTATTCTTAGCATATATCAATGACCTACCACATATGGTTGAGGGCCTTGCTGACATAGTTCTTTTTGCGGATGATACTTCTCTGATTTTTAAAGTAGATAGGAAAGATAGAGAACTAGTTCAAGTCAACAACGCGTTAACTATTGTTTCAAATTGGTTCGCCGCAAACAACCTGCTTCTCAACGCAAAGAAAACGAAATGTTTAAAATTTTCCATGCCTAATGTAAGACATATAGAGCCAAACGTATTACTCGACGGAAATAAATTGAAAATTGACAAGGCAATAGTCTTTCTAGGTATTAGCATAGACTCTAAATTACAATGGGGTCCTCATATTGATGCACTATCTGGAAGACTGAGCTCAGCTGCATATGCGGTTCATAAAATTAGGCAATTGACAGATATAGCTACTGCTCGACTGGTCTACTTTGCTTACTTCCACAGCATAATGTCATATGGTATCCTGCTGTGGGGGTCAGCGGTGGACATAGAGACAGTTTTTATATTGCAAAAGCGGGCAGTTCGAGCCATGTACGAAATGGGTCCCCGCGAATCCTTAAGACAAATGTTCAAAGAAATTAATATATTAACTCTTCCATCTTTGTATATCCTAGAAAATATAATGTACGTTCGTAAAAATATAAAGAAGTTTAGAATAAATAGTGATATGCATAATATTAATACTAGAAATAAGGATAGGATAGCTGTATCTAAATTTAGACTCACGAAAACTAAAAATAAGTCCTTCTTAGGAAATTGTGTACGTTTCTATAATAAAATCCCGAAAGACATTACTGAGCTCACTGAAGGGAAATTCAAGTTATGTGTCAAAAATATACTAATGAAAAAAGCCTATTATAAATTGAGTCACTACTTAGAAGAATGATGCCTGGAAGCTTTCCACTTCTGCCTAATAGCCAACTATTGAATAAATTTGTTATTTTAATACTAGTTATATGTAACCTCAATGTACAAAGACTTGAAAAAATAATGGCCCACGAGTTTCTTGCTGCTTCTTCTCGGCGGTGGTTCTTTTCCGAAGACAGCGGTAGAATCATTTAAAAATTTTGACGTTCATAAGAGTGTCTATGATGCCTAAACTGAATAAATAATTTTTGAATTTTGAATTTTGAGTTGCTATGCTTATCCCCACGATAGCAAGCGTATTCCGCAACAGAGAAATTTAGACGATCGGTTAGTCGAGTTTCACATATCGCGATTATGTCAACATTTAGCTCACTTACCAACTGTGAAAGTTCTTGTTGCTTACTGTGAACGCCATCAGCATTCCAGTATACTACACGCAGTAAGTCTTTACTAAACATAGTGACCCAGATGACTTGGTGTTAATATAACTTTATACATAAAAGTTTTGCCCATGAGAAATTCCTGTTTGATTGACTTAATTTTGCTTAAAATTTCAAGCATTTCAGCGGTAGCTAAATCTTGGTTCTGCATATTCTCTATTGGTGATGCTTTCGTAGTGTTACGTTCATCTTTTCGCAATCCATCTTTATTCGGTATAACGTTTGCTTGCTTTAAAGGCTCTCTTGCAGTTTCTTGTGTTTTGTTATCCTGTTTGAGTGGTTCTGATGGTTTGAGTGCTTGCACATTATGAGTCCTGGTTCTGGTTACTTGAGCCCAAGTCTTACTATTTGATGGAAACTTTGACATGGGGGCAACTTCAGCTGCACTAATAATCGTCTTCCTAAGAGTTTCCCGTTTTGACTTTATCCTATCCAGATACTTACGCCGTTCTGAGCACTGGCTGAAGTTAGCAGGATGGTCTTCCTGGCAATTACAGCAACGTGCTGATTCTAATCTGTCTTTCTTTTGGCACTCCCAAGTGGGATGCCCTTGAGCGCATTTAAGACACCTTGCAGGTCTATTACAATTTTTGATGCGTGCCCAAAGCTTTGACATCTAAAGCATTGGGTTTCAGTTTTATGGCTCGGCTTATATCGTTGACATCTACTACGCAATTTGATACTCGTATAAATTTGATTTGTTTGAAGTTGCGCATATCGGTTCCGCTCGGAAGTTGTACTAATATTGGTGGACATTCCGTAGGGTACGTCGTTATCATTTGCGTGATGGTGGCACCAGGGAATCCAATCAAGGCAAGTTCACTAGGTACAGTGTCTTCTAGAAATTTAGGTATGCCCTTAATGACCACTTTGGGGAATATCTCATCCTTTCGTGAGAAAGTGTGAAACGTAACGTTTTCTCTTAACAAGCCGTATTTCACGAGTTGGTGGCCTTTTGCCGAGTAACATTGCACTTTGACCCTGTTCCGTCCTTTATATTGCAAGTGAAATCCTTTTTCGTACCTTTCGATCACTTCTTTGATACTCTGATGACTCTAGTCACCCACGAGCTCAACCAGGATTGGTGGTATTTGGTTGACATGATGTTTCTTTGTAGCTTTAATAAAGGACTCCGTTGCCACATCATCCACTGATAGGTTGCTGAAACTATTACTCGTCACAGCTCCTTTGCTCTTGGGAACGCCTCTGGAGATAGCGAGTGTTTTCGGTTGCTGCCATTGGTCAGCTGTTCTGGAAGCTTCGTCTCTGGGTCTCTTGCTAACCAAGTTAGGGTTAGACGACGACCTAGTTAAAAACTTTTCCATGATATCGATAAATGTAAAGTTTGTATTTATCAATCAATCAATCAATCAATCAGTTTATTTCAGATAAATTACAATCCATAGATAAATACCTACATTATTACATTCTATCATTAATTAGTGCTTAAATTAAAATTAAAAATCATTCAGGAAAATGTTACAGATTAAATGTAAATATATGTTATCTGTATAAGTATATGTCTATTAAAGTTATGTTAAATACATGTTATATTATGGCATACCTACATAAAATGACTACTTAGTACTAATTATTAAAATTACAAATTGCAATTTAAAAAGTAAATTAAAAAGTACAGAAATATAAAATTACATTAGAATATAGAATATAAGAATATAATTAGAATATAATATGTTTGTTTTAATTTATTTTGCGTAACGACGCAAAGGCAGCACATGCAACTTAGTTAACTGTCTAACAAGAGGACCATCTACCCTATCGGCCACTTCTTGCAGATAGCTGTTGCCACTGTCGCGCGTCCGCCGCATCAGGGAGGCCACTCTCTTACGCATGATTGCTGCGAAATCATCGATGCGTGCCTCAGCGAACATACCTGATGCGCTGCAGAAACGCGGCAGTCCCAACAGCATCCTAAAAGAGTTGTTATATTGGACACGTAGGGCGTTCAAAGCTTTTTGAGTAAAGTTGATCCACAGGCTGCAGGTGTAAAATGATTGACAGTAGGCTCTGAAAAGCGTCAGTTTTACCTCTGTTGAACACCTGGCGAACCGGCGAATCAACATATTACTTCTAACTGCAAGCGCCCTACGTTCCCTCTCTATGTCCAAGTCATCGTTGAGGGTATCAGTGACCCAGTGCCCCAGGTATTTAAAGTGCGAAACCATTTTAAGCGGGACGTTAGATAGCTTAACCTCAGGAACGCATGGATAGTATTTTGCGCCCGCCTTAAACTCCATTAATTCACTTTTCATGGCGTTATACCTGAGGCCATGAGCCTCTGCAAAACGCTCACAAATGCCAACCAATTTACGAAGACCACTAATTGAGGGGCTCAGCAACACCATGTCATCGGCGTAGCTAATGTTGTTTATAAATTGACCACCTACTGAGCAGCCCACCCTGGCGTTGCTGAGCTCACCAATCAGGCGATCAACATATAGGTTAAACAGCTTTGGTGAGGTTAACCCCCCCTGCCTCACCCCACACTTCAACCCATACGGATCCGATAGCGAGTCGGCCCACTTCACCACGTTGCTCTGGTGCCCATACCAATATCTAAACAACTCGATTAGTTCCGCAGGCAGTTCCGTGTCCTCATATAATTTTTTCCAGAGTTCTTTGTACGAAACTAAATCGAAAGCCTTCGATAAATCCAGAAAGCACGCGTAAACTGGTGTTTTTCTATCAGTGTAGTATCGGACAGTATGCTTGAGACAGAGAATTGCTGCTTCAGTAGAGAGTCCAGATTTGAAGCCGAACTGAGCATCGTGAAGTGTGATATGTTTCTCAAGTTGTTTGTCAAGCATACTGTCCAACACTTTTGCCACAATAGTTGCCAGTGAAATTGGCCTATAATTATTGATGTCAGATGTATCTCCGGTCTTATTTTTAACTAAGGGCACCACCACCGTCTTTGTCATATTCTTTGGTAAATAAGAATGACTTATACAGAGGTTAAAAAGTAAGGTTAGCACTCGAGGTAGGTGAGTCCCGGCATGCTGCAGATGTTCAATGCTAAGAGAGTCATAGCCAGGGGATTTTCCTCTTGTCATTATATATTTAGCACATCACTAGTAGTTGTGTTGGTCGACTACGGAGAGGTACTCGTTACGTGCGGTTGCGGAGGCAACTGAACGCACACTGTACGATTACATCTTGCAGGGGGAGCGTGTCATTAGCGCCTGCTTTGAATACTTCTTCCCATCCGGGACGATTCCTAGTGTTTCGCTGCACTCTTTGTTATCGACTCAGAGCCGCTACCTTAAAGCCCTTGATGTGAGACTTACCAGCTGACCGGATGTCGCAGACACGGGTGAACGCCGGAGTTGACACGGATTTCGCTAGACCCTTTTTGATTAAAACGTCAACTCTTCGGAACAGCAAGACTGTTAAGACCTATTTGTTGTCAACCAAGGCAGTTTGTTAAGTGTGGCTGCTTTATATAGTTTAGAAAGATAAAGCTCGGATGATAAGCGCATTCCCAAACTGGATAAAGGAGACCTTGTTCTATTCTGCCTAGCAAATAAGATTGATAGAATAGATAGCAGTAAATACCCTAGACACACCTACGCGGTTCGTACGTCGTTGTACCTATTCTATGTGGGTAGGTATGTTCCGCGTAGTCACTGTTGTCTATTCTGTGATGCAGCGGCGTGCGTTCAGATGGGCTCATAATAACAAAAAAACGTGTATTTTTTCCTTCACTATATTGACCAGTTATCGATTCCAAACCACCCCATTCGATATTGTGCACTAATTAACAATGACCGTGCTTAAACGGATACATCTGAAAACCGTAAACAATAATGTAGTGTACAAACTGATTAGTTGCGGTTGGGGCACTAACCGCGTGTACGGATCGGACGGCAAGTTAATTTCCTTTAAACTAGTATGTCTTTCGTTTAGTTAGGTGATTTGTTAATGTACGGAACGCTCAGTGCGCGCGTCAAACTCGCAATTGACGATGTTTTCATTGAACAGACACTGGTCGCCGTGCCTGAGTGCCGTTATGTTGCTTTGCGGCGTTATCGTCTATCGTGGAAGTGACGGAGCTTTTGAAAACACTTCTCCAGCAACGCGTCTCCTGGACTGATAAAAACCTCGTTTTGATCAAGGCATCTAACATTCCCTCAATTCGTTTGCGCAGGGGGCGCATTCCCACTCTGTTAACTGGGATTCATGGTGTCCCTCAATTTGATTGGGTCTTGGTGGATAGTTGGGCGCTGAAGAGTGCGGTGGGAACTTTGGCACGACTGCCAATAGATCACGGACCGGCTCACATTTGACGACGTCTGACTTTGTTCCTGCATGCATCCTTATGGTGATGTGAGTTTGAGTGATTTGTAAGTGCTCCCGTAGGCAAATTCAAAATCAAATCATTTATTTTGTCTATACAAAATGTTTTGTATAGATTTTGAGTTAAAGAAAAAATGTCGTTTAACGTGCCCAAAACAAATGAGACTTAACCTATAATAAATACCTGATTCGGTTGTTATATAATTAGTAAAAAATAGGTTTAGTCTATGTCCCCCACTTTGCTATGCTGAAATGTAGCATATGTGAATACTTCAATCAAAAAGACGTTGCTTTTATAAATTAACATTTGAAACGGGCCCCGGGAGCCAGTGGAGATAGTTATATAGGTAAAATAAAAACCATAAATCTTGACGGTTCTTTTTTGTGTGGACAAGTGTCTCAGCCTAATCCGATGCATAGTGTCCTCGGATGTCGTGAGTCGTCGCAGGAATCCAGGATCACTGGTATGAGTTACTTACTTGCTATCAGGAAACTGGCAAACTATCCCATCAATCGAGTGCTGCTGACTTATTAGCATTCACAACTAAGACCTACCAGGTTGGAATGAACGACTACAGGTATTTAGGATAAATGTAAACAAACCATAAAGTTGTTGAAACAGCAATGTCACATCACTATGTTGAGTATTGCTCCTCACTAGTTTTTGTACTTGCAAGTCTGTGATGCGTGATGCCGGCCATCTTGTATTGTCTGAACTCTGAACTAGCGGAAATAAAAGCGGCGTGTGTAAACATTGGAAGCTTATTTTATTGAAGTCTCCGTTGCCCTACAAATACAACTATCCCATTAATTAAAGTACCTTGTCTGCAAAGCAAGGTGCCTGTTAAATCCCGGACTGTTAGCCATATAATATTATAGAGTGTAACCATATAATGTGCATACCAGTTTATAAATAAATGTGCATATTTTTGTTTTGGGATCAAGAATGAATTTAATGTGTCATTATGTGTATATACGAGGGTGAATCAAAAAGTTCTTAGAAGTGCATATATATGAAACCTTTTTGGATCAAGTTCGATATTCAAATTAAAGAGTGTCTATCACACTATATTTATGCAGACTGTCACTTGTTTTTGTCAGTTCGTTCGCATGTAATAAATTTTTTTGTGCAACGAGTTGCTAAAAAGTCAAAATTATGGATAAAAGTGAGTTACGTGCGGTGATAAAATATCTCAGTTTGAAAAAAATGTCTACGAAGGAATTTTTTTTGGACATTCAGCAGACATTAGGGGGTGATGCTGTACCCTATTCTACGGTTGCGTACTGGGTGGCTGAATTTAAAAGAGGTAGATCAAGCTGTAAAGATGACCCGCGTTCTGGGCGGCCTTCAACCTCCGTTACAGAAGAAAATGTCAAAAAGGTTGAGAATCTGGTTTTGGAAGACAGAAGAATGACTATAAAACATATAGCTGAGATCCTAAAGATATCTTTTGGTAGCGTTCAATCCATTTTAATTGATTCACTGGGGTTCAAAAAAGTGTCTGCAAGATGGGTGCCACGAATGTTAACCGACGAAAACAAAAAGCGACGTTTGGAAATTTCCAAGCGTAATCTCGAAATGTTCCAGCGTGATTCGGATAATTTTTGCCGTCGTCTTGTCACCATGGATGAAACGTGGGTCCACCATTTTGATCCTGAAACTAAAAGACAAAGCATGTCTTGGAAACGACCATCCTCTCCATCCATTAAGAAATTTCGAGTTGCTCCTACCGCTGGCAAAGTTATGGCCTCTGTGTTCTGGGATAGTGAAGGAATCCTTTTTATTGATTACATGCCAAAAGGCCAGACGATTACTGGACCCTATTATGCAAATTTAATCCCGAAAGTGCGTGAAGCGATTAAAGAAAAACGTCGTGGAAAACTGTCGTTGGGCGTGTTGTTCCTTCAAGATAACGCTCCTGCTCATCGATCGGAAGTTGCGCTCAACGCAATCCGCTGTGCTGGCTTCAATCTCCTTGACCACCCACCATATTCTCCGGACTTAGCCCCAAGTGATTTTCACTTATTTCCAAAATTAAAAGAGGAAATTCGTGGAACAAAATTTCACGATAATGACGCGGTTATAGCTGCCGTAGAGGACTTTTTCGAGAGTCAAGAAAATAATTTTTTTTCACAAGGAATAAGGAAGTTAGAAACGCGTTATTCTAAATGCATTGCATTGGAGGGAGATTATGTAGAAAAATAAAATATTATTATTTAAATCTTTGCATTTTTTAATATTGATTCCAAGAATTTTTTGATTCACCCTCGTATGCCAGGCGGCGCTAGCAACACAAGGAATCTTGGAGCATAGTATGGATGAAAGTTAGTTTATTTTATTTAAGACGAGGGTCATTTGAAAAGTTCTTAGCCTAACATGGTTAAAGTCATTGGTTTTTTTTATAACTACCCTCATTTTGTAGTTACATTATTTAGCAACAAGTATGCACAGTTTAGTTTATTCACAGTAACTCATTGTTCGTTTACACGTGATACCGTAAGTCAGAGCTATTTTTGAAAATGGATAAAATTGAATATTGTGTTGTGATAAAATTGAATTAACCTGAATTTGAAAGTTTTAACTCCAAAAGCTATACATGAAGACATGTCTGCTACTTTGGGTGAGTCCGCTCCTTCGTATGCGACTGTTAAAAACTGGGTGGCAGAGTTTAAACGTGGTCGTGAGACCATTCAAGAAGAGCCCCGTAGTGGCCGGCCTTCGACTGCTTCCACTGATCAAAACAAAGAAAAAATCTGTGATTTAATTTTATCTGATCGAAGATTGACGAGGAGATAGGTAAGACTGTAGGCATCTCATCTGAGCGAACACATCATATAATTACTACTGAACTTGGATTCTCTAAGGTGTCTGTGCGGTGGGTACCGCGACTGCTTTCAGTGGAACAAAAACGCAACCGGACTCACAACTTCTCGCGACTGTTTAAGAGTTATATGAAGCTGACCCAATAGAATTAGTTGAAAGATTTATAACCATGGATGAAACCTGGGTTCACCACAATACACCTGAGACAAAAGAACAGTCAAAACAATAGAAAAGAGCAGGATCGCCCACCACATAGAAGGCAAAGGTGGTTTTATTGGCCGGAAAAAGTCATGGCATCCGTTTTTTGGGATGCAAAGGGTATAATTCTCGTGGATTATTTAAAAAAGGGTGAAACAATAAACTCCGATTACTATTGCAACCTGTTGCTTCGTTTGAGAGAAGAAATCAAAGAAAAACGTCCAGGTTTATTGAGAAGAAAAGTCTTGTTTCATCAGGACAATGCGCGCGTTCACACCTCTGTGCAATCCATGGCAGAAATCCGTCAATGTGGCTTCGAATTGTTACCTCAGCCCCCATATTCACCGGATTTAGCACCGTCCGACTTTTATCTGTTCCCAAAGCTGAAAAAATTTTTAGGTGGTAAACATTTTTTACACATGTAGAGGTCATAGCCGCCGTGGACGCTTATTTTGAGGAGTAAGACGAAGATTTTTTTAAAACGGGTATCGAAGCCTTACCGGGTCGATGGAAAAAGTGTTTTGAGCTCGGATGAGAGTATGTTGAAAAATAAAAATAAACTCAAATTCGTGTGGTTTCAATAAATATGTTAGGCTAAGAACTTTTCAAATGACCCTCGTACATATGTTGAGTGCGGTGCGTTCGTCGTTGCGTCCCACAGTCCCACATCGTTATATGATTGTTGTAGGAGGAGGCGGCGCGCGTGTGCGGCCGCGGCTGGCAGCAGTACATGAAGTGGCGCGAGGCGGCCTCGGGCGACGCCAACCGGCGCGCCAAGCTCACGGCGTCGCCCGTGCACACGCACCCCTTCCTGCGGGAGAGCGGCGAGCGTGCGGCACCGCCGGCTGCCGCGGACCGACTGGCGCTGCAGATACGCAACTACACGCCGAAGGGGGTAGGTCGCAAGGACTTTAGAACACTTTTACAGCCTTACAACACTTTTACAGCCTACACACAAAAATAATCACATAGAATACTTGCCTAAGTAAGTAGATACAGTAGTTAAACAGATGAAAAACATGTCAAAGCCATATAAATGTTTTTCTGTAATTATTAAATTAACGAAATTAAGTATCGAAAAATGGCTCAAGCTCAAGTAAATAGCTCACGATAATAATGTGTGTTAAAGTTTGTAAACGTGCGTGGAAAGCAAGTGTAATGTTAGCGCGTAAGAGTTCCACACGTACTTGAACCACAAACCTTGATATGACAGATTACATCGCGCGCCGCCGCCCATCTACTATTCTACATACTAGCGTTTCAGATGACTATGATTTATTGTATAGAAAGAGTAGAGTGGCTTTTTGTGTAACCATCAAATGACAACAGAGGCCGTAGCACAAACAATTGGCGAAAAAGTATTCGTATCGTTAGCATCACCGCGTCACGCTACAGCGTACACACTATGAGCTATCTGTGTCACGTGTGCCCTAGATATGTAACGGACCGATACATACCTATCTATCGACCGCCCGATCTGCGCACGCGCTCCCACTCGCATCGCACGCACACAAGCATGCGCCCCGATAACACATACGTTATAAAAGGCAGCGCGGCGTTTGAAGCGGGGGCATTTGCTCGAAGCTCTCGCGGTGAACGGACCTGTGACCGGCACACCAGCCGTACCGCTCGTAGGAGTTTCCATCAAATCGCCCTGTCCCGTGTTCCCTACTAACACACAGAGGATAGCCAGTGCGCGTGGTCCGCCCATGCTGCAAGGTCCCTCATTCCCGATACCTGTTTCCCGTCCAGGAGGATAGCCAGTGCGCGTGGTTCGCCCATGCAGCAAGGTCCCTCATTCCTGAAACCTGCTTCCTATCCTGGAGGATAACCAGTGCGCGTGGTTCGCCCATGCAGCAAGGTCCCTCGGTCCTGAAACCTGATTCCTATCCTGGAGGATAACCAGTGCGCGTGGTACGCCCATGCTGCAAGGTCCCTCGTTCCTGAAACCGGCTTCCTGTCCTGGAGGTTAACCGGTGCGCGTGGTACGCCCATGCTGCAAGGTCCCTCGTTCCTGAAACCTGATTCCTGTCTTGGAGGATAACCGGTGCGCGTGGTACGCCCATGCTGCAAGGTCCCTCGTTCCTGAAACCTGATTCCTGTCCTGGAGGTTAACCGGTGCGCGTGGTACGCCCATGCTGCAAGGTCCCTCGTTCCTGAAACCTGATTCCTGTCCTGGAGGTTAACCGGTGCGCGTGGTACGCCCATGCTGCAAGGTCCCTCGTTCCTGAAACCTGATTCCTGTCTTGGAGGTTAACCGGTGCGCGTGGTACGCCCATGCTGCAAGGTCCCTCGTTCCTGAGACCTGATTCCAGTCCTGGAGGATAACCGGTGCGCGTGGTACGCCCATGCTGCAAGGCCCTCGTTCCCGAAACCCATTCCCGGAGGATAACCGGTGCGCGTGGTCCGCCCATGCTGCAAGGCCCTCATCTTTGATCCCGAATCATCCCGTTACCACAGTACTCACTAACCGAACCGCCGCCTGTCGTAATCCGCGTACCCGTCTACCCGATACTCCTCGCAGGCCGTCGCGCTCCTGCTAGAGGTCCCGCCGCGACCGCGACGTCCCGGAACCCGTGGCCCTCCTCAGGGCCAAACCAGTTTAACCCGTCACCGTGTAAAACCTAGGATAAGCTAGTTACTATCTAAACGCCCTAAGCAATCAATGTGGGCACCCGAAATATATGTTGAAGTACCGTTAACCCAGCACCGTGTGTTTCTCTCGACAACGACCCTCCACAGAATTCCCCTATCAAACATTCCATCTCTTACCGCGAGGACCGCGACAAGGAGTACGAACATCTTCTGGACGAAGTGCCCAGGCCAGCTAGCCGCAAAGGGCGACTGCTACGTCACAGATACATGACAGTTTGTACTGTTTCACGTGAACGACACGTTACGTTACACTCACATAGTTATTCGTGCTAGAGCCTCGGGGTTCGAATTGCAGTTGCAGCAGGTCAGATTGTTGGATGTTGTGAAACAGTAGAATTGGATTTCTATTCAGTGATGTAGCGCCGCCATCACAGACCAATATATCCACTTGACTATACAACCTGCGTGAAGGTCAATTTCTTCCAAGAACACATGTCACTACTGCGGCTACGTACAAAATAGGATTTTGATTGGCCGGCTCAAAATGTAGCTCTACTCATAGTACCTAAATAGTGTTGTGGTACAGCATTATGTAATCACCTTAGTTGCCGATAAAGTGCACTACAAATTATCGTTTACCTTAACTGTACAAAGGCCTGAAACATGTATGTAAGTATTAAGCAAATAAGGTAGGTAAACAAAACTTGAATTAATGAAGTCATTATTTTAATGTGTGCACTCGCATCGCTCACGGCGGATGGTCGTTCGCGCTGTTTCGATAATCGCTTAACCGTGCCGGCCGCGCTGCGTGTGTGCATAAACTGTACCTAATAAGATTTTCGTACTTTTAGTCGTTTTCGTTTGGCTCTAATCTATCACTAATAACAATGATGAAGTGCCCGGCGTGTAGTTTTGAGCACACTGATGGCGTGCGGTGTTCGCAGTGCTCGTCATCGTACTGCTTCACTTGTGCGAATATTTCCGAGAAGAACTACAGGAAGTTGGGGCTCGCGAAAAGGGAGGCCCTTCTCTGCCCAGCGTGCAAGGCTACGCCCGCACCTGAGCCGGCCACCTCGGCGGCTGCGCTGCCGGCGAGCTCGCAGGCTGCGACGCAGGATGCCCTAAGCCAAGTTCTCCAAGAGTTTCGCAGCGGATTCAAGACTGTCAACCAACGTCTCGATCAAATTCCTTTGCTGATACAAGATCTCAAAGACAAGTTCAAATACTTTGAGACCTCGATGACCGAAAAATCAGAGAATATGGATAAACGCATTACAATCCTGGAAAGCAAAGCTGAGGATAAAATGAACACCGACCCTCATTTGCAAGAAAAAATGTTACGTTTAGAGGTCGACCGCGAAGTCAAGGAGCAGCGGGAGCGCATTAACAACGCCGAGATAAAGGGAATACCTGAGAAGAAAGCTGAAAACCTCATAAATATCGTATGTGAACTGTCTGAAGCGGTGGGCCACCCCGTGCGTCCCACCGACATTAACTTCGTCACGCGAGCCCGCTCGGCCTCCAAAGTAAAGCCTATCATAGTGGGTTTCGTGTCCAGGTATGTCAAAGAAAACTTCATAGCATCAGCTCGGGCCCGCAGATCTACAACTGCAGCATCCATTGGTTTTAGCGGCGACACAGGCAAGATATACATTAACGATCATCTCACCGCTCGCAACAAAACAACTATTAAATAAAACTAAGAAGTTGGCCGCTGACCGCAGCTTTCGCTACACCTGGGTTCAAAACTGCAAAATACTCGTCAGAAAAAGTGATACTTCACCTATAATCCAAATTCGTAGTGATGATGATCTCAAAAAATTAGTATGACTAGGTTATGTTGTTATTGTTTACCTCATTCCATATCTTAATAATATTTTCTCAATTGTAACAAAGCCATATGATTCTATAGCTTATAACGCATCAGTTAGCTTGCAAATGTTGTTTGGTTACTACCTCTTGTTTTTTTGTTTTGCCTACGACATAAACTTGTCACAATTATACGTATCATTTCTCATTTTCATGCAATGTCAACAATATAATGACTTAATTTTATTCCAGCAGTCTCGTATCAACATTACTATTGTATGTATTCACTGCCGTTATTTTACAATATACTGCCATTCACGGAATACTATTTTATATACGTGTAGTCGATTAGTAACGCATAAAAACATCAATATCCGAAACCTCGAAACATTGATTCCTATTTTAACAGATCTATTCATAATCTATAAACATAACTGGTTACATTATCGGCGAACACTCACACATTCCATTGCACCTATACGTATATACTTGTTTTGTATTTCTGGTACGTTCGTATTTTCTTGCTGTTTTGTTCGCGAACTCCTAGCGTGGATAATTATAATTTTTTACTACTTATATGTCATATTATTGCACTACCTGGCCGGGCTGAAGCCCGGCTAGGTCGTGTATTATTATGGTTTTTGACATTTATTATCAAAACGTTAGGGGTTTGCGAACAAAGGTTCATGATTTGAAACGTAGCGTGCAGTTATGCAATTATGATGTAATCGTGTTGACTGAGACATGGCTGTGGGACGGGATTAAAACTGAAGACATGTTCAGTGACGCGTGGGCGGTATGGCGGCGGGATCGCGACTACGGTGCGCTCGGGCAGGCGCGCGGCGGTGGGGTGCTCGTGGCCGTGCGCCGCGAGCTGGCTGCGCGCGCTCGGCCCGAGTGGCATTCTTCGGCGGAGGACCTATGGGTCTCAATTCATTTTAAAGCGGCGACGGACTCCACACTTCCGCTCGATGTACATATAGGTTGCCTGTATCTTATTGAGCAAAATGGTGGACTTTCAATGTCAGCTCAGTTGTCGAATTTCTGTGACAAGGTTCAATCGATTGCGTCGGTCAATTTGAATGATCGGTTTGTTATTATGGGAGACTTCAATCAGAGTGAATTAAAATGGTCTACTACTGCAGATCACTTGCATTTATTGCCAATAGCTAAACTTACTAACGAAAATCATATTGAAATTTTAGACTTAATGAATATAATTAATTTAAATCAATTTAATCATGTGCCTAATATGTACGACGGTAGCATTCTGGACTTGGTATTGTGTAATGATGAGGTGTTGCTTTTTCATAGCCAGGAGATATTACTGAAAGAAGACATATACCACCCCGCGCTTGTTTGTCGTCCGCACTTTATTAATCATAAACCTCTCGCCCCCACACCCCGACTTAAGTTTTTCTATGAAAAAGGTTACATGGCTATTTGTAATGAGCTTGACAAGCAGGATTGGGTTTCTTTATTAGGCTGTACCAATTGTGATGAATCTGTTAATTTATTCAACAACATATTATCTAATTTGAGGGATAAGTATGTGCCATGCAAAATAGTACGGCCATCCCGTTACCTTGTCTGGTTTTCACCAGCTTTAATAAAGATATTGAAGGAGAAGGATAAATTTCATCGTAAATTTAAAATCTATAGCAATCTTTCAGATCAAAACTCTTTTAGGATCTTGAGGATGCGGGCTAAAGTCGTGGAGCGTGAGTGTTATAGTAGATACATTGAGAAAATTGAAATTTCTGTTAGGGAGAATCCAAAGTCTTTTTGGACATTTATTAAATCCAATAAGCAGCATAATGCATAGCCCTACGTCAATGACTTACAATGGCGCCACTGTTGATTCAGGGACTGACATATGTAACGCGTTTGCGGATTTCTTCAATTCCAACTACTTACCACCGTCCCTTCAACCACCTTCGTGTTCCTCGCATCTCACAGGCTCGTTGGATACCGTGGCTGACGTGAGTACGGTTGCTGTAGTTCCCTCAGTTGTACTGAAGCTTTTACAATCACTTGATTGCAATAAATCTGCTGGGCCAGATGGACTGCACCCAACTCTCATTCAAAATTGTGCTAAAAGCCTGTCTCTTCCTATTACAATACTTTTTAATAAATCTATTTCTGAAGGTACAGTGCCTATTATATGGAAAACAGCTTCAGTTACTCCAATACATAAAAAGGGACCGAAACAGGATATTTCTAATTACAGGCCCATCTCAAAGCTCTGTATCGTGGTCAAAGTCTTTGAGAAAATAATTCATGAGCAATTATACACTAAGCTCTTAAGCACTATTTTTCACTGCAGCAACATGGGTTTATGAAGGGCAGATCGACTTGTACCAACTTACTTTTATCGATGTGGTGACTGCTGGTATGGAGGGCGGGGGACAAGTTGATGCTATATACACCGACTACTGCAAGGCATTTGACCGGATCGACCATACTATACTGCTCGATAAGTTATACTTAGCTGTTATAAGAAAAGAAGATATTCGTCTGCTTTGTATCCTATCCATTCAGGCGTTCCGCAGGGGTCAACATTAGGTCCTCTCCTATTTAACATATTTATCAACGATATCGGTCAATGCTTTCAGCACTCCACTGCCAATCTTTTCGCTGACGACATGAAAATCTTCAAAATCATAAATAATGAAGATGATCTCATGCTTCTACAATCTGATCTTGACAACCTCCACAGTTATTGTGTTCGTAACAAGCTTGACCTTAACATTAGCAAATGCTGCTGCATCACTTTCAGTAGATCCACCAGGACCCTGAAAAATGACTACTCGATAAACGGGCTAGTACTTAACTGAGTTCATTTGGTCGTTCACCTTGGATTCGAAACTACTATTCGATAAACACATAGAGATCATAGTAGTGAGAACACTCGGGTTCTTGATAAGAGTATCAAAAGAATTTAAGATAATTAAAACCCTAAAGATTCTCTTCTGTTCGTTGGTCCGTAGCCAACTGGAGTACTGCTCTCAAGTCTGGAACCCGAGATATAATGAATACATCACACTACTCGAAAAACCGCAACGCAAATTCCTTCGGTTTATTAACTACAAAGCGAGAATCTCAAACGCAAACTTTGATTACAAAGCTACCTGCAAACATCACCACTTATTACCCCTACATATGAGAAGAGAGGCTGCTGACCTAACATTCATGCACAATATCCTCTCGAGTAAGGTAGATTGTTCCTCTTTACTGTCTGAATTTAAACTTGTCACTCCGTTTTGCTCGTGTCCCAGGACAAACCACTTACACTTCTCTGTTCCCTGCTGTCGCACCAATTACAGACAGAATTCGTACATTACACGCACAATTCATTATTTCAATAAGAATTATACAAAACTTGTCGACATATTCAACATGAGGCAAAATCATTTTTATTCAATCATTAATAAAAACTTTTTCAAAAAAATTTACTCATATGGCTTTGATTGATTGTTTTAGATATTTTTATAATTTTAATTAAGTATAAAGTGTATTGTTTTAACTTGGTATGAGGTATTCTAAATTTGTTTATGTTCAAAATAACTGTGTTTTTAGAAGTGATGAACAGTAAGGCCATATATATATGTATGATATATAGGTATATATATGATATATATATATATATATATATATATGATAGGTTTAATTGTATGATTTTATAATAATTATGTATGTAGAATAAGATATTATTGTCAAACAGAGCGACATATTCGCCTGAGCGAATAAGCTCTTTAATTAAGATTAAAAAAAAAAAAAAACAGTAAGGCCAGGTGTTGATGGTCTCCTCTACATAGTTATATATAATTTGGCTGTTTGTTCGTCCAATTAAATAAAAATAAAAAATAAAAATAATTCATTCGATGTTTCACGCCGAAACAGAACACATTGATCTGAGTATGTTTATTTTGCAGTTTTTTAAAATAATTATCACTGTCTGTTTGTCGTATTCTTATATATTTTTCACCACAGTAAAACAACAGCAATAAAATTTTAATACTACAAAGTATCCAAAGCTTTTAGTCAAATTTGTGATTAAATAATGATTGTAAAAAATCAAACAATCAGATTATATTTATTTACTTTATCGGCACTGAATATTATAGTCATTAGGATACAACACCTCATTCTATACAATACTGGCTTTGTACGGCCGTAAAATTTGTAAATGTATGGACGACGGCTACAAATTATAATTGCCGAAGGAGGGCCTTCCGACATGTGGGCGTTATCTTGCATGGTGTATGGTGCGTGGATGGAGCGTAAACTCGGGCAGAAAGTTAAATTCATGAAGCAACTATGACTTTTGTAACGACTTTTTCAGATGTTAACAATATATTTCTTAGACTGTAGCTAGCCGGCAGGTTTGACGCAGAGTCGCAATCGCAGGTCAGTTTTTCTTAACCTCCAAACCAAAAGTGCACGCCACGTGCTCGCTTCCCACCTAGATCACCCCACTCCGCGTCAACCCCACCCAGTTATACGTCAAACGCGTCATAACCGAGCTAGCCAATGAACAACATGAACCAAGAGATGTTTTAAAAATTGTAGGGGGCGCTATTGACAATAATTGAAACCGATACAGAAGGTTCACAAAAAATCACAGATGGCGTTATCCTACAAACAGTTACTAAAAGGCTAATTTAACAAAATAAATCCTTCAAACGATTAATAATCATTTATCTCCGACATATATATATTTGACCGACTCACACTTTTTACTTTTAGAAATTTCCGGTTCCATGTTATTGTGAAAAAACTCTTTACAATGTCTAAATCGTACAAAAAAGATGCCCAAAATAAGATGGTGGGCAGAGGTGGGATTATCTAAATATTCACTTACAGAGGCACTAACAGAGTAGGTGCTAGGTTAGGTTAGTGATTTTATATGTTAAGTAGATGTCAATACTACTTCATTTTAAGATCATTACTTTATATGTTTTATATTACACTAGGGTTTTATCGCGCGTATATTTGCATTATTAATAGATACGCTTATATAAATGTTACTATAGAATCAATGATGACGTGAAAGTATATCTAAATATGAATAAAAAAGTTGCCCGTTAATATGGGAGTACCGCACTAATTTACACGTGCCAGTGAGTAAGAGACG
Organism: Selenia dentaria; assembly: GCA_917880725.1. Taxonomy (NCBI): domain Eukaryota; kingdom Metazoa; phylum Arthropoda; class Insecta; order Lepidoptera; family Geometridae; genus Selenia; species Selenia dentaria. The sequence continues at coordinate 268,632 of OU862888.1, read as the reverse complement.
GCGTTATCTACAACTGCAAAGAACAGTACGGTATGGCAAAAGACATCGACGCGCGCCCATATTTTTTTTATTTTAAATCACTTTTTAATTATTATTATTATTTTTGTATTTTGTTTACTTCCAAAAATTAATAAACTAAAATTATCTGTGATCGTCGTTTATTTAGCTTTCGTTTCGTCGTAAAGCTTCGTTTAGTAGTTTTAGATCTTTGATGGCGAAATATTGGAAGAATTGCATGGAGTGGTTATGGATCTTTATTTAAAAACACATGTTTGTAGATTTCCTAGTGATCCATTTCACTGTGCACAATCTAATGTCGCTCAAGGGAGACGCGATGAACAATACAGACTTTGCAAAAATTATACTAATAGTAGCCTAATTATTCAAATAGTTTAGTGGGTACGTATAGTAGGATAAAACAAACAAAACGTATAGTTGATAGCAGGACATATTTCGGAGTTCGTTGTCAGCAAATTGGTGAACAGCTGAGTGTGACAAGTGTGTAAAGAAGGTCAATCCCGTGGGTGCCGCAGGAGGCGGTTATGGGACAAGGCTGAGCTTTTCATCCAACTCTTCTGGTGGAAGCCTGTTGACGACCGGTTGCAGTTCGCGGAACCCCCAGTGACTTGAGTATGTCAGACCGCGCTCTGGGATCAGCGGCCGTATGCACCGGAGCCAGCGGTGGTACTGTCGCAGCGTGAGGGTGCGGAGGATGTCGTGGGGAGCGTACAAGACACTGCATTCTACATCCGTACAAGTGCCGTGTAGTGAAATTAATAAATCAAAATTGATGTTTATTTATGACGACATGGAACACATTTCACATTCTGCGTATTTTAATTAATTTCCTATAAGTTTGTTGTACAATTGTAGTTTTTTTTATATCTCCCGTTTCTTTTGAACACACGCACACAGATATAATGTATGTTATATTTGATGTGGATGATAGCGATAGTTTGTTTAGTAACTGACCGAGCGAACAAAGCGTCTCTGCTTTAACTGTCCAAATTGAGTCATTTTTCAACCAATCTTGTCGAATCTTGGTGTGCATGTTCTACTATTCAATATATTTTTTGTCGTCGGTGATTGTTCAGTGGGAGGGTACCTTATCTAAAAACGGTGAAGTTTGCTGCAGAGCTATTTACCGACCGGTTTTGATAAAATTTAGTTAACACATTAGGTACGTACCTGACTTTAAAGTAGAATTTTGAATATGAGCATAACGGCCCACGTGGTTGCCGAGATAATAGGTTGTGAAGTTTCAAAACTGGACGATTTCGGTAATACTGGGCAACACGTGTGGAACCAACAACATATACAATTTTAGCAACATTAGTCAACGTCTTGTCGAATTAATATTAGTCACATTGTTATGTTGTTCAAGACCTGCAGACCTGTTGTTCAGCTCACGTGATGAGAATGCTACTGCTCGCAGAACTACTAGTATATTCAATTTACATTAATTATTGCTTTTATGTTGTACTTTACCGTGTAATGAGCTAATGTATTGAATAGCACGTGATGTGTTTGCAGACGATCCTGGAGCTGTCGGCCAAGAACGACTCTCCGATGTACAACGCCATGAAGATGAAGAAGCTGAAGCACGGCAAGCTGGTGCAGACGGCGCGGGACAACAGGAAGCTGCAGGTACCGTATCAGTACCAGTGCACAGCGGCGCGCACCGACCGCGTGCCTCACGCTCAAGTACACACACAACCCTTACCGTGCCAGTGCACAGCGGCGCGCACCGACCGCGTGCCTCACGCTCAAGTACACACACAACCCTTACCGTGCCAGTGCACAGCGGCGCGCACCGACCGCGTGCCTCACGCTCAAGTACACACACAACCCTTACCGTGCCAGTGCACAGCGGCGCGCACCGACCGCGTGCCTCACGCTCAAGTACACACACAACCCTTACCGTGCCAGTGCACAGCGGCGCGCACCGACCGCGTGCCTCACGCTCAAGTACACACACAACCCTTACCGTGCCAGTGCACAGCGGCGCGCACCGACCGCGTGCCTCACGCTCAAGTACACACAACCCTTACCGTGCCAGTGCACAGCGGCGCGCACCGACCGCGTGCCTCACGCTCAAGTACACACACAACCCTTACCGTACCAGTGCACAGCGGCGCGCACCGACCGCGTGCCTCACGCTCAAGTACACACACAACCCTTACCGTGCCAGTGCACAGCGGCGCGCACCGACCGCGTGCCTCACGCTCAAGTACACACACAACCCTTACCGTGCCAGTGCACAGCGGCGCGCACCGACCGCGTGCCTCACGCTCAAGTACACACACAACCCTTACCGTGCCAGTGCACAGCGGCGCGCACCGACCGCGTGCCTCACGCTCAAGTACACACACAACCCTTACCGTACCAGTGCACAGCGGCGCGCACCGACCGCGTGCCTCACGCTCAAGTACACACACAACCCTTACCGTACCAGTGCACAGCGGCGCGCACCGACCGCGTGCCTCACGCTCAAGTACACACACAACCCTTACCGTGCCAGTGCACAGCGGCGCGCACCGACCGCGTGCCTCACGCTCAAGTACACACACAACCCTTACCGTACCAGTGCACAGCGGCGCGCACCGACCGCGTGCCTCACGCTCAAGTACACACACAACCCTTACCGTGCCAGTGCACAGCGGCGCGCACCGACCGCGTGCCTCACGCTCAAGTACACACACAACCCTTACCGTGCCAGTGCACAGCGGCGCGCACCGACCGCGTGCCTCACGCTCAAGTACACACACAACCCTTACCGTGCCAGTGCACAGCGGCGCGCACCGACCGCGTGCCTCACGCTCAAGTACACACACAACCCTTACCGTACCAGTGCACAGCGGCGCGCACCGACCGCGTGCCTCACGCTCAAGTACACACACAACCCTTACCGTGCCAGTGCACAGCGGCGCGCACCGACCGCGTGCCTCACGCTCAAGTACACACACAACCCTTACCGTGCCAGTGCACAGCGGCGCGCACCGACCGCGTGCCTCACGCTCAAGTACACACACAACCCTTACCGTACCAGTGCACAGCGGCGCGCACCGACCGCGTGCCTCACGCTCAAGTACACACACAACCCTTACCGTGCCAGTGCACAGCGGCGCGCACCGACCGCGTGCCTCACGCTCAAGTACACACACAACCCTTACCGTGCCAGTGCACAGCGGCGCGCACCGACCGCGTGCCTCACGCTCAAGTACACACACAACCCTTACCGTACCAGTGCACAGCGGCGCGCACCGACCGCGTGCCTCACGCTCAAGTACACACACAACCCTTACCGTGCCAGTGCACAGCGGCGCGCACCGACCGCGTGCCTCACGCTCAAGTACACACACAACCCTTACCGTGCCAGTGCACAGCGGCGCGCACCGACCGCGTGCCTCACGCTCGCGTACACACAACCCTTACCGTGCCAGTGCACAGCGGCGCGCACCGACCGCGTGCCTCACGCTCAAGTACACACACAACCCTTACCGTACCAGTGCACAGCGGCGCGCACCGACCGCGTGCCTCACGCTCAAGTACACACACAACCCTTACCGTGCCAGTGCACAGCGGCGCGCACCGACCGCGTGCCTCACGCTCAAGTACACACACAACCCTTACCGTGCCAGTGCACAGCGGCGCGCACCGACCGCGTGCCTCACGCTCGCGTACACACAACCCTTACCGTGCCAGTGCACAGCGGAGCGCACCGACCGCGTGCCTCACGCTCGCGTACACACAACCCTTACCGTGCCAGTGCACAGCGGTGCGCACCGACCGCGTGCCTCACGCTCGCGTACACACAACCCTTACCGTGCCAGTGCACAGCGGCGCGCACCGACCGCGTGCCTCACGCTCAAGTACACACACAACCCTTACCGTGCCAGTGCACAGCGGCGCGCACCGACCGCGTGCCTCACGCTCAAGTACACACACAACCCTTACCGTACCAGTGCACAGCGGCGCGCACCGACCGCGTGCCTCACGCTCAAGTACACACACAACCCTTACCGTGCCAGTGCACAGCGGCGCGCACCGACCGCGTGCCTCACGCTCAAGTACACACACAACCCTTACCGTGCCAGTGCACAGCGGCGCGCACCGACCGCGTGCCTCACGCTCGCGTACACACAACCCTTACCGTGCCAGTGCACAGCGGAGCGCACCGACCGCGTGCCTCACGCTCGCGTACACACAACCCTTACCGTGCCAGTGCACAGCGGTGCGCACCGACCGCGTGCCTCACGCTCGCGTACACACAACCCTTACCGTGCCAGTGCACAGCGGCGCGCACCGACCGCGTGCCTCACGCTCAAGTACACACACAACCCTTACCGTACCAGTGCACAGCGGCGCGCACCGACCGCGTGCCTCACGCTCAAGTACACACACAACCCTTACCGTGCCAGTGCACAGCGGCGCGCACCGACCGCGTGCCTCACGCTCAAGTACACACAACCCTTACCGTGCCAGTGCACAGCGGCGCGCACCGACCGCGTGCCTCACGCTCAAGTACACACACAACCCTTACCGTACCAGTGCACAGCGGCGCGCACCGACCGCGTGCCTCACGCTCAAGTACACACACAACCCTTACCGTGCCAGTGCACAGCGGCGCGCACCGACCGCGTGCCTCACGCTCGCGTACACACAACCCTTACCGTACCAGTGCACAGCGGCGCGCACCGACCGCGTGCCTCACGCTCAAGTACACACACAACCCTTACCGTGCCAGTGCACAGCGGCGCGCACCGACCGCGTGCCTCACGCTCAAGAACACACACAACCCTTACCGTGCCAGTGCACAGCGGCGCGCACCGACCGCGTGCCTCACGCTCGCGTACACACAACCCTTACCGTGCCAGTGCACAGCGGCGCGCACCGACCGCGTGCCTCACGCTCGCGTTCACACACAACCCTTACCGTGCCAGTGCACAGCGGCGCGCACCGACCGCGTGCCTCACGCTCAAGTACACACAACCCTTACCGTGCCAGTGCACAGCGGCGCGCACCGACCGCGTGCCTCACGCTCGCGTACACACACAACCCTTACCGTGCCAGTGCACAGCGGCGCGCACCGACCGCGTGCCTCACGCTCGCGTACACACAACCCTAACCGTGCCAGTGCACAGCGGCGCGCACCGACCGCGTGCCTCACGCTCGCGTACACACAACCCTTACCGTGCCAGTGCACAGCGGCGCGCACCGACCGCGTGCCTCACGCTCGCGTACACACAACCCTTACCGTGCCAGTGCACAGCGGCGCGCACCGACCGCGTGCCTCACGCTCAAGTACACACAACCCTTACCGTGCCAGTGCACAGCGGCGCGCACCGATCGCGTGCCTCACGCTCAAGTACACACACAACCCTTACCGTGCCAGTGCACAGCGGCGCGCACCGACCGCGTGCCTCACGCTCAAGTACACACAACCCTTACCGTGCCAGTGCACAGCGGCGCGCACCGACCGCGTGCCTCACGCTCAAGTACACACAACCCTTACCGTGCCAGTGCACAGCGGCGCGCACCGACCGCGTGCCTCACGCTCAAGTACACACACAACCCTTACCGTGCCAGTGCACAGCGGCGCGCACCGACCGCGTGCCTCACGCTCAAGTACACACACAACCCTTACCGTGCCAGTGCACAGCGGCGCGCACCGACCGCGTGCCTCACGCTCAAGTACACACAACCCTTACCGTGCCAGTGCACAGCGGCGCGCACCGACCGCGTGCCTCACGCTCAAGTACACACACAACCCTTACCGTGCCAGTGCACAGCGGCGCGCACCGACCGCGTGCCTCACGCTCAAGTACACACACAACCCTTACCGTGCCAGTGCACAGGCGCGCACCGACCGCGTGCCTCACGCTCAAGTACACACACAACCCTTACCGTACCAGTGCACAGCGGCGCGCACCGACCGCGTGCCTCACGCTCAAGTACACACAACCCTTACCGTACCAGTGCACAGCGGCGCGCACCGACCGCGTGCCTCACGCTCAAGTACACACACAACCCTTACCGTGCCAGTGCACAGGCGCGCACCGACCGCGTGCCTCACGCTCAAGTACACACACAACCCTTACCGTACCAGTGCACAGCGGCGCGCACCGACCGCGTGCCTCACGCTCAAGTACACACAACCCTTACCGTACCAGTGCACAGCGGCGCGCACCGACCGCGTGCCTCACGCTCAAGTACACACACAACCCTTACCGTGCCAGTGCACAGCGGCGCGCACCGACCGCGTGCCTCACGCTCAAGTACACACACAACCCTTACCGTGCCAGTGCACAGCGGCGCGCACCGACCGCGTGCCTCACGCTCAAGTACACACACAACCCTTACCGTACCAGTGCACAGCGGCGCGCACCGACCGCGTGCCTCACGCTCAAGTACACACACAACCCTTACCGTGCCAGTGCACAGCGGCGCGCACCGACCGCGTGCCTCACGCTCAAGTACACACACAACCCTTACCGTGCCAGTGCACAGCGGCGCGCACCGACCGCGTGCCTCACGCTCAAGTACACACAACCCTTACCGTGCCAGTGCACAGCGGCGCGCACCGACCGCGTGCCTCACGCTCAAGTACACACACAACCCTTACCGTGCCAGTGCACAGCGGCGCGCACCGACCGCGTGCCTCACGCTCAAGTACACACACAACCCTTACCGTGCCAGTGCACAGCGGCGCGCACCGACCGCGTGCCTCACGCTCAAGTACACACACAACCCTTACCGTACCAGTGCACAGCGGCGCGCACCGACCGCGTGCCTCACGCTCAAGTACACACACAACCCTTACCGTGCCAGTGCACAGCGGCGCGCACCGACCGCGTGCCTCACGCTCAAGTACACACAACCCTTACCGTACCAGTGCACAGCGGCGCGCACCGACCGCGTGCCTCACGCTCAAGTACACACAACCCTTACCGTACCAGTGCACAGCGGCGCGCACCGACCGCGTGCCTCACGCTCACGTACACACAACCCTTACCGTACCAGTGCACAGCGGCGCGCACCGACCGCGTGCCTCACGCTCAAGTACACACAACCCTTACCGTACCAGTGCACAGCGGCGCGCACCGACCGCGTGCCTCACGCTCAAGTACACACACAACCCTTACCGTGCCAGTGCACAGCGGCGCGCACCGACCGCGTGCCTCACGCTCAAGTACACACAACCCTTACCGTACCAGTGCACAGCGGCGCGCACCGACCGCGTGCCTCACGCTCAAGTACACACACAACCCTTACCGTGCCAGTGCACAGCGGCGCGCACCGACCGCGTGCCTCACGCTCAAGTACACACACAACCCTTACCGTACCAGTGCACAGCGGCGCGCACCGACCGCGTGCCTCACGCTCAAGTACACACACAACCCTTACCGTACCAGTGCACAGCGGCGCGCACCGACCGCGTGCCTCACGCTCAAGTACACACACAACCCTTACCGTGCCAGTGCACAGCGGCGCGCACCGACCGCGTGCCTCACGCTCAAGTACACACAACCCTTACCGTACCAGTGCACAGCGGCGCGCACCGACCGCGTGCCTCACGCTCAAGTACACACACAACCCTTACCGTGCCAGTGCACAGCGGCGCGCACCGACCGCGTGCCTCACGCTCAAGTACACACACAACCCTTACCGTACCAGTGCACAGCGGCGCGCACCGACCGCGTGCCTCACGCTCAAGTACACACAACCCTTACCGTACCAGTGCACAGCGGCGCGCACCGACCGCGTGCCTCACGCTCAAGTACACACACAACCCTTACCGTACCAGTGCACAGCGGCGCGCACCGACCGCGTGCCTCACGCTCAAGTACACACACAACCCTTACCGTACCAGTGCACAGCGGCGCGCACCGACCGCGTGCCTCACGCTCAAGTACACACACAACCCTTACCGTGCCAGTGCACAGCGGCGCGCACCGACCGCGTGCCTCACGCTCAAGTACACACACAACCCTTACCGTGCCAGTGCACAGCGGCGCGCACCGACCGCGTGCCTCACGCTCAAGTACACACACAACCCTAACCGTGCCAGTGCACAGCGGCGCGCACCGACCGCGTGCCTCACGCTCAAGTACACACACAACCCTTACCGTGCCAGTGCACAGCGGCGCGCACCGACCGCGTGCCTCACGCTCAAGTACACACACAACCCTTACCGTGCCAGTGCACAGCGGCGCGCACCGACCGCGTGCCTCACGCTCAAGTACACACACAACCCTTACCGTGCCAGTGCACAGCGGCGCGCACCGACCGCGTGCCTCACGCTCAAGTACACACACAACCCTTACCGTGCCAGTGCACAGCGGCGCGCACCGACCGCGTGCCTCACGCTCAAGTACACACACAACCCTTACCGTGCCAGTGCACAGCGGCGCGCACCGACCGCGTGCCTCACGCTCAAGTACACACACAACCCTTACCGTGCCAGTGCACAGCGGCGCGCACCGACCGCGTGCCTCACGCTCAAGTACACACACAACCCTTACCGTGCCAGTGCACAGCGGCGCGCACCGACCGCGTGCCTCACGCTCAAGTACACACACAACCCTTACCGTGCCAGTGCACAGCGGCGCGCACCGACCGCGTGCCTCACGCTCAAGTACACACACAACCCTTACCGTGCCAGTGCACAGCGGCGCGCACCGACCGCGTGCCTCACGCTCAAGTACACACACAACCCTTACCGTGCCAGTGCACAGCGGCGCGCACCGACCGCGTGCCTCACGCTCAAGTACACACACAACCCTTACCGTGCCAGTGCACAGCGGCGCGCACCGACCGCGTGCCTCACGCTCAAGTACACACAACCCTTTACGTTTTTTTGGATAGCGTAATCAAAGCTGTTCAATAGATGTCGCTCCGTCCCCGTAAAACGGTTATATCAGATAGAAAGTTAAAATTCGATGCTCGGACCTCGAGCCTCGGTGGCCTAGATGGTCATGGCGTCTGACACGGATAGTCAGAAGACGCGGGTTCGAGTCCCGTTGGAGGATGTGCATTTTTCTATAAATTTCAATGTAGGGGTTAGATTTTTGAAGCGTGTGTTGAAGTTTGCTGTTCTCTAGCTGTTTAAATCAGTGATCGCACGGGTACTGCAGAACGTCATTCCTCAAACCTCCGGGACTGAACTTTATTGTGTAGATAGGTTTGAGATATGTTTGTGTCTCGTAAGAAAACATTTCACATGAGAATAATTATAACAAATATGATTGCTGTCGTAAGAGGCAAAACATTGTATATTTGAGGGCAGTTTCACAAGGTTCAGCTGCGTACTGCTCGCAGCAGTGCGCGCCCGCCACAGTGGGAGGGGGTCGCGGTCGCCGGACATTGCAGCATCACACCACCTCATGAACGTGACTCTGCCTTCTGTTGTGGTTCGCAACGCAGTGCAGTGCTTCGGAAACTCGGCTTGGAGGCGGGGGGGCACTAGGCACTGCAGCTGCCGTATAGAGACGTAGTCACCGGCAGGCACACGATTGTCCGTCAAGCGAAAAATACAGTTAAAATTGGTTTGATGAAGTCCGCTCGCCGCAGCCGAGCGGTACGCACGGTACTATGCTTACGCGTTCTCCTGCTCCCTCTGACGTAGTTACCCGTGGAAGTGACAATATGTCGTGTGACTCGAGGTGTCGCGAGTGTAAAGTGGTGATCAATGAAATGTTGACATTTATTAGTAACAAGGTCGACACACTACCAGAAACTGGAATCATTCAGATATGTCTTAGTGCTTATTCAAGCGAAGATATTGAAAATGCAAGATCGATTGCCCATAATTCAATGGAATCTGGCAAGAAGCTAATGAGGGGAGCAAAAGAGTGTACAAGATATTATTAAAGAATGCGATCCAGACTGCCGACCAAATTTTGTAGCTAAAAATTTAAATGCTTTGCACGCGGTCAGCTTTGACTATATGGACATTACAACCTTTCTCAAAGAAATGGCTGTATTAAAGAGTGACGTAGCCCATATGAAAACTAAATCAACAGGGAGTAATGAAGGAGTGGCATTATCATCTGATATTGAATCACTGAAGAAGGAAGTTGTCGACGTCAAACAAATACTGACGGAGCTTCGTGAGACCCGAAATAATAATGAAACTAAGCAAGACGACCTGTTTCTTAGGTCTTATCATAAAGATAGATAAAGATAAAGATAAAGATCATTTATTGGCCATCAAATAACAATCGTTACAGGCATGTCAAATTTTACATTAATTCATATTAAATAATACTTACATACTAAAAGATTCACGCATTTAACATTAATTATCGGACATAACAACATAAAAGTCAAAAATTTGCTGAATTATTCATACTGATTAAAACTGTGTATTAACAATGTTACTGCTTTTCTTACACATAGCAGAATGACGATTCCAAGAATTGCATTGACATGTACTCGTTTACTTTATAAAATGGATTACGTTCGAAAAAATGTTTTATTATATTTTTGAATGTGTTGTAATTTAATTCAGTTATACTAATGGGTAGCTTGTCATACATCAATAATTTGAAATAACGTCCCTGTTTTCGAGCTTTAGCTAACCTAGTCGTTGGAATGACCAAGTTTTCTTTACCACGGAGGTTATACGGAATTATATATTTCTTTTTTATTACATTTTCCTTGTCTGCATGTATTTCTAATAAGCTATTATATATGTAAAGCGAAATAACAGTCATTATTTTTGTACGTTTAAAATGTTCCCTTGCTGGGCTACGTTTCTTCAATCCATTTATAATTCTTATTGCTTTTTTCTGGCATTTTAAAACTTTTGTTATATTTGTGGCATTACCCCAAATAGTTATGCCGTACCGTATAATAGAATGCATGTAGGCATAGTAAACTGATGTAATAGTGTTTTTGTCAACCAAATGTTTAAGTTTAAATAAAGCGTAGTTAGCACTAGAAAGTTTTTTGCAAATTTTGTCAATATGAGCAGAGTGATTAATTGTGTTATCGATAGTATAACCTAAAAACAAATTTTCCTTTGTAGTTGAATTCCCGTCAATACCTAGCCTAGAATAATAATGCAATACAGTACTTTTGTCAGGATTTAGAAGAATACCATTTGTATTAAACCATTTTTTTAATATTTCCATAGCTTTACTTAATTTTACTTTTAAGTTTTCTTTATTTTTATCTCTTATACCTACATGCGTGTCGTCCGCAAATAAACTTATATACGTCCAGTCTGGCATACAGCTCGCTAGGTCATTAATATAAATTAAAAACAATACTGGACCTAAAATTGAACCTTGAGGTACTCCTACATCTACAGTAAATGCTGATGATTTTATTTCGTTTACATAAACTACTTGACTACGATTATTTAAGTAAGATTTCATCATATTCAGTTCGATTCCATTAAATCCATAGAACTGAAGCTTTTGGACCAGTATATCATGCCGCAAACAATCAAAAGCTTTGGACAAGTCGCAAAAAATGCTTGCACATTTATGAGAGTTGTCCAAAGAGTTAAGGATAAAATAAATTATTTTTCTTATAGCCATTTCTGTAGATCGATCTTTTCTAAATCCGAATTGTGCTACATTAAACAGATTATTAGTTTCAAAATATTCTACTATTCTAGATTTAATAGCGGCTTCTAGTATTTTGGAAAATGTTGGCAATATACAAACTGGTCTGTAATTATTAAGAACCACTGAACTATCCACCTTTTTGAAAATTGGTATTATTCTTCCTGATTTAAATACGTCGGGAAATATTCCGTCCTTCAAACAAAAATTTATCACGATAAGTGTCAATTCAAATAAGTTGCTGTTGCTCAAAATTATATTTTTCATCGTCTTTGTACTCATTTCATAAATGTCTTCTGTTGATTTTGGTTTTATATTTGTCATAATCTTTTTTAGTTCTTTATAATCCAATGGATAGAATGTAATATTTGTTACTGGTTTTGTAATGTTATCAAGATACTTCATGCAATTATCAGCTCCAACTTCTAAATTAATAGTTAATTTATGGGCGATATTGCAAAAGAAATCGTTGAACATCTCTGCAATATGAAAAGGTTCTGTAATATCCTCTCCCCTATCATTTTTTACTGATTCTATGTAGGACTTTTTTCGTTGATCTTTATTCTTACCAACTTGTTCATTAATGATATTCCAGGACTCTTTGATTTTATTTTCAGAATTTTGTAACCTATATCGGTACTGTAGCTTTTTTGCAATAATCATTGTTTTACGCAATATTTTCTTATACTTTTTGATCCTAACTTTTCTAAATTCACTATAGTCATATTCTTGTAGTATTTCCAATTTCACTAAAGTTCTCTTGGAATTTTCTATACCTGGAGTAGTCCATTTTTTCTGTTTTGACCGTGTTTGTTTTTTTAGTTTTGGGAAAGCAATATTGAAAAAATGGTTCAATGCATCTTGAAAAATCCTCACTCTTGCATTTGTGTCTGTAGTCAGCATAATTTCTAATTTTATTTCAGTGTAGTTTCTATTAAAAAGGAAATTAAAGTAATTAAGATTGTTTTTTGAGAAAGTTCTGGCTACGTAAGTTTTACAATCATTATTTTTATGGTCAAGTAATTCTATTTTGATAACATTATGATCAGAAAGTTTGCATTCTAACACGGAACATTTGTACTCATTGAAATTCACTATAAAATTATCTATACACGTGGAACTTGTAATATTTCTTATTGTGGTTTGAGTTCTAGTAGGTTCATTTAATACCCATTTACAATTGAAATTTCTGAGCATACATTGAAGTTTTTTAACATTTTTGTCAATTTTTAATACATTTATATTCAGATCACCCGCTATTACAATTGGTTTGTTTTCTCTGCAAAGTTTATGTAAAAGTTTCCTTAATATGTCAAAAAACAAATCTATATCATAATCAGGTCTGTATAATGCTATAATTACTGTTTTTGAAGATTTAAGTTCTATTGCAGCTAATTCGCAATTCATTTCAAATGATAGATTATTCAAATCGTTTCTTATCTTATAAATTATATTATTTTTGACATAAATAGCAGTTCCACCGTGTTCAAACATTACTCTATTAAAATAAGTGGCTAGTGCATAGTTTTCTATAGTCATCGTATGTATTATATGGTTTTTACCCCATGTCTCAGTCAGACACAACACATCACAGTTTTGTTCATTGGCTACGCTTTCAATTTCCAAATATTTATTATGCATGCTTCTGACATTAGCATGGAGGATTACCGTATTTGTCTTAGCTCTTGCGTTGATTGAAAATTTGAGCTTTGTGCCTTAGCACCAGTAACTTCATGTCGGCATCCAATAAAACGTAGTGAAGAAGACCCTTGAAACTTGCCGTTCAAGCTGCCCATAATACTTATAGTAAGGTCGTTTTTTATTGCTAAATAGTTATTGTACTTTCCATTTTTGTCTGTTCTATTTGGGTCAAGAAATTTTACATTTTCAGTCACCTGAGACAGGTTGGCTAACAGCTCATTTGTATGGTAAATTTGAAGATCATGTCTACCATTATAGCGCAATCCTGTAATTATCACGTTGAACTTTCTTTCAGGTTTGTTCACAAAATTTTGTATTAGTTTCAAATAGTTTTGTTTGTTGTAGTACAGAGAATTTTCATATTTGGTGATTAGTATAGCCAGAGTATCTTCTTCGTCTAAAGCTTTAGCTTGTTCGTCAATGTTTTTTAAAATAGTTTCAAATCCTGCATCTGGTTTGCAGATGTTTAATACTTGACAATCTGTGTTTTCGATGATCTTTGCCGCTATTCCCTGTCCTATACTGTCCGAATATATTACTAATTTTTTGCTCTTAAAAATATTTTCATGTGTCTGATATCTTTGAGAAAGGTTTAATTTTCTTAGATTTTTATTATTATCTGTTGGATTCGAAGATATAAACTTATTTTCTATTAATATATCTTTGTTTATTGTTTTCGGCTCCTGATTTTTCTTAATTGTAGTAGTAGTAGTGACGTCTATTGTTTCATTCATAAACAGTTGCTTCTGTGTATTGTTCATTCTTTCTAGTGGTATGGAAATGCTATTCCCTTCATCCAATGACCTTCCGTGTAGTAATACTTTATTGTCTTTCTTTGCGGTGCTATCTTTTTTCTGAAATGAAAATGAACTTCGTCTCTTAGGTGTACTCATTGCCTCTGTAAATAGCTTCTTCCATTTCGTAGTTAAAGCTTCTTTTTCTAAAATTTGTTTTTTTAGTTCTGTATTTTCCATATTTAAATTTTCAATTTCATTGTGTGCTTTCTCTAATTCTGATTTCAAATGTGTTATTTCTTTTATATACTCTTCTTCCCCTTCATTTTGCAGTGTAGTCATATCCGGTAAACTATGTACGTTGTCATCAGAGCAGATCGACTCATCTTCCTCCGATTTATGTAATGGTGTATGGATTTTTTTATAAATAATTCTTCGCTTTGTGACGTTAGATGAGGGAGTGTATGCACTAGTACATGCGACGGGTAACTTTACTTTGAGGTTATGGCAGGGATGGCATTTCCAATTTTCCTTTTTAGATTTTTCCATAATATTAAATCTGGTGCTCGACACTTGTGCACAGTTAATATCGTATACATTGTTGCAAACGGTGCAGCAAAGCATTTCTCTATTTCTAATTGCTCTTTTGCATTTGTGGCAAATTTTCTTACAAGTGACCTTGTCCGTTATTTTTTGTTCCATGGTTATAAAATCAGTAACTTATTATTTTAAAACACACAAAAAAAAAAAGTTTTCATACAAAACTTGAAACCCGCTTTATAGGACCGAACTCTGATCCACTGGTTGTAGGGCGGCGCTGTTACAACTGCGCTACGTTATCCTTATAAATAAGATCGAAAAAATGTGACGTATTCTGCAAGTTATGTACGAGTTAACAAGTCGTTATAAGTGAGTCATTGCACTTTGCACACAACACTTTTTACGTTCACTTTCGAGATAGATCTGAGGGTACAATGTAGTTTGCACTATTTAATTTTATCTTTAAGCACTTTTCACTCACATATGATTATTTTAAGTACGTAAACAGTCAACAAAAGTGTTTTTACATTTACGTATCTAAATTATAATAGTCCACACTTATATAATATGTTCTTCATTTTGGTCTATAGTAGTATATGATAATAATACAAGAAACAAGCAAAACAAAGATAATTTATTGAATAAGACGGGGGTACCGACGAGCTCGACAAAATACCGCCTAGAACGAGTGTGAATGAGCGGGAAGTATCGCGCGCGCACTCACTCGCACCAGCTGTGATGGCGTCACGCGGCGAGGTGAGCAACCCGTTACATCGACAACAGCCGAGCGCTATGAATGACACGCCCTATATACTTACATATCGGGACATTGCAGATATGATCCACAACGAGTCACGTAAAGAAAAAGACGATGAAGGTGTTACCACGGTAACTAAAAAAAACAGGTGTATAAATATAGAAATACACGAGGCACCTTACAAAATAATAGTAAATTACAGGCCGCGGAGTCATATGCGTATGTATATTTATCGCGCACTAAGAAACACATAAAAGAAGATGATATCAGAGAACATATAACAGAAATGAATGAGCAATGCATAAATATAGAAAGGCTGAATCAGACACGAGAAACTAACTTTAATTCTTTTAATATAACGGTGCTGGCGTCAAAAATAAATAAGTTTTTACAAAACGAATTTTCCAAAACCGACAACAGCGTTCTACATGGAGCGATAATGATGTATTTAACAATAAGTATGGATAGACACAATAATATATTAAATACAGTTTTTATTTCGTTCAACTGTAAATCAGTTAAAAGATCCGTACAGCACGTTAGAGAGCTGTGCACTAACGCTGACGCATAGCACTCCAGGAGACGTGGCTGATGCCACACGATTTGGGTTCCATGAATGAAATTGACAAAGAGTTTAGCTGTTCTGCGAAGTCTTCTGTTGATACGTCGGCTGGCGTGCTGCAGGGCCGACCCTTTGGTGAAACGGCACTAATGTGGCGATCGAGTCTATTTACAAGAGTTGGCATTATTTAATGTGATAGTCATCGAGTGGTGGCCGTGCGTTTATATCAAGATGAACGTAGTTTTTTTTGTATTCAGCGTTTATATGCCTACAAACTGCGAAGATAATCTGCCGGAATTTATTCAGTGTGTTGGACTTATAAGTGCCGTAATCGAAAGTTCGGAGACGGAATGCGTTGATTTTAGGCGATTGGTAAACAGCTAATGGATTATTGTAGTGATGATCTTTAATTTGCCTAAATTTGCAGAGGCTCGACGCGAACTCGTACACTTTCGTTAGTGACAGTCACGGCACGTGCCGCTGGCTCGACCATTGCATTGTGACTGCCGCCGCGGCTAGTTTGGTAACCGATATTAACATAAAATATGATTCATTCTGGTCAGATCACTTTTCGGCTCAGTTTTCCATTGCCTGACGTCGGTTTGAGGGTTGATATTTTTTTCACAGAAAGGTCACGTTATTATATGAACACACGCCAAGTTTCAATACCAGAAAACGCGTAGTTTTTGAGAAAAAAATTATTGAAAATCAATTATTTTTGCAATATTTACGTGAATCCATACCACAGATTATGTAGAATTCTCGCAATTGAACGTTTCGTTTTAACTACAGTTAAGTTGTGGTACATTCGGTAACATTTTATTTTATATAAATTTACGTAAATAATTATATTTTGAAGTTATTTCAACTGTTTTTCATTACTTTTACGTAAATAATTATATTTCGTACTTATTTCAGCTGTTTTTCATTACTAGCTATTAAAATGGGTAGTATTTACCGTCTCTTGCCGGTTTGTGAAACGAAACGTAAAATTGACGCCATTTCGTATTGTCATTGTCATCGTCAGTCAGTCATCTTTTGTGTTCCTTGCAGTTGAGCGCGTTTTCGTACTCCTGTCGGTAAACAACATTTGACTACTAACATGGCGTCTCCGAAGCCCCAGGTTTCGTGTTCTGCCGTGCCGTCTGAAGAATCGAGTGTAGTGGAAGTGTTGGACTCTAATGAGCCACTTGTCGCGAGCTCTTCTTCAGGCCCCTCGTGTGGTGCCGTTCCGTCTGTAGAATCGAGTGTAGTGCTAGTGTTGGACTCTGATGAGCCACTTGTCGCGAGCTCTTCTGCAGGCCCCCCGTGTGTGCAAGTGTTGGACTCTAGTGAGCCACTTGTGCCCATGACTGTGCCATCAAAACCAGTAGCTGGTAATTCCCGCGCCGTTCTCAGTACCGTGTCGGTACTGCCGCCTGCGTCTCCAACATCGTCTGAGAGCAGCGTGGGTGATGCGGAGCCTCGAGCTCCTGGGTCATCTGGCCGAAGAGTCCAATATAATTCCGATGAAATGAGGTTGGTTCGCAGTGTTTTCTTTAAAAGCCACATGTGTAAACTTCACAGAAAAAGCTGACGAGTAGAGCAGTAATTAGTTTTCTATAATGGTAATTTTTGTTTGTTTTAGGTCTCACTGGAATATGTTTAAAATCATAACCAGGTTCAATACCCCAGCTCAGTGCATTGCATTTGCTGAAGAGAATGGGCTCCTTCTTAGGGAAAAAATATGCTCACACCATAAAAAACCAATGTCGTTAAGCTCCTGCAGCAAGACCGGGCAGTTTGGCCTCTTCCGATGCAGGAAGAGCAACTGTCGCTCTAAGGCATTTAGTCGGGCAGCAGGAACATGGTTTGAGAATGCGAGGCTGTCTATCGAGTTACAATTTTTATTAATGTATATGTTCAGCCAAAAGTACAGTTATCATCAAGTAAAATTAGAGACTGCCCGTGAAAATAGAGAAAGTGTTTTATCAACAAGGACAATCGCAGATTGGTTTTCTTACTGTCGGGAGACAATTATTATTTATGAGTTGGAGCACCAGGAAATTAGTGGCAAGATTGGTGGTCCAGGCAAAATAGTGCAAATCGACGAATCAAAATTTGGAAAAAGAAAGTATAACAGAGGGAGACATATTGAAGGCCACTGGGTGCTAGGCATGATTGAAAATCGGAAAGATGATCTGAGATTAGAAGTGTGTCCCGATAATGTTAGATCTGCAGAAATGTTGGTGCCGCTAATACAAAAGCATGTGGAGGTAGGCACTGAAATCCATACTGATTTTTGGAGAGCCTATGATTGCCTACCTCAATATGGATACTTGCACAAGAAGGTCAATCACAGTGACCCCATAAATAAATTTGTGGCACCAGACGGGACACACACTCAGAGAATTGAAAGCCACTGGCGAAATTTAAAAGTGATGTTTGGTAGGGATGGTTATAAGGGAAACTTCACAGACTGGTTAATAGAATATTCATGGCGAAGAAAAATAAAAATAGCACATAAAGATGTTTTTGAAGAACTAATAAAAGCAATACAATATGTGTATAAAATTGATTAATAAATTATTAATTAGTATTTAATATGTTTTATTTTAACAGTACCTATTAGGGCAGATATCAAATAAAGGTTAGGTTCAACTTAAATCAAAGAACTGAATTGATTGACTCTCACTCTACTTGGTACGAGAATGTCCTACCTCTAGTGTTTTTATAAAGTCTGAAGCGCTTAGCTGCCTCTGCCTGCTGTTTGTTATAATTGTAGGCATCAGACGAGCCAGAGCCGCTGAGGCTGGTTGTCAAAGGTGACCAACAAGCTGAAGCTGCGGAGGTGATGGTCTTACCTTGTTTTTTACAATTATTATTAATTTTGGGTTGAATTATGAATTGACTGGCACAAGATTGATATTAAATGTTGTGGGGATGGGTAAGGGTTTGGTCTCTGATGGTAACAATAACCCTCTTATGCATATTTTACAAGAAAACAATATACAGAAATCTAACGACATTATAAATAAGAACACCACACGAAAAAAAATTAGGTTAGGTTGAAACTGCGACAACCAACGCGCGAGCCGAGCGAGCGAAGCGAGCGTGCCGCGGCAGCGGCCGGCGAAGCGCTAAAAAGTCAGTTACACATCCAACAAAACAATAAATTAGATCAGCGAAGTGTTAAATAACGTGAGGTCATGATTTTACAAAAATAAGCATAACTCAAAAACTATGCATTACCTTGTAATAAAAATGGTGAAAAAGGGAGGGGAGGACCCTATCCTTCCCCCCTTCAACCCCCTATTTCATGCCAATCTATTAAAAAATATTATCTTAATTTTAATCCATAAAATTAGGAAAATTAAATAAAAGTAAAAAAGGGGGGGTTCCCGTGCTTATTATTAGAAGAGGGGGGAGGGAAACCCCTCCCCCCTCCCCCTCCCCCCTCCCCCCTTAATTCGGCGGCAGTCAATGGAAAGTCGTACCAGATTTTTTAATGTGGGTTATGTATGGAAGGCCGCGCTCGGGGTATCACTATGAAAATATGGCAGCCTCACGCAGGGAGTTCAAAGCTGCTCTTAAATATGTACAAAATATCCAAGACAAAATTAAAATGGATATATTGGCACAGCATCATGCTGACAATATTTTTTTAGACTTTTGGAAGGAGACCAAGAAGTTAGACAGTAAAAATTGTTTACCACTATGTGTAGAAGGGGAAAAATGTCAGAACAAAATAGCAAATTTATTTCGTAAAAACTTCGAGGTTGCACAGAATGGACAGGGTAGTGATAAGACGGGTTTCAATTATAATAAACTTCAGATCGGAGAGGTTACGGAGGCTCACCGCGTCACAGTTACGCCGGAACAGATACAGGTAGTACTTAGAAACATGAAACGTGGTAAGTCTCCGGGCCATTAGACCGCTACATCATCATTTTACAGTTGGAATACTCGACTCGATACTCGGACAGTATGCCTCGGTGGCCTAGATGGTCATGGCGTCTGACACGGAGTGTCGGAAGACGCGGGTTCGAATCCCGTCCGAGGATGTGTATTTTTCTCAATAAAATTGCATTTAAAAGTCAAAATAAAAATGAGTCATTGAATATGAAAGTCTTAGTAGTTTTTTGTAATGTGTAATATCAACGAACGTGTGTTTATATACGGCGACTTACAATGTTGCAGGAGGACGGTATAGCGGAAGACAAGGGGGGCGGGCCGCGCGGGCGGGCGGCAGTGCGCGACGAGCACTACATCCCGCACGCCGCGCCCGACCACCACACCGAGGCGGGGTCAGTCTATTCATGTTTGTCGTACATTGCACGGCACCGCTTCACCCATCACTCGTCACCCTGGCGACACGTGCACGCATTATCACGGGCCTGACTATAGTGGTTGTCATTTCGTATGCATTTGGCAATTATTTTCACAATTTACAGATTTTTAAACATTTTTTGTCTTTTATACTTATGGCTTTTGCCTAGTTGCGCGATGTCGCCCGTGTCGTGCCGATGAAGAAGGAAACAAACTGTGGAGTTTGTTTGGCGCTTGCTTGTCCAGTGTTGTTTGTTGCAGAACTCAGATGCAATATTGATGGTCTCAATTGCCTACCGACCAATTTCGAAATATATACCATAAGATTAATCTTCTCTGAAATAAAAGCGAGCAGTGGTCGGCACAGTGCGTGTGTAGACACACATGATGCCGCCTGCACTACTGTGCACCGCACAAATGTGGTATTCAAAAGTGTAACAAACTCTTTACTCTGAAACGTGACAAGCAATGAGGTGATGGTACGAGTACAAAACGTATTTGAATATCAAACGTCACGTTAGTGAATACCAATGTGTGTGTAAACAGCATTGCTAGGGAAAATATGAGTTTATATCTTTACCAGAGTCTTGAACCTTACGGACTCTTTCAGCCTCAAAACTAGCAATTTGTTTTAAATTTTTTTATAGCCACATATAGAAAATGTTCTGTTGCGGTTCGATATATTGTGCAGCGATGGTTGATACAAACGTGTGTGTGCAGGATGGCGGTGCAGTTCGCGGCGGACGCGGAGGCGGCGCAGCTAGAGCTGGGCGGGGACGGGGGAGGGGGCAGGGGAGGGGCCGGCCGGCCCGTCGCCGCCACGTGGGACCGCAAGCGGAAGAAGATGGTGCACGTCGACCCGGTCAGCCCTTATTACTGTACTACTTAAATACTATTACTCATTGTGTACACCAAACAGCCAGACATCATACCGAACATACCTGGACATCAGCCTGTACGAGATTATGTTCATCTTCCATTTTGTATGCTCTACAGTAGACGTAGGGGATGCGTTTGTATGTGCAGGACGGTTGACGTAAGAACTAAGATACGAGGGCGGGTCAATAAGTCCGTGACTTTTGGAATAAAACACAGATGTTTTGATAAATAAATCATTTAATTTTTCAACGTAGTCTCCCTTGAGCTCTATACACTTTGTCCAACGCTTCTCCAATTTTTTTATCCCTTCCAAAAAATATGATTTGTCGAGGTCCTCAAAATAGGCCTTTGTTTGCGAGATGACTTCATCATTGGAGTCAAATCTTTTTCCACCAAGCCATTTCTTCAGGTTTGGGAACAAGAAGTAGTCACTCGGAGCCAAATCTGGAGAATAGGGCGGATGAGGGAGCAATTCATAGCCCAATTCATGGATTTTTGCCATGGCAACTGCACATGTGTGCACCCATGCATTGTCTTGGTGGAAAATAACTTTTTTCTTGGCCAAATGAGGTCGGTTTTTTTTTCAAATCGTCATTGAATCGGTCCAATAAGTTGGCATAATATTCCCCATTGATTGTTCTTCCCTTTTGAAGGTAGTCAATGTGGATTATCCCGCGTGCATCCCAAAAAACAGTCGCTGTAGAAGTAACTTAATCTATTTGACTTACAAAACAGCATCGCCTATCTGTTGATAGGCGATGCTGTTTTTTGCTGTTTGCTGTTAGTTCGTAAGATTTTCGCTAGATGCGCTAGTGTCGCAGTTTGCAAATTCCTGCATCGCGGTGATGTTTGTCGCACGTCGCCATAAGTCATTTGTGCGGGAACTTTTAAATATTTGCATCTTACAGTTCCGATTTGAGTTTCATTTACCTACTAGTCATAGTATACCTTCTCGGAGGAAAGAGCAAGACTTGTTCATGGTCCTATCGAGGCTGGATTTCCGGCAGGAGAACTGAACCATCACTAAGGTCGAGTTTTGCGTCATTTAGTGCATCACGGACAGTGGATTGCTGTCGATAACGTGTTGCAAGGCTTGGATGTCAGCGTAAATCGCTGTACACTACCAGTCGGACAGCGGAAGGAGCTGTTCAGGGACGTCGGACGTAAGGAGATCGTGGGACTGCTGACGCAGTCTCGCCGCCCAGGCGAGTCTAGTGATTTGACTGGAGGCAGGAAAAATATTTCGGCAAAGTTTGTCGTGCGGTGCAAGTGAGCGCAATAAATAATTATTGGTAAAATAATTATTGTTGCAGTGAAGATTTCAGTAAGTGCCAATGTGGATAAACTGTGAGTACTTTCAACTTTAACTTTTAATTGTGTGTCGAGTGAAATTTAAACATAATAAAGACGTTTATTTTGTGTTCTTTGCGATTTGAAAATTATGTTTGTTCCTTAGTAAGTATATTAGGACTTAGAATAGTTTTAAGAATTTTGGTCATACGGGGAACCTATGCCCGATTTCGGTTTCAACTATATACAAATTAAAACACCTGTAAAAATTTCTGTAATAATTTATAAACTTAGAAAAATTACTGTTTTAAGTTTGTTATTTAATATTTACAAGTTAGGCAAATAATTGTAAATTAAAATGGATTATATACTTAACTTTCAAGAAGAACTGTTTAATCGCATTGCGAAAGGCAGGAAAAATTATAAAAAGAGTCCAAAGGAGCACATATCCAAAGAGTATTTGGAAGGACGGTTGGAAATTCTAGAACAAATATGGTTAAAGTTCCTAGCTGGACATAAAGAATTAATGCGTTCTGCTTCTTCTGCTAAGGCAATAGCCGACACTGATTATATTAAAAAAGATATGTTTAACCAAGGAGAAGAATAGTATTTTGAGTACAAATGTGAGTTGAAAACTGCTTTGTAAAACTAAGTTGCAATAACTCAACTCAACCCGCTGGCGCATCTCAAACAAAATCATGTAATATCAGGTTGCCTAAGGCAAACATTCCAAACTTCTCAGGAAAGTACACTGAGTGGAATACGTTTAGAGATTTGTTTCAATCATTAATCCACAACAACAGTGAGTTGGATGATGTGCAACGGCTTCTCTACCTCAAAGGCTATTTAGCTGGTGAGGCGGAACAGCTACTGAGCAACATCCCAATCACTCAAAAAAACTACCATCGGTGTTGGAAACTTTTGGAAGAGAGGTATAATAATAAAAAATATATCTCCCATCATATTTTAAAGAGACTTATGAGCCAACGGAATATTAATAATGAATCCGCCAGCGGCTTGAAGGAGTTGATTGATACAACAAATGATTGTTTGTCATCATTATCTAATCTAGGAATAAATGTTGATTCTTGGGATATACTTATAATACATATACTGGTACTGAAACTGGACCCAAAGTCTCGGATACAGTGGGAATTCACGGCTACTGAAGGGTCATCGGATGAACTACCTTCATATAAATTATTTCAAGAAAGCTATCGAGCCATTGAATTGTTGTATTCTGGATCCACTTCAGCACAAAGGAATCAACGTAACTTACCAGTGAATAGGACAAAATCAATGCACATTGTAAAGGTGCAATGTCCATTTTGTTCTGAGGAGCACAAACTTAATAGCTGCAAGAGTTTTTTTAAAGAGTCAGTAGAGTCATGTCGTAGTTTTGTTCATTTGAATCACATATGTTTTTGCTGTCTGGGAAGCAATCATATTGCCAAAAACTGTCAAAGTAACATTAAATGTCGCGTATGTAAGAAAAAACATCATGCTCTTTTACACCCTGCGAATGAAGGTACAGCTAAGGGCAACGTCCCTCGTACTCCAACTACGGATCTGAGTACGGACAAAGATGTGAAACCAAGTTCATCAACGGCATTTGGTGAAAAATCGGAATTGTGTTCGATGGTTTCATGTTTTACTAGAATGATGGACCCAATTTTACTTGCAACAAAATCCAAATTTCAGGTGTAGGTGGAGAAAAGGGCTTGATATCTAAGGCGGCAGTTAATTTAAAGGTATCTTCACGAATTAACTCCAAGGTTATTATAAATGTGAAGGCACATGTTTTGCGATCCATCACCACCCTTTTGCCAAGTAGTGAAATGAAGGCAGTGGAATGGAATGAATTGCAAAATTTGGTTTTAGCAGACCCAGATTATCATACGCCAAGTCGTGTTGATATTTTGCTAGGTGCAGAGGTGTATGCGCAAATTATTCAAGACGGAGTGAAAAAAGGCCCACATGGTTCACCGGTTGCGCAATCCACTTCATTTGGGTGGATATTATCAGGAACAATTGACGGACCAGGTACGCAATCTGATATTAAAGTCATGCATATGGTTGAAGACAACAATTTATTAAGACAATTCTGGGAACTTGAAGATGACGTTCCTATGAATAAAGAAAGGTTACACACGGACAATGAAAAACGTTGTGAGGAAATATTCGCCACAACCACAAAGAGAGACAACAGTGGCAGGTATATAGTGCGACTTCCAGTTAAAAATGAAAATCCTGAAGTCTCTAACTCCCTGAAGATAGCTGAAAAACGATTACTTTCACTGGAAAGGAGGTTGAGATCCACTGACCTGAAAGAAAAATATAAGGAGGTTATTAATCAATACATTGACATGAATCACATGGAACTTGTACCGGAGGTAGAAATAAGAAATCCGAAAGCAGTGTACTTACCACACCATGCTGTGGTACGGGATGATAAGGAGACTACAAGGTTGAGAGTAGTCTTCGACGCTTCCTGTAATGGGCCAACCATGTATCACTAAATGATAATTTATTAGTAGATCCACGTCTTCAAGCTGACCTGAGACATCTCGTGCTGCGTTGGAGAATGTCACATATATGTTTGACGGCAGATATTGCCATAGTGTATCGGCAAGTAAAGGTTGATGAGGCTGATACTAATTTTCATTCGTGGAGAGATGATACAAATGAAAATATCGGACATTACAGAATTCTCAGGGTTACGTTTGGTGTGGCATCTGCTCCATATTTAGCGGTAAAAGCTTTACAGCAATTAAGCATAGATGAAGGAGATAAGTATCCTGCGGCAGCTAATGCAGTGTCAAGCCAATTTTATATGGATGATTTACTATCAGGATGTGACAATGTTGAAAAAGGAATGAATCTGTACAGAGAAATGAACGAACTTGTAGCGAAAGGAGGATTTAAGCTTCAGAAATGGACAAGCAGCAGCGAAGAGTTGTTGAAAGAAATGAAGAAAGAGAGTCAGAAAGAAAGGGACGAGAAGGAAATAGAAGAAATGATGGATGGATTAGAGATAAAGACAGATGAAGTAGTAAAAATTGTCGGCCTTACCTGGAACCGTAGCAATGACTCTTTCCGCTATACGATTGACATACCGGTCACTGAAAAGAACCCTGCAACAAAAAGAACTATTATTTCAAGTATCTGTCGGTTTTATGACCCCCTCGGATGGGTAGGGCCAAGTATAATAGTTGCGAAGATATTTATTCAAAGGCTTTGGCTGGTTGGACTAGACTGGGATGAAACTCCAACTTTATTAAATGAATGGCAGACGTACCAGAAAGAGTTGAAACTACTATCTAGAGTTACAATACCTCGTTGGATTTGCATCAAGGGAGGTGACCACGTTCAGTTGCATGGCTTTAGCGATGCGTCGAAGGTGGCATATTCTTCAGTGGTGTACGCGCGCGTCGTTGACTCCAAGGGACAAATTTCTGTTGCACTAATATCGGCTAAAACTAAGGTGGCTCCAATAAAGCAAGTCTCGATTCCACGTCTAGAGTTGTGTGGTGCTGTTTTATTAACGCGTCTGATGATGGAGATAGCTTCAGTTATGAAAATGGAGAAAACGAATCTGCATGCTTGGACTGATTCCACGGTAGTTCTTGCGTGGTTGAACAGCCATCCGAGCCGGTGGAAGGTCTTCGTTGCGAATCGAGTATCAGATATGGGAAAGATTTTCTTCGCTCACAAGGATGATAAGGGTGACTGCCTATTGTAAACGGTTTGCACATAATTTGAAGAACAAAACGGATAGACATGTCGGATTTCTAACAACCCAGGAATTAAATAAAGCAATGAACTGTTGCATTCGACAGGTTCAATCAGAAGGCTTCTGCGAAGAACAACATAAGAAAATCATCCACCCCCAACAAGATGAAAACATTATCTAGTCCATCTGAAACACCTTTTTCACCAAATGATTATCTGTCTAGAACGGAAAAAACTGTACCTGAGACCTCTGTACCCTCCACATTAACCAAATATGTATACCAGCCGCTTCAAGTTAAAACCTTTAATCAGAAGTCAGCAGACGATACAGACATATGTGGGAAGAGGGCAAATAATCACTCTATAGATATCGGATCAAAGCAGAAAAACATTTTCATTGTCGGTGACCAACAAGCGCGAGGACTTTCACAGCTTATGATTAAAATGAGAATGTCCAAATGGAACGATGAATATAGAGTGACAGCTATTGTTAAACCAGAGGCTAAATGCTCTGACGCATTAAGCTTTTGCCAAAATTTTAATAAGACGCTTAAAAAAAATGACAAAGTTGTCCTTTTAGTTGGTTCTAATGACAAAAATCCATTTCAGCTGTTAAATGACCTAAGCTTAACACTAAATCAAATAAGAAACAATAGTGTCTATGTTTTAAGCGTAAGAAAAAAACCCATTTTTACGAGAAAGTACACTAAATAGTCACATTGCAGCTCTTGTCAAAACTTATACTAATTGCAATTTTGTTAGAATTAATCCGAACGTGAACTTCAATTTTTCATATTTATTAGCTGTTAGTAAGGCAGTTAATTTGAAAATAGACTGTGAGGATATAAACTCTGAATTAAGATATGTAATGAGAAATAATACCCAAATAAATTCACAGACTGGCACTATTACCCAGATATCAACTAGAAACCATATCAAAGTTGCTAGTCCAAAGAAGGGAACAATACCTTTCTATTTTAAATCAGATCCGAATGTTATTAAACTAGATAAGCAACAAAATCAAAACAATAACAAAATTCAGTTTTTTCGGTAATGAGTCGAATATAAATAAAAATAAAAATAAATTTACGTTAATTAATCAAAATATAGCTGGAGCAATTAGTAAAGCACACGACTTAGAAGCAGCCTTGGCTGAGTTATCAGAAACAGAACACTTAGATGTTGATGCGATCTGTCTAAGTGAGACATTTTTAAAAAAAGGTACCGAAATACTTCTAAAAATACCAAATTATGAATTAGCTTCTGCATTTTCTAGAAATAGTAAAAGAGGAGGATCATGCATACTATTACAAAAAGGTCTGCAATGCAAAGAAATTGCAATGGTTAAGTCACTGGCGACAAACATTGAATTTGAGGCTTGCGGCGTAGAAATATCAACACATAATTTGATTATAATATGTATTTATAGAGTACCTAAATATGACGCAAAAACCTTTTTTAAACTATTCGAAGAACTATTATTATTTTTGACATATAAACATAAGAATAAAAAAGTAATAATATGCGGAGATTGGAATATTGATTTGCTTAAAAATTATGATAAAAGCAATATATTACAAACGATACTTAAAAACTATAATTACGATTCTGTTATCAAGGTTCCGACAAGACAAAGGGCGTGCATTGATCTAATTGTAACAAATATTAAGAGAAATGTTGAGGGAGGCGTTCATTTCTTAGCTCTATCTGATCATGAAACCGCTCAAACAGTCACTATAGAAATAAAAGCAAAAATGGATTGTACTGAGTGGTATGAAGACAAAAGAGACTACTCTAAAGACAATATAAGAAAGTTTTGTGATTGCATCTCATCATTAAAATTTACTGAAATGTATGAGCAAAATGCACTTAACCATGCTTTTAATGCTTTTCATTCTATTCTTTTATTGTTTTATAATTTGTGCTTCCCAGTAATAAAGGTAAAAATCAAAAACATTTGCAAATCAAAATGGATATCAAAGGGAATAAAAAAATCATGTGTACGAAAGCGAGCATACTACTTAAAATACATTTATTTCAAAGACAACAAAAAAATAAATGCTAAAACATATAAAAACTATAACAAAATTCTACAAAAATGTATTAAAAAATATCGACAAATACAGAACACTAAATATATAAATCGTAATAAAAACAAGGGTAAATCCGTGTGGTATGTTATTCGTAATAATATAGGCGATAATAATATAAAATATAACGACATAGAATCACTTAACTTAAATAATGTAACTGTCAATGATCCAAATACAATATGCA
Organism: Selenia dentaria; assembly: GCA_917880725.1. NCBI lineage: Eukaryota > Metazoa > Arthropoda > Insecta > Lepidoptera > Geometridae > Selenia > Selenia dentaria. Next base: position 240,276 of record OU862888.1, on the reverse strand, counting down.
ATATATTTAATAATTATTTTATTAATGTGGCCAATGAAAATGATTTGACATTACAATCAACAATAGATACATATAATACAATTAATAAACGTTCAATAAACTCAATATTTCTAATACCAACGGACCAAAATGAAATTTTGCGTATAATTAAATCACTTAATAATACAAATTCAGTAGGCTACGACAACGTAAACACTAACATTATAAAACAATGTGGAACAAGTTTAATTCAACACTTAAGTCATATAATTAATTTGTCTTTTGAAGAAGGCACATTTCCGGACTTGCTGAAAGTTTCAATAGTAAAACCACTGCACAAAAAAGGATGTAAAAAGGATATGAACAATTATAGACCAGTGACGCTGATACCGGTTATTTCAAAAATTTTTGAAAAGGCAATGCTTGTAAGACTAAATAAGTTTATGCAAAATACTAAAATTTTATGTCCAGAGCAATTTGGGTTTAGGAAAAACAGTTCTACTACTTCAGCATGTTTTACTTTAATCAAATCAATAACAGAAGGTCTTAATAATAGAATGAAGGTTGCTGCAATATTGATCGATATGACAAAAGCATTTGACTTAGTTGATCATAATATAGCACTGAAAAAACTCGATATATATGGAATCAGGGGAAACGCTCAAAAATGGCTTCAAAGTTATTTGATAAATAGGAAACAATATACTGAAACGTATAAAATTGAACAAGGGCATAAAAAAATATATAGGTCAGAACTTCAAGAAACCAAATCGGGTGTTCCTCAAGGAAGCATTTTAGGACCATTTATTTTTCTAGCCTACATAAATGACATTCCAAACGTTACCAAGCACCAATGTATTCTGTACGCTGATGATACTACTGTTGTTATAAAGGCTGATAACATTTATCAACTTAACATAGAGATTAATAATACGTTGAATAATCTTGTAAATTGGCTAAATAAATTAAAAATTAATATAAACAAAACCAACGTAATGCAATTCCACTCATATCAATCTATACAACCTAATATAAATATTAAATTCCAAACTACACAAGTTCAAGAAGCAGACAAGTGTAAATTTCTAGGTATTACTATTGACAAAAACTGCAATTGGAAATACCATATACAGGAAGTTTGTGACCGGCTCGATCGTTTTGTGTATGCTATAAGACAGTTACGACTTTTAGTGTCAGTGGAATCTGCGTTGTGTGCATACCACGGCTACGTAGCTTCCATTTTGTCATATGGGCTACTTTTATGGGGAAACTCTGTTGACATTAACAGGGCATTCATAGTGCAGAAGAAATGCGTAAGGGCAATGCGGTGCCTGGTCTACTGATAGCTGTGGACCCCTTTTCAAGAAGTTCAACATTCTGACATTGCCCTGCATGTACATAATGGAAGTTTGCATGTTTGTACACGACCATCCAGACTTCTTTGACAAACATTTGGACATAGTGCAAAGAAATACAAGGGGTTTAAACAAACTTTACCTACCAATGTGTCGGTTAGAAATATTTAAGAAAAATTCTTATTTTATGGCGATCAAAATATATAACAAACTACCTACTGGAATTAAGACTTTGACCTGTAATAAATTTAAATATAAACTAAAATCATGGCTTATTAGCAAATGTTTTTACAGTGTTAATGAGTATTTCCTTGATAATGTAATAAACAAATAAGTAAATTATCCTTAACATCATTGAAACATTTATATTAAATGAATCATCAATACTTTGGTTAAGATATTATAATTATTTTTTATGTACAATTATTAATTTGACAATTTATATTTTTAACTTGACAGAAATATTTAATATTTCATTATAATATATTAGATTAAGAATGTTGCACACCTCTAAATGAGGTAGATTGTATGGCACATTAATTACTTATAAGAACTTGTTAAAACCTACATTCTAATGCAACAGATGATTTTGATTTTGATTTGATTTGATTTGAACTAACTCTAGTAAGGAACAAGGAAAACTTACCCGAAAGAAGCAAACTGAAGGTTCTTAACCCCATCTTGGATAACGAAATGATATTACGGGTCGGTGGTAGACTAGAACATTCAGCACTGAGTGAAAATAAAAAGCATCCTATTTTGATACCCAAAGAGTCCCATTTGGCTAATCTCCTCATACGGGATGCTCACAATCAAACACTTCACGGTGGTCCACAGTTGGTGTTATGCTACTTGCGTAACAAATATTGGGTTTTAGGAGCTGGAAGATTAGTGAAATCTTGCTTTCGTAACTGCGTTATTTGTGTTAAAAATTCGGGGAATACACAAACGCAGTTAATGAGGCAGTTACCATCGGCAAGATCAACTCCAGCCCGACCATTTAAAACTAGCGGCGTGGATTACGCAGACCCAAATAAGATACGCACAGCCAAGGGACGGGGTCACAAGTCACATAAAGCTTACATTTGCTTGTTTATATGTATGGTGACCCGTGCAATCCATCTGGACGTTGTTACGGACCTTACAACTGAAAGATTTTTACAAGTATTTAAGAGATTCGTTTCTCGGCGAGGCTGTTCTGACATTTGGAGTGATAATGGCACAAATTTCACAGGAGCAGCTGCAGAAATGAAAAACCTGTTCCAAAATGAGAAAAGCTCCATGCACCAAGAACTTGCTGAGGTTCTGGCTTCAAATGGATGCTCATGGCACTTCATCCCGTCGCGGGCTCCAAATTTCGGTGGTTTATGGGAAAGCGCAGTTAAATCTGTCAAATATCACCTTAGGAGGCAAATTGGCCAGTCAACACTTACTTTTGAAGAAATGTCAACAGTGTTGGCACAAATAGAAGCCTGTTTGAATTCCAGGCCTCTCTCAGTATTGACTGGAAATGATGACGAAGATGTCACGATATTAACACCAGGTCACTTCCTGGTGGGTGAAGCATTGATACTTCCCCCGGTCTCCAACTTTGAGTCTTCGAACGCTACCTCATTACGAAGGTGGCAATATACGCAAAAAATGACTCAAGGATTTTGGCGTCAATGGTCCCAACAGTATTTAACCAGATTTTATAAAAGATATCGTTGGTCGGATCAAATGCCCCAACCTCGTATCGGCGATGTAGTTGTTGTACGAGAAGACAATTTACCAGTGTGTCGATGTCTTTATGGCAAGGTGATCGCAACCCATCCTGGACATGACAACTTAGTAAGGGTAGTGACATTAAAGGTTAAGAACGGTACGTTAAAACGACCAGTTAATAAGTTGTGCCTCCTTCCTGTGACTACCTAGCTACCTTCTATTTGATAATAGGCATATAACATCTTGTTCAGGAAATATACATTGTATTAATGCTAATAGATAGATAATATGTATGTATGAAGGACGACATTGTCAAATTAGTCCTTGGTGGGCGATGTATGTAGAAGTAACTTAATCTATTTGACTTACAAAACAGCATCGCCTATCAACAGTTAGTTTGTAAGATTTTCGCTAGATGCGCTAGTGTCGCAGTTTGCAAATTCCTGCATCGCGGTGATGTTTGTCGCACGTCGCCATAAGTCATTTGTGCGGGAACTTTTAAATATTTGCATCTTACAGTTCCGATTTGAGTTTCATTTACCTACTAGTCATAGTATACCTTCTCGTAGGATAGAGCAAGACTTGTTCAGTCGCCATAACTTTATTGGCTGACAAACCCACCTTGGCCTTCTTTGTCGCCGATACACCCTTAGAAACCCACTGTTTTGACTGTTGTTTGGTCTCTGGTGTGTTGTGATGGATCCATGTTTCGTCCACGGTTACAAAACGGCGCAAAAACTCCTCCATATTGCGATTAAACAACTTTCCTGTGAAGTTGTTACACGATTGCGTTTGTGGTCGACTGTGAGCAAACGCGGCACCCATCTTGCGGAAAGCTTTCTCATGCCCAAGTGATCATTCACAATTGAAACCACTGAGCCATGCGAGATCCCTACGGCTTCCACAATCTCTTGCACTTTCAATCTTCGGTCGGCCTACACCATATCGTGAATTTTTTCGATTGTTTCGGGTGAAGAGACCTCAACTGGGCGTCCAGGACGTTCGGCATCTTCAGTGCTTGTACGGCCACAACGAAATTCAGTAAACCACTTTTTTACCATTGAAATCGATGGTGCAGAGTCCCCATAGTATTTATCAAGCTTAGCCTTGGTCTCGGTAATGGTTTTTTTTCGCAAAAAAATATGCTTAATAAGCACACGAAATTCACTTTTTTCCATTTCTTCTTCAAATTACTGGGTAGTCTGATAAAGATAGCTGTCAAACACAAACTAACTGACGCAGCAAGTTCAAATTTTGACAGGAGTCAACTGACAGATGCCTGTTGACAGGAGTAGTGTTGCATTTTTAGTAAAAGAAGTCAGAAATTCAAAAAGTCACGGACTTATTGACCCGCCCTCGTATACGTTTGTATGTGCAGGACGGTTGACGTAAAAACTAAGATATACGTTTGTATGTGCAGGACGGTTGACGTAAGAACTAAGATATACGTTTGTATGTGCAGGACGGTTGACGTAAGAACTAAGATATACGTTTGCATGTGCAGGACGGTTGACGTAAGAACTAAGATATACGTTTGCATGTGCAGGACGGTTGACGTAAGAACTAAGATATACGTTTGTATGTGCAGGACGGTTGACGTAAGAAATAAGATATACGTTTGCTTGTGCAGGACGGTTGACGTAAAAACTAAGATATACGTTTGTATGTGCAGGACGGTTGACGTAAGAACTAAGATATACGTTTGTATGTGCTGGGGCCTTACTATGAGCTCTTAAAGCAGGACTTCTAGACAACTGCCCGGTTTATTCGTACCATGACAACTTAAAAGCAGGCCTGCCCACGCCTACCATTCAAGAACCGCAGATAAACCGTTCACCTGTTTTTTTGTATGGACTATCGTTAACATGTCACTCTAAATCCACTCAGTTTATTAACTTGTAAACGTCTAGGCATCTGCAATGTTGGTTATAGTAAATTTTTAGAATGCCAGAGATAATATTATCCGTTCACTTTTGAGAAAACAATATTCAAACAGTTCACCTAAATCAGCGTCATGGTATGATTTCATTCAAAACTGTTTATGTCAGGTTTAAGAACTGCACGGAACTTGCATGGTTGTTACGAAGCTGATAGTAAGGCCCCAGGACGGTTGACGTAAGAACTAAGATATACGTTTGTATGTGCAGGACGGTTGACGTAAGAACTAAGATATACGTTTGCATGTGCAGGACGGTTGACGTAAGAACTAAGATATACGTTTGTATGTGCAGGACGGTTGACGTAAGAACTAAGATATACGTTTGTATGTGCAGGACGGTTGACGTAAGAACTAAGATATACGTTTGTATGTGCAGGACGGTTGACGTAAGAACTAAGATATACGTTTGTATGTGCAGGACGGTTGACGTAAGAACTAAGATATACGTTTGTATGAGCAGGACGATTGACGTAAGAACTAAGATATACGTTTGTATGTGCAGGACGGTTGACGTAAGAACTAAGATATACGTTTGTATGTGCAGGACGGTTGACGTAAGAACTAAGATATACGTTTGCATGTGAAGGACTGTTGACGTAAGAACTAAGATATACGTTTGCATGTGAAGGACGGTTGACGTAAGAACTAAGATATACGTTTGTATGTGCAGGACGGTTGACGTAAGAACTAAGATATACGTTTGTATGTGCAGGACGGTTGACGTAAGAACTAAGATATACGTTTGCATGTGAAGGACTGTTGACGTAAGAACTAAGATATACGTTTGCATGTGCAGGACGGTTGACGTAAGAACTAAGATATACGTTTGTATGTGCAGGACGGTTGACGTAAGAACTAAGATATACGTTTGTATGTGCAGGACAGTTGACGTAAGAACTAAGATATACGTTTGTATGTGCAGGACGGTTGACGTAAGAACTAAGATATATACGTTTGTATGTGCAGGACGGCGGACGTAAGATGATCCGCACGGAGAGTGGCGCACGCGTGCCTGCTTCCTACCGCAGCGGGCGATACGCAGAGTGGCGCAAAAAGAACGGTGCGGCCGGTGGTCACCCCGGCGCACAGGCAGGGGAAGGCGATGACCATGCTGCCAACGGGAGGAAACCTGGTGAGATAAACATCTTGCAACTTAACGGCATGTGGACGGTTTTTCCGACTTTATTTGCAACATAAAAAAAAGAACATCTTTTTTTTATGTTGGTCGGTCGTAGCGCGGCATAGATATATTATGTGAGAGTCCTCTTGTTGCTCCTCGATTGCACCCGCGTGGTGATGATGATGATGATGATGAAAAGTATCATATGTCCCTTCCCCGGGATATAATTTCCTTGGCAAATTTCATGACGATCCGTTCAGGTGTGGTTCCATGGGGGAATGGTTGAACGTCTCTCCGTTGTGTTGTGCAGCGTCAAATAGTTAAGGAAGAGCGCACTCTCCCCATGTCTCATGGCGTTGTTAAGCAACATTGACCCCCGTTTGTAGAAGGTTTGTTAGTTGCTAGAGTGTTGATTAGTTGACCAACTAAATACTAAACGCTCTTTGGTCAATGTTGCTGATCAAACTTTGAGATACGTTCCAGAAACTGGAGGTAAGCAGCCAATGAGTGTTTGGTAACAAGTGGAGCACAGCTCGGTAGTGCAGATGCTTTACTGTAATGTGTTGTCGAAGCTAACGGTGCATTCCGCGGTGTCGTGCAGTGTCCGAGTTCCGTCCGCGCTGGGTGAAGCACAACGAGCGCGTGGCGCGCCGCGCGGGGCATGGGGGGCAGGGCGGGCCCGAGCTGCGCGACAAGCAGCAGATCGTCAAGGACAGGATCCGCAGGGAGAAAGTCAAGGCCAAGCTCAAGCACAAAACCAAAAACAACAAGAACAAGAAGAAAAAGAAGTGATACCATATTGCATAATCTTGTACAAATTAATATAACTACTAAAGTGGTTTTATATTTGTTTTAACGGTCGCTAATTATAACTCGAACCAATAAATGCCCAATTACTTTTTTAACAGCAGTTTTTAACATAAGTTGCTCGCTAGTGACCTCCGAAACAGCTGTTTATAGTAATCTAAAGTTTTCAGTTTTGATGGGATGTTTAATGAGTCGAAAACGGCCCGTTGATCATGGGAGCGTCTACTTGTATATACACATTTAAAAATTAAATAATATTGTTAATAAATCAGTGTTTTTTTATAATATAGGAGAACATCCACACAAAGGTCTTCAGATCCCAAACTAGGCACAGCAGAGAGGCTGTATTATAGTAACCTGATGACTGTATACATTTTCACACCCATACACAGAGCAAACAGACATGTTCATGCACACAAATGTTTGACCTGTCCGGGGATCGAACCCGGGACCAGCGACTCGGAAGGCAGGGGTGCTACCAACTGCGCCAACTGGCCCGTCAGATTTCTTATTGAGGCAGTTACGATACTAACTACTTATGTGTGGACACTCTGGCGCCGTCTCATCTCCCTGGGACGATTGATCGGGCTGGCGCTGCTGCGTCTAAAGCGGAACACCTCAAACGGCATAAATATGTGTATTTAGACAGAATGTACATGTTTGTGCCGTTTGGGGTCGAAACTTTAGGCCCGTGGGGGCCGTCCGCTCTCAACTAGTTTAGGGATCAGGCGAAACGTTTGGTTGAGGCGACGGGTGACCGAAATGCTGGCTCCTACTTTGGGCAAAAACTTTGCATTGCCATCCAGCGTGGCAATGCCGCCAGCGTTTTGGCCACTTTTCCCTCCACCATGGGGCTTATAGATTAGTTTTAATTTTTATTTTTAATACCTTGGAATTAAAACTATGAAGATGTATATCCTAAAGGAAATAACTGCTTATTATATAATAACGGGTCGCCGTACAAGTAACATCGCGCAAGCCGCGCTTCATGCACAGAGACAAACACAGAAGTGGTGCCCCATTTCGTTGAGTATACAGAATGTGGTGAAGCCCGTGACCGGGGGGCGGAAGGCGGTGCTCCGTGCGTGCGCCACCTCTTGGCGAGTAGATAGAAGTCCTTCTGTATAGGTAAAGTAATATGTGGGGTCAAGTACATACAGCGTTACGGTGAACTTGTACTGCCCTAATACGAATTCAAATTTGCTTCAAAATGCTTACATAATTTTACGATGGTTCATTCAATACATGACATCTACATAACAATGTATGTATAATGAGTATATGATGTCATCATTATAATCCGGAAAATATTATTAGTCAGTGTATCGGGTTCTGCGGATAGATTCCACAACAAAGATGTAAATACTAAAATGATCTTCAAGTAGTTTTTTATTTATTGAATGCCAGTGATGAGTACAGTTACCTGTACGATGGTTGCGGTGGATATCGTATCAGTCGTGTTTTATCGTGCATTCGAGTTGAGATATTTGTAATCACCATGTTCAAGTGTCCCGCTTGCAATTTCGACCGTAAACTATTGTTTTACCTGTGCCAATATCAGTGAAAAAAATTATCAGAAGTTAGGAATGGCGAAAAAACCCGCCTTACTGTGCTTTTCGTGTAAGTGCCTGCCACAAGCGCAGGCCCAAGGTGGATCACTCGTATCTCAGCCTGCAATGTTCTCGTCTGCTACCCTCGACCAAGTGCTGCAGGAACTACGCGATGGGATTCGTGGCATAAACAGCCGCTTTGAACAACTTCCGACCCTTGTACAAGAAGTTCAAGATATCAGAGAGGAGTTCCACCAGTTCCAGGATGTCGTGAACGGCAAAACGGTGGCCCTGGAGGCGCGTATTTCAGCCATAGAGACTTTTTTTTTTTATACCGAACTGGGTAGCACTTGACCACTATCTCACCTGATGCTAAGTGATGATGCGATCGATGATGGAGCGCGCTTACCCAGAAGATACCTATGCACTCGTGTTATGAAGACCCCCATATCGTACTTAACCGGAAACACCGACTCAGGGAGGGTGTTCCATTCCCTAGCGGTTCGTATGATAAACGAAGAAGTAAATCGCTTCGTCTGGGTAAATGGAATATCCACCATAAAGCGGTGGCGCTTCTGAGTATCTCTGGATGTCCGATTATAGAATGGGGATGGCGGAATCAAATTGTGAAGTTCCATTGTACACTCACCGAAACGTATCCGATAAAAAACCGATAAACAAGCGACTTTGCGGCGATGCTCGAGACTCTGAAGTCTCTTGCGTACTAGGTGGTCGTCGTTAATGAGTCTCTTGGCTCTCCTCTCAATAGCTTCCAGTGTCTCCAGCTGGTATTTGGCAGAACCATCCCAAAGGTGAGAACAGTACTCCATACACGACCGGACTTGGGCTTGATAAAGATTAAGCAACTGTCCCGGTGTGAAGTATTGTCTCACCTTAGCCAAAACACCAAGCTTTTTTGAAGCAAGCTGGGCTTTGGACTCAATGTAGGAGCCGAAATTGAGAGTTGGTGTTAATGAGATGCCAAGAAGCTCGAAATGGTTACTTATCGGCACGGACACATCCCTGAAAGTAGGAGCCAGCTGGAAAGGGCTCCGTTTGGCGGAGAAAAGATACGCCTGGGTTTTAGCAGCATTGAACTTAATTAGATTGGCATCGCCCCAATCGGAGACTGCCTGCAAAGAAAAGTTCAAGCGCTGAACCATCGCTTCCCTATGAGACTGGATTTGTAATGCACTGGTTCGTGCGTTAGATGTGTAACTCACCACAACGGTGCTGTCATCTGCGTACCGGGTATATATATATATATAAATACCGGGTTTCAGCAGGTCATTAATATGCAGCAGAAAAAGTGTTGCGGAGAGTACTGATCCTTGGGGGACTCCGGCATTTATAGCCAATTGGGCGGAAGAACAGCCATTGATGACTACTCGAATCGACCGATCCCTCAAGAAATCTGAAATCCAGACACACAAACCAGTGGAAAGGCCGTATGAAGGAAGCTTGCTAATGAGGCTATCGTGCCAGACCCTGTCAAAAGCCTTCGAGATATCGAGAGAGACAGCAAGCGCCTCTCCGTGGTTCTCGATGGCTGAGTTCCAGATGTGAGTGACTATAAAACATATAGCTGAGATCCTAAAGATATCTGTTGGTAGCGTTCAATCCATTTTAATTGATTCACTGGGGTTCAAAAAAGTGTCTGCAAGATGGGTGCCACGAATGTTAACCGACGAAAACAAAAAGCGACGTTTGGAAATTTCCAAGCGTAATCTCGAAATGTTCCAGCGTGATTCGGATAATTTTTGCCGTCGTCTTGTCACCATGGATGAAACGTGGGTCCACCATTTTGATCCTGAAACTAAAAGACAAAGCCTGTCTTGGAAACGACCATCCTCTCCATCCATTAAGAAATTTCGAGTTGCTCCTACCGCTGGCAAAGTTATGGCCTCTGTGTTCTGGGATAGTGAAGGAATCCTTTTTATTGATTACATGCCAAAAGGCCAGACGATTACTGGACCCTATTATGCAAATTTAATCCCGAAAGTGCGTGAAGCGATTAAAGAAAAACGTCGTGGAAAACTGTCGTTGGGCGTGTTGTTCCTTCAAGATAACGCTCCTGCTCATCGATCGGAAGTTGCGCTCAACGCAATCCGCTGTGCTGGCTTCAATCTCCTTGACCACCCACCATATTCTCCGGACTTAGCCCCAAGTGATTTTCACTTATTTCCAAAATTAAAAGAGGAAATTCGTGGAACAAAATTTCACGATAATGACGCGGTTATAGCTGCCGTAGAGGACTTTTTCGAGAGTCAAGAAAATATTTTTTTTTCACAAGGAATAAGGAAGTTAGAAACGCGTTATTCTAAATGCATTGCATTGGAGGGAGATTATGTAGAAAAATAAAATATTATTATTTAAATCTTTGCATTTTTTAATATTGATTCCAAGAATTTTTTGATTCACCCTCGTACATCTCTAGATTTGCGGGTTCGAGCATCAGCCCAGGCTAAGTAGGCCTCATGTTTTGACGCTTCTGCATCTCCACATTTGGCATTAAACCATGGTCGAGCTTTGCTAAACAGCGAGATGTCAGAAAATAGAATGAAATATTCCATACCCTGTCGTAACACTTCTGTCACAGCATCCGCGCAAGCTGAGGAATCGCTAGAAGAAAAACAAACCCTCCACCAAGGATAAGACAAGAAAAAATTACGCATCTCATCCCAATCTGCTGACTTGTATCGCCACACCTTTTGGGCTGGGATCGGGCGGGGAGTAGACTGACACAGACTTCACCAGACAGTGGTCGGAGCTATCCAAGGGTGATGAAACCGACACCGAGTAGCGGTCTGGATCTGTTGTCAGCAGAAGGTCCAAGCAGTTGGCTGTGTGGCCATCAACATCTGGAATCCTTGTAGCTCCTTGAACCAGCTGAGTGAGGTCTAGCGTCAAGGCAAGCTTACGCATCTCTCGACCAGCGTGGTCTGTGCTCTGGTATGGGTATAGCCAGTCTTGATGGTGGGCGTTGAAATCCCCCAGAAGCACTAATTGAGCAGAAGGATACCTCTGTTGGGCCACGTCAGCTGCCTCACTGAGGTAGTTTGTGAGCCTGGTTGTCTCCTCATCTCCGCTGTGCGAACGGTAGACACTAGCATAAAGTATCTTCTCCATGCCGTTGTCCACTAGAACCCACATGATGGAAAATTTGGGGTCTTCAAGGTTACGGAGACGTCGATAACAAATGTCATCGCGAGCATACATACAAACTCCTGCTCTGGCCCTAAAGCTATGTTCAAGAAAGTAGCCCGGGTAGGCAAGGTATGCAGCGTCAGCTGGACATTTGATCTGCGTCTCCGTGAGGAACAGAATATGCGGTTTTGCTGTCTCAAGATGGTGGTGGACTGAGTCGATATTGGAGTGCAAGCCTCGAATGTTTGAGAGGTGCACTTGAAGAGAGAGGACGTGCTTCCGCTGTTGGACCTTTATTCTGTTTTTGTTGCCTTTCATTTTATGGGGAGTGAAGATAGGTAAAGGGAAACGGAAGTGGAAACGAGGCGCATATTATCAACCCGTGACACAAATTAGGCTTTTCCACCCTATGGAAACCAATCCTGGAGACCGCGGGGACGCCCGAACCCCCCCAGAGGTGTCCATCGGGACCTCTCGTCTGGTCGCCAACCAGCACGATGGCGCACCTCCAGGATTTTTCGCGAGATGGCGAGGCTGCCTTTCATGAGTGGCTGGCTCACTACTTGGGCCCCCAACTATCTGCGGTCGGCCAGCGGAGAACCGTGCCTCGGATCCCGCTGCTCTCCAAGATTGGCTGCCAGGTAAATTAACCCTCAATGTATCACGACCAGCTATAGTAATAAGCGCAACTGTTTCCGACCCGTTTCCCATAATGGCTTCACCAAACATCATGCCGTAACGCGACCGCTTGGCGGCATGGCTTTGTCTGGTGGGTGGTAACACGCCGCGGCCTAAGCCTACCACCTGAAAAAAAGTACTGCTCTTTTGGCGCCACCCAGGGGAACACGTGTAGAACATCGAGGGCTAAATCCGACGGACGCGAGCAGTATAGTCCCCCAAAAGACGACAGAAATCGGCGGTGGAGACTACCCTCAACTGCAAATTAAACTTACTTAGCTGACTGCGGAGCTAGCATTCACACAACAACGTGAACGTATCAACAATCTTAAAATCAAAAGTATACCCTTCAAGAAGAACGAGAGTCTCCTAGCACTCGTTCGTAAACTTTCCGAGATGGTCGGACAGCCTGTGGCATCCTCGGACATCAACTTTGTGCCGAGAACCCGCTCCTACACTGACAACAAGCCGATCGTAGTAAGGCTTCCTGGAAAGATACACTAGGGAAAATCTCATAGCCGCTGCCAGGATGCACAAGAATCTGACTGCAGAAGCCTGGGGCTTTCCCGGAGTTGCATATGTGAATGATCATCTCACGAGCAAGAGCAGCGAGAACAAGCAACTTCTAACAAATAAGGTTAAGAAGCTAGCTAATGGAAAAAGCTATAAATTCGTGGTATTCGTCTGTAAATTCGTCTAAAACTGTAAGATCCTTGCAAAAAAGAACGATACTTCTCCCATATTGAACATTTTCCCATATATAACATATGCCAAAGATTTAGTGAATTATTGTACTTGATTTCCATATTTAAATTACTAACTAAAAATAATATCGTTTATTACTTCTTGTTTGTTACAAAGCCATACGAAACTATTGATTATACTACAGTTAGGTAATTCTTATCAATTTTCTATAACCTATTCATTTTTATATCAGTATATTTTATAGTTACAGACATACCTCATCTTAGAGTGCATATTATACAATACTCACTTTTTTATTTACATACAAACATTTTATATAGTTGGACGTTACATAGTATATTACTTGCTTACGTGCCGCCACATACGTGTTGTGACGCTGATTGTTTCCTCACTAGTTATTCTATCCGAATACATAACGATTGTATGCCACTTATAATCTCTAAGTTAATATTTTATTATCGTGGTAAAACTTATACACGCTTTCGACTAACACAATCGCTCAACATTCCGTTTTATGAACTCCATAGGTATCACAGATTAACTTTGTATTTGTATTATGAATGCACAATGTTTTGTTCGCAAACAACTAACATAAATAATGAACGTATCTACTACTTATTGTTTTTGGGTAAGGTCTTGAATCGAGTCGCCTGAATTTAGGGGGGGGTAGGGGGGTGGGGGGAGGGAGGGGAACCCTCCCACCATTTTTCCCTGCCGGAATCGCGTAGTTTTTTTTTAATTTCATATCAAAGATCAATTTTTCTACTCTATTTAAACACTTTTACACTTAACTTTGGGGGAGGGGGAGTGGGTAGGAGGGGGGGTTGGGGGCAGGGAACCCCCCCCTACCATTTCCCCCTGCCGGAACCGTGTAGTTTTTTTTTAAATTTAATATCAAAGATAATTTTGTCTACTCTACTAACACTTTTACACCTAAATTTAGGGGGGGGAGAGAGGGGGGGGGGGGGGGGTCAGAGTTGGATCTGTCACTAATTTCGACCTAACCGGTCTGTCTTGGACTCCGGGTGGGCCAGAAGCTCTAGCGGTCGCCCCTGAACGTTGCTTCGCCACACTCAGCCTACGTTTCGCTACGGAGGCTAGAGCTTCTGGCGCATTATTTATAAACACTCTAGGGGTAGTAGCCACAAGAATAGGTGGAGTCGGGGTGCTCTGTGTCGGTTTTCTGACTACTTTCAACCTAACCGGTCTGAGTTGGTCTCTGGGTGGGTAAGGGAGGAAAATAATTTTCACAAAACTATGTAGGAGTATTTATTTTATTTTGTAAACATAGTTAATTACATTGATCAACTCGACAAAGGAATCTTTTTTCTGCTTGAATAGATCTCGCCTCCACAAATATTCACACACAGTTTTTCAGTATAATGTTCAGTAAATGACGTCCAGCAGAGCGTCGGGATTCAGCTTCCGTCCCGGTAACCCCGGAACTTGTTGACGGCACGGGTTCTGTGCCTGAGGGCGCTTCTCTAGAAGCCATAGCTCGCCAAAAACGATCGGTGTCCAGTAAGCCAGCAAAAGTCGTCCAAAGTAGCGATCCAACGGTGTCCAGTGAGTAAGCCAAGGTTGTACGGGGAAGAAATCCAATCGGTGTCCAAGAGAGAAGCCAAGTCGTCGAAAAATCGTAGAAAAAAACAGAGGAGCACATTCACGAAAACTCGAAAGCAACGGAATAATGCGAATCGTGTATGTCAAATCAACGTCACATACGTCAAACACCACAAACCTCAAAAATAGCGATCAAAACGTTTCGTTTCACGAACATAAACATAGCAGACGTTCAAATTTATGCAATATATACCTTTCGCCGTACTAGTATTGGTCTGTGCGTTCTGCACCAATTTGTTGAAAACAAATAGTAAACAGTGATAAAACCTAAAATTTCTATACATATTCTGTGCTGTGGTTAATACTGAAAGTTTGTGTACAATTTGCAACATCTAAAATCAAAGTTTTAGTACTTTAAATTGCAAAACCTATAAGTGACTCGCCGGTATTTTATATTTGTGTTTAATCTACCCTCACTGCATTTTATCACAAACGTTATAGTGCATTGACTTGTATTATTCGCTCAAGTTAGCAATAATTGCATTTAGGCTGCATTATTAAGCATATTTAGTACGTATATTGCTTTCCTCGACAATGGCGGGACAGTGCGAAGCATGTAAAAGCAACTTATCGGTGACTCAGAAACGTATTAAGTGTATCTTTTGTTTGCAACTGTATCACTCTGAGTGTGTCAATTACAATAATGATTCCGCCTCAAGAGCGTCGTGGAAGTGCCCAACCTGCACGGCTACTCAGCGTAAAGGTGGTAACAACTCAAATACTCCCGTACGTAATGTTAAGCTACTGCCACAAGAAACTGGAATGAAGTTACAGCATAGCTCGCCCCTGTCCAATCAGGCTGCAGTGGAGCTCCAAATGGGCAGTGAACAATCAGAGAGAACTATCGTAGCCCCCGAGGAATCGGGAGCAGTCAATGACTTTGTGATGCAGGTAGAATCAGTCCTAGACGTTAAACTAAATGCAGTAAAAGGGGAAATATTGCAACACCTTAAGACTACCTTTTTAGCTGAGGTCCGGAAAGAGTTGCAGATTATGTCGAATAAATATAAACACCTTGAAGAGTCCCATAATACCGTACGTAATGAACTTGATGATTTGAAGAGAGACTGTGCTGAGATGAAGAAGAGTGTGCTTGGCAGTAACAACATAATCATGGAACTTCGAGCGCAGCTCAACAAGCAACAACAGTGGGCCAGGATGACAAACATTGAAGTTGTAGGGCTGCCTGAAACCCCACGAGAATCTCCTACAGAGCTAGTCATCATGATTGCCAAACATGCAGGCATTGACGTGACTCCTGATCAAATTGAAAGTGCGTATCGGGTCCAGCCAATGCAGAAAGCTGATGGGCGGCCCAAACCTATTGTGGTAAAATTAAAAAATAGAATGCTGAAAGATAGTATCTTGTCTGGTCTGCGTCGAACCAGAGGCATAAATACGAGTGACGTGGGCCTTGGAGGTGCTTTAAAACAGTTCTACGTGAACGAACATCTGACGCCAGAAAACAAGCAGCTACTCAGACTAACCAAAACCGCAGCAAAAGCGAAATCCTACAAGTATGTTTGGGTCCGTAACTGCAATATTTTTTTACGAAGGAACGAAGAATCTCCGGCGATGACTATCAACACAGAGCGAGATTTAGCCAAAATCGTATAATAGTTTCGTGTATTTCATATCATTTTTATTTTATTCTTGATTGCTATTATATAGAAAAAATTATAACTTTCAATTATACACAGGAATTGTTTGTTTCAAAGAAGTACTTACAGTGTGGTTCAATATTAAATTTACTCATAACACAACCAACTATACACTATACACAACAACAACATAAACTCACTTTACACAACACTATCTCTTGTTTAATATACACAATTGTTTTCTATAATATCAATCCGCTACGTTTAATATATACGAGCGGAATGTTGTTGGCGGCTGCACGTAGGTACAAATCTACGGAAATTGTTTGTTTATGTTTACACGTACGTATGGCCGTGGTTACGGCAACATGCCACATAGTTCACTCTCTCACATGTTTGTTCATATGCTTTAATACTGAATTAATCAATAAAAATGATGATGGATAATTGCAATAACAGTATTAATAATAAAAAACTTGTAATATTCTATCAAAACGTTCGCGGATTACGTACGAAAACTATGCAATTGCGTCAAAATATATTATTACATCACTTTGATATTATAGTTTTAACGGAAACTTGGCTGACTGATGGTTTTTATGAAAGTGAGCTATGTGACGATCGCTACCAAATTTATCGATGCGATAGAACCGATAATACTTCCGTAAAAAAAATCGGGGGCGGCGTCATGATATTAACTAAACGTGAGCTTCGGGGCGCGGTACAGCCGGAGTGGGCGTGCGCTGGAGTCGAGTGCCTGTGGGTGACTATACCCGCTCGCTCCCTGGGTGCCCGTGACGGCCGTAACCTGCTTATATGCACAGTGTACATACCTGGTGACAACTTACAATCTTCGCGACTCGTTTCTGTGAATAATATGCTTATCAGTGTATTGACTAAATGCCCGGATGATTATTTCATTATTACTGGTGACTTTAATCTGCCCAATGTGAACTGGACGGGCTCAGGACCTATTTTGTGTAGAAAGGATTCTGTTGAATTACAAAATATCATTGGTGACTTTCTCGACATGTGTAGTGAAGCTGGGTTATCACAGCTTAATTTGAATGCAAATACGAGTGGTAACATATTAGATTTAATATTAAGTAACACATCAATTGATATTAAGAGATGTAATAACCCTCTAATCAAAGAGGATACATTTCATCCTTCCTTAGAGGTGGATGCTTCAGATCTTATGATACCTTCTTTCAAACGTAGTTCAACTGTTAAATTATGCTTCCATCGCGCTGACTACACAAAAATTAAAGATCATTTATCTACAGTAGACTGGTCCAGTATACTTACAGGAGAAACAATTGACGATGTTGTAAATAGTTTTTATTGCACCCTACAAACAGTTATTGAACGATTTATACCTAAAGTAAAAATTAAGTCTACAAATCGTTATCCTATTTGGTATTCAAAACCCTTAGTACACATTATTGTGGATAAGCTAAAAGCCCATGCGCGATGGAAGAGACATCGCAATCCTAGAGATTATGATGAGTTTTCTGAGTTTAGAATGAGGCAAAAGAAAATACAAAAAAAATGTAAAGACGCGTTTATAGATCGCATGCAAGCATTTATGAAGAGGGATCCTAAATATCTGTGGAAATATGTTAAGTCTCTACGTAGTTCTAGTACTGGATACCCTAGCACGATGCAATTGGCAAACACCTTCTACAATAATGAAAGTGATATATGCGAGGGATTTAAAAGATTTTTTGAAAGTGTTTTCCAGCCGCCAGCTACGTCCTATCACAAATTACTATCAAATTATGATGAGTCTATAAATCATGTTTGATATAAACATAAATGTCGATTGTGTTTTGAAGATAATGAAATCGTTAGATATCTATAAGGGTCCTGGTAACGATGGGGTACCACCAGTCTTCGTTTAAAGATGTGCTGAAGCATTGGCTCGACCTTTGACTACTATTTTCATGCTTTCAGTCAATGTTTTTGGTACTTTTCCAAGCATCTGGAAAGAGGCAAGAATAGTCCCAGTGCACAAAGGGGGATCTCGTAATAGAATCGAGCACTATAGGCCTATATCTATACTCAACATATTTAGTAAAGTATTTGAAAAGGTGGTACACCGCTTTATTGGTCCTATTATATTAACATCTATTCCGGAACAGCAGCACGGCTTTATTAACAGACGTTCAACAGTAACTAATCTAACTGTTTATTCAAATTACATTCTTCGCAGCATGGATGATAAGATACAGGTGGATGTGATCTATACCGATATAGAAAAAGCATTTGATAGGGTAGACCACATTATCTTGCTCCATAAGCTTCAAGCATTGGGAATAAGAGGTGACTTACTTAGGTGGCTTACATCATATGTATCTAATAGAAGGCAGGCTGTGTCAATTGGTAGTGCGCGTAGTAACTATACAACAATCTGCTCAGGCGTCCCACAAGGGTCAATTTTGGGTCCGTTACTCTACAACGCCTATCTGTTTGACATATCGACATGTTTTGATCGTTCAAATTACCTAATGTTTGCTGATGATAAAAAAGTATATTTACAAATTAAAGGTATTGAGGATTGCATAAACCTTCAAAATGATTTAGATAATCTTGCCAAGTATTACGCAATGAATAGAATTAATTTAAACATTACAAAATGTCAACAAATCACATTTACACGTAAGGTTGAACCTATCCAATTCCCTTACAGAATTAACTGTTTACCGATTAAGAAGGTAACCACTATAAAAGACTTAGGAGTCATATTAGATTCTAAAATGATGCTTACCGAACATGTAGATGTAATTGTAAATAAGTCATTCAAACAGTTAGGTTTTATAAAAAGAGTCTGCGCTCCGTTTAAAAGTATTTCTTGCATAAAAGTTTTATATTTTGCGTATGTACGGAGCATATTAGAATATGCGTGTTGTATTTGGTCCCCACGCTACGTTGTACATATTAATAGGTTAGAATCTATACAGAAGAAATTCATTAAATATTTAAATTTTAAAAATAATAAGTTATTTGATTCATATGATGAGGCTTGTAGGTACTATAATATCGATACATTAGAGCAGAGGCGTAGGCAATATGACGTCACATTGTTACATGATATTATGAATGCAAATATAGATTGTACAGAGCTACTTGCTAACGTTTCGCTTCGGGTACATTCTATTCGCACTAGGAATACATCGTTACTGCATGTACCCCATCGCAGTACTAATTATGCCCAGAACTCGGTGCTTTGCCGTGCAGCTCGCAATTTCAATAAATATTATTCGGAATTAGATCTGTTTCACTTATCGAAAAGTTCTCTCAAATACCACATTAGGGAAATACATAAGAATACTTAAATTAAATGTATCATACTCACACTCACACACACATATACACACACACACACACACACACACACACACACACACACACACACACACACACACAACAAAACCATTACTTATAAAGCGGCAATGAGTACTTCATAATTATTGATACAGTACGGGTAATGGCATTTACTCGTACATTCATTTGAAACAAGTAGGTACTACTTTATTATTTGAATGTTACTTAATATTTAGATACTAGTACGGATATATTAGTATGCTAATTAATTGTATCCTATTTTGGCCATACTGTAGATAAGAAATGTCACATATGTAAATACTAATTGTAACGCTGTATGGATAACTAAATAAATAAAATAAAAAAATATTTCCTGATATTGCGTTCCGTTTCACGCATCCGCATGTTTTTCGTGTGAAATTACAGAAACTTTAAATATTAATTTAAAATACTTTCGCGTAACTCCGGCAGCCAAAATCGAATTGGGAGGATCAAGACAAAGCCCCTTGACCATTCCACAGTAGCAGAATCCTCAAATTCAGGCGACTCGATTCAAGACCCGACCCTTGTTTTTAAATGCACTGTCTGGCCGTGTAGGGACTCGGCCGGATTGTGATAATGGTTTTTGACGAGATTTTGTAGAGATAAAATCGTATAACAAAATCAAAACAGTTTGGAAGACTATAAATACTGAGACCGGCAAAAATAAACCAAAAGACACTCCATGTGTCCTTGTAATTAACAATCAGACTGTCTCAGAACCAATAAATGTAGCAAATACTTTTGATAATTTCTTCTCTAATTTACCTCTAGAAGTCACCAAGTCACTGAATTCTTGCCCCAATGCAGCAGAAGCTATTCTTAAAGCTAATTTCACGAACGAAGTACCCAGTTTTTCTTTTGAATATACTTCAACTGTCGAAATTATAAAAACATTTAAAAGCTTAAATATAAAGAATACTGAAGACTTATGGGGATGCCAGTAAAAATTGTAAAGCCAATTATTAGTTTTATGGGTCCTATTTTGGCCCGCTATTTGGTCCTATTTATATTTAATCTTTGTATAGATAGAGGTACCTTTCCTAATTTAATGAAATATAGTAGAATCACTCCAATTTTTAAGGCTGGAGAGAAAACAGATCCCTCAAATTATAGACCAGTATCTATACTACCAATTTTGAGTAAGATCTTTGAAAAAATTATGCTCAACCAACTTTTGGCGCACTTCAACGAGCATTCAATACTGCACGAAAATCAGTTCGGCTTCACGAAAACAAGATCAACTAAGGATGCCAGTGTGAAGTTAATGACGTATGTCTTAAAGGCTTGGGAGAGCTCACATGATGCTATTGGTGTTTTTTGTGATCTCTCTAAAGCATTTGATTGTGTGGAACACCGTATACTGATTCGAAAGCTTTTCCATTAAGGTATTCGTGGAGCTGTGCTTGATGTCATCGAGTCATATTTATCTGACAGGATGCAAAAGGTTGGCATAAATGGTGTAACATCTTCGGGATCTATAATTAAAATGGGTGTTCCACAAGTGTCCATTTTAGGGCCTTTTTTGTTCTTAGTATACATTAACGACTTGCCACTTATGGTCAAGGATTTTTGTGATATTGTTTTATTTGCGGATGACACATCTCTGATTTTCAAAGTAGATAGGAAAGATAGCACACTAATTCAAGTAAACAACGCTCTATCAAGTATCTCTAAATGGTTCTCAACTAATAATTTACTTCTGAATTTAAAAAAGACAAAATGTTTGAAGTTTTCTTTGCCTACTGTTCCATATTTGGAGTCTAACGTTAAGCTTGATGGAGTTAAACTCGTAATGGACAAAGCAGCAGTCTTCCTAGGCATTAAAATTGACGCAAAATTACAATGGGGTCCTCATATGAATGTCCTGTCTGGGAGACTCAGTTCTGCTGCATATGCGGTACGTAAAATAAGAGAGAATGTCATATGGGATATTGCTATGGGGTTCAGCGGCTGATATAGAGACCATATTTATCCTATAGAAACGTGCTATTCGAGCTATATACGAAATGGGTCCCCGTGAATCTTTGAGAGATTTATTTAAAGAAATCAATATATTAACGTTGCCTTCCTTATATGTATTTGAAAATATAATGTATGTTCGTAAAAAATTACATAAATATAAGTTAAATAGTGATCACCACACTTTTAATACTAGACATACAAATAGGATAGCTGTACCTAGTTTTAGACTTGCGAAGACTAATAAGTCATTCCTAGGAAATTGTATGCGTTTTTACAATAAAATCCCAAAACACATAACTGAGCTCACAGAGGGCAAATTCAAGTTAACTGTAAAAACGTTTTAATAAAAAAAGCTTACTATAAAGTTCGACATTATATAGAAGATAAAGATGCTTGGAATACTCCACTTCTGGCAAGCTGTCACTATGCCACCCATAAAATGTAATATTTGTAGTACCTAAGTAGAAACATTGTAAACATCTATATAAAAAGAATGGCCCCGAGTTTCTTGCCGCTTCTTCTCGGTGGGCTCTATATATTTTGGAACGCGGCGGTAGAGTCTTTAAAGTACACTATAATGAAAAGTTGACGTTCATAAGTGCGTCTTTGATGCTTAACGTGAATAAATGATTTTGATTTTGACTTTGACTTTGACATTTTGATAATAAACATTATCAAAATGTTAGGGGTTTACGAACAAAATTATGTGAATTTAAACGGAACCTTCAACTATGCAATTATCGTGCGATTGTGTTAACTGAAACGTGGCTCTGGGATGGTATAGAGACTGAGGAACTGTTTAGTGACGCGTACACGGTGTGGCGGCGCGATCGGGACTATACACAGCAGGCTCAGTCACGCGGTGGAAGGGTGTTGATAGTCGTCCGCTGCGAATTAGCTGCGCTAGCGCGCCCCGAGTGGCATTCCACTGCTGAAGATTTGTGTATCACTATTAAGATTAAAGTGGCCAATGCACCTTTGACATTACACCATGGGCAGTAATGTTTGTCACTGTAGAAAGGTTGCGCGTTCGATCCCTGCTTGGGTCTAGGCGCATAGCGCGGAGGTTGCGGGTTCGATACCTGCTGAGGTGGGGGCGAGAAGCGCGCGGGTCGTGAGTTTAATACCTGCGCATAACGCTGAGGTCGCGGGTTCGAAACCTGCGCATAGCGCGGAGGTTGCGCGTTCGATCCCTGCTAGGGTCTAGGCGCATAGCGCGGAGGTTGCGGGTTCGATACCTGCTGAGGTGGGGGCGAGAAGCGCGCGGGTCGTGAGTTTAATACCTGCGCATAACGCTGAGGTCGCGGGTTCGAAACCTGCGCATAGCGCGGAGGTTGCGGGTTCGATACCTGCTGAGGTGGGGGCGAGAAGCGCGCGGGTCGTGAGGTTAATGCCTGCGCGTAACGCTGAGGTCGCGGGTTCGAATCCTCGGAGTGCGTCGGAGAGGCGCTCGCGCGTTGTTGCCCGGACGGTGACGCTCGGTTTGCGTTTGGTCCGAGCGTGGGCTGAGTGGTGGAGATTGGTACGCTGACCTAGTTACAGCGTGCGTGATGCTCTAGGAAGCTGACGAGGTCGGCTAGGGTCGGGAGTCTGTCAGACGACCCGTATTGACGTTCAAAGAGGGACCTAAGTTCCCCCTTGAGTTTTCGTGCTGCAATTGAAAAGAAAACGTATCCACTTTTTCCAGTAGTGGATAGTTTCAAATTATTCAGCGCGGATTGTGCGGATATGAGCGGAGTTAAGAACTGCCTCCTGATTTCAGAACACGATGATATTTTGGGCAGTTCGAAAATTATGTCCACGAAACGATCGATGAGCAGCCTTCGATTTTCGTACCTTCGTGTCAGGGTGTCTAAGGCTACTTGGTAGTTTTCATTCGTGTTCGCCAGGTGCGCAATGAGCGATCGCGATCCCCCTGCTAGGACAGTAGGTAGTGCAGTTTTACTGCACCCGTAAGGCCGGTCATGTTGTCGGTCAAGCTCTTGAATATCGCTATAAAGGAAGGCCAGTCCTCGAGTCGCGAGGTAAACTTTGGTAACTCAATTTGGGGCAGAACCGAGTTTACCATAGATGAGGCTGTGACGTTCTCCTGTCTTCGTGCTGATGGTTCATCCTCACTGTGAGCTGATGACAATATATTTATATCTACGTGGTCAACGAGTATCGCGTCGTAGGCTTCTATTGCCCTTTCATATTGTTCTAGGTAGAATTTTTCCTGGGCGTCTGATAAATCGTCGGTGTCTAGGATTTCATAGTACACCACGTCGAGTTTATCACGAGTCACACTACAGCTACACACAACGTCAGCAAATCTGGCATTATAATCCGAGTTGGTATATTTTGATTTGCCAGACCGCAACGATGACGCTATCTCAGCAAGCGTAAGGATAGCTCTCTGTCCCTCTCTAAAACGGCTGCCTGTGATTTAGGCGGCATCGTTAAACGTCGAAGGCGAAGTCAAGGACAAAAAAAACAACAAAAAAAAATTATAATATCTAATCGTAGGTGAAATTCAGCACCTCCTTTTACGGAAGTCGGTTAAAATAACACCTAACTAAATAACGCGTGTACCTAACCTTACGTGAGCTGAGGGCTTAATAACTTAATTAATTTAGTATAATCTGTAATTTCGTTAGGTACTTAATATTTAAAAACTCGCGCGGAACCCTAATTTAAATGTAAATAATTAATTCAATTCTAAATAACATATGTGGGCTGAATTCAAAACGTGCGACCATGGACGAATTATAATTATTTAAACTCACGAACACAAGTAAATCCGTTTAACAGTATTAGTATAACTTAATAAATAAGATAAACTAAATAGGTAACGTAGGTACTAGTACCTAGCCTAAGAATCTTCTTAATTACAGACTTTCTTACAAACAATAGTGAACAGTTGTAAATACACGTAGTTTGTTATCTAAAAGGTAGGTAATAAGGTACCTACATTCACTACGATATCACAGCGCATAACTTAGTCAACATAAGCTAGGTAAAAAATATGTACTGAGCTGATAGTTCTCAGCACAAAACTCTCTCGCACGTAATATAAATAATTGTATATCCAAACTGATTAACAATAATAATAAAATCGGTGTTGCAACGGCTTGCAATTTTATCGGCGGTCGGTGAATCACGGACACATTCCAATGCAGAGCGTGCCTGTCGTCAATCGCCAAACGGGTCAATTTCCCTTGGCAATATGTTGTTCTTGCCGGGTGGCAGTTTTGCTAGAAGCTTCTAGTCACTAAGCGATTTAGATAAGAAAATAAGTTTGAGGAGTGGACTGTATGTTGAAAAAGGAATATACGATAACAATATTAAAGGTATTGTAATCGTAATAATATTATATATTTCGGACTTAAATAAAGCTGATATTTGGGCTGGTAGAAATTTGTGTATTTTAGGAATTTTTAGACAAGGGGGGCTGATTCTTTTAATTATCTCGTAGGAAAATATGAATAAGGGGCGTGAGCTGGTTCAATTATCCGGCTCGAAGGAATTTTCCTTCGCAATGGTATGTTGGGGCGAAACCACCATACGTCGGATATTTAAAGGGAATTTAGGTAGGTACTCACAGGAATGCGGGCTGATCCGTGCAAGACTTCCTCTGGATAGTGCGGGCTGAAGGGTTCACTTCGGTGAGTATTTGTCCCATTAGCACTGGGATACGCGAACACGTATATCGACGCGGGCGCAAGGGGGCGTTTCCCGGCGGATCAATGTTTGCGACAGCGTGGTACAGATAAGGCTTCGGGCCGACCGGGCGTGCGCTCGCGGCGACGTTGTGGGTTTCACTGTTTCGGGCTGATTCGCCGTGCAGAGTGGCGAGGAGGGCCGCATTCCATTCTATTGACGTCGCGCCGGTTCGTTTACGTTTCGGTAAATAGTTTGAATACTTCAGTCAGAAGTTGTCCGATCAGACTCTTTGCAAACTTATAAAAAGAAGGAACTAGAGTTCTGACTCAATAGCCCTGAACAAAACCACAACAGGACAGGAAATCAAGCCACTGGCATTCATCACTGATAGTGCAGCAGTCATCGACGCACTGAGGACGGTAACACGGCCAACAGTCCCGATGGCGTGGCATGCTGCACTCCCGAAGAGTGACCTCCAAGATGGACAAAGGGGAGCCGTAGCGACACCACTTACATTTAGGATTTTAATGAAAATATTGATTTAATACATGTGCATTGAGTTATTGTTGTAGATCAACGATATACTAATTATAAATTATAGTGGGCTTCTGAATAAAAATTTCGGCATAAAAATCAATGATTATGTATATTTAAAAAATTAGGATTAACGTTTAAGATACTTACTTACAATTAGCTGTACAATCGATAAATAAAACAATTTTTGAGAAATTTGGACTTTGGATATAATGTAATATTATACCGATATAATTTACTCGTAAGCGAAAACATTTTATTTACATACGTTCAATTTTAAACATTAACAAATACAATGAGACTTACAATCAAATAATATTACATATATTGTAAAGGTACATCAGATTATAATATTGTATCTGGAAGTACTAGAGTATGCAGCTCGCGATATTAATGTGAAACAGATCCGCCGTTATGTAAACTGTTCTACATAAAGGTAAACTCGGAGCCGACCGGCGCTCGAGCTCACATCGACCTGCACTCTCACACCAGTGTGTGCGCCGCGGCACAGGCAGTTCATAACCAAAGTATTAAAAGCATCTCCTTAATCAAGTCCAAAATTATGTAAATTTGAACGACATACAATGTATAAACAATAGTTCTAAGAATAACTTAACTTCTACCGACACTGCAATTTGTATAAAAATTACTTGAAAAGCACACATACAAATAGACATAGTTATAGAGGATAATAAACTTTCATGGATTCAATAAATCGTCATTTACTATAGAAAAATATAATTATAATTAAGCGAGCAGCGTATCCTAGTTATATCGATAAAAATTTGGCAACAATCTCCCTCCGACCACCAGGAGCGCCGACAACGCGCGACACGACACGACACCGCGCCGAGCCGTCACCGCTGCGCACACTGCGTCAAGCCCTCCGCCCAAAATATCAGGTTACCAATCAAATTGCTTTAAGGTTCAGTAATCAACGATGATTTACTCTGTCTTTCCTACCCAATTCCAACGGCGCGGGCGCCACCTCACTCATACGTACAACATAAGTTACGCATTCACACATATACAGCACACACATGTATATACACGGCCAATTTCAATACACACGTAATCCTAACGTAATCCGATAGTACACTAAACCTATCCTAGACCACCTCATGCTGGAACGATCAGTCTTCTCATTGCGAACATTATCATAATGTTTTATTTACATAACTAATGTATTCTTCACTCGTTTTATTTACACGCTGGGATGCGTCCCAGATACACACTGTCTTGTTCAATTGATGCACGGATAATATTCTAATACTTTTTGATTATTATGTAGTTTATCGACATAATACAGTTTAACATAATCCACGTTTCGGGGCCGCGCGCGGCCGACTACAGCGAACAGATCCATCACAAAGCAATCTAATGAGATTAGTGCGCACGCTACAATGGACGGGACAATACATTCAATAAATAGTTACACAGTTGAGCAAATAAACTAATAATTCAATATATACGATGTCTCCTCGGGTTATGGCACTCAATCAAATAATTAAAAAGCTGTATTTTACACGCGAATATATAAACTTAACGAACCGAACCGCACTAAGATGATTTTGTAAAATTATGAACTTAATCACTTACTATACACGATAATTTGTTGCCGAACATGTCACCCGCACATCCGATATTCAGTTCCAGAATTAATAACATGATTCGTATTCTAAGCGAGAAAACTACTCCGAATAATAACGGTAGAGCGCACCCGCACCGCGTCAGAGTCGCCCTCTACAATGTTATGATTTATAAACTTCATAACTGGCCTCGATTCTGGCACGAGCACACAAATAATACTTCAACACTTACTGAATTTGGTATTTTAAATGTGTCATTAATTTGAATTGCTAATTCAACAATCCAAAAATCACTTCTTGAGGTCAAGACTTTTCAAACGTTTGTGTAAAGTGTAAAAAAATGTGTGTAAGAATTTTTAACTAACTACCACGATTACGAGGTTATATTGGCGAGGTTTTGTGTATTATATAACGCGCGGACGCGACACTAACAACAGGGTATGTTGAAGTCGTGCGAGAATCGAAGTAGCGGTGCGCCGCGAGGATATGGGAGTGGAGTGGACAGTGCTAGAGGATGCCGTTGGAGTAGTACTGGAAGTTGTCGTAGAGGCGCGTGGAGAGCGAGCGCAGCGCGTCGCGCACCAGCCGCTCCACCAGCGCGTGCAGCTGCGCCTCGGTCTTGCCGCAGTGGAACCGCGCGCGCAGTGACGTCACCGCGCTGCTGCCGCGCAGGCACTCCAGCTGTCCCCCTGCAAACACACCCGAGCACACCTCCGTCACACACCTGCACACATACCCTTCTAACTCGGCGTCCCCGGCAGCTCAGGGCGGCCGAGTTAAAACGGCCTGTACAATTATATAGGCTAAGTCAATTTAGTTCGTTAAATGTAAATAGATTGCAACATCATGTAATTTTAGTTTGTGAATATTTAACTAGATGACGCCACCGGAAAGATTAGCTCGCGGTGGTAAGATTCTTCGGCATGTCATAACTAAATGCAACTTTCTCGTAATACCAAAATTGATTGTATTGTTGCTGACCTGGGCTGGGTTACATGATTGTGTATGGTCCTTCGAGCCAGATCCATCGGTAATCGACCAAAGTTTACCCGGGGCAATCTAAGGCAGTGTTTTCATTTAGAGTGTTTCCAAGATTATAAAAATGAAATTGCAGTGTGGGGTTGTTATAAATTACATCATAATTACAGTGATTCATAATCTTATTAATAAAGGTTTTTTTTTTCAGTCAATAACACTTTGATTCAGTCCAGGAGCTGGCTCGGTTTTGCAAAAAGTTGAATTAAAGACATTCATCATATTAATGTTAGGCTTGCAATTGACATAATTACAAGGAAGTAGTAGAGTAACCATACTTAATGTTCTTCGAATTAAAACCTATACCGAAACTCAAGTCTAACGACGTAATATTTATATTATGATTTTTAAAGCAAAACGCCTGCTTAGCAATACCAAACATTTCAATTTTAGAGAGAAACAAGAGTAAAAGGACATATTTTGACTGCTTAATACCTCCAAATATCATATTTAGCGATATGGGTATTCCTCGTCGCTGAATAATAATACTGACCAACCGTAATAAAACGTTTCATTTCATCAATTTACAACCTATATATTTTTTAGTCACATAAGTTTCGATTTTTCAAAATTTCCTATGGATTTCCTTACTACACTCCTAATACAGTACAATAATACAATGCTTTAAGACACTGTGAATTTACTGTAATTATAGTGTATCTGGAGACACTGATCTAAGGTAACCGTGGAGTGGCGTTGCCGATTTTTTATCAAAGCTACGGGCAGTGGATTACTTCCGCAACCGTAGCTTAACCACTAAGATGGTTTAGTGATTGCACCGGGTGCGTGGGAACGCAACGGTGTATGCAGGAGACGTACTAAGAGACATCTTTTTCGACACGACAGTGGTACCAAGGTGGTGCATTGAAGAATCTGGTCATCAGTTGCTCGGACAGTGAACAGAGGAAGCTGCTACAGTGAGGCCGTGCCAGCAAAGTTCAGTGGAATAAGTGAGGTGAATCAAATTGGTGATAAACTGTGAGAACTTTTCAGACATCTGGTAAATTTTCGAATAATCTATTGAAGTGTAGGGTATATTCAGAGACTTAGAATAATTTGTGCGTGTTTAATTAGCACTTAGAATAACCATATGTGGGGCGATAATGGCTCTAGGGAACTTAACAGACAAGCAAAGGCTGAAAAAAAAACTGCTGAAGGAAATAGCTAGGAAATCCCTAGCATCCTACAATTGTGAATGACACTTCATCCCCTCTCATTCCCCGAATGTTGGATGGTTGTGGGAGAGGAGTGAGATCAGTTAAACACCATTTAACTTTCGTTAGCGATTCTAACATATAAAGAGGTTTTAACAGTATTGACTCAAATAGAAGCTTGTTTGATCATAACTATGAATCATCTAACATTAGTTCCTTACGTCGTTGACAATACACTCAGCGGATGCTGCAGGACATTTGGTGTCAGTGGTCTCGTGACTATCTGACCAAAGTTTTACCATAGGTATAGATGGTCAGCCCAAATTACACAGACAAAGATAGGGGATGTAGTAGTTGTTCGGGAAGATGGGCTTCCCCCTTGTAGATGGTTATTTGGTAGAATAATTTTAACACATCCAGGTGCTGACAGGAACGTGCGAGACGTAACTTTTAAAAGCTCGTGCCGGCACAGCGCACTCGAGATATTCTGCCTCGTGTACTGTGCCTTGTGCATGTCAGCATTACCGTTCGGTAAGCACTGTGCTACGCTACAACTAAACTGTGAAGGGTGTGAGTAGTACTTACCCATGCGCATCACCTCCACCAAGTGTATGATCTGGTCGCAGTGCTTGCGCGCCGCGATCAGTCCGCGCAGGATGAGGATCTTGAAGTATTGGAACATGTCCGAGTTCTCTCCGTCCATCACCTCCACGAACTCCGCCGTCAGCTGCAACACAACACAACGATCTCGGTTAGGGGACGAACCACAACCCATCTGCTGCATGGTTTCTCATAAAAGTTTTTGTTATTTTGCTCGCGTCTACTTTTGACAAAAGTGAATATACTGCTAGAGAGTATTGTGTTTAAATTGAGAACTCGAGGTGCTCAGAAATCATACATCATTTTCGGTGGTAGTGCCACGCTGTAACCCCACAGCCGTATGGGCCGGGACGACCGGGGAATTACCACACTCCCACATAACACCGACGTGAAGTAACATAGCTTGCTATTGCGTTTCGTCGGTTTTTGTGGGAGGTTCCGGAGGCCCGATTCCCCCCTTCCCCATTCTCCCTCTCCTTCCCCCACCCCTTCCACTCTCACCCCTTTTATCTTTACCTTCCTGTCATCCTACCTCAAAGGTCGGCAACGCATCCTCGAGACCTCTGGTATTGCGGATGTCTGTAAGCGACGGTATCAATTACCATCAAGTGAGCCGTTTGCTCGTTTGCCAACCCATCCCATAAAACACAAAAAAAATGTGTGCCCGCTCTTAAGGTGTCTGGACTCCACTGTAATTCGTACCAATCAACGTCAACGTATATTTAAGTGCCAGAGAAGTGGCATGTGCTTAGTGAAGGCGGGCACGTCGCTGCGTGCTCGCACACGTGACGCGGGCGGCGTCGGGGGCCGGCGCGGTGCCGCGTGCGAACTGTTCTAGTGCAAAACAGCAACAGATGAGGGAGGTACCTTGAAGGGCGAACTCTCGAAGCCGAGGTTCTTGGGCGAGATGGAGAATATGAACCCGAAGTCGATGTGGATGATGTGTCCCTCGCTGTCCAGCAAGATGTTCCCGTTGTGCCTGCAACAGAGCAACACCAACAGTACAGGGCGTGTCGCGTCACTGCGACTATTTATTTACAAACATATAGTAGATCCACAAAAAATGTTCTAAAACCCTAGTCACGAACTATCGACCCATATCCAAGCTTTGCATTATTGCTAATATATTTAAAAGGATAGTGTACGACCAAGCTTATTCCGCATTACAGTATTCATTTAGCAGCTATTCAAATCAAATCAAACCAAAATCCAAAAAAGTTGGTAAAAACCAATACCAACATAATTATTGTGTTAAAAAAGATGTATTAAAATAAAAACCCTGTGCACTGTATTTATTACATGTTTTTAAAAAGCGCAGATCTACTGTGTCAAATCTTATTCTCCCTAATCATTTTGTAACGGAAGCCGTGAATAACGGGCATCAGGTGGAAGAAGAGTATCCTGACTATAGCAAAGCTTTTGGACCACATTGTTCACAATATCTTGTTATGTGAAATCAGTCAGGAATCCGCGGTGGTACTACGGTGGATCTCGTCTCATATTATGAACAGATCTCGAGCTGTGGTCCTCCATAAATATATTTCTAGCTGGATTTTGGCCCCCAGCAGAGTGCCCCAGGGATATTTAATAGGTCCTTTTCTATTTACTATTTACATGAATGACATTGGCAGTATTGGCACATGCTCTTTTAATCGACTATGCTTCTCTGACGCATGAATTATTCTCACAATAATATTTCTGATTTTTATGTTATATCTGAATTGTTAATCAAATTATACTATAATTTTATTTTATTTTGTTAGGAAAACAAACAGCTTCTTAAGAAAAAATATAACTTAAGAGTCTAAATACATTTAAGCCTAGTAGTTTTCACCAATAGAACAATAAACATGGTTTGCGTTTAACGTACAGTTATAACCATAGATACTTAATAAACATAGATAAATAATAGTAAATACTTACAATAACAAATAAAATCGTACTATCGATATTACCATATTGTGTTAAAATTATAATAACATAAACTTTTTAAACTAACTAAAAAAAACTATAATAATAACAATAACATTCAGTATAAGTTTACAGTATTATAAGCCATATAACATTAAAAAGTTGCAAAGAAAAATAAATAAAAAATAAAAAGAATAAAAACTAAAATTTAATTATTACCCAAAAAAGTATTCGTTAGCTAAATGCTTAAATGAATTTCGCTTCATTGAAAAGAAGTCAACATATTTTGAATACTTCGTGTTGAAAACGTCGATAGTTCGCGGCAAGAAAGAATTACGACGATAGTTTGAATTATAGGGAGGTGTATATATTTGTAAATAATTTCTACGACTTACCGATCTAAATGGAACTAATCATTTAATTTCTGATAATAATGTAGGAGAATCTAATACATTAAGAAATATATTATGCAGAAAGGTAAGATCCGCTGCTTCTCTTCTTTCAGAGAGAGGCAAGATGTTTTGGCGACGACAGCTGTCAATATAATGAAAAGTTTTAATTTTGTACTTATAATTGATAAAACGTAAGAATTTTTTTTGTGGCTTTTCTAACATATCGATATATTTATCACACATCG
This sequence comes from Selenia dentaria, assembly GCA_917880725.1. Lineage (NCBI taxonomy): Eukaryota > Metazoa > Arthropoda > Insecta > Lepidoptera > Geometridae > Selenia > Selenia dentaria. The sequence continues at coordinate 207,635 of OU862888.1, read as the reverse complement.
GATTCCAAACTTGCGAAGCATATTCAAGTTGGCTTCTAACCAAGGAACAATACAAAATTTTTAGTGTTTTGAGTGTTTTGAAATCCTTTGTGCTCCTGTCCTGCTGATTGCAGCTTGTCGAGTAGAATATTGTGGTCAATTCGATCGAAAGCCTTGCTGTAGTCCGTGTAAACAGCATTCACTTGGCCACCTGAGTCCATGCCAGCAGTAACTGTATCGATAAACTCTACTAAGTTCGTTGTAGTCGACCTACCTCTAAGAAACCCGTGCTGTTGTGGTATAAACGAATGCTTCAGAGTAGAATACAGTTGGTCGTGTATAATTTTCTCAAACATTTTTGCTAGAGCGCATAACTTAGAGATGGGCCTGTAATTAGTAACATCATTTTTAGAGCCTTTCTTATGTATTGGGGTTATTGTTACAGTCTTCCATACTTTAGGCACCACACCTTCATCGATAGACCTTTTAAATAATAGAGCAATGGGTTGGACTACATACTCAGCACAATTTTTTAAAAGACATGGGTGTATGTCATCAGGACCAGCTGATTTTTTACAATCAAGTGTTTTCAGCAAATTCAGTACACGGGAGTTATTTATCTCGATAGTACATATGTCAGCTGATGAGACTAAATTACTATCAACTGGTGGACGGGCCGAATAGTTAGCAGTCTGTAAATAATTAGAATTAAAAAAATTTGCAAAAGCATTGCAAATATCTGCTCCAGTAGTAATATTGGAATCCACATATTTCATGGTAGACGGGTATGAATTATGCTTCTTGTTGGACTTAATATAAGACCAAAATGTATTAGGATCAGCTCGAATAGAATTTTCTATCTTGGAAATATAATTCAGGTAACATTCATGCTCCACCCTCTTAGCATATTATAAATGAATTATAATAATAATAATAATTTATTTATTCTTCAGATAACAAAGATCCAAGTTACACTTAATACTGTAGTACTTAACTAACTATAATATATACAATTCAATATAAAATAATAAGATAAATGGAATGACATAATAATAACAATAATAATTATAGCTACCTTACAGATATAATTACATAGACTGAAGCTCAAAATCATTGTCTGAGCATCAGACGCAAAAAGTTATTCAACATCTGTGAATCCAACGCCTCTGCAACTATTCTTAGGATACTGTTGTGGCTGTCCCTCACTCTGCTTCTCAATGATGCAGCCTTCTTACGCATGATAGCGTGAAAGCCATCAGTTTGGTATTCGGCAAACATCTCCGACGCGCTGCAGAAACGGGGAAGCCCCAGCAGCATCCTAAAAATGTTATTGTATTGGACACGTAAGCTGTCCAGCGTTCTCGTAGTGTAGTTGTACCATAGACTACCCGTGTACATACCCTGACAATAAGCCTTAAACAATGTAACTTTGACTTGGTCTGTACATCTGACAAATCTACGGGCCAACATATTCCCCCTAACCGCCAATGCTCTACGCTCTCTCTCAATGTCGACATTATCTTTAAGGTCGTCTGTTATAAAATGCCCTAGATATTTAAATTTTGCAACTCTGTGCATGTTTACGCCGTTAAGCGTAATTGCCGGTGTTTCTACAGGACATTTACCAGTCGGATGGTAAATTGTATCTTCCCGCGTCATAGGATCCAAGCAGCGAAATATCGATACGTCATTATTACACAATATTAAGTCAAGTATTCTGTTTTCTTGATTAAATACGTAATTATATTGGTTTAAATTAGTGAGATGTAAAAGGTCAATCAGTTCAGCACCACATGATCACCATTATTGTTATTATATGAAGGCGTCATGAATGTACAGTCGGGAGAAGATGACCACGATATATCACTCATATTGAAATCCCCCATAATAAGAATCTTATCATCCGGGTTGTCGGTACAAATACATAGAACTTTCTCACAGAAGCTCGAAAGTTGTGAAGAAAATGACAGCCCTTGATTCTGCGCGCACATGTATACAGTTCCTAAATGAAGGTTCAAAGGTGGTTCATTTCTACGCGTTTTAAATGTTATGGTGACCCAAAGGTCCGCTGTGGAATGCCAGTGAGGGCGCGCTTGTGTAGTGAGCTCACGGCGTACGGCGATAAGGACTCCGCCCCCACGAGCCTGCCCGAGCCGCTCATACTCGCGGTCGCGCCGCCATACGCAATACACGTCGCTAAATAATTCCTCACTCAGTATACCATCAAGAAGCCACGTCTCTGTCAACACAACAACATCATAATTATTTTGTTGAATATTTCTTTTAAACTGTACTGTCTTCGTTCGCAAACCCCTAACATTCTCATAATATACATTAAACACCATTACCACAGTCCAGCCAAGCACCTAAGTTCTTGGCTGGAAAGTGCTTCAGTGTAATATAAGTTACATTCAATACTAATAATGCTAGGTGTTTGCGAAGAAGACAGCAAGCTGCAAGGTATTTCATACGCTTGTGTGACAAGACATAACTCCAGTTAAAAAATAATATAATGAGTGGGCACAAAACGTGCTCAAAGTATTGTGTACTTATGACTTCTTGTTGGTAAATATAACTCTGAAGGATATTATTAGCAGCGACAATGTGTGACGATAGCAATATAATGACATAATTTACTGTACTTACACTATGTAACAGCGATTTTGGTAAATGACAAATTTAATTAACAGTAAGTACATATTATATATATGTAATATATAACGCGACTCAATAAAAATTATAAATAATTTTGACATCTTTACTTGTAAATAGTAGCTGTTCATATAGCTATTCAATATATAATATAGCATATAGCATAAAATAGCATAATACAGAATTTATCTATTTCAATTTTATAGTTGAGATTTTTTAGAGTGCATAACAGGTAAACACTTAGGAGAATAATAACAAGCATAGTTAGTTCGAAACACAGACAGTGAATGGAACAAGTACGTTTCATAGTTAATGTTAAAATATATTGGTAATAGTGAAAAAGGTTGAGTAGGTTATCAAAACTTAATGTGGCAAACAAGTTATATACGGGTGACAAGTATATTATTATAATAATAAAGTACAATGCAAATAAAAAACAGAAAATATAGTCATTTAATTTTTAAAAGGTTACTATCAGATGCCACTGCGATGATCGGAGATGTGTCATTTTTTCTGGTAAGTATTTTGCTATTTTGAACCCAAACGTAGTTATGATTCTTCTCCGCAGCAGTTTTTTTAGTTTTTGTGAGTAGTTGCTTCATATCTCTGGTGAGGTGGTCATTTATAAAAATCTTTCCTGAGTTCGCAGAAAAGCCCAATTCCTCGGCGGTCAGGGTCAACTTATGCGATCTGGCTGATGCAACAATATTTTCCTTCAAATATCTGCTAAGAAAGCCGACGATGATCGGCTTCGATTGTGAGAATGACCGCGCCCTCGTAACGAAATTGATATCCGATTTTTGTATAGGTTGGCCTATCAGGCTGCCAATTTTGCTTACCAATGTAAATAAATTTTCATATTTATTGAATGGTACTCCTTTGATTTCAATATTATTTATTCTTAATATCCGATCCTTATCTGCAAGCTCACTTGATAATTTCTGAATTATATTTTGTATATGAGGGTAACCTGCATCCACTGAGTGATTTTCTAACATCTCAACTCTCTTCTCCACTTCCAAAATTTTCCGCTATTTTGATTAACTTCCTTTTTTATATTACGTAGTGATTCATCGAACTTATTTATGCTGTCTTTCATATTTTGTAACTCTTGCACAATGGGTGGTAATTGTTCGAGGCGTACGTTGATTCCGGCAATACCGTTGCGCAACTCTTGTAAGACGTGGTCCAACGTGGCAGGGCACGGCTCTGGTTTGCCAGGCTGTACACTTGGAGATGCATTACAGGCCTTGCTTTGTGCCTTGCAGCTGCCACATACCAAGGCAGCTTGCCACGCCGAACCGAGTTTACGGTAGTTACTTTCTGTTGTGTTAGCACACGAAAAACAATACATCAGTGCACACTTGGAGCATCTCACTCCATCAGAATAGTCAGAACAACAAACTGTACACGCAAACATAATTCATAGAATACGTTTAGACCGTGCCGCGAAAACTATTTACACTGAGAGTTTCACAGTACCTATGCGTAGGCGCAGAAAACGTGCTCACAGCAGGGTGCGCGGCGCGGACTGATGTTAATATACTGATAATGCTCTATAATATTTCTGATTTTGATCTGATCTCTAAATAGTTGGGCAAATTATACATTAATGCTCCCTGAAGTCACCTCAGGTTCAGTAGGGCGAACGAGTACAACTTTTAATAAAGTCAGTAGTTTATATGGTGTTGACCCTTTTCGAGTACGTTCCTAAATTTAAATGGAGCGAGTTTCTCGTACGTTTCTAGGCGAGAAATCGTACGCAACTATTCCAAGCAATAATCGCCATAAGATTATCGTATCATATTGTTTACATACAGGCAAGAACTAAATTCTCGCTAACGATTATGTCATACGAGATTCGCAAGCAATTATCGCTAGGCGATAATTTCCTGCGACTGTTTACACGGCGAAATATATAGGGTGGTTTGGTAGAGGGACCGACAAACCAAATGAGCGTGTTCGGGGGACCACTTGGAGAATACAAGTTGGCCAAAAAAAATCCCCGACCTCCCAATATGTTTAATTTTTTTTGTGATTTTTCCCTTTTTCTCCGAAATTCTACCTATTTACCACCATAACATTTTTAAAATCTGTTTTAGACCGGGAGTTTTTAGTTGAATTTGGTCTCTAATACACCTTCAGGCCACGCAAAGCAAAATTGGTACAATATTACAGAAAACGAGAAAATTCACAAAAAAAAATGGGGTGTCGGGGATTTTTTTTTGGCCAACTTGTATTCTCCAAGTGGGCCCCCGAACACGCTCATTTGGTTTGTCGGTCCCTCTACCAAACACCCTGTATAATAAGATTCTTGCTAACGAGTTCTCGACTTGTCTAACACCATCTCGTATGACATTTTTTTTATGTATACGAGTATCGTACAAATCCGTTTGAACCGTTTTGAGTGCGTGATTTGCCTTTCGAGTTTAGAGATAACTACGGGATTGTTCTCAAAATTATACAGAAATCATTGAATTTTGGTACTGCGGGTAAGTAGGTAGTTACGGTGTTTGTGGAATACGGAGAATTAATTATAAAACCGTCGTCGTGATGCTAGAAAAGCAGTTCTTAATGCATTTGCGAGAGAACTGGGAGTTGAGGAATATAACCTAAAGGATATTAGAGTAATAATCAAAATATGTGAAGTTTTTATTGACCGAACAAGTGAAGCGAACGAAGCGTCTCTGCTTTAACTTATCTGTCCAAATTGACTCATCTGTCCGTATATTTGTTAGGTTGTTTGTTTGGCTTTCTGTACAGATCGCAGTTTTCAAACAATCTTCACGAAACTTAGTATGAACGTTCTACTATTGTATATATATTTTGTAAACGTCAGTGATTTTGAATGGAGGGGGCACCATTTCTAAAAAGGGGGGAAGTTTGCTGTAGCGCTATTTACGGACTGATTACGGATTTTAATAATATTTGGTACACACATTAGGTAGGTACCATAGTTTAAAGAGTATGAGCATAATAGGTCAAGTGGTTTCCGAGATAGGAACTAGGTTGTGAAGTACTGCGACAAATTGCCGCCGATAAGACTGTGTGCTCGCGAGGTCTACTGTTCGCAGAACTACTAGTGTTACTTTTATTAACTCTTGTCCTAGTAGAGCAGATATAACTAAATTACGCGCACTGCACTCATGGTAGCGACTGGCACAAATTCTCGCAAGGCAATTGTCGCCCAAGTGGAAGGGCGAGAATCGTGAATTTCAGGAAGCAACTTTTTATGTTCAATTCGATAATCGTATCTTCGAGGCTAGAAATTCTCTCCATCTAAATGGCCTTTAACGCTAGACGCATCGCACGCAGATGTTGTTTCTTTTGCGATATCCAGGATTAAACACTAGATACGTCACTTTTCTTATCTTTGCTTTGATAGTTTGAATAATGACCTATGTTGTAGAGTGTGTGTACATCACAGGTACGGGAGGTTGTGGCATGCAGGTGTGCGGTTACTTAGTCAGGGTGTTCGTATGATGTTTACATTTATAATTATATAAGGACTTTGTTTATTAGTGTACACTATTGAACGGGCTGTTTTAGAATCGATAACTCGTCATAAATGTAAAAGAAAAATATGACATATATTTGTTATTATTATGACCCATATTCGCTCCACACCTGAGAACCACAGTGTACAGTTTTTGTGTAAAATTACCATTTTCTTGCTGACTGTAATTTTTTTTTAAATCTGTAAATGCAGTTTAGAATACCTTAAAAATGTATGGATAGTCTCCTAAAAACGTTTTCCTGTAACTATAACGGTTACGGTACCTGCCCTTACTCACCCTGTATATACAAGTAAGGGTATTTATTTATTTAAATACAGCTGTCAATATTGACTGGAACCCATCTCAGTAGCTGGACCCACATGGACAGTCCGTGCGACACACCCGTATGCCACGCGCTGTGCAACTGTGTCAAGTAGACTGTTACGTCACTAACCTTACGGTTCGTACATTGTCACTGCGGTGCCAGATATTTGGGCGCAACGCGACGCGACGCACAAGTGCGGTTACACTGCACTGCACTGTACGGACGTTAACACCAAGCCACATTATGGGACGGGTGAAACTAAACAATATATATTGAGGAGGCAAGTACATATAGTACCTTGCCAATTAATTTAATTGAAATGAACTGATTTAATTAGGCAAAGTACATTTTATGAAAAGTTGTGACACCAGCAAGCCAAGAGGTACCGAGAGTCAAAGTCAAGTGTCAAAGTAAGTGAGCATTAGTGCTGATTGTTCGAGTAACGTGTCATAGACTGGCGAGGCACTGACCTGTCCTTGAGCTGCAGCAGATAGGAGACGAGCGCGTAGGCGGCGGCGGACTCGACGAAGTTGGTCTGCGCGCGCAGGAACCCCTCGGCGGTGGGCGCGCCGTGCTCCAGCTCCAGCCAGCGGCGCAGCGACGCGCCCGACTGCTTCTTGATCTGGTGCAGGCTGACGGAGTCGGGCACGGGCGCGATGAGGCCGCCCTCAGCGCCGAGGCACACGATCTCGTAGGGGCGCAGGCGGAGGGGCACGCGCTCGGCGCGCCACACGCGCTCCAGCCGTCGCAGCAGCTGCGCCGCCACCAGCTCCTGGCGCAGGTCGTCGCCCACCTTCACGATGCAGCCGAGCAGCCGCCAGCCGGGCAGCGCACCGTAGGGCGAGGCGGCCCGCGTGCGCGCCACCCGCGCCTCCCAGCGCTCCTTGAGCGCGGCGGCGGACGGGTCGTGCGGGTCGTGCCGGAACCGGTTCGGGGGCGCCGCGCATGTCGCCGCCGCCAGCCGCCGCCGTACCTCTCCCGCACCCACCGCCAGCGTCTCCCGCTCCCCAATGCCGCCCCCGCCGCACGACGACGCGCACGACGACGCCTGCCGACAATAGTGTGGGGATTAAATTTTTTTTTTTTATTTTTTTTTTTTTACATACGAGCTATTTTTAATTTCGACTAATCGTCTGGAGCGGCTGGACCGATTCTAACGGGATTGTCACTGGCAGATAGCTGATGTTGTAAGGAGTAACTTAGAATGTTTTAAAAACAATAATTATATAGAACTCTGTTTGTTGCTTTATGACGCTTACGGCCGAATGGATCCGGGTGGCCAAGTCGACGATGTATATACTGACTATAGCAAAGCATTTGATCGAATTATACCACCATATTATCCTACTAGCTAAACTCCAAGAAGCTGGAATACGAGGTGACTTGCTAAGATGGTTTATCTCTTACGTCAAAGATCGATGCCGCAAGGATCTATGCTCGGTCCACTGCTCTTTATCATTTTCGTGCTAATCTTTTCGTGCTTTAAATACTCCTTTTATTCGCCGATGATATGAAGGTATTTAAGCCGACAAAGACCATTTAGTTATAATGTAGTTGACCTTGGAGTCACTCTCGATTCTAAACTCTTATTTGACGAGCATATAAAAACATATCTTCTAAACCTATGAAAACTCTCTGCTTCTTATTAAGAGTAACAAAAGATTTCCAAACAATCAAAACTTTAAAAATGTTATATTGTTCTTTAGTAAGAAGTCAACTTGAATATGCTTCACAAGTGTGGAATCCTCAATATGCTAAATATACAGGGTTATTGGTAATTAGACCGGATCCTTTTAAGGGGTGGTAGGGAATGCCATTTGCAACAATATGACTGTACATTGTGATATCCGGAAATGAATCATTTCTGTGATATTCTTTTTTTTAATTTTTTTTTTTGGAAAATCCAGTTTTACTACTTTAAAATTCAATAAAAATAAAAGTAATCAACCGATTTCAATTCTGTTCGCAGTTTTAGAGAAACCTTGTTACAGCTCTTAATAATAAACAATAATATCGTACTAATGTAGATCCATCCAAAAACTAGAGGCTTTTTCATAATTTTTATTTGATAATTTTTGTAAGATGCTTTACAAAAACCTTTATTTTCTCTACAAAAACGATAGTAAATTAAGTCTGCATTTTATTTAAAAAACATCTACAAGTCTTTAGCTATCCAACGAGGTAAAAAAATTAGCACTTAAAGTAACCTTGGAGTAACTAGGTACAAGGTCAAATAGAACATTTACAGAATGTATATATATACTTGATATGTATGCTATGACGAGGGCTGTATTCACTGCTGTCAGACTGCTCGTGAACAGGTCAATGTGTGCATGCTCCGGTTTTAATTCTTTATGAAAGGTAGCGAGTGCGCGTAAGAAATAAGAGCTCGTACGGTAAGTAGTGCGCGCGAAGGGTACATGGAGTAAGTCTTTACACCTGGAGTGTCGAGATGGAACAATAGCGATAGTTTGTAAACAAGTTCTGGACAGTCTATTTTTGTTTCTGCTATTCTCATTAAAAGACGTAGATCAGAAATGTCTCTACGTGTAGCAAGAGATAGCAAATGGAAACGCTCACATTGTTGATTGTAATTTATACGAGGTTTGAATTTATAACCTAAAATAGCGCGTAATTTTTTTCTAACCTATGTTTGTACGAGTATATTGAGTAGCTCGGGTTCCACACTTGGCTGGCACATTCGAGGTGACTACGAACATATGCACAATATCATATTTTTATAGTTTTCATTTTATTTAACGAATAGGAATTGCGGATAATAAATCCTATAGGTGATGAAGACTTTTTGGCTATATGATCAATGTGTGCCTCATAGGTAAGTTTGCAATCTAATAAAACAGCGAGATCTTTGGCTATAGATGAACGGCATAATGTCTGATTGTCTATGTATACTACATGAAATTGTAAAGCATTTGGATACATTTAAATCAAGGTAATTTACTTTGCAATAAACTGCTAATCGTGTTAGATCATCTTGCAAAAGCCTTGCATTTGCTACGGTTTTTACGGAACTGTAAATTTTCATGCCATCCGCAAAAAGTAGAAAATTAGAATATTTAAAACAGGAACCAATGTCATTGATGAACGCTACAAAAAGCAAAGGTCCTAACTTAAAGGATCCTTGGGGAACTCCAGAGGGGATTGTATACCAAGATGATGTGAAGCCATTAAGAACTACTGCTTGGGATCTATTCATAACATAAGATGAGAACCATCAAAACAAACCACCTCTGATTCCAAGGGCTAAAAGTTTATTTAATAATATGTTATGATTGATTCTGTCAAATGCCTGGCTATAGTCTGTGCATATACGAGGGCGGCACTGAAAATTTCGGGAAGCAAGGAAGTGACACAACATTACTATTTAAAAATGTATTTTTTGCTTTTCGAAGTATTCTCCGCGAAATTTGACACATTTTTCCATACGATGGAACCAATCATTGAAGCAGCCATTCCATTCGGAAGTTGGGGTCTCCAAAATGGCCATTTTGTAGGCGTCCACAGCTTCTTCAGGTGATGAAAATCTCTGTCCACGCAATTCATTCTTCATTTTAGGGAAAGTATAGAAATCATTAGGACTTGGGTCGGGGCTGTACGGCGGATGGTCTAATAATTCTATGTTTTCTTGCTCTAAAAACTCTTGTTCTGAGCGCGGTGTGAGAACTCGCATTGTCGTGATGGAGGATGATGCGGCGGTTGCAGTTCTCTTTACGGAGTTCAGAAACGACCTGTGGCAAACAAATGCTAGCATACCATTCTGCATTCCCTCAAGAGGAATAGTCGTAACATGGCCGGTTTTGGAGACAAACGTGGCCACCATTTTTTGCAACACTCCGTGAACGAACAATTTTTGTTGGCTTTAACTCATTTTCGAACACCCAAACTCGTGACTAGTTTTTTGTTTCGGGTTCGTACGCGTATATCCAGGATTCGTCACCTGATACGATGTTGTATACAGCATTTGAGGATCCTGCGTGGAATCTTTCGAGTGTTCTGACGCACCAAGTAACGCGAGCCGCTTTTTGCTCTTCACAGAGCGAATGCGGTATCTATCGGGAAAACAACTTATTTACACCTAATTGTTCATGCAAGATTATTTGTATTTGACTCATGCCAATGTCTAAAGTTGCCTGAATTTCGCGGTATTTCACATGTCGATCTTTCTCAATCAGCTTACGCACAGCATCAACGTTTTCTTGGGTGACTGCAGTTTTTGAACGACCTTGACGGGGGTCATCACTGAGCTTGACACGTCCACGTTGAAATTCAGCAAACCAGCGATAAATTGTGGTTTTGGATGGGGCTTCATCACCAAATGCAGAAATCATCCGGTCAACACACTGTTTTTGTGTTAAACCACTTCGAAAGTCATAATAAATCATCGCTCTTGAATTTTCTCGAGTCAATTCCATTTTCTCAACGACTAAACAAGTTTGACAAAACCTTGGGACAAGACCGAGCATTTTTTTTAAACAAATAAATGGTATTCGATTTTTAAAACCAAGGAGTTTTCAATTAAAAAGATTTTAATATGACAGGAACAGTGGAAATATTCCATTTCCGATACTTTTAGTGCAGCCCTAGTAGCATCAACCTGACAACCACCATCCATCTGTTGAGTAATGTAATCAGTAAATAATAAGAGATTGGGTACTGTCGATCTCCCACGAAGAAAGCCATGCTGCTGGGGACTGATACTGGTGAGTAAAGCTGTTTATAGACAATACGCTCGAGAACTTTGGCCAACAAACATAGTTTAGAAATTGGTCTGTAGTTTTCAACGCTCTCTTTAGAACCTTTTTTGTGTATCGGCGAGATAAAAGCTGATTTCCAAAGGAGAGGTACAACACCTTCACTAAGAGATCTATTAAATAATATTGAAATGGGTTCAGTAAGTTCATGAGCACACTGAACTATAAACAAAGCTGAAATACCATCAGGCCCGGCAGACTTGCTTAAATCGAGAGATTTAAGATGTGTTTGAACTTCGACATTATTAATCTCTACCGAGCTCAAGTCACAATTCGAAATCATGTTACGTGACAAGTCAGGGTTAACGTTATCTAAAGAAGGGCAGTCTAAAACTGTTGAATGAAAGTATTCTGCAAACAGTTCGCAAATACCTTGGCCACACTCACTAGAACTTCCGCTAAAGGACATGCTAGAAGAAAAGTTATTATTAGTTTGTTTGCCTTTAATGTATGACCAAGACAATTTTGGATTAGTTCTAATAGAAGACTCAATTTTAGCCATATAAGATTTATAGCAGTCCTGTTCGATTACATCAGCACGATTGCGAAGTAATTTAAACGTTGAGAGGTCACCGATATTACCGTATATATATTATATTTTGTAAAGCATTTCTCTTTTAAAATTTTTACAAGGGCTGGACTATACCAAGACGGGTATTTATTATTTCTTAAAAAGCGTTGCGGAATAAACGGTTCTCTAAGATCATAAATAACTGAATAAAAGCGACCTACAGCTTCATCAACAGAACCAATACATAATATTTGTTGCCAGTTAGTGCTGGTTAACTTATGCCGAATACTTTCGTAGTCACCTTTGTTATACTGACAGATCGACCTCATCTGAGTTTTAAGTGATCGCTGTTCTGCGATGTTCGTTTGAACGAACAACGTAGGGTGATGTAAATCCTCCTTAACTAAAGGTTCTGTGCAAGCTGAGACCGAAACGAGCATATGTGAAGGAACTAGGTCGAGTATCTTGCCTGTTTTGTTAGTCACTAAGTTAAATTGGTTTAAATTGCAGACGTGTATTGAATCGATTAAATTAGTAAATAGGTTTGAGGCGTGTGCGGTTGGTTTAATGCCGTCCTCTGTGGTTATCCATGATATGGAGCTCATGTTGAAGTCACCCAGGATAAGAAATTTGTACACTGGGTGTTCTTTTACAATAATAGATAGTTTATCTAAATATGAAAGTAATTGCTGGGAAAAATTAAGACGACCAAATTGTTCACAGAGTTACAAAGCACAAATATGAAGTCTTAATAGTGATTTACCACTATTTACTTTTAATGAAATCGTTACCCATAGGTCTTCCGCGCTAGATCGCCAGCTCTCGTTTTCCGATGCGACGAACTCACGCCTTATCGCCACCAGGACACCACCGCCCCGCGACTGACCCGTCACGTTATAGTTGCGATCCCGCCGCCAAACCAAATACCTATCGTCAATAGTTCACTATCTAATACGAGTAAAGCCTCGGTCAACCAGGTATCAGTCAAAATAATAATAGCATAATTACCAATTTTGGCCAAGGTACGGTAGAACGGCAAGGTCTTTCATTGTGGTACCTTGGAACTATACCTCAATAGCTTTAACATTATAATTACGCGTTATCGCGGAATAGTGCTTAAGTACCTCGTACTTTGAGATTGTAACCATTAAGTTCAAGTAACAAATAATTATTATATGATCATATTGCATTATAATATTAGTTGATATGTCAAGTCCGTGAAGTCGAAGTAAAGACGACTTAAGTAGGTTTTTAATTGTAATCTTGTCCAAGCGAATGTTATAAAACTTTGAATATCCATTACTAAATTTGTAGGAGAAATCATATATTTTACTTTTACTTTTATATTTGTGTTATAGTTATAGAGAAGGTAATAGCGCTCTCGTCCACATAGTCGGCAGATGGAGTATGCGTAAGTATGTAGTAGTACATACATTTTACACATAGTTAAGAAATTATATATTCTTAGTTTATATATAAAATATTTATTATTATATAATTGTATATATCTATATTAATAATATTAATGTAATATGTCGAATACTCAAGATAGTAGCAGCACCAGTGACGAATATCTGTCTTTCTCTTCCAATGATACTTTTAACAGTGGAAACGATAGCTTTGTAAGCATTACTACGCTAAGTGATACCTTAGCGGCTCAGTTCTCTGATGTGCCTAAGAATTTTAATGTACTCCATATAAATGCACAGAGTATTCCGGCTCATTACCCTGATATGCTGGCATCATTTGACAATACAAATGTTCATGCTATACTAGTCTCCGAATCCTGGTTGAAACCTTGTCTCCCGTCCACCTCTTTCTCTCTCCCCGGTTTCATACTTATACGTAACGATAGAACCGGCAGCGTTGGCGGTGGTGTGGCTATTTATCTACGTTCTCATTTTCTGTACTCAATAATAAATATGTCACCACAGCCTCCGCCTTGTGATGCCGGTGAACATCTCTTTATTGAAGTTTTACTTTCACACACCAAAATTCTTCTCGGAGTCTACTATAGCCATTCCATAAGAGTCAATTACTTCGCATCTTTTGAAAATATTTTAGAAGATCGTATTCCATCTTATACCCATAATATAATTATGGGAAACATTAACACGTGCCTTATAAAAAAAGACTTTCGTTGTGCGAATTTGAAATCCATAGTTAACTCTAGCAACATGCACATTTTGCTACTCAACCCCACCCATAACGTTCCAAATTGTAATCCCTCCCTTTTGGATCTTATTTTTGTATCATCCTTATACCATGTTGTTAAACACGGACAATGTTCTGCTGATGCTTTTTCTTATCATGACCTCATCTTTCTGTCGTATAAAGTACGCCCTCCTAAACCTAAGCCTAAGATACTTCTGCAGCGCAGCTTTGGTACAATTGACATGGAAAACCTTCGAAACGATGCTGGTGAAATAGATTGGGTACAAGTTCATAGCGCCAATAATATCGATGACAAAGTATCCATATTTAATTCCACTCTTACACAGCTTTATGACACCCATGCTCCTTTGCGAGCCATAAAAATAAAGCACCTTCCTGCAACCTGGTTGACTGAAGACATAAAAAAACTAATGCACAAAAAAGTAGCAGCAAAGTCTAAGTTAAAGCATTGTTCTAATGACGTGAATAAGCAAATATATATTAAATCTCGAAATCGCTGCAATAGAATGTGTAGGGATGCTCTACGTTGCCACATCCATGACTCAGTAGATAATGAAGATCCAGCTAAAGTCTGGAAGTTCTTGCGATCATTGGGAGTAGGGAAATCACGTCATGATTCAATTCCGCAAGATTTAGATATCAACTCACTCAACCAACATTTCTCTTCGTCATCCAATGTAAATTCAAATGACAAAATAGCTACTTTGACTTATCTCTCTTCTCTCCCTACTCTTGATCACTCACCTTTTGTTCTGAGTCAATTCACTACATGTGATGTTAAAAAGAGCATACTATCAATATCCTCCAATGCAGCAGGTGGTGACAGCATCAGCCGAAATATGATTGTTCTTATATTGGATGAAATCCTCCCTATCCTATGCCATATATTAAACAATTCTATTTATTCTTCCTTTCCTATCAAAAGTCTTGGAGCGCCTAGTACATAACCAACTCAGTTCCTTCTTCAACCAAAATATGCTTCTTAATCCACTCCAGTCTGGGTTTCGAACCGGCCATAGCACTGTCTCTGCACTTGTCAAAGTAACTGATGACATCAGACTAGGTATGGATAACAGACAGCTTACCATACTTGCCTTACTTGACTTTAGCAATGCTTTTAATTCCGTAGATTTTGACATCCTCCTAGCATTGCTTCGCTCTATAAACATATCTCCGACGGTAATTGACTGGTTTCGCAGCTATCTATTTGGGCGACGCCAACGTATTCGCATTCAGGATACTTTCTCTTCTTGGTGTGAAACGAATGCTGGCGTTCCTCAAGGCGGCGTACTGTCACCTCTTCTTTTTGCCGTATTTATAAACTCTATATCTTTCTTTCTTACTTCTTCCTATCATCTCTATGCAGACGATCTTCAGATATACTCTCAGGCTCCACTAGATCACTTAGCAGATGCTGTTGATGAGGTCAACGGCGATTTACTTCGTATAGCTAACTGGAGTAGATCTCACGGACTTACAATAAACCCAATAAAAACTCAAGTTATCATTGTTGGAAGCGCCAGATTAGTATCGAAGATTGATTTCACAACTCTCCCCGAAATCGTATTTGGTGGTATACGTGTGCCTTATAGCACTCAAGTTAAGAACCTGGGAATAATCATGGATAACTGTATGTCTTGGCAACCACAAATCCAATCTGTAGCACGAAAAATGTTTGCATCAGCAGCCTCCCTTAACAGACTGTGTAACTTTTTACCCACTGCTACCAAAGCTGCACTTGCACAATCTGTCCTTTTCCCCATTCTTGACTATGCTGATGCCAGTTACATAGATCTCACAGAAGACCAGCTTAACAAGCTGGAGCGTCTACAGAATCTCTGTATTCGGTTTATTTTTGGTCTGCGAAAGTACGACCACGTTTCCGAATTTCGCTGTAAACTTTAGTGGCTCCCTATACGCCTTCGCCGGAATTCTCACATCCTCTCTATTCTGTATAACTTATTGTTTAATCCTTCTACTCCCTTTTACCTAAAAGAACGATTTAGATTTCTCCAATGCTCTTCTTACTCTCTTAGGTCATCAGAAAACTTACTTCTAACGACTCCTGAACATTGTACTATATTCTACAACTCTTCATTCACAGTCCAGGCAGTTCACCTTTGGAATGCCCTCCCTAATAGTATCAAACGCGCGCAATCGCTGAATAGCTTCAAAGCTCAAGTAAAAGACTACTATCTCTTATGTTAAATGTTAATTCCTGACATCATTCATTGATTGATATTATCTTCATCATCATCATCATCTCAGCCGTAGGACGTCCACTGCTGAACATAGTCCTCCCCCATGATTTTCCAAAAGGACCGGTTGGAAGCGGCCTGCATCCAACGTCGTCCTGCGACCTTCATCAGGTCGTCTGTCCACCGTGTCGGTGGACGACCTACGCTGCGCTTGCCGGTCCGTGGTCTCCACTCCAGAACCTTTCGGCCCCATCGGCCATCTGTTCTGCGTGCTATGTGCCCTGCCCACTACTGGCTAATCTTCTGGGCTATGTCGGTGACTTTCGTTCTTCTACGGATCTCCTCATTTCTGATTCGATCACGTAGAGAAACCCCGACCGTTCATGTCAATCATGTAATCGCTATCCATCCAAAGGTTGTCTGGAAGAGATCGCTTTTAGCGATAAGACCGCCCATTTGTGCCTACTATTTAAGTTGTTTCCTTATTTACTTTGGTGCAAATAAAGAGTTTTTGTATTGTATTGTATAATATAACCAAGTCGATGGTGAAATATTATTAGTATACTCATGAGAGCTGAAACTAAGCAGAAAATCAAGTACGAAAAATATGAGCTTATATTGTCGCTAATAGATCGAGTTATAATTAACTTATAATACCGTGAGCGCACACTACTTAGGAGCAGTTGAGTTGAAACCAACATACACACATAGACTAGACAGCCACAGTGATCACTTTGTTATTAGTTGGCACAATCCATAACGATCACAATGTATTTATCTGTTTGCAGAAAAATATGGTTGAGGTAAAATAGAATGGTAATAACCTAGAATACCGGCCACGACACCTTAGTTCGACGTGATTGATTGACTTGTTTTTTTTTCTTTTGTTTTTCTCTCTTAATTATCTGTATTTCTTTTTTGGTAAACCAGGTTTTATATGGCTTTATGTTGCTTGTAAACTTTAATCGAGTCTTATTTGTGTACATCACTTTACTTTTTGTTTCCTGTTCGTGTTCTTCAATCAAGCGAGATTAATTGTTAATTGTAAAGTTAAAATTAATTGTTAACTATTTGCATTCAGGGCACTTACAATGTTATGTTAAGCGAAAACTGCTAGGCTTTTGTATTCACAAGATCCTTATACTACATTATTAAATAAGCAGCTGTTTGTTTTCCGTGTAAATAAAACTAAAATAAAATAAAAGTAATGAAATTTGGCAAGATTATAGATAGATATATATCTCGGGAAAGCACATACGATACACTTCATCTCCATCATCATCATCGTCGTCTATCACCACGCGGATGGAACCGTGGGGCGCAGCTAGTTCCAGATGCAACATACGGTACGGTACATCACAATTTCATTTCAAGTTCGGTCCGCAGCGTGCACACGTGTTTATAACAATGGCTCTAATGCTGTCCAAATGTCAACAAGACAATGTCATACATTTGTTGTTCTATTATGCACTAAGTTATAATTTTATTATGTACGTGAGTGTTATAGCGCTTCAAGAAGTTCGTTCTGGCGCCACAAGAAAATGTAGAATTCGCAAGCGTAAGGATCTGTTCAAACAAATTGAAGTGTGTTTATATTCGCGGCCAATATCTATATTATGTGATGATCCGTGAGACCCTCTCCCCCTACACCGGTCCATTTCTTGGTCGGCGAACCGTTAAACAACGTGACGGACGAACATTGTTGTAATAGTTAAATAATAGGTTAAGGCGAAATGAGTGTAGAATACAATCAATATTTCATGATTCGACTTCGCGAAAACTAAGTTTTTCGACGCTTAAACCTAATAATCGAAGTTATTCTATATATACATTCTTATGAAGTATGCATGCGAGCCAAAACACGATTGAGCAAACTTGCCTCGATAGAAAAAAAATCGGCAACATTCCCTATATTTTGGAATTTTTCTTACGTGCTTCGTGGGAAAAATCATTTTTATTCAATTATGAGCAATTATATTAGAATGAATGTATCATATTCGAATTCAGGTTGTCTGTCCACCGTGTCGGTGGATGACCTACGCTGCGCTTGCCGGTGGTCTCCACTCTAGAACCATTGGGCCCCATCGGCCATCTGTTCTGCGTGCTACGTGCCCTGCCCACTGCCACTTCTACTGGCTAATCTTGTGAGCTATGTCGGTGACTTTCGTTCTTCTACGGATCTCCTCATTTCTGATTCGATCACGTAGAGAAACCCCGAGCATAGCCCTCTCCATAGCTCGTTGTGCGACTTTGAGCTTATCTATGAGGCCCATAGTAAGAGACCACGTTTCAGTGCCATAAGTCATCACTGGTGACACACATTGGCTTGTCTTGAGGCACTGGCACAGGCACAATACATTAATAGGCAATAAATAAGATGATAGGTATTATAGGTACCTTCCACTTTAAAAATATTTTGTTTTATTTTTTATTTATTTGGTCTGCCAACAGTAATTACATGTTTACTAGTCTAGAATCTTATTCTAGGAAAACTAAAGTTCCATGTAACACCTCTTACAGGCAAACACAGCTTGCACCTAATATATTAAAACTAACGCGTTAAATAGCAAGGTGGAAATGGAGTTATAATAAAAAAATAAGTATGGCAAAAGTGAAAAATGACAAGAAACAATATCAAATCAGTAGTACCATGTTAATTATGGTTTTACGGGTATTGTGAGTTATTTAACACAGTGGAACGTATTTGTGCTAAGCTATCAAAATAAAAGTCTATGTCAAATGAATTTGCTAATTTGACTAACCGAGCTATAGGTGAATTACTACCGAGGATAGACTTCCGAAAAGGCCCTGAAAATACTTTGATTTTCTGACGAGGATATCTAGCTGGGATTTTGTATTGTATGTGTTTTAAAAGTAAGTACCTACCCATTTCAGTTTATACCTTCGTAGAAAGTTTGTAAATAACTACATTGAAATAATGCGAATGTTTAGTTACCTGCGAGACGCAGTCTGGCGGCGGTGGGGGGTGCGGGTGTGCGTCCCCGTCCTCCTCGGTGAGGCTCCAGCAGTCGAGCTCGTCTGCGACGTCGATGGGGCAGTAGTAGGGCGCGGCGGAGGGCGCGGGCCACGCGGGCGCCAGGCTCTCCTCGCTGCGCGCGTGCCGGATGGGCGGGGACTGCGGCGCGGGCGGCGCGGGCGGCAGCAGGCGCGGCGGCAGTGCGCCTCCCGCGCCGTCCCCCGTCTCCAGCACCTCCACGTACATGATGTACGGCGCCTGCGGACCACGACACGAGCCACGTTAGCCACACGCACTCCGCACTCCGACCCACTCCTCACTCCGACCCACTCCTAGCGTTTCTAAACTCAAGTACGGATGGAAGCCGTGCTCCCGGCCACCTTGTACTCCGAATTCCATCGCACTCTCTCGCATGTTTTGCTTAACTTGGGGGTACTGAGGACTGCATTAGGGTCCCGGAAACA
Organism: Selenia dentaria; assembly: GCA_917880725.1. Taxonomy (NCBI): domain Eukaryota; kingdom Metazoa; phylum Arthropoda; class Insecta; order Lepidoptera; family Geometridae; genus Selenia; species Selenia dentaria. The sequence continues at coordinate 188,085 of OU862888.1, read as the reverse complement.
TCCGCAGCATAGCGCGGTAGGACTATATTGTTACTTGTAGCTTTATATATATATATAAAGCTACAAGTAACAAATTGTAATTTACTATTTACAAGCCGAAAATTCTAACAAGTTACAATGACAGGTGTTTCACAGACTTCATAAACACCACTGAGTCTTGTAAAACTGGCTTCGTACTTTTGTTACAAGTAAAAATCTCGATTCATTAATATAGCTGTACAACCCTAAATCATTCGTTCAATCATTCATTCTTTTCACTCTTACGTCGTAGAAACTTCAGTCTTCAAATTTTTCTGTTTGTTTATTTTGTTTAAAAGTTGATTTTGTGATAAATCCTAGTAATATTATTATAATCTGCTATAAATGTACCTAAGATGGATAGAAAATAATTCAAAATATAAAAAAGATGATTAATTTTGGTACTATTTCGCTGATGAACTTTCACACTCAAAGCCTGGTTTCTGTGTGTTCTAAGAATGGCCCTAGCAAACTGACCACTTGATCATCACCATTACTGACCAGAGACAGTGCTTCCATTATTTCGGAATTCATACGAAATCTTTCATTGAATTCATATTATATGGCAACCGGTTGTTTTCATCGTTAGAGGAATCTGAGGAATCCTTTAATTGCCATATCTTTTTGTGTAGATTTAGATTATCGTACTATATTTAATAGTAGTCGTTTTTATGCACCGAGGAGAAAACGATTTTACAAGTTACTTAACTCTGAAGCTATGTAGACTTGTATAAAATATGACAAGTAAAATATACATTTAGGGCCGACAATTAACGATTCTTAATGAAACACTTGTTCGACTCTTGCCATATGTAACAATAAACATAGAAAATTTGACTAAATTTGTAACTTAGTAATTGTAGCCAGAAAGTTAACAAATGTAGAAAATGTCCTACGTGAAACACTTGTTCTGAATAATGTTGCCAGTTTAAGCCAATGTTGCTATTGTATTTTACAATAATTGTTACTTGTAGCTTTATGAAACGGGACCCTGGTCCTTCCAACTCAAACAAATGTACGCTAGCAAAGGCAAAACATGTTTGAACACAATATTTATCTCCGCAACTATGTGCATATCGTTTTGATTGTTACCCATTATATCTTTATCTTTGCTAGTAGGGTAACACCAGTGGGCATATTAAAAAATGTCACTCAGCAATAAAATGTGTAGTTGCTTAAAACCAGTACATAGAAGAGCTCGTTAACTAGCGAAACAATCACAGTGTGGCACAACCCCCTATCGCAACATGTCGGCGTCACGCCCTTGCTTCGGTGGAGGGCCGAGACGCGCTCGCTCCGGCACAACTGTGGCGTGGCCTCACACGACGTATCGCCATCGCTCCTGTGACACTACTCATTACACAACGCAGTACCGACCCGGCACTTCTTATCCCTTATGGACAGTAATGCACAACGACAGAACGACGTTACCCTGAAGGGAAGTGGACGTTGTATCACAATGCCGCAATGAAACATCTGGACGTTCTCAGTTACGTACGATGTAGTAGTGGTTGTAGACCGAGCGGGGCATCTCTGGCTAGCGAGCGGGATCTCGAGCTACGCGGGTGGGGCGACTCTAGGTCTCTTGCCTTCTATTTACCCAGTGACGATTAGTTTTTGGAGGTTGTCGCCGGGTTTACGGGCTATGTGGCCAAAGAACACAAATATCCTTCGCAGGATAGCATTGATTTCTTCTCCAGTTTGAGTTCAATGAGAGCCGATTGGTGGAATGGTTGGTTCTATGTGCAGACCAATGGAATCCGCAGCATTTTTCTCCAACACCACATTTCTAAGGCATCTATGCGTCGTCACTCTTTAGCTCTCAGTTTGTACGTCTCCGCCGCGTATAAGAATATGGAGATAACGAGAGTGTTGACGAGGGTGGTTTTTGCGAACTTCGTCCCCACATGAACCGCTGTTAACTAATGCTAGAGCCCCAGAAGAATCCCAGCTGGCCGAGACGCAAGATCCACTACCATGATTGTAGTTCTAGACCGATTTACAGCCAGCCCCATCTCCATGCTACATTGCTCCATTTTATTTAGGAGGCTGCGAAAAGGATGGTGTCGTCGGCATAGCGAAGATTTTGATTTTTGAACCGTGAATGAATGAATGAATGAATGAATGAAAGTTTTATTTGCTTTAATACAGGTACATTAGGTCGTAGGCTATTATGTCTTGAATCACTGTACTCGACTAATTTGTCGTGCAAATGTTTATTTTGTTTATCTAATTGATTAATTATTTCTTACGTTCTTATCATGCATTAAAATAAAATGTATAAAATAAAATTAGTCAATTTAACATAAGATTAAAGAAATTCAAAAATGACTATTCTAATAAGTACAATACATAATAATTAGCAATTAATTTAACAACACAATTTAAGACTTGAAATTGTATTTAAAGTATTCATCTATAGAATAAAAACATCTGTCGCAGAGCCATGAATATATTTTCTTTTTAAATTCATTCTCCTTTAGCATTCTAAACTCATTGGGTAATTTATTGTAAATCTTTATTGCCATTTTATAACAGTTTTTGTCACCCATTTTCAGTCTATATCTTGGCACTACTAACGGTTTTTACAGAATTTTTCTTTTAATCAAGATATTTTCGTCTTCTTGAAACAGCGTTGGATTGTTCCTAACAAACTTAAACATTTCAACTAGATATAGAGAAGGTAGTGTAAGTAGTTTGTGTTTTATAAATGTTGATGGTGTTTCCTTCATTGCACTCATCGCAGATCTGTCGTATGATGTACTCTCCATATATATTAAAAGAATAGGGGATATGATGCAACTCTTGCCTTGCTCATTTGCCAAACGAGAATGAAATATTAAGATACCATAAAATAGCTCGAAACAAGGTTATTATCTGCCGCAGACACATCCGATGGAAAGTTCCAACTGGACATTCTGAGTTCTACCGACGGACTTACTCTTGGACAGCACCGTACATATACACTAAGCTTAACAGACTTCTTAATATATTACCCCTTACCCGATGACAGTAAACAAACAGTAAAGCTTTGGCTATTGAATCTAAGCTATGAAAAAAATGAACAGACAATCCTAATTGATATAATAACAACATAACTATATATAATATAATTATAACAACACAGATAAAATAATATAGGTAATTAAAACAGTTTAACCACTATACAAACTATTGTAGTATTCAGCATTCATCGAAGTTTTTTTGGAAGGTTGTCAATTAATAATACTCCTTCCGAATCCCAAAAAAATGGTGGACATTAGTTTTGAAGTCGATTTTTTTACCTCAAAACTTCTTCGGTGGCTTTTCCCCTTTTTCTGTCCATTGCATTGACTCTTGTTTCGATTCTGGCTCATATTGTCGAAACCAAGTTTCATCTACACTGACGATTTGGGATCATTTTATCCATGTCGTCCTCGCACAAATCCTAAAAACTCCAATGAAGTCTCAACTCGACGGCGTTTGTTCAGCGGTGTGAGGTATGAGCGATTTCGGCACCCAACACGCGCTAATTTTATTCATGTGCAAAATCTCTCCATTTCGTTTATTACTGATGCCTAACTCTTCTGCTTCCTGCCATATTTTTTATTCGATGATCTTTCAATATGTACAATAAGATTTTTTACGTTTCCGATATTTTCGTCTGTGGATGGAGGTGTTTAGGCACAGAGGGGCGTCATCTTCCATGGACTCTCTACCCTACTGAAATAGTCGTGCCCAACGTTTTATTGTGCCAGACGATGGTCCAGAACCTGGTATAAAGAAGACATTTCTTCAAAAATTTCTTTTGGGGTTTTTCCTTTTTTAACCAAGAATTTTATCACGTCGCGATGCTCCAATTTTGCCAAATTCAGCGGTGACTCAGACATGGTTCTATTGAACTGTTAAAATCACAATCGCATGAATGACCCAATTTACCCAGAACTTTCCTTAAATACTAACGACATGTAACTCAACTCGTAGCAATTAGCGCGACTGCAAGTACCTTAGGCTCAGAACTTTCAGATGCCCCTCGTATATTAAAAGTACATTATAATAACGTTATGCAGACTAAAAAATTAAAAAAGTGGATAGATCGAACTGTGAGTGGATGGGTGGTGGTGTGTGAGTAGGTTACCTTGTCCTTGCTGTTGAGCACGGCGGCGGCGTGCGGCGGGATGCGCAGCACGGCGTGCGGCCGCTCGTGCAGCGGGAGGGAGACGCGCGCGGGCAGGTTAAGGTCGAGCGCGGCCAGCTCGGCGCGCAGCCGCCCGTTGCGCCGCTCCTTGTCCGCCACGCCCGCCAGCCGCCGTCCAATCGCCGTCAGCGCCGATACGAACTGCAACACCACCACAACCCCCCGTCACCAGCCATCTCTCTTTGCACCTTCAAACTTCAAACCCGCACAACGCAAGTTTCATTCTTACTGTATCATCATCAGCCCGGTCGCTACAAAACTTTCATTAATATTGATCATTCTTTAAAGAAGAGAGTTGAGTAAGACTTCTCTCGTTTCTGAGGTCAACACAACCGTCGTGGGCTGTTTGCCAAACAATAATTGAAAAAATTAAAAAGTGTACAGCATTGTATAATTATTAATCTAGTAACATTTCGGATAAATATATTTAGGCACTGTTCTAAGCGCATTTACTCGTGATCATTCCCGATACTAATGAGACACTGTTGCAAGCGCATTTATTCGTTACTATTCTCAATATTTCGGCACTGTTCTAAGGGCATTTACTCGTGATCATTCCCGAGACTAATTAGACACTGTTGCAAGCGCATTTATTCGTTACTATTCTCAATATTTCGGCACTGTTCTAAGGGCATTTACTCGTGATCATTCCCGATACTAATTAGACACTGTTGCAAGCGCATTTATTCGTTACTATTCTCAATATTTCGGCACTGTTCTAAGGGCATTTACTCGTGATCATTCCCGATACTAATTAGACACTGTTGCAAGCGCATTTATTCGTTACTATTCCCAATATTTCGGCACTGTTCTAAGGGCATTTACTAGTGATCATTCCCGATACTAATTAGACACTGTTGCAAACGCATTTATTCGTTACTATTCCCAATATTTCGGCACTGTTCTAAGGGCATTTACTCGTGATCATTCCCGATACTAATTAGACACTGTTGCAAGCGCATTTATTCGTTAGCATTTACTCGTGATCATTCCCGATACTAATTAGACACTGTTGCAAGCGCATTTATTCGTTACTATTCCCAATATTTCGGCACTGTTCTAAGGGCATTTACTAGTGATCATTCCCGATACTAATTAGACACTGTTGCAAGCGCATTTATTCGTTACTATTCCCAATATTTCGGCACTGTTCTAAGGGCATTTACTCGTGATCATTCCCGATACTAATTAGACACTGTTGCAAGCGCATTTATTCGTTACTATTCCCAATATTTCGGCACTGTTCTAAGGGCATTTACTCGTGATCATTCCCGATACTAATTAGACACTGTTGCAAGCGCATTTATTCGTTACTATTCTCAATATTTCGGCACTGTTCTAAGGGCATTTACTCGTGATCATTCCCGATACTAATTAGAAAATGTTGCAAGCGCATTTATTCGTTACTATTCCCAATATTTCGGCACTGTTCTAAGGGCATTTACTCGTGATCATTCCCGATACTAATTAGACACTGTTGCAAGCGCATTTATTCGTTACTATTCCCAATATTTCGGCACTGTTCTAAGGGCATTTACTCGTGATCATTCCCGATACTAATTAGACACTGTTGCAAGCGCATTTATTCGTTACTATTCCCAATATTTCGGCACTGTTCTAAGGGCATTTACTAGTGATCATTCCCGATACTAATTAGACACTGTTGCAAGCGCATTTATTCGTTACTATTCCCAATATTTCGGCACTGTTCTAAGGGCATTTACTCGTGATCATTCCCGATACTAATTAGACACTGTTGCAAGCGCATTTATTCGTTACTATTCCCAATATTTCGGCACTGTTCTAAGGGCATTTACTAGTGATCATTCCCGATACTAATTAGACACTGTTGCAAGCGCATTTATTCGTTACTATTCCCAATATTTCGGCACTGTTCTAAGGGCATTTACTCGTGATCATTCCCGATACTAATTAGACACTGTTGCAAGCGCATTTATTCGTTACTATTCCCAATATTTCGGCACTGTTCTAAGGGCATTTACTAGTGATCATTCCCGATACTAATTAGACACTGTTGCAAGCGCATTTATTCGTTACTATTCCCAATATTTCGGCACTGTTCTAAGGGCATTTACTCGTGATCATTCCCGATACTAATTAGACACTGTTGCAAGCGCATTTATTCGTTACTATTCTCAATATTTCGGCACTGTTCTAAGGGCATTTACTCGTGATCATTCCCGATACTAATTAGAAAATGTTGCAAGCGCATTTATTCGTTACTATTCCCAATATTTCGGCACTGTTCTAAGGGCATTTACTCGTGATCATTCCCGATACTAATTAGACACTGTTGCAAGCGCATTTATTCGTTACTATTCCCAATATTTCGGCACTGTTCTAAGGGCATTTACTCGTGATCATTCCCGATACTAATTAGACACTGTTGCAAGCGCATTTATTCGTTACTATTCCCAATATTTAGGCACTGTTCTAAGGGCATTTACTCGTGATCATTCCCGATACTAATTAGACACTGTTGCAAGCGCATTTATTCGTTACTATTCCCAATATTTCGGCACTGTTCTAAGGGCATTTACTCGTGATCATTCCCGATACTAATTAGAAAATGTTGCAAGCGCATTTATTCGTTACTATTCCCAATATTTCGGCACTGTTCTAAGGGCATTTACTCGTGATCATTCCCGATACTAATTAGACACTGTTGCAAGCGCATTTATTCGTTACTATTCCCAATATTTCGGCACTGTTCTAAGGGCATTTACTAGTGATCATTCCCGATACTAATTAGACACTGTTGCAAGCGCATTTATTCGTTACTATTCCCAATATTTCGGCACTGTTCTAAGGGCATTTACTCGTGATCATTCCCGATACTAATTAGACACTGTTGCAAGCGCATTTATTCGTTACTATTCTCAATATTTCGGCACTGTTCTAAGGGCATTTACTCGTGATCATTCCCGATACTAATTAGAAAATGTTGCAAGCGCATTTATTCGTTACTATTCCCAATATTTCGGCACTGTTCTAAGGGCATTTACTCGTGATCATTCCCGATACTAATTAGAAAATGTTGCAAGCGCATTTATTCGTTACTATTCCCAATATTTCGGCACTGTTCTAAGGGCATTTACTCGTGACCATTCCCGATACTAATTAGACACTGTTGCAAGCGCATTTATTCGTTACTATTCCCAATATTTCGGCACTGTTCTAAGGGCATTTACTCGTGATCATTCCCGATACTAATTAGACACTGTTGCAAGCGCATTTATTCGTTACTATTCCCAATATTTCGGCACTGTTCTAAGGGCATTTACTCGTGATCATTCCCGATACTAATTAGACACTGTTGCAAGCGCATTTATTCGTTACTATTCTCAATATTTCGGCACTGTTCTAAGGGCATTTACTCGTGATCATTCCCGATACTAATTAGAAAATGTTGCAAGCGCATTTATTCGTTACTATTCCCAATATTTCGGCACTGTTCTAAGGGCATTTACTCGTGATCATTCCCGATACTAATTAGACACTGTTGCAAGCGCATTTATTCGTTACTATTCCCAATATTTCGGCACTGTTCTAAGGGCATTTACTCGTGATCATTCCCGAGACTAATTAGACACTGTTGCAAGCGCATTTATTCGTTACTATTCTCAATATTTCGGCACTGTTCTAAGGGCATTTACTCGTGATCATTCCCGATACTAATTAGACACTGTTGCAAGCGCATTTATTCGTTACTATTCCCAATATTTCGGCACTGTTCTAAGGGCATTTACTCGTGATCATTCCCGAGACTAATTAGACACTGTTGCAAGCGCATTTATTCGTTACTATTCCCAATATTTCGGCACTGTTCTAAGGGCATTTACTCGTGATCATTCCCGATACTAATTAGACACTGTTGCAAGCGCATTTATTCGTTACTATTCCCAATATTTCGGCACTGTTCTAAGGGCATTTACTCGTGATCATTCCCGATACTAATTAGACACTGTTGCAAGCGCATTTATTCGTTACTATTCCCAATATTTCGGCACTGTTCTAAGGGCATTTACTCGTGATCATTCCCGATACTAATTAGAAACTGTTGCAAGCGCATTTATTCGTTACTATTCTCAATATTTCGGCACTGTTCTAAGGGCATTTACTCGTGATCATTCCCGATACTAATTAGAAACTGTTGCAAGCGCATTTATTCGTTACTATTCCCAATATTTAGGCACTGTTCTAAGGGCATTTACTCGTGATCATTCCCGATACTAATTAGACACTGTTGCAAGCGCATTTATTCGTTACTATTCCCAATATTTCGGCACTGTTCTAAGGGCATTTACTAGTGATCATTCCCGATACTAATTCGACACTGTTGCAAGTGTATTTACTCGTGATCATGGTGCTTGCAACAGTTTAAAATTATCAGGGACTCAAACGACAGTAATACACGATAAGTATCCCGTTTTTTTTATTTGGGTCATCAAACTGGATAGTCACTTATTTAACAAACTTAAATAAATAAACAATATCATCTACAAACAGTTGAATGCACGACCTTCTAGAGATGAACACTACATGCTTTAGAAATGTCATACTCACGAAACCTAAAATCACAGCTATTAAAAAATATTATGTACTTACAATATTTTACATTGGTTAAATTAAGTAAAGAAAAATCTTTTAAATTTTTTGGTGGATTAATCAAAAATATCCAAATCATAACATATCTTGTCATAAAAATATTTATAAATAATTGTATGCGTATTATCATCCCGTCTGTGTGCTAAAGTTGTTATCTTGAAGTGCGCAAGTCTAGACCCTATGACAGTACAGTGCGGCAGAGTTTTGAAGCGTGTACGATAAGTGGTATAGAAACCGTTTTATATCCTTCCAAGCCTATCAGAATGAACAGCATATGAAGGAGTCCCAATAGGGCTGCAATATTCCAAAATACGAGGGCGGGTCAATAAGTCCGTGACTTTTTGAATTTCTGACCTCTTTACTGAAAAAGCAACACTACTCCTGTCAACAGGCATCTGTCAGTTGACTACTGTCAAAATTTGAACTTGCTGCGTCAGTTAGTTTGTGTTTGACAGCTATCTTTATCAGACTACCCAGTAATTTGAGGAAGAAATGGAAAAAAGTGAATTTCGTGTGCTTATTAAGCATTATTTTTTGCGAAAAAAAACCATTACCGAGACCAAGGCTAAGCTTGATAAATACTATGGGGACTCTGCAACATCGATTTCAATGGTAAAAAAGTGGTTTACTGAATTTCGTTGTGGCCGTACAAGCACTGAAGATGCCAAACGTCCTGGACGCCCAGTTGAGGTCTCTTCACCCGAAACAATCGAAAAAAATCACGATATGGTGTTGGCCGACCGAAGATTGAAAGTGCAAGAGATTGTGGAAGCCGTAGGGATCTCGCATGGCTCAGTGATTTCAATTTTGAATGATCACTTGGGCATGAGAAATCTTTCCGCAAGATGGGTGCCGCGTTTGCTCACAGTCGACCACAAACGCAATCGTGTAACAACTTCACAGGAAGGTTTGGCGTTGTTTAATCGCAATATGGAGGAGTTTTTGCGCCGTTTTGTAACCGTGGACGAAACATGGATCCATCACAATACACCAGAGACCAAACAACAGTCAAAACAGTGGGTTTCTAAGGGTGAATCGGCGCCAAAGAAGGCCAAGGTGGGTTTGTCAGCCACTAAAGTTATGGCGACTGTTTTTTGGGATGCACGCGGGATAATCCACATTGACTACCTTCAAAAGGGAAGAACAATCAATGGGGAATATTATGCCAACTTATTGGACCGATTCAATGACGATTTGAAAAAAACCCGACCTCATTTGGCCAAGAAAAAAGTTCTTTTCCACCAAGACAATGCAAGGGTGCACACATGTGCAGTTGCCATGGCAAAAATCCATGAATTGGGCTATAAATTGCTCCCTCATCCGCCCTATTCTCCAGATGTGGCACCGAACGACTACTTCTTGTTCCCAAACCTGAAGAAATGGGTTGGTGGAAAAAGATTTGACTCTAATGATGAAGTCATCTCGCAAACAAGGGCCTATTTTGAGGACCTCGACAAATCATATTTTTTGGAAGGGATAAAAAAATTGGAGAAGCGTTGGACAAAGTGTATAGAGCTCAAGGGAGACTACGTTGAAAAATAAAATCTTTATTTATCAAAACATCTGTGTTTTATTCCAAAAGTCACGGACTTATTGACCCGCCCTCGTAGGACGCACATACAGAATTATAGGTATTTCTGTGTCCTTGAAGACTTTAGTTTGCATGATCACGAACCCCGTCAAACGTGCTCCCTTTTAGCTAAGTAATTAATATGATCACGAAAGTCCATTTTTGTATCAATTATTACTCCAAAATCACGGATGGTTGAAACTTCACTGATGGGCACGCTATCCACGAAGTAAACACCTGCTGTTGGAAGTTATTTTCTCGAGAGTTTAAAATGGAAACACTTGGATTTGTTAAGTACCATTTTGTTACGAGAGCACCAATTGCTAATAATGTTTATGTCACTTTGCAAAGATGCAAATCACTTGGACAACGGATAACTCTGTTAAGTTTCAGATCGTCGGCAAACATTTGAAATCTGGAAGTTAAACCATCACAGAGATCGTTTATAAAAACCAAAAAGAATAGAATAGAAAGCCCTAAGTGGTACACCGGAAGGAACCATTTTCATTGCAGATTTAAAGCTCCGAGAACCATAACAAGTTGAGAGCTATTCTGAAGGTAAGATTCGCACCAACTCAACAAGGAACCACAGGTACTTGTGTGGCCCAACTTCTGAATAAGCAAGTCATGATCAACCACATCAAACGCCTTGGAGAAGTCTGTGTAAATAGCATGGACTGCATGTTGATCTTCAAAAGTATCTATAACGTCACTTACTTAACCAATAAGATTTGAGGTAGTTGAACGACCTGGCAAAAAACATGTTGGCCAGAATAAAAAAATGGTTTAAAATAAAAGTGCATAGTGCGTTTTTGGACCGTTGATTCCAATATCTTGCCTAAAGAAGATAAGACTGACATAGGCCTGTAGTTGTCGATATCATTGGGATCACCTTTTTGTGAACAGGAACAATGTGAGCTATCTTCCACTTAGGTAGTCGGGAAAACGCCGCACGATAGTGACTTGTTCAAAATATAGTGGAGAGGCTTAGCGAGTAGCCTGAGCAGGTTTTTAAGAATATTGGTGGTATTGAGTCAGGGCTTGGGCTTTTACTTTATTCATATTTATTAAGTTTAAGTGATTTTGAAATGTCAAGACTTTGAAAATCTGCAAGAACTGAGGGTGATGTTATAGCCAGACAGTGGAAGTATTTGCTGCAGATCCTATATAATTTTGAAAACTTGTCAAAGTCAAGTCAAAATCATTTATTCAGTTTAGGCATCAAAGACGCACGTATGAACGTCAACTTTTCATTATAATGTACTTTAAAGACTCTACGGCCGCGTCCCAAAATATATATAACGCACCGAGAAGAATCGGCAAGAAACGCGGGGCCATTCTTTTTATATAGATGTTTACAATGTTTCTACTTAGGTACTACAAATATTACATTTTATGGGTGGCAGAGAGACAGCTTGCCAGAAGTGGAGTATTCCAAGCATCTTTATCTTCTATATGATGTCGAAATTTATAGTAAGCTTTTTTAATTAAAACGTTTTTTTACAGTCAACTTGAATTTGCCCTCTGTGAGCTCAGTTATGTGATGTCTTGAATCAAAATATTCAGAAAAAGTTCACAAATTTCTTGGCCACCTGATACATTTAGGTCGTTCAGAATTATTCGTCAGGTATTTCCCTACTGTTTGATTTCAAAGATTTTATGAAACTCCAGAAGTATTTGGGATCTTTTCTTATGTTATTCTAGATTGCACTTTTAAATTATTAAAACACTCTTGGATCATAGTACGTATCACATCTATCTCGCAGTGTTTGAAAAGATACAAAAAGTCCATGGGATTGGGAATATATTTTATATTTTTAATGAAATTTTGCCCTTTTTATTAAATTTCTTAGTAAAGAATGACTGAACCAAAATGGAAATTTACTATAAGTATCCTTTACGAGTTATTGGTGTGCTTTTGGTTATTCTAGGGAAAATAACATTATAATAATTTTATGTTAGCTCTTGTAAATGTGACCGCGATAGTTTAATGTCACCAATGTTATCTTTGTAGTATAAATGCTATTACTAACAAAGAAGCTGCAGTGGCCTTTTGTACCGCCACTTATACTAACTTGGGGCGTCACGCTCAATTCCGTAAGATAATTAATCCGTAAAGGTTATGAAATGAGTATAGCCGTGACAAGCCCACCTTATCGCGTGCCGAGCAGCGCTCATGCAGCTACAGCTAGACGTTTCGTTTCGTACACTGTATCCGCGACGATAAGGCACGAGTCTGCGAATGTTTTGCCGTTTTTACGGAAACCTTCGTGCAAGAGACCGACTCGCACTTGGCCGGTTTTTTAGTATTTGTTATTACAGCGGCAACATAAATACATCATTTGTGAAAATGTCAACTGTCTAACTGTCACGGTTCATGAGAGCCTGGTGACAGACGGCTGGCGGCGACAGCGCGCCACGCACACACCGCCCACTAGTCCAGTCGATAGCGATCGATATTTCACGGGCCAATTTGAAATTCCGGTATAATTTGGATTATCTAGAAATAATTCCGGAAGACGGGAGATTTTTACGAGTATTTTCCCGATTCCGGGAGAGCAGCAAGCCTACTCTAGACCCGTGTTTGTTTGGCTTCGCGCTGTCAAGCGCCGATAGAGCCAATTGGCGACAAACAACATTCACGGCTTACTTGCATGTTCAGAACGCACACAAGTTTACAAATGTTATTACTGTGTAATATGGTACGAGTAAATACCGGAGACCTTGAGTTTATGAATCATTTTTTGCGGATTCTGTAAACGGCACAGACTAACAATATATATTAGGTTTCACAACTCTTGTATTAATTAATCCAGACATGAACAGGTTGCTATTGCGGTATTACAAAAGGTTACCTTGATTATTGCGTTCGAAAACCCCAGGATTTTCTAACGTAATATTAACCTAATAACCTCAAAACTAAAAACGCCGTTTACAAAAATCTAATTTTTCCAACATTAATGATCTAAAGTAGAGGTGTAGACGACAAAGTAAACAATTTTGTCACCAGCATGCTCTCTGACAGAGCAGCAAAACTGAATCCTCTGGGATAAACCGATGTCGAGGCACGAGAGGCTGTCCACAAAGTAGCAGTTTGTCACCTCTATGGTATGTGTATGTAGGTGGTAGTCGAAAACGAATCGGTTGAACTCTTGAATGATGACGGCATGGCCACCGTAGGGCATGCAAATGACCTTACTAATAATGATCTCTAGTTTGAGGCAACACTGTGAAAAAATGGAGAGAGCACTTCGCGTATTAGAGGAATGGTGTAAACTCCACGGCCTATCTGTAAACTCACAGCAAATAGAAATAGTAATATTTACACGAAAAACAAAGCTAGCAACACTGAAACTCCCAACGCTGTTTGGGTTGAGACTAACCATTAAGGAGGTTTAATATCTGGGCATATGCGTAAACAGATTGACTATTGACTTGCAACTTGGCGTTATAAATAAATGATTGATTGAGTTAACTGAGCGCACGGACCCCGGGATTAGTAGCCAATTGACCAGACGAGCAGCCGTCAACAACTACTCGTATAGATCTTTCTTTCTTCAGCCACAGGCAGGAAGTTTGTTTATAAGGCTATCGTGCCCAGCCGGCGCTTCTCCATGTTTCTCTATAGCCTCGCTCCAGTCATATGTGAACGGCATACGCAAGTAGATCCCTTGTGGACCTGTTCCGTACTGCCGGTCACTATGGAGCTCACTGGTCTCCAGATATGCCAGTAAGTTCTGGTTCAAGACTCGTTCCATGCTCTTACGGAGAACGGACGAAACTGAGACGGGCCTGTAGTTGTTAGGGTCGGCACGGCTACCTTTTTTGGCACTGGCTGCTCAGTTGGTCTGGACGCGGCTAATGGGCAGTTACCAGTGGGTAGTTGACAAATCAAGATTAGTCGGTAAGAAATCTCATTCTAAGCAGTTCTTAACCCCTCACCACTCGATTGTCAATATAACAATGAAATGAAGTAGGTAACTACATTAAAACGAGCGATTCAGTTCTGGCGCATCGTCGGCTGATGTTTGATTCCGAAAATTAGTCCCCTATTGTAATTAGCGTAATGAGTGCAAGAGGCCTTTCAAAACAAGACAAGACATCAAGCATGCCTTTATATGATGCTTAAGACCAGTATAAACTGAACTCCACTAGCCTCTTATTGTATTAGATACATATATTCTCATTTACTTACCGAAAAATTATGCTATTATTATATATATTATCTATACGGTAGTTTGATGTTAGCTGACTTTAAACATCATTTCACTGTTCAGGAAGTCATTTAAAAATCGCAATAAACTCGCACTCCGCACGCGTGCCGCAAGTGTGGTCGAGTCGAGACTGAAGTAGTTCCCAGCGTGCCTGCGCATATGAGCTAAAGCAAGCATGCGCTGTGAGCGTCAGTCCTCTTGTATGCGGTATCTATTGGGGGCATCTGTGGTTCAACCCCAGCGATGGCCTTCACTGGATAATTGTAGGACACGGACAGCCAATTTAAAGCAATGCAGATTTAAATAGACTACTAATGAATACAATTAAATGGATGTGGTTTCCTTATACAAAATATTTTGAATGTTAGTTATTTTCCCGAGACAATTAACTAGCGGACAGACGCACCTTGTCTCTACATAAGTTTCCTACACTCGCCTTCCTCAAGTTCAGTAGAGTAACGAGAACACAACAGAGCTGTATCTCGCTGCAGACCGAAGGTGACAGCGCGTTGCGAACACATTCCAGACGAATATGATCATGATCGTGACGTCACAGTATTTAATTAATCTAACGAATGCATCCGGGTAGCGAAGCCGAGCCGAGCGCCGCCGGCTCCCGTACGAGAGATACCGCGTGGAGCCGCTACTTTGGACATAAAAACCGTGTTATCTTTTACAATAGCTTCAGAAACAGATGGAAGGATTAACGTATATGTAAGTATGGGCATCATTAATCCTTAGAGCTGTTTCTGCAGCGTTGGTGTCACGGTACAACTCGTATTTGTAAACGACGCGATATATTAAGTTTTACATATTGGCTACGTTCCCGAAAGCGCTGAAATCACTCGAGGCGCTCGCACACCCATCCCTTACAAGCCCACGAGCATCGTGAGCGACTGAGCGAACTCGATACGTCATCGATGACGTCACCGAAAACGCTCACACCGCGACCACAACGCTCGAGGATCGAAGGTGGGTTTACGTGGTCTTTGCGAGCTGTCACTGTCAAACCAAAGGGAACGGCAAACCGGGGCGCGACAGTTGTGAGCGGTGACGGCGCGGCGCTTTCCGGAACGTAACCATTGTGAACAGACCGATGTAAAAGAAAAGTCAAATGGCGTGTAAACAAATGAATCACTAAAGTCGAAATGCAAATACGGATACATTTTAATTTGGAATTCGTATCCGAACGCCAGATAGGTACTCGTATTTGAGAGCGAATGGGCCAGTCCGACGAAACACCAATTGTATATGTAAGGACCTAATCAGTCCTGCAGGCCTAGACAACATTCTAACAGACGTGTTTCCGCACACGCTACAGACAACACGTTCCCGTGTCCCGTCTACGAACTTAGTCACGTGACTTTTCCACAGGTAATGTCAATGCCATACGTTTTCTACCGACTTCCAAAAAGGAGGAGGTACTCAATTCGACTGTATATATATGTCTTTTATGTGTGTTCACGGATAACTTCGTCGTTTATGAATCGATTTTGATGATTTTTTTGTTTGATAGAGTATACTTCCTTGGTGGTACATTTCATCAAATTCGGTCAAGCAGTTTTTGATTTATACTTCAATAACTAAAAAGTGTTTCGCATATCTTGATGATAATCATCATTGACAATGTATCCCGTAAGTAGTAAGTAGTAGGTCAAGAGTGGTTTTTTTCAAAGATATTACCGGCTTCTACACTAAAAAGTGTGAAATGACTTGTCGAAGTCTGTACCATGCACACAATATTGTGATAATAGGATAATTACGAACTACCATGGTATATTTGTTGATATTTTTTTGTAATGCATGTTTTGTGCAATATGCACCTAGGTAGGTTTCAACTAACGGGATAAGAGAGAGAACAATAAAATTGGGGACAAACACTGATTGTTTGAATGTTCACGTGAACTAAAATGTCTTTTGAAGGTTCGATGTAGGTACACTAATAGGTTAACCGTTACAAAACTGAGTCATTTAACTTAAACACTAACGGTCTTTATTTATTAAATTAATTTTCTATTTATAATTATGTACGGTGTCGGGTTCGGTGTTCAATAAAGCATACGTCCAGTGTACACTCCCGGTAAGGGCGTCGCCATGTAATCCGACATTTTGTAATAACCTTTTTGACAGAGTTTAGTTTTAATAGTAATTTTAAACTTATTAATAGGCAAATCTCGGATAACATTGGGAACTTTATTATAGAATCGTATACATTGTCCCATAAAAGAATGACTTATTCTGTGGAGACGCGTTATATGTACGGATAGCTTGTGCTTATATCGCGTGTTGATGGAATGAGCATCACTCCTTTTATCAAAACTGCTAATGTTTATCTTTACATACAATAGATTTTCATAGATAAACTGAGAGACAACAGTTAGAATGTTTATGAGTTTAAACTTCTGTCTAAGGGAAACTCTGGGAGCTAAACTGTAGATCGCTCGTATAGCCCTTTTTTGCAGTATAAAAATAGAATTAATATCTGCAGAACATCCCCAGAGCAGTATGCCATAACTCATAACGCTATGGAAATAACTAAAATAATATTAACATAACATAATTTTTATATATTGTTAAAGGTATAACATTATATGTCAATTAATTAATAACATGTTATTTTGATTTGTATAGTTCATATGATGTTTCCAGGCGAAGTTCACATTGTAATCCGCTGTGTTTATATCTGTGAGGACCTGTAATTGGCTCTTAGTTTCTATTTTGTAACTATTATATATAAATGGCTGTTGGTCTTACTGATAATAAATAAATAAATAAAAATAGTAGCACGTATTCAATTGCATCTTCGCATTACATCATCCAATCCGATAAGCAACTTTCAACCTTATGCAAAGCATCGTAAATTGTTTTTATTTGGGATTGGACCGCTCCTTAAGTAATATCCTCCCCTATTTTGTATCTATGTTTTAATTTACCCAATTATTGAAATACCGAAGAGAAGTTCGGCAGATATACCCGACCCGGTCGAGCCGCCACATTCATATTCTAAAGGGTATTTGGTTTGGGATTTGTCCAATGAAACGTGATGATACGAGTAATTAGATAGATTGTTCTGTGATATGTCACGGAACGCAACGATTGTACAAGGAAGTCGGCCGGACACCTGGCGTGGCGTGGCGTGGCGTGGCGTGGCGACCTTTCCTTGTTGCTGTCATACTGCAGTATGTACGGGGAATGTATGCAGGTAGCTACCGAGTGGCGGCGCGGGCGCCTGTACGCGTCACGCCCGCCCACGGCATCGGCAGCTGCAGTCATCCAGAGCTTCAAGTAACTAAATAGTACACTACAACGTCGCATCCGTGCGTGCGCACCGCTGTGCTGCGAGCACGAGACGCGCCATGTTACGAGCAGGTTTATTGAGAACATACATTCGTAAAGGAAGTCGAGTGATGAATAATCTCTGCCATGGAGGTACAACACTGAGGCTTGTACAAGAGTACAATAGTAGTGTGTACTAACCCAACAACAGTACGGTGTTACGGTGTGGGTGCGGATTGTTGGACTAACCGCTAACGACGTGTTCACACGTTACCGGTTGGAACTAGAAGCAGGCGTGCAGTTGTGCGTGTAACTAAGAAGTGGTATGACTCGCACGATCCTACCGTAAACCCCAGTTGTTATCGCAAGAATGTACTACGTATACGTATGTAGCACTTACTTATACGTACCAGAAGATATTATTCATATCATAATCGTATAACTTGAATCACGTTTTTATCGATAACGTTAACAGATTCTATAAATATATTTATATAATGATTACTGCGTAAATATGTACATGGAGCAAGAGGAAGGCGGACCAGACACCTCACCTCACGCCTCACGCCTCTCGCGCGCGGTACTCAGTAGTGCGTCTTGCCGCGGAAGCTCGCGCGGGTTTGCATTGCTGGCATCACTCCCCCTTCTCTTTTATACATAGTTTCGATGCGAAAGGGTCCGTGGAGAACATTACATGTTAATATAAAAATAGGGTTGTTGACCTTTATTTTTATTGTACGTTAAATTAATTAGGGCCCCGAAATACAAACCTAGCATATTTTTTGATATTTTTTTAAAGAACTCCAAAGTACTCCAAACTAAAAAACGAAGTTTTTATTAAAATTGGTGCTTAAACATTATTCAATGGCGGCCAATACGTCGTATGACGTCACTGAGGCAAAAACAAACAGTGTTGTGATTATAATTCGTTTTGCTTGTTTGAACATGCAGATGGCGGGAAAAAGCCAACAATGACTATTATAATTTATTTTCTTTGGTGTTTATTCTCTAGTGTTGACGTGTAGTAGTGGTGGATTATTAACCGTTGATGTTCACAATGGTGCACGAGTGTCAGTAAGATGTATAAAATCATAAGACATTATTTTCGTTCTTTTCGTCAATCTTGTTATCAAGTTTTAGTGATGCATGCACGTGACTTATACAAAACAGTAGTTAAATAACTGGCTTATTTCTTAGAGCAGACTCTAACTATCTACTTACATGTTCTCTTTTGTAAGGCAACACACTGGAGCTAATATTTGTAGTACCTAAGTAAAAACATTGTAAAAACATCTATATAAAAAGAATGGCCCCGAGTTTCTTGCCGCTTCTTCTCGTAGGCTCTATATATTTTGGAACGCGGCGGTAGTCTTTAAAGTACATTATAATGAAAAATTGACGTTCATAAGTGCGTCTTTGATGCCTAAATTTAATAAATTATATTGATTTTGACTTTGACTTAATAAAAATTTTATAACTCTGAAGTTACACAAATAAAGTACATTTTAGCCGCATAATTTGTTCTATGTAAGGTTGTCCACCCCAAAAGGACAAGTCAACCCTTATCGGATCACTTTGTTGCCCGTCTGCTCATCTGTATGTCTGTCCTTTTCATTTATAAAAAGAAAAAATCTTAAATCCGTATATGTGTAATAGTGATAACAAGATTAACGAATTGACTATTAAATATTATTATAAACTTTGGTATATTTAATCAATATAAAAAATGTAAGTATAACAAACTTATTATTTGCGGTTGCCGTCATAACCGTGTTTATGGATCGAGAGTTTTGATTAGACCTAGTATGTATTTAGTTTTAAAGCAATAATATTAGATGTTTGCTTCACTTGCTAGATTCTCAATCTGTTGATAAGGTACGACACTGTCATAACACATGTTTGTTTTTGCCCTTATGACATCATTTCCGCAGCTACTTCCGTTTTTGGTCACGTGACTTTTAGAAACTTTTGTACACATTTATTCAAAATAAAGTTAATCCAATGCATATTCAATATTTTTCTTAATTCACTGATTGTAATTTAACATAGTAATTTATTTTTGACTGTGTCAACTGCCCTATTATACAGAATGTGCGTATGTAAAAATTACAGATTTTTAAAGACTTATTTTTACTAATTCAGTCTTTAAAATTAAATTTCATTATACTCGTAGGTATAGTTTCAAAATGACCTGCAGCTATCGGGCGTAACCTAACTATATGGGCTGTCTATCGAGTCTATCGAGTCTTTAAGTCGAGAGTGAATCGGTATCTTCTAGGTAAGCGCGCTCCATCGTAGATCACAACTACGCTTAACATCAGGCGAGTTGTGGTCAAGCGCTAACCTATTGTACATAAAAAAAAAAAAAAAAAAAAAAAAAAAATATGGGCTGAACACAAAAGTGTTAATATTTTTTTTATTATTATTGCCCATGTTCACAGACTCAATTGGCATTCAACACCGTGGCATTGTTTACATTTATATTTTAAACTTATCTAATTATTTTTTTATAATTACTAACGGAATACAGGAGGACATTATTTTTTCTTAACTAAACTTACATAATACATTTTTTTTTGTACACAAATAGACTTTTAACTAATTTCTAAATATCGTACATACCGAGAGCATACCGGCTCCCGCAAGCCGCGCCCGTTCACGAGCTTGACACGTGTGCCAGCCATCGCCCTCCTCAACCATATTTGAGGGAAGAGGACGACCCGCCACACGACGCCGCCGCGAGAAGCCTTTTAGTGAGCGTGAATGCTCAAGGTATACACGCATACATAATACAAAAGCCGTACTTGTCTAACTTTTTTTATAACAAATTTTTATTTAAGTCGGCTTTCTCCATCCGGCCCAGGGCCTCCGTCACATCCACATTCCGATCTTTTATGGCCATAGTGTTAATATTTGTGACACGCGCCCAAAATTAAATCGTTAGCATCCCTCGGATTCGTTTAACTCCTTCTTCTTCTTTAAGTGCCTCTTCATTACTGAAGGTTAGCAGTCAGCTTCCTAAATTGTTCCATGTCAAGCGCCAATCTGAACAATTACTCCCCGGTCTTAATCCCTGTCCACTCCCGGATATTACGGAGCCAAGACATCTTTCGTCTGCCCGATTTGCGCTTCCCGGGTACATTTCCCATCATGATGGTTTGCAGGATAGTAGGCGACCTTTCTCTGCTTGACAGTCCGGATAACTTCGAGATTCTTTCCACTTCGGCGCAAAACTTCTACATTGGTAACTTTATCCGTCCAACTGATGTGAAGCATGCGACGGTAAGACTACATTTCAAAAGCTTCTACTTTTTTACGGAGCTCTGCTTTCATGGTCCACGCTTCACACCCATACAAGACGACGGGCCAGATGTAGCATTGAAGGAGCCTGGTTCCCAATTCGATGGAGAGTCGAGGCCTGCACAGGACTTTCTGCATGTTTGTGAATGAAGCACGGGCTATTTCAGTATTCAGTATCGCTTGATGTCGGTGGTGTCGGTGAGCCACGAGCCTAAATACGTGTAAGTACTTGTTAACGTTCTCTGTCGTGTTACCCTCTACCTGAAGTTTGCGCGGGTTCGGTGCGAGTGTGACATTATATCGTACAACTGCAACATAATATAATAGAGTGCAGTTCCGTCACGATCAAGTTTGCGACGACCATCAACAAGGCACAAGACAACCGTTGCCTCTGTTTCCGACGGCACAATATGTTCACTGTAACCGAGCAGTTGGACATTAGCAAGTGTTAGCTGTAAGCGGAAGGACTTGCAGCAGTGTGCCCGCACGCCTGCTCACGACACGGCACGGCACGGTCAGCGCACAGCGTATTCGAGGTTTAGTTTCTTTTTTTATGGAACACCTGAAATTGTTTATCTTCATTTTGGACAGATGTTACAGAAACAATTAAGCGTAACAGCTATATAAATTGCTATATTACGGCTGCAGGTTGTTGCGCTGATGACAAAAACCCTGTTATTGTATTTTCCCCAGAACAAGACAAAGAGAGTGAGAGAGAGAGATGTAAAGTACGTCGATCATCGTTAAATAATGTTGGTACTGTGTGTCCTCCTCTATGTGGGATATAATAAACAACGCTCTCTGTTTTCCCGGCGGAAGTGCCACTGACAATATTTCTATTAATATAAGTTTAGAAGGAAAACTATCCGTATTAGTTGCGTCGCGACACGTACAGTTGTATACATTAGTATTGCATAGGAAGTATCAGTAGTGAGCGTCGCGGTTACGGTGTTGAGGTTTGTGACGTATGCGCCAGCTCACCCGCACTAACTGGGACGAGCACGCACATTTGCGCAACTGTAACGTATTCCTATTGTTGTCGTATTGTATACAGTAGGCGGAGCACGGATAACCGCGTGCGTGTAACGTAACGTGTCGTTCACGTGCAACAGTACCTACATACTGTCATGTATCTAGGGCCACTGACACACAGTACACTCATAGTTCGTGCGTCGAAGTGAGACACGTTGACGTGCACGATACGAATATTTTTTCCCTGTACAAGCTATGAGTTATATGTTTAACTAGATAAGTGACAGTTGGTACCCAGGTACTGTATACGTTTGTTGCACTCGCACTCGCACACCCTCTGCACTCATCACGTTACGTTGTCATGCAGCAGGACGGGGTGGCGCCTGTTGTCATAGCAACCGGCTCCCGTACAGGGGACAATTGTATCAACTTACGTCACTCATTCACATTTTAAGGGAAATTTTGTGACTTTATGAGGTTTATGACAAACAGCATAATAAATGATTGACCGAGCGAGTTGTCCGACTCTTATTATATAAATACTAGCTGACCCGCCAGCGGCTTCGCTCGCGTGGCCTCGCGGGATACGATCATTACTGTTTTTTAATTATCCCACGGGAACTCTTTAATTTGCCGGGATCAAAAGTATCCTATATGTAGATCCGAGATATAAGCTTCCATGCGAAATTTCATTAAAATAGGTCCACTTGTTTCGGAGATTAGCCCGTACAAACAGACAGACACACATACAGAGAAACAAACAATTTGAATTTATTTTTCACTCCTTACATCCCCTGACTCGGTTTTAGCATATTTTTCATTGTACAGAAATTTAACCTCTACAGTTTATAATATGTTTTTACATCCCTCGTTTTACCCCCTTAAATCATCCCTGACAAAAACATTGACAGCATCACTATTTATTTTAAATTACCTATCCAGTTATCAATTTTTCTCACTGTAGCTCCAAAACAAAGACTTTTAAAAAAAATATACCCCGTTTAACCCCCTTAAGTCATCCCTGGCAATAAATATTGAAATCAATACTAAACTGTCCAAATGCTAATTTTCACCACTGTATGTTCGAAAACAAAAAACTTTCCATACAAACTTTCACCCCTCCATTTCACCCTCTTAAAACACCACTATCAAAAAAAAAATTCGAACATTTTTTATTTTGAATGACCTATAATATAAAAAGGAGTTTCATACAAACGTTTTCCCCCCTTTTGACCCCCTTAGGGGTAGAATTTCGAAAACCCCATTCTTAGAACACATCTACGCATCAAGGACCAGAGACTCAAACTGTAACCGTAATAAGTGTTTTTAACGCTGTTTTTTGAAACTGTTTTAGCGGAAACACATTTATATCTGTAACAGATACAATACTGTAACAGAATGACAGTGTAACAGTTTATATTTGTTTATACGTGTTAATAAGTGTAACAGTAATAAATAAGCATATTTAGGTAATTGCACGGTATGGTAACATCGTTCGGCGTGGTTTCTTTGTGGTACCGGCACAGCTATTGACCGCGGTTGTAATTATGTGTGTTAGAGCTGCTGCCTTCACTACTCACACAACAATGCAGTTTGTTCCTTCATAGTTCCACATCATCTACAATAACGCCGCGCGCGTTCACTTCGCCAAATACCATTTACGTTTAAGCTTTACTTTATAACTCCGCTCCCTGATGTCGGAGAAGGAAAATTTAATTGCCAAATTTTAGGTTAAACTATAGGCTACCGAACCCCGAACAGTAACGAAATCTGACTTGTTTTATATACTAAAATGTAACACCTAAATGTATTTTGATTTGAAGTAAAATATAACTTATGTGGTAACTTGAATGAAGTTACTGTTAAAACCTGGTCAATTTTAAATGTTTGTTCTGTTGTCTCGATCTGCTGGGCTCTTTAGCGGGTAGATGTGCCTATCGCATTGCAGAAAAATATTTGAGAAATAATTTCGCGAACGTATCTAGTGTATACCATCAGACTTTAATGTCTGTAAACAAACGGGCTGTACTGAAAGTAAAAAGGTTACTTTCAGTTATTATTATTTACAGTGAAACCACATAACTAATATAAAAAATATTTTCGACTCAAAATGGAACAGACTTCAACACTTAAAAGTGTGAAGTAACTAGTTGAAATCGGTACCATGATAGTTCAAAAGTATCATCACAATATTGTGCGCATGGTACCGACTTGTTAGTGTTGAAGTCAGTTTGGTATAATATTTTAATATAAGTACAATTTGACCGACTTCCATTCTATTCAGTTATTGGAGAGTAACTCAAAAACTACTGGACCGAATTTAATGAAATTTAAATGGAACCACACGGGAAGCACCAGCTTTCTAAGCAAAAAAAAAGAATTTTGAGAATCGGTTCACCCTTACGTTTTCACGGAAAGTTATGAGATAACACAAAAAAAAACAGTCGAATTGAGTACTTCCTGCTTTTTGGAAGTTGGTAGAAAAGTAATAAATATTTAATGTTATATGTTAATAAACCTCCCTTTTTAGAGATCCTTGCTACTTACCTACAGGATCGGTTGTCATTCACCGTCAATTACGATATCATCACCAACCACTCCGGTCAAAAACCGTGGACCAAATTTGATGAAATTACTTAGTTAGTTATTAATTTGGACCATCTCGAAAGTATACTGTACCAAACAAAAAAAGAATTATAAAATCGGACTACTCTGTAAAAAGTTATGCAATCATATAAAAAAAAATATATACGCATCGACTTGAGAGCCTACTCCTTTATTTGGAAGTCAGTTAAAAACCACATGGTTTGCAAACATCGCAAAGTAATGAAATACAAAATACTTTAAAAGTATCACAAAAAAAATATACAGCATAAAGTGGATAAGTTACAAAATGATTATGAAGCATTTCGGACCATAATTGAACTGGATTTTAGAGAAGGATGCAGCGTGACTATAAATTCTCAATAGTTTCGTAATGTTTTACAACAGAAAACATACACACTTAAGCATAACATATTGTTAACTGTTTAATGCTTAATGATATCTCTTAAATTAGATTTTGCGACATGTCTAGACCGTAACTTCAGTAAAATTCTTCAGTTAGAAACTTATCTGACCGAGAAATGTTTTTTTCACAAACTGTGTGAAAATTAAAAGACCCTTTAGATTACAATATCTCAACGAAACGAATATTCTACTACGGTTGACAACGGATCAAATTATATAAAAATGAATAAATTGTTTGAACTCAAAAGAAGATGAATGCTTTGAGGACATCGACATTTTTC
Organism: Selenia dentaria; assembly: GCA_917880725.1. Classification (NCBI taxonomy): domain Eukaryota; kingdom Metazoa; phylum Arthropoda; class Insecta; order Lepidoptera; family Geometridae; genus Selenia; species Selenia dentaria. The sequence goes on along the minus strand of OU862888.1, from coordinate 162,639 downwards.
AATCTGACAATCCTGATAATACTCCAGAACTAGACTATGACTTTGGTTTTCCCCAGGATGGAAAGAGCGCTATGGGAGAAGCGAATGCTGAAAAAATGTCATGTGCTCAGCACAAGCACACTCTTCAGCTGAAGAAACGATTGACATTGCCCAAGCTGCAGTGAACATTTTTAAAAGGCCTACTACAAAATAAATCATCAAAAACAGCCAAACGCAATATGTCGATCATAGACTGTGCCAAAAGTTGTAATTCCACATAATTATATATGTTAACGAGGTTATCTTTATTGCAATTGCATATCTGCGTTGATACATGTGATATATACACAGCTTAGGGTAAAACCGGGATAAACGCCTTGTTTTCGAATAAATCTAATTTCCCAAACTCTACACTTAAAATTAATAATTTAGATAAGAAGTACATGCCCACACGTCATAGTTCCTCGCAGGCTGCGGTGCGCAACAAACTTTTATCTATTGTGCGTGTGATTATCTCCGCAGCGAACGCGAGGAATACTTCAAACTTTCAGAGGCAAGCATTTGAAGTCGGTAACATTATAAATAGTAATCAATTCTGTTACATTTTTTATTATGTCAATATACACCGGTACATTGAGTTTACACGTAGGTGTAAATAATCGCTTTTTTCAACGATCCATATCTAAACGATAGTTGCCCGTTTTTTCAACGTGTAGATGCCCTTAGTTAGACCCTTCCATGATACAACTACAGATTACAGTATTATAGATATAGATATGTCACAGTATGTTTTATTCGTTCTTTCAATCATTCACTGATTCCAGGTTTAGTAATTCATCGCGACATGAACAGCCCGATAGTATTAGTTATCAAATCAGAACCATTTGTATGAGTACGTCCAAAGTGTATTCTAATTAATGCCTACTGATTGTAGGTGAAGTATGCCACGAAAACAGAACATAAAGGATGGCTCTAGTGTGTTCTCGGAACACAGAACGATTACAGTCAGTTTTAACAAAATAACAATATTAAAGACCAGACTTCTTTTTTGTCAATCAATGAAATAATCCGCCTAATTGAGGATCCCAACAAGAATACATACAAACACATATTACGATGTCGTTATGTTATTACTCGTAGTAACAGTTGATATTGAGTAGATACTAAAATCATGCTATACATGACACTTGTTAAAGATTCGTTTGAAATCGGCTAAGAGGTCCAAGCAATGACCTGATATTCTGTATTCAAGGTAGGTATATAATAAAATGAAACAAAGAAATTGCAGAAAAGAAGAAAAAACAAATAAAACACCGAGTACATGATGACAAAATAATCAATAGGTACTGTTTTCACCAAAGAAATAGGAGTACTTTAGAAAGCAAATAAGAGAACCAGCTTAATACCAAGCAAGATAAAAACTAGTTTAAAAGACGAGTACGACTGCACTGATTTTCATGATAATGTAAATGGGAGTTATTCAAGAATCTCACGAAAACGACATATTATTTACAGTTCAAACGGCGAAGATAAAGAAAATTCGCCGTATATTATTATTGTATACATTGCAAACTATTAAATACAAGTCAACACGACTGGGTTTAGTGTAGAATGCACTTAAGGTGGCCACGTGGCCACCTTAAGTGCATTCTACAGAAACTATCGCTCAACCTTAGTTTGTAGGATAAAAAAAAATATCATTATGTATATTGTTTTTTTTTTAATTTCTTTTTTATTACTTATTGTTTCATTAAGTATGATTGCGCACGGTAACACTTAAATATAAAAACTTTTGTTAGACCAATGCTTAGTTAAATGGTCATGGGGTCATATTAAAATGATCTGCTTAATATTACGAACACAATCATTTAAAACGATGTATTTTACATATTTTACATATCTCTTGCTCTGTAAGTACACCCTTACACCCCTGAATGCCGGGGTGTATGACTATCATTACAGCATAGGTTTTGGAATTTGAAAAAAGAACTGTCATACTCATACTGCACGAAGAATATTTTTAAAAAGTTAATATTTTTTTTCTCGGTATTGATTAATTACTCGAATCGGAATCTAGACAATTTATTTTATAAAGATTTTATTTTAAATATGGAACTATTTGTTTCCACATCGTATGTTAGATGGAATCGATTTAAAAATCAAACTGGCCAGCAAGATTTGACGCGCTTGCGTGCGTGAAAAAAAAAGGCAGTCTACTAGTAGGCGCGAAAGCATCGCGAAAATAATTAATTTTCTTGTTTGAGTTCTTTTTCAAAAGTTTTAAACATGTCTAGTGACGAAGACATAGATCTAACGCCCGATTTTATTAAAGAAAGGGCAAAAACAGTTTTCGAAAATATATTACCGCCGAACTCGAAAGAAAGATATGTAAAGGCATACGACGAATTTATGAAATGGCGGTCAGAAAAAAAAGTGAAATCTCTTTCTGAAAGTGTTTTTATATCATATTTTGATGAATTATCTAAGAGGCTAAAACCTTCCAGTTTATGGTGCTTTTATTCCATGCTAAAATCTACAATGATGACAAAACATGACGTGAATTTGAAAGATTTTTCTAAACTTACTGCTTTCTTGAAAAGGCAGTCTGACGGCTTTAAAAGCAAGAAATCGAAGGTATTTACTGCAGAAGAAGTACAGAAATTCTTAAATGAAGCTCCGGATGAAATTTATTTAGCAATAAAGGTACCTACGTATTTACTTGCCCTTTTTAATAAGTTACCAAAATATTTCACAAAAATACTATGCGAATTTGGTGCCTTTAATACAACTTATGTCTTTTTTACAGGTTGTTCTAATTTTTGGGATATCGGGAGCCTGCAGAACCGTGGAATTGACAAACTTGACAATAGAAAATGTAGAAAAACATAACAAATTACTACTCATAAAACTGCCTAACACGAAAACTAAAATTGACCGGTCATTTGTTGTGCATGAAGAATTTGCAAATTATGTTGAAAAATATCAAGCTCTTCGGCCTGCAAACGTGGATACAAATCGTTTTTTTTCTTAATTACAGTAAAGGAAAATGCCACAGACAAGTAATAGGAAAAAACAAATATACAGGCATGCCAAAGCAAATAGCCACATATTTAAAACTGAGTAACGTAGAGTTATACACCGGGCATTGCTTTCGCAGAACATCAGCGACTCTATTGGCTGATTCGGGAGCCAACCTCACTCTGTTAAAAAGGCACGGCGACTGGAAGTCCAGCAAAGTGGCCGAAGGTTATATCGAAGATTCGATGGCAAACAAAAGCAAAATTACTTCTAAAATAACAGAAAATATAAACTTGAAATCACCACGTCAAAGCACATCATCTGAGCCATTTTTTAATGAAGAAAATAGTACCAGTCAACTGCCGCCATTTACGATGCAAGAACCTCAAGTCACTTAAACTCAAGTCTTATCATCACAAACTCATATTCAAACTATAAATATTCCTAAAAAGAACGTGACCATATCTCTTACAAATTGTAATAATTTTACTATTAATTTTAATTAAATACACATTTTTTTCTTCTTAATAAATGTTCATTGAAACCTGCTGTCTTGTTGTTTACTAACCTCACAATCGATATGTAAAGCAGAGTATTTATCTCGGGCGTAAGCATCAATTGCATACTCGGGTTAATTAGCGCCTTCGCTTCGCTCAGGCGCCAAAAACCTCGTATGCAATTATATCTCGTATCATACAGCCCTTGGTTAATAATCTACTATTATTCGATGGGACATATTATATTATTATTAGTATTTAATAGTGCGGCACCTATCCATATAGGAACATATATATCCTGAAATAAATTATTCTGCAAAAAGTTAACTTCTGCAAAATCTGGAGCTGTTAGGTCACCAAAAACTAGTTCTAATGTTATACAAAAGAACGAACTATGTACGTATATTCATAGAGACAATCATGAAAAATAATAATTTTAATATTAGGAGGCCTGTATCCCGGTATTACTCTACTGATGAAACTACCTGGATACATATATCACAATTTTAAACAGGTCTACAACCCGTGTATGAAGCGACACTGCGATTCGAAAAAAGAGTCATTGTTTCTAAGCGGTGACTGGAGATAAAAATTACGTCTATTTAAATGTTATTAACCGGCAGTAAATTTGGCAACAACGCGTTTACCTGTAACAGTTATTAACAGTGTTAACACTTTTATACCTGTTACAATTATTTAACTGGTACAGTTTTGAAAGTGTTTTTGGATTAACATATTTATAAACACATTTATAAGTGTTACACATTTGTTTCTGTTATCAATTCATACTGTAACAGATATAATTATGTAACATTTTAAAAGGCGTTTTTAAGTCCCTGTCAAGGACAATACACCCTCCAAATTTCAATTCTCTACGATCAGTAGTTTAGGCTGTGCGTTGTCTGTGAGTCAGTCAGGACATATTCTTTTATATATATATAGATTAGTCTATAATAATTGGAGAAGGATAGATCGGATCTTTGTCATATTTCGGCGCTACAGAAGGAAGCTTAAGTTTTGAATTGGGTCAAGTGGTGTATCGCACGAAAAGGCTTTGCTTTTAAGTACTACGAGTAGTGTGACATCTGTTCACTGTTATAACTACACTGAAATTATTCATATTTTCAGTGTAGTTTTCTCCCTAAAATCTATATTGACGAGTATGTATGTGTGTGTGTGTGTGTGTGTGTGTTGACTTTTGACTTTTCTGTAAACCAGTCTATACGTATAAATTCTCGTGAGTTTGACACATTAAATTATTACTAACCGGCAAAACCGACCGGATAGGGGTAGGGAGCGAATACGTCTCGCCGGGTTTCGAGCTTGTTGATGAGCCCATGGTCATTTTGAGGGCGAGTGCGCAGGTGCCGGTATGATGTTTTTTGTTTGGTCACATGATATAGTGTGTTTACGTTAGGACGTATCGGATGAGTGGCGGTAGTGGTGGTGGTGGTGGTGAGTACTGACCTGTATCTGCGGCTGCAGGCGGGGCGCGCCGCACACGCAGTGCTCGGGACACAGGCAGCCGTTGTCGAAGGCGCGGCCCGAGGCGAGGTCCCCCAGGTGGCGCGCGGAGGGCGCGGCCGGGCGCAACGCGGACGCGTCCGAGTGCGCGCGGTGGTGCGTGCGCCGCGCCGCCGGACGGATCTCTTCCGCCAGGATCGAGTCGCGCAGCCGCAGCGCGTGCGACTGCGACTTGGTCGCGTCTCCGCCGAACGCGGTCAGCAGCCACGCGAGCCGCAGCGAGAACTCGGCGCTGTGCTTGCAGCGGTGCACGAGGTAGGGGCGCAGCACCTCCGCCACGTCGCCCATCTCGATGTACATGCTCGCGAGCTGCGGCAGGTAGAAGTCCACGTCCGAGTGCGGGAACGAGAACAGCTTGTTGCCGAGGTACGACTGCACGCCCGGCTCCTTCGAGTTGAACAAGTACGAGATCGCCATGCTCATGTCGAACAACTTGCTCTCGAACAGCCGGAGCAGGAAGTCTTTGTTTCTGGATAGGTCACGCTCGGGCGCGGGCGCGGGCGCGCGCGCGGGCGCGGGCGCAGGTGGAGGTGCGGACGCGGGCGGTTCGTCGGTAGCGTCGGGCGGGTCCGGCGGGCGGTCCGCGTCCTCCGGGTTGCCGGAGTCGAGACTCTCGCGCGAGCGTGCGGCGGCGGGGCGCGCGGCAGGCGGCTCCCCGTCGCCGTCGGGCGGCGTGTGTATGCCGGAGTCGTCGGAGCCGGCGGGCAGATGGGCCGGCAGCGCGAGCCGCTCGCCCGGCGCCGGTGCCTCCGCCGACGTGGGCGTCATGTCCTCGGGGATCCGCTGCAGCACCGAGTCCAGCGAGCGGTTCCGCTGGTGCCCGCATCCCGCCGGCGGCCCGCTACACACCCTCGTCTCTCTGCGAACAATCGAAACTTAGCGTCAGCAGACGGCCGGACATCGAGGACAGATCTTGAACGCCACTACAGAGCTACGTACTTATAGAACGGATCTTCATAGTGTCGTATACCGACTACTATAATTTTCCTGACCATCGCGCATCGGTCGGCCTACGTAATCACTGAATCCGAGCACTGCGTGGTTATGGTATGGAGGCCGTACGTAGTCGCGCTCGAGCACGGGCAGCCTTGCAGCTCGCGGTGCGGCATAGCGTGCAGCGCGCGGGAGGTTGCGATCGCGGCGGCGCGGCGTACGTCCGCCCTCGAGCTGGGCGCGCGACAAACTGCTACGCAACGCTACACAACGTGACGCGGACACGAGTAGAGTACAGTAGAGTGTACACAGTACACTAGACGTATCGCTCGCGCTCCACATACCATTCGAAGAATCACCTCGGTTACGGCGCCGATACACTAAGTACTAAACAAAACAACTAGCGAACTATAAACAAACCATTTGAGGAGGCCACGCTCTGTCCCAGATTTGGATGAACGCCTTGTTTTCTGACGGCAACTTGTCTCTATAATTACAACCTTTAACCTTTTTATTTGGAATGGAGCGTTAGGCACCGAAGTAGAGTAGAACACGTAAATATGTTATAATACGAGTACCACCACTCGGATGAACTAATAGAATGTTTCAGCTGTCACGTCCTGCGGTATCGCGGTATCGTACCTAAGCTACTTGTGGTGCTCGCACCTCCTCAGTATTCATTTGTATTGTATACGTGTATATTATTGCGGTAGCAGTTCCTTGTAGGAGAGTTGCAAACGTTGGTGTTATCTTGCCATTTGTGTGGAGCATTCCTAGAGCTCCGGTGTGTCGTGTTCGACAGTAGGTACGTGTGACATAACGCGCCGACTGCTACATAAACAAGAGAAAGCGGCCGATGACCCGCACATTTCACACTCGGCCACCACTTAAGCCGATAATACAGCGCATTGAGCACATCCACACTGCACAGATGCGCGCACGGCCCGCGCCGGCGCAGGGGGCGCACGGGGCCAAGCCATGAGGAACAGGGCATTGCCAACCGAACAGTTTGATACGGGCCGATGTAACTGTCGAAGGAGCTTTCATTCTAAAATGAGCCCCTATTACTCCTGGTCACGCTATAACTTGAGAGCGGCTTAAACGATGTCATTCATCTTTATTAAAAAAAAAATATTTGAGGTTATGGCGACCTTTTACGCAAATGAAGTCGCGGGCAGTCGCTAGTTATACATAAAAATGTATTTTGCAGAGTTAATAACCGTTTATTTTATTGGAAGTAATGAAGAACTGGTTACAACTCAGTAACTCAGTTGTTTCCTAAAGCTATGTAATAAAAACATTTGAAATTCAGCAAAACATATTCAACTATATATTTATAGTCGGTATCATTGCTACACACTACCTTATACTGTAGAGTGACTGAGTGAGCACGTGCTACCCACGTTATTGACCACAAACGTCTACAACAGCGTTTGGTGAGAGAACATTCCGTACCAGATGTTCACACAAAGGTAAGCCGTATTGGCTTACCATTATTACCTATATTTTGCTTTCCAATATGGATAAAATAAGAGAAATATAAAAATAACATTACATTATTGAAAGCAATTATACAATGCGTTTTACAATTCACGTACTCTATCACTTTACTCAGGTTTGTTTACAAACTCTACGCTATATCGAGCTGTGAGCCTTAAATAGTGCCGCTTACGCGCTCCGCCAGGAAGTAGGGGAAGTGGAAGCGCGGGGCGGGGATTGCATTCCAGCGTAGCGTGAGGCTGAGCTGAGCGTGCCGCAGCGAGTTGTCCTTGTTCATGTTGGGAATGGTATGGCACGAGTGCAGCTGTACGCGCCCACAACAGCAGCACGCGACTCTCACAGCCCAGCACTATAGATAACGATCGCCGCGCTCACCTACCAACATATCCATTCTGTTGCTGGTAAAGGAAAACAAAATGTCTACGCTACATTGTATTTAGGTATATACTATGATAATAAATAGAGCAGAATGATGAGCATCACATCTGCCCATGACAGTTTCATTGACGCCCAGACGTTTTAAGCTTCAGTTTTGTGACTTTGACTGCCGTCACCACAGCAAAATAACAACAAATGTTATAAAATGGGAAAAACTAATGTCCCGATAAAAAAAGAAGACAAACTGAACAATTAGCTAAAGCTAGAACGACAGGACCTACAACTGAACAGGGACAACACACGACTACCTGTGCACATAATGTACTTTGTAGTAGAGCTCGAGCTGCTGCGACTGCAAGGCCACAAGAATCCAGGCGACCGCCATATTCAGGACCCCTCGCTACAGCAAAGCAATGACACCGAGACACAAAGGGGTAAGGACAGCTGAGCCGGCTGGCGAGCAACATGTGTACACTCTGCTACAAGTGGAAACTTATGTCATAGCAGAACTTATCGCCTCCACTCAGAACAACAATATAAAACAATGTTCCTTTTGCGGATTCCCTCCCACTTGCAGTTTGTAGCGCCGCGCCGTCCATGGCCACATCACGTAAGTCTGTGTACTGCGCGGAGTGCGGAGTGATGCCTAATCTTGATCATAAAGTGAGTTTTAAATTATTTAACGATCAATCTCTGGTTGCGAGATCTATTATAACGTGGAACAGTGCCAAATCGAGTTCACGTTGACCACCCATAACGGTTACCGGTGTTTATCAACAGCGCCGGCGATGTTTTACGGCTGCAATGAGCACATCTATAAATTTATTAACATTTTATGTTTTAGAATAATGCGCGACTTATCTCCACCTATTGCTGCGTATCTCATAAATATGACTCGATGATACCGAGAGCACATCCATGCTGAGATGTGTACTACATATAATAATGAATGCAGACCTCAGAGAAAGTTTGTGAATCAGAGTGCAGCGCTCTACTCATTCTTTGTGAAGGTACAACATAACCAAATCGGCATCATATGCTGCGGACTCCCCAAACAAACATTAACCTTGAGCACATGTACCCGACTGCTTTCCCGCTGTGTACGATCGTTAATGAGCGACCACAATGCGACATAAGCAGACACGGCATCAATTTCTTCGTATAGATGTAATGCTTAACAGAAAGGTCTATTTACGACGAAGGATCCCCACCCCAGTTGACCACGACCACTGAATACTGTACCGGCCACATGTGTGTCACTAAATAAGGTGCAACAATAACGAGCATGGCCACCGGGCCTATATCCTACTCTACACTTATAACTGATTTCCCTAAAGTTCGGTGTCCTTTTATGTTCGGTATGCTTTTTTAATATTTTGAAGGAAGTGTTATTATCATCATCATCTTAGCTGTAGGAAGTTTACTGCTGAATAGGTATACGCCTCCTCGTATATTTCCAAAAAGACCAGTTGGAGTGGCCTGCATCCAACGTCGTCTTACGATCTTTACCAGGTCGTCGGTCCACCTTGTGGACAACCTACGCTGCGCTTGCCGGTCCGGTGTCTCCACTCCAGATCCTTCCGGCCCCATTGGCCATAATTTTTGCGTGTCTATTCAACAACGTAGAGAAACCTCGAGCATAGCCTCTGAATAGTTCGTTGTGAGACTGAGCTTACTGGAAAGGCCTATAATTAGAGACCACGCTGATCAAAGATTTTCGTTGAGGTTTTGGCTGAGACTGCTTCACAGTTTTCGAAACGTTGCCCAGTTGAGTTGGATTCGACAACGAGCTCGTTCTCGACGTTGGATCTGCCTAGATGGACTGTTTATACTGGGCAGACGTATTCATCAACGACTTCGGGAACAGTTGCGAACTGAACTGCGGTAGATCGGTTGAAGCGTTCGACCAACGTACTTCCATGGGTCCAGCCACAATATCGTCGGCAAACCAAAGATGCGTGACGTACTCGCTGTTAATATTGACGCCGTGTCCTTGCCATTCCAATTTGAATCATTAATTAAAACCATTTTTGGCGTGTTCATGTTAACAGCAAGACCCTTCTAATCGACTTACTCTGTTAACTACTATTTAAGTTGCTCTAGTCTTCAAGATCGAGTCCATACTGTCTCTACAGGTAGCTGGATGGGCAGTCAATTTGACGGAAACACAGTAAGTAAATAGAGTATGAAGTACGCACATAAATACCCACCCAATTATATGTTATCCTCGCGTGCCAGCCGAGAACTATTCAAGCGGCAAAGTTGCATAACGGTGGAGAATCACGCTCAGGACAGCACTACCGCCACTAATTGTACCGCAAGTTCGACAACTAACTAATCGAGCCCAAGAATCGAGGACAACTCAATTGTATTTTTCTCCAATTAAAATACGCGACGAAATTGACAATCCACTTGAATCAACCATCTCGAACATTATCAAAATTGACTTCAATTGAAATGTTTGCGTTCTACTACGAGAGGTGACTACGAGTAGGAGTACATTCGCTGATGTCATGTAGTGTTGCGAACTAAGCACATCTGCCGAAACAAACACATCTATTGAATTCAATGCCACGAACAATGTATGAAAACTAAACACCGAAAAGGCCTAAGTGTCTCACAGCGCCTGTATAATAAATACATTCAACTGCAGTACTGTCGTCGTCAAAAGTCGTGATGATTTCGAACGTAGCTTTCTTACAAATTAATTGGCAACTTAAAATTTGATGAACCCCGAGTAACAGGTGATTGTTGGAGTACAACCTCCAACGCGAGAACGGCGAAGGCCTTCAAGCTCGCTACTCGCACGCAACAGCTGTTCCACGTCACCTCATTCAACAAACAATGGTGAATTGATTCGATGCGTCGCGCCGCCGCGCCGCCCGCGAGGCAGCGCTGGATTGTTATTTCTGATACGGGGAACTGGTTTCTGCATGTAAAAATACTTTAAATAATCCATCATCCGATCAGCAGGCAGTCATCGAGAGAGACATACTTACCGCTAGAAATTCCTCTCGAAACGAAACACAACTTCATACGCTTATACATTTCATGTCCTTCAGTTTTTTAATCTAGTTACTCGTAGTAATGCTAAATTGTTATCTTAAATTACAATCTGTGCGAGTTGTGTAACAGATGTGCAGGCTATTAAGATACAATTATTCACAGATGGTAGAAACCATGGCTGCCAGGAGAGTGAAAGAGCCGAGGCGGTTACGGCGCGCGTTGTCTGAGGGGAATGTGCGAGTTCGTGACGTTTACCAATTCGTATCAGTACGCACTACGCAGGTGTCTAGTAGCGAAACGAAAGTGAACGCCTCTTTCGGCCTTGCTTTCAAATGTTGTGTCGGGCCCGGGCCGGGTGGCTGCCGAGTGCCGAGCCGAATTTGAATAAAGCCACGATACGAGGCGCGTCCGCGTGCATCGTGCTGCGAGCATTTGCGCTACGCATTTGTTCATATTGTGAGATTATCTGTTTGGTATTTCTAATGGCTATACAATTAATTGAAATTGAATATTTGACTATTCACGTCGGAATATTTTTTGGTGTACTTTTGCGAACATATTGCTCGTAATGTTGGACCGTTCATTAAACACTTTGGTTAGCCATTGTTTCCTTTCAAGACACGTGTCATGGCAACAATGGGAGCCGGTGAAACGTGTATCGTACAGAATCTCAAGTACATAGGTATTAGAGTAGCGTACAAGTTAATATGTGTCGTAGGAGTATTCACAATTATTGAGTAGAACTGGCCACTCGGAAACCCATGGTAATGATAGCAAAGGTGGATACGAAGAGAAAGCATCTAGGAGTCAGTGTACCAGAAACAATCCATGCAGTATCACTGCATCTGCATGTTTCCCGGACGTACCCTATCAGACACAATAGAATTGTCACGAGTTGACACGTGAGGAGTTACTCATATACTCGTAGACGCTGCAAGTTACCAACACATGAGGGATGCGGACTGTTGTAGATTAGAAAGTCAGGTCTGACGCTTGCTATCGTGGCGCATTTCCCAGTTTAACTTAATTTATTTTTATTTACACGGAAAACAAACAGCTGTGAACATATTATTCAATTTAAATTTAAATTAAAACAGTTTTTGTTACACAAGGCGTATTATAATGTAAATGAATACCTTAATGATAACTTTTATCCACATTAATTATTAAATTTTTAATTGCTGAATTTGCAGTGACTTTCATAATGTATAATTATATTTTATTACTTTGACATTGTATATTTAATTCATAATTGACATAGGGATCAAATTATAATTTATGTAGTTTTCGTATGCTAAAACACGACTTGTATGGTGTTATTATTGTGTAACTTTATTTTGACAGTTTCAAGCATGTCAACCTTCACCAACTTTTATTATTGTTGCATGCCGAAAGGCTGAATATAGCCGAGCATTTGAACTTGTAACAACTTATTAGGTAACCTATATTCGCAATAAACGATTTGAATTTGAATTTGCTTATTTAATAATGTAGTATAGGGATCTTGTGAATACAAAAGCCTAACAGTTCTCGCTTATAACAATGTAACTGAATGCAAACAGGTAACAATAGATAATCCCGCTTGATTGAAGAACACGAACAGGAAACAAAAAGTAAAGTGATGCACACAAATAAGACTCGATTATAAGTTTACAAGCAACATAAAGCCACATAAAACCTGATTTACAAAAAAACACAGATAATTAAGAAAGAAAAAAACAACAAGTACATTTACACCAGTCCGTGTAAATGCGCTTGCTCATCAAGAGTTTGAATGTATTTTGCTTCATCACAAAGAAATCAACTAATTTGGAATATTTAGAATTAAAAATATCAATAGTGCGAGGAAAACGAGAATTATGACGATAGTTGGAGTGACAGCGAGGAGCATATAACTAAATAATTTCGGCGACCAAACGTCCTATATGGTGTTATTGTTTTAATCTCCGATAGTAGTCTCGAAGAGTCAACTATATTCAGTAGTATATTGTGCAAGAAAGTAAGATCTGCTGCTTCCCTTCTTTCAAAGAGAGGTAATATGTGGTGACGTCTGTCCATATAATAAGCACTTTGGACTTTGAGTTTATAGTTAATGATCCTTAAGAATTTCTTTTGTGGTTTCTCTAGCATATCTATATATTTAGCATATTGAGGATTCCACACTTGTGAAGCATATTCAAGTTGACTTCTTACTAAAGAACAATATAACATTTTTAATGTTTTGATTGTTTGGATTTTTTTGTTACTCTTAATAAGAAGCCGAGGTTAATATCAATTAATAGGTAGACAGTTTCCTTTAAAGAATAAGAAACCAAACTGATCTCTCGATTTGGCTACATTGTTCCGAGTTGAATAAACAATTTGGATTAAACAGCCGAAGCCAGCGTTCGCTTGCAAACGGGTTTGCTCTCGAACCGAGTTCTCATCACGTCGCGTTTCCATACATTCGGCCTCGTTTCACAATGTCGCGTTACTAAACAAACGAATATGCCCAGTGGATGGAAGCTATAAACTAATTGTAACAGATTGAGTAACAAGTGTAGTCTCGCAGGCGTCCGTCGGCGCCGCAATACCGACTTATGCAACTGAGCTATTTCACATTTATTTGATGTATTCAGTTCAGTAAACAAGTTTATCTATACTGTCTCACCCATACAGTTACACTTCATTATATAACTTGCCTTTTTCTAATGTTGTGTGTTGAGATTATAACGTAGCATGTGTCTTTAGGTAGGACTTTTTTATTATTTTTATATATTTCGCTCTGTAAGTGTACATTTTGTTTAGAATCAGCGTAGATAAAGTGTACCACGTGCTGTGAACCAGAAACACCCACGATTTGTGTTGAAACAAACGGGTGAAACATTAAACTCTTAATGTACGTGAGGAGACGAGCAGGCTCGACAAGGTCTCCGGAGTGGGGAGGGCGCACGCAGGGTTGGGTCAGAGATGTGACCCGCCCTTTCTAACATCTACACTCAACATCACATAGGCGCAAGGCACATGGGCGGCACGGTGACGTCACAACTCACTATGCACGATAGGAACATCTCTATTTTGAAAGTATCCAAGGTCGAAGTTATGGAATTAGTACAAGGCCTGGGGTATGTCCGGCAAGAAATGTAACCCAATATTAATCAGGCCAAGTCTAAAATAATCATCGCAGAAATACCCTACATGGAAGCAGCGTCATATCCACAGAGCAGGATCGGAGAGGGGAGTAAGGACTGCGAATCCCAAAGAGTTGTGGACAGTGAATCAGTCAATTAACAAACAAATACCGGCCAACTGCAAGTCGGAGAGTTCAGTACCACGCAAACGGCGGGGCCAATTTTGATGATATTTGGAATGGAAGTAGATGATAATATTCTTGGACACAACATTGCATGTAAACAGTTTAGGTACAATGCTTGCTCTGTAGTTATGAATATTCAAACTTTAAGTTTTAATAATTGTGGCGGTGGATAATGAACTTACTGAAGCTAACAGAATACGTTGAATCGCGGCGTACGAGCGCTGCTTGCGACACCAGGTTTTGTACTCAGCGCACGGATTGGCATCTCTCTAGATCTCGATGGAATAGTCCTTTGAACATTCTCCTTTAATTTGATGATAATTGTATCATTTATTTTGTTTTACAAATAGGCTTATTTCCTGAACGTACAAACTTGGCAAAGGCAATACATTCAGATTTTTGAAACTTGTTTGACATGAATCCCGATACCCAGTTACATCTTACGGCACGTGTACTTGTTGCTAGATGAACGCTTTGTCCCAATCCACATAATTTCCTCACACGACCAACCCTGTTGTGATACAGAATTCCCACGTAACCAGGACACGCTGCGGCTGCGAGAGCGGCTCTACTAGCGTTCACCTACGTTTGAGAGCAAACATACATTCATTTATTTTTTAACAGATTCTATGTGATATTTCCAAGAACAATTTTGTACAACGGTCATAGCAAGAAAAACACAACTTTCAACTAGGTCTTCTTGTTGTCCAGTTGCATAAAAGGAGTGGATTTATGTGGAGGTGAGAAGGTGAGAAATTGCATCAATTTGGTTTTATTAACTATTAACTCTAAGGTTGTTTTTATCTAGACTTGTATTGGTTACGTTTAATCTTCCGTTAATTAATATACAATTTATTTATGAAAGTGTAACTTATCTTTGCATAGAACTAAAAGACTTGTGCCACCTGCAAATAAAACGCATTCCTAAATTATATAATCTGGTAAATCGTTTATAGAGCAAAAATAAGGTCCCATTATACTCTCTCGAGGGGACGCCGTTTTGCTCATTAAGCAGCTGGCATATCTGGTGCCTGTTTATGAGATAACTTTGAAGTCGGTCATAAGCTTTTCCCCTATAATGGCGTATAATCTTACCGTTGACGTTTATGTACTATCGTTTACGATGGAGCAAAAACAAAAATAATTGTTATTATATCAACGATAAGAGTAATGCATATCTCGATACGCAGCACTAGTGCATGCGGGCGCACACACGCGGTGGACATATAGTTATTTCAATTGAAAGGGACGACGCGACGTGGAACTGGAAATGAGTATCGGTATCGGACAGTAGCCGTACAGTGCGAGCCGAGCCGAGTTAATCCAATATGATTCAAGTACTTTGCTGATTCGTCACATGTACGGCTTCCGAGTCACAGCACAGGTTTGACACTTGCTTACTATCTAATGAGGAGACCTACAATTCATGGATCGAATGATAAGCACCGCGCCTGCTCACAAGAGTCGCAGACCCACCCACCCAGAGATTTAACGTGTGTTGAGTGCACAGTACACTGCGCTTGCCATTTCGATTCCGATTCACAGGAATTGCACGTGCTATAAACAATGTCCCCGAATCAATAGCAATGCTCGTGTCAGGCTACTGGCAGCACGAACTGGACAGAATCTTGTTCATGTGGCTCCTGGCACCGGAGGGGGGGGGGGGGGGTCTCACAATAGGATCGGTTTGCCTGTAATGGATTTAGCAGGGCGCGTGGTGTCGGTGCATCGACACGTGTAGTACAGTACGTACGCAGAAGAATGTGAGCACGTACCGTACAGTATGTACGACACTCGGCTATCGCGTCCGTTACCACTCCGCAGCAGCAGCTCTAGTTATCATAATACGGTTCATGGTTACACATCGGACACGTGGATGTACACATTATCATTATCAACACACACACACACACACAATTACGATTGAACTTGTATAATAAATGGGAACGATGTTTGTCCGTCCTCCCGCCGCGCCGAGTCGCACGGACATGATTCATTGACTTGAATGGTGACATTTGGAATCAGCATAATCAGCCCATTATGTTCCCGCTGCTGGGACTCGAGTCTTCTTTTAAGAGAGAGGAGTTGAACCATAATCCACAACGCGGGCCTAATGCGGCTTGGTGGATAGGCTAGTGGCCAACCCATGTCGAAGTTTTCGAAGGCCTTCGACATAGCCTAACGACGGTAAGAGGGCACAGAGGGCAAATTCAAGTTGACTGTAAAAAACGATTTGATAAAAAAAGCTTACTATAAAGTTCGACATTATATAGAAGATAAAGATGCTTGGAATACTCCACTTCTGGCAAGCTGTCTCTGCCACCCATAAAATGTAATATTTGTAGTACCTAAGTAGAAACATTGTAAACATCCATATAAAAAGAATGGCCCCGAGTTTCTTGCCGCTTCTTCTCGGTGGGTTCTATATATTTTGGAACGCGGCGGTAGAGTCTTTAAAGTACATTATAATGAAAAGTTGACGTTCATAAGTGCGTCCTTGATGCCTAAATTGAATAAATGATTTTGACTTTGACTTTGACGGTTGTCCTAAGACATAGAACCGGGACCGGCGCTCAGTTCAGAACAATGCTACTAGCACACACCCATCCAACTCGTGACTCGTTGATCGGTTAAGATGGCCACTGCTTCCACGCTTGGAATGGACACATTATACGAGTATGTATGTCCCTGGCAATGTGAGAGAGTCGGAGTTGCCACAACAAATACCCCGACCTCAGCAGTGAGTGGCGAGTGGCGAGTGGCGAGTATAAAGCGAGCTGTATGACCTCAGACGTTCCGAGTTGCGAGACTGGTTTTGTGCTAAACATTGAATGCCTTTCCTCCCACAAGCTTCACATGTCCAACACGATCTAGTCTTGTTATTATAAGAGGCTTATGTATTATGTATGAAATTGGAGATTTGTATGAACATTTTAAAATATAAGTTAACATTTTTGTATTTTTAGGGTTCCGTACTCAAAGGGTACAACGGGACCCTATTACTAAGACTCCGTTATCCGTCTGCCCGTCTTTCCTTCTGTCACCAGGCTGTATCTCATGAACCGTGATAGTTAGACAGTTTACATTTTCACAGATGCGAATGACAAAAAATTTGAATTTTCCTGAGAAAGGACACTAACTCTAAAAGTTTTATGGTCAATAACTTTGACTTTTTAAATTCTCTTTAGATATTTTAAGTTTTTTTATTTGTTTATGCTGTCATTAGGTAAAAGTAATTCTTTATGTAATGTTAAAATTTTGTATCAAAATGTTAGAGGTAGTAGGACCAAAACCTCAGAGATACTTACGAATGCACTTAAGTTAGATGTAGATGTTATTCTATTAACTGAGACATGGCTAAATGACTCTGTATATGATCATGAAGTTATTGACAATAGGTATTCGGTCTTCAGACGCGACCGCCACTCAACATTTTTCGAGAAAAGTGATGAAGTGGTGTTCTCATAGCAGTACTTAAAAAATTAGCTGCAATAAGAAAAATTAAATGAGAATCTACTCTAGAGAACTTGTGGGTGTCAATCAGGTTTGGGCAGGGAAACTCAGCTGTAAATTTGTGTATTTGTGCGTTATATCTTCCTTCGTAGTTCGAAGTATGATCGGATGTTCTGACATCACTAAACTTGCTCGACGCTAACAAGGGCTCTGGTCCGGATTCCATACCCCCTTTTTTCTTAAAATCGTGCTCCTCACAATTAGTCAAGCCATTGCACATCATATTTAACAAGTCACTGTCATGTGGAATTTTTCCAACTAAATGTTAATCATACCTGAATAACACGGTTTTCTACTGGGTAGATCGACAGCTTCAAATCTCGTCGATTTTGTGAGTGATATCACAGAAGCTTTCACAAACTCGCACGCAATTTATACCGATTTTTCTAAAGCATTCGATGTGGTTAATCATAGGTTATTGATTCGGAAGCTTGCGCAAGCTGGTATTTGCGGTTCCTTGTTACGATGGTGTGAGTTATATCTCCTTAACCGTTCACAATTTGTCAAGGTCCGTGGTTTCATGTCTCCACCAAGATTAGTTCCATCAGGAGTACCACAAGGCTCGCATCTAGGCTCTCTGTTTTTTCTAATTTCCGTAAACAATTTGTCCTCTAAAATAACGTCAAAATTTCAAATGTTTGCTGATGATTTAAAAATCTATAGAGAAATTCGCTCCGACAATGACTTGGAAAATTTACAATGTGACTTAAATACCATAAATGACTGGTGTGTTTTTAACAAGACTAGCTGACCCGCCAGCGGCTACGCTCGCGTGGCCTCGCGGGTTACGGTAATTACAGATTTTTAATTATCCCACGGGAACTCTTTAATTTACCGTGATCAAAAATATCCTATATGTTGATCAGGGATATAAGCTACCACCATACGAAATTTCATTTAAATCAGTCCAGTTGTTTTGGAGATTAGCCCTTACACACAGACAGACAAACATTCAGAGAACAAACAATTGAAGTTATTTTTCACTGCTTACATCCCCTGACCCGGTTTTTAGCATAGTTTTCATTGTACAGAAATTTGACCTTTACAGTTTATAATATGTAGTAGTTTTTACATCCCTCGTCTTACCCCCTTAAGTCATCCCTGACAAAAATATTGAAAGCATCACTATTTATTTTAAATTACCTATCCAGTTATCAATTCACATCACTGTAGCTCCAAAAACGAAGAACTTTTGAAAAAAAATATCCCCCGTTTTACCCCCCTAAGTCATACCTGTTAATAAATATTGAAATCATCATTTTAAACTGTCCAAATGCTAATTTTCATCACTGTAGGTTCGAAAACACAAAACTTTTCCTACAAACTTTCACCCCTCCATTTCACCCTCTTAAACCACCACTATCAAAAAAAAAATCTGGCCAACATTTTTTATTTTGAATGACCTATCCAAATACAAATTTTCACAACTACAAAAGTTCAAAACAAAGGAGTTTCATACAAACGTTATCACCCCTTTTGACCCCCTTAGGGGTTGAATTTCATAAAATCCCGTCTTAGTGAGCACCTACGTCCTAAAAAGAACCCGCATGCAATATTTGAAACTCCTAGCACTTGTAGTCTCTGAGATTTCGTGATGAGTGAGTGAGTGACCTTTCGCTTTTATATATAGGTAGACTAGCTGACCCACCAGTGGCTTCACTTGCTTGGTCTTGGTATAGAGGTAGAAGTGCCGTTTTGGAACCTCGAGGTCCTGGATGGATCCCCGGGTTGGACAGTTACTGGCTTTTTCTGCCCAATAAATTTTGAAGGAGTGCCCCTATAGTTTGCAATAGACTCGCCTCTTAGGTCCAAAAAAGAACCCCCATGCAAAATTTTAAACTTTTAGCACTCGCAGTAACGAAGTTTCATACAAACTATCAACCCCAAAAACCCTTGGGGGTTGAATTTCATAAAATCCCGTCTTAGTGAGCACCTACGTCCTAAAAAGAACCCCCATGCAAAATTTTAAACTCACTTGTAGTTTCTGAGATTTCGTGATGAGTGAGTGACCTTTCGCTTTTATATATATAGATAGAAGATAGATAGATAGATGACGTTAATTAAATTTTTTTAAGTGTTTTATCTTAATTTCTCCAGAAAAAGAAAACCAACGCAAGTGTCTTACTTTATAAATAACGTACCCGTAACTGAGGTCTTCAGCATGCGTGAACTTGGAGTTACTGTTGACACTAAGCTAGATTTTAGAGAACACATTGACCGTATTGCTAAAAAAAGTTCTCGCCTTTCAGGTTTTGTGTTTAGGCAGACGAAATTTGTCAAGGACCCCGATGGTTCTATTATAATTTTTAACTGTTACGTGCGTAGTATTCTGGAGTAATGCAGTCCCGTTTGGAGCCCGTCATACAAGCTACACATTGAACGATTAGAAAAACTGCAACAAAGATTTTTATACCACCTATCCTACACTAACAATCTTCTTCTTCCTTCTGGACTCGTATGACTCTAGACTTCATCACTTTGAGATGTCTTCACTTCAACAAAGGAGGAACATCGCTGACCTTGTATTTCTTCACAAGCTTGTCCATGGCTACATATACAGTCCCTCGTTGCTTGAGAAAATTAAATTTGACATCCTTCGCCCCGCTAGCCGTCTCATTAATCGAAAATCATTCAGTCTTCCACACTCACGTACGAACTGCGGTCACCATGCATCATTGTATCGTATTTGTCGTTCTTATAATGACATTTGTCATGATGTACACATATTTAACCCCTCAGTCTCTTCTTTAAAGAGACTGCTATTATCTGTTCTTAAAAAATACGAGGAACAAAAAATTAAATATATTTTATTACACAACACTTGTAAGCATGCGTGTTCACAACAAGAAGGACGTGCGCACCTGTACATGTTTTGTAAGATCTAAATATTATTTGTGTTGTTTTTTTGTGTACATCCAATTCTGTGAACCAAAAAAAAATTGCAGCTAAGTCACAATTATTTTTTAATTTTGAAATATGCAATAGTAATGCCGGTCAAGCCATAAACAATTTTCGAAAATGTATTCGTATCGCAAACGTCAACGCGTCACGCGTCGGCGTACAAACTATGAGTCTGTGTCACAATGTGCCCTAGATAAATGATAGTTCGTATTGTTTCACGTGACCGACACATAACGTTTCACTTACGCAGTTATTCGTGATCACGCAGGCCACATTATTCGTACCTTTATCCTCATCATCATCCATCACCACGCGGTGAAACCGCGGAGCGCAGCTAGTATTATATATACTATAGTATAGGCTCTCAAAGACAGCGGTCGGATTACACCGTTTTCATTCTTCACACCGTCGGCGGACGTGAGCAATCAAAACTTCAAAATATGACTAATAATAGTACAGTCGAAGAATATCTTCGCTCTGGAGCTAATGAAACGAGCTGAGAATAACAATACGACCTAACGTTCGTTCCTTGGATAGAAAAGCCGAGTCTGTGTAGGCGTGCATTCAGTGGTCCCTTGGCTGGTGCGGAAGAGTGTGCAGGGTGCGACGCGACTCGTGAGTGCCCACCGAAGCGGAACATTCGCGAGCCAGCCACCACGCGGCCACGGCACGGCCGGCCGCGCCCAGCCGCAGCCGACGAGCTCTACTCACCGAAAACCCATGAGAACTCATTGTGAGTTTTTGCGAACGCAAATGTTCCTTTGTTTGGGCGCATCTCCCATGACAAGGACAGTAGCGCGGCAGAGTGACGCCGACGACTACAAGACGAGTTTAATAAAGCATTATATTACCAACAGGACCCGATCGATGCACAATTGCGCACTGCAAACACTGCGGTGGACACTGAAGTCTCAGCCGCCCTGCACAGCCAGTTGCCGATCCCATTCCTACCGAGTGTTTCAACTGTAGTGCAAAGGTAGTAATATCGTGTAAAAATGTCACAGCATGATGGTAGGAACTTTTTAGCGTTTTACCGCTCGTCAATTAGCTATCTTGATGGTCGCAAATCTGTCGCTAAGCATATTATGTCGGCTCCTGCTGCCCTTCTAATCCTTTCATCATTCTATGGCTGCCACCTTAGAACGTATTCTAAGGCTGCCAAGACCTTCGACAGCTTTATCAATGACCATGACTTATAGTGGACTGAATGCTCGCCTAACAATCTATATATATATATATATATACTCGTATGTTATAAAAGAAGATGTCCTGACTGACTGACAGACAACGCACAGCCTAAACCACAGATCGTAGAGACTTGAAATTTGGAGGGTGTATTGTCCTTGCTGCGTAGAGGTGTACTAAGTGTGACGAAGAACGGGTTTTTCGAATTTCTACCGCTAAGGGGGTTAAGAAGGGGTGAAAGCGTTTGTATGAAACTCCTTTGTTTTTGAACTTATAGTTGTGTAATTTGTATTTCGATAGGTCATATAGGACTAATTCATTTTGGATAGTGGTGGTTTAAGAGGGTGAAATGGAGGGGTTAAAGTTTGTATGGAAAGTTTTTTTGTTTTCGAACATACAGTGGTGAAAATTAGCATTTGGATAGTTTAAAGTTAAGGGGGTGAAAAGGGGGATGGTTTTCTTCATAACTTCTTTGTTTTTGGAGCTACAGTGATGAAAATTTATAATATTTATTAGAAATTTATAATATTTATTTATTTAGAATATTTTTGCCAGGGATGACTTAAGGGGGTAAAACGATGGATGTAAAAACTACTACATATTATAAACTGTAGAGGTAAAATTTCTGTACACTGAAAAATATGCTAAAACCGAGTCAGGGGATGTAAGGAGTGAAAAATAAGTTCAAACTGTTTGTTTATCTGTCTGTTTGTAATGGGTAATCTCCGAAACAAGTGGACCTATTTGAATGAAATTTCGTATGGAAGCTTATATCTCGGATCAACATATAGGATACTTTTGATCCCGGTAAATTAAAGAGTTCCCGTGGGATAATTAAAAATCTGTAATGAGCCGCTCGCGCTGGCGGGTCAGCTAGTTATCAATATAACGCACTAGTACAATATAATAAATGCGGTTGTTGGTGCGAAGTGAGAGAAAACGCGAGTGAGTCAGTGAGTAACATGTACACTACTTACTTGTGTACGCGGACACGGCGAGAAAGCGGGCAGGCTTAAGTACAACTTGTCACTAGTATTAAGTGTATATATATAATTTGTATTCCTTATGTCAGATTATGTACAGTTGCCAATTAATATTTATTATTATTATATTGGTTGATTGGAGACAGTGTTTGGTTCCCCAATTACCTTATGACTTCATGTATCTACGTTCACACTTCAAGGATGTAGACAGACAGCTGACAAGTTGTGCATTAGAATGATATATGTTGATACTTGATAATGCAATATTCAAGAGATATTTAACTTATCATCAAGTGATGATTTGCTGCATTATTTATATTAAGATTAAAGCAATATTATATATATTAAAGTGTCCAAAAAGGTACGTCGCGTCGGTCGGTACATGTACCTACTTGGATATAGTCATTAATTAGGCCGATTCAGAACCGAAGCATGATAAGAAATTGTAATCGTAAAGATATCAGGTAAGTATTAACATTATTTATACGATATTGTAGGGATTAGTTATTAACCCGTTGAGTTGCGATTCGCCATATTTGGCTAATAATACAATAGACTTCGCAGAAATCAACCTACTTTTGTAGGAACTGCAACGTGTGTGGTTAAGAGCAAGTCACGCCGCGCTTATCATATAGGGTTCCTCAACAAATGTCGATTCGATTGAAATTATTTAATTTTTTTAATAAGTGGCGCCTGTCTTTTGGTAGTTAACTAAAATATAGTAATTATTATGAATATAATATTAAGAATAGCAGTTGCGTTCTTATGTTCAACTAACAATCGCGTTCAGTACACTAACGATTACACTCTGTATGGGTACTCGTAGGTACGTACTTGCAATCGTGTGCCATAATACGAGTATGATGTGTCTGTCGAAATAATTACAACTATGCTTGTATAATGTGTAAGGGGCACCTGTACACGCGGCGGGGTTATGTGTAGGTTCGCAAGTAGAATCTCCAGCAGGTGCACATGTGCGCAATCCCGCACGTGTCGCGTGCAGATAAGGAGCAGCATGAGGCTCAATGCCGATACTACTCTGTTGTGTTGTAACCGCGGCGCGCGTCGAGCCAACCTGCACTCCTACTCGTATGTACCTGCGATCCAGCGCAAGTTCCATATAAACCGAACAAATACAAAAAGCTTTAAAGTTAACTTCTGTAAATTGGGTTTCTTTAAATCAATGTTTATTAAGGGGCTTTTCCCAATATGGTATGCCAGCCCCATCGACCCCTAAACATAAATAACTACAATTGAGTTTTTCTTTAAAACTTATTTCTTAAAAACTTTTATGTGGCTTTCGCCGCATCACACGCAGTTGAACCTAATTCTAATTTGCTTATACTAAAATTATTAAAAATATCTTCTCGTGTCTTTCATTCCGCGGACATTGCACGAGGCGGTAAACATGTTCAAGGTTTTTTTTCATTAAAAACGCAAACTTGTTTACACAGATAATAACCAGGGGGCGGGCCTACTTCCACCTTTTACGAAACTATCATAAATCAGGAGCGTTCTGAAATAAGCTTAGAATAATCATACCTACATACGAGTACTATCGCACTCCCAACGACACAACATGGTTGAACAATATTAATAATAAGAAAAAACCTGCAATTCTCTATTATAAATTGCTATAAAAAATATTCCTCAAAATGTACATTACAAAAATGCGCAGGTTTTTTGTATCTATAGGATTATTTCATTTATGTTTATTTTAATTTAGGTTCTAAAAATCTCAAAAATAACATTGAAACAATGAAACTTAGTGGCAAAAGTCGGAATCCGAGAACTGGGGGAACTGTTTCATAATACGCCATCAAAACGTCTATCGTACTTAATTCATTATTATTTGACGCTTGCTATATTGACGTGGTGGTACCAAATTTAATGGTAAGGTCGAATTGTGACGACTTTAAGAGGTGGGAATAGGGCCCTAGACCGTAGCCTATGCGCAAGAACAACGTGAAGCTACTCGTATCATAACTTTAACATAACTATTAAATAATCTCCGCAACGTCATCGTCATCATCGATTCTAACTTCCAGGTCATTGCAGTCAGTGCACATCGGCAACAATATACATTTGAAGCTTTAACCAACCAGGGAGTGCGTTATTTGTGCGCTTTCTCAATGTACACTACGGATACATACGAGTACGGTACGAGCGCGGTGCGGGGAAGCGGGGAACTATGTGTTAAATAACAGAACTGTTGTGTGGTTGAGGTCATTGTTGAATGGAACGAGTGTTTAGTGGAACGACATTATTCCAGGCCCGAGTTTCCTAAAATAGACCGTACGGGATACCCAGAGCACCCAGGTACTGTGTTACAGCAGATCACTGCAATATTCTGCCGCTTACCTGTCTGTACATCAGACACTTATGTACTTTTATCTAATCTCATTCGGTAATATTCTAATTATGAAATGAAATACAGACTTTTTTGACATATTTTATTTACATACTTCTTTAAGAAAATTAAACTAAAGCATTATTCTCCTACCAAAACAATGCGTTAAATCATTTTTTTAATTATTAAAGTACAATGTGTCCCGACCAAGGGAGGTTTCAATTCGATTTAAGTACACATTATCTGTGGTGAGCGCCCTGGTTCCGAGCCAATAGACCAATAACAGACTTTTTCCACTGATATTGGCAAAATTGTGGTTACGCCGCACAAGCCATACAAACAAGAAGAAGAAGAAGAAGACTTTTTTCCATTTTGGCGCTATTTCGTACCTACGAATTTGAGTAATATTTTGTTGGATAAAACTTTAGTAGCAAAAATGTCATGAGATTAAATAAAGTAGTGTATGCAACTGCATATAATTAGGTATTAAAACACGAATGTAATCTTCAAAAAACTGCACTCAAATTTTAATACCCTCTATTATATGACAGTTGCATAAACTACTATTGTTAACGCTCACCGGGATATTTAAAAAAGGCATGAGATCATGCCGAGACAGAAGCGTGCAAAGTGCGAGCTCTTATTGTCGCTTGTATCAACCTTCTTGCCATAACAATATCTACAAAATAAATGTGTTTATAGTGGAGCATATTGTGTAAAACACAACCAGCAGATATAAAAACCATAAAAGGTTTTTAGAATTAGATTGACAAGTACAGCATAAAATATATATTTTTAATTAATAAGGTAATTGCAAATCATATTCATTTTAATTTAATTTATTGACATTGTCATTTTATATAGTTTTTTGTATTTAATATTTTATTTGGTTACAGGATTATTTTAATTATAATTTTATATAAGAGTACCAGCAGGCCGAGTTCAATGACTTAATATTACTATAAGAACTTTAATTTGTATCTGTATTCTAGCAAATAAACATTCGATGTAATCATGACGAGTCCAAACTGTAGGAGTACCTGCCGACCAACCACCCCGCCAGCTCCGTGTGCTGTGTGTCTACTGAATAGGATTACCGCAGCGCTTCAAACTGGATTGCAATCTACGGCCGGAAAATACAGCTGTTACGAGTACCTACAAACGTCGCAAGGTAACCTAAAGCTAGTAACAAAACAATAATTCAAAATACTCCTCGTCGTCAAATAATGAAATGTTGCGCACACATTGTGTGTCGAGTATCGACCATCTCCCAAAGTCATACCCTTACATAAATATTATTCAAAAAGATACCATTACGATAGTCATTTTGTGATGTCATTGTCAGCCGCATGGCCCGCATGGCCCACATGGCCCGCATGCCACTACCTACTAATCAACCGTCCCCGTTCACTGTCCTACTGTTGTGGAGTACGGCTCCAGTCTATCAATTGTTAGGATCGCATCGTTACTGGCAGCCATCTGCATCGGAGGGATTAGGATCCCCCAGTAACCAATACACTATACACTATGTTACAATTTATGGAAAGTATTCATACTTTAAACACTGCAGCGTGCACAGTAATGTTTTGTGGCTCACCACCAACTTTCTATAATTAGATCGTATTCGGAGAGACCCGTATTGTATCATGATTATCATGTTCAGATTTTATTATTATTCTTAAACTGTGACACATTATAGACCTTATACATTATTAGGTATAACCCCAACAGCTGGGTCCATCATATTGAACATTCAATAGTATTAGAAAATAGCTTATATACAGGGTTATTGGTAAGTCGACCTATTCCCGTAAAGGTCGTGTAGTTTACATCGTTTAACAAAACATAACCCTGTATATCAACTACAATATTAATGTTTGACGCAGACAAAATATAAAGTATCTTTCTCGTCCCTGACGCACAGAAACGGAAACAAACACATTGAGTGAACTGTTCCTTATCAAACTACTTCTATAGCCACTATCTTTAGTATCACTTAACAATTAGATTACTGCCGTGGATACGTCGCGCGATGGGATGTTATTGTTGCGATATGTTGCGGCACGGGCACAACTGTCGGCAGTCTCTGCTGGACTATATGTATACTCTCAGCAACATAAACCACAGCACACATAGACTGTGATAAAACTATGGATCAGCGCGGCTTCCACATTCCTATTTTGAATATTGGTTATATGATAATAGTATGATTCCCGTCTCGTTTGCGTTGTGACCAAATACCGCGCACGCCTCCACTCCATACCAGTTGTAACAAATGTAACAGGCGGGCTGGAGCCTTGGAACGGAAACATCACAATAAGTTGCCCAGAAGTAGGTGTGCGAGTTCAGCACAACTGAGACATGTGAGGTCAAACAAACTCGTGAGCATGTGCTCCCATTCACGTAATGGATAGTTCACGGATTGCGGAGTTGTCTACACATGGTCATGTGTCGAGCGCGGCGCGGCGCTTGGCCTCCAGCAGCGTCGCGACGCTTGCGTAGGTATATAAACTCAGCATACTCGTGCCACTTACTTTGGGTATTACCTTGCTTCCGATATTGCTTCGTGCGTGTGCGGACTGCGCGTTCGTGGGTTCGCATTTTTTAATTAGGTAACCTCATATTCATCTCTAGCTATTCGATTTCACGTAAGTTGATATTAAGATATTATTTAATTCGAGCAAAGGATTGCGCTGAAAACCAGCCTTCAGTGCTGAGCGTACTCCTATTGCCATAAAACAGGTTATTAACCATTATTAACTCGTCCGCATCAGGACAAAAAATAACAATAGATTTATGAATGCAACTTGCCTCTAATGAGAGTTGCTGATTCGGACGGGTTAAGGTTAAATCCTGATGTTTTAAATGTTTTTTTGTTTGTTACTATGTTTTTTGGCAATAAATATTTTCTTTCTTTCTTCTTCTTTTATTACTATATAGATATCGTATAATAAGGTATGATATTATTATAGATTCAAACAACTGGATTCAATTCCATAAGCTAAGTTTTATTTTAACACTTGAATGTATATATACAAGCCTTACTAGTACTTCTAGAACAGTACTTGTCGCTTCGAAAGGTTAGGCCAGAATGAATAACCAACCGACTGACTGGTGCTTCCCTGCTAGTTTTTTCCCTCCAAAACTCAATGCCAGTAAGTCTTCTTCCATTGGTCGCCCATAGTCTGCTGTGATTGGCTGTCATAATCTGACACCCACCCACGTGCTAGCTTTGGTGTTGCCATTTTAAAATGTAACATTCGTAAATTGTAATATCGAACAGAAAACATTTCTATCGACTTTATTAAAAATCATGAGAATATTAACTAGTAGAGTAGTAGTAGTTTGATAGAGATGTATTATATAAATAAGATAGCCTTGCTATTCGGTAGGTTTGATTTAGCAGCTAACGACGACCTTGTGAACATATGAGTGAACGAAGTCGCGTCGTTTATCCAAACGTACGCCAACGCGAGTGCCGCCGCCGCCGCGGGGGCAACTAACCAGTTCGGACGCACCTCATTACACGTCGCCACAAAAGGAAACATTATCGCGGCCTAGTCTTATTTATCATACTGTACTGTACGGGGCCGCCGCGCGCCGTCCTGACCCGACCCGAGCAGAGCCGTCTCGAATGCACGCTAATATCTTCGAGGTTTCCGCCATCGTAAATACTCAACACTTGCATGCTGACGACAAGTAGTCTCACATTTTGCTATGAATATCTCTTTTTATATGTTCGTAACGTGTGCCGCGTTAGTCGACGTGGACGTGCTCACGAGACGTCCAGCCTGTAGGCGACACGGCCATTACGTGGGACAGTGGGACCCTCTCACCGTGGGGCCGCCTGATTAATCATTTCCGTCCATTGTCTATGTGTATACTCCGGCTTGTGCCCGCTAGCTAGCCCGGCCGACCGCTGCCCCACTCGTGCACTCGCGCAGTTTAGCGTCAAACGTAACAAATGTTATCCACATTGTCTGCCCTTCGTCTGCGATGACGCCATACACCATTTCGCAGCTAAAAACATCTATTGTTATATTCTCGTACGATCCAGTCTGCCATTATACGATAGCTGCTAATAGATGAACTACTATGGAAACGTTCTAAAATGGCCCTAAAATATGTTTTAAATACCACCTGCTTGAACATTTTAAATTACATATCATGCAATCTCTACGTAAAGCAAGGAATTACGAACTCGGGGTTGTAATGTTGTATGAAACTCCCATGGGTGTAAAGTGATTTGGATTTGGAACGTTAGTTCTAGGAAAACTTTTAGTAAGGAGTAGATACGGGCATTCTGAAGAGAGCTTATTAGAAAATCGAACCGGCCACCACAGACAGCATATTTACTAAATTGTAACGTAGTGAACAACCGCGAAAGGCTAAAACAGTGTTTTCCATAAAATGAACCCCTCGCTTCACTCAGGACTCTACATAACTCGCTCGGGAATTAAATATTAGTTTCCCTCGCTACGCTCAGGGATTAACTCAAGAGACCTCGTTACACTCAATATACCGCCCGTGACGTAAGACACTGCTTTACTCCCTCGGTGCATAATCTACTATTCATTATGACTTTACCATAACATGCCAAGTGACACAGTATTGATTGTACAATGGTATACGTCCAGCCGGCTGGCGGGTTTCCCCGACACCGGACTCCCGCAGGGTGCCGGAATCGATATCGAGGTACGAAAAGAGGTAGAGCTTCGACCCACCCTCAGACGACGACCGAGCTACGTGAGGGAGTGGCTCGACATTAAGTGGAATACCAACCTATTCGGAGGTTTCTGGGACGTCCTCGTTCCGCGGGTCAACGCACACTAACGTCTCCGATTTATCATAACGGGTGATTACCCTGTCGTTAATATCCACGCTTCCATTATTAAGGGGTGGCTCCAAACATTTTGTTACGCGCATAACTTTCATGCGAAGGTTTACGCTTCTACGTCTTTGAGGGATATTCGGTAGGTGGATACTCTTCCTGCGTATGATATAACGCCATAATGCATGAAACAGATCCTATACTGGAAGATCATTTGTTCGAACAAAGGTAAAGCGATCACCAAGTTCATGACGAATCTGAACTGAATCGGATACTATTTAGGCAGCACGCAACATTTCGCAGGAAATCTGAGCACTCAAAACGAAATAAAACTAAAATGAGTCAACTCTCGAGAATACATAACATCAATAAGTATACAAGAGCAGAACGTTCTGTGTCCACTCAATATTTACATATAATGTTTTTCCCTAAAACTTGGGTAATTGGCCGATGGGAAAATATTTCTGTAAAATATCTTTAAAAACAATATTTTTTTAAATATAGTTTAAAAGTTAAGATATGCACATACTTTATACCTAAAGCGCATATTTTAATTTACCTATGTATGTACCTACTTTCAAAGAACTAACTGTAGGTATTTATAAAACTTATTAAAAACCGGCCAAGTGCGAGTCGGACTCACGTAAGAAGGGTTCCGTACCATTATCTAAAACTGGCCAAGTGCGAGTCGGACTCGCGCATGAAGGTTTCCATAATATATAAATCTCCCATAGAACATGTTTTTTTTTAATAAATAGTGGTACGGAACCTTTCGTGCCCAACTCGACTCGCATTTGGCCGGTGTTTAGTATTGATTATTATAGCGGCAACAGAAATACATCATCTGTGCAAAGGACTTTGAACCTATCTGGCATATCGCCCGTCGCCATTTTGTTGTTTTTTTTATATCGTGGCGCATGTTTAAAGTAGTATCCATGGGTAGAGAACACACCACACAGACGAACCTATCTCGGTAACGTGACACTTTCGGGTAACATGTTACCGTAACGTGTCACGTTACCGAGATACTTGGAGGTAAACATCGACACATGAGTACAACGACATCCATTTAAAGAGTTATTACGTGATTCTAAGCGTCAGGTTGTATCCAAATAATCGTTTCCAGGTTCATTATTATTGTTAATATTTTTTGGATGAAAGTAGGTAGGTACATACTACTAGAAAACTACAATTATAAATAATTATTTTATCGAAGTGTATGAAGATTTAGAAACTCATTATAAAACTTTCCCAATTCGGCGTTATAGTCCTCAATCATTGGCTCGCAAGAGCTAAAATACAATCGCGACATCACCCACATTATTTATTATATCCCGCAGAATTTCTGCGTTCCCGTTAACATCTTGCTGGATAATAGTTTACAAGGCAGAAATAAAGTCATTTTACACTACTGCAACTGTCATGTGGGGATGCGAACCTTTGGTTGTTGTGGATCACGTGGATTATCGAGTTCAGGGCTTGGGCTCGACATAAAAAAAACATTATTCGACCTGCAGCTGAATTTTTGGATTATCTAATGAAGGTATTTGGTTTTATTGTTATTTCGGCAAACAAACTGATAGCCCACTCGAACCAATAATGTAGGGATGATACGTGTCAGATATACATTAAGATATGTAGTACAATTACTTTAGGTGTCTCATCTAAGTATGCATTACCTACCTACTATTCGCTTAAGTTTGCCACGGTACTTATAGTAACAAATAAATAATAACATCAACCACATGCATTTTGTTTTATTTATAACCAGTAGTCAGGCAATGCCATTCAGTAGATAAATCATTAATTATAGTAAATAATAGTTTTCTCGTGCTCCTAATCATAAGTAATGTACCTACCTGTTATCCTAAAAAACTGTAACATTATTAAACTATTACTATAAACCGGAAAAAACACTCGCGTTAGGGATCGAATACGTTAACCGCAGAACGGTACCCGGCGAGAGCTAGAAGACGGCGCTGCGCACTCGACTGAAATGAGCATCAGTTTTGCCGGTTAATAGTAATAGTTTAATTATGTGTCAAACTCACGAGAATTTCAATACGAAAAAAGTAATAATATGAATTACGAGGGTGAATCAAAAAATTCTTGGAATCAATATTAAAAAATGCAAAGATTTAAATAATAATATTTTATTTTTCTACATAATCTCCCTCCAATGCAATGCATTTAGAATAACGCGTTTCTAACTTGTTGCAAATTATACATGTTAATATTTGTTCGCTGAGAAAATATTTTAACCAATTATTCCTGTTACTACATAACTGTATTGATGCCCTAGACGTTATAATACTCACAGAAATTAATATTCAAGAAGAATACGTATCATTATATAACATACCTAACTTTACGATGCATTCCAACCCAAGAGTCAATAAAAAAGGAGGTGGTATTCTAGTGTATACAAAAGAATATATCACATATTCAGCGGTAAATATAAATAATACGGCGTTTGAAGGTGTGCAAATGTATCTACGCATAAATAACTACAGCTTCCAACTCATTGCAGTGTATAGGCCACCAAGTAAAAATAAGTTGCTATTTATTGAAGAAATTAATAATATTTTAGAACGGATTCCTAAGAAAAAGGATGTGATACTCGCAGGGGATTGCAATATCGACATACAGGATTTAAATTGCACTACAACTACGAGGTATTTGAACGTTTTGAGTAAACATGGACTACAGTGCGGCATAAGATCAGCGACGCGGGATGTGGTGTTGATGGGTCGTCGAGTCGCGTCCTGCATAGACCACATGTTCGCGCGGATTGGCGGGGCGGCCGAGCTCGCGGCGTACACGCTCACTACGAAGATCGCGGACCACTATCTAACCGGTTTGACTATTGCATACGATATACAGATACAATTGAATAATAATAATAATAATAACATATATAATAACATATATTTATTTCCTCCTCACAAAAGGTTGGTAAAAACAATTTAAAATAATTAGCGAAGAGTGACAAAATAAAACCTAACTATGTGAGGGGGCTGGTGCCCGAAGTAGGTTTTTTAAAATAAAAACCTGTGTCACAGGTCACCAGGTCTCCTCCCACGGATAGAATATACTTTGGCACACACCAGTACTAAACTTTATCATAATTTTTAGTGTATTAGATGTTGAGGGTAGAATAAAATAATATGTGCGTAAGCAAAGTGTTGTGATTGTATCTGTGTGAGTCTGTTTAGTGTCAGTGTGTACGCAAGAATGTATCTGCGGTGTGTTAATGAGCATGTGTGTGTTTTGTTGTGTGGCTACGAGTTATATAGTAAGAGTCAGTAGTCAAGATCAACATTTTGTATTTTACTATGATAAGTAATCATATTACTTTATATGAGTATTTATATTCGCAATGTACATTAGGGTGAATGGGTGGGTGAATTATTGTGTGGATAGATGGAAGGTTAAACAACGCAACCTTTGAGTATGTCCTCTTAGCGATACATTTTGCTTATTTCTGTAATTTTAATTCTTCTTAAGGCACGCTCGTACCCTAATTAAAGAAAAAGCAGCTTTAAACACCTAGTGTAACGAAACAGATTGATAGTATATTATGAAAAAAAAAAATACCAAGGTCCCAAGAGTAATAACTGAATAGAATTCATAAATATAACTCTTTCAGCAGAAAAAAATCCTGAATAGGTCCACAAAAATAAACTTTCACGTCCAAACTCTCAGAATTTTCAGCGATAACACTACATTTTTTTAGGTAATACTTAGCCAACGTATAGTACTAAAGTTATAACCAGCAGTTTTTTCAATTGTGTTAATATATGTCGAAAAATATAAATAAAACGTACAAAATTAACGCATTTTCGCATTACGTCGTCTAATCTAACAAGCGATTTTCAACCTTACGTAAAGCATCGTAAATTATTTTAAAATTGATGTTGAACCGCGTCTAATTATAATTAATAATCTAATTATAATTCTTATGCTACGTAGTGTTGAATGGTAATAGTTGGATGGCTGGGCTGGGTAGATGGGTAAATGCAGCGTATAATAGCGAATGGATGGTTTATGAAATAAAATAATTAAAAAAACAAAAAAAAACAGTATTAATAATTAAAACATAGTCCTCAGTAGTTTTTCCGTTTCATGGTAGTCAAGTGTCTTGAGATATTTAGTAACCGCTTGCTTGCAGCTGTAGGCGTGGAGGGGGTATAGGTTCAGGATCTTATTTAATTTATTATAGAGATATGGGCGTTGAAAACAAAAGAAATTGTGTGACAGGGAAGTGTTAAGTTGCGGTAATTGACAAACAGTGCCCTTTCTACGCTTATTCTTTACAAGCTCAGGTTCAAAGTGCAGCTGTGAGTGTTGTTTGAGTACCGTGTGAAGAATGAAGGTTTGCCTTACGGTAAGAACGTTCCATTTTTTGTAAAGGTCAACCGTAGGATAGCGGAATGGCAGACACGCTCCTATCTTTAATATAGCACGCTGAGCTCTCTCAACCTCAATCAGATGCAACTTAGCGGCACTGCCCCACGATGTTATACAATAGTCTACCAGAGACTGACATAGCGCGAAGTAAACTGTCTTAATGATTTTATAGTTGGCTGTGTGACGCAGGTTTTTAAAAATATATATCAGTTTACGTAATCTGGTCACTAGGACGTCAGCATGTGGTTTAAAACTAAGTGTATGGTCAATGATAACGCCAAGGTATTTTACTTTGTCTGTTCTTTGTAGAGAAGGGCAAGAGCAATTAGCAACTCCTATATCACAAACATGTGCGGTGATGGATAATGAAGGCGGTGGTAGAAAATTAGATCTTAAAGCAAAAGGAATGTACATGGTTTTAGTGATGTTTAGTGTCAATATATTGCTTTGTAGCCATTTACTGACCATGTTCACCCCATTTTGAGCCACTTCAAAAACCTCGTCCCAGCTATCTCCACTGAAAAAGAGAGCCGTATCATCGGCAAATGTCAGGACCTTGCCACGGTCAAGTTGGAGTTCACAAAGGCCATTGATATAAATGAGAACTATTGTAACACAGTACTACAACAGTAGTATAACAGTAGTGTAAGAGTTGTACTACAACAGCAAGTGAATCAAGTTAATAAAGTCATAATGTGCCAAAAATTAGTAAATGAGAAGTTAGACGAGTATAATTGGATGAAGTTGCTTAATATAGAATGTTCTATTAGTTTGTATAAGGAGATACGCAATGTGTTTGGATAACATATATTCCATGTCAAAAATTGAAGTTGCTGCTAAAAGTAAAAGGGTTAGTCAAACTTGGATAGACAAGAGTTTACTTTCTGTGATAGAAAAAAAAGATGACTTATTTAGAATCTGGAAGGCACAACCAAATAATATGAATTTACGACTGAAATACACAAAAGCTAGAAATAAAGCTAATAAATTAATCAATAGTGTGAAAAATAAATACAAACGTGAACAAATAAATGGTTGTCAAGGTGATTTAAGAAAAATATGGGAAACTATTAATAGTTGGTTTGGCAGGAAAAAACAAAGCATAGATAAAACGATTATTAAATACATGTGCAAAGATACTGATATGGATAAGGTATGTGATCAATTTTGTAGAACATTTACGAATGAAATAGTCAATATTAAGCACCAATGTAATCACACTTTCTTGGATAGGTCAAGCTATGTGAAAGACAGCAATGTAACGTTTTTGTATAACAAAGTGAACTCGAATGACATTATTAAAATTATAGACAAACTGCACACCAGTAAAAGGGGTGATAGACGTGCGAGTAAGTTCGCGAACTTGTGGCTCGACGACCTTTTTCGCTGGTGTGTCACCTTAAGTACGCGTACTTTAAAACCGCCGAGTAAGTTCGTTGGCGATCCGACAAGTTTGAAATTTTGCTCGTAACCCGCCTCCGCTCGTACGTGTGGCAGCACTGCGAGCCGCGAGCCGCCATTATTAGACGAGGTTTTTCTAATTTTAGTTAATTTTGATTCAGAAATTTCTCAAAAATAGCGATTTCCGGACTTATTCGCATGAACTGCTAACCGAATTTATAGAAGCTTTTCGAAATAACAGAAGTTTCAAGCGTAAAATAATTTATTAGAAATTATAC
The DNA here is from genome assembly GCA_917880725.1 of Selenia dentaria. NCBI lineage: Eukaryota > Metazoa > Arthropoda > Insecta > Lepidoptera > Geometridae > Selenia > Selenia dentaria. The sequence goes on along the minus strand of OU862888.1, from coordinate 126,657 downwards.
GTAAGGACAGAGATGCTACAATTGATAATGTCAAGAAAAAAATCATACATTTAGTTTTTAAAATGTAATACAATATAATTCTTAAATAACACAAAGCTTCTTCTGCCGATGGCATCGCAATACAGAGTGAGTAAGCTTCACGTGTGTCACCGACGTCGAGCCGAATAAGTTCGCGATCTTTAAAACCGCGTACTTTAAGTTTGTACGTCTATCACCCACTTAAGTCACCGGGGTCAGATGGTATCAGAGCAAAAGACATTAAATATATTAAAGATCAAATAAGCCCCATTTTAGCAAAATTTATAAATTTAAGTATTGTGAATGGAAAATACCCACTTGAACTAAAACTTTCAATTATAAGGCCAATATTTAAGCATGGAGATCATAACGAGTACACAAACTATAGACCAATTGCAATATTGAACACTATAAATAAAATAACAGAAAAAGTAATTGTTGGGCAAATTTCTAACTTTTTAGAACGTAATAATTTATTGTCAGATAAACAACATGGATTTAGACGAAACAGAAGTACAACAACTGCTCTTGAAAGGTTTACTGATGATGTTAACAATTATCTAAATAATAGAAACCAGGTGGTCGCGGTCTTTATAGATTTTAAAAAGGCATTTGATACTCTTGATCACGGTGGCTTATTGAGAGCTATGGAGGAGTGTGGAATCAGAGGATATGTAAATGACTGGTTTCGAGAATACCTAAACGAGCGACACATCAAAGTAGTGATCGATAGGCATAGCAGTGACACAGGCAGCATTAAATACGGAGTACCGACTGGGTCGGTGTATGGACCCACCGGGTATATTATGCATGTCAATAGTGTAACAAACATTATTAAGCACTGTAACAGTTATATGTATGCGGATGATATGTGTTTGTTGTATGGAGATAAAGATATCAATATAATTGAAAGTAAAATTCAAGAGGATTTTGATAGTATCATAAAATGGTCACATGACAACGGAATTATAATAAATACAGATAAAACTAAAATAATTAGATTATACTCTCCATACAATAAAACCATATAGATCCATAAGAAAATTCAATAAAAATAATTGGTCATTCCTACATATGTCTACATGCGGATTTAAACACCTGTGATTGTAAGCCTTTAGAAGAAGTTATGCAGATAAAGTACTTAGGATTGACTATAGATACCAATTTTTCATGGAAATCTCATATTAATAATGTATGTAATAAACTTAGGATAATATCAGGAAAATTTTACCAGTTACACAATGTAATTAGCCGAAGCACCATGTATAGCATTTATTATGCATTAGCAGATTCTGTTATCAGCTATGGCTTAAGTTGTTATGGACTCACATTTCCTACATATTTAAATCTAATTAAAAACTTGCAGATTCGAATCATAAAGAAATTAGTGAATAATCAAACAAAAAATGAATTAAATAAAGAATATGATAAACTTTTCAATGTATGTAAAATTCTGCCAGTTGATGCTAAAGTTAATTACTTAATTATGTTGCAACATTACTGCAATGACATGTATAAAATACCTAGAACTTACCATTACTCTACCCGTCAAGCATCTGAACCCCAGCTTACTATAGAAACGAATTACATTCAAAACTACTACGGTGAACGAATGTACAGATACAAAGTGCCACTATTGTACAACAAGCTGCCACAGAACTTTACTGATATGTATTTTACAAAACCTGGTTTTAAAAAGGCATTGAAACGCTTAATGTTAGAAAATAAAACGGAAAAGGAATAGGGTTATCATGTAACATACATAACAGTGATATGTGAACAGCGGCATTGAACATTCCATACTTACATTTAAGTTAGTACCTACTTAACTACCTACCTACTTTTATTATAAAAAGACTCGTACGGCATTGTAATTGCTTAAGTAAAAGTAATTACATTAGCAACGAATTTAATCCTATAGAATATAAAATAGTATTTGCTTGAAATTAGAACTATCAAAGGTTAGAGTTCTTAGCCGACTAATAGTCACCATTTTGATTTACTTAAAAGCATTAGAGAACATCTAAATTTTTCGTTGTTATTGCAAAAGTGAAATTGTATAAAACAAAAATATATACGCGCACAAGTCTGAACTGTAAAGGATCTATTATGCTGCAAAAATTGTAATCCCATGACAACAACCTAATACAAGTGTAAAAAGATACATCGAATGTTGACAGGGTTATGTCATGCATTTACTTTAGTATGTAACATTCATTGCTCGACTATAGAATAAGATTGTATGTTGAAAATCTATTGTCAAGTAATAAGTTCTCGCATTTATAAACAAGTAGTCACTTGTTTATAAATGCGAGAATTAATCATATTATATTTTATTATCATATTATCATATTATATTTTATTAATTATATTATAATTATATATATATTATAGAGAATAGCATGCAAAAACAGTTTGTAATGAGAGTGTATCTGCCGACAAACTGTTCTGCAGTTTGGCAGAATTTAGAATAAGGTAATAAAAATGTATGCTTATTGAAAAAAAATAAAAAATAAAAAATAAACTTCCTTATTCCTTGTGAAAAAAAAATATTTTCTTGACTCTCGAAAAAGTCCTCTACGGCAGCTATAACCGCGTCATTATCGTGAAATTTTGTTCCACGAATTTCCTCTTTTAATTTTGGAAATAAGTGAAAATCACTTGGGGCTAAGTCCGGAGAATATGGTGGGTGGTCAAGGAGATTGAAGCCAGCACAGCGGATTGCGTTGAGCGCAACTTCCGATCGATGAGCAGGAGCGTTATCTTGAAGGAACAACACGCCCAACGACAGTTTTCCACGACGTTTTTCTTTAATCGCTTCACGCACTTTCGGGATTAAATTTGCATAATAGGGTCCAGTAATCGTCTGGCCTTTTGGCATGTAATCAATAAAAAGGATTCCTTCACTATCCCAGAACACAGAGGCCATAACTTTGCCAGCGGTAGGAGCAACTCGAAATTTCTTAATGGATGGAGAGGATGGTCGTTTCCAAGACATGCTTTGTCTTTTAGTTTCAGGATCAAAATGGTGGACCCACGTTTCATCCATGGTGACAAGACGACGGCAAAAATTATCCGAATCACGCTGGAACATTTCGAGATTACGCTTGGAAATTTCCAAACGTCGCTTTTTGTTTTCGTCGGTTAACATTCGTGGCACCCATCTTGCAGACACTTTTTTGAACCCCAGTGAATCAATTAAAATGGATTGAACGCTACCAAAAGATATCTTTAGGATCTCAGCTATATGTTTTATAGTCATTCTTCTGTCTTCCAAAACCAGATTCTCAACCTTTTTGACATTTTCTTCTGTAACGGAGGTTGAAGGCCGCCCAGAACGCGGGTCATCTTTACAGCTTGATCTACCTCTTTTAAATTCAGCCACCCAGTACGCAACCGTAGAATAGGGTACAGCATCACCCCCTAATGTCTGCTGAATGTCCAAAAAAATTTCCTTCGTAGACATTTTTTTCAAACTGAGATATTTTATCACCGCACGTAACTCACTTTTATCCATAATTTTGACTTTTTAGCAACTCGTTGCACAAAAAAATTTATTACATGCGAACGAACTGACAAAAACAAGTGACAGTCTGCATAAATATAGTGTGATAGACACTCTTTAATTTGAATATCGAACTTGATCCAAAAAGGTTTCATATATATGCACTTCTAAGAACTTTTTGATTCACCCTCGTAGTCTGGGAACGATTAATTGGATACAATCTGACGCTTATAGACTTACCTACTTTATAGAATCACTCTAGTTTTAATAATCGTCGTTATCGTCGTTATGTTGATCTTTACCTCCACATATCTCGGCAACGTGACACTTTAGGGCTTAAACATACTATTGTAAATAACTAAGTAGTTATTCTGAAGTCATTTTATCCTCCCACATTTTTTTTTTATTTTGTAATCAACTAATCGTAAATAGTTTGTCATCATCATCATCATCATTATCATGTCAGCCGTAGGATGTCCACTGCTGAACATACGCCTCCCCCATTAATTTCCAAAAGGACCGGTTGGAAGCGGCCTGCATCCAACGTCGTCCTGCTACCTTAATCAGGTCGTCAGTCTACCTTGTCGGTGGACGACCTACGCTGCGCTAGTCGGTCCGTGGTCTCCATTCCAGAACCTTCTGGCCCCATCGGCCATCTGTTCTGCGTGATATGTGCCCTGCCCACTGCCACTTCAACTGGCTAATCTTCTGAGCTATGTCGGTGACTTACTTTCGTTCTTCTACGGATCTCCTCATTTCGTAATATTCTTGGGCACAGCATAGACAAAATAATAAAATCCTACGTCAAGATCGTAATGACAGTTCTGTCAAAGTTTATGTCAGTTTATGTAGCTTAGTCAAAGCACACTATCATTTTGACAGCTCGATACACTAGACGTGCTCGGCGACCGTCAAGGGTGATGAAATGTTACAACACAAACACAGTCAAGGGTGATGAAATGTAATAGCAGTTTTTTTCCATGCTGGTTAATTTTATATTTGTATGTACATACTGTATTTTATTGTTAGTTTTTACCTAAGATCAAAGTATTTTAAATTTAAACGTCTGTACAGATAAATAACATTGAAGTGTCTGTTTCTAATTCCAAATTAACAGCTTTTCACTAAATGCATATGAAAGTGTATTCGGTACTTACATAAAAGAATCTATTTTAAAATGTTTGTCTGTTGGTTCCGGCTAATGTAAGCCGATTGAGGGCTGGACCGATTGTAACGGGACGTTCACCGGCAGATAGCTGATGTTGTAAGGAGTAACGCAGGCTACTTTTATTTTTTACATAAAATATGTATAAAACTCTGTCTCCCAGTCTGTTTGTTACCATATAACGCCTAAACGGCTTCACGGTTGGTAATCAAACTTGGCAAGCTTATACCTACATTATATCCCGGGGAAGCACCAATCGTCACCACGCGGGTGAAACCGCGGGACGCAGTTAGTATTATAAGAGAATTGTATTCTATGTGCTGGTTGGCTGAAATGATCGTGTCAGGACAGATTCATTAGGCTTTTATCTATCTCAGGTTGTTTATGGTAGGTACTAGATATGTTTTAACTTGTTAGGTGTCGCAGGCGTGTCCTATGTAGGAGCTTGATGCAATGAATCCGTGTGGAGCTGTGCCGACACATTATGTGAGTCCCCGCCTAGTGCTGCTCTAGCCAAGCCGGTGCATTGGTTACTCAGTACATCGTAGGAGGTTCACTAACAGGTAGAACTCGTTTATTGTCCATTGCTCACCGACCAATACCACCTAACCATTCATAATACTATTCTATTTCAAATAAGATAAATTAAAAACAGACCAACCATAGTGGAGGACGTAGAGGTAGGTAGACAATAGACTTAACCACATAAAACTTAGTTAGCTATTTGTAAACACGTGATTGTAAATGACCGCGGCTGCCGCACGCATCGCCGCGCCGCCGCGCCGGTTACATAATATAATACCTAAACAGTTTTAGTAATATAGCACTGATTCATGGATACGAAGAGCCAAATGTAAACAATGGTGTTGGATCGAGTAGGCAGTAGGCAGTAGCGGCTAAAGTTCAGGACGACCGCATTCCGTAACGAGGATGAGTCAGAGAAGAGACGGCAAGTACGCATACCGCATATCGCGTGCTTGCGCGGGGCATGTTCCATCACAAAGTCAACACACAAGAATAGTCCGTCCAAGCCTATAGCAAGGAACTACTATATAATATATAATACCTAGTTAGATGTACATCTATTGGTACTTGCTAACGTTACTCTGCGCTGCCCGCGGGGGAGAAACATTATTACAACCGCTCACTGGATAGCTAATAACAATGCCAATTAAAGAGCAATAGAAGCGCTCGCAGCGGAGCTTGTCTTGGCGATCTTAACCGATCAACGAGTTAAGCAGCGCTTGCTGCGGTCAGGAGTTGGATGGTGGTTGGATTGTGTGTGCTAGTGGCACTATTATATACTGTACCACACTAGAAATATTGTAATTCTACGTTAAGGCGCGCTCGTATCCTGATAATAGTAAAAAGCAGAATTGTTAAACACCTAGTGTAACGAAACGGATCGATAATATTATATTATGAAAAAACTACAAAGTTTAGAAAAGGAATAGGAAAAGAGTAATAACCGAATATAATTCATAAATATAAATCTCTTTTTGCAGAAAAAAATCTTTATAGGTTCACAAAAATTAACAATACTCTCAGAATTTTCAGCGATAACACTGTATTTTGTTTAGGTAATACATAGCCAACGTATAGTACTAAAGTAACAACCAGCAGTCTTTTTTTCTAGGTAATACATAGCCAACGTATAGTACTAAAGTAACAACCAGCAGTCTTTTTTTCTAGGCAATACATGGCCAACGTATAGTACTAAAGTAACAACCAGCAGTCTTTTTTTCTAGGTAATACATAGCCAACGTATAGTACTAAAGTAACAACCAGCAGTCTTTTTTTCTAGGCAATACATGGCCAACGTATAGTACTAAAGTAACAACCAGCAGTCTTTTTTTCTAGGTAATACATGGCCAACGTATAGTACTAAAGTAACAACCAGCAGTCTTTTTTTCTAGGTAATACATAGCCAACGTATAGTACTAAAGTAACAACCAGCAGTCTTTTTTTCTAGGTAATACATGGCCAACGTATAGTACTAAAGTAACAACCAGCAGTCTTTTTTTCTAGGTAATACATAGCCAACGTATAGTACTAAAGTAACAACCAGCAGTCTTTTTTTCTAGGTAATACATGGCCAACGTATAGTACTAAAGTAACAACCAGCAGTCTTTTTTTCTAGGTAATACATAGCCAACGTATAGTACTAAAGTAACAACCAGCAGTCTTTTTTTCAATTGTGTTAGTATATATCGAAAAATATAAAGAAAACGTTCAAAATTAACGCATTTTCGCATTACATCGTCCAATCTAACAAGCTATTTTCAACCTTTCGTAAAGCATCGTAAATTATTTTAAAATTGGGGTTGGACCGCGCCTTAAACTTGAAAGCAGAATATTATATTAAATAATGTATAATTGTACAGTTAGTATATATATTAGCTACAGGGTAATAGACAGCAAAATTGATATTTTATATGATTCTGATTATAACTCCGAGATGGAAACGAGTTGAACCCCTACGTAACGAGACCCTACCTACTCGTAGTGAGGCCGCGAGGAAACCATTTCGATAAACTAAGTGGGACGGCAGTGAACTTGTCCAGCACTTTCCTATAGCGAAGAGTACACCGTGTAGGTTATTATATTATTAGCATAGGTACATGCACATAGTCTCACATCTAAGTTAATTAAAATAATCAGTATTTTGAATTTAGTTCAGATAGACATTATTAAATTATTCACATAAACAGCATTACCAACAATAATTATAAATTCAATTAATAAGAGATTAACTAATAACAATAACATATAAATGTAAAAGTTTGGGTGGGTAACTGTACAGTCGAACTGTACAGTTAAATCGTTAGGTTGAACTGCACAGTTCAACTGAGATGTAATCAAAATATGAATAGATAAATCTGTAGAGATGAAACCGAGATCGCGTAGTCGAACGCTGCGCAGTTTCATCAGTTTTATCGCAGCAAGCGTGAAGAGAACACGATTTGTCCTTGCCTACGCCTTAACGAAACCTCGTGGACCACGGCTCAACGCGAATGGCTGGAACAATTTATACAACTATACCAAACTTGGTCTTCGTTGTGGAAATTTAAAAGCAACGATTACTATAATCGAGTAAAAAAGATTCACCATATAAGCTCATTTGAACATAACGCGAAATGGATCCTCAACGTAATAAGGTGACTGTACTTACGCAGTACGTGTATAACAAGGAGCACAAAACGGATCAGGCCGTACGCGTGTAATGATTCTGGAACCTGAAGCCACCACAATCCGTCGTGCTCGCAAAACACGATAATTGTATATGTATATAGGTATAATATATTGTTTTATCTGTGAAGTCAATTCTGCTTGGAATGTCCAACTGGTTATATTGGAGCATTTCAACAAATGATGTAATTTATAATACGCCTCCATCTGAAACTCGCCCGTATGTACCGAAATCACATAATAAAGGCCTATTCAGACCTGAGCGTTATTCGCTACCGCTGTGGGTAGTGAAAATTACCACGCGGAACTCGATGGGTAAAATAGTATGAAGTTCCATAACTGCAGCGAAACTTGTACCGCCTAGTGAGGCGGTATTTTCTCTTGTTTGGCGAAACTAGTTCCGCCGCCCCGCTAACCGTTGCCAACGAATATCTCTATCGCGGGCGGTAGAGATATCCGCTTTGGTGTGAACAGTGAAATTAACACTTACCCTTTCAGATTTCTCTATCGCTCGCGGTAGCGAATAACGCCCAGGTTTGAATAGGCCTTAACACCTGATATTAAGCGTCAACAACAGCCATAAATACCATGCTATTGTGGTTTGGCATGCTTGTAAAATACCGATCCACATCCTTTAGGTGGAATTATAGTAATACGTTTGCCATCTACGAGTATTGCTCCCAGTAATGTATGTACATCTTTCTTCAAATAACTTGTACTTATAAACTTATTATTTGTACAGTTCAATCGCACGCCGTGGGGTACCGGCTTAGAATAGTACCCCCCCAACTCTACCCGTGGGTGCGTAAAAATCTGCTAAGGGATAACAATCGGAAGGTGGGCAGCAGCACCTTCCCAGTATTAAAACCCCAAAACTGCGCTCGCCAACCCGCCTGCCAAGCGTGGCGAGTATTGGCAAAATCCCCCCAATGACGGACACATTAGGAACCAGGCCCCCAGTCCCCGGCAGCCCCGCTATTCCTGGCTACGGTAGCGGCCACGGTAACGGTGGGGCAGGGGGTGCTAAGAATCCCCGGCAAACGCCCGGCTACCACCCCCAACGACGACGACTGGCCTTGGTAACACACAACATACGCACAATGAGGACAGACGAGAAGATATATGAGCTGGAAGAAGAAATGAGTAAGTTACACTGGGACATTGTGAGGTTATCTGAAGTCCGTAGAGCGGGTGAGGACACGATAACCCTAAAATCAGGTAACCTACTTTACTACCGGGAGGGCGACCAACAGTCCCAAGGTGGTGTCGGTTTTCTCGTCTACAAGTCCCTTACTAACAACATAGTTGAGATCGATAGCGTTTCCAATAGGGTCGTATACCTAATACTCAGAGTATCCAAACGATATTCGCTGAAGGTCATTCAGGTGTACGCACCGACGAAGTCACACCCGGATGATGAGGTGAAGGATATGTATGAAGACATTAGTCGGGCCATACATACCTCTGAAACGCACTTTCTAGTTGTTATGGGGGACTTCAACGCGAAGTTGGGTAAGAGAAGCGAGGATGAGTTGAAAGTGGGGCAATTTGGATATGGACAACGGAACCGTAGGGGACAGAGGTTGGCCGACTTCCTGGAGAAAGAGGGACTCTTTATGATGAACTCTTTCTTTCAGAAGCCACCTCACAGGAAATGGACCTGGCTGAGTCCCGATGGTTCCACGAGAAATGAGATTGACTTCATTATGACCACCAAAAGGCAAATATTCACTGATGTCTCCGTGATCAACAGGGTTAAAACCGGTAGTGATCACCGAATGGTAAGAGGCACGGTGAATATTAATGTCAAACTGGAGAGGTCACGTCTGATGAAGTCTACGCTCCGACCCAAAAGCGTGGTGGTGCTGTTCTTCAAGAAAGGTGACAACACTTTACTTAAAAATTACAGACCCATCTCGCTTTTGAGCCATGTTTATAAGCTGTTTTCGAAGGTCATAACGAACCGTCTCAGTCGCAGGTTTGATGAATTCCAGCCTCCGGAACAAGCCGATTTCCGAAAAGGCTATAGTACCATAGACCACATCCACACGCTACGGCAAGTTATACAGAAGACCGAAGAGTATAACTTGCCTCTTTGTTTAGCGTTTGTGGACTATGAGAAAGCCTTTGATTCGATCGAGACGTGGGCAGTGCTTGAGTCTCTCCAGCGGTGCCGTATTGACTATCGGTATATTGAAGTGCTGAAGTGTTTGTACAAAAACGCCTACATGTCAGTCCGAGTACAGGAGCAGAGTTCGAAGGCAATTCCATTGCAAAGAGGCGTGAGACAGGGAGACGTTATATCTCCGAAACTGTTCACCGCTACATTGGAAGACGCCTTCAAGCTTCTGGAATGGCAAGGACTTGGCATCAATATTAACGGCGAATACATCACTCACCTTCGATTTGCCGACGATATTGTAGTCATGGCAGAATCCATGGAAGACCTCAGTACAATGCTCGAAGGCCTCCATCGAGTTTCCCAACGGGTAGGTCTTAAGATGAACATGGATAAGACGAAAATTATGTCTAATGCCCATGTTGTACCTACCCCAATATCAGTTGGGAACTCAGTTCTCGAAGTTGTTGATGAGTACATCTTCCTGGGACAGACAGTCAAACTAGGCAGGTCCAACTTCGTCGAATTCAACTCGGCTGGGCAGCGTTCCGGAAACTTCGCGAAGTCTTCTCGTCAAAAATACCTCAGTGCCTCAAGACAAGTCTTCGACCAATGTGTGTTACCAGTGATGACTTATGGCACTGAAACGTGGTCTCTTACTATGGGCCTCATAGACAAGCTCAAAGTCGCACAACGAGCTATGGAGAGGGCTATGCTCGGGGTTTCTCTACGTGATCGAATCAGAAATGAGGAGATCCGTAGAAGAACGAAAGTCACCGACATAGCCCAGAATATTAGCCAGTTGAAGTGGCAGTGGGCAGGGCACATAGCACGCAGAACAGATGGCCGATGGGGCCGAAAGGTTCTGGAGTGGAGACCACGGACCGGCAAGCGCAGCGTAGGTCGTCCACCGACACGGTGGACCTGATGAAGGTAGCAGGACGACGTTGGATGCAGGCCGCTTCCAACCGGTCCTTTTGGAAAATCATGGGGGAGGCCTATGTTCAGCAGTGGACGTCCTACGGCTGAGATGATGATGATGATTAATCGCACAGTAAAAACTGAACCAGTGTAGCGCGCATAATGAAAGTTTTCACGTATAACCCAACTGTTTTCAAAAGCCAGCCTAATATCAAAATTTTATACAACTTGTATGAGGATTTTGACATAAGGCTCGCCACGTTAATTGGTCGCGTTTTATTGATGTTATAATGAGATTTTACGATATCGATGTGGATATTATACCATCATGTGAAATTGCTTAAATTGAGTGTTTTGTTGTCTGTTCTATAACAGTAGTAATTATAAGTCAAGTATTGGAAACATAAGTAGAATGTTACAACATTAGTGTAGATAAACACTATTACAATTTTAAAACACATAGCAGTCAGTCAGTCAAGTTTTTTAAACATTTCATATTTTAGATTATATAAAAAGGTTATGATGTAAAAATAGTTTGCAACACTCACTACTGACGGCACCGCGAGAACCGCTTAGGGGTCTCGTCGATGCTTCTCTTTATAGGTATCTACTGTGCCACTAGCCAGCGACACTCACTTATCTGAGGTTGAAATAGCTGTCACTCCGTCTAATACATTTCTCCACTCCAAGGTAATTTATCTTTCTCTAGTAAGAGTATACGTACTATAGGTAAGCTAGGTATGTAGAATGCCACTTTTTGCTTATGCTCGACTGAAATCAGCATGAAATCATCTATGTGAAGATCGTGGTTAATAATGTTCAGCATGAAGAAGTCAAGTGAAATACCAACAGGTACATACAGGTACAATACCATGACAAAACAAGTACAATAAGATTATGGTACTGCCTACTCGTAAGTACAGAGAGAGTACAGGGTGTAAGCGTAAGCATGTGTGTAGTTGTTAGACCGCAGTAGGCCCACAATGCGACTGGCCCTCGCCCCTCGCGGAAAGGTGAGGGGACGCATCGCTAGTGCTTATCGAGGAGCCGTACAGCGCCTACCACATGTCAGTAGTATACCGTGTGCTACTGGTGCCGCTGGTGTTGCAGCCTCACTTCTACAACGCGCCGACACTGATGTTAGCTCGTCAGGAAACCGCACCACTTTTACTTTCGCCCCGTGTCAGTCCGTCCGTTCAGTCACCTGGCGAGTGTCGAGCGGCGACTGGGCCAGTGGCCTACTTAGTACATACCCGCCTCCAATGTTCACTTACGCTACGAGATCATGGTGACCAACACATGCAAAGTTTACGAAAATACGCAGGTTAGATAATACCTACTTAATTATGGAAACCAGTATAGTTATGGAGAATAACCTTAGGACCCTTGTACTCATCTATATACTTATTATAAAAGAGAAGACGCCAAAAAAGTCTGTACTTGGAAGAAAAATAATAATAATGTGGGTCAGAAGACGTAAAATGACCTACTGAACAAGAATATGATGTTTATGAAAAAAATGCGATTATGCTCATGGATAATTTAATAAAAACTACGCACAGATATCGATGAAATTTGGTACCTATATGGATAAAATGGATTATTCAACTATAAAGTTTTTATCATGATCCGTCACATAAATCCAAGATGGCAGCTTGATCTATTTTTTTTTATTCTAATTTATTTTGGGGACTTTGAGTCACACATTGACTATGTCAGTCCCATGAACCATTACATTCACATTACTATCAATTGTCAATGGACAGCTTGTAGATGCCCTGATAGAGCAACCTAGCTGCACCAGATGTTGGCTCAGCTAGGATGCTCAGGAGTAGACCCACATCAAGCTGTACAAGATTCAGTGATGTGAATATATTAAGTCTTGATCTATTTACACTACACAATCTCATATAAAACTGGGGTCTCGGTTGAATGGTCATGGCCCGTGCATGAACTTCTATGATTAGCTAATAACTGTTATAATTAAGATTTTAAAACGTGTTTTATTAGTTTTTGTAAATATACCCTCATAAGGTGTACAGAAAAGTTCAGAAATTATCACATATGTAGGGAAAAAAATATTTTTAGTGCAATTCACTCCAAACTTGGTAAATAAACTGGAGCTAAAAATAAGAAAACATTTGTTACCTATATCAATTAAGAAATTGGCGATAAAAAAATGTTAAAAGACAAGCCCACTGAGTTTCTAGCCGGATCTTCTCAGTTGTGGTCGCGTTCCGATCCAGTTGTAGATTTAAATAAAATATAAATGTAAAATGACCATTTGTAAGTGCCTCCGTTGGCCTATATAGAATAAATGTTTTGATTTGATTTTGAATACCTACGAAAGTTTCAAAAGTTGTTGATCTGGAATTAATTTCACTTGTGGTAAATATAGTTGTTTCTTTATTATTTTGGGACAATGAAGAATCATAGGAATATTTTCTAAAAGTCTCTGCAGTAACGGGTTCCGGACTTATCGATAACTCAGTGGACATTGTCATCATGTAGGGAATAAATATCCTTCAGCTGTAGCACCTGTTAGTAAATCCTTTTCCACTAATCATTATGCAAGAGATTAAGGTAATCTAAAGAAACCAGAGTAAAATTTGCTCTATCCCTAGCAAACACAAAAATTATACACAACTTCCTAAGCAAAATAGACTGCTACTTAATTGAAACCCCTTACCAGATGAATTTATTTCTGCTAGCCTTGTAAATCAAACTGGTAACACAAAGTAATAAGCTAACTGAACATGTAAAGTAACAAAAGGAACCTTTTATCACTATGTGCATTCAATTAGCAATGAGGGCATTGGTGGCGTGGGCATTGGTGGCGTAGCCATTGATGGTTCTTTTGTTAAAGCATTTGTAAATCCAAAAAATAGTATTTATGCCACTTTTGCCAATTTTGCTCACAAATTAAACTCGCATTATAATGCTGTCACATACATAATTAAATAAATAAAATAAAAATAGCCTTTATTCACTGATCACATTTGGTTTCAGTTCTTAAGACGAAATATGCGTCAAATTTGACGATTCGTCGTTACGAATATTTAAAACTAGACCATTTAAAACAATTAATTGACATTTGTTTTTTACGTCTATTAACAGTTCACAAAATTCTTTATTCGGCTATGGTCACCGAAACACGATTAAATAAATTTGGCTCGATAGAAAAAAATCGTAAACTTTCCTAAAAAATACCCTTTTTGCCGTTCCCGTCGGTGGAATGAATCAACTTCATTTAATTCCTATCAAAGATATTTATAAACAAAAATACACATTTTAATCCTAACAAACACACAAATCCGTCTATGAACTCAGTTTTTTGTAAAAATGTAAGATTATTTTTAGAAAATAAAGTAAAGTTAATATTGAAACCATTTGCAAACGCGCACACTGAGTATGCAGCCATTACCATGGCTCCCGACCCCCGCTAGTCGGCCAGAGTGCGTTGTCGAGAGTGGACGTGTACAACTTTATTCCCTCCAGCGCGCCCGGACGACTACATTATTTTAGTCCATATTATCGACTTTTGGGAAATAAAGATAAGAAGAAAAATAAAACTGCTCGGAATTACAATAGAAACAGATTATCGAACTTGCAGACAAATATGTAAGTACCTACCTGATTGTTTTCATTCATAGGCTTTGCGTAGGTTATCTGTAATATTGATTTAGCGTAGTGTTATAAAATATTTTATGATGATGCAAATAAGGCGACCATAATCAAACTAACGTTATAAATGCAAAAATTTCTAAGTGTCTTAGTGTGTTAGTTAGTTTTGAGACGTAAGTAAGACGGCCGATTGAATTTGTATGATATTTAGTATGGTGGTAGCTTATTATATGTATATATATACCAATATGTTATTCTATAGGGTATAGAATAACATATAGGTATACATATTTACATATTTTATCCGACCTGATGACTACCTGGTCAGAGTTTTCAGGGATTAATTTAGAATATTAGTAGGAATTTGACTTTTATTTTTACAGCCCTCCGCCCTACAAAGAATTGTCTAAGGAATCCCATGAGGATAATACCGAAGTATTGCTGCCAAAAAATTTACCGGAATCTTCCGATGCGTTATACGAAAATCTTCGACCAGTTATTACACCTGGTTTCTTCAAGTAAGTTACATAGTAAATTTATATCTGCGACCACATGGTCGCTTGCCAAAAACAGGCGAGTAAAACATTTTAAAAAGTCTGTATGGATTTCTACTTCCCATCTCATAAGTCTAGTAGGTATTACTAGATTGTTATATGCACTTGAATGAAACATGTATATTGTGTACGTTTTCCATCTAATTTGGTGCTCAAGAATAAGCCACTTGTATAGGGCAGACATACCGGTTTTAATAAAACCGATATTTTTATTTAGGCGTACCGCTTTATTTATATTTTATTACTAACACGTCCCTAGCTTCATCTTCCGGCTAAACTACCCAACGCCAACATAATATATTAGAGTCCAGAGGGTTAATTTCTTTGTAGTCGGTTATATAATAATATCTTACAATTTACTTTTATTTAAGAAAATTTTATGATATGTCAAACTAATTACTTAAAATTATTTTTTTATTTTCAAATAATTCAGATACTCTTTGTATTTAATTTGTTACTTCAGTATTAGTAGTACAGTATTTTTATCAAAGATTAAGTAAGAAGTAAAGTAGTTACTATTTGTTATTTTTATCATAAGGTTACTGAAGTAACAAGTTAACTTGTTACTTGTCATTAACCTTTTGATAAAAATGTTCAACATGATTTTGTATCTATTGTTCCAGTGAAGAAATGCCATTCCTAGAAGAGCCGGAGTGTGAGATAAGCACAAAAGAATCAACAGGTCGCAAAATAGTAGATATTGTTTTTTTAGCAATTGAAGAACTCAAAGCACAACCCTCTTTTTAAGTGTGATTTCAGCTGCTTGGTTTTACAGACGGAAAAAAGATATGGGCTTGTTTCAAATTTTAGTTGTCTAAGATGTGCAAGAAAACTTTCGAAGTGTGTTCGGATGATATAAATAATGATACCGGCCTGAACGCACTGCAGCAATTTCTGGAATTGTAGCTTCTGGTATCGGATACTCACAATTTGAGAAAACTATGGCAGCCATGGATATTCCTATTTTTCGAGAAAAGTATTACGCAATATATTCAATGAATTGGAGGCTACAGTGGTAGAGGTGATGGAACGCGCTGCTGCAAAGGAACGGGAAGCAGCAATCGAAGAAGGAAACAATAAATAGTGTTCCCATAATTGTTTTTTTGCAGACAAATCATGGTGCAAACGCTCATATGGCAACTTATATAAAGCGCTATCTGGTGTAGCTGCAATCGTTGGTCGAAAATTCGGGGAAGTTCACTTTCTCGGTGTGAAAAATAAAACCAGAAAGTAAAAGAGAGCATCATAGAAAAAACCTAACGCGTTGAAAATAAAAAGAAATAGAGTTAACCTTTTCAAAAATCAAAGCGGAATGCAGGGGAACAAGTGGCAGCACCTGATATGTCTGATGAAGACAATAAGGAAGCATCTTCAGAATTCATAAAAATCTGAAGAAAATGGCCAATGACAAAGTCCAATTTTTTAATAAATAAAATACATACAAAAATAAATACAAACAGTAAATGGTACTATCAGGTTAAACGTAATTACGAGTTACAGATAAACAAAGCAGCGTTTTAGGTATTTGGGGAGGAGAGAATGAAAAAACCTACGTTTTCATATAAAAAAGATGAATACTTTATGCTATTACTTAAATGGAGGCCGAACTTGTTACTTTCTACCAGACGCATAATAATATGCTAATATAAAGGGTCCGTGGCATTGTTTATATATATATATATATTATATTTTAAACTTCTTTTTATAATTACTAAAGGAATACAGGAGGATATTTTTTTTTACTTAACTAGACTTACATAATACATTTGTGAAGGCCTGAAGGGCACTTAGAAAACTTTTGAAAACCTGCATTTATTTAAGCTTTCAGTATTAATGTCATGATTAATAAAAAATACAATACCTATGTGTATACGAAATTTATACCTTAGTTGAAGTTGATTTTTGGATTTTAGTAAAACAACATTTAATTATACCGGTTTTTATATCTTACCGGTATTTGATAGGACTTGACCTGGTTGTGTATCAAATACCGGTTTTATCTTATTCAAGCCCTAGTTTTATTTGTAACATGGTCAAAAAATATTTGTTTAGTATGTGTTGTTTATTGTTTAATATTAATAATAAAACTGTATTTATTATCAAGTATTAGCAAGTATGTTGGTCCAACCAATGCATAACTAATATTATAAACTACTTTTAGAAACCTTTATAGTTTGTTCGTTTTGGCATATAATAGGTAATCAAAATAAAATTTATTGAAAATCACAAAAACTATTTAATCGTTTACTCGTGCCAATACAATACAATAAAGACACCCATAGCCTAGTATGACAATGGTATTAGTAAATCTTGTCATAAATCTTTACACCATTATAATTACCTACTTAAAATAACGTACCTAATTAGTTAACAACGCAGGCGAATTGAAAATCATAAGTCAGTAGAATACTATCAAGTAACCATACGCCCGCGAGTCGCTATGCTGGCTAGACCCCTTGCGCCGCCCGGCGGTCTGCGTCTGCTTCACCCCCTCAATATCCGTGTAACGTCTCTACCATTTCACCTTAAATATATTACTTATTACCTAATAATATATTTTACAATGTTACTAAAAAATAACACCAAAAACATATACATAATTATACTTATTGATCAGGTTGTCCACCCTGGACATACGCCTCCTCTAGAACTTCCATCTCTCCCTAAGTCTAGCACTCCTCCGGCATCCTATTGGTAGATCGTCTTCCCACCATTTCTGTGGATGTCCCTTTGTCCTTTTTCCTTCTCTGGGGTACTAAGATAAGGCTTATAGAATTAGGGTTGATTAATAATATAATTTAGGTTTTATAAAGTGTGTAGATTAATATAAATATATGATTTATTTAAAAGGCTTAAAGAGGCGCGTGTAGTCTTCATTCACATACAAGTACAAGTCATTTTATTTAAGCTAATCTTAATATGTAAGTACTTGACCGAGTCTAGTGTATATTGTAACAGTTATATTATGTTAAATAAAAAACTTTTAAAATCTTTTAAAAACCTTCTCTGGGGTACCAAAATATTAGACCCTTGGTCCATTTGTCTTTGGAAGACCTGATAATATGACCAATCCATCGCCATTTGAGCCTCTTTAACTTTCTTTGAAACATCTGTCACCCCTGTGGTCTTCCTAATTTTTGAGTCTCCACTTGTCTTTCAGTTTGATGTGCAACATGCTTCTTTCAAGGAAAGGAAAGAAGCATGTTGTCACATACATAGTTGTCAAAAACAATCACAAACGATCATGCTCCGGACGTGAGTCAAAAATTGCAAAATATTGGTGGCAAAATTCACTCTTTTTTAGCTTAGTGAATGCTGTAAGAAGAGTCCAAAACTACATTTTCACCTAGATTCCCAGTTTGTATGCGATGGTGACCATTTTAGCGTTATTTTAGACAACTTGGGCCTATTCGAAGGCACTAACTGTATGACTTAGGCAGGCAGTCGTAACTAAATAAATCATGTGGGTAGATATATCACTTATTATTCATAGGGGGGGTGATACCCCTCTTCGTTTCGCTATCCATCCTCACTTCAAATTTAGAGTTAGGGTAATTTTTGTATTTAGTTAAGTAGGTAGGTACCTATTATTGTTTGTGACAGTAGAGGAATAAGAAGCTAGGTGGAGATGATCACTACTCAGGCTTAAGTACATTTATTTTAAATGATTGAACATAAAGAGGGATAGGTACATAGGTAGTTAGAGATTTATGGACCAAAACGAATCAATCATTCCAACCGGACAAGGCAACGTATCAAAATAAACATATTTACTAACCTGAAGTCCAGGCTGAGATTTCTCTGGTGGGCGACAGGATTAGGGCTCTGGGTGTCTGCTCGACCTCCGTGGATAGGCACATCTTCCAACATGCTCGCGCGAAGTGTTATGTCTAAATCACAACACCATTCTAAACAATACCACTCGCGATATCACTACAATAATACACTAAATAACAACATGGCGTCCACGCAACTTTCAGATACACTACAAGTTTTGCGGTCGTAACCAATTAGAGTTATTTATATTTTACAATGGTATCGTTTAATTAGATTACCAAACAAAAAGTGTAGTTTCAAAATAATAGAGGCAGGAGATATAATCAAAACAAATTCAGTTCAAGTTTGTGTAGCATAGAAAAAAAGTTTATCGAAACGAAAACCATAGATTATTCAGACTATATACTATGGCTACGTTCCGGAAAGCGCCGAAATCACTCGCGGCGTTCGCACACCCATTCCCTTAGAAGCCCACGGTCATCGTGAGCGAACTCGACACGTCATCGATGACGTCACCGAAAACGCTCACAACGCTCGCAGATCGTAGATGGGTTTTCGCGGTCGTTTACGAGCTGTCACTGTCAAGCATCAAATGTATAGGATTCTATCGATTTTTGACGGAAAAGTTGCCACGCTTTTCGTGACCGCGTAACCGTTCCGCTTGGGTTGAACATTGCAAGCATTCATTCTATCCGGAACGCTAAATAGGGGCACGATAGTTATGAACGTTGACGGCGCTTCCTGGAACGTAGCCTACATCTAAAGATAGATGGAAATCACTAAAGCAAAGAACGGGACGTTAGCGGGAAGTTTAATTTTTCAGTGCCATTCACTTTGACGGATCATAGTCGCACTATCTTATCGTATTCTATGTTTGACATTAGTGACGTGGAACGAATTAGTGACGTGGGAGACGAGCGCGCGGGTATCGATATCGATATCGATAAATAGGGATGTGCTGTTTAATATCGAGGTAGCAAGAAGTGTACCTATCTAATCTATTAAAATATTGTTATGTAAACCTGAGTGTATGAAATTAAAAATCAGGTTTCATATAATTTTATCAATTTATTGAAGAACACATTTAAAAATTACAAAGATTATAATTTATTAAGAGTAATACATATTGTTTACCTTACATACTGACAGCGTTTATGTTTTGTGTAATAACGATTCAAAACATGCATGATTACAATTTCTAATTAAACGTTTTCGTCTTGTTATTTAGGTAAATAACTTACTATTAATTAATATGAATTAAAAAACTGTGAATACGTACATATTAGTCATAATTATGTGAAACACATATCAGTAATGTTTTTAACGCATGGAACAAGAGTTTACATTGATAATAAAAGATTTGTGAAGTAAATCTGGGCTGATAGGTATCAAGAAATACCTTAATACAAGGGTTTTTAATACAAATATATTTACGTAAATGTTACAATAAAGTTTCATTTCTTAACTTTAATTTTATCATATCATAATAAGATTAAATTAAAATATTCAATACCGTGTGCCTTTTTCTGTAGAGATTTCTTGCTTTGTATTTTGTATCCGTTAATAGTGCAGTATCTTTGGTGTTTGCACTTGGGTCTGCTCTGCATGAATCCTAAATTTGTAACACAGCTTGGTCTTCACATAGTCAAATCAACCATAACTGAATCTCTAGAAGAAGTTAATTCATATTATTCAAGCATAGGCCAAACATTAGCAGAAAAAATGGTTAGCAATATACCTCCTAACCCAAAAACTTTAGATATCGTTTCCACTCAACCTAATTCCTTAGTTATTCTACCTACTGACGAGAACGAAGTAAATAACATTATTTTAAGTCTCATGTCGCGGATTCAACTCCAGGTTGGGACAATATACCTACAAAACTTCTTCAAAACATACGAAAACTCATAACACCTTCACTAGTTAGACTGCTAAATCTGTATATAGAAACAGGCAAATTTCCAATCGTCTTTAAAAAAGCTGTTGTTCACCCCATATACAAAAGTGGGAATAAACACCATGTCAGTAACTACATACCCATCACGATCTTGCAGTCACTATCCAACATTTTTGAAAAAGTTTTAAATACTAGACTCATAATGTTTTTAAATAAATGTAATCTTTTGGCCAATGAACAATATGGTTTCAGGGCTAGTCGATCGACAGAGCAGGCAGTGTTAGATCTGAGTACACTGTGGTCGAGTCTCTTGACAATGCACAGAAATGCCTGGCTGTATTTATTGACATAGCCAAAGCTTATGACACCGTGTCTATCCCACTTCTTCTCAACAAGCTAGAACGACTTGGAGTTCGTGGCAAAAGTCTAAATCTTTTTGAAAGTTATCTTACAAATAGAACTCAGTGCGTTAAAATTGGCCAATATATTAGTTGTGAAGCACCAATATCATATGGAGTTCCGCAAGGTAGTATCATCGGTCCTAGTCGATTTTAATTTATATCAATGATGTATGCAAAATGAAGTTAAATGGGGCAAAAATTTACACTTACGCTGATGATACTGCCATAGTATTTCAAGGTATGACTTGGAATGACGTATATGAAAATGCTGAAACAGGTCTCGCGCGTGTCACTGCCTGGCTAAATCGAAACCGATTGAGTAATAATATATCGAAAACTAGATACCTCCCATTTGCTTTGCCCCAACCAAATTTTCTTCCGTGCGATTTAAAAATCAGAGTTCATAGCTATTGCAACAATGGATTAAATTATAATTGCCCTTGCCTCGAAAAAGTCAAAGAATTTAAAAACTTAGTATAATTAAACAACTATGGAGGTAATTTTGTATAGATATTATTCACAATCACCTTAAGGCTACACAGTTACAACCGTAATGATCTCTCTACCGACACCACTTGCCCCTCACTTTTAATCCCCACTCCTACTTTCGGAGCGCCCCTCTATAACAATCAGAAACAACCAATGGGTGCGCACCGAGATACTTTCACAAACCAATTGATCGACTTTTATTGACTATGTATATTTGTTTAATAACTTGTTTGTTTACTAATTACTAATAAATGTTTAAACATATTGTCCAAGTATCTACTAAATCTAAAATCACATTAATATATTATTTACACTTCATCAATATAAAACAGTTGTTATGACAGCATCCTTCGAAAGTCAAATCAGTGAGTTATTGATTTTTGCAAACTTATTAACATGATATATTATTCTGTGACAATTAGTATTTAAACTACAAATTATTACAAAAAGCAATACTTATTTACAAGTATTGGCACAAATCACAACATTAGGAACAGTTTTAGATCAAAGAATGACATGGTCGCCTCAAACCCTTGCTTCACGAGTAAGAAAACATATAAGGATTTTCAAAAAACTTCGACATATAACATCGTTCGAACTCCTTATTTCTATCTACCATACTCTTGGACAGTCTATCTTAAACTATTGCATAACAGCATGGGGCGGCGCTGTTATTGCCCATTTTATGACACTTGAGAGAGCGCAAAGGTCGCTTCTCAAAGTAATGACTTTTAAACCGTACCGGTCTCCTACTGAAGATCTATATCAGCAATGCCAAGTATTAACAGTACGTCAAATGTATGTTCGCAATGCTGTTCTTCTACAACACGCCAAAATACCTTACGACCCTTCTATAACTAAAAAGAGGCGGAATAAAGATATCAATACAAAAAATCGGACATATCGCACCAGTTTTATTCATACCCAATATTGTTTTCTAGCCCCATTTTTATACAAAAATATAAACAGAGAGATAAATATCTATCCACTTAACAAAATAAAATGTATAATGAAATTAAAACTGGCTTCTGACTCTAAATTTCAATCAAACAGAATCATTGCTTAAAAATAACTGCTAAATGAAGCATAGTTACAGAAATATTAATAAAATAAATATGAGAAAAAAATCATTTTATTATTCTCAAAAATATACATATTACAATTCATATTGTGATCTGCTATCACGATATCAGGCCTATTGGCAACAATATTCCTATCGGTGATGATAGATCGATCCCAATAGAGCGTAGCACGACTGTTTTCAAGAACTGGCATAGG
Source organism: Selenia dentaria (assembly GCA_917880725.1). Classification (NCBI taxonomy): domain Eukaryota; kingdom Metazoa; phylum Arthropoda; class Insecta; order Lepidoptera; family Geometridae; genus Selenia; species Selenia dentaria. The sequence goes on along the minus strand of OU862888.1, from coordinate 103,720 downwards.
TGCGTATTTATAGTACGACACTTCTGACTCGACAAGATTATATTGAAGGGCAAGTTGCTGATGGATGATCCTGGCTACTTGATTATGTCTGTGCAAGTACTCTCCGTTAGCAAGATGAGAACATTCGGAAATAATATGACGGAGTGTTTCTCCAGGACGGCGGCATGCCCGACAAATGTCGATCGTATTATGAAGGACGGCCTTCATAATATATTTCCGGTAGTTGTTCGTCTTGATAACTTCATCAGCAATTGCACAGACAAAACCTTCTGTTTCCCCAAAGAGGTCACCAAAGCGTAGCCAGTTCACCGATGCACGTAGGTCCACATCAGGCCTTATAAGGGCTCGATAGAATCGACCATGCAGCTTCTTGCCTTTCCATACGTCTTTGCGATCATCAGTGCTTAGCACCACTGGTTTGCGCCAGTTCTCATTTGCCAAGGAAAGCGGCGTGAAGCCCCTATCAACTGCTACGACATCACGATGCAATCCATATTCGGTGTTGCGGAAAAAATCCCTGAGACCTCGCGGTTGTGGAGGTTTTTGGCATTTAAAAAGCCACGACCCCCCAACTTCCGCGGGATGTACAGTCTCATTACAGACGAACGTGGGTGTAACATGCGGCGTGTCGTGAGCTGTTGACGGACCTTCCTATCCAGGGCTTCCAGCTCAGTTTGTGTCCATCTTAATATGCCAAAGGAGTATATGAGCAAGGTCATCATCCAACCATGAAAGGCTCGCCACCTTATTACCACCGGACAAAATACTATTAAGTGCTTTTGTCAGGCGACAAAAGAAGCGATCTGTTATACGGGACTCGGGAAATGTCTTTTTAAAAAAAACAGTTTTTATGAACACAGGGTTTTAATTGATTTTGGAATAATTATAACTTATTTTACAAAGAAAGAGACAAGTGTTTGGAACTGATGACGGATTGAGACTGACTTGAAGTATGAACTAAGAATCAAAATGAAACAAAGAGAAAATGCTGATATTGCTTTAGGCGTGTAGGGTCTCCATACTATAGTAGGGATATAACAACCCCCACGCTAAGAGGAAACTTACTGGAAAATGTAAGTTTACATACATGAGTTAAAATTGCACGTAAGCGCGGTTGATTTAATTCTATACTTTCATTATCGTCTGAAGGAACTGTAGTCTCATTGGATTTGGAAAACAACGATTTCAAACACTTGTTCTTTTTACAAAAGTATAAAGAAATAAAACTAATACATAAGGTTATTGATAAAATAGTGAGGATTGGAAAGCTAATGTGATTACTTAAAACATTTGAGTTTTCTACTTTCTCTAAATCTTGTATGATTTGGTCAGATACAGATTTCATATTTCTTAATTTATCTAAGTTAACGTTTTTAATAGTAGAAAATGGAATATTTAATTCGTTAAGGTGACCTAAATTACAACAGCTATCATTAATAATATTAAAATCAGAGGTTACATAAGGTACATCTATTCTAGGAAAACTTTTCTTAAATATTCTAACGTTCTTATAATAGGCTATACATTCAAGTGGAATATCAAGTACACTCGTACCGGATAATACTAATTCAGTTAGCTCGTTATTCTGACATTCAATAGAAATTTTGGTGGGGTGTGATTGAACGAATATCCATTTACCATTATTTAACCTGTGGCAAATATCTATTTCTCCATAGAGGAATCTAAACTGACAATTATTCGGCAAAGAAGATACGGCTTTGGTAATAATTTCCATTTCACAGGATGGATTACTTGAAACACTGTAGATGTCGCTGATTTCGCAAAGGTAGGTTTCACTTAAGATATGTTTACAGAGGTTCAGGTTATTGAGATATGTAAATGAAGATTTGTCTTTACTAAGAGCTGAATATTCTTCGGTAGGTAGAATCATTATATAAGAGTTAGGATTTTCGGAAGAATGTGGAGTAAGTAAAGGTACATTCTTATACAAGTTATATTCTAATGCACTAACTAAAGGTATTCTAATTACAAACACTATTTTACCGTCTAAATAATAACAAACTAGATCGGCAATATTCATTAAGGTGTGAATGTTGTTAAATTCGAGATTCACTGGGAAGTCTCTGTACTTAGGAACTAACTTAAGGTTAGTTATAATATCTTCGTATAATTGACGTGGTGTGACAATAGATGGGTGAATACTGTTGCTTTTTACAAATAATATAGAGTTAAGGATGTCTTCAATTTTGAAGGAAATGGTTAATAGATTACTTTGTAAGACGTTCAATGCAGTATTAATTCTAATCTTAAAATTATCTACTAATACAATGTGAGATATAATGTTGAGAGATGTGGTGACTTCATCAATGACGTTATTTAGCTTAGCTTCATTTTCATTCAATTCATGAAGTGATTTGTTCATGTTAGAAATAGCGGACGGTGATATAATTATACTTTTCTTTATCGAATTTGCTAGGATTTTATCGTTATTATTCAAGTTTTGAATGGCTTTGTTATAACGTATGGCATCATCTTCATCCATGGTGCCAAATATGTGTTTGAATACGCTACCAACACCAGCAAACCATGCGGATCTTTTGGATAAACTATTAGAAACTATATGAGAAATAGAGTTAAAGTCGCGTAGAATATCTGTAAATAGAGATTCTAATGGTTCTAGCATATTCAGACATTTGCTATCATGTATTTCTTTATTTTCGCGGCATTGGACTTTAATTATATTGAGTACGTTTTGAATATTCTCAATATTATTTTTAAAAGTAGTCACATCTACTGGGATGACAATATTAAATCGATCATTTATAATTTTCAGAGTACCCATGGGATCAAAGAGAATGCCAGGACTCTTGGTAATACGTTCCACTATTTTGCTGTCTCCGGAGGTTAAGACGGCGTTACATTGAACAGCGATTCTGTAATGATAATTTAACTAGGATGAATAACTTGTATACTTGAGATTATAAAGTGTAAACTTGTAACGTAAAATAAGAATGAAATATGTATGTGTGTATAAGTTATAAAAGTAAAATAAAATCAATCAGTAGTATATAATTTTAATTTTAATTAAGGATTTTCATGAGCTAGTTTAACTTCGTCGAAGTGATGTTTGACATGGCGTCGATTAATTAGGAGGGATAAAGTGTTAAAGCCATGAATTTTAACGACTTTATATGGACCTTTCCATAGGGGTGAGAGGGCTTTCCGCAGTCTTAAATGATTTTTTAAATATACATAATCACCGACTTTGTACTGGACTGGGCGAGATTGTTTGTCGTAGTATGTTTTTGATTTTTCTTTTGAGTCGCGGATATTTTGCAGTGCTTTTTCGCGTGATGTTTTCAGTCTATGATGCAGCATTTTAACATATTCCGGGTAAGTGACATCGGGACGAGAATCAAAGATAGAGTCAGGGATAAACGGTTTATGGCCAAAAACGAGTTCATACAGAGTGAACCGAGTTGTGCTATGAACACTGCTGTTGTAGGTTAGCATGGCGGTGTACACGAATCTATGCCAGTTAGTTTGATTTTCGTTCACGTATGATTTTAGGTACTCTTTTAAGGTTGAATGAATGCGTTCTAGGGCTCCTTGTGTCTGTGGATGGTAAGGCGTAGACCAGATTTGCTTAATTTTAAGAAAATCACAAGTTTGTTTAAATAGATCAGCAGTAAAGTTTGTCCCTTGATCTAATAGTATAGTTTTGGGAATACCGAATAGGGATATGAAATGGACTAAGCATTCACAGGATTCTTCAGCAGTTACGTTAGAGATTGGGTAGGCTATGGAAAATTTGGTAAGGTCATCTTGTAGGGTAAGTATGAATTTTAGTTTTTGTAATCCGGCTTCAGGAAGAGGACCAACGATGTCAAGGCTAATTCTCTCAAAAGGACGAGTAGAAGTGGTCGTTATTTGCATAGGAGATTTGTTTATTTTACGAAGAGCTTTGTTTGATTGACATAATTTACAGTTCTTTACATAATTTTCAATATCTGATCGCATGTTTTTCTAGTAACAACGTTCTTTGACCCGGTCATACATTTTGTTGAGCCTAAGTGTCCTGCAATGGGGATGTCATGGTTTTCTCTTAAAACTTTAGCAATTTCAGTAGGTACAAGGTAAATGATGCTGTTGCGGTGAATATTTACAGTGACATTAGTATTGTTGAATAAGTACATTAGCATACTATAAATTTTGACGTAGGAATACTGTTGGAATAGATCTTTGAAATCGGATATAGCAAATTCATTTATGGTTCCGGTAAGTAAGATATCGTCTCGTATTGATTTCAGTGTTTTAAAGATCTCAGGGTATGTGCAACCATCGAAATAATACACTTTTGTAAAGAGTAGGTAATAGGTCTTGTCGTTGTGTTGCAGTCTCCGGCATGAATGGAGTTCTCGTTCTTCGTTAATAAAGGTTGTTGAGTCGTCGAGTGTAGACAGGATATCTTGAAGGTAGGGATTTGATTCGTCAAGGTCAATAGATACGGGCATAAGAATAACTTTAGAGCTGCTTTTGAGGAGGCTTTCGTTATGCTCCCGAATTTGGACATTAAAAGTTTCGTTTTTATTACTCATAGTTTTAAGAAAGAAGGAATAGTCTTTGTTGATATTTGATGGAGTCGGTTCTGTTATGTCACTAGTCTCACTAGGAGAGCCTATTTGAGTAGGAATAGAAGGAAGACTTAAGTCGATGTCTTGAAGGTTTACGTCAGGTGGACTAAACTCCAAAGCATCTAAGTCTGCAAGGTCGTCGAGAAGGTCTTGAGGAAATCCTGGTTCCATGTTTGAAACAGGGTTGTTGATGGGGTTGTCTACTGCGTTGGAAGTAGATGGTTGTGGATTTGGTTCATCTTGGACAATTGGATTGTGCCTGTGTGTTGATTTTGCCTTTATTATATTCGATTTCGTACTCAAATTCTTCGAGTTTGAGCCTCCATCTTATGAGTTTGGATCCAGGGTCTTTACAATTAAATAACCATTTAAGAGGTCTGTGATCTGTTATTATTGTGAAGCGCCGACCATAAAGATAGGGGCGAAAGGTTTTTGTGCCGAAGATGATGGCTAGGCATTCCTTTTCAGTGACGCTGTAATTGTTTTCAGCTTTATTTAGGGTTCGAGAAGCATAGGCAATAGGGCGGTCGTTTCCTATGGAACCTTGGGAAAGTATAGCAGAGATAGCAAAGTTCAAGGCATCGCAAGTGAGGATAAATGGTTTTGTGAAATCAGGGTAGGCTAATAAAGGGGCTGAAATCAGAGCATATTTCAGCTTTTCAAAGGCGAGTTGGTTTTCGTTTTGCCAGTTGAAAGGGACGTTTTTCTTCAAGAGGTTAGTTAAAGGTTTAGCTATTTTGGACAGATCTGGTATGAAACGACGATAGTACGACACTAATCCCAGGAAAGATTTTATATCTTTAGGGCATGTGGGAATCGGAAAGTTTTCTACGGCTTTGGTCTTTTCAGGGTTTGGTTTTACTCCTTGATCTGTAATAATATGGCCAAGATAAGATACTTCGTTGTGGAGGAATTCGCACTTGTCGGGTTGGAGTTTTAGGTTGAAATTACGAATTCTGTCGAATACGTTAGAGAGGTTTTTCATGCGGGTATCGAGGTCAAACGAGTGAATTACTACATCATCTAAATAGACAAAACATTGAATTCCCTGTAGGCCTGAGAGAACAGAGTTCATGAGTCTCTGAAATGTTGCGGGGGCATTTTTTAAGCCGAAAGGCATCCGAGTAAACTCGAAATGACCTTGTGGGACAGAAAAGGCAATTTTGGGCGCGTCTTCTTTTGACATTTTGATCTGGTGAAAGCCAGAAGCTAAATCAAGGGTGCTGAAGTATTTGCATTTGCCTAATTGATCTAAAATCTCAGATATGTTAGGTATAGGGTAAGAATCTCCGATGGTTATATCATTTAATTTACGGTAATCAATGACGACACGCCATTTGCGTTGGCCAGAGGCATCAGTCTTTTTAGGTACGACCCAGATAGGGGAAGACCATGGGGAAGTAGAAGGTTTGATTATTCCTTCGTCAAGCATTTTATTTATTTGAGATTGAACTTCTTGTTTATGTATGTCAGGGAATCTATAGGTTTTCGTATTGATTGGAATAGAAGAAGTTGTAGTGATCTCATGTTGTAAAACGTCAGTCGTAGTCAAGTGATCGTCAGGAAGGTGCATGCATCTGTTTCTTCTGAATTTAGATGAGACACTCGTAGTAAATTTATGACTTTTTCGGTTCGATTCATGGCATTTATCTGGTTCTCATCGAATCTAGGCGTATAGAAAATGTTATGTTGGTCACTTTTGTCTAAAGGTATTATTTTTAATTTCAGATTTGAATCTACTTTAATCGGGGATTCTGAGGTGTTAACAACGGATATATTAATTCTAGAATTTGGTTTTACTTTGACAATACAGTTTGCTATTAATAGATGTTCGATAATATTTTGATCGACAATAAGTCCTTCTCTAATTTCAGGGTTCAGTACTGAGCACTCAATCACTGTTTCAGTTCGAGGCAGAATGGTGTACATTGGTTCGGTAAACTTCAAGGTAAGTCTCGTATACTATTTAATTGCATTTTAAAACGAAATGTTTCTACTTGCCGACTTCACCATAGAGTAATAGTTCATAAAGATCAAATTTCCACTTTTTGATAAGCCTCATTTAAAAAAAAATTAAATTGTGAATTCTAAACTTTAATTTTGGGTTTAGACAGCTGCCGGCCAATTGACACTACTAGCTACTTAAAAAGGTGATAAAATACCTAAATAGCTATATGGACTTGTAACTGGTGAAGTGGGTCCCACATTCAAATCACTATAAGTTGTATCCATATTATTATTGTCTCCAACTACTAGGACAGCGGCAGTAATATCAGAATCTGAAAAATATTATTTTTGAAATAGAAGTGGAATGTAAACTAATATTGTCACTCATTGGATATCTTCGTGATGGTTATTTGAGCTCCCAATATTTCGACGCTGTTGCCAGCGCCATGATCGCGGGTTGACTGGAGAATGCGGGTGGATAAAAATCACCAAACCCACGAAACCTTAACGATCACGGAAGATATCCCGTATATGACAATATTAGTTTAGTGGTAAACCGTGAAAGCTTAAAACAGTAAGTAGAATGTAGATTCCACAAGCAGCAGTCTTGAAGTAACAATACACAGCGCCACAGATTAATAAAACAGCGCGGAACAAAAAGTAAACAAACATCAACTAATAAGTACTACCTACTAGTCATGGCGGCCGGCCGGCGCGGCCGCCCGGCAGTATTAAAGTACTTACCTAAACCAAAGTAGCTATGTTGGTGTATAGGTTTTGAAGCTAGTCCTATATTCAAATCACTAGGAGTAATTAGTGAATTAACATCCAGATTATCTTCCTCTGCTGATACTTGACAATTACTATTACGGATTTCAGTACAATCAGAATCTGGAAAAAACACCATTTTTCCCTTAATAATAAATTAGTAGGTACATAATTATCTAAAAATCTGTCAATGAATCAAAACAAAAAACGTACAAACAAAACGAAAACGAAACGCCAAAACGTTTAGGGAAGTAGGTATTCAATGTGCTTAGGTTTGTGATAAAATTATTTGCAGATACCTAATTTTTTTAAACTTTCATGAACACTGACCTCTTTGGCTTTGTGGCTGAGGGGGTAGATATTCGTCTGATAATTCATCAGCTGAAAAATCACCATCATTAACGTTTTCTGAACAGGCATAAATAATAGGACGATTACGACGTCTTAGTTTTCTTTTAAAGCTTATTAGGTCGGCACCTACAAAAAAGGATCGCTAGAGTAGGATATTACAATTATGAGTTATTACTAGATACATAATATTTAATGTAGGTTTTAACTATTTTAACAGCAATAAAACCAACCGTTATGTAATTCAAATTGATCTCTGTTGCGTTTCTTAGAGATATCCATTTGATTTGAAGTCTCGTCATTTGGAGTATCCGTACTTTCTGTGTATCAAATAAGTAATCATAAACTAATTGAATGCACTATTTATTAGGTTTAGGTGCCCAACTTGAGCTCCAACTAGCGAAGTGACAAAAGTAGGTAAACATAAAATGATCAAAACAAAGGTTATAAATAACACAATGGCGCGTAATATCTATGTTTATTACTTACCTATAGATTCCACAACTGGGACATCTTTTTTGTAAAGGAGATTCACCATAAACCTCCCACGAGACACCATTATAACAATAAATAATTCACCCACAAACGGTCACTGGCACTGGAGCACAACGTCAACTGAGCAGAAATCAGACAGTAATGGCGGTTATAGCAAACACAAAACCTGGCAATACATTGCCAATCCGAGCGTCCCGCGGGCGCTTGCCTTCGCGGTACGTTTAATAGAGAGAGACGTAGTGTAAATCACCTGATGTGGCGTGATTCTCTCGGGAACCAATAGCAGGCGACCGCCCCGCCGCCTGCACTTGGCGGTAACGGCCGTCGTCAGCATTCCCGCCTCGCTAGTCCGCCGCCAACTCTCGTTGTATTCGCGCGCGCTTCTCGCTCGAGCGTCAAGTAATCTCGCATCATTATAATATTAACGCTAGTCATAGTTTATTGTCCGCATACCTTTAATCCGGCTATAGAACCTTAATAAATGTAATCATACTAACAGTGACAATACAGTGGTTTAGATGAACTAAGTTATTTCATTAACCAACCCTGAGATAAACTCACTCTCATATGTGGCGCTCCAACGTTATATGTGTGACAATAATTACGGGACGTGACTGTTTTTATAATCTACGTGTGCTATAACCTGTGCTATATATAAAATGCCAGTGACAAGAAGCCGAGCGAATAGTTTAGGTCGCCGGGACGACGACGATACGCCGCCAACGCAGAGTGACGTATGTGTACCTACTCTCCCGCGGCCGACAACGCCGACGAGTGAACCGCCGCCCGCTCAAGCTCCAGGTGCCGACATGACTTTTTCCACGGAAAACGTAGCCTCAATAATCGCCTCACTGCAACGCTCTCAAACGGAAGCCTTCAAAGAGCTGTTAGAAACAGTGACGCGGGCAAATGCGTCGACACCTATTTCTTTCGCTGCTCCGGCACAGGGTACGCTCACTCGCTGCAAAGCTACTTTCTCCGGCCGATCACAGGAATCTGTAGAGGCATTCATTGACGCCGTCGAAGCATATAGTGAATGTGCGCAAGTGACTGACAGCAATATATTACGAGGACTGGCGTACCTATTAACGGACGAGGCGGCTACATGGTGGCAAGGTATTAAATGTACGGTATCGTCATGGTTACAGGCCAAAAATAACCTTATAAGTGCCTACGGTGACCGCCGACCACCCCACCGTATCTATCGCGAAATATTCGCGGCACCGCAACAAAACGAAAATACAGACGTATTTGTAGCGCGCATCCGCGCCTTACTAGCGAAAATCCCAGAAGGAGATTTATCATTAAAAGCCCAGCTGGATATTACTTACGGGCTCATACACGGTAGAATCAGGAAAAGAATGCGAAGAGATTTCGAAAGTTTCGCCGATCTACTTTTTCATGCACGTAACATCGAAGACTCTTACGATGATGAGAAAAAAGCGACAACGGTTATGACCGCTCGCCCTGCAAACCCTGGACCGCGCGGCCCAACTGCGACGTCCCGCGCACCGCACGACGCGCGCGTGTCGTCTTCGACGTCTGGCACCATCGCGACCGCAGCGCAACGGCCGCTCGCGATTCAGGTGCCGCCGTCGCAAACAGCGCCGCCCGATGCCGCCACAGCTGCTAACAGCTCGGGCTCTACCAGGAAACAGCAGCGGCCCGTCTGCACGTACTGCAAAAGGTTTGGACACTCCAAGGACCAGTGCCGTAAGTTATTGAACCAAGGTGAGTCCCGTCCTCATAATAACTCTAACGAAGTGCGTGCTAACGGTGATAAAAGTGCTCATAGCTTTTATAGTGTCGAATCCCGGTCGTGTTCTCTAAACGCGCGTGATCAGTGTGCATCGTCAAACATTAACCCCGATCAGTGTCTATTATCAAACAATGATGCTACTCGTAAACGTTATAACGCAAAAAACTTGCAGTCTGAGATTGTTAATCAAAGTACCTACTTGCCTATTTCTACCATTAGTGATACATGCACTAATAATAAACTCGCATCTTGTCAGCCAAGTCATTCTCAGCAAAATAATAATTTTGCTTGCTTAAATCTCGGTACTTCGCAACAGTCTCAAGTACTACCACACAATGGTACTAAAAACCTAAACTGTCATCATAATATTACTGCATGTAACACGACGAACACTAAATGTTTATGTTATTCCGAACCAACTAACCGGTGTGGTCATATTGCATGTTACGAGAAAAGGTCAACCGAAATGACTAACCATGTCTCTATACCTACAGGTGCCGAACATTTTTGTTCCGAATATTCTCGCGAAAAGTGCGACGTAGTACTACTTTGTTCAAACTCGTGTCCGAGTGCAAAAAACGCGCGCAGTAAACAAAAATGTTCGACACACAACACTTTTTGTAAACATGTCGAACCTTCCTTTGAAGAAAGACACAACTCACAATTTTCGAAAAATCAAGAATATGTCGAGCCCCAAGTTAAACAATGCCATAAATCAAAAATTTCAATAAACGAAAATAATTTAAGTGATGTAAATAATAGTGATAGTATTTCACAGGGCCATATTTCTAACGAAAATATTGAGTTGTTGGAGTCTTCCGGAATGCAAAATAATGTATATTGCAGTTATGAAAACGCTGATCGTCAAGTTTTTATGGGTAACCTCACTAACAAATCTAACTCTGGCAATGGTGATATTGTATCTGATGTTAACTTATTTATGGGCACGAAAGGTGTTAACCCGTTTTATGACATGTCAAAGTTTAACCCGCTTGATAATTGTGTGAAAGTTGATAACCCGCCTTACATTGTATATGACGATGGTAACAACAAAACAAGTGATGTAATGTCAAATTGTACTTGCCCGACTAACGGCAATATAGTAAACATGCCTAACTCACATTTTACTAAAATTGAGAATGTTTATGCAGGTGACGATTTTGATCATTGTATTAGTAGTGGAGATGATTTGACGCGCGAGAACGTTCTTATGCGACCCACTAATGGGCGAAACGCACGCCCTATTTTTAACATAAAAATTTTGGGGTTTAACGGCACCGCGTTGATAGATACGGCCGCGAAGCATTGTATTGCCGGCCATACGCTATATGCTCTCCTTCTACGTCAAGGTCACCCGCTTTACTCTTCCTCGCGGGAAATAAAACTTGCTGATGGTATAGTCCGAAAAATGGAAGTGCTTACCACGTCATTAGAAGTGACGCTAGAACAAATGGTTATTACGACCCCGTTCTTAATTTTCCCGGACTCTACAAATAACGAGACTTTGCTAGGCATCGATTTTATTACAGCTGCAGGAGTGGCTATCGATTTTCAGAAAGATGTTTGGTGCTTCAGCAATAACAGTAAGGTAAAGTATAGCCTGTGCTTTGAACCTTCCTCACGTAGCGTGTCCTGTGCGTCTACGGACGTCCTTCGAGATGACGAAGGTACATAACTTCGTCCAGCTGAGCGACAAGCGTTGGCTGACGTCCTCTCCAGACACGCGCACGTCTTTAAAGCAGGGGGAGGTCCAACACCCTATGCTGAGCACAGGATAGAAACAGGTCAGCATCCTCCAATAGCAGTACCTCCATACCGTCTAAATCCGTCAAAGAAAGAACAGATGAAGGCGGAAATAGACAAAATGCTCAAGGACGACATAATAGAAGAATGCGAATCGGCTTGGTGTTCACCGGCACTGATGGTGCCGAAGTCCAATGGTGGTATTCGGTTCTGCGTCGATTATCGGCGCTTGAACGCAGTCAATAAGTCCGATACTTACCCGATGCCACGCATCGATGACCTACTACAGAGCACAAAGCGTGATTGCTACATGAGTACCCTCGACCTCCGGTCTTCTTACTGGCAAGTGATGGTAAGCGCAGCCGACAGAGACAAAACTGCGTTCGGCTCTCCTCTGGGTACTTACCGTTTCAAAAGGATGCCTTTTGGGCTCAAAAACGCGCCTGCGACCTTTCAACGCCTGATTGATCGTCTCCGCACCTGCTCTGCTTTACAGGACGTCACAATCCTAGCGTATCTTGACGATTTATTGGTAATTTCTCAAGGCTACCAGCGCCATCTGCAGGACCTCGAAGCAGTATTCAAACGTCTGACTGAGTTCAACCTTCATGTTAACAGGGAGAAGTGTGCTTTCGCTCGTGAAAGCGTGAAATACCTCGGTCATGTAATAACCCAAGAAGGCGTTTCCACTGATCCTGAAAAGGTGAGTGCGGTACTCGAGATGAAGGAGCCATGTACCTTAAAGCATCTGAGAACCTTTTTACAGACGTGTTCATGGTTTAGGAAATTTATACCTAACTTTTCCAAAGTAGCCGAACCGTTAACACGTCTGACTAGAAAAAACCAAGTCTGGACTTGGGGCATTGAGCAAAGTCAAGCTTTCAGTGAGCTGAAGCGATTGCTTACTACGGCGCCAATATTGATACAAGCCGATTTTAGTCGTCCCTTTGTGCTACGCACAGACGCAAGTAACTACGCCCTTGGAGCTGTATTACTACAGGGTGATGGCAACCAGGAAAGGCCCATTGAATACGCTAGCCGTCTGCTCAACGCAGCTGAGCGTAATTATTCTACTACAGAACGAGAAGCACTCGCTGTAGTTTGGTCGGTCGAGCGTTTTCGACCATACTTAGACGGCCAACCAGTCATTATCGGTAGTGATCATCAACCTCTACGTTGGCTGCTGTCTCTTAAATCACCAGCAGGCAGGTTGGTACGTTGGGCTCTAAAGCTCCAATCATTTGATATCCAATTCCAGAATACCCCAGGAAAAGCAAATGTCGTAGCCGATACGCTTAGCAGACCTATTTGCTCCAGCGAATCTCAAGAAGGTTGTGGTATCTGCTCGGTTATCTGCGATCTACCTACAAAGTCACCTAGTCAGCTTCGCCAAGAGCAACTCTCCGACCCTGAGGTGAAAAAGGTCATAAAAGAGCTCGAAAGTACTGAAGAGGTTGCATCCCGAAGGTGGGTAGAAAGGGGATATCTCATGGATCAAGGTGTCCTATACCGATACAATCCGGACTCTGAGAGTGAAACTCCTCAGCTAGTAATCGCTTCAGGACACATTGCGGATATTTTGAAAGAGCTGCACGACTCTCCGACAGCTGGCCATCCTGGCGTTGACAGAACGTACCAAAGGGTCGCGCAGCTATATTATTTTACAGGGATGCGACGAATAATCACGGATTATGTCAAAGCCTGCATCCACTGCCAACGATATAAGGCAACCAACGCCAAACCGCCAGGTCTTCTTCAGACACCAGTTATGAACCAGCGTAACGAGGTGTTGGCCATGGATTTATTTGGCCCGTTACCAGAAGGTGACCAGGGGGAGCGATGGATCCTTCTCGTGGAAGACACAGCAACCCGATGGACGGAAATATATCCACTCAAAGAAGCAACGGCCGAAGCCTGCGCTCGTATACTTATTGAGGAATATTTCATGCGATTTGGTCTTCCCCGCAGGATTATTTCAGACAACGGTGTCCAATTCGTGTCTGCCGTGATGCGCCAATGCATGACTGTCCTGGGTGTTAAACAAAATCTTGTTCCTCTGTACCACCCAGAAGCTAACCCGGCAGAACGTAAAAATCGGGATTTAAAAGCTATGTTGGCACGTCTCGTGGAAGACGATCACACTTCTTGGCCGAAGATGTTACCAGTAATTCGATTTGCCCTGAATAGTGTCAAGTGTCGAACAACTGGTGAATCACCTGCCTATTTGACCTTCGGTAGAGAAATGCGGTCTCCTACAGAGGTCGTTCATGACCTGCGTACCATCTTAAACAAAGAAAATTTTGTACCACAAATAACTCCTTATCTCAGGAAATTTCTGAACTCAATGTCAGCTGTCCGAGAACGCGTAGAGATCCAGCAGGATAAAACAAAGCATTACGCTGATGCATCGCGCCGACCTTCTGACGCATTCCAGGTAGGTGATTTAGTACTACTGAAGTCCCACCTGCTCAGCAAAGGTTCAAAAGATCTCACTGCTAAGTTCTTCCCACGTCGCGATGGACCGTACCAGATTTCAGAAAAGGTGAGTCCTACAACTTATAATATCACGAGCATTGAACAGCCTGATGTTGTTTTAGGGAAATATCATTGTCAAGACCTAACCCGTTACCTAGGTAACGATGACACCCTACCTAAACCCGTGGTCCCAAAGAAGAAGCGTGGACGTCCAGCTAAGGCTGATGGGTTACTAGTCCAGGAGCGAGGTCGTTCTCCAGGACTAGAGGGGGAGTATATAGCAAACACTAAACCTGGCAATACATTGCCAATCCGAGCGTCCCGCGGGCGCTTGCCTTCGCGGTACGTTTAATAGAGAGAGACGTAGTGTAAATCACCTGATGTGGCGTGATTCTCTCGGGAACCAATAGCAGGCGACCGCCCCGCCGCCTGCACTTGGCGGTAACGGCCGTCGTCAGCATTCCCGCCTCGCTAGTCCGCCGCCAACTCTCGTTGTATCCGCGCGCGCTTCTCGCTCGAGCGTCAAGTAATCTCGCATCATTATAATATTAACGCTAGTCATAGTTTATTGTCCACATACCTTTAATCCGGCTATAGAACCTTAATAAATGTAATCATACTAACAGTGACAATACAGTGGTTTAGATGAACTAAGTTATTTCATTAACCAACCCTGAGATAAACTCACTCTCATACGGTTATGTTTACAAATAAAAACATTTGTCATTAACAATAACATAGGATATGCTGATACTATTATATTCAAATGACGAACTAAAAACCTAATCTCGATGTCAACACAGCATCTTTCGTTACAATGATAACATTTAAAATAAGTGTTCAGATTTTAGAAGAAAAACATTGTAATTAAAAATTACACTATGGTTATAAAAGAAGTAGTCCAAAATTTAAAATGAATAAAATTGTATGTCAATTTGCAATGAGTTTATCACAAAGAAACCCCTGTTAAACAAAATTTTGTGTATTGTAACTTGATCTACAAGTATACTTCAATAGAAACAGTGTAGATTTTGAATTACAATGAAATTATTCCATTTCACATAAGTAGTTCTTATCGTCATAGAAATAAGGTTCAAAGACAGAAATAAAGCTCTGTTCTTGCTTAATTCATATGGCATATAGTTGTACAAACGTGTAACTAAAGTTACAATGTTATTCATATTGGGTGTCGATATCCTCGTACATACTTTTTACTTCATCGTCTGAGTCTGCCGAGGTCGGTGTGTATGACCTTCAGCGAATAGCGTTTGGTTATTCTGAGTATAAGGAACACTACCCTAGCCGACACACTATCGACTTTCACTACGTTGTTAACGAGAGACTTGCAGACGAGGAACCCGACACCACTTTGGGATTGTTGGTCTCCCTCCCGGTGGAAGAACAAGTGCCGGAATTTAGAATTATCGTGTCCTGTCCCTCTCTTCGGACTTCCGATAATCCCATAACATCCCAGGGTAACTTTAGAATCTCTTCCTCCAATTCGACCATCTTTTCGTCGGTCCTGAGCGTCCGTGTATTGTGTGTTGCCAGGGCCAATCGTTTTTGGGATTGGTAGCCGGATCTCTGCCGGAGATTCTTCGCACCCCCTGCTCCACCGTTACAATGGCCGCTACCGTAGCCACGGATAGCAGAGCTGCTGGGGGCTGGGGGCCGTGGTTTTATGTTTCTGGTCATGGGGCGATTTGCCATTATGCACCACGCTTGGCAGGCGTCTTGGTGATCGCAGTGGGGTTTGACGCAGACTGCGGGAAATGCTGCTGCCCATTTCACGGATATTCCCGATAGCCGCCTCTTACGGCACCCACGGGAAGAGTTCTTACAATTCTAAGCCCACGGCGGGTTTAGTAGGTGCTTATTCAAATAAGATACTAGATTCGAAATAGAAGAAACTTATCTTTTTTAATGATATGGGCTATATATTGCAATAATAATTATAAATACTAAATTCCAGTTAATAACGTAGAAAATAAACTCCATAAAATCCCCGGTCGTAAAAGACCAGCTGTCATTAATTTTAATTGCTGATTCTTACTAATCAGGCGCTTTATATAAGTGTTACTATTATTTGAAAAAAATATAATACAATAATAAAAAAACACTACTTTCTGATTTATTCCTTTGTATCCACTGAACTACCTATCTGGATGCCAAATTTGAACTTTGTAGGTCATCTGGAACTGGGTAATATTTTTTGATCTATATGTCAGTCAGTGATAAAATTGAGGATTTTTGAACGATAATATCAAAATAATTGTTTGAGGTGTGTTTACGAAATTTTGAACACATATGTATCTCGTAATTCCCAATACATAAACCAAATTTGACGTTTAAGTGAAATACTTCCCGAGTTATGAGGTGGTCAAAAGTGGCTCGTGTAACATTACACACGGTGCTGCTCGCTAGTTCTGTTAGCTTGAACTTTAGAGAACTGGCGAGCAGCACCGTGTGTAGTATTACACGAACCATTTGGAGCCACGTTTGACTCCCTCAGAACTCAATGTCAAATTTGGCTCATTTATTGAGATTTGCGATACACATAGGTATGTGCTCCAAATTTCATAAACCCACCTCAAAACTTTATTTAGATATTAACATTCAAAAATCGTCATTTTTATCACTGACTGACCTATAGATCAAAACTCTAACCCAGTTCCTGGTGACCTAGAAAGTTGACATTTGGCATCCAGATCCAGATCCCCTATTTATCGATAGTAGTCGCGTAAATACAAAGGAATTAATCAGAAACTAGTAATTTTTTATCATTTTATTATATATTTTCAATTAATTGATTTTATTAGGAATACTTATTTATAATGCCTGTAATGAAAGAATTAGCAATGAAAATTGATAATAGCCGATCTTTATGCTGTGCTATATTTCATCCACAATTTCTTGGGTAGGTACCTACTAGCAGAATGGTAAAAGTAAAATTATTCGCTGTATTTTTACTAGAATACACTATTTAAATGTATACCTGGATAGTTTACTCTCATATTTAACTACTTTGTTATGCTAATTTAAGCGATGCTATATTTCATCAATAATTTTCTGGATATTAGCAGTATGGTAATACCTAGTAAAATTATTCCTTATATTCTTACCTACTAGAAATACACTAGGTATATGAATGTAGCTGAATAGTTTACTAAGTAGTCACATTAATTATACTGATATGTTAATTTAAGCGTTGTGTGCGAGATTTATATTGGACTGTAGCTTATACTTACGAGAATTAGTATGGCGAAAAAAGAGACTCACCGATAGGAATTCTAAGCCTGCCTAGGGTTGTAAGACGAAAAGCTATTAGGGCGCCCTTTCACCTATATGTCCTTACGTTACCCGTAGTAGCGGCGGTCATGCAGTGTAGTGTAGTAGCCCGCTGACAATCGGGTGCCTTCGAAGTTTGATAGATTCGGCGCCTCACTGAAGTTATGGAATTTCACTCCTGCGCGGAAATATGAGATGGCTCTGCCTCTACGACTAGGCAAGCGAGCTCGAGAGCAATTTTAATGAATTAACGACGCGGAGGTTTATCACGAAAAAAGGCAGATTCGAAAACCGAACTGTACTGTGTAACGACAATGGTTCAACTGTATGACACTTCGAAGTGTCAAAAAATGCTTTTTAGGCGGGAATTTAAATTATTGCCATTACAAATATTGCCATGTACATGCACTTTTCACTATTAACATTATTGAATACTGAACACGTTGCTATATTTTTCCAATAATTTTCTGTCACCAGTATAATAGTATCTCGTAGAAATATAGTAACTTTATTATCTAATATTATGAATGGTTATATTATTATATCGTGTTCCTTGATTAGCAATTATAATCGTGTGTGCTACTTCGAAAGATTATTTCCGTTATTGTTCGATTTTCTATCGTGTATTATGTAGGTACCCTTCATCTTGCTACGAGGGTCATTTGTAAAGTTCTTAGCCTAACATACTTAATGAAACCACACGATTATGAGTTTATTTTCATTTTTCAACATACTCTCCTCCGAGCTCAAAACACTTTTTCCATTGACCCGGTAAGGCTTCGATACCCGTTTTAAAAAAATCTTTGTCTAACTCCTCAAAATAAGCGTCCACGGCGGCTATGACCTCTTCATTTGTAAAAAAAAATTTTCAGCTTTGGGAACAGATAACAGTCGGACGGTGCTAAATCCGGTGAATATGGGGGATGAGGTAACAATTCGAAGCCACATTAATGGAATTCTGCCATGGATTGCACAGAGGTGTGAACGCGCGCATTGTCCTGATGAAACAAGAATTTTCTTCTCAATAAACCTGGATGTTTTTCTTTGATTTCTTCTCTCAAACGACGCAACAGGTTGCAATAGTAATCGGAGTTTATTGTTTCACCTTTTTTTAAATAATCCACGAGAATTATACCCTTTGCATCCCAAAAAACGGATGCCATGACTTTGCCCGCCGATAAAACCACCTTTGCCTTCTTTGGGGTGGGCGAGCCTGCTCTTTTCCATTGTTTTGACTGTCTTTTTGTCTCGGGTGTATTGTGGTGAACCCTGGTTTCATCCATGGTTATAAATCTTTCAACAAATTCTATTGGGTCAGCTTCATATAACTCTAAACAGTCGCGAGAAGTTGTGAGTCGGTTGCGTTTTTGTTCCACTGAAAGCAGTCGCGGTACCCACCGCGCAGACACCTTAGAGAATCCAAGTTCAGTAGTAATTATATGATGTGTTCGCTCAGATGAGATGCCTACAGTCTTAGCTATCTTCTCGACAGTCAATCTTCGATCAGATAAAATTAAATCACAGATTTTTTCTTTGTTTTGATCAGTGGAAGCAGTCGAACGCCGGCCACTACGGGACTTATCTTGAATGGTCTCACGACCACGTTTAAACTCTGCCACCCAGTTTTTAACAGTCGCATACGAAGGAGCGGACTCACCCAAAGTAGCAGACATGTCTTCATGTATAGCTTTTGGAGTTAAACCTTTCAAATTCAGGTATTTTATCACTGCACGTTGTTCAATTTTATCCATTTTCAAAAATTGCTCTGACTTGACTTACGGTATCACGTGTAAACGAACAATGCGTTACTGTGAATAAACTAAACTGTGCATACTTGTTGCTAAATAATGTAACTACAAAATGATGGTAGTTATAAAAAAACCAATGACTTTAACCATGTTAGGCTACGAACTTTTCAAATGACCCTCGTATATTATTTATCTACACACTCTGGACAAGTTGACTGCATCATCTTAGATTCTATTCACTGCATTAGACCTAACTGCTTGGTGTCGCTCCGCGCAATAACATTGAGTGTGGCAGTCAAAACTGTTGACTTCTTTTATTAAGACGCGGATTCCAGGGTTCACCCGCACGATTGGAACCGACGCCACACCTGTCCTGGCATAGGGCCTACCCTGCTACCAGGGGTACTACGATTCCCGATTGCCGCTTTACCGCTTCCGCGCGTTGGTCTTCTCCCGACGACGCCAGGATTTGCCACTACCCGACAGAGCATACCCGATCTCCGTGCGCGGGAAAACCCAGGCCATGTATTCGTACGGTCGCGGTGCACATTTCGGTCCACAATCGCAACCTTACTCCGACCCAGTTATTTCTTGATGCTACTTATTTTAGCTGTTAATATAGTTAAACTTAGATTAATCTTTTTGCTGTTTCTTTAACTGCATACTTCACAAACAACTATTATAGGTAGACGGTAAAAAGTGGTACACGTCTATTCTCTACAATTTTGGTCTTTGTCGCATCAGATCGTCCAAAGTACCGACCGTGGACAGTACTGTCATCTCATGTCACTTATTATCAGCTATGAATATCACCTAGAGATAACATATCGTTGATATGCAGGAGAAAGAGTGTGGGTGACAGGGCAGACCCCTGTGGCACTCCGGCATTGACCTGGAATGAGCGGGACGACCATCACAACGGACGCGAATGGTGCGCTCGTGCAGGGAGCCAGCAATCCGACTGGATTGCTGGCAGAGGAATCAGAGGACAGAGGCGAGAGGGCAAGCCGTATGCCGGTAGCTTGGAAAGAACGATGCCATACCCGATCGAAAGCCTTGGCGATGTCGAGGCTAACAGCCAACACTTCGCCATGCTTGTCTATAGCATCATCCCAAAGGTGTGTGACGTACGCTAGAAGATCGCCCGTGGACCGTTTCAATCTAAAGCCATATTGCCGGTCGTTTATGATGGAGTTTTCTTCTAAGTAGCGGATAAGCTGGTATTGATGATCCGTTCAAACACCTTACACTATACTGAGGTGACAGCTATATGACGAAGGTTAGTTGAGTTGGACCCTTTCTTCGCGATCAGTTGGACGTTCGCCTCACTCCAAGACTCCGGCACAATTCCTGACGAATAAGACAGGCAGTATAGTCGGGCCAGCACAGGGGACAACTCTGGTGCACATCTTTTCAGAACGAAGGCTGGAATACCGTCAGAGCCACTTGCTTTCCTAACATCGAGTGACAACAGCTCTCGGCGCACGTCGCACTGCCTAATGCGGACATCGAGCATGGTGGTGCTACACCACTCACTAGGGTATTCTTGGCGGCTGCGCGCCAATGTCATCGAGTCGGGAGTTCGCCGAAAAATTTTGAGCGAGTCGGCTTTTTCTTGCGGTTGAAGTGACCCATCGGGATATCTCAGCGGAAAAGAGATGTGTGATCAGCTTTCCAAAAGACAAGCATTTGGAATGTTGTGGAATCATGATACCTATGCTTAATTTGATTATAGTATATGCATGCATTTATCGCATACCAAAATATAAATATATTTTTTGACATATTTTGCATATTTCCACTAAATATCCTAAAAAGAAAATTGTTATTGCAGGGGACTTAATCATAAATACACAACAAACTAGTTAGTAGTTTTTCTACTCGGTTAGGTGACATTGTGCTAAATAATAATAAAACGTATTAAATAATATTTACATCTCTCATATTCGGTAAGTAGGTCTTTATTACCCCCAAATGGGACTTGTAGGTGACCAATATAGCTCTAGGGTAATAATGTAGCTAGAAAAGCCCTAGGGCGGTTTACGTCTCTCATATTCGGTAAGTAGGTTCTTATTACCCCCAAATGGGGCTTGTAGGTGACCAATTAGCGCTCTAGGGTAATAATGTAGCTAGAAAAGCCCTAGGACGGTAAGTAATTAATAAAAAAACACATCAATCATTCAAAAAGTTCGCTTACATCTAACCATCACACTGGCAATAGATATCATGCATTCAGCCCAATGACAAAAGAGGTCGCTTCGCTATTCAGCCTTGTCTTCGTATGAGTATAAACAATCGAGGTGTAAAGCAGAGTAGTTAGCTCGGGTGTAAGCATCAATTGCACCCTCGAACTATATGCGCCCTCGCTGCGCTCGTGAGCCTAAATATCTCGGGCTGCAATTGATGCCTTACAGCCCTTGGCTACTAATCTACTAATAAAACGAAGAAGTTATAAAAAGGAAAATGTTAGAATGTTAAGGGAATGTTTGTGTTCTCTAAACTGGTAAGAGATTCTTGAAAAACCGACATATTAATTACTTTTTTTTACTAAATTTAAAATTATAAAAGAGGAACAATATGGGTTACAAAAAGGAAAGTTAACTACCCTAGCTGGTTACACTCTCATCAGTCATGTTGTTAAACAAATAGACAATCGTACTTTTCTTTGACATGAGCAAAGCTTTCGATTTGGTAAAGCAAATTCATAAAAGCTCATTCATAAATGTGAAAATTATGGGATTAGAGGTCCAGCTCTAAGTTAGAAAATGAATTACCTCTGATCTATCTGATCTGATAGAAAGCAATGTGTAAAGGTTGATACCTTTATATATCTCTAGATGATAACAATGTTTCAACGCTATACACATCTACCCTCCAGTTTAATAAATGTGGCGTGCCACAATGAAGTATTTTGGGGCCACTACTATTTCTGACCTACATTAATGACCTACCATTATCCACTGATCACAAATATATACTTTTTGCAGATGACGTGTCTGTTACACAGATCAAAATAAATTGACATTAAATAATCATGTACATTCTTTAAATCTAGCTGCAGGTAATATTTTGGAATGGTTAGAATGTAACGTTTATGTTTAGGTTTATGAGCAAACATTATAAAAACTAAATGTGTTCAAACACTGTTTTAAACTATCACGGTTGTTCTCTAAAGTTATATGATTATTAACGGGATATTTACCGTGGTAAGGTTGTGGAATGAGCTCCCGATATTTCGGCGCAGTTACATGCACCATGTTCACGGGAAGACTGAAGAATGCGGGTGGTTGTTCAAAAAGTTTAAAAGTTAGGTGCAGACATAACGATCTAGACTAAGAAAGAGGGTAGATCGTTATGTCTGCACCTAACTTTTAAACTTTTTGAACAACCACCCGCATTCTTCAGTCTTCCCGTGAACATGGTGCATGTAACTGCGCCGAAATATCGGGAGCTCATTCCACAACCTTACCACGGTAAATATCCCGTTAATAATCATATAACTTTAAATGTGTTCATTTTCGAAATTATAATTCAATGGAATCTTGATCTGTTTTATCTCTATTCCAACGCTATCTACATTTTGGGAAGTAGAAATACAGTAATAAACTGAAAAAAAATACCTAATAATATCAGATTTTTAAATCATTTTTGTATATTGATATATATCACAAAAAATCGTTTGATATATATGGGATATATATCTTGATATATATGCATTGATATATATATCCTCGAACCCTGGGTGAAACTATACTTTTCTTTTCAGTTATTGAAGTGTAACTCTAAAACCGCTTACCGAAATTGATGAAATTTAAATGGGACCTAATTTTGAGAATCAGTTCACAAATGAGGGAGAAATAGGTGATCATACATAAAAAAAATGCATAGAGACGAACATAGAACCTTCTCGTTTTTGTGAGTCGGTTATAAATAGTGGAGTGTGCAGGGAACTACTGGGATATTGCCCTGTGAAGCTTGCAAGAATCGAAGACTAAACACAGTACTACCCTACCCTAGAAGCATTTGTGTTGTCACACGGTTGCCAACGGTTGGGACGAGTTGGGAATTTGTAGTGGTTTTTGTTACGAATAAATAACGTTGGGCATAGAGCAAATTTGTTAACGAATAATTCACATACTGCCCAACTCATGGCCAACAGTGTACAAGTTAAACGTTATTATCAACAAACAATTGACGTTGGCCCTACAACTCTTACGGTAGATTTTCTAACGAGATTTTACCATACAAAGGGCCAAGACATGGCCAACTGCTACACATTTTGTATTATTTCTAACAAACACTTAACGTTGGCCCTACAACTCATACGGTAGGATTTAAAACTGGAAAATTGCATACAATATGCCG
The DNA here is from genome assembly GCA_917880725.1 of Selenia dentaria. Lineage (NCBI taxonomy): Eukaryota > Metazoa > Arthropoda > Insecta > Lepidoptera > Geometridae > Selenia > Selenia dentaria. Next base: position 80,189 of record OU862888.1, on the reverse strand, counting down.
ACATATGGCCAACTGCATTAAAAGCAATCCTGTTTACCAACAAACATTTAACGTTGGCCTTACAACTGTAACGGTAGGTTTACTAACGAGATTTTCTCATACAAAAGGCGAAGACATGGCCAACTGCAATAACATTTTAATTTTTTCTAACAAACAATTGACGTTGGCCCTAATACTCCTACGATAAATTTTCTAACGAGATTTTACCATACAAAAGGCCAAGACATAGCCAATTGCAACAAAATTTGTATTATATCTAACAAACACTTAACGTTGGCCCTACAACTCAAACGGTTGTATTTTTAACGAGAAATACGAATACAAAAGGCCTACACTTGGCCGACTGCATTTAATTAAACCGTTATTTCAACTATCCAAACAGTTGACCTGCCAACAATGTTTTCATTGTACTTCCCACGACAATACTACTGTGGGCCTACTAACGCCACTGTCAGCGTGCCAACGAGGAGTTGGCCATGTTGGTATAACATTGGAATAACATTGGAATAACCGATGTATAGACAACGTAATACTTACCACGAAATAATATATGTGGGCCAAATATCTAAACGATTGACCAGATGTTTTCTTTGTATATATTACATATATAAAATACTACGTCGGACCTATTAAGTCTACATTCGGTGGGCCAACGAGATGCTAGTAATGTTGGAATTTCATTGGCCCAACCGTTGTATAAACAACGTTACATTTACCACGAAATAATAATGGTGGTCCAACAACTTAAGCGGTTGATCGGCCAACAATGTTTTTGCTGTATTTCTCACTAAAATACAACAATAGGCTTACTATTTCTACATTTGTTTATCTAACGACGAATTAACTCCGTTAGTATAATGTTGGCCTAACCGATGATAATACAACTTTTTGTTTACTACGAAAAACCAAAAGGGGGCCAACGATCTAAACGGTCGACCAGCCAACAAAATTTTCGTTGTTTATCCCTACGTGGGGTAAACCTACAAATAAATAATAAATCTTATTATTTATTCGTAGGTTTATCCCAAGAAAATACAACCTCGGGCCTGCGAACTCTGCAGCTGATAATGCAACGGGTAATTAGTAGTTGGTATAATGTGGGCCTTGCCAATGCAACAACAACGTTATATTTTCCATGCAACTACAAAGGTAGGCTTACGACTTCAAAACATTCGACCACGGTTTGTGGTCCAACGAGATATTGGTTATGTAGGTATACACGTTAGACTAGATCTCATCCTGAAAAAAAAACAATCACCAAAACGCAGATTTTCTGTTGGAAATTGTTCAAAGAACTTACTATAAACAAGTACAATTTGAAAAAATTTGAAACCAACTTCCATTCTATTCAGTTATTGGAGTGTAACTAAAAAACGACTGGACCGAATTTGATGAAATTTGAATGAAATGAATTTTGAGAATCGGTTTACCCAGTCAAAAGTTATGAGGTAACATCTATATATATATAAAAATACAGTCGAATTGAGTACCTCCTCCTTTTTTTGGAATTCGGTAGATAACAGCGAGATGCAAAAATTGTATGACAGGCATGGCAGTTAGGTCTCAATAGGTTAGGCCAACGTTGGGCACGTTTGTTGGGTCCTTTAAAATCAAGGCGGCCAAATCTGACAGTTGGCCAACTAATAGTGTTGTATATACTACATTGGTCCAACAAAACAACAACAATAAATGCTACTAGGGTATACAGTCCACTTAATGTACACCTCTCCCGAATTATCTCTCTGTCGTAGAATAAGCTTAGACATAATGCAATGGTATACTATATATATTATGATATATCTAATATTAAGTACATATAATAGACAAGTAGGAATGTTCATGATTTGGGCGACGCGGGCGGTAACGCGTCCTGCGAGTGCCTGGACGGCTGCCGTTTGTGCACGTTAGGTTTCCTCAAGCGGTGGTAGTTGCTCTTTTCCATTGTTTTGACTGTCTTTTTGTCTCGGGTGTATTGTGGTGAACCCAGGTTTCATCCATGGTTATAAATCTTTCAACAAATTCTATTGGGTCAGCTTCATATAACTCTAAACAGTCGCGAGAAGTTGTGAGTCGGTTGCGTTTTTGTTCCACTGAAAGCAGTCGCGGTACCCACCGCGCAGACACCTTAGAGAATCCAAGTTCAGTAGTAATTATATGATGTGTTCGCTCAGATGAGATGCCTACAGTCTTAGCTATCTTCTCGACAGTCAATCTTCGATCAGATAAAATTAAATCACAGATTTTTTCTTTGTTTTGATCAGTGGAAGCAGTCGAACGCCGGCCACTACGGGACTTATCTTGAATGGTCTCACGACCACGTTTAAACTCTGCCACCCAGTTTTTAACAGTCGCATACGAAGGAGCGGACTCACCCAAAGTAGCAGACATGTCTTCATGTATAGCTTTTGGAGTTAAACCTTTCAAATTCAGGTATTTTATCACTGCACGTTGTTCAATTTTATCCATTTTCAAAAATTGCTCTGACTTGACTTACGGTATCACGTGTAAACGAACAATGCGTTACTGTGAATAAACTAAACTGTGCATACTTGTTGCTAAATAATGTAACTACAAAATGATGGTAGTTATAAAAAAACCAATGACTTTAACCATGTTAGGCTACGAACTTTTCAAATGACCCTCGTATATTATTTATCTACACACTCTGGACAAGTTGACTGCATCATCTTAGATTCTATTCACTGCATTAGACCTAACTGCTTGGTGTCGCTCCGCGCAATAACATTGAGTGTGGCAGTCAAAACTGTTGACTTCTTTTATTAAGACGCGGATTCCAGGGTTCACCCGCACGATTGGAACCGACGCCACACCTGTCCTGGCATAGGGCCTACCCTGCTACCAGGGGTACTACGATTCCCGATTGCCGCTTTACCGCTTCCGCGCGTTGGTCTTCTCCCGACGACGCCAGGATTTGCCACTACCCGACAGAGCATACCCGATCTCCGTGCGCGGGAAAACCCAGGCCATGTATTCGTACGGTCGCGGTGCACATTTCGGTCCACAATCGCAACCTTACTCCGACCCAGTTATTTCTTGATGCTACTTATTTTAGCTGTTAATATAGTTAAACTTAGATTAATCTTTTTGCTGTTTCTTTAACTGCATACTTCACAAACAACTATTATAGGTAGACGGTAAAAAGTGGTACACGTCTATTCTCTACAATTTTGGTCTTTGTCGCATCAGATCGTCCAAAGTACCGACCGTGGACAGTACTGTCATCTCATGTCACTTATTATCAGCTATGAATATCACCTAGAGATAACATATCGTTGATATGCAGGAGAAAGAGTGTGGGTGACAGGGCAGACCCCTGTGGCACTCCGGCATTGACCTGGAATGAGCGGGACGACCATCACAACGGACGCGAATGGTGCGCTCGTGCAGGGAGCCAGCAATCCGACTGGATTGCTGGCAGAGGAATCAGAGGACAGAGGCGAGAGGGCAAGCCGTATGCCGGTAGCTTGGAAAGAACGATGCCATACCCGATCGAAAGCCTTGGCGATGTCGAGGCTAACAGCCAACACTTCGCCATGCTTGTCTATAGCATCATCCCAAAGGTGTGTGACGTACGCTAGAAGATCGCCCGTGGACCGTTTCAATCTAAAGCCATATTGCCGGTCGTTTATGATGGAGTTTTCTTCTAAGTAGCGGATAAGCTGGTATTGATGATCCGTTCAAACACCTTACACTATACTGAGGTGACAGCTATATGACGAAGGTTAGTTGAGTTGGACCCTTTCTTCGGGATCAGTTGGACGTTCGCCTCACTCCAAGACTCCGGCACAATTCCTGACGAATAAGACAGGCAGTATAGTCGGGCCAGCACAGGGGACAACTCTGGTGCACATCTTTTCAGAACGAAGGCTGGAATACCGTCAGAGCCACTTGCTTTCCTAACATCGAGTGACAACAGCTCTCGGCGCACGTCGCACTGCCTAATGCGGACATCGAGCATGGTGGTGCTACACCACTCACTAGGGTATTCTTGGCGGCTGCGCGCCAATGTCATCGAGTCGGGAGTTCGCCGAAAAATTTTGAGCGAGTCGGCTTTTTCTTGCGGTTGAAGTGACCCATCGGGATATCTCAGCGGAAAAGAGATGTGTGATCAGCTTTCCAAAAGACAAGCATTTGGAATGTTGTGGAATCATGATACCTATGCTTAATTTGATTATAGTATATGCATGCATTTATCGCATACCAAAATATAAATATATTTTTTGACATATTTTGCATATTTCCACTAAATATCCTAAAAAGAAAATTGTTATTGCAGGGGACTTAATCATAAATACACAACAAACTAGTTAGTAGTTTTTCTACTCGGTTAGGTGACATTGTGCTAAATAATAATAAAACGTATTAAATAATATTTACATCTCTCATATTCGGTAAGTAGGTCTTTATTACCCCCAAATGGGGCTTGTAGGTGACCAATATAGCTCTAGGGTAATAATGTAGCTAGAAAAGCCCTAGGGCGGTTTACGTCTCTCATATTCGGTAAGTAGGTTCTTATTACCCCCAAATGGGGCTTGTAGGTGACCAATTAGCGCTCTAGGGTAATAATGTAGCTAGAAAAGCCCTAGGACGGTAAGTAATTAATAAAAAAACACATCAATCATTCAAAAAGTTCGCTTACATCTAACCATCACACTGGCAATAGATATCATGCATTCAGCCCAATGACAAAAGAGGTCGCTTCGCTATTCAGCCTTGTCTTCGTATGAGTATAAACAATCGAGGTGTAAAGCAGAGTAGTTAGCTCGGGTGTAAGCATCAATTGCACCCTCGAACTATATGCGCCCTCGCTGCGCTCGTGAGCCTAAATATCTCGGGCTGCAATTGATGCCTTACAGCCCTTGGCTACTAATCTACTAATAAAACGAAGAAGTTATAAAAAGGAAAATGTTAGAATGTTAAGGGAATGTTTGTGTTCTCTAAACTGGTAAGAGATTCTTGAAAAACCGACATATTAATTACTTTTTTTTACTAAATTTAAAATTATAAAAGAGGAACAATATGGGTTACAAAAAGGAAAGTTAACTACCCTAGCTGGTTACACTCTCATCAGTCATGTTGTTAAACAAATAGACAATCGTACTTTTCTTTGACATGAGCAAAGCTTTCGATTTGGTAAAGCAAATTCATAAAAGCTCATTCATAAATGTGAAAATTATGGGATTAGAGGTCCAGCTCTAAGTTAGAAAATGAATTACCTCTGATCTATCTGATCTGATAGAAAGCAATGTGTAAAGGTTGATACCTTTATATATCTCTAGATGATAACAATGTTTCAACGCTATACACATCTACCCTCCAGTTTAATAAATGTGGCGTGCCACAATGAAGTATTTTGGGGCCACTACTATTTCTGACCTACATTAATGACCTACCATTATCCACTGATCACAAATATATACTTTTTGCAGATGACGTGTCTGTTACACAGATCAAAATAAATTGACATTAAATAATCATGTACATTCTTTAAATCTAGCTGCAGGTAATATTTTGGAATGGTTAGAATGTAACGTTTATGTTTAGGTTTATGAGCAAACATTATAAAAACTAAATGTGTTCAAACACTGTTTTAAACTATCACGGTTGTTCTCTAAAGTTATATGATTATTAACGGGATATTTACCGTGGTAAGGTTGTGGAATGAGCTCCCGATATTTCGGCGCAGTTACATGCACCATGTTCACGGGAAGACTGAAGAATGCGGGTGGTTGTTCAAAAAGTTTAAAAGTTAGGTGCAGACATAACGATCTAGACTAAGAAAGAGGGTAGATCGTTATGTCTGCACCTAACTTTTAAACTTTTTGAACAACCACCCGCATTCTTCAGTCTTCCCGTGAACATGGTGCATGTAACTGCGCCGAAATATCGGGAGCTCATTCCACAACCTTACCACGGTAAATATCCCGTTAATAATCATATAACTTTAAATGTGTTCATTTTCGAAATTATAATTCAATGGAATCTTGATCTGTTTTATCTCTATTCCAACGCTATCTACATTTTGGGAAGTAGAAATACAGTAATAAACTGAAAAAAAATACCTAATAATATCAGATTTTTAAATCATTTTTGTATATTGATATATATCACAAAAAATCGTTTGATATATATGGGATATATATCTTGATATATATGCATTGATATATATATCCTCGAACCCTGGGTGAAACTATACTTTTCTTTTCAGTTATTGAAGTGTAACTCTAAAACCGCTTACCGAAATTGATGAAATTTAAATGGGACCTAATTTTGAGAATCAGTTCACAAATGAGGGAGAAATAGGTGATCATACATAAAAAAAATGCATAGAGACGAACATAGAACCTTCTCGTTTTTGTGAGTCGGTTATAAATAGTGGAGTGTGCAGGGAACTACTGGGATATTGCCCTGTGAAGCTTGCAAGAATCGAAGACTAAACACAGTACTACCCTACCCTAGAAGCATTTGTGTTGTCACACGGTTGCCAACGGTTGGGACGAGTTGGGAATTTGTAGTGGTTTTTGTTACGAATAAATAACGTTGGGCATAGAGCAAATTTGTTAACGAATAATTCACATACTGCCCAACTCATGGCCAACAGTGTACAAGTTAAACGTTATTATCAACAAACTATTGACGTTGGCCCTACAACTCTTACGGTAGATTTTCTAACGAGATTTTACCATACAAAGGGCCAAGACATGGCCAACTGCTACACATTTTGTATTATTTCTAACAAACACTTAACGTTGGCCCTACAACTCATACGGTAGGATTTAAAACTGGAAAATTGCATACAATATGCCGACATATGGCCAACTGCATTAAAAGCAATCCTGTTTACCAACAAACATTTAACGTTGGCCTTACAACTGTAACGGTAGGTTTACTAACGAGATTTTCTCATACAAAAGGCGAAGACATGGCCAACTGCAATAACATTTTAATTTTTTCTAACAAACAATTGACGTTGGCCCTAATACTCCTACGATAAATTTTCTAACGAGATTTTACCATACAAAAGGCCAAGACATAGCCAATTGCAACAAAATTTGTATTATATCTAACAAACACTTAACGTTGGCCCTACAACTCAAACGGTTGTATTTTTAACGAGAAATACGAATACAAAAGGCCTACACTTGGCCGACTGCATTTAATTAAACCGTTATTTCAACTATCCAAACAGTTGACCTGCCAACAATGTTTTCATTGTACTTCCCACGACAATACTACTGTGGGCCTACTAACGCCACTGTCAGCGTGCCAACGAGGAGTTGGCCATGTTGGTATAACATTGGAATAACATTGGAATAACCGATGTATAGACAACGTAATACTTACCACGAAATAATATATGTGGGCCAAATATCTAAACGATTGACCAGATGTTTTCTTTGTATATATTACATATATAAAATACTACGTCGGACCTATTAAGTCTACATTCGGTGGGCCAACGAGATGCTAGTAATGTTGGAATTTCATTGGCCCAACCGTTGTATAAACAACGTTACATTTACCACGAAATAATAATGGTGGTCCAACAACTTAAGCGGTTGATCGGCCAACAATGTTTTTGCTGTATTTCTCACTAAAATACAACAATAGGCTTACTATTTCTACATTTGTTTATCTACCTAACGACGAATTAACTCCGTTAGTATAATGTTGGCCTAACCGATGATAATACAACTTTTTGTTTACTACGAAAAACCAAAAGGGGGCCAACGATCTAAACGGTCGACCAGCCAACAAAATTTTCGTTGTTTATCCCTACGTGGGGTAAACCTACAAATAAATAATAAGATTTATTATTTATTCGTAGGTTTATCCCAAGAAAATACAACCTCGGGCCTGCGAACTCTGCAGCTGATAATGCAACGGGTAATTAGTAGTTGGTATAATGTGGGCCTTGCCAATGCAACAACAACGTTATATTTTCCATGCAACTACAAAGGTAGGCTTACGACTTCAAAACATTCGACCACGGTTTGTGGTCCAACGAGATATTGGTTATGTAGGTATACACGTTAGACTAGATCTCATCCTGAAAAAAAAACAATCACCAAAACGCAGATTTTCTGTTGGAAATTGTTCAAAGAACTTACTATAAACAAGTACAATTTGAAAAAATTTGAAACCAACTTCCATTCTATTCAGTTATTGGAGTGTAACTAAAAAACGACTGGACCGAATTTGATGAAATTTGAATGAAATGAATTTTGAGAATCGGTTTACCCAGTCAAAAGTTATGAGGTAACATCTATATATATATAAAAATACAGTCGAATTGAGTACCTCCTCCTTTTTTTGGAATTCGGTAGATAACAGCGAGATGCAAAAATTGTATGACAGGCATGGCAGTTAGGTCTCAATAGGTTAGGCCAACGTTGGGCACGTTTGTTGGGTCCTTTAAAATCAAGGCGGCCAAATCTGACAGTTGGCCAACTAATAGTGTTGTATATACTACATTGGTCCAACAAAACAACAACAATAAATGCTACTAGGGTATACAGTCCACTTAATGTACACCTCTCCCGAATTATCTCTCTGTCGTAGAATAAGCTTAGACATAATGCAATGGTATACTATATATATTATGATATATCTAATATTAAGTACATATAATAGACAAGTAGGAATGTTCATGATTTGGGCGACGCGGGCGGTAACGCGTCCTGCGAGTGCCTGGACGGCTGCCGTTTGTGCACGTTAGGTTTCCTCAAGCGGTGGTAGTTGCTCTTTTCCATTGTTTTGACTGTCTTTTTGTCTCGGGTGTATTGTGGTGAACCCAGGTTTCATCCATGGTTATAAATCTTTCAACAAATTCTATTGGGTCAGCTTCATATAACTCTAAACAGTCGCGAGAAGTTGTGAGTCGGTTGCGTTTTTGTTCCACTGAAAGCAGTCGCGGTACCCACCGCGCAGACACCTTAGAGAATCCAAGTTCAGTAGTAATTATATGATGTGTTCGCTCAGATGAGATGCCTACAGTCTTAGCTATCTTCTCGACAGTCAATCTTCGATCAGATAAAATTAAATCACAGATTTTTTCTTTGTTTTGATCAGTGGAAGCAGTCGAACGCCGGCCACTACGGGACTTATCTTGAATGGTCTCACGACCACGTTTAAACTCTGCCACCCAGTTTTTAACAGTCGCATACGAAGGAGCGGACTCACCCAAAGTAGCAGACATGTCTTCATGTATAGCTTTTGGAGTTAAACCTTTCAAATTCAGGTATTTTATCACTGCACGTTGTTCAATTTTATCCATTTTCAAAAATTGCTCTGACTTGACTTACGGTATCACGTGTAAACGAACAATGCGTTACTGTGAATAAACTAAACTGTGCATACTTGTTGCTAAATAATGTAACTACAAAATGATGGTAGTTATAAAAAAACCAATGACTTTAACCATGTTAGGCTACGAACTTTTCAAATGACCCTCGTATATTATTTATCTACACACTCTGGACAAGTTGACTGCATCATCTTAGATTCTATTCACTGCATTAGACCTAACTGCTTGGTGTCGCTCCGCGCAATAACATTGAGTGTGGCAGTCAAAACTGTTGACTTCTTTTATTAAGACGCGGATTCCAGGGTTCACCCGCACGATTGGAACCGACGCCACACCTGTCCTGGCATAGGGCCTACCCTGCTACCAGGGGTACTACGATTCCCGATTGCCGCTTTACCGCTTCCGCGCGTTGGTCTTCTCCCGACGACGCCAGGATTTGCCACTACCCGACAGAGCATACCCGATCTCCGTGCGCGGGAAAACCCAGGCCATGTATTCGTACGGTCGCGGTGCACATTTCGGTCCACAATCGCAACCTTACTCCGACCCAGTTATTTCTTGATGCTACTTATTTTAGCTGTTAATATAGTTAAACTTAGATTAATCTTTTTGCTGTTTCTTTAACTGCATACTTCACAAACAACTATTATAGGTAGACGGTAAAAAGTGGTACACGTCTATTCTCTACAATTTTGGTCTTTGTCGCATCAGATCGTCCAAAGTACCGACCGTGGACAGTACTGTCATCTCATGTCACTTATTATCAGCTATGAATATCACCTAGAGATAACATATCGTTGATATGCAGGAGAAAGAGTGTGGGTGACAGGGCAGACCCCTGTGGCACTCCGGCATTGACCTGGAATGAGCGGGACGACCATCACAACGGATGCGAATGGTGCGCTCGTGCAGGGAGCCAGCAATCCGACTGGATTGCTGGCAGAGGAATCAGAGGACAGAGGCGAGAGGGCAAGCCGTATGCCGGTAGCTTGGAAAGAACGATGCCATACCCGATCGAAAGCCTTGGCGATGTCGAGGCTAACAGCCAACACTTCGCCATGCTTGTCTATAGCATCATCCCAAAGGTGTGTGACGTACGCTAGAAGATCGCCCGTGGACCGTTTCAATCTAAAGCCATATTGCCGGTCGTTTATGATGGAGTTTTCTTCTAAGTAGCGGATAAGCTGGTATTGATGATCCGTTCAAACACCTTACACTATACTGAGGTGACAGCTATATGACGAAGGTTAGTTGAGTTGGACCCTTTCTTCGGGATCAGTTGGACGTTCGCCTCACTCCAAGACTCCGGCACAATTCCTGACGAATAAGACAGGCAGTATAGTCGGGCCAGCACAGGGGACAACTCTGGTGCACATCTTTTCAGAACGAAGGCTGGAATACCGTCAGAGCCACTTGCTTTCCTAACATCGAGTGACAACAGCTCTCGGCGCACGTCGCACTGCCTAATGCGGACATCGAGCATGGTGGTGCTACACCACTCACTAGGGTATTCTTGGCGGCTGCGCGCCAATGTCATCGAGTCGGGAGTTCGCCGAAAAATTTTGAGCGAGTCGGCTTTTTCTTGCGGTTGAAGTGACCCATCGGGATATCTCAGCGGAAAAGAGATGTGTGATCAGCTTTCCAAAAGACAAGCATTTGGAATGTTGTGGAATCATGATACCTATGCTTAATTTGATTATAGTATATGCATGCATTTATCGCATACCAAAATATAAATATATTTTTTGACATATTTTGCATATTTCCACTAAATATCCTAAAAAGAAAATTGTTATTGCAGGGGACTTAATCATAAATACACAACAAACTAGTTAGTAGTTTTTCTACTCGGTTAGGTGACATTGTGCTAAATAATAATAAAACGTATTAAATAATATTTACATCTCTCATATTCGGTAAGTAGGTCTTTATTACCCCCAAATGGGGCTTGTAGGTGACCAATATAGCTCTAGGGTAATAATGTAGCTAGAAAAGCCCTAGGGCGGTTTACGTCTCTCATATTCGGTAAGTAGGTTCTTATTACCCCCAAATGGGGCTTGTAGGTGACCAATTAGCGCTCTAGGGTAATAATGTAGCTAGAAAAGCCCTAGGACGGTAAGTAATTAATAAAAAAACACATCAATCATTCAAAAAGTTCGCTTACATCTAACCATCACACTGGCAATAGATATCATGCATTCAGCCCAATGACAAAAGAGGTCGCTTCGCTATTCAGCCTTGTCTTCGTATGAGTATAAACAATCGAGGTGTAAAGCAGAGTAGTTAGCTCGGGTGTAAGCATCAATTGCACCCTCGAACTATATGCGCCCTCGCTGCGCTCGTGAGCCTAAATATCTCGGGCTGCAATTGATGCCTTACAGCCCTTGGCTACTAATCTACTAATAAAACGAAGAAGTTATAAAAAGGAAAATGTTAGAATGTTAAGGGAATGTTTGTGTTCTCTAAACTGGTAAGAGATTCTTGAAAAACCGACATATTAATTACTTTTTTTTACTAAATTTAAAATTATAAAAGAGGAACAATATGGGTTACAAAAAGGAAAGTTAACTACCCTAGCTGGTTACACTCTCATCAGTCATGTTGTTAAACAAATAGACAATCGTACTTTTCTTTGACATGAGCAAAGCTTTCGATTTGGTAAAGCAAATTCATAAAAGCTCATTCATAAATGTGAAAATTATGGGATTAGAGGTCCAGCTCTAAGTTAGAAAATGAATTACCTCTGATCTATCTGATCTGATAGAAAGCAATGTGTAAAGGTTGATACCTTTATATATCTCTAGATGATAACAATGTTTCAACGCTATACACATCTACCCTCCAGTTTAATAAATGTGGCGTGCCACAATGAAGTATTTTGGGGCCACTACTATTTCTGACCTACATTAATGACCTACCATTATCCACTGATCACAAATATATACTTTTTGCAGATGACGTGTCTGTTACACAGATCAAAATAAATTGACATTAAATAATCATGTACATTCTTTAAATCTAGCTGCAGGTAATATTTTGGAATGGTTAGAATGTAACGTTTATGTTTAGGTTTATGAGCAAACATTATAAAAACTAAATGTGTTCAAACACTGTTTTAAACTATCACGGTTGTTCTCTAAAGTTATATGATTATTAACGGGATATTTACCGTGGTAAGGTTGTGGAATGAGCTCCCGATATTTCGGCGCAGTTACATGCACCATGTTCACGGGAAGACTGAAGAATGCGGGTGGTTGTTCAAAAAGTTTAAAAGTTAGGTGCAGACATAACGATCTAGACTAAGAAAGAGGGTAGATCGTTATGTCTGCACCTAACTTTTAAACTTTTTGAACAACCACCCGCATTCTTCAGTCTTCCCGTGAACATGGTGCATGTAACTGCGCCGAAATATCGGGAGCTCATTCCACAACCTTACCACGGTAAATATCCCGTTAATAATCATATAACTTTAAATGTGTTCATTTTCGAAATTATAATTCAATGGAATCTTGATCTGTTTTATCTCTATTCCAACGCTATCTACATTTTGGGAAGTAGAAATACAGTAATAAACTGAAAAAAAATACCTAATAATATCAGATTTTTAAATCATTTTTGTATATTGATATATATCACAAAAAATCGTTTGATATATATGGGATATATATCTTGATATATATGCATTGATATATATATCCTCGAACCCTGGGTGAAACTATACTTTTCTTTTCAGTTATTGAAGTGTAACTCTAAAACCGCTTACCGAAATTGATGAAATTTAAATGGGACCTAATTTTGAGAATCAGTTCACAAATGAGGGAGAAATAGGTGATCATACATAAAAAAAATGCATAGAGACGAACATAGAACCTTCTCGTTTTTGTGAGTCGGTTATAAATAGTGGAGTGTGCAGGGAACTACTGGGATATTGCCCTGTGAAGCTTGCAAGAATCGAAGACTAAACACAGTACTACCCTACCCTAGAAGCATTTGTGTTGTCACACGGTTGCCAACGGTTGGGACGAGTTGGGAATTTGTAGTGGTTTTTGTTACGAATAAATAACGTTGGGCATAGAGCAAATTTGTTAACGAATAATTCACATACTGCCCAACTCATGGCCAACAGTGTACAAGTTAAACGTTATTATCAACAAACTATTGACGTTGGCCCTACAACTCTTACGGTAGATTTTCTAACGAGATTTTACCATACAAAGGGCCAAGACATGGCCAACTGCTACACATTTTGTATTATTTCTAACAAACACTTAACGTTGGCCCTACAACTCATACGGTAGGATTTAAAACTGGAAAATTGCATACAATATGCCGACATATGGCCAACTGCATTAAAAGCAATCCTGTTTACCAACAAACATTTAACGTTGGCCTTACAACTGTAACGGTAGGTTTACTAACGAGATTTTCTCATACAAAAGGCGAAGACATGGCCAACTGCAATAACATTTTAATTTTTTCTAACAAACAATTGACGTTGGCCCTAATACTCCTACGATAAATTTTCTAACGAGATTTTACCATACAAAAGGCCAAGACATAGCCAATTGCAACAAAATTTGTATTATATCTAACAAACACTTAACGTTGGCCCTACAACTCAAACGGTTGTATTTTTAACGAGAAATACGAATACAAAAGGCCTACACTTGGCCGACTGCATTTAATTAAACCGTTATTTCAACTATCCAAACAGTTGACCTGCCAACAATGTTTTCATTGTACTTCCCACGACAATACTACTGTGGGCCTACTAACGCCACTGTCAGCGTGCCAACGAGGAGTTGGCCATGTTGGTATAACATTGGAATAACATTGGAATAACCGATGTATAGACAACGTAATACTTACCACGAAATAATATATGTGGGCCAAATATCTAAACGATTGACCAGATGTTTTCTTTGTATATATTACATATATAAAATACTACGTCGGACCTATTAAGTCTACATTCGGTGGGCCAACGAGATGCTAGTAATGTTGGAATTTCATTGGCCCAACCGTTGTATAAACAACGTTACATTTACCACGAAATAATAATGGTGGTCCAACAACTTAAGCGGTTGATCGGCCAACAATGTTTTTGCTGTATTTCTCACTAAAATACAACAATAGGCTTACTATTTCTACATTTGTTTATCTACCTAACGACGAATTAACTCCGTTAGTATAATGTTGGCCTAACCGATGATAATACAACTTTTTGTTTACTACGAAAAACCAAAAGGGGGCCAACGATCTAAACGGTCGACCAGCCAACAAAATTTTCGTTGTTTATCCCTACGTGGGGTAAACCTACAAATAAATAATAAGATTTATTATTTATTCGTAGGTTTATCCCAAGAAAATACAACCTCGGGCCTGCGAACTCTGCAGCTGATAATGCAACGGGTAATTAGTAGTTGGTATAATGTGGGCCTTGCCAATGCAACAACAACGTTATATTTTCCATGCAACTACAAAGGTAGGCTTACGACTTCAAAACATTCGACTACGGTTTGTGGTCCAACGAGATATTGGTTATGTAGGTATACACGTTAGACTAGATCTCATCCTGAAAAAAAAACAATCACCAAAACGCAGATTCTCTGTTGGAAATTGTTCAAAGAACTTACTATAAACAAGTACAATTTGAAAAAATTTGAAACCAACTTCCATTCTATTCAGTTATTGGAGTGTAACTAAAAAACGACTGGACCGAATTTGATGAAATTTGAATGAAATGAATTTTGAGAATCGGTTTACCCAGTCAAAAGTTATGAGGTAACATCTTTATATATAAAAATACAGTCGAATTGAGTACCTCCTCCTTTTTTTGGAATTCGGTAGATAACAGCGAGATGCAAAAAATGTATGACAGGCATGGCAGTTAGGTCTCAATAGGTTAGGCCAACGTTGGGCACGTTTGTTGGGTCCTTTAAAATCAAGGCGGCCAAATCTGACAGTTGGCCAACTAATAGTGTTGTATATACTACATTGGTCCAACAAAACAACAACAATAAATGCTACTAGGGTATACAGTCCACTTAATGTACACCTCTCCCGAATTATCTCTCTGTCGTAGAATAAGCTTAGACATAATGCAATGGTATACTATATATATTATCATATATCTAATATTAAGTACATATAATAGACAAGTAGGAATGTTCATGATTTGGGCGACGCGGGCGGTAACGCGTCCTGCGAGTGCCTGGACGGCTGCCGTTTGTGCACGTTAGGTTTCCTCAAGCGGTGGTAGTTGGGCATCACTTTGCTGAGGAAGTCCAGCTGCAGCAGCTGCGAGGGTTGCTTCTCCAGCGCCTCCCGCACGTGGTGGTCCGCGCCCCACACCACCGTGTTGTCCACGAGGGTCTGCGGCGCGTCCAGCTGGCACGCCGCTCCTGGCGACAAACGACGACTGCTGAGCTCACTACACGGCATGGGACGGGCGAGGGTTCCCAAGGCGTAAAGCGCCTTCCCCAGTAGTAGAGGCCTCACCATCCCCATATATCATCGTTATTAGCTATAACTATTATGTTATACATAACGTATATATCTAAAAATGGATATGGACGAAATTTCATACTAAATTACAACCTGACACTCTCACTCATAAACTTTTGCATTTACTTATGTATAATTAGCTGCGCTCCGCGGTTTCACCCGCGTGGTGATGGATGATGATAACGATGAAGATGAATAAATATAGCGTATGCTACTTAGGCATAATGTAGCTTTCTGTAGTTTTTGCGTTTCCATTACAAACAAACAAACAATGAAATCTTTCTTCTTTATTATTAGGATTAAGGCCAGACGTTGTTGATGCTGATGCATCGAAAACAGCCCTCAGCTTTGTTGTCGTATAGATTCTCGAATGATCCCATAATGAAGCAAAAAATTAATCGACTTTACTGCCTGTATGAGGCTTGTCTGTAGAGTTGTTTTCTGTCATGTGGCCTAGTGACTCATACTCTTGCATGAAGGCGACATATTTATCCTTGAAGACTGACTCCTTTTGGAAACGACGTTCTAATGACAAGAAAGGGCGCTTCGTCATTTCAAAAGACTGACCCAAGACACTAGGACTATCTTTAAGAGGGACTGTTACTACGAATTGGCCATTTTCATCGCGAATAGTATCACGATGAAAGCTTTCTTCACAAGCACGTTCTTCTTTCGATACGGCGTACTTAGGAGATATTGAATCGAGTTATTTAAACTTATTGATGTTTGTATTCAACTCGTTCATTGAAAAGTTACAGAAATGATTCGACGGTGAGGAAGAAGGATGTAATGAAAGAGTCACTGCGCGGTGCGCCGGACACATTTACAATCGAATTTAGTGTCTCGTACTTGAGGTTGGTGTATATATAAGTAGTGTAGTGTTTGTGTTTTTGTAAGATTTCTTTTAAAATTATTTATATGTCCATTATGTACACCACCGTCCTAGAGTAATTATAAGTACATAATATCTATTCCATCTTAAGGTTGTCTGGAAGAGATCGCTTTAAGCGATAAGACCGCTCATTGTACCTAGCTTTAAGATATATTTCTAATCTGTTTTTTAGTTTATTTTGGTGTAAATAAAGTGTTTTTGTGTTGTGTTGTATTGTTGGTGTTTGCCTAAGGTAAGATCTTGTTATACCGCTCGTAATAGATAGCGCTACCGAAGACGTTCCAATAGAGCTCAGCGCCCACGAGTAGGTATACCCTTATACCAATCAGTGACGGTATGTTGAATGGATCCGCTAGAAACAGATCATTCGGTACAGGAATATCACCGAAATCAATCAATGAACACGGAAGTATTTTTGTAATTCAGTTCAGGAACATGGCGCGTGCAATTGTGCCGAGATGTCGAGACCTCAAAATAAATACAATACATGGTAAATATCCCGTTTCTAATGTTAATTAGGTTTTTTTGTATTTTTCGTAACAACAAATTAAATTAATTCATCAACAAATATCTACTCTACTCAGACATTATAATACGTAAGCCAATATAGTATGGGGTTACTGCGCTGGTTCGCGGCCCTGCGTTAGTTGGCGACCATTATTAATATGGGTACATAACTACCCAATCACATTTTGTCAATACAAATTAAATTTATTTAAAAGTAGAATAACACTAGAACTCAACACTTATAAACTCGCCAGGATAATAATAAGCCGTAGACATCAGAAATTCGTTTAGTTCGGCGGTCGCACTGACGTGCGCACACATGGCTGAAACTACGAACACGCGTGCATATTACCAGTAAGAGGTAAGTAATTACTTGGTACAATTGTTTTGGTGTTCAAAAGTGTTTTTACTAATAGTTTATTAATTCTTTATTGTCATTTTCTATTTGAGTTACGTGTAAATTAAGCAAATATTTAAATATAAACAAATAGGAAAATGAACTATTTTAATCTGACAATTCGTAAGTAATTTGTTTACCTTCGTTCTTTTTATAAGATCATACTATCTGCGCGCGATTCCAACCGCGTGCTCATGGATGATGATAAACCAAATATAGCGTAAGTATGTTACTCTGGCATAATGTAGCTCTAAATTAGTGAAAAAGTTGTTTGAATCGGTAAAGTAGTTTTACGGGTATCCATTACCAACAACAAACAACCACATATCTTTCCTCTTTATTACTAGAGTACATAAGGATTACTACCAAGGTACGAATAACCGAGCCTGGATTGTACCGGCGTTACTATTGAATATTATATCAAAATTAAAAAGTATTTATTGCGACATAAACTGTAATAGTTAGACATTAACGGCCGTTTTCAATAACCTATCTATCGCTGGTTTACCCTACTAGAGATAGATATTTGACACTATTTGTATGAACGTTGTGTCAAATTTCTATCGGTAGTAAGGAAAACTATGGATAGATATAATATTGAAAACGGCCGTTAGGCAATTTGGATTTCTTTGTAGATATTGACGTCTTCTACGTCATATAGCTTTATTGTCAATACGGACTTTTTTGGTATATTTTCCACACCTTGTGTTACATTATCGAACTTTTCATACGGATCCCTAATTTATTGAAAATATTATATAGCCTATGTTTATGAGGAAAAATGTAGGATTCTAATGGTGAAAGATTTTTTCTAATCGGTCCAGTAGTTTCGGAGCCTATTCAATTCAAACAAACAAATCTTTCTTCTTTATAATATTAGTGTAGATAACTTTCAACTTGATTTAGTTTTACATATTTATCAGTTATGTGTTTTTATATTTTAGTTTACGGCCACCAATATCTTTCAAATTAGCTGAAAAATGATTTAAAAATGTATGAGAGTATGTCGGCCGACAACTGATCACAGCCCGTTACCCGTTTAGATGATACCACTTGGTCAATTAGTCACAAAGCGCATATAGATAAAATTTGTAAGAAATCGGCGACCGGAAATTATGCTCTTTTTAAACTTATGCCATTATTAAATAAAAAAGCCCTTTTATCCGTGTACTATGCATACATACATTCAATTTTATGGTACTCCATTACTGTTTGGGGTAATGCAACGGAGGTTTACCAAAGTTCTTAAATGTCAAAAACAATCAATAAGAACCATGAATGGGCTAAAAAAGCGGAGCCCGCGATGGAGCTTTTTAACAAAGATAAAATTATGACCGTTGTTTATCTTTACATAACATAGGTACATACGAGTAACAGTTTGTTGGAAATAGAAATCGCGGATGAGCAGGATATAGTTTTACCTTACAATTTGCGTAATAATGAAAAACGAGTATTAAAAAACAATGAAAGTCGGTTCGTACCAAAAACCAGATTAACTAAAGTACAGAAACAAGGTCGTTATTCAAAAATACTAATGTATAATAAATTACCAAAAAGCTTGACTAAATTAAAATATAGTTTATTCAAACCAAAACTCAAAGCTCTTTTTTAAAAATAATCCATTCTATACATAAAAAGAATATATTATGACACTGTCTCTTGTGGAATCTTTGTTCTAAGAGCAAGTGCAAATGAGATAACCAAATAAAAATATAATTTACACATATGTAGGTAAATATTATTAGTGAGATATTTAATTAACTATTTACTTCTTACATCTATTTAATCATTTTAGTCAATATACTTATAAATAATTTTAATTTTTTAAGTACTGTAAAAAGGGATAAAATGTAACAACTGAGTTGCCTGAAAAATTTATTTTTGCTTAAGGGTCAATAAATTTCTTTATCTTCATTAGTATCCTGGCAAGATTATAAGTGTTATAATATTCTACTTTCAAATAAATTAAAGTTGTATTGTAAAAATGAGACGGTGTTCTTATGGTCAACTATTATATTGGAGACTCGTAAGGGCCGCCAACACACGCAGGGCCGCGAACCAGCGCAGTAACCCTACTTGGTGTTCAATAAAACATACAGCATTGCAGTGAACAACATGCTGGTAGTGATGTCTCTACACCACTGGCAGTGTGTTACACTGCTCGAGCTGGTGTGGGGTTCAGCTAAAGTTTGTAAGTACCTCAACTATCTGGTTACATTTTTATGAATATTACTAGAATAAGATAACATTCACAGACTGTTAGTTCTCCAAGATGCTGTATATTTTATTTATCACTTAATCCATCAAAGGTCAAACGGCCAGACACAATAGAAATTTCATTCTTATAATACATGTATAGTTAGAGTGCAAAATATATTTATATTATTTTGCAAGATGTATAGCTAAGTACCTAAGTAAGCAATAAATACCTATAACACAGCCACTGCCTATTTTGACATGGACACCAACAAAAGATCTGCACTCAAAGACATTACTCTCTCCGACGTGGCCACAGGGAGACTCCAGCTTGCACCCCACTTCAAATACATTGTGAGCTCCGATGAACAATGGCTTCGGGGGATTTTCTTGCTTGTCACTTTTTCTGAAACATATTGTATGGAACATATTTAACCCATTAGACTGATTATATTCCCTTTATAAATATACCAAGTCACATTAGTTAATACATTGAACATGAAAGGGTACATAACTAATATGTAATCCACACATTCATGCAAAATTTTATGTTTTAATCCCACACAGAATGGATAAAATATATCAAGAAAATAATAAAATACTATGGGGACAACATTCACACAAAGGTCTCCAGGTCCCAAACTAGGCAGAGCCTAGTACTATGTACTATGAACCTGATGACTGATATACATACTTATATACATTACATATACACACCCAGACACAGATCAAACAGACATGTTCATGCATACAAATGTTTGACCTGTCCGGGGTTCAAACCCGGGACCAGCGGCTCAGAAGGCAGGGGTGCTACCAACTGCGCCAACCGACCTGTCAATGAAAATGAAAAATACCATAGTTTAGAGAATTTAAACTTTAGTTTGCTAGTTTATTCTGGTGTTCTCCGGTGTACAATCTGCCAATTACTTGGACTGTTTGGATTCACAGAGACTAATTATAGTTGGATTATCAAGCTCAACATTGTATCCTTCACCTTGGTAGAACAAAACCCACAGACAGCTTTTAAATTGAATGGTAATGCTAGAACCTTATTTTTCCAATCCTTTATGAATACCACCTAACACAGGGAGGCAGTTGGTTATCTGGAAGTCCATATACCCACCAAACCATTGTAAGTACTATGAGGATGGATTAGAAGCTTTACACCTGCCAACTCTTGAAGAAAGAAGACCTACAAGGTGATCTATTTAGAGACATAAAGTTTGAATGGTTATTACAATCTCTTGACTTGATCATTTTAAAAACTTTATTCAGAGGTACCAGAGCAATTCAAAATTGAGCACATTCCCATCCTCAGCCATAGAGTAGTTCACAATTAATTAATTTAAAACTCACTGAACAGCTGGAACAAACCTGTGCAGAATCCAACTATCTCTTACAAACCTATAAAGACTTTTAGTGCAATACAACATACTATTGTGAAATACAGCACACTGTATTGCTGTTCATTATTATTATGTGCATCTGAAGTCATGCACTTTGCAGAGCAGAATCTTCAGTTTTCTGTATCTATTAATAGCAGGCTCTCTCTGTGAGTTGTCTCTCCATGACAGGGAGCCTTAATTTTGCCAATAACAGGTCGCGCAGATAGAGTGGACAACAAACGATGGAGAATGTTTGGTAAGCAGAGAGATGGTCGGTAGTTTCTAGAACACTTAACAATTTTGCATCTAATGATTCTTGCATACAAATACTAAGTGGTAGTCTCATGTGAGTTACTATGCGGCTACTTGCTTTTTACGACCATGGCTGTTGACTCGTGGAATAAAGCCATTTTATCTATCTTCACTACCAAAATGTATATAAAGATTAGGTACCTATGTATGATGGTAGAATACTCTTCAATGATGCAGTACTCAGCGATAATGATAGGACCACCCTCGGCAATAATAGTCACTCGCGGATGAATCACTGTCCCGCCTCCGATCGTGATGTCACCTTCCAGGGTACAATCCTCGCATACAGTCGCTCCAGGCAAGATCTTAATGCTAAAAAATATTTTTTATTGGCGGTGTTCAATTTGTACTCTTCCATCCCCTAGCTCCTGCCTCTTATACTCACTTGTGAGACATTTTTTATTTATTATTACTTGGGCAAACTGTTTGCGAACACTTTTGCGAACGGTGCGTCAGATGAGATTGTAAGTGTCACAGAATTCTCGACTTTTTTACTTTATCAATCTGGAACAAAAGGAAGTGTCTTACAATTATCTACCTAAAATTAGATCTAATATTTACAGGTAGATACTTATTTATTAATTGTTGAGATAAATCGAATCAATCTGAATCTCCGCACAGACATAGACTAAAATATATACTAGGAAATAGACTGGTATCTTCTACCTTTTTTGTGGTATATATACATTTAAAGCTTTTCCATACCAAGGATAGATGGCACTGGCGATGACTATATACACATAGTCATAAAAGAAATACTGAGCCCACGTATGTAACGTATGCAACGCATTATTACATCTAGACTCTGGAATTTGAATGAAAACAGTTTGATCAGAAACATACTAATCATATGCAACGTTGTTTTACTGTTTTCATACAAAATTAAGAGTCTAGATGTTATAATGCGTTACGTACGTTGCATACGTGGGCTCAGTTTACTATCGCTACTATGGAATTATGGAATTATACACTAGGCTGTGTTTTGACATGGTAACAATAAATTTGGTACATTTGCTGGAATACATTAACCAGTCAAATCGATATTCCAGGAAATGGACTGCCCATGGAACAACCGATTAGGTACCTGGAATTAGTGGTCAAGATATTATTGTACCTACTTTACATTGACATGTTCACGAAAAATTGCTTTAAGCGTGAAAAGAGAGTTCTGTCAAAACACAGTTAATAAAAGATATTTTCTATTTTACTGCATTATAATAACGACCATTAAAGAAAAGGACAATAAATTGGACAACAATTATTTATTACAAATTTATTGATTATACATTTAAAACGCTTAAGGCCATAAAACAAAATTGTAGTTCCTTCTAGAATAAAAATTAAAGCTTTTGAAACAACAATGAAATCAGAATATAACATTAACATCAAGATTTTCAGACACATTTGTAATATCATATAATATGAACATATTCAACGGCGTTTACAGTATATCTCTACACATGATCCCATATAATAACATGATTCCATCTCTCACATACTATGTGGGGAGCACCGTTGCGATACCAGGTATTCTGCCTCTATTTAGCATGCAAACACAGTGAGTATTTAGATTTATAGGATATCGTAGCAGACAAAATCACTAAAAATCACTGCGGTGACTAAAAAAAAATTAGGTGACAAATGTAGTGTAATATCGTGCAGAGCTTTAGAGATTTGAGACTTACAGCAATTGTTATGGGACTGTCACTTAATATCAGGCAATGGAATGATAGTATTCATACACTTTTGTTCATATATATATGTACGTATGTATCATACATTAGAACATTATTGAGCATCAATGCTATACTGCATAGATATAACAATATTATCTTACAAACTTGTTTACGTAATGTTACCAAAATTGGAATGTAACACAGTTAGGCTTTTAGCTTTATGATTGATGTAGGTACTTCAATTTCATTTCATGTTTAGTAATCTCATTTCTACCTGAAAAAAAAAGGTAACTGTTTATGAAGGGCAGTATAAAATATCCATTAAATTTATAATTAGCAGAACATTACCTACGATAATTATATATAATGTTATGTTATAGAACCCTTCGTGCACGAGTCCGACTCGCACTTCAGATTATAATCTTTGCTTGAGCATTGTTTATATACTATTCTCAGTTGAACTAGTTTCAAACCGATACACAATCAACGATTTGTTTTTTTCTACGGAACAATCTGTTTTCGCTTAAATTTGATTACATTGACAATATTGGTGCCGTTCTACACAGAAATTGATAACGAACCAGTTGACTCAACAGCAGCTTCGCTCGCTTGGTCTTGGTGTAGTGATGGAAGCACCTTTTTGGAATTTCAGGGTCCTGGATTGTCCATTTATACTAAAACTGGATAATTACGTATTTATCGTTCTCTAGATTTTGATTGTTTTAGTGCACATGACTAGTAGGTAACGAGAAAAGTTACCAATGTGTTACGTTATAATACTACACTTAAATAACGTGTTCATTTGACTCTCATCGCTAATGACTGATGCTAGTTTCATCTCTCATCCATGCCGCCTTAATGCGGCACATCGTGCGTGATTTAAGAACATTTTATAGAATACCTGGCTTAGTTAGGTTAGGATTGGATGGAAGACGGGCTTTGTTTTTTCATAACCCACATTCATAATCATTATAATAATAATAGAATAAAGGGATCTATAATAATATAGAGATTGTCACTCACTATTAATCAAATAATTACGATGGTTATATCGTAACAAAATGTTTGATTGGCCGCTTGGCGCAGTTGGTAGTGACCCAGCCTCCTGAGCCGCTGGTCCCAGGTTCAATCCCTAAACAGATCAAATATTTATGTTCATGTACATTGTACTGTTTGAGATGCGTCTGGGTACGTCTATAAAAAAGTATAAAAGCATTAGCACTAAACATGAAGCTTGAATTTCAATGTCATAACATTATATAAGACATATATACTGGTCAGAGATGGACCCGGGGGCCCCGCGCTTCGATGGCAGGGTATCTACCAACTGAGCTAACGGAGCTGGCATAAGACCTCATGTCTCAGAGTAATGAGTGCAGTGCAGTATCACATATAATGATGACATTGCGGTGGGCCTAACACGAATAACTGCGTTAGTGTAACACATTCACGTGAAACATTTATCTTCTTATCATCACAACTGTCATTTATCTAGGGCAACTGTGACACAGATAACTCATAGTTTGTACGCCGAAGCGTAACGCATTGACGCTTACGATACGAATACTTTTTCGCAAATTGTTTGTATTTATTGATATATGAAAACACCGGTCGAGTGCGAGTTGGAGTCACGCAGTGATGGGGATAATCCTTACATTAAGAAAACGTTAAAGATTATTACTCTTACTCTGTGGAAGGCCTAACATAACTTTCCTGGTCCATCCTAGAATTAGTTATTGCATCAACAGCAAATAATAACTTTGTAATGGTCAATTCGCTTTTTGTTATCAGCAGTCCTATATTAAATTGTGTTGATTTGCAATGAGTTTGAGTTTGGCATAGCTTTACATTGTCGTCCATCAAGTTGGGGGTTGACAATTTTTTATACAAAAATAATACATTATTATAAGCACACATGCAAAGTTTTAACATATTGCAGAGTCACATATTTTTTGAGAAAAATATTGAAAGTCAATTATTTTTGAAACATTTATGTCACCCATCATCATCATCCCTACCAGAGAATTATATATATTCTACATATTGTAAGTAGTAAAGAAAAGGGGGAAGGGGGGATTCTCCTTTTACTTATTTCCCCGATAGCTCGCATAGTTTCATGTATTTGATAGAGTTTTAATTTTTCACTGCTTCGACAAGAATTGTATCCCAAAACTGCTGCGTTATATTTCCTTATCAAGGTGTAGGTTACCCTAATTATTGTGTTGCGTTGTTTAACCCTTGTGTAACCCTTTAACTTAACGCTCCTCCTCGCTTCGCACGTCGTCGCACTTATCGTGACTTTGATCTGACTAGATACTCTGCTACGTTCTGTAGGAGTAACTTTTGTCGAATATATTATGTTCTGTCGAAGCAATGAACAAAATGAAGGCTTAACGTTTCTATCCACGCACTTTGACACTGCATTTGTCAAAGTCTACAAGAAATCAAAGATAATTACGTTTCATTTCATGAATTCGTAAATGTTTACGGCTTAGCTTTCCGTGGACTTCTGTCGAGTTGGGAGTTATATTTTTTTTAACAGAATGGATACATTAATAGAAGCACACACAAAGTTTCAACGCGTAGTTTATGAGAAAAAAAATATTGATGATCAATTATTTTTACAATATATGTATATGTCAATTCCTACCACACATTATATATAATTCTTGTCATGCAACGTTTCGTTTTACCTATTGTTAAGTTGTCATACGTTCGGTAACATTTTATTTTATATAAGTAAATTTATGGTATGAATTATATTTTGTACTCATTTCAATAGTTATCAAGCACACATATATTTGACAGTTTGTATATATTAAATTACAGCATTATCAGTACGAGATTTAAAATTAAAATGTGTAGTGTTTACAGTATTTCCCCGGTTTGTGGAACGAAACTAAAAACTGACGCCGTTTTGTATTGCCATACCACACTATTGTCAGTCATAGTTTGTGTCGTGATGTTCTGTAGGGATAGTAATAAAGGAAACTTCACAGACTGGCACATCGAATATTCTTGGAGGAGAAAAATTAAAATAATGCATAAAGACGTTTTCAAATAATAAAACAATACTATTGTATTGATTTGATTTATTCTTTGAAAACATCAATTTAATAAATTTTATACACATATTTGTGTATAAAATAAAATGGGTTAGGTTCAACTTACTCGTATATCAAAAAAACGATATTAAAAAATATTTAGTGACACTTCCGCTGAAAAGAAAACAATGATTTTGGCCTATTTGGGGGGCGTGCACCACCCTCCCTCCCGCATAAAATGCTAATAGGAAGAATACAAAATAAAAAACACGGTCTAGCGCTCGACGAGTCAACATCTCCTGAGGATGCCTCGTGTAGAGGCGAAACACGTGTCGAATCGGTTTTGGTTTATTTGGGGTTTCTTGTGTTTTTTATTTTGTATTCTTCCTATTAGTTTACGCCCCCCAAATAGGCCAAAATCATTGTTTTCTTTTCAGCGGAAGTGTCACTAAATATTTTTTAATATCGTTTTTTTGATAATGGATTTCCGCAAAGTAACGCCTGAATCAATAAATTATCTTACTCGTATATCACAGAACCCAATTGATTGACCCCGACTCTACCTGGTACTAGTATGTCGTACCCCTAGAGTGTTGAGTGGTGCGTTGGGAGAGCAACTTGCGCCCGCTGTAATCATCTTCTCCGCAGCTTCAGCTTGTGGGACCAGCCACAGCTGCTCCGGCTCATCCGATGCCTGTGGTTTGTAATGCAAGGGCGTAGTGGCTGCTCTTCCCGCAGCGCCGGAGACGTTGCATTCTAATAATAAATACAGAAATCTTTCTGAATCAGTCCCCTATATTTTTATGATGAAGAGAGTCGCCCTCCTTGGCCTTCAAAGGGTCCCGTGTTTATTACACTTACATGGTTTTTTTATCATTAAAATGAGGAAAATTTCTTCAGAATTAAAAATGAAATAATCTGAAAAGGAGGGGGTCCGCAACTTTTCCTTAAAGGGGGGGTATTGTACACTTTCCCCCTGCCACTCCCCATCACCCTTCCCCACTCAATTCTACGGACGTCGATGGAAAGTTGTACCAATTTTTCTTAAGAATTCACGTATTTTCGAGAAATTATTTCACATATTTCAACGCATCTCCGGCAGCGAATATTGCTGCAAGGCCCTTGGTACGAACCCCCTTGACTACCCCAAATTTCACGTTTACTCAAATTTGAAGGACTTAATATAAGAGATCAATCCCAATTTTGATGAAATCTTTTTATTTAAATCTTATAAGTTAATTAAGTACGAGTACCTAAGTAATAGCGTGATTTACACAAATTAGATGTGTGTACACACACGCATGCAGTTTTCGCCCACATAGAATTTATATATAGGTAGCTATAAATAATATGCTGGTACATGTCAAGGAATACATATAAAATACGTTAACTTTTTACCATCTTTATGTCCTTGCATTCTGGTACACGATTTGCTATGAGAACAATCACTGAATCTGGTCTCCAGCAAAACAAATCACCACAAGCTCTTTGCAACAGTTACCACATGAAGCCAACCTCGGTTCTTAAAAGGAATAATATACTCCGAGCAGCCGTACCGTACAATACAACTATAACAGTTATTAACACATGGATTAATTGGACGTATATAAAATTTGTGATTTTATTTATTTTAGATAATTCAAATATAAGTCAAAAATTTTCTGAAATCTCTCTGGTAAAGTAAGGTTGTCCTCAGATAGCCGGAATGCCTCTCTGGATTCATAATCTTAATTCACATTAATAATTCAAAAAGCCCAGAATATCATACAAACAAAATCAGTATACTCCACACACATTCTGATCTTTTCAGATTATTATATTTTCAGATCGATCTGTAAGAATGATACTGAGATTTCGGGTCGGAATATTTAAGATTATGAATTCATAACGCGCGTATTCTCTTCGCGTATAAAACATTTTAATAGAGTGGCACACAAATACTGAAATCAGATTATGAATAGGGTAAAACCGGGCTATCCCGCAGTAGTAATGTAAAACGCTGCTGAATAACTATTTGACTGACTTTTAAATGAATATGACACTGTATGAAGGTATTGATTCAAACAAAAATAAAACCGTACATATTGATTAAAATTATCCCACCTACTTTAGTGTTTATGCTTTTTTTGTAAGTCTTTCTTCAGTGGAAATGGCTCTTCTCATGTGTGTGTCTTCTTTTGGATTTTGTTCCGCAGAAAACATAGTAATCTAACTAATATTATAAATGTGAAAGTTTAGATGGATGGATGCATGCAGGGATGTTTGTTACTCAATCACAGTAGAACGGCTGAGCGGATCTGGCTGAAATTTGGCACAGTGATAGATTATAGTCTGGAGTAGCACATAGGCTACTTTTCATCATCATAATCATCATTATCATCATCTATCACCAGGCATTGTGCACAGCATAGATAAAATAACAAGATCGTAATTTTATTTACGACTTATTTTCTGTCAATAGAGTTCTGTCAAAGAGTTTCTGATAGCTTATTCAAAACCACGCTTTTTGAAAGCTCGAAACGCTGGACGAGCTCGGCGATAGAGGTGGCATATCATCCATCCTTGTTGTTTAGCCGACTGTAGTCAAGTCTAGAGTCTCGGTCTAGAGTGAATCACCCGCAATACTTACATGTTATTTTTAAACACAACATAACAAATAGTTTCACCTATAAATATCCTCCAAGGGATATGCATGCCTCGGATATGCAGCGGCGCGGTAATATCAGTCTAGCGGTCTTGAGTGAATTGATACTTTTGCCCTTGGGTATATCCTCGAAGGGTTAATCAGCGGTATTTTCATCGCCTACGTTTCGCCATTATATGTTTTGGTCACGTGACCATGTAACAGGGGGCGAGCCTATTGCCATCTACGGGGCACTGTTCTAGTCACCGGACTGTTATTGAGAATATCTTTCTTTCTCAGAAAAACACAATAACTGTCCAACCCGGGGATCGAACCATTGACCTCGAGGTTCCGAAACGGCATTTCTACCTACTACACCAAGACCAAGCGAGCGAAGCCGCTGGCGGGTCAGCCAGTTCATCGTATGATGCCACTGCACTGACGAAGAATCAATCAGGGTACTGTTGTAATTTTCTCGCCGTAATGTGTTACTGACTCTCCTTTACTCTGTTCACATATAAGAATGAATCCAGTATTTGCCTTTGCATTTCTTTTTTTTATTAAGCACCTAGAGCCAAAAGTAATGCGATTAGTGTTCATTCCTCTTCCATAAAGACGGGTGCATGTGCCGGGAACCACGAGCACGAGACTACTGATCAATCTGATTTTTTTAAGATATGTGAGGCAAGACGCCGGAATTGAGATTATGAATTCTAGATTATGTATCCAGAGAGCTATTCCGGCTGTCTGAGACCAGCTTAAATAGTAAAACGAAGTGTTTTTATTCTCTTTGGTAAATAGAATTTTTCTTTACAATTGCATTGCACTCGTACGTTTCTCTATTTGCCATTCCTCAAGTTCATCGGTGTTACCCTATGTGGAAACACATTTTTTATAATTGTTTTTCCTGTGGCTACATTGACGAGCAAATAGTTTTCCGCACCAAATGTAGATAGCAGTAGTTTCCATACAAAAAGTCTGAGCAAGTCCAAATATTCTAAGAGAGCCCGGCATGCGCACAGACTATTTAGAGATTTGTTTTGTTTGTTTGTTTGTTTTTGTTTTGGCAAACGTTTAGAACATTATTGCCAGTGTCACTATTTAGAGATCTCCGTATATATAATTTACTCTATGATCTCCGTTTATAATCATACTTTAGGTGCGTTCGTTTAGCTTATGAGGGCATTGGTGGCGTTGTCATTGATGGCTCTTTTGTTAAAGCGTTCGTAAAGCTCAAAAACGTTATTTTTGCCACTTTTGCCCATACCCTATTCGAACGCTCAACTGAGCATGACCTAAAATCCAGTGCTGCCAACTCGATTTTGCAAAAACGCGCTTTTGGCAAGTGAAAAACGCGCTAGAAAGCGCTAAATGCCACGAACGAAAAACATTCTGCTCGGATCGGATTCGGAAGGTAAGAGATTTATCGAGTTTATAGTAAATTGATTAGGTAAATCAGACTATTATTGATTAGGGAAATCTTACTCATAGACTGCAATACATATTAGCATTTCAGTGTTGCTAAAAAGTTACTGATGCATTCAGTGTTAAGCTAATAATATAACAAGAAAAAAGCGCTGGATTTAGCGCTAGGCGCTGAAACGCGCTTTGCGCCGAAAAAAGCGCTAGATCTGGCGCTGAACGCGCTAAGTTGGCAGCACTGCTAAAATCGCATGATTATGCTGTCAAATACATAGCTGTCAAATAACGATCACAAACAACGATGCACCGGACGTGAGTCAAAAATTGCACTTTTTCGTGGCAAAAATTCCTCTTTTTTTTTAGCTTCCCGAACGCTGAACAAAAAGAGGCATGAACGACATTTTCACTCGCAGACTCGAACGCCCCTTGCGAGCGTTTTTAGCGTTATTTTCGCCAAAAACGATCAGTGAAAGTGATCTACAGTCCGTTCACAGTTATTTTTTTGTATCAGAGTAATATTTATTTGTATAGTACTCGTAATAAGGGTGCTCTCCAGTACACAAATGTTCTCTATGATGGGTGCTGTCAGAGGAATTACGTAGATCACAGCCGAAGGATCTAAAAGAAACCAAAAACTTTTGTACTAAATTTTATTAAAATAAAAGATTTTACAATATAATTTCCTATTCTAAGTACACGTACGAATGCTACCGATATTAGGTTAACAATGCATAAATTAATTCTTATGTAAAAAATGAAGGTTCCACGAGTAAGCTTCATGTTGCCGGTGGCCTACGTGACCGGTGCCATGTAAGTTCGAAAATGCTGACTCCGCGCCTCGTGTTGCAACCGCGTGATAGTTGCGATGCACGATGTAGGTAGCCATGTGGTTCTTAGTCAGCGATTTTGTATATGGGTTACTATGTAACACCTCCCCCCTCAGAACGGCAACTATTTTAGAACTTTGAGAGAAAATGTTGCCGGTACTCTCGGTGGTGGTGCAGGTTTCTCAGCATCTTCATAGTATGTTTCTTTGATTTTAGGTTTTTCTGCCCTCTTATGGTGAATGTACCAGCGCCGAATAAGTAGAGCTGCTCCCAGTGCAAATGCACTAAATATAATGATATACATTGGTATCGTAGTGTGGTATACGACGTCAGGTGTAGTATGGTCCAAATGTAGGGTTGGTTGCAGCATCAGTTTGTCTTGGTATTGGTGAAGATCTCTCATATTTATTGAATTGAGTTTGATGTGTGAGTGTGGTGAGATATTCGATGTTTCGGTGTTCATGATAATTTTCATAATTTTCAGTGGTTGTCCTGCGATCCTGTCGTAGTTGTTACTGATGGTGATTTCATCGGTGCTCAATGAACAGGCGATTAGGATTGTAACCAGGAAGTGTCTTTAATCTAGGCGATCCACGGCTTCTTTGGTTAACTTGATTGTAGTTATCTCACACGTTGCATCCAGAGATTGATTGGTGGCTAAGGCTTTCTTCGCAGAGGAACCGATTACTGTACTTCGGACATTCTGTCTCTATGTACATGAACGCGTGCCTGTTACTTGCTATGAGAGGATATGGGGGTACAATGGATTGGTTGTTCTTATTAGGAAGGATAGCTAGTCTATATAAGTCATAGTTTATAGGGGATATAATGAAGAACTTTAGTGTTATAACTATACGTCTGCCTGAGAAATAGTAACCTGGTTTGATTACGTCATAATACTCCCTCAGGTCTAATTTTATTAAGTGACCCTTAGGATAAATTAATTTTAACTTACTTAACATCTTACCTAATACATCTATGCCTAATATAGAGTGGTGAGTGCTCGATGCACGCACGAAACTTAAAATATTCTCTAGCCTAGAGAGTTCCGTCATAATATCATCCGCGTTTTCAGAAATGATAACTAATAATTGAGCAAACTTAGCATATTTAATAAGGCTCGTATCTCGGTATGCCTCGCTATCTAGCAGTAGGTTTAGAGTGGAGTTTATTTTCTCCTGATTAAGGATTATTTCAGTAATGATTTTACTGTGATGAGCCATCCAATCTTTGCTGATACTAATATGATTATTAAATTCGTTTATTGATTTAAATTGGTTATTTTCCAGAACTTTGATTGCGTCATTAAATTGTACAGCGTCGGAATAATCTAGATTGCCAGTAATACTTTTAATAGCGGAACCTAAGCCGTCTACAAGACCTCTTTTACTGCGATTGGGTTCTAGACTCTGAAGGTGGCTAAGTATTTTACGCACTTTTACGTTTAGATATTCGATTTGAAGTTCGTAGAGCGCGTAAGTATCGTTTCCTAGTCGAGTTTTAAAGTCTGATAGCTGGGTTTGTATGTTATTTATTTGGTCCTCGATGTTGTCAAGTTCTACATATTGTAAGAATGTATGATAGTGAGTCGTGAGTGACGTCTGTCCTAGTTTAAAAGGTAAAAGTCCAGGTCCGTCATCCAAGCTTACAAGTATTATTTCCTGTGCTTCCAGCATTGTCGTCATGGTCAGGGTCAGAAGAGACCTGCAACAATTTCGCAGATTTAGGCACTCTCTTGAGTCGGGAATTGGCTACAGGGCCACGAATTTTTGACGGGTATATGTGGATTGGTAGGTCAGCTAGTACTTTGTCGTGAGTATAGCGGGGTGCGAGCTTTTGTCGAGCAGCGAAAGGGTTGCTAACAAAGACGCTTTGGTCTGGTTGGTACTCAGTTTCGGGTTCGCTGTTTTTATAACGATTTTCTGTAAGGGATGTACGGTTGGTCAATGAAGTCTCATTTATCAAGTCATATACTGCTTTCATTTGTTCACGGTGAGTCTGTACGTATACCGAGTATAACCCTTGAAAGTGCGTCGGCATTTGGGTTGGCTTTGCCTTTCTTGTATATGACTGTAAAGTCATATTCACTAAGTTTAAGCCTCCACCTTGTTATTCGGGAACTCGGTTCCTTAAGGCTCATAATCCACTGAAGTGGTTTATGGTCCGTTAGGATCTTGAATTTACGACCAAAAAGATACGGCCGAAAGTATTTGGTGGCCCATACTATAGCCAATAGCTCTTTTTCTATTGTGCTATAGTTGATTTCGCTGTCGTTAAGGGTTCGAGAGGCATAGCATACAGGCTTATCGGACCCTATTGGTCCTTGCGATAAAATAGCACTAATGGCCATGTTGGACGCGTCAGTTGTCAGTAAGAACTCTTTATTGAAGTCGGGATATTGTAAAATGGGATCGTTGGTGAGAAGGGTTTTACATTTTTCAAAACTATTTATGTATGAAGAATCAAGCGTTACTTTATTGACTTTCTTCAAGCAATGAGTAAGCGGTTTTTTAATACGAGCGAAATCGGGGATGAATTTTCTGTAATACCCAACTAACCCTAGAAATTGCTTAATTTCCTTAGGCGTTTTAGGAATGGGGTAGTTTTGTATTGCAGATATTTTATCTGGATTGGGCTTGATACCATCACGGCTAATGACATGTTCAAGATACCCAGTTTCTAACTTCAAAAATTCGGATTTGTTCATTTGAATTTTAAAGTTCGCGTAATTTGTCAAATACCTTACGGAGGTTAAGCACTCTTGGAGGGACGTACTAAAAACAATAATGTCATCTAGATATACTAGACAGACGGTGTTCTGTAGGTCTTTAAGTACGTTGTCCATTACTCGTTGGAATGTAGATGGGCTGTTCTTGAGACCCATGGGCAATATGGGCATACGTAAGAATTCATAGTGCCCGTGCTCTACATTGAACGCAGTTTTGGGTATATCCTCAGAGCTCATCTCAACTTGGTAAAATCCGCTTGCCAGATCAAGCGTTGTGAAATGCTGGCAGTTACCAAGCGTCAGCGATGTTAGGTATTGGGTATTTATCGTCTATCGTCTTTTCGTTAAGTTTCCGATAGTCGATAACGATTCGCCATTTTATTTTGCCGGACGCATCGCCTTTCTTGGGTACGACCCATATAGGAGAGCTCCAAGCAGATTCAGACGGCTGAATTATACCCTGTTCTAACATAGATCACTACTACACTAGATAACATCGATAGCACTTCGTTAACACGCGAGCGCGGTTGTTCGGTGCGCGCGCACTCGTTCGTATGATTCCCGGTCGGGTCCTCACGATCGCCCTCAGGAAGATGGGCGGTCAGCTTCGGGAACTATTCGACGCGTGCCTCACGTCGGGTCAGTTCCCGAAGCTCTGGAAGGACGGGCGATTGTGCCTGTTGCGGAAGGAAGGGCGAGACGCCGACTCGCCCGCCGCATACAGGCCAATCGTGCTGCTGGATGACACGGCGAAGCTGCTGGAGAGAATAGTAGCTTCCCGTATCATCCGGCACCTGGGGGGAACTGGGCCTGGACTTTCAGAGGCCCAGTTCGGATTCAGAGCAGGGCGGTCGACGATAGACGCCCTGCTCTGGATCAAGAGGTGGACGCAGGACGTGGTCGGCGGGGGGGAAAAGGCGTTGGCTGTCTCGCTGGACATTGCCAACGCCTTCAACAGCCTACCGCACGGAACGATACGGGAGGCGCTCCGCTATCACGGAGTGCCCCTGTATCTGCGTAGGCTGTTGGCCGACTACCTCCAGGACCGCGAGGTCCTGGTGGAGGGACGCGACGGTCTGAGGCGACGTCGCGTGTCCTGCGGGGTTCCACAGGGATCGGTGTTGGGACCGCTCCTGTGGAACATTGGCTATGACTGGGTGCTCCGCGGCACGTTTCCCGCAAGTATGCGGGTTGCGTGCTACGCGGATGACACCCTAGTCGTAGTCAAGGGGAGGGACCTCAGGGAGACGGTGCGGCGGGCCACGGTGGCCACAACACTCGTGGTCGGCCGTATACGTGCCCTGGGGCTGGAGGTCGCCCTCTCCAAGACCGAGGCCCTAATGTTCCATGGGCCTCGGGGGGGACCCCCTCCAGGAACGCGGATAGACCTGGACGGGGTCCTGGTCCGGGTTGGGACCCAAATGAGGTACCTGGGTCTCATCCTGGACGGGCGGTGGACTTTTGGGGCCCACTTCACTCAACTGGCCCCAAAAGTCATAGGCGCCGCAGCCGCCCTTGGGAGGCTGCTGCCCAACGTGGGCGGCCCGAGCGCCACATGTCGTCGCCTGTACTCCGGAGTGATCCGGAGTATGGCCTTGTACGGGGCACCTGTCTGGGTGGACGCCCTCGGTCGCGCCAATAAGGCCCTGCTGCGTCGTCCGCAGCGGGTCATCGCGACGAGGGCGATACGCGGGTACCGGACGGTGTCCTGGACTGCGGGATGCGCGTTGGCCGGTGATCCCCCCTGGGAGCTCCAAGCGGAGATCCTCGCCGAGGTGTACCACTTCGTGGCGGCGAGGAGATCCCGCGGGGAGCCTCCAGCGTGGGAGGAGGTGACGCGTATTCGACGGCGGGCGCGGGCCGCCTTGTTGGGGCGGTGGACGGAGGACCTGGCTCCACCGGTCCCTGGACAGAGGACGGTGGATGCCATTCGCCCGGTCCTCCGGAGGTGGGTAGGGCGGCGATTCGGGTCGCTCACCTTCCGGTTGGTGCAGGTGCTTTCCGGACACGGATGTTTCGGCAAGTACCTGCATCACATCGCAAGACGCGAGGCGACCCCCGCATGTCACGAGTGTGGAGCACCAGAAGACACGGCGCTCCACACGCTGGAGGAGTGCGCCGCATGGAGTCCCATGCGGCGCGCCCTCACAGCGGTCATAGGCGCAGATCTGTCGCTTCCGAGCGTGGTTAACGCTATGCTTGGCAGCGACGGAGCGTGGCAGGCGGTGGTCTCTTTCTGCGAGGCGGTGATGGTGCAGAAAGAGGCCGCGGAGCGGGTGAGGGAGGAAGACGTCCTCTCTGACCCGCTCCGGCGTAGACGAACTGGGGGAAGGAGAAGGCGATTCGGGCGCCTTCTCGCTCTATCCTAGTGCTGTGCGGATCACCGGTGGAGAGTCGGGGGATTCTCCACTGGCTCGCACGATCCCACACGTCTGGGGGATGGCCCCAATGAGCCAGGTCATCCCTCCATTGGCCGGGGCCCGTCACCGGTGACGGGCCAACCGCCGGGGCGAGATGGTGATTGCTAACGCTACCCCATTTCGCCCTGACTAGGCGGCAGACTGCTCATCCCGGGTTTTTAGTGTGGGGGTAGTAAGGCCCTTCAGGCGAGGACTCCCACATAACCACTCTGCCCCCCCGGAGCCGGGTGGTATCCATAAAAGATTTTCCCGGGCCAAAAAAAAAAAAAAAAATAAAAAAAAAAAAAAAAAAGGTTAGGTTAGGTTAGGTTAGGTTAGGTTAGGTTAGGTTTTTTTTTTTTTTTTTTTTTTTTATTACTTGTTCCTTTGATGTTAAAAATTATCAAAGTCTGCTTGCATTTCTTTCTTTTATTTCAATGGGATGCAATATGACCGTTCCCTGTTTGGGTGTAGGGATTCTTACTCTATTTATCTTATTTAATTTCCTATATTTTACTATTTTACTTATATCTTTATATCTTGTTCATATATTTGTTACATTTATTTCTTAACTGAACTACTGAAATACCTATTTTTATTTACTATGTTTTTTATGCTGTTTATATATATTTTAAAATATATATTCACCATAATTTCATACCTACTTATTTCTATTACCAACTATAATAACAATTTCAGTACAGAAACTTAGAAATTGGTTCCTTGTCTCTTTATTGGCCATTATTTTGTTTGAATTTTCTGCGACTATTTCGATATTCAAAGACATGCTAGTTTCGTATCTTTTTAGAGCGAAGACGGGGCACTCGAATAAAACATGGACTATCGTTTCGCTTACATCTGGGTCACAGATGCACGATGGATTCTCCTTACACTTGAATCGGTTCAAGTATTCGGAGAACCCACCGTGCCCCGTTAAAGCTTGGGTCGTTTGGCTGGTGGGGACGAAGTTGCGGACGATTTTATACGCTTCTATGGCATCTGGGAAGAAGATTTTTGTGACTCCAGCTGTTGTTCCGGCCTTGTACCGCTGGTTCCATTCTTCGAGCGCTCCGAGACGAATCTGCCGCTTTGCGTAGGAGACCGGGAAATTGTCATAATCGGGCCGCCTTTTGGTGTTCTGCGCGGCCTCTTTCGCAAGCTGATCTGCACGCTCATTACCCTGCAATCCCGCATGGGCTTTGATCCAAAATAAGGAGACTTCCTTATTTTGGATTTTGCAGGTTCTGAGGTTTTCCCGTGTCTCCTCGGCCAAGGGGTGTAAGGAGCCATTGTTAGTGATTGTCTGGAGCGCTGAACTGGAGTCACTGTATATCCCATAAGTCTGTTCTGAGCGTTTGAGGATCTCTCGCGTGGCCTTGCATATTGCCAATAGTTCAGCCTGATAGACCGTGCAATATGATGGCAGTTTGAATTTGAGGGCTTTGATCTCGGCATCACCGGACCATAAGGACAGTGCTGCTCCGACCTCACCCTCCATCTTACTGCCATCGGTGAAGATTTTGACCTCTTGGGTGTCGTGGAGGTCCATTTGTTCCTGGTCTATCAGGCTGACGTAGCCCAGGCTGATATGCTCTGCGGGATGCTTTGTTTGAGCGTATGGTATGTGTCGCTCCACCTCCCTGTCCACTAGCTCTGGTCGGGGCACCCCCCTCTTCACCTCGTACAGTGCGGCTGCCTCCTGTATCCTGAGGTCGAGTGGGAGTATCCCGGCCAGGACCAGTCCAGAGTTCAGGGAGACGGTGCGGTACGCCCTTGTTAGCTTTTGGACGAAGCCCCTCTGTACCGCGTTCAGCTGTTTTTGGATGCCTATCTTCCTTGTTGCTGGTCCCCAGACGCCCGCCGCGTACATTATGACGGGTTCCACAGTTGCTGTATATATGATCCTAGTGATCTCCGGGCTAAGGCCCCAACTACTCCTGGCGGCTCTAGATAGCTGCTTATATATATTGATAGCCTTCTTGCAGACGTTAGCAGCATGGCTGTTGAAGGTTAACTTATTGTCTATGGTGAGCCCCAGGATTTTTACTTCTTGCGACATGCCGATGTCGACCCCGCCCATGCGCAGGAGTGGGGTATCGTACTTCAGTTTGCGAGTGATAGTCATTGCGTTTGTTTTGCTCGGCGCAAATTTGAGCTTGTTTCTGATACCCCACTCCCTGACATAGGCGAGGGCGGCATTCGCTTGTCGCTGGATCTCTACAGCTGTGTCCCCGTCAAAAACGAACACGACGTCGTCCGCAAATGCCTGTCCATAGTCCCCTCGTTCTTCGAGCCCCTTCAGAAGTGGATCCAACAGGAGGTTCCACATTATTGGACCTCCGATAGAGCCTTGGACGCACCCCTTATTCGTGTCCTTCGCGTACTCTTCTCCAGCATACCTCACTCGAACTCTCCTATCCTGCAGGTAGCTGTCGATGAGTCGCCTCACGTTTACAGGACAGCTTTCCTCAGCCAGTCTGACTTTAATGGCCGGCCACCATGCGCTGTCGAAGGCTCCCTCTATGTCCAATGATATAACGGTAATGATTTTCTTCTGGTCTAATTTTCCGTGGATGTACTGTATCAGGTCATAGAGGGAGTCCTCGGTGCTCTTCTTCGGCATAAAGCCATACTGGCGAGTACTCATCCTTGGTATGAGGTGCCATTTCATCCTGCCCACGATCAGCTTTTCCAGGATCTTCCCCATGACTGGTAGTAGTCCTATTGGTCTATATGACTTAGGGTTAGTGTAGTCATCTTTACCTGGTTTTCTCAAGACCACGACTGTGGCCTCTTTCCAGATGGTCCACAGTTTTGCCCTGGGTGAATGCCGTCCTCACGTTTGCCCGTGTTTCGAGTGCCAAGCGGTGAAGCGAGCTCTGGTTGACTACAGTTTCTAGGGCTGACCTAGAGTCACTGTAGATTCCAAAGCTCGCTTCACCTCTCTTCAGTATCTCTGCTGTCGCCCTGGATATGGCGAGAAGCTCGGCTTGGTACACGGTACAGTACTTGGCGAGTGGAATCTTGACGGCTTTAGTTTCAGCCTCGTCTCTCCAAATGGAGAGGGAGGCTCCAACACCACCGTCAATTTTGCTGCCGTCAGTGAAGATTTTAATTTCCTGTACCGCGTACCGATCTAAGGTCTCCTGGTCTGGTATCACCGTGAACTTCATCTCCATGCCCAGGGCGGGATGCGGAGTCTCGGTGTAGTCTACCGGCGTTTCCATCTCCCTGTCGTCTGGCAATGCCCGGGATCTGCCTCTCCTCGCGTCATAAAGGGCTGCGGCCTCTCTTATCCGGAGGTCAAGTGGCAAGATTCCGGTCAGCGCCAGCGCCGAGTTTAAAGACACCGTTCGGTAGGCTCCACAGAGTTTTTGGATGAATCCCCTTTGCACGGCTGCCAGCTCCTTCTGTACCCCTATCTTTTCAGTCGCTGGTGCCCATGCTGCTGCGGCATATGTTATAATAGGCTCTACAGCCACCGTATAAATGAGCCGTATCACCTCCGGGTGCAACCCCCAGCTTACCCTTGCTGTAGTTCTGAGCCTTTTGTAAATATCCAGTGCTCTTCTACAGACACTTGCGACGTGTGACTTGAAGGTCAACTTTTCGTCGATGGTGAGTCCTAGGATTTTCATCTCTCTGGCCATGGCGATGCTACGGCCTCCCATGGTTACAACTGGTGTATCGTACTTTAGTTTTCTAGTAACCGTCATAGCTACTGTTTTACTGGTGGCGAACTTTAGTTTGTTTCCGATACCCCAGTTCCAAGCATGGGAGAGCGCAGCACTTGCCTTCATTGAGACTTCCAATCCCGAGTCCCCATCGAAAACCATTACAACGTCGTCTGCAAATGCCTGTATGTACTGGCCCTGTTTATCCAGTCGTTGCAGCAAGGGGTCCAGCAGGAGGTTCCACAGTATTGGGCCTCCTATAGATCCTTGCACACACCCTTTCTCTGTCTGCCTCTCTGCATTCCTTCCTCCGTATCTTACATCTACTCTTCTTCCTTCCAAGTAGCTATCTATTACTCTTCTGATACCAATAGGACATTCTTCCTCAGCTAGTCTCAGTCTGATTTTAGGCCACCACGCCCCATCGAAGGCTCCCTCTATGTCTAGTGATACGATGGTAACAATCTTTTTATCTGCCAGTTTTTTCCTAATGTGGTTCATCAGGACATAGAGGGAGTCTTCCGTGCCCCTTTGTGGCATAAAACCATACTGTTTGGCGCTCAGTCTCGGTACCAGGTGCCACTTCAGTCTGTTCATTAGAACCTTTTCGAAAATTTTACCCAAAACGGGAAGGAGTCCGATGGGCCTGTAGGACTTCACATCGGTATAGTCTTTTTTGCCAGGTTTTTTCAGGATCACCACCACTGCTTTTTTCCAGATACTGGGAAAGTGTCCCTTTTCCAGGCACTTGTTTAGTAAAGCTAAGTAAATTTCCGGGTGGGATCCTATGACTCTTAGACATATATCCGAGGTGAAGCCATCACCCCCAGGGGCCTTCTTCGGGTTAAAATTTTTGGCCGCAGCGATGATCTCCTGCATGGTGAGTGGTGGGTCGCATTGCTCGCCTTCGATAATCTTATTCACCGCTGAGGCCTTTTCCCTCGTGTCTTGGTGGTCTTCATTGTCTCCGTCCTTATCGTCCTTTGGGTAAAATCTCTCGGCTATCCACTCTGCAGATTCTTCCATTCCCAGTATTCTTCCTTCCTTTTTGAGCGGCAAATCTTCAGTTCTTCTTTCAGTTTTCTTTATGATTCTGTAGATGCCGTCCCATACTGTTTCTTTTTCTTGTTTTTCGCAGAGCTCCTTCCAGCTTTTAATTTGTGCTTGCCTCGCTGCTTCCTCATAGTTGTCTTTCTGTTTCAGGTATTCCTGTACTACCTTCTCTCGTCGGATCGGCGCTGCACCTCGGATACGATTCTTCATGGTGTTGACGAGCCTCTTCATCTGGTACAGCTCGTCGGACCACCACGGGATGGTAAGTTTCTGGTTGCTTTTCTTCGCTGGAATGTGTAGTGTGCATGCTTGTGTAATGATTTCAGTGTATTTGTCTATTGTGTTGTCTAATTGTGTAGTGTTATTAATTCTGTCTATGTTTTGTGTGTCAATGTTGTTTGCGTCTAGAAGTTGGGTGAGTTTGTCATCAAATTCACTCCAACTTGCTTTTTTAGTGTTATATTTGCGTGTGGTTCTGTTTAGTGTAATGCATTTCCCTATTGTGAGGTCCAAAGCGAAAAAGATAGCGTTGTGGTCCGACCCTATCGCTTCTCTATCCACCCTCCAGTTGGTGATTTTGTCCAGGAGGTCAAGTGAGCATGCCGTTACGTCGACAATACTAGTGCATGTTTGGCCGTTTCTCACGACTTCGAAGGTTGGGGTGTCTCCGGTGTTAAGGACCTGAAGCTGCCACTCGTGTAACGCTCCTGCTAGCTCCTGTCCCCTTGAGTCGGTTCTCACGCTTCCCCACCAGATACTTTTGGCGTTGGCATCGCCACCTATGACGAGTCCGGCCGTTCCTATCTTTGCTAGGATCTTCGTTATTTGGGCGATGTAGGGATCTATGAGGGCATTGGGTTCGAAGTAAAATGAGACGGCGTTGATGCACCACGCACTGGTCCGGATCCTGACGACCGTGATGTTATTCGTCGTCAGTTCTGGGTACTGTTCGACATCGAGGTCTGCATCGAAAACGACAATTGCAGACTTTACAGTTCCCTCTTGCTGTCCATCGCATTGGTACACCCTCGCCGTCCCGTAGTTCTTCACTCTACCTATACTGCCCACATACGGTTCCTGCACCATGGCGAAAGCCACTCCCCGTTTCGTAGCTTCTAGGACCATCTCTGTAGTCGCTAGACTCTTTCGCTGGAGGTTAGCCTGCATCACGGTGCGCCTGCGGTATCCGTTCGTGTCAGTTGTTAGCCGATTTGCCGCTGGGGAGCCCTTAGCAGTACGCTACCCTCGCCCTCGCTAAGGCATCCCATTTCTTCCGTATCTGGCAATCAGTGTCAAAGGCGTTATGGTGTGTATTTTTCATGCCAGCCTTATTGCAGTTGATACATGAAGGCGGAGTTCCTATTTGTACTTCCTCACATTGAGCTCGCATGTGTGCTCCACCACAGTGGCTGCATTTCTCCTGTTGTTCCTTGCAGTATTTCCGGCTGTGTCCAT
This sequence comes from Selenia dentaria, assembly GCA_917880725.1. NCBI lineage: Eukaryota > Metazoa > Arthropoda > Insecta > Lepidoptera > Geometridae > Selenia > Selenia dentaria. Next base: position 37,764 of record OU862888.1, on the reverse strand, counting down.
AGCCTAGGCACACAGAGCACTGTATGAGTGGGGACTGGTCCTCAACTCTAACCCTCTGTATGTCCAGGTGTATGATTCCGTTGGCAATTGCCTTGCGCCAAATTTGTGGGGAAACGGTTAATACCACATGCGTGAGGTGTGGATTTCTTGCTCGTTTTCTATATTTTATACTTAGCGTTTGGTTCTCCTCGTCGAGGTCACGGAAGAGGTCCCCATTCTGATTCCGAAGGGCACGGATGATGTCCTCATCAGTATTGGCTACCAATACGTCCTTCAGAACCAGAAGTGGGTCCCTGTTCCGTACTTCCTCGACGTGGAGGCCGCCCTCTTCCACTTCCAAGCTTTCCTTCACCCCTCTTCTCGCTTCTTTCGTGCTACAACTTATCAGTACTTTCCGGTCTTTAGTTTTTCTAATTCTATCAATTTCTACTCCTCCTTCCTTTGCCTTTACTGCCTTTCTTACCCTTTCAATTATTTGCTCTCCCGTCTCTGTTTCGTCCTTGGCTGTCACTATGATTGAGTGCAGTGTCTCACCTGCCGGAGTATTCCTCTCGGCTTTGCCAGACACAACGTTCGCATACGTGACACCTTTTAGTGTTTTCTGGTGTTCTTCCAGGGTCCTTTTAAGCTCGTCCATCTTATCCATGTGCTCCTTCTGTCTCAGTTCTTGCTCCTTCCTTCTTCTGTCTGTCTCTTCCATCATTTTCTCCATTCGCTCAATCATAGCATTCTCTCTTTCATTCGTACCAATCTCTTTTCCGGTTTCCTTCCTTCCTCCGTCATTATCTTGTTTAGTTATTCTATTGGACTTTGTCCTTTCGTCTTCGGATTCCTTTACCAATTGGTAGAGTCTGTCAATGGCTCGAGATACCGCCTCTTTTATTTCAGTCTTGAGGTTTCGGGACTCAGTCAGGTGTCTTTTCCCAATTTGGAGCTGGTTTCTTGCTTCCTGGATCCTGTTCGTGGGGGTTAGGGTCTCCATTATTTTTATAGTAGGACTTCTTTTTTCCCACTGTGGCAACACTGGGGCTAACAGCTGATTTGAATTTGTTATTACTATTTTATTGTTAAAATATATTTATAATTTATTTCTGGATCTAAAAACCAATTGGTCATTAAGTAAAATAAGTGTTATTATGAAATAAGTGTTATACTCAACGTTTTTGTGCATAATTTCTATACAAAACGAAATTCGAAAAGTGATAGTGACAGTTCTACTCGAGTAACCGGCATAATTTAGAAAAAACTGTAAACGTTTAGGTGTTATTTACGTGTTGTTCTGTCGTGTACAGGTATGTTATTTTAACTTTGTTTATCATACTTTATTTACCGTCTGAATACAATATAATTAGAAACCTACATAGAATTCGGACATAACCTAACATACCTGTTTACAACAAGCTACACGACTTTACCTGGTTTCCTTATTTTATTATCTTCACACAACTCAGATTAGTAGGTACTTATTATATATTAGATTAAAATGATGACTCGCAGTGCTTTGGCTCGCCAGGAGGCGTCCAAACTCCAAATGGCTTTGAGGGAATTGCAATCTGCGAAAAAGTTGTGTGATGAAATGAATAAGGAACGAGATGATAATGAACGGGAACTTCTTGAATTAATAAGTAGAAATAAGACCCAAAAAATTGAAATGGCTGAGTTACACACTCAACTGTTGGTTGTAACTGATGCTCGGGACAGGCTCCAGCTTGTTGTGGACGGGTTCAAAAACTGTAGCTTAGAGTATGAAAACGCTCTCACTCGAATTAATTCACTAGAACATCAGCTACAGGAGGCATATACTATTATCAATAACATTGAGACAGCTAAACTTAACATCACTGCCTCTTTGAACCAAAGTTTATTTGACGAGTTGGTATGCAGTGCCCCGAGCATGGTTTCTGCTGCAGTTAATACTAAACCAATGGATACAATTGACCTAACCAATGACAGTGTAGTAACACCTAGCACTATCCCGAAGTCTAACTGCAGCAAAAACAAACTAAAAAAATATGTAAAAATTAACAATTATATTAAAAAAACTCAAAAACTTGTAAAAAAACACAAATTTTTCATCAAAAATGTTAAATTAAATGGAGAGCGTCTTCGTCTGTTAGATACGTTGGAAATGTATGCTTCTAAATTAGAAAATAATACATTGCAATATGAAAGTGACACACATAACTTGAAATGTGAGATTGACTCTCTAGAGGAAAAGTTAAAATCAATTAAAAATAAGTATGAACGCTCAGAAAAACAGCTAAAAGAGTACATATTGGCAATGAATGAGATGATTAAATGTCATTCTACTGGCAATCCTGTATACAATGATAACATAAAGAACCGATTATCGCTGGATCATTCATTGCCATCATGTAGTTCTAAAATAGTGCGAACATGTAAAAATGTATGTCAAGATACAACTTTAACAAGTAGTTCCCAAAATACAAATAGTATACCATCAACTATAGACAAACCAAAAATTGTAATATTTAGTGATGAAATTGGCAAAGACATGGGTCACTTATTGTCAAATACATCCAAGGGACATAATGTAATAAATTACTGTACACCTGGTCTATCATATCAGGAAATTATGAATAGAATTTTTACTTATAGCTTTAGCCCCAACACAACATTATTAATTTTAATAGGAAATAGGGGGAATGTAAACAAAAAACAAATAATTGATTTCAACAACCGTCTATCTAATCTTACAGTAGATAATGTCATAATGTTTACATTTCCCTATAGTAATAGTTTGCCACAGGTGGAAAATGATATTAGATATAAGCTTAATTTGACATTATACACTATATGTAATAATAATTTTAATGGAGATAAATTTAATTTAATTGACATTAATAATTATATAAAAAAATTCTTCTTGACAAAAGATAATTACTATCTTTCTAATTATTATAAAAGACAGATAGCTGTGTCGCTATCATATTTATTTGATATTACAGCCAAAAATTTGGCTAACAAGGTTGCTTCTATTGAGCAATCCAATTGTATTGACAATGCTTCTATTGAGCAATTTGACGCAGAACCCACTTTTGTGACGTCTAGGGCAAGGACGATAATCGACATCACACTAGCTACGAGCACAATCACCGAGTTGATCGACGGATGGCACGTAGCAACAAATGAAATTTCTGGCTCTGACCACAGAAGGATTAGATTCAGCCTACAAACGGGAAAGCACGAACCACGTACATATAGAAATCCCAAAAATACTGACAAGACCCTCTTCAAGCATACTTTGGAGGAGGCATTGACAACAATACCAAAAATAGAGGCGTCTACACAGTTGACTCCGCAAGAAATAGAGAAGACTATTGATCTATTAGTAACCTCTATTAAAGGGAGCTACGAAAAATCAAATCCTCTGAAAACTGAGCGAAATACAATTTTGCAAAAAAAAGACAAATGGTGGAACAAAGAACTCGCCAAATTGAGAAAGAACATGCGACACCATTTTAACAGAGCTATGAACACTGATCACAAGCATGATTGGCAGAAATATAGAAAGACACGACATCGATTCAAAATAGAAACAACTAAGAGTCGAAATAACACGTGGAAAAAGTACAGTAACTCGATCCAAACGGAAAGCGAAACTGCAAGACTGAGAAAAATCTTATCTAGCAACACGCAGGTAAGGCTTGGGACATTGAAAAAGGCCGATGGAACATACACGGCTTCGGACCAAGAACAGTTTGAGCTTCTTCTTCAAACACACTTTCCAGACTGCCACATAGTAGAGAACGGAGACTGGGAAATGGAAGCAACGCACGAGCCTGGTAATGAAGACTGGGTTTATGCAAATACCATAGTAACGGAAGAAAATCTTCTATGGGCAGTAAGTACATTCCAGCCATACAAAGCTGCAGGGATTGATGAAATTTTTCCAGCACTACTTCAGTGGAGCCTGCATATGATAAAAGAAAACCTCTTGGCGCTTTTCAGGGCATGTCTAGCATGGAAGTACATACCCAAACCGTGGAGGGAAGTTAAAGTAGTCTTTTTACCTAAACCTGGCAAATCAGACTACACAAATCCGAAGTCCTACAGGCCTATAAGCCTGAGCTCCTTTCTCCTAAAAACACTGGAGAGACTTTGTGACAAATACATAAGAAGTGGACCACTGGCGAACAATCCCATCCACAAAAATCAGCATGCCTATCAAGCAGGTAAATCTACAGAGACTGCACTTCACCATGTGGTTCATAAGATTGAATCCGCAATGGAGAACAAACAATCCTGCCTCGTTACCTTCATTGACATTGAGGGTGCTTTTGATAAAACAACGTTTTCCAGCATCGAGACCGGGCTGGCAAAGCAGGGCGTGGACAGCAAGATGAATATGTGGATTACAAACATGCTCTCAAATAGAGCTGCACATATAGAGACTTCTAATAGGACACGCTGCCTTGTCAGAAAAGGCTGTCCGCAAGGAGGTGTACTATCACCACTGCTATGGGTAGTAGTGGCAAACGAACTAATCGAGCTCTTAAATAAAGAAGGAATTGTCACAATAGGATACGCAGATGACCTGGCTATCATGACCTCAGGTCTTTTTGAGTCCACCCTCTGCGAAAAAATGCAGAGAGCACTCCGGGTAGTAGAGGCATGGTGTGGACGGCACTGCCTATCTGTCAACCCTCAAAAAACCGAAATGGTACTATTTACACGCAAAACAAAAATAGGAAACCTTAAACTTCCTATCTTGTTTGGACAAAAACTTGAACTAACCAAGGAAGTGAAATACTTAGGCGTTTGGCTCGACAGCAAACTTTTATGGACAAAGCAGCTTGAGCACGTCACCACAAAAGCCACAAACATTTTGATGCAGAGTGCTAGAGCAGTAGGCAAAGACTGGGGTCTCAAACCGAAGCTTTGTCGATGGCTCTATACAGTCATAGTAAGACCAGCTCTTACTTATGGAAGCGTTGTATGGTGGCCCCGAACAACCCTGGTGACCACAATGACTAAACTACAGCAAACTCAGAGACTGGCGTGCTCTCTGATAAGCGGGAGCACTAAAACGACACCATCAGCTGCCTTGGATGTAATCCTTGGCCTGACACCGTTGCATCTACATATACAGCAAGAAGCAATGGCGTCTGCGCTAAGAATAAAATCTACAGATCAATGGAAAGGCACGCAGTCCATCACAAATCACTGTAGAATTTTAGACATGGCGACGAAAATAATCCCGGAATCACACAGAGGCACCGACAGGATAGCCAAGACGCACCTCACAAACAAGAAGTACGAGCTGACTACCGAAAGCGGTGCCCTGGAGAGTCTAACACCATCCTATCATGTGTACACCGACGGCGCAAAAAACAAAACGGGAACAGGTTGTGGATTCCATTCACCAGAACTTGCAATTTCCAATTCAATAGCCCTGAACAAAACCACAACGGCATTTCAAGCAGAGGCTATGGCCCTGCTACTTGCTGCTAGGGCAGTATTACGCCTGAAATCACAAAGTGAACAGGAAGACAAGCTGGCCTTCATCACGGATAGTGCAGCAGTCGTTCATGCACTGAGAAGACCGGTAACAAGGTCAAGAGTCCTAACGGAATGTCATGCTGCACTCCAAGGACTTTCAGAGAAGTACAAAATAATTATATCATGGACAAAGGGACATGGCCTTTGTACTGGCAACAAAAGGGCAGACATACTAGCTAAAAAAGGAGCCAAAAAGCAGGGTAGCACTGAGGAAATGGAACTCTGCAGACCCTCAGCAATGGAAGTGCGGAATCTCCTGAGTCGCTACACAGAAAGAAAACACCAAAACTATTGGGATGACAGGAAGGACTGTAAACATGCGAAATCCATGTTTCCAATCCTAAACAAAAATACTACGAACAAATTACTACGATTACAACGTCAAGACCTTCGCCTAATGGTGGGCATCATCACTGGTCACTGTAATCTAAATTACCAGTTGCACAAGATTGGAGCTACGGACAGCCCACTATGTAGAGGCTGTCTGCAGAAAGACGAGACTGTGGAGCATGTGCTGCTGCACTGCAGGGCTACGGAAGATATTAGAGTAAAAACAGGACTACTGGAGGTCCACTCCAGAACGCAAGATGCATCAACAGCATCATCGACGTTTGTTACAACATCTCAATCTACACTGGAGCAGTTGTGCCAGCGACCCAAGGCCATACTCCGCTATGTGAAGGAGTTAGGCTGGCTTGAGTAAATGCTGGCAGGGGGGAATGCACAAAACACCCCAAGCGGGACGTCAGTGCAGGCCTCATCGCCCCCGAAACGAATAAGAATAAGAATAAGAGCAATTTGACATTTTTAATTCAGCCAATTGCTTGGCTACTAATGACATTGTACATAATTTAAATTAGTGCCTAAGACAATAGAGACAACCTCTTGCATTAAATCAATCAATATTGTTCATCAGAACATTCAAGGTATGATGGGCAAAGAGTTGGAACTGGAATTGTTTATAGATGATAGCAAAATAGATATTCTTTGTATTACTGAACACTGGCTTAAAAAGAACCAACTCTTATTTAATTTTAATAATCATCTAGTTGCTAGCTCCTTCAACAGAGAAAAATCTATACGTGGTGGCTCTTTAATTATTACAAATAAAAATATAAAACTCAAAGAACGAAAAGACATTGTGAGCCTATCTGTTGAACGAGTAATAGAAATGTCCTGTATTGAGTTTGAGCAGTTCCTTGTTCTATGTGTATACAGACCTCCATGCTCACCATATGATGATTTTGAAAAGTGCATGGAGGAAACATTAATTAAGCTTTCTAATACAAATAAATCAATGATTATCTGTGGAGACTTTAATATTAATTTGCTAGAAAATAATCAGACAGTTGATAAATTTTTGTTACTGTTTAAATCTTATAATATGTACAATATTTTCTTGGAACCAACTAGGATAACAGCCACAAGTTCCACCTGCATAGACAATATATTTACTAATCTAAAACCTATTAAAAATTTCATTATAAATAATCTAGAATCAGACCACTGTGGTCAACTAGCAGTGTTTCCAAGAAAAACAAACAAACCCCAAAGCAAATATGTTAGCTTTGTTCCAATAAATGCAAGCCGCCTAGAATTGTTAAGAAGTAATATATCCCAGAAAGTGCCAGAGTTGACCAGTCACAATGACCCAAATATATTATATAACTCACTGTTCCATCTTATCAGCGATGAATTTGGCAAAGTGTTTGTACCAAAAACAATATCTGTTGGTAATCGTGCTAAGTTTAGTGAATGGGCAACTCCAGGAATTTATAAAAGTAGGCAAAAGTTATATGAATTGTACCATGAAAAATCGCATAATCATAATCCTGTATTTTTGGAATATGTCAAACGTTATTCTAAGTTATTTAAACGAGCCTGTTCCTCAGCAAAATCTATTTATTTAAGAAATAAGATCAAAAATTCTGTTAATAAAATAAAAATGACGTGGAACATTATAAACAGTGAAACTGGTAGAAATACAGTGCGTAATCGAGACTTTAATTTAAAAATTAATAATAAAGATGTAAGAGCAGATTTGGAGGTAGCGGCCGAGTTTGAGAAATTTTTCACTAATATTCCTTCTTTAACAACCAAAACTCTAAAATCTTCCTCCATTTCTGCTGAGATCTTACTTAAACAAAGTGTAACTGAATGTGACACAACTTTTAAATTTTCAGTAGTTAATTGCAAAGATATTGTAAGCAGTTTCAAAAGTCTAGATGCAAAAAAAAACGGCAGACCTATGGGGTCTTTCTGTGAAGACCGTTTCTTCAATTATAGATGTCATTGCACCCAATCTAGCAGCTGTGTTTAATAGTTGTGTTGCAAGTGGTGTATTTCCTGACCTAATGAAGCACAGTAAAGTGGTTCCTTTATTCAAATCTGGTAGTACTACTGATCCAACAAATTTTCGGCCTATTTCTGTACTACCTACGCTAAGTAAGATTTTCGAAAAAATCATATTACATCAATTAGAAACTCATTTTAGTGCAAACAAAATTTTCCATAAAAATCAATTTGGGTTTACAAGGAATCGCTCTACTATAGACGCAGGTATAGAACTAATAAAAGATGTGTTTGATGCCTGGGAGAACTCTCAAGATGCCTTAGGTGTTTTTTGTGACTTATCTAAGGCATTTGACTGCGTCCGACATGATATACTTGTCAGGAAATTACAACACTACGGTATTAGGGACATGGCTCTCAACCTTTTGACTTCATATTTAAATGGTAGAATTCAAAGGGTTGACATAAATGGTAAAAAATCGCCCGGCTCTATAATCTCAATGGGCGTTCCACAAGGTTCAATACTAGGGCCGTTCTTGTTTTTAATCTATATTAATGACTTACCTTATTATGTAGAGAAGAATAACGAGATTGTATTGTTTGCAGATGACACTTCACTGTTATTTAAAATTAAAAGGCAGTTACTAAACTATGACGATGTTAACAATGCATTAGCTAAAGTTGTGAATTGGTTCAATACAAATAATCTTCTCCTCAATGAGAAGAAAACTAATTGTATAAAATTCTCGACACCAAATGTGAGACAAGTAGAATCCAATATACAATTGAATGGAACAGGGTTGGACCTTGTGGAGTCAACAGTCTTTTTAGGAATTACTATAGACGCTAAATTGCAATGGGGTCCCCACATTAAAAAATTGTCTAGTAGGCTCAGTTCAGCAGCTTATGCTGTTAAAAAAATTAGACTATTAACTGATGTAGACACAGCTAGAATAGTTTATTTTAGTTATTTCCATAGCATTATGACTTATGGCATACTGCTCTGGGGATGTTCTACAGATATTAATTCTATTTTTATACTGCAAAAAAGGGCTATACGAGCAATCTACAGTTTGGCTCCCAGAGTTTCCCTTAGACAGAAATTTAAAGACATAAACATTCTAACTGTTGTCTCTCAGTTTATCTATGAAAATCTAATGTATGTAAAGAAAAACATTAGCAGTTTTGATAAAAGGAGTGATGCTCATTCCATCAACACGCGAAATAAGCACAAGCTATCCGTACATGTAACGCGTCTCCACAGAATAAGTCATTCTTTTATGGGACAATGTATACGATTTTATAATAAAGTTCCCAATGTTATCCGAGATTCGCCTATTAATAAGTTTAAAATTGCTATTAAAACTAAACTCTGTCAAAAAGGTTATTACAAAATTTCGGATTACTTGGAGGATAAAACAGCTTGGGACTGATCACTCCAGGATCTATCTACTCGTGTACTAAGATGTCAAAGTGTAGCGTGTCTTGCCCTACTGATACCATTATTATGTTCTCTTTTGTAAGGCAACACACTGGAGCTAATATTTGTAGTACCTAAGTAAAAACATTGTAAAAACATCTATATAAAAAGAATGGCCCCGAGTTTCTTGCCGCTTCTTCTCGGTTGGCTCTATGTATTTTGGAACGCGGCGGTAGGCTTTAAAGTACATTTTAATGAAAAATTGACGTTCATAAGTGCGTCTTTGATGCCTAAATTGAATAAATGATTTTGACTTTGACTTTGACTTTGACTTTGACTAGTCGGGGCCTTTATTTTTTGGGTGGGTTTGACAGTCGTCTCCCATTCCCCGATGCTCCTCCTGACGCTAGATGTAGAGGGTCCAGCGGCCGGTTTCTCCGGAGTCTTGTCTTGGCCTCATCCAGATCTAGTATAACTTTAAAGCAAAAACCAGTTTTTTACTGTCAGGTGTATAAAAAATGTATTAACCGTGTCTATTTTTGTTGCAGGTTCGTCTTGTGCAGGCGGAGACGAAACTTTTGATGTATAATACTCTATGCTATCTCTATGACAAATGCGACTGAGCCACAGTTCCCGAGGGTGGGTGGGTAGGTTCAATACTGTAAAATTGAAATTTTTTAGGTTTTTTGCTATCGGGTGTAAATTTTTTGTACTAACGTGTCCCTTTTTTGTTGCAGGATAGCGGAGCTGAGCTGCAGACGCGTCTAAGGACGTATCATACACTGGTCTGAGACTAATTTGAAACTTTTGTTTTTCGTCAATGTATGGCGGAGTACCAGCGCTAAGGTGGATTTGTATACGGGTACTATATGAAGCTTTGAGTTTTTATATCTTCCAAGTCCCTAGGTATTTCCGCGTGCTGTTTTCGCGGTGACGATCACGGGTGCAGCGCCCACACGTATGAATGCAAAAAACGACCAGAACTCGTAGGTCAGGTGACTTTATAACCAAATTAATGAAATTTGTACTGTAAAATTGAAATTTTTTAGGTTTTTTGCTATCGGGTGTAAATTTTTTGTACTAACGTGTCCCTTTTTTGTTGCAGGATAGCGGAGCTGAGCTGCAGACGCGTCTAAGGACGTATCATACACTGGTCTGAGACTAATTTGAAAGTTTCGTTTTTTCTCAAAGTATGGAGAAGTACCTGCGCTAAGGTGGATTTGTATACGGGTACTATATGGAGCTTTGATTTTTTATATCTTCCAAGTCCCTAGGTATTTCCGCGTGCTGTTTTCGCGGTGACGATCACGGGTGCAGCGCCCACACGTATGAATGCAAAAAACGACCAGAACTCGTAGGTCAGGTGACTTTATAACCAAATTAATGAAATTTGTACTGTAAAATTGAAATTTTTTAGGTTTTTTGCTATCGGGTGTAAATTTTTTGTACTAACGTGTCCCTTTTTTGTTGCAGGATAGCGGAGCTGAGCTGCAGACGCGTCTAAGGACGTATCATACACTGGTCTGAGACTAATTTGAAACTTTTGTTTTTCGTCAATGTATGGCGGAGTACCAGCGCTAAGGTGGATTTTATACGGGTACTATATGAAGCTTTGAGTTTTTATATCTTCCAAGTCCCTAGGTATTTCCGCGTGCTGTTTTCGCGGTGACGATCACGGGTGCAGCGCCCACACGTATGAATGCAAAAAACGACCAGAACTCGTAGGTCAGGTGACTTTATAACCAAATTAATGAAATTTGTACTGTAAAATTGAAATTTTTTAGGTTTTTTGCTATCGGGTGTAAATTTTTTGTACTAACGTGTCCCTTTTTTGTTGCAGGATAGCGGAGCTGAGCTGCAGACGCGTCTAAGGACGTATCATACACTGGTCTGAGACTAATTTGAAAGTTTCGTTTTTTCTCAAAGTATGGAGAAGTACCTGCGCTAAGGTGGATTTGTATACGGGTACTATATGGAGCTTTGATTTTTTATATCTTCCAAGTCCCTAGGTATTTCCGCGTGCTGTTTTCGCGGTGACGATCACGGGTGCAGCGCCCACACGTATGAATGCAAAAAACGACCAGAACTCGTAGGTCAGGTGACTTTATAACCAAATTAATGAAATTTGTACTGTAAAATTGAAATTTTTTAGGTTTTTTGCTATCGGGTGTAAATTTTTTGTACTAACGTGTCCCTTTTTTGTTGCAGGATAGCGGAGCTGAGCTGCAGACGCGTCTAAGGACGTATCATACACTGGTCTGAGACTAATTTGAAAGTTTCGTTTTTTCTCAAAGTATGGAGAAGTACCTGCGCTAAGGTGGATTTGTATACGGGTACTATATGGAGCTTTGATTTTTTATATCTTCCAAGTCCCTAGGTATTTCCGCGTGCTGTTTTCGCGGTGACGATCACGGGTGCAGCGCCCACACGTATGAATGCAAAAAACGACCAGAACTCGTAGGTCAGGTGACTTTATAACCAAATTAATGAAATTTGTACTGTAAAATTGAAATTTTTTAGGTTTTTTGCTATCGGGTGTAAATTTTTTGTACTAACGTGTCCCTTTTTTGTTGCAGGATAGCGGAGCTGAGCTGCAGACGCGTCTAAGGACGTATCATACACTGGTCTGAGACTAATTTGAAAGTTTCGTTTTTTCTCAAAGTATGGAGAAGTACCTGCGCTAAGGTGGATTTGTATACGGGTACTATATGGAGCTTTGATTTTTTATATCTTCCAAGTCCCTAGGTATTTCCGCGTGCTGTTTTCGCGGTGACGATCACGGGTGCAGCGCCCACACGTATGAATGCAAAAAACGACCAGAACTCGTAGGTCAGGTGACTTTATAACCAAATTAATGAAATTTGTACTGTAAAATTGAAATTTTTTAGGTTTTTTGCTATCGGGTGTAAATTTTTTGTACTAACGTGTCCCTTTTTTGTTGCAGGATAGCGGAGCTGAGCTGCAGACGCGTCTAAGGACGTATCATACACTGGTCTGAGACTAATTTGAAAGTTTCGTTTTTTCTCAAAGTATGGAGAAGTACCTGCGCTAAGGTGGATTTGTATACGGGTACTATATGGAGCTTTGATTTTTTATATCTTCCAAGTCCCTAGGTATTTCCGCGTGCTGTTTTCGCGGTGACGATCACGGGTGCAGCGCCCACACGTATGAATGCAAAAAACGACCAGAACTCGTAGGTCAGGTGACTTTATAACCAAATTAATGAAATTTGTACTGTAAAATTGAAATTTTTTAGGTTTTTTGCTATCGGGTGTAAATTTTTTGTACTAACGTGTCCCTTTTTTGTTGCAGGATAGCGGAGCTGAGCTGCAGACGCGTCTAAGGACGTATCATACACTGGTCTGAGACTAATTTGAAAGTTTCGTTTTTTCTCAAAGTATGGAGAAGTACCTGCGCTAAGGTGGATTTGTATACGGGTACTATATGGAGCTTTGATTTTTTATATCTTCCAAGTCCCTAGGTATTTCCGCGTGCTGTTTTCGCGGTGACGATCACGGGTGCAGCGCCC